>CM057452.1:1016180000-1026180000 GCA_016271365.2 Neoceratodus forsteri | reverse complement strand
AGGACCTGGGGCTAGTCATATCAGATGACCTAAACTTAGGCAAGCAATGTGGAAAGGCAGTAAGGAGGGCTGGGGGATCCTGGGATGCATAGGGAGAGGCATCACCAGTAGAAAACAAGAAGTTGTTATCCCTCTGTACAGACAGTTGGTGAGACCCCATCTGGAGTTCTGCATGCAGTTCTGGAGACCCCATCTCCACAAGGACATAGACAGGATGGAGGCAGTCCAGAGAAGGGCAACTAAAATGGTGCAGGATCTGCACCAGAAGCCATATGAAGACAGAGACTAAAGGAGCTTAATATCCATGCCCTAGAGGAAAGGAAGAAAGGGGGGACATGATAGAAACATTCAAGTACCTCAAGGGAATCAACAAAGTCCAAGATGGTAATATATTCTAGAAAAAGAAGAGATGTGCAAGAGCAAGGGGTCACAATTTGAAGACAGAGGGGAGATGGCTCAGGGGCAACGTGAAGAAGTATTTTTTCACAGAGAGGGTGGTGGACACATGGACCAGCCTTCCAGAGGAAGTAGTGGGGTCAAAAACAGTGGGGGAATTCAAGAATGCATGGGACAGACATAAGGCAATTCTAGCGGGAGTAGGAGGAAATAGGCTATTGGTTAACTAGGATCTGCAGCTTATCCGAAAGGTAAGGGAATAGGTAGACTGGGGTGGGCCAAGTGGTCCTTATCTGCCATCAAAGTCTATGTTTCTATGTTCTATGTTTCAGTGACAAGAAATATGAGACTGTGTATAAAGCATGTTTCAGTGAACTGATTTCTGACATTGAGAATGACCTAGTTATCAGCAGAAAAGCCTTGTCCATGTCTTACCTGTTACAGAGATACCGAGATATTCTGAAAAGCAAAGTTCCTAGCAGTGCAAGTTACCAAAGTGAGAAGCTAGAGAAGAGACTAACAAACTATTTTGTTGACCAAATCGTTTTTCAAATGCAGCATGACCCAAGTAAACCAGAGTTTGTGTATAGCAGTGCTGTGTCTTTAGAAGATGTCATCAATATAGCTTCCCAGTTGTATTCAAAAACAGCATGAAGAGGAAAACCCTCTCCCTACTTCTGAAAATAAAGATAAATATTCAACCACATCTACACTGTTTCATGCACCACAGGTCCTCTGTAGTGAACTCAAAATGTGTGAGGGACTGGATATCAATCCAATAGATAATTCCACTATCAATTTAGAACAAGCATTAGACATGATTCCTGACAATGTGTAAAGGTTCCTGAAATGGGTATTCCAAGGGGATGTTGGTGATGAACCTGTTGAAGATGGCAGTCTTTTAGCAACAGCCACTAACTGGACCTTCCACAGACAGATATTATCAGTTGGTCAGAACTTCATTCATGTAGCATCCAGAGGTGCAAAGTGTACACCTAAACATGTTGGGCTTGCAATGTCCATATGCCATATGACAGGCTCTAAACAGGTAGTAACAACGGTGCACAAGCTAGTACGCTGTGTTAGTTATGAAGCCCTAGAGAAAGTTGACAGCTATTGCAATGTATCAGCATGAAAAAGCTGCCTGGGACAATATCATAATTCCATCAAACATACAGCATAGGGTATTTGTTCAGTTGCCTGCTGACAATAATGATATAAATGAGGAAACGTTAGATGGAATGCAGAAAACCCATGCCACAACTATGGTAGTATATCAGCATCAGATTCCCACCATTCTGGAAAGCAGCTTTAGCACAGTGGTAGCTCAGGCTCAAACAAAGAAAATAGCACCGCGGACACGATCACTTGAAACTGCTGCAATGTGCAAAGCCATTCTGGAGTACAATCCTAAGAACATAATAAGATACAGGTAAGAATTTGACAGCAGATGGGGACCGAGTGGTACATCTAGTCTGCCCATGAACCTACCCCCATCCCCTATATTTTGCTGTTTTTGTTTATCCTCATGGCAGACACCCTATACCAAATGTTGTGGGAAAAGTAAAACACAATTAGTATACTGATGTTGAGGCTTGTTGACAAGCTGCCAACCTTGATCTGTAATGGCTAATTCTAAAATGCTGTCCAACCAAGCTATTTGAGGTTGAGTTTGAAAAAGTTAAATGTTCTGTGATCTGTACAGTTGATAAAATAAATAAAAATTTACCATTCTTGTGGCGCTACAAGAAATATGGCGGGTGCCATATTCGGCTATGTTTTTCTCCGTATGTCCTCTACTGCATCCTCTGTTTACTTCTGTGTTCTCCTGGCTTGCATGCTCCCACTCACTGAACTGCATGCCGACAAATCCGTAGTGGTATCAACCAGTATAACACATCCTCTGTGTTTCAGTATGCTTATTTTATGTCATCCTCCCTTGTTTTCGTTGTTTGGTGGTGTGTCAGTTTTATGCAATTTGCTTGATGGTGCCCTTTTGTGAAGCCGCATTGCACAATGCAAACTGAAGAGGAGGGATGTGGGGTGACGCCATGCTACTCAGAATGCATCGCACTGGCATTTGCGACAGAGAAAATGGCTCCTAATCGCGACAGAGGACTAACCAAAACAGACAAATAAAAATATTTTTTAAAAACAGAAAACGGATGTTCTGGCAGAAAAAAAACACAGAGCAGTTAATCGGGGACACAGAACGCCAACATGGACTAAATGACCAAGGTACCTTTTACCTTGCAATGCTGCTTTAAGTGCTCTTACACGGAAACGGGAAAAGTGTATTGGGTTGGGCTCATGCAGAGCACATCCTGATTGTAAACTTTTTTTTGTCTAACGTTTCCCTTTTTTCTACATGACCCATAAGTAAAGTCCTGTTGTCAGTTTTTATAGCTTGTGTGAGCACACGCTGTTTTGCACTGTCTATTATTGATACTGTATTGCATTGCCTATTTCGTTTTGCTTCACAGGTGGGATCCTGTATGGTGTTTGTGCCAGTGGGGAAGTGACCAGGTATTGCATCCCAGAGATTGTACAACACCTATCACCAGGCCCACTGATCTGCTCTTTGGGTGGAGGCTCCACGCTATTTTGTTTTCTTTCCAGACATGAACCCTCCACAAGGAGTTTCAAAGAACCCAAGCCCCTCAACCTTACAGGCCTGCGTGTGTGTGTAAGGCAGGGGTTGTAACCACAGCTTTCCAACTAAAGGCATGGTGACCTAATTACAGAAAACACAAATAATGCAAAGCATCATGGGAAGCATATGCATATGCAAATGCCCATTAATTAATTTGGACTGGCTCAACTTTAAGCAGAACTGCATGGCTCTGGGGTTCTTTTCCATCAATCAAGCAATCAATCAGTCAATCAATCAATCAAAATCTTTATTTTACCAGGCAGAACATCATTGAGACAAGCTCATTTGCAAGATGGACCTGGGACAAAACAATTGTCAACAGGGTTAAGACATAACAGGTTCAGTGAGCGTACATAACAATTACATAGTAATAATAACAACATAATAACATGTAACCATCACATGTAACAAGATACTTCCACTAGAACATAGCAATAGGTTCAACAGGAGGTATTGCCATTTAAATACAATTGCATAGATACAGATATATGGACATAAGGTAATGAGCTAAAATTTATACAGTAAACATAATTGGAGGAGTCATAGTGAGCAGGAGTGGCAGTTCCTCTAGCGTCAAAGTGCGAAGAAGATTGAGATGTAAGAGTCCTTTGAATAGTACTGTAGGCATTGCCTGGCAAGTGGGGTGGGAAGGGAGGGGGTATGGGGAGTGGGGAGGGAAGGTCAGATGAGATAGGAGAGGGTTGGACATGATGGCCTAGAGGGGAAGGACTGTTCTAATGAACAAATATGACAGATGCCACAGGCAACGGTTGGGGTTTAAGTCCAATATTTGAAGCAAAGACAGATCATGATGTTGAGACCTTGACTTGAAGCAATGACAGACCTCAGAGAAGGTCCTTGGGAACAAGGATCTGAAGAGGGAGAACATGACTGGGGAAGTGAGCCTTAAGGTTTTCTGGATCTTATTCCAGAGCATAGGAAGAGTGAAGCTTATTGAGACTCTACCAAAGTGCTTTATAACTTTAGGGATAGCCAGAGATAAGATGGTAAGACTTCTGAGAGAATAGGCACTAGGGATACAGGGATTTAGGCAGCTTGTGAGGTACTTATGTAATTTATGAGTGATTGCCTTATATGTCCATAGAATAGTATTGTTTTGCCTCCTGAAGCTAAGGGAGCTCCAGCCTACGGAATAATAGAGGATGCAGTGGTCCATGTCATAAGGGGCATCCAAAATGAACCTAAGGGCTCTGTGGTATAGGGTATCAAGCTTGGAGATAGCTGTGCTAGTATTATGGCCATATTGAAAGTCTGCATAGTGTAGGAGAGGCAAGGAGGTAGATTGAACTACGAGTTTTCTAGCATCCTGGGTTAGTGAGTGCTTGATCCTGAAGAAAATACCGAGCCTTTGATGCAGTTTCTTAGTGAATTCTTCAATGTGATCAATGAAGGACAATTTGTAGTCAATCCAGACCCCCAGGTATTTGAATTGTTCAATGAACTCTAGGGCTTCTCCCAAAAGGGTGCTTATGTGAGTAAACTTATCTGTTTTTTTTTTTGAGATGAGGGGCCAGCGGAGAGAAAATCATGGCCTTAGTTTTTTTGGCATTGAGCAGGAGTTTCAAGTTGAGTAGATTTTTTTGAAGGATGTCAAAATCATTCTGGAGGTCCAAAATGGCTTGATCCAGAGTTGATCTGTCAATGTATAGCACTGTATCATCAGCAAAGAGATGGATACTAGATGACTTTAGGCCAGCGTCAATTTGATTAATATAATTGGCAAAGAGAAGTGGATCAAGGATGGATCCTTGGGGGACACCTCTAAGGAGTATTTATTTTGGTGATAGGTCTCCTTCAGCCTTGACCTGCTGCTCTCTGCCATAAGATAGTTTGCGAACCAACTTAGGGCCAGGTTGTCCACCCCAACTTTCTTCAGGGTCACCAGGAGCAAATCATGGTCCACCATGTTGAAAGCCTTGCTAAGGTCCAGAAACAAGACACATATGTATTGTTTGTTATCAAGTGTGGACTGCCAGTCATTTATAACCTTAGTAAGGGCAGTGGAGGTACTATGCATGGGACGGAAACCAGATTGAATTGGGTTTAGTAGACTAAAACTTTCCAGATGAGATCTGAGCTGTTCATTTACTACCTTCTCCAGTAGTTTTGACAAGGCTGGGAGCAAGGAGATTGGGCGGTAATTATTTAGGTCGCAGGAGTCCCCTGATTTGAACAGAGGGATGACATGGGCCATCTTCCAAACCTTGGGGAGGGAGCCCTGATTGAGAGACAAATTGAAAAGGTGGGTAATAGAGGGAACCAAAATATAGTGGGCCAACTTTAGGAAGAAAGGCTCAATCATATCCATGCCTGCACTTTTCTTAGTATCAAGTTGAAGAAGGAGATCCTCAACCTGTTTGAAAGGTGACCGAACAGAAGGAGAAAGTTTGGTAAGGATCAATAGATTCCGGATCTTGGCAATCAGATGACTGATTAAGGAACTGTGCCCTGATGGCATTTGCTGGGGAGGTATCAAAAGCCATCACTTCTGTGGCAAAGTGATTGTTAAGGAGGTCAAGAATTTTATATTTATCTGTAGTGTGGGTACCACCAGTCGAAATTTTGTGGGGAAGTGTGCCAGCGCTGTTATGGCATTCTACCTCTCTTAAAGTTTTCCAAAACTTAGTAACAGAGTTAGTGGATGCATTAAGTTCAGACTGGAAATAACTAGACTTCGCAGCTATGACAGTTTTTGTGCAGAAATTCTTTGCGGTTCAGAAAGCAGACCAAGTTTGTGGCCAATTTAGACTTTCTGTCTCTTTTCCAAAGAGCATCCCTATGCCATAAGGCAGTCTTTAGGTTATCTGTGAACCAGGGACAGGATTTTCTTTTGGTTCTGCTTTTGGTAACTGGAACATGGAGGTCTAGGGTTTCAGTGAGTATTTCATGAAGTACCTCGTGTGCCTCTTCCAGAGAGGATGCAAGGTAAATTTTCTGCCAGTTAGCATACTGGAGGTCATAGAGAAAAGCATCTGAGGAGTTGCAGAAATACTTCTTCATCAACAGCATCTTGAGATCCAGATCTAACACTGGTTTATTTAATAACAATGTACAAAGGCATTTAGCCTCTGCATGTGCCTGTCTTACCTGTTTGACAGAATCAGCCAGACTGATCGAAAGTGCAATGTAGTGAGGCTATAAGAACCAGTTTAGGTTTAGGGGGGTCTGATTACTGGGGTGCAGGGAACTGATTAATCAGGTTAGGAGGCTGATATTAGGATCTGGAGAATTTATTCATTTTAGGGGGGCTAATTATTACAGTCAGGGGAACTGATTAATGGGGTTCGGTTGGGGGTATAATTAATTACTGTGATCTGGGGAACTGGTTAATGGGATCAGGGGATGATTACTGGGGTTTGGGGGATATATTAATTTTAAGGGGAACTGAGTAATTGGCTCAAGGGGGCTGATTACTGGGGTCTGGGGAACTGAATACTAGGACTGGGGGGCTAATTACTGAATTCTGGGCGAATCGGTGAAGGGCGCTTATTACTGTGGTCTGGGAACTAATTTATTGGTTAAGGGCTGAGTACTGGGGTTTGGGGAACTGATTAGGGGGATGATTACTGTGGCCATCGAACTAATTAACGTGGTCAGTGAAGTTGGTTTCTGGGTGATTTGTGGGACTGACTAATTGGTTGAGGGGGTTGATTACTGCAGGTCTTTGAACTGATTCAAAAAATAGATTATTCTAGGGGGAACAGTGGGACTGATAACTGTATTTGAAAGGGTGATTACTAGGGTCATTGGACTGATTTAAGGAACTAATCAGAGGGCTCAGGGCTGATTTCTGGAGGTCAGTGGGACTACTGAATAGGATTGATGGCTGATTTCTGGAGGCCAACAGTACTGACTAGTGGGATTGAAAAGATCAATTACTGGGATCTGGGGGCTAATTAGTGAGATTTAACTGGTGATTACTGCGGTCCAAGAACTGATTATTGGAGTTGGGTGGAACCGTTTACTGTTCTAACTACTGGGAGGAGGGTGTATTTCAGGGGTCAGGGGATTTATTACTAGAGGAGTTGACTGATTTCTGGGAGCCAGCACTACTGACTAGTAGGATTGAAATAATTCATTACTGGGGACTGGGAGCTAATTACTGAGGTTGAACTGGTGAGTACTGTGGTCCAGGAACTGATTATTGGGATTGGGTGGAACTGTTAACTATTGTAAATTTTGGGTGGGAGATCATTTCAGGGGTCAGGTGAATGATTACTAGAGAAGGTGATTGATTACTAGGGAAGGCAGCTCTTTACTAGGCTTTGGGGGCTAAGTTCTAGAGGAGGGACTAATTACTGGGTTCAGGGGAGCTGTGGGGCTGAGGAACTGATATTGGTGTTGGGGCTTTTAAAAGGGTCATTTAGGTATATAAGGTGATGTAGATCAGAATGTGTAATTATTGCAGGTGTTCTGTTTGAGCCATTTGATAAATGTTACCTTATGTAATAATTGTAAAATGTTTGTATGAGACACTAATGGGCCTGATTTCCAAAGCCTGTATCTGAGTATTACAGAATTGCATCGCGGAAAAAACACAAGTATCAGAAATTACTAATATGTAAGTATTTATTTATTTCCACTTTGGTAACTGGATAAGTGCACTGGCACCAAATGCCTTTTTCAGTCACGACCCGGGTGCCATTGCACAGACATTTGAGGACATACATAAAAATGTTTGGGTGCCTGTTGCAGAAAAAGAAACACACATCTATTGAAAATTATATACTTGATTACATACTTGAGGTATATAGAAAGCGCAGTTGATTAGTGTAAATACTACATTGAGTGCAGATGCATAGGGGTATGAACAAGGGGTATTTACACAAAGCAGTCACAGACACTGAGTGATAGATAAAATTCTTTCAAATTGCTTGAGAAAGCAGAGACACTTGGTGATTCTCTAATGGGGGGGGGGATTGTATTCCATAGTGAGGAGGCATGGTAGCTGAGGGAGCATTGTCCAGTGTTTGTCCAAAAAAGGGAACTCTTAGGTTATTTTTTGAGGTGGATCAAGAGGAGGGCATGTCACCAAACTCGAGTTGTTCTGCTAAATAGATGGAGCAGTTTTTAACCATAGTTCTTTTAATAAATCTGGCGAGTGTTAGGTTGGATTTGAGCTCTGGTGAGACCTAGTTTAGAGAGTTCAGAGAAAAGTAGTGATGCATCTTGTATCGCTACCTGTTGCAAATCTGGCAATCCTGTGATAGAGAGTGTGCTATTTCTGTAGCATAGTTTTGTTAACAGCATTGGTGACCAACGAGCCATAGTCCAGTATAGGGAGCAGATTTGCCTGTGCTATTCTATGTCTAGATTCGGGTGTTAGGTACTTGCAGATTCTGCACAGAGAGCCAAGCCTTTGGTGAAGCAGTTTGGTAGTGTTTTGAATGTGGGTATCGAAGGTAAGGGTAGAGTCTGTGTACCCCAAGATATTTAAAGCAGCTGACTTTTTCCAGGCAGTTCCAATTACTTGCATTGATGCAGAACTTGGGAGCTGCATTTTTCAGATTGTAGTTGGACCCAAACAACATTGATTGGGTTTTTGGTAGGTTCAGGACCATTTTTTCTAGAAGGAACCATTCCTGCAGGTTTGTGAAGCTGTTTCCCAGAACATGGTTGATTTCATTGATGTCTTTGCTATGCATGTATAGAACTGCAATGTCTACATAGAGAAGAGTATGTATAGGTTTGCAGATTGTTGGCTAATTGTTAAAGACTGAAAATAGAAGAGGACCCAGTATGGAGCCTTGAGGGACCCCACTGGGAATTACATTGGTACTTGAGACCGCGTTACCAGTTTTCACCATCTGTTTTCTGTGGTTCAGATAATCACTGAACCATGCCAGAGTATGGGATCCAAAGCCAAGTTCAAGTAATTTGCCAGTTAATATGTCATGGTTGACCATATCAAAAGCCTTGGTCAAATCCACAAACACAGGTTCCATCAACAATCCTTTATCTGTTGCATGATAGATTGTGTCTGTGAATTTGACCAGGGTTGTGTCAGTGCTGTGACACCTCCTGAACCTATGCTGTCCCTTGCAGATTAGATTGTGTTGTTCAAGATATTCAGTCAGTTGTGTACGCACTATTTTCTCTTGCAGTTTGGCTAGTGCTGACAAAACAGAAATAGGGTGGTAGTTTTCCATTAGCGTCTTTTTCCCTTTCTTGTGTAGCTGGACAACTATCTGAGGGGCAGCAAGTTTGAGGAACTTTGGGAGCAAGCAGTCTGATTTGGCTGATTTGTCTATTTTTAGGGAGGCAATTAATCTAACAGCTTCTGAAAATGTGACTTTTCTGAGATGGAACTTGGACCCATTCAGGTTTTTTCAATTTATTTTGTTTAAACAATTGGTAACCAGGAAAGGCATTCTGAGCCGAGGCTCATTTCCAGGTGTGACCCGAGGAAATCTGGGGAAAGGGGTACAAAGATAACAGAAACCTTATACAATTCTCTTAAGTAGCAATTACAAGTCATAAGCAGGACAGTTACAAATGCAATATATAAACCGTGCATAGGATCATAAGTCAGGAAGATGTTGAATATTGGTGTTAAGTTATCAAGACAGTGTACAATATTAAGTCATGTGTGATGCAAGACAGTGTCAGCAATTAAGGAGGAAACAACACAAAGTGGCAAATAAGTACAGATAGGCAAATTCAATAACAACAAGGAGTGACAGTGCTTAAGTTCAGTCAGGTGATATGGGAGCAGGTAGGAGGAGGTAGCAGGCGTAGTTGGGGCCTGATAGAGGAGTACGAAAGGGAGTTATGAAGTGCAGGAGGTTGAGAGTTCCAGAGTGAGGGGAGGTGATAGGTGTATGCAGTTTTGCCCATGCTAGGAGATGGTTTGGGATTGGAGAAAGAGCGGGCATCCCTAGAGTGCAGGGAGTAGGATGCGGGAGGATTGGGGTGAGGTGATCAGAGAGGTAGGAGGGGAGAAGATTGAATCAAAATTTGGAGATAAAGGAGATAGAGTGAGTGAAACGCTGGTGGGATGGGGAAGGAGGCTCAGAGTGAAGAGGAGGTTGAAGTGATGGGTCCTTAAGGGGGAGTTTGAGGCAAAATGGAAGAAAGCATAAAGGAGACAGTCAAGTCCAGCAAGTAGAGCGGAGGGGGCAGTGCAGTAGACTATGTCTGCATAGTCAAGAATAGGCAAAATCAGTTTGGTCAGTCGTTCACGATGGACAGGGAGTAAGAGACAGTCCCTATTGTGATAGAGGATCCCGAGCTTTGGCCGCAGTTTTGATGAGAGATAGTCATTGTGGCGAGAGAAACTTAGCTGTAGGTCTAACCAAACACCTAAGTATTTATAGGATGAGACTTCATTTAGGGGAGTACCTTCAAGCATAGTTATGGGAGGGGAAGGGATAGATTTTGCCAGTCTTTGGGAGGTCCCAAAGGTCATGAAGACAGTTTTAGAAGTGTTTAGTTTGAGTTTGTTTCTTTGAAACAAAGACTGCACATAGAAACATAGAAATATAGAATTTGATGGCAGATAAGGACCGCTTGGCCCACCTAATCTGCCCATTTTCCTACCTAACAGATAAGCTGCAGATCCTAGTTAACCAACAGCTTACTTCCTCCTACCCCCCCAGCACTGCCTTATGTCTGTCCCATGCATTCTTGAATTCTCCCACCATTCTTGACTCCACAACCTCCTCAGGGAGGCTGTTCCATGCATCCGCAACACTCTCTGTGAAAAAATACTTCCTCACGTTACCTCTGAGCCGCCCCCCCTCTATCTTCAAATTGTGCCCCCTTGTTCTTGTACATCTCTTTTTCTGGAAGATGCTACCCTCTTGGACTTTGTTGAGTCCCTTGAGGTACTTGAAAGTTTCTATCATGTCCCTCTCTCCCTTCTTTCCTCTAGGGTATACATATTAAGCTCCTTTAGTCTTTCTTCAGTATGTCTTCTGGTGCAGACCCTGCACCATTTGGTTGCCCTCCTCTGGATAGCTTCCACTCTGTCTATGTCTTTGCGGAGATGGGGTCTCAGAACTGCACACAGTACTCAGATGGGGTCTCACCAACTGTCTGTACAGGGGATAACAACTTCCTGTTTTCTACTACTGATGCCTCTCCCTATGCATCCCAGTATCCCCCCAGCCTTCCTTACTGTCTTCTCACATTGCTTGCCCACCTTTAGGTCATCTGATATAATTACCCCCAGGTCCCTTTCCATTTTTACTGTTGTCAGTATTTCACCCCCCATTGTGTACTCTTCCTCTGGGTTTTTGTTTCCCAGGTGCATTACCTTGCACTTCTTTGCATTGAATCTGAGCTGCCATACATTGTACATTATGGAAGTCTTCCTGCAGAGTAGGTTTGATGGAGTGCAGGTTGGGACCAGTGGTGAAAAGGATGGTATTGTCCACATACATATGGATGAGGGAATTTGAGCAGGCAGAAGGGAGGTTGTTTATAAACAGAATGAAAAGAATGGGACCAAGAATTGATCCTTGAGGGACGCCAGCTTGGATAGAGAGTGAGGGGGATGAGGGGTTTGCTATTTTGACTGACTGATGTCTGCTTATTAGGTAAGAGGTAACTCATTGTACTGCCGGGGGGGGGGCGAGACCAGTGTGGCCAAGGATATTTAGGAGATGGGGGTGAGAAACAGAATCAAAAGCCTTGACTAGGTTGATGAAAACAGTAGCCGTGATATGTCCTTTGTCAGCACCAGATTGGATGTGGCCGGTAAACCTAAGAAGAGAAGATACGGTGGAGTGGTGTTTCCTGAAGCCTGATTGGTAGGGGGACAGATAGTTAGTGGAGGTGAGGAAGGTGTTTAGTCTAGACTGTACTAAGTGCTCTTGCACTTTAGATAACGTGGGGAGAAGGGAGATTGTATGATAGTTGCTGGGAGTAGTGGCATCACCACTTTTGTGGAGAGGGATGACACTGGCGGTCTTCCAGGTCATGGGTACTGCGCCTGTGGAGAAGGATAGGTTTAGTAAGTAGGTCAGTGGGAGGGTGATAGCAGGTGCAGATAGACTTAGCCCTAGACCTGATAGCTCCTGTCTGTGTTCGTCCCCTTCAATTCCACCCTCGGGCCCTTTGGTTTGATGGGTCTTTGAGGGAGTTGCGGCTGGTGGGACAAAGGTTAGAACGTCGCTGGCAGAAATCTGCCCTGGAGGCCGACCGCCTTAATTTGGTGGAGCATTATCAGTTCTACCAATCTGTGAACTCCTGTAAGAAGGCAGAGTTCCTGTCCAGGGAGTTCGCTGTCACTCAGAACTGACCAGCTCAGCTCTTCCGAACTGTGGACAGGTTGTGCAACCCAGCAGCTCCGTCGAGCTTTTTCACAAAAAGAGTATGATGAGTTTGCTTGATTCTTTGTGAATAAGGTGGCCTACATCAGGTCAGGTCAGGGATCCGCTTGACTTACTCTATGGGGGACGTGGTTGGTCGGTGCTTGGTCACTATACCTCATACTTCCTGGAATACCTTTGACCTGCCGGAGTTCTAGGATATTATGCAGATTGTCCAGGGGATGTGCCCTACGTACTGTAGTTTAGATCCGGGCCCAACTTCCCTGATTTTGGGTTGTCATGAGACCATTGGCCATTTCTGGCTCAAATTGTCCAGTGCTCCTTGGAATCGGGTGAGTTTCTAAGCTCCCTGAAGGAGGCGGTGGTGACACACCTTCTGAAGAAAGCTTCGTTGGACCCAGACATTTTTGCTAACTACAGACCTATCTCAAACCTTCCCTTTATAGGAAAGGTTATTGAGAAAGTAGTTGCAATCCAGCTGAAGAACCACTTGACCATCCATAATGTCTACGAACCTCTCCAGTTGGGTTTTCATAAGAGGCATAGTACTTAAACTGCTCTGGTTTGGGTGCTCAATGATCTCCTGATGGCGAGAGATTGGAGAAACTGTTCCATTCTGGTACTCCTTGATCTTTCTTCAGCCTTTGACACTGTAGACCACGGGGTGCTGCTCGAGCGCCTGAGGTCCATCTATGGCCTGTCAAGTACAGTGCTCAGATGGTTTTCATCTTTCCTAGCTAGTAGAACTCAAAGGGTGGGATATTCTTACTGCGCCAGGCAGGGGCACAAGCCTGGGCGCAGTGCAACTGGGCTGAGCCAGGGCATGATCCAGGTGATATCCAACGGTGCTGCATTATGCTGCAGCACCATTGAATATGGCACTGAGGGTGCATGCACTGTGCATGGTGCAGTGGCATTGCGCCAGCGCATGTGGTGGAAGGGGAGCAGGGGGATGCACCAGCGCAAGTGCGGTAGAACTAGGTGCATCTGCTGCGATATTCAGCACTGGGCATGCAAATGAGGCCATTATGCAAGCAAGACGCAAATGGGGGCCATTTGCATGTCATTATGACCCCATTTGCATGCGGTGCGCTGATCCCTGGTGACTTGCACCTGGCGCCCTGCCAGGCAGCAGCCATTGGGGACCAACACCCCTTGCCCCTCGGCGGGCTGTGCACCCCTTTGCCCAATCACAGGCATGTGAAAGGAGATGCCCTGGTGGTCCAGTGGACCAAACCCCATCACCCGATCGTGGGCATGGATTGGAATACACCCTGGTGGTCCAGTGGACCGCTATCCCCCGGCCGATCGCAGGCACAAGTGTAGATCCTCCTTGGTGGTCCAGTGGACCCTACCCCTTTGCCCGATCACAGGCATATGATAAATAGCTCCCTGGTGGTCCAGTGGACCAATCCCCTGTGCCCGATCATGGTCATGTAATGATATATTCCCTGGTGGTCCAGTGGACCAATCCCCATCACCCGCCCGTGGGCATTTGGAAAACACCCTGGTGGTCCAGTGGTACCCTTCTCCCCAACTGCCCACAGAGTTCCCCGCCACCCTGCACCCCCCGGTCAGCGGCGGGTGGCAGCTCCCTACCCGCACCCACCTGGCTGCCCACCAATTGACAGTGTACAGTGTGGCTGTACGCCTATTGGTCCACAGCATGGGCCAATGGGTGTACAGACTGTCCTGTACTACACAGTCCCAAAATGTTCATTCATATATCAGGACTGTGTAGTGCAGTACAGTCTACATGCCCATTGGCCCACACTAATCAGACCAATAGGCCTCTGAATTATACTGTATGCTGTCCAGTCGATGAATGGCGGGTAGGCTTGAAGTGGGGAGCTGCCACCCACCGCTGACTGGGGGGGTGCAGGGTGGCAGGGAACTCAGCGGGCAGGTGGGGAGGGTGGAACCACTGGATCACCAGGGTGTTTGTCAAATTCCAGTGGGCGGGCCACGGGGATTGGTTCACTGGACCACCGGGGAATATATAATTACATGCCCTCGATCGGGCACAGGGGATTGGTCCACTGGACCACAAGGGAGATGTTATTTATATGCCCGCATTTGGGCAGCAGGGTAGGGTCCACTGGACCACCAGGGTGATTATACACTTATGTCCATGATTGGGAGATGGGGCAGGGGACCACAATGCTCCCTGGGCAGGGGGCATGGGGTCAATGATTTGGGAGGTCGGGTGGCCACCTATGGCAGGTGGCTGCTGTGTTGCGCCCAGCAATATGGCAACCTGCCTGTGGGTGTCCCCAACTTGTTCCCAGTTTGTACAGGCTCAACATTGCACCCCCCTGAGCAGTGCAAGGCAGTGTTGTGCCTGCATATGCACCGTACATCCCAGGCTGAATATTGGGATGTGCAGCATGTCAATAGTGCCCCGGCTCTTGCGCCACATACATTACAGGTGCTCCCCGGCGCAGCGGGGGTTGCGCAGCGCAACCCACCTGATTGAATATCGCACCTGGGTGCACTGGTGGGTTGTGCATGGTACAATCCTGTTGTGCCATGCGCAACCCCTTTGAATATCCCAACCCGAGAGTTGTGTCAGGGATTTTTTCTTCTGACCCTTTTTCTCTGTCTTGTGGGGTTCCTCAGGGCTCAGTGCTGTCCCCCATGTTGTTCGCAGTGTATATGCTACCCCTCAGAGTCATTGTAAGACGGTACAGGTTGCGGTTTCACTGCTATGCTGATGATACCCAGCTCTACCTGTTTTTTGGCCCCGATCAGGTTAGTGCTCTCTCAGTATTTAACAACTGCCTTGCTGAAATCCAAGACTGGATGAATTCGAGCTGGTTAAAGTTGAACATGGGAAAGACTGAGGTTATGGTTGTGGACCCAGGTCGCAGGATAGAGGGGCTGAGGACTGATCATCCCTCTGGATTATATCTGGGGGGCGCTCAGATCCTTACCTCAGAATGGGTGCACGACTTGGGAGTGGTGCTTGATGACAGGCTGACCCTTCGTTATCACGTGTCGGCAGTCGTTAAGTCAGACTTTTACCATCTTAGGAACATTGCCAGCATCAAACACCTTGTTCCATCTGGCGATCTGCCTGTGTTGGTCCACATCTTTGTGACCTCTCGCCTTGACTACTGCAACTCCCTTTACTTGGGGCTTCCTGGGTTTGAAATCTGCTGCTTGCAGCTAGTGCAGAACGTTGCTGCTCGATTGCAGACAGGGGTGTCTACGAGGTTGCATATCACCCCTGTGTTGCGCGATCTGCACTGGCTGCCGTTTCAGTGGTGGATCTCCTTTAAGGTAGGTTTATTGACCTACAAAGCCCTACATGGACTTGGTTCCGACTACCTGAAAGAGCTTCTGATTCCCTACACCCCTGTGCAACAGCTCCGTTCTGCTGACAAGGGGTTGCTGGAGATTCCAAGGGTTACCTTGAAATCTCCTGGGGCCTGTGCTTTTATGTTTGCAGCCCCTACCCTCTGGAATTCTCTGCCCCATCAGCTCTGGGAATACATGACCTTGGGGAGCTTTAAACAGGCACTTAAGACTTTCTTGTGAAGTCGGACCCTTTATGAACTGTCATGATTTTTATTAGTGGCCTTTTGTTTTTTAATTGTAATATTTCTATGGAATTTATTTTAACATTGTAAAGCTCCTTGGCACTTGAAAGGCACTCAACAAATAAAGTTAATTATTATTAGTAGTAGTAGTAGTAGACTGGAGTGGATGCCATCTGGGCTTGATTAAGTTAGGTTTAGGAAAAGGAGTGCAGTCAGTACTTTGTTGGGAGAGACAGGAGTGAGAGTGAAGTTGTTTTTAGATGGAGTCTGTGGGTGGGGTTTATTCTCAGGTGGGGTCGGAGAGGTTTGGTCAGGGAGGGCACAGGTAGTAAAAATTCGTTCATGGTGTTTGCTTTGTCAGAGGGGTCTGTAATTTTGTTGCCGTTGAGGTTTATAGAGGGGATGTGGGATTGGGTGGCAGGATTTATAATGGAGTAAACAATATTCCAGAAAGAGGAGTGTTCTTTTCTAAGGCAGTTTTTAAAGTAGGCAGCTTTCGCTTGCCTGATGATTTTGGTGCATAAGTTTCTGGCAGTATTGTAGACTTGATTGGAGTGAGTGGATTAGGTGGTTTTGAAAGCTGACCAGGCTTTGTCATGGAATTTGTAGAAGACAATTATTGGGGCACATATCCGGGGTGGTGGCGTCTTTTGACCCTAGCTTTTTTAAGCAGGGCGTGGATGTCCCAGATATAGGTGAAAATGTTTGTGAAGTGGGCTAGGGCAGTGTTGACATTTGAGGAGGAGTACACAGGAGACCAGTCTGTGTTGTGTAAGTCTGAGAGAAGGGGGTTTATGTCGAGGGAGTGCAGCAGACATATAAGGATGTATTTAAGTGTGGATTTTGGCAAGTGAGTCTTTCTAATGCAGTACATGATTCAGTGGTCACTGATGGCAGGGTCGAGTACTCCTGCACTGGATATTCTGTGAAGAGTAGATGATAGAACCCGCTCTACCAGGGAGTGATGAGAGGAATGAGAGTTGTATTGGGTGGATTCGGTGATTAGCTGGGAAAGGTTCAGTGATTCAGTTTTGGAGATGGTTGAGGCAGAGAAGGGGGAGAGCCAATCGAGATTATAATCACCAAAGAGTAAAAGCTCACCGGAGCTCGCAAGATCCTGGAGAGTGGCGATGCACTTAGTAAGTACAGACTGTCCAAGCCAAAGGGAGGCATAGACCACCCCAATTAAGGAGGGGAAGGGAGCAGGGAAAGGAGAGTTTGGCAAGAGTCAGTTCATGTGATCCTGGACATGCTTCATTTTATGTTGGCTCATGCTTGCACAGTCAACATATTGCACTAGTAGCAGATCTGGAGGTGCGGTCACTGTTGGGTGAATGCAGGGCACACATCAGTAGATGCATCCCTCATTCTCCAATAAGCCAGCATGCAGGTGTCACACCAGGAATACATAATGTGATGAGCACATCTAAGGAAAGGTCCACTGCAATGACAGCCAAATTAATCATGCAGTGGCACCAAAACACGCCTTCCCTATGTGCCTTTCCTGGTGAAGCCCTTCCCTTAACATGGCAGCGCTGACCACCGCTGTGCAGAGAGCTGACTTCAGGGGTGCCCAAGCCCCCAGTTGGCATGCCCCAACCTACGTCATTTGCCAATGGGGGTGCCCACTCCCTGTCAGCATAATGCAACCCCCCTCCCATTAAAATGTGTGCCAAGGGGGTGCCCAGTCCCCCTCAGCATCATGTCCCCCCTTCCTGGTTTCATTTGCCGATGGGGAGCCTGCTCCCCATTGGCATATGCCCATTTGCTGTGTGCTGATGGGGTGCCCAATCCCCATCAGCTACAGAACCCCCAAAAAATAACACTCAGGTGGCATGCTGGGAGCCCACCCCAGCGTGCCAAATGATCTGTAAAGAAAAAGAATCCAGCGATGTTTTTTTTAAACCTGCAAAGCAGAAAACGGTCCCTCGTCAACTCTGGTGGCCCTCCCCAACCTGCGCCCACCTTCTGTGCACCCTGCCTCCCCACACCTCCCACACCCCATACTTACCTCTGGAGCATGGCACGAAGACCTTCGGTGGACCAGGAACACGTCTGCACTCTTCAAAGCTGACCATGAACTGAAGAAATGACGGTAAGCTGTATAATGGCATAAATAGGGTTTTTTCAACTTTGGTGCATATCTTGGGCATTTTGGGGAATTGTGTCACCAGATTTTCAACATGGGGTTATTGGGACCCTTCCTCATGAACCCAGTCACTGTCATGGCATTATTCGGTCCCAAAAGGTGATTTCGCGGTCACTGCGGTGAATCACCTTCTGGGACTGATTAACGAAATGACAGTGCCACTGTTCATGAGGGGGGGCTCTCAAATAGCCTATGTTATAATTCCAAAACCACATTCCCATGTTAGTGTTGCTCTATTACCCTTTCTTTCCAGGCTTAAAGGTTTTTGGGGTGCATATGTGGCAGATGATGGAGATTTACTCTCTGAAACATCAGCACATCAGAAAGTGATTGCTATCACCTGATTAATTGAGGAAGCACCAAGGAGGCTGGCTGGTCTGAAGCAGAAAGAAGGAGTAATGGCACAGGGAGCCAAACATAAGAAGTAAGCAGAATGCTAAGCATTTGTGGACAACAGTAGGCTGTCTAAATTTCGGGCAATGGATACAAATGGAAGGTGCAATCACAATGAAATAAAAGAAACAAAATAAATATGGAGAGAGTTTGGAATAGGCAATAAAGCCAAGAAGAGGAAATAGCTTGCCATAAATGAAGCATGGTAAAGTACATGTGTTAAAAACACTTTTTCAATCGAGCATAAATGAAGAGATTTGAAGTGACATATAAATACAAATTGTTTTCAGTAATGACTGTAATTATCTTTGGACTTTTAACGTTTAAACAAAAGAAGGTTTTTTTAAACACATGTTAGTTTTAAGCACATGCTAATGAAAATAAAACTACTAATGGATGAACTTCAGGTAGTTTTACTTAATGAAAATATTGATATCTGTGGCATCACAGAAACTTGGTTTGGTGATGGACAGTGGGGCCATAATATCAATGGATACACATTATTTAATAAAAATCGAATATACTCAAAGGGGGGTGGTGTGGCACTTTATGTCAGGGATAATTTGTCTTGTTCTGAAGTTGTTTTTGATAATTTACCACCTATGGGATTTGAAATAATTTGGATCCAACTTATCAATAAACAAATTTCACTAATCATAGGGTTATGTTATAGACCTCCATCAATGAACACTGCAAACAATGATAATATGTGTCATTACTTGGAGACTCTTGTTTTTAAGTCAGATGTCATTCTTATGGGTGACTTCAATTACCCTGGAATAAACTGGGAAACAGTTAAAGGATCCAATAACCAGGAGAACAGATTTATTAGTGCTATGTCACACCTAGGTTTAGATCAACAGGTAGGATCACCAACTAGAAAGGAAAACATTTTGGATTTAATTTTCACAAATATTAAAGGAGATAATGATTTGGTTAGTTTCATGGCTCCTTTGGGAAATAGTGACCATCAGATAGTTAAATGGTCATTTAATTTCCGTGTTAACAAATCTTGTGGCAAAACTAATTTTAAAGATTTCAATAAGCCTTGAACTATCAGGCAATAAAGGAATATTTATCAAATTGGAACTGGGAACTCGACTTAACTGAGCAACCTATAGAGTATATTTGGTTAAGAATTAAAGAAGAAATTCAACATTGTATCACTAATTGGGTACCAACAAGAGTTAAATATATTGGATTTAAAAGGTCTCACCTTGGTTCACTAAGGAAATCAAAACCTTGGTCTCAGCAAAAAGAAAGTGTATAATAGATATAAAAATAATATTAATGAGACAAACTGGTCTAAATTTATAATAAAATCCAAAAGGTAAAATATGCAATTAGAGAGACTAAACGAGTTTTGAAAAGAATCTAGTTGACATACATCAAGACAACAAAAAAGTTTTTTAATTACATTGGTTCCTAAAATTCACCCACCTTAGTAGGACCATTGATTATTAATAATGTGGATGTCAATGATGAACAGGTTATAGCTAATGAATTTAATAAGTACTTTGGTAGTATATTTAAAAAAGTGTGATTTTTGTGTTTCTGAACCACCTAATTCAGACCCTGAGATCGTATTTAGCGTGGCTGAAACCTTTTACCTATTAGATTCTTTAAAACCATCTGTATCATGTGGTCCGGATGATATTCCTGCTATTTTTCTAAAAAAACTATCACATGAAATAGCAGGTGCTCTCACCTATTTATTTAATGTGTCAATAAAGATGGGTTTAGTACCTAATGATTGGTGTGATGCTAGAGTTATTCCGATACATAAATCTGGATCTAAGAAGGAGTTAAACAACTATCGACCTATAAGTTTGACCTCATCTGTGTGTAAAATTATGGAGCGGCTAATCCTAAAAAGAATTGGTAGTCATATTTTGGCTAATGGCCTGACTGATATATTCCAACATGGTTTCCAGGTTGGAAGGTCATATCAGACCAATCTGCTGATTTCTTTGAACCAGTCAGTGAGGCTCTGGATCTTGGGTTGCGGTTGGCGTTATTTATCTAGACTTTGTGAAGGCTTTTGATTCTGTCTCACGATATATTATATAAGTGTCTAGTTAGTTTGGAACTTAATAATTATTTGATAATATGGATAATGCAATGGCTGTCAAATAGAAAACAGCAAGTATGCTTGAGGGGTTTGTTTCCCCATGGATACCAGTTACTAGTGGAGTTCCTCAGGGATCAGTTCTGGGGCCTGTGTTATTTAATATACTCATAACAGGAATGAAAATAAATCATGGTAACTGGTTAATTAAATATGCAGACGATGCCAAACTTGAGGAATTGTTAACAACCCAATAGCTATATCAAATTACTGGATAATCTAAATATTATTTCCAAATGGGTTAGTAAACACAAGTTGGAATTTAATATTAGTAAGTGTAGTTATGCACTTTGGATATAGCAATAAGTGTGCAAAATATTACATGAACAAACAGGCCTTAAGCGTTATTACCACTGCAAAAGATCTTGGTGTTGTTATTAATAACAGATTAAAATTTACTGAACACTTAAACTACGTTATTAAAAATGTTCTAGACTCAGTAATTGTATATTTAAGAACATCAAAAGCAGAGAGCCATCGATTATGGTCCCCTTTATACAGTATTATAAGAACTAATTTTGATTATTGTTCTTCGTTTTGTACCCTACACAGAGGAGTGATATAATATCCAGAGAGAGAAAAAAGGTTTACTAAGAATATCATAGGAATGGGAAGCTTGCTTTATGAAGATAGACTTAAACAACTTAATTTGTACAGTATGGAATACAGATCATTACTTGGGATCTTTGTTTGTTATACAAAGCCTCCAGGGATGAATACTTGTTTAATACTCTTCACTTGAAATGGAATACTACTACTGTTTCTACTCGCTCCCATAATTTAAAATTACTCTTACCAATCAATCGCTCGACCAAACGATCACATTTTTTTACACAGCGAATAGTTCCTATCTGGAACTCACTCCCTTATGAGTTGGTGAATTGTGTAAGTCTGTCTCATTTTAAATCACATCTAGACATATTTATGAATGATTCTAAATTTCGTACCCACCTAGCCTAGGTGGCATGATCTAAATGGGCTTGTCCCTCGATCGTGTAACTTACCTATGAACCTACTAATCAATACCCAATGAGTGATGTTTTGCTAAAAAGGAGAAAAAAAGAAGCAAACTACATTGGAAGGGGAGTGCAGGTGGAAAGCACTAAGAGGAGTAGTGGAGTGCAGTTCTGTAGCCTATGTTGTAAATTTGGTGAAAAAAAAATCAAAAAAACGGCTGTTTTATGAGCATGCATTGTGCAGTTTCCACGCATGCTTGTAACTTCATGAATTTGTAATATTTTCACTCCAGATTTTCAAAATTGGCATTTTTCCACAACTCCTTATGAACAGTACCGCTGTCATTTTACATATCCTGGCCAAAATGTGTTTTCACACGTCCAGCACAGAATAGCACAGTCGCTGTGTGAAATCAGTTTTCAGGACAGTTTGAGAAAATGACAGAAACACTGTTCATGATCAGAGGTCCTAAAATGCCTATGTTGAAAATTTGATGACAAATGTCCATAAAATGACCGTGTTATAAGTGTGCATTGTGCAGTTTCCATGCACCCTTGTAACTGTGCAAATTTGCTATATTTTCATGCCAGATTTTCAACACTGGCAATTTTCACACCTCCTTATGAACAGTACAGCTGTTATTTTTCATAGCCTGCCCAAAATGTGTTTCCGCATCTGTGGCACACAATGGTGCGGTCGCTGCAGGAAATCAACTTTTGGGACAGATTAACAAAATCACAGCACCACTGTTCGTGAGGGGAGGTCTCAAAATGCCTATGTTGAAAATGTGGCTAAAAACATCCCAAAAATAATTGGGTTACGGACGTGTGTTGCACAGTTTCTATGCATGCTCATGACTTCAACAATTTTTCATATTTTCACTCCAGATTTTCAACGTTGCCATTTTTTTACACCTCTTCATGAACAATACAGTTGTCATTTTTCACATCCTGCCCAAAATGTGTTTTTGTCCTGTGTCGCCAAATGGCATAGCCACTGTGTAACACCACCACCATTCAGCTAACAAACTGTGCCGCTCTTCATGAGCTGGGGTCACAAAAAGCCCATGTTGAAAATTTGGAGTGACAATACCAACAAACGTCTATGACATTAGGGTTTCCAACTGTAACACCCCACCCTGTAGAGACTGCCAGGCATCAGGGGTGTGACTTGGGATCATTGACTGTAATGCTCATGCCATTCCACCCCCACCCCCACCCTGCAGCCAGTGACAGGCATCAAGGTGTGCCTTGGAGTATTCAGCCCTAAAGTTCACCCCATTCTCCTATACTGCACCCTTCTCAGTGTATTTTCTTATGGAATGGGGTAAGTATAAGGCCCAAAGCCCCCAAAGCACACCACGACACTTGTCAGTGTCTACAAGGTAGGGTGAGGTAAAATGGCATGAGAGTTATAGCTGATACCCCAAAGTCACACCCCAATGCCTGTCAGTCTCTGCAGTGTGTCAGTTCAATACTTCATTCAATACTTCACTGCCATTTCTATTAGGCATCTCTAACTCCTGCACTACCAATGCCAATGCCAGCAGGACAACATTCGGCATTGACAAATGCTTGTTTAACTGTGATGCACAAGAAAGGATCCTTTATAAGCATAGTAACACTGCCCCCTCTCTTGCCGCGGTCTTGCCAGATGATAGAGTAGCCAGGAATGTCAAGGGATTAGGTGGGTGGTTTTGCGAATAACCACGTTTCCGATAGACATAGAATATCAGGGGCATTTTGGGTTAGCCAACAATTTAGAATGTCCAGTTTAACATCATAGATATCATAGGTAAATATTGAGCTGAACAGACTTTCATTCATGGTGCTTGCCCATTAGCTAAAGGGAATCTGATATACGCAATTTATCTAATTGTAGTTTAAAACTCTCTGCAGATGAACTGCCCACCACTTCAACTGGTAGTGAGTTCCAGATCAGACTCACTCTCTGATTAAACCACATTTTCCTTTACAGGGTATTGCTATTTTCACCTTTTAGTTGTAGGGAATGAGCTCTGCTGTTATGAATGTGCTCCCTAAATTCCAACCCCAGTTTTTCCTATAGGTCATGGTCAGTTGGTGCCTTGAAGAGTAAACACATATCACCCCTCTGGTGTCTATACTCCAGTGTAAACATGTTCAGATCTACCAACCTGATTTCATAACTCCTCCCCTGCAATCTCTTTATAGAATGTGTAGCTCTTCTTTGTATTTTCTCCAGCCTATCTATATCTCCTCTGTGGTATGGCAACCAGACCCATGCCCCATACTCCATCAAGGGCCTCACCAGGGATCCATACAGGGAAGCAATGAAATCTCTATCTCTGCTCACTATATGTTTTAAAATGCACTTTAACACCCCGTTTGCTCTTCTACATATGTTTGCGTAATGTGTTTCAAATTGGAGATCATTAGTGATTGCAATACCCAGATCTTTCTCTTCTGTCACAGTTTTAAATACAGTTTTACCTAAATAATATTGCTGATTTTGATTTCTTCTGCCCAGATGCATAACTGTACACTTCTCAGGGCTCAAGTGAAGTTTGAAAGTGGTACATCAATCATTGATGTAACTTAGAGCATCTTGCATTGAGGTGTGATCTTCTCGATAATCTAATTTAACCCCTAGCCTACAGTCATCTGCAAACTTTATTATCCAAACCCTATTATCTTCATATACAAGTGTTGCCACATATACATATAAAAAAGGCATGACCCCAGAACTGATCCCTGCAGTACCCCACTTGTTATGTCTGCCACCTCTGACAAGGCTCCTCTTATGCTTATCCTCTGACTTCTATTACTAAGCCAGGAGCTGATCCATGCCACTATGTTTTCATGCAAGCCTATGTTTTTTAACTGTTGTAGAAGCTCATGGTGGGGTAGCTTATCAAAGGCCTTGGTAAAATGTAAAAAGACCATGTCCACAGCCTTACCCTGATCCAGTCTTTTGCTTGCTTTATTATAAAAATCCAGCAGTTAGTCTGACCAGATCTTCCCTTTCTGAAACCATGCTGAGTATCATCTTCTAACTTTTATTCCTGTATAAAAGTTATAATATGGTCTTTTGTTATTTCTTCCAGTATTTTACATAAAATACTAGTTAGACTGAGTGGTCTGTAATTTGATGGATTTTTTTTGTCTCCCTTTTTAAACAGGTGAGGCAAGACACTACGGATATTTATGTACATTACCTTGAGGCCTTCAAAGTGGGAGGGCAGTTGGTTTAGTGTTGGGGGGGCAGGGTTTAGTTCAATATCTCCGGAAAGCAATGGGATGAGGAGGAGCATAGTGAGAGTGTCCTGGAGTTTCTGTCCTTTTAGAGATATGAGGAAGGGTCATCTGCATCTGGAGCAGTGATGGACAGCTGGGCAGGTAGAAAACCATGTGAGATAACACAGAAGGAGGAGGGCAAGGGTGGGGTGTGAAGAGCGAGCAGGATAGATAATATTGGGTGCTCTACCCTGAAGGATGAAGAGGAGGTAGGTTCTCTGCTTCCTTAGTAGATTTAGGTTCAGGGTGTCTAGGGGGTCTGTATTTATTCAGATCACAGAAGAAATCATTGAAGAGGTGCACTATTTTAGGAGGTTCAGCTCAGATGACTTCGTCCAGGTCGATCGAGATAGGTGAGGATTGTGTTTTGAGGTTTAGCAAAGAGTTTATGGTCTGCCAAAATGTTTTAGGATCACCTAAGTTTGCAGTTTGTTGTTTTTTAAATACTGACTTTTCGCTTGGTGTATTGCCTGTTTGCATCTGTTTCTTAGTTATCTGTATGTGTTCCAATCTGATACAAGCTTGGTTTGCTTGCACTTGTCCCAGGAGTCATCTCTTTTGTGAATGAGAGTGAAAATATCATGTGTGAGCCAGTCAGATTTTTTGTGCTTTCCCCTGTGAGTGCACAGGGGGGCGTGTTTATCCAGTACTGTTGTAAATTTTGTGATGAAGAAATCTAAGGTGGAATTTGCGTCTTGTGTTGTGTCTAGGTAGGTCCAGTCAATTAGTCACAAGTCAAACAGAAAAGATGCCTTGTTGAAGTTGATGCAGTTCCTGTAGGCAATCAGCCTATTTGGAGAGGTTTTAGGTGCACTGTTGTACCAGAGGCAATATGTGGCTAAGTGATCACTGATTGAGTCACTTAAGGTTCCCAAGAGTAAAATTCTTTCTACCTTTTTTAGCAAAATCCAGTCAAACAAGGAATGATTGCCTGACTGAGGGTTCAGCCTAGTTGGTGCTGTAATGATTCAGTTAAGTTGGCAGGTATTGAGTATGCCTTTATATTGTGGTTCGTTGGGCAGTCAGTTTAAGTTGAAATCTCCTAGTACGATCAATTCAGTGTGTGAGTAACCACCAAGCATTTGCATGAAATCTAGTAAGCCTTCAAGTGCTGCCTTGGGTGGGTTGTACACACAGCAAATCATTAAGTTTTTTAACTTAAATGGTCAACCACTCATAAGTGTTGCTGGGTGCGTAGGAGCCGTTGCATACTTCTGCAGAGAGGTCGGAGTCCATGTAGATCAGAATTCCACCCCCCCCTTTTGTTACACCTATCACAGCAAAATATATTGTAATTACAAAGTGCAACTTCAGAGCCCCTGATCCTAGAGGTGAGCCAACTCTCTGATAATGCCTGGATGTGTGGCTTGTGAGATGAAGCAAAAGTTTCTAGCTCAGGAAGTTTGGGGGCAACGCTTCTAACATTAAGCTACATAAGTCACAGACCTTTGTTACCAGCCCAGTTCCCAATGAGGTGCATAGATGTTTTCAGGGGGGCCAGGGTTAGTCTCTATATCACCAGATTGTAACATAACGATATTGGACAAAATACATGTACACGTAGTACATGTAGTGCCTCCTCAGTGTGAAGCAAAGACAAGGCAGTGTATCTGGAAAAAAGGAAATTGTGTGCATTGCTGTAAGAGTGTTCTTTAGTAATCAAATATGCACTCCATTTTCACTGAGAAATTATGTTAGCTTGCCATCGCTACTCCAGTAATACCCGAGGGGGGGGGTTGTGTGTGTGTGTGTTTCAAGAATTTAAAGCACTCCCCCCTGGGTGCAGAGGATCTCTGCTTCATCTCATGCCTTCTTTGCACCCATGTTATGTAATATCTCTACATAACATACACACTATCAACTGTCATCACATATTTAATATATAATGTTCCAAATGTGTAGGTCAAATATTGATTAAATTCCAATATAAAAGCATTCAAATGCAGTATAGCACAGTGGTTTAAGGCTCTGAGCTGTAAATCTGGAAACTATTGTAATAATTTACTGAAAAGGAATTCCTTTTTGTACACATCAGTTAAATGTCAGTCAGCATGACAATACGCTGAAAACCAGACCTTGAAGGGTCAGAAAAGATAAAGAATTCATTTTGTGAAAATATTTCAATGTCCAACTTGTTGAAAAATAAAAAACTTAAGTTAATTATTTTTACAAATCTCCTTGCTGAAAATGTTTCTAATATCAACTTATACTTCCTTAGACTCTCTCCATTGTTCTCCATACCAGGAGAAGCTTTGGTTCTGCATTTTTTTTCATGGATTTCAGTGACGATAACCTTGACAGAAGACAAAGTTCAGTAACTTTTCTGTTGTGTTTTTTTGCAGTTTATCTTTTTATTGGACCATAGAGATGTACATCAGGCATACAGGCATAACATTGGAATCAGCGCATGAGAGATACATGGAAGTATAACCAAGGTAAGAGAAAAAGAAATATGCATATAACTTGGCGACGGTTGTATATATCACAAAAGTTGGTAACATTACAGATAGCAAGTAGAATTTAATGGCTACTATTCAAAGGGCGTAGTGGTAACCTGAGAGACACATCTCTCAACGGGGTGTTAAACAGGGATATTTGTATCATACTGACACATGCAAACACATATTATTAACTTGAAAACCAAACCAAAGCACCTGGAAGTCACTTCAGGGAGGTTTGAGCAGATCCTTGCTCTGCATTACCCCTTGTGACCTATCTCTATCTCTATTGCCAATAAACCTCAGAAATGGGTCCATCTCATTAAGAAATTGTGACTGGTGTGGGTGGCAAATTGAGACAGCCTCGTAAAAATGGCTAGCTTTTCCATTAACATCAGCCACTTTCTAAAAGTTGGAATGTCCGTGGAGTGCCACCTTCTCAGAATAAGTCTCTTGACCTCAACTGAGGCTTGCATCAACCAGAGTTTTTGATGGGAGTCAAGGGAGAGATTAGGTGATGCGATACCTAACATTAGCAAAGCTGGGGAGTTTGCAATCTGACACTGGAGTATCTCTGAATAGCAAGCGATCATCCTGTTTCATAGTGGGTGTATGTGACCGCATTGCCACAAAATATGCAATAGGTCTGCCCCTGTGGTTCCACATCTCCAGCACTCATCCTGCTGTATGATCTCCATGGATATGAGCTATACTGGGGTGCAGTACCAGAGGTGTTGTATTTTGTTCTGGATCAAGAGGCTGCAGGGGTCCCCACATGCCTTACCGGCAGAGGTCCAGCTTGCCATACATACCTTGTCTGATAAGCTTACATACACCATTCTTTGCCATTTTATTTTGGCAGAGAGTGAGGGGTTCAGGGCTGCCTCCCTCAACATCTTGTAAATACAGTGAGCTAGGCCTTTAGGGGTTTTAGTCCATAAGAATAGTGACAACCTTTTGCCAAGGTTCATCCCTTTCTTTTTGCAGCTAAAGCAAGTGCTTTTTCCTTTGGACCAACTCTGATACACGTGTCTCAACTGAAGGTACTTCTAAAAGTTCCTTTTTGGCAGGTTGTACCTGGCTTGTAGAGAGCCAAATGAATCTAGTGTTTGCCCATCTAGTGTTAGCACATCCTGCAAGATACAATATGTACTGTATATTATTCTTTTTCCATTCCCCCCACAGTAAAGGGCAGCCCTCTATGCACCAAAAGGGGTTACTCCAAAAATAGGTATAACTCCGAAGGCTAAGACAGGATTTAGTTATATGCCCAAATTTTTGCCAGGCAGAGTGCTCTGCACTTACTGTGAGCCATGTTTTCTTAAATCTTTTGGGCAGGGGTACACCCAGGTAGGCTGTTAAGTTGGCACCTTATAATACACTGGTCTCATTATTCAAACCACGCCGGCCTATCTGAGCCTCTTTTCTGGGTACCGGGTCAATATGTTGAGGCAATGATAGTGCGGAAGAAACTGCACTGTGAAAACCACACATACATTGACAGCAACAGGGGTAGAATAGTGATAGTGCATTACCGCTACCCCTGTCACTGTTCACCTAGTGGAGGGAGATATCAAGTATCATGATATGTGGTGCTCTGGCTGAGCCACTCCTGTGGCGGAGTGTCTAAGGCAGTAGCACCTAGAGTCAAACACTGCTGGAGACCCGGGTTTGATTCTCTGTTTCGGAACATTGATTCTTTTATTGTAATAAAAAAATTTTCCTCCCTCCTCCTGAATTTCTCCTCATCCTCACGGTCCACACCCTCTTGGAGTTGATTATAATAGTTCTGGGGGGTGGGGGTGAAAGTCCCCATGTTGGGGGGTGCGGCGGGTGCAGCCCCCAGCAAAAACAAAAATCTTCTATGTGTGTCTATTTGTTTGGGCTCTGTCTGCAGCACTTTGTGCCGGTCGGTGTTTTCACTGACCTTATTTAAGGTTGCAGCATTATCTGCCATGCTGTTTTTGTTTGCAGGGTCACGACCCTGTGACCTTTCCTGAAACATCTGGCATGTTCCAGCCATCAAAAAGGCATAGGCATAGTGTCAAAAGTACGGCAGGACCCAGCCACCTCTGTTCCATGGAGCCCTCAATGTGGCCCTGCTATACCTCAGAATGGGGTTACCCCATAAGTTCAAGTTTTCAAGTTCAAGCTCAAGTTTATTAGCAGGAATAACTACATTGAGCACGCTCATTTACAAGGAGGTCCTGAATGGACAATTTGGTACAAGCTATACAACTAGCAAATGGTAAAAATACAGAAATATTATTTTACAATAGTCAACACAATAGAACAGGTTAGATGCATGGATGAACAACAGAGAAAAATATATTCTTTTTTTTTTTTTTACATCATTTATACAATTGAAACAGTCACATTAGTCATTATGAGGTTAGCTACAAGTGCAAGCCTTTCAGAGCTTAGTGCCTTAACCTGAATAATGGGAGCATTTATAACCAGAGCAAGAAAGGGAGATAGATATGTTCAGGTAGAAGTTTGGTCGTGAGATAGACATGAAGATAGGTGACATGACAGAGGGGATTGACAGAAGGATAGGCAGAAGGATAGAAGGCGCAAGTATGGGGTGCGTAATTCTCCTCTTTGTAGTAAGTTGATGCTATAGCCATCTGTAATGAGAAGAGGGTGTGATAGTGATATACTGTAATTAGGAGGATAAGTATATGATAAAGTTATTTTTGCGACTGGCATGTACAGGAGTCGTACAATTTGCTGTTGACAAGGTTTTTAAAAATATTTAGTGATGCAAGATTTTGAGGTTAGAGAGTAGCTTGTGCTTTATTACGAGCAGCTGGAAGGACACTGGATATAGCCAGCTGGCCGAAGTAGGAGTGTGGAACATCCAGAAAAAAGAGAGAGCTGCTCCATAGAGGATAGTGGCAGGTAGATCGATGAAAAAGGCTGGATATGTAGGAGGGGAGGTTTAGCAGGAGGGCTTTGTAGAGCCATGTGAGTGAGTGGATGGGCCATCTTGTGGACAGGGAAGTCCAGCCCAGAGAGGCGTATAAATCACAGTGATGTGTGAGACAGTGGACATTAGTGAAAATCATATAGACCTATGGTAGAGTACATCGAGCAGTTGAAACAGGGAGTCTGAGCAACATCCATAGATTGCATCGGCATAACCAAGGAGCAGGATAAACATGGTCTGTACCAATCTCAGCCTAGCTTCTGTTAAAAAAAGAGATTTATTCCTAAAAAAGAAATCAAGTCTTTGCCTTAGTTTTTTGCGAGTAAAGTGATATAGGCTGAGAATGTTAGGTGGTGGTCTAATTCACAGCCAAGGTATTTAAATTTGTTGACAGCTTCAAGGGTGTCACCAAGGAGGGTTTTGATGGGCGGCAAAGAGGAGAGAGCTTTTGGAACTGCAGTCAGATGGTTGCAGTAGATGTACATGACCTTTGTTTTCTTAGCGTTTAGTAGAAGTTTAAACCATAAAAGATTTTGTTGGAGGAGGTAAAATTCAGCCTGAAGCTCTGCGCATACTTCACTCACTGAGGGTTTGGAGATATAGAGGACTGTGTCATCTGTGAATAGATGTAACTTAGCTTTGCTGACATTGGTCCCGATGGAGTTTATGTAAATCATGAACAGAAGAGATCCAAGGATTGAGCCTTGCAGTACTCCCCTTGTAAGGGGGAAGAGTGGGGATAGTATACCTTCTGCCTTGATGTGCTGCCGTCTTCCAGACAGATAGCTGGTGAATCAACTCAGCACGGATCCGGTATGTCATGACAATTTAGTGAGACAAGAAGTAAAGCATGACCGACTGTGTCGAAAGCTTTACTAAGATCCAGGAATACAGCCCTGTGATCTGTTTCCTGTCCATTGCAAGGAGCCAATCATTTGTAACTGATACAAGGGCAGTGGTAGTACTGTGCTCAGGTCTGAAGCCAGATTAGGCCGGGCTTACTAAGTTTGTCCTATCAAGGTAATCTCTTTCTTGGGTATTAACTAGCTTCTCAAGGAGTTTGGAGAGTAGGGGTAGGAGGGGAAATTGAGCAGTAGTTGTTCAGGTCCGTAGGGTCCCCGGATTTGAATAAAGGTAATGCATGTGCAATTTTCCAGATTTCTGGTACGATACATGAACTAATAGACAAATTGAACAGATGCAGGATAGGTGCAGTTAGGTACTGGAACCCAGATTTAAGGAAATAAGGTCCTAACCCATCAGCTCCGGCACCTTTATTTATATCCAGATGAAGTAGCAGGACTTCTACCTGTTAAAATTGGAATGGGGCGAACGTGAAGATATTGTTGGTGGGTGTAGGGTACTGCATAGGTAGGCTGGGGTTTAGGTTGGCAACTTTGAAGGTGTCAAAAGTTAGCCCTGCAGTAGAGAAATGGATGTTGAAAGAATTTAGGATGTCTAACTTATTGGATAGTGTTGTACCCTGGTTGGTAATCTTGTTGGGAAGTATGGATGTCTGTTTGATGCCCTCTGCTGATTTTACTATACCCCAAAATGCCCAGATTACCCTAGGCAGATTCAAATGCTGAGAGGTAATGGTTTGCTTTGGTGGCCCTAACCAGTTTGGTACACTCATTCCGGCTAGCCCTGTATACTGCCCAGTCCGAAGTGAATTTGGTCCACCTGGCCGTGGACCAAAGATGGTCCCTTTTGTTTAGTGTAGACTTTAGCTCAGCCATGAACGTGGGCAAGAATGCTTCTGGGTTCTGCATTTTTTCATTGGGGCATGACTGTTGATGATACACTTAGGGTGTCATTGATAAGGGAGGCTGCATCATTGACATTTGAAGCCAGGTAGATGTCTAACCAGTTTATACCTCTGCGGTCAGCTAAGTAGTCAGATGGGTTGAATTTGCAGAAGCTGCTTTTCCAAATAAACCTGTTCTTTGACTTGGCAGATGCCAGACCTCTAATGCAGCCCACAGTGCCGTGATCGCTGGCATCATTGTGAAAGACAGCTGCATGAGTGAATTAAATAAAAAAATAAAAATAAAAAAAAGCTACCAGCCATAGAATCAAGTTGCCAGAACAAGTTCTCTGGTATTTCTACCTGCAGGTGGGAGAGAAGGTAAAAGACCCTTTGTGCAGACATCATTTCTATTGCCGCTGTCTTTACTGGCATGAGGTTCAGGTGTTCTGTCCACCGCCTTTTGTAAACTACTTATCAGAGGGGGTGAAATTCTTGGCCACTGGGGTGTTTAAATCCGAGTTTATCCGCACCCCCAGATATTTAATTTATCCCTCTGCCCATGCAAGGCCTGTATGTGAAATAAGGGAAGGAGGGGTAGTATGAGAGTTAAGGGAAAGTACCTCTGATTTATTTATATTAATACAGAGACCAGATATATTTGCAAAGTCATTGAACAACTTGAGAACAGGGGAAATGCTAGATCTAGAATCCCTAGTTAAAATGAGGCAATCTTCGGCATATAGCAAGTAGAGATGCAGCAAAGTTTTACTTTGCCAGCGAAGTCGGGGTGAAGTTGCCCACTCTGTGTTATCAACCGCTACGCGAAGTCCCCATAGAATCACACCATTTTGTCTTATAATGACTTCGCCCCATTATGACTTCGCATCATGCTGACTTTGTGTTCACTTCGCATTGCTTTCTGTTGAACGCGAAGCGAGTCATAATTGAAACAGCCCACAGATCACATGTGTTACAGTCTGTAGGTCACATGGCTCAAGCAGGAAGTTAATCAGGAAAGACAGTGAAAGACTTTCACTTTCTCCTTACCTAGTGTGGGAGAAAGAGGTTTTGTGACAGAGGAGACAGGAGAGAAAAATGTATTGCTTGAATCTGCTTAACATTTGACTTTTTTGTTAAGTTTTTTTTTTTGTATTTTGATTGCCTCCTGTGTTGAGTTGTGCAGCTTTTTTCAGTACAGTTGTTAATTGTTAATTTGTGTGTGTGTGTGTGTGTGTGTGCTCTGTGTGTGTGTGTGTGAGAGAGAGAAAGAGAGACAGAGAGATAGAGAGACAGTAAAATGGAGAGATGCGTCTTTGGTGGACAGAGAGGAGAGTGTGTGGGGGTACGGACGCATGGTGGCACCCCGCATCTGAACAGGAGCACATTATATTGTGGTAGTGGTCCCCTTCCTGCAGCAGGAGGTAGTGGTGCCATGGAAGGACCCCTGCTGGTGGAACCACCTACTACTACTAGTGCCCCACCATCACCACCACCTGCCATGGTCCCTGCGCCAGTGGCTCAGCAGCAGTAGGAATTGATAGAGGAGCCACAGCAGTCTCATCAGCAGCAGCAGCAGGTTGCTCCCTCCAATTGTGCAGCAGCAGCAAATAACACCTGGGCCACCCCCACCTGTGCCTGGTCCTTCCCACACCTCTGTTGTGTGGGATTTTTTAAATCCAGTGCCTGGTGATAATGAACCCAGTGTTGCGAAGTGTAATATCTGTGGTGTGGTTGTGCATTGTGGCCCCAAGTGGAGTCACCTGGGGACAGGTGGGCAGTGCACCCACCTTGCAAACCACCACCATGTAGAGTGGAAGGCCAAGGTTGCCGAACAGGGACGGAATGCACCTGCTGTCCCTGCTGGGCAACAGGTGGCAGCACGGCCTCCACCTGCACGTGGGGTTAAGCGTGATCAGGTCATGGAGCAAGTGGCTGCTCCAGCACCTGCAGGGAATGCTGGCAACCCTGCAATAATGCCTACCACCCAGGCCTATTTGGACCTGATGTGGAGTGAGGTGGACCACCTGAGCAACAGGGTGTCGAACATTGAGCAATGGTTGGAGCGCATTGAGGGTCACCAACTCCAAATTGTGGCCATGCTCCAACTGCTGCTTTCACACCATAATGTGGAACATTAGTTTTTGATTGTCCATGCATCCACCACCCTCTCCATGACAAAATACTTTATGATGTTGCCCCTGATCCATCCTCCCTCTATCTTCAAATTTAGCCCCCTTATTCTTGCACATCTCTTTTTCTGAAAGATGCTATCTTCTTGGACATTGTTGATTCCCTTTATGTACTTTAAAGTTTCTATCATGCCTCCCCCTCTTTCCTTAAGGTTATGCATATTAATCTCCTTTAGTCTGTCTTCCTCGTATGGGTTCCACTGCAGCTACCGCACCATTTTAGTTGCCCTCCTTTGGACCACCTCCATCCTGTCTATGTCCTTGTCTATGTCCTTTTTGAAATATAGTCTCCAGAACAGCACATTGTACTGCAGTCAAAGTGTCCCAAAAATGTCAGACTCCAGATAAAGAGAAATAACATGATAAAATGTGCTGAAAATTCTCAATTATTTCCCAACGCACTGCTTTATGCGTGCTCCCACTCTCCGTAAGTGTGCCCCCAGAATTGGCTGCTGTCAAACAGAATGAAAATATGCAGTGCAACACAACAAACAGAAAATAATTATCAAAAATTACTTCAAGTATTACTGTGTGTACATAAACACACAAATACTAATACACACTACTAGTACAAAACAGAAAGATTACCTTTCTCATGTGAATCTCACTCCATCACAGATACTCCCCTTCCCCGAAGTACACTTCAAGAGTGTCTGTCAGTACACAGGCTGAATGTTCTAACTTGCCATTCAAAATGCACAGAAAAAGAATCAACACTTGATGATCTAAGCACAGAAGGGTTTTCTACAGTCGCTGTACTAAATGTGGAACAAAATAATTGGGTCAAAAGTGATTTTTTTAAAGCTTTTTCGATTACTTGAATCTCAGAGCTCTGACAGCAAACTGTCTTCAGCTTTCCACTACCCACACTACTCAGAACTGAGGCTGTGCAAGACAATATAGGGCCCATGTGACCTGCCATCCTATGAATCAATGCAAAATTCACCTCAAATAGCAATAAACAGTCGAAGCAAAATGAAGTCCATTCAAATAAATGGCACTTTGAGTTAAAATTAAGGGGGGAAGACTGCAATACAAAGCGGAGTAGCATGAAGTCCATTGGAAACAATAGACTTCACACCGCTAATTAAAGGCGAAGTAATTCACTTCACGTTGCGGAGCACTACACAGATTGGGGCATAATACGCAGAGTGCTCCACGCAGCAAAGTGGGAGCACTTTTCCCACCACTAATAGCATGGTGTGGTAGGACTTTCCACCCACCTATATGTCTGGATGCTCCCTTATGGGACACACCAGGGGCTTAATTGCCAGCACAAACAATAGAGGTGAAAGCAGGCAGCACTGTCTGGTACCTCTGTGTAAATTGAAAGGTGCAGAGAAGGTAGCATTAGTAATGAGCCTGGCTGTGGGGCCATTATATAACATTGTTATCCAGCTTCTAAAAGCTTCCCCAAAGTTACACTGCTATAGTACCACCACATACAAGAAATTCCATTCTATGGAATAAAAAGCTTTCTAGAAGTTCAATGTAATAGCGGCAGCAGGTGTGGGGATATGCACTGCCTTCTGCATCAGTGTAATCAAACCTTTCAAGTGGTCAGCACTGACCCTCCCCTTAACAAACCCCAGCTGAAACGCATGCGCCAGAGAAGGAAGAACTGTCTCTAGATGAGAAGCCAGTACTCTAGCCAATATTGTGGTATCCACATTAATGAGGGAAATGGGTCTGTAGCTAGCAGGTAAGGAGAGATCCTTCCCTTCCCTGGGGAGGACAGTGATAATGGCATCCCTTATAGTCTCCAGCAAGCTTTTCTTCTCCAATGCAACTTGCAGCATACTTAACATTGGAAGGGACACCATTTTGTGCATAATTTGATAAAAATCCACCAAAAACCCATCCCCAAGGAGCTTTATGTGGGGCCATACTCTGGATTGCTGCATTCAGTTCATCCCTGATAAATGGGGCATTCAAGTCTCTGGGACGGTGAATGATTTGGAAATTTCAAGCCATCCAAGAAAGCTGAGAACTTCTGTGCATCTAACTGTACGTGTGAGCTGTATAGCTTTTTATAAAATTCCAGCTTTACATTGTTAATTGCAGCAGAGCTGCTATGCATTACCCTGTGTTGTCTTTTAATTGTACAATATGCCTTCCCCCTATTGCTTTTTAAGTCTATAGAACAATAGTTTGCCAGATTTTTCTCCATACAGCCAATATTTATGTTGTGTCCTTTGTATCCGTAGTGCAGCTTTCCTAGTGGAAAAAACATTTAATTGAATCCTGAGGGACATTATTTCATAGATCAATTCCTTGTCATTAAGTTTTTTGGGGTCTTTTTTATACGGTTCCTTTTTCTGGCACAGCTGCTTTTCCAACTTAACTGCCTATTTATCCCTTTGCTTTCATCTATATGATTTTGCCCCGAATCGATGCCTGAAAGGCTTCCCAGATCACTTCAAGGGATGTTGAGCCTTGCAGGTTGTCTAGGAAGTAGTTCTTTGTTTCAGAAGATAGCCATAGCCTAAACTCCTTGTCCTGTAACAGAAGAGGGTCTAACCTCCATTTCACTGATTTTGAAGAGGGGGGGCTCTAAACTTAAGAACATGACTACAGGGGCATGATCCGACAAAGTATAGGGGAGCAACAGTGATGTCCTCCACCTGAGGAGTGAGTCCAGAGAAGAGAACCAGTAGTCTAGTTTGCTGGACATTGCCCTTGCTGAAGAAAAATAAGTACAGTCTCTCTCTGCTGGATGACCTAAGTGCTAGATATCCACAAGTCAGTGTAGCAGCTCTTTCAGAATCTGAAGAGATCTGTTCCAGTTTCGAGTTGGATCTATCTAGGAAGTAGTCCATAGTCAAATTAAATCTTCCCTCCCAAGATGATCTCCAGGCCTTCTGCAGTCACGTCCAGCAGAGCAACTCTGGAGCATCCTCGTTCGGGGCATAGATGTTAGTTAGAAGCACCTCACTCATTGGCGTATTCATTTTTGCCATAACCCATCTGCCCTCCTTGTCAGCCTTTTGTTCTAGGGGTTTCCATTTTAGCTGCTTGTGACATAGAATAGAAACACCTCCCCTAACTTTCCCTGATGTAGTATGCGTTTCCCACCTCGCCCAATCTCTGTTCAGCTTCTGGGCTTCTAGTTTAGTAAGTTTTTATCTGCTTCAGCCTCGAGAGCACTTTTTTTCATTTTACTGGCAAGTTCAAACCCCTCACATTCCATGAGGTGGCTTTCAGTGCCATTAAATTAGCCATGTTCATGTTCAAATCTGATGCTTTGTTCACGGATGTTACTGCACTTCAGGTGAAGCTGCTTGACTCTTGGATGTGTTCCCATACCCTTACCGCTACCTACAACTCTTTGACCCCAGGTTAGCCCTATTACACCTCGCATCTCTTCGATAACTACCTCTACAAACAGTCCAGCATCTCATCTCATCTCTATAGCCTTTTTAACTTGTTTTGAACCCACACAGACACAAACAGAAGGGGACGGCAGATAAAGGCCATGTGGCCCATCTAGTCTGCCCCTTTTTGCTACCTAATGCATTACCACAGACACTAGTTGATCTGCGGCTTACCCTCTCTTACCTATTGCTAGAGTACTCTTATGTCTATCCCATGCATTCTTGAATTCCGCTACTGCTTTTGGCCCCACCACCTCCGCAGGGAGGCTGTTCCAAGCATCCACTACTCTTTCTGTAAAAAAAGTACTTCCTCACGTTGCCCATGAGCCTACCCCCCATTAGCCTCCTATCATGCCCCCTTGTTCTTGTACACCTTCTTTTCTGAAAGATGCTACCCTCCTGTACCTTGTTTATACCCCGCTGTACTTGAATGTCTCTGTCATATCCTCCCTCGCTCTCTCCTCTCCTCAAGGGAATATATATTGAGTAGTATTGTCAGAACTAGTTTGAGAAAAATTCAAGCCTTCCTTGAACCCTGGTGTTCGAGTTATAACTTAGAACTCGAACACTAGATGGTTCACAAAAGGGGTTTGAATCGTCTGAAAAACTCACTCAGTTGGCAAAATGTTAGCTCCAGACCTGACGAGTCCCATATTTCTGTTCAACTGCAGTGTGGAATAACTCATCTCTCAGCCAGACTGCACTGAGCACTCCCAAAATTACTGTTGTCGTTTGGGGGGGGGGGGGCTGAGTCCCGTTGTCAAGGAGACCATGCTTGCCTATTGGTGATCACAGTCACTGCCACCACCTGACCATCTGCTATGCAGTCGGTTGGTGGTTAGAACTGAAAGCCTCATTGCAAATGGGACTATACAGCTGCGTGCATAGCTCTGTTCACTTCATTCAGTCCCGTAGAGGAGGAGCTGCAGCCTGTGTAGTACGCACTCTGCTGAACCCTGTGCGAGCCATCCCGAGTATGACTAATTTCGAATCTGTGTCAACTTTTGCATTTTTTACACAATCTTGCCTCTCTCTTGCTCATACCTAAAGCTTACAAAAACAAAGTTGAGGGGCAGGTGGGGGGAAAAGGAAGGGGGACCGCATAGACGGAAAGAAAGGGCAGGAAACAATGGTTGGGTTGGGAAGGACTCATCTCGGATGAGATGGAAGCCAGAAAATTAATGGAGAAATCATCGGACTTGCTTGCTGTGTGTGTGGCAACTCTCTGTTTAGTCAGCTGCACTGCAGTTCTCTAGTTCCGAAATGCTGATTAAAAAACATTCATTTCTTCTGGTCTGCTCATTGGTGCAGTGTGACACTCTTGGGAGGGGCAAAGAAAATCAAAATAAAGATCTAATTTTTTTCACTTGTGTGAGAGAAAAAAAAAAATAATAACCTTACTGTTACTGAATTAATCCCTGCTTAGTCCCACAACAAAGTAAAAAAAAATTGTCAGGAGGATAGCAGTCTCAGCAGTCAGGACTGTACTGTGCTGTGCTGAGAGCTGAGGGGGTCCTCCTTCTCTTTCACCTTAAAAAACCTCTCCCTGATCCAAGAACAACAGTGTGTGACTGACTCCTCCACTATCTCCTGTGGCATGGCCAGCTAATAATCACCCTGCTGCTGTGTGCCCATTCACTGCACTGTACCTACTGTGTGTTAGTGAGGGAGTACCTGTGGCCAGTTTTGTGGTGGCATTATCCTGAAGTACATGAAAGTAGCCCATAAATATATTTCACTGTTGGGAGGAGTGATAGAAAAATCTCTTTCCCTGTGTTGTGTCTGTGTGTGACTCCATCTCCTGTGGTCAGCCCATCACCCTGTTGCTGTGTGCCCTTTCACTGCACTGTACCCTACCCAGTACATGTTACTGTGAGAAGCCCAGTGGCCAGTTGTGTGGTGGTTCAGTTTGATTCAGAATTGCAATTATTGACCTTTCACCTTGCCTGGCCTGCTTCGTGTGTGCCTTTACCCAGCAGGCCAACCATTCTGTAAGCCTTGAACCTGGTATCCTTTAATTGCAAACCATCATATTCTTCATATTCTTCACATTCTTCAATTACCTTCAGTCCACTGCATCACAAAGTCATACAGCCAAAAAAACACATTTTGGAGTTTTAGCCAATGATCACAGATCACATTGGCTTCTTACACAGGAATTGTGTGTGTGTGTGTGTGTGTGTGTGTGTGTGTGTGTGTGACTGTGTAGCATAGTGGTACTATTATGGCTGACACCAGTATAGATGAAGCAGCTGGTGTTGGTGGTGGAGCAGGTGTTAGTGGTAATCCTGGAACTAGCAAAAATAACCAAAATGTTTCAAGTGGTAAAAATTCAACAAATAGCAAAAGAGCAACAACAAAATGTGGTAAAGGGGGACCTTTTAAGAAAACTTGTGCTGCTGCTGGGGTCACACGGAGAGGCACCATAAGGTATCCCGTTCATGCTGTTAAAATCCCTGTGACCAGCAGTAATAATGCAAGTGGCAATGAGTCCCTTTCTGACTCAGAAAGTAGCTCTTTGTCTCAGTTGGACATTGTTGTGTCTGGTGACATATCATTACTTCCTCAACGAAGGGAAATGAGCAAATTTTCTGACAATGAGTCAGGTAGTGCACTTGCAAATACATCCACCACTGTTGACAATGAAAAGGACATATTATCCAATGAATCCACCACTTCTATGTCAGCCAACAATGAAAAACCATCAAAGTCCCCTGCCCACTCTTCTAGCACCAAGGAGCATGTCCCGGGTTCTGTTAGGACAGGTGAAAAGACACAAACAGTTTTTAGCTATCTTCCTAGCACTCGAACAAAATCTGTCACATCTGAAATGTGGAATTATTTCTCTGTCAGTAAAAGTGATCCATGCAGAGCAATTTGTTCCCTGTGTAAACAGAGTGTAAGCTGTGGTAAAGTTGTGTCATGCCTTGGCACTACAGCTCTTAAATGCCATCTGAAAAAACATTCAGTTTTGCTTGATCATCCAAAACCCATGTCCTCCATCTTCCAGACCACACGTGAGAAGGGTCAGGAATCTGAAATGGATACTGAATTGTCTGAACTTGATGCGGGCAGAACCACTGCCAACCCTAGGATCACTGTTACCACCAATGCCAGCACCATTAGCACCAGTTGCACATCCAGTGATGGCACTGAATGTATAAGTCCACCATACCAGCATCAATCTGGCCATTGAAGCACAGTGTATAATAAACCGGCAGGGACATGTTGTAAACAGATAACACTGTCTCAGGCATTTGAAAGAAAGAATACTTTTACCAAAAATCATCCAAAGACCCTTCGTCTTAATCACAGAATTGGTGAACTGTTAGCTGGAGCCCTTCTCCCATACTCTTTGGTAGATCATGACGATTTTAGGGAGTTCATGAAACTTGCAGAGCCTTGTTACAGTGTTCCTCATCGAAGGTTCTTTTTCCTATGTTGAAATACCAAACATTAATCAGGCTTTAAAAGCAATAGTGACGCTTGCACTTAAAGCTGCAGAGGGTGGGGTTATTCATGTCACAACAGATATATGGCCCAGCAGTCAAAACATAGATTACATATCCCTTACCGCTCATTGGGTCACATTTTCTTGTGCTTCTTCAAAAACAAAGACACCCCAAAAGATGGCACTGCTGCATATAAAGAAGTTTGGGCAAAGTCATATAGCTGCAAACATCTTGCAGGAACTAAATGACCTCCTTGATGTGTGGGTTTATTCTCATGGTCTAAAATGTGGCTTCATAGTACATGACAATGGAGCCAACATCTTGAAAGCAGTACAGGATAGAGGATTTCAAACAACATGAAGTCTTGCTATATTATAACAATTGCAGTATGACCGCAGGTTAGAACTGCTCCAGAGGTGAAATAGTTAACTTTCCATGCAGGCATGGAACTTAGAGCGCGAGCTCGGTTGAAAACTCTGTCTGTTGTGCTTCAAATGCAAACTGTCAGATTCTTTTGTCAGCCTCACTGAACAGTCGCTCCGGAGATTTCTCCTTCTGCTCGGTTCATTTTGTTGGTTTAAAAGTATTATTTTTCGGTTTTTAGCCGAAATTAAACCGCAACCGGTCGGTTCAAGCTCTGTCTGTGGTAATGTAAGTAATACATAGGTTTTACATTTATTTTTTCTGTGTGGAACTTGTAATTCTTTATCGGTTCGGTTTGAACCGATCAGGTTGTATTTAAAATCTACAAGTCCTTTTTTAGAGTGCGGTTCCCGGTTCTTATCGGTTCTAAAAAAACGGATTTCATTACAGTTTTTTCCAAGACCCGTGACATGGTTGGGAACCGATAAGGGTGTCTTGCTTGGTGGATTGCCATAAACGGGCAAGTTGGTTAGGCTGGCATTATGTCTGAGAAACCCAAAAGAAAAACCGGACCCACTGGGTTTCAACACTGTAGTGTTTGTGGGGAAGCTTTTGCTAAGGCTGACCCACACACCACATGTGTCTATTGTCTGAGGTTTGACCACCTCAGTTCAGACTGCCAGATTTGTCACAATTTCCCTGCTGCCACCATAGATAAGAGAGTTGGTAGGCTCAGGAAAGGGAGAGCAAAGTCGCTGACCTGGATGGCCAGCCGGTTCAGTGCCAACCGAACCGGAGGGAATGTCCCTCTGACCAGGGTGATACTTCCTCGGGCAAGCGAAGAGCGGTTCTGAGGACCGTTCCAGCAAAAGGACTAGAAAGTCAGCTAGCGTAGAGCCAAAGTTCTCTCCCAACTGCTGAGGAAATAGCTAAAGCAATTCAAATTGTCAGTCTCTCTCTCCAGTTCCGACCGAACCGACACCTTCAGGTAAGCGTTCGGTTTGGCCGGTTCCACGGTTCAAAATTATGATTTTGAGGATTTTTATGAACCGGGGGAAGGGGAAGAGGAATATGAGGAGAGTGAATATGGTTTTGAAGATCTGGATGTGCCCATTGATCTGGACATCTCTCCAGATAGACCCCTAGGGGTTTCTCCTCCAAGGCTTTCTGAGTCTCCTTCTCATTTCATGTTTTATAAAAAAGTTGCTGAAACGCTCCAGCTCCCTGTTGAGGAAGCTGTTGATGACCAAGAGGAGCCAGACTATGTAGAAATGATGGATATTCCAGAGTCTAGGAGACTGTCTATTCCTTTGCATAAATCTTTTCGGAAACAGACAGTAAAAGTTTTAAAATCTCCTCACACTATACCTCCTGTGGATAAAAGGATGGACAAGAGGTATACCTTATCAGGCTCCGACACTGATTTCCTCACTCAACAATGCAGCCATGTGGGGGTAGTGCAGGCTGCAGCCTGTGACAAGGCTAATATTCCCCTAGCTTCACACCCCCCCTGAGAAGGACTCCAGGAAGATTGATGCTATGGCAAAGAAACACTACATGGCAGCATCTTTGGGACTCAGACAAGCAAATTATATGGCTTATGCTGCTAGGTACCAGAAATCCAGATGGGATACTGTGCTGGCCCTAGCGAAACAAGTCCCTGACCAGCTTGCCAGGGAGCTGGAACAGGTGGCTATGGATGGTATTGAGGCAACCAAGGTGCAATTTCATGCTGCAGTGGACTCTAATGATGTTTCATCAAGAGTCATGGCTACATCTGTGGCACTTGCAGGATGGCTTGGCTCAGATGTACTACCCTGTCTCAGGATACCCAGTCAAGGCCATGGATTTTCCTGTTGTGGAAATTCTCTATTTGGGAGCAAACAGAGAATTACATGAAGAAAATGGATGAATATAGGACCACCTATAGGAGTGCACAGACCAAGGAAAGGCAGGCCAGTCCTCAAAAGCAGCTTCCTAGAGGCAGGGGCAGGCCTTTTCATAGGTCTTTTTACCAAACCCAAGCTTCCTCCTCCGCCTATGCTCAGAGGGGGTTCTTTAGAGGGAGAGGCAGACGGGGTACAAGCAGGTCTGCTTCCACCCCTCAGCCCAAAGCCTCTGCCAAGCAGGCACCCTGATGGGATTGCCAGGGCCGATTCTCCTCTACCTGTAGGGGGCAGGCTGGCTTACTTTGTCCAGGACTGGAAGTCTTTAACATCAGACAAGTGGGTCCTGGAAGTAGTAAGCCAGGGACTGGTTCTCAGCTTCAAAAAATTTCCAAAGCTGAGAACCAGATCTTTTCCACCTGCAACTCCATCAGAGGCACTCACCTAGAGGCAGAGGTCTCTATCCTCCTGGCTCTCAGAGCTGTGGAAAGGGTTCCTCCCCTACACCAGGGCAAAGGTTTGTACTCCAGGTACTTCCTTACCCCAAAAAAGACAGGAGAATGGCGGCCCATCCTGGATCTCAGATATTTAAACAAGCACCTTTTAAAGCCAAAGTTCAAAATGGTGATTCTGGGAATTATCCTACCCTCTCTAAGGCCAGGGGACTGGCTAGCTTCCCTGGACCTCAAGGATGCCTACTTCCATATTCCCATCAAAGCTCCCATCGAAAGTACCTCAGGTTCGAGCTGCCCTCAGGCCACTACCAGTTCAAGCAATGCCCTTCGGCCTCACTTCTGCCCCAAGGGTATTCACCAAATGCCTGGCTGTAGCAGTTGCCTACCTAAGAAGGCAAAAGATTGCCATCTTTCCTTACCTGGACGATTGGCTCTTAGTAGGCCAGTCCCCAGACCAGGTCAATTTACACCTTCAGATAACGCAGCAACTGCTTACCTCTATAGGTTTCCTTCTGAATCTCTCAAAGTCAGTTCTAGAGCCGGTCCAGCTTCTTACCTTCATAGGCGCAGAACTGAACACACAGGAAGCCAGGGCCTTCCTCCCCCTGGACAGGGCAAAGACCCTAGTCTCCCTGGCCTCCTCATTTACCCTGCAGGTCTCCCGGCCAGCAAGGCATTTTCTGCAGCTCCTAGAACACATGGCTGCTTCCACAGCAGTTGTGCAAGGAGCAAGATTTCAGATGAGGGACATCCAGTTCCATTTGAGAGTTTTTTGGTCTCAAAGAAAGGATCCTCTTACCAAGCTGATCCCAGTAACTCGAACCCTGATCCAAGCCCTACAGTGGTGGCAGGATCAGAGCAACCTGAGACAAGAGTTTCCTTTTGTCACTCAGTCTCATTCTCTAATCCTTACTACAGATGCATCCCTCTTGGGCTGGGGAGCTCACATAGGCGACCTCACCACCCAGGGTCTGTGGTCTCCCCAGGAATCTCTGCTCCACATCAACCTGTTGGAGCTCAGAGCAGTTTTTCTAGCACTTCAAGTTTTTTTCCAAATCTGTTCAGAACAAGAGTATTCAGGTCAGAACAGACAACACCACTACAATGTGGTACATCAACAAGCAAGGGGCACTCAGTCTGACCTTGTGCACAGGCGATAAGTTGTGGTCTCTGTCTTACTCCTGAACACCTCCCTTCGGCAGTTCACCTCCCAGGCAAGGACAATGTCCTGGCAGATGCTCTCAGCAGGATTTCCCAGGGCCACCACGAATGGTCACTGGATCCCCTGATCTTGGGAGTCGTAGTTGCCAGATGGGGCACCCCGCAGATAGATCTTTTTGCAGCCCCAGACAATCACCAACTTCCTCTTTTTTGCTGCAGGCCCCCAGTGTTGGGCTCACTCCCAGTGGATGCCTTAGCCCTCAGGTGGGAGGGGAAGTTTCTCTATGCCTTCCCTCCCTTTCCTCTCCTGTTCAAAGTGCTAGTCAAAATCAGATCCCAATCATGCAAAGTTATTCTGATAGCTCTGGATTGAGCCAGACAGCTCTGGTATCCACTCCTGCTGTCCTTAGTAGTCCATCCTCCCCTGTCCCTTCCCAGGAATCACAATCTGTTAATCCGTGCCCAGGGAAGGGTCTGGTACCCGAATCTCAAATCTTTCAGTCTCAAGGCTTGGTTCTTGAAGAGTTAGAGTTTGCTGATTTACACCTTTCCCAAGGTGTAATGGATATATTGAGGGCTGCAAGGAAGCCTTCCACCAGGGCTACTTACAATTCCAAATGGAAAAGGTTTTCCATATGGTGCTCGGAAAAGCATATTTCCCCAGTCTCTGCTGATCTACCCACAGTCCTGGATTATATGGTCCACCTGAATTCTTTGGGGCTGAGACCAGCTACCCTGAAGGTGCTTTTATTTCAGCAGGTAAATCCTCTTCCCTTTCAGCTCATCCTGTATTTTCCAAGTTTTTTAAGGGGTTGTATCACACCAACCCTCCATTCAGGGATCCTGCCCCTGCCTGGGATCTTAATGTTTGCATTGCTCAGCTTATGCAACCCCCCCTTTGAGCCCTTGTCTTCAGCTGAGCTCAAGTACTTGACTTGGAAAACTGTGTTTTTGGTAGCCATCACCTCTGCCAGACGCATAAGTGAATTACAAGCGTTGTCAGTGTAGCAGGAGTTTATCTCTTTTCACAGAGATAAGGTGGTCCTTCGGACTAACAGAAAGTTCCTGCCTAAGGTGGTTTCAGATTTCCACCTTAATCAATCTATTTCACTTCCAGTGTACTTCACTGACCACTCCTCCTCTGGGGAGAGGATGCTGCACAGCCTAGATGTGAAGAGCCCTTAGTTACTACATAGGCGTACCAAGGGTCATAGGTTTGACTCCTTCAACTGTTCCTCACCTATGGCGAAGTTGGTAAAGGAAGCCAGCCACTAAAAGATCCATTGCCAGGTGGATTGCCTCTTGTATCCAATTCTGCTGTGAGAAGTTGGGTAAAGTTCCCCCATCAGGCCTGAGGGCTCACTCTACCAGAGGTACAGCTGCTTTCTGGCTGCTGCCAGAGACATTCCTATTCTAGAAATATGTCAAGCAGCTACCTGGAAAACAGTTCACACTTTTACTAAGCATTACTCCCTGGACATCCAGGCTAGGATTGATGCTCAGTTTGGCACAGCCGTGCTTCAGAGCCTATTTCCTAGGTAGGTTCTGTCCCTCCTCCATGGGGGTACTGCTGTGTAGTCTGCAATTGTCATAATATAGCAAGACTTCATGTTGTTTGAAGAAAAAATTACTCACCTTAGTAATGTTGTTTCTTCTAATGGAGTCTTGCTATATTATGACCTCCCTCCCTGCCTGCCTTTCTCAGAACCTCTGCTTTGGGGATGTGGGTGGGCAGTACAGGGTTGGCACTTTTTTTGATGCCCACCTTGTTGTTTTTCACCTACCTTTTTGAGTGAATTGGTGTTGTGTTTTTGCATTTTTGGGTCTCCTGACTTGAGTCTTTGTTTTAGGCCAAAATTGAGTGTTTATGTTAGTAGCCAGTTGGCTAGTGTAGGTTTTCAGCTTCCACACAGAACCTTAGTAAGTTTTAGCTCGTAAAGATCTGACAGTTTGCGTTTGAAGCACAACAGACTGAGTTTTCAACCGAGCTCGCGCTCTAAGTTCCATGCCTGCATGAAAGTTAACTATTTCACCTCCGGAGCAGTTCTAACCTGCGGTCATACTGCAATTGTCATAATATAGCAAGACTCCATTAGAAGAAACAACATTACTAAGGTGAATAATTTTTTCTTATGCATGCTTCTTGCTTTGTGCATTGCTTACCTGTAATTATCACGGGGTTTCTCAGCAATGAAACACAAGTGGATGGTATGATTGCTATTTGCAAAAAAATTGTGACTCACTTTTCATATTCAACCAAGGCCTTTTTTTTTTGAAATTCTCTTTTTATTAATTTTCAACTGTACATACAATAGTTTAAACAGTAACTTCTGAACGCAGTACATACATTCCATAAATTCCAAATTGAAAATACTATGTTACTGGTCAAAGAAAGAAAATAAAGTAAAGATACCAACAGAAATCAGAAAAACAGTGACTGGATAACCCAAATCAAATATTCAACCAAGGCTATGTGGACATTGTCCGAACTGCAAAAAAAAAACACAAGATGCCCCAGCAAAAGCTGACTCAAAATCTTTCCACTAGTTGGAACTCAATGCTTTATATGCTGCAGCGCCTCTTGGAACAAAAGCAAGCTGAACATGATTATGTTTTTGGGGTTGACTTGTCTTAGTTTTAACTTTAATTTGCCAGGGAGGAACTGTAGCTGGGAGATATTTGCAGTCATTTGTGACTAGACCTGATACTTAACCTCTGTGAAATAGGTGTTTGTTGAGGGGAGGAGCTAAAAGGGGCCTAGTTGAACTGTGGACTTAAAACAGGAGTCGTTTGTGATCTCTGTCTGCTGAGACAGAGAGAGAGAAAGCAGCCAGAGATTCTTTAAATCAAGGAGGTTATTTTCTATACTACACTGAACTGAATTATTACTTTTTGGACCTGTGTAAGTAACTAGTATTGATTCTGTTTATGGGGTTGACTTGTCTTAGTTTTAACTTTAATTTGCCAGGGAGGAACTGTAGCTGGGAGATATTTGCAGTCATTTGTAACTAGAACTGGTACTTAACCTCTGTGAAATAGGTGTCTGAAAGGAAGGAAGGAAGGCACTCCCTGGGGTGGAGGGACAGAGTTGTAGTTGATTGTTTCTGGATGGCATAGGTTTACTCCTCCCACCCTTCCCACACCCCCACCCCAAGCACATAACTTCCTTTATAGCAGGAGTTCTGACATCACTTCTCCAAAACTGCTAAAAACATACACCTGTTCATATCCTTAAAGGTACAGCACACTGAATAGGGGTAGAGACACTCACACGCTTGCACACACTAAAACAAGAATAAGAAAACAACAAAAGAAAAGCATCTGTAACAGGAAGGCACACAGACATGTGGGCAGTGGTGCAATGTACTGGCTGTGGAGCAGCAGTCTTCTGGGAGATATTCTGGAAACTGCATTGCTGCCCTATTTGCAGGCACCTCTCTGGTCTGAGGAAGGAGGTTTCTCATCTCCATGCTGACCTGGCAATGATTTGTAAAACCTGCTCCCCCAGCCAGGGACCACCCAGGCCACCACCACTACCTCAGAGGTTGCCACAAAAGAGGAGTGGTTGGACCACGGTGGGCTCAGGGAGGGTGAGGGTGGTGGAAGAGAGGTGCATCCCTCCAGTTGTGCCTCTCCACTGTTTATTTGCCACTCTGTGGAGCATGATTCCTCTATGGAGGCACCCACAATGGAGACCAAGGAGGATGCTGGGAACCTCCACAATGGAGACTCATAGGAGGGTGGCACAGGACCCCACAGGGGAAGGAAACATCTCCTGGTGGGGAACTTGATTGTTGGGGGGTAGAAGTGGGGGAGGGAAGGGAAAGGGAGGTAAGGTGCCTGCCCAGTGCCATGGTTTGGAGGGACAGGAAATGAATCCTCAGGATTGTGGGAGCAGCAGCAAGGGGGAGTGAGCTGGATGTCATTATCCAACTAGGAACAAATGACCTGGCTGAGAATGGGATCAGAGCAGTGCAACAGGAGTTTGTGGAGTTGGGGAGGGGCCTTAGACAAGTAGCACACAAGGTAACTTTCTCGGAAGTGCTACCTGTCTATGGCATGGATGAGGCTAGGGTACTCTGCACCATGGGATTCAATGACTGGTTGAAAAACTGGTGCAGAGCTCAGGGATTTGGCTTCACTGGGGACTGGGGTGCCATCTGGAGGGATGCAGGCCTATACAGGTGTGATGGTCTGCATATATCCTGGAGGGGAACCAGGATCCTAGGTGATAGGTTTAAATGCTTCATTGGCAAGCATTTAAACTAGCCAAGGGGGGGCACTGAAAAGGAGAAGGGAAATCCTAGCCCCCCCCAAAAAAAATCAGGGTAGTTAGTGAGGTAAACACCAAGATAGAGCAGTCAATAGGGATAAGGGCAGGGGTAAATAGACAAAAAGACAAAGGCAGTAAGGACAGGGATGGGGCAAAAAGAAATAAAGCAAGAAAAAAATAGAGGGTAATGAGTACCAGTGCCTGTAGTCTAGGTAAATAGCTTCCCGAAATGGTGGCCTTGATGGAAGAGGGATGCCTGGATATTGTGGCAGTCATAGAAACATGGTACACAGAGAACCATGACTGGGATGTCAACATACCAGGGTACACAATCTACAGGAGGGGCAGGGAGGGAAAAAGAGTAGGAGGAGTAGCTCTCTATGTAAGGGAAGGGATCAAAGCAACAGAACTAAAGGGTAAACAGGGAGGAGAGGATGCACTGTGGATCACCCTGGAGACTGGAAATGGCTCCACAATCTGCACAGGAGTTGTATACAGACCCCCACTCCAGGGGGAAGAAATGGACAAGGAAATGATAGAAGGCATCCTTGGGATGGCAGAGAAAGGTGAGATATTGCTGATGGGGGACCTGAATATGCCAAATGTTAACTGGAGCACCTTTGCTGCAGCCACATCCAAGAGCAGGGCCATTCTCGATGCCCTACAGGGGGCACACCTCAGACATCTAGTTTTGGCACCCACTCGGGAGGGAGCAATCTTAGACCTGGTACTATCAAATGGGGAAGGAGAGAGGATCTCTGATCTTGAAGAGGGTAGCCATCTGGGAACAAGCGACCACCAAACAGTGTTGTTCACGATAAACTTAGCTGTAGAGTCAAGCCACACAAAAGTGAAGGTACTGGACTTCAGGAGGGCTGATTTTGTCAAAATGGGAGACTGCCTCACAAAAGCACTAGCAAACAGGCAAGAAGGTGGGGTGGAGCAACAATGGGGAAACATCCAAGCTGCCATCACAGAGGCAACAAGCCTTTATGTGAAGCAAATAAAAAATCAAAATGAAAGAAAAAAACACTATGGTTCTCAAAAGAAGTGGCGGGGAAAGTAAGGGAGAAAAAGATAGCATTCAGGAAGTATAAGGAAACAAAGAAGGAGCAGGACAGAGAACTGTAACAGTTAAAGTAGAAGGAAGTGGGGAAGTTAGTCAGAATAGCAAAGGCCCAAACTGAGGAAAAGATAGCCAACTCAGTTAAGAAGGGGGATGAAACCTTTTATAGGTACATTAGGGAGCAAAGACAGATGAAGGCAGGGATACTGGGGCTGAATAAAGAGTAAGGTGGTTGGGCAGAGAGCGACAGTGAAAAAGCAGGGATACTGAACAAATATTTCTGCTCAGTATTTACAATGGAAAAGCAGGGGGAGACCTAATCCAGTCAATAGAAGCACTCTGGATAGGGGGATTGATATTAGTTCTTTCACAGATGAAAGGGTTCTGAAAGAACTCTTAAAACTGAAGGTGGATAAAGCAATGGGGCCTGATGGGATTCAACCCAGAATTCTAAAAGAACTAAGGGAAGAACTAGTAACATCACTGACTACCCTTTTTAATAAATCATGGGAGGATGGTGTGGTACCTGAGGACTGGAGAAGGGCAGATGTGATTCCCCTTCACAAAAGTGGGAGCAAGACAGAGGCAGGAAACTACATACCTGTCAGTTTGACCTCAGTGGTAGGGAAAATGATGGAATCACTTCTGAAGGAAAGAATTGTTGAGTACCTAGAGGCCAGTGGGGCACAGGACCCAAGGCAGCATGGATTCACAGCAGGAAGGTCATGTCAAACAAATCTAATTGATTTCTTTGACTGGGTGACCAAAGTAGTAGACCAGGGAAGGGCTGTGGACATGGCCTACCTAGACTTTAGCAAGGCATTTGACACAGTCCCACAAAAAGATTAATAAACAAATTAGCCAGCCTGGGAGTGGGTCCCAGGGTGGTAGCCTGGGTAAAACACTGGCTGGACAATAGAACACAGTGGGTAATAATAAATGGAGTCCACCGTGAAGAAAGGAGGGTTACTAGTAGGGTACCACAGGGTTTAGTACTGGGGCCGGTCCTTTTTAATGTCTTTATAAGTGACATTGTGGAGGGACTGGAGGAGAGAAGGTATGTCTCTTTGCAGATGACACAAAGATCTGCAACAGGGTTGATACACAAGGTGGGGTGGAAAGGATGAAAAGGGACTTGGGAAGGTTGGAGGAATGGTCAAATGTATGGCAGCTTAGATTCAATGCAAAGAAGTGCAAAGTAATGCACCTGGGAAACAAAAACCCAGGGTAAGAGTACACAATGGGGGGTGAGATACTAACAACAACAAAAATGGAAAGGGACCTGGGGTAGTCATATCAGATGACCTAAAGGTGGGCCAGCAATGTGAGAAGGCAATAAGAAGGGCTGGGGGAATACTGGGATGCATAGGGAGAGGCATCACCAGTAGAAAACAGAAAGTTGTTGGCCCTCTGTACAGACAGTTGGTAAGACCACATCTGGAGTACTATGTACAGTTCTGGAAACCCCATCTCTGCAAAGACATAGACAGGGTGGAGGCTGTCCAGAGGAGGGCAACCAAAATGGTGCAGGATCTGCACCAGAAGACATATGAAGAAAGATTAAAGCAGACTAAAGCAGCTTAAGATGTATAGCCTCGAGGAAAGGAGGGAGAGGGGGGACATGATAGAAACTTTCAAATACCTCAAGGGAATCAACAAAGTCCAAGAGGGTAGCATATTTCAAAAAAAGAGATGTGCAAGAATAAGGGGGCACAATTTGAAGATAGAGGGGAGACGGCTCAGAGGTAATGTGAGGAAGTATTTCTTCAAAGAGAGGGTTGTAGATTCATGGAACAGCCTTCCTGAGGAGGTCATAGAGTCAAAAACAGTGGGGGAATTCAAGAATGCATGGGACAGACATAAGGCAATTCTAGTGGGGGGTTGAAAGAAGTAGGCTGTTGGTTAACTAGGATCTGTAGCTTGGGAATGTTTCTATGTTTCTATGAATAATTCTCCAATTACATTATTGGAGATGGCATTATGCTGTTTGTGCTGCAGTAGAAATTAATGGAGGCAGTGTGCTACATCCTAGCGTCATTTGAGACAGCTACAAGGGACATGTCTTTTGAAGGTGCATCTCTGAGTCAGATTATCCCACTCATAATGTTGATTTCACATCATCTTAGTGTTCTTACTCTACCAATAAAAAAAGACAGATCTGAAGCTCAGACAACATGTCGTCTGTATCATGGGAATCTTCTAAAGAGAATGAGCGAGCGCTTCAAAACCAATGACAGATTAGTTGCAATGACAAAAGTAAAACACTACATCCTTGCAACTCTCTTAGATCCCAGGTTCAAGGCTATACATCTTCCAAAAACAGATGATACAGAGCAGTACAAATGTCTGTTGCTAGTTGAGCTGCAGCACTCACAGGAGTCAAACACAGACATGCACAGTACCCTCAGGCTGTCATCACCACAACATGCAGGTTCATCTTCACAAAGGGATACAGAACTGGAAAAGTCATCAAATATTAACAGTAGTTGTTGCACAACTGCCACTTCTTCAACCCTTAGTAGCAAGCTAAATCTGTGGCAAAACCTTTCCCAAATTGCTGCCATACCAGCTTACGCTGATTCATCTTCTGAGCATTCTCTGTCCATCATGGTAGACAGTTACCTGCAAGAACTGCCTATTCCTACTGATGCATGCCCTTTTGAATACTGGAGATCAAAAAAGTCAATTTGGACCGAGCTGTATGATGAAGCCTCTAAATATCTTGCTTGTCCTGCAACAAGTGTCTCTTCAGAACGCATGTTTAGTGCAGCTGGCAATATTGTGACAGATACCAGAAATAGGTTGCTGCCAAAAAATGTACACATGTTAACTTTTATTAAAGTTAATAAGTCAAGATTTTCGTATCCCTACAAGAGTATACAAACTGATCCTGAAGTGATTGATGTTGTGGATGTTGATGGTGATGACAACCCAGATGGTAGTGGCTGGTAAATACTTTGTAGCACAGAGTATCTCTGGACAAAAAAGGAAACTTTTACAGACTGTGATGAATTGGGTTGTCTCTCTCCTTTCTCAATCTACTACCTTGGACTATATACCCCCAAAACATTCACCATTTCATGGCAAACTGCTTTGTAGCTAGGGTCTAAAGACAGCAAGTTTTTTATACAGGGCAATTTTAACATTAGTGAAACAGGCCCAAATCTGGCATAAAAGGGACACTGTCATGTCAATCATTTCTGTATTATATTATTTATAGTTAAAATGCAAACATATATTTTTGGATTTACCTTCTGTGACTTTGTGTTGCATCAGTATGAGTTCTAATTGGTAGCTGTTTATAATTTTTTCAATTACAGAAATGTTAGCCATAAACCAAAATGATCCATGTGTAACTTTACTGAATAAAAAGTGATGGGGAAAACTGTATATTGTATTGTTATGTTTCTGTGGGCAGCATTCCGTTACAAGTCTCTTCCGGGAAACAGTCATCTGGAGTTTTACCTATGGCATGGTTGAGCACATGTCTGTAAGTATAGGTCTCATACCACAATAGTTCATGTTTAACATTCTGTTGTACACAAACCATGGCATAATAGCAACAACTCTCAAATTACTAGTTCCATGAAGAGAACTGTACAGAATGTCCATCAGAAGAAAACAATTGAAAAGACAGTTTTTCACATAAGTGTTTATTAAGGAACAGTTGAGTATGGCTCATTTGGAGGCAAGACTTTCATTTTTCTTGAGATTAGCATGGGGTAGTTTAAGCATTTGAGAGGGGGAGGAGGGTAGAATGGGTGCTGGAGGGTGGGTAAGGGTTGGAGGTTGGTTTTAACACGGATGCAAGAGGGAGAAAGATGGCATGGATGCTAGTGCATGGGTGAGGGTTGGGGGTTGGTTTTAACATGGATGCAGGAGGGAGAAACATGGCATAGTTGTTAGTGCATGGGTGAGGGTTGGGGTGGGTTTTAACATGGGTGCATGAGGGAGAAGGGTGGCATGAATGCTAGTTCATGAGTAAGCGTGGGGTAGTTTAAACATTTGGGTGAGGGAGGAGGATGGAATATGTGCTTGAGGGTGAGTAAGTGTTGGAGGTGGGTTTTAACATTCGTGTAAGAGGGTGGCATGGGTGCTACTGCATGGATGAGGGTGGTGGAAGAAAAGTGGAATGTGTGCTGGGGTGAATGGGGGATGGGTGTTGTTTTAGTCCTTTCACTTGCAGATTCATGATCAGCAGGGGATGGTGAGGAAAAAGAGGATGACAGACTGATGGTATGGGAGGGCTGTACCGATTGCCCACTGTGGAACCTACTGTACATATTTTTTTTTTATTAAGGACATTATGAACTGCTTCCACCTATCACAAGTGTCCTGTCCCCTTTCAAAAAGAAGAAAGGAATCAGAAATAAAAGAAAATCTGCATCAGCAGTTTTTACAAAATGTGACCAATCACAGTGTTTTTGCTTTACAAGTAGTGATAATTTGATGCATAATGTGATTGTCAGACACTGTCCCTTAAACATCACATGCCAACTGCTGCAGCTACATTAAATATTCCTTAAGTTAGTATATGGTGAGGAACAACTTTTTTATCTATGTGACTGAAATACACATTTTACTTACATATCAGCTGGAAAGTTGATGCATTATCTTAGAAAGTTGTATGTATTACTTCAATTTGCCAACAAGAATGTTGGTATATGTATGTGTTATCTTGGAAAATTGCATGCATTATTTGCCAACAACAATGACTGGCATATTTTTGTTATTCAAATATCTTGACTGACTACATTATGACATAATATGTTTTGCAACAGTTCCATGTGCTTCGGCTACAGTACCTTGACTTGACTTTGTTATAAAAGCTTTTTTTTAAACATAGCAACTTTTGATTTACTAATTTAAAACAAAAAGCAACAAATAGCTGAGATTAGGTAATATCAGTTATTTTTTCTCATAATTCATGATGATGTTCGGGTACTAAATGATCTCCTGATAACGAGAGATCGGAGAACTCGTTCTATCTTGGTTTTCCTTGATCTCTCAGCAGCGTTTGACACCATGGATCATGGGGTGCTGCTCGAATGCCTGTGGTTTCTCTGTGGACTAAGGGGTGGTGGTCCACAGTTGGTTTAAATCTTTCCTGCAGGGTAGGACTCAAAGAGTAGTGTCGAGGATTTATTCTTTGGCCTCTCACTATCTACGCTGTGGGGTGCCACAGGGTTCGGTGCTGTCCCTCATGTTATTTGCAGTGTGCATGGTTCCATTGGGGGACATTATAAGACAATATGGGTTGAAGTTTCATTGCTGTGTTGATGATTCTCAACTCTATATGTCTTTTGTGCCCGAGCAGGAGTCTGAGTCAAGTACATTGTTTAACAACTGCCTCCCGGAGATACAGAATTGGATGAGTACCAATTGGCTGAAGTTGAATCTGGGAAAAACAGAGGTATTGGTGGTGGAACTGGGGGTGAGGATGTCAAGTTCATGGGCGGGAAAACCCTCAGGTTTATTTCTGGGGGAGATCCCACTTATGGCATCTGGCCAGGTACGTAACCTTGGTGTTATATTTGACGAGGGCTTGACCTTGACGGCGCAGGTGTCAGCCGTGGTCAAATCATCCTTTTTCCATGAGACACCTGGTTCCATCAGAGGATCTTCCTACCCTGGTCCATGCCTTTGTTGCCAGTCATCTTGATTACTGCAATGTCCTTTATCTAGGGCTGCCGGGAGTGGATATTCTCCACTTGCAGCTGATGCAAAATGTGGCGGCCAGGTTGTTGACTGAAAGCCCAAGGTCCAACCATATAACACCTGTGCTTTGCGAGTTGCACTCGCTGCCTATACAGTGGCAGATCACTTTCAGGATCATGTTGATGACCTATAAAGCCCTACATGGGTTGGGACCCCACTACTTGGAAGAACTCCTGACTTCTTACTGCCCCTTCCGCTCCCTCTGATCATCTGGCGAGGGACTGCTAGAGATTCCCAGGGTAACCTTAAAAACATCTGGTGGAAGAATGTTTGCCTTTATGGCTCCTACCCAGTGGAATTCTCTACCTTGCCAGATACGAAATAGCCTGACTGTGGAGGGTTTTAAAAAAGCCCTAAAGACCTTCCTTTTTAATCAAGCATTTCAGTGATGTAAATTATGTTAAAGTTGTTATGTATAAAATGTTATTTATTATTGTGGTTTTAATGCTGCTTATGGAATTTTGTAAAGGTGCCCTGAGCTTGGAAAGGGCGCCTTATAGAAATAAACTTTACTTTACTTTACTTATATAACTGAGTACATAAATGGCTAATGTGCCACTTTTTTTAACTAAGGAACTATGATGCAGCTGCAGCAGAAAACTTAAACATATGGGTGGGGGTGGGTGGGCCTGTTAGTAAGTTGCTTGCTTTAGCAAACAGAAGAAACCACAGATAAATGTAGCTGTATTCCTACCAAAGTCACACACGATAATTTCTCTCCCCCTTATATTAAACAGTTTTTAGTTCTTTCTGTCCTCAATTTCACATGTAATTCACTAGTATCTTCATTATTGGCAGAATGTCCTCAGTTTCCTTCACATGTATCTTATTACCATCTTCATTACTGGCAGCACAATTAAAAGGTAGGGGTTGAGTTCTAAAAAGCTCTAAAAAAGATTAGAACCCTGGAACTTTTTTAAAAGTTCTAGACTAGAACTAGAACCCAGAACTTTTGAGGGTTCTGACAACCGTAATATTGAGGTCCTCTAGTTTTTCCTCATATGACTTTTGGTGCAGTCCTTGCACCATTTTTGTTGCCCTTCTCTGGACTGCCTCTATTTTTGTCTATGTCCTTCCAGAGATGCGGTCTCCAGAACTGGACACAGTACTCCAGATGAGATCTCACTAGTGATCTGTACAGTGGCATAACCACCTCCTTTTTTCTGCTGGTGATACCTCTCCTATGCACCCTTACATCCCACTGGCTCTCCCCACAGCCTTCTCACATTGTTTGGTTACCTTTAGCTCATAAGATATGATTACCCCAGTTCCCTTTCTTGACTGGTGGTTTTCATATTGTTCGGTTACATTTAGGTCATCAGATATGATTACCCCCAGGTCCCTTTCTTGACTGGTGGCTGCCAATACCTCTCCCCCATCTTGTACTCCTCCTTTGCATTTTTGTGCCCCAAGTGCATGATTTTGCACTTCTTTGCATTGAATCTTAGTTGCCACACTCTCGACCACTCCTCAGGCATGTTTAGGTTCTTTCTAATTTTTTTCACCCCCCTGGAATGTTGACCCTGTTGCAGATCTTAGTGTCATCTGCAAAGAGGCATATCTTCCTCTCCAGTCCCTCTGCAATATTGCTTATGAAGATATTAAAGAGGACTGGCCCCCGCATAGATCCCTGTGGCACCCCACTGGTCATCTCCCTCTCCTCGAATTGAATGCCATTTATCACCACCCTCTGTGTCCTGTCACTCAACTAGTTTCTGACCAAGGTTACCACCTTGTGACCCACTCCCAGGCTGCCCAACTTATTTATCAACCTCCTATGTGGGACAGTGTGAAAGGCCTTGCTGAAATCTAGGTAGGTCACATCCACTGCCCATCCCCTATCAGATGCTCCAACTGTACCATTTTGGCCGGTACAATACCAGATTTCTAACACCTGTACCGGATTCAGGCTCATTCTCAGTGCGTACCAAATTTCCAATTTTCAGCCACCTGAGATATTTAAATTTATTATTCAGTTGAGTTTAGTCTGCATTGTAAAGCACGGTGGCCCCAGAGGAGACATCCTTAATTTTTCAAGTTTTACCAATCCCGTCTGCTAGCCAGTAGCACTGAGTGCAAGCGTGGTCCAAGGGATAAGCATCCATCCTCTTCCTGTCTACATGGTAACCACACTGACATGTGCTGCGCCTGTGTCTGATCCCCAGAAGAAGCTGAGCTGCTCAGTGCTGCAGCCTGCATGTTTTCCTTCCCCTGACAGACTTGATGGGAGTGTGTCTGTCAGTGATTAAGGAGCTCAGCTGTCAATGAACGCCGAGGAGCTGAACACATTACTGGTACATCAGGGGGGAGTTTCCAGTGCCCAGACGACCGCAGAGCACTTGATCCATCCGGCCGCTTGTCCGCTTTAATTCTGCGCTGCTGAGCCGAGCGCTACTTAATAAGTTTAAACAGAGATCTGATTGATCTTGACTGTATATCTCTGATGGGTCATGAGTCCGACCATGACTGAGGTGTGGCGGTCATTGTAGAGATGGAGAGTATTGAGATCCCCTCTGAGAGAGAGAGTGCACTCTTAAGCCCGGGATGGTAAGCTCCATTTATAACCTCAGCTGGGATTCATTCAAACCTAAAAGAATTTGGTAATGAAACATTAGTACATCCACATCTGTGCAATCAGTCCTAGTGTTTTATGTGCTATACCTTCTCAGAGACTTGTTAGTTCTGGCATGCAGCTCCAAGGTTAACTGCATTTTAAGGCAAGCAACTTGTAAGAAGCAGATGCATATAACCAGAGCAAGCAGCCTCAGAAGAACCACAAGGAAATGCTGTGCTTTTAAGATCTTTAGTTTAATTATTTTTGTTTTCCTTATCACAACGCTAGTGTCTGCTGCCTATATTCTAGGCACCAAGTCACCCTTGGCCATTTAAAAGAACAGCAGGTCCCCCATCTCCTCTTACGGGGCCCGCCCCCTTCCCCCTCTCACTGCTCAACACAAATGTACCTATTTTCATCAGTCAGATGTTGGAGAGTCTGCCTTATCTACCTCCCTGGTCACCCAGTCAAAGAAATCTATCAGATTTGTTTGACAAGATCTTCCCACTGTGAATCCATGCTGCCTTGGATCCTGTGCTCCACTGGAGTCAAGAAACATCACAATCTTTTCCTTTAGCAGTGACTCCATTAATTTCCCCACCATCAAGGTCATGCTGACTGGTCTGTAGTTGCCAGCCTCCTGCCTGTTCCCACTTTTGTGGAAAGGGACTACATTTGCCCTCTTCCAGCCCTCTGGAACCACTCCTGTCTCTTTTGATTTGTTAAACAGGGCTGTTAGTGGTGCTGCCAGCACCTCTGTAAGCTCTTTTAATATACTGGGATGTATCCCATTGGCAGAACATGCCTTCGGAGACCCCTTCACACCCCCCTTCCGTCTAGGATCACCACCTTTGGATGAGGTTAAAACCGGATGCTAAACCACACCTTAAACTCCGCCTCTGGCTCCACCCCTTTTTATGACTTGCGAGTATATTGCTCCTTCTCCAAAGCCACTTGTAATGTTGGGATAGACATTACTAGTGATAGGAAATCATTTATATACTGTTATTTATTTGATTTATTTATTTAGTTATTTATTTTTATTCTTTGGCAACCAGGTTAACTTCCATAGGCCATATAGCCCATTTTACAGGCATGAGTCTGACCTAGGAGCACAGGAAGATTAAGTAACTTACTCAGGGTCACACAGTATGTAAGTGGAGGCTGTGGGAATCAAACTCAGGTCTGCTGGATGTGCCAAGCTCATCCACAGCTTATTTCTCAGCACTCTGTTAAACACTCTCCCATTTTCCTTTCCATGTCAGTCATGTATTCTGATGCTTTGACCAATTTTTGATAACTTAATTATTGGTGCTTGTGGTACCCTTAATATTGCACTATGTTCCCCTTTACCTCAGCAGCTACCGCTGTTTCTTTTCATATTTCTAAGACATTCTACAATTTCAGACACACCATTCCATGCTGTTTATCTGAATGACCTGTAAAAGTGTAGCTAATATCATGGAATGTTCAGGTAATACAAAAAAATGGGAGCAAATGTAGTGATAAAGACAACAAATGCTAGAATATTACTTTAACAAAAATTGGTCTAAAACACACCAGAATATAGGACAATCAAAAAGAAACACATGAGAGCACATAAAAGTGTAAAAGCTGTTTCCTGTCATAGTAGTAAAAGACCATACTTAAAATTCAGAGTGGAAAAGAGTAGGTTAATTTACTGCTAATGATCTTAATGGCTGTACTTTACACCTCCCAGGCAGTGGTTTTACAAACAAAAGCAGGTCTGGATGACTGTGCCATCAGAACTTCTTTGTTATCTGGACATGCAATGCAGCCAAAACAGTGAATGATTTGATACATCGGTTTTTAGAGTATATGAGCACTTAAAATGGCCCAAAAAATGGGCTGCATTTAATCAAAACCAGATGACCGGATAAGGACCCTTAAAAACGGATTATCCGGTCAAAAACCGGATAGGTGGCAAACTTACTCCCATCCCAATGGAGGAGGAGTTACACCTTGGGCCCCTTGGCATTTTGAATGAAACCTTTTTTTAGCACAACACAATAACATTTCCATATAATTAAAGAACATGCAATAGTAACATCTTTGAACCAACTTTCCTGATGGAGACACTTCTAGCAACCTGACCCTTTCCCTCCCTGTGGGCCAATGATTTGAGAAGTTCTCTGAGGGAAGCATGTTTATCATGTTCGTAATCTCTTTTGGTATCTTTTATAGTCAGAAACGTGACCTAACTAGAAAAGAATTCAGTAGGTATAGAGGATTCCAGGGAACCTAGCATTCTTCTATCCCTCTGGAGGCGCTGTACCCCAAACTTATGAGGCATTCCATTTGGGGCATGGCGAAGGTGCAACACCACACCTATGGAAGTTTTGACCCCCCATTTCCCAATTGTGCTGAGCGGCATAACAATCCAACTGTTCCCCATAACATTTCCAGGTATGTTTAAGCCCGTACTGGAATTGTATTGGGGAGGGGGGTACATGACACCTTCCTTGTGCAATGTATTCCCTCTGGTAACTTTACCATTTGGGAACCTGATAGGAGGGCACAGTCCCTTGCTGGCTTACCTGTAGGATTTTGTTAGGACCCAAATGACCTCCCTGACACTCATTCAGTTCCCCTTAACCCCCCCCCCACCTTCTTAGGGAGTTGGGAGAGTACAGGGTCAAACCATTCCTTTAGCTCTTGCACCTGCTATATAAGCCATCTGTATACAGCCACTCTCCGATTGGATGTGCAATGAGGTTGAGGAGTGGGGGGAAGGGGAACCCTCCTCAACTCCTTCATCCAGGGGTTGTTTGCCTATCCAACCATTTTTGTCTGTGTGGCACCTCCCATCTGCACCCACTATTATATCTATACAGAGTGCAGGAGACAACCAGTATAGTAAGCTAGCCCTCCTGAGTCAACCCCCTCCTAGCTGGTCAATATGCTGGATTAGCCTGATGAGGATTCAGTCTAGTAGGGAAGAGAATAAACCAACAATTAACCTCGTAATTACAACTGTAAGGGCCGTATTTCAACATAGCCATTTCCACTAAAATGTCTGGTACAGTGCAATCCAGTAATGTTGCAAGGCTGACACTAGCAACAGGGTATCAAGTAAATAGCAGGAATGTAGTAGCCACCCACCTAACATCCCCAACCAAATGTCCAGCTGTTCTGATTGCCTGTATAATTCCCCAGGACATCAAATGTACTATCCATAGCGGCACCTGTCACTTATTATTTCACAGTGGCAGCTGCTTTCAGTTGAGCGTACAGAGTCCCTGGTGGTAGCAATCAATGGGACCAATAGAGGCCCAACAGCTGTGTCTTTTGATTCATTCAGATGTAGTTCCATCCGGCTTATGTAAGAGCCCAACAGAGGGCGAAAAAATGTGAAGCACGTGAAAAATACAATCATTATCAGTTACACATGCACAGCTCAAAAAACATGCATTCCCCAGTTTGTCTAGCAAGTTTTACATCCCTGGTATTCTTGAAAACTTTTTAACTGAACATGAAGCCCTCGATGAGACTGTACTCAAGGACACCTCCACCTTTAGATACCTCAGTGTTTGGCTTGACCGGTATCTCAATTTCCCAGTACACACTGACGCCATTCTGAAAAACTTCAGCCCAAACTTGATGTTCTCTACAGAAACTGTAGCTGCATCCCACTTACGGCAAGGCGTGGATTGGTATGGAAGATGATATTACCTATATTTGACTACTGCAACATAGTCTACAGTGTTGCTTCCCAGTCCACCCTAACCAGACTGGACTCCCTCTTAAACTCTTTCTGCTGCTTTGTTCTTGATGCTCCTCCCCTGACTCACCACTGTTTACTCTACCGCTCCCTAAATTTTCTCTCCCTTACTAACAGGTGCACGCTCCTTGCTGACATATTCATCTCTAAATTCTGGCTTGGTTCTCTCCCCTCCTACATCTCCTCCTCCCTATCCAACCCTTCCCCCTCCCTCTACTCCCTTAGATCCGGTGACTCATGGACATTGAATATTCCTCGTAGAGGCACGGTATCTGGTCAAATGGCCTTCTCCTACTGCCTCCCTAAACTATGAAATCTGCTGCCTACACAAATTCACCACTCTTCTTCTGCTGTCTCACTCTCCTTGTCCCTAACAAACTATCTAATCAGCAACTGTGAGTGCAGCTTACACCCCCCTGGCACTGTCTCGAGCTACTGAATTTATATTACTAGCTTGAATTACTCTCTCTCCCAACCCTGTTGCCCCTCTATGCACTTTTTCTCCCACGTATTGCTGTCCTGCTCTTCCTTTTTTCCTATCAGGTTATTTCCTCCCTGCCTAGACTTGCCCTGATCATGTTACTCTAGCTTCCCTAAGTTAACTAAGTCACATGATATGATGTCTTGTTCCATGTACTTGTGCTCCTAATCTCTGTCCTGTATAGTACACATAATGATAACCACTGTTTGTGTAATGTGTTTGAAAATCTGAATCCCACTACCCTTTCCCCCAGGACATACCGTGAGACAAGTATACTGTTGCTCAGTGTAACTTTCCTGGTGAAACATTTCAATAAATAAATAAAACCCTTTCTACCATCTCACTTTGTCCCTGCCTTTAGCTTATGTAAGAGAGGTCTTACCCTGCTATTTGTCCTGGTGATGTGCTGTCTGGCTGCTTTGAGTTTTCTCCTTGGTGGCTTCATTTATACAGTTCACCCACACCTGGCAAAGTGATGCCCAGTCAGTGAGGGCGTCCAGAGTCTTGCTTGGCTCTTGTTCAGGGTATTCCTTGCTATTTGTCAAATTTAGGGCTGTGGGCACCATTTCCCCCAAGGCTGCATAGTGATTCGTTATCTTGATTGGAGTGTCCCCCGGTGAGTTGATGCTGGCACTGCTGACTCCTCGATCAGGCTTTACAAGGGGAGGCTTTCCTTCCTCCTGGGTATTTATTGGTGCACTTTGATCTCCCTCTCTGTACCTGTACAAGGCGTTAAGAAGGAGCAGGACAGAGAATTGTATCAGTTAAAGCAAAAGGAAGCAGGAAAGGCAGTCAAAACAGCAAAGGCCCAAACCAAGGAAAAGATAGCCAACTCAGTTAAGAAGGGGGATAAAACCTTTTATAGTTACATCAGGGAATGAAGGAAGACCAAGGGAGGGATAGTGAGGCTTAATAAAGGGGGAGGGGGGAGTGGGCAGAGGGGGACTGTGAAAAGGCAGAGATACTAAACAAATATTTTTGCTCAGTATTCACAAATGAAGAGGGGGAGGTACTTAAACCAAACAATAGAAACACGCTGGATACGAGGGTTGATACCAGCCTATTCACAGAAGAAAGGGTTCTGAAAGAACTCTTAAAACTGAAGGTGGACAAAGCAATGGGGCCTGATGGGATTCATCCCAGAATTCTAAAAGAACTAAGGGTAGAACTAGTGACATCACTGACTACCATCTTTAATAAATCATGGGAGGATGGGGTGGTACCTGAGGACTGGAGGAGGGCAGATGTTATTCCATTTCACAAAAGTGGGAGCAGGGCAGAAGCAAGAAACTACAGACCTGTTAGTTTAACCTCAGTGACTGGGAAAATGATGGAATCACTTCTGAAGGAAAGAATTGTTGAGTACCTAGAGGCCAGAGGGCAAAACCCAAGGCAGCATGGATTCACAGCGAAGGTCATGTCAGAGCGAATCTAATAGATTTTTGACTGGGTGACCAAAGTAATAGATCAGGGAGGGGCTGTGGACATGGCCTACCTAGACTTTAGCAAGGCATTTGACACAGTCCCACAAAGATTAATATACAAGTTGGCCAGCCTGGGAGTAGGTCCCAAGATGGTAGCCTAGGTAAAGAATTGGCTAAAGAACAGGACACAGAGGGTAATAGTAAACGGAGTCCACTCTGAAGAAAGTGGGGTACCGCAGGGTTCAGTACTAGGACCGGTCCTCTTTTATGTCTTTATAAGTGACAATGTAGAGGGACTGGAAGGAAAAGTATCTCTCTTTGCAGACGACACAAAGATCTGCAACAGAGTTGATATACAAGGTGGGGTGGAAAGGATGAGAAGGGACTTAGCAAGGTTGGAGGAATGGTCAAATGTATGGCAGCTTAGATTCAGTGCTAAGAAGTGCAAAGTAATGCACCTGGGAAACAAAAACCCAGGGGAAGAGTACACAATGGTGGGTGAGATACTAACAACAACAAAAATGAAAAGGGACCTGGGGGTAGTCATATCGGATGACCTAAAGGTAAGCAAGCAATGTGAGAGGGCAGTAAGGAGGGCTGGGGGGATAATGGGATGCACAGGGAGAGGCATCACCAGTAGAAAACAGGAAGTTGTTATCCCTCTGTACAGACAGCTGGTGAGACCCCATCTGGAGTACTGTGTGCAGTTCTGGAAACCCAGTCTTCACAAAGACATAAACAGGATGGAGGCAGTCCAGAGGACGGCAATTAAAATGGTGCAGGGTCTGCACTGGAAGACATATCAAGAGAGACTTAAGGAGCTTAATATGTATAGCCTTGAGGAGAGGAGGGAGAGGGGGGACATGATAGATACTTTCAAGTACCTCAAGGGGATCAACAAAATCCAAGAGGGTAGCATCTTTCAGAAAAAGAGGTGTGCAAGAACAAGATGGCACAATTTGAAACTAGAGGGGGGATGCTCAGAAGTAATATGAGGAAGTATTTTTTCATGGAGAAGGTTGTGGACGCATGGAACAACCTTCCTGAGGAGGTTGTGGAGTCAAAAACAGTGGTGGAATTCAAGAATGCATGGGACCGTCATAAGGCAATTCTAGGGGGTAGGGGTAGGAAGAAGTAAGCTGTTGGTTAGCTAGGATCTGCAGCTTATTCATAAGGTAGGGAAATGGGCAGACTGGGTGGGCCAAGTGGTCCTTATCTGCCATCAAATTTTATGTTTCTGTCTCTATGTTTTGCCATGAATCATCTTAATCCCCATTCTGGGCATTTTCAGTCATGTTCGAGGCATCCTCTGAATGTGCTACTTCCATCTCTTTAGATTAGGTGCCACATGGCAAGTGCAATGGCTGACCAATCCCTCTTCCATCTCTCCTAATGTCCTGCAAAAATTTCTCAACCTCCCCAGAATTTTGAAACAACTGAAAGTCTCCATTATACTGTACCCTTAACGATGCAGGGTAGCGATGTCAAGCAGGTTTGTTAAGCTAGTACAGCTGAGGCTAAACTCCTATCAGGCCCATCTTTTCTTGAGAGCTCTAATGAACAGTCCTGGAAGAGTTGTACTGGATGCCCCCTCCACTCCAGATCCCTTCTTTCCCTTGCCACCTGTAAATACAGCTCTTTTGTTTGATATCTTAAGAACTTACAGAGGATGGGGCCGGGACATTCACCCGGAGTAGGCTTTGGGGCCAAGGTGCCGTGAGCTCTCTCCAGCTCTGGTGGGGGATTATTATTCAGCTGCAGGATGTTTAGAAGGACCTGTCTTAGAAAAAGCAGCATGTCACATCCCTCAGCACCTTCTGGTAAGTCCAGAAATTGTATATTATGCCTAAGAGCCCAATTTTCCATATCATCAACCTTGGAAAGTAGATACTGAATTTGCCCATTATGTTCTTTTAGTTTCCCTTGGTGCCTATGGAGCGTGGCCTCATATTACCATTATGCTGCTACTGTGCTGGTAACTGTCTGGGTGAGAATTTGTAAGTCGGTATTTGTGTTGGTAGTAGTCACTTTCAGTTCTGCTGTGTCTTTTAACACCTGGCTTAACATTGTGGTAATTTTTTCAAGTTCATTGACTGGTGGTGTGTTACTGCGTCCAGCTATCTCTTACACCGGGTGGTACCCTTCCAGCTGCAAGCCACTGCCCACTCATTTATTCAGTGAGCATGACTACCAGAGGTGCGCAGTCTTGGCCATGTTAACCCTTTCACTGCCAGGGGTATTTTACACTCCTGTGCCTGGCAATTTGTGTTATTTTTACACAATATTATATCAAATTAAAATATCACTATGTTCCCTTCAAGGAAAAGTAGGGAAAGCATGGATGTTTTTTATTGGCAGACTCTGACCTTTTTATAGGTAGTAAAGTTTTGTCAATATAAGGTCACGTGACCATGAAACATTGCCTGAAATGTAAACAAAATGCTATTTTTACTCAAAAATGTTGCAGAAAATATCCCAGAAAATGTATTACTTAATGAGAATCATGGAAAGCTATATGTTGCTGAACTTCTCAATATCTGTGCTATATACACATCAGAAAATCTTTTTTATTGTCAGAAACATATTACAGCAGTAGTACACTATTAAATTTCTACTTGAAGTAACTTAAATTCTAATTTAATGCATGGCATTGCTTCTCTTGCTTGTAGAAACCCAGAACTTCATGTTATTTTAGGAAACGTATACATCCTCTGCAACTACACAAAATATTGTTTTTAAACATGGGTAATATAAAAGAGAAAGAACCTCTGTGAGTAACATAGCCCACTAGCCAAATATATACTACCCATTATTATTCTTAATATTTCTTGCAGCTATGAAAAATAATTGACTTTTTACATATTATTCACATTTTAAACAAAGCAGATGCCAATGTAACAGAAGTGGCAGGTATAGAAACATCCCATTTTTAGATTCTACAGAGAGCATTGGTTACAATGGTACCACATAGGTTTAGCAGAAATAAGCCCTAAACACATAGGTTGCTAAGTGTTTTTTAAAGTGGAAAAATTGGGGTCCATAACAGTGAATGCCCAGTATTGCTTCTCTGGCCTGTGGACATTCAGGACACTATGGTGCCATATGAAAAGTATATATTTTCTGAAATGGCACAGCGTACTGGTTTTAAAAAATGCATAACACTGCTCACTACCTAAGTGCTTGCTACCCATACTCCTCCTCCATATTTGGTACAGCTGTGAAAATAATGGAAATGTGCATAGTGTTCGCAAGTTAGCTAACCAAATGTCTATTTAACATAGGCAGCATGTACACAAACACCACATTTGTGGACGCTTCTGAGAGTGCCAGTTACAGCAATACCACATTTATGTTCCTGTACCACAAAGATTTGATTGAAATAGGCTTGAAACCTATAGGATGCTAATTATATTTTAAAGGGGAAAATATGGGCCCACGGTGGAAAATCCACAACACTGGTTCTCTGGCCTGTAGACATTCAGGACACCATGGTACCATAGGAAAGGAATATATTTTCTGAAACTGCACAAAATTCTGTTTTTAAAATGTATAACATTGCCTGCTATCCAAATGTTTGCTACCCATAATCCTCTTTTATATGTGGTAGAACTATGCAAAATGATGGAAATGTGCATAGTTTTCACAGTTTTACAAACCTAATGTCTATGTTATATAGGATGAAGGTACAAAAGCGCCATATCTCTAGATTCTACTGAGAGTACCAGTTACAATGATGCCACATTTATGTACCTTTACCACAAAAATTTGGTGGAAATAGGCTCGAAACCTATAGGATGCAAAGTATATTTTAAAGGGGGAAAATTTAGGCCCACAGTGGAAAATGCATAGCATTGATTCTCTGGCCTATAGACATTCAGGACACCATGGTACCATAGGAAAAGTATATATTTTCTGAAACTGCACAAAATACTGTTTTTAAAAATGTATGACATTGCCCGCTAGCTGAACGTTTGCTACCCATAATCCTCCTTTATATTTGGTAGAACTATGCAAAATGATGGAAATTCACAGTTTTCACAGTTTTACAAACCAAATGTCTATGTAACATAGGATGGAGGTACACAAATACCACATTTGTGGATTCTGCTGAGAGTACTGGTTACAATGGTGCCACATTTATGTACCTTTATCACAAAGAGTTGGTGGAAATGGGCTTGAAACCCATAGGATGCTAAGTATACTGTATTTTAAAAGGGGAAAATGTAGGCCCACAGTGGAAAATGCATAGCATTGAGTCTCTGGCCAGTAGACATTCAGGACACCATGGTACCATAGGAAAAGTATATATGTTCAGAAACTGCACACAATACTATTTTTAAAAATGTATGACATTGCCTGCTGTCCACATTTTTTCTACCCATAATCCTCCTTTACATTTGGTAGAACTATGAAAAATAATGGAAATTTGCATAGTTTTCACAGTTTAACAAACCAAATGTCTATGTAACATAGGATGGAAGTACACAAATACCACATTTTTGGGTTCTACTTTGTGTGCCAGTTACAATGATGCCACATTTATGTACCTTTACCACGAAGGTTTGGTTGAAACAGGCTAGAAACCTATAGGGTGCTAAGTATGTTTTAAATGGGAAAATTTAGGCCCACAATGAAAAATCCACAGCATTGATCTCAGGACACCATGATACCATAAGAAAATTATATATTTTCTGAAACTGCATAAACTATTTGTTTTAATCATGGGTAAGACAGTCTGCTACTGAAGTATGTGCTACCCATAAGCCTCCTCTATCTTTGTAAGACTATGAAAAATAATGAAATTCTGCAAATTCTCACATTTTCGCAACCAGCTATCTAAGTTAAGTAGGATGCTGGTATATGAAATTTTTTTTTTATTCTACAGAGAGTACAGCTTAAAGTGGTACTAAATTTATGTTCATTTACCACAGAGTCTGGCATAAATAAGCCCAAACACATAGGTTGCTAAATGTATTACAAATCCCTTGTATGCACAGTGATAGCAGGTTTGGAGCATTTTGTACCAAGGGTCCTTTGGTGGAGATACGAGTTTGTGGTACAGATAAAGTAAGTACTCCCCAAAGAAACCCAACATGGTATGAGTTTGTACTTGAAAAATGAGACAGTCAGATAATTAGTTAGACACGGGCCAAAATATTGTATTTTATTCAGTATTTTTGACTGTGGAGCTTAATTCAATGGAGGATTATAAATAGTGAACATTTGGGGGAGGAGACTTTCTCAGACATCCTTAAAGTTTTTATTTTGTAATCTTTAAAGCAATATATGTTGTTCCCTGGTTAACACAATGCATTGACATTTCTGGAAGTGGGAAATACAGGCAGGGAGGAGCTGCTTGACAACGTTTTCTACAAAAGCATATTGCATTAGGCAGGTGTGGACAGAATGCCATGGTAAGACTGCACATATTTCACACCTGTATTAACAAAATACTCTGGAAGAATCAGAAATAAGGTGAGTTTGCCCATACAATGTAAAATAAAATTATATACCATAGAGTAAGGTCCCTTGAATAAAGGGCTGACAGTATAGCTTTGAGGTTAGTGTAATGAGCCATGATTGAGCTTGGTACAGCCTTAGGTTTGATTCTCACCACCTCCACTTGCATACTGTGTGACCCTAAGCAAGTCACTTAACTTCCACAGTGTTTCCAGGTTGCCTCTACAAACAGGCATTGTGTCTAGTGGGCCATACCTGGTTACCAAATAAATACAAATAAAGGTTTATGGGTTGCAAGATAAAAAAAAGAACATCTCCCAAAATATTTTTAACCTAGTGACTGATTTGGCCTTGTTACCCTATACAGGATGAATTTATACACCTATCAATTAGCTATTCTAGTAAATGAGCTTGGTGTGGTATTTCTCAAAACAGTCCTCCAGGCACAGCCCTGACTCTGTGGGACACTGTGGACAGTAATATCTTGAGTCTCTCCTGAAGCCTTTTTTGTAGCAGACTCTACATCTCCTCTGGGGTCTAGCCTTCCTTTCGGTATGTGGCAGAGTTCTGCAGAAATGTCTTTCAGTCAGTCTGGCTACACCCTCATTTCTTTCTATTTCTAGTATTTCTGTTGAATCAAATAGGAGACTTGAAATGACATCAGTTTGGAAATCTAGGAAGGATTTTAAATGACCAGATGACTTTGCCCAGTATAGAATAAAAGCATTATACATAGCCAGCTGAAACAGGTGAACAGCTAATTTCTTGTACCAAGCCATGGTTTTTTGAGTGGCATCACAGGGCTTGAGCATCTGGTCTGTTTTGTCTACACCTCCCATATGTTTGTTACAATCTAGGACACACTGAGTCTTGCTTATCAATTTGTCCTGACCAGGAATTGGAACAGCTGCTGTAGATTCATCATGAATTGTACTCAGGAGATACACATTTTTTTTTCTGTGAATTTTACAGCCAGCAGTTCACCACATCAGAGAGCACTAGTCTCACCACGTTGTTGCTTTCTGTCCACCAGCTCTTTGGGAAATCCCTGCCTGCTGGATCTGATAGTGCCACAAGCTACCATATCAAACTGATATAGAATATTAAAGAGAGGAATCCCAGTATAGAAGTTATCTATGTAGAGGCTATAGGCAGAACCTAGCAAGGAAAGAATTAGGTCCCACACAATTTTCTCATTTGTGTTCAGACATGGGGGGCAGCCTGCAACATCCTATGTGGCATCCTTTCCTGTGTGTAAATTCTGAAATGGTATGTGTACCCAGTGGAACTTTCACAGAGTTTGTATAATTTAATTCCATATTGGGCATGTTTTAGAGGATGATATTGTTTAAATATTATTCTCCTTTTGAACAGCAGAAGGAACTCATCCACTGAAATGTTTTGCAATGGGGTGTACACCTCAGAAAACATTTTAAAAAGATGATCAACACTAGGCCTTAATTTGAAAAGCCCGTCATTCTCTGGATGGTCCCTTGGCAAAGCCTCAGTGTTGTCACTGTAGTGCGTACATCTCAGCAGAAGCTGAAATTGGTTACTGTTCATTATAGCTGGAAATAGAGGAGTAGAATGAGTAGGGTGGATGGACCAGTACAGGCTGATGCTGGACTTTTTCACAATCCCCATTAACAGTGTCGATCCCCAGAACCTTTTCATTTCCCCTATGTTTGTAGGAATCCATTGGCAAGCCCTTGCGTGTAGTTTTAGCTTGTCCCCATGTTGAGCCAGAAACTGATCTGCATATAAATTTATTTGAACCACTTTATGAGGCAGTATTTTATAACTAAAAAATAACTGAAAATATTCTATGGGGGTAAATTCCTTTGTGTCAACATGGACACCTGTATTACTAGTAAATGGTGAAACACATGGTTTTTCCATATTTGTGGGATTTCATTGGTAAACTGGAGTATAAACAATGGATCAGATTATTTTGAGAAAGTGGCACTGTAGATGGGCAAGAACTCATACTTTAGCAAGGTGTCAGGCTTAGATAGTGCATCATGCTCAAGCCGAGTGTCTCCCTAGAGTAAGATGCAAGACTTGGGTAGAGTGTCAGGCTCAGGCAATATGTCAGACTTGGCCAGAGTGTCAGGCTCAAGCAGTGTGTTAGGCTCAGGCAACATGTCAGGCTTGGTCAGAGTATCAGGCTTGGGCAGGGCATCAGGCTCAGGTAGGGAGTCATACGCAGGTAGAGAATCAGGCTTGGCCAGAGAGTCATGCTTAAGCAGAGTATCTAGTTTGGGCAGAGTTTCAGGCTTGTGGAGTGGGAGAGTGTCAGGCAACTACTTGATCTTTAGTTTATGCTTTTTTTTGTTGAGGTTCTTGCATAAGCTGGGGCTCTAATTTGGACTGAGACAGATATCTGCGCTTTTTTTGTGCTTTTTGCATTTACCCTCATCCTGTGTTGCAGGAACTATATCATAAGTAAATGGAAGCTCCGAGGGAGCCTGCTGATCAGGCAGCATTTGAGGCTCAAGCATAGTCTCAGGCTAGAGCCGTTGCCCATGTTTTTGATTTTCATGATTGCCATGAACTGCAGGCTCAAAATGAGTTTCTTGTTCATGGAGAATCTGGAACTCTGGCAATTCCTTGAGTGTTTTTTTCTGTTTTTTTGTGCTTGACCTGAGTTGCAGATACAGGCTCAAAAAGCAATTCTTTTTCAGGCTCAGGCAATGTCATTGCCAGGAACTGTTGCTTATGCTTACATTTTTGCTGGCTTCCCTCAGCCTGTTGGGTATATAACTGGGCTCTGCTGGATATCTTCTGACTATGTTATTATGATCTAATAAACACCTGTTACCTGCAGGGAAATGTAACCCTTTGGGAATGTTGTGAGATCACCATACCATAATAAAACATGCAATACACCTCTTAACAGATTTTAGGATTAAAGAAAGGACAATAAAAGAAACAGAAGTCATCATAAAAGTTGCATAAGGCACATTTATTATCCTACTAGCTTACATATAGGACAGTCATTATTATTCTGCATACTAGTTATGTTGAACACTTACCTGGGAATCTGGAACTCTCATATACTGGAGTGCGGTGTAGGATCTACCTGTGGTGGCATGGGCCAAGGGGTTTTATACCCTGATAAGATCTTAGTCTGGAGATAGATACACTGGTTCATATGTATATGATGATCACACTTACTATTACTCCTATTGATCAATTTGGGGGGCAGTAGAGTATCATCTCAGTTGCCCTTTCGAATGCTACAATTTGTAGCATTCTATTCATAGGCATACACTTATGTCAATGATGTGTTCTTATGGATGAAACAATTTCTATACTTTTCAGAATGTATTATGTATAAATTCTGCCATGTTTAGCAGAGGACATCTTAGCAGTAGAGGGAGCTCCCATATCATATTAGTACTTCTCGATCATTGCAGTTCAACATTATGGCAGCAGAGGCAGTGTGTGTCTATAGTAAAAACATCATTTGAAATTGCTTGGGCAAAGGTCTTCCTTCATTAGCAGTGCATTGCATAGCCAGTATCTCTAGTAAGGCTGCTTTCTATATTATATGCAAAAATAAAGTGTCACCTACAGTAGCCTTGTGTATATGTGTAACCGTAATACTAACCCTATGTAAGTGTTCCTAGCTCTATGTGTGCATCCCTAGTGCTACATGAAATGTGTATTCCCCCAATGTGTATAACCCTAGCTCCATGCTGTAGATGGGATGTCTGTGTGAGACATCACCATGTGACGTCTTAGAGAAAGTCAGGTCTCCATGTATCTGTATGTGTGTTGTTATCCCACTTATGGCTGTGGGTTATGTGTAAATGTAAATGCCCACTTATAGAAATGAGTGTGAGTGTAAGTATCTTCACTTTTAGACATGGGCTTGCATGTGTGCAAGGCTATCCCACTTAGAGCTGTGGGTTATGTACTTGTGTATCATCTGTATGACATGAGCATACAGGTAATCATGATGTACCTTGTGTATGTGATGCGCAAGTGGGTAAGCTTTGTAATGATGACGTACCTTGTGCACGTCATGTGTGTGTAGGTAAGCATGTCTTACATTCCCCCCACTTGTGACCTGCGTCTTTACAGGTAACACAGAAAAAGAAAGATAGAATTAGTGAGTAGGAGAGTGGATAGATTGGGTAGCATAGAGAAACTTGTTGAGGTGTATGAATGTTGAGAGTCTTACAGAGGCAAAAAGTAGTAATAAGAAGTTTGAAAATAAGAAAAATGTGAACAATAACAAATCCTTTAAATGTGAATTCCAACCATGTGTTGATAAGTGCCATGTGTGTATCTCCATCATGAAACATAGTTTTTAATGAATTTTCTGTTTAATGAACACTATTTTTGATTTGAATAATGTGTGTGTCTTTCCTTTTTATTAACCTTTTACACCAAAGTGCAATTGATCTATATGAACATTAAAAACTGGTATGTATTGGCTCAGACTCTTTAAATGGGTGGGTTCAGTATCTATAGAATCTTGTTCTTGGAGGGGCACTGGGATAATGACAGTACGTTCCTGGAGTGTAAAGCAAAAATTGGATGTTGTCACATTACAAACCATATTATGGTATTATAAACATAAGACTTATGGTTATCAACCACACAGCATAAATCTTCAGAATTGTAGGTAACTTGAACTTCAGGTACAAACCATTTGGTAAGTCTGATGGGGCACATAACTGAGGAGTTGGTGAGTTAGTAGAAAATGGAATTTCAGCAGCCTTGATGAAAGTGTTGCTGCTGTGCCTGATTGACGTCTTGATTGAAGTCTTGATTGAAGAGATGTCTGAAGAAGTGTTTTCTTTGTTGAAGTCAGGGATTGCCCTTCCCTCAGGCTTGCCTTCATGCATGGTACCCTGAGTATGAGAATTACTGTGGATAGCAGTGCTGGCTGGTGAAGAAACAGTGTACTGATTTCCATCAGTTTATATCAAAGTTCATATTGGCTTGGACATCTTGGGAATGGGATGACCCTTCTCCAAAGTCTGGTTCATATCCGCACACAGGTGTGACCACGGTAAAGACATCACACCTGCACAGGTAGTGGTAACCTTTCCTGGAACAGCAGTCTGTTTGGGGGCTACCCAGCCATTCAGGTGATGGTGATGAACAAGGAGATCTGGCAGCTTTATCCGTTCTCGAAAGATGTCTTCTTCCAAGTGCCCAAGTGATTGTGCCTGCACCAGTTTATTAAATACCGCAGTATCCTTATCAAATCTAGGCAGTGAAACAGTAAATGTGACAAACATTGTATCTTTTATATCACAGTCATGTCTATTATAGCATGGACCCGGGTTGGGGTGCACTGTAACATAACCAAAGTGTCTAGCGGTGGTGATGGCAAATGTGGCTGTATGATCCATGCACACTGTAGTACATGCTATATTATCACAGTGTGGGCAATACCATGTGGCTATACATCTGTCATTAATGAGATCTGGGATCTTACCAGGTTCTAAATCTTGTAAGAGATTTGTAATGGTGGTGAGTGCAAAGCTTCCATAAGCAGAGCAAAGGATTTCCCTACCTATGTGGTGTTGTCTAACCTCCCTGTTATTAAGGTGTAATAACTGCACTAACTTGTGTCTGGTCTGACTGAAAATCCTAGCAATAAAGTGCATGGTATATGTGGTGAACCTTTCTTCTTGTGCAAGGTCAACAGTACCCTGTAGCATAGGCTTATTACATCCTGGTTTAATTTTCTATTAAATAATTTAGCATGCCTCCTAATTTTGGTCAAATCCGCCAGATTCCAAATAGATGAACTAGTCCCAAAAATACCTGTGGCAGATTCAAAAATGCCTGTCACACCAGGAAGACCTAACCCTCTTTCCCCACATTTAGGTCTGAACATCTCATGGTGTTCTGTTGAGTACCTGCCTGCTACAGGGTCTTGTGCTCATGTTTGAAATTCTGCCATAATGACAGATAGCATCACTGTATGAAATTTAAAACTGTTTGTTTTGGGACAATGACCAAATTAAGCCATGTTTCAGTTAGATAAATGTAAAATTATAGGCACATGCATGTCATTTACATTATTAATTAATACACCTGGAATAGAAATAGCAGTTAGGCCACTTTTCTGCCGAGTTTAAGTATAGGGCAGTTTTCATGATTTTCAGAAAGAGTTTTAGAAATTACATTAAGGTAAATAGAGTCTATCATGATCATATTCTATTGACAGAGTGTCTTCATTGTGACGTTGTGAAAATGAAGGCAAAAATCGGAATTTGCCATAATGGTAACGTTATAGAGTCCAGCGTGTTGTAAGTGTACCTTTTGGATTGTTAAAGTTCCATTAGAAGATATTTGAGTGTTTGGTCAACCTTTGAAAGTTCCTTTGTGGGAAGGTGAGCCACTTCAAGAGATTTATCATTTAAAAGTACATTAGAATCAGTAAATGTCCACATAATAACCAGCTACAAAACAAGGGGGTTAAGAGCATTCACATTGACGTGTAGGCTGATATCATAACCTTCATGTGTAATGCAATAAGATTTGAGAGTCAACATTTTAAAGGGGGCATAGGATGGATGGCTGGTGGTCAAGGAGTCAACCAAAAAGATGGAGCAAGGCAATCTTTTTTCCCTCTCAGAACCATCTGGAATTGTCTCTGGAACCTCTGGAACTGTAACTGGTGATGACCTCAGCTGGACAGGACCTCTGGCCTCTGGAACTGGTTCTGGATCTGGTTCTGGCATTGGGTCTAGGATAGAAAATGGACCTGGAACAGGCTCAGGCTCAAGGAGTGGGACTGGAACCAGCTGGGCAAAGACTTCCCTCAGGATGTTGTCATCATGGGATGGTCTTACTGGCATGGGAAATGTTGTTGTTTCCCTCTCGTCAAGTTTTCAGATTGGACCTCCATGACCCAAGCATGGTAACAGTGTCATAAGTAGGTAGTAGGTAGGCCTGGAATAGGCCTACCTAGGATCACCTTCCATCCATGGATTTTGGCATTTATTATTTTCAATATCTAAATACAGAAAATAGGCCATCTGTTAAAAATACATGTCCCTTCCCCAATAAGGTTATAGGGCTATTTACTTAGAAACCTTTAAATAGTTTCAACTGATTTGCATGGCACCACTTTTCAGCTGGCAGTGTTCTCTCTGGGTTAAAGGTACCTCTTGCCTGGGAAAGAGCTGTACTGAGCTTGTTTACAATTTTAAAGGGTCCCATTCACTTACTTGTAAATGAGTGGGAGGGCTGGCTGTAGCTCAGGACCATGACTTGGTTTCCTACTTGCCGGTCTACTTTTTCTGTCAACACACATTTTAGATTGCATAGCTTAAGCTGTTTAGTATGGAACCTTTTGTTTTAAGGTGATGTCCTGTGGTGTGGCAACCACACCTGATAAAATTGAGGTAAGGGGCCAGAAGGAGAGTGTGACTTTTTTTGTTCTTTTGCACCAGTGGTTTTGTTGCCTTGACTCAAAGCCAAGGAGTGGCCCCATTGGTGTCCCTCCTGGGCCAGAGAGTTGAACCTCTAGTTTGGGGTTGACTTAGGCCTATGGGCCTCAGGGTAAGAAAACAGTTTAGGATCAGAAGGTGCTCGATCTGGCACAGGACCAGAGGGCATCACAATTGGGCCTAACATATTTTAAACCTTAAAATACAGAGGAGAGGGTGTCTGGGCCAGAAATTCCCAAAGACCAGAGAGCTGGTCCTTGCATCTTAAGGGATTTTGGACTGGCGCAGATAAAATTATGGTTTGCTGCTCTGTCAGTACCTACATTTTGTACCTCCCCCCCTTGAGTATCCTCTCTGGCAAGAGAGTTAGCTCGGTTGTTTTTGTGTAACACAAATGTTACAAACCTAATGTTTGACAGAAAATATTTTTAACTGATTCACATGAAATTTAGATTAATACCATGTAATTATGCATTAAGGCATTGTGTGCCTAAGTTTATTTTATGATGTAGAAATAGTCACACCAGCATGGGCAGTTTGGGAACAATTACACACATTTTCTCCTTTAGTCAGAATAAAATTATTTGTTGATGTCTTACTCAAAGCCTCTACTGCAAGCTGAAAATAAATTTCTCTGGAATTACAGAGAATATTCAAAAATCTGGTCTGGAAAAAGTGCTGTGAAAAAACTGTGTAAATCAAGCAAGCTTGTGAGGCTGGGGAAGGATGGAGTGTGTGTTTGCTGCCACCCTTTACCCCCCCCCCCCAAGCTCCTTGTATGGCATTGGGTTTGGTGTTACAGTGGGAAGGAAGCTGTTTTAAAACAGGGTTTACATTTTTTTTCCTGCAAATAAAGAAAGCAGTTTGTCTATTCCATAAGTTTGCCTTCGTAGAAGGCTGATGTAAACAAACAACTTGTTCCAATAGTCTTATTAGATGTGTGGTGGAACACATTTATATTAACTCTGTATAGTTACTTACTATACCTAAAAGTAGTACATCATGAAAAATAGCTGTAAAAAAACATTTGGAACTACAGCTTTTCAAAAATAGAAAGGCATATAACCGAGAGAGATCTGTGCAAGATAACATTTTGCTTAAAAGCATAAACAATTAAATTGTAGCTTTTATTGCAGTATTACTAAATTCTGTACATAAAGTGTTCCTGCTTGCAAGGCTATGTCACTTAGTCATGCCTGCCTAGGGACCTAGACTTTGTTACTAGGAAAACATTTTTTTTTTTGGGGTGGGGGTGTTAGAAAATTAACACATGGTTGTCTGGTTTTCAGATGGTGTGACATTAACCTCTTTTATAGTTTTGAGCCTGTATCCTCTGTAGCATAGCATTGAGAAATTGTTGCTTTGTTATTCTAAAAACCAATCAGGTTGCAATTAAAATGACATTGCGTGTGTTTACTTTTAAAGGCAAGGCAGTGAGAGCATTTTTGAAGCTGTCTTGAACTGCATTTTAAATTAAACTAAATACTGCACTGAAAACAAGTGACTCCTCTGTGAGTTTGACATTGAGGCTGCCAGCCTTCAGATAACAAATAAACTGACTGTGAAATCCATTTTTTTTTTTTTTTACAAACTTAAAACAAGCACATTATCTTAAGCAGTTGTTTGCTGTTTTACCTTTGGGATACAAACAGCAATTCTTAAACTAGCAAATAGTTTTTTGTTTTTTTTAACACTATAGAAGATGCAGATTCAAAACAAATATATTTATAGTCCTTTTATAGCTGAAAACAAAGCATATTTGTAAAAGCGGTTGATCCTGAAGCAAATATTATTTCTTCAGCACCCCCAAGGATACCAGACATGTCTGTGAATCTGAGCAGTATATTTTGGGCCAAAGCAGAACATTTTCTAATCCATGATCTCTATTCCCTGGACTTTCTCTCGGTGGCTACCCAAGTTGTTGCCAGGGCTCATACAACCAATTTCCTTAGCAATAGCATAGCTTGGACTGCATGGGTGGACTGTAGAGCATTGGTGGTCTATCAGTTCCCTGGAGGACAGTTTGGGCAGTTGCTATAGCCGTATCTCTGTCTACCCCTTGGAGATTTCTCTGCCTCTCAGACTCACACTCATTAGTACGTCCAAAAAGGTAGCTTGAATGGGACCCTTTATGTCCTTGGGAATGTTGATATTTGCAATTGCATTATCAACTATGCTTTCACCTTAGTCCTTTCCCTTTAGGTTACCAGGGCCAGGGGAGATGACCTGCCTTGGACTAGGGCCAGAGGTGGGGGTTTACCAGGAGTTGAATGTTCCAGAGGGGAGTGAGTGCTTGCCTCCTCCCTGGAGTCATGTACTCTGCATCTGTTCTGGATGGGTAGGTCTGTTTCATCATCGACCATGTCATCATTCTCTGATGATACAAGTTCAATATGAGAAACACCCAACGTGGCTTTATCATGACCCCTAGGGATTGCATACTTGTTTTGTACCTTTTCCAACAAAATTCTACATTCCACATGGCTAACTTTTCCCTTGCACTGTCCCTTACTCACATAGTCTTGTAACAGCTTTTATGCATTGCAAACCTCATGTTTTCCCCTAATCTCTCTGTTTAAACAGTCTTCTATAATTGCTAGCTTGTCTGCCATCTCCAGACATTCCTCACGCATTTGTTCTTTTGATCCAGCCAGACAATCATTCACTTGTAACACATTCATCTTATCCTACTGTAACCTAATACAGTCCTGCTTCACATTTTCAAGAGATTTTTTATTCTTTTCCAGCAAACATTACACCACATGTTCAGATTCACATTTTATTTCCCAATTTGGGCTTCCAGTTCTATCTTCTGTTCAGTGATCTCTTTGTCTTTCCTACATAATTCTTTGGTTGCTTGGTTATTATCTTGTTTCAAGGGCAAGTTTTCAGTTTCTAAAGTCTGAATCGTGGAGTACAATGCTGCTATAATTAACGCCTTTTGGTCCTGTTTCTTCCTCGTCGCATGTTTAGTATTTGAATACAGTGTGCACAGATTTGTATTAGGGCAGTATGGGTATGTGCATCTGATGCAAAATTACCCCATCCTCCATGTGAGGTAAAAAAAGTTGAAATATCTAACCTAAGCTGTACACTAATGCTGTTAGCATTTCTGTTTTTAATGGCCATTTTGAGAGTACCTTCCATAGCCTGCTCATTAACAGATGTAAAGAGAGCACCGGTCCACCCCCCACTCTATCTCTAGGCAGTTTGCATCACTAGGGATATGCTTTCTGCTGTAAGTGCTGTTCTAGTCCTGCAACGGTCACCAGTTTATGTTGGGTATATTACTGGGCTTTGTTGGATACCTTCTGACTACATTATTATGATCTAATAAACTCTTATTACCTGTTGGGAAATGTAACCCTTTAGGGAATATTGTGAGATCACCATACCATACCACCCCTGACTCCTTTGTCTCCCTCTCTGGTTACACCCTTTTCAGGGAAGATCGGGTGGGTAAGCGTGGAGGTGGTTGTGCTGTCTACATGCGTGACTCCCTCCTTGGACATGCACTTCTACCACCCAAGCTTGATAATGGGGCACAAGCCCTCACACTAAGAATCTCCCCCAACCCTGGTAAGGGCCCACTCTTTCTCACTGTTGCCTATATTCCCCCCAAAAAGCAAGACCTCCCCATTCAGGCACTTGCTGACTACCTCTCTGGCCTACCACCCAAAATGGCCCAGATAATTGTTGGTGACCTGAATATCAACTGGCTCTCTACCATGGCCTCCCAAACCAGAGATATTTTTGCCACCCTTGACATGTCTCAGCTTGTCACCACCCCAACTAGATTCAACCCCTCTACTGGCTCCAGCACCCTCCTGGATAGCACCATTACCAACCACCCCCAGAGGGTGCTTGATATCAGAGTACTTCCCAACTCACTTAGTGACCACTCCCTGGTCATATTCCCTTGGTCCTCCACCAACAGCAAACCTGCACCACAAACCACCCAGCGACGTCACCTACTCCCAGGTGGTCTACGTCACCTTAAACTGTACCTCTCAAAACTGGATTGGTCCCCAATCAAGCTTGCACCATCCATAGATGAGGCATTGGATTTTTTCACTCACACTTTTAACACTGACTGTGACCTCTATGCCCCCCTTTGCTAGAAATCGCACCAAAAAGCAAAGCATGCCCTGGGTTATCCCCTCCCTCCTTCACAAACTTAAAATGAGAGACAACCTATGGCACATTGCCATGGAATCTGGCAAGCCAGCTGATAGGCAAGCGTACAACACTGAGCGCAATAAGTGTACTTTGGCCATTCGACAGGCCAAAGTCCAGTACTACCAATCTGCTCTTGCCTCCTTCTGGGGGTCAGCTAAAAACTTTTGGATAATGTAAAGGAGCGGAATGGGAAATCCCACTCCCCCTCCCTCAACTCTCCTTTAAGGGAACTGTCAGCTCTGACCCCCTTGGCATTGAAGGCTGCCTAAACCACACTTTCTCAGACCTGAGTTCAGTCCTGCCCAGTAACTTCTTTGACCCCATCCCAGTAGCACCCCTGCCCACTCTCCAGAGACCTCCTTTCTATCTATGTACCTTCTCCCTCCTGGAGGCTAGACCCCTTCTGCAAAAAGCCGTTAGTGGTAACAACCCCGGCACCGACCTACTGGACAATGGGCTACTTCATCTGATGTTGGATGCTATCCTGGTCCCTCTTACTGAGCAGCTCAACTGATCTCTGTGCCTGGGGCAGTTTCCCAACACATGTAAAATCACCATCATCACTCCCATCCTAAAGAGCGGTGATCGTGCGACCCCGGGTAACTATTGACCTATCTCCATCCTCCCCCCCCCACTCTCTAAGTCCCTTGAAAAAGTAGTTGCCAACCAGCTTGCTGAATACCTGGCCATGCACAATATCATGTGCCCTGAACAGTATGGCTTTCATACATGTCACAGCACCACAACCGTGCTACTTGAATTCTCCAACTTCCTGCACTCTGCTCTTGATGCCGGAAGTCCTGCTGGTGCCGTGTTCATTAACATCTCCAAGGCCTTTGACATGGTTTGCCATCCCCTCCTGCTTGACTCCCTCAAATGCCTTGGTTTCTCTCCCAGCCCCCTTGCATGGTTCACCAGCTACCTCTCTGCCAGAACTCAGTGTGTAAAAATCAATAGCACCCTATCTGACACATGAACTGTCGACTCTGGGGTTCCCAGGGCTCCATTTTAGGCCCTCTCCTCTTCAGTCTCTACCTCAACTCCCTCCCTTCAGCTTGCCCAAGTAAGATCCTCCTCTACTCAGAGGATGCTGTGCTCTTCGCCTCTGACCCCAACCCCAACACACTTCAGGCCACCCTCCAACAAGCTTTTGATAGAGCTGAGTATTGGTTCACATCATGAAGGCTAGTTCTGAACCTAAAATAGACCAAAGCTATGCTCTTCTCACATCACCAAAGCAAAGCCAGTGGTGCCCCTCTCGTGATACTGCCTAGCACACTAAAACCCATTGAGCAGGTTTCCTCCTACAAGTATCTGGGCATTACCTTTGATTCAGCACGCTCCTTCCATTCCCATATCAATGCCCTTTCTGCTGCCACCAATGTCAGGATTGGACTGTTATACCGCCATAGGGACTGCCTACCACAAGAGGCCCTTAGATTGGCAATCACCTCCTCAGTCCTGTCGCTAATCGACTATGGGCTGCCCATCTATGCTGCAGCTGACAACACTGCACTTGCAAGAATGCAGCTCTCTATAAACAAGGCCTGCAGGCTAATGTTGGGAGCCCCTAGGTGCACCCATATGTGCCTGCTGTACTCCACCACCAACTTGCTCAACCTTGAAGAAAGACTCCACTTTCAAACTTGCCTTCTTATAAAAAAGACCCTGTTGGGGCTCTTCCCCCCCTCGGGGTTGCCACCTCCCTGCAGTGTGCCTCCCCCTCAGTCTCCACCCGCAGCACTGTCAAAACCTCCCTTATTGTCCCCAGGGTAAGGACCTCTATGGCCCAGAAATTCTTTTGCTATCGGGCTCCCTCCTAGTTCAATTCCCTCCCAGCCAACATAGCTGACTTCACTAAGCTTGGTCCTTTCAAGGTCTCCCTCAGAAGCCATCTGACAAGCACTCGCTGCTGCAACTGCACATAATCCCCCACCTGCCCCTTACCCTCACTCCTAGGCTGGGTCTGCCCTGTCTACTTTTGCTGTATATGCCTGGGGTCTCAAGCAACATCTGTTGACTAATGTAATAAAATATCTCTGGTTGCTACCTGACATGGTATTCATGTACCTATATTATGACTACTCTGATCTACGTATTATCAAGCTTGTACCACCAGTGAATGCCTATAACACTGGTTGCTTTTTTAATCTAAGTGCTATGTACTGTACTGTTTTGTTTGCTTTGATGTATTGCTCTCTTGATGAGGTGCCTTTGTAAATGAGTCTTTGACTCAAAGGTCTGTAAACCGATGATCTAATAAATAAATAAATAAACATGTAATACACCTCTTAATAGATTCTAGGACTAAAGAAAGGACAATAAAAGAATCAGAAGTCATCATAAAAGTTGCATAAGGCATATTTATTATCCTACTAGCTTACATATAGGACAGTCATTATATTCTGTGTACTAGTTATGCTGAATACTTACCCAGGAGTCTGGAACTCTCATACACTGCAGTGTGGTGCAGGGTCTGCCTGCATTTTCCTCAGAGAGGTGGCATGGGGCAAGGGGTTTTATACCCTGATAAGATCGTAGTCTGATAACAGATACACCGGTTCATGTGCATATGATGCTCGCACTTACTATTACTTCTGTTGGTCAATTTGGGGGGGGCAGCAGAGTATTATCTCAGTTGCCCTTTCGAATGTTACAGTTTGTAGCATTCTGTTCATAAGAATATGCTTATGTCAATGACGTGTTCTTATGGATGAAACAATTTGTATACTTTTCTAAATGTTTTATTCATAAATTCTGCTGTGTTCAGTAGAGGATACCTTAATTGTAGAGGGTGCTCCTGTATCACATTAGTACTTCTTGATCATTGCAGTTCAATATTATGGCAGCAGAGGCAGTATGTGTCTGTAGTAAAAACATTATTCGAGATTGCTTGTTCTCGTCCTGCATAATGATATGTAGGGCAAAGGCTGTTCTTCATTAGCAGTGCATTGCATAGCCTGTATCTCTGTTAAGGCTGCTTTCTATATTATATGCAAAAATAAAGTGTCACCTAGCCTTGTGTGTATGTGTAACCCTAATATTAACCCTATGTAAATGTTCCTAGCTCTATGTGTGCATCCCTAGTGCTACATGAAATGTGTATCCCTCCCCAATGTGTATAACCCTAGCTCCATGCTGCAGATGGCATGTCTTTGTGAGACATCACCATGTGAAGTCTCCAAGAAAGTCAGGTCTCCATGTATGTATATGTGTGTTGCTATCCCACTTATGGCTGTGGGTTATGTGTAAATGTACATGCCCACTTATAGACATGGGTGTACGTGTTCATATCCCCACTTATAGACAGGGGGTTGCATATGTGTAAGGCTATCCTACTTATAGCTGTGGATTATGCACTTGTGTATCATCTGTATGACATGAGCAAACAGGCAATCATGATATACCTTGTGTACGTGATGTGCATGTGGGTAAGCTTTGTAGTGATGATGTACCTTGTGTACGTCACATTTGTGTAGGTAAGCATATCTTACAAGCCTGCATTACTGCATCTATCTCGAGCACAGAGTCTTCTTTCTCAGGTAGGGTCACAGGTTCAGCCAGGTGCTTTTTCTTATGCTTATGCTTCATGTGACTTCCTTCAGCCTGCATTCTGGTGTCCAGCTCCATAAAATTCTCTTTCTGGGGAAATATCTCAGGCTTTGGTACCTGCACAAGCTAAGCAGATTCCCAAGCTTCTTCTGCTTTTTATGTTTGGATGCTTGCTTGGGCTGCAAATTCCACTTTATCTTTTTAGGCTTGGGCTGGTGCTCACTAGTGGGCATACATGTGCGCTTGCATCCACGTGAGGACTTAGACTTGCCCTTAGGGCTGTATGGACCACCCTCATTGGCATCACTCAATATTGTATCATCAGTGAGGGTACTGCTTGGACAATAGTTACTCCCAGACTCTGGATCAATAAAATCATTCAACTCAGACTCAGAGCTGATTATATATTTTAAGATTCATACTAGGATTCATACTAGGAGAGTTAGCTGTACAGTAGGTCGAAGCCCATGTAAGCACACCTCCAGCAAAGCTGGGCAATGTTTACTCATAGATTTAATAGATACTTGTCTATTTCTTTATTGAAAATTTCTATGTTTTTTACATCTACTATATATTTAGGGAGTGTACTCCAGATTGGTATAATCTTTTGAGTGATGAAGAAGTGTCTGTTGCTTTTCTTTGGATATATTAATGTTAACTGATATTTGTGACTACTTAAATTACATACTGTTGTATTAAAGGTCATCCCTAATTCTTTCATTAATGTTAGATCCCTAGATATTTTGAACATTAATAGTATGTCCCCTCTGGTTCTCCGAAGTTCTAAGGGATACAATTGTAACTCCGTTAGCCTTTCCCCATAGCTTTTTGTTTGCATGTTATTAATTAGTTTTGTTGTATGTTGCTGGACCCTTTCCAGTTTTATCACATCACTCTGTAGATGTGGGCTCCAAAGAGCTGAACAGTAGTCCAAGTGTGGATGTACATAAGCTCTGCAGATTGACAATATACAGCTTCTGTCTCTAGAGGTGAAAGCTCTTTTTATACATCCAATTATTTTATTACATTTTTTTACTACATTATTATAGTGTTTAGTAAAGGATACATTAGATGAAATAATAATCCCAAGATCCCATTCAGTGGAGGTATTTTTCAGGCAACACCATTCAACAAATACTCATGTCTAGCATTTGTGTCTCTCAGGTGCATAATTACACATTTCTCGATGTTAAAGGTCATATTATTATTATTGAGTGCCCATTCTTGAAGTATGACTAAGTCTTTCTGTAATGTACATATGTCATGGTAGGTGGTAACTTTTGCTGCCACTTTGGTATCATTGGCAAATTTAATAGAAAAATTGCTAACAAGTTTGTCATGTCTGAGATAAATAGGAAAAAAAGCACAGGCCCCAACACAGGCCCCTTGGGGACATCACTAGTAACCGATCCTATATTAGAGTGAAAACCCTTGATACATACAGTTTGGGTATGGTTACGCAACCATTCTTCTATCCATTGTACAAGAAAGTGATTTATCCCTATTTTATACATTTTTTTTATAAGCACTGAGTGGGGGACTTTATCAAAGGCTTTGCAAAAGTCTGAGTATACAATGTCCACTGTTTTTTTTTATCCAAATATTTACTGACACTTTCATAAAAAAAAAGTTGTTTGTAAAGCAAGATCTTTCACTTTTGAATCCATTCTGTGTGTTATCCATTAGATTTTTAGATTTCATGTCTAACTCAAGCCTTTCATTGATAAATGATTCAAATACTTTCCCTTAAATGCTGGTAAGACTGAATAGTCTATAGTTTTTCATGTCTCCCCTGTTTCCCTTTTTGTAGATAGGGGTGACCATTGCTGTTTTCCAATAATTTGATATTTTTCCTGTTGTAAGGGATAGATTATAGATCTTATGCAATGGGTCCACTAGTAAAGAGGCTAGTTCTTTTAATAAATTTGGATGTAATTTGTCTGGTCCCGTGGATTTGTTCACATTTACACTAGTTCACTCAATTGTTTTAGTATATCCTTTTTTTGTTATTTTTGGTATAAACTCTTGGTTGTTTAAGTTATTGGCATGAGTGGTTTTATTACAAGGGCTGCTTTTATTAAATACAGAACAAAAATATTTATTCAGTTCTTCTGTCATTTCTTGAGGTGTCACTATGTCTTTGTTATCTACTATTAAGGGGCCTATAGGATTTATTGTTTGTTTTTTATTACTAATGTATGAATAAAAACTCTTTCCTCCGTCTTTCATATGTGCCAGTTTAAACTAAATTTTTCTTTTTTCAACTTTGATTGCATTTTTGCATTCCTTTAGAGTGAGTTTGTATTTGTATTTATTGTAATCATTACTGTCCTTAATTAATGCTTTATATGCTATTTGTTTTCTTAGCAATGAGTCTTGAAATTTTTGGTGTAAGCCAAATAGGTACTTTGACCCTTTTATTGTAAGTTTTTTTTATTTGGTATGTATTTGGTTTCTAGTTCTAGAATTTTATTTTTCAATCTTGTCCAAAATTCTTCCAGATTGGAAGGACCACTATCCCACTGCCATAACCTGAGTTCATATTTAATGCTAGTGTAATTTGCTTTGTTATAATTTGTAAAAACAGTTTTATCTATAGTATTGTTGATTGTTAATAAAGTACTAAATGTTATTATTTTATGATCGATATTCATTAAAGGAGCATGAGTTTTAAAGTTGTTTATTTGAACATCAGTCAAGACTAAATCCAAAATATTGTTGTTTCTTGTTGGCTCGTTAACTATTTGATAAAGTCAATTGCTTATGCAAATATCTAAAAATGTGTGCTCAAAATTATAGCTGGAAGTACCCGTCGTCCAATTTAACCCCGGGAGATTAAAATCACCCAGAAGTATGGTTTCAGTATTTGCTATTTTGTTACTGATATTGTGTAATAGAATTTTATGTTTTTCCATATTTGTGTCCGGTGGTCTATAACAAAGTCCCACTAATAATTTATTTTGTTGCTTCCTTAGAATTTCTACCCATAGTATTTCATTAGACTCCTCTTTGATTGAATCATTAATAGGTTTGTAAATTATGTTGTTTTTAATAAAAAGTGCTATGCCCCCTCCCTTTTTTAATTTTTGATTTTTGTAACAAACATTATATCCAGGAATATTGTTGTTCCAGTCTGATGTCTTCCCCCACCATGTTTCCTTTATGGCTACAATACTGATATTATTTTGATTATTAATTCTAATTTATAATGTTTGGTGGCTTTCAAGCTCCTAGCATTTGTTAAGAGTAAAGACAGTCCCATTTTATTGTGGATCCTATTTTGTTCTCTTGTATGTGTGTCATTGCAGTTGAGGTTGCAATTTGCCCTAGTTCCCCTTTTATCTATTTTTTTGTCCTGTAATTTTGTCAGTTGTTTTTTGAAAATGTACACCAGTAGTCTAGAGCCACATTTACTTAGATGTAGTCCATCATATCCAAATAGTGTTCTATTATTTTCAAATTGTTCCCAAGTTCTGATACAGTCTATGTTGTTTGTAAGGCAGCACATACATAGCCAATTGTTGTATGTTTTAATGTTTTTATTTTTGTTATAGTTTGCTCTTGGTACTGGTAGGACTTCTGATATGATGGGTCTTACATTTAAGTCCTGGAGGATTTTTATTGTTGATTTCATATCTGACATTATCTGTTCAATTTCTTGTCTACCGAAATCATTAGTTCCTGCATGTAGGATTGCTGTTTTCAGACTTGTGATTGTCTCAAACATGCTGGGAAGTATTTCCTTTATGTCTCTAATTGTTGCCCCACTGTAGCTGCAGCTTACAGTATTTTCCTTGTTACCACATGTTATATATCTATCCTAGTATCTTGTAATTGAATCCCCCTAGGATAAATATCTGTTCTGGCTGTTAACTGAAAGTTGTTGGCTCATTGTTTGATTCTGTAGAACTAGCTCTATTAGTATTTGTTTGGTCTGTGTTTCTACTCATTTCTGTATTATCTTTAGGCAACTGTGCATTACTAATATCTGTTGGTATAGGTATTATGGGCACTAGTGGGGACAGTAGGTCTGTGCTACTTTCATGAATGTTTGGGACTGAAATGTCAAGTATATGTGACTCTTCATCCTATATGTGTGCACTAAGTGGATCAAAACTGTTATGTGCTGGTAGTATAAATTTATCAGCTTTTCTTCCTTTTTTAGTTGACCTGGTACTTTGTATATGGTACTATTGATTGTCCTGCTCGACAAGTGCTTCATCCCTTGATCTTTTTTTTATTGCTATTAGTGCTGGTGTTTTCATTTTGTTCATCTATTACATCCTGTACAACAGTATTGGTGATAACAGTGTTGGAGAACAGGGGTAGGGCCTCATTGGTCTGTTTTTCCATTTGTTCTACTATGATCATTCTTAACACCATACTTTATTGATTTTTTCCAGTTCTTCCATTCTTGTATTGAACAGAGTTATTTCAGCAAGCATGTCTGCATTATCTTTACATTTCATACATGTAAATGGTAATTTTATTACTGGTCCCTTTGTAATTAGATACATTTCATATGAATTACATTTGCACACCAAGTGCAAGGTGTTACATCTTGGGCGGAGAAACCCTAAACACAGGTACACCCTGGGAGTGAAGGCGCTGGAGGCCTCAATAGGGGAAAAAGATCTAGGGGTCATGGTGGCTGCATGTATGAATAACTCTGAGCAGTGCAGGAGAGTGGCTAGCAAGGCAAACAGGATGTTGGGATGCATCATAAAGGGGGATCACCTCTAGGAGCAGGGAAGTGATTCTGCTGCTGTACAATGGACTGGTTAGACCACACCTTGAGTACTGTGTACAGTACTGGAGACCACACTTGAAGAGGGACAAACAGCTCCTGGAGAAGGTACAGAGGAGGGCAACTAAGATGATATGAGGACTAGGGGATTTGACATATGAGGACAGACCTCAGGAGCTCTGCCTGTTTTCATTGGAGGAGAGGAGAGATGGGGGGACATGATTGAGGTCTTCAAGTACCTCAAGGGAATAAATAGTGTAAACATGGAGGGGATCTTTAGACTAAAGCAGGGAGGTATCACCAGAGGGCATGGTTTGAAGTTGGAAGGTGGAAGGGTGAGGGGGGAAAGAGGAGAAGGTTTTTCACTGAGAGGGTGGTGGACCCTTGGAATGCACTGCCTGGTGAGCTGGTTCAGAGATCCACAATGGAGGGCTTCAAGAGAGGGTGGGACAGACACAGAAAGTGGATGTATCAGATGATGGCCTGGCCCAGGGGGTGGGGATGGATGATAGAGGTTTCTGGAACACAAGAGGGGGAGAGCCTCGGCACCCAACTAGGGATCTGAGGTTCGAGCAAACTCGATAGACCTTAAGGTCTAATCTGCTGGCAATTAGTATGTTAGTATGTTAATACCCATTTCTCCTGTTGTTGCCTCAATTGTGTACATACTGTATATTTTTTATTTTATTTTATTTATTTATCAAGTCTAGAATTAAAAATACCTTTGAGCCAAGGCTTTTTTACAAAGGTTCCACATCAGAGAACTACAAATTATTGGGAACATCAAGACAGACATTACAACAATGTGGACATTGCAAACAGATTACAGATTAATACAATTCAAGGGTAAAATTGTAAGCAAGGCAGCCAGCGGCATTTGTCAGAGAAAACAGACAAGAGATAAGAAGTGCCAGAGTAATAGGGAGAGAGAAGGGGGGGAAGAAGGAATGTAGGTAGGGTGGGGAGAGGGTGAAAAGTGCAGCATTGGGTATACCAAGATGTGAGGGTAGAATCCAGTGAAGAGGGGATGGGGGACCACTAGAGCAGGCAGAGAAGTGGAGAAACAAAGTTAAGTTGGCAGTCGCAGGAGCTGTTGGTAGTGAGATAGTCCCGGAGCCTAGTTTTAAACATACCAATTGTTGGGGCAGAGGAGATGGTGGGGCTGAGGCCATTGAACCAGAGTGGTGCTAGATAAGCAAAAGGGCATTGTCCCTGTGAAGTGTGACAGTGGGGGACTTTCAGTAGTTGTAGCATGGATTTCCGAAGGCAACGTTTGTTGGTTTGGTGTTGTAACAGAGTTGAGACCCCAGAAGATGCAAAGCCAAGGTAGATTTTTTTTGCCATGGAGCAGGTGAGAAACTTTATGTGGTTTGATAGTTGGAGCCAGCCGGTCTGGGTGCACATGTGTGGGTGAGGTGGTGAACACCAGTGATGAGCCGACATGCCTTATTTAAGGCAGTTGAGAGGTGTCTAAGGGTTGTGGTTGTGGCCAAGCCATAAATGATGAGACCATAGTCTATTACAGAGATCACAGAGCTCAGGACTGCAACCTTCAAAGCTTCTGGTGTGAGGTGTCTGTGTTTGTAGAGGAGACCAAGCCGTGTATTAGCAGCTCTCACTACATTATCTACGTGAGGTCCATAGGAGAGATTAGGGTCAAGCTGTATCCCTAAGTATTTGAAGGACCCCACCTGATCTAGAGTGTTCCCCTGGGTGGTGGAGATAGCCAAGTGGTGTAGCTTGTGTGGGTTATGAGAGCTGCAGAAAAGCGTAGATTTGGTCTTCTTGTCATTGAGGACCAGTTTATGATTAAGAAACTATGTCTCTACAGAACTGAAACCAAGTTGAAGTTTGTGTTGAAGGCATATGTCTGTGTACACTCTACCTTGATTCTCAAATATATCTTGATTAGGTTCTTTCCTACAGCTTTGTGGCCTAGTATCACTGTTCAGGCCTACCTGTTTGCCTTAGCCTCAGTAGCTTCATTTTTGCTCTAGTCTGGTCCCTCTACACTTGCGTAAAATGCATAACATGCACAGACACGTGTGTCTTTGCACGCATTTTCACGTGCGCTGATGTGTGCTCATCCTGCTCTCTGCAGGTCACTCTTTAAAGCTATATTCATGACCTGGAAGTGGTTTCCAAGGTCACGAGTGAGCGATCACCCAGTTTAGCCAAAATGCATAATAAAAACATGTTTTATTGTCTCCTGTAGCATATAAGAGCTCCCCAATGTATTTCTGTGCCCAATGTACAATTTTAGAGATGCTACAGTGAGTTGTAGTCCTCGGTTATGTCACTGGACTACAATTCCTCTTCCTGCGATGCTACTGCGCAGGGCTCCAGGTCACAACTTTATGCACAATAGTTTAAAATAAAGTAAAACACAAAGTTGCATTCAATGCAGCTAAATTCTGGGTTCTGCTGGCAAAATAGCACTTCCCAGGCAAAAAAACCCTCTGCAGTGTATTTCTGTGGCATGATTAGCAGGCAGTATGTCTTAGTGGCAGAGATACTCTCTCTCCCCTCCCTCTCCTGGATTGTAAAGCACTTTGGGATAGTGCAATTAAAAGGCACTAAATGTTTTGGCTTGCACTTGAAGCACACAGGTGAGAACCTAGAGGTCTATATGAGACACGGGGGGGTAGCAGGTGTGCAGGCCCACAGACTCCGAGAGGAGGAAGTCAGTGAACCTCCACCCCATAGCGATTTTTCAGGTCTGGAGGGAGGAGGTGGAAGGAGCAAGAACACAGTTAGCAAAGGGTGAATGGGGTGAGGAGCACATAACAAGGGTACATGGAGGGGTGCACATAGAGGGGATAAATGTGAATAGAAGAATAGAGGGAAGAGAAGGAAGTTCAGATCCTAGGTGAGGGGTGGTGTTTCTCAACGCATGGAGAAACAAGATGGATGACCTGCAGGCACCATTAGCAGACAGGAGGGTGGACATAGCTGCAGTAACTGAGACTTGGGCAACATCACACCGTGACAGGGACCTTGTGATCCCTGGATATAAACTATACAGGAGGGACAGGGTAGTTGGGAAGGGTCAGGGGTGGCAGTTTGTATCAGGGACAGAATAATTTGCACAAGGGAGGAGTCAGAGGAAGGGAAGGTGGAGGCATTATGGGTTCAGTTAAGGTCCAACAGAGGGAGAGAGAGGTGAGGTTGGGGGTGGTTTACAGACCACCCAGTCAGGATGAGGAGAGGGATAGGGAACTAAACTCACAAATATTGGAAGCTGCAGGGAAAGGAGAGGTGGTAATTGTAGGGGAATTCAACTTGCCCTAGGTGGACTGGAGCATACCATCCACAACATGTGCTAGGAGTCAGGTGATCCTGGAAGGACTGCAGAGTGGGTTCCTGACTCAGGGCATCACTGAACCAAAGACAGCTGAGGCAGTTCTTGATCTGGTGCTCACAAATGGGGCGCATGTACAGGAAATAATGGTCAGGAAGCCACTGGGTGGAAGTGACCATTGCACAGTGTGGTTCCAGTTGGATATGGGCAGGGAAAGCATCCAGACTAAGATCAAAATCTTGGATTTCAGGAGGGCAGACTTCAGGAAAAAGGGGTGAAGTGATAAGAAGCCATCTGGAGGGCATCAGAGCAGATATGGGGGTGGATCAAAGGTGGTCCATCATTAAGGAAGGAATAATGGTTGCCACAGGTGAGCACATTAGGCTCAGGGGGAAGAATACAAGGGCCAAGCACCCAGCTGGTTCAGTTCTGGGGTTGGCCAGGCAGTAAGGGAAAAGAGATTGACCTATAGAAAATTCAGGAAGACCAAGAGTGAGGTGGATAGGAAAAATTACCTAAGGTTGGCTAGTGAGTCAAGTAAGGAAGTCTGGAGAGCAAAGGCACAGAAGGAGCTGCGGATAGCTGAAGGAATTAAGAGGGGGAGAAGGCTTTCTTTTGATATGTAAGTGAGAAAAGGGACAAGAAGGAAGGGATTATTAGGCTTAAGAATGGGGTGGAGTGGGTGGAGAATAATGGGGGAAATGCAGAAATACTAAATGAAAACTTCTGTTCCATCTTCACCAGGGAGAAGGACAGACCAGTGCCTTCTGGAGGGAATAGAGGAGTTGGGGGGAGAGGAACACAGATGTAGAGATAGAGGAGGAGAGAGTGAGAAAGGGGCTGCTGGCATTGAAAGTGGACAAATCACCAGGCCCAGACAGAGTACATCAAAGGGTACTAAAGGAACTGACTCAGGAGCTGGCAGGGCCACTGGCAGACCTATTTAATAGTTCACTAGAACCAGGAGTGGTACCACAGGACTGAAGAACAGCACATGTGGTGCTTCTACACAAAAGTGGTCCAAAGGATGACCCAGGGAATTACAGTCAGTCTGACCTCCATTGTGGGCAAGCTCATGGAGACCATACTAAAGGAAAGGTTGGTGGAATATATAGAGGAGCATGTTCTTTAGAATGCGAGGCAGCATGAGTTCATGGGGGGGGGTCATGTCAGACAAATCTGATTGACTTCTTTGACTGTATCACTAAGACAGTAGACAGGGACCAAGTGGTAGACATCCTCTATCTTGATTTCACTAAGGCCTTTGACTCTGTGCCCCACAAAAGGCTGATCACTAGGTGAGGGATCTTGAGGTTGGGGAAAAGATGTTCAGATGGGTGGAAAACTGGCTGAGGGACAGAACCCAGAGGGTGGTTGTGGGGGAGAGTGACCTGAAGCACTCCATGCAGTGCCAGAAAGCAGCAGCAAAGGCAAACAAGATGCTAGGATACGTATCTAGGGGGATCAGTAGTAGGAGACAGGAGGTTATATTACCCTTGTACAGGTCACTGGTAAGGCCGTATCTAGAGTATGGAGTTCAGTACTGGTGCCCCCATCTCAAAAAGTACATTAACTGCTGGAGAAGGTCCAGAGGAGGGCTACAAAGATGATAGCAGGTCAGCAGGGTAAGACATACGAGGAGAGATTGAGGGCACTGAGCATGTGCTCCCTGGAAGACAGGAGAGAGAGAGAGAGAGAGATGACATGATTGGGACCTTTAACTACTTGGGGAAGCTTGGGGTTATCTGAAACATACGATTCATCACTTGGAAGAATCATTCATCCCTATAGTAAAAAAATATAACAATAAGGGGAAGATTCCTCTTTGGTTAAATAAAACTACTATGAAACAAATTAAAAGCAAACAAAGGCTTTCCTCTCTGTTAAAAAAAGTGATGGTATTGCTAAAGTACAGGTCTCAGCAAAATACAAAAAAGAGGTTAAAAACTTAAAAAATGCTATTCTACAGTCTAAAAAGAACTTGGAGTTTCGATTGACTCACACAAAAGATGGCTATAAATCCCTCTTTCACTATCACTATTTTAATATCTTAATAACAAGAGAGGGAATTGTAGACACATAGGTCCATTAATTATGGACAACTCTATTATAGTCTCTGTCAAAGATATAGCTGACACTTTTAATGTGCAATTTTGTTCGGTATTTTCTAAAAAAAAAGGAACCCATGACTACTCAATGTACAGACAACACTTTAATGGTGTACTCCATTTCTGAAGTCGAAGTACTTAAGGCTCTGCATTTTTTAAATAAGACATCTAGTCCAGGACCTGATGATATTAACCCCAGATTTTTACAGAAAACATCTGAGGCCTTAGTAAAACCCCTTACCCTCATTTTTAATAAAACTCTCCAGGAAAGTCGTGTTCCTCATGACTGGTCTGAAGCAATAGTTTTTCCAATCTTCAGAAAAGGCAGCCGCTCTAGGCCAGAAAAGTATCGTCCAATAAGTTTAACATCAGTAGTATGTAAACTAATGGAGAAAATAATTAAAGATCTCATAGAAACTGATATTATCTCCAAAACTCTTATTGATTATACACAGCATGGGTTTAGACAGGCCTTTCCTGTACAAAGAACCTGGTATCGTTCTACAACCATATAAGTGAGGGACTCAATGCTGGTAAACCTGTTGACATAATTCTGCTTGACTATAGCAGGGCCTTTCACAAGGTGCCACATGATAAACTTTTAGACAAAATGATGTGTTTGGGTTTTTCTCAGTCATTAGTTAAATGGGTGTCCTGTTGGTTGTCTAATAGACAACAACAAGTCAGGATTAATGGCATTCTTTCCGATGTTGGGTGTGTGACAAGTGGGGTGCCACAGGAGTTGGTGCTGGGACCAATGTTGTTTAATGTATACATTAGTGATATGCAGGCTAATCCAGGTATTTCTCTCTCAAAATTTGCTGATGACACCAAAATTGGGGGGGCTATTAATACCAAGTTTAACAGGCCCTTGCTTACTAACACCCTAAAAACCATCAAACAATGGACAACCACCAATGATATGATGCTTAATTCAGATAAATGTGCAGTGCTGCACTTCGGCAAAAATAACTCTAATCAGATATATTTTTTAAATAATATACCTCTTAAAGTCTCATCTTATGAACAGGATCTTGGAGTTATTGTGAATAATAAACTCTCTGCATCTGACCAATGCATCAGGTTGGCTAAAGCATCTAATGCCTTGCTTACTCGAATAAAACGCACATTTGTCTCAAGGACTGAGGAATGTCTTATTCCACTTTATAGGACCCTTATAAGGCCCCATTCTAATTATGGATCCCCATTCTGGTACCCTTATTTAAGGGAAGGATATTGTCAGGATCGAGGGTATTCAGAGGTGGGTAACAAAAATGGTTCCCCGCCTAGCAAGCTTTGACTACAGTGTTAGGTTACAAGAGACAGGACTCCATTCCCTTCAGACTCGGCGCAGTAGGGAGGACTTGTTATTTATGTATAAGATTCATAAATCCCAGGACTTAATGCGGCAATGTGGGTTACAGTTTTCCAATAAGAAGACAAGTCCATGACTCAATAACAAACAGATTGATGTGGCCAAATCTAGAACTAACAAAAGATTAAATTATTTTACGGTCAGAAGACCTAGATTATGGAACAATCTGCCACAAAATCTGGTCGATAGTGTCTTCTTTTATTCATTTAAAAAATGTTTGGACCTATGGTTACAGGCACCAAACTACCAGGGTCTTGTTGATGGGATACAATCCCGATAGGCCTTGGTCTTCTTTTGTCCTTCAAAACCAAGTAAACCAAGTACTTGAAAGGGATAAATAAGGTTGATAAGGAGAGTCTCTTTAAACTGAGAGGCAACCATGACATGAGGGGGCACAGTCTTAAGCCGGACGGTGGGAGGTTTAGGAGGGAGGTCTGAAAGCACTTCTTCACAGAGAGGGTGGTGGACACTTGGAATGTCCTGCCAGAAGAAGTCATCTTGTTGATGACAGTGGGCAGCTTTAAGAGAGGCTAAGACAGGCATGGGGGAAGGTAAGGATCATGGGTAGAGATGATGGGAGGAGTGGGGAGGAAGGGCAGGGACAGTAGCTCAAGCTGGGTACCCTGCAATATGAGCAGATTTCATAGATCAAATTACCTTCTTCTGCTGGCTTCTTCGTATGTTCATGTGTTTGAATATCACAATGGACACTTACACACAGTGTGGCTGGGTGTAATTGCTGTATACTATATGGATTTTTTTTCTGATTTTAATTTTTATTTATTCTTTGCTAACCAGGAGATAACCTAGAGCCCTAGGTTTGTATCCCACCATGGACACTTACAGCATTGCTGTATACTAACTCACAATTCGAAAGGCTTTGCCTGGAGTTCAATGGCTAAGCAGCCAGCCACTCCCACTTCCTGAGCTACATAAGCAGTTCCTTTCAACTTCATTGTGAAACACTTTTTCTTTGCAGTCATAGGCTCTGTCCATCAGTCTATCCTCGGAACTGGTTGGGGCCTACCCCCCCCAACACACACACCTTGCTGCTCCTGCTTCAGCTGTGTGTGCTTCTTCTGTCTTTGTTTCCTGTTTTCTGTGTCCGTGTGTCTTTGTTTTTTCTGGGGAGCTTTTGTTTCCAAGTTCCTAGCATATCGCTCCTGAGCTCCTACTATTTGTGCTGTTGCTCACAACTCTTAAACTATTGCAATGCAAATGCAATCATTATCTGTGTGTTTTAGCTCAACCGAAGCTGCTCCATGTTGCATACTCAATTGTTTTCACTCTGCTTCCCCAGAATTACTGCTTCCCCTGCTGCAGAATTGCTTGCTTCCCATACTATCAAGTCTGATTGTTTTCACCTGGTTCAAGCTCTGAACCTTGCTGTGCAGTTCAATCATGCTATTCCCTGTTTATACACTGCTGTTTTACTCTGAGGTCAGCTAAAGTTCCTGCTGAGGCTCTTAAACTAGCTTTTATATCTGCATGTGGTTCTCAGCCCTTCCATCTCTTTCTTATTTGTCCTACAGTGGGAACTGGGAAGTGTTTGGGTAGTCATGGCCCCATGTGGCTAATTATTTCTGTTCTAAATCCTGCCTTCATCACTGAAAATCCTCAGAGTATTTGTCACCTTGATTTGGCTTTAAATGCCTGGCTGACTTGCCCCACTACTCAGTGCTGTTTCATTGCTACTACATTATGCAGACCTATGTGCAGGTCCACTTATTACTACTCTGTTTACTGACCTACATGCAGGTCCATGCTTGCTTACATAATCGATTGCTCATGCCTACTGCATCCTCTTGCCTTCAGCCTCTGGGATGTCTGCTGCACTCAATCTGCTTTTGCCCTTGCAAGGTCTCAGCACTCCATGCTCATTGCAATTCAGCAAATCAGTGCTCATTCAGCTGCTCACCAGCTTTTAGCTCTCAATCAGTTTGGGGCATATCAGCCATTCCATTTTGGTGCAGGGTTTCCTGCAGCTGATGGTCTTGCTCTGCATTTGGTCTGCATCTTGACCTTGCCCAACTTGGGGCAGGATCCTTCTCATCTAGCCCATAGCTGGGAATGTCCTCACCACAGGCTTGGCTTTAGCTGATCGCTACATGACAGCACCTCCTGGTGTAGAATTTAAAACTAGCGGTGAAAGGTGGTTACTCCAATCTCCTTTGGCTCTAGTGTTCCACAATAATGGTTATCAATTGGCTTTAGTGGTTTCCCTAGCAAGGCACCTTCACTGCATTCTCCTTACGACTGCCTTTGGTTCACCTGGTTTGAGTTTAGGGTGAGTAGGCCAGGTGAGTACCTCAGCAGTCATTGCTCTCCTCCTTCTGCCTTGGTTGCATGTATTGTTGCAGAGTTTTCTCGCAACTTTCCACAGTGTTTCTGCTAGACGAATTGAGTGAGAGCCTTCCTCTAAATTGTAATATTTTCCACCTCCCTTTAATTGGGTTTTCCAAATTGCAGCTGCAGAGCCATTAATAAATAGACTATCCCAAGCCTGGAGGGATGGTGACCTAGGCCTTGGTTCCCCAGAGATTTCCTCCTCATAGGGGGGTTTATCTCTCATCCTTTGCCTCAGGTCATAACTGTTAGTTAGCTTAGTAGTGTTCCCTAGTTTCTTTAGGTAGATTTCGCTGTTAGATGGAGGTGGAGGATGTCCTGCCATTCCCTCTCTCTTTAGAAGATCCCCTCATTCTCAACACAAACCATTGGTATCTTACTACGCAAACCTGGGCATTTCACTATGTTATCAACTTGAGCATCTCATTTACATTATCTACCTGTTTATGCTTATCTACCACTACATCACAGTTGCTGCTTGCTCATATGCTTCGTATTTCATTCTTTTGGGGATCCTTCCTATGGTACCTTTGGCCACGGGAATCATCCCATGGCACCTCTAGGTGTGGAACCTCTCTGAGGATCCCTTGCCTTTGGTACCCCTTCAGGGTGGTAATTCCTCTGAAATAGAGAGTGCGAACAGCCAAAACCAGACTAACACAGTTGCACAAGCATAGCACTATACTGGCTGCATAGAACATTGAATAGGAAAGGCTTTGCTTGGAGTTCAATGGCCAAGCAGCCAGCCACTCCCACTTATTTATTTATTTATTGCAATTGTTTCACCAGGAAAGGCGCACTGAGCAACAAGATGATCGTCTCCAGATGCGACCTGGGGGGGGGTACACATGGAAATGACAACATGCAAGTTATCAAGTAAACAGTTAACAGAAGCAAATAAAAAGCAGCATAAGGATACGTGATTGCATGAATGTACAAGCAGCGCACATTGAATGCTTAGGATATTATAGTATCAAATAATAATTTTGTGACAAGAAGCAGCAGACAAGGTAAATTAGCACAGTAGTAACAGCTGTAACAACAGAGGAAGTATATCACACTTATACAGTTATACACAGTACATAGGGCAAAATAGGCCGAGGACATAAGTGCAAGGTTGGGGTTATATGCCAGCTTCTGTAGCAAGGCTAAGGCCACTGGTCAGGCATTGGGGAGGGGATAGTGGGACATGGCAGGTTCAGGGACAGGAGCAACTTGTAGTGAGGAAGTTTGCTAGGGCGGTAGACAGAGAATAGGAAGAGAAGGAGTGCCAAATTTGCAGTGGGAGGGCATTCCAGAGCTTGGGTAGCCAGTGTGAGAAGGCAGCTTGACCGGCAGAGGTCTTCCACCTAGGGACTGAATGTTGGCGAGAGTCACTGGATCTAAGATGATGGGAGGGGGTGGGGCATCTGTGAGCATGGTGGCAAGGTAGGAGGGATGGACCCAAGCCATAGGTTGGGGACAAATTTAGCACAGTGAGAGATGCGGCGGTTTTCAAGGGACGGTAGTGTCAAGGCTCGGTAGAGGTCACAGTGGTGGGTAAGGGGAGAGGCATCAAGAGCAAAGCAGCAGAAGGTATTATAAAGTGTGTCCAATTTAGATATGGTGGACTTAGGGGCTGCACTGTATACAATGTCGCAGTAGTCGATGGAGGGCAGTATCATCTCCAGGACCAGTTCACGTTGACTCGGGGAGGGAGGCTGCTGCGGTTCCTATATAGTGCACTGAGCATAGGGCATAGTTTTTTTGAGATAGCATTGATGTGGTCAGAGAAGGAGAGATGGCTGTCGAGCCAGACCCCCAAGTAATGGAAAGAGGAGACATCTTCAAGTTTTTGGCCATCCAGGGTGGCAAAGTAGGGAAGGGAAGGAAGTCTGGCCAGGCATTGTCATATGCCGAAGGTCATAGTGACATTTTTTTTTTTTGCATTTAAGGAGAGCTTTTGTGAGCTAAACCATTGCTGTACCTTGTTGAAGTCAGCTTAGAGGTTTGATTGTACCACATCGGGGCAGAGCCCGACTAGTAGAGTACAGTATCATCTGCATACTGTACATGTGGATTGAGGAAGTAGAGCAGATGAATGGCAGGTCATTTAGGAATATAGAGAACAGAATGGGACCAAGAACTGACCACTGTGAGACACCGGTAGTTAAGGGAAGGGGGGTGGAGATCTCATTTGAGACTCTAACAGACTGAGTTCTATCAGGGAGGTATGATCTGAACCAGTTTGTGGCTCTGACACAGAGGCATGATTCAGCGAGACTTGAGAGCAATATGGGGTGGGAGATGATGTTTAAGGCTTTTGCAAGGTCGACAAAAATGGCTGAAATGATCAGTCCACTGTCCATGCCTGTTAGGATAGTGTCTGTAAGCCTTATCAGGGAGGAGGTGGTAGAGTGTCCCTTCCTGAAGCCAGACTGGAATGGCATGAAGAATTTGGAGTCAGTGAGGAAGGAGGAAAGTTGGGTGAGCACAAGATGCTTTTGTAGTTTTGCTAGGGCTGGGAGGAAGGAGATAGGGTGGTAGTTAAAGGGGGAGGTAGAGGCACCTCCTTTTGGCAGAGGGATGACAATGGCATGCTTCCATGCATGGAGGACAGCAGTGGCAGCAAAGGATTGGTTTAGGAGTTTGGCAAGCGGAGTTGCTATAGCGGTGGTGGAGAAGTATAGAAGTTTGGGGTCTAATCCATCCAGGGATTTGCCTTTTGAAGGGTTGAGAGAAAGTAATGCATCTAGGGCCTCAGTTGCAGAGATGTCTTTGAAGGAAAAGGGGAGAGGCCTAGTCTGGGTCTTTATGTCTATAGGCGGTGCTAGAGGTGCAGTGTTGGGCAGAACAGAGAGGAGAGTGGCAGCACAAGTGAAGTACACATTGAACTCAGTGGTGACTGCTGTGGGCTCTGATAGGAGAGAGTTATTAACATTTAGCATTGGAGTGGGATTGGCAGCCAGTGGGGTGAAAAGGGAATGAATGAATGACCTTCCAGAATTTTGAGGGTTTATTTAGGTTTGACTGGAGGGAGCTGCTGAAGTACTCTGCTTTTGCAAGATGAGTGGCTCTGGTGCACTTGTTATGGAACATGCGGTATGTGGAGAGGCGTGAGGATTTATGCATTTTCCACGCTTTGTCCCATGCAATTTGACATGCAATCAGTTCTTGGGTGATCCAAGGTAGATGGTTTCCTCGTACTCTTGTACAATGCAGTGGGGCGTGTGTGTTCCAGATGCTGAGGAATGTGTTTTTAAAGTGTAGGAAGGCATCATCAGTGGATATCATAGGAGGGGCAGGGGCCCAGTTTGCTAGTGCAAGGTCATCTAATACAGGGGCTAGATTGAGGGATTTATAGGAGTGTTGGACTACAAATTTAATGTGGGATTTTGGGTGGTGGATTTTATGCACTAAGAAGGTTACGTGGTGGTCACTGAGGGAGTCAGGAAGAATACCACCTTGTTTGACCCGGTTGGGGTGTGTGGTAAGGACCCATTCCATGAATGAGTGGTTACCAGATTTTAGGTTAAGCCAGATGGACTCAGTAATGATTTGTGAGAGGTTTAGGGTGGAAATTTCAGTCCTGGTTTTATTGAGGGCAGGAGCTAGCCAATTGTGGTTAAGATCGCCCATAACGTAGAGTTCCCCTGTCGTGGTTAGGCAGATGATTTGCTTGAGGAGGTCGGTAACAGCAGAAGCTGGTGTACCAGGTCAGCAGTAAATCCCAGCAATGTAAATTGGTGGTGAGAAGGGAAGGACAAGCTGAATTAGTATTACTTCAAGGACTTTAGGTTCGAACTTGGTCAGGACCACTGAATAGTGCAAGTCCAAGTTTATGTAGATGGCTATTCCACCGCCTTTAGAGGGTCTATCCTGGTGGGCCATAGTGTAGCCTGGGATAGTGACAGAGGAGTCGTTGATGTTTTTATTGAGCCAGGTTTTGGACAGGGTGAGGATATCTGGAGCGTAGTGGATGGCAAGAACCTGAAGGGAGTCAAGCTTGTGGACAAGGCTTCTTATATTTAGGTGCAGGAGGCACAGGCCACATGGGAGAAGGTCCCCAGAGTGAGGTGAAGAAGAGCCTGATTTTGGAGAGGGGCATGGGGGGTAGTATTGGGGCCAGGGTTAGGGTGAAGGTCATCTGCTGCAAGGAGCAGGAGAGCAAGAGTTAGGTAGTGACCGAATAGCTGCTTATGACTGACTGTGAGCAGTCATCTCTTAGATTGATGGTGTGTATGAGCTGGGTATAGGGGAATAAATTGAAAAATGACCCAGGGGAGCGATGGGTTGAAAAGAAGTGGGCTGGGATGTGTGGCAGAGTGTTACCATGCTTTGGTGAAAGGGGAGGCAGATGCCAGGCTGGAGGGGTGGGAGAGCTCAGCGAGGTTTGGCTGGATTTGGGAGGGGGGCATGGGAGAGGTAGGTGGCATGTTGAAAAGGAAGGGAGGGAAGGAGAAGAGAATAGGGATGAGCAGGGTCAGGTGGCCTGGTAGAAGGATCATGGTGTGGATCAGGTGCTAGGAGGACCCTACTGCTGTGGTTACTTAGCGGAGAAGGTGGAGGGCTGGGATGCAGGGGCAGGGAAATGATAGGAACCAATGTGGGAGTAGAGTGAATGAGGGTTTTAGGTAGCCAATAAGGGAGCGAGCAGTGCTGCTAGGCTTATTAGCCAAAGAGGGAGCGAAAAGCTAGAACTTACTAACCAATGATGGAGCGAGAGGGAATGTGGGAAGGCAATAGGTGTATTTAATCAGTGGAGGGGTGGGGGGTGGGTGGGAGGGCCGAAAATCCTTCTATGAGACACTTGAATTTTGCTTAGTTGCAGCTAAATCTATTTGTAAAAAGTGGCAGGCGGCAAAAGCAGGGGAAAAAGTCCTGGCCAATTGGAACGGGTTTGCTGGGAGCACCTATGTTCTGATTGGCTGCGCTGTTGCCGTTCCTTCCAAAGAGCTGCAGGCGGCCATCCTGGTCTCAGTCAGCTGGGTGCCATCTGACTGTGGGGGAGCTGAAGCAGCCCTGTTCAAGGGCAGGCAGCTGGAGAGAAGAAAAATAGCAGGGGTTAAATAACGTAGAGGCAGAACAGGTCTAGATTGAGAAAGTTAGCATGACAAAGGAGAGTGAGACTTTTTGGCACCAAAGCAAAGTACATGGATGGGGGGGTGGGGGAGCAGGAGCAAGGAAACAACAGAAAAGCTATAAGCACTTTAAAACAGTAGTAGAAGGCTTGGCTCCTGACATGATGGCTGCTTAGTGTGAGCGCTCCGTATCCCGGGGGTAATATGAGATGCGCTCCTTGTCTTTTGCCCATTTCAGATGCTTGAACAGCTTGACACTCAACCGGAAAGTCTGGGCAATCACAAAATAACGAAATTATTTGAATTTCACGACGGATCGAGGAGTATTTGCCGTGACAACTGGCCATGTCGAAACGTAGTGGGCCGGGAAAAGCAGCGGCCTCTAGTAGGCAGCAAACTCAAGAGATGTTCTCAGTGCTTCTCAAACAAATGGCAGATGTAACCCTGGCTGCGAATAATACGACAGCGGTGATCAACAGGTTAGACTCCAGCCTAGACATAACCGAACATAAAATCAAAGATAATGCAGATGCAATAGATGAACTTTCTGCCACAATGAGAGCTCAGGAAAGATCAATCCAAGCACTGCAGGCTAAGGTCGATGACCTAGAAAACTGCAGCAGGCGAAATAACCTACGACTGTTAGGGTTCCCGGAGGGTGTTGAACAAGGCAACCCTGTTGAGTTTCTTTATGACATTCTCCCTGACATGCTAAAGCACAACCTTCTCCCTGGCTTCACAATTGAACGAGCGCAAAGAACTCTTGCCCCTAAACCGAAGCCAGGTGATATGCCGTGACCACTTATGGTACGAAAACTAAATTTTTCGGACAAGGAATGGGTCACATCTCGTGCTCAGGAGCTGAGAGCTATTTACTGGAAGGAGCATAAAATAATGATCTTTCAGGATTATTCTCGTGACTTGGCAGCCCGTTGGAAAGAATACTCTGAAGCCAGACGTGTCATGCATGAAAGGGGCATTAAATTCTCACTACATTATCCTGCGATTATGCGGATTGAAGAGAACGGTACATCTTTATCATCCTCTACCCTGAGTAATTTAATTGAGCACTTAAAAAATAAAAGGTGTGGAGATCTCAGGTCAATGGACTTTTCTAAGGAGTCTACTTCACAGGGAATAAGTCACAGCAACAAAGAACCACTTGATGGTACCTGTACACTTTTGTCTCACCCTGGTGGGTTCCAGTTCCAAGGCCAGAGTGCACCACTCCCAGCACGCACTCGGAAACATCAACAGACTGAGATTCATCCCAAAAGAATTCACCCAGTCAACCATGCAGCAAAGGACTCTGATCCATCGTCAATCACAAAGGTCCCTGAGGTGGATTTTGACTCTCAATTCCTTTCCCCTAATAGATTTGTGCCACTCGCCCCCGCTCTATGGGATGATTTTCCCAATTATCCTGAAGAAGAAATGCTTCATGAGGCTTCGAAGGCTGAATACCCTGTTGATGATCCTATGTCAGTGGTAGATGCACCTAAAGATTCCAGTCAGGAATTGCCTAAGAGCAACTGTGGTGAAAACAGATCAGATCGGTGTGCATGCCTGCCTGAACTCAGTGTTGAATGTTTGCCCTCCCTGGATGCACAGAGCTGATATTAGATAAGTATCTGTATGCAGTTTTGGGGTGAGAAGTGGAATGGGAGAGAGAAGCCAATGGGTTGTGCAGCTTGTTTGATACACCACTCCTTGCGGACTATCTGGTCATTTTGACCTTAATGAAACCAGATGACGTATTATACACTTGGTTTTAATCCTGAGTGCACAGGCATGGCCCTCATAGCAATAAAAACCCCTAGAGTTCTGTGCCCTGTGGAGGATTTGTGATAGGGGCTGCTCCGCTATTCAGCTAGTCTGCAAGACTATACTTGAATGCTGATAAGGACTGAGCGGAGGCCCCCCCCCCCCCACGGGCATTGCAATTATGTGATGGGGTCGACATTCTATTTGGTAAGCCTAATTGTGAGCTGTTAGTGAAACTGGACATGGGGCTACGTTAAACGACTTGACCCCCGAGGAAAGGGTCGCACACATGGGCAATAAGTCCAGGTTAACGCCCAAGACCACCTCCCCACTGTAGGTGGAATGATGAGGCCTGAGAGGACTTTGACTCCTCGGCCTGAGTCATCGTTTATTTCCAAAGCGCATTGGTGCGCACCAGGTGTAAATAGTTTTAGTGTGTTAAAAATGGTTGTATTTCAGATCACTCCTACAACGTTGCAAAACAATTGTGTGATGTTAATCTTTAGTACACCCTGTATTATGTTTGTATGGTTACAGATTGGATCTGAGGAAGAGACAAGATGTCTGAATGAGTTTATCCCTTTATATCCCCCTATAAAAAGGGTTATATCCGTTCCAATGGGTGATATCTCCTTTATAACTTGGAACGTAAGGGGATTAAACTCCCCCTCCAAAAGGAAGCAGGTATTCTCCCACATTAAGAGACTTAAAACTCAGGTGGCCTTCGTGCAAGAAACTAAACTTGCAGAAAAAGACTGCAAATATTTAGTCAAGGACTGGGTGGGTATGGAACTGCACTCCTGTGCCTCTATGAAGAAAACAGGCGTAGCAATCCTGTTCCACAAATCGCTCCCCTGGGTGGTGGTTAAGAAGAAGACAGACTCTCAGGGACGATGGGTATTAGCTTTGCTCAACACCCCTGAGGGCCGCCTGTTGGTGATAAACGTTTATGCTCCCAACGTGGATGACCCTTCTTTCTTTATAGAGTTAAACTCTAAACTAGACACAATGATAGAAAAAGATATTCCCATTATTATGGGGGGGATTTTAATCTTACACTTGTCCCCGTGCTGGGTAGGAGTGACCTAAGCAAAGAAACTCACACTAAGGGAGCCATGGCCGTTCAACACTTAAGCACTGAGTATCAACTGGTAGACATATGGCGCCTAGTGCACCCCTCTGTCCGGGACTACTCCTATTACTCTGGGGTCCATGCTACTTATAGTAGATTAGATTACTGGCTTATTTCCCATACTCTTACAGGCCTAGTTAGTAACTCAGATATTCTCCCCTTGGTAATCTCGGATCATGCACCAGTACAGGTAGTTATTTCATGGGGCCCCCCGCCTCGAAGATTCCCTTCTTGGAGACTTGATCCGTTACTTCTGTGTGATCCTAACTTCAGGAATTGGGCTGAATCAGAGACTATACACTTTCTTAAAGAAAACCCTGTTGAGGATACTTCTGCCCAAAATACCTGGGAGGCCTTTAAAGCCACCATGCGCGGGAAAATTATAGGATATGCCTCCTACAGGAGGAAAAACAGGGAAAGAGAAAGGGTTCAGCTGAAGGACGACCTGCTTAAAGCTGAAAAAACTCTTAAGGCTCAGCACCACCCCTCCTCCAAGTCTCTATGGGGTTGGAAAGTTCTGGAGATAAGAACCAGGTTAAACGAACTTCTATCCAGGGCTGCAGATCTGGCACTTACTAGATTAAAACATACATATTGGGAGGAGGTGAAAAAAGTGGGAAAATTTTGGCATATCAGCTGTGGAAACAGCAAGGGAATAGATATATAGGGGGGCTGAGAGACCCAGCCACAGGAATAGTAAAAACGAACCCAAGGAAAGTGAATGATATTATGAAGGCATTTTATTCTCAGTTATATAAGTTGACTAGAACTAATCCCTGCTCCGATATATTATCATTTTTAGATATGGTAAAATTGCCAAAGTTGGCTCTAGAACAAGCTGCAGCCCTTGAGAAACCCATAACTCATGCAGAGGTTGTGGCTTCCTTGAAGGCTTTAAAAACGGGGAAAGCCCCTGGCAGTGATGGGTTCCCTGTGGACTTTTTGCAGTTATTAGCCCCTCTGATTTCTCCCCTGCTCTGTAAGGTCTTTAGAGAAACCAAGGATAAAGGTATATTACCTCCTACATTAAGGGAGGCTGTCATCTCAGTGATCCCAAAAAAAGGTAAATCTCCTGATGACCCAGCTAGTTATCACCCCATCTCCTTAATAAATTCTGACAGCAAGGTCTTTGCCAAAGTGCTTGCGGACAGATTGGCCCTGGTTCTACCTTTTCTGATCCACCCGTCACAGGTCGGTTTTGTAAAAGGTAGATATAGTACTGACCATATTAGAACACTTATTAACCTTATTCATATAGCAAGTCAGGATACATTAAGGGCCTCTGCTGCTGTTGCCATTGATTTTGAAAAGGCATTTGACTCAGTGGAATGGGACTAGCAGGAAGTTCTACATCACATGGGGTTTGGACAGTTTTAGAGCAGCTGTCTCCTCATTTACTCATCCCCTAATGCAAAGTCCTTACAAATTGATTGCTTTCGAACCATTTCCCTTATACAGAGGTACACGTCAAGGGTGTCCGCTTTCTCCTCTGCTGTTTGTCCTTGCTATTGAACCATTAGCAGCCGCAATCAGACAGAATACACACATCATTGGTATTGGTAGGGGGCAGGACTCTGTCTCCTCCCTGCTGTATGCTGATGATCTGTTGGTATTACTAAGAGATGTTAACGAGTCCCTACCCCACCTTCTAGAAATGTTGGATACCTTTTCATCCATTTCAGGGTTAAAAATAAATCAATCCAAAACTGAAATACTCCCGCTTAACACGCAGTGCAAATCTCATACGGTGGCACAGTTTGGACTTAAATGGTCACAGCATACAATCAAATATTTGGGAATCATGGTTGGGAGTAACTTAGCGAAGTGGTGGGATAATAACCTGTGCCCCCTTCTGGCCAGTTCTGAACTTGAAATAGAGTGAATAAACAAGCTCCATCTAACCACGGCAGGTAAGATAGCCGCTTTTAAGATGTCCCTTGCCCCAAGATTTTCCTATGTGCTTGCTCATAAACCCCTTTTTCTCCCTAAGTATTGGTTCAAGAAAATAGATACGATGATCGGTTCCTTCATATGGGGTCCAGACAGACCTCGTTTCAGTAGAAATCAACTCCGGTTTCATCCACTGCGGGGAGGATGGAACATTCCATGGATTGAAGGCTACAAGATAGCTTTTCAAGGAGCACAAACATTGAAATGGTTCCATTCCCAGAATATTAACTCTCCCCAGTGGTTAAGGCTCGAGCTGACGTATAATCACAGCCTCACAGCAGTCTCCTTTCTCTGCTCCCCTTGGATCAGGAGTGTACATTGCATCCCACTATTGGGGCTTCAGTCAGATATTGGAAGATTTTACAAACAAAAATAAAGCATTCGATTCTTCCCCCCTTACATATGTGCCCCTGTGGAATAACCCTAGCATAACTATTGGTGGCTCCATGGTGGCTTGGCCATCCTGGCAAGGGAAAGGGATTATATTTCTAAAGGATGTGCTGGGACCCAATTCCCTTGTGGTAGATACGTACCAGAACTTGCAATCCAGATGGAATCTGGGTAAATCAGATTTTTGGAAATACCTCCAACTGCGGGATAGTCTTAAGCCACTTCTAAGTCGGGGCAAAGCTCTCCCAACTAGTGACTCACACTTAGAAAGGTGGCTTGGCCTACCTAATAAAGTTACAACTAGGATATATGCTGTACTGCGGGACTCGCTACCATCCACCAATATAAAATCTAAGTTAAAGTGGGAAAAAGCCCCTAAATATACGATATCAGAGATACAGTAGAAACAGTGCTGGCAGGTTGGTTTAAAAGTTCATAAAGACACCAAGAGCAGTTTTATACATAATAGAATTTTACATTATTGGTATAGAACACCTGCTATATTAAAGAAAATGCAAATCCTTACACATGATAAGTGCTGGCGCTGTCTCCAGCCTGGGAGGGATCTATTTCATATTCTTTGGCAATGTCCCCAGATACAAGGTCTTTGGGATGAAATGATACTTGCTGCCAGTGCAATACTTAAATGTCAGGTCCCAGTGGACCCTTCCCTTATGCTGTTAGGTCTATGGCGTGGGGTTTCCCCACTTAAATACCAGGAATTTAGGTAGTTACTCTTATTTAGCATGCAGGTTAAACGCCTAATCTTACAAAACTGGCAAAGCACTGCATTGCCCAATCTTAAGGTGATTCTTGCCACGCTTTCCTCTGTTTACGAGATGGAAAGGCGGACGCATATGGCTATGGGGAGGATAGAATGCATTTCTTCTTGTTGGGCCCCCTTTATGGCATATTTGACACCCAGAGCCGGTATCAGTTGATCAGTCTCCTCATATTCATCTGTCACCACTTAATGTTTGAATTAAAGCTATTCATAATACTTTGCTGTGATTTTATGGTTACATAGGTCTATAATGTCTGTCAAGTGCAATGCTGTGTATATGTGTAGGACTTAGTGTATATAGTTACCCATATTGTGGTAATTTCTGTTTTACAGGTTTATTATAGGTCAAACTTGTATGTGAATATCTACTTAGTCTTAACTGTGTAGTTTGAGTAATGGTAATTAACATACCTACTTACCCGTATATACATAGAATACTGTTTAATAGCTGTTGACATACCCCACAGTAGGTACAGATAATGTTCATATCACTATGTTTACTCTGTGGTCTCTTTCCCCCAGAAGCAGTGTATGAAGCTGCCATAAGAGGGTGTAACTATTATATTCCATGAAGCCGTGTCATTTATGTGGTGATACCTCCCTATGGTTGCATGTTCTGGGAAAAGAGAGGTAGGTGCATCTATTTTGTCTTCTTTATATTGTATGTTAGGACCTAGTTACCATAGGCATTCACAGTATATATCTTTGGGCGTACTCCCTCTGTATTCTTTTTTTCTTTTTTCCATTTTGTTTTTGGATTCAATACATATAGATGTGTATGAAGGTACTGTCACCAGTTTACATATTAGAACTTGATATTATAAAAGAGGCACATATCCTTTAAATGCTGTCACTTACACAATTATTAGTGCAGCCTGTATGGTCTCTAGGAAGGGACGATAATACATTAGGGACACGTCCAGTATGTCAACAGCTAGTGATCCTGAATGTATATCTACTGCATATGTAACAGAGAATCTATGTTAATTTTTGTTTTATGCTTGGAAACAATAAAACATTTAACTGAAAAAAAAACGTAGTAGAAATTACAATCCAGTTAATACAGTTGAAATTCTACTATGAAATACTTGAATTTTGCTTAGTTGCAGCTAAATCTATTTGTAAAAAGTGCCAGGTGGCAAAAGCAGGGGAAAAAGTCCTGGCCAATCAGAACGGGTTTGCTGGAAGCACCTGTGTTCTGATTGGCTGCGCTGTCGCCGTGCCTTCCAAGGAGCTGCAGGCGGGCATCCTGGTCTCAGTCGGCTGGGTGCTGTCCAACTGTGGGGAAGCTGAAGCAGCCCTGTTCAAGGGCAGGCAGCTGAGCTACATAAGCAGTTCCTCTCAGCCTGATTGTGAAGCACTTTTTCTTTGCCCCACCATCCTCCCCTCCTCCTCCAGCAGCAATACTTCTCTCCTTAGGATCCTTAGCATAGCATAACACTATACTGGCTGCATAGGACATTGAAATTCTTTTATGCAATTTTTTATGGGTTTTTGTGTGTGCGTCTAGACAGGACAGCAAAAGAAGGGTTGTCTCAGAGTGACTGTGGTGCATAAGGCCCTAGACAGCAAAAAATATGTAAGAAAGAAGGCTCTCACTCACCTCCAAAAGCTGTAAACTATATACTGTACAACTGTGTCCCACTATGGACACTTACAGTGTCGCTGTACACTAACTCAGAAATAATTTTATGCTATTTTTTTGGGGGGTAACTAGAAGAGATCCTATAGCCCTAGGCTTCTATCTCACTACTGACACAGTGATACAGTGTCGCTATATACTAAATATCAAGTTCTTTAAATTTTCTAACATAGTTTTTTGTTATTTATTATTCTGTGGTAACTGGGTAAGACCCACTGGGCACAAAGCCCATTTACAGTGCTGACCCTGGAGCACAGGAAAGAAGTAAAAATTTAATTAAATTAAAGCAAATGAAAGGCACTTTATAAAACAAAAATTATTGTCAACACATCACAAAACAACAGTTAGAAAACTAATACGTTCTAAAACAACAGTTGTCTGCAAAAAAAAAATGTAAAAAAATTAAATAAATAAATAATTGCATGACCAAACTACAAGGCAAAGACTGATAAAAAACAGTAAAGAACTTTTAACTTTTTTTTAATACTAAATGATTCTACCTAACACCTAAAACAGCTTCAGAAACACAAAACACACAATAAATCTATTTCAGGAGACTGCAGGTCCTTGATTTGCAACTTAAAAGCAAAGTATAAATCACTTTTATCAGAAACTGTAGCAACCTCTGTCTGCAGTGCTTCACTGTCTCTTATCGTTTTGCAGCCCAAGAGAAAGTGAAAGCCTACAGACCCAGACAGCACACGTGTTTGCATGCTTCTACAAACACATGATGCCTGCTGCTTTCGAGACCCCCAGAATCATGAGACTAAGGGCTCCTGTCACGATCCCAGGGGTCAAAGCTAATAAACACACTGGGGACCTGGTGCACTGGAGAGATTTACGGTCAGATGTACTCTGTATGTCTTTATGGCCATGTGCAGCTGCGCCCTGTGATATACATAGTATGACACAGGGCACTAAAGGGGTTAAAAGGCGGCAACTCAATCATACTGGGTGAAAGTTTCCACACATCTTGCAATAATCTGAAGTCCGGATCCCGGTAAAATTAGATCAACTTGTTGCCGAAGGTAAGCAACATCTTTTAGTGTTCATGATCACCTCCAGATGTTAGTGCAGCTGATGAATGGACACAGCTAGGTTCCCCCACAATCTTACCTCTCAAATTAGGCTGGCACCATCTTGACTGGCAGGCTCTGCCCCCAGTAACTTTCCTTTTAAACATGCAAACAGACTGCTCACCACACTGGTGTTAGTATATGAAAACAGGTTTGTTTAGAGTCCTTGATCAACTCCCACTGCATCTTTCCTGGATTTGGGAACACCCACAGCCAAGTCTAGCCCGTCATGATGCAGTGGAAGGAGAGAGGAAACTATTGCATCATGAGTGACTGCACTGTTTGGAGGTGTTCTTAATGTTCAAGAAGCTTGCAAGAAGAGAAGATCAGGGATTTGAAATAAAACAGGGTTGGGTATAATTACAACATAAGCATGTATTTCAGTTCTACCAAGAAAGGAAGCAGATAAAACAACCAGGCAGCAACATCCATGAATTTTAGAGAAGGCAAGCAATCATAAAACGTGGGCTTTCAGCTACAAATTATATGATGAAAAAATAGTTGGCAGCGACCCATTAATTACACTTATACAAGCTCCCTCCTTCCAATAGGAGAGGAGAGTGTTCACCAGAGGGAGCCCGGCTCAGAGCTGACAGTTTGGCGTTAGCTCTGAGGGGATATGTTGGAGCTAGGGTGTCCTTGTGGGAGATGTGTGTGTGTGTGTATGTGTGTGTGTGTGTGTGTGTGTGTGTGTGTGTGTAAGGAGATCAGCAAGAAGGTGCCATTGGATGTGGATGGTTGTCTCTCACCGCATCACTCAAAGGGAGCTAAGGTCTCACAACAACCAAGTTCCTGAGGCATCATCAGTTGAATTCTATTTGGAGCCACAACAGCGGCAGGCGAAACGGTAGGGTAGACCAGGGAGGAGCCACCAGTGGCTGGCAGCGTGGGGTGGCACGTGAGTATGCTGCTACCAGATATGCATGCTGTATTGCTATTACACTGTGGAGCTTGCTGTTGTGACCCGGGGGGGGGGAAGAAGGCTGCAGACTGGCATGTGCTGTGCATGCACGGGTCCGTGGAAGTGTTGCAGGGTGCTTGGGTGCTATTGTTGTCTGTCACCCATCATATGTCCAGCCTCCCATGGCACATTGCTGTCTGGTATCCCCCATTCACACATGGGCAGTGATAGGCCCGTGTTGCTGCACATGTGCAGACAGGACCCGGGAAAGGTGTTTTAGCTGGTAGTGTCTGCCATCCCTCTGTCGTGTGGGCCTGTGTTGCACTGTGGACTGTCATGCACATGCAGCTACATGGATGTTGTGTGGTGTGTGTCACAGACTGTACTCTATAGTCCTGTGGTATGGTGTCCCACCGCTGTCCAGCTGCATGCACATTACGATTCTGCATGCACATGCTGTGCTACCCCCATGACACAGCCATGGGATACGTACCCTGTGCTGTGTTGGCAATGTTGTGTACATATTCTTTTGGACATCCCATGATATGGTGGACGTGTTTACTGTGCATGCTATGTTACCTGTCATTGTATGCATGTCCTGTATGGTTTCACTTGGAGGTCACCTGGAGATCCTGCTGTGGTTGGTGGCCTTACTGCCGTCCATTGAGATATATGTGTGTTGCCTTCTTACGGTGGGTGTGGTCATGTGGTGTATGGTTGTGCACATGCACCTGTGGTGGACACATGTCCGGCTGGTTGCAGCAGTCAGAAATTGGTGTTGTGTCTTGCCGGCCCATGTGTGCTGGGTCGTTGGGGCACACGTCATGTCACGGTGTGCACAGTGCATACTGCATCCATCTTCTGGATGGACATGCATGATGGCTGTGCTGGGATGCATACATGCCATTGCCATGCATCTGATGCATCCCTGTTCGGTGCACATGTGTGCACTGTGTACAGTACAGGGCTGGGTGTGTGCTTCTGGGCATGTGTTGCTACTCACTGCTTGCGGTGGCTATGTGCTCCTCACATGCCCTGGACATGGTTGTTGTGGTCCGGTGTTTCATACATGGTCCTCAGCGGCGGTTCACTGCCTGTTCCCCACACATTTGCATTCCTCAGGTCAGCATGCAGACATGTTGTTGTTCTGTGCAGTGTCCGTGCTGTACACTATGTGTGACTGGGTCACACCATGTGGAGGGGGTTTGCTGCTGTGCTCTGCCACTGTTTTATGGGTCTTGTACTGGTGCAGGGTGACAGACTGGACATATTGTGGTGGGAAGTAGTGGTATGTGCTGCATAGCACATGGGGGAGGCACTGTGGGCATAGGTGCACTGCTCTGTGGATTGGTCATGTTGTTTATCATGGTGTGTGCAGTGTATTGCAGCACTCTTTACAAGACACTGGTTGGGCCCCATCTGGAGTACTGCACGCAGTACTGGAGGCTGCACCTGCACAAGAACATTAACAATATGGAGGCAGTCCACAGAAGAGCAACCAGAATGGTGCAGGGACTGCATCAGAAAACATGTGAGGACAGTTTAACGGAATTCAAAATGTGTACCCTAGAGCAAAGGAGGGAGAGAGGTGATATGATTGACACGTGCAAACATCTTACGGGCATTAACAAGGTGAAAGAGTCTAACATGTTTCAATATAAGAAAAATAGCAGGACAAGAGGACACAGCTTGAGATTAGAGGGAGGCCAAATAAGGGGTAATGTGAGAATGTTCCTTTACATAGAAAGGGTGGTGGATGCATGGCACAGCCTACCTCCGGAAGTGGTAGATATGAATACAGTGCTGGCCTTCAAACAGGCATGGGATAGGCATACGAGAGCACTACGGACGAGTATGACTAGATAGGACATTGACAGAGTATAGGCCGACCGCACATTCATAAGGTAGCAAAATGGGCAAACTGGATGGGCCTTGCAGTCCTTATCTGCCATCAACTTCTATGTTTCTATTGTACATTGTGACATTGGGCAGCATGTCTCAACATGTGAGATGCTACGGTGGTATGGCGTGTCTCTTGTGGTGTGTGTTGTACACATGGGGGGGCTGCTTTGTTGTCCTGTGGCAGTCTGGCTTTTCGACATGCATTTGATTGGGGCACATACTTGCTGCTGCCTTCTGGGTGCTGACCAGTATTCAGTCTCCCTTGTATTTTCATGTTTGCATGGGGTTCTCTGCTGCTGCTGCTGCTGAGCACATGTCGCTGCTGTGTCCATTGCTGTTCCCTCGGCTAGGGTTGTTGGGACATGCTGTCCACCCCCGGGCACACGTCTGGGGGGTTGTTATCAGTGATGCACGTGTTAAACCACACTCACAGGGACTCAAGCACTAGCACATATGACACACAGGATGAGGATCCTTGATCTGACGAATACCTGTTTTGATAATATGGGATTATTTGGGGTTCTTGCTGAATGTATGGGACATTATCATTGTTGTACGGATCTTATTTTGTGATGGGATCCCTGATTTCTAGTCACTGGCCCAGATACTGTCATCATGTTACTGGTTCTTAGATTTCAGTTCCAGTATCATTGGGTGGTTGTACAGGACCTCTGTTCCCCCTGCCTACCATGTACAGGTCCTGCGTTCCTGTGCATTCCTGTTCACTTTTATCACTGGTTATTTTTGCTAAGCATCGTCATGACGTTATTCTTACATGCTCATATGTCTGCCTTTAGGTCCCCGGTGTAGTTCCCTGTGGGCCACCAGGTCTGAGGAGGGAGACGGACAGAATGAACTGCTGTGCCGCCAGATGAGGCAGCAGCACACTATAACTGAGCAGCTGGCAGTGCTGATATCGGAGACAAAGCATGTGGCCAGGATCCTGGATGAGTACCTGCCTGTCTGCCCAACCATGCCACCCGCTGGCTGACCCCAAGTCATCGGATGACTGTGTGCATCCGCCACCTTGAGGACTTCCATTCCCATCCACCCTTTGTATATAGCTCATATCTTTGGTTGTTTTCCCTGTCCCCCCCCAATAGTTTATATAATTGCTACTGTTTCCTGTGTTCCCCCACCCCCCATTGTAAATAGAGTGTTTGTGGATTTATGACTCCCTGTGCCCCCACCACCCATTGTACATAGTTTTGTTCCGCTAGTGTCCTTCTTCCCCCAACCCCTATTGTTTGCTCTGACATATTTTCTTGTTTGGTTGTTCATTCGCCTGTTCTTGTTCATTGGTGTTTCTTCTTTGATCATCCTATATTATTTGGTTTGCTTGTTTGACTTCCTGTGTCCTGTGTGTTCCTTGCCTGGGTGTTTCATCACTGTGCAGGTTGTCGGGTTCTTTGGGGTCCTGTTGCTGCTGCATGCGTGGTTCCATGGCAGTGATTTTGGGTGTTACAGTTTCAGTGTTTTACACTACTTTCCGATGGTGTGTTCAGGTATTGGGCTCACTAGCTCAGCATGTGCCCCTAGTGGTCATTTTGCTTCACTCTTTACTGTGTTTCTGTGTGTGTTTGCACTGCCTGACAGCTTGCTATTTTCAGAACTGTCTTATTTGCTATATTCAGTGCTGTCTTGCTTCTCAGGCTATTTTGTACTGCCCCTCCTTCTCTGTTTGCCCAGGTTCGTTAGCACACTATATTCAGTAGGTTCACCACAGGTGCTATCCCTTTTGAATATTGCAGGCTATTTGGTCCGGTCTATTTTAGCATGCCAGGCAGTGCTAATTTTGCCCGGAGGCTCAGCTTTGAATCTAGGGCCCCAGACCTCTAATTTATCTAACTCTAAGAGTTTTTGGAATTGTATGAATAACTTGCTAAATTCCATTAAAGAGATACCACAACTGAGATTGGAACATGGAGGTAACAATATATTTGACCTGTTGGAAATATCTAATATTTTCAGTGACTACTTTTGTGACTTCGAAAATCACCATTCTTGTTTAAATTCTAGCCTTCCAGCCATGGCAGACAACTTAGAAATATCCAATTTTGATCAACTATTGTTTCATGCTAAAGAGGGACTCCTGCCAAAAGTGGTACATATCATAATTAGAATACGCATACCCCCAATAAATGTCATATCAAAAATTATGTTTCTACATTACTTCATTTCAAAGTTATGAGCTATTTTGTAACCCTGATTTCACTATCTGTTCAAAAAATCCAGTTGCAGTGAAGAGTCAGTGATAATGTCATAACCTGAACTCATGGTTAACATGCGAAAGCAAGATGGCCACCGGTGTGGGTCTGCCAAAAGAGCAGCACTTATTTTTAGTAGCATTTATTCTTATTTTATTTTGTTTTCCTTGATGTTAGGTTAGTTTTGGTGGTTAGTTAGTGAGGGTTCTTCTAGTGGGTCTAGTTAGTAAGCTTTTATGCATTTCCGGCTGTTTTTAAGGAAGAAGTAGATTTTACTTATACCGGTCTTGTTTATCCATTTGCTTGTGCTGAACCAGCTGTTGATGCCAAATTGCTAGCACTGCACTACTGCTAGTGTTTATCTTTCATTTGTTTTTGAGAGTCATCTGAGGATTACCTTTATTGCAGTTTTCTGTGCGTTTCCCATGACTGTACATTGAATGAAACCTCAGCTACCTGCTGGGAGTGCCAGGAGAGTCCCTTTGAATGCCAAAGGAGGAATTCTTTATACAGCGTTCTGTCGACAGTGGGAGAGAGTGAAGAGTGAGGAGCAGAGTGAGCAACAAGCCTAAGGCCTTTAAATATCAGTGACTTGCAGTTTTGGGGAGTTGGTGTGGTGGTAAGCCCACCAGTCGTTTAGTGCTGTTTTACCTTGCCTTGCGCTCAATGGATAGTGTCCGAGTTTGATTAGTGACCTTTGCCGGGACCCTGTCTTTTGACTTGGGGATTGCAGCCTGGTCTGTATGTTCCTGAGAGAAGGTGGCTGGGACACCCACTGGAGGGTGTAGCTTTCCTGCTTGCTTTATGGACTTTTCTGGGGTGTACTCATCAGTGGATAAGAGTGTCCCTGGGGTCCTGGTTCTTGGGTTCCCAGGGCTTGGTTGTTTTCTCCCTGGAACTTTACCCAGAACTTCGGTTTAAGGTTGCAATCTTATTTTGGATCTACTGTTGACTAGTGGTGATACCGGTCATTTGGGAGCTGCAGCTGCTGACTGGGTGTGACTGCTTGGGACTGATGACCACAGGGAGGGGGCACCGGAGTAGCATTTTGCCGGTAGGCAGTGGTGACCTCTATTGCCTGGGGTGCTCTTGAGGCCTGTGCCAGTGGGCATGCACCTCTCAGACCCAGAACTTCTGGGGGTTGTCTGCTCGGGCAGTTGTCCTCCAGGGAGCAACCGATTTGTGGCTTCCTCACTGGGAGAGACTGTTATCATTCTGGACCCTGCTTTCATCAGAGACTATAGGGCACATCCTCGGGAGGTGCCGTGGCTTCTCTTGGACTGAGAATCATTGGAACTTAATTTGGGGAGGCTGTGAGAGAACCTCTGTAATTTGGTGCACATTTTCTTTGATAAATAATAGATGAACTGCTGTAGTGAGAGTACAGCTGTTCTTTGGGCCTGAACTTTGCTGGCTGAAGGTGGGGGTGAGAAGCCCCGTTTCTTCTTCCATACTTCTACACTGAATCTGTGGCGGGTTTTAGCCCCACAGTTTACTGACTGCCAATCATCAGTGAATCTGGACTGCTGTTATTATATTGTGTCTGATCTTTTTTGGGGGGTGGTGATATATTTTGTTTTGTTTATTAGTTTGTATGTGGGGTTGTTTTGGTTCTAGTTTTATTTTCGTTTATTTTCGTTTTGTATTTTTAGTGTGGGTTTTGTTGCTTACATGCTGTGGTAGTTTTGTCAGTCATGTATTTTTACGGAGCTCTCCTGGACAGGTGCTACTCTGCCTCTGATCTCCGGGGCCTCCGCCCCTTTAATTGTCCAATGTTGCCTGCCGAGGTGTATGGGCAGTGTCGTGCCTTGGGGATAGTGCAAAGAAGGTGTAGGAACAGAGGTCCTGGACCTGAAGGGAGAGTGGAGCTGGGTGGATGGATTGGGGTTGTGGGGGCCAGAAGATTCCCTGGGGCAAAATGGGTTCTGGAAAGGGGTCCTCCCTGCCTAACTCCCATACCCAAGGGCTCCACATTTAGTGGGCAGATAACATGGCCAGCCTCGGTGTCTCACCCTACTTGTTGGGTCATCTGACCTAGCCTGCATCACCGAGACCTGGCTGGATGAAAATGTTGGCCCTGTTTTGGATTCAGCAACTCTGGCCGGGTACTCAGTGATACGTGCCTGAGGATAGATCAATGGGGCCGAGGTGTAGCAATATGTTTTAAATCAGAATTGGGCCTTGTAGATGTGCCAGTGGGGGAGACCAAGTCCTTTGAGTGTATCGTGGGTTCAGGTATGTACTGCAGGAGTCTTCTCATCTACTGTCCACCAGGGGTTGAGAAGCAGTTTCTGCAGGAAGTCGCAGACTTTGTCATCGATAAGGTGTGGGAGTCCCCCAGATGGATGGTGCTGGGTGACTTCAATGCCTGGGTCAATGATTCAAACTCTTGCAATTTGTACAGGACTTTCTCCAACTTATGATCTTGTTGGGTTTCACACAGGTTATTACCTCTGCAACCCACAGTCATGTTACTCATTGGATTTGGTCTTCCTACTAGGTATGGAGACCTCTGACGTGATGGAGCCTGTTAGTTGGTCAGACCATCATACTATAAGGTTTAATTTCCAGGCTCCCCCTTATAGGCCTGTCTTTACGGAGATGGTTCAGTACCACTATTTAAGGCCAGATGGCCTGGCAATGGTGCTGGACATATCAGGACTTCCAAGTCCAAGTGTAAGTGTGGGTCCAGACAATCTGTTACTGGCCTATAATAAGGCTGTTACCGAGGCTTTGGATTCCATAGCTTCTGTCCACATTCACCCCCTCACTATTCGCCCTCGATTCCCTTGGTTTGATGGGGCTTTGAGGGAGTTGAGGTGTGTGGGGCAAAGGATTTATTTATTTATTTATACATCAGTTTACAACCTTTGAGCCAACGGCTCATTTCCAAAGGTACCTCATCACAAAGAGGACAAATACAAGCACAACATTTCGTTACATCATTGTAGGTAACATCGTTTTTTTTTTTTTTTACATCATAGCAGGCAACAGTAAGGCAGATATATGCTGTAAATTACTTTGTTTACAATTACAGTGTAACAGGTTAGGTATTGACAGGTATAACAGTTAATTCAGATAAGCTTGAGAAGTAAGCAAACATTGGTTAAACCGACAAAATTAGTCTTGAGCAGGGACTGCTAGGTTAGTTGGAACAGGTGGCCTAGGGGACAGGGTAGGTGAACATTAGGAGGCAAGCCACTCAGGAGTTTTGTCAGTTGTAGATTGTGAAGCTACTCAGAGAGTTTTGTCGGGTATAGTGAGCTTGAACACCTACGGCCGGGGACAAGCACAGCTATGCATATTAAATAGCAGACTTCTAAGAGCAGTTTTAAAACTGGAGATTGAACGGATTTCAGTGATGGAGCTGGGGAGAGTATTGTACCAGGTGGGGGCTCTGTAATAGAAGGACCGTTGACCATGAGTGGTCCTGGTTCTTGGGATAGACAGGGTGGCCTTGGAGGAGCTACGAGTTTGGACTAAGGGTTGAGCTAGGTGAATAGAGGCTGTCAGACCGGGAGGGGATAGCCCAAGGAGTGTTTTTTTCGTTAGGAGGCAGGTTTGATATCTGAGCCGTTCATCCAGGTTGAGCAGCTTTGCGAAGTCATATAGCTGGCAGGTATGGGTTAATCTGGTAGCTCCCGTGATTAACCTACAGGCCTTGTTCAAGGTATGTTGAATTTTATTGAGGGCAGTCATATCTGCGGCACCATAGACAGGCAGGCCATAGTCCACAAGGGACAAGATTGAGGAGGTGACTGCTAGTCGGAGGCCTCGGGGAGGCAGTGCTGTGGCAGATAAAGGATACCTAGCCGTGTGTTTGCAGTTGAGGCTAGGTATCAATGATCGTGGAAAGTGAGTGCAAGTCAAGGAGACCCAAGTACTTGTACAGGCGGACTTGCTCGAGAGGAAGATTAGAGCCAGGGAGGATACGGAGTGGGAAATTACTGAGTTTGTTTTGGGGATGTGCAAAGAGCATGGATTTGTTTTTTAGATTAACTACAAGTCTGTGCTTTATGAACCAGGCTTCCGCATCATTGAAGGCTAGTTGCAAGGTATCTTGAAGAGAGATGGGGTTTCGGTGGGTGGCAAAGATTACTGCATCATCTGCGTACAGCAGGATTTTTCCCGTGCAAGCTCTGGGCATGGTATTGAGGTATAGAGAGAAGAGAAGTGGGCCTAGGATGGAGCCCTGGGGGACACCGGATCAGATGGTACATGTATTTGAGAGGGTCCCATTAATTTTAACACGCTGAGCGGTCGCACCAGGAGACCGGGCGGCAGCAAAGCCGATGCGATGGGGCATCCAACAGTAGAGGGTGGGAGACAGTGTCGAATGCCTTTGAGGAGGTCAATAAACACTGCCCCTGCTAGGCAAGTCAAGGGAGGAATGCAGAAAATTTGAGAACAGTAAGAGCAGTGCTGGTACTATGACCTGCACGGAAACCGTGCTGTTCATGGCAGAGGATGTTGTATTTGTTCAGATAATCAGTGATTTGGGTTGCCACCAGTTTTTCAAGGGCTTTGGAGAGGGGTGGAAGGATGGAGATAGGCTGGCAGTTCCCGGCAGATGACCTGTCACCTCCTTTCTGTATGGGCAGGATTGAGGCTGTTTTTCACCCTGAAGTTAATTGACCCAGGCAGTATTTGAGCAGGGTAGTTAGGGGGGCAAGAACATGATCCAGGACCCTGCGGAGGATACTGGGGTCCAGGGAGTCACTGCCAATATAATTGCTCTTAAGAGCTTGAAGCAGGTGTGGCCTAGCTTCCTGGGGGGTCACCCTGTGTAAGTGGAAGCTAGGATATTGGAAGTCAGGGGCGGGTAAGGTTGCGGGAAGGTCAAAGAAGTCGCTGGGGAGGATCGAGCTAAGGTCTGTGAAAGATGTGTTGAAGAAGTTGGCTATGTGAGCAGGGTCAGTGGAGACAGAGCCTTCGATGGAGATCTGGGAGGGGGGAGGAGAGTGGGTGCTCCCATTTAGTTGCTTAATGTTGTCCCAGAGCTTACTGCCGTTCCCCCAGGAGGAGGTAAGCGCTGCCTGATAGTGATCAGATTTTGCTTTCCTGATGGCCCATGTGCATTTGGAACGGTGCTGGTGGAAATCGGAGCTTGAGGCCGACAGACTTAGATTGATGACCCCACTATGTGTATTATCAATTGGCTGTATCCTGTAAGAAAGCAGAGTTCCTGTACAGAGAGATTACTGCTGCTCAGAACTGTGCAGCTTAGCACTTCTGAACTGTCGACAGACTGTGCAATCCAGCCTGTCTGCAGTCTCGGAGAGCGTTGTCACAGGATAAATGTGACAAATTTGCTCAATTCTTTGCAGATAAGGAGGCTGACATCAGGTCTGGGATCTGATTAGCTCACTCCAGTTGAAGTGGCTGTGATCGGTGGGAGGTTACAGACCCTTGGTTTGTTTGGTCTGACTTTGGCTGGTCGGCGATCGAGGATATCATGAAGATCATCCAGAATATGCGGCTCACCTGCTGTAGTTTGGACACGGGCCTGACCTACCTAGTGTGGTGCTTTGATGACATTGGCCTAGTCCTAGCTGAGATAGTCTGGTGTTCATTAGAGACAGACTTGTTTCCTGATACCCTGAAGGAGGCAGTGGTGTCTTCCTTCCTGAAGAAATCTTCTCTTGACCTGGACTGTCTTGCGAACTACAGACCTGTCTCTAACCTTCCCTTTGTGGGTAAGGTTATTGAGAAGGTGGTTGCGCTGCAGCTGGAGGATCATCTTACCATCCACAACATCTACGATCCTCTCCAGTCAGGACTTCAAAAGAGACATAGTACTGAGATGACTCTAATTTGGATACTCAATGATCTCGTGATAGCGAGAGATCAGAAGAGATGTTCCATCTTGGTTGTCCTTGGTTTCTCTGCAGCATTTGACACCGTGTACCATGAGGTGCTACTGGAACACCTGTGGCTGGTCTGTGGACTGTCTGGTACAGTCCTCAGATAGTTTCATTCTTTCCTTAGGGGCAGGTTGCAGAGAGTGGTATCGGGGATATATCCCTCTGACCCTGTCTCCCTGTTTTGTGGGGTGCCACAGGGCTCCATGTTGTCACCCATGTTGTTTGCGGTGTATATGCTGCCATTAGGAGACATTGTGAGACAGTATGGGTTGAGTTTTTACTGCTGTGCAGATGATATTCACTTTACATGTCTTTTGTGCCTGATGAGGATGGAGCTATCTCGCCTTTTTGCAACTGTCTTTCTGAGATCCAGGACTGGATGAGTGCCAGCTGGCTGAGGTTAAATCCAGACAAGACCAAGATGTTGGCTATGGACTCAGGCCATCGGGTAGAGGGGCCTTTGGCTGGACGGTTGTCTGGGCTATGGTTTGGAGGCAGCCAGCTGATAACTTCTGAATGGGTACAAAATCTGAGCATTATTTTGATGAGGGGCTGATGCTGAAACATCAGGTGTCATCTGTTGTCAAGACCTCATTTTATCATCTGAGGAATATCACCTGGATGAAACACCTTGTTCCACCCGATGATCTTCCTACGCTGGTCCACCCCTTTATCACCTCTCGCCTTGACTAGTGTAACTCCCTGTACCTAGGGTTGCCGGGGGTGGATATCCACCACTTGCAGCTGGTGCAGAATGCAGCTGCTAGGTTGTTGACTGGCTTGCCCCATTCATGCCATGTCATGTATGTGCTCCGCGGCCTGCACTGGCTGCCTAGTCAGTGGCAGATCACCTTCAAGGTCATTTTATTGACCTATAAGGCCCTACATGGATAGGGACTGTGTTACCTTCAAGATCTTCTTCATCCCTACCACCCCCTTTGCCCTCTCCACTCCACTGACGAGGGATTGCTAGAGGTTCCCAAGGTCCATTTGAAGACTTAGGGTGCCCGAGTATTTGCATTTGTGGCCCCTACCCTGTGGAACGCTTTACCTCATCAGACAAGAGAGTGCCTGACCATGAAAGGTTTTAAATCTGCATTAAAAACACACCTGTTCACTCTTGCTTTCCCTGAGTATTGATTTTTGGGATTTATATTTATATTTTATGATTGCAGATTTTATCTCTGATTTTAATTAGCTGTTGTTTGTGCAGGTGCTTTGATACCCTGTGAAAAACACCTTTTTATAATTAAATTGTGATTGATTGACTGACAGTCTGGTCCTCCCTGTCAGCAAGCTTATAGGACCTGTTTTTCCAAGGTTTAAAGATCATGTGCAGTGGTTTTCAAAAGTAAAACAGGCAGCCCCTTTTAATAAATGTTGCTATAAAAGCTGTGTGTGTTTCAGGTTTTGTAACAAAATTGTCAAATTCATATTTTTTGTGAGCCTTTCTGGCAGGGGTTCAGTTAATTTATGTTCAGTGGAAGGCAAAAACTTCCTGGAGTTGAAATCTGGAAGTCATTCCAATTTTTTGGAAGTCAAAATACTTCCATGATCCCACTTATAGAAGTCAATAGTCTAGGAAGGACAAATTTATAGATGTTAATACAATATATTAGTGGTAAAATACAATTTGTTTCAGAATAATCCATAATTTTGACTTCCATGCCTGCAATTTTGGAAGTCATCTACTTTTTGGTTTTACATCTGGAAGTCAATGAATTCCTCCCTCTTTATTTTGGAAGTTTTTGCCTTATTTTTGGAAGTCAAATACACCCAAAATGGAGTTAACTGAAGCCTTGCTTTTTGGTGTGGTCCATTTCTCTAGGGTTGCTGGATGCTGCGTCACCATGCCTCCAGAATGCCAATGTCATTTAGGGTGCTGCTTTACTGTGACTGTTAGGAAGCTGTATTGCTACTAGCATTGCAATGTTGGTAACTTCATTGGTGTTTGTCAGTGTCTGGTTTACAACAAGTTTTAATAGTCGCCTTATCTGTGTTAATTACTACTAGCAATGGAAGTGTTAACCCTGCCAAAATCCTCATTTTAATGTGGAGTAAAAAGTAGATGAGCCTGAATGTAGGCCAAGTAGCAGCCTGCTAGGGAGAAAACACTGGGCTGGCTAATGCAAATAAACTATTAGTGAGGTTTCAAAACAGCATTACCTCTCCCACCCTCGTTTACAGGGAGATGGAATAATTGTTTTAAAGTGCCATTCTGATAAATCACCTCAGTTGAACTAAGACTCAGCACACCAATGTGCTATGACTCAGCATCCAGAAATCCTGGAGAAATGGACCGCAGCAAAAAGACACACATAAAAACAAGCATTTGTCAATGCCGAATGTTGCTTGCTTGTATGTGCTGTTTAGGTGTTTGGAAGTCATTGGAGTGCAAATATTGAAAATTCACGAACTTACGGGCGTGCATAGGAAGTGTTCAGCATACTGCCTTCGTAAAACAGTCATTTAGAATTTTTAACCAAATTTCAACATAGCCATTTAAGACCTCTGCTCATGAACAGTGCCACTGTGATTTTCTTAATGTGTCCCATACATGGATTTCGCTTTACCGACTGCGCCGTTGTATGCGCTACATGGTGAAACACGATTTGGACGCGATGTGAAAAATGACAGCTGTACTGCTCATAAGGAGGTGTGTTAAAATAGCATATTGAAAATCTGGAGAAAATATTGAAAATTCGCAAACTTACGGCGTGCATAGGAACTGCATAGCATGCGCTCATAAAACAGTCATTTTAGAATTTTTTCACCAAATTTTCAACATAGCCATTTTAAGACCTCTGCTCATGAACAGTGTCACTGTAATTTTCTTAAAGTGTCCCATACATTGATTTCGCATACCGACTGTGCCATTGTGCACTACATGGGCGGAAACACGTTTTGGGCAGGATGTGAAAAATGACAGCTGTACTGCTCATAAGGAGGTGTGGTAAAATGGCAATGCTGAAAATCTGGAGTGGAAATATTGATAATTCATGAATTTATGAGCGTGCGTAGGAACTGCGCAACGCGTGCTCATAAAACAGTCATTTTTAGGAATTGTTTCACCAAATTTTCAACATAGGCTTTTTGAGAGCCCACCTTAGAACACTGGCAGTGTTGTTTTGTTACTCAGCCCCAAAAGGTGATTTCGCACAGTGATGGCGAAATCACCCTTCGGGCCTGATTAACGCCATGACAGTGCAAGAATTCATGAAGAGGGGTCCCAAAAACCCCATGATGAAAATTTGGGCCCAAAATTCCCAAAAATGCCTGAGATATGCAACAAAGTTGAAAAACCTATTTATTCCATTATACAGCTTACGGCATTTCCTCAGTTCACGGTCGACTTTGAAGAGTGCAGGCGTGTTTCAGTCACCAAGATCATCGCGTAAAGCTCCGGAGGTAATTATGGGGTGAGGGTGTGTGGGGAGGCAGGGTGCACAGTGGGTGGGTGCGGTGGGGCAGTGAGACCGCGAGGACGCTTTTCTATTTACAGGTTGTTTTTTAATTAAGATGATGAGGATGTTTGCCATGCTAGGATGGGCTCCCAGCATGGCAGCTGGAAAAACTGTTTGGGGGCTGGAGCTGACGGAGTTGGGCACCCCATTGGCTATAAAGATTTGCCACGCTGGGGTGGGTTCCCAGCGTGGCACCTGGACAACTTTGTTGGAGGAGGCGTGGAGCCGGCGAGATTGAGCACCTCCGCCGGCCATACAGGTATTGATGGCGATGGGGGAAGTGCATCAGCACACAATATGCGATAACTGGCGTCGTGTGTGTGTGCATGGAGAGCTCTGCTCACTGAAGCGGACTCTCCTTTCAACTGTATGCCACTGCATTTTGACTGCTGTCATAGATAGCTGCAGCAGTCATTGGAGAACTGCGTACGCCTGCAAACTCACTGACTGAATTGGAAAGGGTGCCACACCTCCGAAAACTCGGATGATGGTACTATGTTTCTTGCACATGCGTGCAAGCAACATAACAATCTGAATTTGTCAACTTTGTTATAAAACACACATAAGTCCCCATATTCAAAAGACTTGCATGGCACAAAATGGAGATGCATGGTGCATCCTAGAAAATGCGCGGCAGCATGATATTCAAGAGGGTGAAATGCACTGCGCATATCCAAATGGGTGATCATGCACATATAATGTATGCTGTGCAGAAAAAGGGGGCAGACACCTGCATATACTGCGCATGTGTATATTAAGATGAAGTGCACGGCACATGTGTCACACATCTCACATTTGTGCCATGCAAAGATAGGCAAGAAAAGGGCTGCCCTAAATTGGCAAGCCAACCACGGGAAGGCTGCTAAACTGCAGACAGGATATCCTTAGACAGCTCTGTGAGCTGCTCCAGGATGAGCTCCAGACACCCACACACAGCAGACATGCCGGGGCAGTAGTACCCAAAGCTACAACTATACTGTGCCTGCTAGCTGGGCACCTGATGGATACTGGTGGATGACACCACCAGCACTGCCCAGTCAGCCACCTCCCTCACTGCACAAAGGTCAAAGATGCCCAGCTGCCCAATACTAGTGTGGTCAGTCACCCCCCCAGCACATCAGCTAAGTGGACAATTACAATGCAACACATGTACTAGGTGCCATTGCCTGCACCCATGTGGTTGTCAGAGCAGCACCCAGTGGTGGCTTGCACCCATGGCCACGTCTGGGACAATGATGATAAGGATGCATGGTGGTACAGGTGGCAGCATGGCATGGGACAGGGACAGACCACTGGCACAAACCCACAGTGGTACATGATAGGTGCACACAGCACTCCTTTGCCAGATCCATGCCACCAGGAATCACATCCATGTTACTGATGCCATCCATGCATTGTGACAATGCCACAGGGGCTGTACAGTGGGTCAGTGTGGTGTTCTGGATGTGAAACACAACAAGTAGGTTGGACGAACACCACTCAAAACTAACTTTTGTTCAAGCTAGAAGCTTTTATTTATTTTTCACATTCACACCAGGTAACCAGGGCCCTGGTTACCTGGTGTGAATATAAAAAATAAATCAAAGCATCTAGCTTCAACAAAATTGAGTTTTGAGTGGAGTTCATCCATCCTACTTGTTGTGTTTTGTGGACTGCCTTTCTGGATGAACCAAGTAATTCGAGACTACTTAAATAATAGGGCAACCTGAACTATTACAAACAGGTGTGTTCTGGATGATGGACATTGCACAAGTTTAGGTAGTGCAGGGCAAAGGTAGCACCATCTGCAGCTTGGCGGTGTCACAGGCATACCTTATAGACACTAGACCCTTCCGGTGTTGCATGTACTGCCAACGTGGGCACATACATGGCTATGGGTATTAGCACTGCACACAGGCCAATGCATTCCAAACACACACAAACATGGCCCTTCACCTGCCTGCTAGGCTGAAGTACCTCCTGGTCACCTCTGTGGACTGGTGGTGCTGCCCTGCATATCTGGAACTAGGCATGCAAATGGCCTGAATACATTCAAGTAATGAGATGCAAATGTGCTGTTAGGGCACAGGGTATACAATGAGGCTATTTGCATATCCTGGCTGAATATTGCAGTTGTGCGTGCCGCGCATGTGGCTTTCCATCGCACAGTTCCATATGCTCTACGCTGGTCACAGGTCACCTACCACGCATCTCCCACTGCGTGATCATGCATCATTGGGATATTCAGCCATGTTTGTGTGATCACATTTGCTGGCGCACCTTCTGAATATCCTGTTCTTTCCTGCTGGTGCAAGTCAATGTACGGTGAATGCGGTTTCCGTGAATGCTCACTTTGGTTGTGGAATGGATTGCCTTTACAGACAGGTATCATTTCAGTGGATCTGTATCAGTCATTCCAATACAGACTACTGCCTGTAAAAGGCCTTTAGAGATCTCATTTTTGGCATGAGGCTGATTGGGGCTGTGCTGATCCAAATTCTGAATTTACTGATGCCAGAAAATTTGACCAGAGTCCCTCTTTAAAGCAGCTACTTGTGCACAAGTTTACAAATTATTAAAGGGGATTAAAACTAATAAATCTGCCGGGGCTGATGACCTTCTTCCAAAGTTTTTACATCTTACTTCTCCACCTATAGCTTACCCAATAACAAGGTTAAATAACCTCTTATTTGAATTCCAACAAGTGCCTGACCTTTGGAAAAGAGCTCATGTGGTTCCTTTACATAAAAAGGTTAACACTAGGTTGGTCGAGAACTATAGGCCCATATCTGTTTTATCAGTGTTATCTAAGATTCAAGAGAGAATTATCCATTCCCAATTGACAGAATATTTGAAACAACACCACTTACTGAGCAAAGAGAAACATTGATTTTGGCATAACCATGGAACAGATACTGCCTTGGTGGGGTTCATAGACTTTGTTTATAAAGCCATGGATAGTGACTTGATGACAGGAGCAGTGTTCGTGGACCTCACCAGGGCATTCAATCTGGTAGACCATGGTTTATTAATTAGTAAACTTAAAAGACTAGGCCTTAGGCCTCTTGCAGTTGGTTGGTTTACAAATTATTTAAGTGACAGGAAACAACAGGTCAAGTTAGGATTAGTGTTCTCAAATGTTAGGGATGTTTTGTATGGAGTGCTGTAGGGGGCCATAGTTGAATCCCTATTATTCTCACTCTTTGTAAATGATGCCCTGAAAGTCTGCAACACAACAAGCATGCTGCTTTGTGCAGATTATAAAAATACTTTTTACCCATGCAAAAGAGATTTCAGTCATTAACAATAACTTAAGTACTGAATTTAATTATCTGTACAGGTGATTTGAGAAAAATGGGTTAGTAATAAATGTTACAAAAACTCAAGCAATGCTTCTAGGTTGCACACCAAAAACCAGATCTAATGCTAATAACTTCTCAGTGACAAATCAAACGGGCGAACTTATTGATACTGTTGGTATCTTTAAATATCTTGGTGTCTACATCAATTCTATTTTGACATTTGGTCAGCATGTTAAGAATTTGACTTTTAAGTTGCACCAAAAATTAGGTCAGTTTTATTGGCAAAACAAATTTCTCATGAACAATGCCAAACTTAGTAAAGCAACACAACATCTGTTCCCTTTATGCGATTATGGCTGTCTAGTTGTAGATGCAGCACCTAAAGTTAATTTTGATTTAAAAAAAGCATTATATCATGAAATTGCAAAGTTCGCATGCCACTGTAATAACAGAGTGCACCATTGTTCGATCTTGGATGGTTTAGGTTGGCTTCCTTTAGATACGAAATCAAAATGAGCTCTAGCTAATTTGAGCTTCAAATTGTTAAGTAAGAAGCTGCCTGCTAGTTTAGCATGCTTGCTTCAATCACAGTTACACCAAATTTTAACGTGAGAGCTGCCCAAAATATATGTTTGTCTGTCCCTCATATACTAACAAATATGGGTCAAAAATCATTCAGTTTTTGGGCTCCTTCTCTGTTGAACTATCAATTAGATTATTAACCAGTTTTACCACATTCTCTAAGGAACTGAAGTTACATTTTCAACAATGAAAAATTGTGTCTGTTTGCTTGAATTGTATTCTCATTAATGTTTTTATTTTATATTGAAATGTTCTGCATTTTTTACAACATGGATTATGTATATTTTATTGTACTTTTGCACACTGGGTCATACCTGTAAAAGGTGTCATATGGCACTAGTGTATCTTACCTAGTTAACAAAATAAAAACAAACAAACTGACATAAAATGGGGGAAAAGCTATTGACGGTCACTAAATAGGAAAGGGACCTTAGGTTAATCATATCTAATTACCCTTAAGGTGGCAAGCCAGTGCAACAAGGCAGTAGGCAGCCAGTGGAATGCTGGGCAGCACAGAGAGGGACATCACCTGCCGAAGGAGAGAGGTGGTGTTACCACTTATCAGTCATTGGTGAGAAACCACCTGGAGTACTGTGTCCAGTTCTGGAGACCACATCTCAGGAAGGAGATAGATAGGGTAGAAGCTGTCCAGAAGAGACAGAGCAACAAAAATGGTGCAGGGGCTGCATCATAAGCTCTATGAAGAGACTGAGGGATCTCGATATGTACACCCTAGAAGACAGGAAGGAGAAGGGGGACATTATAGAGACCTACTAATACCTCACCGAGGTGAATAAGGTACATTTGGTGAGTGTTTTTCCGAAGAGAAGGTGTACAAGAACAAGGGGGCATGCACTGAAGCTGCAAGAAGGAAATTTAGGTGGAATGTGAGGATGCAGTTCTTCACTGAAAGATTGGTGAACACCTAGAACAATCTTCCAGTGGAGGTGATGGGAGTAAAAACACTGGTGGGCTTTAAGGATGCATGGAGTAGGCACAAAGGAAAACTTGTTAGGAATGTGGGGGGGGGGGAGAGTAGCCGGAAGTCATCCAGGGTCTGCGGTGACAGTATAGGAGGCGAAAAATGGACAGACTGGTTGGGTCAAGCGGTTCTTACCTGCCAACAAATTCTATGGGGGTCCACACATGCACACTCCCACTGTCAGCCACACTTATGCTCAACCACATTCAGGCCCCCCTGCACACGCACTCTTACTGCACTATGTGTGCACCTACCACTGTAAGGCACATTGTACTGCATATTGGTTGCTAGCATGTGAGGGTGAGCTTGCTCAACATATCTTTGGATGATTCACACACCACACACATCTTGGTCACCATTCCATCATAGAGAACTCAAACTGGATCTTTTTGAAGCTGTAGCCCATGCTGCCAGAGCTAACCAAACTGCTACCCTGAACTGTGAGGGTAATGTACACTGACTCCACGAGGGGGCCTACTGAATGGTGATGGAGCCATTCCAGGTGAATAAGCATTACAGTTCCATTTTGGAGTACACGTATTCCTATGTGGGGGTATGTTGTGTACTGAACATCATCTCTTTCTATATTGCAGGGCTCTACACATCCCATAGGCACCCAATTGCTGTAGAGGGGGAGACCCAAGGGAAGCTGGAGGGATCCACCATCACAAATGACCCCAACCTGGACCAGAACCGTGAAGACTGGATCAGTATGGATAATAATTGTGCCCTGTGGACCAACCCACAACTACACCCACAAGGGGGATTGTTGACAGCTGGAGCAGCAGGTGGAGGGCCAGACAAAGGCCAATTAATTTGTCTATATGCCCAGTTTGGCATGCAAGTCATGCCCATGTGTGAAGCATCCCAGGACAAACAACCTGGGACAACATTCTGCAGAGTTCTCAACAGACTATTTATACTGTAGTTACTGTTTCTGTGGTTTGTCATCCTGGTGGTGACATGTGTTCCTACTTGCTCTGTTGGAGTTGTGGGGGGATGGTGTGGTATCACTGAGTGCTGTGTGTGTGTGTTCATAGGTTTACCTCCTGCATTGTGTGTTCTGGTTGCACATGTGTATGTATCTGGTTGTTGTTCCCAACTAAAATGCTGAACTGTACATTTGATTGCACTTTACAATGTGCTTTTTATGTTGATTGCGTGCATGCGCAAGAAACATGTTGCGGCAGGTTTCTCCACAATCAGGTTTTGGAGGCGCGGCACTGTTGTGACCAATGCCCCCACAGCCTGTAAAAGCTTGTCCCGCTTCCTCCAATGCTGTGGTACACTGCTGCTGACACTAGTTCAGCCAGCGTCCCACCAACTTGTGAAAAATTAGCCGCTGCAATCAGGGGCTGCCTCGTCATTGCAGCGTCAGCCATTGGCTGCAATGAGGGAGCGACCCGTCATTGCAGGGCGGGATCTTGAAGCCCTGATATTGTTTGTGAACATGGCAGTGGCTTGCTGCCATGTCCACAAACAATATTAACCTCCCCTGCTGAGGGGGTACCCAATCCCCCTCGGCAGTATGTGCCCCCCCACACCGTGTTTATTTGCTGACAGTGGCCCCAATCCCCATCGGCTGCAGTGCCCCAATATTTATGTTGCCGACGGGGGAGCCCACTCCTCGTCAGCATTATGTACCCCCTCCTGCTTTTGTTGTGTGCTGACGGGGGTGCCCAATCCCCATCGGCATAATGTAATAACCCCCCCATTGTTGTGTAACGACAGGGGTGCCCAATCCCCCATGGGCTACAGCTGCCCCCCCAAAAAGAAAGACTCCGTTGGCATGCTGGGAGCCCACCCCAGAGTGCCACATGCCTCTGCAAAATAACAAATGGTCCCGCAATGTCGCTTTTTTTTTTTTTTTGTAACCCGTAAAAAGGAAACGACCCCTCAGCAGTCTCCTGCCCCTCCTCCTCACAACCTGCACCCTCCCACTGAGCACCCTGCCTCCCCACACCCCCCCTCACCCCATACTTACCTTCAGAGTCTGGCGCGATGATCTTCAGTGGACCGGGAACACGTCTGCACTTTTCAAAGCCGACTGCGAACTGAGGAAATGCCGGTAAGCAGAAATAGGTGTTTTTCAAATTTGATGCATATCTCGGGCATTTTTTGGAATTTTGACACCAAATTTTCAACATGGGGTTTTTGGGACCCCTCCTCATGAATTCTATCACTGTCGTGGCATTAATTGGCCCCGAATGGTGATTTTGCGGTCACTCTGCGGAATCACCTTTCGGGACCGATTAACGAAACGACAGTGCCAGTGTTCATGAGGTGGGCTTTCAAAAAGCCTATGTTGCAAATTTGGAGGGAATAATCAAAAATGACTGTTTTACTTAGCATGCGTTATAAAGAGTTGTTACGCCTGGCTCGTAACTTTGTGAATTTACAATTTTTTCACCCCAGATTTTCAACATTGGCATTTTTTCAGACTTCCTTGTGAACATTATACCTGTCATTTTTCACACCCTTGCCGAAAGGTGTTTTCGCTCTTCTGGCGCAGAATAGCATGGTCGATGTGGGAAATCAGTGTTCTGCACAGATTAAGAAACTGACAGTGGCACTATTCATGAGCAGAGGTCCTAAAATGCCTAAGTTGAAAATTTGGTGATGCTACTCCATAAAATGACTGTGTTACGAGTGTGCATTGTGCAGTTTGCACGCACGCTCGTAAGTTCACGAATTTATAATATTTTCACTCCAGATTTTCAACATTGCCATTCTTCTGCACCTTCTTATGAACAGTACAGCTGTCATTTTTCACATCCTGGCCGAAATGTGTTTTCGCAGTTCCAGTGCAGAATAGCGTGGTCGCTGTGGAAAATCCATGTTCGGGACACATTATGAAAATGACAGTGACACTGTTCATTAACAGAGGTCCTAAAATGCCTATGTTGAAAATTTGGTGTTGAAAGTCCATAAAATGAGTGTGTTACGAATGTGCATTGCGCAGTTTCCATGCACGGTCATACCTTCGCAACTTTGCAATATTTTCACTCCAAATTTTCAGCATTGCCATTTTGCCACACCTCCTTATGAACAGTGCAGCTGTCATTTTTCACATCCATGGCCAAAATGTGTTTTAGCTCTTCCGGTGCACAATAGTGCAGTTGCTGTGGGAAATCAGTGTTCAGGACATATTAAGAAAATCACACTGACACTGTTCATGAGCAGAGGTCCTAAAATGCCTATGTTAAAAATTTTGTGATGAAACTCCGTAAAATGACTGTGTTATGAGCGTGTGTTGTGCAGGTGCCATGCACCCTTGTAAGTTTGCAAATTAGTAATATTTTCACACCAGATTTTCAACACTGCCATTTGTTCACACCTCCTTATGAACAGTACAGCTGTCATTTTTCACATCCTGGCCGAAATGTGTTTCCGCATTTCCGGTGCAGAATACTGCAGTCGCTGTCGGAAATCTGTGTTTGGGAGAGATTAGGATTGAGCGACTGAGAGCGGGGGAGTGACCAAGCTCAACTGAGTTCTGTCGGTAATGCTACGGATGTCTTTGTGGGCAGGAAAAGGTGACAACGCAGGCAGGAGCCCAGTACAAAAAGGCAGCCTGCAGCGCCGGGAGACACAGAATGAACGAGTGATGGAGGAACAGTGAGTGAGCTCAACGGAGCTCTGTTGGGACTGCTGCCGATTTGTTTGTGGGCAGGAAAAGGCAACAATGCATGCAGGGCCTGAGTACAAAAGAGCAGCCTGCAGCGGTGGGACAAACAGAACGAGCAAGCGAGAGAGGGGGACTGAGCGAGCTCAGCAGAGCTCTCTCATCACTGCTGCAGATTTCTTTGTGGGCAGATAAGGGTGGCTATGCTGGCAGGAGCCCAGTATAGAAGGACAGCCTGCAGCACCGGCAGAAACAGAATAAGCAAGTGAGATGGGGGAATGAGTGAGGCCAACAGAGCTGTGTCGGGACTGCTGCAGATTTCTTTGTGGGCAGACAAAAATGACAACAGAGGCAGGAGTCCAGTACAAAAGGGCAGCCTGCAGCACCAGGCAAAACAGAATGAGCAAGTGAGACAGGGGGAGTGAGCGAGCGACCTCAACGGAGCTCTGTCAGGACAGCTGCGGATTTCTTTGTGGGCAGGAAATGGTAGCAATGCAGGCAGCAGCCCAGTACAAAAGGGCAGCCTGCAGCGCCAGGACAAACAGAATGAGCAAGTGAGAGAGGGGGAGTGAGCGAGATCAATGGAGGTGTATCATGACTGCTGCAGATTTCTTTGTGGCCAGGAAAAGGTGGCAATGCAGGCAGGAGCCTAGTACAAAAGGCCAGCCTGCAGCACTGGCAGAAATAGATTGAGCGACTGAGAGAGGGGGAGTGAGCTAGCTCAATGGAGCTCTCTCGGGACTGCTGCAGATGTGTTTGTGGGCAGAAAAAGCCACCAACGCAGGCAGGAGCCCAATACAAAAGGCCAGCCTGCAGCCCCCACAGAAACGGAACGAGCGAGTGACAGAGTGCGAGTGAGCGACCTCAACAGAGCTGTGTCGGGACTGCTGCACATCTCTTTCTGGGAGACAAAGCCGCCAACGCAGGCAGGAACCCAGTACAAAAGGGCAGCCTGCAGCAGTGGGAGACACAGAACGAGTAAGTGAGGGGGGGGAGTGAGTGAGCTCAACAGAGCTATGTTGGGACTGCTGTAGATTTCTTTGTGGGCAGAAAAAGGCAGCAGTGCACGCAGGGGCCCAGTACAAAATGGCAGCCTGCAGTGGTGGGAGAAACAGAACAAACAAGTGAGAGAGGTGGAGTGAGCAAGCGAGCTCAACAGAGCTCTATCATGACTGCTGCAGATTTCTTTGTGCCCAGAAGAAGGCAGCAATGCAGGCAGGAGCCCAGTAGAAAAGGGCAGCCTGCAGCACCGACAGAAACGGCACGAGTAAGTGAGAGAGGGGAACTGAGCAAGCTCAACAGAGCACTGTTGGGACTGCTGCAAATTTGTTTGTGGTCAGAAAAAGGTGCCAACAGAGGCAGGAGACCACTACAAAATGGCAGCCTGCAGCACCAGGAGAAACAGAATGAGCGAGTGAGACAGGCGGAGTGAGCGACCTCAACAGAGCTCTTTCGGGACAGCTGCAGATTCCTTTGTGGGCAGAAAAAGGTGCCAACGCAGGCAGAAGCCCAGTACAAAAGGGCAGCCTGCAGTGCCAGGAGAAACACAATGAACGAGTGAGAGAGGGGCAGTGAGCAAGCTCAACGGAGCTCTATCGTGACTGCTGTGGATTTCTTTGTGGGCAGAAAAATGCAGCAACGCAGGCAGGAACCCAGTGCAAAAGGCTAGCCTGCAGCACTGGCAGAAACAGAATGAGCGAGTGAGAGAGGGGGAGTGAGCTACCTCAACGGACCTGTGTCAGGACTGCTGCAGATTTCTTTGTGGACAGAAAAAGCCACTAACAGAGGCAGGAGTCCAGTACAAAAGGGCAGCCTGCAGCGCCAACAGAAACAGAATGAGCGAGTGACAGAGGGGGAGTGACCCACCTCAACGGAGCCTTGTCGGGACAGCTGCAGATTTCTTTGTGGGCAGCAAAACCTGCCAATGCAGGTAGAAGCCCAGTACAAAAGAGTAGCCTGCAACACCAGGAAAAACAGAATGAGAGAGTGAGACAGGTGGAGAGAGCGACCTCAGCGGAGCTGTGTCGAGACACCTGCAGATTTCTTGTGGCCAGGAAAAAGTGCCAACTCAGGCAGAAGTCCAGTACAAAAGGGCAGCCAGCAGTGCTGGGACAAACACAATGAGTGAGTGAGAGAGGGGGAGTGAGCGAGCTCAACAGACCTGTATCGTGACTGCTGCGGATTGCTTTGTATGCAGAAAAAGGCGGCAACGCAGGCAGGAGCCCTGTACAAAAGGCCAGCCTGCAGTGCCGGCAGAAACAGAACGAGCAAGAAAGGGGGAGTGAGGTTGCTCAATAGACCTGTGTCAGGACTGCTGCACATTTCTTTGTGAGCAGAAAAAGCCGCCAACAGAGGCGGGAGCCCAGTACAAAAGGGCAGCCTGCAGTGCCAGCAGAAAAAGAATGAGCGACTGAGAGAGGGCAAGTGACCCACCTCAACACAGCTCTGTCAGGACGGCTACAGATTTCTTTGTGGGCAGAAAAAATGTACCAATGTAGCCAGGAGCCCTGTACAAAGGTGCAGCCTGCAGCACTGGGAGAAACAAAACAAGCGAGTGACACAGGGCCACTGAGCGAGCTCAACAGACCAACGCATAAACATTCGGCATTGACAAATGCTTGTTGCAGTTTGTATGTATTCTGCGTTATTGCTAAGGGAATGTGCAGTCACTAATGCAGCCCCTGGTGGTGTAGTTTGGGGCCAGAGATCCAACTGTGCAGATTTCTATCTCCTGATTTAAATCAGTGTCCACACCACATGAATCAAGCATATGTCCAGTCATGTCACTGAGAGACACAGTGCACCTACAATATACAGATCTGTGTAGTGCATGCACAATGGCACGTCATGTATTGTGTGCTGAGGATATTCATCTAGCTGAGTTCTGCACTTCCAGTGTGGATGGCATTATACTGTTCTGCTATGCAGCTGCGTCGTATACCATTCTGGATCATGTCCTATGATATGGACACATCTCAGAAATGCCTAGTCTAGCTGAAGTTTTGCAACCACATTTGTACAGGCCATATGGTTGTTGTATAATATTTATTTAGTCGTTTTGCACCAGGATTGCTTCATTTTAGGTGTTAACCCTAATTTCCAATAGGTTTCTGAGTGCAGAGAGCAGTAGCAATATGCTGATGTAATATAAAGAACTACAAATGTGACAATACTGCACAACCTCATCTGTAGATTTTTACAGGGTTGTGCAAGCAGCATTCATTGCTGTGAGTTTTACAGGCTAGGGATACTTCTCTACCCATTAGACATGACTTCCACTAGCTCACTAGTCTATGAAGGCATTAAATGGTCTATACACTAAATACCCAAATCTCCGTCCGACCAAAACAACCTGCATCTACCAACTGAGGTCACAGGTTAAAGACATATTCAAGGCTCCACACATTCTCTGAATCTTAGAGAAAATGGCCTTCTCCGAGTCTGCCATTATCGCCTGGAATGCCTTTCCAGATTATATAACACATTCCTACTTGGTCTTCCTCTTCCAGTACTTCCTATACAGATTCCAGAATAAATGCTGTTACTGCATGACTTACCTTTCCAATCCCTGGCTGACATGTCTGTGTACCACAGTAACCACTGGGCATTCCTTAACTGCTAGCATACCTTCTATGAGTAGAAAAGCTCTATCTTCTCAGCTTATGCATCCAACATGATTCTTGACCTATCTGAAAATGTTTTAATTTATGTAACTTGCTGTACTCAGTTTACAGCTACTGCTCTCTGCACTCAGAAACATATTGAAAATTAGCATCAACACTTAAAATGAAGCAATTGATTTCAGTCTAGTGGCTAATGCTTTCACAAGGATTTTAACATTTGCATTTAAAAACGAGATGGGCCTATAGCTACCTGCTATGGTAAGGTCTTTGCCCTCCTTTGGGAGGAACATAATCACAACTGTCATATTATTGGGGGAAGACATTTGGAGGTCTGGGACTAATGGTAGATGGAGTGAAGAACCAGGGAAACTATTTCAGGGATCAGCTGATAGAGCTCTATGGGCATGCCATCACTCCCAGGTGCTTTATGGTGGGACAGAGAGGTAACAGCTGACTGGATCACATTAAGTGCAAGTGGGGCTTCCAGCTGGGCCTTTTGAGCATCTGTCAGGGTGGGAAGGGGAAGATCAAGCAAGAAATGATCAAGTTTATCATGATCGAGAGGACCCTGAAAGAATATAGATCCATATAAAAGGGCTACATCAAAGATCTACGTAGGTTGGGTCTGGAATAAGCCAATACTGCCACGTATGCCATGAAGGTATCTACCTGCTTGTTGCTTATGCAACCTACTTTATACAAAAGCAGTTTTCCCACTTCAACCGCTATCCCAATATTTATTGTTTTAGGTGCAGAACAACTAGTTCCGCTTTCTGCATGGCTAGAGTATTGAGCTGCATCTGAAGAGAGTGAATTTGTCTTAGCAGAGAGTCTTGCTGATTCCCTGGTACTGTATTGTGAAACTCCTTTTCCTTAAATGCCAACTCTGTCTCTAGTTGTTTCTGGGTGGATTCCCTTTTCCTGTGGCAGTCTGCTGCATACGCAATAATCTGACCTCTGATAAAACCTTTAAAAGCTTCCCACAGAGTTGCTCTAGAGGTATTGTTTGTGACATTCAGAACAAAACAGTTGGAGGCCTCTTTATGAAGCCATGCAAAAAATCCTGGTCATGTAAGAGAAGGGAGTCAAGTTGCCTAGTAGCAGATCTAAAAGGAGAAGACCCCCAGTTTGTCACAATCTTCACTGGAGAATGATCTGAGAGGTATTGAGGAGTACACGAGAGTCCAATATCAATCAAGAAGCTGGGGGAGAAGTTAACCAGAAGTCAATATGACTAGAGGTGGAATGAGTGGCAGAAAAACAGGAATAGGAATAATCTAAGTTTGAGGGATGTTGCAAGTGTCAAATGTCTCAGAAAGGAAATAGACATAATTTCCTGGAGTGCAGCCAGAGCCCTGACATGCGGTTCGGGGCGACCTAAGTTCCTGTCCATATAGGCATCTAATGTTAAATTGAAGTCACCACCGATAAGCAGTGAGGTGCCAAGGGAGACATAGAATAATAAAGAATGATGAAGCTCATTAAACATGACTGATTCCACCCATACACATTAGCAATCACCAGAGGTCCTTCTGGGGTATCATATTTTGCGAAAACCCACGGCATCATTGGTATATACAGTAGCCATATGGAGGAGTTGCAGCAAGAGGTCGGTAGATAGGGTAGGTCTGGTAGATGAGCCAGGATCAGTGTCAGCCAGCTCTCTACTCATCAGCTTGTTTTTAACTATGAAATCTGCTGCCGCTGTCATTGAGAGCTGGAGGTGTCCCTAAACAAATCACTTGATGGACACCATCTAGTATTTATTAGTTTGATCTGCAATTTGAATTCCCATGAGTTGTCGCTAATGCACATATAATGTAACTGCTAAAGAAAGATCTAAAAGCTGTGAATCTAGAGACAGTGCAGCCTACCACCCCACTCACGCATCAGTGGAACATGAACACATACAGAATATTAAAAGCATCCTATGAGCTAGTAAAGTTTTTAGGTTTCTAGCCAGCTGGCTAGTGACTTGGCAATACATTCTAAACATGTTGCTGTTTGCACTTCTTCCTTTACCTTTATTATCTTGGCAGCAGGTGTCTGCACAGAACTTGGTTGTGCTGCTGTTAATAAGGGCAGGCTGCCAAAAGTTAATTATCTGTTTATCCTGAACTCTGTTCCCACCTAGAATACACAGCCACTCTCAAAGGATTAGCACAAACAAACAACGGGGAGCAGGAGATCATTCTTGAAGACAAATACAGTCTGAGAAGGTAAGAGGAGTGAGAGAGAGAACTGACAAGGACCCTGTTTTTGTGTTTTTCATGGAAAAGCTGGCAAAAATTACAGAATCCTGATTGGTTTGCAGATTCTGAATTCTTCCACTGGTGCCTTATAGAAATCGCAGTACAACATCAGCCTGTCCCATTATTTTGTTTCTAATATTGGGAGTGTTATTTTAGAGCTGAGTGGGTGGGTGAGCTGGGCTGCTGATGGTGTAAGCACTGGCAGTTCTGCATGCAACTGTTGCTAGCTGTGTGCCCCTGAGTGAGAGGGGGAGGGCTTAGTTTCTGTGTGTCCCTGAATTTGCTGTATGACCTGGGTGCTGCTGTTACCCTACTCTACCTGCCACTGCACGATGCCAGTGCAGGTCTTTGGGGGGGTATTGCAACATAACCCAAGCCAGACTGTACACTCCAGAGGCACACAGCAGGTAGGTGCCAGATACTGTACGATGCCAGTGCAGGTCTTTGGGGGTATTGCAGCAGCACCCAAGCCAGACTGCACACTCAGAGGCACACAGCAGGTAAGGTGCCAGATACTGTACGATGCCAGTGGGCAGAATGGGGATACTGCTGGTCCGTGTTGTGTTTCTCCTAAGTGAGTCTGGGACCTTCGTGTCTGTGAGCCCTTGAGCTTACTATATGGCCCAATTGTTGTTGTCACTCTACCTGCCACTGTATGATGCCAGCAGGGTTGAGTTGGGTGCTGTAACTATGTCCAAGCCAGACAGTACACTCAGGAGTATACAAAAGGTAAAGCCAAAGGTGCTGTACGATATCAGTGGGCAGAGTGGTGCTCAATTCACATCTGAGTTCAGACATGAAAACTGAGAGATCTTCTTTTCATGGAACTCAAGTAAAAAATCAGTTCAGACAATTACATGTTAGAATCGAGAGAATCCACCTTGGCATCTGGTGGGTCTACTTACATTCACATCTGAGTTCTCTGACTAGCTAAGAGGCCCAGAAATTTGTAATTTGGGCATGTGGGGTGTTGAAGGAAGGGGATCATAATGTTGACACTATAGCCATCACTCCTGAGGGATGGGGGCTGCACTGTTGCTTCTACCATCACTCCTGAGGAATTGGGGCAGCAGTGTTGCTGCTGCTGTTTCACCTAACTGATTGAGGCCATAGTGCTGCTGATGTCACCCATGAGGGACGGGGCCATAGTGCTGCCACTGTCACCCCTGAGGGATGGAAGTCATAGTGCTGCCACTGTCACCCCTGAGGGATGGAAGTCATAGTGCTGCTACTGTTATCCCTGAAGGATGGAAGTCATAGTGCTGCTACTGTTACCCCTGAAGGATGGAAGTCATAGTGCTGCCGCTGTTACTCCTGAGGGATGGAAGTCATAGTGCTGCTACTGTTATCCCTGAAGGATGGAAGTCATAGTGCTGCTACTGTTATCCCTGAAGGATGGAAGTCATAGTCCTGCTACTGATACCCCTGAAGGATGGAAGTCATAGTGCTGCCGCTGTTACTCCTGAGGGATGGAAGTCATACTGCTGCCGCTGTCACCCCTGAGGGATGGAAGTCATAGTGCTGCCACTGTTACACCTGAGGGATGGAAGTCATAGTGCTGCCGCTGTTACTCCTGAGGGATGGAAGTCATAGTGCTGCTACTGTTATCCCTGAAGGATGGAAGTCATAGTGCTGCTACTGTTATCCCTGAAGGATGGAAGTCATAGTGCTGCTACTGTTATCCCTGAAGGATGGAAGTCATAGTGCTGCCGCTGTTATCCCTGAGGGATGGAAGTCATAGTGCTGCTGTTGTCACCCCAGAGGGATGGAAGTCATAGTGCTGCTACTGTTATCCCTGAAGGATGGAAGTCATAGTGCTGCTACTGTTACCCCTGAAGGATGGAAGTCATAGTGCTGCCGCTGTTACTCCTGAGGGATGGAAGTCATAGTGCTGCTACTGTTATCCCTGAAGGATGGAAGTCATAGTGCTGCTACTATTAACCCTGAAGGATGGAAGTCATAGTGCTGCTACTGTTACCCCTGAAGGATGGAAGTCATAGTGCTGCCGCTGTTACTCCTGAGGGATGGAAGTCATACTGCTGCCGCTGTCACCCCTGAGGGATGGAAGTCATAGTGCTGCCACTGTTACTCCTGAGGGATGGAAGTCATAGTGCTGCCACTGTTACTCCTGAGGGATGGAAGTCATAGTGCTGCTACTGTTATCCCTGAAGGATGGAAGTCATAGTGCTGCTACTGTTATCCCTGAAGGATGGAAGTCATAGTGCTGCCGCTGTTATCCCTGAGGGATGGAAGTCATAGTGCTGCCGCTGTCACCCCTGAGGGGTGGAAGTCATAGTGCTGCTGCTGTCACCCCTGAGGGATGGAAATCATAGTGCTGCCGCTGTCACCCCTGAGGGATGGAAGTCATAGTGCTGCCACTGTTACCCCTGAGGGACGGGCGCCATAATGCTGCTACTGTTACCCCTGAGGGGTGGAGGTCATAGTGCTGCTGCTGTCACCCTTGAGGGATAGAAGTTGTAGTGCTGCCACTGTTACCCCTGAGGGATGGAAGTCATAGTGCTGCCACTGTTACCCCCGAGGGATGGAAGTCATAGTGCTGCTGCTGTCACCCCTGAGGGATGGAAGTCATAGTGCTGCCACTGTCACCCCTGAGGGGTGGAAATCATAGTGCTACCACTGTCACCCCTGAGTGATGGACGCCATAGTGCTTCTACTGTTGCCATCACACCTGAGCGTTGAGGGTGGTAGTACTGCTACTGCTGCTGCTGCAACTCCTAAGGGATGGGGGCTGTAGTACTGCTGCTGTCATCAACAGCCCTGAGAGATGGGGCAATAGTCCTGTTGCTGCCACCACCTCTGATGGATTGTCAGCTGTAGTGCAGCTGCTTTCACACCTGAAGTATGGGGTCAAAATACTGCCACTGTTACCCCTGAGGGATGGTAGCTATAGTGCTGCCATCACCCGAGGGATGAGGGGTAACGTGTTGCTCCTGCAGCTGTCGCTGCAACCCTTAAGTGATGGGAGCTGTAGTGCTGCTGCTGTTAGCTCAGAGTGATAGGGGACATAGCGCTGCTGCCATCAACCTCTGAATGATAGGGATCATAGTGCTGCTGATACTGCTGTCACCCCTCAGTGACAGGGATCATAGTGCTGCTGATACTGCTGTCACCCCTGAGTGATAAGAATCAAAGTGCTGCTGATACTGCTGTCACCCCTGAGTGATAAGAATTATAGTGCTGCTGATACTGCTGTCACCCCTGAGTGATAGGGATCATAGTGCTGCTGATACTGCTGTCACCCCTGAGTGATAAGAATCATAGTGCTGCTGATACTGCTGTCACACCTGAGTGATGAGAATCATAGTGCTGTTGATACTGCTGTCACCCCTGAATGATAGGGATCATAGTGCTGCTGATACTGCTGTCACCGCTGAGTGATACGGATCATAGTGCTGCTGATACTGCTGTCACCCCTGAATGATAGGGATCATAGTGCTGCTGATACTGCTGTCACCGCTGAGTGATAGGGATCATAGTGCTGCTGATACTGCTGTCACCCCTGAATGATAGGGATCATAGTGCTGCTGATACTGCTGTCACCCCGAGTGATAGGGGACATAGAGCTGCAGCCATCAATCTCTGAATGATAGGGATCATAGTGCTGCTGATACTGCTATCACCGCTGAGTGAAACGGGTCATAGTGCTGCTGATACTGCTGTCACCACTGAGTGATAGGGATCATAGTGCTGCTGATACTGCTGTCACCTCTGAGTGATAGGGATCATAGTGCTGCTGATACTGCTGTCACCGCTGAGTGATAGGGGTCATAGTGCTGCTGATACTGCTGTCACCCCTCAGTGATAGGGATCATAGTTCTACTGATATTGCTGTCACCCCTGAATGAAAGGGATCATAGTGCTGCTCATACTGCTGTCACCCCTGAATGATAGGGATCATAGTGCTGCTGATACTGCTGTCACCCAAGAGTGATAGGGATCACTGGTGCTGCTGATACTGCTGTCACCCCTGAATTATAGGGATCATGGTGCTGCTGATACTGCTGTCACCCCGGAGTGATAGGGGTCATAGTGCTGCTGATACTGCTGTCACCTCTGAGTGATAGGGATCAAAGTGCTGCTGATACTGCTGTCACCCCCGAGTGATAGAGATCATAGTGCTGCTGATACTGCTGTCACCTCTGAGTGATAGGGATCATAGTGCTGCTGATACTGCTGACACCTCTGAGTGATAAGAATCATAGTGCTGCTGATACTGCTGTCACCTCTGAGTGATAGGGGTTATAGTGCTGCTGATACTGATGTCACCCCTGAGTGATAGGGATCATAGTGCTGCTGATACTGCTGTCACCCCTGAGTGATAGGGATCATAGTGCTGCTGATACTGCTGTCACCCTGAGTGATAGGGGACATAGAGCTGCAGCCACCAATCTCTGAATGATAGGGATCATAGTGCTGCTGATACTGCTGTCACCGCTGAGTGAAAGGGGTCATAGTGCTGCTGATACTGCTGTCACCGATGAGTGATAGGGATCACAGTGCTGCTGATACTGCTGTCACCTCTGAGTGATAGGGATCATAGTGCTGCTGATACTGCTGCCACCCCTGAATGATAGGGATCATAGTGCTGCTGATACTGCTGCCACCCCTGAATGATAGGGATCATAGTGCTGCTGATACTGCTGTCACCCCGAAGTGAAGGGGGTCATAGTGCTGCTGATACTGCTGTCACCTCTGAGTGATAGGGATCATAGTGCTGTTGATACTGCTGTCACCCCTGAGTGATAGGGATCATAGTGCTGCTGATACTGCTGTCACCTCTGAGTGATAGGGATCATAGTGCTGCAGATACTGCTGTCTCCCCTGAATGATAAGGATCATAGTGCTGCTGATACTGCTGTCACCTCTGAGTGATAAGAATCATAGTGCTGCTGATACCGCTGTCACCTCTGAGTGATAGGGGTCATAGTGCTGCTGATACTGCTGTCACCCCTGAGTGATAGGGGTCACAGTGCTGCTGATACTGCAGTCACCTCTGAGTGATAGGGATCATAGTGCTGCTGATACTGCTGTCACCGCTGAGTGATAGGGGTAATAGTGCTGCTGATACTGCTGTCACCCCTCAGTGATAGGGATCATAGCTCTGCTGGTATTGCTGTCACCCCTGAATGAAAGGGATCATAGTGCTGCTCATACTGCTGTCACCCCTGAATGATAGGGATCATAGTGCTGCTTATACTGCTGTCACCCCGGAGTGATAGGGGTCATAGTGCTGCTGATACTGCTGTCACCACTGAGTGATAGGGATCATAGTGCTGCTGATACTGTTGTCACCCCTGAGTGATAGGGATCATAGTGCTGCTGATACTGCTGTCACCTCTGAGTGATATGGATCATAGTGCTGCTGATACTGCTGCCACCTCTGAGTGATAAGAATCATAGTGCTGCTGATACCGCTGTCACCTCTGAGTGATAGGGGTCATAGTGCTGCTGATACTGCTGTCACCGCTGAGTGATAGGGATCATAGTGCTGCTGATACTGCTATCACTCCTGAGTGATAGGGATCATAGTGCTGCTGATCCTGCTGTCACCCCTGAGTGATAGGGATTATAGTGCTGCTGATACTGCTGTCACCCCGAGTGATACGGGACATAGAGCTGCAGCCATCAATCTCTTAATAATAGGGATCATAGTGCTGCTGATACTGCTGTCACCGCTGAGTGAAATGGGTCATAGTGCTGCTGATACTGCTGTCACCGCTGAGTGATAGGGATCATAGTGCTGCAGATACTGCTGTCACCTCTGAGTGACAGGGATCATAGTGCTGCTGATACTGCTGTCACCCCTGAATGATAGGGATCATAGTGCTGCTGATACTGCTGTCACCCCAGAGTGATAGGGATCAAGGTGCTGCTGATACTGCAGACACCCCTGAATGATAGGGATCATAGTGTTGCTGATACTGCAGTCACCCCAGAGTAATAGGGATCATGGTGCTGCTGATACTGCTGTCACCCCTCAGTGATAGGGATCATAGTTCTGCTGATACTGCTGTCACCCCTGAATGAAAGGGATCATAGTGCTGCTCATACTGCTGTCACCCTTGAATGATAGGGATCATAGTGCTGCTGATACTGCTGTCACCCCTGGGAATTATAGGAATCATAGTGCTGCTGACATTGCTGTCACCCCGGAGTGATAGGGGTCATAGTGCTGCTGATACTGCTGTCACCTCTGAGTGATAGGGATAATAGTGCTGCTGATACTGCTGTCACCCCTGAGTGATAGGGATCATAGTGCTGCTGATACTGCTGTCACCTCTGAGTGATAGGGATCCTAGTGCTGCTGATACTGCTGTCTCTCCTGAATGATAGGGATCATAGTGCTGCTGATACTGCTGTCACCTCTGAGTGATAAGAATCATAGTGCTGCTGATACTGCTGTCACCTCTGAGTGATAGGGGTCATAGTGCTGCTGATACTGCTGACACCCCAGAGTGATAGGGATCATGGTGCTGCTGATACTGCTGTCACCCCTGAATTATAGGGATCATAGTGCTGCTGATACTGCTGTCACCCAGGAGTGATAGGGGTCATAGTGCTGCTGATACTGCTGTCACCTCTGAGTGATAGGGATCATAGTGCTGCTGATACTGCTGTCACCCCTGAGTGATAGGGATCATAGTGCTGCTGATACTGCTGTCACCTCTGAGTGATAGGGATCATAGTGCTGCTGATACTGCTGTCACCTCAGAGTGACAAGAATCATAGTGCTGCTGATACTGCTGTCACCACTGAGTGATAGGGGTCATAGTGCTGCTGATACTGCTGTCACCGCTGAGTGATAGGGATCATAGTGCTGCTGATACTGCTGTCACCCCTGAGTGATAGGGATCATAGTGCTGCTGATCCTGCTGTCACGCCTGAGTGATAGGGATCATAGTGCTGCTGATACTGCTGTCACCCCGAGTGATAGGGGACATAGAGCTGCAGCCATCAATCTCTGAAAGATAGGGATCATAGTGCTGCTGACACTGCTGTCAACGCTGAGTGAAAGGGGTCATAGTGCTGCTGATACTGCTGTCACCCCAGAGTGATAGAGATCATGGTGCTGCTGATACTGCTGTCACCCCTCAGTGATAGGGATCATAGTTCTGCTGATACTGCTGTCACCCCTGAATGAAAGGGATCATAGTGCTGCTCATACTGCTGTCACCCTTGAATTATAGGGATCATAGTGCTGCTGATACTGCTGTTACCCCTGAATTATAGGGATCATAGTGCTGCTCATACTGCTGTCACCCCGGAGTGATAGGGGTCATAGTGCTGCTGCTACTGCTGTCACCTCTGAGTGATAGATATCATAGTGCTGCTGATACTGCTGTCACCCCTGAGTGATAGGGATCATAGTGCTGCTGATACTGCTGTCACCTCTGAGAGATAGGGATCATAGTGCTGTTGATACTGCTGTCTCCCCTGAATGATAGGGATCATAGTGCTGCTGATACTGCTGTCACCCGTGAGGGATAGGGATCATAGTGCTGCTGATACTGCTGTCACCTCTGAGTGATAAGAATCATAGTGCTGCTGATACTGCTGTCACCGATGAGTGATAGGGGTCATAGTGCTGCTGATACTGCTGTCACCCCTGAGTGATAGGGGTCACAGTGCTGCTGATACTGCTGTCACCTCTGAGTGATAGGGATCATAGTGCTGCTGATACTGCTGTCACCGCTGAGTGATAGGGGTCAGAGTGCTGCTAATACTGCTGTCACCCCTCAGTGATAGGGATCATAGTTCTGCTAATATTGCTGTCACCCCTGAATGAAAGGGATCATAGTGCTACTCATACTGCTGTCACCCCTGAATGATAGGGGTCACAGTGCTGCTGATACTGCTGTCACCCCAGAGTGATAGGGATCATGGTGCTGCTGATACTGCTGTCACCTCAGAGTGATTGGGATCATAGTGCTGCTGATACTGCTGTCACCCCTGAGGATAGGGATCATAGTGCTGCTGATACTGCTGTCACCTCTGAGTGATAGGGATCATAGTGCTGCTGATACTGCTGTCACCCCTGAATGATAGGGATAATAGTGCTGCTGATACTGCTGTCACCCCAGAGTGATAGGGATCATGGTGCTGCTGATACTGCTGTCACCCATGAATGATAGGGATCATAGTGCTGCTGATACTGCTGTCACCCCAGAGTAATAGGGATCATGGTGCTGCTGATACTGCTGTCACCCCTCAGTGATAGGGGACATAGAGCTGCAGCAATCAATCTCTGAATTATACGGATCATAGTGCTGCTGATACTGCTGTCACCGCTGAGTGAAATGGGTCATAGTGCTGCTGATACTGCTGTCACCCCTGAATGAAAGGGATCACAGTGCTGCTCATACTGCTGTCACCCTTGAATGATAGGGATCATAGTGCTGCAGAAACTGCTGTCACCCCTCAGTGATAGGGATCATAGTTCTGCTGATATTGCTGTCACCCCTCAATGAAAGGGATCATAGTGCTGCTCATACTGCTGTCACCCCTGAATGATAGGGGTCACAGTGCTGCTGATACTGCTGTCACCCCAGAGTGATAGGGATCATGGTGCTGCTGATACTGCTGTCACCTCTGAGTGATAGGGATCATAGTGCTGCTGATACTGCTGTCACCTCTGAGTGATAGGGATCATAGTGCTGCTGATACTGCTGTCACCCCTGAATGATAGGGATCATAGTGCTGCTGATACTGCTGTCACCCCAGAGTGATAGGGATCATGGTGCTGCTGATACTGCTGTCACCCCTGAATGATAGGGATCATAGTGCTGCTGATACTGCTGTCACCCCAGAGTAATAGGTATCATGGTGCTGCTGATACTGCTGTCACCCCTCAGTGATAAGGATCATAGTTCTGCTGATACTGCTGTCACCCCTGAATGAAAGGGATCATAGTGCTGCTGATACTGCTGTCACCTCTGAGTGATAGGGATCATAGTGCTGCTGATGCTGTCACCCCTGAGTGATAGGGATCATAGTGCTGCTGATACTGCTGTCACCTCTGAGTGATAAGAATCATAGTGCTGCTGATACTGCTGTCACCGATGAGTGATAGGGTTCATAGTGCTGCTGATACTGCTGTCACCCCAGAGTGATAGGGCTCATAGTGCTGCTGATACTGCTGTCACCGCTGAGTGAAAGGGGTCATAGTGCTGCTGATACTGCTGTCACCGCTGAGTGATAGGGATCATAGTGCTGCTGATACTGCTGTCACCTCTGAGTGATAGGGATCATAGTGCTGCTGATACTGCTGTCACCCCTGAATGATAGGGATCATAGTGCTGCTGATACTGCCGTCACCCCAGAGTGATAGGGATCATGGTGCTGCTGATACTTCTGTAACCCCTGAATGATAGGGATCATAGTGCTGCTGATACTGCTATCACCCCAGAGTGATAGGGATCATGGTGCTGCTGATACTGCTGTCACCCCTCAGTGATAGGGATCATAGTTCTGCTGATACTGCTGTCACCCCTGAATGATAGGGATCATAGTGCTGCTGATACTGCTGTCATCCCAGAGTGACAGGGACCATAGTGCTGCAGATACTGCTGTCACCTCTGAGTGATAAGAATCATAGTGCTGCTGATACTGCTGTCACCGATGAGTGATAGGGGTCATAGTGCTGCTGATACTGCTGTCACCCCTGAGTGATAGGGGTCACAGTGCTGCTGATACTGCAGTCACCTCTGAGTGATAGGGATCATAGTGCTGCTGATACTGCTGTCATCGCTGAGTGATAGGGGTCAGAGTACTGCTGATACTGCTGTCACCCCTCAGTGATAGGGATCATAGTTCTGCTGATATTGCTGTCACCCCTGAATGAAAGGGATCATAGTGCTGCTCATACTGCTGTCACCCCTGAATGATAGGGGTCACAGTACTGCTGATACTGCTGCCACCCCAGAGTGATAGGGATCATGGTGCTGCTGATACTGCTGTCACCTCTGAGTGATAGGGATCATAGTGCTGCTGATATTCCTGTCACCCCTGAGAGATAGGGATCATAGTGCTGCTGATACTGCTGTCACCTCTGAGTGATAGGGATCATAGTGCTGCTGATACTGCTGTCACCACTGAATGATAGGGATAATAGTGCTGCTGATACTGCTGTCACCCCAGAGTGATAGGGATCATGGTGCTGCTGATACTGCTGTCACCCCTGAATGATAGGGATCATAGTGCTGCTGATACTGCTGTCACCCCAGAGTAATAGGGATCATGGTGCTGCTGATTCTGCTGTCACCCCTCAGTGATAGGGGACATAGAGCTGCAGCCATCAATCTCTGAATTATACAGATCATAGTGCTGCTGATACTGCTGTCACCGCTGAGTGAAAGGGGTCATAGTGCTGCTGATACTGCTGTCACCGATGAGTGATAGGGATCATAGTGCTGCTGATACAGCTGTCACCGCTGAGTGATAGGCGTCATAGTGCTGCTGATACTGCTGTCACCCCTCAGTGATAGGGATCACAGTTCTGCTGATATTGCTGTCACCCCTGAATGAAAGGGATCATAGTGCTGCTCATACTGCTGTCATCCCTGAATGATAGGGATCATAGTGCTGCTGATACTGCTGTCACCCCAGAGTGATAGGGATCATGGTGCTGCTGATACTGCTGTCACCTCTGAGTGAGAGGGATCATAGTGCTGCTGATACTGCTGTCACCCCTGAGAGATAGGGATCATAGTGCTGCTGATACTGCTGTCACCCCTCAGTGATAGGGGGACATAGAGCTGCAGCCATCAGTCTCTGAATTATACGGATCATAGTGCTGCTGATAATGCTGTCACCCTGAATGAAAGGGATCATAGTGCTGCTCATACTGCTGTCACCCTTTAATGATAGGGATCATAGTGCTGCTGATACTGCTGTCACCCCTGAATTATAGAGATCATAGTGCTGCTGATATTGCTGTCACCCCAGAGTCATAGGGGTCATAGTGCTGCTGATACTGCTGTCACCTCTGAGTGATAGGGATCATAGTGCTGCTGATACTGCAGTCACCTCTGAGTGATAGGGATCAAAGTGCTGCTGATACTGCTGCCACCGCTGAATGATAGGGGTCATAGTGCTGCTGATACTGCTGTCAACCCTCAGTGATAGGGATCTTAGTTCTGCTGATATTGCTGTCACCCCTGAATGAAAGGGATCATAGTGCTGCTCATACTGCTGTCACCACTGAATGATTGGGATCATAGTGCTGCTGATACTGCTGTCACCCCAGAGTGATAGGGATCATGGTGCTGCTGATACTACAGTCATCCCTGAATTATAGGAATCATAGTGCTGCTGTTACTGCTGTCACGCCGGAGTGATAGGGGTCATAGTGCTGCTGATACTGCTGTCACCCCTGAGTGATAGGGATCATAGTGCTGCTGATACTGCTGTCACCTCTGAGTGATAGGGATCATAGTGCTGCAGATACTGCTGTCACCTCTGAGTGATAAGAATCAAAGTGCTGCTGATACTGCTGTCACCTCTGAGTGATAGGGGTCATAGTGCTGCTGATACTGCTGTCACCGCTGAGGGAGAGGGATCATAGTGCTGCTGATACTGCTGTCACCCCTGAGTGATAGGGATCATAGTGCTGCTGATCCTACAGTCACCCCTGAGTGATAGGGATCATAGTGCTGCTGATACTGCTGTCACCCCGAGTGATAGGGGACATAGAGCTGCCGCCATCAATCTCTTAATGATAGGGATCATAGTGCTGCTGATACTGCTGTCACCGCTGAGTGAAAGGGGTCATAGTGCTGCTGAAACTGCTGTCACCGCTGAGTGATAGGGATCATAGTGCTGCTGATACTGCTGTCACCTCTGAGTGATAGGGATCATAGTGCTGCTGATACTGCTGTCACCCCTGAATGATAGGGATCATAGTGCTGCTGATACTGCTGTCACCCCAGAGTGATAGGGATCATGGTGCTGCCGATACTGCTGTAACCCCTGAATGATAGGGATCATAGTGCTGCTGATACTGCTATCACCCCAGAGTGATAGGGATCATGGTGCTGCTGATACTGCTGTCACCCCTCAGTGATAGGGATCATAGTGCTGCTGATACTGCTGTCACCTCTGAGTGATAGGGATCATAGTGCTGCTGATACTGCTGTCACCCCTGAGTGATAGGGATCATGGAGCTGCTGATACTGCTGTCACCTCTGAGTGATAATAATCATAGTGCTGCTGATACTGCTGTCACCGATGAGTGATATGGGTCATAGTGCTGCTGATACTGCCGTCACCCCTGAGTGATAGTGGTCACAGTGCTGCTGATACTGCAGTCACCTCTGAGTGATAGGGATCATAGTGCTGCTGATACTGCTGTCACCGCTGAGTGATAGGGGTCAGAGTGCTGCTGATACTGCTGTCACCCCTCAGTGATAGGGATCATAGTTCTGCTGATATTGCTGTCACCCCTGAATGAAAGGGATCATAGTTCTGCTCATACTGCTGTCACCCCTGAATGATCAGGGGCCACAGTGCTGCTGATACTGCTGTCACCCCAGAGTGATAGGGATCATGGTGCTTCTGATACTGCTGTCACCCCTCAGTGATGGGGATCATAGTTCTGCTGATACTGCTGTCACCCCTGAATGAAAGGGATCATAGTGCTGCTGATACTGCTGTCACCTCTGAGTGATAGGGATCATGAGTGCTGCTGATACTGCTGTCACCCTGAGTGATAGGGATCATAGTGCTGCTGATACTGCTGTCACCCTGGTGATAAGAATCATAGTGCTGCTGATACTGCTGTCACCGCGAGTGATAGGGTTCATAGTGCTGCTGATACTGCTGTCACCCCAGAGTGATAGGGGCTCATAGTGCTGCTGATACTGCTGTCACCGCTGAGTGAAAGGGTCATAGTGCTGCTGATACTGCTGTCACCGCCGCTGGGTGATAGGATCATGGTGCTGCTGATACTGCTGTCACCTCTGGAGTGATAGGGATCATAGTGCTGCTGATACTGCTGTCACCCCTGAATGATAGGGATCATGTGCTGCTGATACTGCTGTCACCCCAGAGTGATAGGGATCATGGTGCTGCTGATACTGCTGTAACCCCTGAATGATAGGGATCATAGTGCTGCTGATACTGCTATCACCCCAGAGTGATAGGGATCATGGTGCTGCTGATACTGCTGTCACCCCTGAGTGATAGGGATCATAGTGCTGCTGATACTGCTGTCACCCCTGAGTGATAGGGATCATAGTGCTGCTGATACTGCTGTCACCCCTGAGTGATAGGGATCATAGTGCTGCTGATACTGCTGTCACCTCTGAGTGATAAGAATCATAGTGCTGCTGATACTGCTGTCACCGATGAGTGATAGGGGTCATAGTGCTGCTGATACTGCCGTCACCCCTGAGTGATAGTGGTCACAGTGCTGCTGATACTGCAGTCACCTCTGAGTGATAGGGATCATAGTGCTGCTGATCCTGCTGTCACCCCTGAGTGATAGGGATCATAGTGCTGCTGATACTGCTGTCACCCCGAGTGATAGGGGACATAGAGCTGCCGCCATCAATCTCTTAATGATAGGGATCATAGTGCTGCTGATACTGCTGTCACCGCTGAGTGAAAGGGGTCACAGTGCTGCAGATACTGCTGTCACCGCTGAGTGATATGGATCACAGTGCTGCTGATACTGCTGTCACCTCTGAGTGATAGGGATCATAGTGCTGCTGATACTGCTGTCACCCCTGAATGAAAGGGATCATAGTGCTGCTGATACTGCTGTCACCCCAGAGTGATAGGGATCATGGTGCTGCTGATACTGCTGTAACCCCTGAATGATAGGGATCATAGTGCTGCTGATACTGCTGTCACCCCAGAGTGATAGGGATCATTGTGCTGCTGATACTGCTGTCACCCCTCAGTGACAGGGATCATAATTCTACTGATACTGCTGTCACCCTTGAATGAAAGGGATCACAGTGCAGCTCATACTGCTGTCACCCTTGAATGATAGGGATCATAGTGCTGCTGATACTGCTGTCACCCCTGAATTATAGGGATCATAGTGCTGCTGATACTGCTGTCACCCCGGAGTGATAGGGGTCATAGTGCTGCTGATACTGCTGTCACCTCTGAGTGATAGGGATTATAGTGCTCCTGATACTGCCGTCACCCCTGAGTGATAGGGATCATAGTGCTGCTGATACTGCTGTCACCTCTGAGTTATAGGGATCATAGTGCTGCTGATACTGCTCTCTCCCCCGAATGATAGGGATCATAGTGCTGCTGATACTGCTGTCACCTCTGAGTGATACGAATCGTAGTGCTGCTGATACTGCTGTCACCTCTGAGTGATAGGGGTCATAGTGCTGCTAATACTGCTGTCACCCCAGAGAGATAGGGTTCATGGTGCTGCTGATACTGCTGTCACCTCTGAGTGATAGGGGTCATAGTGCTGCTGATACTGCTGTCACCGCTGAGTGATAGAGATCATAGTGCTGCTGATGCTGCTGTCACCACTGAGTGATAGGGATCATAGTGCTGCTGATACTGCTGTCACCCCGAGTGATAGGGGACATAGAGCTGAAGCCATCAATCTCTGAATGATAGGGATCACAGTGCTGCTGATACTGCTGTCACCGCTGAGTGAAAGGGGTCATAGTGCTGCTGATACTGCTGTCACCGCTGAGTGATAGGGATCATAGTGCTGCTGATACTGCTGTCACCCCAGAGTGATAGGGATCATGGTGCTGCTGATACAGCTGTCACCCCTCAGTGATAGGGATCATAGTTCTGCTGATACTGCTGTCACCCCTGAATGAAAGGGATCATAGTGCTGCTCATACTGTTGTCACCCTTGAATGATAGGGATCATAGTGCTGCTGATACTGCTGTCACCCCTGAATTATAGGGATCATAGTGCTGCTGATACTGCTGTCACCCCGGAGTGATGGGGTCTTAGAGCTGCTGATACTGCTGTCACTCCTGAGTCATAGGGATCATAGTGCTGCTGATACTGCTGTCACCCCTGAGTGATAGGGATCATAGTGCTGCTGATACTGCTGTCACCCCTGAGTGATAGGGATCATAGTGCTGCTGATACTGCTGTCACCTCTGAGTGATAAGAATCATAGTGCTGCTGATACTGCTGTCACCTCTGAGTGATAGGGGTCATAGTGCTGCTGATACTGCTGTCACCCTGAGGAGAGGGACTATAGTGCTGCTGATACTGCTGTCACCCCTGAGTGATAGGGATCATAGTGCTGTTGATACCTGCTGTCACCCCTGAGTGATAGGATCATAGTGCTGCTGATACTGCTGTCACCCTGAGTGATAGGGGACATAGAGCTGCACGCTATCAACTCTAATGATAGGGATCATAGTGCTGCTGATACTGCTGTCACCGCTGAGTGATAGGGGTCATAGTGCTGCTGATACTGCTGTCACCGCTGAGTGATAGGGATCATAGTGCTGCTGATACTGCTGTCACCTCTGAGTGATAGGGATCATAGTGCTGCTGATACTGCTGTCACCCTGAATGATAGGGATCATAGTGCTGCTGATACTGCTGTCACCCCTAGAGTGATAGGGATCATGGTGCTGCTGATACTGCTGTCACCCCTCAGTGATAGGGATCAGTGTGCTGATACTGCTGTCACCCTGAGTGATAGGGATCATAGTGCTGCTGATACTGCTGTCACCCCTGAGTGATAGGGATCATAGTGCTGCTGATACTGCTGTCACCCTGAGTGATAGGGATCATAGTGTGGTTGATACTGCTGTCACCCTGAGTGATAGGGATCATAGTGCTGCTGATACTGCTGTCACCCCTGAGTGATAGTGGCAGTGCTGCTGATACTGCTGTCACCCCTGAGTGATAGGGATCATAGTGCTGCTGATACTGCTGTCACCCTGAGTGATAGGGATCATAGTGCTGCTGATACTGCTGTCACCCCTGCAGTGATAGGGATCATAGTTCTGCTGATACTGCTGTCACCCCTGAATGATAGGGATCATAGTGTCTGCTGATACTGCTGTCACCCCTGAGTGATAGGGGCCACAGTGCTGCTGATACTGCTGTCACCCCGAGTGATAGGGATCATGGTGCTGCTGATACTGTCGTCCCTCAGTGATAGGGATCATAGTGCTGCTGATACTGCTGTCACCCCTGAATGAAAGGGACATAGTGCTGCTGATACTGCTGTCACCTCTGAGTGATAGGGATCATAGTGCTGATACTGCTGTCACCCCTGGAGTGAAAGGGATCATAGTGCTGCTGATACTGCTGTCACCTCTGAGTGATAAGAATCAGTGCTGCTGATACTGCTGTCACCGTGAGTGATAGGGTTCATAGTGCTGCTGATACTGCTGTCACCCCGAGTGATAGGGCTCATAGTGCTGCTGATACTGCTGTCACCGCTGAGTGATAGGGTCATAGTGCTGCTGATACTGCTGTCACCCTGAGTGATAGGGATCATAGTGCTGCTGATACTGCTGTCACCCTGAGTGATAGGGAATAGTGCTGCTGATACTGCTGCACCGATGATAGGGATCATGTGCTGCTGACTGCTGTCACCCTAGAGTGATAGGGATCATGGTGCTGCTGATACTGCTGTCACCCCTGAATGATAGGGATCATAGTGCTGCTGATACTGCTGTCACCCCAGTGATAGGGATCATGGTGCTGCTGATACTGCTGTCACCCTGAGTGATAGGGATCATAGTGCTGCTGATACTGCTGTCACCCCTGAGTGATAGGGATCATAGTGCTGCTGATACTGCTGTCACCCCTGAGTGATAGGGATCATAGTGCTGCTGATACTGCTGTCACCTCTGAGTGATAGGAATCATAGTGCTGCTGATACTGCTGTCACCTGCGAGTGATAGGGTCATGAGTGCTGCTGATACTGCTGTCACCCCTGAGTGATAGTGGTCACAGTGCTGCTGATACTGCAGTCACCTCTGAGTGATAGGGATCGAGTGCGCTGATACTGCTGTCACCGCTGGAGTGATAGGGGTCAGAGTGCTGCTGATACTGCTGTCACCCCTCAGTGATAGGGATCATAGTTCTACTGATATTGCTGTCACCCCTGAATGAAAGGTATCATAGTTCTGCTCATACTGCTGTCACCCCTGAATGATAGGGGCCAGAGTGCTGCTGATACTGCTGTCACCCCAGAGTGATAGGGATCATGGTGCTTCTGATACTGCTGTCACCCCTCAGTGATAGGGATCATAGTTCTACTGATACTGCTGTCACCCCTGAATGAAAGGGATCATAGTGCTTCTGATACTGCTGTCACCTCTGAGTGATAGGGATCATAGTGCTGCTGATTCTGCTGTCACCCCTGAGTGATAGGGATCATAGTGCTGCTGATACTGCTGTCACCTCTGAGTGATAAGAATCATAGTGCTGCTGATACTGCTGTCACCGATGAGTGATAGGGTTCATAGTGCTGCTGATACTGCTGTCACCCCAGAGTGATAGGGCTCATAGTGCTGCTGATACTGCTGTCACCTCTGAGTGATAGGGATCATAGTGCTGCTGATACTGCTGTCACCCCTGAGTGATAGGGATCATAGTGCTGCTGATACTGCTGTCACCTCTGAGTGATAATAATCATAGTGCTGCTGATACTGCTGTCACCGATGAGTGATAGGGGTCATAGTGCTGCTGATACTGCCGTCACCCCTGAGTGATAGTGGTCATAGTGCTGCTGATACTGCTGTCACCCCTGAGTGATAGGGATCATAGTGCTGCTGATACTGCTGTCACCGCTGAGTGATAGGGGTCAGAGTGCTGCTGATACTGCTGTCACCCCTCAGTGATAGGGATCATAGTTCTGCTGATATTGCTGTCACCCCTGAATGAAAGGGATCATAGTTCTGCTCATACTGCTGTCACCCCTGAATGATAGGGGCCACAGTGCTGCTGATACTGCTGTCACCCCAGAGTGATAGGGATCATGGTGCTTCTGATACTGCTGTCACCCCTCAGTGATGGGGATCATAGTTCTGCTGATACTGCTGTCACCCCTGAATGAAAGGGATCATAGTGCTGCTGATACTGCTGTCACCTCTGAGTGATAGGGATCATAGTGCTGCTGATTCTGCTGTCACCCCTGAGTGATAGGGATCATAGTGCTGCTGATACTGCTGTCACCTCTGAGTGATAAGAATCATAGTGCTGCTGATACTGCTGTCACCGATGAGTGATAGGGTTCATAGTGCTGCTGATGCTGCTGTCACCCCAGAGTGATAGGGCTCATAGTGCTGCTGATACTGCTGTCACCGCTGAGTGAAAGGGGTCATAGTGCTGCTGATACTGCTGTCACCGCTGAGTGATAGGGATCATAGTGCTGCTGATACTGCTGTCACCTCTGAGTGATAGGGATCATAGTGCTGCTGATACTGCTGTCACCCCTGAATGATAGGGATCATAGTGCTGCTGATACTGCTGTCACCCCAGAGTGATAGGGATCATGGTGCTGCTGATACTGCTGTCACCCCTGAATGATAGGGATCATAGTGCTGCTGATACTGCTGTCACCCCAGAGTGATAGGGATCAGTGCTGCTGATACTGCTGTCACCCCTGAGTGATAGGGATCATAGTGCTGCTGATACTGCTGTCACCTCTGAGTGATAGGGATCATAGTGCTGCTGATACTGCTGTCACCCCTGAGTGATAGGGATCATAGTGCTGCTGATACTGCTGTCACCTCTGAGTGATAAGAATCATAGTGCTGCTGATACTGCTGTCACCGCTGAGTGATAGGGGTCATAGTGCTGCTGATACTGCCGTCACCCCTGAGTGATAGTGGTCACAGTGCTGCTGATACTGCAGTCACCTCTGAGTGATAGGGATCATAGTGCTGCTGATACTGCTGTCACCGCTGAGTGATAGGGGTCAGAGTGCTGCTGATACTGCTGTCACCCCTCGTGATAGGGATCATAGTTCTGCTGATATTGCTGTCACCCCTGAATGAAAGGGATCATAGTGCTGCTCATACTGCTGTCATCCCTGAATGATAGGGACCACAGTGCTGCTGATACTGCTGTCACCCCAGAGTGATAGGGATCATGGTGCTTCTGATACTGCTGTCACCCCTCAGTGATAGGGATCATAGTTCTGCTGATACTGCTGTCACCCCTGAATGAAAGGGATCATAGTGCTTCTGATACTGCTGTCACCCCTGAGTGATAGGGATCATAGTGCTGCTGATACTGCTGTCACCCCGAGTGATAGGGATCATAGTGCTGCTGATACTGCTGTCACCTCTGAGTGATAGGGATCATAGTGCTGCTGATACTGCTGTCACCCGATGAGTGATAGGGTTCATAGTGCTGCTGATACTGCTGTCACCCCGAGTGATAGGGGTCATAGTGCTGCTGATACTGCTGTCACCTCTGAGTGAAGGGATCATAGTGCTGCTGATACTGCTGTCACCCTGAGTGATAGGGATCATAGTGCTGCTGATACTGCTGTCACCTCTGAGTGATAGGGATCATAGTGCTGCTGATACTGCTGTCACCCCTGAATGATAGGGATCATAGTGCTGCTGATACTGCTGTCTCCCCAGAGTGATAGGGATCATAGTGCTGCTGATACTGCTGTCACCCCTGAATGATAGGGATCATAGTGCTGCTGATACTGCTATCACCCCAGAGTGATAGGGATCATGGTGCTGCTGATACTGCTGTCACCACTCAGTGATAGGGATCATAGTTCTGCTGATACTGCTGTCACCCCTGAATGATAGGGATCATAGTGCTGCTGATACTGCTGTCACCTCTGAGTGATAGGGATCATAGTGCTGCTGATACTGCTGTCATCCCTGAGTGACAGGGATCATAGTGCTGCTGATACTGCTGTCACCTCTGGAGTGATAGGAATCATAGTGCTGCTGATACTGCTGTCACCTTGAGTGATAGGGGTCATAGTGCTGCTGATACTGCTGTCACCCCTGAGTGATAGGGGTCACAGTGCTGCTGATACTGCAGTCACCTCTGAGTGATAGGGATCATAGTGCTGCTGATACTGCTGTCACCGCTGAGTGATAGGGGTCAGAGTGCTGCTGATACTGCTGTCACCCCTCAGTGATAGGGATCATAGTTCTGCTGATATTGCTGTCACCCCTGAATGAAAGGGATCATAGTGCTGCTCATACTGCTGTCACCCCTGAATGATAGGGGTCTCAGTGCTGCTGATACTGCTGTCACCCCAGAGTGATAGGGATCATGGTGCTGCTGATACTGCTGTCACCTCTGAGTGATAGGGATCATAGTGCTGCTGATATTGCTGTCACCCCTGAGAGATAGGGATCATAGTGCTGCTGATACTGCTGTCACCTCTGAGTGATAGGGATCATAGTGCTGCTGATACTGCTGTCACCCCTGAATGATAGGGATAATAGTGCTGCTGATACTGCTGTCACCCCAGAGTGATAGGGATCATGGTGCTGCTGATACTGCTGTCACCCCTGAATGATAGGGATCATAGTGCTGCTGATACTGCTGTCACCCCAGAGTGATAGGGATCATGGTGCTGCTGATACTGCTGTCACCCTCAGTGATAGGGGACATAGAGCTGCAGCCATCAATCTCTGAATGATACGGATCATAGTGCTGCTGATACTGCTGTCACCGTTGAGTGTAAGGGGTCATAGTGCTGCTGATACTGCTGTCACCGATGAGTGATAGGGATCATAGTGCTGCTGATACAGCTGTCACCGCTGAGTGATAGGGGTCATAGTGCTGCTGATACTGCTGTCACCCCTCAGTGATAGGGATCACAGTTCTGCTGATATTGCTGTCACCCCTGAATGAAAGGGATCATAGTGCTGCTCATGCTGCTGTCACCCCTGATTGAAAGGGATCATAGTGCTGCTGATACTGCTGTCACCCCAGAGCGATAGGGATCATGGTGCTGCTGATACTGCTGTCACCCCTCAGTGATAGGGATCATAGTTCTGCTGTTACTGCTGTCACCCCTGAATGAAAGGGATCATAGTGCTGCTCATACTGCTGTCACCCTTGAATGATAGTGATCATAGTGCTGCTGATACTGCTGTCACCCCTCAGTGATAGGGATCATAGTTCTGCTGATATTGCTGTCACCCCTCAATGAAAGGGATCATAGTGCTGCTCATACTGCTGTCACCCCTGAATGATAGGGATCACAGTGCTGCTGATACTGCTGTCACCCCAGAGTGATAGGGATCATGGTGCTGCTGATACTGCTGTCACCTCTGAGTGATAGGGATCATAGTGCTGCTGATACTGCTGTCACCCCTGAGAGATAGGGATCATAGTGCTGCTGATACTGCTGTCACCCTGAGTGATAGGGATCATAGTGCTGCTGATACTGCTGTCATCCCTGAATGATAGGGATAATAGTGCTGCTGATACTGCTGTCACCCCAGAGTGATAGGGATCATGGTGCTGCTGATACTGCTGTCACCCCTGAATGATAGGGATCATAGTGCTGCTGATACTGCTGTCACCCTGAATGATAGGGATCATAGTGCTGCTGATACTGCTGTCACCCCTGAGTGATAGGGATCATAGTGCTGCTGATACTGCTGTCACCTCTGAGTGATAGGGATCATAGTGCTGCTGATACTGCAGTCACCCCTGAGTGATAGGGATCATAGTGCTGCTGATACTGCTGTCACCCCTGAGTGATAGGGATCATAGTGCTGCTGATACTGCTGTCACCCCTCAGTGATAGGGATCTTAGTTCTGCTGATATTGCTGTCACCCCTGAATGATAAGGGATCATAGTGCTGCTGATACTGCTGTCACCCCTGAATGATTGGGATCATAGTGCTGCTGATACGGCTGTCACCCCAGAGTGATAGGGATCATGGTGCTGCTGATACTGCTGTCACCCCTGAATTATAGGAATCATAGTGCTGCTGTTACTGCTGTCACCCCGGAGTGATGGGGTCATAGTGCTGCTGATACTGCTGTCACCTCTGAGTGATAGGGATCATAGTGCTGCTGATACTGCTGTCACCCCTGAGTGATAGGGATCATAGTGCTGCTGATACTGCTGTCACCTCTGAGTGATAGGGATCATAGTGCTGCTGATACTGCTGTCACCTCTGAGTGATAAGAATCATAGTGCTGCTGATACTGCTGTCACCTCTGAGTGATAGGGGTCATAGTGCTGCTGATACTGCTGTCACCGCTGAGTGATAGGGATCATAGTGCTGCTGATACTGCTGTCACCCCTGAGTGATAGGGATCATAGTGCTGCTGATCCTGCTGTCACCCCTGAGTGATAGGGATCATAGTGCTGCTGATACTGCTGTCACCCCGAGTGATAGGGGACATAGAGCTGCAGCCATCAATCTCTTAATGATAGGGATCATAGTGCTGCTGATACTGCTGTCACCGCTGAGTGAAAGGGGTCATAGTGCTGCTGATACTGCTGTCACCGCTGAGTGATAGGGATCATAGTGCTGCTGATACTGCTGTCACCTCTGAGTGATAGGGATCATAGTGCTGCTGATACTGCTGTCACCCCTGAATGATAGGGATCATAGTGCTGCTGATACTGCTGTCACCCCTGAGTGATAGGGATCATGGTGCTGCTGATACTGCTGTCACCCCTGAGTGATAGGGATCATAGTGCTGCTGATACTGCTGTCACCCCAGAGTGATAGGGATCATGGTGCTGCTGATACTGCTGTCACCCCTCAGTGATAGGGATCATAGTTCTGCTGATACTGCTGTCACCCTTGAATGAAAGGGATCATAGTGCTGCTCATACTGCTGTCACCCTTGAATGATAGGGATCATAGTGCTGCTGATACTGCTGTCACCCCTGAATTATAGGGATCATAGTGCTGCTGATACTGCTGTCACCCCGGAGTGATAGGGGTCATAGTGCTGCTGATACTGCTGTCACCTCTGAGTGATAGGGATCATAGTGCTGCTGATACTGCTGTCACCCCTGAGTGATAGGGATCATAGTGCTGCTGATACTGCTGTCACCTCTGAGTGATAGGGATCATAGTGCTGCTGATACTGCTGTCTCCCCTGAATGATAGGGATCATAGTGCTGCTGATACTGCTGTCACCTCTGAGTGATAATCATAGTGCTGCTGATACTGCTGTCACCCCTGAGTGATAGGGATCATAGTGCTGCTGATACTGCTGTCACCCCTGAGTGATAGGGATCATAGTGCTGCTGATACTGCTGTCACCCCTGAGTGATAGGGATCATAGTGCTGCTGATACTGCTGTCACCCTGAGTGATAGGGATCATGCTGCTGATGCTGCTGTCACCCTGAGTGATAGGGATCATAGTGCTGCTGATACTGCTCTCACCCCGATGATAGGGACATAGGCTGAAGCCATTAACTCTGAATGATAGGGATCACAGTGCTGCTGATACTGCTGTCACCGCTGAGTGATAGGGATCATAGTGCTGCTGATACTGCTGTCACCCCTGAGTGATAGGGATCATAGTGCTGCTGATACTGCTGTCACCCCTGAGTGATAGGGATCATAGTGCTGCTGATACTGCTGTCACCCTGAGTGATAGGGTTCATAGTGCTGCTGATACTGCTGTCACCCCTGAGAAGGGATCATAGTGCTGCTGATACTGCTGTCACCCTGAATGATAGGGATCATAGTGCTGCTGATACTGCTGTCACCCCTGAATTATAGGGATCATAGTGCTGCTGATACTGCTGTCACCCCGGAGTGATAGGGGTCATAGTGCTGCTGATACTGCTGTCACCTCTGAGTGATAGGGATCATAGTGCTGCTGATACTGCTGTCACCCCTGAGTGATAGGGATCATAGTGCTGCTGATACTGCTGTCACCCCTGAGTGATAGGGATCATAGTGCTGCTGATACTGCTGTCACCCCTGAATGATAGGGATCATAGTGCTGCTGATACTGCTGTCACCTCTGAGTGATAAGAATCATAGTGCTGCTGATACTGCTGTCACCTCTGAGTGATAGGGGTCATAGTGCTGCTGATACTGCTGTCACCCTGAAGTGATAGGGATCACAGTGCTGTTGATACTGCTGTCACCCCTGAATGAAAGGGATCATAGTGCTGCTCATACTGCTGTCATCCCTGAATGATAGGGATCATAGTGCTGTTGATACTGCTGTCACCCCTGAATTATAGGGATCATAGTGCTGCTGATACTGCAGTCACCTAGGAGTGATAGGGGTCATAGTGCTGCTGATACTGCTGTCACCCCTGAGTGATAGGGATCATAGTGCTGCTGATACTGCTGTCACCCCTGAGTGATAGGGATCATAGTGCTGCTGATACTGCTGTCACCTCTGAGTGATAGGGATCATAGTGCTGCTGATACTGCTGTCACCCCTGAATGATGGGGATCATAGTGCTGCTGATACTGCTGTCACCTCTGAGTGATAAGAATCATAGTGCTGCTGATACTGCTGTCACCTCTGAGTGATAGGGGTCATAGTGTTGCTGATACTGCTGTCACCCCTGAGTGATAGGGGTCACAGTGCTGCTGATACTGCAGTCACCTCTGAGTGATAGGGATCATAGTGCTGCTGATACTGCTGTCACCGCTGAGTGATAGGGGTCATAGTGCTGCTGATACTAGTGTCACCCCTCAGTGATAGGGATCTTAGTTCTGCTGATATTGCTGTCACCCCTGAATGAAAGGGATCATAGTGCTGCTCATACTGCTGTCACCCCTGAATGATAGGGATCATAGTGCTGCTGATACTGCTCTCACCCCAGAGTGATAGGGATCATGGTGCTGCTGATACTGCTGTCACCCCTGAATGATAGGGATCATAGTGCTGCTGATACTGCTGTCACCCCTGAGTGATAGGGATCATAGTGCTGCTGATACTGCTGTCACCTCAGAGTGATAGGGATCATAGTGCTTGATACTGCTGTCACCTCTGGAGTGATAAGAATCATAGTGCTGCTGATACTGCTGTCACCTCTGAGTGATAGGGATCATAGTGCTGCTGATACTGCTGTCACCTCTGAGTGATAGGGGTCATAGTGCTGCTGATACTGCTGTCACCGCTGAGTGATAGGGATCATAGTGCTGCTGATACTGCTGTCACCTCCGAGTGATAGGGATCATAGTGCTGCTGATACTGCTGTCACCCCTGAATGATAGGGATCATAGTGCTGCTGATACTGCTGTCACCCCAGAGTGATAGGGATCATGGTGCTGCTGATACTGCTGTCACCCCTGAATGATAGGGATCATAGTGCTGCTGATACTGCTGTCACCACAGAGTGATAGGGATCATGGTGCTGCTGATACTGCTGTCACCCCTCAGTGATAGGGATCATAGTTCTGCTGATACTGCTGTCACCCCTGAATGAAAGGGATCATAGTGCTGCTCATACTGCTGTCACCCTTGAATGATAGGGATCATAGTGCTGCTGATACTGCTGTCACCCCTGAATTATAGGGATCATAGTGCTGCTGATACTGCTGTCACCCCGAGTGATAGGGGTCATAGTGCTGCTGATACTGCTGTCACCTCTGAGTGATAGGGATCATAGTGCTGCTGATACTGCTGTCACCCCTGAGTGATAGGGATCATAGTGCTGCTGATACTGCTGTCACCTCTGAGTGATAGGGATCATAGTGCTGCTGATACTGCTGTCACCCCTGAATGATAGGGATCATAGTGCTGCTGATACTGTGTCACCTCTGAGTGATAGGGATCATAGTGCTGCTGATACTGCTGTCACCCCTGAGTGATAGGGATCATAGTGCTGCTGATACTGCTGTCACCTCTGAGTGATAAGAATCATAGTGCTGCTGATACTGCTGTCACCTCTGAGTGATAGGGATCATAGTGCTGCTGATACTGCTGTCACCCCTGAGTGATAGGGGTCATAGTGCTGCTGATACTGCTGTCACCCTGAGTGATAGGGACATAGTGCTGCTGATACTGCTGTCACCCCTGAGTGATAGGGATCAGTTCTGCTGATATTGCTGTCACCCCTGAAGCTAAAGGGATCATAGTGCTGCTGATACTGCTGTCACCCTGAATGATAGGTCACAGTGCTGATACTGCTGTCACCCCTGAATGATAGGGATCATAGTGCTGCTGATACTGCTGTCACCCCAGAATGATAGGGATCATGGTGCTGCTGATACTGCTGTCACCCCTGAGTGATAGGGATCATAGTGCTGCTGATACTGCTGTCACCCCTGAGTGATAGGGATCATAGTGCTGCTGATACTGCTGTCACCGCCCAGTGATACGGGAAATAGAGCTATAGCCATCAATCTCTGAATGATACGGATCATAGTGCTGCTGATACTGGTGTCACCGTTGAGTGTAACCGGTCATAGTGCTGCTGATCCTGCTGTCACTCCTGAGTGATAGGATCATAGTGCTGCTGATACTGCTGTCACCGCTGAGTGATAGGGGTCATAGTGCTGCTGATACTGCTGTCACCCCTCAGTGATAGGGATCATAGTTCTGCTGATATTGCTGTCACCCCTGAATGATAGGGATCATAGTGCTGCTCATACTGCTGTCACCCCTGAATGATAGGGGTCACAGTGCTGCTGATGCTGCTGTCACCTCTGAGTGATAGGGGTCATAGTGCTGCTGATACTGCTGTCACCGCTGAGTGATAGGGATCATAGTGCTGCTGATACTGCTGTCACCCCTGAGTGATAGGGATCATAGTGCTGCTGATACTGCTGTCACCCCGAGTGATAGGGGACATAGAGCAGCTGCCATCAATCTCTTAATGATAGGGATCATAGTGCTGCTGATACTTCTGTCACCGCTGAGTGATAGGGATCATAGTGCTGCTGATACTGCTGTCACCGCTGAGTGATAGGGACATAGTGCTGCTGATACTGCTGTCACCTCTGAGTGATAGGGATCATAGTGCTGCTGATACTGCTGTCACCCCTGAATGATAGGGATCATAGTGCTGCTGATACTGCTGTCACCCCAGAGTGATAGGGATCATGGTGCTGCTGATACTGCTGTCACCCCTGAGTGATAGGGATCATAGTGCTGCTGATACTGCTGTCACCCCTGAATGAAAGGGACTCAGTGCTGCTGATACTGCTGTCACCCTTGAATGATAGGGATCATAGTGCTGCTGATACTGCTGTCACCCCTGAGTGATAGGGATCATAGTGCTGCTGATACTGCTGTCACCCCTGAGATAGGGATCATAGTGCTGCTGATACTGCTGTCACCTCTGAGTGATAGGGATCATAGTGCTGCTGATACTGCTGTCACGCCTGAATGATCGGAATAATAGTGCTGCTGATACTGCTGTCACCCCAGAGTGATAGGAATCATGGTGCTGCTGATACTGCTGTCACCCCTGAATGATAGGGATCATAGTGCTGCTGATACTGCTGTCACCCCAGAGTGATAGGGATCATGGTGCTGCTGATACTGCTGTCACCCCTCAGTGATAGGAGAAATAGAGCTGCAGCCATCAATCTCGGAATGATAGGGATCATAGTGCTGCTGATACTGCTGTCACCCTGAGAGTGATAGGGATCATAGTGCTGCTGATACTGCTGTCACCGCTGAGTGATAGGGGTCATAGGTGCTGCTGATACTGCTGTCACCGCTGAGTGATAGGGGTCATAGTGCTGCTGATACTGCTGTCACCCCTGAGTGATAGGGATCATAGTTCTGCTGATACTGCTGTCACCCCTGAATGATAGGGATCATAGTGCTGCTGATACTGCTGTCACCCCTGAATGATAGGGATCATAGTGCTGCTGATACTGCTGTCACCCCTGAGTGATAGGGATCATAGTGCTGCTGATACTGCTGTCACCCCTGAGTGATAGGGATCATAGTGCTGCTGATACTGCTGTCACCCCTGAATGATAGGGATCGTAGTGCTGCTGATACTGCTGTCACCCTGAGTGATAGGGATCATAGTGCTGCTGATACTGCTGTCACCCTGAGTGATAGGGATCATAGTGCTGCTGATACTGCTGTCACCCCTGAGTGATAGGGACAGTGCTGCTGATACTGCTGTCACCTGAGTGATAGGGATCATAGTGCTGCTGATACTGCTGTCACCCCTGAATGATAGGGATCATAGTGCTGCTGATACTGCTGTCACCCTGAGTGATAGGACATAGTGCTGCTGATACTGCTGTCACCCTGAGTGATAGGATCATAGTGCTGCTGATACTGCTGTCACCCTGAGTGATAGGGATCATAGTGCTGCTGATACTGCTGTCACCCGAGTGATAGGGATCATAGTGCTGCTGATACTGCTGTCACCCTGAGTGATAGGGATCATAGTGCTGCTGATACTGCTGTCACCCTGAGTAGGGGATCATAGTGCTGCTGATACTGCTGTCACCCCGAATGATAGGGATCGCAGTGCTGCTGATACTGCTGTCACCCCAGAGTGATAGGACTATAGTGCTGCTGATACTGCTGTCACCCTGAGTGATAGGGATCATAGTGCTGCTGATACTGCTGTCACCCCTGAGTGATAGGGATCATAGTGCTGCTGATACTGCTGTCACTGGAGTGATAGGGATCATAGTGCTGCTATACGCTGTCACCCCTGAGTGATAGGGATCATAGTGCTGCTGATACTGCTGTCACCCCTGAGTGATAGGGATCATAGTGCTGCTGATACTGCTGTCACCCCTGAATGATAGGGATCATAGTGCTGCTGATACTGCTGTCACCCCAGAGTGATAGGGATCATGGTGCTGCTGATACTGCTGTCACCGCTCAGTGATACGGGAAATAGAGCTGTAGCCATCAATCTCTGAATGATAGGGATCATAGTGCTGCTGATACTGCTGTCACCGTTGACTGTAAGCGGTCATAGAGCTGCTGATCCTGCTGTCACCGATGAGTGATAGGGATCATAGTGCTGCTGATACTGCTGTCACCGCTGAGTGATAGGGGTCATAGTGCTGCTGATACTGCTATCACCCCTAAGTGATAGGGATCACGGTTCTGCTGATATTGCTGTCACCTCTGAATGAAAGGGATCATAGTGCTGCTCATACTGCTGTCATCCCTGAATGATAGGGATCATAGTGCTGCTGATACTGCTGTCACCCCAGAGTGATAGGGATCATGGTGCTGCTGATACTGCTGTCACCCCTCAGTGATAGGGATCATAGTTCTGCTGATACTGCTGTCACCCCTGAATGAAAGGGATCATAGTGCTGCTCATACTGCTGTCACCCTGAATTATAGGGATCATAGTGCTGCTGATACTGCTGTCACCCCTGAGTTATAGGGATCATGTGCTGCTGATACAGCTGTCACCCCGGAGGATAGGGATCATAGTGCTGCTGATACTGCTGTCACCCTGAGTGAGAGGGACTCATAGTGCTGCTGATACTGCTGTCACCCCTGGAGTGATAGGGACTCATAGTGCTGCTGATACTGCTGTCACCCTGAGTGATAGGGATCGAGTGCTGCTGATACTGCTGTCTCCCTGAATGATAGGGATCTATGCTGCTGATACTGCTGTCACCCCTGAGTGATAAGAATCATAGTGCTGCTGATACTGCTGTCACCCCTGAGTGATAGGGTCACAGTGCTGCTGATACTGCTGTCACCCTGAGTGATAGGGATCATAGTGCTGCTGATACTGCTGTCACCGCTGAGTGATAGGGATCATAGTGCTGCTGATACTGCTGTCACCCCTCAGTGATAGGGATCATAGTTCTGCTGATATTGCTGTCACCCCTGAATGAAAGGGATCATAGTGCTGCTGATACTGCTGTCACCCCTGAATGATAGGGATCATAGTGCTGCTGATACTGCTGTCACCCCTGAGTGATAGGGACATAGGTGCTGCTGATACTGCTGTCACCCTGATGATAGGGATCATAGTGCTGCTGATACTGCTGTCACCCCGAGTGATAGTGGTCAGTGCGTGCTGATACTGCTGTCACCTCTGAGAGATAGGGATCATAGTGCTGCTGATACTGCTGTCACCCCTGAGTGATAGGGATCATAGTGCTGCTGATACTGCTGTCACCCCTGAGTGATAGGGATCATAGTGCTGCTGATACTGCTGTCACCTCTGAGTGATAGGAATCATAGTGCTGCTGATACTGCTGTCACCCCTGAGTGATAGGGATCATAGTGCTGCTGATACTGCTGTCACCCTGAGTGATAGGGATCATAGTGCTGCTGATACTGCTGTCACCCTGGAGTGATAGGGATCATAGTGCTGCTGATACTGCTGTCACCCCTGAAGTGATAGGGATCATAGTGCTGCTGATACTGCTGTCACCCCGAGTGATAGGGACATGAGTGCAGCCATCAACCCTAATGATAGGGATCAGTGCTGCTGATACTGCTGTCACTCCTGAATGATAGGGATCATAGTGCTGCTGATACTGCTGTCACCTCTGAGTGATAGGGATCATAGTGCTGCTGATACTGCTGTCACCCCTGAGTGATAGGGTCCAGTGCTGCTGATACTGCTGTCACCCCTGAGTGATAGGGATCATAGTGCTGTTGATACTGCTGTCACCCCTGAATGATAGGGATCATAGTGCTGCTGATACTGCTGTCACCCCTGAATGATAGGGATCATAGTGCTGCTGATACTGCTGTCACCCCTGAGTGATAGGGATCATAGTGCTGCTGATACTGCTGTCACCCTGAGTGATAGGGATCATAGTGCTGCTGATACTGCTGTCACCCTGAGTGATAGGGATCATAGTGCTGCTGATACTGCTGTCACCCTGAGTGATAGGGATCATAGTGCTGCTGATACTGCTGTCACCCTGGAGTGATAGGGATCATAGTGCTGCTGATACTGCTGTCACCCCTGAGTGATAGGGATCATAGTGCTGCTGATACTGCTGTCACCCCTGAGTGATAGGGATCATAGTGCTGCTGATACTGCTGTCACCCTGAGTGATAGGGATCATAGTGCTGCTGATACTGCTGTCACCCCTGAGTGATAGGGATCATAGTGCTGCTGATACTGCTGTCACCTCTGAGTGATAGGGATCATAGTGCTGCTGATACTGCTGTCACCCCTGAGTGATAGGGGTCATAGTGCTGCTGATACTGCTGTCACCCCTGAGTGATAGGGATCATAGTGCTGCTGATACTGCTGTCACCCCTGAGTGATAGGGATCATAGTGCTGCTGATACTGCTGTCACCCCTGAATGATAGGGATCATAGTGCTGCTGATACTGCTGTCACCCCAGAGTGATATGGATCATGGTGCTGCTGATACTGCTGTCACCCCTGAATTATAGGGATCATAGTGCTGCTGTTACTGCTGTCACCCCGGAGTGATAGGGATCATAGTGCTGCTGATACTGCTGTCACCCTGAGTGATAGGGATCATAGTGCTGCTGATACTGCTGTCACCCCTGAAGTGATAGGGATCATAGTGCTGCTGATACTGCTGTCACCCCTGAATGATAGGGATCATAGTGCTGCTGATACTGCTGTCACCCCTGAGTGATAGGGATCATAGTGCTGCTGATACTGCTGTCACCCCTGAGTGATAGGGATCATAGTTCTGCTGATACTGCTGTCACCCCTGAATGAAAGGGATCATAGTGCTGCTGATACTGCTGTCACCCCTGAATGATAGGGACTGGTGCGTTGATACTGCTGTCACCCCTGAATGATAGGGATCATAGTGCCTGATACTGCTGTCACCCCGGAGTGATAGGGTCATAGTGCTGCTGATACTGCTGTCACCCTGAGTGATAGGGATCAGTGCTGCTGATACTGCTGTCACCCCGAGTGATAGGGATCATAGTGCTGCTGATACTGCTGTCACCCCTGAGTGATAGGGATCATAGTGCTGCTGATACTGCTGTCACCCTGAATGATAGGGATCATAGTGCTGCTGATACTGCTGTCACCTCTGAGTGATAGGGATCATAGTGCTGCTGATACTGCTGTCACCCCTGAGTGATAGGGGTCACAGTGCTGCTGATACTGCAGTCACCTCTGAGTGATAGGGATCAAAGTGCTGCTGATACTGCTGTCACCGCTGAGTGATGGGGTCATAGTGCTGCTGATACTGCTGTCACCCCTCAGTGATAGGGATCATAGTTCTGCTGATATTGCTGTCACCCCTGAATGAAAGGGATCATAGTGCTGCTCATACTGCTGTCACCCCTGAATGATAGGGATCATAGTGCTGCTGATACTGCTGTCACCCCAGAGTGATAGGGATCATGGTGCTGCTGATACTGCTGTCACCCCTGAATTATAAGGGATCATAGTGCTGCTGATACTGCTGTCACCCCGGAGTGATAGTGGTCATAGTGCTGCTGATACTGCTGTCACCCCTGAGTGATAGGGATCATAGTGCGCTGATACTGCTGTCACCCCTGAGTGATAGGGATCTGCTGCTGATACTGCTGTCACCCCTGAGTGATAGGGATCATAGTGCTGCTGATACTGCTGTCACCTCTGAGTGATAGGGATCGTAGTGCTGCTGATACTGCTGTCACCCCTGAGTGATAGGGCTCATAGTGCTGCTGATACTGCTGTCACCCCTGAGTGATAGGGATCATAGTGCTGCTGATACTGCTGTCACCCCTGAGTGATAGGGATCATAGTGCTGCTGATACTGCTGTCACCCCTGAGTGATAGGGATCATAGTGCTGCTGATACTGCTGTCACCCCGAGTAATAGGGGACATAGAGCAGCAGCCATCAATCTCTTAATGATAGGGATCATAGTGCTGCTGATACTGCTGTCTTCCCTGAATGATAGGGATCATAGTGCTGCTGATACTGCTGTCACCTCTGAGTGATAGGGATCATAGCGGTGCGTTGATACTGCTGTCACCCTGAGTGATAGGGATCATAGTGCTGCTGATACTGCTGTCACCCCTGAGTGATAGGGATCATAGTTCTGCTGATACTGCTGTCACCCCTGAGTGATAGGGATCATAGTGCTGCTGATACTGCTGTCACCCCTGAATGATAGGGATCATAGTGCTGTTGATACTGCTGTCACCCCTGAGTGATAGGGATCATAGTGCTGCTGATACTGCTGTCACCTCTGAGTGATAGGGATCATAGTGCTGCTGATACTGCTGTCACCCTGAGTGATAGGGATCATAGTGCTGCTGATACTGCTGTCACCCCTGAGTGATAGGGATCATAGTGCTGCTGATACTGCTGTCACCCTGAGTGATAGGGATCATAGTGCTGCTGATACTGCTGTCACCCCTGAATGATAGGGATCATAGTGCTGCTGATACTGCTGTCACCTCTGAGTGATAAGAATCATAGTGCTGCTGATACTGCTGTCACCCTGAGTGATAGGGTCATCAGTGCTGCTGATACTGCTGTCACCCTGAGTGATAGGGTCATAGTGCTGCTGATACTGCTGTCACCCCTGAGTGATAGGGGTCAGTGCTGCTGATACTGCTGTCACCTCTGAAGTGATAGGGATCATAGTGCTGCTGATACTGCTGTCACCCCTGAGTGATAGGGATCATAGTTCTGCTGATACTGCTGTCACCCCTGAATGATAGGGATCATAGTGCTGCTATACTGCTGTCACCCCTGAATGATATGGGATCATAGTGCTGCTGATACTGCTGTCACCCCAGAGTGATAGGGATCATGGTGCTGCTGATACTGCTGTCACCCTGAGTGATAGGGATCTAGTGCTGCTGATACTGCTGTCACCCCTGAGTGATAGGGATCATAGTGCTGCTGATACTGCTGTCACCTCAGAGTGATAGGGATATAGTGCTGCTGATACTGCTGTCACCCTGAGTGATAGGATCATAGTGCTGCTGATACTGCTGTCACCCCTGAGTGATAGGGGTCATAGTGCTGCTGATACTGCTGTCACCCTGGAGTGATAGGGTCATGTGCTGCTGATACTGCTGTCACCCTGAGTGATAGGGATCATAGTGCTGCTGATACTGCTGTCACCTCTGAGTGATAGGGATCATAGTGCTGCTGATACTGCTGTCACCCCTGAATGATAGGGATCATAGTGCTGCTGATACTGCTGTCACCCCTGAGTGATAGGGATCATAGTGCTGCTGATACTGCTGTCACCCCTGAATGATAGGGATCATAGTGCTGCTGATACTGCTGTCACCCCAGAGTGATAGGGATCATGGTGCTGCTGATACTGCTGTCACCCCTCAGTGATAGGGATCATAGTTCTGCTGATACTGCTGTCACCCCTGAATGAAAGGGATCATAGTGCTGCTCATACTGCTGTCACCCTTGAATGATAGGGATCATAGTGCTGCTGATACTGCTGTCACCCCTGAATTATAGGGATCATAGTGCTGCTGATACTGCTGTCACCCCGGAGTGATAGGGTCATAGTGCTGCTGATACTGCTGTCACCTCTGAGTGATAGGGATCATAGTGCTGCTGATACTGCTGTCACCCTGAGTGATAGGGATCATAGTGCTGCTGATACTGCTGTCACCTGAGTGATAGGGATCATAGTGCTGCTGATACTGCTGTCACCCCGAATGATAGGGATCATAGTGCTGCTGATACTGCTGTCACCCTGGAGTGATAGGGACATAGTGCTGCTGATACTGCTGTCACCCTGAGTGATAGGGATCATAGTGCTGCTGATACTGCTGTCACCTCTGAGTGATAGGATCATAGTGCTGCTGATACTGCTGTCACCCTGAGTGATAGGGGTCATAGTGCTGCTGATACTGCTGTCACCCTGAGTGATATGGGTCATAGTGCTGCTGATACTGCTGTCACCTCTGAGTGATAGGGATCATAGTGCTGCTGATACTGCTGTCACCCCTGAGTGATAGGGATCATAGTGCTGCTGATATTGCTGTCACCCCTGAATGATAGGGATCATAGTGCTGCTGATACGCTGTCACCCTGAATGATAGGGTCATAGTGCTGCTGATACTGCTGTCACCCCGAGTGATAGGGATCATAGTGCTGCTGATACTGCTGTCACCCTGAGTGATAGGGACATAGTGCTGCTGATACTGCTGTCACCCTGAGTGATAGGGACATAGTGCTGCTGATACTGCTGTCACCTCTGAGTGATAGGGATCATAGTGCTGCTGATACTGCTGTCACCCCTGAATGATAGGGATCATAGTGCTGCTGATACTGCTGTCACCCCTGAGTGATAGGGATCATAGTGCTGCTGATACTGCTGTCACCCCTGAATGATAGATCTAGTGCTGCTGATACTGCTGTCACCCCGAGTGATAGGATCATAGTGCTGCTGATACTGCTGTCACCCTGAGTGATAGGGACAGAGCTGCTGCCATCAACCTCTGAATGATAGGGATCATAGTGCTGCTGATACTGCTGTCACCGCTGAGTGATAGGGGTCATAGTGCTGCTGATACTGCTGTCACCGCTGAGTGATAGGGATCATAGTGCTGCTGATACTGCTGTCACCGCTGAGTGATAGGGGTCATAGTGCTGCTGATACTGCTGTCACCCCTGAGTGATAGGGATCACAGTGCTGCTGATACTGCTGTCACCTCTGAGTGATAGGGATCATAGTGCTGCTGATACTGCTGTCACCCGGAATGATAGGGATCATAGTGCTGCTGATACTGCTGTCACCCCAGAGTGATAGGGATCATGGTGCTGCTGATACTGCTGTCACCCCTGAGTGATAGGGATCATAGTGCTGCTGATACTGCTGTCACCCCTGAATGATAGGGATCATAGTGCTGCTGATACTGCTGTCACCCCTGAATGATAGGGATCATAGTGCTGCTGATACTGCTGTCACCCCTGAGTGATAGGGATCATAGTGCTGCTGATACTGCTGTCACCCCTGAGTGATAGGGATCATAGTGCTGCTGATACTGCTGTCACCCTGAGTGATAGGATGATAGTGCTGCTGATACTGCTGTCACCCCTGAGTGATAGGGACTTAGTGCTGCTGATACTGCTGTCACCCTGAGTGATAGGGATCATAGTGCTGCTGATACTGCTGTCACCCCGAGTGATAGGGATCATAGTGCTGTTGATACTGCTGTCACCTGAGTGATAGAACTGGTGCTGCTGATACTGCTGTCACCCTGAGTGATAGGGATCATAGTGCTGCTGATACTGCTGTCACCCCTGAGTGATAGGGATCAGTGCTGCTGATACTGCTGTCACCTCTGAAGTGATAGGGATCATAGTGCTGCTGATACGCTGTCACCCCGAGTGATAGGGATCATAGTGCTGCTGATACTGCTGTCACCTCTGAGTGATAGGGATCATAGTGCTGCTGATGCTGCTGTCACCCCTGAGTGATAGGGTCATAGTGCTGCTGATACTGCTGTCACCGCTGAGTGATAGGGATCATAGTGCTGCTGATACTGCTGTCACCCCTGAGTGATAGGGATCATAGTGCTGCTGATACTGCTGTCACCCTGAGTGATAGGGATCATAGTGCTGCTGATACTGCTGTCACCCTGAGTGATAGGGACATGAGCTGCAGCCATCACTCTGAATGATAGGACTATGCTGCTGATACGCTGTACCCTGAGGAAGGTCACAGTGCTGCTGATACTGCTGTCACCCCTGAGTGATAGGGATCATAGTGCTGCTGATACTGCTGTCACCCTGAGTGATAGGGATCATAGTGCTGCTGATACTGCTGTCACCCCTGAGTGATAGGGATCATAGTGCTGCTGATACTGCTGTCACCCCTGAGTGATAGGGATCATGGTGCTGCTGATACTGCTGTCACCCCTGAGTGATAGGGATCATAGTGCTGCTGATACTGCTGTCACCCCTGAATGATAGGGATCATAGTGCTGCTGATACTGCTGTCACCCCTGAGTGATAGGGATCATAGTGCTGCTGATACTGCTGTCACCTCTGAGTGATAGGGATCATAGTGCTGCTGATACTGCTGTCACCCCTGAGAGATAGGGATCATAGTGCTGCTGATACTGCTGTCACCTCTGAGTGATAGGGATCATAGTGCTGCTGATACTGCTGTCACCACTGAGTGATCGGGATAATAGTGCTGCTGATACTGCTGTCACCCCAGAGTGATAGGGATCATGGTGCTGCTGATACTGCTGTCACCCCTGAATGATAGGGATCATAGTGCTGCTGATACTGCTGTCACCCCAGAGTGATAGGGATCATGGTGCTGCTGATACTGCTGTCACCCCTCAGTGATAGGGAAATAGAGCTGCAGCCATCAATCTCTGAATGATAGGGATCATAGTGCTGCTGATACTGCTGTCACCGTTGAGTGTAAGGGGTCATAGTGCTGCTGATACTGCTGTCACCGATGAGTGATAGGGATCATAGTGCTGCTGATACTGCTGTCACCGCTGAGTGATAGGGGTCATAGTGCTGCTGATACTGCTGTCACCCCTAAGTGATAGGGATCACAGTTCTGCTGATATTGCTGTCACCCCTGAATGAAAGGGATCATAGTGCTGCTCATACTGCTGTCATCCCTGAATGATAGGGATCATAGTGCTGCTGATACTGCTGTCACCCCAGAGTGATAGGGATCATAGTGCTGCTGATACTGCTGTCACCCCTGAGTGATAGGGATCATAGTGCTGCTGATACTGCTGTCACCCCTGAATGATGGGGATCATAGTGCTGCTGATACTGCTGTCACCCCTGAGTGATAGGGATCATAGTGCTGCTGATACTGCTGTCACCCCTGAGTGATAGGGATCATAGTGCTGCTGATACTGCTGTCACCCCTGAGTGATAGGATCATAGTGCTGCTGATACTGCTGTCACCTCTGAGTGATAGGGATCATAGTGCTGCTGATACTGCTGTCACCCCTGAGTGATAGGATCATAGTGCTGCTGATACTGCTGTCACCCCTGAGTGATAGGAATCATAGTGCTGCTGATACTGCTGTCACCCTGAGTGATAGGGATCAGAGTGCTGCTGATACTGCTGTCACCCCTGAGTGATAGGATCATAGTGCTGCTGATACTGCTGTCACCTCTGAGTGATAGGGATCATAGTGCTGCTGATACTGCTGTCACCGCTGAGTGATAGGGATCATAGTGCTGCTGATACTGCTGTCACCCCTGAATGATAGGGATCATAGTGCTGCTGCATACTGCTGTCACCCCTGAATGATAGGGTCACAGTGCTGCTGATACTGCTGTCACCCCTGCAGTGATAGGGATCATAGTGCTGCTGATACTGCTGTCACCTCTGAGTGATAGGGATCATAGTGCTGCTGATACTGCTGTCACCCTGAGTGATAGGGATCATAGTGCTGCTGATACTGCTGTCACCTCTGAGTGATAGGGAGTCATGTGCTGCTGATACTGCCTGTCACCCCTGAATGATAGGGATCATAGTGCTGCTGATACTGCTGTCACCCCTGAGTGATAGGGATCATGGTGCTGCTGATACTGCTGTCACCCCTGAATGATAGGGACATAGTGCTGCTGATACTGCTGTCACCCCAGAGTGATAGGGATCATGGTGCTGCTGATACTGCTGTCACCCCTGAGTGAAGGGAAAGAGGCTGTAGCTGTCACCACTGAATGATAGGGATCTAGTGCTGCTGATACTGCTGTCACCCTGACTGTAAGCGGTCATAGTGCTGCTGATACTGCTGTCACTGAGAGTGATAGGATCATAGTGCTGCTGATACTGCTGTCACCGCTGAGTGATAGGGGTCATAGTGCTGCTGATACTGCTGTCACCCCTAAGTGATAGGGATCATAGTTCTGCTGATACTGCTGTCACCTCTGAATGAAAGGGATCATAGTGCTGCTGATACTGCTGTCACCCCTGAATGATAGGGATGAGTGCTGATACTGCTGTCACCCCTGAGTGATAGGGATCATAGTGCTGCTGATACTGCTGTCACCCCTGAGTGATAGGGATCATAGTTCTGCTGATACTGCTGTCACCCTGAATGAAAGGGATCATAGTGCTGCTGATACTGCTGTCACCCCTGAATGATAGGGATCATAGTGCTGCTGATACTGCTGTCACCCTGAATGATAGGGATCATAGTGCTGCTGATACTGCTGTCACCCCTGAGTGATAGGGATCATAGTGCTGCTGATACTGCTGTCACCTCTGAGTGATAGGGATCATAGTGCTGCTGATACTGCTGTCACCCTGAGTGATAGGGACATAGTGCTGCTGATACTGCTGTCACCCCTGAGTGATAGGGATCAGTGCTGCTGATACTGCTGTCACCCTGAATGATAGGGATCATAGTGCTGCTGATACTGCTGTCACCCTGAGTGATAAGAACATAGTGCTGCTGATACTGCTGTCACCCCTGAGTGATAGGGATCGAGTGCTGCTGATACTGCTGTCACCCCTGAGTGATAGGGATCAAAGTGCTGCTGATACTGCTGTCACCGCTGAGTGATGGGGTCATAGTGCTGCTGATACTAGTGTCACCCCTCAGTGATAGGGATCTTAGTTCTGCTGATATTGCTGTCACCCCTGAATGAAAGGGATCATAGTGCTCCTCATACTGCTGTCACCCCTGAATGATAGGGATCATAGTGCTGCTGATACTGCTGTCACCCCAGAGTGATATGGATCATGGTGCTGCTGATACTGCTGTCACCCCTGAATTAAAGGGATCATAGTGCTGCTGTTACTGCTGTCACCCCAGAGTTATAGTTGTCATAGTGCTGCTGATACTGCTGTCACCTCTGAGTGATAATGATCATAGTGCTGCTGATACTGCTGTCACCCCTGAGTGATAGGGATCATAGTGCTGCTGATACTGCTGTCACCTCTGAGTGATAGGGATCATAGTGCTGCTGATGCTGCTGTCACCTCTGAGTGATAGGGATCATAGTGCTGCTGATACTGCTGTCACCGCGGAGTGATAGGGCCAGTGCTGCTGATACTGCTGTCACCGCTGGAGTGATAGGGATCTAGTGCTGCTGATACTGCTGTCACCCCTGAGTGATAGGGAACAGTGCTGCTGATACTGCTGTCACCCCTGAGTGATAGGGATCATAGTGCTGCTGATACTGCTGTCACCCGAGGATAATAGGTGGACATGAGAGCAGCCATCAACTCTTAATGATAGGGATCATAGTGCTGCTGATACTGCTGTCACCCGAGTGATAGGCATACAGCTGCTGATACTGCTGTCACCGCTGAGTGATAGGGATCATAGTGCTGCTGATACTGCTGTCACCTCTGAGTGATAGGGATCATAGTGCTGATACTGCTGTCACCCCTGAATGATAGGGATCATAGTGCTGCTGATACTGCTGTCACCCCTGAGTGATAGGGATCATGGTGCTGCTGATACTGCTGTCACCCTGAGTGATAGGGATCATAGTGTCTGCTGATACTGCTGTCACCCCGAATGATAAGGGATCATGGTGCTGCTGATACTGCTGTCACCCTGAATGATAGGGATCATAGTGCTGCTGATACTGCTGTCACCCTGAGTGATAGGGATCATAGTGCTGCTGATACTGCTGTCACCCCGAGTGATAGGGATCAGTGCTGCTGATACTGCTGTCATCTCTGGAGTGATAGGGATCATAGTGCTGCTGATACTGCTGTCACCCTGAATGATAGGGATCATAGTGCTGCTGATACTGCTGTCACCCCGAGTGATAGGGATCATAGTGCTGCTGATACTGCTGTCACCCCTGAATGATAGGGATCATAGTGCTGCTGATACTGCTGTCACCCCAGAGTGATAGGGATCATGGTGCTGCTGATACTGCTGTCACCCTGAGTGATAGGGAGAAATAGAGCTGCTAGCCATCAACTGAATGATAGGGATCATAGTGCTGCTGATACTGCTGTCACCCTGAGTGATAGGGATCATAGTGCTGCTGATACTGCTGTCACCCTGAGTGATAGGGACTCAGGTGCTGCTGATACTGCTGTCACCGCTGAGTGATAGGGATCATAGTGCTGCTGATACTGCTGTCACCCCTGAGTGATAGGGATCATAGTGCTGCTGATACTGCTGTCACCCCTGAATGATAGGGATCATAGTGCTGCTGATATTGCCTCCCTGAATGATAGGGATCAGAGTGCTGCTGATACTGCTGTCACCCCAGAGTGATAGGGATCATAGTGCTGCTGATACTGCTGTCACCCCTGAGTGATAGGGATCACAGTGCTGCTGATACTGCTGTCACCCCTGAGTGATAGGGATCACAGTGCTGCTGATACTGCTGTCACCCCTGAGTGATAGGGATCATAGTGCTGCCTGTCACCCTGAATGATAGGGATCATGTGCTGTGATACTCGTCACCCTGAGTGATAGGGATCATAGTGCTGCTGATACTGCTGTCACCCTGAGTGATAGGGATCATAGTGCTGCTGATACTGCTGTCACCCCTGAGTGATAGGGATCATAGTGCTGCTGATACTGCTGTCACCCTGAGTGATAGGGATCATAGCTGCTGATACTGCTGTCACCCCTGAATGATAGGGATCATGTGCTGCTGATACTGCTGTCACCCCTGAGTGATAGGGATCATAGTGCTGCTGATACTGCTGTCACCCCTGAATGATAGGGATCATAGTGCTGCTGATACTGCTGTCACCCCGAGTGATAGGGACTAGCGTGCTGCTGATACTGCTGTCACCCTGAATGATAGGGATCATAGTGCTGCTGATACTGCTGTCACCCCGAGTGATAGGGTCATAGTGCTGCTGATACTGCTGTCACCCCTGAGTGATAGGGATCATAGTGCTGCTGATACTGCTGTCACCCCTGAATGATAGGGATCATAGTGCTGCTGATACTGCTGTCACCCCAGAGTGATAGGGATCATGGTGCTGCTGATACTGCTGTCACCCCTGAGTGATAGGGATCATAGTGCTGCTGATACTGCTGTCACCCCTGAGTGATAGGGTCATAGTGCTGCTGATACTGCTGTCACCCCTGAGTGATAGGGATCATAGTGCTGCTGATACTGCTGTCACCCCTGAGTGATAGGGATCATAGTGCTGCTGATACTGCTGTCACCCTGAGTGATAGGGATCATAGTGCTGCTGATACTGCTGTCACCCTGAGTGATAAGGATCAGTGCTGCTGATACTGCTGTCACCCTGGATGATAGGGTCATAGTGCTGCTGATACTGCTGTCACCCCTGAAGTGATAGGGATCATAGTGCTGTTGATCTCTGTCACCCCGAGTGATAGGGATCATAGTGCTGTTGATACTGCTGTCACCCCTGAGTGATAGGGATCATAGTGCTGCTGATACTGCTGTCACCCCGAGTGATAGGGATGCACTGCCTCACTAATGATAGGGATCATAGTGCTGCTGATACTGCTGTCACCCCTGAGTGATAGGGATCATAGTGCTGCTGATACTGCTGTCACCCCTGAGTGATAGGATCATAGTGCTGCTGATACTGCTGTCACCCTGAATGATAGGGATCATAGTGCTGCTGATACTGCTGTCACCCCGAGTGATAGGGATCATAGTGCTGCTGATACTGCTGTCACCCCTGAGTGATAGGGATCATAGTTCTGCTGATACTGCTGTCACCCCTGAATGATAGGGATCATAGTTTATACTGCTGTCACCTTGAATGATAGGGATCATAGTGCTGCTGATACTGCTGTCACCCCTGAATGATAGGGATCATAGTGCTGCTGATACGCTGTCACCCCGAGTGATAGGGATCATAGTGCTGCTGATACTGCTGTCACCCCTGAGTGATAGGGATCATAGTGCTGCTGATACTGCTGTCACCCCTGGAGTGATAGGGACAAGTGCTGCTGATACTGCTGTCACCTCTGAGTGATAGGGATCATAGTGCTGCTGATACTGCTGTCACCCCTGAATGATAGGGACATAGTGCTGCTGATACTGCTGTCACCCTGAGTGATAGAGATCATAGTGCTGCTGATACTGCTGTCACCCCTGAGTGATAGGGATCATAGTGCTGCTGATACTGCTGTCACCCTGAGTGATAGGGATCTAGTGCTGCTGATACTGCTGTCACCCTGGAGTGATGGGATCTAGTGCTGCTGATACTGCTGTCACCCCGAGTGATAGGGATCATAGTGCTGCTGATACTGCTGTCACCCCTGAATGATAGGATACAGTGCGTGCTGATACTGCTGTCACCCCTGAATGATAGGGATCATAGTGCTGCTGATACTGCTGTCACCCCAGAGTGATAGGGATCATAGTGCTGCTGATACTGCTGTCACCCCTGAATGATAGGGATCATAGTGCTGCTGATACTGCTGTCACCCCTGAGTGATAGGTCATAGTGCTGCTGATACTGCTGTCACCCCTGAGTGATAGGGATCATAGTGCTGCTGATACTGCTGTCACCCCTGAGTGATAGGGATCATAGTGCTGCTGATACTGCTGTCACCCTGAGTGATAGGGATCATAGTGCTGCTGATACTGCTGTCACCCCTGAGTGATAGGGATCATAGTGCTGCTGATACTGCTGTCACCTCTGAGTGATAGGGTCATAGTGCTGCTGATACTGCTGTCACCCCTGAGTGATAGGGATCATAGTGCTGCTGATACTGCTGTCACCCCTGAGTGATAGGGATCATAGTGCTGCTGATACTGCTGTCACCCCTGAGTGATAGGGATCATAGTGCTGCTGATACTGCTGTCACCCTGAGTGATAGGGGCATAGCTGCTAGCTGCTGTCACCTCTGAATGATAGGGATCATAGTGCTGCTGATACTGCTGTCACCCCTGAGTGATAGGGATCATAGTGCTGCTGATACTGCTGTCACCCCTGAGTGATAGGGATCATAGTGCTGCTGATACTGCTGTCACCTCTGAGTGATAGGGATCATAGTGCGCTGATACTGCTGTCACCCCGAGTGATAGGAACAGTGCTGCTAGCATCACTGAGTGATAGGATCATAGTGCTGCTGATACTGCTGTCACCCCTGAGTGATAGGGATCATAGTGCTGCTGATACTGCTGTCACCCCTGAATGATAGGGATCATAGTGCTGCTGATACTGCTGTCACCCTGAGTGATAGGATCATAGTGCTGCTGATACTGCTGTCACCCTGAGTGATAGGGATCATAGTGCTGCTGATACTGCTGTCACCCTGAGTGATAGGGATCATAGTGCTGCTGATACTGCTGTCACCCCTGAGTGATAGGGATCATAGTGCTGCTGATACTGCTGTCACCCTCAGTGATAGGATCAAGTCTGCTGATACTGCTGTCACCCCTGAATGATAGGGATCATAGTGCTGCTGATACTGCTGTCACCCCTGAATGATAGGGATCATAGTGCTGCTGATACTGCTGTCACCCCTGAGTGATAGGGATCATGGTGCTGCTGATACTGCTGTCACCCCTGAATGATAGGGATCATGCGCTGATACTGCTGCAGTGCGATACTGCTGTCACCTCTGGAGTGATAGGGATCATAGTGCTGCTGATACTGCTGTCACCCCTGAGTGATAGGGATCATAGTGCTGCTGATACTGCTTCACCCCTGAGTGATAGGGATCATAGTGCTGCTGATACTGCTGTCACCCCTGAGTGATAGGGATCTAGTGCTGCTGATACTGCTGTCACCTCTGAGTGATAGGGCTCAGTGCTGCTGATACTGCTGTCACCCCTGAGTGATAGGGATCATAGTGCTGCTGATACTGCTGTCACCCCGAGTGATAGGGATCATGTGCTGCTGATACTGCTGTCACCCCTGAATGATAGGGATCATAGTGCTGCTGATACTGCTGTCACCCCAGAGTGATAGGGATCATAGTGCTGCTGATACTGCTGTCACCCCTGAGTGATAGGGATCATAGTGCTGCTGATACTGCTGTCACCCCTGAATGATAGGGATCATAGTGCTGCTGATACTGCTGTCACCCCTGAATGATAGGGATCATAGTGCTGCTGATACTGCTGTCACCCTGAGTGATAGGGATCATAGTGCTGCTGATACTGCTGTCACCCCTGAGTGATAGGGATCATAGTGCTGCTGATACTGCTGTCACCCCGAGTGATAGGGTCATAGTGCTGCTGATACTGCTGTCACCCTGAGTGATAGGATCATAGTGCTGCTGATACTGCTGTCACCCTGGAGTGATAGGGATCATAGTGCTGCTGATACTGCTGTCACCCCTGAATGATAGGGATCATAGTGCTGCTGATACTGCTGTCACCCCAGAGTGATAGGGATCATGGTGCTGCTGATACTGCTGTCACCCCTGAGTGATAGGGATCATAGTGCTCCTGATAACTGCTGTCACCCCTGGAGTGATAGGGATCAGTGCTGCTGATACTGCTGTCACCCTGAGTGATAGGGATCATAGTGCTGCTGATACTGCTGTCACCCCTGATGATAGGGATCATAGTGCTGCTGATACTGCTGTCACCCTGAGTGATAGGGATCAGTTCTGCTGATACTGCTGTCACCCCTGAATGATAGGGATCATAGTGCTGCTGATACTGCTGTCACCCGAATGATAGGGATCATAGTGCTGCTGATACTGCTGTCACCCCGAGTGATAGGGATCATAGTGCTGTTGATACTGCTGTCACCCCTCGGTGATAGGGATCATAGTGCTGCTGATACTGCTGTCACCCTGGAGTGATAGGGATCATAGTGCTGCTGATACTGCTGTCACCCTGAGTGATAGGGACTAGTGCTGCTGATACTGCTGTCACCCTGAGTGATAGGGATCATAGTGCTGCTGATACTGCTGTCACCCCTGAGTGATAGGGATCATAGTGCTGCTGATACTGCTGTCACCCCTGAGTGATAGGGATCACAGTGCTGCTGATACTGCTGTCACCTCTGAATGATAGGGATCATAGTGCTGCTGATACTGCTGTCACCCCTGAGTGATAGGAATCATAGTGCTGCTGATACTGCTGTCACCCTGAGTGATAGGGATCATAGTGCTGCTGATACTGCTGTCACCCCTGGAGTGATAGGGATCATAGTGCTGCTGATACTGCTGTCACCCCTGAGTGATAGGGATCATAGTTGCTGATACTGCTGTCACCCCTGAGTGATAGGGATCATAGTGCTGCTGATACTGCTGTCACCCCTGAGTGATAGGGACATAGTGCTGCTGATACTGCTGTCACCCCTGAGTGATAAGGGATCATAGTGCTGCTGATACTGCTGTCACCCTGAGTGATAGGGATCATAGTGCTGCTGATACGCTGTCACCCCTGAGTGATAGGGATCATAGTGCTGCTGATACTGCTGTCACCCCTGAGTGATAGGGATCATAGTGCTGCTGATACTGCTGTCACCCCGAGTGATAGGGATCCAGTGCTGCTGATACTGCTGTCACCCCTGAATGATAGGGATCATAGTGCTGCTGATACTGCTGTCACCCCTGAATGATAGGGATCATAGTGCTGCTGATACTGCTGTCACCCTGAATGATAGGATCATAGTGCTGCTGATACTGCTGTCACCCCGAGTGATAGGATCAGTGCTGTGATACTGCTGTCACCCCTGAGTGATAGGGATCATAGTGCTGCTGATACTGCTGTCACCCCTGAGTGATAGGGATCATAGTGCTGCTGATACTGCTGTCACCTCTGAGTGATAGGGATCATAGTGCTGCTGATACTGCTGTCACCTCTGAGTGATAAGAATCATAGTGCTGCTGATACTGCTGTCACCCCTGAGTGATAGGGATCATAGTGCTGCTGATACTGCTGTCACCGCTGAGTGATAGGGATCATAGTGCTGCTGATACTGCTGTCACCCCTGAGTGATAGGGATCATAGTGCTGCTGATACTGCTGTCACCCCTGAGTGATAGGGATCATAGTGCTGCTGATACTGCTGTCACCCGAGTGATAGGGGACATAGAGCTGCTGCCATCAATCTCTGAATGATAGGGATCATAGTGCTGCTGATACTGCTGTCACCCCGAGTGATAGGGTCATAGTGCTGCTGATACTGCTGTCACCCCTGAGTGATAGGGATCACAGTGCTGCTGATACTGCTGTCACCCCTGAGTGATAGGGATCATAGTGCTGCTGATACTGCTGTCACCCCTGAATGATAGGGATCATAGTGCTGCTGATACTGCTGTCACCCCAGAGTGATAGGGATCATGGTGCTGCTGATACTGCTGTCACCCCTGAGTGATAGGGATCATAGTGCTGCTGATACTGCTGTCACCCCTGAATGATAGGATCATAGTGCTGCTGATACTGCTGTCACCCTGAGTGATAGGGATCATAGTGCTGCTGATACTGCTGTCACCCCTGAGTGATAGGGCCATAGTGCTGCTGATACTGCTGTCACCCTGGAGTGATAGGGATCATAGTGCTGCTGATACTGCTGTCACCCCTGAGTGATAGGGATCATAGTGCTGCTGATACTGCTGTCACCCTGAGTGATAGGGATCATAGTGCGCGATACTGCTGTCACCTCTGATGATAGGGATCATGTGCTGATACTGCTGTCACCCTGAGTGATAGGGTCATAGTGCTGCTGATACTGCTGTCACCCTGAGTGATAGGGATCATAGTGCTGCTGATACTGCTGTCACCCTGAGTGATAGGGATCATAGTGCTGCTGATACTGCTGTCACCCCTGAAGTGATAGGGATCATAGTGCTGCTGATACTGCTGTCACCCCTGAATGATAGGGATCATAGTGCTGCTGATACTGCTGTCACCCCTGAGTGATAGGGATCATAGTGCTGCTGATACTGCTGTCACCCTGAGTGATAGGGATCATAGTGCTGCTGACTGCTGTCACCCCTGAGTGATGGACATGCGTGATCTGCATCACCTTGATAGGGATCATAGTGCTGCTGATACTGCTGTCACCCTGAGTGATAGGGATCATAGTGCTGCTGATACTGCTGTCACCCCTGAGTGATAGGGATCATAGTGCTGCTGATACTGCTGTCACCCCTGATGATAGGGATCATAGTGCTGCTGATACTGCTGTCACCCCTGAGTGATAGGGATCATAGTGCTGCTGATACTGCTGTCACCCCTGAGTGATAGGGATCATAGTGCTGCTGATACTGCTGTCACCCCTGAATGATAGGGATCATAGTGCTGCTGATACTGCTGTCACCCCTGAATGATAGGGATCATAGTGCTGCTGATACTGCTGTCACCCCTGAATGATAGGGATCATAGTGCTGCTGATACTGCTGTCACCCCTGAGTGATAGGGATCATAGTGCTGCTGATACTGCTGTCACCCCTGAGTGATAGGGATCATAGTGCTGCTGATACTGCTGTCACCCCTGAGTGATAGGGATCATAGTGCTGCTGATACTGCTGTCACCCCTGAGTGATAGGGATCATAGTGCTGCTGATACTGCTGTCACCTCTGAGTGATAGGGATCATAGTGCTGCTGATACTGCTGTCACCCCTGAGTGATAGGGATCATAGCTGCTGATACTGCTGTCACCCCTGAGTGATAGGGATCATAGTGCTGCTGATACTGCTGTCACCCCTGAGTGATAGGGATCATAGTGCTGCTGATACTGCTGTCACCGCTGAGTGATAGGGGTCATAGTGCTGCTGATACTGCTGTCACCCTGAGTGATAGGGATCATAGTGCTGCTGATACTGCTGTCACCCCTGAATGATAGGGATCATAGTGCTGCTGATACTGCTGTCACCCCTGAGTGATAGGGATCATAGTGCTGCTGATACTGCTGTCACCCCTGAGTGATAGGGATCATAGTGCTGCTGATACTGCTGTCACCCCTGAATGATAGGGATCATAGTGCTGCTGATACTGCTGTCACCCCTGAGTGATAGGGATCATAGTGCTGCTGATACTGCTGTCACCCCTGAGTGATAGGGATCATAGTGCTGCTGATACTGCTGTCACCCCTGAGTGATAGGGATCATAGTGCTGCTGATACTGCTGTCACCCCTGAGTGATAGGGATCATAGTGCTGCTGATACTGCTGTCACCCTGAGTGATAGGGATCATAGTGCTGCTGATACGTGCTGTCACCCCTGAGTGATAGGGATCATAGTGCTGCTGATACTGCTGTCACCCCTGAGTGATAGGGATCATAGTGCTGCTGATACTGCTGTCACCCCTGAGTGATAGGGATCATAGTGCTGCTGATACTGCTGTCACCCCTGAATGATAGGGATCATAGTGCTGCTGATACTGCTGTCACCCCTGAGTGATAGGGATAGTGCTGCTGATCACTTGAGTGATAGGGACTAGTGCTGCTGATACTGCTGTCACCCTGAGTGATAGGGATCATAGGTGCTGATACTGCTGTCACCCTGAGTGATAGGGATCATAGTGCTGCTGATACTGCTGTCACCCTGAGTGATAGGGATCATAGTGCTGCTGATACTGCTGTCACCCCTGAATGATAGGGATCATAGTGCTGCTGATACTGCTGTCACCCCTGAGTGATAGGGATCATAGTGCTGCTGATACTGCTGTCACCCCTGAGTGATAGGATCATAGTGCTGCTGATACTGCTGTCACCCTGAATGATAGGGATCATAGTGCTGCTGATACTGCTGTCACCCCTGAGTGATAGGGATCATAGTGCTGCTGATACTGCTGTCACCCTGAAGTGATAGGGATCATAGTGCTGCTGATACTGCTGTCACCCTGAGTGATAGGGATCATAGTGCTGCTGATACTGCTGTCACCCCTGAGTGATAGGGATCATAGTGCTGCTGATACTGCTGTCACCCCTGAGTGATAGGGATCATAGTGCTGCTGATACTGCTGTCACCCCTGAGTGATAGGGATCATAGTGCTGCTGATACTGCTGTCACCCCTGAATGATAGGGATCATAGTGCTGCTGATACTGCTGTCACCCCTGAGTGATAGGGATCATAGTGCTGCTGATACTGCTGTCACCCCTGAGTGATAGGGATCATAGTGCTGCTGATACTGCTGTCACCCCTGAGTGATAGGGATCATAGTGCTGCTGATACTGCTGTCACCCCTGAGTGATAGGGATCATAGTGCTGCTGATACTGTCACCCTGAATGATAGGGATCATAGTGCTGCTGATACTGCTGTCACCCTGAGTGATAGGGATCATAGTGCTGATACTGCTGTCACCCCTGAGTGATAGGGATCATAGTGCTGCTGATACTGCTGTCACCCCTGAGTGATAGGGATCATAGTGCTGCTGATACTGCTGTCACCTCTGAGTGATAGGGATCATAGTGCTGCTGATACTGCTGTCACCCTGAATGATAGGGATCATAGTGCTGCTGATACTGCTGTCACCCCGAGTGATAGGGATCATAGTGCTGCTGATACTGCTGTCACCCTGAATGATAGGGATCTAGTGCTGCTGATACTGCTGTCACCCCTGAGTGATAGGGATCATAGTGCTGCTGATACTGCTGTCACCTCTAGTGATAGGGATCATAGTGCTGCTACTGCTGTCACCTCTGAATGATAGGGATCATAGTGCTGCTGATACTGCTGTCACCCCTGAGTGATAGGGATCATAGTGCTGCTGATACTGCTGTCACCCTGGAGTGATAGGGATCATAGTGCTGCTGATACTGCTGTCACCTCTGAGTGATAGGGATCATAGTGCTGCTGATACTGCTGTCACCCCTGATAGGGATCATAGTGCTGCTGATACTGCTGTCACCCTGAGTGATAGGGATCATAGTGCTGCTGATACTGCTGTCACCCCTGAGTGATAGGATCATAGTGCTGCTGATACTGCTGTCACCCCTGAGTGATAGGGATCATAGTGCTGCTGATACTGCTGTCACCCTGAGTGATAGGGATCATAGTGCTGCTGATACTGCTGTCACCCCTGAATGATAGGGATCATAGTGCTGCTGATACTGCTGTCACCCCTGAGTGATAGGGATCATAGTGCTGCTGATACTGCTGTCACCCCTGAGTGATAGGGATCATAGTGCTGCTGATACTGCTGTCACCCCTGAGTGATAGGGATCATAGTGCTGCTGATACTGCTGTCACCCCTGAGTGATAGGGATCATAGTGCTGCTGATACTGCTGTCACCCCTGAGTGATAGGGATCATAGTGCTGCTGATACTGCTGTCACCTCTGGAGTGATAGGGATCATAGTGCTGCTGATACTGCTGTCACCCCTGAGTGATAGGGATCATAGTGCTGCTGATACTGCTGTCACCCCGGAGTGATAGGGGTCATAGTGCTGCTGATACTGCTGTCACCCCTGAGTGATAGGGATCATAGTGCTGCTGATACTGCTGTCACCCCTGAGTGATAGGGATCATAGTGCTGCTGATACTGCTGTCACCCCTGAGTGATAGGGATCATAGTGCTGCTGATACTGCTGTCACCCCTGAATGATAGGGATCATAGTGCTGCTGATACTGCTGTCACCCCTGAGTGATAGGGATCATAGTGCTGCTGATACTGCTGTCACCCCTGAGTGATAGGGATCATAGTGCTGCTGATACTGCTGTCACCCCTGAGTGATAGGGATCATAGTGCTGCTGATACTGCTGTCACCTCTGGAGTGATAGGGATCATAGTGCTGCTGATACTGCTGTCACCCCTGAGTGATAGGGATCATAGTGCTGCTGATACTGCTGTCACCCCTGAATGATAGGGATCATAGTGCTGCTGATGCTGCTGTCATCCCTGAGTGATAGGGATCATAGTGCTGCTGATACTGCTGTCACCCCTGAGTGATAGGGATCATAGTGCTGCTGATACTGCTGTCACCCCTGAGTGATAGGGATCATAGTGCTGCTGATACTGCTGTCACCTCTGAGTGATAGGGATCATAGTGCTGCTGATACTGCTGTCACCCCTGAGTGATAGGGGTCATGGTGCTGATCGCTGTCACCCTGAGTGATAGGATCAAGTGCTGCTGATACTGCTGTCACCCTGAGTGATAGGGATCATGTGCTGCTGATACTGCTGTCACCCCTGGATGATAGGGATCATAGTGCTGCTGATACTGCTGTCACCCCGAGTGATAGGGATCATAGTGCTGCAGCCTTCACCCTTGAATGATAGGACACAGTGCTGATACTGCTGTCACCCTGAGTGATAGGGATCATAGTGCTGCTGATACTGCTGTCACCCCTGAGTGATAGGGATCACAGTGCTGCTGATACTGCTGTCACCCCTGAGTGATAGGGATACAGTGCTGCTGATACTGCTGTCACCCCTGAGTGATAGGGATCATAGTGCTGCTGATGCTGCTGTCACCCCTGAGTGATAGGGATCGTAGTGCTGCTGATACTGCTGTCACCTCTGAGTGATAGGGATCATAGTGCTGCTGATACTGCTGTCACCCTGAATGATAGGGACTCAGTGCTGCTGATACTGCTGTCACCCCTGAATGATAGGGATCATAGTGCTGCTGATACTGCTGTCACCCCTGAGTGATAGGGATCATAGTGCTGCTGATACTGCTGTCACCCCTGAGTGATAGAGGCTGCTGATACTGCTGTCACCCTGAGTGATAGGGATCATGTGCTGCTGATACTGCTGTCACCCTCAGTGATAGGGGTCATAGTGCTGCTGATACACTGTCTGAGTGATAGGGATCATAGTGCTGCTGATACTGCTGTCACCCCTGAGTGATAGGGATCATAGTGCTGCTGATACTGCTGTCACCCTGAGTGATAGGGATCATAGTGCTGCTGATACTGCTGTCACCCTGAGTGATAGGGATCAGGTGCTGCTGATACTGCTGTCACCCTGAAGTGATAGGGATCATAGTGCTGCTGATACTGCTGTCACCCCTGAGTGATAAGGATCATAGTGCTGCTGATACTGCTGTCACCCTGAATGATAGGGATCATAGTGCTGCTGATGCTGCTGTCACCCCAAGTGATAGGGATCATAGTGCTGCTGATACTGCTGGCACCCCGAGTGATAGGGGACATAGTGCTGCTGATACTGCTGTCACCCCTGAATGATAGGGATCATAGCGCTGCTGATACTGCTGTCACCTCTGAGTGATAGGGATCATAGTGCTGCTGATACTGCTGTCACCTCTGAGTGATAGGGATCAGTGCTGCTGATACTGCTGTCACCCCTGAATGATAGGGATCATAGTGCTGCTGATACTGCTGTCACCCCGAGTGATAGGGATCATGGTGCTGCTGATACTGCTGTCACCCCTGAGTGATAGGGATCAGTGCTGCTGATACTGCTGTCACCCCTGAGTGATAGGGATCAAGTGCTGCTGATACTGCTGTCACCCTGAATGATAGGATCATAGTGCTGCTGATACTGCTGTCACCCCTGAGTGATAGGGATCATAGTGCTGCTGATACAGCTGTCACCCTGAGTGATAGGGGTCATAGTGCTGCTGATACTGCTGTCACCTCTGGAGTGGAATCATGTGCTGCTGATACTGCTGTCACCCCTGAGTGATAGGGATCATAGTGCTGCTGATACTGCTGTCACCCTGAGTGATAGGGATCATAGTGCTGCTGATACTGCTGTCACCCTGAGTGATAGGGATCATAGTGCTGCTGATACTGCTGTCACCCTGGAGTGATAGGATCCTAGTGCTGCTGATACTGCTGTCACCCTGAGTGATAGGATCATAGTGCTGCTGATACTGCTGTCACCCCTGAATGATAGGGATCATAGTGCTGCTGATACTGCTGTCACCCTGAATGATAGGGATCATAGTGCTGCTGATACTGCTGTCACCCCTGAATGATAGGGATCATAGTGCTGCTGATACTGCTGTCACCCCTGAGTGAAAGGGATCATAGTGCTGCTGATACTGCTGTCACCCCTGAGTGATAGGGATCATAGTGCTGCTGATACTGCTGTCACCCTGAATGATAGGGATCATAGTGCTGCTGATACTGCTGTCACCCCTGAGTGATAGGGATCATAGTGCTGCTGATACTGCTGTCACCCTGAATGATAGGGATCATAGTGCTGCTGATACTGCTGTCACCTCTAGTGATAGGGACATAGTGCTGCTGATACTGCTGTCACCCCTGGAGTGATAGGGATCATAGTGCTGCTGATACTGCTGTCACCCCTGAGTGATAGGACTGGTGCGCTGATACTGCTGTCACCTCTGAGTGATAGGGATCATAGTGCTGCTGATACTGCTGTCACCCTGAGTGATAGGGATCATAGTGCTGCTGATACTGCTGTCACCCCTGAGTGATAGGGATCATAGTGCTGCTGATACTGCTGTCACCCCTGAGTGATAGGGACCATAGTGCTGCTGATACTGCTGTCACCGCTGAGTGATAGGGATCATAGTGCTGCTGATACTGCTGTCACCCCTGAGTGATAGGGATCATAGTGCTGCTGATACTGCTATCACCCTGAGTGATAGGGATCATAGTGCTGCTGATACTGCTGTCACCCCTGAGTGATAGGGTCATAGTGCTGCTGATACTGCTGTCACCCCGAGTGATAGGAGAGCTCTGCTGCCATCACCTCTGAATGTTAGGGATCGTGCTGCTGATACTGCTGTCACCCCTGAAGTGATAGGATCATAGTGCTGCTGATACTGCTGTCACCCCTGAGTGATAGGGATCATAGTGCTGCTGATACTGCTGTCACCCCGAGTGATAGGAATCATAGTGCTGCTGATACTGCTGTCACCCCTGAGTGATAGGAATCTCAGTGCTGCTGATATTGCTGTCACCCCTGAATGAATGGGATCATAGTGCTGCTGATACTGCTGTCACCCCTGAGTGATAGGGATCATAGTGCTGCTGATACTGCTGTCACCCCTGAGTGATAGGGATCATAGTGCTGCTGATACTGCTATCACCCTTGAATGATAGGGATCATAGTGCTGCTGATGCTGCTGTCACCCCTGAATGACAGGGATCATAGTGCTGCTGATACTGCTGTCACCCCTGAGTGATAGGATCATAGTGCTGCTGATACTGCTGTCACCCCTGAGTGATAGGGATCATAGTGCTGCTGATACTGCTGTCACCCCTGAGTGATAGGGATCATAGTTCTGCTGATACTGCTGTCACCCCTGAATGATAGGGATCATAGTGCTGCTGATACTGCTGTCACCCCTGAATGATAGGGATCATAGTGCTGCTGATACTGCTGTCACCTCTGAATGATAAGGGATCATAGTGCTGCTGATACTGCTGTCACCCCTGAGTGATAGGGATCATAGTGCTGCTGATACTGCTGTCACCCCTGAGTGATAGGGATCATAGTGCTGCTGATACTGCTGTCACCCTGAGTGATAGGGATCATAGTGCTGCTGATACTGCTGTCACCGCTGAGTGATAGGGATCATAGTGCTGCTGATACTGCTGTCACCCCTGAATGATAGGGATCATAGTGCTGCTGATACTGCTGTCACCCCTGAGTGATAGGGATCATAGTGCTGCTGATACTGCTGTCACCCCTGAGTGATAGGGATCATAGTGCTGCTGATACTGCTGTCACCCCTGAATGATAGGGATCATAGTGCTGCTGATACTGCTGTCACCCCTGAATGATAGGGATCATAGTGCTGCTGATACTGCTGTCACCCCTGAATGATAGGGATCACAGTGCTGCTGATACTGCTGTCACCCCTGAGTGATAGGAATCATAGTGCTGCTGATACTGCTGTCACCCCTGAGTGATAGGGATCATGGTGCTGCTGATACTGCTGTCACCCCTGAGTGATAGGGATCATAGTGCTGCTGATACTGCTGTCACCCCTGAGTGATAGGGATCATAGTGCTGCTGATACTGCTGTCACCCGTGATAGGGCACATTGCTGCTGCTGCATCACCCTGAATGATAGGGATCATAGTGCTGCTGATACTGCTGTCACCCTGGAGTGATAGGTCATAGTGCTGCTGATACTGCTGTCACCCTGAGTGATAGGGATCATAGTGCTGCTGATACTGCTGTCACCCTCCGAATGATAGGGATCATAGTGCTGCTGATACTGCTATCACCCCTGAATGATAGGGATCATAGTGCTGCTGATACTGCTGTCACCCCTGAGTGATAGGAATCATAGTGCTGCTGATACTGCTGTCACCCCTGAATGATAGGGATCATAGTGCTGCTGATACTGCTGTCACCCCTGAATGATAGGGATCATAGTGCTGCTGATACTGCTGTCACCCCTGAGTGATAGGGATCATAGTGCTGCTGATACTGCTGTCACCCTGAGTGATAGGGATCATAGTGCTGCTGATACTGCTGTCACCCCTGAGTGATAGGATCATGTGCTGCTGATACTGCTGTCACCCTGGAGTGATAGGATCATAGTGCTGATACTGCTGTCACCCCTGAGTGATAGGGATCATAGTGCTGCTGATACTGCTGTCACCCCTGAATGATAGGGATCATAGTGCTGCTGATACTGCTGTCACCCCAAGTGATAGGGGACATAGCGCTGCTGCCATCATCCTCTGAATGATAGAGATCATAGTGCTGCTGATACTGCTGTCACCGCTGAGTGATAGGGATCATAGTGCTGCTGATACTGCTGTCACCGCTGAGTGATAGGGATCATAGTGCTGCTGATACTGCTGTCACCCCTGAATGATAGGGATCATAGTGCTGCTGATACTGCTGTCACCCCGAGGATAGGATAGGTGTGCATCAGATAGATCTAGTGCTGCTGATACTGCTGTCACCCCTGAGTGATAGGGTCAAGTGCTGCTGATACTGCTGTCACCCCTGAGTGATAGGGATCATAGTGCTGCTGATACTGCTGTCACCCTGAGTGATAGGGATCATAGTGCTGCTGATACTGCTGTCACCGCTGAGTGATAGGGTCATAGTGCTGCTGATACTGCTGTCACCCCTGAGTGATAGGGATCATAGTGCTGCTGATACTGCTGTCACCCTGAGTGATAGGGATCATAGTGCTGCTGATACTGCTGTCACCCTGAGTGATAGGGATCATAGTGCTGATACTGCTGTCACCCCTGAATGATAAGGGATCATAGTGCTGCTGATACTGCTGTCACCCCTGAGTGATAGGGATCATAGTGCTGCTGATACTGCTGTCACCCCTGAGTGATAGGGATCATAGTGCTGCTGATACTGCTGTCACCCCTGAGTGATAGGGATCATAGTGCTGCTGATACTGCTGTCACCCCTGAATGATAGGGATCATAGTGCTGCTGATACTGCTGTCACCCCTGAGTGATAGGGATCATAGTGCTGCTGATACTGCTGTCACCCTGAATGATAGGGATCTAGTGCTGCTGATACTGCTGTCACCCCTGAGTGATAGGGACTCAGTGCTGCTGATACTGCTGTCACCCCTGAGTGATAGGGATCATAGTGCTGCTGATACTGCTGTCACCCCTGAGTGATAGGGATCAGTGCTGCTGATACTGCTGTCACCCTGAGTGATAGGGATCATAGTGCTGCTGATACTGCTGTCACCCTGAGTGATAGGGATCATAGTGCTGCTGATACTGCTGTCACCGAGTGATAGGGATCATAGTGCTGCTGATACTGCTGTCACCCTGAGTGATAGGGATCATAGTGCTGCTGATACTGCTGTCACCCTGAGTGATAGGGATCATAGTGCTGCTGATATGCTGTCACCCCTGAATGATAGGGATCATAGTGCTGCTGATACTGCTGTCACCCTGAGTGATAGGGTCATAGTGCTGCTGATACTGCTGTCACCCCTGAGTGATAGGGATCATAGTGCTGCTGATACTGCTGTCACCCCGAGTGATAGGGACATATGCTTGCTGCCATCACCTCTGATGATAGGGATCATAGTGCTGCTGATACTGCTGTCACCCCTGGAGTGATAGGAACAGTGCTGCTGATACTGCTGTCCGAGTGATAGGGATCATAGTGCTGCTGATACTGCTGTCACCCCTGAGTGATAGGATCATAGTGCTGCTGATACTGCTGTCACCCCTGAGTGATAGGGATCATAGTGCTGCTGATACTGCTGTCACCCCTGAGTGATAGGGATCATAGTGCTGCTGATACTGCTGTCACCCCTGAGTGATAGGGATCATAGTGCTGCTGATACTGCTGTCACCCCTGAGTGATAGGGATCATAGTGCTGCTGATACTGCTGTCACCCCGAGTGATAGGGATCATAGCTGCTGATACTGCTGTCACCCTGAATGATAGGGATCATGGTGCTGCTGATACTGCTGTCACCCCTGAGTGATAGGGATCATAGTGCTGCTGATACTGCTGTCACCCCTGAGTGATAGGGATCATAGTGCTGCTGATACTGCTGTCACCCTGAGTGATAGGGATCATAGTGCTGCTGATACTGCTGTCACCCCTGAGTGATAGGAACATAGTGCTGCTGATACTGCTGTCACCCTGAATGATAGGGATCATAGTGCTGCTGATACTGCTGTCACCCCTGAGTGATAGGGATCATAGTGCTGCTGATACTGCTGTCACCCCTGAGTGATAGGGATCATAGTGCTGCTGATACTGCTGTCACCCTTGAATGATAGGGATCATAGTGCTGCTGATACTGCTGTCACCCCTGAATGATAGGGATCATAGTGCTGCTGATACTGCTGTCACCCCTGAGTGATAGGGATCATAGTGCTGCTGATACTGCTGTCACCCCTGGAGTGATAGGGACTCTAGTGCTGCTGATACTGCTGTCACCCCTGAGTGATAGGATCAGTGCTGCTGATACTGCTGTCACCCCTGAATGATAGGGATCATAGTGCTGCTGATACTGCTGTCACCCCTGAATGATAGGGATCATAGTGCTGCTGATACTTCTGTCACCCTGAATGAAGGGATCATAGTGCTGCTGATACTGCTGTCACCCCTGAGTGATAGGGATCACAGTGCTGCTGATACTGCTGTCACCCCGGAGTGATAGGGATCATAGTGCTGCTGATACTGCTGTCACCCCTGAGTGATAGGGATCCTAGTGCTGCTGATACTGCTGTCACCCCTGAGTGATAGGGATCATAGTGCTGCTGATACTGCTGTCACCCCTGAGTGATAGGGATCATAGTGCTGCTGATACTGCTGTCACCCCTGAATGATAGGGATCATAGTGCTGCTGATACTGCTGTCACCCCTGAGTGATAGGGATCATAGTGCTGCTGATACTGCTGTCACCCTGAGTGATAGGGACATAGTGCTGCTGATACTGCTGTCACCCTGAATGATAGGGTCATAGTGCTGCTGATACTGCTGTCACCCCTGAGTGATAGGGATCATAGTGCTTGATACTGCTGTCACCCTGAGTGATAGGGATCATAGTGCTGCTGATACTGCTGTCACCCCTGAATGATAGGGTCATAGTGTGCTGATACTGCTGTCACCCTGAGTGATAGGGATCATAGCTGCTGATACTGCTGTCACCCCTGAGTGATAGGATCATAGTGCTGCTGATACTGCTGTCACCCTGAATGATAGGGATCATAGTGCTGCTGATACTGCTGTCACCCCTGAGTGATAGGGATCATAGTGCTGCTGATACTGCTGTCACCCCTGAGTGATAGGGATCATAGTGCTGCTGATACTGCTGTCACCCCTGAGTGATAGGGATCATAGTGCTGCTGATACTGCTGTCACCCCTGAGTGATAGGGATCATAGTGCTGCTGATACTGCTGTCACCCCTGGATGATAGGGATCATAGTGCTGTTGATACTGCTGTCACCCCTGAGTGATAGGGATCATAGTGCTGCTGATACTGCTGTCACCCCTGAATGATAGGGATCATAGTGCTGCTGATACTGCTGTCACCCCTGAGTGATAGGGATCATAGTGCTGCTGATACTGCTGTCACCCCTGAGTGATAGGGATCATAGTGCTGCTGATACTGCTGTCACCCCTGAGTGATAGGGATCATAGTGCTGCTGATACTGCTGTCACCCCTGAGTGATAGGGATCATAGTGCTGCTGATACTGCTGTCACCCTGAATGATAGGGATCATAGTGCTGCTGATACTGCTGTCACCCCGAGTGATAGGGGACATAGAGCTGCTGCCATCAACCTCTGAATGATAGGGATCATAGTGCTGCTGATACTGCTGTCACCGCTGAGTGATAGGGATCATAGTGCTGCTGATACTGCTGTCACCCCTGAGTGATAGGGATCATAGTGCTGCTGATACTGCTGTCACCCCTGAGTGATAGGGATCATAGTGCTGCTGATACTGCTGTCACCCCTGAGTGATAGGGATCATAGTGCTGCTGATACTGCTGTCACCCTGAGTGATAGGGATCATAGTGCTGCTGATACTGCTGTCACCCTGAGTGATAGGGATCACAGCTGCTGATACTGCTGTCACCCTGAGTGATAGGGATCATAGTGCTGCTGATACTGCTGTCACCCCTGAGTGATAGGGATCATAGTGCTGCTGATACTGCTGTCACCCCTGAATGACAGGGATCATAGTGCTGCTGATACTGCTGTCACCCCGAGTGATAGGACTAGTGCTGCTGATACTGCTGTCACCCTGAGTGATAGGGATCATAGTGCTGCTGATACTGCTGTCACCCTGAATGATAGGGATCATAGTGCTGCTGATACTGCTGTCACCCCAAGTGATAGGGGACATAGTGCTGCTACCATCAACCTCTGAATAATAGGGATCATAGTGCTGCTGATACTGCTGTCACCCCTGAGTGAAAGTGGTCATAGTGCTGCTGATACTGCTGTCACCCCTGAGTGATAGGGATCATAGTGCTGCTGATACTTCTGTCACCCCTGAGTGATAGGGATCATAGTGCTGCTGATACTGCTGTCACCCCGAGTGATAGTGATCATAGTGCTGCTGATACTGCTGTCACCCCTGAGTGATAGGGATCATAGAGCTGCTGATACTGCTGTCACCCCTGAATGATGGGGATCATAGTGCTGCTGATACTGCTGTCACCCTTGAATGATAGGGATGATAGTGCTGCGGATCCTGCTGTCACTCCTGAATTATAGGGATCATGGTGCTGCTGTTACTGCTGTCACCCCAAGTGATGGGGGACATAGCGCTGCTGCCATTAACATCTGAATGATAGGGATCATAGTGCTGCTGATACTGCTGTCACCCCTTAGTGATATGGGTCATAGTGCTGCTGATACTGCTGTCACCCCTGAGTGATAGGGATCATAGAGCTGCTGATACTGCTGTCACCCCGAGTGATAGGGGACATAGCACTGCTGCCATCAACCTCTGAAGTGATAGGGGTCGTAGTGCAGCTGATACTGCTGTCACCCCTGAATGATGGGGGACACAGTGCTGCTGATACTGCTGTCACCCCTGAGTGATAGGGATCATAGTGCTGCTGATACTGCTGTCACCCCTGAGTGATAGGGATCATAGTGCTGCTGATACTGCTGTCACCCCTGAATGATAGGGATCATAGTGCTGCTGATACTGCTGTCACCCCTGAGTGATAGGGATCATAGTGCTGCTGATACTGCTGTCACCCCTGAATGATAGGGATCATAGTGCTGCTGATACTGCTGTCACCCCTGAGTGATAGGGTTCATAGAGCTGCTGATACTGCTGTCACCTCTGAGTGATAGGGATCATAGTGCTGCTGATACTGCTGTCACCCCTGAGTGATAGGGATCATAGTGCTGCTGATCCTGCTGTCACCCCTGAATGATAGGGGTCATAGTGCTGCTGATACTGCTGTCACCCCTGAGTGATAGGGATCATAGTGCTGCTGATACTGCTGTCACCTCTGAGTGATAGGGATCTTAGTGTTGCTGATACTGCTGTCACCCCTGAATGACAGGGATCATAGTGCTGCTGATACTGCTGTCACCCCAAATGATAGGGGACATAGTGCTGCTGCCATCAACCTCTGAATAATCGGGATCATAGTGCTGCTGATACTGCTGTCACCCCTGAGTGAAAGTGGTCATAGTGCTGCTGATACTGCTGTCACCGCTGAGTGATAGGGATCATAGTGCTGCTGATACTGCTGTCACCGCTGAGTGATAGGGGTCATAGTGCTGCTGATACTGCTGTCACCGCTGAGTGATAGAGGTCATAGTGCTGCTGAAACTGCTGTCACCACTGAGTGATAGGGGTCCTAGTGCTGCTGATACTGCTGTCTCCCCTGAGTGATAGGGATCAACGTTCTGCTGATACTGCTGTCACCCCTGAATGAAAGGGATCATAGTGCTTCTGATACTTCTGTCACCCCTGAATGAAAGGGATCATAGTGCTGCTGATACTGCTGTCACCCCTGAATGATAGGGATCATAGTGCTGCTGATACTTCTGTCACCCCTGAATGAAAGGGATCATAGTGCTGCTGATACTGCTGTCACCCCGAGTGATAGGGATCATAGTGCTGCTGATACTGCTGTCACCCCTGAATGAAAGGGATCATAGTGCTGCTGATACTGCTGTCACCCCTGAGTGATAGGATCATAGTGCTGCTGATACTGCTGTCACCCCTGAATGATAGGGATCATAGTGCTGCTGATACTGCTGTCACCCCTGAGTGATAGGGATCATAGTGCTGCTGATACTGCTGTCCTGAGTGATAGGGATCAGAGTGCTGCTGATCTGCTGTCACCCCTGAGTGATAGGGATCATAGTGCTGCTGATACTGCTGTCACCTGAGTGATAGGGATCATAGTGCTGCTGATACTGCTGTCACCCTGAGTGATAGGGGTCATGTGCTGCTGATACTGCTGTCACCCTGAGTGATAGGGATCATAGTGCTGCTGATACTGCTGTCACCCTGAGTGATAGGATCATAGTGCTGCTGATACTGCTGTCACCCTGAGTGATAGGGATCATAGGCTGCTGATACTGCTGTCACCCCTGAATGATAGCGATCATAGTGCTGCTCATACTGCTGTCACCACTGAGTGATTGGGGTAATAGTGCTGCTGATACTGCTGTCACCCCTGAGTGATAGGGGTCATAGTGCTGCTGATACTGCTGTCACCCCGAGTGATGGGAGACATAGAGCTGCTGCCATCAACCTCTGAACGTTAGGGATCATAGTGCTGCTGATACTGCTGTCACCCCTGAGTGATAAGAATCACAGTGCTGCTGATACTGCTGTCACCCCTGAGTGATAGGGATCATAGTGCTGCTGATACTGCTGTCACCCCTGAGTGATAGGGATCATAGTGCTGCTGATACTGCTGTCACCCCTGAGTGATAAGAATCTCAGTGCTGCTGATACTGCTGTCACCACTGAATGATAGGGGTCACAGTGCTGCTGATACTGCTGTCACCCCTGAGTGATAGGGATCATAGTGCTGCTGATACTGCTGTCACCCCTGAGTGATAGGGATCATAGTGCTGCTGATACTGCTGTCACCCCTGAATGATAGGGATCATAGTGCTGCTGATACTGCTGTCACCCCTGAATGATAGGGACTGCGTGCTGCTGATACTGCTGTCACCCCTGAATGATAGGGATCATAGTGCTGCTGATACTGCTGTCACCCCTGGAGATGAAGGGATCATAGTGCTGCTGATACTGCTGTCACCCCTGAGTGATAGGGATCATAGTTCTGCTGATACTGCTGTCACCCCTGAATGATAGGGATCATAGTGCTGCTGATACTGCTGTCACCCCTGAGTGATAGGGATCATAGTGCTGCTGATACTGCTGTCACCTCTGAGTGATAGGGATCATAGTGCTGCTGATACTGCTGTCACCCCTGAGTGATAGGGATCATTGTGCTGCTGATACTGCTGTCACCCCTGAGTGATAGGGATCAGTAGTGCTGCTGATACTGCTGTCACCACTGAGTGATAGGGTTCATAGTGCTGTGATACTGCTGTCACCCCTGAGTGATAGGGATCATAGTGCTGCTGATACTGCTGTCACCCCTGAATGATAGGGATCATAGTGCTGCTGATACTGCTGTCACCCCTGAGTGATAAGAATCATAGTTCTGCTGATACTGCTGTCACCCCTGAGTGATAAGAATCACAGTGCTGCTGATACTGCTGTCACCCCTGAATGATAGGGTTCACAGTGCTGCTGATACTGCTGTCACCCCTGAGTGATAGGGATCACAGTGCTTCTGATACTGCTATCACCCTTGAATGATAGGGATCACAGTGCTGCTGATACTGCTGTCACCCCTGAATGATAGGAATCATAGTGCTGCTGATACTGCTGTCACCCCTGAATGATAGGGATCATAGTGCTGCTGATACTTCTGTCACCCCTGAGTGATAGGGATCATAGTGCTGCTGATACTGCTGTCACCCCTGAATGATAGGGATCATAGTGCTGCTGATACTGCTGTCACCACAAGTGATAGGGGACATAGCGCTGCTGCCATCAACCTCTGAATAATAGGGATCATAGTGCTGCTGATACTGCTGTCACCCCTGAGTGAAAGTGGTCATAGTGCTGCTGATACTGCTGTCACCGCTGAGTGATAGTGCTGCTGATACTGCTGTCACCCCTGAATGACAGGGATCATAGTGCTGCTGATACTGCTTTCACCCCTGAATGACAGGGATCATAGTGCTGCTGATACTGCTGTCACCCTTGAGTGATAAGAATCATAGTGCTGCTGATACTGCTGTCACCCCTGAATGATAGGGGTCACAGTGCTGCTGATACTGCTGTCACCCCTGAATGATAGGGATCATAGTGCTGCTGATACTGCTGTCACCCCTGAGTGATAGGATCATAGTGCTGCTGATACTGCTGTCACCGCTGAGTGATAGGGTCATAGTGCTGCTGATACTGCTGTCACCCTCAGTGATAGGGATCACAGTGCTGCTGATACTGCTGTCACCCCTGAGTGAGCAGGGATCATAGTGCTGCTGATACTGCTGTCACCCCTGAGTGATAGGGATCATAGTGCTGCTGATACTGCTGTCACCCTGAGTGATAGGGATCATAGTGCTGCTGATACTGCTGTCACCCTCGTGATAGGGGACATAGCGCTGCTGCCATCAACCTCTGAATAATAGGGACATAGTGCTGCTGATACTGCTGTCACCCCTGAGTTATAAGGGTCATAGTGCTGCTGATACTGCTGTCACCCAGAGTGATAGGGATCTATGCTGCTGATACTGCTGTCACCCCTGAATGATAGGATCATAGTGCGCTGATACTGCTGTCACCCCAAGTGATAGGGGACATGCGCTGCTGCCATCAACCCTGAATGATAGGGATCATAGTGCTGGATACTGCTGTCACCCCTGAGTGAAAGGGTCATAGTGCTGCTGAAACTGCTGTCACCGCTGAGTGATAGGGTCCTGTGCTGCTGATACTGCTGTCACCCTGAGTGATAGGGATCATAGTTCTGCTGATACTGCTGTCACCCCGAATGAAGGGATCATGGTGCTTGATACTCTGTCACCTCTGAATGATAGGGACCATAGTGCTGCTGATACTGCTGTCACCGCTGAGTGATAGGGGTCAGTGCTGCTGATACTGCTGTCACCCCTGAATGACAGGGATCATAGTGCTGCTGATACCTGTGTCACCCCAATGATAGGGGACAAGTGCTGCTGCTGCGTCAACCTCTGAATAATAGGATCATAGTGCTGCTGATACTGCTGTCACCCTGAGTGATAGTGGTCATAGTGCTGCTGATACTGCTGTCACCCTGAGTGATAGGGATCATAGTGCTGCTGATACTGCTGTCACCGCTGAGTGATTGGGGTCATAGTGCTGCTGATACTGCTGTCACCGCTGAGTGATAGAAGTCATAGTGCTGCTGAAACTGCTGTCACCACTGAGTGATAGGGGTCCTAGTGCCGCTGATACTGCTGTCACCCCTGAGTGATAGGGATCATAGTTCTGCTGATACTGCTGTCACCCTGAATGAAAGGGATCATAGTGCTTCTGATACTTCTGTCACCCCTGAATGAAAGGGATCATAGTGCTGCTGATACTGCTGTCACCCCTGAATGATAGGGATCATAGTGCTGCTGATACTTCTGTCACCCCTGAATGAAAGGGATCATAGTGCTGCTGATACTGCTGTCACGCCTGAGTGATAGGGATCATAGTTCTGCTGATACTGCTGTCACCCCTGAATGAAAGGGATCATAGTGCTGCTGATACTGCTGTCACCCCTGAATGATAGGGATCATAGTGCTGCTAATACCTCTGTCACCTCTGAATGAAAGGGATCATAGTGCTGCTGATACTGCTGTCACCCCTTAGTGATAGGGATCATAGTGCTGCTGATACTGCTGTCACCCCTGAGTGATAGGGATCATAGTGCTGCTGATGCTGCTGTCTCCTCTGAGTGATAGGGATCGTAGTGCTGCTGATACTGCTGTCACCTCTGAGCGATAGGAGTCATAGTGCTGCTGATACTGCTGTCACCACTGAGTGATAGGGGTCATAGTGCTGCTGATACTGCTGTCACCCCTGAGTGATAGGGATCATAGTGCTGCTGATACTGCTGTCACCCCTGAGTGATAGGGATCATAGTGCTGCTGAAACTGCTGTCACCGCTGAGTGATAGGGATCATAGGGCTGCTGATACTGCTGTCACCCCTGAATGATAGCGATCATAGTGCTGCTCATACTGCTGTCACCACTGAGTGATAGGGGTAATAGTGCTGCTGATACTGCTGTCACCCCTGAGTGATAGGGGTCATAGTGCTGCTGATACTGCTGTCACCCCGAGTGATAGGGGACATAGCGCTGCTGCCATCAACCTCTGAATGTTAGGGATCATAGTGCTGCTGATACTGCTGTCACCCCTGAGTGATAAGAATCACAGTGCTGCTGATACTGCTGTCACCCCTGAGTGATAGGGATCATAGTGCTGCTGATACTGCTGTCACCCCTGAGTGATAGGGATCATAGTGCTGCTGATACTGCTGTCACCACTGAGTGATAGGAATCTCAGTGCTGCTGATACTGCAGTCACCCCTGAATGATAGGGGTCACAGTGCTGCTGATACTGCTGTCACCCCTGAGTGATAGGGATCATAGTGCTGCTGATACTGCTGTCACCCCTGAGTGATAGGGGTCATAGTGCTGCTGATACTGCTGTCACCCCGAGTGATAGGGGACATAGCGCTGCTGCCATCAACCTCTGAATGTTAGGGATCATAGTGCTGCTGATACTGCTGTCACCCCTGAGTGATAAGAATCACAGTGCTGCTGATACTGCTTTCACCCCTGAGTGATAGGGATCATAGTGCTGCTGATACTGCTGTCACCCCTGAGTGATAAGAATCATAGTGCTGCTGATACTGCTGTCACCACTGAGTGATAAGAATCTCAGTGCTGCTGATACTGCAGTCACCCATGAATGATAGGGGTCACAGTGCTGCTGATACTGCTGTCACCCCTGAGTGATAGGGATCATAGTGCTGCTGATACTGCTGTCACCCCTGAGTGATAGGGTTCACAGTGCTTCTGATACTGCTATCACCCTTGAATGATTGGGATCAAAGTGCTGCTGATGCTGCTGTCACCCCTGAATGACTGGGATCATAGTGCTGCTGATACTGCTGTCACCCCTGAATGACTGGGATCATAGTGCTGCTGATACTGCTGTCACCCCTGAGTGACAGGGATCATAGTACTGCTGATACTGCTATTACCCCTGAGTGATAGGGATCATAGTTCTGCTGATACTGCTGTCACCCCTGAATGATTGGGATCATAGTGCTGCTGATACTGCTGTCACCCCTGAATGATAGGACTCACAGTGCGCTATACTGCTGTCACCCAGAATGATAGGGATCATAGTGCTGCTGATACTGCTGTCACCCTGAGTGATAGGGATCATAGTGCTGCTGATACTGCTGTCACCCCTGAGTGATAGGGATCATTGTGCTGCTGATGCTGCTGTCACCTCTGAGTGATAGGGATCGTAGTGCTGCTGATACTGCTGTCACCACTGAGTGATAGGGATCATAGTGCTGCTGATACTGCTGTCACCTCTGAGTGATAGGGATCATAGTGCTGCTGATACTGCTGTCACCCCTGAATGATAGGGATCATAGTGCTGCTGATACTGCTGTCACCCCTGAGTGATAAGGATCATAGTGCTGCTGATACTGCTGTCACCCCTGAGTGATAGGGATCATAGTGCTGCTGATACTGCTGTCACCCCTGAATGATAGGGGTCATAGTGCTGCTGATACTGCTGTCACCCCTGAGTGATAGGGATCAGCGTGCTGTGATACTGCTATCACCCTGAATGATAGGGATCATAGTGCTGCTGATGCTGCTGTCACCCCTGAATGACAGGAATCATAGTGCTGCAGATACTGCTTTCACCCCTGAATGATTGGGATCACGGTGCTGCTGATACTTCTGTCACCCCTGAGTGACTGGGATCATAGTTCTGCTGATACTGCTGTCACCCCTGAAAGACAGGGATGATAGTGCTGCTGATACTGCTGTCACCACAAGTGATAAGGGACATTGCGCTGCTGCCATCAACCTCTGAATAATAGGGATCATAGTGCTGCTGATACTGCTGTCACCCCTGAGTGAAAGTGGTCATAGTGCTGCTGATACTGCTGTCACCGCTGAGTGATAGGGATCATAGTGCTGCTGATACTGCTGTCACCCCTGAATGATAGGGATCATAGTGCTGCTGATACTGCTGTCACCCTGAATGATAGGGATCATAGTGCTGCTGATACTGCTGTCACCCCTGAGTGATAGGATCATGTGCTGCTGATACTGCTGTCACCCCTGAATGATAGGGATCATAGTGCTGCTGATACTGCTGTCACCCCTGAGTGATAGTGATCATAGTGCTGCTGATACTGCTGTCACCCCTGAGTGATAGGGATCATAGTGCTGCTGATACTGCTGTCACCGCTGAGTGATAGGGGTCATAGTGCTGCTGATACTGCTGTCACCCTTAATGATAGGGGTCACAGTGCAGCTGATACTGCTGTCACCCCTGAGTGACAGGGATCATAGTGCTGCTGATACTGCTGTCACCCCTGAGTGAGAGCGATCATAGTGCTGCTGATACTGCTGTCACCCCTGAATGATAGGGATCACAGTGCTGCTGATACTGCTGTCACCCCAAGTGATAGGGGACATAGCACTGCTGCCATCAACCTCTGAATAATAGGGATCATAGTGCTGCTGATACTGCTGTCACCCCTGAGTTAAAGTGGTCATAGTGCTCCTGATACTGTTGTCACCGCTGACTGATAGGGATCATAGTGCTGCTGGTACTGCTGTCACCCCTAAATGACAGGAATCATAGTGCCGCTGATTCTGCTGTCACCCCAAGTGATAGGGGACATAGCGCTGCTGCCATCAACCTCTGAATAACAGGGATCATAGTGCTGCTGATACTGCTGTCACCCCTGAGTGAAAGTGGTCATAGTGCTGCTGAAACAGCTGTCACCGCTGAGTGAAAGGGGTCCTAGTGCTGCTGATACTGCTGTCACCACTGAGTGATAGGGATCATAGTTCTGCTGATACTGCTGTCACCCCTGAATGAAAGGGATCATAGTGCTTCTGATACTTCTGTCACCTCTGAATGAAAGGGACCATAGTGCTGCTGATACTGCTGTCACCGCTGAGTGATAGGGGTCATAGTGCTGCTGATACTGCTGTCACCACTGAGTGATAGGGGTCCTAGTGCTGCTGATACTGCTGTCACCCCTGAGTGATAGGGATCAACGTTCTGCTGATACTGCTGTCACCCCTGAATGAAAGGGATCATAGTGCTTCTGATACTTCTGTCACCTCTGAATGAAAGGGATCAAAGTGCTGCTGATACTGCTGTCACCCCTGAATGATAGGGATCATAGTGCTGCTGATACTTCTGTCACCCCTGAATGAAAGGGATCATAGTGCTGCTGATACTGCTGTCACCCCTGAGTGATAGGGTTCATAGTGCTGCTGATACTGCTGTCACCCCTGAGTGATAGGGATCATAGTGCTGCTGATACTGCTGTCACCCCTGAGTGAGAGCGATCATAGTGCTGCTGATACTGCTGTCACCCCTGAATGATAGGGATCACAGTGCTGCTGATACTGCTGTCACCCCTGAGTGATAGGGATCATAGTGCTGCTGATACTGCTGTCACCCCTGAATGATAGGGGTCGTAGTGCTGCTGATACTGCTGTCACCCCTGAGTGATAGGGATCATAGTGCTGCTGATACTGCTGTCACCCCTGAGTGATTGGGATCATAGCAGTTCTGATACTGCTGTCACCCCTGAATGATAGGGATCATAGTGCTGCTGATACTGCTTTCACCAAGAGTGATAGGGGAAATAGCGCTGCTGCCATCAACCTCTGAATGTTAGGGATCATAGTGCTGCTGATACTGCTGTCACCCCTGAGTGATAAGAATCACAGTGCTGCTGATACTGCTGTCACCCCGGAATGATAGGGGTCGCAGTGCTGCTGATACTGCTGTCACCCCTGAGTGATAGGGATCATAGTGCTGCTGATACTGCTGTCACCCCTGAGTGATAGGGATCATAGTCCTGCTGATACTGCTGTCACCCTTGAATGATAGGGATCATAGTGCTGCTGATACTACTGTCACCCCTGAATGATAGGGATCATAGTGCTGCTGATACTGCTGTCACCCCTGAATGATAGGGATCATAGTGCTGCTGATACTGCTGTCACCCCTGAGTGATAGGGATCATAGTGCTGCTGATACTGCTGTCACCCCTGAATGATAGGGATACAGTGCTTGCTGATACTGCTGTCACCCCTGAGTGATAGGGATCATAGTGCTGCTGATACTGCTGTCACCCCTGAGTGAGAGCGATTATAGTGCTGCTGATACTGCTGTCACCCCTGAATGATAGGAACAGTGCTGCTGATACTGCTGTCACCCCTGAGTGATAGGGATCATAGTGCTGCTGATACTGCTGTCACCCCTGAATGATAGGGATCACAGTGCTGCTGATACTGCTGTCACCCCTGAGTGATAGGGGTCATAGTGCTGCTGATACTGCTGTCACCTCTGAGTGATAGGGATCATAGTGCTGCTGATACTGCTGTCACCCCTGAGTGATAGGGATCATAGTGCTGCTGATACTGCTGTCACCCCTGAATGATAGGGATCATAGTGCTGCTGATACTGCTGTCACCCCTAAGTGATAGGGATCATAGTGCTGCTGATACTGCTGTCACCTCTGAGTGATAGGGATCATAGTGTTGCTGATACTGCTGTCACCCCTGAATGACAGGGATCATAGTGCTGCTGATACTGCTGTCACCCCAAATGATAGGGGACAAAGCGCTGCTGCCATCAACCTCTGAATAATCGGGATCATAGTGCTGCTGATACTGCTGTCACCCCTTAGTGAAAGTGGTCATAGTGCTGCTGATACTGCTGTCACCCCTGAGTGATAGGGATCATAGTGCTGCTGATACTGCTGTCACCCCTGAGTGATAGGGATCATAGTGCTGCTGATACTGCTGTCACCCCTGAATGATAGGGATCATAGTGCTGCTGATACTGCTGTCACCCCTGAGTGATAGGGATCATAGTGCTGCTGATACTGCTGTCACCCCTGAGTGATAGGGATCATAGTGCTGCTGATACTGCTGTCACCCCTGAGTGATAGGGATCATAGTGCTGCTGATACTGCTGTCACCCCTGAGTGATAGGGATCATAGTGCTGCTGATACTGCTGTCACCGCTGAGTGATTGGGATCATAGTGCTGCTGATACTGCTGTCACCCCTGAGTGATAGGGATCATAGTGCTGCTGATACTGCTGTCACCCCTGAATGATGGGGATCATAGTGCTGCTGATACTGCTGTCACCCTTGAATGATAGGGATGATAGTGCTGCGGATCCTGCTGTCACCCCTGAATTATAGGGATCATGGTGCTGCTGATACTGCTGTCACCCCAAGTGATGGGGGACATAGCGCTGCTGCCATCAACCTCTGAATGATAGGGATCATAGTGCTGCTGATACTGCTGTCACCCCTTAGTGATAGGGGTCATAGTGCTGCTGATACTGCTGTCACCCCTGAGTGATAGGGATCATAGAGCTGCTGATACTGCTGTCACCCCGAGTGATAGGGGACATAGCACTGCTGCCATCAACCTCTGAGTGATAGGGGTCATAGTGCAGCTGATACTGCTGTCACCCCTGAATGATGGGGGATACATTGCTGCTGATACTGCTGTCACCCCTGAGTGATAGGGATCATAGTGCTGCTGATACTGCTGTCACCCCTGAGTGATAGGCGATCATAGTGCTGCTGATACTGCTGTCACCCCTGAATGATAGGGATCATAGTGCTGCTGATACTGCTGTCACCCCTGAGTGATAGGGATCATAGTGCTGCTGATACTGCTGTCACCCCTGAATGATAGGGATCACTGTGCTGCTGATACTGCTGTCACCCCTGAGTGATAGGGATCATAGTGCTGCTGATACTGCTGTCACCTCTGAGTGATAGGGATCATAGTGCTGCTGATACTGCTGTCACCCCTGAGTGATAGGGATGAATGCTGCTGATCCTGCTGTCACCCCTGAATGATAGGGACCATAGTGCTGCTGATACTGCTGTCACCCCTGTGATAGGGATAGTGCTGCTGATACTGCTGTCACCCGAGTGATAGGGATCTTAGTGCTGCTGATACTGCTGTCACCCCTGAATGATAGGGATCATAGTGCTGCTGATACTGCTGTCACCCCAAATGATAGGGACAGCGCTGCTGCCATCAACCTCTGAATGAATCGGGATCATAGTGCTGCTGATACTGCTGTCACCCCTGAGTGATAAGTGGTCATAGTGCTGCTGATACTGCTGTCACCGCTGAGTGATAGGGATCATAGTGCTGCTGATACTGCTGTCACCGCTGAGTGATAGGGGTCATAGTGCTGCTGATACTGCTGTCACCGCTGAGTGATAGGGGTCATAGTGCTGCTGAAACTGCTGTCACCACTGAGTGATAGGGGTCCTAGTGCTGCTGATACTGCTGTCACCCCTGAGTGATAGGGATCAAGTGCTGCTGATACTGCTGTCACCCCTGAATGATAGGGATCATAGTGCTGCTGATACTGCTGTCACCCCTGAATGAAAGGGATCATAGTGCTGCTGATACTGCTGTCACCCCTGAATGATAGGGATCATAGTGCTGCTGATACTGCTGTCACCCCTGAATGATAGGGATCATAGTGCTGTTGATACTGCTGTCACCCCGGAGTGATAGGGATCATAGTGCTGCTGATACTGCTGTCACCCCTGAGTGATAGGGATCATAGTGCTGCTGATACTGCTGTCACCCCTGAGTGATAGGGATCATAGTGCTGCTGATACTGCTGTCACCCCGAGTGATAGGGGACATAGCGCTGCTGCCATCAACCTCTGAATGTTAGGGATCATAGTGCTGCTGATACTGCTGTCACCCCTGAGTGATAAGAATCACAGTGCTGCTGATACTGCTGTCACCCCTGAATGATAGGGGTCACAGTGCTGCTGATACTGCTGTCACCCCTGAATGATAGGGATCACAGTGCTGCTGATACTGCTGTCACCCCTGAGTGATAGGAATCATAGTGCTGCTGATACTGCTGTCACCCCTGAGTGATAGGGATCATAGTTCTGCTGATACTGCTGTCACCCCTGAGTGATAGGGATCATAGTGCTGCTGAAACTGCTGTCACCGCTGAGTGATAGGGATCATAGTGCTGCTGATACTGCTGTCACCCCTGAGTGATAGCGATCATAGTGCTGCTGATACTGCTGTCACCCCGGAGTGATAGGGGTAATAGTGCTGCTGATACTGCTGTCACCCCTGAGTGATAGGTGTCATAGTGCTGCTGATACTGCTGTCACCCGAGTGATAGGACATAGCGCTGCTGCCATCAACCTCTGAATGATAGGGATCATAGTGCTGCTGATACCGCTGTCACCCCTGAGTGATAAGAATCACAGTGCTGCTGATACTGCTGTCACCCCTGAATGATAGGGGTCACAGTGCTGCTGATACTGCTGTCACCCCTGAGTGATAGGGATCATAGTGCTGCTGATACTGCTGTCACCCCTGAGTGATAGGGATCACAGTGTTTTATACTGCTATCACCCTTGAATGATAGGGATCATAGTGCTGCTGATGCTACTGTCACCCCTGAATGATAGGGATCATAGTGCTGCTGATACTGCTTTCACCCCTGAATGATAGGGATCATAGTGCTGCTGATACTGCTGTCACCCTTGAGTGATAAGAATCATAGTGCTGCTGATACTGCTGTCACCCCTGAATGATAGGGATCACAGTGCTGCTGATACTGCTGTCACCCCTGAATGATAGGGATCATAGTGCTGCTGATACTGCTGTCACCCCTTAGTGATAGGGATCATAGTGCTGCTGATACTGCTGTCACCCCTGAGTGATAGGGATCATAGTGCTGCTGATACTGCTGTCACCCTGAGTGATAGGGAATAGCGCTGCTGCTATCAACCTCTGAGTGATAGGGGTCATAGTGCTGCTGATACTGCTGTCACCGCTGAGTGATAGGGTCACAGTGCTGCTGATACTGCTGTCACCCCTGAGTGATAGGGATCATAGTGCTGCTGATACTGCTGTCACCCTGAATGATAGGGGTCATAGTGCTGCTGATACTGCTGTCACCCCTAAGTGATAGGGATCATAGTGCTGCTGATACTGCTGTCACCCCTGAGTGATAGGGATCATAGTGCTGCTGATACTGCTGTCACCCCTGAGTGATAGGGACCATAGTGCTGCTGATACTGCTGTCACCCCGAGTGATAGGGGACATAGCGCTGCTGCCATCAACCTCTGAATGTTAGGGATCATAGTGCTGCTGATACTGCTGTCACCCCTGAGTGATAAGAATCACAGTGCTGCTGATACTGCTGTCACCCCTGAAATGATAGGGGTCACAGTGCTGCTGATACTGCTGTCACCCCTGAGTGATAGGGATCATAGTGCTGCTGATACTGCTGTCACCCCTGAGTGATAGGGATCACAGTGCTTCTGATACTGCTATCACCCTTGAATGATAGGGATCATAGTGCTGCTGATGCTGCTGTCACCCCTGAATGACTGGGATCATAGTGCTGCTGATACTGCTTTCACCCCTGAATGATAGGGATCATAGTGCTGCTGATACTGCTGTCACCCCTGAGTGATAAGAATCATAGTGCTGCTGATACTGCTGTCACCCCTGAATGATAGGGGTCACAGTGCTGCTGATACTGCTGTCACCCCTGAATGATAGGGATCATAGTGCTGCTGATACTGCTGTCACCCCTGAGTGATAGGGATCATAGTGCTGCTGATACTGCTGTCACCCTGAGTGAAAGGGGTCATAGTGCTGCTGATACTGCTGTCACCCCTGAATGATAGGGATCATAGTGCTGCTGATACTGCTGTCACCCCTGAGTGATAGGGATCATAGTGCTGCTGATACTGCTGTCACCCTGAGTGATAGGGATCATAGTGCTGCTGATACTGCTGTCACCCCTGAATGATAGGGATCATAGTGCTGCTGATACTCTGTCACCCCTGAGTGACAGGGATCGTACTGATACTGCTGTCACCCCTGAATGATAGGGTCATAGTGCTGCTGATACTGCTGTCACCCTGAGTGATAGGGATCATTGTGTGCTGATACTGCTGTCACCCTGAGTGATAGGGATCATAGTGCTGCTGATACTGCTGTCACCCCTGAGTGATAGGGACTAGGTGCTGCTGATACTGCTGTCACCCCGAATGATAGGGATTAGTGCTGCTGATACTGCTGTCACCCCTGAGTGATAGGGATCATAGTGCTGCTGATACTGCTGTCACCCCTGAAGATAGGGATCATAGTGCTGCTGATACTGCTGTCACCCCTGAATGATAGGGATCATAGTGCTGCTGATACTGCTGTCACCCCAGTGATAGGGGACATAGCGCTGCTGCCATCAACCTCTGAATGATAGGATCATAGTGCTGCTGATACTGCTGTCACCGCTGAGTGATAGGGGTCATAGTGCTGCTGATACTGCTGTCACCGCTGAGTGATAGGGATCATAGTGCTGCTGATACTGCTGTCACCTCTGAGTGATAGGGATCATAGTGCTGCTGATACTGCTGTCACCCCGAATGATAGGGACTGAGTGCTGCTGATACTGCTGTCACCCTGAGTGATAGGGATCATGGTGCTGCTGATACTGCTGTCACCCCTGAATGAATAGGGATCATAGTGCTGCTGATACTGTTGTCACCCCTGAGTGATAGGGTCATAGTGCTGCTGATACTGCTGTCACCCCTGAGTGATAGGGAGTCATAGTGCTGCTGATACTGCTGTCACCCCGAGTGATAGGGAGATAGCGTGTGCCTCACCTGAATGATAGGGATCATAGTGCTGTTGATACTGCTGTCACCCCTGAGTGATAGGAATCACTGTGCTTGATACTGCTGTCACCCCTGAATGATAGGGATCACAGTGCTGCTGATACTGCTGTCACCCCGAGTGATAGGATCATAGTGCTGCTGATACTGCTGTCACCCTGAGTGATAGGGATCACAGTGCTGCTGATACTGCTGTCACCCTTGAATGATAGGAGATCATAGTGCTGCTGATAGCTGCTGTCACCCCTGAGTGATGGTATCATAGTGCTGCTGATACTGCTGTCACCCCTAATGATAGGGATCATAGTGCTGCTGATACTGCTGTCACCCCTGAGTGATAGGGATCATAGTGCTGCTGATACTGCTGTCACCCCTGAGTGATAGGAATCAACGTGCTGCTGATACTGTGTCACCCCTGAATGATAGGATCACAGTGCTGCTGATACTGCTGTCACCCTGAGTGATAGGGATCATAGTGCTGCTGATACTGCTGTCACCCCTGAGTGATAGGGATCACAGTGCTTCTGATACTGCTATCACCCTTGAATGATTGGGATCATAGTGCTGCTGATGCTGCTGTCACCCCTGAATGACTGGGATCATAGTGCTGCTGATACTGCTGTCACCCCTGAATGATAGGGATCATAGTGCTGCTGATACTGCTGTCACCCCTGAGTGATAGGGATCATAGTGCTGCTGATACTGCTATCACCCCTGAGTGATAGGGATCATAGGCTGCTGATACTGCTGTCACCCCTGAATGATAGGGATCATAGTGCTGCTGATACTGCTGTCACCCTGAGTGATAGGGATCATAGTGCTGCTGATACTGCTGTCACCCTCAGTGATAGGGATCACTAGTGCTGCTGATACTGCTGTCACCCCTGAGTGATAGGATCATAGTGCTGCTGATACTGCTGTCACCCTGAGTGATAGGAATCATAGTGCTGCTGATACTGCTGTCACCCCTGAATGATAGGGGTCACAGTGCTGCTGATACTGCTGTCACCCCTGAGTGATAGGGATCATAGTGCTGCTGATACTGCTGTCACCCCTGAGTGATAGGGATCACAGTGCTTCTGATACTGCTATCACCCTTGAATGATAGGGATCATAGTGCTGCTGATACTGCTGTCACCCCTGAATGACAGGGATCATAGTGCTGCTGATACTGCTGTCACCCCTGAATGATAGGGATCATAGTGCTGCTGATACTGCTGTCACCCCTGAGTGATAGGGATCATAGTGCTGCTGATACTGCTGTCACCCCTGAGTGATAGGGATCATAGTGCTGCTGATACTGCTGTCACCCCTGAGTGATAGGGATCATAGTGCTGCTGATACTGCTGTCACCCCTGAATGATAGGGATCATAGTGCTGCTGATCCTGCTGTCACCCCTGAATGATAGGGATCATAGTGCTGCTGATACTGCTGTCACCCAGTGATGGGGATATAGGCTGCTGCATCAACCTCTGAATGATAGGATCATAGTGCTGCTGATACTGCTGTCACCCCTGAGTGATAGGGGTCATAGTGCTGCTGATACTGCTGTCACCCTGAGTGATAGGGATCATAGAGCTGCTGATACTGCTGTCACCCCGAGTGATAGGGACATAGCGCTGCTGCCATCAACCTCTGAGTGATAGGGGTCATAGTGCTGCTGATACTGCTGTCACCCCTGAGTGATAGGGATCATAGTGCTGCTGATACTGCTGTCACCCTGAGTGATAGGGATCATAGTGCTGCTGATACTGCTGTCACCCCTGAGTGATAGGGATCATAGTGCTGCTGATACTGCTGTCACCCTGAATGATAGGGATCATAGTGCTGCTGATACTGCTGTCACCCCTGAGTGATAGGGATCATAGTGCTGCTGATACTGCTGTCACCCCTGAGTGATAGGAATCATAGTGCTGCTGATACTGCTGTCACCCCTGAATGATAGGGATCATAGTGCTGCTGATACTGCTGTCACCCCGAGTGATAGGGGACATAGCGCTGCTGCCATCAACCTCTGAATGATAGGGATCATAGTGCTGCTGATACTGCTGTCACCCCTGAGTGATAAGAATCATAGTGCTGCTGATACTGCTGTCACCCCTGAATGATAGGGATCATAGTGCTGCTGATACTGCTGTCACCCCTGAGTGATAGGGATCACAGTGCTGCTGATACTGCTGTCACCCTGAATGATAGGGATCATAGTGCTGCTGATGCTACTGTCACCCCTGAATGACAGGGATCATAGTGCTGCTGATACTGCTTTCACCCCTGAATGATAGGGATCATAGTGCTGCTGATACTGCTGTCACCCTTGAGTGATAAGAATCATAGTGCTGCTGATACTGCTGTCACCCCTGAATGATAGGGGTCACAGTGCTGCTGATACTGCTGTCACCCCTGAATGATAGGGATCATAGTGCTGCTGATACTGCTGTCACCCCTGAGTGATAGGGATCATAGTGCTGCTGATACTGCTGTCACCTCTGAGTGATAGGGATCATAGTGCTGCTGATACTGCTGTCACCCCTGAATGACAGGGATCATAGTGCTGCTGATACTGCTGTCACCCCAAGTGATAGGGGACATAGCTGCTGCCATCAACCTCTGATAATGGGATCATAGTGCTGCTGAAACTGTTGTCACCGCTGAGTGATAGGGCTCCTAGTGCTGCTGATACTGCTGTCACCCCTGGAGTGATAGGGATCATAGTTCTGCTGATACTGCTGTCACCCTGAATGAAAGGGATCATAGTGCTGCTGATACTGCTGTCACCCCTGAATGATAGGGATCTTAGTGCTGCTGATACTGGTTGTCACCCCTGAGTGATAAGAATCATAGTGCTGCTGATACTGCTGTCACCCCTGAGTGATAGGGATCATAGTGCTGCTGATGCTGCTGTCACCCCTGAATGAGGGATCATAGTGCTGCTGATACTGCTGTCACCCCAGAATGATAGGGATCATAGTGCTGCTAATACTTCTGTCACTCTGAATGAAAGGGATCATAGTGTGCTGCTACTGCTGTCACCCCTCAGTGATAGGGATCATAGTGCTGCTGATACTGCTGTCACCCCTGAGTGATAGGGATCATAGTGCTGCTGATGCTGCTGTCACCCTCAGTGATAGGGATCATAGTGCTGCTGATACTGCTGTCACCTCTGAGGATAGGGTCATAGTGCTGCTGATACTGCTGTCACCACCGAGTGATAGGGTAGTGCTGCTGATACTGCTGTAACCCCTGAGTGATAGGGATCATAGTGCTGCTGATACTGCTGTCACCCCTGAGTGATAGGGATCATAGTGCTGCTGATACTGCTGTCACCCCTGAGTGATAGGATCATAGTGCTGCTGAAACTGCTGTCACCGCTGAGTGATATGGATCATAGTGCTGCTGATACTGCTGTCACCCCTGAATGATAGCGATCATAGTGCTGCTGATACTGATGTCACCGCTGAGTGATAGGGGTAATAGTGCTGCTGATACTGCTGTCACCCCTGAGTGATACGGGTCATAGTGCTGCTGGTACTGCTGTCACCCCGAGTGATAGGGGACATAGCGCTGCTGCCATCAACCTCTGAATGTTAGCGATCATAGTGCTGCTGATACTGCTGTCACCCCTGAGTGATAAGAATCACAGTGCTGCTGATACTGCTGTCACCCCTGAATGATAGGGGTCACAGTGCTGCTGATACTGCTGTCACCCCTGAGTGATAGGGATCATAGTGCTGCTGATACTGCTGTCACCCCTGAGTGATAGGGATCACAGTGCTTCTGATACTGCTTTCACCCTTGAATGATAGGGATCATTGTGCTGCTGATGCTACTGTCACCCCTGAATGACTGGGATCATAGTGCTGCTAATACTGCTTTCACCCCTGAATGATAGGGATCATAGTGCTGCTGATACTGCTGTCACCCTTGAGTGATAACAATCATAGTGCTGCTGATACTGCTGTCACCCCTGAATGATAGGGGTCACAGTGCTGCTGATACTGCTGTCGCCCCTGAATGATAGGGATCATAGTGCTGCTGATACTGCTGTCACCCCTGAGTGATAGGGATCATAGTGCTGCTGATACTGCTGTCACCGCTGAGTGATAGGGGTCATAGTGCTGCTGATACTGCTGTCACCCCTGAATGATAGGGGTCACAGTGCTGCTGATACTGCTGTCACCGCTGAGTGAAAGGGATCACAGTGCTGCTGATACTGCTGTCACCCTTGAGTGATAGGGATCATAGTGCTGCTGATACTACTGTCACCTCTGAGTGATAGGGATCATAGTGCTGCTGATACTTCTGTCACCCCTGAGTGATAGGGATCATAGTGCTGCTGATACTGCTGTCACCCCTGAATGATAGGGGTCATAGTGCTGCTGATACTGCTGTCACCCCTAAGTGAAAGGGATCATAGTGCTGCTGATACTGCTGTCACCTCTGAGTGATAGCGATCATAGTGCTGCTGATACTGCTGTCACCCCTGAATGACAGAGATCATAGTGCTGCTGATACTGCTGTCACCCCAAGTGATAGGGGACATAGTGCTGCTGCCATCAACCTCTGAATAATAGGGATCATAGTGCTGCTGATACTGCTGTCACCCCTGAGTGATAGGGATCATAGTGCTGCTGATACTGCTGTCACCCCTGAGTGATAGGGATCATAGTGCTGCTGAAACTGCTGTCACCGCTGAGTGATAGGGATCATAGTGCTGCTGATACTGCTGTCACCCCTGAATGATAGCGATCATTGTGCTGCTGATACTGATGTCACCGCTGAGTGATAGTGGTAATAGTGCTGCTGATACTGCTGTCACCCCGAGTGATAGGGGACATGGCGCTGCTGCCATCAACCTCTGAATGTTAGGGATCATAGTGCTGCTGATACTGCTGTCACCCCTGAGTGATAAGAATAACAGTGCTGCTGATACTGCTGTCACCCCTGAATGATAGAGATCACAGTGCTGCTGATACTGCTGTCACCCCTGAGTGATAGGGATCATAGTGCTGCTGATACTGCTGTCACCCCTGAGTGATAGTTATCACAGTGCTTCTGATACTGCTATCACCCTTGAATGATAGGGATCATTGTGCTGCTGATGCTACTGTCACCCCTGAATGACTGGGATCATAGTGCTGCTAATACTGCTTTCACCCCTAAATGATAGGGATCATAGTGCTGCTGATACTGCTGTCACCCTTGAGTGATAACAATCATAGTGCTGCTGATACTGCTATCACCCCTGAATGATAGGGGTCACAGTGCTGCTGATACTGCTGTCACCCCTGAATGATAGGGATCATAGTGCTGCTGATACTGCTGTCACCCCTGAATGATAGGGATCATAGTGCTGCTGATATTGCTGTCACCCCGAGTGATAGGAGACATAGCGCTGCTGCCATCAACCTCTGAATGTTAGGGATCATAGTGCTGCTTATACTGCTGTCACCCCTGAGTGATAAGAATCACAGTGCTGCTGATACTGCTGTCAGCCCTGAATGATAGGAGTCACAGTGCTGCTGATACTGCTGTCACCCCTGAGTGATAGGGATCATAGTGCTGCTGATACTGCTGTCACCCCTGAGTGATAGGGATCACAGTGCTTCTGATACTGCTATCACCCTTGAATGATAGGGATCATAGTGCTGCTGATGCTACTGTCACCCCTTAATGACAGGGATCATAGTGCTGCTGATACTGCTTTCACCACTGAATGATAGGGATCATAGTGCTGCTGATACTGCTGTCACCCTTGAGTGATAAGAATCATAGTGCTGCTGATACTGCTGTCACCCATGAATGATAGGGGTCACAGTGCTGCTGATACTGCTGTCACCCCTGAATGATAGGGATCGTAGTGCTGCTGATACTGCTGTCACCCCTGAGTGATAGGGATCATATAGCTGCTGATCCTGCTGTCACCTCTGAGTGATAGGGATCATAGTGCTGCTGATACTGCTGTCTCCCCTGAATGACAGGGATCATAGTGCTGCTGATACTGCTGTCACCCCAAGTGATAGGGGACATAGCGCTGCTGCCATCAACCTCTGAATAATTGGGATCATAGTGCTGCTGAAACTGTTGTCACCGCTGAGTGATAGGGCTCCTAGTGCTGCTGATACTGCTATAACCCCTGAGTGATAGGGATCATAGTTCTGCTGATACTGCTGTCACCCCTGAATGAAAGGGATCATAGTGCTTCTGATACTTCTGTCACCCCTGAATGAAAGGGATCATAGTGCTGCTGATACTGCTGTCACCCCTGAGTGATAAGAATCATAATGGTGCTGATACTGCTGTCACCCCTGAGTGATAAGAATCACAGTGCTGCTGATACTGCTGTCACCCCTGAGTGATAGGGATCATAGTTCTGCTGATGCTGCTGTCACCCCTGAATGAAAGGGATCATAGTGCTGCTGATACTGCTGTCACCCCAGAATGATAGGGATCATAGTGCTGCTATTACTTCTGTCACTTCTGAATGAAAGGGATCATAGTGCTGCTGATACGGCTGTCAACCCTCAGTGATAGGGATCATAGTGCTGCTGATACTGCTGTCACCCCTGAGTGATAGGGATCATAGTGCTGCTGATGCTGCTGTCACCTCTTAGTGATAGGGATCGTAGTGCTGCTGATACTGCTGTCACCTCTGAGCGATAGGGGTCATAGTGCTGCTGATACTGCTGTCACCCCTGAATGATAGCGATCATAGTGCTGCTGATACTGATGTCACCGCTGAGTGATAGGGGTAATAGTGCTGCTGATACTGCTGTCACCCCTGAGTGATACGGGTCATAGTGCAGCTGGTACTGCTGTCACCCCGAGTGTTGGGGACATAGCGCTGCTGCCATCAACCTCTGAATGTTAGCGATCATAGTGCTGCTGATACTGCTGTCACCCCTGAGTGATAAGAATCACAGTGCTACTGATACTGCTGTCACCCCTGAATGATAGGGGTCACAGTGCTGCTGATACTGCTGTCACCCCTGAGTGATAGGGATCATAGTGCTGCTGATACTGCTGTCACCCCTGAGTGATAGGGATCACAGTGCTTCTGATACTGCTTTCACCCTTGAATGATAGGGATCATTGTGCTGCTGATGCTACTGTCACCCCTGAATGACTCGGATCATAGTGCTGCTAATACTGCTTTCACCCCTGAATGATAGGGATCATAGTGCTGCTGATACTGCTGTCACCCTTGAGTGATAACAATCATAGTGCTGCTGATACTGCTGTCACCCCTGAATGATAGGGGTCACAGTGCTGCTGATACTGCTGTCGCCCCTGAATGATAGGGATCATAGTGCTGCTGATACTGCTGTCACCCCTGAGTGATAGGGATCATAGTGCTGCTGATACTGCAGTCACCGCTGAGTGATAGGGGTCATAGTGCTGCTGATACTGCTGTCACCCCTGAATGATAGGGGTCACAGTGCTGCTGATACTGCTGTCACCGCTGAGTGAAAGGGGTCATAGTGCTATTGATACTGCTGTCACCCCTCAGTGAGAGCGATCATAGTGCTGCTGATACTGCTGTCACCCCTGAATGATAGGTATCACTGTGCTGCTGATACTGCTGTCACCCCTGAGTGACAGGGATCATAGTGCTGCTGATACTGCTGTCACCCCTGAATGATAGGGATCACAGTGCTGCTGATACTGCTGTCACCCCTGAGTGATAGGGATCATAGTGCTGCTGATACTACTGTCACCTCTGAGTGATAGGGATCATAGTGCTGCTGATCCTGCTGTCACCCCTGAATGATAGGGGTCATAGTGCTGCTGATACTGCTGTCACCCCTAAGTGAAAGGGATCATAGAGCTGCTGATACTGCTGTCACCTCTGAGTGATAGCGATCATAGAGCTGCTGATACTGCTGTCACCCCTGAATGACAGAGATCATAGTGCTGCTGATACTGCTGTCACCCAAAGTGATAGGGGACATAGCGCTGCTGCCATCAACCTCTGAATAATCGGGATCATAGTGCTGCTGATACTGCTGTCACCCCTGAGTGATAGGGATCATAGTGCTGCTGATACTGCTGTCACCCCTGAGTGATAGGGATCATAGTGCTGCTGAAACTGCTGTCACCGCTGAGTGATAGGGATCATAGTGCTGCTGATACTGCTGTCACCCCTGAATGATAGCGATCATTGTGCTGCTGATACTGATGTCACCGCTGAGTGATAGTGGTAATAGTGCTGCTGATACTGCTGTCACCCCTGAGTGATAGGGATCATAGTGCTGCTGATACTGCTGTCACCCCGAGTGATAGGGGACATAGCGCTGCTGCCATCAACCTCTGAATGTTAGGGATCATAGTGCTGCTGATACTGCTGTCACCCCTGAGTGATAAGAATCACAGTGCTGCTGATACTGCTGTCACCCCTGAATGATAGAGATCACAGTGCTGCTGATACTGCTGTCACCCCTGAGTGATAGGGATCATAGTGCTGCTGATACTGCTGTCACCCCTGAGTGATAGTTATCACAGTGCTTCTGATACTGCTATCACCCTTGAATGATAGGGATCATTGTGCTGCTGATGCTACTGTCACCCCTGAATGACTGGGATCATAGTGCTGCTAATACTGCTTTCACCCCTAAATGATAGGGATCATAGTGCTGCTGATACTGCTGTCACCCTTGAGTGATAACAATCATAGTGCTTAGTACTGCTATCACCCTGAATGATAGGGTGCAGTGCTGCTGATACTGCTGTCGCCCTGAATGATAGGGATCATAGTGCTGCTGATACTGCTGTCACCCCTGAGTGATAGGGATCATAGTGCTGCTGATACTGCTGTCACCGCTGAGTGATAGGGGTCATAGTGCTGCTGATACTGCTGTCACCCCTGAATGATAGGGGTAACAGTGCTGCTGATACTGCTGTCACCGCTGAGTGAAAGGGATCATAGTGCTACTGATACTGCTGTAACCCCTCAGTGATTGCGATCATAGTGCTGCTGATACTGCTGTCACCCCTGAATGATAGGGATCACTGTGCTGCTGATACTGCTGTCACCCCTGAGTGACAGGGATCATAGTGCTGCTGATACTGCTGTCACCCCTGAATGATAGGGATCACAGTGCTGCTGATACTGCTGTCACCCCTGAGTGATAGGGATCATAGTGCTGCTGATACTGCTGTCACCTCTGAGTGATAGGGATCATAGTGCTGCTGATACTTCTGTCACCCCTGAGTGATATGGATCATAGTGCTGCTGATCCTGCTGTCACCCCTGAATGATAGGGGTCATAGTGCTGCTGATACTGCTGTCACCCCTAAGTGATAGGGATCATAGTGCTGCTGATACTGCTGTCACCTCTGAGTGATAGCGATCATAGTGCTGCTGATACTGCTGTCACCCCTGAATGACAGGGATCATAGTGCTGCTGATGCTGCTGTCACCCCAAGTGATAGGGGACATAGCGCTGCTGCCATCAACCTCTGAATAATAGGGATCATAGTGCTGCTGATACTGCTGTCACCCCTGACTGAAAGTGGTCATAGTGCTGCTGACACTGCTGTCACTGCTGAGTGATAGGGATCATAGTGCTGCTGATACTGCTGTCACCGCTGAGTGATAGGGGTCATTGTGCTGCTGATACTGCTGTCACCGCTGAGTGATAGGGGTCATACTGCTGCTGAAACTGCTGTCACCGCTGAGTGATAGGGGTCCTAGTCCTGCAGATACTCCTGTCACCCCTGAGTGATTGGGATCATAGTTCTGCTGATACTGCTGTCACCCCTGAATGAAAGGGATCATAGTGCTTCTGATACTTCTGTCAGCCCTGAATGAAAGGGATCATAGTGCTGCTGATACTGCTGTCACCCCTGAATGATAGAGATCGTAGTGCTGCTGATACTTCTGTCTCCCCTGAATGAAAGGGATCATAGTGCTGCTGATACTGCTGTCACCCCTGAGTGTTAGGGATCATAGTTCTGCTGATACTGCTGTCACCCCTGAATGAAAGGGATCATAGTGCTGCTGATACTGCTGTCACCCCTGAATGATAGAGATCATAGTGCTGCTAATACTTCTGTCACCTCTGAATGAAAGGGATCATAGTGCTGCTGATACTGCTGTCAACCCTGAGTGATAGGGATCATAGTGCTGCTGATGCTGCTGTCACCTCTGAGTAATAGGGATCGTAGTGCTGCTGATACTGCTGTCACCTCTGAGCGATAGGGGTCATAGTGCTGCTGATACTGCTGTCACCACTGAGTGATAGGGGTTATAATGCTGCTGATACTGCTGTCACCCCTGAGTGATAGGGATCATAGTGCTGCTGATACTGCTTTCACCCCTGAGTGATAGGGATCATAGTGCTGCTGAAACTGCTGTCACCTCTGAGTGATAGGGATCATTGTGCTGCTAATACTGCTGTCACCCCTGAATGATAGCGATCATAGTGCTGCTGATACTGCTGTCACCGCTGAGTGATAGGGGTAATAGTGCTGCTGATACTGCTGTCACCCCGAGTGATAGGGGACAGAGCGCTGCTGCCATCAACCTCTGAATGTTAGGGATCATAGTGCTGCTGATACTGCTGTCACCCCGAGTGATAAGAATCACAGTGCTGCTGATACTGCTGTCACCCCTGAATGATAGGGGTCACAGTGCTGCTGATACTGCTGTCACCCCTGAGTGATAGGGATCATAGTGCTGCTGATACTGCTGTCACCAATGAGTGATAGGGATCACAGTGCTTCTGATACTGCTATCACCCTTGAAATATAGGGATCATAGTGCTGCTGATGCTGCTGTCACCCCTGAATGACAGGTATCATAGTGCTGCTGATACTGCTTTCACCCGTGAATGATAGGGATCATAGTGCTGCTGATACTGCTGTCACCCCTGAGTGATAGGGATCATAGTGCTGCTGATACTGCTGTCACCCCTGAGTGATAGGGATCATTGTGCTGCTGACACTGCTGTCACCCCTGAATGATAGGGATCATAGTGCTGCTGATACTGCTGTCACCCCTGAGTGACAGGGATCATAGTGCTGCTGATACTGCTGTCACCAATGAGTGATAGGGATCACAGTGCTTCTGGTACTGCTATCACCCTTGAAATATAGGGATCATAGTGCTGCTGATGCTGCTGTCACCCCTGAATGACAGGTATCATAGTGCTGCTGATACTGCTTTCACCCGTGAATGATAGGGATCATAGTGCTGCTGATACTGCTGTCACCCCTGAGTGATAAGAATCATAGTGCTGCTGATACTGCTGTCACCCCTGAGTGATAAGAATCACTGTGCTGCTGATACTGCTGTCACCCCTGAATGATAGGGGTCACAGTGCTGCTGATACTGCTGTCACCCCTGAGTGATAGGGATCATAGTGCTGCTGATTCTACTGTCACCCCTGAGTGATAGGGATCACAGTGCTTCTGATACTGCTATCACCCTTGAATGATAGGGATCATAGTGCTGCTGATGCTGCTGTCACCCCTGAATGACAAGGATCATAGTGCTGCTGATACTGCTTTCACCCATGAATGATAGGGATCATGGTGCTGCTGATACTGCTGTCACCCCTGAGTTATAGGGATCATAGTGCTGCTGATATTGCTGTCACCCCTGAGTGATAGGGATCATAGTTCTGCTGATACTGCTGTCACCCCTGAATGAAAGGGATCATAGTGCTGCTGATACTGCTGTCACCCCTGAATGGTAGGGATCATAGTGCTGCTAATACTTCTGTCACCTCTGAATGAAAGGGATCTTAGTGCTGCTGATACTGCTGTCACCCCTAGTGATAGGGATCATAGTGCTGCTGATACTGCTGTCACCCCTGAGTGATAGGGATCATAGTGCTGCTGATGCTGCTGTCACCTCTGAGTGATAGGGATCATGGTGCTGCTGATACTGCTGTCACCTCTGAGCGATAGGGGTCATAGTGCTGCTGATACTGCTGTCACCACTTTGTGATAGGGGTCATAGTGCTGCTGATACTGCTGTCACCCCGGAGTGATAGGGATCATAATGCTGCTGATACTGCTGTCACCCCTGAGTGATAGGGATCATAGTGCTGCTGATTCTGCTGTCACCCCTGAGTGATAGGGATCATAGTGCTGCTGAAACTGCTGTCACCGCTGAGTGATAGGGATCATAGTGCTGCTGATACTTCTGTCACCGCTGAGTGATACGAGTCTTAGTGCTGCTGATACTGCTGTCACCCCTGAATGATAGGGATCATAGTGTTGCTAATACTGCTGTCACCCCTGAATGATAGGGGTCAAAGTACTGCTGATACTGCTGTCACCCCTGAATGATAGGGATCATAGTACTGCTGATACTGCTGTCACCCCTGATTGATAGGAGTTATAGTGTTGCTGTTGTCACCCCGAATGATATGGGCCATAGTGCTGCTGATACTGCTGTCTCCCGAATGATAGGGATCATAGTGCTGCTGATACTGCTGTCACCCCTGAGTGATAGGGATCATAGTGCTGCTGATACTGCTGTCACCCCTGAGTGATAGGGATCATTGTGCTGCTGATACTGCTGTCACCCCTGAATGATAGGGATCATAGTGCTGCTGATACTGCTGTCACCCCTGAGTGACAGGGATCATAGTGCTGCTGATACTGCTGTCACCCCTGAGTGATAGGGATCATAGTGCTGCTGATACTGTTGTCACCACTGAATGAAAGGGATCATAGTGCTGCTGATACTGCTGTCACCCCTGAGTGATAGGTATCACAGTGCTGCTGATACTGCTGTCACCCCTGAGTGATAGGGATCGTAGTGCTGCTGATACTGCTGTCACCTCTGAGTGATAGGGATCATATTGCTGCTGATACTGCTGTCACCCCTGAATGACAGGGGTCACAGTGCTGCTGATACTGCTGTCACCCCTGAGTGATAGGGATCATAGTGCTGCTGATACTGCTGTCACCCCTGAGTGATAGGGATCACAGTGCTTCTGATACTGCTATCACCCTTGAATGATAGGGATCATAGTGCTGCTGATGCTGCTGTCACCCCTGAATGACAGGGATCATAGTGCTGCTGATACTGCTTTCACCCGTGAATGATAGGGATCACAGTGCTGCTGATACTGCTGTCACCCCTGAGTTATAGGAATCATAGTGCTGCTGATACTGCTGTCACCCCTGAGTGATAGGGATCATAGTTCTGCTGATACTGCTGTCACCCCTGAATGAAAGGGATCATAGTGCTGCTGATACTGCTGTCACCCCTGAATGGTAGGGATCATAGTGCTGCTAATACTTCTGTCACCTCTGAATGAAAGGGATCTTAGTGCTGCTGATACTGCTGTCACCCCTTAGTGATAGGGATCATAGTGCTGCTGATACTGCTGTCACCCCTGAGTGATAGGGATCATAGTGCTGCTGATGCTGCTGTCACCTCTGAGTGATAGGGATCGTAGTGCTGCTGATACTGCTGTCACCTCTGAGCGATAGGGGTCATAGTGCTGCTGATACTGCTGTCACCACTGAGTGATAGGGGTCATAGTGCTGCTGATACTGCTGTCACCCCTGAGTGATAGGGATCATAGTGCTGCTGATACTGCTGTCACCCTGAGTGATAGGGATCATAGTGCTGCTGATACTGCTGTCACCACTGAATGATAGCGATCATAGTGCTGCTGATACTGCTGTCACCGCTGAGTGATAGGGGTAATAGTGCTGCTGATACTGCTGTCACCCCTGAGTGATAGGGGTCATAGTGCTGCTGATACTGCTGTCACCCCAAGTGATAGGGGACATAGCTCTGCTGCCATCAACCTCTGAGTGATATGGATCATAGTGCTGCTGATACTGCTGTCACCTCTGAGTGATAGGGATCATAGTGCTGCTGAAACTGCTATCATCGCTGAGTGATAGGGATCATAGTGCTGCTGATACTGCTATCACCCCTGAATGATAGGGTTCATAGTGCTGCTGATACTGCTGTCACCGCTGAGTGATAGGGTCATAGTGCTGCTGATACTGCTGTCACCCCTGAGTGATAGGGGTCATAGTGCTGCTGATACTGCTATCACCACTGAATGATAGGGATCATAGTGCTGCTGATACTGCTGTCACCGCTGAGTGATAGGGGTCATAGTGCTGCTGATACTGCTGTCACCCCTGAGTGATAGGGGTCATAGTGCTGCTGATACTGCTGTCACCCCTGAGTGATAGGGATCATAGTGCTGCTGATACTGCTGTCACCCCTGAGTGATAAGAATCTTAGTGCTGCTGATGCTGCTGTAATCCTTGAGTGATATGGATCATAGTGCTGCAGATACTGCTGTCACCCCTGAATGATTGGGATCATAGTCCTGCTGATACTGCTGTCACCCTTGAGTGATAGGGATCATAAAGCTGCTGATACTGCTGTCACCCCGAGTGATAGGGGACATAGCGCTGCTGCCATCAACCTCTGAATGATAGGGATCATAGTGCTGCTGATACTACTGTCACCCCTGAGTGATAAGAATCATAGTGCTGCTGATACTGCTATCACCCCTGAATGATAGGGGTCACAGTGCTGCTGATACTGCTGTCACCCCGAGTGATAGGGGACATAGTTCTGCTGATACTGCTGTCACCTCTGAGTGATAGGGATCATAGTGCTGCTGATATTGCTGTCACCCCTGAATGATAGGGATCATAGTGCTGCTGATACTGCTTTCACCCCTGAATGATAGGGGTCACAGTGCTGCTGATACTGCTGTCTCCCCGAGTGACAGGGATCATAGTGCTGCTGATACTGCTGTCACCTCTGAGTGATAGGGATCATAGTGTTGCTAATACTGCTGTCACCCCTGAATGATAGGGGTCACAGTACTGCTGATACTGCTGTCACCCCTGAATGATAGGGATCATAGTACTGCTGATACTGCTGTCACCCCTGATTGATAGGAGTTGTAGTGTTGCTGTTGTCACCCCGAGTGATATGGACCATAGTGCTGCTGATACTGCTGTCACCCCTGAATGATAGGGATCATAGTGCTGCTGATACTGCTGTCACCCCTGAGTGATAGGGATCATAGTGCTGCTGATACTGCTGTCACCCCTGAGTGATAGGGATCATTGTGCTGCTGTTACTGCTGTCACCCCTGAATGATAGGGATCATAGTGCTGCTGATACTGCTGTCACCCCTGAATGACAGGGATCATAGTGCTGCTGATACTGCTGTCACCCTGAGTGATAGGGATCATAGTGCTGCTGATACTGCTGTCACCCCTGAATGAAAGGGATCATAGTGCTGCTGATACTGCTGTCACCCCTGAGTGATAGGGATCACAGTGCTGCTGATACTGCTGTCACCCCTGAGTGATAGGGATCATAGTGCTGCTGATACTGCTGTCACCTCTGAGTGATAGGGATCATAGTGCTGCTGATACTGCTGTCACCCCTGAATGACAGGGATCATAGTGCTGCTGATACTGCTGTCACTCCTGAATGATAGGGATCATAGTGCTGCTGATACTGCTGTCACCCCTGAGTGATAGGGATCATAGTGCTGCTGATACTTCTGTCACCCCTGAGTGATAGGGATCATAGTGCTGCTGATACTGCTGTCACCTCAGAGTGATAGGGATCATAGTGCTGCTGATACTGCTGTCATCCCTTAGTGATAGGGATCATAGTGCTGCTGATACTGCTGTCACCCCTGAGTGATAAGGATCATAGTGCTGCTGATACTGCTGTCACCTCTGAGTGATAGGTATCACAGTGCTGCTGATACTGCTGTCACCCCTGAGTGATAGGGATCATAGTGCTGCTGATACTGCTGTCTCCCCTGAGTGATAGGGATCACAGTGCTGCTGATACTGCTGTCACCTCTGAGTGATAGGGATCATATTGCTGCTGATTCTGCTGTCTCCCCTGAATGATAAGGATCATAGTGCTGCTGATACTGCTGTCACCCTGAATGACAGGGATCATAGTGCTGCTGATACTGCTGTCACCTCTGAGTGATAGGGATCATAGTGCTGCTGATACTGCTGTCACCCCTGAATGATAGGGATCGTAGTGCTGCTGATACTGCTGTCACCCCTCAGTGATAGGGGTTATAGTGCTGCTGTTGTCACCCTGAGTGATGGGGACATAGTGCTGCTGCCATCACCCTTGAGGAGTAAGGGTGTTAATGCTGCTGCTGTTACCTCTGAAGGATGGTGACCATAGTTCTGCTTCTGCTGCCGTTGTTGATTCTCCTCAGGGAAGGGGGCCATAGTGCTGCTCCTGCTGTCACCCCTCAGTGATGGGGACTGTAGTGCTTCTGCTGCAGTCACTGCTGAAGGATATGAGCCATAGTGCTGCTGCCATCACCCCTGAAGAGTGAGGACAGTAATGCTGCTACTGTATCTCCTTAGGAATGAGAGCCATAGTACTGCTGTTGCTGCTGTTACCCTTCAGAGATGTGGATCATAATATTGCTGCTGCTGTCACTGTGACCCCTCAGGGATGGGGGCCATAGTGCTGGAGGTACAGGTTGAGCTTATAATAGAGTTTATTATTTTTAATAACTGCAAGGATAGATACAGAATAGCAGATGACAAAATTGCTAAATGCATGCTAGTGTTTTTCAATCCCAGTGAATCAGTGTCCCTGTTATTGAGAAGATGCACTGCAGCAATGACAGAGCTGGGTATTTCACTGACATTCTGAAAGGGTGTTGAGTAGAGATGCAGCAAAGTTTTAATCCTCCAGCGAAGCATGGGCAAAGTGGCCCACTCTGCATCCACGTAGGACGATGCGAAGTCCCCCAAGATGTGCTACTTTGAGTTGGGAGTAGACAAGGTGAGGTCATTAAGAAACTAACAGCCCGGAGCCCACTGATCAGTGATCACATGGCTGACTGCCTCTGTAGGTCTGCAGGTCACATGATTCAGGTAGGCAGTTCAATAGGCACTGGCAGGAAGTCAGTGTTTTTGTTTTACTTATACAATAATGACCTTGCTGGCAGTCATTTCCTAGAGATTAACGACCATGTGGGGATGAGTTGCCTGAAATGACCACCAGCGAGGTTATTATTGTAATTATAAGAGAATCAAATAGAGCCACAATGATAGCTATCAATTGTTTATTAACTTTAGTTGTGCTGTTTGTCTTTACAGTGCAGTCGCGAGACTTGTCAGCAGCTGTATTTTGGTTACGTATAGTGACACTACATGTGTCCACTGTGCTGATGTAAATTTTTTTTATTGTGAGATTATTTATCCTTCTGGACCAACTCTCTGCCCCATTTAGACTTCGCATCCTTGCCGGGGATCCGGCTGCCATCAGTCTCGACCAGGACCACCGGCAGCCTGAAACCCCTGCGGCTTGCCCCCCCCGTAGTGGGGCAGCAGGGAGCACCCTAACTCCCCACCATCATGGATCCAGTTTGGGTACCAACTCTTGATGAACACTCGCGGACGGCCATCAAACCATGAGAGAGGTGCTAGAATTTATCCTTTGTTCACTGCCCCCCCCTTGCTGGAGCTGTGGGCGTACTATGATGCCAGTGGGGACAGAGGCGCATGCGTCCACATGTCTCTCCCCCAGGCATCTGCCCAGACTCCTCCCAATGCTGTCACCCTGTGCCCTGACCCCCAGCCTCCGCCAGGGGGTAATCGGGCATCGGGAAGAGAAACACCCCCCCCAGAGAAGGAGAGCAGTCCAACGGATGCTCTATCCTTCTCTTCCCCAGCAACCCATGCTCATTCCCAAACATGGGTCACCGGCACAGCATGAGGTAAAGTGGCTAGCACCTCAGCGCCACTGGACCAGCCCGTACTGACATTAATTAGTGCAACCTCATGGATTTGATGAGGTCCCCATTAATTTTACCTTATTTTCTGCTAAAGAATCAAGTAGAGCCACAAAGATAGCTATCAAGTGTAAAATAAAGTTTAAATGTCAGCTTAACAGTTAAAGGCAGTAGTGACCTAAAAAGCAGTTCTTGTATTTCGATCAAGTTTCCAACTGCTGACAGGAACAGCAGTTGGAAACCCGATCGAAATACAAGAACTGTGCTTTTTATGTCACTGCTGCCTTTAACTGTTAAGCTGACATTTAAATTTTATTTTACACTCGATCACCATATTTGGCTCTATCTGCTTCCTCTTTCTCTGCATTTGTAGAGAATTATTGTGGGTCAATTACTTTTACTGCATAATTGGGGAATCACGCTCTGCAGCTATTTCCGGCTTTGCGGTTCACTCTGCCTTCATGTGAAGTGGCTTCTCTTGCTACTGAAACATCTAGATCGGTCATTACCTGGCCATTAATGACCAATCCAGTAACCAACCAGAGCATGAAGGAGCCTCATTAATATTCTATCAGCCTTATAATTTCACTTTCTCTAGTGGAAAGAGTTTGCAGTCCAGGCAGTTCTGCAGTGTGCAGTCTGACTCTATTCTGTGTGTTTCAGAGCTCACAAAAAAGCTATAGTTCTTTTTTGTGTGTTAAATGTTTTGTGTATTTAGTTGTAGTCCTTCAGGAAAGTTTTATTTAATTAGAACATTTTTTTTTGTTAAAAAATTATTTTTTGTGCACTTATTTTTAGGTACTGTACTTTATTTTACTAATCCTTGTAACAGTGTTTTTTTTTTATTTGTTTATTTATTTTTTTGATGGAGCCTGTACATGGTGGTCATCATAGGCCACCCACGAATGCGGAGTGGCTGTCCAGTTAGATTAAATTGGCAGGCTTTGGGGACCCCACCTGCAGCCACAGTGAGCCTGGTGGCTGTGGCTGTTGTCCAGGAGCAGCAGAAGCAGGTGGAGCAGTGGTCCTGCAGGATCAGCAGGAGAAGCTGCAGCAAGAGCAGCAGGAACTGCAGCAGGTTGTTGGCTCTCAACCACCGGCAGCAAAGCAGCAGGTGTGTCCTGGTGCCCCCCCCACAGCCTGTACGAGGCCCTGCCCGTGGCTCCCCTGTGTGGGCCTTTTTTTCTTCCTTCCCTGGTGACTCCAGTGTGGTGCATTGCAATCTTTGTAACATGGTGGTCCGTCGGGATCCCAAGGGCAGCCACCTGGGCGCAGGCGGTCAGTGCACCCATCTTCTACCTGTCCACCACCATGCTCAGTCGGAAGCAAAGCTGTAGGAGGGAGCAGTAATTTGGTATTGTCAAACTCAAATGTTCTTTTTTTTTTGGGAGGGGGTATTATTTAAAAAAAGTTAAAAACGGTTCATTAATGTTTTGGTCATCTTTATAGGTCTTCAGCATATCATCAGAACTGAAAAAAATGTAACCGCTGTGATTCGCAAAGAATGTGATTTGCCTTGTGATGAGAAACTGGTGTGACATGACTAAAAAACTGCACGAGAATACCTGTACTTCCCTAACCTGTACCACCCACCCCAAACACCATGACCTGAAAACACATATCGCTGAGTACAAGCAGATGAAGCAGAGATGCTGCAAAACAGGGTTACATACAACTTACACCCCAAAAACATACAGATGTTTAATCTGTGAATTGTGATCGTGAAGATGAAGAAGGTGATTTGTATTATGAGTGACTCATGATGATCAGCCTGACTTAACAATGCACATAAATGAATACAATATCCACACTGAGACATGCACCACATCACAGTACTCTAAACGGAATCCAAACAAACAACTGTGACTTAAGTTACAGATGGAGACTGGGCCCTAAAGAGGTGCAGACGCACAGACAGATGGAGACTGTACTTACAGTAAGAGATGCAGCCGTACAGTCACAAGCACAACACCACCTTAACCAGTGGTCAAAATCAGAAATCCAGAACTAGAACAATAATACCGTTTGGGGGGGGGGGCAGCTGCAGTAACAGTCCACTACCGACTGAGATAGAATGAAGCAGTAGAAGGTACAGCAGACAGATAAGAAATTCAAATCAATATCCTGTGATTATGGTGTGGTTCAATAAAATGTGTGTGACTTGACGGCAAGCACACACACACACATGCACACACTATAGGCAATGTGCAGAAAATATTAAAGTTCAGTGCAGTACAACAAAATCTTTTAAAACAACTGAAAAAATGCACAGCACCACAGCAAACACCCCAAAATTATCAAAACTTACTAAAAGTATTACTGTGTGTTCATGAACACAGAAATAGTAATACACTACCTGCCCAAAAACAGCTAGAAAGACTGCCTTTCTCACTGAGTTACTGACTGTTAATCTCCCTTCATCATGCCCCTCCCCCAAAGCACACTTCTACAGTATCTGTCAGTACACAGACTTAATCTTACAAATTAACATTCAAAATGGACACAAAACTAAGAAACACTCGATGATATAATCACAGGAGGGTTTTCTACTGTACAATTGATGTACTAAATTTTGACACCAAAAATTGGCTCAAAAGAGCCAAAAATGCTCTTTAAATGGTCTGATTCTCAGAGCTCTGAAAGCAAACTGTCTCCAGCTTTCCACTACACACACTACACAGAACTGAGGCTGTGCAAGACAATCTACAGCCCATGTGACCTGCCATCACCCTTGATTCAATGCAAACTTCATCTTGTAGTCTCAAAACAAGGCGAAGTCAATTGAGACCAATGGCACTTCACGTTACTCATTATGGAAGATTACTCCACTTCACGTTTGCGGAATGCTTTGCGTAGTCACTCATATATGCGACGTGCTCCGCGGAACAAAGTGCATGGACTTCGCCCACCTCTAGTGTTGAGTGTATTTGACATGTCCCTGCATTCAAAGCTGAGGTAAAGTAATGCTCAAGTGGATACAGCTATGTAATGAAGTAGCATCCATCATCCCCTTAGGCCATCAAACAGTAGCTGCCTTAGATTAATCTGAGTTCTAAAATGGAAAATTTTGCATTTTTCTGGGTAAGTGCTACTCCTTTATAATAATTCTACATAGGCTCTTCAAGGTAGCTGCACCAATGGAGAGGCAGTGTGGCTAGTAACTGGAGTAAAGGCATGGGAATCCGGGGATTTTTGTTCAAACGCTGCTAGAGCCAAATAGTATCATATAATTACTATGTATCCATGGACAAGTCACTTAACTTCCCAGTGTTCAAGTTCACTCAGCTGTGAAAGTAAGTAGAAGCAGGACTCCACTGGAAATGAGATACTGTTTCATCTCAGCTGGGCTGTCCTGAGTAAATAAATTGTAAAGTAAAATTAAAAACAATGTTCTGGCTGCATTTTTTGTTGAGATCTGCATGTGAGTGGGTGAGGAGGCCTCTGTCACAGGAAATGGGTTGAGGGATGTTGGCGGTAAGTGAAACTACTGTATCATGACTACCCTATGACCCTGGTTAGGGAGGTAATAGCCCAAAAAGAGAAAGAAGAATATGCTATTAATTTTTATGCTCACTTGCAAAACATACAAACATTGTGGTATCAGTCTGAGTTGTGAGAGGGCTTTTGGGGACATACCCCATATCCACCTATCACAGCTTCAGAATACTGAATCTCCTCCCTAATTCCACCACTTTCCACCTTTTTCTTCCTTTTCCCTTTGTCTGGAAAATTCAGGGTGGAATTGGATTTTCTTGAACAACTTCTAATTCCTGATTGAATCCTTTCCCCTGCTTTTTGTTCCACACACAGAGTATTGCCATTTTAACTCCTGTGGATCTTGTTTCTAATCTTAGACTTTCTGTAGGGCTCCAGTCCTTCCTCACTCCTTCTTTCCCACTTTCTTCAATCCCATCCCTGAAACAGCAAAAAAGCCAGCCAGCCCTATAACCCTCTATGCCCTTCAAAAACTCACCCTCCAGCTAATTCATTTTGTTGTGCTCTGCACTTTTGCAGTCAATCAGCAAAGGTCTTTGTTTCTGGTCTTTCTTTCTCTCTTTCTTTGCTTATTCACCCCCCCCACCACCACCACTCCCACACACACACTTGGCTGCGGCATAGATGTTCTCCTACACCTACCTCTGCCCATGCCTCTCCTAATTTAAAGCCTCTCACACCACTCAGTCTATCCTGGGTGTCAGCACCCTCATCTCTTCTGGGTTTAGCTGAAGCCTGTCCACCATATAAAGGCTTCTCCTGCCCCATAATGCCTTCCAGTGTGGAAGGACCCTAAATCCTTGCTCAGTACAACAAACTCATAGCGACGCATTCAGATCTCTCATCTTCTGCTAACTTGCTGGCCCTGAGCATAGCATTAGTAGTATCCCAGGTTTTACCCCTAAGACTACTGCCTAGTTTCCTAAATCTCTGTTGGAGGATCTCTGGTCTGCCTCTGCCTCCATTGTTGCTGCAAACATGTACCATAACGGTTGGTTCCTCTTCCCATTCCTGCATGAACCTGTTCACCATCACCTTAATGTCTGCAACCCCCCATGCCTGGTGTGAGGCTTCATAGTATATGTGTGTGGACTGAGGATATACCCAGAAACTAAAGTTTTAGACATTTGTTCTCTACGTGAATCCATTATGGATCCTGTGTGCTGCTTGTCTTGTAAATGCCTCTGTTGAATGTTACGTCTGAGCACACAAAATGCCTTGATGCTGTAAATTACAGGTCAGTCACAGAACTGCAGTTTCCAAAGTTGCTGACAGCAGTGTTAAACTCATAAAATCTTAATTGTTTGAAATGCAGATTAGCTCAGCACTTCAATGTGATGTGAGTTTCACAGGTTTGCCAGCAATGGAAGAAACTGCAGTGGACTGTAGAGTGCAGTAGAACCAGAACAGCACTACAGATGTTCTTTTATGAGCAGAATTCTCCTGACCAGGTAGTCTCAGAAACAGGAAAATATTGGGCAACGGAACTGTAAAGCTAGAATCTAACCACTGATCTATCCAGTCTGTCCACTGCATCATGCAGCCACAACTTACAGTATGTATTAAATTTAGCACATGGGCCCTAGCTCAGAGGACAGGAGAGGAAGAACCACCAGTGGTGGAAATCTCTGGCAAACCATAGCTGATTGAAATCAATCTATCACCTCAGGCATTTTACCTTAAACTGCACCTTATACGAGTAGGCACTCCATTTAATTGTTTCAATGTCTGTGGAATAAAGTGTTATGCTTGTGCAAACTCTGTTGTGACTGTACTCTATTCCTAATTTCTTAGGCACTTAAGCTTGATAGCTGGTAGGAACAGAGAGCCCCCCACATGGAAGAGGAGAAGGCTGAAAAGGAGGAGGAAGGGGAGGATGGTGGGTAATTTTCCAAACTCTAGAGTGGGGATTCCTGGGAGCCGCTGGCTTAAATAATGTGTGTGGGAGGAGTTCATTTCCCCTACATTGAACCTCGGGCTAGCCCTCGCTATAATATACTATGTTTTTTCCATCAAAGTATTAATCAGGACTTTACTGGATTCCTCTTTCTCCAAATTGTCACTAACTGCTTCTTATCCCTCTATACAAACAGTTGGTGAGACCCCATCTGGAGTACTGCGTGCAGTTTTGGAGACCTCATCTACGCAAGGACATAGACAGGATGGAAGCAGGCCAGAGGAGGGCAACTAAAATGGTGCAAGGTCTACATCAGAAATCATATCAAGAGAGACTGAGAGTGCTTAATATGTATACCGTTGATGAAAGGAGGGACAGAGGGGACATGATAGAAACTTTTAAGTACCTTAAGGGAATCAACAAAGTCCAGGAGGGTAGCATCTTTCAGAAAAAGAGGTGTGCAAGAACAAGGGGGCACAATTTGAAGATAGAGGGGGGCGGCTCAGAGGTAATTTAAGGAAGTATTTTTTCACAGAGAGGGTTGTGGATGCATGGAACGGCCTTCCGGAGGAGGTTGTGGAGTCAAAAACAGTGGTGGAATTCAAGCATGCATGGGACAGTCATAAGGCAATTCTAGGGGTGGGGGTAGGAAGAAGTAGTTGTTAACTAGGATCTGCAGCTTGTCCAATAGGTAGGGAAATGGGCAGACTGGGTGGGCCAAGTGGTCCTTATCTGCGGTCAAATTCTATGTTTCTAGCACAGCCCATTCAAAACAAATCGGCCATGGTCTGCCTGCTGGTGGAGGCCAAGCTTCGCCTGAGCCAGAGGGATTCACAACAAGCTAGGCCAATGGGTGGGCGGAAGGGGCTGTTGCTGGGGCTGTAGAGTGCAAGTGCACCTCCGCACTCATGCATCTCTACTCCTGGGGCCCCAGGTAATGGGGAGAAAAATGGAGGAGAAAAACACCCGTCAGGCAGGATGACGCCCGACCCTCCGCAGGCACCACTTCTCGGGTGGGCATAAGATAAGCCCTGTTAATTCCGAGTGTCAGAGCTGGGGGGGCCAGTTGGTCTGAATGGGGCATGCTGGTGGCAAAAATAGTGATGTTAAAAAAAAAAACAACTTTTGCACTTGTACAGTTATTATGCACCAGCAGACATGAAAGAACGCATGGCGCTTTTTAAACTGTTGGGGAATTTTCCCAGTGGTCTGACCAGATTTCCCACATTCACAATAGAGTAATGTGTTGAATCATAAATCAGTTCATATCTGGGGTCAGACAACGGAAGCCTATTCTGTGATGTGCTAGTGCAGTATGGCTGTCATGCCCCCCAGGTGGCTGCCTTTCAGTGATTGTTCAGGGCTGAAATGTATGTTGATTGCAATGTATTTCTTGTACTAATATTTACTGGAGTTGAGGGCACACAATAGAGGAAAAATATTGCCCTTGAGGGATGATCTACAGCTGAGTCAGTGAGGATGCAACACGCTATGATAAGCATGTCACACTTTCCTGTGTGTCAAATTGGAGTAGTTGCGACTGGATTATATTGTGTTCCTGCAGTGTTCTGTGGCATGTCACTGGCAGAAACTGTGATAAGAGTATTGCATGCTGACTGACTCCACTCTCTTGGCAGTTGTTTGGCTGAGGACAATATGACTACTAGAGACCAATGAATCATCCTGAGGGGCATTTGTTTTTCATTATATCCTAAAATAATTTTAGTCAATAACTGTTTTATTAAATCTTGCTTCTTCAACCATTTCACCTTCCAGTGCACACACACACACACACATATATGCACAAGCACACACACGCACGCACGCGCGCACACACACACACACACACACACAAACAGACACACACACAGTGACTAGCTGGTAAAACAAATGCAGTAACGTAATTAAGCATGCAATAGCTGATTTAACCTATCAGGTTAAAATGTAGAAACAAAATGAGTGACTGCAAAACAGCCCTGCAAAATAGCTCATGTCAGAATAGTGCAGGATAGAAAATGCCGCTCGACAATAATGCCTCTCTTCCCCAATGTAATGCAACCTGGGGTCGGTATATAAAAGTACAGGGGGTGCAGGGGTTGAAATTCCCTGCTTAAGCATTAAAAGCAATGTAGCATGTGCATGTAGCAGACTGTAGTACTGTGGGAGAGCCACGTTTAGTGGGGTGGGGGGGCTGTGAAATGCTGCTGCAGCTGGGGAGTTGAGCTGTACTGGCTAGTTGGTGTAGTGGTTAGGGTTTGTCGTTTGTAGAAAAGATGTTGCAGTGTAGGGAGGTTGCTGTGGTTCACATCCTGGTTGAGGCATTCATAAGATGTTGTGGGAATGTGCTTTGGGTGGTGTGAGAATGAATGTTAGTGAGTAGCTGGGGATGTTTATATTTTTTAGTGGTGTATGCCGTGCTGTTGATGATTTATGGGTGTGTTTGCAGGTGGAACCAGTGTTTGTAATGGCATGAGTTATATATGGAGGTGTGGTGGATGTTTGTAGACATTGAAGTGTGCGAGTTGTTGTCGTGTTCGAAATGCCTCTGCAGTTTGTGCATGGTTTTTGCTTGCACTGTTTTGTACTGCTGCTGTGTTGGCAGTCGCTGTTATTCCATCATGGTTCTTGCCGACAGTATTCTTGATTTCGCTGTCTTAACCTAGTGCCCTAAATTAATGAAACTGAACTCCATTAGGGCACAGTATTACAGGCCCAAGAGTGGCATTAAAGTGAGCAGCTCCATGGGTGACTCACAGTTTGTCCCAGACTCAGCAGTTACATGCATTTTGTTCATCTGGGGTATTTTCAGCGGCAATAGCCACTTTAGTTTTTCTCCTCACCTGTTTTTCAGTGGCCCCAGTCATATCTAATGTTCTTTGAACCTGGCTTCCCTGACCACTAACCACTACCACATTGCTGGAGAAGAGATGCACATAAGAGAACATGACAGCATGTCTTGATGGTGGCCAACAGTTTTTGAACTACTGCCCATGGCAATAGAGAAGCTGGGTAATAGTTCCCGTTAAACAATGTAAAGTGACCTGGACATAATAAATCACATGTCACCATGATTATCCAAGGTGTAATAAGTTTTTTTGTTGAATGTAGCATAGTAACAGCTCTAAAATAATAGGCATGGTTTGCATGTGTTGCTGTCCACAGTGGCTCTGCAGTTAAAACAAAAACATGAAACATGAATGTAGGAAAACATGCAAACTTAGTCTATACATAGATATGACCCTTTCTATCTCAACACCCATACCTGTTTGGCAAAGGGACCACCTCCTGACTTCTGGTCCACGATTTGGTAGGGAGGCAATAGTTCAATGTACTGCTAGCTTAGTTATCCCTATCCATAACTGAGGTGTGTGCCACAGCCCCACTGACAGACTGAGTAAACGTGCACCCAGAAAAGAGGGAGGGAAGGAGGGAGGGAGGAAGGGAGTGGGCTGGTACTATTATTGATGACACTAGGCAACCTGATTGGTAAGTTTGCTTAGCATCATCAATGCCATCACTAGCGCTATAGCAAACATTTGCATTTTCAGGGACTATTAAATAAAAGGGAAATATCCCAAAAGTATTCAGTTCTGTGATATTTACTTATGACGATCATCACAGTGGCAAACAGCAGATGGATATCAACAGACAAACATCCCAGTGCTTTGACCTTAGACAGGTCTTCCTCAGAGGGTAGTGTTCACTCACAATAGTCAGACTTTTATACAGAGTAGCTAGAATAATTGTGAGAGAAAATAAAATTCAGTTATAATTGTGCTGTTAAATATTTCATTTATTACAAATGGAGAGGAATTAGTGCTGTTCAACTAAAACAATAAAAAAAAATTTATATTTATGGAACAGCACTAATTCATCTCTTTTAACTAAAATACATTTGCAGGAAAGAAGGCTTTTTGGCCCTTAGACATTATCTGCTCCTGTTTCTTTCCCAGCTTTGACATCGTAATCCTGTGCTGTGACATCGATGTTTGTTCCCAAGAAAATGTTTCTGATGTCACAAGCAGAGGCCTGTGACATCAACGTAGGAAAAGCAGTAAGGACAGATTGTCTAGAGGGGAAAGTGTTTGTTTTCATCCATATGTCTTCAGCAATTTAAACAAAACCAAAAAACAATATCCAGAAATTTGAATTTGGGGAAAATTTTGTATAACTGAGCTCAGCTTATTCCATTTGTGATTTTTCACCACAAAATCAGAAAACAGCTTTAAAGAGAACCCTTTCTGGTACTCACCTCCCCACCCCAAAGGATCCTGAGGGCCCCCCAACTTGCAGGTTGGCTAAAAAAATTTCAAATAGCAGTCTTTAGGAAGGAAAGGGATTGTATTTTGGTTCCATACATCTGAGAGCCCAATCCATTCCACTGCACTATTTGGAGTGCGGCTCTCTGTGCTAGCATATTTTGTAACGTAATAGTTGGGAGAATGTGGGGGTGTGCTCCATTGACTTCTGTTGGGCTTCTCTTTTAAAGATTAATTTAATGGCCCGATTAGAAGTAATCAAGGCCATTGCTCAAGAAGAAGTTGAGCGGTGGCCTTGATCAATTTCAGTCAGGCTTTTAAAATATAAAAATTAGTCTTTAAAAGAGGAGGATGCTGAAGTCAATGGAGCATGCCCTCATGCTGTCCTGACTGTTATATCACCAAACGTGCTAGAGTGGGGGGCAGGGCTCCAAATTGGGAAGTAGAAGGGATGGGGCTCTTGACTCCATGGAGTCAAAATATGATCCCTTCCCTTTCTAAAGCCAGCCATTAAAACAATGTTTAATACAGTCTGAAAGTTGGGGAGGCTTAAGGATCCTTCTGGTGTTCTGGGAGGCAGTTTAAAAAAATAGCATGAAAGGTTCTCTTTAAGGAAGCTCAGTGTTTTGGGACTGTTGGCATGAAACACCCCCTTATTCTTATAAAACTACCTAAAATGTCAACAATGATGTCATGATTTATAATTCTGCTAATGGCTGAAGTGAAAAACTTTTATGTTGAGTTCTATAGCACTCCGGCTTTCATTTTGTGTGTCAGAGTTCTTACAGCAGCTGTGCAATAAAATGTTTTTTCCACAAAAAAGTCAATTTCCAGCTATAGTTAATAAAATATTAGTATACAGTACCTAATAAATCTGCTTTTCTAGTTGCTTCCTAAACTGCCCCCTATCTGCAGTTTTTATTTTCTCGATCGTAAGCCTTGTCAGATCAACAGTGCTGGTTCTTAGCCAAAGAAAGAGGTCATCTTTTTTTATAAAAACATATTTTAATTCTAGTAGAAGTAAAATATGTAACCAAAAAAGGTGGAATAATCTTTATGCCCAGCTTCACTGCACTGCTGGTTAGTTCTCCTGCTTGGGAGACTTCAATAGGGGGTCATTGGAAGGCTTCACCCAATGAGTAGATGCAGGTGTACAACACTGATGCAAACTTTATCACAGCAGTGCCTTACCTATGGTGACTATGACTCCAGAAACAATATGCAAATTAAATGGTACTGCACTAAATTGTTGCCCTGCTCTCTCCAGATTTTCCTTCCCCACAACAAGGCCAGCAACATCTCTATTTGTTTAATAGATCTGAAGATGTAGATTGTAAGCCATACACATGACACAGCATTTGTAGTACTGACATAGATGCATACCCAGTGCCTAATAAGACAAGAGACAGCAGACTGAGTGCCTACAGTCAAAGCACAAAAGCAGCACACACACAAATGGAAAGTTTGCTTAAATAATATTTATTTCTTGTGGATAAAATGGTGGCCAATCATAACTGATATTTGTTGCCATGAAGCATGCTGATACCTAAAATTATTTTACCCATTGGTAGTGATGGCATAAACATATGGGTACCTACCTGTATCAGTCAATCAGGAAAAATGATTTTCCTTGCCCATTTAAAAGGCAGTAAAAGCCTGGTTCTATGTGCAATATTAAGACCCATTTTCTCTATGAGTTTTGTGATTAGTATAGTATGTGTAATGCTCATTCCTTTCATGGCTAATACAAGTAAGCAACAAATACCTGTACAACTGGGTATTGCTAGTCTGGGGGTCATGCATGCCCAGGTGTGTAACGAGGCATGAAGTGCTAGCCTGAGTGCCTTTAGGACCTGGAAGCCCATTATATCCAGACAACCAGTGATCTGAAGTGTCTTGTTTAAGGTTGCTCCTGTTTGTTTCTTGACTGGATAATCGAGTTTTTAGGGTCTGGTTTTGCTTAGAGGTAGTCCAGTTTTTGTTTGTTGTTTAGCCATTTTGAGTATTCATTTACTATTAAAACAGATTTAATAAACCAAAACCCCTGAAAAGGGGACCTTCGGGGTTCAGTGGGCCTACCCAGTCATCAAAATAAATAAATAAATACATAAAATAAACCATTCACTGTTTTTTTTCCAATTATTTATTTATCTTTTTCTCCACAATTTTCACCCGCCCACCCCTCGCATCCTTGGCATGACTGCGTGCATGTGGAGGCACACTCATGCTCACACCATGTATTGTGAGACACCCGACTCTACCGGTCACCCATGCCCACCTGCGCCACTACTGGACCACCACCCAGTGATGGTGGGACTGTGGGAGGGAGACCCCTCCCAGGTAGAGGAGAGCCACCATAAGGCAGCTCAACCTGCTCTGGCCATCCCCTCCCCACTGTGCTGGCTCCCTAATGACCCAAGGTTGTTCCCGAACCCAGGTCACCGGTGTAGCGTGAGGTAAGGCAGAAATGCTTCAGCCCTCTGCACCACTGGGCCAACTAACCATTCACTGTTTTGGCTACATATCCAGGTTGTAGACAAGTTCTGATGTCACCCAGACCTTTATTTATAAAACTAGTCAGTCTGGGAGGTGTAAAGTATGACTATTCAGACCATTAGCATTAAATTAACATAATCTTTTCTACTCCATATTTTAAGTATGGCCTTTTGCTGCTATAGTAGGAAACAGTTGTCATACCATTATATGCTCTCCTGTTTTCTGCTTTGTGCCTGTCCTATATTTTGATATATTTTAGACTCTTTTTTTAATTTTCATTGCCTTTATCACTACATCAAATCCCTTTCTCCTGAGTTTTCAGTAGCTGATGCTCTTTCTCCCTCTTCATACTACAATGCAAGACATTTCATAACATCATTTATACCATTTCAGGACATTCAGATGAACAGCACTGAGGGGGTAACTAATGTCATGGACTCACTTTGAAGTATGAAAAGAAACAGAAGTAACTACTGAGGTGATGGGAACACAATGTAGACTTCAGGGCACCACAGACCAAGATAATTAATCATATATTGGTAAAAGTCTATCTACATGACTGATATGGATAATAAAACAGTAGGGTATGTAACAGTATAAAATTATTTCCTTTCACTGGGTTTAGAGAAGCAGAAAAGTACTCATCAGTCATGAAAAGGGGTGGAGCTAGAGGTAGATTTTGGGAGTATGGTTTAGTATCTGACTTTCATCTCCTCAAAAGGTGGCAACCCTAGTCACTCTTAATGCACTTATAAATGAAAAATTAATTCAAACAAAAATGCTTTTTGTTATAATTAAAAACAAGTATTTTCTTTTCTTATTTCTTATCTTAGAGGCTAGACTAAAACAACTTGATCCTAATAAATCACCATGACCTGACTGTTTGCATCCAAGAGTTCTAAAAGAATTAAGTAGCCCTATTGCAGAACCCTTTGACATATATATTTCAGGCCTCATTGGACAGAGGTGAAGTGGTGGATGATTGGAGAAGGGCTACTGTAATACCTTTATTTAAATAGGGGGTACGATCCGACCCGGCTTATTATAAACCAGTGAGCCTGACCTCTAGTACATTAAAAATATTGGAAGGTATATTATAGGATAACATACTAGACACCTTAAAACAAAATAAGCTAGAGGACAGTACACAACATGGTTTTGTCAAGGGCAGATCTTGTCAGACAAACATGCTAAATTTCTATGTTAAAGTGGTAAGGAAGCTTGATGATGGGAGAGCACTGGATGTGGCCTTTCTGAATTTCTCAAAGGCTTTTGATAAGCTACCTCATGCTGAGTTATTGTTTGCTGTGAGTAAAGTAGGCATTCCACATCCTATAATATGCTGGGTGCAAGGTTGGCTGACAAATAGAAATCAGAGAGTTGGTATAAAAGATTCATATTCTGCATGGACAGAGGTTACGAGTGGGGTTCCCAAGGGGTCAGTGTTGGGACCCTGTCTCTTTAATTTATATATACAGTATATCATCATTACAATATGATAAAGAGGATGTCTGGTTATGTAAATTTGCAGATGATTGTCGGTTGGGGGCTGAAATTGATAAAATAGCCACAAAATCTTCGCTACAAAAAGCATTAGATCATGTAGCTGAATGGACAAACAAGGCTGGATTATCATTAAATGCTGATAAATGCACTGTTATGCATTTAGGGAGAAATAACCCTGAACAGAATTATCTGTTAAGACAACAAAGTATTAAGAACTACATCTGAGGAAAGAGATCTGGGGATTTTGGTGTCACAGGATATGAAATTTACAGCGCATTGTAGACAGTTATCTCAGAAGGGAAATAACATTTTCAATTCCATTTTCAGGCATATTAATGCGAGAAGTAGGGAGGTTATTATGCCTCTTTACATACACTTGGTTAGGGCTATATTGGAGTATGGGGCTCAAGGTTGGTCTCCCTATAATAAAAGAGATGTTGCCATGCTGGAGAGGAAAGAGATGTTGCCATGCTGGAGAGGATCCAGAGGAGGGCCACTAGAAGTATAGAAAATTTGAAAGATAAGACATACCAGAAAAGGTTATATGACTTGGATTTGTTCTCCCTAGAGTACAGGAGGAAAAGGGGTGATATGTATCTTGTGCATAAGGCATGGACAGATAATGATCTATGGGAAAGTTTGGGTTTAGAAACATCAAATAAAGTATATGATACTAGATCACACCCATTACAGTTAAAAGCTAGACAATCAAGGCTAGTGAGATCAAGAAACTGGTTCAGTCAAAGGGTGGTGCATGATTGGAATAGATTACCCACTGAAGTAGTGGCTAGCACCACCACACAGTCCTTTAAAATGAGACTATATAAATTCTATAATAGTTAAAATATATGGGGAGCATAATGGACGCAAGTCTTCAGGCTCAGTAAAAATCCTATGACTTCTATGACTCCTAAAAGTAACTAGTAAAAAGTAGTCCCTCTCCAACTGTCAATCACCTGTCTTTTCTTACATTCAATAGATGGAATGTTTGCTATTTATGGAATACAGGAATTCAATCATCTGCAGAATTCTTCTGGCAAAATCTTCACTTTCTCACAAACACAAGGCCTTAAACGGAACCAAGGTCTAAATTTTATCTGTGGCAGCGTAAGCAGCAGAGACTGCCCAGGCAAGATACAGTAGTAAGGATAACAAGCATTTGTCAATGCCAAATGTTGTCTTGCTGGCATTGGCATCGGTAGTGCAGGAGTTAGAGAGATGCATAAAAGGAATGGCAGTGAAGTATTGAACTAATGCCAACCCCACCCCCACCCTGCAGAGACTGATAGGTGTTGGGGTGTGCCTTTGGGTCATCGGCCATAACGCTCATGCCATTTCACCTCACCCTACCCTGCAGACACTGACAAGTGTCACGGTGTGCCTTGGGGGTCTTCAGGCCTTAAACTCACCCCATTCCATAAGGAAATATGCTGAGATGGGTGCAGTGTAAGAGAATGGGGTAAACTTTGGGGCCGAAGACTCCAAGGCACACCTCGATGCCTTTCACTGGCTGCAGGGTGTGGGTGGGGGTGGAATAGCATGAGCATTACAGCTGGCGATTCCAAGTCACACCCCTGATGCTTGTCAGTCTCTACAGGGTTGGGCATTACAGTTGGAAACCCTAATGCCCTGGGAGCTTGTTGGCATTTTCACTCCAAATTTTCAACATGGGCTTTTTGTGACCCCACCTTATGAACAGTGGCACTATCATTTTGTTAGTCAAAAGGTAATTTTGCACATTGACTGCACCATTTGCGACTATGCCATTTGGCACCACAGGTGCAAAAACACATTTTGGGCAAGATGTGAAAAATGACAACTGTATTGTTCATAAGGAGGTGTAAAAAAATGGCAATGTTAAAAATCTGGAGTAAAAATATGAAAAATTGTTGAAGTCATGAGCCTGCATAGAAACTGTGCAATGCATGCCCGTATGTAATTATTTTGGAGATTTTTTAATCACATTTTCAACATAGGTATTTTGGGACCTCCCCTCATGAACAGTGGCACTGTGATTTTGTTAATCTGTCCCGAAAGTTGATTTCCCACAGCAACCGCGCCATTGTGCACCACAGGTGCGACAACACATTTCAGGCAGGATGTGGAAAATGACAGCTGTACTGTTGATATGGAGGTATGAAAAAATTATGATATTGAAAATCTGGAGTGAAAACATTAAAAATTGTCGAAGTTATGAGTGTGCATGGAAACTGTACAGTGCACGCTCATAACACAACCACTTTTTGGAATTTTTTCACCAAATTTGCAACATGTGCTTTTTGGGACCCCACCTCATGAACAGTTGCACTATTGTTTCATTAATCAGTCCTGAAAGGTGATTCCACACAGTGACCATGAAATCACCTTTCAAGAGCGAGTAATGAGATGACAGTGCATGTGTTCATGAGGTGAGGTCCCAAGAACACCATGTTGAAAATCTGTTACCAAAATTCCCCAAAATGGCTGAGATATCCACCTAAGTTGAAATCCCCCATTGCCTGCCATCATAAAGCTTACCACCTTTTGTTCAGTTCCTGGTCGGCTTTTGAAGAGTTCAGACGTGTTCCCACTCTGCAGAAGATTGCAGCGCTGGCCCTCTGGAGGTAAGTATGGGGTGATGGGGGTGCAGGGAGGTGGGGTGTGCAGAGGGTGGGTGCTGGTTGGGAAGGGGGTGTGGCAGGTTGATGAGGGACCTTTTTTTTTAACAGGTGTGTGGTAGGGTCAGTGACCCCCCCAAACATTGATATGCTCATATGGTTACAGAGCATATGTAATTACCTGCCTGTGTATTGGAGGTAGTTTGAGAACATTGTGGGCTAAAATATTAAAAAAAATCTGTTGCAACAGTCTCCTGCTCTTCTAATTTCTTCCTTTTACTATCGCTCCTTCTCTGTCATCCCCCTACTCAAGCTTGGCCACCTTTGAGTAGTCTTTCTGTCCCTTTCCTTAATTCCAGCTTATTTTCATTAAATATAAAAGCCCCAATGTTCAGAACATTCTGTGCTTGCAGTATAAGCTAATTAGGCTAATTTTCCTTCACGAATGTGCTCACGTCAAGGCAGAAAAGCGATCAGAGCGATCAGCGATCGTGGTGATCGCAAGACGCCTGGAAAAAGAGGTTGTTATGGAGTTTTCATTATCTGGTGAAATTATGAACAAATTCACAGCCTTTATGCTAGTTTTTAGTATGAGAAGCTCAGAATTATGGTTTATATCAGAATTGTAACTGAGAATCATTTAAAATGTGGTGTTTGTTTGTTCCTTACATCAGAAGGTTATACTAGTACTTTTAAAAAGGGGAAAGGCAATTACGTGCCACATTTAAAAGGAGAGAGATAAAAATGTTTAACTTAAAAGGACCAAAGTCTCCTAATGTGGTACAATAAAAACATAGACTTACAACTCTCTTGTAAAGTGCTCCCAGCCTCCTCTCAGTCCAAACTTCTTATAGGACTGAGCGGCCCTTGTTGACCCACTTTTATGATGCAAGTTGGGGGAGGAGTTAACTAGGTCATGTGCTCCTCCACTTGTATGAAAAGGAAGTGAATGTGAAATGTTGGGTCAGTGTGTGGGTAGGAAGGCAAACCTACCAGATGCCTAGCCAGATTCTAGGTACCTTTTTGGCAGGAATTTTTATTTCTTGTTAAAGATATGATTTCCAGTGCCTTATGTTTTTTTTGAAAGTTATGTACAAGTTCCACTTTAAGTTCATTTTATTTTTTTCTGCTTCTAATAAATTTCGAAGTATTGGAGCCTGACTGCTTTCTGGACTTTATTGGACACTCCCACGTGCACAAGGTGAAAAAAAGAAACTGAACTTCGGGGGATGGTTTTCTTTATTTACAGGTAAAAAAAAAGATTTTGGGCACACTGGGGTGGGCTCCCAGTGTGCCATGAGTTTGGGGGGCATGATGCTGATGGGGATTGGGCACCCCCGTCAGCAAACAAATTGAAGTGGGGGGGGCATGCCAACACGGGGATTGGGCATTCCCGATGTTGGCTTTGTAGGGATTGTGTGGCGGGTGGCAAGAGCCGCCATATTTATTGGAATGTTTCACCGGGAAAGTCATGTAACAGAGCCTTGTCATCTGATGCTCCAATGAGGAAACTGCACCTCACTGGAGCAGCAGATTTCTTTCAAGGTTTTGGCTCCCTTTGAAGTTTTGCATCATTGCTAGCATGCTTGCTAATTGGTGGCTGAGCGATGAACCCACTAAAGTGTTTCTGACGCACCTCTGAATGTGCTACTACCACAAGATGTTGCTTGTGCACATGCAAGACAACATGAAAAAAGGGATTTCTCATGGTCACCAAAGAAACACCAGGAATTAAAACTGTGAATAGTACTTTATTTTTAAACATGTTTACGTGTGTAAATGAGGTATCAGGAAAGAATGTTGCATGACTTTTTTACATTTAAGGGAGTTTTACTTTTTAAGGCCTTGTTGAAGATTTTGGTACTGTAAAGGTGGCAGTCATATTTGTGATGGCAAGGGATGAGTGAAGTGGCTCATGAATTGTGGCTGTGATTGACCCAAACTCTAAATCCCACTGCCTAAACTTGTTCCAGCCTGTGCATTTCTTAGGAATTAACATATGGGTCTTGGAACTTATTTAGCCAAACAGAAAGCTGTGAATTTTCAGTCTGTTTCATAACGGTTCCTTCGTATCCTCTAGTTATTCAATGTGACTCAATAGGGGGTGTATTTTGGTGAGATAACAGCACACCTTAGGAAGGCTGAAGTATGAGGCCAAAGACCAAGTGTTCCCACTATCTGAGAAGTTCCAGTATCCCACATTACACACCCCTTGGAGTGATTTGATAAGAAAACTAATCATTTTAAGCATACTTATGTTTGAAAAAAATTGTTTAAATTTAAATTAGTAAAAAAGTAAAAAGTAAAAGAAAAATAGTTATTTTTCTGTAGTGAATTATTGGAGTTTGGTCAGCAGGTGGCATCAATGGTCACAAGGAAAGGGATTCATTTAAAATGAGTGGTGTTGAGCCATTCAGGCCTTGAAATATGTTTGGAGAAAAAACAAGACATCGCAGTGGTATCTTGTACAAGGTGTGAGGCAGAGGATGAATTTAAAATGAGTAGCAGTTGCATCAGGACATTTCCTTGTAATGATGCTAGGGCAGTCATGTTTGGATTTACGCATTTGTAGAGGGTGAAAAGTGAATGGGTATCCAGGTCAGTGCTGTGCCCCTCTGGCAGAAGATACTTCCTGACATGCAGTTATGCTGGGACATTAGCACAGCTGAAAACACCTCTCTGCTGAACGTACAGCAGAAAATATCTCTCAATCAGGATTTACTATTTCGCCTGTTCTTTTCATAACAAATATGTGGATATATGTCTATTATACTGCATATTATTGTATGTTTTTTTTCATTAAGTATACTTTATTTAATATTATTGTATGTTGTATATTGGGTTTTGGATCTAAGCATTGCCAATTTGAAAATTGTTCTGACTATGCCTGTATGTCATTTCCCCCTGTTTGGGGTATATAGATTATGTATCAACTACAAGTGTGTTTTACATAGTTGCAATCCTAAAGACATGAATTGAAGAAATAGAAATTGAGGAGTACCTTTCTTGTCTGGCATTGCACAGTCTGAAACTCACATGATCTGAGAGCTGCATGGATAATCCATTCTATTTTTTGGAGACCCTGGACAATGGCATTTTCCATCTAGGAAGGATAATGAGATATCTGGGTCATTTTCCTTATTATTCAGATTATCAGAAACAATAATCCATTTTCTAGTATTGTACAAATAATTTCTAATTAGCAGATTGCCATCTCAATGGTTTATAAACTATCTTAGCAGTGCTACTCAGCACTTATTTTCAGCCCATACAGTGGCATTTAGATTCAAACAAAACAAAGGCATCTGTGAGGACAATAAGGAGGTAAGAAGTTTGCATTTATGAAGCACCTTTCATGTACACAATATTCAGATATGCTTTGCAGCCATGAGGCAAGCTCCACTGTGTTAAGGAGATTAAAGAAATATATGGAGGCCTAATCTCAGAAAGAGAGAGAATGACAGGAGGTTAGGCACAGAGATAAAAGAGTTGCTCAAAGTCAGTAATTGAATAAATGGTGGTAGCTGGAATCAAACGTCTGTCTCCAGGTTCAAAGCTGTGTACTGCCTCTGGCCACTAGAACTAGGCCATAATGCCTCTCAAGGATTATGGGTACAGCTCTAAAACTCAAAAGGGAGGAAGGTTAGATCGGGGGTAGCATACAGGCACCCTTTCAAAATGAGGAAGTTCACAGGGAGTTGGGGGAGCAAATTAGGAGGCTCAGTGGTAAGGGCAATATTGTGATAGTAGGGGATTTCAATCTACCGGGTGTTAATTGGAGCACCCCAGCTACAGCACCTCTAATTCCAGGGAACAGGTCCTCCTGGAGGCCTTCCAGGACAGTTTCCTGATGCAGAGGGTAATGGAGCCAATCAGGGAGGGAAACATGCTGGCCCTTGTGTTAATGGATGGGGAGCATGTCCAGGACATAGGGGTGGAGGACCCCCTGGCAGGAAGAGACCATAACACAGTGTGGTTCTTCCTCAGTCTAGGTAAGGAGGCAGCCAGGTCCAAGACAAATGTAGTGGACTTCAAAAGAGCAGACTTTGGCAGGACGGTAGACATACTAGAAGGGCACCTCACCAATATCCTCCCAGACATGGATGCTGACCAGAAATGGTCCATTATCAAGCTGTGTCTGGCAGAGGCCACTAATATATGTACAAAGACTCAAAGTAAGAAGGCCAACACCAAAAAGCCAAGTTGGTTATGCAAAAAGGTAGTACAGAAAGTGAGGGAAAAAAGGGCTGCCTTCAGCAGGTATAAGAGATCTAATCAAGAAAAGGACAGGGAGGAGTACTCAAGGAAATCCAGAGAGGTGAGTAGAGAGTCAGGGCAGCCAAGGCTTCAAGGGAGCTAAGGGTGGCACAGGGGATCAGAGAAAGGGAAAAGGATTTCTTCAGATGCATAAGGGATAAAAGAAGCTGTACAGATGAGATTGTCAGGATCAAGAAAGATGGGGTTGGGTGGGCAGAAAATGGTGAGGGGGACAGGCAAAGACACTCAATGAGTACTTCTGTTCTGTGTTTACCAGGGAGAAGGATGGGCATGTCCCACAGGGGAGAAGTGGGGTGGTGGGGGGAGGGGGTAACAGATGGGAGAAATCCCAGTGAGCAAGGTATTGGAGGGCCTTAGGTCCCTGCAGGTAGATAAGGCACTGAGGCTGGATGGTGTGCATCCAAGGGTCCTTAGGTAGTTGGCGGAGGTCCTGGTGGGACCCCTGACAGCCCTATTCAACACCTCTCTGGAACCAGGTGCATGCCTCAGGACTGGAGGATGGAACATGTGGTGCCCCTCCACAAGAGTGGGCCCAGGGACGAACTAGGTTACTACAGACCAGTCAGCCTTACCTTCATTCTGGGGAAGTTAATAGAGACCATCCTTAAAGAGAGACTGATGATCTTTCTGGAGGTAAATGGTCTCCAGGATGAAAGGCAACATGGGTTTGTCTTGGGTAGATCCTGCCAGACCAAACTGGCTGACATTTTTGATTGGGTGACAAGGGCACTCAATAAGGGCCGTGCAGTAGATGTCCTGTATCTAGACATCAGCAAGGCCTTCAACTTGGTGCCACATGGAAGGCTGATTGGTAAACTGAGGAACCTGAGAGCTGGGGAGAAACTGGTAGGATAGGTTAGGAGCTAGCTGCAGGACAGGCAGCAGAGGACAATTATAGAGGGAGAACTCTCGACTCCTAGAGCTGTAACCAGCAGAGTCCCACAAGGTTCTGTACTAGGACCAATGTTATTTAACATCTTCATTGATGACATATCAGATGAGATTAAGTGTAAAATCAGCCTTTTTGCAGATGACACAAAGATCTGTGCAGAGGTGGATAGTGTGGAAGGGAGGCAAGAACTTCAAAAGGATCTGTCAAAGCTTGAGCACTGGTCAGACACATGGCACCTGGGATTCGACACTAAGAAGTGCAAGGTCATGCACTTGAGAGCCAGAAACCCTGGGTATAGCTACTGGCAGGGGGGTGTGCAGTTATCAACTTCAGAGGAGGAGAAGGATTTGAGGGTGCTAGTCACAGGGGACATGAATCATTCTGCGGAGTGCAGGAAGGGGTCAGCCAAAGCTAATTAGATACTGGGGTGCATTGACAGAGGAATCACTTCTGAGAAAGAGGAAGTAATCCTACCATTGTACAGGCCACTGGTGAGACCACACTTGAAGCACTGTGTGCAGTTCTGGTGCCCCTGTCTAAAGAGGAATGTCAAACTACTGGAGGGGGTCCAGCATAGGGCGATAAAGATAATTCTTGGACTGGGGGACAAACCATATGAGGAAAGATTGAGGGAACTCAACATGTAATCCCTGAAGGATAGAAGGGAGAGAGGTGAAATGATTGAGACCTTCAAGCACTTAAAGGGTAAGAATAGGGCCAGTACTGAGGGCATTTTCAGACTAAAGGGGGAGGAACATGAGGCGCATAGTCTGAAATTGGAGGGGAAAGATTGAAGAGGGAAATGAGGAGGCACTATTTCATGGAAAGGATAGTAGTGAGGTGGAACGGGCTGCCAGAGGAGGTGATATCGCTGAAAACTGTGGGCAGTTTTAAGAGGGGGTGGGACAGGGTCAAATCAAATCAAATTTTGTTTTTAGAAGGTGCCTTCCATATGATCAAGGCACCTGTACAAGTAAAAACATAAAATAGAATCATTACATAAAATCATTGGTCTAAAATCCAATCCAATCACAATCCTTTAAACAGAATGAATACAGCAGAGCAATTAAGAATCATCAAAATCTGAAAAAGCAAGGAGAAACAGATAGGTTTTTAGAATTCTGTTTTAAAACTTTGGATGATCAGGTAATCCCTTATCCTATGAGGCAGATAATTCCACTGGGTGGGGGCTGCAAATTCAAAAGAATGGGCCCCAGATGTTTTCAAACTCACCCTGGGAATCTCCTGCAATCCCTCCTTGGTGGATCAGAGTGGCTGGGAAGGGCGGTATGGATGAAGGAGGTCTTGCAGGTAGCTGGGTCCCCTGTCATGTAGAGCTTTATAGGTGAGCAAACTGACCTTGAAAATGACATACCACCACACCGGCAACCAGTGCAATCCACAGAGCACAGGGGTAATATGACTGGCCCCAGACGTGCCAGTCAATAACCTGGCAGCAGCATTCTGCACCAGCTGCAGGTGGCGCATATCAGTCCCTGGTAACCTTAGGTATAGGGCATTGCAGTAGTCAAGGCAAGTGGTTACAAAGGCATGGACTAATGTTGAAAGATCTTTGGGGGGATCAGATGCTTCACCTGGGTGATATTTCTCAGGTGATAAAAAGAGGATTTGACAATGGCAGAAACCTGATATTTAAAGGTCAAGCCGTCGTCAAAAATAATGCCAAGGTTATGCACCCGATCAGAGGTAGTAAGCTGGACACCCCAAGCCAAAAACCAGAGGGCTGACCAGCTGCCAACCCAACCTCCCGATGACCTGGGTCCACCAACAACACCTCAGTCTTATCCAGATTAAGCCTCAGCCAGCTAGCACTCATCCAGTCCTGGATCTCGGACAAGCGTTTGTTAAACAACTAGAGAATATCTCCCTGTTCAGGTACAAAAAGACATGTACAGTTGAGTATCATCTGCATTGCAGTGAAAACCCAAACCATACTGTCTAATAATGTCCCCCAATGGCAGCATATAGACAGTGAACAATATGGGAGCCAAAATGGAGCCCTGTGGTGCCCCACAGGGCAGTGGCAGAGGGTCAGAGAAATACATTTCTGAGACTACTCTCTGCGTCCTACCCTCGAGGAAAGATTGAAACCATCTGAGGACAGAACCTGATAGTCCACAGATGAACTGCAGGCAATCCAATAAGGGTCAAAGGTAAGGTCAAAAATCAGATGGCTGGGAAAGGGGTGAAGGGGGGCAGATGCAGTAGAATAGACTGGGAACTACACACTCGAGCAGACTTGATAGACAGTATGGCCTGTATCTGCTAACATTTTCGTATGTTCATAAAGCTGCTCAAATAAAAGTAGCTGACTGCTAGTTATAACAGCTTTAGCATGTTGATTCCACTTATAGATGAGAATCATCACTATAAAATGAGGAAAAGAAACCAAGATGTGATTTGTCAAGAGTGGTCACATGATATTCTGTATTCCAGCACAATAAATATACAGTATAGCTGAATAATTAGCTTCTGACTATGAAGAACAAATTTGTTACTGTAGGACATGGAAGGGTTTTTGTGACATCACAGAACCCCAAGAGCAAAACATGAGTGGTACTATGATGTCACTGGAAACCTGAGGTATCCTAGTAACCCTGTTCTTCACAATAAAAGTTTTTTTTTTATATATATAATGCATGATCAGCCCATTTTGTAAACACAAACCTAATTTATTTAAGAACCAAGTGGAGGTCCTAGTATTGGAAGAGGGGGGCTACCAATGCCAAGGAATACCCAGCAGGGCTACTGTTCAAGTTCCCAATTTAAAGAGGAAAATAATGGTGGTTGTTCATACAGTGTTCTCCTGGTCTCACTTGAAACCCATTCTTTGTATTTCAAGTCATTCTGCACTGTTCTAAGTTCTCAAAAAGTCATTATACGTGGTTATGCATTCTAAAAAAGTCATTCCGCGTGGTTCTCTGTGAAGAACAGCTTTCCGAACCCACCAGCAAAATGCACTAATCATCTTTTATAGCACAGTGAAGAAATCATTAACATTTTGAATCAGAACCTCATTCAGATTTAAAACTAATGTTTGGGTAAGCTATTTTACAATCACAATAAGGCACTCCAGTGTGTTCATAGTTGTGTGATAATGGCAATTTTCAAGTGTGTAAGGCACTAAGCTTTGCCTCATGCCTGACTCCCATAAAAGTGCTGCTATCCTACAAGAATGCACAACCTTTCATGCTTGATTAGAAACCTAGCAACATAGTAATAGTAGTAGTACTTGCAGTTGTATTTACTTAGCCCCCAGTCGCAGAGGTTCTGGGTGCTGTGCAACATAGCAAGAACACAATTACAAATAACACATCACTAATAATACATTAGAGCCCAAAATATAAAAATAGGCTCCACAGGCAGGATTGCTAAATACTGAGATCAGTGGATTAGACTAAATTAAATGCTTGTCTAAATAGATGCATCTTTAAGCCCTTCTTAAAGGCCTCCACTGAAGGAGCCTCCCTCAGAGACCTGGGAAGCGAGTTCCACAGAGCCAGATGAGCACCTCAGATGTGCAGTCACCTGATGTCTTCAGCCTGGCCCTGGGACCCACTAGAAGGCATCGCTCGGAATGGCAGAGAGGGCAAACTGGAGAGTAAGCAGACAGGAGCTCACTCAGATAACCTGGGCCCAGTCCATGTAGGGCTTATAGGTCAGCAGACCGACCTTGAAGAAGATTTGCCACTTCACCATCAGCCAGAGCAGATCACACAGGACTGGGGTCACATGACATAACCTCAGAAGGCCCATCAGTAACCTGGCCATTGCATTCTGCACTAGCTGCAGGCATCGTAGGTCCCCTCTACCTACCTCCAAATACAGAGTGTTACAGTAGTCGAGCCAGGATATCGCAAAGGCATGCACTAGAGAGGACAGACATTCCGGCGGGATCAAGGCTTTTATCTGGGAGATGTTAAGAAAATGGTAAAAGCCATTCCAGACTAAGAATGACACCTGAGCCTCCAGTGTCAGTCTTTCATCCAGAATGACACCCAGATTCTTCAACATGGTAGAGGTCACTAGACTAGAAGAACCAAGAAACAAACCAGTCCTCTCTTCTGTTGCCCCCACATCCTGTCATCGACCAGGCTTAATCACTAGTACCTCAGTCTTGTCTGGGTTGAGCCGTAGCTAGTTAGAAGACATCCAGTCCTGGATTTTGGCCAGACATAAATTAAGTACATCAACCACACCAGGCATCCTGGGTTTAAATGACAGGCACAAGTGGGTATCATCTGCATAGCAGTGAAAACCTAAGCCATGCCATCTGATGATGTTATCCATGGGCAGCACATATACAGCAAACAACACAGGTGAGAGAGTCGAACCCTGAGATGCACCACATAGCAGAGGCTTCGGGTGAGAGGAAAAACTTCCCATCACCACCCTCTGCATCCTGCAACTGAGGAAGGTCTCAGACCAGTCGATGACAATCCCAGTGAATCAACAGTACTACCTGAGATAAGTCAACAATAGCCTATGGTACCTATGGTACACCGTATCAAACACTGATGAGAGATTGAGTAGAATGACAATTGACCATTCCCCTCTACCTCTAGCCCTGGGAAGCTCATTGTGCATCCTGACCAGTGCAGTCTCAGTACTATGTCTAGATCTAAATTTGGACAGAAGTGGCTCACAGATGTTGAAGGTCATGAGGTGGGACTCAAGCAGGAGCAGCAGAGCCACTGTTTTCTCAATAACATTTCCTGAAACTAGCGCAGTTTCAATAAACTTCTACAAATCGCTAAGTTCAGCCAAAATAAAAGACACCTGTAACTGTCATTAAGTCTCTTCCTTCCCCATGTGTGCCATATTTATCCACTGGTAAGGCATAATTGATTTGTCATATTAACTGCTTTCCCTACCCCTTCTACTCCTGGCTTTATCTATGCTTACGCTCCACTGCTACTCTATCAAATCATTCCTCCCCCCATATCAGTTGTAGTCTATTGTTTGTTCTAGCTGCCAAAATATATGTACTGCACACTCCAGTTATCATGTTTCATTTATCAGTATGCAACCTGTAAGTCGATTCCCTGTCTCATATCAGTGTTTACCACCTGTGGTCACCCTATGTGGTACCCTTGTATGTATATCCAGCCTGTATCATGTAACGTGCATTTAATGTATATACTGTTATTACCTATCTGTATTTGTACTTTAAGCGTTTATGTCACAGGACCTCCTTGTGAATGAGCTTGCTCAATGGAGTTTTCCTGCAATAAACTTGAACTTGAACTTGAACTAAAAATAGAAGGATTGAAGCAAGTCTAAAATTTGCCAAGCAGTCTGGGTGCAGAGATGTTTTTTCAGTAGGGGTCTCACCAGCACGTCTTTCAATGCACTCAGAAAAGATCCCTCCAAAAGGGAGCATCAGACTGTCTCGGCAAACACCAGACCCAGAAATACAACAGAACTCACTAGGAGGTGCATTGCACCCGGGTCTAGCTCACAATGAGTGGGATGCAGCTCAGAAATCACACCGACCACCTCTTCCTCTAAAACCAGCCTAGACATGCACCAGACAGGGAGAGTGCTCCCTGAGACAACCCACCTGACACTGATAGGCCACCCCAATCCAACTGAGGTTATCCTGGACCTACTAGAAGACACCTTGTTGGAGAAGAACTGAGTGAACTGTTCACAACATGCAGATGAAAAAACTGCCACCAGTCAGAGACCGGCAGGGTGTACCAGCTTGTCCACCATCCAAAAGAACTGAGCCAGTCTGTTCCTGCCTGCTGCAATCTTCCTGGACAGGAACTGCCTTCTTTTGGGAGAGTGCCTTCTGATATTCACCATAGTGAGTTCTCAGGGTCTGTACCAAAAGCCCTATGAGGAGAGACTAAAGGACCTCAATATGCACACCCCGGAGGAGAGGAGGGAGAGGGGGGATATGATAGCTACATGAAAATACCTCACTGGTATAAATAAGGTACAAGAGGGAAGCATTTTTCAGAGAAAAAGATGTTTAAGAACAAGGGGTCATGCTATGAAACTGAAGGGGGTAGACTCAAGGGAAAAATGAAAAAGTACTTCTTCACAGAAAGGGTGGTGGAGGCAAGGAACAGCCTCCCAGTGGAGGCGGTGGTGGTGGAAAATACAGTAACGTAGTTCCAAAATGCATGTGATAGGCATAAGGGAACCCTTAGCGGTTAGGAAAGGCAGAATCAAGTAGGGTCTGTGGTATTACAATAGGTTGGGAAAATGGGCAGACTAGGTGGGACAGGGTGGTCCTTATCTGCCGTCACTTTCCATGTTTCTATGTTTTCTCTGTTTCTTGAGCAAGTCTGTCCCGTCAGCCCTAGAATTCTGCCAACAGTGCTCTAATCTGCAACCTAAGGCCTTCATCTCCCTAAGCTCCCCATCAAATTTACGGGGATCTCAAGCAAGAAGACCTGGGTAGTACAGGCACTGGTGTGACTGAATCAAGGGCTGAGGTAACAGCCTTATTATAGGCTATCACTGCTTCCTACGATCCAGTCCCACATGCAACCATCACACCAGAGAGGTCCAGTGCCACCTGGAGTCCTAATGGGGATAACCCCTTTAAAGGGTAACAGCGGACCATCTCCACAGGGGGATGAGCGCTAGGGGGGCCCCAAATGAGAACTTCACAGTGCAATGATCTGACCAACTGACCAGCTCAATATCGAGATTATTTATTTCAAGCACCATTAAGAATATTATGTCCAAGGCATGACTGTGCTGGTAGGCCACAGCAGTAATCACTTTTCCAAGGCCCAGTAAGGATATTAAGCCCTCACCATACACTCCAACAAGCACGTCAAACCTAGTACAGTAATAAATAGCTACACACTCAAACCAACAGACATACACTAATCTACTCTAAATGTAACCAATTTTATATCTTTCACCAACATAGAAACATAGAATTTGACAGCAGATAAGCAACGCCAGGCTCATCCAGTCTGCCATTTTTTCCTACCTACAAAAATACCTCAGATCCTACTTGATCGATGGCATCACCTCCTGTTTTGAACCGCAAGGGTACCCGTATGTCTATCCCATGCAATCTTGAATTCCCCCATTGACTTTGCCCCCACCACTTCTGTTGGGAGGCTGTTCCATGCCTCCACTACCCTTTCAGTGAAGAAGTACTTTCTCACATTTCCTCTTATTCTACCCCCTTCCAGTCTCATGTCATGTCCCCTTGTTCTAGAGCATCTTTTCATCTGAAAAATGCTGCCTTCCTGTACCTTATTTATTCCATTTAGGTACTTGCAGGTCTCAGTCATGTCACCCCTCTCTCTCATTTCCTCTATGGTATACAAATTGAGTTCATTCTATCTCTCCTCATGTGATCTACCCTACAAACCTCCCCACTGCCACATGAATAAATAAATACAAAATAAAGAGTTGTACATTTTAAACAGGAGAATCCGCAAGTACCATTAAGATAAATGTGCTCTCCAGCCCTTAGGAAGTCCACTGTAGGCCCAGCAGGTCAATAGTGCAATCAGAAGTACAAAGAAAAATATGCTCTACTCTCACCAGAATGGTACCGAGAAAGACTCATAACCCATTGTGTCTGTCCATTTTCCTACCTTAACCATTTCAATCTATCACTGGACATGCCTTGGTCAATATCTTAATGGCATTTCAACCCCTTCTCCCACCATTTCCCTGCCTCTGTTTTTGCCAATCCCTTATAGCTTTCCCACACTCTCTTGAAACCCAACATCACCTTAGCATTTCAAGTTCAAGTTTATTGACAGGAAAATACTCCATTGAGCAGGCTCATTTACAAGGAGGTCCTGAGCAAATAGATACATACATAAGCCACCATACAGAACATGGTGCATAATAAACAAAAAATAGAAGAATATACAATAATAAGTGAATAATATATGCAAAATATATACAATGAAAATAAATATAGTGGACCTCGAATTCATAGGCTCATAGGTTCATAGGAGGTGTTTAGATCCATAAGCCTGAAAGGACATATAAGGACCTATTACCAGCTAGTGAATATATCCCCATTTCTTTCTCCCATAAATATGTCCAACTGATGTTTAAATAGAGAATAAAGTATGGGTTGGGGTGTGTAACGAGATTTTACACACATCCGGGTTTGTGAAAAGCATCCCACAATGAGGATGTGTGTAAAATCGAGTTTGACACACATCCCGACCCATATTTTGTTTTATATAATTGCTGGGTTTCCCTTTTTTGCCTCAGCAATTATATAAAATGAAAAGCTTCCGATGCATTGGCGGTGTGGCTTCTGAGGTGCCGATTTGAATCGGTATATTTTAAAGTCTTTTTTGCCCTGGTTTGTGAGGTTTTTACTGTGAGGGGAAAAAAAAACAACTTACATACGAGTTCTTCCTGTCAGTCCGGTACTGTTTGAGGGAGAGATGGGCGGTCGGCGGTCTTGGTGGGCTGCTGCAGGCATCTTGCAGCAAAGCAAGGGAAACCGTGCGCGTGTTTGCCGTTATAAACACTCCTTTATTACGGCAAATTACGCCACGGTTTCCCTATGGGAAAAAGGGGGAAAGGCAGTTATTATATGTCTGTAAAGTACTAGCATTAACTACTTCCCCTGGGAGCCCATTCCAGACATTCACAACCCTCTGATTAAACCACATTCCTCTCTTATTAGTTCTATACTTTTCTCCCTTTAGTTGTTTGTCATGTGACCTTTCACATTTTCTTATTCCATCTTTCCAGATCAAACCCTCAGCTTCACTTGTTAATCCATCACTTAGTACCCTATAAACATAACACAAGTTCCCCCTTGTTCTTCTGTATTCCATAGAATACAGACCCAGGTGTCACAGTCCAACATCATATGTGTCACTGATTTCTATACCCACTTTTCTTGTAAACCTTCTTTGTACTCTTTCAGTTCTTCTTAATCCCCCTATACTTTGTATTGAACTAAAGGGGGCACCATACTCCAGTACAGGCCTCACCAGGGATCTGTATAATAGAACCAAAACCTCACTACTTCGGCTTCTGATATTACAGAACAGATTTCCAATAATTCTATTTGCTCTAGTTACACAGTTTTTATTATGTTTTTCAAAACTCAGTCTTTCCGTGATAATCACCCCTAAATCATTCTCACTCTCTGACACTTTCAAGTTATGTGAATTCAGTAGGTACTGCGCTCTGGTATTACTATGCCCAAAATGGATAACCCTACATTTAGCAATATTAAAGTCCAGTTTGTGTAACTTGGCCCAGTTCTCAAGATGACAAAGTTGTTGCTATAGTTTAGAAATTGCTTCTACGGTGTTCACTATTGCCCCAATCTTGGAATCATCTGCATATTTACACATCCAGACGCCATTGGAAACCTTCATACCAAATACTAATATGTTAAACAGCCTTGGTCCCAGTACAGATCCCTGGGGAACCCCACTAGTCATCTTCGCCCTCGTTGAAAGATGTCCCCTCACCCTCACCCTCACCCTTACCTTCTGCTGCCTGTCACACAACCATGCTGTAATCGACTTACTGAGATAGGAATCAACCCCTAATTGTTTAAGGGTATTAAGTAGTGCTAAATAAGAGGCCGAATTAAAGGCCTTCCTATCATCCAAGTAGACAACATCAACTGGAAGTCCTGCATCGAGTGCCTGACTCACTGGCTCAAAAGAGTGCAACAGATTGGTGGTACATGACCTCCCACCCGAAAAACCATGCTGTGAAATATCTATCTGATTCAGAGCCTTTAAGTTGAAATCCAACAGTTCATCTATAAATGACTCCATGACTTTACCTATGATTGAGGTAAGACTTATTGGGTAGTAGTTTTCTAGTTTTGTCCTATCCCCTGATTAGTACAGTATATAGGTGTTATATATGATTCTTTCCAAATGTCCAGTACTTTACATTGTCGTAATGACTTATTAAATATTGCTGTAAGTGGGGTGGAGATCTCATCTGCTGTTTCTATCAGAAACACTGGGTGATAGCCATCCGATCCCCTTGAATTCCGTAATAAACCACCACTCTGGGCAGGCTGTGCCATCTATCCACCTCTATTTCCATGAAGAAGTAATTTCTCACATCCTTCCTGAATCTACCCTCACCTGCTTAAGATTGTGTTCCCTGGCTGTTGATCCCTTAAATGCTGGAATAGGTCATAACACTCTAACAATAATTCCCAGCAGCTATCTTTCAGATTCCATCACACCCCTCTTTCTCCTGACCTCCAGTAAGTACATGTTCAGACTAACTAGATGCTCCCCTTGTTTTTCCCTGCTGACCCTGTATCATTTCTGTAATTTGCCTTCATCTAATTAATATGGACAGGCACACACACATTAGAGATACTTGGAAAAACCATGGTATTTTCAGGAAAACCAGGATGATAGCAATACTATGCTCAGGTACTGTTGTCTGATGTTTACAAAGTATTCAGCTCATCATCCTGTTTAGTTATTCAGGATTGTCCATGATTATCCAGTTAAATAAATCACACCCTCACCCATCACTGCACCCTATACCAGGTCTTCTCCCTCATCTCTCTAACATCTTGTCGCCTCTCCCATGGAGCTTCCTTCATGTGTAAGTATTGGCTCTCTTCCCATTTCCCTCTCTGATTTACTTTCCCCATCTGTTCCCTCTTACTCTCTTTACTCATCCAACTCTTGTTCTTTTGTCCCCCCCCCCATTTCTCCATATCAGTTGGGCAATTTCTTACTTGGGTTACCTGCTGATACTGGAACTCTCTTCCACCCTCCATCCATTTAGTGCCCTTCTACCTCTATCGGAAGCTACTCTAGTGATCTCACTTTGCTCCTTCTCACACCTGCCCACTCCATACTGTTCTACCTACCTACCTGTCTTTCCCATGTCCGTTGTGTCTACCATGTGCCTTGAGCTCCTTGTTAGATATTTAGTTTGATATCTTAATCTAACTGGCATATTCTACACAGTTTGAAGTTTGGCCCAGGGTGTACATGTTGTGGTCTGCATGCCTCTCCTTATAGGATCTGTCCTGTTATCCCTGATCCATGCTGATGCCTTCACTGTATGTATTTATATGTTCTTGGGCTTCACAGCAGTATAGTATCATGTTCATGTATCTTCATTTGGTTTTTATACTTGCTCTTCTCATGATGTATTTGTCTTGTCATTTTCGCACCTTGTTGACTGTTCATTGACTTTACACCCCCATGTTGCCCCTCCCCCACGTCACACCTGGAAATGAGCTCTTGCTCAGTGCACCTTTCCTGGTTAACAATTTTCAAATACATCAATCAATCAATATAAGGATACTTGAGATACCCAGAGATAGTGATTCACCGTGGTTAATACACTCTCTGCACATCTCTGTTAGTAACACAGGTGGAACCAGGGCCCATAAACCAGGGACCTGTGGGTCTGAAAAGCTGACTACCAGGTGAGCTACAGTACGTAGATGTTCACTAGTTCAGCTAGTAATAGATGAGCCTTATAAATCCAACAAGGATCATTAAGTAGTTTATGTCACTCCAGTGAAAATCCTTTTTTCTAGTTAAATGGTGGTATTTTAGAAACACAGAAACATGGCAAATATGATGGCAAAAAAAGACTCAAGGTCCATCTAGTCTGCCAATGGAATAATTTGCCTAACATGCTGTTGGTCTATAGCCAGATAAGAGAGGTTACTCTGTGTTCCAATTCTCCTCTCCCCGACCTCTGCTCTTTTTGACTACCAGCCCTTGAACCTATACCAGCCTTTCTTAAACCCAGTAATAAACCCCTCCTTCTCCACCACTCCCTTTGGCAACATATTCTGTTGTTCCACCACTCTTTTGGCAAAGATGAATTCCATAACATCCTTTTTAAACCTTCCCCCAGTTGGCTTCTACAACTGACTTCTCATCATTGTGCTGTCATTCCCGGTGTGAGGTCCTCACTGTCTAGCTTGTTTATCCCCTTCAGGAATTTGTTGGTCTTGACCATATCCCTCCATCTCACGTCTGGTCTCCAGGGTGTAAATGCTATGGTCTGCTGTCCCCTCTTCACAGGATCTGTTCTGCTGCTCCCGGATCATGTTGGTGATCTTGCTTTACACCACCTACTGTCCCTGTCCTTCCTCAGATATGGAGTCCAGAACTGAGCACACTGCTCAAGGTGGGGCCTAACCAGGGACCTGTACAGAGGTAATATCTTCTCCTCCTGGTGTTGAACGTCTAAACTCCAGCATCTCATTGCCTTACTGGATGCTTTGTTGCACTGGCCTGAAGTTTTGAGACTTTTATTGATAATAACCCCTAGGTCTCTTTCCTTAGTTATTGTGGCTAACTGGATCTCTCACATGTAGTAGTCTGTGCCTGTATTTTTTCTTGCCAACATGCATCACTTTGCCCTTTTTGGCACTGAACTTCAACTGCCAAACCTTGGACCACCTTTCCAGTATCTCCAGGTCTTTCATCTGTTCCCAGGTCCTTTCCTCATTATCCACCCTGCTGCAGAGTTTTGTGTCATCTACAAAAAGATATGTTTGCTCCTGATACCCTCCTCTATGTCACTAATAAAATATTGGATAGTTGGGATCCAGAACCAATCCTTGTGGTATCCCACCTGTGACACCACTGTCTATAGATATGATTCCATTTACCACCACTTTCTGCTTCCTCCCATCAACCAGCTGCCTAGCCACCTAAGGAGCCCTTCCTCTACCCCTAGATTCTCCAGCTTTTTTAGAAGCTTCCTGCGTGGAACCGAATTAAAGGCCTTACTACAGTCCCAATAAAGCACATCAACCACTAGCTCTTTATACATTTTCTCATTCAGCAGACAAATGTCAGCAGAATGATCTGGAAAAGTCTTCCTGTTATAAACCCATGCTGTGTACTGCCTCACAACCAGTTGGTCAAGTACTCCACCACCTCTTCTTTGAACATTGCCTACAGGAGCTTGCCATCAACTGAGGTCTGACTGACCAGCCTGTAGTTTCCCAGGTTTTTCTTGTCACTTCCTTGTGCAACAGGACCACATCCACTGATTTCAGTCCTTCAGAACTTCTCCTGTCTCAAGGGAGTACCTAAATAGATCCATCAGAGGAGTTGCTAATTCCTCGGCACCCTGCAGTATAGCCTATCAGGACCTAGTGCTTTGTCAACCCTTGCAGGTCTGAAGCAAGACAAAGCTATGGGACTGAATGGGATGCACCCTAGGGTTCTAAAGGAAATCAGGAAGATGCTAACTGCCCCACTTACAGCCTAGTTTAACAGTTCACTGGAAACAGGCATGGTTCCAGTGAACTGGAAAAGAGCTGACATTGTCCCTTTACATAAATGCAGCAACAGGAAGAAGGCTAGCAACTATAGGCCAATCAGTCTTACTTAGGTGATGGGGAAATTTATGAAAACCCTGCTAGAGGAAAGACTGGTACAGTATCTTAGTATCTTGAATCCAATAGGCAGCAAGACCACAATTGGCATTGATTCACGGGAAGGGGAATCATACCAAATTAATCTGATTAATTTCTTTTGACGGGGTGACCAGCAATGTAGACCAAGGGAGGGCAGACGATGTGGCCTATCTGGACTTCAGCAATGCCTTCAACACTGTGCTGCACAGGGGGGTGCCTGGGGATGGGATCCAAAGTGGTGAATTGGGTTACAAATTGTGGTAAATGGCACTCACTTGAATGATACAGCAGTGACCTGTGGGGTGCCACAGTGCTCAGTTCTTGGACCAGTCCTCTGCAATGTCTTCATAAATGACATTGCTGAGATACTGGAAGGGAAAGTATGCCTTTTTGCAGATGATAGCAACATCTGCAATAGACTAGACACTCAGAAGTGGGTGGGGAAAATATGCAGAGATCTTGGGAAACTCAAGGAGTGGACTAAAGCATGGCAGTTAGGGTTCAATGCCAAAAAGCGCAAAATCATACATCTAGGGCATAGGAATCCAGGTTCTGAATATTGGATGGGAGGGAGGTACTGATAGTCACTAGACACGAAATGGACACCAAGGTTATCATATCAGATGCCCTCATAGTGGCAAGGCAGTGTGTCAAAGCAGTGGGCAAGGCTAGTGTTATTCTGAGGTGCATAAGGAGGGGCATTTCTAGCAGGAGGCGGGAGGTGGTGTTTCCACTGTATCACTTGCTGGTGAGACCCCACCTGGAGTACAGTTTCTAGTATTGGAAGCCACATCTCAGATAGGACAAAGAGAGGGTGGAGGCAGTTCAGAGGAAAGCAACTAAAATGGTGTTGGAGTTGCATAAGAAGACCTACAAAGAGAGACTAAGAGATCTCAACATATACACTCTGAAAGAGAGAAGAATCAGATGTGACATGATAAAGACCTACAAGTTCCTCATGGGGTGAACAGGGTGCAGGAGAGGAGTCTCTTTCAAATGAGAAGGACCATTATGACCAGGGGGCATGTAATGGAGTTGAAGCTGGAGGGGGAGTTTAAGAGAGCTAGAAATAGGGCTGTGTTAGAAAATAGGCAGGTAAAAGTAGGGCTTGGTGAAATTAGAAAATTCTGATTTTGAGGAATTCTCATGAAATTCCCAAAAATACCATGAATTTCCACAACATTTAATGGAAATTTCCAAACTTCTCTAATTGGTAATACCTCAGTAAGTATTATAGCTAGATATCTGAAATTTGGCATGCATATTGTTTGAACAGGACCCGAAGGTATGTCATATTTCATGGCATTTGGAGGAGGGGTGGGGAGGTTACAGGGGCTCAACATCTGGCAATTTATTGTTCATGTGAACATTTCTGAAAATATTTCTATGTATACAACTTAGCCACCTTTGGAGCTATGTAAATGAAAATGTATGGGCATACTTTCTTGGAAGAGTCATAGAAACTGCTAAATAAAGAGGTAATTGCATGTGTACATTGTCATTTACAGGAGTCAAAAATTTCACAGTTTATTTATTAAATTGTGTGAACATTTCTAAAATATTTGGATGATTAAAACTCCACTGCTATTGCAGGTGTACACTCTAGATTTTACATGCATACCAAAGTAAATATGTCCTGAAATCTAACTAAGTTAGATAAATGTGGTTTAGTAGGTTAATACTTATTGTGGATACTTTAGAATTTACTAATTGGAAAAATTTGCTCAAAAATTCATGGATGCATAATATGCAATGCCACTAGAATTCCATGTGTGGAATTTAACATTCTCAAAGTACTTATCACTACTGAATCTCCTTGCTTGTTCTAGCTCCCATGACAGTGATGGCCAGCATCATGCTCCATTGTGACTAAAGATATCCAGCTACTTCTGTCACAATGACCTAAGTCACAACTAGTTGTAAGGCTTGGCATCACTTGTTGCCACTTGTTTTCAAATAGCAAAAATATACATTGTTATCTACAGGGCTGTTAAAGAGTCAGCAGGTGCTATTACACAGAAACCATGCTATATGCGGATGTGCTTCCACAAGTCATTCAGTCCGTGAGAGCAAGTAATTATCTTGCATGTTGCAAGAATTCGGGCTAGTGCACAGTGATGCCCATGACTATTACTTAAGCAATAAGGCACGACAGGGTGTGTGTTGTCATGTAATAACGTCACTCCTGGGGTGGGTTGAAGCACGAGGCATAGCTGAGTGCTTCCACCACCCCAGGAGTGATGTTATTACACAATAACACACACACTGGAGTGTCTTATTGGTATTATACAATGGCTCATTGTTATACAAAATAAAACAAATAAAAAAAATATTTTTAGTAGATTTTTAGTGTGGCAGCATATCTTTGTTTCTTAAGAAAATATGTGCAAAATAATATCATCCTCCATACAGTGATGTTATTGTGTAATAACATCACTGTCTCAGGCATACACTGACCAATCAGAGTCCAGAATTCTTTCTTGCTGTTCTATAATTATGGTTCATTACTCAAAATGGTGACCTGACACTTGACACCACTATACTTCTATTATGGAGCTTCCTATGAATGCTACCTTATTGCCACTTTACCCAGCCTTTACCTTCCTCCAAAATAAACAAGGAAGTGATGTGCTCTAGGGAACAGCAGGAAGCAGTGCAGAACAAGGTGGCCAGCCTAACCAGCAAACAAAAGGAAAGGAGCTCTGCTCTCATGGAGCCAAATACTCATAGGCAGAAGTAAGTTCAAAAAGTGTTCATTTTGGCACCATGGAGGTCCAAGCTACTACCCAATGTCCCAGAGCTTCAACCCAACAGGGCCTTCATCAGGGGGTGGGTCTGGAATGGGGCAGATATTGCAGTATTTTTAAGTAAACAGTTAAAGTAATACACATGGGCCCAGTATATTCAAAGGGGTTGCACCTGGTGCAATGGAGTTGTGCTGGTGCAACCCCACATTGCACCCCAGTGGGATATTGAGAAGGCTGCCTGGTGAGTGCAAATCCCAATACACTGGGGCACAATGATAATGTATGCAGTGCAGATGCAGGTGTGCCAATGCATATGCGGCACATCCCAATATTCCACCCTCGATGTGCATTGCATATGTTGGAGCAACCCTGCACTGCTCCGCATAAGGGGGTTCAAAGTTGAACCAGTGCAGAGTAGAAACAAATCCTGACCACCCATATATGGGTGGCTGTATTGCATGGCACAGCACAGCAGCTGCCAGCTGTGGGTGGCCACCCACCCACCCAGCACACAGTCACGAAGCACCCACACAACCCTGGTGGTCTAGTGGCATACCCTCCTTCCCATGCCCCCGATCATGGTTATCCAATGTCTAGTTACATCCCTGGTAGTCCAGTGGACTTCCTCGACTCGGTTCTGCAATCACGGTAAAAGTAAAGTAAAACATGCCCAGGCAGTCTAGTGGTACCTCCCTCCTGCCTTTGTCCCCGATCGCCAGTATCTGTAGTGTAAGCACTCCCCCCACCCATTGCCACAATCAAGTTACATCTCCATATAATAAATCCCTGGTGATCCAGTGGCACCCCACCCCTCCCATCCACACAGAACCCCCTGCCCCCCTCTCCCCCCTGTCATTGGGAGGTGGCAGCAACCCGCCTGCATACCGTATAAAGTCATTCACATATTTGGAACTCTCTAGTACAGCATGCCATGTAAACCCATTGGTCCACACTGGGGACCAGTGGGCTTACAGCCCATTGTGTACCTGTTATTTGGTGGGTGGCAGGGCGGTATGCGGGTGGGTTGCTGCTGCCTGCCGATGACATGGAAGTGGGGTGGGCAGGGGGTTCTGTGTGGGTGGGAGGTGTGGGGGGTGACACTGGATCACCAGGGGTTTATTATATGAAAATGTACCACAATCGTGACAATGGGTGGGGGGGTGCCACTAGACTACCAGGGATTTACTTAAACTACAGATACCAGCGATCAGGGACAAGGGCAGTGGGGGGGTACCACTAGACTACCAGGGCATGTTTTACTTTACATTTACCATGATCATGGAACCGGGTGGGAGGAGTCCAGTAGACCACCAGGGATGGTCATATTCACAGTTCTCGGGTGGAATTGTGTGGGAGGGGGGACCACTAAACCACCCAGGGATGGTCATTTCTTACAGTTACAGGGACTCGGGGACTCAGGAGAGTGGCCACAACACTACCAGGGTTTGATTGCTGTACAGATATGCAATCACAGCTACGGGGTGGGGGATGCCTCAGGATCCCCACTGCACATGTCATGCTGTGCAGGGTGCCAGGCACAAGTTGCCAGGCTGCCCTGTGCCAGGCATCCAAATGGAGCATAATGACATGCAAATGGCCCCACTTGCACCTTGCATATATTATGGCCTCATTTGCATGCCCCCTGCTGCATATCGTGGGTGATACACCTTGCATAACTGCACTTGTGCTGGTGCATCCCCGTGATCCCTATCTGCGACTTGCACCAGGGCATTGTCACTGCACCATGCACAGTGTGTGCACTGTCCTTGCCATACTCAATGGTGCTGTGCCATGGAGCATCCCCACTGAATATCACCTGGACCTGGCCACGGCACATCACAGTTGCATTGTGCCCTAGTTTGTGCCACTGTCTGGCACAGTCTGAATATCCCAGCCATAGATTTAAAGTAAATCCTGTTGCGTAGCCAATAAAAAATATAATTAATTCCACAAACCAGTACAAAAATATGAAAACAGAGAAATAATTTGTAATAAAAAAATGGTGGTGCAAATTTCCGGATAGAGAACAATGCCAAATACAAGAAAAATAGACACTTTGAGTTAGTTTATACAGTAAAATGTAAGTGCATATTATCAAATCTGTCAATTTCAAAGGACTGGTTCTTGTAGATAGGGATTTTTGCAATTTATTAAAAAGGAAAATCAGGGTTAACTGTAGAAGAAAAGAAGGGAAGAGAGAAAAGGGGGGAATGGGAAACTAAGCTCAAAAATCATTGTACAAATTTGAAGCTCTAAGCATTTTTAGAGAAAGGAAAAAACAACATAAATTTGAGAAAGGCAGAAGAAAATTAGAAGCATACAAGGAATAAAAGTAATAGCACTGAAGAAGGGAATTTAACCATGGGTTTAAAATGGGTGCATACAAAAACTGCAGGCCATGGATGGGGGGGAGAACATAGGTGCCAGAATGGGGGGGGGCACTATGGCCATGGCCCTACCACTTTTATAAGTGGTCCTATCATTTTTTGCAATCATATTAATTTATTACTAGGGCAGAGTTTACGCCTTACATCCTTGGTCCTACCACTTTTCAGACTGTTCTGCCACCAGTGGGGGAAAAGAGGCATGGGATAGGAAAAAATTATTAAATAGGCATATTAGTAGTATTAGGACAGGGTGGGGGAGGGAGAACAGAGAAAAAACTTGGATAAATTTGCGCACTTGATAAGAGAAGTCCATTTCCCTGGTCCAGTGTGAGTATTGGCCTGCTACCTGTCACCAAATAGGATACAAACTTGGGTCTCCATTTGGATAAAGTGATTCGGATACAGTAGATTGGGGACCAAGGGTATTCCTCGCCAGTGGTTTAAAAGTTCCAAGGATGAAAATCCAGTTACCTATTAAGAGGAAAAGAAAAAGGTATAGGTAAATCACAAAACCCCCTACTCCATTTACTAAAGAGGGCTAAAATCTGCTTCTTCATTTAGACCTAGTGGAAAAGCATTTAATACAATCCATTTTGTTTCCTTTTATAACAACCTCCATTATCTGGCCCCACCTCTAGGATGTCTGGGCACATGTTCAAATACCATAAATTGTGTTCAATCTGGGTTTGAATCATGTGCTTACAAAAGTGGGCACCTAATACGTTGTGTATATTTCCATTGATTATTGTGTTAACATGCTTCTATATGGGAGGTTCAGTTCTTGTGGTTCTCCCCATATAATATCTCCCCATATAATACTGATCACATATGCACCAGCAAACATAGCACACAACAAAGGGTATTGTTTAGAAAGTCCTCAATGTCAAAAGTGTTATCATTACTCATGGAGTTTTCCCCAGTATTGGCATATTTACAGACATTGCCACTGCCACATTTGAAAAAAACAACTTTTTACCCTCAAGCCAATTACTCCCTTCCCCTGATGCTGTACCTGTGAAATGGCTGTGGACTATTCTATCCCCTATACTTCTGCCCTTGCTAAATTTAACCCTTGGTTTGGGTTCAATGTTTTTATTTAGTATAAGGTCAAAAAGAAGACTAGGCCAGAGCCTGTGTACAATCCCTTGCACCCTGCCTGTTAATGGGTTATATTCCATAATAAAGCTGACAACTGGTGGAAAGTTCTCTGATGCTGTGTTAGTAGCTTTCTTTCTGTTTCTGTTTTTGTTTTTGGTGGTGAAAGGTCTTTCCTATCTAAAGTAAGTACCTTCTGATATGCTTCTTCTAGAACCTGCTCAGTATAACCCATCCTCAGAAACCTGTGTTTTAGCTCATCAAAATACTACTGAAAACCCCATCATCAGAGCAATTTCTTCTCAGATGGATAATTTCTCCATGGCTAATGAAGAAATCAATTTATTTTAATGTGTGCTAGTTGCACAAATAATGGCTGCTGTATCTTTGCAGAAACCAGCAAGGGAAATTTCCTGTCTTGGAGTACCACTAAGTTTGAGGTATAAGAATCTGATACAAGTTTTGTCAGATTCAAATATAAATGTCAGATTAATATCATTATTGTTCAGATATTCAATGAACTTTGGTATGTCATTCTTATCACCTGACAATATCATAATGACATCATCAATAAACCTGAACCATAATCAAATATGGCTCAGGTACTGATTTCTGGTTGCATCATAGATTAATTTCACTTCAAATAGACCCATAAACAGATTGGCATATGAAGGGTCATAAGCTGTGCACTTAGCTGTACCAAAGATTGGAAGGTAAAACTCTTTACTGAAGGTAAAGTAATTCTGTATGAGGCTGAATTCCAAAGCCTTCCACAAAAAGTTATGTGGAATGTCTGTAATATCTGAAAGAAAAAAATTTGCAGCTTCTAGGCCCCGATTTACCTTCTCTACAATGACAATTCAAGTGTATGACTGGGTAAAATGTATGAATATGGCTTCAATGAAAGTAACACAACGTTCCACAATTTCACAAAAGTTCATGAAACTCAACTTCAATTGCTGATGTTATTATGGAATATTTGGTTGCTTATAACTTGGTCAGTCAGCCTTTCAGAAAATGATTAGAGAGATGACACACAAAGTCTCTTTTTTTCCCCATGTTGGTTTTTCTCCTGTCTGGCAGCCCATCTCTCATGGTTATACCCTATTCACAGGGAAATACATTTATCAGGCTGAACCCAGCTATCATTCAGTTGGCTGCCACGTTTTCCTTCAACATTTTGTACTCTCCAATCTCCCCTGGTGAGGCTGGTGCCTCTATTAGCCTCACACAGATACAGCTTGCCCTGCAGTAGAAGCAAACTCCATGGCCCAGCTGCAGTAACCCACTGTCAGCCCACCTCAACAGAGTTGCTCTGCTGAGCATCAGCTGTCTTCATCATGGCCTGCCTTCTGACATGATTTTCTGGGCTCACTTCCAAACCCAAGTCATCAGCATGACAACACAATGCTGTGCTGCTGGACCATGGGGGTGGCCTCACAGCTTAATACAGTAGTAGCCACAGACATTGCCAGCTATTTACAGATATTTCGCAACATTTCAAAAGGGCTTCTCTCTGCTGCCCCTACTGTGGAAATGCAGAAAGCTGGAGATTTCTCTAGAAATATCACAGAAATTTCAGAAAATAGCTGGCAATGTCTGTGGCTACTACTGTATTTATTCAATGAACCTAACAAAAAATGATGGCATTCTGTTCTCTGGTTTTAATGTTAGGGGCTTAAAATTCTGCAGTTTACATAACTGAGAAATGTCATTTCAATATTTCTGAACATTTGGAGGCTTATAACTCAGTCAACATTAAAGACAGAAATCAGAAACTTAGTACACTTCTATATGGACCTTTGTAAAGTCATGATACCAAATTTGGTGTGATTTGGACAAATAATTGCTTAACTAAATGGAGCTAACTGAAATCACATGTTTGGCAAAACTTCACAAAACATTTGTGGAAATTTTGCAAAATTTCACAGAATTGAAATCAAAATTTCACCAGAATTTCACTGGTGGTAGACAAATTTTGCCCATCTCTAGGGAGGGAGGAGGGAGGGTCACCGGAGACCAGATAGGGTGTCCAGAAGCAGATTAGAATGAGAACATCTGAGCAAACTGAGTGGGCCAAGCAGTCCTTTTCTGCCACCAAATTCTATGTTTCTGTAATCACCACCATCACATTCTTTCTATCCCTTTAATGGAAGACTTCCCTCACTATCTGTATCCCTTCAATGGAAGACGTCCCTCACTACCTATATCCCTTCAATGGAAGATGTCCCTCACTATCTGTATCCCTTCAATGGAAGACGTCCCTCACTATCTGGTAGGGATCCTGCTTCCTCTGCCATGGACACTGAGCAAAAGAAGTTGTTTAGAACATCAGCAGAAGCCTGTCTTTCTCTAGCAGCTAGTGGAGGAAGACAGGCAGAAGGCTGATGTTCTAAAAACTTCTTGAAGGAAATGAGGGGATCAGTGTGAAAGGCTAAAGTGGAGGCAGAGTTATAGATAGCAAAAAGGCTGAAGGAGGGTGACAAGAAATCTTTTAGATACATCAGAGAAAAGATGAAGACTAAGGGAGATAATTAAGTTAAACTTTAACTTACTTGTCCCCCTTAGTCCAAATCTTTCTGTGATGTATCTAAAGCCTATTTTTCAGCCTCCTTCAGCCTTTCCATAACTCACACTGATCCCCTCACTTCCTTCAACTTCTTTTCATAATCTTTTTTTTTTTTTAGCTTTTGTTGACCAGGTAAGTGCACTAGACAAATCATGCCTATTTTCAGGCACGACCCGGGGGAGGGGGATACAGATGAATGCCAACTGACCTTGAACCAGATTAAGCTGTTGGTGGTATTTTTAGTGAATGAGAGAAATTTGGCCGGGACACTGGGGAAATTCCCCTACTCTTTTCAATAAGTGCCATGGGATCTTTAACATCCACCTGAACTACCACCAATCCATGCAGATGGGACCTTGGTTTAACGTCTCATCCGAAAGATGGCACCTCAGAAGTGCAGCACCCCTCTCATGCTGCACTACAGTGTCAGTACTGGGATATTAACCCAAGTGCCAGATGTGGGAACTGAACCCACAGCCCTCTGATCTCCTGGCCTCAGAGGCGAGTGTGCTACCTACTGAGCCACTGACACTGACATCTTGTCACTCTTCTTCTCCCTGCATTTACTTGAATTTCTTGAAGGCCTTTCTTTTGGCCCTCACTGCTTTCCCTTCCCCATTTGAATGCCAGATCGGTTTCCTGTGCTTATTCATTGTAGCAATTTTCATCATGCAGCAGTCTATCACTTCTGTTATGGCCCTTTTTACTATTTCCCATATAGCCCAATACCCACCTCGTTCCTCACCCCAAACATGTTTATATTGAGAGAAGATACAATACAAAAAAACAGCCTAGATTAGATTTGTCATAATGCTGTTCTTAACGAGAATTGCAGACCTAATTAAGCAATACTTGATGACATCACAGAGGAGTAATGCAGAATTCTAACCAGAGTAGTAAAGTCAAATTAAACAGAGCTGCAAAGAAGACTTCATCTGAAAGGTTCACATTCACGAATGTGTGGTATAAACCAGACATGCAATGGACTAATTCAGAACATATCCATTATCTTCATTTGTGAAGGAGCAGGACCTTCATAACTTATTCATGGCTTCATCTCTCTTGAGTTTTGGTCCTGTGCCCCTTGAAGAGGATAAATGGCATATTCTGAACCCAGATATTGTGTAACTTGGTAACCGAAGTGAAAAATAAATTATTTATTCTCATACTTGATCAATAACTGCATTTATTTTTCATTTGCTTATGTCAAAGATTTGAACATTCTTCTAGATTTAGTCTCCCAATCAAGCTAATTAGCATACCTTAGAGACACCTAACTTACATAAAATTCTATAAACAGTACTGTTAATTGCATCCCCTACTTTTTTTTTATTTCTTTTATTAAAATGTGTTTTATTATGCAACATATAACATCAACAAAACAACACATAGCTGTGGTTTAGTCTGTTACATCACAGTAGTCTTTTACATGACTTCTCAGGTTTCATATCTCCATGAATGTCTTACATTGTTGTGACTAATTCTGTGTCCTACTGTTATCATTTCAATAGTGATCCATATTAGACTTCAGGTTAGACTTTACTTAACTTTAACTTGTTACTTAAGGTATAAAATCATTTCCTTTTTCCATTATGTACATTACCCATCTTCTCCATATCAACTCAAACATTGGTAATGACTGAGAGACCTTAGCTGTTAATTTTCCATTTCATATATTGAATTCACTATGTCTTGCCAGAGCTCTATTGTGGGTGTGGTACGGGTGAGCCAGTTTTTAGTTATTGTCTTTCTGGCAGCTAGCATGGCAATGTATATTAGTTTTTTTAGTATGGGTGTCTCTAAAGCCATGTGGGAGATCTAGAAACAATAATGTGGCTGGTGTTAAGTTAAATGTGGGGTCTGGTAGGGTCTGTAATTCCATTGCTAGCAGATTCAGATAGGTTTGCAGCATTGAGCATTGCCAGAATATATGTTCATGGGATGCCCTATCTTGTCCGCACTGCCTCCAACATCTGCTCCCCGTGTGGGTCAGAAATTTAGCTTGCTGCACCTGGTGTGGGGGGTGCTGAAGTAATGAATCATGCCTTTCCAGAAGTATTTTTTTCATATGTACTAAGTTGTTGGCTTGTGGGTGTGCATCTTGTATGTATCCCATTGCTGGGGTGAAATTTCCATCTCAAGGTCTCGTTCCCATTTTTTCCTAATGTATTCTGTTAATGTTCCTGTAAGGTCCAACAGGACGGCATAGATCTTTGAAATGAGGGATTCCACTGATCCCATTGTGAGGGTTTGTGTTGTTAATAGTATTAAAGATGGGACAAGGGTTCCTTTAGGTGCTGCATTTTGTTGTTGCGTTATATAAGATTTGAGTTGTAAATATCGAAAGAGATCTGTTTGTCATAGGTTAAAGTTTCCTTTAAAAACTGTAAATTCTACCACTATATCTTTTTGTTGGCAATGAGTCACTAGGAACAGGTTTCCTCTTTCCCACTGCCAATAGGTGTGATCTAGAGTGGCTGGGTGGAATTTTTTGCTACCTGCAAAGGGGGTAATGAGATATCTATAGGGTAGAATCCTTGGATGTTTTAATACCTTATACCAGCTACAGAGTGTCTGTTTAGTCGATGGATTATTGCTCTCTGGCATTGGGCATAGCTCCGGGTCATAGAGGAGTCTTTGAGTAAGTGGGATTAGTTCTTCTTCTACTATTCCAATATTTTTCCAGAGCGCTTCATAGGCTGGTGACAGCCAATAAAGTGCTATTCGGATTTGTGCAGCTTGATGATACAGTTGCAGATTGGGGAGGGCTAAGCCCTCTTTACTTTTGAGTAGTTGGAGTGTGGCATATCTAACTCTTGGTTTCATTTCCCCCAGACAAACTGTGAAATCATTTTATCCCATGCTCTAAACAGTAGTGCAGTTGGGTAAATAGGTAATGTTTGGGCTATGTATAATAATCTAGTTATAATACTTATTCTTATTGATGGCTATTCTCCACGGTGCAGGATTTACATGCCATGGGCGCGTATCCCACCCATGGAAGTCCGCTCCCGGGGACCGCTGTGTGGTGGCCATATTCATAGCCACTAGCCACCACACACACCCACAGCGCATAGGTGCACAGGGGCACATCCATGGACATGGATGGGCATCCAATGGGATGCCAGGACCCGGTCCATCACTGGATCATGAACATTGGGCAGCTGCAATAGTGGCCGCGACATCAGGGCAGGTGGGTGCTCTATAGGCCAACCCTGGTGCACCTTGAACAACCCGGGGGCTGGGGCAGTACATTGCAGGGCCTGTCCATGCCCTAATGTCCCCACCGCTTCTGGTGGTGGCTTTCTGTGGGGGGTGCATACTGGCTACGACTGCCCTTGGGTCACATAGTCTGCATCCCCCTTGCCTGGGGCTCCATGCATTTCAGCATAGCACGGAGCACGGGCACGACCCCCAGCCCACCCCCATCACAGATCTCGTCATGCAGGTAAGGGATTAGGTGCATGCCAGTTCCGCGCCCCCTTTGTGAATCGGGCACAGGGTGTGATGGCGAGCGCAGAGTGGCTACATGCACCAGATCCGTGGTGCGTAGCCACTTTGCACATTGGAGAATAGCCGCTGTTGTGTCTATTTTGTGTATAAAGGTTAGGTATATAGTTTGCCATCTTTTGAGGTCATCTTGGATATTTTTTATGATGGGGTCATAGTTCAACTTTTTAAGGGAGTCAAGATTCTTGGTTATATGTATACCTAGGTATTTAAAATAAGTTTTACCCCAGTTAAAATTAAATGATTGCTTGGTGTGGTCTGAAGGGATATAATTAAGAGACAGGATTTCTGTTTTGGTATTGTTAATTTTGTATCCAGCTATTTCTCCAAACTGGGTAAGTAGCTTCCATAGTGGAGGTAGGGATTGTTCAAGTGAGGTTAAATATGTTAGTAAGTCGTCCACGTACAGGGCCAATTTCTGTCAATGTCCCGCTAGTTTTAGGCCTGAAATATTTTTGTTTTGCCTAATGGCTTGTGTTAGGGGTTCTAAATAGAGAGCAAATAACAATGGGGATGGGGGCAGCCCTGTCTAGTGACCCTGGTCGGGGAGAATGGATTAGAGATTTGCCTGTCAATTTTGATGTATGCTTTTGGTGTATTATATATGGCTTTTAGTATGCTTATAATGGCCTGTGGGAATTGGAATTTAAGTAGGGTGCCAAAGAGAAACTCCCAGGTCTCCAGGACAAAGGCCTCCTCCGTGTCCAGACTCAAGAGAAGGAAAAGGGTCCTCAACTGGACTATATTGCAGATGGTGTACAAAGTCCTCTTAATATCATCTTGGGTCTGCCATGTATGGACAAAATCTGTCTATTCTAATTGTATTATGAAGGGGAGTATGGTATTAAGACACTGCGCATAAATTGAGATAAATAACTTATAACCAATATTTGAAACTGATATTGGTCGGTGTGAGGCACACAAGGTCTTATCTTTGTTGGGCTTCAAAATTACAGTTATGGTAGTGTAGCTTCAGGTTGGTGGAGGTGTTTCTCCCTTTGCCACCCAGATACACACTTTAAGTGAGAGGAGTTGCTAGTTCTTCTTTAAACGTTTTATTGAATTCGCTTGTATAGCCATCTGGTTCTGGGCTTTTATTATTTTGAGGTTCTTAATGCTAGCTGAGATTTCTTCAGTTGAGATTGGTTTGGTTATTTGTGTGACCTGGATGCCTGAGAGTGTGAGTAATTTAAGGTTCTCTAAGAAGGCTCCTATTTCTTGGGAGTTTGGCTTTTTTTCTTGGGTATATAATTGTTCATAGTATGTTTGGAAGGCTTTAAGTATCTTGGGTTGTGTTTTGTGGGTGATCTGACGGTTAGGGTCTTTGGTATGGGTGACTATGAATTCCAGGACCCTGCATCTAAGTCGGTAAGCCAGTAGTTTGGTAGCCTTGGCCCCTCCTTTGTAATATCTTTGTTTAAGGTAACAGAGTGCCATTTCAGTTTTGATATTCAGGATCTCCTTATGTTTATGCTGTCATTTTTTGACATCATTTAATTGTGTAGGATCTTCGTGCATCTGTAAGGTCTTTTTTTGTTTAAGTTCCTGTTAGAGCTGGGTCATGCATTCTTTCCTTTGATTTTTTAATATTGAGCCATGCTAATCAACTCCCCTTGAAGTACTACTTTTAGAGTGTCCCATATCATGTTTGTGGAGGTGTGAGGGGATGTGTTCTCCAGAAGAAAATGCTGTATTCTTTCATTTATCAGTGTTTTTGTTTCTTGCATGTTTAATAGGGAATTGTTAAATTTCCAGACAGTCTGTGTTTTATAATAATCTATTGAAATTTAAGAAGCAATGGTGCATGGTCAGAGAGGCATATTGGGAGTAATTCACATTTGTTAATATGTGGTAAATGTTCCTTTGAAATGTAGAACATGTCTATCCTGGTATGTATTTTGTGAGGGCATGAATAGTGGGTGAATGGTTTAGTTTTCAGGTTTAGATGTCTCCACGCATCTTGCCTTCCATATGGTTTTAGAAGAAATTTAGCTCTTTTAGTAGCTCCTGTTTGCTTACGTGGGTTTACTTTGGATGTGTTCAGTGTTTCATATACCATGTTATGGTCTCCTTCCATCAGCAGCATTCCTCTCTGGTTCTATAGGATTTTACCTAGTAGATTATTTACTGCTGATATGTTGGTTTCTGGAGGGATTTATAGGCTAGCTAGAGTAATATCCTTCCCCATTAACTGTCCCACAGTGATTGCAAGTTGACCCTGGGGGTCACTGTAGGAGGCCGTAACCTGGAAGGAAGTTCCCCTAGAGACTAACACCGCAGTTCCCCTTCACTTCCCCTTAGGGAAACTAGCTGATATTACTGCTGAGTATCTGAGCTTGGTGAGTTTATCATGTTCTTCTTTTGTGAGATGTGTCTCCTGTAGGAGAACAAAACTGGGGTGGGATTTTTTAATGTTATAGAGTACCTTATGTCTCTTAACAGGGTTATTCAGCCCATTTACATTATGTGAGTAGATTGATATAGAGTTTAGGTTAGCCATAGTGAATGTTCATAGTAGTTTGGTTTACCTGTCCACTTCCATGGATCCACTAGTTAGCTGACCAGGACCACAATAGGTTCAGTGGAAGGTCCCATGCATCCAACCTATCTAGGGCCATTTCATGGATGATCATCTTACTAATGATATACAGTAGTTATACTTCAGTATTACCTTCCATTCTGTTAATAACCACCTTACTTTTCTTTTCTTCTGTCTGACAGCTGAAGTATAACAACAATAGTAAACAACATAACATAGTAACAATGAACAAACTTTGATCCTGGGGACGGGTGGATTTTAGGGATCATACCCTCTAGTCTCGATAGTACTGTAGGTATCTTCCCAAGTTGTTCGTTCTGGGAGGCTTAGTTTTACAAATAGGTGTCAGCAGGTATAGCTGAGTTTGTCTACGTTTAAAATAGGGAGGGTGGTGACTTTCAAGGCAGGGGTGTCTAAAAAATGACACCCTTCGATGTGAAGGTAGAGCCATCCTCCTGGCCTTTCTCTTCATAAGGAGGATTGGTGGTTCCCATGGAGGATCCAGGCCTCCTAAAGGTGGGCTATTGCCACCTGTGGGATGGGAAAATGGTGGATAGTGGGTACGAGTAGGATCATAAGATCCTAAGAGGACCATGCAGAGGCTAAGAACAATGCTCAAACCAAGTATTTGCATTTGATTTGTATGTGTGCAGTTCCTCCCCTGTACACTTATCTTTTTTTTCTTCTAGGGAGGATGTTCTTGTCTCTTTCCCAAGGGATTTCCCTGGGTACCCTGGAGCAAAGTCCTAAAACTCTTGTCTGTCTATTTCAGAAGTTGTGAGGAAAGGATGGAGATTCTTATCTTCCAGAATGATCCTGTACTCTCACTATATAGGGATTGTTTTCTTTGTTTTCAAGCAAATTGCTTTAATAGTCCCCCGTTACTGGTAGGGGGGTAGGAGGACCATCACTCTTGTCACTACCGTAAATAGACTAAAGAGTGTGAATCTGTGGTGGGCCAGTCAATCAGGAGTTGGGCCCCTGGGTATTTTCCATGTTCTTTCCTTTATACTGTTACTTGCATCTCCAGCTAGAGGAGGTTTCCTTTCATGGGATGGGGGTAATTAATTATTTATTGTGGTTCCTGTTATATGTGTACTGACTCCTTTAATACTGTTTGACCTCTTTCTTCTTTTAGAGCCAAACATCCTATGACTGCCAGGGCCCCTACAAATTTATTTAGGCATAACAGTTACAGCTCTTGCCATTTGCCGGTCCCAGTGTTTTCTGTTTTCTTTTCTACATAGTATAGGGTGCAGATCAATTAGGCTCAGTACCACTGAAGTCCTTTTAACAGTGTTACTGTCCTCCCTGAGTCTTGATATGTCCGTAACCCCCTTTGTTGGATTCTATCTTACCTCCGTTTCTCCACTCCAGTCATCAAAAGTATACTTACCAATTGGATTTAATCAGAGTTCGATGAGTCCTCCTTGAGATGTAGGACCTGAACTTTCAAATGTGGTGCATTGACAAGGTATTCCTGTCGTGTCCTTTAAACTCACAGAAGAACCAGCAAGTGATTAGTCCTCTGTTCTCCCTGTTATGGGTATTAACATATGAGAATGTAATTACTTATTTGCCCTAACCTTCAGGCTTTTCATGGCAATAGTTTGTTTGAGAGGTGTATAGGCCTGCAAGCCTTCTGTTAGTAGCATGCTCCTGTTGCATTGTGATTCTGCTTTTCTGTTTTGTTTTCCTACTCTCTTGGGTCTCCCTGCTAGGTATCTTGCATTATGGCTAAGCTCTACTGTGGCACGGTTCCATTTCAGCCCCCCTCCCCAAGCTTCTGTTGTGTTTATGCTCCCTCCTATCCCTGCCTACATGAATGTGGTAATCTGGTCTCCGTCCATTAATTTTATTCTATTATCCTGATGTTTGCTTTAAAGCATGACTGTCACTGTGGCGCTTTCGCTCTTTATTTATTTGTATTGGTTTGATGTAAAAGGGTTGTGGCACCTTTAAGAGATCACCACGTGTGGTAAAACAACTAGGTAGAGGTTCATGATTTTTCCTGTGAGCCCACCAGCCGGAATGAGAAGTGCACCACACTATCAAGCTCAGTCATTTTTCTAGCTTAATTGTTTAGCCTTCTATTTCTGGTTGTCAATTATTTACTTTATTTTTACCCTTTTACTCTATTTCTTCACTTCCCCCGCCCTACCTGGTCACTCACCTTCCAAGCAGAAAAAGCAAACCTACCTGATTAAAATCCCCCTTGGTTCACCATTTTTCCCTGAAAGGTAAGTGCACTTCAAGGCATCTTCAGCTGGAATATTGTTCAACCTTAATAATCTTTACCTTTGTAACATTAGATCATGTAGTTTAGACATTTTGTTACTATTGGATATACAGGACAGGTATTATTGTTTGTAGGGCTACTTGCAGTTAAAGCTAGTCTATTGTACAATCATTCGTGGTTGTTCCCAGCCAGGATGCTCCTTTCTCTCTCTGGGTTGATAATTTAGGCATTTCAGGTGTTTTACGGTGACTTGCTACCCAGATGGATTGTCTGAGGGGGTTTTCAAGTTTACCGCTCTTCTTGGAAGTTGTCCAGGTTAATGAGATCAAGGCTCTGTTTGTGGCAGTTTCTTATTGTCCCAGTACCTCTGGGTGGAAAAATCTTGTGTGGCATTTTATTAAAAGGACCCAATTAGTTTGCAGTGTTAGGGATACGCAGGTCAGTCTGCCATTGTTTCTCTTCAGTATCTGCCTTGAAGATCAGTTGTTTCATTAATTCAGGTCTTTTGAAAGGTTTGAAGTAAGGCTTGGATATCCTTAAGAGTTGACGTGGCATGTCGTTCTCTATCCTGGGTGTCTTCCATGGATTGCTCGTTTTGTGCCTTGTAGTTGGATCTGGCTTGTGGATGTGGAGGTATGGCTTGGTTTAGGCATTTTTGTTTCAATGTTGCTCTTGCTGCATCAGGGTCATCATAGATTTCGTCTCCTTCTGGGAAGAATGGTCACAACTTTGCTGGATATGGCATATGGGATTTGAGATTGTTTTCCCTTAAGAGCATGATAAGTGATCCAGTTTCCGATGCTGCTCCATAACCGCTTTAGAGTAATCATTATCAGCATATGTGCACACCTCCTCGTAGAAGACATTCTTTTGTTTCCACAGGCTTGTCAAGATTTGCTGTTTATCTGCATAAGACATGAACTGTAGTACAGTTGATCTAGGCCTTTGTTGGTTATGTCTTGGAGCCAGCCCGAGTGCTCTGTAGGCTGTTTCTATATTGAACAGGAAGTCGGAGGGTAAATCCAGTTTTTGTCTGAAAAATGGTTCTTAGAATTGGGTGATGTTGTTCCCTTCTGCATGTTCCCTGAATCCGTGTAGTCTGAGAGTTTTTCTCCTCGATCTACCCTCCAGATCTTCACATTTAGCTATAAGCATCTGGAGATGGGTAAACGCTTCAACTATTAGTCTGCCACTATGATCAGCCCTTGCATTCAGTTCTGTTATTGCCATTTGGAGCTCATTAGTTGTTTTTTCTAATTCTTTAATATTGGCTTGTAGGCTCACAAAGTCATTTTTTGTGTTTGCTTGGAATGCACGTAGTTCTTCCAGCATTATGACTGTTTTCTGTGTTTTCTGTGCAGGGGTCCCTGATGGGTTCTGGTCCACTGCTGCCATGCTGGCCTGTGAGGACGTCTCGCTGGCTGAGTCTGGGTAATCATATCCTTCGGCATCAAGCTGTTCCTCTGGACATTGCTTCAGTTTTCTTCTCCCCATCTATTCTGGTGTTACCTTACTGCAGATATTACGATTTATTTTTCCAAAAGTTTAGATTTGTAAGGCTGTTTTGGGGAATTGCTTCAGCAGCAGAATTTCACACAGCTATCTCAGGTGCTGACGTCACCGGAAGTCCACACCTCCTACTTTCAAGTCCACTATTTTAAACTACAGATAATTTATTTTTATAAACATGAATATTTGTAATAAAAAAAGTGTTCAAACATATGTCCCTCCATAAAGGACATGCTGTTTTCCAAACTATACTCCACCACCGCTCCTGCCATTAGTACAATAGTTGGTATTATGTACCAAAGTGCAAACATTACTTAGAACAGTCTGAAAACCCACTTATGACAACCTGAATCACTTTTAAAGTAAACTGTAAGCAGTCTTCATAGTGCCCTGGGGAGTACTTTTGCTTTTATTTCCAGCGCTCCACAGACTGCCTTATGCTGAAAGTGAAAGCGCTTTACTTTTAAAATAGACATTCGGCATGAAACTGCAGCACTTTCAATAAGTATTAGTTCCTTTTCACTAATGCCCTTATTAAACTGTTACAACTGCTGCCACATACTATCTAAATGTATGCAGCACTTCACTTTTGTCCAATTGCTGCTCCTGTTTTTAATACAGAGGTCATCCTGCTTTCAGTTTCTAATAAGCCACAAAGAGAAATTATGCAGGTCAGTGTCTCCCAGTACGAAAAAAACTGTTACCTAAACCTATTGCAAGCTGCAAGCACTGAGTCTATCACAAAACACCCCCAGATCTGTTATTTAACTAATGTACATCCCCCACCTCTCGGTATATGCTTAGTAATCATTTTTTGAAGATAAACACTTCTGGAAAAAAGGATTGTCACCACTACTAGTGTCCAGTAAGGATCTGTTGATGTCCTAGAATGAAGATGATTCTAAAATTTAGAACTGAAAGGAACCTACCCTTATACAGCAGTTCTAGAAACACATATGATGTATTATTGTTTAATTAACATTTACAGTAGTATTATGCAACTATATGCCAAATACTATGTTTGACAAGTGGTTCAAAAATGAAAACCTTTCAGTACCTTTTTTTGATTGTAATTAGAACCTGCTCTAAACAGGACCAGAACCAGAAGAAGTTTGCCTGTCTCTTATATCTTGAGCTGGTGATGGTTCACCTATAATCCTAAGTGAGAGTTTAGGCTCACATACAGTGCCAGTAACTTGGATATCCGAGACCAATACCAGAAAGCTTTTGAAGATATGGCACATTCATGTTTTCAGGAAAAGCATTACATTCCAAACCATCAACTCTATAAATGGTAATTATGAATGTTTCTACGTTTCTTTTTTTATTCTAGGCCTAACATAGCTGAGGCAATGCAGTCATTTCTCAGCATCAAAGGTTATAGGAAGCTGACTAGTTAGATACTGTGTCATATGTAAGCTATTTATTACCTGAATCACATGTCTAACTGCAGTATTTGTTTCAGTATCTCACATATAGATCGCTCCAGTGAGCACTGAGAGACATCAACGCAGTTCCAGAGAATGCAAAGCTGAAAAGCACAGAGGAACATATTAGTTACAGAATCCTTCTGTTTGCAGACATAGCATGGAAGTTCATTTGCTTGTACCTACCATGAGACTGTGAAAGCTTACAAGAGTATAAGCAGCTGCAGGCTGTTAGATTTCCATGTGTCTATACAAACATGATCATTGTGTTACTTTGTAATAAAGGTAGGATTACGTCATTCAAATTATCTGAAGTACATGAGCAGAAAAACCCATGGACACCATCCATCAGTGAAATCCATAAACACAATCATAATCAACATGCTATCTGTCTCTCTATCTGTCTGCCTATCTATCTGTCTGTCTATCTATCTATCTGTCTGTCTAACTATCTTTCCTTTCCTTTCCTTTCCTTTCCTTTCCTTTCCTTTCCTTTCCTTTCCTTTCATTCTTTCCGTTCCTTTCCTCTCCTCGCCTCTACTCTCCTCTACTTTCCTTTCCTCTCCTCTCCTCTCTCTGGGTGACCTCATTGAAGCCATCTGCATTTACATCCTAGTGCTCAGCTGCTTACCCTTCTCTAGTGAAGCCACTTAAGGTGGAGATATATCCATGGCATAACCAAATCCAACAGTGTGATCTGTGAGGCTGAACTCCAATTGAGAAATACATGAAACATCAGCCTAAGAGGCAGCATGCAGGTCACTGTGTTCATGTCAACACTTCTAACTAACATAGTGGGGTGAGAAGCAGAAAGAAGGGCTATGCCCAAGTACCCCCTTCCTCTAGGTCACCAAAGGGCAGCCTCATATGTGTATGAAATATTCTGTTGACTATCAGCCAATCAGCATTGGAACATTTAATTTCCATTATGTGTGTACTGTATGTATGACAAAAACTGTACTTTTTTGTCGGAAATTAGACAATCAGGGCAAAGCTGTTTTCAGTGTCATCCAAATACATAAAACAAAACAGGCCTCATTATAACTAAATCCACCCTACAAACACATACTGTTATGATAAGGTTAATACAGACAGTCCCTTTCCAGCAATTATTTCCAGTTATACTAAAACATATGTTGAAATACTGGATCTATCTACTGTATCTATAGACAGACAAGCAGACAGACAGAAAAACAAACAAATGGATGGATACATACTCTATAATATTAATATTATACATTGACTAGTTTCTAATTCCTGACTGACTGCTGTAAAGAAGCTTCTGGGTGTAAGAGAAATTCTACACTGGACTGGTATTGAATTCCTTGTTGTTGAAATATTATACTGAATCATTAATTGGTCACAGATTTGTCTTGATCCTTGCAGGCCTCATGATCAACTTCTTTTAAGGAGTATACATGGTTTGGTTCAGTACAACTGACCATCTGTTTTAGATCTGCCCTGGGCCTCACCACACTCCAAGTGTGAACACCAGTTTCCTTTGAGTGTGTGGTCATTAAATGTGTACCAGTAGTCAATGGCAGAGTAATTCTTATTTATCCACCTCTGGGTAGTGGGAGTTTATTTCTGCAGGAGCTGGCAGACTTCATCGCCGAGCAGGTGTCAGAATCCCCTAGAATTCTTGTTCTGGAGGGACTTCAATGCCTGGGTAGATGAATCCTGCCTTTTTGGACAAGAGCTCCTTCAGTTAATGTTTCAGCTGGGATTGTTTCAGGCAGTTACTTCCGGGACACATACTCATAGCAACACCCTGGACCTGGTCTTCTCACTTGGACTTGACATTTCAGCAGTCAAGGCTGACCCGATCATTTCATTGGATCATCATGTGGTTGAGTTCTGGTGCAGGGCCCCCCTGTAAGTTAACCCCCTTGGCGGAGACAATCTGGTGTCATCCGAAAAATAAATTGGAGCCTCGCCAACTCCAGAAGTTACTGGCTATCTGAAGCTTGATGCTAGCCTGTGCTCAGGGTCCAGAAGACAGGGTCAACACTTACAATATGGCCTTGATCGAGGCGCTGAACCTGATTTTACCTTACCACGTTCGCCCTTTGACCTCCTGGCATCACTTACCATGATATTGTGCTGAGTTGTGCTGGTTGAAGACTAAGGGGCATAGGTTAGAGTGTTCCTGGAGATGGTCATGCTCTGAGGAGGACAGGTTGGTGCTGCGACTCCATTCTTTGGAGTATCAGCAGGCAACTGACTGTAGGAAGACTGAATTTTTTGTCACGGTCAATTGCTGCAGCAAGAAATCATCCAGCTGTGCTGTTCCGTACTGTTAACAGTTGGTTAAATCCTTCCTGTCTCCAGTCTGGAACAGCTTTTTCCACAGAAAAGTATGAGCAGTTTGCACATTTCTTTGTCGACAAAGTGGTCTCTAGCAGGGTATGTATTACCTCCTCTAGTCCAGTTTTTACTGGAGGTGATTGGTCTGCTGGTGTAAGTCATCTGCCATGTTGGACTGAGTTTCAGCCAGTTTTGGCAGATGAGGTCGTTTGGGTACTCCCAGTTTGCATCCAACCATGAGTGCCCTGGACCCGGGTCTGACATGGCTTGTCATCAAGTGCTTGGACTTGTTGGGACTAGTGTTTGTTGAGATCATCAAGGGGTCACTAAGGGAAGAAGTTTTTCCTACATCTCTGAAAGAGGCTATAGTGAGACCCCTCCTTAAAAATCATCTCTAGATCCTGAAGTTCTCGCGAACTATAGGCCCATCTCTAATCTTCCCTTTTTGGGGAAGATTATTGAGAAGGTGGTGGTTGACCAACTGGTGGAGCACCTAGAGTTATTATCCATCTATGAACCTCTCCAGTAGGGATTTCAGCCTCAGCACAGCACCGAGACGGCTTTGGTCCAGGTGGCCCATGATCTTTTTATGGCGAGGGACCGAGGGCACTAGATTATTCTGGTGCTCTTGGATCTATCATCAACATGTGACACAGTTGATCACAAGGTGCTGCTGGATTATCTGTGGGACTATGTGGGTGCTACTGGTGCACTATTGTGCTGGTTTTGCTCAAATTTAACTGGACGATCATGGTGCGTGGTCCTAGGGAATTTTTCCTCGGGTTCTTTAGCACTGACTTGTGGCATTCCACAGGGGTCTATTTTGGTGTCTCTGTTGTTCTCCGTGTGTATGCTGCCACTAGGAGACATCATTAGATGGTACAATCTGAGGTTTCACTGCTATTCAGATGATACCCAGATGTACCTATCTTGTGCCCCTGGTGATCTTTCCACCCCAGATATGCTGAGTTGTTTAGTCAAGATTAATGACTGGATGTCTGATAACTGGCTGTGTGTCAACCCCGGCAGGACTGAGGTTATGGTGATCGAGCCGGGTCATGGGGGTATTTTTGCTGATGGGAGGCTGCCTGCCCTTGTGGTGGATGGTTGTCCTCTGTCAGTGACTTGGGTGGTTAGGGATCGTGGTGTTATTCATGATGATTGGCTGGACCTTGAAAAACAGGTTGCACCAGTCACTAGGGCTGTTTTTTTCCATCTCCAGAATATCACCAGGATCCATCCATTCCTGACTCCCTCTGACCTGGCTACTGTTATCCATACCTTTGTCACTAGCTGACTTGATTACTGTAACTCCTTGTATCTGGGGTTGTCTGGAGGTTTGATTCATCGACTGCAGCTAGTGCATAATGCTGCAGCCAGGATGTTGACTGGCATCTCTATGAGGGACTATGTCACTCCTGTCCTATGCTCTCTGCACTTGCTACCTGTGAGTCCGTGCATCACCTTCAAGATAGGTTTGTTAACATACAAGCCCTATGTAGTTTGGGACCTGACTACCTAAAAGAGCTCCTAATTCCATACTCTTCTGTCCACTCCTACACTCCACCAAAGCTAATTTATTAGTTGTTCCACCTTCTCATCTAAAAAGATCAGGAGATAGGGCCTTGGGGTGGTGGTACCACTCCTTTGGAACTCTTCCTCAATATATTAAGGCTGCCAGCTCTGTGGAGGCCTTTAAAGCCTCTTTTAAAACTTACCTTTTTGAAAAAGCCTTTAATTTGATCTGAATTATTTATGATAGGGTTGTTTTATTTTTATCATTGTTTATGTAAAGTGCTCTGAGCCCTTGGATAAGGTGCTATACAAATAAAATTTGCCTTGCCTTGCCATTTGTTTAGTGTGGACATTTGTTATTATTACTTATATACATTAGTCAACAATTGTTTTTTATTCCCGACCTGAAGAGAGTCCCATTTCAATTATTTGCACGTTACAATAATGTTCATTATACAGACATACCAGGACAAATTTTGCCAGTTTGTTTTATATTATGTTTAACATTTGCAACAACAAAGGCACTGTATACACTAATTGCTAATTCTTTTTTCTCTTTCTTCATCTGTTTATCTATTGTTACCCTCAAGTATTTATATTCATTTATAATATGTGGTTACCCTTGTTGTACATGGATTTTCACCCTAACTAAAATGCTGCTGTTCTAAAGTTCACACAAACAAAACAAAAGCTGACACCAGCCACAGAGGAGTCCTGAGGAAGCTAGAAGCGGAACCAGTAGAGCTGGTGTTCTCTCTAATATTTGTTGTTTTCAGGTACCCTGCCTGTGTGTAGTAAGTGTAATATTGTTTCTGCACTTTACTACTGGTTGTTTGCACTTTTTTGTGCATTTGGCACTTCAAGTAAAGATTGTGTTTTGTACTCTGTGGCTGATGCTGGCTTTTGTCTGTTTATAGTTCCAGGTAAGCCAAGGCACAGCTCTGGTGGAGCAGAGATTCTGTTGGGTCTGTACTGTAGTTCAAATGTCATAGAATGCTGTTGTACTCTTCTGTGGTACTGTACAACTGTTTTTTAAAGGAGATAGGAAATAATTTTTACATAATGAACTGCCCTTCCATGCCAGTTATGTATTCTGATATGTGCTGACCAATTTTTGATGAGTAAATAATTCAACTTTGTGGTGCCCTCAGACATACATAGAGTTCCACTTTCCTCACCAGCTACTGCTATTTCATTTTATATTTCTAAGACATTCTATGACATCAATAACACCATTCCATGCTATTCATTTGAATAGCTTGGAACGGTGTTACTGTTGTCATAGAATGCTCAAGCAGTATTAAAAGAGAGAACAGCAACTGCTGAGGAGAGATTCAGAGCAGATAAAAAGCAAAGCAAATTAGATGATTAATTTAGCTAAAAGGGCGAACAACATATCAGAATATTGAATAGACACTAAAAGGACAACAGGAGGACATCACCTTTAAATTAGAATGGACACTAGTGCAGCCTGCTGTTTTACTTTCATTTACACCCCACACACCAAACCAGGACCCTCCTCTAACAGAAAGTGTTTCATAGTTTCATCATTTTAAAAAACAGAAATCTCCACCACTTTCAATGGCTGGGTGAGGGTAGATTTTTATTAAAAAAAATTAACCAAAGATTACTTGAGAAGAAAGAAACAGCAGCCTTTTTCTATTTTATGCTTTAAATCATATATTACACAAAATATTATATGGGAAACCATGTACAACTTGACTGTGTTTCAATCTCAGGATTCTGATGACATCAGAGATCTCTCAACATTTGCTCTTGAAGTCACTATGATGTCATCAGAGCCCCCTCAATAAAATACATTCTTGTTGTACATGGTTGCACATGCATTATTCTCTATTTTTTTGTGTCTGACAATGATTCATCCCTATGTTTAATACATAATAATCTTTTGCTAAGGCAGATAATAGAAGGCCATAACCAGGGTCTTTTTTTGATATTCATTACTAAGTTTCAATCCTCAAACCATTTCTGCATAGCTAGGAGACCATTCTGAAAACTGCTTTCCATTTTTATGTTTGCTTGCACGCATGTGCAAGAAACATAGTGCCATCATCTGAGTTTTTCAGAGGTGTGTCAGCATCTTCCAATTCAGTCAGTGTGTTTGCAGGTGTGGTCACAGTTCTCCAATCACTGCTGAAGCTGTCTATGACAGCAGTTGAAAATGCAGTGACATACATTTGAAAGAGGGAGCTATGCTTCAGTGAGCAGCTCCTCCCCCCACACACACACACAGATCAACTGTGTCTGTTGCCTGATAGGATGGTGCAGTCTTGTCTAGCTTAGAGAGACAAGCCACACATTACTTTAATAAACTGTTCCCTGCCAAAGCAGGACCACTAAAATGTGTGGGTGCCTAACAGTCCTTACACATGCCAGCTCTCCAAAGCACAGCTTCATGGACTCCATGGGTTCTAATCCTCCAGAAAAAAAATACCTCAGCATTTGATATGAAAACTCAGACTTCGTTGTATTTGTAATTCCAAGCATTTTCTCTTACTAGACTCTGTCAATGTGAACTCCCCGCTGCTAAAACCTATGCAAACGAACTTAAGCATACTGTACTACCTGCAGCTGAAGCAAAGAACTGCCAGAGTGCACAAAGGAGAACATACTGCTATGCATTTCAGCAGCAGCCAGTGGGGGAGGTTTTCATGACTGAAGCACTTTAATGCGCTTTTATGTTTGCTTGCGCATGTGCAAGAAACATAATGCCATCATCGGAGATTGAGGTGTGTCACCTCCTCCTCCAATTCAGTCAGTGTGCTGCATGGCGGCCCTGTAAGCCAATGCATTTGGAGCTGTCTGTGACACGCTCAAAATGCAGTAACACTCTGATTGAAAGGAGAGCTACGCTGAGTGAGCAGCGATAAGATAAGGCTGCTCATGCACAGCTCCCCCACAGACACCATGAGTGCGCACCTCGCCCGCACTGTATAGCGACGAGGTGCCCAATCCCGTCGGCTGTGCTGCGTTCCACCTCCCCAAGCGCTTACAAAATGCCACTGGTGCCCACCCCAGCGTGGCAACTAATCATATAGCCGATGGGGTGCCCAATCCCCCATCGGCTGCACTGTCCTCCCCCCCCAGTAGTGAGTGCCACGCTGGGAGCCCACCCCAGCATGGCAAGCAATTCATAGGCTGACGGGGGTGCCCAATCCCCCGTCGGCTGAACGGCCACCCCCCCAATGTCCTTGTGCCATGCTGTGAGCCCACCCCAGCATGGCAAGCGTCTACGTCGTCCGTTTTTTTTCACCTGTGAAGAAAAAGCGGTCCCAGTGAGACTCCCGCACCCACCACTGTGCACCCAGCCTCCCCTCCCCCCCTCACCCCATGCCTCCAGACCTCGGTGCGACTATCTTGGTGGACCGAGAACGTCTGCACTCTTCAAAAGCCGACCATGAACTGAGGAAATGCCGGTAAGCTGTATAATGGGCTAGATAGGGGGGTTTCAACTTTATTGCATATCTCAGGCATTTTTGAATTTTTGCAAAATTTTCAACATGGGGTTTTGGGACCCCTTCTCATGATTGATGTCACTGTCATGGCGTTATTCAGGCCCAAGGGTGATTTCTTGCAGTGACTGGAAATCACCCTTGGACCTGAATAACACCATGACAGTGACATCACTCATGAGAAGGGGTCTCAAAAACCCCATGTTGAAAATTTGGTGCCAAAATTCCCAAAAATGACTGTTTTACGAGCGTGCGTTGCGCAGTTCCTATGCAGGCTCGTAAGTTCGCGAATTTTCAATATTTTCACTCCAGATTTTCAACATTGCCATTTTACCACACCATCTTATGAGTAGTATAGCTGACATTTTTCACATCTCACCCAAAATGTGTTTCCGCCCATGTAGCCCACAATGGCGCGGTCAGTGTGTGAAATCAATGTACGGGACAAATTAAGAAAATCACAGTGACACTGTTCATGAGTAGACATCTTAAAATGGCTATGTTGAAAATTTGGTGAAAAAAGTCCTAAAAATGACTGTTTTACGAGCGTGCATTGCGCAGTTCTACGCACACTCGTGAGGGCGTGAAAATTTCAATATTTTCACTCCAGATTTTCAACATTGCCATTTTACCACACTTCTTATGAGTAGTACAGCTGACATTTTCACATCTCACCCAAATGTGTTTCCGCCCATATGGCGCACAATGGGCGCCAGTTGGTGTCTTGGCGAGGGTCAATGTCTGCGGGACAAATTAAGAAAATCACAGTGACACTGTTCATGAGCAGAGGTCTTAAAATGGCTATGTTGAAAATTTGGTGAAAATATTCCAAAAATGACTGTTTTTGAGCGTGCGTTGTACAGTTCCTACGCACGCTCGTTAGTTCGCAAATTTTCAATATTTTCACTCCAGATTTTCAACATTGCCATTGTACCACACCTTCTTATGAGTAGTACAGCTGTCATTTTTCACATCTCACCCAAAATGTGTTTCCGCCCATGTAGCGCACAATGGCGCAGTCGGTGTGCGAAATCAATGTACAGGACAAATTAAGAAAATCACAGTGACACTGTTCATGAGCAGAGGTCTTAAAATGGCTATGTTGAGAATTTGGTGAAAAAATTCCTAAAAATGACTTTTTACGAGCATGCGTTGCACAGTTCCTATGCATGCTCGTAAGTTTGCAAATTTAATATTTTCACTCGAGATTTTCAACATGTCCATTTTATTAAACTTCCTTATGAACAGTACAGCTGCAATTTTTCATATATCGCCCAAAATGTGTTTTCGCACATGTAGCGCACAATGGTGCTGTTGGTGTGCGAAAGCAATGTTTAGGACAGATTAAGAAAATCACAGTTACACTGTTCATGAGCAGAGATCTTAAAATGGCTATGTTGAAAATTTGGTGACAAAAGTCCATAAAATGACTGTATTACGAATGAGCATTGCAGTTTCCATGCACCCTTGTTAGTTCATGACTTTGTAATATTTTCAGTCCAGATTTTCACCAGTGGCATTTTTCCACACTTCCTTATGAGCAGCACAGCTGCCATTTTTCACAACATGGCCGGAGTGTGTTTTCACACTTTCAGTGCAGAGATGCGTGGTCGCTGTGGGAAATCATTGTTCGGCACAGATAAAGAAAATCACAGTGACACTGTTCATGATCGGAGCACCAAAATGCCTGAGTTGACAATCTGCTGTAAGAAATCCCCAACCTAATTATATTATGGGTGTCGTTGCACAGTTTCTATGTCGCTAGTGATTTCACCACTTTTTAATATTTTTACTACACATTTGCAACATAGCCATTTTTACACCTCCCCATGAAAAGTACAGCTGTCATTTTTTACATCCTGTTCGGAATATTTTTGCACCTGTGGTGCTAAATGCCGTAGTCACTGTGCATAAGCAGCTTTCGGCTAACAAACTGATATTCACCCGTTCATGAGGGGGGGTCACAAAACAAACATGTTGAAAATTTGGAGTGAAAATACCAACGAATGCCTGAGGTATTAGGCTTTTCAACTGTAACGCCCCACCCTATAGAGAATGACAGGCATCAGGGGTGAGACTTGGGATTCTTGCCTATGATGCTCGTACCATTCCACACCCTGCAGTCACTGAGAGTCATCGAGGTATGCCTTGGACTCTTCGGTCCCAAAGTTCACCCCATTCTCCTATACCGCACCCATCTCACTGTACTTCCTAATGGAATGGGGTGTGCATAAGGGCCAAAGATCCCAAGGCACGCCGTGACACTTGTCAGTGTCTGCAGGGTGGGGTGTGGTGAAATGGCGTGGCCATTATGCCTGATGACCCAAAGGCACACCCCAATGTCTGTCGGTATCTGCAGGGTGGTGGCGGGGTTGGCTTCAGTTCAATACTTCACTGCCATTCCTATTATGCAGCTGTCTAACTCCTACACTACCAATCCCAATGCCAGCAAGCAAACATTCGGCATTGACAAATGCTTGTTGCTTTTGCAGGAGCTATATAACAGCGTTTTTAGGCATAGGGAGCCTTATCTTGGATTTCTCTATACTTGATGGAAGAGTATTTTTGTAAATTGAAAATATCAGTTTACCTAAAATTGAGGCCCACAGACACTTCTAGAAAATGGACAAAATGCAGACAATTGGTCTACTACTACCACTCTTTGCATTCTATCTAATAAAACTCAAACTAGATACTTGTGTCTATTAAAAATATTTAATTCATTAATTCATTCATTCATGCATTATGTTTATTCAGGAAAAAATGGAAAGTAATTGAACCAGGCTCATTTACAGCAACCTGTGCAAAATTAAAGTTAAAGAGTCATAATTACTAAAATTAAATCCAGTACAATAGTATGATACATGATTTATACATATTAAATAAACAGGTCAGTTTGGTAACAATTACACAGAACACTAGCGTGTTTGCAGTTAGCACCGTATTGTCCACCAGGTCAAATGGCTTAGAATGGCCCATGAACATCTCACCCCCATGTTATATATTTTCAAGTGACAGTGGCTCAGAAGGTTCACACACTCACCTCTGGGGCTGGACTGTTGGATCTTCCTGGGTTCTAGCCCCACACCAGGTATTTAAGGTAATACCCATGACTGACACTGAGTGCAGTGTGAGGGGATACTGCACTTTTGAGGTGCCATCTTTTGGATGAGATGTTTAACCAAGGTCCCTCATGCCCATCTCTGGTCACTGTCCAGTAGGAAGTAAAAGATCCCATTACACTTATTGATGAGGAGTAGGGGAATTGTTTATCAAAACTAGGGATGGATGGACTAGCTCTGCCGCACTTCCGATCCTCCTCGGACTGGGCCAACTCAGCTCTGATTGGGAAAACTTAGTTTTTCAGGGCTTGACCCAAGTTGCCAAGTTGGCAAGTTCAGATGTGTGGTCCAGTCCAGTATTTGATGGTAAGTAATGAGAACGCATACAGAGATAAAAAAAATTCCCAATCTCTACCGAATACTCCCGAGTCCCTGGACCATCACATAACCAATAAAGGCAAATACACATGATGCCAGGGCACTGAAGGGAGCCAACCAATTAGGGTCTTTTTTCTGTGATTGACTCATGTTCTAGCCAATCCTGTGTGTGAGACACCACAGGGCATCCTGTAGGAAACAGCATATGCACCTCATATGGGGCTTTGCATTGAAAGAAGACAGGTGTGTGTGTGTGTGTGTGTGTGTGTGTGTGTGCAGACTCCATTCCAAAGTAAAAAAAAATTAAATCTGAAATAACATTTTTAGTCAGAAAGAGAGAGACAGAGGGAGACAGCAGAGAGAGAGAGAGAACAACAAATTAAACAGCAGAGTGCAGACATTGTAGAGTACTCTACAGTAAAAAAATAAAAATAAAACAAAAGTTGGAAACAATGTTTTTTTGTTAGTCAGAAATAGAGAGATAGAGTAGAGATGGAGACCAACAAATTCAACAGCAGACAACAGCAGCAGAGTTCAACAAGTTACAACAGCAGAGTGCAGATGTTTTCTAAACTTATAGAAAAAATAAAGGAATCAGGAAAGTGATTAAGGGTACTACAAAAAGCATGACCCGCAGTCTGCAGTGCCATGAGGCAGACACAGTTCTCATAAAATCATTCAGCAACAAAAAAATTATAGTAGCAATTGGTTAGGCATTAGTTTCTGTCTGTTTTTCTTGCAGAATCAACAAAATTGAAAAAAAACTGTAAGTATCACTAGTGTACAGCATCCAACAACTTAACTTTTTGAAGAATAATTGAACAAACAAAAATAAAATATTAAGGAAGTAAGAATAAATGAAGCAGACAAGATGGAAGGGCTCTGTCTGAAGGCCATAGTGCCTCACTAATTTTGAAAGGGGCTTATAGTGCCATACAGATTTTGAGGGGGGGGGTCACCCATGTCTCAGACTCTGTGTTGCCCATCTCTGTGCCTGAACTACTACTAGGTCATATTATTTATTTACCTATTTAACTTTTGTTTACCAGGTAGGTACAATGAGCCAAGGCAATTTTTTATGAATGACCTAGGGCCATTCTCACAAACAACCAAGATGTTAGTCATGAATGCTTAAAATGAATAAATACAATATGCAGGATTAACTTTGAATATTCATTGTTCTCTGAGTTGGAGTCAAAATGAATGATTTATTTTCACTCCAGTTCCCCTACCAATGAAAATAAAGTAATTTATTTGCAATTTTTTATACCGATTGTTATTATTATTTATATGGCCAGCAGGTTGCCCCTGAAAACAGGCACTTCTGGCTAGTGGGCCTTACCCAGTTACCAAAGACTATATATATATTCATGGCAAAAAAATCCATTTAATGCATCAGTTAGGGTTGTTCTACAGCAACAAAAGCGAGGAAATTCGGTATTAGGGTTACCACCCCTTGCACCCCATGCTCGCCTTGCCACCACCAACAGGCATCAAGGTGTGTGTTGGGGTCATCGGTCCTAACTCTTACCCCATTCCATAGGTAAATAAGCTGAGGTGGTGCAGTATAGGAGAATGGGATGAGAGTTAGGTCTGATGACCCCAACACATACCCCAATGCCTGTTGGTGGGGGGCAAGGTAGGCATGGGGTGCAAGGAGTGGTAACCCTAACACCAAATTTCCTCACTTTTGTCACTGTGGAATGACCCTAACTGATGCATTAAACAGAGATTTTTGCCATGAATGTGGTGGTGGGATCACAGGGCCCTTTGGACCCTGCGCTCCCACCATGCTGCCCATGTCATAACAACCGTAACAATAACGCTAATGTTAACAGTAACGGTAATGGTGAATGAAACACAAACACTAATGGTAATTGTAACACCAATAGAAATGTTGACGCAAATGCAAACAGTAACTGTTATGGTAACGCAAACGGAAATGCAAACACAACTGGTAAAGCAAATGGTAATGGTAACAGCAAGCTGATGTAAGACAACAGTAGCAAAAAGACTGTATTTCACTTCATTTCTGAGATAACGACACAAAGGCAATGTTATCTAACAGTAGTGAAAAGTCTGTATCTCGCTTCGTTTCCAAGATAACGCCACAAAGGCGGTGTGAGTCAACAGTAGCAAAAAGTCTGTATCTAGCTTCATTTCCAAGATAACGGCACAAAAGCTAATGTGAACCAAACCACTGAAAGGCATCTCCGTACCACTATGGTTACCTATGCTATAAATTTCAAGCCACTTGCACCATGCATAACGCTATGTGCAAAACTTTAATTGCAGTATAGCACAGTGATTTAAGACTCTGAGCTGCAAATCTGGTGACATCCAGCAGACCAGACCTGGATTTGAATCCCACAGCTTCCACTTGCATACTGTGTGACCCTGAGCAAGTCACTTAACTTCTCTGTGCTCCCAGGCTGCACCTGTAAAAAAAACTTTCAGCTTAGTGTTCTACTCCTGGTTAAACAACTTAAAAAAACAACAAAAAAAACTACATCATGCAGTATCTCTGCAGCGAATTATTTTGCCAACATGTAAACAGCATAATTCACATCTCCAGGACATCCACTTAACACCCTCCAAATTTCATGTTAAAAGACCAAACCATTCCAGACATATTTAATTTTAAAGTCTGTGCACCTTTAAGAAGTCTTCCACCTCAAAATGGTGGAACTCGCAGCCGAAAATGTGCTAAAATGGCAGACCTGGTGGACGAAAAATCTTTAACCGTGGGGGGGCAACTTCAAATGGCAATAACTCTAGAACGGAACAATATTTCTTCACCAAACAAACTGCCATCTTCCTCGAATAAGGAACTTTCTACTTGCCAAGTTTCAGACCAATAAACCATACAGTGGCTGCGCTGTGTCACACAAGATAGTGAAAAAAGAGCACAAACTGATTTTTTGGCACTTCGCTGCTCAAAAACCGTATATACCAGTGGAATAGAAATTGGTAAATAAAGAGAAGTACCATGACACTCCATGTATACCAAATCTTATCCAAATCTCTTCAACAGTTGCAGAGCAGTACGAGCATAAAACTGCATGAGTGCCGAAAAATACATTTTTGGCGCTGCATTGTGCATAAAACATATGCAGATGTGAAACAGAAATTGGTTAATCCACAGAAGTACCACAGTATATCAAGTATTACAAATGTCACACAAATCCATTCAACAGTTGTAAAGTTATAATCACACAAAGAATGTGACATTTAAGCACAAACGCAAACAGTAATGCCAACGGTGATGCAAACAGAAACAATAACGCAAACGGTAACAGAAATGAAAAAGCCAACATTAATGATAATGCAAACGGAAATGCAAACGGTGCACAAACGTAAATGCAAATGCAAATGGCAACACAAATGCAAGTACAAACGCAAATGGTAATGGTAATGGTGACGCAAAAGGAAATGGTAACACAAACGGTAATGTAAATGCAAGCACAAACACTAATGGTAACAGTAACAGAAATGCAAACTCAAATGGTAATGCAAACGGTAACAGTTACGCAAATGCAAACACAAATGGTAATGGTAACGCAAACACAAACAGTAATGCAAAGAAGGGTGATGCAAAAGGAAACAGTTATGCAAACGGTAATGCAAACGCAAGCGGAAACACAAACGCAAATGCTAACAGTAACAGTAACAGTAACACAAACACGCATGTGAATAGAAAGAATGTGGCCATAATAATAGCACCTCGTACCATAAAATGAGCACTTGGAATACTAAATTGCTTATATCTCAGGAACCGTATGACGTTTAAAAAAAATTTAAATCTCATATTGTTTATGACTTTCAAGGCTAGTTTTGTACTTAGCCCTTAGTGGGCGAATAAGCATTTTTCTGACAAAAAGTCTGTATCTCGAACCATTTTCGATATACAGGCCCGAAACGCGTGACGGACGCCGTAATGTCATCCTATAGAAAAGAATTGTCAACTTTGGAGTGCCGTAACTTTGCAGCCCTGTAATATTTTGTCACCAAACAACCAAAAGGTACATCTGTGGGATCTTGGCTTTCGTTCCTGCAAATTTCAGCCCAAAAGACCAAACCATTCTTTTGCAGCAGGGTGGCAAATATTCCCTATTGTTTTGGGCATAGTGTCACAAAGTACTTTTGCAAATCACGACACTTGCACAAAAAAAAAAAAAAAATCACAAAAGTGTTGTATATGTGAAAGTATTTTGTGACACTACTTTTTACAAAAATGTTAAAAACATATTTCTGGGGTGTTTTACCCCCAAAAAAGACATGGCTAGCATCCTCAGGGCTCAACTAGATGAACACAACAAGAATTGTGTCCCTAGAGGGTCCCACATTTAAATGCCAAGCATTTTCTGACCACCAACTGAAAAAAAAATGGCTGAATCACAAAAGTAAATGGGTCATTTGAAACAGTAAAAACTGCATTTGCGACACTTTCGAATATTTTGTTAACTTTTCCCATAGACTGTAATGGGGAATAGTTTGTTTTGAATAACTTTTGAACCGTTTAATATTTTTTCACAAAATCTTTGAAAGGCACATCGGGGACCCTGGCTGCATGCTCCCTGAAGGTTTCGAATCGCGAGCAAAGAAATGCACAAAAAAACATAATTTATGCGTTTTGTTTGTGCTCTGTGGCTCCACAACTGTACTTCCGACTGTAACAAAACTTGGCAGGCCCAGAGATCTATGGCACCAGACTGTGCATTTCAAATTTATGGCAAATCCATCATACGGTTGCAAAGTTAATTAGCTGCCAAATTTCAAATTTAACCTTAAATGGGTACTGAACCCTAACTATAGAGCCACTACTGTGCCACTATTTTATATATGTGTATATATATATATATATATATATATATACACACATATATGATATGCAATGGGGATGAGTTAAATAAATGATTTATTTGCACAAGAGCAGTCTGACCTCGGGTAACCTCACGAGTGGCATAAGCCATGAGTGAGGTGTCTGAAGTCAAACTGCTCGAGTGCACATAAATCATTTATTTAATAAACTCCCCATTGCATACTCCATTTATGCAATAGGGATGTAATTTTTTTTGGGGGGGTTGTGTTTATTTTTTATTTAGTTTTCTTTCTTCTTTTTAAATAAATAAGTGGAATTTTTTGTCTTATGCCCTGTGAGTGTATATGCGCTGTAGGGCTGGTTGCTAACATGCCATGGATGGTTGCTAGTGAGCCGACGTCCCAACATTGAAAGCACACTTTGTGGTAGGCTGTTTTTCACGTGTGGGAGGGTCAGAGAATTTGAAAAATATGGCGGTTCCATTGCTTGCTTAGTGGGAAATGCAGTTATATAGTGAACCTGCTGTGCCTTTTTTTTCCTTAATATTTTGTTATGTGCTAGTATCTGATTGATCCTGCTATTTCTGTAAATGAAATAAAATATCTGTTTGATCTGACATTGAGTCCGGGACTTGGATGGCCATGAGAAGCAGCGAGAGAGAGAGAGCTGGTGGAAGAAGGTCTGAAACGGAACAGCCAACACTAAGGAAGAAACAGAGGACCTGGAAGAAGGAGCGAGCACTGTCTGGCAGCTGGGATTTTTTGGAGAAGAGTCAGTGCTGTAGGATGAAGGTGCAATGGAGAGTGTCTTTAGCAAGTTTAATAAAAATAAAGGTACTGTTTTCTCGTGGGGGGGCACGGCGCACAGGGAAAGGGAAAGTGGGTGGAAATAGTGCCGACTGATGGGTGGGGGCAGTGACTTAGTAACTAGATAGATAAATGTGTAAGTGTGTGTATAAATGAGTAATTGTGTGTGTAAACGAAATTTATACACACAGTTACTCAGATAAATGGATTTATCAGTGTCCATTTATCTTCACCCCAATTGCATAAACATATATAGATATATACATATACTGTATCTATAAGCAATAACACACCACAGGGCATGGGGTTATGGGGAATTATTTGGGGTACTATTCACATGCCGGGTGCATTGTGAGGCACGAGGCTGCATTAATTCCCCATTAACCCTTGCCCTGTTGAGGGTTATTGCTCTTATAATATGGGTTGCTCCATTAAAGAAAAAACATAAGGAAAAGTGTTTTTTTTATTTTGTTTAAATATGAGAAATTGTTGTGCATCCTGCTGCATGTACAAGTAGTTCACATAAATATAGAATCATTCCATTCATTACATAAATTCTAAAGGAACTGCTATTATAAAACTAACAAACTGATCTGTGACGTTTGTTTTACATAAATGCATTTTAAACACTTTTTTTTCTGGCCGCTGCTCTCTCTCTCTCTCTCTCTCTCTCTCTCCTGACCCACACTGACTGATCTCCTATTAGACAGCAGCAGCTCTTCCACTTTCTTGGACTGTGATGGAAAGTATTCCTGCCCTCACATCTCAAGACTTGCTGCCAGTCCCTGTGAGACAGAGAGAAGGTGTTGGCTCCAATGCCCCTTTGCAGGCTTGCTTACAAGGCTCTGCCTTCACAGAGTGGCTGCTATATAAACAGCATTTGGTCCAGGCTGTATCTCCCCAGTGCTTCTTGCTCTGTGACTGGCAGAATGGGTGAGAGAGGAAGCAGGTGAAATCAGGCTCCATGCACAGGTACACATTTCTAGCTTGCTTTTGCAAGACAGAACGGCCTAGAAGAAGAAGTGGGAGCTGTAAGGGAGCAGAGCCAGGGAACAGTGTGCAGATCAACATTACTGTGCATCACCCTTTGCTTTTTCAGAATCTTAAATTTCCCTGTGTATGGAGGGATACTGTTTCTCAGTCTCTACAGACATAGCTTGGATGTAGTTCAGGTGCCTGATTGTTTGATTAAATAGAAGAGTTCACCGTCAGCCTTTTTGGCCCCAAACTGTCCCTGGTTTAAAAAACATATTTTATCATTGATCACATTCTGTAGAATGTGTTGATATGACTTGTAGTTTGGTTCTGGTTCCTTTTTATTTTTAAAAGTGAAAAACCGACTGCCCACCATACTGGTGTTACCACACTAAAATGTGCTTGTTTACATTCCTTTATCAATGCCCACTGCATCTTTTCTGGATTTACGGCCACCCCAGCACAGTCCAGCCAATCAAGATGCAGTGTGAGCAGAGGAGAATGCCGCATTCTGAGTGGTTGTGCTGCTTGGGAGTGTTCCTAAGTACGAGACGTCTCTCACACATGTAAAGCATTGAGTTCCATCTTGTTGGAACATCTTGTTTTAGTTGTTTTATTGGCAAGCTGTTTTTGTTTTCTGGAGGTTAGCCAAGATATCACAAGATTTTACAGCGTTACTGTACTAAAATGGCCACAGACTTTCTTTGCAGCTCTCACTAGTGTTACTATACTGTTGTCACTGGGCAGGAAAGCTTGTACTAACAGATTTAATGAGTGTACAAAGCACAGAATGTGAGTATTACCACCATGTTTCAATGCATTAACAATATTGGTGCCATTGTCTAAAACCACAAATCCTGTATTGAGTCCCAGGGGCTCTAACCTCTCAAAAATGTTGTTACACAACTCTTCCAAAATATTGTCAGTGGTGTGATGCTTACCAAACAGGCTAATGCAAAGAGCTGCCATTCTTTGTCCTCCTTCCAGTACACTGCTGCTTGTGGTGGTGTCTGAAGATGATTGTGACGCACAATGTGCTGTAATGCACATGTAATCAGTGGTTTGAGAACTCTTCCACATGCCTGTGGTCAGGTGCACAGCACCACTTTTACTTTCTTTAAGAGCCAATTTTATTTTACTTAGTTTGCATACATTCACAGTCATACATTTTGGGAAAGGCAACAGCTGCAAAATATTTATGGCTTGATAGGCTATAAGTTACATGCAGCAAAATATTTCAAAAGGGCTCTAAAACCTTAATTCTCCACTATAGAAAATGGTTGCAAGTTTTTGGCAATAAATTCAGTTATTAACTGATTTAATTTTTAATGTTACTTGATTGATGTGATCTACTGTATGCATGAATTACTCTACTAACTAATTTTTAATGTTCATTGAGTGATGTGATCAACTGTAGGCATACATTCAGCTATTAACTGATTAACATTTAATGCTACTTGATGTGATCTACTGTAGGCTGTTTTTTGTTCAAGCATCACAGTAATGGTCTGCTGTTTAGTTCAAGCAGGGGGGTAAAAGCCATGGAATTGCAATGGCAAAGATGTAGCTTGTCCAAGTACTTTTGTCAGTGAAGTCGAACATGCTTTTTTTTTCTGCACTGTCTCTCAATCTCTTCATCATCACTATTGTCTGTAGGATTATTTTCATTGAAGATATTTTCCCTTGCTCAGGACTGCTGCCCAGCTGAATGGTTGAATGTGCTCTTTGCAAATGCCTTTTTAATGATATTGTCCTGAACTAGCCCCTTACTTTCCCCCTGCTACCTTCCTAATGACAAAAGTTGCAGACAGCAAAACATTCATTTTGTGGAGTTATGTGAAAATAGCTCCACACAACTGAGGTGGAACATTTTGTCGTCATGCCAGGAACAGCAGCAATGTTGGTGGCTGGTGTTTCTGACTCTGATTCATGCACACTGTAGCTGTCCCCAGAAGAGCTACGATGGTTGCTATTGATTTTTTCCCACTACTGGCTATGGCTAGTGGTGGTGCTTGCTGTATGTGTTTTTGTTTTTCCTTTTTTGGATCAGGAATCCAGGTAGAATCCTCTACCTCATTGGTATCACATTCTGATTCATCACCTTTGGAAAAGCTTAACTGTGTTACACAATGATCTCATACTTGTTCTTGTACATTTACACATCTTCACCAGAGGCACTGCTTTCTGATGAAGGAGCTGGATATGCATGAGTGACATATCATGGAGTGCCATGTCTAGTGGTACTAGACAGAGCTTTTTCATTAATAATTGACTCACTGTTTTGGCCACCTGTTTTTGTATTTTATCTGATTTTTCTGGCAATGCTGACAGTGCTGCATTACTTTGATTAGGAGATTCACCAACATTCTTTTCTTTTTCTGGTTGTGTTGCTTCATTTTCATCAGTTGTATTAATTATATCTGCAGCAGTGAATTTCCCTTTATTTTTTCTGAATTTCCTTTTGGGAAATATTTTTATTGTTACTTGAACAAATTTCAGTCATACTGCTGGTGTTGGCCACATGTTCCATAATAGATTCTGATTTTGAATCCATTTATTTTTGGTGTCCAACTTAAAGCAGCAGTGCAATGAAAGTGGCCTAAAATGTGACCCCCCCTTTTTTCTTCCCAGTCAATGCTATATGTCTTCCAGTTTACTTTGGTGGTGAAATTTTCAATTTCTGTTATCATTTAAGAAATTTATGAAAGTTTAAAATAATTATTTCTCAAGAAAAAAAGATGGCCGCCTCATTTTTGCATTAAAATAATATTGAGGACCTGAGGAGGTTAAGAATCCAGACAAAAATGCAAATACACCATACACAGCATAGGAAGCATCCAGAAAACCCAAATCAACAATTCTGCCAGTATTTTTCATTAACATAGCAAAAAGTTAGATTTAAAAAAACACTTTTTTCATTGCACTGCTACTTTAATTAGTAGTATTCATTCAGACACAGAGGTGGGCAGCACAGAGTCTGAAATGTGGCACCTGCCCTCTCAAAATACGTCAGACAATATGACCTAGTAGTAGTTAAGACCCAGGAATGGGCAACACAGAGTCTAAGATGTGATACCATCCTTCAAAATGTTGTACAGTAGTATGATCTAGTGGTAGTTCAGGCACAGATATGGGCAACACAGAGTCTGAGACATGACCCCCCCCCTTCAAAATCTGTACAACACCACTATGACCTTCCTAGTAGTAGTTCAGGCAAAGAGATGGGCAACAGAGAGTCTACTGCTCTATGACCTAGTAGTACTTCAAGCACAGAGATGAGCAACACAGATTCTGAGATGTAAGTCCCCCCCCCCCATTCAAAATCTGTACGGCACTCTGGCTGACACACAGGACTGGCAAGAACAGTCAATCAAACAAAAAATACCCTAATTTGTTGGCTTCCTTCACTGCCCTAGTATCACGAGTGTTGCGTTTCATACAGTTTGTTGGTCATAAGGGTCCAGGGAATCTTTGGTTAGAGATTGGGGAAAAAATGTATTTTTTTCTTTTTTGGTACCCTGCCGTGACCTCCTTGTCCAGTGGCTCACTATGGCTGTACTGGTGAGTGTTATCAATTTCATTTTTATTGCTGCTTGCTGACCAAACATCAAGAAAATACAGACTGATTCATTTCATATACTCAAATTGACTAAAATATGTCTAAACTTCATCAGAGTAAATCAGAACCTTTTGAAAATAAATCAGAGCTGGAATCAGAACTGGGTTGCAGCTGACTCCCCCCATCCCTAATTAAAACAAATAGATTAACAAAATACAAACATTTATCAATCAGAAAAAAATCAATCAAGTCAAGGAGAAGGGTGAAAAACAATGACAATCCATTGGTTAAATGATAAAATAACTCACTAACATGCCACTTTTGGAAAAGAACAAGAAATAAACAGCTGCAAATCTCAGGCCTGTAAAACCACAGGCAACCTTGATAAGTTATGTTCTCTATCCTCCAACAATTGGGAGAAGCCAGTCTCAGAGTCATGCATATAGACAGCCCTTATTTCTGTAACAGCCTTATGAAATAAATGCTGTTGGGTGAACAACCTCTACTGCAGGGAATATTGGCATCTGTTCGACCAAATCTACCACTTGCAACTGTTACATCTTTTTTTTATATCAAGATTTTATTGTTTCCATTGTTGCGTACAAGTATTCCCATCAGGATCAGACATTTGTCTTCAATACCAAAAGAAATTATAAATAGTCCTTTTATCACAAATATAAACCATTTTAAGCAGTGTATGTAATGTATTCCCATCTATATTTGTCTAGCAGTATCACATGAAGAAAAATCAAAACCTCTTTCCTCCTACCCCCCACCACCGTGGAAATGGATCTACCATGCTACAGCATCAACATGTTCCTGATGCAAGCCTACAGTGATGGAATTATGTCGACCACAATTTTCGGTTGACATACATCCATCGGAGAAACAGTTTCTGTTTATCAGGGAGCCTCACCCTGAACCCCCCATGTGGGGGGCGCACCCCACGGACTTAAGGATTATCAACACTCTGAGTCAGAGTTGATTTGGGAAGGGGGATCAGGACTGGGGAAAGAGTGCTGAGGTCCTGGGTGGACTGGCAATGTTGTCGGCATCGACATGTTTGCTGTAAAGGTTTCGCTGTGGGACTGTAACTGCATGGAGACCTACCTAACTGATGTTAAAAGTTTGTAAAGGGGCCAACATTTCTTCTATCAATCACTCAATCAATCAATCAATATTTTATTTATCAAGCACCTTTCAAAATCAAGGCACTGCACAGTCATATAAAAACAACAATATAAATATTTAAAATCAGTCTGGAAAAGCCTTAGAATATAAATAATTTTTTAACATAGTTTTAAAACTGCTGATGGTCAGGCATTCTCTTAACCGACGAGGTAGAGAGTTCCACAGGGTCAGTGCTGCAAAGGAAAAAGCAAGAGACCCAAAACTTTTAAACGATCCTTGGGAACCTCTAGCAATCCCTCGTCAGTGGATTGGAGCAGATGATTTGGGGAGTAGGGAACTAGGAGATCTTTCAGGTAGTCAGGTCCCTGTGTGTGTAGGGCCTTGAAGGTAAGCAATTCTACCTTATAGGTGATCCACCACTGAACTGGCAGACAGTGCAGTTCATGCAGCACAGGCATAATATGACTGTCCCTAGAAGTGCCAGTCAGCAGCCTGGCCACAGTGTTCTGCACTAGCTGCAAGCAGTGGATATCAACCCAAGGTAGCCCTAGGTAGAGGGCATTGCAATAGTTAAGACGGGTAGTAATGAAGGCATGGACCAGTGTTGGAAGGTCACCCGGAGGAACCAGGTATTTCACCAGAGGGGATATTCCTCAGATGGTATAATGAAGATTTAACCACTGCCGACACCTGAAAATTTCAGAGTCAGACCGTCGTCAAAAATAACACCCAGTTTACGCACCCAGTCTGATGTAGTGAGCTGGACACCATCGATCTCCATACAATTTCAGCTAGGATGGGGCAGGGTCTACATCAGAAACCATATGAAGAGAGACTGAGAGAGCTTAATATGTATACCCTTGATGAAAGGAGGGACGGGGGGACATGATAGAAATGTTCAAGTACCTCAAGGGAATTAACAAAGTCAGGAGGTAGCATCTTTCAGAAAAAGAGATGTGTAAGAACAAGGGGCACAGTTTAAAGATAGAGGGGATGGCTCCAGGGGTAATGTGAGGAAATTCTTTTCACGGTGAGAGTGGTGGATACATGGAACAGCCTTCCTGAGGAGGTCGTTGGGTCTAAAACAGTGGGGGAATTCAAACATGCTTGGGACAGACACAAAGCAATTATAGTGCGGGGTTGCAGGAAGCAGGCTGTTGGTTAACTAGAATCTGCAGCTTATCCAGTAGGTAGGGAAATGGGCAGACTGGGTGGGCCAAGTGGTCCTTTTCTGCCGTCAAAGTCTATGTTTCTATGTTTCTATGAGCTATAGGCTCGACATGTGCCCAGCTCCAGAACCTGTCCCTGGTGACCCAGGTCCACAACCAACACCTCAGTCTTATCTGGATTCAATCTCAGCCAACTCAAATTCATCCAGTCCTTGATCTCGGAGAGGCAACTATTTAGCATGGAGACAGCATCAATCTGTCTAGATACAAAAGACATATACAGTTGATTATCATCTGCGTAGCAGTTAAAACTCAAGCCATATCGTCTAATGATATCTCCCAATGGCAGCATAAACACTGCGAACAACATGGGTGCCAATATGGAGCCCTATGGCACCCCACAGTATAGAGGGAAGACGTCAGAGGAATAAGTTCTGGTGACCACCCTCTGGAACCTACCTATGAGGAAAGATCGAAACCATTTGAGGACTGTACCGACAGTCCACAAAGGAACCACAGGGTCTCCAGAAGCACCCCATGGTCCACAGTGTCAAAGACTGCTGAAAGATCAAAAAGGACCAAGATGGTACAAGCCTTTCGATCTCTTACCATAAGGAGATCATTAAGTACCCGAACAAGGGCTGTCTCAGTGCTATGCCGCTTCCCAAAACCAGACTGGACAACTTCATAGACATTGTGAGTAACAAGGTGATCATCCAGCTGCAATGCAACCACCTTCTCAATAACCTTCCCCACAAAGGGAAGGTTAGAAACAGGTCAGAAGTTAGCTGGATTGTCGGGATCCAAGGAGGATTTTTTAAGGAGTGGTTGAATGACCGCCTCCTTCAGGGGTCTGGAAAGACTCCCCTTTCCAAGGATCTCCATACAATTTCAGCTAGGATGGGGCAGATAGCATCTACACAACCCACTAATAAGTGAGTAGGGCCCGGATCCAAACTACAACAGGTGGGGCACAAAGTCTGGATGATCTTCACAATATCCATGAATTCCAGTCAGCTGAAATCGGTCCAGACAGACTGGGTGCTCACCACCTCCCATCTACCTTCGCAACCCCTCATGGAGGGAGCCGGGCCAATTCTGGCCCTGATGCTGGCAACCTTATCTGCTAAAAACTGAGCTAGCTCATCACACTTATTTTGTGAAAATGCTCTTCCGGACTGAAGACAGATTGGATTGCACAATCTGTCAACGGTTCAAAAAAGTTGAGCCAGTCGATTTTGCACAGCAGAAATCTCCCTGGACAGGAACTCTGCCTATAGCCCTTATAATGTTCCATCAATCTAAACCTGTCAGCATCAAGGCTAGATTTACACCATGCTCTTTCCAGCCTTCGACCAACTCACCTCCTTCAAGGACCCCTCATACCAAGGGTTCCTTGGGTGAAGAGTAAGTGGTCGAACCTGAACAGGAGCAATCAAGTCCAAGGCATCTCCCACTGCCTTATTATAGGCTAGTACTAGATCCCCTGGACTTGTGCTTTCACTCAGCAATCTCGATAGGTCAAGTACCACTGACAGACCATCTGGGGTAACTCCCCTTAAAGGGCGGTACCGGACCATCTCCACAGGGGTAAGTCTATTTGGAGGGGGGCCCAAAACTGAACCCTATGGTGTGATGGTCAGACCAACTGACTGGTTCCATCCCCAAGTCAGAGATCTCTATCCCCAGGAGGAACAGTAGATCCAATGAGTGACCTTCTATATGGGTAGAGGAGGTAACAACCTGTGTAAGGCCCAGCATTGTCATTAGCTGGAGGAGATTTTGATCAAACTGCTAGAGGTCATCGTCAACCTAGGCATTGAAGTCCCCCAGAATAATCCATCTGGGAGACTCCAATACTGTGTCGATGATGAAGTCCGCAATCTCCTGCAGGAATAAACCCCCATCACCTGGTGGACAATAAATGAGGAGCATCCTGCAACCTAAACCCTCTCCCATGATACACTCAAAGGATCTAGTAATTCCTACTGGAACCTCCACAAGGCTCAGTTTGGTCTTACAAAAGATGGATACACCCTCACCCCTATGATCCAGCCTCGGGCGGTGAATCACCAAGAACCCAGCTGGAACTGCAGAAGCCAAAACTGGGCCGGCATTTTCATCCAGCCAGGTCTCGGCGATGCATGCCATATCCACTGTTTCAACAAGATCAGCTGTAATAACTGTCTTGTTTTTGATGGACCTGGCATTACACAACACCACCCGAGTTAGATGAGATGCTGAGGAAGACCCTGACTCCAGTCCAGCATTAACTGCTGGGCCCTTGGGTATGGGAACAAGACAGGGACTACCCCTGTCCTGGCACCATTTTGCCCCAGGGTGTCGCCTGGTTCCCACCACCCCAATCTGTCCTCTCCTTTCGTTCCCCCACCAGGCCCAGTTCCCCACCCCTTCCTACTCCTCCTAATAATCCTAAGGGATTGACGATGCTTATAAACCTCTACTGGAAGACAGGGGCAATCAAAAGGGCACAGTTCCCTGAGCATGGTGGGGGAATACTGCCTGGCCGTCTTCCGGCTACCCCAGCACATTATAAAAACAATAATAATCCCACACTATATAACTTAATCCCAGCCAATCAACTAATATAATTAATCAAATCAGAAGTAAATAAATATGCAATAATATAACTAAGATAAAATCAGCTATATAAATTCCAAATCATATACCCCACCACTTATAACAAAAATAAAAACACAGTCAACAATAATAATATGAGTCAGTGTTAGGTATGTGGAGAAATTCAAACTGTCTGAGGTACTCTCACTGCCTCAACAGTTAAATAATAAAGTTTTTATAAACAAATGAGCCACCAGAACAGTTTCTAGGTAGTTCAAGCTGTTTTGAGGTACTCTCACTACCTCAACAGTCAAATAATAAAGTTCTTGTAAATGAATGAGCTGCCAGAGCAATTTCCCAAATAGTCAGGTTCAATTTACTTTTCCACTCTCCTCCTCTCAGTGTCACTTCAGGACCTTAGACCCCAAATAACACTCCCCCAAAGGCTAAACCCTGCAAGCCGTGGCCAGCAAATACAGGACCCTGAAGAGAGAGCCAACTGGCTCCCCCCACTGGGAACCCTAGGGATCCCCCGGGGAACACATCCATCAATCTGCACCCCACCGAGTTCCCTTCTGGCCACAGGCCAACCTGGGTAATCACCCTCGGTTCAGTACTGATCCCAAAAGGTAAAATGCCACCTTTCCCTTCCTTGGAGCAACAATGAAACAGTAATCCTAAAGGCTGAATAAGGGCCCAATCGGAAGGTGTTAGATACTCAGCCACCCACCAGCTGCAGAGATCCCCTCACCTAACAACAGCAGCTGAGACTAGACTCTCCAGTCCAAACCCCTGCTACCATCCTCCTCAGACCCCCAACACAGCCCAGGACCTGCCAGACATCCCTTCCTGGGGAAACAAAGGAGCAAATACCTAAAGCCCAAAGGGGTTAACACAGTCACTGGATATGCTGTCACCACACCACCTGTAGAGGAGTAAACAAAGTCACTGGATGTGCTCTCACCACACCCAATTCCACAATACTGTAGAACTGTTAATGTTCACTTTCAATTAATATCGCGGATCTGACTTACCGCACTGTAGGACGTTAAATAAACTTTGCGGGTCGTTCGTCCGGTTTTGCCTTCAGAGAAATTGAAGCTGATAAAAAAGATTGCGGTTGACTAGTAGTGCATACAGCAAACAGCTTACAGTGTATCACTCAGGGTGAAAAAGGAGAGCAGCCAAGCAAACTAAAAAGCGAGGTACTTGGTGTACTTGCATGCACGCATAGCTGAAAAAAACAGCTGTAGCAGTCAATATGTCAATATGCTACAAGGCAATCCTAGTACTCAAAAAAAAAAAACATAGCAAGTTCAGTACATGCCCCCTTGTGTCTTGGTTAAAGGTAAGGTAAACTTTATTCAGTATTGTAATGAGCTTTTTTGTTTGTTTTTATTACAGCCCCTTCTTTTACTGCCTGCAACACTGTGAAAAACGTGTGGACAGTACTGTATTTTTTCCTTTATGAGCTCCCTGATTGCCAAGCTCAGAAGCAGATGGACACTGATTTTTTTTGTGTTTTACTGCATTTTAATGGACTAGATGTTTTGATGCCCCTGACTGCAGAGCCATGCCTATAGGGAGTGTGTCTCACCGTGGTTTTTGGCAAGTTGTAATGGAGCCGTGTGTTTTGGGGGGGGCGTGCGAATGCACCTAGCACAACCGGTACTGCGATGTAACAGTACCTTTTACTTGTTTCAGCTTAAAAAATAAAGATTTGTATTTTATTACTCAAACTAAAGTGTGCCAATAATTTTTTTCTGCTGATATGAACTGATACTGTTTGTTAATGTTCGCGCTTGAGTAAAATGAGCGAACATAGCGAGATTTATTTGGCAACAATATTTACCTGTTTTACAGTAAATAATCAGAGCTGGATAATCCTCAAAGCTGCATTCAAATGTTTCTTGGTCGCTGAATGTGCTCTCACCATGCCAGCAGACAGATCTCAATAAAAATTCAGACAGCAGATTTCAACTCAGTCTGAATTTCCCAATTCGCACAACCTGCACTTTACCACACAGTCTTTCCCACAACAAGCGGTAAGAGCAGGTCAGAGCAAAAACTTCACACAGCCACACTTAGGTATAATCAACTTGCCAGTGCACAACATGTGCTCGCACTGCTCCAACACTTGCTCTGAAGAGAATGGTTTAAGCGATAGTTCTCATGGCTCACAGCAGTAGATTTAAACTTCATTCAGCAGATCTTCCCGACTCACAACACCAGGGCATCAGTTCCAGGCAGTACTCCACAAAATTGTTTTTAAATCTGTTATGGCTTACAAAAATAACAGCCAAAACAGAAACAATTAAAAAACTAGGCCTCAGATATAGTGAGAGTGAGCCACCATGACAAAAATGATTAAAACAATTGAAATGGCTAAGACTCCCGTATGGCAGGGGAGAACAGCCAAACAACTAACTACTGACCCGCAATTCGCAGTTCACAAAGGAACACTAAATTGACTCACTAAGGACCCTGACTAGACTACGAACTAACTAAAATGAATAAAACAAAAATAAAAATCGTAAATAATCAAAATTTAAAAATAGAAAACCAAGCTCAGGTCCCAGAGCTCAGACCTCAGGCAGCTCACACACAGCTGCCATCTTGGATTGGAAGGACACAGTAACAATGGGTAAAGCAGGACCCCACTCTAGCTCTCCAGGAGATATCATCTATTTCAAAATCATTATTCACTTCTTCCCATAACGTTTTACACTGGATGGCCTCTTTTACCCAATACAGTCATCCCTCGCTATAACGAACCCCATTATTACAAATGCTCGACTACAGCGAATGGCCTCAGTGGCTCCCAGAACTGTCACTTCTGATATACATAGTGTCATCCTGCAAATGTTTTTTGTTTACATGGTTAGTGTCAATTGGTTAATTATTTAATTTAAGTACAGTACAAGCAGGTTCCTATCAGGTGCATCGAGTAAACATTTTCTGCATTTTGGTACACTTTCTGGCAAGCCCCTTTTGATAAATTAACTGACCTTTTCAAAGCTGCAGTTCCATCACAATGAAATGCTCCGGTTATTCCTTGGACTCTAAGCTTCGAATCCTGGACAGGCTGAATGCCGGTGAGAGTCTCGCCAAACTGTCTCAGGAGACCGGCTACTCAAAGTCGACGATCTGTACATGGAGAAAGCAAGAGGCTTCACTCCATGACTTTGCAGTAGAGGGAATAGGGATTGAGGGGCTTCAGAGAAAGAAGATTAGGAAGGCAGACGAGCATGAAATTGATCATGCCACCTAACTCTGGTTTACTCAGCAGTGTGCGAGTGGGGTCCCAATCTCAGGATCCATCCTCCAAGAGAAGGCAGTTCAATTTGTCCATGAGATTCATGGCAAGGAAAATTGTTTCAAATCCTCAACCGGGTGGCTATGGCACTTTCAGCGCCGACATGGAATACACTGAATTGCTATCACAGGTGAGGCTCGATCCTGTGACGATGCAGCAGCAGAAGCATTTTTGCCCAAACTAAAAAACATGTTGTCTGGGTATTCCCCTGAACAAATTTACAATGGGGATGAGACAGGTCTGTTTTGGCGCTGTCTCCCCGATGTAACGCTGGCTGCTAGGTCTGAAGTTAATACCAGTAAAGGATTTAAAACTGCAAAGGACAGGTTGACATTCCTGTTCTGCACTAATGCAACTGGCAGTCATAAATTACGCCCTCTTTGCATTGGAAAATTTAAAAATCCTCACTGTTTACACCATGCCAACCGAAGTGCACTGCCAGTGATTTATGAGAGCAGTAAGAATGCATGGATGACTTGTGACATTTTCCGTCGGTGGTTTTTTGATTCTTTCATTCCTTCTGTGCGGCAACATCTGCGTAAACTAAAGTTGCCTCCAAAAGCAGTCTTACTCTTGGATCAATGTCCTGCGCACCCCCCTGAGGCTGAACTTAAGTCAAGGGATGGAAAAATCAGGACAATTTTCCTTCCTAAAAACACCACTTCTAAAATTCAACCACTGGATGGTGGGATCATTGCTATATTCAAAAACACTACAGGAAGCACTTTCTCAGTGAAATTGTATCTGCAGGTGATGTGCTAACTGGTGCACAGATTAGGGTGCAGGAGGTGCTAAAAAAAAACAAATGTCCGAGACAGCATACACCTTGCAGGTGAAGCATGGGAGAGCGTCTCTGCTGCCACTATTCACCACTGCTGGGTCGCAACACTTGGCCCGTCTTTCCCACCAGAATTCAGTGTACGAGCTGGTGACCTGGACGAGGATGCAGAAACTGATGACACAGCCAAAATTGCACAGCTGGCAACAGACCTCACCCTCATTGACAGCAAAGCAGATGCATCTGACATTATAGATGCTTGGATCATTAACGATGATACCCTACCCACTGTGGATCAGATGACAGATGCTGAGATTGTATCCTGTGTGTCAAGAGAGGGAAGAGAGGGAGGAGTACCAGAAACAGAAGACCCTGATCAGTCAGAAGATGAAGAGGATCATGAAGAAGACACACAGAAGCCAAGTATAGGGGAAGCAGTACGTGGTCTGGAAACAGCTCTCACCTGGCTAGAATGTGAGGAAGCAGACCCCATGAAAGTAATTCATTTAAGACAGATTTTGTCTTATGCCCAAGACTTACACACTACAAAATGGCTAAACAGCTTAAGGTCACAGATTTTTTTTAAACCTAATGCCTAAGTACAGTACAGTATCTGCACAAAGTAACTCTGGTTGCCCACTAACTGCTGTACTGTACACAAATTAATTTCAATAATTGTAAAGTAGTCTGTGTGATTTTGTTTTTGGCATTTAATTAAGTTTTGTATGTTTCTAAATGTTTATAAATCAATAAAGATTGTTTTTGAATCGCTGATGAGCACACTTTTACTTTTCTGTGTTAGCCGTTTAACTGTCTGAATTTATTTTTGGCGTCCCTCGATATAATGAATTTTGTGCTATAACGAATGTACTGCTTGGCTCCAGAAACATTCATTATAGCGAGGGACGACTGTACCACCATTTTTCTTTTACCAGCTACCCAATTTCTGGGACATTCCAATTTTCTAACATGAATCTTTTGGTACACATAGTTCCTCTGCACAAAATTCTTCTTTGCTTTTTGTCCAAACCCAGCTGTTCAGTATTATTTATCACCAATATTGAAAATGTAGTCAGGATTCAACGCCTTCAAACTATGGTTAAAAAAAGTACTTGTTTGACTCCACCAAGGACTACGCTTAGAGTAGTCCCATAAACAATGGAATAGATTCCCCTTTTCTCCACACACATGCCAACAACATTGGTCTCCATTATTAATATATCTGCCCAGAACCTCAGGCATATAATAAGCCCTATCAATAATTTTTTTCTGAATTGCTTTATTTTTGGGAAACATGTAATCTCAATTAATACTAATACACATATTCTTCCATTGCTGATCAGTGTATATCAGTTTGGTTTCTTTATTCCATTTATTATTGACTTAACTCCAAGGATCTTTATTTTTGATCAAAAGTCTGAAATATGTTCACTGGAGTAATTTGTTAGCTTCAAGTTAAATTGTGGCTTCTTGGTCAATTACTTGTTTGTTAATTTTTTTATTTGTCTGTCATTCATTCTTCTTTAAAAATAAGTTAAATTTACGCTTAATCATTAAATAGTTCATAAAGTTGACCCCAGCAATCTCTGGAAATAACTTTTTAAACTTCTCATAAGTGTCAAATTCACTACTTTCAAATAAATGGGACCACTTCTGAATTTTAGTTTTTTTAAATCTCTGTGCAAAAATGTGTACCTCCTTTTGCCAAATACCAGAAATCTTCCAGATTTTTATGTGGAGCCACAGAAAATATTTTTGACCCCAAAATGTTTTGACTGCTTGTTTTATTTTTGTAGCTAAAATACCAAACAACTGGGATATGGGAAGATTCTCTCATATCTCCCAAATTAATGTTTCCTTATAAACTCTTGATGAGTCTTCCCAAAAGAGCATTTCCAAAGGATATCTTCTGTATTTAGGAATACCCATTCCCACCAGATTTTTTATCTAGTGAGCAATTGCATAAGTTACAGGACCAGAACAGCTGTAGCCACCAATTTTCCTGGGGAGCTCAGTTGAGCCCATGCTATCCTTGACTTCCATCCCCTTTATAGAAATTTAGAAAAAGTTATCCTCATGGAATCATACCATGTCTGTGCCAGGTATCATATTAGTGCTTGTATTATAAATATCACATGTGGTAATGCCATCATTTTTATTGTTTCTAAATGACCCCAAAGGGACAGCGATAGCTTCTGACAATTTTCCAACATCTTTATTTTCTCACTCGCTGCAGTGTAATTTGCTTTGATTATTTCCACTTGGTTATTCTATAGTACTATACCTATATATCTAAAACTATTACTGATAATGAAATTCTGCCTTGTATTGTGATCCAGGGGATAGTTTTCTAGGTTAATGGACATGACTACCAATTTTTGTTCATTCAATTTTTATCCAGATAAGGAAGCATATACTTCTATCCTGTGATAATGGTGAACCAAATTGAGTGACTGACAACTGAGTGTTTCAATGTGGTCACTTTCAAGATCAGCAATGGGGAAGGAATAGCATAGGGACGAGGAGAGGAACAATGGTGAGGGGAGGGAATAACTGTACCAGTAGAGGGGCTACTTTACAAGTAAATGATTTCATCTTTTCTTCTCATCTGAACTTTTTCATTGCCTTTTTAGTTATTTATTTGTTTATTTATTTTCTAATATATCAACAAATACCCATTTTCTAACTGCAATAATACCCAACAGGGTGGGCAGTATTAGGGAAAACCAAAACTTTCAAAGGCTATAAGGCCCTTCGCCTGTGATGTCGGGTGTCATTACGCTCCTGGGCAGTCCGGTATTCCCCAATATGACCCATCCTGTCTGATATTATTACTTACACATGATGGGGGTGGAATTCAGCAGCAAACATGGCTTTAGAATGACAAAAATGTGTGCAATTTTTAGAATACTGCAAAGATGAGATTTTGAAATGCCACCAGACTGCAATTGTGGAATGCAGCAATGACACAACCTCAGAAAGTGACTGGAACACACAATTTTGAAAAGTGGAAGGGACACTGAAATTTGTAATATGGCAGTTTCATACAGTTTTAGAATGTGGCAGAGATACACAATTTTGAAATGCGGGAGACACGTAGTTGTGAAAGGTGGCAGGGATATGTAATTTCAATGCATCTTGGATGCATTAATTTGGCATGTGGTGGTAATGCACAATTTCAAAATGTGATTAGTATGCTTGATTTCAGATTGCAGTAGCAACATTCAGTTTCAGAATGTGGCGTGGAAATGGAATTTCAGAATATGATAGTCACATGCAATTTCAGAATGAGGCAGGGATGCATAATTTTGAAATGTAACATGGACATGCAATTTTTGATTGTGGCAGTGACACTCATTTCCAGAATGTGGTGGGGATGTTCAGTTTTGTAATATGGTGGGAATGCACATTTTCAGAATGTGACAATGTCAGGCAATATTGGAATGTGGCAGTTTACACACAATTTCAGAATGTGATGGGCAGGTATAATTTTAAAATGTAGAGGGGACATGCAGTTTCAGAATGTGGTGGTGATGCATAATTTTGAAATGTGGTGGTGATGCATAACTTCAGAATGCAGTGGTGATGTACAACTTCGGAATGTGGTGGTGGTGGTGCACAACTTCAGAATGTAGTGGTGATGTACAATTATGAAACATGGCAGTGACACATAAGTTTGATATGTGGCAGTGATGCACAGTGTTGAATACTGGCAGTGACACACAACTTCAGAACGTGGCAGTGACACACAACTTTGGAATATGATGGTGGCGAACAATTTTGATATGTGGCAGTGATGCACAATTTTGAAATGTGGCAGTGCTGCATAATTTCAGAATGTGGCAGTGGCACACAATTTCATAATGTGGTGGTGATGCACAAATTCAGAATGTGGTGGTGATGCACAATTTCAGAATGTGGCGGTTACAAACAATTTTGGAATGTGGCAGTGATGAACAGTTTTGAAATGTGGGAGTGACGCACAATCCTGGAATGTTGTAGTGATGCACAATTTTGGAATGTGGCAATGATGCACAAATTTGGGATGTGGTGGTGACACACAATTTCAGAACGTGGCGGTGATGCTCACTTTTGAAATGTGGCAGTGATGCTCATTTTCAGAATGTATTGGAATTCACTCCCACTTGATGTTAGGATTGCTCCCTCTGTTTTAACTTTTAAACAAAGTTTAAAAAGTTATTTATTGCATAAATCTGCAATTTGTAATTTTTATTTTTTGGCTTTGTATTGCTGTTGATTGTATTTGTGTATTTTTGTATGTTTTTTTGTCTGAGTCAGGCCTGAAAAGGGACCTTCGCTCCAGTGCCTTTACCCGGTTACCAAAGAATGAATGAAAACAAAAAAATGAAATGCATGGTGACGCAGTTTTGCAATGTGGTGGTAATGCACAGTTTTAGAATGTAGCAGTGACACAGAGTTTCATAATATGGTGGTGACACACAATTTTGGAATGTGGCAATGACACCGGTTTGGAATGCGATGGTGACAGTTTCAGAATTTGGCAATGAAACATAGCTTTGGAATGTGTTGTGACTGTACAGTTTTGGAATGCAGGGGGATGCGCAATTTTGGAATATGGCTAGGACACACAATGTTGGATTGTGGTGGGGCTGTGATGCACAATTTTGAAATGTGGTAGGTGTGTACAATTCTGGAATTTGGCAAGGGCAAAACAGTTTCAAAATAAAATGGTGTGTTCTGTCACATTCCAACAGTGTACATCCTTACTATATTCTAGAATTGCCTGTCCCTGCTAAATTTATCAATGTGGTCTATGTTGCATTCTGAGATTGAGTGTCCCACCACACTGTGAGATGATACATCCCTGCCGCATGCCGAGATTGCATGCCCCCCCAATGTTCTAAAATCATGCACCACTTTGACATTCTATACCTTGGTTCAGTGCTGCATTCTAAAACCACCTCCTGATATGTTCTAAAGGACAGTGCCATGCATCTGAACATTCTGGAAACATGAGCCCTGCAAGCAACCCTGTGTCAGTGTTTTTGTTTTTCAATAACTTCAGAGAAATAGATCATATACATTTTTTGGTTTTTTTATTTTAGTCTTTGGTAACTGGGTAAGGCCCACTAGGCACAAGTGCCTGTTTTCAGGGGCGACCTAGGAGCACTGGGTGGTTAAGTGACTTGCTCAGAGTCACACAGTATGCAAGTGGAGATTGTGACAATCAGACTCAGGTCTGATCTGCTGGATCAATCAATCAATCAATCAATCAAATTCTATATTTATCCAGGTGAACACCATTGAGCAAGCTCATTTGCAAGGTGGACCTGCATTACACAAGACAATAATGATACATTCATACACAAGGAGATATATACAGTAAAAGCAAATGTACACAATCTATAAAGGAAGAAGAGAAGCAGAAAAATATATTTTTGGTACAGGGTATAACAAATAGTATAGGTCAAGTCAGCCAAGGGTTACACCAGGTACAACAATATACCTAGTTTACTTGTCCTGTACAATAAGGGTGTTACAGGGCAACATGGGGACTAGCTGAGGAGGGTGTAAAAGCTGAGGGGGCATACCCAGTCCTTTATGAGCCCTCAGAAAGATGGGGTGTGCGGCGTGTGTTGGAAGGAGTATGCAGCCAGTATGGGGGGGCTCTGATGTTAGTAAGTGTTAGGAGCAATAGGATGCACTGCTGGGGGTGTATCAGCCAGTGTGGTGGGGAGGAGTGTCTGAAGGTGATGATTATCAGGAACAAGTGGATGCACTGTTGGGGGTGAAAACTGACAGGATGGTAGGGGAGGGTGAGGTTTGGTGCCGTGATAAGTAGGGGGCACTGGGACTAACTGTGAGGGTAGGGAGGTAGTAAGGAGGAGGCTGAGATCGTGGTGGAACAGATGCAGGCATCTGAGAGGTAGCTTGACTGGGGGTCTACCACAGCAGATTAACAGTAGCCTTTGGGTTCAGTGTAGTCTGAAGCACATTCCGGAGCTATAATCATCGGAAGCAGTTGCAGGCTTCTGTAATGTATTTAGAATAAAGGGTCTTGAATACCATAAGACTAATGGGAGTCCTCAATTTCAGTGATTTCTGTAAGGTGTTTCAGAGAGATGGTAGAACGAATCCTATAGCAGCTTTCCCAAAGCACGTTAGGGCTTTGAGCACTTTCAGGGAGATCATTGAGCAGCTTCTTAAGGCATAGGTTCCATCCAAGTTGAAGGTCAGACAGTCAATGATGTACTGCGGTAGTTTACCAGTTATAGCTCTGTATGTCCAGAGTGCCGCGTTTTTATTTCATCTGTAGTGTAGTGAGGTCCATCCTACGGAAGCATATAGAGAGCAGTGGTGAGTGGAATATGGGAGACCAGTGATAAAGCGCAGGGCTCTGTGGTATAGTATATCCAATTTACCAAGGTATGGAGTAGCACATTGGCTGTATATAATATCAGCATAGTCAATTAGGGAAAGGAACGTGGACTGAACTAGCTGTCTCTTGGCCTCTAAAGTTAGTAGGTGGTTCAACCTAAAAAATAGACCTAGTCTCTGCCTCAGTTTCTTTAGCAAGTCCTCCATATGGTCAAAAAGGAGAGTTTAGAGTCAATCCAGACCCCCAGGTATTTGAATTGCGGTACGAATTCTAGAGTTTCTCCTAGGAGGGTGGTGATGGGTGGCAAAGCAGGGAAGGTGGCATGGTTGAGAGGTGATAGAAGCATTGCCTTAGTCTTTTTTGCATTGAGTAGCAGTTTTTTATGGAGCAGCTGAGATTGAAGTGTGTTGAAGTCAGCTTGTAGGTCGCCACAGGCGGTTTCAGGAGTAGAGCGGCATAAGTAGATCACTGTGTCGTCTGCAAAAAGATGAATTTTAGATTCACTGATGCCAGAGTCGATGTTGTTAATATAGATGGCAAAGAGGAGGGGCCCCAGGATGGATCCCTGTGGAATACCTCTTTTTAGTAGATTTGGGTGGGAGAGCTCACCTTCGGCCTTGACCTGCTGGTACCTATCTGTAAGGTAGCTGTGGATCCAATGCAAGGAGGTAGAGTCTAAGCCAGTATCTTTTAATGAAGAGAGTAGGAGGCAGTGGTCAACAGTGTCAAAGGCCTTACTTAAGTCTAAAAAGATGGCACAGACAGATTTTTTGTTGTCGAGTTCACGTTGCCAATCATTTGTCACTTTGGCCAGGGCTGTAATTGTGCTGTGTTTGGTTCTGAATCCAGATTGCTTTGGGTTTAGTAGGTTATTATCATCTAGGAATGATTTTAACTGAAGGTTCACAATTTTTTTCCAGGAGTTTTGATAACACTGGGTGAAGGGAGATGGGCCTGTAATTGTTCAGGTCATAGGGGTCTCTGAATTTGAACAGTGGGATGACATGAGCGGTCTTTCACAGTTTGGGGAGGGTCCCTAGAGAAAGGGACAAATTAAATAGGTGCATAATCAGTGTGGCCAAGACATGGTAGGCAATCTTTAGATAGTAAGGGTCGAAGGTGTCAGCGCCGGCACTTTTTCTGGTGTCCTACCGGAGGAGGAGATCTTCGACCTCTTTTCGCGAGACGGGAGAGAAAGAGAACGCTGTGACTGAGGGACAGGATTCTGATGGTTGTGTGATGATCTGTGAGCAGAGGCTACTTACAGGGGGAATTATCAAAGGCTAGCCCTGCAGTAGCAAAGTGGTTGTTGAAGTCTTGGAGTATCTCTTTGTTGCTGTTGATGGCTGCATTGTTGGAGATAATTTTTGATGGGAAGGTGTTTCTTGTGGTATTGCCAGAAAGATCTTTTATAGTGGACCAGAACTTGGTAGGACTATAAGAGGCAGTGTCGAGTTCTGAGCGATAGAAGCTGGATTTAGTTTCCCGAATTAGTTTTGTGCAATAGTTTCTGGCTGTTCTGAACAGCTACCAGTCTTTATCTTCACGAGATTTACGCGCTAGTTTCCAGAACTTGTCCCTTTTTAGTAGTGCTGCCTTGATGTCTGCTGTAAACCAGCGGCATTTTCTTGCTTTGGTGTGGGTACTGACTAGAGGTGCGTGGGTGTTAAGGGCACCAGAAACAATTTCATGGAAGGTGGCCTATGCTGCTTCTACTGTTTTGGCGAAGTAGAAGGTCTGCCAAAGCAGGGATGTTTTCAGGTCATGGATATATGCCAGTGGGTCAAAGTTCCATTTAGATAGTTTTGTAGAGAATTTTGCTGTGGCTGTTAGTTTAGGGGCTGCTCTTATGCCAGCTATAAAGCAATGGTCACTGACATCGGCAGAAAAGATCCTGGTGTGGGAGAAGAAGTGTGGTTTGCTTAATAAGATTACATCCAGTAGTGTACTTTTTGATGGGTTTTTCTTATTGATGCGAGTAGGTTCGTTAATAAGTAGGGTGAGCCCATGTGAGTTGCAGAAGGAATTAAGTGGGAGAGATGCATTGTACAGCCAGTCATAGTTAAGGTACCCTAGTATGATTGTTTCCATAGAGCTTGTACTCATAATAGTTGATAGGTGGGAAAGGAGCTGGGGCCCAGAAGACGGGGGTCTGTAGCATTCTATGACATGGAGGGCCAAGGTAGCTGATATTTCAATTTTTAAGGACAGGCATTCAAAGGAGTTGGCAATTGAAGTAGAATCAAGGGTTACAACAGTAAACTTGTCCTTAACATAGATGGCTACACGACCACCTCTGGAAGGCCTATCGGCTCTAAATAATAGATAGTTTGGAATGTTGACCTCTTTGTCCAGTGTGGCTGGATGAAGCCAGGATTCCAATATGACAAGTACATCCGGCTCAGTATGGATAGCCCAGGCCTGTATTGCGGTGAGTTTCTTTAGTAGGCTACACACGTTAACATGCATAAAGCTGATCCCTTTATGCTTCGTGACTTTGGCCAGTGAGGGAATATTTTGTATGGGGCCAGGGTTAAGTTGAACATTACCTGAACATAGCAAGAGGAGGAATATGACTTTCCTCAGTGTGGCAAGTGGTAGTTTGGAGGAACTGGTCCTTATATGACTGGTGAACTTCTTAATGTAAAAATGGAAGGAACTGTTCCTTGAGAAGTTTAGGCCTAAGGACATGCAGGCTAGAACCCTGGCCATAAGACACCAATAAGAGTAGTTACTGGGCCGGGTAGGTAGTATTCCTTTGATAGGTGTCGATGTGCTGGAGGCTGATTGAGGGCGAAGTTCAGCTGAGAGTGGGAACAGGAAGTTAGGAGCAGAGCACGAGTTGTATAGAGACTCCATCAGTAGACAATCTTGTGGTAGGGGGTATGATTCCTACTTGGGGTAAGTGCCATCGGACATGTACCCTGTTAGGGGTAGGCTGCACAATGCGATGCAAAGGTAGAGCCAGATAACGAGTTCCATGGTTGAAGTCTGGGGGTCAGGGAGAGCAACTGTAAGGTCAAAACTGGACAGAGTGCCACCAGTAGAGTGTGCACACTTTGGGTACTGGATGTATCAAGCTCGTTCACACCTCATTCCTCTAACCTCTAAGCTATACTGCCAGGTTGCTGACAGGAAGGAATAGTCTGTGAGTTCTGGTTGTGATATTATCAATGGAGCTTCACTGAAACTGGCTTTTTTGAACAGGGAGTGAAATCAGAGTTACAACATAGCTCATAACTTTAAAACAGAGTAATGCAGAAACCTAATTTTTGGTATGAGACTTATTGGGGGCTGGCTGATTCTAATTCTGCAATATTGTACTTTTGACCAGACTCTCTCTTTAAAACTTCCTTATTATTTATTTCTGTTTTTAGTAGTTTAAATCTATACCATTCCTAGTAATAGCATTCAATAATTATTTATTACTAATCTAGCCAACTCTTTCAGTCCTTGATTTACTTGATCACTTTGTTTTTTCTGTTCTAAATTTAAATGAACTTGGTAAGAAATAATTATGACACTAATTACTGATTTTAAAGGGCCCCACAACCTTGAAATGAGAATACTCCTGTTATAGGTATAAAACCAAAATTCCTGAATTCCCTCCTCCAGTTTCTTTTTAAATTCCTGATCTTTCAGAAAGTCATTATTAAACTTCCATAGCATACACTTTAATCTGTTTGGATCTATAATTTTAAGATTCAATTGTATTAATGCATGATCTGATAACATTGTTGAATTATTTTTAGTTTCCTGTATATTGCTTATGAAGTTTTAAATGTAAAGATATAATCTATGTGGTAAAAACATTTGTTTTTTCTAGTCACAGTGTGTTTATTCTTTTAAAAGTGGAAATACAGTTCTCCAAGAATCCACCATATCATGGGAGTCCAAAAAAATTATGCATTGGTTTAGAATGTAATTTGTTGAAAAACGGGGACTTGGATGTTCTGTCCATACACAGATTTAAGAAAACATTAAAATCTCCTAACAAAATAATATTTTCTGCTTGGATTTTTACCAAGCATTCTGTTAAACCTGCCCAAAATTTAGAATATTCTATGAATGGGGCATAAATAGGCTCTATTGTTAGTACTGTATTTAAGGTTTTTATGTTGACTAATAAGATGCTTCCTTTCTTGTCTGAGAATGTATCTATCAGAGAACACTGAGGTGATGTCCTTATTAAAATAACCACTCCTTCCCTTTTCCTTGTGCCTTCTGAGTGCATAATATGCACTACCCATTTCCTTCTCAACTTTAATACTTCTACTTTATCTAAATGTGTTTCTTGCAATGCAATACAGTAAGCTTTGTTTTGTTAATATAATTCAAAACTGTAGTTCTTTTGCCAGGTGAATGGATCCCATTCACATTTAGAGTAACACATCTAAATATTGAGACATCAGTGGCCATCAAACCTTGATAAAAACACATTCTGTAGCTTCATATTTATTAATTTCTTGAAACCAACTCGTTTGCCCCTTGTCTCCATGGAGGGCTGCCTTTTTTGATCTTTTCTGTTTCCTATGCCTCCCCCTTCCCTCATTCTACCTTCCCTTCGTAACAGAAGCTCCACATACAATTTACACACCAACCTTGTCCCTCCCTCCCCATTGCTGTCCAAATGGACTGCTGATAACCTCTTTACTGGTCTCCACTATTTTCTTCCCTCCTGCCACAGCACCAGGCATAATTTAAGTAGTAGGGCATACTACCAAAGTGGTGCCTTCTTAATACCCCAAATATTTAATATATTTAGTATACGTGTAATACAAAAAACAAGAAAGAAAAAGCAAAATCAAACAAAAAATCTTCCCTTTATTAATAATGTAGTCACTAAAGGGACTAATTTCTATAATTACTTACTCTGTCATAATTATTAATAGGCTACGAGGAGGAGAAGAAGAAGAAGAAGAAGAAGAAAAAGTGAAAAAAAAAACATCCCAGTGAACAGTAATAGTTCCCTTTCTCAAAGGAAACAACTTCTAAATAATCAAAAATCAGGTAGTTCACCCCATTAACACTAAAGCTGATAAAAGCTACACCCCCCGGGACCCAATGATTTATAGGTATTTTATCCAAACCAATAAATCTTATCTAGTCTTTATACAGTAATCTAAATACTCCTGTCCTAATGATGCTGTGATATTAATGTCTTATAAGTTTCCTTTGCTGGTTTTATATATCTTTTCAACCTCTTCTGAGGCAGATTTATATGTCACAGTCTACACTTAATATACTTAGAAAGGTTTTTCCAGTTTATCTTGTGGATCTTTTGCAGTTTCTTCTGGCAATTCGTATGTTGGTTGCTTTAAATTCACTGGATCATAATTTATTTCTTAAGTCATCAAATTTTCTACATTCTTGCAAGAGGCCGGTGGTAAATCATTGCAAGCAAATCATCCATAAAGTTTAACCTCTTTTTCTTGTGGACAGTATTCATTAAATGTTCTCTGTCTTCTGTTCTGAAAAATTTGGCAATGATTGGTCTGGGAGGGCCATGTGGATTGAAATTAGACTGAAACACCCTATGCACTCTAGCAAGTTCACATTTTACATTTGCTGGCTCAGTGCCTGTGAAAGCCATCACTATCTGTTTTACTGTTACATTTAAAGATTTTTCCTTGCCCAAGACTCAGGCACCCCAAAAATATACACGTTCTTTCTATGTGCTCTGGTTTTGAAATCAAGTAATTTTGACTGAAACCCTTTCTAAATTTGTTACAATTCATTCCCTTGCCTTTTTAAATCATACTCTAGGTTGGAAATTCTGCACTGTAGCCCTACCAAGTCCTCCCGTAGTGTTTGATTTTCCTTTAACAAATTGTTTATTGTAATCTGAAAAGCATCTATCTTTTCCTCTACTTTCTTGTTACCACTTTCCATTGCCTTCAACAGTTTTGTCAGTGGGCCATTATCAGGTTAGCTGGGGAAGGGGGAGGGGTTCCTTGCCATTCCTCTTCTTCTGACACACCTGTTTGAGTTGACCCCTCTGAATCTCTTATCGAAGCACTGAAAAGTGATTTAATGACTAGTTTTTCCACCTCAGCTTCTTTTGTTAAGTTTTCTATAGTGTTTGACCCCTTAAAAGCCTTTTCCACTTATACACATAGCAGCTATTTCAGGGTTCAATACATTACTTTGAAACATAGTCCCATTCTGTATAGTGCTACTCAGCTGCAGAAAGACAGAATTAATATGTTCACTAGCCAGAGTTTCACCCCTTTCCAAAGCTGAATTTACTACAGTAGGCAAAGTAGGCTGATGTGATTTAAGATCCTGGACATCTCCCTTTGTTTCATCCTCTCTTTTTAAACTTTTCCCCATAGTCTTAGCACTCTCTTTCAATGTGAAAGTATTTGACACTTTAATTTGTTTGACTAAAATCGCTGGTATTCTTGTAGCAATTAGATTGTTAACAGCACATAAATTGGACATTGAATGAACCAGGACCGTGGTCACAGGCTGAGACTGTGTCGAAAAAAGGGGGCTGCCTTATTTCTGTTTTTCCTGGTTTATGGCTAGAGCAGAAATTGGGTCCTCTAGTATCATTTCCTCCATCTCCTGGTTTGCAGTTGGAGTTGTCTGCTGTTTTCCTTGTTTTACTTCTGTTACTCTTTTTGGCTTGCTGACTGCTTAGTCTCTGAGGCTGCCAGTTTTTTTTAGAAAAACTAGGTGTTGGTGTTTGATGGTACACACCTGGCGTATTCTTTATGGTTTCCAGCATGGCTTGTTGTTCACTATTAGCGTTTGTTTCCACACCCTTCAGGTTAATGGGAAACACTTCTTCTTCTTCTTGACCCAGTTGTTTCTTCATGTTGGCGTTCATCCACAATCTTGTCTGTATTTGAAGTTGTTTCACAGATTCTGCAAATGTTTTACCTAGATTAGTTTTCTTTTGTCATTTTCCAAGCTTTTTAGGGGTCATAATTAGACCAAAGCTCAGTAGATCTTCTCTGCTTTCTTTTCATAAAATGACTCCTCTGGATCCAGGGTGTGGGAAGCCAGCCCAAAATTCAGTAACACCTAGAGTGTGGTTTGGTGTGCAGATGCATACTTGGAGGGAGCTCATGGAGTTACTTTTCCTAACGCTTCATGCTTACCATCTTGGGAATGTTTCTGGAAGTCCCCCTGTATACCATGCAAAAATTAAATTACATCTAGTGTACTATAATTCCATTTGGTCCATAAAGAGTAATAATGATCATAAACTAGAATTTCGCAACTGAGCTTCCCAAACAGGGGTTCAGGCCATTGATCAGCAATCAAAGTCCAGAAGTCTGAAATAAAAGAACATGAAAAACAAAAGCTTAATTGTTTCCAGTTGGTTAACACAATTGGGTTCAGTGCCCACCCTGTCCTCTAGCTTCCTATGTTTTTGTTTACTTTTTACATTTAACCAATTGTGTCAACAAAACCAAATGGTGTCCCACATCTCAGGAGGGATACTGACATTCAACAGCTGTGCTTGCAGACCGTGGCTATGTGTATCGGCAATATAGCTGAAAACAGGAGATATAGAGAATTTAGTTAGCTGTTGCCTAGTGACTTTCCACACTTGAATGTTTTTCAAAAGCACCCTTAAACTATAATGGTAACAGTTGCAAATGCCATGCAACTTTTAAATTTCCTGATGTACAACCCCACAGAACAGTGGAGACAGTGTATAAAATCCAAGGTAACCAAGGCTTTTTGTAAAGCAATAGTATGGGCTGAAAACTATTGGAAAAACAAAAATAAACTATGAAGAAAAATTATGGGGTTCATCATAGCTAACCCTCCTTGTTTGATTGGAATGGATGTCGGGTTATGTTTTATGGGATTCAATCTGCTTGCCAAAAGAAACTGGGAAAATACTAAGCAGAGTAGCTTCAAAGGTTCTTGGGGGAGGAAAGACTCGGCTAATATATATATATGATTCAGTAGAGCCTTCCTTTTTTTCCTTACTTGATTTCCATTTATTCCAGGAACTAATCTGACTTCCCAAGGTAATTTTAAGTTCCCAGTTTAGTTGTGCTAAGTCACCATCACCAAATTTTAACCCTGAAATGGTTAGGGGTTCTTTTGAAATACTGATTCCCGCAACCAAAGTGGCATGAAGGGACATACTTCCTAGGACTCTACCTACACATATGTTGTAAGTTTAAAGAGCCTCTAGAGAAAAGGCCAAAGGACTTAAACCACTTTAGGGAGAACTATATAGAAGCAGTGTCATGTACAAAAAGTCAAATATCATCAGCGTAGGCTATGGCTTTGCTGAAGACAGCACCTTCTTCATTTTTTATGAGCAAAATAGAGTGTTCTAGTTCCGACTTCCTTAATATAGGGTTCAGGCATAAAATATAGAGAAGGGGCTGAGGGGACAGTCCTGCTGGATGCCCTTGAAATGGTACTAGCTAAACCCAGTCAGCTATTACAATTCAGGGTCACGGTAGTGGAAGTGTACATACATTTTAACCAGCCAGTAAAAGCAACTGGAATACTAACCATAAGTAATCATATGCTACAAAATCAAAACCTTTTGGCTGGTCCAGTGAAAGCAGAAAATCTGCAATCTTTCCAGCATTCCCTCATTCTATCAGGTCATGAACAGGTGGCCTTGAATAACCCTACCAGAAACTGATCAAGCCTGTGATTGAGCCATCACATGCCCGATGACTTGTGACAATCTAGAGGTGAGAACTTTTGACAAAAACTTCAGATTAGAATTCAATAAACAGATAGACCTCCAATTTAATAAATCACTTTTATCACCCACTTTATGTATGAGGACTAGTAAACTTTTCCTCATGTTAGGCACTAAAGAATGTTGTATCAATATATGATTAAAGATCTGAGTCAATTCCTCAACAAAGCAGTGCCCAATTAACTTGTAAAGCTCATTGGCGTGTCCATCCATACCAGGCACCTTGTTCCTACTAAGGGAATTAATAGCTTGACGTACCTCTTCAGGGGAAATGAGCTGGATAATGGAAGTGAGGAGATAGTCAAGAACCTGAGAAAGAATAAGACCCATGAAAAAAGAGTCTCTCCCAGAATTAGAGGTAAAACTTGGGCTGAATAATCTCTTTAAATAGCTAGAAACAGTATCTATCATAGTATCCATTTCTGAATGTAATCTGCCTTGTGGATTTTTAAAATGACACATGGTTTTCTTGTCAGTTATGTACTTATTGGCTTTATAGGACAAATTTTAAGCCAATTTTCCCTGAGTGCCAAATTGTTGTTCACTGTAGAGAGCTCTGGATCTCAATAAATGAAACAGGAGGCCTGATTCCAGGTTGAATGTCGCAACTCACCGGTGTATGAGAGTTGTGATATTCACTGCTATGCCAGGGACCCTGTACCACATACCAAGAGTGGCAGGGTCCCGGCACTTACAACATGCAGGTTGCGCCATGTGGAGGCAAACCATGGGCATGGTGTAATAGCCCCACATGTCGCAAGTCACATCCTGCAAATGACAGCCCCCCAGAGCCCCTCATCCCTGGAACACAATGGCATGCACCAGGGGCCAGAGAGAGGGCAGGGCAAGTGGCACAGGAGTTGGGGGCACAATGCAGAATGGTCCCGGGAGTCCCCAACATTCAGAGGGGGTGGGAGGAATGGCTGTGTTTGTGGGGACATGAGGAGCAAATTGGTACCACTGCTGCAGCACTGCGGAGTGGGCATCCAATGGCTGCCACCTTCAGATGCCCATTAGAGCAGCTCTGAGCTGCTTTAAGTTTGCTCCACCAGTGCAGCTCCTGAAATCACGGCAACAGGTTATGGCAGCTGACCTCTTGGAATAGGGTGCAGTTGCTGCTGTAACCCGCCCTTGTGCCATGTCATTGTGGGCTGTGAGTTGTGGTGTAACCCATGGTTGGCATAGCCCACAGCCGGCATGGCGCAAGGTGCCTCTTGGAATGGGGGCTGGCATAACACCTGTAGCAAGTTGCAGGTTATGCCAAGGGGTTTGGCGTATCTCAGCTTGCGCCAGTGTAAGCAGACTTGGAATCAGGCCCAGGGACATTTCCTTTTTCAGATTAGCAATCATACTGCTGTACTTGCCTCCTGTTCCAGCTACCAGTTTTTTCAGATGCTGATGCTCTTTGTTGCAGATGTTTAAAATAATAAGTTTTTCCCCAAGAAATTAAAAAAAAAGCTGTTTTAGTTCTTGCTTGGTGCATTCTTACCAGAGAAGCAGGTCATCATATCAAATTAGAACTGGTTTCCCTGCAGACAGAAATTCACCCAATGCATTTTGTAGAACTTTATCATGTAAAAGGACAGAATGTATTTTCAAAATACCAGGACCATGGCATAGCTTAGGAGAAGCTCCAAAGGGCAGAGAAACCATTCTGTGGTCCAAGAATTCCAAAGGGCACACGAAAGGTGACCATAGCTGAAGGTGTGAGAAAGAGAATAAAAAATCAACCAAGAAGTGGATAAGCAGAAAGGGTGCAAAATTCAACAGAAGAGCAGATGGCAAGGAGAACCAGGGATAAAGGACAACCAGGAAAGGGGCTGGAATAAAATAGCTAAACAGTCCAGGGAGTTCAAATCATGGAAAGCCATGTGTGCCAATGCCAGGAGCCTTAGCAACAAGATGGAGGATCTGGAGGCTGTTATGGTGCAGTCGGACCTGGATATTGTGGCCATCACAGAGACCTGGTGTAATGATAACCATGACTGGGAGATGGCCATACCCGGCTACAACAAATTCAGAAGAGAAAGGGCAGGCAGGAATGGAGGAGGATTGGCACTTTATGTGAAAGATAGCACAAAGGCCACAGAGATCCAGGAGGAACAAATTGGGGATGAGATACTGTGGGTTAATCTGGAAAGGAAAATGAGATCAGCCATCTGCACGGGGTGGTCTACAGACCACCAACCCAGCAGGAAGAAACAGACAGGGAGTTGATGCTAGCCATCCAAAGGACGGCAGACAAAGGTGAGGTGGTGCTGGTTGGAGACTTCAATATTCCAGATGTGGACTGGAATCTCCCAGCAGCAGCATCAACCAGGAGCAGATTTATCCTGGACTCCCTTCAAGGTGCCTTCCTCAAGCAACTGGTCATGGAAGCAACACAGCAGAAGGCACTACTAGACCTCATGCTCACAAACAGGGACAATGTGATGGGGGTAACAGTGGGGGAGCACCTGGGGAACAGTGACCACCGGTCACTGTGGTTTGAAATCAGAGAAGGAGCAGAACCAAACTGCACAAAAACACATATCCTGAATTTTAGGGGGGTAGACTTTGGGAAAATAGGGAGATGCTTGAAAGAGGCATTAATTGGAAGGAAGTGGGAATCAGGTGTTGAGGAACAATGGGCAACATTTAAAATGGGGATTACAAAAGCAACAGAATTATGCATTAAGCAGGTTAGCAAGGGGGGCGCTAATGAGCAGCTAGCTGAACAGACGCGAATTTCCGCGCTGCTCCCTCTTCGCGGCTTTAAATATTAAAAATTAAAGTTAAAAAGTGCCCAGAAGTGTGGAAAGCGTTCAGCAGATGGTGTGCGAACTTGGGATGGATGAATATTTGGCATCGGGACCCTCTAAGAGCCAGAGAACAGCGACAAAAAGTGCAAAGAAAGGGGGTGATGGTGGCGGCCTAGTCTTCTTCTCAGCAGTGGAGGTAGCGGCCCTTGGAAGAGAGGTTACGGGGCAGGTTATAGCAGCACTGGAGCCCCAACTAATTAAACTCGAAGGAAAGCTTGACCTGAAATTGCAGAAGATACAAGAGCAGCAGGTGGTGCAGGCTGGCAGAATGACAGAGATGGAGGAGAGAATATCACACATGGAGGATGAGCTGCTGGTGACTCCCAGGCTCATGGTGCCACTCCAGAAAGAGCTAAATGATTTAAAAGATGCATTTGACTATCAGGAAAATTATCACAGGCGTTTGAATCTAAGATTGAGAGGATTACTGGAGGGTATGGAAAGGGAAAGTGTGCTGGACTTTTGCTCAAAGGTACTGCCTGGGGTACTGGGCCTGCAACCAACGAAGGGTAAATTAAAGCTTGAGAGGGTCCATCGGGCAGTGATGCCCAAACCCCCGAATGACCAGCCACCGAGGCAGATAATATTTAGGTTTCACTACTTCCAGGATAGAGAACTTATGCTGAAGGCGTATCATGAGAAGGGAAGGGTGGAATATGAAGGCCACCGCCTATTTATGTCGCAAGATTATTCGGCCAGGCTCCTAAAAAGAAGGAAGGCATTCGATAGCATTATGCAGCAACTGCATGATCTGAAAGTGGAAAACTTCCTGATATACCCAGCTACTTTAAAAATAAAGCATGAAGGTGCCATGTACTCATTTTGGGAAGTGGAAAAAGTAGAGGAGTTTGTGAGGAGTTTGAGACAAAAGCTACGCTGAGACTTGTCTTGAGAACTGGGACAGAGAGCCGAGATCTCTGTAATGAGAGTTGAGAGATGAAGCAGGGATGTAAATGTGGAGGATTGCTTGTTTATATTTGATTCTGGAGATCTTATTTTGGTGTTAAAGTTCATGCTGGAGAAGACGAGAGACTTTGAAATATGAGGACACTGCCATATATGAAAAGGACTGGGGGACTAGGAACCAGACAAAAAAATGGTGGAACGCCCAGAAAATGGTGGAGAGAGACGTGGAGGAAACGGACAGAGGCAGAGATCACTGACATGGCGAGAGGAGAAGCTGGACTAAGTGGTGGAGATATCTGGATGTGAGGGAGAATGCCATAAGCCCAGTGATGGAAGGAACTGTCTCGAATAATGTCTGGGTGCAGGTAGGAGGGCAGGCGGAGAGAGGGGCTTAGCGCGGTGTTTTTTAGGCACGGCCTGCTTTCCCTGCTAGCCCTTGCTGATACCCTTAACCGTTTGGAGCAAATATGTGTGGCGCTAATTAAAAGGGGGAGGAAAATAAAACAGGGAGATGGGGGAAATTGAAAATGAAGAATCTGAAGGGGAATAGGATGGGGCAAAAATGAACTGGGGGAAGGAGAAGAGAAACGCGGGAGTAGATAGAGATGGATATTATGGGGCACAAAGGTCAAGTGGCCATGGGAGGGAGAGCGTGGAAGCACCTGATTCAGTACCTGGGGATGAAGCAGATACTTGAGTCAGGAAGACTATTAGTGTCTAAGGATCGAGGGAGTGTGCAGGGGGAGGGAGGGGGGAAGGCAAGGATTGAATTGGGTGGACAGATACTCCAAGGTGAAAAGGAAGGGGGAGAGCGTGAGGAGGGATGGAAGGGTGGTAAGGAACAAAGGGAGCAGCGGAAAGTGGAAGGGGGAGGAGCCCAAATGGAAGATGGAGGGAAAGAAATCAATAGAGGAAAATGAAGGGGGGATATGGTGGGGAATAAAGGGCCAGGGAGGGAAGAAAGGTAGGGGGATTTATGTATATAGTTATCTGTTTAAAATGTTACTGATTGTGTGTGTGTTGTTATTAAGGTTTCTTGTTTATTATGAACAAAGTGCAACCAATGAAGTTAGATATATAAATCTTCATGCTATTGGTGGAAAGATGATGATGATGAAAGGGAAAAGAGGAGTATATGTGAATGGCGATTAGCAAAAATGTTAATGTAATTACCTGGAATGTCAGAGGTATTACAAATCCAGTAAAGAGGTCTATGCTGCTGACAGCCCTTAAAAGAGGGGAAGCCCATATAGCCTTGCTACAAGAAATGCACCTAACAGAAGTAGAGCATGCTAAATTGGCTCGGGGATGGGTGGGGAAATGCTATGCGACTTCGGCCTCAGTGCACAAGAGGAGTTGCAATATTAATACATAAAGGGCTGAACCTAGAGGTACAGAGAATAATCAGGAATATGAAGGAAGGGAGATATATTTTCATTGAGGGAACCCTGGACGGGGAGCAGATCACTTTGGGATCAGTATATGCCCCAGCGGTATATGAATACCAATTTTATGCCTCTTTGCTGGATTTATTGGTACGGGAGCAATTCCCAGGGCTAATAATGGGGGATCTGAACTGGGCTATGGACCTGAAAATGGACCACTCCGAGGGGAAAGGGAGAAGTTCAGGAGCAATGCAACAATGGCAAGAGGGAATGGCGGAGTTGGAAAAGGTGGATGTATGGCGAACAGCAAACCCGGGAGCGAAGAGTATACTCTTTTTTTGTGCCCCCATAAAATATGGACACGGATAGATTATATATATGCTACGAGGGAATGGTATACGTGGGTGTGTGAGGTACAGCATAGCCCAATACATATCTCAGACCATGCTATGGTGATAATGAAAATATAAGGTAGGGAAAGACAGGGGACACCCCCCACATGGAAATTCCCCACTTACTTGGCCCAGAATGAGGACTTTAGAAAGCACCTGGAGGACAGTTGGGATCTCTTCATGGCAACAAATTATAAAGAGGAAACCCTCAATAACATTTTATGGGAAGGGTATTTATGAGGGAGTAATTGAATACGGATCCGTAGTAAAGAAAAAGATGTGCACAGAGAAACGAGCTAGAAAGTAACTAAAGGAATTAGAGAATAGAGTGATCTGAGGGGAAAAGGGGGGGGGGGCGTTCGGACACTGGGGGTGATTCGGGAGGCCCTAAATGCACACCTAAGATCAGAAGCGGGGAGAGTTAATCTGTTTAACAGAAGGTACATATGTGAGTGGGGAAATAAACCAGGTCCAATGGTGGTTAATCTTATGAAGGGATGCAGAAGGATGAATAGAATTATGGGAGTGAGAGATGAAAAGGGTACCCTACAGAGTAAAGAAAAGGAGATAAGGAATGCCTTCAGGGCCTTTTTTCAAAACTATACCAGGCAGAAGATGAGGGAACAAAGGAAAGGATACTAGAGTTTTTAGAGAAAATAAGAGTCCCAAAAGCTACACAGGTGCAGAGGGAAAGGCTAGGAAAACCAATAACGGAGGGGGAGGTGATGAGAACTATTCAAAAGTTGCAGAAAGGGAAAGCGAGTGGTCCGGATGAGTATCCAGTGCAATCTTACAAGTTGATGGGGGCCCGATTTGCAAAGGTATTGTGCAGATGTTCCAACAGGGAGAGGGGATGGAGGAGGTTAGCTTGCCGGATACATGTTATGATGCTAGTATATGCCTCATACCGAAGGAAGGAAAGGACCCATTCCTGTGCGCCTCGTATCGGCCAATATCATTGTTGAATTGTGATTTGAAGATGATGGCTAAAGTGTTGGCCAATAGATTAGAGGAAATCCTACCAGGACTGGTTCACCCAGACCAAACGGGGTTTGTTAAAGGGCGACAGTCGTATCATAATATGAGGCGGCTACTTAATGTGCTTTGGGGAGCAGGAAGGGGAAAGGAAGATATAGGGATCCTCTTGATGGACGCGGAAAAAGCGTTTCAGAGGGTGGACTAGAACTATTTGTTTGAAATATTGGGGAGATTTGGTCTGGGAGAACTGTTCCTGGGGTGGATAAAGGCAATGTATAGAAAGCCCAGGGCGCAGATAACTGTAAATGGGAGAAGGTCGGAGAGTTTTAACTTGGAGAGAGGTACGAGACAGGGCTGCCTGCTATCTCCACTATTATTTGCACTTGCAATAGAGCCTTTGACGGTGGCAATTAGAGAAAACAAGGACATACAGGGAGTGGGAGGGGAGGGTAGCTCGCAGCAGAAGTTGGCACTATACACGGACGATATGTTATTGTTTATGAAGAATCCCAGTTCGGTTCCTACTCTTTTGGCCTTGATCGAGGAGTTTGGGAAATTTTGGGGGTATAAAGTTAATCTGGGAAAATCAGAAGTTATGTGGTTTAAGGGGTCGGGTGAGGAGATTAAACAATGGGGACTCAAAGTGGTGGGGGAGAGTATGACATATCTGGGGGTGCAGGTGGGTAGATCCCTGGGGTCACTATATAATTTAAACTATACTAAATTGATGAAAACTATAGAAACAGATCTAAGAAGATGGGTGCATTTGCTCGTGTCATGGTTGGGTAGAATTAATATAATAAAAATGAATGTGCTGCCTAGGATCTTGTATCCTTTACAAATGATACACCTGGGCCAGTCCAAGGAGGATGTGAATAGGTTGGAGAAGGCCTTTACTGCTTTTATTTGGAAAGGTAAACATCCGAGGATGAGTCTAGGGAAGTTAAAGGCAGATAAGGAAAAAGGGGTCTTAAACTTTCCAGACTTGGAGAATTACTTTCTGGCTATACAACAAAGATATGTGTCGGATTGGGTGCATAAACCAGAAGTGGCCAGATGGGTGGAATTGGAACAGGATGAGGCACAGGGGAAATTAACAGCATACCTCCATACTAGAGAGTTAAGGGCATATAAGATGGGAAAAGAAGTGAATCCCATGGTGGTACAGGTATTGTTGGCTTGGAAAGTGTTAAACAGGAAAGGATGGATACAAGGGAAAGAGACACTCTTGTTGCCGGTGGCGGGGAATCCTTACTTCCTGCCAGGAATGGAGGATATAGGCTATGGGAATTGGGAGAGAAAGGGAATAGGTAGTATGGGACATCTATTGGTGAAAGGGCAGTTCTGCTCATTACAGGAGCTACAAGAAGTGGTAGGAAGGGATAAGAGGGATAGGTTCTGGGACTTCAGACCAGGGCATATGGGAAGTCTAGGAAAAGAAAATAAAGGGCGTAAGGAAGTGGATCTGGTAGAAGGGATGATATATGCAGCTCAAAAGCAGGAAAAGGGGTTTATAGGCAGGGCTGCTAAGAGAGGAAAGGCTATATTACCAGACAGGATGGTAAGAACCAGGAAATTGTGGGAGAGGGACCTTGGGAGGGAGATATCAGACCAGAACTGGACATTACTGCTCCAGATGCACTCTGGAATAATGATATGTAACAAATATAAGGAGGCTTACCTTAAATTTATACATAGAGTATACTTACCACCAATAATTGTACATAAGGCGCACTCTGAAGTGTCACCCTTATGCGGAAGGTGTGGCTCAGAAAGGGGAACATTGTACATTGCTTTTGGGAATGCCCGATACTGCAGAGATATTGGAGGGAGGTGGTGGATAGAGTGGGAAGGATTGCCGGGAGGGAGTTACCAATGGACCCTTTGGATGTTTATTTGGAGTGGAGAATGGGGAAGAGAAGGAATGGGTACTGTTTCCTAGGTGGATTAGGGTGCTATTTGTCCTGGCTCGACATGGGATTCAGAATACATGGGTCTTGCAGACCACACCAAAAGTGCAAGGGTGGTGGAGGATGGTGTTACAGACACTGGGGCTTGAGAGGTTGATGTATGCGATGGGAGGAAGAGAAGAGGGATTTGAAAGACACTGGGCCCTGTTCCTGGCCTCCTTGACGGAGGAAGAAAGTTGGATGCTATGGGAGGGTACAGGAGGATAAGAAAGGGAATAAGGAAGTGAAGATTGGTATGTGAAAGTAATAAAGATGAAGTGGTGAAGGGAAGGGTAATGAATATGGGAAGGAAGGTTAAGAGAGAGGATAAAAGTGAATGACAGAAGAATATGGAAAAGATAGAAAGGAGTAGAGGATTGAAGGCATTATGCATGAGTACATTGGTTGCACTTTGCTTTGATTTGAGTTGATTGGATTTTATTAAATTTTATTTTATAATATATTATTTGATATAATTTTAAACCAGTTTAACTCAATGTAATGCAATTCTGTAGAATCTGACTGAAACATTGTGTGGAATGAAGTGAAGAGACTGATCTCTGCAGAATATATTGGCGGCAGCTGAATGAATAAGTTATGTATTTGATTGTATGTAGTAGCTTACTGGAAAAGTAAATAAAAATATTACACAAAAAAAAAAAAAAGCAGGTTAGCAAGGGGCAAAGGAAGAGGAGGCCATTATAGTTTTTCAAGGGGGTAGTGGAAGAAGTGAAAGCCAAAAAGATTGCATTCAGGCAATACAAAAAGATGCAGGCAGAAGGGGATAGGGAAAAGTATCAGGAGAAGCAAAGGGAGGCAGAGCGGTCAATAAGGGAAGCCAAAGCTCAGACAGAAGAGCACATTGCAAAATCAATGGGTAGAGAGGTCAAAACCTTTTACAGGTACATAAGTGAAAAAAGTAACAAAGGGAGGGATAGTGAGACTGAAGGGGGAGGATGGGGGCCGCCCAGAGGATGACAACAGTAAAGCTGACATACTGAACAGGTATTTCTGCTCATTCTTTACTGAGGAAGAGGAGGGTAATGGGCCTGAAGGAAGTATAACAGGTGGGAATGGCACATAAATGGACACAAGTCCCTTTACACTGGAAAGGGTCCTGAAGGAACTGGAAGGAATAAGAGTTGATAAAGCAATAATGCCAGATGGGGTGCACCCCAGGCTCCTAAAGGAACTAAGAGAGGTGGTGGCTGAACCTCTGGCAATCCTGTTTAGCCAATCACTGGAAGCAGGAGAGGTACCCAAAGACTGGAGGACAGCAGATGTAGTCCCCTTATACAAAAGTGGGAACAAAAAGGAAGTGGGGAACTACAGACCAGTCAGCCTGACCTCGGTAGTGGGAAAGATCTTGGAAGCGCTACTGAAGGAGAGATTGGTGGAACATCTGATTGCCAATGGACTACAGGACCCAAGGCAGTATGGTTTCACCGGGGGGGGGGGGTCATGTCAGACCAACCTCACTGAATTTTTCTACTGGGTGAAAAGGGAGGTGAATCAAGGGAGGGCAGTGGACTTGGCCTAGCTGGACTTCAGCAAGGCCTTTGACACTGTGCCACATAGAAGGCTATTAAAGAAACTGGGAAACATGGGAGTAGCCAGGACAGTAGTGCGGTGGGTAGGTAATTTGCTGGATGGCAGGACACAGAGGGTGATGGTAAATGGTTGTCACTCCACAGAGGGAAGAGTGACCAGTGGGGAACTACAAAGATCAGTGCTGGGACTGGTCCTATTCAACGTCTTCATCAGTGACATTGTGCAGGACCTAGAAGGCAGAATGTCCCTGTTTGCTGATGACACAAGGCTCTGTAACAGAATGGATGTACCAGAGGGTATAGACAGAATGAGGAAGGACCTGCAGAAGCTTGAAGAATGGTCAAGGGTTTGGCAGTTGAAATTCAATGCAAAGAAGTGCAAGATAATGCATATGGGGCACAAAAACCCTGGACCAACATATCAGTTGGGGGGTGAGGATATAGCATGCACCAAGCAGGAAAGGGACCTTGGGGTTATCATCTCTGATGACCTCAAGGTAGGGAAACAGTGTGACAAGGCAGCAGGTAAAGCAAATAGGATGCTGGGATGCATAGGTAGGGACATCACCAGCAGGAAAAGGAGGTCATAATTCCACTATGCAAGACACTAGTGAGGCCCCACCTGGAGTACAGTGTACGTTTCTGGAGACCTTACCTATGTAAGGACATAGACAAGATAGAGAAGGTTCAGAGGAGGGCAACGTGAATGGTACAGGGATTGTATCACAAGTCCTATTAGGACAGGTTGAAGGACCTGAATATGTACTCCCTGGAGGAGAGGAAGGAGAAAGGGGATATGATAGAGACATATAAATATCTTGCAGGGAGGAACAGGGTGCAGGAATACACTATTTCCTAGCAAAAAAGATGGTCCAGGACTAGAGGGCATGGGATGAAGTTGGAGGGAGGGTGATTCAGAGAAAACGTGAGGAAGAATTTCTTCATAGAATGGGTGGTGGACAAGTGGAACACCCTGCCAGAGGAAGTGGTTGGGGCTGAAACAATCACGGGATTTAAAAATGTATGGGATAGACATAAGGGAATTCTGGAGATCAGGGGTAAGGGGCAACAGACTTCTAGGAAAACATAAAGTGAACTTACAAGCTCAAATGGGCAGACTGGGTGGGCCATAGGCCCTTATCTGCTGACAGTGTCTATGTACAGTATCTATGTATCTATGTATCTATTTGTATGGCCAACTGACCATTGACCACTGACCACTGAAAAAGTTAGGATCTCTTTCCTGGATATATGAAAAATAGGCATTTGATAGCCAACCATCCTAATAAGATAATATAGTAAGGACATATCACACATTTTTTGTTTGTTTGTTTTTCTTTATGCACCATGATCAAGAAGAGATTAGCCACAATTAAAATCTCCTCTGAATATCACAAGCATAGAAGTGAAAAGAAAAGGTTGAATGAAAGAGCTCAACCCAGTGCATTATTGAGTGTGGTGCGTAAACATTAATAAGCCTATAAAAGACCTTATGGATCGTTACATCCAACAACAAGACACAACCCAGACTGAGATCTACATAACTTAATACCTCAGTTTAAGGGGTGTTAGACAGAACACTACCCCAGAGCAGGGATCTGGGCCTAGGGACCAGTATGAGGGTCCAGGGTACCAAGCTTTCTTGGCAGTAGAAACCTCAGACACAGTATGAAGTTTAATGTCTTGCAAAAAGATCACCTCACTTCAAAGCAGCTGGAAAAAGGAAAAGACTGTGTAGCTTTTATGAAGTGATTTAATACTACTGACGTTCGCTATTGAGATGAGGTGATATTAAACAAAATAAAAATAAAAAAGGAAAGAAAGTCAAGCATGACTGAGTATTAGTATTATCATTTTTTCTTCCCCATGCCCCCTCTTATTTGCTTCCTCAACATCAGAAGATGGATCTGGTTTTGAGGAGGGTGCTAAGGACCCATCGGAGTCCTCCTCCATTTCACCCCACTGTTTATCTGACTATAAGACTTCATAGCAATGGAAGATTGATACCAAGTCAGTTTTCAGGAATTTGGATTTGGGCTGACTCTAAGCTTGTCTCTGTCAGGTAACCATTTTCAGACAGTTTGTATCAGGGGTTGAAGGTGAAGGCATAAAGTCCATAGTTTCTTCATCCATGGCCTGAGATGATGGTTGAAAGGTCTCTCCAGTGGATAGGAAAAAGACTTGGCAGGGGCATGACCTGGTTGAGGATCTGCGTCCACCTTGGCAGAGCTGGGAGTTAAGTGTGGGACTGTTGGCACTGTATCTGGTGCAGAAGGGGTCAGGTCCTGAAGAGAGAGATCAGGAGGATCAGAGCTGGAGGATTCAGCAAATCTTTATGGATTTTTGGTAATCCAAAAAGCGTTGCTCTGGAGAAGCTGCAAAGTAAAAATTTGCCAGCGAAGTTCGTGCAAATTACTGAAAATTCATGCTTCTCTGAGTTCATGAAGCCTCCCGTGGTGTGACAAACTTTGGTTTCACATGAATTGTGTGACTTTTGCAGCAAATTTCACCAAGGATCGTGAAGTTCGCTGAGAAGCTTGAAATTCGCAGGCAAAATTTCACACTTCACGGTGAATTTTGCACAGCTTGGGGTCTGTGAATTGCACGAATTTCATGAATTGTGCTCTGCAAATTGTGCAAAATTCCCAAATTTTGCTAATTTCACATTTTTCTAAGTGGCTCTAACCAGATTTTCTAACATTAGAAAGTCATGGGTATTTTTAATAATCACAGCATTCATTTATTTATTTAGTTTTTGTTACATAGAAACATAGAAACATAAAAGTTGACGGCAGATAAGGACCGCAAGGCCCATCCAGTCTGCCCATTTCTTTTTCTACCTTATGAATGTGCCATCGGCCTTTGCTCTGTCAATGGCCTATCTATTCATACTCATCTGTATTGCTCCCTTATGCCTATCCCATGCCTGTTTGAAGCCCTGCACTGTATTCATATCCACCACTTCCTGAGGTAGGCTGTTCCATGCATCAACCACCCTTTCTGTGAAAAAGAACTTTCTCACATTACCCCTTAATTGGCCTCCCTCTAATCTCATGCTGTGTCCTCTTGTCCTGTGATTTTTCTTATATTGAAACATGTTAGACTCTTTCACCTTAGTATTGCCCTTAAGGTGTTTGAATGTTTCGATCATATTACCTCTCTCCCTCTTTGCTCTAGAGCATACATATTGAGCTCTGTTAATCTGTCCTCATATGTTTTCTGATGCAGTCCCTGCACCATTTTGGTTGCCCTTCTCTGGACTGCCTCAATTTGGTTAATGTCCTTGCGAAGGTGTGGCCTCCAGTACTGCACGCAGTACTCCAGGTGGGGCCTAACCACTGTAACCAGTGTCTTGTAAAGAGTGATTATTACCTCCCTCTTCTGACTTGTGATACCCCTACTAATACACCCCAACATCCCTCTAGCCTTACCTACTGCTTTAGTGGTCTGCTTGGATAATTTCAGATCATCGGTGACAATGACGCCCAAGTCTCTTTCTTCCCTTGAGACTGCCAGCAACTCCCCTCCCAGCCTATAGGTGTTGTCCAGAAAAGGAGGACTAGACAATTCTGCCTATTGTCAGCCTCGTCCCAGGGAAGGGGGATACAGATGGATGCCAACTGACATTGAACCAGATTAAGCTGTTGGTGTTAATTTTAGTGAATGGGGGAAATTTGGCCAGGACACTGGGGAAATTCCCCTGATCTTTCCGAGAAGTGCCATGGGATCTTTAACATCCACCTGAATTACCACCAGAATAGGCAGATGGGACCTCAATTTAATGTCTCATTTGAAAGACGGCACCTCAGGAGTGCAGCACCCCCCTCATGCTGCACCACAGTGTCAGTATTGGGATTTAATCCAAGTACCTGTTGTGGTGATAGAACCCACAGCCTTCTGATCTTTCAGCCTCAGAAGCGAGTGTGCAACCTGCTGAGCCACTGACACTGCTTTGATTCATATACTGCAATGATTCATACAGAAAAATATAAATTCTTTCTTTAAAAATCATGATTATACCTTTCAACAAGCATTTATAAAAAGTGCCATCATTCAGCCACCTTAACCTCTCCATTTTCGTACTTAACTTTATCCGGGATGGCTATGGAGCCTCCCTTGTCTGCAGCTTTGATGACAATTCCCATATTTGTGCTCACAAGTTTTTCTGTAAATAGTTACCATGGGGTTAGCTGGTGGAATAAAGGTCAATTTCAGTCTAAAGTTTTACAAATGCTTGGCTCAGTGGCACTGAGTGTTGAGGTGCTGGATGCAACACTTTGCACCATGCCAGTGACCCTGGGTTTGGGAACGAGCCTGGGCCAGCAGGGGTCAGCAGAGGGAGAGAAGATTGAGCATCTGGAAGACAGTTCTCCTCTCTCTGGGAGGGAGGGATCACCATCCCGCTCATCGACTCTCCTGGTGATAGATGGAGGGGATGCGAGTCAGGAGGCACATAGTTGACATACGCCATTGGCGGGAAGGGGGGTGGAAACAATGGCAGAAAATGGAGCTTGCAGGCTCCATGATGGTTCTCCTGCCTCGTCCCAGCCCCCCAAATGTCTGGATTTCATTCTGGGGTAAGGGAAGAGCCAGGGCCCCCTCGCCTTGGCCCTGTCAAGGGGGGGGAGCTATGGGGGATTGTAGGGAATGGCAGGCAGGGAATGGAGAGTTGGAGACCAAGTCCTTCCAAGGGAGGGACCAGAGCCACCTGCCAGGCTCCCAGAGTATAAAGAAATAATAGAAAAACAAGTTTTATAAATGTCTGTCTGACTTAAGATTGGGTCCATATCAGGCACATGTAAAAATCAGAGTTTATTCATTCTCTGTGAGCTCATGTGAGGAAATATTATTAGCAATCAATTTACTTATCTTCATGCTTTTCTCTTGTATGATCTTCTCTCCTGCCTCTGTTGGTATGTCCTTCTTTGATGACAACCTTATCCTTCTCCCCATGCCTCTGGTCCATCTCCTTGCTCTCTTCACTCCTCTGTGAATCTGATTCTTGGGCTCCACCTGAACAGTCATTCCGGCAATTCTGAGAGTGTGGGTTCTTGTATATCAGTCTTATCAGGTCCATTTAATCACTGATGTGTTCCACCTATGCTGGTTTCACCATTTGATTCAGGGGAATATCTTGGCTTTGAACTAAAAAATAACTATCATTGGTACAACTAGTGCCATCCGATTCTGAGCCACTTGTATAAATATTATCATTATCCAGCTCATATTTGCTTTTGTAATAATTGATTTCAATCTCATTTTGCTCTAATCAAAAATATGTCCCTCTGCATAATCTGCTCTATCCCTTTCAAACTTTTTTCTTTCATTTTTGAAGTTTAATGTCATATTCTCTAATATTTTCCTCTAATTGTGCTCTATATCTATGTTATTCCATATATGAGGCAAATTCCTGTACTGCTTTCTCCTTTTCTATATTTATTTTTCTCCACTTTTTCCTCTATCAGATCTGTGGCTTGCAGAATGAACTTAGTTAGACCAGCCCAGGATTCTAATAAGTGTGTTTGTCAATTTCCTAAAAAATAATTCCATTCAATTCCAAATGTAGACTGTTTTGTCCACTGTTGTCCTCTCTGTACCTGTTTAACTCTAAGATAAGCTGAGAGTGATACTTTTTTGCCAATAAATACATCAAACCTTAAAGGTAATGTACTCCATGGCCCAGATATTCAAACTGCGCCAGGCTGTGGCGCAAGCTTGGGTGCAGCTCAATTTGGCTGCGCAGGGGTGTGGACTGGGTGATATTCAACGGAGCTGTGCCATGGTTCAGCATCATTGAATATCGCACCCTGGCCACCCCCAATGTGCATGGCGCAGTGGCATTGCACCAGCGCAAGTGGCCAGAGTGGAGCATGGGGATGCGCTAGCGCAAGTTCCATTGCACCATGCACAGCAACCGCGATATTCAACAGTTAACATGCAAATGGAGCCATAATGTATGCAAGATGCACATGGGGCCATTTGTATGTCATTACGGCCCCATTTTCAAGCAGATGCGCTGATCCCGATGACTTGCGCCTGGCGCCCAGCCAGGCAGCAGCCGTCGGGGACCGACGCCCCCTGCAGCCCAATCGCAGGCATTTGTAATAAAACAATGAATTCCCCAATATCCCTGGTGGTCCAGTGGACCACTCTCTGCCCGATTGCGGGCATCTGTATATATAAAAGCAGAATTCATCCTATATCCCTGGTGGTCCAGTGGACCGCTGTGTGCCCGATCGCGGGCATCTGTAGAAATAAATAAATCCAATATCCCTGGTGGTCCAGTGGACTGGTATCTGCCCGATTGCGGGCATATGTATAAAGAATTAAAAGTTCAAATATCCCTGGTGGCCCAGTGGACCACTATCTGCCCAATTGCGGGCATATGTATAAATAAATAAATCCAATATCCCTGGTGGTCTAGTGGTACCCCCTCCCCACCCGCCCACTGTGCTCCACCACCCCGCCTCCCCAGTCAGCCAGCGCCGGCTGCACCCCACCCACCTGCCACCCTGCTGCCTGCCGACCGATATCGTAGTTGCACGCCCATTGGTTCAGTAGTGTGAGCCAATGGCATGCAGCCCATAACATACTACACATTCCAGAGTCACATATCTGGAATGTAGTATGGCACGATGCCCGCCCATTGGCTCATGCCAGAACCAATGGGCTGCAGCCCCATTGATGGTGTCAGTCAGTGGCAGCAGGCGGGTGGGGTGCTGCCGCCCAACGGCTGACTGGGGAGCGGGCCGGTGGGGCTCAGTGGCAGGTGGGGGGCACCCTAGACCACCAGGATATTGATTTATTTATTTATACATATGCCCACGATCGGGCAGATAGCAGTCCACTGACCACCAGGATATTGGAACTTTTAATTCTTTATACATATAATAATAATAATAATAATTTTATTTATATAGCGCCTTTCACTATATCAAGGCACTGAACAGATCAATAAAAGCTTCAACACACAATACAAACATCAAAACCATAAAGATTATAAAATAAATCATAAAAACATAATAAATTACAATAAAATTTCACACACTTTACAGTGCATTTAACTTTCCGAGAAGGCCATTCTCCAAAGATAAGTTTTCAGTTCCTTCTTGAAAATCTCCACGGAGGAGCATTCCTGTAACTGGCAATCGGGCAGATAGTGGTCCACTGGACCACCAGGGATATTGGAACCTTTAATTCTTTATACATATGCCCACGATCGGACAGATAGTGGCCCACTGGACCACTAAGGATATTGGATTTATTTATTTCTACAGATGCCCGCGATCGGGCACACAGTGGTCCACTGGACCACCAGGGATATAGGACGAATTCTGCTTTTATATATACAGATGCCCGCGATCGGGCAGATAGCGGTCCTCTGGACTACCAGGGATATTGGGGAATTCATTGTTTTATTACAAATGCCCACGATCAGGCATGGGGGGCACCGCCAGATGCAGCCGGAACTTGGATGGCCACCCACAGGTGGCAGCTGCTGTGTTACACCCAGCAATGCGGCAGCTCACCTGTGGGTGGCCATCAGTTGTTCCTTTTTTTGGGGATCAACTTTGTGCTGGCACAAGTAGGGGTTGCGCATGCATGGCTCTGCACATCCTGGGCTGAATATCGGGCTGTACAGGGTAAGCATGGGCACGCCCCCCTGCTCCTGCATACATTACTGATGCGCCTCATGATTGGGATTTGGGCGACTTTTCCCTTTGAATATCGCTCCGAGCACATCAGTGGTTGTGCATGGTAACACTGTTGAACCATGTGCAACCCTTTTGAATATCTGGGCCCAATTGTATAAATGCCTCCATTATGTTATTCAGCTGGCTAATAGGTATGGGTTCTCATTCTCATTGTCTAACAGGTATATTATCCATATTATCAACTGACAGAGGATTTACATCACCTTCTTAAAAATAATGAATGTTAACTTGCTCTTTGGCTTGTCTGTTACTATTAAAGTTACTTAGCTGCGGAGTGCTGCTCAATGAAAATGACCCATCAGGTCCTCCTGTAGCCATAGCTATCAGTATGTGATTAGTATTCTGAGCCAAGCCCCCCCAAAAAAACTCTGGTCAGAGTCAATATGGCTGAAAACTGATTGTAGTGATGGTGGTGAAATGTGTGTAAAGAAGATAAACAGTAGTAGAGGCATGATGGTTGAATCAGTTAAAGGTTGTTGTGGTTTATTGAAGTTATATTGCATCTTGTGGCGATCCTTATAATAGGACCCTAAGTACATGGAAATGTTCTGCAATTATTCTGACAATCTTCTGTCCCTTTGTGTGATTAGCCTCTAATGTATGCTCCCCTGGGTTATGTGAACACACTTTGCTCACCTTGTGTCCCACTGCATATCCTTGTAAGCATATACCTTGGCTCCATCACCATGTACATATGTAAGTGGAGTTATTTTGCAAACCTAGTCACTTAGTGAGATCAGCTGGTGACATACACTCACCTTGTTTACATGAACACACTGGGCTCTGCATTGTGCCTCGGTGTCTACCCAGGTAACTACATACCTTTGCTTGATCACTATGTACAATTCTGAGTGCAGTTTTTCTGCAAATCTTGTGTCACTTTTGTATGATCAACCTGATATGCGATTACCTTTGTTACGTTAACACACTTGGCTTTGCCTTGTGCCTTACTGCATACCCTGGCAAGGTACTGTATACCAAGGTATGTGCATATCATATCACCATACTATGCTAGTCTTGAATTACATACTATGATGATGACACTGATTGCAATGTGTAGCTAAAAATATCATGTGTTTTGCACAGTAGTAATGTACTGATGAATCAGTAAGGAACAACACCCAGAGACACAAAAGAGAAGTCTCAGTGTTTGCAGTGCTCTGTATTTGCTTACCTTGCTCCTCCCATGTCACATTCATTCCTTCTTTAAGTATTCCCAGTCAGCAACAGTGGTTTATGGAGCATTTGAAATATAAAAGAATACACTTTTTAAACTAAGTGATCTAACTCTCCATTTTCTAGCTGTTGAAAGGAGGATGTGTATAATCTGTGCAAAGGAGGCATTCAGTCTACTTGCTCCTCCACAACATGCTACAACTGTCTTACAGTGAGAGATGAGCAGTACGAAGAAATAGATTGCATTCATTTAGGAGCATTTGAAATATAAAAAATACACTTTTTAACTTAGTGATCTAGCACTCCATTTTCTAGCTGCTGAAAGGAGGATGTGTACAATCTGTGCAAAGGAGGCATTCAGTCAGCTCACTCCCCCACAACATTTTACAACTGTCTTACAGTGAGAGATGAGCAGGACAAAGAAATAGATTTTTTTCTTGTAAATGAAATAATTTTAAATGTAGTATTTGCTATGCACAAATAAAGGCTACAAGTACTACACACTGTGTAAGTGGCATGCCAGGACTATCTTAAATCTTGGGGGGTGGGCAGTTTCAGCTTACTCAGTGTATGCAGTACTTTCATTTTGTCACAGGAATTTTCTTTTGGCAGAGGCATGTGCAGTCAGTAGCATGGGGACAGATCTTTTCTTTGGATTGGAATCTCCCCTCCCCCAAGGAGGACATACACACACACACACACACACACACACACACACATTGATCACAATGACAGAAATTTTCACAGCCTTTTATACTATGTTAGGGAGTGTTGAGTGCTGGGATACAGGGAGAAATTATCAACCCCCTTCCTTTAAGACTGAACTACAAAGACAGCAAGTAGGAATTTCTCCTGTGAGTGAGCTACTAAATAGTCAAAATAATTTTCAGTATTAGAAAACTTAGAATAACAATAAATGCATGCAGCAGTGCAACACATGCCAGATATTTTATTTACAAAAATCAAAAAGAGCTTTCAATGTTAGAAAGCTAAGAAAAAGTATTCTGAGAAGGCACTGCACTAATCAGTTAACCTGAGAACTATGCTAACCAGTTAATGGTTTAAGCATACAGAAAGAAATCCAGCAGTTTTACAACCCTTCAGAATGTGTCTGTTTACAAAGAGTCCAGCTCTTTCCCCTTCATGCTGGCTAAACCCAAAGTCAGCCCAGAGCAAGAACAAAATAGCGCCAGCAGAGAAAAAACAACAGCATTGTGATCTACTGAATTCAGATAGGGGAGTGATTGCAGATAGTGGAGGGATTGTACTCCGAGTCCAAAATTGTGCTTCGGTGGAAGTCTGACATGCCATTTTTCCCAAGTGATAGCAAGATGGCTTGCAGAGCTGTGTTCTGCAGGCGTAAAAAATGTCTTAATACAAGAAATTAGTTGCTCTTCTATTCCAACTGGCTGTGTATAATGATTTTATTCTGTACCAGACAAAAGCATCAGGTCCTTTAAAATCCTTCTTAGATTTCCAAACTGATGTAGCAATGAGTCTTCTATTTAATTCAAAAAAATGCTGAAATGGAAATAAATGGAGGTGTAGCCAGACTGAATTAAGTAATTTCTGCATACCAATCCTACCTACTGAAAGAAAAACTAGACCTCAAAAGAGATACAGGGCCAGATATTCAAAACTTTGCGCCGGGCAAAAACCATTTGTGCAGGTTTAGCGCAGGATTAGCGTGGGTCTGCTATATTCAAAAGGCCAAATAGCGCGGGCAAACTGCCTTAGCGCCGGGCAAAATCATAATGTATGCAAGGGGCAAACTGACATGAATACAGGCGCAATGCTATATTCAGTGACTAGCGCGCCGTGCAAAGTGGTTTTCAGCGACTTAGCGCGACGCAACGCAGTGCACATTACAGCCAGGAAAGCTTATTAGCAACCCAGAGCACTCAGCTTTGCATGACACTATGGCTTTGCGCTGTGTTTGTGTGGGTTTTGCATGACCCTAACAAATAAATATGACACATAGACAAAGCCAAACATAGAGGAAGCATGCTGCTAACTGATGGCATCACAATGATGCCATCATCTGCCACCAGTCCCAGCCATGCTAGGCAGTAAGTGATGACCCTGCCACCAGTGGTCATCATGGCAGTGTGGCCATACAGCACACACCTACGGACCACACTTCTGTGGACACCAACAGATGCCAGCACACACATGCAGCACTGTGGGCATGGAAGATGTTGAGGGGAGAGCGTATGGGTGGCCAGGCTGTGCCACAGACCAGGTGTGGCCACAAGGCTGGGACACATCATGCAGTGCACATGGGCCAGTATTGGGAATACCCCAACACCAGTGTGCCTTTTGGATAATATATGCCCCCCTGGCCACATACCGTACAGCTGTACAACTGCCACAGCGCACAAAGCCATACATGTATATGTCACTGTGAGCATCCCATGCCAGAGGTGCAGCATCTGTGGGTCACACAACAGCGGAACAGTAATGTCCACTGTCAGTAAACACCTGCAGGTTGAGCCTCTCACTATGTATAGTGCAGTCATCATCACTGCTCTACCCGCCATAGGCATTGCTGTGTCCACACACAACTGGCCCACTTGCTACTGTAGTGTCTGCTGTGCACTGTAGCATGACCTACAGTGTAACAGTTGCATGCAGCATCACCAGCATCTGTGCCTGTACTGTGTTGTCTCAGTACAGCTACAGGCAGCAGCGCATGTGGAAGTAGTGTTCAAAACTGTATAATATTCCCCAAGCTGTTTGCGCAGCACTAACATGTTTGCACGGGTTTAGCGTAGGGCTAAACAGTTAGCCCGGTGCAAACTGCATGCAAATCAGGGCATAATGAGATGCTAATCTGGATGTTTGCCCACAGACTACCTAAGTAGGCTTATTTGCATGTCACTTTTGAATATGGCAAAGTTTAGCACCGAGCAAACATGTTTGCACCGGGCTAACGGTTTAGCTCTGCGCTAAACCCATGCAAACATGTTAGCGCTGCGCAAACAGTTAGGGGAATATTTTACAGTTTTGCACACTGTACTTTCACATACGCTGCTGCTTGTAGCTGTACTGGGTCCATGCATTTGCTGGCACACACATTGGCCACATAGTTCAACTCTACCTACCTTCACATCGTTGTGCACTGTGTTGCTGTTGTGGTTTGCACTTCCTGGTTGCCATATTCAGAGCTGTCTTATTCCAGGGCTAAGTTTGCCCTGCACTCCCAGCCCTGTTTGCACAGCTTCATTCCCATGCTATATTCAGAGGCTGTTTGCCCTGGGCTGTTCCTTTTGAATATGGCTTGCTTTGTGCTCCGGGCTAAGTTTGCCCACCGGGAAGTGCTAATTTAGCCTCGGGGCAAAGTTTTGAATATCTGGCGCATAGTGTCTGCTTTAGAACAGGCATTGGGAGAGTCTTGAGATGTCACTTTCCACAATGCCCTACAGATCCAGGCCTCTGTCAGGAGGATTCTTTTGAAAAATTACATATCAAGTTCATGTATTGAAATGACTAGGTCAACTAATGGCTGATATAAAAAACATCTTATCTTGTATGTGATTAGAAGGTCAAGGCAGTCACTTGCTAGGTTAAACATGTTTTGGGGCAGGTTATTATTTTACCCATCTTAGCATCCACAAAACTTTGTTCAAGGGTCTTTAGAGTACAGTTTATAATTGACAGAGTAAGGTATGCTTGTTCATCCTATATGGTAAGAGCAAGCCAAGGCTATCAATTGAGAGGTTAAAAACCTGTGGGATTCAGGTTATTATTTCACCCACCTTAACAAAGGAGGAGGAAGTCATATACTGTACAATTTCCATGTTAGTTTAAAGGTATTAAAATGGGTCCAAAATGTTAATTGTTCATCACTGCTTCTCTGACCAGTAGAAACTAAGGATATATATCATTAAAGGAAAAGTATTTCTTTCTGAAATTGCAGAAAATAAGAGTTCAATACATGGGTAACACTCCCTATCCAAAGTTTGCTACCCATAATATTTCTCTGAATTATGCATAATTGAGTAAAACACAGAAACAAATGCAACTTTCACTCTTTTTCAACCTACATATATTGTTATTTTATACTGCAGGTACAAAACCACCTAATATCTGAGTTTTCCAAAGTAGTCTGGTAACACAAGTACCAAATATATACAACATGTTTCCAAAATATTCTGGTAACATACAGTAGGTACCAAATATATACAATCTTACCATGAAATTCTGTTCACACCTGCCTACTACTGTATGCTTATATAGTAAACTTTGTCATGCGGTGCCTTCCTGCCTGGATTTCACACACACCAGAACACCTCACAGCATTATGTTACCAAGGAATGTAGATAGATAGATAGATAGATAGACAGACAGACAGACAGACAGACAGACAGACAGAGATATCCCTAATTATGGCAAACATTATTTGGAAAAGTAAAGTAACAACCAAAGTTTAATTGATAGGCAGCATAAATTGTCCGTGGGGTGGTAGTGAGATCAACTCAACCTTGGATCCATAGGGAATACAAAATTTATAACCTTGAAAACAATTTTTTGCAGACTAAAAGAGTCTAAGTAGTTTTGTTTATTTGCACATTTCCCATTTACAAGATCATACACAGGTGCACTAGTAGCATAATGATCCCCCATATCACCACCTCACTATTAGCTTATACTACCCACTATTCAAACCCGCATGTTGAGGCACTTGTCCACTTTGTGCTTGAGTACTAATTTCTTTGAGCAGTAAGCAGTTTTTACATGAGCAAATTATAATAAATACTTCAAATGAGGTTTCATGAGATGAGCAATATAGATTTATATCTGTTGAGGTGCTATGGGATAATTATGCTATCAGGACACCTAACTATCATCTTGTATCTGGGAATTGTGCAAGTAACAAAATGATCAGGACTAATTTAGTAGTAAATTACAAAAACTGTATTTAAATACTGCACTTCCTAAAGATCATAAGTTGGAATTGATCTGGTCAACACTCCACTGACATTTTCTACAACTTACACTGTTTGGGTGTGAAGTCTAGGGAACATCAAACAGATATTTTTACCTAGTTTCTTTGTCTTAGGTTCTCCAGGTTTTTTTTTTTATCATAGTATGGGTTTGGATTTTCCATAACATGACAGATGAAATAAATGGATCCTTAACAGCCATCAGGAGAGTTTGGACACTATCCTCTGCTGAAGCCTCTCAGGGATAAGTAGGGGTGCATTTCTTCCTGTTGTCCTGCAAAGGGGCATACTATGTGCACTATGTCTACAAGGTATTGGTCATAAAATTATCATTTTCTCACTGCAAACTGGTGTGGACTTTTTTTTTGTTTTGTTATTTCAGACAGTGTTTTCTGCTCCCATGACCAGAAAAAATATCACCAACAGCTTAATCTGGCTCAATTTTATTTGATTTCTCTCTGTAACCTCTTCCCTCAGTATATACACACACACACTAGAAAAAATAGCTCTCCTGTCCTGATCAACAAAAACTAAAATACATTTTAGAAAAAATATAAAAAAGGTCATACCATAGCTGGACAACAAAAAGCAATTCTTAAAATGCCCGCCACTACCACCTTACTCACAGGGGGTGACTGAGGGTACAAATTGCATGCAGTTTTCTTCTGTGATTTTGACTCAGGGTGGGAGTCACTCTGGTGGGCTTGGAAAAGATGCAAGCAGCCCTCCTAATCAAAAAAGAATGAGTTCATAAAATAAGTCACACATGCACAGATCCAGTTTTTAAAGTGTGAACTGCAAGAATCACTCCTTGACATTTTTTTGGGGTGTACAGAATTATTATTTTGGATGTAACATCCAGTTAACACAAATACATGTTTAATTTGTGGGATTGTCAGTGGTACGGTACTTTTTATTAAAAACTGAACTGTCAGTTATTGACAAAGTGGTTATTGCCTTTGTCATCTTAGCAATGTGGTGGGACTTGTATTAAGTATTTTGAAAGTCTAGAAACCACTATCATCATGTCCTACTTTAATTAAAATAAATTCTGCCATGTCTAGAATTGGATGAAAAACTGACAGACGTTGAACAATTTGTGCTTTAACAGAGACAGTTGTTTCTGTAAGTTCATATTTTTATTGTAATTTCTCTCTCACACAAACCTATTTTCTTGCCGTAACTGTAAAATAATTATGAGTAACAAATTTGCCAGAGGGTTAAACATTATTTTAATTTACATGCAATAGTATTGTAGCCCAGACTAGTAATCTTAGAAAATTATGGGAATATTTAAAGCAGTTTTTTTTCCTTGTAAATAATTATTTGGTAATACTGCTTAGAATCTGACTCTGAAGTGGAGTCAACATATGATCCAAAGATAATTAGTACATTAAAAACTTTATCAACGTAAGGTCCCCTTTTTCTTTAATGCATTTTGTATATCTTTAACTATCCTTTTTTTGTAAAAACAAAACACTGTTATGCATATCTCTGGGGTTTCCTTTGCAGACAGGGTTTTAATTGAGTTTACATTGTCAGCCTTATAATTTACCCCCAAATAAACTAATATGGTTTTGAATGTTGCAGAGTGAGCGCTACCTTTAAAATGGGTTGTATTTATTAAACCTCAATATCAAGCCTCAACAATAACCATGTGGACTGAAAGTTGGACAGGAAGAAATACTGCAGTAGGTGTGAAGTATGTTAGACAAGGTGCAGATTTACTTCAAACCCATTTTATGACAAAAGCATTATCATATTCTGCCTTGTAGCAATCTTATCATTTTGTATCTACAAAAATGGTGGGTGGCACAAAAACAAAAGACTACCATTTAAATCCAAACCCCATTGTCTGGCATTATTTAATTATAGATGTAGACAGTCATTAATAGTATCTGATGGAGAATAAAGGCAGTAGCCCCCCCACACACATACCTTTCTCACATAGAGGTTTATTATTTACCACTCCGGGTTTATTTATGATTTTTTTTTTGCAACCTTCTCAGATAGTGATGCACAGTTACATAGTGCCTATAGACTTGAATATGCTTATTATCATCATGCTGTCTTTAGTTTGTCCAAGTCATATATATCTATACATATATATATATGTGTGTATATATATATATATATATATATATATATATATATATATATATGTGTGTGTGTGTATATATATTTTTATACCATGGGGTGAGATGTATTCCAGTGGAATAAATCATGTTATTTCCACTGCAGTGAAATAAATCTTCATGACGTAAGCAGAATTTAAATAAATACCAGTTATACCTACTCTGCTTACATGAAGCACCTGCATCTAAAAACTCTCACAAACATCCAACAAATAGTGACATCCCCTAACGATTAAACAACATCATTCAACTCAGCTGTAACACTACTGATTAAAGTAACAAACTGCAATTTACTCATGCTGCATTTCAAAAGCCGACTTCAGTGCATCACAGACATCTGAATTACCGCACACTAACCTAGAAAAAAAAATGTCTGATAAAACAAATATAGAAAAAACTGATATTATTGCTGGATGGAAAAACAAACTCAGTTTAAAAAAGCAATGAAAAATGGACACAGAAGAAGATGACATCAAGTATCTCTGCACACTACTGGAAATGGACACTGAACCATTATTAGATCCGACTATAGTGCAAAACCGGACAAATCTACCTATTATAACAGACTCTGAAAAACAAAATGAAATAAAATCATTGCCAGATCCTACAGTGATACAAAACTATATCATAAACTCTAAAAATACCAACAAAACACAGAAAACAGAAAACAACATCAAACATTTACAAACTTTCCTTCTAAATGATCTGGAAATTAAAACACCAATTATAGAAATCGAACCTAAAGAATTAGACGAACTTCTGTGCCACTATTTTATGACAGTACAAAAAAAGAACGGGACAGAATACGAAACACTAACTATTCATTCAAGATTCCAAAGTATTGAAAGGCATCTACGAGAAAATCAGTACAAAGAATCTCTAACAACCTCACTAACCTTTGAACAAACGAGACAAGTTATGCTCTCTAAACACTCTCTAAACAAAAACACTTAAAACAAATGGGATTTGGAAATAAGCCACATGCATCAGATGAGATAACAGACACATTACTAGAAAAATTATATACAATGGACTTGCTAGGACCACAAACTCCAAATTTACTGATAAATTCCATGTGGGTAACACTAAATATGTATTTTGGAGTTTGGGGAAACACAGAAACCCGAAACATCAGATGGGGAGATGTAACCTTAAAGAAAGACTGTGAAAATACATACTACTTAGAGCTAGTCACAGAACGACAAACTAAAACGCATACAGGAGCAAATCCGAAGGATGCCAGAGTAATTAAACCCAGAGCATACAAAGTACAAGATGCAAAGCATTGTCCTGTAAAGAATTACATTAAATACAAAGAAAAAAGACCTGACAAAATGAACTATCCATATGCACCTTTTCTACTTGCAATAAACTACCCCATCAAACTTGAATCCCCCTGTTGGTTTAAAAACCAAGCACTTGGAGTAAATACTATTGCAAACATTGTCAAAACCATGATCCAATAAGCTGGTATGCATACAGATCAAAAAATTAACAATTATTCAATGAGAAAACATCTCATTCAAAAACTAAGTGATGCAAACATAGCCCCTACAGAAATAATGCAGATCTCGGGGCACAAAAAAGTACAAACCATAAATACATATAGTAAACTAAATGATAACAGACAAAGACAAATCAGCAAAATACTCAGTAATGAACCTGATGAGCAACCCAGCACCTCTAAACAAGGAACAATAAATAATGTGGAAATACCAGCGAGCCAAATAAGTAGCATACCAGCATGTTTTTACAATCCAACAATCAGCGCTTCTAACATTACATTTAACATTATACAAGGTAAGTCTACATTTAAAAAAAAAATCATTAAATAACCTCAACTTACAATACATCACAACTAATCTTTTACATTCTCTTTTGCAAGACATCAATATCAACAGTTTCCCCGTAAAAGACGAATGATATCCTCAGACTCCTACTCTGATTAATAGAACGACTCTGAAAACCAAGAAACATCCCCTACAACCAAACATTTAAAACTTCTGCAATGTGAAACATCATAATGATTTATTCTAATAATTTACAAATTACTTTTGCACAATGTACGTCTCTAAACCACGTTTGAAAAGCACAATAAAAAATAAAACGTCTCACTGTAAATCACTACCAGTACTATGTCAAATGCTGCTATAAATAATAAAGCAGCAAACAACAAAATATGTTGTAACTCTACACCAAGCATACTACCATATGTACCCCAAATACTGAAATAAATAGTAACCATAATAAAATTAAAACATACCTGGTAACATAACCCACCACTATCTCTTACCATCACCAAAATGAATCTAAATGAACCACACAACACAGCACACCAATCAACACACACGCACATACACACACACATATCAACCAATCATACCTCATTTCAACAACCCATTCATAAAATCACCCCCACACACTACCACAGCACCAACATCATTTAAAGACACATGAACCTCACAAAGCCAAACATACTTCTCTCAATAAAATTCATCTCAGCCCCATGGCATAAATAGCACACATGGGCCCGGATATTCAGACTGTGTCAGGCTGTGGCGCTGTTAGCTGTGCAGGGGCGTTAACAGGGTAATATTCAACGGAGCTGTGCCATGGCACAGCATCGTTGAATATCGCACCCTGGCCACCCGCAGTGCGCATGGCGCAGTGGCACTGCGCCAGCGCAAGTGGCCAGAGTGGAGCAGGGGGATGTGCTAGCACAAGTTCTGTTGCGCTATGTGCAACAACCATGTTATTCAAAAGTGCACATGCAAATGCGGCCATAATGTATGCAAGGCACAAATGGGGCCATTTGCATGTCATTATGGCCCCATTTGCATGCAGGTGCGCTGATCCCCGGCGACTTGCGCCTGGCACCCTGCCAGGCAGCAGCCGTCAGGGACCGACGCCCCCTGCACAGCACGGCAATGTGCCCCTCTGCCCGATTGTGGGCATATGTAGATTTACAAAATCATCCCATATCCCTGGTGGTCCAGTGGACCACTTACAGCCCAATCACGGGCTTCAGTATGACAATAATACATCCACTATCCCTGGTGGTCCAGCACTCCCCTCCCACCGCCCACTGAGCCCCACCACCCGCCCCTCCATCAGTGGTGAGTGGCAGCACCCCACCACCTGCCACCCCACCGCCCTCTGACTGACACCTTACGGTAGGGCTGTATGCCCATTGGTCCACAGCATGAGCCAATGGGCATGCAGCCCATACCGTACTACACAGTCCAGATCTGTGAATGGATCCAGCTTTAGTGTTCACCCTACCTAACCCTGTATTAATATCTGTGAAGTCAGGACATTTTATGCCCCTGCACACCTCTCAATTGTCCCTGATTTTCAGGTACATCCATTATTTTGCCCTTTTGCCTCCTCTGTTCTTTTGAATGGTTAATGTTATCACTAAAAAGTAGAGACCTGAAGCATGAAATATTGCCATGCATTAATGCTAGTCTTTCTCCTTCAGAAATTTATTTTTACACTAAGCCCCACAATGTAGCAAGCTTCTCGAGCTGTTATCTCCATTTTGTAAACTGTGTCCCTGATTTTATTTTAAAGCCCTGACCTGATTTGTAAAACAGGAGGTTGAGAGGTACTGTATGTGTCCGGTCATTATTGTAAATCCCCCAAAAGTATATATGCTCTCGCAAAGAGCCTCTAGTTACTCTTAAGTCTCCAAGGGAATCCCCGTTCTAGTATTAAATCATAAGTGCTATGGTTTACATTTGCTATTAAGAGCTCTTCAGAGAATGAGGCAGGGCTTTATGTTTTTTAAATGTGGATTGATGTTTCTGGAACCGCCCCCATCTAGTCAAGTTAGCACCAACTTTGCCTATAATATTAAAAGTTCCTAATTTTAGTTAGTTTTGCCCAGATCAGTGAGATTTCAGAAAACCCTGCACTGGAACTGTCAATATAAAAGGTAAGGCTGTCTTCTCAATGTAATATTTTTTTAACTTTGTATGGTTTAACTAATTGTACAGAAATGTTGAAACCGGACAGGCTTTCATATGGGCTTAATGAAGAGCTAAGGTTATGCACCAAATTTTCAAATACTATTTTTCTTTACAGAAATGTGTTTTTCCTCCCCCGAAACTCTGACTCCACAGAGGGCATTTGGTTCACATGCCTCAGTAATGAAATCCTGATACCGTGATAGGGTGTCTCATCACCAGAGTCCATACAATGGATCACTGAGAGAGAGAGAGTGTGATACCAGCCACAACCATTTATGCTAGCCGTGTTATTACCTGTCTCCAGTTAGCAGTGTGCGTGCACCAAACTACTACAATGCACATATACAGAAAGCAGTAATTGACAGGCTGACCCATGCTAGTTGCTGGGGGTCTCACCACTTGCCTTTCCCCATGTCTGAACACAAAACTACAATTCCCATAGCACTGGTGTCCACCATGGTCAAGCTGGTGGTGGTGACCAATCGTGCATGTGCAATTTGAGTTGTTACCGCCATCTTGTACATGGCGGATGTCAGTTCCACCGTACCAAAAGAACAAGTAGAGCACCAGCGAAGGAGGTGTGTTTATGAGGTGCGCAGAGGGGAAGGGTCACATAAACGCTTCTCATAAACAACACTGGTTGAATTTCACCAGAGCACTGTGGAAGCACACTGGACAGTGATCTGGTCACGTGCTTCCACAGTGCTGTACTAAACCTCTTATTCTGGTATAATGTCTGTGGAGCTCCGCCCTCACAGCAATAAAAATTACACTCTAGAAAAAAGGTATCTGCAAGATCTAAAAGCTGGAGCTACGATAATCCAAAGTATCCAAATATGGGAAGAATTGGGCTAGCAGCACTATTCAGACATACACGCTTCCATATGAAGACAGATAAAATGTTTATTATTTAAACTTTAAAATTCATTACTCAATGAGCAGTACTCACCCTACCAAACTACACCAACTTTTCACACTATGAGAGCCCTATGCATGAAGGTGTGCAAAGAGTGCTGGAATGAGATGAGGCAGTGCTGTGGCACCACACACCAGTATGCACAACCACTGGCACAAGCACAGCCAAGGCTAGGGGTGGCACCTGCAAACACATGCAGGACTGCACGGAGGTGGGGCAGGCAGAGTCCAGGAACTCAAACACACACCATGGCCACACCATATATAGACAACCATGCTGCCATGCACACACACATAGAAACATAGAAACATAGAATTTGATGGAAGATAAGGACTCCTTGGCCCACCCAGTCTGTCCATTTTCCTACTTAATGGATAAGCTGCAGATCCTAGTTAACCAGCAGCCTACTTCTTCCTACCCCCACCCCCTAGAATTGCCTTATGACTGTCCCATGCATGCTTGAATTCTACCACTGTTTTTGACTCCACAACCTCCTCCAGAAGGCCGTTCCATGCATCCACAACCCTCTCTGTGAAAAAATACTTCCTTACATTACCTCTGAGCTGCCCCCATCTTCAAATTGTGCCCCCTTGTTCTTGCACACCTCTATTTTTGAAAGATGCTACCCTCTTGGACTTTGTTGATTCCTTAGGTTACTTGAAAGTTTCTATCATGTCCCCCCCTCCATCCTTTCCTCGAGGCTATACATATTAAGCTCCTTAAGTCTCTCTTCATATATCTTCTGGTGCAGACCCTACACCATTTTAGTTGCCCTCCTCTGGACAGCTTCCATCCTGTCTATGTCTTTGCGGAGATTGGGTCTCTAGAACTACACGCAGTACTCCAGATGGGGTCTCACCAGCTGTCTGTAGAGAGGAATAACAACTTCCTGTTTCTACTGGTGATGTCTCTCCCTATATATCCCAGTATCCCCCAGCTCTCCTTGCTGCCCTCTCACATTGCTTGCCCACTTTTAGGTCATCTGATATGAGTACCCCAGGTCCCATTCCATTTTTGTTGTTGTTAGCATCTCACCCCATTGTGTACTCTTCCCTGGGTTTTGTTTCCCAGGTGCATTACCTTGCACTTCTTAGCATTGAATCCAAGCTGCCATACATTTGACCATTCCTCTAACCTTGCCAAGTCCCTTCTCATCCTTTCCACCCACCTTGTGCATCAACTCTGTTGCAGATCTTTGTGTCATCTGCAAAGAGACATACTTTTCCTTCCAGTCCCTCTGCAATGTCGCTTATAAAGACATTGAAGAGGACCGTTCCTAATACTGAACCCTGCGGTACCCCACTAGTAACCCCTTTCTTCAGAGTGGACTCCATTTACTATTACTCTCTGTGTCCTATTCTCCAGCCAATTCTTTACCCAGGCTGTCATCTTGGGACCCACTCCCAGGCTGGCTAACTTGTATATTAATCTTTTGTGTGGGACTGTGTCAAATGCCTTGCTAAAGTCTAGGTAGGCCATGTCCACAGCCCCTCCCTGATCTATTACTTTGGTCACCCAGTCAAAGAAATCTATTAGATTCGTCTGGCATGACCTTCCCCTGTGAATCCATGCTGCCTTGGGTCCTGTGCCCCTCTGGCCTCTAGATACTCGACAATTCTTTTCTTCAGAAGTGATTCCATCATTTTCCCTATCACTGAGGTTAAACTAACAGATCTGTAGTTTCCTGCTTCTGTCCTGCTCCCACTTTTGTGACGGGGAATCACATCTGCCCTCCTCCAGTCCTCAGGTACCACCCCATCCTCCCATGGTTTGTTAAAGAGGGTAGTCAGTGGTGTCAGAAGTGAATGCAGAAATGGAGAGCATAGAAAACAGTGCACCCATGGGAGGCATGTCGGCCAAGCAGGACTTGGCCAAGGGACAGGACCCCACCCAGAGTGGCATGGTGGTACAGATGCAGTGGCACCACCCCAGTCAACTTCACCGACCCACAGGTCATTGCCCGTAGGAACCCACTATGCTGCACTGTATGGCTCAGATGCACCCAGGGTCCCCAACAGAACAAAGGCATAGCTGCAGCTGGAGATCCAGGCAGCGGTGAACATCACAGGACCAAATTGGTGGGACCTCCAATCCACCATGAAACAGAAGCTCATGGTGGCCAGCTGCTTCCAGTCTACCACTGGCAATGGCCGCTCCGGTCAAAACACTGGCCCTGACACTCACTGAGTGGGTGGTGGTGAAGACTATATACTATGTGGTCCGATATGGTGAGTCAACAGGCATGGACAAAAGAGTCGGTAAGTGGTGTACCACTGGTGGGTATGTGGAACACATCTGGCAATGCACCCAAGGTAATCACCATCTGCTTTCCCTCACAGACAAAGTACACAGAGCACATGAACAGCATTATCCACCACACAGGTGGAGCCCCCAAGGGAGATGGAACACACGGGCAGTAGGTAGCAGGAATGTCACCCCACTGCTGGAAAATTCCCAGACTGCATAGACTGTGCCAATAATAACCACCTTCCCTTCACCTGTAAGGCCACTGCCAGAACAAGCAGGGCCACCAGTGGATGTTGGACAGACACGCCCACTAACACTGAGAGGCCTGGGAACACAGCTGACAGAACAGCAGATACAGACCTGCATGGATCCTGTGCAGCCACACCACAGCATCCCTGTACCCCACTGGCCTGCCCTGTCATCCCTGTGTGCATGGGCATAGAGGCATCGGTAGGGACCACACCTCTTGCCCTGCCACAGCATGGCAAGGCACATGCGCCACCACCAGCCCACACCAAAGAGTGTCAGGGGCCCAATGCAGAGTGGACAGTGCAACACAAAGGCCACAACAGCAGGGAGGATGGTGTGTCAAGAGAGCCGACATGGCACACCAGGTGGACATCTGGCATGGGCCTCCTACAGGCATACTACCATGACCTGTGGTAGCTGGAATGGGCCTGCCTATTGACACAGAGAAACAACACAGTGGCCCTATGTGACATCACTGTTCAGGTGAGGGGTATGTGCAGGAGCATCAAGAGGATCAGAGACATGCTCAAGTGGCTGATGGAACACATGCTGCCTGCACCAGCAATGCCCACAGATAGAGGAGAGGATGGGACACCACAGGGCATGGCACCACTAACAGATCATGCATGCCACCTATGCAGATCCTATGTGTGGCCCAGATGTGAAGCGCTATGCGCTTCATCTACATGGCATGTGCTGGGTCAGTCATTGCTTTCTTCATAGGCCCCTATGGGTGCTTTTTCAAGGTGTGGTTAAGGTGTGCATACCATCTTCTATGTGGCAGAAAATCTTAAAGGTATACACCTGATTCCAATAATACTATATGTACATATATATATATATATATATATATATATATATATATATATACACTAAGCAGACAAACCCTAAATAAAATATACATATATAATTAAAAAAAAATAGGTCAATATATACAAACTATGTACATTAATCTGCCCTGCATTTCATGTGTTCCAACATTAGACCCAACTTTTCATCTCTTTAAAAATGATTGCAAGGAAAACATTCCATTAAGCACCAGTAAACAATGTGCTCTGAGTTCACATTGTCAAAAGCTTTCTCTCTGCAACAGCTTGGTATCTAAATCCCCCCTCTCACTGACAATGATACTACCTCAATGCCTCTAAATTTAAATTTTCAATTTAATTGTTTATAAATTCAGTTTTCAGCTGTAGTTTTTGATCCAATTTTTGATTTAGGTTAATCAGTGTGATTTAGCTCTAGATCTAGCTCTTTTATTTTAACTAACTTGTAGTTTATTGTTTTGAACAGACAGAACACCAGGAGGAAGGAGCTACTGGTATAACTAAAATTTCTCTACTGGGACTATATTGCCCTCCTTCCCTCCCCTCCACCCCCTCACCCTAAACCAGTTCTACTTTTACTGGCACAGGACTTAACTGACAACAGGAAGTTCCTGTTTGGGAGCAGGAAGTGAGTGATCACAGAGCCACCAAAGACTCACCATCCTAGAAGGGTAAGAGTAGCTCTCCGTCCCCCCCAGCTGCTGGAGGTCTGACTCTGAGCAAGTAAGGAGACTACTGAGAAATATAGGAACTTCTTGTCTCAGAACAGGAATATCAGGAGCTAAAAGGGCACAGAGGCAGTAAGTAAGTAGGGAGAGAAAAAAAGAAATAAATAAACAAACAGAGGAAAGAGTAAGTATTCCAAACAACAGTCAGGGGGGCAAGAAAGAAGACATGATGAGAGTGGTGCAGTGCAGTGGCTGTGGAGCAGCAGTCTTCTGGGAAACATTCTGGAGGATGTAGTGTTGTCCCATCTGCAGGCACCTCTCTGGGCTTTCGGAGGTTGCTCATCTCCAGGCTGAGTTGGCTAGGATTTGTGGGACCTCCTCTTCCACCTAGGGATCACCAGGGTCATTGCTGTTGCCTCAGAGGTTGCCAAGAAAGAGGAGTGGTTGGAGCACAGTGGGCTCAGGGAGGGTGAGGGTGGTGGAACAGAGGTGCATCCCTCCAGTTGTAGATCTCCACAATTTCTATGCCGTTCTAGAAAAGTGTGGTTCCTCTATGGAGGTTCCCACAGTGGAGACCAAGGAGGATGCTGGGAACCTCCACAAAGGAGACCCACAGGAGGGTGGCATTGGACCCCATAGGGGAAGGAAACAACTCCTGGTGGGGGATCTATTGTTAGGAAGGTAGAACTGGGGGAGGAAGGGGAGAGGGAGGTAAGGTGCCTGCCTGGTGCCATGGCTTGGAGGGACAGGAAGCAAATCCTCAGGATTGCAGGAGCAGCTGCACAGGGGAGGAAGCAGGATGTCATTGTCCACCTAGGGACAAATGACCTGGCTAAGAAAGGGATCGGAGCAGTGCAAGAAGCATTTGTGGAGATGGGAGGGCCTTAGACAAATAGCATACACGGTAACCTTCTCGGAGGTGCTGCCTGTCTATGGCATTGGGTGAGGCTAGGGTGCTTCACACCATGGGATTCAATCAGTGGTTGAAAACTGGTGCAGAGCTCAGGATTTGGCTTCATTGGGGACTGGGGGTCCACCTGGAGGGATGCAGGCCTGTACTGGTGATGGTCTGCAACTGTCAGGGGAACCAGGATCCTAGGTGATAGGGTTTGAATGCTTCATTGGCAAGCATTTAAACTAGCCAAGGGGGGAGGCACTGGAAAGGAGCAGGGAAATCCTAGCCCTCCCCCCAAAAAATCAGGGTACGAAGTGAGGTAGACACCAACATAGAGATGTTGATAAGGAAAAGCACAGGGGTAAATGGAGAAAGTGACAAATGCAATAAAGACAGGGATGGGGCAAAAAGGGGTAAGGCCATCAAGAAATGGAGGGTAATGAGTACCAATGCCCATAGTCTGGGCAACAAGCTCCCTGAACTGGTGGCCTTGATGGAAGAGGGATGCCTGGATATCGTAGCAGTCACAGAAACATGGTACATAGAGAACCATGACTGGGATGTTAACATACCAGGGTACACAACCTACAGGAGAAACAGAGAGGGCAGAAGAGGGGGGAGTAGCTCTCTATGTAAGGGAAGGGATAAAAGCAACTGAACAAAAGAGTAAACAGGGAGGAGAGAAAGCACTGTGGGTCACCTTAGAGACTGGAAATGGCACCACAATCTGCACAGGGGTTGTATACAGACCCCCATGTCAGAGGGAGGGAATGGACAAGGATATGATAGAAGGCATACTTAGGATGGCAGAGAAAGGAGAGATACTGTTGATGGGAACCTTAATATGCCAGATGTTAACTGGAGCACCTTTGCTGCAGCCACATCCAAAAACAGGGCCATTCTTGATGCCCTTCAGGTGGCATGCCTCAGACAGCTAGTTTTGGAACCTACTATGAGGGAGCAATCTTAGACCTCATACTCTCAAATGGGGACAGTGAGAGGATCTCAGATCTAGAACTGGGTAGCCATTTGGGAACAAGTGACCACCAAACAGTGTGGATCATGATAAACTCAGCTACAGAGTCAAGCCATACAAAAGTGAGGGTTCTGGACTTCAGGAGGGCTGACTTTGGCAAGATGGGAGAGTGCCTTAGAAAAGCACTAGCAAACAGGCAGAAAGAAGGGGTGGAGCAACAATGGAGAAATATCAAAACTGCCATCACAGAGGTAACAAGCCTTTGTGTGAAGCAAATAAACAAATCAAAATGAAAGAAAAGGCCACTATGGTTCTCAAAAGAGGTGGCGGTGAAGGTTAGGGAGAAAAAGATAGCATTTAGGAAGCATAAGGAAATGCAGAAGGAGCAGGACAGAAAACGGTGTCAGTTAAAGCAGAAGGAAGCAGAGAGGGTAGTCAGAATAGCAAAGGCACAAACTGAGGAAAAGATGGCCAACTTAGTTAAGAATTGGGATAAAACCTTTTATAGATATATCAGGGAGTGTAGAAAGACAAAGGGAGGGAAAGTGAGGCTAAACAGAATGGATGGTGGGTGGGCAGAGAGTGACAGTGAAAAAGCAGGGATACTGAATGAATACTTCTGTTAAGTATTCACAAAAGAGGAAGTGGGAGAGGTGCCTAATCCAATTAACAGAAGCATTCGGGAGAGGGGGGTCGATCCCAGTCCTTTCACAGAGGAAAGGGTCCTGAAAGAACTCCTAAAACTGAAGGTGGACAAAGCAATGGGGCCAGATGGAATTCACCCAGAATCTAAAAGAATTAAGTGAGAACTAGTGACACCACTGACTACCCTTTTAACAAACTCATGGAGGATGGTGTGGTATCTGAGGACTGGAAGAAGGCTGATATGATTCCCCTTCACAAAAGTGGGACCAAGACAGAGGCAGGAAACTACAGACCTGTCAGTTTGACCTCTGTGGTAGGGAAAGTGATGGAATCACTTCTGAAGGAAATAATTGTTGAGTACCTAGAGGCCAGTGGGGCACAGGACCCAAGGCAGCATGGGTTCACAGTGGGAAGGTCATGTCAGATGAATCTAATTGATTTCTTTGACTGGGTGACCAAAGTAGTAGATTAGGGAGGGGCTGCGGACATGGCTTACCTAGACTATAGCAAGGCATTTGACACAATCCCACACAAAAGATTAGTAGTCAAATTAACCAGCCGGGGAGTGGGTCCCAGGGTGGTAGCCTGGGTAAAACATTGGCTGAACAACAGGATACAGAAGGTAATTGTAAATGGAGTCCACTCTGAAGAAAGAGGAGTTACTAGTGGGGTATCACAGGGTTCAGTATTGGGTGCAGTCCTTTTTAATGTCTTTATAAGTGACATTGCAGAGGGACTGGAAGGAAAAGTATACCTCTTTGCAGATGACACAAAGATCTGCAACAGGGTTGATACACAAGGAGGCATGGAAAGGATGAGAAGGGACTTGGCAAGGTTGGAAGAATGGTAAGAATTATGGCAGCTTAGATTCAATGCAAAGAAGTGCAAAGTAATGCACCTGAGAAACAAAAACCCAGGGGAAGATTACACAATGTGGGGGGAGGTAGTAACAATAACAAAAATGGAAAGGGACCTGGGGGTAATTATATCAGATGACCTTAAGGTTGGCAAGCAATGTGAGAAGGCAGTAGGGAGGGCTGGGGGATACTGGGATGTATAGGGAGAGGCATCACCAGCAGAAAACAGGAAGTTGTTATCCCCCTGTACAGACAGTTGGTGAGACCCTATCTGGAGTACTGCGTCCAGTTCTGGAGACCCCATCTCCACAAGGACATAGACAGGATGGAGGCAGTTCAGAGGAGGGCAACAAAAATGGTGCAGGGTCTACAAGAGAAGCAATACAATGAGAGACTAAAGGAGCTTACTATGTATACCCTTGAGGAAAGGAGGGAGAGGGGGGACATGATAGAAACTTTTAAGTACCTCAGTGGAATCAACAAAATCCAAGAGGGTAGCATCTTTCAGAAAAAGAGATGTGCAAGAACAAGGGGACACAGTTTGAAGATGGGGGGACAGCTCAGGGGTAATGTGAGGAAGTATTTTGTCACAGAAAGGGTGGTGGTTGCATAGGACAGCCTTTCTGAGGAGGTTGTGTGATCTAAAACTGTGGGAGAATTCAAGAATGCATGGGACAGACATAAGGCAATTTTTGTGGTGGGTAGGAAGAACTACAGTAGGCTGTTGGTTAAATAGGATCTGCAGCTTATCCTCTAGATAGGAAAATGGGCAGACTAGGTGGGCCAAGCGGTCCTTATCTGTCGTCAAAGTCTATGTTCCTATGCAACATAATTAGTTAATTTAATGAATCTCGTGGGCTCTAACAGATTTTCAGTAGTTTTATTAATCATGGATAAATATGTAGTGGCTGTAGTATTTAATTTGACTAGATCATACCCTGAGTTGAGACTTTTGGGAATATAATTTGATATGTGATTATTTTATCAATAGCCACATTTCTCTGAATATGTTTGATCTCTAATAAGAATTAATGTAAGTTGGATTTAGAGTTTATAAAAGCATTTATTAGATTTATGTGACTGACTCGAATAATCTTGACTATAATAAAGTAAACAAATTAGTGTTGTCAAAATCCAAAGAGTAAAGTATCCAAGGGTAATCCAAACGTTTTAATGAGTCTTATGCATGGAGCCAATGGTGTGGAGATGCGTAATTTCAAACTAAAATGAAGAACACCCGTGGGTGTTCTTCATTTTAGTAACAAATTAGTGTTAACAATTAATTGGCTAGTTAAATACTAATTAGATATAGTAGAAGATATATATATAAACTTAAGTGTTAAATGAGACACTTCCTTAGAATGATCAAGTTGGCTCATTGGTAATTGGAAATATATCTCCCAAACAAATCTTGATCCTTTTTCATTGTTTGAATCCATTGATGTCCACGACCCAGTTTGGGTTCCTGTGTTCTACATCTCAGGACAGATGTTGGCAAGATTTATTCTCATCAGCTGTAGGAAACTGACTGAACTCTTTGGAGGAGAGGGAGCAAAAGTAGACAAAGCAAGACAAACCAACTTGAGGACAAGTCACAAGACGAGCATGTACGCCCCTCTAAGTGAAGACTTTTGGATAAGACAGAATATTTATATTATATTTTTGAATGTTTATACTGTATGGTAATAGTTCATAGCTTATAAGATTACTAGCCTCGATATATATGTAAACACCTACAATTTTAGCATTTGAAAAGTTGCACAATAACTGGGATTATTAAGGGTCATTTAAATTGATTGAACCTAATAGCAAGGGAATTACTAAATAATATCCTATTTAATTAGTATTATCTTGTCATTAAAATGAAAACTAGAAGAATGATACTTTAGCTATATCTAGAAAAAATAAAACTAAAAAAGTGAAAAAATAATTCACAGACAATACCTACCCCAAAACAGTCACAAAAGTAAAAAAAGGCAAGGAAAGGAGGGAAAAAAAGAATTGAATGTCACACATTCAAACATTTTAGGGGTTATTGAATAATTTCTACTCCAGTAATAAATAAGAAAACAGTATAATTACACAACCTCTGGTTATTGATTCTGAGCAAATAAAAACTATTAAGACCTAAACTGTTTTGCAAAATAGTTCTGATAACATCCATAGTAAAAGTCAGGAGTGTATAATGTTGCATCTGTCTATTAATGGATTTCTTTTGGGACAAGGAACTGAAATTTCTAAGGACTTTGATAATTTTCCTTTACATATTATTAAAAATCAAATAGCGATAGAGAAGATGAAAATGGAAATTCTTCAGTTTTCCTAAATAGCCAGGATAGGATTTCAAATGAACCATCAAGAAGCAAGCAACATTAAAAAGGGGAACTGTACATACTACAAATGACCTTTGACTTTCATGTTTCCCCTGAGATAAGAGATCTCTCCTCACCAAAATTTATATGGGAACCTTTCCTAGAAAAACATCCTAAGGTGGGAAAGGAGACTAAAGGAAAAACTGAAGATACTCATCGTACATCTTTCTTGGGGTATAATTTAGTAGCCTCGGTTCTCTCACAAGATCTCTTGAAATATATTGAAATGCCTTTTACACAAATGTGGTAATTCTGGAACTGTTATGGGTAAATAAAGTGGAATTACTGGTTTTAAGGGCTACAGTGATGTAATGGAGAAGCAACATATGACCAAAAGGTTAATGGAGGAACACATAAGAAAAACATATGAAGAAAATGAAAATGGTTCACTTATTAGAAAACAACAAAATGTAGCAACATGTCCCCTGAACTCTGATATAAAAAAAGAGGGATCCAAGTTAACCTTCCTCCCACATTTGTTAAGGAGTTAGCATCACCTGTAATAGAGAAAATGTATAATAGAATAGGTGGGGAAAAACTTAGAAATACAAGAAAGCAGAAAACAAAATAAAAAGGGTTACCCATCTGTAAAAACCGATAGTGAACAACAACTGGAAAATAAAAAGGAGTGTGGTAAGAGCCCTTAAATAGAAGCTCAAGATATGTCTGTTTACGTAATAAGTAACCACTGATACTGAAGAGCAAATGGTGGAGAGTGCAGGCCTCAGGGGAGATAAATGCAATTCCAACAAGTACATAAAGGAAATTGGATAGACCCATCCAAGCCAGATAGGTAAAATGTAATTAAGACCATGACTTTACTGGTGCTTAAAGAGGTGGCAAAGGATATTCATGAAACCAATGATTCCCTATGAAATAAAACTAGGCACTATTTATATATAAAAACATCAGAGCAGGATATCCTGAAAGCCTTCAAAATCTCAGACACTGTAGCAAGGGATTGGATCTATGCTATTAAAGCAATGAAACAGAAGGTATCAGAATATATTCAAAGGAATTATTTTTTGTCATCCATTGGAATTACATTGAAATGTCTGGTACTGTTGAGTACAGTTTTAACTGACAGATACTTATTGTCAGAGTGAAAGTATTATTGAGGACTGTAAGGTGAGTATTTCTGTCAGGGGAATCCCATGATCTGATGAAAACTATGACACCTTGAAAAGGAAAACAAAATACCTGCTTAGATTCACTGAATGTTTGGAAGCTTTCCATGTGTTGCATCCTTTCCCTCTAAGGGATGAAAGGAAAACTGAGATAATAGCTTATTTCAAAAATCTAGAAAGTGCAACTGCCATTTGTGAAAATAAGTAGCAGTTATTAGAGCTTGGTTTGGAAACTGGCTATCCAAGAATAATTTCTCATGTACAAAATAATGAAGCGGAGTGTATTGAATTGGATGAGAAATGTATCCAATGATTGACACACAATTTAAGTGCCCAACTGAAGCAAAATCAAAAAAGACAAAATAAAGAAATAAGCAATTCTCCTGTTCACCCCAGCTCATTAATACTGTTTGGTTGCAACATTTTACCAAATGAACCAATTGGGATAGTGAAAAAATCTATATGTGACTTTATAAGAAAGCTTTTAAATATATAAATCCAAAGAACTATAGTGGCATGGATTGAAGTTCATTATGATTACAATAGTACCCCTCAGATTGATTTACTGTCTAAAGATAACTCTTGTTTCAAACATATTTTGTCCAAATCTGAAAAACTAGACATTTTGGGGCTGCATTTGGTGGACTTTCAGAGTTTGTACTGTAACCAGAGAGCTCCTGAGCATAAGTAAGATAAATCACAAAACCATTTCTCACCCCATTTGAAGACTACAATAAGTCTATAAATAGTGGAAGATAATGCACTTTTTACTTCTTACCACAGGCAGTAAAATAATAACTGTTACATAAATGCACATGCCCAAGAAAATTGACAAGTGAACATAGATAATCTAGGTAACAGGAAAATGGTATTGTGGCATATCAATAGGCTACAAATAAATGGCAGACTCTGAATGTATGGAATTTTTGTACACACACAAAATTACCTTTCTACAGGAAATTTAGTGGCATCATGGTATTCCAAGATTCAAAGGGTATGAGGTGTTATATAAAAGCAGAAAAAAATTAATCTTGGGAGAAGACAAATGGGGTTACTTTAAGCTATTAGACTTAATAAAGGAATTTTGACTAATCAGTTAGGCATTAATTACCCACCCAAAATGACAAGGTTCTATTTTTCAATAATATAGAAAAGATTTGAAGAAAAAATAGCTTCTTTAATAGAGGCAAATCTAGATTTGAATATTATAATGGCTAGAGATTTCAATACAAGATATGTTGAAGACATCAATGATATAATTGATTCCCAATCAATATTTTTGGATGAAAGGGTTAATCTACTGAATAATAACCAATAATAGGAAAATAGGACATGAAAATTAATGAGGTAGGAAAAAAGTTTATTATATTAATGTATGTCATGGATTTAATATACATAAATAAGGAGACCAAGATGATACTTTTACATTCTATTCACATACTGAAGCATCTGTAAAAGATGTAATACTTACTAATTTAAATACACTAGATGAAGTCATTGACTTAAAATTGAACAGTTTGAATCATCCCATCTTTCAATCAAATTGATATTAAGCCACCCATTAATTGAAATGGAAATCTTATCCATACCTAGTCATAATATTGATGTTATAAATCTCGAAAGAATTAAACAGACAGAATTAAACAGTAATAATGTAAAGGATATACTTTATTCTTCAAAACCAAAAGTGATAAAGGAGGCAATTTTATACAGCCATTACAAAGACTACTTCAATATCCCCCATAGTTCATTTCTCCATTGGTTTATGTTTAAAACAAGAAATATAATGATACTCTGACATGGTTCAGTGCAACCTGTAAGAAAAAAAGAGAGATTAAATACAGTAATCAGGAAAGTAAGGCAAGTCAAATATAAACACAATTTAAATGAACTTAAGCAGAGAAAGTTATATCAGGAAGAATAACAAGTTTCATCAAAACTCATTATAGTTAAAATTGAGAAATACGTTCTTTGAGAGAAACACCAGGACTTTTCGGATGCCGGTAGCCAAGGGCACAAGCTCATATTCAAGATCTCTAGATCACTATATTCAACCTAAGGAATGGGTTGCATGTTTCTCTAAGGTATATTATGATGTGGAAAAAGGGCATAGATTTGATATTACAAACACTTTATGGGGAAAAACTAAATGCATATTACAAACCTTGTCCCTTTTACATAACTAACTCAGACATCATTAAGGTCCTTGCCAAAGCCAAATGTAATAAAACCCCAGGCCCAGATAAAATGACTACAGACGTTATAAAATTTAATGAGGAATGGTGGCTACCAATTTTGCATTATATTTTAAATTTCATAGTTCAAAATGTAGTAATTCCAAAATCCTGGCAAAGGGCTTCATGTAATTTGTCAAAGTAATAATAGTGATTGCAATTACAGCGATGACTTTGCATCGACTACAATTACGGCGCCCATTCAATCAATCAATCAATCAAAATCTTTATTTAATCAGGCGAACATCATTGAGCATAGCTCATTTACAAGATGGACCTGAGTGGTCAAGAAGTGCAAGTGTTATTACATTGACAAGGGTATCATAAACAGTAATACAATGACAGGGGTAACAAAAAACAGTAATACAATGACATAAGTGCTAGTATATAACAATATACATATGTACAAGGCATTAACACTTTTAATCTGGGAGACAGTAGGCAGTTGGCACATCAGAGTTAATATGTAGATTATAGGACCTAGCAGGGATTTTGAGGGTGAATCTTGAGACTGGGAACGGAGTTTTTCAGCATATAGAAACACGAGCAGAAAAGGGGGGGGGTAGGGCCTGAATTAGGCCTTGTGGAAGCAGTTGCAGAGTTCTGGGAATAGGGGGTAAATAATCTTTGAAGGATATTAAGGGTGGAGGTTATTTAGCTTCATGGTTTTTGGAGTGAGTTCCAAACAATTGCTAGTGAGTAGCTGATAGCAGCCCTCCCAAGCTGGGTGCAGGCATTGGGGACCTTAAGAATGATAATTTTGCTGATCCTTAGGTTGTATGGCCTAGAAGTGATTTGAGTAAAACAGTCCGAGATTGGTAGGTAGCTTGCCTGATAAGGCTTTGAATATCCAAATTGCAGCATTCCTATTTCTTCTGTGTTGTAATGATGACCAGTTAACTGCCTTATAAAGGGAACAATGGTGGGTGCTGAAGGAAGGTCAGTAATGAATCTGATGGACCTGTGGTATAGGGTGTCCAGTTTATTTAAGAGGGGGAGTGAACAGTGTCCATACAGAAAGTCAGCATAGTCAATGAGGGATAGGAATGAAGCCTGGATTAATCTTTTTTTGGAGTCTCTGTTGAGGTAGTGCTTTATTCTAAAAAATAAACCAAGCCTTTGTCTCAGTTTCTTTAGTAGCTCCTCAATATGGACAGAAAAGTCAAGTTTGTTATCAATCCAGACACCAAGATATTTGAAGTTATCAATGAATTCCAGCTTCTCTCTAAGTAAGGTGGTTAGTTGTAGGGTGGTAGATGATGGGGTAGTGGCAGAGCAACTTTGTGAGGAAAAGAGCATAGCTTTTGTTATTTTGGCATTTAGAAGTAGTTTTTTATCCAGTAAGTTGTGTTGTAGGATGGAGAATTCAGATTGTAGCAGTTCACAGGCTTTAGACAATGAAGGATTGCTAACATATAGCAAAGTATCATCAGCAAACAGATGGATGTTTGATTGAGTGAGGTTAGCATCAATATTATTAATATAGATGGCAAAGAGGATGGGGCCAAGAATAGAGCCTTGCGGTACACCTCTTAGCAGTGGTTTAAAGTGGATAGGTAGTTTCCATTTTTACCAGTTGTGATCTGTCTGATAGATAGCACTTGAACCAATTGAGTGAAGGGAATCCAACCCTATTGAGCCAAGGAGGTGATCAGTGATTCATGATCCACTGTGTCAAATGCTTTGCTCAAATCCAGGAACACAACACAGGTACTATTCTTCTTATCCATAGCAGTCTGCCAGTCATTGGTTACTTTGGCTAGGGCTGAAATGGTGCTGTGCCTTGATCTAAATCCTGATTGTGCTGTGTTTAGGAGGTTATTGTTATCCAGGTAGACCCTTAATTGTGAGTTTACTAACTTTTCGAGCATCTTGGACAGAACTGATAGGATGGAAATGGGCCTGTAATTATTGAGATCCATGGGATCACCAGATTTGAGTAAAGGAACTACTTGAGCTGTTTTCCAAATGGAGGAATGGATCCAGTGGTGAGGGAAGATTGAAGAGATGAGGAGGGAGCAGATAAGACTTGAGATGCAATCTTGAGGAAGTAGGGTCCAGGAGTCTGTACCTGCACTTTTGAAGTATCCAAATTGGAGAGGAGATATTCCACTTCTTTCAATGATATTGGGTTGAAGGAGAAGGTTGATGTAGCCTTTTGGCCCACGGTGGATTGAAGAGTCAAGGAAGATCTCAGGAGATTTGCAGGTGAAGAGTCAAATGCTAGTCCAGCTGTGGTGAAGTGGTCATTGAAGGTATTTAGAATTTCTTGTTTATCTGTAATTTCTGTGTTATTTAGTAGCAGTTTGCAGGTTAAGGCAGGAGTAGAGTTTTGGCCCAAGATACCCTTTATAGTTCCCCAGAGCCTGGTTGGGTTATTATAGGAGGCATCCAATTCAGCTCTATAATAGGCCGCTTTGGCAGATCTTATTTGTGTTGTACATGAATTTCTTGCTTTTCTGAAATTTAGCCAGTCTATGGAGTCCTTAGTTTTTCTTGCCTTTTTCCACAGTTTGTCTCTGGCTAGCAAGGCTGTTTTAAGATCAGTGGTGAACCAGGGGCAGGACCTTGCTTTAATTCTGATATTGATATCTGATATTCTGACATTCATATGGGCAAGCACTGTAATGGCAACTATATAGATAATGCTTGTTTTTTGGGGGCTTTGGCCCCCACACATCCCTTTGTGGGGGGCTTTGCCCCCGCACACTCTTACTAAAATAACCTACTCTGAGGTCATAGCACCTTGGGGTGGGGGGAATACATTTATCACTGTTACGGTGCTCGCTCATATGTATGGGTGCTGTTGTTACAATTGCTGTAATGCCGTTGCTGAAATTGATCATCACTATTTTTTACTTCACTGACTTGTCGTGCTACCCTGGCAAGGAAATATCATTTTCTCTATGCACAAAAAGGGTAATTTAAGTGATCCTACACCACATCATCCTATAAGTTTAATTGACACCTCACAGACACATTTATCAATGATATTACTGGACAGACTACAAGACTGGTATAGATGAAAATCATATCTTGGTTGAATATCAAAATAGATTTAGAACTAATAGATTTATCATATAACATTGTTCAGTTTTGGCTTGTTTAATGCATAAATATGTAACTGTGCACAAAGGTAAATTATTGTTATTTTGCTGCTTCATTGACTTTAAGGTGGCATTTGATACTATTAGCAGGTGTACATTATGGGATGGTTTACAAAAATTAGGAATGGAAGAACATTTGTTGAATATTATCATTAAATTACATGAACACGCTTGGTCAAAAGTATAGAACAATTTGACAGGCAGCCTAATGATAAAAATGAAGACTAAACATGGAGTCCAACAGAGCTGCATTATGACCCCATCATTATTCAACTGATACTCAAATGGAATTATCAGTCAGTTGGAAGATGAATCATATCATTCTCTTAAGGTAACCTCAAGTAAAATCCCTCTGTTCACCTATGCAGATGATGTATTAATTTTGACATCTTTTCTTGGCCCTCCAAAGGAAATTAGACAAATGTGTACAACTTTCCAATCAATAATTTCGTACAATACTAACAAAACACAACTTTTAGCATTTGGACAAAATTAACACCCAAATAAATATATAACTATGATAAAGACATTAAATTAATAGCCATAAATGTATATGACTATTTGGGTCTTAGATCTGCCAGCAAGTTATCTTGGAATAGGCACTTATTACATTTAAAATCTAAACTTGTAAGATCAGTGACTGGAGTACCTAGAGTTGTATGGCAATATGGAGGCTACTCAGTCAAGGGTTCTGTCATGGTAATAAACTAAAACATTAAAACAGCCATTTTATATGCAGGTGAAGTACGGAGATATGGGAATACAAAATCAATTGAAGTGGTGCTCAATATGTTATATGGATCTTTATTGGGTGTCCCATCATATGTACCTGCTGCTATTTTAGACCTAGAACTAGGTTAGTATTCTACACAAGAGAAAATAGCTATGATTGCCATGGATTTGCAGATATTACCTGAAACCAGGCTGCCAAGAGAATGTTTCAAGGACCAGACTGCATACCCGAGCAGGGGCTTTTAATTTCCATATGTAAGGTTTATCAAACAGAACATTTACACTAACAGTTTGAGGAACATTTGAACTGATGTTTTTCAAATCCCCAGAACAGAATTAGTTGAACAAATTTAAAATACATATAGATGTACTTCTGTTATGTAGGATATACTAAAACTTCAAGAATCAAAAAATCATATTTTCTATAAAAGAAATAAAATTAGTTCCATATCTCACAATATTGGCTGATATGAAAGCTAAACAATGTTATGCCAATTTAGATTAGAAATTTTTCAAAGTAATTATTTACACTTCAAACAACATACAGTATATACTCACATAAAGGTCGGTCTATGTATAAGTTGAGGACTGCATTTTAGAGCTAAAAAATCTGCCTTAGCCATTGATGCACCTATAAATTGGGTGTGTAAAGCTCCAGTCATGTAAGCTCGCTTAGGGTCATTTTTTTTTTATTATTTGTTTATCAATTTTTCCCATTTTTCACCCTACCCACATGTCCTTGGCATGAGCGTGCAAGTGTGGAGGCATGTGCACATTATGTACTGTGGGATGCCCCACCCTACTGGTCACCCATACCCATGTGCATTGCCACTGGACCTCTATCTGGAGACAGTGGGACTGCAGGAGGATGCCCCCCTCCCTGGAAGAGGAGAGCCACTGTTAGGCAGCTCAGTTCTGCTCCTGCCCCCCCCCATTCTGGCTCCTCGACAACCCAAGATCATTCCTGAACCTGGGTCACCGATGTAGCATGAGGTAAGGCATCCAGTGCCTCAGCTCTCAGAGCCACCAAACCAGCCCACTTAATGTCATTTTGACTATGTACCGCTAATGTAAATAACCAACATTAACCTCGTGAAATAGAAAAAAAATAATTTTTAGCATTTATTTATTCATGCACTATTTAATACTATTTATTCTGAATTTTTGTTTCAAAATCTATTTAAAAGCAAAGAAAAGATAAAACACATTAATGAAAAATGAAGATGCTCTGCTTTGCTGTAATGAGAGACAGTTCTGCTCACATCAGTCCAGCTCACGTGTGTGTGTGGGGAGCTTTGCCACAAATCAGACACTGAGATGGAACTGCAATCAGAGCGTTAGCTAGACATCTTGGATTAGAGGAGCTCATGGAAGTTCAGCTCATGTGTGGGTGGGGAGTCATCCATACAGTTTGAGATGCCACACTTTTTTAAATGATTTATTCAGGAATTGAGTGCCATGCATCAATTACCCACTGGCAAGTGAGGCTGTAGCTTGATTTTTTTACATTTCCCACAGCAGTTAATTGCTTAGGGCCACTTATCAGCCTGTAGCCATATAGCCATGTGGTTCACAATGTAGCCCTGTTGCCGTAGCTCCAGCACCCAGGTATTCAGCTCATCCTCTATTGTGGAAACAGGGGAAGGGTTTAATTTCATGCACTTAACGCTCTTGTCCACTACTATAGTGCTTCTTTTTTTTGCTCACCAGTCCCATATTAATTTCTCATTTACACCAAACTCCCTCTCAGGGTATCCAGTGATGATAGCACTTATAAATGAGCGATGGTAAAAACAGCGACTCATTTATAGTGCTATCATCATCAGCTACCCTGCAAGGGTAGTGATGGTGTAGCGACAAAAGTGACTGGAAGGGGAGGGATAGGGAGCTGTAGGGTAGGGATAGGAGGGAGGGTTTAGGAGGAGAGATGAGCCTGTTGCAACTGAGCCAGCCCTGTGGTGTGGTGGTGAGGGTGGCTGTCTACAGTGCAGTAGGCACTGGGTTTGGGACCTGCCTAGGGGAAATTATTTTCCACAGTTTGTGGCTGTCTATTTTATTTTTTTTGCCACTGTGTTTTGCCCCCTTCTTGACATGTACCCCCTGGAGTTAGGAATCCTTAGTAAGGGAGGGGCTATATCCCCCACAAGAACACTTTATTTTGCCAGAATTCGGGTCGCTGACAATTGTATATCGCCGAAATGCTTTTCGGCAATATACATTTGCTATAATAGCAATCGCTGTATTGCAATCACTATCATCACATGGAACCTCCTCTCAGCAGTCGCATTTGAGTGAGATTCAGCAAACGGGATGACCTTTAGTTTAAAGTCTACTTCATATGAGCTTCTTTTTCTTTTGAGTGAATGCATGTTGTTCTGTTTAGAGCTGGTCACATAATGGAGAATTAATGGGGGCTTCCTTTATTATTCAGGACAATCAGTAGTTACCAGTAGTTAATTGATTGCAAATGCATCTACTGAATATCAATAGTGGACAAGCTGGCAATAAGTACTGTAATTAGGTACTAAGATGTTAATGAATGCCCACGGTGGGTCTAGAGCACCTATTCATTAACTCTCATTAACAAACCTACATTGTTTCAAGCTTCTCCTGGCTCACTACTTCTCAATCTGTCATAAGGTCCTGCGTATAAGTCGGGACAAGTTTTGGCAATGCAAAATTAGCTCCAAAAATTTTGACTTATACACAAGTATATACAGTAGGATAGGAACTTCTTCACCTTTTTGTAGACGTGGGAGTGGAGAAATTGATAATATAGAACACAATATAGAACACATGATATTCTTTTGCTCTTATCTTAAGTAAGCAAGAGAAAAATGATTAACAAATATTTTAAATGATAATTATGATGCACTACAAAACCATTTATTGAACATGTTGTTCTCTTAAGAGGGTGACTGCTGTTTTACTAGCCCTGAACATACAGCGGTCTAGGGTTTGCACAATGGAACCATCTGCGTGTATCTGATCGATATTTGTAAGCCTTGATATGAAGTTGTAGTGATGTATAATTTTTTTGAGGATGGTTTAATTCTGCTGATTTGAATATTGTAATAAATATTACCGTCTAAGCAGAAGATTTGTAACATTAGAAATGCATTATAATTAGCTGCAAAGAAGTTCATCTGGGTAATGGGACACTATAAAAGTTCATTGCCGGCTCCTGGAGATGCTTGTTATAGCAAAGAAAGTTTTGTAAATGTGGAGCCTCTTCCAACATGTAGGTAAAAATATATTTCTTCCTGGTGTGGTTCAAAGATTCTTTAATTTCATACCCCCTATGTTTTGTTCACTTTATGAGCTTGTTCACGGCTTCTCTTAATCTGTTAAACATACATTTATGTTATATTAGTTTTTATTATACTTCTTTACAGGTATATATTTTTATTCATCATTTATAATTAGATGAATTTTTACCACTTGAACTGTAGACTTCTCATAAAAAATGGTCCCTTCAGACCAGTCCTTCATTAACTTGCTGTCCGGACGTTAATAAAAAAAAATCCTTAGTTTATAATTCACTTAGCAGCTTCATCTATTTTAGTTTTCAAATGTATCCTCCACCTTTTACCAAGTGCACTCTGTATTCAGTAGACATGACTTCTGTTATTTAACCTGATTCCCCTTGCCTGAGGGTCACATACCTTGCGAGCTGTGTAAACTTATTCTATCAGAGCTTTGAGCTTCTAAGTAGTTTACTTGTACCATATTTATAAGTCGTTTAGCAACCTGTAATAAATCCATACATGCATTTTTTAAGATGGCTTCTTTTGTTCTAGTTATATGGCTACTGCATCTGTTAAAATTATAAAGATGCCAACCGTTTTTACCTGCAAATGCATTTCAAATTCAAGTCAGCATATAAACTCCATTATGGTGACTATGTGGCATTGTGCTTGCAAATGTATGTCCCTTCCTCTTGAGCCTGTTTGGAAAGGCCACGGTGATGACGCATCATCACCCATTGGTCTCAGAGCGCAAGACTCGTTGCTAGGCAACAGTATGCTCAGTCTCTAGAAACTGAGATGACTCTTCTAAACAAGCTCTACTGCTGTTAGAGTGCTGGGAAGGTGTGTGCAGTGTAAATATTTCAAGTTCTGAAGCATGTTGTTTGACTGTCAGGCAGGGTGCAATCTTACACTCTATACTTATATTTTAGTTTGAATTTCATATTACATACATTCCACCTGAAAACTTTATGTACATGTCTTAAATATTTCTATGTTGGTTAGTAAACTATAATCTGGATTACAAGTGGGGGGGTTGGCTTGGGGAGAAGGAGGATAAAAAGGGGGGAAGGAAAGATAGTGTGACAACAAATGTTCAATGATACTTCATCCCTACAGAGGGGCTCCCTGTATTTGCATATCTTATAGCACTCAGATGTGTCTATGCATTTATTTACATTCAGCATCTCTAAATTTTGTACAGAGGGGGATCCTCCCTATGTGCAAGTATACCAATTCCACTCAATTTTCATGCCTATAGTAGGTTTCAGTGTTCTTAGTTGAAAAATCCATTTCATTTCTGTTCTTTCTAGGGCCTTTTTGTAGTTGCCCCCTCTTGCTGGAGGCTCAACTATCTCTAGTCCCAAAATCTAAGGGACACTCCACTATGTTCTTCTTGATTAAAGTGGACTGCTACTGGTAACCTTTCATCCCTATTCCTAGTGTCACCTTTGTGTGCTAATATGCATTTTTTTTAGGGCTCTTTTCATTTGGCCCACATAAAGGTGGTCACAAGGGCACTGAATAAGGTTTACAACACCTTCTGTGTTGCAATCTATGTGTTGTCTGATTTCAAAATGATGATTAAAGTGGGATGTTCAAACTTTTGTTTCTTACTAGTGTTGTTACACACTGAACATCTTCTGCGTTTTGTCATTCCTGGCTGAAGGGGTCCCAAAAGCATTTGTGACCCCTTCCTCTCCGGTTATTTAAATTGTGATCTGACTAATTGATCCTTAAGATTTTGTGCCTTTTTAGCTGCTACAATCAGTTTTTGTTGTAGTGCTGGTATGTTCGAATTATCCATCGCAACCATGTGCCAATGCTTGTTGACTATTTCCCATATTTCTGATATTTTGTAATTGTACTTAACTGCTAATGCAACTTTCTATGGTCCCCTTTCCTTTGTCTTGGTAGCAAATGTTCCTGTCTGTCTCTTGTTTCTATCCTACGGGTAGTTTGTTTTAACACTGTATTTTTGTATCCCCATTTCTGAATCTCTTTACCATGTCTTCTCTATTCATTTCATAATCTGTTGGTGTACTGCAGTTTTTTTAGCTCTCACTAATTGTGTGTATGGTATACTGTTTTTTAACTTTGGTTCATGGTAACTGGAGCTATGTAACAAAGTATTACAATCTGTTTCCTTCCTGTATAATGTTGTGTAGAATTTTTTGTCCTCTGTTTTAATCATTAGGTCCAGGTATGGAATCTGGTGCTTGTCATAAGCCATAAACTATTCAGAAGCTTAAAGCGCTGATAAAATAAGTTTACACAGCTCACAGGGTATGTGGCCCTCAGGCAAGGGGAATCAGGTTAAATAACAGAAGTCACTTTTGCTGAATACAAAGTGCACTTGGTGAAAGGTGGAGGATAAATTTTAAAACTAAAATTGATGAAGCTGCCACGTGAATTATAAACTAAGGATTTTTTATCAACTTTCAGGCAGCAAGTTAACGAAGGGTTGGTCTGAAGGGACCATTTTTTATCAGATGTTTACAGTTCAAGTGGCAAAAATTCATATAGTTATAAATGATGAATAAAAATGTATACCTGTAAAGAAGTACAATAAAAACAATATAACATAAATGTATGTTTAACAGATTAAGAGACCACGTGAACAAGCTCATAAAGTGAGTAAAACGAAGGGGGTATAAAATAAAAGAATCTTTGACTACACTAGGAAGAAGTATATTTTTACCTAAATGTTGGAAGAGGCTCCACATTTACAAAAATGTCTATGCATTATAATTACCCTATTTAATCTTTTTTTGTGTATAAGAACTGATGTTTCAAATAGATAAATATGTTGCTATACTTAAGGGTCAAGATAGTCTAAACATTTATTGATTTAAAAAGTGACATACAGGCAATAAAATGGGATCTATTATAAGACTGTTTGTTGATTATCCTGTTTTAAATCAGATATACAGTGTAACCTGCTTAAGTACATAACCCTTGGACAAACTGATTTTATGCAGTTAACAAGGGTATTCACTAAAACGAAATACCAACTTTCTGCTTTGGTTTTAGTTTGGTAAATAACAGATGGTATCCAGATGTAGCGTAATGGTTTTAATAAGTAAAGTCACCAGGTACAGTACATTCAAACATTTAATTTATGTGCAAAACACTGTTTAAAAACATTCACTGTGATAACATTTAATAAATTTAATAACTGAAAAAAGCTGATGCTTATGCTAGTGGGTAACTTGCATCTATCATCTCTGTTATAGTGAGCTGTCTCTTTTTTAAGGTGCACAGCTTTGTACAGACATCTTCTAGTTCATAATATGGTCTGACATCCCCCTCTGCTGCTGCATTTACCTCAAGAAACTGCTGAAGTAGTTGTAGGCAGTTCTGTGCTTCTGTGTTTGTGGGTGCATGCCTCCCCCCACACTCATCATCATCCTCCTCTTCATCTTCTGTTGTTTGGGCTGAAAGAACTTGGGCTGCAATGTCATCCTCTGTCGATTCCCCGTAGCATGGAGTGTTGTCATCTGCTGTAACAAATTTATCGAATGTCTCTGGGTCCATATCAGGCAGATGGATGGCTGCCTCCATACCTTCGACTGCTTCGTCTGCTTTGAGTTCACTGGCACCCAGAACAACAAAATGTGTGTTTCTAAAGCAATTTTGGATATACACTGCTTTGACATCACTCCAGGCTTGATGAAGTAAGTGAATGGCATTGAGAACTGACAAGCATCTTGCCATTTCTGCGGGGTTTTCTATGTCACCAGAATCATACCCAGATAGGATTTTGTCCTCAACTTTTTGAATTAAGGTGAGTTCTTTGTTTCTCTGCCAAGGGCTGTCGGGCTCCACACTACTCACCATTGTTTGCCAGAGGTGATTGTGATTGATTTTGTATGGGGGATTTAAAGTGTTAATGCTGTAACAGGCACTAGAAGCACCGTTAACACCTGGTGCAGTTAAGTCTAATAGCCATTAATAGGCTGTACAATGTACCGTTGTCAGCAGAAGCAATTAGGCACTCTACCTAACAATGAAACTGGCCTGAAAGCTGAGAGAAGGCAGCACTCTAATCAAATTTTTAATTCACTTAAGCAGGATTGCTAATACATTTAACCATTTTTTTTAAGCTATAAAGTATAGCAAAAAAAATGGGACCACATAATTATATTCGTTTAACAGAAATATATGCTAAAGCGATATTCACTTAAGTGGGTTCGACTGTAATACAACATTATTCCACTGGTGATAATGTTAATCAGTTCTCTATCAGTACAACAGCTAACTTACTTAGCCTCTTTGCTAAAATATAATAAAGGAAAGAGACTGTAACTATATACAGTGCAATCCCGATAATCCGAACCCCCACTGATTAGGAACTCCCTGATAACTGAACTTCTGATTTATCGCCTTCATAATCTCCACAGTTTAACATGATGTACAACCTATTGGTGAATTGTTTGCTTTTTGCTTCATAATCTAATATAATGAGTGGCAACAGAAAATGCATTGCGCTCACCTTGCAGCAGAAGCTCCGAATAATGGAGCACTTGGAGAATGGTGAGCACGCTGTGTCACTGGCCGCTGAATATGGTGTGGGAAAATCTACTGTGCACAACATTAAAGAGGCTAAGGAGAAGCTAAGAAGCTTTGCAATGTCGATGGAGGGCTCATCTGTATTTAAGCAAAGGAGATGGAAGAGTGGGTAAAGTGTGACAGCACTGATGAAGGGCACGCTTTCATGGACGAGCAAGCAATCATTAATCAAGTCTGTCCAAGGACTTCATCCATGCCTGACAATGATGCCAATGAGGAGGAGAAGGAAGAGCCCGTTCACATCCCGTCACATTCAGAGGCTGTCTCACACTTTGATCATTGCCTGCTTTGAACGGAAAATCAGCCCGACTGCGACCCTCTCCATCTGATGCTTGTGCACAAATGAAGGTCTCAAGCTGCATGAAAAAGAATGGGAGCTCTGCAGCAGAAGAGTATGATGGACTTCTTGAAATAAAAGCAAACTAAATTAAACTAACCCTAGTAGTACGAAATGCACTGAAGTGTCAAGCACAAAGCACAAAGCACTAGCACAGTGTGCACATCGCAAAGTGCAAAGCACCACAGTAAGTACATTAAGCACAAAGCACTCAGCATACATAAAACAAATGAAAAACAAAACAAATGGCGTTTGTAGTTTGCAGTTAATCATAATACACACCAATACCTCCCTAACATCACTTAACATCAGCACCTATAACTCCAGCATCATCAAGCCCTGCTGTGGCAGCCAACACTGCAAACACATGTTGGCAAACACTGAACCCTGCTAATGCAAACTCCCGGTTATTCGACCTACTAAATTGTCACTGAGGGAGGTCAGATAAATGGGACTGTACAGTATTTAAATGGGGCTACTGTTACTTTTTGTATTGGAGACTTCAGACAAATAATACACTTTAGGGTATGTAGATAACCAAACCCAAACCCTCTGGTGTCCTGATTACATTTTGGAATACCAAAATTAGCTAAAATTGTTTACTTACTTTCTCTTTCATATAAGATGAGTGTAATGTACTTTTATTTCTTGGCTATTTTAAATTGTATAATGTGAGGAACATGCTCACATATGTCTTATGTATTCACTGTTTTTAAATTGTAAAGACCTTGAAAGTGAAACAATTAAATTTGTTGTACTTGTTAAAAAAAAAATCAGGGTGAAGAAAATGTAAGAGAAATGTGCAGTGAAAGGGAAAATGAAAAGAGACTATGCTAAATGTGGGGTTACTAACAAATAGTGCTCTTAGAATGTGTTTCTTAATTTAAATATGAATTCCTCTTTTTGGATAGCACAGTAGTTAGGGGTATAGCTAGAATTCATATAGTCTCAATAGTCGAGTAGCATTTTAAAACAAAAACTGGGGACCTCTCCCCCCACATTTAATTGCACACAGCTAAATAGTGACCAGTCCCAATTAGTGGTGCAGGGGGAGTACACTGTGCTCCTATTTGAATGTCCTGAGTTCACTGCACTAACCTACCAACTTGCTTTAATTCAGCGGAGGCATGAAATGATTGGAGGCTGCCCTCCCAGGCTCTAGGAAGGAGGGTGATCCATTTTGACTGTACCAGCACTTCCTATGGGTGGCGGGGAGGCATTGTTATCATGGGTGACCATGCGATGTTGGCCCTGGCTCCATGGGCTGGAGAAACAGCAAATACACTGATGATAGCATTTGGAGTGCTGAATATGCAGGAAAACATGGGAAAATGTGCAATTGGCTGTCAAAATGATAAGTGCTCCCCAATACCCATTGCACTAAGCCTGTGTTGGCCCACTCTCCTTCCCAATACTGGCATGCACACTACTGATCTTGGGCTTCTGGGTTGGTCAGCCTGGGTCATACTGTGGAGGGACATATCTGTGGGGCACTGGCCAAGGATCAGGGTCTGCTGGCAGGTGTAGGCTGGAGCAGAATCCCCAGTGAGAAATTATGGGACAGGAGTAGCCGAAAAGAAGTAGGGCACCACTGGGTAAGTGAAAAAGTGTCAATTATAAAAAAGGCAAGTGAGGACCAACCTTACACTTCTCTGGAACGCATTTCAATGGGTGACTACTCAGATTCATCTAGCTGCATAAAGCAGGTTTCAACGATAATCCCACCCCCACCCCACACACACACACCACACACATTCCTGGCTGCACAAAGCTAATTTTAACTGGTGACCTCCTCCTCATCCACTCACCTCTTGTACACAATTTCAGCTGGTTAACAGCATCACTTCGTCCCCCTACCACTCCCGCCACACACCAACCCAGCTGTATACAACACAGTTTGACAGTAGTGATTGGCATCACTTCTGACACCAGTAGGTCTTGCTGGTATACTGATAATGGTTCTGGAAACCTTGCATCCACATTAGTATGTTAGAACCTAGTGCCACCAGGCTGGAGTAGGTGCCTTAAACCTGCAGTTGGTATGCCAGTGTAGGTGCTGAATGTTCTGCAGGGCCAGCTTTTGGATTTTGGGGGCCCCCAGCAGGATCAGTGAACTCATGGAGCCCCACTTGGCCCACTTTTACCGCATGTGTTTGACTGTAGCCCATATACACATCATTTTATTTTATTTTCAGTACAACCCATAGTATATTTATATTTTTAAGGGGGAGACAACAGTGGTAGTCCTTGGGGCTTTTTTCTCATTCCATCCATTGTTGCCAAACTACCTCTTATTGACTGGGTCATAGATGTTTCATGACATAATGATGCCACAGCACAGTGAGCTGCACAGTCCTTTGTTGCTGATTTAAGAACACAAGAAAAAAAAACTAAAAATGAATAAAGTAAACTGCTTGAGTTGGAGGCCCCCCCCCATGATCAGGGGTCCCCCATGACTGCAGGGTTCGCTGGTGCCTAAAACCAGCTACGCCTGCATTAGGACCAGCATGCCAGTAAGCTGCTGGTGCTGGATATGGCTTCAATACCTATGCTGAGTTGAGAGAAGAAAGTACTGCCTGGTGGGTCTTGTCTTTACAAATTTGAGGAGAATTTCTCCATCCCACATAGCTGCCTGCTGCAGTAGGATGCTTTTCCTTTAGCTGCTGTACAACTGTTTCTCTTGACCTTACTGAGTGCTATCAGAGTTCAGCAGTCTTCTTTGAATGTCTGTTGCTCACCTTGAAATAAAAGCAACCATCTTGCAAATAACTGTGTTCCATGTTCCTGTCCTCGAGTGCTGGTACCTGATCTTCTCTGAGTGCTGATCAGCCCTTGTCCGTGTGCCTCTGACTGTGATGTGTGCCAAAGCCCAGAGCTGATGATGGAATAATGAGAGGTTGGGTCACAGAGAGTAGTGGCAGTGGTCAGGGAGGGGGGCAGTATGCAAATCAGTGTGCTAGAGGTACTGACCATCTGAAATGCCTGAAAAGGTAGTTTGGTGCTCTTTAAATGCTGGCGTTTCATCTGATTATGTATATATTTAGTTTTATTTATTTAAAAGATTTACCAGGAAATACATACTGAGCTACAAAACTCATTTCCAGATGTGTTATGGGGGAAGGGGGAGGGGATGATTGCATAATAGAAAGTAAATAAGCCCAGTAGTATGGAATCCATAATGTACAGCAATGTACAGTAACACACAGTGACATACTGGCAATGATAATAGAGTACAAATTATATACAACAGAAGTATGAGAAACCAGGGGACCACAGAGAGGAGAACGGGAGAAAGGAAAGAAAAGGAGGGGGAAGATAGATTAGGGATGGAAATAACAAGTATAGAGGAATGGAAGGAGCAAGTAATGGGAAAGGATAAGGGGAAGGGAAGGAGAGTGGAGAGGTAGAAGGGGAGGAGGAAGTTGATACAGGAAGAATGGGAAAATGGGTTGAGGAGGCTATGGAGAGAAGTGAGGAATGGGAGGAGATAGAGATGGAGAGGAAGGTGGGAAGGAAGGAATTTAGGGGTAAGAGAGGAAGAGGAAGAGAGGGAACAGACAGGGATAGGATGAAAATCAAGGTTGGAATATGATAGAAGTGTGACATGTGGGATGCAGAGAGGTGTAGGAGCTAGGGAACAGCTAGAGTGTAGGGAAAGAGGAAGGGGAGACAGGACAAAGGGCTATGGGCATTTGCATAAGGGAGCAGTGTGTGCTTGGAGTAGAGAGGAAAGAAAGCAGTTGGAAGAGGCAGAGCGAATTGTAAGGGGAAGAGAGTTCCAGATACTAAGAAAGCGGAAGGAGAAAGTATTCGGTCAGGCAAGCGATTTATGAGAAGGGAGCAGTAGTGAGTGATAGCCTGAGTTATGGAGAGATTAAGAGGAATGGGGCATAGGGGAGAGAAGTGAATTGAGATGAGGGAGGAGGAAAAGACAGCCAGAATTTAGAAATGAAGGAGGCACAGTGGGGTAAGTAGCGATCTACCAAAGGGGGTAGAGTACAGAGAACAGTGGTGAGTTCAGAGAGGACAAGCCAAGGCAAAATGGCAGAGGGAGTGGAAGAGGGGGTCTAGTCTGGCCAAGGTGGACTTAGGAGCAGCACAATAGACATAATAAAAATTGGGGAGGATCATCTTAGAGATGATATCTCGGCAAGCAGGTAGAGAGATACAGCTTTTTTTCCTGTAAAGGGCACTGAGCATGGGATGGATTTTTTTGTGAGTGGCGTCTAAGTGCTGAAAGAAGCCAAGATGCCAGTCAAGCCAAACACCAAGATATTTAATTGAAAGTATGTCATCAATTGTATCCCCATCTAGGATGTGGAATGTGGGCTGGGAGGGGAGCCTAGACAGCCTCTGCCTAGTGCCGAAGCATATGGAGACCATTTTTTTAACATTTAGGGATAACTGATTTGACCAGAACCATTTCTGGACAGTGCCAAAATCAAAGTGAAGACTAGATGTTAATTCTGAAGGAGAAGACCCAGATGCAAACAGGTCCATGTCATCTGCATACATGTGGATGGAAGCAGAGGAGCAGGCTGAGGGGAGGTCACTGAGGAAAATGGAGAAGAGCAACAGGCCAAGGATGGAGTATTTAATGTTAACTGTTATTAGTGCTGAAAAGAGTCAGGGTTATAGTATAGGTTTCAAAAAAATGAAAATGTAGTGCCTACCATAATGCAGTCTTTTCAGAAGTAGCAGAAATTAACTTAAACTGCAACTGACACCTTCAGGTCAGGCAGCTCCTGGCAAGGAGATTCATGCCCGAGGACCTAAATGAGGTATAATTAGCATTTTGCTGCAAAGGCATTACTAAGATATTTACTTTAACAATACTACAACCTCTGTTCCCCATTTTGTGGAGCTGAAGATTTCCCACCACATCCCCACTCCTAAAAACAGCATTTTTGAAGTTGGAAAGTCGAGAAAAAGATGCAGGGCTATTAATAAGGAGCTTAGTGAGAGTGGGAGCAGCAATGACCCTTCCATACAATTACTTGACTGTAAGGCACTTGCACATATTAAGGGGGTACTACTACATAAACTGGGTAAAAACTGGACTGCCAGACCCAGATCAGTAAAAGTTGGACTGGCTAGCCTGGCCAGGTCATCAAGACCAGGCACAAACAAATAGGCATAGAGCATGGTTGGGGACAGTGATGACCTTCACATATAATTACTGCACATATTAAGGGGGTATATTATGGGTAAAAACTGGACCAGCAGACCCAAACTGGTATAGATAGGTAAAAGCCGGACAGACTGGTCTTGCTGGACCATGCACAAGATATGTGCACTTTGCCAGTCTGGCTTTTTCCAATCTAGTCCAGTCTGGTTCTGACAGTCTGGTTTTCACCCATGCCCTGGGGGGAGTGAAAACCTGACTGCCAAAACTTGACTGGACTAGGTTGGTAAAAACCAGACTGGCAAAGTGCACATATCTTGTGCATGGTCCAGCAAGACCAGTCTGTCCGGCTTTTACCTATCTATACCAGTTTGGGTCTGCTGGTCCAGTTTTTACCCATAATATACCCCCTTAATATGTGCAGTAATTATATGTGAAGGTCATCACTGTCCCCAACCATGCTCTATGCCTATTTGTAGCCCTGCAGCCCCTTCCCTACTTTGCATCATCAAAATGCTGTTTTTAGGGGTGCGGCTGCAGTGGACTCTCAGTGGCTCTGCAAAATATGGGAGAGAGATCATAGCACTAAAGTAAATATCTAAATAATGCCTTCATAAATCAATTCAAATTATTCTGTAGCTCACTTACTGTAGATCCCTCTCAAGCAGGCAGCTCCTTGCCATGAGTTGTCTGGCATGAGGATATGATGGTGTCAGCTGCGTTTTAATAATTACAATAATTCAGAGGCATGATGAGATGAAACACCATCATTCCAATAGCACCACCCTCACCTTTTCAGACATGTGGGAATCTTAGACTCTCAGTAAATAGTGAGCTATGAGGGTTGCTGTCTATGTAAAAGTTAGCATTGTTTATTCTTCTTTTTCTTCTAATTCCTCCTGTCTCATGTGACAGTAATGTGTCGAGGACTACTGATTCAGTGAGGGAAAGCTGCTGCAGCAGCAATCTACAGTTAGGAGACTGACATTTTTGCCTCAGTTAAAAAACTCTGATTCAATATTTTTGTTTTCTAGGTATGTGCCCAGGTCTAACCAGCAGGAGTAAATGTTTTTTTTTTTTTTTAAACTTTTAATTTCCTCAAACTACACACAACCATAAAAGGCATGTAAATCACCCCAGGTCATCAATGCTATAATTAGTGAAGACTCTAGCTGTTTTATCACAAAATAATCCACTCACTTATCCCTCTGGTGTTTGCAAAACTGTACATGTAATCTTCTATCCAGTGTTTGCAATACTGTAAATGTAGGGCAGGATTCACGAAACAGATGTACCAGGAGCAAATGAGATACACCAGTGCATCACAAAAATGTGTCATGAAATGATTCACAGACAGGGTGGATGTGTCGGTGCATCTCAGATGAGCTGCGCTTAATAAGATACGCTATAGTTGCATAATAATGATATGCGGCGCATATAGAGGAGCATACACATGCATATACAGAGCAAAGCAATTCACAGTGAAAAAGGAAGGTGCAACTATAGAGCAAACCCGGCACAAGTACCAAATGTGCCATGAAAAGATAAGTATAAAAGAAGCAGACTTAAGTGCAAGCCGCCAGCAGGTCAGTGGCAGAACAGCAGCACCAGCACAGTGTGAGAGTGAGAAGGAGACAGAGCACACCAAGACCATAGATGGAGCACCATTTGTTATGGTTGGACTGCTAATGAGGATGAGGAGACGGGGAGGTGGAAGGCACTGTAGGCGGCTGGCCCCACGGTGGTATCGTGCCAGGCTGTCCTTCGAGCAACTGACAGATAGAGACAGTAGGTCAATACCGCCTGAATCAAGCCATTCTGAGGCAGCTCTGTGAGCTGTGCCATGGGGAAATGCAGGCACCCACTGGACGTGGTCATGCCATATCAGTGGAAACCAAGATGACAACAGTAATATGCTTGCTTACCACGGGAACCTTCCACGGGCCTTCTGGGGACACCACTGGCATATCACAGGGCTCTATATCCCATCTCCTCACACAATTCCTCACTGCACTGCTACCACATGCTTCAGAATATATCCAATTCCCCAGCACACAGGCAGAGTGGATAGAAGCCATGCAGGTGTTCCACAGGGTGGCACACAAGCCAGGTATCACAGGGGCCATTTACTGCACCCATGTGGCAATCCACGCACCACCTAGTGATGACGCGGTAACATACATCAACCATAAGGGATACTAATCTGTCAACTGCCAGGTGTTGTGCAATGCCACAGGGTGGATCAGCAATGTCTGCGCCACACACCCTGGGAGCACACATGATGCCTTCATATGGCACCAGTCCACCCTCTGCCACAGATCTGAGGCAAGGGACATACCAAGTGGTTATTTAGTAGGTGCATGGGACATGGCAACCAGCCACACAACAGGGCACTATGGCACAGGATAGGATGGGGGGCAGGTGTGCTGATAGAATGGTGTACAAAGTGCAGAGGGTGCAGCAGATGTGAGACAGCAGACGGGTGGAAGGTGACATAGGCAGACACCAGCCAGTACAGGGTGACACACGTGCAATGCTTGGATTGTGGGGAGCAGTGCCATTGGGGGCATGTGTGGCAGGGACAAGTGCAACACATGCAGACAGCAGCCACTGCCACAATGCACACTGGGCAGGACAATGGTGGGTGTGGCACATGTGACCCCAATGGCATTCGTGGCCTGGGACCAACAACAGCAGCAGGCCCAGCAACAGCAGGTTGATGGTGAGGGTAGGATTGCAGGGAATGGACAGTCACAGCCAGTGGTGGATGCTCAGCACACACAGCTGCGCAGCATGGGGCAGGGAGGGGGTGCACACTGCACATGTGATCACTGTACTAACAGCCACCATTTACCCCCCACAGGTGATGCAGCATACCCACTGAGGCCCTGGCTCCTCACCCCCTTCTGACAACCTGAAACACAGGCAGAGGAGCATTATAACGAAGCACACACTGCTATGCGCAGCATCATTGAGCGCATCTTTGGCATGTTGAAGATGTGCTTTTTGGTGCTTGTGTAGGTCAGGTGGGGACCTACAGTATAGCCCTGAGAAGGCCTGTGACATATTCCTGGCCTGCTGTATGCTACACAACATGGCCATTGACCATGGAATAGTTGTTGAGGCCAGTAAGTGCGACAGTTCCGGGGAGGAGGAGGAGGAGGGTGTGGAGGAAGAAGCAGTGCCACAGGGCCAGAACAATGGGATGGCGGGACCCATGGCTGGCTGCAAGGTCAAGGCTCTATAGAAGCATGCTGGTGGAGAAGCATTTTGATAACCATAGGTGAGTATCACAGGTATGTATAGGGGAAGTGCACAATGGTGACAACAGGTAGCAACATAGCCGTGCAGTGCACGGCGGATACAGCACAGCACACAAAAGGCCCAACACGGGCGCACACACACAACACATGTCACACAGTGGTGTTGGGGCAGCAGTGGACCCCAGAGATGCCAGGGACCATGAGGTTCAGAGAGACATATACACACACACACACACACACACACAGACACACACACACACAGCTCGCAACACACATGCATGCCACAATGACAGTGCCAGGGATGGCATGGATCAGTGTGCACTACTGCTGGCACACAGGCGCAGCAGTCACTGGACTGCAATCATCACGCCCGTGCCACATGGCACAACAGTGGTGCACACAGACATGCAGGTGGCACTGCATGGGGGGCCCACAATGGCATTGCACTGGGGCAGGCGCATGCCACCCATGCCACCCAAGGCACCATTATCCAGGTGAGTGGGACACAGAGGTGGAAAGTGCAGCAGCCATTGGAACAGGACCTGGATGTCACAGTGTGGCACCACGGCCACCACAGACACGAGGGTGGCCTCTGCCATGACTGGCAGATGCAGCCGCAGCACCACTCACCACAGGGGGTGCATCCCACACCCCTGTAGAGGTACTGCAATGAGACCGTGAACAGGTGCTCATTGGTGTGGTGGCTCCGCGAGCCATGTCTGTACTGGGGACACCTCGCAGTGCAACATGGGGCAACGGTGTCAGCAGCATTGGGTCCACCTAATGCCGCTGCCGGGGTGTGCCGGAGGTGCTCCTGGGTATCTGGCTGGAGGTCCGACGGCCACAGCACATAATGGATGCAGCTATTGTCTCCACAGTGGCTGCAATCCACTCCAATGTTACGGTCATGCTCACCCGCTGTAGGCATGCCTTTGTCAACATCTGGGCATGCCATGCAACTGCAGACTCATGGTCCAGGACCATCAGCATCCTGAGGCCCCTGAACTCTGCATGTAGGACTGCCTAGCCCTCCACAGCATCATGCAACAGGTGGACATAATCCTCAATGTTGTCGGCGGGTGATGGCTCACGGTGATGTTGCCGATCGATGGGTGGTGAAACAGCCTACTGAGGGGCATCCATGGGTGGTGGTTGCACCACAGCAGGCTGTGGCATGAGTGGGACTTGGGCATGCTCAGCCCCAGCATGTTCATGGCTGGTGTTGTCATGTTCCAACGGTACCTGCGTGTGTCCCACAGCACCTGGACATGACGACCTTGATGGCCCCATCACCGCACATGGACTAGATGCAGAGGGCACAGCACCCACCACCATGGACAGCTGTGCAGCCTCTGCATCCATGTCACGTGCAGCAGGGCCATCAATGCCATCTGGGGCCACCTGCACAGGCACCTGTGTGCTGCGTGTCCCACTGTCGACTGTGTCTCCCTCTATCTGGGTGGTGTTATCATCCACAGGGCCATTGCTGTACTCCCCCTGCTTGCCAGATGCCAGCACAAGAAGGGCATCAGCGATGTCCACTGCATCTGCTAGGTCATCATCAGATAATCCCAGTAGACCCTCCAGTCATGTGGAGACATTGCCAACAGCAGTGGCAGCACTAGCTGAGGGGTCTGACGGGCCCACCACCACTGGCGCTGGAGCAAGTGGCACCGGTGCAGTGGATGGTCCAGGGATGGCACCATCCACCACAGTGCTCACAGCCCTATGTGATAGGCCATAATCACTGCCTGCTAGGACACGCTGTGCAGCCGTGCCCATGGCTGCACCCGTGAGGCATGATGAAGCTGTGAAAAGAAGATGAGAGAACATGGTTAGTGTCAATGGATTATGCAGTGGCATACATACATACATACATACATACATGTACAGTTTGACACAGTGTTGTGCCATGGTTGCACATGACAGTCTCTGGCACAGCTGTGTAGTGCCTATAATGCTGCTGCAGCCATGCACTTGCTGTGATTGGCGCTGTGTGGTGACAGGGCATGGCCACATGGTACCCTGTGTGCCAATGCTATGACTTGGCCATCCAACAGTGTTTGTGTCCCAGCAACCTGACTGGGATCAGCCCATCACATGTGCCACCACGGGTGTGGACTGTCAGACACAGGGCAGCACAGCATGGGCTACACAAAGGCTACGGCCACACATGGTACATCACATGGGACTACAGTCGCACAGCAGCATACATTGGGACTGACTTGGCAGCCAGGGCACACATGTGAACAGACATGTGTCGTGTGCATGGCTACTTACAGTGCTGCGATGGGCTGCCACCTGTCTGGAACCCCCCTCCAGGGACACCCTGTACAGCGGACCTGGCAATGATTGCCACTAAGAGCTCCTCATTAGGGCTCAGGCGCACATCTGATTGTGGGCCACCCACTGTCCATCGCAGAGAAGCCTCAGTGTTGGCCACCTTCTCCTTTTCCCATCATTAAGGTGCTTCCTGCACTCCAGGGGGGTTCGGTTGTACTTGCCCATGGTGTTCACATGACAGGTCACTGCCTCCCAGCCTTCCTCCTGTGCTGTACAGCTGCCACCCCTGCCTGAAAATACATTACACCGCAGATTGTAGGCTTCAATGAGGGCCCACTCTTCATCTTTAGTAAAGTTTGTCTGCCTGTGACTGGTGGCACTGTCTCCTCATGACATACTGATTTCTGTGGGAGAGTACAGACAGACATTAAACATGATCCTGGGGATTCCCGTGTACCCATTACCGAAATATAGTGGCTGCAGAGTGCCACCACAGCACCTGGCTGACATGGCCTGCAGGCAGTGCACATGTGTTGTGGTGCATTGTCTGTCATGGTGGTCAGTGCTGTGTCCGGCATGGTCAGCCTACCTGCCATGGACAGCTGCATGGCCATGGACATGCCACCTGTGATGCATGACCAGATACACATGCAGCTGGCTGCCCATCACTCTCACTATGCACACCTCACTGTTTGTGCAGGCACATCAGTCGCCAGCGTACCTTTCCCCCCACTGGGGTGGCCTGTGGGACAGTGTGTGGCACACCATATTGTGCAACAGGTGTCCCTGCACATGGCCAGATGGCAACAGGCTGTCCACTGACCAGTTCATCATGTGGATTGGCTACACTGGTACTGGACTTGTACACAAAATAGATGACTCCATTTTACAGTCCATTGGCAGTCATCTGTATCCCCCTCCCCTGGGTCATGTCTGAGTCTAGGCAGAGGTTGCCTAGTGCACTTACCCAGTCCACAGCAACAGAAGTAATACATGTAGAAATGAAATAGTACTTACCTTCAAGGCTGTGAATCCTCTCAGTCACCTATTCTCAGTGTGGTCTGAGTTGGGAGCATTTATGGCTCAGGGCATGCAAATGGGGACTGGGACAGTGACAATGAGATGCTAAACAGTTGAGATGCCCCTGAATACGTTATTAGGCTGATTTGGGAGCATTGTCTGTGAATTGCATAATTGCCCTCAGCTCATCTCAATCAGCATGGTGCATCTGCTGAGTTGGGCGCATCTCTACATGGCGTATTACCCCCTGCATGCACGGTGAATTTGGGGCATCTTTCTGAATGGGGTGCAAGTACTTAGGCGCATTCAGTGCACATGAGTTATGCTTTGTACCCCTGATGCAGCACAGCAGTTGCACGATTGGTCCGACACTCGCATCACGGACGTGCATATTGTGCATGTAGCACGGTGCAGTCTGTCTGTGCATGCACATCCCCCTGCGCAGTGCACATTGTGACAGTTGTCAGTAGTTGTACGCGGATCGCGCATTGCGTGCCATTGTGCTACAGCACATCACAGGCGCTATATGCGATGGTGCTGCGACCACACGCAACATGGTGGATAGCTGGCTGTGACAGATGTATGACCCAGTTGTGACCCATGACCTCGCATTTCCACCATAACAGTGCGCATGCGCATGTGCCTATGGCCGCATGACTGACCAATCGCGCTTCATGCCGATGTGCGCGGGGGCATGCACATGGCCTAGTGGTGCATGTGGTGCCGATTTGCATTTCAGTTGAACAGGCATTGTATACTGCTGTGTGCTGTTTCTGCTGTGGGGATGCCAAGGGCAGGGAGGACTGGACGAAGGGTCATGAATTGGTTCAAGGTGGAGCTGCTCCACCTGTTGGCCCAGGTGCTGCATGTGGAGGGGGAGCTTTTAGGGAGGGAGGACCTGCAGGTGCCCAGGGTGCAGGTGTGGGTCACCATTGCCCGGTGGCTGGTGCAGCGCATAGGGGTTCCCTGCACCGGGGAACAGTGCAGGCACCATTATGGTAACCTTGGCCAGAAGTACAGGGCCCGTCTTCAGTGGCTGCATGAGCATACATGCAGGGGTGCATTTAGATGACCAGGTAGGTTTCACGCGTATGTGTGCAGCACAGGCACATGGGTCACATCACAACATCACACTCACATGGGCACTCACCAACGTGCACAGTTGGCTGTGGCTGCACCTGCCCTGTGGTGCCCTGTCATGCATGCCACATGGGGTGGGCCTCGCTGCGGTGGTGTGTGGGTGGGACAGGTACACTGTGTTGCACACAGAATGGGACCACCGTGTGAGTGCATAACCATGGCAGGGCACTTTGGGGGTTCAGGCAAGGCTGCTGTGCGCAGAGGTAGACTGCATGGCCAGTCACCGGTGTTGTACTGGCTGTGTACACCATCATTGCATGCCCACACTGGTGTTGGGGGGTTGTGCAATAATGTGTCTACTCATGGCAGTATCTGTCTGTTGTATCTTGCAGGGCTGGAGGCCAACCAGTGGGCCACGGAGGCTGCTAAGGAACATGTGCGGAGGGCTGCAGCATGTGCACGGTGTGGTGTCCATGTAGGTGCAGGTAGGTGGCTACCTTGTGTGTGCAATGTCTGTCTGTTGGGGTGGGCTTCTGCTCAGTGGGGAGTTGTGTGTCTACAATGGCACTTAGTGTGTGTTCTCTGTGTTCTTGCTGTAGGGTCCCAGGATCGTGGTGCTGGGGCTGGCGATGGAGGACCCCTGGAGCAGCAGCAGGCCAGTGGGTGAGGTGTCCAGTGGGCCATTCAAGCAGCACTGTGGCCCATATTGCATGTGCAGGCCCAACTGCAGTGGACATTGGCAGCTGTCATCCGTCTACTGTCGGCATGTGGCTGCGGGGGTTTGTGAAGGCGTGTTGCCTGGCCATTCCAATAGCTGTTTTTTGTAAATAGTTTATAATAATGTACAGATCTTGCTGTTTCCCCCACCCTCCTACCTATGTTGCTGTCCCTGCCCACTACCCCCTTCTGCATTCTTGCTACTGTATATAGTCCCTCACACCCCATCCCTTTTTGTATCATCACATGTATATAGTTGTTTTGGGGGTTTGTTTCTTGTTCCTGTAAGTGTTTTTGTTATTGTTTCTTGTATTAAATTATTGTTTCTCTGACACGGTGTCTGTGGTCCTTCACTGTTCCACAGTCCTGGGCTTGTGTACTGTCACAGGCTCTTCACTGTCCCCTTGCTACCATGCCCCTGTGTGCACCCGTATTTGTACAGTCTGCTTCCCCCTGCCCCCCTCCTCTATGTGGCCCCACTGTTGCCTGTGGCGTGTGTGTGGGCCTCATGTCCTACTGCTTATGTCTCTGCCCCAGTCTGTGTGTGCTGCTTGTGACATGCATACATTGCACTGCTGCATTATTGGTCTGTGGCCCTGTGTGCGGTATCCTGTGATTGAGGGTTTTGACTGGCTGTGTGACACTGTGGTGGCACTGTATGCTGCCCATCATATGTCGGCCTGTGTCACCTCCCACACAGTCACAGTCTTGACCACCTGTGGTGTTGGCCTTGTCCAGTGGCCACCACCTTGCTCCTTGCTTTCATCTGCTGTTGTGTGGCACCATGCTGGCTGCAGTGTACCTGTTCTGTGTGCCTGCCATGGGCCTGTGTGGGGTGTGAACTGGGCCTCTGGGTGTTGTCTGTATGCCCAGTCTCACGATTGTGCCTGTTTCAGCCACTGTTGTACCGTTGGCCACTCTGGCTTGTCCCTTTGGTCATGTATCCCTCTTTCCTTTGTCCCACTGCATTGTCCCCTGTTGCTCCCACATGCCTTGCTGGTTTGCTCCATATTCACTGTGTTGCTCCCCTGGGTGGTTGTACACATCCCGGATGCACTGACGCATCTCCACTTGCACCCTGCCCTTTCCATGCGATTCACAGTGGGGTTATGCATGGCGCATCCCATGGCACATCCTTTTGTGAATCACTCGCCGTTTGGTGGGCGCATCTCATTTGCGCCCTGCACATCTCTTTTATGAATCCTGCCCTCAGTCTTTATTATTGCTCACTGGATAAGGAAAGTTACTTAAAATTGCAGGTCTACTGCTGTAAAATTGACCCTGAACCAGTACTTGATGAATCTATTGCTCCAGATGTATCAGTATTACAAGAAACAGGAGGCACTGTAGGAAAAAGAAGAGAAATAAAAAATGCAAATATTGGGATCCCCAGGGGTCGTAACACTAGCAGGCAAATTTAAGAAAAAAAAACTCCTAATAGCAAACAAAGGGAAGGACACACTAGAATTACACACACAAATCAAAACACTCTTCTGTATATCATATATTTTTGCAAATTCTGACCATAGAACTCCTTTAATATATTGGATGTGGACAGGAAAGTTCAGTCATGGCAAGTACTAGAAACCAGGTCCAGGGAGATACATGTCAAGAGGCTTTCCTAGTACAGCTGGTCCTGGGCTCAACATGGGAAGATGTTCAGCTGGAGCTAGTGCTAATCAACAGTGAGAGGATCCAAAATGTGGTAGTCCAGGAACAGCTAGGAACCAGCAGCCACAGGACAGTGAAGTTGGAGGTCCAAATAGGGACCACAAAAGAGGCAAATGCAGTAAAGACATTGGATTTCAGAACAGTGGACTTTGACAGGATGAGGGGATTCCTAGAAAAAGACACTATGAGAATAGGGCAGTTACGTGGGTCGAGGAAGAATGGGAAGCATTCTAAAAGGTAATGCTAAAGGCAGCAGAAAGCTCTGTTTGGAGGGAATTGAACAAAAAAAGGGCAAAAGGCTCAGAGTGTTTCATATCAAAATTAATGAAGACAGAGCTGAGAGGAGGGTGTTCATGAAATATAAGGGAAGCTGGGAAGTGGGGGGATAGGGAGAGTACTTAGAGGCAGCAGAAGCAGCTAGTAGGATGGTGACAGAGGCTAAGACAGAGATAGAACCCTGGTTAGCAATGGGTATCAAGGAAGGAGAAATGGGAATTCTTCAGGTACATCAGGGAGAAGCAAAAGGTCAAGGGCGAATAGTGAGGCTCCACTGCCGGAATGTGGGGTGAGGCAGTAGCGTAGCATATTCCCAGAGGGCCTGGGTGCAAGGCAATGTTACAGGGCCCCTCCCCAGTTTTGAATAAACATCAAAATTATGATTTGGGCCCCTCAAACCTCGTGAGCTCGGGTGCCACTGCACCCTCTACACCCTTGTAGCTACGCCCTTGGGGTGAGGAGGCAAAAAGAGGGGTATGGGTGCACAAGTAGCATGGGCAAAATAATGGGAAAAGGTGTTAGAAAAGCTAGAAGTGTTGAAAGTAGGCAATTCTATGAGAGCAGACAGCCTGCATCCCAATATGCTTTTCAATGCAAAAAAGTGCAAAATCATGCACTAGGGCACAGAAACCCAGGGACAGTGTATAAAACGGGGGGAGAGGTATTGATGACCATAAAGCATTATAGAGTAAGTTAGTTAGTAAGTAAATGTTTATTTGTCAAGAGCACATTCCCAAGCGTGCAGAGTGCTGTTGAGTAAAACAAACACAATAGAAATAAACCAATCCAATATAAATATTTGCAAAAACAGTCTGATAAAACTATTTTAACAAAACATCCTGCAGCATCAACTGAGCAGCGTATTATACTAAGCTGAAAGCTTCCTGAAACAGACAGGACTTCAGGCCCGTCTTAAAGGTCGTCACCAAGGGCAGGTCCTGTACGCATTAACGCTCGGTCACCTGAAGATTTCAGCCAAGCCCAGGGAACGGTTAATAGGCCCACCTCAGAGGAATAAAGGGGTTGGGAGGTCTGACAAGGGCTAAGGAGGTCTCTCAGGTAACTAGGAAGCACAACCATCCTAGAATCCCTGCAGGGGGTTGGACTCAAGCAGCTGGTGCATAAACCAACCAGGGCCAAGTCGATTCTGGACCTGGTATGGACCAATGGGAACAGAGTCAAAGAAATACAGGTGGAAGGGCAGCTGGGGTCCAGTGACCACCACATGGTGTGGTTCCGCATGGAGACATGGGCTCAATTAAGCCACACAGAGGCAAGAGTATTAGATTCCAGGAGGGCGGATTTCACTGAAATGAGTAGATATATGCAAGCAGTCCTGGGGAAGGAAGGGGTAATAGAGTAGGTGGAGGAATAATGGGAGAAACTGAAAGGAGCCATAGTGGAGATAACAAACCAATGTGTTAGGACTGTGGCTAAAGAGAAAAGAAGAAGGAAACCACCATGGTTCTCGAAAGAGGTGGGGGACAAAGTCAGGGCTAGAAGGCTGAGTTTCAGGAAATATAAGGGGAGCCAAAGGGGGAGGGACAGGGAGGTGTACCATGAATGTCTAAGGGAAGCAGGGAAGGCTCTTAGGAGGGCGAAGGCACAGACAGAAGAGGGTTTAGCATGGTCTGTCAACAAAGGGGATAAGGCATTTTATAGGTACATCAGTGAAAGAAGAAAAAGGGGGGTTGTGAGGCTCATAGGGGAGAAGGGAGAGTGCAAGGAGGGGAATCTGGACAAGAAAGAAATACTGAACAAATACTTCTGCTCAGTATTTACTAAGGAGGGGGAGGGTCAAGGACCAGAGTTTAGTTGCAGAGGCAATGGGAGGAGAAGTGGACACCAGTCCGTTCACAGTGGAAAGAGTTCTGGAAGAACTCACAAAGCTAAAGGTGGATGAGGCCAGACAGCATCCACCTGAGGATATTAAGGGAGCTGCGAAGGGAACTAGCAGTGTCTCTAGCAGCCCTGTTCACAGAGTCTCTCAACACGGGTGTGGTTCCAGAGGAATGGAGGAGGGCACATGTAGTCCCACTGCACAAAAGCGGCAATAGGGAGAAGGTGGGGAACTACAGGCCAGTCAGCATCACCACAGTAGTGGGAAAGATCATGGAGACACTGCTGAAAGAAAGGATAGTGGCATATCTGGAATCCAGCAGTGCTCAGGATCTGAGGCAACATGGATTCACAGCAGGAAGTTCATGTCAAACAAATATAATAGACTTTTTTGATTGGGTGACTAGGGAAGTAAATCAGGGAAGGGCGGTAGATTTCATCAAAGCCTTCGACACCATCCCACATAGAAAACTGATTAACAAGATGGGTAGTCTGGGCATGGGAGACAAGGTGGTGAACTGGGCTAGGAACTGGATAACAGACAGGAGACAGAGGGTGGTGGTAAATGGGGTACAATCTGGGGAGAGGGGGTGATCAGTGGGGTACCACAGGGATCAGTACTAGGACCAGTCCTGTTCAATGTCTTCATTAGTGATATTGCAGGGGGGCTGGAAAGAAAGGTCTGCCTGTTTGCAGATGACACCAAGATCTGCAACAGGGTAGATACTCCAGAAGGGGTGCAGAAAATGAAGAAGGACCTGGAGAAGCTTGAAGAATGGTTGGAGATGTGGCAACTGAGGTTCATTGCAAAGAAGTGCAAAATAATGCACCTGGGTAGAGGGAACCCTGGGGAGAGCTATAGGTTGGGGAGGGAGGAGCTGACTTTCACCAAAGAGGAAAGGAACCTAGGGGTTACCATCTCTGATGACCTTAAGGGAGCAAAGCAGTGCACAAAGGTGGCAGGGATGGCCAACAGCATGCTGGGGTGCATAGGCAGGGGTATCTCTAGCAGGAGGCAGGAACTGGGGAGCCCTTGTATAAAACATTGGTAAGGCCTCACCTGGAGTACTGTGTGCAGTTCTGGAGGCCACACCTGCGCAAGGACATAGCTAAGGTGGAGACAATCCACAGAATGGCAACAAAGATGGTGCAGTGCTTGCACCACAAAACATATGAGGAGAAACTAAGGGACCTCAATATGAACTCACTGGAGGAGAGGAAAGAGCAGGGCGACATGATTGAAACTTTCAAGTACCTCAAAGGCATAAACAAGGTGCAGCTGGGGGACCTTTTCCAATGTAGAAAAAGTACTAGAACACGGGGGCACAATATGAAATTGGAAGGGGGTAGATAAAGAGTTAATGCAAGGAAGTTTTTCTACATAGAAAGAGTAGTCGACACTTGGAATAGTCTGCCACAGGAGGTAGTGGGGGCAAGCACAGTGGAGGGGTTTAAGTATGACTGGGACAGGCACAAGAGAAGCTTGAGAGGGGAGGGAGTGATGAAAAGCCATTGATCACATAGGGTCAGTAGCCACATACAATGTATAGGGCCTACGGGCAGACTGGATGGGCCTAGCAGTCCTTATCTGCTGACAATTTCTATGTTTCTATGTTAGGAACCAGTTCTTATACTGTATGGCCTTATAGGTCAACAAACCAACCTTAAAGGTGATATGCCACTTCACCAGCAGCCAGTGCAGTTCATGCAGGACCAGGGTTACATGACAAGTCCTGGAAAGGCCCATTAGTAACCTGGCCACAGCATTCTGTATCAGCTGCAAGCATCATAGCACACCTGTCCTCTACTCACCCTGAGGTGTAAAGTGTTACAGTAGTTGAGTCTGAACATGACAAAAGCATGTACCCATGAGGGCAAGTCTTCCGGAGGGATCAAGGCTTTAATCTGGATGATGTTTCTGAGATGCTAAAAGCCACTCCAGACTACAGCTGACACCTGAGTCTCAAATGTCAGCCTTTCATCCAGAGTGACCCCCGGATTCTTCACATTAGCAGAGGTCACTAAACTAGAGGAGCCAAGCACTATACTCATCAACTCCTCAGTGACCTCTGCACCCCACTGACAACCAGGCTCAATCACCAGTACCTCCATCTTATCTACATTAAGTGTAAGCCAGCTAGGGGAGATGCATTCCTGACCCTCAGCTAGGCAGAAAAATTAGCACCATGACCACATCCTATGTTCCGGGTACAACAGACAAGTACAGCTGGGTATCATCAACAAAACAATGAAAACTATAGAAACATAGAATCATAGAAATCTGATGGCAGAAAAGGACCCCTCTGGCCCATCGAGTCTGCCCTCCCCCACCCCACTCGTCACCCATGCCACAGATCCTCCCCTTCCCCCAACTTGCCAACCCCCTATGTCTGTCCCGTGCCCTCTTGAATCCCTCCACCGTTTCAGCCTCTACCACTTCCTCTGGCAGTTTATTCCACCACCCTCTCTGTGAAGTAATGCCCCCTCACATTGCCTCTAAATCTTCCTCCTTCTAATCTTAGACTAGGACCTCTAGTTTTAGCCTCCACCTTCCTTTGAAATAAGTTCCCCTCCTTCACCTTATTGATCCCCTTCACATACTTAAATGTTTCTATCATGTCCCCCCCTCTCCCTTCTAGTCTCCAATGGGTACAGATCCAGTTCCCTCCACCTCTGCTCATATGGCTTCCCCTGCATACCGTGTACCATCTTGGTTGCCCTTCTCTGAACCCTCTCTATCCCATCTATGTCCTTGCATAGGTATGGTCTCCAGAACTGTAACCTGTACTCCAGGTGTGGCCTCACCATGGCTTTACAAAGAGGCATCATTACCGCCCTCCTTCTGCTAGTTATGCCCCTCTTGATGCAACATTCTAGTTGCCTTTCCCACCGCTTTACTGCATTGGTTACCTACCTTAAGGTTGCTTGATATTATAATCCCCAGATCCCTTTTCTGCTCGGTTGTCTTAATTCCCCCCCCCCAAGAAATGTAAGCAGCTTGTGGGTTTTTGTGTTCCATGTGCATCACAACACACTTTTTGGCATTGAATTCCAGCTGCCAAGTTTCCAGCCACCCTTCTAGAATCTTCAGTTCCTGCCTCATTGTCTCCACTCCCCCCCGGGGTGTCCACCCTATTGCAGATCTTTGTATCATCTGCAAATAGGCACACCCTCCCTCCAGCCCATCCGCTATACCACTGATATAGATATTAAAAAGGAGGGGTCCCAGTTCTGACCCCTGTGGCACCTCACTCATCACTTCCCTTTCCCTGGAGTGTATCCCATTAACCACCACCCTCTGGCTTCTGTCCTTCAACCAGTTTTCCACCCACCTAATTATTTTCCATCCCACCCCTAAGCTTTCCAGCTTATTTACCAGCCTTCTGTGATGGATGGTGTTGAAGGCCTTACTGAAGTCCAGATAGGCCATGTCCACTGCCCCTCCCTGATCAACCACCTGAGTCACCCAATCAAAGAACTCTATTAGGTTCATCTGACATGACCTCAGAGTCATGAAACCATGTCACCTATCGTCCTGCAGGCCACTGTCCAACAGGTAGTTTACCACCCTTTCCTTTATTAGTACCCCCATCACCTTACCCACTACTGAGGTGAGGCTGACCGGGCAATAATTCTCTGCCACCTCCTTGCTGCCCCTCATATGCAGTGTCACCATATCCACCTTCCTCCAGTCACCCTGTATCCAGTGACAAGTTAAACAGCCTCATCAGTGGTACTGCCAGCTCCTCCCTCAGTTCTCAGAGTACCCTTGGGTGCAAGCTGTCCAGCCCCATTGCTTTGTCCACCTTTAACTTGCCTAGTTCCTCCTTTACCCAGTCTTCACTGAACACCCATAAAATCCATGTTGTACTGTCTAATGATCCTTTCAAGGGGCAGCATATGCACTGCAAACAGCATGGGTGAGGTGATCAAGCCCAGAGGCACAACAGAGAGCAGGGGCTTCAGGAGTGTAGAGAAACTCTCCTTCACCAGTCCATGTGTTGCATTTCTGAGGAAGGACTCAAACCTACAGATGACTATGCCAGTGAGTCCACAGTGCTCTCTGAGATGATCCTACAACAACCTATGGTACATGGAATGAAACGCTGAGGGGAGATTGAGGAAAATGAGAACTAATCACTCTCCTCTATCTCTCACCCTGAAAGGATTATTGTACACCCTGACCAGCAAGGTCTCAGTGCTGTGCCTTGACCTAAAGCTGGACTGAGGAGGTTCATAGATGTCAAAAGTAAGAGACCTTGGTGTTATCATGTCTGATTACCTCAAGGTGACAAGTCAGTGTGACAGAGCAGTAGGTAGGGCCAGTGGGATGCTGGGGTGCATAGGGAAGGGAATCGCCAGCAGAAGTAGAGAGGTGGTGTCACAACGGCATCAGTCATTAGTGAGACCGCACCTGGAGTACTGTGTCCAGTTCTGGAGACTGCATCTCAGAAAGGATATTGACAGGATAGAGGCTGTCCAGAAGAGGGCAACTAAACTGGTGCTGGGAATGCATCATAAGCCCTATGGGGAGAGACTGAAGGATCTCAGTACGCATACCCTTGAAGAGAGGAGGGAGAGTGAGGACATGCTAGAGACCTATAAGTACCTTACAGAGTCATCAAGGTGTAGGAGGGAAGTATTTTTCAGAAGACAAGGTACACCAGGACAAGGGGGCATGCAATTAAACTGGAGGGGGGAAATTTAGGAGAGGTATGTGGTTATTTCTTCACTAAAAGAGTGGTGGATGCCTGGAACAGTTTTTCAGCAGAGATGATGGGAGTAAAAAAGTGGAGGTTCATTTATTCATGAACCCACTTGACACTGGAAATCTGTTGCAAAAATTGGAGTCTGAAAGGGTCAAAATATTTGTCCATCCCAACTTGGCATGAGAGGAGGTGTTGGTGGTGGAAGTAGACCCTTGATTTGGTGGGGGGTATGGACACCTAATTGATATGCAGCAAGACCTTTGACTCAGTCCCCCACTGGAGACTGGTCAAACAAGGTAAGGGACTTTGGTGTGAAGGAAAAAATGGTGACTTAGATTAGAGGTGTTGCAAAGTTTTAATTCTCAAGCAAAGTTAGTACGAAGTCAGGAACTTAATACTTCCTGAACACTTTGCAAAGTTCCTGATGGCTGCACCATTTGTTTGCAGTTCTTTTATTTAAAAACAAATTCATAAAACCACCTCCATCCTCTTTGTCATATCTACCAACCCCCTCCCACACTACAGCACATGTTTTTGACTAGAATTCCCCTATCCATCCCCCGCAAAGCCCCAATCTTCCTCTCCCTTACCCAGTTAAGTTTATAACTTATAAAAGCTGATAGCCACTCTGTGAATTATCCCTTCCTCACCCCCAAAACCAAGTATCCCCATCTCCCCTGTATCTGTCCCTCATTGTTGGAACAGAAACTCCTCTCTCTTTACTGCCCTGAACTTTCTAGACTCTATACATCTCTAGCTTGGGTAGAAAACCAACTGAGGGAAAGAATGCAAGTCATAGTAAATGGGGAGTTCTCAGAAGTAAGGGAGGTTACAAGCAGAACACAACAGGGATCTGTGTTGGGCACTGTCCTTTTGAACATGTTCATTTATGACATAGGGAAAGCATTAAGGACCAGGTCCAGTCATGCTGGAGACCTGGGTTCAGGAACCAGCCAGGGCTGCCCAGGGGTCATTTGAGGGGAGGAAGCTTGATTGTCTCAGTGACACTCTTCTCCTCCATGAAGGGGAGGTCACGTGCTCCACCACTATACCACCACCTAGGGTGACCATGGTGGTGGCGAGGCAAGAGCAGAGGTTCCGGTGGAAGATGCCTCAAGTGAAGATGTCCACACAGCCGCAAGGCCCATCATGCTACCTCCTTTACAGAGTGCCTGAGGGCTTCTGGGATTGAAAACAGAAAATTCCCCGGTTGTCAGGATGATGCCTGCCTCTTCTCACAGGCTCCACACTCACCTGCTTGGCTCTTCCTGACCCACATCCAAACTAAACACCTCCTGGGGTTAAGTGGGGGAGGTCTTGTGAGGCTTTGCCAAAGGGGCGGGGGGTAATCCATGGGGCACTGCAATGGGTCAGATGTGATAAGTCCTGGAGACAGCGGGATGATAGGGCTGGAGGAGAAGATGGGGCTGGGGCAGACCAGGCATCAAGGGGGATAAAAATGAATAAAAAAAGGACAAGATCTGCCTCTTTGCAGATGACAGAAAGATTTGTGCAATGGTTGACATGGCTGTGGGAAGGAATAGAGAACTCCCAGAGGATCTGGGCAGGCTGTAAAGCTGGTCAAAGATCTGTCAGCTATCTTTCAACACAAAAAAGTGTAAGGTGATGCAGATTGGGAAAAGAAGACCACAAATGCAGTATGAAACGGGAGTGTGGATGGTGCTAGAAAGCACCATAGAGGAAAAGGACCTAATGTACGTGATAGCAGATACCTTGAAAACCACAGCACACTGTAACAGAGCTGTGGGGAAGAAAAACAAGATGTTGGGAAGTATAGGGAGGGGGATAAGCAGCAGAAGTCGGGAGGTGTGCCTCCTACTATATACTGTATAGGGGTATGCGAGTAATGAATATTAAATTCTGAATACCATGAATAAGAATAGCGCTATATTTGGCAATATTTGGTATTCGACGTTCTGCAGGATTTTAAGATCTCCCAGGACTTGCTGGCCAATTACTGAGCATTTGCCAAGCCAGATCAGGTGACACTTTGATATTGTTGCATAGTGGAGACTGGAGAGAGCTCTGACTCGGGAGAGATTAGCAGTCAAAAAAAACTATTTTCATCACAAAACCTTTCTTTTTTTGTTTTGTACTGTGTGTCTTAATGCCTTGTACTAGTAAGAGCACTGGGAGTTTTTTTTCATAGAGAAATCATCTGATCTAGGAATTTTTTTGCCAGAAGCCGCAGAGAGAAACTACCTTCATTTCAGGGGCCTCTGTGCTGTGTACTGGAAGTGAAGAAGTACTGTGTTTCTTTTCTTAGTTCCTGCCGGGTAGTGGTGTGAGGCTTTTGGTTTTTTTCCCCAGAGAAATTGTCTAGTGATTTATTTTGCCAGGAGGAGCTGCAGAGAGACTTACTGTAAGTTGTAGTTTACCTCCTTACTTTCACAGGCCTCTGTGCTTGGAGGTGAAGGAGAAGAAGACAGTGTTACTGACCAAAACTATTTAATATCTAGTATTAATTTAATTACAGTAGTTCTAACTTCTACCTTGACTGCTGTACTGTACTGATTTAAAAAAGTCTTTAATTTGATGGTGTAAATAATAAGTATTTCTGGCGGGGGGGGGAGGGACTCAGGTTTCACAAAACCCAGTAGTGGCCTAGCCAGAAATGTAGGAGGGCAGTTGGCTGACAGCACTCCCACCGCCCACAGTTTAGGGCCAGGTAGTGACGCTTGCAGTGTGCACAGTGCGCACACCCTTGCCTGCCCTGCATGCATGCTGCTTGGAAGAACTTTTCTGTGCTAATATAAAGCAGTACTGCTGCTTGCAAGAATTTTTTTGTACTAAAATACCGCACAACTTTTGTACATTTACAGAAAAAAAATAAGTGCAGTAGTTCTGCTATAGAAATCTCTGTGTAAAAAAATATTTGTATTGTAATCTGAGGTTGAGCTTGGGTTTCAGGAAAGTCAGTAGCCACCAGCAGTCTCGGAGGGCAGTCGGCTGACAGCACTCCCATCCCCCACAGTTTAGGGCCAGGTAGTGATGCTTGTAGTGTGCACACACCCTTGACCACCCTGTGTGCATGCTGCTTGCAAGAATTTTTCTGTACTAAAATAAAGCGGTACTGCTGATTTCAAGATTTATTTTGTACTAAAATACAGCAGAACTTTTGTGCATTTAAAAAAATAATAATTGCAGTAGTTCTGCTGTAGAAATCGCTGTGTAAAAAATATTTGTAATCTGAGGATGGGCAAGGGTTTCAGGAAAGTCAGTCACCACCAGCAGTCTTGGAGGCAGTTGACTGACTGCACTCCCACCCAACCCATGGTTTAGGGCTAGGTAGTGATGCTTGCAGTGTGCGCACACCCTTGCTTGCCCTGCTGTTTGCAAAAATTTTTCTGTGCTAAAATGAAGCAGAACTTTTGTACATTTACAAAGTAGTAAGTACTTGAGTGTTTAGAACTTGTTGACATAGACAAAGACAATGGCAGGTAGAGGGGGAAAAAAACGTACTTGGTCCAGCCCATGCAAATCTACAATGGAGGAACAGGTTGGTTCGGCTGAACCTGAATGTGAGCGATGGTCAGCCCATACTCGAAGCCCAAAATTATTCTTTACCCCTTCCAAGACCATCTCTTCCAGCAACAGTAGTACTGTGGCTGGCACAGGACAAAGTGACACAAGAAGCACAAGAAGAAGGACACTGTTCTTGACTCCCACCACAACCACCAATGTGTCCCCATCTCTCACCTGTACCAGTATGACTCCTACCACAACCACCAATGTGTCCCCATCTCTCACCAGTACCATCACATCTGTCATTACCACCATCACCACTATAGAGACCCTGTCTTCCTCTTCCACAACAATGGGCAGCAAGACTACTACATCCAGTCCTGCAACTGTGACTGTCACTTCAGCCACTACTGACACTATGAACCCTGCCACTACTGCCACTGCTGTAACACTATCACCACAGTCTGGTAATCCTGCCACTGTGCATATTACCAGTATGACTACTACAGTTGATACAGTTATGCCTCCTGCTTCTCGGTACTCCTGACAAAGTTGTAGAGGATGACCAGTCATCTGGTTCAGATTATTTCTTTCCATATCATGAGCTGACCAGTGACACATCATCTTCTTCATCAGAGGCATATGTGAGTGACTTTTAAGATGAGGCAGAGTATGTTATGTACCTTGAGGGCAGAAAAAAAGGTGGCTGGCAAAACAACCTCTAGGTGTAGCACTAGTAGCAAGGGTAGTATAAGTAGCAGTAAGGGTAAGGGTCCCCCTCCCTCTAAAAAGAACAAACAAGCAACACTAACTTTTCTTCGGCAGGCTCCATCACAGCCTGAAGGACAGCCAAGTGATGGCAGCACTGGCATGGCACCATCAGGGGCAGTGATCACAAGGCAAGAACATCAGAACAAGACAGGCACATCTGGGGAAAACAGAACTGGGGATGTGGTGCTAGCAGAATCACTGGTAACTGCAGTGTTAAAAGTGCTGTGCGGCTGTATTTCACTGTGTTAAAGGAGGACACAAGGAAGGCAGTGTTTTCAACGCCACTATAAGCCGAGAGAAATCACTCTCTAACTTAACCACAACATCATTACAGAACCACTTGAAGCTTAAGCACCTTCAAGTGTATCAAAGCTTATCTGGATCTGGATCTGGACCCTTGGTTTCACTAAGACCAAATCCCTCCGGTGGACAGACATGCACTGTTGGCAGTGGTGGTGGTGGTACCTACAGATCTGATTTTGAGCAACCCAGTCATCACGGCACTCCTTCCCCCTCACCAACACAGAGTCGGGCCTCTACTCTTGTGGTCACTTTTGACTCCAGTGATACTGCAAGGTAGAGACAGTCATCAGAACTTCTCACACCACCGTTGTTTAAGTGGTCCACATCGATGTCTCCCATGGCAGTTCCAATAATGGATGCTCTGCAGGCATGAACAAAGCACCATGCCGTACATCCAACAGCACAGCAAATCACACAGCTGATTGCTGAGATGATGCTGTTGGCTCTTCAGCCTATGTCAGTTGTAGAAGATACTGGCTTCTGACGGCATCTCAACTATTTGCACCCACGTTATCAGATCTCAGCTTGTACTACATTTTCTCAAACTATTGTCTATATTGCCATGACTGAATGATGGCGTGCAATCTGCTGTTGCTGCTCTACTTGCAGAGGCTGTTGGCGATGTTTTTCACTGCACATCAGATATCTGGACTAGCGGCAACTCCCTGCATGCCTATCTCTCCTTAACTGCACACTGGTGTGTGCATCACCCTGCTGCTGCTGTTTCCGATGCATCACACTGTGGCTCGCTCTTGGCCCCCCCCACAATCTGGTAGTCTCATTAGGTCAGCTTTGCTGAACATGGGACTGATGGAGGAAGACCACAGTGCACATAATATTCTCATGGACTGCAAGACACGTTGCAGTCTTGGACTGGTGTTAACATCAATTTAAAAGTTGTTTTTTATTTTACTGCCAATGACACAAACATGGTGAAAGCCATCGATGAGGGCCATTTTGTGAGTATTCAGTGCTTTGCACACACACAAAATTTAGTGGTGACTCATGCACTGCGTAATAGTACTAGGAACAACAACGTATTATCCACAGCACATTCCATCTGCAGCCATTTTTATCACTCTGTAAAAACCAGTAACAAATTACGATAAGTTCAGGAATGCCTTGGTCTGCCCCAACGTCATGTAATACAAGATATTAGCAATCGGTGGAATTCTTCATACCTGATGCTTTTGTAGTCCCCCCCCCCACCAATTTGGGGCTTACATTAAGTGTCTCCCAGGGCTCCAGCAATGCCTACTGCCAGGCAAATGTCCACTGGAAACAATAAATCCATGGTTATTTGCTGACCCTATTGAGCTGCGGAGAGTGCCATGAAGTGCCTCCACACCTGTCCCTTTAAGTGACACAGCCACTGTGCTGTAAATGGCCTGGGCTGTGGGTCCAAGTGCTTCAAATCTCACGATCGGCTGGGCATCACCCCAATTTGCTCCACTGTGCTGTTGCTGTTAGAGCAGAGGGAGCCCTAAATGGTATTATAAATATTTACTTCTAATTTGTTGTTGTATTTAAATTAGAGTGCTCATTTTAACCTGCCTTCTTTCAGCTTATGCATCCAAATGGGAGCCACCATGTTTGGTCTGGGACTTCCAGGAATTGGACCAATTGGGACACAGGGGACCTCAAGGGGTCCTTAGTGCAGGTGCCTTGTGGGAAAAACTGTGAACTCTAAGATTTGGTGCCTAAAAGAATCAATGGGAGCACAATATTGTGATTGACAGCTCCCCCTGACCAATTGGAATGCAAGAAAAATGGACTAATCTGAGAACTAATTTCAAACTGTGAGCAGTTTGCCCCCAGACTCCATGGAGTGAGGAGCCCTGCTCAGACTTGCAGGGTTCTGGCTTAGGAAAGGCCTAGTTTCCTCCGGCATGTGTCTGCGGTCCCAAGTTCAGGAATCAGTTGCCAGAGACTGCCTTCTGCAGGTTGAAAGCTTTGCTCAGCATAGTGGCTGTAATTACGAACCGGTCTGAAGCCAAACTGAGAAGTTGATGAGTGGGTGCTGTTTCCATGTACTGTGCTGAATGCTCAAGGTGGGCTGGGGCCTACTAACCAGGGATGCCTGTTTTTCACCGGAAGCCAGTTGCCTTGTTTGGCCAAGTTGTCAGCCAACTGGAGGCTTTCACCAGCCAAAAGAACTGAACTTTGCCAAAAGTGTTTTATCCGACATTGGGCTCATGCTAAACTCGGCCCAAGCCATCTATTCCTGCACAAGTTACAGTTTTAGTGGTGAGAGACCAGCTTGGTGATCCAGCCCCTGTGCACAAGGTGTCGCAGGTTGCGGCCACCGGAAGGGGAAAGGCTGTGAAGCGGAGGTGAGTAATTTCGGTCCAGCTTCCCCATGCTCTTCAGTGCTCTGCAACAGGTTTTCATGTCACCAGGTCATCTTCTACCTACTGGTGCTGTGAGTAAACCCAGTGTAGTCTCCCTGCAACAAGCTCTTGAATTATTCTGTGGTACCATCTGATTTCACTCAGTGTGTTTTATAGGGTTTCAGTGGACTAGACCAACTGGCCAAGGATACAATTAGTCAAGGTCTTTGTTTGTGCATGTTTAATCATCTTTTCTTCTTATCAAAGGCCCCAACAACAGCTGCAACCCTGGGCACCATTCTGGCTAGCCAGCGTCACACTCTGGGTATCCAGCAGTTGCAAGACAGTATTTAAGGGGCTAAAAAAAATTGCATACAAAAATGTTCTGGCTAATACCAGTTTAGCAATCATTTATCCAGATTTTCACCCCTCTCTTGCTCACATCCCTCAATAAATAAAATTTTCTGTTTCACTGTTAAGCAGACTCAGGAGCAAATTATTGTCTGGTTAAACTTCATTGTGACTTGGGTAAAAGCATTTGAAAGTGTATGCTTGCATGTGATATTGCTTTACAGGGGCTCCAGGGCATTTGCAAGAAGACCAGACCCTGGTGGTAAATGCAAGAGGTGTGAGCATATTATTAATGTACATTGCTAATTGTGTGTTCCCTGCTGAAAAGGGTTGTATCCGTTGCAAAGGTACTTGGTCACTAGGTGGGCTAGTGGGTGGTTATAACTTCCCAGAGGGCTATACCAGGTTGGATAGACACCCCCATATACCTTATTCTGGGTGGAGGCACCAAACCTTTGTGTTTACTAAGGAAAGGGGAACACTGGTAATTGTTAATTTGGAACCCAGGCCCCTCAACCTTGTTTTAGAAAGACAGGCAAGGTAGTAGCCCTTGGAACAGTGCCACCTAGGGGTTACACTTTCACAACTGCTGGCGCAAAAGTGGGCACTACATGAAATGTCTATGGAGGCAGACATTGAAGGGGTCCTAGGACATTGTGATTGGTTAGTTCTTGAGGGCATGGTGAAGGTTCTTGTGCCATTTGAGAGGAGTACACTTGATCTAAGTGCTGCCACAGCCTTACTTAGTCAGGTTATCCCAGCTGTGCATATTCTCAAAAGACCATTACAACAATTTTTGGCTCACAATACACTCACTTCACAGGAGGTCACTGACCTTGTTATTCATCTCGATATAGAACTTGATGCAAGGTTCACCACAGTCCGGGATACCTGCCATCACATGTTTGCTACTATGTTGGACCCTAGGTTCAAATGCGAGATCCTTCATATAGCCATGGACAGCCACAGGGTGACTCACTTTAGGCAACAGCTGAGTGAAGAGTTAAATAGTGCCATGCAGACAATGAGACACTAGGAAGGGGAAGAAGATGCTCCAGTTTTGGTTCCTGAAGGACAGAGACAGGCATGTGGTGGTTTGGAATCGGATGATACTGGTGGAGATGGGGAAAGACGGCATAGTGGCAGTGTAGAGGAGAGTGAATGGGCATTACTCAGCACATCATTGCATCAACAGTAACACAAACGCTCACAGTCTCAGCCTCTCCCTGCAGAAAATTTACTTAATGGCTACTTTGCAGAATCAATTGAGCCATTTCATGTTGATCCATTGGGTTACTGGGTTCAGAAAATATACTCCTTTCCTTTCCAGACACAACTCGCTTTAAAATACCTAAGCTGCCCTCCTACAAGTGCACTGTACGAGAGGATGCTTAGCATTGCTTGTAACATTGTTGAGTCACACTGTTCCAATCTGGACCCTCAACACATTGAACAGCTAGTGTTTCTTAAGCAAAACTTACCAGGAATTGGCTACAAATATGATCTGCCCACATAAAACTGGTGGCACAGTACAGCTCTCAATCTGTCTAATGTTACAAAAGTGTAATGTTACTTTTTTTTGGCTTACCATTTCTTTTTTCTATCACGTTAAATATTTACTTAAAAGGGTAACTCTCCAGTCCCTGGCATATAACTGCAGGACCACCATGAGGCCTCTGTTAAACTAGAAACATTTAAATAATGTATCATGTTTTAGTGACCTTACTATTGTGTACTTTAGGTTATTAATTATCTGTTGGAAAAGGACCACTTGGCCCACACAGTCAGTCCAGACTGTCCACCCCTGCCTTATCAGTCTCATCTGTAGACCCCAAAGCAACCCTGCTGCTTCCCTGCCTGTTTTAAAATATACCCCAGCCCAAGCCTATCTCACGCATGCTTGAAACCCTACACTGTTTTTGGCGCCATCACTTATGCCTCCAGTCTCTTCCAGTCATCTAGCATGCCTTCTGTAAAGATTTCTTTACATCTATCTTGAACTCCTCTTTCAGTTTTGTCACATGCCCCCACTGCTCCTGGTACTTATGCTCTTTCACATTTGAAAGAAACTCCCCTTATGTGCCCTGTCTTCACCCCATGAGTACTTGTACAGGTCTGTATTATGGCACATTTCGCTCTCCTCTCTTCCAGGGTGGACATACAATGCACTTACGCCAGTGCCATTTTAGTTGCCCTAGACAACACAAGATGTCACCTCATCTGTGGACTTTGCTCAATCTATGATGACCGTGTATCACCTGACCACTGACCAGTACAGTAGTTTGTTGCCTTTTGGGGTGCCTAAAAGGATGTTGAGAGTGTTCATGGCAGAATTGCCTTGTGTACTTTAAAAGGGAAGGAAGTGGTGGAGTTTAACAATGTTACAGTGCCTTTAAAAAAAAAACACATCTGGGGGTCAAATAACGAATAATGAATATCTGGCACCCTGAATATGAATATTCATCTGAATATTCAAATTAAGATATTCGCACACCCCTAATACTGTATGCCATTAGTGAGAACACATCTGGAATACTGGGGCAGTACAGCGCATGCAACCAATATGGCCCAGGGACTACAAGGCAAGTCACATGAGGAGAGGCTGCAGAACTTGAACATGAACAGCCTCGAGCAGAGAAGGGGAAGAGGTGACATGATAGAAACATACAGTACAAGTACATGCATGGGATAAATGGGGTGGATACCATGGAACTCATATCCTTACACTCAAACACTGGTACAAGGGGGAAGTCACTTAACAAATGGGGGAGATCAAAGAAAGATGTTCACAACCAAGCAGCATTTCACAGTAAGAATGGTGATGAGTGGAACAAGCTGCTGAAAGAAGGGATACAGTCCGGATTGGTAAGCAGTTTCAAGCAGTGATGGGGCAGGCATATGGGCTTAGTCAGAAGGGAGGCAGAAATGAAGTGGTAGGATTGCCACTAGGGCCAGTGCAGAGTAGTTAGGCAGGGCAGGCAGAGTGGACTCTATTGTCTGTGGTGTGGAGTTAGGGACACCTAACAGGGGAGAGAGGGAGGTCAAGAGCCTCCCAGGAAGCACTGCATGGAGGAATGGGAAGCGGATCCATAGGCTCACTACGGCAATAGCTAGAAGGAAGCAGCTGGATGTCATTGTCCACCTGGGGTACAATGACTTGGCCAGGAGAAGGTTGGAGTTAGCCAGAGTCCAGAAGGATTTCAGGAAGCCGGGGAGAAACCTGAACCAGATAGCACACTCCATCTCATTCTCGGAGGTGCTACCTGTCCAGGGCACAGGGGGAATCAAGGGCACTCCACATCCATATCTTCAACTCCTGGTTGAAGGATTGGTGTGGAAGGGAAGGTTTTGGCTTCATATGGGACTGGGGCCTGACCTGGGCTGACGCAAGCTTAAATAAGGAGGATGGCCTGCTTCTGTCCAAGAAGGGGACCTTGGTCCTTAGTGAGAAGTTTAAATGCTTCAGCTGTGAGCATTTAAACTGGCCAAGGGGGGAGTGCCAGGATGATCAGGAGGCTTAGGAACATCCCCACCCCATGGGAACATGCAGGAACATAAGATGACTACAGGAACAGCTAAAGCAGGCAGGGAGGGGCAGGCAGGCGAAGAATGTGTAACAAGTGATACGGGGGGGGGGAGGCAAGAGCACAGAGGAAAGGAAACTGGGTGGTGGGGGGGGAAGACACCAGAGAGGGAAAACAAGAGCAGAGGGAAGGCAGACTGTAAAACATGGAAGGTCATCCTAATGAATGCCTGTAACCTAGGAAATAAGGTTCCAGACCTGGAGGCCTTATTGGCAGATGCAGACCTTAACATAGCAGTAATAACAGAGACATGGTACTATGCTAATCATGGCTAGGAAGTTAGTGTACCAGGCTATACACTGTTTAGGAGGTACAGGGAGGGTAAAAAGGGTGGGGGAGTGGCCCTGTACATCAGAGATGGTATAAAAGCTACAGAAGTGCAGGGAAGACAGGGGGAGGTCAAGGTAATGTGGGTCACCCTGGAGCCAGGGAATTTTAACAGCAATATGCACAGGGGTGATCTACAGATCTCTGACACAGAGGGAAGAAGTAGACAGGGAACTAGTGGAGAACATACACAACATGGCAGCTAAAGGTGAAATCCTGCTACTGGGGAATTTCAATATGCTGGACGTGGATTGGGCCACCCAGGTGACTGCTTTAGCCAAACACACAGCCATCCTCGAATCCCTGCAGGGGGTTGGACTCAGGAAGCTGGTACATGAGTGAGCCAACCAGGGACAAGTCGATTCTGGACCTGGTATGGATCAATGGGAACAGAGTCAAAGAAATACAGGTGGAAGGACAGCTGGGGTCCAGTGACCAATACATGGTGTGGTTCAGCATGGAGACATGAACTCAATTAAGCCACACAAGGGCAAGAGAATTAGATTTTAGGAGGGCAGATTTCACTGAAATGGGTAGATGTATACAAATAGTCCTGGGGAAGGCAGAGGTAATATAGGGGGTGGAGGAACAATGGAAGAAAGTGAAAGGAGCCACAGTGGGGATAACAAACCAGTGCATTAGGGTAGTGGCCAAAGGAAAAAGAAGAAGGAAAACACTATGGTTCTCTAAAGAGGTGGGGGACAAAGTCAGGGCTACAAGGCTGAATTTCAGTAAATATAAGGGGAGCCAAAGGGAGGAGGACAGGGAGATGTACCTTGAATGTCTAATGGAAGCAGGGAAGGCTGTTAGGAGGGTGAAGGCGCAGACAAAAGAGGGTTGAGCACAGTCTGTTAAAGGGGATAAGGCATTTTATAGGTGCATCAGTGAAAGAAGGAAAAACCAGGGGGGTGATTGTGAGGCTCAAAGGGGAGAAGGGTGAGTGTAAGGAGTGGGATCTGGAAAAGGCAGAAATACTGAACAAATACTTTTCACTGAGGAGGATGAGAGTCAAGGACCCCAGCTGAGTTGCAGAGGCGATGGGGGGAGTGAACACCAGTCCATTCATAGTGGAGAGAGTTCTAGAAGAACTCACAAAGCTGAAGGTGGATAAGGCTATTTAGGGAGCTGCGAAGGGAACTAGCAGTGCCTCTGGTGTCTCTGTTCACAGAGTCACTCAACACAGGTTTGGTTCCAGAGGACTGGAGGAGGGCACATGTAGTCCCACTGCATAAAAGTGGCAGTAGGGAGGAGGTGGGGCACTACAGGCCAGTCAGCCTCACCTACGTGTTGGCAAAAATCATGCAGATACTGCTGAAAGAAAAGATAGTGACACATCTGGAATCCAGTGGTGCTCAGGATCTGAGGCTACATGGATTAACAGCAAGAAGTTCATGTCAAACGAAAATAATAGATTTTTTTGATTGGGTGACTAGGGAAGTAAATCAGGGAAGGGCGGTAGATTTCAGCAAAGCCTTCGACACCATCCCACATAGAAGGCTGATTAACAAGATGGGTAGTCTGGGCATGGGAGACTAGGTGGTAAACTGGGCTAGGAACTGGATAACAGACAGGAGACAGAGGGTGGTTGTAAATGGGGTACAATCTGGGGAGAGGGGGGTGAGCAGCGGGGTACCACAGAGATCAGTACTAGTACCAGTCCTGTTCAATGTCTTCATTAGTGACATTGCAGGGAGGCTGGAAAGAAAGGTCTGCCTGTTTGCAGATGACACCAAGATCTGCAACAGGACAGATACTCCAGAAGAGGGGGAGACTGGAACAAAAGCCTAGAAAGGCAGGAAATGTATTGGATATACACTCTAAATGCAACAGAAAACAGTCTTGGTATGAATGATGATGAAAATTGATCAGCAGGCTGGTGGTACTGTTCTAATCAGCGAACTCTTGGCATTGAAAATCACAGAAGATAGTGGCAGTAATACAGTAGCAAGCTCCAGTCACAATAACTGGAGTTTATCTAAGGGAAAAAGGAAATTGGGGATTTGACCGCCAGTGACCTCCCATAGTGATCACACTGTGATGACAGTGGAAATCACCAAAGGTTGTGGTAATAATACAGTAGTAAGATGTAGTGACAATAACTGGAGTTTATCTAAGGGAAAAAGGAAATTGGGGATTTGACCTCCGGTGACCTCCCATAATGATCACACCTCCAGCCCTCCTTGTGACTTTTAACATCCAGTCATGTTTGCACCCTTCCAAAACCTCATCCGACAAGCCCTCTGTAAGTTTTGAGAAATGTGTTTGCTTGAACTATAATTATAGTAGCTTTAACTTTAGCTACAACAGTAGAGCAAGACACAACTAGATTATGAAATGAATTAAAGTATACACAATGCTTTTGAAATAATATACACATAGCACCAACACTGGCATTGAGTTGCCCATTCAAAAATTATCCTTTTACACCTAAGTGGTAATATTGGAAAGGAGAGCACTCTATTGGGGAAAAGGAGGCCCACTGCTTTCCCTTTAACAAGTGCCTTCTTTTTAGCTGCTAAGCAGCTGCCTACTTGTGGCCATCAGGGCTGTCAATCAGACTGCCTACATCATCAGGGGGGTGGTCTGGTGGGTGTGGCCACCACAGGCCAATCCCCTCAAACCAGGATACTTAAAAAGAGCATCCAATGAGTGACCAGCACAAGACACACCTGAACTGAAACTGCACCACATGCTATTTAGCTTAGACAAGGTAAGAAAAAGAAACTTAAAAATGGTTTGCTAGCATTAAGTAAGATGTTTATGGCATTACTGTGCATAGCAGAAGAGTTCCCAATGTTTAAACAAATAACTATGCATTTAAATATTTTTTTTTGTAGAAATGAGCATTGTAATGCTAGAAATCTGAGTGAAAGGAAGTTTGGAATGGTACCCCGGGCGGTCTGAAATGAAACTAAGCACAGACTCCAAGTGGTTGTAACCTGTTTCAGATAAAAAGTTATAATCTGAAGCTAGAAGTAAGTGTCGATGCATATGTTGCAATAGTTCTAATGCTTGAATTGTAGAAAGTACATAGAGTACTCTGAAGGAAAATAACTAAGGGACTGGTTTAACTATAGAACAGCATTTACAACTAGGATACTTTACTCTGTGCAAGTTTTATCATGGAAAGAAAGTTTTTTGTAAAACATGCTTTCCCTTTCAAACGAATGTAACAATGACCTGTATCAAACCAGTACATTTGAAATGTGGATTTATTTGTTTGTAACTAAGGATTTAGTACAAGTCTTTACTCAAACAGAACTTGTAAAGAAAAGGCATTAGCTGTGTCAGCTAAGGTATGATAGCCAAGAGTAAGGGGGTAAAAGGCTATGATGGTTAAAAACAGACCATATACACTAGAGAAACATTATGCTACTAAGATGGAGTAACCAGATATAACAGGTTACTACTAGACAGTTACCTATCGAATTGGTTTATTTGTAGAACAGCATTTACAACTGGGATTTATCCTGTGCAGGCTGTATTGTACAATGAAAGCTTTTATTTAAACTAATGAAAGAATTACCTTTATTAGACTAGTGAATTCTAAATGTGGATTTGTTTGTTTGTAACTAAGGATTTAGTGTTCATCTTTATCCAAACATAACTTGTAAAGAAACAGCATTAGTTGTTTCAACTATGGTATGATAGCCATGAGTAAGGGGTCAAAGCTCACAACGGTTAAAAGAACAGTCAGTGAATACCAGAAAATCATCATGTTACCCAGAAAGAATAACCAGATAGGTTATCTGTTTCAGAAGTGTGTAACCTTCACTATACAAGTCTGCATTTAGGATAATATTCCTAGCTATAATTTGGGATGAGATTATATAGTAATAACATGAACTTGATTTAATTTAAAATGGACTGATTGACATAAGATTAATTGTATTTGCAGACAAACATGAAACTGAATCCTAGTTGTTCTAAAGCCAATCATGAAATAATTTATTTAGGAACACAAGGTAAAATAATCCATATATTTATGATAAACGAGTGTAAATCTATGTAAATATTTTGAAATCTTAGTTTTGTTCTTAATGACAAATAAAAGTCCACGGGTGCTCTTCACGTAATAAGGTATACCATTTCACAAACAATTTTTGTTGGTATTAATCTTGGGCACTTAAAATATATAGTGGTCAGTTTTGGTACTGTCACCAATTATGAGAAATGCTTTTTCAAAAAAAAAATTTTTTTAATCAAAATTATTTCAGTATGATAGTAATACTCATATTTGCATACCCTTATAAATCCTAAGCCCCTGAGGAAGCCCAGTGTTGGGTGAAACGTTGGGTGTACCTAGGGGATCATGGTGTTCTAAGAAAATATCAAAATAAAACTACGTTTCTTATGATGAACTGAGTGGCTGGTCTCCAGAAACTTTTTTCACTACATTGAAGTCAACCGTTCAACCAGCCCCCAATAGGAACATTTGGACTACTTTATACAAAGGGCACCCACCCACGTTCTCTCTTCCTTGTTAACAGCAGGAAGGTCATGTCAAATGAATCTAATAGATTTTTGATTGGGTGACAAGGGAAGTAAATCGGTTGGGGGGGGAGTAGAAGTTGTCTACCTGGATTTCAGCAAAGCCTTCAACACCATCCCACATAAACAGCTGATCAACAAGATAGTCTGTCTGGGCATGGGAGACAAGGTGGTGAGCTTGGTTATGAACAACAGACTGGAGACAGAGGGTGATGGTAAATGGGGTTTACTAGGTTGGAAAGGACATAAGAAGGCTCTAGGCCCATCAAGAAGGCCCCAACGATAGTGGGTCAAAGTTACACCAACATATGCTTGTTATAATAGTATTCATCAAGTACTCTTTTAAAGCTATTAAAGTTGTTAATAGCAACTATATGCAAGGGGAGTCTGGGGATGGGGAGTGACCAGCAGGGTGCCACATGGATCAGTATTAGGACCAGTCCTGTTCAATATCTTCATTAGTGACATTGCAGAGGGGATGGAAGGAAAGGTCTGTCTGTTTGCAGATGACACCAAGATCTGCAACAAGGTGGATACTCCAGAAGGGGTGCAGAAAATGAAGAGGGACCTAGAGAAGCTTGAAAGATGGTTGGAGATGTGGCAACTGAGGTTCAATGCAAAGAACTGCAAAATAATGCATCTGGGTAGAAGGAGCCTTGGGGAGAGCTATAGATTGGGGAGGAGCTGACCCTCACCAAAGAGGAAATGGACAGAGGGGTTATTATCTCTGATGACCTTAAGGGATCAAAGCAGTGCACAAAGGAAGCAGGGAGGGCCAGTGGCATGCTGGAGTGCATAGGCAGGGGTATCACTAGCAGGAGCTGGGAGGTGGTGATGACATTGTATAAAGCATTGGTAATACCTCACCTGGAGTACTGTGTGCAGTTCTGGAGGCCACACCTGCGCAAGAACATGGATAAGGTGGAGACTATCCAGAGAAGGGCAACAAAGATAGTGCAGGGCTTGCACCACAAAACATATGAGGAGAGACTAAGAGACCTCAATATGTGCTCACTGGAGGAGAGGAGAGGAGAGGAGAGGAGAGAGCAGGGGGACATGACTGAAACTTTCAAGTACCTCAAGGACATAAACAAGGTGCTGGTTGGGGACCTTTTCCAATGTAGAAAAAGTACTAGAACAAGGGGGCACAATATGAAATTGGTAGGGGGTAGATTAAGAGGTAATGTGAGGAAGTTTTTTCTACACAGAAAGGGTGGTTGACACTTGGAATAGCCTGCCACAGGAGGTAGTGGGGGCAAGCATGGTGGAGAGGTTTAAGCATGCCTAGGACAGGCACAATGGAAGCTTGAGGGGGAGGGAGTGATGAAAAGTCATTGATCACATAGGGTCAGTGGCCACATACAATGTATAGGGCCTACGGGTAGACTGGATGGGCCTAGCGGTCCTTTCAGCCAACAGTTTCTATGTTCCTATTTTCTGCCATCAGTGTCTCCATATCTATATACAGTATCTGTGTGTATCTCTGGCCAGTGACAGGGCGACTGCTGATGAATGCCCAGAGACAATATCTGTGTGTATCTGTGTGTATCTCTGGTCAGTGACAGGGCAACTGCTGATGAATGCTCAGAGACAGAACATTCTGCTAGTTTAACGAAATCAATCACACCTGCAAAAGTGATGGAGAGTTACAGATGTGCCATCCCTTAACCCTTAGGTTGGGTGCTCATCCAGGTTTCTCTTCCCAGGGAAACTTTACTACAGAGTCAGAGCCTGGTATCAGAAGTGCCCTATAATGGCTTCAGTTATTTGAGCAGTGATTGGTTTGCATCACTTTGTCTCTGTGGGAAAAGCCAGTTTTCCAGCAGAATTCCTACTGCGAGGATGTGTCCTTGTAAAGAGCCAGCCACCCATGGCCCTATGTGGTTGCCTACTGGAATGTGAAACAAAGGCCCCCTGTGGTAATGAGGAGCTTCCAAGAATTAGACAGGATTTGCCATATCTCGCACCTGGTTTCCTCCAGCAGAACATATGAACACTTGCCGAAGCTCAGAGGTAGAAAATGTAACAGTAATAATAGGAAACACTTCTTTTCCCAGGGGGTGGTAAATCAATAGTACTGCCTATATGCCTTCAAAGTACACCTGGACAAATTCCACTTTACCAAGGAAATCACTGGATACTTTGGGTAGTAGAGTGGGGAGGGAACAGTTTTCAGTTTGTACATGTTTGCACAGCATACTTATTCATACCTGCTTATGAAGCAGCAGGTGAGCATGTTAAAGAATCCCTCTGAACCATAAATTACTATGCTACTGTGTTAGCGTGTTGCATCTTTGGACTAAGAGACTCAGCAGTCTAGTCTTGTCCTGAACCTGCCCATCCCAGGTGGCTACACATCCGTCACACTGGCCCTTACTGAACCCTTTCCAGCATCTTTTTATATTATGTTTAATAAACAAGGATGCTGCTAAATCATTTTGAAGATGTCCCAAGATTTTTAAACCTAAAAGGCGCAATGTGCTAACAGTGAAACAGATCTGAAATCTATGCTCAGCTGCAGAAAGACATTTTGCCACTTAATAAACTGTGACTGGCTGATAGTACGACCATGGAAAGGGACTCTGGTACTTAATCATTGTTTATGGGAATTAAGAGACATAATTAAATGCTGCATCTGTAATCAAGTTTAACTGTATCTGAAATATCAGCAGCAGGGTCACTGATCAACCTTTATAAAGAGAAATAAAGGCTTTGCAGTGAGGCTTATTCCTATAAATTACACTCTGTTATCTTGTACCATATGTGGTTTCTGCTGATGCTGCTGCTGTTGCTTGCTGAAGGGGGAGGGGTAGAAATAAATGAATAGATGGATGCAAATTAAAAAAACTCAACTTAAAGGAAAAGAAATTCATTAATTTACTGGGTCCATCATGTCGCAAATGGCCCTGTATAAGCAGAGAATAAAGGATGCTGTATTAACTCATAGGAGTGTTTACCTTTATTTTGAAAGTTTATATCAGTTTTGTTATGTTTGAAACTTCTTTTGAAATATAAACAAATGCTGAGAAGAGCAACGGCACTGAGCTGCCACTCCACCTACAAAATGGTGCCAACATGCTATCTGATTACATCACCTGAGCAAGTCTGCTCTGCTTCTTACTGCTAAAGCCATGGACACTCTTTTAAAATGCTGGATATTAGTACTATATCAAAATATCAGCATGTTTATTTATTTGAATTTTGTTGACTAGGTAAACCCACTGGGCCTTGGTAGACCCCTTTTCAGAGGTGACACGGAATTAATTACAGAGATAAGTCACAAATTGAACTGCACAATAAACAATGGAGAGAACTGTCAGTTATACAATCATATAAGATTAGTTATAATGGCATAATATAGCACTAATACAATCAATCCTAGACATTTGATGGATCCTGTACTATATGGCAAAATAGTTATGTATAGCGATACTTAGGTTGTGCACCGGCTAAGTATCGATACATATGCTGATATTCCTATATAGTGCTAATATCCAGGATTTTAAAACAGTGTTCATAGTTTTTTACTGGAAGAAGCAGAATGGACTCACTCAGAAAATGTAATAGCGTAGCATATTGGTGCCATTTTGTGAGGTAACAACTGATATGAGATAATTCAGCATCCCTTATTTATGTATTTATTTTATTTATTCATGACTAGGATTACAAATTCCTGTGCACCAGGGGTTCTTTTACAAAGGTTCCACATCAATGGGAGAGACAATACAAGCATAAGTAAAAATATAACAGTGCGGTAATAACAAACTGCACAGAATTGTTACAATTGTAGAAACAGCTGACACAGAAAATATTCTAGTGGGAAAAACAGCTGGACAACGATAATGCATTAAAATATTACAACAGACATGATAGCAGTCCAGATATTGTAGACTTTGCCCAACTAAATGCTAAACAAAGAGTAAAAACAGCAGGAGGAGAAATGCTACAGGGGGAGTGGAGGAGGGAGGTCGGTAGGAAGAGGTGAAGTAAAGGAAGTAGCAGCTAGAAGAGAAGGGCATGAGGTGGCTGGAGGTGAGGGGTGGTGGCAGCTAGGGAGGCAGGGGGCTGGAGAGAGGCACAGATAGGAGCTAGGGAGCACAGTCACATGTAATTAGTGAAGCAAGGTGTACACAAAGTTTTGTTTTGAAAGTGCCAAGTTTGGGTTCAGAGAACTTCAGGGGGCAGGTCATTCAACCAAGTTGGTGCTCGGTAGCTGAAAGTACGTTGGGCTTGTGATGTTGGGCAGCGAGGAATGTGGAATGCCAGCTTAACAGCACTATGCATGTGGCATTGATTTGCCGTAGGTAGTAGCAGGGACTGGGTGGCTGGAGGAGTTAAGGCGAGGCATATTTTTTTTTGCAAAAAGATAGGTTTGGCATTTTATTCTACCATGTAAGTGAAGCCACTAAGTTTGCAGATAGAGGACACAGGTATGGGTGTGTTTTGTTGGCTCCAGTTATCAGCCTGCATGCCTTATTAAGTGAGATCATCAGCCACTTGAGGGCGGTATCAGAGGCAGCATTGTAGATTATCAGGCCATAATCTATGATGGACAAGATAGAGCTGGTGACTGCTAATCTTAAAACTGTAGGTGTGAGACAATGCCTATGTCTGTAGAGGACCCCCTTACCATCTTGCCAAATCCAGTATCATGCTGCGCTACCACAGGGGGTGCTGGTAGAGGGCTGCAAGCCCCAAAATACTCCAAACAAATCCAGAAAACCAGCAATTCAGCAGAAAAGAGACTACAACAAAAATTCCAGTGCAGAATGCTGTGATTTATTGGTAAGCCAACTACACCATAGACCTCAAGTGCTTCAGCTGTTAGACCTTCCTCAGTGGGTATCTGAGGAAGGCCTAACAGCCGAAGTGCTTGGGGTCTATGATGAAGTTGACTCACCAATAAATCACAGCATTTTGCACTGGAATGTTTGTTGGAGCCTCTTTCCTTCTGGAGTGCTGGTTTTCTGGATTTGTTTGTTTACCATCTTGGAAATATGACTGACGTGCAGGGCATAAGCTAGTGAGCTGTCCAGTGTAATACCTAGATATTTGAATTCATGCACCAATTCCAGGAGTTGATTAAGGTTGTTACATATGGTTAGACATGTGGATTTGTATTTTTTGGGGGACTTGCAAACGCGGGAGCATTTGCAATATGATGCAGTAAATTGATGGTTTAGGTGTCCTTGAATCACATCATTCTGGAATGTGTTGGGAGTTTTAAGTTTCCTGCATAATTTAAGGGGCTTAATGCCATGGAGTGCGACAGACAGCACTTTAGATGCTGAGTTATGCATAATCTAAACTGTATAACATAATGGAGAGCAGAGTCTGGGGAGGGAACTGTTGGCTCCTGTCAAAATAAGTCCAACCATTTTGTGGACTGAGCTAAAATCAGAGATACTGAGGTGCACTGAAAGATAACACTTTACAAGTAACCTCCTTCCCCCAACCCAGACTGGGGCATCAAATAACCACCATCTGCAGTTCAAGGATCACTGTTGGCGATCAAACATGAGTTATTAGATGGCCAAAAGTTAAAGCATGTTTGCCTTTTTGGTATGTGAGTTCGCAGTAGTGCTTATGAATGGAGAGGGAATAATGGCAGATAGAAACAGAAAGAAGAGAATTAGGACAGAAGACCATGTGGGGGGGGGTATTTTCAAAAAGGTTACAGACATAAACACCTGCTGTGCCTGCATCCAGCCAACTGTGTCGGAGTAGGTGTACTGCTATTTTCAAAAGATACATCCATTTGCAACAGAGTCATAATCTGCAATAAAAAAATGCTGCCAATAAGATTTGCATCTTTTTTTGTTGACTAAGTTGAACTTTGTTTTGGATGGGAAATATACAGACACAGACCATCTAATAACTGGTCTAACAGTTTTAGATGACACATTAGCTGAGTTTGCTAGTTCACTACAAGAGCAGTCAGGCACCTCAGTCTTTCTGCCAGTTTATTTAAGTAGTTTCTTTCAAGTTACAAAATGTGCAGTGTAACATAATTCTGCTTTGTGCATCCCTAAGGTTGTACTTCCCAGCATTCTAGCATTTTATGAAAGATATATAAAATCGCACATACCTCCATGATGCAAAGCACCATGGGCTGTATATGCAAATCACCACAGAATATTATGCTGGTTCAACTTTAAGCAGAAATGCATGGTACCAAAAGGTCTCTCACAGAGTCTGCAAAGGGTGCTAACAGAAGACATACACGTGTTTCGTCCTACCAGGACTCATCAGTGTGCCTCATCTGTGTGACACCCCAGTGGAATGAATCAGCTACCCTAAGATGGTCTATCTAGGTTATGTTGTGGTGAACCCAATAAAAACAAAAAAACAAGCTAAAAGACAAAGAACCTCAGTGCGCAAGCACTGAGGCAATGGGTACCGCAAAGGGCACTGGCCGGGAAGCCAAGTTTCAAAGAAATACAAAATCACACATACCACCATAATGCAAAGCACCATGGGCTGTACATGCAAATCACCACAGAATATTATGCTGGTTCAACTTTAAGCAGAAATGCATGGTACCAAAAGATCTCTCACAGTCTGCAAAAGGTGCTAACAGAAGATGATAAGCTTACCAATTGTTTGCACAATACTATGCACTTTACTGTACAGCATAAGCTACAGTAAATATAACTAAGTGAACCAAATTCTCATTGAGGAAACTGAAGTATTGCATACCACTGATATTGATTTGGATTTTTGTCCAGCAAAGATACCAGTGGATTAACTATGCCAAAGAAGACTTGAAGGATGATACAGCCATGTCACTATTGCAAAGTGTAAGAGGATGATATGCCAAGCACAGAACTAAAACCATCTATGTGTTGTTGGTATGCATATAATTTTTTCCTTTCCTATATGAATGGTGCTGACCCTTGGTGTATGTTAACAAATAGTTGTTTCTTGATATTGACCCCTCTTATGGGGTAAGCGCACTGCCCAGTAAATCCTTTATTTTTGTTTTTCACATTAGGTTTGTATGAATGTTCCTTTTGAAAATAGCGAACACACCTTGGAGTGTTCCTTGTAAAAATGCTGCCCCATAAGTCCATCAAGTCTGCCTTAAAGTCCTATGAGGTATTAAAGTAGAAATCACTTTAAATGATCACAAGCACTCCATGTAGTGCAGGAAAGAAGCATCAAGGGTAAACAAGATGTTGGGATGCGTAGCTAGAGGGATTATCAGTAGGCGAGATGAGGTTATACTGCCCTTGTACATATCACTGGTGAGGCCACATCTGGAGTATGGAGTACAGCACTGGTGCCCATATCTTAAAAAGAACATTAACCTGCTGGAGATGGTCCAGAGGAGGGCAATGAAGATGATCATGGGTCAGCAGGGTAAAGCATACTAGGAGATGTTGGAGGCCCTGAACATGTACTTCCTGAAGGAAAGGATGGAGAGAGGGGACATGATTGAGTCCTTCAAGTACTTAAAGGAGATAAATAGGGTGGATAGGGAGGGTCCCTTTAAGCTAAGTCACAACCAAAACATAAGGGGACACAGTCTTAAGCTGGAAAGATGAGGTTTAGGAAGCAGGTTATGAAGCATTTCTTCATGGAGAGGGTGGTGGCCACTTGGAAAGCACTGCCAAAAATGGTGGTCTCATTGAAGACAGTGGGCAGCTTCAAGAGAGGCTGGGATAGTGCTGGCCTAGTAGTGTAGAAGGCTGAGGCACCAAATGCCTTTCCTCCTACCATGCCAGTGACCCGGCTTTGGAAGCAACCTCAGGTTGCTGGGGGTTGGCAAAGGAGGAGAGGATTGAGCATCCAGAGAACTGCTCTCCTCCCCTCTCCTGGGAAGGGTAGGTTGTGGTTCCTGGCTTCTAGTGACACCGGTAGTGACTGGGTGTCCACTAGTCAGGATCATGTTGGGAGAGGGTGGAGACGTTGGAGGACATCTGTGGGACGGGTGCAGGACCATGCCCATCCCATGCTGGACATCATTACATGTCCACACCTCCAGAGGGGAACCAATAAAAGCCAGGAAAACCCTGCTAGCAGAGAGGAAAACATCTGTCCCACCTACCACATCTGATGCTGCATTCTGCTCTCCGAGACCTGTTTGCCTCTGTCCTTCACCTCCGCTCATGATGGCACTTGAGAAGTATGTACGCTGTGGCACTGAAGGCAGCCCCACCCAGGGCAGTCATGACTGGAGGGGGGGGTCCCACACAAATGAGACATAGATGGGTTGGGGGAACTGGACCGGTAAAAGAGGATCTCAGGCAGGACTGGATAAAGGCGGAGAGACTGATGGGGCCCCGGTCAAGTGGTGACCAGGAGACAAAAAGAGTTGAAAAAAAAGAACAATGAGAGGCTGGGATAGACATAAGAGGAAAGTAAGAATCATGGGAGGGGCAGATGGAAAGGATTGTAGGATTGAGGAGGGGGCAGGTTCAGTAGCTTTGTTATAGACCCTGCAATATAAGCAAACTAGATACCCCAAAATTTGGTTCCCTAATGAGTTTTTATAAACCCATTATTGTTTTTTATCTATATAATTTTGCTTGGACTGAGCTGTTACCTATATGCTATTTGAACCAGCACTACTGGATGCTTCCTCACACAAGTCATTAGCTGGTGAGCATCTCTTCTTGGGTGCCCAACTCTGACATATGGTGCTCAAGCTGTTTGCATGCTCATAAAAGTACATGTTATGTATTTTTCAAACAGTGTGAGTGAGGTGTATGTCCAAAAAGTACACAATGGTAATAGAAACATAGAAACAAAGACTTTGACGGCAGATAAGGACCACTTGGCCCACCCAGTCTGCCCATTTCCCTACCTATTGGATAAGCTGTAGATTCTAGTTAACCAACAGCCTACTTCCTGCAACCCCCCACTATAATTGCCTTATGTCTGTCCCATCCATGTTTGAATTCCCCCACTGTTTTAGACCCCACAACCTCTCCAGGAAGGTGGTTCCATGCGTCCACCACTCTCTCCGTGAAAAAGAATTTCCTCACATTACCCCTGAGCTGTCCTCCCTCTAACTTTAAATTGTGCCCCCTTGTTCTTACACATCTCTTTTTCTGAAAGATGCTACCCTCCTGGACTTTGTTGAATCCATTGAGGTACTTAAAAGTTTCTATCATGTCCCACCTGTCCCTCCTTTCATCAAGGGTATCCTTTCATCAAGGCTAAATCTGTCAGTCTCTCTTCATATGGTTTCTGGTGTAGACCCTGCACCATTTTAGTTGCCCTCCTCTGGCCTGCTTCCATCCTGTCTATGTTCTTGCATAGATGAGGGGCCGGATATTCAAAAGGGTTGCGCCATGCACAATAGGGTTGCACATGCGCAAGTCCAAAAATGCACCATTCTGCCATATTCAGCGGGAAGCAGTTGCACTACCGAACACATGCTGAGCAACAGCGCAATGCAAATGAAGGCATGCACAACCGAAGGGGTGGATCCATGCATAAAGAGCGCAATGCGATATTGAAAGGCTTGCGTAATGCACAACAGCGGATCAGCCGGAAGGTGTGCCACGCCGGAAATGAGCCAAAATAAAAAGTCTCAAGGAAGAGGCACAAGAACGCTACAGGGAAGCCACATGAGGCAGGGAGACAGACAAGGTGACAGTGGCAAACAGTGCAGGCCAGGGAGTGCACAGGAGAGAAGAGGGACAAGGCAGGGTATGTGGGGCCACAGACTGCTGAGGCCAGTAGGTGTACCCGGTGCAGTGGAGGTAGCAGTCAGGACAGTGGGGGTAACAGAGCAACAGCAAGGGGGGGACCACAAGCCAGGGACATGGACAGTGCCAGCTTCCTCATGGAAGCTGTAATGAGGGGGGTGAGAAGGCATGCTGCAGGGGGACGTGGCCGTGGAAGGGCCCGTCGGTGGTACGCCCCCAACAGGCAGTACCGTGCCCGCATCAGCTTTGAGCTTACACGGATGTAGAGATTGTGGGCCGGTACCGCCTGAACAGGGCAATACTGAGGCGGCTCTGTGAGCTGTGCAGTGATGTGATGCAGGCACCCTCACAACGGAGTCACGCTCTGTCAGTGGAGACAAAGGTAACAGCCTGCATGTGTCTGCTCACCACGGGTACCTTCCAGAGGCCAACAGGGGACACCACAGGCATAACACAGTCGGCCACATCACACATCCTCACCCAGTTCCTCAGCGCACTGCTGCCACATGCTGCGGAGTACATCCATTTCCCCAGCACCACGGCAGAGCATACAGCAAACATGCAGGAGTTCCACAGAGTAGCACGTATGCCTGGCGTGCTAGGGGCGATAGACTTCACCCATGTGGCTATTCGCATGCCACCTGGCCCAGATGGGGCAGCATACCGAAACCGGAAGGGTTTCTTGAGTGTCAACTGCCAGGCGGTGTGTGATGCCAGTGGGCGCATCATCAATGTCTGTGCCACACATCCTGGTGGAGCACATGATGCCTTCATATAGTACCAATCTGCACTGTGCCATCGATTCGAGAGTGGGGACATCCCCACAGGACATCTAGTGGGTGAGTATGCATGTAGGAATTGCAAGGTTGGGGCAAGGGTGGGAAAACCACAGGTGCCATGGTAGTGGCACACAGGGATATGGGCAATATGGACCTGAACATACTAATCTCCACTATCTCCACACAGGTGACAGCAGATACCCACTCCATCCCTGGCTGCTCACACCCTACCGGCACCCCATGACCCCATCGCAGCAATGCTATAATAAGGCACATGCCGCCACACGCAATATCATCGAGCGGGTGTTTGGGATGCCTAAGGCACGCTTCCGATGCCTAGACACCTCCGGCGGTGCCCTACAGTACAGCCCCTCAAAGGACTGTGGGATATTCCTGGCCTGTTGTATCCTGCACAACATGGCCAAAGACTGTGGGATAGCCATACAGGTCGAGGAGGGGGACAGCGATGGGGCCGCCGGTGACGCCGGTGATGATGGGGATGAGCAGCCCCCCTTGGACGGCGGGACCCCCGACTGATCCGGCAGGCCCAACTGCACCGGGACACCATCACGGAGGAGCATTTTTCATGACACAGGTAAGTCAAGGGGCCATGTGCAACCAACACTGTCTAGGCGCAACCCTCAGGCACACAGGGTAACACACCAGGGGTGCATGACGGCAAGGGGCGTGGTAGGGTCCAGGCGCACAAACACACCATCAGGGAGGGGTGAATAGTCATATGGACACACACACACACACACACAGGCACAAAGTACATGGGCAGGTGCACAGCAGAGCAGGAACAGACATGGCAAACACACAGATCAACGGACCACCCCCACCACCTGTACTGTCAAGGTACGTGTGTCAGATGCTGGGCACCCTTGCACCTTGGTGTACAGTACAATGCAGGCATCATCATGCACACGCACCTGTGGACAGCAGTCGGGTGGGTGTGCAGGTGGTCTGTGGGTTGGCGTGTTGGGCAGGGCACCCACCAGTGCACTGCCCACCATGACACACATTGCACACAAGGCAGCATCAGACAGGGCCCACACTGGGAGACAGATCACTCAGGTGGCACTGTGCCATGGCCACCTAGGATGTGTGGGTGGCCCTGCCGTGTCCCAGCAGCACTGGTAGGCTGATCATGGGCCACATGGGGTGGCACCGATGGACCACCAGGGGTCCCACTGCGCGATCGCGACCTTGTCCGCACAGGGGTGTGCAGCATGCCGAACATACCTGCACCAGGTGTGCTCGGGATGCCCACAGCAGAACCTGGCATTGACAGTCTGGGTGTCGCACAATGCTGGGAATGGGGAGTGGAGAGCGTACTGTGTGGGGTGTGCGGTACAGGGGCACCTGACTGTGTGCCCAATGCGGCCACGACAGAGACCACTGCCTGGGTCAGCCTGTCAATGGCGGCGGTCACATCCGTCCGCAGTCTGACCATCTCTGCAAGGATCAATGCATTGTCCCTGCTGTTCCACTCCACAGCCACACACAGTGCCTCCACGCACATTGCAACCCACATCTGCTGCTCTACTGATGCCCGCAGCAGGCAGGTGTGCTCATCCAATGGGTCCTGTGCCACATCGTCATTCTGTCCCCCAGGGTATGGAAGGGCCTGATGCTCAACACCCCTTGAGGGTGGGCGGGCGCTGTTCACCAGGACCAGGTGTGGGCAAGTCAACAGGTGGTGTGCATGTGCCACCGCTGGACCCTGTACCCCCAGATCTGGTGGGTGACTGCTCCTGCTGCCCCTCCAACTGCTGTGCCCCAGGGACCACTCGTTTCACTGCTGTGGCCACAACAGTGCCAGAGACCTGCACAGCCACCGGTGCTGCCCCACCGGTGCTGACAGGCACAGCCTGGGACTGTGCTGATGTGCTGGCACACACGTTGGAACCAGCTAGGTCCAAGGGCACGTGCTGGCCTGCTGTGTGTCTGTTATGAGACACACACGTGTCACTGCCCATTGCAGTTCTTGCATCATCAATGGTACAGGTTCGTGCAACAGCCACAGTCACAGCATGCTGGCATGCTTGCATGCCAGACTGCTGAGACACAGGCTGTGCACCCCCCACACCTGACTCACTGACAACAGAGGTGGCAGCCAGGCATGCATGCTGGTGCAGTGCATGCCGGTTGGCAGCAGAGGTGGATGGCCCCTCCACCAACACTGGCAGGTCTTCCACACTGCATGGTCCCACCACCACCGTCCCCTGCAGATGAACAGGATCTGTAACAGAAAGTGAGAACATGTTAGTGCACGTGATCAACCTCCCCCCCCCAACACCACCACCATGTCATACCGTGCAGTGATGGGCTTCCACCGGTCTGGAATCCACCTCCTGGTACGCCCTCTATAGCACTACGCTGCATTGATGCAGCCAGACGTTCCTCCACTGGGGTCAGCTCTGCCACCTCTGGCTGGCCACCGCCTGTGGCAGCGCGTGCCGCCTTGGGGGCTGCCACCTTCTCTTTGACCCATCTCTGGTCTGTCCCCATCTTTTTTTTGCATTCCTGCACAGAGCGCTACCAGCGCTCTGTGCATTCCTGCACAGAGCGCTGGTGGCTTCCATGCAGGTTTACCGCATGGGCTACCCCCTCCCATGCAGCAGCACGGGCCTGAGGGGTGCCCCGCCGTCCACTCAGTAGTGGCTCCTCTTCCAGGTAGGCCTGGAAGAGTGCCTCTGTCTCTGACTTGGTGAAGTTGAGCCTCCTCTTTCGCCCACCATCTTCATCCTCACCTGGTCTTTGCTCGGTCATGTCGGTCTGTACGGGTGGAAGTGGACACCTGTCACTGTGCAGTCTACAGCGTTATCCCATGACCATTGCCCAGAACATCACACAGCTTGCAACTCACCTCTCACCTGCAGTACCCGAATCTGGCCAGCGCAGTCCACTGTCTCATATTTATAGCGCAATGCATGCAAATTAGGAGTGGAGCAACTGTAATGAGATGCAAATCGTGCCACTGCACCTTTGAATGGCTGATCAGATGATTTGCATGTGTCAGCTGAATATTGCGCCGTTGCGATTTGCGCAATACAGTTGAGCCGGCTGAGCCAATGGTGCATTTCTGTGACTGTGTAGTACACCGCATTGCACATGCCCAGGTAGCTTACGCAGGCATCTGCTGCGCTGATGATGTGCTGTGCGCGATCAGCAATTCCAGACATGGCCACCATTGTGCCAGTGGCGCTACAGCGCTGGTCACCAAATGGCGCTGTGGCACAACTGCGCAATAGTCCACTGTGGCACTGGCACGCAGGTGACCGATCGTGCAGGATGTGTAGACATCCGATAGCGCTGTGCGTGGCCTTGAGCCACTGACCCATGACCTTGTGCCCGACCTTTGCCCCCTGGCACTGTACATCTGGCATTTGTATGGCTCTATTGCGCTGTTCAGTGACAACGCGATGTGGACCGACGGCACTGTATGAACAGCACGATAGAGACTCATGGAGTTGTATTGCGCAACATTTCCACGTGGGGTTGCCACACTGCGGAGCACCATATTGCCACTGTATAACTGTGGAATGGCACGCAGGAGAGCTCGACAGTGGGGGGCCTTGGAGCTGGCAAACCTGGTGGCTGTGGTGGAGCCTCACCATGGGACACTGTTTGGGGGAGCGCCCCTGCAGATGGCACGCACCCATGTGTGGCAACAGGTGGCAACTGCCCTAGAGCAGGCCACTGGGCGGAGGAGGACTCCTGAGCAGTGCAGGCACCGCTATAGTGACCTGAAAAGGAGGGAGTGTGCTCTGCTGGAGCGCCTCAGGTCTTGTGCCTAGGCCAGGTGGGTGTGCTGTGTATGCACCGGTATTGTCCACATGGGTGACACTGTGTAATGTGACTTGCGCATGTGGGTGGGTTGGGCTATGGTTTGCTGTGAAGGTGTTTGCAGGTGTGTGCTGTTTGGGTCTGGTTGTGTGGGCAGGCACACTCAATGGGGCTGTCTGCTTTGGGATTTCACTGATGTGTTTCTCTTCATTTGTCTCCCACAGGCATGGAGGAGCGGAGGTGGGCCCAGGCTGAGGCATGGGATGGCGGTGCCGGGGTGGCTGGCAGAGGTGGTGTGCCACAGCCACAGCAGCAGCAGCAGCCACAGCCACAGCAGCAGCTGCAGCCGCAGCCGCAGCAGCACCAGCAGCAGCAGCTTGATGAGAGTGAGTGTCATTACATCATGGATGCTTTTGCATGCTGGGGGGGGCACAGTCACCATCCATGGACTACACTACCACACAACATGTGACAGTCATCACTGTCCAGTGGCACTGCATGTGTGTGTGAGTGTCACTGGTGGTCCATGCATGCACTGGGCACATGGCTGTGGCACTAGCATCCCACCACATAGCCACGTCACTGGGCAGCCTTGGTTGTGCTGTGATGGACATGGGCGGTGTGTGAGTGCAGTGGTACACATGGCTGTTGCTGCCTGGTTGGGCATGTCTTGTGCACGGTCACTGTGGGTGGGTGCAGTCCATCACAGGAGCGGGGCACTTGGCTGTATGCCATGCATGATGGGTGGGATTCAGGGATGTGGACAGTCACAGCCATTTACTCTGATCCCTTGTCCTAGGTATCCAGATCCTGCGTCGCATCGAGCGAGCACTGCGGAGGCTCACACAGGTGGCCATGGATTGGCACGTCATCCTTCTGGACATGCAGTTGCATGGGATACGGCGCTGCAGGAGGCCCCGGGCACAGCACCAGGCAGAAGGAGGGCAGGCTGCTAGCCGGTAGCTGCCCATCACCACACCCCACCTTCCCTCTCCCGGTTGTTCACCCCTGCCCCTTACCCACCCCTACCTTATACCCATACCCCCACCCCTGCTTTGTATATATGTACACAGTTGCTTTGTTGTTCTTGTTATTCTTCTTCATTACATTTATATTTTGATATGAATACTGTGGTGGTCTCTGATTTGCAGCTGGCTATAGGTGCTCAGTTGCAGTGGTGTGCATGGCATCTGGGGTGGTATGGTCATGGGTATGTGTGTGCATGTGTGTGGGGTGGTGTCTCTGGTGTGGGTGTGGCTTCCACTCAGTATTGCCGAATGCTGCCACCCACTGCCGGCTGCTCATGGTGGATTTGGCTTGTATAGTTCTGTGGTTCACGAGGTTGCAGTGTGCCGGGGGGGGGCCTGGGGATTCCTGCAGTGCCGGTCACTGCACATGGGTGATGTCTTGGGGTCACAGTGCTGGGAGTGCTGTGCACACGGGGGCGCTGCTGGACACTGGGGTGGTCCGCCCCCTTTGTGTGGCACTCTCAGCTTGCCAGTGGGTGTGCTGCAGTAACACGGCTGGGATGTGCTTTGCTTGTCCCCATGGTCCGGTGGCTGTTCCATCCCTCCCAGTTATGCTGTGCTTGGAGTGTGGGGAGTACATTGTTGGTTCTGCAGTGTGTCCCTGTGCCCATCTGTGGCATGGGTGGTGGGCCCCTGCCTACCTCTCTGGTTGTGCAGTTCCATTGCTCTGCTGCTGGGGGTCTCTTTGCTTGCGCTATGGCGCCTCTGGACTGCTCAGCTGGACTGTCTTTGCTGGGCTATGGAGCATCATCTCTGCTCAGCTTCCCCTTCCTGGTTGTGCTATGGCACAGATTGTGCAATATTCAGACGTTGGCTGGTTGCGCAATTTGTCTTGCTCCATGTTTGAATATCGCGTGTATTGCGCTTGTGCGCAATTGACTTGTGCTTGCTCCTGCTGTTGCGCACTTTTTGGGTGCAGTTTGACTATCCGGCCTGAGGTCTCCAAAACTGCACACAGTACTCCAGATGGGGTCTCACCAACTGTCTGTACAGAGGGATAACCACTTCCTTTTTCTACTTGTGATGCCCCTCCCTATGCATCCCAGTATCCCCTGGCCCTCCTTACTGACTTCTCATTGCATACCCATCTTTAGGTCATCTGATATGACTACACCCAGATCCCTTTCCATTATTGTTGTCGTTAGTACCTCCCCTGCTATTGTGTACTCTTCTCCTGGATTTTTATTTCCCAGGTGCATTACTTTGCACTTCTTTGCATTGAATCTAAGTTGCCATATGTCTGACCATTCCTCCAACCTTGCCAAGTCCCTTCTCATCCTTTCTACCCCTTGTGTATCATCTCTGTTACAGATCTTTGTGTCATTTGCAAAGAGGCATACCTTTCCTTCCAGACCCTCTGCAATGTCACCTATAAAGACATTAAAGAGGACTGGACCCAGTACTGAGCCCTGAGGTACTCCACTAGTGACCCCCCTTTCTTTAGAATGTGTTCCATTCACTATTACCTTCTGTGTCCTGTTGTGCAGCCAGTTTGCTACTCAGGCTACCACCCTGGGACTCAGTCCCAGGCTGGTTAACTTGATTATTAATCTTTTGTGCGGGACTGTGTCAAATGCCTTGCTAAAGTCTAGGTAGGCCATATCCACAGCCCCTCCCTGGTCTATTACTTTGGTCACCCAGTCAAAGAAATCGATTAGATTCATCTGACATGACCTTCCTGCTGTGAATCCATGCTGCTTTTGGTCCTGCGCCCCACTGGCCTCTAAGTACTGAACAATTCTTTCTTTCAGAAGTGATTCCATCATTTTCCCCACCACTGAGGTCAAACTAACAGGTCTGTAGTTTCCTGCTTCTGCCTTGCTCCCACTTTTGTGAAGGGGAATCACATCTGCCCTCCTCCAGTCCTCAGGTACCACTCATCTTCCCATGATTTGTTAAAAAGTGTGGTTAGTGGTGTCACTAGGTCCTCCCTTAGCTCTTTTAGGATTCTAGGGTGAATCCCATCAGGCCCCATTGCTTTGTCCACTTTGAGTTTTCGGAGTTCTTTCAGGACTCTTTCTTCTGTAAATGGACTGGCGTCAACCCCACTACTCAGAGTGCTTCTATTGTTTGGTTTAGGTAACTCCTCCTCTTCTTTTGTGAATACTGAGCAAAAGTATTCATTCAGTATCTCTGCCTTTTCACTGTCTCCCTCTGCCCACCTCCCCTCTCCTTTATTAATCTTTTTGCCATTTGCCTCAGAGGGAAGAGAGGGAGACCTGACCCAGAGGGTCCCCCCCCCCCCACATCGACGACTCGCACCTCCTAGGCTAATCTCCCGAGTGGAGGTGCCGGCTTGACTGGCAAGCCCCGGTGGGCCTCCTCGGGAACATCGCCGACTCGGGACCCAGTCTGCTTCCATCACCTGAGGACAAAGAACCTGCCCCTGCTGCTTGCAGGAGAACTTTTAAAAAACTGAACTCCTACCCGGCAGCATCCTGCAGCCCAGCGGCGAGCCCTGCTCTACGGACGGCAATCGGACGACATCGGATGGTCTTTCTTTCTTTGTTTCAATTTGGCACCTAAACTGCCTCGTCCACCGCGCCCTGTGATTGGCTGTTGCCACCGCACTCCTCCCGAGCCCTACTGACTTAAGGTGAGCTCCCCAAGTCAATCCTCTTGCCATTTGCCTCGGAGGGAAGAGAGGGAAACCTGACCCAGAGGGTCCCCACCCCCTTGCCCTCACATCGATGACTCACGCCTCCTAGGCTAATCTCCCGAGTGGAGGTGCCGGCTTGACTGGCAAGCTCCGGTGGGCCTCCTCGGGAACATCGCCGACTCGGGACCCAGTCTGCTTCCATCACCTGAGGACAAAGAACCTGCCCCTGCTGCTTGCAGGAGAACTTTTAAAAACTGAACTCCTACCCGCAGCATCCTGCAGTCCAGCAGCGAGCCCTGCTCTCACCGACAGCTTTTTAGAGCCCTCCCACCCGCCCTGGTTTTGAAGTGATTTTTAATTATCACCTGCTCCGCCCACTGGCTGCTAACTTGCCTATTGGCTTGAAAGGGGCGGCGTTGTTTCTACCCATTCCCTGGTTTTCACCTATGCTCAGCCCATTCTTTTCTGTGCCCATTGCGCTTGCTAACCCAGTTCATTTTCGATTAATCCTGTAACTGCTGTTTTACCTAAGTGTTTACTGCTATTTCTAAATGTGACAATTTTGACCTTTCAGTTAGTCGCTCAGAATCTTGTAACTGCTGTTTTTTCCCAAGTGTTATTGTTATTTACTAAAGTGACATTTTTGACCTTTCAGTTAGTCGCTCGGAATCCTCACACTAGTGAGCAGCCTACCCCTGGTGATTTGCATTCCTGCCTGACTTTGTCCTCTGTCACCACACTGCTCCCTGGTCCTCTAGCTCCCCACTCCCTACTATCTCTGAGTTTTCACTACCGCCACCTGTGGAATACATTTCCGGATGGGCATCCCCTGTACCTCTCCCAGGTCTCTACAATTTGCCCTTGCCACCAATCTCCCCGGAGGTGTCTCACAATCATGCACTCTTCTAAAGTATATCCCCTGCTACAACCAAGTTCGGCCTCTCGAATGATCTCTCTCAAGTGAATCTGTTTCCCCTCCCCTCCCCTCCCCACAATGTTCTCTTGGCTATCCTTATCCTGGGACTTATGCCCCTCCACTCTGACACTGCCCCTGGCCTGGATAGTGGCAGTGGCAGGTCCTTCCTCCACTGCTCAGCGACCGATTTTATGTTCTCTAACCTTATGGCCAATGCCGTAGGTCCCCGCTATCCCCCTAGCGGATTGTTGCCAAGACTCATCCTGTCCCAAATCAGGACAGTGCGACGCCGGGTCCGGAGGCTAGAAATCAAAAGGTCCCCCCCAGAGGACCCCTCCTGTGGCTATTCTTACTGACCCTTGCCCTATCTGGAGACATCGAATTAAACCGGACCCTCCACCCCCGACTCTCCTCAGAAATGGTGGATGGGCAAGGTCTGAAGTAGCTCACCTCAACATTCGGAGTCTACTTCCCAACCTCGATGAGCTCGCCGCATGGGCCACTCTACAAACCCGACATCTTGGGGATAACCGAGACCTGGCTTAAACCCCGGATTCCTGACTCAGCCTGCAGGCTCCCTGGTTATGAGTTCAAATGGTTGGACAGAACCTGGAGCAAAAGGTGGAGGCATCCTGATTTACTATAGGACCCACCTCAACGTATCCCTTATAAATCACACCTCCTGCTGCCGCCATCCCACAGCTCCTCCACCCATGCCAGCACGGCAACGCCAAGAAACTGCATGTGGTGTGTACTACAACCCACCAAAGGGAGGCTTCAGGGCCTCACCCATCTCCTGGATACTGTCTGTCCCAGTACCGGGACAACGAACTCCCTAATCCTGGGGACATGAACCTAAACTGGGCAGGGGTAACATCAAGCAGTTCGAGGCCTTGCTTGCCACCCAATCCTGACACAACTTGAAGGAGCCCACCCGACGCAAGGCTAACGGGCACTTCCTGCCCTTCTGGACTGGATCATGTCGAATCATCCTGAGAGGATCTCCTCAGTAGGGACCCTACCACGCCATCTCTGACCACTCTCCTGTTCTTTGTATATGGAATATCCCTCCCTAAGGTCCCCCACAAAATCATCCAGGTTTGAAACTTTGCCAGATTTAACCCAGACCTGTTCATGAAGGAACTAAGGCTCACGGACTGGACAGAAGTCCACAGAGCACTGGACCCCTCCTCCGCCGTCACCGTGTTCGACAACATCTTTGTGGATCTACAAGATAGGCATGCCCCTATCACTAGGCGTAGGGTCCGTGGGACAGCCACCCAGTGGCTGCATGGGGGTCTCCTCTCCCTTATGCGAGCGAGAGACAAGTGCTGGGCTCGGTTCAAACGTTCACACGATACAGCCCTGTTTCAGCAATACAGAAAACTCAGATATGAGTGCAAGAAAACGATCAGGGGGAAAAAAGCGACTTCTGTAAGACCGCCCTTCTCAGCTCTGCAAAAGACCCCAGACGATTCTGGAGAACCATCCAAACACTGGTCAGTGGTCGCTCCAACTCCGGGGTCACTGACATGCTCATCAGAGGTGTCTCCTGCAACAATCCTCACGTGATTGCCAATGCACTAAATTCCCATTTCACAGACCTCCCTTCCATCCTCCCACTCGGGTCTACGGCCCGGAATTCAAACTGCTCTGCCTCCACGTCCCAGCGGGAGTCTGGTCTGCCCCGCCCTCCATTCCACCTAAGGGTGGTATCAGTAAGCGAGGTGTGGTCTCTTCTTCAAGACCTCTCCCAGAATGCAAGCCCTGGCCTAGATAACCTGGAGCTCAAGCTCCTCAAACCAGGTGCCCCCCTCATAGCCTCCCCAGTGGCCCACATCTTCAAACTATCCCTTACCCAGGGTCAGATCCCTGATATCTGGAAGGTTGCCAAGGTCGTCCCTGTCCCTAAGCAGGGCGACCCCAAAATCCCGGATAACTACCGTCCCATAGCCATCCTCTCGGCTGTCAGCAAGCTCCTGGAAAAGGTGGTAGCCAAACAACTCTCGGAGTATATCCACTCCCATGGACTGCTGTCCCCTGCCCAACATGGCTTTCATAAAGGGCACAGCACTACCACGGCTCTCATCTCTGTCTCTTCCAGCAACAGAGCTGCAATGGATCTGGGATAACTCTCAGGTGCTGTGTCAATTGAATCATCCAAGGCCTTCGACCTCGTTGACCACAACCTGCTTGCCTCACAGATGAGGTCCCTTGGTTTGTCCCCCTCTGCTCTAAGCTGGGTCTCTGACTATCTGACTGGCAGAAAACAACTAACTAAATTCAACAAAGTCCTCTATGCCCCCCTGCCTGTAACCTCTGGTGTCCCACAGGGCTCTGTGCTGGGTCCCCTACTCTTTTCCCTGTTTATTAACAATCTCCCCGCTGTGGTCACCAGTTGCAGAGTTACCATGTATGCGGATGACCTGGTTCTCCTGGCCCACTCCTGTGATCCAGCCACTCTAAACCGTCACTTATCAGAGGACCTCTGGAACATCCAGGCATGGCTCTCCAACCATAAATTGGTCCTTAACCAAAAAAAAACCCAGGCCATGTTATTCGGCTCCTCTGCCAAAATTCGGGCCTCTTCAACTCCCCTGCATATCAACTATGAAGATGGCACCCTCTTCCTACTGTGACCTCCCTTAAATATCTTGGAGTGACGCTGATCCCATGTGGACCTGGGAAGTCACATCCATAATGCCTGCAGTGGTAAACCGTAAGCTGGGGCTGGCCACAGGGCTCGTACAGCCTCACCCTTGGCTCGTCTAGCTCTTGCCAGGGACTACATTTCCCTCCCCAGCTATGGCTCCCTCATATTTGCTCATACTTCCAAGGCCCTCCTAAACAAGTGGAGCATGATGTACAACAATATCTGTCGGTTTGCCCTGGCCGCACCCCGCCTCACCCATCACTGTGAACTCTATGAGAAGCTTGGTTGGCTATCCCAAGTCAATCACCTTAACTTTAGTTCTGGGTGCCTCACGAGCAAAGTAATCAGCTCCGGCATCCCTCCGGAACTGGCCTGGATTCTCGCCCCTGCTGACCTCTCCCCCACCCGCTGAGATCCCAGGGCCCTGGCCTACTAAATGTACCTATCACCCGCACCATCATGGGGGACCGGAGCTTTGCTGTTCATGCTCCCAGGCTTTGGAACTCCCTTCCTGAAAGTGTCCGCACTGCCCCCTCTCATGCTTTTCCGGACCTCCTGTGGAATATCTGTTGGCCTCCTGCTGGGAGTGCCTAAAGCCTCCTTAGCACATAGCTCCCGGTGCCCACTGGAAAGCTGGCTTCACCACTCTCGTGCTGCTACCTTATCCCACTCCCTACCTTACTGACTGACTATATGGTGCTCCTACGCTCATGATTCTTTACATGCCCTGCTGGTCATTGTATTTATTTCTAATTTGTATCTTGCCCCCAGCATTAGAAACTGGGTGTACTTTCCATTCAAATGTAAAACTGTAAAACTGTCTTTCTCTGCTGCTGTTGTATTTAATGTACTCGTTATACCCTATTGCTGTATTGTTGTACCTGTTATACCCTATTGTACTCTCCCGGGTCGTTCCTGAAAATAGGCATAAAACTTGTCTAGCGTACCTACCCGGTTAACAAAAACTAAATAAATAAATAAATCTTCACTATCCCTCCCTTAACCTTTCTATGCTCCCTAATGTACTTATAAAAGGTTTTATCCCCCTTCTTAACTGAGTTGGCTATTTTTTCCTCGGTTTGGGCCTTTGCTTTTCTGACTGTCTTCCCCACTTCTTTCTGCTTTAATTGATACACTTCCCTGTCATGCTCCTTCTGTGATTCCTTATACTTTTTGAATGCAGCCTTTTTCTCCTTAACCTTCCCTGACACCTCTTTTGAGAACCATAATGTTTTTTTATTGCGCTTTGTTTTCTTTATTTGTTTCACACAAAGGCTTGTTGCCTCCATGATGGCAGTTTTGATTTTTCTCCATTGTTCTTCCACCCCTCCTTTCTGGCCATTTGCTAATGCATTCTTCAGGTATTCACCCATTATGCCAAAGTCGGCCCTTCTAAAGTCCAGTATCCTTGTCTTTGTATGGCTTGTCTCCATGGTTGCATTTATTGTGAAGCACACTGTGCAGTGGTCGCTTGTTCCCAGATGTCTACTGACTTCTAAATTTGTGATCCTCTCTCCATTTGAGAGTACCAGGTCTAATATTGCTCTCTCCCGAGTGGGTTCCACCACTAGCTGTCTAAGGCATGCCCCCTATAGGGCATCGAGAATGACCCTGCTCTTGGATGTGGCTGCTGTCCATGTCGCCAGTTAACATCTGCATATTCAGGTCCCCCATCAACAGTATCTCCCTTTTCAACCATTTTGAGAATGCCTCTATCATTTTCTTATCCATTTCCTCCCTTGAGATGGGGTCTGTATACAACTCCTGTGCAGATTGTGATGCCATTCCCTGTCTCCAAGGTGACCCAGAGTGCCTCTTGTCCTCCCCTTTACTTTTTAGTTCTGTAGCTTTGATCCTTCCTTATGTAGAGAGCTACTCCACCCCTATTTTACCCTCCTGTCCCTTCTGTAGATTGTGTACCCTGGTATATTGACATCCCAGTCATGGTTCTTCATACCATGTTTCTGTGACTGCCACAATATCCAAGTGTTCCTCTTCCATCAGGGCTACTAGCTCTGGAAGCTTGTTTCCCAGACTACGGGCATTGGTACTCATTGCCTCCATTTAATGTTGGCTTTATCCTTTTTACCCCATCCCTGCTCTTATTGCCCTTGTCTATTTTCCATTTACCCTGTCCTGCCTCTGTCAAGCTCTGTCCTCAGTGTTTACCTCCCTACCTGCCATGTTTTGTGGGGAGGCTTGAACTCATACTAACATACTATTTGCCAACAGATTAGGCCTTACGGTCTATCGAGTCTGCTCGAACCTCAGATCCCTAGTTGGGTGCCGAGGCCCTCCCCTCCCTTGTGTTCAAGAAACCCCTATCATCCATCCCCACCCCCCTGCGACAGGCCATCATCTGATACATCCACTTTCTGTGTCTGTCCCACCCTCTCTTGAAGCCCTCCACTGTGGCTCTCTGAACCAGCTCGCCAGGCAGTGCATTCCAAGGGTCCTCCACCCTCAGTGAAAAACCTTCTCCTCTTTTTCCCCCCTCACCCTTCCACCTTCCAACTTCAAACCATGCACTCTGGTGATACCTCCCTGCTTTAGTCTAAAGATCCCCTCCATGTTTACCCTATTTAGTCCCTTGAGGTACTTGAAGACCTCAATCATGTCCCCTCGTCTCTCCTCTCCTCCAATGAAAACAGGCAGAGCTCCTCAAGTCTGTCCTCATATGTCAAATCCCCTAGCCCTCATATCATCTTAGTTTCCCTCCTCTGTACCCTCTCCAGGAGCTGTATGTCCTCTTCAAGTGTGGTCTCCAGTACTGTACACAGTACTCAAGGTGTGGTCTAACCAGTCCATTGTACAGCAGCAGAATCACTTCCTTGCTCCTAGAGGTGATCCCCTTTACGATACATCCCAACATCCTGTTTGCCTTGCTAGCCGCTCTCCTGCACTGCTCAGAGTTATTCATACATGCATCCACCATGACCCCTAGGTCTTTTTCCTCTATTGAGGCCTCCAGCACCTTCCCTCCCAGGGTGTAACTGTATTTAGGGTTTCCCTGCCCAAGATGCAACACCTTGCACTTGGTGATATTGAAATTTAATTTCCATGTGTGAGCCCAGCTTTCCAGGGTGTCCAGGTCCCCTTTCAGGGCTAACCTCCCCTCTTCTCCCTCAACTACTGCCCCCATCTTGGAGTCATCAGCGAAGAGACTCATTTCACACCCTATACCCTCCCTGATGTCCGATATGTATGCATTAAACAGGATCGGACCCAGGACTGAGCCCTGTGGTACCCCACTACCAACCTCTCTAGGGTTCGAGAGCTCCCCACAGACCACTACTCTCTGGGTGCATCCAGCTAGCCAGTTTTCAATCCATCTGACCATCAAAGGGCCTACTCCTAACCCCATCAGTTTCTCCACCAGACCATTGTGGGGGACAGAGTCAAATGCCTTGCTGAAGTCCAAGAATTATACATCCACAGGCTTTCCCCTGTCCAGTCCTGTTTCCTATCAGCACCCCCCCCCTTGGCTAGTTTAAAAGCTTGCCAAGGAAGCCTTTAAACCTGTCACCTATGAGCTTGTTTCCCTTCCTGGACAGATGCAGACCATCATGCCAGTATAGACCTTCATCTCTCCAGGTGGACCCCCAGTCCCCAATGAAGCCAAAGCCCTGTGCTCTGCACCAGTTTTGCAACCATTCATTAAACTGTATGGTGTGCAGTACCCTAGCCTCACCCTGCCATAGACTGGCAGCACCTCTGAGAAGGTTACCGTGCTTGCTACTTGTCTGAGGCTGCTCCCCAGCTCCACAAATTCATCCTGCAATGCACTGATCTCATGCCTAGCTAGGTCATTTGTCCTGAGGTGGACAATATCTCTCCCTCTCCTGTGATGCTGCTTCTGCAATCCTGAGGATTTGCTTCCTGTCCTTCCAAGCCATGGCACCAGGCAGGCACCTTACTTCCCTCTCCTCTCCCTTCCCACGCCTACACCCCTAACAATTGAGTCCCCTATCAGAAGCTGTTTCTTTCCCTGTGCTGCCCCTTGCCACTCTTTGTGGGTCTCCCTTGTGGATGTCCCCAGCATTCTTCTTGGTATCCACTGAGGGTGTCATCATAGAGGAACTTTGATTTGCCAGACTGACATATGATTTGTGTAGAGGTGCAACTCGGGGGGGGGGGCTACACCTCTGTTCCATCACCCTCATTTTCCCAGAACCTACTGTGGTCCATCTGCTCTTCACACATGGCAACCTCTGAGGCAGTGGTTGTGGAACTGGTGCTCTTTGGGTGGGGGAGGCCTCCTTAGTCCTTGCCAGATCAGCCTGGAGGTGGGCAACCTCCTCCCTCAGAGCTAACAGTTGCCTGCAAATAGGGCAGCAACGTAGGTTCCAGAATGTCTCTCAGAAAACTGCTGCCCTGCAGCCAGTGCATTGCACCACTCCCCACATGTTCCTCTTTCTTTAAATATACATTGAGTAATATATAAAATATATATATATTTTTTATTTGGTGTGTACTTACCCTTTATGCACTGTGCTGGGTTATTAAGAATATGACAGTTCTGCCCCAAGACCTGTTGAGGAAGTGATGTCAGAACCTTGGCTATAAAGGAAATGCCACAACCACTGGTGACTGTTAGAAACAATCAAATACACCACTGTTCCACCACCCTGGTGAGTACTGCCCTTTATAGTAAGTCAACCAACACCACAATTTACCAGACGACTGCTCCTACACAAACCACTCTACTGAGTCCAGGGATAAAAATGAACTCACTGCTTCGCCAGCAGGACACTTCTAAAATGTTGCACAAATATCCTTCCAAATCCTAGGTCTCTAGCACAGGAATCAAGCAACTTCAGTTGTATTTCACCCCCTCTGGTTATAAAATTACTACACTTTAATGGAATCCTGCAATTCTTCTAATGCCAATAAGAAAAAATGAAACTTTCTGTAGAAAGCGTAGCTTACATTCCTAACAAGTCCCCAACAATATTATGTTTTACCAGGTTCCCAGTTCCTCAAATGCATTCTAGTTTGTTCTCTGCAGTATAGCAAGTTTCTCAGCTTCCAACAGAAGCAGGCAAGTCTTTTCTGACTGGCTTCTCACTGTGTAGTTTGCCTAAGACAGCTCAGTGATAAAAGCCCCACCTAGAATCAATTGATTGACTAGTGACACCTGTGATGTAAGCAGACCTTTCAGTGAAGACACTTTGCTATGTCTGCTTCTAATACACAACCCATTATCTGAAACCAGGGATAAACTCACTGCTCAGCCAGCAGAACACTTCTAAAATGTTGCACAAATATCCTTCCAAATCCTAGGTCTCTAGCACAGGAATCACGCAACTTCAGTTGTATTTCACCCCCTCTGGTTATAAAATTACTACACTTTAATGGAATCCTGCAATTCTCTTCTTAATGCCAATAAGAAAAAATGAAACTTTCTGTAGAAAGCGTAGCTTACATTCCTAACAAGTCCCCAACAATATTATGTTTTACCAGGTTCCCAGTTCCTCAAATGCGTTCTAGTTTTTTCTCTGCAGTATAGCAAGTTTCTCTGCTTCCAACAGAAGCAGGCAAGTCTTCTGATGTTATATGACATTTATGTTGCTGCAAAATGAGCATTGCAAGTGAGTTTGAAAGCTGTTTGAACAGAGTGACAGTGACTCTGAGCATGTGCAGCAGCATCAGTGCTGAAGTGTGTTACGCCTGGGTTATGCCCCCTATCGTCCCACATACACCTCACATACATCTCACATTGTATTCCTGGTCTATCATACTGTGATACTGCTATTTTGCACTAATATATAGATTTAGGCACCCAACATATAAGCATGGGTGCCAAGAATGTGCTTTGCTGCTAATATATGCTAATGTTTATCATGCATGATTCATTATACCTCACTATAATACATTTATCTAGATTATGTTTGTATTTCATATATATTCCATATATAATCTACCTAATCACTGATAAGATGATTCTGAGGGATCATCAGTGATTATTGTATACCTATATTCTCATATAATTATACGTAGTGCGTGTTTTACACTCAGGCAGATATGCCACATGTAATAGAGCCCTGTAATCACTTCACTTTGTCTCTAAGCAAGCTGACACAGAGAGAAAACCTGTTATGTCTTTATGTCTTATACTGTACATAAGCAAGAAATGCCACATGTAGTTTGAACCTGTCAGCATTTCTTTTGTCCAAGCTATAATGCTAATGGAAGCGTATTCTGTCTCATATGATACTCATTACTAGTAATTCTGTCTCCTAAGTCATCATCCAATGGAGAATGACTTAGGACCAATATATATTTTCTCATATATGTAACTATGAGGTAATCTCTGTTGCCATGCTGTTATCTGTAGTATTTAGCTTTCTGCAACCCAGTTCTTCAGGGAGATAGAACAAGATCTTGAAGAACCTGAGATCCTGCAATCCTGGAAATTATGTACATTCTTCAGGAGAGTGATGGTGAGAAACCCATTTCCCTTGTGATTTTTTCACATGTTTGGCGTAAGTAGTATAATAAACTTTATTAGTACTCCTTGCTTGTTTATGAATATTTCTTGGCAGACTCTGAGACACAAGAATCTGTATTATTAGTATTATTATTTACTCTACTATCTGAGATTGTTTACATAACATAAATGGCGACCGTGAGTGGAGTCTGGAGATTTGCCAAGTTGCATTTTAATTTCCTCTGTAAATTAAAACACTGGTTGAGAAAACTCCAGTAATAAGCAGCTGAGAGTGTCGTCTGTTTAACTTTTCGGTCTGTTGTGTGTACCACAGTGCATACAAAACAATCATTTGGCAGATATTCAATCTCTGTGTAATGAGTTTTAATTTTTTTTTTCTCCCTATGCTTTCTCTGTGTGAACACACAGCTGTAAAGGGATCCAAACACAGGCTGCTTTCTTTTGTGGATTCAATTCCTAATGGGTATATGCTCATCTGGAAGTCCACATACGCCAACATTTTTGATCCACAGACAGCTAAGGGTTTCTTATCTTAAAAGATATGTCTAAAAATATCAGTACTGAGTTGAGGCTGGATGCCTTAACATACCAAACTGCTTACGGTGGTTGGTCTGATTTTGCTGAGGTAGCAGAATCCAATGGTAGCCCTTTCAGGGAAATCATTGCCCATTATGAGGAATTGGAAATTGGTACCAAAAGAGTTGATCCTGAAGGATTATTAATTGCAATGTTTAAATGTTTTGATGCAGTTCTAAATATATTATTTGTTTTGGAATCTGAGAATGCTGCTTGCAAGCAGGAAATTAGTCTGAAAAAGGCTTCTTTTAAAAAAAGGATAGACAAACTGCTGTTTCAGCTGCAGTCTCTCCATCAAGAAAATGAGTGTCAAGAAAATGAGTTTCTCTTTAATGAGAGAAGGAGCAAAGACCTGCATGCCTTAAGGGATAACACTGAAAAGGCAAAACTTAGAAAAAAAGTTTTTCAAATGAATGGTGTTCTGGCTAGCAACACTGATTCCTTAAGTTTTTAAAACAAGGAACTTGGGGATGATAAGTCTGAAGTAATTGCTGAAATAGTTAACGTGCTGGTATTTCAACACCAGACCTTGACTGAACAGTGTGATTCAGTATGTTTTCAGTACAGCAGACTTGAAATGAATGTTTTGAATATAAACTATGACACAGCTTCTGTAGATAAAAGACAAGTTTTACAAGATGAGAATGTTTTGCAATGTGAAAACAATGCACTTTCCAGCGTGATAACTCCTGTATCTGAGCAGTTAGAATGTAGGAGTAAAAAGTCAGATATGGCGAACTTGCGCCATCAGCCAGAGGTATTGGCAGGGCATACTACCTTAATGCCCATAGAGCTTGCCTCTTCTGTTGTTGAAGAGTTTGATTTTGAACACTCACAATATGCTGTGGGGTGGACTAGAACAAAGGCTAGCCACTTGTTTTTCTGTGATTCACAAAATGGAGAATTGTTAGTCTCAAAATGGTGGACACACATGTCATCAGGTTGCATCCCCATACCATCCCCAAGATGGCCGCTCATGGTCATGTGGTGATGGTCATAACAGAGTAACCCAAGATGCCCATGAAGTAATCCAAAATGGCCAACCACCACATCATGGAGGTTCGATCATGCAGTTACAGGCTCCTGTGATTGCTGCCATAACCAAGCAAAACATACCGGAGGTTTTTGGCATGATTAATAATGTTATCAGTTACACTACTGTTTCTGAGTGACAGAAGATTCTCATTAAAAATTATGTTGATGTACTTTTGAATGAGGCTGATGTGCAATCTGTCATTAAGTCAGTGTCTGATGCTGCAGAAACAGCTGATGCTGTTAACAATGTTTGCTTTATTAGCATGGCCTTGGTTAAAGAACACATTGCAGTTAATTACATGAAATGTGATTCTTCCCTATGTAATTTAACATCAGCTTTCCCCTAGAAGACTGAGTGTACTGTTTCTAACCCTAACAGCATTGAGCATATGCAGCCCATTAATACTTTAAGCTGTAACATTAGAAACAAAGTTGGTACCATCCAGCAACATTCCGGTGAGGAAACCCACTTTACATTTGATAGGGAAGGGGACACCCCTGATTCTGAAAGCCCTGTGACTGTGATATTTTCAGCATCACAGGCCACATTGGGGGGGGGTTACAGGTTTGATTTCTGAACCTGAGCTGACAACTGTCTCAGTACTACTTTCTCCACCCCTGATGGCTACTGAACCACAATCCTTAGCTGGAAAATTACGTGCAACTTGCACAGCACTTTTCTCCACTGTGCAGGCACCCATGATAGTGCCAGCACTGCCTGCACATGATGCAGAACCCCCTCCATCGGTGACATCTGGATCATCCCATACTGTGACTGCAATAGCAGACACCAGTCAGAAACTGTCTGGGTTATTCCCAGTACACACTATAGCAGGCACTTCTTGCAAGAAGGTGCAAGGTCTCCTAATACTGATATCATTGTTTTTCCTTTTGGGATCACTGACCATGGCCCCAGCATTGGTTAATCCTAACAGTTTTAGGGTATTATTTTGAAACTGCTACATTAGATATACTGTAGCAATCTCAGCAGTTTTAGCCCAAAAATACAATGGACACATCAGACCCATTGCTTATGCTTTCCAGATGCTTGCCCCAGTGGAGCTGAAATACAACCTTTGTGAAAGGAATTTTTTGGCTATATACTGGGCAGTGATATACTTTATGTACATCATTGGATATGCACCTATTGCACTGCATTCCAATCATTTTTCCAACTATCTTTCTGTTGTCAGACAGAGTAAAAGATGACTCTGTAACCAATGCCAGACTTACACACTGGTCTCTCATTTTACAGGATAATGACATCATTGTCCTTCCTATCAAAACTCCATCCTTGTTGGCCCATGGCCTACAATTTGCAGGAGAGACCCATGATTGTTCACTCCAACCCCCTGACCTACCTGTCCCAGGGTCCTTTCTGACAGAACCTCAGAAAGTGTTAAAAGACACCACTGTGTGTCATGTTTTGACTGATGACTCAGCCACACATACCAACGAGGGTCAGATAGCAGGGTTTGGAATTATTGTACATTCTGGTGATGACAGAGTGTGCATGGCTAGTAATTGCATTATCATATATGTATGATTCACAGGCAATGGTAAAACACACCTGGCAAATAAAATGAAAAACAAGGAGGCGAGGAGTCTCCTAATTACCACAAATATTTGTAGATGGTTTAGAGAGCTGGAAAGTCCTTGAGAAAGACGCAGCTTGTGTTAAGAAAGGAATAAAGATTTTTTCTTACGTAAAATGATACCAGCACTCCATGAGAGGGTTAAGTGTTGCAGTCTGACAAAATGGCCTTGATCTAAAAGACTGCAGATACTATGTTTTTATTATATTCTAATTGGGTCTGTTTCTCTCTAAACTGAATTTCTTTGGAAGAAAAACAAACTTCTGTTCCAGCACTCTATTGCATTGCTGTGAAATACAGTGACTTGTTTGTGTGCATCACAAACTGTTTAAATACAAACTGTACATTCATAAGGTTCGAGCATTTTGTATGTATATTTTTTATGCTCCAAATGAAGGACCCTCATTTGAGTGCAGTGTATAGGTTCCTTAATAAAGGAACTGAGGAATAACTTCCAGAAATAGCTCTTATAAGAACGTGAAAAATGAAATTCACCTATCCAGTGATGGCCTACTCATTTGGAACATCACTACTGTAACACTCATGAAAAGTTACGGGTAATTCCTGACTACCTGAGAGTAGATTTTATCTGCTGTACCAACTACATGATACTCCAACTGGTAGACACCAGGGAGTCGGTAAAAAACCTAGACATAGTGAAATCCTCTGTCTGGTGACCACATATGGGAAGTGATGCAGAACACTGCATCAGTAACTGTTTGATCTGTGCACAGAACAATCCTATACCAACTAGGAAAAATGCATTGTTACCCAAGAGGCAATCAGGCCTCTGGAACAACATCCAGATTGACTGCATTGGCCCTATGCCAACCACTAAGAGCAACATAGTCAAAGTGACTGCAAATGTCTTGGTAAACCAGCTATTTACCTGGTGGGGTTTACCCCAAAGGTAAATTCTGATTACAGGGATCCAGCTTTATAGCCCAAGTAATGCAGGAAACTCTGGATTTGTTGTGGGTAAAACAAGTTTTATATCCCTTACCACTCAGTCATCAGGACAGGTGGAATGGGCTAACAGGCAGATCAAAGTTATGTTATCCAAACTTGTTCAGAAAACCCAAAAGGACTGGAATTCATTATTGCCTTTACTCCTTATGGCAATAAGAGGGACACCCTCTGCAGGTACACAGCATACCCCAGTTTTGAAATCATGACCGGACGGTTCATGAGACTCCCAGAACATTTACTTCTGGTCCTGTGTACTGGCACTGCTGATGGAGCATCAGTAGATAAATATGTTAAATATCGCAAACAAGACATTCAAAAGGTACAATTGTTTGTTTCACAATGTACAGTATGGGCAAGGCCCTAGAACGGGCCCTATCCCATTGTAAACAAACTCAGTCCAGCAGTCTACTAAGTTAGACTGTCTCACTACAATAGTCATTGATAAATGGCTACATGCCAATCAAATGAACTTGTTTAAAGGAGATTAAATTACTTTTCCATACCCCAGTGGGAGGAATAGTACAAAACTAACTGTTTTTCTTTTCTTTCCTTTTAGGTTCCAGAGAGAGAGAGAGATGCTTGATTGTATGCTTATTATTCTTTTTAAAAGTATGGGTCTTCTTACAAGTCCAAACTGCACTTCTTATTGCAGATAAGAACCAGTGACCTAAACCTAAACAGATTGTTGAGGCAGAATACCTCACAAGCCCACATGACTTAATTGCATCCTGTGGAATTCACACCAAGGTCATAAAAGACATGTTCATCATCCAGGAGGGTAGGGAGGCACTACTGAATGTTGTGATCATTGCTTTGAATAAATTCTAGCAGCTAGACTTGATCTGGACTCCTGTTTACATTTTATTGTTAATCAGGAATCTTGCATCCAAATTTTAATGCCAATAAAAGTCATTAGACCTTAAGGTTTTTACCCAATGATGTCCCATAATGTGTGACACTTAATACTGAGTGCCCAAAACAGAACTCTGGCCCACCCAGTGGTCTATCAGCCACTTCCAAACCAGGTACCCTAGTTAATAACGTGCAGCTTATGCTCAACCCAGTGAATTTCAAATCTCACCTTTTAAACTTGGAATGATTTGTTTTGTGTTTCACAACAAACATTTCCAACATTTTTTTTTAATAATGATGTTATTGGATACCCTGGCAACATACCAGGTACTTGTTAATGACTCCCTATACAGGGACTGATAGCACCACACATACACACACACAGGATTTTCACATCCTGACTACTAGTTGTACATTAATGACTGTAAACCTACACAAACACACTAGGCATTTTGTTTTTTATTAAAAAACAAAAAACAAAAACAACCACAGGTTTAGACTCAAGACTATTTGGCTCTGACATCTGTATTTGAAATAGGGCTGATATAGCCATTATTTAAGCACATATGTTAAAGGTTCATGATAGTATGAAATATAATATCATACCTCCCATTGCATGGTATACATGATTTTGCTCATTAAGAGTGATATACATTTACAATATTAAGGATATTGTCAAGGGGTTTGCCCTGACAAATGTTCATGTTAATGAATTAATTTGCTGCTTACATTAAGGAAGCAGATGAGCATCACATAGCTAGGAAAGTCATTTGCACTGCCTACAGCTATTATGTTCTTACAACCCTTTGGTTATCTCTTATGGGATCTGGAATTAGGAAATATCCTTAATCTCATACATGACAGACATATGGGTCAGTGGCATTGCCACATTTTGCATTCTATTGCATGTGTTAAATGTTTATTTGAATCTAGCACGATTCCCTTGTCAATGGCAAGGAACCTTGGATATGTCACCACACACACCAGTATTGCTCCACTTATTCCTGCACAATCCAGGAAGCCATGTTTGTGACTCTCACAATGTCATTGCAGCATTTTCACCCGGCAACATCCATCTCTGATCGTCTGGCAACTGTCCATTCTATTGGTCATCTTGATGGGAACTTTCATCGTGAAAAGGTTGAAACTACCTCCTTTCCATGTTTACCATGAGGTCTTGGAATCGTGACTGACTCTGAACTTTGATTGATTTAACTGAAAGGAACATCACCTTTTATACAGATGTGACATCTTACAACTTGTCTTACCAACGTGTGAATACTGGCCTAGTAACTGAAATTAGGCTTCCACTTGTGAACTCTCAAATAAACTATATTCGGTCCAGGCAATTAAGATTCTACAATCAAGCTCATTGTTATGCATACTATGAAGCAAGTCTGGGGTGGGGGCAGTCCCCTAACTTCAGCAAGAAGACTCTTCTTTATTTGATCTACAATCAAGAAATCCATTTTCTTCATTGCTTGTTTTACAAGCCTGACTGGCACCTCATGCAAACTGAGAACTGTCATAAACGTTTATACTTTGTGCAGCCATGTGATCATCTTTAACCGAACACTGTTGTTATTCCATTGTAAAATTAAATGTGCAATCTAATGCACCCCCTGCTGAGGCCTCTTAAAATACTGCTGCCTCCTGAACATTTGGATCAACCTTTGGAAAATCTGAATGCATCGAATCTGAACTAGGAATCTTCATCTCACACTTGAAGAAACCCTGGATTTATCCCTGGAACTGTTTGTGGTTTATGTCTTGTGGACATTGACATTTCGTGTCCTGTTCAACTTACCAACTGAAAAACGCCATCCTCCAAGGTGGCATATTCTGCTGATGTGGAACATTGTGTGGTGAGCAACTATACATTCTGATATGGACTAAAAGTTATGCAAAGCGAACTTTTCTAACTTCTATTTTTACTCCCTAAACAGGTTATAGGTTTTACGGTAATCACACCTATTCCCATCCCAGAACCAGATACCATTAAGTCTGGTCCTAACTATCTTGTTGTTCTATCTCGATTTTTAATAATTTTTAATATCCGTACAGGCAACTTTAGTTTGTCTCTTCAATTTCTTCCCAATAGGATAGATAGACACCTGATAGATACATATCAATGTTTACGGATTATTTTGATATTGGAAAACCCCATTGTGAAGTTTTATTCCAAATGTTTATAGTAATACAAGGTTTACTAACACTTTTCCTTATAATTACATTTTGTTTAAGGAAAACCCTGAAAACACCACTGTAACCAGTTACAACTTCCTCTATCAGGCTCATGCCTATAGATGAATAGTGCCTAACCACCGTCTTTTTGTTGTGTTGCCACTTTTGCAATTAGGACAACAAAGAGGGGACTGTTACTCCTGGGTTTTGCCCCCTATCATCCCACATGCACCTCACATACACCTCAGACTGTATTCCTGGTCTATTATACTGTGATACTGCTATTTTGCACAAATATATAGATTTAGGCATCCATCATATAAGCATGAGTGACAGGAATGTGCTTTGCTGCTAATATGTGCTAATGTTTATCATACATGATTCATTATACCTCATTATAATACATTTATCTAGATTATGTTTGTCTTTCATATATATTCCATATATAATCTACCTAATCACTGATAAGATGACTCTGAGGGATCATCGGTGATTATTGTATACCTATATTCTCATATAATTATATGTAGTGTGTGTTTTACACTCAGGCAGATATGCCACATGTAATGGAGCCCTGTCAGCACTTCTCTTCATCTTTAAGCAAGCTGACACAGAAAGAGAACCTTTATGTCATCATGTCTTATACTGTACATAAGCAAGAAATGCCACGTGTAGTTTGAAGCCATCAGCATTTCTTTTGTCCAAGTTATAATGCTAATGGAAGCATATTCTCTCATATGATACTCATTAGTAATTCTGTCTCCTAAATCATCATCCAATGGAGAATGACTTAGGACCAATACATATTGTTTCTTATATCTGTAACTATGAGGTAATATCTGATATGCTGTTATCTATAGTATTTAGCTTTCTGCAACCCAGTTCTTCAGGGAGATAGAACAAGATCTTGAAGAACCTGAGATCCTACAATCCTGGAGATTATGTACATTCTTCAGGAGCGTCATGGTGAGAAACCCATCTCCCTTGTGATTTTCTCTGTCATATGCTTGGTGTAAGTAGTATAATAAACTTTATTAGTACTCCTTGCTTGTTTACGAATGTTTATTGGCAGACTCTGAGACACAAGAATCTGTATTATTAGTATTATTAGTATTTAGTCTATCTGAGATTGTTTACGTAACAAGTGCATGCTCGGAGACACTATCACTACAGTATGTTCAAACAGGTTTCTGAAGCACTTTAAATGTTCTTCTTGCCACAACACAAAATTTGCCATAACCCCACCAGTGTGTACTTTTAAGACATACACCTCTTTTGCAGTGTTTGAAAATAACTTGTACCTTTACGAGCGTGCTGACAGTCTGAGCACTATACTACAGAGTTGGGCATCTGAGAGGAGATGTGCATATTCCCAGCTAATGGCTTACAGTATGTCAGAGGGATTGAATTGTAGTGAGGGGAGCAAGTGCCATTTTTAGTAGCTGCAGTAATGAGAGCAAACTGAAGCTGTATTCTGAGGGGTGAAGTCAGGTATGACTTCTGGCAGACAGGCCAAGTACTACAGTACTCCAGTAAGTAAAATAAAATAAAAAAACTTTTGTCAGGAGCTAATTTCTACCTGGGAATTTATGGTACAATATCATCATGAGTAGAGAATGCTCTCAACCAATCAGGTTTCAGCATTTTTTTCACCCAGTTCATAATTCCAATTATACAATGGCAAGGAAAGAATAATGGGCTCTGATTGGTCAGTGCTCACCTTCACCAGTGATGTTATCTCAGTATAACATCAGTGTATGAAGGTCGGTCACCAAGAAGACCTCAGCAGTGGAACAAAATCACTCCGCCTGCTCTGCTGAAATCCGTCAGTTGAACCACAGCAAAAGTGGGAATAAAATCAGTAAACCAGCCCTCCAATTTGCATGAGTGCTCCTTTACAAATATTGTCCCCAAAAAACTCAACTCCCAATCCACAGAAACCTAAACTTTCTTTCCCTGACGCCGTCTGTACCAGTGCTCACTGCCAGTATGGAAAACAGCAAGTTTTAATTTTTTTTTTACTACCTGCTGTCCTGCTATCACCGAAAGCTGCCTTCCATTAATCAGTCAAGGATCACAAAACTGCAAGTGTGCACTCCTGGGCAGAATACCAAAACACCAACTTAGTTCACAAAAAAAAAAAAAACTGACACAAAACTGGGTGGGAGAGTGGATTCGATCGATAACATAAATCAACTTAAAAATGATTTATCATGCATTGATAATTGGGCTACCTCTAACACGATGGAATTTAACATAGATAAATGTTCAGTACTTCATTTTGGTAGAAATAACTCTATGCAACTCTACAAACTTAAAGATGCACTATTAAAAGTATCACAGTGAAAAAGATCTTGACATTGTAATTAATAATAAACTCACCCCTATTGACCACTGTGATAAATTAGCAAGAAGCTCAAATTCATTACTAAGGAGGACAGATCGTACATTCATTTTAAAATCTGAGGAATGTATAATTCCACTATCCAGAACCTACATTAGACCTTACTCAGACTATGGCTCACCCTTCTGGAGCCCATATCTAAAAAGGAAATAATCAGAGTGGAACAAATACAAAGAAGAGACACTAGAATGGTCCCTCACTTAGCGCAATTAGATTATCAAAGCAGACTCCAGAAGCTTAACCTACACTCCCTAGAATTGAAGTGTACTAGAGATCTTTTATTCCTCTACAAACTATTAAAATCACCACCTTTAATGCAGCAAAGTGGCATACATTACTCCAAAAGGAAACTTGTCCCTAGACTACACTCAAGGCAACTTGAAGTACAAAGAGTAAAAACTAACCAAAGGTTAAATTATTTTTCAATAAGGGTCCCAAAACTGTGGAACAAACTCCCACAGAGTTTGATAGACAGCGAAACATTTGAAGCATTTAAAAAGGGATTAGATATCTGGCTAACTCATTATAAACAATGTTCCACAAATCTTGTGGGGGGCATTCTCGATGGGCTTTTGCCTACTTATGCCCCACAAAAACCAAGCAAACCAAGTAAACAGTTCAGGGAAGGGGGCACTGAAGTAAAACACTGCACAGTAAAGTGAAACAGTTTCACTTTCAGCAGACAGCCAAGCATGCGCCATCATCTTCTCCTGATACACAGTGAACTATACCTGGAGAAGTCTGTCACATAAATAAAACAATAGTAAGCAGATGGACCGGGTGACTTACCAATCCATTCTAAAACTACTGAAAGTTTTGCCCCCATGCCTCACTCTGCTCCCTCAGTCCCTGCTCAACGGTTGGCTCTCTGTCAGTGGTGGCAACAGAGATAACATCTTCACTGGCAACACGAGTGGCAGAGGATGGCTCCCTCTCTAATTCACAGTAATACAAATAACATCTTCACCGAGTGACACAGAGATGGGGAAGGGGGACTGCAACACAAAGAGAAAAGCATATGTAGGGGGTACCCAGATGCAAGACGTGGCCACTCATATACCAGTAGCACCATCTAATGACCAAAAGGGAACTATTGTTTTCCTCACTATACCTCCATATTCAAAAATGAGTTGAAAATCTGCTCACAAACTGCTTTTTTCATCTTTTTCATTTTTTTTTAATATAAACAAGCCATTGTATAATAGCAATAATGCACTCCAGGGTGTGTTGTGCTGGGATAACATCAGTTCTGGGGTGTTGGACACACTCGGCCTGTAGCCCCATGCCTAACCACCCCAGGTGTGACATTATCCCAGCATGATACCCACCCTGTCATGCATTATTGCTTAAATAACCCATTTAAAGGTGTTGCATTGTGTTTGGAACCCAGCTAAAGTCCAAGCATGGATCACATTGCTTGTTAGAGTATTCTACTCATTCAACCCAATCTGTGAAAGATACTCCCTAATATCCTTTTTAAATCCCCCCTCTTCCAACTTGGTGGATGAACTATTCCTTAATTTGAAGAACTCTGTGGAAGTCACCCTATTGTTCATCTGTATGTATTTAAACGGTTGTATCCTATCCTCCTGTTTGCTCTGTACTCCAGAGAGTATGGAGACTTTCCAGCCTCTCCTTTTAGGATGCACCATGCTGCCCCTGGATCATTCCCACTGCTCTTCTCTATATGGTTTCCAATTTCTTTCTGTCCTTATTTCTTTTTATTTCATTTTTATGTCTTTTTATTGTGCTAATATTGCAGAACCCTTAATTCTGCATTTGCCCTAGGTATGTCCTATCTGGGTGGCCCCAACTTTGTGCAATTTGCTGTAGACATTGGGGCACTGCTCATACCCCTTTTATACCCTATCAGTGAGGTCCCTTTGCTGTGTTAATTGTCCCATTAGTATTGTCTGTCCCTTAATCATACCCTATCTGGTTGGTCCCATCATTGTGCAGTTAGTTACTTTTGGGTGACCCCTTGTTCTAGTTATTTTCATAGTCAAGGCTCCAGCAGTTGTACCTGTACCCTTTCTTTGTGTTAGCTTTGCTTAGTACGTCTGTTCTTTGCCCTGGACTGTGTAACATTTCAATATTCTCTTCAGACTGTCTCAGCTGTTTTGCTAATTAGCCTTAGCTTTTCTTTATTTTCATATTTTTTTATTTCTCAGGTCTTTATATTTTCTAAATTTGTTTCTTGACACTTACTCTTTACTCCATGTTTAATTTGTTTTGTACTCTGAGGGGTTTATTTTTTCTCTTGTACTTCAGTTTATTTTTGCCTAATACTGTATGCATTTTCCCTCTTCATTCTCCTTCTACTTGTTCCTCTTTGTCCTTCTCCACTTTATCCCTCCCTCACCTTTTCCCTCCTTATCCCATCCATTCCCTTCCTTTACTCACCTCACTCCTCTCCATCAACCCTGGTTTCATTTCCTCACCCTGTTTCAATTTTGAACTCTTCTACAGGGCCCTATATTTTTCTTCACCTTTCTCTCCCTCTCCCTCTCTCCCCCCTTCTCCATGCAGGCCGAAATCCTGCTTCACTCTGCTTCTGTTTATCCTGCTCTGACTGGTAAGTGGTGATGTTGAAATTAACCCTGGCCCTACTTCCTCTAACCTGTATCCTCTTTTTGGTCTCTCACTAAAGACCTTAGAATTTTCCAACTTAATGCTAGGAGTGTTCTACCTATAGCTGACCTTTTTAGAGTGTGGGTTGCCAAACTACTCTTGACATCCTCTGTGTCACAGAATCCCGGCTCACCTCTAGAGTGTGTCAGTGATGCATCCATCCCTAACTATAACTTCTACAGACAAGATAGTAGCAAACGTGGTGGTGGTGTTGCTCTCTATGTCAGGCAAGGTGTCACTTGTTCAGTTCTGTTAAGTAGTGCAGTACCCTCATCACATTAATTTCTTCTGGCTAAGCTTATCTTTCCTTCTTCTATACTCATTTTAATAGTGGAATCTATGCCTTTTCTCAGGTCCTCTCCCTCTGTATTGTCTGTTGCTATCACCTCCCTAACCTCTTAAACTTCTTCTAAAGATGCCTTCATCAGGAGGGATCCAGAAGCAAATGATTTGATACCTTTTATTGGACCAACATAGATGTAACAAAAAGAACAAAATGCTTTAGCTTTCAAACCAACCCAGTCCTTCCTCGGAAGCTTAATGACAGTCATTTAGAAAATCCCATAGTTTTAACATCTAGATCATGCAGAAACAAAGATGAAAAAATTCCCATTGGTTTAAAATACTCATTTAAAAAATAACACACAACACATCAGAGAAGCTGAAAAATACCAGCTCAGCATCAGCTGAAAGGGTCTAAAGGTCAGATGTGCTTAGCGCATAAAAACATGCAGGGGAGTAGACTGCACATAAACTAAAATGACTTAGAGATACCTTCAGAATAAGATAACAACATCTCCAGCATTGAGCTGTATAGCCCAATTATGAGTCAAAATGGGCACGATGTCATAATGTTGCAAGACATTGTGCCTCATGGCAAAATCGCGCTACCAATACAGCGTGATTCCTGCCATGAGGCATGTCTTTTTTCTGCTGGGAGCTCCACCCCAAACCCCCCCCTTACGGGAGACTGTGCCCCCTAACTCCCCCACTAAGGATTCTCAACTCCAGGGGGGTTCAACTCGGGGAGCACACAAGTCGGGGGGGGGAAAGGTTTCTGGGACCGGTAATCAAACCCGGTCACAGACACAGCAGCTGGGTTCCTACTGCTGAGCCTCAGTCCTGTGAGCCATGGCAGCTACTTGACTGAACCCACTCCCGGCGGAGGTCTTATCCTCTGCATGGGAAAGCGCTACTGTTGCAATACCGCACACAGCAGTCTACACGGTATTACACCAGTAGCGCTTGCATCCTACGCTGTACCAGGTTAGCCATAATGTTGTACAGAATTAAGCGTGCAACATTATGACCCCGTAGGGTCAAAACACACTCGGATTAAAGACATGCTAAAATGTAACATAATTGTAAACTGAAACCAGGCTCCACAAAATAAACTATAAAGTAAATATACATGCCATACAAATGGTTTAAAGTAAAGTTTACCTAATTTGAGCAATAGTTTCACACTATATGGAATGTAAAACTAAGCTGGAAACATTACCAAACTACACTCTCAAACTGGTTATTATGCTCCATAAACCTTAAGGCCTTTGGTGATGTAACAGGACTTTATACATGATAATATAAATTGGCAGTGTAAGAGCCAAACAAAAAGCTGCTTGTCAAGGATCACCAAAAAACTAAGACTATGGAATTAGATATATACAGATTTCAACTTAATGTACTGAAAATGTCTAAGGAATCTGAATAAGAAATTGTAGGAATTAAATTCCACCCCTCCAAGGGGGAGATAACACACACATACACCCCCCGCACACATGCACATGCACACATGCGTGCACACACGTGCACACACGTGCACATGCATGCACACACGCCACATACGCACACACACACACACACACACACGTACACTTCAATTGTTACCAAAAGGAAATAAACTTGTCATGAACCTCCAAGTAAAAGAAATCATGTATCCTAATATGACATGAGCTCAAAAATGCAACACTTTATAATCATATTACTATATGTGCAGTAACAGTCCAAGGATTCTGAATAGAACCACAATGAAATAAAACCTCCACCCTTCCCAGGGTAGGATAACTAGTTAGAAGTGAAAGTACACTATGTATGTGAAACAAGAGTCCTAACATACCCTCATTTCCACAAATCACTACTATATTAGCCCAATGAAATTAATCTGTCAAGGGGGTGTTGGTAGGAATGAGATCGGGCGGGATGGCAAGATGGCCGCAAAGCTGCCCCGCTCCCTGCAGCTTAATGCTTCATGGAGCATCTAGAACTGTATTTTTTTTTTTTTTGTAAAACCTTTTTTTGCCAAAAGAGTAGCTGAACAAGACTAGCGGCCAGCCTAAGCTTTATGCTTTCTGCACCCTGGGTTGAAATATTGGCACTTTATTTCTGAGAACTCGCACTGTTTGTAATTTCTTGGGACCGCTTAGTTCATTTACTTGTTTGGGAGCTTGTGTGAATTCTCTCTGGGGCAAGTTGTGGATTCCATGTTTTGAAGGACCTCTTTGAGCTGTGTTGGGATGAGCTATTCAAGGTACACAGCATTCTTATATGAAGAAAATGACTGGTTGATGCCTCGATGGAAACCAGGTGAAGCACCTAGAGTGCAGAAAAACATTATTTTTATATTTTACAGGTATGCTATCTGTTGCCTAGGGTGGGATTCGAGATGCTTTACCCTCTGCAGTACCAAATTTACTGCGCTTAGCAGAGCGCTTCTTCCTTTTTGTGTATTACAGGCAAAGATAAATAAAAAATGGAGTGCCCAGGTGGTGAACTTTGGAAGGTAAATTTGCTGGCCTAATCCCCTGCATAGACTCCTGGTTGAAGCAGAATCTCACCATGAAAGTTGGAAGAGATAGGGCTGGCCCAAACAGAATGGTATTAGGGGCCACCGACCTAGAAAATAATGTGCCCAAAAGCAAGGAAAAGAGTGCTTCACCAGGCAATCGCTATAGTCTCTACCCTTACCTTTGCCGAGGGGTTGTTGTGGCTGCATCTGTGTTAATGACAGGAAAGAGTTGTGCTGAGGTATTCTTGCCTCTGAGGTACTCCTTCATGAATATTCTATTTATTTTATAATAAGGAATATTGCAGCCCTTATTGCTTTATTTACCTCCAAAAGGTGTGGCATGTACCCACCTATGCTGAATCTAATTTGGGACTGCTAGTGTGTAAATGCAGGATTTAGTTCTGTTTCGGTGGTGATTGCAGTATAGTTGGAATCTTTATTACAAGTTTTTATGCCTGCTTGGATTCTTTTTTTTTGTAATTCAATAAACTTTATTATTTTCAGATAGCATTACATTACACAACACTTAATCCCCCGGGGGGATGTCATTAAAGCAAGGAACAGCATACAGCAGGTAACTCCGAGGCAATCCGTCCACCCACCCGGCCTCCCTTACCCTTCCCTCCCTTCCACCCCTCCTTACATCTAATCCTTCCTAAATCCCCCCCTCCCCAAGCCAAGTGTTACTCGCACACCGCTCTAGCACATGATCATTCAATGATCTATGACCAGGTTTGTTAGATCTTCCAACCCGCTAACAGAGAATCTAATGCACCCCATCTGCTCTGGAACATTGCATATCTATTGCGTATTTGACAAATGTGCTTCTCCAACTACATAGCCAACAAGATTTCTTTATGCCATTCCAGGACAGGAGGGGAAACACTATCTCTCCAATGCCGCAATATAACCAACTTTGCAATTATTGCAACCAGGACCATATGGCCTTTCCTGACCTTGGGTGTACCCTGAGGAAAGGAGTTCAGTAGACAGACTTCTGGGGTAAATAATGGGTCTAGCCCCAAAAAGGAATCCAGCGACCGCCTAATTGCCTGCCAGAAAGTTTGCACTTTTGGGCATGTCCGCAACATATGAAGCAAAGTACCCAACTCCCCTCCACATCTGGTGCAAGCCAGGGAAGAGAGCCGCCCCAAGGTGTGAAGCTTAACAGGGGTAAAATATAAATTATGCATGATATTAAACTGAATAAGATGCAATCTGTCCTGTTTAATGAAAATATAGGAGTTATGCCACAGTTTCTTCCAGAAGTCTGCTTCTGTGTCTAGTGGCAGCTCCTGGGTCCAGTAATAGCAAACACCCTGAGGCAGATTGCTCTGCCATGCTTGTAACTTCTCATAAACTAAAGAAATTGCATGGGGTTGTCTGGCCAGTATCAAAATAAAGGGCAAGTCTATTTTCACCACCTCAGGTCCCGGGGTTTTACCTATGTGGGAGATTACAGCCTCTTTAAGCTGCACGTATTGGAAAATACAACTAACCTGTACATTAAATCTGTCTTGGAAAGTAGAGAAGGAGATTATTTCTCCATTATTGTACATGTCCGCAGCTTTCTTCTCCCTCAGGTTAGGCCGGTAGGACAGTGGGATGGGCCGATACCCAATTTTAAAGTGTGGGTTGCCTAGCATGGGTTGTTCTAGTGAAACATGCCAGTTAGTGGCCATCTCCACTTGCAATTGGTGTAGCACTTTGATAAACCAACCCAATGGGGTAGGTCTAAGGGGCCTGGGAGCTACCCTAGGGGTTGCATATAGGAAAGCCTGGAGAGTACACTTGTGCTTAGTTGCAAGGTACTGCTCTATTTCCAACCACTCTGATGAATAATCTAGCGGGTTTATGGCCTGCAGTTCTTGTGCCCAATGGGCAAGTTTACTCAGATGATGGGCACAATAATACAGGAAAAAGGAAGGAACCGCCAGACCACCCTGCTCCCTTGGGGCAGTTAATTTAAAGTAGGACCTCCTGACATTCTTACCCTGCCACATAAAGGTATTCAGCTTTGATTGTAGCTTGACAAACCATCTCTTAGGGAGAAAGCAGCCCATCAAACTCATTGGGTATAGGATATGGGGGAGCACATTCATTTTCACCATAGAGATCCTACCCCACAGCGACAAGGGAAGAGCACCCCATCTACCCAGGTCAGCTTTAATTTTAGTCAGTAAATCTGAAAGGTTGGACTTCATCATAGAGGCCATGTCTCTTGTCACATGGATTCCCAAATATAAAAGGGATTTTGATTCCCACTACAGAGCAAAGTTGGTCACTTCCCCTCGGGAGACCCGATTATTCAGGGGAAATACTTTAGTTTTGGTGAGGTTAAGCTTGTAGTAGGAAACCTTAGAAAAGGCCCCAACCTGGTCTAAAAGTGCTGGTAGGCTATCCTGCGGGTCTTCCAGATGCAACAAAAGATCGATTGCGTACGCAGAGAGTGTATATCTTTGGTCCCCGACTTGAATCCCCCGAATGTTTGGAGAGGCTACCAAATGCTGAATAAGGGGTTCTAAATATAGGTTAAATAAAAGAGGGGAAAGGGGACATCCCTGTCGAGTACCTCTGTGGAGCGGGAAAACTTCAGAGTGGACCCCATTGCATCAAATTTGGGCTGTCGGGGACGAGTATAGTAACCTGATCCACTGAAGGAAGTCCTCTGGGAGTCCTAACCACTACATAGTGGTGAAGAGGAAGTCCCATGACACCCTATCAAAAGCCTTCTCAGCGTCCAGTGACGCCAAAACCATGGGAAGTTCTGAGCCACTGGACACAGAGAGGAGGTGCAATAACTTCCGCATGTGGTCCCCCGAGGACCGACCTGTCATAAAGCCGATTTGTTCTTTACTTACCATGAGGGGCATAAGAGGTCCTAACCTATTGGCCAAAATCCAGAAGTTTGATATCGGTGTTAATCAGTGAAATAGGTTGGTAACTCTCTGGATATTGCAAATCTTTGCCCTTTTTAGGAATAAGCATGATTATTGCTCTCAAAAAAGTGGGGTCAGATAGCCCTTTATCAAAACCAGTGATTATAGACCTCTGCCAATAAAGGGGCTAGCTCTGATATACAAGCCTTATACAGACCATTAGGGAGTCCGTCCGGCCCCGGGGACTTATCAATTGGGAGAAGTGCAATGGCCCTTACCACTTCTTCTGCCGTAATGGGACCTACCAAGGAAGAAGTGTGGATAGGTGACAGCTTAGGTAGGTCAACTGAGCTGAGGTATTTCATGATATCTGTCATAGAGGGGTGAGCATCTGACTCCTCGGCATATAATCTCTGATAGTATTGCCTTAACACCCCTGCTATGGCACGAGGATCAGTAACAACAGGTGCATCCTTATCCAGCTTAATACCCAGAATAAACTGAGATGCATCCTCTTGTCTAAGCCGTAAGGCCAGCAACTTACTAGCTCTTTCCCCAGCCTCTAAATAGTGAAATTTTGAACGTTTCAATGAGAGTTCAGCTTTTTGGGCGATAAGACTAAAATATTGAGCTTGCAGTCTATGCAGCTTGGTCCAGTCTTCATCAGGTGATGAACAAGAGATTGTAGATTCCAGTTGGTGAATTGAAGCAAGCGGGGAGTTTGTTTGTGACTTGAAATGCCGGGACTTTGTTGAAGCCATCCATATACACTCCCCGCGCAAGAAGCACTTTAAAGCCACCCAAATTATGTCTCCCCTGCTAACTGACTCCCTGTTGTTCCTTATAAAGTCAGTAATAAAGTCTCTTATGTGTTGCAGGGAGCTAGGTTTCTGTAATAACTGGGTGTTAAGCCACCAGAGGGTATCCCTTTTAACCCCAGGTCCCACTAAGAAAAAAAGGGAGACCGGTGAGTGGTCGGAGATAACCCTGGTGTGGATATTGGCATCAATTACCCCGGGGAGGGTGAAGGAACTAATAAGGAGAAAATCAATTCTTAAAAATGTTTTATGCAGGGAGAGAAAACGTGTATTGGCGCCTCCTCCGTAAAAGACCACTGAAACATCAATGAGATCCGCCCTTCATGAGCTTGTGAGGAAGCCTCTGAGCAGGAGAGAATCCCCTTCTTCGGGAATCGGACCTATGGATGTGTTAATAAGGGGTAATATTCCAGTCACCTCCCAAAATGGTAAGTTTAGGGGGATTGGAAACAACCAACCTCAGCAGGTGCGTAAAAAATATGGGGAGGATTCGGCATTTGGGCCATAGGCCGCTCCCAGTGTCACCTGATGCGATTCTAGCAAACCATTTACTATGACATACTTCCCTTCAGGATCCCAGATTTCTATTTCAAGGGTGAAGGGAATCTTTTTATTTATTAGAATTACCACTCCCCCTCTACTAGTGGATTGACCTGCCCCGTAGATGTAGCCAACCCACTGTTTACGAAACAAAATGATATCCTCACGCCAGAAATGCGTTTCCTGAAGGAAAGCAATCCCAGTATTTAGGCATTGCAGATGTCTAAGGATAATGTGCCTCTCACAATGATCATGGGCACCCTTTATATTCCAGCTTATGAACTCATATGGGCCACTCATAATAAAATTCCAACTGTGACATTATCCCTGTCATTGATTTAAAATAGAGTGGGATGAGAACACTTGGCTCCCCTCCCTATCCTTAGTACCCCCTGCCAATCCCCCTTAATCCCCAAGCTCATAACTTTACGCATAAATTAACACAAAACTCAACTAACTCTAACTACCTACACTATTCTATGCCCCAGTTCTAAACAACTGCACCACAATACTATCTCTAGTACGTGATGTTATCGCAACCTGCGTTCCCATATCACCACACCAGCATCCCCCCACCCCCGCTGTAACTGGCCCCGAACAAAAAGGAGAACCCCCCCAACAGCACATTTCACACTGCACCACCCTCATGTGTTTGTACCCATTTCTTATACTAGAGATACCCCACTGAATCATAAATCCCCCATTTCTGATAGAAAAAGATCGAGCTTGGGAGTTGCCCATAGACCTCCGAAAGCTAAAAGGTGGGCTAGCGAACTCCTTAACTGGACAGACACAGCCCAACTTAGATAAATAAAGCTGTAGGAGTAAAAAGCAGGTATTTCCCTGGATTGACTCTGCATCTGGTCTATAAACCTATCAACCGAGCTGACAGGTCTGCAGGCAGCAACGATAGAGAAACAGAAGCACATTAATCAGTCTGTCCCGTATACCAACTGCCCCTGGGGATGTGCAGCAAAATCTACCACAATCCAGCCTTGATAACCAAAGCACTTTAAATAAAGTCCAGTGTCCAGGGGCTCTGTGTGACAAGATGGGCAATCCACGTATATCATCTCTGGATCAGGAAGGGGCAAGGCAAGATTCTGCATCCAGTGTCCTGCTCAAGTGGCCAGCATGCTGAATAACTCTTGTGGTGGAGGGAGCTATGTCACACCAGTGAGATAAGGCTGTCAGTTCTCCTCCAATTGCCAAGGGTGGGTTTGCTCTGCCAGCATCAGACAGGCATATCAGAAAGCATATTCAAACACTATGTCCAATCAGAAAAACAATAACGCTCATATGCGCTTTTCCAAAGGAGGCACACTACAATTCTGCCCTCACTTGAAGAGATTGGGGAACAAGACCTTGAGCTCTTTCCTCGCTTGCTCCTGAGATTCAAATGAGAGCCATTGCTCTCCGGATTTAACTTGAAGTGTCATGGGGTATCGCATGCGAAATGGCTTCCCCGCGGCAATCAACTTGGACACTGTCGGGTGCAACTCTTGTCGCTTTAACCAAACAGACTGCGGGAGATCTTAAGTGATGCGAATTTTACGACCTTCCCAAAGGACTTCCTGCAAGGCCTTGATTTTACTAAGGATGAATTGCTTATCTTGAAAGTTGAGCAATCTGAAAATGATAGGTCGAGGGGGGTCATCAGGAGGCAGAGAGGGGCAAAGAGCTCGATGGGCACGCTCGATAATATAGGTCGCATTATTAGGGGAAGAACAAGCTATCTTTTCACACAACTTCTGGGCAAAAAGGATCGGATTGCTCCCTTCCTCCTTCTCCAGTATACCGATCACCAAAAGGTTATTCCTTCTGCTCCTTTCTTCTAAATCTTCGAGCTTCTCCTCTAGTTTCTTAAGCCTGCGGCCCATCTGGATGGCTTCCTGCTCCATTTTCCCCTGCTTGACCTCCAAGGAAGTAATGTTAGCCTCTGAGTCCCCAACACACACTGTTAAAGATTGCACCGATATTTTGATTTGCTGCAAGTTATCCGATATATCCAAATCTTTTCCTGTAAGGGCTGCATGATTTCTAGGAATCTCTCCTCCGACAGAGCTGTGGCAGACGTGACAGACTTAGTTCCCCCTGTAGCTTGCTGCTTTGGGCGTTTTGCGACCTTGTTCTTCTCGGGTGTCGGTGGGGGGGGGAGTGCCTCGGAGGGGCCTTCTTCATAAAAACATCCATTTCTCGCTCCTGGAATCCTGAGTCAATCAACGAGAGATCCTACCCATAGCCAAAAACATCTCTAACAAACGTGAATCCCACTCTCGGCACAAATTAAAACATGAAAATTGTTAGCTGGAGAGCCGGAGCCACGGATGACTGCTGCTTTCCCTCAGGCTGCCATCACATGACCCCACACCTCCTTGGATTCTACTAGCTGGCTTTTTATGCTGCGCTTCCTGATATACGATTTAAAAGACCCCTGAACACCAAGCCAAAACATAAGAATCTTAAAATGGTTTGGAATTATCTGTGAAGATACAAAATTACACAAAAACTGTTCTAATCGATGGACTCCTTTTTAGGATCACTTTTAGGATAGTCGTTTGAGAGACCCTTTAACTTTTAAAACATATTTTCCTTTTCCAGGACTCAGTTTATTGTGGAGCCACAAAGAACACATGGTTTTAATTACATTTGATTTGTATGTCTGTCTTTGCTTGTTAGGACTCCATTCATGGAGCCTTATGGTTTCTGACTGATCAAACCATTTTTATAAGATTTAAATGATGAGGCAATCTATGGACTCCTTAGATGGAACTAAATGTGATGCTTTGATCAAGGGGCCTGAATATCAGCTGAGAAATGGCTCAAATAATCGAGGAGCATTTTAGTTATTGACATGGTCTTAGAGTGAATGGAGCTCTACATGTTTGTTTCTTGGGGAATGAACTGTTGATTAGAGTGAGGCCATAATTTTGTTTAGATCTCAATGCTCTCTCTTAAATGTATGAAAATGCTGCCATTTATTTCTGATGTGTGCTATAACTATTTGTAGGGTATTTTATTTTCATGGCTTTTCCAGCTTACCCTCAGGGATTTAGAACAATTATAATGTTCTCCATATTTTACTACTACTGACTGAGTTCAGTGCTAATTTTTATCTTTGCATGCATGCATGTGCAAGAAACATAGTGCCATCATCCAAGTTTTCAGAGGTGTGTCAGCCCTCTTCCAATTCAGTCAGTGTGTTTGCAGGCGGGGCCGCAGTTCTCCAATGCCTGCTGGAGCTGTCTATGACAGCTCCAAAATGCAGTGGTGTACAGTTGAAAGGGGGAGCTATGCTTCAGTGAGCAGCAATCAGATATCGCCTGCTCATGCGCGCCCCCTACACACACACACACACACACACACACACACACACACACACACACGCCAGCTGCTCCCCCCAACACACACTGTATAGCCGACGGGGTGCCCAATCCCTGTTGGCTGTGCTGCGCCCTCCCGAAAACACAGTTTCATATGCCATGCTGGGTGCCCACCCCAGTGTGGCTACCAATCATAGCCTGACGGGGTGCCTAATCCCCTTCTGCCCACTGTGTCCCCTCGAAGACAGGTGCCATGCTGGAGCCCACCCCAGCATGGCAACAGATGCCATGGCTGACGGGGTGCCCAATCCCACGCCGGCTCCATCGCCTCAGCCGTCCTTCTGCCACGCTGGGAGCCCACCAGTGTGGCAAACGTCCCGCATCGCCATCATAAAAAACACAAAACCTGAAAATTAAAACAGTCCTCGCTGTGTCTGCCCTCACCCACGCCCACCCACTGCGCACCCTGCCTCCCACACCCTCCTCACCCCGTACTTACCTCCGGAGCTTGGCGTGACGATCTTCAGCGGACCAGGAACACGTCTGCACTCTTCAAAGCTGACCGCAAACTGAGAAGATGCCGGTAAGCTGTATAATGGGATAGACAGGGTTTTTTCAACTTTATTGCATATCTCAGGCATTTTTTGGAATTTTTGCACCAAATTTTCAACATGGGGTTTTTGGGACCCCTTCTCATAAATACTGTCACTGTCATGGCGTTACTCGGGCCCAAAGGGTGATTTCGCAGCCACTGCGTGAAATCACCTTTCCGGAATGATTAATGAAACGACACTGCCAGTGTTCATAAGGTGGGCTCTCAAAAAGCCTATTTTGAAAATTTGGTGGAAAAATTCCTAAAAATGACTGTTTTACGAGCGTGTGTTGCAGAGTTCCTACATACGCTAGTAAGTTCGCAAATTTTCAATATTTTCACTCCAGATTTTCAACATTGCCATTTTACCACACCTCCTTATGAGCAGTACAGTTGTCATTTTTCACATCTTGCCCACAACGTGTTTCTGCCCATGTAGCGCACAATGGCGCAGTCGGTGTGCGAAATCAATGTATGGGACACATTAAGAAAATCACAGTGACACTGGTCATGAGCAGAGGTGTTAAAATGGCTATGTTGAAAATTTGGTGAAAAAATTCCCAAAATGACTGTTTTAGGAGCGCACGTTGAGCAGTTCCTACGCACGCTGGCAAGTTTGCGAATTTGTAATATTTGCACACCAGATTTTCAACAGTGCCATTTTACCGCACTTCCTTCTGAGCAGTACAGCTACCATTTTTCACATCTCGCCCAAAATGTGTTTCCGCACATATAGCGCACAATGGTACAGTCGGTGTGCGAAAACAATGTTTGGGACAGATTAAGAAAATTACAGTGACACTGGTCATGAGCAGAGGTCTTAAAATGGCTATGTTGAAAATTTGGTGACAAAACTCCATAAAATGACTGTTACGAGTGAGCATTGCGCAGTTTCCTTGCACCCTCGTAAGTTCATGAATTTGTAATATTTTCAGTCCAGATTTTCACCAGTGGCATTTTTCCACACCTCCTTATGAACAGTACAGCTTGTCATTTTCCACAACATGGCCGAAATGTGTTTTCACACTTTTAGCACAGAAATGCGTGGTCACTGTGGGAAATCATTGTTCGGGACAGATAAAGAAAATCACACTGACACTGTTTGTGATCGGAGGTCCCAAAATGCCTGTGTTAACAATATGCTGTAAAAAAATTCCCCAAACTAGTTACATTCCGGGTGTGCATTGCACAGTTTCTATGCACGCTCGTGACTTCACCAGTTTTTTTAAGATTTTCACAGCAGATTTTCAACATTGCCATTTTTTACACCTCTTATGAACAGTACCGCTGTCATTTTTCACATCCTGTTCGGAATGTGTTTTTGCACCTGTGGTGCCAAATGCCACAGTCGCTGTGCAAAAGCAGTTGTCGGCTAACAAACTGATATTGCCACTGTTCATGAGGTGGGGGTCACAAAAAACATGTTGAAAATTTGGAGAGAACACCAACGAATGCCTGAGGCATTAGGGTTTCCGACCACAACGCCCCACCCTGTAGAGAATGACAGGCATCAGGGGTGTGACTTGGGATTCTTGCCTGTCATGCTCATACCATTCCACCCCCACTCACACCCTGCAGCCAGTGAGAGGCATCAAGGTGTGCCTCGGACTCTTCGGGCCCAAACTTCACCCCATTCTCCTATACCGCACCCATCTCACCGTATTTCCTGATGGAATGGGGTGCGCATAAGGGCCAAAGACCCCAAGGCACACCGTGACACTTGTCAGTGTCTGCAGGGTAGGGTGTGGTGAAATGGCATGGTCGTTATGCCTGACGACCCAAAGGCACACCCCAATGCCTGTCACTCTCTGCAGGGTGGTGGTGGGGTTGGCTTCAGTTCAATACTTTGCTGCCATTCCTATTATACAGCTCTGTAACTTCTACACTACCACTGCCAATGCCAGCAAGCAAACATTCGGCATTGACAAATGCTTGTTAATAAGAAATGAGGCTTGAAGGTAGGTCAATTTATAAACTTTAATAATTAAACCACTATTTGGCATAGGCAGCTGAAATAATTAGACTGAAATGCAGAGGTAAAAACATCTGGGGGTAACCGGAGGTGTGGAACTGTGGAGAAGTCCATGATATAACACTATGGCTCCCATTTCTCATTTAGTAAGGCAAGCATTGGAGAGGGAAACCATTAAAGGTTGGGTCATGTAGGTTGGGACAGGACTGGCTAGTGTCCTGCATTTTTCCATTAAGAGTTTTTGCAGGGGGTTCTTAATTTCCTTATAAGAGGTCACAATAGTATGACCAGTTGTGGTAAACGAACCTAAGTACAATTACTTCAAGGCAATTGGTGGGACAACAAGCTGGTGGAATCCTAGTGGGACATGCAAAACCATAGGATGGATTCCCCCCAGAAACACCTAAAATAAGTGATTTTGGTAATACTTGGTGGATCTTATGGTTCTTCTTCCTAGGGTCTGAACATTTTTTTTATTTTGGAAATACCCCACTTGTTGTTCGTGGTTTTTATAAATGAGTAAGGTTACTAAGCGAGCTATGAATTAATTGAAGATTTAAGCCAGTAAGTTAATAGTGATTTGGTGGACCTGATGAAATGTTTATTTAAAGGCTAATTGAGTACATGGTACTATTTTAGGAGACTAACCGTAATTCTGTATGTATACAATGCTTTTTTACAGTTTACAGTTTTGAATATGTTGTTTTTGTGTCTTTGTATGTTTCATAATGACTTTATGTTGAATGAATAAATACTACTACTTCTACTCTGTCAAGGACCCCCATGCAAATGAGATACTGCACCCCAATATGTTCAGAGTTCAAAAATGTGACAATATATAATAAAACTACTGTATGTACAGTAACAGTCTATGGAATCCGAATAAGATCCAATGGAACTGACCCAACCCCCATCTCCAGGAAAGATAACTAGTAAAAAAGAAATAACATTCATTATGTGTGCAAACTAAGAGTCATAACACACTAAGAGTCATAACAAACCCTAACACCACATTTCCCTGCTTTGGTCACTTTAGCCCAAACAGATGCATTAATAGTTTTTTGCAATGTATTTCCTTACTTTTTGAGATAGTATAATCATATCCTTATTTGTCTGTGGCCCTGTGCTCCCATTCCTCCATACATGTGTATATGTATGTGCCTGTGGCAGTGTAGGGCCCTCTGCTTACATTCTTGGAGTAAAGGTACCCACACTGTCAACATAGCCATGTTATTACCCCACCGGATGTAGTGTGCACAGTAAATTTTCAAATCCCCCACCAAAACGTAATTCTCTGCAAGAGCAATGCCATTCCGCGCCACAGATTCGAAAACACATGTTGGCCAGAGTTTGAAAAATGATACCTGTGACATACATTCCAAGGGGCAAATAACAAGTATGTGGAAAATTTGGTTTTAAAAATATCTTAAACTTACAAAGTTACCAGTGTGTGTATTGCAAAACAAAAAAATCATAACTCAGGCATTTTTTATTTATTTATTTGCATATTCGGAAAAAATACCTTTGAGTCCAAGACTCGTTTTCAAAGGCTCCACGTTACAAAGTCAAACATATTACAGTGATCACAAATTCAGACAGGCATATTACAAAGAGTACAATAACAAAGGTTAATAGTCAGATCTTAAGGTGTATTAGGATAGGTTTAGGTAGCTTAGTATATAGGTTCTAGATTAGAGTTGATAAGGCAACTCTGGCAGGGGCAGGAAATAAGGGTGGGGGAGGGAGGAGAGAAGCCAGCCAGAGGCCCTTGTCAGGGGAGGGAGGGGACAGGGAGGGGTCAGAGGCAGTCACAGGGGTGAGAGGACTGGAGATGGGCTCTGGGAGCAGTTTTGAAGGGGCCAATTCTGTATTCATTAGTGAGGGCGCAGGGCAGGCTATTCATCCAGGAGGGGCTCTGTAGCTAAAGGACCTTTGGAACTGTGAGGTTCAGCACCTGGAGACAGAAAGGAACTGCTTGCCAGAGCTATGGGTTTTTCAAAGGGTCGGAGCAGATGGATTATAGAGGTAAGGCCAGAGGGGGAGAGTCCCAGAGCAATCTTTTTGGCCATAAGGCATATGTGGAACTGGATTCTATTATCAAGGTTCAACCAGTTGGTGGAGTTATATAGTGAGCAAGTATGGATGAGCTGGTCACAGCCGAGGACGAGATGGCATGCTTTGTTCAAGGAGAGATGTAGTCTGCCTAGGGCATAGTTGTTTGCAGCTCCATTTATAAGAATAACATAGTCAAGGAGAGAGAGGACAGTGGAAGAGACAGTGAGCCGAAGAGCTTCAGGGGTGAGGCAGTGTTTGAGGCGGTAGAGAATACTGAGTCGGTCATTAAGGGCGGAGGACAGTTATTTTTGTGGCAAGTTATTTTTTGACATTTTGACTCCAGATTTTCAATATGGCCTTTTGGGGACTCCACCTCATGGACAATATGACTGTCATTATGCAAATCGTGCCCAAAAGGTGAATTCACCAAGCAACCATAAAATCACCTTTTAGGCAAGAGCTGCAAAACAGTTATATTGTTCGTGAGGAGGGGTCCCCAAAAGGCCATGTTGAAAATGTGGTGTCAAAATCTGAAAAAACAGCTGAGTTATGCATAAAAGTTGAACCCCCCACTGAAATACGTTGAAGCACATTTACCTTAGTTTGTCATATTGTAGTTGCTGGTTCCAGCAGCAAGACGTGTCTTTGATTGGGAGATTGGATCTCAAACCTGGGACCTCTTCAGATGAGTAAGGGTGTGTGGGAGTGTCAAGGTGGGTATGGGGAGGTGGGTGCACAGTGGGAGGTTGGGTGGGGCTGCGTGTGTGATCTGTGATTTTCTTTTTAAAGGCTTAAAAAGAAACAAAGATATTGAGGGATGATTTTCTTCTTTTCAGCATGAAATGCAGATGGAAGGATGGGGAGATGCCACTAACCATTAACAGTAACACAAAACAAGCATCAGAGGATGGGGGGTACCACTAGACACCAGGGAGAAAGGGGCGTAGTGGCAGACTGCCACAAAAAAAATTAAAGTAAAAAAAAAACATAAAAACAATAAAAAAAAGAAATATAATGCATTTATTATAAACATATATGGATTCAGGGTGGGGGATGCCATTAGACACCAGAGATGTTTATACAGGGTACCAAAGAGAACCCATTAAAAAGAATCCTTTTTCACTATAAGAAATCTTTTTCTGCCAGTCCTTTCCTGGGGTGGCGGAAAAGGATTCTGTCTGGTGAAAAAGGATTTGGGACTTAGTTTGTAAAACAATCATTTTCCACCAGGCCATTTCCTTTCTTGTCATCTTTTCTTATCAAGGCAAAAAAAAGGAATTTGTCTGGTGAAAAAGGATTAGGGACTTAGACTTTTTTTTGATCCTTTTTCACCAGACAATTTCCTTTTTCGCCATCCTTTTTCATCATGGTGAAAAAATAATTTGTCTGGTGAAAAAGGATTGAAAAAATATAAGTCCCTAATCCTTTTTCACCAGATGAATTCCTTTTTCACCATGATGAAAAAGTACTCTCAAAAAAGGAATTAACGAGTGGCAAAAGAGGATTTAAAATTACTAGTAAAAAAAAAAACTTTGGAGGCCTCATTTAAAAAAAAAAAACACTCAAAGCAGCTCACCAACTCCCAATAAGCAACACACATGCGTTGGGGACTGTAAAACACATCCCTGGGCACAAATATAAGTTTGTTTGGCAAACATAAAAAAAAAAACAAGATGGCAGATCACAAAAAAAGATTTGCTTCTGACAAAAAAGGAATAGGGTCTAGCAAAAAAGGATCCTTTTTCATCAAGCCAAATTCCCTTTTTGTTCCATTCTCTATCCAAAAGATTAAACTAAACATGCTCAGAACCCCTAATTTGAAAATGTATTAACTTTGGAACAGATTAATATGTTTTTACCAAGCTAACACAGGCTTCTTCTTTAGGGCAAGCCCTTTCTACCTTGAAAATTTCAGACCAAAATTCTAAACCGTTTGACCACAGCATGACGTCAAAACCACTGAAAAAAGGCAAATTAACATTTTATTTCACTATGCACAGCTTGAAGACCACCAATCTGAATACAACTAAATTTGGCAAGTCAAGAGATCTACCCCCAGGAGACTGCTCATGCAAAATTCTGTGCAAATCCATTTTAACGGTTTCAGAGTTATTAAAGTTCAAAACTGGAGGTTTAACATACAAATCCCTGCTCAGCCCTAACTATAGTGGTGCAACTGCACCACCACAGTATATATTATAGGGTACTGTAGTACCCTATAGTTAGGGTTGCATGGCCACTTGTATGTTAAACCCAAAAGCCTGTGCTTTAAAAACTTTGCAGCCATTTGTTTGATTTGCCTGAAATTGTGCATATACCATCTGGTACCACAGATCTCTGGATCTGGCATGTTTTGTTCAAGTCAGTTGTGCGAGTTGCAGAACTGCAGAGTGCCAAAAAATTTGAAAAATATCACATTTTGGTCAATTTCCTTGCTCATCTCTGAGTCCAAAATGCTTTGTGGATGTGGTCTGAAATTGTTAGGGTATATGAGGTCTGGGTCACTGTTGTGCCTTTTGAAGATTTGGTGAAAAAATGTTAATCCATTCAAAAGTTAAAAAACGTTAGTTTCCTATTATAGCCAATGGGAAAAAAAATATATGTCCTCCTTATAAGTACTTTTAATTTTTTGCAAAAGCACTTTTGACTTTTGAAAATAGGTTTTGTACTGTCGCAAATCTGCCATCTTGTTTTTAGTTAGCGGCATGGAAAAAACGCTATAATTCAAAAAATACTGCCCCTTGGTAAATACCCACAGTTGTGTTTACCTAATCGGGGCTCAAGGAACATGATCCTGACATTAGTTTTGAAAAATAATGCTTGGAAATATGATATTTAAAATTTTCCATTGAAAGTATTGCAAATTTGCTAAACTACCCGAAACAATGCTGTTTCTTTGCCACTTCATAGGAAATAAACAGTTAGGACTTTTGGGCTGAAATTGCAGGGTAGGAAGGGCTTGCACCATAAATGTACCTTTTGCTGGTTTGGTGAAAAAAAATTACATCAGTTCCATAGTTATATCATTCCGAAATTTAGAAATTTCCCATAGGATAACATTGTGGCTGACGCCGTACCTTTCGGCGCCTACTGTACTGTATATCTCAAAAACGGTTCAACATGCAGATTTTTCGCTAAGCACAGCTTTAAGCAAGTGTGTAGGTTGCCAGGCCATGATTACAACTGCGGTGGAATTTTTTTCCAAATGTTCCTATTGTTCCTGAGAGATTACCCCATTTGCAGCACAAGGGTGACTTAGAATGTTTCTAGGCCTGCGTTGTCTCTATACTTATGGGTAGATGGTAGGCCCTGCACTCCCACATATGGATACCATTATGTAATACTGAGAGCATAGGACCCTCCATTATGCAGTACTGGGAGGTGAGAGTTCATTACAATGTCTCTACACTTACGTATAGATGGGAGCGCAGGGCTCAGAGGGCCCTGCGCTTCCACAACCAGACACGAGTAACATTCCACTTTTCCAAAAAGAAGGAAAATTCATTGCAAAAAACTCCATTAATGTATCCATTGGGGTTTCTATTACAGCAATAAAAGTTTGGAAATTTGTGTTAGGGTTATCAATCCTACCACCCCTCCACCCCATCCCCACTCTCCACACCAACAGACATTGAGGTGTGCCTTGGGGTCATCAGGCCTAACTTTCACTCCATTCACCTATATTGTACCATTTCAGCTTCCTTACAAATGTAATGGGTGTGACCTTGCCTTTTTCCCTCCCACCCACCTGACCCTCCTTCTCAGCACCCACCACCCCCTCCCCCAGAAATATAACAGGGACACGGAGTCGCAATCCCCAGTATCAAAATCAGTTATTTTGTTTTTGTATTAATTAAATTTACAAATGTTTTCCCTCCTGCCCACCCAATCCTCCCTCTTAGCAACCAGCCTCCCTCCCAAATATAACGGTGTCACTGGGAGTGCCCAATCCCCCAGTGTCACAATCCGGAATCCTGGGTTTGTGATTTTTTTTCTCCGTAAACTTGTAAAAATAAAAACAACCATCAATGTCTCTTGGGCTTTTTCCTCCACCTGTAAAAAGAAAACTGTCCATCAATGTCTTTTGCACAATTATTGTTCCTCCCTCAAGCCCTTACTTACCCATGGTGGGGAGGGGTTCCAGTGCCATCATCATCTTCTGTGGACATCAGACATGTCTTGACTCTTCAAAGCCAGACCACAAACTGGTATGTGGTTCAACATATTTCAATGGGGTTTTCAACTTAAGAGGCATAACTTGGCCATGTTTGCATAATTTGGCCCCAAATTTTCAACATGCCTTCCTTGTGACCCTACCTCATGGATCTGTCCCAAAAGTTGATTTTGCTGTCCCTGAGCAAAATCACATTTTGAGCAGGAGTTGAAAATTTCCTCTGGCCTTGTTCATGAGGTGGGGTCATAAGAAGGTTATGTTGAAAATTTGGCATAAAAATATCAAAAACAACAACAAAGTTATGAGCCTATGTTCAATTTTGTGAATGTAGGCTCATAATTTTGGTAATTTTCCATATTTTTCCCCAAATTCACAACATAGCCATATCTTCCATTAAGATTTTATTAACGGTTTTTAATACAGAGAACGTGTCCGTAAGACATAAAGCCAACAAGCATTAGTGAGCATACATACACAAGAAAACAGGATTACGGATCATCCTCTGCCCCCACCCTAACCCCACCCCAACCCACCCTACAAGGCTCTGAGGAACCTGCTGAACACTGAAAACCACAAAAGCCCAACTCTATAATGAGTAACAGGTATAAAGGGGGCCCCAGATTTTATTAAACCTAGACAGTTTATTTTGAAGAATGGCAATCATTCTCTCAGTTCTGAGATTGGCTAGAAGCTCTTCTAACCATTCTGAGTAACTGATCACAACAGAGTCCTTCCAGTGTCTGAGAACCACGCTCTTGAGGGATACCGAAATTAAGGAGATATGAAACCTCCTATTTTTAAATGGAATAGAAGCTACATCTCCCAACAGACATATTTCCGGAGTGAACAGATCACCCAATCCTAACAACGGGTCTACCCCATTCTTAATACTAGTCCAAAGTGGCGCTACTTTCTGACAACTCCAAAAAATGTGCAACAAATCTCCCACCCCTGCTGACACTCACACAAGTTGCAGTGGCGGTTATCTTCAACCCAGCCAGCTTCTGAGGAATAGTAAATATTATGGAGTATCTTAAACTGGATCAGTCTCAGACGATCCTGAGAGAGCAACTTATGACAACCATGCCACAACGCTGTCCAGTCCAGTTCCCTACTGGGAAAGACAGAGGCCCAATAAGATGATGGGGCTAAGTTCTGGGAGTAGGCCCAGTTAAATAGCATAGCATAAATACTTGAAACAGCATGAGGTAAACTCGCCATAGGCCTTAATTTCTCCGATAATTCTATTTTCGGGCTCTGTATTAACATACTACCCAGCTTACTGATTAATAGATGACGGAGCTGATAGACCTGAAAAATTGCCGAAACTGGCAACTTGAACTTGCTCATAATCTCAAGGGCAGGGAGCACGTTTCCTCTACAGAAATTAAATCACTACAACACTCTTCCCCTGCGCTAACCAGTTAGCCCTCATAAGTCTACCCTCAATGTGAAACACGGATTGCCCCTTATGGGTTGGACTGGATCCCTGACATGAGAGTATTTCAGGAAACCACAGAGCTGCGTATGAGCCCTCACAGAAAACCCAATCGGGAAATTCCTGAGAGATTTTGGTAGGAGATTAGGAGTAACATACAGTAAGGCTTCAGGAGTGAGACCTGCTCCCTTAATAAGGGCTAATTCAATCTGTAGCCATAAAGGGAAGTATGAGGTCTCCACGTCCTGGACCCACCTCAAATACTTGTTAGCCTGGCCTGCCCAATAGTAGAGTCCTAGGTGTGGTAGCCTAAGCCCACCCAATAATTTAGGGGCAGCCAATTTATGATAGGCCATTCTTGCCTTCTTGTATCCCCATACAAAATTGGCAATAAGCCCATGAATCTTCTTAAACCAAGAAAGCGAAAGTGAAATATTCAAAACACTAAGAGGGTAAAACAGCCTGGGAAACACATTCATTTTGACCAAATTTACCCTTCCCCACAGTGAAATTGGGAGTTTTGCCCATCTTTTAAAGTCTAAGTCAATTGTATGAACCAAGGCGTCCAGATTTTGATATCTTACTCGTCTCGTATCTCTAGATAAGGAGAGACCCAGATACTTGATGGCATCTTAGTTCCACATCAGACCCAGCTCCGTAATCTCTTGTTTGAAAACCCTCCTGTTAAGAGGGTACACCACAGTTTTGCCCAAATTCAGCTTATAATTGGCCAAAGAGCTATACTCTTGTATCGTGTTTAATAGGGTAGGGATCGAGTCACTCGGGTAGGAGATATATACCAGGAGATCATCCGCATAGGCTGTTACCTTGACAATACTATCCTGAATCTTGATGCCTCTTATATCATGATTATGTAATATGCTCTTAATAAGGGGTTCAAGATATAAATTAAAGAGAAGAGGGGACAGCGGACACCCCTGATAAGTGCCAACATATAAGTTAAAGGGTTCCGCGTCACTCCATTGCAGGAAATCCTAGCTGTGGGATTAAGATGAGGGATCCAATCCATTGCAAGAATAGCTCAGGAACCAAACCTCCCTATAGTAGATATCAAATACATAATGAACCTATCGAATGCCTTCTCTGTATCTAACGAGACCAAAACCAATGGGTCACCGTTCTCCTCAGACACGGAGAAGACGTGCGCCACAGTTCTCAAGTGGTCACTTATTGACCTTCCCTGCATAAATCCAACCTGCTCTGCTCCAATCAAATCGGGCAGGACCTTGTTTAAACGGTCGGCTAGCACCTTTGCCAGTATTTTAATATCGTAATTAAGCAGAGAGATGGGCCTATAACTAGCAAGCTGCTCAAGGGGTTTATCAGATTTTGGAATCAAGACAATAAGTGCCTCGGATAAGGATTGATCCACAGCCTGACCACTAAGAATATACTGAAACAAGGACACCAGGAGAGGTGACAACTGTTTGGAAAAAAACTTATAAAAATTAGGTGAGAAACCATCTGGTCCTGGTGTTTTGTCCAGAGGAAGCCCCTTAATAACCTTCTCAATCTCGTCCTGAGAAATCTCCGTGGTAAGCATCGCCTGCTGTTGCTCTGTCAGGGAAGGGAGATTTAACTCCTCGAGAGAGGACAATATATCCTCATCTGAGGGAGGTTTAGCCATTGGACTATACAAAGATTCAAAATAACATCTAAACTCCTCCACTATCTCCTTCGGGGAGGTCATTATCCTACCATCTTTCGGACTGGACCGCCTGAATTATCAGGGAGGCCTCAAGTTGTATTATTGCCTTGCCAGCAGCTTACCCCTTTCCCCTGGTCAACGTAATTAGCTTTAGTTTTGATTAAGGCCAGTTCAGCTTGTTCCCCTAGTAATGTAAGATAAAGGTTTTTCAATTTAATTAAGTCCTGCTTATCTTTCTCCGAGGGATCGTGAGAGAAATTGATCTCCTTGAGTCTTATTTGAGCCAGTAACTCCGACATAAAGCTCTCCTTTTCTCTCTTCCTTTTGACTGTCTGCCCTATCAAAACTCCCCTTATAAAAGCTTTAAACGCCCCCCAAACCATGTCAGGACGGGCATCTTCCTTCACATTGTTAAGGAGAAACTCATCTATTTGAGAGGAGATATATTTGACTACATTATGGTTTCTCAGAATTTGATTATTTAACTTCCATCTGTTATTATACTTAGGTAGGGCGTCAAAGGTCATCGATGCCGAAACCATTGCATGGTCAGAGGAGAGCCCTGATTGTATTTCCGAGCCTAGTACCCGGGAAGAGATTACGAGAGAGCATAATGTAATCGATCGAGAGGCTGTGCCATGAGCGGAAGATATGAAAGTATACTCCACGATCTCAAGGGTGGAGAACCCTCCACACATCCGATAAACCAAATTGATCTACCAATCCCTCACTGCTCTTTGAGCGGTGAAAGTCCAAAACCAGTAGGCTTGGACCTATCCAATAAAGGGTCCATTACCAAATTAAAATCCCCCAATAATAATAGGGACATTGGCAAGGGTGCCAGGACTTCCACTAGCTGCGAAAAAATCTTGGGTCTCCGAGTTGGGACCGTAAACCGACCTATTAAAATCTCTAAAGTCTGTAACTTCCCAAAAACCAAAATGTATCTGCCCGCCTTGTCTTGTATTATCTGAAGGGGAGTAAAGGGGACCGCCCTGTGAACTAAGACCATGACTCCTCTGCTTTGGGAGCTCCCTTGTGAAGCAAAAACTTGACCAACCTGAAGGCGCCTCATATTGTTGCTCTCCACGTTTAGTAAATGTGTCTCTTGCAAAAATACAACGTCTGCTCCTATAACACCTATGTGTTTTAGAATTTTGTACTGTTTGGACTTCTGCCTTGCCCCCTTAACATTCCAACTTAGAAATTTAAAAACTCTATAAGCTGCCATAGATCCAACCGATAAACCAGGAATCTGTGTGAGCGTCCTTCTTCCAGTTACCCTTACCTGCTACCTCAGAGCCTTGTGTTGCCCACCCCCTGCACCCCCAAGCACCCCAAACCAAAAGCTAAACCCCTCATACCCCACAAACACCCCTAATGAACCTCCCACATCACGCGGTCCATGATGACAGCTCGCTCTGCCACCTCATCCCCGCCCCTAACCCGCACCCGATTTCCGGCTCAACCATACGGAACCGCTCACCCCATCCATTACAGGACCCTATAGATAGGTAAGCCTGCCCAAACCCTTTCAAAACTTGCCCGCAAATAGGCCATCCAACCTAACTTCCACACTATAATGACCATCCCCCACTCCAGAAAATGCTATCTTGATGTACCTTAACACCCCATTAAAAGAAAAACCAGCAAAAATTCGACATGATCGAGCTGTCTCCCTCTCAACAATCCCCCTTCACCGGGACCTTATTAAGTCTACACGGGTGTGGGGAGAAGAAGAGAAAAAAAAAACAAAAAAAAAAACGGAGCTTTATTTAGCCCCTAGGTGCAAACAATTTCCAATGCAGTTGCTTAATCAATTACCCCCCCAAAAAACACATGATGAAGAGACCCATTATATTATTCCTGTCCCCAACATGTCCAACGTTCGTCATGGGGGTCTCCTTGAAAACCACTTAATTCCCCACCCCGAAAGGAGTTGCAGTGCCGCTCAGCATTCAAAATAAAATGATTCCTTCTTCCGGTCATTCAGACCCCCGGTGTGTCCTTAAACATGTAAACTCCCGGGTTGCAGCTTAAACAAAACCAACAACTGCCAAACGTTCCAGTGTTCCCTTAAATGAGGCTTCCCCAACCTAGGCAGATATATTGAGAGGTATTACACACCTTCAAGTCGTAGTTCACGCCGACACTCCCCCATAACACCTCCAACTGAATCCGATCCCTTGAGGGGGCCCATTAGCGCACTCATTTAGGCTTAAACAGGTTAGGCAGGACCCTCTGTAGCACGTCCAGGGCTGAATCTACATCCTCGAATGCCTTCCAGATGTCGTCTACCAGAACTTGCAACTTCGCAGGGTAGGTCATCTTAAACTTAATGCCCGCCGCAATTAGTTTGGAGACCAGCGGGTGAAAGGTAGCCCTCTGTTGACGCCTGGACAGTGGCAGATCTTGTGTCACCCTGAGATTCGCACCCTCCCACTGCAGTGACTTAACCTCCTTGACCTTTACAGAAACAACTGTCTTTCTTGAAAATTCAGAAATTTAGCCAGAAAATATGGGAGGTGCACCTGGGGGGGATAGATCAAGGCGTGATCGCTCTCTCAATGCTGTAACGTGGCCCAAAGGGAGAAGGACCGGCAATCTTCTCGACAAGCCGCTGAAAGAACTTAACAGGATCCCCACCCTCCTCTCTCTTGGGTAGGCCTATTAAGACAACATTATTGCGCCGCCGGCTTCTCCCCTCCAAGTCCTCGGCCTTCATATCCAATTTAGCCACACGCTGCTTAACCAAGATGAGCACCCCTTCCAGCTTCTCTGCCCTGTTCTCTAGCGAAATTGCCCGGGCTTCATTATCTGTAGTTCTTTTGGACAGATCATTCAGGGTACTTGTAATATTTTTAATTTCTGAGGCCATATCCTCCATCTCCGCCTTAAAAGGACGGAATTCTTCCAGGAAGCGCGACAGCGTTAGCGGTTCTTCCTCTCTGCTACCAGAGCTGCAGGAATGGGAGGGTTGTGTTGGCAAGGCCCGCAATTTCTTTGCGGCCTTCTCCAGTGTAGCGGGTGGCGTACGTTTTGGCAGAGCCTTCGGCATCTCCTCCTCCATTAACGAAACCAGCCACTGCCTCCTGATGTCCACAATCTTAACAGGTTCGTTCAGCAACGAATTTATGAAAAGATGAGCAGAATACACACTAAATAAGCAGGGGTTAAGCGGAGCTTGCAGAGAGTGCAGCTAGCAAGAAAACAGAATCACGTGACTCCTGAACAACATAGCCATATCTTTACAGCACCTCATGAGTGTGGCAGCTGTCATTTTTCAAATCTTGGCCAAAATGTTTTTTTTTTTTTTTAACATCCCAAAAGGTGATTTTGGTCACTCAACATGTACTCCCTGGAACAGAGGGAGAGGGGTGACATGACTGAGACTTTTAAATATATGAGAGGTATAAATAAGGTTAATATTCAGGAGCTTTTCCAATTAAATTCACCTTTCAGGCATGAGTTGATAATTTTCTCTTCCTTTGTTCATAAGGTGGGGTCATAAGAAGGCTATGTTGAAAATGTGGTGAACAAATATTAAAAACAATAAAGTTATGAGCCTACACTGAATTTTGCAAATGCAGGCTCGTAACTTTGGTAATTTTTAATATTTTTACCCTAAATTCACAACATAGCCACATCTGGCTGGTTGAGTGGTTGAATAGCTGTCTGAGAGGAAGAACACAGAGGGTTCAGGTAAATGGGGCATTTTCAGCTGAGAGAGAGGTGATCAACGGGTTGCCACAGGGTTCGGTACTGAGTTCCCTGCTCTTCAATGTGTTCATAGCAGACATTGCAAATGGGATGGAAGGTAAAGTGTGTCTATTTGCTGATGACACCAAGATTTGTAACAGAGTGGACTCCCCTGAGGGTGTGAGGAGTATGACTTCAGACTTGAAGAAACTGGAGGCGTGATCTGAAACATGGCAGCTGAAATTCAATGCCAAAAAGTGCAGTCATGCACTTAGGCAGAAACAACCCCAAAGAGGATTACTACCTGGGAGGAGATAAGCTAGCCTCCACCAGCCAGTAGAGGGACCTAGGGGTCATTATATCAGAAGACTTGAAAGTGGGAAAGGGAACATTGTCTAACCAGAAGTAGCACACTAAGCTGAAGCTTGTTTCCAGATGAGACCTGGGAGCACAAGAAAGTTAAGTGACTTGCTCAGGATCACACAGTATGCACCTAGGCGGTTGTGGGATTCAAACCCAGGTCTCTAGATCTGCAGCGCAGAGCCTTAACCCACTGAACTATACTGCCTGTGGGTAAACAGTGTGAAAAGGCAGCACTAAAGGCAAGTGGCATGCTGGGCTGCATTGGGAGGGGAATCACGAGTCGCAGGAGGCAAGTGGTGTTACCACTCTACAGGATGCTGGTGTGCCCCCACTTGGAGTATTGCATACAGTATCGGAGACCGCACCTCAAAAGGGACATAGACAGAATCAAGACAGTGCAGTGGAGGGCCACAAAAATGATTCGGGGACTGTACCATATGGCAAACAAGGATAGGCTGAGGGAACTCAACATCTACTCCCTGGAACAGAGGGAGAGGGGTGACATGACTGAGACTTTTAAATATATGAGAGGTATAAATAAGGTTAATATTCAGGAGCTTTTCCAATTGAAAGAGCAGGAGAATGAGAGGGCATGACAAGAGGCTGAAGGGAGGGAGGTTCAGAAGTAATACAAGGTGGGTGGTGGATCCATGGAATAGCCTACCCAAGGAGGTAGTTGGGGCCAAAATGATAAGTGAGTTCAAGAATGCATGGGATAGACATAAAGGTAGCATACAGAAAGGTAAAGGGGGGAGGGGGAATAACAGGCAGATTCTTGGGCAGACTAGATGGACCTTGCAGTCCCCTTCTTCAGTCACTTTGTATGTTTCTGTGGTTCGGTATATTTACAGCATCTCATGAATGTGATAGCTGTCATTTTTCAAATCCTGGGCAAAATATTTGTTTACATCCCCAAATGTGATTTTGCAGTCCCAGCTTGAAATCACCTTTTGGGCAAGAGTTTAACATTTTCTCTGCCCTTGTTCATAAGAAGGCTATCTTGAACACTTGGTGTAAAAATAGTAAAGAAAGTTATGAGCCTACATTGCGTTTTGGAAAGGCATGTTCGTAACTTTGGTAATATTCAAAATTTTTACCCCACATTTTCAACATAACCATTTATTTACAGCACCTCATGATTGTGATAGCTGTCAGTTTTCAACTCCTGCCCAAAATGTGTTTTTGCATCCTGAAAGTTGTTCTGACGTTTAATCAGATTTTTGTGCTTTTCCTGACACTCGTAATGCAGGTGGAGTGAGTGTTAGACCGAGTTGCAGTGTGGCAGGCTACTTCTCTGGTCTTAGTTGACACCTTTTGCTTTAAGATCTTGTCTGTACCTTGTTAGGTAATCCGCCTTATTTTCACGTATCCTGTGTTCTGTTTTTTCAGGGTTGTGTAGTACGTTTACAGCTAGCCCCCATTTTTCTGGCATTCTGAGTTGGTGTTCCGCTGTCTGATTTAAGGACGTGGAGTGGATCGTGGAGTTTCTCGCCCAGTGATTAGGTCTCCTGGACTGGGAGCTTTTGTGATCCATTGGGACGAAGAAAGACTCCAGGACCAGTGCTCTGCTGCCTGATTTGGTGTGACATGGGCGCAGAGCGGATTGGGGGTTTTGCTGTTGTGTAATTGAGCAGGACGCCGCTTTTCCTGTGGACCATGGCACGCCCTATTCGGTGTTGACTTTGGGACAGGGAGGGTATTGGACTGATTTTCCCTGGTCCTATGTGGAGTTGGGTTGTAACTGTGGTGGGAGGATGATCATTTAACAGAGAGGACTTGGAGGATAATCTGTGATTGCTGGAAAAGGAATGAGTTTTTTTTTTTCCAGTTTCATCGTGGATCCCTGATGTGAAAGACTCATTTTTGGGTCTGGTTTGAGGTGCAATCTCCCACTGGGTTTCCATTTGATTGGTGGTCTAAAGGGGTACATGTGATCCCTTGGTCAAGGAGTTGGCTGGGGGTCTGTGCCCCCTGGAGTCCCAGGTTGGGCTACTACTGTGGCCCGGTTCTGGGCGTTTTATTGGCCCACTTTATTTCATATGTGTAATGCCTAGTTGGGAGTGTGGAGCCTTACTTTAATCATGGATAGACTCGCCTGACCTGTTTGCTTTGGACTCTGGATGTTTTTTGATTTTATGTATAATTGACCTGCCTGTGTTTTATGGACTTTTAAACCTGCGAATAATCTCGAGTCTGTGCCTGGCAAACTGGGGACCTTTTACTCATTTGGACAAACAAGGTGGTGAGAGGACCTTGTGTCCATTAATTTAATTTGAATGTTTCCATTACCCCCTGGTCGTGAGAGGTCTGGGGGAGAAAGGATATGATGCTTTGTTTGAAGTTTAAATTGTTTTATGATTTGTCATAACATATATACTTTGCAGTGAGAGTGCTAAAGTATTTTTTCTCTCCTCTGGCTGTGAGAGCTGGGGGGTAAATATTTTTAAATATTTTTGTTTTGTTTTATTCGTTAAGTTGGGGTGGTGAAAGAATCCAAATAATTATTTTATTTATATTTATATTTATTTTATTTTATTTTTGGGTCCTCTTGCCTAGCCCGGATTTGATTTTCTTTGGGGTGGGGTTGGTTTATTATTTTTATTTTTGATTAAGTCATTATTTATTTTATGTTGGGTTGAGTTGTTTAAGTTTAAGAATGATTATTTGGTGTGTTAGTTGGGTTTATCGTTTTGGTCTTAACTTGTTCAGTAGCGATATGTGTCGGCCTTCAATCCCCACGGTGGTGGGCTATTCATCCTCCACACTTCGTGTCCTCTGCCCTTTTTATCTTCTCCCTCTCAATATGATACATACCAGTGCTGGCAAGCACTGGTAATTGACCAAATAGGAGAGTGAAGAGGAGTAGGGGTGTGCAAACAGGGGAGGATGATTGAGGGTGGCCATCGTATCGGGGTTGTTAGGTCCAGAAAGCGTCCTGGTGTGAAATGGAATCCAGATTGTGGTTTACCATGTCTGGTGCTCATACCCAAGGGCACTATTGATTTTAGTAGACAGATGGGCCTGACAGCCTCCGAGGTTCGGCCAACTCAGCCGGTGTTATGCAATGCCAGGTCTGTCAGGAATAAAACTGGCAATATTGCTGATCTTGTTGGCTTGGTGGACTTGGCTTGCATCACTGAGACCTGGCTGGATGAAAATGTAGGCCCCATATTGGAGGCCATGATTCCAGCCAGGTACTCAGTGATACACCACCCGAGAGTGGACCGCATTGGAGAGGGGTGGCAGTCTGTTTTAAGACTGAACTGGGTCTCACGAGTGTGGTAGTGATGGAGGCCGAGTCCTTTGAGTGCACAGTAGTAGCGGGTGTAGGTGTTCGAATCATACTCATCTACCGTCCACCTGGAGATGGGAAGCATTTCTTACAGAAAGAGGCAGACTTAATCGTCAACATGTCATTTGAGTCACCCAGATTGATGGTTCTGAATGACTTCAATGCCTGGGTCGACGATGAACTCTCGCAATTTGGTAATCACTTCCTCCAATTAATGATTTCTTTGGGCCTTACACAAGTAGTTTCCACTGCTACTCATAAATCTGAGAACTCTCTGGACTTAGTCTTTCTCCTGGGGATTGATGTTTCTGACTTGGGGGTGGAACCAGTCGCTTGGTCAGACCACTATACCATGAGGTTCAGTTTTTGCACCCCCTCAGAAGGCCTTCCCCTGTGGAAATGGTCAGGTACTGCTCTTTATGGGATATTACTTCCCAAGGCCTTGCGGCGATCCTTGACCTCTCGTCCCCCGTGTTTGCGAGCAGTAATCCAGAGATCTTGGTGTTGGCCTATAATATGGAGGTTACAATGGCTCTGGATCTTATTGCTCCTGTTCATGTGCACCCCCTATCCCTTCACCCCAAGTCCTCTTGGTTTGATGGGACGTTGAGGGAGATACGGAGACAGGGGTGAAGGTTAGAGCAGCGCTGGCACAAGTCCGCCCTTGTGGTTGACCACCTTAGATTGATGGAACACTATTCTGTCTATCAATCTGCAATCACCCATAAGAAGGCAGAATTTCTGTCAAGGGAGATCGCAGTTGCTCGGAATCGACCTGCTCAGCTGTTTCGAACTGTAGACAGACTGTGCAACCCAGCCTGTCTGCAAGTTCAAAAAGCCTTTACGCAATTAGAGTGCGAGGAGCTTGCTCATTACTGTGCAACTAAGGTGGCTGACATCAGGGCGGATTTGCATCCAGCAACCTCTAAGGGTGATGCTGTTGAACAGTGTGAGTTCACAGTACCTCAGTTTTCTTGGAGTTCCTTCAGTTGACCTGATTTTGTGGATGTTATGAGGATCATCCATAGTGTGCATCCCACAAGCTGTAGTTTGGATCCTGGACTGACCTCCCTAATTTTGGGTTGTAGCAATATCAATGGTCCAGTCTTGTGCAAATAGTCTGGTGTTCCCTAGAGTCGGGTGAGTTTCCTAGCTCCCTGAAACAGGCGGTGGTAACACCTCTCTTGAAGAAAGTTACCTTGGGCCCAGACTGTTTCACAAACTACAGACCTATCTCTAACCTTTCCTTTATTGGGAAGGTGATTGAGAAGGTAGTGGTTGCCCAATTGGAGGACCATTTAACCATCTATAACATCTACGAATCCTTCCAATCCAGTTTTCGTAAAAGACATAGCACTGAGACTGCGCTGGTTCGGGTGCTAAATGATCTTCTGAGGGTGAGAGATCAGAAGAGACGTTCCATCTTGGTTCTTCTTGATCTCTCATCAGCTTTTGACACTGTGGATCACTTGGTGCTGATGGCACGCCTGAGGCAGATTCGTGGCATCTCTGGAACCGTTTTGAAATGGTTCACCTCTTTCCTCACTGGGAGATCACAAAGAGTTGTCGGGGTTTTTTCCTCCGGCCCAACTCCTTTCTAGTGTGGGGTGCCTCAGGGTTCTGTGCTATCTCCCGTGTTATTAGCAGTGTACATGCTACCCCTTGGAGACATTATAAGATGGTATGGGCTGAGGTTTCACTGCTATGCAGATGATACCCAGCTATACCTGTCTTTTGCACCCAACCAGGATGGAGCTCTCTCGGTGTTCAACAACTGTCTGGAAGAAACCCAGGACTGGATGGATTCTAGTTGGCTGAAGTTAAACTCAGAAAAGACAGGTTCTGGTTGTGGACCCAGGTTGTCAGACATAGGGGCCGTGTGTGGGTACGCCCTCTGGAATCTTCCTTGGTGGCATTTAACTTCCGACCTCTGAACGGGTGCGCAACCTGGGGGTTATCTTGGATGACAGACTGACATTACAGTCACAAGTGTCAGCAGTTGTCAAGACTTCCTTTTACCATCTCAGGAATATCGCCACAGTTAAGCACCTTGTTCCGTCCGACGCCCTACCAATGCTGGTCCACACCTTTGTGTCCTCGCATCTGGACTATTGCAATTCCCTGTACTTTGGGCTTTCTGGGGTTAAAATCTGTCACCTAGAGCTGGTGCAAAATGCAGCAGCCCGGGTTGGGACAAGCAGGTCCTGTCATATTACCACGGTGCTTCGTGAACTGCACTGGTTACCTATACGGTGGCAGATCGCCTTTAAAGTCAGTTTACTGACTTTCAAAGCCCTTCATGATCAGGGTCCAGCCTATCTGAAAGAACTTCTGGTGCCTTACTACCCCGGCCGATCTCTCCACTCGGCCGATGAGGGGTTGCTAGAGATTCCAAGAGTGAGTCATAAATCTTCAGGCTGTAGAGCATTTTCTTATGCTGCACCCACTCTTTGGAATTTTCTACCCCGCCAGTTATGGCAATGTACCTCTGTGGAGGAGTTTAAGGGTAACTTAAAAACTTACCTTTGGCAAATGGCCTTTTTGGATGGCTGATTATACTGCACTGTTGACTGTGTAATGGTGCTATCTGTATTTACCTGATTTCATTGCCTGATGTTATTGTGTTATGATTTTTGTGTGTTTTATTGGATTTTAATGTTTGATATTATTTTAATTTGTTCAGTGCCTTGGAAATTGAAAGGCGCTTTATAAATAAAATTATTATTAATATTATTATTTCATAGTCCCTGCACAAAATCACCTTTTGGCCAGAATATGAACATTTTCTCTGTCCTTCTTCATGAGACATGATCATAACAAGGCTATGTTGAAAATTTGGTGTAAAAAATATTACAGAACACATTTATGGGCCTGTATTGCATTTTGCAAATGCAGCATCCTAACTTTGATAAATTTCAATATTTTTACCCCAAATTCTTTACCTGCAGCCCTATCTGGTCTTGACAGTTTGTTTTTTAAGCAGGAGATTTTCTGTTAGATTTTCATTTCCTCAGTCTTAATTTTTTTTTTATATGTACACTAATTTCTCATTTTTTTATTTGAGTTTGTTGTGTTTAAGCAAGCTGTTTTGTTACTGTTTCTGTAATAGTTTTAGTGATTTTCTAGTTATATTTTCCTTAGTGACAGATTTCTTTTTCTATGTGTCATACCAAATTACTGAGCAAGCAATACTACCCGACAGAGTGGGTGGTGCTGGGCAATACCAGACTGCACAGGGGCATAATGAGGCTCAACGTCTCAGGCAGAGTGCCTTATAACCCCTGGAAGGTCTGGTATTGACCAATACCTCCCACCCTGGAGGGTATTATTGCACTTAGAAAATGAACCACATGTGTCATTTTTTGTAGGATTACAAAAAAACTAAAGCATTGCTATAAAAAATGACCAACTGAATTTTTAGTCCTTTTGGTAAAGTAGTTCCTGTATCCACTTTATTGCATTGTATTTTATTGTGTTGTACTGGATTGGCCAGTAGAGGGCTCTGTAGTGTTTGCTAGGTATTTCTTCCCTGAGATGTGTCCTCCCACCACCACCACCACTACCATGTTTAGTTTTCTTTTGTTTTTTAAAGCCACTGCACTTGTTCTGTTTTGTGGTTGTCCTCACTGGAAATCTGCTGTAGTTCTTTCCTATACCATTGGCTTGTTGATGAGATTAGTGCTGCTGTCTCCATTTTTGTGCCATTAGATGGAGGCTTACTGGTGGCTTCTCATGGAGTTGACAGTGGGTAAGCAGCCGGACAACAGGGAGACCATTCAATAACATCTGAGAGAAGTGTGAAAGGGTGGGTGGCCATAGGATACTGTTCCCTGTTGTACTTGTACTTTTGAAGTACAAAGAAAGGAAAAAAAAACAGGATTAGTTCAGTGAATTCCAATCCAGCATGAGTCGGTAGTGGCAGGATTTGTCTAGCGCTAACCCACTGACGTGCTACCAGTACAACTTTTTATTTATTTGTTTTTATTTTATGCATTTTTTTGGCAATGGGGAAAAAGAATGGTAATGTTTGTGCATTACAATGGAGTACAGCAGGGCGGAAGGGGCAGTTCAATGGGAAATGTATGACTGGGTGCTGGAAGCTTGCGATTTGAAAATAAAAATGTTTGTGGCTTGATAAACTGTTCTCAAACACAATAGAGAGTAATTTGTTTATAAGTTTGCTTTGTGCACACAGCGGTAGAAGTGAGCAGTGTTCCGTTTTGAGTGCTTGCAGTTGGGGGGGTCACTTACTAAGCGAAACATCAGTTGTTACATTGCAAATCTAAAGTGGTACAGTGATTCCACTTTGGTACTGAGGCAGGCTGGGCTGGTACTTTTTATTTCCTGGGCATCTATTGTAAGTTAATGTACCCCCCTGGCAAGGGTACCAGACAATCAGAGGCCAGAAAATAAAAAGCCCATTTACTAATTACTAATAACCCATGTGACCCCCATCATTGTAATTATTGTGCTGTTTGAAAAATAAATGTTTTGTCACTGTTACCTCTGTTGTAATCCCTGTGTTGTTCATTATAAAAAAAGGGTTCTGTCACTGTTGGTATCCCTGTCATTATAATCCCTGGACTGTGTAAAAATAAAATGTTCTGTTACATTGTTACCCCTGTCGCTGTAATACCTGTTGTGTTAACAAACTTTATATCATTAGCATCCTTTAAGCATCTATACCTATGTCTCTTCCAAGAAAAATGCAACTGCTACCACTAGTACTAGTATACTCAAACTTCTTACCTTCCCCTCCTTAGGCAGCCAACAACAGATAACATTACACCTTCCAATCATTCAACTCCATAGTCCCTGTACATCCTGTCTATAGTCCTCTCCCATTACTTCTTGGCTCTTACTGTAGTCCTCATCCCTACTATACATCGCCTGGTGATAGCCCCAGCCCCTGCCCCTGCCCAGGCCACCCCTACATCTTATCACTGCGTCTCCTTGTCCCTTATGGTCCCTAACCCCTTAGTATTGAAATATTGGATGCTTTACTTAAGAGACTTACTAATGAACATCCCTTGTTGATATGCATATATACTACGTTAGATAGTGTACATCCATGTGTCCCTACTTGTCTTTATGTTTAGGCAACAATGTTTTGGTATATTGTATATAAGTGTTCTTAACATATCTGTATATGTAATTACTATTGAACCTTGACCTTATCAGGTCTGTCTTGCAAATGATCTGTGCTCAATGATGTTGGCCTGAATAAATAAAGATTTGATTGATTGATTGATTGAAATGTGATCTGTCACTATTCTTACCCCTGTCATTGTAATCCCTGTGCTATTTAAAAAAATATTCTTCTGTCATGTTATTACCCCTGTCATGTAATCCATGTGGTGTTTAAAAAAAGTGTTCTGTCACTGTTGTTATCCCTGTCATTGTAATCCCTGCGCTGTTTAAAAAAAAATGTTCTGTCATGTTACCTTTGTCATAGTAATCCCCGTAGTGTTTAAAAAAAATGTTCCAGTCACTGTTACCCCTGTCATTGTAATCCCTGTGCAGTTTAACAAAATAAATGATCTGTCACACTGTTACCCCTGTCATTTTAATTCCTCTGCTATTTAAAAAAAATCAAGTCAAATCTATATGTGTTGGCCCTACTGTTGTGTGGCTGGCTGTTTGTGTTTGGCTCTGTCAGTAGTTTAGTTTTTGTGTATTTTCATGTTTCTGCTTGGAGGAACTGAAACATTCTTGGACATAACATCTATGAACATTCCTTGGACTTAGAAACTGCAAAATATCACTGCCAGGTATTGGCATTCTCATCATAAATCAACTTTTTTGGAAGCCATCAAAAGCAAAACTAAGGTCAATAAATCTGTTATACAAGCTCTTGAGTTGTGAAGTGCTGCATTGAATCCATGTTTGTCTGAATGTTCTTAAAGGATGTTTGCTTGTCTTTGATGTCTATTCACAACCATTTTGGAGCACAAAGGGACGATACTAACACAAGGCCTCCCAATATCAACAGACTCAGGATACAGATCATCCACATTTCTGTTTTAAGGGAGTTACCGAAAGGGATGCCAAAAAATACCTCCTCAAGGTGCTCGGAAAATCCAGATCAGGTGGGGACACACTTGACTTGAAGCTCATCGCCCTCACCCTTGATGATGTCCTGCACCCTCTTACCAAGATTAACTGGTCCCTCATGCTGTCCCAGTTACCGCTCAAGTGGAAGTCTGCCCTGGTGATCCCAATACATCAGTCTGGGGATAGGACATTATACTGTAACTACAGGCTCATCTCCATCCTACCCCCTTTATTTATTTTTTTATTTTATTTATTAGATCATCAGTTTACAGACCTTTGAGTCATAGACTCTCTTACAAAAGCACCTCGTCAAGATAGCAATACATCACAGCAAACAAACAGTACAGTACATAACGTTTAGATTAAAAAAGCAACCAGTGTTACAGGCATTCACTGGTGGTACACGCTCGGTAATAGGTAGATCACAGTAGTCATAATATAGGTACACGAGTACCATGTCAGTGAGCAACCAGAGATATTATTATTACATTAGTCAGCAGATGTTGCATGAGATCCCAGGTATATGCAGCAAAAGTAGACAGGGCAGACCCAGCCTAGAGGTGAAGGTAAGGGGCAGGTGGGGGATTATGCGCAGTTGCAGCAGCGAGTGCTTGTCAGATGGCTTCTGAGGGAGACCATGAAAGGACCAAGCTTAGTGGAGTCAGCTATATTGGCTGGGAGGAATTGAACCAGGAGGAGCAAATAGCAAAAGGATCTCTGGGCCATAGAGGTCCTTACCCTGGGGACAATAAGGGAGGTTTTGACAGTGCTGCAGGTGGAGACTAAGGGGGAGGCATGCTGCAGGGAGGTGGCGACCCCGGGGGGGGGGAGAGCCCTAGCAGGGTCTTTTTTTACAAGAAGGCAGGTTTGTAAGCGGAGTCTTTCTTCAAGGTTGAGCAAGTTGGTGGTGTACAACAGGCATGTATGGGTGCACCTAGGAGCTCCCAGCATTAGCCTGCAGGCCTTGTTTATAGAGAGCTGGATTCTTGCAAATGCAATGTTGTCAGCTGCAGCATACTGTAGATGGGCAGCTCATAGTCGATTAGTGACAGGACAGAGGAAGTGATTGCCAATCTAAGGGTCTCTTGTGGTAGGCAGTCTCTATGGCGGTATAACAGTCCAATCCTGACATTGGTGGCAGCAGAAAGGGCATTGATATGGGAATGGAAGGAGAGTGCTGAATCAAAGGTAATGCCCAGATACATGTAGAAGGAAACCTGCTCAATGGGGTTTAGTGTGCTAGGCAGTATCACAAGAGGGGCACCACTGGCTTTGCTTTGGTGATGCGAGAAGAGCATAGCTTTGGTCTTTTTTAGGTTCAGGACTAGCCTTTGTGATGTGAACCACTGCTCAGCTCTATCAAAAGCTTGTTGGAGGGTGGCCTGGAGTGTGTTGGGGTTGGGGTCAGCGGCGAAGAGCACAGCGTCATCCGCATAGGGGAGGGAGTTGAGGTAGACTGAAGAGGAGAGGGCCTAAAGCCCTTGAAAGCTCTTGAAAGAATCGTTGCAGACCAATTGGTGGAGTACTTGGAGAAATACAACTTGCAATGCCCACAGCAACATGTCTTTCACAAAGGACATAGCACCACCTCTGCCCTCACTGAATTTACAGGCCACATTCGTCTAGCACTAGACCAAGGACAACTTGCTGGTGCCATCTTTACAGACTTCTCGACGGCCTTCGATACAGTCAACCATCCATTACTACTGGAACAACTTGGCAACTTAGGGCTTTCTCATGACACTTTACAATGGTTCAACAGTTATCTCTCCAACTGGTCACAACAAGTTAAGATTGGTGACTCCCTCTCCTGCAAACTACCTGTCAGTGTGGGCTGGTGTTCCCCAAGGGTCAATATTGGGACCCCTTCTTTTCAGCATCTTTCTTAACAATCTCCCTTTTGCCTGTGATGAAAACATTATTCTGTATGCTGATGATGCAGTGATTTTCTTTAAGAATTCTGACCCCTTCCTCTTGGAGAAACAGCTGCAGGAAAGTTTAAAGCAAGTTGAGGTCTGGTTCCTCTCACAGCAACTAGTGCTAAATTATAAAAAAAACAAAGAATATGCTGTTCCATGGCACACATTACAAACATAAACAGCAACAGCTGGCAATCAAAAACAGCTCAGGTGTGACTCTGGACCAGACGCAGACTTTCAAATACCTTGGTATAACCCTGGACTCTACTCTGTCCTTCTCCAGCCATATTAATTCAGTAGCAAAATCTCTAAATATCCATATAGGCCTTCTCTATAAACATAGACACTGCCTGACACCAGACGCCCTTAAGCTAGCAATACACAGCTCTATTGTCTCCATCATTGATTATGGGCTTGTTATCTACGGAGCAGCCACAGCCACAGCACTACAGTGAACCATTACAGTGCTGAATAGGGTCTGCAGACTGCTTACTGGTGCTGCCCACAGCACGTATACCTGTGACCTCTACGAATAGTCAAACTGGCTACAACTTCAGGGAAGGATTACTTTCCAAACCTGCCTACTAGCAAAAAAAGTAATTGATGGGACTCATGGTCCCTGGGGTTCAGTCTCTCAAGCCCAGCCAACCACCCCCATTACACAAGAAGCTCTGACAACTATTCTCTGGCTCTTCTCCACTGTCGCACCACCCAAGGCCATTGGTCTTTTGCAGGTAGAGCCCCTAAGATGTTTAACTCCTTGGGCAATGAACTCACCAACTTAGGCACCCTCTGCTCGTTCAAACACTGCTACGTCAAATGCTTGTGTCCAGAGGCACCTGTGACTGTTTCTCTTAATCTCCCAGGTAGTCACTTCTGTTCTTTGCACCTCTCTATCACCACCTCTGCCTGCCACCAACCTCCCCATATCTACCCCTGACTCTCTCCCTAGCCCAGGTCCACCACCTTCCTCTCTTACCCTCCTTCAACTCCCTTCCTCTCTCCCTTTTATAAACTGCTCACCCTAACCAATATTGCACTTGTTCCCTGATCATTGCCTCCCATCCACCTCTCCTTCCACCTCCCTCCCAGTTACCCCTCTACACCCACTCTCTCTTCCACTTTCCTACACTACATGGCACAATTGGCAGCAACTCAGTTTTTTCCACTCTAACTTTCCCTTTGACAATGCTCTTCTGAGAGCTTTAATTCATGTAAATATTGTTCGTTGTGACTCATCATTCTTAAATGTATGCCTGTTCATGTTGTTCTAACTGTTATTTATATTCACCTGTAGCTTTAGACCATGTATACCCTGTACTGAATTTTGTATTCAAACTGCTTGCCTGCTAATCTCACACAAACTGTACTTCTATTCTTTGTATGCCGACGTGGAACCGTTGTGTAAAAGCCATTGGCTCATAGGTATTTATCCGAAATTCTAATAAATAAATAAAAGTTGCATAGCAGAGAAGAATGATCAGGAAGAGAAGCTCAAGTAAATGAAAAGGTGCCAGGGAGGCAGCAGAGAGTTCCAAATCTTTGGGGCAAAATAGTGCTGCAGTTAAAAAACAATGTCTGTGGCATAACAGCAGCATGTTCTATAGGGTCCAGGGCTGCTAGTGGTGAAGTAATAATTTGCAGCAATGGCATTAGTGTAGCCATATTTTTCTCTGTCACATCTGTGGCAGCTATATTGGTGGGGTATGTGGGAGGTGTCAAGAGAAGCAGGAGTAAATAACCCAGGGCCTGGGGACATGTTTATTGCATAAGTTGCAAGTGACCACACTAACCCTAATGTCCCATAGAATAGCACTGCAATTTTAACAAGCCATATACCACCAATCTTTGGAGTTAAGGGCATTCTATATGTCCAAACAAGGGTCTCGATGTGTACCACAATAATAACATAACACCCTTGGAAACATTCATGGGGTGTACAACACCCCAAAATCACCTCCCAATGTGACCATGGTGCCAAATCTACAATTTAAGTGTAATCATCAAAAATGCAACAAATATGTACTTCCTCTTGAAATACAGCTATACCACGTTTCAGACAAATTTGACATTTGACTGAGTTAGGCCTAAAAAATCCCAAAGGTGTAGTTTTGGAAGTCATTTTGACCCAACTTTGCCTGTGTGTACCCCAAGGTGAAAATGTACAGGTGAAGTTGCAAGGCAAAGTTACCAATGGTGAATTTCCTATTAAACAGAAAAACTTCATGAACTGAATCATGGAGGCGAATTTGGCAACTTCACCAGAACTTTGCCAGTGAATTAAAACTTCGCAACATGTCTAGTGGTGAAATGATTTGTGGATAACTTATTACTTCTAAATTGCAAGAAGACTCGAGCAATGCTGTTTGGGTCTCAGCACTCATCTTTGGCAGACTATTCTTTATCAATCCTTTTGAAAAATAAAGACCCATGAGCACACCTCCTTGCACATCATGTTTCATTATAGGGTCAAACAATTGACCTCCTCCTGAATATTTAACATACAGTAGCACATGTCAAACTGGAGATACTGTTCTCCAAATTCAGTAACTGATGATTTTTGCCAGCTCTTGTTTAATCCCCTGCAACATGATGAGTATATCATCTATGAAGCATCTCTCAAAGTCAGTCCTATGGTAGAAAGGATTGCCATCATTTTGAAGGACCACATCATTCTCCCAGTTGCCTATATAGAGGTTAAGGTAGGGAAAAATAATGTCCCCATAACTTCCCCTCTTATTTTTAGAAAATGCATATTTAGAAGCAAAAGGAGATGATCCTTTACACCAGAAAAGCTAGTTCCACCAGTACCTTCATAAGAGGTTCTGAATGTTCTCTAGTGTTCTGAGAGGCACACATGACTTCCAAGCCCTCCACATGTAGGATGTTGGAGCACAAGGCCATAATGTCAAGAGTGACTAGCCAAAGTAGCCTGTCAATTGAGAGGTTGTTCAACACCTCCAGAATATTCAATATACTGTAGGAACACAGGGATCTGGCTAGATCACCCAAGTAGAAATCAATAAATCTCACCAGTGGCTCTGTCAGGGACCCAATGCCAGAGAATATGGGCCTACTCAGGAGATATACCAGGCTTTTCTTTATTTTGGGGCAGAACAAAAAAATGCCCTTCTAGGGTGGTTGACACAGAAACTTTACCACCTCCTTCAAGAATATCACATTCCTCAAAGTATACAAGATAAACTCATCTATCATCTTTTTAAACTGTATTGTTGAACCACCTGACAACCATTGATAGTACTTTATGGAGGCAGTATAGCATAGTGGTTAAGGGCACTGAGCTGTAAACCTGGAGACCTGGGTTTGATTCCCACCAGCCCCCACTTGCATGCTGTGTGACCCAAAGCAAGTCACTTAACTTCAATGTGCTCCCAAGTAGTACCTGGAAACAAACCCCTGACTTATTGTGCCTTTCCAGGTTAAACAATTTTCCCTTTCCTTACATGTCTGACAGTTGCTTGCACACTTTCTTGTCACAATCCTCAGTATTCATTACACCAACACAGCCGCCCTTGTCTGCTGCCTTAATCTTAATATTTGTGTCCATTCTCAGGCTCTTTGTGGACTCACAGTCCATGCATGTAACATTAATGTAATACTTTGGATCCTCTTGTAAACCCCCTTTGACAGCTTACTAGTTAAATAGTGTAGCCACTAAGTCTGAAGTTGGGGAAATGCCTGCTGAGGGGGCCCTCAAACCAGAGGACTTAAAAAGAAGGTTTTGGCATAAAAAAGTGGGAGAGGTTGAGAAGGAGGAAGAGAGAAGTGCAGCACATTGTGTTTTCAGCTGTGAGGGTCAAGGTTCAGAGCCAGGGTGGGCCATTTGTCATCCTGGTCCACCACCCTTGAAGACTCGTGGGGTTTATGTGCAGTCCTGTAGCCGTAAGTTGTCTGAAGCCAGAGAATGGGACCACCTGCACCATCTTGGGGAGCTGGAGCTTGGGGAGTTAATTTGGTGACCACCTTGTGATCTCCAGCACCCAGGTGGGGTGGCACAGGTGGAGTCCCAGGCAGCCTCATCTGTTTGGTGAGGCCAAGTGGAGTCCTTGGCATGGCCAAGCCATTGGGGTAGTACAGTGGTAGCAGCCTGCACTGTAGGGAAGGCAGTGGTGGCAGCCTGTCTCCCTTTCCGTGTGGCACTGTGGTCTGGCTGGTGAGGCATTCAAGAATCTTATGCAGCCAATGAGGGAAAAGTACTCTAAGTCTCCAGGATCACCAGGGCCCTGCTGCATCTATGATGCCCTGGGATTCTTGGAGCTTATCACTGACATCAGCAAGAAGGGACTTGGCTGTTTCTGTGCTGGATCTTTGTTTGTAGGCAGACCATCCAACTTTGGGAGAGCTCCAGGATTGAACCACCACTGTAAGGATTTGGGACTGTCTGTATGTAGCTTCAGTAAATCCAAGCTGCAACTGGGGTGCCCGTAAGTTTGTTCTTGTAAAGTAAGAAGTGAAGCCCATGTAAGTTTGTGCAGGAGTGGTCCAAGATGGGGAAGGTCAGCAAAAGAATTATTATGTCATCTGCGAATACACCTTCAGGGAATAAGTCACAAAACCTGATCCAAAGCTGTATTATGCCTCAGAGCCATAGAATTAGTGGGGCTCTATGCCCCTCAGACTGTCACCAAGGATGGCTGATGTCTGGACTGTATGGACTGGTCCCCCCTCGATGCAGGCTTTCAGCATCAGGTGAAGATGGCAGGACTGAACATAAGGACCCACTGATAGATGTTGGGTGAGATCAACCCCTTTTGTTGTTTTACTGTTTTAAATGTTTTAAAAATTTTAAGGGGTTGGCTCCCTCAGTATCTTTAACTTTAATTGTGTTTTGTCTTGTTGAGAAAAAAAAATCGGCAGATAAAATAGGAGGAGGCTGGACTGGAATATACCCCTCTGAAACTGTTTAGTGAGCTTTAATGATTGTGTGTAGTATGCAAGGCTGGTATGAGAGTGTTAGTGTGTGGTTCCAGTAGTGCCCTGTGAGGGAGCTGCAAGTGTTTGAGTGATCAAGTAGCACAGAAACATTGAAAAAGTAAGCCAAAGCATTTAGAGTTTGCAGTGTTTGTTCTTAATGCTGAATCTAATGTGTTTCACCCTCCTATTCAGGGGTGCTGATTATTTTGTTAATTAAATGTAGCACTTGTGCAATGTTAGTATGTTAGTATGCTTGTTTGGCTTGGGAATATGATAGTGTGGGGTGGGACACCACCATTGCAATACCTGGCAATCCGTCCATGGAAACCAGCAGGTGGGTCAACAGTGGCCCCATGGGATAATGTGGAAGCAGAGTAGTAGTAATGCCAAGGGTTAAGGGAAGTATGGGTCCCACCGTCACGGCGGTGTATGCCAGTCCTGCAGTCTTGGCCTGTGGAGGGGGGGGGATGAGTGCACGTATCTCTCCCCTTTGAGGTCAGGGGGCAGTTGCCATGCATTCACCAAGGGGTGAACATTTTGTGTGGGGGGGAGAGTGTAAGCCCCCTTTGGGAGTTTACTAGTTAATAGTGTAGCGGCTAAGTCTGGAGCTGGGGTCCTGCCTGGAGTTGCAGGCCAGAGGACTTAAAGGGGAGGTTTTGGTGTGAAAAAGGGGAGAGAGGGTGCAAGAGAGGAGTGCAGCCTGTTGTGTTTTCAGCCATAAGGGCCAAGGTTTGGGGCCAGGGTGAGCTGTTTGCCACCCCTGCCCACTGCCCTTGAAGATCGATGGGATTTGTGTGCGATCATGTAGCCATAAGTCAACTGGTTCCATAGAATGGGACTGCCTGTGCCATTTTGGTGAGCTGGAACCTGGGGAGTTAATTTGGTGCCCACCTCGTGATCTCTGGCACTGAGGTGGGGCAGCACAGGTGGGGTCCCAGGCAGCCTCACCTGTTTGGTGCAGGCAAGTGGAGTCTTTGGTATGGCCAGGCCATTGGGGCAGTGAGGTTGTGGCAGCCTGCACTGTAGGGAAGGCAATGGTGGCAACCTGTCTCCCTTTCCATGTGGCACTGCAGTCTGGCTGGTGAGGCGTTCAGGAATCTTATGCAGCCAATGATGGGAAAGTGCTCTGGGTCTTTAGGATTGCCAAGGCCCTGCTGCATCTATGATGCCCTGGTATGCTCGGAGCTTAGCACTGGCATCAGCAAAAAAGGACTTGGCCACTTCTGTGAGGAGTCTTTTTATAGGCTGACCATCAGACTTTGGGAGAGCTCCAGGATCAAACCACAACTCTGAGGATTTGGGACTGCCTGTATGCAGCTCCGGTAAGTCTGAGCTGCAATTGGGGTGCCCGTAAGTTTGTTCTTGTAAAGTAAGAAGTGAAGCCCAAGTAAGTTTGTGCAGGAGTGAAGTCGAAGGGGAAACTATTGTGGCCTTTTCTGGCCCAATGCAAAGTGCTGCTGCCAGGATTCATACAGCCTCCACAGCTCAGAGGGAAGCACTGCAGAAACAGCTTTTGGGAAACAAAGGTTTATTTATTCATTTATTGAAAGTTTCACCAGGAAAGGCACACTGAGCAGCAAGATGCTCATCTCCCGGTGCGACCTGGGGGAAGGGGGTACAAGGGGGGTTGGATAACATGCAGGTTATCAACTGAGCAAGGTTACTGCAGGCTATGTCAGGCTCTGTGCCTAGAGAAGTTACCCGCCGTTTGATTCTGTACCCCACGCTCCATTTAGTGAACTAATCAGTTTTGCACAATGAAATTCTTTGGTTGCACTTTCACCTCTGAGTCGACAATGTATTTACTTAAAGCATTTTGTGATCTGATTACCGTTGCACCCCCCCCCAATTGCTGCACTATTCATCTATGAACTACCTGCACCCCCCCCCGCCCCAGAGACAACTCTGCTGAACCCAGGTAATGTGTTTTAATATCTGGGACTGTGCTTTTCATGGCTGCAAGTGCTCCCAGTCCCCTCCCCCAAAGTACCATCTGGAAAACCCCTAGACACTGGGAGGGGGGCTTACACTCTGTTTTAGTCAATTGCTCCAAATCATTTTGCTAAAAGTCTGATTTAAAAGGGGGAGGCAGAACCTTGACTTCATCTTGAATACATCCTCTGCACTCATTACCATTCATTCATTGGTGTTATCATCATCTAACCTAGCAGGCTGTATCTCAACACCCTCACCAAATGGTTCTGGTAAATAGTAGTTTGAAATTAGTCCTAAGGAGCTGTGGAAAAATAAGCTGGAAAATGAAGGTTATCTTCCATAATTTCAATTCTACTTGAGAGTTCTCTGGTGAAAATATTGATATAATTTATGTTCTCCTCCATTGACTGATAGTTTCACTTTTGTACTCACCCCTTCCTCTTCCTCTGTCTCCTTCCTTTCCTTGTTTGTTTGTAAATCCCATCATGTAATTTTCCATTTGCTTCTCTGAGGGCCCACGGGCACTGACTCATCTTCTGCTTAAAAAAAAAAACAATTTGTAATGACGACTTTCCTGTACAAAAGGACCTAGCCCTTTTTATGTTTGCATGTACATGTGTGTACAGCAAATATTTTGTTCCGAAGAGCAGTATTTAGAGGTGTCACTGTCAGGTCCAATGCAGCTCAGGCTACAATGGGCTTGGCAGTGACAACCCAATGATCAGCAAGGCTGATGGTTATGCATTTTCCTTTTTAGGGGTGTAAACTTCACGTACTTGAAAGGAGCCAATCGCTCCATTCAGTGAGAGGCTGGCTCCTTTGATCTGCATAAGCCCACCCAGCAAGTGTCTGGCACCGTAGCCTTCAGCAACAGTATGCTGCTGTCCAGTTCCTTGGCATGTTTCTTCAGCTGCAGACCATACCTGAATGCAACAATTAACATACATGCAAAAACAATCCCCTAACCCCATTGGTGCATCAGTTTCAAATTTAAAATGATTCCATTCGCAGATGCAATAGGGTAACAACAGCAACAACTATAAACCCTGCCCTTGAATTACAGAGACGTGCACACAAAATAAATCTCTGCACAGCACCTAGCAGGGTGTTTTTTTTCTATTGTAGTATTAGTACACATGCATTCATAAAAATAGAGTACTAAAATAGTATTCATTAGGACTGGTACGCTGCCTTCTTGTACAGTTCCCAGAGACAGAGAAAGGGAGCAGGGAAGCATTGCGCTGGAGTTTAGTTTCACACTGGACCTTAAACTTGCAAGCTGCCTGCTATAATGCTAGCAACTGTGAGGTAGCGGTGCACATTCACTTGCAGCAGCCTTGGAGCCCATTCCAGTGCTGGAAGAGTGCATTGTTCATTGCGCTCCTCCCTCCAATTAAATCCAGCAAAACCATACAATTATAGTTTTGAGGGTTACGTTCGATATGCTGTGGTCTCTGTGAAGCCTTTGGTATATTTCCTGCCATGTTTAGCCTATCCCTCAAGTAGTAGTAAATTATCCTTGTTATTTTTTTCTATGACATGTCTTTTCTAAACAAAATTACCATCTCCCCCCCCCCAAGCAGGTACTGTGATTCTGAGAATGCTAGAAGCTGACTGAGCCTAGAGATGAGATCTTTGGAGGCAAGGCTGTTGCTGTGTAGCTTGTTGTGCAGGCAATCAGAAATATTATTCTAGCCATTTATGAAGGGGGGACATGGGTACACTTTTAATAAAGAATTGTACCCCAAAGTAAAACTGACTTGCCCAATAGACCAAAGGTATTAGAACACATATGCCACGCAAGCCATGACGTACAAGTTGATTGGAAAGGGGGTGGCATTCCGGCCCCTGACTATTAATTTTTGTTACTTCTGCTGCCTGATCCCCAACACCTATTGATGTTATAATATGACTGTTGTGCTCTGAGCATAACACAATACTAACTATACAAAACTAAAAACTTTTGTCAATGTACTGCTCCTATTTTGCAGTTTCTGAAGAATGACAGGGGGTGTGAAACAAGGCCAGGTAACAAATGTGACCATGCATACAACTGGGGAAAAGAGCAGCAAAAAAGGCTTTAACAAGGGCTTTGGGTCACAAATGTTGTTTTCCTACCCACATCAGTGTCATTGACTGCAGTAGTTTTTCCATGTTTATACCAAGTCTGTCTGCACAGTTTGTTCTCAGCTATGGCTCTGTGTCAGCGTGCAGCATCTTCTTGCATTCTTCCTTTTAAGACTGCCCCCCCAGCACCAGCCAGCACCTAGTGGCCACCACTATGCTCATTGATTACAACAGTTTGTGTTTTGGGGTCTGACCCACTAGCATGGGAGTAGTGCATTACATTGCCACCTGGGATGCTGGGGCATATCTAATCCCTGTCAGGTAGGGTACTGAACTGTAAAGTAAAACATTTACACCCACTGCGCTTCCATCTCACCTCCAGTGGCAGGACATTGACCTGACCCCCCCCTCCAGAGAACTGCTATCCCTACTGAACTTGCTCTTTAATAATCCCAAGCTACATGTACAGTATGTTCTCATTTTTAATAATAAATTTGTTCAGTGATCAGCTTGTTTGCTGATTTCTCAGACTGTCAGTTTGATGCATTGTTAATTTTGAGTGCTTGGGACTTTTGAGGTTGCTGTGCTTTTTTGTCTGCCTATCTGCCCACCTCTGCACCTGTTCCCCGGTTTCCAGCTTTGGCAAACATAACAGCATCAAATATGTTAATAACATGTCAATAATGAATAGAAATCACCAGACATACTTGATTTAAAATGCATCTTCTGCATGTTCACTTTAAATCTTTATAATACTGCATGCAAACATTCGGCATTGACAAATGCTTATTTCAAATGGACTTGGGTCCAGTCCATACCTGGTGATCTTATCTCACCTATTTTAACCAATCAAAAATATGACACCAGGAACAGTCACAGGTGTCTCTATCAAATTTTGATTTTGTTGATCAAATTATTCTTATTATCATACTTTTACTTTGTCACTATATTTATCAAATGAATTTGCTCCCTGAAAAACTAACTTTGCCTCCTCCCTCGTATGCAGCTCACTCGTACCTTCTTTTAACTGCTCCCGAGTATCCTTAATTATCCATGTAATTATCTTCACTGATGCATCAAGGAGGATTTCCCCCCAGTCCTTCATAAAGGCTCTCTTTCTCTCTTGAAGACTGGCTCCTTAGCTAGCCTCAGCCCCCTCTGTACTCTGTTCACTCATAGATAAGCAGACAGGGAGGTCACCTGCCTGAAAAGCCTTTTGGTCTTTAATGCTGTCTTTTCAAATTGTGAGTAGGCTTGCCATATGTTGGGAGGTACCACAATTCCTTGAACACCCTTCTCTGCTTTAATCTCCTCTACTGATAAGAGATTCATATCCCACATGTCCAAAGCACTATGGTAGTTAGAATGAATGGACTTCTACTCCCAAACGCTTGTGACCTCTCACTGTCAGTGCCACTGCTTGCCATATCACAGTTGGAAAACCTACTCTTTACTTTCAGTTTATTGTAAGCTGTGCAGTCTCCTATAGCCACAACTGCTATGAAATCAACTTCCTACAAAAACAGAGATGCCTCTAGGGACTGGTGTCATGACTCAAAATACTTCAATTAGCAAACATTCTAAGTTTAGGGCTAGCAGTATAGCCTAGAGATTAGAGTAACAAGCTGTGAATGAGCTTGATACTTCCAGCAGACAGACCTTGGTTTGATTCCCACAACCTCCACTTGCATACTGTGTGACTCTAAGCAAGTCACTTTACCTCCCCAGTGCTCCTGGGTCACCCCTGAAAACGGGCACCTGTACCTAGTAGGCCTTACCCCAGTTACCAAAAAAATAAATAAGTCAGCAACTGGAACTGGGAAGTGTAAAAGTGCCTAAATGAAGGGAAATGCATAAGAGATTTTGTTGTAAGTCTTTGATTAGTGTAAAATGTACTGCATTGCAAGAATTACCAGAATAGGGACCCTTAAATGTGTTGCAGTGCAAGAATTACCAGAGCAGGGACCCTTTCCAAAGTCAGCTAATGTGTTTTATGCCAACAGCTCTGATACTGTCTAGAGTTCACTGAGGGAATTTTTAGCTTTTATATCACTGGGCAACTTATTCCAATATTTTGCAACACTCATCTGTAATTTCCATATGTATTGTGTACATGTATGTAGGGCAGACTCTCAAGCAACAATGTGAACAACTGAAGTTTCTCTACAAAGCTCATGCAGCTGGACTGTAACTGAGTATTTCGCCAACTTACTTATCCTAATGTGGTGTTGCCTCCTTATTCAGGCAACAAGGGGGGAGGGATTATGTAGAACTACATGCCCTACTATGCCTCATGGAGACTGCCTTCAGTTCACAGTTTAAGGGAAAATGTTATAATTATGTGTTATATTTGTGGTCTTAGTTCGCCACCTACTGACATTAGCTAATATGCAAAGCTTAGCAAGGTATACTTAAAAGCTCTATTGTTACCTAAAAGTAGTGTTAGTCAGCAATATTTATCTATGTGTACATGAAAAAGTTATACTTCTGGGTGCTAGACACCCACCTAATCACCAATGAGGGCCATGTACTGCTCCGCAGATGACCCTGAGGGGGTTGACAGTGTCCCTTTAATCAGCAAGTTAATATGTTCTACAAAAGTCAATTTCCTTTCAACATGAATGCCTAGGTATACTCTATATAAATGTTTACATCAATCACTTTTTGCTCATTTTGAACTCTATGTCCAAAATCTGATTTTGTAAATTTTTTGATACATTGTGTTTTCTTACCATTTAACAAAACCCTGATTTTGCAAACCATGTTTCCATTGTATGAAGGTCATTTTGAAGCTTATACAGTATTCCAGCTTGGCCCAGCTATAAGCAGAAAACACCAACACTGTCATCCACGTACAGCTGCACCTCGCTGTTTCCTAAAACATTTGGAGGATCGTTGACATAAATACTGAAAAGCAATGGACCCAAAATTGAGCCCTGTGGGACTACCCTATTGGCATATTTTTGGTGCTGATGTAACAGATCCCTTAGAACACATTGCTTTATGTTAGACTAATAGGAATGGAACCACCTTAAAGGTTCTTCACTCACTCCCAGTTTTAACATTCTATTCAGTAGACTATTATGAGTCATGAGGCCAAATGCTTTACTGAGGTTGACAAATACAGTCCCCATGCACAGTCCAGCATCCAAAGGGTTGGCTACCAGACTATTAAAATCCACTACAACTATGTCCATGGACCTCCTTGCCCTAATCCCATACTGGTACCTAGTCAACAGTTCATGTTTTTCAGGGTACTGGTACAGTTGCCCATGTAAATGCTTCTCCAGCACCTTGGAAAATATGAACCTTTAGTACTTCTTGTATAGCAATGCTCTTAAATCTAAATGGGGGTCTATGTTTTACATTACTGTCCACATTACACCTGGCACTAGAAGAACCAGTCCCACAATCCCTGATACATTCTGTCCTCAGTCTCCAGTTTACTCAATCCTCAATCTGGTAACTCAACAAAATAATAGTTTAAAATTTCTGATACTTTAAACTGTTCAATCTGTTGTAATGTAACCGCCTTGTTCCCAGGGGTTACTAGAATCCCACTTAGAATCGGTGGCAGGCAGGGAAAGGCAGCTTGTGAAATGCCAGTTATATGGGTTTCACACTGTCACACTCTGTTTACAGTCTCAGCTGAGCTGGAGTGGTGTCACTTTAGAATTTTCACAGCAGCATAAGCCACAATGGAATGCTAGCTGCAGGGGTTAGCAGTAGAATGGCGGTGAGATTGAGAAGGAGTTCAAGTGTAGAGTCTGTAGAGTGAGGAGGCTGTAGAAGGCAGCTCCTCAGACTTGGCTCTGAAAGAGAGCTACTTTTGGAGAAGGGATAGTGTGTTCTCACCCTAGATGGAGAACACAGAAGACCTGTAGAGTGAAGTGGTAGAGACTGTTTTTCCAGTGCCCCATTCTCAGAGGGATGGGAGGAATTCCAGGATTCAGGGACAATCCCCTGGTCCAGCTTGGAGGTGGTGAAGCTGCCTGAAATTTGTTTGTTCTGTAAGTACCCAAGACTTTTGTGAGGAAGAAGCCCTGGGGCATCTGCATTCTGGTGGTTTTCTCTGACAGACTGTCACCAAGACTGTTTCTGTGTAAAAGTGTCTGCCTACTGTGGGGTCTGGAGTGAGGCTTGCCAAGTACAGTACTTTTAGCCAGTGTCTGATTTAAAAGCATCTGCAAGAGTGGGGGTCTACAGTAAAGACATAGCCATGTACAGAACTTTTAATTTCATGACACCTCCGAGGTGTGAGAAGTAGAATGTTAAATCTGCTAGACATTTCAAGATAGCATCTACAAGAGTGTTTCAGAGAAAGGTGTTATTAACCAGATGAATGACCAAGTATAAATTTGGAAGCAAAAGGTGGGAGACCCCCCATCTGGAGTAACCATGTTTACCTCTTTGGGTTCAGTACGGACATCTTTATATTCTCTCAGTGCACTTGGTCAGTGCCTGAAGAAAATACCCAAATGTGGGATTTTGGATTTTCAGTGAGCCTGAGTGTGCTCTTTGGTGGTCAAGGGAGCCACTTGTAATTCCTCATGCAATATGGGAAAGTCTCCTAGTACTGGCCGAGGGTGCCAAGTCAAGGGAAGTGTACCAGTTCGGGCCATGTGTGCCAATCCATTCAGAAGCTAAGGGTTCACTGTGTGTGTGCTCTGTACCTCAGTAAATCTGCATTACCAGTGGGAGTAGCCCTGTGGGGGTCCATGTTTGCTTTGTATTATGCTCTGATGTGAATAAAAGCCACACTCTAGAATCCCAACCTTGTTTGGACAGTACAGTCATTGCTTCCAGTGTCTGGATTTACTTGGGTGCCCCTGACCAAAAGTACAAACCTAGCATTGTCCTGAGCAAATGTTTTCTCCCAGGGACCCAGGTTGATGGCCATGCTAAATGGTCCCACCCCCTCGGTGTGAGACAGGTAGTTGCCACACTTGGTTTGCTTGTCTAAGGATGGCAGGCTATGAAGTAGAAGTATGGGTACACAGAACTGTTCATAGTGACAACCCCCATCCCTCTCGATGGCGCCATGTGTGAGGGGAGCAGCCCAGCTAGTTGACCGGGGGGGGGCCGATGGGGGGAGATTACAGTAACACCATTTTCTTTCAGTTTTATTTGCGCTCTAGATCTCACTGGGTTCTGCAGTTTTACATGGTTCCAATATTTCTTTGGGTCCTTTGCCTGGTTAATGTTTGTTTTATAATTTATTTTTGCTATTCTGATCTGAGTTGTACATTTATTCAATCATTGTTTAAAAAGATTCCAATCCTCTAGCTTTCTGATCCATCTTGTTTTCCTCCAAATTCTGTTTTTTATCCTGAGTTATGTCTTGGAATTTTCTGATAGCCAAGGCAAGTGATTTTTACAGTAAGATTTCTGTATTCTAGGTGCACATAAATTACATACTGTAATAAATGTTTGGGTAACATCCTGTGTAGCTATGTCTAAATCTGGAATAAGTTTGTATCTGCCCCATGTTACCATTTGCAAACTATGTCTAAAAGAATTCAGATTAACATTTTTCATATCTGTCATCCAATAGGTCGTAGGCCTGGTATTTGTTGGTTCAATCAATTTTAGGTGGCATTTAATCGGATTAGATCAATTAGAGTTTGTGGCAAAACTTCTAAAAGTTGTACTTCTATCCCTTCTGATATAAACAATAAATCTAATATGAAGCCCTGATTTGCTGTTTTCATGCAGCAAGTAGGATTTTGGATTACTTGTTTAAATCCCAGTACTATATATCGAAATTCTTACCTAATTTTTTCCCCCTAATCTGTGCCCAATCAAAACTAATCCACTGTCTTTAACAGTTTCCAAAATCTTATCTGCCAGATGGTCAAATAGCTTAGTTATATTTCTCGGTGGTGAATATCTGACCCCTACTGTAGTCTTTACTGACAGGATCTCGACTAGTAAACAATCAATCCCTTCTATGTTTTCAGACATTACAATTTTTTAAAAGGTCCCAGACTGACTCTCATAAACAATATAACTCCCACTCCCCGTTTGCCTCTATCCTGTCTGAGAGAGTTGTAGCCCTGAACTGCACTTTATTATCTGTATTGTCCTTATGCAGCAATATTTTGGATATTCCTATCAAATCAGGTTGTTCATCCTCAACTCAAATCCTAAAGGAATCCATCCTAACAACACTATGTGCATTTTCATGACCAATTGCCAACCCTGTTTTATATTCAGGCCCCAGGATTGATTCTATGTCTCCACTCAGTGACACCAGTAAAACCAGCACCCGATTGCTGTCCCTGCGCCACACACACAAGACTCCATTCTTACTAAACATCGTCCATATTATGCAGTTTTTCCCCCTCACTGCTGAAGCCATTTCTTCTCTATACTAATGGTCTCTTACTCTGCTGAACTGTGCTAAGTATTGACATCACCATATTACTTTTTTAAGCCTACTCTTGGAGTCTCCGATTGATATCTTACTACTTAGCAAATAAATAAATTAATATTAATTAGTTAATTAATTAGTATCGATTAGTATTACTCTGCAGTACATTTAGGCCCTGAAGTCAATTTAGTGTTACTTCAGAACGGTCTTGGCAACTTTCATTCCATGTCTGCCATCAATATCCACAATAACAGAATGACTTGTCTTCTGAGCAAATATGTCTGATAACTACTGATGCCATCTTGATGCTATGTCCCATCCACTAGGTATGGACTATGTTTGCAGCAACATTTTAGATCTCGTTTAGACAAGCCAGCACACCCATGTTTCAGTTGTTTCATTGCTTGTTCCAGCAACCATGAATCCATACAGCCCTCCACTGAGTCCCAGGCCTACAGGGGGAAGATAAAAAAAGTCAAAATCCTCTCATCACTATGACAATCCAGTAAAAGAACCCGAACTAGTCCCTAGTTCCATTCACATAGACTCACCATCTAATGCATTTGGTCTTCTGGGTGATGCTTTGGGCTTCTTTGCCATACCCCTGTCCTGTCAGTATCTCAACCCAGGCAAGACAGAGGCTATGATTGTTGATCCAAGTCAGCATGGGTTGGGTATGATTGGTGGCTTACTTTTGCCATCTGTGAATGCTCAGCCACACTGAACTGTGGATGTAGGGAAGAATCTGGGCATCCTTATGGACTGCAAGATGACATTAGAGCAACAGGCATCTGTGATAGTCATGAACAATTTTACCATCTTCATAACTTCAAACAGATATCAAAAGCTGAGACCATAAAATATGTTAAGCGGATCTTGGGTAAGACAAGAGTGGGGCTTGATTTAATTGATATGAAGCTGGTAGCCCTCACCCTTAGTGAACTGGCTATTCCACTCACTAAAATCTTTAACGCTTCATTAAGAATGGGAGTTTTTTTTATTAAGAGTTTTTTCCTTGTATAACCATCCTAGTGCAAGACTATATTCTAATGTTTTTTTTTTTCCTTTGTTTTCCTGTTATTTTCAAGTACTAGACAGGGGTGCCCCTTATCACCCCTCCTTTTTAACCTTTACCTTGAGCCTCTTCTCAGCAGTCTCAGGCTCAATCCAGGGGTAGAGGGAGTGGTAATAGGCACCCAGGAATTTAAAGTTTCCATGTATGCAGATGATATCCTTTTCCATCTGATTCATCCTTGGGAAACCTTCCCAGTGGCCTTGGAAATAATAGAAGGCTATAGTAAGATGTTTAACTATAGAATAAATGCAGAAAAAAACACGGTGTTGCCTCTCATTTCCAAGTTACAGAAGAATGTAGTGGCAGAACTGGAATTACAGTGGAGCCCAAGTACTTTCAAATATTTAGGGATTGTGCTGGCAAGAAGTGAATCCAAGATGGTGAAACTGAATCGAGATTCAATTCTTAATATGGTTAAACAAGATCTGCTAAAATGGTGCAAACTTCCACTTTCTCTCTGGGTCCGGATTAATTTAATCAAAATGAATATCCTACCAAGGATGTTCTATCCTATTAACATGCTCAATGTCTGGTTGCCACTGAAATGGTATAAAAAGGCCCACTCAGTGATTTCTGATTTTATTTGACAGATGAAAACCCCTCGCAGAGCTTACCACAAATTGACCGCTCCCAAAGCAAAAGGTGGGTTGAGACTGCCACATCTGGGATTATACTACTGAGCTAGTAGTGCTGGTAAATATTTAAAGTGGTTACTTACTCCAGCTGAGGAGCTTGCCTTGCCTTATGTTCCCTCATGGGTAAAATTGGAAATTTTGTTGATTAGAGAGGCTGGTATTGATCCGACTGCCCTTTTATATTTCACAAAGAAAAGCCTCCCTACTAAGCTAGTATCTACACCAATAAATGTTTCTTTAAGGATACATGCCCAATTATGTTCTTCTCTATGATATTTAGCCAGGAAAGATCCAAATCAACCTCTGTGTAAAAACCCTAATTTGAAAATAGGGGGTAAAATGATTTCAGAAACGTGGTTACCTCCGTTGAAGGATTTGAGGGTCAATGACCTCCTACAGGAGGGGAGTTGTTATCCAGTAGAATTCATACTTAGCAGGTATAAAATTGCACCTAACCAGGTCTTCGAGGTTTGCCTAGTAAGACACATGATCGTACAAATGCAGGATGGGTTTAGGGAAGGTAGATTATCAGGAAACGTTTTTGAGACACTTTCTCAGAGTATGGGAGCCACATATTGTTTTGAGGTTATACATTTCCCTTTTTGACCAAGCATATGCGGAGCTTGATGGAAAGCCTAACTATTGGGTAGATCAATTCCCAGAACAAACTAGGAATTGGGGGGTAATCTGGCAGCACACCTATCGACACATTACCCAGAACAGATTAAGTGTAATGCAGTTTCAATTTTTAAATAATTTGTTCTGGACCCCATCCAGACTATATAACGTGGGCAGATTACCTAACCCCTTGTGTAGTAGATGCCATCAGGAAGAGGGGACCATCCGTCATATATTTTGGGACTGCCCTCCAGTAAAGGAGCTTTGGGATACAATTAAAACCAAGGCTGATCCACTGCTTGCCATAGAAAATCAGTTTACTCCAGAGGTTTGTTTAACTAGGGACTATGCCAATCTGAAAGTGAAGGTTAGAAGATTTTACATGGCCATGATTTCTTCTTCTCTTAAAAAACTTGTATTGAGACACTGACTGGATGATCTTCCTCTAACTTACATGGAATGGTTACAGGAGTTATTGTCCAATTTAAATGTGGAAAAATTAGGGGCAAGCATGAGGAACTGCCTCTCCAGATATAACAGAATCTGGGAGAGGATACACGCCCTATACCTGCTTCAAACTGGAGCACCGTCCTCCTGAAGGGTCTGAGGGGAAGTTGTGCTGTTCTGGGAACTGAGCTGACCATTGGGCAACATTGAAGGTGACCCAGAGGTGATGTCTTATCACGGGAATAGCAAGGCTGGGGGAGGGGGCAGGGGAGGGGGAGTAAGAAGTGTGTTATCAAGCCATTGTCAGTATTGCTGGATTTATTTTGTGTAACACTTATTGCTCTGTATTGAAAAAATCAATAAAATTGAATTTCAAAAAAAAAAAGAATGGGAGTTTTTCTGGCTAAATGGAAGGCAGCACTCATCACCTCGTCTTTAAAAGTGGAGACAGAACAAATCTGTCTAATTATAGGAACATTTCTATACAACCCCTCCTCTCCAAAGCCCTGGAAAGAATAGTATCTGACCAACTCACAGATTACCTTGACAAGGCAGGCAGTATAGCACAGTGGTTTAAGACTCTGAGCTGCAAATCTAGAGATCTGGGTTTGAATCCCACAGCCTCCGCTTGCATACTGTGTGACCCTGAGCAAGTCACTTAACTTCCCTGTGCTCCAAGGTCACACCTGTAAACAAGCTTTCAGCTTAGTGTGCCATTCCTGGTTAAACAATAAAAAAAAAGTACAATCTCCTCTGCATTCAGCAGCATGGCTTTCAAAAAACCACTGTACCCTAACAGCCCTGATTGACTACACTACTCAGCTTTATGATGCACTAGATCAAGGTATGGCAGTGGGGTCTGTCTTTCTTGACCTCACAAAATCCTTTTATACTGTTAACCACCAACTCCTACTGAACTGTCTTTTATCCAATGGCCTTTCTACTAACGCTGTAGCCTGGTTTGAAAGCTACCGCTCCTGCAGAACATGATGCGTGAGAATTAGCGGAAAACTTTCGGAACCATGAGAAGTGAGCCTTGCAGTCCCACAAGGATCAATATTCAAACCATTGCTATTCAGCCTTTTAATTAATTCCCTACCATCCACCTGCCTGGCATGCATGGTGCTATATTCTGACGATGCCGTCATTTCAGTACCCAGCAGAGATTTGACAAAAATCACAACTGAACTACAAGCCAACTGTCAAAGGCTGGAGATGTGGTTTGTGCAGAATAAACTCTTGCTCAGCTATAAAAAACACTAAAGGCATGCTCTCCACAATGCACCACAACAAAAAGTGTGGCCTACTTCTGATACATAGACATAAAGGCGAAACACTTGAGCAGGTTGCCACATTTAAATACCTGGCTGTTCACCTGGATGGCACCCTCACCTTCTCCATGCACATTGAGCAGGTTGTAAAAGCAGATAATGCCAAGCTAGGTGTTCTCTACCACCACAGGCATACAAAGACACCTGCTGCTTTGAAACTGGTCATGTGCAGCTCTGTGCTGTCATCCATCGATTACAGGCTGGTAATTTATGGGGCTGGTGCTGACACTGCATTGAAAAGGGTCAAAACCCTCCTTAATAAGGCCTGTAGTCTGGTCATTGGCTCTGATTACCTAACCCACACTTGTGCACTTTACAAAGAGACTGGTTGGCTCCCCCTCTACCTCAGAATACAATACCAGGCCTGCCTGGTGGTGAAAAAAATCGCTGCTAGGGCTTACACCTGAGTCAACTGCAAAAATATTTAAAAACTCCCAGCCCACCAAGCACACGAGAAATGAGACTAACGAGGGGGGGGACTACTAGTGCCTTTTAAATGCACAATGCTTGCTCAGTGATTCATATCTTATCAGGAACCCAAGTGGTTTAATGATTTCCCCACCGGCCTAATCAAATGCATCAAGTTTAGGCAGTTAAAAACGGGGATCTGCTCCTATCTAGACTGCAAGAATGTCTGTTGCTGCCCTGCTTAAACTCAGACCACCCTGGAAAGAATGGTATCTGACCTAGCCCTTGATTCAAGACCCCCGCTGTCCCGCTAGCACTACCTGGGCTTGCTCTCTCCCTTGCCCGCTGCCCCATCCCCCAACCCCTGAATCTTCTCCCCTCCCTTGCTCATCCCTCTGCCTCACTCATCCCATACACCTCGTCCTCCCCACCCCTGACAAAGCCACTTTTGGCTGCTTTTATCTCTCCATTAATTCCTACTTGAACCCAAAGATTATACTGACCTAAGACTGTACTTTGAATTTTGTAAAGCGCTGTACCGCACTCACACAGTGCTGTTATTATTTGCACTTATTCTCTAACAGTAGCCATGTAACCTCTTGCTTCCTGTGTATCACCTATACATGATGTCTTATCTGACTGTGAATACCTGTAACATTTGTATTGTTTTTTGTATTGTCTTTGTTCTGACATGGAATCTTTGTAAATGAGCCCTGGCTTAAAGGTGTTTATCTGAAACTGAAATAAATAAATAAATAAATAAATAATATCATCCAGATCAAACCTCATCTTACACCAGCTGACTTGGTGATGATAGTCCATGCCTTTGTCCCCTCCAGACTAGACTACTGCAACGCTGTTTACTTAGGGTTATCTGGAGGTTTGATTCAACGGCTGCTGCTAGTTCAGAATGCTGCTGCCCAACTGGTGATGGGAAGTTCTCGAAGGGACCACATTTAAGTGGTGCTGAATGTTCAGCACTAGCTGCCTGTTTGGTGATCCATCACCTTCAAGGCTCTACATGCTTTGGGCCCAAGCTACCTGAAATGTCCCACACACCCTCTCGCTCTTACGATCCAGTGGTGCTGTCATGCACCACTATAAAACTTGACATGTTCACTGTCAAACCATTTTTGCTGTTTTCACTGAATCACTAATTAGTGTGAACATAAATGTGTGCTAACTAGTGCAATTAACACTTTTTCCATTATAGTAAACGTGTTGTTAATGACAGAGTGCTAAATTAAAATGTAAGCAATTATGGTTGCATTTGTGTTTGCGCTAAAATTACATTGCATGAAAATAACTAGTTTTACAATATGTTTACTGCTCTCACCTAAAGCAATCAGGGGACATGGCTTTTGGGGTTGCTGCCCCATAGATTTGGAATACTTTCCAGAAGAAGTCAGATCAGCCCGTACAGTGGAGACCTTTAAGCAAAAACTGAAGACCAACTGTATCTATTTGCACAGGCCTTCTCTGATTAAATTGTTGAATTATTGTTGTCTAGTACTGTTTATTTATATTGTATTTAAGTTTGTGTTATAATTGTTTATTCTGTTTTATTGTTGTAAGGCACCCTGAGCCTCTGGATAGAATGTCAAATAAAATTGCCTTGCCTTACGGTTCGTGCCAGTCCCACAGCAGCCGAAAAATGCTCTCCAGGTTCTGTGAATGGGCAGTCTGTCACATGCCACCACTGCAGTTGCCACTAGTCTTTATTCCTGGGTAGTAAGCTCCACTGCTAAGTCTCTATCCTCTACCTCCTTCTCATCTGAGGCCCCATGTGCCACTTGAGCAACCCCCACCCCACTGGCATATTAATGCCCATGGAGGAGTTGAAAGCATCAGAACGCTTTAAATTCAGTGTCTGCATCACTACTGGGAAACTGAGGAATAGTTGGTTTCTAAATAAGATGTAATGCTCACGTATGACTCAACACAAATTTGATAGATTTCTTTGACTGGGTAACCTGGGAAACAGATCAGGTGAGGGCAGTGGATGTGGTCTGTCTGGACTTTAGCAGAGTCTTCCACATGGTGCTGCACAGGAGGCTGAAAAAGAAGTTGAATAGCCTAGGAGTAGGATATGTGAGCAATAACCCACAACAGGGTGTGTGGTTACTGGGGATTAATCAACATCCTGGGTGCGTTGTGAGGCACGAGGTGAAGCAGAGTGTCCTCACAGCACCCAGAGTGTTGATTAATCCTCAGTAACCACACACCCTGGAGTGGGTTATTGAGCTTATAACATGGTATTAATTGATTACTGTAATATCTTAAGTGAAACATTAAAAGTTTATAGAAATAGATGGTGGTTAAGAAGTGTCCTTCCATTTCATAAAGTAGTGTGTCCTGTAAAACTTTGTTTCAATTGTCCTTTTATTGATATTCTGTGATTGCTGCTCACTATAATAATGCAGCCTAGTTTCACAAGGGATAATTATTATAATGACACATTTTTTATATTTGAATTGTAATGGTTTAATAAACGAGGCGTACCTCTGATGCATGCAGTTTAACACAGAGATTGGCATTTTCATATGTGGACAGATTCCAGTTCACTTTCTTGTTTAACTAACGAAATCCAATGTTTAAACATATGCCATTCAAACCAGTATCATAAAACCTGCACATTTCTGGAAACACTTGTTCAAGCTCTACAATATTTCTTTAGCTTTTAAAAAAAGCACGATCGCATTACCGTGAATTGAAGTGCCACGGACCTATTTCTTGCAGTACAGAGGTGCCACAATAAAAGGGGCTCTCAGGAAACAACAGTACATCACAAAGTTCCACTTTACACAAAACAGTGCTTGCAACTACTCATCGAACACTGTTAAATAAGTGGTAGGGCACTATTTTGTAACTGGTGGATTATTACATTAATGACTATCTTACCGTAAGATGTCATTTCTCATTGTTACAATTACAGGTATGATTCGTGATGCAGGTATCACAAAACTGGAACTTATAATTAAATCCTGGTATGGCTTGAAATGGATGATGAAACTGAGAAAGACGTAGTAATGATTTACTCACTGCGACTTCTCCACTGTATACAACAGTAAGGGTGAGTAACAGATATCAGCTGGGTGGGTGGGTGAGAAAGCACCAACTCACTCGATCTTCCGATATTTAAAATGAACAACCATCACTTATGAAAAGTGCTGATGGTTTTCTGCAGCTCGAGTGGTGATCTCTGTTACAGACTTCTCACCCTTATCATGCATGTAACATGGATTAATGAATCCACATGTGACAAGTAATATCCAATTATATTTCTGTATTTAGATTCCCATGTTATAAAAAGTGATGAACTGGGTTAAAAGCTGGTTAATGGACTGGAGACAGAGGGTGGCGGTTAACAGAACTCTCTCTCTGAAGATGGGGGAGTGATCAGGGAGGTATCACAGGACTCAGTACTGAAAGCAGTCAGTCCTCTTCAATGTCTTCAAAAGGGACATTGTAGACACACTGAAGGAAAATAAAGTATGCCATTTTGCAGATGATACCAAAATCTGCCATAGGGTGGAAACAAAGAAACATAGACTTTGACGGCAGATAAGGACCGCTTGACCCACCTAATCTGCCCATTTCCCTACCTACAGGATAAGCTGCAGATCCTAGTTAACGAACAGCCTATTCCTTCTAACCCCCCAAAATAATTGCCTTATGTCTGTCCCATGTATTCTTGAATTCTCCCACAGTTTTAGACCCCACAACCTCTCAGAAGGCTGTTCCATGCATCCACCACCTCTCTGTGAAAAATACTTCCCATTGCCCCTGGAACCACCTCTCATCTTTAAATTGTGTCCCCTTGTTCTTGCACATCTTTTTCTGAAAGATGCTACCTCTTGGACTTTGTTGATTCCACTGAGGTACTTAAAAGTTTCTATCATGCCCCCCCTTTCCTCAAGGGTACACATATTAAGCTCCTTTAGTCTCTTCTCATATGGCTTCTTTTGCAGACCCTGCACCATTTTAGTTGCCCTCCTCTGGACTGCTTCTATCCTATGTCCTTGTGGAGATGGGGTCTCCAGAACTGGACGCAGTACTCCAGATGGGGTCTCACCAACTGTCTGTACAGAGGGATAACAACTTCCTGTTTTCTGCTGGTGATGCTTTTCCCATTTACATCTCAGTATACTCCCAGCCCTCCCTACTGCCTTCTCACATTGCTTGCTAACATTAAGGTCATCTGATATGATTACCCCCAGGTCCTTTTCCATGTTTGTTGTTGTTACTACCTCCCTCCCCATTATGTAATCTTCCCTTGGGTTTTTGTTTCCCTGGTGCATTATTTTGCACTTCTTTGCATTGAATCCAAGCTGCCATAATTCTGACCATTCCTCCAACCTTGCCAAGCCCCTTCTAATCCTTTCCACGCCTCCTGTGTGATACAACCCTGTTGCAGACCTTTGTGTCATCTGCAAACAGGCATACTTTTCCTTCTAGTCCCTCTGCAATGTCACTTATAAAGACATTAAAAGGACTGACCTAGTACTGAACCCTACGGTATCTCACTAGTAACCCTCTTTCTTCAGAGTGGGCTCCATTTACAATTATCTTCTGTGTCCTGTTGTCCAGCCAATGTTTTATTTAGGCTACCACACCCTGGGACCCACTCCCAGGCTGGTTAATTTGACTATTAATCTTTTGTGTGTGACTGTGTCAAATGCCTTGCTAAAGTCTAGGTAGGCCATGTCCACAGCCCCTTCCTGGTCTACTACTTTGGTCACCCAGTCAAAGAAATTAATTAGATTGGTCTGACATGACCTTCCTGTTGTGAACCCATGCTGCCTTGGGTCCTGTGCCCCACTGGCTTCTAGGTACTCAACAATTCTTTCCTTCAGAAGTGATTCCATCACTTTCTCTACCACAGAGTCTGTAGTTTCCTGCCTCTGTCTTGCTCCCACTTTTGTGAAGGGGAATCACATCCGCCTTCCTCCAGTCCTCAGGTACCACACCATCCTCCCATGATTTTTAAAAAGGGTAGTCAGTGGTTTCACTAGTTCTCCCCTTAATTCTTTTAGAATTCTGTGGTGAATTCCGTCAAGCCCCATTGCTTTGTCCACCTTCAGTTTTAGGAGTTCTTTCAGAACCCTTTCTTCTGTGAAAGGACTGGGATCGACCCCCCTATCAAGAGTGCTTCTGTTAATTGGATTAGGCACCCCCCCTCCTCCTCTTTTGTGAATACTGAGCAGAAATATTCATTTAGTATCCCTGCTTTTTCACTGTCCCTCTCTGCCCACCCACCGTCCATTCTAGTCAGCCTCACTATCCCTCCCTTTGTCTTTCTACACTTCCTGATGTACCTATAAAAGGTTTTATCCCCCTTCTTAACCGAGTTGGCTATCTTTCCCTCAGTTTGCTATTCTGACTTCCCTCCCTGCTTCCTTCTACCTTAACTGGTACGGCTCTCTGTCATGCTCCTTTTGTGTTTCCTTATACTTCCTGAATGCTATCTTTTTCTCCCTGACTTTTCCCGCCACCTCTTTTGAGAACCATAGTGGCTTTTTCTTTCATTTTGATGTTTATTTGCTTGACACAAAGGCTTGTTGCCTCTGTGATGGCAGTTTTGATGTTTCCCCATTGTTGCTTGATCCCTCCTTCTAGCCTGTTTGATAGTGCCTTTCTAAGGCACTCTCCCATCTTGCCAAAGTCAGCCCTCATGAAGTCCAGTACCCTCACTTTTGTATGGCTTGATTCTGTAGCTGAGTTTATCATGAACCACACTGTTTGATGGTCACTTGTTCCCAGATGGCAACCCACTTCTAGATCTGAGATCCTCTCACTGTCCCCATTTTAGAGTACGAGGTCTCAGATTGCTCCCTCATGAGTGGGTTCTGAGACATGCCACCTGTAGGGCATCGGGAATGGCCCTGCTCTTGGATCTGGCTACAGCAAATGTGCTCCACTTAACAACTGGCATATTCAGGTCTCCCATCAACAGCATCTCCCCTTTCTCTGCCCTCCTAAGAATGCCTTCCATCATATCCTTGTCCATTCCTTCCCCCTGACATGGGGGTCTGTATACAACCCCTGTGCGGATTGTGGTTCCATTTCCAGTCTCTAAGGTGACCCACATTGACTCTCTCCTCCCTGTTTACTCTCTTGTTCAGTTGCTTTTATCCTTCCTTTACATGAGAGCTACTCCTCCCTCTCTTCTCCCTCCCTGTCTCTCCTGGGTTATGAACCCTGGTATGTTAACATCCCAGTCATGGTTCTCTGTGAACCATGTTTCTGTGACTGCTACGATATCCAGGCATCCCTCTTCCATCAAGGCCACCACTTCAGGGAGCTTGTTGACTAGACTACGGGCATTGATACTCATTACCCTCCATTTCCTGATGGTCTTACTCCTTTTTGCCCCATCCCTGTTCTTATTGCCTTTGTCACTTTCTCCATTTACCCCTGCCCTTCTCCCTATCGACATCTCTGTCTTAGTGTTTATCTCACTCTACTACCCTGACTCTTTTTGGGGCTAGATTTCCCTGTTCCTTTCCCAGTGCCTCCCTCATAGTTTAAATGCTTGCCAATGAATCATTTAAACCTATCACCTAGGATCCTGGTTCCCCTCCTAGACAGATGCAGCCCATCATGCCAGTATAGGCCTGCATCACTCCAGGTGGACCCCCAGTCCCCAATGAAGCCAAATCCCTGAGCTCTGCACCAGTTTTTTAACCACTGATTGAATCCCATGGTGTGAAGCCCCCTAGCCTCACCTAGGCCATAGACAGGCAGCACCTCCGAGAAGGTTACCGTGCATGCTACTTGTCTAAGGCCCCTCCCCAACTCCACAAACCTTTCCTGCACTGCTCTGATCCCTTTCTTACCCAGGTCATTTGTCCCTAGGTGGACAATGACATCCAGCTCTCTCCCCTGTGAAGCTGCTCCGGCGATCCTGAGGATTCGGTCCCTGTCCCTCCAAGCCATGGCAGGCACCTTGCCTCTCTCTCCCCTTCCTCCCCCAGCTTTACTTTCCTAACAATGAAGTCTCCCACCAGGAGTTGTTTCCTTCCCCTGTGGAGTCCCATGCCACCCTCTTGTGGGTCCCCCTTGTGGAGGTTCCCCGCATCCTCCTTGGTCTCCACTGCAGGTGCCTCCATAGAGGAACCACACTTTGCCAGAACGGCATAGAAATTGTGGAGAGGTACAACTGAAGGGTTGCACCTCTGTACCACCACCCTCACCCTCCCTGAGCCCACTGTGGTCCAACTGCTCCCCTTTCTTGGCAACCTCTGAGGTAACGGCAGTGGCCCTGGTGGTCCCTGGATCGAAGAGGAGGTCCCACAAATCCTGACCAACTCAACCTGGAGGTGAGCAACCTCCTCTCTCAGCCCAGAGAGATGCCTGCTGATGGGACAACACCGCATCCTCCAGAACGTCTCCCAGAAGACTACTGCTCCACAGCCACTGCACTGCACCACTCCCATTATGTCAGATTTCTGGCCCCTTCACTGTTTGAAATCCTTACTCTTTCCTTTTTTTTTTTCTTCTCTTCCTACTTACTGCCTCTGTGCCATTTAAGCTCCTGATTATCCTGTTCTGAGACAAGAAGATCCTATATTTCTCAGTAGACCCCTTACTTGCTCAGAGGAAGACCTCCAGCAGCTGGGGGGGGGGGGCAGAGAGCTACTCTTGCCCTTCTAGGATGGGCACTCAGGAGGCAGTGGAGAGAATGCACAGGGATCTTTGGAAACTCAAGGAATGGTCAGAAGCATGGCAGTTGGGGTTGGATGCCAGAAAGTGAAAAATCATGCACTTAGGGCATAGGAACCCAGGAGCTGAACATAGGATAGGGGGAGATACTGACAGTCACTAAATAGGAAAGGACCCTGTGGTTATCATATCTGAGGACCTCAAGGTGGCAGGGCAGTGTGATAAGACAGTGGTTAGGGTTAGTGGGATGCTTTGGTGCATAGAAAGGAGCATCTCCAGCAGGTGGAGAGAGGTGGTGTTGCCACTGTATTGCTCACTGGTGAGATCCCACCTGGAGCACTGTGTCCAGTTTTGGAGACAACACCTCAGAAAAGACATTGACAGGGTGGAGGCAGTCCAGAGGAGGACAGCTAAAATGGTGCAGGGTGTGCACAAGAAACCCTATGAGGGGAGACTGAGGGATCTCAACATGTACACCGTAAAAGGGAGGAGAGAGGTGACATGATAGAGACCCACAAGTATCTCACAGGAGTGAACAATGTGCAAGGGGAGTCTCTTTCAAATGACAAAGAGAACCAGGACCAGGGGGCATACCATGAAGTTGGAGGGGGATTGAAGAGTGATGAGGAAATATTTCTTCACTGAAAGGGTGGTAGACAGTTAGAACAAACTGCCAGCAGACATGGTGAGGAGAAAAACAGTTGGGGGCTTCCAGCATGTATGGGGTAGACATATGGATGTGTTAGAAAAGATTCAGGGAGGTGGGGGGGTTGCTGCAAATCAGATAGGGTCTGCGGAGGCAGATTAGGCAGGGAATATCTGAGCTGACCGGCTGGGCCAAGCAGTCCTTTTAGTCAACAAATTCTATATTTCTAGGTTTTTATGACAAAGGCCACCTGGTTGGCCAAAGAAGGCTGCTCAGTCAGTTTGGATACCTTGAAAAAGTGAGGAAACATTGGAGGCATGTGTCTCTTTAGGATTTTGATTTAATTTTATGTATTGATCTGTTGTAAAAGTGCCTTGGTTTTGGAAAGGCACTTTTTAAAAATAAAGTATTCATTCATTCTGCAGCAACACTGTCCCTTGAAGCTGCTTTTCCCCTCACCCAGACAGTCTCCACAAGCATAAACTATATTTTATTTCTGGCCAGACAGTCCACTAATTTCACACTGCAAGGAACCAGAGCTAAGCACATCACGCCCATGTTACAGTGCTGCTGGACCATGGCAATAAGTGCAAAGAGTTTTTTTCTTTGCATGGTCCATTTGTAATCTATAAACATCCATCTGCTAGCTGTAGTCCTTTTCTTTAAATGTCTATTCTGGCAGTCTTTTACTTCAGTCTTTCAAGTGTCACACTTACACACAGCCTAAGGCTATACACATTAGTAGCATTGCTTAAACAGGTGTCAAATTTCTGCTATTACCAGCCAACGGGTTCAGTTTCCCTGCCTAGCAGAGCACTCCCTGGGGACCTATCTACTTCCGTGAGTATCTGCACCTGCCCACTGTTCTTCCTGACAATCCTCAGTACTGCTGAATGGAACTGCTGCTACTTTTGATCTCCAGTGATGATTTCCTGTGGCCACTGCCCTAGTGCTGTTCAGAGCCTTTAACCCAGTCACCTCCACTCATTAATTGATTATGGACACGGTCACAAAGGAAGAAGGGAACCAAACCAAAGATGAACAGTATGTAATGTTCTATGATGTCCCTAAGAGGTGTACCTCGGCCTAAGGCTACTATCTGTTAAGCTCTATTCTATGCTTACACTAAACGATATGGTAAACAGTTTCAGAACATATATTACTCTGTAATGATATTAGACAGTCACCGCAGTGAACAATGGAAACCAGTTGCAGACCCCGAGGGGCCGGGTGGAGTAACCACCTCTTATAGTCTATTGGTGTTAAAGGAAGTCCAACTTTTCCTGCTGTCTTCATGCACACAGCTGAAGAGTGAAGAAGCAGAGGGGCAACAGAGAGAATGGGGTCCCTACTTGGTACCAAGCTACACCTATGTGAAAACCTAAGAGATGTTGGAGGGAATGTGAGAGATTTTTAAACAAACCCTGATTCTTTGTGCCAACCCCCTCTCTAAGGCTGCCAGAATACTTTAGCACAAGAAAACTGAAATCTGCTCAACTCTTCCCCAGCACAAACCCTCGACCAGGGCTACCAAGGATGAAGCAACAAGTACTTGGCGTTGAATCCACCTTCATGGATTGCCAAGGATAAAGATCTGCTGCAGTTTCCCTGGCAGAAACCCTCGACCAGGACAGCCAAGGATGGAGGCACGATGAAGCTTCTTTGGAAAGAGGACCACCAAGATCAAGCTGAATCCCAGAGGACAACACAGTGCAAGCATGGCAAGGCAAGGCAAGACAGCAAGGAAGAGTAGGATGCAGGATGATCAGAGCCCTGTACTGTCCAGAGCCAGAAAAACAACAAACCAGCGGATGCGGACACACACTGGCCACATTGTACTCTATTGGCAAACGACTGGGAGTGACAAACTAGGCTTCTTCCAGGATGTTCCACTTCCAGGCTGACCAAACCACAAGAAAACCAGAACCCGGCAGTTGCGAGTCACACAGTTATGTCAATTTCGACCAATGGCAGACGACAGGGAAGGGGGTTGCTGTGAAGTTCTTCGCTGGCTGGAGACTGCTTTGGTGAAGAATCAGCTGTAAACAACCCCACCAGGGGTGTTACAGCAGAAGATTGAGTCCATACACATTCAATTGGCACTACTAACACTGGTAAGTACACTTTTCACTGTACCAAGGTGTTTGGTTGTTGCTGGGGCAATTTGCCAGAAGCAGGGGCAAATTGCTAGAATCTGGGTCAATTGTTCATTGCAGGGGCAATTTGCCAGGAACAGGGGCAACTTTCTAGAATCTGGGGAATTGTTCGCTGTGGGGGCAATTTGCCAGGAGCAGGGGCAAATCACCAAAGTCTAGGGAAATTGTTCATTGCAGGAGCAATTTGCCAGGATCAGGGGCAAATTGCTGGAATCCGGGGTAATTGTTTGTTGCAGGGCAATTTGCCAGGAGCAGAGGCAAATCACCAAAGTCTAGGGCAATTGTTCATTGCAGGGGCAAATAACCACAATCCCAGTATAACACAGTTTTGGTACATTGTAATAAACACAACATTTCAGATACTAGTTAATATACAGTTTCATCAGATGACAGTCACTAGATTGCAGTTGTGTGCTAAGTACTCTTTTCTTACTGACCTTTCACAAAAGTACACACTTACGGGTTACTTATGGCACAAGGACCAGACTACCCCTTAATGCCCTTAGCACGATGCCCTCTTTTACCCTGCCTTCCTTGTCTTCTAAACCTCTGGGCCCCTTTTACCTATGGGCCTACTTTTGACTCGACCCCTCCAACTGTTTTGGTGGGCCTGCTTTTCCCTTTTAAAACCTGGGCCTCTCTTGTTGCCCTTTTAATCTCCAGGCCCCTTTTTCCTATGAGCCTTTCTTCTCTTGGCCCCTTTTAGCTGTGGGCCTCTTTGCTGGGCCCCTTTAATTACTTAGGGCCTTTGCTGGCCTTTCAACCTTTTGTTGGCCTACTGACTTGGCCCCTTTAAATCCTCTGGGCCTTACTCTGGGCCACTTAAAAGGGGCCCAGCAAGGCAGGCCCAAAAGATTTAAACAGTAAGGGGCCTGTACTAGCCCTTTTTAAGCCTGCGGCCTGTATTGCCCCTTTAATGGCAGTGGGCCTGATCAGGGTCCTGTTGCTTATGGGTTCAGCCCCTCCCTGTTCCACCCACTTAATGAATATTGAAAGGGCCTCCTGCCCAGTTCTCCGGTAGTGCTTCCAGCACTAAAACAATTGAAATAATTTTTTTCTTCAAAATTATTCAGGCAGCCAGCACTCTTCAGCGTGCTGCCGCCGACTCGCCAACCCGGACCTGGGTGAAGCAGGTGCAGGAGGAGGGAGGTCTCTGGCAGTTGGAGGAAGATATGGGAGGAGGTAGCAGGCAAGCGATGGATGGCAGGGGGCCTTGTGGGTCTTTACTACGCCCGACTGCTATCTCTGAAGATGCGGCACTTCTCTCACTGCCGATGTGGGACCGAACATTTTACTTAGTTTAAAAAAAAAAATAATAAACAGGGCTGAACTAAGCTCACACCGCCACAGGGAACCAGCCTTTTTCTGGCACCAGACCACCAGACTCAACCGCAGGACCTGTGGCGCACAACAGAAGCAGCAGACATTGGGAGTCTTCACTGGCTGGAGAAGGGGGATCACCGTGGAGTCAACATGACCAGCTACACAACACCACAGGTAAGCTGCAAGTCTCTGTTGCACTCCTGTGACCCTCTCCACTCCGCAGCCCAGCTCCATCTGCTGAGGAAAATGGCTAAAACATTTGAAAAAGGAGCTTGGGGTTCTAGTTCTCCAACTCTGAGTCTATGCCCAATCAATAGCCCAGATTTCAAAACAGGCACCATGTGCTGGCCTGGGACAGTGGTCCCAGCATGTGGGTGCCCATTCTCATGCTGCCTGCTCCAGGATTGGGGGGGGGGGGATAGAATGGAGCCGAGCAGGCAGCAGAGAAAAAAAACTTTTTCTTTTTTCTTTCTTTCCTTTTGGCCCTGCTGTCATAGCAAGTGAGGGGAGGGAACACACAAGAGCCCCTAGACTTGCCCCCTTTTAGCCCACACTGACAACGGGGCACCCCAGGGCACAAAAAAAACCTAATTTCTGTAGTGCCCCCATACTTTGGAGCATTACAGATTCGAGCCTGCCTAAAAATACATGTCCCCATGTATTCCCTCTTAACATTCTATAAAAACATTTCTTAACTATTACTTCTATAGGTGTTTATAATATTTCTTAACACTTTAACGTTTCACTTAAATCTCTCGGTAATCTTACTTTAGTTAAAAACACTCTTAAAACATTTAACTTTCAGTAGAAGCTTCTTGTTTGCTAGACTAAGTGACAGTGTCTTCTAATTACTCCTTTAGGGACTATATATAAAAGGAAGGTGCTACTTGAAGGGCTTCCAGTGTATGTATGTATATATATATATATATATATATCTTAGGCAGGATACCAAAAGTGGATCTCTGTGACTTACAAGGCTGAAAAGCTACTGGTTCTACAAGAATGCACTCTGGTTCTACAGGACTACCTGCTGGTTCTAGTAAATTGGGAGGTTCTAGATTTACTTCTGGTTCAGCTACATGGTGGTTAACTGAGTGTACATGGGAGAACCTAACCCAGGGATCTATACACCATTTTGTCAGTGATTTCAGTTCCATCATTTTGCGGATAGGGTTCTCCTGCCTCTGCCCTGGCGTAAAGTCCCTTCTAGTCTCAGTTGAAGCACTGTCTCCGAAGGTGCAAGGTTTAAAAAGATTTCGATGCACTATTTTTATGCCGCTACCAGTTTATTTTTGAATCTTGTACACGGGTAAATCAGGGTAGGAGATTTCAACAATAAGGAAAGGTTCTGCTTCCCATCTGGTAGCTAATTTGTGACATTTCTGAGTCCTCCTTAACAATATCCGTTCTACAATGTGCAGTAGGGTCACAATTGCTTTGGCATCATATGTCATCTTTTGCTTTTGTCGCACCTGATCCATGTGTTGGCTTACAATCTGACCAGCATCCTGCAGTCTTTTGCTGTGTTCTTGTAACCAATCTGTAGCAGGTGGTTCATCTGGTTGGGCTTCAAGCACTAGATCCATGGGCAGTCTACCATGGGAACCAAACATCAGGTAGTGTGGGGTTTATCCAGTCGAACAGTGGACAGTGTTACTGTACAAGTAGGCGAGTTCGGGAAGTAAGGCTGGCCAATACGGACGCTTGTATTCGGGCAGGGCTCTTAACATACCCAAGAGTGTCTAATTCATTCTTTCACACAGTCCATTGCTCTGAGGGTGCTAGGCAGTAGTTTTTACTTTGTGACTGCCATACAGGACACAGAGTTCTTTATAGTGCTGTGATTCAAAAGCAGATCCCTGATCGGTCAAGATCTTAGTTGGATATCCATATGGGCGAACAAAGAGTTTCAAAAATGTTTCAGCTGTGGTTCGGGCAGACAGATCTTTGACAGCACTGACAACCATGAATTTGGAGTAATGGTCCACCATTGTCAGGACATACGTTTGACCATTAGCACTGGGTTCTAACTTGAGATGATCTAAAGCAACTAATTTCAGACATGCTTTGCTGACTATGGGATGGAGGGGAGCTCACTGATTTCTTATGTCAGGACGTTTTAAACTGCAAGTCGAGCATTCTTCACACCATTTTATGACGTCAGCTGTCATCCCGATCCAATAAAATCTCTTCTGTATGATGGCCTCTGTCTTTTTGTGACCGAAATGTCCAGAGTGATCATGATAGGTCTCAAGTACCACTGGCGCACTTTCACTGGGAACAATTGTCTGGGAGTTCTCACAATGGGTAGTCAGATCTCAGCTTAGTCGAATGAGTCTACAGTTCTTCATGATCAGGCAGATTCTGTACCTCCACAGCTTCACTGCTTCAGGATCCATCCTTCTGCATTCTTAGGGGGCCAGACTCTGTCCTGTCGAGATGTCTTTATCTGTTTGACCACTGAGTCTTGGTCTTGTAACTGCACCCATAAGTTGTTTTGTTCTTCAGATTTGTCTGAACATTCTGGTTCTTGCTTCACCTCTGTACATACAACTGCACTGGTTTTTATTTATTTATTTTTTTTCAATTGTTTTACCAGGACTAACACTCTAAGCTGAAAGCTTGTTTACAGGTGCGACCTGGGAGCACAGGGAAGTTAAGTGACTTGCTCAAGGTCACACAGTATGCAAGTGGGGGCTGTGGAATTCAAACCCAGGTCTCCAGATTTGCAGCTTAGAGTGTTAAATCACTGCGCTATGCTGCCTCCCAAACAGGGACAACATGCCTGTACTATCTCTGTCGGTACCCGAAGGAAAGGTGGCATCTCCACATTTTCCAAAAGCGTATCATCAGTCTCACTTTCTGTTTGGTCTGGTACTCTAGATAGTGCATCTGTCTTGCCATTGGACCTGCCTGATTGATATTTTATGGAGAATTAGTAGTTGGCCAACCTCAATGCCCATCTTTGTTCAAGAGCTTCCAGCCTTGCAATATTTAGATGTGCCAGTGGATTATTGTCAGTGAAAATGGTGAAGGGAGTGGCTGCTAAGTGATGTCTGAATTTTGCAATGACTGTCCAGACCAATGCCAAAAATTCCAACTTGAAAGAGCTGTAGTGGGCAGCATTCCATTCCAACCCTTTCAGACCACAACTTGTATATGATATCACATGCTCAATGCCTTCTTGCTCTTGCGCCAGCACCCACGCCCAGTCCTTTGTTGCTCGCCTCTGTGTATAGCCGGAATAGTTTAGAGTAGTTGGGGTATGCAAGTACAGGTGCTTGAGTTAGAAGCTGCCTCAACTTGTTGAAAGCCTCTTGCTGCTCTGCGGCCCACTTGGCCAGCTGATTTTTTTTTTTGGTATCCACCCTGCTTTTGTTCCTCGAAGTTCATTTAGTGGCAAAGCTATCTTGGAGAAATCTTTGACAAACCACTGATAGTATCCAATGAAACACAAGAATCTTCTGATGTCCTGAATAGTTATAGGGACTGGCCATTCTCGCATGGCTTCCAGCTTTTCGGGGTCAGGCAACACACCAGTGGCTGACACTGTGTGGCCCAGGTAGTTCACTTGAGATTGCAGAAGATGGCACTTGGAGGGTTTTACTTTCAGACTGTACTAGGTCAGTCAAGCAAAGACTTCATCTAGGTGTGACAGATGCCCTTGGTGGTTCTTAGAATACTGTATATAATAATGCCATCCAGGTATAACAACAAAATGTCAAAGTTTCAGCTTCCCAAACAGTGTTTCACTAATCTTCAAAAAGTTCCTGGGGCATTGCATAGGCCAAAGGACATGCAGGTGAATTCAAAAAGACCCATGGGTGTTATAAAGGTGGTTTTCTCCTGATCTTCTGGAGCCATGAGCACTTGCCAATACCCACTTGTCAGGTCTAGAGTGGAGAATATTGTGGCAGGCTGTAGGGCTGTAAGAGAATCCTCAATTCTGGGTAAAGGGGAGGCATCTTTGTGTGTGATATTGTTCAGTTTTCGATAGTCTACACAGAACCAACTCTTCCCAGCTTTCTTTTTGACCAGGACAATGGGAGCAGCCCAAGAACTGTGATTTTCCTTAATGACTTTGGTGACTTTCATCTCTCGGATCATCTCCTTCAAAGTCTGGTACATGGCAGGGGGAATTGGTCTGAATCTTTCTCTTATCAGTGGGTGCTGATTGGTAGGGATGTGGTGCTGCACCTCTTGAGCTAACCTGAAATCTAGTGGATGACTGAAAGCCTCTTGAGTCTTTATCACTACTTGGATGACATCTGCCTTTTGTTGTTCTGTAGTCTCGGTGGTACCCAGGTTGATCTTCCGTATCCACCCTGGTACACTGGGGTCACAGTGGTTCTCAGTCTCTTCCACCCCGATGGCTGGTGTTCTTTGGTCCTTCTGGATCTGGTCTTCTGGTTCCAAAATGTCCTGGAGAGACACGGTGTACAACTGGGCAACCAGCTGGTTCCAATGGAGTCGCATGTCGTGATTCCCATAATTGATAACTCAGACAGGGATCCTTTCCTTCATGACTTTGGCAACACTTCTGGCCATCAGAATGGGTTCTTCTTTCTTGTTAGGGTAGGGTTCAACCAGGGCATCATAGTCCTGACCATGAGGGCCCACCTTGGTCTTGCACTACAAGGTGGTCTCTGTTCCTGGTTTCGGAATAATAGGTTGAGTGTCAGAAACTCGGACCTTTCCAATCTCACCAGTTGTACTCACAAAGAATCGATGGCACTGAAGAAGATGGATTGTCTGCTGCAAAGCTCATTTTTCTACATGAGGAGACCTTTTTGCTTGGGTCTGCAGGATCTGCACCAAATCCTGAAAGCAATGCTGGAGAAAGTTCATTCCGAAAATGAGTAGTGGCAAGTTGTCGCTCTTCCTGTCACTGATGATTATTCCTTGACAGTCTTGTACATTCTTTCCCCACTTGATGCTCACTTCCAAACACCCTAGGTACAGAACCTAGGCTCCATTGCTGGCGATCAAAGTAATCCAAGACTTTGGAGGTGGCTGAAGATCTTCCATTGTCCAATGCTGCCAGAAATATCGCCATTGCATGGTCGTAACCTAGAACCCTGTATCCAATAATGCCATCAATTCTACTGCATCTACTCTGACTGGAACAGTCGGACTCCTGCCAATGAAATGAGATTGATCCATTACTGTGGGTGGACCAGGTTGACCATTCTTCGAGGATTGGTCCCCATCCCTGAAGACTCCCTGTTTAATGTAACTGCATGTTCTGAAGGCTGTTGGCATCACCTCTCTATATGGCCACTGATACCTTATCTTCAGCAAACTGGTCTTCCTTGACTGTCGAACTGGTCAGTCGGACAGCTTCCTTCTCCATTTTTGGGTCGGGACTGAGGGTCATTGAACCTCCTTCCTCATTCGATCTGAAATCCAGGGTGTGTCTCTCCTCCAATCTTCTGTAAGTCCTTTTGCTTCTTGACAGACCTCTGTCATTTTCCGCATCGGGGTAGTTATCTGTTCCACTAATTCTGAGTTTAGGCTGGGGTTGGTTGCAGTGGAATGGACTGGCGCCTAAGCCATCTGACTGCACAGGGATCGGGAGTGTGGGAGATAACCCAGGTACTCACCTGTCTGTTCTTGACCATATGCCCTTTCTTCATTGGACAATCCCTTGTAAAATGCTCACCTGCGCCATGGGTCTTCTCATGCCAATCCTTCCATTGGATACCCTGGCCATGCTGCACATAGAGGAGTCACCATTTGGGGGTAGGTCACGATGTCTTCTCCCACTTGTCCTGGTCCCAGCACCTTGATGACTTTCTCTTTAAAGTCCAGGAAATCTTCTTCAGGATCCTGGAGCTGTAACATATGGAGCTCCCTGCTCAGGGCTTCACTATGCGCTCCTTTCATGAATTTCTCTGTTAAGACATGGTCTGAATCTGTAATCTCTCTGGCATCCACTCTCTCAATTGCCCTTAATAACCTCTGAAGACTTGGTGCATACTCTCAAAGATTATCTTGAGGTCTCTGGGTACGTGAGAAGAATTTCATCTTAAAACTGGATACTGTGCAAGTATCAAATATCTGCTGTAACCTTTGCAGTATCTGTTCAGCCGAGGTCTTTGTATCTGCGGGCCAGGACTGAACTTCTCTGTGGGTCGCACCTTTAAGTTGTCCAATGAGGCTGGCCCACTGGCGCAGCGGTTGGATTTCCGCTTGGGACGCCAGCGACCTGGGTTCGGGAACGGACTCACGTCGTTGGAGGGCTGGCTGGGGGGGAGAAGGATCGAGCATCCCACAACTGCTCTCCTTCTCCGGGGGGAGGGCGCGGGGTATCCCCGATGCATGGCGGACACCTGGTGGAGGCCAGGAGAACCTCAGCATACGGGACAACAAGCTTACCAAGGGGCAGGACGGATGCAGGCATCATTGCACATTCTCGCCCCTCTAAAGGGGAGAAAATCTAAAGCCTTCCTCCCGCCGCCTCAATGATGCCCGCCTCTCAGGCTGCTATTGGCTCCCCAGGTCGACTCCCACCCTATCTCGTCGTTCGTGGCACCTAAGAAGGTGGGTGCCACGTCTCTGCCCTGGGGGGTAATCCAGGGGGTCCCAAGAGTACAGCTTATGTGGGGATTCCGCAGCCGAGAGGTCCGTGACCGGGCAGACGATACGGCGGTAGAGGAGGGGGGGGCGCAAAAAGTATAAATAAATAAAAAAAAGTTGTCCAATGAGTATTTCTACTGTCTGTCTCTCCGGGATTTGATATAGCCAAAACATGGCTTGCATCTTAGAGCAGAACTCACCCAAGTTACTAGTCCCACTTCCATCCCTTTATCCTGTGAATTGGGGAAGCCAAGGTGCCCTAAAGTAGTACGGCTATGTCAGGGGTGGGGGGGGTATGTTCTCTTGGTCTTCCATCCCAGTCTCTATGGATTTATTACCTATGGACGTGTTATCCTCTCCAGAAAATCCACTACTGCAACTCGATACTGTTTGCATTTTACTTTAGAAGCTCCAGCTTTGGACTCCTTACAGTTTATCCTGCCAACTACTCCAAAAGATGTTTTCTAGTGTGGTGAACTAACTGAGTGCTGACTATGAAGATCAACTATCTCAGCTGCATGACCAGCATTGCCTGGTGAGGCAACGCTGTGGTTTGAATGGGGGTGGGTGGATGGAGGCACCCCGTAAGGAGAGGCAGGAGACAATCTATAAGTTTGATGCCCAATGGGCTTTATTCATACCACAAGGAAAGGTAGACATAGTCACAAAGAAGAATGGAATCAAACCAAACATAAACAGTATGTAACATTCTGTGATGTCCCTAAGAGGTGCACCTCTGCCTAAGGCCACTATCTGTTAAGCTATATACTATGTTTACACTAAACGATATGGTAAACAGTTTCAGAACATCTATCACTCTATAATGATATTAGACAATCACTGCAGAGAACAATGGAAATCAGTTGCAGACCCCAAGGGGCTGGGTGGAATAACCACCTCTAAGAGTCTATTGGTGCTAAAGGAAGTCCAACTTTTCCTGCCATCTTCGTACGCACACATGAAGAGTGAAGATGCAGTTGGGCAAAAGGGAGAATGGGGTCCCTACTTGGTACCAAGCTATACCTATGTGAAAACCTAGGAGAGGTTGGAGGGGATGTGAGAGATTTTTAAAAAGACTCTGATTCTTCGGCCAACCCACTGTCTAAGGTTGCCAGAATACTTTAGCACAAGAGAACTTTGATTTGTCAGAATCACGAAATAATTGCACCTTTGGACTAAATTCCCAATTAACTGATGCCATTTCAAAAACATCCACGGGTAATGGTGGTCAGAAGAGGTGTGCTAGGGAAAGTGAATGTACAGATACTAATAACAATGAGTGGTCCCTCAAAAGTGGTAATTGTATAAAAAGGGGTAGAAGAGCGATGGATTTCTGTCTTCCCCTGTCTAATCGCTTTACTCCATTGACTGATGATTTAGATAGTGATAACAATAGCGAAGACAATCAGTCTCCTGTGGACATACACAATGACCCAGAGAAAACCAAAAAAGCTACCCAGAAAACTAATACAGCCCCAGTGATGGATATTTTCCTAAGCAATACTATTGAATCTAGGGGAACTGGACATCACTATGTAACTCTGAAACAGAGTTCTGCTACCCCGCTACAGGCCCAATCAGGAGATCAGGTGCACAGGGAAACTGATATGCTTCTACAAACTAATCATATGAGTACTCTTGATGGAGAATCTGCCTCAGAGGTATTAGCCACTGGATCTAGCACCATAGAACAACCATTAGGACACCAGATTTATGTTCTGGGTGATAATCATAAAGCACATAGTCCAAACAGTCTGTAACCCTGATAAAGTTAACAGAACATGCTGTACCTAAAGGAGAGCCGCCATATCAGATATTACTATGATGATGAATTCAGTCTTAAAAAAATCTGGAGATAAGCCACTTGTTATAATTCATGTTGGAACCAACAATGTTAAGAAGCACAGCATTAATGATATAAAGAAAGATTATCAAATCCTGGTTGAATTATTGGCAACAAGGAAATGTGAAGTATGTTTTTCCAAATTATTACCTGTCCCTAGAGCTACTGAATTTATGATGACTAAAATAAAATGATTAAACAATTGGCTTCACTTTTGGTGTCTGAATAAGGGATTCCAGTGTACTACACATTGGGAAGCTTTCCAGGATAGACCTCTTCTTTTTTCTTGGGATGGATTGCATTTAAGCAAGAGAGGCAGTAATCTTCTAGGGAATAGAATTGCAAAATTCATACATAAGCGTTTAAACTAGTATTGTGGGGGAGGGGACCTCATTGAATAGCAGCAACTATAACTCAATAAATACTCAATCGTCTCATATAACACATACATCAGGATGTAAAATCTTATTGACTAATGCCAGAAGCTTAAATAAACATAAAAAACTGAATTAGAAGCGATATTACTACTAAATAACACACATATAGCAGCCATTACAGAGACCTGGTGGGATAATACATCCGACTGGAGGACAAAATTTGGGTTATAAACTTTACAAATGTGATGGGGTTGACAAACATGGAGGTGGGGTAGGTTTATATATTCACAATAGTATTACATCATGCATAGTACAGCCAACTGAAGTTGATACAAAATTAGAAACAATCTGGGTAAAAGTAGTAATCCCAGCCCGTTCGATGGTCTTAGTAGGAAATTGTTATAGACCACCCTCTGCATCTAAAGAATACAATATAGCACTCAATAGCCAAATAGCAGAAATGTCATACTTGGGAGGTACTATAATTTTGGGTGGCTTTAATCACCCCGGCATAGACTGGACTAATCTTACTGGTAAAACAGAGTCTGAAAAGTCCTTCTTGGAAACTTGTGTAACAAATGGACTGGCTCAACTGATAGAGGAACAAACTAGGCACAACAATATTTTAGATTTGATTCTCACAAATACAGAGGGGGAAATCTCTAATATAGCCAACAAGGGTATATTAGGTAATGGCGACCATTACACTATTCATTGTAAACTGATATGTGGGTGGTTTAAACAGAAACAAAATACCAGAATTATGAATTATAGTAAGGCTGATTTAGACAGCATTAAACAATGTCTTAATAACATTGATTGGGACAACCTCTTTGCAAATAAAACAGATAGTGCTTGGACCCTTTTTAAAAATATTATGTATGACATTGAGGAACATTATGTTTCACTTAAAAATAAGTACAACAACAAAGGTAGAGTACCCACTTTGGCTGAATCAAAGAGTCAAAAAGAAGATTCAAGTAAAACATAGGGCCTATGCAAAATTTAAGAACGATAAGACCACATTAAACCAACACAATTCCATAAAGGCACAAAAAGACTTAAAATATTCTATTAAAACAGCCAGATCCGAGTTAGAATTTAAAATTGCACATTGCAAAAACAATAAATTATTATTCTCATATATAAATTCGAATTGCAGAATTTCAACCAAAACAGTGGGACCTATACTGGAAGATAATATGGTAGTTGACAATGATAAGACAGTAGCAGATAAATTCAACAACTATTTTTGTTCAGTTTATGTATCCGGAGAGTTAAATGAATGTGTAGAACATAGGTTCAATGAGTCAATGGAAGCCTCAATCACACATGAAGAAGTTGTTTTGCTTCTCTCCCAAATCAACCCTTTTTCTAGTTCAGGTCTGGATAATTTAAATGCTATCCTTTCGAAGAAATTGGCCATTGAACTTGTCTATCCACTCTCTATTTTATTTAATATTTCATTGAGAGAAGCTGCTATTCCAGATGACTGGAAATGTACCTTAGTAGTACCAATATTTAAAAAGGGAACTAGGGGGTGCATTTAGAATTATAGGCCCATCAACCTAACTTCTCAGTGTTGTAAAGTAATAGAACGTATAATAATAATCAGAATCGAACAGCACCTAGAAATTTCTAGTCATCTGGAAAAGAAGCAGCATGGTTTTAAAAAGGGAAGGTCATGTACAACAAATCTGGTTACTTTTTACAACCTCATTAGTGAATGTTTGGATAAAGGTACCCCATCTGATGTAACACTACTTGACTTTCCAAAAGCTTTTGATAAAGTCTCACATTCTTAGACCTCGTACTCTCAAATGGGGACAGTGAGAGGATCTCAGATCTAAAAGTGGGTAGCCATCTGGGAACAAGTGACCACCAAACAGTGTGGTTCACAATAAACTCTGCTACAGAGTCAAGCCATACAAAAGTGAGGGTACTGGACTTCAGGAGGGCTGACTTTGGCAAGATGGGAGAGTGCCTAAGAAAAGCACTAGTGAACAGGCTAGAAGGAGGGATGGATCAACAATGGGGAAACATCAAAACTGCATCACAAAGGCAACAAGCTGTTGTATGAAGCAAATAAACAAAATGAAAGAAAAAGCCAGTATGGTTCTCGAAAGAGTTGGCTGGGAAGGTTAGGGAGAAAAAGATAGCATTTATGAAGTATAAGGAAACACAGAAGGAGCAGGACAGAGAACTGTACCAGTTAAGGCAGAAGGAAGCAGGGAGGGATGTCAGAATAGCAAAGGCCCAAATTGAGGAAAAGATAGTCACCTTGGTTAAGAAGGGGGATAAAATATTTTATAGGTACAGCAGGGAGCGTAGAAAGACAAAGGGACGGATAGTGAGACTGAATAGAATGGATGGTGAGTGGGCAGAGAGGGAGAGTGAAAAAGCAGGGATACTGAACGAATACTTCTGCTCAATATTCACAAAAGAGGAGGAGGGGGAGGTGCCCAATCCAATTAACAGAAGCACGCTGGGTAGGGGGGTCAATCCCAGTCCTTTCACAGAAGAAAGGGTTCTGAAAGAACGAAAACTGAAGGTGAACAAAGCAAAGAGGCCTAATGTAATTCACCCCAGAATTCTAAAAGAATTAAGGGGAGAACGAGTGACACCACTGACTACCCTGTTTAACAAATCATGGGAGGATGGTGTGGTACCTGAGGACTGGAGGAAGGCAGATGTGATTCCCCTTCACAAAAGTGGGAGCAAGACAGAGTCAGGAAACTACAGACCTGTCAGTTTGACCTTAGTGGTAGGGAAAGTGATGGAATCACTTCTGAAGGAAAGAATTGCTGAGTACCTAGAGGCCAGTGGGGCACAGGGCCAAAGGCAGCATGGGTTCACAGCGGTAAGGTCATGTCAGATGAATCTAATTGATTTCTTCGACTGGATGACCAAAGTAGTAGACCAAGGCGGAGCTGTGGACATGGTCTACCTAGACTTTAGCAAGGCATTTGACACAGTCCCATACAAAAGATTAATAATCAAATTAACCAGCCTTCGAGTGGGTCCTAGGGTGGCAGCCTGGGTAAAACATTGGCTGGACAACAGAACACAGAAGGTAATTGTAAATGGAGTCCACTCTGAAGAAAGAGGGGTTACTAGTGGGGTACCGCAGGGTTCAGTACTGGGTCCGGTCCTTTTTAATGTCTTTATAAGTGACATTGCAGAGGGACTGGAAGGAAAAGTATGCCTGTTTGCAGATCACACAAAGATCTGCAACCGGGTTGATACACAAGGAGGTGTGGAAAGGATGAGAAAGGACTTGGCAAGGTTGGAGGAATGGTCAGAAGAGTGGCAGCTTGGATTCAATGCAAAGAAGTGCAAAATAATGCACCAGGGAAACAAAAACCCAGGGGAAGATTACACAATGGGGGGGGAGGTAGTAATAACAACAAAAATGGAAAGGGACCTGGGGGTGATCATATCAGATGACCTTAAGGTTAGCAAGCAATGTGAGAAGACAGTAGGGAGGGATGAGGGGATACTGGGATGTATAAGGAGAGGCATCACCAGCAGAAAACAGGAAGTTGTTATACCTTTGTACAGACAGTTGGTGAGACCCCATCTGGAGTACTGCGTCCAGTTCTGGAGACCCCATCTCCACAAGGACATAGACAGGATGAGGCAATCCAGAGGAGGGCAACTAAAATGGTGCAGGGTCTGCAAGAGAAGCCATATGAGGAGAGACTAAAGAAGCTTAATATGTATACCCTTGAGGAAAGGGAGGGAGGGAGAGGGGGGACACGATAGAAACTTTTAAGTACCTCAGTGGAGTCCACAAAGTCCAAGAGGGTAGCATCTTTCAGAAAAAGAGATGTACAAGAACAAGGGGACACAATTTGAAGATAGAGGGAGGACAGCTCAGGGGCAATGTGAGGAAGTATTTTTTCACAGAGAGGGTGGTGGATGCATGGAACAGCCTTCCTGAGGAGGTTGTGGGGTCTAAAACTGTGGGAGAATTCAAGAATCCATGGGACAGGCATAAGGCAATTCTTGTGAGGGGTAGGAAGAAATAGGCTGTTGGTTAACTAGGATCTGCAGCTTGTCCTGTAGGTAGGGAAATGGGCAGACTAGGTGGGCCAAGTGGTCCTTATCTGCAGTCAAAGTCTGTTTCTGTTCTAATCTAATAACTAGTCAGTCTTAGGTCTTAATCAAGAACTTATTAGATGGATGAAAAAGTGGCTCAAAAATAGTGTACAGTATGTATGAATAAACAATACTCTTTCGAGTGCAGGAATGGTGAGTAGAGGTGTCCCTCAGTGGTATGTTCTGGGATCAGTCCTTTCTAGTATTTATATTCATGACATTGATACATATATAAATAACTTGATTACAAAATTCACAGATGACATCAAGCTGGGAGGAGAGGTTGATACCTTTTCCAAACATCTATCTCTAATTAGTGACCTAGGTAAGCTGGAAAATTGGGCAAGTAAGAATGGTATGGTTCTAAATACAGATAAATGTACAGTATTACATATGGGGAAAGGAAATCCAAACTACTCTTACATAGTCAATCAAGCAATAATTCACAGTTCTGATAATGTAAAAGATCTAGGGATGACAATTAATACTACTTTATCATCTGTAGATCACTGCATGACAGTCACTAGATCTGCTAGACATGTGGGCCCAGATATTCAAAAGGGTTGCACATGGCCCAACAGTGTTGCGCCATGCGCAACCCACTGATGCACCCCGGTGTGATATTCAAACGGGAATTGTGCCTGGCACAAATCCTGATGCGCCGGAGCGCATCAGTAATGTATGCAGGCGCAGGTGGGGGGGCGTGCCCATGCATACTCTGCACAGCCCGATATTCAGCCCGGGATGTGCGGAGCTATACATGTGCAACCTACCTGTGCCAGCACAAACTGATCAAAAAAGAGGAACGCGGATGGCCACCCACAGGTGAGCTGCCGCATTGCAGGGTGCAATACGGCAGCTGAAACCTGTGGGTGGCCACCCGAGCTCCAGGTGCACCTCTGTGGTGGCGGCCCCCCCCATGCCTGATTGCGGGCATCAGTAAAAAGAGTAATCCTAAATCCCTGGTGGTCCAGTGGACCACTGCCCGCCTGATCGCGGGCTTAAGTGTGAATGATCGGAGTACTCCTATATCCCTGGTGGTCCAGTGGACCAAAGTCTGCCTGATCACGGGCTTATGTGTGGAAAAAATAGATAACTATTATATCCCTGGTGGTCCAGTGGACCGAAGTCTGCCCGATCGCGGGCTTAGAGTGTGAAAAATAGAAACACCTATGTCCCTGGTGGTCCAGTGGACCCCCTCCCCACCGCCCACTGATCCCCGCCCCTTCCCCCAGGTCAGCGGTGGCCATCACCACCTTCCACCCACCGCCTGCCGACTGACACCATCCGGTGGGACTGCGCATTGGTCCACAGCGAGGCCAACAGGCGTGCAGCCCATACCAGTACTACACATTCCAGATATGTGAATGAATCCATTCACATGTCTGGAGTATGTATAATCTGTTATATTCTACTGACGCTGTGGACCAATGAATGTCAACTGCTGATGGTGTCGTCGGCGCGGCAGCAGCGGCAGCGAGTGGCGGTGCTACCGCCGCTGCTGACCTGAGGGGAGCAGGGCGGTGGGATCAGTGGGCAGGTGGGGAGGGGTCCGCTGGACCACCAGGGATATAGGTGTTATCTATTTTTTCACACTTAAGCCCGCAATCGGGTAGACTTCGGTCCACTGGACCACCAGGGATATAGGATTAATCTCATTTTTTACTTAGCCCGCGATCGGGCGGGCAGCGGTCCACTGGACCACCAGGGATATAGGATTAATCTCATTTTTTACTTAGCCCACAATCGGGCAGGCAGCGGTCCACTGGACCACCAGGGATATAGGATTAATCTTTTTTTACTGCAGCCCGCGATCAGGCTGTAGGGCACATTGCCGCACTGCAGGGGCCATTGGTCCCCAACGGCTGCTGCCTGGGAGGGTGCCAGGTGCAAGTCGTCGGGGATTGGCACACCTGCGTGCAAATGGGGCCATAATGACATGCAAATGGCCCCATTTGCACCTTGCATACATTATGGCCCCATTTGCAAGTCAATTTTTGAATATCGCGGTTGCTGCACCTTGCGCAATGGAACTTGCTCTAGCGCATCCCTATGCTCCACTCTGGCCACTGGTGCTGACGCAGTGCCACTGCACCATGCACACTGCGGGTGGCCAGGGTGCGATATTCAACGATGCTGAGCCATGGCGCAGGTCCGTTGAATATTGCCCAGTCCACGCCCCTGCGCAGTCAAGTTGAGCTGCGCCCAGACTTGTGCCACAGCCTGGCACAGTTTGAATATCTGGGCCATGGTCACCTGAATAAAATGCTCTTTTATGAATAGATTTGAGCAACTTATCATCCCCTTGTTTAATAGTTCCGTCTGTTATTGGACTATGGATCGTAAGTCTAGTCACCTTATCTGACCAAGGATATTGATCTTATAGAGAGTCTTCAAAGAACCATGACCAAATATGTACCCAGACTTAAGGAATATACTTATGAAAATAGATTGCTAGAAACAGGACTCTTCTCACTAGAGGCAAGAAGACAGAGAGGAGACTTATTATTTTGTTTAAAATCATCCACGGTCAGGAACTTATGGATGAGTGTAACATCAAATATAGTAATGTTAGGAGTAGTCTGTGATCACAGTAATAAAAGACTAATTTTACCTAAATCATTTACAAAAAAACTTCATTTTTTATACAGTAAGAGCAGTAAGGGCATGGAACAAGTTACCACAATCAGTTGTAGACAATACTAGCTTGGAGTCATTTAAGAAATCTTTGGACAGCATATACTACTCAAGGCAATTATTGGCCTAGTTGCCCACTTGTGTGGGAGACATTCCAGATGGGCCAAGTGCCCCCTTATGTATAAATTATCCTTGTAATCCTAATAATCCTAGTAATCGAAATCTGCTGAACTCTTCCCCAGCACAAACCCTTGGCCAGGGCTGCCAAGGATGAAGGAACGAAGACTTGGCATTGAATCCACTTGAAAGGATTGCCAAGGGTGAAGATCTGCTGCAATTTCCACAGCACAAATCCTCGACCAGGGCTGCCAAGGATGAAGAAACAAAGACTGGCTGAAGTTCCCGGCACAAACCATTGACCAGGGCTGCCAAGGATGAAGGAACAAGTACTTGGCCTCGAATCCACTTGCAAGGATTGCCAAGGATGAAGATCTGCTGCAGTTTCCCCAGCACAAACCCTTGACCAGGGCTACAAACAATGCAGGCACGTTGAAGCTTCTTTGGTGAAAGATCCACAGGAAGACAACCAAGATCAAGCTGAATCCCAGAGGACAACATGGTGCAAACAAGGCAAGATAAGCAGGAAGAGTAGGATGCAGGACAAAGATCAGAGCCCTGGACTGTCCAGAACCAGAAATACAACAAACCAGCAAATGCGGACACACACTGGCCACGTCAGACTCGACTATCGGCAGACTACTGGGAGTGACAAACCAGGTTTCTTCCAGGACATTCCACTTCCAGGCTAACCAAACCACAAGGAAACCAGGATCTGGTGGTTGCAAGTCACACAGATTTACGTCAGTTTTGATTAATGGCAGACAACAGGGCATGGGGTTGCTGTGAAGTTCTTTGTTGGCTGGAGATTGCTTTGGTGATGAATCAGCTGTAAACAACCCCACCAGGGGTGTTGTGGCAGAAGATTGAGTCCAAACACATTCAATTGGTACTACAGACACTGATAAATACACTTTTCACTGTACCAAGGCATTTGGTTGTTGCTGGGGAATTTGCCAAGAACAGGGGAAATTGCTAGAATCTGGGGCAATTGTTCATTGCTGGGGCAATTTGCCAGGAACAGGGGTAAATCACCAAATTCTGGAGCAATTGTTCATTGCAGGGGCAATTTACCACGAGCAGGGGCAAATTGCTGGATTCCAGGGCAATTGTTCATTGCAGTAGCAATTTACCAGGAGCAGGAACAAATCACCAAAGTCTAGGGCAATTGTTCATTGCGGGGCAAATAACCAAAAATCCCAGGGCAATTGTTCATTGCAGGGGGCAAATAGCCACAATCCCAGTATAACACAGTCTTGGTACTTTGTAATCAACACAACATTTCAGATACTAGTCAATACACAGTTTCATCAGATGGCAGTCACTAGATGGCAGTTGCATGCTAAGCACTTTTTTCTTACTGACCTTTCACAAAAGTATACACTTGCGGGTTACTTATGGCACTAGGACCTGGCTACCCCAGAACACCCTTAGCACGATGCCCTCTTTTACCCTGCCCTTCCTGGTCTTTTAAACCTCTGGGCCCTTTTTACCTATGGGCCTACTTTTGACTCAACCGCTCCAACTGCTGTGGTGGGCCTGATTTTCCCTTTTAAAACCTGGGCCTATCTTTTTGCCCTTTTTATCTCTGGGCCCCTTTTTCCTATGGGCCTTTCTGCTCTTGGCCTCTTTTAGCTGTGGGCTTCTCTGCTGGACCCCTTTAATTACTTAGGGCCTTTGCTGCCCTTCCAACCTTTCATGGACCTACTGACTGGGCCCCTTTAAATCTTTTAGGCCTACCTTGCTGGGCCCCTTTTAACAGTAAGGGGCCTGTGCTAGCCCTTTTTAAGACTGGGGTCTGTATTGCCCCCTTTAAGCCAGGGGTCTGTATTGCCCCTTTAATGGCAATGGGCCTGATCAGGGCCTGTCACTCATGGGTTCAGCCCCGCCCTGTTCTTCCCACTTAATGAATATTGAAAGAGCCTCCCACCCATTTCCCCAGTAGTGTTTCCAGTGTTAGAACAATTCAAATAATTTTTTTCTTTAAAATCATTCGGGCGGCCAGCACTCTACAGCGTGCTGCCGCCGACTCACCGACCCAGACCCAAGTAAAGCTGGTGCAGGAGGAGGGAGGTCTTTGGCAGTGGGAGGGAGCCATGGGAGGAGGTAGCAGTTGAGTGGTCGGCAAGGGGCCTTGTGGGTCTTTGCGACGCCCGATGGCTAGCTCTGAAGAAGCGGATCTTCTCTCACCGCTGATGTGGGACCGAATGTTTTACTTAGTTTAAAAAAAACATAAATGGGGCTGAACTGAGCCCACACCGCCACAGGGAACCTGCCTTTTTCTGGCACCAGACCGCCAGACTCCACCGCAGGACTCAGGATGCACAACAGGAGCAGCAGACATTGGGAGTCTTCACTGGCTGGAGGAGGGGGAACACTGTAAAGTCAACAGGACTGGCTACACAACACCACAGGTAAGCCACAAGTCCCTGTTGCACTCCTGTGACCCTCTCCGCTCCACAGTCCAGCTCGATCTGCCAATGAAAGCTGCTAAAGCATTTGAAATAGGAGCTTGGGGTTCTAGTTCTTGAACCACAAGCCCGTGCACAGCCAACATCCCAGATTTCAAAACAGGCACCACGTGCTGGCCAGGGACAGCGGTCCCAGCGTGTGGATGACCATTCTCGTGGTGCCTGCTCCAGGATGGGGTGGGGGAGATAGAATGGAGCCGAGCAGGCAGCAGAGGAAAAAAAAACTTTCTTTTTTCTTTCTTTCCTTTTGGCCCTGCCTGGCCATATTGGGGGGGGAACACAAGAGCCCCTATACTTGCCCCCTTTTAGCCCACACTGACAATGGGGCACCCCAGGACACAACAAAACCCCTCATTTCTGTAGTGCCCCCATACTTTTGGGCATTACACATGTGCACTCTGCCTGTATGCTCTCCAAACTGGACAGTTAATCACTAGGGCAAGGGACATGGAAATGTTAACTGCTTCTCATGGTCAGGTTTGTGCATCTTGCCAACTGCAGATGCATTTCTGAAAAATAAACTACAAACAGTGAAACTTTCTTGTTTCTAATTGCAATTTAAGCTTCAGGCTATATTACAGAGTTGTGCACTGATCAATGTGGTACTCCAAATTCCCCACATTAAAGCCCTTCCCCAGTAAAGGGGGTTTAAGTATGAATCTGGTACTCAGGAAGGGGCGTACACCATGATTGTTTGTATTTAGTCAGGCCTGGCATACAAGCATACCAGGCACACATTTACACGTAGGAATACCACTGAATAAATGGTTTGGAGGATGGAGATAGTACACTGAAAACTTTTACTGGTTTTTACTGTGAGGGCATTTTTATTTCACAAGAGTAATTTTACTTAATCCAATTAGACCATAAAAGGCATTACAGTCATGACACTGAGTACTACAAAAACAATTCAGCTGAACCATGGGCATAGTATTTATTTTGATATGGGACCATCCTAAGAATAAGACCTCTTCAGCTCCCTCACTTACATATAACCATTTTCAATAGTTTCTAGGTCCTAAGGTGTTACTGGGTTCCAGTGCCATTTGCTCACTAGCTGAGTGATAGCTGTGATAGGTTCTTTGTACCCTGTCATTGAGCAACAGCTATGATTATGGGAATGCTTTAAGCCTGAGGTTCGATTGGGTGGAGCTATGTCACTCCCCCCCCCCCCCAGCCTTTATCGGGTAACTCACCCTGGGTCTTCCCAGGATTCATTTCTTTTTACAGCTGGAGGCACTGCTCTTCTGCCCTCTCTCTCTGGCCTCCTGATTCATTTGCTTTAGCAGCTGCCTCCAGCTGCAGGCCCGTTTCTCCTCCCATCCCTTGCTCGTTTCACTATGCTCCCTTCTGTCTGGTTGCCTCCGGCCGCTGGCTTGCTCTGGCTGCTGGCGTGCTCTCCCTTTGGGGTTGTGCCTCTCCATCCCTAGCTCTTCCCTTGCAGTCTACCCCCCGACCCTTGGTTTGCTGCTGTCTCTCTGTTTTTTGCCTTGGATTGCTTTCTACGCTCCAGCTCATGGTCTCCATGAGTACGGACCTTGCACTGCCCCTGCTGCTCCCTCTTCCTTACCTTCGGGGTGCTGTCTCCACCTTCCCCCAGAGCACTCCAGTGCTCCTCTCGCATCTCGGCGGGCTGCTCTCCAGCTGTTCATTGCTCTGCTTTTCCTGTATGCCCTGTTCTGCTGCTTGGACCCTGGCACCCGTGCATTTGTTCGTGCACTCGGCTCCTCCATTTTGCTGACAGTGCAGGACTACGGCGGGGTGGGGGGGTTGCTGCTGCCTCATACCTCGGTCATCAGGGGTGCTTGGCAGTGATGTGCTTTGGCTCTCCCTGGACTCCCTCCACGGTGCACGCTTTTCTGCTTGGCCAATTAGTGGATGGTGAGCAGGCACTCTTTTCCTCTCCTGTTTCTGGCTGTCCTGCCAGCTTCGACATTTGGCTGCTGCTGTCTCACCTGGGGTTGAGCCGGGGACTCATTGGGCTTCCATGCTGTTGGGCTCTGTAATGGACATAATAAATTCAGCTGTTTCCCAGGCTCCTGCTTGTGCCATTTTCTACCTATCTTGTTATCAGATGTCCTCTGCTGAGCTTCCGTGCTCTGCTGGGCTTCCTTTCTCTGTCTACTTGCGCGCAGCCCTACCTGGCTAACCTCTCTACCTGTCTGGTACGATTCCATCAGTATTTCCTTTGGAGACTTCCTGCTCTCTCTTTCAGGCTTGTTCTCCTACTGCCCAGGGGGTGGCAATGCAAGCCATATCTGCTCAGCTCTTGCCAGTTCATGCCCTGCATGCTCATCATCTGTCTTCGTCTTCTTCAGTCCTCCTTCCTATCATGACTCATATGCCTCCTCCTCTGCCTCAACATCCTGCTGTTCTCCCCCCATGCTGGCCATCTTGGATTCAATCCATTCCTGGCCTGCTTTCGTTCTTCTTTTTTGGCATTCATCTGACTCACCCTCCTGCCGTTCTCCTTCCCTACTGGCCATCTAGGATTCACTCCATGCATGGCCTGCATTCGATATTTCTTTTGGGCTTGCCTATCATGACTCCTATGCCACCTCATTGAACTGTGACCCTCCTGCCATATGTATTCTGGTTCATGACTTAGTTCCCTATTCCCTCATCCATACCATCCCTGCTTAGCCATCTGGATTCAATCCACTCAGGGCGTCACTCCTCATCGTCCATCGTCCATTTTGCTCGGTGACTCGCGGCCCTCCTGCAGCATGTCTCAGGTTCCTGACACCTTATCTCATGCCAGCTGCCTTTTCTTGTCCTGGCCATCAGGATTCAATCCACTCATGGCGTCACTCCTCTTCGTCCATCGTCCATTGCTTCCCTGCTACCTCAATTTGATTCTATATCCACTCAAGGCCATGCCTTCCTGTTCATTGCCCTTTGATACGGGCTAGCTGGCTGCTCTCCACCATTGTCCAACGTTCCTTTTCCAGTTCCTTTCCTATCTCTTCTTCCTCACTCTCACATCGATCGATCAAGCATACTCCTCGTGGGGTCTTATGCTACCTCATCGACCTGCTGCACCCCTGCAGCACCCATCATCGTCCATCTTCCTCATCCTCAGTCTTCTCAAGTTGGACTGCTGCCCTCCTGAGGCACTCATCAGTCTTCTTCATCCTCAGTCTTCTCATGAGTGCATCTGGATTCCCTTTGCTCCTCTGACTTCTGCATGGATCTACTCCTTCCCATCACCTCCTCGATGTACCTTTGTTAGAGCCCTGCCTCATGTTCCTTCTTCAATCTGTGCTTCTTTTTGGGGGTTTTCCTTATTCGGTCATCATCTTCCCTACTCATATCCTTCTCTTTAACAACACACATCCTTAAATCAAACGTCATCAGCCTGGAGGGAAGGCGACCTAGGCCTTGAATCCCCAGAGATTTCCTCCTAAAAAGGTTTTTTTTTTCCTTTCTTCTGTGCCAATGGTCATAATATTAGTTAGAGTTAGTACTTCCTTAGGTTAATGTGCTGTCTTAGGTTAATTAGTTAGGTCCCACTGTTGGATGGAGGTGGAGGTTGACCCTGGCTTTCCCCTCTCTCCTTAGAAAGGCCGCCTTAATCATCTTCTCAGTTTTCATTCATTCATCATCCTCGCCTCTTCGATGCTCAACACGCAATTGGGTATTCTTTTTGGGCTTCTTCCTAAGCTACCTTTAGCCGACCGAATCATCACAGTGGCACTTATAGGGGGGAATCCTCCTCCAGGGTTCCTCGCATCGTACCCTAATAGGGTGGTATATCCCACGGATAGAGAGGTGGAAAGCCACAACATAAATCATATTCACAATTTAAGTCAAGTCACACAAGCATCATCTTATCCAGTTGCGTAAGCACAATCGAATGGGAAGGCTTTAAGCCTGAGGTTCGATTGAGTTTAACAACTACGTCACTCCCCCACCAGCCTTTATCAGGTAGCTCACCTCGGGCCTTCCCAGGATTCATTTCTTTTTGCCCCACCATCCACCCCTCCTCCTCCAGCGGCACATCTCTCTCACCCGTGAGCTTCTTCCTAAGCTACCTTTAGCCAACAGACTCATCACCTATGGTGGAGAACCCTCCTCTAGCGTTCCTCGCATCATACACTAATAAGGTGGTATATCCCATGGATAGAGAGGTGGAAATCCACAACATAAATCATATTCTCAACGTAAGTCAAGTCACACAAGCATCATCTCATCCAGTTGCATAAGCACAATCAAATCTCTATTTACCCCTCGAGCACATTCAGCTCTTTCCCCAGGATTCTTGAGCCACAAATCTAGCCCCACGGATCTCACAGCATCAGGGCCCCTCCCAAGAGCGCCTCTAATAATTTTAACATCTGCACAGCTTAGTGATTGGAACTGCCACCTGCAAGGCTCAGGGATGCACACCCCAGTTGCATTTTAGGCATTCATGGCATTCATGCCTCTCCCTGCTTATGCTATACAAAGAAATCTAATGCACTGGGAAAAGTGAATCGGACTACGGGGCTTTGGCCCAGGGTTCAGTTGGGCCACATACTGTATACTATTTCCTCCCATTACACCCACTCCTTTGTCCTTTCCCTATCTTTCTGGAAACCCCTCAGACCCCTAGGAAAAGGACAGTACTCTTCTCTGGAGCATTCTGAGTTATTCACTTGTTGAGGGCTCTCCCTAGTTGACAGTTTACTGCTAGACGAGCACTCTGGAATAAAACCCTGATTGCAAACAGCTTAAAAATAAATGCATCTCTACTTACTGTATGCACACCTTGCAGAGTTTACCAGAGGTTCTCGCTTTGTAGCCCACCAGAGGCCAAATCCTCAAGGGGCCTGTTCCACCCCATACTTAATGACTATCAACACCCCTTGAGCTTGGCAAGCCCCTGAATGTTTGTCACAGCTGATGCCACAAACAGGGAACTCCTTCAGAAGTTCAAACTCCACTTGTTTGCTGGTAACCCCAACAGGGATCAGAATTTGAGGACTCATTTCGAGCCACCCACCAGAGTGGTGAACTTACAGAAGGATCCAAAAGTTCAGTACCTTGTAGCTCACTGTTTCATGGACATTCACTTCCATCTATCCCCCAAATAAGTAGACTGACAGAAGGCCTCTGGATCACTGAAACCCCTATCTTTATACCCTAACCAATTAGGTTGCTTACAGGAACTGTAGGCAAGGAAAGAAAATACCAACATGGTTGACAGCAGCTTTCATCTAGTGTGGGCTCCTCGTTAAGTTGCATACAGTATCTCCTAGTCTCAACAGTTGGGACATTCTGGAATTTTCTGAAGTATAAGATGTGCAGGATGCATTACAATTAACTTGGCTCCTGAAAAGAAAACAACATTCTGAATGTGCTAGCAAACAAGAAATGAGTACAGGTAACACAAGCCCTCTCTTAGTAAAGGGGGAGAGGGACTACAGATTAAGCTAGCTTTGTTGCTTGCTACTGTAGATGATGGGCCGTGGAGTACTACAGTATACTGCCCAGCTATAGGGAAAGAAGTATGGAAGAGCAGCAGAACTTGAGAGGGATGAGGACTAGAGATAAAGAATAAATGCACTCATTAAAGATGTTGAGAGTGAGCCTCCCTGAGGATTGAGGTACAGGATCAGAATGTAGGTTCCCTTGCCTAGGAACCCATAGAGACAGTGCCAGATAAAGTTCTGCCTTGGAACTAGTGTAAGATCATATTTCACAAAGAAAGAGAGAAAGCCTGGAATAGCAAGGGGAAATGGGTTTTGAACTAGATGCTGATAACCCCTAAGTGAGCCTACCAAATGTAATAACAGCTAAAGGAGCATGTTGGAGGTGCAGCGGCTTTAATTCAGCTGGCAGTATAGCCTAGAGGTTAGAGGAATGAGGTGTGAACAAGCTTGGTACAGCGAGCAGACCAGACCTGAGTTTGATTCTCACAACCTCCACTTGCATACTGTGTGACTCTGAGCAAGTCACTTAACTGCCCAGTGCTCCCAGGTCACCCCTGAAAACAGGCACTTGTGCCTAATGGGCCTTACCCAGTTACCAAAGACTAAAATAAAATAAATAAATAAATAATTCTGGCTGGAGGTGAATGGAGGTTGCTGCCCTGTGGGATCAGTTTGACAGTGTAGGGGGGAATCCAGGAGAAATGTTCTAGCTACCTGCTGTACAAGATTACAAGTTGGGGTCACATATGTGTGCTGGGCTCTGCTGACAGAGACTGTGCTTCTTGCCCAGGAATGTCCAAGAAAGTTAATCAGGTTGGGGATATGGGGATGAGGATAGGGTACAGCAAAATGGATCAGTGTCAGAACTTCTTGTGTGCAATCTGCCTCAATAAAATGTAACATGCAGGGCTGCCTCTCATGCTTGAGCAACTGAGAAAGACAAAGAATGTTTTTTAGCTTGTGTAATAAACCCCTGCTGTTTAAGTAGAAGGCTTGGGCCAGGATTCACAAAACTTTGCTGCAGCACAAACTCAGGTTTGTACAGGCAAACCAGGTTTTGCGACAAGTTCCTATTCACAGAAGCCCAGTTTGTGCGCTCAAACCTAGTTTGTGGAAGGGCAAAGGGTGGAGGGGGACTGCAATGCAAATGAGTGGGAAGGGATCTGAATATCAGTGCAGTCTGATTCACAGAGTATTTTCTCCTTGCAAGGGCCTTTTGCGCGTCCCCCTTGCATGGAGCAAATACCAACGGCTGAGACCATGCCTTAATTAGGCGCAACCCTAGTGGTTGCCAGTGGTACTGCAGTGCCCCTCCCCACCTGAACCTCAGCACAATAGTCCCTGGTCCCTCCCCCCACCCAAAAACCCAGTTGATGTCATAAAACATATTCCCCAGTGGCCAGTGGACCTGCCCCATCCCGATCAGCTGTATAAGGAAAGAACATCATTTCCCAGTGTCTAGCTGATCCCCCTCCCTATCCCTGATCCCCTGTAAAAGAACTGTCAACCATTCCAAAGTGTCTAGTGGACCCCCACACACTGGCCGTGGTTTAGGGAGCTACCATTAACCTCCATGCTATATGGAAAAGTGTCCTAGTACTGGCCGAGGTGCCAAGTCAAGGAAAAGAAAAGTGTACCAGTTCGGGCCGTGTGTGCCCCCGGATCCATTCAGAACCTGAGGGTTCGTTGTGAGGGTGTGTGCTCTGTACCTCAGTAATCTGCATTACCAGTGAGAGTAGCCCTGTGGGGGTCCATCTTTGCTTTGTTATTCTCTGTGTTATGTGAATAAAAGCCACACTCTAGAATCCCAACCTGGTTTGGACATTACAGTTACTGCTTCCAATGTCCGAGTTTGCTTGGGTACCACTGACCAGAAGTACAAACCTAGCATAATGCTGAGCAAATGTTTTCTTTCAGGGACCCAGGTTGATGGCCATGCTAAATGGTCCCCCCAGGTGTGAGTCAGGTAGTTGCCACACTTGGTTTGTCTGTCTAAGGATGGTAGGCTCCGAAGCAGAAGTATGGGTCTACAGAGTTTGTGAGTATTAGTAGTGACTCCCCCCACCCCTCTCTGTGGCACCTTGGTTTGAGAGGAGCAGCCCTGCTAGTTGAAATAAGGGGGTCCGGTGGGGGGAGGTTACAATACAAAAAGCAAGGGGCAAGGAGTGAGAGAAATAATTAGCCTGTGAAAGGCATAACAAACAAATTTCATAACAGACAATCATTCACAGCCAGTAGAACCAGTCGTAAAAGTAATAAGTGCACAATTGTGACAAGAGCAGTGGTTGCAAGGGCTCCACAAACTCAATAAAGTGTGAGGTAGTGATTCCTTTGAGCCAGGCCAGCTAGCATGGCAGTGTTAATCCTCCTTGAGGGAACTGCTTATTAGGGATTTGGCAATGTTAAAAGATATGCAACTGAAAAGTCTAAGGGTATTTTGGAGATTATTCCAGACAGATGGTAGTGCGAAACTAATGGCATCTTTTCCAAATCGGGTGCAGAATTTGGAGATGTCTAATAAAATAATGTTGTTTTCCTACATGAGTTAACAGCTAAGAGAACGGTGGAATAGGGACATAATATACGGAGGCGTTTGTTCAGCATAGCTATGTATGCCCAAATACAACTATGCATCTTCCTTCTGAAGGCCAGAGACATCCAGCCCACTGCCAAATTAAAAAGACAGTGATGGGTCCTAGAGGGAGCTTCTACTAAAAAATAATGGCTCAGTGATAGAGAACATCCAATTTATGAAGGTAGGAAATCGAACAGTGGTGTATAAAATGTCCGCGTAGTCCAAAAGAGGGAGAAATGTAGTTTGGACTAGCCTTTTCCTAACGTCAATGGGGAACCGGAATTTTTTTCTGAAAAAGAAGCCTAACATGACTTTTAGCTTTTTTGTAAGTGTTTCAATATGGGCAGTAAAAGAGAGGTGGTTATCCAGCCATAGATTCAAATATCTGAATTTGTCTAGGACCTCTAAGGAATCTCCTAACAGGGTTATTAGGGATAAAGTGTTTTGTTTAGAAGAAAGGGGTGTAGACAAAGAAGGTGTGAAGCACATTACTTTTGTTTTGTTTGTGCTCAACAGGAGTTTTGATCTGATGAAATTATGTTGAAATTGGTTGAAATCAGATTGTAGAGTAATCCCCCCCCCACTTGGAGGCTTACCTCTGGATTGCCCATTTTCCCCATTTCTAGTTGCCTTCTGGCTTCCCCTCAGTTCTCCCAGTGGCCCCATACTTTATTTCATCCCAGTTTGGGCTTGAAATTGTAGACGTGAGTCACCGGCATGGTCCTGGAGAGCCAGCGACTGCACATGCACATGGAGCGTCTCTGAAGTTTCCAACCGCTAGTTCTGGTCAAATGGGAGGGCATCCAGTGGTCCCGGTGCCCCTCTGCAACATATGGGGGCCCAGTGATCAGAACACAGTGGCAGGGAAGTTGCTTGGGGCTCAAGGAATACAAGTTTGAAATTGGGGCATAAAGCGGGGCTCGTGAATATTAATGCATGCATGAATATTAATTAGGTTGCTGGCTGCCGCCTAGGGGGACAGAGTTTCGGCGGCAGTGACAGCAAAACTACCAGGGCTACTATCACAAGAGTGGTTTTGTTATCCAGGGGACAGTTAGGCTGCAATATAGTGGGACTGTTAAATGAATAAAGTATTGTGTGAGGTGTAGATCTCGGAGCCTAAGGGACTGTATTGTACTGCATTAGAGAGACTGGGGGCTGACATCTTGATAACACTTTGACCTTTTACAGCAGCCAATTAGTGATCTAGGCACCCACAAACTTGGACAAAGGAACTCCTGAGAAAAGGAGAGGACTAATTCAGGTGCCTAGATCATGCCCCAATAGACGAGTAGGAAATATTGAAACCTATGGTTATAGATTATTGATATGCTCCATTAGACAATCAGAACTGTTGATTCTCGACTGAAACTCTGTGTACTTACTGGGATTTCTTCAGTCTGTTCCCGGGCTCTGTACAAGTCAGAGGTATCCTGTGAGTGTGGACTTTGAACTGCAAGGTCCTTTCCCAGGTCCCTTTTGGAGACTGCTGTTTGCAGAACTGGGCTGAGGAGGGGAAAGAAGGAAAAGAGACTGAACTGTGGTTGGGATTCCCCAGGTACTAAGGAGTTGCTTAATGATTGCTTGGAGAAACTAAATACTGCAGAAACCCTGCACCGGTGGACTGAACTGAGCTGACAGGACTGAGCTGTACTATCTCAGTGCTACAATTGTTGCTGAGAGTTTGTTTACCTGTGTGGGACTGCAAATTGTAATTCGGAAGAGGCAAAGCATCTCTGGACATCAGAGTGCTAGCCAGGTCTGTACATGCCCTGAGTGAACTGGTTAAAGTGGCCAAGAGCTGTGTCCCAGCTTCAGCTGAAGAAAAGGTTGTGGACATTGTTTAACTGAAAAGTGCGGACTGGTATGCAGGGGCTTGTTGTGTTTGGATTCTCCTGTTTGATTGCACCTGCACTTCTTGTATGTAGGGCTATCACCCACGTCAACTGGCAGTGGACTTTATTTGAATAACTGCTTGTTAATTCTGTGTCTTTCGAACTCAGTACAGGGACTGCAGGAGGACCACCACCATTCGGGAGTCCTCACACAGAGCCAGGGAGGGAACCTGCTAACCCATTCCAGGTGGGATTCACTGTCTCAGGAGGTCACCAGTGTTTGCTAAGGTGCTAGGGCACCTACGACCCATTAGGGGGAGCCGGGCTGTGGAGCCACTCCCAGGTCTGGGCCTTCTGGGGATGGGGCTGTCCTGCCACAGAGCTCTGCAACAGGCCAGAAGCGGCTGAAGGTGACAATTGGCCAGAACTACAATCAAGGTGACTAGCTGCAAGATTCTCGAGCAACTTCCATCCTGTCAGAGGAAGCAAGGCCGGCCTTCTTCTATCCTGTGCTGCATTGAACAAGGAGCTACATACTCCAGGTTTTTGAGATAAAAAAACAGTGAGCACCCAGGACCTGGTTCCTGGAGAGGAAAAAGTGGAATTAGTTTTTTTCTTAAACAAAGCTTGCTGCAAATATTTCAGGGCCCCAACATCCATCCAGCCAGCCAGTGGCACCGACCAGGCCTGCACCTAGTGGGTACCCCTAAGGACAATTTGGGAGCACTGGTACCAGTGGGGTTGGGCTTGGCCTATGGGCCTAAATGGTTACTGTTGCTAAATATTTCACTAACCTTTCTTTTTTTCACAGCCATCATTTGTCCTGGTATCACTTCCCTAGCCCTTACCCCAAATAAATCTGTGAGTTTCTTTGTTGAAACTGCTGTGTTAGTGAGGTTTATTGCATTTGCCCATTGCTGGGGTTTATGGTGTGTGGTGGATCGAGGTTTTTGGGGATTCAGTGTGCAGAGTTGTTTGTTGGGGAGATGGGGAGGTACAGTATCCCAGGGGGGGCTGTACCAAGCAGATACCTGGCCCACTTAAAATTTACTCTGGGTGGAGGCACTGCACTATTATCTATATCTTTGGGAATGAATCCCCAGTTGTCACTGTAGCAGGACCCCGAGCAGGCCCTAGGCCCCTTAACCTGTACCTGGGACAGCAGGTAGGGGGTATCCCACTGGCATATGGTGCCTGGGCTATAGTAGTATAGTGGCTTCATCATGCAAAGAGGGTTTTGAAATGTACAGGACAGTATCATCAGTGAAAAAATGCAATTTCATGTTGTGAATGTTATCACTTAAGGAGTTGATATAAATAGGAAAAAAGGAGGGGGCCTAAAATTGAGCTCTGAGAAGTGATAGGGATGAGGAAATAAGCCCATCTGCTTTGATGCATTGGACTTTGTTTGTAAGATAGTTGGCAAACCAGTTTACAGAGGAGATATTTAAGCCGTGTGCCTTGAGTTTCAAAAGTAACAAGCTGTGATCAACTGTGTCGAAAGTTTTACTTAGATCCAAAAATACGGCTCCAGTGTATTCTTTATGATCATGGGCAGTGAGCCAACCATCTGTCACTTTGGCAAAGACAGATGTTATACTGTGGTTTTGTCTAAAATCTGACTGAAGTGGATCAATTAGATTCATTTCTTCTAGATAGTCCTTTAGTTGGTTGTTAACTAATTTTTCCAATAGTTTAGACAGTATTGGTAATATAGAAATTGGCCTATAATTATTTAAGTCACAGAGGTCACCTGCTTTGAACAAGGGGAAGAGGTGGGTTGTTTTTCCATAAGTAGGGGACACCAGCGGTGAGCGACAGTTTGAAGAGGTGGGTTATAGGGATAGTTAGGAAGTAGGCCCCGGCTTGTAGGAAAAAGGGGTCTATCCCATCAGCACCAGCACTCTTTTTAATATCTAATTTCACTAGCATGCCTTCAACCTGCTTAAAGGTAATCGGGGTGAGACTAAATGTATTCTCAGTTTTTGAACTGGCTTGGGTATCCTCCATCAGAGAGCCAATCACTAGCTTTGCCGCTGGAGAGGAATCAAATGCTAGTCTAGCAGTGGCAAAGTGAGAGTTCATTTTTTGGATTATTAGGGTTTTATCTGAGATCAAGGTGCCTTGGAAAGTAATTTTAGTTGGTATTGAAGGAGGTGGTCTAAGGCCTTCAATGACTTTAATAGTTTGCCACATTTTAGCTGGGTTGCCCTTAACCTTTTCTAATGCATTTACATAGAAGTTGACTTTAGCTGCCTTTATAAGTTTTGTGGAGGCATTTCTAGCTGTTTTAAAAGCCGACCAGTGTAATGGTGTTTTAGTACATATTGCCGTTTACCAAAGTTTGTGCCGAGCTGCTAGGGTTTTTTCAGTTCTAAGGTGAACTATGGCTGTGACACCTTTTTGACTCTGGACTTTATGAATGACAGGGGTGTATAGGTTTATTAGATTTGACAGTGTTGTTTAAAAAATGTTGACTGCCTTATTGACTGACTGAGTTAAGTAGAAATGTTGTCAATTTATGTTCCTGAGGTCTGTTAGGTAATTTTCAAGGTTAAATTTGCAGAAGCCCTGCTTAGTCACAAATTTTTAAATCAGTGAATTGCCTTTCCAGTTTCCTTATGCAGACCACAATATTGTAGTCACTGACATCATTGAAAACTACAGTGGAGCATGTGAATTTATATGGTCTGGTTGTTAATATGAGGTCAAGTAGTGTACTTTTGGTGGGATTTTTGGTATTGGGTCTAGCTGATTTTTGAGATTAGCTGGGTGATACCTAGTTCATCACATAGGTCCTAAAGGCTGTTGGATCTGGGGCTGAGCCAGTCCACGTTGAACTCCCTAAGGATAATTGTTTCATTGGCGTTGGAGTCAATAAAGTTATGAATGGTGTGGAGCAGCTCCAAACCCCCAGTAGGTAGTCTGTAGCAACCTAATATGCTTATTGATTCAGACAGTGACAAAGTTAATCTTATGACTAGGCATTCAAATTCCTTTGGTTTGCTTATAGCAAGTGTTTCTGTGGCTGAAAGCTTCTCGTTGACATAAAAGCCCCCCCCCCCCCCGTGGGCCTATCTAATCGGAAGGTATTAAATGACGGCAGTGCTATCTGCCAAATAGAGGTGGACATGGACTTCTTTAACCATGTTTCTGTGACTACCAATACAGGTATGTCTGTATTAGTATGAGTTACCCAAATTTTCATAGTGTTTAATCTTCTCTGGAGACTGCATACATTCATAAGCATCATTTTTAATCCAGTAGCTACTCCAAACTTGGATGGAAAGGATAGTTGGGGGGGAGGGACTGAGTTAATTTCAACATTTCCTGAGCAAATGAGTAGTATTAACAATATATATATATATAATAATACTAATATAAACAATAAATAAGAAAGTGTGAGTACTCTTAATAGACCTAATTTGTGAGCACTGCACCCATTCAAGGCTCCGGCATTAGTGTGCCCGTCATTAGGGTGCCAAAAACAGAAATTCACCACCCCAACCCCCTCCGTGAGGTCCCCATCCCCTGGAATTGGATTCCTAGTTGAGGGGGGGGTGTGGGGCACAAGTCCTCCTATATAAACTGCGATCAGCGAAATTGTCATCTGGTGTCCTAATGACGGGTGCACTATAGCTGGTGCATTCTGAGGGTGGAACAGTTTGTGAAAGTATAAGTGGTGCAATGAGAGGATTTGGATGGTTCCTCCATATGTGGTAAGGATTAGTTACTTGAGGGGGGGACTTACCAGAGAAGAATGTACCTGTGGGGGATCATTAAGTGAAATTGGTCTAGAATTATTTTTCTTGATCTATTTGGGGCAGGTGAAAAGAAGGACTAGCAATGGGTGAAGCATCCTGTACAAGGAAAAGAAATTCTGCCAAATATAGTTCAGCTGAACCCAATTGTAATACAAGGAATGTCTAATTAGGTAAGGTTTGGCTTGCAAGTATCCGCTTATAGAGAGAGGCTCGTTAAGGGCATGAAGAATGATACAATAAATAAGGAGGTAATGAGGATTGAGACAGAAGGTAGTGATTACCTAGCACAGCTAGTTTGACTGACTGTTGGGCAGAACCAAGTGGAGCAGAAGGCAGGGAAGTTGGGTCCTACCACTCAGCGGAGAGGTAGGGGTGCAGAAGTGGGCTGGTTGTTTTTCTATAAAGGAGGTGGGACTATCTTAGGGTGGGAGGGTGGCTGAGGTAATCAGTAGTTGTTGTTGCTTGTAGAGGCTGGAGGGAGGGGGAGAGCCCAAGACTCTGGCTGCCCTCTAAGCCTGTTCAGCAATGCAGCAATAACTGGTGTCCTAGGGCTGGGAGGAAAGGGAGCAAGATCAGAGAAGAAGGAAGCAGTGTAAAATAGGATGAGATTTCAGCAAGGCCTTCGACACCATACCACACGGAAGACTGGTGACTGGTGAACAAGCTAGGTAGCCTGGAGGTGGGCCACAAAGTGAAAAACTGGGTTAGAAACTGGTTGAGGGACAGGAAGCAGATGGTGGTAGTAAATGGGATAAAATCCAAGGAAGGGAGGGTGACCAGTGGTATGCCTCAAGGATAAGTCCTGGACCAGTCCTTTTCTTTTTTTGCTCCTGTCCCTGCCACCTGAATGACTACTCCTTCGGGCCACTGAGAGCCCCACCTACAGGCCAGGTCAGTCCCCCTCCTGCCATCTGCTGTGGATCCAATTCCATGCCCCCAGACAGCCCAGACATATCCTTTGACCGGGGGGGTCAATCCACCAGGAGAACTGGGAGGGGAGACTAAAGCTCCATACTGGATTGGGGGCATGAGTCTAAAGGCACAGCCTTGAGAGCATTCCACCAGGGTTTCTATGGTAGAAGGGGGTCTTATGGTCGATTGGGCAACTTTTCTACATTTTCTCCCACCCACCCCTCCACCCTATTGATGATGCATGCTGCGGCATCCTGGTCAAATGCACCCATGATGTCTGTTCACCCACGCCTCAAGGTGTGTTGCTATATAGGCTGGTCACTAGAAGCCACTCATGGGTGGTGCTGGCTCATACCCTCCATTTCTGCAGGGAGGGGAGCATCTCTTGGATACTCTAAACCCTCCCTGACAGTCTCCGTTCCTGTTATCCCTGGCTCGTGCATGAACCTAGGTTGCCAGCATGCCAGGTGAACCCCCTTCACCAAGCACCACGGAGCCGACTGGCTAGTCCTATTCAATGTCTTCATCAGTGACATTGCTGAAGGGCTGGACGGGAATGTTTACCAAGTTGCAGATGATACCAAGATCTGCAACAGAGTGGATACTCCAGAAGGTAGGTAGGTAAAAATTATTTTTATACAGGTAATACATGTCATTTGGACATAATCCAGTTTACAAGACAGACCTGTGTAAATTCCTAACTAGTTACATACAAATAAGTTCCATGTTAAATACATATGAATACAAACACCACAATATACAAACAACACGGTATACCTAAAAGACTTACAATAGCTGGATTATAAAATCTCAAAATCCCAAGGAACCTTAGAGAAAAAAAAAACAAACATCTAACACTCACAAATGTGAGCATATAGCTCCTTTATAGTGTGAGTAAACAATGAATAATTTGGAATTTCTCTTACCTCATCAGGAAGAGAATTCCAAAAACTAGCAGCCTGATATAGCAAAGACCTGTCCCAACATTTATTATAATGTTTACCTACAACTATCTTATTTAAGTGAACTGGTCTTGTCAATATCCGTTTTTGATAGTTATTCACTGTAAATAATATTAAAGAAATTGGACGATTTACAGATGAATATTTCATTTTGTGTATTAAAGATAACCAATGACACTAATGATTTATGTCTAAAGGTGACCAGTTCACTTTCTTCAACAATAAACAATGATGAATCCGATAGTTTCCTTGTAATACATATCTTGCTACGCGATAATAAGTTCTATCTATTCTAGACAATAGGGTTTTATTTGCATTTCTATATATTAATTCTCCATATCTTAGCACTGGAATGATTAACTGATCTGCCAGTTTTTTTCTATCTAAACAAGATAAACAATCAGTACTTCTTCTTAACGCACCTACCTTTCTATTTATTTTTTTAATGAATGCAATAATATGATTTGAAAAGGACAGATGTTCATCAAATATAATCCCTAAATAACTATATTCTTTAACTTGTTCTAATTTAGTTTGATTTCCTATATAAATGGATAAATCATAAACAAGTTCACCACTTTTTTTCAATGGGAAATTCATACACTTTGTTTTTTTTGTGTTCATTATCAGCCCTGACCTGGTGAACCACCCCTCAATTCTTCGAAAATCAGACTACAAGTTAGTTTGTAATATTTCTTCCATTTTTCCAGACGCAATTATAACCGCATCATCGGCATAAAGTCGAATCTCTGATTTTTCTATAGTCGATGGCAAGTTATTTATGAATATTAGGAACAAAAGAGGTCCTAAAATTGATCCTTGGGGAACTCCTCTATTTACTTTCCTCTTTCTTGACAAACATCCCTGTACCTCGACTCTCTGGGAATGATCATCCAAATAAGATTTTAACCAATTTAAGGGATCTTCCCTCATGCCTATTCCATGAAGTCTTTCAATTAGTAAGGGGTGGTCCACCAGGTCAAAAGCCTTTGAAAGATCTACAAAAATAACAGCTGTCTTCCTATTTTCCCCAAATGACCTATTTATTTGGTCATAAAATTCCAAAAGGGCTGTTGTAGTAGACTAGTTTTTCCGAAAACCAGATTGTTTAGTTGTCAGCAAACTGTATCTGTCCAAATATTCCACTATCTGGCTAGAGACAAGTTTTTCAAAACATTTCGACAAAAGAGGTAATAAGGCTATGGGCCTATAATTATTAACTTCTACCCCATCCCCCCCTTTGAAAATAGGTTTTACTCTACTCTCTTTCCAAGATAAGGAAAATATCCAATCTGAAGACTCCAATTAAATAAATAAGTGATAATTGGTGCTATATGAAGCATGACTAGCTTTAAGAATTTACCTTCAGACAATCACTACAAAAGCCTTATGAGAATTTATATTTGAAGAATTTTATATACTTTAGTGACTGTTAAATTTTTAAATCTAAATGGAGGAAATTTATTTTGTATAAACTCTACATTAGTTTGTTCTAAGTCTAAATTAGAAGGAATTTCATAATTTGGGAGATCTACCAAAAAATTATTTAAGACATTACAAATTTCCTCCGGGTTTTCAGTAATGATATCCCCATTTTTTAATCTTAATTTCTCCTCTGAGGAATTGCATCCTGATTTAGTTAATTTCTTGATCACTCTCCGAAACTGTCATGGATCTATACTTGAGGCTATTTTATTTTTGTAAAATAAAATTTTTGAAGCCTTAATTAACCTTTTACATTTATTTCTAGCAACCTTAAAAGAAATCCAATCCTTTTCTAATTTTGATCTCAATGCTTTTTTCCAAATTCTATTTTTGATTCGAATTTGTTTCAAGAGTCTATCATTTATCCATGGTAATTTATTTAATTTCTTCTTTGCTTTAACTCTTGGGGTCAGAAGGGGTCAAAAGAATGAGGAGTGATCTGGGAAAGCTGGAAAAATGGTCCAAAGTGTGGCAATTAAAATTTAATGCAAAGAAGTGCAAAATCATGCACCTAGGGTTACCACTTTTTAAGAAGCCCAAAGTGGGACATTTCTTACTGAAGCATGATTTTTCGCAGGGCAGTACCGAACCTCGACTAATGCAACAGACTTGTTTCCTGTATATAATCAGAATTAAGGCTAAGTATTGCAATTGCATAGTTGCTTCTATTGTTTCTTATCATTTTAAGGTATTTTAGTTAAGGTATTGTAGTTTTCTGCAACATTTAGTGGAAAATTAGAAAATATGTTTTCTACTATAAAATCAGGACATGTAGTATTTTTCATGTTTTTTTTGCAGGACACAGCTGCCCAAATCAGGACTGTCCTGTGAAAATCAGGACAGGTGGTAACCCTACATGCACCTGGGGTGCAGAAACCCTATTAAGAGCTACTGGATGGGGAGGGGAGTGCTGACAGTCACCAGGGAAGAAAAGGATTTAGGGATAATCATCTCAGATGACCTTAAGGTGGGCAAACAATGTAACAAGGCTATGAGGAGGGCCAGTGGTTTGTTAGGGTGCATAGGAAGGGTATCACTAGCAGAAGAAAAGAGGTGGTGATGCCCTTATACAAAACACTGGTGAGGCCTCATCTAGAGTACGGTGCTCAGTTCTGGAAGCTGCACCTTTGCAAGGACATAGACAGGGTGGAAGTGGTTAAGAGAAGGGCGGCCAGGATGGTGCTGGGGTTGCATCAGAAAACATATCAGGACAGATTAAAAGACCTCAATATGTACACACTGGAAGATAGGAGGGAACGGGGAGATTTGATAGAGACCTTCAAGTATCATAAAGGCTTGAACAAAGTGCAGGTAAGTGACATCTTTCAGTACAAGAGTTGTTCAAGGATGAGGGGGCATGATATGAGATTGAAAGGGGACAGGATAAGGGGAAATGTGAGGAAGTTATTCTTCATGGAAAGGGTGGTAGATGCTTGGAATAGCCTGCCCCAGGAGGAAATGGGTGCTAACACAGTGGGGGGATTCAAACATGCATGGGATGGACATAAAGAATTCCTAGATGTGGGAAAGAGAGGCAAAAGCCAATGACCAAATAGGGTCAGTGGCCTCTGATACAGGCAACGAATACGGGCAGACTAGGTGGGCCTAATAGTCCTATCTGCTATCAACTAATATGTTACTATGGGCAAACGCAGAGTGCAATTCAAACATTTGCACTGTGCTTTGTGACTTTTTGTGAATCTAGCCCCTGGTGTGGACAAGGAAGTTGCTATGTTTGGCTGAAGTTTCTAAGGTGCCACAGAACCTTAATCTGTTCCTCCAAAGGACTGAGGCTGTATAGTAACCAATGTCCAGGGATTAGATACATCAACATGGTAACATTCTAAGGTCAGAAGGAGCTCTACTAGGTTCATTATGGACATAGTATGGAATGTTCTGAAATTCATTTTTTTTTTTTTTTTTATAAGGATCATAAAATGTAAGTCTTGCCAATGTCAACTTTAAGTTTCTTTTGCAGAAAACTGGAAAAGCACTTTAAATATCAGACCCACAATGATTAAACTGGGGACATGATGATTTTCAGAATGCAAAATATATCCAAACTCTTGTCAAAGATAAACTTTACTGTGCAAATATGTGGTTCTTTCATAAAAATTGTCTACTTAAACTTCTCCCTTTGCGGGGTATTTTACTGTTGCAACAAAAAGGCATAATCATGCTGGGACTATATCACAATATGACATTGTATGTGAGACTTGGATAGGTTCAGGAAGAGTGACATGACATCATCAGAGTGTGCCACAGTCTTAATGTAAGGATGTCAGTGTACGTGAAAATGGATGCTATCATCCCTCAATGGTACATTATAAACATGCTTACTTAGACCTTCCTGCACCATTGTGTGTGGTGCAGAGTTGCTAATCTGTTACTAGCAGATCAGTGTAGAGATGATGGGAAATGAAATGATCCTTTTCTACTGTGCTGAGACACTGTAGTGGTGTGGATATGAAAAGCTGCAGATGTTTTTGGTCCCAGTGTGGAAGCTCACTGTGAAATCCATTGCTCCAAACAACTGTTTACCATCCACTCCTATGTGCCTCCAGTTACTCCCTCTATCCTGTCTCCCCCATGTCTGCGACTGCTAACAGATCTTCTAAATTCCCACATTGGGATGTGCTGAAGAATGCCTGGAACAGTGCACACCTTACACAGGAACATTGAAGCAGTGATGTAAACAATCCTAAGTAGCAAGATACCTCTCAAGTGGCCCACATTTCAAGAGACATCCCTCATTATGTTTGCTTACATGCATGCACAAAAAAACATCTTGGGACAGTACATTTATTTATTTTATTTATTTATTTATTTATTCAATTTTGGTAACCGGGTAGGCCCACTAAGCCCCGAATGTCCCTTTTTCAGGGGCGACCCGGAATTCGTTACAGAAGGATACAAGTACAATAATGGAACAAGGACATAGTACATCATAACAATAGGGAGAATTCAAGTACATGAATAAACAGTGCTAACATTGTGCCAAAATTAGTTATAGGAGAAGACAATTACATAAAAAGTCAATGATAGCATTGCACATGGCATTAGAGAGGTGTGTCACTGTCATGGCCAATGCAGCACAAGCTTTGGTGGGCTCGTCCCTGACACACCAATGAATCTGCACACTATCTATGACAGCGGTCAGACTGCAGTGGGCAGAAATGGTCTGTACTTGAAAAAATTGTACCGCTGCAATCAGGGACCATTTCTTCAAGCTTACGTTGCACTTTCAGATTGGATTGGCAGCCATTTGTAATTCTTGGGAAGCAAGAGACACACATCAGTGGTATTCTCTGCAATCCCGTGTAGTCCAAGAAGACAGATGATCCAACACATCTTGTTAGTTGAGTGTTCCTTCTGTCCCCCCCCGACTCACTGCATTGTGCAAGTCATGGAGTTTCTGTCCAGCTCTGTCCAGTCAGCTCCCCCCCCCACAGCAGTCTATAAAGGATAGTGCTATGGAAGTTCATGGACCTTGCCCACACACCCGCCATGCAGATCTCGGGGCTCCCACTGGACAGTGCATCAGCACTGGCAGTGCACATTTTATAGACCATGTGTGTCTCTTTCTGTGCCTCTCGCTCAGGGTTTCCACCTTCCAGAGCAGTCGGTACCACTATAGTACCATGGACCTTCATGACCCTTGTCCACCTAGCTGACCCATGGATCTGCAGGGTCCAAACACACAGTGCATCGGAACCAGGAGTGCCCCCCCCACACACACCAAAGACTGATTCCACTGCAGCTGCTAGCACAGAGAGAGTTAGCCAGTGATACTGCAGGTGTGTCCCAGCTGTCTGTTTTCCTTTTGCCACAATCCACTGGCACCCAGCTTGGCCCATGTCCCCAGCATCAGCGCTGTGATGAGAGGGACAAGCGGCTTCCTGAGTGCTGTTTCCCCACAATCGTGTATCCCCCACCACTCCTTCCAGTGCTGAGACCCCAGCCCGGCAGCATCGCTGAATCTTCTGCTGCCTAACGTTCATATGTGCCCAGCATTAGTGAACAGCTGCGGTCTGCAACAAACAGGGAGAGGAGCAGAAATGTTTAACAGCACCATGCTATGTGCCCATTCAAACACATTGCTTACAGCTGTTCACCCCACATCATGGAACCTGCACCCAGCAAGCATCAGTCAGTCACCAAGCCGTTCCGAATTGCTGAATGCCCTGTGACCCACCATTCCCCATGTCCCTAGCATCAGTCAGTGGCCACAGCGAGCATCAACAAGAAAGAAAGCACCCCCCTCCCCTATCTCAGACACATCATTAGTGAGCATCTCAGCCAGAGGGATGATGAGACAGAATGGGATAGCACAGTTCACAGGCAAGTGATAATTCTGTGAAGTGTGTTTCATGGGGACAGAGACCCACAGACAGATAGACAGTGCCATGTGTAGGGAGAAAGCAAGCGTGAATCGAGACTGCACAGTGAGTGCAAGGAAGACAGTAGTATGGGAACCAAATTTGGCTACCCTCTCTCCTTGTGAGCCTGATAAAGACAGGGCTCCATTACTCTGTAACATTTCAATCCCAAGAGAATAAAACATTAAACCTACTTAGCAGTTCCACTAACAATAACAAAGATGCCTCTGCATTAGAGTTTATGGGGTATACTGCAACTTTTATGGGAAATATTTAGGGATTTTGCTGTGTAATTTTGGTTTTTAGTGTGTGGAATGTGCCTGCTGGCCCCCTCGGTCTTGCGCTATTCGGCCTCCTCTCTCCATGCCCTCCGTCCGTTCTTCCCTTCTTCTCTGCTCTTTATTGTCTGTCAATACTCTTCGGTGTTGGGCATTGCTCGTAGGAGACGGGGAGGTGGGCGTGGTGGGGGGCATGAACATTGGAGGTCAAAAGAGGGGTGCTCTCACATAGGGGTGGTTAGGGCCAGGAGATGACCTAGGGCAAAATGGAGCCTGGAACTTGGGGATCCATGTCTAGTCCCCATACCCAAGGGCATCATCTCTTTAGATGGGCATTTAGTTGGGACGGCTCAAGAACCCCTTCCAACTCTGGCGGTGTTATACAATGTCAGATCTATTAAGAACAAAACTGCAATTCTTGCAGATTTTGTTGGAACAGCTTATCTGGCTTGCATCACCGAAACCTGGCTTGATTGAAAATACTGGCCCCATTTTGGAGGCAGCAATTCCAGCCAGGTACTCAGTGATTCACCACCCGAGATTAGATCGCGGGGGGGGGGGTAGCAGTCTGTTTTAAGACCAAATTGGGCCTCAGAGATGTACTAGTTGAGGTTAAATCCTTTGAATGTACAGTGGTAGCTGGTGTGGGTTACAGGATAGCTCTCATCTACCGTCCACCTGGGGCCGAGAAGCGATTCCTGCAGGAAGTGGCAGATAGAGAGGTTGAGGATTGATTGGCCCCCTTGAATATTTCTTGGAGTTGCGCAGATCCCTACCTCTGAACAGATGTGCGACCTTGGAGTCGTGCTTGATGATGGGCTGACCCTTCGTCATCAGGTGTCGGCAGTCGTCAAGTCAGCCCGTTACCATCTTCGGAATATTGCCAGGGTCAAACACCTTGTTCTGTCCAGTGACCCGCCTGTATTGGTCCACACCTTTGTGACCTCTCAGATTGACTACTGCAACTCCCTTTATCTTGGGCTTCCTGGCATTGATATCCACTGCTTGCACTAGTGCAGAACGCTACTGCTCGTTTATTGACAGGGATACCTAGGGGTTCTCATATTACCCCTGTGCTGTGCAATCTGCACTGGCTGCTGATTCAGTGGAGAGATGGAGTGAACTTTTAGGGCTGAACACTCCAAGGCACACCTCTATGCCTGTCACTGGTTGCAAGGTGGGGGGGGGTGGAATGATGTGAGCATTACAGCCAATGATCTCAAGTCACACCCCTATTGCCTGGCAGTCTCTACAGGATGGGGTGTCACAGTTGGAAACCCTAACATCATAGGCGTTTGTTGGTATTGTCACTCCATATTTTCAACATGGGCTTTTTGTGACCCCAACTCATGAAGAGCGGCACAATCAGTTTGTTAGCCGAAAGGTGGTGTTGCACAGCGGCTATGCCATTGGTGACACAGGGGTGAAAACACATTTTGGGCAGGATGTGAAAAATGACAACTGTATTGTTCATGAGGAGGTGTAAAAAAATGGCAACATTGAAAATCTGGAGTGAAAACATGAAAAACTGGTGAAGCCATTAGCATGCATGGAAACTGCTCAACACACGTCCATAACCCAATTATTTTGGGGATTGTTTTAGCCACATTTTCAACATAGGCATTTTGGGACCTCACCCGCATGAACAGTGGCACTGTGATTTTGTTAATCTGTAGCAAAATATGATTTCCCACAGTGACCACGCTATTGGGCACCACAGGTTTTTTGGGCAGGCTGTGAAAAATGACAGCTGTACTGCATAAGGAGGTGTGAAAAATTGCCAGTGTTGAAAATCTGGCATGAAAATATTGCACATTTGTGAAGTTACAAGGGTGGGTGGAAACTACTCAACGCACGCTTGTAACACAGTCATTTTAGGGATGTTCATCACCAAATTTTCAACATAGGCATTTTAGGACCTCTGTTTATGAACAGTGTCACCGTCATTTTCTCAAACTGTCCTGAAAACTGATTTCGCTCAGCGACCGCGCTATTCTGCACCGGATGTGCAAAAACATATTTTGGCTAGGATATGTAAAGTGACAGCTGTACTGTTCATAAGGAGGTGTGGAAAAATGCCAATTTTGAAAATCTGGAGTGAAAATATTACAAATTCACAAAGGTACGAGAGTGTGTGGAAACTGCGCAATGTACGCTCGTAAAACAGCCATTTTGGATTTTTTCCACAAATTTGTAACATAGGTTTTGAGAGCCCCCTCATGAACAGTGGCACTGTCATTTTGGTGTCGGCCCTGAAAGGTGATTCTGCGCAGTGACAGCAAAATCACCTTTCGGGACGGAATAACACCATGACGGTGACTGAATTCATGAGGAGGGGTCTCAATAACTCCATGTTAAATATTTGGTGCTAAAATTCCCAAAAATGCCCGAGATATGTACCAAAATTGAAAAAACCCTATTTATGCCATTATACGGCTTACGGCAATTCTTCAGTTACATGTGAGACTTTGAAGAGTACAGACATGTTCCCGGTCCAACGAAGATCATCGTGCCCATGCTCTGGAAGTAAGTATGGGGTGGGGTGGGAAGGTGTGGGGAGGCATGGTGCATGAGGGTGAACGCTGGTTGGGGAGGGAAACCGGAGTCGACGAGGGACCATTTTCTGCTTTGCAGGTTTTAAAAAATGAAAACATTGTGGGACGGTTTTTCCTTTACAGGGTCATTTGGCACACTGTGGTGGGTTCCCAGCATGCCAGCTGAGTGTTTTTTTTGGGAGGGTTCTGTAGCCGATGGGGGATTGGGCACCCACGTGGGCACACAACAAATGGGGGGGACATTATGCCAAAGGGGAGTGGGCTCCCCTGTTGGCAAATGAAACCGTGAAGGTTGACATGATGCTGAGGGGGACTGGGCACCCCCTTGGCACACACTTTGAATGAGAGGGCGGTTGCATTATGCTGATGGAGAGTGGACTCCCCCATTGGCAAATGACGTGGTTTTGGGCATGCCAACAGGGGGATTGGACACCCCTGAAGTCGTCTCTCTGGGTGGTGGCAGTCAATGCCGCCATGTTAATGGAAGGGCTTCACTATGAAAGGCATATAGGCAGGGTTTGTTTTGGTGCTGCTGCATGATGAGCTTGGTTGTCATTGCAGCAGACCTTTCCTTAGATGTGCTCGCCACATTATGTATTCCTGGTGTGGCACCTGCATGCTGGATTATTGAGGAATGAGGGACGCACCTATTGATGTGTGCCCTGCATCTGCCCAACAGTGACCACACCTCCAAATCTGCTGCTAATGCAATATGTTGGCCATTCAAACACAAGCCAACATAAACAAGTGTTCCCAAAAGCTAGAGGGGGTGACTACAATAACTTGATTCATCAGAGGGAAGGCTTTTGGATGTTCACTCTAAAAACTGACAGATATCCAGGTCTAATAGATAGATTTGACCTGGCACCTTACTCAAAATAGAAAAAACACCTCTGATTCTTTCTCTTACTGAATATCTAATGCAAAAGAGAGTTAGATTCCTGAATATAATATAGCACCTATGTATATTTACGAATCTGAGATGCATAAATGCTGTTTACAAATATTTCATTGTTTATTGCTAATTGTGGCTTTTGCTTTCTTATTCTAGGTAAACATGATACTAGAAAATCTTTGAGTGAGCCGCTCCCTATGCAGCAGTCTCTGTGTCTCCACAAGACTCTTTTTAGGCATATAATGGACTCTCAGGATTTTATGTACATACAAGCACTTTAGGTGATGTTTATTTATTTTGCATTGTGAATTGTTACAATAAAACAAGACATGTACACTGTTTTAAAAAAAAAAAAATTAAGTACTCACTGCACTAATAGTTGTCACTTTTCTGTCCATTGTTTGATGTCACACGTGTATGGACACAGTCAGCTTTGCCCCTCCTTTTTCTGTAAATAAGTAGGTCTTTAGGAATATACTTGTAAGAACATTCCTCTAGAATGCCTCTGCATTAAGCAAAAAGTAACAGTTTACCTATTTTTGTATATTTTTCATTATTGTCATTTGTTGTGGTCCACAGTAAAATCCCCTGCCCACCCAAAGCAGAGCCGCGCTGAGAATGTGCATCTACCGAGAGTGCTGTCCTGACGTGCACATTTTACTATCCCCATCTCAAAAACCATTTAATCCACTACAGTGTGTCATACTACAGTGTTCCTGGCATCTTTAAAGAAAAACTGAGCACTCGTTGAGCTGCAAAATACCATGCATGTGCATCAGCGGTACATTCTCGTATATCCATGGGATCATTTTCCCAGCCCCTATTGCGCATGCACGGGATTTTGGCACCAGCTTTACAAAGTATTTTGTGGCTCAACAAGTGCTGCTATTTAGTTTTCTGTATCTCAACTTTTACAATTTTTACCAAAGGACAGTGAGGGGTATAAATACTGTTGTTGACAGACCAGAAAATTTAATAAAAATAAACAACTCTTAACATAAAATGATAAGTGCTTCCCATTCCCAAGGGCCCCCCCCCCCTTTCTTTTTCTGTACTGCACTTGTACCAGAGTTCAGCTATATTATCCGTGGGTTTCTTTACTTTTTTTTTTGGCAGTCATTTATTTTCTCAGCACTTTCTACTCCACAAAATACCACCCACAGAAACATTACAGTGACACTGGGGATGTCCAGTCCTTCAGTGTCTTGATGAGGAATCATCTTGGATCCCCCATATCTCACATGCGCAGTTCTTTGTTATTTTTATCTTCATGGGGTGCTGTATTAACCATAATGCACAGAATATAATCTATATATGCTGTAACACTTTACCTATTTACATTCCTTATTCCTATTACCTCTTTCTCTCCTCCCCATCTTATGTTTGCAATATCAATCAATCAATCAATCAATCAAGTCTTTATTTAACCGGGCGTTCATCGTTGAGCAGAAGCTCATTTGCAAGATGGACCTGGGTGGAGCATGAACAATTGTATATACAGGTCAACACAGGTATTTACAAGGCAATACAGATAATACTCTTTACAGAGAGGAAGAAAAAGAAGTTCATTTGTACATAGAATTATACAGATATTGTACAGATTACACGGTATTTACATACATAGAAGTGTCTATAGGAAGATAAAGCAGGTTATCTAAGGTTGCAGGAGGAAATAGCGGAAGAAAAAATAAAAATAAAAATATACACCAGGTAGAGGTGAAGGTAGGGAAGAGAGGAGGAAGTAGGGAGAAAGGCTAGGAGGCGTGGTGCACAGAAAGGAGTTGGTAAAGCTGGATGTAGAAGGTGGATGGAGAAAAGAGTATGTGTAGCCCGGATTGAATGCTATAAAATACGGGGCATGGTAGGATGTCACAACCCAGGGTAGTGAGCTCCTATCCGAGGTTGGGAAAGGAAGAATAAGGGGATGGATGGGCCTAGTGTTGATAAGACAGGGGGGATAAGAGAGAGAACAATTAGGCTGGTGAGGAGCAAGCTGGGGGGGTCAGTACTTAAAATTGGGTCTAGGCGTGGCTATATACCAGTGCAGACACCGGTACTGGGTCTGAGTGGGTGAAGCAGTTACATACTTCTCTGATTGTACGGAAATAAAGCATCTTGAAAGCATTTATACTGATTAGAGTGCTTAATTTGAGGGTTTTTTGTAGATCGTTCCATAAGGTAGGTAGCACGAAGCTTATGGCTGCCCTGCCGAAGCGGGATTTTGCTTTGGGTACTTTAAGTGTAATAGCTGAGTAACTTCTTAACGCGTATTTCCCAATTATACTCAGGGGAAGACAGCAAGAGATATAGTAAGGCAGCTTATTAGAGATGGCTTTATAGGTCCAGAGAGCAGCGTTTCTGTGGCGCCTGAACTTTAGTGATGTCCATCCCACTGCCGCCGCATATAGGGTGCAGTGATGTGTGTCGAAGGGGAGTCCCGTTATAAACCTCAGTGCTCGATGGTAGAGTGTGTCCAGTTTAGCCATGTAAGAGTTAGGGCACTGGCTGTAGAGGAAGTCAGCGTAATCAACCAATGATAGGAAAATGGATTGGACCAGTTGTTCTTGGCATCTCTGGTGAGAAATTGGTTGATTCTAAAAAGCAGTCCAAGCCTTTGCCGAAGTCGTTTTAGCAAGTCCTCGATATGTTCAATGAAGGAGAGTCTTTGGTCTATCCAAACTCCCAGATACTTGAATTTTGTAACAAATTCTAGTTTTCACCTAGAACTGTGGTAATTTGGGGAACTGTCCACTGGACACAGGGTTAGCTATACGGATAAAAGGAGAGGGACCATCGCTTTAGTTTTTTTGGCATTAAGGAGTAGCTTTTTTTGGAGGAGTTGGCTTTGCAAAAGGTTGAATTCTGACTGTAGGTCATTGCAGGCAGCTTCAGATGTTGGGTGACTCATGTAGAGAACTGTATCATCTGCAAACAGATGGATGTTGGCTTCTTTTATACACTAGTCGATGTTATTAATGTAGATTGCAAAAAGTAAGGGCCCTAATATAAAACCTTGAGGTACCCCTCTTTGCAGAGTTTTTAAGGGGGACAGGCCTCCTTCTGCTTTAACTTGTTGAAGGCGCCCTGTAAGATAGTCAGTGAACCAACGCAGAGAGGAGGGGTCCACACCTATGGTTTGAAGGGCGGAGAGGAGCAGACTATGGTCGACGGTGTCGAAAGCCTTGCTTAGATCAAGGAAAACAGCACAAATAAAGTTTTTGCTCTCAAGATTACACTGCCAGTCATTAGTAACTTTGGCGAGGGCTGAGATAGTGCTATGTTTAGCTCTGAATCCGGACTGCATAGGATTTAGCAGTTCCCTAGACTCAAGGTGAGTCCTCAGCTGTGCATTTACAATTTTCTCTAGGAGCTTGGACAGGACCGGAAGGAGGGAAATTGGCCTGTAGTTATTGAGATCGCCACGGTCACCTGATTTGAACAGTGGTATGACATGTGCTGTCTTCCATATAGGTGGTAAGGTGCCCTGAGACAGGGATAAGTTAAAAAGGTGGGAGGCGGGTATTGCTAGTACGTGGTAGGCAATTTTAGGAAGTAAGGGTCAAGGGAGTCGGCCCCAGCACTTTTTCTAGTATCCAACTGAAGCAAGAGGTCCTCTACCTCTTTCAGTGTGGCAGGTTGAAGTGAGAAAGGCGGCGAAGCTATCGGAGTTTCACGCAGTTGGCTGGCAGTCTGGGAGCGAAGTATGTTTGCAGGGGAGTTATATGTATATATATGTATATATATGTTAGATATATATATATATATATATATAGATATAATATATGTTTTCAACCTACTACTCGCCTACCTACTTCTGTACTCATTCATATACACAACATCCATATTTCTCTAATCTCGCCATTCCTATAATGTATCTCTCTACATCCTGCACTACCAATGCCAATACCAGTAAGCAAACATTCGGCATAGACAAATGCTTGTTTCACCCCTTAAAATTGTTGTGGTCCACATCTGCCCTACATGGAAAAAGTGCTGGTCACACAGAGAAGGTGTTGTAAGCTCAGAATTTAAAGCAGAATAAATCAAAATTAAACTACTGAATAATACAATTAAAAAATGGGTTCCACAGTGTTCCGAGCTTGTATTTCCATGTTTGATAATGTGTCCCACATAATGTGGGCCAGTGTTCCACATTGCCCAACATTTTCAGTGTCAGTGTTCCACATTTCAATGACAAAAGGTTAAGAGGTATGAGGGTTGTTAGAATCAACTGATGTTCTGGGTTCAGGTTCTGGTATAGAACTTTGCAAATAGTTTCTGGGTTCTAATGTTCTTTAGAACTCGAACTCCGTTGTGTAGAGGACTAAACAGAACAAGCATTTGTCAATGCCGAATGTTTACTTAGTGTTATTAGCATTGGACGTGCAGGAGTTAGACAGATGCAGAATAGGAATGGCAGTGAAGTACTGAACTCATGCCAACCCCACCTCCACCCTGCAGAGATGGACAGGCATTGGGGTGTGCCTTTTGTGTCATCGCCCATAATACTCATAACATTTCACCTCACCCTATCCTGTAGAGACCGACAAGTGTTGAGGTGTATCTTGGGGTGTTCGGCTTCAAAGTCACCTCATTTCATAAAGACATATGCTGAAATGGGTGCAGTATAGAAAAATGGGGTGAAGTCTGGGGCCGAAGAGTCCAAGGCACATATCGATGCCTGTCACTGACTTCAGGGTGGGGGGTGGGGGAAGAATGATGTGAACATTACAGCTTGCAATCCAAAGGCACACCCCAATGCCTGTTAGTCTGTACAGGGTGGGACTTTATGATTAGAAACCCTAACGCCCTAGACGTTTGTTGGTATTTACACTACAAATTTTCAACATGGCCTTTTTGTGACCCCCACCTCATGAAAGCATTTGGGACCTCTGCTCATGAACAGTGGCACTGTGATTTTGTTAATGTGTCCCGAACTTTGATTTCCACAATGACCATACCATTCTGTGCCAGATGTGCGAAAACACAGATCAGGCAGGATGTGAAGAATGACAGCTGTACCATTCATAGGGAGGTGTGAAGAGATGGCAATGTTGAAAATCTGGAGTGAAAATATTAAAAATGCTCCAGCTTCCAAGGGTACATGGAAACTGCACGACACACGCTTGAAACACAGTCATTTAGTGGAATTATTTCACCAAATTTTCAACATAGGCATTTTGGGACCTCTGCTCATGAACACTGTCACTATGATTTTCTTAATCTGTCCCAAACATTGATTTCCCACAGCGACTGAGCCATTGTGCGCCAGACGTGCAAACACACATTTCGGGCAGGATGTGAAAAATGACAGTGGTACTGTTCATCAGGAGGTGTGCAAAATGGACAATGTCGAAAATTTTGAGTGGAAATATTACACATTGTTAAAGTTACCAGTGTGCGTGGAAACTGCGCAAGGCATGCTTGTAACACAGTCATTTTATGGATTTATGTCACCAAATTTTCAACATAGGCATTTTAGGACCTCTACTCATGAACAGTGTCACTGTGATTTTCTTAATCTATCCCAAACACTGATTTCCCACAGCGGCCGTGCTATTCTGTGCTGGAAGTGTAAAAACAAATTTCCACCAGGATGTGAAAAATGACAGCTGTACTGTTCATAAGGAGGTGTGAAAAAATGCTAGTGTTGAAAATCTGGAGTGAAAATATTACAAATTCGCGAAGTTATGAGTGTGCATGGAAACTGCGCGGCTCACACTTGTAACACAGTCATTTTTTTTTATTTTTTCACTAAATTTGCAACATAGGCTTTTTGATAGGCCACCTCATGAACAGTGACACTGTTTCATTAATCCGTCCCAAAAGGTGATTCTGCACTGTGACCTCAAAATCACCTTTTAGGACAACTCTTATCATGACAGTGACTGAATTCATGAGGAGGGGTCCCAAGAACCCCATGTTAAAAATGTGGTGCCAAAAGTCAAAAAAATGGCAGAAATATCCACAAAAGTTGGAAAAAAAAAACATTTATGCCATTATACAGCTTACCGGCATTTCTTCATTCGCAGTCGGCTTTGAAGAGTGCAGACATGTTCCCGGTCCACTGAAGATCATCGTGCTGGGCTCCGGAGGTAAGTATGGTGTGAGGGGGTGTGTGTGGGGAGGTGGGGTGCTCAGAAGATGTGTGCGGGTTGGGAGAGTGGCCATGAGAGACAGCGAGGGACAGTTTTTCCTTTTTTTACAGGGCTAAAAATAAAACAACAATGCGGGATGCTTTTGGCACACTAGGGTGGGCTCCCAGCGTGCCACCTGGGTGTTTTTTGGCAGGGGGGCTGGAGCCAATGGGGATTGGGCACCCCCATAGACCATACAGTGTGCTGGGGGTGCATGAGCTGATGGGGATTGGGCACCCCCTTCGGCACACAACAAATGGGAGGGAGCACATTATGCTGACAGGGATTGGGCTACCTCTTTGGCAAATGAACTGGGAAGGGGACATGCTGACAGGAGAATTGGGCACCCCCTTCGGCATTAATGGGAACTGTGAGAGGCGGCGGCTGTCTTTCAGCTTCCTGGGGACTGTAAGAAGCCCACAGAGAAGCTGCTGCCACGTTTATTGAAAGGGAACACTAGTCAATGCAACTGTAATTGGTTGCTGCAGTCAGGGACTGCCCCAGCAGCAAAAACAGCTGATTGGTGATGACGGGGTGCTCCCTGATTGCAGTGGTGAGTTTGTTTCAAGTTTGTGGCAAGCTACACTACTGCTAACATGGAAAGCATGATCCTCTATTGGTGCCAAACAGATCAGCCCCTATATGGGCTGCTGGCATTGGCAACAACACTGTCATGCCTCCACAACTCGTTACTGCAGCAAGCTGCCCCAATATGTTTCTTGCACATGTGTGCAAACAAACATAAAAAACAGATAATGATACTGAGAGGTGAAAAGAAACACAAAGCCTTGCCCTTTCAGCACAGCAATAATATTGTTTTACTGGACATGCAGTAAAGAAAAACCCAATGTGCCTTTCAGAAGGTAAATGCCAAGTGTCACAGTTCCATGTACAGTAGCTGGTACATCTGCATATGAGCAACACATTCTCATATTGTCTCTCACTCTCTCCAAAACATTTGAGAATGTATTTCCCAATGATTAGTTTTCTGTTGTAGGCTGGCAGCTCTTGTTTTTGAAATATTTGAATAAGAAAAAAGCATTTTATTTAATATTTAGAACCATTAATACTTAGAACCCAGAGGTGTTCTAGTTCTAAATTAGCACTCGAACCCCTGGGTTCTTAAAGGATTCTAATCTTTTTAGAACTAGTTCTGACAACCCTAGTAGGAAGCCATTTTTTTAAATTAATCTATTTGTTAACTGGGTAAGGACACTTGACAGGTCCTTTTTCAGGTGTGACCCGGAGACATACAACATTGAACAAACATATACAGTACAGAGTTAATTAACAATTACACTTGAACTGCTGTAATAAAAATAACTGACAATTATTCTTAAAACTAAGTAAGGATGATACTTGATGAAGGGTTATGGGCAAAGCATTCCAAAGTGTCATGGTGGGCTGTGACACCCCCACATCATGCTGGTGACCAGGGTTTGGAAACAGACATGGGATAACTCATGGGCCATCTGGGGAAAGGAAGATTGAACATCTACTGCCAGCTCTTCTCTATTGGCGGGTGGGGGGGTCGGCACGTGTTGCTGCTTAGCTGTCACCTAGCAGAGGCTCGGTGGCACAGCAGTGATTGCCTCTCAGTCAGCCAGGAACAGATGCAGAGTATGTGCAGCATCTGTACGGGTCCATGTCCACATCTTTGCCCATGTGCTGGCTTGGGTAATGGGGCAAAAAAAGGGAGGAAAAGAACCCCAACTGGCAGGATAAAAATGCTACCCTGCGTGGTCAGCACCACTGCCAGGAGGCACCCACTCACCTATGGTGGTCCCAGTAGATGGGGTAAGTCATCAGCTGGTGGGTGATGAGGCTGGTGGTTCCCGTCAGAAGGGGGCTAGTTGGGGGGTGCAAGAAGTGCAATAAATATTGAAAAACAGAGGTATGAGCAGGAAATCTTCTCAACACACAGAAAACTTGCCAAGAAAGTTTATGTTTAGTAATCTTTTGGAAATTTATGTTTTCTGTAGAACTTAGTGTTTGCTATTTAACAAACTTGATATGAGCTCCCACACCAGACTAATTTTTGTCCCTTCAGAGTGAATCATCATACTATTATTGGGACAGCAAGATGACAAAGCTATAAAAATTGTTTTTACCAGTAAAGTGATTTTCCTTTATGTTGTACCTTGACAAAATTACTCTGATGTCAGAGCGAATGCTTTAAATTAAGGGCTGCTGTCTGCGTTACTAGACTTGCTTTTAGTTTAAGTTTCCTTTCTGTGCTAACATTTCCTTTCTGAGAGGCCAAGTAGCAGGTTAGCTGCCACCCCATCTGCTTCACTCAACGCAGGCACAATCCTGGTGGCCTTCACTGCCTGCTCTTGAGTACCTCGTAGCTGTTCCTTGTCACTATAGAAACTGACAGGGCTTTTGTTTCTGCTTCCTTCTTGGGACAATATGTCCAAGCATAAAAAAAATGAAAAAAATAATACATCACACTATTTACAAGTATTCCAGCTAAATGTTACCTCTGCTTTCTCTTCTCTTTTTTTGTTGTTGTCTTGTACTGTATGTTTCTGTATCTGTAGTGGACAGACTACATACATGGAACCAGTTTTAATTACAACTGAAAGCTCCACAGCTGGGTTCAGGCACTGGTGAGTCCAACAGTTGCTGGGGGCCCCTTCTAATGATGGGCTCCTGACATAACCAGCATCCTTCTTTAGTTTTTAAAGCAGCAATATGGACAATGTGTTTTTTTTTTCATAAGAATACTGCCAGCAGGTAGCCCACAGGAAACCTTGTATATTCTTTGTTACATTTTATTTCATTCCTGATGCGTGTTTTGATATTTTAAAAAGCTTCTGCTCTCCTGCCACGCCCACCATGATGAAACTAAGCATTTCTGTGTGTTATTGTGCTGTTACTGGCAGAAATGGGTTCAGGCACCCTCCTGACATATTTGCAGTGTGAATCCAACACGCAGAGAGAAGGAGTAACTGCAGGGGAAGATATTTTGAAAAAATGAAGGTGGTAGCTAGATTTATTGATGGAGTCATTAATTACAAAACTACACAGGAATACAGGATATACGGATAAAAGGGGGCTATTGCCCACTGAGTCTGTCCTCCACTTCTTAACAGGGCTGATATGTAATTCCCTTGTCTATAACATTGAGGTCAAGTTTCCTTTTAAATAACTCCAATGAAGGACTTTTGACTATCTCCCTGGGTAAGTTGTTCCACATAGACACTGCCTTTTGAGTAAACCAGGCTCTACAATGCTCAGATTTAATGCGTTCCACTTTCTGTTGGTATCCATGACATCTGGAGACAGATATTCAAAGCTTTGCACCAGGCACAAAGTGGTTGTGCCCACTTTGCACTGAACTCCCATATTCAAAGGGCAGCTGTGCATGCGTTAAATCCATTTACACCCTTACGCAGTGATGATGAATGCAATGTTCAATGGCAGGGACAGGACTGTGCATATCAGCGCAGCACAATATTCAGTGTGTAAGCACTGTGCAAAGGGACTAGTGCAGGCCACTTAGCACTGCACAATTACAAACCATAAAAAGGCCAACTTAAACCAGGGCAAACACAAGAGACAGGCAGTGACACTGTAGGCCACAGTTCATGATGGCACTCAGGGGAGCACACATTGTGTACTTGCTGCAGCAGGTCATATGGGAGGATTAGAAGGCCAATGCCCACCCTGTACCCATACACAGGCCATGGAGGTGCTATGCTGCACACAGACAGTACTGTCCATGACTCACATATGAAGCCCTCAGTAATAACCAGATTGTGAGCGGGTACAAGTTCAACAGGCCCATGCTCAGGCAGCTGTGTGAGCTACAGCATGACCAGCTCCAGACAGACACCCAGCACAGTCACGCATTGTCTGTTGAGATGAAGGTGATGGCTGCAATGTGTTTTCTGGCCACCAGAACATTCCAGACACTGGTGGAGGACACCACAGTATCTTGCTGTCAACCACCACGTGCCTGTTGGGCCAGTTCCCATACACTCTGTTGGACTATGTTGGGGAGTTCATTGTATTCCCCAGCATATCAGCAGAGCGAACAGCAACCGTGCAGCAGTTCCATCAAGTTGCACACCTACCACCTGTAATCAGTGTCATTGACTGCACCCACCGGTGATAGAGTGGAGGCCTGTCACAATAGGAAGGGATACCACTCCATCAATTGCCAGGTGGTGTGTGATGCAACAGGGCACTTCATCAATGTCCTGGCATAGCACCCCAGCAGTGCCCACAATGTCTTTGAATGGCACAATTCCATGCTGTGCCAGAGGTTTGAGTATGGGGACATCCCTAGTGGCCACCTCATTGATGAGTATACTTCACAGGCCCAACCCCCACAGCCCCATATGGTACATGATGGGTTAGAACACTGTATGGACAATAGGTCCTGGGTATGTTAGGGTTTATGGGCAGACTGGATGGACTGAGGGTCATGTCCTGCCATTATTTTCTATGCTTCTATGTGACACTAACCTATGCCATTTACCTACATATGGGACAGTACCTATCCTTTGCATCCCTGGCTCCTCACACCTCTCCTCCACCCTGCATCCATTGCAGGGAACAGGTACCATGTGGTACACACAGGCACATGTAACATGATCAAGCGAGTGTTTGGAATGCTCAAGATGCGGTTCTGGTGCCTTGACCATTCCAGTGGTGCCCTACAGTATACTGCTCCAAAATGTGTGCCATATTTCTTGCCTGTTGTATACTACATCACATGGCACTCAACTGTGGGATATGTATGCCAGCTACAGAGGAATGATCTGCATCATATATGGAACCAGAGGACATGGGATACCAAAGCAACTCGACAGGCATGATCCCAGAATGGCCAGGAGGGCCCAGGAGTACAGACCCTGAATCATAAGAGACATCTTCAGATGTGGAGGGTGAATACAGACCACACAAGAGATTGTAATATAATTAGGCAATGTATTTTCAAAGAACAACAGAGCAAGCAGTGTAGTATGCTAGGCAGGTGGGTAACAAGATGGGCAATACACAAATGCATTGTTACCAGGTTGGGGGGGGGTTACAAATGGATCATTTACAAGCAGAAGTCCATGTTAGGAAGGAATCCTAATGGGGTGTCATCAGCGATAACTGCCATATACTGTAGGTGGGGGGGCAGGGGAGTGCATGGTACAACTAGGTCCACCATGCATTGAGGTAGCACATGGGGTACCCACAAACACAGGCCATGTGGGGGGTCAAGAGGGATGTACACAAAGATACCCTCCAGCCAGGCAGGATAGGGGCTGTACTACAGGCCATCTATGCCAGTATTAGGACTACCTGGGCTACGTCACAAGGGTTGATGGCAGTGTTGCAGGGGTACAGCATGGGAGGGTGGGGAATGGTGGAGGGTGGTCATGCGCAGCTTACATCTGTCCACTACCACCACCCTGGGTGTGGATAGTATGTCTGCGCAGTCCCCTGTATGGTTGGGGGACATCATCCACAATATAAGGATGAATGTGGGGACAGTGTAACCCATTCCCAGCCAAGACCCTGTGGGGTACTGCCTCTGGGGGGGGCAGGTCATGACCTGGTATGCACGGTGACCTTGGTGATCTTGGAGTCCCGGGTGTACTGGGCATTCTTGTCCTGGCACTGCATGGTGTTGTCGTATGCCATTATATCCAATGTGGTTGGCACTACTCCCACTAGACAGATTGGGGCTATGGCTAGCCCTTGCAGTGCCTGCCACCATGGCTGCAGCCTCCAGCACTGTCACACAGGTTGCGTAGGGCTGCCATGTGCTCCATGTGGCATGCCTCTGCCCACTGGTCTGCATGCTGCATGTCCTTGTGCAGCATGTGGCAGAGGCATGTCAGTTCTTGCTGTGCAACACTCTGTGCCTCCATGGCAGGCTGCAGCAGCTGCCAGTTCTCAGTCATGTCCATTGCCATTGGGGACTGTCTATTGGAACAGGGTCAGGCTGCACCTGACCTGCGGCCATTGTATGGGCTGGGGCTGAACCATGATAGGTGCTGCAACCCATGGTGGGTAGTGCAGGCTGGCTGTGGCTGGACTGGTATGATGTTTGTGGGGTGGCAGGACTGTTGCTCTTTCAGAGTATGCATCAAGGGGAGGGGCAGTGGTGGCTGGCCCTGCAGTATCAGCTGGGGGTGGTAGGATGATGGTATTCACAGTTGGGGTCTTGGGGTGACACAGTGGTGGCTGTGCCAGGGACAGTGTTGGGCTGCACCCCTGTGACCACTGAGCCACATGGGAAAAGCAGCTGGGCTCCATTGGTATGAGGGCTAGTTGGGTGGGGCAGCATCTTCTGCACTGGGGTGGGCCTTGCCTGTTCCAAGCTCTCAGTGTAGGTCTTGTTGTCATCCTCTTCCAAGCCCTCCTCACTGCTATCTGCCATCTGGCACAGATGGGTGGGAGGCAGGGGCTGAAGACACCACAATGGCACTGAGTGTCCTCCTCTGTGTCCAATCCCACATGCTGTACTACTGAGAAATGAATTAGGATTTCTATAGTACCATACCAGATGGAGAGGTGCGTAGGCTGAGGCAGCATGCAAGTCCGGTGTATGGTGCCACATCGCCCAAGCTGTGTGTGCATTGCACCACCTATACCCAGGAAGTACTAGTACACCCCGACATCAGTGAACACACACTACTGTCACCATGGGCCACACAACCCAGCACCAGTGCGCACATGGCCCAGCACCAGTCTGCATACCTCTCCAGATATGTGTACAAGCACCCAGCACCAGTGAGTACTTATTTATATTTATTTATTTTATTTTATTTCTCTGATTACAATACCTTTGAACCAGAGGCTCTTTTACAAAGGTTCCACCTCAAAAAAAAAAAGATGAACACAATGGCACATAAAAACAATAATTTTGACATACAATTCAATTACAAGATAAGTGTGATTGAGGCAGGGTAGAATACTGTCATGTCAGTACATTCAGAGGAATAGCCTAAGTGCACTAAAACATGGTAAAAAACAAGTTAGATGGGGGGGGGAATTAACATGGAGGTGTGGAGAAAAATTCATACATTCTGCAAAAAACATAACCACTAAAAAGATCAATACAATAGTAAGGTAATAGTAAGAAAACGATGCTGCTGGAGGTAGGTATTGTTAGAGGGCAGTAGGATGAGGTGTACAGTATAATGGGACAGGGGGAAATGACAGACACTTTTAAGGGGGGTAGGAAGTAGAGGGGAGAGTTCAGGCATGATAGGGGAGGGAGAGGGGTAGGTAGGGTGAGACCATATTGAATACCATAGGGGTTGGGGGTAGAGGAGGGGTTGAGAGGGCAGGGTAGTGGTGGTGGGAGCAGTATCAAGAATAGTTGGGTGGGAAGGAAGGGAGGTAGTGAGATGAGGGGGTTGAGGTATGAGGGGGCAAGGTGAGGGGTGGGGGAAGTGAGCAAAATGGGAGGAGGGGTGTTAAGGGGGATTGGGAAGGAGAGGAAAGATGCCACATAGGGAGAGGAGCGACTTATAGTCAGCAGTCACAGCTAGTAAGTGCAGAAAGATGTTTCCTAAGATTACACTTGAAAGGCCCAGTCCTGGACTCTTTCCAGATACCTGTGGGGAGGTTATTTAGCCAACAGGGTGCCCTGTATGAAAAGCAACGCTGCGCCTAAGAGGTACGGTAAAAAGGTTCTTGATAGGCCAGTTTAGACTTGCCCAGAGATTGGAGGGGTTAGATGCAGGGATCAGGTATTTGTGAATGACGGGTAAACTGGCCAAGACTGATTTTTTTTTAGCCAGAAGGCAGGTCTGATAGGTGATTCTGCCCTTCAGGTTTAACCAGTTGGTCTGTGTATACAGATTGCAATTATGCGTTAGCCTGTGAGCTCCAGTAATCAACCTGCATGCTTTGTGGAGGGCTGTTCAGATCCTTTTGAGCGTGGTTTCCGTGGTTGCTCCATAAACAACTAAACTGTAGTCAATGACAGATAGAATTGAACTAGTTACGGCAGTCTTGAGCATGTCTGGAGTACACACCCCACCACCAGGAAACGCACACTCAGCACTAGTGGGGACACTCCCCAGCAGCAGCAATCACACACCTTCTCCCTAGGAAGTACACAGGCAGCACCACAATGGGCGCAGTCATGGATCTGCACACAGATGGCTACACATTGGGTGACAGGGAAACAGTAGTGTGGCCTACACTCAATGTTTTACTCAGCACTGGCATACACATGTATCCAAACCTATAGACACCCAGACATACACACACGGCCTACGAGATGTCACACTGGCAGTCACTCACTTGGCTGGGCAGGTCCCACTTGGCATTCATAGTTACCACCAGGCACTGCCATCACCTCCACAGGCCACAGAGTGGATGCTATGGTCTCCTCCACAGGATCCAGGGTATGTGCGGTTGCTGATGCCCATTGTCACTCATCTGTGGCATGCAGCTCCCTGCGCTTCTTTGCATGGCCCCCTTCATTCACCTCTTCATGTCCCTGAAGAGCTTGCTCTCAAATTCGACAGGCCTGTCTAAGCTGCTGACAGAATTGACTTCCTCGGTGATCATGTCCCAGGCCCACCATACTTAGGCATCTGTGCCTTGCAGTGGGACATGAACTCCTCCCTGGTCTTCTGGGCCTGTGCTGGTGCATGTAACTCCTACACTGTAAAGTGGTGAACCCAAATCCTGTCAGTATCCTCCTTGGCAGCTGGGACTGTGTACCAGGTACAGTGACCTGGACATGACATTGCCTTTTGCCACGTACAGCCAAGGAGGGAGTCACATGTGTTGTATGTGTAGCTGCCTTGGGAGGCATCTCGAGCAGGACATGGATGTGGCCTCCATCAGTGTTTTATGTGCACTGTCTGTACTATGCTGCAGGGCCACAGGTATGCATCTGCATGGTACTGCATGGGGTGTTACGGTACTGCACTGGGATCTAGACATGTTCTGGCCACTGTGTGGGTCCACACCTACTGTATCCAGCCCCCCCAGCTGTTGCTCCAGTATGCTGTGCCTGCCTTTGCCATGTGTTACCTAGTGCACCATGCATACTATGCCTCTACAGCATCTGGGGCCAGCATGTATGGTCTGTGGTACAGGACCCAGGGGACTGGCAGGATATGGGCACTACATTGTATGGCATACACTGTGAAAGGCCCTATCTAACACAGGGGGAGGTACCATACCTTCTGGGCGTGTACCAGGGCACACATGTAAATTGCCCACAGCTGCTGCTACTGATACTTTGCAGCATTGCTCAACCTGTCTGCCCACATCATGCATGTGTGGCGGCTGATGCACATTATAGGCATATATAGGCATATGGACAGTTATACTGAGCAATGTATGCTGAAAGGAGAACTGTGTACCACTGCAGGATACTGATCACATCTCCCTTTTCCTCTCTACAGCTCTCAGTGACCAACCCACCACAGACAGGTGCCAACAGCCATGGGGGCAGTGGCACCAGAGTGAGGCATGCATAGGATCACTGGGCCATGATGGTGCCATGTCAGCGTCCACACAGGAGAGCATCTATATGAGCACCCTACATTGTGTGCCACACCTGGGGTTGCATATGTACATGTGCAGGTGCCAGTACAGGTGGCATTTTTGTAGCCATGGCCCTACCACTGTCATAGGTGCCTGGCCCTATCTGTTGTTGTACTCATGGCTATATCTGACACTAGTGGAGTGTGCTTTGACACCACCACACATGCTGTCCAGAGGGTTACTTGCACAGCATCATCTGTGTGCAATGACTGGTGTCAGCAGCACTGCTAACAGCAACTCACCTGGTTTTGAAGCTTGGGGTGGGCAGAGATCTTTTTCTGCTGGGTCATAGCACAGTGGGCAGACATTACCACTGTAAATGACATGCCAGGCATTTGGAGGGTGCAAGGCATAGGGTGATCCTGTTGTGGGTGTTGGAAGATACACCAGTATAGTACAACTGCTCATGGTGGCTCTATGGGTGTTAGTAACCCAGGAAGGGGGGAAGGGTTGCATCCCTGGCCTACTACTGTGAATACCCATCGGCCGCCCACCTACACTATATTAAATTGTTGCATATCTCTGTGGCTAGTGATGGATGTCTCTGCATGGGCCACCATGAAGGGTGTATGGATGTGGGAGCATCACTTCAGGGGTTATGGAGGGGACACTCACTCTGCACATGGGGCATTGGCCCACCAGAACCACTGTGGTGTGTCATGGTCTGTGCAGTCTATCGCAGTGCACCTATGTGCTGCAGGCATGCTGCTCTATGTCTGTCTACTATGCCGTGACATAGCCTCCATCATGTGGTCTCAGGCATCCCGTGCCACCACATAGATGCCATGGGGGGGTGATGGCATTGCATACAGCCCTGGGTGTGACCCCCACACAGCTGGTCAGGCCTGTACTACCCTGTGCCCAGGACTGTGTATTCCTGCTTGTCAGCTGGTGGCTGGCATTAGCCACTGTAATTTCAGTACACCGCTGTATCCAGCCACATGCATCAGATGGGCACAGTGGTACTCCACCTGTGCTGGTGACATATCCTGTGCCACATGCATTGTGTAGCATGCATCAGCAGCTCAACGGTGACCCACAGTTGTGGCATGGGTCAGCGGATGGTGGAGCTATTGGTGGGCAATGCATGTAGGGTACCATGTGTAAGTGACATTCCATCCGGGGTTAGACTGGGATACAGAGGCCCACCTGGACTGTGGATACAGGGGTCCACCTGGGCTATTAGTGGGGGAGGACCCAGGGTGACACATTAATGTCTGTATTCCATGTCAGTGTGGCACAGTAGTTCTGTGGTTGAACCTTAAAGTTATCTACAGTGGCCCACATACTCCATTCAGGTGAAAGATGGATGCTACACACAGAGCATGTCAGGGTATAGAGGAAGGCCATATACCCACCTGAGGGGGGCCCAGCTGAACATTTTCAGGTATCCTGGTGTCTCAATCTGACTCAGGCCACATGCTATGTAGGCTGAACGTGCGACAACTAGGATGGTGGCTGCCTCCAGGTCGCACTGCATCATACACTGGTGTTGTGGAGACTGGGGTACAGTGTGTTGTGCACCCTGGCACAAACACCACCGCTGCAGTCATGTGTTACCATGCCTGATGCCCACAGTGTTGCCTTACAGTTCTAGCCATGTGCAGCTGTGTTGTGTGTACCATGTGTGTGTGCCTGTGAACCATCCCAGCTGTGAGCTGGGGAGGCACCTGGGTGTCTGTGTCCTGCACGCCAGGTTGGCAAGTGTGCTGGATGCCTGGTCAGTGGTCATGGGGTGTGTGGGTGCACCTCCTTGCCACTCAGAACATGACACTGCCTGTCAGACTGGCTTGGTGCTGCTGTTGCTTGTGCTGCATTCATAGCTCTTGCATGCTCCCCAATGGCATGTGTCCATTTCATGGCCAGGCTTGACCTGGAGCAGCACTGCACAACCATTGCATGTGCACTCCTCCTCTGTACGGGTCCATGGTGCTGTCACTGATATGCCATGTCCAGATCATTGTGGCTGTCAGACACCCATCATCCATGTGCCGCATGGCAGTGCATGCGTTGGCTTTTATTTTATTTATTTATTTAGTTTTTGTTGATCGGGTAAGTGCACTAGACAAATTCTGCATATTTTCAGGCATGACCCGGGGGAAGGGAATACAGATGAATGCCAACTGACTTTGAACCAGATTAAGCTGTTGGTGGTATTTGGTGGTATTGAAACAGATTAAGCTGTTGGTGGTATTTGGTGGTATTTTTAGTGAATACTTTGTTTATACTTTGACTATGTACAGTAGGCAACACCTGCATTTCCTGTCTTGTGTACACAGCTGACTGAGTTCATTGTCTTTCTGTCCATAGGTGCCCAGAGCCATGCCGTCCATCATGGGAATCACGAGTACTGGGAAGGGAGGGATGATTCCTATGATGACTGAGCAGACAACATTAGCTTGTTCTCTGTCGGGTGGCAGATATCACAAAGTCCAAGCAGGAGTTGGCGGCATCCCACTGGCAAACATTGCAGTTGTGCACACTTTTGACTATCTGATCACAGAAGTTAAATCTATTGGTCTTAAATGAAAGGTACAAGCAACACCTTAACTTCTGATCCCTTGTTGCCCTGTAAACTTAGGTCCTGTCCACTCTACACCAGAAACACTCATCTGTAAAGTTACAGAGGGCTTAAACCATTACTGCAACTGTTTGTGTCTACACTGGTAACGTTACCGAAGGTGTTTTCAGTACCGTTACAGAAACCTGTTGTAAGGTGGTTTCAACAGTGGTTCCAGTAACAGTTAGTCCTGTAACATTACCAGTGTGTGTCTAAATGCTTCATTATGTAGCCTCCCATCTCCCACTATACCTGCATACATTGTAGCACTGTTGTAATGCATGCAGCGAGGTCAGAGGCTACCAGGGCGTACTAACAGCAGTGTGGAGCATGAGCGTAAGGTGCAATACTAGGCAGCCTCCATAGCACGGTAACCCAACCTACAGCAGTATGCCCACCCCTGGACTTACCCCTGTGTCCCCACCTGACCTACCCCCCTGTCCTCACATGCCTCCCTGAAAGCCACCTTCTGAAGTATCCTTATACTGTCCATGATGACGCCTCTCACTGTGACTGGTGCTGAGAGTACCCCACCTGCCCATCAGAGCTGTGACATCAATACTACCTCAGAGCAGTGCCAGTAGTGCATACATACAGCGGTTGAGCTCCTGAGTGCGTCATGTAACACCGCTGTGGTGGCCAATAGATGTGTGGCACTGTGTACAGAGGAGCAGTAGGGTACACAGATGGCAGTAGTGGAGGGGCTGCCATCAGCCATTCGGAAGCAGTACATGACTGGCTGTCATGCCCTGGTGCCCTACCCCTGTTGGGCATGTTGCCATGTCACACTCTCTCCCTCCCTCTCACTGCAGTACTTCCTGAATCCAACATGCAAACCTCCCCTTCCCCTCGCGCCTTCTCCCTGCTGCTTCCTTACCACAGGTGTGTCGCACATCATTGCCATACTGTATGTTGCACATTATGGCTTGTACAGATGCATACTACCCCATATGTACTGCAGGTGGGTGCCTCTCATCAAAGCTGTCCTCACCAGGTGCACCATGGGATATGCTCTGCTTTGATGGGGTTGGGACCACACACACACTATCACACACAGTGTGGACAGACTGTACCGTTTTCAATCCATTATCTAACTGTTCACTGGCAGTGTGGACACACTGTACCATTTAAGGTCTGTAATGGTTTGGAACCGTTACAGATTTTAAGTAGTGTAGTGTGGACGGGGCCTAAGATCAGATCACCCCTCATACTTCATATCTCAAAACTAGATAGGTTAAGCTCACAATGCATTGCCTTGTAAGATCTATCTGTCAAACCCATTACTAATTTGATTGTTTTACACTGCACACTCTCTACTCATGATATCTAGATTATTGTACAGGGACCAAAACTGTCTGCAGTATTTCAAATGAGGTTGCACAAGTGTCTTAAACAGTGGCAGTGTGGCTGTCTGTCCCTGCTACTGTAGTAAAATTTCTTCTGATACATCGCATTATCTGGTTATATCTCTTAATGGCATGTTTGCACTTCTCTGCCTTTTAAAATCCACTGATACAGTAAGGTCCTGTCCACACTGCAGCCCAAAAACCCTTCTGTAACGTTACAGAGGGTGTAAACCGCATCGGTAAAGCCGTGCGTTTACACCGGTAACGTTACAGCAAGCGTTTTCGGAACCGTTGTAGAAACCTGTCATGAGGTGGTTTCTACAACGGTTACAGAAATGTTTCCAAGGCTGTAACATTACAGCCTGCCATCTAAACGCACCACCATTTAACATAGAAACATAGAAACATAGAATTTGACGGCAGATAAGGACCGCTTGGCCCACCCAGTCTGCCCATTTCCCTACCTACTGGATAAGCTGCAGATCCTAGTTAACCAGCAGCCTACTTCTTTCTACCCCAACCCCCCAGAATTGCCTTATGACTATCCCATGCATGCTTGAATTCCACCACTGATTTTGACTCCACAACCTCCTCCAGAAGGCCATTCCATGCATCCACAACCCTCTCTGTGAAAAAATACTTCCTTAAATTACCTCTGAGCCGCCCCCTCTATCTTCAAATTGTGCCCTCTTGTTCTTGCACACCTCTTTTTTTGAAAGATGCTACCCTCTTGGACTTTGTTGATTCCCTTGAGGTACTTGAAAGTTTCTATCATGTCCCCCCTCTCCCTCCTTTCCTCGAGGCTATACATATTAAGCTCCTTAAGTCTCTCTTCATATGTCCTCTGGTGCAGACCCTGCACCATTTTAGTTCCCTCCTCTGGACAGCTTCCATCCTGTCTATGTCTTTGCGGAGATTGGGTCTCCAGAACTGCACACAGTACTCCAGATGGGGTCTCACCAGCTGTCTGTACAGAGGGATAATAACTTCCTGTTTTCTACTGGTGATGCCTCTCCTATGCATCCAGTATCCCCCAACCCTCCTTGCTGCCTTCTCACATTGCTTGCCCACCTTTAGGTCATCTGATATGACTACCCCCAGGTCCCTTTCCATTTTTGTTGTTGTTAGTATCTCACCCCCATTGTGTACTCTTCCCTGGGTTTTGTTTCCCAGGTGCATTACCTTGCACTTCTTAGCATTGAATCTAAGCTGCCATACATTTGACCATTCCTCTAACCTTGCCAAGTCCCTTCTCATCCTTTCCACCCCACCCTGTGCATCAACTCTGTTGCAGATCTTAGTGTCATCTGCAAAGAGACATACTTTTCCTTCCAGTCCTTCTGCAATGTCGCTTATAAAGACATTGAAGAGGACTGGTCCTATTACTGAACCCTGCGGTACCCCGCTAGTAACCCTCCTTTCTTCTGAGGAGCCCCCAGTCCTCTGCTAGACCAGCAGGCAGTGCACCTCAGAGGGGCACTTGGGAGGCAGAAGAAGAAGGAAGCACTGGGAAGACAGAGAGGCACGGGAGTACAGTAACCAGGGCAGCGAGGTGGAAATGGTGCAGGGCAGCACCTGCACAAGGTCTGAGGCAGGGAGACCAGAGCAGCCGGTGCATACACCTGAGAGAGAGATGCAGCCAGGAGGCAAAGTGTGGCAATAGGGGGTGCTGCCTGCCGTAGCTGGCCAAAGACTGTGAGGGGGGGAAGAGCACCGGTGCCTAGGGCAAACAGTGGGCACAAGCAATAGGGAGCCATCGGCAGATGCCAGCACTGTGTGGCACAGGTGTGAAGGGTCCCCAACAACTGCCAAAACCCAAGACCAGCCCCAAGAGGACAGCAGTGCCAGAGCATACCACAACAGCAACACTGCAGAGCGACCCCAGCTCCCAAGTTCTGCCTGTGACTGGTGGAGGTTAGAAAGGACTGTGGACTGTGCCAAACAGTGACCACAGCCACACGCCACACTGCCCACCTGCAGGACCATGTCAGATCGCGGCGCCATCTGGTTGGATGAGGCCACAAAACTCCTGGTGGAGTTCTGGACACAGGAGAAGGTGCAGGCAGAGCTAGCCAGTGCAAGGCACAACATGAAGGTGTACCAGAAGGTCTCGGAATACCTGTATGTGAATGGGGTGGAGCGGACAGCAAAGCAGTGCTGTGATAAGATAAAGCAACTGAAGGTGCGGTACCATAAAACCAGGGACAGCAACAGACGCTCGGGGGGGTGCGCGTGTGGTGTGCCCCTTCTATGACACATTGGATACCATACTGGGAACACGGCCTACCACCAAACCAGCGTTCATCCTCGAGAGCTCACAGGTGGACAGCCCTGAAACAGACACGGAGGATGACGGGGACACCACCAGGGATGTGTGCCAGCACCTGGGAAATGAAGACGTCGACAGTATGCAGCAGGAGTGTCCTGACACAGGTGAGTGCATTGTGCAATGTGTATGCTGGGTTATTGCATGCCGGTGGGGGTGTATCCTGGGCACCCAGCACAAGGTGATAAGCATGGCATGGGTGGTGGCACTGGTTCACTAGAGTGAGGTTGCATGTGGCACCTGAGGTGTGCGTAGGCACACAGGTGAGTGGGGGACATGGGCATGGGGCTGTGTTTGGCGGTGGGGGGTAGGGGTGGGGTACGCACCTGTGTGTAATGGTGACTGGTGTGTTCTGCCATTCCAGGGCAAGACCCTGGTGAGGGGACATCGGTGGACACTGACACAGTGGAGGTCTCCCCAGTGTCCTTGGTTCTGCAGGATGTGATGCCAGGAACTTCCAGTGATGGCTCCACTGCGGGGGAAGGCCACCATGCGAAGTGGCAGGGCGACCATGCACCCCTGGTGAACCTCAGGAAGGGGAAGTCGAAGACAGCATGGATGGCAGAGGTCCTTGGGGCGGTGATGGAACCTACGCATAGGATGATGCAAGAGCACCACAGGGAGCTGATGGACATGAAGAGGGAGCGGGCACGGGAGGAGAGGGCATTGGAGGAGCGCTTACGGAGACAGGAGGCAGAGCAGACAGAGCGGTTCTTCACACAGATGGTCCAGTTACTGGCCATGCAATGCCAGCAGCCACCACCTGCAGCTCCACCGCAATGGCCGGGTTCCATCCCCATGGCACACACCACCGCAGTTCCATCCCCCTGTGGCCTGTTCCCCCGTGGGTGTGCCACCATGCCAGTGGTAACTGCGTACCACAGTGTGATGGCAGACCCTGCCATCGCCTACCCATCCATCGCTGGTGGACACACAGGCTGCGTGGCACAAGCGGCCTCCACCAGAATGCATCCCCCGGCTGTGCCAGTGCCCTGCAGGCATGACCCCCCACTACAGGGTACGGTGTACATGGGTGGTGTCACTGCCTCCACCACCCAGCCGCCCACGTCCAAGGCAACACCAGCTGGTGCCAGCATAGCACAGTTGTAACCCACAGGGGTTACACCATCCACCGCTGGCATGCACACAGCACCCCAACCCCTGATGCATGGTGCCGGTGCTCGGCACAGTGCAACCCCCTTGGATCCCGCAGCAGGCATGCCCAGCTTCACACAGGACCTGTACAGTGATGAGTTCTGGTGGACGGCCCTGTGATAACCTATGCAGCATGCTGGGGTTGGCTGACAGGTGCGTCCTGTCTGTTGCCACACGGGAATCCATGTTTGTTATCCCCTACCTTGATGACGCCACTGGGGTCTGCCCAGTGACAACAGTGCCTGGTTCATGTTGGCACAGAGGTATGTGCCGGCTGTGGCACTAAGTTGAACAGTGCAATTCGTGAGTTGCACACACTGTTGCGTGGCGTCTCTGCAACATGCTGTGTCAGGGGTTCCGATGCAGTATGGCCACACGGGTGCCTGGGTTAGGGCACCACCTGTGCATAGTTTTGTTTTTCATTGTTTCAGTTGACATTACAGTGACCCACACATAGGTTCCTTTGTAAGACTGGTGTATGGTGCCGCCAATATGGTGGCCTGGTATTGTGTATTGCATTGTTAGTTCACATGACAGTGTCATTTTTGCTTTGGGGGATATGTGGTGTTACACAGCAATGCACATGGTCCACTGCATGGCCATGCTGTCGCTGCACATTGATTGCTTGTGTTTCTGCCACCAGAAGTCATGGCAGAGTTGGATTAAAGGCTGTCTTGTGTCACCATACCGTGTTGCTGGTTTGCTTGGGTAGTGTGCATGCATGCGCACATTGCTTTGTGGGGCACAGTGAGGCTTCCAATTCCATGGGTTGCTGATGTGGGGGTCCTGGATGTGTGGCCTGGCTGCACAGTGTATGCTGGTGCACGCAGCTTGCTTCCAGTGACAGTGGGCCTTGGTTTGCCATTTAATGGTGGTGCACCGCATGCATGTCTGTGGGACACAGTGGGTTCCCTGTACCCAGCATGTGTTGGTGCATCACTGCACACCTTCATGCCATTGTAGGGGCCTCTCCTCCTTACGATTCCACGCCTTCACCTGCTGCCCACCCTTGGTCCCCTGCAGGTGCACATGGGCACACATTGCTGTGGGATACCAAGGCATGTTGTGCGCACTCACTGTGCACTGTGTAGGCTGGCAGCCAGGTGTTTATTCGAGTGGGTTTCTGTCTTCACTGCTGTCTCCCCTAGGTGCACCATGGGATGCACTCCAAATTACAGGGGTTGGGTGCACACACTGTTCACATCTCAATGTGGACAGGCTGTGCCAGTTCCTGACCATTTTCACACCTCTTCCCTGGTAGTGTGGACACACTGTTACGTTTGCAGCCTGTAATGGTTTGGAGCCATTTTCAGCCCTGTTGGGTGCAGTGTGGACAGGGCCTAAGTCTCAAACCCTTTTCTTTATCTGTTCTTATAGTTCCTCACCATTGATGTTATATTTAAAGCAGCAGTACAACCAAATCAGGAAGTGATCTATCAAAATTCTGCTTTTTGGCTATAAGCATAAGGCCAAAGTTCCAGTTTCCACACCTGTAAATATTTTTTCAGTCATCTTTAGTTTTTTAGATATTTGCAATTTATTTGAATTGTTGTAGCGCTACAATAAATATGGCGGCTGACTAATTTTCAGCTGTGCTTTTCCTTCAGGTCACATCACGTCTTTTGACTACAGCAGTGGGACCTTCTGCTGGCCATTCCTGATGTCCCTGCAAGTCATACACATGTGCAGTTGGCAGCAGAGGAGGTTCCAGTGCAACATGCTCGGTGGCAGAAATGTAAAAAAAGCAGAGAATAACTGAGCAAATTATTTAGTGATAGTACAGTGCAGGTGGCAAAGAGTGCCAGGTATATGATCAGCAGAGCACAGGGAATAAACTCACAAAAAAGTGCAAATATTTCTTTCGTAGTACTGCTGCTTTAAATCTCAGGTTATTTGCTCCAAGATGTATTACTGTGCATTTAATGATACTAAACTTTATCTTGGCCTCATTCACCCATCTTGACAGGACATTTAGTTCATCCTGCATTTTATTTACTTCCTCAGTTGAATCCATCACATCTCCAAGTTTCACACCATCCACAGATTTTATTATCCAACTGCCCATGTTGGTTTACCTCTTGCTCATATAGATATTAATTAATGCTGGCCCCAGAATGGAACCCTGCAGCACCCATTTGTCACCTATTCCCAGCTGAACTTGAATCTGTTGATATTAACACTTTGCCTCTGGTCTGTTAACCACAAAGCCACACTTTTGATAGCACTGTGTATACCAATAACTCTTAGTCTACCAACCAGTTTAGCATGTGGCACTGTGTCAAATACCTTACTTTATCCAAGATAGACCACATCAACTGGTTTACCTTCATCCAATCCTTTGATTACCACCTCAATGAAGTCTAACAGATTTGTCAGACATGATCTCCCCTCTTACAACCTGTGCTGGGTATTATCCCCCTTTCAATGTCACAGATCTAGTTCTACACATTGTCCCTTATAATTGCCTCCATAACCTTTCCCACCACTTGACATAACGCTAACTTGTTTGTAACTAATCAAATTATTTCCATTCCCCTTTTTAGGTGCTGCAGTGGGCATAGCCCTTCAGTCCTCTTGCTAGGACTAAACACGTTCCTTCCGACCAAACATGTTGGAGTTGCAACAAAGTCGCCACCACATTCGTGAAGCACTCTGCTCATTGCCTTGGTTGGAAGTCATACTGCACTATTTTTTTTGCTGTGGCAATCATGGCAGAACACAGCAGACTCTGCCGTGTCCAAGATGGCCACCAAACTGTATTGGGCATGTGCAGCTACTAGCGCATGCACAGTACAGTGTGGCATCCATCTTGGTCACTGCAGACTGTGCTGCATTCCACCATGACCACCAATTTCTTTTTTTAATTATACATATCCCCCCCACCTGACCCTCCCTCTCAGCACCCACCACTCCACCCCCAGAAACATAACAGTGACACTGGGGGGGGGGAGAGAACACCAAGAGGAAAGAGCTGCTGTTATAACTATACTTCTCTACTGGGACTAAAGAACTAGAACTCTACTACTGGGACCTTCAATTTAGGGTAAAAACAAAACAAAACAAACAAACAAAACAAGAGTTAGTGTGTTTGTCTGAGTTGGCTGAAGTGAATTGTTATCTGTGCAGTTATCTAGGTGTTTGTCTCAGGTAGCTGAAGGGAAGTGTTAACTGTGCAATTAACTAAGCTATAGTGCCCTCCTTCCATCCCCTCCACCCTAAGCTAGTTCTACTTTTATAGGCACAGGTTTTGACTGACAACAGGAACTTCCTGTTTGGAAGCAGGAAGTGAGTGATCACAGAGCCACAAAAGACTCACCATCCTTGAAGGAAAAGAGTAGCTCTCTGTCCCCCCCCCGCCTGCTGAAGGTCTGACTCTAAGCAAGTAACGAGACTACTGAGAAATATAGGAACTTCTTGTCTCAGAACAAGAAGATCAGGAGCTTAAAGGGCACAGAGGCAGTAAGCAAGTAGGGAGAAAAAAATAAAAATAAAAAAATAAATAAATAAACAGAGGAAAGAGTAAGTATTCCAAACAACAGTTAAGGGGCCAGAAATAAGACATAATGGGAGTGGTGCAATGCAGTGGCTGTGGAGCAGCAGTCTTCCAGGAGACGTTCTGGAGGATGTGGTGTTGTTCCATCTGCAGGCACCTCTCTCGGTGGAGGTAGGAGGTAGCTCATCTCCAGGCTAAGTTGGCCAGGATTTGGGGGACCTCCTCTCCCACCCAGGGACCACCAGGGCCACTGCTGTTGCCTCAGAGGTTGCCAAGAAAGAGGAGTGGTTGGACCACAGTGAGCTCAGGGAGGGTGAGGGTGGAACAGAGGTACATCCCTCCAGTTATACCTTTCCACAATTTATATCCCATTCTGGCAAAGTGTGGTTGCTCTATGGAGGTACCCACAGTGGAGACCAAGAAGGATGCTGGGAACCTCCACACAGGAGACCCACAGGAGGGTGGCATGGGACCCCACAGGGGGAAGGAAACAACTCCTGGTGGGGGGAACTCCATTGTTAGAAAGGTATAACTGGGGGAGGAAGGGGAGAGGAGGTAAGGTGCCTGCCTGGCATCATGGCTTGGAGAGACAGGGAGCAAATCTTCAGGATCGCCAGAACAGCTGTACGGGGGAGGGAGCTGGATGTCATTGTCCACCTAGGGACAAATGACCTGGCTGAGAAATTGATCAGAGCTGTGCAGGAAGAGTTTGTGGAATTTTGAGAGGGGCCTTAGACAAGTAGCACACATGGTAACCTTCTTGTAGGTGCTGCCTGTCTATGGCATGGGTGAGGCTAGGATGCTCCACACCATGTGATTCACTGATTTTCAATCAGTGGTTGAAAAACTGGTGCAGAGCTCAGGGATTTTACTTCATTGGGGACTGGGGGTCCATCTGGAGTGATGCAAGCCTATACTGGTGTGATGGTCTGCATCTGTTCAGGAGGGGAACCAGGATCCTAGGTGATAGGTTTAAATGTTCCATTGGCAAGCATTTAAACTAGCCAAGGGGGAAGGCACTGGAAAGGAGCAGGGAAATCCTTGACCCCCCAAAAAAACAGGGTAGCAAGTGAGATAAACACCAAGATAGAGATGTCGATAGGGAGAAGGGCGGGGTAAATGAAGAAAATGAGAAAGGCAATAAGGACAGGGATGGGGCAAAAAGGGGTAAGGCCGTTAAGAAATGGAGGGTAATGAGTATCAATGCCTGTAGTCTGGGCAACAAGCTCCCTGAACTGGTGGCTTTGATGGAAGAGGTATGCCTAGATATCATAGCAGTCACAGAAACATGGTACACAGAGAACCATGACTGGGATGTTAACATACCAGGGTACACAACCTACAGGAGAGACAGGGTGGAGAGAAGAGGGGGAGGAGTAGCTCCTGTATGTAAGGGAAGGGATAAAAGCAATGGAACAAAAGAGTAAACAGGGAGGAAAGGATGCACTGCAGATCACCTTAGAGACTGGAAATGGCACCACAATCCACACAAGATTGTATACAGACCCCGATCTCAGAGGGAAGAAATGGACAAGGATATGATAGAAGGCAGCCTTAGGATGGCAGATCAAGGGGAGGTACTGTTGATGGAGGACCTGAATATGCCAGATGTTAAGTGGAGCAACTTTGCCGCAGCCACATCCAAGGGCAGGGCCATTCTCAATGTCCTACAGGTGGCATGCCTCAGACAGCTAGTTTTGGAACCCACTCATGAGGAAGCAATCTTAGACATCATACTCTCAAATGGGGACAGTGAGAAGATCTCAGATCTAGAAGTGGGTAGCCATTTGGGAACAAGTGACCACCAAACAGTGTGGTTCATGATAAACTCAGCTACAGAGTCAAGCCATACAAAAGTGAGGGTACTGGACTTCAGGAGGGCTGACTTTTGCAAGATGGGAGAGTGCCTTAGAAAAGCACTAGCAAACAGACTAGAAGGAGAGGTAGGGCAACAATGGGGAAACATCAAAACTGCCATCACAGAGGCAACAAACCTTTGTGCGAAGCAAATAAAGCAAAATGAAAGAAAAAGCCACCATGGTTCTCAAAAGAGGTGGTGGGGGAAGGTTGGGGAGAAAAAGATAGCATTTAGGAAGTATAAGGAAACACAGAAGGCGCAGGACAGATAACTGTACCAGTTAAGGCAGAAGGAAGCAGGGAGGGATGTCAGAATAGCAAAGGCCCAAACTGAGGAAAAGATAGCTAACTCAGTTAAGAAGGGGGTTAAAACCTTTTATAGGTACATCAGGGAGCGTAGAAAGACAAAGGGAGGGATAGTGAGGCTGAATAGAATGGATGGTGGGTGGGCAGAGAGGGACAGTGAAGAAGCAGGGATACTGAACGAATACTTCTGCTCAGTATTCACAAAAGAGGAGGAGGATGAGGTGCCCAATCCAATTAACAGAAGCACTCTGGATAGGGAGGTTGATCCCAGTCCTTTCACAGAAGAAAGGGTTCTGAAAGAACTTCTAAAACTGAAGGTGGACACAACAATGGGGCCTGAAGGAATTCATCCCAGAATTCTAAAAGAATTAAGGGGAGAACTAGTGATCCCACTGACTACCCTTTTTAACAAATTATGGGAGGATGGTGTGGTACCTGAGGACTGGAGGAAGGTGGATGTGATTCCCCTTCACAAAAGTGGGAGCAAGACAGAGGCAGGAAACTACAGACCTGTCAGTTTGACCTCTGTGTGTAGGGAAAGTGAAGGAATAACTTCTGAAGAAAATAATTATTGAGTACCTAGAGGCCAGTGGGGCAGAGGACCCAAGGCAGCATGGGTTCACAGCTAGAAGGTCATGTCAGATGAATCTAATTGATTTCTTTGACTGGGTGACCAAAGTAGTAGATCAGGGAGGGGCTGTGGACATGGCCTACCTAGACATCAGCAAGGCATTAGACACAGTCCCACACAAAATATTAATAATCAAATTAACCAGCCTGGGAGTGGGTCTCAGGGTGGTAGCCTGGCTAAAACATTGGCTGGACAACAGGACACAGAAGGTAATTGTAAATGGATTCCACTCTGAAGAAAGGGGGGTTACTAGTGGAGTACTGCAGGGTTCAGTACTGGGTCCAGTCCTTTTTAATGTCTTTATAAGTGACATTGCAGAGGGACTGGAAGGAAAAGTATGTCTCTTTGCAGATCACACAAAGATCTGCAACAGGGTTGATACACAATTAGGTGTGGAAAGGATGAGAAGGGACTTGGCAAGTTTGGAGGAATGGTCAGAAGTCTGGTAGCTTGGATTCAATGCAAAGAAGTGCAAAATAATGCACCAGGTAACAAAAACCCAGGGGAAGATTACACAATGGGGGGGAGGTAGTAACAACAACAAAAATGGAAAGGACCTGGGGATAATATCAGATGACCTTAAGGTTGGCAAGCAATGTGAGAAGGCAGCAGGGAGGGCTGGGGGGATACTGGGATGTATAGGGAGAGGCATCACCAACAGAAAACAGGAAGTTATCCCACTGTACACGCAGCTGGTGAGACCCCATCTGGAGTACTGCGTCCAGTTCTGGAGACCCCATCTCCACAAGGACATAGACAGTATGGAGGCAATCCAGAGGAGGCAACTAAAATGGTGCAGGGTTTGCAAGAGAAGCCATACAAGGAGAGACTAAAGGAGCTTAATATGTATACCCTTGAGAAAAGGAGGGAGAGTGGGGACATGATAGACACTTTTAAGTACCTGAATGAAATCAACAAAGTCCAAGAGGGTAGCATATTTCAGAAAAAGAGATGTTCAAGAACAAGGGTACACAATTTGAAGATAGAGGGGAGACAGCTCAGGGGCAATGTGAGGAAGTATTTTTTCACAGAGAGGGTGGTGGACGCATGGAAAAGCCTTCCTGAGGAGGTTGTGGAGTCTATTTATTTATTTATTTTATTTATTTTTTGTTGACTGGGTAAGTGCACTAGACAAATTCTGTCTATTTTCAGGCACGACCCGGGGGAGGAGGATACAGATGAATGCCAACTGATTTTGAACCAGATTAAGCTGTTGGTGGTATTTTAGTGAATGGGGGGAAATTTGGCCAGGGCTACGGGGAAATTCCCCTACTGTGTTACTGGCGGTAGGGGGAGCTGCTGACTGTTCAACGGAATGGCAGACTGTGCTGGGATCTTGATGGAGACAGACGTCTTACCTGCTGCTGGCAGAGAGAGCTCTACCAAGTAGTCGGAAATGGATCAGTCCCGAGTGGAGTGCATTTCTAGTGATGCGCCTGTGGAGCTGCCGAGAGATAAGCACGGTGTGATCGGTGTAGCGGGAGTTTCGGTGGCAGAAGTTTCACCGGAGTTATAGACTGCAGAGGTTTCCTTGACTACTTCTATTCTGGCTGACAGCTCAATTTTGATGCAGGCGGATGGCATGCATACAGATCAGCCGGTCGAGATAGTGGTGGTTTCAATTGCTTCTGAGGCTCAGGAGATAGTGCTGCCTTGCGTGTTAGAGACTCTGCATGCTGGAACATGATAGTTACTTTCGTCTGCGGGCTCGTTTCTCTCAAGAGACTGGAGCAAAGAATCAGCCCTGTTAGACGCTGGCTGGTTGTGTCAGAATGGGCTCTGGATACCAGATTCAAACTGGATTTCTTTCTCATCACAAGAGCACACTTTTCTGGGATTCCTGTGACTGTGCAGCCTGCAGATCGACAGCCTTTAGATCCCTGTACTCCGGCTACTAATGGTGAGACTTTGCATAGTTCTAATTTGGGTGCTGGTGTGGAACCTGATACTGAAACACTGAATGTTCCCCCCCTTCCTTTCCTCGATGGGAACAGTTTCATACTGGCCCCCGCTTTTCGGATCTCTTCAGGAATAATCGCTTGGACCAGGCTTCCAGATGTAACGCTGTACACCTCAGGTATGGGGGGTCTTCAGGAACATCCTGATCGTTTCTTTGTAGCCTGCCGGCTGCTTAAAAACTCTATGAATTTTCAAGCCTCAGACATATATGCCCTCAAATATTTGGGGAGAAGACACTTTTGACATTAGTTTCAAATCCTTTACGGGCCTGGATAAATTCTGGCAAAAATGTAAATCTTTGAAAACTACTCCTTTTATGGACTCCGTTCTGGGCTATTCCCATTACGAAGCCATTGTTTAAAACTGTTCACATCATGTTTCGGAATGAGTGGGCGAATGTGGGGGATATTTCATACTGGCTAGAGAGTAAGCGCACTGTGTTGGGGCCTCCTGAGCCAGTCATTGATGGGGAGGGAATCTGGACACAAAGCTGGAAATTTAAGGTTAAATTGTGCATTGTAGGGGACCCAGTCCAGCACGTTCCAAATAGTTTATTTTTGGGCAGGGATAGAGGAGTATGTTTTGACCCAGGCCAACCCAAAGCATGCTATAAATGTGGTAGCCCTCACCATCTCAGTAGCGCATGTGATAAAATCAAATGTGCATTGTGTGGAGAACTGGATCATGACAGTGGTACTTGTCGAAATATTTTTCGTTGCAACCTCTGATGCCCAGGGGCATGCATACCACCAGTGTCCATATGCTGGCCAAAATAATTTGGGGGGCCTTGACAAGGAGACCCTGATGTCAGAAGCCCAGGACCTTTTTAGGCCTACCACTGAGGATACTGTCTCCCCTGACCTCAACCTTTCTAGCTCAGGCCTTCTGCCTCGGCCCCTCCTGGTGGAGATATGCCTCACCCCACTGATGAGTCTTCCGATATTGGTCAATCACATGTTCTCGCAACCCCTGAGGCTTCAGGCTACGTCCTACCTCACTCATTTCGACCCCCCACCCACCCAGCTCCTGAGTTTCAGAAACTTCATCGAGATGTGACAAGGTCTCATGCTAAAGTGTTAATTGTACCCGACTACCACTCCCATCGTTACAATACATTTCAGGTTTTGCAGGATCCAGATGGGGATTCAGAATCCGATTTGTCGGTTAAATCTGGGGCCTTGTCTGGTATGGAGTGTGATGATGAAGGAGGTCCTGATCTATTGGAGTCCAAGAAAAAGTCAGGAAGAAAGCGTAAAAAGGACAATTCTTAGTCTAGCTCCCTGGCTTTTTTAATTATAGTTTCATTGAATTCCTGTAGTATTAAGAATTCCAGGAAGCGTATGGGACTTCTACATTATTGTAAGTCCCTCTTTGCGGACATTATATTTCTGCAAGAGACGTGTTTTTCTACCCTGTCAGACATTAATTACACTAAGAAATTGTGGCACTCTGGGCCTTCTTTCTGGTTCTATGGTCCTGATGCTGCAGATGGGGTTGGGATATTATTTTGTCATACTGCTGTGCAGGTCGCTAGACTAGTTGATCTGGTCCCAGGGAGAGCCTGCTCCTTGATTGCATCTACCAGGCTTTTCCCTCAGACTCGTAAATATTTATGCTCCCCAAGTTCAATCGGCCAGGATCGATCTTTTAGTGAAATGAGCATCATCTTTTTTTCCTAGACATATTATATGGGGGTGACTTTAACCGTGGCCTGGATTTAAAATTTAAAGATCAGTTACAGCGTAAGATGTATTGCGATTCCCATGCTCTGTTTAAATTGATTCTGAAAGCCTCTTTAACGGATGCTTATAGAGCGCTTTATTCAGACCCAGGGCCTACATACAAATGTAGCAATTTTGCTACCAGAATTGATTTGGTTTTTGCTTCCTGATATTTGATACCATTTTCCTTTCATTTGACCCCTTGTGAATTTTCAGATCATATGTTATTGATGGTACATTTTTCACTTTCTCATATTCCACCTCTTTTTCGTGCTCTTGATGGAAGATGAATCCATTTTTTCTGACTCAAGAGTGGTTCCAGTCTCTTCTGTCTCAGACATTTGATAGGCGGGGCACAGTCACGCCATCTGGGGTCGGAGACTGCCACAGAGGGTAATAAACTACCTCCAACTGCAGCACTCTTGTGAGGGGGGGTTAGCCCCACTCACCCACCCTGGTTTGGCATTTCCTTTATAGGCACTGTCTAGTGACATCACATCCTGTTGGTAGTTTTTACTAAGTCCCCACTTCTCCATTTGCAGGTTATACCTGCTAGCCACTAGAGGGATCCTCTGACCTTTCCACCTCAGTCTCCCCACCCGAATCCCCTCCTACTTCCTGTAACCTCTCTACCTGATTAGGCTACTTCTCTCCCTACTCCCACCTCTGCCCACACCTCACCCTCACCCAGCCACCTGGCTAGCCCTACTCACTAACCCCTGTCCTATCGCCTGACCCACACCCAGTCACTAACCCCAGTGACCACTAGGAGTCGCTGTTTCAACCCTGTTTTCTGGCCAAAACCTAGCTTGCTTTAAGTCACCTAGAACCTGGATCCCTGCTCTCAGCCAGGTCCTATCCCAACTGCCATGCCAGGGTCTTGAACCTTGTACCCTGTCCACCAGAGTCCGTGACAGTACCACTACTCCAAAGATGTATCTATGCTTTCTGAGGGGCAACCAAGATACTTGAAACTCACCACCCTGCTATTACCAAGGCGCTATGTTTGGGCACCTCTTCCCCAAATCTGGTAAAATGTCCCCATCAATAACCCTTGTACTTTGATCTCCTCCATTTTACTGTCCTTCCCATTTAACTCCCCTCTAGTGACTACCCAGCACCTTCCCCCCACTGGCTATTCTGACTCATCTACAAATGCCCCCTATAAGTCCACTGCATCCCTCCCAGCTATCTCCTGGTCCCATTTCCCCACGCCCCCCTCCTCCTCAGTCTGTTCCTTTGGCTACCTTCTGGCCTCTCTCTCTCCCACTCCAGTACCCACTCCCTCCGCTCAGCCTGCCCTACTGCCGCCTCCAACCAGCGCATGGTAAAATCCCGGTCTCTCCGTGTTCTACGCTGCCACCTAACCATTGCCCTACTCCTTCTGGCTGCAGGGGATATACATCCTAACCCCGGACCAACCCCAACCACAGGCCCTGACCACCCCATACCAAACCCCTCAGCCAAGGCCACCACCGACACTTGTTCTGGATACCTTTTCCAATGCCTACACCTTCTCCATCTAAATATTCGTAGCCTAGCCCCTAAGCTCGATCAGCTCCAGGTGCTAGCCTCCCACCATGCCCCTGACATAATCATCCTTTCTGAGACCTGGCTAAACCCCAGCCTACCAGATAATACCATCGCTATTCCAGGGTTCTCCATCACACAGCAAGGCCGTCCTTCCAGAGGCGGAGGGGTGGCTATCTACATCAGATCAGCCTTACACTTCACTGTCTCTCTTACAAAAGCTGAACCCAAAGCTTACAAGCTTCTTATGGTAAAAATTTCCCCTCCCTCCTCATTACCTATCTTTGTGGCTGGTATTTATTGCTGTCCAGGCACGCCAACCAAAATAGTTACCGACCTTCTGTGCCAGCTCTCATCTCTTGCCCAGTCGGGTGAACTATATGTCATGGGTGACTTTAACCACAGCTGGCTAGCACCCACTTTTAACAAAACCCAAACTGAGATAACTGCTCTCAACCTTAGCCAAACCTTTAAGGAACCAACACGCTCAAACCATAAGTCCGGTAATCACTCCCTCCTAGACTGGGTGCTTACATCCCACCCACACTGCATCGTCAGTTCAGGCCTCCTCCCTGATTCCATTAGTGACCACCACCTAATCTACTTGGTCCGCAAAATCCACAGAGTTAAATCCCCTTCCAAATTTATATTCCAATGGTCATACAAATCCCTCGACCTCTCCCCCCTCCTGGAAGATCTATCTCGTTCTAATTGGGTCCCGAGCTCAAGCTGCTCTAACATGGATTCGGCCCTTACGCACTTTCGGAACACCTTCCTCACCGCCTGGGACAAACACACCCCCCTACGCCGGGCTAGAGTCCATGGGTCTCCTACATGGATATTCCCTGGGCTGATAGCTTGCCCAACAAGCCCATGACAAGGCCTGGCGAACTACAAATCCACGCTCCTCCCAGGCAACTCATATCACCTACCTCATGCTCCGCAACAAGTGCACAAGGACATCCATTAGCTAAGGCTGAATATTTTAACAACACCTAAGCACAAATCTTGGGAGACCTTCTAAATTCTGGAAAGTCATTAACTCCTTTCTCCCCCAAACAGCAAGCCCCACCCTCCTCCTCGCCTAGGGACTCTCCTCTGACCCCTGAAGGTAGCCTCCAAGTTTAATTCCTATTTCACTACATCGCCCTGGCCCTCCTAGATTCCCTACCTCCTGCAACCACACCCGCTCCCCAGACATCTATCCCCCTACCATCTGGTAGGAACCCCTTTTCCTTCAGACACATCACCCCAACCGAAACCTTAGATGCCCTTCACTCCCTGAACCCCTCCAAAGGCAAATCCCCTGATGGTCTTGATAACAAACTCCTCTTCCTATCTGCCCCCCGCCATAGCTACTCCTCTCGCAGCCCTACTAAATCTTTCTTTCACCACCGAGTCACTCCCCTCTGAATGGAAGCATGCCACTGTCCTACCCTTTCCAAAAGGTGGTGATCCTACCTCCACAACTAACTACCTTCCAATCTCCCTCTTCCCCGCCCTCGCCAAACTCCAGGAACACCTAGTGCTATCCCAACTCTCCCACTTTTTCTCAGAAACTAACTTCTTCACCCCATTTCAGTCCGGTTTCAGAAAACACCACTCTACTACCTCCTCCCTACTAAGACTCATGGACTCCATCCTCACTGAGATGGATAAAGGGCTAATCACTGCCGCTATTTTCATTGACCTAGCAAAAGCCTTCGACACAGTATCCCATTCTCTCCTACTATCCTGCCTATCAGGCTGGGTTAGCAGCGTCCGCCACAAACTGGTTCAGTGCCTACCTACTAAATAGAACCCAATCCACTAAAATAGCTGACCACACCTCCCCCCTCTCCCTATCACCACAGGCGTTCCCCAAGGCTCAAGTTCTTGGCCCCATCCTCTTCTCCATCCTTCTAAATGATCTGCCTAACTCTTGCTCCACTACCACAATCCACATGTATGCAGACAACATGGTCCTCTTTACCTCCGGCTGGACCCACGAAGAAGTCACCTCCAAACTTCAAACCGATTTCAACAAAATCCAACACTGGTTCAATACCAACCAACTCTCCCTAAATGCCAAGAAAACTGTCTCTATGTCTTTCAGCACTAGACAGCGTCTATCCAAACTCACCTCCCCTCTGATCTTCCATACCCTAAATAACACCATCCTTGATGAAGTGCCCTCTTTCAGGTATCTAGGGGTTTGGCTTGATCACTACCTCTCCTTTTCCACTCACGTGGATGCCATCATTTCAAAACTGCGCCCAAAACTTGGTGCCCTCTACAGAAACCGCACTAGTCTCCCACTACCTGTCAGATGTGAATTAGTCCAGAAAATTATTCTACCCTCCTTCGACTACTGTGATGTCGTTTACAGCTCCGCCTCTAAGACCACCCTAGCCAGACTTGACCCCCTCTTTAATGCTTTCTGCTGCTTTGCCCTCAATGTCCCCCCCTCACATCACTGAGAGCTCTACTGTTCACTGGCCCTGCCATCCCTGAGTAACCGGCGCCTAACTCATAGTGTTAAATTTACTTCCAACTTCTGGCTCGGCTCCTTCCCTCCCTATCTCGTATCCTCCCTATCTTCCCCACCTACCGCCACCCATGCCCTCAGGTCTACTGATGCTAGGCTATTAGTCATCCCTCACCGAAGGACCACCGCCAGCCAATCGGCCTTCTCTTACCTTTTCCCTAAACTCTGGAACGGCCTGCCGGCCCAGATCCGCCATTCTTCATCCAAACACTCCCTATCCTCTGCCCTCACTAACTTCCTTGCACCAAATTGCAACTGCCCCTGACCTCCCCCCGATAGCTTCTCTTCCCCCATCCCCCCTTAGCGCCTGACTAGCAGCTCAGCCTTCACCTAATTGTCTGGCTTATACACTGCCCTACGCACTTACACTCTCACTCTTACTCACTGTTATTCACTCTTAATATCTCCCTTCCCTTCCCCTTCCTTCCTAAATAACGTACGCTCTTCAGCCTTACTCACAGCTACTAACTCCCCTCTCCTTCCCCCCTACCGCACCTAAATCACTCCCCTACACACCTAGTGTTTACTAGTCCACTCCTCCTCTACCACCTATCTTCACTCTCCAACTCCTACTGTCAACTTGGTGCATCTCGCTTCAGCTCAAGTTCTGTTACTGGCACTCAAGTTCTGTTACTGGCACTTATGTAATCATGTATTGCCCTTGATGTGTACCCATAATATGTATACCCTGTCCTTGAAGATCATGTTCTGTACTGTTCTCCTTATGTAACAAGTTCAAATGTAATCCCACCCAACTATGTAAATTATCTGTATTGCTCTACTTCTAAATTCATCTTTTGTATGTATACCTGCCTCCACTGTAACCCCTCCCCCCAGGTCGCACCATGAGATGAGCATATTTTTGCACAGTGTGCCTTTCCTGGTGAAACATTTTCAATAAATAAATAAATAAATAAAATTGCTGGATGGATACTAAACTTGAGTTTAGACATACTTCCATGACCTATAATCATCAAACTCATTTGGCAGATTATATTACTTACTTAGGACATCGATCACAGTTTTATAAATTGATGTCACTTCCCTCTTGTTCCGATGTTCGGATCCAAGAACAACGTGCCGTACTCCGAAATCTCATGAGAAATTGTCATTATGGGAAGGCTTGTCGAATTCATGAAAACCTGTCCTATGGACTAAAGTCTTAGCCTGTAAACAAGCCTTAGAAAAAAAACTCATGGGTGGCCTTTATGATAATAAGGGGGTTTTGAAAACAACTGTTATTGAGATGTTACATATTGTTCAGCTTTTTTTACGGACTCAACATGGTCAGGCTTTTCAGCCCACCAGTACCTGGGAAGCATTGTTTTCTTTCTAGCCACCCATGATCTCATCCACTGATTCCCTTTTTTTGGATATGCCCATAACCCTGGATGAGGTCAGGTCAGAAATTACCCATTTGAAGTCTGGAATATTACCTGGTCCTGATGGTCTAATAAACGAATTGTATAAATTTTTCTTAGATGATATCAGTATTATATTGACACAGGTTTACAATGAAATTCTTGCAAATTCTAAACTGCCTCATGGATTTTCAGATGCTTTGCTATTTTTTTTTATTTAAAAAAAGGGAATAAACATGTTGATGGGAATTGGGCACCGATTTGCTTATTAAATACGGATTACAAGATTTTTTCAGCTATTTTGTGCCATAGGCTCTAACGTGTTGCTTCTTCATTGATACATCCAGTCCAAACTTGTTCTACTCCAAGTAGACATATCCACCAAAATTTGACCCTACTGAGAAATATTTGTGACGTTAGTTGACTGGGGAAACTTTCAGGATATTGACTTTCTTTGGATCAGGCAAAAGCCTTTGACAGGGTTTCACATGGGTTTTTGTTTGAAGTTCTTCAGCGGTATGGGTTTTCAGTTAAACTTAGGGCTTGGGTAGAACTTTTGTATAGTGATGCCCAAAATTTTCCTCTTGTTAACAGGATATTGGGGGAAGGGATTGATTTCTGCGGGGGGGGGGAGGGGTGACAGGGATGCCCACTTAGCCCTTTATTGTACACCTTTGTTCTGGACCCTTTAATTCAGGAACTTCTTCATCATCCTCAGATTATGGGTTTGACACCTACTCCTGATATTCCTTCACAGGTTTACCTGTCTATGCTGATGATATGTGCCTTCTGCTTTGTAATGCAGCTTCTGGCCTTTTAGCATTGAATGTTCTAGCACAGTTTGGTTTGATTTCAGGAACTTCTGTGAACTATGATAACAGTGCTGATATTTTTTGGGGGGAGGGCCCTTTTGAGCCCATGATTGGGCAGATAGCTATTTCTATGGGCCCTATTAAAATTTTAGGTTGTTTTTTTGGTACTGGTGATCTGAATGATCTTAACTGGAAACTGTGCATTGAATTAGGTGAGAGCAACGTTCAGTTATGGAAATCCTGGACTTTTTCTAAGCAAAAATGTGTTTTGATTATCAAAAAATTCTTGCTCCCTCTGTTTCTTTATTTTAGTTCAGTTTCTCCTTTGCCTAGACAATATGAAACCTGTTTTTACAGTATTTTTTTTCAGGTGTTGTGGGGAAGCTGATTGAACCCAGTTAAGTGTGATTTTACATATCTGCCAATTAAGGCTGGTGGCCTTGGTATGATTAACCCGTTTGTTTTTTATTTTTCCTTTTTTATTAAATCTACATTTAAAGAGGTTGCACAGTATCAATCTCATCCTTGGGACACATGGACTTTTTTCTCGCTTAAAGATTTTTTTGAACAGGCAGATGGGACCTCTGTTTAACATCTCATCTGAAAGATGGCACCTCAGGAGAGCAGCACCCCCCTCATGCTGCACTGCAGTGTCAGTATTGGAATATTAACCCAGGTGCCTGGTGTGGGGCTAGAACCCACAGCTTTCTGATCTCTCAGCCTCAGAGGTGAGTGTGCTACCTGCTGAGCCACTGGCACTGCATGTGAATGTGAAAGTGTGTAAAACTGTGGGAGAATTCAAGAATGCATGGGACAGACATAAGGCAATTCTTGTGGGGGTAGGAAGAAATAGGCTGTTGGTTAACTAGGATCTGCAGCTTATCCTGTAGGTAGGGCAATGGGCAGACTAGGTGGGTCAAGCGGTCCTTATCTGCCATCAAAGTCTATGTTTCTATATTTCAAATCCCCAAGTGTCATGATGACAATTCCTTGGTCCTTCCCCCCCCACCTAACCCTCCTTCCCAGCACCTACCACCCCACCCACCCCACCCCCCAGATACATAACAGTGACACTGGTGGTGCCCAATCCCCAGTGTCGATGGCAATTCCTGTCTTTTTTTTTTTTTTACACACTGTAAAAGAAAACCATCTATCAATGTCTTTTTTACCCTGTAAAAGAGAACCGATCCATCAATATTTTTACGCTTGTTACCGCCCCCGCCCAACCCTCCCATTCACCACCCACTACCCCCAAGTCCTTACTTACCCATCAGGGGTCCAACACCATAATTATCTCTGGACTGCAGACACATCTTCACTCTTCAAAGCTGGACAATGAACTGAAGAAACAGGTATGCGTTTCAGTGTCATTCAGCGGGGTTTTGAACTTAGTGGAGTAACTTGGGCATTTTTGCATATTTTTGGCACAAATTTCCAACATGCTTTTTTTGGGACCCCACCTCATGAACAATTGCATTGACATTAGGCCAATCTGTTCCAATATGTGATTTTGCAGTCCCTGCATGAAATCACCTTTTGGGCAGGAGTTGAACATTTTCTCTGCCCTTGTTCATGAAGTGGGGTCATAAGAAGGCTATGTTGAAAATTTGGTGTAAAAATATAAAAAAAAAATAATTTTCAATATTTGTCTCCAAAATTCCTCAGCTGCAGCTCTGTCACCTCTGACCAAAATTTGTTAAAAATGGGAACAACCATTGCCTTCCTCCATGCTAACTGTATATTTCCCATCTTTAAAGAGCCCTGACAGCATTAGGAAAAATTTGAAAAAAATAAGATTTATATTCAACTCCATTCCATTTTCTTTTATTACATTGTATATTTTCAGTAATTAATTCCCAAGTTTCTTTATTACTGAAAACAGTTGCATGAAAACAAGATCCCTGTCCCCTAGACTGTATCTACTCTGGCCGCTTCTGTACACATGACATCACAATCTCCTGTTTATGACATCATTTTTATCTCCACCACAACATATTTTGATGCCACAAACAGAATTCTGATGTCAAGTGTAGGTAGGCAGCCAAAGCTAAGAGGGCAGGGATAATTTATTCATGCAAATACCCTTAGTAATCAGGAAATAAGGTTGGGAATTACAGAATAAAATATGAAATACAAGCTACATTCATGCCTGAATGTTAATTTTTTTTCAGAGATATCTGAACTGTCAGGAGCTCTTTAGTGCTCTTCAGTGATTCACTGTTCATTTTGGTTATGTCAGGGGACACCCCCCCCCCCACAGATGAAACCATAGTGAATGGCAAAGTATTGGGATGACTTTGAGTGAATGTCTACCTGGTGACATGCTTGGTTTAGAATAAATCACATTTGCACTTTAACTACAACATCCTTTGTCCATTATGAGTGCATTGATCAGCAAGTACTGATATTTGTCTTACAGCACTAGCACTAACCGTGTTTCCAGTGCAGACAATTTGCTGTGCTCTACTACCAGATAGTGAGTGACCTGCAACTGAGTTCCCCATAAAGGGGTCTTCTCTAATGGTTGTACTGGTTACCATCTTGTACCATCTGCATGAAGAAAACTTGCCCAATCAGTAAGTAATGTGTGGACATTAAAGGTACATGGACCATACAGTGTACCCTGGTGAGTAATGCGGCAGTATGGCCATGGGATGGGTGGGAAAGCCTAAAGTTTCTTGAAGTTTATGGTTTTCTATGACTAGGGAAGGGGGAAACAAGTTCTTATATCTCCCATTCAGAGAGGCAATGCTGTTTCACAGGAATGATTAAGAACACAGTACCGATAAAACAACTGCAATTGCTATGAGTCCCACTATAGTCTCCTGACTGGTTCAAGATTAGAACAGAGATGTGGGAAAAGAGGATCAATGATTCCTCAAAGAATTCCCCAGTAAGATGAAATATTTTTATCAGGCTTCAAGATCAGTGCTCTAAACTAAATTTGACTTATCTTGAAATAAATTAGACAAATGCAAGCTTCTGAGGAGAGATAACATCGTAAATCAGATAACAGTACTGCATCGAATAAATGATTGATTTACCATCAAAGAATGCACACAAACTGTAAATAAAACTTGTTTCACTGCAACTTTGAGTGTGGCGTACCCTGTTTGTGCCTGCATGAGACCGGCAATGAAGTCAAATTGCAAAAGGAAGCCACCGAAGATACTTGGTAAATAAATGCAATGGTTTGAGTGAGTTGCCACAGGTGTGTGAAATGTACATTCAGGTCAAAGGTTATTTCACAAGGAAATGCTTCAGAGACCTCCCCATCCCTTTGGGAGTGGGGTTGAATGCCAAATGCACTGCATGCTCCTTTCCTCCTTCAAGTTAGTGCCGCTCTCCCAACGTCATTTTTGCCACTCCGTTTCTTTTATTTCCAAATTTTGATTCGACCTACAGCCCCTCTACCTGGGTGAGAAACTAACCCCTACAGTCTTCTCTCCTTACTCACTGCACTCTAGGGATTCCCGCTCCTTCTTCCTCCCCAAACCATCCTCATCAGCTGGCAAATCTACCTTCTCCTACCATCTCCTCTACCTATGGAACCAGCTTCCCCAAAAGCTCAGAAACTCACCTTCGCACAACTGCATTAAATCTCAACTTCGGCAGCTCCCCTTTCCCACCTGTAACAGCAATTAGTCTGCCTTTAGCCAAATGAATGCAGTTTAAACTTCAAAACCTCTGTACTGTATATTTTTGTATTCATGCAACCAATTGTAAATGACTGTATATATGCAACTGAATGTAAATAACTCCTTTGTACAAAATGATGTGATTGTATGTAATATTCTTGTGTATCTATTCTATATATGTATACTGTTGTAACTCCCTCCCCCTCACCCCCGATCGCACCTGGAAACAAGCCTCAGCTCAGCGTGCTTTTCCCGGTTATCAAATGTTTAAATAAATAACTAAAAAGCAACCCTATGTGCACTGTATTTACCTAGAGATAGCATCTAGAAAGGAATCGCGTTGTGTGGAAGCACAGCACTGTTTGAAACTTTGAACATACAGCACTGACTCAGGGTCTTCTGTCCAAAGGACAGACCCTCTAACCCATATTTCATGCATGTGTGACAGGCTTAGCCAACCTTTGTGGGAAGGGGTTGCACTGATTTTTAAACAATGTAATTATCAGTACTGGACTTAGAGGTCATCATATCTGATGACCTCAAGGTAGCTGGGCAGTGGTAGAGGCTAGCAGCATACAGGGGTGCACTGGCAGAGAAATTTCTGGCAGGAGAAGGAAGGTGGTGCTGCCATTGTTTTGCTTACGGGTGAAGCCCCATCTGGCGTCCTGTGCCCAGTTCTGGAGGCAGCACCTCTGCAAGGACATTGAAAGGGTAGAGGTGGGACAGACCAGGACAACCAAAATGTTGAGGGAGTAGCATGAGAAGTCATATGAGAAAAGGCTGCAGGCACTCAACATGTACTCCCTGGAAAAGAGGAGCGTGAGAGGTGACATGACTGAAACTTACTAGTACCTCACAGGAGTGAACAAGGTGAGAGTGGAGGGTTTATTTTTGAGAAAGGAAGGCACTAGAACAAGGGGGCATGCAAAGAAATTGAAAAGAGGGAGTGTAGAAGATATGTGCAGAAATTCTTCACAGAAAGGGACAGTGTTGGGTAATTACTTTTTCTATTACATTTGAAAACTTGTTCCAGGAAGCTTCATGCAGTCACTTGCAAGGATCGGGAGATAATTGTAGGGTAATACACCTTACAGTTAGTTACTTATTTCTTTTTATACAAAAACAATACAAAAATAATAAATAACTATAACAGATTACATTTTTTGAAAGTAATAGGTTAGTTACTACTTACTTTCAAATAAATGTAATCCGTTACAGTTACGTATTACATTTGTATAAAAAGACATAAGTAATTGTAACTGTAAGGTGTATTTACTTTTTCCAGTATGTCTCCATCCTTGCTAGCGACTACACAGAGCTTCCTGGAACAAGTTTCCAAAAGTAATAGAAAAAATAACTTACCCAACACTGGAAGGGGAGGTGAATGACTGGAACAGCCTGCCAGGGGAGGTAGTGGGGGCAAAGACTGTGGGGAGCTTCAGGCATGTGTGGGAGAGGCACAGGGGCATATTAGGTAGATGAAAGGGAGGAGGGAGTGACACCTATGACCAACTAGGATCAATGGTGACAGAATAGGAAGGGACAATGGGCAGACTGGATGGGCCAAAGGGTCCTTTTCTGCTGACAAAAAGTTATGTTAATATAATGAACCAAATCCCCTCCTCATCAGATGTATTAAAACAGTAGGGCATGATGGCATGGAGTGGGGAGCAGAGGGTTGATTACTATAGTCAAAATTTAAGTTCAACAAATGGCATGAGACAAGTCAAGTGCTATTCATGTCAGTGATGTGATTGTTGAATGGAGACTCACTCTCCAGAGGTCATTACTGTGATTATAATTTATGGTAAGATGTATTTTGACGCCTGCTTTTTTTTTTGTTCTGTTTTAAAAAATGTAAAACTATCTCATACCACCGCCTGCACGTGCACCTAACTTTACACAATGGGGGGTTGGACATGTGACCTATGTACAGAGTGTGTGGTATTCATCTGTCTTAGATAATTCGAAGGCTGGAATGCCTTTGTCAATAATAGGAATCTTCAATTGTTGATTTAATCTACCCAGGCTCATACGAGAAATTTACTCACGCATGGATAGCAGAGGAAAAAGTAAAACTGACAACAGAGCAATAAATAATATGGAATAATACATTACATATAAAAGAGTCCCACTAATCCAAAAGAACACATACTCCCTGTAAATTACTACAAATGGAGGAAAGCAATACTGAGTGGAATCAGTTTAATAAACATATGAACATACAACGAAGCCAGCAGAATAAGGCCATTGGCCCCGATTCTAGTACAGTTACGCCTGGCGTAACAGCACTTCGCCAAGTAGAATGGTGTATGTAGCAACTTACGCCAGTAGTTGCAACATGCGCAATTCTACAATGCGGCCTGCGACATGGCGCAGGCCACTTGCGCCGAACAACTGTTACGCTGGCAGTTGTGCCATAAACCCCCTGTGACATGGCGCTAGGGGGTTTAAGGCAGCTGTTGTGCCCCATTCCAGAAGGGCAGCAACAAAGTCCCCAATGTTGTGATTCTGCAAGAATCCCTGTAGGAGAACCGGCAATGTAAGTTACACCAGCTTTTAGCTGATATAACTTATGGATGCCCCCTGGGGGCCTATAGACCCACCTGCAGTCCAGCAGTCATTCCACAGTTGCCCTCCCCCCATGCCCAGCATACCCCAGTGGGTGCCCCGCAGGGCTGCCCACAGTCTCCACCCAAAGTGTCCATAATGTGCCCACTTGAAGCCCACTTACCCCCACACCTGAAGTGTTCTCATATAGTGCCCATGCACACCCCAGCCCCCGACACCCCATTTCAATATGCCCCGCAGCAAGCGATCAACCCCACCACCCATGCCCCGACCCCGAAGTCACCACTACAAATGAGGCATATACCCTGTCCAGCCCTGGTAGTCTAGTGGCCCCTCACCCAGCCTTGCCAGTCACCAGCATCCCTACCCATCCCCAGCCGGTGACTGGCACAGCCACCTCTCACCTCGATGGCCAGCCACCGACTGGGTTCTGTGGGGTACTACTATAGATGCACTCCAGAAATTAATTCTGGGTGTGTCTTTACGGTAGCACTCCTGCAAGGCACAGTCGGGAGGCTGGTGCGTGGAGGTGAACCGGTGAGCGTGCCCGTCACCGAGCTGAGGCAGGCGAGTGCTGGGCGGACAGCGACAGCTGTGGTGGACCGCTGGGCTGCCGGGGCTGGGCAAGGCATCACCCGCATTGCAACAGTGACTCTGGGTCAAGGCATGGAGTTGAGGGTGACTGCGCTGCCCTGTGGGGCATGTCACAATGGGGGTGTCGGGGAGACAGGGGTGTGAAACCCTGCAGGGCAGGTATGGACACTTCCAGAGGCAGTGGCATGCGAGGGCTGATATCAGGCTGCCAGGGGACTGGAGGTAATGGGCAGCCTGCCAGGGGCACATAGGGATACTTCAGGGGGCTGGGGTGTAAGCAGCCCTGTGGGGCACATTATGAACACTTCAGCGGGCTGAGGTTGTGAGCAGCCCTGTGGTGTACATTATGAACATTTCAGGGGCAGAGGTGTGGGCAGCCCTGCGGGGTGCCTAATGTGGCACGCTGAGCATTGGGGGGCACTTGTGATCTGCATTGGACCTGTTGCAGCTTGCGACATGCTCGCCAGGTGCGTACCTGGCCTCATGTCGTAAGTTGCAGGTCTTAGATGCAGAGACCCTGCCCCTTCTAGAATAGGGTGCAGGGTCAATGTCGCAGTTGCGATTGGAGCAAGTCGCGTTTGGCGGTGACTTGGCCAACCTTCTAGGATTGGGCCCATTATGTCTATTGAGTACGCTTGAATTGCTGGGTCCTTTGCATTACCTACTGACCCTGCCCCCCGACCGGCTCCCCCCCTCAGTGCACCCTGCTCCTGACCCTTATTTTTCCCTTAACTGCATCCCATCCCCCTCTTTTCCCCTCTGAAGCTACCCACTGTGTTCAACTAAATCACCTCATCAGGAAAGCCATTCCAGCCTGCCAACACCCTTTCCATGAAGAAGTGCCTCCTAGGCTCTCTTCTACCCCCCCCCAACTTGAGACTGTGTCCCCTTGTGTTTCTATTCCCACTAAACTTGAGGAGACCTTCCTTGTTTGCTCTATTTATTCCTTTCAAATACTTGAAGGTCTCAGTCATGTCCCCTCTCTCTCTCCTCTAGGGAGTACATGTTCAGGCCCTCCAACCTTTCCTCGTAAGTCCTACCCCGCTGACCTCTGATCATCTTGGTAGCTCTCCTCTCAACCATCTCCAGCCGTTTTTTGCCCTTCTTAAGGTATGGGCACTAGAGCTGCATGCTGTACTCCAGGTGTGGCCGCAACAGTAACCTGTACAAGGGCAGTATCACCTCCTCCTGCCTACAGCAGACCCCCGACAATGCAACCTAATAGTTTATTTGCCTTTGCTGCTGCTTTCCTATGCTGCATGGAGTGCTTCAGATCACTAGTGTTCATCACTCCCTGGTCCTTCTCATCCTCAGATGCAGCTACCTGGAACCCCCCGGCCCCCCGGTTGTACTCAGTCCTTGGGTTCATGGCTCTGATGTGAATAAGCTTGCACTTCTTTGCATTGAAGCCAAGTTGCCAAATCCCAGACCACCTGTCCAGCATTTCCAGATCTTTCCTTGGGTCCTGCACCCCTTCTGCTGTGTCCATCTCCCACAGAGTTTGGTGTCATCCATGAATAGACAAATTCTGTCCTTATTGCCATCCCCAGTATCACTGATGAAGACACTGAAAGCAATGGCCTGAGCAACAAGCCCCGTGGGACCCCAATGGTAACTCCTAGGTGCTAGAGAGCTCAGCTTCCACCACTGCACCATAGATCCTGCCTCTTAGCTAGTTTCAACCCACCTGGTCAACTTCTTACCAGCTCCCAGATATGCCAGCTTCTTGATCAACCTCTTGAAGGAATGAAGTCAAAGGCCTTGCGGAAGTCCAGGTAAAGAATGTCCACTACTTGTTACCCATCCACTGTTTTAGTGACCCAGTTGAGGAAGTAAATCAGATTTGTTTGACATGATCTCCCCCCCACAAACACTTGCTGCTGCTCATCCTGGATGCCATTCTCTTTCAGATATTTTATTAGCCATCAGAGAGCTATTGAACAGGCCAGCCAAGGGAGCTGCAAGCTCCTCCGCCAGCCCCCTCAGCACCCTAAGTGGATACTGTGACATGGACAACCAGTTCTGAGTACTGTATCATTTGTTTTAATATAAAATGCTTTACTGACTGTCTCTGCTGAAAAATCTGGTACTCTTAGAATGACCTCACTCCTCTCCCCCTTCCCCCAAGTTTCAGCTGAATAATGAAAGCCATGAGAAAATGCTGAAAACAGCATGTGAGATCACACACACAGGTTTAGATACTAGGTGTTATATGGAAGGCCTTAATTAAGGATCTCTTGTTTATCTGAGTTAATTATAGCAGTAGTTGCTAAATCATATCCATTTTATGACGTTGGAGGGGAAACCCAGGTTATTACACAGAAGTGCGAAATCATAAAAATGCTTTCATGTCCTGGAAGCGGGAAGTTTATTATGAGATCAAAGGAGATGTCATTTGAAGAACATATGAGTCATGCTGAGGATTGCAAAATTAATACTTTGAAAAGACATCCTGTTTTTTTTTATTAGATATATTTTTATATATAATCTGACAGAGGAGGAGCTTGATGACCTCACACACAAGGGGTTGGCAAATGCAGTTTACTTTAAGGAATAATTCTGTTTTACTTACTTTTACCTAGACTCTGACAACAAAACATCTTGAGCCTTTGTAAACAGGTATTTAGAAAGAGAGTCAAATCTAAGTACTGTAAGTAGGAATTTGCACTGTTTAAACCTTGTTCTTTTAAAAGATTTGTATGTCTTGTGATATAACAGTTTTGTATTTTGTGTTTTACATATTTATCTATTTTAGTAAAATTCTTTTTAGAACATATTTGGTCTGTCTTTAAATATCTTTTTAGTTGTAAGAAAAGTATATGGTTATAGCAGACAGCAGGCATAAGCTTGAATGGTGGTACCAAACTGGCAAGAGAAGCGTTTTAAATCTGAAGTCTTTATTAAAGTTTTCAAGGCTTCATCTCTGTATACCTGATTAGGTGCCTGTAGGCAAAGATATCTGACCCCCAAAGACAGAAATATCTAAGCCTGTGCATTGGATATGCTAGCAAGAGGTTCACAGTTTGAAACTCTCCAAGACTTGAGACCAAAGGTTGATCAGAACTCACAAAACAGACAAGAAGGTTACCTTGTTCCGTTAAACTGTTCACAAGACTGTGCTCAGAAGTTGGCACTTTGGGAGCAGAGGGCCACACCTGCTGAGTGGGTTTGTGACATATACCATTCGGGCCTGGGGATTTATCTACCCCTAATGCTAGCAACCCTTTCCTCACCCTATCCACCCTATCACCTTTTTTTTTAATTTCCACAGTTAGCTGCAGTTCCTTCAGAACTTTAGCACACTGGACTACCCTCTCTGTTACACTGCCCATCTTCAGGTACTCCTTCTTGTCCTTCTCCCTCTGAGTCCTCCCAAGCTTCTTGTAGGTTGACCACTTATCCCTTACTGCCTGGCCGACCTCTCTGCTAAAACAGCTTGGTGCTTTGGCCCTGGGGTTTGTCCCTTTGAGTCTAGTGAAATCCTGTGTGACTACCATTATTCCCTCTTTGATGATGAACCACCTTTGGTTCACCCCCATGTCCCCTCAGATGCTTGCCAAGTGACTCGCCCATCCTTCTGAAGTCTGCCTTTCTAAAATCCAGGATTTTAGTCTTATTGTGGGCCTTTCCCTGCCCATGACCAACTGGAACCACACTGTATGGAGGTCACTTCAATGCAGGGGTTCCTCGCCCTGTATATTATGGACATGATCCCCATTTATCAGTACCAGATCAAGAATTGCCATCTCCCTGTTGAGTTCTGTGATGGTCTGTGTCAGGAATCCATGTTGCAGGATCTAGGATCACTTAACTCCTGGTGCAGGTTGTGGCCGGTACCCTTCACGCCACCTTGGGCAGATTAAAGTTTCCCACTATTACCACCTCCCCTTTTCCTGTAGCAGTCATTATTTGTGTGTTCAATTCCCTGTCTCTTTCCTCCTTCTGGTCTGGTGGTCTGTAAGCCAACCCCAACCTCTTCTTCTTCCATTTTCTAGACAGTAATTAAATCCAAATTGCTTCCACCCTCCTCTCTTCAGACTCCTCCCTCACACAGTTTATATCCTCTCTGATGTAAACCACCATCCTCTCCCCCTTTCCTACCTCCTTGTCGCTCTTGTATAATTTAAACCCAGGGATTGAGAGGTCCAAGTCATGGTTAGATGTGGTCCATGTTTCCATGGCCACCATGATGTCCATGACAATCTCCACTAACAATGGCTGCAGATCATCCATCTTGTTTCTGAGACTTTGTGCATTCAGGAACATCACCTTCCACCCAGACTCTGAGCCTCCATCCCTTCCCACCTGTCTGCCTTTCTCATTTCTCCCTTTTTCCTGTATCCCCCTCTCCCTTTGCTAACCCCCCACCACTACCCCCTAGTCCCTCTTTACTGGCATGGGGGGAGGGCTAGTAACCTTCTCCACCCAAAGAATCAAGGTCTGTAGGCCCACTAGCCCCCCCACCCCAAGTAGTTTATATTAAGTTTTTGGTTTATACACTCCTAAATTGTCCCTAGGGACTCCTGGACCCCTCTCTATTGAAGAGCAGTCTATCTGGTGCAAAAAGTGTTGTATCTGTCCAGGTCTTCCCCAGCCCCCAATAGAGCTGTACTCTTCCTCTTTGCACCAGTCCCTCAGCCAGTCATTGAACTCCTCCATCCTTTTCTTCCTGATCATGCTGGCTCTCGGTACTGGCAACACCTCTGTAAATACGAGAGATCTAGCTACTTCTCCGCAGGTCTTCCTTACCACCCTGAACCTTTCCTGTACTACCTCCACCTATTCCCCAGCTGGGTTGTTTGTACTGAGATGTATAACCATGAGTGGCTCCCCCCAACACTCTTCACCAACGCCACAATCTTTGGACACACCCTCTCCACTCTCATCCCTGTCATGCAAACCACCTTCCTCCCTGTATTTGGCCCTCCTTCTTTCCCTAATGAATACTCTTAACTACTGAGTACCCCAGGATTGCCACCCTTCTACCCCCACTCCATTCCTGCCTCCCCCTTTTTCTTCTCTGTTTTCCTTTATGAGGTTTTCCAGCACCTGTCTGCTTGTCCTTTATCATGGACACTATTGGAGTTGTCAGAATCCACTGAAGTTCTGGGTTCTGGTTCTGGTTTAGAACTTTGCAAATAGTTCTAGGGTTCTAATACCCACCTGTTGCTAGCCTTGCTTGTAGAGCAGAAAGCAGCTAACTAAAAGAAGCTACATTTTCTTATTAATTTAAAACTTATATCTCAGCAGAAGTCATTGTCTGTTAAGATAAAGTAGACAGATAACTTTATTAGAAGTAGAAGGGGTCTTATTTAGGGTTAAAAAAAGAAAGAAAAGAAAGAAAGTCAGTGTGTGTTCTGTGTAGGGAAGGGTACTAATCAGCTGACTTTGCTAAACCAGTAGGAGGAAAGAGAGCTTGCCTGGGGGTGTGGTTTAGACACTATAAAAGCAGGTGAGTCAAATTACAACTTCCTGTTGCTAGCCTTTTTTCTTATTAATTGCCCTCCATCCCACCCACCCAAAGCCAGTTCTACTTTTATAGCCACTGGATTTGACTGTCAACAGAAACTTCCTGTTTGGCAGTAGGAAGGAAAGGATCATAGAGAAACATTGGTTTTGTCAACCCAAAGGAAAAGTAGCTCACTTCCCCCAGCTGCTGGTGGTCTGATATTGAGCAAGGAAGAGGAGGCTACTGAAGAAGATAGGAAGTTGCTGTCCCAGAACAGGAAGGGTGAGAGTTGTAAGGAGAGGAGAGAATAAGCATCCAGAGAAACAGTAGAAGGACACAAAATAAGACATGATAGGAGTGGTGCAGTGCAATGGCTGTGGGGCGGCAGTGTTCCGGGAGACATTCTGGAGGCTGCGATGCTGCCCTATTTGCAGGCACCTCTCTGGTCTGAGAGAGGAGGTTGCCCGTCTCCAGGCTGACCTGGCTAGGATTCGTGAAACCTCCTCCCCCACCCAGGGACCACCAGGGCCAATGCCACTGCCTCAAAGGTTGCCAAGAAAGAGGAGAGGCTGGACCAGGGTGGGCTCAAGGAGGGAGAGGATGGTGGAACAGTTGCATCCCTCCAGCTGTACCTCTCTACAATACATTCGCTCTTCTGGTGGATAGTGGTTCCTCTATGGAGGCACCTGCAGTGGAGACCAAGGAGGATGCTGGGAACCTTCACAAAGGAGACCCACAGGAGGGTGGCATGGGACCCCACAGGGGAAGGAAACAACTCCTGGTGGGGGACTCAATCATTAGCAGGGTAGAATTGGGGGAGGAAGGGGAGAGGGAGGTAAGGTGCTTTCCTGGTGCCACGGCTTGGAGGGACAGGAAGTGAATCCTCAGGATCGTGGGAGGAGCTGCACGAGGGAGGGAGCTGAATGTCATTGTCCACCTAGGGACAAATAACCTGGCTAGGAATGGGATCAGAGCAGTGCAAGAGGAGTTTGAAGAGTTGGGAAGGGGCCTTAGACAAGTAGTGCATACGGTAACCTTCACGGAGGTGCTGCCTGTCTATGGCAAGGGAGATGCTAGGGCACTTCTCACCAGGGAATTCAATGAGTGGTTGAAAAACTGGTGTGGAGCTCAGGGTTTTGGCTTCATTGGGGACTGGGGAGCCACCTGGAGGGATGCAGACCTATACTGGTGCAATGGTCTGCATCTGTCCAGGGGGTGAACCAGGATCCTAGGTGAGAGGTTTAAATGCTTCATTGGCAAGCATTTAAAACTGAGGGGGAGGCACTGAAAAGGAGACAGGAAATCAAGCTTCCCCACAAAACATGGTGATTAGTGAGGTAAACACCAAGATACAGAAGTTATTAGGAGCAGAACAGATTTAAATGTAAAAAAAAGGCAAAGGCAGTAAGGACAGAAATGGGGCTAAAAGGGTAAGGCTATCAAAAAGTGGAGGGTGATGAGTACCAATGCCCATAGTCTGTGTAACAAGCTCCCTGAACTAATGGCCTTGATGGGAGAGGGTTGCCTGGATATTGTGGCAGTCACAGAAACATGGTACACAGAGAACCATGACTGGGATGTCAACATACCAGGATACACAATCTACAGAAGGGACAGGAGGGTAAAGAGGAGGAGTAGCTCTCTATGTAAAGGAAGGGATCAAAGCAACAGAACTAAAGAGTAAACAGGGAGCAGATGGGCACTTTGGGTCACCCTGGAGACAGGAAATGGCACCACAATCCGCATGGGGTTGTATACAGACCCCATCTCAGGGAGGAATGGACAAGGAAATAATAGAAGGCTTTCTTAGAATGGCAGAAAAAGGGGAGATATTGTTGATGGGGAACCTGAATATGCCAGATGTTAACTGGAGCACCCTTGCTGCAGGCACATCCAAGAGCAGGGTCATTCTTGATGCCCTACAGGGGGCATGCCTCAGACAGCTAGTATTGGAACCCACTTAGGAGGGAGCAATCTTAGACCTGGTACTCTCAAATGGGGATGGAGAAAGAATCTCAGATTTAGAAGTGGGTAGCCATCTAGGAACAAGCGACCACCAAACAGTGTGGTTCTACGATAAACACAGCTATACAATCAAGCCATACAAAAGCAAGAGTACTGGACTTTAGGAGGGCTGACTTTGGGAAAATGAGAGAGTGCCTCAGAAAAGCACTAGCAAACAGGCAAGAAGGAGGGGTGGAGGAACAATGGGAAGTGATCAAAACAGCCATCACAGAGGCAACAAGCCTTTGTGTAAAGCAAATCAATAAAATACAACGAAGGAAAAAAACGCTATGGTTCTCAAAAGAGGTGGCAGGGAAGGTTAAGGAGAAAAGGACAGCATTCAGGAAATATAAGGAAACACAGAAGGAGCAGGACAGAGAACTTTATCAGTTAAAGCAGAAAGAGGCTGGGAAGGCAGTCAGAATAGCAAAGGCCCAAACCGAGGAAAGGATAGCCAATTCTGTTAAGAAGGGGGATAAGACCTTTTATAAGTACATTAGGGAGCGAAGAAAGACCAAAGGAGGGATACTGAAGCTTAATAAAGGAGGAATGTGGGTAGAGGGTGACAGTGAAAAAGCTGGGATACTGAACGAATATTTCTGCTCAGTATTCACAAAGGAAGAGGAGGGGGAGTTACCTAAACCAAACAAGAGAAACACTCTGAAGACAGGGTTGATACCAGTCCATTTACAGAAGAAAGGGTTCTGAAAGAACTAATAAAATTGAAGGTGGACAAAGCAATGGGGCCTGATGGGATTCACCCAAGAATTCTAAAAGAACTAAGGGTAGAACTAGTGACACTGCTGACTACTCTCTTTAACAAATCATGGGAGGATGGGGTGGTACCTGAGGACTGGAGGAGGGCAGATGTGATTCCTCTTCACAAAAGTGGGAGCAGGACAGAGGCAGGAAACTACAGACCAGTTAGTTTGACCTCAGTGGTAGGGAAAATGATGGAATCACTTCTGAAGGAAAGAATTGTTGAGTACCTAGAGGCCAGTGGGGCACAGGACCCAAGGCAGCATGGATTCACGATGGGAAGGTCATGTCAGACGAATCTGATAGATTTCTTTGACTGGGTGACCAAAGTAGTAGACCAGGGAGGGGCTGTGGACATGGCCTACCTAGATTTTAGCAAGGCATTTGATACAGTCCCACACAAAAGATTAATTCACAAGATAGCCAGCCTTGGAGTGGGTCCCCAGGTGGTAGCCTGGATAAAAAATTGGCTAGACAACAGGAAGCAAAGGGTAGTAGTAAATGGAGTACACAGTGAAGAAAGGAGGGTTACTAGCGGGGTACCACAGGGTTCAGTACTGGGACCGGTCCTTTTTAATGTCTTTATAAGTGACATTGCAGAGGAACTGGAAGGAAAAGTATGTCTCTTTGCAGATGACACAAAGATCTGCAACAGGGTTGATACACAAGATGGAGTGGAAAGGATGAGAAGGGACTTGGCAAGGTTGGAGGAATGGTCAAATGTATGGCAGCTCAGATTCAATGCAAAGAAGTGCAAGATAATGCACATGGAAACAAAAACCCAGGGAAGCATACACAATGGGGTGAGATACTGACAACAGTAAAAATAGAAAGGGACCTGGGGTAATTATATCAGATGACCTAAAGGTGGGCAAGCAATGTGAGAAGGCAGTAAGGAAGGCTGGGGGTTACTGGGATGCATAGGAAGAGGCATCAATAGTAGAAAACAGGAAGTTGTTATCCCTCTGTACAGACAGTTGGTGAGACCCCATCTGAGTACTGTGTGCAGTTCTGGAGACCCCATCTCCATAAAGACATAGACAGAATGGAGGCTGTCCAGAGGAGGGCAACCAAAATGGTGCAGGGTCTGCACCAGAAGACATACTGAAGAAAGACTAAAGGAGCTTAATATGTATACCCTTGAGGAAAGAAGGAGAGAGGGGACATGATAGAAACTTTCAAGTACCTCAAGGAATTAACAAAGTCCAAGAGGTAGCATCTTCCAGAAAAGAGATGTGCAAGAACAGGGCACAATTTGAAGATAGAAGGATAGCTCAGAGGTAATGTGAGGAAGTATTTTTCACTGAGAGGGTTGTGGATGCATGGAACAGCCTCCCTGAGGAGATCGTGAGTCAAGAACAGTGGGGGACTTCAAGAATGCATGGGACAGGCATAAGGCAGTACTAGTGGGGGGTAGGAGGAAGTAAACTGTTGGTTAACTAGGATCTGCAGCTTATCTGTTAGATAGGAAAATGGGCAGACTAGGTGGGCCAAGCGGTCCTTATCTGCCGTCAGATTCTGTGTTTCTATGTAATGTTCTTTAGAACTCAAACTTTTTTATGTATAGGACTGAAAAAAAAAGAACAGATAAAGACACTGAGAGGAGAAAAAACATAAATAAAAGCCCTGATTTCTCAGCACAGAAATAATATTGTTTCACTTCACATGCAGAAAAGAGAAACACATGGTGCCATCCAAAATGCAAATGCCAAGCACCAGAATTCCATGCATTTACTGTAGCACATCTCCATAGAAGCAGTGTATTCTCATATCCTCTCTCTCTCTCTCACACACACTTTCTCTCTCTCTCTCTCTCTCTCTCTAAAACATTTTAAGATGTAATTCCCAATAATTAATTTGTTTTACAGGCTGGCATCTCCTGTTTTTTGAACTGTTGGAACAAAAAAAACATTCTATTTAGCATTTAGAACCCTTAATACTTAGAACTCTTTGGAGTTCTAGTTCCAAATTAGAACCCGAATCCCTGCGTTCTAAAAGGGTTCTTATCTTTTTGGAACTAGTTCTGACAACCTTAGACACTATCCCTCTTTATTCTCCTCAAACCCTGCTTGACTGGCCTACCCACTGCCCCTACTTGTCCCTCCATCTGCCTTCCTACCCCCCTCTCTGACCTTTCCTTTCTGGCCATCCACTCACACACACCCTCCCTCCCCCCTCTTCCTGTCACCTTTTACTCCTCTCTCCCTGTTCTCTTATCCCTGCACACCATGACTACTTTGTACTGTCCTACTCCCATTCTCCGGTCTACTACCACCAACCCCAATCCCTATGCCCAACCTCTTCCCCACCTCTTATTTCCTCCTCTTCACTTCTAGATAGTGATTGAAATCTATTTCTTAAGTGCAACCCTTTGAATGCTCCCATTTCTGTTGCACCTTTCTGTGTCACCCCTTCCTCCAGCCACTTACCATTCCCCATCCCTGGGCTCCCCTGCTCTCCAAAGTGGGGGTACCCATGAAACCTGAGTGATCCCCCTATACACCCCTCCCCTGCCTGTCGACCTCTCTCCCCTGGTCACCCCCCCATGTCTCTCTCTCTCCCCACTGCCCTGCTCTGCCTATGCTCCATGCCAGCGTCCCCAGCTCCAATCTGAGCTGCCTTACCTCTGTCCTTCCTAGGTGCTCCAGATTCCTACACACAATGGACAGCCCCCTGCTACCCATACTTTAACTAATAATACTGCCACCCTACAACCATTACAGCACACCACTCTCTCTCTCTCTCCCATCCTCATGCCTGAACATGTTCTTGTTCCCCCATATCCTGCCAACCTTCGACCCACTCAGCCCAAGATAAGAACGTTTGTATATAATCCAGATAGGGATGGCTGCAAAAGCCACAATTCCCTTCTAGCCTAGACAGCTAATTCTAGTTGCTCCAACTCCTCTCTGCCTTGAACCTCAATACAGTATAAGCTGACCCTAGATAGGGACCAGCTGCAACCTTTACTGATTTCCTAGTCTCAACACAAATATGAGCTGACCCCAGATAGGGACCAGCTATACTCCCCTCTCTGTAGTACCCTTGTGGGTGGGTCTCAGATGGAAGCCAGTTGCCCTCCATAGCAATCCCCTGACCTATGATATACTTACCATATGACCCTAGATAGGGATCAGCTGCGAACCCTTTGCAACACATGACAGTGTATTTGCTGCACCCATTTTATGCTTACCTACCTTCTGCTGACTAGCGTGGCCTGCGACCTGTGATCCTCCCTGTGGTCTTCCCTGCAGACATCCTGCTGATGCCCCCAGATGTCACTTAGTTAGAAGCCACACTCCTGCTTCATGGCACTAATGCTTTGGGATCGCTCACACGTGGGGTTGCTTGGCCATCTGGGAAAGAAACAGGCCTGGCTACAGTCTATCTACTGGAGGGCTGTGTCCAGGCAACTGCTCCGGCAGTCCAATCAAGGTTGGCAAGCAGGCTTACCTCCTGCCCTCGTCCCTCCCTCCCTCTGCTGCCTTCCTCTCATCCCTCACAGTCCCCGAATCACAAATGCATATTCCCACAGCAAAACAAAGCAAAAACAAAAGCAAATAGAACTCAGCCATGTATCTGTGCCACTCTTTCTCTTTATGATAGGAGCTGAGCAAGGACTGTACATTGGAGTCAGCCAGGATGCAACATTTTTATCATAGTTTCTGCCAGTGACATGCTTCGGAATACTACAGGGACATAATGTCATCCAGTGGCAATTACTCCAATTTGTTATGTGGGAAAATGTGACATGCTTATCACGAAGTGTTGCATCCTGGCTAACTCGACTAGCAAGTTCCATTCTGGCTCATTCACTTAGTTTCAATCACATAGAAACAGAGAAACATAGGTGGGAGGTCATGTCAAATGAATCTGATAGATTTCCTTGACTGGGTGACCAGGGGATTGAATCTAGGTGGCACAGTACATTTGACCTACTTTGATTTCAGTAAGAACTTCAACACCATTCCACATAGGAGACTCATAAACAAGCTGAACAGCATAAGAGTGGGTTCAAGAGTGGGAAACTGCGTAAGAATTTGATTAAGAGATGAGTACAGAGGGTAGTGGTAAACAGAGTTCACTCCAAGGAAGGGAGGGTGACCAGTGGGGTGCCACAAGGATCAGTACTGGGACCAGTCCTCTTTATTGTCTTTATTAGTGACATTGCAGAGAGGCTGGATGGGAATATCTGCCTTTTTGTGGATGACACTAAAATCTGCAGTAAGGTAGACACTCCAGAAGAGGTGGAAAAAATGAGTAGTGATCTAAGAAAGTTAGAGGAGTGGTCAAGGGTATGTCAGCTAAGTTTCAATGCAAAAAGTGCAAAATCATGCACCTAGGGCACAGAAACTCAGAGGCAGAGTATAAAATGGGGGGAGTGGTATTGATGACAACCAAACAGGAAAGAGACCTAGGGATAATCATATCTGATGACCTAAAGGTGGCCAAGCAGTGTAACAAGGCAGTTGGGAGAGCTAGTGGGATGCTGGGGTGCATAGGGAGAGGTAGCACCAGCAGAAGGAGGGAGGTGGTGTTATTACTGTATAGATCACTGGTAAGACCTCACCTAGAGTACTGTGTCCAGTTCTGGAGACCTTATCTCTGGAAGGACATAGACAGAGTGTAGGGCAACCAATATGGAGCAAGGTCTGCATAAAAAATCCTATGAGGAAAGACTGAAGGACCTCAATATGTGTACCCTGGAGGAAAGGAGGGAGAGGGGAGATATGATAGAGACTTTTAAATACCTCACAGGTATAGATAAGTTGCAAGAGGAAGCATTTTTTAGAAAACAAGATGCTCAAGAACAAGGGATCATGCTATGAAGCCGAAGGGGGGTAGACTCGGGGGAGATGTCAGGAAGTGCTTCTTCACAGAAAGGGTGGCGGATACCTAGAGCAGCCTCCCAGTGGAGGTTGAGGGGGCAAAAACTGTAGCAGGGTTCAAGAATGCATGGGATAGGCATAAAGGATCCTTAGCAGCAAGGCAAGGGGGTGGTAGGACTGGAAACCAAGCAGGATCTGAGGTAATAAAGTAGGGAGAAAAAAATGGGCAGACTAGGCGGGCCAAGCGGTCCTCATCTGACTTCAACTTCTCCGTTTCTATGTTAAGATAATAAATAATAGCTGAACAATTTATGGTTCAGATTTCTTTTTCAGTCGCGGGCATACCAGAGCCTGTGAAATACATCTCAGTCAAGTACACACTGACTGTTTTAACTGTGCCAGGAATCATGGCCTCCAAGTCTGAACTGCTAAAATAGCTACAGGTATGGCAGTGCTGTCAGGAGATACAGTAGTTCTGCACTCTAAACTTCATGTTTAGAGGGCAAAACATTGCATCAGGAAACTCATGTAAAAATTTGTACTGACATGGGGGAGTGTAAGATGTCTGACAGATGCCGAGGAGGTGTTTTTGTGCTCCCTGGCCAGGATCATACTGAACAAGATGCTGTGATTAGGCTAGCTAATTGTACACCAGGCATTACTGTTAGTGCTCTACATGGTCTAAGAGACTTCCTGTCTCTGAACCTAGTGTATTCTGTTACCATTGTGATAATAATATACTGTGCCTGATAGGAATTGTCTTGCCACCTTTATTTGCATACATATGCTACTGTACCTTTCAGCCTCCTACCTCACAAATCAGGGACAAACGACCAAAAACTGGGGCACATCTGAAAAAAATAGTAATATCAGCTCAAGGAGCCATTACAAAATATTGCTTTGTGGAAATATCATTTTCTTATTGCGATCTAGACTTAAACTAATAACTGGCATTACATTGTTATTCATATCTGCATTCTTCAGTGACAGAAATGACTAAAACTAATAACTGACATTATGTTATTATTCATGTCTGCATTCTTCAGTGACAGAAATGATGAATTAAGTAGACAACAGAAAGTGCTGAGGCAGGCCTGAAGCTCAGGGGCAGATGAGAGATATGTGTGTATACGGTGTAACTGCCTAAATAACCAGACACTTATTGCTCAGATATGTTGCTATTGTTCTTCTTCCTTTCCTTTGCCCTGTTTCTACCTCCACTACCTCTCACTACACATAGGGTGTCCCCAGGAAACTTGTCACCATACCTCAATTGTTATCACATTACCCTATGATCGATTTTCCCCCCTCAACTTGTTCATAAGCCTCCACTAACATTTGATGCCGTATCCCCCTACTGATGTTTCAAGATAATTTTAGACTGGCTATCTAATATGCTTAAGCTGGACAAGGGCATGCATTCTCCTATCTAGTGATAAGCAAGTGTTGCAAGTGCTTGTTCAGTCTGAGGCCCCTCAAATGTTTCTTGGTCTATCTTCTACTATATGATGATATTGTGAGGAACCCTAGCCTTAATCTACCCTCTCAGACCCACTCTATGCTGCCACCATGTGACTCCGCCATCCTTTCTACATGAAACGATTGGATCCTAGTCTATGTTAACAGGAGTCTGGTACCTAAACTGTATGAGCAGAGAGCCTGGGACACTGGCCACAAGCCCAGTATTAATGCATTGCAAGAAATGTGGCTTAACCCCAGAATCTCTGATTCATGCATCCATATGTAGTGCAGTACAAGGGTACTGTGTGTAAGGACAATATACAGTTATGCCCAGTATCATGTTGTATTCTACCATTTCACGTGTCGCATGTTACTGCAGTTTGTGGCTGCCAGTAACATCATAAGCATTTTGTGCTGCCGAGGTGCTGATACTTAGGTGCTCTCTCAGTTTCCACCCATAGGTGGCCCTAGCAGTACATTCGCGTTTTCAAAGGGGCGTGTCAGTGGTAGTGTCTTTAGACTTTCTCTGCAGCTTGGCAGTCATCACATAAAACCACCCCCCAAAAGCACCTTATCCTTTGTGTAGCAACGCATGCTTATGGTGGTATTTATCAAATACCTTGCAGAACATGTATCCAGCATTTTCAGGTTTAGATAACCAGAAATGCCAAATTAATTAGTCATTTTGTGTGATGTCTGCCAAACAAAGGCAGGCTCTCACAACCAAAAACTCATGCTTGAGCTTGGCAGTCATCACATAAATCCACCTCCTGGAAACCCCTTTACCCGTTGTGTGGCAACATGTGCTCATGAAGGTATTTAGTGAACACCTTGGGGAGTGAGTATCCAGAACTTCAGATTAGTATAACCAGAAATGCTCAAGTCATTAGTGATTTTGTACGACATCTGTCAAACAAAGGTAGGCTTACAGCTGAGAACTCACAAGGGAGCTTGGGAGTTATCACCCCCCTCCCAAAAAAAAAAGCTGCTTCTGTCTGATGCTTGTGAAGCAAATCCAGGTCTCTAGAAGAGACACCTGAGCTGCACTTTGCTACTAAGCAAACAACCCACAGATGCACCCTTGATAAACACTTTACTGAGTAAACCACAGCACCAGACACAAGTAGTACAATTCAATTATTTCTTTTATTAATTATTTTCTTTTTTTGCAATTTTGTAAACTTTACTGAGATTGTGAGTAAAAAAGAAACAGTACAAGCATGTTAAAAAACACAATAAAATAACAAGATAAACATACTGTACACATAAAAATAGCCACAATTACATAACCCCTTACTCTAAATATAGAGTCTAAAAAATACTCTGTTACAATCACAAAAACAAGTAACCCCAAACAGTATACCACTCCTTCTCCATCACATCCTTCTGGGACCTTGCAAAACCTTGTCATAGAAGTACAGATAAAGAGAAAATCGAAAAACATTAAAAGATATGTCACCCTCTGCATTCTAATTTAAGTATGTTACTTTTTTGTTTTCTACTGTAAGTACTTATTTTTTTGTTTTCTTTTCATACTGAACAGTCTGTACTTTAGAGTATGGTCCCGCAGCAAGCCTAGTGTGATGTGCAGGATTCAGGACTCCCGTACATTTTTGTTGGTCTAAAAAGACAGAAAGTGAAGATGTGTTTTTAGTACTGAGTGCAGACAGTACCATTGCATCATTCACATAATTTATTACCATAGTCAGTACTCACTTGGTGCCCTACCACCTGCCACTCCCTATAATAGGGGTCCACATAGTGGTCTCCATCGCGGGTCAGTGCTGGTGGCATTCGCATGCCATCTGCCAGAATTGGCCAGTGCAGAACTCCTCTTACTGGCCTCCTTCCTTGCAGGAATGTACAGTATTGCAAGTACTGTACAGTATGTTACAGTGCAACAAAATGTGTATGTACTCACTCAGTTGAAAGTTAGAACCCACTCACACTGGGTAGGTGCAGTGAACACACACCCCTGTGGGCCCAAGAATGCTGCTATAAAGTAGGATGGAGGCATTTGCAGTCCTGTTTCAGCCATTTTTGCATTTGCTGTGTCTGCGCACCAAACATCTTGGGACGAGCACTATGCAGTAGGTCGTGGGAGTTGTGTTACTGCCAAGCCCATTGCACCTGCAGCTGCAAGGGGCTCGACAGTCTGCACCAATAACTGCACAGTGGTCCTGACATTACTCGAGCTGCAACTTCAAGTACTTCAAAGGACCAAAGCCACACCAATCAGAGAGGGCATCAGTCCTTTCATGTGCAAGAAGCCGCATCAGCAAGCAGCTGATCTGAGTTCAACTAGAGGAGCTGAGCTCTCTCTTCCCCCTTCCCCCTGCCACAAACTGTTTGACTGAGACATGAAGCCATGACAGCTGATCGATCAGCTTTCTGAACAGTTGCAGTTTGCTACATACCTTACCATTGTGCAGCTGCTATATCAGCATTGTAGCAATAAAAAAATCCATCGATGTCTGTTACTAGCACCCTGTAACTCTCGTCCTGTTCCCACCCGACCCTCCCTCTCATGCATCACTACGCTCCCCCAACAGACCTGCTGAAACTGGGGTGCCCAATTCCCCAGTGTCTACTGCTGATGCCCCTGTAACTGTCATTCCAACCCAACCCTCCCACTCAGAACCCACGACACCCCCTCCCCCAAACATGACACTGACACTGGGGATGCCCAATTCCCCAATGTCAAAACCTGAAATAAAGAAAACCTTCACTTAGCATTTTTTTAAGCCTGCAGCTAAGAAAACTATTCATCAATGTCTACTGTGCCATTGTAACTGCACTCCCCTGCTGTTTATCACACTGACACTGGTGGTGCCGAATCCCCCAGTGTTCTCTGCTGGTGTCCCTGTAACTGTTACCTCCACCTGACCCACCCACTCAGTACCCACCATCCCACCCCACCCAAATGTAACACTGACAGTGGGGGTGGCAAGTTCCCCCAGTGTCAAATTCTGAAATAAAGAAAACCTCCCCTTGGAGTTTTTTTTTTTTTTAATACACTGTAAAAAAGAAAAAAGTCCATCAATGTCTGTTGCAGTCGCCACCGTAACTGCACCCCTCTCCTTTTTTTTTTTTTGGAATACCCTGTAAAAAAAGAAGATGGTCCATCGAAGTCTATTGCAGCATATTGCACCCCCCCCCCACCGTTTCTGACACTGACACTGGTGGTGCCCAACTTCCAGTGTCCACTGCTGGTGCCCCTGTAATTGTCACCCCCACCCAACCCTCCCACTCAGCACCCACTACCCAACCCCCCAATGAAACACTGGCACTGGGGATGCCTAATTCCCCAGTGTCCACTGCTAGCACCCCTGTGATTGTCACCCCCACCAGACCCTCCCACTCAGCACTCTCCCCCCAAACATAACACTGACACTGGGGGTGACCAATCCCCCAGTGTCAAAACCTGAAATAAAGAAAATCTTCCCTCTGCATTTCTTTTTTTTTTTTTTTTTTTTTTTTGTAAGCCTGTAAAAAAGAAAATGATTCATCGATGTCTGTTGCGCCGTTAGTTCACCCCACACCCGACCCTCCCACACAGTACCCGCCTATCATCAAGCCCTTACTTACCATTGGAAGTCTGATGTCATAATCTTCTCTGGACTGCAGACACATCTTCACTCCAACGCTAGACCACGAACTGAAGAAATCAGGTATGCCGTTCAATGTATTTTAATGGGGGTTTGAACTTAGAGGCATAACTTCACAATTTTTTGATACTTTTGCCCAGAGTTTTCAACATACCTTTTTGGGAACACCACCTCATGAACAATGCAAGCAATGTTAAGTAAATCTGTCCTGAAAGGTGATTTCACGGTGGCTGTACAAAATCACCTTTTGGGCAGGAGTTGAAAATTTTCTCTGCCCTTGTTCATGAGGTGGGCTTATCAGAAGGCTATACTGAACAATTGGTATTAAAATATTAAATAACAACATTATGAGCCTACATTGAAATTTGTGAATGCAGGCTCGTAATTTTGGTAATTTTTAATATTTTGACCCCAAGCTTTCAACGTAGCCATTTTTTATAGCACCTCATGAATGTGACAGCTATCATTTTTATGTTTGCTTGCACGCATGTACAAGAAACATAGTGCCATCATCCGAGTTTTCGGAGGTATGGAAGCCCTCTTCCAAGTCAGTCAGTGTGTTTGCAGGCACGGCTGCAGTCCTCCAATGCCTGCTGGAGCTGTCTATGACAGCGTCCAAAATGCAGTGGAGTACAGTTGAAAGGGGGAGCTACGCTTCAGTGAGCAGCGATAAGATATCGCCTTCTCATGCACGCTCCCCCTACACACACACACACACACACATATGCACACATACTGCGTGCTCGCCCCCACCACACACACACTGTGTAGCCAACGGGGGTGCCCAATCCCCTGTCAGCTGTGCTGAGCCCCCCCAAAGCAGAGTTACATATGCCATGCTGGGTGCCCACCTCAGTGTGGCCACACATTGTATAGCCGACTGGGGTGCCCAATCCCCCATTGACTTCACTGGTCTCCCCCCAGTACAGGGTGCCACGCTGGGAGCCCACCCCCAGCGTGGCAACAGATGCTATTGCCAACGAGGGTGCCCAATACCCCATTGGCTCCACACACCCCCACCAGCCATCCTTGTGCCACACTGGGAGCCCACCCTAGCGTGGCAAACATCCCGTATCGTCATTTAATAAGAAGAAAATACCTGAAACTTAAAAACGGTCCCTAGCTGTCTCTGCCCCCACCTGCACCCACCCACTGCACACCCCACCTCCGCACACCTCCCCTCACCCCAAACTTACCTCCGGACTCTGGTGCGATGATCTTCGGTGGACCAGGAACACGTCTGCACTCTTCAAAGCTGACCGCGAACTGAGGAAATGCCGGTACGCTGTATAATGGGATAGATAGGGTTTTTCAACTTTGCTGCATATCTCAGCCATTTTTGGAATTTGTGCAAAATTTTCAACATGGGGTTTTGGGACCCCTTCTCATGAATGCTCTCACTGTCATGGCGTTACTCAGGCCCGAAGGGTGATTTTGCAGTCACTGTGTGAAATCACCTTTCAAGACTGAGTAACGAAACAACACTGCCACTGTTCATAAGGTGGGTTCTCAAAAAGCCTATGTTGAAAATTTGGTGGAAAAATTCCTAAAAATGACTGTTTTACGAGCGTGAGTTGTGCATTTCCTACGCAGGCACATAAGTTCGCAAATTTTCAATATTTTCACTCCAGATTTTCAACATTGCCATTTTATTACACTTCCTTATGAGCAGTACAGCTGTCATTTTTCACATCTTGCCCAAAACGTGTTTCGCCCATGTAGCGCACAATGGTGCAGTCGGTGTGTGAAATCAATGTATGGGACACATTAAGAAAATTGCAGTGACACTGTTCATGAGCAGAGGTCTTAAAATGGCTATGTTGAAAATTTGGTGAAAAAATTCTTAAAAATGACTTTTACGAACATGCGTTTCGCAGTTCCTACGCACGCTCTTAAGTTTGAGAATTTTCTATATTTTCACTCCAGATTTTCCACATTGCCATTTTATTACACTTCCTTATGAACAGTACAGCTGCCATTTTTTACATGTTGCCCCAAATGTGTTTCCGCACATGTAGCGCACAATGGTGCAGTCAGTGTGCGAAAGCAATGTTTGGGACAGATTAAGGAAATCACAGTTACACTGTTCATGAGCAGAGGTCTTAAAATGGCTATGTTGAAAATTTGGTGACAAAAGTCCACAAAATGACTGTGTTATGAGTGAGCATTGTGCAGTTTCCACGCACCCTCATAAGCTCATGACTTTGTAATATTTTTAGTCCAGATTTTCACCAGTGGAATTTTTCCACACTTCCTTATGAATAGTACAGCTGTCATTTTTCACAACATGGCCGAAATGTGTTTTCACACTTTCAGCGCAGAGATGCATGGTCGCTGTGGGAAATCATTGTTCGGGACAGTTAAAGAAAATCACAGCAACACTGTTCATGATCTGAGGTCCCAAAATGCCTGTGTTGACAATCTGCTGTAAAAAATCCCCAGCCTAATTACATTACGGGTGTGCGTTGCACAGTTTCTATGCGCTCTCGTGACTTCACCAGTTTTTTTAATATTTTTACTGCAGATTTGCAACATTGCCATTTTTTACACCTCCCCATGAACAGTACAGCTGTTATTTTTCACATCCTGTTCGGAATGTGTTTTTGCACCTGTGGTGCTAAATGCCATAGTCTCTGTGCATAAGCAGCTTTCGGCTAACAAAATGATATTGCCACTGTTCATGAGGTGGGGTCACAAAAAAAAACATGTTCAAAATTTGGAGTGAAAATACCAACGAATACCTGAGGTGTTAGGGTTTCCAACCATAACGCCCCACCCTGTAGAGAATGACAGGCATCAGGGGTGTGACTTGGGATTCTTGCCTGTGATGCTCATACCATTCCACACCCTGCAGCCAGTGAGAGGCATCGAGGTATGCCTTGGACTTTTCGGCCCCAAAGTTCACCCCATTCTCCTATACCACACCCATCTCACTGTATTTCCTGATGTAATGGGATGCGCATAAGGGCCAAAGACCCCAAGGCACACCGTGACTCTTGTCAGTGTCTGCAGGGTAGGGTGTGGTGAAATGGCGTGGCCGTTATGCCTGACGACCCAAAGGCACACCTCAATGCCTGTCAGTATGTGCAGGGTGGTGGTGGGTTTGGCTTCAGTTCAATACTCCACTGCCATTTCTAGTATGCAGCTTTGTAACTTCTACACTACCAATGCCAATGCCAGCAAGCAAACATTCAGCATTGACAAATGCTTGTTCAAATCCTGGCCAAAATGTGTTTTCATGCCGGAAAGGTTATTTCACAGTCATTTTGCGAAGTCACCTTTTGAGCAGGAGTTGAATATTTTCTCTGCACTTATTCATGAGGTGGGAACATAAACAAGCATTTGTCAATGCCGAATGTTGCTTGCTTCTATGTGCTGTTTAGGTATTTGGAAGTCATTGGAGTGCAAATATTGAAAATTTGCGAACTTACGAGCGTGCGTAGGAACTGCGCAACGCACGCTCGTAAAACAGTCATTGTTAGGAAATTTGTCATGAAATGTTCAACATAGCCATTTTAAGACCTCTGGTCATGAACAGTGTCAGTGTGATTTTGTTAATGTGTCCCATACATTGAGTTTGCACACCGACTGCGCCATTGTGCGCTACATGGGCGGAAACACGTTTTGGGCAGGATGTGAAAAATGACAGCTGTACTGCTCATAAGGAGGTGTGGTAAAATGGCAATGTTGAAAATCTGGAGTGGAAATATTGAAAATTCGCAAACCTACGAACGTGCGTGGGAACTGTGCAACGCACACTCGTAAAACAGTCATTTTTAGGAATTCTTTCACCAAATTTTCAACATTGCCATTTTAAGATCTCTGCTCATGAACGGTGACACTGTGATTTTCTTAATGTGTCCCATACACTGAGTTCGCACACCGACTGCACCGTCCAGCGCACAGGTAGCGGAAACATGTTTTTGAGCAGGATGTAAAATGACAACTGTACTGCTTAAGAGGAGGTGTGGAAAATGGCAATGTTGAAAATCTGGAGTGAAAATATTGAAAAATTGTGAACTTACGAGCCTGCGTAGGAACTGCGCAACGCACGCTCGTAAAACAGTCATTTTTAGGAATTTTTTCACCAAATTTTCAACATAGCCATTTTAAGACCTCTGCTCATGAACAGTGTCACTGAGATTTTCTTAATTTGTCCCGTACATTGATTTAGCACACCGACTGCACCATTCTGTGCTACAAGGGCGGAAACACATTTTGGGTGAGATGTGAAAAATGACAGCTGTACTGCTCATAAGAAGGTGTGGTAAAATGGCAATGTTGAAAATCTGGAGTGAAAATATTGAAATTTCGTGAACTTACGAGCCTGCGTAGGAACTGCTCAACGCACGCTCGTAATACAGTCATTTTTTGGAATTTTTGGACCAAATTTTCAACATGGGGTTTTTGGGACCCCTTCTCATGAATGATGTCACTGTCATGGCAGTATTCGGTCCCAAAGGGTGATTTTGCAGTAACTGCACAAAATCACCCTTCAAGCCCGAATAACGCCATGACAGTGACATCATTCATGAGAAGGGGTCCTAAAAACCCCATCTTGAAAATTTGGTGCAAAAATTCCCAAAAATGCCTGAGATATGCAATAAAGTTGAACCCCTCCTATCTAGCCCATTATACAGCTTACCGGCATTTCCTCAGTTCGCGGTCGGCTTTGAAGAGTGCAGACGTGTTCCCGGTCCACCAAAGATCGTCGCGCGGAGTCTGGAGGTAAGTATGGGGTGAGGGTGTGGGGAGAGCTGGGTGCACAGTGGGTGGGTGCGGGTTGGGAGGGGCTTGAGGAGCGGTACGCCAGGACCGTTTTTGTTTTACAGGTTAAAACAAAAAAAGACTGGGGACCTTTTGCCACGCTGGGGTGGGCCCCAGCGTGGCACAAGGACGGGGGCGTTCAGCCGACGGGGGATTGGGCACCCTGCGCGGGCCAACAGTGATTGCCACTGGGGTGGGCTCCCAGCTGGCACCAGCTACGGGGGAGGGGGAACGACAGCAGTTCAGCCAGCGGGATTGGGCACCCGTCGGCTACACAGAACGTCTGAGGGTGCTGCGCCTGCATGTGGGGGGCTACGCTTATCGGTGCTCACTCAAGCATAGCTCCCCCTTTCAACTGTATGCCACTGCATTTTGGAGCGTGTCATAGACAGCTCCAAAATGCATTGGCTTACAGGGGCCGCGCCTACCAGCTCACTGACTGAATTGGAGGAGGAGGAGGTAACACACCTCCGAAATCTCCGATGATGGCACTATGTTTCTTGCACATGCGTGCAAGCAACATAAAAAGGCTATGTTTAAAATTTGGGGCAAAAATACTAAAAAAGCAACAAAGTTATGAACCTACATTGAAATTTACAAACACAGGCTTGTAACTTTGGTAATTTTCAATATTTTGACCCCAGATTTTAAACATAACCATTTCTTCACAGCACCTCGTGAATGCTGCAGCTGTCATTTTTCAAATCCTGGCCAAAATGTGTTTTCATACCTGTGGCTTGGAATGACGTTTCGGTGGTGTAGAATGATGTTTTGGTGAAGATTTGAAAATCTTCACCTACCGGGTCCATTAGATGGGGGTAATAAGAAGGCTATTCTGAATATTTGGTGTATAAATACAGTAAAATGTCCACGTTATAACTGAACATTACACTGTTTCAATGTTCTCTCATAACTTTGCTAATTTTGAATTTTTTTAGAAACATAAAAACTTAGAAACTGATGGAAGATAAGGACTGCTAGGCCCATCTATTCTGTCCAGTTTCCCTGCCTATTGTAAAAGTCGCAGATCCTACTTGATCTCTGGCTTTACCTCCTCGTTCCTATTGCTAGGTTTCCCCCATGCCTGTCCCATGTATGTATGTATTTATTCCTCCACTGTGTTTGCCCCCACCACCTCCGCTGGGAGTCTATTCCATGCATCCTCCACCCTTTCCATGAAGAAATACTTCCTCAAGCTACCCCTTAGTCTACACCCTTCCAAACTCATGTCGTGGCCTTTCATTCCTGGACATTTTCTTTTCTGAAAGATGCTACCCTCCAGTACCCTATTTATGTCTTTTAGATATTTGTAGGGTACTATCATATCTCCTCTGTCTCTCCTCTCCTCCAGTTTTGAATCCAAACTTTCAACATAGCCATTTTTCCACAAAACCTCATAAATGTGATGTGCCATTGTTTAAATCTGAGACAAGATGTGTTTTCACACCTCTGGTTCAGAATGGCATTTTGGCCAATATACTATAAATGGTACATGTCATGTCTATAAGAGGAATCCTAAAAGAAGTATCTTCAAAAGTTGAGGTCAAAATTAGAAAAAAAAAAAAGAGGTACATACCAATAGAAAATGTTCAGTGTTGAACAAATGCTTGTAATAGCTTGCAAGTGACTGAAATAGATACATTTGGTAGACTTTTCTAATTTTCCCACACTGCTACTAACACCAAACTGCCAGAAGCGTGGCACATGATGTAAAATGTGTCAGTGTTGTTTTACTACATTTCTGTTTCACAGAATGTTCTAGCATAGAGGTTCTCAAGCCCCAAATTCTGGTGGCCTGAAAAGGCCGTAAAATGTAGTCACCAGAACCTACTGGTGGCCTCAGTCCTTATTTTTTACCCCAGGCCCCCTGATACACACCAAAATTCCAACACAATTATTTTCACACAGCATACATGAAATCAAGTCCCTGGTGTCTTTTTACTTGAAGTGTATCTCTCAAGTTTATGTAAAGATAAGACATTTTGCATTCCATTTCATTACCTTTGTGACTAGGGCTCTAAAGAGCTCTGTGGAAGTACAATATTGCATTGGTGGCTGCATGCAGCCATGGTGGCCTAATTTGAGAAACAATGGGCCTGATTTTCAAAAGGCCGGGACTGGCACATGGGACTTGCGTCAAAGAGAAATGGTGCAAAAAGCTCCTTCCACCAGTCTCAATTTTGTAAGGGACTGTCTGCCATTGAGGGGACTGCCTGCATCAACCAGGCTTGCATCATCCTTGAGACAGATGCACTGGTGTGCCATGGCAGAAGAGGGATTGTACAGGAGCAGGGCTACAATATCCTTTACATTGGAATTTTGCAGGTCCCCAACCCCCCGAGGGGCAGACAGACCCTGCAGTTAGACCAGCCCAGAGCTGGTTTAAGCTGCCATGTACCACTGCTGCAATCTTCTCTGGTGGGGGGGGGGGGTGACCCTGTGCCCCCATGGGCAAGGTGCCCAGACAGCCCCTGTCAGCTGCCAAACCACCACTGGAGTGGCTGGTGATCTGTGGCAGCTGAGAACCTACAAGCCACCCCCCCCCCATTGTGGAGCTAGTGCATCCACTCCCCATGGACCTGCACTGTCCCTGCCACCCCCCTCCCCCATGAGCCAGGGCATCCTCCAGATGACCCTCCAGCCACCAGGATGACTAGCTGGTAGGTTGCCATCACTGGCCACTGATGCTGCAAGTCTGTGCTGCAGCCTGCAGCACTCCCCTTTTGTGCAATGTTTGGTCAACACACAGGATGGCTTACTGCACATTTGGAACGTTGGTGTGCAGGGACCCTGTTCTTGTAAAATCTGGTTCAGGGAGCCAGGCACACCTGAGATTGCTGCAGGTGATGGTTCACCACACAATGCGCTGCTCTAAACTGCCACTTAAAATCAAGCCTGCTGTTCTAGAATCAGGTCTCTGAAAACATGTTGTAGTTGTACAGTAAATACCAGCTTGAGTGGCAGTGTTGAGAATCAAACCAATTGCTACATATGATAGTATTAAAAGCATTAGAGTGTGGTACATTAGGTACTTACTGTGACAGAAATTAAAATACTGGGGAACCATCCTTCAAGGTGGGACGAGGAGAGCAATGACTGCTGAGGCACTCAGCCAGCCTACACAAGCCTAAGAACAGACCAGGTGAACCAGATATGGTCATAGTGAGAATAGCTTAGAAGGTGCCACTGAACCCACTCAGTGAGCTAAAGGAGCCCCTTTGGGCTTAAGAGCCCCACCCCTCGCATCTGACGTCTTAAATTCTGCATCAAAAGGTGCTACCAATATGTCTCCATGGCTAAAGCTCTGTCTGTAGTGAGGACATTCTCACTATGGGCCAGAAAAGAAGGACCCCACCCCGAGTTTTGTATGCTCATGATGTGGACTTCATGGGTGCAGAGTGAGACCATTGGCCACAGAGCAGGCCCCAAGCCATAGTAGTTAATGGTCATGGTTGGCATGCCTCCAATTTATAAAGGAGAGCATAAATTCAACTGTGAAGCATTTTTGGACCCTCACGTAGGTCATGCACACTTTTTCATCAAGCATCAGGTCCGGCATCGGTCCGACCTCTCCTTTGGGGGATTGTGGTGGACGACTGGTGGTGTCTTGTCCTCGGTCTGTCTGGTTAGATTTTCACTGCCCTGAATTTGTGGACATTGTGAAGATCATCCAAACAATGCGACCAACTAGTTGTAGTTTGGATCCGGGTCCTACACCGCTGTTAGTAGGCTGTGTAGAAGCTATCTACCCAATTTTTGCTGACATTATCTGGAAATCCTTGGAGAGGGTTTTTTTCCTGACCCCCTTAAGGAGGCAGTAGTTCAACCACTCCTAAAAAAATCCTCCTTGGACCCAGACTGTCTAGCTAACTACCGGCCTATCTCTAACCTGCCATTTGTTGGTAAGGTTATTGAAAAGGCAGTTGCGTTGCAATTGGATGATCATCTTACATCTCATAATGTCCATGATACTCTCCAGTCTGGTTTCAGGAAAAGGCATAGTACTGAGACTGCCCTTGTTCGGGGTATTGAGCGATCTCCTAATGGCCAGAGATCAAAAGGCTTGTACCATTCTGGTCCTTCTCGATCTATCTGCTGCATTTGACACTGTAGACCATGGGGTGCTACTGGAGCGACTGCGGGCCTTTTGTGGGCTGTCTGGTACAGTCCTCAATTGGTTTCGTTCTTACCTCACTGGCAGGTTTCAGAGAGTTGTCACCGGAATTTATTCCTCTGACGCTTACTCCCTGCCCTGTGGGGTACCACAGGGCTCCATTTTAGCTCCCATGTTGTTTGCAGTGTATATGCTGCCATTGGGAGAAATCATCAGGCGATACAGTCTGAGTTTTCACTGCTACGCAGATGATACTCAGCTGTATTTGTCCTTTCTCCCCGACCAGGGTGATGCACTCTATGTACTTAATAACTGCCTCGATGAGATCAGACTTTGGATGAGTTCGAGCTGGTTGAGACTCAATCCGGATAAGACTGAGGTACTGGTTGTGGATCCAGGTCATCCTGGGATGGGTATGGGAGCTGGACAGCCATCAGGTTTATTACTTGGTGGTGTATCGCTCTCTACCTCTGAGCAGGTGCGAAATCTGGGCGTTATTTTTGATGATGGCCTGACCCTGAAATCTCAGGTGTCAGCTGTTGTCAAATCCTCTTTTTTTACCATCTGAGGAATATCGCCCGGGTGAAACATCTGATTCCCCAGGGGGACCTTCCAACTTTGGTCCACGCCTTTGTCACTACCCATCTGGACTACTGCAATTCCCTTTGCCTAGGGCTACCAGGGGGTTGATATTCGCCGCCTTCAGCTGGTGCAGAACGCTGCAGCCAGGCTTTTGACTGGGACTCTTAGAACCAGTCATATTATGCCTGTGCTTCGCGAACTGCACTGCCTGCCTGTTCGGTGGTGGATCACCTTTAAGGTTGGTTTACTAACCTTTAAAGCCCTACATGACCAGGGACCCGGTTACCTGAAAGATCTTCTGATTCCCTATCGCCCCCTCTGTCCTCTCCGTTCCGCCAGCGAGGGATTGCTAGAGATTCCCAGGGTTCGATTAAAGTTATCAGGATCTCGTGCCTTTGCCTTTTCGGCACCAACCCTGTGGAATTCTCTACCTTGCTGGTTGAGAGAATGCCCAACCGTTGATAATTTTAAAACTGCCTTAAAGACATATCTTTTTACTTTGGCTTATTCTTCTTAGTTATGGTTGTTTAAATGTTTGGATTTTATTATTTTATCTATTTTTGTACAGGGCCTTGGTTTTGAAAGGCGCTTTATAAATAAACTTAACTTGACTTGACTTGACACAAAGAAGATTAAACCTTCAAGTAGGTTAGTCTAAGCAATCATCAGACCCCCTTGTAAGTCTGAGAAACTGAGCAGAACGTCAATTCTCATAACCTCCAGGGAATGCATATCAACCAGTTCCATTAGGGAAGCCAAATTATTTGTGAAATTTAGAATTCTCATTACTGTACATTATAAGCAAATGTAGTAAATGAGGTGGTCCACAATGCAGTAAATTAGATAGTCTGGTGCATATAGTCACTTTCTTTTATATCTTTTATGCACACAGTATTTTAATGTGGGAGACAAATCTTGAAATATGATCTATAGCATAACTGAAATTATGGAAGTTATGCTATATTTTCAGAATTGACAGTACTGTTCAAGTCATGAGCTTTACATGAGGGTAGTGATAGTCACAATATTCGGAAGTCACAATATTCAAGTCATGAGCTTTGCATAAGGTTAGAAGTAGTCACTGCTTTAATTCAATGAATTAAATACATTAAACATGTCATAGCATGACTATAGACTCATGGCTGAGAAAGATTACCAAGCACTAGAAACAGTGCTTCAAATTTGTAGAAAACAAGATCCTATTTGCCAGAATCCACCTGTCTCCATAGCCTGTTCCCAACCTGTAACCACAATGCCCCACTGTGACATCCCAATCCCCTGCCATGAGAAAAACTGTGATGGCACAAGAAGATCACCAGGACACAACGCAGGGAAGAGACTTCATATTCATGAAGGTTACGTATTAAAAATGTTAAATGCTGTCCAGGAGGAATGCAGCACAAAGGTGCAAACGCTAAGGAGCAAATTTAAAATTCACGAATTTACATACAACATATACTGTATAATTGCTGCTCCAAGTAAACTGCGATACATCAGAGGTAATAAGGTTTAGCAGACTGATGTTCAGTATTAGTAAGCATAGTAAAATTAGGTAGATCAGAGCATATATTCAAACTCTTTGCAATCTTTTTGGTGCACCTGGTATGGTAATATAGTAGACATACTTCTATACGTAACTTGTATAGATATAGGCTCATCAAGTTAGGCTACATGTTGGGCACTAGATACAGTATGACAATACTCTGGCACTACTTCTTCAATCAAAACTACCATACATTGGTGGCTGTTCAAATTTGTAAGTTGATTACATATGAGCTCCAGTAATGCTGCTTTAAACAATGATAACATCACGAGACCGACTTGGAAGAAAGGGAGTATCTTGGAGCTTCGGGACGTTGTTGCTCTTCTTGGGTGGTGAGACTGGTATTTCTTTTAAGTTTGCAAGTTTGTGGTCTACAAATGTAGAGGGCCCTGTACAAAGCTCTGGAATCAACAGAGCAATGAGAAAACCCCAAAAAGTGTAGAAGAGGACAAAACAGGGTATGAGGGAGCAAAGGGGAGGGTGAAGGCACAGACAGCAGCAGGTGAGTGACAATCGAAGGAGCACTGACAGCTGTTGGGCAAGTGGCAACAGAAACAGGAGGGAAAAGTGTGGGGAACAGGGACAGGAAGAACATAAGGAGAGAAAGAAGCACAGAATGCAGCCAAAGAAAACAAAATATAGACCCAGAAGGAAGGGGGAGCACAAACCAGGCAGCATACAAGGGCGGAACGAGCCAAGTCTAGCACACATGAGTAGAGTCTGAAGCACAAGGGAAGAAGGGAGAGTGAGAGAGCCTCTGGCTACAAAGAAAAATGCTTCTGAGTGAAGCAGGAAGGATGGAGTTAAATAGCTCAGACAGGGGGTATGGCTGGTTGCTTCAGCCCATTGAACCACAGGCTGAGCCTTTCATTTATGTGTGAGATGTTGGTTTTAGTGGAAAACCTGAAGATTATGATAGCTATCACAATTTCACTCTAATAAAAAAATGCACATTGAGTAAAATTATATATAAATACCTGCTTTCAATTAAGGATGTCTGTTCCAGATGGTTATCTCTTTTTTCTTCAATATTCTGTCTTAGCATTTATCACGTCACTTCCAGCTACCTTTTCACTAGAGCAGTCATCAGTGTCTGTCTCATGATGCTCATTGTTCTGACTGATCTCCTTCACCATTAATCTGTTCTGCTTTTTTGTCTTTATTGTTCTAAAATACAATATCCTTTTTCAACTCTTCAATCATCTTGTTTGTTGCTGTTCTTTGTGCCTTACTTTTTTCCTTTTTGACAGTTTCTATAAAGAGAAACATTACACATCTCAATACATACAGTAAGCAGAGAGCTGTCCTCGAGTCTTGGCGTTGCCTACCACCCACAATCCTGTCAACCCGTGTTCGGGAGCATACTCATCTGTAATGGACGTCAGGTTGGGGGTTCACAAGAATTACACAGCCTGCTGTCTGCTTATGGTTGTATGACCATTGCAAGCATCCTACACAGCCAGCAGTTTAGACTTTATGATACGTTAATGTGTGGCATGACATTGAATGTCCATTGTCAGACATATTACATGTGAGTGCTTCCACATGCACCCATGATGACATCACTACACTTGGGCTGAAATACACTTCCAGTGCAGGAGATGTACAGCCTTCTGAAGCATGGCTCCACATGTGGAAGAATGACAGCCCTCCCAAGAGATATTTGTCAATCCGTGTATGAGCAATGGAGCCATTAAGTCTTGAGGATGGTGGTTGACTCTGCTGGATTAGCAATTGACTAAAGGTGACCGGATGGCGATAGTTGGAGGCAGAAAGCATTTATGGAAAATAAAAACACACAAAGTACTGTATATTAGGAAAATAACTTTCCAAATACTGAGGTTCATACTGAGATAGACAAGGAGCAAAAAGCTAGTAGCCCATATAAAGCTCCTATCACATCACCCATAGTAGTGTATGTTCCCTCCATTCAGAATCCAGTCATTCAGTCTTTTCTTAAAAATAGATTTGCTACCACTTGATATTAGGTTGAGGGGAAGGACATTCCAGAGGTTTACCACTCACTGAGAGTAGAGAATTATCCTTCTAATACTATTGAATTTCATGCTTTGCAACTGTAATGGGTGCCCTCTCATGTGCAATACATTTTGTTTAAATACAAATCCTATTTCATTAAACAGGTACGGGTCCTTGGCAATATACCACATGAGCAGAAGATCACCCCTTTTCCTTCTTAGCTCTAGTGACATAAGATTCAATTTTCTCAATCTGTTATCGTAATCTAGTCCTTGATTCCTAACATAAACCTAGTCACTTTTCTCTGGACCTTTTCAAGTTGAATGTGATCAAATTTTTTGTAAGGATACCAAAATTAAGTATAATAATCAAAATAAGGACATCCACTGGCCCGCCTGCACAGAGGCAAGACATCCGCTTGAGATGCCAACATCCCGGGTTCAGGAACGGACCAGGGAGTTGGAGGGCCATCTAGGCAGAGAAGGACTGAGCTCCCGAGTGGTGGCTATCCTTCTACAGGGGAAGGGGGGATGTGCCTGGCACATTAGCTGCCCCTGGTGGAGGCTGGGGGATCCATGGGGACTGGTGCTGAACAATGTGGGAAGTGGGACAGATGTCAGGCATGCCCATTGATGTCATTGCACATCTCACCTCCAGGGAATAGCATTAAAACAAATCCGGCCCCTGTTCATGATGCTCCACCTCAGCTACCGCTCCTGCTGCCTTCTGTGTCCTCTGGGGTATTCTGCTCCCATGGCCCCATACTGGGGGGACAAGCCAGGGCTAAGAGACCATTGTCCATGGTGAGGGGGGCCTGTCCAGTGGCCCCACCCAGAGTGGTAAGCCTGGGCATGGGAGGGGCAGTGTGCGGGGCAGGGGCTGAGCCACAGCCCAGAATGGGGCAAATTGGGTGGGCGGGCCAAAACAATAAAATAAGGAAATACATAATATCTATACAGAAGGCTTAAAATGGGTCTCTGGATTTAATATTTCAACAAATTGCCGATAGTGCTTTGTTTGCCTTGCCTTTTGCCTCATTTGCTTGTTTAGTGGCATCTAAGTCATTTGAAGCATATACACCAAGATATTTTTCTGTCATAGTTTCAGATAGTTTTATGCCACTTAGAAAGTATTTGTGCTTCTTGTTGTTAAAACCAAGATGCATGACTTTGCATTTTTCAAGATTAAACCTAATTTCCTATGTCACTATGCACTGTTTGATTTTGTCGAGATCATCCTGAATCTTATCTACTTCTTCAGAAGTAGAACATGTACCCCCAATATGGTCTTTGATATTAAATAGTTGCCAGAAGTAAATTACATTTGATTATGATAAAGAGTAATATCTTTAAACTTTAAGCAGCTTTTGGAATATTTTTTCCCATATACTGAAGCCATGCTCACCTTTGACATGGTGCCAAGCAGTGCTTTTGCGGGACCAGGTCAGCACACAGTAACTCCTTGGAAAACTGGTAAGGTCCCTGTCCAAAAACAGGCATTCCTGCACATACTGGAGCACAACATCATCCTCAGATGGTGCTGGTCAGTGCGCACAGCAGCCTGTGTGCAGCTGATCCACTTCCCAAGCCTGCTAACAAAACTTTTTCCCCAGTATTGCAGTACAATGCAGACAAGATGTGTAACTGTATAACAGCTTGTGTGTTCACTTTGGGGCGGATCAAATGACAAGGATGGGGTTGCTGCCCAAATAGGGCAAAAAGGACTCACTCCCACACGAACCTGCCAGAGGTTCGAGCTCTCCATTGCTGTCAGCTGCCTGCCCAAACCTCAGCCCACAGAAGGGGTTGCTGCCCAAATAGGATGAAAAAGACTCACCCCCACATGAACCTGCCTAAGGTTCAAGATCTCCGTTACTGTCAGCTGCATGCCCAAACCTCTACACATGGAAGGTACGATCCTGGAGCTCAGCTCTTACTTTGAATTTGGTGCCTAAACCAGAAGAGGAGCAGCCTTGGGCCAGTCTCTCAGATTTGCTGTACTTTGACTACTTGTTTTTCTTTTTTTTTTTTTTGTTTATTATTCAGAGAGTCATGGACTATTTTCTGTTTGTTTTTTTCTCATTTTCTCTTATCAGTGTTAAACTGTATTCTAATCACAGCTTAATTAATCAGAGGTGCCTACTGTAGTTGAGTTGTAGTCCATTTAATGTAAACTGGAGTAGGGTCCTAAAACTAGTGTTTTTAAGGTAATTCCTGGATATAAATTTTTTTTCAACCCAGAGAATCCTGTAACAGTGCCCCTGCCGTAGTCCTTCTGGTGATCCAGTTTCTCCAACCCCATAGCAGCCACCAGACCCCCCAAACCCAGATTCGTCTTTGTTCCCAGGAAAATACATGGGCTGTTCCCTCCCCCTCACTCCCTATTTAACCCCTGTCTCTTACCTCTCTCCTAGTGGCTGCTGTCCAAATAGGGCAAAAAGGACTCACCCCCACATGAACTTGCCAGAGGTTCCAGCTCTCCATTGCTGTTGGCCACCTGCCCAAACCTCCTCACACGGAAGGTACGACCCTGGAGCTCAGCTCTTACTTTGAATTTGGCACACAAACCAGAAGATGAGAAGCCTTGGACCAGTCACCCAGAGTTGCTGTACTTTGACTACTTATTTTTGGCCCACCCGCCGTCTCCCACCCCCATCCAGAATTAAATGCATGTGTTGACCCTCCCACTAATCTATTAAGGACTGTCTCTGCCACCAAAGCTGTCTCATAAAAGGTCCCTGTCCTCCTCAACCATATGCTCTACAGTCCTTAAAATTCCCCTTATAACCAACAACCCACACATAATTCCCAGAAAAGACATTACACTTGGGGAGAACAAACATTCTCTCCATTCTAACCTTTGACCTCTCTCCCTTAAGGGGCAATTATCTTCCAGAACTTACTTCATCTACTTTATAGTCTAAGTAGGGATAATTAGCCAGCCATCCTCCAGATGCCAGCAGGAACACTAACCCTTCTCCACAAGATTGACTTATGCTTCTGCCCCCTTCCCAGCTCTCATTGGTTAAAACAATCACAGTAACTCCTTTCGGTCTAAAGCAATTACAGTAATCAGCAACTATGCTTTTATACTGTAGCAAGGGCCTGCTTACCCTGTTCTCCCTCCTGACCTTTTTTCAATCCAACAGGGCAGACAGGCACTGGGCTTCCAAGTCATCCTTCCAGGCCAATCTCCCTACTCACGGATCCATTGATTACCTACCATGTGACCCCGAGTCATCAATATACCCTGTGCCATCTGCCTTCGCTCTGCAGAATGAGACCTTTCTCATAAGGTTAAGGATCAGAAAATACCATAAATCTCCCTTCTGTTGCCCACCCTCTGTCCAAGTTCAATTATGCATGCTACAGCTATCAGGTGATATTGAACTGAACCCAGGACCTCACACCCAGTCAAAATCTGGAATGAAACCAAGATCCATACCTAATTCCCTAACCTCTTGCCCTCACTGGTTAGAATCAAAAGGGCTCAAAGTTGTTCACTTGAACATAAAAAGCATAACGGGGAAAATGGACGAGTTAGAACTCTGGACCTTGCACTATAAGCCCAAAGTCTTATGTATAACGGAATCATGGCTAAAACCCTCCATTTGGTCACACGAGATTGCTCTAACTAGATTCTCCACCTACTGCAGTGACTGGCCCTGTAAGAAAGGGGGAGGGGTGCTAATATATGTCAGAAATGGTCTGATAGTTAATGAGACAGCTGGCCCAACCACAACTGAAAAAGTGGAGTATTTATTTATTATCATTAGTCTAGGCTTCATCAAACAAATAACTATTGGTTGTATTTACCTTCCCCCAGACATAGCTTCCATCTCTTATGTTAAATTCTTTTTTAGTCTGCATACCCTCCCCTATGGTTACGTCATCTTCGGTGGGGGCTTTACCCTCAACTGGCTAGACCCCAGTACCAGCCATTACCAAACTGCCATATTAGTTGCTAAACTTGAGCAAATGCTCGATCAATCCTTCTGACTCAATATGAAATTCAGCAATCATAGTCTGTTAGACTGGATCCTCACTATCAAGCCAAAATCTATCAAAGCTGCTGGTATCCTTCCTGATGCCCTACGCGATCACTCCCCCACTTTTTGTGTTTGGAAAAATAACTCCCCTCACCTGCCCCCCAAAATCCTTAGAACAAGGGACTCAGCAAACTTTAATGTAGACCAATTCAGACATAGTCTTGCCTCAGTCGACTGGTCCCCATAACCTCCCTCCCTGACATTAATCAGGCATTAGAATATCTAATTAATACACCTACCACCATCATCCTTGACGTCCATGCCCCCATTAAACAAAGAAGAGCCAAAGGAGTTCACTTCTCCTGGCTCATCAAGTAGTTGAAGCACCTTATGCACTCATGTGATAAAGCCTGGAAAGTTTACAAGATTACCAGACAACAGTCAGATTGGATGACCTACCGCCAACTGCATAATGCATGTAAGTCCACAATAACCAAGACCAAAAGAAATTACCTTCTGTCCCAACAAGAATCTCTACTTGGGAATCCCAAAGGCTTTTGGAAACAAATCAATGCCCTATGAAAGGGTAGTGAAAGAATTCTCCCCCAACAAATGAAATGGAATGACTCTGTACTTCCCACACCTCAAGATATAGCAGTCGGCTTAAACTGCTTTTTCTCTGACCTCGATGCCTATAAATCAGGCCTATTCCTAAATGGAGTGCCCAGTGTGCCCTCATCCCGAAACCCCCTCACCCTCTTTTCCATATAAAAATAACTACAAGAACCAAGGTTCCCAAACTACTTAAGGGTCTCAATCCGAATAGCTCACCTGAATATGACTCTCTACCACCCAAATTCCTAAAGATAGGGGCATTTGAACTTGCTCACCCGATTACACTCCTAATAAACAGATCGCTTCTCACACAGACCATACTAGACAAATGGAAAATAGGGGCCGTAATCCCTGCACATAAAGCTGGACCACCTGACCTCATCAAGAACTATCGTCCCATATCCATATTATGTCCCATAGCAAAAATACAAGAGAGAGAATACTCTATGACCAGCTATACTCATATCTAGAGCAAACCAACGCCCTCTTAACTCACCAGCATGGCTTCCAGAAAAAACATGGGATTGACTCAGCTCTCCTGATGATCACCACTGATGTACTTCAGGCCATGGATATGGGCAAAGTAAATGGCACCATCTTTGTAGACCTTACAAAGGCATTTGACCTTGTAAATCACCTACTTCTCATCTCCAAGCTCAATTACCTTGGCATTGTTGACACTACTCTCTCCTGGATAACAAATTATCTAACAAATCACCATCAGTGTGTCAAATTGTTAGGAGCATTGTCTTCCCTATCTTCTACCACTGATGGAGTCTTCCAAGGGTCTATTCTTGGACCTCTATTATTTTCCATCTTCATTAATGAGCTACCTTTAAATTGTGGGAGTGGGGGGCTTCAATCCAGCTCAATGCTGAGGATGCCATACTTTACTGCTCCTCCCCTGACATTTCCTGTGTCAACTCTGAGCTGGAAGTGGACTTCCATTCACTAGAAAACTGGTTCAAGGAGAACCAACTATTCCTCAACACCAAGAAAACCAAATCTATGCTGTTCTGCCACTCCATCCCCAATAGGCCACACCTACCCCCACTAGTAATTAAAACCTCTGCCAGTGTCGAGTTAGAAGGAGTCAGCTCATTTAAATATTTGGAAATGATATTAGAAAGAACCCTATCCTTTGAAGCACACATAACCAACCTAGTCAAGACAACAAACCAGAAACTTTGCCTCTTATACTGTACTGCCCCCTACCTCTCTCCCCAATCCAGGAGAAGTATTGCCATGGCTATACTCCTCCCATGTTTATTCTATGGGGCTCCAATGCTCATCTCTGCAAAATCATTGTCCCTCGCTAAAATAAAATCGGCTTACCACAGAGTAGCACACTTCATTGCCAAGGTCCCAGCTCGTGCCTATCATTGTGATGTGCTTTCCACCCTGAGCTGGCCATCCTTCAAGGCCAAACTGGACTACCCAGTCCTATGTGCCACCTTTAAGCTTGTTTACCTTCCTTCCCCACCAGCCTTAGAAAATCTTCTCACCATGAAACCCTTCTCTAGGGTCCTTAGATCCTCCCATCTCCCATTGCTGAATCTCCACAAAACTGGCCTAGCAATTGGTAGAAGAGCTTTCCCCTTTGTTGCACCCCAAAAGTGGAATAGCCTTCCAAGCACACTGCTCACCTGAAAGACTATTTCTGCCTTCAAAAGAAACTTCAAAGATATCTTTTTGCCACCCCAAAGTGTAATAGTAACTGCAACTAATTCCTCCCCACCATTCCTGCCATCTTCTGTGACTCTGCACTTCCCGGATGACTACCTTGGGCAACAGGCCCATTAATTCCTCATTTATTGTTTAAGCACTTATACTCTAGGCCCCGCCAGGAGCAATATTGTTACCTGGACATTAATAAAAGTGCTGTACTTGAAAATCATGTTCCATTAGCTACTGTTCCATGTATAATTACCCAAAATATCCCGCATCTACGCCCTTGAATCTATCGATGCTATCAAGTTCTCAATATGTACTGTATTGTATTGTATTTGTTACTGTATTGTCTAATTGGATTGTTTCTCAACTGCATGTACTGTAAACTTGGAATGTTTTGTTCCCAGGGTCTCAGTGGGCTCACCTAGTTACCAAAATTCAAATAATTAAATAAATAAAATAAATATTCCCCTTCTGGGAGGCTGTGTGTGTTGTGCATGGGTGGGGGTTTGACACTGCATACATCTTGTCTGAAGCCGTGTGGAAGCTTGGTGTTAGCACCCTGGTGGCCACAGCAGCAAGTTCCTTTAAAAATCTTCTGACAATGTCCAGCCTGCACAGATGCCAGCTTCCAGGCATTCCTTGACCAACCATGGCAGTCACCAACCAGAAGTTCATGTCATGGTTGTTTGTACATTATTGTTTCCTCCCCCCAAAGAGTTGCTGCCACATCAGTGGTGCACTGAGGTATCCTCATGTCACCATCATTTGTCTTGATGACACCCATTGCTGCTCCTCTTTACTACCACCTGTGGGCAGTGGAACATTCCTTACTTCCACGGGGGGGGGGAGACCATCCTTTGTGATACTATGCTAAAAGAAATCTGCAGTACTTGTGGTGCTCAGTTTCCAATTCAGTAATTTCTGCTAAAGACCAAGCACTGCAGTCTCAGAGGATAAGAAACACACTCATGTGATTTGCTTGACAAACTGATTTATTCCTCCAAGGTTACAATGGTAAATAAACATGCAGCACAGCTTTGTTGGATAAAGCACATGGAGCACAGATATGCAACGTTCAGGGCTCCAGTGGGCTTACCCAGTTCCCACATGCTTTGATAGCAGTGCTGCATGTCTGTTTACCATTGTAAGCTTTGAGGAATAAATCTTGGTCAAGCAAATAACACAGAAGTGTGGTTCTTATCCTGTAAGACTGCAGTGCTGGGTCTTTTGGCAGAAAATCTGATGGGATGATCAGTCCACCACGTCCCCCATTCTGGCCCCCAACAACCCTGGCTTGCTCATAAACCAGGACACATGGTGCCTATATATGTTACTAATTCACCTTGAGTTCTTTTGATAGCTCTGTTTTCTCATCATCAGAATACAGTCTTTTGTTGATTTTAACTTTCCTGTGCCCATCCAAATCTTGCTTCCATATATCCTCTCATTTAATTAATTAATTTATTTCAAAAGTTTCACCAGGAGAGACATACTGAGCTGTAAACAACTTGTTTCCAGATGTGTCCTGGAGGAGAGAGTAGAGAGCAGTATATACATAAATAACCAGAGTATAGTATATTTACAGAGAAGAGAATGTTTACAGAGAATAAGACAATTGCATGCATTATACAATAAATTAAACATCAAAACTATACATTGAATGGCACAGAGCATTTACAAAAGATTGTTTACAAAAATGAAGCAACAGAATTAAATATATAGCCCTCAAGAAAGGGGAGCTGGGGGAGTGGAACCGGGGGGAGGGCATTAGCAGCCAAAGTGGACAACCATCAAGGGGAGAAGAGTTAGAGATGAGGAGGCAGAAGAAGGTAAAGCAGATGATGGGGAGGCAGGGCATCAGGAGGGGACCATGAGGCATGAGGTTACGTAAAGGATGTGGTGATGAAAGAGCAGAGGGATGGTGGTGGAGGCAGGAGGAGGAGGGAGAGATGGGGAGAAGAAGGAGTGGGAGAGCAGAAGAAGGAGGGAGAGTGCACAGGGGTAGTTACATGAGGGAGCAGAGTCAGAGGCAGTTACAGGAGGGAGTGGAGTATTCATGTAGATGACTGGAGAAGGCACAGATCGAGGTGGCAGAGTGGATAGGGACAGAGAGGGATGGAATTCCAAAGTTTGGGGAGGCAGAAGGAGAAAGCAGCTTGGCTAGCTGAGGTCCGACTAGGAGGGAGAGTTAGAAAGTGGAGATTAGAACTACAGAGGGAATAGAAGAAATTTGAAGGTGAGGAGAGAAGAGAATAGAAGGAAGAGAAGAGAAGAGAAGAGAAGAGAAGAGAAGAGAAGAGAAAGAGAAGAGAAGAGAAGAGAAGAGAAGAAAAGAGAAGAGATGTAGGATGGGAGAAAGCTCAGCTAGTGCTTAGCAATGAGGGAGGAGCCATGAACAAGCTGTCTGGCATCTAGAGAAGGAAGGGATAGAGAGTTCCCGGTCTCTACATAAGACCACCCAGTGGCGAGCGCATTCTTAGTATACAGCTCACCGAGAGCTGCTAGGTTGCCTATCTCTAAGGAGCTGTTTTAGACTAAAATCCGTATGAAACATTAAGTGTTGTGTGTGTTTTTAACTGCAGAAACTTGAGCCATGTTCTTATAAGCAGGTAGAGGGCAAGTGGTGCTATAACTAGCTGAACCACACTTGGCCACTGGGGAGTGCTGAGCTCATTTATTTGGGCTTCATACAGCGGCAACAGCCATTTGTTTTATTCTGCTGTATTTGCAGCACGGCGAGTCTCCTTGCTACTCCAGGTTCCCGGTCTCTACATAAGACTGCCCAGCGGCGAGCGGGGTGAGCCAAGCGGGTGAGCACGCGGCAACATGAGCAGAGACACATGCATCTGCGCATGTCTGCTGTGTCCACTGGGACTGCAGGAACGAAGGGACCTTCTGTTTTATCTACAAGTCAGTTTCATTATTGTACTACTAGCTATTAGGTGTATAATAATGGAGGAACCAAATAACTTTTGCTCTTCATGTGAGATGTTTGGTAGGGGGCCACAGGTTGCTGAATTTGTGTGCTATCGATGTTTGTTGTTACAAATGCTTCAAGCTGAAATTATCCATTTAAAATCAGCTAGGGCAGTTAGCCCAGAAATTGAGATATTAGAAGACTACATAGATTTAATGTTTGGCCAGATAACTACTACTGAGATGGTAAACCACCCTTCTGAGACTTCTGATAATTCTAATAATGCCATCAATACCCCAATCCCCCTTCTACCTGATGAGCCAGATAATTGGGCTATAGTCACCAAGCAGAAAACAGGGGAGGCCAAATATTTCACAGTGCTCCCTTAATTCCCCTGTCAAACAGCTATGATAGTCTTTCTGTAGAGAACACTGAACCTCCCCAGGATATTAAACTACTTAATACTTCGGGGGGAAATATCTCAGTTGATCCCTGCTTGAAAGAGAAGAAAAAAAAGACAATTGCTAAAACTGATACTGACCATTCAAATCTGGGAGGTTCTCCTGTTTGCTTAAATAAGGATACATTAACCTCCCAGGCTATAGTCTACTCTACAAAATGATAAACAAATTTTTGTCATAGTGGACTCTATTATCAAACATATTGACCATTCAGTGTGTAATGGGGACAGACTAAATCGGACATGCTCCAGTTTAAAAGGGGCTAGAATCTCCAATGTTACATCAGTAGTGAAAAAAGTACTTAAGGGGGCTGGGGCTAACCCAATGTTTATTATACATGCTGGCACTAATGATATAAATAGAGCTAGCCTGGAAGATCTCAAACAAGACATTAAAGCACTTAATAATATATTGGCTGAAAAAGATAGTCTCGTTTGTTTTTCTGAAATACTTCCTGTCCCTAGGGCTACTCAATTTATAACCAACAAAATTAAAGCCTTTAATGACTAGCTTAGGAGATGGTGTCTCAAGCAAGGAATACTATGCCTTATACACTGGGAGCAATTTTATCAAAAAGCACCATTGTTTTGTTGGGATGGATTACACCTCAGCAGAAGGGGTAGCTCTTTACTGGGCAAAAGTGTAGTTTCAGCTATTAACAAGCTTTTAAACTAGATGCTTGGGGGGAGAACCGGATGCTCCCAGTTTCTCTAACAAATCTTGATAGGAAGAAATCTGTTTGCAAAGTACTTTCATTGAATGCAAAATCACTGAACCAAGTTAAACTGGCTGAATTAGAAACTAAATGTTTAAAGGATGATTATGGACTTATAGCTATTACCAAAACATGGTGGGATTCCAACTCTGTATGGACTAAATGTCTTCCTGGCTATAAATTGTACCACAGAGATCGCATAGGATGTAGTGGGGGGGGTTGTTTATATGTCAGAGAGTATATAGCCTCCTACCAGTTACCCCAGACCAACGGTCTAGAGACCATCTGGGTAAATATTCAGATGAGGGGACAACCACAACTAAGGATTGGCACGTGTTATAGACCCCCTTCAGCAAATATGGAATATTCTTCTAAATTACTCGATGAAATATCAAACATGGCCAATAATGGTAATACCTTAGTATTGGGAGAGTTCAATATGCCTAGTATAGATTGGAATATGTTGTCTGGGAAAACCCATGATGAAAAAGAACTGATTTCTTTAATCGCGGACCTTGGTCTGGAACAATATGTTACTGAGCCTACTAGGGGTGATAATATATTGGACCTGGTATTATCTAGTATAGGAAACAATATATCTAATATCTGCACTGGGGACCCCTTAGGCAATAGTGATCATTATGCTATCTCATTTATATTAATCACTAATTATTTACCAAAATTGGGTTATAGATCATTGAACAATTATGATAAAGCAAATTCCATATTATTAATGATTTTTTAAGTAATCTAAATTGGGAAGAATTATTAACCCCCTTATCTGTTGAGGAAGCTTGGAATTTCTTGAAAATAACTATCCATGATCTTGAGGAACTATATGTACCAAATAAGAAGAAATATAATAACAAGGGGACAATTCCCTTATGGTTAAATAAGAACATTAAACATTTAATAAATAAAGAACACAAGTTATTTTCATTATTAAAAAAGAGTGAAGGTACCGATAGAGATCAATTAGTACTTAAATATAAAGCAGTGTTAAAACAGCTAAAACTAGCTAGTCTCCAATCCCCCCAAAAAACTGGAGTTTCGCTTGTCACATAGTAAAGATAATAATAAATCCTTCTATTCCCGTCTTAATAGTAAAAAAGATAATAACAGATACATGGGTCCTATAAGGGTCAATAACTCCTTAAATACTATGGATAAAGAAATTGCAGATGCCTTCAATGAACAGTTCTGCTCTGTCTTTTCATTAAAAGATGATCCCACACTTAAATGTCATTTAGCTAGTATCTTTTTGGGTTATAATATATCTATTACTGACACGCTTGAAGCTTTACAATCTTTAAAAAAAGTTCAAGCCCAGGACCTGATAACATATATCCCAGGTTTTTACTAGAGACTTCTGAAGTTCTAGCTATGCCTCTAACTATTATTTTTTATAAATCTCTTCAAAAAGGACTTATTCCTCAGGACTGGGCTATTGCTATAGTTGTACCTGTATTCAAAAAAGGTGATCGTTCTAACCCGGAAAATTATCATCCTATAAGTTTAATATCTGTAGTTAGCAAACTAATGAAAAAAAATCATAAAAAGATTTTTAGAGCAAGAAGTGATTAGTAAGAACCTAAGTGACAATTCTCAACATGGTTTTAGGCCTGGGTACTCTTGCACTACAAATTTGATAGTTTTCTATAACTATGCGAGTGAGGGACTTGAGAGGGGGAGCCTATGGATGTCATCCTTCTTGATTATAATAGGGCTTTTGACAGAGTCCCCCATGGTAAACTTATTGATAAACTGTTAAACTTGGGGATTTCCCAGATTCTGGTCAGATGGGTCTCCTGCTGGTTGACCAACAGACAGCAGCAAGTTAGGGTAAAGGGTATTCTTTCTGATGTGGGTTGTGTGACCAGTGGGGTTCCACAGGGTTCGGTCCTTGGACCAACTTTGTTAAACCTTTATATCAGTGACATGATAGTCAGTACTGACAGTTTGTTATTGAAGTTTGCTGATGATACTAAGTTGGGGGGCCCTGTTTCCACTGACTCTAATAGATATAGGCTTCATAACAACTTAAAAGCTATAGAAGAGTGGGCAACAAATAATGGGATGATGTTAAATCCTGACAAATGCACTGTGTTACACTATGGCAGAAACAACCCAAGACAGAGTTACTATATATGTAACTCACCCCTGAAAGTCTCAACAATAGAGAGGGACTTGGGTATTACCATAAATGATAAGCTCACCTCCATAGATCAATGTACTAAGGTAGCCATAACATCTAACTCACTTTTGACTAGAATTAAAAGAGCATTTGTCTCTAGGACTCAGGAATGCATTATTCCTCTTTTTAGGACTTACGCTAGGCCCCATTCTGATTATGGGTCCCAGTTTTGGAACCCATATATTAGACAAGATATTTCCAAAATTGAGAGGATACAAAGGAGGGCAACTAAGTTAGTACCTAGACTTGCAAGTTATGACTACCATACTCGACTGAAGGAAACTGGATTACATTCATTACAAACCTGATGTACCAGAGGTGATCTGTTACTATTATACAAGATCTCAAACTCCCAGGACTTAATGTGCCAATGTGGTTTAAAATTCTCGAATAGAAGGAGTTCTCCTAGACTACATAACAAACAGATTGAGGTAGCTAAAACAAGAACTAACAAAAGACAGAACTATTTCACAATAAGAACTCCAAGACTATGGAACATTTTACCACAATGTTTGGTAGATCGTAGTTCGGTCCAGTCCTTTAAAAAGGCATTGAACCAGTGGTTAGAGTCAAATAGCACTGAGGTTTAATTTTTCCACCATAGTGGTGGGGGACAGTCTCGATGGGCAATAGTCTTCTTCTGTCCCTTATTACCAAAGTAAGTAACCAAAGTAAAGTAAGGTATAGAGGTGACAGTGGTGGGTTCGAGGGGGGGGCAATCCTGGGTAAACCTACAGAAGGAGTGGTTGAGGGGGTCCAGTCTGGCCAGGGGAGACTTGTGCGCACTACCATAGATGGTGTCATTGTAGTCAAAGAGGGGAAGAAACATTCTCTGTACAATGGCTCTGCGGGATATTGTACAGGTAATGATTCTCCCCCCTCTTTGATTTAATAAACTTACCCTACTTGTCCACCAGGTTATTGTACTCATCTAAAGAAAATTTGAATCATGTAAGAACACAGAACGTTCCAAAAGTAAGGAATAAGTTCATGTTTCATGAGTAAATACCAACATGCTGCTAATCATCAACATTTTGGCAGCATACTTTTTAAATTTCTGGTTCCCTGATTTTCTATGATTTTTTATTTTGTTTTTGAATTTGTGTTTATCCTCCCCCTTGCATCACAGTCCCGATCCATCGGGAGGTGCACATGTGTCTTCCCCACTTCACCATCCTATGTGACTTCCACGGTGGATCCCCATGGAGCCGTGGCTGTACCCCACAGGTGGGTATAAGGTGCGGCCCATACACCCCAAGACACTTCTTGTTTTGTCAGGTCCCTGGTGAATCAGGCAGGCAGGAGCTATTGGGGTCTGCACTTTGGTGCTCCTTCCTCTTGGCACTTTGGCGCTGTTTTTCCTTGTTCTGGGGGCATGGTGTACGCCCTGATGTCAAGGTGTTTTTCGACAACGTCCACCATGCCCCAACCCTTTCTCTATGCTCCTTGCTTGCTGTGCCTCCGGCTTCCACCAGTGGCCAGTCAAGCACCGAGCCAGAACCCCCCCCTCCCTCCTGGAGAAAGCGAGCTGTCCTGCAGATGCTCAACCCTTCTCCCCAGCCAGCCTCCCTTCTCCCGGGTTCATTCCCGAACCGGGTCAAAGGTGTCGCAACAGCAGTGCCACCGCTGTGCTGGTGGGCGGCTCTAATTTTCTGTGATGTTTGTTACCATTGGTTCATTTGACAGATACCCAGCCTTAATCTATGTTCAGACCTGGGCACTACACAATGTCCATTTCCACATGAGCCATATCACAGTCAACTACAAAACGTGTGCTTCCAACTTTGGTAGATTTTATCTTGAAAGCAGTACAAGGCAAAGTCCATGTTTAGTGATACTTAGACAAATATGAAGATGAAATAAGTATTTCTAGGTGACATGGAGCAAATTCTGAGTTGCATTCAATCACAAGGTGAGTCTCTATATTTTCTCCTCAACAAGTCATGCAGCTGGGCATATAACTTAGCAGCACCTTGCAATTTACAAATTCTGTGGGAAATGAAACCTCAGTTCATGCCGAAGATGCAGATCTTTATGGGACCATAGGGCCCTGAGGGTAGCATCTAGCAGCTATGCTGCTAACCCTGACAAAACAAAGAATGACACAGTGCAAACTGGGAAATATGTAGTGCTATTTTATTGCTATCACTCCATATGTACAAAACAGACAAACGTCCTACGCTTCGAGGCTTGCTGCCTCTTCTTTATGAAGCTGCCAAAAATGCTTCTTGAGCAAACTCAGTAGCCAGATGTACATCCCCAAGGGTGTTGATGCCATCTGTGTACATATGGAAGGACACAGAGGATCAGGTAGCAGGGAGGTCATTCAAGAAAAAGTATTGTGCCAAGGACAGACACTTGGTGGACCTGCCGCCATCAAGGTAGAGGAGTCACAGAGTTTCCCCCCTCTGCCTTGAGCCATGAGTAGTGGTTGGCCAACAGTGTCTATGGCCTTGGCCAACTTGACAAAAATGGCGGATGTGAGATGGCCCTGTTCCATGCCAGACACAATGTAGGAGGGAGGTGTAGGTGGACTGGGACTTTTGGAAGCCAGACTGGAAAGGAAGAATCCTTAGTAGACTGTAAAGATGCAATGATTAAAGATTTTTTTCCCCATATTCAAAGATTAATTAGCACCAGCGCAGATGTTGTTTGCACCAGTGATAACCTGCTTTCGCATCTGCAATCAGGGAATAGTCCTGTTCAGAATCCTCTGTAGCAATGTGCAGACCTAGCAGTGCCATTATGATACCCATAACTGTGCCGATGCAAATGAGGGTGTCCCTCCTGCAGCACTATACTCAAAGTTTTGTAGCAGCAGTATACAGCCCCCACAGTGGTGCAGTTTATGACAGCCAAAAACATGTCTTCAGTGTGCCACACCTGTGGCCCCACCGCACAAGGCAAGGCAGCTGTAATGCAGCTACCCTCTAAGTGCCAAGCTGTCCTCCACCACCATCTGGTCTGATTTACAGCTAACCCTGTTGGTTTAGTACTCCCCCAACCCTCCCATCATCTGTCTAATCTGATCCATGAATAACCCTTGTAGTCTACTGTGCCATCCACCCACTAAGGCTCCCAGCCCTGTCGCACCTCTCACCTCGATCCCCAGTCACTGGGTGTAGCAGTGCACAGCAGTGGCTGTCACAACTATACTCACACCTCCTAGGCTGGTCACTGTCTGAAAGTCATGGAGTGTTTTCATGGATGTGACCTCACTCTGAGACTGTCAGATGGTGGCTGAATGAGGTGGATTGGGGTGGGCTGCGATGGCCGCCACTGTGTACCACTTTGCCTGGTGACTGAGGATCAGGGTGAAGGGAGGGACAGGGCAGGGGTCTTCAGCTGGTGGGCAGCACAATAGACTGCATGGTTTATTCATGGATCACGCTGGAGAGGTGATGGTGCTGGGGGGAGCACTACTCTACCACAGCTGTGTTCTGCTGTAGCGTCTCTAGGGGTCCTCTGACCGGCATGCAAATGAGCCCACAATAGGCATGTGGATGGCCCCTTAGAGCCTTGCATGCCAAATCAGCTCAGTTGCATGCTCTGTATCAACATTGGCCACAGGAGCCATGGTGCTATCCCATTTTTGGCAGCACTATCTCCTCTGTGCTATGAGCAGCCTTGGTCTGCATCGCCATAGTGGAGGTCCACTTAGCACTGTGTCTACATGGCCTGATATTCAGTCTCTTAGCACCACCACACTGGCAAACATAAACTGTCTGGATATTGCTCATAGCCTATGCTGCGCTATCACAAGTGCAGCGCAACAGGCTGCACTGTGCTTACCACCAGCTCTGAATATGGGCCCATGAATGTTTAAAGTTTCACCAACTTTCCTATGTGTGAGCATGGTAACAGAAGAGACACTCCCTAGGTTACTGAGTGACAGATACAGTATATGCCATCACCTCCACCACCAGTGTGAATCTCCCCCACCACAAGTACTACAGTCTGATGCAAATCCGCTCTCCTTGAGCATGACTGTTAATGCAGCTGGTTGTTGCTTGTTTGTCCCCCCCACTATTACCCTGAAACATGGGTTTTGAGCTTTTAATACACACACGTACATACACATACACACACACACACACACACACAGCCAGCAAACAAATGGCAGTCTTTTATGGCTGTGCTGAACATCTTGGGCTTTTCTTCAGCTGGATGTGTGCTGTGACAGTTTACTACAATCTCCACCACTGGTCAGTCAGAAAAACTTGCCTCAAGTCTCTAACTGTAACCTACAGGACACTGATGGCAGCTGAAACACAGCATCAGACTCCACCTTTCGGATCACTCCCTGCTGGCCACAATAATTAAAAACATGCTGCACAATGTGCAAATTGCCTGCTCCGCTCCCAACCCTCCACCATCTCAGCTCTGTTCTCAACCTTGGTGGTCATGCCCCAAGCAGCTCAGCCATGGAAGCAGCTGTGTTTTGCTGTCACACTAAATCCTGGTGACTACAGCACAAGCCTGACTCACTTAATCCCCCCCACCCCCAAAAAAGCATAAGCAACAGTTCTGCCATGTGCATGTTTAGCTTTCAGCACTGCCATTAACACACACACACACACACACACACACAAAAATGGTGTGTTCATTTTGGGCCTATCCAGCTCTTTATCTTGGCTGGGCCTGAACTGTATGGTATAGTATGCAGCAGTCTTGCTCGCACAGAAGTAATCACGAGCTTCCTGCTGTGACAGCCTTCCAAATATCATCACACTCTCGCTTTTATTTTTTATTTTATTCTTTGGTAGCCAGGTAAGGCTCACTAGGCACAATTGCCTGTTTTCAGAGATGACCTGGGAGCACTGGGGAGGTTAAGTGACTTGCTCAGAGTCACACAGTATACAAGTGGAGGTCGTAGGAATCAAACCCAGGTCTGTTGGATGTACCACACTCATTCACAGGCACCTGATCAGTTACTCAACACCACTGGCATTGTGGCTTGTGATTTTAAGCCACTGCCTACCTCACCAGATACAAGAAGCAAAGCCACCACTGGAGTCTGCTTTCACCCGGTTCCCCCGGGATCCCCAGACAACCTGAGCAAGCGTGAGGCCCCTGATCAGGTACTCAACACCACTGGCATTGTGGCTTGTGATTTTATGCCACTGCCTGCCTCACCGGACACAAGAAGCAAAGCCACCGCTGGAGTCTACTTTCACCCGGTTCCCCAGGGATCCCCAGACAACCTGAGCAAGGCACGGTAGACTGATCCGCTGCTGCATCTCAACTGCTGGTGCCCAAATAAGACTTTTACCCATTTGGGTACTTTACTGGGGCAGTGGCCACTGATTGGCAAGTTTTACTAGCCTTCTCTGTTTTCTTTGCTCTACTTTACTCAAGTGTTACAGCTCTTTTGTACTTTGTATACTGCTAAACTGCATTTAATGGGTACAAAAAACTGTTTAGTAATTGCTGTTTAAACTGCGTTAGTGTCTATCAACCTCTGCAGTCTGTTATGTAAGATAGATAGACTCCAAGCTTGGGTCACACAGCAAAACCCAGACATCTTGTCTGTAGTGGAAACGTGGCTTTCCCCGAAGCTCCCTGACTCTGATGTTGCTATACCTGGTTACGCCATCTTTAGACAGGACAGAATCACAAAACCAGGGGGTGGCTGTGACATGTACATCAAGGATGCACTCATGGGACATACATTACCTATGGACAGCCTAGGCAATGCCACCCAGGCATTAGCCATCAATGTTCGGACTTGGGGCCAACAATAAAGCTCCAACAATTGTGTCCATCTACATACCACCTAAGTACCAATTCACAGGCTTCCATAGCTTAATGGAGTACATTACAAACCTGACCCATAATGCTGAGACAATAATTATGGGTGATTTCAATGTCAACTGGCATTCCCCTGAAGTAGGCTCCTTTAAGGATGCAATCTCTGCACTCAACCTTACCCAACTTGTTCCGTCACCTACTAGAACTAATTATAAGACGGGTACGAGTACCCTTCTAGACTGGATACTATCCAGTCGTCCAGATCATATCACAAACGTGAATGTTCTCCCTGATGCATTAAGTGACCACTCCCCCATTACCTGTAACTGATCAAATAAATTCAATAAACCTCCCCCCAAAACAATTTTCAGCTGGGTGCAGAAGCGGGGACACCTGGAACCCCTGAAACAACACCTCCGTAGCATTGACTAGTCATTACTTGATACCACAGAGGATATAAATACAGCTCTTGACCACTTTATCAAGCATTTTAATGAAGCTTGCAATATCCATGCCCCCCTTGAAAAGGATGAAAATCCGAGGCACCATCAATCCCTGGTTATCCGCCGACCTCATTAGTCAGATGAATCCCAGAGATCACCTCTGATGTCATGCAAAGGCTACTGGCAAGCATGCAGGTGTACAAGGATATAAAACTGCCAGGAATAAGTGCATCCGGGCTATTTGCATCGAAAAAAGCAAGTACCATAGGGAACATCTTGTTAACACTTGGGGTGACAGTAAGAATTTGTGGAACAATTTAAAAGATGTAACAGGTAAAGATGCTAAGGTTGCACCCACCATGCTAAATATTAATGGAGCCCCCACCCTTGATTCATTGACCATAGCCAATGCTTTTAATAATGCATTCACTGACCTGGGCAGTGTTCTCCCACCAGACTTCCTGAAGACACTGAACAGCGGGCAGACAATTTGCTTCCTGCACCACCTCCTTTCTGCTTCAAAGAGGTCCCACTGTATATGGTCAGGAAATAACTAGTAAAGTGCTTGAGAAGTCAAGGCATAGCGGTGATTCCTTAGACTTCAAATTGATTGCCCTTACCATTGATGAAATACTGGTGCCCATTGCAAAGATTCTAAACCTCTCACTGAGACTGGCACAATTCCCCCAAATCTGGAAGTCAGCCCTTGTTAGCCCTGTTCACAAAAGTGGACACCGCACTATATATACAAACTATGCACCTATCTCTATACTTCCACCTCTGTCTAAGGTACTTGAGCACATAGTTGTGGATCAGCTGGTGGAGTATATGGAAAAATAGTTGATCCCCTGCCCCCAGCAGCATGGATTCAGAAAGTGACATAGCACTACCACAGCACCGCTAGAATTAAGTGGTTTCATTCACCAATCTCTGGATCAAGATAGATTGGTGGGTGCGGCCTTCATAGACCTCACAAGGGCCTTTGATACAGTGAACCATGCTCTACTTCTCAAGCAACTGTCCTCAATTGGTCTCTCGGCAGATACTGTGTCCTGGTTCAAAAGCTATCTTGTAGGCCGCTCCCAACAGGTGAAGATAGCTAATGTCACTTCTGACCATCAAAATGTCTGCTCTGGAGTACTGCAGGGCTCCATACTGGATCCACTTCTCTTTAGCATCTTTCTTAACAATCTTGCTCGCTCCTGTCACCAGCAGATCCTCCTCTCTGTGGATGACAAGGTCATATACACTAGCAACACTGACTCTGAACTACTGGAACACCAACTTCAACTCAGCTTTGAGGAAGTGGAGGACTGGTTCAGGAAACACAAGCTGATTCTGAACTACAAAAAAACAAAAGTCATGTTATTCAGCTGTGTTTGCAGCAAACAGATCCAGTGCCCTAACCATCAGAAACTCCTCTGGCGTCCCGCTTGAACAAATTCAACACCTCAGGTATCTAGGGGTAACTGTGGATAGCTCACTATCATATGCCCAGCTTGTTGAGAATGTTGCCAGATCTGCCAGTATCAAGATAGGGTTACTCCATAGACATAAACACAATCTAACACCTGAAGCCCTTAGACTAGCTATCTATAGCTCCATAGTATCCGTTGTTGACTATGGTCTGGTTATCTATGGCTCAGCTTCTACCACTACCCTCCACAAAATATCAGTGGCACTCAATAAAGCATGTTGACTTCTTAATGGAGCAGCATGCCTTACTCACACATGTGAAATGTATGCGCAAACAGGTTGGCTTCAGCTAAATGGGAGGATTCACTATCAAACCTGCTTGCTAACTAAAAAGACACCTCTGGCTCCTGCTTTCTGGTGTTACAAACTTACTCAACCCCTCTTGCAGCTCCCAGCACATGCGTAGCTCAGTCAACCAACTCTTCTCTGCCCCAAGATGCCAGACTACACAAGGGCAATGATCGTTTGCATGTAGAGCACCACTATGGTTTAACGCGCAGCCCAGTGATATCTCTTCCTTACCAAAATTGGGACCATTTAAAGGCACTCTTCATCAGCATATTACAGCTAACAGTTCCTGTGACTGTTTCAACTGACATGGCATTACCTCAGCAGTATTGACACATCCTTGTGTACTTGCTTCTTCCCCTTTCTCTGCGAATGACCACTTTCACCCTAACCACTCTGTCCTATTTCCTGCCTCCTTACCCCATCCTTCTTTCACCTCACCCTTCTCACCCTCCACCTTCTTTCCACTGTTTATCTTCACTTACCTGAACTTTTGTTCACCCAAATCTACCTGTACCTATTTGACAAAGCACCTTGGGCTGCCTCCTTTTATTTGGTTATTTTTGATTTCCTACCGATTCATAGTTTTAATTTCAGTTACAACGTTAATGTCATATTGTCATTTTAAATACTTTCTTGTCAAAATGTTATGCAATACCATCCGTTGTATGTCTGTCACCCTTCCCACTGACGTGGAACCTTTGTAAAAGAGCTGTTATGTGCTCAAAGGTATTGTAATCTGAGAATGAATAAATGAATAAATAAATAAAATACTGCCAGCCCCTTTGCCCATAGGCAATGCTTTGCAGTTTTTATAGTAGTACTTTTTCCTGCTCCAAGTGCCAAATATCTGCAGTGCTCTGCCCCCAGATTCCAAATCAGTGGTTAGCACTGAACATCATAGTCCTATAAAGCAGCTGTGTTTTACTGTCACCCCTAAATCCTTGAGACTGCATCAGCCTGACCCGCTTAACCCCTCCCCCCAAAAAAAGCATCAACTTTTCTGCTGCTGTGTAGTTTCACTTAGCCCAGCGGAAGAGCTTGGGCAGTGCAATGTGAGGAGTCTGATTACAACTGCATCAAAGCAGCCACCTGTTTGCCATTCATACATCCACCTCTCAGTCTCTTGATCTGCACCACAAGACACACACTGTAAATGTGCTTTTTCCAAAGCTGCGTCACAGCTCTGCTACTCCTGTCTTTACTGATCATCTCCTCCTTACTTGCCACTCCCACATGTGGTGCATGTACTGTCCTTGCGAAGTTCAAATGCATTCAGCCAATCATCTGTGGGTAGTAGGGAACTCGTAGTTGCCCAAGCCACACCAGAATGTTTGATTTCTACCACATCGAGTACTGCAGCCTGAAACTCCTGCCATCCAAAGAACAATATGGTCATGCAATCCACATTTGCACATAGATCAATCCTCTTGGTCAACCCCCAGAAACGTGTGAGGCATAGTAGTGGCAAAATGGTTCCTAGCTAGTGCAATGAAGTAAACATTTCTGCAACTCAGAGCAAGAGCCTGCAGGTTAAGGTGAGTGATTTATATCAACTATTCACCACAGTAAACTACTAAGTTGTGTGTGTGTGTGTGTGTATATGTGTGTGTGTGTGTGTGTGTGTGTGTGCGTGTGCGTGTGTTTGATTTGCATGTACCCCTATTGAAAACACATCACTGGAATAATTGAGGCTCTCCATCTCTGTAAGTGTTTTATAAACATGCATTAACAAAGACTCTCAGGATGTATTTGTCATTTACATGACTACCATGAAATGATCAAGCTGTTTAAAGTAATGCATTCTGCGGTACTACTAAACTATTTATGGACATCGTTTCAATTATTATACAGACTCTGAGGGACATCAGAACTGTCTCCCTTTGACATTTATTTGATGTTTTTCAGACTGAAATGCCATGAAAAACAAGGCCATACAAAAAGTATCTGGAGAAGGAATACTAAGTTCCATGCAGAACCAACTATAGATAGTATCAAGTAAATATTGGCTTCTTTTCATTGTCAAAGTAGCCGTCTCCTCAGCTTTCTCTATCTCTGAAGCTCAGTATGAATACACAGTCACCCAATATTCACAGATGAAAATATATGTTAGTTATGCTATTATTTACAGGGAGACACAGAAAGCAGATGACACAGCTGTGCTTCAGTTCTGTCCAACCCACCTAGACCAACAATACTTGCGTGAAGATACTATATCACTCCACAAACAAAGAGGGTCACACTTGAAAACAAGATGATGCTGTTTTAGATTACTCACAGTACATTTCCTGAAAGCAGTGTACTTGAATCAAACTGGCAGCCATGTATGGTCACAGTTCATGTCGGTGTGCAATGCACATTATAGGGTACTACTCTTAGGTGGAAGCAGTCATCAGTAAGAGGCCCAGGGCCTGATTCACAAAGCCAGCCTTAGAGCAACCCAAGCTATGACAAACAGCAGCTTGTGTCTAATGTTGGTGTACCAGGGACTCTGCACGTGATTCATGTACAGGTGTAGTCCCCGTGCTAAATTCTTGCAGTTTGCCAGAACCACTCCCATGCATCAAACAAAAGTCACAAAGAAGGAGATTGCCGAAAGCTGAGGGATAATGTTGTACCATGGCAACCAGTGGCAGTGATCCATCAGCTGAGTGCCCAGGTGGTCTGCGGAGGCAATTGAGTCCTGGTGTTGGCCATCTCTGGCAGATGCGGTGCAGAGTGAACCCCACCACCATGCCGCAGCCACAGGGATTTCACCGAACGTCAGAACAGCAATGCCACAACACTGTCAATTGGTGTTGTGCCATTTATGGGGTAAAGTGCATTTTCTGTGGGGGGGCTTTGTCACCCACACCCCCCATGTGGGGGGATCTGCCCTCCACATCACCTGCACTTAAGATAACCAACTCCGAGTCGGAGTTGGTTCAAGAAGGGGGCGAACAACCCAGAGGCAGCAGTATCAGGAACCAGCAGACCATCACAGTGACATGTCAAAAATGTCGCTGTGATGGTCTTCACTCTTTTCCTGTTGTGACATGATACCCACCACCACACTCCTACATGGCACCATGCCACTGTCGCTATTGTGATGGCCTGCAGAAGGTATCCTGATGGTGGCACAGTATGCAGCACACCAGTGCTGGGCTGTTACGCAGAATGATGTAGGTGATGAAAGGGTGCCAGGGCAGACAGCAGTGGCAGCTGAATGGGTAAGGAGGTCGGTGGCCACACTGCCATGGCAGACAGTACTAGGCAGTGCTGTGGAGTCCTCCCGATACTGTGCAGGTGCCACTGGGTTCTGCACGTGGCATGAGACAGCCCAAGGGGTAGCCTGTGTTATTCCACTGGATACCATCCTCTCACCCATGGCATGACAGTCCACTGCTGGGATGGGTTTTGGGAGGCAGCACTCATAGAGACAGCTGGGCATGGGATTGGATTGGCTGGGTATATGCTCTGTGCTGTTCTGTACCCAGCAACCTAGGGACACTGCTGTGATAGTACATCCCACAGGGTTCACACGGTGACCATGCACTTATGTGCCCTGTGTGCCAGGGGTGACCATCCTGTGCCAGCTGGACTCATAAGTAGTCCAGAGGCTAGAGTCAGTGGTAGCGCATGGGGCCATTAGACCAGCTTTTTCATGGTCTAACTCCTGCGGCATGTGTGGTCCTTGGGGGGGAGGGTTTGTAAATCTCAGTACAGGTAATGTGGCGGCCACGCTGGATTAGCCATCAACAGCAGCAGCAGCATTATAGATGTATCTTAGAGTTTAGAGTTTATTTTATTTAATTTGTTTCTTTATTTGTTTTCTTTTTACTAGCTTATGTTAGATAAATCAGAGGCAGTCTAGTAAGGGCCTAAAGTGAGATAGTAATTGTAGGTACAGCGTCCTCGGGTCGCTAGTTTAGAATTTAAAATGTTATCTCCTGTGTGCCTGTGAAAACAGAATATCCATCTCATATTGCAAAAGTTTCCATTTGTTGCCAGCATTTGCTGATTCAAAGACACTAGGGTTCTGCATATCTATTAACATTTTACCTGCATGTGGTGTTCTCGGAGCCTGGAGCTTGAGCTTTTGGAGTTTGAGCTCGGAGGGTTTCTAGTGGAGTCCCTGGATTTGGTGGTGTCCTGATCTGACATGAGGGAGGTCTTAAGATGCTGAAGGGGAGCCAAAGAGTGAGGTTTGTTGACTGGAGCATTTGAGCGAGGAGCTTTAGCTGCTGGTCTCTGCCGTGGCATCGTCGGCGAGCTATCAATCAGTGGATTTTATGTCAACGGTGTGTCGCCCAGAGTTCCTGGATGCGCTGTTGGGACTGGCTTATTTGGAGGTTGGAGGGAGCACTTGGGGGCCCTACACTGGCCCATTCAGGGGGCACTTGCTGTATGCTGGGGCCACGATGGGAGGTGCCAGTCCAGGTCTACTCAAGAGTGGATGTGCTACTGGCGGCCTCTAGGTTTCCCGGGGGGGTCTACCGGTGAGTGGACTCTGGGCTGGGGATCACAGTCGTGGGTCCATTTGGGCAGTGTAATTGCCTCTTGAGGCGAGTGGTGGGGGGCCTCTCCCTTGTTCCTTAAACCAGCACTCCTGCCTGCTACTGTGTGACGGGCTTTTACTATAAAAATCCCTAAAGTGAAGATACACCAAAAGAAGAGAACTGCTGCAAGAAGAACGGTTATAGCCTAAAGCAAGATCTATTGGAGGGATTCCTCGTTCTGTCGGTTTGTTATATTCTTCATTTTGCTCCAGACCAGTCCATCATCAGGTACTGTAATCATTTTTACTTTGGAGGCAGTGACAGAGCCTCAGTGGTTTTTAACATTTATTAAATTCAACTTTTGTGGCAGTGAGAGGGCCACTTTTTCGGACATTCTTGCAAGGGTTGGGTGAGAGCTACCCTTGTTCAAACTCTAAAGGACTTGGCAAATGACATTTATAATGCATCTTATTGGACATTAATAAGTAATTTAACTTAGAGCTGTGCCTGACAATCCTTTTTTGGACAGTTGGTTCTTGGGGTTTCAAATCAGGAGTGGGTTGGGAATGCTTTTTATTTTATTGAGTTAACTTATTTTTGGGGTGGGTCTTAATCTTAGCTTATTTGGTCTTCTTTATTATTGTGGTTTATTGTAATGTGTTGGGGAGGTTTAGCGATGGTCAGGCACTATTCCCCCACCAGGCTCAGGGAATTATGTCCCTTTGAATGTCCCCCATTATCATCTGACACCTATTTTAGGTGTCATGCTTTGGGTATACTTAAAGGGCATAAAAGAAGGGAGAGAGCTGGCCTGGTTTGGGACAGGAAAGGGGAGGGAGGATTGGAGTCATGGGGTCCAGAAGATGCCCTGGGGTGAAACGGAGTCAGGATAGAGGTTTTTCCTTGTCTTGTCCCCATACCCAAGGGCTCTGATGTTAGCAGACAGGTGCTGAGGTCTTCCCTGACAGCTTATCCTACCTTGGTGGTGTTATGCAATGCCAGATCTATTAAAAAAAAGATAGCTATTATAGCTGATCTTGTTGGAACAACTGATCTAGCTTGCATTATCGAGACCTGGCTGGATGAAAATGCAGGCCCTGTATTGGCTTCAGTAACTCCAGCCGGATTCTCGGTGATACACTGTCCAAGGTTGGATCATAGGGGTGGGGATGTGGCCATTATGTTTAAGGCTGAGCTGGGCCTTGTGGATGTGCCATTGGGAAGTACCAGATCCTTTGAATATGTCCTGGGAGAGGATGTAGGCTGCGGGATTCTCCTCATCTACCGTCCACCAGGAGATGGAGGAGAATTCCTGCAGGAGATAGCAGACTTCATCGTTGACATGGTGTTGAGGTCCGCCAGATGGATAGTTCTGTGGGACTTCAGTGCCTGGGTCAATGATGAACTCTCACATTTTGGTCAAAATCTCCTCCAGCTGATGACAACGCTGGGTCTTATACAGGAAGTTACCTCCTCGACCCATGTAGGGGGTCATTCATTGGATCTGACCTTTCTTTTGGGTATGGAGATAGCTGACCTGGGGGTGGAACCAGTCAGCTGGTCTGACCATCACACCATAAAGTTCCATTTCAGGGCTCCCCAATAGGTCTGCCCCTACGGAGATGGTTCAGTACTGCCTTTTAAGGGGGGTTAACCCTAGTGACCTATCGGCGGTGCTGGACCTATCGGGCTTGTCAGGTGAATGCATGAGTCCTGATGATCTCGTACTAGCCTATAATAAGGCTGTGGGAGATGCTCTGAACAAGATTGCTCATGTTCATGTTCGACATCTCACCCTTTGCCCAAGGAGCCCTTGGTTTGATGGTTCCTTGAAGGAGTTGAGGCGAGTTGGCTGAAGGATGGAGAGAACCTGGCGGAGGTCCAGCCATGAAGCTGACAGGCTTAGGTTGATGGCACATTATGACAGCTATCAATCAGAAATCACCCGTAAGAAGGCAGAATTCCTGTCCAGGAAGATTTCTGCTGTGCGAAAGCGACTGGCTCATCTTTTCTGGACTGTTGACAGATTGTGCAATCCAATCTGTCTCCAGCCCAGAGAAGCCTTTTCTCAGCTAAGATGAGAGGAGTTCACTCGATTCTTCATAGATAAGGTTGCCATCATCAGGTCTGGCATCAGTCCGGCCTCTTCTATGAGGGATTGCAGTGATCGACCGGAAGTGGCATGCATTCGGTCTGTCTGGTCAGATTTCTGCCTGCCAGAATTCACGGACATTGTGAAGATCATCAAACACTGCACCCGACCAGTTGTAGTTCGGATCTGGGCCCTACACCCTTCTTAGTGGGATGTGTAGATGTTATCTGCCCGATCCTTGCTGAAATTGTCTGGAAGTCCATGGAGAGTGGGGTCTTTCCTGACCCCCTCAAGGAGGCAGTCGTTCGACCACTCCTTAAGAAATCCTCCTTGGATCCAGATTGTCTAGCTAACTACCAGCCTATCTCTAACCTGCCATTTGTTGGTAAGGTTATTGAAAAGGTGGTTGCATTGCAACTGGATGATCATCTCACAACTCACAATGTCTATGATTCTCTCCAGTCTGGTTTTAGGAAGAAGCATAGCATGGAGACTGCTCTTGTCCGGGTATTGAATGACCTCCTAATGGCTAGAGATCGAAAGGCACGTGCCATTCTGGTCCTTCTTGATCTCTCTGCTGCATTTGACACTGTAGACCATGGTGTGCTGCTGGAGCACCTGCAGCCCTTTTGTGGGCTGTCTGGTACAGTCTTTAAATGGTTCCATTCATTTCTCACAGGCAGGTCTCAGAGAGTTGCCCCTGGAATTCATTCCTCTGGTGCTCACTTCCTGCCCTGTGGGGTGCCACAGGGGTCCATTCTGGCTCCCATGTTGTTTGCAGTGTACATGCTGCCATTGGGAGATATCATCAGGTGATACAGTTTGAGTTTTCACTGCTATGCAGATGACACTCAGCTGTATATGTCCTTTCTGCCCAGACAGAATGATGCACTCCCCATGCTAAATAATTGCCTTTCTGAGATCAGAGCTTGGATGAGCTCCAGCTGGCTGAGACTGAATCCAGACAAGACTGAAGTGTTGGTACTGGACCCAGGTCATCCAGGAGCGGGGTTGGGGGCTGGACAACCATCAAGCTTGTCATTTGGCAATATACAGCTCACTACCTCAGACCGGGTGTGTAACCTGGGTGTTATTTTTGACGATGGTCTGACTCGAAAACCTCAGGTGTCAGCTGTCATCAAATCCTTTTTTTATCATCTCAGGAATATCGCCTGGGTGAAACACCTGGTTCCTCCGGATGATCTTACAACATTGGTCCATGCCTTTGTCACTACCCATCTTGATTACTGCAATTCCCTCTACCAGGGGTTGATATCCGCTGCTTGCAACTGGTGCAGAATGTGGCAGCCAGGCTTCTGACTAGGACCTCTAGGACCAGTCATATTATGCCCATGCTCTGCGAGCTGCACTGTCTGCCCATTCAGTGGTGGATCACCTTTAAGGTTGTCTTGCTAACCTTTAAAGCCCTACATGATCAGGGACCTGCCTACCTGCAAGATCTCCTTTTACCCTACTGCCCCCTCCATCCTCTCCGATCCGCTGATGAGGAATTGCTGGAGATTCCCAGGGTATGACTGAAGACATCTGGTTCCCAAGCTTTTTCTTTCTTGGCTCCAACCCTGTGGAATTCTCTACCTTGTCAGTTAAGAGAATGCCTGACTGTCGATAGGTTTAAAATTGAGTTAAAAACCTATTTATTTAATTTAGCCTTCCCAAAATATGGATAACTTGTTTTATTGTTCCTGTTTTAATCCTATTTATACCTGCTGTATTTGATTTTATGTACAGCACCTTGATTTGGAAAGGTGCTATAAAAATAAAGTTAACTTGACTTGACTTGACTTGGCAGCCCCAACACGGTGCAAGCCCCTACTGCCACGGTGCACCAGTGTGTCCGTTGCAAAGACAGTGCAAGGATGGCTGGTGCAGGTGGTCCTCCCACTGGCACAGGCTGCGATGTAGACTTGGGAATGATGCAAGATGCAGTGCAGGGAGCCCCTTGCATCATTTCTCTTTGATGCAAGCACCTTGTGCCATTCCTGATGCTTTGAGAATCAAGCTCCTGAACTGAAGCATGTATTTCTTCACAATTTTCAGGTTGTGTGCAAAACCTTCTTTTTTTACTTACTGTTTACTGCTGTATAGTAGATTGTATAAGATTCACAAGCTGACATTTTCTGAGAATCCCCTGCAGATGACATCAGAGGAGGGCCACAACGGTAAGAGATTCAGTGGGCTGCACTGCATGTTAGATGCTGTCCTCACATGCTTAAGGACAGTCACAAAGGACCTTAGCCCTAGGAGAACAACGGGACCTGAAAACAGCTGAATAAAGCTTATGAGCTCATAAACTGCAAATTGGGACCAGAACTAAACTTGGTTTTGTGGCTCCAAGTGATGACTGTTCCCCTTCAAGTGTAGTTACATGGAGGTCATATATCACTGCTAGCTGAACAAAAGGGGTGCAAGGTTGCCACTTGGGTCAAAAACATGCTTACACTTAAGACACAGACATTATTCATACCACAGCAGAGCAAGACTAATATTATTTATTTATTTAAAGGTTTAACCAGAAAGGCATACTGAGCAGAGTACTGATCGATTTCAGATGCGCCCTGGGGGTAGGGTGAGAGGGAGTATAGACAGAATTATAATGAGTACAGATATAATTATAATAATAATAACATTTATTTATATAGCACAATTCAAATATATATCAAAGCGCTGTACAAGAATTAAAACACAAATAATCATTAAATATTAAAAAACAGTATAATACAATGAAATAACATTCAACAATCCCCATAGGCACAGCTAAATAAATATGTTTTTAGAGCTGTCTTAAAGCTCTCCACGGTCAGGCACTCTCTAATCTGACGAGGTAGAGAGTTCCACAGGGTTGTGGCTGCATACATAAATGCTCTCGCACCAGAAGTTTTCAATCAAACCCTGGGAACTTCTAGCAATCCCTCGTCAGCTGAACGGAGGAATCAAAGTGGGCGGTAAGAAACCAGGAGCTTTTGCAGGTAGCCAGGACCCAGTCTGTGCAGGGTCTTAAAGGTCAGGAAACCGACCTTGAAGGTGATTCGCCACTGAACAGGCAGCCAGTGCAGTTTGCGCAGCAGAGGGGTGATATGACTAATCTGAGAAACCCCAGTTAGTAACCTGGCTGCAGCATTCTGCACCAGCTGCAAGTGGCGAATATCAACCCCCAGAAGCCCTAGGCACAGGGAGTTGCAGTAATCAAGGTGGGAGGTCACCAAGGCGTGGATCAATATTGGAAGGTCACGAGACGGAACAAGGTGCTTAATCCAGGTGATATTCCTCAGATGGAAAAAAGAGGATCTGACAACAGCCAACACCTGTGAGTGGAGTGTCAGCCCCTTATCAAATATAATGCCCAGATTCCACACCTGAACAGAGGACACGAGCTGGCGACTCCCGAGCAAAAGCCCAGAGTCAAGCCGTGCTCCCGTCCTCTCTATCCCATGACCTGATCCACCACCAACACCTCAGTCTTATCAGGGTTCAACTTTAGCTAACTGGCCCACATCCAGTCCTGGAGTTCTACAAGCCAGTTATTAAAGACAGAGAACGCACTAATCTGGTCGGGGCCAAAAGACAGGTAGAGCTGGGTATCATCTGCATAGCAATGAAACCGCAGCCCATACCATCTTACAATGTCTCCCAATGACAGCAAATACACCGCGAACAACATAGGGGACAGCACAGAGCCCTGAGGAACCCCACATGTCAGAGAGAATGGAGCCGAGGAAAGGAAAAAATCCCCGATACCACTCTTTGAGTTCTGCCAGTGAGGAAAGATCTAAACCAACTGAGGACTGTACCCAATAGGCCACAGATGTCACTCAGGCACTCAAGCAGCCTCACATGGTCCATGGTGTCAAAGGCTAAAGAGAGATCAAGGAGGACCAAGATTAAATGACACTTCCGATCTCTAGCAATCAGGAGATCACTGAGCACCCGAACCAGAGCGGTCTCTATACTATTCCTTTTCTGAAAACCGGACTGGAGGGGAATCATAGATGTCATGGATGGTCAAGTGGTTATTCAACTGAAAGGCAACTACTTTCTGTATCAACTTCCCTACAAAAGGAAGGTTAGAGATTGGTCTGTAGTTGGCAGGGCAGTTTGGGTCAAGAGTAGCTTTTGTGAGGAGCGGTGTAACTACTGCCTCCTTTAGGGAGTTCGGAAACTCACCTGACTCTAAGGAACACCAAACTATCTCTGCTAAGACAGGGCCAATAACATCTACATGCCCCAAGATGAGACGTGTAGGGCCCAGGTCAAGGCTACAGCAAGTAGGCCGCATACTTTGGACGATCTGCATAACATCTTGGATTGCCAGCCGGTCAAAGTGATCCCAGGAAGACCGGGTTATGGTGGCCCTATACCGATCACCGCCAACCCCCATAGAGCGTGCTGAGAGGATCTCAGCCCTGATATTGGCCACTTTATTGGCAAAGAATTGAGCAAACTCATCACACTTATCTTATGAAAACGCTCTCCGGGCCTGAAGACAGGCTGGATTGCACAATTATAGATGTTCAGACACATTCCAAAATAAATGTACAAATAATACAAACAATACAAGCAATACAAGGAAAGTGCAGTACTACAGGCAGTTGTACAACTTATATGACAGCAAGATATAGTAACAGGTTGAGTTACAATGATGAAGCATAGGATGAAATTAAAAGAACAGTGCAAAGTAAAATAAAATAAAATAAAGACACATTACAAGATAACCGTACAGGATACAGTGCAGTTCAACAGGCAGTTGTGCAACAATAAGGGAACGGTACCTAGACTGGATTCTGTTCAATTTCAGGCAGTTCTGTTACTGACTCAGGAGCACATGGGTGCATGCGCAGAAGGGGTAGAAGTGTTTTTTGAGGAGAGAGTTATTTTGATGTAAGAAACATGCATCTTCACACTGTATCTGCCCACCATCCCTTCCCCGTCAATGTTGCCCACACCATTCCCTCAACCCCTCTCCTAAACCACCCACATACTACTCCTCCACCCCTTCTCCCAGCCCCGGCCCTGCCCTCTATTTTCCTTCCTCCTCCTTCTCCCCTTCCTCTTCAGCTCCCCCCCCCATCTTCCCTCATATCCTACACTCCTCCCCACCACTCTCCTCCCCCTATGCCGTGCGCTGACAAAGCCTACACTGGCTGCATATCCAGCATTTCTGGATCCTCACTTCTCTTGCTGCACCCTGCTCTTACTTGGGGATGACCCCTCACTACTTGATGAAACTGAATTATTACAGCTCTCCCAATATCGCATTGTATCCTAATTCTGATATGTTGTGTCCTGGGTTTCCAGGCTCACCAATATCCTAAGCACTTATGTATTTTATATTATTCAATGGAACTGCAATGTAACTACCACTGAATTCTGTAACCTTACGTTAACTATGTGTTGTTTGTAATGTCATTGTATCTTATCGACCTGGAACCTTTGTAAACAAGTCCATGACTCAAAGGTACTTATCCCAATCTGAAATAAATAAAATAAATAAATAAAGTATGGGTGTCGTGCATAAGCATACTCATACAGTGTATAGGTGCTGAGGAAGAACATTACCTTATGGTCATCACACCTTGCTGTAACCCCCCAAAAATTTGAATGTGAAAGCAATAAATGTTTGTGAGTATCATCTGTAAATAGAGTTGCGTGAAATTGTGGAATTTCATTCTGATAAATATTTCGTGAAATTTGCACATTTTGCTAAATATTTTGGGGGTGTGAAATGCAAAATTTCGCTTGCAAAATGTGGAATTTTGCCAGTGAAATGTGAAACTTTGGCTGTAAATGTGGAATTTCACCACTAGTAGGTAATTCTTCTGCTTGCAGGTGAAATTCTGCATTTTGCATGTGAAATTTCACATTTCGCTCATCTGAAATATTTCTTAGAATGCACTGAATTTTGTGAAATATCTCACGCGGCGAAATTTGTGATTTCGACAAAATAAAATGTTGTTGCATCTCTATCTATAAAGGATTGCCTATTACAATATACTACATACAGTAGCAGATATTGTATAATGGTCATTTACTCATGACAGCAATTCTGTTCTTACAGAATCAAGATGCTACATGCATGCATGCATGTATATACTGAGAATTACAGCTATGTGACATAGAAACATAGAAACACATAGAAAGATAGAATTTGATGGCAGATGAGGATTGCTTGCCCCCCTTCCTTTCCACTATGATTCCCTGGTGTCTATCCCATGCATTCTTGAACCCCACCACTATTTTTGCCCTTACCACTTCCACTGGTAGGCTATTCAAGTAATCTACCACTCTTTCGGTTAAATAATCTACCCCCCTCCAGCTTCTTAGCATGTCCCTTTGTTCTTGAGCACCTTTTTTTTTGAAAAATACTTCCCTCCTGTACCTTATTTATCCCCGTGAGGTATTTTAAAGGTCGTTATCATATCATCTCTTCCTCCTGTCTTCCAGGGTGTACATATTGAGACCCTTTGGTCTCTCCTCCTGGGGCTTTGATGCAGACCCTGCACCATTTTAGTTGTCATCCTCTGGACTACCTCCACTCTGCCTATGTCCTTCTGGAGATGTGGTCTCCAGAACTGGACACAGTACTCTTGGTAGGGTCTTCCCAGCGATATATACAGAGGCAATACCACTTCCCTCTTTCTGCTGATGATTCCCTTCCCTATGCACCCTAGCATCCCACTAGCCCTCCCGACTGCCTTGTCACAGTACCTGGCCACCTTTAGGTCATCAGATATGACTAACAGAGGCCTATTTCCTGCTTGGTAATCATCCTTACCACTGCACCCATTTTGAACTCTGCTGCTGGGTTTCTGTGCCTTAAGTGCATTATTTTGCATTTTTTTCACATTGAAACCCAGCTGCCATACCCTTGACCACTCCTCTAGTTTTTTCAGGTCTCTGCTCATCCTTCCCCCACTCACAGTGTCAACCGTATTGTAGAGTTTGGTGTCATCCAAAAAGAGGCAGACCTTCCCTTCAAGCTAATCTGCAGTGTCACTCATAAAGACATTAAAGAGGACTAGTCCCAGCACTGATCCCTGAGGCTCCCCGCTGGTCACCCTTCTTCATCGGAGTGAACTCTGTTTACCACCACCCTCTGTCATCTATCCCCAAACCAATTTCTTACCCTGTTTACCACCTTTGGACATACTCCTAAGCTACCCAGCTTGATTACTAGACTGCTAAGGAATGTGTGACTATGAAATAGGAAGTTCTTTGGATACTTTAACCAGTGGGCCTGTAGCTTAATGGTTAAAGTGCTGGAATAGCATACCAGAGGTCCGGAGTTCAAATCCTGGTGCGCCCACATTTTCCTTTCTCATTTCCATCCTTGGTTTAAAAAACTATATACCTTGCAGGGGTTAAACTGCACTGTGAGTAGTGGTATTTCTAAATTGGTTTCTGGTTGCAGAATTGCACAACACTAGAGAAAGGAATGTGTGACTGTGAAATAGGAAGTTCTTCGGACACTTTAACCAGTGGGCCTGTAGCTTAATGGTTAGAGCACTGGAATGGCATACCAGAGGTCCGGAATTCAAATCCCAGTGCGCCCACATTTTCCTTTCTCATTTCCATCCTTGGTTTAAAAAACTATATACCTTGTAGGGGTTAAACTGCACTGTGAGTAGTGGCATTTCTAGACTGCTATGTGGAACAGTGTAAAAGCCTTACTGAAATGTAGGTAGGCCATGTCCACCACTTCACTCTAATCTAAATCCTTTTCACCCGCAGTCAAAAAAATCTATCAGATTCGTTTGACATGACCTCCCCCTGTGAACCCCTGCTGCCTTGGGTCTTGTAATCCACTGGATTCAAGATATTTTACAGTTGTTTCCTTCAGCAATACTTCCATTAACTTTCTCATCACAGATGGTGAGGCTGACTGGCCTATAATTGCCAGCCTCCTCTTTGTCAACACTTTTGTGTTGTGGGACTATACCCACCTTCCTCCAGTCCTCAAGAACCATGCCTGTTTCCAGAAAGCTGTTAAACAGGACTGTCAGAGGTGCAGCCAGTACCTTCCTGAGCTCCCTCAATACCCTTAGATGGACCCCGTCTGGCCCCATTGCTTTGTCCACCTTCAAATGTACAAGTCCTTTCAGGGCTGTCTCCTCCGAAAAAGGACTAGTGTCCACCTCCCTCCCTCCAAAGTTTCTGTTACTTTTTTTTGTCCCTCCCCTTCTCCTTCCCATGGGAACACTGAACAAAAGTATTTGTTCAGGATGCCTGCCTTTTCCTGGTCCCCCTCTGCACAGTACCCCCATCTCTTTTTAACCTTACAATCCCACCCCTGGTCTTCCTCTTTCCACTTGCATACCTAAAAAATGTTGTGTCCTCATTCGATACCGCCTGTGCTATTCTCTCTTTAGTGTGTGCCATTGCCCTCCTTACTGCTTTCCCCACTTTCCTCTGTTTCCCCAATACAACTCCCTATCTTTCTCCCTCTGCATCTCATTATACCTTCTGAATGCTACCCTTTTAGCCTTTGCCTTTTCATCCACCTCTTTCAAGAACCATAGCGGTCCCTGTTTCCTCTTGATTTTGCTCACTTGTTCAATGCAGAGGTTTGTTGCCTTTACTGTGCTCCCTTTTAGCTTCACCCACTGTTCCATCACCCCAGCCAGGCCATCCACCCCACCAGGTCATCCCTGAGGCATTCACCCATCTTCATAAAATGTGCCTTCCTGAAGAAGTCCAGGAGCTTTGCCCTTGTGTGGTTCAATTCCACAGCCATCCTTATATTGAACCACATCATATGGTGATCACTGGTTCCCAGGTGGCCCACCACCTTGACGTCTGTAACACTGCCCTGTTAGTGAGTATCAGGTCCAGTATTGCCCCATCATGACTGGCTTTACTGGCTAGTTGCCTAAGGAACACCCCCTGCACATAGTCCAGGATGTCCATGCTTCTAGCTGAAGCTGCTGGTGGGAGACTTCAATCTACAGTACATCCAGCAAGTTGAATTCCCCCACCAACAGTACCTCCCCATTTTCTGCCATCTTGCCAATGGCTTCCACCACTACTTTATCTAATTCCTGTCCCTGTGTTGGAGGTCTATAGATCACTCCAGTGACAATAGTGGTGCCATTCCTTGTCTCCATTTTGACCAACAGAACCTCTCACTTACCCTGTATTTCCTGTATCTCCATCACTTCTATGCTTTCCCTCACATAAAGCACTATACCCCATCCTTTCCTTCCCACCCGGTCCTTCCAGAACAGAGTACATCTTGGTATGTCTGTGTCCCAGTCATGGCTTTCAGTGAACTATGACTCAATAATGGCCACAATATCCATGCTGGCCTCTGCCATGATGGCCTCTCAGGCCAGAGTCTTATTTCCTAGACTTCCAGCATTCATACACATGGGCTTCCAGAATTTGTTTCCATTCTGTTTGTTGCCCCATTTTTCCCTTTTTGCCCTCCCTCCCTCTTACTCCCACTTTTTAATGCTCCCATTCCCTTCCCCATTTGTCTCTACCACCCTGCTTACTTTATTAATTTGCACCCTGGGGGTTCTCTCTCCCCTCGGGTTCTCCATACTCCCTACTTAGGCCTGTGGGGTGGCAGTTTCTGCCTCCTTGATTCCTTCTGCCACCCTCTTGGCTAGTTTAAATGTTCATTGAAGTAACATTTAAACTGTCCACTGAGGACTGCAGTTCCCCTTCTGAATGGATACATGCAATCACCCATCTATAGGCCCTTATCCTCTCAAGTGGGTCCCCAGTCTCCAGTGTAGCTGAGCCCCTCCTCTCTGCCCCATTCCTTCAGCCATGAGTTGAAGCTCAGGTGAGGAAATCCCTTTCCTCCCCTCTGTTCTAGACAGAGAGCACCTCAGCAAAAGCCACTGAGTGAGTTACCTGGCTAAGACCCTTCCCCAGCTCATTTCCTGAGGAAGAGGAGCCCAGACAGCACCACCCATGTTCTGTAAGTTATAGTGATCAAGATGTTGCAGAAAATTCTGATGAAGATGATCAGTGTGTACTGAACAACCCCTGATCCACAAAGGATCAAGTCAAACTTCAATCAATCAAACTTTATTTTTTAAAATGCGCTTTTCTCAAAACCAAAGCGCCTGTACAATTTCATAAAACAATAAATACACCAAAATTAAAACTAATGTAAATCATTAAAAGCTATACTAAAAAGGTGGGTCTTCAGAGCTCCTTTAAAACTTAGGACAGTCGGGCAATTTCGCACCTGAACAAGTGAAAGATGTGACAGCTCATTCCCAAGAGGAAGAGGAGTCCAGGCTGCACAACCCATGTTCCCCTACTAATAGTGACCAAGATAGAAACAGAGAAGATAAAATTGCAGAAGATGGTAGAGCAGCAGACGGCAATGTAGAAAATGGCAATACAGAAGACAGAAGCAAAGACCGTGAAAAACAGGTGATATTTCTTTAGAATGTGCTGCTCTGACAATTTACTGTTCTATACATATGAAACACATACTTTTTGCAAGTATATATTACAGATAACAGATTGTAGGAGTTGTCTTCACTTAATGTGAGATGTTCCTGTGGCCTCGCTAGTGAATCTTGTTCATAACAAAAGTACATTGTATCTATAGTAAGGTGTGTGCTGTTGTTAAGTGTAAGGTCAAGTCAAGTCATACTTTATTTATATCAGCGCCATTCCAAAGCTTAATGTGCCTTTACAAATTATAACTTAAAATTAATCATACAATGAGTTAAAACAATAATATAATCAGTTAAAATTCTTAAAAATTCAATTACAGCTTCAAAGTGCGGCAACATAGCAGCGTAATCAGATTTCCAACAGTCCATCAAACACCTGTGCAAATAAATAGTCTTTAAGGGAACCTTTAAATCCCTCTACAGTCAGGCTATCTTGTATTCCATGAGGTAGAGAATTCCACAGGGTAGGAGCCATAAAGGCAAAGGATCTACCTCCAGATGTTTTCAGACGTATCCTGGGAATCTCCAGTAATCCCTCATTGGAGGATTGGAGTGAATGGGAGGGACAGTAAGGAAACAACAGCTCTTGCAGGTACTGAGGTCCCTGATCATGTAGGGCTTTATAGGTCAGCAACATTACCTTGAAGGTGATCTGCCATTGTATCGGCAGCCAGTGCGTTTCACGCAGCACAGGTGTTATGTGGCTGGACATGGAAGTTCCAGTTAAGAACCTTGCCATCGCATTCTGCACCAGCTGCAAATGCCAGATATCCACCCCTGGTAGCCCTAGGCAGAGGGCATTGCAATAGTCAAAATGAGTGGTGACAAAGGCGTGGACCAGAGTAGGTAGATCTTCAGATGGAACCAGGTGCTTTACTCTGGTGATGTTCCTTAGATGATAAAAGGAAGACTGGCCCAAGGCGTTAAGTGGGGCCCCTCCAAAATATAAACCCTAGGGGCCCCCCATGTCCCAACCATCCTCTGATCAGGGTCCACAACCAGTACCACCATTTTTCCCAGATTCAACCTCAGCCAGCTGGCACTCATCCAGTTCTGTATCTCCTGGAGGCAGTTTTTAAACACTGAGACAGTGTCAAACTCCCGGTAGGTACAAAAGACATGTAGAGTTGAGAATCATCTGCATAGCAGTGAAAACTCAACCCATACCATCTTATAATGTCTCCCAATGGCAGCATGTACACTACAAACAAGATGGGGGACAGCACCAAGCCCTGTGGAACCCTGTAAGGCAGATTCTGTGGGCCGAGGAATAAACCCCGGACACAACCTCTGAGACCTGCCCCAAAAATTATTGAACCAACTGAGGACTGCCCCCAGTCCACAGAAATGCAGGTGCTCAAGCAGCACCCCATGGTCCACAGTGTCAAACACTGCTGAGGAGATCTAGGAGAAGCAAGATGGAATGCACTCCCAATCTCTAGCCATCAGGGAGATCATTTAGCACCCACACCAGGGCAGTCTCGGTGCTATGCCTTTTCCTGAAGCCTGATTGGAAAGGGACCTAGATATTGTGGATGGTCAAATGATCCTCCAGATGCAGTGCAACCACCTTCTCAATAACTTTGTCCACAAAAGGCAAGTTAGAGACAGGTCTGTAGTTAGCTGGGCAGTCAGGGTCAAGGGAAGGCTTGTCATACTACCACCTTCTTTAAGGAGTCTGGAAAGACCCCTCTCTCCAATGAAACCCTTGCTATCCCAGCCAGAACCGGCCCAATAATCTCAACACACCCTACAAGAAGGTGAGTTGGTCCAGGATCCAAACTACAGCAGGTAGGCCGCAGAGTCTGCATGATCCTCACTATATCCATGACTGCCAGCTGGCTAAAGGTAGACCAGGTCACCTGGGTACTTGTACCACCCAGTTAATCCAAGCAAGGCCCAATGGGGAGGCACTGGTTGATCTCTGTCCTGATGGAGGACACCTTATCCACAAAGAACTGTACAAACTCCTTACACTTTTCTTGTGATAATGCTTGACTGGATCACAGACAGACTGGATTGCACCTCTGTCCATGGTTTTGAAGAGCTGAGCTGGTCTGTTCTTTGCTGCAGTAATTTTCCTGGACAGGAACTCTGCCTTCTTATGGGAAATTGCTGATTGATAGATCTCATAGTGATCTAACAACCTAAGCCTGTCCTCCTCCATGCGAGTTTTCTGCCAGTGTCTCTTCAACATTCACCGCTGCCTCTTCAGCTCCCTGAATGCTCCATCAAACCATGGGGCACCTGGGTGCAAAGTAAGAGGGCAAGCATGAACCAGAGTGATGACATCCAGTGCCTCAGTCACTGCCCTATTATAGGCAAGTACCAGGGATCCTGGGTCAGTGCTATCATTCAGAATACCCAAAAGGTCCAGAACCATCATTAGGCCTTCAGAGGAAACACCTCATAAAGGATGGTACTATAACATTTCCTTAGGGGCAGGCCTATTTCAGGGGATTGCGAAACTGAACCTCAGGGTATGATGGTCAGACCAACCGATAGGATCCATCTCCATATTGGAGATTTCCATCCCCAGGTGGAACACCAAGTCCAATGAGTGCCCCTCCATGTGTGGCAGTGGTAACAACCTGTGTCAGGCCCAATGAATCCATCAATTGAAGGAGATCTTGACCAAAAGGCGATAGTTCATCATTGACCCAGGCATTGAAGTCCCCCAGAATCAACCATCTGGGGGCCTCCAAAACCAGGTTGGCGATGAAGTCTGCAACATCCTTCAGGAAAACCCTCCCATCACCTGGTGGATGGTAGATAATAAGGATCCTGAAACCTGTACCTGCACCTAATATGCACTCAAAGGAGTTGGTAGTTTCCACTGGCACCTCCCTGTTGTCCAGTTCCTGTGTAAAACAGACCGTGACCTCCACCCCTCTCGGTCCACTCAGGAAGTGTATCACCAAGAACCCGACTGGAACTGCAGAAGCCAAAATTGGGCCTGCATTTTTATCCATCCAGGTCTCAGTGATGCAAGCCAGGTCTGCAGAGGCAACAAGATCTGCCAGCACTGCGGGTCTTATTTCTAATAGACCTGGCATTGCATAACACTGCCCAAGAGGGACGAGAATATGAGGATGACCCACCACCTGCCCATCCAAGACAGAGCCCTTGGGTATGGGCACAAAGGCAAGGAGGACCTCTATCCTGTGTCCATTTCACTCCAGGGCATCTGCTGGTCCTCACTGTCTCTATCCATTCACCCCTTTCCCATCCCCCTTGAGATCTACGATGCTCCCCACCCCTCCGCCTCCTTACAATGCCTAAAGCCCGGCATCGGCAAGGTGTCAGTCTGTCATTTTGAGCACATTTTTACTTCAGTCTCTTACAACTGAACTAAGTGACACATACATCATGATCCTGTTGCAAAATATAGCCAATGTGATGTATATATGATCAATGCAAGTTGAAGGTTATTTTGTGAATGTCCATGGAGTCACACTGGAAGTATATACAATATAGTTTAGTTTTAGCACTGTGGAAACACTCCACAAACAGTGCCACTCCTGTTAAACATAATTACAATGACACCATGCTATTAAGTAACATTACTGTGAAGTGTGACAGGTTGAATAAGACCCTATCTCATTTGTTATGCAGAAGGAGTTAAAAGCAAGGATCTTTTCTATCCTCTCCTTTTCAGTTTCTTGTCTGTCTCATTGCTCAATCAAATTTTCTTGTGAGATCTAGGAACTGATTACTCTGACAGTCTCATGATTCTCCCCTTTCTGCTATCTCCCTGCCACTTGCTGTTTCTATCTTTTCTTCCCCCTTGCTTTTCTGTGGTTATAAAAATATATGGGGATCTTTATGTGAAACTGGGTTCTCTGGATTGAAAAAGTATAGGGTTATATTGTTGAAATGACTGCAAAAAGCTTTTTATAACTCAGGGGTTAACCTTGAAATGCAGTTTGACCACCTCAGGTTTGTTTGCAAAACTGTCAGCAGGAGTCCAGCATAGGATACACTGTTCTATTTGCAAGCCTTCTCGGGAAAGAAACTGACAAGAACTCTGATACATTTTGTGAGAAACAGGATGTCTCTTAAAAAGTATAGGACTCAGAAGTTAATCACCAGGAAAAGGCATTAAATATAAATAGAGCAATCTTGTGTTAGAGAGAGAGAGAGAGATTGAAATTTAGAATTAGAGATACCATCAAAGGAAGGACTTTGTTTTGTTTGAGCTACCTATATAAAAGCTATCCTGCACAATTTGTTTTATTGTTGTTATTGAAAATAATAAAATGCTACTTGCAAATCTTATAACTGCTCCTGGTTTTCCTATACTTCTCAAGCTTTACCTTGATGACAGATGGTGTTAGCAGTGGGATTTACACCATGCAAACTCTAAGCCAGGTATGGATCCTGCAACAGCAAGCCCAGGAGTGATTACCAGAAGAATGTCAGCCAGATAGCAGAGGCAAAAGTACAAACTGAGACTGTATAGTCCGCACCAGTAATAGTGAAGAAGAACAGGCAGTGTAAGAACATGAAAGCATGTCTACCTTCTTCAAATTGTGGGCTATATAGCAAAAAAGAGACAGAGAAGCAGAGAAAAAAGGAGATGCAGTGACAGGAGCAGCAGAGAAGAGATGCAGCAACATGAGCAGCAAAGAGAAGAGATGCAGAGATAGGAACAACGATGGCTTGTTGCCTTGCAAGCTATCAAAGCTGTAGGATCTGGTACAGGTCCAACAGAGCAACAAAACACAAGAGCCTGAACTTACAAAGTTGTGTCCCTTGGATGATATTGAAGCATGCCTGACAACTTTTCAAAGGGTTGTCAGAGCCTGCCAGTGGCCAAAACAGCAATGGGCAATCAGGCTGGTACTTTATCTGACAGGTAAAACCCAACTTGCCTACAGCAGTATGGACACTGCACAGTTGGGAAACTATGACCTTGTGAAAAGAGAAATCCTTATAAAATATGACATCTCAGGAGAGACCTAAAGGCAAAGATTCCAGTTCCTGAAGTACCACTCAGTCAACAAGCCTCAAGAAGCCTTCATCTGACATAGAGAACTCCTCATCAAATGGCTCCAACCATAAGGCAAAGCAGTCCCACAGATCATCTACATATTTGCAATGGAGCAATTCATCAACATCCTTCCCATAGACATGCAGCTTTGGTAAAATATCCCACCAGAGAAGGGAAAGGGCCATTTCTTTGGCTGAAGACTATCAGATGGCCAGACAGACACCACAGCAGTAAAGTAAGTGAAGCAGATGACCTTGATACTGTCCTAGACACATTTTCTAGTATCTTCAACAGTGTCTGCGATACATTTGCCCTGCTCAAAAAAATCAGGGTCAGGGGACATGTTAATGCATGGGTCTCTCTCTACATCTTTAAATTGATGAGGACTAGGGACAAGGCCTAGATCTGTTACACTGAGCACAAGCACCCTGCCCATCTCTTTCTCTCTCTATAAAGCACTCAGAAACAAGTGCAACTCCTCCATCAGAAAGGCCAAAATCGATTATCTCCAAAATAAACAACTTGGGGAATCGGCAAACTCCCATAAACTATGGGGGGCACTCTACTCCCTACTCTGGAAGAACAAGAATGCAGAATCCATCACGTTTATCCAAGGGGCTAAGCAGACCAATGACCTCTGAAGTTGCTAACATCTTCAGTTCCTTTTGGAGACCCTGATAAACATAAATCATTCCCTCCTTCCCTCTTACCTGTTCCTTCCCTCCATCTTCAACTCTTTATTTTTTTTTTATTTTTTTTTATTTATTTATCAAGTCTAGGATTACACATACCTTTGAGCCAAAGCTCTTTACAAAGGTTCCACGTCAGCGAAATACAAATTATGGAAACATCAAGACAGACATTACAACAATGTGGATATTGCAAACAGATTACAGATTAATACAATTCAAGGGTAACATTGTAAGCAAGGCAGCCAGCTGCATTTGTCAGAGAAACAGAAGAGATAAGAAGTCCTGAAAAGATATGCTGAGCCCAGCCCCAAATTTTAATTCCAGGCCCTAAAGCCTTTGGACACTATCAAGCTTATCCAGAGTAACAACCCTAAACCCAGAAGAGGGGGCAGACAAAATTGACTTCAAAATCTTTAAACACACCATCATTCCTCTAGCGGCCCCCATTACCAACATACTAAACCTCTCACTTTGTTCCAATCATTTCACAAGCATCTGGAAAACTGCCACCGTAAAACCACTTTACAAATCAGGGTCCAGGAATGATGTTGAGAATTACCAACCTATCTCTCTCCTCGCTCCCCTCTCCAAAATCATTGAAAAAGTAGTTCATACCCAGCTCACCGCATTCCTCAACTGCTATAACCTTCTGTCAGAAGCCCAGCATGGGTTTAGATCCAGCCACAGTGCAGAAACAGCCCTGGTTAAATTCACCAGTGATATTTACAAGGCCAACGACAAAGGCCAATACACAGGCTCTGTCTTCATGGACCTAACCAAGGCTTTCAACCTGGTCGACCAAAGCCTACTTCTTGATACCCTCCAGGGCCTGCAAATCTCTAAATGTTGTTCCTGTGGCTCAGTAGGTAGCACACTCACTTCTGAGGCCAGGAGATCAGAGGGCTGTGGGTTCAATTCCACATCTGACACTTGAGTTAATATCCCAATACTGACACTGTAGTACAGCATGGGGGGGGTGCTGCACTTCTGAGGTGCTGTCTTTGATGAGACATTAAACCGAGGTCCCATCTGTCTGGATTGGTGGTAGTTCAGGTGGATGCTAAAGATCCCATGGCACTTATTGAAAAAGAATAGGGGAATTCCCTGGTGACCTGGCCAAATTTCTCCCATTCACTAAAAAATACCACCAACAACTTAATCTGGTTCAATTTCAGTTGCTTACCATCTGTTTCCCCCCTCCCCCTTGTTGTATCTGAAAAAGGGACTTCTAGGCCCAGTGGGCTTACCGGGTCAACAAAATTCAATACATAAATAAATAATATATAAATGGGTCGGTAGCTACCTCTCCCACAAATCCCAGAAAACAACCATCAATGGTCCCTTTTCCACTGACTGTCCAATTAAATATGGGGTTCCCCAGGGGTCCATCCTGGGCCCTCTCCTCTTCTCCCTTTCCATAAACAACCTCCCAGATATCTGGCATGCAAATAAAATTGTGCTGTATGCCGACGATGCAGCCCTTTACTGCAGTGACAACAACATGGACACAGTGTTCAGAAATCTGCAAGCGGTTTTCAGCAAGCTACACCCTTGGTTTTCTGCCAAGGGTATGATCCTAAAGTCCAAGAAGACCAAGTTTGTGATCTTCTCAGGCCCAAGAAAAACCAAAATCTCGAAGCTACCCTCGCTGACAATCTTAGGAACTCTATAGAAAAAGTGGATGAATTTAAATACCTGGGACTGTTCCTCAACCCGTACCTCACTTTCCATATTCATATTACCAACCTCATCAAGAAGATCCATATGAGGCTGGGTGTCTTATACCGAATCAGAAAGTTCCTACTTCCCATCTCCAGAATACGTCAGACTAGCTCCATGCTCCTACCCCTCCTCAAGTATGGCTCCATTGTCTACTCACCCCTTACCACATCCCACCTCTTCTCTAAACTCAGGACCACTTACAATAGCATTGCATGCTTTGTCACAGGCCTCCCATGGAATACCCACCACTGTGGCCTTTATGATCCTCTTAACTGGCTCACTTTTGAGGGTAGGTTCCATTTTAAAAAGTCTCTCTTTCTTACACAAGGTGACCCTTAACCTACTGACACCAAGCATCACCTCCCTGTTCCCTAAACCAGTCCTCAAGCACAGTACAGGAGGTGCCACCTGTCATATCTTTGACATCCCGTTATACTGTACCTCTCATGCACAGAATTCAATTACCTACAAAAAAAACCCCAAGTCTTGCAACAATGTGCCCACTGAAATTCTTGCCTATAGCTCAATCAGCTCCTTCAGCTGCACCTTCAAGGACCACCTCCTCAAATCTACCACTTGTGTGTGTGCCCTGGACATCCTTACCTCTGAATATACTGAACTATTTTGCTATTGTACCGTTCATCAAATATTTTGTGTTTTTTTCTCCCCTTTCTAACTCCCCCTTCCTCTCCTCTGACTCCCCTCTCCCATTTCTGCCCCTATGTCTTCCCAAACCTCTAGCGCTTGCCTCAAATACACCCTGCCTGGGTGTTTTTCCAAGCTTGTTCCCTATGACTATTTTCCTCTGTATGAAATGTTTTCCCTGTATATAAACCTGCTGTGATCAAGAGTATTAATTAAGTGTATATACTATATTATTCCTAACCACACTGTATGATGTGTTAGCTTATTCATTCTAAACTTTTGTGTCCAATTGTTTTGTCAAAATATCTGTACAACTGAATGTTTGTGAAAATGGGCATTTTTGCTCACATACCCTCCAGTCTAAAATAAAACTGATTGATTGATTTGAAGTAACAGCCAAGGACTGGTAAGACCTCTTTTCCTGATTTAACTCCAGGTCAGATAAGAACTCTGGTGGGGTAACAAATCTGCACCCAAAGACTTCACTTGCTGTAACTATAATAAGTCAGGCCATATTGCAGAAACTGCAATATAAATAAAGAGGTAACACTGGAGCAGATTAAGCCTTAGCAAATCAGGGCAAGTATTTGACAGAAGTCAAGGTGGGAGACAGGACTGTGAAGGGACTTATTAATTTGGGAAGCAGACTGACCCAAGAGTACAGTATGTTGAAGTTCTAGAAAAATACTACTAAAGGACCAGGTACTGGTGTCATCTGCATTCACAGGGACACTTGATACTATCCCATCACCCAAGTGACTCTAAATATTAATGGGGTGTCACATCAAGTGAAAGTGGGGGTAGTTCCTCAGGTACCCATACCTGTGATTATTGGAAATGACTTTCAAAGATTTACTAAGTTAATCTCAGATGAAGTGAAACCTGCAGTTTCAGAAGCAGTGGTAACAATAGCACAAGCAAAGAAAATCTCAGATGTTGGGGACACTTTTCCTTTTGGTGACTTTGATGTGGTCTTGTTTGAGACCAGCCCCAAGATCTGGAAATCCAGGAAAGAAAGATGCCACCTAAAAAATACAGTGGCAACAATAGACCGATTGACAAAAGGTGTTTATGTATGAAAATGCTGAAATTAAGCTGATAACCGTTTGTGATTTTGTTTCAGAGCGACCTAATGATGCTTCTCTCAAAGGTTATTTTAAGCAGCTGGGGGTGAAACAGAAACAGAGTGAAACAATATTTTAAAAATATAATGGGCTAATCCTCAGATACAGGAACAGATTGCACAACTGGTTATACCAATAAAGTATAGAACTGAGCTGTTACAAATAACACATGATAGTCCCTATTGCTGGTCAGTCAGGGATGGACCTCACCCTTGTCAGATTGCTGTTCAGATTTTACTGGCCTGGAATTCATGAAGATGTTGCTACCTATTGCAGTTCTTGTGCTGAATGTCAGAAAGTAGCCCCAGTGACTAAAAAACAAGGTGTCCTGGTTCTCCTACCCTAAATAGATGTGCCTTTTGAGAGAATTGCAATTTATGTAGTTTTCCCCTTAGACAAAAGTAGCAAGGGCGATTGATTAATGTTGGTAGTATGTGACTATGCTACTCAATACCCAGAGGCAGTTCCAATGTGTACTGTCACAGCCCCAAAAGTGGCAGCAGAGCTTGCAAACATTTTCAGCAGGGTGGGCATACCTAAAGAGATTATTACTGATCAGGGTAGTAATTATGGTGCTGCATTACTGAAAGAGCTGTACTGACTACTAGGTATCACTGCCATATACACCTCCCCTTATCAACCTCAGATAGATGGTCTTGTTGAGCATTTTAATCAAACCCTAAATGCATATTAAAGGTTTATAAAAGGGAATGGAAATATTGGGACCGATACTTACCCTACCTGCTTTTTCCTTACAGATAAGCTCCACAAGCCTCAACAGTTTTTCAGCATTTGAAATACTGTATGGTAGATAACCTAGAGGGCCATTAGGTGTAATAACAGAAATATGGGAAGATGACCCAGCTCAGAAAAAATCTATTACATCTCACATGTGTGCCCTGAGAAAGAAACTGCCAAAATGCAGTGCATTGAAATTGCCCATAGTAATCAGGAAGAGGTCCAAAACCAGCAGAAGGTGTATTATGACCCCGGGTTAAAAAAAAATGTTTTTGAGCCAGGTGAAAAGGTCTTGCTACTGTTACCTACTACAGACAATGAACTGTTAATGAAGCAGCAAAGGCCTTATAAACTGCTTAGATGTACTGGCACTGTTAACTATGAGACTGAGACCCCTGATAGGAAAAATCCTATCAAGATATGCTATGCTAACCTCCTGAAGAAATGGGTTGAAAAAAAACACCAAAAGGTGCTGTGTTAGTTTTACTAGAAACCTCTACAGAAGATATTGATATAGTTTATGACAGACCGGAACAGACTGTAACAGCTGATGCTATAAAGGTGAAAGTTTCCTTAACCTCCGAACAAACTGCAGAAAATCATAACTTGGTAAAGACATTTAACAGTACTTTCATCACAGTTCCAGGCCGAGCAAAACAGGTCAAACACATAATAGTGACAGGGAATGCTTGGCCTATTAAACAAAAGACATACAGATTACCAGAGTGGTTAAGTGCAAATGTAGTTAAGGAAATTTAGAAAATGAAAGAGTAGGGTATTATTGTAGAATTGAAAAGTGCTTGGTCATCACCAATGGTGACTGTAAGTTGCGTTGTTTAAAGATACGAACGAGACCGGGTCCGGTGACGGAAGAAATGTTATTTTTACCTACGTACAATGGTAATGCTAGAGACAGATCATTTCTTCAGTGTGACAATGGAATGCACAAGCTTATATACTAATTATTTAGGCGTGGTCGCTTCCCTGGAACAGGTAATTATTAGCCATAGGTGTGGCAAGCATTCTTGGGAAGTAACTAGGGAGAGACAAGCCCACCTTATGGTCTGACTGAGTCAGCAATGTTTTTTTAGTCCGCCTCCATTACGTGCTATCTCTGCTTGCCCAGATAAGGGACATGGCTTTATGTTTGCTTATGTGCTTGCTCTGTTCCTTCTTCTATGACTCCACCCAAACCACAGTTCAAGGCTACATCTAGTCTTACGTTATAATATTACAAGGGTGCCAACAAAGGTTATATAGGGATAGGGCAATATAGAGACAGACTCTCTGCCCCCATTACATTCCCCTTTGGCACCATATTGCCAAATTTGAAAATCAGACACGTAGTAGACAAGCATTATACTGAGGTAATTACCCTGCTGGGTCTGGTCAGACTAGAGCACGTGATTTTGATGCATGATATAAATATGTAGAGTGCAAGCAATATACTGCATATTATAACAATTCCATGTAGGATTGAGCTTCCCCAGTCACCAAGGATGCTTTTTATCCATTGGAAAATGTCCCAACTGCTATCTGTTGGAGCATGCTCACTGAGAATATGCTGTTGTAATTTTTGCACCCCCTCAATTACTTGTTCCAGTTCCTCCGAGTTGTCTGGTATATAGGTACAACATTCTTCTCCAATAATAGCACATACTCCACCTTGTGCTGCTAATACATAATCAAGTGCTGCTCTATTTCGTAATGTAACAATTCTAAGTGCCTTAATTTCTGCCGTTAATAAAGCGGTTGATAGTAATGTTTCATTGACTAATGTTTCTAATTCATAGCTTAGCTGATCAATATAATGCATTGCTTGGACCAACCCCCACCAGGGAAAAATTCCAGCTCAAATTTCTCTCCTACTGATATTCGTTTGAGTCTTGTGACACTTTGTAACTCCCTTTTAATACGGTTTGTTGGTTTAGGGTGGCTTGAGTTTAACATTATGTGCATATTGGCCCTAGTTTGGAGGGTCCCTAAGTAACAACATCCTTCCCATCCAAGTGGTAAGTAAGTGTAAGCTTTAAATCCACATACCCAATATAGCCCTGTGACAGAGCCAAGCCCTGTGTTACATAAGTCCCGGGAAATACAAATTTGTTGCATTGGCTAAATAGGTGCTGTTGGTGCAGCTACTGTTATTACTAGTACTTGTTGCCAGTGTCATTACAAACTGTGACAGTTAGGGTTTTAATGTATCTAATGTCAGGGTAATACTTGGAGATACAGTTTTGGGTTGATCCAACATAACTTGAACTTGTCTTAGAGCTCACATTTTTACATATACAATAAGGAATTGCTGGTGTCTTCCTATGGTCAAGATGAATAACAGTTGGCCCATCAGTTGTCATGTTTGGTGGGCTGTACCAGTTATGTGGTAGTACAGAGTTATTAAAAACAGGTGCATTTACATTAGACAATACATACTGTACAAAGTTTGAGTCATTGATTTTTGCCATTACGAACAATGGTTGGTATGTATCATACCAGTCCAAAGGATTGGTCTCAAGTGAGTCCAACGACTGATGAAAAGGGTGAGGTGTACACATAACAGTCAGTCACGTTTGCATTATTTGCATACAGTTTCATTAAAGTCCACCAGGTGTTTGTGGTATGGAGTGAGTCTCTGTTCCGCTTATATATTTTGAGGTCACTTCCTGTTCTCCACAAGAAGAAAATTGTCCCGCCACACATATAATTATGGTGACGGCAGTTTTAAAGTTCATGGTGTCCTGTTAATTCCTTTTGTCAGCTGCAATAAAAATAAAATTGTGCATTTATATTCAACATTTAGTTATTGTGTACTTTGTTTGTAACTTTTTACATTGGTCTCGTGGACCCAAAATTCTGACTTTTCCTCCTTTCACATCTCGACACATATATCACACTTTCCCCAAGGGTATTAAGGACTCGGTATGGTCCCAACCAGTTTGCATCCTTCTAGGGGTTTTTCTGTTCCCAATTTCTAACCATTACCATATCATTAATGCGTATTGGTATTCCATATCCTGTTTTAGGGCTTTGTATTGTTTGTTGTACTCATGACTGTTTCCCATATTTACAGCACAAAGGGTAAGAATTTTGTATCTGTGTTTGTACTTCCTTTAGAAATGCCTCATGTTTGATCCTGTCTGTGGTAGCCGTCCCGGGACTGGGTAGGTCTCCTGAGTGAGCTAGCCTCATTCTTCTCCCTGTCATTAATTCATATGGGGTTAACCCTGTGCTTGCTTGCACCGTGCCTCTGATGGCCATTAAAATGCCTGGTAGATGTGTTACCCAGTCTTTACCTTCGTCAAGTACAGCTTTTTTTAAAGTGTTTTTTAGTGTATGGTTTAATCTTTCCACCATACCTGATGCTTGTGGTCTGTAGGGTGTATGTAATCTTTGTTGCACCCCCATTATTTTGCACATTTCTTGCATGACTTGATTAACAAAGTGAGTCCCTCTATCTGACTCTATTACATTTGGGAATCCCCATCGGGCACATACCTGTGTGTATAATATGCGTGCCATTGTTATAGCATTTGCACTTTTAACTGGGAAAGCTTCTACCCATTTTGAGAACATGTCAATTACTACTAACATATATTTATATCCCCTTTTGCTGTGCCAAAATTCTAACTCTTCCTCCTGTTTTTGTTTACGTATTTTAAACCTGCATTCTCTGTTACTTGTTTTCCCAGCCTGTACCTACGGTTTGATTATACTGATACAAGCCTTGTAAGGCATTAGCAAAATTTCCTTTTTCTCTCTTGACCTTCTTGTTTCTGTCTGCTACTTGTTCTGAAAATAGACCTGTGCGAGGATGTCTTCCACGGGGTCTCATATGGCCCCTGTTTACAATACTTCCCCACGGTTTTCCCTATTATAGTTTCCATGCTCATTTTGTCCCTTTGGTCTACTTGGATATTTTCAACAGGGTCACCCATGCACTGATGCCTCTGTTTACTTAGCCAAGGTTTACAACCCTTCTGTGCGCCCCGGCTTGCAAGTCCCAGCAGCCACACTCATATACCTTGCCCCATGAGTTCTTACAAGGTTATACCTTATAGAGCGAAAAACTACTTCTTTAAATACTTTTAGTCAGAACAAGAGGATCGAAACAAGAGGTTAATACATCACCTAGTGTGCAGACTGGATCCCTTCTGTCCTTGTAGGTGTAGTTGATTTAGTCACCGGACCGAGTCTCGGTCCACCTTCAGCCAGGCAAACTAGGCGCTGTTCCTCAGTGTTAAACACGGAGCTGGCTCGTCCGTCCCGTGGTCGACCGCTCCGGTGCCTATGGTTTGTTAGCAACAGCGATCTGAGTCATGGCACCAAAAATGTAAGCTGTGTTGTTTAAAGATACGAACGAGACCGTGTCCGGTGACGGAAGAAATTTTATTTTTACCTACGTACAATGGTAATGCTAGAGACAGATCATTTCTTCAGTGTGACAATGGAATGCACAAGCTTATATACTGATTATTTAGGTGTGGTCGTTTCCCTGGAACAGGTAATTATTAGCTTACTGACACAAATGGCCATAGGTGTGGCAAGCATTCTTTGGGAAGTAACTAGGAGAGACCAAGCCCAATTATGGTCTGACAGGAGTCAGCAATGTTTTTTTAGTCCGTCCTCCATTACGTGCTATCTCTGCTTGCCCAGATAGGGGACATGGCTTTATGTTTGCTTATGTGCTTGCTCTGTTCCTTCTTCTTATGACTCACCCAAACCACAGCTCAAGGCTACATCTAGTCTTACGTTATAATATTACAAGGGTGCCAACAAAGGTTATATAGGGATAGGGCAATATGGGGACAGACTCCTCTGCCCCCCATTACAGTGACTGTAAATAAAAAAGAAGGAGGTGTGAGAATGTACCTTGATTTTGGGAAACTTAATCAAGTGACTGAATTTGGCGGTTATCATATGCTCAGGACAGAGGATTTGGTGGACAGATAGGGAAGTGCCAAGTACATCAGTACCCTCAATCTCACCAAGAGTTGCTGGCAAATTTCCCTAGCTAAAGAATCCAGAGACAAAACTGCATTTACCATGCCTATTGGATTCTCAGTTCATCACCATGCCATTTGGTTTACACTGGCACACCGCTACAATCCAGTGGTACATGAATGTAATTTTAGCTACTCACACTGGTTATTATGCTGCTTACCTGGATAATGTTGTAGTGTACAGTCCAAACTGGAAAAGCCACCTGGAACACCTATGAGCAGTTATCCAATCTATCAAAAAGGCAGGTCTGACAATTAATTCTACCAAACGTACATTGGGCATGCTTGAAACCAGATACTTGGGGTAAGTTTTGGGAAATGGAGAAGTCAAGCCAGAGATTTCTAAGACAGAAGTTTTAGCTAACAGTCCTGTTGCTAAAAGAAAGAAACATGTCAAGTCATTTTTAGGAATGGCAGGTTACTATCGGAGATTCATTCACAACTTTTTCCAGTTCGCTATCCCCCTCACTGAACTCATGAAGAAAAGGTGCCTGAATAATGTGAAATGATCTCCAGAGTGTGATGAGGTTTTTCAGGCCATCAAGGCTGAATTATGTGCAGTCACTCTTTTAAGAAGCCCAGACTCTAAGAAATAGTTTTTATTCTGGACTGATGCATCACAGATAGGCCTAGGTACAGCCTTGAGTCAGAATATAAATGGGAAGAAGCATCCCATTCTATATATCAGTAGGAAATTGCATGACAGAGAGAAAAGGTACTCCACCATTGAAAAGGAATGCCTTCATTGCATGCCATGCCTCCCCCATAAAAAAGCAAAAATGCCAGCCCCATGGATGACACCCTGCTTCTCTGGTCCTGCTATGTGCCAGGAACCAAGTATAGGCTCCGTCAAGACCATGCCTACTTGGTGGCATGGCCTGGGGGGGCAAGCTTGGGAGAATCATCACTCATTGTAAGTGCCGGAGGTGAGTGGGAACTGTGGGAGCGGGGGCTGAGCTATTGGAAAACAGGCACCAAAAAGAATAAAACAAAACAAAAAAAAGAAAATGAATGCCTTGTGGCAAAGTAGGCCATTTAGTCCCTTACGTTTTATTTGCTAGGAGCTGATTTTGTACTTAAAACCGATCACAATCCTCTCTGTTGGCTTAACCAAATGAAGGATAAAAATTTCAGAATCACAAGGTGGTACCTGGCACTACAGCCATTTAAATCCAAAGTGATGCACAAATCTTGAAAACAGAATGTCATTACTAATTTTCTGTCAAGATATGGATCAGGAATTGAAAAATTCTAAAGGTTAAAAAAGTGTGGGTTTAAACTTAACTGTTTGCTGTACTGGTTGTTATGGAAAAGGAATACTGCAGATGTGCAGAACTGTAAAGGTTACAAGGTAATGCCAGAAGAGATTTAAAGAAAGTTTTAGAAACCTTTATTTAAAAAAAACAGGTTCCCTCTTAAGAGGACGTATATAACAGGTTTGATTATGACCCTGTCCCATTTGTTATGCAGAAATAATTAAAAGCAATGATCTGTTCTATCCTCTCCTTTTCTGTCTTGTCTGTCTAATTGCACAATCAGATTTTCTTGTGAGACCTAGGACTGATCACTCTGACAGTCTTACAGTTCTCCCCTTCTGCTACCTCACTGCTGCTTTCTGTTTTTTGCTGTTTCTATCTTTTTCTTCCCCCTTGCTTATCTGTAGTTATAAACATATACAGTATGTGGATCTTTATGAAATTGTGTTCACTGGTTTGAAAAGGTATATAGTTATATTGTTGAAATGATTGCAAAAAGCAATTTGGAACTCAGGGGGTTAACCTAGGCATGCAATTTGACCACCTCAGTCTTGTTTGCAAAACAGTCAGCAGGATGCCAGCTTGGAATACAGTGTTCTATTTGCAAGTTTGCTCAGGGAAAAAACTGACAAAACAAGCATTTGTCAATGCCGAATGTTTGCTTACTGGCATTGGCAGTGGTAGTGTAGAAGTTACAGAGCTGCATAATAGGAATGGCAGTGAAGTATTGAACTAAAGCCAACCCACCACCACCCTGCAGAGAGTGACAGGCATTGGGGTGTGCATTTGGAGTGCGTCAGGCATAACGGCCACGCCATTTCTACCCACTCTGCAGAGACTGACAAGTGTGACGTGTTCCTTGGAGTCTTTGGCCCTTATGCGCACCCGATTTCATTAGGAAATACGGAGAGATGGGTGCGATATAGGAGAATGGGGTGAAGTCTGGAGCCAAAGAGTCCAAGGCATACCTCGATGCCTCTCAGTGACTCAGGGTGTGGAATGGTATGAGCATCACAGGCAAGAATCCCAAGTCACACCCCTGATTCCTGTCATTCTCTATAGGGGTGGGCGATTTAGTTGAAAAGCCAAATACCTCAGGCATTCATTGGTATTTTAACTCCAAATCTTCAACATGTTTGTTTGTGACCCCACCTCATGAACAGGGAATATCAGTTTGAGCAGCTGCTTATGCACAGTGACTACGAGTTTAGCACCACAGGTGCAAAAATATTCTGAACAGGCTGTAAAAAATGACAGCTGTACTCTTTCATGGGGAGGTGTAAAAATGGCTATGTTGCAAACGTGTAGTAAAAGTATTTAAAAAAATGGTGAAGTCACGAGCGTACATAGAAACTGTGCAATGCACACCCGTTATATAAGTAGGTTGGGGATATTTTATAGCAGATTGTCAACTCAGGCATTTTGATGCCTCCGATCATGAACAGTGTCACTGTGATTTTCTTTATCTGTGCCGAACAATGATTTCCCACAGCGACCACGCATCTCTGCACTGAAAGTGTGACATACCTTCGCCATGTTGTGAAAAATGGCAGCTGTACTGTTCATAAGGAAGTGCTGAAAAATGCCACTAGTGAAAATCTGGACTGAAAATATTACAAAGTCATGAACTAACGAGGATGCTTGGAAACTGCACAATGCTCACTCATAACACAGTCATTTTATGGACTTTTGTCACCAAATTTTCAACATAGCCATTTTAAGACCTCTGCTCATGAACAGTGTAACTGTGATTTTCTTAATCTGTCCTAAACATTGCTTTCGCACACCAACAGTACCATTGTGCGCTACATGTGCAATAACACATTTTGGGTGACATATGAAAAATTGCAGCTGTACTGTTCATAAGGAAGTTTAATAAAATGGACATGTTGAAAATCTAGAGTGAAAATATTAAATTTGCAAACTTATGAACATGCATAGGAACTGTGCAGCATACGCTCGTAAAAAGTCATTTTAGGCATTTTTCACCAAGTTTTCAACATAGCCATTTTAAGACCTCTGCTCATGAACAGTGCCACTGTGGTTTTGTTAATGTGTCCCATGCATTGAGTTTGCGCACCGACTGCCATTATTGCGCCATGGGCGGGAAACACGTTTTGGGCAGGATGTGAAAAATGACAGCTGTACTGCTCATAAGGAGGTGTGGAAAAATGGCAATGTTGAAATCTGGAGTGGAAATATTGAAAATTCGCAAACCTATGAGCGTGCGTGGGAACTGTGCAACGCACACTCGTAAAACAGTCATTTTTAGGAATTCTGTCACCAAATTTTCAACATTGCCATTTTAAGATCTCTGCTCATGAACAGTGACACTGTGATTTTCTTAATGTGTCCCATACACTGAAGTTCGCTGTGACTGCTGCATTTAATAAGCTACATGGCGGAAACACATTTGGGTGAGATGTGAAAATGGCAGCTGTACTACTCATAAGAAGGTGTGGAAAAATGGCAATGTTGAAAATCTGGAGTGGAAATATTGAAAATTCGCAAACCTATGGCGTGCGGCTGGGAACTCGTAGCATGCGGCTAAATAAAACAGTCATTTTGGAATTTTTCACCAAATTTTCAACATAGCCATTTCAATACCTCTGCTCATGAACAGTGTCACTGTGATTTTTGTAATTTGTCCGATACATTGATTTCGCACACCGACTGCGCCATTCTGCGCTACAAGGGTGGAAACACATTTTGGGTGAGATATGAAAAATGACAGCTGTACTACTCATAAGACAGTGTGGTGAAATGGCAGTGTTGAAAATCTGGAGTGAAAATATTGAAATTTCGAGAACTTACGAGCCTGCGTAGGAACTGCGCATCGCACGCTCGTTAAACAGTCATTTTTTGGAATTTTGGCACCAAATTTTCAACATGGGGGTTTTGGGCCCCCTTCTCATGAATGATGTCACTTTCATGGAGGTATTCAGTCCTGAAGGGTGATTTCGCAGTCACTGCACAGTCACTGCGTGAAATCACCCTTGACCGCTGATACGCCATGACAGTGACATCATTCATGAAGGTCAAACCATGTTAAAATCTGGTGCAAAAATCTAAAATGCCTGAAATATGCAATAAAGTTGAACCCCTCCTATCTAGGCCATTATACAGCTTACCGGCATTTCCTCAGTTCGCGGTCGGCTTTGAAGAGTGCAGACGTGTTCCCGGTCCACCGAAGATCGTCGCGCCGGAGTCCGGAGGTAAGTATGGGGTGTGGGGGGTGTGGGGAGGCTGGTTGCGCAGTGGGTGGGTGCGGGTTGTGGGAAGGGGTTGGAGCAGCGCCAGGAGACGTTTTGTTTACAGGTTAAAATTTAAAAAGACTTCATGGGACCACTTGCCACGCTGGGGTGGGCTTCCAGCATGGCACAATGACTTTGGGGGCCGTTCAGCCGCGAAGTTAGGCACCCCCAGTCGGCAAAAAACAAAACAAAGGCAGGACCGTTTGCCACGCTGGGGTGGGCTCCCAGCGTGGCACAGGACTTGGGGAGGGGCGCAATGATGCGATTGCCACGCTGGGGTGGGCTCCCAGCGTGGCATCAACTATTGGGAGGAGGGAGGAGACAGATTCAATTCAGCCGACGGGTTGGGCACCCGTCGGCTATCGCTGCGTGCAGGGGCTTGCGCCTGCGGCTGGGGGAGCTGTGCGTAAGCAGCTTTGCTGCTCACTCAGCGTAGCTTCCCTTTCAACTGTATGCCACTGCATTTTGGGCGTGTCATAGACATCTCCAAAATGCATTGGCTTACAGGGGCCGTGCCTGCCAGCACAGTGCCTGAATTGGAGGAGGAGGTGACACACCTCCGAAATCTCCGATGAAGGCACTATGTTTCTTGCACATGCGTGCAAGCAAACATAAAAATGACAAGAACTCTGATACATTTTGTGAGAAATGGGATGTCTCTTAGACCCTGTACACACTGCTGGTCCATTTTTAAAACTGTTATTAAAAATGTTTTTAAACTTAGTACAGAAGTCTGTCCACACTGTCCTGTACTGTGTTTGAACATGGTAACACTGCATCCACACTAGCTTTTCAAGTACGGTTCTGTAGCTCGCTCTGTAGCATGGATCCACTGTGAAACACTGGCCTTTAATTTAATTGGGGTGGTCTTACATATTTTTAAAAACTTTGTTTATTATTTTCTGAAACAAATATACAGACCATAGATCCAGACACTACACATACAAATAGATGGAATACATGCATTTTAAAATCAATGCCATTTAGATACATCTTTGTGGTTTCAAGTACATTTCAATACCCTGATGTCAATAAGAAATGAATAAGCTGCGTTCACATGAGTCCATCAGCAGCAGGATATGAGGCTGACTGGTCAGTAACAGATATTCAGAGTCTTTGCTCCCATAAGAGAAATTGAATATATCATGCTATTGCAAAATAGTCATCCTAAAAGTGTTTTCACAAATGACTCAGCATTCAACAAATAAGACTGCTATAACTATAGTGTTTCCGTACACTTATAAGAATAAATCAAATTTAAACAATAAACTGACTGAGAGAGAAACTAGGTGTTAAAGTATTTTTTACATAAAGAGATATTAAGCACTACATGATTCTTGGTCCCTGCATTAGACACCATGCGTCTGAACCGTTAAATTTAAAAGTTTTATCAATCAGAACTTAAGTCTTCAATGCAATGCTAAGCATTTCGTTAGGCAAACCTGAAGATATGGCACAGCCGCTCAGGTTTCTTGTCCTTCTGATTCTACATTTAAATGAGGCTAGTCTTCCCTTCAGGCCCTTGCTGGAGAATGTTTTTGTGGGGCCCATTTTAATGCTTCTAGTGAGTCTGAAAATAAGTAAGATCTGCCTTGATGGGCAATACCAGTTTGGGCTAGGAACACCAGCTCATCTGCCTCTGATGGGCTCACACCCTGTTGAAGGGTTTCTTTTTCAAAAGGTTGTGAAGCTTATATGTGGATATAGACACACCTGCTGTCCATCCTGTAATAATGTTTTCTTCCTCTGTGCAGTGGCTTGAATAAAACTTCTAGATCCCACTCCGACCATGACTCTCATGATAGTTTGTGACACCTGAAGGCTGTCAATCATATTTCTGGCTATCACTCTGTATTTCTGAGTGCTCAGTGGCCTCAGTGATGGGGTGGTAAATAGTCTCATTCAAACCCTTCTGGCATTCCAAGACCCCTGATTCTGGAGACTTTGGCTTAGTTTTCAAGAGATTCTAGCTTTAACCATATTGGCAGTAGTAGCACTCATGGCAGCCTTGAAACAGTTTTTGCATCTACTGTTTCCATTTTTATGTGAGTACATTAGTTAGGGTGTCAAACATTTTGGCCAGTCCTGCAACAGTAGATATGTAATGTAACCCCTCACCCCTGCCTTTTTAGCAAAATGACAGGTGGCATGCTGTTGAAGCTGACAGCAGTACCTGGTGGGGACTGGGTTCGGGGAGGATGAGGTTACTCGGCACAGGGGGGCCTAGGTTTGGCTACTCTGCACAGGGGCACCCAAGTAAATCCGAACACAGGAAGCAAAAACTGTAATGTCCAGAACCAGGAATGGGATTCTTCAGTGTGGCTTTTATTCACATCCAAGCTGAACAAACAAAGCATAGACGGACCCCCATGGGGCTACATTCCTGGTAATGCAGATTAGAGACTACAGAACACTTTATCACCATTTCCAGCCCTCAGGCTCTAAACCCACCAGGCACACAGCCTGGACTTGCAACTTTGGGTACACAGCCCAACTTGTACACTACTTAGGTTTTCCCCACTGGCCTGGCTCCCCCGCCGGCCACTTGATCCGCGGTCCATTTGAGGAATGAACCAATTATCCTGTTGTGGCTCCCCAAACCACACTAGAGTCTTTGACTCCTAGAGAGAATTTTCCTTACAATCCCACATCTGGGTACTTCCCTCATCACTGGCCAAGTGCCTGAGGTAAAGTAGAAATCCACAGAAGAAATCCGTAGAGGTGGACCTGGTCACTAAAGATGGGGGGCCACCCACCTCCAGCTCCCACAGCCCATACCCGGCCATTTCTCTGGAAACTGAACAATTCCTTTACTGAAAACTTTCAAATGTAGATTCTGAGTAGACGTCTGTCACATCTCCTCTACATATCATTTACATCCCAAACAAGCTCTGGACTTGAACCTACTTTTAATTTGCTTAGCCCATTACTCTAGGCTTCCCAATATTTAGTAGTTCAATCCCCACATTGTCACACAAGTCCCAGGGTGAAAAACATAGGCCCTTTTAGCAAGAGCAGACACTCACCCCTCCGTTGCAGGTGCCCCACAGGCGCTCACAAATCTTCTTGTTCTCCAAATAAACTCTGGAAACACATAGCAGCTTTTCCTTCACAAGCAGAATTAGGGGTTGCCCAGGAATCTGCAGGGAACCCTTCCTGCCCCGAAGGGACAGGGCACTGATACCAGACAAGCGGTCTCCACCATTTCAATTATCTTCTGTGTCTCTCTTTAAGGTGGAGACACGCACCCTTTTACTTAAAAGTAGCCCTCTGTCAGGGCTGAGGCTCCTAGAGCCTTCACTGAGCTGCTTTCTCAGCAAGCTCCCAACTTCACACTTCACTGACTCACACTCAACTGAAGACTGACTTCAAAACCTCCCAACGTTCTAACTAACTTCCTTACTGCAGATTCCAATATGGCTCATGCAGCTGCGATAGTTCTATTGGTGATGTCATCCCTCAGTCTCAGCTGAGACTGAGAACAGAGTGAGACAGTGTGAAACCCATTTAACTGGAGTTTCACAAGCTGCCTTCCCTGCCTACCACTAGGTCTGACTGGGATTCTAGTAACCCCGGATAACAAGGGGGTTATACTCGCCCTTGACCAGGAAAATGACTGTCCGCAGTCATTGTTTACCCAGCCTTAGGCCATCCCACCCTATGTGCTACCTGCGGAGGGGGGTGATCAGGCCCCCTCCTACCATGTGCAAGCACAGGCAGGCAACACTAAGGGCCTAGAGGCCTTGAGCTGACATATCAGCCTCTACACTATCCACTTACTATGGACACCTAGTGGCTCTGGTAGAACCATCAGAGCATAGCCTGATAGATCAGCACTGCTGTCCCTACTGCAGGTCAGGGCCACAGTCTGTCTATCCCCCTAACCCTCTAGGAAAACCTATCTGCCTTTAACCTAATACCCCAAAAATAAAAACAACCAGGGACCTCCCTGACCTCAGGCAACCTGCAACCACCCACCATTAAAATACCACATTTTATACCATGTTACTGTCTCCTCCCTACCCCCACAACCACACCTGTGGAAGGAAAGGGTTAATACAGTAATAACAACAATAACACCACAGTACTTTAAATTTCTACACACTAAAGCACTGATGAGGAACTCCGATGAGCCCCTCCTCCTCTTCTTGTCTTCTCTTCTGTCTTCCCAGGAACACCTGTAAGAAAAAGAAAGACAACACACACGCCTCCTAATCTGCATACACAGTCTACCTAAACCCCTACCATCAAAACACTGAATAATCCCAAAAAGATTTTTTTAGAAAAAGGTAGAAAAACAGTATTTACATTAGAAAACAACATTATTTACAATACACATTTGGGGATGGAGTGCCCTAAAAGTCCCAACTAGTGACCACAAGGCCTGAAGGCTAGTCCAATAAAGTCTCTCCTGGCTGGAGCCCAGTGAAGCACAGTTCTAACAGGCCAAAGTCCCGAAGGAGAGTGTTTGTGGATAGTTCACACATTTTGAAGTCTGCTAGTGTAGGGTGTGTACTGCAATGTCATAAAGATAGAAAAGTTTGGACTTACCAACCACTTGTAGAATGGAAATTTTGGGACCGACCTGCACCTCTGACGAAGACTCTCCCTGGCAGTATGTCTTCCGATACAGCTGGGAAGACATCTTCCGGGAACCACAGGAGGGCACATCTGGGAACTGCTGGGTTGATGTCATCTCTGGAGATGGAACCTTAGAACAGGAACAAAAAGAAAACAGCTGGTCCGACGTCATCCGAATGCCAGGTGATGAACAGGATACAGCTGGGCTGGTGTCCTCTCTGGATCTGAAGTCATCTGGTGGGCCAGTCGATGGTTTCTGGAAAGGCCAGTACACTGTAGACTGATGAATGTGGGGCACCTGAGTCCTGGATGTCCATATTGGCGAATCAATAAAGGCACTTCACAGTCTGGTGTGGCAGTATTGACTACCACTGCTCAGCTGTCCATTTTGTAGGCACGGGCACATTTGCTGAGAGGTCCTTGCACTGAGACCAATAGTACCGGGGGTCAGGAGCTTGAATTATTACCCCGTCTGGGCACATATAATTCACACAGTGGGAGATTTCACGTCCCTCTCCGTCCACCACTCTCACTCTGTCTATGAACAGTGTCCTGCCTCTCTTCCACTGGGTATACTTTTTGTGAAACAGCCTATTCTTTACATGCTTGTTGGCCCCAGGATGCACATTTTTCATGGCTTCATCCCAGATCCAGTATTTCCTGCAGTTCTCAATCTCCTCCCAGACTTTCCGAGGAAAGGTAGGAAAGGTCATACCATAGATCTCATTTGCCTTTCTACGAACCAGTCTCTCCTCTTTACTTGCTTTGGTCAACCTGAGACTGCTGGCCTGGCTTGGGGGTGGCCAGTCCTGGTTCTGTCAGCTTCGCATCCTTGAAGAAATTAGAAACGGATCCCTGAAGGGAGTCACGTGATGAGCCGGCTCGGATAAGACACGCCTCTCACTCCTCCGAGCCACAAGCATCTATATTAAGCTTAAAGTACCCGATTTTGGTGGCGGTTTGTGATCGTCTTTGATTTAGTGTTTGTCTGGAAGCACCGAGTGGTCTGTGGGGTGGTGCAAATTTCAGTTTGCAGAGCGGAGAGGAAATACATTGGCAAGCCTGCGAGAGTGAGTTGGGGTAGGCCAAGCCCGACCTCGAGTGATTGATGGAGACCGAGATCGTAGCTCCAACTGACGGGGCGCGCCCCAGCGTCTAAGAGGCTGAAGCCCCACTCCCCCGCCGATCTAGAGCAGGGTGAAGTGCTCACTACAGAAGGAGGGTCGGGAGTCAATACTGAGGACATCAAAGAAATTAAGTCCTTGCTGCAAGGTTTGGTAGTCGACTTTGCCGAAGTGAAACCGACGCTACACTCACTGGCCCAAAGGATGAACAACGCAGAGGCCAGGATTGCTTCACAAGAAAGAAAAGTCACCACTTTAGACCAGGAGATAGTGGTGCTCGGAGACAGGTTAAAAACTAGAGGAAAGGCTGGAAGACCAAGAAGCAAGAAATCAGAAATAATTTAATATTAGCGGGGCTACCAGAGATCAGAAGGTCCAGATTGTGTTGCTTTTGTACAAGAGCTGCTTTTGAAAATGTTTGGCCCTTCACCATTTGGGGAAGGGTACAATCTGGGCGGGCTCATCGCGCATTGTGGGAGCCCCGCCACCAGGGCTAGACCGAGGTGATAATTATGAGGTTCCTAAATTATAAGGAGAAGTCATATGTACTCCAGATGTTTAAGCAAAAGAAGCCATTGCAGTGGAATGGAGCCTCAGTTTGGTTCTTCCAGGATCTGGTTCCAGGGTCAGAGAGAAGCAAAAGAATATGGAGATATCAAGAAGAAGCTCTATCTGGCTGGTATAAAATTTCCGCTTCTGTATCCGCTCGTTAATGGTGAAACTCTCTTGAGGGAAAAATTCTCTTAACCAAAGCGCATGGGATGGACTCTGTGCTGATCTTCCAGATCTCTTCAAAGGCTCAACCTGAGGATGTCCTATGTGTGAGGCAGGTCTCATTCGGACTTATTGGGAGGAAACTCTTTGGCCATTTAAAGTGCTGGGTTGGATTAAGTAGGCCTCGGCCAGAAAAGGATGCATTTAAATAAAACTGGGGTTGTCTCATAGGGCCCTGTGGTGGGAGGGGGAAGGGGTGGGTGAGTGGTTGGGTGGGGAGGCTGGGAGAGGTCAAGAGGATTCAGGGCTGTCTCAGGGTAATATGTGGGTTATAAGGGAGCTGTTTTGGGTTGTAAAGGCCGGGTTTACCTTAGGGTTTGACTAAATAGACTCACTGGGGAAAGGGATGTAACAAAAGAAAGTAGTGGGCTCAGAAATTATTAAGGGTGGGATCTCGAGGAGAACTATGGACTGTTGCTGGAAGCACTGCCTGAGATTGTTCGACTATTCAACCTGAATGGAAATTGGACTTGCTGTCTATTGCTAGTTTGTTTTTGCTTTTTTTTATGTTTTAGCCCTCTTTGGAGTAATGGAATTTCTCGGGGCAACTTTTTATTAAAGGCTACTGCTCAGATTCTTGGGTTCTGTCAGGGAGCTTGGGGTCCACATAGCGGGTTCTTATAAATTAAGTGGGGCTCTGGGGGGAAGAGGAAAGTGGTTCATCCACAACTCATTGAGTTATGGTGGGTCAGTCTTGGGACCGGGGGAAGTGGGGAGGGTGGGGAGAGGTGTGAGAGAAAGTCCCAACCAGGAAACTGTGGGAGGATCCTGGCTAGTCTGCGTCCAGGTTTGGTTATCTAGTAGTGCACTAGTTACATGGCAATATATAACATTATTTCCTGGAATGTCAAAGGTCTAAGGGACTGAAATAAAAGATTGACAATCCTGAGGTACATTGGAGCAAGGATCTCACATTGCAGCTCTACAAGAAGCTACATTTATTGTCGGACGAGGTGGAGTGTTTAAAAAGCGCTGGGTAGGCCAGGTTTATGGGAGGGTCGAGAGAGAGCATCGAGTCGCAATTTTAATAAATAGGTCATGTCCCTTGAGGTTAATCAGGTGGTAACCCGGCAGGATGGCAGGAGTTTTTGTAAGGGTAACCTACATGGGAAGGAGGTTGTGGTGGCGTCTATTTATGGGCCAACTCCACGGACCCTGAATTTTGCCTCTATAGAAGAAAATATTGCAATGTTCCCATCATTGTCACTGATATTAGCAGGTGATTGGAATCTCTGTTTCGACAACAAAAGAGACAGGAGACCTCCTGTTAAGGGCCTGGATCTAGAGCCCAGGCAGCGTGACCAGGTTTCTAGAAGTGGCAGGCTTGTGTGACCCAGCTAATTTGTTTGGGGATGGGAGTACTAAGATGACATTTTATTCAGCGCCTCATAGGGTTCACACTAGGATAGATTTTTTTGGTCAACAGGGAGGCTAGGGGATCAGAGCCTTCTCGACTGAAGGTAGAACTCTCTCGATCATTCCTTGATTCGATTCAATGGGAACCAAAGTTGCTTCCTACAAGGCCTTTCAGGTGGAGCCTGCAAGATTGGCTATTAACATCAGAAGGGAGAAGGGAAGAGCTTGAGGAGCTCTGCAGGAAATCATTGGGTACAAATACCCACACTGACAAATAAGAAATTAGCTTGGCCCACATGTAAATTCCTGTATTCTATGGCTGCTAAAGCGTTTGCTGACAAAGTGAGAGTGATTAGAAAGGCGAAGAAGAATTTTTGAGGCTGCTATTAGTTCTCTATCACAACAAGAAGGGCCCTCAGAAGAAATAGATATGGAGCTAAAAGTTTAAGGAGGGATCTCTGGAGATTCTGTATGGTGAGACTGAATTTGGCTAAATAAGATTAAGGCTAAATACCTCCTTCAGGGGATGTGCCAGGCGCCTTTAGCGGTGAGGATTAAAGAATGGGAAGCTTCCAGGACTATCAGTTCAATTTTCATGAGGGAGATTAAAGACGGATCCCCAGGATATAGCGGAGGCTTTGCTTCTTTCTTTGAGGAAGTATATCAGGAATCTCGGGGGACAGGGAGATAAGAGAGTATCTAGAACGTATTCAACTTCCAACTTTGGACCCCACCCTGGCTAAGAACCTGGAGGCCCCAATAACTTCCTCTGAGATTATAGAGGTGGTCGGTCTCTCCTTCAGGAAATCTCAGGCCCTGACGGTTTAACGGCAAAATTTTATCAAACTCATATCCAGTCTATTCTCCCAATTTTTAAAGGAATTTTTCATACTATTATGCGGGAGGTATTAACCATCATCCCATATACCAAGCATATGTTACATTAATACCTAAACCTGATAAGCCAGGGATGCCATGGGAAGCTATAGGCCTATATCGTTGATAAATCAAGATATCAAGATACTTACAAAGATACTGGCCAACAGGATAATTAAGGTAGCTCCAAATTTAATCAGCCAGGAACAGGTTGGTTTTATGCCGGGGCGAGGGGCATTAGATGCACTTAGGAAACTACACCATATTATAAATTTTGCCTCAGGCTCTGGGATTCCCTTGGCCCTGATCTCCCTAGATGCTGAAAAAGCTTTCGACCGAGTCTCCCATTTTTTTGTTCAGAACAATGGAGAAAATGGGGTTCCCAGAGGGTTTGATTAGGGCATCAAGAACTTGTATGCAGCGCCCACAGCTGAGAATATTATGTAATGGCTATCTTTCAAGAGAATTTCAGTTAAAAATGGTACTCGGCAAGGGTGCCCTTTATCACCGATTTTGTTCAACATCTATTTAGAGCCCTATTAAGGTCGATCAGCAGGAGGTCAGGGTCCAGGGAATTGGGATTGGCAACATGGAGCTTAAGTTTTCTGTTTTGCAGATGACATTTTGCTCCACCTTCAAGATCCAGTTTCTTCTTTTAGTTCTGTTAGGGAACTTATAGAACAGCAGCTAGGGTATCTAACTATAAACTAAACCTTGCTAAAACACAAATTCTACCCCTGACTCCGCATGTATTTAGGGCAGATTTTGCATCCATGGGGGTTCAGTGGAATAAGGATAAGTTAAAATACCTGGGTATTTGGATCACTCATATCAGACAATGGTGCGGATACTAATATGGAGAATTATTTCGGAGATCTCAGGGGATGTCGTAAGGTGGAGCAAGCTGCCTCTGAACTTTGCAGCAAGATTAGGTATTATTAAGATGAACATTCTGCCGAGGTTGTTGTACCCGATCTACTTGGCTCCTTATGTCATCCGGCAAAGTGGTTTAAGATTATTAGGAAATTGGTGTTGGGTTTTCTATGGGTAATAAACCCACTAGGATTAAATATAGAGTCCTGTGTAGGTCCTTGAAGAGGGTGGAATCAAATTGCCTGATCTTCAGGCTTACTATTAACAGGCCAGTTGGGTCTGATGGCTCAATGGGCAAGGGACCTGGAGGGTGAGAATACCAACCAGTTTGGTTACAACTGAAAGGAAGTGGTTGAGGATATAAATTATTCGCCTGAATCACTACTAGATGCTGGGCCTAAAGCGGTGCAATGTAAGACCGAGAAGGAACCCTATTAGGAAGTCTCTGGAAGCCTGGTGGGCATTCCTTACCCTGGGGCAAGAATCTCGGGATCAGCCTATTCTAAGGAACCCCAGTTTGACTATTGAGGCCAGGTGCTTGGCCAGAGGTGGGTCAGTTATTTGGAAGGTCTTGCTTTGAGAGATATGCAGCAGAATGGGAAAGTTTGGTTGCCACCACAGTGTGAGGCTGTGCCCTTTTTCCAAAGGTTACAGCTCAAGCAAATGATTGTGGGGGTTCGAGGGGGAAAGGGGGAGTTCACAGATAGCTTTCTTTCGTGGGAGTGCCTGCAAGGGGCTGTTAATAGAACTGGATTGCTCTCACGGGTATATAAGCTACTCTTGAACTCCCGTAGTAATAGTGATTTAATTTCTATTGCTTATTGGGATAAAACATTGACTCCTAGGCTTAACTGGAGTTCTATTTGGAAAGCTACTAAATATTTGGTCATCCCCAAGTATAGAATCACACAGACCTTGGTAGTTCATAATTCCTTTTATACACCTGTTAAACTTGCTTCGAGGGGTCTGAGGCCGACTGATCTTTGTTTCAGATGTGAAAAAGTAAGGGGGGACCTGCTACATATGTTATGGAGCTGTGAAAATTCATATGTTATGGGACCAGATTAGACAGGGACTTGACCCCAGCCTGGGATATTATGACTATGTTACACCTGAGATTTGTGTATTAGGGGACCACTCCCTTGTTGAGGTACCGCCCAAGGTTTCATTTAGCTTTAATGGGATCATTAGTTAAGCGTTTATTTTAAGCCATTGGAAGGATGGTCAGATATATTTATATGAGCATTGGGTGAAGGATTTACTGAGGTCGCTGGCTAGGATCAAAAACCATCTTATGTCTGACGGTAGACAGGAGGTGTATGTTAAAAGATGGGCTAGTTTAGAGTCAGCTTACCTATAGCCTGATTTGAGCCTCTGAATAGAGGCCTGTATGTGCTAGGGAAGCTGCTTGCCACATTTGGTGGAGTGGGATGTGGCATTAAGGGGTTGTCACACTGCTTATTGGGACTTTGTTTCTACTAATCGGTTCCCTATAGATTGGAGGTATTATTAGGTGGGATTGAGTAGGGGTTTTTATTTAACTGGAATGAAATGCAGATTCAGCGAGGAATGATAGTTGGGGGATGGTTAATCCCTTGGTTTGGGACTCTCTCTCTCACAGGGGGTGCTCTGGATACCCGAAGGGATTGAGTAGGATTGACTTTAAACTGAGATGCTTGGTGTTCTTTTTTTCTTTTGTTTTTTTCGAAAATGAGGTGGGTATTTAGTGTAGTGAGATTTTGAGAGTAAGTAGTGTATTATGTACCAGCAATTGCTATTTAGCTAGCTCCTCTGGGTCATTGCTTAACTGTGGGCAAAGTTTTAGGGTGGGTATCCAGTGGCTTTGTAAATAGGGGTTGTATATAGTTTGCACATTCAGTTTTTGGAGTGTGCACCCGGAATTCCGGGTTTATGTGTTTGTATGTCTCACTAATTTTGGAAAATAAATAAATCTTTCCTTTAAAAAAAAAAAAGAAACGGATCCCTGACTTCTTCCTCTTGCAAAGCCAGGGCAGTGGCATCACCACTTTCTTCCATGCATTCCTCCGAGGCAAGATCTTGAGGCTGTGTACCCGTTCCTTTTTCACAAGGCCACATAGGTTCCCCCTCATCTTCCTCTTCACTGAGGATCTGAGCCCAGGAGTGAGCAGTCGTCCTCACTTCTGAGACTATCCACTCATCACTAGGCGCGGAGGTCAACACCTCCCACTCAAAGGCCTCCCGCATCTCATCTTCGCCTAAGAGACTTGGGCTAGGCCTCCCCCTCCAGGAGTCTTTTGATGCTTTATCCGAACTTTCCTTCTGGGATCCAGCATCCGAAACTTCAACTTCTGGTTCTGTCTCTAACTCTGCACCTTCTAGCTTTGTGCCACACTCCCCCGAGAGGCCTTCCTCCACAGGCTCCGCCTGGTGCTGTGTGCTGCCAACTGCAGATTCCTGATCCTTTGTCCATGTGGGAGCCAAATGAATTGGAGGCGCTTTATACAAGCCATATTTTTCTAGGCATCCAGCACAGTGAGGAATCATGAAGATGTCCCTTCCAGCTCTCAAGCATATTTGACATACATGCACTGGAAAACCAGGAATTGCCACATGAGGAGGCAGTTGCCCTCCACAGCACCACTTTTCAATATCCCTCAGTCTATTTACTGCTGTTGTTACTGCAACCAGGCCATGATCCGGGTAATGAGCTGGTCCTGAGGCCATAACTGCAGAAAAACAAACAAAAGTTCACTGTAACTGAAAGTCCCACTTTATTGAACACACTCTTTAGTTGTAAAATTGCTCCTCTGCTGCTGTGTTTAATTAACTACCCCACCCTATAATGGCGGCGGCAGCACTCCTGTGCATCAACATTCAGAATCTGGGTCAAGCTACTGCGCACCCGATTTACACAAACCACTGATAACTTTTGCTCAAACTGCACAACTTGCTCTGTTCTTGCTTTAAACACATTTACAGGATTTTCCATGGACTTTTTACTTGCTGGAAACATTTCTTTTATTCACAGTCCCTTAAAGCTTCAGGTTTTTAGCACAGGATTGCCTGTATTACTAGTGCTGCACATTGGCTACAACTCACAGTCTCTCTCTGGCTTCAAACTTTAAACTGAGGCTGAATTCATTACTATGCACACAGTCAATGGCTTAACAGACTTGCACTTGCTGGCAGGACTTTACACAGTGGTTACTTGAAGCGACTACACTGCACACATTTATATGGCATAGGGCAGAAAATCACTGTTTGAGTAGTTTTTAGGTTGTTACTTACTGTTATCAGTAGCAGCTTGCTGCGATGGGGAAAAACGGCCTGCAGCCAGTTCTTGGAGGCCTCAGAACAGAAACGGGCAGGCAGTCCTACCGATCGTCTTTTCAACCACCAAACTTGCAATTCTGACAATCGATTAGCGGGTTGAGCCCGATTTTAAATTAGATAGTCTATTTTTATAAGGTTTAGAGCGATTTTAACACTCCATGACGCTCCTCCACAAGCCAGTACATGCACTCCACTCACACTCCCTATCGAATGCTGGGGCAGTCACTGTAGAGCTGGCTGAGGGGCAGGACTGATCTCAGCCTGACCAATCAAACAACGCCATGCAAATGACCCTCTTCTTCCTCGCGAGGGCTCTTCTCTCACGTACAAGCGATCACGAAAGCAGGCAAATTTAAAATGCAGAATGCAACTTTTTTTCTTTACCAACTGACTCCACGGCAGGAGCTCATTTCAGCCATTTAACATAGCCATTTACACCTGCAAGTCTCTCAGTTCTTTCAGAAAGCATTTCCAACATCCAGGGCACAATTTTCCTGTTGCTACCCCTAGATTTCCACACTTTTCTTTACCACAGTTCATTTTAAAAGCATTTCAAATGTCCAGGGCACAATTTTCCTGTTGCTACCCCTAGTCTTCCACACTTTTCTTTACCACAGTTATTTTTAAAAGCAGGCAAAAACGCTGTAAACAATTTGATGCAGGACAAGGGCACACTCTTTGGCTTTACTGCTCCTTGGTAAACAGTTGGCATTTTAAACGGCAGCATAAGATCCACAGCACACAGCAACACACACTAGTTACTTGCTTCAGCTTTTGGGCTACCACTGCCAGATAGCCAAAAGCTCCTTGCCCAAGCACCTTCCTTCCCAGAACAAAATCCAAAACAGTGCCTCCATTTTTGTAACCCCTCACCCCTGCCTTTTAGCAAAATGACAGGTGGCATGCTGTTGAAGATGACAGCAGTACCTGGTGGGGACTGTCTGGGAGGATGAGGTTACTCACACAGGGGCCTAGGTTTATTACTTGCAATAGGGCACCCAAGTAAATCCGAACACAGGAAGCAATAACTGTAATGTCCAGAACCAGGAATGGATTCTTCAGTGTGGCTTTATTCACATCCAAGCTGAACAAACAAAGCATAGACAGACCCCATGGGGCTACATTCCTGGTAATGCAGATTAGAGACTACAGAACACTTTATCACCATTTCCAGCCCTCAGGCTCTAAACCCACCAGGCACACAGCCCAGACTTGCACTCAGCTTTGGGTACACAGCCTGACTTGTACACTACTTGGGTTTCCCCACTGGCCCGGCTCCCCCGCTAGCCACTTGATCCGCGGTCCATTTGAGGAATGAACCAATTATCCTGTTGTGGCTCCCCAAACTACACTTGAGTCTTTGACTCCTAGAGAGAATTTTCCTTACAATCCCACATCTGGGTACTTCCCTCATCACTGGCCAAGTGCCTGAGGTAAAGTAGAAATCCCAGAAGAAATCCATAGAGGTGGACCTGGTCACTAAAGATGGGGGCCACCACCTCCAGCTCCACAGCCCATACCCGGCCATTTCTAGAAACTGAACAATTCCTTTATTGAAAACTTTCAAATGTAGATTCTGGTAGACATCTGTCACATCTCCTCTACATGTCATTTGCATCCCAAACAAGCTCTGACTTGAACCTACTTTTAATTTGTTTAGCCCATTACTTTAGGCTTCCCAATATTTAATAGTTCAATCCCCACATTGTCACACAAGTCCCAGGGTGAAAAACATAGGCCCTTTTAGCAAGAGCAGACACTCACCCTCACGTTGCAGGTGCCCCACAGGTGACTCACAAATCTTCTTGTTCTCCAAAATAAACTCTGGAAACTCATAGGCAGCTTTTCCTTCACAAGCAGAATTAGGGGGTTGCCCCAGGAATCTGCAGGGAACCCTTTCCTGCCCTCCTGAGGGACGGGACACTGATACCCGGAAACAGCGGTCTCCACCATTTCAATTATCTTCTGTGTCTCTCTTTAAGGTGGAGACACACACCCTTTTAAATTAAAAGTAGCTGTCATTAGGGCTGAGGCTCCTAGAGCCTTCACTGAGCTGCTTTCTCAGCAAGCTCCTAACTTCACACTTCACTGACTCACACTCAACTGAAGACTGACTTCAAAACCTCCCAACATTCTAACTAACTCCCTTGCTGCAGATTCCAATATGGCTCATGCAACTGAAATAGTTCTATTGGTGATGTCATCCCTCAGTCTCAGCTGAGACTGAGAACAGAGTGAGACAGTGTGAAACCCATTTAACTGGAGTTTCACAAGCTGCCTTCCCTGCCTACCACTAGATCTGACTGGGATTCTAGTAACCCCGGATAACAGGGGGGTTACATGTATCAATTTATTTTCACCCCTAAACTTTGCAGAATTGACTACTCCAAGGCAGCAGGGGTGTAGCCACATGTGTAACATGGAAAAATCTCCCATCCACACTACAAGATAAAGCGTGTTATGTATGAAATTGTGTTTAAAACCATTTTTATGAATAGGTTCCCAGTAGGGTTCAAACACGGTTTTTAAGCACGATTTCAAACTGTGTTTAGTGTGGACGCAAACAGTGTTTGGGCTTATTAGAACATTTTAAGAGCTTTAAAACATTTTAACAAGCTCAGTGTGTACAGGGCCTTAATGAGCTCAGGATGGCAGAAGTTAATCAGGAAGACATTATACATAAAGAGAGCAATCTTTTGTTGGAGATAGAGTGAGAGACTTAAATCTAAAATTAGAGATACCCTCATAGAAGGACTTTGTTTTGTTTCAACTGCCTGTATAAAAGCTATCCTGCATAATTGTGTTATTTTTATTTTATTGTTACTGAAAATAAAACACTACTTGCAGATTTTATAACTGTTCCTGGTTTTCCTATGCTTCCTGACCTTTGCCTCAATGACATGAAGTATACATTGCAAGGACAGGAGGAATTTTTGAGACATGCAATGTGTTCATTGAAACAATGAATAGTTGTCTAACCTTTTTTTTTTTCATTTCTGTAGGTACACAAGCATTTGGAAGACAATGAAAAGATCTATCCAAGTGTACCACTTACTAAAGCACAGTACATATTTATTTGCTGATGTCCTGTGTTTTATAACACAACCTTGCAGGTCAAGCCCTTAAACACCTACTTCAGCTTTTAAATGAACATGTTCCAGGAGCAACACCAACAGCTAAGTACTTACTGTATTTGAAAAAGCTTTTGGTATTTATGCAATTGTGCGCAGTACACAAAATATTTTGGTAGAAAGAGACTTTTCCTAAAATATGTGATTCATGCAACACTAATTGTGATATTAGCAACAACTTGAATAGATCTTTTTTTTGGAGGAAGTGTTAATGACTTTAGCAGTTCAAATTAAACAGCTCATTTAAGGCAATAATCTAACTCTGCCACCCAAAAAGTATACCACTGATTGCACTAAGGATATAAAAAGTGGAAATAAGTATAGGTGCCTTGTGAATGATGGCCTTTTGGCAGATGATGATTTCACCTTGCTCTGCAATTGTGATAGCGTTTCAGTGTTCAAAAGTTCCAGATTTTAGTTTTGGTCAACACAATGTCAGATTATTGAATCAAATCCAGAAAAGCATAAAGAGCAACTTTAATTTCGGCATTATGGTTTGGGCTTAAGAAACTAAATTTGATGACATTTTAAAACCATTTATTCATATATTATTACTTTTGGAACAACAAGGCAAAATTTATTTATTGTTTTTTTTTTATTTAAAATGTTGTTATGAAATGGGCAAACAATTTCCTGAAACCTGATGGGCTAAAACCCTGTTTCAGCCGTGTCCTTATCAGGACATAACCTTGCAACTGGCACTACTTGTGTCAGTCAGACCCCCTAACACAAAGATATCAGTGTGCCACCCTACCAGCCATCAGAAACCTACCCTGTCAGCACAGACATACTAGAAAGATGACCACCTGGGAGGTCACCTCCCAACAGATACACAAAAAAACTACACAACATATGAAAAGAACATTAGGGCAAAAACTTACGAAATAAAAACTAACCTGTGCTGCTGAAGTAGAAAAAAAAAGAAAAAGATGACAGCAACAAAGCCAACCGAGGCTCATGGCATGAGGATGAGTCCCCCAAGTAAAAGCAGAAACCTGCTCCTCCATGTTCTGTTTTATGTGGCACTTCTTAAAATAAATAAACATTAATTTACAAGATACATATTTTTCATACTCCAGGTCCACACTACAGCTGAGGGATCAGCCCCATTTTTATTTATTTATTTTACTTAGTTTTTGCTAACTGGGTTAGGATCGCTAGCCAAAGTTGACTATTTCAGGCCGACCAGGACAATACATACATAAAATGAGATGAGATTATACAATACATAGTATATAGTACAGGTACATAGTATATAGTACAGGTAGGTTAGAATACAGATCAAGTCAGACAGTACTCGAGATAATACATATAGCTATGCAGAGATGACAAAAGTGAGATAAGTACATGCAAATAACTGAAACTGTGTTAAGTGGCAGCTATAAAGACATTTTATAGCAAAGCTTGTTTAGAAGTGCAGCAGTGTCTTGGGCAAAATAGGGTAGTTAACTGTGAGGCATTAAGTGGGATCAAAGCATGTGCAGGGGTCCCAGGACAGGTGGCAATATAGTTCTTTTGAAGATTGGGTGGGAGTTAGCCTGCCTCAGGGCAGGAGGGAGGGAGGGAGGGAGGAGTTCCAGGTGACTGGGGTGGTGCAGTGAAATGCTCTAGAGCTTTTGAAGTAAGATACCTGGGTATGGTGAGTAGACATTTGTTTGCCGAGCGTAGTCCGTGGCAGGTGTCTGTGGTACAAATAGAGCTGCAAGGGAGGAAGGGGTTTGGTTATGGATTCCAGAGTCTGTGAGGTCCCTAGGGAATATAATCGGTAGGCAGTTAGGAGAGCCAGCCTAGGTCACTATACAGTGTGCAGTGGTGCTTGAGGCGATGGGAAGAGGAGGCATACTGACATATGTTGTTATATCGACATCCCATTTATGGAGAGCAGTCTTATGGGCATTAGCAAAAGTGGAGACACCGTATGTCAGTGCTGGAAGCAGAATACACTTGGCAATTGCCAATTTGGCGGATGGTGTTAGCAGGTGACAAGTCTTATAGGTGATTCCAAGTTTGGCATTTGTTGCTTTACAGGTTGACTGGATGTGCAGACTGAAATCAAGAGATTTATCAAGGAGGACTCCCAGGTATTTGAAGAATGTGACACAGTCGATGAGAGACCCCCCAGAGTCATGGACTAGGAGGGGTTCCTTACAGGCCCTGAGTTTGGGGGCAGTGCCAAATAGCATGGCTTGAGTCTTTTTTGTGTTGAGGATGAGCTTATTAGCATTTTGCCTTGTTTGCACATTCCTGAAATCCGAGGAGAGGTTTTTGTTAATGATGTTAACTTTGTCAGCACCGTAGTAGAGGACGAGATCATCAGCGTATAAGATAGCTGAGCAGGAGAGTATGGCATAATCTATGTTGTTGATGTATAGCAAGAAAAGAAGGGGTCCCAGGATGGAGCCCTGGGGTACTCCAATGTTAGTGCTGGTCACATCTGAGAGATTGGAGTTGAATTTAACAAGTTGTAATCTGTTTGATAGGTAGTTGTTAAACCAGTCAACTACTGAGGATGAGAAGTTAAGTCTATGCAGGGTTGAGAGAAGCAGGGGATGATCAACAAGATCTAAAGCTTTGGTAAGATCAATAAATACTGCTCCAGTGGTGAGCCTTTGTCCATGTTGCAGAGTACATCGGTGGAGAATTTGGGAAGAGCGGTTGAGGTACAGTGCCCTTTTCTGGAACCATGCTGAGTGTCTGAGAGAAGGTTTTTGTGATTTTAGAAACCACAACAAACTAAGACGGCTAACAAGGGACATGCTTGCTCTAAAATGAAACCAGCCACTCAGTGACAAAGAAATGACTGCTCTGCACCTTCACTCTTCTCATAGTGGACAATGTAAAGTGATACAGTGTGTGGAAGTGGGGAACACAGCCTTACCAGTGTCTCTCCATGTGTGTCTGTTGGGGTTGGGAGCACCCAGCACAGCCCAACAGACAGTTCTCCCTTTGAAATAAAATGGCTGCTCTCCACGTTCCCTGCTACCAGAGACACCTTTTATGAAAATGGGTGTGTGGAAGTGGGAAATGTAATTTATTAAAGTGGTGGGGGAGAAAGACAACCTCAGCAGTATCTGTGTGTGTGAGAGGGCAGCACTCCCATACTGCCCATCAAACAGTTCACAAACAATCTCAATAGGGGTACTCATTTTATTCCTTCAGGTCTTAAAACCTGAGGTTTAAAATTTTTTGGGCATGTTTTTTATTCCTTTTTTTTAAATTATTTCTTGGGGGGCCTATTTTATAAATGCAATAAGACACACCAAGGTGTGGGTTATGGCCTGATAAGAGCACTTCCCAGGTGCTAAAGGCAATCGGCACAAGCACCTTGTACCTCATAATGCACCTGGGGTGTGCTCTAATCAGGCCATAACCCACACCTTGTCGTGTCTACTGCTTGCTTAACCAGGTAAACAGCGCTGGCTCAACCAGGGACTAAAAACATACATAAACATTATAATACAGTCATTAATATACAGACCAGTTACACACATTTACTACACATACAATCACAGAGGCATACTTGTGATATATAAATACACATGTACACAAAACATTTAGTGTTAGGGGCAGATTCCAAGATGACTTATGCATGGTGCAATCCAGAATTCGCCAAACCCCATGGTGTAATATGCAGCTGGCCAGCTATGTTACACCATCGGGTTTTCATGGGCGCCTTGTACCATGCCCTACGAGGTTGTGCCAAATGTAGGGACAAAAGTATAGGGATGACCAGGATAAAATAAAGGAGTATGTTTAGAATTTGAGTATACAGTATTTCCTTCATACAAGATCTAGAAGCTATCAGCTGGGAAAGAATTTAACTCATTTCCACTGCAAATGAAGCCTGGATATATTTTAAAACACAATTTTTAAAGTGTGTAATTATCATGCCCAATAAAGAAACAATATGTTACAAATAATAATGTGCTATGGTACAAACGAAGGTTACATAAAATGAAAAGACAAATTGTGAAAGAACACAAAACAAACCAATTTGCAAATGGATTGGGCATTGTAAATGGAATGTAAAGACAGATACTCGAAAGAAGTTAGGAATGCAAAAAAATACTGTATTTTAGAGACATATTTGAAAATGCAAAGATATTGAACCCTAGAAACTTCTGGAGGTTTATGCATACATTATATAAACGTGGTGTGAATAAATTTCCTTGAAGTTTTAGGATACAGGGTGAAAATTTAGATACTGGATTTAAAGTAGCGGAGAGTTTTAATATATATTTTTTATAAATATGGGTATTGATATCAGTAAAGCTGTTATTTAATCTAACCAGCCACATGCAGTCATATCCTGTATAACCTGAGACAGCCCAGAAAGGTTATTTAAGTTTTGGGATATAACAGAAAGGGAAGTATTGGTGGAATTGTTAAAAGTTAATGAAGTTAAGGAGATAGGATTGGACGACATACCCACCAAGTTATTAAACTACGCAGCACATGTCATAGCTAATATAGTTTCAGTTATCTTTAATTTGTCTTTAAAAACTGAAGAATTTCCAGCTGAATGTAAATATGCAAAAGTGATCCCTATTTTTAAATCTTGGACTATAAATCATATTTCTAACTACGGACCTATTTCTTTGCTCTCAGACATTTGAAAGATTGGCTGCAATACAGCTGGAAGCTTTTCTAATTGAAAACAAATTAATTAATCCAAACCAATCAGGTTTCAGGGACAAAGCACAGTGCCCAATCAACCTTATTAAAAGTAATCAGAGATATACAGCAGGCTTTTGAAGACAAATTAAGGATGGTGCAATATTTATCGATTTATCAAAGGTTTGACACACTGGATCATAGAATATTATTAGAAAAATTATCTATTATGGGCATTTTGGATGAGGGTGTAAATTTAATAGGATGCATGCAAAAGGTGGCCTTGGTTTGTTATCAATCTAAACGAAGGAAATACTCCCAACAAACGAACTCGGCACAAGGATTTAGCAGTGCATCTAGCCAAATGAACAAACTTGTTTAAAACAAGCTAAAGCATACACTCACCCACTAGAATTCAGACACAGAGCAACTTTTAAAATCCATTTATTGAACACCAAGATCGCGCTTAGCGTTTGACCCATTGTTGGTGTGTCTCACTGGAGTAGTAAAATGGCTGTGAACCAACGAATCTTTAAAGTTGGGGCATGTCTATTGGTCATAATAATAGGTTTTTTTCATTACATCCTGCAGGCCTATCTCACATGATAATACATGCCAATGTTTCTTAATAATTCTACTAACTTCATAACTTTGGGCACTGTAAGTAGTAACAAAATAAAACCATTCTCTTTATTATTGATCTCATTTTATCAGCCATTAAATCACCTCTGTCAATACTGGCAGCAAATTGATAACCTTCCTCTATTACTTTTCAGAGTAACCCCTATTTTCTAAACGATTTTTTAATGCCATAGCCCTTTTTAAAATCTTCTACTTTACTGCAGTTACGTTTAATTCTGCAATAGTGCAATAATAATGCGATATTTATAATGAAAGTTTTATTTGTGTTTTGTAGCACTGCATGTTTAAAAGGGGTTAATTTTTCTATTTTTCTATTTTATTGGTTCACCAATGGAATTGTTTTAGTAATTGTGATGTCATTTGGCTTTTGTATTTAAGTTCTGTGTGTTTTCTGGGATGCAGCTTTTGAGAAAGGATTTTGTCCGAAACGCGTCAAGCGCATCTTGGTGTTCAATAAATGGATTTTAAAAGTTGCTCTGTGTCTGAATTCTAGTGGGTGAGCGTGTGCTTTAGCTTGTTTTAAACAAGTTTGTTCATTTGGCTAGATGCACCGCTAAATCCTTGTGCACGGTTCGTTTGTTGGAAGATTTGGACTAAATTGAACTGTTGCACAGGTTTTCGGTGAAGACTACTTCATTCATAGAGTTGTGGAAGTAAAACCCTGATGGACATTATTGGAGCACTTTGGTAATATGAATCCTAAAAGAATAACACCGATGAATTCAAGTGAAGGTACACAGAATGACAACCCTTTGTTTTATGTGGATAATTTGGTAATTAACATCAATAATGTTAACCCGTTTCTGGTGGATGAATGTGATGCTGATTTTCCTGCCCTGAAACCATCATCAATGAAGGTAGCGTTAAAGAATTAGAAAAACTATGCAGCAATTAAGAAAGATCTATGGAATGTTACAAACTTGGAGGCTTACTTACAATTGAAACGAATACCTAGAGGTTTGAGATTAATTAAGAACCCTGCTTTTGGTACTGACAATAATAATTTTATGCGAGAATGGGAAACTATCCTTAGTGAAGCCAGTGGTAAATTGATGGAACTTGTAATAAAATATAGCAAGGAACGGAAAGTGTGCTAAAGAAGATTTAAAAGCAAAGAGAAGAAGTATTGAAATTTCATGAGTCAGAGGGCTTCACTAATTGTAATCAACGCCTACAGGAGTTCATTGTTAGACTGGATAAAGAATTGAAGGGAGCCAAACAAGTTAAATTTATCCGTGACAAAGGGGACTATGAAAATAATCGAGTTTATTCATGGAAGAAAGATACTATTAGAGGAATTTTGAAATGACCCACCAAAGTCTCCTTTAGTTATAGTACAGAAGGGTGGATCTGAAGGTGAAGAGAATGCAAGCACATCTGGTCATTTTTTTCAGGGAAGAAGCAGGATTGAACAACCATTACAACAAACACCACGAAGGGCCCAGATTAACAAACTATGCCACAGAAGACGAATGAGGAGAGGACAGAAGAAACACACTAAATCGAGAACAGAGAGGCGACTGAATTGAAGCGCAATGGCAACAGGTGGAACAGCAGAATGAGGAGGTAAATCAGGACATCCAAATTATAAACTTGTCTAGTTACACACTAACTGTTTCTGAGGAATCTCTTAAAAAAAAAAAGGATTAACTTTTCACCTACTGAACTTTTGAATCCAGTACAGACAATAATAGATTTACATTTGATGTGTCGTAAACTTAATTTGAAAGCTTTTTTTAATAAAAAGAATAAATATGAGCATGAAAATAATGTAATGGGTATAGGTATTCATGTTGATAATGTATTGAAACCTAATTCTATATTTAACCCTCCATTATGTCACGCTGTCAATGTATTTCGTGATTTGTGTGAAAGGGATTTAGAAAGGTTGTTTGATAATTTGCCACGTCCACATTATAATAATTTAAGCAGCTATGAAAGACAGGCTTTGAGGAGTTTACAGTCTAACCCTGAATTTGTGATAAAACCTGCTGACAAGGGTGGCTGCGTTGTTTTATGGGACGTGGCAAAATATAAAACAGAGGTGATGCGACAGTTAAATGATGATTTATATTATGAAAAATTAAATATGGACCCCACTTGGGACTTTAAGTCATGCATTAACTATACTATAGATTTAGCATTTGAGAATGGAGTTATTTCAGGACAAACAAAATTTTTTAAAAACAGAGTACCCAGTAAAACCAACATTTTATATGTTACCAAAAGTACATAAGAATTTGGAAAATCCACCTGGACGCCCAATAGTAAGTGGGTTGGGTAGTTTAATAGAACCTTTGTCTCGTTTTGTAGATTCCACCTTGTGTAACTATGTCAAGAAATTGAAATCATATATTCGTGACACAAAGGATGTTCTGAGAATTTTAGATGGTTTAACAGTAGGAGAAAATTGTTTGTTAGTGACATTAGATATTGAGTCTCTCTATACCAACGTTCCCCATGAAGGAGCGTTAGATGCAGCTGCTGAATTTTTGAATAGTAATGGGGAAAGAAATGATGAAGAGACTGCTGTAATTTTGAAATTATTGGAGCATGTTTTAGGAAAAATATATTCCTTTTGATGGTGACATTTATAGACAGAAGGTAGGGATTGCTATGGGCTACATGTGCACCTACAGTGGCTAGTCTGTATGTTGGACAATGGGAAAATGAAACAGTATTTAATATGGACAGGAACCCGTTTTTCTATAATATTTTATTGTGGAAAAGATTTATTGATGATGTGTTATTAATTTGGAAGGAGATAATGTCATGCTGCAAGAATTTGTTAAATGGTTACATGGGACAAATCAAAATCTTAGATTTACATTTAATGTTAACCGTGAGTCTGTGAATTATTTAGACTTACAGGTCAACCGGGGGTGATCAGCACTAATTTATTTAGAAAAGATACTGATGGCAATACATTGTTATTAGCCCAGAGCTGTCATCCCCACATATAATAATAGCCAATATTCCTATGGGTCAATTTTGCAGAATTAAACGTAACTGCAGTAAAGTAGAAGATTTTAAAAAAGGGGCTATGGCATTAAAAAATCGTTTAGAAAATAGGGGTTACTCTGAAAAAGTAATAGAGGAAGGTTATCAATTTGCTGCCAGTATTGACAGAGGTGATTTAATGGCTGATAAAAATGAGATCAATAATAAAGAGAATGGTTTTTATTTTGTTACTACTTACAGTGCCCAAAGTTATGAAGTTAGTAGAATTATTAAGAAACATTGGCATGTATTATCATGTGAGATAGGCCTGCAGGATGTAATGAAAAAACCACCTATTATGACCTATAGACATGCCCCAACTTTAAAGGATCGCTGGTTCACAGCCATTTTACTACTCCAGTGAGACACACCAACAATTGGCTAGGAGAACCTGTTGGCTGTAAACTAATGCAAAATTGTAATGCTTGTCAACACATAAAGAAAAGTAAAGAATTTAGTGTTGTTAACAGATGTGATAAGAAATTTGAAATTAGACATCTTATCACTTGCAATACGCAAGGTGTGATATACTTAGCTATATGTAACTGTGGGGCTTTCTATATAGGTAAAACGGAGAGAGCTTTTAAGATAAGGGTGTTAGAACACATAAGAGCAATAAATAAAAATGACTTAACATATGCAACTTCGGTACATATTAATGAAAATAGAAATGATGAGGAGAACCATGAGTTTAAGTTTTTGGGCATAGAGAAAATATATAATGGACCTAGAGGTGGTAATTTTCGTAATAAAATTTTAAAAAAGGAAAATGAATGGATTTTAAGGTTAAAAGCATATCAGAAACCAGGTTTAAATGCTCATTTGGAATTAAAACCTTATTTGGAATATAGATAAATATTTTGTAGTGCAATAATAATGCGATATTTATAATGAAAGTTTTTATATGTGTTTTGTAGCACTGCATGTTTAAAAAGGGTTAATTTTTCTATTTTTCTATTTTATTGGTTCACCAATGGAATTGTTTTAGTAATTGTGATGTCATTTGGCTTTTGTATTTAAGTTCTGTGTGTTTTCTGGGGTGCAGCTTTTGAGAAAGAATTTTGTCTGAAACGCGTCAAGCGCATTTTGGTGTTCAATAAATGGATTTTAAAAGTTGCTCCATGTCCAAAAGGAAATACTATCTGGGGTTTCACAGGGATCCATATTGGATCCACTTCTTTTAAATCTTTTTAGAAATGATTTCACTGTTAAAAATGCTGATTTAAAGATACATCTACGCAGATGACACTGTGATTTACATTAGTTGAATGTCCATTCAACACATACAGCCTTCACTTCAGGGTGCCTTTGATGCCTTGCAGCTCTTTCTTGTGTAAAACAAGTTGGCTTTAAATACAAGTAAATCCAGTGTGATGTTGTTTGGACAAAAAATTATTACCCTAATGATGCTCACTCTTTGAGCATAGTTTCAATGGATGGAATCAATTTGCAACAAGTAGACATGCATAAATACTTAGGAATTTGGGTTGATAACCAATACAGATGGAACGTTCACATACTTTTCTAACAAAAGTTAGGACAAAATTATGAATGTTGTAGAAAATAAGAAAAGAACTGCCCCCATTCAATCAATCAAACTTTATTTAACCAGGCATAAACACCATTGAGCAAGCTCATTTTCAAGGTGGTCCTGGACATCAAACAATTCACAGTCACAAATATGGTAGAAAAACACAACATTGTACATGTGAAAGATAATTCAGGCCTATGCATACAGAACTAACACATATAAACACAGTTACAATTCTTTGTCAAATAAACACGGGAGGTAAAAAAAACTTAGACCTTAGGCAGTCACCCATATATAAAGACCAGTACCTTTACTAAAATATGTAGAATGAGGGAAAAAGAGAGTATATATAAGGCAGGTGGGAGATAGGATGGTGAGGACCAGGAGAAGAGAAGGGGGACTGCTAAGTGCTTGGGACCCCCTACTGGGGATGGGAGTTGAGCGAATCTAAGTGTCAGAGGATTTGTGAGAGATACCAGAAGCTAAGGGCACATAGTCACCTAAAACAGCTGCAGGTTTCCTTCAGGTACTCAGCTATTAGTGCTTTGAATGTGAATGGACCAGGAAGGGATGAGAGCTTTAGTGAGCTTTGCATGGTGTTCCATAAGGACGGGAATGAGAAATTAATTGCAGCTGAGCCATAGGATGTTTTTACTCTGGGTATCTGGATGCAGAGTATAGAGAAGCGTCTCAAACCATAAGATCCCTTGGCACATTTGAAGAAGCTTGAGATGTATGCAGGAAGCTTATCAGACAGAGCTCTAAAGAACCAGGGAAGAGCATTTCTTTTCCTCCTTGTTGAGAGTGAAGACCATCCCATCTCTTGGTACAGCAAGCAGTGGTGGGTGCGAGAAGGCAGATTAAGGATGAATCTTAAAGCCTGGTGGTAAAGAGTGTTGAGTTTGCTGAGCACTGTTGAGGGGCAATTGTTGTAAAGGAAGTCAGCGTAGTCCAGTAAGGGTAGGAATGTGGATTGCACTAGTCGCTTTCTAGCTTCTTTGGTGAGGAGATGCTTAACGCGGTAAAATATGCCTAACCACTGTCTTAATTTTTTTGAGACCTCATTCAGGTGGCACAGAAAGTTGTTTATTATCCAGCCAGAACCCTAGGTATTTAAAGGTATCCACTATTTCATGGGGTTCACCTAATAACGTTAGAATCTTGGGATTGTGTGTTGGTCCTGAGGCTGCCTTTCTGAAAGGATCATGGCTTTGGTCTTTTGGCATTGAGTAGAAGCTTGTGCTTGATAAGGTTATATTGGAGAGATAAAGTCTTGCTGTAAGTCTTCATGGGCCAAGTCCAAGGAAGAGTTTGAGGTGTAGAGGACAGTATCATCTGCAAATAAGTGCACATTAACTGTGCGCAGATGTGAGTCAAGGTTATTGATACAGATTGCAAATAGGATTGAGCCCAAGATGAAGCCTTGGGGGACACCTCATGGAAGTGTTTTTAGAGGAGATAATTCTCCTGAGGCTTTAACTTGTTGTAACATGTTAGTAAGGTAGCTGGTGAACCATTTAATGGCAGTACTATCGAAACCGATATTGCTCAGTGCATTAGGCATAATATTGTGATCCACAGTAATGAAAGCCTTACTAAGATCAAGGAAGAGGGCAAACAAATACTTCTTAGAATCCAAGGCAATTTTCCAGTCAGTGGCTACTTTTGCAAGGGTAGAGACTGTACTATATACACTCAAGATTAAAGGTGGTTAATCACATAATTATCCCTATCATAGACTATGGAGATGTTGTGTATGGGGGGGGGCCTCGGGGACGGACCTCGCAAGGTTAGATGTACTATATAATCTCTTTCCTAGGTTTGTCATTGATGCCCCTCAGCATACACATCATTGTAATTTATACAGCAAACTACTGTAAACTGGTTTCATCTTGTCAAAGAAGATAATTACACACAATAAGTTTGATGTTTAAAGGCTATAAAAACAGCTTCCACTCTACATCAGTGAAAATAAAAGTTTCTAAAACAGGGCTTAGATCAACAAGCATTGAATTTGAGATTCCTTTCGAAAAAATCAAAAATAGAATGCTCTCTTTCTATTACTGAGGTCCCCAGTGTTGGAATAGTTTGCCAGTGCTTTTGAGATCAAATAAACAAATGGAGTAAAATTAAAGACTGGTTCATATCACAAGCCTCTCTACCCAGGGCATGCTGTCTGAGCTATGAAATGGTTAATGTTCAGTGACAGATTATACAGTATATGTTAAATTACTTCTTCCAGGCTGAAATGTTTCCATCATATGCCTAGTATTTATACTAGATGTCTCTTTTTTGTTGAAATGTTGAAATTTTCTGAATGTATTTTTAATATATTTGTTATGATGGTGTTTTATTCTTACTGTGACCAGTCTTTTTTAAAAATAAGGTTTCCCTTGTAAATAAGTACAAGCTCAATGGGAATTTTTACCTAGTTTACGTTGTCGTGAATAAAATTACTATTACTACTACTACATGTTACATTTCTTACTTTTTATCTTGTTGAACCTGCATCGCTCTGCTTACCATGCTGCTGAACTAACTGTCCCACTGTCCTCTGCGGCCAGCCCTGTGATGATGTGGTGATAGGCTAGGCTGCAAGAGATGTCTATGTGCTGGAACTTAGTAAAGTCAGTTAATGCAACACACATTTGCACACTTAGTCAATCACTACTAATCAGGCTGAGTCTGATCAGTGTCAGCTGTGGCATGAACATGCAGGTTTACTACTTATCTCACTACACTGATGGTAGTGCTGTTAATGCATGAAGAAATATACAATCAGCATGTATGCAAAAGACTACAAGAACCTACAAATATAGTAGACTGTCCAACATATAACAACCACAGGTGGCAGTGCATGCATGCATTGCCAAAAACAAAAGTGGCAGCCTGCTGACGATGCTTTCGTATTATCTAATTGCAGTCAGAAGAATACCATATATGTATTGTTCTTCATACTTTAGATATATTATGGTGTACTATTTGGCATAAACCAAACAGCAGTGTAAAAGTTTAAATTCACAGAAATACAAAAAACAGGCACATGGTCACTTTAAAATGGGTGATATACCTGTATACCTTGGGTGTATGTTACAGGCCCATAAAAAGTGTACTGTAAGTATATGTGAGAATAAAACAATGTATTATAAAAATATACAAGTGTACTTTTTAAGCATAAAGGAAATTTAAATCAAGTAACCCAGTATATTACAAATATATTTCATATATAAGCTAGTATAAAAGAGTATAAGTACACTGCATGTTAGTATACTTAAAGTATTACTCAACCATGAGAGTATGAAGTAAGTGTATTTTTATTATACTGAAGTATACTAATTTTTTGTAAGGGAACATAGTGGGGAACATTAATATAAAATCATCAGATTTTCTATACACAGAGATCAATGTAACAAATGTCACTACCACATCAAGTCTTGTGGGGTTATCAATCTCATTGAGTTGTGCAGTTTGTAAAGAAAGGATTATGATTGTTAAGAACCCTCAGTTCTTTTTTTCATTTTTTGCTGTATCTGTTTGTCCTGGCTAACTCTTCCTGACATGGGGCTTGATTCAGAAAACTTTTTTGGTGCCAACCGTATGTGTAGAGGATCGGCAAAAGCCACACAGAGCCCACTTCTCACATGTGGAGCCCTCCACAGCACGGGATGCACCAGCACTCTGTAGCTGATCCCACTTTGCCCTTACGTCTATATGGGTGACCAGGTACTTTAGGGGAAGGGCAGGAAGCAGGGACTTGCATGTGCCCAGTTCACAAACATTATCCGTGCCCCAGAAGGGGTGTGGAGGGTGCCAGCATCCCATGTGGTGGAATCTCTACAGTAAGTAGGGCATGACTGAAAAGCCAATGGAGGCTGTCTAATTTGAGTAAACAATATAACAGTTGACTTTTGCAAAATATTTTAATAGCAGTGCTCCAGTCTTCCAAGTAACAGTCACTCAAGCAGAAGTGCTGTATCTGAGCATACTTATATAATGCAGCAAAAATCCAAGGTCAGTCTGTCTCTAGCACAGACTAGCAACACTACCCCAGTGCTGCATTTGCTAGAGCTTCATTAGACAGTCATAATACCTAAATTTATGCATGGCTCAGTTTTACATGTGCTGTAACTGGGGGAGCAGCAGGGCCATAGCCCTACCACTTTCATAAGTGGTAGGGACTGTTTCAATGGTTTTTACAATCATGTTAACATATTATCATGGTGACACTGTGCTTTTACATAGAAACATAGAATCATAGAATTCGATGGCAGAAAGGTCTTTCAGCCCATCCAGTCTTCCCACCCCTACCTAGTACCTGAGTAATAACTCTATTGACCATGCAACCTTTTTAAATAGCAAACATAATTTCCTGATCTTATCAGATCTGTGTGCCTGTCCCACCCCTGTTTGACTCCCCCCACAATGTTTTTGCATGTACTACCTCTTCTGGCAGTTTGTCCCATCTGCCTACCACTCTTTCAGTGAAAACATTCTTTCAGACATCCCTCATAAATTTTCCTTCAACCAGCTTTAATGGATTCCCCGTTGAGTTCGTGTTTGCATTTAAAGTCAACAATTTGTTCCAGTTTACTCTGTTAATCCTACTATATATGTTTCTTTAAACTGTAGCATATGCAGTAACAGTGTTACTTACCAATCTTTTCCTTTGTGGCCTGCAGCTGGTCAGCAGAATTTAGAATGTGAAGACCTGTGTGCACTATTGACTGTGGTGACTGGGTGGCCTGCTGTATAAAGGCACAGCAGTCAGTCACTACAAATGAAAATGAATCCCCAGGCTTGTGTAATCTGCTAGTCAGTATTAAGATGTAAGACTTACCCTTGTTTATATATTAATTGTTATACGTAAATTTTGAACATTTTGTTAGAGCTCCTGTCTTGTGATGTTGTTTTATGCTTTTGTAATTTAATGAAGAAAGGTATAATGTGTATATTCAAATGTATGTACTAATTCAGTCCTTCATGGAGCTGCACTAAAATTCCTTACAACTACAGTACTACTCTTCAGGCTATAGACTGGGGACTTCCCTGACTTGGTGTGCTTAACAGCTCATAAACAAGCATTTGTCAATGCTGAATGTTTCCTTGCATGGTTTATGTAGCAGGGTGGATTGTGTTGGTTAAACTTCTGGTTGAAAGTCTGCCTGAACTATGTTTTGGCAAGCTGTCATGTTACCTCTGCAGCTTACCACATGGCTTGTTTTAAACAATTTTACCTGAATTCCTTTATTGCAAAGGGTATAAAGTGTCAGTGGCTCAGTAGATAGCACACTCACCTCTGAGGCCAGGAGATCAGAGGGCTGTGGGTTCAGTTCCCACATCTGGCACTTGGGTTAATATCCCAGTACTGACACTGTAGTGCAGCATGAGAGGATGCTGCACTTCTGAGGTACCGTCTTTTGGATGAGACGTTAAACCGAGGTCTCATCTGCCTGGATTGGTGGAAGTTCAGGTGGATGTTAAAGATCCCATGGCACTTATCGAAAAGAGTAGGGGAATTTCTCCAGTGTCCTGGCCAAATTTCCCTCATTCACTAAAAATACTACCAACAGCTTAATCTGGTTCAAGGTCAGTTGGCATTCAACTGTATCCCTCCCCGGTCATGCCTAAAATAGGCAGGATTTGTCTAGTGCACTTACCGGTCAACAAAAACTAAATAAATAAAAGGATGAAGTGATAAGATTAAAAACATCTTGTTCTCATAGTTCACTACTTGAAGAACTAAAAATACTGATTAGAGTATCACTATGTAGTTTAGTAATTTTGCATTTTAAGAACTCTCATTAAAAGATGTTTTGCAGAAGTAGAATTTCTAAAACATTTAGTGTGTAAATTGTCTTCTGCAAGTATTTGCTGTCATCTTCTACATATCCTTGATGTGCTGGGCTTCAATGTCATACACTGATGCTGTAATTTACTCTGTAGAACCGCACTCTAATTCTCTGGGACAACAGTCATGAAGCATTTAAATTCCAACTGAGTACGCCTACAGTTTAGATTGACCACAGACAGCACGCAAGAATCATACAGCCAGACTGAGGCCAGGGAAAAATAAACTTTGATGTGGGATTTCTGGGACTATTAAATGTCTCTGTATTTTGCCAGCCTGCCCTTGCCCTGTACACACAGCCACACTGTGCAATCTCTCTCTCTCTCTCTCTCTCTCTCTCTCTCTATCTCTCTCCTCTGGATAGCACAAGTCAAAGATTTATTTTGCCAGCCTGCCCTTACCCTGTACACAGAGTCACGCTGAAGCCAGGAAGAAAAAGAAAATTTTATTAGGGATTTTGGGGACTGTTAAATTTCTCTTGGGACCCCAGCAATATTTCTGTCTCTCTCTCCTCTGGATGGCACAAGTCAAATATTTATTTTGCCAGCCTGCCCTTGCCCTGTACACAGCCACACTAAAGCCAGGAAAACAAAAAAGTTTTATTTGGGATTTCTGGGACTGTTAAATTTCTCATGGGTCCCCCGTAGTGTGTCTCCCTCCCCTCTGGATGGCACAAGTCAGAGATTTATTTTGCCAGCCTGCCCTTGCCCTGTACACTCAGCCATACTGAAGCTAGGAAAAAAAGAAACTTTTATTTGGGATTTCTGGGGCTGTTAAATTTATTGTGCAAAGTAGAATGCCATTCTGCGCCACAGATTCAAACACGGATTTTGGAAAGCATTTGAATACAGAAGCTTTGGTTGTAAAAAGGCTATGTTGAAAATCTGGGGTGCAAATATTTAAGATTTCTGGCAGGCCTCATGGTGCTGAGGATTGAGGTGCTGGACGCCACACTCACACCACGCTGGCAACCCAGGTTCGACGTGAGCCTGAGCTGTCAGGAGTTGGTGGGGGGATAAGGATTGAGCATCTGGCGGACTGCTTGCCCTATCCCCAGGAGAGATCAGGGAAATATCACTCTGCAGCTGCCGGTGACAATCGGGGCACTGCTAAAGCTGGCATACAGGACAGAGTGTGGCAGAGATCAGCACATTGTGCCCAGGCGTCATTGCACACTTGCACTCCCAGGGGTAGAAAAACTGAAAATGGAGCAGCACAGACCTGGCAGTTTGATGTCCGCAATTTGCGGCCAACAATGCCTGATGCACGTGCACCAGTAATGGTTCCTCGGCCTGGGCTTAGGGCAATAGGGGTGCCCCTCTCAAAGGGAGAACTGGCCATGCCAGCTGGGCTGCCACATCGGGTTGGAAGTGGAGCTGAGCGGTGGCTGGATTGATAGCAGGTCAGTGGCTGCCAAGGGGTAAAATATGTCATGATAAAAAATATTTAAGATTTCTGCAGTTCTGTAACATGCTAGAACTGCAATGAATGGGCATAACTTTGTAATGTTTTCAGATTTTTACCCCAGATATTGAACATAGTTTTCTTATCACCCCACCTCATGAATCAGAGGGTGAAATTTTTCAGATCTGTTGGAAAAACATTCTGTGCCACAGGTGCGAAAACATGTCTTGGGCAGGATGTGAAAAATGACAGCTGTACTGTTCATGAGGTGATATAATACAAGCATTTGTCAATGCCGAATGTTTGCTTGCTGGCACTGGCATTGGTAGTGTAGAAGTTACAGAGCTGCATAATAGGAATGGCAGCTAAGTATTGAACTGAAGCCAACCCCACCACCACCCTGCAGAGAGTGGCAGGCATTGGGGTGTGTCTTTGCATCGTCAGGCATAACGACCATGCCATTTCACCACACCCTACCCTGCAGACACTGACAAGTGTCACGGTGTGCCTTGGGGTCTTTGGCCCTTATGCGCACCCCATTCCATCAGGAAATACAGTGAGATGGGTGCGGTATAGGAGAATGGGGTGAAGTTTGGGCCCGAAGAGTCCGAGGCACACCTTGATGCCGCTCACTGGCTGCAGGGTGTTGGTGGGGGTGGAATGGTATGAGCATGACAGGCAAGAATCCCAAGTCACACCCCTGGTGCCTGTCATACTCTACAGGGTGGGGCGTTATGGTCGGAAACCCTAATGCCTCAGGCATTCGTTGGTATTTTCAATCCAAATTTTCGACATGGTTTTTTTGTGACCCCCACCTCATGAACAGTGGCAATATCAGTTTGTTAGCTGAAAACTGCTTTTGCACAGCAACTATGGCATTTGGCACCACAGGTGCAAAAACACATTCCGAACGGGATGTGAAAAATGACAGCGGTACTGTTCATGGGGAGGTGTAAAAAATGGCAATGTTGAAAATCTGCTGTGAAAATCTTAAAAAAACTGGTGAAGTCACGAGTGTGCGTAGAAACTGTGCAAAGCACACCCTTAATGTAACTAGTTTGGGAATTTTTTTTACAGTAGATTGTTAACACAGGCATTTTGGGACCTCCAAACATCAACAGTGTCAGTGTGATTTTCTTTATCTGTCCCGAACAATGATTTCCCACAGCGACCACGCATCTCTGCACTGAAAGTGTGAAAACACATTTCGGCCATGTTGTGGAAAATGACAGCTGTACTGTTCATAAGGAGGTGTGGAAAAATGCCACTGGTGAAAATCTGTACACAGAAAATATTACAAATTCATGAACCTACGAGGGTTCGTGGAAACTGCGCAATGCTCATTCGTAACACAGTCATTTTATGGAGTTTTGTCACCAAATTTTCAACATAGCCATTTTAAGACCTCTGCTTATGACCAGTGTCACTGTGATTTTCTTAATCTGTCCCAAATATTGTTTTCACAAACCGACTGTACCATTATGCGCTACATGTGCGGAAGCACATTTTGGGTGAGATGTGAAAAATGGTAGCTGCACTGCTCATAAGGAAGTGCGGTAAAATGGCACTGTTGAAAATCTGGTGTGCAAATATTCCAAATTCGCAAACTTGCCAGCATATGAGGAACCGCGCAATGCACTCAAACAGTCATTTTGGGGAATTTTTTCACCAAATTTTCAGCATAGCCATTTTAACACCTCTGCTCATGACCAGTGTCACTGTGATTTTCTTAACATGTCCCACACATTGATTTCGCACACTGACTGTGCCATTGTGCACTACGTAAGTAGAAACACGTTATGGGTGAGATGTGAAAAATGACAACTGTACTGCTCATAAGGAGGTGTGGTAAAATAGCAATGTTGAAAATCTGGAGTGAAAATATTGAGAATTTGCGCACTTACGAGTGTGCATAGGAACTCTGCAACGCATGCTCGTAAAACAGTCATTTTTACATTCACTTGCGCGCATGCGCAAGGAATGTTTTGGGAGAGTAGCACAATTGGAGGTGTGCCTCTTCCACCCAATGCACTGCTCCCTTGAGCAGGCGTGGGGGTCCTGCACCAGTGGGTGCAGAAGCTCAGTATGACAGCGGTGTTCCTCTGCTTCAAGCGAAAGCACTGCTGCCATACTGAGCACCGCCCCTGCATCACGCGGCTACCTCCCTCCACGCACGCCCACCCCCTAAAGCTTAGGTGCCACGCTGGGAGCCCACCCAGCGCGTGGAAAATGTTGTTTTCAGATGGGGTGCCCAACTCGCCGGCTCACGGCCCCCTAAGTTATCCTGCTGCCACGCTTTGGGAGCCCACTCCAGCATGGCAAACTGTCACATTTTGCCGACGGGGTGCCCAACTCTCGCCAGCCTCCCCCCACAGCTGCTATATTTGCCGACAGGGTGCCCAATCTCCTGTCAGCTCCTTGGCCCCCAGCCATCTTCTGCCATGCTGGGAGCCCACCCCAGTGTGGCAAAGGTCCCACATCATCTTTTTTGGAAAACAAAAAGCGGTCCCGGCGCATCTCCCAGCCCCCACAACCGCACCCACCCTGTAGCCTCAGCCTCCCCACCCCACCACATACTTACCTCCGGACTCTGGCGTGACGATCTTTGGTGGACCGGAACACCGTCTGCACTCTTCAAAGCCGACCGCGAACTGAGGAAATGCCGGTAAGCTGTATAATGGGTTACATAGGGTTTCAACTTATTATATCTCAGTCATTTTTGAATTTTGCACCAATTTTCACATGGGTTTTGGGACCCTTCTAGATGATGTCACTGTCATGGCGTTATTCAGGCCTGAAGGGTGATTTCGCCGAGGCACCGCACAGTCACTGCATGAAATCACCTTTCAGCCTTGAATAATGCCATGACGTGACACCATTCATGAGAAAGGGTCCAACCCATGTTGAAATTTGGTGCCAAAATACCAAAAATGACTGTCTTACGAGCCGCAATGCTATGCAGTTCCTATGCAGGCTCGTAAGTTCATGAATTTTCAATATTTTCACTCCAGATTTTCAACATTTCCATTTTATTACACCTTCTTATGAGTTGTACAGCTGTCATTTTTCACATCTCACCCAAAATGTGTTTCCCATCTAGCGCACAATGGCACAGTTGGTGTGCGAAATCAATGTATGGAACACATTAAGAAAATCACAGTGACACTGTTCATGAGCAGAGGTCTTAAAATGGCTATGTTGAAAATTTGGTGAAAAAATTCCTAAAAATGACTGTTTTACGAGCGCGTGTTGTGCAGTTCCTACGCATGCTCGTAAGTTTGCGAAATTTCAATATTTTCACTCCAGATTTTCAACATTGCCATTTTACTACACCTCCTTATGAGCAGTACAGCTGTCATTTTTCACATCCTGCCCAAAATGTGTTTCTGCCCATGTAGCGCACAATGGCGCAGTTGGTGTGCGAACTCAATGTATGGGACACATTAAGACAATCACAGTGACACTGATCATGAGCAGAGGTCTTAAAATGGCTGTGCTGAAAATTTGGTGAACTTGGCCATTGTTAGGAGTTTTTTTTCCACCAAATTATCAACATGTCCTTTTTGGGACCCCAACTTGTGAAGTGTGCCACTGCTATTTAATTCATTGGTCCCGAAAGGTGATTTTGCACAGTGACCGCGTCATTCCATGCCACTGGTGCAAAAACACATTTTGGGCAGGATGAGAAGAATGACAGCTGTACTGTTCATGAGGGGGTGTGAAAAAATAGCAATGTTGTGAATTTGGAGTGAAAATATTAAAAACTGCCAAAGTTACGAGCGTGCGTAGAAAAATGTAAATGATCACATGTAACTTGGGAGTTTTGCGTGCACCAACTTTTCAACATGGGCTTTGATATGACTGATGAACACTGGAGTATCGTTAGCTTTGTTACTGTCTCAAAAGGTGATTCCATGCAGTGACTGCAAAATCACCTTTCAGGACTGAGTAACAAAATGACAGTGCCAGTGTTCATAATTAGTCCAAAAACCTCATGTTGAAATTTATTAAAAATATTGAAAAATGGCTGAGACATCAGCATAAGTTGAAACGCATTGACAGCCATCATACGGCACTTACCATGATTCTTCAGTGCAGTTCGGCTTTGAAGAGTGCAGATGTGTCCTGGTCCACAGAAGATGACAGCCGCCAACCTCGGATGGTAAGTATAGGCAAGGGGGTGGCTGTCAAATGGCAGGGTCGGGATGGGGGAGGTGACATGGAACAATAAGGGACCATTTTCTTTTCATGGGCTTAAAAAAGATAATGGGGACAGTATTCATTTTTAACAGGGTATAAAATGTTTTCAGGATCTGGAGTGGGCTCCCAGTGTCCAATGGAGGGTGTATATAATGCTGACAGGGGATTGGGCACCTCAATGTTGGCATGTGAACAGGGAATGGAGGGTGTGGGGTAGACATCACACAGAGGGAGGAAGTGGGAGGGCTTAATTGGTGATACTGGATGGGGGAACAAAGGGTGCAGGTGGACAGCATGCAGAGGGAGGGAGCAGGAGGGCTTAATTGTGATACCAAGACAGGGAATGAAGGGTGTAGGGTGGACAGCATGCAGAGGGTGGGAGCGAGAGGACTTAATTGTGATATCTGGATGGGGAACAAAATGTGGGGCAGACAGCATGGCAGAGGAGAGGAGCAGGAGGGCTTCACTGTGATGTCGGATAGGGAATAGAGGCTTGGACTGACAGCACTATGCAAATGAAAAATGAAGTGCCCTCTTGTTGGAGTGCTTCATTTCTGTCAACTAGAGGACATTCAAGTCAGCAGAAACCAGCCAGCAAGTGGAAAAGTAAAGGAGCCAAGTGCTTTGCACAACTTTGCAACATTTGGTGATAGTGTGACATAGACCGAGAGAGGAAGCCTCAGAGGGCTCCTTCTGCTGCTAGAAATGACAGCTATTGAAGCACTGCAGTGTATGAATGGTGGCAAAGAACAGGGGACAAAGCTGTCTGCTTACCAGCCAGCATTATGCAAATGAAAGGAATGAAGCAATCTCAATGGAGCGCTTAATTTCTTTCAACTAGAAGAACGGTTTCCAGCTGTGAAACTCTGACTAGTGTCACAGTCTACTGCATGCTCATTGGTCTCTCAGAGTTGATTGCTGTGCATTGACTCATCCCTGACACACCTCAGAAATGTCATTCTACATGAAGATGTTTCTTGCACATACACAAGGAAAGCTAAAAGATGAGATTAGCTGTGATTACCAAGATGGCAGCACACAAAAAATGTGAATCATTTAGCTACCACCTCATGACTGTTTCTTCATGCTGATGGGTGTTCACATGCTTAGCATCAGATTAGAGACTTTGCAATTGAGAATTGAGGCAGGGTTTTGGATGTCGTATCGAAGATCTTCTGCCATACGGAAGGGGCTATACGTGCACTAAACTAAATCTGCGTATGGAGTGCCTGTCAATTGGTGGTAGTGGTTGAGGGTGGAAGGTGCCACAGAATAAAACAAAACCTGTATATGGACCTTCTGTCAGTCAGGGGGTCATCAAGGAACTAAACATAGTAAGCTGCTGACATTGAGGAGAGGGAGTTCCTCAACCCACTAAACATTTTGTCACAAAATGGTGGGAACTTACCCCTTACATCCTTGAACCTAACACTTTTCAAACCCTTCCACTTCCTACTGTATGTCAATTGTCACAGGCCACAGTCAACCAATAGGAGGTTTAGTTTTAATTAGATAAACATTTAGCCTCTGATTATAAATGCAGTTCTTAGGCTGGGTTCTATTCAAAAGTGAAAATACAGTAACTATAACCAATATTTATAAAAACTCATCTTACTGTGACATATTCAAAATAAAGCATAAGTCAAAGGAAAAGACTCCAGTTTGATAATTTATCACACCGATGATATAGGAAACCTATTCTAATTACAAAGGTTGATTATACACAATTAAATGGAGCTGCAAATAAGTTTAAATTATGTTTCTTAATATAATTTTATGATCAAATGCAGCTCTATGGTGACTTGCCAAAGACCTCCTAAAATTCATATAGTGTGGTGTGCGTGTGTGTGGGGGGGAGGAGGGGTTATAACCAGGATACTAAATCCTCAATTCTTTAATGGAGGAACTATGATAAATCAAAAGTCATAGACAACATTCCTACTTTATTGATGTAAAAGGAAAGAAAGCTGATAGCCTCTATATGTAAAATAGAAAGAATCAAAGATTTAATATCCTGGTTTCCTGCCTTTATTAAAAGTACAATGTATTCTCACTTTTGAGTTGCCCTCATTGTAGGAACCCGTTTATAATCAGGAGGTTAAATGTTTATCTAACTGAAAGGTAAATTCTGTACAGGTTGGTTCCAATCTGTGGCCATTGAGTCATGCATAAATTGAGGTCTTATTGCCCATTGTCATGCCGCCTGAGGAAGCATTGCTAGTCCATGCTCTGCAACAGGATGACCTTGATATTTTTGCTGCTTTGTATAAACATACTCAGATATTAATACTTTTGCTTGATGCCCGTTGTTGAAAGATTAAGTGCTGCTAATAAAACCTTTTGCACAAGTCAGCTGTTATTTTTTATTCCGATAAGGCAGCCTCCATCAGCTTTTCAGCAAGTGCCTGATTGGTTGTTGCCTCTTTTATTTATTATTTTCATTCTTTGCTAACTGGGTAATGCCCACTGAGCACAAGGCCTATTTACAGGGGTGACCTGGGAGCTTTGGGAGGTTAAGTGACTTGATCAGGGTCAATCAGTATACATGTGGAGGTTGTGAGAAGCAAACCTATGTCTGCTGGATGTACCAAGTTCATTTGTAGCTTGTTGCTCTAAAATTTAGGCTACATTGTCAGCTCATATCCATTGTCATGGATCATGAGGGACACCCTATACAGAATGGAGCACCATGGGTCTACATTGCATGCACAACTTCACTTATGTTGTGTTTACTTAAAGGGGAGGCTCTGCAGTAACATCTGCCCTCTGTATACTCACAAGTCTCCCCTGGCCCTCCCTGGACCTTCCCTGTCCTGCTCTACCCCAACATCTGTTGTCCCTAGCCATTTTAGTTGACATGGATGGCTGAGGTCTTAAAAAATGTTTTACAAACAAGGTTTTAGACCAAGATTCAACAGTCATTGGAGGATTGCTGCTACCACAGTCCTCTGCTCCCGGAGAGCAGGGGATCACCTGCCTGCTGAACCAAGCCTCCAAATGAATACCCAATGTCAGGCCCTGCATCACCCTGACATCTCCCTGAAACGTCCACATTTTGTTATGCATGCAGTGAGGAGACCAAGGGTGTTTGATGCCACCACTTGTATGGCCATCCACAACTGCAGAGCTCCACAGCCCAGATCCAAAGCATGTATCAGGGCTGTCTTTGTGGAGTGAGCCCATCACGGGCTTATAGCTGACACTTGCTCATTCAATTCACACTTGTGTTTTCTACTTTCTTAGGAAAATTTGCTTTACTCCACCTTTTATCCTTTTGACATATCCAGTTTTTATGCCAATCAACTGTTTAAAGTATGATTTGCATTGAAAGACTTCAACAAAAACAAAACCCATTTACTTTTCTTGAATATTTTTCCCACCATTGCTAATTACTAAAATATTACTATTTAAATCATTATTTAAAATATTTGTGTTTAGTCATGATTGTCTATCCTCCCTACTCATCTTCTCTTGCTTGATCAGGCACTGACATAATCCAGTATTTGTCACAATCTGTTGACATGGTTATGGTTGCAATGTTAGAAATAGAAAGTCTGTGACTTCACTGCATGCCAGAGCAAGAAAGTAAGTGAGCAGCAGTGATGCAGAAAATGATTTCTGATACATACATGCTGCATGAGGAATAAATGAAACCATGACATTTGTTAAAATCTAGTCAATCAATCAATTTTTATTTAACCAGAAAAGCACTGTTGAGACAACTCATTTACAAGGTGGTCCTAGAAGGACTCAGTTACAATAAACCAACAATTAAGACAAAATTACAAGCAGCAGGATCACAACACATGAAGCACAATACATGATATTAAAGGAATAATGCACGACAGGGTGTGTGTTGTGCTGGGATAACGCCATGCCTGGGGGGGTTGGGCATGAGGGCGCAGGCCGAGTGCGTACAATTCCCCAGACATGGTGTTATCCCAAACGACACACACCCTGGAGTGCATTATTCCTATTATACAATGGCTTGTTGTTATATATAAAATAAAAAAATTATTTTAAAGAATGTTTTTATTAGTGTGGAAAAATATTTGTGTTTCTTAAGAGGACATGCAAAAAAAGAGGGCAGCCATAATGAAGAGAGCAGTCATAATGATGACAGTAGAGCTGTGGCATCGTGCTGGGATAACGCCATGGGTCCGGCCCCAAACTGACCAATCACAGTGCAAGATCTTTCTTGCCATTGTATAATAATGGATATTAGTGATTCTGGAGACTTTGTTATGAAAATCCCCTTTTAATATTGTTAATTTATAAAGGTGATAGTGCAAGACAGTATATTAATCAATCAATATATATTAGTAGGCAAACTGAGGGGAGACTCCACTTTACAGTTCTGGCCAAAACATATAACATTACATTCAATACATTATGGCATGAAACATACACAATGAACAACAGCATCATATTCATAACATAACAACCATCATCTGCAGCAGTCACAATGATTATACAAATGTGCAATTAAAGCTTTAAAATGGGAGACTGACAACAAGCCATTCAATTTTGTACATTTTTGAAGTTAGAGGGACAGAATACATTTGTGACAAAGTATCTATTTTTGTTTGGGTTTTAGAAATTGAATATAAGAACATATTATTAGAACATAATCTAAGGTCAATATGCCTTTTTTTGTAAATTGTCAATCAAGCACGTCAATCAAGCAGGACGGAACTAGTCCACATAAAATTTTATACACAAACATGTACCAACACAGTAGCCTTTTAAATGATTATGAAAACCATTCAAGTGTGGCATATAACACACAGTGGTGAGTATGCCTAGGTAAACCATTGACAAACCTCGAACTGTGGCACAGATGGTCCAAAGTGCTTAAAAGGGTGTCAGATGCATTATGATAAATACAGTCGAACTGTGAAAGAAACAAGGAAGACACTACATGCTTTCTTATAAAAGTTTTTACCACAGTTTTAAGGTACTGAAACTTACAACCATGCTGTGCATAGCTAGCATCAGCCCTTGGTAGCATCAGGCTAGTTGCCTTTTAGGGCCACAACAAAAAAAAAACGTGACTATTGGGAGTCACAGCTTGTCCAGAATCAAAAATAAGTCTCCCCAGTAGGTCCCTGATATGCATAATTACTTGCAAGTTTAATAAACCAAACAATGCAACTAACTCAGAGTTGTAGTATGAAAAAACCTAATATTTGATCTGTGACTATCTCCAAAGAGTTTTCCTTCTTAATTTTCTGTTTCTTTTTTTATTTCTTGTTTTTTACCTGCTGCTTCTTTTCTCTGACAGTTCCAGCCTCTGAACCCCAGCTCAACACATTCTAACACCATGTCCTGTCCCACTTACATGTGTACCTGCAACAAATATTTATCTATTTAGTTAATTTTTGTTGACCGGGTAAGTACACTAGACAAGTTCTGCCTATTTTCAGGCATGACCCGGGGGGGAGGGGGATACATATGAATGCCAACTGACCTTGAACCAGATTAAGCTGTTGGTGGTATTTTTAGTGAATGGGAGAAATTTGGCAAGTGCACGGGAAATTCTACTCACCATAGGATTTGCTGGCCAAATCCAAAATGGCCAGTATGCCTGAATCGCTGGAGGAGATGGAAGTCCTGAGGTAGGGGAGTCGACCTCCTCCTCTCTCTTGATTACCAAGAGGTCGAGGTTCTGGAAGAAGCATTAGAAGTGAATTTTGATTTTTGGAAGAAGACGAGATCTTTATTTCCACGGAGGATCTTTCTAAAACGCAAGAAAAGGCTCTGAAATATCTCATATGGACTCACAAAATACACAGATTGAAGGTTTGGCTATGTTTGCTTAGACAAGGAATTTCTTTCAAACCCGGCTTTCTCACCTAACAGCAGAAGAACAGGTTGGCAACTCAATTGTGCAAACTGACATCCAACGCCCCACTCAGCATGACACAGCTGCTCCCTTGCTAGTGACTGACAAGCCCGGTATTTGTGCATCACCTCAGGTAATTTCTTCCATTATTACTGAAAATAAGACTGGCAGTGACTCTGTTTATAGTGAAATTGTGTGCCCAAAGCCTGTGGGGTAGAAAGGTGGGATTTCGTGTGCAGCCGGTGAAAATGTTCAATTGTTTCAAATACCTGGGCAGTCTTCTTTGCAGATGGAGGCATCTGTACCTAAGCAAGCTGCTATCTCTAGTCTCACTGCAAATACTGTCATTTATCAAATAGGGACGACCCAACAGGACGGTGCAACAGTTAATTCTTTTACAGCCAGAAGCGCTCTTAAGCCCCGGAGGAAAGATGTCTCAAAAGGGTAGAGAAAAGCGCTGTTGCTTGCTAAACACAATATAGAGCCTGCTAGCCTGTCAGGAACTCATTTGACATTGGGGCCAAACCCATCAAAGGCTACAGCCTCAGATACAAACAGAATTCTCTCTGTAGCCCCAATTTCACAAAACCCTTTGGGCAATGACTAGTCCCCGGGAGCTGCACTACAATCTGCAGACTGGAAACAGAATTTATTGGGTAGCTGGATACCCGATCCTGCATGAGTTACCTTTTCTCAGGATTCTCCTACATGGTGCCAAATAATAAAGATTCCAGTACCTCTCACTACAGTGGAAAAAAAATTGGACAGTCTCCCTGTACAGGACACTTTACCCAAACCTACCCCAGTATCTGATATTTCTTTCCAACAGAATCATTCTGACAATGCTATTACAGAACTGGTTACACCTCAGGTGATTGATTCCGCTGCACCCCCTAAACAGCAAGAATCTCTTGAAATGACCAATTTGAAGGAGGTGCCAAGCTCAAAACCCCTGTTGTCTGAACTTTTCCAGAACTCAAAAAAAGAAGCTGCACCTCGACGTAATGCCATTCATATTAGATATAAAGGCAACCTAGACACTCGTCCAGACAGATATCGTATAGGGAAAATATTGTTAAAAGACTCTCTAAAATTTACCCCTAGGGATGTTTATGCCTTTATCAACATATTGGGGGAGGACAACTATGACATTAGCTTTCATTCAACTTATGCTTTAGACTTATTTTGGGAGCGATACAACCAGGTAAAGTTTTCCCCTACGTGGACCCCCTTTTTGGTAATTCCATTAAAAAAAACGTTAATAAAATATGTTATAGTGATGTTTCGGAATGAGGGGGTCCATGTAGAGGACATAACCTACTGGTTGTCTTTAAAATGTGAGGTTTTGAGTGAGCCTGAATCTATTTTGGATAGTGAATTGTTTTGGACTGGGGGATGGAAATATAAGGTGAAGTTGCGACAAAATGATTCTGGTATAGAACATATACCCAACTCCTTTATGCTAGGCTGGGATAAGGGGGTCTGCTTTTATGCTGGGCAGTCCAAGGCGTGCTATAAATGTGGTTCTAGAACACACTTCTCTAGCATTTATGATGTTCCAAGATGTAATAATTGTGGGGAGGTAGGACATGTTACCTTTCAATGTGCTAACCACACAAAATATGAACTCTGTGAGGAAGTTGGCCATATATTTCTGGATTGCCCTTGGGCTGCAAAAAATAAGGCTTCTGTGATCAGTCCTGATCTGCTGATACAGCAAGCCCAAGATGCTGCTCCTCCCCCCCCCAGAAAGAGACTGATATCCCTCAAGACCCCCCACCCCAAGTTTCTGAGGATCCGCCAGAATGTGGGGATAGCCATCCAGGCCCAAACTAGGATGTTGCTCTTCCTGTTGCTCTTCTACCAGTCTGTTATGTAGATAGGCCAGAAGGGGAAAAACCATCTGTAGCACTTGTGTTAGATAGTAAACCCGCACAGACTCTTCGTAGGTCCACTAGAAGTACAACTCCTCCAAAACCCAGTAAAACTGTGGAAACAAAAAATTCTTTCTCCATCCTAGCCAGATGGGGAGATGGGGATAGTGGCCAAGAGGAGGTCCTACCTCAACACCTGGATATAGGGCATCCTGAGAAAGTTGAGGACTCAGAGGGACATAAAACAAAGAAAAAAAAGAAACAGAAAAAGATAACTTAATTTTTAAATTAGGGTGCAGGTTTGTAAAATGGGCTCTGTGAATGTTCGTAGCCTATTAAATCCTAATAAATGGCATACCATCTTTCAACATGTCCTTTCTGCCGAACTCAATCTTTGTTTTTTCCAAGAGACTTGGATGTATACTTCCTATCAAGAGTGGGCTTTTAGAGCAGAATGGACTTGTGGTTTATCCTTTTGGTCATTTGGCCCTGGCAGGGCCGATGGCCTGGGTATAGTATTCTCTTCCTTTGCTTTTCCAATATCCAAATTAATTGATGCAATTCCAGGGAGGTTATTAATTATAGATGGTTTTCTGGGACCTACAGAATATAGCATCATTAACTTTTATGGTGCTCAATCGAAGGCTGATAGGGTGGACATGTTTCATACACTGCAACCCTATTTGGTTACCTTAAAACTGGTAAATTTTTTTGGGTGGGGATTTTAACTGTGAGCTTAAAAAACCCTCCACATCAGCTGGAAAAAAATCTATTGTGACTCAAATGTCTTTCAAAGCTGTATTAATACAGCAGATTTGAAATAATGTAGGCCTTTCTCAAACTCACATCCCCATTTTACCTATTCTAGAGGGAAACATTTTTCCACTATAGATTATTTTTTCATTTCAAATTTCTTCCTATTCCACAACTGATGGTGTATCCTGTGGAATTTTAAGACCACTGTTTTTGTCAATCAATTTTCAAGAAACTACTCATATGAAACCCTGTTACAATAGATGGAAAATGAGTGTAACAGATTGTAGGAGTTGTCTTCACTTAATGTGAGATGTTCCTGGCCTCGCTAGTGAATCTTGTTCATAACAAAAGTACATTGTATCTATAGTAAGGTGTGTGCTGTTGTTAAGTGTAAGGTCAAGTCAAGTCATACTTTATTTATATCAGCGCCATTCCAAAGCTTAATGTGCCTTTACAAATTATAACTTAAAATTAATCATACAATGAGTTAAAACAATAATATAATCAGTTAAAATTCTTAAAAATTCAATTACAGCTTCAAAGTGCGGCAACATAGCAGCGTAATCAGATTTCCAACAGTCCATCAAACACCTGTGCAAATAAATAGTCTTTAAAGGGAACCTTTAAATCCTCTACAGTCAGGCTATCTTGTATTCCATGAGGTAGAGAATTCCACAGGGTAGGAGCCATAAAGGCAAAGGATCTACCTCAGATGTTTTCAGACGTATCCTGGGAATCTCCAGTAATCCCTCATTGGAGGATTGGAGGAATGGGAGGGACAGTAAGGAACAATAGCTCTTGCAGGTACTGAGGTCCCTGATCATGTAGGGCTTTATAGGTCAGCAACATTACCTTGAAGGTGATCTGCCATTGTATCGGCAGCCAGTGCTTCACGAGCACAGGTGTTATGTGGCTGGACATGGAAGTTCCAGTTAAGAACCTTGCCATCGCATTCTGCACCAGCTGCAAATGCCAGATATCCACCCCTGGTAGCCCTAGGCAGAGGGCATTGCAATAGTCAAAATGAGTGGTGACAAAGGCGTGGACCAGAGTAGGTAGATCTTCAGATGGAACCAGGTGCTTTACTCTGGTGATGTTCCTTAGATGATAAAGGAAGACTGGCCTGGCATGCTAAGTGGGGCCCTCCAAAATATAAACCCTAGGGGCCCCCATGTCCCAACCATCCTCTGATCAGGGTCCACAACCAGTACCACCATTTTTCCCAGATTCAACCTCAGCCAGCTGGCACTCATCCAGTTCTGTATCTCCTGGAGGCAGTTTTTAAACACTGAGACAGTGTCAAACTCCCGGTAGGTACAAAAGACATGTAGAGTTGAGAATCATCTGCATAGCAGTGAAAACTCAACCCATACCATCTTATAATGTCTCCCAATGGCAGCATGTACACTACAAACAAGATGGGGGACAGCACCAAGCCCTGTGGAACCCTGTAAGGCAGATTCTGTGGGGCCGAGGAATAAACCCCGGACACAACCCTCTGAGACCTGCCCTCAAAAAATTATTGAACCAACTGAGGACTGCCCCCCCAGTCCACAGAAAAAATGCAGGTGCTCAAGCAGCACCCCATGGTCCACAGTGTCAAACACTGCTGAGAGATCTAGGAGAAGCAAGATGGAATGCACTCTCCAATCTCTAGCCATCAGGAGATCATTTAGCACCCACACCAGGGCAGTCTCGGTGCTATGCCTTTTCCTGAAGCCTGATTGGAAAGGGACCTAGATATTGTGGATGGTCAAATGATCCTCCAGATGCAGTGCAACCACCTTCTCAATAACTTTGTCCACAAAAGGCAAGTTAGAGACAGGTCTGTAGTTAGCTGGGCAGTCAGGGTCAAGGGAAGGCTTGTCATACTACCACCTTCTTTAAGGAGTCTGGAAAGACCCCTCTCTCCAATGAAACCCTTGCTATCCCAGCCAGAACCGGCCCAATAATCTCAACACACCCTACAAGAAGGTGAGTTGGTCCAGGATCCAAACTACAGCAGGTAGGCCGCAGAGTCTGCATGATCCTCACTATATCCATGACTGCCAGCTGGCTAAAGGTAGACCAGGTCACCTGGGTACTTGTACCACCCAGTTAATCCAAGCAAGGCCCAATGGGGAGGCACTGGTTGATCTCTGTCCTGATGGAGGACACCTTATCCACAAAGAACTGTACAAACTCCTTACACTTTTCTTGTGATAATGCTTGACTGGATCACAGACAGACTGGATTGCACACTCTGTCCATGGTTTTGAAGAGCTGAGCTGGTCTGTTCTTTGCTGCAGTAATTTTCCTGGACAGGAACTCTGCCTTCTTATGGGAAATTGCTGATTGATAGATCTCATAGTGATCTAACAACCTAAGCCTGTCCTCCTCCATGCGAGTTTTCTGCCAGTGTCTCTTCAACATTCACCGCTGCCTCTTCAGCTCCCTGAATGCTCCATCAAACCATGGGGCACCTGGGTGCAAAGTAAGAGGGCAAGCATGAACCAGAGTGATGACATCCAGTGCCTCAGTCACTGCCCTATTATAGGCAAGTACCAGGGATCCTGGGTCAGTGCTATCATTCAGAATACCCAAAAGGTCCAGAACCATCATTAGGCCTTCAGAGGAAACACCTCATAAAGGATGGTACTATAACATTTCCTTAGGGGCAGGCCTATTTCAGGGGATTGCGAAACTGAACCTCAGGGTATGATGGTCAGACCAACGATAGGATCCATCTCCATATTGAGATTTCATCCCAGGTGGAACACCAAGTCCAATGAGTGCCCTCCATGTGTGGCAGTGGTAACAACCTGTGTCAGGCCCAATGAATCCATCAATTGAAGGAGATCTTGACCAAAAGGCGATAGTTCATCATTGACCCAGGCATTGAAGTCCCCCAGAATCAACCATCTGGGGGCCTCCAAAACCAGGTTGGCGATGAAGTCTGCAACATCCTTCAGGAAAACCCTCCCATCACCTGGTGGATGGTAGATAATAAGGATCCTGAAACCTGTACCTGCACCTAATATGCACTCAAAGGAGTTGGTAGTTTCCACTGGCACCTCCCTGTTGTCCAGTTCCTGTGTAAAACAGACTGTGACTCCCCCACCCCTTCGGTCCACTCTCAGGAAGTGTATCACCAAGAACCCGACTGGAACTGCAGAAGCCAAAATTGGGCCTGCATTTTTATCCATCCAGGTCTCAGTGATGCAAGCCAGGTCTGCAGAGGCAACAAGATCTGCCAGCACTGCGGTCTTATTTCTAATAGACCTGGCATTGCATAACACTGCCCAAGAGGGACGAGAATATGAGGATGACCCCACCACCTGCCCATCCAAGACAGAGCCCTTGGGTATGGGCACAAGGCAAGGAGGACCTCTATCCTGTGTCCATTTCACTCCAGGGCATCTGCTGGTCCTCACTGTCTCTATCCATTCACCCCTTTCCCATCCCCCTTGAGATCTACGATGCTCCCCACCCCTCCGCCTCCTTACAATGCCTAAAGCCCGGCATCGGCAAGGTGTCAGTCTGTCATTTTGAGCACATTTTTACTTCAGTCTCTTACAACTGAACTAAGTGACACATACATCATGATCCTGTTGCAAATATAGCCAATGTGATGTATATATGATCAATGCAAGTTGAAGGTTATTTTGTGAATGTCCATGGAGTCACACTGGAAGTATATACAATATAGTTTAGTTTTAGCACTGTGAAACACTCCACAAACAGTGCCACTCCTGTTAAACATAATTACAATGACACCATGCTATTAAGTAACATTACTGTGAAGTGTGACAGGGTTGAATAAGACCCTATCTCATTTGTTATGCAGAAGGAGTTAAAAGCAAGGATCTTTTCTATCCTCTCCTTTTCAGTTTCTTGTCTGTCTCATTGCTCAATCAAATTTTCTTGTGAGATCTAGGAACTGATTACTCTGACAGTCTCATGATTCTCCCCTTTCTGCTATCTCCCTGCCACTTGCTGTTTCTATCTTTTCTTCCCCCTTGCTTTTCTGTGGTTATAAAAATATATGGGGATCTTTATGTGAAACTGGGTTCTCTGGATTGAAAAGTATAGGGTTATATTGTTGAAATGACTGCAAAAGCTTTTTATAACTCAGGGGTTAACCTTGAAATGCAGTTTGACCACCTCAGGTTTGTTTGCAAACTGTCAGCAGGAGTCCAGCATAGGATACACTGTTCTATTTGCAAGCCTTCTCGGGAAAGAAACTGACAAGAACTCTGATACATTTTGTGAGAAACAGGATGTCTCTTAAAAAGTATAGGACGCAGAAGTTAATCACCAGGAAAAGGCATTAAATATAAATAGAGCAATCTTGTGTTAGAGAGAGAGAGAGAGAGATTGAAATTTAGAATTAGAGATACCATCAAAGGAAGGACTTTGTTTTGTTTGAGCTACCTATATAAAAGCTATCCTGCACAATTTGTTTTATTGTTGTTATTGAAAATAATAAAATGCTACTTGCAAATCTTATAACTGCTCCTGGTTTTCCTATACTTCTCAAGCTTTACCTTGATGACAGATGGTGTTAGCAGTGGATTTACACCATGCAAACTCTAAGCCAGGTATGGATCCTGCAACAGCAAGCCCAGGAGTGATTACCAGAAGAATGTCAGCCAGATAGCAGAGGCAAAAGTACAAACTGAGACTGTATAGTCCGCACCAGTAATAGTGAAGAAGAACAGGCAGTGTAAGAACATGAAAGCATGTCTACCTTCTTCAAATTGTGGGCTATATAGCAAAAAAGAGACAGAGAAGCAGAGAAAAAAGGAGATGCAGTGACAGGAGCAGCAGAGAAGAGATGCAGCAACATGAGCAGCAAAGAAGAGAAGAGATGCAGAGATAGGAGCAACGATGGCTTGTTGCCTTGCAAGCTATCAAAGCTGTAGGATCTGGTACAGGTCCAACAGAGCAACAAAACACAAGAGCCTGAACTTACAAAGTTGTGTCCCTTGGATGATATTGAAGCATGCCTGACAACTTTTCAAAGGGTTGTCAGAGCCTGCCAGTGGCCAAAACAGCAATGGGCAATCAGGCTGGTACTTTATCTGACAGGTAAACCTAACTTGCCTACAGCAGTATGGACACTGCACAGTTGGGAAACTATGACCTTGTGAAAAGAGAAATCCTTATAAAATATGACATCTCAGGAGAGACCTAAAGGCAAAGATTCCAGTTCCTGAAGTACCACTCAGTCAACAAGCCTCAAGAAGCCTTCATCTGACATAGAGAACTCCTCATCAAATGGCTCCAACCATAAGGCAAAGCAGTCCCACAGATCATCTACATATTTGCAATGGAGCAATTCATCAACATCCTTCCCATAGACATGCAGCTTTGGGTAAAATATCACCGACCAGAGAAGGGGAAAGGGCCATTTCTTTGGCTGAAGACTATCAGATGGCCAGACAGACACCACAGCAGTAAAGTAAGTGAAGCAGATGACCTTGATACTGTCCTAGACACATTTTCTAGTATCTTCAACAGTGTCTGCGATACATTTGCCCTGCTCAAAAAAATCAGGGTCAGGGGACATGTTAATGCATGGGTCTCTCTCTACATCTTTAAATTGATGAGGACTAGGGACAAGGCCTAGATCTGTTACACTGAGCACAAGCACCCTGCCCATCTCTTTTCTCTCTATAAAGCACTCAGAAACAAGTGCAACTCCTCCATCAGAAAGGCCAAAATCGATTATCTCCAAAATAAACAACTTGGGGAATCGGCAAACTCCCATAAACTATGGGGGGCACTCTACTCCCTACTCTGGAAGAACAAGAATGCAGAATCCATCACGTTTATCCAAGGGGCTAAGCAGACCAATGACCCCTCTGAAGTTGCTAACATCTTCAGTTCCTTTTTTGGAGACCCTGATAAACATAAATCATTCCCTCCCTTCCCCTCTTACCTGTTCCTTCCCCCTCCATCTTCAACTCTTTATTTTTTTTTATTTTTTTTATTTATTTATCAAGTCTAGGATTACACATACCTTTGAGCCAAAGCTCTTTTACAAAGGTTCCACGTCAGCGAAATACAAATTATGGGAAACATCAAGACAGACATTACAACAATGTGGATATTGCAAACAGATTACAGATTAATACAATTCAAGGGTAACATTGTAAGCAAGGCAGCCAGCTGCATTTGTCAGAGAAAACAGAGAAGAGATAAGAAGTCCTGAAAAGATATGCTGAGCCCAGCCCCAAATTTTAATTCCAGGCCCTAAAGCCTTTGGACACTATCAAGCTTATCCAGAGTAACAACCCTAAACCCAGAAGAGGGGGCAGACAAAATTGACTTCAAAATCTTTAAACACACCATCATTCCTCTAGCGGCCCCCATTACCAACATACTAAACCTCTCACTTTGTTCCAATCATTTCACAAGCATCTGGAAAACTGCCACCGTAAAACCACTTTACAAATCAGGGTCCAGGAATGATGTTGGGAATTACCAACCTATCTCTCTCCTCGCTCCTCTCCAAAATCATTGAAAAGTAGTTCATACCCAGCTCACCGCATTCCTCAACTGCTATAACCTTCTGTCAGAAGCCCAGCATGGGTTTGATCCAGCCACAGTGCAGAAACAGCCCTGGTTAAATTCACCAGTGATATTTACAAGGCCAACGACAAAGGCCAATACACAGGCTCTGTCTTCATGGACCTAACCAAGGCTTTCAACCTGGTCGACCAAAGCCTACTTCTTGATACCCTCCAGGGCCTGCAAATCTCTGCAAATGTTGTTCCTGTGGCTCAGTAGGTAGCACACTCACTTCTGAGGCCAGGAGATCAGAGGGCTGTGGGTTCAATTCCCACATCTGACACTTGAGTTAATATCCCAATACTGACACTGTAGTACAGCATGGGGGGGGTGCTGCACTTCTGAGGTGCTGTCTTTTGGATGAGACATTAAACCGAGGTCCCATCTGTCTGGATTGGTGGTAGTTCAGGTGGATGCTAAAGATCCCATGGCACTTATTGAAAAAGAATAGGGGAATTCCCTGGTGACCTGGCCAAATTTCTCCCATTCACTAAAAAATACCACCAACAACTTAATCTGGTTCAATTTCAGTTGCTTACCATCTGTTTCCCCCCTCCCCCTTGTTGTATCTGAAAAAGGGACTTCTAGGCCCAGTGGGCTTACCGGTCAACAAAATTCAATACATAATAAATAATATATAAATGGGTCGGTAGCTACCTCTCCACAAATCCCAGAAAACAACCATCAATGGTCCCTTTTCCACTGACTGTCCAATTAAATATGGGTTCCTAGGGTCCATCCTGGGCCTCTCCTCTTCTCCTTTCCATAAACAACCTCCCAGATATCTGGCATGCAAATAAAATTGTGCTGTATGCCGACGATGCAGCCCTTTACTGCAGTGACAACAACATGGACACAGTGTTCAGAAATCTGCAAGCGGTTTTCAGCAAGCTACACCCTTGGTTTTCTGCCAAGGGTATGATCCTAAAGTCCAAGAAGACCAAGTTTGTGATCTTCTCAGGCCCAAGAAAAACCAAAATCTCAGGCTTAACCCTCGCTGACAATCTTAGGAACTCTATAGAAAAAGTGGATGAATTTAAATACCTGGGACTGTTCCTCAACCCGTACCTCACTTTCCATATTCATATTACCAACCTCATCAAGAAGATCCATATGAGGCTGGGTGTCTTATACCGAATCAGAAAGTTCCTACTTCCCATCTCCAGAATACGTCAGACTAGCTCCATGCTCCTACCCCTCCTCAAGTATGGCTCCATTGTCTACTCACCCCTTACCACATCCCACCTCTTCTCTAAACTCAGGACCACTTACAATAGCATTGCATGCTTTGTCACGACCTCCCATGGAATACCCACCACTGTGGCCTTTTGATCCTCTTAACTGGCTCACTTTTTGAGGGTAGGTTCCATTTTAAAAGTCTCTTTCTTACACAAGGTGACCCTTAACCTACTGACACCAAGCATCACCTCCTGTTCCCTAAACCAGTCCTCAAGCACAGTACAGGAGGTGCCACCTGTCATATCTTTGACATCCGTTATACTGTACCTCTCATGCACAGAATTCAATTACCTACAAAACCCCAAGTCTTGCAACAATGTGCCCACTGAAATTCTTGCCTATAGCTCAATCAGCTCCTTCAGCTGCACCTTCAAGGACCACCTCCTCAAATCTACCACTTGTGTGTGTGCCCTGGACATCCTTACCTCTGAATATACTGAACTATTTTGCTATTGTACTGTTCATCAAATATTTTGTGTTTTTTCTCCCTTTCTAACTCCCCTCCTTCCTCTGACTCCCTCTCCCATTTCTGCCCCTATGTCTTCCTAAACCTCTAGCGCTTTCTCAAATACACCCTGCCTGGGTGTTTTCCAAGCTTGTTCCTATGACTATTTTCCTCTGTATGAAATGTTTTCCCTGTATATAAACCTGCTGTGATCAAGAGTATTAATTAAGTGTATATACTATATTATTCCTAACCACACTGTATGATGTGTTAGCTTATTCATTCTAAACTTTTGTGTCCAATTGTTTTGTCAAAATATCTGTACAACTGAATGTTTGTGAAAATGGGCATTTTTGCTCACATACCCTCCAGTCTAAAATAAAAACTGATTGATTGATTTGAAGTAACAGCCAAGGACTGGTAAGACCCTCTTTTTCCTGATTTAACTCCAGGTCAGATAAGAACTCTGGTGGGGGTAACAAATCTGCACCCAAAGACTTCACTTGCTGTAACTATAATAAGTCAGGCCATATTGCAAGAAACTGCAATATAAATAAAGAGGGTAACACTGGAGCAGATTAAGCCTTAGCAAATCAGGGCAAGTATTTGACAGAAGTCAAGGTGGGAGACAGGACTGTGAAGGGACTTATTAATTTGGGAAGCAGACTGACCCAAGAGTACAGTATGTTGAAGTTCTAGAAAATACTACTAAAGGACCAGGTACTGGTGTCATCTGCATTCACAGGGACACTTGATACTATCCATCACCCAAGTGACTCTAAATATTAATGGGGTGTCACATCAAGTGAAAGTGGGGTAGTTCCTCAGGTACCCATACCTGTGATTATTGGAAATGACTTTCAAAGATTTACTAAGTTAATCTCAGATGAAGTGAAACCTGCAGTTTCAGAAGCAGTGGTAACAATAGCACAAGCAAAGAAAATCTCAGATGTTGGGGACACTTTTCCTTTTGGTGACTTTGATGTGGTCTTGTTTGAGACCAGCCCAAGATCTGGAAATCCAGGAAAGAAAGATGCCACCTAAAAATACAGTGGCAACAATAGACCGATTGACAAAAGGTGTTTATGTATGAAAATGCTGAAATTAAGCTGATAACCGTTTGTGATTTTGTTTCAGAGCGACCTAATGATGCTTCTCTCAAAGGTTATTTTAAGCAGCTGGGGGTGAAACAGAAACAGAGTGAAACAATATTTTAAAAATATAATGGGCTAATCCTCAGATACAGGAACAGATTGCACAACTGGTTATACCAATAAAGTATAGAACTGAGCTGTTACAAATAACACATGATAGTCCTATTGCTGGTCAGTCAGGGATGGACCTCACCCTTGTCAGATTGCTGTTCAGATTTTACTGGCCTGGAATTCATGAAGATGTTGCTACCTATTGCAGTTCTTGTGCTGAATGTCAGAAAGTAGCCCCAGTGACTAAAAAAAACAAGGTGTCCCTGGTTCTCCCTACCCTAAATAGATGTGCCTTTTGAGAGAATTGCAATTTATGTAGTTTTCCCCTTAGACAAAAGTAGCAAGGGCGATTGATTAATGTTGGTAGTATGTGACTATGCTACTCAATACCCAGAGGCAGTTCCAATGTGTACTGTCACAGCCCCAAAAGTGGCAGCAGAGCTTGCAAACATTTTCAGCAGGGTGGGCATACCTAAAGAGATTATTACTGATCAGGGTAGTAATTATGGTGCTGCATTACTGAAAGAGCTGTACTGACTACTAGGTATCACTGCCATATACACCTCCCCTTATCAACCTCAGATAGATGGTCTTGTTGAGCATTTTAATCAAACCCTAAAATGCATGTTAAAAAGGTTTATAAAAGGGGAATGGAAATATTGGGACCGATACTTACCCTACCTGCTTTTTCCTTACAGATAAGCTCCACAAGCCTCAACAGTTTTTCAGCATTTGAAATACTGTATGGTAGATAACCTAGAGGGCCATTAGGTGTAATAACAGAAATATGGGAAGATGACCCAGCTCAGAAAAAATCTATTACATCTCACATGTGTGCCCTGAGAAAGAAACTGCCAAATGCAGTGCATTGAAATTGCCCATAGTAATCAGGAAGAGGTCCAAAACCAGCAGAAGGTGTATTATGACCCCGGGTAAAAAAAAATGTTTTTGAGCCAGGTGAAAAGGTCTTGCTACTGTTACCTACTACAGACAATGAACTGTTAATGAAGCAGCAAAGGCCTTATAAACTGCTTAGATGTACTGGCACTGTTAACTATGAGACTGAGACCCCTGATAGGAAAAATCCTATCAAGATATGCTATGCTAACCTCCTGAAGAAATGGGTTGAAAAAAAACACCAAAAGGTGCTGTGTTAGTTTTACTAGAAACCTCTACAGAAGATATTGATATAGTTTATGACAGACCGGAACAGACTGTAACAGCTGATGCTAAAGGTGAAAGTTTCCTTAACCTCCAACAAACTGCAGAAAATCATAACTTGGTAAAGACATTTAACAGTACTTTCATCACAGTTCCAGGCCGAGCAAAACAGGTCAAACACATAATAGTGACAGGGAATGCTTGGCCTATTAAACAAAAGACATACAGATTACCAGAGTGGTTAAGTGCAAATGTAGTTAAGGAAATTTAGAAAATGAAAGAGTAGGGTATTATTGTAGAATTGAAAAGTGCTTGGTCATCACCAATGGTGACTGTAAGTTGCGTTGTTTAAAGATACGAACGAGACCGGGTCCGGTGACGGAAGAAATGTTATTTTTACCTACGTACAATGGTAATGCTAGAGACAGATCATTTCTTCAGTGTGACAATGGAATGCACAAGCTTATATACTAATTATTTAGGCGTGGTCGTTTCCCTGGAACAGGTAATTATTAGCCATAGGTGTGGCAAGCATTCTTTGGGAAGTAACTAGGAGAGACCAAGCCCAATTATGGTCTGACTGGAGTCAGCAATGTTTTTTTAGTCCGTCCTCCATTACGTGCTATCTCTGCTTGCCCAGATAAGGGGACATGGCTTTATGTTTGCTTATGTGCTTGCTCTGTTCCTTCTTCTTATGACTCACCCAAACCACAGTTCAAGGCTACATCTAGTCTTACGTTATAATATTACAAGGGTGCCAACAAAGGTTATATAGGGATAGGGCAATATAGAGACAGACTCCTCTGCCCCCCATTACATTCCCCCCTTTGGCACCATATTGCCAAATTTGAAAATCAGACACGTAGTAGACAAGCATTATACGAGGTAATTACCCCTGCTGGGTCTGGTCAGACTAGAGCACGTGATTTTGATGCATGATATAAATATGTAGAGTGCAAGCAATATACTGCATATTATAACAATTCCATGTAGGATTGAGCTTCCCAGTCACCAAGGATGCTTTTTATCCATTGGAAAATGTCCCAACCGCTATCTGTTGGAGCATGCTCACTGAGAATATGCTTGTTGTAATTTTGCACCCTCAATTACTTGTTCCAGTTCCTCCGAGTTGTCTGGTATATAGGTACAACATTCTTCTCCAATAATAGCACATACTCCACCTTGTGCTGCTAATACATAATCAAGTGCTGCTCTATTTCGTAATGTAACAATTCTAAGTGCCTTAATTTCTGCCGTTAATAAAGCGGTTGATAGTAATGTTTCATTGACTAATGTTTCTAATTCATAGCTTAGCTGATCAATATAATGCATTGCTTGGACCAACCCCCACCAGGGAAAAATTCCAGCTCCAAATTTCTCTCCTACTGATATTCGTTTGGAGTCTTGTGGCACTTCCTGTAACTCCCTTTTAATACGGTTTGTTGGTTTAGGGTGGCTTGAGTTTAACATTATGTGCATATTGGCCCTAGTTTGGAGGGTCCCTAAGTAACAGCATCCTTCCCATCCAAGTGGTAAGTAAGTGTAAGCTTTAAATCCACATACCCAATATAGCCCTGTGACAGAGCCAAGCCCTGTGTTACATAAGTCCCGGGGGGGAAATACAAATTTGTTGCATTGGCTAAATAGGTGCTGTTGGTGCAGCTACTGTTATTACTAGTACTGTTGCCAGTGTCATTACAAACTGTGACAGTTAGGGTTTTAATGTATCTAATGTCAGGGTAATACTTGGAGATACAGTTTTGGGTTGATCCAACATAACTTGAACTTGTCTTAGAGCTCACATTTTTACATATACAATAAGGAATTGCTGGTGTCTTTCTATGGTCAAGATGAATAACAGTTGGCCCATCAGTTGTCATGTTTGGTGGGCTGTACCAGTTATGTGGTAGTACAGAGTTATTAAAAACAGGTGCATTTACATTAGACAATACATACTGTACAAAGTTTGAGTCATTGATTTTTGCCATTGCGAACAATGGTTGGTATGTATCATACCAGTCCAAAGGATTTGGTCTCAAGTGGAGTCCAACGACTGATGAAAAGGGTGAGTGTGTACACATATAACAGTCAGTCACGTTTGCATTATTTGCATACAGTTTCATTAAAGTCCACCAGGTGTTTGTGGTATGGAGTGAGTCTCTGTTCCGTTTATATATTTTGAGGTCACTTCCTGTTCTCCACAAGAAGAAAATTGTCCCGGCCACACATATAATTATGGTGACGGCAGTTTTAAAGTTCATGGTGTCCTGTTAATTCCTTTTGTCAGCTGCAATAAAAAATAAAATTGTGCATTTATATTGAACATTTAGTTATTGTGTACTTTGTTTGTAACCTTTTTACATTGGTCTACGTGGACCCAAAATTCTGACTTTTTCCTCCTTTCACATCTCGACACATATATCACACTTTCCCCAAGGGTATTAAGGACTCGGTATGGTCCCAACCAGTTTGCATCCTTCTAGGGGTTTTTCTGTTCCCAATTTCTAACCATTACCATATCATTAATGCGTATTGGTATTCCATATCCTGTTTTAGGGCTTTTGTATTGTTTGTTGTACTCATGACTGTTTCCCATATTTACAGCCGCAAAGGGTAAGAATTTTTGTATCTGTGTTTGTACTTCCTTTAGAAATGCCTCATGTTTGATCCTGTCTGTGGTAGCCGTCCCGGGACTGGGTAGGTCTCCTGGGTGAGCTAGCCTCATTCTTCTCCCTGTCATTAATTCATATGGGGTTAACCCTGTGCTTGCTTGCACCGTGCCTCTGATGGCCATTAAAATGCCTGGTAGATGTGTTACCCAGTCTTTACCTTCGTCAAGTACAGCTTTTTTTAAAGCGTTTTTTAGTGTACGGTTTAATCTTTCCACCATACCTGATGCTTGTGGTCTGTAGGGTGTATGTAATCTTTGTTGCACCCCCATTATTTTGCACATTTCTTGCATGACTTGATTAACAAAGTGAGTCCCTCTATCTGACTCTATTACATTTGGGAATCCCCATCGGGCACATACCTGTGTGTATAATATGCGTGCATTGTTATAGCATTTGCACTTTTAACTGGGAAAGCTTCTACCCATTTTGAGAACATGTCAATTACTACTAACATATATTTATATCCCCCTTTTGCTGTGCCAAAATTCTAACTCTTCCTCCTGTTTTTTGTTTACGTATTTTAAACCTGCATTCTCTGTTACTTGTTTTCCCAGCCTGTACGCTACGGTTTGATTATACTGATACAAGCCTTGTAAGGCATTAGCAAAAATTTCCTTTTCTCTCTTGACCTTCTTGTTTCTGTCTGCTACTTGTTCTGAGAAATAGACCTGTGCGGGGATGTCTTCCGACGGGGTCTCATATGGCCCCTGTTTACAATACTTCCCCACGGATTTCCCTATTATAGTTTCCATGCTCATTTTGTCCCTTTGGTCTACTTGGATATTTTCAACAGGGTCACCCATGCACTGATGCCTCTGTTTACTTAGCCAAGGTTTACAACCCTTCTGTGCGCCCCGGCTTGCAAGTCCCAGCAGCCACACTCATATACCTTGCCCCATGAGTTCTTACAAGGTTATACCTTATAGAGCGAAAAACTACTTCTTTAAATACTTTTAGTCAGAACAAGAGGATCGAAACAAGAGGTTAATACATCACCTAGTGTGCAGACTGGATCCCTTCTGTCCTTGTAGGTGTAGTTGATTTAGTCACCGGACCGGGTCTGGTCCACCTTCCAGCCAGGCAAACTAGGGCTGTTCCTCCAGTGTTAAACGCAGACTGGCTCGTCCGGCGTGGTCGACCGCTCCGGTGCCTATGGTTTGTTAGCAACAGCGATCTGAGTCATGGCACCAAAAATGTAAGCTGTGTTGTTTAAAGATACGAACGAGACCGTGTCCGGTGACGGAAGAAATTTTATTTTTACCTACGTACAATGGTAATGCTAGAGACAGATCATTTCTTCAGTGTGACAATGGAATGCACAAGCTTATATACTGATTATTTAGGTGTGGTCGTTTCCCTGGAACAGGTAATTATTAGCTTACTGACACAAATGGCCATAGGTGTGCAAGCATTCTTTGGGAAGTAACTAGGAGAGACCAAGCCCAATTATGGTCTGACTGGAGTCAGCAATGTTTTTAGTCCATCCTCCATTACGTGCTATCTCTGCTTGCCCAGATAGGGGACATGGCTTTTATGTTTGCTTATGTGCTTGCTCTGTTCCTTCTTCTTATGACTCACCCAAACCACAGCTCAAGGCTACATCTAGTCTTACGTTATAATATTACAAGGGTGCCAACAAAGGTTATATAGGGATAGGGCAATATGGGGACAGACTCCTCTGCCCCCCATTACAGTGACTGTAAATAAAAAAGAAGGAGGTGTGAGAATGTACCTTGATTTTGGGAAACTTAATCAAGTGACTGAATTTGGCGGTTATCATATGCTCAGGACAGAGGATTTGGTGGACAGATAGGGAAGTGCCAAGTACATCAGTACCCTCAATCTCACCAAGAGTTGCTGGCAAATTTCCCTAGCTAAAGAATCCAGAGACAAAACTGCATTTACCATGCCTATTGGATTCTCAGTTCATCACCATGCCATTTGGTTTACATGGCACACCCGCTACAATCCAGTGGTACATGAATGTAATTTTAGCTACTCACACTGGTTATTATGCTGCTTACCTGGATAATGTTGTAGTGTACAGTCCAAACTGGAAAAGCCACCTGGAACACCTATGAGCAGTTATCCAATCTATCAAAAAGGCAGGTCTGACAATTAATTCTACCAAACGTACATTGGGCATGCTTGAAACCAGATACTTGGGGTAAGTTTTGGGAAATGGAGAAGTCAAGCCAGAGATTTCTAAGACAGAAGTTTTAGCTAACAGTCCTGTTGCTAAAAGAAAGAAACATGTCAAGTCATTTTAGGAATGGCAGGTTACTATCGGAGATTCATTCATAACTTTTCCAGTTCGCTATCCCCTCACTGAACTCATGAAGAAAAGGTGCCTGAATAATGGAAATGATCTCCAGAGTGTGATGAGGTTTTCAGGCCATCAAGGCTGAATTATGTGCAGTCACTCTTTAAAGCCCAGACTCTAAGAAATAGTTTTTATTCTGGACTGATGCATCACAGATAGGCCTAGGTACAGCCTTGAGTCAGAATATAAATGGGAAGAAGCATCCCATTCTATATATCAGTAGGAAATTGCATGACAGAGAGAAAAGGTACTCCACCATTGAAAAGGAATGCCTTCATTGCATGCCATGCCTCCCCCATAAAAAAGCAAAAATGCCAGCCCCATGGATGACACCCTGCTTCTCTGGTCCTGCTATGTGCCAGGAACCAAGTATAGGCTCCGTCAAGACCATGCCTACTTGGTGGCATGGCCTGGGGGGGCAAGCTTGGGAGAATCATCACTCATTGTAAGTGCCGAGGTGAGTGGGAACTGTGGGGAGCGGGGCTGAGCTATTGGAAACAGGCACCAAAAAGAATAAAACAAACAAAAAGAAAATGAATGCCTTGTGGCAAAGTAGGCCATTTAGTCCCTTACGTTTTATTTGCTAGGAGCTGATTTTGTACTTAAAACCGATCACAATCCTCTCTGTTGGCTTAACCAAATGAAGGATAAAAATTTCAGAATCACAAGGTGGTACCTGGCACTACAGCCATTTAAATCCAAAGTGATGCACAAATCTTGAAAACAGAATGTCATTACTAATTTTCTGTCAAGATATGGATCAGGAATTGAAAATTCTAAAGGTTAAAAAAGTGTGGGTTTAAACTTAACTGTTTGCTGTACTGGTTGTTATGGAAAAAGGAATACTGCAGATGTGCAGAACTGTAAAGGTTACAAGGTAATGCCAGAAGAGATTTAAAAGAAAGTTTTAGAAACCTTTATTTAAAAAAAAAAACAGGTTCCCTCTTAAAGAGGACGTATATAACAGGTTTGATTATGACCCTGTCCCATTTGTTATGCAGAAATAATTAAAAGCAATGATCTGTTCTATCCTCTCCTTTTCTGTCTTGTCTGTCTAATTGCACAATCAGATTTTCTTGTGAGACCTAGGACTGATCACTCTGACAGTCTTACAGTTCTCCCCTTCTGCTACCTCACTGCTGCTTTCTGTTTTTTGCTGTTTCTATCTTTTTCTTCCCCCTTGCTTATCTGTAGTTATAAACATATACAGTATGTGGATCTTTATGTGAAATTGTGTTCACTGGTTTGAAAAGGTATATAGTTATATTGTTGAAATGATTGCAAAAAGCAATTTGGAACTCAGGGGGTTAACCTAGGCATGCAATTTGACCACCTCAGTCTTGTTTGCAAAACAGTCAGCAGGATGCCAGCTTGGAATACAGTGTTCTATTTGCAAGTTTGCTCAGGGAAAAAACTGACAAAAACAAGCATTTGTCAATGCCGAATGTTTGCTTACTGGCATTGGCAGTGGTAGTGTAGAAGTTACAGAGCTGCATAATAGGAATGGCAGTGAAGTATTGAACTAAAGCCAACCCCACCACCCTGCAGAGAGTGACAGGCATTGGGGTGTGCATTTGGAGTGCGTCAGGCATAACGGCCACGCCATTTCTACCCACTCTGCAGAGGCTGACAAGTGTGGCGTGCCTTGGAGTCTTTGGCTCTTATGCGCACCCGATTTCATTAGGAACATGGAGAGATGGGTGCGATATAGGAGAATGGGGTGAAGTCTGGAGCCAAAGAGTCCAAGGCATACCTCGATGCCTCTCAGTGACTCAGGGGTGTGGAATGGTATGAGCATCACAGGCAAGAATCCAAGTCACACCCTGATTCCTGTCATTCTCTATAGGGGTGGGCGATTTAGTTGAAAAGCCAAATACCTCAGGCATTCATTGGTATTTTAACTCCAAATCTTCAACATGTTTGTTTGTGACCCCACCTCATGAACAGGGAATATCAGTTTGTAGTAGCTGCTTATGCACAGTGACTACGGGTTTAGCACCACAGGTGCAAAAATATTCTGAACAGGCTGTAAAAATGACAGCTGTACTCTTTCATGGGGAGGTGTAAAATGGCTATGTTGCAAACGTGTAGTAAAGATATTTAAAAAAATGGTGAAGTCACGAGCGTACATAGAAACTGTGCAACGCACACCCGTTATATAAGTAGGTTGGGGATATTTTATAGCAGATTGTCAACTCAGGCATTTTGATGCCTCCGATCATGAACAGTGTCACTGTGATTTTCTTTATCTGTGCCGAACAATGATTTCCCACAGCGACCACGCATCTCTGCACTGAAAGTGTGAAAACACACTTCGGCCATGTTGTGAAAAATGGCAGCTGTACTGTTCATAAGGAAGTGCTGAAAAATGCCACTAGTGAAAATCTGGACTGAAAATATTACAAAGTCATGAACTAACGAGGATGCTTGGAAACTGCACAATGCTCACTCATAACACAGTCATTTTATGGACTTTTGTCACCAAATTTTCAACATAGCCATTTTAAGACCTCTGCTCATGAACAGTGTAACTGTGATTTTCTTAATCTGTCCTAAACATTGCTTCGCACACAACAGTACCATTATGCGCTACATGTGCAATAACACATTTTGGGTGACATATGAAAAATTGCAGCTGTACTGTTCATAAGGAAGTTTTAATAAAATGGACATGTTGAAAATCTAGTAGAAAATATTAAATTTGCAAACTTATGAACATGCATAGGAACTGTGCAGCATACGCTCGTAAAAGTCATTTTAGGCATTTTTCACCAAGTTTTCAACATAGCCATTTTAAGACCTCTGCTCATGAACAGTGCCACTGTGGTTTTGTTAATGTGTCCCATGCATTGAGTTTGCGCACCGACTGCGCCATTGTGCGCTACATGGGCGGAAACACGTTTTGGGCAGGATGTGAAAAATGACAGCTATACTGCTCATAAGGAGGTGTGGAAAAATGGCAATGTTGAAATCTGGAGTGGAAATATTGACAATTCGCAAACCTATGAGCGTGCGTGGGAACTGTGCAACGCACACTCGTAAAACAGTCATTTTTAGGAATTCTGTCACCAAATTTTCAACATTGCCATTTTAAGATCTCTGCTCATGAACAGTGACACTGTGATTTTCTTAATGTGTCCCATACACTGAGTTCGCATGACTCTGCGCCATTGTGCGCTACATGGCGGAAACACATTTTGGGTGAGATGTGAAAATGGCAGCTGTACTACTCATAAGAAGTGTGGAAAATGGCAATGTTGAAAATCTGGAGTGGAAATATTGAAATTCGTAAACCTATGAGTCGCGATGAGGAACTGTGCGCAACGCAATCCAGAAATAGTCAATTTTTGGAATTACCACATAGCCATTTCAAGACCTCTGCTCATGAACAGTGTCACTGTGATTTTCATAATTTGTCCGTACATTGATTTACTTTACCGACTTGCGCCATTTCGCTACAAGGTGGAAACACATTTTGGGTGAGATATGAAAATGACAGCTGTACTACTCATAAGACAGTGTGGTGAAATGGCAGTGTTGAAAACTCTGGAGTGAAAATATTGAAATTGAGAACTTACGAGCCCGCGAGGAACTCGCGCAACGCACGCTGTTAAACAGTCATTTTTTTGAATTTGGCACCACCAACATGATGTTTTGGCCCTTTCTCATGAATGATGTCACTTTCAGCGGAGGTATTCAGTCCGAAGGGTGATTTCGCAGTCACTGCACAGTCACTGCGTGAAATCACCCTTCGAGCGAATAACGCCATGACAGTGACATCATTCATGAGAAGGGGTCCCAAAACCCTATGTTAAAAATTTGTGCAAAATTCTAAAAATGCTCGAGATATAATAAAGTTGAACCCTCCTATCTAGGCCATTATACAGCTTACCGGCATTTCCTCAGTTCGCGGTCGGCTTTGAAGAGTGCAGGCGTGTTCCCGTCCACGAAGATCGCTGCACGGAGTCAGAGGTAAGTATGGGTGTGGGGTGTGGGGAGGCTGGTTGCGAGTGGGTGGGTGCGGGTTGTGGGAAGGGGTTCGGAGCAGCGCCAGTGGACCGTTTTGTTTACAGGTTAAAATTTAAAAAGACTTCATGGGACCACTTGCCACGCTGGGGTGGGCTTCCAGCATGGCACAATGACTTTGGGGGCCGTTCAGCCGACGGGGATTGGGCACCCCAGTCGGCAAAAAACAAAACAAAGGCAGGACCGTTTGCCACGCTGGGGTGGGCTCCCAGCGTGGCACAAGGCTGGGGGGGCGCAACATGACGGATTGCCACGCTGGGGTGGGCTCCCAGCGTGGCATCAACTATTGGGAGGGAGGGAGGAGACAGATTCATTCAGGCCGACGAAGTTGGGCACCCGTCGGCTATCACCTGCGTGCAGGGGCATGCACGCCTGCGGCTGGGGGAGCTGTGCGTAAGCAGCTTCTTATCGCTGCTCACTCAAGCGTAGCTTCCCCTTTCAACTGTATGCCACTGCATTTTGGAGCGTGTCATAGACATCTCCAAAATGCATTGGCTTACAGGGGCCGTGCCTGCCAGCACAGTGCCTGAATTGGAGGAGGAGGTGACACACCTCCGAAATCTCCGATGAACTTTATGTTCTTGCACATGGCAAGCAAACATAAAAATGACAAGAACTCTGATACATTTTGTGAGAAATGGATGTCTCTTAGACCCTGTACACTGCTGGTCCATTTTTAAAACTGTTATTAAAAATGTTTTTAAACTTAGTACAGAAGTCTGTCCACACTGTCCTGTACTGTGTTTGAACATGGTAACACTGCATCCACACTAGCTTTTCAAGTACGGTTCTGTAGCTCGCTCTGTAGCATGGATCCACTGTGAAACACTGACGCCTTTAATTTAATTGGGGGTGGTCTTACATATTTTTTAAAAACTTTGTTTATTATTTTCTGAAACAAATATACAGACCATAGATCCAGACACTACACATACAAATAGATGGAATACATGCATTTTAAAATCAATGCCATTTAGATACATCTTTGTGGTTTCAAGTACATTTCAATACCCTGATGTCAATAAGAAATGAATAAGCTGCGTTCACATGAGTCCATCAGCAGCAGGATATGAGGCTGACTGGTCAGTAACAGATATTCAGAGTCTTTGCTCCCATAAGAGAAATTGAATATATCATGCTATTGCAAAATAGTCATCCTAAAAGTGTTTTCACAAATGACTCAGCATTCAACAAATAAGACTGCTATAACTATAGTGTTTCATACACTTATAAGAATAAATCAAATTTAAACAATAAACTGACTGAGAGAGAAACTAGGTGTTAAAGTATTTTTTACATAAAGAGATATTAAGCACTACATGATTCTTGGTCCCTGCATTAGACACCATGCGTCTGAACCGTTAAATTTAAAAGTTTTATCAATCAGAACTTAAGTCTTCAATGCAATGCTAAGCATTTCGTTAGGCAAACCTGAAGATATGGCACAGCCGCTCAGGTTTCTTGTCCTTCTGATTCTACATTTAAATGAGGCTAGTCTTCCCTTCAGGCCCTTGCTGGAGAATGTTTTTGTGGGGCCCATTTTAATGCTTCTAGTGAGTCTGAAAATAAGTAAGATCTGCCTTGATGGGCAATACCAGTTTGGGCTAGAACACCAGCTCATCTGCCTCTGATGGGCTCCACACACTTGTTGAAGGGTTTCTTTTCAAAAGGTTGTGAGCTTATATGTGATATAGACACACCTGCTGTCCATCCTGTAATAATGTTTTCTTCCTCTGTGCAGTGGCTTGAATAAAACTTCTAGATCCCACTCCGACCATGACTCTCATGATAGTTTGTGACACCTGAAGGCTGTCAATCATATTTCTGGCTATCACTCTGTATTTCTGAGTGCTCAGTGGCCTCAGTGATGGGGTGGTAAATAGTCTCATTCAAACCCTTCTGGCATTCCAAGACCCCTGATTCTGGAGACTTTGGCTTAGTTTTCAAGAGATTCTAGCTTTAACCATATTGGCAGTAGTAGCACTCATGGCAGCCTTGAAACAGTTTTTTGCATCTACTGTTTCCATTTTTATGTGAGTACATTAGTTAGGGTGTCAAACATTTTGGCCAGTCCTGCAACAGTAGATATGTAATGTAACCCCTCACCCCTGCCTTTTTAGCAAAATGACAGGTGGCATGCTGTTGAAGCTGACAGCAGTACCTGGTGGGGACTGGGTTCGGGGAGGATGAGGTTACTCGGCACAGGGGCCTAGGTTTGGCTACTCTGCACAGGGGCACCCAAGTAATCCGAACACAGGAAGCAAAACTGTAATGTCCAGAACCAGGAATGGGATTCTTCAGTGTGGCTTTTATTCACATCCAAGCTGAACAAACAAAGCATAGACAGACCCCCATGGGGCTACATTCCTGGTAATGCAGATTAGAGACTACAGAACACTTTATCACCATTTCCAGCCCTCAGGCTCTAAACCCACCAGGCACACAGCCTGGACTTGCACGCAGCTTTGGGTACACAGCCCAACTTGTACACTACTTGGGTTTTCCCCACTGGCCTGGCTCCCCCGCCAGCCACTTGATCCGCGGTCCATTTGAGGAATGAACCAATTATCCTGTTGTGGCTCCCCAAACCACACTAGAGTCTTCGACTCCTAGAGAGAATTTTCCTTACAATCCCACATCTGGGTACTTCCCTCATCACTGGCCAAGTGCCTGAGGTAAAGTAGAAATCCACAGAAGAAATCCGTAGAGGTGGACCTGGTCACTAAAGATGGGGGCCACCCACCTCCAGCTCCCACAGCCCATACCCGGCCATTTCTCTGGAAACTGAACAATTCCTTTACTGAAAACTTTCAAATGTAGATTCTGAGTAGACGTCTGTCACATCTCCTCTACATATCATTTACATCCCAAACAAGCTCTGGACTTGAACCTACTTTTAATTTGCTTAGCCCATTACTCTAGGCTTCCCAATATTTAGTAGTTCAATCCCCACATTGTCACACAAGTCCCAGGGTGAAAAACATAGGCCCTTTTAGCAAGAGCAGACACTCACCCTCACGTTGCAGGTGCCCCACAGGCGCCTCACAAATCTTCTTGTTCTCCAAAATAAACTCTGGAAACACATAGGCAGCTTTTCCTTCACAAGCAGAATTAGGGGGTTGCCCCAGGAATCTGCAGGGAACCCTTTCCTGCCCCCCCCCCGAAGGGACGGGGCACTGATACCCGGAAACAGCGGTCTCCACCATTTCAATTATCTTCTGTGTCTCTCTCTTTAAGGTGGAGACACACACCCTTTTAAACTAAAAGTAGCCCTCTGTCAGGGCTGAGGCTCCTAGAGCCTTCACTGAGCTGCTTTCTCAGCAAGCTCCCAACTTCACACTTCACTGACTCACACTCAACTGAAGACTGACTTCAAAACCTCCCAACGTTCTAACTAACTTCCTTACTGCAGATTCCAATATGGCTCATGCAGCTGCGATAGTTCTATTGGTGATGTCATCCCTCAGTCTCAGCTGAGACTGAGAACAGAGTGAGACAGTGTGAAACCCATTTAACTGGAGTTTCACAAGCTGCCTTCCCTGCCTACCACTAGGTCTGACTGGGATTCTAGTAACCCCGGATAACAAGGGGGTTATACTCGCCCTTGACCAGGAAAATGACTGTCCGCAGTCATTATTTACCCGGCCTTAGGCCATCCCACCCTATGTGCTACCTGTGGAGTGGGGTGATCAGGCCCCCTCCTACCATGTGCAAGCACAGGCAGGCAACACTAAGGGCCTAGAGGCCTTGAGCTGACATATCAGCCTCTACACTATCCACTTACTATGGACACCTAGTGGCTCTGGTAGAACCATCCAGAGCATAGCCCTGATAGATCAGCACTGCGGTCCCTACTGCAGGTCAGGGCCACAGTCTGTCTATCCCCCCTAACCCTCTAGGGAAAACCTATCTGCCTTTAACCTAATACCCCAAAATTAAAAAACAACCCAGGGACCTCCCTGACCTCGGGCAACCTGCAACCACCCACCATTAAAATACCACATTTTATACCATGTTACTGTCTCCTCCCTACCCCCACAACCACACCTGTGGAAGGAAAGGGTTAATACAGTAATAACAACAATAACACCACAGTACTTTAAATTTCTACACACTAAAGCACTGATGAGGAACTCCGATGAGCCCCTCCTCCTCTTCTTGTCTTCTCTTCTGTCTTCCCAGGAACACCTGTAAGAAAAAGAAAGACAACACACACGCCTCCTAATCTGCATACACAGTCTACCTAAACCCCTACCATCAAAACACTGAATAATCCCAAAAAGATTTTTTTAGAAAAAGGTAGAAAAACAGTATTTACATTAGAAAACAACATTATTTACAATACACATTTGGGGGGATGGAGTGCCCTAAAAGTCCCAACTAGTGACCACAAGGCCTGAAGGCTAGTCCAATAAAGAGTCTCTCCTGGGCTGGAGCCCAGTGAAGCACAGTTCTAACAGGCCAAAGTCCCGAAGGGGAGAGTGTTTGTGGATAGTTCACACATTTTGAAGTCTGCTAGTGTAGGGTGTGTACTGCAATGTCATAAAGATAGAAAAGTTTGGACTTACCAACCACTTGTAGAATGGAAATTTTGGGACCGACCTGCACCTCTGACGAAGACTCTCCCTGGCAGTATGTCTTCCGATACAGCTGGGAAGACATCTTCCGGGAACCACAGGAGGGCACATCTGGGAACTGCTGGGTTGATGTCATCTCTGGAGATGGAACCTTAGAACAGGAACAAAAGAAAACAGCTGGTCCGACGTCATCCGAATGCCAGGTGATGAACAGGATACAGCTGGGCTGGTGTCTCTCTGGATCTGAAGTCATCTGGTGGGCCAGTCGATGGTTTCTGGAAAGGCCAGTACACTGTAGACTGATGAATGTGGGGCACCTGAGTCCTGGATGTCCATATTGGCGAATCAATAAAGGCACTTCACAGTCTGGTGTGGCAGTATTGACTACCACTGCTCAGCTGTCCATTTTGTAGGCACGGGGACATTTGCTGAGAGGTCCTTGCACTGAGACCAATAGTACCGGGGGTCAGGAGCTTGAATTATTACCCCGTCTGGGCACATATAATTCACACAGTGGGAGATTTCACGTCCCTCTCCGTCCACCACTCTCACTCTGTCTATGAACAGTGTCCTGCCTCTCTTCCACTGGGTATACTTTTTGTGAAACAGCCTATTCTTTACATGCTTGTTGGCCCCAGGATGCACATTTTTCATGGCTTCATCCCAGATCCAGTATTTCCTGCAGTTCTCAATCTCCCCAGACTTTCCGAGGAAAGGTAGGAAAGGTCATACCATAGATCTCATTTGCCTTTCTACGAACCAGTCTCTCTCTCTTACTTGCTTTGGTCAACCTGAGACTGCTGGCCTGGCTTGGGGTGGCCAGTCCTGGTTCTGTCAGCTTCGCATCCTTGAAGAAATTAAAACGGATCCCTGAAGGGAGTCACGTGATGAGCCGGCTCGGATAAGACACGCCTCTCTCCTCCGAGCCACAAGCATCTATATTAAGCTTAAAGTACCCGATTTTGGTGGCGGTTTGTGATCGTCTTTGATTTAGTGTTTGTCTGGAAGCACCGAGTGGTCTGTGGGGTGGTGCAAATTTCAGTTTGCAGAGCGGAGGAAATACATTGGCAAGCCTGCGAGTGAGTTGGGGTAGGCCAAGCCCGACCTCGAGTGATTGATGGAGACCTAGATCGTAGCTCCAACTGACGGGCGCCACCAGCCGCCTAAGAGGCTGGAGCCCCACTCCCTACCGATCTAGAGCAGGGTGAAGTGCTCTACCAGAAGGAGGGTCGGGAGTCAATACTGAGGACATCAAAGAAATTAAGTCCTTGCTGCAAGGTTTGGTAGTCGACTTTGCTGAAGTGAAACCGACGCTACACTCACTGGCCCAAAGGATGAACAACGCAGAGGCCAGGATTGCTTCACAAGAAAGAAAAGTCACCACTTTAGACCAGGAGATAGTGGTGCTTCGGAGACAGGTTAAAAAACTAGAGGAAAGGCTGGAAGACCAAGAAGCAAGAAATCGCAGAAATAATTTAATATTAGCGGGGCTACCAGAGAGATCAGAAGGTCCAGATTGTGTTGCTTTTGTACAAGAGCTGCTTTTGAAAATGTTTGGCCCTTCACCATTTGGGGAAGGGTACAATCTGGAGCGGCTCATCAGCGCGATTGTGGGAGGCCCCGCCACCAGGGCTAGGACCGAGGTGATAATTATGAGGTTCCTAAATTATAAGGAGAAGTCATATGTTACTCAGATGTTTAGCAAAGAAGCCATTGCAGTGGAATGGAGCCTCAGTTTGGTTCTTCCAGGATCTGGTTCCAGGGTCAGAGAGAAGCAAAAGAATATGGAGATATCAAGAAGAAGCTCTATCTGGCTGGTATAAAATTTCCTTCTGTATCCGGCTCGTTAATGGTGAAACTCTCTTCGGGGGAAAAGAAATTCTTAACAGCAAAAGACGCATGGGATGGACTCTGTGCTGATCTTCCAGATCTCTTCAAAGGCTCAACCTGAGGATGTCCTATGTGTGAGGGCAGGTCTCATTCGGACTTATTGGGAGGAAACTCTTTGGCCATTTAAAGTGCTGGGTTGGATTAAGTAGGCCTCGGCCAGAAAAGGATGCATTTAAATAAAAACTGGGGGTTGTCTCTATGAGGGCCCTGTGGTGGGAGGGGGAAGGGGTGGGTGAGTGGTTGGGTGGGGAGGCTGGGAGAGGTCAAGAGGATTCAGGGCTGTCTCAGGGGTAATATGTGGGTTATAAGGGAGCTGTTTTGGGTTGTAAAGGGCCGGGTTTACCTTAGGGTTTGACTAAATAGACTCACTGGGGGAAAGGGATGTAACAAAGAAAGTAGTGGGCTCAGAAATTATTAAGGGTGGGATCTCCGAGGGAGAACTATGGACTGTTGCTGGAAGCACTGCCTGAGATTGTTCGACTATTCAACCTGAATGGAAATTGGACTTGCTGTCTATTGCTAGTTTGTTTTTGCTTTTTTTTATGTTTTAGCCCTCTTTGGAGTAATGGAATTTCTCGGGCAACTTTTATTAAAGGCTACTGCTCAGATTCTTGGGTTCTGTCAGGAGCTTGGGGTCCACATAGCGGGTTCTTATAAATTAAGTGGGGCTCTGGGGGAAGAGGAAAGTGGTTCATCCACAACTCATTGAGTTATGGTGGGTCAGTCTTGGGACCGGGGAAGTGGGGGAGGTGGGGAGAGGTGTGAGAGAGAGAGTCCCAACCAGGGAACTGTGGGAGGGATCCTGGCTAGTCTGCGTCCAGGTTTGGTTATCTAGTAGTGCACTAGTTACATGGCAATATATAACATTATTTCCTGGAATGTCAAAGGTCTAAGGACTGAAATAAAAGATTGACAATCCTGAGGTACATTGAGCGCAAGGATCTCACATTGCAGCTCTACAAGAAGCTACATTTATTGTCGGACGGGTGGAGTGTTTAAAAAGCGCTGGGTAGGCCAGGTTTATGGGAGGGTCGAGAGAGAGCATCGGGGGCTAATTTTAATAAATAGGTCATGTCCCTTGAGGTTAATCAGGTGGTAACCCGGCAGGATGGCAGGGAGTTTTGTAAGGGTAACCTACATGGGAAGGAGGTTGTGGTGGCGTCTATTTATGGGCCAACTCCACCGGACCCTGAATTTTTTGCCTCTATAGAAGAAAATATTGCAATGTTCCCATCATTGTCACTGATATTAGCAGGTGATTGGAATCTCTGTTTCGACAACAAAAGAGACAGGAGACCTCCTGTTAAGGGCCTGGATCTAGAGCCCAGGCAGCGCTGACCAGGTTTCTAGAAGTGGCAGGCTTGTGTGACCCAGCTAATTTGTTTGGGGATGGGAGTTCTAAGATGACATTTTATTCAGCGCCTCATAGGGTTCACACTAGGATAGATTTTTTTTTGGTCAACAGGGAGGCGCTAGGGGGGATCAGAGCCTTCTCGACTGAAGGTAGAACTCTCTCCGATCATTCCTTGATTCGGATTCAATGGGAACCAAAGTTGCTTCCTACAAGGCCTTTCAGGTGGAGGCTGCAAGATTGGCTATTAACATCAGAAGGGAGAAGGGAAGAGCTTGAGGGAGCTCTGCAGGAAATCATTGGGGTACAAATACCCACACTGACAAATAAGAAATTAGCTTGGCCCACATGTAAATTCCTGTATTCTATGGCTGCTAAAGCGTTTGCTGACAAAGTGAGAGTGATTAGAAAGGCGAAAGAAGAATTTTTTGAGGCTGCTATTAGTTCTCTATCACAACAAGAAGGGCCCTCAGAAGAAATAGATATGGAGCTTAAAAGTTTAAGGAGGGATCTCTCGGAGATTCTGTATGGTGAGACTGAATTTTGGCTAAATAAGATTAAGGCTAAATACCTCCTTCAGGGGATGTGCCAGGCGCCTTTAGCGGTGAGGATTAAAGGATGGGAAGCTTCCAGGACTATCAGTTCAATTTTTCATGAGGGGAGATTAAAGACGATCCCCAGGATATAGCGGAGGCTTTGCTTCTTTCTTTGAGGAAGTATATCAGGAATCCTCGGGGGACAGGGAGATAAGAGAGTATCTAGAAGTATTCAACTTCCAACTTTGGACCCCACCCTGGCTAAGAACCTGGAGGCCCCAATAACTTCCTCTGAGATTATAGAGGTGGTCCGCTCTCTCCTTCAGGAAATCTCCAGGCCCGACGGTTTAACGGCAAAATTTTATCAAACTCATATCCAGTCTATTCTCCCAATTTTAAAGGAATTTTTCATACTATTATGGGAGGGTATTAACCATCATCCCATATACCAAGCATATGTTACATTAATACCTAAACCTGATAAGCCAAGGATGCCATGGAAGCTATAGGCCTATATCGTTGATAAATCAAGATATCAAGATACTTACAAAGATACTGGCCAACAGGATAATTAGTAGCTCCAAATTTAATCAGCCAGGAACAGGTTGGTTTTATGCCGGGGCGAGGGGCATTAGATGCACTTAGGAAACTACACCATATTATAAATTTTGCCTCAGGCTCTGGGATTCCCTTGGCCCTGATCTCCCTAGATGCTGAAAAAGCTTTCGACCGAGTCTCCCATTTTTTTTTGTTCAGAACAATGGAGAAAATGGGGTTCCCAGAGGGTTTGATTAGGGGCATCAAGAACTTGTATGCAGCGCCCACGGCTAGAATATTATGTAATGGCTATCTTTCAAGAGAATTTCAGTTAAAAAATGGTACTCGGCAAGGGTGCCCTTTATCACCGATTTTGTTCAACATCTATTTAGAGCCCCTATTAAGGTCGATCAGCAGGGAGGTCAGGGTCCAGGGAATTGGGATTGGCAACATGGAGCTTAAGTTTTCTGTTTTGCAGATGACATTTTGCTCCACCTTCAAGATCCAGTTTCTTCTTTTAGTTCTGTTAGGAACTTATAGAACAGTACGCTTAGGGTATCTAACTATAAACTAAACCTTGCTAAAACACAAATTCTACCCCTGACTCCGCATGTATTTAGGGCAGATTTTGCATCCATGGGGGTTCAGTGGAATAAGGATAAGTTAAAATACCTGGGTATTTGGATCACTGCATATCAGACAATGGGTGCGGATACTAATATGGGGGGAATTATTTCGGAGATCTCAGGGGATGTCGTAAGGTGGAGCAAGCTGCCTCTGAACTTTGCAGCAAGATTAGGTATTATTAAGATGAACATTCTGCCGAGGTTGTTGTACCCGATCTACTTGGCTCCTTATGTCATCCCGGCAAAGTGGTTTAAGATTATTAGGAAATTGGTGTTGGGTTTTCTATGGGGTAATAAACCCACTAGGATTAAATATAGAGTCCTGTGTAGGTCCTTCGAAGAGGGTGGAATCAAATTGCCTGATCTTCAGGCTTACTATGTAGCAGGCCAGTTGGGTCTGATGGCTCAATGGGCAAGGGACCTGGAGGGGTGAGAATACCAACCAGTTTGGTTACAACTTGAAAGGAAGTGGTTGAGGGATATAAATTATTCGCCTGAATCACTACTAGATGCTGGGCCTAAAGCGGTGCAATGTAAGACCGAGGAAGGGAACCCTATTAGGAAGTCTCTGGAAGCCTGGTGGGCATTCCTTACCCTGGGGCAAAGAATCTCGGGATCAGCCTATTCTAAGGAACCCCAGTTTGACTATTGGAGGCCAGGTGCTTGGCCAGAGGTGGGTCAGTTATTTGGAAGGTCTTGCTTTGAGAGATATGCAGCAGAATGGGAAAGTTTGGTTGCCACCACAGTGTGAGGCTGTGCCCTTTTTCCAAAGGTTACAGCTCAAGCAAATGATTGTGGGGGTTCGAGGGGGAAAGGGGGAGTTCACAGATAGCTTTCTTTCGTGGAGTGCCTGCAAGGGGCTGTTAATAGAACTGGATTGCTCTCACGGGTATATAAGCTACTCTTGAACTCCCTTAGTAATAGTGATTTAATTTCTATTGCTTATTGGGATAAAACATTGACTCTAGGCTTAACTGGAGTTCTATTTGAAAGCTACTAAATATTTGGTCATCCCCAAATATAGAATCACACAGACCTTGGTAGTTCATAATTCCTTTTATACACCTGTTAAACTTGCTTCGAGGGGTCTGAGGCCGACTGATCTTTGTTTCAGATGTGAAAAGTAAGGGGACCTGCTACATATGTTATGGAGCTGTGAAAAATTCATATGTTATGGGACAGATTAGACAGGGACTTGACCCCAGCCTGGGATATTATGACTATGTTACACCTGAGATTTGTGTATTAGGGGACCACTCCTTGTTGAGGTACCGCCCCAGGTTTCATTAGCTTTAATGGGATCATTAGTTAAAGCGTTTATTTTAAGCCATTGGAAGGATGGTCAGATATATTTATATGAGCATTGGGTGAAGGATTTACTGAGGTCGCTGGCTAGGATCAAAAACCATCTTATGTCTGACGGTAGACAGGAGGTGTATGTTAAAAGATGGGCTAGTTTAGAGTCAGCTTACCTATAGCCTGATTTGAGCCTCTGAATAGAGGCCTGTATGTTTAGGAAGCTGCTTGCCACATTTGGTGGAGTGGGATGTGGCATTAAGGGTTGTCACACTGCTTATTGGGACTTTGTTTCTACTAATCGGTTCCCTATAGATTGGAGGTATTAGGTGGGATTGAGTAGGGTTTTTATTTAACTGGAATGAAATGCAGATTCAGCGAGGAATGATAGTTGGGGATGGTTAATCCCTTGGTTTGGGACTCTCTCCTCACAGGGGTGCTCTGGATACCCGAAGGATTGAGTAGGATTGACTTTAAACTGAGATGCTTGGTGTTCTTTTTTTTTTTTGTTTTTTGAAAATGAGGTGGGTATTTAGTGTAGTGAGATTTTGAGAGTAAGTAGTGTATTATGTACCAGCAATTGCTATTTAGCTAGCTCCTCTGGGTCATTGCTTAACTGTGGGCAAAGTTTTAGGGTGGGTATCCAGTGGCTTTGTAAATAGGGTTGTATATAGTTTGCACATTCAGTTTTGGAGTGTGCACCGAATTCGGGTTTATGTGTTTGTATGTCTCACTAATTTTGGAAAATAAATAAATCTTTCCTTTAAAAAAAAAAAAGAACGGATCCTGACTTCTTCCTCTTGCAAAGCCAGGGCAGTGGCATCACCACTTTCTTCCATGCATTCCTCCGAGGCAAGATCTTGAGGCTGTGTACCCGTTCCTTTTTCACAAGGCCACATAGGTTCCCCCTCATCTTCCTCTTCACTGAGGATCTGAGCCCAGGAGTGAGCAGTCGTCCTCACTTCTGAGACTATCCACTCATCACTAGGCGCGGAGGTCAACACCTCCCACTCAAAGGCCTCCCGCATCTCATCTTCGCCTAAGAGACTTGGGCTAGGCCTCCCTCCAGGAGTCTTTTGATGCTTTATCCGAACTTTCCTTCTGGGATCCAGCATCCGAAACTTCAACTCTGGTTCTGTCTCTAACTCTGCACCTTCTAGCTTTGTGCCACACTCCCCGAGGCCTTTCCTCCACAGGCTCCGCCTGGTGCTGTGCTGCCAACTGCAGATTCCTGATCCTTTGTCCATGTGGAGCCAAATGAATTGGGCGCTTTATACAAGCCATATTTTCTAGGCATCCAGCACAGTGAGGAATCATGAAGATGTCCCTTCCAGCTCTCAAGCATATTTGACATACATGCACTGGAAAACCAGGAATTGCCACATGAGGAGGCAGTTGCCCTCCACAGCACCACTTTTCAATATCCCTCAGTCTATTTACTGCTGTTGTTACTGCAACCAGGCCATGATCCGGGTAATGAGCTGGTCCTGAGGCCATAACTGCAGAAAAACAAACAAAAGTTCACTGTAACTGAAAGTCCCACTTTATTGAACACACTTTAGTTGTAAATTGCTCCTCTGCTGCTGTGTTTAATTTACTACCCCACCCTGTAATGGCGGCGGCAGCACTCCTGTGCATCAACATTCAGAATCTGGGTCAAGCTACTGCGCACCCGATTTACACAAACCACTGATAACTTTTGCTCAAACTGCACAACTTGCTCTGTTCTTGCTTTAAACACATTTACAGGATTTTCCATGGACTTTTTACTTGCTGGAAACATTTCTTTTATTCACAGTCCCTTAAAGCTTCAGGTTTTTAGCACAGGATTGCCTGTATTACTAGTGCTGCACATTGGCTACAACTCACAGTCTCTCTCTGGCTTCAAACTTTAAACTGAGGCTGAATTCATTACTATGCACACAGTCAATGGCTTAACAGACTTGCACTTGCTGGCAGGACTTTACACAGTGGTTACTTGCAAAGCGACTACACTGCTGCACACACATTTATATGGCATAGGGCAGAAAATCACTGTTTGAGTAGTTTTTAGGTTGTTACCTGTTATCAGTAGCAGCTTGCTGCGATGGGGAAAAAGCGACCTGCAGCCAGTTCTTGGAGGCCTCAGAACAGAAGCAGACGAGCAGTCCTACGATCGTCTTTTCAACCACCAAACTTGCAATTCTGACAATCGATTAGCGGGTTGAGCCCGATTTTAAATTAGATAGTCTATTTTATAAGGTTTAGAGCGATTTTAACACTCCATGACGCTCCTCCACAAGCCAGTACATGCACTCCACTCACATCCCTATCGAATGCTGGGGCAGTCACTGTAGAGCTGGCTGAGGGCAGGACTGATCTCAGCCTGACCAATCAAACAACGCCATGCAAATGACCCTCTTCTTCCTCGCGAGGGCTCTTCTCCTCACGGCGATCGTCGAGCAGGCAAATTTAAAATGCAGAATGCAACTTTTTTTCTTTACCAACTGACTCCACGGCAGGAGCTCATTTCAGCCATTTAACATAGCCATTTACACCTGCAAGTCTCTCAGTTCTTTCAGAAAGCATTTCCAACATCCAGGGCACAATTTTCCTGTTGCTACCCCTAGATTTCCACACTTTCTTTACCACAGTTCATTTTAAAAGCATTTCAAATGTCCAGGGCACAATTTTCCTGTTGCTACCCCTAGTCTTCCACACTTTTCTTTACCACAGTTATTTTTAAAAGCAGGCAAAAACGCTGTAAACAATTTGATGCAGGACAAGGGCACACTCTTTGGCTTTACTGCTCCTTGGTAAACAGTTGGCATTTTAAACGGCAGCATAAGATCCACAGCACACAGCAACACACACTAGTTACTTGCTTCAGCTTTTTGGGCTACCCACTGCCAGATAGCCAAAACGCTAGCCCCCTTGCCCAAGCACCTTCCTTCCCAGAACAAAATCCAAAACGGTGCCTCCATTTTTGTAACCCCTCACCCCTGCCTTTTTAGCAAAATGACAGGTGGCATGCTGTTGAAGATAGACAGTACCTGGTGGGGACTGGGTTCTGGGAGGATGAGGTTCACACAGGGGCCTAGGTTTATTACTTGCAATAGGGCACCCAAGTAAATCCGAACACAGGAAGCAATAACTGTAATGTCCAGAACCAGGAATGGATTCTTCAGTGTGGCTTTTATTCACATCCAAGCTGAACAAACAAAGCATAGACAGACCCCCATGGGGCTACATTCCTGGTAATGCAGATTAGAGACTACAGAACACTTTATCACCATTTCCAGCCCTCAGGCTCTAAACCCACCAGGCACACAGCCCAGACTTGCACTCAGCTTTGGGTACACAGCCTGACTTGTACACTACTTGGGTTTCCCCACTGGCCCGGCTCCCCCGCTAGCCACTTGATCCGCGGTCCATTTGAGGAATGAACCAATTATCCTGTTGTGGCTCCCCAAACTACACTTGAGTCTTTGACTCCTAGAGAGAATTTTCCTTACAATCCCACATCTGGGTACTTCCCTCATCACTGGCCAAGTGCCTGAGGTAAAGTAGAAATCCCCAGAAGAAATCCATAGAGGTGGACCTGGTCACTAAAGATGGGGGGCCACCCACCTCCAGCTCCCACAGCCCATACCCGGCCATTTCTCTAGAAACTGAACAATTCCTTTATTGAAAACTTTCAAATGTAGATTCTGGGTAGACATCTGTCACATCTCCTCTACATGTCATTTGCATCCCAAACAAGCTCTGGACTTGAACCTACTTTTAATTTGTTTAGCCCATTACTTTAGGCTTCCCAATATTTAATAGTTCAATCCCCACATTGTCACACAAGTCCCAGGGTGAAAAACATAGGCCCTTTTAGCAAGAGCAGACACTCACCCTCACGTTGCAGGTGCCCCACAGGTGACTCACAAATCTTCTTGTTCTCCAAAATAAACTCTGGAAACTCATAGGCAGCTTTTCCTTCACAAGCAGAATTAGGGGGTTGCCCCAGGAATCTGCAGGGAACCCTTTCCTGCCCTCCTGAGGGACGGGACACTGATACCCGGAAACAGCGGTCTCCACCATTTCAATTATCTTCTGTGTCTCTCTTTAAGGTGGAGACACACACCCTTTAAATTAAAAGTAGCTGTCATTAGGGCTGAGGCTCCTAGAGCCTTCACTGAGCTGCTTTCTCAGCAAGCTCCTAACTTCACACTTCACTGACTCACACTCAACTGAAGACTGACTTCAAAACCTCCCAACATTCTAACTAACTCCCTTGCTGCAGATTCCAATATGGCTCATGCAACTGAAATAGTTCTATTGGTGATGTCATCCCTCAGTCTCAGCTGAGACTGAGAACAGAGTGAGACAGTGTGAAACCCATTTAACTGGAGTTTCACAAGCTGCCTTCCTGCCTACCACTAGATCTGACTGGGATTCTAGTAACCCCGATAACAGGGTTACATGTATAATTTATTTTCACCCCTAAACTTTGCAGAATTGACTACTCCAAGGCAGCAGGGTGTAGCCACATGTAACATGGAAAATCTCCCATCCACACTACAAGATAAAGCGTGTTATGTATGAAATTGTGTTTAAAACCATTTTATGAATAGGTTCCCAGTAGGGTTCAAACACGGTTTTTAAGCACGATTTCAAACTGTGTTTAGTGTGGACGCAAACAGTGTTTGGGCTTATTAGAACATTTTAAGAGCTTTAAAACATTTTAACAAGCTCAGTGTGTACAGGGCCTTAATGAGCTCAGGATGGCAGAAGTTAATTACCAGGAAGACATTATACATAAAGAGAGCAATCTTTTGTTGGAGATAGAGTGAGAGACTTAAATCTAAAATTAGAGATACCCTCATAAGAAGGACTTTGTTTTGTTTCAACTGCCTGTATAAAAGCTATCCTGCATAATTGTGTTATTTTTATTTTATTGTTACTGAAAATAAAACACTACTTGCAGATTTTATAACTGTTCCTGGTTTTCCTATGCTTCCTGACCTTTGCCTCAATGACATGAAGTATACATTGCAAGGACAGGAGGAATTTTTGAGACTGCAATGTGTTCATTGAAACAATGAATAGTTGTCTAACCTTTTTTTTCATTTCTGTAGGTACACAAGCATTTGGAAGACAATGAAAAGATCTATCCAAGTGTACCACTTACTAAAGCACAGTATATTTATTTGCTGATGTCCTGTGTTTTATAACACAACCTTGCAGGTCAAGCCCTTAAACACCTACTTCAGCTTTTAAATGAACATGTTCCAGGAGCAACACCAACAGCTAAGTACTTACTGTATTTGAAAAAGCTTTTGGTATTTATGCAATTGTGCGCAGTACACAAAATATTTTGGTAGAAAGAGACTTTTCCTAAAATATGTGATTCATGCAACACTAATTGTGATATTAGCAACAACTTGAATAGATCTTTTTTTTGGAGGAAGTGTTAATGACTTTAGCAGTTCAAATTAAACAGCTCATTTAAGGCAATAATCTAACTCTGCCACCCAAAAGTATACCACTGATTGCACTAAGGATATAAAAAGTGGAAATAAGTATAGGTGCCTTGTGAATGATGGCCTTTTGGCAGATGATGATTTCACCTTGCTCTGCAATTGTGATAGCGTTTCAGTGTTCAAAAGTTCCAGATTTTAGTTTTGGTCAACACAATGTCAGATTATTGAATCAAATCCAGAAAAGCATAAAGAGCAACTTTTAATTTCGGCATTATGGTTTGGGCTTAAGAAACTAAATTTGATGACATTTTTAAAACCATTTATTCATATATTATTACTTTTGGAACAACAAGGCAAAATTTATTTATTGTTTTTTTTTTTTATTTAAAATGTTGTTATGAAATGGGCAAACAATTTCCTGAAACCTGATGGGCTAAAACCCTGTTTCAGCCGTGTCCTTATCAGGACATAACCTTGCAACTGGGACTACTTGTGTCAGTCAGACCCCACAACACAAAGATATCAGTGTGCCACCCTTACCAGCCATCAGAAACCTACCCTGTCAGCACAGACATACTAGAAAGATGACCACGCTGGGGAGGTCACCCCCTCCCAACAGATACACAAAAAAACTACACAACATATGAAAAGAACATTAGGGCAAAACCTTACGAAATAAAAACTAACCTGTGCTGCTGAAGTAGAAAAAAAAAGAAAAAGATGACAGCAACAAAGCCAACCGAGGCTCATGGCATGAGGATGAGTCCCCCAAGTAAAAGCAGAAACCTGCTCCTCCATGTTCTGTTTTATGTGGCACTTCATAAAATAAATAAACATTAATTTACAAGATACATATTTTTCATACTCCAGGTCCACACTACAGCTGAGGGATCAGCCCCATTTTTATTTATTTATTTTACTTAGTTTTTGCTAACTGGGTTAGGATCGCTAGCCAAAGTTGACTATTTTCAGGCACGACCCAGGACAATACATACATAAAATGAGATGAGATTATACAATACATAGTATATAGTACAGGTACATAGTATATAGTACAGGTAGGTTAGAATACAGATCAAGTCAGACAGTACTCGAGATAATACATATAGCTATGCAGAGATGACAAAAGTGAGATAAGTACATGCAAATAACTGAAACTGTGTTAAGTGGCAGCTATAAAGACATTTTATAGCAAAGCTTGTTTAGAAGTGCAGCAGTGTCTTGGGCAAAATAGGGTAGTTAACTGTGAGGCATTAATGGGATCAAAGCATGTGCAGGGTCCCAGGACAGGTGGCAATATAGTTCTTTTTGAAGATTGGGTGGGAGTTAGCCTGCCTCAGGGCAGGAGGGAGGGAGGGAGGGAGGGAGTTCCAGGTGACTGGGGTGGTGCAGTGAAATGCTCTAGAGCTTTTTGAAGTAAGATACCTGGGTATGGTGAGTAGACATTTGTTTGCCGAGCGTAGTCCGTGGCAGGTGTCTGTGGTACAAGTAGAGCTGCAAGGGAGGAAGGGGTTTGGTTATGGATTCCAGAGTCTGTGAGGGTCCCTAGGGAATATAATCGGTAGGCAGTTGGGGAGAGCCAGCCTAGGTCACTATACAGTGTGCAGTGGTGCTTGAGGCGATGGGAAGAGGAGGCATACTGACATATGTTGTTATATGCGACATCCCATTTATGGAGAGCAGTCTTATGGGCATTAGCAAAAGTGGAGACACCGTATGTCAGTGCTGGAAGCAGAATACACTTGGCAATTGCCAATTTGGCGGATGGTGTTAGCAGGTGACAAGTCTTATAGGTGATTCCAAGTTTGGCATTTGTTGCTTTACAGGTTGACTGGATGTGCAGACTGAAATCAAGAGATTTATCAAGGAGGACTCCCAGGTATTTGAAGAATGTGACACAGTCGATGAGAGACCCCACAGAGTCATGGACTAGGAGGGGTTCCTTACAGGCCCTGAGTTTGGGGGCAGTGCCAAATAGCATGGCTTGAGTCTTTTGTGTTGAGGATGAGCTTATTAGCATTTTGCCTTGTTTGCACATTCCTGAAATCCGAGGAGAGGTTTTTGTTAATGATGTTAACTTTGTCAGCACCGTAGTAGAGGACGAGATCATCAGCGTATAAGATAGCTGAGCAGGAGAGTATGGCATAATCTATGTTGTTGATGTATAGCAAGAAAAGAAGGGGTCCCAGGATGGAGCCCTGGGGTACTCCAATGTTAGTGCTGGTCACATCTGAGAGATTGGAGTTGAATTTAACAAGTTGTAATCTGTTTGATAGGTAGTTGTTAAACCAGTCAACTACTGAGGATGAGAAGTTAAGTCTATGCAGGGTTGAGAGAAGCAGGGGATGATCAACAAGATCTAAAGCTTTGGTAAGATCAATAAATACTGCTCCAGTGAGTAGGCCTTTGTCCATGTTGCAGAGTACATCGGTGGAGAATTTGGGAAGAGCGGTTGAGGTACGGTGCCCTTTTCTGGAACCATGCTGAGTGTCTGAGAGAAGGTTGTTCTTTGTGATTTTAGAAACCACAACAAACTAAGACGGCTAACAAGGGACATGCTTGCTCTAAAATGAAACCAGCCACTCAGTGACAAAGAAATGACTGCTCTGCACCTTCACTCTTCTCATAGTGGACAATGTAAAGTGATACAGTGTGTGGAAGTGGGGAACACAGCCTTACCAGTGTCTCTCCATGTGTGTCTGTTGGGGGTGGGAGCACCCAGCACAGCCCAACAGACAGTTCTCCTTTGAAATAAAATGGCTGCTCTCCGTTCCCTGCTACCAGAGACACCTTTTATGAAAATGGGTGTGGAAGTGGGAAATGTAATTTATTAAAGTGGTGGGGAGAAAGACAACCTCAGCAGTATCTGTGTGTGTGAGAGGCAGCACTCCCATACTGCCCATCAAACAGTTCTAAACAATCTCAATAGGGGTACTCATTTTATTCCTTCAGGTCTTAAAACCTGAGGTTTAAAATTTTTGGGCATGTTTTTATTCCTTTTTTAAATTATTTCTTGGGGGCCTATTTTATAAATGCAAAACACACACAAGGTGTGGTATGGCCTGATAAGAGCACTTCCCAGGTGCTAAAGGCAATCGGCACAAGCACCTTGTACCTCATAATGCACCTGGGGTGTGCTCTAATCAGGCCATAACCCACACCTTGTCGTGTCTTACTGCTTGCTTAACCAGGTAAACAGCGCTGGCTCAACCAGGGACTAAAAAACATACACTAAACATTATAATACAGTCATTAATATACAGACCAGTTACACACATTTACTACACATACAATCACAGAGGCATACTTGTGATATATAAATACACATGTACACAAAACATTTAGTGTTAGGGGCAGATTCCAAGATGACTTATGCATGGTGCAATCCAAGTTACGCCAAACCCCATGGTGTAATATGCAGCTGTGCCATGCGTTACACCATTTGGTTTTTCATAAGGCGCCTTGTACCATGCCCTACGCAGGTTGTGCCAAATGTAGGGACAAAAGTATAGGGATGACCAGGATAAAATAAAGGAGTATGTTTACAGAATTTGAGTATACAGTATTTCCTTCATACAAGATCTAGAAGCTATCAGCTGGGAAAGAATTTAACTCATTTCCACTGCAAATGAAGCCTGGATATATTTTAAAACACAATTTTTTAAAGTGTGTAATTATCATGCCCCAATAAAGAAACAATATGTTACAAATAATAATGTGCTATGGTACAAACGAAGGTTACATAAAATGAAAAGACAAATTGTGAAAGAACACAAAACAAACCAATTTGCAAATGGATTGGGCATTGTAAATGGAATGTAAAGACAGATACTGAAAGAAGTTAGGAATGCAAAAATACTGTATTTTAGAGACATATTTGAAAATGCAAAGATATTGAACCCTAGAAACTTCTGGAGGTTTATGCATACATTATATAAACGTGGTGTGAATAAATTTCCTTGAAGTTTTAGGATACAGGGTGAAAATTTAGATACTGGATTTAAAGTAGCGGAGAGTTTTAATATATATTTTTATAAATATGGGTATTGATATCAGTAAAGCTGTTATTTAATCTAACCAGCCACATGCAGTCATATCCTGTATAACCTGAGACAGCCCAGAAAGGTTATTTAAGTTTTGGGATATAACAGAAAGGGAAGTATTGGTGGAATTGTTAAAAGTTAATGAAGTTAAGGAGATAGATTGGACGACATACCCACCAAGTTATTAAACTACGTAGCACATGTCATAGCTAATATAGTTTCAGTTATCTTTAATTTGTCTTTAAAACTGAAGAATTTCCAGCTGAATGTAAATATGCAAAAGTGATCCCTATTTTTAAATCTTGGACTATAAATCATATTTCTAACTACGGACCTATTTCTTTGCTCTCAGACATTTGAAAGATTGGCTGCAATACAGCTGGAAGCTTTTCTAATTGAAAACAAATTAATTAATCCAAACCAATCAGGTTTCAGGGACAAGCACAGTGCCCAATCAACCTTATTAAAAGTAATCAGAGATATACAGCAGGCTTTTGAAGACAAATTAAGGATGGGTGCAATATTTATCGATTTATCAAAGGAGTTTGACACACTGGATCATAGAATATTATTAGAAAAATTATCTATTATGGGCATTTTGGATGAGGGTGTAAATTTAATAGGATGCATGCAAAAGGTGGCCTTGGGTTGTTATCAATCTAAACGAAAGGAAATACTCCCAACAAACGAACCGTGCACAAGGATTTAGCAGTGCATCTAGCCAAATGAACAAACTTGTTTAAAACAAGCTAAAGCATACACTCACCCACTAGAATTCAGACACAGAGCAACTTTTAAAATCCATTTATTGAACACCAAGATGCGCTTGACGCGTTCCGGCCCATTGTTGGTGTGTCTCACTGGAGTAGTAAAATGGCTGTGAACCAACGAATCCTTTAAAGTTGGGGCATGTCTATTGGTCATAATAGGTGTTTTTTTCATTACATCCTGCAGGCCTATCTCACATGATAATACATGCCAATGTTTCTTAATAATTCTACTAACTTCATAACTTTGGGCACTGTAAGTAGTAACAAAATAAAAACCATTCTCTTTATTATTGATCTCATTTTTATCAGCCATTAAATCACCTCTGTCAATACTGGCAGCAAATTGATAACCTTCCTCTATTACTTTTTCAGAGTAACCCCTATTTTCTAAACGATTTTTTAATGCCATAGCCCCTTTTTTAAAATCTTCTACTTTACTGCAGTTACGTTTAATTCTGCAATAGTGCAATAATAATGCGATATTTATAATGAAAGTTTTTATTTGTGTTTTGTAGCACTGCATGTTTAAAAGGGGTTAATTTTTCTATTTTTCTATTTTATTGGTTCACCAATGGAATTGTTTTAGTAATTGTGATGTCATTTGGCTTTTGTATTTAAGTTCTGTGTGTTTTCTGGGATGCAGCTTTTGAGAAAGGATTTTGTCCGAAACGCGTCAAGGCAATCTTGGTGTTCAATAAATGGATTTTAAAAGTTGCTCTGTGTCTGAATTCTAGTGGGTGAGCGTGTGCTTTAGCTTGTTTTAAACAAGTTTGTTCATTTGGCTAGATGCACCGCTAAACTCTTGTGCACGTCTGCTTGTTGGAAGATTTGACTAAATTGAACTGTTGCACAGGTTTTCGGTGAAGACTACTTCATTCATAGAGTTGTGGAAGTAAAACCCTGATGGACATTATTGGAGCACTTTGGTAATATGAATCCTAAAAGAATAACACCGATGAATTCAAGTGAAGGTACACAGAATGACAACCCTTTGTTTTATGTGGATAATTTGGTAATTAACATCAATAATGTTAACCCGTTTCTGGTGGATGAATGTGATGCTGATTTTCCTGCCCTGAAACCATCATCAATGAAGGTAGCGTTAAAGAATTAGAAAAACTATGCAGCAATTAAGAAAGATCTATTGAATGTTACAAACTTGGAGGCTTACTTACAATTGAAACGAATACCTAGAGGTTTGAGATTAATTAAGAACCCTGCTTTTGGTACTGACAATAATAATTTTATGCGAGAATGGGAAACTATCCTTAGTGAAGCCAGTGGTAAATTGATGGAACTTGTAATAAAATATAGCAAGGAACGGGAAAGTGTGCTAAAAGAAGATTTAAAAAGCAAAGAGAAGGAAGTATTGAAATTTCATGAGTCAGAGGGCTTCACTAATTGTAATCAACGCCTACAGGAGTTCATTGTTAGACTGGATAAAGAATTGAAGGGAGCCAAACAAGTTAAATTTATCCGTGACAAAGGGGACTATGAAAATAATCGAGTTTATTCATGGAAGAAAGATACTATTAGAGGAATTTTGAAATGACCCACCAAAGTCTCCTTTAGTTATAGTACAGAAGGGGAGTGGATCTGAAGGTGAAGAGAATGCAAGCACATCTGGTCATTTTTTTCACAGGGAAGAAACGGGATTCGAACAACCATTACAACAAACACCACGAAGGAGCCCCAGATTAACAAACTATGCCACAGAAGACGAATGAGGAGAGGACAGAAGAAACACACTAAATCGAGAACAGAGAGGGCGACTGAATTGAAGGCGCAATGGCAACAGGTGGAACAGCAGAATGAGGAGGTAAATCAGGACATCCAAATTATAAACTTGTCTAGTTACACACTAACTGTTTCTGAGGAATCTCTTTTAAAAAAAAAAAAAAAGGATTAACTTTTTCACCTACGAACTTTTTGAATCCAGTACAGACAATAATAGATTTACATTTGATGTGTCGTAAACTTAATTTGAAAGCTTTTTTTTTAATAAAAAGAATAAATATGAGCATGAAAATAATGTAATGGGTATAGGTATTCATGTTGATAATGTATTGAAACCTAATTCTATATTTAACCCTCCATTATGTCACGCTGTCAATGTATTTCGTGATTTGTGTGAAAGGGATTTAGAAAGGTTGTTTGATAATTTGCCACGTCCACATTATAATAATTTAAGCAGCTATGAAAGACAGGCTTTGAGGAGTTTACAGTCTAACCCTGAATTTGTGATAAAACCTGCTGACAAGGGTGGCTGCGTTGTTTTATGGACGGGCAAAATATAAACAGAGGTGATGCGACAGTTAAATGATGATTTATATTATGAAAATTAAATATGGACCCCACTTGGGACTTTAAGTCATGCATTAACTATACTATAGATTTAGCATTTGAGAATGGAGTTATTTCAGGACAAACAAAATTTTTTTAAAAAGAGAGTACCCAGTAAAACCAACATTTTATATGTTACCAAAAGTACATAAGAATTTGGAAAATCCACCTGGACGCCTAATAGTAAGTGGGTTGGGTAGTTTAATAGAACCTTTGTCTCGCTTTGTAGATTCCACCTTGTGTAACTATGTCAAGAAATTGAAATCATATATTCGTGACACAAAGGATGTTCTGAGAATTTTAGATGGTTTAACAGTAGGAGAAAATTGTTTGTTAGTGACATTAGATATTGAGTCTCTCTATACCAACGTTCCCCATGAAGGAGCGTTAGATGCAGCTGCTGAATTTTTGAATAGTAATGGGGAAAGAAATGATGAAGAGACTGCTGTAATTTTGAAATTATTGGAGCATGTTTTAGGGAAAAATATATTCCTTTTTGATGGTGACATTTATAGACAGAAGGTAGGGATTGCTATGGGGCTACATGTGCACCTACAGTGGCTAGTCTGTATGTTGGACAATGGGAAAATGAAACAGTATTTAATATGGACAGGAACCCGTTTTTCTATAATATTTTATTGTGGAAAAGATTTATTGATGATGTGTTATTAATTTGAAGGAGATAATGTCATGCTGCAAGAATTTGTTAAATGGTTACATGGGACAAATCAAAATCTTAGATTTACATTTAATGTTAACCGTGAGTCTGTGAATTATTTAGACTTACAGGTCAACCGGGGGTGAGATCAGCACTAATTTATTTAGAAAAGATACTGATGGCAATACATTGTTATTAGCCCAGAGCTGTCATCCCCCACATATAATAGCCAATATTCCTAAGGGTCAATTTTGCAGAATTAAACGTAACTGCAGTAAAGTAGAAGATTTTAAAAAAGGGGCTATGGCATTAAAAAATCGTTTAGAAAATAGGGGTTACTCTGAAAAAGTAATAGAGGAAGGTTATCAGTTTGCTGCCAGTATTGACAGAGGTGATTTAATGGCTGATAAAATGAGATCAATAATAAAGAGAATGGTTTTATTTTGTTACTACTTACAGTGCCCAAAGTTATGAAGTTAGTAGAATTATTAAGAAACATTGGCATGTATTATCATGTGAGATAGGCCTGCAGGATGTAATGAAAACCACCTATTATGACCTATAGACATGCCCCAACTTTAAAGGATTCGTTGGTTCACAGCCATTTTACTACTCCAGTGAGACACACCAACAATTGGCTAGGAGAACCTGTTGGCTGTAACTAATGCAAAATTGTAATGCTTGTCAACACATAAAGAAAAGTAAAGAATTTAGTGTTGTTAACAGATGTGATAAGAAATTTGAAATTAGACATCTTATCACTTGCAATACTTAGTGTGATATACTTAGCTATATGTAACTGTGGGGCTTTCATATAGGTAAAACGGAGAGAGCTTTTAAGATAAGGGTGTTAGAACACATAAGAGCAATAAATAAAATGACTTAACATATGCAACTTCGTACATATTAATGAAAATAGAAATGATGAGGAGAACCATGAGTTTAAGTTTTGGGCATAGAGAAAATATATAATGGACCTAGAGGTGGTAATTTTCGTAATAAAATTTTAAAAAAGGAAAATGAATGGATTTTAAGGTTAAAAGCATATCAGAAACCAGGTTTAAATGCTCATTTGGAATTAAAACCTTATTTGGAATATAGATAAATATTTTGTAGTGCAATAATAATGCGATATTTATAATGAAAGTTTTTATATGTGTTTTGTAGCACTGCATGTTTAAAAAAGGGTTAATTTTTCTATTTTTCTATTTTATTGGTTCACCAATGGAATTGTTTTAGTAATTGTGATGTCATTTGGCTTTTGTATTTAAGTTCTGTGTGTTTTCTGGGGTGCAGCTTTTGAGAAAGAATTTTGTCTGAAACGCGTCAAGCGCATTTTGGTGTTCAATAAATGGATTTTAAAAGTTGCTCCATGTCCAAAAGGAAATACTATCTGGGGTTTCACAGGGATCCATATTGGATCCACTTCTTTTAAATCTTTTTAGAAATGATTTCACTGTTAAAAAATGCTGATTTAAAGATACATCTACACGCAGATGACACTGTGATTTACATTAGTTGAATGTCCATTCAACACATACAGCCTTCACTTCAGGGTGCCTTTGATGCCTTGCAGCTCTTTCTTGTGTAAATAACAAGTTGGCTTTAAATACAAGTAAATCCAGTGTGATGTTGTTTGGACAAAAAAATTATTACCCTAATGATGCTCACTCTTTGAGCATAGTTTCAATGGATGGAATCAATTTGCAACAAGTAGACATGCATAAATACTTAGGAATTTGGGTTGATAACCAATACAGATGGAACGTTCACATACTTTTTCTAACAAAAAAGTTAGGACAAAAATTGCGAATGTTGTAGAAAATAAGAAAAGAACTGCCCCTACATTCAATCAATCAAACTTTATTTAACCAGGCATAAACACCATTGAGCAAGCTCATTTTCAAGGTGGTCCTGGACATCAAACAATTCACAGTCACAAATATGGTAGAAAAACACAACATTGTACATGTGAAAGATAATTCAGGCCTATGCATACAGAACTAACACATATAAACACAGTTACAATTCTTTGTCAAATAAACACGGGAGGTAAAAAAAACTTAGACCTTAGGCAGTCACCCATATATAAAGACCAGTACCTTTACTAAAATATGTAGAATGAGGGAAAAGAGAGTATATATAAGGCAGGTGGGAGATAGGATGGTGAGGACCAGGAGAAGAGAAGGGGACTGCTATGTTGGGACCCCTACTGGGGATGGGAGTTGAGCGAATCTAAGTGTCAGAGGATTTGTGAGAGATACCAGAGCTAAGGGCACATAGTCACCTAAAACAGCTGCAGGTTTCCTTCAGGTACTCAGCTATTAGTGCTTTGAATGTGAATGGACCAGGAAGGGATGAGAGCTTTAGTGAGCTTTGCATGGTGTTCCATAAGGACGGGAATGAGAAATTAATTGCAGCTGAGCCATAGGATGTTTTTACTCTGGGTATCTGGATGCAGAGTATAGAGAAGCGTCTCAAACCATAAGATCCCTTGGCACATTTGAAGAAGCTTGAGATGTATGCAGGAAGCTTATCAGACAGAGCTCTAAAGAACCAGGGAAGAGCATTTCTTTTCCTCCTTGTTGAGAGTGAAGACCATCCCATCTCTTGGTACAGCAAGCAGTGGTGGGTGCGAGAAGGCAGATTAAGGATGAATCTTAAAGCCTGGTGGTAAAGAGTGTTGAGTTTGCTGAGCACTGTTGAGGGGCAATTGTTGTAAAGGAAGTCAGCGTAGTCCAGTAAGGGTAGGAATGTGGATTGCACTAGTCGCTTTCTAGCTTCTTTGGTGAGGAGATGCTTAACGCGGTAAAATATGCCTAACCACTGTCTTAATTTTTTTGAGACCTCATTCAGGTGGCACAGAAAGTTAAGCTTATTATCCAGCCAGAACCCTAGGTATTTAAAGGTATCCACTATTTCATGGGGTTCACCCAATAACGTTAGAATCTTGGGATTGTGTGTTGGTCCTGAGGCTGCCTTTCTGAAAGGATCATGGCTTTGGTCTTTTTGGCATTGAGTAGAAGCTTGTGCTTGATAAGGTTATATTGGAGAGAGAGATAAAGTCTTGCTGTAAGTCTTCATGGGCCAAGTCCAAGGAAGAGTTTGAGGTGTAGAGGACAGTATCATCTGCAAATAAGTGCACATTAACTGTGCGCAGATGTGAGTCAAGGTTATTGATACAGATTGCAAATAGGATTGAGCCCAAGATGAAGCCTTGGGGGACACCTCATGGAAGTGTTTTTAGAGGAGATAATTCTCCTGAGGCTTTAACTTGTTGTAACATGTTAGTAAGGTAGCTGGTGAACCATTTAATGGCAGTACTTCGAAACCGATATTGCTCAGTGCATTAGGTATAATATTGTGATCCACAGTAATGAAAGCCTTACTAAGATCAAGGAAGAGGCAAACAAATACTTCTTAGAATCCAAGGCAATTTTCCAGTCAGTGGCTACTTTGCAAGGGTAGAGACTGTACTATATACACTCAAGATTAAAGGTGGTTAATCACATAATTATCCCTATCATAGACTATGGAGATGTTGTGTATGGGGGCCTCGGGACGGACCTCGCAAGGTTAGATGTACTATATAACTTTTCCTAGGTTTGCTTGGTGATGCCCCTCAGCACACATCATTGTAATTTATACAGCAAACTACTGTAAACTGGTTTCATCTTGTCAAAGAAGATAATTACACACAATAAGTTTGATGTTTAAAGGCTATAAAAACAGCTTCCACTCTACATCAGTGAAAATAAAAGTTTCTAAAACAGGGCTTAGATCAACAAGCATTGAATTTGAGATTCCTTTCGAAAAAATCAAAAATAGAATGCTCTCTTTCTATTACTGAGGTCCCCAGTGTTGGAATAGTTTGCCAGTGCTTTTGAGATCACGAAATAAACAAATGGAGTAAAATTAAAGACTGGTTCATATCACAAGCCTCTCTACCCAGGGCATGCTGTCTGAGCTATGAAAATGGTTAATGTTCAGTGACAGATTATACAGTATATGTTAAATTACTTCTTCCAGGCTGAAATGTTTCCATCATATGCCTAGTATTTATACTAGATGTCTCTTTTTTGTTGAAATGTTGAAATTTTCTGAATGTATTTTTAATATATTTGTTATGATGGTGTTTTATTCTTACTGTGACCAGTCTTTTTTAAAAATAAGGTTTCCCTTGTAAATAAGTACAAGCTCAATGGGAATTTTTACCTAGTTTACGTTGTCGTGAATAAAATTACTATTACTACTACTACATGTTACATTTCTTACTTTTTATCTTGTTGAACCTGCATCGCTCTGCTTACCATGCTGCTGAACTAACTGTCCCACTGTCCTCTGCGGCCAGCCCTGTGATGATGTGAGTGATAGGCTAGGCTGCAAGAGATGTCTATGTGCTGGAACTTAGTAAAGTCAGTTAATGCAACAGCACATTTGCACACTTAGTCAATCACTACTAATCAGGCTGAGTCTGATCAGTGTCAGCTGTGGCATGAACATGCAGGTTTACTACTTATCTCACTACACTGATGGTAGTGCTGTTAATGCATGAAGAAATATACAATCAGCATGTATGCAAAAGACTACAAGAACCTACAAATATAGTAGACTGTCCAACATATAACAACCACAGGTGGCAGTGCATGCATGCATTGCCAAAAACAAAAGTGGCAGCCTGCTGACGATGCTTTATTATCTAATTGCAGTCAGAAGAATACCATATATGTATTGTTCTTCATACTTTAGATATATTATGTGTACTATTTGGCATAAACCAAACAGCAGTGTAAAAGTTTAAATTCACAGAAATACAAAAACAGGCACATGGTCACTTTAAAATGGGTGATATACCTGTATACTTGGGTGTATGTTACAGGCCCATAAAAAGTGTACTGTAAGTATATGTGAGAATAAACAATGTATTATAAAAATATACAAGTGTACTTTTAAGCATAAAGGAAATTTAAATCAAGTAACCAGTATATTACAAATATATTTCATATATAAGCTAGTATAAAAGAGTATAAGTACACTGCATGTTAGTATACTTAAAGTATTACTCAACCATGAGTATGAAGTAAGTGTATTTTATTATACTGAAGTATACTAATTTTGTAAGGGAACATAGTGGGAACATTAATATAAAATCATCAGATTTTCTATACACAGAGATCAATGTAACAAATGTCACTACCACATCAAGTCTTGTGGGGTTATCAATCTCATTGAGTTGTGCAGTTTGTAAAGAAAGGATTATGATTGTTAAGAACCCTCAGTTCTTTTTTTCATTTTTTGCTGTATCTGTTTGTCCTGGCTAACTCTTCCTGACATGGGGCTTGATTCAGAAAACTTTTTTGGTGCCAACCGTATGTGTAGAGGATCGGCAAAAGCCACACAGAGCCCACTTCTCACATGTGGAGCCCTCCACAGCACGGGATGCACCAGCACTCTGTAGCTGATCCCACTTTGCCCTTACGTCTATATGGGTGACCAGGTACTTTAGGGAAGGGCAGGAAGCAGGACTTGCATGTGCCCAGTTCACAAACATTATCCGTGCCCCAGAAGGGGTGTGGAGGGTGCCAGCATCCCATGTGGTGGAATCTCTACAGTAAGTAGGGCATGACTGAAAAGCCAATGGAGGCTGTCTAATTTGAGTAAACAATATAACAGTTGACTTTTGCAAAATATTTTAATAGCAGTGCTCCAGTCTTCCAAGTAACAGTCACTCAAGCAGAAGTGCTGTATCTGAGCATACTTATATAATGCAGCAAAAATCCAAGGTCAGTCTGTCTCTAGCACAGACTAGCAACACTACCCCAGTGCTGCATTTGCTAGAGCTTCATTAGACAGTCATAATACCTAAATTTATGCATGGCTCAGTTTTACATGTGCTGTAACTGGGGGAGCAGCAGGGCCATAGCCCTACCACTTTCATAAGTGGTAGGGACTGTTTCAATGGTTTTTACAATCATGTTAACATATTATCATGGTGACACTGTGCTTTTACATAGAAACATAGAATCATAGAATTCGATGGCAGAAAGGTCTTTCAGCCCATCCAGTCTTCCCACCCTACCTAGTACCTGAGTAATAACTCTATTGACCATGCAACCTTTTTAAATAGCAACATAATTTCCTGATCTTATCAGATCTGTGTGCCTGTCCCACTCCTGTTTGACTCCCCCACAATGTTTTTGCATGTACTACCTCTTCTGGCAGTTTGTCCCATCTGCCTACCACTCTTTCAGTGAAAACATTCTTTCAGACATCCCTCATAAATTTTCCTTCAACCAGCTTTAATGGATTCCTCGTTGAGTTCGTGTTTGCATTTAAAGTCAACAATTTGTTCCAGTTTACTCTGTTAATCCTACTATATATGTTTCTTTAAACTGTAGCATATGCAGTACACAGTGTTACTTACCAATCTTTTCCTTTGTGGCCTGCAGCTGGTCAGCAGAATTTTAGAATGTGAAGACCTGTGTGCACTATTGACTGTGGTGGGCTGGGTGGCCTGCTGTATAAAGGCACAGCAGTCAGTCACTACAAATGAAAATGAATCCCCAGGCTTGTGTAATCTGCTAGTCAGTATTAAGATGTAAGACTTACCCTTGTTTATATATTAATTGTTATACGTAAATTTTGAACATTTTGTTAGAGCTCCTGTCTTGTGATGTTGTTTTATGCTTTTGTAATTTAATGAAGAAAGGTATAATGTGTATATTCAAATGTATGTACTAATTCAGTCCTTCATGGAGCTGCACTAAAATTCCTTACAACTACAGTACTACTCTTCAGGCTATAGACTGGGGACTTCCCTGACTTGGTGTGCTTAACAGCTCATAAACAAGCATTTGTCAATGCTGAATGTTTCCTTGCATGGTTTATGTAGCAGGGGTGAATTGTGTTGGTTAAACTTCTGGTTGAAGGAAAAGTCTGCCTGAACTATGTTTTGGCAAGCTGTCATGTTACCTCTGCAGCTTACCACATGGCTTGTTTTAAACAATTTTTACCTGAATTCCTTTATTGCAAAGGGTATAAAGTGTCAGTGGCTCAGTAGATAGCACACTCACCTCTGAGGCCAGGAGATCAGAGGGCTGTGGGTTCAGTTCCCACATCTGGCACTTGGGTTAATATCCCAGTACTGACACTGTAGTGCAGCATGAGAGGGATGCTGCACTTCTGAGGTACCGTCTTTTGGATGAGACGTTAAACCGAGGTCTCATCTGCCTGGATTGGTGGAAGTTCAGGTGGATGTTAAAGATCCCATGGCACTTATCGAAAAGAGTAGGGGAATTTCTCCAGTGTCCTGGCCAAATTTCCCTCATTCACTAAAAATACTACCAACAGCTTAATCTGGTTCAAGGTCAGTTGGCATTCAACTGTATCCCCCTCCCCCGGGTCATGCCTAAAAATAGGCAGGATTTGTCTAGTGCACTTACCCGGTCAACAAAAACTAAATAAATAAAAGGATGAAGTGATAAGATTAAAAACATCTTGTTCTCATAGTTCACTACTTGAAGAACTAAAAAATACTGATTAGAGTATCACTATGTAGTTTAGTAATTTTTGCATTTTAAGAACTCTCATTAAAAAGATGTTTTGCAGAAGTAGAATTTCTAAAACATTTAGTGTGTAAATTGTCTTCTGCAAGTATTTGCTGTCATCTTCTCTGCTATCCTTGCCGTGCTGGGCTTCAATGTCATACACTGATGCTGTAATTTACTCTGTAGAACCGCACTCCCTAATTCTCTGGGACAACAGTCATGAAGCATTTAAATTCCAACTGAGTACGCCTACAGTTTAGATTGACCACAGACAGCACAGCAAGAATCATACAGCCAGACTGAGGCCAGGGAAAAAATAAACTTTGATGTGGGATTTCTGGGACTATTAAATGTCTCTGTATTTTGCCAGCCTGCCCTTGCCCTGTACACACAGCCACACTGTGCAATCTCTCTCTCTCTCTCTCTCTCTCTCTCTCTCTATCTCTCTCCTCTGGATAGCACAAGTCAAAGATTTATTTTGCCAGCCTGCCCTTACCCTGTACACAGAGTCACGCTGAAGCCAGGAAGAAAAAGAAAATTTTATTAGGGATTTTGGGGACTGTTAAATTTCTCTTGGGACCCCAGCAATATTTCTGTCTCCTCTCCTCTGATGGCACAAGTCAAATATTTATTTTGCCAGCCTGCCCTTGCCCTGTACACAGCCACACTAAAGCCAGGAAAACAAAAAGTTTTATTTGGGATTTCTGGGACTGTTAAATTTCTCATGGGTCCCCGTAGTGTGTCTCCCTCCCTCTGGATGGCACAAGTCAGAGATTTATTTTGCCAGCCTGCCCTTGCCCTGTACACTCAGCCATACTGAAGCTAGGAAAAAAAGAAACTTTTATTTGGGATTTCTGGGGCTGTTAAATTTATTGTGCAAAGTAGAATGCCATTCTGCGCCACAGATTCAAACACGGATTTTGGAAAGCATTTGAATACAGAAGCTTTGGTTGTAAAAAGGCTATGTTGAAAATCTGGGGTGCAAATATTTAAGATTTCTGGCAGGCCTCATGGTGCTGAGGATTGAGGTGCTGGACGCCACACCTCACACCACGTTGGCAACCCAGGTTCGGACGTGAGCCTGAGCTGTCAGGAGTTGGTGGGGGGGGATAAGGATTGAGCATCTGGCGGACTGCTTGCCTATCCCCAGGGAGAGATCCAGGAAACCATCACTCTGCAGCTGCCCCCGGTGACAATCGGGGGCACTGCTAGAGCTGGCATAGCAGGACAGAGTGTGGCAGAGATCAGCACATTGTGCCCAGGCGTCATTGCACACTTGCACTCCCAGGGGTAGAAAAACTGAAAATGGAGCAGCACAGACCTGGCAGTTTGATGTCCGCAATTTGCCGGCCAACAATGCCTGATGCACGTGCCAGTAATGGTTCCTCGTCTGGCGCAGGGGCAATAGGGGTGCCCCTCTCAAAGGGAGAACTGCCTATGCCAGCTGGGCGTGCCACATCGGGGTTGGAAGTGGAGCTGAGCGGTGGCTGGATTGATAGCAGGTCAGTGGCTGCCAAGGGGGTAAAATATGTCATGATAAAAAAAATATTTAAGATTTCTGCAGTTACGAACATGCGTACCAGAACTGCAATGAATGGGCATAACTTTGTAATGTTTTCAGATTTTTACCCCAGATATTGAACATAGTTTTCTTATCACCCCACCTCATGAATCCGTAGGTGAAATTTTTCAGATCTGTTGGAAAAAAACATTCTGTGCCACAGGTGCGAAAACATGTCTTGGGCAGGATGTGAAAAATGACAGCTGTACTGTTCATGAGGTGATATAATACAAGCATTTGTCAATGCCGAATGTTTGCTTGCTGGCACTGGCATTGGTAGTGTAGAAGTTACAGAGCTGCATAATAGGAATGGCAGCGAAGTATTGAACTGAAGCCAACCCCACCACCACCCTGCAGAGAGTGGCAGGCATTGGGGTGTGTCTTTGCATCGTCAGGCATAACGACCATGCCATTTCACCACACCCTACCCTGCAGACACTGACAAGTGTCACGGTGTGCCTTGGGGTCTTTGGCCCTTATGCGCACCCCATTCCATCAGGAAATACAGTGAGATGGGTGCGGTATAGGAGAATGGGGTGAAGTTTGGGCCCGAAGAGTCCGAGGCACACTGATGCCGCCACTGGCTGCAGGGTGTTGGTGGGGTGGAATGGTATGAGCATGACAGGCAAGAATCCCAAGTCACACCCTGGTGCCTGTCATACTCTACAGGGTGGGGCGTTATGGTCGGAAACCCTAATGCCTCGGCATTCGCTGGTATTTTCAATCCAAATTTTCGACATGGTTTTTTTGTGACCCCCACCTAATGAACAGTGGCAATATCAGTTTGTTAGCTGAAAACTGCTTTTGCACAGCAACTATGGCATTTGGCACCACAGGTGCAAAAACACATTCCGAACGGGATGTGAAAAATGACAGCGGTACTGTTCATGGGGAGGTGTAAAAAATGGCAATGTTGAAAATCTGCTGTGAAAATCTTAAAAAACTGGTGAAGTCACGAGGTAGGAGAAACTGTGCAAAGCACACCTTAATGTAACTAGTTTGGATTTTTTACAGTAGATTGTTAACACAGGCATTTTGGGACCTCCAAACATCAACAGTGCTGTGCGTGATTTTCTTTATCTGTCCCTAACAATGATTTCCCACAGCGACCACGCATCTCTGCACTGAAAGTGTGAAACACATTTCGCCATGTTGTGGAAAATGACAGCTGTACTGTTCATAAGGAGGTGTGGAAAATGCCACTGGTGAAAATCTGTACTGAAAATATTACAAATTCAATGAACCTACGAGGGTGCGTGAAACTGCGTAATGCTCATTCGTAACACAGTCATTTTATGGAGTTTTGTCACCAAATTTTCAACATAGCCATTTTAAGACCTCTGCTTATGACCAGTGTCACTGTGATTTTCTTAATCTGTCCCAAATATTGTTTTCACAAACCGACTGTACCATTATGCGCTACATGTGCGGAAGCACATTTTGGGTGAGATGTGAAAAATGGTAGCTGCACTGCTCATAAGGAAGTGCGGTAAAATGGCACTGTTGAAAATCTGGTGTGCAAATATTCCAAATTCGCAAACTTGCCAGCGTGGGTAGGAACTGCGCAATGTGCACTCCTAAAACAGTCATTTTGGGGAATTTTTTCACCAAATTTTCAGCATAGCCATTTTAACACCTCTGCTCATGACCAGTGTCACTGTGATTTTCTTAACATGTCCCACACATTGATTTCGCACACTGACTGTGCCATTGTGCACTACGTAAGTAGAAACACGTTGTGGGTGAGATGTGAAAAATGACAACTGTACTGCTCATAAGGAGGTGGGTAAAATAGCAATGTTGAAAATCTGGAGTGAAAATATTGAAAATTTGCGCACTTACGAGTGTGCATAGGAACTCTGCAACGCATGCTCAGAAACAGTCATTTTACATTCACTTGCGCGCATGCGCAAGGAATGTTTTGGGAGAGTAGCACAATTGGAGGTGTGCCTCTTCCACCCAATGCACTGCTCCCTTGAGCAGGCGTGGGGGTCCTGCACCAGTGGGTGCAGAAGCTCAGTATGACAGCGGTGTTCCTCTGCTTCAAAGGAAAGCACTGCTGCCATACTGAGCACCGCCCCCCCTGCATCACGTGCTACCTCCCTCCACGCACGTCACGCCACCCCCCCTAAAGCTTTGGTGCCACGCTGGGAGCCCACCCCAGCGTGGAAAATGTTGTTTTCAGATGGGGTGCCCAATCCCCGTCGGCTTCAATGCCCCCTGCTATCCTGCTGCCACGCTGGGAGCCCACTCCAGCATGGCAAACTGTCACATTTTGCCGATGGGGTGCCCAATCCTCGCCAGCCTCGCCTCCCACAGCTGCTATATTTGCCGACAGGGTGCCCAATCTCCTGTCAGCTCCTGGCCCCCCAGCCATCTTCTGCCATGCTGGGAGCCCACCCCAGTGTGGCAAAGGTCCCACATCATCTTTTTTGAAAACAAAAACGGTCCCGGCGCATCTCCCAGCCCCCACAACCCGCACCCACCCGCTAGCACTCAGCCTCCCACACCCCACCACATACTTACCTCCGGACTCTGGCGTGACGATCTTTGGTGGACCGGAACACGCCTGCACTCTTCAAAGCCGACCGCAACTGAGGAAATGCCGTAAGCTGTATAATGGGTTGTATAGGGGGTTTCAACTTTATTAGATGATCTCAGTCATTTTTTTGATTTTTGCACCAAATTAATATGGACTCTTTCTATAAGATGTCACTGTCATGCATGATTCAGGCCTGAAGGGTGATTTCGCAGGCACCGCACAGTCACTGCATGAAATCACCTCTTCAGCCTTGAATAATGCCATGACAGTGACATCATTCATGAGAAGGGGTCCCAAAAACTCCATGTTGAAATTTGGTGCCAAAATACCAAAAAATGACTGTTTTATGAGCGTGCGTTGCGCAGTTCCTATGCAGGCTCGTAAGTTCATGAATTTTCAATATTTTCACTCCAGATTTTCAACATTTCCATTTTATTACACCTTCTTATGAGTTGTACAGCTGTCATTTTTCACATCTCACCCAAAATGTGTTTCCGCCCATCTAGCGCACAATGGCACAGTTGGTGTGCGAAATCAATGTATGGAACACATTAAGAAAATCACAGTGACACTGTTCATGAGCAGAGGTCTTAAAATGGCTATGTTGAAAATTTGGTGAAAAAATTCCTAAAAATGACTGTTTTGCGGGCGTGCGTATCGCGCGGTTCCTCACTGTGCTCGTAGTTTGATGAAATTTCAATATTTTCACTCCAGATTTTCAACATTGCCATTTTACTACACCTCCTTATGAGCAGTACAGCTGTCATTTTTCACATCCTGCCCAAAATGTGTTTCTGCCCATGTAGCGCACAATGGCGCAGTTGGTGTGCGAACTCAATGTATGGGACACATTAAGACAATCACAGTGACACTGATCATGAGCAGAGGTCTTAAAATGGCTGTGCTGAAAATTTGGTGAACTTGGCCATTGTTAGGAGTTTTTTTTCCACCAAATTATCAACATGTCCTTTTTGGGACCCCAACTTGTGAAGTGTGCCACTGCTATTTAATTCATTGGTCCCGAAAGGTGATTTTGCACAGTGACCGGCCATTCCATGCCACTGGTGCAAAACACATTTTGGGCAGGATGAGAAGAATGACAGCTGTACTGTTCATGAGGGGGTGTGAAAAAATAGCAATGTTGTGAATTTGGAGTGAAAATATTAAAAACTGCCAAAGTTTCGAGCGTGCGTAGAAAAATGTAAATGATCACATGTAACTTGGGAGTTTTGTTTTTTTTTGCATCAACTTTTCAACATGGGCTTTTAATGACATGACCTCATGAACACTGGCAATGTTGTTTTGTTACTCAGTCTCAAAAGGTGATTCCATGCAGTGACTGCAAAATCACCTTTCAGGACTGAGTAACAAAATGACAGTGCCAGTGTTCATGAGGTGAGGTCCCAAAAACCTCATGTTGAAAATTTGGTGCAAAAATATTGAAAAATGGCTGAGACATCAGCATAAGTTGAAAACGTCATTGACAGCCATCATACGGCACTTACCATGATTCTTCAGTGCAGTTCGGCTTTGAAGAGTGCAGATGTGTCCTGGTCCACAGAAGATGACAGCCGCTAACCTCGGATGGTAAGTATAGGGCAAAGGGGGGGTGGGCTGCTCAATGGCAGGGTCGGGATGGGGGAGGTGACATGGAAACAACAAGGGACCATTTTCTTTTTCATGGGCTTAAAAAAAGATAATGGGGACAGTATTCATTTTTTAACAGGGTATAAAAATGTTTTTTTCAGGATCTGGGAGTGGGCTCCCCAGTGTCCAATGGAGGGGTGTATATAATGCTGACAGGGGGATTGGGCACCTCAATGTTGGCATGTGAACAGGGAATGGAGGGTGTGGGGTAGACATCACACAGAGGGAGGAAGTGGGAGGGCTTAATTGTGATACTGGGATGGGGAACAAAGGGTGCAGGGTGGACAGCATGCAGAGGGAGGGAGCAGGAGGGCTTAATTGTGATACCAAGACAGGGAATGAAGGGTGTAGGGTGGACAGCATGCAGAGGGTGGGAGCGAGAGGACTTAATTGTGATATCTGGATGGGGAACAAAAATGTGGGGCAGACAGCATGGCAGAGGGAGGGAGCAGGAGGGCTTCACTGTGATGTCGGATAGGGAATAGAGGCTTGGACTGACAGCACTATGCAAATGAAAAAAATGAAGTGCCCTCTTATTGGAGTGCTTCATTTCTGTCAACTAGAGGACATTCCAAGTCAGCAAGAAACCAGCCAGCAGAGTGGAAAAGTAAAGGGAGCCGAAGTGCTTTGCACAACTTTGCAATATTTGTGATAGTGTGACAGACCGAGAGGAAGCCTTAAAGAGGTCTTTCTGCTGCTAGAAATGACAGCTATTGAAGCACTGCAGTGTATGAATGGTGGCAAAGAACAGGGGACAAAGCTGTCTGCTTACCAGCCAGCATTATGCAAATGAAAGGAATGAAGCAATCTCAATGGAGCGCTTAATTTCTTTCAACTAGAGAACGGTTTCCAGCTGTGAAACTCTGACTAGTGTCACAGTCTACTGCATGCTCATTGGTCTCTCAGAGTTGATTGCTGTGCATTGGACTCATCCCTGACACACCTCAGAAATGTCATTCTACCGCAAGATGTTTCTTGCACATACACAAGGAAACGTAAAAAGATGAGATTAGCTGTGATTACCAAGATGGCAGCACACAAAAAATGTGAATCATTTAGCTACCACCTCATGACTGTTTCTTCATGCTGATGGGTGTTCACATGCTTAGCATCAGATTAGAGACTTTGCAATTGAGAATTGAGGCAGGGTTTGGATGTCGATCGAAGATCTTCTGCCATACGGAAGGGGCTATCGTGCACTAAACTAAATCCTCGTATGGAGTGCCTGTCAATTGGTGGTAGTGGTTGAGGGTGGAAGGTGCCACAGAATAAAACAAAACCTGTATATGGACCTTCTGTCAGTCAGGGGGTCATCAAGGAACTAAACATAGTAAGCTGCTGACATTGAGGAGAGGGAGTTCCTCAACCCACTAAACATTTTGTCACAAAATGGTGGGAACTTACCCCTTACATCCTTGAACCTAACACTTTTCAAACCCTTCCACTTCCTACTGTATGTCAATTGTCACAGGCCACAGTCAACCAATAGGAGGTTTAGTTTTTAATTAGATAAACATTTAGCCTCCTGATTATAAATGCAGTTCTTAGGCTGGGTTCTATTCAAAAGTGAAAATACAGTAACTATAACCAATATTTATAAAAACTCATCTTACTGTGACATATTCAAAATAAAGCATAAGTCAAAGGAAAAGACTCCAGTTTGATAATTTATCACACCGATGATATAGGAAACCTATTCTAATTACAAAGGTTGATTATACACAATTAAATGGAGCTGCAAATAAGTTTAAATTATGTTTCTTAATATAATTTTATGATCAAATGCAGCTCTATGGTGACTTGCCAAAGACCTCCTAAAATTCATATGAATGGTGGTGTGCGTGTGTGTGTGGGGGGGGGGGGAGGAGGGGTTATAACCAGGATACTAAATCCTCAATTCTTTAATGGAGGAACTATGATAAATCAAAAGTCATAGACAACATTCCTACTTTATTGATGTAAAAGGAAAGAAAGCTGATAGCCTCTATATGTAAAATAGAAAGAATCAAGGATTTAATATCCTGGTTTCCTGCCTTTATTAAAAAGTACAATGTATTCTCACTTTTGAGTTGCCCTCATTGTGGGAACCCCGTTTATAATCAGGAGGTTAAATGTTTATCTAACTGAAAGGTAAATTCTGTACAGGTTGGTTCCAATCTGTGGCCATTGAGTCATGCATAAATTGAGGTCTTATTGCCCAATATGTCATGCCGCCTGAGGAAGCATTGCTAGTCCATGCTCTGCAACAGGATGACCTTGATATTTTTGCTGCTTTGTATAAACATACTCAGATATTAATACTTTTGCTTGAATGCCCGTTGTTCGAAAGATTAAAGTGCTGCTAATAAAACCTTTTGCACAAGTCAGCTGTTATTTTTTATTCCGATAAGGCAGCCTCCATCAGCTTTTCAGCAAGTGCCTGATTGGTTGTTGCCTCTTTTATTTATTATTTTCATTCTTTGCTAACTGGGTAATGCCCACTGAGCACAAGGCCTATTTACAGGGGTGACCTGGGAGCTTTGGGGAGGTTAAGTGACTTGATCGGGGTCAATCAGTATACATGTGGAGGTTGTGAGAAGCAAACCTATGTCTGCTGGATGTACCAAGTTCATTTGTAGCTTGTTGCTCTAAAATTTAGGCTACATTGTCAGCTCATATCCATTGTCATGGATCATGAGGGACACCCTATACAGAATGGAGCACCATGGGTCTACATTGCATGCACAACTTCACTTATGTTGTGTTTACTTAAAGGGGAGGCTCTGCAGTAACATCTGCCCTCTGTATACTCACAAGTCTCCCCTGGCCCTCCCTGGACCTTCCCTGTCCTGCTCTACCCCAACATCTGTTGTCCCTAGCCATTTTAGTTGACATGGATGGCTGAGGTCTTAAAAAAATGTTTTACAAACAAGGTTTTTAAGACCAAGATTCAGCAGTCATTGGAGGATTGCTGCTACCCACAGTCCTCTGCTCCCGGGAGAGCAGGGGATCACTCGCCTGCTGAACCAAGCCTCCAAATGAATACCCAATGTCAGGCCCTGCATCACCCATGACACTCCCCTGAAACGTCCACATTTTGTTATGCATGCAGTGAGGAGACCAAGGGTGTTTGATGCCACCACTTGTATGGCCATCCACAACTGCAGAGCTCCACAGCCCAGATCCAAAGCATGTATCAGGGCTGTCTTTGTGGAGTGAGCCCATCACGGGCTTATAGCTGCACACTTGCTCATTCAATTCACACTTGTGTTTTCTACTCTTTCATAGGAAAATTTGCTTTACTCCACCTTTTATCCTTTTGACATATCCAGTTTTTTATGCCAATCAACTGTTTAAAGTATGATTTGCATTGAAAGACTTCAACAAAAACAAAACCCATTTACTTTTCTTGAATATTTTTCCCACCATTGCTAATTACTAAAATATTACTATTTAAATCATTATTTAAAATATTTGTGTTTAGTCATGATTGTCTATCCTCCCTACTCATCTTCTCTTGCTTGATCAGGCACTGACATAATCCAGTATTTGTCACAATCTGTTGACATGGTTATGGTTGCAATGTTAGAAATAGAAAGTCTGTGACTTCACTGCATGCCAGAGCAAGAGAAGTAAGTGAGCAGCAGTGATGCAGAAAATGATTTCTGATACATACATGCTGCATGAGGAATAAATGAAAGGCACCATGACATTTGTTAAAATCTAGTCAATCAATCAATTTTTATTTAACCAGAAAAGCACTGTTGAGACAACTCATTTACAAGGTGGTCCTAGAAGGACTCAGTTACAATAAACCAACAATTAAGACAAAATTACAAGCAGCAGGATCACAACACATGAAGCACAATACATGATATTAAAGGAATAATGCACGACAGGGTGTGTGTTGTGCTGGGATAACGCCATGCCTGGGGGTTGGGCATGAGGGGGCGCAGGCCAGAAGCGCATAATTCCCCAGACATGGTGTTATCCAAACGATACACACCCTGGAGTGCATTATTCCTATTATACAATGGCTTGTTGTTATATATAAATAAAAAATTATTTTAAAGAATGTTTTTATTAGTGTGGAAAAATATTTGTGTTTCTTAAGAGGACATGCAAAAAGAGGGCAGCCATAATGAAGAGAGCAGTCATAATGATGACAGTAGAGCTGTGGCATCGTGCTGGGATACGCCATGGGTCCGGCTGACTGTCAATCACGGTGCAAGATCTTTCTTGCCATTGTATAATAATGGATATTAGTGATTCTGGAGACTTTGTTATGAAAATCCTTTTAATATTGTTAATTTATAAAGGTGATAGTGCAAGACAGTATATTAATCAATCAATATATATTAGTAGGCAAACTGAGGGGAGACTCCACTTTTACAGTTCTGGCCAAAACATATAACATTACATTCAATACATTATGGCATGAAACATACACAATGAACAACAGCATCATATTCATAACATAACAACCATCATCTGCAGCAGTCACAATGATTATACAAATGTGCAATTAAAGCTTTAAAATGGGAGACTGACAACAAGCCATTCAATTTTGTACATTTTTGAAGTTAGAGGGACAGAATACATTTGTGACAAAGTATCTATTTTTGTTTGGGTTTTAGAAATTGAATATAAGAACATATTATTAGAACATAATCTAAGGTCAATATGCCTTTTTTTGTAAATTGTCAATCAAGCACGTCAATCAAGCAGGACGGAACTAGTCCACATAAAATTTTATACACAAACATGTACCAACACAGTAGCCTTTTAAATGATTATGAAAACCATTCAAGTGTGGCATATAACACACAGTGGTGAGTATGCCTAGGTAAACCATTGACAAACCTCGAACTGTGGCACAGATGGTCCAAAGTGCTTAAAAGGGTGTCAGATGCATTATGATAAATACAGTCGAACTGTGAAAGAAACAAGGAAGACACTACATGCTTTCTTATAAAAGTTTTTACCACAGTTTTAAGGTACTGAAACTTACAACCATGCTGTGCATAGCTAGCATCAGCCCTTGGTAGCATCAGGCTAGTTGCCTTTTAGGGCCACAACAAAAAAAAAACGTGACTATTGGGAGTCACAGCTTGTCCAGAATCAAAAATAAGTCTCCCCAGTAGGTCCCTGATATGCATAATTACTTGCAAGTTTAATAAACCAAACAATGCAACTAACTCAGAGTTGTAGTATGAAAAACCTAATATTTGATCTGTGACTATCTCCAAAGAGTTTTCCTTCTTAATTTTCTGTTTTTTTTATTTTTGTTTTTTACCTGCTGCTTCTTTTCTCTGACAGTTCCAGCCTCTGAACCCCAGCTCAACACATTCTAACACCATGTCCTGTCCCACTTACATGTGTACCTGCAACAAATATTTATCTATTTAGTTAATTTTTGTTGACCGGGTAAGTACACTAGACAAGTTCTGCCTATTTTCAGGCATGACCCGGGGGGGAGGGGGATACATATGAATGCCAACTGACCTTGAACCAGATTAAGCTGTTGGTGGTATTTTTAGTGAATGGGGAGAAATTTGGCAAGTGCACCGGGGAAATTCCCCTACTCACCACAGGGGGATTTGCTGGCCAAATCCAAAATGGCCAGTATGCCTGAATCGCTGGAGGAGATGGAAGTCTCTGAGGTAGGGGAGTCGACCTCCTCCTCTCTCCTTGATTACCAAGAGGTCGAGGTTCTGGAAGAAGCATTAGAAGTGAATTTTGATTTTTTGGAAGAAGACGAGATCTTTATTTCCACGGAGGATCTTTCTAAAACGCAAGAAAAGGCTCCTGAAATATCTCATATGGACTCACAAAATACACAGATTGAAGGTTTGGCTATGTTTGCTTAGACAAGGAATTTCTTTCAAACCCGGCTTTCTCACCTAACAGCAGAAGAACAGGTTGGCAACTCAATTGTGCAAACTGACATCCAACGCCCCACTCAGCATGACACAGCTGCTCCCTTGCTAGTGACTGACAAGCCCGGTATTTGTGCATCACCTCAGGTAATTTCTTTCCCTATTACTAAAAATAAGGCTGGCAGTGACTCTGTTTATAGTGAAATTGTGTGCCCAAAGTCTGTGGGGGAGAAGGGTGGGATTTTGTGCGCAGCCAGTGAAAATGTTCAATTGTTTCAAATACCTGAGCAGTCTCCTTTGCACATGGAGGTGCCTGTACCTAAGCAAGCTGCTATCTCTTGTCTCCCTGCAAATGCTGTCATTTATCAAACAGGGACGACCCAACAGGACGGTGCAACAGTTAATTCTTTTACAGCCAGAAGCGCTCTTAAGCCCCGGAGGAAAGATGTCTCAAAGGGTAGAGAAAGCGCTGTTGTTAGTTAAACACAATATAGAGCCTGCTAGCCTGTCAGGAACTCATTTGACATTGGGGCTAAACCCATCAAAGGCTACAGCCTCAGATACAAACAGAATTCTCTCTGTAGCCCCAATTTCACAAAACCCTTTGGGCAATGACTAGTCCCAGGGGCTGCACTACAATCTGCAGACTGGAAACAGAATTTATTGGGTAGCTGGATACCCGATCCTGCATGAGTTACCTTTTCTCAGGATTCTCCTACATGGTGCCAAATAATAAAGATTCCAGTACCTCTCACTACAGTGGAAAAAAAATTGGACAGTCTCCCTGTACAGGACACTTTACCCAAACCTACCCCAGTATCTGATATTTCTTTCCAACAGAATCATTCTGACAATGCTATTACAGAACTGGTTACACCTCAGGTGATTGATTCTGCTGCACCCCTAAACAGCAAGAATCTCTTGAAATGACCAATTTGAAGGAGGTGCCAAGCTCAAAACCCTGTTGTCTGAACTTTTCCAGAACTCAAAAAAGAAGCTGCACCTCGGCGTAATGCCATTCATAATTAGATATAAAAGCAACCTAGACACTCGTCCAGACAGATATCGTATAGGAAAATATTGTTAAAAGACTCTCTAAAATTTACCCTAGGGATGTTTATGCCTTTATCAACATATTGGGGAGGACAACTATGACATTAGCTTTCATTCAACTTATGCTTTAGACTTATTTTGGGGCGATACAACCAGGTAAAGTTTTCCCTCACGTGGACCCCTTTTGGTAATTCCATTAAAAAACGTTAATAAAATATGTTATAGTGATGTTTCGGAATGAGGGGTCCATGTAGAGGACATAACCTACTGGTTGTCTTTAAAATGTGAGGTTTTGAGTGAGCCTGAATCTATTTTGGATAGTGAATTGTTTTGGACTGGGGATGGAAATATAAGGTGAAGTTGCGACAAAATGATTCTGTATAGAACATATACCCAACTCCTTTATGCTAGGCTGGGATAAGGGTCTGCTTTTATGCTGGGCAGTCCAAGGCAGTTATAAATGTGGTTCTAGAACACACTTCTCTAGCATTTATGATGTTCCAAGATGTAATAATTGTGGGAGGTAGGACATGTTACCTTTCAATGTGCTAACCACACAAAATATGAACTCTGTGAGGAAGTTGGCCATATATTTCTGGATTGCCCTGGGCTGCAAAAATAAGGCTTCTGTGATCAGTCCTGATCTGCTGATACAGCAAGCCCAAGATGCTGCTCCTCCCCAGAAAGAGACTGATATCCCTCAAGACCCCCACCCCAAGTTTCGAGGATCCGCCAGAATGTGGGATAGCCATCCAGGCCCAAACTAGGATGTTGCTCTTCCTGTTGCTCTTCTACCAGTCTGTTATGTAGATAGGCCAGAAGGGAAAACCATCTGTAGCACTTGTGTTAGATAGTAAACCCGCACAGACTCTTCTGTAGGTCCACTAGAAGTACAACCTCCAAACCCAGTAAAACTGTGGAAACAAAAATTTTCTCCATCCTAGCCAGATGGGGAGATGGGGATAGTGGCCAAGAGGAGGTCCTACCTCAACACCTGGATATAGGGCATCCTGAGAAAGTTGAGGACTCAGAGGACATAAAACAAAGAAAAAAAAAGAAACAGAAAAAGATAACTTAATTTTTAAATTAGGGTGCAGGTTTGTAAATGGGCTCTGTGAATGTTCATAGTCTATTAAATCTTAATAAATGGCATACCATCTTTCAACATGTCCTTTCTGCCGAACTCAATCTTTGTTTTTCCAAGAGACTTGGATGTATACTTCCTATCAAGAGTGGGCTTTTAGAGCAGAATGGACTTGTGGTTTATCCTTTGGTCATTTGACCTTGGCAGGCCTGATGGCCTGGTATAGTATTCTCTTCCTTTGCTTTTCCAATATCCAAATTAATTGATGCAATTCCAGGAGGTTATTAATTATAGATGGTTTTCTGGGACCTACAGAATATAGCATCATTAACTTTTATGGTGCTCAATCAAGGCTGATAGAGTGGACATGTTTCATACACTGCAACCCTATTTGGTTACCTTAAAACTGGTAAATTTTTTGGTGGGATTTTAACTGTGAGCTTAAAAAACCCTCCACATCAGCTGGAAAAAAATCTATTGTGACTCAAATGTCTTTCAAAGCTGTATTAATACAGCAGATTTGAAATAATGTAGGCCTTTCTCAAACTCACATCCCCATTTTACCTATTCTAGAGGGAAACATTTTTCCACTATAGATTATTTTTTCATTTCAAATTCTCTTCCTATTCCACAACTGATGGTGTATCCTGTGGAATTTTAAGACCACTGTTTTTTGTCAATCAATTTTCAAGAAACTACTCATATGAAACCCTGTTACAATAGATGGAAAATGAGTGTAGCAACTTTACAGGAGCCACCTGTCCAGAAACAACTATTTCAACTCTTATAGGCAAGAACTACAGTTAGCTTTTTATATCCAGATAAAGGAGAGTGGTGGGAGGATACACAATTGGAGATAAAAAATGGTTCCAGAAGTATGGGAAAATAACCAGATTTTTTACATATTTAAAACTTAGAAAATATCACTTTACAGGAAATCCAAACTGCTTTATCATCATTAAAAAACGGTAAAGCACCTGGCAGTGATGGGTTCCCTATTGATTTTTATAAAACCCTATCTGACACTCTTTGTCCTGTATTAGTCAATGTATTCCAAGAAGCAACCTTAATAAAGAAACTCCCATGCACAATGACCGAAGCCATCATAACAGTCTTACCAAAAAAAGACAAAGACCCTTTACTTCCTTCAAACTATAGACCGATCTCACTTCTTAATATTGATGGAAAAATCTTTGCCAAATTATTAACTCTCCGCTTAGAATCTTTAATGACTAAACTCATCCATACTTCTCAATCAGGATTTATCAAAATAGAAACAGTTCCGATCATCTTCGCTCATTACTCAATTTAATTCACAAAGCAAAACTCTTAAAACCCTGCAGCTGCAATAGCCATTGACTTTGAGAAAGCATTTGACTCTCTCAATTGGGAATATCTATATCAGGTGCTATCTCATTTTGGCTTTTACAAATAATTTTGTGCTTGGATTCAATTATTGTATACCTCCTTTCAGCTCGAGTTCTCACGAACTCTATTTTGTCCCTCCTTTTACTTAGCAAGAGGCACTAGACAAGGATGCCCTTATCGCCTTCATTGTTTATACTTGCCATGGAACCTCTTTCTGCGCCCCTACTCCAACGATACAATTAAAGGCATTACTATTGGTAACTCTCATTATACTTCACCTCATATGCAGATGATCTCCTTATTTTACTTGAAAACCTCGAAAGTTCTGGGCAACCTTTAGTTAAACTACTAAATGACTTCACCTCCCACTCCGGACTAGCTCTAAACCTTAACAAATCCAAGCCTACCACTGAATACCCTTTGTAGTCCCCTCATGAACAACTCATTAGGCTTTTTGTTGGGCCCCCAAGGAATATCTTATCTTGGCATTCGATCACCCTACATTGAATAAATTATGGATGCTAATCTTTCCCTCTGTTAACCAGTATCCAAACAACACTTGATAGATGGAAGCTACTTAAACTTTCTTTTAATGGTAAAATTTCTGCCATTAAAATGTCAATAACTCCTAAAATATTATACCTATTTTCCAATATCCCTTGATACTTCCCTCTAGTTTTCTTACCAAAATAGACAAAATTATCGGCAGCTTCATTTGGGAAGGCAAAATACCTAGATTTAGTCATAATAAACTTAGATCCCATTGGTCAAAAGGTGGCTTTGGCCTTCCTTGGTTCCAAGCCTATTTGGGCTTTCCGTGACATCTCAAACAACAATTAAATGGTTTAACAAACCCAACATCCAGTCTCCTTTATGGGTCAATATGGAAACATCCTTATGTCCTGGTAATGTGGCTACTTCTTTCCTTTATAACACCCTTACCTCTTCTTTAAAGTCTCACCCTACCATAGCTGCTTCTATATTCTACTGGAAAATCATTCACAAGCATATTAAATCTAACCCCAAACCCTTAGCTTACACCCCCATCTGGGGTAACCACCATATATCTCTTGATAATCACCCCATTTTTTGTCGTACCTGGAAAAATAAGTGTATTCTCTTTTTGCAGGATATACTTGAACCCAAGTCTTTAAAGTTAAAATCTTACACCGACCTACAAGGCATATGGAATCTTCCCCATCAGGATTTTTGGAAATATCTACAGCTTCGTACTACATGCAACTCTTACCTCACACCCTTCTCTATCAATTCTCTGTATGATAAGCACATCTCTAAATGGATAAAAACAACATCCAATTTAAATAGCACTGTTTACAAAGATATTTGTGATATCATTCCTGACTCACTCTGTCAATGCTAAAACAGATGGAGTACTTGCTACAATATAATATCACCAATGCACAATGGTCCAGATGTTGGCTCTCCTGTCACAAATCTTTTAATGATAAGCGTAGTTCCTCATTCAAACCAAGATCCTTCATTTGTGGTACAAGAACTCCTGCTGTATTACAAAAAATGGGTTTATTGAACAATAACAATTGTTGGCGCTGCAGTTCCCCAATGGGGATTTATTGCATATCTTATGGCACTGTCCCTCATACAAAAGATTTGGCACTGTACTCACAGATTTGCAATGAAAGTGGTAGGTCAACCTTTACACTAGACCCTAAACATTGCATTCTTGGTTTTTTAATCACCGTTTTATAAAATTTCATATTGCAGAGCAGATGGTTAAATATACTCTTCCTTCAAGTTAAACACACAATCCTCATGCATTGAGATCCAACATAATCCCTACCTTCCCGGTATCATTAACCAACTATTGCAGTATGCCTCTCTGGACCGTATGATATATATCTTGTCTGACCGACTCATGTTATATAACAATTGTTGGCAGGCTTTTTAATTTTTGGAATCAACTAAATCTTCCAACACCAATGTATGGACTTAATATATATGGATTTTCCCTTTACTGATACATCATTGTAGTCTCGCTTTTTCCCCTTTTTATAGTTTCCTCTCTTCTTAACTTTCTTATATATCTTTTCTTTCCTATACTCTGTTCTCAATCATTCTTTATTACTCCACAACTTTTACGAATGTACTTTTTTCCTTTTGCAGCATCATATAATTATGTAACATTTTAATATAAACCATATCTAATCATACTATCCGCTTTAAGTTCACTACAAATGTCAAGTATATGCTAATTATATAACCTGTATTGTTTACTGTATTTTAAATCAAAGCTCCTTGTATTATGTAGCAATGTTCTTATTATATGCTGCCTCAATTTCTTAAAAAAAATCCTCATTGTACTGTACTGTAAGAGGTTTGTCTGTATATCTTATGAAAATTAATAAAAAGTTTAACTGCAAAAAACTTAGAAAGCAATTACAATACTTATATATGGTAGCCTCAACATCTAGACAGGATTTTTCAGCTCAAATAGACAAAGTAAAATGGATATGAAAGCTTACCAATATGACTGAGTCCTGATGGTAAGTGCTATGTTGCAATCTGGTACCCAGAAAACCCATGTGGAGAATCTTATGAAGCCTGTAAAGCCAGGAAAGCAAAACTACCATAGAGGACTTATTTAATGAGAAAGGTAACATAGTCACCTCTGTCCCAGAAATAGAAAGAATAGTGTTGTCACATTTCCATTCACAGCAAATGATTTCCCAGTTCCTACAGTTCAAGATTTCCAGTCCTATTTTCAATCCCTACAGATACCTTGTTTCCCTGAGGTGTCCGGAGTCATTAATCACACCTATTCTGGCAACAGATATCCTAATGGTCATAAAAACTTAAAATTAGGAGCATCCCTGGCCCCTGATGGGATTCCATAAAATTTTATAAAGCTATGCAAATGAATTAAGCTCTTGCTTAGAAGTTTTAATTACTTTCTTACCCCCAATGTTATTTCCCTGCCTTTTCAGTAGGCTTAGTAGTTTTGTATAAAACTGGTGACAAAAGATTAATTCAGAATTGGACAACTATATCCATTTTGAATTCTGACTTTAAAATTTTCACACAAGTCATTAATGATGATTTAAGCGTCTAGCACAACTGGTCATATCTCTGGTTCAATTTTGTGGTATTCCTGGCAGAAAGATTCACAGCTGTAATGAATTTTCTGAAGAAAACAACTTAATCATTATATCATCTCAGTGGACCAGGCAAATGCATTTTGATAGGATTTTTCACCCTTTCTTTTTATTCCTAGAACAATATGGAGTTCAAAAAATGTATAAAATGGGTACAATTACGTATTCTTCAGCTATGGTTAGGCCTATAATTAGAAACCAGGTCTCTCAAAGTGTCAGAGTTGTTATCTGGTTCACCAGGGGTGCCCCTTAGCCCCTATTATATCAATTCTCTTGGACCTACTAATTAAAAATAAATTATCTGTCCTTATGGAGTGGTATTGTGAGGAGCTGTGTATTATAGCCTATGCTGATGGTATTTGTTTATTTTTTACATCATTATCCCATTGAGATTTATTTAGGCAGGAAATTGGACATCCTCAGTGGTTTGAAATGCTAAATTAGAGTAAAAGTAAAGGCTTAATTATTGGTCCAGAAGGAGTTTTAAAAGAAACTCATGGGGGAATTGAGGTAGCATCAGATCCCTGAAAATTGTAGGTATTTTCTTTGGTCCAAGGAGTTTGCCCTCTCAAACTGGAAGCTGCACTATGTCAAGCAGAAATAAAGGTTCAAAGATGGAAGGCATGGAAATTGTCTAAATTTAAAAGAATCCATATATATAATTAAACAATTCTATACCCTTTTTTATATATAGCGCGATATTTCTGCCTCTCTTTAGTATTCAAGACTGGACTTTATAATTTTTTTTTTTTTTCAAATGCTTTGGGGGTCCAGACTTAACCTGATTAAAAGATGCTTTACTTATTTACCTAAAGGACAGGGGTTTGGATGAGAGATCCCATCATCTTTTTCACCCATTTTTCTCTCAAACTATAAGATTGGGCTTATGTCCTACTGAACAGCCTGATAGTAGATGGATCACAAAGACTATAGGTTCCATTTTTTACTGTGGAACCCACATCCCCAAAACCACACATTAGGCTCAAGTTACCTATTTTTTTAAAACCATCAGCCCAGAAACTAGGAAATGGGATCTGACAGATGACATTATTAAAAATAACTCTGTGAAACAGTTACATGAGGTGATATTAGTTTTAATACATCCTGATATTCTAGTTTTAAGAACTGCTCCCTGACCATGTTGACTTGGTCCTTGTTCAATTAAAGAGCAGATATCCAGTAACTTTTTTTTTTTTATTTGCAGGTTTTTACCTTTCAGTACTGCTGAGACGGAGTTGGAATTTGTTCCTGCTGGTGATGTAGGCAACCCCAACATCAAGTAAATGGCAGTGACAGTGATTATCTAAAGTGGAAGACCAGCTACTTTTAAAAAACTGCTCCTTGGACCGAGAAACCCGTGCTGATGTGACGTCAGTAACAGTATTCAGCTGACGTTTCACGGGTGCGCGCTTTCGATTATGTGCCCAGCGTTCATTCATGACAGGGACAGTGAACGCACCCCTCCAGGTCATGGCAGTGTTTGGTAGGTGGTAGCAGTGCGAGCCAGGTTGAATCGCTTTTCCTGACTGAAAGCCGCCAGCTTAGAGAGTGACAGCGAGAGAGAGAGAGCGATTGCCTGGAGCCCATTGCATACCAGAGGAGAAAAGTAAATAGTTCAAAGTAAGTTTCACAAAAGTGTTTTTTATGTGTCAAATAAAGTGGTTTGATAAGAAATACCCTCCGGTTTCAATCTATCCCTGCTTCCATTTATGTGCTGAGTTCCTTCATGTAGGTGCAAGCTGTCACCCGCGCCAAAAACTGTCAGTTTCCCATTTGCGCCTGAGGTAATTTATATGACAGCCTTGCAGCCTGCAGCATCACACTGTTTGTCAATGAATCTCATGATAAAGGAGCTAAAGTAGCTTGGGAAAACTTTCGAATGCCTTGTAGTTAGTTGCCTTATGTAGCCTGCACTCCCCTCAGATCACATCTGAAAATACTGGAGCTCTGAGCTTGTCAGAAGAGAAGTAGTTAACTCCTACTGGCATGTTTTACTCACTTCTTGATCTTTGCCCTTGTTTTGATTGAATGTGCCAGCAGCCGGTGACTTTACTTGTCCGCAGACTTCTCGGCTTTCAGGGTTGAGCTTGCAGTACAATTACATTGACCATCACCTGCAACTGAAGCTTATCTGATACCTGTGCTAGTTGTGAATTTCTCCCCCATCAAACAGCATAACATTGCCTTTATAAATCACGATGTTCCGCATAGTGAATGGGACACTGTTGTATTTTAGCCCTACAAGATTCTGCTTATGGAGCGAGTAGCTTCAATCTGAATACATTACTGTTTATGCTGTTACTCCCTTGTGTTTTTTACTCTACAGACATGCATTCATCATAGGCACATTTGTTTTATTGTAGATTATTTTTATATCATGTTTTCATGCTACATAAATGTGTCTAATTACGATTTTAATTAATGTAAGCTGTTCATGTTGTTCAGTGGCTTAAGACCATACCATGTCAAATGTCCTCACCTACTACTAACAAGATAAACTGGAAGCTTCAGTTTTTTTTTGTTTGTCTGTAATAAATATTTCACTCCAGTTGTAGTATGACCCTAACTGATATGTTAATGATTTATGCTTTTCTTGATCCAGCTGTATGTTTGGTTTATATTTTAATAAAGGTGCCATTGTCTCACACTATGAAATCTTCTTAAATTCCTCCTTCTGTGTTAACATTTAATTTTAAATCATAACTTAGAACGAATTGAAACGAAATATAGCAATAAAAGTTACTTTTCTAATACTGTAATCTGATTGGCTATATTTTATTATGTGATATGTCTCAAATGTGTCCCATTTATAAATGTTTATGTTCTAATAGATGTTTTGTAATGAATGAAACGAAATATAGCAATAAAAGTAACTTTTCTAATACTTTAATCTGATTGGCTATATTTATTATGTGATATGTCTCTAAATGTGTCCCATTTATAAATGTTTATGTTCTTCAATAGATGTTTTGTAAATGAATGAAATGAAAATAACCAAAAAGAAGTTAATTTTTTTTAAATAAATGCTGACGTCCATTAATTTTGAGTGAACACATGATATCATCTATCCTATTTGGGGTGTTAAGTAATAATAAATAAATGAATTCTATTACATTTGAGGTTTAATATGTGAACTAAACAAAATATGGCAAAAATGTTTTTTAATTTATTAAATGCTGCTATCTGATTGGTCGGGCACATTTTTGTATGAAACTAAACATTATGTGGGAATCACTAATCCACACTTGATTTCTTGTAGAAACTAGTTTTAAATTTGTCTCATTACCTTTCTTTTGCAAATATTGAAGATTTTTTAGATTATTTATGCTGATTGGTTGAAATCAGCAGTATGATTAATTAGTATGTATATAAACAGAATCACTATTACCAGGTACATGCCCCAGGATAAAACCTAATGGAGAGGTGCCAGGTTACAGCGTGTGTGTGTGTGTGTGTGTGTGTGTGTGTGTGTGTGTGTGTGTGTGTGTGTGTGTGTGTGTCTCTCTGTCTTTGTGTGTGTGACACATAGTGTGCTTGGGTAAACGTTTGTCTATCCTATTTTGGGGTTTAACGTACTAATAAATAAACAAATTCACCCTTATTTGATGTTTAACATGTGAACAAAACGAAATATGGTAAAAAAAATTGTTTTCTGAATTTTATTAAATGCAGCTATCTGATTGGTCGGTGCACATTTTTTGTTTGAAACTAAAAAATTATGTGAGAATCAGGTAGAAACACTTGATTCATTGTAGAAACCAGTGTTTACTTTTCCTCATTTCCTTTACTGTGCAAATAATGAAGAATTTTTCATTATTTATGCTGATTGGTTGAAATCAGCAGTAAGATTAATTAGTATGTATATAAACAGGAATACTACTACCAGGCACATGCCCCATGATAAAATCTTAATTGAGAGGTGCACTTTACTTCCCACTCCCACACCCATTGCTTTGCAACCTAGAAGACAGGAGGTGTGCACCACGCATATTCAGGTAGCACTTCCACACACTGATTGTTGTTATCAAAGGAGCTGTAAGTATGTTAGAGGTTATAATGCATTGTGAATAAGCTTGGTACATCCAGAAGGCCTGGGTTTGATTCTGACAACTTCCACTTTCAGACTGTGAGACCTTGAGCGAGTCACTTAACTCACCAAGTGCTCCTCGGGTCACCCTAGAAAATAGTCCTTGTGCCTAGTGGGCCTTAACAGATTACCAAAGAAAAAAACCTGTCCCATATTCTGTGGAGTCAGTGTCTGGAGATTGTACAGAACTACCTTGATATCTATCACATTTATATGTGAGTGTGATTCACTGTGGACAGATTCCTTGAGTCTGAGGAAACAAGGCAGAAACAACCCAAAGTTGGTACTAATGTCAGATCACTAGCAGCTGGGCCCCTGAAGAGAGGAGCACCTACCAGCAGATTGTGCTTATCATTCTCAGAGGTGCACACATCCTGATTGGGTGCTTGAGAGACTGGTGCACTTGAGACCACTGAGACTGCATAATTATCTGAGGAATCTACATGCATGCAGTGACAGTGAGACTATGAGTATAGAGGTTGCATTGAGGCCCAATGCCCCAAACATAGTTCTGGCTGAGAGCATGTTAGTTCTGGCAACAATACCAGTTGGCATTTCAAGGTGGCTATCAGATTCTCTGGCAGGAAAGCATTTTCCCTGAGATGTGCCCTGAATGGCTCCAGTGTACTGTAACATCTGTCTAGAATGGACTTTGGTATGCTGACTAGGAAACTGAACTGGTCAAGTAACTGCTACATTCAGTTCACTGTGTGAACAGTCAGGTCTGCAGAGGAACCTTCAGGTGCCAGTTTTCCAGAGAGGGTGAACACATGCAGCTTCTCCTGACAAAGAGTCATGGTTATCATTGCAAACCAATTGGGAAATGTACATGGTGCAAAAGGATAAAACCAAAGGTAACACATATTTGAAAATTACAGGAATTGTTCTGTGTTGTTTCCTAAGCAGATGACACATTTTGTAAGCTGTGTACTGCTTAGTGGCCAAAGATCCAAGACAGGATGAAAGTTTAACTGCCTGACTTTTTTGAAGTAGGAAATAACTGAGTACAAACCTCAGATTCTGTTCTATGGTGTAGGCATTAGCTGGATCACTTGTTTCTTAAGAAGAAGAACTGTGACTTCCTTTATCGAGGAAGGACAAGTACTTTTGAGGATAGTACTATGACCTGGGTTATCCTGTGGTCTGATTGATGAACTCTGTGCACAGGCCCAGTTGGATAATTGTCAAGACCCACCTGGATGAGATGACGTTCCACCAGTGGGGCAGGAACATTGAGATACTGCCCCAGCTGGAATCCTTGGAGGCAGAGGGAGGATGACTAACTTAGAAAGAGGTGAAAGGGCAGTCAGCTGTTGATCTGCACATGATACATTTGCCCTGTAAGGCAAGTACACATGTACAGCTGCTGCTGACAAAGTGGTCTCTCCAAGGAAGGAATTTAGAAAGCAGCCAGAGAAATTGTCACCCTCTGCCTCTAGTTTGATGGTGACTAATTGACTCGATCAATTGGAGGATCTGGCATGATGCCCTAAGGTCATTCAGAGTAGCATCGATCGAAGCTCAGCCACCTAGTATACTCAAGCATTTTCCAATAGCATAGTGGTGATTCAGTTTGTATTGTTATGATAATTGTGAAACTATCTTGACAGATATTTACATTTATATTTGTATTAAACACAGTCCAGGAGCATGATAAAGCAATGGGGCCAGATGGGGTGCACCCCAGGGTCCTTAAAGAACTAAGAGAGGTGCTGGCTGAATCTCTGGCTATCCTGTTTAGTCGATCACTGAAACAGGGAGGTACCCAAAGACTGAGGACAGCAGATGTAGTCCCTTTATACAAAAGCGGAACAAAGAGGAAGTAGGGAACTACAGACCAGTCAGCCTTACCTCGGTAGTGGGGAAGATCATGGAAGCACTACTGGCTGAGAGATTGGTGGAAATCTGGTTGTCAATGGACTACAGGACCCAAGGCAGCATGGTTTCACTAGGGGAGGCCGTGTCAGACCAACCTCATTGAATTCTTTGACTGGGGACTAGGGAGGTGGATCAGGGAAAGTAGTGACATGGCCTATCTGGACTTCAGCAAGGCCTTTGACACTGTGCCACATAGAAGACTATTACACAAACTGGGGAATATGGGTGTGGGCAGGACAGTAGTGTGGTGGGTAGGTAACTGGCTGGGTGGCAGGACACAGAGGGTGGTGGTAAATGGCTGTCACCCACAGAGGAAGAGTGACCAGTGGGTACCACAGGGACTGTGTGCTGGGACCGGTTTTATTCAACATCTTCATCAGTGACATTGCACAGGACCCAGAAGGCAGAATTTCACTGTCGCTGATGACACAAAGCTCTGTAACAGAGTAGACACACCAGAGGGTGTAGACAGAATGAGAAGGGACCTCAGAAACTTGAAGAATGGTCAGGGGTTTGGCAGTTGAAATTCAATGCAAAGAAATGCAAGATAATGCATATGGGCACAAAAACCCTAGCACAATATATCAGTTGGGGGTGAGGATATATAGCACCAAGCAGAAAGGGATCTTGGGGTTATCATCCTGATGACCTCAAGGTAGGGAAACAGGTGACAAGGCAGCAGGTAAAGCAAATAGGATGCTGGGATGTATAGGCAGGGCATCACCAGCAGGAAAAGGGAGGTCATAATTCTGCTATACAAGACACTTAGTGAGGCCCCACCTGGAGTACAGTGTACAGTTCTGGAGACCATACCTACGTAAGGACATAGATAGGGTAGAGAAGGTTCAGAGGAGGGCAACAAAGATGGTGCATGGATTGCATCACAAGTCCTATGAAGACAGGTTGAAGGAACTGAACATGTACTCCTGGAGGAGAGGAGGAGAGGGATATGATAGAGACATACAAGTATCTCACAGGAGGAACAGGGTGCAGGAATACACTATTTTTAAGCGAAAAGATGTTCAAGGACTAGAGGGCATGGGAAGAAGTTGGAGGGAGGATGATTCAGAGGAAACATGAGAAAGAATTTCTTCACAGAACGGGTGGTGGACAAGTGGAACACCCTGCCAGAGGAAGTGGTGGGGCTGAAACAATCATGGGATTTAAGAATGCATGGATAGACATAAAGGAATTCTGGAGGTCAGGGTAAGGGCAACAGACTCTCTAGGAAGCATAAACTGAACTTACAAGCTCAAATGGGCAGACTGGGTGGGCCATAGGCCCTTATCTGCCGACACTGTCTATGTATCTATGTATCTATGTATCTATGTATGATTGCACTCCTGTTTATACTTGCAATGTATGTTTGAGTATTTTTAATTATGAAATATGCATACCTTGTGGGGAATATGTACATGTTTATATCTGTTTGTAGCAATCTTTTATATGTTCCAAAAAAGTAACTGTTTAACCAAACAAATGTATTTTTTTCACAGTAAATGGATATTGATTTGATGTACAGTGAGTCTTCAAGTGACCTGCCATCCTCTGACAATGAGGATGTACACAATGTCACCACAGCAAACAGGATAGTGATGATGATGAAGGTAGTAGTATTGATGAAGGGACATCTGATGCTGTCTCCATATTTACCATAACACCTTATAGGTTTGAACCTCTGCAAGAGTGAGTGCAGATCACAGAGATGAAGAGCAGGAGGAGTCTGATGATGAAGACCTAAGGCTGAGATTAAATAACACAGACTGGTAGGTTCTGTTATGTGTACGTCAAACTAATATCTCAAGTTGCAGTCTTGAAAGTCCCGCCAAATGACCGCCCACTGGTGGAGGCCAATGGTCAGTGCGGTGAGGCCTCACACTTAATGGAGGGTAATGTGGGTCACAGTACGAGTGAATGCCTCAACACTTGCATGGTTATGTATGCGCCATGGCAATATGGATAGGATGAGAAAATGAAAATGCCAGGTAGTAGCAGAATTACTGGTTTGTCCATTGCTGGCCTTTGTACTGGTTGTAAAAGTGTTACATTATTAGTCAATAATGTCGATGTAAATGGGCATTGCTACTGGTTAGAAAATGGCCTAGATTCTAGGAGCTCTCTCATTGGCTGAGAGCCACTGCAGGTGGGTACATCGACTCACAATAGATGTCACTGCAAATTAAGTATGGAACCCGTATAGCACAGTGTGTTAAGACTCTGAGCTGCAGATCTGGAGATCTGGGTTTGACTATAACAGCTATCTAGGTGAATATTGTGTGAGCACTTAGCTTCCTTGAGCTCCCAGGTCACATCTGGAAATAAGCTTCGATTTAGTGTGCTACTCCTGCTTAAACAATGTTACTGGGGTGTTCTGTTGCTTAGTGTATCATGAGTCACCCCACATTTTTAAATCGGAACCCACCATTTTTGTTTTGCCAATATATAGGCAATTTGCTACTTCTTCCAGTAACTGTCACAGACTGACAGACTCAATAACTATATCCACAACTCCAGTTCCATTATTGTTGTAAAAAATGTAACCCAGTCCAAAACTTCATGCCCAGTTTACTGTACCTTCATGACTCCTGTGACTCTTCATGGACTATGTTTGCATAAATATTTGTGTAATCAGTAAACTGGCTGATCTTACTCTTTACCCAGTCTGTAGGTACACCTAATGCAGTAGATACTGTGACAATCATTTCAATTCCCTGCTATGGTGATTGTGTGGGAGGGTCCTTGTCAGTTGCTATAATGTGGTAAAAAATAAACACTGGATACAATGCAATTTAATGGATCATGAAAGTAGGCATCTGCCAGAAGCTAACTTGTACTCACAACCACTTTTCAGGTGCAAGGATTGAGTAAAACCCCTTTGCCACAGGCAGCCACGTCTGACATTGGACATTGAAAATTCAGCCTATATTACCACTCTGTAACAGATAAAAGACATGTCGTTTGGTGTTAAAAGTTATGTATTAGATTCCACATTGTCATTTTAATATTTCAGGTCACATGTACCAAATGTATGCAAATGGATGATATCCAGAACAATCGCTGTGTCATGAGATTCAGCAGATTGTGACAAGAATACAAGAGGATGAGACCTACACAGAATGAGAAAGCATGGAATGCATAACCACAATACGGGTTTGTTTGCTCCAGTTTGTTTAAATCCACATGTGCTGCAAACTGTGTATTACCAATATAGACAAGAATATTCTGAAGACGCAGCTGTTATTCCATATGATCATGAGTGCGTTTAACATTATGACTTCATTGCCTCATTTTTTTTATTTATATATTTTATATACATCTGTGATTAAAGCTGTGATTGTGTGTGTCACATATCAAAACTAATAGTCTTTGTTAAGACTGCATGTATAATGAAAAGCCATTGATCACATAGGGTCAGTGGCTGCATTACAGTATAGGGAATATGGGCAGACTGGATTGACCTAGTGGTCCCCATCTGTTTATCTGGTTTTATGACATTAAGTAGACAGTTGGGAACACGAAAATAATTTAATCTGTACTAGTGTAGTGGAAATGTTAATGACTGTAGAATGTAGTTATAAGTGTCTAACATAATTTATTCAATAGTTGAATGAAGTACTAATTTAATGTCATCATTTAACACATGATATTATTTCTCTATTATAGGTTATACAGATACATCTCATACCGTCCAGTTTGTGCGTTGGTGCTGGGGTTGGCTAGGGAAGAAAGAACTGTGTACTCTACCTGCATGTGTCATGCACAAAATCAGGAAACTTTTCCTTCTGAAGGTGGATATTACAAAGGATTCTCCTAACTTAAGATCAAAGGAATAGTTGGAACAATAAACATTATAAATATGCTATATCACTAAATAAAAAAGCATTTGAAATGTTTTAACAGTTCTGAAAGTTTATTAAGTTATAACATTACATGTATACTAATAAATATTTACCAAACTTCATTGGTGTTTTAATTCTGTTTTCAGTTTGTTTCTTCTTTGGGAGAGTTGGGATAGTCCTATGCTACATATATATGATGCATTCCAATATGTGATATATCTGGAAATTATTACTGAAATTCACCATTAACTGTAGCACATACCACCCGCACACCCAGTGGCATACTGAGGCACGAGGCCTCAGTACTACCAACACCCTGCCATCTCTTATTGCGCTTATAAAATGGGCCTGTATTAAAAAAAATACAAACAGCATTGAATAAGATCAAAAAACAATAAATTCATTCACTCTGTATGTTAACATTACATTACATACCAGAAAATTGTCTCAAAACTAACTTTTACCATAGAGGACTATTACATTTCATTGAATTACATTGTTTTACTGCTTCTATATACACACAGTTGTGCAGCTGCTGTGATTATCCTGCTAGCTGCTGGTTGTTCACTGTGCCCCTCGTTACCTCCCCCCCAATCCAACCCCACCTTCAACATCCACACATACACACAGGTTCAGATTTTATAGGGAGGCAAGTATTTTATGTGCTGTGATGTGGTTATGGACATTACATTTCCTCCAATTTTTTTTTATTCATTATGTCAGTAATGATGACAAACTTACTGTACTGTTACCGTCAGGTAATGATGAGGACAGATGGGGTCTTCACTGAGAATGTGTAGGCCCCAGCAGTGATGCTTTCCTGAGCAGCATTCAGAATGGCGTTATATGCAAAGGGACATGGATTGTAAACATGGCCCATTGAGATAGTCTCTGCATGGGGAGTGAAGTCACATTAGAAGATGCTGACAGTTAAGAAGAATTGTGCCACAGAAATATGGCACATGACACTGTTGGGTTCATGAATGAATGCCTCTTGATTCAGGTGTGGGGCTAATTATATTACTAATACAGGGGGTTAAAAATGACAGCGCTTGCCATTTCTTCAGTTGGGTCAGCCACACTGGTGACAGGCTGACAATGCTGGGATTGTGAAAATACATTTCTGAGCATGCTTAATAACTAGCTTCTTTTATTATTCCTCATGACAATACCACAGATGAGTTTTATAAGTCATTTAGCCATTCGAATAAACACTGTTTTAATTAAAAAGTAAATTATGTGAGATGACATTTAGTTTCTGATTACATATGCAGTACTCTACGTAGTTTACATTGTATTTTTTTATCTTTTGTGGCTTTTTACAATTTCTGTCACAAACCTCCTAAACACCTGCTGTATGAATGGAACAATCTCATCAGCTGTCATTGGTTGCATTCATAATTAAAAGCATTCTTCATCAAAGTCATTACTTTGTCATCTGGTATCTGCTTGTAGAGTCCATTATGGCAACACGTTTGTCAGGTCGCTCAATCACACCTGAGCATAGCGGCTTAGGTACATTCTTCCTAATGTCATCCAAGAATTGACTTAACTTGAATGGGTCTGTTCGATATTCTGTAATGAGTGTTTCCAACAACTCCTCAGCATATCCTGTAAAATGAATCAAATGAGTCAGTGTTTAACTATACCGTGTCAGTAGCATGATCACAGTGAGAGTTTATTCCAACTTAGCAGTCTTCTACAAGCAATGTAATACTATAAACAACACAAAAACAATTTCCTAACACCTTCTACATCAGTGATATAGACAACCCCGAATGGGTAACCATGCTGAACCAGTGTGTTCTGCCACAGAGGGGTCTTACTCCTTTTGACCTCGAGAGCGAAGGGTGAGAGGTCCTGTGGAATTAGATCCTGAGGTGGAAGAACACACGGTTCTGCATGGGGTTACCCATTTGGTATTTGTTATAGTGCATGGTGTCCTTTTTAGGCTTTTTAAAATAATTTTATTCAATAAAGAATTGCAATATGTTTTATTTGAACTGTAAATATAAAAATAAAAAAACTTGTTCCTATTCTGCAAACTGTGGGGTTAGATAACAACATGAAACACAATGACTATATCTTACCATACGTAGCATTCTTTAGAAGCTTTTGCACAGTGTATCCACTCTTTTTAAACTTTGGGAATCTAATTAGGTATTGCGGCTCACCGTCAAGCCGAACCGATTGATCTCTGTTTACATTTTCATTAAAGTGCATACCTGCCAAAATGAGACTAACACACACGCTAGTTAATAAGCAACTTTGTTTGTAAGGATGTAGCATGTTAATACATGACATTTAAAAAACAACCTATTTAATGATGCATACCGAGAGCGCATTCCCAGGTTAGAAAATGCTGTGTGCTTGGGGGCAAAATGCAGAATCAAGCTGTGGAATGCTTCCAAGTTAGCAGTCTGAAAGTTAGTAGATAGACGCTTTATGTCCTTAACCAACATGTTGTTCGACACATTGCTTCAAGTTTCATGGCAGCTTTTGAATCTATCCAGAAATGATCACATGGAATAGATCAATGTTATAAATGATAGCAGTGAAGCATACAGAAATATACCTGCCAACATAGACACATTACTGTTTGCAGATATGCAAAACTTGACAGCTAAATGAGAGGTTCTGATAATGGGAGACCTCAACATGCCGAATAAAGATTGATCAATATTAGCAGGAACATCTGCCAGAACTAGACACATGGTGGATTCCCTGAAGGGGGAGGGCTTCAAACAACTAGTACAACAACCAACAAGACACTATGTTAAGATGGCCAACAGAGTTAAGCTATACCTGACGAGAAGAAATACAGGTGAGGAGTACAGACAAAGTGGACAAGCATTAAGGATGCAATACATGAATCAACATCCTATTGTGTTAGAGATGGAAACGGACGTGCAAAAGAAGAAGTATGAAGATAGAGAGGCATACCATACTTCCCTAAGGGAAGCAGGGAAGAGAGTAAGGCAGACAAAGGCCCAAAGTGAGGAAACAGTAGCACAAACAGGAAAAGAAGGTGACACAACTTTGTATAGACACATTAGTACTGGAGGGTACACCTTCACAAGGACAGTAACCAAATTGAGGCAGTCCAGAGCAGATGTTTTCATGTCCTTAATTGTGCTTTTGCAAGTAATCATATAGTTGGGGGACCATTAAGGCCATAATGTTATTTTTATAAAATTTGAACTTTTACACTGAAAAGGATCTGTGCTGGATACATTTGTATATATCACTACAAAATTCATAATATGGGTACCTGATTTGCAATCAGATTATTATATGGGTATACTCACTTGGTACGATCCACTGCTTATTCCATTCATCTCCACTTAGTTCATCATGTAGACATTTCTCAAAGAGGTCATGGTGACCCTCATGAATATTCATCACATGATTTAGTACACTTTCCCATTTTGCTGCTATTACTTCCCCACGTTGCTCAACACTAGAAGCAGCGCACCAGTACATATGATTTACAATAGATGCGTGCCATAAACCAATGTCTTCACACTCTTTCTGCATTGCTACAGCATCAATTTTTTTTCCCAACACCTTTTGAAATAAATTGAAATGTCATCATATATTAATGGCATTGTAATGTGCCCTGCTAATAAAACAAAAATTGAGATAGAGAGAACACAGCCTTGTTGAAACAAATAAAAAATCTATACAAAGAAAAACATTATGTTTTTCAAAAGCGTTGGTGGTGAAGGTTAGGGATAGACTGGCAGCATGGGTTTGTGCCTGGTGGATTGTGTCAAACAAACCTTGTAGAGTTCTATGAGTGGGTGACATCGCACTCATCAGGCGGAGACCAGTGATGTACTATTCCTGGACTTCAGCAAGTAATTTGAAACTGGGAGCAGTGATGAAGGAGGAGGAGGGGGGGAGATTGGTCCTGCAAAGAGACCTGGATACTGTGGATAGGTGGACTGCACCTGGAAATTGAAATTTAACTTCTCCAAGTGCAATGTGGTATACTTAGGGCAGGAAAAACCCAACTACATGTACACCTGGGGTGGGGGGAATAGTTACAGACCATGGCATGGGATTTTGGATGCATAAAATGCCTTTCCTGACTTATGTGTTATGGTGGAAGTAAAGAACTGTCTCTGTACTCATGACCGCCTCTACAATGTCATTGACTATGCACTCTAGGATGACACTAACATTTTTTATACCATCTGAAATAATAAATTATATGTCTCTCTCTTACAGTTAACCCTTAGTTACCAGCATTCAGTCCATTTTTTTTAAAACTTGTCAGCTATTAACTTACTCTTAGCAACATGCCATATGTCATATTGGTGTTTTGTGTTGGGCAGGTTTTCATACCCATTTGGCAATTTGTATGTGCTGATCAGTGATAAGCATGTCTATTTCATGGTTGTTTCTTGATATGTATTCAACCATGCTTTCAAGCCTTCTAACTCACACCAGGTGCTACTCTTTACTTCATTGCTCTGTGAAGCACCCAAAAAAATTGTGGTTATTTTAATTCTTTTGTTCCAGTTTGGATCTTTATGTTTCACAATTATTTTATTGCATCAGATGCTATTACAATATTTAGTAAACCTCATTATTCAGTGTATTCAATAAAGTAAAGTCTCATCTTCATCCACAACACATTTCATGCTGATAAATATTTATCTTGGGTTACCCCCCAATCCCCATTCTACATAATTGTCCTTAAACAAACAACCATTGGTTTGCAATATAATATACATGGCAAATGTATCACTTGGCTCTATTAAATGTGCAAATTGAAATTTGCTAAACATAGTTACATATTTTCCTATGTAAAATATTTAAGCAATAAGGCATGACATGGGGTTATGTTAATGGTCTGTTAATCACCTTCTAGGGGTGTACTGTGACACGACGTGTAGCCAAGTGCCACATGTCCCTAGAGGGTGATTAACTGACCATTAACATAATCCCTGGGAGTGCCTTATTTCTATTATAATAAAACATGTTTTTAAACTGTGTTAAACCTTGTTCAGCATATGACTAAACTCTACATGTATGTTAATAAAAGATTAACATAAGGCTGTTAGAATGTTTACAGCCAATCTGAAAGCTTCATTTCTCAGACCCTTTTTATAATAAAAATTATTTCACTAATATTCAACCACTTATATATGCACAATGTACCAATGGCGATTGGATTAATACTGCACCTGCACAATTTCAATGTTCAGTACTCTGTTGATACGTTGCTCTATCACGCTATATGAACCATATTTCGCACAGTGACCTGGGCTATCAGAACGCCCATCCCCAGCTAGTACAAGACCACCATCAATACTTCCGAAGCTGATCTATCATACCATCCTGCTGCAATTTCCACTGTTTGAATATCACCGGTTGCAGATAATGATGTTGATGCTTGAAGAAAGTGTTCTTCGAGTAGACAGCAACTTTTAAAAGATTAAAGAGATGAATTACTTTTGAGGGGAGGTTACCTGAAAATAATATGGAACCGGACAACAAGAGATTGCAAGATGGAATATGGCCTATATATGGTTGATTCACCCATGTTCGTCGATAGCCACATTCAGCACATATCTGCTCAATGTGAATTGCAGTTCCGCAACGTCTAAATATTTGTGGATTAGTGATGCCATTACATTTAACACATATCTTGAACAAGGCAAGCAAATTAGTCTTGCAGATAATGAACTTCTCATCTGTCGTCGGGCTACAATGATCTGTAGAAGAGGAACCGTTCAGTTCAGGGTCTGTTTCAATTTCTTCATCAACACTCTCTAGACTGCTTGGTATATAGTCTGGATCTTTGCCAAGACTGGATACGTTTTCTAAGGAAGTTTCATCAGTTTCACTAGAAACATCTTCAGTCTGGATTTCATTGACATTAGATTTTAGAATCTTTACAAGAGGCCCTCCTATAATCTGGCATTGCACACCAATATCACATGATGTGACAGACCTATTTGACTTTCCTATCTGTTGATAGTCAGATGTCTGTACCCCACGTGAATTTAAAAAAACATATATTTACATTTATTTCTGGAGTACATCATGGAAGTAATAGAAACAAAATCATGAAGTAATTTTTAAAAGCTTGAGCACTGTATATAAATGTATAATGGATTCATCTCATTTAATTTTGTGATATCAGTTAACTCCTAAAACTTTACCCGGCACATGCTACCCCCAAAGTTGTCAGGCATCTGACATATGCTGGCATGCATCATCTGTATGTACCGTCATACATCAGATGGCTGGTAGCCGAAGCAATGAGTGGAGAGCTGTGCCAATGGCAACACTGGAAACAGCACTAACACATATGAATAATGACAGAGGGGTGGTAGTATGGTGCTGAGTTGGGAGGGTTGCACACATGAGAGGTACCAGGATGGGGTAGAGCCAATGTAGTCCAGGGCATGTGGGGGGAAAGACTGGGCTGCTGTTACATGAAGTGGCCATACAGTTCGACATAGCCACCCTATATATGGGTTACTGACATGAGTACAATCGGTTAGCAAAGTGCTATTATTTTGACCACAGTAATATTATATGCATTTCTGTTATGTCGCTTACCAAAGCTTCGCCGTCTCTTTTTAAGACGGCATTGTGTTCCGTGATCTACTGAAGTACGATGAGCTGAAGTCTTTGAGTACGAGTGATCAAACGCATCAATATATGATGAAAAGATTTCCATGTTTCCATTATGACAATCTGTCGACATGTCTGAAGTGCATGTTGCCATCCCAACAGATTGTGCAACTTTATCTTGAATGATTTCTTCCTGACAGTATGTATCAGCATAACTGTTTATTTGCAAAATTGGTTGATGCAATACCTAACAGCAACGGAAACAATTACACAAAATAAGTTTAACATTAGCACGTTATCTACAGAACATGACAAAAATAAAAAAGGAAGACATATACTGATATATATGTACTGCTATAACATCCGACAGTCTGAACAGATGCATTCTGAGTGACTGTTCATATTCTAAAGACATTGCATTACTATGAGGTACTATAGGCTGATATCTCAGACATGGTCCTGAGAAGGTTAAGTCTAATAGCAGATGATACATTGATGGTAGCTGGACAGCATAAACAACTCAGCTCAGTAAGAAGGCAGCATCAAAGGCCAACAGGATGCTGAGATGTATAGCGAGGTAATCTCATCCAGATATACCGAGATGATTCTTCCCTTATACAGATACCCAGTTAGCCACACAGAGCAGCAGTGCCAGGACTGGTACCCATTCCTGAATAAGGACATCACATTGTTTGAGGGGGTGCAATGTCGGGTGACCAAGATGATGAAGGGATTGGAAGGTAAGTCATATGGGATAGATTGGATGAGCTGGAAAGGTACTCCCTAGATGTGGGAGGGATGGGGGAGATATGTCTGAAACCTTTAAATACCTTAAGAGGTTTTATAAGGCTAATAAGGACGTGATATCCTGTACAACAGTATGCAGCATTATGAGAGGTTGGGACAGTATGGGATGGGGGGGGCAGCTGTAAGTTGATACATCTGTAGATGAGCAGATTTGCATAGTATAATATCCTGGTAATACATACATAAATAAATAAATAAATAAATAAATAAAATTACAGATTCAACCTTGACACTACCTATGATGTATTTTAACCAGACACAATGTATCCACCACAACCGCTCCCTCCTTATCTCATATAATTACAGCACATTTTGCTGTCTTGTAACATGTAGCCATCAACAAGGGTGATATACTCACTGCTGCATCAGGGAAATAATCTTCCTTGTCATGCTGATGACGTTCAGATTCATTCACAGTAGAACACTCGATGGGATGAGGTATGGTGTCTGTTCTTAACCTTGACGGACAAGCTCCTTTTACAAGGTCAAGTTTTTTTTTAAATCCTAGTTTCCACTGCTGAAATCCTACAAAGTCTCTAGGTGCAACAAAATGTTCTCCACAAATATCAGATGTAGAACTGCCACCTTTCCAATTCTTAGGTGTTTTTCTTACAAACTCATCCCAGACATCACGTAGAGATGGTTCCTGAGGCCAAATGTGAAGACTGACTGTCTTACTGTGTGTATTGCCACAACCACCTACAGCACAGCGTCTTGGCATCTCACTGAACGGTGATATCACAGTAACTATGGCACCTATGGTATAAAGTTAAATATATGATTAACAGTCAAGCAAACATTACACAGTGAACAATAAACATATATTATTAAGTATCTACATGACCTAATGTCCCACACAGCCAATGTTTCACACAATAAGTAAGAAACAACATGCATTACTGATGACAATGAATCATTTGATATCAGACACTCCACATTAACCTCCTCAGTTTGTTTCTATACATATGGTTATTCATTTACACAGTCAGTTATTCATTTATTAACCTTGACAGGCAGTAGTGAGGAGTATTCACAGTTGTGGTATACTCTTACCTATGTTTCTCATCCTGTCATAGATAGTCTGGAACTGGGAAATTATGTACAATAGGATGCCACATAATTACTTTCATATCTTCACATATTCTTAGATGTGTTGGACCAAAAGGACTTTCCTGGTCTAATCGACTCCACCATCCCACCATCTCAGCACTACCAAGAACCGCCATGTCTTATTGCTTATATAATCATTCCACAGATGTTTTTCACCTGTCAGTCATCTGTCTTACTTCACACATATTACACTGTGCAATTGTTTACCATGGAATTGAAAAATTCAAAGCTCTGCTGTGCAAGAACTAGGGGGTTCAAACTTAAGACACAGTGGCATACCTCTCAACCTTTTGTCCCCTAAATGTGGAACATTGCCTCTCAAAATGTGGAACAAATGAGCAAAATGTGGAACACTTAATCAAATCTTTACCTAAGAAGCTCAGAACACTGTTAAAATGTTTGCATTTGTGTTCAGAAAGCCTGTTATTAATTGAATATTATATTGTCTGCATAATTCAATATAGATTTTTGCTTTAAAATGTTAACACTGAATGTGGGACAAGTCCTCACAATGTGGAACAGGGAGCTTTTATGAAGTAAAATGAGGAACGTTCCTCGTAATGTAGTACAGTTGAGAGGTATGCACAGTGGGGATGGCTCAGCGGTAGTGTGAGTAAATATATTTTCACAGAAAGGGTTCTGGATATATGGAATTGCCTTCCTCAGGAGGCAGTGGAGTCAAAAACAGTGGGGGAATCAAAGAACATATGGGAAAAGGCCGGCCATCGGGGGTCGGCAGGGGAGGGAGAGGATTGTGTAATGCCCCAAAGTTGGGGCATCCCAGAAATGTAAATTAAGTAACAGATTCGGGGTTTACAGGTGCCCAGGGTGCCTGCCTTAAGTATAGACTGCAGGATATTTAGGTAAAAAGGGTCCCCTCAGTAGTTGTTTCCCCAAGGTAAATGTAGGACATTAGGCCCGAGGTAAAGCAGGGTTCCAGGGAGGCTTCTGGCCTACTGTATAAGGGCAAGCCAGCCTAGTAGTATTAAGGGCAGCCCCAGCCTAGTGGATTAGGGCAATCCAGCCTAGTGAATGTAACTGAGGCGTATAGACCCCATAGTAAATAAGGCATTTAGGCCTTTGGTGTTCCCGGCAATTAACCTAGGGCAAGTAGCACCCTCAGTATAGGGGTTAGGGAATCCTTAGCAAAATTTTCAGGGGTAGCCAGATCCTATTTGGGAAGACCATACATTTAGGAAAAGGGGTCCATCCAAGGGTGCTCAATTCACAAATACTATAAAGCTCTGTAAGAACTGTACTGTTCATACATCTGTTATTGCTGAAGTACTTGAAAGACTGTGAACTTGCTAGGAAGCACCAAGACTGTATTGTATAAGGATCGTGGTTATTTGCCCCTGGTTATCCGAACTATTGCCCTAAGCATTTGTACTATTGCCCTAACCATCTGAAATATTGCCCTAAGCATCTGAAATATTGCTCTAAGCATCTGTACTATTGCCCTAAGCATCTGAACTATTACCCTAAGCATCCAAACTATTGCTCTAAACATCTGAACTATTGCCCTAAGCATCTGAACTATTGCTCTAACCATTTGAACTATTGCTCCAAGCACCTGAACACTTGCCCCACCTGTAATAATTACCCCTAAATATAGAATTTGCCTTTCCTCTGCAAATTATTGGATCATTCTGCAGTCCCCTTGGCATTGCAGGAGGTTGCATCTTTCAGCTACATTGTTACCAGCGTATGGGGACAGTCTCAATCTTCTAACACACTGCAGTCCCATAGTGTGGCCTGTAATACTGTACTCAGAATCAGTCTCTACCCAGAAGAGGAAGTGGTTTCGCCGAGGAACCCTTTGTTTTCAGTTGGGAATCCAACAGCCCATCAGTTGTGGGTAGTGTATGTCGTCTGATCTTCACCTAAGCTTATTGATAGGAATAAGAATTGTTAAATAATTATAGAATTAGAGTGGCAGTAGGCCTCAGCATCTATTCTATTCTTGTTGAAATAATTTTAGCAGTCATAGGTAAAGTATCTGTCTTATTTACCACCCTATTGTTTTGGGTGACTTCTCTTCCTCTTGTGCCTGTGTCTCCCTACCCCTTGGTACAAAATAATCACCCTGTGGGCACTGACTCTCTAGGACGACTCCTGCCGCTCCTTGTCTACGTAACAGTTATCTTATCCACAATAATTCAGACCTTGGTGTCTCACTCATCACTTTCATCACCTTTTGAGCAGAGTACCTCAGAGCACCTCTAGACCATCACAATTGAGCATCCACAGGACAGCTCTCCTCTCCCGTGAGGGAGGGGGGTCAGCGCTCAGTGCTTGAATGGCATCTGGCAGAAGCCGGTGGCATGACAAGCGCAAAGCAGACATAGAGGGAAGGGGCAGTGGTGATGCTGGCAGTGATGCCTTGGTGTAGGGAGCGTGCCACTCCCCCCTCAGGAAAAATGCACAAACATCTGCAGTACCCAGGAAGAAGGAGCACCCAGAGCATGCCTGCAATATGCCATCTCCTGCCCGGTACCTCCAGTCTGACGAGACATGAGTATCAGGGTGCTTGCCCGCCCCACCAACCACACTATGTCTCACACACACACACACACACACGCACACACACACACACACACACACACACACACACACACATATACACATACACATAATCCGGTGCCTCTCCAATTAAGATTTCTTATCGGGGGTATGTACCTGATAGTAGTGATTCTGTTCATATACATACTAATTAATCATACTGCTGAGTTCAACCAATCAGCATAAACAATACAAACTTCTTCATTATTTGCACAGCATAAGGAAATGAGGAAATGTAAAACCTGGTTTATACAACGAATCTAGTGTCTCTACCTGATTCTCACATAATTTTTTAGTTTCAATTCAAACAAAAATGTGCACTGACCAATCAGATCGCTGCATTTAATAAAATTCAAAAAACAATTGTTTTTACCATATTTCATTTTGTTCACATGTTAAACATCAAATAAGGGTGAATTAATTTATTTATTTTTACTTTAAACCCCAAAATAGGATTGACAAAACTTTACCCAAGCACACTGTGTCAGACACAAATACACACATACACACACACACACACACACACACACACACACACACACACTTGTAACCCAGCACCTCTCCAATTAAGATTTTATCACAGGGCATGTGCCTGGTAGTAGTATTCCTGTTTATATACATACTAATTAATCATACTGCTGATTTCAACCAATCAGCATAAATAATGCAAATGTCTTCATTATTTGCACAGTATAAGGAAATGAGGAAAAGTAAACACTGGTTTCTACAATGAATCAAGTGTCTCTACCTGATTCTCACATAATTTTTTAGTTTAAAACAAAAAATGTGCACTGACCAATCAGATTGTTGCATTTAATAAAATTCAGAAAACAATTTTTTTACCATATTTTGTTTTGTTCACATGTTAAACATCAAATAAGGGTGAATTTGTTTATTTATTAGTACGTTAAACCCCAAAATAGGATAGACAAAAGTTTACCCAGGCACACTATGTGTCACACACACAAAGACAGAGAGATACACACACACACACACACACACACACAGGTGTAACCCGGCACCTCTCCAATTAAGGTTTTATCCTGGGGCATGTACCTGATAATAGTGATTCTGTTTATATACATACTAATTAATCATACTGCTGATTTCAACCAATCAGCATAAATAATGCAAAATTCTTCATTATTTGCACAGTATAAGGAAATGAGGAAAAGTAAACACTGGTTTCTACAATGAATCAAGTGTCTCTACCTGATTCTCACATAATTTTTTAGTTTCAAACAAAAAATGTGCACCGACCAATCAGATTGCTGCATTTAATAAAATTCAGAAAACAATTTTTTTACCATATTTCATTTTGTTCACATGTTAAACATCAAATAAGGGTGAATTTGTTTATTTATTAGTACGTTAAACCCCAAAATAGGATAGACAAAAGTTTACTCAAGCACACTATGTGTCACACACACAAAGACAGAGAGACACACACACACACACACACACGTGTAACCCGGCACCTCTCCAATTAAGGTTTTATCCTGGGGCATGTACCTGGTAATAGTGATTCTGTTTATATACATACTAATTAATCATACTGCTGATTTCAACCAATCAGCATAAATAATGCACAAATCTTCATTATTTGCAAAAAAGGTAATGAGAAAAAGTTAAAACTAGTTTCTACAAGAAATCAAGTGTGGATTAGTGATTCCCACATAATTTTTTAGTTTCATACAAAAAATGTGCACCGACCAATCAGATCGCAGCATTTAATAAATTAAAAAAAAACAATTTTTTTGGCCATATTTCGTTTTGTTCACATGTTAAACCTCAAATGGTAATGAATTCATTTATTTATTATCACTTAACACCCCCAAATAGGATAGATGATATCATGTGTTCAACCAAAATTAATGGACGTCAACATTTATTTAAAAAAAATTTAACTTCTTTTTTGGTTATTTTTCATTTTATTCATTTGCAAAACGTCTATTAGAACATAAACATTTATAAATGGGACACATTTAAGAGACATATCACATAATAAAGTATAGCCAATCAGATTAAAGTATTGGAAAAGTTACTTTTATTGCTATATTTCGTTTCATTCGTTTGCAAAACATCTATTAGAACATAAACATTTATAAATGGGACACATTTAAGAGACATATCACATAATAAAATATAGCCAAGCAGATTACAGTATTAGAAAAGTAACTTTTATTGCTATATTTCGCTTTTATCGCTCCTAAGATATGATTTAAAATTAAATGTTAACACAGAAGGAAGAATTTAAGAAGATTTCATAGTGTGAGACAATGGCACCTTTTATTAAAATATAAACAAGACATACAGCTGGATCAAAAAGCATAAATCATTAACATATCATTTAGGGTCATACTACAACTGGAGTGAAATATTTATTACAGACAAAACAAAAAACTGAAGCTTCCAGTTTATCTTGTTAGTAGTAGGTGAGGACATTTGACATGGTATGGTCTTAAGCCACTGAACAACATGAACAGCTTACATTAATTAAAATCGTAATTAGACACATTTATGTAGCATGAAAACATGATATAAAAATAATCTACAATAAAACAAACATGCCTATGATGAATGCATGTCTGTAGAGTATAAAACACAAGGGAGTAACAGCATAAACAGTAGTGTACTCAGAGTGAAGATACTCGCGCGGCCATAAGCAGAATCTTTGTAGGGATAAAATACAACAGTGCCCCATTCACTGTGCGGAACATCGTGATTTATAAGGCAATGTTATGCTGTTTGATGGGGGAGAAATTCACAACTGACACAGGTATCAGATAAGCTTCAGTTGCAAGGTGATGGTCAATGTAATTGTACTGCAAGCTCAAGCCTGAAAGCGAGAAGTCTGCGGACAAGTAAAGTCACTGGCTGCTGGCACATTAAATCAAACAAGGGCAAAGATCTAGAAGTGAGTAAAAACATGCCAGTAGAGGTTAACTACTTCTCTTCTGACAGGCTCAGGGCTCACAGTATTTTCAGATGTGATCTGAGGGGAGACGTGCAGGCTACATAAGGCAGCTAACTACAAGGCATTCCGAAAGTTTTCACAAGCTACTTTAGCTCCTTTATCATGAGATTCGTTCACAAACAGTGTGATGCTGCAGGCTGCAAGGCTGTCACCTTATAAACTACCTCAGACTCAAATGGGAAACTGACAGTTTTTTGACGCGGGTGACAGCTTGCACTTACAGTAGAAGGAACTCAGTACATAAATGGAAGCAGGGATAGACTGAAACCGGAGGGTATTTCTTATCAAACCACTTTATTTGACACATAAAAAAACACTTTTTGTGAGAAACTCACTTTGAACTGTTTACTTTTTCTCCTCTGGTATGCGACGGGCTCCAGGCAATCGCTCTCTCTCTCGCTCTCTAAGCTGGTGGCTTTCAGTCAGGAAAAGCGATTCAACCTGGCTCGCGCTGCTACCACCTATCAAACACTGCCATGACCTGGAGGGGCGTGTTCACTGTCCCTGTCATGAACGAGCGCTGGGCACTTAATCGAAAGAGCGCGCCCGTGAAACGTCAGCTGAATACTGTTACTGACGTCACATCAGCACGGGTTTCTCGGTCCACGGAGCAGTTTTTTTTTTTTTTTAAAGTAGCTGGTCTTCCACTTTAGACAATCGCTGTCACTGCCATTTACTTGATGTTGGGGTTGCCTACATCACCAGCAGGAACAAATTCCAACCTGTCCTCAGCAGTACTGAAAGGTAAAAACCTGCAAATAAAAAAAAAAGAAAGTTACTGGATATCTGCTCTTTAAAGAATGAGAGGATTCCTCCTCATATGTGAGAGATATTATGGTTATCTATGTACGGTTGCTTAAATGTCTGTGGTGATTGGAAACATAAAGTGTTAGAGGATAGAAATTGCCCGTATCCCACATGTATTGCAGCAGAGGAAACAATGCATAATTTTTTGTTTGACTGTTCTTTTTCAGCAGCATTGTGGAAGCATTCAGGAACCAAGTGGAAAACGCCTTGGCTAACTATGTTAAGCTATGACTGTTTTGTGTTGGGCATATACTCAGTATACTCATATACTTTTCACAAGGAAACTAGCAATATTTTTTTGTACTTTGAAATTTTATTTATGGCAAGCCAGATGTCAGTGGATCTTATACCAGAAACAAATATCCTAGGTTCATAGGTTCATAGGTTTATACAGAGCATAGAAGACATATGTCCATACAGCTCACTTGATTAATAACTGTATCCCCGAATATCCTTACCAATCATGTAAGTGTCCAACCTTTTCTTAAAGATATTCATGGTAGGGCTGGATACTACTTCGCTCGGTAGTGTATTCCAGATAGCTGTTATTCTTATACTGAACCAGTTCCCCCTTCTTTTGGTATTGAACTTATCTTTAATCAGCTGAAGAGAATGTGTTCTAGTATCATAGATTTGTTGCCTAGTATTGATATCCAGTTGTTCCTGTAACTTGCCGTCACTAAGTGTCCTATATGTTTGACACATGTCCCCACATAGTCTACGATACTCCAATGAAAACAGACCTAGTCTTTCCGGTCTTTGGTCCTAATCCAAACCCCAACCCTCCTTCATGCCTTTTGTTGCCCTTCTCTGTACCCTCTCGAGTGCTGCCACATCCTTCCTGAAACCTGGAGCCCAAAACTGGGCGCAGTACTCGAGATGAGGGCGAACCAGCGAGGTGTACAGGGGCAACAGCACCGCACTTTCCCGACTCACAATATGTCTACGTATGCAGTTTTGAATACCACTTGCCTTCCTTATCATATGGATGTAATGCTGTCTAAATTTTAGTTCGTTATCTACCACCACTCCCAAATCCATTTCCTCCTGTACAGTCCTCAATACCTTGTTAGAAAGTTTATATTCAAAACGCTTATTATTTCTACCGAAATGCATAACCACACATTTATCTATATCGAACGTTGATCCCTTATAATTTGCCCATTCCTCTAATTCAAGGAGTGCTGTCTGTAATTTAGTGGCTTCCTATATATTATTGACGGGGAACCCCAGCCGTGTATCATCTGCAAATTTTGATAGCCATACTTCATTATTTACTCTCATGGTAGATATATATATATTGAACAGGCACGGTCCCAACACTGACCCCTGCGGCACCCCACTGGTCACCTCAGCCCAACCAGAACAAGTCCCCCTCACACAAACTCTCTGCCTTCTATCAGCCAACCATGATTCGACCCAAGTAGAAAGTTTTTCATGGACTCCAGATTCTCTAAGAGCACCGATCAGTTCCACATGAGGCACCTTATCAAAAGCCTTCGCAAAATCAAGGTAAACAACGTCCACCAAACTACCCAAATCCATGGCCCTGTTTACCCTACCATAAAACTCCAAAAGGTTTGTCTGGCATGATCTGCCCCTAGTAAACCCATGCTGTGTTTTGTCTAAATAGCCATTTTTGCTTAAATAATCAAGGATATATTCCTTGATCAGGGATTCCAAGATTTTCCCCAAAACTGAAGTCAGGCTAATTAGGCGGTAGTTCTCAACAAGTTGATGAGATCCCTTCTTAAAAATAGGTGTAACAAGAGCCTGTCTCCAATCTTCGGGCACAATGGATGTATCTAAGGATTTTTGGAAGATATGGGTTACAGGTAATGCCAGTTCTTGTGCCATTTCCCTGATGACTCTTGGGTGTATCCCATCGGGACCCTGTGCTTTATTAGGGCCAATTTCTTTAAGACTTTTTAATACATCAGAAGTATTTATTGTGATGGTGGAAGCCTGAGTCAGTTTTTGATGTATTGTTTGAGTAGGCAAACCTTTATTGAAGACCGAAGAAAAGTACAGATTACACTTTTCAGTGATTTCTTGATTGTCAGATATTACACCTCCATTTGGATCCTTCAAGGATAAAATACCGCTGTTTGTACTTTTTTTTGATCTAATGTAAGAGTAAAAGGATTTATAATTATCCTGTACCTTGTCTGCTAATTTATGTTCATATGTTTTTTTTGCAAGGTTGATTGCTGATTTGGTACTTTTTAAGTACTTTTTGTAAATTTCCCAGCTTAACTTATTATTACTAGATTTGGCCCTTAAATACGCTTTATTTTTCTGTTTTATTAATTTCCTAATTGAGGGGGTCATCCATAAGGGAAGAGCTTTTTTACAACCATTGTATTTCCTTTTTGATGGTACATACTTGTGCACCAATGCATTGATTGTAGTACTCAGCTTGTTCCACATATCTGATGCTGATATGTTAGTAAATTCTTGTTGCCATTTCCAGGCAGCCAGCTCATTTCTCATTAAGCCAAAATGTGCCTTATTATACATTTGAATTATTGTACTCCCTGTGCATTTACCCAGTTCTCCCAAATACTCAAAACTCACCATAGCATGGTCACTAGAGCCCAGTGGGGGTAGTGTTATGCAGTTATGAATTTTGTTAGTTACATTGCTTAACACCAAATCCAGTGTGTTGTGTCCCCTGGTGCTATCGGTTACATATTGCTCTAGTCCAACTAATGTAAAAATTTCAAGGTAACTGGTTTCCACAAGTGATGAGGCTTCTGAAGTATCCCATTTAATTTCTGGTAAGTTAAAGTCGCCCATTAATATAACATTTTTTGTTTCAGACATCTGTTTAATGAAATCTAACAAAATAACATCATCAGAGTAAATAATGGATGGTGGTCTGTACACTACTCCCAAATTAATAGCAGTATCGTTAGGTGGTGTTAATTTGATCCATAATAGTTCTAAGTTACCCCAGCTGTCAGTTTCAATATTAGCAGATGTAATACTATCTGAAACATATATAGCTACTCCGCCACCTCTGGATGTTCTTCTTATCCTTGGAATACAGTGTATAACCATTTATTTCCCTGCCCCAGGTGTCATTTGGGATTCCACCAGGTCTCTGTAATGGCACATATGTGTATTGAAGAGGTTTGTAAAATTAATTTTAATTCCTCCATTTTATTAGTTAGACTTCTTGCATTGATCAGCAAAATTTTCCAGCCTGTTTGTGTAACCCTTACTGAGCAATTGAGCCTTGGATTTGAGGGACCCCGTCCCCCTTCTGTAGGCAGTTTAAATGGAGATTTACAATGTGTCTCATTCTTTGGGCCAGCACCCTTTTACCATATCCATTCAAATGCAGTCCATCATGTGCAAATAGGTTGAAATCCATAAAGGCTTGACTATGATCAATAAAAACATACCCTTCTCTATAGCACCACCTCTTCAACCAACCATTCAGTCGCTGAATGTCATTATTCAACAACTTACTGGCTCTGGGAACAGGTAATATGCTTGAAATTACTAAATCACATCCTTTACTGCCTAAATAGGAACCCACATATTCGAAGTTACCTGAATCTCAGACATTCCTAATTTCCCCTACATCATTTACTCCTATGTGCACTATTACTACTTGGTGTGACTGTATTATCCAAGAGGCCTGGCAACATTTGTTTAATATCCCTGGTGCCTGCCCCTGGTAAAACACTGACCGTAGTATAATCATTTTGATTTTTACATAATATGCTGTCAGTATAGCGCAACAGTGAGTCACCTGTATACAACAAGTCATGAGGAAGCTTTTTGCATGGTCGAGGTTTTATAACATTATTGCCATCATCCTTGGCTATGTTAGTATGTGTGCAAGTAGTTTGCTGAATCTGATCATTCATAATGTCAGTAGTTGTAATTCTTCCCTCGCCATGTACTATAGGAACCAAAGCTTGATACCTATTTGGGGTGAGTATGTTTGAGGAGCCCCCTATATTCCTTCTGCCTTTCCTTATGTTCTTGGATTTACCTACTAGGCTCCATTCCTCAACAGTTTGTATACCTGGGCATTCTGTTATTGCAACTGATTCATGTAATCCTGCATCAGTAGCTTCATCAGCCATTGAATCAATAAACTGTTCTAATGTAGTTATTTCTACCTGGGTTTTAATCCTTTGCTTTAAGATGTCAATTTCTAGCCGAAGTTCTTCTATCAGCAAACATTTTTCACACACATAATCTTTTAGCTCCTCACCTAATTTAAACATGTGATATTTAATGCACCCCATATTTAATATTACTCTTACTTGTTTCGATAGTTCTTATGAGTCCAGCCATCCAGCAGACACAGCCGACACACACAGACACGTGTCTATGCGCATCTCCATGCCTTGATGTGGCGCCTACCGCTACGCCCTGCTTGCTACTAGAGCTAGTTTATATCCCCTGTGACCCGGATGTTACTTCCGGGGTCGTGCTGTCCCTCGCTAGTAAACTAGCATTTTAAGCATTCAGGCACACAAGGTATATATTTCAAGCCCTTATTTAGAGTTTGCACTCGCTACTGGGCTAGTTTTATAGCCCCTGTGACCCGGATGTTACTTCCGGGGTCGTGCTGTCCCTTGCTAGTAAACTAGCATTTTAAAATGAATAAAAATAACAACTGAAAGCCCCAATACTGTTTTGGAGGTATAACAATTGTAATCTTGCAGGAAACCACTAAAAATGTTAGATCTGACACAATTTGTAGTTCGTGGTATATGCTACCAAAACTACAGTGCCCTCTTCCTACTTCCTGTAAGTAGGGCTCCAAGAAATAAAAATAAGGTTACAGCAATTATTGGGAGAATTTCACAAGGCAAACATATAAGGTTTTAAGCATTCAGGCACACAAGGTATATATTTCAAGCCCTTATCCTGTGAAACCTTTTCTGTTTTAGTGGGTCAAGCTATGAGTACAGTGTTTCAGAAGGATAAGTTATGGGTTTCTTCATTAAAAGTAATGAGGCGGTGGAAGGGCTTTGCTATTTTTATAAAACATAAATAAGTTTGGGGTGAGGAAACCTTGTATTGATTATTTTGTGTTTCATCACTTTTTTTGTATATATTTGTTTTTTGATGTTATTATAATAAACATTCCCCTACTCTTTTCAAGAAGTGCCAATGGATCTTTAACATCCACCTAAACTACCACCAGAGCAAGCAGATGGGATCTCAGTTTAACATCTCATCCAAAAGACGGCACCTCAGGAGTGCAGCACCCCCTCATGCTGCACTACAGTGTCAGTATTGGTATTTAACCAAAGTGCCTGATGTGGGGATAGAACCCACAGCCTTCTGATCTCCTGGCCTCAGAGGCAAGTGTGCTACCTGCTGAGTCATTGACACTGTTTTATAGAAATATAGATGCCCACATCTTATACATCTCCTCAATCAATCCTTAGTCATTCCAATGGTCTGTCTCTGTCATCTGGGCATATGCTCATAAGACTCATAACTGGTTGGGTGCTGATGGAGAACATAGAACAGACTGACCAATGGAGCCACCTCCAGAGACATTAAGGGCTACCAAGTTCTCTTTAAGGACAGAAAACACAAAAGGGGGGGTTGCTAAATTAATGGGAAATGATATCACTGCCCACCAACTCGAAGTTGCTTTGGAAACTGACATATAACAGATATGGGTAAAACTAATAACACCAAATAAAGATAAAATAGTTATGGGAGTATGCTATAGACCACCATCATACACTTATGAAAAAACAGTATAATTTTTAAAATTTGCTAAAAGAACAAGACCCAGGCAACAGGATACTAATAGTGGGGGACTTTCATTTCCCTAATATTGAAGGGGATAAGGGTACAGCTAAGTCTCAGGTTGAGGATGAGTTTTTGGAAGTATTAGATACTCTAAACTTAAAAAATCATGTTAGGTGTAACACTAGAGAGAACCACATCCTTAATTTAGTGCTCACTAATTTAGAGGAAGAAATAGTCTACTGTACCACAAAAGAACCACTCTGTGGTAGTGACCATGAAATGGTAGAATTCTGTATAGAAAATATTACAGTTAGGCAGACTGGAGTAACAGAAATAAAGAGCTACGGAAAGCTAATTATGACCTAATTAGACGCATTTTCTAAAAATGGAACTGGAAGAAGGACTTTAAAGGAAAGGGGGTACAGGAAATGTAGAACTCATTAAAATCTGTCTGTACTCAAGCATAAAGGAGTATATCCCAACAAAAAGAAAATATAATACTACAGGGAAAATTCCACCATGATTTTCGAACAAAATAAATAAAGCACTTAAAAGTAAGAATAAAGTGTATAAAAAATCAAAACTGGAGAATAACCATCTGGCCATAGACAATTACTGTACAAAACCAAGCTTAGACTTATAAAAAAGCAAATAAAACAGGCAAAGAAAATTTATGAAATAAAACTTGTTAAAAAGTGGGTGACAACAGGAAATCCTTTTTGAATTATGTGGCTTCTCTTAAAAATAACAACAAACAAGTTGAACCACTAAAACAAAATTAGGAGACTACAGACTGCAAAGAGATGGCAGAAATATTTAACAGCTTTTTTGAGAGTATTTTCCTGAAGGAGGGTAAACTAGCCAGTACAGCAAAAGCTGATAAGCTAAGTAGCTCCAAATATCATCTGTAGATATAAAAAATAGATTGGTAAAATTGGATCTTAACAAATCACTGGGACCAGATAGCTTACACCCCAAAATGTTAAAAGATCTATCGGAAGAGATTAACCTACCTATGAAAGAAATATTTCAAAAATCTTTAGACGAGGGAATGGTAAATGAGGATTGGACTGTGGCTACTGTGATGCCAATCTACAAGAAGGGAAATTAATTGGACCACAGAAATTATATGCCCATAAGCCTCACTTCTATCCCTGGCAAGGTTCTTGAGGCAATAATAAAGGATGACATAGAAAATCACCTAGTGTCACAAGGATTGGTAGATCCATCCCAGCACAGTTTCACAAGGGGCAGATCATATCTCACCAACCTTTTTTAAAATAACAAATAGGGCAATGGAACAGGATATACCTGTGGACGTGCTATTAATGGACTTTGAAAAGACTTTCGATAGTGTGTCACATAGCGAGCTTATAAAATCATTAAAAGAAATAGAGTCAGACAATGACATAACTGTCAGGATAGAAAAATGGCTTGGAAAAAGAATACAGAGGGTGATCATTAAGGGGCATTACTATAGATGGGCAGACATTACTAGTGGAGTGCTCCAGGGTTCCATTCTGGGCCCAGTATTATGTGACATTGTGGTTGCATCCACCACCTACAACAACAGTTTGTGGTTGGTCAAATTTGCGGATGACATGAAAATTGGTTCTATATCTATGCTAACAAACAAAAAGGAGGCAGACCTCCTTCAGGACAATATAAACATAATAGCAGATGAAGCTAGACTAAGAAGTTAAGATTTAACTTGGCTAAATATAAAATCATTCACTTTGGCAAAAAAAATCTGCAATTCCAGTTCTACAAAGAAGTACAGGAAATTTCAGTAACTGAAGATGAAAGAGACTTGGGTGTCCTTATTTTTAACAACTTGAATTTTAATAAACATTGCTCAAGCACTGGGTACTATGCACTACTGGGGAAGAGGTACATGACAAAGCGTATACCCCACCCTCGTAGCTATGCACCCACAGACAGGTGCGCCCATACTGGCATTTACCAACATGACCACCTGTCCGTGGTTTCTCTCCCCCGGCATGCAGGACTCTACAGGGTGGCTGAGGAGAAGTCAAGGTCCCAGGTGGGCATCCAATGGGATGTGCCTCCCAGGTCCCGAAGTGAATCCCTCACTTAGTGAGGCACAGGTCCAGTGTGGTGCAAGCCTTCACAGGCACCCGGACCTGTGCCCCCAGTCGTGGGCTGTATTCCCACCCCTTCCTTCTGGCACCACCACTACCACTGCCTCCCCCTCATGGTCCATACCCTCCAGTCGGTTCCAGACACTCACCAAACCAGCAGTCCTAGCTTTCCTTAACTGCCCAGTGGGCTGTGGCAGCATGGGGGGTCATATCATGTCCCTCTGTGCCCAGTGGGAGGTGTCCATGGGGGCAAGCAGTGGGTTATGGCAGGGTTCCCCCTGCTGTAACCAGCACCCATCTCCACACCCATATGGCCAGCACTACGCAGTTTAGTGAATACCAGATAGTGCTGGCACACCCCTGAAATGCCCCAGCTCATTGCAATCCATGCAGCCAGGGGAGTGGCAGAATACCTGCCCTGCGTCCCCTTCATGAATGCTGCACAGGGTCCAAGAGACCCTGTTTCACAGCATTCAAGTGCATTGATGCCAATGTGCCCAGTTTATATGGTGCATTGGCATCATGCATAGCGCCCAATGTTAGGACAGGAAATGGGATACTAGTGTCCATTAGAAGGAACATCAGGAGTAGAGACAGTGAGATTATACTGCCTATGTATGTCGCCCTGGTTCATCCCCACTTGGAATATTGCTGCCAAGTGTGGGCTCTGTCAAACAAATCTCACGGCAGGAAACTTTAAAGGATGCAGAGGAGAGCCACCAAGATGGTGACCAAATTAAAAGATAGAACCTATGAGAAGAGATTAAGAGCCCTGGGCCTGTATTCACTTCAGTACAGGCACACTAGGGAAGACATGCTGTGTTTATAGTGTTTTTTGCAAATAAATACATATGGGAATGTACAGGTTTACAAACAAGACCAGAATTGATAGCGATAAGAGGCCATAATAAACTGTTAAAAGGAGAACACTATAAAAAAAAACCTTAGCGGTTCCTGGTTCTCACAATGCGTAGTGGGAACATGGAACATTCTTCCAGTGGCAGTGGTAACAATTAACAACATGGAACTTTTTAAGAAGGTGATTGATGATTATATGAGAGATCATGCCTACTTGTTACATAGTTAATTTAAGGATCAGGTCAATAATGGCTTACACTACAGACCTGCACAAATTCCTATGAATCCTATGAACCTCTATAGCAGCTAATGTCTATGCCTGGCCTGCAGGTTGGACCCTCCCCTCTCCATCCTTAATGATTCCCAGAACACCCAACCAGGGTTCTCCTGTCCTTTTTTTATACTCATACACACTATTTATCGTGCAGCCTGGGAATGGTAGCACGTCTGGAAAAACCCTTGCCCCACTCCCCTATCCAAACAAAATTTACAATTTCAAGATCAGATTTTGGGCCAACAGTTTCAGCCAGAGCAGATGGGCAAACAACAAAACGAACCTCCAGAAAACCAGGACAAATGTTCCCTTTCCAAAAAACCTCTTTGGGACCACAGTCTGAACATCACAACTGCTGGTCAAATCAGTATGTCTGGCCATCCTTGACTTACACTCAGACTGGCAGCTGTACAACAAATGTATTAATAATTTTAGATGAGGAAAGGTACACTGAGCTGTGAGAGCTCATTTCCAGATGTGTCCTGAAGGCTGGGTTGAATGGATCCATTTTATGTATTATTTATTTGTAATTTTTAACAGGGAAAGGCACACTCGGCTCTGACAGCTCATCTTCAGGTGTGTCCTGAGGAGTACGTTTCGTGGACCTGTTTTAATTATGGGGATATGCGGTGCTTAAAGTGAACAGAGAAAAAAACAGAATTGTCAAAACAGCTGGTATCCGGCCCTTTCCACGTAACTCAGAAGTGTGACATTTTCTTTTCATTTTGTCACTGAACAAACAGAAACAGATTTTTGTTCAATACCAAATACAGAAACTGGGGAAAAAGGCAAGACGTCACAACATGCTGTGTGTCTGTCACTGTGTGGGTATAACAACAGAGAACAGAGTGAGATTTCATTAGCACTCTACTTGATACAATTTAAGGTGGCAAACATATTTAGAATATGTATATTTGGAAAGGTTGAGCAATTTGTTAAAAAAAGAAAGTCACAACCATCTTTGAAAATTATTCTTATGCTTAATGTGCATTTCATATTTATGAGTCTTAGTTCTTGCCAAGGTGAATAATTTGCAAAATTGTTTGTGGGCACAACCATTGCCCAAAGTGTTTTCTTTCCTTTTTTGCAGCCTCTGCTATGTGCCTAGCTCCTACCTTTAGCCCACCAAGACTTCACATATGGCAGTGCCTGAAAGATGTATTGAGGTGGCCCATTAAGTTTCAGGCACATGCAGGATGTCAGAGAGAACACACACAGGAATGACCTTGTTGAAGTAACAATATGACTCTGGCACTAAATCCACATTCACAGTCTACATTTGTAGCAGGCAGAATGTTAAAAATAAGGCTTTTTAGAGTCTCAAGACATTGTTTCTCCTAAAGACTTTAAAAGGTCTAAATTCTGTCAAAACTTCTCATGCTTATAGTTGGATTTTCAAGCACTGCTCTAGAACTTCTCTTTCCCAATACAGAAGATTTCCTTCTCCACATGACAGAAGGCTGGATCTAGGTTGTTAAGGCTGGTGATAAGCTTCCTGTCTGCATCAAGAGCATATTGTTTTTCTACACTAACTGACAGACTTTGGAAAAACTGATTAGCATTAATACAATGGTAGGCATTGCCATGAGTAACAATAGTGCGCCAAGGTGCCAGGGATTGGACTTGCACTGGAATTTGTATTCCTGTTCTGTTTTGGAATCCGAAGTTTGAGTACTCTGTAGTTCCTCAGGCAGACACCAGATTTCACAATACAGTATTTATGCAGTGCTTGCGTCACCCATAGTCTTGGGCAGCAATGTGTAGGTGCAAAAGGTTACTGCTGCCCTAGCGTAATACTTGCATGATTTCCACACTCCATACAGCATTACATTGCCTTTCTGTGCCTTACGAGGGAGGAGTACCCATTTACTGTCAATTAGGTGCAGGAAACAGAGCTGGGGAAAGTGGGCAAAGCAGTTAGGTCAAATGTGTTTTGGGCACACAGGATATCAGGGGACTGGCACCTAGGGCATCAGGAACATGGGGCCCTAACTGTGGTCCTCCCCCATTGTGTGTTGGGTGGGGCTGTTTATATTTGTTTGGGGGGGCAGAGGGGCAAATCCCCCCATAATGGGGCCAACATGCAGTGTGGTCAGCCAGGTGTGAGTGACCCAACAGTCCCATGCTTGTGTTTGTAGGATAATTTATTTTTATCTAAAAGCAGTGTGTGAAATGTACCTTTGAAATAGAAACACAGAAAATAATGGCAGAAAAAGACACCTCAGTCTGCCCATGATACCATATCCTTCAGTTCCTCACTACCTAAAGTAGTGTTTATCTGGGGTTATTTGCCCCACTTTCCTCTCCCATGTTTTCTGCCTTACTGCTGTGCCTCTTGGTCACTATTAGACACTGAACTCTGTCAAAATCATGGTTTGATGGCACAAAACTGACTGATAAAATGTGTTGCACACCCCTGTCGGGTACAGCATGGTCTGCTCAGTCCTTCATCAAAGGTAGCTGGTGGACAGGTCTGACATGGATACAAGAGATACAATCTCAGAACACTGTGTAAATGATTGCCTTTCTCTATTTGCAGTTAAATTTTGATTTTGCACCCTAATAAAATATTAGGAAGTCTGTATTTAGAGTTCTTTCTCTGAGATGGCAGCCCCTTTTCCATGTAGGTTGAATGTGGGGCTGTGAAGCTTTATAGGAGGAATTTGAGACTTCACTCATGATGCATCCCTACTGCCCCCTCCGACCACTCCACTCCACCGATGAGGGATTGCTGGAGATTTCCAGGGTTCGATTGAAGACCTCTGGAGCCTGAGCTTTGGCATTTGTAGCCCCTACCCTATGGAATTCTCTACCTTATAGGGTGAGGGGGTGCATACATAGAAACATACAAACATAGAATTTGATGGCAGATAAGGACCACTTGGCCCACCTAGTCTGCCCATTTCCCTACCTAACGGATAAGCTGCAGATCCTAGTTAACCAACAACCTACTTCCTCTTACCCCCACTAGAATTGCCTTATGTCTGCCCCATGCACTCTTGAATTCCCTACTGTTTTTGAATCTGGCCAATTCCTCAGGAAGGCTGTTCCATGTATCCACAACCCTCTCTGTGAAGAAATATTTTCTCACATTACCTCTGAACCGTCCCCCCTCTATCTTCAAATTGTGTCCCCTCCTTTTTGCACATTTCTTTTTCTGAAAGATGCTACCCTCTTGGACTTTGTTGATTCGATTGAGGTATTTGAACATTTCTATCATGTCCCCCTCTCCCTCCTTTCCTCACGGCTATATATCTTTAGTTCCTTTAGTCTTTCTTCATATGTCTTCTGATGCAGACCCTGCATCATTTTGGTTGCCCTCCTCTGGACAGCCTCCACCCTGTCTATGTCTTTGCAGAGGTGGGGTTTCCAGAACTGTACACAGTACTCCAGATGTGGTCTTACCAACTGTCTGTACAGAGGGCCAACAACTTCCTGTTTTCTACTGGTGATTCCTCTCCCTATGCATCCCAGTATCCCCCCAGCTTACTGCCTTCTCACATTGCTGGCCCACCTTTAGGTCATCTGATATGACTACCCCAGGTCCCTTTCCATTTTTGTTTTGTCAGTATCTCACCCCATTGTGTACCCTTCCCTGGGCTTTTGTTTCCCAGGTGCATTACTTTGCACTTCTTTGCACTGAATCTAAGCTGCCATACATTTGACCATTCCTCCAACCTTGCCAAGTCCCTTTTCATCCTTTCCACCCCACCTTGTGTATCAACCCTGTTGCAGATCTTTGTGTCATCTGCAAAGAGACATACTTTCCCTTCCAGTCATACATAGATACATAGATACATAGACAGTGTCAGCAGATAAGGGCCTATGGCCCACCTAGTCTGCCCATTTGAGCTTGTAAGTTCAGTTTGTTTGTTTGTTCAGTCCCTCTGTAATGTCACTTTTAAAGACATTAAAAAGGACCGGCCCCAGTACTGAACCCTGCGGTACGCCACTAGTAACCCTCCTTTCTTCATTGTGGACTCCATTTACTATTACCCACTGTGTCCTGTTTTCCAACCAGTGCTTTACCCAGGCTGCCACCCTAGGAACCACTCCCAGGCTGGCTAATTTATTAATCTTTTGCATGGTACTGTGTCAAATGCCTTGCTAAAGTCTAGGAAGGCCATGTCCACAGCACCTCCCTGGTCTACTGCTTTGGTCCCCCAGTCAAAGAAATCAATTAGATTTATCTGACATGACCTTCCCACTGTGAATCCATGCTGCCTTGGGGTCCGTTGCCCCACTGGCCTCTAGGTACTCAACAATTCTTTCCTTCAGAAGTGATTCCATCATTTTCCCTACCACTGAGGTCAAACTGACAGGTCTGTAGTTTCCTGCCTCTGTCTTGCTCCCACTTTTGTGAAGGGGAATCACATCTGCCCTCCTCCAGTCCTCAGGTACCACCCCATCCTCCCATGATTTATTAAAAAGGGTAGTCAGTGGTGTTACTAGTTCTTCCCTTAGTTCATTTAAAATTCTGGTGAATCCCATCAGGCCCCATTTCTTTATCCAACTTCAGTTTTAAGAGTTTTTTCAGAACCCTTTCTTCTGTGAAAGGACTAATATCAACCCACCTATCCAGAGTGCTTCTATTGACCAGATTAGGTATTTCCCCTGCTTTTCCATTGTGAATACTGAGTAGAAGTATTTGTTCAGTATCCCTGCTTTTTCACTGTCCCTCTGCCCAACCATCTTCCTCTTTGTTCAGCCTCAGTATCCCTGCCTTAGTCTTTCTTTGCTCCCTAATGTACCTATAAAAGGTTTTATCCCTTTCCTAACTGAGTTGGCTATCTTTTCCTCGGTTTGGGCCTTTGCTATTCTGACTGAACTTACCGGCTTCCTTCTGCTTTAACTGGTACAGTTCTCTGTCCTGCTCCTTCTGTGTTTCGTTATACTTCCTGAATGCAATCTTTTTTTCCGTTACCTTCCCGACCACTTCTTTTGAGAACCATAGGGGTTTTTTCTTTCATTTTGATTCGTTTATTTGTTTCACACAAAGACTTGTTGCCTCTGTGATGGTGGTTTTGATGTTTCCCCATTGTTGCTCCACTCCACCTTCTTGCCTGTTTGCTAGTGCTTTTCCGAGGCACTCTCCCATTTTGACAAAATCAGCCCTCCTGAAGTCCACTACCTTCACTTTTGTGTGGCTTGACTCTACAGGTAAGTTTATCATGAACCACACTGTTTGGTGGTCGCTTGTTCCCAGATGGATGCCCACTTCAAGATCAGAGATCCTCTCTCCATCCGCATTTGAGAGTACCAGGTCTAAGATTGCTCTCTCCCGAGTGGGTTCCAAAACTAGCTGTCTGAGGCATGCCCCCTGTAGCGAATCAAGAATGGCCCTGCTGTTGGATGTGGCTGCAGCAAAGGTGCTTCAGGTGCTCCAGTCAACATCTGGCATATTCAGGTCACCCATCAGCAATATCTCCCCTTTCTCTGCCATCCCAAGGATGCCTTCTATCATTTCCTTTTCCATTTCCTCCCCCTGAGACGGGGTCTGTATACAACCCCTGTGCAGATTGTGGAGCCATTTCCAGTCTCCAGGGTGACCCACAGTGTCTCCTCTCCTCCCTGTTTACCCTTTAGTTCTGTTGCTTCCTTTACATAGAGACTGTGGAGAGCTTCAAAATGACGCTAAAGACTTTCTTATTCTCACTTGCCTTTATGGATAATTAACCCCTTGAAAGTTTGTTTTGTATTCTGGTATTTTAAATATTTATAATTTTATCATTTTAAGGTTTTAAACTTTGTTAAAGCACTTTGATACAAGCTGACTTGCACTTAATACAAATAAAGATTATTATTATTATTATTATCTGAAACATTTGAGGGATGCTTGACACTGGGACCAGGTACCCAACAGAGGGGGAACTAATACTGGTCATTCTTTACTGGTGTTTTAGTTAAACAAATGTGTGTTTCTCATTCACATACAGTTGGTACTACTAGGAAGAAAAACTAAATTAACATTGGAACAGGAGTGTAATGTGAATCACTGCTGGAAAAAAATCTTTAACAAAAAATATTAATTTAGCCCTCTGTTAACATCACTTTTACTTTGCTGTAACTAGAACAACTCAACAATGTTCCACTGAACATGGTGTACTTAGTTAATGCAAAATAGTGAGGTGACAACAAGCTGATGGACACTCTGTCAGTTGAGAGAGACATCCCATAAGTGATTCTTTCGTCAGGATGTGGTGACCACCTGTTCGTCCACTGGGACACACCTTTAATGGACTTGTTTGCCTCCTGGAAGAACAGAAGACTGAGCCTGTTCTGTGCAAGCCCCACTGAGGTGGGAATGCTGTTGGAGATGCTTTCTGCAAGCCCTGGATCCCAGGCCCTCTGCATGCCTTCCCTCCACTTCCCTTGATCCACAAGATGGTTCTTAAGGTGTGTGAGAACAAGGCAAAACTCATCCTGATAGCCCTAGACTGGCCAAGGCTCAGATACCAAGATCTTTTTGGTCTTTGCAGTAGGTCCCTGTGGCATCTTCTTCTGCATATGGTCCTGCTGAGGAGACTGATATCCAGCCTTTCATGGATATCATCCCTCCTCCTCCACATCCTGCCTTACTATAGTATTTTCACAACTATGATAGCCCGTGAGGGATAATATGCACTGTCTCCACTACTAGTCAGGTAGCATTTTATCTTTAAAGATGAACCATGCTGAAGCTTCATTCTTCCCAGTAGAAGCTGTTACATAAATTCCTGTTCCAAATCTTTTTTTTTTATTATTCAATTTACTTTATTAGCACATTAATTTTACATGAAAAGTGCCAATCTATTCAGTCATACAGTTACAAGTCAAACAGGACATTGTCAAGAGTACATAGTAATAGAAACTGTCTCGCCAAGACGAGAACCACAGAAAATTGAGATGACACTTTGTCAAATATCCTAATTAAGTTTACCCACCAACACAACCCTCCCCGACATCCAACTCCCCAGCAGCATCTACAATCAAATTAAGACATTATACAAACATTCATTATAGGAAAGAAGCGAGTGCACTGAGAGTATATCAAGCCACAGGACTTTACCAACGGCCAAAGAGATTAAACTTGCCAATTGATTAGGACTGCATCCAACAGGCCCCATTTGGAGCCATATAATTGGATCCTGTTATTCATTCTGGCTATGTGATATTCTAGTTGTAAAGCCATTATGATTTCCTTAAACCATTCTAGGATTGGTGGAGTGTAAGCATCCTTCCAGTGTCTAAGGATAAAAGCTTTGGCCGTAGCTGATATGATAGCCATGTATAATTTCCTCTTTCTAATCTCACCTCTAGGGAATCTATTTAACAGACAAATTTCTGGTGTAAAAAGGAGCTCCAGACCTAATATTGATGGTAGTGAGGTGCAAATTGCCATCCAAAAGGGCTGGATCATAGCACAATCCCACAATAAGTGGTACAAGTCCCCCTCTTTAGTTGCACACCTGCTACAAGTAGGTGAAGACAATTTGCCCATCATATGCAATCTGGCTGGGGTATAGTACAGGTTATGTATAATGTTAAATTGCTGTAGCTTGTATCTGTCCTGCCTGATGTATTTATGGTTGTTGACCCATATCTGTTCCCAATCTCTGCTATCTACTATCATCTGTAGCCTTTGCCTCCAGTATGGGCTAACGTTAGTGGGTAGGCCAAGGTCTATCCTTTGTAATTCACTATAGGTTCTCGAGACAGAATGGGGTTGGTCTGCAACCTTTAGCAGTCTAGACAGTTCAACTCTGTTTTCCTCCCAGATTGTCACCCTGCGTAGATGGGCTCCTGTTCCAATTCTGATTCTGTTCCAGATGTACAGGCCTATTAATAACCTTAGTGAATGTTTCTCATTGGCGTTGCACAGTAATTTCTGTATCAAACAGCATCAGAAAAACACAATAGCATAACTAAACATGTGAATCAGAAACATACCACTGAATTTATTAAAAGGCCAGTAAACATGGAGCAGTATAGAGAATATTGGATGAGCAACTAGGCACAATCAGTGTGTTCTACCACAGAAGGGTTCCAATTCCCTCTGACCTCGAGAGTGAAGCTCAAGAGATCTATAGAAATCAGAACCCTGAGGTGGCAGATTACACTAGTTGTGCATAAAGTTGCTTACCCGCATTTTTATAGCATATACTGAGAAAAAAAATATTCAGACATTTTCAGCAGTTTGGTCAAAAAAAGAACAATGCTTTATTTTTAATACCACCCCCTTTCTCTCATGACCTGCTGTCCCTCCTCGCTTTGATGTGTTAGTCATGGTTAAAGAGTTTGTTTTTCCCCCCTGCTATTGCTTACTCCCAAATTTGCAGATTCGCTTCACTCTGGTCTGTGAAGCGCATCCACCCCCACCCATACACACCGAGCCATCCTCCTCACACCCAAACATGTACCAATGTAGTCTGCCTAAAAGAGGTCCATTCACACTAATATTCATGCATACAGTCTTATTGGGCCACTACTGCCTGTGAAGCATGCCAACCACCCACGCCCATACACACCCAGCCACCCCCCCACACACAAGCAAATACACACACACACCCAGCCACAAACAGTGCCAGCAACTCAACCCCTGACACTCTCACACACACACAGCCAGCCAACACACACAAATATAAGCACAGGGCCAGCCACTCACTCCAACCCTGCCCCCCCCCACACACAACCAGCCAGCCAATACAAACCTAGCCACCACACACACACACACACACAGACAGCCAACATGAACCTAGCCACCACACATACACACATTCTTGCAGCTGGAGTGTCCAATGGAAAGGTTTTTACTGCCTTTTTGCATGCTCTGTTATACACACACCTAAGTGTTTGTTACATTACATCGTGTGGAGACACGCTTTCACAGGCATGGGCAGTTTGTCAGATGTTTTTGAACTGTTCATGATTCATCAGTGTAAAATTTCATTTGTCTAAAAAATCTATAATCATTCCGGTATTTGGTACTGCCTGCTTTCCTCCGAACAAGTGAAAGTCACAACAACACGCACAGCATCGGAACGAATGCACATAATCATTGTAAATGTCAAGTGTACATTCACTTTGAGGCATTGTTAGTTACATTATATATTGTTTCCATTTCTTTGCAGATGCAATTAGAAAATTAATTCACACATTGTATTCCATAATGTGTACTTTACGGATATGGTTTTGAACACCTTTGGACTGCTTTTAACTGCTGTATTCTTGCACCAGTAATATGTTGGCATTCTGTCACTATAACAGTGAAAAAGACACCTTTGGAATGCTCTGCTTGTTTTCATGTTAGGAATGTGTAGCTGTTACTATCCTGTGGCTGATAGCAAGTGATCGCTGGCAATTGCGCACCTAATCATAAAGAAATTATTATAGTTTGAGGACATAAGAAAGTGTAAAGGACATCTGTGAAGGCATAAACAGCATTGGCACTGGCAAGGGACTGACAACAAGTGACATCATTGAGTACATTAGCTCTGGAATACACAGTTAGTCTGAGGTTTTGTATCCTCTCAGGATTCAACAATGACACATTACGTTGTACAGAACTGTATAACATGTATTCACTTTGAGGCATTGTTAGTCACAGTATATATTGTTTCTGTTTCTCTGCAGATGCAATTAGAATATTAATATACTCCTTTTGTTCCATAAAGTGTACCACACAGACATGGCAATGCACAGAAAGTAACACAACCTCAGACAGTACACATAACATTTTTTTTATTATTGCATAAAGAATGCCAATGTCATGTGATGGCAATCGCCTACAAATAGAATGGCTTGGCAGAAAGATACATGTTATGTGATGAAGGGCTGACAAATGATAGCGGATATAAATAATAAAGGAATAATGCATGACAGGGTATGTGTTGTGCTGGAATAACATCATGCCTGGGGTGATTAGGCACGAGGCCACATGCCGCATGATCTGAGTCTGTGTTTGGAAGGCTGCTGTGGTGTGTAGACCTCGTTCGGACCATTCAGAACCCAAAAGTAAATTTTTTGGTTTCCAAATGGTCCGATCATTCCTACACCTATGAAGTTTCAAACACAGGACCACATCGACATGATGGTTTTGTTTTCTGGGGTTGGGGGGGACTCTCCAGCTGCAATGTGCTTTACTGTGTTTAATTATGCTTTGTGGTTTTTATCAGAGTTGGATTGTAAATGCTGCACTGTGTTTGGGGGGGACTATCATGCCGCATGGTGTGGGCCTGTGTTGGGAAGCCTGCTGTGGTGTGTAAGCCTTGATCAGACCATTCAGAACCCAAAAGTAACTTTTTTTGGTTTCCAAATGGTCCAGTCGAGGCCTACACACTGCAGTAGGCTTTCAAACACAGGACCACACCATGTAGCATGTTAGTCCCTACCCAAACACCATGAATCATTAAATCATCCAGCAAGTCAGCGACAGGTTAAGTTGTACTGCATCTTTTGCTTATTGTGGGTGAGCATCTGTTGTAATTGTTTACCTACAAAATAATGCCCAATTACAAATCCAAGTCCTTTCTGTTTTGTACCATGCTGTGATGTGTGTGCCTATGTCTCCTTGTTTGCAGGCAGACTAATGTGTGCCTCCATTTGGTTTGCAAGCGGGTAGATGCAGGCTTCCATTTTGTTTGCAGGTGGGTGGATGCAGGCTTCCATTTTTTTTGCAGGTGGGTGGATGCAGGCTTCCATTTTGTTTGCAGGCAGGTGGTTGCAGGCTTCCATTTTGTTTGCAGGTGGGTGGATGCAGGCTTCCATTTTGTTTGCAGGCTGGTGGATGCAGGCTTCTGTTTTGTTTGCAGGCGGGAGGATGCAAGCTTCCATTTTGTTTGCAGGCGGGTGGATGTAGGCTTCTGTTTTGTTTGCAGGCGGGTGAATGCAGGCTTCCATTTTGTTTGCAGGCAGGTGGATGCGTGTCTCCATTTTGTTTGCAGGCGGGTGGATGCAGGCTTCCATTTTGTTTGCAGGCGGGTGGATGCGTGTATCCATTTTGTTTGCAGGCGGGTGGATGCAGGCTTCCTTTTTGTACTATAGCCTGTAGTTTCATGTAATTTATTTAGTCTGGTAGTAGTGTGGGCTGTAGTTTCAAGATGCATAGTTAGCTGAAACATTACATAGCATTGAGTTTTGCTGTAAATATTGGATATGTTTTTCAGGTATGATTGCATGACACATATTTATTACCCTTTTATCTTAAATGATAAAGTCTTTGAAACCTTAAAAGCTATTTCCAGTCTGTTATTACATGCGATCACAGGTGATCATATGTTTATCTCCCCTGTTATGTGGGCAGCCCTAATTTTACATTCCCTGTTCCACGTGCAGCCCTGCTTTTCATGTCCCCCGTTAGCATTACAGCCCTGCTTTTCATGTCCCCTGTTGTCACTGGTTTCACTAGTTCCCCCCTTAATTCTTTTAGAATTCTGGGGTGAATTCCATCAGGCCCCATTGCTTTGTCCACCTTCAGTTTTAGGAGTTCTTGCAGAACCCTTTCTTCTGTGAAAGGACTAGGATTGACCCCCTATCAAGAGTGCTTCTGATAATTGGATTAGGCACTTTCCCCTCCTCTTTTGTGAATACTGAGCAGAAATATTCATTCAGTATCCCTGCTTTTTCACTGTCCCCCTCTGCCCACCCACCGTTCATTCTATTCAGCCTCACTATCCCTCCCTTTGTATTTCTATGCTCTCTGATGTACCTATAAAAGGTTTTATCCCCCTTCTTAACCGAGTTGGCTGTCTTTTACTCAGTTTGGGCCTTTGCTATTCTGACTTCCCTCCCTGCTTCCTTCTGCCTTAACTGGTACAGCTCTCTGTCCTGCATCCTTCTGTGTTTCCTTATACTTCCTGAATGCTATCTTTTTCTCCCCGACTTTCCCAGCCACCTCTTTTGAGAACCATAGTGGCTTTTTCTTTTGTTTTGATTTGTTTAATTGCTTCACACAACGGCTTGTTGCCTCTGTGATGGCAGTTTTGATGTTTCCTCATTGTTGCTCCTTCCCTCCTTCTAGCCTGTTTGCTAGTGCTTTTCTGAGGCACTATCCATCTTGCCAAAGTCAGCCCTCCTGAAGTCCAGTACTCTCACTTTTGTATGGCTTGACTCTGTAGCTGAGTTTAACGTGAACCACACTGTTTGACGGTCACTTGTTCCCAGATGGCAGCCCACTTCTAGATCTCAGATCCACTCACTGCCCCCATAAACCAATCTCTCAAGAAGGCTTCCAGCCTATTCACTACCCATTCGTACCAAATTGTCTCCATCTGTTGAAGAAGTAGCTTTAAATTGTATGCCACAAACATGGCAAAAAAGAAAGGAATAGGATTTATCATATGTAGCCCCCCTTGTGTATAGTTTTATGTAAAATTCCTCTCTTAATGGGATTCAATCTACTGCCCCAGATGCAGATGCAAAAATAACTCTACACACTTGTTTCTAATTGTTTGGGCAAGACAAATACTGCACTAAGGTGTAAGAACAAAGGTAATAAAAAGGTCTTTACCATGTATACCCTTTTTTGTTTTGCCGTCTTCCACCTGTTCCATGTCACCTCTTTAGCTTGTTCTTTTTTCAAAACACTCTGCCAATTAATAACTGCCAGGTCTCCTGAATCAAAATATAGGCACAATATTGAACAAGGCTCCCGCACCACTGGAATGCCGATAACTTTGTCTAGGTCTCCTGACACAACCCCTATGAAAATACATTTACATTTATTATAGATAATGGCTGAGCTATCTATTTATTTATTTATTCAAGTCTAGGATTACACAATACCTTTGAGCGTGAGCTCTTTTACAAAGGTTCCACGTCAGTAATAGAACAGTATACAGTGTTAGAACAGTACACAAGCATCAAACTTTGGTGAAAGCAAGAGCTACAGCAGGAGTACATGAGGGGAGAGTAGGGGATAGAGGTAGGAGGGTGAGCGGGAGGAGGGGAGGGAGAGCACAGAGTTGAGGTGGAAGGGGTGGAGAAGGTGGGAAGGAGGAGCTGGGAGGGAGGTGTGGGGTGGGAGAAAGGAGTGCAGCCCGATGGCCTTGTCTGGGACAGACAGTTGTAAGTGCCCGGTTTGGGGAGATGTATGTTTGACGTAGAAGTACTTGATACAGGGGATTAGGCCGGGGGGGACTAATGGGGCGAGCAGTCACAAAAGCTGGAGGCAAGCAGGGAGAGTCGAAGTCAGAACCTGAAGGCAGCAATTGTTGGTGCAGCGAGAGTGTCGCTACTAAGGGAATTTAGTCAGTAGGGTGCCCTGTATGCAAACTATCTTTGTCCTTGGGTAGTCCAACACTGTGGGATATGTAGGGAGTTAGGCTTGGACCTCCTTGTAATAGAGAGGCTGGACCTGGATGAGAGAAGAGTGCTCACTCCAGGAGGGGCAAGGCCCATCATTATTTTCTTGGCAATGTTGCAAGTCTGATATTTAATTCGACAGTCAAGTTTCAGCCAGACTGGGAGTAGAGTTCGCAAGTGTAAGTGAGACGATGGGATCCTGTGATGAGTTGACAGGCTTTATTGGGAGAGATAGTTATTTGTTTGAGAGATGTGGCGGTGGCAGAGCCATAAATGATAAGACCATAGTTGATGATGCTAATGACAAAGCTGTGGACTGCAATTGACAATGCATCACAGGTAAGGTGTTTTCTATGCCTGAACAGTAGGCCCAGTCAGGTGTTAGCAGATTTTGCCACATTATTAATGCGGGCAGCATAGGAGAGATTGGGGTCCAATGTGATGCCAAGGTTCTTGAAGGATTGCATATGTTCAAGTAAGATACCTTTTCGTAGTTTTGATGGAGAGTTTGTAGTGTTTGTTTTTGTTGTGTGGGCTACTGAAGATCATTGATTTTGTTTTCTTCTGATTGAGGATCAGTTTATGTGTTGAGAACCAGGCTTCAACGGAAGAGAAGCCAAGCTGGAGTTTTACTTCCAGGGCTTTAGGATCATGATGAGAGGCTAGGATAACTGCGTCATCTGCATAGAGAATGATTTGCTCAGTGCAGGAGTCTGGTAATGTGTTTAGGAACAGGCTGAAGAGGAGGGGTCCCAGAATAGAGCCCTGAGGGACCCCGGAGAGGACAGGTCTGGGGTCCGAGAGGGTATCAGCAATTATAACTCTCTGCGACGATTGACGAGGTAGCTTTTGAACCAGCTGATAGAGTCATGTGAGAGCCCGGCATATAGGAGCTGTCCAAGCAGGAGGCGGTGATTTACGGTGTCGAAGGCTTTAGTCAAATCGATAAAGACAGAACCCGTAAGTTGTCCATTATCCAGTGAGTTGTGGATATCATCGGTGAATTCGAGAAGTGTAGAGGAGGTGCTGTGCCCTTTTCTGAATCAATGTTGTTGCTGGCAAAGTATGTTGTGCTTATCCAGAAAGTCAGTAAGCTGGTCGGAGTCAATGCATTCTAGTGCCTTTGGGGGAATTGAAATGGGTCTGAAATTCTCAAGGGCTGTTTTGTCATCCCCTTTGTGGATGGCGGTGACAGTGACAGATTTACACTTATCCGGGAACTGGCTTAGGCTGAGGGAGCGATTTAGGATCTTGGTCAAGGGCACAAGTACCTCTTCAAGGGTGAGCAACAGGAGTTTGAGATCAATGGAGTCACTGCTGAATCTTGAGTTCCTAATGGCTTTGGAGACATACTTGCAAGCCTGGTGAGTTGTGACCATTTTAAAGAAGAAACATGGCTTGTTTGGGGAAGAGTTCATTTGGGACAGAGGAGCGTGGTCGTTGTTGAAGAAATCAGTGGGTAGAACTGAGCTGAGGTTGGTGAAGGCAGAGTTGAAGGAGTCAGCAATGGTTTTGGGGTCAAGTGTGGTGACTCCATTTATGTTAAGCATGGCTGGGGGGGATTTGGACTGCTTCCCGGTGACTTTGTGTATATTTTTCCAGAAATATCTTCCATTGCCCCAGGAGTTGTTGAGGGCATTCTTATAATAAGCAGATTTCATTTGTCGGATGGATTTGGTGCAGTCATTCCGAGCGCACTTGTAGTTCGAGATGTCATTTTGCTTCCCAGAGTTTCTGGCTAGTTCCCAGAGGTTGTCCCTTGATTTTTAGTTTCTTTAGGAGGTCACCTGTGAGCCAGGGGTTGCTGAGTGCTTTGACTTTGCACTTCCTTAAGGGGCATAAATGTTACATGCCTCAGTGAAGATTTGAATGAAGTGATCCAGGGCAGTATTCACACTGGTCGCATTGAAAATTGGAGACCAGTCTTGGAGGACGAGATAGGATTTGAGATGTGTTAGCTGACCAGGTAGAACTCTGCTGGTGATGGTTTTGGGGGGAGGTTTTGTGAATTTATTAGGCCAGGTACAGCTGACAGGGGAGTGGTCACTGAGAGCGTCAGGTAGGACAGTTGTATTTGTGATCCGTGTGGGGTGGGTGGTAAGGATCCAATCCAGAAGAGTGCTGGTGCCGGTCTTGTAATTTTTCCTGGTTGGTGAGTCAATCATCTGTGTGATTGGCCACAACAATGGAATCTCTGTATGCAACTGCTTCAACAGCAGGCCAGTTTATGTTGAAGTCACCAAGGAGGATGAACTCAGTGTCTGGTGGAAGTGACCTGACGAAGCCTAGAACTGCGGTCAGCCCAATTCCTTGTTCTTTAGAAGGAATGTAGATGGTGACAATTGTGAGGGCTTTGTTTTGTGCACCTAGGAGGATTCTGATTGGAAGAATCTGAGCAGTAGATGAGTGGGACAGGGTATTAATGGGGTGACCCCTTATAGTGTCTTTTAAGTATACAATGCAGCCACCACCTCTTTTACCCAACTGGTCAAGTCTGAAGACATTGTATCCAGTGATGTTGATTGTCTGGTCAGGGACTGAGGGCGAGAGCCAGGTCTCGACAACTGCCAGGATGTCCGGGCAGTGTTGGCTAGTAAGGGCCTACAGGGCATCAATTTTTGGGAGGAGGCTGCGGATGTTAATGGACATGATTGAGAGGGCACCAGTGGACTTGCTGTGGTTAGGGGCCTTGTTGAAAGGTAGGCCAGGATTTGGGTGCACATTGCCAGATAAAAGTAGGATCAGGAGCACAAGCCACAGAGTGCTCAAACGAAGTTCCTTGATGGAAAACTTATGTCTCCACGGTAAACGAGCATGGATAATATGGTGAAATTGCAAGGTTGTGGTTACAGTGAAGAGAGAGGACTGGGAGGGTACACTTACATGACCACCAGTCCGTGGTTTCTCTCCCCCAGCATGCAGGACTCTACAGGGTGGCAGAGGAGAAGTCAAGGTCCCGGCGGGCATCCAATGGGATGTCCCTCCCAGGTCCCGAAGTGAATCCTTCACTTAATGAGGCACAGGTCCAGTGTGGTGCAAGCCTTCACAGGCACCCAGACCTGTGCCCCCAGTCGTGGGCTGTATTCCCACCCCTTCCTTCTGGCACCACCACTGTCACTGCCTCCCCCTCATGGTCCATACCCTCCAGTTTGTTCCAGACACTCACCAAACCAGCAGTCCTAGCTTCCCTTAAATGCCCAGTGGGCTGTGGCAGCATGGGGGGGTCATATCATGTCCCTCTGTGCCCAGTGGGAGGTGTCCATGGGGGCAAGCAGTGGGATATGGCAGGGTCCCTCTGCTGTAACCAGCACCCATCTCCACACCCATATGGCCAGCACTACGCAGTTTAGTGAATACCAGATAGTGCTGGCACACCCCTGAAATGCCCCAGCTCATTGCAATCCATGCAGCCGGGGGAGTGGCAGAATACCTGCCCTGCGTCCCCTTCATGAATGCTGCACAGGGTCCAAGAGACCCTGTTTCACGGCATTCAAGTGCATTGATGCCAATGTGCCCAGTTTATGTGGTGCATTGGCATCATGCATAGCGCACAATGTTAGGACAGGAAATCGGATACTAGTGTCCATTAGAAGGAACATCAGGAGTAGAGACAGTGAGATTATACTGCCTATGTATGTCGCCCTGGTTCATCCCCACTTGGAATATTGCTGCCAAGTGTGGGCTCCGTCAAACAAATCTCACGGCAGGAAACTTTAAAGGATGCAGAGGAGAGCCACCAAGATGGTGACCAAATTAAAAGATAGATAGCCAGTGCCGTGGCTAGCCGAGGGCAGAGCCTGCGAGGTGGCCTCCGTCATTCTGCACAGCAGTGTTTTTTCTGCTGTTCTCCCCAGGAGTCGAGACCATGCAATGTCGTCAGTGGATGGGAGCGTGCACGCGTCCTCAAGCGCTCCCTCCACACGTCTGGCCCAACTCCTCCCCAACTTGTGGTGCAGCGCCCTGTCCTCCAGCCTCTGCCGGGGGGGTGAACAAGTGCCGACCACCAGGAATCCCCTTCCCCGGAGAAGGAGAGCAGTCCATCAGATGCTCAATTCTTCTCCTCCCCTGCCGATCCCCGACAGGCCCAAGCTCGTTCCCGAACACGGTTCGCTGGTGAAACGTGAGGTAAGGCACCAGTGCCTCAGCCCTCAGCACCACTGGGCCGGCTATAGCACACATTTGTGATGAATGTATGATATCACTTACTGCTCCTGATAACCTATTACTTCAAATTTTTGTGTACATTTTAAAATCAGTATTCAGCAAAGTTATTGGTCTCCAATTAGAAAGGTTTTCCCTTTCCCTTGATTTGTACATTAAAGTCACTAAGCCTGTAGCCATATTATCTGGTATTAAGTGTGTGTCTAACATGTTATTAAAGACAGATAAAAGTTCTTCTAACAACGTGTCTGCCAATAGTTTAAGTAATTCATAGGGTAGCCCATCTCTCCATGGGGCAGATCCTGATTTTAGTCGTGAGTGAGCAGTCACCAATTCCTGTTTAGTTATGGGCTTGCCTAAAGAATGATGAGAAGTGTCAGAAATCTGGGGTAACTTGCAGCTTCTTAACCAATGTCAGGGGTCACCCTCAGAAGGTGGAGGGGGCCTGAAACAATTTCACAACGTGATGATCAACTTCCCTTAGTATGGCATGTTTATTTATCACCAAAGTGACATCAGGAAGAGTGACGTGTGTGATATTTGTAGCCTGATTTTGTGTATGCCCAAAATCAAAAGGGTTAACAAAAGCTTGTTTGCCTTGTGTGCCAGATCTTTGCTCAACCTTTAAAGTCTTAAGTCTGTTGTATTGAATTTGTGCTATTTTTAATTTTAGCTCTTCTATATCTGTACTAAAGCCAGCCATATCCTGTTCTTGTAAGGATAAAAGGTGGTGCAGTTTTGCTTGTTATGACTTATATTGGTCCTGTTTTAATTTACCATTAAGTTTCCCAATTTTTTTTAAATAATCTTGGATGTCAGTTTTTGTGTCTGCCCACCATTCTTGTGGGGAATCGTATAAAAAGTATACAGATTTCCTAGCATTTAAGACATGTTGGAAGCCCTGATGGATTAAAGGGTTAGTAAGCAAACTCAAGTTTAGTCTCCAATACCAGGGACCTCATCTCATTTTTTAAAAATTCGTTAGGGTGAGACTCAGCATGGCATGATCAGACAAAACCACTCAAGATACTCTAATGTTTTTATGTCTAAAGCTTTGGAAACAAAAATATAGTCTATCCTTGTAGATAAGTTGCCCCTAAAAATAGGTTCTAGGTGGAATTTTCCCTTCTGATATGAAAGCATCTACCAAATCTGTTTGGCTAAAAATGATATTTAAGCAGGTTGCATCACAAAAACCTTTTTTTCCAGCCTCCTATCAGAAATAGCCCTACTACAATTAAAGTCTCCTGCTAGTACTAGCAGCCGTGATGTATATAAAAATGGTAGGATCTGTTGAAATAGTATCATTCTAGAGGCCTTTGTCTGGGGGGCTTATACATTAATCAAGCTTAAGACCATTTTTGCTATGGTTACATCTAACAAGAACACTCTTCCCGGAATAATATCTACTGTATGGATTATTTTTACCGTGGGGTTGTTTATACATATACCAACTCCTGAACAGCTTTCTTCTCCTATTGACCAGTAGGTCTGACCCCATACCCAATATACACTTGCTTCTTGCATTTCTTTTTAGCATATAACCAGGTATCTTGTAAAAAGATAAAATCATACATATTGGAAGCAAAATGAGCAAAGGTAAGAGTTAGTTTCCACTCTGATTTAATACTATTAGCATTTAAAGACACCACAGAGAAGTCATATAAAAGTGTTGACATGGCTTAATCATGTAGTAGAAAGTCACCCTGCTGTTTTCACCCATGCCCGTGTCCCCACCTGTTTTTTCTTTATCCTGCTTTCAGGTTCCTCTTGCATGGGTTCTACGTCAGCTCCCCCCCCCCAATCTGGTTGTGAAGAATGCATTGATGTCGAGTCTGATTCTGACTCTCCATCTTTCTCCCTCTTCTGCAGTACTGAATACGTATTCTGGATGAGCACTATATGTTCAGATTCCTGTTGTTTCAGTCTGCCGTTTTTTCTAAATCCAGCTCTTTTCTTAGGAATCTGAAATGGTTCTTCCTGTGGAGGAAGGGGAGGAGGCATAGGAGTTGTATCTGAAGGGGGTTGCTCCTGATTTTGCCTTTGTGGTAGAGATACTGGCAAGGGAACCATCAAAGTGCTTGTACCTGGAACATCACAATCCTGAAATGGTTCTGGCTCTGAAGTTGTTCCACCCTCGGGGGGCTCAGTAGAGCCTGAAGGTGATTTAGCCTAGGTGGTGGTTCCCTTAAGGCTCTTGAGGCAGTGTTAATATAGAAATCCTGTATTGCAAAATCTGCATCTGAGGTATTATGAACAGCCCATGGGCAGTTTACTAAAGAATGCCCCTCATCACATAAATTGCACTTCGGGGGATTATAGCAGTGTAGGGCAGAATGACCCACTTCCCCACATTGCACACACTTCACTACCTCACAGGTATGGCTCAAATGAGGGGAGCCACATTTCTAGCAATGTCTCAGTTGGCCAGGGTAAAATATGAAGCCTTTATCTCTTCCTAAGTAAAAACAGTTTGGAAGGTGCTGAATGCCTGTGTCATTTTGAGAGCGGTTAACTCTGAACTGCCAACCTCCATTCCAGAATCCTTCGTCATCTAGGATAGGTTCTGGATTCCCCTGTACTTTCACCTCTTTTCCAACTCTTTTCAGAAATTATATTAGTTATGTTCACCCCTTCATTTTGGAATAACACCGTCACCAATTTGAATATTTGTTTTGTTAAGGGAATGGCTTGGAAGTGGGCCCACATAGGATTCATTTTTAACTGAGCATATTTGATCCAAAACCTGTCTAATATATCCTGTGTTTGAAAACTTTTATCAAAAGTGTTTCCTCCTGGATTATAGATAAGTGTATAGACTTCTGCTGGATAGAACCCCAGTGACTGCTTTAACAGGATTTTTCCTATGTAAAATCTATCAGGCCGCTCCTCTGAATTCCCCAGATACCTCAACCGAATAGTGTACATAGAAACATAGAATTTGACAGCAGATAAGGACCACTTGGCCCACCTAGTCTGCCCATTTCCCTACCTGATGGATAAGCTGCAGATCCCAGTTAACCAACAGCTTACTTCCTCTTACCCCCCACTAGAATTGCTTTATGTCTGTCTTGTGCATTCCTGAATTCTCCCACTGTTCTTGACTCCACAACCTCCTCAGGAAGGCTGTTTCATGCATCCACAACCCTCTCCATGAAAAAATACTTTCTAACATTACCTCTGAGCTGTCCGTTCTCTATCTTCAAATTGTGCCCCTTGTTCTTGCACATCTCTTTTTCTGAAAGATGCTACCCTCTTGGACTTTGTTAATCCCCTTGAGATACTTGAACATTTCTATCATGCCCCCCCTCCCTCCTTTCCTCGAGGGTATACATATTAAGCTGCTTTAGTCTCTTTTCATATATCTTCTGCTGCAGACCCTACACCATTTTGGTTGCCCTCCTCTGGACGGTCTCCACTCTGTTTATGTCTTTGTAGAGATGGGGTCCCAGAACTGCACACAGTACTCCAGATGGGGTCTCACCAACTGTCAGTACAGAGGGATAACAACTTCCTGTTTTCTACTGTTGATGCCTCTCCCTATGCATCCCAGTATCCCCCCAGCCCTCCTTACTGCCTCCTCACATTGCTTTCCCACTTTTAAGTCATCTGATATAATTACTCCAAGGTCCCTTTCGATTTTTGTTGTTGTTAGTATCTCACCCCCCCATTGTGTACTCTTCTCCTGGGTTTTTGTTTCCCAGGTGCATTGCCTTGCACTTCTTTGTATTGAATCTGAGCTGCCATATATTTGACCATTCCTCCAACCTTGCCAAGCCCCTTTTCATCCTTTCTACCCCACTTTAAGTATCAACACTGTTGCAGATCTTTGTGTAATCTGCAAAGAGACATACTTTTCCTTCCAGGTGCTCTCCAGTGTCACTTATAAAGACATTAAAGAGGACCGGTCCCAGTACTGAACCCTGCAGTACCCCACTAGTTACCCTCCTTTCTTCACTGTGGGCTCCGTTTACTATTACCCTTTGCATCCTGTTGTCCAGCCAATTTTTTATCCAGGCTACCACCTTGGGACCCACTCCAAGGCTGGCTAACTTGTATATTAATCTCCTGTGTGGGACTATGTCAAATGCCTTGCTAAAATCTAGATAGGCCATATCCATAGCCCCACCCTGGTCTACCACTTTGGTCCCCCAGTCACAGAACTCTATTAGATTTGTCTGACATGACCTTCCCACTGTGAATCCATGCTGCTTTCTGTCCTGTGCCCCACTGGCCTCTAGGTACTTAACAATGATTTCCTTCAGAAGTGATTCCATTATTTTCCCTACCACTGAGGTCAACTAACTGGTCTGTAGTTTCCTGCCTCTGCTCTGCTCCCACTTTTGTGAAGTCGAATCACATTCACCCTTCTACAGTCCTCAGGTACCACCCCATCCTCCTATGATTTGTTAAAGAGAGTAGTCAGTGGTGTCACTGTTTCTACCCTTAGTTCTTTTAGAATTCTGTGGTAAATCCCTTCAGGCCCTATTGCTTTGTCCACCTACAGTTTCAAGAGTTCTTTCAAAACCCTTTCTTTTGTGAATGGACTGGTATAGACTCCCTATTCAGAGTGTTTCTCTTGTTTGGTTTAGGTACCTCCCCCTCCTCTTCCATTGTGAATACTGAGCAGAAAGATTTGTTCAGTATCCCTGCTTTTTCACTGTCACCCTCTGCCCACATTCCCTCCCTTTTATTAAGCCCCAGTATCCCTCCCTTAGTCTTTCTTTGCTCCCTGATATACCTATAAAAGGTTTTATCGCCCTCCCTAACAGAGTTAGCTATCTTTTCCTAGGTTTTGGCCTTTGCTATTCTGAGTGCCTTGCCTGCCTCCTTCTGCCTTAACTGATAAAGTTGTCTGTCCTGCGCCTTCTATGTTTCCTTGTATTTCCTGAATGCTATCCTTTTCTTCTTAACCTTCCCTGCCACCTCTTTTGAGAGCCATAGTGGTTTTTTCCTTCATTTAGTTTTGTTGATTCGTTTCGCACAAAGGCTTGTTGCCTCTGTGATGGCTGTTTTGATTATTCCCATTGTTCCTCCATCCCTCCTTCTTGCCCGTTTGCTAGTGCTTTTATGAAGCACTCTCTCATTTTCCCAAAGTCAGCCCTCCTAAAGTCCAGTACTCTTGCTTTTGTATATCTTGACTCTATGGCTATGTTTATTGTGAACCACACAGTTTGGTGGTCACTTGTTCCCAGATGGCTTCTCACTTCTAAATCTGAGATCCTTTCTCTGTCCCCATTTGAGAGTACAAGATCTAAGATTGCTCCCTCCTAAGCGGGTTCCAACACTAGCTGTCTGAGGCATGCCCCTTGTAGGGCATCAAGAATGACCCTGCTCTTGGATGTGCCTGCAGTAAAAGTGCTCCAGTTTACATCTAGCATATTCAGGTCCCCCATCAACAATATCTCTCCTTTTTCTGCCATTCTAAGGATGCCTTCTATCATTTTCTTTTTCATTTCCTCCCCCTGAGATGGGGGTCTGTACACAACCCCCATTTGGATTGTGGTGCCATTTCCTGTCTCCAGGGTGACCCATAATGACTCATCTTCTCTTAGCCAGATTGATGGGTTTATTAAAAAGACTGGCATATGTAGGAGCCTGGGCTGTTGCATCAGGAGCTGCCAAGTCATTTTGTGCCTGAGCGACAGTAACTTCCATCCCTTCCCCAAGGTCATTTTCTATAGTCAGATTAGTAGAGGGGCCTTGAATCCCTGATTGTGCATTGAAAAAAAAACCTCAGATTATGTGTCTAAGGGAGAAAAAGGGATATTACCTTCCCCTGTGTCTAAGTCCTCAGACCGCTTTTCTGTTTCTGGTCCTGTATGTTGTGTAGTGTGGCCTTCTTCTGCTGGTATTCTCCTGGTAGTTGCTTCCGATTCTTGAGCTAACTCACTCCCTTCTTTGGAGGTCCTGGGACTAGGGACACTCAGATCAGGCACCCATGCACCTGATTCAATCTGGCACCATCCCACTCTGAGGAGCATGCATTCTGGGGACCAAGGCTCACTAGTTCCAGGAGCCAATGCGCTGCTGTTTGCGGTTGGGTCTATGGCATTCACATCTGGGTTAGAGGACCCAGAAAAAATTAACACTTTACTGGGGTTGACGTGGAAAGGATGCAAAGGGACATGGCAAGGTTGAAGGCATGGTCAAATGTATGGCAGCTTAGATTCAATAGAAACATAGAAACATAGACTTTGATGGCACATAAGGACCACTTGGCCCACCCAGTCTTCCCATTTCCCTACCTATTGGATAAGCTGCAGATTCTAGTTAACCAACAGCCTACTTCCTGCAACCCCTCACTATAATTGCCTTATGTCTGTCCCATGCATGTTTGAATTCCTCCACTGTTTTAGACCCCACAACCTCTCCAGGAAGGCGGTTCCATGCGTCCACCACTCTCTCCATGAAAAAGAATTTCCTCACATTACTCCTGTAATGCAAAGTGCAAAGTAATGCACCTGGGAAACAAAAACCCAGGGGAACAGCACACAATGGGGGGTGAGATACTAACAACAAAAATGGAAATGGACCAGGGTAGTCATATCAGATGACCTTAAGGTGGGCAAGCAATGTGACAAGGCAGTAAGGAGGGCTGGCAGGATACTGGCATGCATAGGGAGAGGCATCAACAGTAAAAAACAGGAAGTTGTTATCCCTCTGTACAGACAGTTGTTGAGACCCCATCTGGAGTACTGTGTGCAGTTCTGAAGACTCCAGCTCTGCAAGGACATAGACAGAATGGAGGCTGTTCAGAGGAGGGCAACTAAAATGGTGCAGGGTCTGCACCAGAAGACATACAAAGAGAGAGATTAAAGGAGCTTAATATGTATTCCCTTGGGGGGGGGGGACATGATAGAAACGTTCAAGTACCTCAAGGGAATCAAAAAAGTCCAAGAGAGTATCATCTTTCAGAAAAAGAGATGTACAAGAACAAGGGGGCACAATTTGAAGATGTGGGTGGGGGACGGCTCAGAGGTAATGTGAGGAAGTATTTTTTCATGGAGAGGGTTGTGGATACATGGAACAGCCTTCCTGAGGAGGTAGTGGAGTCAAAAACACTGGGGGAATTCAAGAATGCATGGGACAGACATAAGGCAATTCTAGTGGGGGGTAGGAGGAAGCTGGCTGTTGGTTAACTAGGATCTGCAGCTTATCCATTAGGTAGGGAAATGGACAGGCTAGGTGGGCCAAGTGGTCCTTATCTACCATAATTTCTATGTTTCTATGTTTCTATGATTTGTGTCCATACTACCTGGAGAGATATGTAGTCCCCATTTTCTCTTTTTCTTCTCTTATGAGGTCTGGACACCTTGAAATTGAAGCTCAATGTCCTTGAGCTGTTTCTGTAGAAGAAGCTTTTTTTCTAGGAGGGCATTTTGTAGAGCATGTTCTTTCATCTCGCTCACTCTAGACTGCTGAACAGTCCGCTCTCCTATTTGTATATTATTGATACCAGCAATACTTTCTGTAACCTTTGGGACAATCTGCTGGCCACCCAAAGGGTGCATCCCAGCTGCCCCATTTGCAGCTGTGGCTGCAGAGCTCCATATACAACCATCTCCATCCACATCCTGACCCCCACTGGAGTCCTCCATACTCTGAACCAGGAAACAGCACCCCCTACGACACAGTCAAGAAATTTCCCTGGTATCCTAGACAAATTTTCTTCAGTAACTAAAAGTACTATCAACAACTTAGTATGAGTCAATGTTAATTGGATTCTATCTATAGCCCCTTTCCCTAGGACAAGGTTGAAAATAGGCAGAATTGTATAATCCCCCTTTCCCAGTCAACAAAAACTAAATAAATAAAGTAAATAAATATATTAAGGAGCTGGCCTCTTTTTCTGAGCTAGACTGCCAAATCACATGAAACATCAAAATCGGTGAAGGAACCTGTGTGTCCTCTGGGAGAGACCAAAGCTGAACTTGTACAAAATCTCTAAGTTGAAAGTACATAAACATGTCAGTCCACACCCATCCAAACATTTGGACACACTCCTGAATGGGAACTGTCACCCTATCACTGAAATGTTGCTGTGGGGTTTGAAGCCTGCCACTAACCTGTCTATGGTACCTTGGGTCAATCTGCACTGGTGGGAAGGAAGGGTCCCAGGCAAACCATCTGTACAACCAAAGTGTCTGTCTAGTATGTCAACCCAGAGTCCCCTCGCCACCATCCCTCTAGAACCATGACAATCCCCCTAAGTTCAAGTAAGGTTCCTACTTTCATCTGATTCTGGTGAAAGAGCCTCACCTGCAAGGGTGACATTGTGTCTTCTGCCAAATCTATATTCTTCCTGTGAGCCTCATACTGTGTCTTTCCACACAGGAAGGCAACCCTCATTTGGGCTGCAGCCCAATAAACTGATAGGAGTGGGACTGCCCAGCCCCCCTGCTTGTTTGGGGAGATGCAGGGTCATATGCCTGATACTGGGTCAGGCAGCCTGCCAAATAAAATGTTGAATCTGGTTTGCTATGTTGACAGAGTTTCCATGGGTACTATAAATGGGACACATTGAAATAGGTACAAGTACCTCGGGTGGGCATTCCTTTTAACAGATTGTATTCTAGACGGAAAAAAAGAGGGAGTTCTGCCCACCTTTTAACATCTGCCAAGAGCTCCTTAACTAAGGGGATATAATTATCTTCAAAGGGTGATTTAGACTTCAAAGCTATTCTGATATCAAGGTATTTTAATTTTGTGAGGTCCCATCTCATTGGGAAAGTGTGCCGCTGTTGGGATCAGGCCTGATGGGAAAAGACCAACACCTCCCTTTTGCCTATATTAAGACTATTACTAAAGAATTTAGAAAATGCTTTTATTTCTTCCATAACTATGGGGAGAGAGGTTTCTGGAAGCCCCAGATACAGCAGAACCTTGCCCACATAATGTGAGAACTTGTATTCAGTGCCTCCTAGTTGTTTTCCTTGAACCCCTGGATTTGTCATAATTCTCTGTGCAAGGGGCTCAATATATGGGGCAAATAATATCAGAGAAAGGGGACATCCCTTTCAGGTGCCCTTTCCCAGGGTGAAACTGTTGGAAAGGTAACCACTTGCCCTTACATGAGGAGCGGGAGAAGTGTAAATTGTGGAAATATAATTAACAAAAACACCTGAGAAGCCAAACCCAGCAAGGATCCCTCTGAGAAAAACCCAGGACACTTTATCAAATGCCTTCTCAGCATCTAAACTCATGAGAAATGTGGGCTGGTGACTGACTTCTGTTTAAATGATCAGCAAGATGGACTATTCTGCATATATCATCCTGTGCTTTATGCCCCAAGATAAATCCCATTTAATCCAGATGTACAAGTTTTAGAATAATTGGTCCCCAGCTCTTAGTAAGGATAGCTGTCAACATCATATAGTCTATTTTTAAGATCGAAAGGGGCCTGTAAGAGGTGCAGTTGATGGAGTCCATGCTGGGTTTAGGGATCACCAAGATGACTGCTTTTGACCAGGGCAGGGCCATTCTCCCATCCTTGGCCAGTACAGCCGAGAAAGCCCTTTTCAGAATGGGAGTCATGAAATCCCTATACTGCTCATAAAATTCTCTTCCCAAACCATCTGTGCCAGGGCACTTTCCTGTTTTCAATCAGGAAATAGCTCTTAAAATCTTTGGTTCTCTAACAGTGGGCCAATAAGGCTGCTTTTTGTTCCACCGCCACTTGGGGAAGGGGGGCCCCACCTAGCTAAGAAGGCCTCTATGTCTCTAAGTAGAGCCTCAGACTCTGCTTTATAAAGGGCAGGGTAAAATGTCATTAAGGCATTGGCTATGCCATGCATGTCTGTGACTTTCTGCCCCTAGACTGGGTGAGTAATCTTAGCTATTTGTGCCCTAGCTCTTTGAGCCCTCAGATTCTCAGTCAGTAGTTTTAAGGAAACGTTGGCCACCCCCATAGTACCTTTGTCTTAAAAATAGCAACTTCTGCTCTACTTCATAGTTTAGGATGACCCTGCTCCATTTTGAGTCATGCTAGCCCCTTTGCTCTATCTCTAATCACTTAAACTTTCTACTGCATTTCTAAATGTCTTATTTGGGGCTCTAATTCAGTCCTACGGGCCTCCCTCTGTTTTTTCCTTCTGGTAGAGTATTCAATAAATTTACTCCTGAGGATTCCTTTTGTCGTATCCCAAAACATACCTGGGGTGATGTCAGGGTGTCATTCTGTGGCATGGTCTACTCAATCTCTAGTAGAATTTTTTAAAACTGAGATATTTAGGTGCCAGAAACTTGCTTTATGTTGTATGCCCAGCTGGAGTTTCAGAAAGGTGCATGAGTGGCCAGAAAGACCCATGTCTCTCATCCAGCTCCTCTCAGCCTTGGTCCCCAACTCCTAGCAAACCGGGAAATAATCTAACCATGAGTAAATCTGGTGGGGGCCTGAGAAATAGATGTAGTCCTGGGACTGCCCATTCAGGTATCTCCACACATCTAGGTACTCCAACTCTGCCAGTAACTTTCAAACTTTTTTTGCAACAAGATAATCCCTTTTAGGGATTTGAGAAACGTGTCTAGGTGGGGGAGGCAGGTAAAGTTAAGATCCCCACAAATTAATGGGCCTTCTCCCCACTCTACCAGTAAAAAGAACAAACTTCAGAAAAAAGAATAGTCTGAACGAATAGGTGGATACATAAATGTCAGGGGCACCATTATAGTTACCTTTTACCAGAACATATTTGCCATCTTTATCTATTTTGGTATATAACATCAAATGTCATATTATCCAGGACTATCATCACTGCCCCCAACTTTATAGAAAGAGGCAACAGTAGCGCAGAACACAAACTGCTGCAACATTTTATGTTCAGAAGCTGGCATATGAATCTCCTGTAGGAAAATAAATTCAGCATGTTTTTTTTTTACAAAAGACATAACTTTACTATGTTTAACTGGGTTTGTCATTCCATGGACATTGTAGGACATGAACAAAGAACTCACTTAAGCCATTTTTTAGTAGGAAACCCTTCGTTTGTCCAAGCCTTGGGGCTTGCCTACCTTCCTTGAACTCTCTCCAACCTCTATCATGAAACTGAGCAATAAATGTGACCATAAGAACAAGCAATCTTGGAATTAACAGCAAACAGGTGCCACCACGGCTCTCAACAGATAAACAACTCCAACCCTTGTACTTCCAAGGCAGGAGGTCTGGGATGCCAGACCTCAATTCCTACCCCATGGCTGAGATGAAAAGTGGCCAAAGGGGGGATGGCCAAGGTATTGTACCCACCTTGATGGGGTTCCTCACCATGGGCCAGTCGATAGGATAACAGGCTCCTGTGAATATGATTTGGGACATCCAGCATGTAGTATTTCACATACCCATCCCACCACCCCCTGCAATATATAAACATATTCCATTAAACACATTTCTACCCATAGTGCACAAAAGAAAAGGTACACAGGCTATGGGGATAAAAATTGACACCTATACTATATCAGTTAGGTAATCATTTCAGCCCCCCCCCCCCAAAAAAAATCAGTTAGAGCTGTGGCATTGTGCCCTAACCTTAAATTCTCTGATGAGGTCATACAACTGCAGTTTAGGAAGTTGCCCTTTTCTGTGAAGGAAATATGAGTGGTCCACCCCCTAATGCAGGGTGGGGAGAAAAAAAGCAGGAAGGCAGGCATGACCCAGGGGTGTCCTTCCACTGATCAGAAGGGCCCTGGCCCCAGTCAGACTACTCCTCACCCAGTTGGCCCCCCATGCCCCCCCACCGCACCTCCAAGACCGGCTAGCCAGGTCAATATGACAATTGCTGTAAGTTGCCCTAATATACACAATACATAAGATAAAGCCCTTTTCCATCAGTAACACACAGGGAAGGAGAGCAGGAATTTTTTTTAAACAAACTGCAGCACCTTAGGAGCCACTTAACTACCCAACATGAGAAAGCCACTAAAGTTAAGTTCAGAAGCGCTGTAGTAATAACATCCCCAGTCCCACCAGCATATAAATATTCTAACTTGAGCTTCAACGCTACACCCACTTACTCCACACCACTTATTCTGCCCCACTTAAGCGCGCTGCCATACTCCTCTCATTTAGCTAAGTCTTCTAGTGTACTAGGGGTCTATAATCCATACATGCTTTTATGAAATGATCCTTGCCTCTTAGCGCCAGCCGGTGTTCAGCCGTAAGCATACATGGGGTCTGTAGTCCACAAATGTTGTTATGCAATTATCCTTTGCTGATCAATCCTAACCGGTATTCTAAGTCTTATATATTTATGTATATTTGTATATAAACTCAGTGGTGGGGCACTGCCCATACTGTATACTGTAACTAATGTATGTTGCTTGTATAACCTGTATCCATGTTTCAAACAGGTCCACCTTGAAAAAGAGCTCTGCTCAACAGTGACCGCCTGTATAAATAAAGACTTGATTGATTGATTGATTGATTGCTTGAAATAACCAGTTCACATTAAACTTGGAGCCCAGCCATGCAGTCTCAATAAGCTGCTGAGGGATCCAAGATGAAGAAATTACCTTACAGTCCCTATTCAAGTGGTGGCCTCAGCTCGGGGTGGTACGGGAGCCCTTGTGCTGCAGATTCTGTAGTAATTGCCAAATCTGGTTCATGGACTCTTGTGCTGTGAGATGACCAAATGTTTGTGTTTTCTGAGAGGTAATTGACTGCCATTCTAATGCAAGTGCCTTCTGCTTAGACCCAGGAGTCTCTGATACTAGTAGGAGCTGCAGCCCTCTGGAAGGAATAGCCTTCCGAGCCTCTTCAGGGGAGTTATATACCTCTGTCCCTTCTTGCCGAAACACTCTCAGTTTTACAGGGTGTGGGGTATGGAAACAAATTTGCTTGTCTCTTAAAGTTTCATCAGGTACCCATAAGTCTGCCTCTGCCTCTGAATTTTTTTTTTGGGGGGGGGATATAAGGATAAAAAGCAGGAAGGCACCCAATATCTCTTTTTTTTTGCCATGCCCTACTTAACATTTCTTCTTTGGCTTTGAAGCTGGAGAATTTCATAATCGGTGATTGTCGCTGAGTTTCAGGATCAGTTGGTTTGGGGAACAGAGCCCTATGAGCTCTCTCAATTGAAAAAGTCCTGAGGGAGGGCCAAAATGCCTTTTAGTAGATCAACCAAAAAGTCAGTTAGAAGGCTCCTTCAAGCAGCATATAGATCCATAAATTGTCCCTTCAAGAACAGGCTTCTAAGTCTGTACATTTCTCTTGTAAGGCTGCTGTATGATGCAGGAGAGTCTCCACAGCCTGGCCTAACTGAATAGTCCCATCCTCAACTAGAATGGCACTCATCTCTACCACTTCCACAAATTGTTCTGCTTTTGTGAGCTTTTAATGCAATCTTTTAAACTTTGCCTTATTTTCCTCTCTAGATGCCTTAATTTCATGAAGGAGCCACTCAGATCTGCTGCAGGTGAGCTTTTCAGCCTTGTGGTCCATATCATAAGCACGACTGCGACAGCTGACTGGAGAATGGTTCCGACTTCCCTCAAGACCCTGCAGGAGTGGTCCATTGCCATCCTGCAATGAGGTTTCCATTTTAGACCTCTGATGGGTGTAATGATCCTCTCTGGATCCCCCTACAGGCATTTTGATGTCTTTTTTGGCTGAAAGCTGCTCTTTGTTGGGGGATTATTTCAGGTGGCAGGGGGAGCTATTCTCCTAGCTGTCTCTCCTATCCTTGACATCACAAGAAGTCCCATGCTGTCTGTTTTACAGCTAGGTGAGCCCCAGCATGCACTGGGCCTACCACTGCTACACACACCTCAATAAGTGCATCCACTTCCTTGCCCCATATACCTTACATCCATTTTTACTCTGGTTCCTACAGCTGTCCTATAAAATGGACCAAAGAAGCAAGCTCCCTTAAGGATGGCGACACATTTCAAGAAAACCTTAACAGTCTGAATGATTGGTCAGACTCCAGGAGTCTCAGGTTCAGTGTGGTCAAATGCTATGTGCTACACTCTGGAAGGCAAAACATAGGTAGGATTTATACAGTGTGTGGGCTCCTCTTTATGTAGTGGGGGAGGAAATGGACTTGGGGGATCATTGTAGACAAGAGACTGAAGCATCACAAGTTCTGAATGATTGCTCAGATACTTGAAAGATGACCATGTTAACGCAACCACATACTTGAAGAACCACGGTATTGGTTGTCTGATGCAAAAAGGACATAAACTTTATTAAAAAACAGGTAAAACCATATTAAAAGGTACCTCAGCACTACCACATCACACCAAACATTTTTGAGCCACCATGTGCTCTTTCTCAAGGTGTACCTGAGACTCATACCTGTGTACAATTTAAATCAAGCCATCATGGGAATTAGCTTGTTTAATTTAATTATGCTTAATCACAGTGTATGAGCCTCTTGAAACATCCACTTAAAAAGTTGCCCCACTGACAATTGGAAGAGGGAGCAATGGACCAAAACAGATGGAAATTGAACACACAGGGCAAATAAAAGAGGGTGGGGGGGGAACAAAAAACGTACTAGCACTGGAATTTCATAGCTTAACATGATTATAGTGCTGAAACTACACTTCATAATAATAATAATAAAGATATAAATAACCACATATTCTTAAGATGCATATATACATACGTAGCAGAAAAAACGTGGCAATATGTACAATCATTTCATATGCAGGTCAAAATAAATAGATGAAAACCACGAACCTCAATTAATTCATAAAACTGATTCAACTGGAATCTGTCATTGAGACCACAACCTCCCAAAGCACCTAACATATACTGCCAATAACTCTCCCGCTTTAAAATGATCCTATTCCCATCCCCCGACAGGGCAATTATTTTTTCTACACCCTCAAAAAAAAAAAAAAGTGCTGCAAGCCTCTCTTCAAGATGTATAATGCCAATGCATTATTCTCATCTTGCTTATCAATAGCCTGTAGATATTCTCCTATGCACAGTTTAAATTTGTGGGTAGTTTTACCTATATAAAAACATTTACAAGAACTGGTAGCCCAATAAACTATGTTCTCCATTTGACAAATAATGAATGCATTTAGTTCATATGTTTTATCTCTTTGTTGATCATAGATGGTATCTCCTACTGTAATGTGTTTGGTAGTACCCATGTAGAGCGCTGTATATTGAGCGCTGCACTTCTGAGCGACTCAATAATAGTGCTCTACAAGGGACGAGTGGTGCAATACGTCGCTATATCCTGTATAGCAAGGAGCTGTACTCACTACTACAGAATATAGGATCCTTTGTGGCTGATTCCTGCTGAGCTGCTTGCATAGTGTAGTGGTGTACACCACCACTTGCGCTGCGATCAAACCTGGGTTTGGGTCCTGCTATGGGCAGAATTATTTTCTTTTCTTTGAAATCTAATAACTTGCCCCGTGGTCTGCATCCCCTTTGGAGTTGGTTATTTAAGTTTGCATAAAAAGAGTTTTTTCTGTGCTTTTGTAAAGTATTGTAGCAACCATCGCTATCTGCGATGGTCGGTACAATACCCGTCGCCCTTTTGACCATGGGCTCATATTTGTGCGCTTTATGTGATTGGCGATCTTTCAGTCTCTCCTTTATCACATAAAACCAATTTGTTTACAAAACATGCAATTCCTGCATCTAAAATTGCCACATGGTAATGAACTATGCCCAGATGTACCTCCCACTGAATAGGTACCACACTCTACCATCTCCCTGATATTGGGGCCCCTCCTATACCTGATCTTGGGAGCTGTTACAGTCCACTTGTTCAGTCGTGGTTCAGCCTTCAGTACATACCAGTGTTTTTTAACAATCTCTGCTACCTCTTGGGCTTGGGGAGAAAACGTAGTGACAAAAGTGGTTCACATTTGATTTTGGTTGTTATGGTTTGTTATTCTTTCCCAAGTTGACAATAACTCACTTCTTTGCAATGCATCAACATTCGTAATTGCTCTTTCAACAAATGCTTGATTATAGCCCCTTTCAATAAATCTTTTTCTCATAATGTTTACACCCTTATTAAAATATTGTGTTGATGTACAATTTCTTTTTAGTCTAATAAACTGACCCACTGGTTTATTTTCAATGATGCGTCTAAGGTGACAGCTAGTATATTGCAACATAGCATTTCTGTCAGTTTGTTTATGAAATAAACTAATCCTGACTCCTTTCTCCTCTGTCCCATTCTTTTTGATGTGTAGATCTAACAAATCAATAGTGGACTGGCTGGCTATTACAGTAGAAGCTGCATAATCAGGACACCTGATGGCAGGCTTTTTGTCCCGATTAAGTGGCTGTCCCCTTTAACAGAAGTTATTATTGCTAACCCTCCCTCTGCTTTAAGTTGTCCCAAAGCCCTCCGTTTGCATGGTGAATTATGTTTTTATTATTATTATTTTACTATTCTTTTAAAATTCTGTTTAAATTGTACAGTACAGTTTCTCTCTCTCGCTCTCTCTGCCCAGGTCATGGTGCAGGCAACTTGCTTGCATGAGAGAGAGAGAGAGCAAGAGAGATTTCACAACTAAAGCTGGGATGATTTGTGTTTTTGAGAGGAAGAGAGAGAGAGGTTTCAGAACTAAGGCGGGGCTGATTAGTGATTTATTGAGACTGGACTAGACCCCAAAATTGGAAAGGGGGCTGTATCACCAAACAGTTTAGGCAGGTAGGGCAGTGCAATTTTTGATAAAGACTGTATGCAAGAGAGATGAACACCAAACTAGAGAGCTGGTGGCAGCTTTATATAAAAGATAGAGAGCTTGTTGAGGAGCACTGAGGGCTGTGTGTGAAAGATTAAAAGAGATTCTAGCAGGCAGTATGTGTCGAGACAAAGATTAGTGCATAATTACTAGCTCTTTAAGGTGTTACAGAACTTGTTAAGGTGTTAAAGGACTAACAGTGAGTGAATGGGACTGATAATAGTTGATTCATTGAGGTGTTGGAGGGCTGAATCGTCCCATATAGCTGGCATCCCCGTCCCAATTAAAAGGAGTGTACCTCTGTTGAAATACATGGCCACTTTACCAGTTCTCAGGAGGATGTCCCGATTATCTGCATCCAGATTAAGTGGCTTGTACTGTATTGTAAATTTAAAATTGCTATTAGTGGACTCCAAAAAGCAAGCAAACTGATGTAATTCATCCTCTGGTCCCCTTCCAAACTAAAAGGGAGATCATCAATGTATCTGCTGTACAAATTAACATTGTCACAAAATGGATTTCGCTCTGCAGGGTAAACATATTTTTTTCTCCCAGTGAGCCAAATATATGTTTGCATAGGTGGGTGCAAATGCAGTGCCCATCACAACCCCCTCAGTCTGTAAAAAAAATTTCTTTGCAAACATAAACACATTATATGTCAAAACATTTCCTGTTCTTCACAGAGAGGGTGGTGGATACTTAGAATGCACTGCCGGAAGAGGTGGTCTCATTGAAGACAGTGGGCAGTTTCAAGACAGGCTGGGAGGCTGGGATAGGTATAGGGGGAAGGTAAGGATCATGGATAGGGAGGATGGGAGGAGCGGGGAAGGGGGCAGGGACAGTAGCTCAAGCTGTGGACCCTGGAATATGAGCAGACTAGACAGACCAAATGGCCTTTTTCTGCTGGCTTCTTTGTACGTTTGTATGTTCGTATGTTAGTGCTAAAAGCAATTCAATGTGTGCAGCATCATATTCTGTACAGTCATATAACATTTCTCTTAGCACTCGCTAAGTGTGGTTTCAGTGCTATAATCATGTTAAGATATGAAATTCCAGTGCTAGTTCATTTTTGTTTCCCCCACCGACCCTATTTTATTTGCCCTATGTGTTCAATTTCTAGCTGTTTTGATCCCCCCCCCCATGTCTGTAGGGCAACTTTTTAAGTCTATGTTTCTAGAGGCTCATACACTGTGATTAAGCATAATTAAATTAAACAAGCTAAGTCCTATTAAGGGTTTGATTTAAATTGCATTCAGGTATGAGCCTCAGGTATGTCTTGAGAAAAAGAACGTGGTGGCTCAAAAATGTTTGGCGTGGCATTGTAGTGCTGCAGTACCTTTTAACATTGTTTTACCTGTTTTTTAATAACGTTTATATCCTTTTTGTATCAGACAACCAGTATCATGGTTTTTCAAGTCTGTGGTTGCCTTAGCATGGCCTTTCTTCAAGTATTTGTGCAATAATACATCCAGAGCTTGACATTCTTTCCGGTGGACCCCTAAACTTTAACTGTTTGGGCTCATATTTCATGGTTGGCATGGATGGAACCGCAGATGATTCCCTCTAACAGTGTCTAGTGTGGGCATGAGAAGCAGCACACCACATGTAAGTTTACATCCACATTCAAGCACTAGAAATTTTTTGGACTCTATTTTTTAAAGAGGGAGATGTGAATCCCTTATCGGACAGAACAGCATTACAACAATCCAAACATTATACACGGCATAACAGTACAATTGAAGCTCCAGCTTTAGATAGTAAATCAGCATTTGTACAATTGTAGAGTTGCACTTAAAGCACAGAGACTCTACTGGCAGAGAGTCACTTTAACAACATATTTAACTGTTAACCATGTTCCAAAAGGTCTAAGGTTCACAAAGCAACCGACATTTGGCACAGACAGGGAATGCTTCCTGAAAGAGTGGCAGACATATCTTCTGGACTCATCTGTGGGTTTAATTAAATATATATTAAAATATGCAGAAGAAGTGGGGGAAGATGTGAAAAAGCAATTATTAGATAAAGAGCAATTAGCTGCACAGTTTGCTACACACACAGAGTATGGCAAATATTGAGAACAATTGGAACACAAAATAACAAGCATTTGTCAATGCCAAATGTTGTCTTGCTGGCATTGGCATTGGTAGTGCAGGAGTTGGAGAGATGCACAATAGGAATGGCAGTGAAGTACTGAAGTGACACCAACCTCACCCCCACACTGCAGAGACTGACAGGCATTGGGTTGTGCCTTTCGGTCATCAGCCATAATACTCATGCCATTTCACTGCACCTTACTCTGCAGATAGTAACAAGTGTCACAGTGTGCCATGGGGTCTTTGGTCCTTATGCTCACCCCATTCCATAAGGAAATATGCTGAGATGGGTGCACTATAGGAGAATGGGGGTAAACTTTGGGGCCAAAGAGTCCAAGGCACACCTCGAGGCCTGTCAGTGGCTGGAGGCTGGGGGTGGAATGGGTGTGAGCATTACAGCTGAAAATCCCAAGTCACACCTCTGAGTGGGACCTGGGTGGGACCAGAAATTGATTAGTGTTTTGCTTATAAAAGTGCTAATGCACTGTGAAAACGCATAGCACTTGCCTCACTTTGTTTAACAAACATAACAATTCTAGAAAACCTATATACATACTTTATTTACAATTAGTACTGTCAAAGGAAAAAACTGCTAATCAATTATATAAAAACCCCGGCATCACAATTGGAAACCCTAACACCCCAAGCGTTTGTTGGGTATTTTCACTCCAAATTTTCAACATGGGCTTTTTGTGACCCCACCTCATGGACAGTGGCACTATCAGTTTGTTGACTGAAAGGTGATTTTGCACAGCGACTGCGCCATTTGGTGCCCCAGGTACAAAAACACATTTTGAGCAGGAGGTGTAAAAAATGGCAATGTTGAAAATCTGGAGTGAAAATCTGGAAAATTGGTGAAGTCATGAGCATGCATAGAAACTAGGCAACAGATGCCTGCTACGTAATTATTTTGGGGATTTTTTTAACCAAATTTTCAACATAGGCATTTTGAGACCTTTTCTCATGAACAGCGGCACTGTGATTTTGTTACTGTGTCCCAAACTTTGATTTCTCACAGCGACTGCGCCATTCTGTGCCAGATGTGCAAAAACACATTTTGGGCAGGATGAGAAAAATGACAGCTGTACTGTTCATAAGAGGGGAGAAGAAATGGCAATGTTGAAAATCTGGACTGAAAATATTTCAAATTCTTAAAGTTACGAGCGTGCATGGAAACTGCACAACGCACACTCGTAACGCAGTCATTTTAAAATGTTTTCACCAAATTAACTATATAGGCATTTTGGGACCTCTGCTTATGAACAGTGACACTATGATTTTCTTAATCTGTCCTGAACATTGATTTCCCACAGCGACCACGCCATTGTGCGCCAGATGTGCAAAAACACCTTTCGGGCAGGATGTGAAAAATGACAGATGTACTATTCATAAGGAGGTGTGTAAAAATGGCAATGTTGAAAATCTGGAGTGAAAAAATTAAAAACTCTCGAAGTTACGAGCATGCTTGCAAACTGCACAATGCATGCACATAATACAGTAATTTTTTGGAATTTTTCACCAGATTTGCAACATAGGCTTTTTGGGAGCCCACCTCATGAACAGTAGCACTATCATTTTGTTACTCGGTCTCAAAAGGAGATTCCGCGCAGTGACAGCAAAATCACCTTTTGGGGCCGAGTAATGAAATGACAGTGGCTGATTTCATGAGGTAGGGTCCCAAGAACCCTATATTGAAAATTTGTAGTCAAAAGTCAAAAAAATGGATGAGATATCCACCTAAGTCGAAACCCCCCTAGTTATGCCATTATACAGCATACTGGCATTTCTTCAGTTCACGGTCGGCTTTGAAGAGTGCAGACATGTTCCCGCTCCTCCAAGATTGTCGCGCTGGCTCCAGAGGTAAGTATGTGTGAGTGATGTGTGGGGAGGGAGGCAAGAGAGGGGTGGTGTGGTTGGGGAGAGGGCCTCACTGACAGTGAGGGACTGTTTCCTTTGTTTCAGGTTTAAAAAAAAAAAGGATCAGCATGGACCGTTTTCTTTCTTTACAGGTATGAAACAAAATGTTGGGGACACTGGGGTGGGCTCCCACTGTGCTCCTTGACTTACAGGACATCATCTTGGCCACACTGGGGTAGGCTTCCAGAGTTGCTCGCAGTAGGGGTAGGCAGGGGCAGGAACATGCCAACGCAGTTGGCTTGCAAACACAGGGAAGCACACTGGGGTGGGCTCCCAGTGTGCCACACAATCTTGGAGGGTGGGGGTGTTATTACGCATGCCAACAGGGAGATTGGGCACCCCCCAAGGTCTGCTTCATTGTGACATTGCAACAGGGCACAGGCAGATGGTGGAGCCTCCACCATGTTTACTCAACTTTTTCACCAGGCAAGGCACGTAGGGGAGGCGTGTCTTTAGTGCCGCTGCATGACGAGCTTGGCTCTGATTGCAGCAGCTAAATTGTTACAAGTTGGTGGCACTAAAAAATACTTGTGTCACTGTTAGCATGCTCACTAATTGGTGAATGAGGGACGCACCTTCTAAAGCTGTGCCCTGCATTCGCCAAAACTTACACACCTCTGCATTTCTTCTACTGATCTTCTACTGCCACAACATGTTGCTTGTGCATGTGCAATACAGCATAAAAATGGTAGACTGGTATATCAGAAGGATCAAGGAAAAGAAAATTTAGCAGAATTGAATCGATTATATGGAAGGTCAGATTTTTGACTGGTCACGTAAAACAACAAAGCCCAGATCAATTTTAAAGAAAACCTCTACCCCAGAAAGGGATGCATATACGAGTGGCTCAGAAGTTGAGGGGACTTCCATTAGCACAAACAATGAAAGGATTTTTTAGAACAAAGCCAGGAGTAAGATACCCCCTCAATCAACAGGCAGCGGCACATCTCAGCAGCGCCAATCAACAAGAGGAGCCACAAATGCAGCTGCCTCAGTATGTGCTATGAAGGAGCCCGAGGGTGACTCAATTTATGGAAGAAAGATGAGAAGGGGCACAAGGGGCAGTAAGAGACCACCTGTACCAAGATGATTTTTATCAGAGGAACCAACAGGGACCCAGAGCCAACAGGGGCATGAGCTATGGCAGGAGACCCCGGACGAGCAGGAGGTAAGGAAACTCCTGGTCATTAACATCTCGAAATATAATCTTACAGCCATTGAGAAACAAGTCTTGGAAAAGGGACTTTCATTTGTGCCTACCAACAGAGCTCACAGATCTGATCTGGTTGTAGACCTGCACAAGTTCACCTGTATTTAAATCTTAAAGTGTTTCACACAGAACGTCACATACTGGGGTAATCCCAAACCAATAGTACAATAATTCCAAATGGGGAATTGACCAGTCAACCAAGCAGCCAAACTAACCCAATTATAAGCAGCTTGAAAAATAAATCCACATTCCAGCCACCGGCTTGTAACCCTTCAGTCATAGTGTTTGAACTGTGTTTACAGGATATTAAAAATGTAATGAGGGATCCCCCCCAGTCCATGATTTCAGAACTGTTACACTGCTAAAAGACTGACTCTTAAGAATGTAGAAGAAAATAAGGATATAATTATCAAATAGACCAACAAGGGGGGGGGGGAGCCATGGTTGCCATGGGCATGATTACATATAAGCAAGAAATGCTGAGTCAGCTAAATAATAAGACATTTTATCAGCTGCTTTCATATGACCCCACTATGAAATTTAAAATAGAGATTGATTTGTACCTATATGAAATGTACACTGATGCATACATTGCTAAACAAACATATGATCTTTTAACTGTTTTGCATCTCATTACAGCTGTGATTTATGGCCTGCCATAAGTGCACAAAAACTTTTATCCCCCTTCCCCCTCGTATTATCAATTGTGTCCAGCATTGGTTCTTTAACAGAACCTTAAGCCAGATCCTTGGATGAACAAATCAAACGTCTTGCTCAGACCACTTGGGGTTATATACATGACACTACTCATATTTTACAAACTTTAGAGAATTTGTATGCAGACAAAGAATGGTGGCTGGTCACGTTAGACATTACAGCTTTGTATACAAACATTCCTCATCAAGGAGGCTTAAAGACATTAAGACAAATGTTATATGACTGTACAGCATATGATGCTGCATACATTGAATTCATTTTAGCACTAACGAAAAATGTTTTGACATGTAATGTGTTTGTGTTTGCAAAGAAATTCTATTTAAAGGCCAAGGTGGCTGCGATGTGTGCTGCATTTGCACCCACTTATGCAAACATATATTTGGCTAATTGGGAGAAGAAAGATGTTTACCCTGCAGAGCAAAATCCATTTTGTGACAATGTTGATTTGTACAGGAGATACAATGATGATCTAATTTTAGTTTGGAAGGGGACCTGGGAAGAATTAGATCAGTTTGTTTGCTTTTTGGAGTTCACTAACAGCAATCTTAAATTTACAGTAACAGTCAGCCAGTCCATTATTGATTTTTTAGAGCTATGCATTGTCACAAACCCACTTCTGAGGGTCAGGTCCACTGACCTCACGGTGCCCACCCCTAAGAGCAATACGTGTCAGGGAGGGGGAAAACAGGGATACCCTCCCTGTGTCCTTCTAGAATGCTTGCTGAGGTCACAACTGAACACCCCCATGAGGCCCCAGGGCTCCCTCTTTACTCTGGATAAGGGTACAATACCAGTCTTGAGTCTTGTAGCCACATGAGAACCCTTTCTTGATTGTTACACAAAGGGGGAAGATCCAGGTGCTACAATCTCTTGGGGGTAGCCTTGTAACCCTGATTTTGTCTTCTACCACAGGCATGCAATAACGTGGTTCAAATCTCTTCAGACTCTTCCTTGAGACTTTTGTATTCTCTTTATCTTTACCCAGCTTTCCCTGTACAGACCACTGTTCAATTGGACATGGGGTCATAACAGCACAGGACAAAATGGTGCCCAGCAAGACAGTGCTGTTACAAACAGCATCTGGCAATCCCATAAATACTTTATTTATTTTATGGGAGGCTTCACCCCCGTGCCTCCCACGCCCCCCAGAACTATTATAACCAACTCCGAGGGGATGCGGACATAGGAGCAAGAAGTACATAGTAAAAAAAAAAAAAATTCCCTTACAGGGAATCAAACTGCTCCCCCCAACCCCATCCACTGCAGGGTCAGGTGCTCTAGCCACTCCACCATTGGAGAGGCTCAACTAAGAACCCAACCCGCAGTGTCCAAATACACTTCCTTCTTCTGGGTGAGTTAACGGGGTAGCAATATTTTCGTATTGCTGTAATTTCCCTGTTGCTATAAAGCTGTTCGCTCTCTTCACAGCGTAGCCTTGCTGTGCACGGCATTGTCCATTCTAGTCTCAGCCGGTACCATTCAATTGGTAGTTTATAGTGACACCCCTTTAGCAATAACAGTTTAGTCACAGATTATTATATTAAACATCCCACAACTACACACAATATGAAAAATCTCACTCAGGCAGGTTTCTTAAAAACAAATGTTTTTACTAAAATACTTAATTAATGATCATACAGTTACAACTAAAAGATTTAGGAAATTTTGGTCACAGAATAACAGTAAAAGTGGGAAATATACAAGAAAAACACACTATAACTGTTATCTAAAGTTCTACCATACATTCGTAGTAAATTGTAGTCCAGAAGAATAAGTGAAGTCTGAAAAATCCTTTCTTCCTTTTCAGCCACTGGCAGGTTGTTCTGTGTCTTGTCGGGAGAGTATCCTAAGTGAATTACAATGAGCTTTTGTTTATAGTGGGTATTTATAGTCCCTCTGGCAGTCTGAAAAAACCCTTTCTCGTTCACAGCCTGTGGCCTTCTCTTTAGGCCAGCAGGTGTCTCTCTTGCTCTTTCCAGATTTTAAAGAATTATTATTTATTTCCTTGTTTGGGTTCTCATATCACCACTTCCTGGCATTACTGAAAAAATGTAATCACAATGTGGTAACCTTGCAGGAACCTCCTGCCTAAAACCATTTCTCTTTTTGATCTTAAAGGGTTATGACAGGGGAGATAGCTTCTCTCATCCTGAGACTTTATTACACCAATTAGCTAACCAGGGACTTCCATCCCCTTTGAAAATGTAATTTTCAGCTTCCTGGCTAGTAGCTGTTTTCCTGGATCACATAGGAATGTCACATATTTTGCAAGACCTTTTCTCATTTCCTGTGATCTTTCAGTAAAACTATGTACTCTTTTTAAAACAAAAACACACATGGACATCTTTTGTGGCATTTAACATGCACAAAAACAGATAAAAAATATAACAGAAATATATCTGCAAATTATGACTGGAAGTTGGCTAGCTTGACACATCCCTCCCTCCTAGACTCAATTTGTAGGAACATGCCCCCTACTGCATGGTAAGGTTTTCACAAATTCTGTTACTGTTCTAACTGGCAAGATAGGCCATCTGCGTTGGCATTGGCCAATCCGGCCCTGTGGGTAATTGTCATGTTGTAGGTCTGTAGGGCAATACTCAACCTTAAGAGATGACCATTTGTTTTACCCATCTGATTTAGCCACACCAGAGGGTTATGATCAGTCTGTACCTCGAAGTGCCTCCCATATAGATACAGCTCTAATTTCTTAATGGCCCATACCAGTGCAAGGCACTCCTTTACACCATGCAGTATGCCTGCTCCCAGGGAAGTAACTTTTTGCTCAGGTATAAGATTGAGTGGTCTTTTCGCTGATTAGATGTCTGATTGATGACTGCTCCAATCCCCACATCTGAGGCATCTGTCTGGACTACAAATTGCTTAGAGTAATCTAGACTGGCCAACACAGGGGCACTGCACAGTGCCTCCTTTAGCTGTGCAAAGGCTTGTTCAGAGTCTGGCTCCCAGTCTACCTTTTTGGACTTTCTTTTCTTTAGCAAGCCAGATAGAGGAATGCAAGGGTATTGTAAGTTGGTACAAACTTTTGATAGTACCCTGCAGTCCCTAGGAAGCTCCTAACCTGCTTCTGGGTTTCAGGCATAGGCCATGCCTCTATTACCTCAATCTTTGCTTGATTAGGGTGAAGCTTTACCCCAGCCCCACTACATGACCTAAGTATACCACCTCTGCCATAGCCACCTGGCACTTTTCAGCCTTTACAGTGAGCCCTTCCCTCTGTATCCTGCCCAACACTTCTTTCAGGTGGGACAGGTGATACTTCCAGCTGGCACTGAAGATGGCAATATCATCTAGATAAGCTACTGCATACTGTTCAGTACCATGTAACACCTGGTTGCCCAACCTTTGGAAGGTGACAGGGGCATTCTTCATTACAAAAGGCATTACCCGGAACTCGAATAATCCTATTGAAGTGATGAAGGCTGACCGCTCTCTAGCTCTGGCAGTTAACTTCACTTGCCAGTACCCTTTTGTCAAGTCAGTTGTGGTAAGGTATGTTGCCCTTCCCCACTTGTCCAGTAGTTTATCCGTCTGTGGCATTGGGTGGGCGTCAGACTTCGTGACTGCATTGAGTCCACAATAGTCCAACAAATGTGAGTAGAGCCATCCGACTTGGGAACGAGGACTACAGGTGATGCCCAGGGACTGTGGGATTTCTGGATTACCCCTAAATCCAGCATTTCTTCCACCTCCTTCCTAATGTCCTTTAGGATGGCCTCAGACACCCAGTAGGCTGACTGCCATATGGGCGCTTGCTTCTCCGTGTCTACATCATGTGTCAGTAAGGGGGTTCATTCAGTCTTGGCCATAAACAAAGAGACAAAGTCCTCTAAAACCTTCTGCACTTCCTGGGACTTTTCCAGTGTGAACTGGGGTGACAGCTTGATTGTCTCCATAGAGGACTCCCACTTGCTTTCTTCTAGCAAGTCCAAGAGGGGATTTTCGTCGTCCATCCCATCCTCAGGACTACACACTGCAAATACCATATCAGCCCTATTTGCATACGGCTTCATCATGTTGACATGGTACAGCCTATGGGTATGTCTCCTGTCAGGCATTTCCACAATGTAATTTACGTCATTGACCTGTTGGACTATCTTATATGGTCTATCCCACTTGGCCTGCAGCTTGTCCTTCTGGACTGGGATTAGGACCATTACTTTCTAACCCGCACTGTACATGCAAACTCTGGCTCCGTGATTGTACCAGATGTTTTGTTTTTGCTAGGCAGCTGACAGGTTGCTTTGGGTCACCTCCATCAGCTCTTTCAGCTTCTTCCTAAACTTAAGGACATACTCCACTATGGGAGTTCCCTGGGTGACATGTTTGTCTTCCCAGCCTTCCCGGATCAAGTCTAGTGGCCCACACACCCTGCGTCCATGTAAGAGTTCGAAGAAGGAGATCCCTGTTGATGCCAATGGCACCTCCCTGTATGCAAAAAACAGGTGGGGAAGGTATGTCTCCCATTCCCTCCCATGCTGTTCAGAAAATGCTTGAAGCATTGATATTAGGGTACCATTAAACCTTTCCACAAGCCCATTGACTTGTGGGTGATAAGGTGTTGTGCATCTCTGCACCACCCCACACTTCTCCCACAAACACTTCTTCAGGTCCAACATGAAGGTACGCCTTTGATCAATCATAACCTCCCGCGGAAACCTGACATTGGAGAAAATCCCTAACAAGGCATCTGCCACTTTGTCTGTCCTAAGTGAGGAGAGGGCAACTGCTTCTGGGTATCAGGTGGTGTAATTTACCACCACCAGGATAAACTTCTTCCCAGAGGAGCTTGGGGTACCCAAAGGTCCCACAATAGCCATTCCTATCCTCTAGAATGACTCCTCCACAATGGGCAAGGGAATTAGGGCAACTTTGGTTTTACTATCTGCCTTCCCTATGTGTTGGCACCAGTGACAAGACCTGCAGTATTCCTTCACCTGCTGGGTGAAGTTGGGCCAATAGAAATCCTGGGCCAGTCACTGCATGGTGCGAGCGATGCCCAGATGTCCGTACATGGGGATATCATGCGTGATCTTGAGCAACCCCTTACGGTACCCCTGGGGAATGACAAGTTGCCCGCCCATTACCCCTCCCACTTTCTTCACATCCTGTATATACAAGAGTCCATTGTCCCAAAATACCCTGTGTCTTATGTCACCTCCCTGTGTCCCATCAGATTCTGCACAAACCCTCAGCCTCTCCAAACTAGGGTCAGTTCTCTGAGCGGGTGCAAAGTCTTCACATTTTCCCAGGGCATGGGACATATCCTCTTCAGTTCCTAAGCTGGGGTCCATAGCTCTAGCATCAAGGTATTCAGGGTCACTGTCACCCTAACCTTCTGACCACTGGTTACCCCCCTCCTCAGAGTAACCTTCTGTAGCTGTTTTGTGAACTGCTACTTGGGGAAGTCCTACTTCCTTTTCACTGCTCTCCATTTCAGGAGACACAGGCTGGGGAACCAACCTCCCATTTTTTCCACAGGGGCTTCTATGGGGTTCAGGGAACTACAAATGGCCTTTACCATCTGACTGCAGGTAACTGCACACACTACCCCCTTCTGGAGATTGTTCCCTATAATCACAACCAGGGTGAGGTTGTCTGCCACCGCCACTTTTTGCAGCATCTCTCCTGTCTCACCCCAGTCCAAGAGAACACTAGCAAGTGGCAGAGTTTTCTCCTCCCCAGTGAATCCCCTCACAATGATAAACTGATTTGGTATAAGCTGGTCAGGCCCAACCAAATCCCCTTTTCCTAAGATAAGATACAACCCTGAGTCCCTTAACCCATGGGTCTACACCCCATTTACAGTAACCAGGTGTATGCGCTCCTTCATGTTTACAGGCATGCTTTCAGAGATACACAGTGCACCCAACTCTGGTCAAGCACCACTTTTTCCACTCTGTGCCTTTTTACTACACTGTCTAGCAAGATGCCCTGGCTGTTTACAAAAAGTCATCATTCTTTATTTCCAAGACATCCCCTTTTTGGTAACATGGGGGTCCCCCTTTCTGCAGAGTCTGGGAGGGTTTTAGCTGCCCTGAAGGTGCACTTTTCTCTTTCAGCCACGCCACACCTGCCCCACTTCCTTTCAGAGAAGGACTGTTCCTGGCATAACAATCCAAGAACTCAGCTGCTTGCTGTGCTGTTTTTTGCTCTCGGTCCTTTAGTCAGATTTTCAACTCTGCATGGCAAACCCAAAAGAACTGCTCTAAAAGTACGATATCCTCAATTTTCCCCACAGAATTTGCTTCCACCCCCTCTGACCAATGTTTTAAAAACTGACATTGCTTTATGGAGAGTTCCTCAAAGCTCATCTCAGGGCTTTTTCGGAGTTTACAGAATTTAACCCTGTAGACCTCAGGAGTCAGTTCATACTTTTTAAGGAAAGCAGCTTTACATTTATCATAATTGCTACTGTCCTGATTGTCCATTTGGCCTATTGCCTCATGCTCTTTACCAGTAAAAGGTAGTGGGGATAGCGGGATGCTCCAGGACTCCCTGAGAACCTTGGCCTGGATACAGACCTTTTCAAACAAATTAAAAAATGCATCCATATCCTCCCTCTCTTTAAATTCAGTTATTAATTTTGAATTTGACTTATACCCCAGCCCTGGAGTTTCAGGTTCACCCCTGCCACATACCTCCTCTGGCGCTGGTCATTGGAGTAGTAGCTTCTCCAGTTCAGACACCCTCTGTTGCTGATTTTCTTCCCTCACAGCCTCTCTCTCTGAAGCTGTATATTGCCGTGCTTTTTCTGTGATGTATGTATATATGTATGCATGTTAAGAATAGGAGGTAATTTGTCTTTATTTATTATTTTTTTATTTTATTTTATCTATTCATATCTCAGGTTACAGTATCTTTGAGTCAATGACTCTTTTGCAGAGGTTCCACATCAGAATGAAGACAAACACAACAGAGAACTAAATACATAGCAAGTGGAATACATGATACATGGAGTTAGGGTTACAATCTGAAATAAAAGTTACAGTCAGGTGAAAAGTGTTAACATTCAGGTTACAGCAAAAATTTCAGTCAGGTTAAATTTTACATTCATGTTACAGTAAGAAGTGCAGTAGGTTTCAGGGATTAGGGAGGTGTCCTAGTAGAAAAGAGGTGGGAATGATGCTGTCAAGAAATTTGACATTGTCAGGGAGTGTAGTGGGAGACAAGAGAGAAAACTGAGGGGTGAGAGTGAGTGTTGTGGTAGATGAGAGGGGAAACTGACGGGTGAGAGGGAGGACAGTGGAGAGATGGGGAGAAATGGGCTGGCAGGGTGGTCTGTGGGTAGTGTTAGGAGTGGGAGAGCAAGGGGAGCAGGAAGGAGAGTGAGGAAAGGAAAGGGAAAGGATAGTCAGGGAGGAAAAGGGAGAGGAGAGACAGGGGAGGAAAAGGGAGAGGATAGTCAGGGAGGAAAAGGGAGAGGATAGTCAGGGAGGAAAAGGGAGAGGAGAGACAGGGAGGAAAAGGGAGAGGATAGTCAGGGAGGAAAAGGGAGAGGATAGTCAGGGAGGAAAAGGGAGAGGATAGTCAGGGAGGAAAAGGGAGAGGAGAGACAGGGGAGGAAAAGGGAGAGGATAGTCAGGGAGGAAAAGGGAAAGGATAGTCAGGGAGGGAAAGGGAGAGGAGAGACAGGGAGGGAAAAGGGAGAGGATAGTCAGGGAGGGAAAAGGGAGAGGAGAGACAGGGAAGGAAAAAAGGGGTGAGACATCAGACAGGGGATGATGGTTAAGGTAGGGGGAGAGTGCAGACTGCATTCAGCATGTGAGGCTGAAATGGGGTCCTACATGTGGCAATCACACCTGCTCTGCTAATAGCAGTAAAGGTGCTGTCTGAGTTTCTGTTTGAAAGGACCCAGTTTAGGTTCTTCTAGAGTGTCCATGGGAAGTTTATTTAACCAGCTTGGAGCACAGAATCTGAAGGACCATTGGGCTTGTGTGGTCCAACAAAAAGGGGTCAGATACACATGGCTGTAGGCACTTCAGGTGCTGCACTGATTGGGAATGTGAGTGAGAAACTGCCAGGAGGTTCAGGGGTCAGCCGCAGGGAGATTTTCTTTTGCAGGTAGGCAGGTGTGATAAGTAATCTTACCACTGAGGTTCAGCCAGTTGGTAAGGGTTTAGAGATTGCATGTATGCATGCATCTGGGTGCACCTGAGACTAGACGACAGGACTTGTTAAAGGCCGTGCATATGCTTTCAAGGGATGTCTCAGTAGCTGAGCCATAGATGACTGGGCCGTAATCTATTATGGAGAGCACAGAGCTAGTGACAGCAAGTTGAAGGGCGTCTAGGGTCATGTTCTGCCTGTGCCTGTAGAGGATCCCTAACCTAGAGTTAACCTTCTTGGTGACATTGCTAATATGCTCACAAAAGGATAAGGTACTGTCAAGGGTTATACCTATTTACTTAAAGGAAAAAAACTGCTCAATGGGGTCTTCTTGTTTGTTATATATGATTAAGAGGGTAGATTTTTGTTTATTATGAGGGCTGGCAAAAAGCACTGATTTTGTTTTTTTGTAGTTCATAACCAGCTTGTGCTGTGAGAACCAGGTCTCCACTGCTGTGAAGTCAAGTTGTAGGCTAACAGCTAATGGGAGAAGATCTGAGTGGCTGGTGTATGCTATGGTGTCATCTGCATATAGTAGGAGATTATTGGTGCAGGCAAGTGGGAGGGAGTTTAGAAAGAGTCTGAAAAGCAGTGGCCCCAGTAAGGAGCCTTGGGGAACACTGGATAGGACTGGCCTGCTGTCAGAGAGGGTGACACCGATTTTGACCTCCTGGGACCTGCCAGCCAGATAGCTTTTAAATCAGGCTGCTGCATCTGTCGATAAACCAATGTTAAGAAGGGATTTGAGTAGGAAGGGGTGATTAACAGTATCAAATGTCTTAATGAGGTCAATGTAAACTGACCCCACTAAGTGCCCACTATTAACTGCCTGGTGTATGATATCTGTCTACTGAAGGAGGGCAGATGTGGTACTATGGCCTGTCCTGAAGCCATGCTGTTCAGGTCATTGGATGTTGTACTTGATAAGGTAGACAGTGAGCTGGTCCGTGACTTTACGTTCCAAGACTTTGGAGAGTGGGAGGAGAATAGAAATTGGGCATTAGTTTGGGGGAACTGCCCTGTCCCCAGACTTATGAATTGGGGTCACTAATACTGTTTTCCATAACATGGGGACTTGACTAAGGCACAGTGATAGGTTTAGAATTTTTGTGAGAGGCAGGAGTACAGCATCTGGTGTCAGGTGCAGGAGCTTTAGGTCCAGTGAGTCACTACGAAAGCAGGCCTTGCCAAGTACCCTAAGGAGGTATTTTTTGGACTCTGTGATTTTCTTGAAGTGGAACAGTGGATTAAGAGATGGTGGACTAGAGTTCTTGAGGCCATACAGGTTAGAATGAGTGTCCAAAAAGTCAGAGGGGAGTACACCACTTAGGTTGGTGAACTCAGAGTTGAAGGTGTCTGCTATGTTTTTTGGCTCCAGAATGGTTGCACCATCTAAGTTAAGCATGGGGGGGGAGGGATTTACTGGGCTTTCCTGACAGTTTCCTGAGATTGTCCCAGAATTTCCTGCTGTCTCCCCAGGAATTGGTTAAGACACCCTTGTAGTATGTAGCTTTGGCTAGGCGGGTGGTTTGGCTACAGGTGTTTCTGGCTGCCTTGTACTGTTGCCTTTCAGCTTGTTTTCCAGTGGCCCTGGCTTTCTGCCACAGGTGATCTCTATTAGACATTTGATTTAGTAATGTGGAGGTGATCCAGGGGTTGTTAGCATTTGTTATCTTCAGTTTTTTGTAGGGGGCGTAGACATCACAAGCGGTGTTGAATTGGGAAATAAAGTATTCAAGGGCCTGATCAACACTAGGTGCAGCATCCAAGGGTGCCCATTCACAGTTTTGGAAGTGTGCTTATAGTTGTTTAAGTTGTCCCTGTTTGAGAAAGTGTTGGTAAGACCACTTGCAGGGTTGCTTGGGGGTCCTGTTGGACCAGTAGCAGATGACAGAGGAGTGATCACTAAGGGAGACCTTAGACCTAAGAGGACCTCTGAACCTGTTATCCACTCTGCTCAGTTTGTAAAAACCAAGTCAAACAGGTTGCAATTTCCGATCCTGTAGTTGAATCTGGCTGGCGTAGTCACAACCTGTGTGAAATCAATAGCAGCACTTTTGTAGGGGTTAGCATCTGATCACAGCAAATTGATATTGAAGTCACCAAGGAGTATTACTTCCTTTGGGTGGGGTAATTTAGATATGTAATCAAGGATGGAGTTGAAACCACTGGATTGGCTACGTGGGGGGATGTAGGCTGTGAGGAGTGTAAGGGCCTCACCTTGTTGACCCTGGAGTAATTTTAATGCAAGCACCTGGGTGCTACTCCCAGTGACAATGTTGGGGAGGATGTGTCCGTGGAGGGATGTCCTAATGTATACTGCACAGCTTCCACCCCTTTTTTCTACCTTACCTACCTGAATAAAGTATAGCCATCGAGGGAGATGGCATGGTCCAGAACTCTGGGGGAGATCCAGGTTTCGACAACCATGACCACATCACAGTTGTGCTGGGTCACCCACACCTGAAGGAGATCTTATCTTTTGGAGGAGGCTACGGATTTTTACTGAGGAGAGTTTAAGACCACCACTGTGTGGGTGGGTGTGCTGCACAGTGCCTGGGTTGGGGTGAACATTCCCTGATAAGAGTAGAAGTAGTGTTCCATTACGAGTGAGAAGGTGCCTGAGTATTTTCAAGTATAGTGTGGGCCTGGTGTACCTTGATTTAGAGTCCTTGGGAAATGTTGGTGGGATGGAGAGGTGGGGCAAGTGGAGGGGAATAGTGAGAAATGGGTGGGGTTTGAAGGGAATGCTTGCGTTAGACAGACATGCAGAGTGGGTTAGTGGAGCAATTGCGGTCTCCGAGGCAATAGGGATAACTCTCTGTGTGGATATTATGGGGGGTAGGAGTGTGCTCATAAGTTGGTGTGTGGTGGCAGGGATAGATGGTTAGCATGAGTACAAGGGGAATCAAGCAGTTTGGAGAACACATGGTTGGAGTTGCGAATAAGTGGGAAGAGTATAATGGCTTATAGGGTGGTAAGGGACCGGGATAGTTACTGTTGTGCGTGAACTGTGGAAGAGGAGAAAAAAGGGGGGGGGGGAGTTTAGTGGCAGCAGAGAAATGGATTTGGATGAAAGACTAAAATGTTGCTAACTGGACTGGTAGTAATGAGACCCTGCAAATGGTGAAGTGGATGAATGTTCACCTCTGAAATAGAAGGTGTAGGATTCAAATCCCAGTGAGGGAAAGAGGAGAGAGAGAGGGACAGAACAGTAGGTTTGGGTAGGATAGGAAAAGGGTTGTGTGTAGAGAAGGGAGCAGAGTTAAGGAGGAATGAGGGGAGACAAGGAGCAGATGGTGAGTTAGGAGGGCTCTATAGCGACTCCTAGTGGTCACTAAGTATAACATACAAATGGGAAAATGTGGTGATTAATTATCATTGGCCAAGGGTCATATGACCATGATGACCTATAAATTAGGAGGACAGACCACGGTGGGGCAGTCGACACACAGCATTGACAGGTTAATAAAAATATAGTTCACACTGCAAGCTTCCCCAAGGAGAGAGTGTGCTTTCCAGGCAAATACCTGCTGCTCAGGGCTCTTCTGCTGCCTGCTGCTGTGTCATTATTAAGTGTGGTTTCAGTACTATAATCATGTTAAGATATGAAATTCCAATGCTAACTTATTTTTTTGTCCATCCCTCCCACTTTATTTGCCCTGTGTGTTTAATTTCTAACTGTTTTGTACCCTTCCCCCTTCCCTTTGTCAGTAGGGCGACTTTTTAAGTGGAAGTTTCAACAGGCTCATACACTGTGATTAAGCATAATAAAATTAAACAAGCTAATTCCCATTATGGTTTGATTTAAACTGCACACAAGTATGAGCCTCATGTACGCCTTGAGAAAGGGCATGTGATGGTTTTCAAATGTTTGGTGTGGGGTGGCAGTGCTGCGGTACCTTTTAACATGGGTTTACCTGTTTTTTAATAATGTTTATGTCTTTTTGCATCAGATAACCAATATCATGGTTCTTCAAGTCTGTGATTGCCTTAGCATGGTCTTCCTTCAAGCATTTGTGCAATAATACACCCAGAGCTTGGCATTCTTTCTGGTGGTCACTTTGACTGTGAATGGATGCATAAGGCTTGTGTGCCTAGAAGGGGGATTACCAGGAAGGAAAGAGAAGCAATCTCGTCACTTTACAAGTCCCTTAGGCCCCACCTTGAGTACTGTGAGCAGTTTTGGGTTGCTCAGTACAAAATGGATATTGAGGCAGCAGAGATGGTGCAACATAAGGCCACCAGAATAAGCAGCAACATGATGGACAAAAGCTATGAGGCAAGGCTATGGTCCTTATCATGTACACCGTGCAGAACTAGAGGCAGAGAGCAGATATGATTTAATATTCTGCACACTGAGGGGTATTGACAGGATTGTATGTGCAGACATGCTTGATCTGGTGTCCTCCAACGGATATGGGGCCAAGCCCGGAAGCTCAGAGGTAGTCATTTTAAGAGTAACATTAGGTAGCACTTCTCACTGAGGGTGGTGAACCTATAAAACAGTGGAGTCAACGAATATGAAGACAAATTTCTATTTATTGTTCAAAAAGAATCACAGGGTACATGGATAGTGGAGTAGGTTGGGAACCCCTTTTAGTGCGTTTGCATAGCACATCTATTCACCCCTGCTCATGACGTGGGAGGGGGGGCAATGGACCTAGACTCCAATCTGTCCATAAATTACTATGTTACTATGTTTTAGCTGGATAGTTCTCACATTCCAAAAAGACTTCAACAGGCATGCCTTCTCTAGCTCAACTGCTACGTAAAGGACAGCTAACTCAGCAGCTGGTGCTTGTACCAAATAAAACTGCGGGACATGAAGATCCAGCACTCAGCTGACAAAAGCAGGCAAAAAATTCACTTCTTCCATGCTCAATAAATATTTTTGTTTAAAAGTACAGATAACAATGCAGAACAAGTGCAAAATGAGCCACACAATTTTTTGTTTGGTGGTCACTCCTTGCACTTTATATTAATTTGTCTTTAAGCACCTGCTATTTAAGAAATGGATGGTAGGGGGCCACACATCCTTGAAAAACACCAGGGAGCTGCAGGGCCAAACGTTGGAGCTCCTATGGGTCTTCCTGTGGGCTTATTTTGCACTTGTTCTACACTGTTATAGAAACATAGAAACATAGAAGTTGACGGCAGATAAGAACTGCAAGGCCTATCCAGTCTACTCATTTCTTTTTCTACCTTATGAATGTGCCATAGGCCTTTGCTCTGTCAATGGCCTATCTATTCATATTCATCTGTATTGCTTCCTTATGCCTATCCCATGCCAGTTTGAAGCCTTGCACTGTATTCATATCCACCACTTCTTGAGGTAGGCCGTTCCATGCATCCACCACCCTTTCTGTGAAAAAGAACTTCCTCACATTACCCCTTAATCTGCCTCCCTCTAATCTCATGCTGTTTCCTCTTGTCCTGTTATTTTTATTATATTGAAACACGTTAGACTCTTCCACCTTGTTAATGCCCGTAAGATGTTTGAATGTTTTGATCATATCACCTCTCTCCCCTCCTTTGCTCTAAGGTATACATATTGAGCTCCATTAATCTGTCCTCATATGTTTTCTGATGCAGTCCTTGCACCATTTTGGTTGCCCTTTTCTGGACTGCCTCCATTTTGTTAATGTTCTTGTGCAGGTGCTGCCTCCACTACTGCACGCAGTACTCCAGAGGCGGCCTTACCAGTGTCTTGTAAAGAAGGATTATTACCTCCCTCTTATGACTTGTGATACCCCTACTAATACACCCTAAGATCCCTCTAACCTTTCCTACTGCTTTAGTGGTCTGCTTGGATGATTTCAGGTCATCTGTGATGATGATGCCCAAGTCTCCTTCTTCTCTTGTGATTGCTAGCAACTCTCCCCTCCCAAACTATAGGTATCTTCAGGGTTTCTCTTCCCTATGTGCATGATCTTGCACTTCTTTACGTTAAAACCCAGTTGCCACTCTTCCAACCATTTTGCCAGTTTATCCAGATCTCTTCTCATTCTGCCCACCCTATCTGGATAATCTACTCTGTTGCAGATCTTTGTGTCATCTGTAAACAGATAAACCTTACATTCCAGTCCATCTGCAATGTCACTGATGAAGATATTGAAGAGGACTGGCCCCAGGACTGATCCCTGAGGTACCCCACTTCTGACTTGTATCTCTTCTGACTGTATACCATTTACCACCACTCTCTGGTTTCTGCCCGCCAACCAGTTTGCCACCCAGTTGACCAATCTCTGGCCCACCCCAAGCCTACCCAGCTTTTTAATCAATCGTCTATGTGGAACAGTATTGAAAGCTTTGCTGAAGTTAAGGTAGGCGACATCAACTGCACCCCCTTGCTCCACCACTCTCGTTACCCAGTTAAAGAAATGTATGAGATTAGTTTGACAGGACCTTCCTCTTGTAAAACCATGCTGTCTTGGATCCTATGCTCCTATGGATTCCAGGTGTTGCACTATTCTTTCCTTAGGGAGTGCCTCCATAATCTTGCCCACTACTGAGGTAAGACTGACTGGTCTATAGTTCCCTGCCTCCTCCCTACTGCCACTTTTGTGGAGCGGGATCACATGAGCCCTTCTCCAGTCTTCTGGGACCACTCCTGTGCTCAGAGACTCACTAAGCAGTTCTGCTAATGGCTCTGCTAGTTCCACCCTTAGCTCCTTTAGTATCCTGGGATGTATGCCATCAGGTTCTATTGCCTTGTCCACCCTGAGCTTAGTGAGCTCTTGTAGGACCCTTTCTTTTGTGAAGGGACTTGTGCACACCTCCCCACTGTATCCATGGTGCTGAGCTATGGGCCCTGCCCTACATCCTCCCCAGTTAATACTGAGCAGAAGTATTTAGGACTGATGCTTTTCCTTGGTCCTCTTCCACACACTCCCCCTTATCCCTTTGATCTTAGCAATACCCACTCTGCGCTTTCTCCTTTCAGTAATATGTCAATAGAAAGTCTTGTCTTCTTCTTCCCTTCTTTTACTGTTTGTGATAGTGTTTCCTCGGTTTGGGCCTTTGCCTGTCTTACTGCCTTTCCTGCTTCCCTTAGGGAAGTTTGCTATGCCTCCCTATCTTCGTTCCACTGCGTTCCCTTATATTTCCTGAAGGCCAACCTTTTGGCTGTGATCTTTTCTGCTACTGTTTTTGAGAATCAAAGTGATTTCTGTCTTCTTTTGTTCTTGCTTTTCTCCCTAACACAATGGGATGTTGCTTCAAGTATTGTATTCTTAATGCTTGCCCACTTTGCCTATACCCCCTCACCTGTATTTCTTCTTGGCTAGCTTAACTCTGTTGGCCATCTTATCAAAGTCAGCTCCTCTGAAGTCCCATATTTTTGCCTTGGAATGGAATTATTTAGTTCTAGTGACCAGATTGAACCACACCATGTGATGGTCACTGGCCCCCAGTTGACCTTCTACCTGGAGATCTGTAATCCTTTCCCTGTTAGTCAGTACTAGATTCAGGATAGCCCTGTCTCTTGTGAGTTGTTGTACCAGTTGTTTGAGGCCCTTCCCCACAGGGAATCCACTATTTGTCTAGTACTGGCGGATGTTAGTGCTGATATTGACCAATCTGTATCAGGCATGTTGAAGTCTCCCATTAACAGAATATCCCCTTTAGCTGCTATGTTTTGTATATCTTCTAACAGTAATGTCTGTATGTCCTCCCCCTGGTTTGGAGGCCTGTAGACAACCCCAGTTCATATGGTTGTCCCATTTCCTGTTTCCAGGGTGACCCACAGTTCTTCTGGCTCCTTATGTGTATTCTGAATTTCTGTAGCTTTGATATTTTACCGGTACCGCCCTTTAAGGGGTGTGTCCCCAGATGACCTGATGGCGGTGCTGGACCTATCGGGCCTACCGATAGATTGCTTGGATCCAGGGGACCTGGTACATGCCTATAATAAGGCGGTGACAGGGGCCCTGGATTCCATTGCACCTGTTCATATTTGTCCTCTCACTCTTCGCCCCAGGTCTTCTTGGTTCGATGAGACCATGAGGGAGTTGAGGAGAGTTGGACGAAGGTTGGAGAGGCGTTGGCGGAGGTCCGGTTTGGATGATGACAAACTTAGTTTGATGGACCATTATATGGCCTATCAATCCGCAATCTCTCGTAAGAAGGCAGAATTCCTGTCCAGAGAGATTGCGACTGCACAGAATAGACCAGCTCAGCTCTTTCGGACTGTGGACAGACTGTGCAATCCAGTCTGTTTTCAGCTCAGAAGAGCCTTTTCTCCAGAACGGTGTGAGGAGTTTGCTCTCTTCTTTGCAGATAAGGTTGCCAAAATCAGATCGGATGTCCGTTTTTTCCTCCCCAATGGGAGTTGTGATGGTCAGCAGGAGATGTCGGACACCCAGTTTGCATGGTCTGACTTCAGCCTCCCCACAATCAATGACATTGTGATGATCATCCAAGCGCTGCGACTGACCAACTGTGATTTGGACCCTGGCCCCACACGTCTCTTAGTGGATTGTGTGGATAAAATCTGCCCAGTCCTGGCTTTGATAGTCTGGAGGTCCTTGAGAGGGGGATCTTTCCAGATCCTCTGAAGGAGGCTATAGTTAGCTTCTATTGAAGAAGCCCTCCTTGGACCCAGATTGTCTAGCAAATTACAGACCCGTCTCTAATTTACCCTTTGTGGGTAAAGTTATTGAGAAGGTGGTTGCAGTGCAGTTGGATGGTCATCTGACCAACAACAATGTCTACGATTCTTTCCAGTCTGGATATAGGAAAAGGCATAGTACCGAGACAGCACTTGTTCGGGTACCAAATGACCTCCTAATAGCGAGAGATCGTAGGACCTGTTCTATCTTGGTACTTTCTCGATCTCTCTGCAGCATTTGACCATGGTGTGCTGTTAGAGCATCTGCGGTCCATCTGTGGATTGTCTGATACGGTCCTCAGGTGGTTTCGATCTTACCTCGAGGGTAGGACTCAGAGGGTGGTGTCGGGAATTTTTTCTTGGGCATCAGTCTCCCTATCCTGCAGGGTACCGCAAGGTTCTATTCTAGCGCCCATGTTGTTTGCAGTGTATATGCTGCCATTAGGAGCGATTATAGACGATACGGTCTGGGTTTTCATTGCTATGCAGATGATACCCAGCTGTATATGTCTTTTGTGCCTGGCCAGGATGCTGCCTTTTCGGTATTTAATAACTGCCTTGCTGAGATCCAAGACTGGATGAATGGGAGTTGGCTGCGGTTAAACCCAGAGAAAACTGAGGTGTTGGTCGTGGACAAGGGTCACTGTGAGGTGGGTTTGCTAGCTGGATCGCCCTCAGGCTTATGGCTTGGGGGCATCCAGCTGACGACCTCAGACCAGGTGTGGAATCTGGGTGTAGTATTTGATGACCATCTGACGTTTAAATCTCAGGTGTCAGCGGTAGTCAAAACTTCCTTTTACCATCTGAGGAACATCGCCAGGGTGAAGCACCTGGTTCCTCCAGAGGATCTTCCAACGTTGATCCACGCTGTCGTTACCTCCCGCCTTGACTATTGCAACGCCCTCTACCTGGGGCTACCAGGGGTTGAACTTCACCACCTGCAGCTAGTGCAGAATGTGGCAGCCAGGTTGTTGACTGGATCTTCTAGGTCCAGCCATATAATGCCTGTGCTCCGCGGACTGCACTGGCTGCCTGTTTTTTGGCGAATCACCTTCAAGGTCAGTTTGCTGACCTATAAAGACCTACAAGATCAGGGACCTACTTACCTGAAAGAGCTCCTGTGTCCCTACTGTCCTCCCCGCCCCCTCCGATCCACTGATGAGGGATTGCTAGAGATTCCCAGGGTTCATTTAAAAACTTCAGGGGCTAGATCGTTTAGTTTTATGGCCCCGACCCTGTGGAATTCTCTACCTCATCAGGTGCGAAATTGCCCGACTGTCCAAAGCTTTAAAGGAGCTTTGAAGACATATCTTTTTAGTATAGCTTTTAATGATTTATGTTAGTTTTAATTCTGTCTATTTATTGTTTTATGTATTGTACAGGCGCTTTGGTTATGAGAAAAGCACCTTATAAAAATAAAGAATGAATGAATGAATGAACTTTCATTGACATAAAAGGCCACTCCTCCCCCCTTTTGCACCTCAAGCCTCTTCTGAACAGTACATAGTCGGGTACTAAAGTCTCCCAAGTGTGGTTACTGGTGAACCATGTCTCACTAATGGCTACTATGTCCAGTTTAGCCTCTGTCATTGTTGCCTCTAGGTTTGGGATCCTGTTTCCCAGACTGTGGGCATTTGTGTATAAGATTTTCCAATGGCCAGATTTCGGTGCGTTAGTTATTGGGTGAGGTCCAGCATTTCTTCTGCACTTCGTATGAGGAGCTGGACCTTTTTCCTCACCTGGCAATGCAAACGAACTACAAACATGATGCACTCCTGTTTGATCACTAGCTGAGGGGGGAGGAGTGTTCTTCCCATTCAGTGTATTGGGTGCTGCACCCCTCTCTCCATTCACTAGTTTAAATATTCTGCAAAGACATCAAACTTCTGCCCCAATGCACTGACTCCCTCCTTAGTCAGATGCAGTCCATCGAATTTAAAGAACTTTTGCTCCCAAAGCTGTTGCCAGTTACCTACAAATTTGTGTCCTTTTTCCTGGCACCAGCCCTTGAACCACATGTTTAGCTCCCCTATCTCCCCTTCTCTGACCTTCCATCCATCTGCCCCCCTCTCCCAGGCCACCAGGATCTCAGAGAAGGAGATGCTGGATGAAATGGATGACAGTTTGTCTCCCAGCCTGGTCAGGTGTTCCTTGGTCTCCACAACTGAGCAGCTGGCGAGATCCTTAGTCCCTATGTGTACCAGGATGTCGATGTTTTCTCCTGCTTTATGCACAATTTTAGGAATGTGGTCAGTGTCTCTCCACGCTGATGTATCTGGGAGACATCAGACCATACCCCTAGCCGGAGGTAGTTATTAACTCCCTGAATCATGGAGACTCCTATGATCAGAAGTGTTTTGGAGTTCCTTTTTGCTTTTTTTGTTTTGGTCCCTGTTTTGGGTGAGTTTTGTAGCACTAGCTCCTGTGCTGCAGTGTTCTGCTCTGCAGTATCCTCTGACTCTTTGTTTGATTTCGGAGATAGAGGCAGATACCTGTTTGTAGTTTTTATATGGTTTGTGGAGGTGATACATTGGTGAGCATTGGTGATGGGGCACCCAATTTGCCCCTCCTAGCCACCTGCCAGCCTCCCAGACCAACTACCCTCTGCGGTCGAGGTGCTTTAGTTAGATGTTGGGCAAATGGCAGGTGGTTCTTGTAATATATTTCCTCCTGAATATGCGATTTGAGGCATGCAATCTCTGCTCATGCTACCTGGAGCTGAGCCCTTAGATCTCCTATGGTCCAGCATGTAGGTCAGCATCTTAAATCCTGTATAACTGCCCTTTTGAAAGTGTCCTGCAGTACCTGCAGTTGATAATATCCATTCCAGTTGAGTTGCTGAGTTTATAACCTGGTCCGAGTAATTAGAAGGAAAATGAAGGCAAAATATTTTTTTGTTTGTTAGTTTTGTTTGTTTGTTTTTGTATAACTTTTGATAACAAGTTAAATTAATTGTGCCCCTGTAAGTTAAGTCACTGTGTGGATACTCCTCTGATCCTCCCATTCCTGCTTTGCTACAGGAAATGTCACAAATGTGCTACTCTATAAAAGGAGTGCAGCGTGGGGTAGTTGGGGATGGGGTGGCTGGTTGGACTCTTCCCCTGCCAAAAAAGAAGAATCATGGACAAAAGAAACAAGGAAGTAAGAGCAGAAAGGAGGTAAGAGCAGAAATAATCAACCAACAAGAAATGCAGTAGCCCTGAAAGCTTAGCCTAATGATAGATCAAACTGTAAAACATGTAAGCACCACCTGTAACAATTTCACAGAAGATATACCCTGCAAAAAACACTTTGCTACAGAGAGAAATAAAGCACTAACAGAAGAAATACCTTGTAAAAAAACAGTTTGCATCAAAGAAGATAACAGCAGTAATCTGTAAGCACAAAACAGTAACAAACCTGTAGGAACACCCTGTAATAATGCAGCAGAAAATATACCCTGCAACAGCAATTTGAATCAGGAGAACAATAAGGCAGTAAAATGTAAGCAAAAAACAGTAACAAAACCTGTGAGCACAAAAGACAATAGTAATATACAGTAAATCTGCCTAGCCAAAAGAAGCCTTAATCTTTTTCCTTGCTCTGATAATGTTGTTCCTTGCTCTGTCCTTACAAGCAAACCCAGAAGAAAAGGTGCCTTTGCCAGCAAACCTAGTCTTCCTCTTTTAAATAAAAATATTTATTGAGCATGGAAGAAGTGAACTTTGTGCCTGCTTTTGTGAGCTAAGTGCCAGATCTTCACGTTCTGTAACTTCTCTATCTCAAGCCCTGCACAATGGAACAGTCTTACAGCCTCTTGTTGAGAAATCTCTCACCTTCCCACTTTTGAGAGATTGCTATCCATGTAGACTTTGGCCTCCTACTAGAAACCCTCTTTTCTTATCCATCCCATCAATATTTACTGGTTTCTCTAGAGTGTCTGAATGTATAAAGGGGCAAAACTCAACACATGTGGCTGTCATCCCACTATCCACTGTATGAGTAACTGCCCTCTGCTGTAGCCATGAACTCTCCTGTACAGTTCAATACGGGAGGCCATTCAGTTCAAAATAATAGCTTTTTGAGTATGACACACACCAAAATGAATAAGTCAAACTGTACTACATTGGGCAAGACACATAACACAGTATTACACATATGATTTGACGGTACCTGGTTAGAAAAGTGCTACCAGAATAGTGCCACACTACACAGCACTAGACTGGCAAGCACTCCCATGGACAGTGAGCGGGATTTTACAGCACTTGCTTTAAGGGCTCCCCTAGTCACTGTCCATGGTCCTGTAATAGGACAAGGGCTGCAGGAATGAGGGAGCTGTCTTAGCTGCTCTAGTGGTGTGGAGGGATGGGGCATGGAGCAGCTCGGGCAGTAGCAATAGACAGCATGGTTCTAATCCTGGTCTCCTTCAGTTCTGCATGCTCGGGACTTGTATTTTTTTTTATGAGGGGCCATGGAAACACTATACCATGGCCCCACTAATTATACCTTTCCCTCTGATCCACTCCCGGAGTGATAATCGCTTAGTCCAGGGGGTGCGTAACGAGCCCTCCATTTTAAAGGGGCAAGCCTGCAAAACAAAAAAGTGATGCCCTTTTGCCATGAGTGCCTTGCCGATGCTATTCTGGTTGGCACTGTTTAGTCTCAGTGCCTGATTTGACTATGAGACATATCAAGGTGAGAGCAAGACATAGCAGATTGAGTAGAACTGACACCAAAATGGGTATCACACACACTGACTCAAGTATGAGACAAACAGAAATGAGTTTATAAAATGGGTAGGGAATTTTCTGTGTCCTGATTAGCCAAGAGGGTTCAGAATCCAGATCCTTACGTGGTGACAACCACCTGTGTGAGGACACTTTTGGCAACCAGGATGCAGCACATTTAGTATTGCTATAAATGCCTCCTAGAAAACTTTACTTAATGGCTGACATTCTGATTAAGTAAAAAACAACCATTCTTCCACTTGTTATTACTCAAAAAAAAAATCCTCAGTTTTGTAATTCCCATCCACTCACTCCAAGCCCATAGCATAGCATACCTACGATATACTGTACATAAAGTATATAAACTATCCTCTTATGTCTTACATTACAGTTCACTGTCTTTTTTTGTTGTTGTTTTTGTAGGCCTCTAAAATGTAAGCCCCAATTTTGCACAGTCTCGACCACAGTTCATCACAGTCCTGCTTACTCTGTCAGTGGCAAGCCCCTCCCCCCCGCTTCTGACTCCCAGTCTAAATGATACATTAGTCTCCTCCAGGAAGGACTGATCAAAATATTGAACACAATACCTGGTTTCTAATCTGTGCAAATCTCCACTTTATGATGGAGCCGGCAGTGTTTTTCCTTTTTAAATGGCATTGGCAGGAGACATCAGTGGCTGCAGTGTAAGCCCGCCCACTCTGCTCTACTTCCAGTACCATGCAGCAGAACACACAAATCTGAAATGGGACTAAAACAACTAACATAGTCTTTGATTCATATAATTCTTGTACATACTGTTGGGAGGTGGGCGGCTGTACCACAGCGGGAGGGAAATGTGGATCTTTTGAGCACTCGCATCAGAACTTTCAACTGGGACAAAAGAGACCTGTAAGGCAAACCAGAAGCACAAAATTACAGCCCTGTAGCACCTAATAGCAAAGAGTGGCAGACCAGCTGCAGAGGAACTACTTGCAATTAATTCATGTCAAATCATTTTAATATATATACTGTATGTGTATATATATATATATATATATATATATATATACACTTAGGAGGGCTGACTTTGCTAAAATGGGTGAGTGCCTAAGGAATGCACTAGCAAATGGGCAGGAAGGAGGGTGGAAGAACAATGGGGAATAATAAAAACTGCCATCACAGAGGTAACAAGCCTTTGTGTAAAGCAAATAAACAAAACAAAACGATGTAAGAAACCACTATGGTTCTCAAAGGAGGTGGCAGTGAAGGTTCAAGAGAAAAATAAAGCATTCAGGAAGTACAAGGAATCACAGAAGGAGCAGGACAGAGAATTGTATCAGTTAAAGCAAAAGGAAGCTGGGAAGGCAGTCAGAACAGCAAAGGCTGGAACCGAGGAAAAGATATCCAACTCAGTTAAGATGGGGGATAAAACCTTTTTTAGGTACATCAGGGAGCGAAGGAAGACCAAGGGAGGTATAGTAAGGCTTAATAAAAGGGAGGGGGGTGGGCAGAGGGTGACGGTGACGGTGAAAAGGCAGAGATACTAAGCAAATATTTTTGCTCAGTATTTACAAATGAAGAGGGGGAGGTACCTAAAACAAACAATAGAAACACTCTGGATACAGAAGTTGATACCAGCCCATTTACAGAAGAAAGGGTTCTGAAAGAACTCTTAAAACTGAAGGTGGACAAAGCAATGGGGCCTGATGGATTCATCCCAGAATTCTAAAAGAACTAAGGGTAGAACTAGTGACACCACCACTGACTACCCTCTTTAACAAATTATGGGAGGATGGAGTGGTACCTGAGGACTGGAGATGGGCAGATGTGATTCCCCTTCACAAAAGTGGGAGCAGGGCAGAAACAGAAAACTACAGACCTGCTAGTTTAACCTCAGTGATAGGGAAAATGATGGAATCACTTCTGAAGGAAAGAAATGTCGAGTACCTAGAGGCCAGAGGGGCACAGGACCCAAGGCAGCATGGATCCACAGCGGGAAGGTCATGCCAGACAAAACTAATAGATTTCTTTGACTGGGTGACCAAAGTAGTAGATCAGGGAGGGGCTGTGGACATGGACTACCTAGACTTTAGCAAAGCATTTGACACAGCCCCACACAAAAGATTAATATACAAGTTATCCAGCCTGGGAGTGGGTCCCAAGATGATAGCCTGGGTAAAGAATTGGCTGGAGAATAGGACACAGAGGGTAATAGTAAATGGATACCACTCTGAAGAAAGGGGGGTTACTAGTGGGGTACAGCAGGGTTCAGTATTAGGATTGGTCCTCTTCAATGTCTTTATAAGTGACATTGCAGAGGGACTGGAAGGAGAAGTATGTCTCTTTGCAGATGACACAAAGATCTGCAACAGAGTTGATGCACAAGGTGGGGTTGAAAGGATGGAATGGGACTTGGCAAGGTTAGAGGAATGGTCAAGTGTATGGCAGCTTAGATTCAATGCTAAGAAGTGCAAGGTAATGCACCTAGGAAACAAAAACCCAGGGGAAGAGTACACAATGGGGGGTGAGATACTAACAACAACAAAAATGGAAAGGGACCTGGGGATAGTCATATCAGATGACTTAAAGGTGGGCAAGCAACATATGAGAGGGCAGTAAGGAGGGTTGGGGGATACTGGGATGCATAGGAGAGGCATCACCAGTAGAAAACAGGAAGTTGTTATCCCTCTGTACAGACAGCTGGTGAGACCCCATCTGGAGTACTGTGTGCAGTTCTGGAGACCCAGTCTCCGCAAGGACATAGACAGGATGGAAGCTGTCCAGAGGAGGGCAACTAAAATGGTGCAGGGTCTGCACTGGAAGACATATGAAGAGAGACTAAAGGAGCTTAATATGTATAGCCTCGAGGAAAGGAGGGAGAGGCGGAACATGATAGAAACGTTCAAGTACCTCAAGGGAATCAGCAAAGTCCAAGAGGGTAGCATCTTTCAAAAAAAGAGGTGTGCAAGAACAAGGGGGCACAATTTGAAGATGGGGGCAGCTCAGAGGTAATGTAAGGTATTTTTTCACAGAGAGGGTTGTGGATGCATGGAACAGCCTTCCAGAGGAGGTTGTGGAGTCAAAACAGTGGTTGAATTCAAGCATGCATGGGACAGTTATAAAGGCAATTCTAGAGGGTGGGGTAGAAAGAAGTAGGCTGCTGGTTAACTAGGATCTGCAGCTTATCCATTAGGTAGGGAAATGGGCAAACGGGGTGGGCCAAGCGATCCTTATCTGCCATCAAATTCTATGTTTATATATATATATATGGTTTTTAATTTTGATAAAACCCACTTTATAAGCACAATAAGACATTCCAGGCCAATGTTTATCATGGAAACGACACCCTCCCAGGTGCTGAAGGCTTCATTATATGCCCAGCTGGGTGTTTATCCCATGACATCCACCTTCTCGTCATGTCTTATTGCTTACATAAGGGTCTGTTCCTGAAAAAGGGTTACCAATGCCCACCATACAGTGCACAGCACATTTTTAAAAGTCAAGAACTATCAGTGGTATGTTTTTGACTAAATCTGAAAGCTGGCTATATGTGCAGATAAATAACATAACTATAGAATTCTAGGGTAGTCATATTTTTGTTTTGATGAGGTGTCCCGCTCCATTTTGTTGCTTTTTTTACTTGAAAAAGTGTGACATGCAAAAACATGTTTTACTAATTGATTTTGCAAGCTTTATTTACTGTTTCCCTTAATAAAGTAAATCTGCTTACTAATTTGGAGTTGTGTTTTTTATTATCTGTACTCTTTAGCCTATTGTAATGCTCCATTTTTAATTTGTGCAGCTTTGTATTTAGTGTGATGAATGTAACAGTAGGTGCCACAGCATGTTACATTCACACACATTGCCCCCAAATCTGTAACTGTGCTATTAGCACTTTAAATGATTTTCTGACTGATCTCCCAGTTTGCCTACTTGTGATAATTGACTGTGTTACTGCCTGATCTAGCTCTCCCACAGAAGGGAGAGCAACATTTGACCCTCATTCTACTTGGAGTCACATCAGGCCCAATGTTTACCCATCAGTCTGTGACAGTTGCAAAGTCATAACCTGCCCCTAAGAACCAAGCAGCAGCCATAGAGGAAGGAGCTGAGTTGTGGTTTAAAACCTATTGTTTGTATGTAGCTCCTCCATCTTATAAGGCTACATTACATGAAGACAAGCACTGCATGCAACAATGAGAACTGCAGTTACATTCACCACAGCTAGGCTTTGGTTACCATCATTCACTGATTGTGGGGAAAATTTTCAGAGAGCATATTCCAGTGACAACTGCATGTCTAGGGAAAGTGCTGGGCATCAGTTGTAAAAGGGATTATACTGTGTCTATGGGGTGGAGGGTTAAAATAGATTTTCTTTGTGGTGTCACTTGTTACATTCACCACGATAGGTGGTGTCAAACATCTCACCTTCCAGTACTGTTATTATCATCAACTTTCTCCAGGTTTTGTAACACTATGTCAGTTATTAGTTGAGGCATGTTAACCATGAGGTGTGTTCAATAAACTTTTTAAAACTGAAACAAACGTGTGGTGTCACTTGTTACATTTCCCACATTATGTGATGTTAAGCATCGCACTTGTCAGTAATATAATTGTTGAATTTGTTCATGTTTTATAGCAGTAGGTCAGTCAGAAGTAGTAAGTTAGTTGTTAGGCAAGGTTAGTACAGCTTTAGCAAGTCAAACATAAGTGTGGTGTCAATTGTTAAATTTACCATGATATGTAGAATTAAACATCACACCTGTCAGTAACATATTATTGTCAAATTTCTCCAGGTTTTGTAGCACTATGTCAGTCATTAGTAGTAGCATGTTAGCCATTAGGCATGTTCAGTAAACTTTTTTTCTACTGAAACAAATGTGTGGTGTCACTTGTTACATTCACCATGGTATGTAGTGTCAAACATCACACCTGTCAGTACTGTTATTATTGTCAGATTTCCCCAGGTTTTGTAGCACTATGGCAGTCATTAGTAGTAGCATGTTAGCTATCAGGCATGTTCAGTAAACTTTTTTTCTACTGAAACAAATGTGTGGTGTCACTCATTACATTCACCACGGTATGTGGTGTTAAGCATCACACTTGCCAGTAATATTGTCAAAAGTTTTCATGTTTTATAGCAGTATGTCAGTCAGTAACAGCAGTATGTTAGTCGTTAGGCATGTTTAGTACAGTTTCAGCAAGTCAAACATAAGTGTGGTGTCACTTGTTACATTCATCACAGTATGTGGTTCAAAACATCAAATATGCAATTAATGTAATGTAAATCTTTTAAATATTTGTTTCTCGTGTTTTAATATAACTCATTACATATGTTTATTAAAGTTTTTACTGCTAAAACAAATGTCTTGTGTCAGGTGTTACATTCACCACAGTGTGGGGTGTCACTTGTTACACTCACCACAATGCAGTTCTTTTATCTCAGGAAACTGTGAGGCTTTTATCTCCCAGTATGTTTCTTTTTTCATACTTGGGTTATAATATCTTGAAATGCATCACAAATGTAATCTAGAAGTAATTTGAAAATTTGACCCTCATGTCGCACTTTGGTAACCCCTTTTCATGAACAGACCCATAACTCGTACTGAAATAAGTACAACACATATTAAAATGAGAACACATACCAAAAATGAGTATAACACATAACAAAACAGGTATAATACACATGAAAATATGTATTACACATACCGAAATAAGCATAATGCATACTGAAATGTGTATAATATATTGAGATAACACATACTGAGACACACATGACATTAAGGATCAATCACAATGCAATTAGAAGAATACATAGAAAATGTCCTTAAAGTACAGCTCTACATCAGGGCAGAAGTTTTTTAACTGTATTTTATTTTCAGTTACAGCACAATATAACCATGCAAATGAGAATTAATGTATAGTAGTAATAAACTATTTCATTGAATAGTCTCTATATATTATAGCTGTCATTACCTGGAACCATGTAATGTGTAAATTAGTATCATGTGCTACATTAGGGCAATGCTATAAGGCCTGTGACAGATTAAAAATAATGTGCCAGTGAAATAAAGTTTACTTATAAGGTTATGGTAGGTCTCCATACCAAGGTTCTGAAATGCTAATGATTTGTATCCAATTTTCCTGTCTGCCATGTGTTTTCTACTTAGTGGAAGTAAGCCTTGGTGCTAGACATACCTCCTTGATTGCCTATTGGTTGTAGGGTTCCCAGGCAATGTTTGCATGTCCACTAACGGCATATAAATGGGGGCTTCAGCCTGCCAAAAGCAGTTCTGTTTCCAGTTCTTGTGGTTCCAGCCGGGGTTAAAAGTGAGAGCAATTCAGCTATAGCACCTATGAGTGTGCTTCTCCAGCTGTGATTGGTTGGAGTGAGCTGGTGTGTCCAGGGATGGTGGCAGGATTCCTGGGTCCAGGTGGCCCTAGCTTCCTCCAGTGCAGGTTTCCAGAGGCTTGAGCCTCAACCTGAGTTCCGCACTGGAAATGGCAGGGGCCTATAAAGGAGGGTCTCCTGATGGCTTTGCATCATTGTACTGAGTATCCTGTAAATGGTAACGGAGTGGTGGAGGAAATCTTACACTGGCAATGGATTGTGGCTATGAAGGGCCTGTGTAAATAGAGAAGGATAAGGACAGCTGGGGCTGAGGTTTACAGCCCAAGCAAGGTATAGTTTTGTTTGGTTGGTAAGCCACTATTTGCTATGGCTTCATGAAGTACTGACTCTGACCACCATGGAGGCATGGAGGTCAAGGCACATGGCACTGGGGTAGCCTAAACCTTGTGTTGATGTGTGAATGTATGTTTAAAAGGGCACATCGCTTCATTAGTTCTTTCACCAGAGGCACTGCTATTTCTGTGCCATGCAGCGACAGATACATCCCAATCCCCTAACTCACTTGTGGTGGTGAGCGTACAACATGATGTAACTGCTGGTATCCCTAACAGTCACCTTACTGTAAATGGGGGAACAATATAATGAAAAGTAATAGGCAGGAAAGAGTATACTTGAACTGTCAATATGTTTAAAGTAATTGTGCTTCTATTGAGATTCAAACTCATAGCCAGCTAGACCTGGGACATGTACAGTAACTGTGATTTATGTTTATTTAAACTTGGCCCACTAGGGAGTCATGGCTGCAGTTTACCTGTTACCTCTTTCTGTGTGTGCAATGCACCAGCATGTAAATAAACTTTTGGCATTTTACAAAAGAAGTTTATGTTTGAAGTCTTGTGCCCTGTGCCTTAGTGTTTCCTAAAGGGTATAGTGTAAAACATGCCAGTGCAAGGGTTCGGGAACGGGTGAGTAGAAATTTTGCCACTGTTTGCGGCACTTAATTTTCGTGCAATTTAGGATTTTTCCCCCTCCCCAACAAGCACCCTCCTGGAGTTGATAATCTATATTCAGAAGGTGTAGGGGGCTTGGCCCCCCAAGGGGTGGCATAGAAAACACTTTTTTCCTTTCCGGATATCAGGTCGCCTGGAAGTGTATATCGCCGATTTGCTTTTCGTCTATAAACCCTCGCCATAACAGTGATTGTTATTCTGTGATCGCTATTATGACATGGAACCCCCTGGAGCCAAGGGGATGTGAAGAAGATGAGTAAGGTGAACCCATGGTCCAGGGGAAAAAAGTTGAAACCCTGGACAAAATGAAAACTGGGATTGGTGTAGCTTGGAGGTGGTCGCTCAACAAAAAAAGGAAAGCAGTCTGGCCCCCAAAAGGGAACGAATAATCAGGATTAGCAAATCAAAGCCTCAGTGGAGAACAGGGACTTTATAGCCATGCCACAGCAGTACCTGACTCTCTGGGTGAGGAGCAAGTCAGGCCTGGGAACTGTACAATACACAAGGGTGACTTCCAGTGTGACTGTACCTTCTAATACCCCTGCACATGACAGTCACCCCTGAGGTTTTGCCTGTTCCCCTCCTCACTAAAGGAACATAGTGGTAGGAAGGCCAGAAATGGGAATTGTGTTGCATTATACACAACCTGTAGCAAAACACAAAATACTACAGAATATTGGGGGAATGCTGACATCCATTTTATGCAAAATACTTATGTTCCAAATTCTCCTTTTTCTTACTGAACAAAAATACTTGGTTTTAGAAGCAGAGTTCTGCTTTTTACATTCGCTTGCGTGCATGCGCAAGGAACATTTTGGGAGAGTAGCACACTTAGAGGTGTGCCTCTCCCACCCAATCTACTGCTCCCCTTGAGCAGGCGTGGCGATCCTCGCAATGGGTGGCAGCTCAACATATGACAGCGGTGTTCCTCTGCTTCAATAAAAACACGCTGCCATACTGAGCGCCACCCCCGCATCACGCACTACCTCTCCCCACGCAAGTCCGGCCACGCTGCCCCCCAAAGCTGGTACACGCTGGGAGCCCACCCCAGCATGGCAAACATTGTTTGCCGACGGGGTGCCCAACTCGTCGGCTCCTTGGCCCCCCAGCCATCTTCTGCCATGCTGGGAGCCCACCCCAGCGTGGCAAACGTCCCACATCGCCTTTTTTTTCAAACCTGTAAAACAAAAACTGTCCCGGGGCATCTCCCAACCCCCCACAACCCGCACCCACCCACTGCGCACCCAGCCTCCCCACACACCCCCTCACCCCATACTTACCTCCGGACTCCAGCGCGACGATCTTCGGTGGACTGGGAACACGTCTGCACTGTTCAAAGGCGACCGCGAACTGAGGAAATGCCGGTAAGCTGTATAATGGGCTAGATAGGGGGGTTTCAACTTATTGTATATCTCAGTCATTTTTTGGATTTTGCACCAAATTTCAACATGGGTTTGGGACCCTTCTCATGAATGATGTCATGTCATGGTAAGAGTCTAGGCTCGAAGGGTGTTTTCGCAGGCACTGTGCAGTCACTGCGCGAAATCACCCTTCGGCCTTGAATAATGCCATGACAGTGACATCATTCATGAAAAGGGGTCCCAAAAAACCCATGTTGAAAATTTGGTGCAAAAATTCCAAAAAGTGACTGTTTTACGAGCGTGCATTGCGCAGTTCCTACGCAGGCTCGTATGTTTGCGAATTTTCAATATTTGCACTCCAGATTTTCAACATTGCCATTTTACCACACTTCCTTATGAGCAGTACAGCTGTCATTTTTCACATCCCACCCAAAACGTGTTTCCGCCTATGTAGCGCACAATGGGGGTAACAAAAAGGTCATGCTGACAATTTATTGTGCAAATACCAGCAATTGCACAGAGCATTAGGTTAAAGCACCATACGTGCCAAACACCACTGCAAACACCTGCATGCGAACGTTTGGCATTGACAAATGCTTGTTATGTTTATTGTAGAAAATTGCTCTTATAGTCAGTATTTTTGACAGATTCACTTTTGAAATTATTAGAAGACCTAATTAACACCGATGACTAAAGGAAGGAAGTCCAATATTGAGACCTGGGGTCTCAGAAAGCATTAAAGGATATAGTTTGAATCTCACTACAACCAAGTGATTCCAATGTGGACTATCATTGTCAATAATTACCTTGCAAGTTGTATTAGTGTAGAAAAGTAGCACCTCACTAATACCAAGATATTGTAGTTCAGATTAGCTGCTGTTGGCAAATATTAAAACAAAAATCCTTTAATAGGATGGATTAATTCAGTAAGTTATTGGTTCTAAAGGTTTATATTTTAATGAAAATTAGCATAGTGGCATAATATCTTTTAAACAGTGTGGCCCGGATATTCAAAAGGGTTGCGCCATGCGCAACAGGGTTGCGCATGCGCAAGTCCAAAAATGCGCCATTTTGCGATATTCAGAAGGAGGCAGTTGCGCCACCGAAAACATGCTGAGCAACAGCGCAATGAAAATGAAGGCATGCGCAACCGAAGGGGGTGGATCCATACATAAAGAGCGCACTGCGATATTCAAAGACTTCCGCGCACGCGCAATAGCGCACAAGCGGAAATTACAAGACTAGCGGAAATGAGCCAAAATAAAAAAGGCTCAAGGAAGCGGCGCAAGAACGCCACAAGGCTGCCAAGTGGGAGAGAGAGAGAGAGACAGACAGACAGACAGAGACAGGCTAGGGCAGGCAAGGCAAGCATGGGCCATAGGCTGTAGAGGCCAGTGGGGGGTGCCCGGTGCAGTGGAAGTAGCAGTGAGGACAGCAGGGGTAACACAGTAACACCAGCCGGGGGGGTCAGAAGCCAGGGAGATGGACAGTGGCAGCTTCCACATGGAAGCTGTAATGAGGGGGATGAGAATGCATGCTACAGGGGGACGTGGCCGTGGAAGGGCCCGTCGGCGGTATGCCCCCAACAGGCAGTACCGTACCCGTATCAGCTTTGAGCTGTACACAGATGCAGAGATCGTGGGCTGGTACCGCCTGAACAGGGCAATACTGAGAAGGCTCTGTGAGCTGTGCAGTGATGTGATGCAGGCACCCTCACGACGGAGTCATGCTCTGTCGGTGGAGACCAAGGTGACATCCTGCATGTGCCTGCTCGCCACGGGCACCTTCCAGAGGCCAACAGGGGACACCACAGGCATCACACAGTCGGCCACGTCACGCATCCTCACCCAATTCCTCAGCGCACTGCTGCCACATGCTGTGGAGTACATCCATTTCTCCAGCACCGCAGCAGAGCGTACAGCAAACATGCAGGAGTTCCACAGGGTAGCACGTATAGAGTGCTAGGGGCCATAGACTGCACCCATGTGGCCATTTGCACACCACCTGGCCCCGATGGGGTCGCATATAGGAACAGAAAGGGCTTCTCCAGTGTCAACTGCCAGGTGGTGTGTGATGCCACTGGGCGCATAATCAATGTCTGTGCCACACACCCTGGTGGAGCACATGATGCCTTCATATGGTATCAGGCCGCACTGTGCCATCGATTCGAGAGTGGGGACATCCCCACAGGACATCTAGTGGGTGAGTACACATGTATGGAATGCAAACTGGGCAAGGGTGGAATGCCACAGGTGCCATGGTAGTGGCACACAGGGATATGGGCAATATGGACCTGAACATGAGACTGATCTCCACTATCTCCACACAGGTGACAGTGGATACCCACTCTGTCCCTGGCTGCTCGCACCATACCGGCGCCCCATGACCCCATCGCAGCAACACTATAATGAGGCACATGTTACCACACGCAATATCATAGAGTGGGTGTTTGGGATGCTCAAGGCACGCTTCCGATGCCTAGACACCTCCGGTGGTGCCCTACAGTACAGCCCCCAAAAGGCCTGTAGGATATTCCTGGCCTGTTGCATCCTGCACAACATGGCCAAAGACTATGGGATAGCCGTACAGGTTGAAGAGGGGACAGCGATGGGGATGCCAGTGGCGCCGGTGTTGATGGTGATGAGCAGCCCCCCCTAGGACGGTGGGACCCCCAACTGATCCGGCAGGTCCAGCTGCACCGGGACACCATCACAGAAGAGCACTATGCAGAACACAGGTAAGTCAAGGGGACATGTGCAACCAACACTGTCCTTGCGCAAACCACAGGCACACAGGGTAACACAACAGGGGTGCATGACAGCCAGGGGAGTGGAAGGGTCCAGGCATACAAACACACCATCAGGGAGGGGTGAGTACTCATATGGACACACACACACCAGGCACAGAGCGTACATGGGCAGATGCACAGCACAGCAGAACCGACATTGCTAACACACAGCACCACCGACCACCCCACCACCTGTACTGTCCAAGTACGTGTGTCAGATGCTGGGCACCCTTGCACCTTGGTGTACAGTTCAATGCAGGCATCATCATGCACATGCACCTGTGGACAGCAGTTGGGAGGGTGTGCAGGTGGTCCATCTGTCGGCGTGGTGAGCAGAGCACCCAGCAGTGCACTGCCCACCATGACACACATTGCACACAGGGCAGCACCAGACAGGGCCCACACTGGGAGACAGGTCAGTCATGTAGCACTGTCCCACGGCCACCGCGGATGTGTGGGTGGCCCCGCCGTGACCCAACAGCACTGGCAGGCTGAGCAGGGGCCACATGGGGTGGCACTGTTGGACCACCAGGGGTCCCACTGCGCGAACGCGACCTTGCCTGCACAGGGGTCTGCAGCATGCCGAACAAACCTGCATCAGGGGTGCCTGGATATTATAGCAGAACCCGGGCGCCGACAGGCCTGGTGTCACACGACGCCGGGAATGGGGAGTGGAGAGTGAACTGTGTGGGGTGTGTGGTACAGGGGCACCTGACTGTGTGCCCAATGCATCCACGACAGAGACCACTGCCTGAGTCAGCCTGTCAATGGCGGCAGTCACATCCGTCCGCATACGAACCAGCTCTGCACGGTCCAGAGCACACTCCCTGCTGTGCCGCTCCACAGCCACAGACAGTGCCTCCATGGACATTGCAACCCGCCTCTGCAGCTGTACTGATTCCCGCAGCAGGCGGGTGTGCTCGTCCAATGGGTACTGTGCCCAACGGCATCCTGTCCCCCAGGGTGTGGAAGATCCCAATGCACAACACCCCTGAGGGTGGGCGCTGTTGCAGGACCAGGAATGGGCAGATCAAAGGGCGGCGGACATGTGCCACCGCTTGACACTGTACCCCCAGACCTGGTAGGTGACTGCTGCTGCTGCCCCTCCAACCGCTGTGCCCCAGGGTCCACTTGTTCCACCGCTGTGGCAGCAACAGTGCCAGACACCTGCATAGCCACTGGTGCTGCCCCACTGGTGCTGACAGGCACAGCCTGGGACTGTGCCAGCATGCTGGTACACAAGTTTGAACCAGAAAGGCCCAGGGGCACGTGATGGCCTGCTGTGTGTCCGTCGCGGACACACACCTATCACTGCCAATTGCAGTCCTTGCATCGTCAATGGTGCGAGTGCGTTACTACAGCCATAGTCACAGCGTGCTGGCATGCTTGCATGCCAGACTGCTGAGACACAGGCTGTGCACCCCTGCACCGAATCACTGACACCAGAGTTGGCGGCCCAGCGTGCATGCTGCTGCAGTGCCTGCTGGCTGGTGACAGAGGTGGATGGACCTCCTCCATGTCCAGCAGGTCATCATCACTGCCTGGACCCACCACTACCGCCTCCTGAAGACGAACAGGATCTGTAACAGAAAGAGAGTACATGTGAGTGCATGTGAACAACCTTCCCCCACCCCCAACACCACCACCATGTCATAACGCAGTGATGGGCTTCCACCGTCTGGAATCCACCTCCTGGTACGCCCCCTTAATAGCGCCCACTGCATTGATGCAACCAGTGTCTCCTCAGCCGGGTCAGCTCCAACACCACTGGCTGGCCCCGCCAGTGCCAGCATGTGCCGCCCTGAAGGCTGCCACCTTCTCCTTCAATCTCCTGCGGTCTGTCCCCATCTTCTTCTTGCATTCCTGCATGGAGCGCTGGTGGCTTCCATGCAGGTTCACGGCCTGAGCTACCCCCTCCCATGCAGCCGCACGGGACTGAGGAGTGCCCCTCCGTCCACTCAGTACTGGCTCCTTATCCAGGTAGGCCTGGAAGAGGGCCTCTGTCTCTGCTGGGGTAAAGTTGGGCCTCCTCCTACGCCCACCATCCTCACCCTCACCTTGGCTCTGCTCGGTCATGGCGATCTGTATGGGGGGAAGTGGACACCTGTCACTGTGCAGTCTACAGCATTTTCCCATGACCATTGTCCAGAACATCACACAGCATGCAACTCACCTCTCACCTGCAGTAACCGAATCTGGCCAGCGCAGCCCAATGTCACACATTTATAGCGCAATGCATGCAAATTAGGAGTGGAGCAACTATAATGACATGCAAATCGTGCAACTGCACCTTTGAATGGCTGATCAGATGATTTGCATGTGTCGGCTGAATATCGCGAATTTCCGCTTTTCGCAATACGGTTGAGTCAGCTGAGCCAATGACACAGATCTGTGACTGTGTGGTACACTGCATTGCACATGCCCAGATAGCTTACGCAGGCGTCTGCCACACTGCTGACGTGCTGTGCGCGATCAGCAATTCAGGCCATGGCCACCATTGTGCCAGTGGCGCTACAGCACTGGGCACTATATGGCGCTGTGGCACTACTGCACAATAGTCCACTGTGGCACTGGTACGCAGCTGGTCAGTCACGCAGGATGCGTATACGTCAGATGGCGCTGTGCGTGGCCTTGCGTCATTGCCCATGACCTGGTGTCCGACCTTGCCCTGGCCCTGTTCGCCGCCATGTGTACGGTTTTCATTGCGCTGTCTGGTGACAGCGCTATGTGAAGTGACGGCGCTGTTCGAACAGCCGATTGGAACCTGTGGTGGTCTATTGCGCAACATCTCCACGTAAGGTTACGGCACAGCGGGCGCCATATTGCCTGCTGTAAAGTTGGTACCATGGCTCGCAGAAGAGCAGTACAGTGGAGCCCTGTCAAAGTGGCCAACTTGGTGGCCCTAATGGAGCCCCACTATGGGGCACTTTATGGTGAGGCGACCCTCACCATTGCCAGGACGCAGGTGTGGCAGCAAGTGGCCACTGACCTGGTGGGGGTCACTGGATGGTGCCGGTCAGCTGAGCAGTGCCAGCATCGGTACAGTGACCTCCGCCAGAGGGATCCTGATCTTCTGGATCGGCTGCGGTCACGTGCCAGGAGGGGCGTGGTGTCTAGGCCAGGTGGGTGTACCATCTATGCACCTGTATTCTCTGTAGGGGTGTGAGTGTGTTTTGGTGGCTGTGCATAGGTGATGGCTCTGCCATGGTTGGCTGTGTCAGTGTGTGCAGGCGTGAGATGCATGGGTTTGGCTGTGTGGGCAGGCACTCTCACTGGGGCAGGGGGCAGTCTGCTTTGGAATCACACTGATATTTGTCTCAACATATGTCTCCCACAGGCCGGGATGTGAGGATGCAAGCACGGCGTGAGGAGGGCTGTGCCAGGGCCCCGGTGCCAGTGGGTGTTGCGCCCCAGGAGCAGCAGTAGCAGCAGCAGCAGCAGACCCAGCTGCTTGAGGAGTGTGAGTATCATTACTTCATGGTTGCTATTGCATGCTGGGGGGGGGGAAGACCACCAGCCATGCACAACACAACCATGCAGGAAAGGGGAGGTCATAATTCCACTATACAAGACACTAGTGAGGCCCCACCTGGAGTACAGTGTACAGTTCTGGAGACCATACCTACGTAAGGACATAGAATGGGTAGAGAAGGTTCAGAGGAGGGCAACAAAGATGGTGCATGGATTGCATCACAAGTCCTATGAACACAGGTTGAAGGAACTGAACATGTACTCCCTGGAGGAGAGGAGGGAGAGAGGGATATGATAGAGACATACAAGTATCTTACAGGAGGAACAGGTGCAGGAAAACACTATTTTTAAGCGAAAAAGATGTTCCAGGACTAGAGGGCATGGGTTGAAGTTGGAGGGAGGACGATTCAGAGGAAACATGAGAAAGAATTTCTTCACAGAACGGGTGGTGGACAAGTGGAACACCCTGCCAGAGGAAGTGGTGGGGGCTGAAACAATCACGGGATTTAAGAATGCACGGGATAGACATAAAGGAATTCTGGAGGTCAGGGGTAAGGTGCTACAGACTTATAGGAAAACAAAGGGAACTTACAAGCTCAAAAGGGCAGACTGGGTGGGCCATAGGCCCTTATCTGCTGACACTGTCTATGTATCTATGTATGTATGCACGACACAGGTGATATGCATCACTGTCCAGTATCACAGCACGTCTGTGTATGCATCACTGGTGGTCCATGCATGCACTGGGCACATAGCTGTGTAACTGGCATCGCACCACGTTGCCACGTCACTTGACAGCCTTGTTTGTGCTGTGATGGACATGGGCAGTGTGTGTGTGCAGTGGTGCACATAGCTGGTGCCGCCTGTTTGTGATGGCCATGTGCATGTTCACTGTGGGTGGGTGCATGCCATCACAGGTGCGGGACATTGGGCTATATGGCTTGCAGGTTGGGTGGTATTCAGGGTTGTGGTCAGTCACAGCCATTGACTGTGTTCCCATTTTCCTAGGCCTCACAGTTCTCCGGAGGATCCATCGTGACATACGTGGCCTGACACAAGTGTCCATAGATAACCAGACCATCCTGAATGCAATACAGAGACATGGCCTGCGGAGGAGGCATCGCAGGGAACAGCGGCACCAGGCACAGGACGACCAGCCTGCTGGGCCTTAGGCCACATTACCCTTCCCACTTCACCCATCCCTACCACCCTGCCTTCCCTCTCCAAGTTGTTCATCCCTACCCCTTGCCCACCCCTACCTTGTACCCTTCCTTGTAAATAGTTTGTTTATTGTTTTGTACTTTACTCTTTGAGAATTTGAGAATACATATATATTTTGATATGAATACTGTGTTGGTCTCTGATTTGCAGCTGGCTATGGTTGCTCTGTTGCAGTGGTGTACATGCCATCTGGGGTGGTATGGTCCTGGGTGTGTGTGTGTGTGTGTGTGTGCGTGTGTGTGTGCGCGTGCACGTGTGTGTGCATGGGGAGGTATCTCCAGCATGGCAGTGACTTTCTGTTGGTCTTGCCGTCTGCTGCCACCCACTGCTGGGTGCACAGGGTGTGTCTGGCTTGTATGCTTCTCTGCTGCACGGGGTTGACGTGTGCTGGGGGGGGATGCATGGTTTCCTGCAGTGCCAGTCACTGCACATGGGTGGTGTCTTGGGGTCATGGTGCAGGGTGTGCCAGGCGTGACGGGGCTGATGTGCACTGTGGTTGTCAACCCCCTGTGTGTGGCACTCTCAGCCTGCCAGTGGTTGTGCTGGGGTGTCATGGCTCTGCTGTGCTTTGTTGGCTTGTCCCCATGGGCCAGTAGATCATCCGTCACACCCCCAGTGATGCTGTGCTTGGGGTGTGCAGGTGTCTTGTTGGTTCTGCAGTGTGTTCCTGTGCCCATGTGTGGCATGGCTGGCGGTGGGCCCCAGCCTGCCTCCCTGGATGTGCAGTTCCATTGCTCTGGGGGGCTCTGCTTGCGCTATGGCACCTCTGGACTGCTCAGCTGGGCTGCCCTGGTTGCGCTATAGCGCAACATTTCTGCTCAGCTTCTCCTTCCTGGTTGCGCTATGGCGCAGTATGTGCGATATTCAGACGTTGGCTGCTTGCGCAATTTGTTCTGCTCCATGTTTGAATAGCGCACCTGTTGCGCATATGCGCAATTGGTTTGTGCTTGCTCCTGCTGTTGCGCACATTTTGGGCACAGTTTGAAAATCCGGGCCTGTGTGTCTTTCATTTAGTTTTATGATACTCGTAATTTAATTACAGAATTTTAAATCCCGCCAACTGCTTTATTCAGACACAGAAAAATATCCCTTTCCAACATTCTGCCATTAACACATAGAAGCTAGCATCAGCAATCCCTCTCCTCTCCTCTCCTCTCCTCTCCTCTCCTCCTCCTCTCCTCTCCTCTCCTCTCCTCTCCTCTCCTCAGTAACATACAAAATAAAGAAGCCATATTTAAGCAATGAGGCATAACAGGATGTGCGTTATTGTGGGAGAATGGCACACCTCAGGATGTGAAGCCCACGGTGAAGCCAAGGGCTTTACGCACCCGAGAAGTGTCGTTATCCCTCAATTACAGTACACACACCCTGGAATGCTTTACTGCGATTATAAAATGGATTTCCTGTTTTTTTTTTTATTTTAGGACCAAGTAATAAGGTTCAGACAGGTAAGCATTTCTGACCTGTGCTGTTGTGCTGGGATAACAGCACTATCATGTGACTGGATTCCACCACTCACAGTATTTTCTCTTACCCATTTTATAATTGGAGATGAAAGACCACATTTGGTGGTACATTTTTTGTCCTTTCTATTTAGCAACATCTTTTATGTATAGCTGGGAGACTCAATTGCTACTCCAATTAAAATTAGGGAGTATAACTATTTTTCTTACACTGTTTAGTCCTAACCCTAATTGCATCCTACCCCCCCCACCACCACAGTATGGCTCCACCCTCAGTAGGAGGTCTCTGAGACCAGTGTGGGTCATTACTCAGTGTTGGCGATGCTTCATTTGTGCTGGACTTGTGGTTATAGCCACTTCCTCTTACAATAGGCCGATCCATACTGAGCAAAGGCACCACCTTTTCTGAAGTTAATGTAATTCTGCCCCTTGCAGGACTTCCCCTCTTTGGGTTGCTAATGAGCTGCTTACAAGTAGAGAAGTTGCAAAGTTTTAGTTTGCTGCAAAGTTCAGATCAAGAAGTCAAATTTTCCTCAATGAAACACTCCACTAAGTTTTCCCAGTTTCTGGGCCAACATTACAACTGCATTACATAAATGACTTATGAATATTTTAAGCACTCTGGGAAAAACATATGACCTGAAAGTAGGCTTTGTCCTGAACATGGCAATATGTTTTATATTGAAAAATGAGCATGGGAACACTTAAAACCACTGCTTTGAAAATCAGAAATTTGTGAGTTGGGCAATCAGCATCAGCCCTGACAAACTAGGACCCTTTGTTGGGCACGGGAACATTTCAACTGACCACCCCTTTGACTCTCTTAATTCAGGCTAGCAGTATCCTTCAAATCCAAACACCAACGTTGGCAACATTTTATTTCAAGGAGCAGCTGTACCTATCATCAGACTGCCACTTTTGGTTAACTAAATCGCAGTGGCCACTGGAGATTGGACTACACAAGCCTTGATTGGTATAGGAGCAGACATCTTCATTATGAACACCAACATCCTGAATAACAGATCTCTTTGCCAGTCACCTAATGTCTCTCCAGCTGACTTGAAGTACATCCTCAGAAAAAATAACACTAAGGTACCCATCACAGGTGTCATCCATCTCAAGTTACAGTTTGGCACACATCAAACTACTGTCAAGTTCTTCCTGGTGCCTGATCTACAACCAACAGTAATTCTTGGCATGGATTTTATCAAATACCATATAGCCATTTTGGACTTTGCTTCAAACAAACAGACACTGGATGCCAAAGGCAACTTGTAGCTATGGACTCTATCACTGTTCCTCCCAAGACAGAGATGGTTTTGATTGCCATCATTCTAGGTGAATCTCTGCCAAAAGGTGCTGTTTGCATTGCCATGGGAACCCCCTTAACATTCCTCTGGTCTTTCAGGAAACATCTTGTCTGCTGTATAACATAACATAGTATTTCAGAGATGCTGTAACTTTCAGAAAAGCCAATTGTCATCTCTAAGGGTACTGATGTAGGAATGTTTGTCTGCCTGTCTACTGGGGATCAGTTCCTTGTCATGCAGAAACCTTAGCCTGGTTCCACCTTCTCTTCTCCTGTCATTGCTACCAGCCTCACCAACTGTATAACTTGGTAAGCAACTATCCTCTTCCAAGCTTCTAGCACTTCCTGTGAAGAAACAACAGCCTTTATATGTTGTAGAGGATTACACTGATGTTTTCACTGATATGGACAACAAGCTTGGATGCTGTGATAGCCTGCAACACATCACCGAGGTGCAATCTGATTAGAAGCCTATCCATCTGTGAGCCTACAAGGTTGAACACAAAGAGAAAAATGTCCTATAGGCTATGATCAAGGACATGTTAAACAAAACATCATTGAGGAGTCTACCAGTTCTTGGGGTGAACCATGTCTACTGGTGGTAAAAGAGGACAAGGAGTATCATTTTGTGGTGCACTACATGAAGCTCAGTATCTGTATAGTGCTGGATGCTTATCCCTTACCTAAAACAGAGGATGCCTGCCCAGCCTATTTTATCACTCTATATCTTCAAGGTGGCTCCTATCAAGTCTCTATTTATCCAGCTTCTTGATTCTTTAGAGATTGATGCTGCTACCTGTAATTTTTCCAGTTGAAACTACTGCCTATGGGACTGTGGAACAGTCCAGCCACATTTCAGCATGTTATGGAAGCAGTGCCTATCTTTGAAATCTAGTCTAGTCTACCTGGACAATATCACTGTCTTTACTGGAACTTTCCTGGAACACCTCTAACACCCTAAATAACTGTTTGAATGTCTTTGATGAGGCAGCTTCATGCTCAACCCATTTTAGATATTGCTTTGCACAGTCTCACATTTACTACCCGGGACACATTATTAGTTCTTATTGCATCTCTCCAGACCCAGACAAGTTCCTGGCAGTCAAAGACTATCTAGAACCCACCAATCCCAAAGACATCAGAACGTTCCTGGGCCTTTCCAGGTATTACAGTAAGTTCATCAATGATTACGCCAAGAATGCAACTCTACTGTATGTTCTTATCAGAAAGGTATGTCAATATACATCGACTTATGAGTGTAAGGATTCCTTCAAAACCTCAAAGGAGAGGCTTGTTTCCACTTCTGTTTGGCCTAGCCTAGATTCGACCAACTCTTTAAATATAACATAGATGCTAGTTCTTTTTTATTCGGTGCTGTGCTGTGTCAAGTTCAAGACAGAACAGAATGTGTTGTTTCATATGCATGGTGTTCTTTCCTTCACTAAGCACAACTATAGTATCACGAAAAATAATGTCTCACCATAGTACTTGCTGTCAAGTAATTTGACTGTTATCTTCAATACTCATTCTCAGCTATCATCAATCATTCTCTGCTCTGGTGGTTGTTAGCAATGAAGGAACCAATAAGAAAGTTTGCCCAATGGACTGACATGCTCCAGTCCTACAACTTTGAAATGAAATACCAATCACGTAGAATTCACTCCAATGCAGATGGCATCAGTCAATGATAGTATAACTCTACTTTGCCTCCAACAGACTGAGGAATCCTGTTTGAAGCTCTTCCTTTCCACAGTACAGATGTACTTCCTGTGGACACTCCTACAGCATCTCAGGTTGCTTTGCTTCTCCCAAATGCTTTGTCAGAATACAGCACCAGTCCTCAGTAACTGCACTCCACCAAAGAACTCCTTGCATCTTCTGCATCTGCATTCTCACTGGCTACTGTTAAAATTCAGCAAAGGGCAAACCCTCAGTTTTCAGACATATTTGCTCACCTAGAAGTTTGAGTTCCGCCTCAGCAGGAGCAACTTTGCCAGGATACTCTCATTCTTGTTTCACAATATTTCCTGAATGGTGCTGTGTTTTTCACATCTGAAATGAGGGAAGCAGGGGCATTCACATGGGAATAACTCATATACAGTTAGTAGTGCTTGGCAGTCTCATTAACAAAGTTGTTTTCTCTACTCACGCCTCACCACTTCCTGTAGGTCATATGGAAATACACAGATCTCTTGAAAAGAGAAAGCTACACTTTGGGCATCACATGAACTAACATGTGGTCCAATCTGTTAAGTCCTGCCAGCCCCACTTTCAAAGAAACCCTCCTGCCAAACCAACAAGACACCTCCTCCTAATGCATGTAGCCACTGAACCACTTCAACAAGTCAGCACAGACATCCTCAGACCTTTATGCACCTTTATTGCGAACTGTATGTGTATGTGCCTCAGGACCTCCTTGTGAATAAGCTTGCTCAACGGATTCTTTCCTGCAATAAACTTGAACTTGAAACTTGAACTTGAACCTGCATAGCCTCTGAAAGTCAATACTGAGTAAAAAGAGATTTTAGCCATATTGGTCCTTGGAAAACAGGAGTCGATGGATAGTTAGATATCTTTTATCGGACCAAAATATGTCTTGTACAAAGATGGTATAGTACACAAGCTTTTTGGGCCCCACATGTCCCTTTGTCAGCTGAATAGGCTTCAGTCTATTCACATGAAGAAGGGACCTGTGGGTCTCTGAATGCTTGTGCACTATACCATCTTCATACAAGGCATATGTTGGTCCAATAAAATAAATCAAACTATCCAGAAACAAATACTGTACATTCTTGTCTTTATGCTTTGTGAACTACCTTACAAAATACCTGGCACTACAGTAATTCCATTAAAGGATATCAAGCAGCTGCTGAAACAAAACCATTCATTGAAACCATTGTTTGCCATTGTGGTACCCCATCATACCTGCATTCTAACACAGGTACTAACTACCTTTTTACAATTATCTGTGAAGCTTGCAAACAACAACATCAAAAGTACACACACAGCAAGTTTTCATCTTCAGTACAATGCATAAAGTGACAAATTATGTCTATCATTCTAAACACCCTGTGAAAATACCTGGATGAAATTCACCATACTGTACTTTGTTCCTTTTGTCCAATTTGCCTACAATACAAGTTCTTGTGTCAGTTGCACAGAGTACATCACATTTTTCCTGGTCCATGGACCTCATCCAAGAACTCCACTGGATCTGGATCTCACACTGCTAAAATTTCCAACAACTTGAACTTGCCATATGTTTAGCAATAACCACACTGGGACAGAGAAAATCTACCATACAGAAAATGTCATTAGACAAGTCACATGAGCCATTCTTATCTGTGGGAGACACTGTTTATTTGTATTGATCTGTCTTAGTTCCAGGCATGATGAAGAGAGTGTTCCATCCTTGGATTTGTCTATTTTACATTGTGGAAAAGCTTTTCCCAGTTCACGTTCATCTGCAACGCAATCAATCAAAAGTTTATTTGTTCGGCAGTAGCCTTTACAAAACATACAGACATACAAACAAACATAAAATGTGTACACATTCCATTAATATATTTCATGAATGTTTACATTCATACTTAATTTGTACTAAGATGCTGATTCATAAAATAATAAATATGCATTCTTATCATAAGCTGTTCTCCTGGAGTGCCATATATATTTTTTTATAATCATCTGGCTCCTTACTCAATTAACAGTAAGTAAGTAACCCTCATGGAAGTGGAAGGGTCAAGTTCTAGATCATAATACACAGCCTAGGAATGGGATTTTTTCATCAACGACTATCCCCCAGTGGATTTGAAATCCACTGGGGGATAGTAGTGCTCCAAGCTGTGCTGCCAATTAGAGTTCGCCATAAGGGGTCTGGAAGGGGCACCCCATAGCACATGTTATCCCGTGCTCCACTAGGTAACCTCCATTATAGGCTTTAATTCTCATCTGTTATGCATCCTAGGATCAAATATAGGTCCCTGCCACCAGGTTCAAACCCTCCCATCAGGTCTTTTCATCCTATGCATGTCCCAACTTCAGTTTTAGCTAAGGCCTTGACTCTGAACTCCACTCCAACCCAGTTCTGGGACACTAGGACCACTTTTGTAAAAACACCACAATTATGAAACATTAGCATCCAGCGAACTCCATCCAGCAGGGCAACTGTCACCTCACCTCAGCATCTATTCAATTATATGTCTTTTTTGGGAAAATAGTCCAGCATATTAATGAATGCTCAATGAAGTTACATTAGTTCAATACTTGACAAAAGATGTATATGGAGTTTTGGTGCTCCTTTTGTTCTAACAGACAAAGCAAAAATTCAAAAAGCACCATTTAGCAACCCAATACAGATTTTACAAATTGAGCATGCCAGTGAAATAGGCTAGGCCTTTAAACCTCCATAACCGGGAGACCTATTATAAAACAATATAAAAACAGATACAAATAACAGATGGCAGGTTACATTTATAAAAGAGAACCATTACTTCAACCTCTAATAGAGTCCAGCTCAGTTCATTGATGGTTATTCATCAAGTTCTATTTAAAACAGGTTCCCAAGTCTTTTACAAATTCCACGGGACCTAGAGTTAAGTGAGCATTACAGAAATAGTAGAAACCATAACAGAACAGTGGGTAAATGAATAATCATTTGTATTATGGCAGATAGCTCAGTTTTCAGCACCTTTTAACACTGATGCCCTTAGTAACATAAGGAACGACACATATTTTGTTGCAAGGTGCACTAAATTAATGCACTAGTGTGTCCTTAAATAATTAAAAAAAAAAAAAACAGCGTTCCTTAATAAGGAATCCTGCTGTTTTAACAGAAGATTGATCCATTGTGGTGCACCTGAACCAATCTGCCAAAGGAGTGCCCCAATGAGTTCGAAAAGTTATCCACCTTAACATAATATTAAATATAAAATGTAAATTACTGGAGAACATAACAAATTCAAATCTCTGGATTTCAGGGATATTAGGGTCCCAAGTTTCAGTCCCCTCTCAATATAGAAAAAACTTTTCTGTGCATTTCTATGCATTTTGTATGCAAAAGATGAAGATGTTACCTGTTAAGCATTGAAAATCTACTTCACCAGAGTCCTGACTTTCCGGCGGCTCTAATCAAAGAGATAAAAAGTCTTGCACGGGGTCTCCATTTTGAATGAAATACTTAAAGGTGCTATAAATTAGAATAAAGTTTCAGGTAACAGAAGTTAATTAAAAATAAGGTTCCCTTTAAGTGCTAGGAGTCTATCAAAGTTTTAAAAGAAAATCTATACCAAGAATTATCATCTTTTGTAAAGGAGTATCTTCTGAGGAGATTTTACCCCTACAATTACCTCCAACTCACTATAAAAAGAAAGCTTATCCAGCGATTGACAAACTTTGCTCCATTCTTCCATTGCAGGAGTTCATGGTATCCAGCAAGACCAGTAATTCAGTAGGACTCATAAAGATTTGCAGCCCTCCAAAGGTCTCCAGGAACTCCCTTCTTTGACTTCACAAAACTTTCACTTTCCAGAGTTATTCCTTTCAGTCAGACTTGTCTGGAGAGATAAAGAGAAAGAGAAAACAGCACTCTACTGAGCGCAGTAAATCCAACTTACATTAATGTACAGCAGAATCCCGCTACCCTAGGCAACACTGTCATACCAATATTTAATGCTTATAAGCAGTAATGCAAATTGAGTGCTCCTGTTCTCCTCCTTGTTCATGTGTTTAGACATCTGTTCACATTCACAACTGCCTCCGAGCTCCACTTCCTCGATCCTCTCAAAGTTGCAAGTCCCACAGCAATTTTCTCTACTTGGGAGGAGAAGAAAAGCAGTCCTTCGCTGAGCCTCCAGTTGGCCAATAAGAAGCTGCAGTTCAAAACCGTACCCCCAATAAAATTCTTCTCTGGCCAACAACAGTTCCAACAGCTCCCAAATATCGGGGAGTTAAGAGAACTTGATATTAAAAACTGTGGGCTAAATAAACCCAAGTTTCATTCATTAAATTTGACTTCAAAGTCCATAGAAACATAAACTTTAAACTTAAAACTCACAACGAACACCACAGCAACCGGCGAACACAGAACAATGAGGAGCGGAGCAGCATTGTAGCCATCTTGCTGCTCACCCCCCCTCCCAATCTGCAAAGCAACTCAAGTGGAAAGTTTTTACTCAACAAAGTGTACATCAATCATCTGATGCACAGGTACCTGAGCAACACCATTACAAATGATCCCAGTCCTCCCAGCAATGAAGCTGCACTCGAGCCTGCCATCATTTCAGAATCAGATCTTCTTTCTGATAATCTGCAACCAGTTCTTTTGGATCCTCACTCACCTAAGGCCCTGTCCACACTACACCGCTCAGACCCCGTAACGGAAAGAAACCGTTACAGCCGGGGAGCGGTACAGTGTGTCTACACTGCAGTGTTGACTGGTACTAGACCGGTACTGCCAGTCCACACCTCAGGAACTGGGTGACCATTACCACGGTGCCCAATCCCACAATGCAGCTCGCGCTGCACTACAGGCCCTGCAGGGGACCGTTACCGCCCATCCACACTACCGCCTGTAACGTTACCGAGGCGGAACCGGTTTCATAACCGTTATTGAAACCACCTCATATATGGTTTCAACAACAGTTACGAAAATGCCTCCTGTAACATTACACGGGTAAATGCAAACTGTTGCGGTAACAGTTTGGGCACTCTGTAACGTTACAGAGGCATGTTGTGGACAGGACCTTAATTCTATCCAGTTGGACGTTGTTACACCTGACTTTCACTCAGAGGAACTTCCTGGTACTTGTCAGACCTGTTTTTCTTCTCAGAATTATCTTGTGACCCCAGGGGTGATATAGAGTACTTAAACACTAAGGCTCTGTCCACACTACACTCGAAAATGCTGCAACGGTTCCAAACCATTACAGACCGTAAATGGTACAGTGTGTCCACACTGCCGGGGAACAGATGTGGAAATGTTTGGAAACCATTACAGCCAGTCCACATTGTATGAGATGGTGTGGGTGGACACAACCCCCTAGTAGCGGAGCACATCCCATGGTGCACTTGGAGACGTCAGCTGCAATGAGAGGCACCCTCCCGTAGCTGTCAGCGTACACAGATAGCATAGCAGAACATGCCATCACAGCCCAGTAGGGCACTGGGACAACACAGACGGCCATGTGCTGCTGCAGCATGGCTGCCATCAGTGTTCCCCACTGCACACCATGCAATGGTGCCATGAGTTATTCGGCCACTGCAGCAGTGATCCATGATGTCCCCATGAGCCCACAGACTGGCATTGCTCTGCAGGACCTGTAACACCACTGGGCAGCCCTGTAATACAGCCTATACTGCCACTCGGCAATAATGGTGGATGCATGGCCATGGTACGACACGCTGCATCGTGACTGCCCCGCCATGCGTGCCTATGCTTGCTACTGCGCCTCCCTACACTGACCAAACAAACATAGATGTGAGGCATGTATGTACACAGGTACAGTCCACCACACGAGACAGGGACTGAGGAATGATGTACTGATGTGCAATGGCATACAGCAATGCGGTCCAGGATCCAGTACTAATGCACCACTACCCACAGCACTACCATCCACACTGGACAGGATGTAACACACTGATTCACACTCTTCCACTACATATAGCAAGGGGGTATGATGGGGCGGAGCCCCCCAATGACAGTAGTGCCATACCCATAACAGAGATCACAAGGACATAATGGGGTATAGAAAGTTTAAGGGAGGGATAGTGAAGATTAATAAAGGAGATGAGAGGTGGGCAGAGGGAGACAGTGAAAAGGCAGAGATACTGAATGAATACTTTTGCTCAGTATTCACAAAAGAAGAAGAGAAGGAGTTACCTAAACCAAACAGTAGAAGCACTCTGGATAGTGGGGTTGCCACCAGTCCATTTACAGAAGAAAGAGTACTGAAAGAACTCCTAAAACTCAAGGTGGACAAACCAATGAGGCCTGATGGGATTCACCCTGGAATCCTAAAAGAGCTAAGGGAGGACTAGTGACACCACTAACCACAATTTTTAACAAATCATGGGAAGATGGGGTGGTACCTGAGGAATGGAGGAGGGCAGATGTGTTCCCCTTCACAAAAGGCGCAAGGCAAGCAGGAAACTACAGACCTGTTAGTTTAACCTCAGTGGTGGGGAAAATGATGGAATCACTTCTGAAAGAAAGAATTGTTGAGTACCTAGAGGACAGCGGGGCACAGGACCCAAAGCAGCATGGATTCACAGCAGGAAGGTCGTGTCAGATGAATCTAATCGATTTCTTTGACTGGGTGACCAAAGTAATAGACCAGGGATGGGCTGTGGATATGGCCTACCTAGACTTTAGCAAGGCATTTGACACAGTCCTGCACAAAAGATTAATAATCAAGTTAGCCAGCCTGGGAGTGGGTCCCAGGGTGGTAGCCTGGGTAGTAAACTGGCTGCACAACAGGACACAGAAGGTAATAGCGAATGGAACACATTCTGAAGAAAGGGAGGTTACTAGTGGAGTACCTCTGGGCTCAGTACTGGGTCCAGTCCTCTTTAACGTCTTTATAGGTGACATTGCAGAGGGTCTGGAAGGAAAGGTATGTCTCTTTGCAGATGACACAAAGATCTGTAACAGAGCTGATACACAAGGGGGCTAGAAAGGATGAGAAGGGACTTGGCAAGGTTGGAGGAATGGTCAGACATATGGCAACTTAGATTCAATGCAAAGAAGTGCAAAGTAATGCACCTGGGAAATAAAAATCCAGGAGAAGAGTACACAGTAGCAGGGGAGGTACTAATGACAACAATAGTGGAAAGGGATCTGGGTGTAGTCATATCACATGACCTAAAGGTGGGTGAGCAATGTGAGAAGTCAATAAGGAGAGCCAGGGGGATACTGGGATGCATAGGGAGGGGCATCACAAGTAGAAAAAGGGAAGTGGTTATCCCTCTATACAGACAGTTGGTGAGACCCCATCTGGAGTACTGCGTGCAGTTTTGGAGACCTCATTTATGCAAGGACATAGACAGGATGGAAGCAGTCCAGAGGAGGGCAACTAAAATGGTGCAGGGTCTACAGGGTTGGAGGAATGGTCAGAAGTATGGCAGCTAGGATTCAATGCAAAGAAGTGCAAAATAATGCACCTGGGAAACAAGAACCCAGGGGAAGAATACACAATGAGTGGGGAGGTAGTAACAACAACAAAAAAGGAAAGGGACCTGGGGTAATCATATCAGATGACCTTAAGGTTAGCAAGCAATGTGAGAAGGCAGTAGGAGGGGCTGGGGATACTGGGATGTATAGGGAGAGGCAACAGCAGCAGAAAACAGGAAGTTGTTATCCCTCTGTACAGACAGTTGGTGAGACCCCATCTGGAGTACTGTGTCCAGTTCTGGAGACCCCATCTCTGCAAGGACATAGACAGGATAGAGGTAGTCCAGAGGAGGGCAACTAAAATGGTGCAGGGTCTGCAAGAGAAGCAGATGAGGAGAGACTAAAGGAGCTTAATATGGATACCCTTGAGGAAAGAAGGAGAGGGGGGACATGATAGAAACTTTAAGCACCCTCAGTGGAATCAACAAAGTCAAGAGGGTAGCATCTTTCAGAAAAAGAGACGTGCAAGAACAAGGGAACACAATTTAAGGATAGAAGGAGGGTGGTTCAGGGGCAATGTGAGGAAGTATCATTTCACAGAGAGGGTAGTGGATGCATGGAACAGCCTTCCTGAGGAGGTTGTGGGGTCTAAAACTGTGGGAGAATTCAAGAATGCATGGGACAGACATAAGGCAATTCTTGTAGGGGGTAGGAAGAAATAGGCTGCTGGTTAACTAGGATCTTCGGGAAATGGGCAGACTAGATGGGCCAAGTGGTCCTTATCTGCCATTAAAGTCTATGTTTCTATGTTTCTATATTGTGTTGTGTAGCAGTGGTGACAGGACACAACCATTGGACCTTGCCGTCCTTGTGATGTAATGCCCAGGATGATATCGGTGATACAGTGGAACACAGGCCTTCTGCTGTAGTCATGTCAATGTGAGGCTCTACCCCCCCCGCCATGCCCTTGGTGTATTGTTAGTTGGTCCCAGTGTGGTGCACAGCAGTAGAATGGATAGCCATTGCATGCTGTACTACACACTGCTTGTTACTGGCACTGCCTACTGTACCCCATGTGCGTTATTTGGACTGCTGTTCAGTGCATTGTATGCAACCCACCGTGCAGTACCAGCACACTGTTCAGTACATTGCTAGCCATGCCGGCCTATGCTTAGCACATGCTCAGTCCTGTGAATGCACGTTCATGAAGTGACATGTTGCTGGACACATTGCCGTATTCCCACAGCATGTTCGGAGCCGCTCGGGGTGGTCCGGGATCCTCCACCAATGCCCCCGTGCTCCACTTAGCCACCTGTTCACTTCCTAGTAGCCTCCCAACTCCTTGCGTGCCACAGACCCTCCAACATTCTACAGATCTAAATAGGTACATGGCTGTGTTGCCCTGGAGGGGGGTGGAGCCCCAATTTGGCACGGCAAACAGGGCAGGGAGGTCCACACAATGGAACTGCCTGTGCACTGCCCTCCGTGTTGGAGTCAATGGACTGTCTCAAAAGGATTAAGCCTTACAATTGCACACGATTGTTCAGGACTGTCCCCAACCATCACCCCTATCCAGAGACCACCCAGTCCAATGCAACTGCCTCAAAGGATGCAGAGAACGAGGAGCACTTGGATGACAGTGGGCTCAGGGAGGGTTAGAGAGGTCAGGCAGAGGCACATTCCAGATCCTATTCCACTCAAGAACTCATATGCCATACTGGCAAATGGGGACAACCAAATAGAGGTACCCAGAGAAGTGGAAGGAAAGGATGTGGAGGTTAGCCAAGGAGGTGACCTCAGTGGTGAAAGCAGTTGACCCCAGAGGAGGAGGAAGTGAATCCTGGTGGAGGACTCCATCATAAGAAGGATCCAGCTAGGAACACATGAGGGGGAGGACAGGGAGGTGAGGTGCCTACCAGGTGCCACGGCACGGAGGGATGGAAGGAAGATCCTGGGGATCACTGGGAAAGCAAGACGGGAGGGTGAGCTGGATGTCATTATCCACCTAGGTACTAATGACCTGGCAAATGGGGAGCCAAAGGAAGTTCAGGAAGAGTTTAGGAAATTGGGGAGGGTCTCAAGCAAGTAGCTACTCTGTCACATTCTCAGAAGTACTACCCATGCGAGAGCAAGGGAGAACTATGGGGTGCATGCACGGAACTTTAACTCATGGTTGAAGAACTGGTGCTGTGAGGGAAGGGTTTGATTCATTGGTGACTGGGGACCCACCTGGAGGGATGGAGGTTTGTTCAAGCCTGGCCCTGCATCCATCATGGAGAGGAATCAAGCACTCAATGATAAGTTTAAATGCTACATTGATAAGCATTTAAACTAGCAAAGGGGTGGCAGGCCAGCAGGAGGGTACCACTTGTCACCCCCACAGCCAGCAGTGGAACCAGTGACCCAGAGGAGTGGCTATCTCTACAAAGCAGTGTGCAAAAGATGGAGATTAGTGCCCAAGAGGTGGATAGGCAGAAAAGGGGCAAAATTCAGCAGAAGGGCAGACAGCAAGGAGAACCAGGGATAAAGGACAAGCAAGGAAGGGGCTGGAGTAGAACAGCAAAACAGTCTATGGAGGTTAAATCATGGAAAGCCATGTGTGCAAATGCCAGGAGCCTTAGCAACAAGATGGAAGATCTGGAGGCTGTCATGGTGCAGTCAGACCTGGACATTGTGGCCATCACTGAAACCTGGTGTAATGATAACCATGACTGGGAGATGGCCATACCTGGTTACAACATATTCAGAAGAGACAGGGCAGACAAGATGGATGGAGGAGTGGCACTGTATGGGAAAAATGACATAAGGGCCACAGAGATCCAGGAGGAACAAAATGGGGGAGAGATACTGTGGGTTAAGCTGGAAAGGAAAATGGGGTCAGCCATCCACACAGGTGTGGTCTATAGACCACCAGCCCAGGAGGAAGAAACTGATAGAGAGCTGATGCTAGCCATCCAAAGGATGGCAGACAAGGGAGAGGTAGTACTGATTGGAGACTTCAATATTCCAGACGTGGACTGGAGCATCCCAGCAGCAGCATCAACTAGGAGCAGATTTATCCTGGACTCCCTTCAGGGTGCCTTCCTCAAGCAACTGGTCATGGAACCAACTCGGCAGAAGGCAATACTGGACCTTGTGCTCACAAACAGGGACAGTGTGATGGGGGTAACAGTGGGGGAGCACCTGGGGAACAGTGACCACCAGTCATTGTGGTTTGAAATCACAGAAAGAGCAGAACCAAATCACACAAAAACACGTATCCTGGATTTTAGGGGGGCAGACTTTGGGAAAATGGGGAGATACTTGAAAGAGGCATTACGGGGAATGGGGCAGGAATCAGGGGTTGAGGAACAGTAGTTAGTATTTAAAATGGGGATTACAAGAGCAACAGAATTATGCATTAAGCAGGTTAGCAAGAGGAAAAGGAAGAGGAGACTATTATGGTTTTCCAAAGAGGTAGCAAAGAAAGTGAAAAGCCAAAAAAGACCGTATTCAGGCAATACAAAAGACACAGGCAGAAGGGGATAGGAGAAGCACCAGAAGAAGCAAAGGAGGCAGGGAGGTCAGTAAGGGAAGCCAAGGCTCAGACAGAAGAACACATTGCAAAATCAGTGGGTAGAGGGGACAAAACCTTTTACAGGTACATAAGTGAAAAAAGAAAGTCAAAGGGAGGGATAGTGAGACTGAAGGGGAAGGATGGGGGCCACGTAGAGGATGACAACAGTAAAGCTGACATATTGAACAGGTATTTCTGCTCAGTCTTTACTGAGGAAGAGGAGGGTAATGGGTCTGAAGGGAGTACAAGGGGTGAGAATGGTGCAGAAATGGACACAAGTCCCTTTACACAAGAAAGGGTCCTGAAGGAAATGGAAGTAATATGAGTTGATAAAGCAATGGGGCCAGATGGGGTGCACCCCAGGGTCCTTAAAGAACTAAGAGAGGTGGTGGCTGAACCTCTGGCTATCCTGTTTAGCCGATCACTGGAAACAGGGGAGGTACCCAAAGACTGGAGGACAGCAGATGTAGTCCCCTTATACAAAAGTGGGAACAAAGAGGAAGCGGGGAACTACAGACCAGTTAGCCTCACCTCGGTGGGGAAGATCATGGAAGCACTACTGAAGGAGAGAATGGTGGAACATCTGGTTGTCAATAGACTACAGGACCCAATGCAGCATGGTTTCACCAGGGGGAGGTCATGTCCGACCAACCTCGTTGAATTTTTTTGACTGGGTGACTAGGGAGGTGGATAATGGGAGGGCAGTGGACATGGCCTATCTAGACTTCAGCAAGGCCTTTGACACTGTGCCACATAGAAGACTATTACACAAACTGGGGAATATGGGTGTGGGCAGGACATTAGTGTGGTGGGTAGGTAACTGGCTGGGTGGCAGGACACAGAGGGTGGTGGTAAATGGCTGTCACTCCACAGAGGGAAGAGTGACCAGTGGGTACCACAGGGATCAGTGCTGGGACCGGTCCTATTCAACATCTTCATCAGTGACATTGCTTGGGACCTAGAAGGCAGAATTTCACTGTTCGCTGATGACACAAAGCTCTGTAACAGAGTAGACACACCAGAGGGTGTAGACAGAATGAGAAGCGACCACCAGAAACTTGAAGAATGGTCAGGGTTTGCCAGTTGAAATTCAATGCAAAAGTGCAAGATAATGCATATAGAGGCACAAAACCCTGGCACAATATATCAGTTAGGGGTGAGGATATAGCATGCACCAAGCAGGAAAGGGATCTTGGGGTTATCATCTCTGATGACCTCAAGGTAGAAACAAGTATGACAAGGCAGCAGGTAAAGCAAATAGGATGCTGGGATGTATAGGCAGGGGCATCACCAGCAGGAAAAGGGAGGTCATAATTCCACTATACAAAACACTAGTGAGGCCCCACCTGGAGTACAGTGTACAGTTCTGGAGACCATACCTACGTAAGGAAGGACATAGACAGGGTAGAGAAGGTTCAGAGGAGGGCAACAAAGATGGTACATGGATTGCATCACAAGTCCTATGAAGACAGGTTGAAGGAACTGAACATGTACTCCCTGGAGGAAGGAGGGAGAGAGGGATATGATAGAGACATACAAGTATCTTACAGGGAGGAACGGTGCAGGAAAACACTATTTTAAGTGAAAAAGATGTTCCAGGACTAGAGGCATGGGATGAAGTTGGAGGAGGACGATTCAGAGGAAACATGAGAAAGAATTTCTTCACAGAACAGGTGGTGGACAAGTGGAACACCCTGCCAGAGGAAGTGGTGGGGGCTGAAGCAATCACGGGATTTAAGAATGCATGTGATAGACATAAAGGAATTCTGGAGGTCAGGGGTAAGGGGCAACAGACTTCTAGGAAAACATAAACTGAACTTACAAGCTCAAATGGGCAGACCAGGTGGACCATAGGCCCTTATCTGCCGACACTGTCTATGTATTTAAATTAAGTGCCTTTGTTTCTGATATAGTTCGAGCTGATAGAGAGATCGAGATTGACAGATATACAGTACAGGCAGTAGTAGGAACCCACTCCATGATCTGGGTTGCCTGCACAGCAGCATTCACTGCCACTGAGGTCATGACACCATTGTTGTTATGAACATGACATATTATGTTCCTTTTCTCTATTGCCATCTGTATTACACCCTTAGTCCTACTTCCTAAGCACGTTTTGTAGGGAGAACCATCTACCAAGCATGACCTGAACTATGACAAGCCAAGTCTCCATCGTCACCACGACCCGCTTTGGGGGGGGCATCCCATCTTCTTACCTTCTATCTCTGCACACTGGCACTGACTCAATGGTCTCAGATGGCCTCACCTGGCTACCCTGAACTGTGTGATGTGAGGGAGGGTGACAACGCTGGCACCAGCGGCACTCTCACTAGTCCCTCCAGAGTCATCCCGACCACCACACTGCTCGCTCCATCCTCCCACCATCATGATGTCACGTGGCCCACTATGGCTCATGGGACTTGGAGACTGGGGAGGGTTTCAGTGTTCTTTCCTAACTGCTACCATCCCACCAAGTATGATCATAGGGGAAGGGGAAAGGCTGCGCAGCACTCAGCGAGTGTCACCCTGAGCCTTCTGCCGGTGGTGCCACAAAAGCCCAGGTAGTGAGGCTCTGGTTACCATAGGGACCGTCAGACGCTGAGTCCCTGCCTTGGACTGTCAGTACCGGCTCCCGGCAAGGGTATGGAGTTCGGGATTGCCGGGGGAATACATAGACTGCTTACGGAGGCAGCACACATGCTGTACACAGTACAATCCAGGCAGGATCCGGTACCTGTCTTACAATGCAGGTTTTGTAATGGCACAAACAGTACAGTTGGAGGGTCTGGTGCTGTCCGATAGTGCCACAATGCACGCTGGTATGGTGGGGGACTGGGGCCTACACGATGGAGCATTTTGACGCACAATGGTACTGTTACAGGGACCTAACCATTACAGCAACTGTTGTTGAAACCACCTCGCAACAGGTTTCAACAACAGTTACAAAAACGCCTTCTGTAACGTTACAGGTATAAACGCAAACCATTGTGGTAATGGTTTGGGCACTCTGTAACATTACAGAGGCATAGTGTGGACAGGGCCTAAAACACCACAGTGCAACATTCGGAAGCAGGACACATTTTAAAATAGGGCTTTTTTGTTCTAATGGTTTTATTCTGTAAAAAATTAAAGAATTTTATGAATACTACTATCATATTATGCAGCCTTATAGTCGAAAAACAAGATATAATGAAATTCACAGGACCTACCTGACATCTACAGTATCTGATGAAAATAAAAACAAACAAATAAATAAATAAATAGATAAAAAAATGCATACTGCTACCATCTGGAACCTGCACTCCAAGAGGATCATCATCAACAAAATTTCTCACATCAGACAGTGTTACTTCAGCTCTGTAGCTAGCAGTTTTGGGACGTAGAATAAAAGAGAAACTATCTCCTTGATAGGAACAGGACCTCCTACATGATTTCTCCCATTGTAAAGAATTTAGCACCACCCCCTATATGCTGTATCAATTGTAATCTGTTTTTCAACAGGATGGCCCAGCTGATGTAATACATCTCAGTTTTAGTAGGGTCCTTTTACTCAGTTTCACAGATAGAAGGAGTGAAGCATTGAGATGAAAGGCAGCACGCCTACAATCCCAGGCCCAGTGACTGGGGAAGGGGGGTAGAATTGGGATTCGAACCTGTGGCCTCCTGTTTCTCAGCTCAGTGCTCTAGCCACCAGATGCCACAGTGCACCATGATTGTTGGAGTGCAGAGCTGCTTGATCCCCACCCATCCCCACTACCACTTACTTACTGATTGATCTCAGCAAGTCCTCTGATCTCCCTGCACCTAACCTGCTTGCTCGGTCACTTTTTCTCTTTTGCTGTCTCTTTCTGTCTCTCTCTCTTTCACTCTGTCTCGCTCACTCTCTCCCTCTCTCTCACTCTCTCACTCCGTCTCACCCTCCCTCACTCTGATTCTTTCTCTCTTTTCCTCTGCTTATGATTTCCTCAGACAGTGCAGTAATCACACTGTACAAACTTTACTGGAGAGCTCTGTTTCCTAGAAAATTATTAATTTATGCATATATGTATGTATGTATTGTCAACTGGGAAATGAGAAGTAGGCAATTCTGCTTATTTTCAGTCAAGGCTTGGAGGGGATGAGTGAATACAGATTCAAATTAACTGAAACTGAATCAGATTAAGTTCTTGCTGTTTTTTTACTGAAATCTTAACCTTATCTGAGGTAGATCTGCACTGGGGTAAATTTTCCAGAAAATCACCATATCCAAAATGAAATATCCTTCTCTGGAGTTATTGTCTGGAATGGGGTTCTTGGACACTCTGGATGACTGCAACATTACTCACAAATGTTGTGCCCTGCTGAGAATAATGAGACATCCTGGTTATTGGTTGTTCTGAATGAACGATCTGAGACAAAGCCTCAGTCTAAATACAGCCCAGATGCAGGCACTCACTGGGGAAAAGTATGCCTCCGACACAGAGCTTAAAAAAGTTTGCAAAAGCCTACATTTTATTGGCTTCTAGTAAGATAGCCACTAGGACTGGGGGTGCTCTAAACATCCAGGCTCAGTCTAACCTGACAGTTTGTGGAAAAGAAGCAGCTCCTAAACATAATCCACTGTTATTAATGTATCAATGTATGTTAATTGCAGTATCAGCAACAACTGACTGATTGCAACTGATGATGTCACTGGTTAGAGCACCTACTGTATACTGGTGCAATGGGTGTGAGAGGGTACCTACACAGAAACACAGAATCTGATGGCAGAAGGGGACCTAAGGCCCATCAAGTCTAACCATAGTAATATAGAAAACTGATTTTAACAACCAGAGTGCCAGAAATAGAAAAAAAAGTTTAGAAAAAGCACAGGGTGTATAGCAAAAATGAAATGAAGAGTGATGCAGCGATGATTTCCTCTCCCTTTAACTGAATGGTTAAAGCTACTGACTTCAGGATTCTATGCCGTATGTTTTAGCCACAGCAAATGCTGGGTCCCTTTAACAATATTCCACTGATGATTAAAAACATTGTGGTGCTTTGCTATGCACTGGAACTACAATAGAAGGCTGTGCATCAGATTGAACAGTTACTATGGTTGCAGAATAGCATGTTTAAAAAAAGGTAGAGTGATGTGTAATCAGATTTGAATTAACTATGTATTTCAGGATGAATTCCATTGAAGTAATAATTAAGTAATTATGAATGTGAAATTAATTCAGTTGGATTAATGTACATTTTTTCAGGATGAACTAGTCACTTTAGTTGCAATGTTATTACCATCGAAGCGTTCTGTAATAAACTGCTCATGCATTTTGTACATGATTACATGGCTGAGCCAAAATCTGGACCCTGACCATGAATCAAATCCAGTGGCATTCATTTGCAATTCAATAATTACATACTCATTACCTCACTGGAATTCATCAAGAAATGAACAGCTTTTTTGTGTCTAGATATGTACAAATTACTGTTACCATACTCAGGGGATCTGGGTAGTGCAGCATACCCTTAAATGAGCTCCGAGGAGCCTTGTTTTCAATTACACAATAATCATAAAATAAAATTGAATTTCAAGTCATTTTGTTATGTCGATGTGTGCATCAAAGCATGATCATTGGACTTTACAGTTCCATTTTGCCCTGATGCTAATCTGGAGCAGAGGCCATTATTCCCCTGCTTGTGACATCATTACCAGTTCCATGGCAATAGATTGGGATGTCACAATCAGGGGATTATGGCCTCATCTCTTAAACAGCCTCAGCACAGAGTGAACTGAAAAGAAACAGCGAGGCTCATATAGTATATGGTTCAGTGCTGTTGTATATGAAAATCCATACACTTCCAGATACTGTTGCACCAGGGTAGTGATGTCAGAATGCTGTTGTGCCACAGCAGTGATGTTAGAATGCTGCTGTACCACAGTAGTGATGTCAGAATGATGTTGTGCCACAGCAGTGATGTTAGAATGCTGCTGTATCACAGTAGTGATGTCAGAATGATGCTGTGCCACAGCAGTGATGTTAGAATGCTGCTGTACCACAGTAGTGATGTCAGAATGATGTTGTGCCACAGCAGTGATGTCAGAATGATGTTGTGCCACATCAGTGATGTTAGAATGTTGCTGTACCACACTAATGATGTCAGACTGTTGTTGTACCACATCTATGAAACATAGAATTTGATGGCAGATAAGGACCACTTGGCCCACCTAGTCTGCCCTTTTGTCCCTGCCTATATTGTCACCACAGACTCTGCTTGATCTCCTGCTCCCTCCTCCCATCCCCCGCTTCCTAGCTACTATTCCTTTGTGCCTATCCCACACATGCTTGAAGCTCACCACTGTTTTGATACCCACTACCTCTGCTGGAAGACTGCTCCAGGCATATACCACTCTTTCAGTGAAGAAGTACTTCCTCACATGGCTCCTAAATTTTCCCCCTTTCTGGGGACGGACTCAGGAGTCAGAGGGCCAGCTGGGGGAGAAGGATTGTGTGCCCTGGGGATGGCTTTCCTTCTTTGAGTGGAGAGCGGAAGAGTGTCCAGCACCTTATGGACTCCTGGCAGAGGCTGGAGGTTCTGCCATGGCCAGCACCCTCAATCTTGGGGGAGCAGGGTAGACATTGCATGTTATTGCACATCCCGCCATCGGGGAACAGCATTCACAAAAATGGCTGGCGACCCCATTAATGATGCCCACCATTAGACTCACCATCTCCCGCCATGCCTCCTGGTCACATCCAAGATGTGTGTTCCATTGGTTGGCTCACCCCCTCAGCCCCACAGTGGGGGAGGTAAGCCCAGGGAGCCCTGCCAGCGGCAGTGTTGCCACTGGTAATCTACACGACTGTTCATGGGGAGGGGTCAGACGGTGGCCCCACATTGTAAAGCCATGGTGGTCATGGCTGTGGAGGTCATGGTGGGAGGGGTGCGATCGGAGGAGTAGAGTTGGATGCCTTGGGTTTGCTAGCCGACAAAAACCAAAAATCCCCATTTCCAGCTTCATTACATCCCCTTGTTCAAGTGTATATTTTCCTCTGAAAAATACTCCCTTCCTGTACATTGTTCAACCCATGAGGTATTTATAGGTCTGTAACATGCCCACCCTCTCCCTCTTCTCTTCCAGGGTGTACTTATTGAAGTCACTCAAGTCTCTCTCCTTAAAGGGCTTCTGATGCAGCCCTTGCACCATTTTAGTTGCCCTCCTCTGAACAGCCTCCACCCTATCTATGACTTTCCTGAGATGTGGTCTCCAGAACTAGACACAGTACTCCAGATGGAGTCTCACCAATGATCTACACAGTGGCAACACCACCTCCCTTCTTCTGCTGGTAATAGCCCTCCCTGTGCACCACAGTATCCAACTGGCCCTACCTGCTGCTTTGTCTCACTGTCGTGGCACCTTGAGGTCATCCAGTTTGATTACTCAAACTTCCCATTCCTGTTTGGTGACTGCCAATACCTCTTCCACCATTTTATACTCTGCCTCCAGGTTTCTGTGGCCTAGGTGCATGATTTTGCACTTTCTTGCATTGAAATCCATCTGCCATACCCTCAACTACTCCTCAAGTTTTTCTCAGGTCTCTGCACATTCTCTCCAACCCCTCTGGAGTATCCACCCTATTGCTGATTTTGGTGTCATCTGGAAAAAGCCATACCTTCCCTTCAAGCCCATCAGCAATGTCACTTATAAAGACATTAAAGAGGAGATAGACAGAGAAGTGATCCTTCTCATGTGCAGATCACTGGTCAGAACTCATAAGAGTACTGTATTCAGTTTCTGTGCCCCCCAGAACAAAACAGATATAGCAAGGTCAGAAAGGGTTCAGAGAAGATCAACCAAGTTGATTATAGGGTTGGAAAAGAAGTCATGTGAAGAGAAGTCAAATAGCTTGGGGCTAGTCAGCCTGGAGGATAACTGTTTAGAGTGCAACAACAAATATGGACACTGTGAGATGCTTGCACTTGGAATTTAAAACAAATAAATAAGGAATAAGTGGCCATAATATACAAAGGGGGAAATTTCAGAACGGAAAAAAAGGAAAGGCTGGTTTACACAATGAGTTGTGGGAATTTGCAGTAATCTTCCAGAATCTGTGGTTGTCAGTGACACCTTACCCAGCTTTCAGAATAGACTTGACAAGCATCTATTGGGGGGGGAGTCAGTGGTCTAAACTAATAATTTCTACTGACAAGCATGATAGGCTATGTCTCCTCTTGGAATGCTGTGTTCCTACATTCCTATGTTGCTGCCAGTATTGAGCCCCAAGGTACCCCACTGGTCACCCTCCCTTCCCCAAGTGAGTTGCATTTACCATCACCCTCTGTGGCCTAACCCTAACCATTGCCTCAGTGCTTGTGTGCTGAGGTTCTTTGTCTTTTAGCTTGTTTTTTGATTTTATTGGGTTCACCACAACATAACCCAGATAGACCATCTTAGGGTAGCTGGTTCATTCCACTGGGGTGTCACACAGACGAGGCACACTGATGAGTCCTGATAGGACAAAACACGTGTATGTGTCTTCTACTAGCACCCTTTGCAGACTGTGTGAGAGACCTTTTGGTACCATGCATTTCTGCTTAAAGTTGAACCAGCATAATATTCTGTGGTGATTGGCTTATACAGCCCATGGTGCTTTGCATTATGGGGGTATGTGTGATTTTGTATTTCCTTGAAACTTGGCTTCCTGTCCAGTTCCCCTTCAGGGTAACCATTGCCTCAGTGCTTGCCTGCTGAGATTCTTTGTCTTTTAACCATTAATCAGTTTCTTATCCAGTTTACCACATTAGAACCCACCCTATAAACTGCCCAGTTTCTTTATGAGCCTCCTATGTGGTACGGTGCTGCAGGCATGACTAAAATCTAAGTAGGTCATGTCCAGCACCCCACATTGATCTATTTCGCTGGTCACCCAGTCAAAGAAAACTACCAAGTTTGTCTGACATGACACCCCCTCCCACCCCCCACCATGAATCTGTGTTGGCTCAGGTCTTGTAACCCACTGGATTCAAGATACTCCACAGCCCTTTCCTTTAGCTGTGACTCCATTAACTTCACCACTACTAATGTCAGCCTCACCGGCCTATAGTTGCCAGCCTCCTCCCTGCTACCCTTTTTTATGAAGTGGGACTACAGCTTCCCACCTCTGTCCTCTGGAATCACTCCTGTTTCCAGTTAGTTGTTGAATACGGCTGTCAGAGGTGCAGGCAGTACCTCCCTGAGCTCCTGCAACACCCTTTGGTGTACACTCACTCACGTCCATCTTCTAATGTTCAGAAATAATGCAATTAAGACACTAGCAATGTGTCAGGTCAAGTTTAATTCATGATAAAACTGCAAAAGGTGCAGGAAACAGTCCAGGTGCAACAAAACTCCTTGACATTTTGCACCTATGTGCTTTTTCAAAATGTGTGTGACACTCAGTCTCCTTTTATAGTTCATTCTTAAAGTGACGGACATGGAATACAGTATAAATTAGTTCAGCAGTACTGATAAACAGTATAAGTACCACATACCAAGGTGCAAGGTGCAAAACAAGTGAGAATATTTCAGAGCTAAATTACATTGTAACATGGCATAAATGTAATAGCAAAATAAATGTCTGACATTGTCAAAGAGCATCAGGTGACTACAAAGCAACCATGGATTAATGCCACAGTAGATGCATGGTTGCTTGTGCAGTACCATAGTTATCCACAGTAAGTACCATTGTAGAGTTTTCTGTGCTACCAACCATGGATTACTTGAGAATTGTAATCCTTGGTTGGTGTCTGTATGGCAGTACCCTTTGCAACCAGTGAAGGAGCCGAATGGGCACACAGCACGGAACTGTTTGACAATGGTAGGCAATAGTACAAAATGAGTGTGCTGTGCATCTGAGGTTTCTGTCATTTTGATTTGTGCTTATAAGAGACCCGGAGGAGCGGAGGGGTATTAGCGGTGTGTGTCAGGCACAGGGCAATTGGGATCAAAACCAGAACAAAGGCAGGTGACTGAAGGACTGTTAGCGCTGTGTCTTGGGAGCGCTTCTCTGTGTATGTGCATCTTCAGTCAGAAGTAGAGAGCGAGAGAGAAAGAGTGAGCCACAGACAGACACGGGAAGCACTGTGCTGCTGCAACATAAAATCGGTACACCACGACTGTGACACACACGGAGTCCCCGTCAGCTCACGAAGAGACATCCTCAGCATGACCTCAGTGGGTGCCATCTCCGTTGAAGCAGTCTTCTTGTTGTATCACGGCTCCCGCTTGCAGGGCAGAAACTTGCAAGTCTGCAGTGTTGTTTTCTCATGGATTGTGCTTGCCCTGGTAGAAAGCTGTCACACAAGTCAGCAGTTTTGTTGTTTCACAGCTCCCACTGTTCACGGCTTGTACCGCTGTTCTTTCAAGGCTCCCGCTTGTTGTTATTTCATGGCTGTAGAAGTGCAGTAACACAAAGCAGCACACCCGAAACTGACACCACAAAGCAGCATGGCCGGACAGTCACATGGAGCCATTTCTGCCAAAGTGTTAACAGTCCTTTTGTTTCAAAATCGCACTTGCCATGTTACAAGTGCATTAAACCACTCCAGAGCATGATTCTACTTGTGGCATTAATCCATGGTTGGCAGGTTAGACACACTCGGCCTTCAGCCTCATGTGCCAACTAGCCCAACCATGGATTAATGCCACAGTAGAACCATGCTCTGTCATGGTTTAATGTTACATGTACACTTACACACAAAAGGTTAAAAAGCTGACTGAAAACTGTCACGGGGTACTAGGTTAAACATGGTGCATTAGAAACCCCTTATTCAAAATCAATCATTATGTTAGGCTCAGATAGCAATACTAGTTGCTGTAAGCTCACTTTCCACTGGCACTACAACTCCGTACAGTGGCTCTTTGTTTGGATACCCCTGGGTGTACCCCATCTGGCCCCATACCTTTGTCCACTCTCAGATTTGCAAGTCCTTTTAGGACTCTCTCATCTGTAAATAGACTTGTGTCTACCTCCCTTCCCCTAGTGTTTCTGTGACTTTTATGTGGTCCATCCCCTTTCCTTTCTCTGTAAAGACTGAGCAAAAGTATCTGTTCAGGATATCTGCTTTTTCTTGATCCTCCTCTACATGGTCCCACCCTGCCTGTCTTTACCTCACAAACCTTACCCTACTCTTCCTCTTTTCACTTATGTACCTATAAAAGGTCTTCTTCTGCTTATTTAACTTTCCTCAGTTTGTCTCTTTCTGCTCTTCACCACTTTCCCTGCTTCCCTCTGCTTCTAGTGCACCTCCCTATCGTCTTCCCCCTGTGTCTCTTTGTGCCTCCTGAATGCTATCACTTTAGCCTTTACCTTTTCAGCCACTTCCCTTGAGGACCATAGCGGTCTCTTTTTCCTCCTGTTTGTGCTCACTTCTCTTGTGCAGAGGTTTGTTGCCTTCACTATGCCATCCCTTAACTTGGCCCACTGTTCCTCCACCCCACCTAAGTCACCAGCCCCACTTGGTCATCTCTGAGGCATTCACCCAGTTTTTTTTTTAATCTGCCCTCCTCATTGTGTGGTTTGCTTCTGCTGCTGCTGCCCTTATGTTGAACCACACTGTATGGAGATCACTGGTCTCCAGGTGGCCTCCCACCATGACATCTGCAATACTGTCTCTGTTTGTGAGCATCAGGTTCTGCACTGTCCCATCATGAGTAGTTGCCTGAGACATGCCTCCTGCAAGGAGTTTGCAATGTCCCTGCTTTTAGCTGAGGCCACAGCTGGGAAGCTCCAATCCACATAAGGCAGGTTAAAGTCCCCCATCAGCAGCACCTCCCCTTTTTCTGCCATTGTATTAATTGCTTCCCCCAGTGCCTTACCCAATTTGGTGTCACATTAAATGAGCAAATGCATTTGAATAACTTAATTTGAGAGATGGAAGAATAGCGCATTATTTCAGCGAGTAGTCCTTAAAAGTGAATGTAATTTCAGTGCGGTGACATGTGTTGGGTTAGTATGGACCCTGCTGTAATAATAAGTGTGGTCTTGGTCAGGGTTATTTATAGTAAGGGGGATTAGGAGGGTGAAGCCCCCTGACAGGAGGCTCAGGGGTCATCGCCCCCTGCAGAAAATTACTGTAGCATTATATTAGTGTGTTAGATAGTGAGTGGTTATTTTCTGTTTTCCATAGTGAGCTGTTTTGATGTTCGCTGTATTTGATATTTGCTGTATTTGCTGGTGCTCATTTGTGTTTGCTGATATGGTTGGCGCGGTTTTTTATTCACTCTTCTGACACGGAACCATATAATTCCACACCCCTGTGATGGGGGACTGTAGATCACAACAGCTCAAATACAGTGGCTCTGGCTTCTGTCTCCAGGGTGACCTACAGTACTTCCAACCCCTCCAGTCCCCTCTGGGTTCACTGCATTTCCATCACTTTGATACATCCCTTACATACAGCACCACTCCTCCTCCCTTCTTCCTCACCCTATTCTTCCTGAACTGAATATAACTTGGTATTATCATGTTCCACTCGTGGTTACCTCTGCACCATGACTCAGCAATGACCACAGTATCCAAGTCTTCTTCGCCATAATGGCCTCTAGAGCTGGAATTTTATTCCCAAGACTCCTTGCATTTGCACACATGGCCTTCCACACCTTATTCCCACTCTGCCTGCAACTCCCCTTTTTCCCTTTTTGCCCCACCTCCTTTCCCCTCTCCTTTTGCAACCTTTGTTCTGATCCCCTTGTCTTCTATCACACTGTTTTTTTTTTCTTTATCAAGATCCCTGGAGGATTCTCTTCCCCTCAGGTCCTCCCTTCTTATTGCTTCAGTCTGTGGGGGTAGTTTATGCCTCCCGTTTTTCTTCCACCACCCCTTCAACTAGTTTAAATGTTCATCAAAGTAACATTTAAACCATCCACTGAGGACTGCTGTTCCCCTCCCAGTTGAATACAGGCCATCACTTCTGTATAAGCCCAAGGGAGGCAGTATAGCGCAGTGGTCTAAGGCTCTGAGCTGCAAATTTGGTAACATCCAGCAGACCAGACCTGGGTTTGAATCCCACAGCTTCCACTTGCATACTGTGAGACCCTGAGCAAGTCACTTAACCTCCTTGTGCTCCCAGGTCGCTCCTGTAAAAAAGCTTTCAGCTTAGTGTGCTATACCTGGTTAAACAACTAAAATAAAGGCCCACATCCTTCCATGGTACTCCACAGTCCCCAATGTAGCTGAAACCCTCTTCTTTGCACCATACCTTCAACCACCAGCTGAAGCTCCTGGTGTGGAGAACCCCATCCTCCCACAGTTGTAGACAAGCAGCACCTCAGCAATAGCCACTGTGTGTGCTGCCTGCCTAAGACCCCTCCCCAGTTCCCTGAAATCTCCCTGCACAATCCTAGCCCTGTCCCTAGCTAGGTCATTAGTCCCCAGACGGACAATAACATTCAGCTCTGCTTCCTGCCCTGCCACTGCAGTCCTTAGGATCTGCTGTCCCTACCTCTGAGCTGTGGCACCAAGTAGGTATCTTATCTCCCCCTTTCCCTCCCTTCCTGTTCCCAATTTTACCCCCCTAGCAATTGAGTTCCCCACCAGAAGTTGCTTCCTCCCCTGCTGGGGTCCAAGATCTCCCACCTTGGGGCCTCACCTATGGAAGATCACTACATCCTCCCTGGTCACTACCATAGGTGCTTTCCCTCAACAGCCCTGTCCTTTCAGAGTGGTGAATGAAATTTGTAGTGGTGCAGGCTGAGGAATGTGTCCCTGATCCACCATCCCAAAGCCCACCACAGTCCAGCTGGCCCTCCTTCTCCTAGGCATCCTCTAGGGCAACGGTGGCAGATGTGGTGGTCACTGGGTGGGAGGAAAGGACTTCCAGATCCTAGCCAACTCAGCCCAGAGACCAGTGACCTCCTCCTTCAGCCCAAAAGGGTGTGTACAGATGGGGCAACACCTGAGTCTTAGGTTTTCCAGAAAACTGCAGCTCCGCACCAATTACACTGCACCGCTCCCATAATTGCATTTATATTTTTCTCTGTACTATTACTGGCTATGCCTGCCCCCTAGTACCTCCTTCCTGGTGCTTTAGACCTTTTTTGCCTTCACTGTCTACTGGTAATTACTTTGTCACCCTACCCTAAATAGTGTGTTTCTTGTTTTCCCCTTTTTTTCCCCTCATTTTACTCCTTTCTTGTTTTTATATTCCCCCTTGTAACCCCCTGCCTTCCTTCTACTTAATCTTCCCCTTGACTTTTTTAACAAATACATACCCCTACCCTAGATAGGGCATTTCCTACTTTTCCACGCAACAGGTTCTTACTGTTTGTAAGGACTGTTACCTCCCTGCTGTTGCCCCTTCACCCCTCCTCCAGTGCTTTCTATGCAGCAGCAGCAAGTGAACAGGTACTGTACCTCACCTTACTGGACCGACAGAATTCCATGCATGCATGTCTGCTGTCACTTGCAGAAGCCTGTTGACTCCTAAGATGACAATTCCCTTGACCTGCTGCACTCCTGCTCTGTCTCACCCACAAGCTGGGACAGGAGTGTGATGGGACATGCTGGGAAAGGGTTATTTTATAGTTCCCTGGGAACTTCCTGCTTAGCTGCAATCAGAGGAGGCTGGTCAAGTGTTCCCTGGCTCAGGCAGGTCACCAAAAATGGCACAGTTTCTAGTTCCTGCCTACTGGGGAAAAACGCTCTAAATAGCTCCAAGCAGTGAGTACTGTGCCTTTTTCAGTGATTTAAGCCCTCCTTATGACCACTGCTGCAGACCCCATTGCTGGCACTACCTCTGATCTGCAGCACTGTTCATGAACTAAGGACCAGCTCTCCTCTTATGCAGTTCTGTGAGTTTCCTGCTCCACTGTGATTGGAAGAGGCTGGTTATATGTTCCCCATGTCAGGCAGGTTGATGAAAATGGTGCGCTTCCCTCTTCCTGCCTTCTGTGAGAAAAGATCCAAACAACTCCAACCCGTGAGAGCGTACAGTGTTCTGAACGAGTTTTATTGAGCATCTCAATTTGAGTGACTCAATAAGACCGCTCGAAACAAGAGCGGGTGTAAAAGAACGTCGAGCTATAATGCAGAGAAAGTGTAGCAGAAGCTGCACTCCCTCGAAGAGGATATGGTCCTTTGTTTGGCCAAGCCTTGCTGAGGTGGCCATTTGGCATAGTGGCTAGAGACACTGCCTGTAAAGATTAAGAAACCAGGTTTGGGTCCCAGTGTGGAAGAGGAATTTTTTTGTCCAAGGGTTTTGTTTTTTTTCCTAAGTCCACCCCTCCTGGAGTTAACAATCGGTTAGTTTGGGGGTGTGGAAGGCACAGCCCTGGCATTAGAAAAGTGTATTTTTTGCTATGAATACGGAATGTTAGTGGCCGTTGCTCTATCCGACAGTTGATGTTATGTTGGTCACTATTTTCTTCGAGAAGTTTTTTAGTCGTTCTTCTTGGTAGGTGACATAAAAAACCCGCCCTTATCACATAAAACCACAGTGAGTACTGTGCTTATTTCGGTGATTTCAGCCCTCTGTTCCCCCTTGCTGCAGACCCCATTGCCAGTACTATCCTCAATCTGCAGAAGTGCTCAGAAACTAAGAACTGACTCTCTTCTTCTGCAGCTCCATGAGCTTTCTGCTCAGCTGCATTTGAAGGAAGCTAGTCTATGAAGTCGGCATGTTGTGTGTACCTCAGCAGAAATGTCAGAATGTTATTGTACCACAGTAGCCATGTCACAGCGGTGGTACAACACCATGGAATCCAGTTTCTATTCATAGTCCTTGTGCTTACCGGCATTGCAAATTTTTCATCATGATGATTTCAGAAATACTGTAAAAAAACAAGAGAACTGTTTGTTAAAAGAGGAATCACTAGAAAAGTTGCCAGCTCATTTAGCTATTACTTAAATCACATTAAATGTTTTTAATCGTGTCCTGCTGTTCACAGTTTTCTGTTAATTTGACAACTGTTGAAGACAGAGTTAGAAAGAAGGTAAAAGTAAGTTCATAGAATCACAGAACTCTGTCAGCAGAAAAGGACCTCTCTGGCTCATTGAGTCTGCCCTCACCCCCACCCCCAACTCAGCTCCTTTGTCCAGGGACTTCTCCTTCCCCCCACTGGTCAACCCTTTATGTCTGTCCCATGCCCTCTTGAACCCATCCACCATTTCAGCCCCCACCACATCCTCCGGTAGTTTGTTCCAGGGCTCCACTACCCTCTCTATGAAGTAACACCCCCTCACATTGCCCTTAAATCTTTCTCCTTCTAATCTTAGACCATGATCTCTAGTTTTAGCACCCACTTTCCTTGTAAATAAGCTACTCTCCCTCACCTTATTAGTCCCCTTCACATACTTAAGTGTTTCTATCATGTCCTCCCTCTCCCTTCTAGTCTCCAATGGGTACAAATCCAGTTCCCTCCACCTCTCCTTATACGGCTTGCTATGCATATCATGCACCATCTTGGTTGCCCATCTCTGAACCCTTTCAATTCCATCTATGTCCTTGAATAGGTGAGGTCTCCAGAAGTGGACCCATACTCCAGGTGAGGTCTCACCATGGTTTTATAAAGAGGCATCAGTACCTCCCTCCTTCTGCTTGTTATGCCCCTCCCTATGCACGCCAGCATTCCATTTGTCTTGCCCATCACTTTTTTTGCTTTGATTACCCACTTTAAGGTTTACTTGGTTTATGGGACAAAAGAAGGCAAGTGCCTATAAATATTGTCCTCCACATAAGTGGATCATTATTTATGACCCTATCTGGTCAACCATTTGTCCAGTTTAGATTTAAAGATCAAAAATGAGGGGGAGTCTACAATGTCCTGGGGAAGTGTATTCCAAAGTCTCGGAGTTCTTATTGTAAAAAAATTTTGTCTATTATTAGTTTTACATTTGGCAATATTAAGCTGTTTATTATTTAATCTGAGTCCAGTTTTCCTATTTGCAAAGGAAATACCACATTGCTTTATTATGATGTGATTATGAATAATCTTGAAGAGTTGAAGTAGATCCCCCCATGTTCTTCTTAATTTAAGCGAATGCAAACCCGTTTTTTGTAATCTAATATCATAGTCTTCCTGAGCCAAGTATGGTATAGATTTTGTGACTTTTCTTTGGATCATCTCCAACCTATTCATATCACCACAAAGATATGGACTCCAAAACAGAGAACCATAATCCATATAAGGTCTAATGTGTGATCTATAAAGTGGGATAATACACTGCTCAGTTCTAGAAACGAAAATATTGTTAATTCTACGAAGGAGTGAATTTGCTTGATTTGCAATTTTTTTACAGTGAGATACTTGTGTCAGCTTGTTATTTACTAAAATCCCCAAGTCTTTTTCTAAACAAGAGGTTTTAATGATGGAGTTATTCAATGAATATTCTTGTTGGGGGTTGTTTTTTCCAAAGTGCAGAATGGCACATTTGGATGTGTTAAACTCTATTTTATTGTTAAGTGCCCATTGCTCAATTATTGAAAGGTCATTGATTAAAGTTTGTCTATTTATAGCATTATTGACTGCACCACCGAGTTTGGTATCATCAGCAAATTTTATGAGAAGGTTGGAGGACTGGATCTTCATATTGCTAATGAAAATATTAAACAGAGTTGGTCCCAGAACAGAGCCCTGTGGCACTCCGCTCATCACCCGGCCCAGATCTGACAGGGAGCCATTTACCCGCACCCTCTGGGATCTGTTAGTCAACCAGTTATTTATCCATAACACAATATTTGTTGAGAAACCTAATTTAAAGAGTTTGGAAATAAGAATATTGTGAGACACTTTATCAAAGGCCTTACTGTAATCCAATAAGATAACATCAGAAGGAATATTTAAATCAAGATTGAGGCTGATAGGATTATAGAATGTTAATAGATTAGTGGTGCATGAAAAACCTGTTCTAAATCCGTGTTGCATAACATCTGTAAGATTAAGAGATATTACTTCCTTGTCCAATAATGATTTAATAATTCTTTCGAGCAATTTACAGGGAATGGAGGTTAAACTGATGGGACGATAATTGTTAACTAATGAGTAGGAACCTTGTTTGTGTATAGGGGTTACTGTTGCCGTTTGCCAATCAGCAGGAACTTCAGATTCACACAAAGATTTATTGAAAATGATTGTTAAGGGGAGAACAATTATATCTTTAGTGCCTAGAAGAAGTTTTGGATGTATACCATCCGGTCCAGGACTAGTAGTTTTCTTAAGAGTTGATAATAAATTATAGATGTCCTTTTGTTGGATGAGTTTCTCATTACTAGATGAGGGGGAAATGATTGTTATGGGTTTTAAGGGATCTTGAGTAAATACTGAAATAAAATAATTGTTTAATGTAGAGGCTACAACAGAATCGGAGTTTATTATTTTATTTTCGAGAATGAGGGGGCCAATTTTTTTGTCGTTCCCTTTCTATTTAAGTAAGCATATAAAGATTTATGCGTGTCTTTTGTGTGAGCTATACGAAATTCTAAATTTCTTTTTGCTGCTACTATAGATTTTTTGAGAAGTCTTACTGATTCTCTATAAGAGAAACTCATTATTATTACTCGTGAGTAAATTGTTATTTTTTAGACGTGCAAATAATATATGCTTACGTCGTATTAGTTTTTTGATAGATGAATTAAACCATGGAGGTATTTTTCCTTTGTAGTTGTGAGTCCATTTATTGGGGACATATTTCTGTTCAACTGTGGATATCTGTGATTTTAAGAAGTCCCAAGCCTCAAAAGTATTGAGGGGGGATAAGATGTTTTCCCAGTCGATTTTATTTAAGTGATTGTTTATTTTATCAAAATCTGCCCTATAGTAATGTTTGATTGTTTTTTTGGTAGGTACCATACAGCAAGAAACAGACATGGAAAGGAATATTGATTTATGATCACTGTTACCCAGGGGATCGGATAAATGTAAATTATTTACCGGAATATCTTGACTAGTTATAACTAGATCTAAGATTTTATTGCCCTGTGTGGGTTCTTTAACTAGCTGAAACAAACCCAAATCGATTATAGTAGTAAGGAAGTTATTTTCATTATTGTTGGAGCCCATTAATGTATCCCAGTTGATAGTTGGAAAATTGAAGTCTCCTAAAAGGAGAACAGACCCCTTACTAGTGAACTGAATTATATCTTCTAATAGTTTAGTATTCTGTAAATTATCAAGTGAGGAGGCACAGTAACAAGTACCTACCAAGATTTGGGGGGTACCAATGGGTTGGATGTATACCCATACAGTCTCTGTGTTATGTTCAATAGGAGATTGAAATGATGGAATATTGTCCTTAACATAGAGACTAACTCCACCCCCTGACTTAGTATCTGGCCTATTTTTGAAATAATGCTTAAACCCCGGAATCTCAGAGGACCAATTTTTGTAAGAGTTACCCCAGGTTTCAGTGACTGCAATCATTGATAGGTCCAGGAGATGGGCTTTTAATTCCAATTCAGCTTTTTGGCTGTGTTCAAAGATTGTGCATTAAGGGATAAGATATTAAAGTGAGGGTTTAATGGTTTAGACCCCTTGTCAAGAGTTTTAGACAGTGTTCCAAACTCCCCCTTACCTAACAGTTTAAATGGGAATTTATGTATGAGACAATTTTCTTCCCAAGTATGATACTACCTCTTCTACTGAGATGAAGACCATCCCAACAAAAGAGGGAAGGGTTGTGATGGTAATCCTCCCAATGAGTTAGACAGGTTGTTTGATATTATAATCCCCAGATCACTCTCCTGCTCAGTTGGCTTAATTACCCCCCCTCCACCAGCGTGAGGTGGCTTGCAGGTTTTTACTCCCCATATGCTTTACTGTACACTTTTTGGCATTTAATTTCAGCTACCAAGTTTCCGACCACCCTTCCAGAATCTTCAGGTCCTCCCTCATGGTAAGTTAATTAAATAAACTTACACTATACCAAATAATGTGTGGGCAACCATACACAGCAATAGCATTCAGGAAGTATAAGGAAACACAGAAGGAGCATGACAGAGAACTGTACCAGTTAAAGCAGAAGGAAGCAAGGAAGGCAGTCAGAATAGCAAAGGCCCAGACTGAAGAAAAGATAGCCAGCTTGGTTAAGAAGGGCAATAAAACCTTTTATATGTACATTAGGGAGTGAAAAAAGCCTAAGGCAAGGATACTGAGGCTGAATAAAGAGAAGGGTGGTTGGGCAGAGAGGGACAGTGAAAAAAGCAGGGATACTGAATGAATACTTCTGCTCAGTATTCACAAAGGAAGAGGAGGGGGAGGTACCTAATCCAGTCAATAGAAGCACTCTGGATAGGGGGGTTGATATCAGTTCTTTCACAGAAGAAAGGGTTCTGAAAGAACTCCTGAAACTGAAGGTGGATAGAGCAATGGAGCCTGATGGGATTCACCTCAGAATTCTAAAAGAACTAATGGGAGAATTAGTAACACCACTGACTACCCTTTTTAACAAATCATGGGAGGATCGTGTGGTACCTGAGGATTGGAAGAGGGCAGATGTGATTCTTCTTCACAAAAGTGGAAGCATGACAGAGGCAGGAAACTACAGACCTGTCAGTTTGACCTCAGTGGTAAGGAAAATGATGGAATCACTTCTGAAGGAAAGAATTGTTGAGTACCTAGAGGCCAGTGGGGCACAGGACCCAAGGCAGCATGGATTCACAGCAGGAAGGTCATGTCAGATTAATCTAATTGATTTCTTTGACTGGGGGCCCAAAGTTGTAGACCAGGGAGGGGCTGTGGACATGACCTGCCTAGACTTTAGCAAGGCATATGATGCAGTCCCACACAAAAGATTAATAAACAAATTAGCCAGCCTGGACAACAGGACACAGAGGGTAATAGTAAATGGAGTCCACAGTGAAGAAATGGGGGTTACTAGTGGGGTACCCCAGGGTTCAGTACTGGGTCTGGTCCTTTTTAATGTCTTAATAAGTGACATTGCAGAGGGACTGAAAGGAAAAGTATGTCTCTTTGCAGACAACCCAAAGATCTGCAACAGGGCTGATACATAAGGTAAGGTGGAAAGGATGAGGAGGGACTTGGCAAGGCTGGAGGAATGGTTAAATGTATGGCAGTATAGATCCAATGCAATGAAGTGCCAAGTAATGCACCTGGGAAACAGAAACCTAGGGGAAGAGTACACAATGGGGGGTGAGATACTGACAGCAACAAATATGGAAAGGGACCAGGGGTAGTTATATCAGATGACCTAAAGGTAGACAAGCAATGTGAGAAGGCAGTAAGTAAGGCTGGGGGGATACTGGAATGCATAGGGAGAGGCATCACCAGTAGAAAACAGAAAGTTGTTATCCCTCTGTACAGACAGTTGGTGAGACCACATCTGGAGTACTGCATGCAGTTCTGGAGACCCCATTTCCGCAAAGACGTAGACAGGGTGGAGCCTGTGTAGAAGAGAGCAATGAAAATGGTGCAGGGTCTACACCAGAAGACATATGAAGAAAGACTAAAGGAGCTTAATATTTATACCCTTGAGGAAAGAAGGGACAGAGGGGACATGATAGAAACTTTCAAGTACCTCAAGGGAATCAACAAAGTCCAAGAGGGTAGCATCTTTCAGAAAAGGAGATGTGCAAGAACAAGGGGTCACAATTTGAAGATAGAGGGGGGATGGCTCAGAGGTAATGTGAGGAAGTATTTTTTCACAGAGAGAGTTGTAGATGCATGGAACAGCCTTCCTGAGGAGGTTATGGAGTCAAATACAGTGGTGGAATTCAAGAATGCATGGGACAGACATAAGGCAATTCTAGTGGGGGGTAGGAGGAAGTAGGCTGTTGGCTAACTAGGATCTGCAGCTTATCTATTAGGTAGGAAAATGGGCAGACTAGGTGGGCCAAGCGGCCCTTATCTGCCATCAAATTCTGTTTCTGTATTTCTATGTTTCTAAGGCTAATGTTTCCATTTCAGGCTGAGTTGACATCATAGAGTCCTCTTGAGCTTCTTCCTTGAGGTCTATGATGTTATTGCACCCTTTGACGGAAACACATGCTAGTTGTATATAGTTGCCCATATTTTACTAAATATATTTTTATGATGATCAGAGCACCTGCAGTCCCCAGTAAGCCTTTTTCTCTCTCTCTCTCTCTCTCAGGCCTTTGCCACTGAGGCCATCAGGACCAGCGTTACTGCTGTCAAGGTCCCCTTTTTAGCAAGAGCTCAGACCCTGGTGCTGTGATGGCCCTTTTCTCTCACCTTCTACCCTTTAGACTCTCCATAGTGAGGGTCTCTGCTCTGGATAGGAAACACTGTACTCTCTTGGAAACCTTTAACTATGCACTTCTTTTATTCAGCTATTCTTCCCTCAGAGATGCAGTCACAAACAACCAGTTACTCCAGTCTTTAGAAAAATAACTAGGGTCCAGGAGCAGGTTGCAGAATCCTTCTGGTGTACCGACTTCCAGGGCATGAAATGGAATTTCTGCAGTAAGTAGCAGACTTCATCACTGAGAGAGTATTGGAGCTGCCTAGATGGTTAATTCTGGGTGATTTTAATGCCTGGATCAAAGATGAACTCTTACAATTTCTGCAAGACTTCTGCCAGATTATGGATTTTCTGTTCCTAGTACAGCTTGTTAGTACTGTGAGCCACAGATATGGCCATACCTTGGACTTGGTATTCTTGCTGGGTCTTGAGGTCAATAACCTTAGGATTGATCTGGTCCCTTGGTCGGATCATTGTACAGTAAAGTTATCACTTGGGGCTCTTCCTAGTTGTCCACCCCCTGTGGAGATGGTCTACTACCACACTTTAAAGGGGCTGTCCCCAGCAAGACTTCAGGAGGTAATGGACCTCTCGAGTGTGATGGCTGCTTGTGAGGTGAGGACGAGGGCTACAGTGTTGGCTTGTAATAGGGCCATCATTTCAGCTCTCGACTCTGTCACACCTACCAGTGTATGACCCAGGCCTTTTTGCTTGACATCTCCGTGGTTTGACAGGGATCTCAAGGAGACAAAGACCATGGGTCAGAGGTTTGAAGCATTGTTGGTGGAGGAATATGACCAAGGTGGATAAACTGGCTTTGAGAATGCACTACGATGGGTAACAAAGGCCAATTTCCCATAAGAAGGCAGAATTCTGTCCAGGAGATTGCAGCAGGGAGGAACAGACTGGCACAGCTCTTCTAGATGGTAGACAGGCTACTTCATCCCACCTGTCTCCAGCTAGTTACAGCTATGTCAACCACCAGATATGAAGAGTTTGAGCTGTTCTTCTCTGACAGAGTGCACTCTATTTAGTTGGGGATCTCCCTAACAGGGTGGTTGTGGCCCCAAAGTAGTGAGTCAGGTGTCAACAGGAGTGACCTCCCTGCCTGGGGTGAGCTTAAGCTAGTGGGTAGAAGAAGTAAGGAAGGTAATTTTGAAGCTGTGGCCAACATGCTGTGAACTGGACCCGGGCCCAACATAACTCTCAGTGGGATGTGTAAAGTCCGTAGGTCTAGCGTTTGCTGAGACTATCTGGTGTTCATTCTCAGAGGGGTGTTCCTTAACACCTTGAAAGAGGTGTTGGTGAAACCTCTTCTGAAGAAGCCTTCCCTCTGCCTGGACTGCTTAGCAAACTATAGACCAGTATCAAACCCTCCCTTTCTTGGAAAGATTATTGAGAAAATTGTGGCTTTGCAGCTTGAGACACACCTCTCTACCTTTGACATCTACTAACCCCTCCAGTCAGGATTTTGATCTAGGCAAAGCACTGAGACCATGTTAGTCAGGGTGCTAAATGATCTTCTCAAGGTGAGAGACAGGCGAATGGTCAATTTTTGTTCTACTCAACCTCTCCGCAGTATTTGATACCGTGGACCATGAGATGCTGTTGGATCACATCAGGGAGCTCTGCAGACTCACCTGGAATATCATCAAATGGTTTGACTCTTTCTTTACAGACAGGAAGTAGAGGGTTGTGGTGTGAAATTATTCCTATCACCTGATACCCATGCCTTATGGAGTTCCCCAGGGCTTGATTCTCCCACCCATGTTCTTTACAGTATACATGCTACCCCTGGGTGACATTATTAGATGGCACGGCATTAGGTTTCACTGCTATGCAGATGACACCCAGCTGTATCTGTCATTTGCCCCCAGGACACAGGATGAAATGTTTGTACTGAACTCCTGCCTGGCCGAGGTCCAAGACTGGATTTCCTCTAGCTGTCTGAGGCTTACCCTGACAATACGGAAGTGGTAGTGCTTAAGCCTGGTCATTATCAGACAGCATTTTTAAAATACATCACCCGTCCTTGATGTCCTGCCTGCCGCCACTCCCACTGCATGTTTAGTGTCTGCTGGGGTGGTCCCACTTCTGTGGCCCTGCCCAGAAGGGGTAAGCTTGGGCATGGGGTCACGGCATGCAGGGCAGGAGACAATCCCCCAAAGGGGGAAGGGGGGCCAGGAAGAAAAGAAAAAGAGAATAATAATACAGCACTCCAAAGAAACTCCAATAGGTCAAATTGCAGTTAAAAACTTTATTGCAGCAGCAGCTCCAGAGTAGCTGGCTAGAGTCCTAGTTCCTAGGAGCTAGGACTCTAGTTGGCTACTTGGGAGCTGCAGCTGCTGCAATAAAGTTTTTAGGTGCAATTTGGCCTATTGGAGTTTATTTGGAATGCAGTATTCTTCTCCAGGGTGCTGACAGGCCTGCCTAAATGGTGCCATGTGACCCTGGTTCCGTGTAGTCTGTACTGGCCACTGGTAAAGTGGCGAATCACCTTCAAGTCAGCTTGCTGACCTATAAAACCCTACAGGGCCCTAGCTATCTGAGTGACCTTTTGACTCCTCTTTGCCCTCTCAGCCATCTCCGCTCCTCTGAGGAGGGCCTCCTGGTGGTTCCCAGGGCACAGCTTAAATTCTCAGGGGACAAGGTCTTTGAAGTTGCAGGCTCAGCCCTGTGGAACTCCCTTCCCAGATCCCTGAGGGAAGCCCCCTTGCTGGAGGCTTTTTAAGAGGCATTTGAAATCCCACCTTTTTAAGGAGGCATTCTCTATATAATCTTCTGTTTACTGGTTGATTGTGTTTAAGGAGTGTTTAACTATTTATTTGGTATTTATTTCAATTGTTTTTATCCTTGGTATAGGCTTAGCTTGTCTATATGTTGCTATTATATCTATCAAATTATTCATTGAACAGCACTCTGAGCCCCCAGCAATGGATGCTAAATAAATAAAGGTTTACTTACTTACGTTTATAAACAATAGTTGTAGAAATACAGTGAAACCCACCTAAGTGCACATCGGATAAGTGCACATCCCGCTTAAGTGCACAGTTTTCCATTATCCCAATTTTTTTCCTATTCTCTATATGTTAAATAGCCCGGCAAAATGCACAATGGATAAGTGCACATTTTGGTGAAGTGCACATATTTTCAGTCACAAATTTTATGTAAAATGTTGATCTGAGCAGTGTATGAGTGCACATTTATGTTCCACCTTTACTGCTAATGCCTTTTCATTCACATGCAGCCACCTTAACATTACACAGTAATTAAGCAATTAAAGTTAAATAATTGAATTGACCTTTGCTGGAACTGCTTTAAATTATGTTATTGCTCTGAGCTCTTCATTCACACTGGAGTTGTGGAGAGAGACATGGACAAGCTAAGGAAAAGTACCCTAACATTGGAGCAGAAAGTAGCTGTTATCCAGAGACTGCTGGAGCCAAATGTGAAACATTCTGAACTTGCCAAAGAATTTGCCATCAATGTCTCAACGATTTCATGCATATTTTCTCAGAAAGATCAGTTGCTATCTGAATGGGAGAGCGGGGAGAAGCTAGAGCGCAAGAGAAAAAGGACTGGTAACAGTGATACTGTTCAAACAGCACTCTTGTGTCGGTTCACAACGAGCCCACAGCTGATGCACCCATTAGTGGCCTGATCCTGTTACAGAAAGCCCAACAGCTAGCGTTTATGCTTGAGATCCCATTATCACCTACAAATGTGTGGCTATGTCAGTGGAAGGACTTCAGCACATTGTTTGACTTTGAGAGCTATGTGCAATCTCTTACTCTCAAATCAAGTAAACAAAGAAAAATTACTGATTTTTTCAATTAATAAATTAGTAATATGGTGATGTAGTGATGTTTTGCTGTATGTACTGATTTATAACTTAAGGATTTTACGATTTTACATTTAGGCGCCTGTATGCAAATAAACCGCGGATTTAAATACTGTACTGTACTGCTTTTCGGATGCATTTTTTCAACTGCTCGCTTAAGTGCACAGCCCAGTTAAGTACACAAAAACCCAATATCCTGAGGGTGCGTACTTAAGCGGGCTTCACTGTACAACAATAATAATCAGGTATAACAATATTTACGTATAGCAAAACAAGAGTATACATACAGTACAGGATTATAAAAGAAAGCTTGTACACTTGTGCAGGTAAATGCTTCTATCTTTCATACAAGTTACAGTCTTCTTACCTCACTATCCACTAGCCTGATTACCTCAACCTCTCTCTGCAGACGCACAGTCTGGTTCCTTCCCTGGACACACAGAAACCCCAGCAAATAGAGAATGAAAGTCTGGGTTGAAGCATTTATGCCCTCTCCCTCCTTCTCACACTCTCTCTGCCTGTTATCTTGGTCAAGTGAGGTTGATATCACTTCTCTGACCTCAGGTTCATCTGAATGGCTGAAAAGGCTTCAGTCCTGGAATTTTGGGTGATGCCAACATTGTGATATTATTTGTCCTTGGTGTCTTTAGGACCCAAAAGTACTCTTGCAGATTATTTAACATCTGAATGTATGTGTTTGAATGCCACTGAGACAGACTGCTTATGATTCCTTTGTGTACCAATGAACATAACCCCCTTCTAGGAAGCCAATACAAAAACGTCTGTCAGGACTTTGCTAGTGGCCCTTACTACTGATGCCCTGTCAAGATACCTCTCAAACGGTAACTTACAGAAGGAGTTGCAAACCTCATGGAAGAAACAAATACCTACCTTGTTCAAATATGACACGCCCTTTCAGCATCAGACAGCAGTCTTGAGCAAATCAAACAACTACAGAGAGATTACGTACGTGAACAAGTCATGAAATTTTGCCAGCACGGTTGGCCACCAAAGGTTCAAGGTTCGGATACTATCAGATCATTCTGGTATGAATGACACACCTTGACTGTAAAAAACAACTTAATTCTGAAGAGGAACCAGAATTGTGATTCAATCAATCAATCAATCAGAATCGTTATTTGTCCAGGCAAACATCGTTGAGCAATGCTCATTTGCAAGATGGACCTGGGTGGAACATAATAAACAAAACAATACAAAGTAGTGCATTTGAATACAGTCAGAACAAGAAGGTCAAATATTGAAAACAGGTCAACAAGAAATGATAGAACATACAAGCCTGTAACAGTTCAAGGCAATAGTACAAAATAAGGGAACATGTACATATATTCAGCCTGGTCAAAATAATAGAGAAGGCAAAAAAGAAAAAAAGAGGCATGATTAGAGTAATATAGTAGACTGAATAATAGCTTGGGCAGCAGGAAGTCAGAATAGAGGAGAGTGGGGGGAAGAAGAGATAAGTAGAGGTACAGGGGGAAAACAGGTGGGGTAGGAGAAGGGTGTGTGTGAAGGGTAATGGTGGACAGCCATTTGGAAAATAAAAGAGTCGCAGGGGAAGGGGCTAAGAGATGGTCTCAATCAGAGGGTACAAGCATAGAAACATAGAAACATAGAAACATAGAAGTTGACGGCAGATAAGGACCGCAAGGCCCATCCAGTCTGCCCATTTCTTTTTCTACCTTATAAATGTGCCATCAGCCTTTGCTCTGTCAGTGGCCTATCTATTCATACTCATCTGTACTGCTCCCTTATGCCTATCCCATGCCTGTTTGAAGCCCTGCACTGTATTCATAGCCACCACTTCCTGAGGTAGGCTGTTCCATGCATCCACCACCCTCTCTGTGAAAAAGAATTTCCTCACATTCCCCCTTAATTGGCCTCCCTCTAGTCTCATGCTGTGTCTTCTTGTCCTGCTATTTTTCTTATATTTTAACATGTTAGACTCTTTCACCTTGTTAATGCCCTTAAGGTGTTTGAATGTTTTGATCATATCACATCTCTCCCTCCTTTGCTCAAGGGTATACATATTGAGCTCCGTTAATCTGTCCTCATATGTCTTCTGATGCAGTCCCTGCACCATTTTGTTGCCCTTCTCTGGACTGCCTCAATTTGGTTAATGTCCTTGTGAAGGTGTGGCTCCAGTACTGCATGCAGTACTCAGATGGGGCCTAACCAGTGTCTTGTAAAGAGGGATTATTACCTCCTCTTATGACTTCTAGATACCCCTACTAATACACTCTAACATACCCTAGCCTTACTTACTGCTTTAGAGGTCTGTTGGATGATTTCAGGTCATCGTGATGATGATGCCCAAGTCTCTTTCTTCCTTTGTGACTGCCAGCAACTCCCCAGCCTATAGGTGGCTTCAGGTTTCTCTCCCTATGTGCATGATCTTGCACTTCTTTGCATTAAATCCCAGTTGCCACTCTTCTGACCATTTTGCTAGTTTATCCAGATCTCTTCTCATTCTGCCCACCCCATCTGGATCATCTACTCTGTTGCAGATCTTGGTGTCATCTGCAAACAGACAAGCCTTACCCTCTAGTCCATCTGCAATGTCACTAATGAAGATATTGAAGAGGACTGGCCCCAGGACTGATCCCTGAGGTACCCCACTTGTGACCTGCATCTCTTCTGACTGTATACCATTTACCACCACTCTCTGTTTTCTGCCCATCAACCAGTTTGCCACCCAGTTGACCAACTTCTGACCCACCCAGCCTACCCAGCTTATTTATCAATCTTCTATGTGGAACAGTATCGAAAGCTTTGCTGAAGTCAAGGTAGATGACATCAACTGCTCCCCCTTGGTCCACCACTCTGGTTACCCAGTTAAAGAAATCTATGAGATTAGTTTGACAGGACCTTCCTTTTGTAAACCCATGCTGTCTTGGATCCTGTGCCCCTATGGATTCCAGGTGTTGCACTATCCTTTCCTTAAGGAGTGCCTCCATAATCTTGCCCACTACTGAGGTAAGACTGACTGGTAAGCAATTCTTCTATGACCTGTGATTCTTCAGTCACTACTGGATGTTACCCTAAAACTACTCCACGAAGGACACCAGAACATAGGAAAATGTTGCAGGAGAGCACAGCAGACTGTCTGGTAACCAGGGCTTGGTGCACAACTAACAAACTTGGTAAGTATGAAGTCTGTACAAAACTCTGCAGCAATCTAGTAGAACCATTAATTCTATCTAAATTTCTGGGCAGATCATGGCAAAAAGTTGCTACAGGTCTCTTCTACCTGAAAAGTCAGAAATTCCTCGCAGTTTTGGACTATCATTCGAGGTACATTTACATTGTTCATCTGAATGTTACCACTGCAAGTCATGTTATCAGACAGTTCAAAGCAATTGTACTCACCGCAGACTGCCCAAGACCCTAGTATCAGACAATGATCTACAATTCAGTTGTTCAGCCTTTCTTGATTTTGCAAAAGACTATGGCTTTGTACATCTCACAAGCAGTTCAAGACATCCGCTAGGCAATGGAGAAACCAAAAGAGCAGTACATACAGTAAAGAGACCTAATAAGAAAGCTAATGATTCATTTAAAGCTTTACTTGTCTACCAACCCACATCACTTGCCAGTGGTTACAGTCGAGTAGAATTACTGATGGACCCAAAACTGAGAATGACCATATCTATTTCACCATCTCTTTTGAACCTCGAAGTTCCAGACCAAGGAAACTCTAAGGCCATGAACAGTTTTCAAGTTTCAAATGCAAATAGTCATCAGACTTGCCCCATTAGCTAGACAGCTGAAGTGTTCTACTCAAATGTTTGCACCTACTGTACATTTTGGATGCCTTTCCGTTACTGTATAGCTTAATTCATGCTGTAAATAAATGTACAGTGTGTAAATAATTGCTGTACATATCAGTTTGATGTTTCTGTATCTTAACTGTTTAATTTTCAATGTACTCCTCCTCCCCCCTCCCCCCAGGAGGCACCTGGAAATGGGCAGTTCTGTTCAGTATGCCTTCCTGATGAATCTTTTAAATAAATAAATAAATAAACAAACAGAACTCATCATTTGCCACAGCTTCAGCCTGGTGAATGAGTCTGGATTCCAGACATGAAGATTTTGGCACAGGTCATAGAACAGTTGTCACTTCATTCCTATCTTTTGCGGAGTCTGCAGAGACAGTTGATATGCAACAGGTGCCACCTTGTTCACCTTCACTCCAGAGATGGTGGACAGGGATCAGAAGATGGATTGTTACTGCCTCTAGGGGATCCACCACATGATCCACTGTAAGAGCAACCTGAAGGGGTACAGTCTGTACCACTACAAAATCCTGTAACATCACTGAGACCACAGCAGAGGCTTTTGAAAGACAAACCAGACGCAGAACAAACAGCTGTAAGATGCAGTGTCGTGACCTGATCAGGACGAGTGTCAATCCAACCTCAGACACTGAAGTTGCAAATAAAAATGACTGAATGTATTAAAATAATTTCATGGCAAGTAACCTGGAGGCTGAATAATCCTCCAGCTGAGTTGGAAGTGTTCAGGCAGTCTACCCTGGCCTTCCTTGACAGCCAACGGTAATAACAGAAAAGTTTAAACATAGTTTAAAAAAGTTAAAGTACACTTGTAAGTTGTTACAGTAAGCACTGGAAGAATTTTCAAATTAAAATGTGGAAAGGAATCCAGGGCGCACAGTCTGAAGTTGGAAAGGAGGCAGACACAGGAGGGAAATGAGGAGGCACTATTTCATTTAATGGGTGGTAGCAGGTTGGAATATGCTGCCGGAGGAGGTGATATCACTCCGGACAGTGGGCGGCTTCAAAAGAGGGTGGGACAGTTTCAGAGGAAGGGTTCAAACCATGGGGGAGCAGGGGGTGGGAGTTAAGGATACATGGGCAAAATCAATGGGGGGGGAGGGTAGATGCAGTCTGAAAGACTGACATGCTCCACACACCAGCAGACTAATAGGCCAGTATCTGCTGGCAATTTTGTATGTTAGTATAAGACTGCTTGAACTTCTGTAGAAATGTTTATCTGTCGTGAAAGGGGTGATGCTGCAGATTTGCCAGCCTATCTAGTTTACTACTCACCACTTTTTTTTTTTATTTCGTTGTTTAACCAGGTATAGCACACTAAGCTGAAAGCTTTTTGACAGGAGCGACCTGGGAGCACAAGGAGGTTAAGTGATTTGCTCAAGGTCACACAGTATGCAAGTGAAAGCTGTGGGATTCAAACCCAGGTCTGGTCTGCTGGATGTCACCAGATTTGCAGCTCAGAGCCTTAGACCACTGCGCTATACTGCCTCCACTTATACCACCCATGGATTTAGTGGGCAGTCAGCTATATTGGGCAAAACTGTGTTTCCATTTGCCATTTCCATTGGAAACTACAGCAATAGGCACTATTGCAGGCTGTTGGTTAACTAGGATTTGCAGCTTACCCAATAGGTAGGGAAATGGGCAGACTGGGTGGGCCAAGTGGTCCTCATCTCCCGTCAAAGTCTGCTTCTATGTTTCTACATACCAACTTATAAGTGCCCGCTATTTCAGTCAAGTCAGCAGTGATCAGTTGTGAAGGCTGACATTGCAGACGAGCTGCCAGCTGCCAATTCACATCTCAATCAGGTGTAATCACGGGCAGCACTTTTAAGCTGTGACTCGCATCTTGTTTTCGACTTGGGACTGAGGTTTGTGCTAATGATCCATTGAAAAAGAATGATTCTTCTTTGGGACTTGAGACTTGTTTGGGACTGGGGTGTGTGCTAGCATTCCCTTAGGAAAAAAAAGGTTTCTTGTTTGGACAAGGGGTGTGACAGAGTGACATAGTAATTGTCAGCAGAAAAAGACCCCATGGTCCATCTAGTCCACCCTAGTTCTAGATTAGTTCACTTCCTTACTACAGCTCCTGTTGGACCTGTGACCTTACTTCCCTCCTTTCCTGACTTCATAAGTCCTCTGTGCCTATCCCATGCATGTTTGAATGCTTCTATTGTGCTTGCATCCACTACCTCTGCTGGTAGCTTGTTCCAATGTTTTACCACCCTTTCTGTGAATAAGTATTTCCTCACATTACCTCTGAGTCTCCCACCTTCCAACCTCCTATCATTCCCTCTTGTCCTCGTACATTGCCTTTTCTGTAGCATTTCTCCTTCCTCCACTTTGTTTAACCCCTCAGCATATTTGAATGCTTTTATCATGTCCCCCTCTCCCTTCTAGCCTCCAGTGAGTACATATTTCATTCCCTGAGCCTCTCCTCATGGTTTTTCTGATGTATTCCCTGGACCATTTTGTTAGCTCTTCTCTGTACTGCCTCCATGTGTTCGATGTCCTTTCTCCAATAGGGCCTCCAGAACTGGACACAGTACTGCAGGTGAGGCCTCACCAGTGACCTCTGCAGGTGCAATATTACCTCTCTCTTTCTACTTGTTATACTCCTCCCTATGTACCCCAGCATCCTAGTCACCTTCCCCACTGCCCTTCGACACTGACTTGCCACTTTGAGGTCATCTGTTATTATGACCCCGAAGTCCATTTACTGAGTAGTTGATGCCACCTCCTCTCTGCCTAGGTGGTACATTGCCCTTGGCTTCCTATGTCCGATATGCATAATTTAATACTTTTTAGCATTAAACTCCAGCTGCCATACTCTTGACCATTCCTCTAATCTTTTTAAGTCTCTTCTCATTTTATCTACTCCCTCTGGGGTATCTACCCTGTTGCAGATCTTTGTGAATCTGCGAACAGGCATACCTCCCTTTCTAGACCCTCTGCTATATCACTAATTAATACATTGAACAGTAATGGCTCCAGAACTGGCCCTTGTGGTACCCCACTTGTCACCTCCTCCTCCTCCTCCTCCTCTGATCTTACCCCATTTACTACTACTACCCTCTGGCTTCTGCTACTCAGTCTATTTTGCACCCACCTGATCACTTTTGCCCCCACCCATAGACTGTTCAACTTGTTTACTAATCTCCTGTGTGGGACAGTGTCAAAGGCCTTCCTACAATCCAGGCAGACCACATCCATCACCCCCCCCCCCCATGATCTACAACTCTAGTCACCCAGTCAAAGAACTCTATTAGGTTAGTTTGGCATGATCTCCCTCCAGTGAAACCATGCCATCTTGGATCCTGCAACCCATTTTCAAGCAGGTATTCCATCATCCTTTCCTTTATTAATATCTTAAACAACAGCTTAATCTGATTCAAGGTCAGTTGGCATTCATCTGTATCCCCCTCCCCCAGGTCGTGCCTGAAAATAGGTAGGATTTGTCTAGTGCACTTACCCGTTCAACAAAAACTAAATTAAAATTAAATTAAATGAACTCTCCATAACTTTCCCCACTACCGACGTTAGTCTTGCTGGTCCATAGTTCCCAGCCTCCTCCCTACTCCTACTTTTGTAGATCAGCACTACATTTTCCCTCCTCCAGTCCCCTGGAACCACCCATTTCCAAGGATTGATTGAACAGGTCTGCTAGGGGAGCAGCTAGTTCCCCCCTCAGTTCTTTTAGTATCCTTGGGTGCACTGCAACGGGTCCCATTGCCTTATCCACTCTTAATTTCTCAAGTTCTCTGATTATCCTCCCCTTTGTAAAGGGGCTTGTGTCTACCCCCCACTGGTCTCTTTTATCCTTTACCTGTGGACCATTTTCTTCTTCCCCTTCTTTTGTGAATACTGAACAAAAATACCTGTTCAGTATGTCCAGCTTCTTCTGGTCCTCCTCTATACTTTCACCCCCTCCCCTTAAGTCTAACTATTCCTGCTTTGTTTTTTCTTCTTTTGCTAATGTATCTGTAGGATGTTTTATCTTCTTTCTTCACTATCTTAGCTATGTTTTTCTCTGTATGTGCTCTTGCTTCCCTAACAGCTTTTGCAGCCTCCCTCAGATTCTTCTGATATTCTTCCCTGTCCTGCGCCCCCTGTGTTGCTTTGTATTTCTTGAAAGCCAGCCTTTTTGCACTAAGTTTTGATGCTATATACTTGGAGAACCATAGTGGTCTTCTCTTTCTCCTGTACTTTGTTATCTGTGCTGTGAACAGGCTCGTCACTTCCTCTAGGGTCTTCTTACTTTTTGTCCACCTCTCCTACCCCCTCCTCTTTTCCTATCTGTGACAGTGCATTTCTAACCCTTCCCCCATTTTCCCAAAGTCCACCCCCCTGAAATCTAGGACCTCATTTTAGTGTGAATGGTTCTTGTTCTGTTCTAACCTCGAACATCACTGTGTTGTGATCACTCTTCCCTAGGTGACCCCCACTGTGATGTTAGAGACACTGTCTCTATTAGACAGTACAAGATTAAGTATGGCCCTTTCCTGTGTGGGTTCACTTACGAGTTGCTTTAGAAATGCCCCTTGTAGTGCTTCTAGGACATCCCTTCTTCTATTAGTTGCTGCTACCGGGATGCTCCAGCCCTCTTAGGGCATATTGAAATCCCCCATAAGTATTACCTCCCCCTTGCTGGACATCTCCCTGATTACCTTCATCATTTCCCTATCCACTTCCTCTTTCTTTGCAGGCAGTCAGTAGATTACCCCTGTCTGTATTATGGCCCCTCACCTCACCTCCAGTGCCATCCACAGCATCTCCTCTTCCCCACCTTCCCTTGGTATCTTAGTGGCTTTAATATTTACCTTCACGTAAAGTGTGACCCAACCTCCCTTTCTGCCCACTCTGTCCCTCATGAATAGTGCATACTCTAGTATGGCTACTTCCCAATCCAGGTTATCACTGAACCATGTCTCTGTGATTGCCACTATGTCCAGATCTTCTTCCAGCATGGTGGCCTCTAGATCTGCTACTTTGTTGCCCAGGCTCTGGGCATTTGTGCACATGGTCTTCCAGATCGTATTGCTCTTTTTCTTAGTATTGTGTTTCTTCCCATCCCTGTTTCCTACTCTACGCCCGTTACCTACTTCCCTTCCCTCATCTCTGTTCTGTTCCACTTGCATTTGGATGTCATTTGATCCCCCCCCTGCTCTCTGTCATCTCTGCTAGCCTTTGGGGATGGACAGCCAATTCCCTTGTATCCTAGTCTCCCCTTCCCCCCGGCTAGGTGAAATGCCTACCAATGTAGCATTTAAAGTTTTCATTGAGGATCTCAGTTCCTTTCCTGGACAGATGCAGGCTGTCAGCTTTGTAAAAGCCTCCATCCATCCAGGTGGATCCCCAGTCCCCAATGAATCCAAATCCTTACTTGCCGCACCATTTATTCAACCATGTGTTGAAGTTCCTGGTGCGGACGCTCCTGTGCTCTCCCATGTCCTTGACAGCTAGTACCTCTGAGAAGGTGATGGATTTAGCTACCTGCTTCAGACCCTTCCCCAGTCTAACTCCTCCTGTACTGTCTCTGGTTCCTCCCTGGCCAGGTCATTTTTCCCTAAATGGACAATGACGTCCAGCTCACCCTCTCCCCTGCCCTCCCAGAGATACTTAGGATCCTCCTTCCATCCCTCCTAGCAGTGGCACCTGGCACTATGATTCCACTGAAAAAAAATAATAATATAGTATGTAATACAAAAAATGTTTCTTGTTTGGGACTTGGGACTGTTTGGGACTGTGTTGTGTGCTATCGTATCTTATTTTGATAATATGAAATAAACGTTCACTCAGTGTATCAGTAATAGAAGCTGGTAACTCTTTATTAAAAAGCACAGAACTTGGTTACAGTGTCCACCCCATATAACAAGTAGAATATGCATACACAGATGGGCCCATTATAAGAAGTGGGGTCTGTATATGATCTCTGGGAGGAACTACATAGAGGGACTTTCTGTGACGGTTGCCATCTTACCTTCAACCTGTGTGCAGCATGGGTATTAACAGCACACACACAACAGTTTTGGCTAACATAATGGCTTTTGTTTAAGTGACAGAAAATTAAATAAAGGAACAAGGCTGAGTGGTGTGGTTTGTCAGTGGATGTGGAAATATATAGCAGTTGAAAATAAGGCTGCAGGAGACAAAAAGGATTTTATGGAAAACATCGGGATAACAACATGAAATATTCCACAACTGGTTTGTCAATCAAAATTCAGGAATTCATTCCATTATAATATCCCTGCACAACATGCCTACACATAATATTACAGATCATGGGAGCACTCCCAACCAGTTACAACACTTCTTTCTAGTACTCGAAAGACACTGTCATTTTGTAAAGAGTGCTGCCATGCGGGTGCCTGAAAACTAGTGGCGAGTCAGGCTGGAGTGGATCTGGAATTGCTTTGGGATTTGCCAATACACTATTTTTAGGATTTGCATGAGGACTTGGAATTTTTGGATTTGGTTAAAATTCAGAGAAATATTGGGTTACACCTAAATCAGAAAAAAATGCAGAATTAGAAGTTGAGCTTTGATACCTGCATCCTTCACCTATTTGAATTTAAGATACTATTATCAAACCCATGTTACAAAGCAGAAGCAAGAGTGCCCAGGTCAAGAAAACACAAGTGAGGGGTGGCCAGGTCTGGGCAATAACAATTTAAAGTTTGACTTATTGTAAATTCCCTAGCATCACATCACAGCATAGCACAAAACAAGTCCATACATTTTTCTGACAGATTTAGTCTGCCTTTCACTTTCAGCTATAGTTTTCAGAATGTCTATGTACAGTATTTGCTATGGCCTGTACCAAGAAGAAGGGTAGATGTTAAGCTGTGTTTAAACCATAGAGACAGCATTGTGGTTAGGATATAATGTTCTGATGTTTGCATCTTCTCAATTCTATGATTCATTTCCATTGTTACTGAAGAGAGACTGTAAGTGGTCTACAAGGTCACCAGCTGATGCAGCACAGCAGACAAAGATGAATCACCTCCTCTTCAAGTTCCTTTTGAAATCTCAGCTTCTGTGTGTCTAATTTCTGTCTCAGCACACATGTAAGGGGGAGAATTTGATTAAGAGTGGCGCTTTCTGATCTGACTTCTCATGTACGTTAGCTTCCTCAAACTACTGTAGTATCTGGCAGGGGACTGTCATGAATGACCACTGCGCAGAATTTTGTGCCACATACCCCTTCCCTAGCTGCTGTTGCACTGTGTACTAGTATACGATTGGGTCCCTCCCAAGGTCTAGGGTCACAGGATAGTACTTCTCATCCAGAGAGGGACATGATTACAACCAGAAACTGCACCTCTCACCACACCACTACCTTGGGCCTGGAAAATGGGGACCAGAGACTCCAGGCACCTCAGGGGTGCAAATAAATGAAGGACCACTCACAAATTAAAATGTCTATACCAGGTGTAATAGTCGTGGAATGATTGCTCCACTTGCAAGTAGTTTGGGTACCTTAGTTTCTAGGGGATCAGCTGGTGGGGGGGTCCGGAGCTGTAAGGATCTTGCCCAGATGAGAGGTTAGACCCTGTGTAAATAAAATAAAAAAGGCAGTGAGCATATCATTAATTGCACCATTAGGTGAAAGCTGTGGGGGGTGGAGTGATTGCCTGCAACCCTTACAAACAGTACACATGCATTGTCAATAATAAATATTGCCTGTCATCCTATGTAAGTAAAACTAGTGGATGCAGTACATTTGGTAGCCAAGAACTAGTGTCTGTGTACCCTGGCTAGTATCGGTATGTCTGTTAGTTATGTAGCCCAGTGGTCCAGTGGTATTTGGGGTCCTTGGTGTGCTATTAAAACAGCATGTATTAAAAAATGTTGCCTTTTTAAATAAAATACTATGCCTTGTTAGAAAGAAAAATTCCCCAGTTGCTGCTTAGTTTTTTTTGTGCAGAGCAGCAGCTGTGTGGCCCAAGGCACCAAAGAGAGGAGCAGAGAGAAAGAAGAGGTGGTGAGAGCCAAGATGCATCTCTGTAGCATTTAGTACTGTCATGCTAAGGGGAATTCCCTTTGTGAGCTGAGGGAGCAGCTCAGCATGTACCATGAGTGTGGTCGTAGAGCATGCTAAGGCCTGCCAGAGCGATGTTAGTTTGAGAGGGAAGTGCAAAGAGGTGTGCTCCTCTCCATGACAGGAGGCAAGATCTTGAAATAAAATAAATTAGTTTGGCAGGCAGCAAGTGCCAGGATAATGACTTAGGAACTGGCTGCCAAGTATTGCAAACAAAATAAAAGGGGGCACATTATGTAATGGGGATGGGCTCCCAATTTTAAGGCACAATGTTTCAGATGCCATTTTAATGAGCAGCCTGCAGACTGCTAATGTGCGAAAGCCAAGCACAAAACTTTTAACTTAAATAAGCACAAAACTTGATTAATTAAAATAAAGCCATAGAGGGCTAGATTACAGTCACATGTACACACACGTATGTGACGGTCTGTGGTGCTCTGCTCTGAAGATGGTGAAATGAGTGACTGGAACACCAAGGTCCGAATTATTGTGGATAAGATAAAAGTTACCCAGACAAGGAGAGGCAGGAGTCATCCAAGAGATTCAGTGCCCACAGGGCATTTATTTAGTACTAGTGGGTTGGAAGACACAGTCACAAGAGAGGTAGGCACCACAACAACAGGGCGATAGAGAGAACAGAATTACTTCTATCTAACATTGCTAAAATAATTACACAAAGTATTTTGATATGCACCTTGGCCTACTGCCACTATACTTCTAAAATTCCATAGCAGTAACCTGTAAGTGAAAATAATACTTAGACGGAAACCAGGTATTATTCACTACCCACAATATCTGGTTTTACAATGACCACAGAATTATCACAAAGTCCAAACGTCTGATGTCTTCGTGCACACTGTCATTCTTTGTTGGTAGCTACAAGGGAAGTAAACAGAACAGTAGAACACTAAGACACAATTCCCAGCAAGGACCTAGATAAGGCCACTGGGGAGGTGAGAGGTTTTGGGAACAGACCATAGGTTTCTCAACAAAAGTCCACTCTCTCCAAGGCTGCCAGAAAGAACAAACCAGAGAAGCTGGTTCCTGGAATGAACCCACTTATGGGCTGTTGGATTTCACATTGGATACAAAGGATCCCTCAGCCAAAACCCACTTCCAGGGCCACCAAGGGTGAAGAGAAACCAGGAGATGCGTGGTGACAAATCCACTGCAGGACTACCATGACTTAGACGATGCTGCAGCACTCCAAGGGCCAGCAAGACTTCGAAGGATCTGAGGTGAAGATGGATCTCCGATGCATCCAGGAACCAGAAGGATCTGAAATGAAGATGGTTGATTCTGTAGTCTTGTCGCAAGGAACTAGAACAAAATAAGGAAACGGTGGATGCATCCCGAACTGGGCTTCTACAGACTCGACTTGCAGCGAACGACCAGGGTCGCAGACTAGGTTCTTCCAGGATGTGCACACTTTTCTTCGGAGGGTGGCCAACTTTGGGACATCTGGATCAGGACCCAAATGAAATGACACTGGCACGGCGGTTGTGATGCTCTTGAACTTTGGCGAATGTAACTTTGAACTGCAGAACAGAAGAAATGGTGGGTGCGACTTATACGAACGGCGACAAACTTGACTTCGGCAGATGACACGGACGGAGTAAATGATCTGATGTCGGACACTTTCTGATGAAGAATGACGATAAAGATGTCTTCCTCTGGGTAGAAACTGATTCTGGACACATAGAACAGCAGACCACACCATGGAACATCAATGTGAAACCTTACTCTGGTAAAACTTTTCAAGATTTCTATAACTACTGTAAAACGTCAAATTTTACTAAACTAAAGTGACTGTGTCTGGGGAATTAGTCTGAATAGATCTTCCCTCTTCATTTCTTTACAGATTGATTAAGGGACATTTTATTTTTCCATCCTTCTTTTAGTCCTTGCATCTTCGAGTGAAACTCTCCTAAGTTGCTGGTTCTGTTTCCGTCTCTTTCCCAGGAAAATTGTGGAAGCCATGGCGCTCCAATGTAATATGGCAATGTTAATGGTGATGGTGGAATGCTTCCTTGAGATCCATCTCAGTCTCTTCCAACTGACTCTCTATCTCCACCAGACAATCAACTACTACACCCTGGCTCCATTTGTACGTCTCCCTAGGCAACTCCAACTTTGGACTCCTTGGATAAATAGTTATCTGTATCCTGCCAACTATGCCAAAAATGCTGTTTTGTGATGGTCTGTGGTGCTCTGCTCTGAAGATGGTGAAATGAGTGAGTGGAACACCAAGGTATGAATTATTGTGGATAAGGTAAAAGTTACCCAGACAAGGAGAGGCAGGAGTTGTCCAAGAGATTCAGGTCCTGCAGAGCGTTTATTTAGTACCAGTGGGTAGGGAGACACAGTCACAAGAGAGGTAGGCACCACAACAACAGGGCGATAGAGAGAACAGAATTACTTCTATCTAACACTGCTAAAATAATTACACAAAGCATTTTGATATGCACCTTGGCCTACTGTCACTATACTTCTAAAATTCCGTAGCAGTAACCTGTAAGTGAAAATAATACTTAGATGGAAATCAGGTATTATTCACTACCCACAATATCTGGTTTTATAATGACCACAGAATTATCACAAAGTCCAAATGTCTGACATCTTCATGTGCACCGTCATTCTTCCTTGGTAGCTACAAGGGAAGTAAACAGAACTGTAGAACACTAAGACACAATTCCCAGCAAGGACCTAGATAAGGCCACTGGGGAGGTGAGAGATTTTGTGAACAGACCATAGGTTTCTCGGCAAACGTCCACTCTCTCCAAAGCTGCCGGAAAGAACGAACCAGAGAAGCTGATCCCTGGAATGAACCCACTTACGGGCTGTCAGATTCCACACTGCATGCAAAGGATCCCTCGGCCAAAACCCACTTCCAGGGCTGCCAAGGGTGAAGATAAACCAGGAGATGCGTGGCGGCGAATCCACTGCAGGACTACCATGATCTGGACAATGCTGCCGCACTCCAAGGGCCAGCAAGACTTCAAAGGATCTGAGGTGAAGATGGATCTCCAATGCAACCAGGAACAAGAAGGATCTGAAGTGAAGATGGTTGATTCTGTAGTCTTGTCACAAGGAACTAGAACAAAATAAGGAAACGGCAGACGCGTCCCGAACAGGGCTTCGACGGACTCGACTTGCAGCAAATGACCAGGGGCGCAGACCAGGTTCTTCCAGGATGTGCACACTCTTCTGAGGAGGGTGACCAACTTTTGGACATCCGGATCAGGAATCAAAAGAAATGACACTGGCACAGTGGTTGTGATGCTCTTGAACTTCGGCGAACGTAACTTCGAACTGCAGAACAGAAGAAACGACAGGTGCAACTTGTACGAATGGTGACAAACTCAACTTCTGTGGATGACGTGGATGGAGTAAATGATCTGATGGTCGGACACTTTCTGGTGAAGAATGATGATGAAGACGTCTTCCTCCGTGTAGAGACTGGTTCTGGACACATAGAGCAGCAGACAACACCATGGAACATCAATGTGGTAGAAGATTGAGACTGTCCCCATATGCTGGCAACAATATAGCTATTAGATACACTGTCTTGTAATGCCAAGAGAACTGTGTAATGACCAGATAATTTGCCAGGAGAAGGGGCAAATTACCAATTTGGGGGGCAATTGTTTACTTGTGGGGCAATTGTTATATGCCTGGGGCAATAGTTCAGATGCCTGTGGCAATAGTTCAGATGCACAGGGCAATAATTCATATGCCTGGGGCAATAGTTTAGATGCACAGGACAACAATTCAGATGTGCAGGGCAATAATTCATATGCCTGGGGCAATAGTTCAGATGCACAGGGCAATAGTTCATATGCACGGGGGCAGCAGTTCAGATTCACAAGGCAATAGTTCATATGCACGGGGCAATAGTTCAGATGCACAGGGCAATAGTTCAGACAACCAGGGGCAAATAACCACAATCCTAATGTCACAATGCAGTCTTGGTGCTTCTAGCCAATACACAATTGTTTACGTGCTTGAGCAATAAACAGTGGCATAAACAGTACAGTGGTTACAGTTCCTTTGTAGCATATTGTGAGCTAAGCACCCTTAAATGGACCCTTTCTGACTGTAGGGCCTTCCTGAATAGAATCTGGCTAACCCTGAACGTTTTGCTATGAATGCCCCAATCACTATACTAATGGGTCTCACTTGCCCTATACTAGCCGCCCAGAACACTAGAGGCTGGAATGCCTTACTGTAATTGCTATAGGGCCTATATGCCCTACTTACTACTAGGCTGACTTGCCTTTGCTGGCTAGGCCTAGGCTGCCCTTACTACTACCAGGGTGGCTTGCCCTTACTACCTTGGCCAGAACCCTTTACTACTACCGGGATGTCTTGCCCTTACTCAATAGGCCAGGGCTCCCTTTACTCTGGGCCTGGAAGCCCTGCTTTACCTCGGGCCTGGTAGCCCTGCTTTACCTTGGGCCTGGTGCCCTACATTTACCTTGGGCCTGATGCCCTGTTTCGCATTGGGCCTGACGCCCTACTTTACTGTGGGCCTGGCGCCCTCTTTACCTCAGGCCTGGCACCCTTTTAACTGTAGGCCTGGTGCCCTGCTTTATCCTGGGCCTGGTACCCCTGTTAACAGTGGGCCTGGTGCCCTACTTTATTCTGGGCCTGGTGCCCTCATTACTTTGGGACTGGTGCCCTCTGAAATGGGCCTGGTGCCCTCTTTATTCTGGGCCTGGTGCCCCACCCTATTCTGGGCCTGGTAGCCCTTAACACTGGCCTGCTGCCCTGCTATAAATGGTGGGCCAAGATTGCCCTTTTAAGCTACATGGACCCTTTAATTTGATGGCTCACAGAGAGCCTGCTGTCACTCTTGTGGCACGTCATCCCCTAAGTCCCGCCCTTCATAAATAAACATAGGCCTTTACACTGGCCTTGCTATCCTGGACCCTCCCCGTGGGCGTCGCTAACCTGCCGTCTAATAAATATTCATTCTGGGTCCATTCTCCCTGACCCACAGTGCCCAGCCACTTCCTACAAGCACCTACAGCGCCAACCACAAAAAAAAGAAACAGAAACCGCATTTTTTTTTTTATCGTGGGGCAGTTGGCACATCTATTTGTGCTGCCATCGGACTCACCGCGCCACCGGGAGATAGAGGGAGTGAACGAACGGGAGGCGGGAGATTTTGCTGGCAGAGGGACAGCAAAAGAGCAGCTGGAAGGCAGGCACCAGGAGGGACAGCAGGGGGGCATCCGACGGCCGTCTGCTTAACGGTCACGATACAGCTCTTCTCTGCTGCCGACGGGGGACCGGATTTAACTTTTAAATGAATTAGCTAGGTCATAAATCAAATAAACGTTGGGGCTTTCAGCCCAATGACCGCACCAGTCGTTACTTTTATTCTTGTGGTGCCCCGATGGCACCACCGACTGTACCAGAGCTCTTCTGATGTCTTCAGCAGCTAGAGAAGGAGCAGGCGTGCAAGCAAGCCTGGAGGGATGGCTTTAACACCAGGTAAGCTTTTTTTCTGGTCCTCCAGACCTGCTGCATCCTCTCCCCTCCACAGCTACCAGGATCAACTGCCCAAAAACAGTTAGACTTTCAAACTTGAACCCCCAGGGTTCTAGAATGGCTGGAGTGGAATGCTGTGCATGAGCAACTCAGCACAGCATTCCACCCAGGCCATTGCTACCAGAGCTGCAACAAAAATATATTCTTTTACAATATTTTAAGTGCACAGGGCACTTTTCTTTTGTTATACACAATGTTTTTCCACTATACAAGGAGGGGAAATTAACTTAGGGGCCCCTTTTATCTATCCCCTGCAATCTACACCTGTAGCAGGCACCCTGGGCACCTGTAACCCCCTAACTGATTGATTTATTTTTGTTTTTCTGGGATGCCTCAACTCTGGGGCATTACACATATGTATCTTATGCCACATAATTATTTCGTTTATAAAACAGAGTTATTTAAAGCACGGAGTTACAGTACGGTATCAGCATTATTTAAAAGGTGAGAAATGTGCAACTTTATTTCTAAAAGGCAATGCCAATCCATTCTAATTTGGTTAAAACCAAACTTGGCAGATTTATCGATTAATGGGGGGGCTATCAGGTAAAAGTAGTCTCGTCTGGTGAAAAGTTAAGGAAGCAGGGGTCGCTGAGCTGTTAAGGTGGAGTAGCATTGGAGGAAAAGCTGTAGCCCTGAAACCATGCTGGAAGGCAGGAAGGTTGAAGGAGGAGCCAGGAATGGCTATGTGCTCTTAAGCAGGAGTGGTTACTGGAGCCCTTAGGGCAGCTCCTGGAAAGAGTCACAGACCTCAAATGAATATTCAATTTGTCTGAGCTCCAGACAAAAGTAAAGGTGTTTATTTAAAGGGAATGGCTTAATTTAAAAGGAAATCTTATCCTTGGTTAGTTTGAGAGTGAATCAGCAAGCTGTGTTATTCCACAGGGTGGAAAACCTTAAGTTTCTGTGACTTAATGATCCCTTGATCCAATTTATACAAAATGCTAGGGAAAGCCAGAAGTATGAGCTTTCTTATGGAGAAGGTGTGAAGGTGATTCAATTTTATTTTGAGGACATTTATTGTGCCTAATGCTATGCACAATTAAAATTAATCCAATTTAACAGAGCAGAGGAGACTCAGAATTGTCAGAAAGGCAGCTGAAAATTCAAACTTGGGATTCCATTGTGGCTCACCTTGCTGCAGAATTCCAAATCAGAACTGAAGCTGATTGTTGCTGAGGTTTGGAACAGGGTTCTGTCCACTCAGTGACTAGGATTCGGGAGGAATGGAATGTTCAGGGGGGTAAAAAGGAGCTGCACAGCTCATACCAGAATAGACCAGACCTGTCCAGATGGAGACCAGCCTACTGAGGCCTTCCAGTTGTTAGGGTCTGGGGGACTAGTCCTCAGTTAAGTTTTACAGACTATAGGAGATCACCTGCATGCAAGTGTTAGGGATAGTAGGGCAGCAAAGTAAGATTAGGGACAGAATACAGTAGATTAGCCTGCTGCTTTGAGTACCTGTTTTTTCCACAAGTGTCTTCAGCTGCACTCAGCAAGATCGCATCTGCTTCAAGCAAACAGGCCATCTTCAAGGATCAACAGCATTAGATCCACTGCCATCTCCAGAAGTCCAAGTTGCCAGCATTTTCCACCCATTTAATGAAAGTGGTACACTAATTCTTATTTAACTGTGAGACTAGTTCAAGAGGGAAACTCATATGCTATATTGATTTCTGGAATTCTTATTGCTTCATGGACTGCTGTCCAGCAATTTAAAGACTGAATTTAGAGACTGAGGGGGGAAGTATATTGTGAATGTTATAAAGCAGTTGTTACATGATGCAAAGTGAATGTTATTGTGAAATGCTTAGAGTATAAGTGACTACAGTGTATAAGTAATCTAGAGTTAAGTACTGTGTTAGATACCAGGGAAGGGTGTCTGGTGATATGTGGTGAGTGGGATAACTGAGATGGGTTTAGGACTAGTAGCCACTGCATGCACTTAAGGCAAGTAAACTGAATGTACATCAACTGAGATTTGAGGGGGTGGCCTAGTGCTGGGTTAGAATTTAAGTAATTGGAGGGCTGGTGGGTGGTGGAATAGCCTACAGTCTCAAGGGATAGCGGATACAGACCGGTGAGAATATAAAACAAAGGGTATTATTGCTTAAGGTATTTATTCAATTCAAAAGTTAGTTGCAACAGTATGTGTTGTTATTTCTAATTGCTACCATTTCTTATGCATGCTATGTCTGCAATTTTATTTATTTATTTATTTAGATTTTGTTTACCGGGTAAGCCCACTGAGACCAATGGTCCCTTTTACAGGGGCGACCCAGAGTTAGTTACAGAAAAGGACATTTAGCAACAGTTATATACAGTATTTACATTTGTTACACTGTATTACAATGGTAACATTTATACAAGGGGCAGCAGTCGGGTTCACATTCAGACTCACTTCTTATATACAGTATGTATAGAACTCATACTTTATATACAGTATGTACATACGTTCCATCAGTGTACATTGGAAGCAGTAATTAGTGGTGGTAATCAGATTAAACAAATTGGTCCATATTAGTATTTCATGACAAATCGGAGGGAGAGTTCAGAGCAGTGCAACGGCCAGGGGAACTGATCTGGGGAGCTAGCAGTTACAGCCTCAGAGACTAAGACTGAGAAGATATAGTTTGAAGTTGGCAGAACAGATGAATAAAACTTACCTGAATTTTCACTTGGAAACTGTGTCAAAGCCTTGCTTCAAGGCTATCCGAGTCTCACATTCCTGTGGTCTCCTGGGTAAGTCCGGTAGAGCATCTCTCTCTCTCTCTCTCTCTCCCATGCAGTTTCTCCAGCTATCTGATTGGTGAGGTAATCCAAAGAAAGAGTTCCTGTTTGTACCCAAATCAATGTTTGTGGGTGGCAAAAGAGGCAAAGAACCTAGAGGTGGTGCAGCTTTGTTTTTCCTCTGTGTATGTACTGCATTCACCTGGTGTGTTATACACACACACACACACACACACACACACGTGTGCGTGTGTGTGTGTGTGTTAAACAAGGGCTGGTATCAAGCAGGGTCTTAATCTGCTGCAGTTGTTACACAGCATTTAAGGGAGTTTTCCCCTCTACCATTCACTCCCACTTATGTTCATTGGGGAGGGTTTCACCTTCTAGCCCTCCACTCAGGACATGCACTGCTGCATAGATAGTTACAACTTAATTAATCCTGCTTCCCATCATGGGATCCTGTGGGTGCTGTTTCTCACAAGATGGATGCACAGTGGCACTCCTTCATGTAGGGCAATACACTACCCTTGGGGCTACACATTCCCACACTTAGCATTTGCACCAGAGGGTGACATTTCATTTATCCCAGAAACCAGACTGTGGTTTTCTTAATCAGTTACACTTAGTTGGTTCAGCTGCATATGCCTACACAGGCATCGCACTGATAGGTCTGGTAGGCTTTCGTGACCCCATTATGCAATAGGCTCCACTATCTGGACAGCCGAAGTGGGACTCACTGACATGACTCTTGTTTTGCCAGACCCCTTCTCTTGATGATGACACTAGACCATACAGCTGCAGCAAAAGTCATGGTCAGATATTTTTAGATATTTCACAATATTTCTAAAGAGATTCTCCTTGGTGGCCCAGCTGTGATACTGTGGACAGGCTGGGAATTTCTCTAGAGATAACACTAAAATTTCAGGAAATATCTGACCATGTCTTTTACTGCAACTATGTACCATACCATACATTTTAAGAGGAGGTTAACTACCCACTCAGGTACTTGTCCACTTCTGGAGTGATTCATGAAGGTGGACTTACATATTGCTCCTCTTTTGCTTGCCTACTGGGATTGGCTTCATATTGGCCACCATCATCCTCCTTCAGGAGGAGTTCCACCACTGCTCCTGGTGCCTGTTTGGTTAGCACAGGGTATGAAACCATCTGGGGCCAGGTTAGTTGGATTACCCTCCTGTTGCTGTTCGCTGGAGGCCCTTCCCATCCCACGAGGAGGCAAGAAAAGTAGGGCTTCCCTATCTGGGTGCTGTTTGTGCCTTTACTGTTTGTTCTTGATTACATCTTTATGTCAGTGATGCTTATGTTGAAACTAGCTATTCTCTAGCTAGGTGGGGTTAATGCTGTAACTGTTTACATCCTATCTGAAAGGTGTATAGGCTGGACATAGCTCTACTACTGTACAGGAGGTATTTATTGTGTATCCTAGTATTAGTTTATCTGGGTGCTGTTTCTTCTTTTTATCTAAGTATACCTTATGTAATCTGAATGAATTGTTGCCCTGATCATAGGTGCATTCTGTAGGTGTGGGTATTCTCAGGGTCACATAGGAGGTGGACTGATACTATTGCCTACTCCATACACCCCACCTGGGTATGGCATATCCCCCTATATATTATCAGGTACCTCCCATGGCAGCTTCTATAGCTTCACCCCATCTGGGTGAGGGTATACTTAAAGTTAGCAGCTCATCCAGGTGCACCCCACCTAGTTGTAGTGAGTGCCATTGGTTACCTCTTCCTCCGGAAACTATGTGATAAACTCTGCTGTGTCCGAATTTGCTATTACCTGGTGCTGGGTGATAGGATCACTAGAGTTCTGATCTGCATTAGCCTAACATAAGCAAAAGTCATCCTGACCCTACTCTTTCCCCCTCCATGACCGCCGGTGGTTCTTCCAGGCCTAAGTATGACCTTTAAATGTTTAGCACTTGCAGCATTATATATCACTGTTTCTGTTTGCTTTGACATGTTAGTTGACTTCCCATGAGGCTCACTTCAGGGAGCAAACCCAGTCCTCTACTCTGGAACTCCCCTCAGAGAGCAACCATATCCCAGCCCTTTTGATCTTACATGGGCAACAACTTATAGTTGGATTAAAGCAACACTACACAGTGAACTGGGATGCACTCTAGACCTCCTACACTGGCTACAGCTCATAACTCTCTTACTGCTCACTGGGGACAGAAAATTGAATCTAGGTTATACTCCTTTCAATGTCAGGGTGTCTTCCCCTAAGAACCCCTGTTGGATGAGCATCTGGGGTCTAAAAATAGTACACATCAGTGTAAACAGCCCAAGACCCAAAAGACATGAGCTAGATGCCTAGACCGGCTTGTACTTCCCTGACATACTAGCCATTTCTGAAACCTGGCTTAAACCAACTGTCCTAACTCATGAAACTGAGCTTCTGCAATTTACTGTCTTAAGGAATGATATAATAGGCAAGAAAAGAGGTGGATGTCCTGCTATATATCAGGTCCTACATTAATGTCAATGAGGTCAGCTTTCCTGCCCTGGTTGAGTTAACCTGTGAAGTCATCTATGTGTCCCTATCCCTGGGTAGGGTAAAATTACTCTACACTTTCTGCATCTATAAACCCCCTGATGTTGCTCTTCTTGTACTAACCTCCCTCACCAGCTATCTAGCTGATCAATCTCTAGGTGGACTAATTTTACTAGGTGATTACAACATTAAATGCCTGAATAATGGTCATAATGGATGCAAATCAGCTTTATCAGATATGCAGCTCTCTCAGAAAATTGGGGAACCCCTCTAAATTTATACTAAAACTGGCAATCACTAACTCCTAGATTGGATCCTAGGAAATAGACCAGACAGGATTAAAGCAGCAGGAATCTTACCTGACTCATTCAGTGACCATTCCCCAGTTTTTTGTATCTGGAAAAATAATGCCCCAACTCTCCCTCGAAAATCATCAAGGCCCTAAACCTCCTGAAATTTGACGTGAGCTCCTTACCTGATAGCCTAAAGGAAACCAGCTGATGTCCCATAATTGAGCTCCCTAACATTGACATTGCCCTTAAGTTCTTCATTAACAATTTTATCAGTGTTGTTAATAAGCATTCCCCTATAGAACAGCAAAGAGCGAAAGGCCATTGTGATGCATGGATGGATAGTGACCTCTGCAAGGCTATAAGACAGATGGAAAAAGCATGGGGTCAGTACAGGAAATCAGATCTGATATCTAGCTGGCCTGCTTAGGACAGCTTAATGAAAACCTGTTAAGCAAATGTCAGAAGCTCAAAAAGGAACTATCTAAAGATCCTCCATGTCTGAAACCTAACTGACTGTAAAAACGTTTGGGCACAGATTACATTATCTCTTGAAGATGTGCCTAGTGCACCCACCCACAATGTTAAAGTTGATGGTCAGGTGATATTTGAAGGATCTACAATGCCTACACAGCAACAAATACATCAATGTCCTCGACCATGCCGGGAACCTGTCCATACCCCTGACCCCAACGTGACCCCAAACTGACCATCAACACCACAACACACAATGCCGGGGGGGGGGGATGTGCACCCCCATGATGGGGGCTGTATCCCCCACAACCCTCCTACTATAGATATCTAACTCCACATCGCACAGACAGTGGCGTTAGCTATTTACCCCCCATCGCCCTAAAGTGTCTTGATGCAAAACTCCTGTCACTGCCAATATATGCTCAATGGGGGGTTCGCTGTGGGGGGTTCAGTGTACCAATGTCACTGTAGCGTTGGTATATCATATCTGAACTCAAAACCTCAGTGGCAGAGTTCAAAGAATTTTTCACTTACCTGGGCAGGTTTAAGATTCTCTCACCTGGAAATTCCCAAAGCTCCCCACCCCCTTTCCAACCCACGTGCCTCAACCCAAATTTCACTTCAGATTAGTAGCCAGGAAGGAGGTGCATGTGCAGCTGTGTCAGATAAAAAGTGATAGAATGCCTGGGTATGACATGCTGCACCCATCATCACCATTCCCACCTAATCATCAAATCCCTCCTTCAGAAACAGTTCCTGAATAATATAAAATTGCCATTGTGGCCACGTCCCCAAAGGTAGGCAGAAAGAACCAATAGAAATTACTGGCCCACCTCCATTCTCTACACCTTTGCTAAAATCCAAGAGAGGTTGGTAAACAACTAACTTCAGGACTACCTTGAATACCATCACTCTCCTACCAGTTTTCAACATGGTTTTAGGAAAAACATAGCACTGGTACTGCCTTGATTCTGGTGACCTCTAATAGCCTAGACACAGAGGAGAACAGAGTGGCTACTGGTGCAATTTTTGGCAGGGCAAGGCAGAGGGTCAAGGGAGGGGAAGAGTAGGAGGGAAGGGCAGCGGCAGAATAAGGGGTGCTAGCTGCACATTTGATCAGACTTGATAGACCACTAGACCTTTATCTGCTGGCAAATTTCATATATTAGTAATTTTCATAGGCTTTACCAAGACATTTGACTTGGTGAACAATGACCCCCTGTTTGCCAAACCTAAGCACACTAGGTTTCTCTTCTCCCTGTTTATCAATGATAAGCCCAGCAAGTGTGGTGGGGCCTCACTACAACCCTACGCTGGTGATGCTGTCTATACAGCTCTGCTGCAGATATAAATTGTATCCATTCAAATCTGAGAATGACTTCAAGCTGCTTGAGGCTCAGTTTCTGTGAAACAAACGCATCTTCAATGTCAAAAAGACAAAAGCATTGCTTTTTGGCCTGAGGTGGCTAGGCAACGAGAGACAGAATCAGCTTAGTTTGTCCACTCCCAGAGGCTCTCACCTAGGAGTGGTGAGCTTGCTGAAATATTTAGAAGTTATGCTTGACCAGGCTCTGACTTTGAGCCCCCATGAGAATGTTGCACCTAAAGCACTACATCAGAAACTTGACCTTCTATACAGGCTTTACGCCTAACTTTTGAAGGAAGCGTGCCTAGTAAACTGCACACTCATTCTGGTACTCCTCTATGGAGCCCCGGTCTACAGTCCCTTCATGTCACTGAGTTTGGCAGACACAATAGTTTGTATAATAGAGTGGGGTGCTTTGCGGCTGGTGCCTCCCCAGCTATTACCACTGTGATGTGCTTGCTGCTGTAGGATGGCTGTTATTTGAAGCCCAAATGAAGTAACCACTGCTCTGTTTAGCCTTCCAGCTGGCTCAAGTCACTCCCCTCCCAGCTTTGTGAACATCCTTACTTCCAAACAACATAAGAGACACCTGCACGCTACATGGCCTGGGTCGTGCCCGGGTCGTGCCTGAAAACTGTCCCTGGGATCAGTGTACCTTCCTGGTTAACAAAGTCATAAATAAAATAAAGTACTTCAAGTCCACTACTGGCAATCCCACCTGTAAGCTCGGCCACTGGCAGGTGATCCTTCTCCTTTACTACCCTATTCCTGTGAAACAAACACCTTAGTGAGATACTGAATTGTTCCATTCTTATAATGTTTAAAAATATGCTTAAATCCCACTCTTCAGTTGGAAACCGATGCATGTGCAACCACTGATTCTATCATTATTTACCCTGTAACTGTTAGGGTCCCCTCCACGTACCCACTGTCCTTCTCAGAGGGGCTTGATATCCTACCTACTGTTCAGTATGCTATGTTCAGTCTTATTATGGCTTAAAATTGTATGTATTGTTATTTCCTGTGATGTAAATAATTTTTGTACCATATATGTATGTTGGGACTGTGCAATCTCTGCATAATTGTTGTATGTATGTGCAATCTCTATTACTATATACAATTAACTCTGGGTCGTCACTGAAAAAAGACATGACTGTCTCAATGGGTCCACCCAGGTATCAAAATTCCAGTAAATAAAATTTCTCTTGCTGCTGGTCTTCTGCTTTTTTGCTGTCTGAAAGGTTGCCAAATGCCTACAGCCGTTGAGCACAACTAGCCCTCTCCCTTTATAGAAGAAAGGGAAGAGCAGGGCCATTAATATTCATGTCTGGGCTCCACTGGCTGAGCCAGAAAGCACAGAGGAAAATATGCAGTCACCTTGTCTCCAAGCTGAGGCCTTGTGGTAAGCATCGCTCAGGATACAACTTTAACCCATTGAGTGGTCCCTGGTAACTTGCCTAAAGATTAGGAGGAGAGAGAGAGAGAGAGAGAGGCTGGTTACACCAGTTTACTGCTTTACACCGCTAAAAAAATCATGTAGAGGGGTGAGTTCTACTGAATAATGACTTCTTGTATTAGATGACTTAGTGGGAGATTGTTCTCCTTTTTTGGGGCTCACAAAATATTGCAAGCCTTTTCAGAGTGGATAAAATGACCACAGATTTTATGGGTGTCAGCAGGCATGTTCTATATACTCTAATTTTCCTCAGGAAAATCATGCACCACCAAGTTCATGGTATGAGTAAAACACAGGACATGTGTGAAGGCACCAAACTGCACTGCCGTAGAATGTTACTATTAAGGCTGCAAGAACACAGAGACATTTTGACCCTTATTAAATAAGAACCAGAACATGGGGGGTTCTGATTAGTCTGATTATTTATAAGTATTTTTAAAAATGTGATAACATGCATAAAAGGGGCCAAACTCTGTAATATTTAACACAGAGGCCCAAAGAGAATAATTTAATTCATTATTTGTATGAAAAGTAAAGTGCTAAAGCAAAGCAGTAAGTAGCTCCATGTCATGTCCTGTGGCCTCCCTTGGAGGCATACCTGCATGGGCAGGTGAGTGTGTTGTGGGAGAGAGAGAGAGAGAGAGAGAGAGATACAAGTCCGTACATACCATGATACAAAAAACAGCTGACTTTTTTTTTATTAATGCTGCTTGTGGAGGAGGGGGTATATGTATTTATGGATGTTCCAGAGCAGACCAGGTCAAATAAATAAATGGCTAATAAATGATCAAATAAGCAGTAGTAAGATCCCACCCAACCTACCCACATGCATTGCATGTCCCAGTGTACTGCGAAGAAAAATTAAAGAGGACACTATAGCATAGCCAAGAAAGGGGAGGGGGTTGCCCATAGGTGGCCAACCTTATGGAATAGAAATTGTAAAGGATAGATTAAGCTAAGAAATAGAAGAACTGTTGCAACAGATTTAAGAAAGATCAGTCCTCAAGAGTGGCAGTATTTCCCTGTCACATAATTCATTTAATTTTTGTTTGTTTTTGTATTTTACTTTCCTTTTGGATTTTATTTTGCTTTATACATGGTTTATGCTTTGCTTTTGTGGTATCTAGATAGATGATAGGTGTAGGGTGTTGTGTGTAGCGGTAGTCAGGGCGCTACATGAGGTAGCTTGAGGAGCCAGCATCATTGTTTTCCAGTAAGAGTTGGACAGTGCGAGACAGAGCAGTATTGAAACAGGGCACTGGGTGTCACTGTTGCTCCATGTCTGGGTAACTAGGCATTTTGGTGGGGTCACTGTTATTGCTGGGAGTCACCATTACTCCATAGGAGTGGAGCTATTACTTCTGTCTGGAGCTTCTACTTTGCAGCTGTGGTCACCAGCATAGTTCTTCTTGGTGAGGGACGGTGGAGTATAGGACGCGGAACCTTGGAGCATGAGGGTCGGAGATCACAGGACACAAAGCTGCGCGTCTGGAGTCTGGATCACTAGGTTGTATGAAGCTATCTTTTGTTCAGCAAGCATAGGGGTAAGATCAGAGGAGAGGATTGTCCATGCTACTGTATCAGGGCGGTATACTGTTGCCACGGCTGCTGTAATTTTTGGGACCTCTCCTAGTGACTGAGAGAACTTGCTTATTGAATGAAAAGCCTTGTGTTTGTTGTTGCATTCATTTGATCTTTGCACGGAGGGTCTGATTGTTGGTTCCTGAAGGTGCTGAGAGAACCTAGGGGGCTTCAGGCCTCCAGCCTAGTTTTGGAATCTGGACTTTGTTAAAGGGGCAATAGTGAGTGGTTACCCTGGTTTCATATCTATGCATTCTTCATCCAGTATACTCACCATCTTGCAAGGTTGTCACTGCTGGGATTGCTCCTGGATGCATTGGACCAGCTGCCTGGATGGACTTAGTCTTGACTTGCCACAAACACTCCCACACTGCACTCTTGGACTTTGTCTAGAACTGTTTCAGATTCTCCTTAGTGCTGTTTTGCTCCCCCTAAGAACTTTGAGTGTGGTTTATACTTCGAAGAGGGGTGATGGAGTGATATTGTTTGTTGGGGTTTTGGGAAGTGTTTGTGAAGGGAGTTACAGAGTGAGAAGGTACTGTGGGGGTGGGAGAGATTAGGAGACTCTATAGAGACAGTAGACATGCTGTTTTGACCCATTACAGTTGTATTACTCCCCATTCCAGCTTAGAGACCTACACCCTTGACGCCCCCTCCGCTCCCAGTGAAAGTAGATGCTAGTGCTAGATCTTTGGGTGCATGGTCATGCTTAGTGATCTAGGTGCAGGTTGCAGAATCCTCCTCGTGTTCCAGCCCCAGGTCAGAAGGGAGAGTTTCTGCAGGAATTCACTCCCTTTGTCACTGACTTGGAGTCACCTAGGTGACTTATCCTGGGCAACTTCAATGCCTGGGCTGATAACAAAGGTTCATATTTTGGAAGAGATTTCCTACAGACTATGGAAACTCTGGGCCTAGCACATATGATTACCACCACAACTCATGAAAATGGGCATGCATTGAACCAGATATTCTCCTAGGAGCTCGAGTGAATAGTGTCAAGATTGACCAAGTCAGTTTGTCAGATCATTCTGTCATCAGGTTCTGTTTCAGGCCCCCCCCCCCAGTCCATTTCCTGTGGAGCTGGTTCAGTACCAACCATTGAGAGGACTAGGACCTGAGGAACTGATGTCAGTACTGGACACAATGGAAATCTTGGCAGCATGCACTGAGGGTGTGGAGGCCACCGTGTTGGCCTACAAAAGGATCATTACTGGGTCCTTCAACCTTCTAGCACCAGTCTATGTACATCCCCTGGTGTTGTGTCTCAGTTCACCATGGTTCGTCAGTGAGCTGAGGGCACTTAAAACCAGAGGTCAGAGGTTGGATCATCATTGGAGGAAGTCTAAGGCTTCAGAGGACAAAGCAGTTTTGATTTTCCATTATGAGGAAAATCAGAAGTCAATCACTCAGAAGAAATCAGAATTTGCTGCTGGGAGGAACCAATCAGCTCAGCTCTTTCAGACTGAAGACAGGCTCCTCCACCCTGCCTGCTCTTTTGTACTGTGGAATGTGCTTCACCCTGCCTGCCTGGAGCATGTAAGAACAGCTACACTTGTGAAATGCAAGTTTACTCATTTATTTCTCAGATAGAGTGTCCTCCACCAGGGCCAGTATAACTCCAATGGGGCTTATGATCCCAGCAATGGTCTGTTTTCAGACCTGGAGCGCATTAGGTGTTCTTGGGGCAAATTTCAGCCAGTAACAGTGGAAGAGGTCTGCTGGGTCATCTCAGCACTGCTGCCAACATTTTGTAATCTGGACACTAACCTGGTGTGACTCTTAGTGAGTTGTGTTGACCACTTGGGCCTGGTGTTCACCAAAATTGTTCAGTGTTCTTTACAGGAAAAACTGGTTCCAGTAGCACTTAAATGTGCTGTGGTAAAGTTCCTTCTGAAAAAAATATCTTTGGACCCAGATGTCTTCGCGAACTACCATCCAGTTTCTAACCTTCACTTTTAAGGGAAGGTTACTGAGAAAGTGATTGCGCTGCAGCTTGAGGAACACTTGGTGGCTCTAACATCTAAGAACCATTCCATTTGGGTTTCAGAGCATGGCACACCATACCGATGGCACAAGTCAGACTGCTTAATGATATGCTCAGGGTGAGGGACAGTGGGGAGTGATTGATTGTTGTCCTCCTTTATCGCTCTTCGGCATTTGATACCGTGGACCATGACATAATTTTGGACCATCTCAGGGGTATGCCTGACTCACCAACACTGTGATCCACTGGTTTGAGTCCTTTCTATAGGATAGAACCCAGAGGGTAGTTCTAGGAAATCATTCCTTGGACCCGGTGATTCTGTCCTGTGGCATGCACCAGGGTTTGGTCCTATTGCTACTGTTGTTCACAGTGTACATACTACCCTTGGGCAAGATCATTATACCTTTTGGACCAGGGCTCAGTGCTATGCAGATGATATAATACTTGCTACAATACTTTGTACAATACTTGGATGTTAAGACAGAAGAGGGCGTGTTGCCCATGTGATCTGTCTCCCATGCAAGCAGGTCCACGTGTTGCCTTTATTTCCCAACAAATAAGTATCTAGCCTATATTTAAATTCTTTGAATGTTTGTACTTCAATAATGTCCCTATGGATATTGTTCCACACATTTACCACCCTCTGTGTGAAGAAGTTTCTTCTGTTATTCCTCTTTGGGAAAGATAATTTAATTTGGAGTTTGTGGCTTCTTGGATGGAAGTCTCTATTATTGATTTGTAGTCCTAGGCTATGTAGTAGGTGTTTGTTGTTCACTATTTTGTACATCTTGAGTATGTCTCCCTTTAGTCTTCTTCTCTCCAATGCGTACAAGCCCAACAATTCCAACCTAGCCTCATATGGAATATCAGTCTGCCTTGTTATCAGTTTTGTGACCCTACACTGGACCCGTTCCAGATTTTCTGTCCCGTCGAAGGTATGGGCTCCATAAAGGGGAACAGTAACCCACATGTGGTCTTATAAAGGCTCTATGAATGGGCATTATGCATTTTTTGTTCCTCAAAATGAAAGTTCTTCTTATTCTTGCTAAGATACCACCAGTTTTTCTTATTGCTTAGTCACAATGGGAGCTAAAATTCAATTTATCAATTAGAATGCCCAAGTCTCTTTCCTTTTTCCACCATTCTTAAAGGTATGTTATTTATCATGTACTGGTATTTGGTGTTGCTCGAGCTTAGATGCACCACTATGCATTGATCAGTGTTAAAGTGCATCCAATTTTTATTTGCCCAATTCTCCAGTTTTCCCAAGTTTCTCTTCAGTTTTAACACCTGACTGCCTGTATTTACCACAGCCTCCACCTTCACATCATCTGTAAATTTTGTCAACCAATTCTTTATGTTTATGTTTATGTCTGATACTGTACATACAAGAAGAAGAGGGTTGGTCCAAGGACCAAACCCTGAGGAACCCTACTTGTAACTTTCCCAAAACTGGACATCATACCGCATGTCCTAACCCTTTGGTTTCTACCTGCTAACCATGACTTTATCCAGTTTGTTGTTTTGATATTGACTCCTCCATATACTAAGTTCCTAATCAGTAGTTCATGAGGGACTTCATCAAATGCTTTCTGGAAGTCCAAAAAAACATATCAACAGGTTGATCATTATCCAATGCATTACTTACAGCTTCATAGACTACTAATGAGTTTGCCAAACATGATCTATGTTTTCTAAATCCATGTTGGGTAGTAACTTCAAAACATGTGCCTTTGCATTCTTTGTCCAATATATCCTTGATTATGGACTCCATAGTCTTTCCTAGAAACGCGGTCAGACTAATTGGCTTATAATTTGTCATGCTTCCCTTGTCCCCTTTTTATGTCTGTAAGCAGAGCCTGGCTACAGCCATATTGCTTTAGCTTGAAAAGGGTTTTCCATGGAACACATTTTTTTGTGGTTTTCAGTGTATCCTTTGATAACACTGCGAATCTCTATGGCAGTTAAAAATACTCCCTTCTTTCTGTTTAGAATGATGAACACAGAACTCCAAGCTGTTTTTCTCTGAGAACAAATGTGCACACCTTCCAAACAAATCTAAATATCTTTAAAACTATTCAAGGTGCACAAAAAAGAACAGGTAAAAGTTGTTCGGAGAAAAAAGACCTTTCACGTGAGGGTAGTCACTAATCTGAATTCTTTAAATTTTGTAAAATATGGTCTTCCAAACAAGGGAGTCATGCCAAACAAATGTAATATCTCATAAAGTATACAAGTTACCAATATACAACCAATGTGAAAGTTGTTCAGGACAAAATTACTTTTCAAATGAGGGTTGTCACTAATCTAAATTCATTACTTTTTTTTTTAATATAGCCATCTGAATGGTGAAAATTGTGACGAAAAATGAAAATTCAGGTAATCAGATGGCCATAATTTAAAAAAATATAATTAGTGTGGCTTAATGAATAGGCTCATTTGAAAGGTATTTTTGTCCATCACAGCTTTCATAAGATGGGTTATGAGTAACTCCTACACTTTTCGAGATATTTACATTTGTTTTAGATAACTCGTATTGCATTTCTGACAGCCTGATTTCTGAAACCACTAAACTGAGACAAGAACATATGGTTCATCTCTTGTCATGCCTAACTTAACAGCAGATTCTAAGTAATTCTAGCAATGTACAGCACTTCAATGACAGTTTTTAGTTCTTAATATGAAGAAAAAAACCCAGCTTGAAGCAAAATGGTCTGCTTATTGGGGGCACTTTAGACTTTTTCATGATGGGATCATTTTAAATCTTTTCAGGAAAAAGGCAGCAGACTAATTTTAATAATTGTCAGCCAGCAATATCTATATGTGAAGTTGACACTGACCAGACAGGGGGAAGAAGGAAGACACAGAAGAAAACAATGCTCACACACATATAATAAAGAAGACCTGGCACATTTAGAAACATTTAGAAGCAAATGGTTTGATACCTTTAGGCATCTATGCTGCACCACTGATATTTTCTTTTATAATGTCATCTTTGGCAGCTTCTATTATTAAAATGCACTAAATGTATAGTTTACTAAATTATGACCTTGGGATACCTCTTGAATGACTCCCAAATAAGTTTTAAGTCATGCCCTTTATGTGAGGTCATGACCTGTGCAAAAGATCAAGTGTTATTTTTTCACATTTTTTTTTACAAATTTCCAAAGTAAAAGTGTGGAGAAATATGAAAATATGTACAACTAATCTCCTATCCATTTTTAGCTCTGAGAGAAATAATTATTTGCACAAAATTAAATTCAAAGTTTATACAGTTTTGTTCTAAAGTTATTTTATTCTAAATCTTATTGGACTGTTGAGTGTTATTTTTTAATTTGTTTTTTACAAATTTCTGAAATAAAAGTGTGGAGATATGCAAAAGTTTGTACAACTAATCTCCTATGCATTTTCAGCTCAAAGAGAAGGTAATATTTGCACAAAACGGTTCGGGCCAGGAACATCGCGGCCAAAATATCGTGGCAGAAACAATGCGAACATATGCTCATGGTCCGGAACATCGTGCGGTGCATAATACAGCAAGGACACAATGTCACCAGGAGGCAATGCTGCAGATAGAAGACAGAGACAGCAATAGTGCACCTCAAAGTAAGTGAGAACATGGACACTTGCAAGGTGTGGTGCAGGGGGTGGGAGGGTGTGCTGGCACATAGCAGGAAAACCGCTAGCAGGTAGATACTGGGACAGTACACCGCTGGACCCACATGGCCCCACCACAATGCCGCAGATAGGGGCAAGTATCAGCACTGACACCAGGTGGAACAACGGAGCACTGGGGTAACAGTGACAGTGGGACACACTGGGTGGTGGACAGCGGCCGAAGGATACAGCTGCACATGGAGCTCATAGGATGGTGCCAGTGGTCAGGGGGGCAAGGCACACTGCACCACAGTGTAAGGAGGACACAAGTTGTATCCCTGAGTTGGAGGGCAAAGGACCATGGAGATCAGTACTGCTGTGACAGCAGATGGAAGCAGGCTATGCTGGAAACATGCACTATACACCTGCATAGGTGGCTGCTGCTGTGCATCCCTGGTCAGTGTCTCTGCACAATGTGTGGTATCCTGACCCATGTGTTGTCTGGCATGCACTGTTATGTGCCACGATGTCCTGTGCCAATGACATTGAGGGATGCACTGTTGTTTCTGCTTTGTTGTGGTCCATGATGTTTTTACCCACGATGTTCCTGGCCTGAACCACACAAAAAAAAACCCAAAATGTATACAGTTTTGTTCTAAAGTTATTTTATTCTAAATCCTATTGGACCATTGATGAACTGAGCAAAGAAATGTTTTGATAAAACACATTGATGACTCCAGTATTGGGAGGTCATTAAAATTGCAAAAGGTCAAATTATGAAACCTTAAATAAACTCATTAGCATCTTTCTTCTTAGTGTGTAATTATAATGAATTAAAGGCTCTTGAAAGGATAGTGACAAAAAGGTACACTTGTTCTGAATATAGACCTACAATTATTCAACCATTGTGATACATATTTTTAGAATCAGAGGAATGGTGCAAGGCTGCTGAAATCGTAGTGATCTGACTGCTTCAGCACTTCAATGTGCATGATTCAAACCAAAAAGCTTCTATCTTCTCAAAATATATTATATATATATATTTGATTTAACCTGAAAATGCAAAATAGCAACAAGGAAGTAAAACAATCAAGATGAGATTTCAGCCTTCTCCAACCATACATAAAGGCTTCTATCTTTTTCAAAGCAATTACATTTTATTTTGATATATTTAATATTCTCTATCTAAGTAGACACTAGAGAAAAGTTAGTCAATGTGAAGTGGCAGATATGTGGCCCACATATTTGTCTCTGGCTCTGTCTGGGTGCTTCTCTTGTGCAGTGGTGGAATAGATGCACCAAGTTTGTTCTACACTGTCTCTCTCCTGGCCTCTCTCTCTCTCTCTGACTTCCGCTCCCCCATGGCAAAAGGAAAACCCTACAACACTGCTCTCTGTCCTGGTCACAGCACTCTTGCTGCCACTTTCTCTGCCTCTCTGTATGTGCTGGCTGCTTGCACTGGGCTTCAGAAAGACAAACAGAAAGTGAAACTGACAGCAAAGTGTCGGAAGAGTGAATGGCAATAAAATGGATGGCAACTGAGCTCGGACGCACACTGTACTCCACTTCTCTGTTTTGGAGGGGGGAGTTGACACCTTCTCTGACTGGAATGCATTTGACCTGCACATATATGACACACTGGAAGCAGCTCTCACTGTTGTGTCTGTCTCAGGGGGTGGGGTGGGGAGGGAGTTGACACCTCTGGGGGATGGGCCACCCATTGAAATGCACATTTGTTCAGGTGCAGGTCTGGGAGCCACAGTCATCATGATTATGGTCACTACATTGCACTATCCCCAATTTCACACTGCCAAGGTAGTGCTGCAATAGTGACAGCCTGTCACCTGGTGAGCACTCTCATTCTGCTTACTCGCCACATCTTAGCATGTTCCTGTCACTGTCTGGGGGTTCTCTCTCCACTCCTTCCTTGACACTGGTGCCACTCACCACCTCTTTCAATCCTGTGCTCTCTTTCGGTGGGGGCTGCTGCCTCTCCTTCTCAGTGTCTGTCCCTGCAGCCCAAGTCTGTCTCTCCCTACCACCTGGGGTTAAGCTACAGCTCTGCAGGCAATGCTGCCTCACTTCTCAGCACTCTCGATTCTTGTATTGTGCGGTGGAGTGGGGGGTACACTGAAGCAGCATGGACACTAGGAGATCCGCGGGGCAGGTTAGTGGGTACCATCACAGACAGCAATGCTCAGGCTGGGCATTGTGGCTCACATGAAGCACTGGAGAGAGAGACAGAGAGAGAGAGAGAGAGGCACTCAGGGACAAGAACATGTGCTGTCATTCACATAGAGACACAACCAAGTTCAATGCGGACGTCTGTTGGGGGATGGATAAATAATATTTATTTGGTCTTTACTGCTAGGACTGTTTACTGCATATGGCACAGAGAGTGGGGATAAAGTGTATGGCTGGGTACCCGGAGATCTGCAGGGTGAGTGGGGAGACAAACAGTAAGTGCATGAATGAGTGGTGACAGGTATTTGTCTGTAGTAAAACATGGCTGGCTGAGACTCAGCCAATCAGGTCTTACTATAGGCAAATACATCACCATTCATTCATGCCCTTACTGTTATTGAACACTGAACAGTTCAGAGGTGCTCTGCACTAAGGGACTGACAGCCACTAACTGGCTTTAAACAAATCTTTTTAGGTTGCTGCTGGTGGGAGGAATATGTTAAGCATCATCATCGGGGTCTCTGGTTCGGTGGGGGTGGGTGGGTGGAGTATCTTTTGGTATGTGGGGGTGGGGGAAGGGTTCACTACTCCACAGACGTCAGGGCAGCATTATGCAAATGAAAGGAATGAAGCACTCCTAAAAGCTCTCCACAGCCATATCGGCTCTGACCAGAACTTCTTTAAATATTTGGACCACTATGGCCGTCCTCCAATCCTGTGGCACCTCCCCTCTATCCAGTGACATATTATAATATTTTTCAAGTGGGTCTGCCAACCATAGTCTAGTTTCCTTTATTAACCTAGGATGTAGGCATCAGGTCCTGTTGATTTTGTAAAATCTAGCTTCTCCAGTTTATTTAAGATGTTTTCCTTAGTAGTTCTTTTTATAGAGTCCTTGTGTGAGAGTGGGTCAGTCTCCTTATTGTTTGACAATGATGAGAATACTGAGCAAAAATACCTGTTGAAACTTTCTGCCTGCAATCGTGGTTCACCAGTTTCCTTATTATCATGAGTTAGTGGTCCTTCTGCCCTGTCGTTTGTTTTATTATTTAAGTAGGCATAGAATGCTTCGCGGTTATCTTTTGAGTGTACTAATCTGAACTCCAGAGGTTTTTTCCTTATTTCTCATGATCTTACTTTTTTTTACATTTCTTTTTATAGTTATGTATATAGTAGTCATTATTCTCTTTCCTTATGGCATTGTGTGCTTTTCTTTTGTTGGCCAACTGCTTCTTAATCCTGAAAGTGTACTCTAGTGGGTCCTTTCATTTGTTGTTACAGAGCTGGTTAGTGGGTACATAAGTGTTCTCCAGTTCTAATAATCTATTCTTAAGTTTTGTCCATAGCTGTTCCACATTTAGGCCCAGATATTCAAAGCTTTGTGGGGTGCGCAAAACATTTGTGTGAGTTTAGAGCGGGATTAGCGCAGGTCTGCTATATTCAAAAGGCCACATAGCATGCACAAATCGCATTAGCACTGGGCAAACCATAATTATATGCGGGGGGGGTACACTGAACATGAATACAGGCGCTATGGGATATTCAGCGGCTAGCGCCCCACTAAGGTGTTTAGCGTAACTTACTGCGACCCTTAGTGTGGTACAAATTACCGCCCAGGAAAAGCTGGTCTTAACCCTGGGCAAACAGCTTTGCATGACATTGGTGCTTTGCACGGTGTTTGCGTGGGGATTTGCGTGGCTTGCGCGACCCTAACATATGTGTATGACACTTAGAAAATGCCAGACATGGAGGACACATGCTGCTCACTGATTGCACCACTATGATGCCAACAGCTGCCACCAGTCACAGCCATGCCAGGCGGTAAGGGGTGATCTGGCCCACAGGGGACATCATTGTAGCATGGCCATACAGCACACACCTGCAGACCATATGTCTGTGGTGACCAACAGATGCCAGCACACACTTGCAGTACTGTGGGCATGGTAGCCATTGAGTGAAAGATGTACGGGTGGCGAGACCTCATCACAGCCCAGGTGTGGCCACAAGGCTGGGCCACATCATGCAGTGCACATGGGCCAGTAGTGGGAATACCTGACCACCTGTGTGCCCGTCAGATTTTATGTGCCCCCCCAGCCACATACCACACAACTGTACAGATGCCACAGCACACACAGCCAGCCATGTATATGTCACTGTGAGCATCCCATGCCACAGGTGCAGCAGCTGTGGCTCACACAACAGCGTAACAGTACTGTTCACTGTCAGTCATCACCTGCAAACTTGGTCTGTCACTGTGTACAGTGCAGTGATCATCAATGCCCTACATACCATAGGCATTGCCATGTCCCTCACACTACCTGCCCCCTTGCTACTGTAGTGTCTGCTGTGTACTGTAGCATGACCTACAGTGTGACGGTTGCATGCAGCACCACCACCACCTGTGCCTATACTGTGTTGTCCCCGGGGTACGATATGCTATGCTATGCTATGCTACTCTGTTTACATGTAGCCTGCAGCTATCATCATGCACTGCCTGACTGACCTACAGGTGGAGCTGCGGTGAGACCTGGCTAGCCCCTGTACTTCCAGACTGTCCTACAGGTGGAGCTGTGGGACCCTGCAGTAACACTGGGCAAACTGCATGAAAAATCAGGGCATAATGATATGCTAATCTGGCTGTTTGCCCAGAGACTACCTAAGTAGGCTCATTTGCATGTCACTTTTGAATATGGCAAATCTTAGCACCGGGCAAACAGCTTAGCTCCGTGCTAAAGTGTGCTAATGGTTCGGGGAATATTATACAGTTTTGATCGCTGTTCTTTCACATCTGCTGCTGCCTGCAGCTGTACTGGGTCCATGCATTTGCTGGCACACACATTGGCCACATAGTTCATTTCTACCTATCCTCACGTTGCTGTGCACTGTGTTGTTGTTGTGGTTTGCACTTCCTGGTTGCTATATTCAGTGCTGTCTTATTCCAGGGCTATGTTTGCCCTGCACTCCCAGCCCAGTTTGCATGGCCTCATTCCCATGCTATATTCAGAAGCTGTTTTCCCTGGGCTATTCCTTTTGGATATAGCTTGCTTTGTGCTTTGGGCTACGTTTGCCTGCCAGGCAGTGTTAATGTAGCCCAGGGCAAAGTTTTGAATATCTGGTCCTCAGTGTATTATCATCCCAAAGCCAGCCTTCCAATTCCTGCTTTATTAATGTGGTCAGCCCTTGAATAAATCCTTGTTATAGATGTTCCCTTGATTTTATTTATTTTAAATAAGGTTTCAATAAGAACATGTTGTGGTCGCTGTTACTCAGGGGCTCTAACACCACTATATGCCCAACTCTATATGTCTTTTGCTCCCAGGACTCAGTGTGCCATTGACATGTTTAATAAGTGCTTGGCCAATATCCAGAACTGGATGGCTTCTATCTGGCTGAGACTGAACCCCGAGAAAACCAAGGTGCTAGTGGTTGAGTCAGGCTGAAAGAGGGGATGGGCAGCTGGCACAGAAGTGACTAGGCTTTGGCTTGTTGACTCTGGATTGCAAGCCTGCCCCAATATGAAGAATGTTGAAGTCATGCTGGACGAAGGCTTGACAATGAAAAATCAGGTGTCTGCTATAGTCCAGAATGGCTTTTTCCATCTTCAGAATATCCGCCAGATCAGATCCCTTACCCCCCAAGACCTGGCCACACTGATCCATGCATTCGGGACCTCGAAGCTGGACTATATTAACACTCTGTACCTTGGGGATAATAGGGATATGCTATGATGCTTGCAGCAGTTACAGAGTGCAGCTACGTGGTTACTTATGGGCTTACCAAGATCATGACATATTTCTCCTGCACTTGGTGACCTGCACTGGCTGCTGGTGAAGTGGTGTATCTGGTTTAAGATAGGTCTGTTGACCTATAAAGCCCCACAAGGACTGGGCCCAGCCTGCCTGGTGGAGCTTCTGCACCTACACATCCCAGTTCACCAATTCCAATCATCCAGAGAGGGCCTCCTGGTGTTACAGAGGATAAGATTGAAGACCTTGGGTGACTGGGCCTTCGAGGTAGTGGGCCCATCCCTTTGGAATTCCTTGCCCAGGACCTTGAGGGAGGCCCCCTCAGTGAATGTTTTTAAAAAGGGGCTCAAGACCTATTTATTTTGGAAAACTTTTGGGCAGGCTCTATAATGCATGCATACAGCACATCTCATAGTTTTATTGAGTTTTAGTGTATTTATGTCATTTTGTTGGATTGAGGTAGTTATTGTACTTATTGGAATTGTTATGGCTTATTGATTGTGTTTACTCTTTTATTCTTGAATTCTTTTATTGTAATGGTGCCCTGGGCCTATGAGGAAGGGCACCAGATAGAAATAAAACTACTATGGCTGCTGCTACTGCTACGGTTGCTAACAAGAAACAGTAGTAGTAGGGAGCAGTAGCTACTTTCCATATCAGATAAATAGCACTACCAAGTAAGTTTGGGACATGAAATGCAGTTGCTTGCTGTATTATATAGACTTAGACCCACAAATGTTATTATTTTTTTGTGCTGCTCATTGTGTTCATTCAGGTAATCCTGTTCTACTCTGGCCTGTCCTGAGTCTGACCTAACTTATCTCATGTGTGTGAGTGTCACAGTAAGTAGACTGTATTCAGAAAAGATTTTTCATTACAGGCACAATGGGAAAGTGTTGCGTGAATAGGGCCTGCTCAGAGTCAGTATGCAAATGTTTCATTCAGATATCATATTTGAAATTAAAGTGAGGAATTCTAACTTTCAGGAATGTCAGACACTCAGGGCCAGATATTCAAAACTTTGCACTGGGCACAAACTGTTTGCGCTTGGTTTGCGTTGGGTTTGCACGGGTCTGCTATATTCAAAAGGCCAACTAGCATGGGCAAACTGCATTAGCACCAGGCAAAAGTATAACGTATGCAAGGGGCAAAAAGAAGGGGCGTGTACATGAATACAGGTGCAATGCTATATTCAGTGCATTAGCGTCATGCAAAGTGTTTTTACATAACTTAGCGCAACACTTTGACGGTGTAAATTACCTCCCAGGAAAAGGTAGTCTTAACTCTGGGCAAACTAGCTTTGCCAGACTTTGTGGCTTTGCATGGCTTTGCGTGACTTTGTGTGCCATAGAATCATGGTCTATGGAACTCTGTAATTTACAAGTGTATATATTATGGAGTTTATGAGGGTCTGGCAGCGGTGGTTTATTGACCCTAACCAGTAAATATTAAACATAGAAAGAAACCAGACATGGAAGAAACATGCTGCACATGGATGGCACCTCCAATGATTCCATCATCTGCCACCAGTCCCAGCCATGCCAAGCATTAAGTGGTGACCACGGCAGTGTGTCCTTACAGCACACACCTGCAGACCACCTTGCGGTGGACACCAACAGAATCCAGAATACACATGTAGCACTGGTGGTGTGGTGGGTGTTGAGGGGAGAATGTACAGGTGGTCACATACTGGGTGCTGCCACAAGGCTGGGACAATCCATGCAGTGCAAATGGTCCAGTGAAGGTAATACCCAACACCAGTATGCCTGTCTGATGGTATGTTCCCCCCCCCAGCCACATAATGCACATCAGCACAGACACCACAGCACACTCAGCCAGCCACGGTATGTTACTGTGAGTATTCCATGCCAGTGGTGCAGCACCTGTGGGTCGCACAACAGCATAATGGTAATATCCACTGTCAGTACACACCTGCAAGATGGGCTTGTCACTGTGTAAAGTACAGCAGTCATTGATGCCCCACACACCACAGGCATTGCTGTGTCCCTCACATTACTGGCCCCCTTGTTACTGTAGTGTCTGCTATACACTGTAGCAGGAACTACAGTTTGACTATTGCATGCAGCATCACCACCTGTGCCTGTGCTGTGTAGTCCCCTGGGGCACAATATTCTATGCAGTTCTATACAAATGCAGTCTGCAGCTACCACCATGCAGTTCAAGACTGACCTACAGGTGGAGTTGTGGGCAGACCCAGCCAGCCCCTGTACTTCCAGACTGACCTACAAGTGGCACTGTGGGACCCTGCAATAGCACTGGGCAAACTGCATGCAAATCAGGACATAAAGAGATGCTAATCTGGATGTTTGCCCACAGACTGCCTAAGTAAGCTCATTTGCATGTCAGTTTTGAATATAGCAAATTTTTGCCCTGGGCAAACATGATAGTGCCGGGCAAATGGCTTAGCTCCATGCAAAACCTGTGTAAACATGTCTGCTCCACAAAAACGATTCAGAAACATGATACATTTCTGCAGAATTTCACATGCGCTGGTGCTTGCAGCTTGAATGAATCCACTTCTTTGCTAGCACACACATTGGCCACATAGTTCATGTTTACCTTCCTTCACATCACTGTGCACTGGGTTGCTGTTGTGGTTAGCATTTCCTGGTTTCTATATTCAGTGCTGTCTTATTTCCCGGGCTATTTTTGCACTGCACTCCCAGCCCAGCTTGCCCGGCTTCCTTTGCACACGCTATTCAGCAAGTTTAGCACTGGGGCTATCCCTTTTGAATATAGTGGGCTATTGGTTTTGGTCTAATATAGCATGTTGGGCAGTGCTAATTTAGCCCTGGGGCAAAGTCTGGTGTCAAACAGTATCTTGCATTAGTCAGAATGTTACCAGCTTAACTAAACAATCATTCTGAACAGACACTAGTACTTCACTGCAATTTGTACTAAAGCAGCCCAGATATATTGTTTTGATTTCCAGTATTTCAAAGGATCAGCATTCCAATTAATATTGCGCTCTGCCAAGTACATGTCAACTGTGGTCTGTGCTGAGGCCATGTTAGAAGAAATGGATGAAGATGTCTCAATGACATCTTGTAAGTGATTCTAGAGACCTGAAGCTGAACTGTGTGAGGCAGTGCTGCTATTTTTGAATAGTGGTGAAGATGGAGACCCTGCCACAGTGCCCAAAGAAGAGGGGAAAATAGCTGGAATGTCATAGGTGTGGGTTGCAGAATCGCTGTCATCTATCGTCCCCCAGGTGATGAGAAACGGTTTCTGCAGGAAGTAGCAGACTTTGTGATCAACATGGTGTTCAAGTCACCCAGGCTGATGGTCCTGGGTGACTTTAACACCTGGGTCGATGATGAACTCTTGCAGTTTGGACAACACTTCCTCCAATTGATGACCTCTTTGGGCCTTACACAAGTTGTTACTTCTGCCACTCACAAAGGTGGTTACTCCTTGGACTTAGTCTTCCTCCTGAGGATAGAAGCCTTCAGTTTGGGGTTGGAAACAGTCAGATGATCTGATCACTACACCATGGAGTTCAGTTTTTGCACCCCCCTTCGTAGGCCTATCCCTGTGGAGATGGTTAGGTACTGCCCTTTGTGAGACTTAAGTTCTGAGGGCTTGGTGGCGGTGCTTGACCTATCAGAGCTTTCTGGAGTGAGCAGTGACAAAGATGCCTTGGTTCTGGCCTATAATAGAGCCATCTCCTCGGCTCTGGATTCCATTGCTCCTGTCATAAGCGGTGACAAGGATGAAGATTAGAAAGCTGCTGGAGGAGATCCACCCTTGATGCCAACCATCTTAGATTGATGGAACATTATCATGTCTATCATTCCACAATCTCCCATAAGAAGGCAGAATTCCTGTCTGGGGAGATTGTGGCTGCTCAGAACCAACCAGATCAGCTCTTTTGAACTGTAGACAGACTGTGCAACTCAATCTGTCTGCGGGTTCGAAGAGCCTTTTCACAAGTTGAGTGTGAAGACCTTGCTTGCTTCTTAGTGGCTAAGGTGGCTGACATCAGGGTGGCACTCCAGTCTGCACTCTCTATGGGAGAAGCTGTGGATCAGTGCCAGGTCGCAGTCCCTAGGCTCTCCTGGAGTTCCTTTGACCAGCCGGAGTTCATTGAAGTCATGCAGATTGTCCAGGGTATGTGCCCTACATGCTGTAGTTTGGATCTGGGCCCAACCTCCCTGATAAAGGGTTGTTGTGATATTATCGGCCCGATCCTAGCACAGGTAGTCTGGTGCTCCTTGGAGACGGGTGAGTTTCCTAGCTTCCTGAAGGAGACGGTGGTAACACCCCTCCTGAAGAAAGTTTCTTTGAATTCAGACTGCCATGTTAACTACAGACCAATCTCTAACCTCCCCTTTGTGGGAAGGTGATTGAGAAAGTAGTGGCCATACAACTGGAGAACCATTTGACCATCCATGGCATTTATGAACCACTCCAGTCTGGTTTCCAAAAGAGGCATAGTACCGAGATGGTGCTGGTTCGGGTGCTCAATGATCTCTTGATGGCAAGAGATTGAAAGAGTCGTTCCATCTTGGTTCTTCTCGACCTCTCTTCAGCATTTGATACTGTGGACCATGGGGTACTTCTCAAACACCTGAGGTTCATCTGCGGCCTGTCTAGTACAGTCCTCGGTTGGTTTAGATCTTTCCTCACTGGAAGAACTCAGAGGGTGGTATCGGGGATTAATTCCTCCGGCCCAGTCTCTCTGTCTTGTGGGGTTCCTCAGGGTTTGGTGTTGTCCCCATGTTGTTAGCAGTGTACATGCTGCCCCTCGGAGACATTGTAAGAAGGTATGGGCTGAGGTTTCACTGCTATGCTGATGACACCCAGCTCTACCTATCTTTTTGCATCCAACCAGGATAGAGCTTTCTAGGTATTTAACAACTGCCTCACTGAAATCCAGAACTGGATGAATTTGAGCTGGCTGAGGTTGAATTCAGAGAAGACGGAGGTGATGATTGTGGACCGGGGTCGCCAGATAGAGGGGATGGGAACTGGTTTGCCCTCAGGACTTTTTCTGGGTGGCACCCAGCTCCCTACATCTGAATGGGTGTTGAACCTGGGGGTGATTTTTGATGATGGTCTGACACTGCGATCACAGGTGTTGGCTGTCATCAAATCATCCCCTTTACCATCTGAGGGACATCTTCAGGATTAAGCACCTAGTTCCATCTGGTGATATGCCCACTTTTGGTCCACGCCTTTGTGACCTCATGCCTTGATTATTGCAACTCCCTGTATCTAGGGCTACCAGGGGTTGATATCCGCCACTTGCAGCTAGTGCAGAATGTTGTGGCCCAGTTATTGACAGGTACTCTTCATACCTGTCGTATTTTTCTGGTGCTGCTCAATCTGCACTGCCTGCCAATACAGTGGCGTATCACCTTTAAAGTCGGTCTTCTGACTTACAAAGCTCTACATGGACTGGGCCCAGACTACTTGAAAGAGCTCCTGGTACCTTACTGCCCTAGGTGATCGCTCCGCTCGGCAGACGAGTGGTTGCTAGAGATTCTGAGGGTTTCTTTAAAATCTTCAGGGGCCCGTGCTTTTATGTACATGGCCCCTGCCCTCTGGAATTCTCTAACCCTTCTGCTTCGGCAGTATGCGTCCATGGAGGAAATTAAAAGGCCTTTAAGACCCATTTATTGTCAAAAGCTTACCCATGACGATGATATTTTGATGTATTTTATGAATCTAGCAGTTATTGGAACTGTGTTTATTTTATTGCTTTACGTGCAGTTATTGTAAAGGCGCCTTGGTTTTAAGAAAGGCGCTGTACAAATAAAGATTTATTATTATTATTATAGGAGGAGCCACCTGATGCTGTGCTGTGTTGTGACAAAGACTGTGAATCTGATGCTGTACTTCGATCCATGTCAGCATGCACTTCATCAATTTTTTCTTGTTTGTTTACCTCAAATGAAGTGTCATCATTACTCAATAGTTGCTTTGATTTGTATTGTGGGTCCAAGATGGTTGCTTTAATGTAGCATTCTGACTGAAGCTTTTTATGCAGTTTTTCATCTTCATCAGCTTTTTTGATCATTCATCTTGTTGTATCTTTTTGTATTCTGGTGGGCTACCAGTCAGCACCACTGGCAGCATGTGTGATAGAATTGTCTGTGTTCTCTACATTTTCCCTTATCAGATTCAATCTGAATTGTAAAATTTATATGAAGGGTATCACCTGGCTCAGAGTGGCTGTGTTTGCATTCACCTCTCTGGTGATTTCCTTGAATGGCTGGAGAAGTAAAATTACAAACTCCAGCATGGCCCACTGTGGTGGAATAATATAGACATCTGCATTACCAATTCTGTTTTACAAGGTATACTGACTGACAGATTTATTTTGTTCCAGCACCCTTTAGAATATAAGAAAGGTTGAATTCCATCTAGTAGAAATGTCTTGGATCAGTCTGTGCAAAGGTAAATTGTGCTTCTCCTGTATTTTTTTAAACAAGTGATGGGCTTTGCTTGAGTGACTGAAATGAGTGCAGATTCTTTTAGCAGTGCTAACAAGAGCCTTAATGTCCCTGTCCTCATCAATAATCAATAAAACTGCAAACTATTAATTTCAAGCAGTGCACAATGCAACGGATGTAAATAAAGTCCCCCACCTCCAAGGCCTTCCTTATGTTGGACCCGTTATCTGCAACAATAAAGCCATCTAACAGCCCATGTGATATGAGCCAGTGCTGTATTGGTTGTTTGAGCTCCTCATTGATATTGTGTGAGTTATGTTCAGATGGAAAATAAAACATTCTTATAAAAGTAAACTGGGATTCGCTGTCTCCTTAAGAATGATCAAAACATGCCCAATGTGCTGTGACAGACAAGAAGGGTTCAGGTTGACAGCTTGTCCAAATAGCTGTTGTAAGATACACCACCCTCCCAACAGCACTGGCAAAAACTTGTCTCAGTTTTTTTTTTCTCCCTCACCTCTTAATTTTTCCCACCCGGGCGCACTGAGGGCAGGAAGTTCATCCCCGCTCAACCCGCCCGCCAGCTCAACCACCACCATCCCCGAGACCCCCCCATGGATTACCCCCCATGGTGAGGCTGGGAAGGAGAGACCCCCTCCCTGGAGCACAATCCAGATCCAGGGAGGCCACTGTAGTGCACCAGTGGGGCGAGGCTGAGGATCCTATAAAGCCCCCAGCCACCATTTTCCATTTTTCTGTGCTCTTCCAGCATGTAAGGCGTGGCGTGGCACGCACATGTAGAGGCATGAGCATGCCACGCTGGCCAGCTTCTTGCCTCCCTGGCCTGCATTACCCCCCAGCCCCCACTAAGGGGTGATCAACAGGCAGGACAACATGCTCTCCCTCCCTGAGAGAGGAGAGCAGTCCTCCAGATACTCCATCCTCTCTTGCCCCTGCTGACCCCCGGTGGCCCTGGCTCATTCCCAAACCTGGGTCGCTGGCGTGGTGCAAGGTGTGGCATTCCAGTGCCTCAACCCTCAGTGCCACCGGGATGGCTCACTTGTCTCAGTTTTTTACATAAGATATTGTAGATCTGGAATCCCTGTTGAGAAGAAGTATTTTCTTAATGGTATGTTATATCGAGGTTCAAGGTACTCAAGCAGCCAAATGAATCCTACATGTTCAATCATGTTGTATGGTAGCAAGCCAACAGTTATCATGTCTGAAAATGTCTTTGTTACTGTAACAGCAGCAGAGTGGGTTGAGGGGATATTTGCCTTTATGTTCATATGTTTCTGAGATGGTAAACTGTTTCTTTGAAAGAGGGTGGGCTTTTGAACACGTGACTATTACTAGTAACATTGGTTTTTCAACTGAATGAAGGTGCTGACTGCATTTCTGTATTGCTGCAGGGGCTGCCACTGCTTTCATCTATCAGAGTTACCCTTGACTGTAGTGAGCTACAGTAGTAGCCACAGACATAGTTAGATATTTCCAGATATTTCAAAACATTTCTAAAGAGTTTCTTTCTGCTGCCTCTACTGCGAAAATGGAAGAAAGCAGGAGAGTTCTCTAGAAATAACACAGAAATTTTGAGAAATATCTGACCATGTTTTTGGCTGTGACTGTATCATCACTGTCACTTTCTCTTCTATTCTTAAAAATGGATTTCTCATTAACGTTATGACATCTGACTATGTGCCTTTTCACTGCTTAAGTTCCCAACATGCTTTTCTTTTTACCCCTACTGATTGCCCATTTACAAATAGTGTGTATTGCCATCAATTCATTAGAAGCACTAATGGAGAAGTATGACCAAATGAAAGATAATTCCTATTTATGGCTGCAGGGGCAGAGCCCTGCAGACCTCTTTCTATCACTTGGGAAAAAGGGCACTTCAGACTCCTTTTGAAGCACAATTTTCGAGTTGAATCACAATCCTTCCACTTCCTGAAGTCACTACACGGAGGGGGAGAGAGAAATAGTTCATTTCCTACATGTAACATTCTCCTGCCAGCTCAAATTACAATCAGTGTAAACAGCACAGTCAGCTTGTTTTAGTCTGAAACAACACCTAAACCCTCTTTTTATGCATTGTTATCTAAACAATGCCCTGCTGGTAGGGGTGTAGTGCTCCCATGCTTCTTAAAGGAGTAGTCCACCCAAAATTTGCAAAAAATACATATGTTGTGCAAAGTATTTTGATTTGTATGTTAAGTTCTAGTGTGTCCTTCCCTCTGTCTGCTATTAAGATTTTTTTCTAAATTTGTCTGCTAGCTTTATGGTAGTTTTACGACCCCTGGGGATCTCCATCTGAGACAGCTTAATTGTATTTCTTTGTCCTACAATGCACCCTGTCTCGTGTGACAGTGATGTAGCAGAGACCATAAATCCAGCAGAAAGCATTGCTTTACAATCAATTCACAACAGTAGAGATGGCTATATTTTAAAATCTATAGAGTTCAGCTTAGTGACTACCCTCATCATAAAGGTCTTACTGTCCTGAAGAACTTTGCTGCTGGTAATTTATGTGAAGTTTGTAAAGTTTCCAATTTGTTTCATTTGCTTGGCATGTGTGTGCTGAATGTTGGGTCTCTGCTACATCACTGTCACATGAGACAGGATGCATTGTGGGAACAAGGAATGCAATTACGCTGTCTCAGATGGAGATCTCCAGGGGCCATAAAACTGCCATAAAGCTAGCAGGCTAATTTAGGAAAACTCCTAATAGCAGATAGCGGGAAGGACACACTAGAACTTCATGTTTAAATCAAAACACTTTGCACAATATATGCTTTTAAAACTTTTGGGTGGACTACTCCTTTAAAGTCTTCAATGATTTTTTTATGTAGTTCTCCAGGCAACAGTGGTAAATCAGCAACTGAACAGTCTTGAAGCGCAGCTGTAAGGGAACTTTGTTTTACTGTATCTATCTGCTGAATTCCTTCACAGAGGAGAACAAGGTGAGTTGAGATCAGATTTCGGCTTGTGGCAGTGGGGTCACTGGGCTGGGGCAGACAGACAGTCATTGTGATGAGTCTCCAATTGAGTAAAACAGGCAGTGTCATTTTTTTAGTACATCTGCTTGCTAAATAGAAGTTACTTTCCCTACTAAGGTAAGTAAAGAACATGTAACCCTCTGTCCAGGTTTTGTATTGACAATCCTGTGAAAGAATTTGGGTAGTTACACTTTATTTGCATTTGTAAGAGTTTATCTGGAAATACTGCTTGATTGATTGCAAAGTGACAGTTGTATTGGTGCCTGAGTCTAATAGCTATCATCCCTCTGAGATTTGCAAGGTACTGTAAGCAAGAGTCTCCTCCATTTAGTACTATAATCAAACATGTAAACAGTAAGACAGAGAAACTATGACATTAAACTGGGATTACACTTAGCTGATACCTGCCTTATGGTCATGCCTAATTACACACTTGTGATAGCACAGACCCTAGAGTTAAATGCACTGTTGCTATACTTGCTTGTAGAGCAGAAAGCAGCTAACTAAAAGAAGCTACATTTTCTTCTTAATTTAAAATGTATATCTCAGCAGGAGTCAGTGTCTGTTAAGATTAAGTAGACAGATAACTTTATTAGAAGTAGAAGGGGACTTATTTAGGGTTAAAAAAAGAAAGAAAAGAAAGAAAGTCAGTGTGTATTCTGTGCAGTGAAAGGTACTGTATCAGCTCACTTTGTTAAACCAGTAGGAGGAAAGAGAGCTTACCTGGGGGTGTGGTTTAGACACAATAAAAGCAGGTGAGTCAAATTACAACTTCCTGTTGCTAGCCTTTTTCTTACTAATTGCCCTCCATCCCACCCACCCAAAGCCAGTTCTACTTTTATAGCCACTGGATTTGACTGTCAACAGAAACTTCCTGTTTGGCAGTAGGAAGGAAAGGATCATAGAGAAACATTGGTTTTGTCAACCCTAAAGTAGAAAAAGTAGCTCACTCTCCCCCAGCGGCTGGTAGTCTGATATTGAGCAAGGAAGAAGGAGGCTACTGAAGAAGAAAGGAAGTTGCCATCCCAGAACAGGAAGGGTGAGAGTTGTAAGGAGAGGAGAGAGTAAGCATCCAGAGAAACAGTAGAGGGGACACAAAATAAGACATGATAGGAGTGGTGCAGTGCAATGGTTGTGGGGCGGCAGTGTTCCGGGAGACATTCTGGAGGCTATGATGCTGCCCTATTTGTAGACACCTCCCTGGTCTGAGAGAGGAGGTTGCCCATCTCCAGGCTGACCTGGCTAGGATTCATGAAACCTCCTCCCCCACCCAGAGACCACCAGGGCCAATGCCACTACCTTAGAGGTTGCCAAGAAAGAGGAGTGGCTGGACCAGGGTGGGCTCAAGGAGGGAGAGGGTGGGGGAACAGAGTTGCATCCCTCCAGCTGTACCTCTTCACAATTCATTCTCTTCTGGTGGATAGTGGTTCCTCTATGGAGGCACCTGCAGTGGAGACCAAGGAGGATGCTGGGAACCTTCACAAGGAGACCCAAAGGAGGGTGGCATGGGACCCCACAGGGGAAGGAAACAACTCCTGGTGGGGGAATCAATCATTAGGGGGTAGAAATGGGGGAGGAAGGGGAGAGGGAGGTAAGGTGCCTTCCTGGCGCCATGGCTTGGAGGGACAGGAAGCGAATCCTCAGGATCGTGGGAGGAGCTGCATGAGGAGGGAGCTGGATGTCATTGTCCACCTGGGGACAAATTACCTGGCTAGGAATAGGATCAGAGCAGTGCAAGAGGAGTTTGTAGAGTTGGGAAGGGGCCTTAGACAAGTAGCACATACGGTAACCTTCTCAGAGGTGCTGCCTGTCTATGGCAAGGGAAACGCTAGGGCACTTCTCACCAGGGAATTCAATGAGTGGTTGAAAAACTGGTGTGGAGCTCAGGGTTTTGGCTTCATTACGGACTGGGGAGCCACCTGGAGGAATGCAGACCTATACTGGTGCGATGGTCTGCATCTGTCCAGGGGGGGAACCAGGATCCTAGATGAGAGGTTTAAATGCTTCATTGGCAAGCATTTAAACTAGCCAAGGGGGGAGGCACTGAAAAGAAGCAGGGAAATCCGAGCCTCCCCCCACAAAACATAGTGATTAGTGAGGTAAACACCAAGGTACAGAAGTTATTAGGGAGTAGAACAGATTTAAATGTAAAAAAAGGCAAAGGCAGTAAGGACAGAAATGGGGCTAAAAGGGGTAAGGCTATCAAAAAGTGGCGGGTGATGAGTACCAATGCCCATAGTCTGTGTAACAAGCTCCCTGAACTAGTGGCCTTGATGGAAGAGGGTTGCCTGGATGTTGTGGCAGTCACAGAAACATGGTACACAGAGAACCATGACTGGGATGTCAACATACCAGGATACACAATCTACAGGAGGGACAGGGAGGGTAAAAGAGGAGGAGGAGGAGTAGCTCTCTATGTAAAAGAAGGGATCAAAGCAACAGAACTAAAGAGTAAACAGGAAGCAGATGAGGCACTTTGGGTCACCCTGGAGACAGGAAATGGCACCACAATCCGCATGGGGGTTGTATACAGACCCCCATCTCAGGGGGAGGGAATGGACAAGGAAATGATAGAAGGCTTTCTTAGAATGGCAGAAAAAGGGGAGATATTGTTGATGGGGGACCTGAATATGCCAGATATTAACTGGAGCACCTTTGCTGCAGGCACATCCAAGAGCAGGGTCATTCTTGATGCCCTACTGGGGGCAGGTCTCAGACAGCTAGTATTGGAACCCACTCGGGAGGGAGCAATTTTAGACCTGGTACTTTCAAATGGGGATGGAGAAAGAATCTCAGATTTAGAAGTGGGTAGCCATCTGGGAACAAGCAACCACCAAACAGTGTGGTTCATGATAAACACAGCCATACAATCAAGCCATACAAAAGCAAGAGTACTAGACTTTAGGAGGGCTGACTTTGGGAAAATGAGAGAGTGCCTCAGAAAAGCACTAGCAAACAGGCAAGAAGGAGGGGTGGAGGAACAATGGGGAGTGATCAAAACAGCCATCACAGAGGCAACAAGCCTTTGTGTAAAAAAATCAATAAAACACAACGAAGGAAAAAACTGCTATGGTTCACAAAAGAGGTGGCAGGGAAGGTTAAGGAGAAAAGGACAGCATTCAGGAAATATAAGGAAACACAGAAGGAGCAGGACAGAGAACTTTATCAGTTAAAGCAGAAAGAGGCTGGGAAGGCAGTCAGAATAGCAAAGGCCCAAACCAAGGAAAGGATAGCCAATTCTGTTAGAAGGGGATAAGACCTTTATAGGTACATTAGGGAGTGAAGAAAGACCAAGGAGGATACTGAAGCTTAATAAAGGGGAGGAATGTGGGTAGGGTGACAGTGAAAAAGCAGGGATACTGAACAAATATTTCTGCTCAGTATTCACAAAGGAAGAGGAGGAGTTACCTAAACCAAACAAGAGAAACACTCTGAAGGCGGGGTCGATACCAGTCCATTTACAGAAGAAAGGGTTCTGAAAGAACTAATAAAATTGAAGGTGGACAAAGCAATGGGGCCTGATGGGATTCATCCAAGAATTCTAAAAGAACTAAGGGTAGAACTAGTGACATCTGCTGACTACTCTCTTTAACAAATCGTGGGAGGATGGGGTGGTACCAGGACTGGAGGAGGCAGATGTGATTCCTCTTCACAAAGTGGGAGCAGGACAGAGGCAGGAAACTACAGACCAGTTAGTTTGACCTCAGTGGTAGGGAAAATGATGGAATCACTTCTGAAGGAAAGAATTGTTGAGTACCTAGAGGCCAGTGGGGCACAGGACCAGAGGCAGCATGGATTCACGATGGGAAGGTCGTGTCAGACGAATCTAATAGATTTCTTTGACTGGGTGACCAAAGTAGTAGATCAGGGAGGGGCTGTGGACATGGCCTACCTAGATTTTAGCAAGGCATTTGATACAGTCCCACAAAATTAATACACAAGATAGCCAGCCTTGGAATGGGTCCCAAGGTGGTAGCCTGGATAAAAATTGGCTGAACAACAGGACACAAAGGGTAGTAGTAAATGGATTACACAGTGAAGAAGGAGGGTTACTAGGGGTACCACAGGTTCAGTACTGGGACCGGTCTTTTTTAATGTCTTTATAAGTGACATTGCAGAGGAACTGGAAGGAAAAGTATGTCTCTTTGCAGATGACACAAAGATCTGCAACAGGGTTGATACACAAGACAGAGTAGAAAGGATGAGAAGGGACTTGGCAAGGTTGGAGGAATGGTCAAATGTATGGCAGCTCAGATTCAATGCAAAGAAGTGCAAGGTAATGCACATGGGAAACAAAAACCCAGGGGAAGCGTACACAATGATGGGTGAGATACTGGCAATAGTAAAAATAGAAAGGGACCTGGGGGTAATTATATCAGATGACCTAAAGGTGGGCAAGCAATGTGAGAAGGCAGTAAGGAAGGCTGGGGGGATACTGGGATGCATAGGAAGAGGCATCAATAGTAGAAAACAGGAAGTTGTTATCCCTCTGTACAGACAGTTGGCGAGACCCCATCTGGAGTACTGTGTGCAGTTCTGGAGACCCCATCCATGTAAAGACATAGACAGAGTGGGCTGTCCAGAGGAGGAGCAACAAAATGGTGCAGGGTCTGCACCAGAAGACATACGAAGAAAGATTAAAGGAGCTTAATATGTATACTCTTGAGGAAAGAAGGAGAGAGGGACATGATACAAACTTTCAAGTACCTCAAGGGAATTAACAAAGTCCAAGAGGGTAGCGTCTTCCAGAAAAAGAGATGTGTAAAACAAGGGGCACAATTTTGAAGATAATGGGGACGGCTCCAGGAGTAATGTGAGAAAGTATTTTTCACTGAGAGGGTTGTGGATGCATGGAACAGCCTCCCTGAGGAGGTTGTGGAGTCAAGAACAGTGGGGGACTTCAAGAATGCATGGGACAGGCATAAGGCAGTCCTAGGGGCGGGTAAGAGGAAGTAAGCTGTTGGTTAGCTAGGATCTGCAGCTTATCTGTTAGGTAGGAAAATGGGCAGACTAGGTGGGCCAAGTGGTCCTTATCTGCCGTTAAATTCTATCTTTCTATGTTTCTATGTTACTGCTCTGATGTTACTTGTTATATTGTCTCCTACGTATCTACTTCTGTGATATTTTTCTGTTTGTATTAAATGAAGCATTTGGCTGATGTGGTAATGCTACGTATGTTTTGCTGTCCAAACAAACAAGCATAAGTCAGTACCAAGCATGTTTGCTTTCATGTTGTTACAAGTTAGAACAGTTTATTAATTTATTTATTTATTGAAGATATTGGATAACATAACTTTGAGTCAAAGACTCCTTTAAAAAGGTTCCATGTCAGAGAACAGAGACATCAGGGACAATAGCAACAATTAGACACAATAGTTACAGAAGTGGTCACAAAATGATTACAGATAACACAGTAAAGCAGCTAGGGATACAAAGATAGAGTGTTGCTAAGCATAGGTACATAATACAGACGGTAGCAGGAAACAGAAACATACATTGCAGGGCAGTGGTGCCAGCCATGCCCTGGTGATTATTTGCAGGCCTAGGCTGGACTGAGGTATTCATTGTCAAATATAGGTTCACCCTGGGGTGACTGGACCAGAGTTAAGCCCATAGTCATGGGGGGGGGTAGTGGGTAGCACTAGAAATCAAGGACAGTCACAGACTGAGTCATGAGAGATTAGGTCTCTTAGCTAGGACTTGAACTGACCAAGTTTGGGTTCTGTGAGGAGGGAGTTTGGGAGTGAGTTAAGCCAGCTAGGGGCCAGGTACCTAAAAGTTCTTTGACCCTAGGTGGTCTTGGAGCGAGGTACACTAAAGTGGATTGTTGCTGATTACTGAGTGAGGCGGGTGGACAGTGGTGCCTGGAGTAGGCAGGTGGCAGTAGCCCTGCTGTTGTTTTTTTAGCAAAGAGGCAGGTCTGATATTTGAGCCTCCCGTCAAAGTTTGGCCAGTTGGTTGAGGTGTAAAGGGTACAGGTATGTGTGAGTCTGGTGCAGCCAGTAACTAGTTTATAGGCCTTATTAAGGGCCAGCCTAATTTTGTTTAGGTGCATGTTGTCGGCTGCCCCATAGATAATGATTCCGTAGTCTATAAGTGATAGTATCGATGCCCAGACAGCTAGGTTGAGAGCTTCTGATGGGAGGCAGTGCTTGTACCAGTGAAGTAGGCCAATATGCACATTGACAGCGGTGTTCAGTTTTCGGATGTGGCCATGGTAGGTAAGCCCAGAGTCTAAGGTGATACCTAGGTATTTGAATGAGGTAACATGTTCAAGGGGGTCATTTAAAGAGTTCAATATGAGCAGGGGTTGTCCTATGTTCTTGTTTTAGGAGTGTGCAAACACCATGGATTTTGTTTTTTTGTAATTTAAGACTAGCCTATGTCGAACGAACCAGGATTCAGCTTCCGTGAAAGATTTTTGAAGTGCAGAACAGAGAGCTGTGGGATCGGTGTGGGAGCTGTAGAGGATGGCATTGTCAGCATACAGGAGTAGTTTCCCAGAGCAATCCTTGGGCAGGGAGTTGAGGAACAGGGAAAAAAGTAGGGGTCTGAGAATAGAGCCCTGCGTGACCCCCAACCTGACTGGGAGAGGGGAGCATGACTGTCTGGGTTCTCTCAGACAGATACCTGGCAAACCAGCCAGTGGTCTCTGAAGACAGGCCTATTTTGTGAGGGAATCCAGGAGTAGTGCGTGGTGCACCATATCAAACGCCTTGGAAAGATCTATAAAAACAGCACCAGCAGTGTGGCCAGTGTCAAGAGATGTGTGGAGGGCATTTGTAAACTCCAAAAGGGCTGTGGTGGTACTGTGGTTATGGTGGAAGCCATGCAGCTCAGGACACAGGAGGCTATATTTGGAGAGGTAGTTTGTAAGCTGGGTGGCCACAATCTTCTCCAAGGTTTTGGAGAGGGGAGGCAGGATTGAGATGGAGTGGTAGTTCCCAGGTAAAGTGCGGTCACCGCTTTTAAGGTTGGGTGTGATGAGGGCAGATTTCCATTTAGAGGGAAACTGGCCCAGTGATAGGGAGTGGTTCAGAAGCATGGTGAGAGGGGGAAGAACTTCATTAAAGGTGAGCCTAAGCAGTTTAAGATCTAGTGTGTCACTGCTGAAATGTGATTTGCTGATGGCCTTAAGTAGAAGGGGGGCAGCTTTGTGCTGAGATATTGCTTTAAAGCAGAACGGGGGTGGAGAGGGAACAAAGTGGTGCTGGGGTTGGGAGAGAAGAAATTGTGGGGGAGAACACTACTAAGGTTGGAGAAGGAGGCATTAAACATATTTGCAGTCAAGGCAGGGTCTGTGGTGATAGACCCACTGGCCCTGAGTTGGGAGGGAGGTGCAATGGAGGCTTTGCCACTGAGCTCTTTGAGGGAGTCCCAGAACTTGTGCCCTGAGCCCCATTTGGCAGTGAGCAAGGTTTGGTAGTACTCAGCTTTTGCCTTATGAATATTCCAAGTACATTTATTACACGCTTCTTGGTAGCACTGCCTATCAGCGGGTTTACCAGTATCCAGAGCAATGTGTCATAGATTGTCACGTTCGCGCATCTGGTCCAGCAGGACTTGTGACATCCAAAGTGTGTCAACCCCTTTAACTATCTTTTTGCTGAGGGGTGCATACCAGTCACAGGCAGAGTTGAAGGTGTCGATGAAGTGATCGAGGGCAGAGTCAATGTTCAGTGCAGTTTTGATGGGGGACCAGTCACTAGCTAAGAGACACTGTCTAAGGGACAGAAATTTGTTGGGTTTGAAGTGGCTTTGGAGGATAGTTTTTTTTTGGGGAGGGGACTTTCTAACAATATACGACCAGTGACAAAGCACCGGGGAGTGGTCACTCAGGGCATTGGGTAGTACCCTGACCTGGGTTGCTATGTGGGGTGCACTGGTGAGCACAAGATCAAAGAGGGTGGCAGCACCAGTCTACTGGTTGATTCTAGTGGTAGTGATCACAAGTTGGGACAGGGTTTGAAAGGCTGCAGCATCTCTAATGGGAGCTGATGTGTCAGCTAGCCAATTTATATTAAAATCCCCAAGGGCAGTGATTTCAGCCCTGTTAGGGAGTGTCTGGAGGTGGGCAAGGACAGAGTGGAAGGCAGTCTTCTGATTTCGGGGAGGAATGTATATGGAGAAGAGGAACAGGGGGGCTCTGTTAGGTGCAAGAGTGATTTTCAGAGTGAGAGCCTGGACCCCATGTTTGAGGGTGGGGTATGGGAGGACGAGACACAGTTATAAGTCCTGGACATACAGTGCACATCCACCCCCTTTTTTAGAGGGTTCTGTTGGCATGGTACAGAGTAAAACCTGGGAGTGAGACTGCAGAGTCTGGAATGCTGTTGTTGAGCCAAGTTTCAACTACCAAGATGACATCAGGGCAATTCTGGGCAACCCAGCCCTGAAAAGGGTCAAATTTGTTGAGGAGGCTACATATATTAAGGGAGGCAACTATTAGATCCTTAGGAGCAGTAATCTGGTGGGGTTGGGTGGGTCCCAGGTTGGGGTGGATGTCTCCTGAGAGGAGGATGAGGAGCAGGAGCAGGAGGATGTGCAAGGATGCCAGTTTTAGTCGGTTCTTCACCAGCTTAGGCACCATTAGGGAGGGGGATGAGCATCGCGTGGAGATGGGCAGGTCCCATAGACAGGGAGAAGCAAGGCAGAGTAGCGTCCAAAGCCGTACCATGGCAGCGCCAATAGGGGGAGATGTGGGTGGGGGAGCATGGTCCGTCGGTAGAGTGAGTGGGGTGGCACACTGGTAGAGGTGGGGGGGCTAAGATGAGAAGCCTGATAAGAGGCGGTTCTAGCTCACCATGATGGGAGACATGTGGAGCATCCCCTAGCAAAATGAGGGGGGCTAGTGTTATCATTGCAAGCCACATGGCAAAGCTGGTAGTAGTAAGCAGGGTCATAATGAGCGCAAGGTAGTTGGGGAGGGTGAAGGGTGTAAGAGTGTTAAAAAACTGAAAGAAAGTAACCTGACCTGTTGGCTTAGTGGTAGAGCTGCCAACTTTGGTGCCAAGGATCCAAAGTTTGAGACCTACAAGAAGACAGTAGCAAAAATTAGGAAAAAAGGGCTACAGTAGGGGTATTGTAGTAAGAAAGTGAGGAGGAGTGGAGATTAGGAGGGTAAACAGAGTGGTGTGAGGAAGGCAAGAAAGGGCACTGCAGTGACTCCTAGTGGTCAGAAAATACAAGCTTTAAATGGGAAAGTGGACAATTAGAGTGCAGAGGGTGCGGACATGTGACCAGTATGCAGCAATAAATGTACAGCTGAGCTTGGATGGGTGGGGCAGTTGGCACACAGCTCCGACAGGCTAACACCCCTTCAAAAAGCAAGCTGGAAAGAGAGAAGCATTACCTCCTACAGCCCCTTGGTGAATCCTGGAGTCCCCTGATATGAGCTCTCCAGTCTGGCAGTGTTCAGTAAACTGTACAGCTTGCTTCAAAAAGAAGGAATAGGTATATAGAAACAATTAATAAAGAATGGTAAATTCTTTACTTAAATGGACTACAAAAATAAACTTGTAATACTAAAATGAAAAAACTATATTTCTCTCTAGCTCAATTCACAATATCAAAGCACTTTACAAATGTAACGGAATTAAAATAGATCCATAAATAGTTAAAAAACACAATAATACTAAAATCCATCCTTATTAATTACTCATTACAGAAGGCAAGACTGAATAGGTATGTTTTCAGTGTGGCTTTAAAGCTCTCCATCATCAGGTAGTGCAGTTCCTGTCCATGTAGGGTTTTATAGGTCAGCAAACTGAACTTGAAGGTGATTCTCAACCACATTGGCAGCCAGTGCAGCTCATGCAGCTCATACAGCACAGGTGTAATATGGCTAGATAGAGAAAGCCCAGTCAGTAACCTGGCTGCTACATTCTGCACTAGCTGCAGCTAGTGGACATCAACCCCCAGCAGCCCCAGGTAAAGAGAGTTGCAGTAATCCAAGCAGGAGGTCACAAAGGCATGGACCAATGTCAGCAAGTCATCAGGAAAAAACAGATTTTTAATCTGGGTGATATTCTTCAGATGGTAGAATCAGGTCTTGAAAACAGAAGACACCTGAACCTTCGGGGTCAACCCCTCATCATGAATAATGCACAGATTCTGCACTCGCTCAGAGGTCCTCAGCTGGCAGTCCCCTAGTACAAGACCAGTTGCCTGACCTGCTGAAGACCCCTCAACTCACCAATTCAGATCCACAACCAACACCTCAGTCTTGTCTGAATTTAGCTTCAACCAGCTGGTACTCATCCAACCTTGGATCTCGGATAAGCAGTTGTTAAATACCGAGACCGCTGTATCCTGTTCAGGTGTAAAGGACATGTACAGCTGAGTATCATCTGTATACAGGGGTGTAGCCAGGAATTTCTGAGCTGCACACCAAGTGAACTCAACTGCTACCCACCCCCCCTTAGGGTGAGCTACCCCTCCCCCACCGTCCATGCCCTCTCAGGCGCTAGCATCATTTTTCTGTGTTGTATGCCCAGCACCATTTCTACCTACAGGTGGCAGACTAACAGACTGGCTACAATACTGCACTGTGACAAGCCTCTGTACCAGATTGGCCAAGTTTCAATGTTGCATTGTGACAAGCCTCTGTACCACATCAAGGTAGCCAGTCCCACAGAGTCCATTCATACTAGCCAGCCACCAGACTAGCTTTTGGTTGCAATGTTGCATTGTAACAAGCCTCTGTACCAGATTGGCTTAGTTACAATGTTGCACCGCGACAAGCATCTGTGCCATATCACAGTAGCCAGTCCCACAGAGGTCCAGTCACACTAGTGCCTTAATCTTACACTATCCACTCACACAGAAGACCCACATCCAAGCTCAGTACCATTACTAGTTTAGATGCAAGCAAGATCCAAATACTCACCCAGTCCACACAACATGCATACCAAATTCAACAGCCAGGATTTACCCACTCCTGGGGTGTTGTTGGTCACTCGGCTACGCCTCATGACCGAACAACACCCCAGGGCGTGGGTAAATCCTAGCATCACCAACACCCTCTCGTGGTATATTGCTTAAATAACTGCACAAGCTATGGTTCCCTCTGGCAGGGAGGGGGAACATGAGTGCAATGTATGATCCTGAGTGTGGCAGTCATGGTGACACCTCTCAGGACAGGTGGCTGTTTTTGATGGGGTCCCAGTTCAATGTCCTCTTAGTGCAAAGAACGCCAAGAGCCTGATACTTGTTGTCGTCTGAGGGTGGGGACAGTCAAGGGTCGGCAAGCTGGCTTTTTGTTTTTTGTCTCCATCACAATACACTAAAGGTTGAATATGTGCCGGGGGTGAGGGGCATGGAGGAGGCAGAATTTGTAACAGCAATGGTGTAGTAGGGGTGCTGTGGTAACCAGGAGGAACCTGCAGTGGGGAGATATTAATTCTCATCAAACTAAACTGCACAAAGTAACTGCACCCGAAAGATTATGTTTGTATTGAAAGAGCCCATCAAGGCATCATAGGTTCAGAGCCAAAACGGGGGGCACCATATCACTCAATCATATGACTCCTCAAATATCCAGTCAAAGAGCTGATCCTTAAATAAGCCTTGGGCAAAAAAGACTTAAATCTTGATGGGCAGTGAGAGAGTGTATGCTGACCATGACTTTCCCCCTGACATGCTCACCAAAAGAAAAAAGTGCAGTCATAAAGACTCAAAGAGAAAGAATACAGGCCCATTTGAAATAACTAAAATCACCATCATCATTACACTGCATGAATGATTTTCAAGTCCACTTACTTAAGTTACTTGTAGAGTCACTCTGTCTCAACGGTCACCCATTTCAATCAGATTCCCCGAAGGCTGAAGAGGACTCCCCGACTGGCAGGCGGCTTGGCAGCTGAAGACCAGATTTTGTAGCCAGACGTCTCCCGACCTCGCTGTGCTGCTAGTCGCTCCCTCTCCGAAAAATTTAAGTTAATAAGCGCCGCGGTCGTCGGACTTGCAGGACTCGCCCTCAAACTCTCAAAGCAGCAGCACCACTAGCAAGGACCGGAATAGAAGAAAACAAAATCCTCATCGTCACAGAGGTGCACTGGCATATTTTCCCCGTGATTCCTCTCGTAGTCTCGCTCTCGTCTGAAGCCTGTCTCTCTCTCTCCTGAAGTCCTGATGCTCCACAGCCCCAACGCAAACAGACCACAGTGCTTCTAGGACGGCATTTAAAGAGCCCGCCTGACCCTTGACTTACCCCTTACTACTCCACAGGCCACACCTCCATTCTTAGGTCAGCCCAGCCTAAGCATAATTACAGACTTCATCCAGCAGCTTAAGGCAGGCAGCAGCAACCCCACCCCCCACCAATCAATGGCAGATTTAATGCACAAAGAGCAGCCGGGAAAGCGCGCAAAAAAAAAAAAAGAAACAAAGCGAAGCAGCATGGAGAAACCAGCTGGTGCCTGCTACCCAGCTGATCTGCTGCAGCACGCCGTGGCGTGTCAGGCGTATCGGTAGCTACGCCCTTGTCTGTATAGCAGTGAAAATGCAGCCCGTACCACTTTACAATGTCCCCCAGCAGCAACATGTACACCACAAACAACAGGGGAGGCAGCACAGAGCCCTGCGGTACTCCTCATGGCAGGGAGAATGGATCAGAGGAATAAATTCCTGACACCGCTCTCTGAAACCTGCCAGTGAGAAATGATTGAAACCACCTGAAGACCGTACCTGACAATCCACAGATAAACCGTAGGTGCTCTAGCAATATCCCATGGTCCATGATGTCAAATGCTGTGGAGAGATCTAGGAGGAATAAGATGGAATGACTCCTCCAATCTCTCATTATGAGGAGGTCATTGAGCACTCAAACAAGGGTAGTCTTGGTGCTGTGCCTCTTCCTAAATTCTGATTGGAAGGAATCATAGATGTCATAGATGGCAAGATGGTCCTCCAGATGCAGCGTGACCACTTTCTCAATAACCTTCCCTGCAAAGGGAAGGTTAGAGATCAGCCTGTAGTTAGCGAGACAGGCCTGGTCAAGAAAAGGTTTCTTGAGGAGCAGAGTCACCGCTGCCTCCTTCAGGGAGTCAAGAAATACCTCAGTCTCTGGTGAGCACCAGACAATCTCAGCTAGGACAGGGTCAATGACCTTAACACATCCCACAAGGAGACATGTTGGGCCCAGATCCAAACCACAGTAGGCCAGCCGCATATTCAGGATGACCATCATGACATCCAGGATCGCCACCTGGTCAAAAGCTGACCAAACAGCCAGAGGTGCTGCGATGGTTCCATGTGATAACGGCGATCGCAGAAATGCGATTGCCGTTAGGGCGAGTGTACATAGCCGAAAATCAATTTTGACTATGTACACTCCCAGAGCACAGCAAAAAGGCACTGAGGACTTAGGTTTTATTTTGTTTATGTAGAGGGCCCCTGCACTCCACTAAAGGATTCTCAACTCCAGTGAGATGCATGTCGAGGAGGGTGCAAAACCAGGGAAAAATGCTGGGCCAGGCGCAACAAAATGTATGGATGCCCAGACCCGATCCTGGCACCCTTGCAACCCTAGCCTGTTACCCACCCACCATGCCACAGGGCCAGCTCAGCAACCCACAGCTGCCTCATGCCTCACAAACCTTCTCTCCCTTTCCGCCCATCGCTCAGTGTGCTCGGTCCTTCCCCCACATGTATGTACATATTGCAACATCCTGTCGCTATATTTGTGGACCCCCCATCCTGTCACCCTCCATGCTTGGTAGCCCTGTTGACAGGTGCCACAATTGAGATGCCCTTTTTTGAAAGCACCCAATCGTGGTAGCCATTGTCACAGACTCACCGCGACTCATTGATCGGGCTACCACTCCCACTGGAGTGAGCTAATACAAACTCTGACCTTACAACATAGAAAACAATTTACCTAAAAGCTGGAAAAGAGAAAATGACAACCAGTACAAGTAAAAAAAAAGTTTATGTATGTTTTACAATCTGATAATAAAATCGCAGAACATACCAAATATTAAACAATATAAGACATGGGAAAATGAGCTTGGTCAATCCTTTTAAAAGAACCAATGGAAAATAATCTGAATAAATGCGAACAAAAATATAATAGCTGCTAAGAACAAGAGTATACAACAAAAAATAATTAATAGAGTGTATATAACCCCAAATTTAATAGCAAAAATAAATCCAACATATTCTAATTCCTGTTGGCATAATTGTAATCAAATGGGTACTTTATTACATAATTAAACTGCCCAGTTATAAATAAATGGTGGAAGAATTTAGTTATCGAACTATCAAGGATATTAAAAATATAAATACCCTGTAAAGGATCAATTCTGCTATTAAATCTATTTGACACAACGGGGATGAACCATATTCAAGAAAAAATCATAACTTTGGGATCACTGGCATTAAAAAAAAAATAATGCTTAAATATTGGAACAACCAAGTCCTCCCAACTAATATCACTCAAGAGTGGTGGCACATGTCTAAGGAAACCATGTTGTTTGAAAACTAGGTTTTGTAATAGAAAATTCGGATGATTATGAAAGTTTTTTCCTGGAAAGAATTGAAAGATATTTTACCCCCCTTAATGAAACTGTAAAACAAAGCGTCTTAACTACAATTAATTAAATATGTGTAGGTGGAAGGGAGGGGAAGGGGCTTGTATTTTCCCTTCTTCAAGTTTAGAATACTAATTTGCTTAGAGAATTAAGATCGAATCAAAAATTAACTATTAAGCAAAGGTAATAATCTGTTATATAAACAATGAAATAAGATGTTCTTTTTCTGTACAGATTAATTATACGGAATATGAAAAAAAATTATCTCCCCACAAAAAAAACCAGTTAGAACAATAGTATCTTGAGGCTATAGGCAGGCCTTTCTTACCCCCATGAGCCATTGTTTCATGGACTTTGAGTTAAGGAGTAAAGGCCCCCGTATTCAGAACTGGCCATGTACAGTCTGTGGCAGTTTGCACACAGCCTACCTGGGGGGGGTGGAATATTCAGGCAATTAGCTCACTGCAGCTGGAGCATGCAAACTGTCTAAATATGGGGCCATGTCAGTACAGTGCATAGTGACTTTACACTATGCTGACACAGGCCAGACTAAATATGGCTGACAGGAGCATAATGGAAGTAACGTGGATCAAATGGGATTATGGCAGGGCTCCTGTGGGCCATATTTAGCCCTAACATGCTAATGACCCCTTTGGGCATGGAACAGGCTATGACCCATTTACATGTTCATTGATGGCCCATTAACATGTATACACGCGCTCCCCCCATTCTGTAGCTGTCTTACTTATTCCTTGTGGTCTAGTGGTCCCCTTACCTCTCATATTCTCCTGTCCTTTAGCTGTCTCAAATATTCCTGGTGGTGTGGTGGTTCCTGTACACACTAATTGCCTGTCCTGTAGCTGTCTTGAATATTCCTGGTAGTCTAGTGGTCTCCCATCCCCTGATCACCTGTCCTGTAGCTGTCTCAAATATTCCTAGTGGTGTAGTGGTTCCAACACCCCCAATCAACCATCCTGTAGCTGTCTTGAATATTCCTGGTAGTCTAGTGGTCTCCTCCATCTCCGTAAGGGCATCTGATCCTCTGTTAATCCTCCTGCTCAGGACTTTCCTCCCCACACACACCTTCCCCCCACTCAGGTCACCTAAGCTAAAGTATGGCAATATTGACAGCGACCTACACAGTCCTCTGCTCACCTCCTTGGCCAGCCACCATCTGATTGCCAATGAGCAATCATGAGTACAGTAAACATTGGTGTTTGTGCAATATTGCAATTGCTCAGAGACCGTCAGACTGAAACCAGCCAAGGTGGTGAGAAGAAGAGAGCTGTGCCAGTCATCACTACTGATGCAGTTTATAGTATGTGACCAGGGCTGGTGGGTGCCAGAGAGGGTGAGTTGGGATGAGGTCAAATACCCTTACGTGTAGGACCACTAGACCACCAGGAGTACACCAAACAGCTACAAGATGGGGTATCTGGACGCCTTTACAATGTATTTTCCCAGGACAGATCAGCTCACATGCAACATTTGCTTTTCAGTGGGGTTCAGCTGTAGGGTCCTGCTTTTATAGTTTTACAATACATTTACTCAGGATAGCCCAAATGAGTTGTGATATCTTGTTTGCAGTGGGGTTCTGTTTGACTCAGTTTTTACACTGTATTTACCCAGGATAGTACAGCGGAGATTCAAGATCTTTTTTTTCAGTGGGGTCCTCCTTTTACCCACTTTTATAATGCATTTACCCAGGATAGCCCAAGGATAGGCAATTTCTCATTTTCAATGGGGTACAGCTTTTACTGTGTGTTTTCCCATGATAGAGCAGTATAGTGGACTTACTTATTTAATGAACTTATTTAATGCAGCAAAGCAGTAGTGCATGTTTAAATGTCTTCTCCACGAAGGATTAGTAACTTAATTACCTGGCAGTGATAACTTTGTTCTCGTCTTAAAGTTGATACTTTTTGTTCATGTGATAGATGGATTTGCTATCTAGGGAATGTCCTGCAGAAATCATCTAACTTAGCTTGCTGGTAGCTATACCTGTGTGACTGGAGGTGCAGCTGGTGCTATGCGAAGTGCAAGCACGGAGCAGCTGATTAGTCCTGCCATATGAGTCTGTGAGGGATTAATTCTCACAAGTCAAGAGTTGGGACTTGGCCGGGACTGAATGAGTTAGATGGTTGGTGACAACAAAATAATTAAGCAATAAGGCATGACAGGGGGTGTGTTATGGAGGGATGATGGCCCACCATGGGGTGGGTTGAAGCAGGAGGTGTAGCCGAGGGCTTCCACCACCCGAGAAGGGCTGTTAGCCCACCATAACACACCCCCGGAGTGCCTTATTGCAATTATGAAATGGGTAATTTTGAGTACATTTTATGCTTTTTTAAACATAATACTTTCAGCACGGCCATTGTGCTAGGATAACAGCCAGCTGAAAGCAGCTCTCAGCCAATCAGAATTCAGCATTCTTTCTACCCATTTCATAATATGAATTAATAACCAGCCTGTCTTTATCATAAAAGGAGCAGTGAGGTAAGTGTGCTGTTTTTTATTAATAATTTTGTTTGTTTTGAATGGCCTTATCTGATGGTGTGGAGCTGGGATGGGCTGCATCCAACAACTTGAGTGATGTCTCTTCTCCCAAGCTTGCCTCTTACTGCCAGCCTCCCATCCCCCCACTGTGAGCAAGCATGGAACCAATGAAGTGAAATCCACATGCATCTGATGGTGGATGGCAGTTCTTCAGCATTAAAGCTTGTACTGCATTCAGATGAGGCATTAGGTCACGTGTGGGTTTTTTTTATGGCTTTGGTGTCTAGGGTGACTTCTGAGTTGGTGTTTAGGGTGGAATGAGCCTACCACTGGCATTGCCCCTGCTCTTGCCATATGACTGTGCTGCGTACATGCCATGGGATGTGTTTGGCATTAAGTCATCATCTGTTACAGTTGGCTGTGCACCTCGCATGTTGGCTGTCATGTGTGGGTTTTGCTGGAGTGTTTGATGGTGTTGTGGTTCTGGTGTATGACATATGGGAAATTGGGTGTTGGCTGCCATGTACTGGATATGAGTGGGAAACATCATCCTGCTGTAGAACAGTGATAATTAGGGTAATGGCCATTGTCCGAGGACTCACACAGTTTGCAGAACCCTTGCTGCATGTCAAGTCTGTGGGCTGTGATGTCACTGTATATGTCCTGTATTTAATGCAGCTGTCCCTGCTGAGACTTACCCTCCCTACTCCAACCGTTGCAGTTCAGGGTACATGCAGATAAAGTATTCATGACCTGGTATACATCCTGTGTCAATGTTGGACCTTGAGGGACCCTCCAGTGGGTCTTGTGTATCAGTTACATTCTCTGTCATGGATGGTCTGTGTCTGTGTCTGCTGTGTGACAGACACATGCACCTCCAGGCTGGTGTTTTGTGTGCCCTTCTTGCTGCCTTGTATGTCTGACTGTATGGTGCACTGTTGGGGGGGCAGAGTATTCGGTTCAGGTTGCAAGGTAAGTGCAATGCCTGCTGCAGTGATAGCTGACTGTACTCAAGGGAAGTGGTATATAGTTGAATGTTTGAAGGGTGGCTGAAGTGGAATTTTGTTGGCTGTGGGCGGAGCTTACAGCTATCCTGCTTTCACTTGAAAAAAGGTGTTTCCATGGAACACATCTTTTAGGAGTTTTTAGTGTATTCTTCCATTCTGCAAATCTCCATAGCAGTTAAAGAAATGCTCCCTTCTTTCTGTTTAATTAGAATGATGGACACAGAACTCCAAGCTGCTTTTCTCTGAGAGCAAATGTGCACGCCTTCCTAACAAATCTAAATATCTTTAAAACTATTCAAGGTGCAAAAAAACAACCAGTGTGAAAGTTTTTCAGGGCAAAACGACCTTTCTCATGAGGGTAGGCACTAATCTAAATACTTTACATTTCGTAAAATATGGTCTTCTAAATAACCTCATTTTTTTCTCTCTGAGTGAACATAGTAGGAGTCATGCCAAACAAATGCACATATCTTGGAAAGTATACAAGTTACTAATATACATCCAACATGAAAGTTCAAATGAGGGTAGTCACTAATCTGAATTAATTAGATTTTTTTTAAATATAGCCACCCGAAAGGTGAAAATTGTGATGAAAAATTAAAATTCAGGTTATCAGATGGCCATAGTTTAAAAATATAATTAGTGCAGCTTAATGAATAGGCTTGTTTGAAAGGTCTTGTTGTCCTAAACAACTTTCATACAGGTGTATTATCTGTAACTTGTATACTTTTAGAGATATTTACATTTGTTTATCATAACTCCTATACTTCTAAACAGCCTCAGCTTTGCAAATTCCTTTGCCAAGACAGGATTAGTTCCATCAAAAGAAAGCTAACCCAAGGTCAAATTTCACTGACTTGAAAGTTCATTCTCTGACACAAGCTATAAACCAACTTGAAGTTTCATTTTAAAACCCTCTGTGTGTGTCTGTGCTAGCATTAGTAAATGACAATGATTAAAAACACAAGGAAAATTAAGCTTAAAGAGCAGCTGACACCTTCAAGAAAACTTTAATAAAACAGAATATTCAGATAAAGTTCAGCTTATATTTCACACTAATTCTTTATTCCTCCTCCCCATTATTTATTGCTGAGGTCATTTGCATGAAAACAGACTTTTTGCAACCGAAGTGTTCATCTATTTCTGTTGCTGTCTCCCTATATGAGGTCATAATGCACTGCTTGTGACATCACAGTTACTCCCATGGTAACAGATTGTGATGTCACAACAGAGCATTCTGACTTGAAATAGGGAGTAAGCTATAGAGGCAGATTAACTTTAAAGTAACTGCAAGGGATAAAATCATGTATTCATGCACATTTTATCAGTACTAAATAATGGGGAGGAGAAATCTAGAATAAATATGGAATACAAGCATAATTTTACCTAATTATTATGTTTTTCAACGTTTTCTTTGCGACATCAGTAGCTCTTTCACAATACATAGTAAATAATGTTAAAAGTCTTATAAACATGAAAATATATGTGTTAAGTAAAAAACAGGTTAGAAGACAACCTGCCCTACTGTAAGTTAAGCATTCTCCAGCTGTTTCACACAATGGTGTCAATCAAATTTTACACAGTGTACTGTTCCGATACATTTTTCTTAAACTCTGTGTATAATAAGTCCATATTACTCATGAATAGTCAAACATATACTATCTTAAACATGATATATCTGCAATTCTGTAACAAGTGACTAGTGTATGTGAGAAATACCACTTTCTCTCAGTGCAGTTTAACCCCTGCAAGGTATACATATTTTTAAATCAAGGATGGAAATGAGAAAGGAAAAGTGTGGCCTACTGGGATTCGAACCTCAGATCTCTGGTATGCCGTTCCAGCGCTCTAACCATTAAGCTACAGGCTCACTGATCAAAGCGTCTGAGGAATTTCCTTACAGCCACACACACACATTCCTTTCTCTAGTGTTGCGCAATTATGCAACTAGAAACCAATGTTATAAATAAAACCCAAACCTAACACAGACCCCCTTGTAACTGAGATACTGTTATCCTAATATGTCCATGTATCAACATGTGTCCATATGTACCTAATCTGCTGTTGTATTAAATAACAGTTCTATAAATCTAAAACCAAAGCAAAACACAGCTGAGAGCTTCAGCTTTTATTCGGGCACAATTAAAATAGGGATCCTTTAGAGGTATGTATATAATATATAAAAATAGAAACATTTTAAACAGTTGCACATAAGTAATCAGTTCCTGTCCTCTTTAACTCAAGGGGACATTTTTAAAATGTGCAGACGAGCATGGGGACCACTTTTTTCAGAGCATGCCACCACTGGCGGCAACCACTTCAAGACTGCTACTACCTTCTCCTAATACAATCAGGGGAAATCCAGACGTAGTCTACCAGCACTGAGATCAATATGGTTACGGCATGTTTACCAGAAATTACTGCTTAGAAAAGAATAAGAAAGTGACTGTGATGACGAGTAAATCTGAGACCAGATCTCTAGTTTGTTAATAGTCTCCTCCTATGTCTGATTTTTATGGTAGTGTGGGCCAAGCTCCACAGATGTTATGCCATCATCAGATTTGTAAAAGAGCACTGTGGAAGCACGTAACCGGACCATTGTCTGAAGTTCTGCCCCAGTACTCCAGCATAGTTTCCAGTGATTCAGTTTACGCAGCCTTTTCCCTCTACGTGCCATAAATATACTCCTTCCTGGTGCTACTTTTCCTTTCCATAGTGCGGACATGGCCAACCGCTGTGTGCAGCATGGTGGCGCAGACTTAAACTGTGCATGCATGAATATTGTGCATGTGTATGTAACCCTTACACCACCTTTGGCTAGCTGGCTCCCCCATTAAAAGAACTACTGACAACTACATGGCATACAATTTTCTTTTAGCAGAACTACACTCATGGTACCACCCCTAGCTTTGGAGTGTATACCAGGCTCATTATCTAGAGAATCGGGGTTGGGGGTCCATACTAAAATGGACCTTTTTATTTGCAACCAGGTCCAAGGGAGGGGATGCTAGGCATATGCTAGACCTAACTGCTGAGGAGCCCCCATGATGTTCACACTAGAAGCAATAAGCAGAATGTCCAAAGCAGTAACTGGGAATTTGCAGTATGGCTTTATTTACAAATCTTAATTAAAGCAAGGATGGTCCCCCAAATGTTTATCATTGCAATACAGGCACACTCTATTTTGCAGAACACTTTACTAGGCAGTATTGTTTTTCACAAAAAAACATCTCTATCTCTTTTCCAAAGTGTATATGTGTGGGATGTGCCACACACTAAACATTTTCCACACAATTCCATTTCCAAAGTGCATTTATGTGGGATGTGCCACACTTTAAAGTCCTCCTGGTGCATGATCGTTGCCCAGGGAACACTGGTGCCCATCCACAAATCACAGCCCTGCCTGAAACTTCAAATGGTATTCCTCACCCTTTGTCCCAAACAGCCTCTACATAGAAACATAGAAACATAGACTTTGACAGCAGAAAAGGCCCACCCAGTCTGCCCATTTCCCTACCTACTGGATAAGCTGCAGATTCTAGTTAACCAACAGCCTGCTTCCTGCAACCCCGCACTATAATTGCTTTGTGTCTGTCCCAAGCATGTTTGAATTCCCCCACTGTTTTAGACCCATTCCTTCAGAGTTACACCAAATGAGTCTACAATCCCCAATGAATTGCTAAAGACTCCTAACTTTAACTTTAAATTCAGCACAGTTGTGCTGAAAGGGGTCCTGACCGATGTGATCTAGCCTCATCTAGGGCACACACACCTCAGACAACTCCCTCAGAGGACAGTCTCAAATTCTGTACTCACAGATTAGTTGTTCCTTCCTTCCAGTCACTGAAAGAACAAAAGGCGCCTTTCTTTCTCTGGTAGCTGTCAGATTCTACTCATTGTTCTTCCTTAAAGCAGCAGTGAACTTCAGGTACTACAGGGGATTGCCCCTTGGATCTACAAGAACTGCATTCCCTCTCACTCCCCTGGAGTGAAACAAGAGTCCTGCAGGCAAACTGAAGATTTTACAAAACTAGAGTGAGAAATACTGGGGCTCCCTTTAACAGAGCCCCAATGGTAGACCTCCTGCCAGTCTAACTGCCACACTTGAACTTACTGAGGAACATTCTAAACTCCCCAAGAGCAGCTGACTCCAAAATAGTTATGCTGCTCTGAGAATTCTAAATGACGTAATCATCCTTCTCTCAGGTTAACTGAGTAAACAATGATGTCATTATGTAGAAAGCCCCTAATGAGCCACCCACCAGCTGTCCTTTCCTACCTGCTTAAGACTAGCACTAATGGGATTCTAGTAACCCAAGGAGACTGCGTTGTTACACATAGTTATGTCAGCACCGCCATGTTGTGCAAGGCTGACTCTGGGGTAAACTGCGATGTGCGAGTATCACACTTGTGCAGTACTGTAATCGCTGCAGTATTATTGCTGACTCCTGTGCAGCGAGAGCACAACATATTCTGTTCACTGCTCTTGCCACTCCTAAAAGCTCTCCACAACCATATTGGCTCTGATCAGAGTTTGTTTGCTTTAATTTTGCCAATTACTTTTTAAAGGAAAATAAAACGTACTTATTTTGATAGTGATTTTGATTGTAACAAGTCAAAGAAAAATAGTCTCAAAATGCACCAGAATGACCAGTCCCACTGACGCTGAGGGTTGAGTCACTGGACACCACATCTCATGCTATGCCAGTGACCTGGGTTCAAGAATAAGCCTGGGTCATTGGAGGTCAAGGGGGGAGGCCTGGAGATGGACTGACGCAGCTATCGGACAGCTCTCCTCTACTGCATGGGGACTCAGCCATTCCTGCTGCAGGGCTGCCCCTGAGTGGTGCCTCAGTGGTAATGCAGTCAGGTGCGACTCGAATATGGATGGTGCTATGGGTTGGTGTGTGCCTCCACACACATATGGGCACCAGTTGTAAGGGGCAGGAAGGAAACCTTAGAAAACTGGAGCTGGCAGGCACCATGATGGCCCCTGAATGCTCAGTGGCTGGCCTCCAATTCTAGATGTTAGTCTCCGGGGGGGGGGTAGGTGACACCCTTCGCTCTCAGCCCTGCTATGGGAAGGTAACCTGTGGAGGATCGCCAGGATGGTCAGCTGTAGGGAACAGGAGCCAAAGACCAAGCCCTGCTGAGGGTGGGACTGGTGCCGCCTGCCAGCGCTTCTCATGTATAACCTCAAAGTACAGTGGAAGATGACGATGGGGACCAAATAGTATGATTAAAAAAATTGTACCAGAATGCATCTATAACCTGATAACTTCTGGGGGCCTGGGTGACTCCCAGACCCCCGGCCTATGGGGGGTTGGGGACATTGTAGTTCATGGAGACCCCACACTTCTAAATTTAGTGCCACACCACTGCCTGTTGGTCAAAACTGAGTTTGTAATGAGACTGCATTGCAGTAGCAGAGATTAAGATTACACTTCTCTCTCTCTCTCTCTCTCTCTCTCTCTCTCTCTCTCCCCCAGCCGTGTGTGTGTGTGTGTGTGTGTGTGTGTGTGTGTGTCTGGCAGTGTACAATGATTTACTGCTGTCTGTAGGGTTTTTTAACCCTTTCAGGACCAATTTAAGAGTAAATGATAAACAGAGCTCCACCATTCCTCCTCCTCTCTCTCTCCCAGACTTACACAGGAAATGATGAAAGCTGAAGCTAACCAAAAGTGGTAACTTACTTGAATTTTTTGTCAACTTAAACTTTTAAATTTTTTCCTAGCCTTTTACAAATAAAGCTTACTATGTGCACTGAATGGAGGTTGATGGCTTGGATAAAAAAATTATATATTTCTAAAATCACTGACTGTAACCTACAGAATATGTATGCAATGCTCATCTTTGCTGGGCTTGATGCAGTGCATAGTACTATACAGCATGGTATTTAATTTAATCTGTTTTGCTTTTAGTTTAATTTAATCCTCAACCCTGCTTCTCCTTACCCCTCTCCCCAACAACCACCACATACATTTGTATCTAAACTTGCTCTGTAAACCAGCTGCATGACTGCAAGATTGTAACAGCTGTGTGCCTTCTCCATCTGAATCACATAAGCCTGTCATACATAGAAATATAGCCCTCTTTCCAAAGTCTAGGTGTATGAATGGAATATGTCAGTGGGAAGGGGGCGCCCACAGCAGCAGAAACACTTCCAGTGGTCATGCTACCCAGCACCAGATGTCACACACAGGATCTCTTTTCCTCACTGGTTCTGGATGAAAACAACAGGTTAATTCATATTAAGCAGTTCCTTTCAATATCGGAATGTCCACATGGAACTTGAAGAAACAACAAGGATCCCAAATTCATTAAACATATTCACACATCGCTCCAGATAACATCAGTTAATTCACGGTGAACACATTCAGCTTTTATGTGGCTGGTATGGCCATAACGGCAGCTTTTACCTGGACTGAGGAGGTCGCACACTCTTTAGGGCAGCATTAACTCAGGACCGCTATGGCCACAAAGGTTTGAAGGCAGCATAAGTCTCAAAACAGTTCACAGTGCCTAATAACCCATTATTTTTCACAGGCACCTGAACTCTCAATGACACCCATCTCTCACTCTCTCTCTCACTCTCTCTCTCCGCACTGGCTCAGCAGATCCCCCTCAGAACATGCAATCCTCACAGCTTGGGAATTTGCAGGTTCCCTCATGACCCCTGCATCCTTTCCCAGAACTGGTGGCAACTGTCCCTGAATTGAGAAGGGGGACACGTCCCATGGAGCTCCAAATCAACTTGATCTCTGGACACTACACTCCCTGCCACATTCTTGCCCACCAGATCCCTACATAAATTGGCGCAGGCTGCCAGGGCACTCTGCGACTTGCATCTACTGGCTCTTCTTTCAACTTTAGCTGCCTTCCAAGATATTGTGCAGCTTGTGGCTACTGGCTACCACTTCTTTGTCTGTGTCCTCCCAAGTGCTACCGGCCAGGGGCTGGAGCAAGTCATCACCCCTGCCCGGCCCCGACGCACTCTCACTTCCTCACTGCTCACTCCTCCAACTAGAACCCCCTCGCCTAAATGGCTGGGCTTTATCCCCCCATACACCTGTGGAGACCTCCTGACCTGCAGGATGCTCCGCCTGAATGCTGAGAAGAATTAACACTTTCCCTGCTGCGCTGAATTAGGCCACAAAAACCCAGGGAGGGACGAATAGACCAGTAGTCTCCCAAGGGGGGTGATTACATAAACATAGAAACTGATGGCAGATAATGACTGCTGGATCCATCTAGTCTGCCCATTTTTAGTTAGGATCACTTTTGCTGCAGACTCAGTTTGCCTTATAGCACTGTTTCTTCCACTTTCCACACCTTCCTTTCTTCTAGGATTCCTTTGTGCCTGTTCCAGGCATTTTTGAAACCTACCACTGGTTTCACCCCCTCTGCCTCCCATGGAAGGCTGCTCCAGGTGTCCACCACCCTTTCTGTGAAGAATTACTTTCTCACATCTCTCCTGAATCTGCCTCCTTCCAGCTTCATATCATGACCCCTTGTTCTACAGCACCTTTTTCTCTGAAATGTATCTCCCTCCTGTACCTTATTAACCTCCAAGAGGTATTTAAAGGTCTCCATAACATCCTCACTCTCCCTCCTCTCCTCCAGGATGTACATATTGAACTCTTTCAGTCTCTCGTCATAGGGCTTCTGATGCAGACCTTGTGCCATTTTGACAGCCCTGATCTCTCTTCATGCCGCTTTCTCCTTTTTCCAATTGTCATCCCTTCCACACCTTTCTCCTTTGACTGCTCCTTTCCCCCTTCTTCCTTTGCTAACCCCTTGCTTCCTTGCATAACTTGCATCCTGTTGGAACTCTTTCCTTTGAAATCTCCCTATTCTCTATCCCAGCTTGTAGTGACCCACTTTCTGCCTCCCCTGTTTCTTCCATCACCCCCGCTACTTTAAATCTTTATTGAAGTAACAGTTGAATCATCCAGAGGACTGTGGTTGCCTCCTGGGTGAAAGCAGTCCATCACCTCAGTATAGGTTCTTATTCTTCTAGCTTGGCCCACAGTCCCCAAAGTAGACATACCACTCCTTCCCTGTGGCATTCCTTCTACCATTACTCAAAGGCCTCAGTGCAGAACTCTCTCTCCTTCTTCATATAGTACAACACCCACTCCCCACCCACATTTAAACACATGAGAAACACAGGATTAACCAAATAAATGATCTAACTTTATCAAGAATTTAATTTACACATGGAGCTGACTGTGACAATTCATCTTTATGTTTAAGACCATGTAACACCCTTATCATGTTAATGTATTAGCAGCTGTAGCGGCTCTAACAAGAGTTTGTTAGTTTTAGAAAAAATCCACAGCAAAATCTTACACTCACCACCCATATAAAGAAAGGGACAGCTCACAATCATAGTTGGTGCTTCATTTTATTGTAATAGTGCCACGTGCAAATACAGACACATTTCAGAACGTAGTTGTTCCTTTCTCGATAGATCCATTGGGAAAGGAACAACTACGTTCTGAAACGCATCTGTACTTGCACATGGCACTATTACAATAAAAAGAAGCACCAACTATGATTGTGAGCTGTCCCTTTCTTTATATGGGTGGTGACTGCAGGATTTTGCTGTGGATTTCTGTTATCTTTATCAATGAACCCCAACCCTGTGCAGACCTCTTCACTTGCAAACTGAGTTTGTTAGTTTTGTTGCCAAGTAGGCAATGCAGATCAGTCAACTTAGTTTTTTTTTTGGGGGGGGGATTTTTCTTCAGCCTCTTCCTGTTGTGCTTTATTCTCTTCCTCTAACTCACTGTCCCCCTCTTCAACCACAGAATTAGAAACATTTGCTTCTACTTGTTCCTCATTTGCAGTTTCGGTCCCCTCCTATAAACCTGACCCATCACTGCCTCCTTCATCATCGTTATCTTCTCAGAGGAATCTGATGTTGAGGGACTAACAGCAGTGTGGCATTCAACTGTTTCATACCTGAGAGTGCCTCTGTGGGTGGTGCCCACCAACCCTTTTGTTTTAACTAAAGAATCTTTTTTGGGGGTGACTGATACGGCAGGTGCACCTTTATTGGGCTCAAGCATTCATTTGGAAGATGACACTTTAGATTTACCAGAAACATTTTCTGGGGGTTGATTTTTTGACCCTGTGCAGACGATTGCTTAGCCTGTACTTTGGCTTTCCATTTTGGTTGGCTAAAGCTGCAGTGCTTACGTGACAGTCAGAATTTGCCTGAACATTTTCACCCCTTTTTTTTTTATTTTGTTTTATTTTTTGACTCCCATACCTATAGGTCCAAATGACCAGTACCACTTCTTTCTCTGCTCACTAAGAGTTACTCTGAGTCCTACTGTTACTGTTAGTGACTGACTTTAGTCAGCAACTCAACAATATTATGCTACTACAGGCGCTTGGAATATTAACTGGTGATGTAGACATCCAGAGCACAGAACACTGGTATAGTGGCGAATTATTTGTTATTGATGATAATGAACAAACTGAAAAGTAGGGACTATGACTGATTGTATACTTTTATTGGGAAATGTGTTGTCAGTAGTCAACTATCAATAAAGCAACAAATGAGAAAAATAGCCAATATGGAATTTCTATTTCTTTCCTCCTTTTGCTGCCAAATCTTTATTTTTTTCATTATAGAACTGCATTTTTAAATAATGATTGCTTTGCTTTGTCTTCCCCTGGACTATGCAGCCAGCAGCACAGCACCAGCTGTGACCGTAACCTATGGCAACTTGTATGTGTTTTAATTACTGATGGCTTTGCCTTCCCATAGAATACCCATCCAGCAGCACTGCACAATCTATGACCATGACCTACGGCAACTTAATGATTGCTTGCTTTGCCTTTCCCAGACTGCACAGCCAGAAGCACTGCACCACACATGACCATGACTTATGACAACTTAATGATTGATTTGCTGTGCCTTCCCCAGGACTACGCAACCAGCAGCACTGCACCACCCATGACCGTGAGGTATAGCAACTTAATGGTTGCATTGCTTTGCCTTCCCCAGACTGCACAACCAGCTGCACTGCACCACCCATGACCGTGAGCTATGGCAACTTAATGATTGCTTGCTTTGCCTTCCCCAGACTGCACAGCCAGCAGCACTGCACCACACATGACCGTGACTTATGACAACTTAATGATTGATTTGCTGTGCCTTCCCCAGGACTACACAACCAGCAGCATTGCACCACCCATGACCATGAGCTATGGCAACTTAATGGTTGCTTTGCTTTGCCTTCCCCAGACTGCAAAACCAGCTGCACTGTACCACACATGACCGTGAGCTATGGTAACTTAATGGTTGCTTTGCTTTGCCTTCCCGTGGGCTTCCTAGCCAGCAGCACTGCACCACCCAATAACGTGACCTATGGCAACTTGTGTGTATTTTGATTACTGAAGGATGTGCCTTCCCATGGACTATGCATGCAGCCAGCAGCACTGCACCACACATGACCATGGCTTATGACAACTTGATGATTGCTTTGCTTCACCTTCCCTTGGACTACCCAGTTCGCAGCATTGCACCACCTGTGATCATGATCTATGGCAACTTGATGGTTGCTTTGCTTTGCCTTCCCCTGGACTTCCTAGCCAGCAGCACTGCACCACTCATGACCATGACATATGACAACTTGTATGTATTTTCATTACTGATGGCTGTGACTTTCCCTGGACTACGCATGTAGCCTGCAGCACTGCACCTCCCATGACCGTGACCTATGGCAACTTGTATGTATTTTAATTACTGATGGCTGTGACTTTCCTTGGACTACGCATGTAGCCAGCAGCACTGCACCACTCATGACCGTGACCTATGGCAACTTGTATGTATTTTAATTATTGATGGTTGTGTCTTCCCTGGACTACGCATGTAGCCAGCAGCACTGCACCTCCCATGACTGTGACCTATGGCAACTTGTACTGATGATTGCTTTGCTCTGCCTTCCCCTATATTTCCTACCCAGCCAGCAGCACTGCACCACCTGGCAACTTGGTGTTGTATTATTTATTTGCCTTTCCCTGGACCTCCCCCCACCAGCAACATCTGAGACCATCACCCATGGCAACCTGTAATTTTTAATTAATTAGATAACTTGTAGTTTTTTTAAAAAAAATTTCTTCAGCAGTATTTCTTTTTTTTCCGTTTTGCAACAATTGCTTGCCCTCCCCTACTACCCTGGCTAGTAGTGCACAGTAGTATTACAACCAGGCAGCAGCACTAGAATGCAATCATCCACTTTTTTTGGTACATGCCACAAATATTAATCTCTTTATGTCACAAATTTCTCCTTGCAAGTTTGACTTTTCTTTGTGGCTCACCCACAATCCCCCGGCTTGGATCTCTCTCTCTCTCTCTCTCTCTCTATCACCCTCTTATTCCTGACACTTTTAGCAGCAGCACTGACTGTCACTGCACAGTCAGTGCTCCACTTTTCATTTTGTTTTTGGTTTTTTGTGGTTTGGGCTTGTCTACCCACTTGTGTTCAGTTGCTCACCATCCCCATCAGATAGCAATCTGCTCTCCGCTCAGCTCTCTCTGCTGTGCACAGTTTGTTGGGCTTATGTCTTTTTTATAACCGACTTTCTGGTGTCACATGACACCAGGATAAACTCCCTTGCTAATGGAATGCCACCAGCCTCCTGTGCTGAGCGTGGCTTGCCAATGTCATGGAGGTGGCTGGGAAGAGGGGCAGATTTACTTACCATGGACCCAGAACTGGATTTTTTCAGCAAAGTCCATATTGGACCAAATCCTTGGATAAGCACCGGATACAGGGGAGTTCTGATTTATGGTGGAACAGTCCTCCCAGCCCTGTTTGCTACCATTGATGGAAATCACAAAGTCAGCTGACAGGCCTTGAGGGGGAAGCCAGTTCTGAGTCCATCTGATATGTTTGAGCCTGAGTGATCTTTCTGAAATGTAGTTACACACAGCACAACCTGTTTTTGAAAGGCTGCTGCATGTTACTACTAGTAGAGGGGTTGGAGACTGAGGCAGAGCAGTGGGCAAAAGAAACCTAGTGGGCAGTCCCTGTTATGAAGTAAACAGTTTTGTTGCTTGTCCACATATCAATTGTAATATCTTTTTAGGTTACAGCTTTCATTAAAATATGATTAACTTGTTGATGCAGTTCATTTTACTTTGTTATTGCTATTGTGTAAAAAAAGGAATCACAATAGTACCTTACAGCGCGGCTATTTAAGGGTGACAGCCTTCACCTAACAAGAGAAATGGCCAGTGTGTTCAGACAGAAGTTTAATGTCTATGTTTGTAGACATTTTAACTAAGTGGGAGGGAGACTGAGGCTGGAGTGTAGAACCACAGAAGAAGGAGAACTAAAGGGGAACCTAACTAAAATTCTCCCAGAAATGAGAGCTCTAAATAGTGGGGCTGTAGGAATCCAGAAAGGGGTCTGTAATATATTAAGAAAGGGAGTCAGAAGGCAGGGACATATGGAACAAGCAAGGACAGGAAATAAAGGGGGAAGGAAAGGACAAGGGGGGAGGTGTTAACAAGAAGGGGAAGGGTATAAGCACATGTTGGAAGGCGGTCTGCCTAAATGCCAGAAGCTTAAGAAACAAAATTAGTGAGCTCCAGGTGAGATTGTAGACACAGGTTTAGACCTTGTGGCCATCACAGAAATATGGGCAACTGGGAAAAACAAGTGGGAGTTAGCAGTACCAGGATACACTATGTATAGAAGAGACAGGGATACAAGAAAAAGTGGGCGGAGTAGCCCTTTACTTTATGAAAGGCACAGACGTAGCTGAGGAGGAGTCCACAGGGGAAGGAATGGGGAGGAAAGGGGGAGATAGAATATCTGTGAGTAAAGATCCCAACAACATTGGGTAAGAAGGTACACATGGAGATGGTGTATAGACAGCTGGGACAGTAAGATGAGGGAGATGGGGAACTAGAGACAGACATTCAGAAGGGGGCAACAAAGATGGATGTAGTGGTGGGGGAAATGTAGATTGAGACATTCCAACAGCTAAGACCACCAGAAGTCAGGCCCTCTTAAATACATTGCAGGATTGCCTGCTGGTGCAGCTGGTTAGAGAACCCACAAGGCAAACTGCCATTCTTGACATGGTGCTCACCACTCAGAAATGGTAGGCGGGATGAGGATTGGGCAGCTTTTGGGGTCCAGTGACCACGTCACCATATGCTTCAAACTGGCCCTGGGTAACAGTATACCCTAGTTCATACCTGTTAGCATTCCTCCTTTTCAGTACTTCTGTATAGTTGCTCACTTTATTGAATGTAATCAAATTGTATATCTATATTGTGTACCAAATCTCTGTATACTATCCTCATGTTCCACTACACCCCAGGTCACACTGGGAGATGAGTAACTTGCTGCTCAGCGTGCCTTCCTGGTGAAACATTTCAATAAATAAAAAATAAATAAAATACCCTCTTCAAAAGTCTGGATTTCAGAAGAGCAGACTTTGACCAGCTGAGGGGAACTAGTAAACAGCAAGCTGAGTGGAATGAACAAAATTGGGGGGTGGAGGAGAGGCAGGGCCATTTTAGAGGTAACTAAGTCATGTCTGAGAATGGTTACCAACTGTTCTTTTCATGTTATGCCTGTAGTGACGTGGAACCTTTGAAAAGGAATCTTTGACTCAAAGGTATTTTCCAAATCCTCAATAAATAAATAAAATAAATAAATAAGAGTAAAAGGCAGAATAGACCAATCTGGTTCTCAAAAAACTCAGGGAGGCAAAGGGGCCTTCATAAGACACAAAGAGCATCAGGGAGAAGAGAAAGAAGTGTATACCAATTAAGGACTAAGAAGGCCATGAAGGCAGTCATGGATGCAAATGCAGACCCAGAACTGCATATTGAGGAGGGCTTGGGGGTAAAACAGTTCTTTAGATATATTATGGAAAAAAGGATGATGAGAAGGTGAATTATTAGACTTACAGAGGGGGCAGGTTAATAGAGAAGGACAAGCAGAAGGCAGTCATTCTGAATGACTATTTTTGCTCTGTGTTCACAGTGGATGATAAGGGGCCCTTGTCTGAAAGCAACATAAAGACTGCTGCAAGAGGGATCCCAGAAATGGTGCAGGTGGTGTTTATGGCAGGAAAAGTCAGAATAGGGCTAGCAGCTCTGAGTATACATAAGGCTCCAGGGCACTATGGAAGTTCAGCTAGTTCTGATGCCGGTTCCCTGAATACACGAAGGCGGTCAGGGAATTGGCATTAGAATTGGCTGAACCCCTGGGAGGGCTATTCAATAGCTCCCAATCATCAAGATGCTTCCCAAAGATTGGAGTGTAGCAAACGTAGTCCTGCTCCACAAGAGAGGAGTCAAAGAGCAACTGAGACACTAGAAACCCATTACTCTTACCTCCATAGCAGGCAAATTAATGGAGACACTACTCAAAGAGGACCTAGTGGACTACCCGGAGAGAAATAGGCTCCAGGATAGTAAGCAGCATGGGCTCATGGCAGGTTGGTCTTGTCAGACCAACATGGCAGAGTTCTTTGACTGGGTAACTAGGGTGGTGGATAGGGGACAAACAGTGGATTTGCTCTACTTTGACTTCTGCAAGGTGTTCGACCCTGCTGCACAGAAGGTTGCTGAAGAAGTTAGAGGATCTGAGAACAGTGAAAGATCTAATTACATAGGTGAAAAGCTGGCAAAGGGAAGACAACAGAGAGTGGTTGTAAATGGGGTCAAGTCAGGGGAGAGGGAGGTCATGAGTGGGGTACCACAGGGTTCAGTCTTGGGGCTGGTTCTCTTCACTGTGTTCATCAGTGACATAGCAGAAGGAATACAATGCAAGATGTGTCTCTTCACAGATAACATTAAGCTCTGTGGCAGGGTAGACAGCGAGGAAGGAGTTAGGGAGCTGCAGAAGGACCTGCAAAGATTAGAAAGGTGATCCAAAGTTTGGCAGTTAAAATTCGATGCAAAAATGTTCAAGGTGATATATATAAGGAACAAGAACCTCAGGTCAGAATATTGGATTGGAGGGATTACATTGGATATGATCACTGAGTAAAGGAACCTGGAGTCATCATATGTGACTTCCTGAAACAATTTAGCCATTGTAAAAAGGCCTACAACAAGGCAACTAGAATGTTAGGTTGTATCAGAAGGGGGCTTGACAGCAGGAGATAGGAGGTGGCTCTGATCTCTTTGCAGCTCACTCGTGAGGCCACATTTAGAATACTGTGCCGAGCTCTGGTGTCGCCCCAAGAAAAGACAAAGACAGGCTCATGACGGTACAGCCTAGGGTAACCAAAATGATTTAGGTCCAGCAGAGCAGATACTAGGAGGATCGGCTTAAGGCCCTGAACACGTACTCACTGGAGAACAGAAGGGAGAGGGGAGATACAGGTATGATTGAGATCTTCAAGCTCCTGAAAGGAATGAACAACATAGACTTTGAAGAAGTATTCAGGACATGAACATGGGGACATGAATGGAAGCTGGCATGGGGAGATTTAGGAGGGATGTGAGAATGTTTTATTTTACAGAGAGAGTGATTTAGCCATGGAACAGCCTACCCGCAGAGATGGTGGGTGCAAGAATCATTATAGGTTTCAAACATGGCTGGGACAGAGTAAAAGACTTAATAATTACACAGGCAGAAGCAATAGGGCATGGGGCAAGGGGGATGGTCAGTGCAATAACCTCATCTAGCCATTTGGTCCCAGGGTAGGACAGGTTAAAATGGAGCAGACTGGATGGACCAATGGTCTTTTTCTGCCAGTATTTTCTATGTTGCTCTATTTCTACTGTAGTATGCATCAGATAGTGAAAACCAACAGACCCTACACACATGAAAAGGGGTACCGATCCACTGCTATCATTCTGGAAATTGTCTTGGTTAACTTTCATGCCTGGAAGACATTTCAAGGGATTCTCTTATGCTTAATTTATTGTCCTGCAGGGGAACTTGCAGCTGAAGGGGGCAAAGGCTGTCTTTTGTCTGATTCAGCCTGCTTTGTTGAGCCTGGAGGATCCTCAAGACCAGAAAAAGAGAAGGTGCTACTCTGTGAAACATTAACAGAGACAATGACAGCAGAAAAAGATCAGAGTTCCATCCAGTCTGCCCAAGTTCCCTATAATCCTTGGAACCTACTGTTCCTCCTGGGTACTAACCCTCCCCGTCCTCTCTCTATTCTCCTCCTTGCTCCTGTCTCCCCTGGTAACCACTGTTCCCTTCATTATGTTCCAGCCCTGACTATTTTCACACCCACCACTTCAGCTGACAGACTGTTCCAAGGTTCCACCACTCTTTCCATAAAGTAGCACTTTTCTCAGATCTCTCCTGAACCTACCTCCTGTTAATTTCCATTTGTGTTCACATGACCGAAAATTGATAATCAAGCTGAATAGTTCCCTGCAGTTCACTTTGTTAATTCCTTTAAGGAACTTGCAGGTCTCTGTCATATCTCCCCTCTCCCTTCTGATCTCCAGTGAGTACATATTTAGTGCCTAGAGTTGCTCCTCATAGGATCTGCCCTGCTGGCCCTGAATCATTTTTGTTGCTCTGTGCTGCACTGTTTCCAACCTATCCTTATCCTTTCTGGGTGAGAACTCCAGAACTGGGTGCAGTACTCAAGATGAAGCCTCACCAGGGGTCTGTAGAGGGGAAATATTACCTCCTTTCTTCTGCTATCAGTACCCTACCCGATATATCCCAGCACCCTATTAGCCTTGCTATTTTATTATTATGTTAGCTTGTGAGCTGGACAATGATACACCTCTTTCTGTTTCTTTCTGAAACTTTAACAAATATTTATATAAACAAATTCTGTGAGATGGTGGGACTCTGCCCTTAACTTTCTCCTCAGGTTTGGATGTGATCACAGTAAGTACCTTATCATAGCTGATATGCTAAAACTACTAACTCTCCTACCTCTGCTGACAATGTTTTTACACAGTACACATATAGCATAACACACAATATTTTTGTGAAGAATGAAATGCAACCCTGGTGCTGATATATCAAGGGCTACTACCCCTGCCTGCCTTCCTAATTGCAGGTTGAGGGGCCTGGGTTCGTGACTACCTAGTGTGGATGAGCCCCTACCAGTAGCAATACTAAGATTATGGTGCCTCCATCCAGAGTAATTCTTATGTGGGTAACTATCAAAGTAGGTACGGCTTTCTGGGAAGCTAAATACCACCCAGAATCCCACCTAGAGACCTTTCAAACTTTATTTCCCATTTGCAACCTTTAACACTGTAAACACAGACAATTATCAGCATTAATGACATGCTCATGTATCTTCCACTTACCAGCAGAGTCTGGATCTCTGGCTTGCAGCCTGCATTTCCCCCGCAAAAAACAGTTTCAAGGCAAACATGCACTGTAAAGCATTTAGCATATATCTTATCACTGTAAACCAAGTAATAATATGCTCACAAGCCAGCTGAACAGTAAAAAACAGTAAATCAGATTTATTTAGTTATTTATTTAGTTTTTGTTGACCAGGTAAGTGCACTAGACAAATTCTGCCTATTTTCAGGCATGACTCGGGAAGGGGGATACAGATGAATGCCAACTGACCCAGAACCAGATTAAGCTGTTGGTGGTATTTTTAGTGAATGGGGGAAATCTAGCCAGGGCACCGGGGAAATTTCCCTACTCGTCAGTAGAGGGTGCTGTGCTGCAGATTTTGGAGTTCAGTGTGCTAGTGACTGAGCAGCAGTTTGGAGGTTTGGGTGGCTGAGGAGCTGATCTACTCCTCGGCCTACCCCCCCATCTTTCTCCCCTTCTTTCACTCTCTTGCTGGATTTTATCTTGTATTATTGTGGATCCCCCTTCGGAAGATGTATTTGTAGAGGCACTAGAACAGATGGAAGATTCTGCAGTAATCTCCAGCCCAAATGTACCTGATCCTGAGGCTCCAGTGGGCCTTCTGGCCCTTGTTTGCTGACAATGGCAGAGCAAATTCAGACAACGATCATGGAGGAGGAGGAGGAGGAGAAGCTTCAGATGTTGAGACAGCGTCTTGCAATGGAACTGCAGATGCATCAGGAAGTTGTGCTTTTAAGTTCCGTACTAGTAGAAGACTTAAGTACTGTGTCTGGAGATGTTTTAATGCAGGACACTGTAAAGACGGGGGCAGGAGAATTAATTGGGCATTCTGGAGCTGTGATACCGGTTGGTATACAGCAGGGCTGTGTAGTAATGGATCAAGAAGAAACTCAGGATGTGGCTAGGAAGACAGTTGATGAAAATACTGCTCAGAGGGAGGAGGATTTGCCTTCCCAGAAGATTTTGTTTCACATTGGGATTTCGACTGGGGAGGGGCTCAAAAAGCACTGGGACAGAGGTGCTTGAGAAAAAAAAGAAGAATCGAGGCTTATTTTGCAACTCTGAAAGAAAGCCTCCCACTATGAAGCCAGGTGGGAATGTTACTGCTACTGCTGGCCCTTCTAGCACTTCACCTGCCTGGGTGTCTTCGGCTCTAGAAGCCACAGGCTGGGTGAAGAATCTGACTGAGGCAGGATGGGATGTGAACCTGCCTGATCCCAAGGAGGGAGTCTCCTTATCTTCATTAATTCAGTCTCAAGTGTCTGGACCTTCACTGCCAGTTGTGAACTCTGGGTTCCAGTTAACTCCGGGATAAAAATCTCCTGTTCCTCCTGTACATTTGAATGTATCACCAGAGGAGAACTTTGTTTTAAAAGAAATTGCCCTGTTAGAAGGCGTGGCATCTATATTAGAAGGGCTGGCTGCTCCCATCCCCTTAGAGGGCACAGAGGGGCATGTATTACCAGGGACACAACCTGTGGTTGGAGCCTCTCTGGAAAAGGACATACCTGAACAGGTGCCTCAAAAGTCAGCTACTGTTTGGCATGATAGAGTCAGTAAGCAGCTTTTTCCAGATGATGGCCGGTGTGCATCTAAACCAGCAGCTAGGCAAAATGCTGTTCATCTTAAATTTCAAAGAGATAAGTCTGAGATTCCTGACAGGCATTTTGTGGGACGAGAATTGCTAAAGGGCAGTATGAAGTTCTATGCCTATGATATTTATGCACTGCTCCATGTGTCAGGGTAATCCCTGTTTGATGTTAGTTGCAAACATCCGTCTGGGCTTGACCGCTTTTGGAAGCAATACATGTTGATTAAAAATACCCCATCATGGAAGCCTTTTTTGGCTATTCCCCTGACTAAACCTGTGACAAAAAAAATTACTGTTTTATTTCGCAATGAGGGGGTGAATGTTGCGGACATCACTTATTGGCTGCTACAGCACTGTATAGTTAAGGGGTATCCTGAACCTATCCTGGATGATGAACATCTGTGGACAGGCGGTTAGAAGTACCAGGTCTTGCTTAAAATGGAAAATGGACTCCCTAAACATCTACCAAACTGTTTTTTTCTTGGGCGGGATAGCGGGGTCATTTTTTACCCAGAACAGCCCAGAGTGTGTTTTAAGTGTAGTGATGTGAGACATCTCAGTAATGCTTGTGAAAAGCAGAAGTATGGCTTATGTGGGAGGTGAGACATATTGGAGTACACTGTCGTCAACCTATGAGATGCAATTTATGTGAAGAACATTGACATACTTTACATTCTTGTTCTTGGGCATCACATAATAGTTTTGACCAGGCTATCAGGGCAGAGCAAGATGTATATGTGGCCACAGCCCAAAAAGAATAAATGAGAGTTCATGAGCTACTCCTGAACTTGACTCCTTCCACCCTGAAGCCTCAGAGAAATGCTGTGGTGGTGGATGATGTGTTTGTGATACAGCCAGCTCCTGTGGTTTTACCAGCGATACCGTTGGTGGATATCCCTGGCATTGAAATAAATATGGAAATAACAGATCTAGAGGTTGTGGATGTACCCCCCTCCCCCAGTCTCCACTACAGTATCGGGGCATGATGGTCCCATTTTAATAGAGGAGTCTTGCCCCATGGATTTGGAAACGGCTGATTGTATGTGCCCCCCTCCCCCAAGAGATTGTAATGGACTCATCATTCCACTGAGTCATGAGATCCAGACCAGGGAAGTCAAAAGTGTAGGATAGCGTGGTTGGTTAAGGCTCTGAGCTGCAAATCTGGTGACATCCAGCAGACCAGACCTGGGTTTGAATCCCACAGCTTTCACTTACATACTGTGTGACCCTGAGCAAGTTACTTAACTTCCCTGTGCTCCCAGGTTGTGCCCGTAAAAAAGCTTTCAGCTTAGTGTGCTAATCCTGATTAAACAACTAAAAAAATAGTGGATGTTTCACTAGTCCCTTTGAACTCGAATCCTGTCCCCTTGGAGAATTCATATGCTCCTCTCCTGGACCAGGATGGTGATGATGAAGGCTTGGACTCTGACATCTCTTCTGTTGCCTCCTCTCAGCCAGAGCTACCACAAGATAGTGGTGTTGGTGACAAGTATAAACCAAAGAAACAGAAAAAGAGAAAGTAATCTGTCTGGTGGAGACTCTTTGTGGTTCTTAATTGTGTCATGCTTTTTTCCTCCATTTCAATGGCTGGGAATATTTATTTACTTACTGCTAATGTGAATAGCATTAAAACCCAGGATAGACATAGGGTAACGTTTGCATCTTTGGTGGCTAGTGCAGGCCAGGTGTTCTTTTTACAGGATACCAGGCTACATATTTTGGCAGATATCACAGCTGCTCAGACTCAAGGATTGGAGGTAGGGTTCCTCCTTGTGGTCTCTGGGTAAAGATCACTGCACTGGTGTGGGTTTTTTATTTAAGGGCCTGGTTGTTAAAATTCTACAAGTACTTGATGTGTGCCTGGTAGGGCATTAATTTTGGATATGGTTCTTAGTAATATTGGGTACCATCTGATAGATATTTATGCCTCTCAGATGAAAGCTGCACGCTTGGCTCTTTTTCATAAGATTGAACCCTACCTATATACCTCGTTGTTGGTTCTATGGGGAGGTGATTTTATTTGTGGCCTTGCATATAGGGATTGGGGAAGAAAAACTCAAAAACTTTTTTGTGATACCAATGCTTTGAAATGTATCATTGAAAGTAATCGGTTGCTGGATCTTTATGATTTATTACACAAGGTGCCCTCTCATACTTTCTTTAAAGGCCATTTATTTTAAAGGATAGATTTGTGTTTTTTATCGGCTAGGTTGACAAGCACTGATGTTTCTGTTTTTTCACTTGAAACCTCTGATCACGTGGTGGTTCAGATCTTGATTGGGAAATGGCAAAAGATTCCCATGGGGAGAGGGTACTGGAAATTGAAAGCGGAAATTTTACAGGAGGTAGCTCTGAGAGAGGCTGTTGGGCCTTTTTTGAAGGCTCGGGCAGATATTTGCTTTTTGTATTCTAGTCCCATTGATTGGTGGGAAGATACAAAAAGAGATTTTAAATCTTGGTTCATTCAGACTACCAGTACTAGGGCCAAATACAAATATATACAATATTTGTGCTGGAAGGCAAAATATTTGAAATTGCTGTCATTGATTTATGAGAATGGGAACAATGTAGGATCAGCTCCAGATAGTGAGGGAGAAGATGTTATCTTTTCACTTGGAGAAGGAACCTTACTTGGCTAAACAACAAAAATTTCAAACCAAGGGAACTAGAAAACAGGTAAACCCATTTGATCTGGGGTTACATGGTGCCCAGGAATTGGTATTTACAACACTTTGAACTAATATTGGGGACTTGGTAATGGATAGGTGGGGAATTCAACAAGTAGTTCAGGATTATGTACATGCTAAATTTCAGAGGCCTAGATTAGAGACACAGGGTTCCTTCTTACATTCCTTGACAATTCCCTCATTATTGTCAGAGGAAAAACAGGCAGTAGTGGCTCCCTTTTCAGAATTAGAAATTAGAACAGCAGTGGGTAGCTTAACTGCTAGAACTACACTTGGCAATGATGGACTGTCAAATGACTTTTATAAGATGTTTCCTGATATTCTAGTACCTTGGTTACAGGTGATTTATACTGCCACATGGGATGAAAATAGATTAGTGACCAGTATGAAAGATGGGGTAATGAATTTCTTATATAAAAAAGGGCACTTACAGGATATGATTCTGTGGAAGGATTCTGTGGACGGTTTTAAGAGGGGTCTAAAGACCTTTTTATGGGAAACAGCATTCCCTGAATATTGATTGTTTTTAATTGTTTGGTTTGCTTGTATTTTTTATAATGCGAATTGTTTTAATTGTTATTATGTACGGTGTCTTGACACTTGAAAGGCGCCCTATAAATAAAAATTATTATTATTATTATAAAAAGAACTGGCGGCCCCTTAGTTTATTAACCTTTGATTATAACATTCTTACAAAGATTATTACTGTCAGACTGGCAAAGGTTGCACAGAAGGTGATTCTTCCATTTCAGACATGTGTAATCCCAGGTTGAAATATTATTCAAAACCTAATTTCTATTAGGGAAATTGTTGAACAAGGTCTGCAAAGGACTCTGGATGGCTATTTGCTGTCCATTGATCAGAGGACAGCTTTTGATGCAATCCAGCAAGAGTGTATCTGGGAGGCTTTGCTCTGTTATGGTGTACCTGTGAAGCTGATTACTCTAATCAAAACCTCATACGCGGATACACAGGTAACCCCCCTTGATTAATGGGTTTCTGGGTGTTCCTTCTTTTATTAAAAATGGAGTTAGATGGGGTGCCCCTTGAGCCCTTTGTTGTGTTTGGTTTGGATCCTATTCTGAGAACTATAGATTTGGATGATGGGGTCATGCCTATTCAGAATTCTGCTGGGGTGGTATTTCCCAAGGTCTTGGCCTACGTTGATGACAGTGTCTTTTCAGTGGCAAACCTGGATTCTGGGAGATGGGTATTGCAGATATTTGATCAGCTGTATGCTGAGACTGGTATACAGATTAATGTGAGCAAGAATCTGAGTTTGGCTCTAGGTACTGCTCCTGTGGTAGACCCCTTTCTTGTTCCAATAACAAACGTGAATGTTAAACTGTTAGGGATTTATTTTGGTGTGGTAGGGGCAGTGAATATTAATTGAACTAATATATATGATGTGGCCTTTCAGAAAGTCTCTTCTTGGCAAGCCTGGAAAATGACGAGAAAGAAAAGAGTGTTTTTAGTAAGGGCCTATATTGCCCAGATTTTCCTGTATGTTTCGCATATTTTCCCCTTACCTTTTTCTTTACATACGAAAGTCATGAGTCTTTTATTTCTTTTATTATGGGGTAGCAGGTTAAAGCCTGTTAAGAGGGTTCATACGTATAGGCCCTGGAAGGATGGGGGTCTTAATATGATCCATCCGTTAGTATATATTTTTGGTAATTTTTTTTATAGTTCTATCAAACCGGTTTTAGTAGAAAATATTATTGAGGGGGCTCTTTGTATGTCATTATGGGGTAACCTCTTTTTGATGGCCTGGGACAGGGGCAAATGGCATGTCTCAGATAAAAACCTTCTGGTATATGTTCAAATTAGTTTGAAATATCTACGATTGTGGAAAGTTGAGCTTTTTTGGTTCATGAATCAGGAGAAAAAAGTTTTTATAAGCGAACTGTAGAGAAATGTTATTATGTTGAACCAGTGTTTCAGGTATCTGCTACTGTTGCAGTGGAATAGTTGGTGGCAAGCATAGTGGATCCCAGGATCCCTCTGAAAATGCAGGATGTCATTTGATTATGTGGGCATCAAAAGCTAAACGTTAAAAGGAATCAAATGCATAAACAGTTAGGAGACAGGGGTTGTGGAGAATTGCTATGTCAGGGGCAGCTAGAAACAATGCAACATTTATATTTTGAATGTATACATGTTCAAGGTTTCTGGCATGCACTAGTCATATTATGGGGGAAGTCTTGTTTCAAACAATAACATATGAGACGCTGATTTTGAGAAAGCCATCGCCTGCCTGGTCGAAGTGGCATACGAGTACAATTGACGTCATATTTGCATGTCTTAAGTGATCCTTATGGCAAGCTAGGTGCTTTTGAGTTCTTCAGAATAAGGAACATTCTTTACAAAATGTTTCGCTTACTATTCAGGCTGAATTGGATAAAATTTATGGTTATGAATTACAGACATTAGGTCAGGAAGTATGTGATGGACTTTGGCAAAAATTTGAGTGGGTGGGCTGATAGCTCTGTATAAGAATATGCTGAGGTCTGTTTTTTACATGTTTTTTTTTCTGTTATGTGTATTCTGTTTAGAATATTATAAGTGGTTTATTTTTGTGATTGGATTTGTTGGTGGTGGAATAGTCACATGGTTGTTTTATATAATGGGCTTTGTTTGTTGTTTCTGTTTTTTCTCACTGTCAGTGGGTGTTTAGTTTCTATTATGTGATTATTTTGAACTATGTAAGGTGAACAGATATTATTGTGTTTTGTTATGTTGTTTTTGTTTTTTAATTAAAAATTTCCCCTACTCTTTTCGAGAAATGCCAAGGGATCTTTAACATCCACCTGAACCACCATCAGAACAGGCAGATGGGACCTCAGTTTAACTTCTCATCCAAAAGACAGCACCTCAGGAGTGCAGCACCCCCATGCTACACTGCAGTGTCAGTATTGGGATTTAACCCAAGTGACTGGTGTGGGGCCAGAAACCACAGTCTTCTGATCTCCCGGCCTCAGAGGCGAGTGTGCTACCTGCTGAGCCACTGACACTGTATAATATATTTATTAAGGGGATGTGAACATGTAGGGGGCAAGAATTTAGATAAATGATTACTGTATTCTGACAGGTTACTTTGCATGCAATCAATTGTCCCTGTATTCAACTGTTTAAGCAACTACTGGGTACCCAGAGTGACTAAATGGCATACCTAAATGGTGCCATGGGTTGGCCGGCATTGCAGCTGATGTTGGGGTCCTTGATGGAAAAAGATGGTTAACATGCAGAAAGCACTTTTAACCCAAAACTTATTTGTATCCATGGCCGGATGGCCCAGTCTGTTTAAACACTCTAAACTGCAACACAATTAGAGGGCATCAGAAACAATTGCAGTTTGTTGCAGGGAGCTACCCTGGTTTTACTCACTGTACCCACAGGATGTATGAAAACACCAGTGACATGAAGACCTGATGCTTGCAGTTGCTGCTCATGGTGACCTGGGCCCACACGGCTCACCTTCGCTTCATGGCCTTTCCCTGTAGGTGACTGCAACCTGTGTCAAATAGCTGCACAGGGGCTAAATCCCCAAATCTGTTCTCTCACCGAAATATAGGTGCTGGTACAGGAACAAGTGGCATGGCCGAGAATGGCATTGGCCCAGATGCGGAAAAGTGTCTTTTGAATAGTTTGGTTTGTTGCCGGTGAAACCTCCAGCTGGGTGGAAAGTCCATAACTGCGTGATGCTGGCTCTCTTTTTTTTAACAAACAGGAATTCCAGAATCAAATCTTCCACCCACGAGGTAGGCCACCAGGCTGAAGAAGCAGCAAAGGTCTCCTTTTCAGTTTCTGGCCAGTTCTCCAACTCAGCAGCTTGCTGAGGAACCCTCCTTAGTCTGCAGACAGGCAGTTCCTGACACTGAATCCCTTTTGGACCGAAAGATGGCTCACAGGAGGCAATACAGACCTCTCCTGTGAAGCAGGACCTAAAGCCCACGGGCTCCTCTCTCCTCAATGTCTCAAGCTGGAGTCTCTCTCAAACTGCTTGAGTCTCCCAAGTTCAAACAAACCCTCTTTTATAAAGGGCAGGATTCAAGGAATCCAGTTGGCTGCCTAAGCTGTCAATCAAAGCAAAAAACATGGCACCGCAGGTAATCGTTGTTTTAAATTTATTGAAAGCAGTAAAATTGCAAGGCCACCCTGCAGTACAGGGTGGCCTAGCAATTTTACTGCGTTCAATAAATTTAAAATAATGATTACCTGTGGTGCCATTGTTTTTTTGCTCTGATTCTTGGACACTATTTGGCACGTGTATGTGGAGCTGAGGATTTTTTTACTGGCTAATCTGTCAATCACAGTCTTAGTCCCTTAATTGGTTGCATTTTAGGCACCAGAAATAACCCCTGTTTTATCTCCAAAAAGTCTCTGCAATGTCCCATGAGTCTCTGGCTTAAATCCAGTCTTCCAATTGGCTGATAGGCTGCTAAGATGGTGGCTGCTGCTAAAGTATTTTGTGCAGTCTAACAATCTCCCACCTTTCAAACTCTGGTACAGCCAGCAATAAACTTTATTAATTTCAACCCCCACAGTAATGTAACCCCAACTGTGCCTTTTCATTTTAACCCACTTTTACATATATACCACACACACTTTTGCTGTCACTGCCACAGAAACACTGACCCCCTAGGTGGCAGGCAGCACCTCATAAATATTAATGTGGGGCTTATACATATAAATGTGCCTTGACTAAGCTCCACTTCTAAACTCTTTAATTCTGTCCCCCAGTGGCTCCTTCACCACATTGTTCTGGTCACCAGTCCCCATTTAGCTCAGTAGGGGCACCAGAATCAGCGTATACCTTCCAAACTGACCACAAAACCAGCGGTTGGCAAGATCAAGTGCACCCTTATGCATGCTCGGTCGCCGGCTCTCCGAAAACATGCCGGTGACTTGCAGTTCACGTTGAGAGCCCAAAATGAGTTAAAATAAAGGATTGGGCTGATCGGGGAACCTCCGGGGCCCATTTTGAAACTTGGGCTGTGGCAGTGAGAGTATCGGGAGAGGGTGAGGACCTGGGGGCAATTAAGGTAAGCTCCCTGCCTGCCTGCCTGCCATCTCTCCCTGCCTGAAATGCTTGGCATTCACGCCAAGACCTTAATAATCCAGTTAGTGTAATAACAATCTTCTATATACACTATTAGCAATGTTAGATGTACTGTAACATATAACACAGGTATTTACACAAAACAGCATGCTATCAATTTAACTGGTACCATTGCAAACACTTTTTATATTTCAGTTATTGAGGACTTTGTCATGACATGTTTCATACAATCATTGTACCTTTTACTTTTGGTCAACCATAAGAAATGACATTTTACTCCTTTGGCATTTAACCCTTTAGGACATTTGTTTAATCAACACAGATATTTGGCACCTTTCAACTGATCCCTCTGACTCTATAAGGGTGACCCCTAAGATACTGGGTGGAAAGCTTAACTATCACTTGGGAGGCTGCAGTAAGCACTAGCCTGGGCAAGGAATTTGCTGTAACATACACCCCTTTGTGAACTACATTCATGGTCAGATCTACAGACGTCCATGGTATGTCATACGTGAGACGAACCACTGGCTTCACCCATCTGTCTAATCATCTAGGTGAGGGTGCTGGCACTTGTCTTTCAGCATCAACATTCGGGTTCATGACTTCTGGCTCATTGTCCAGCAACAAGATAGCTTCTGACGACAGGGGCACTCTGCGCTTTCTTGAGATTCAGAACTGGATGTATTACTAGTACTTGGTATGGCACTTGAACTTTTGGGTTTTGGGGACTCAGGTTCCTCTATAAGCAGTATTTCAACAAAGTTTGAGTCATCCAACACACTGTTAGCACTATCAGGAATAGACACACGTTCTGATATGAGATCTGGTTAACTAGGCCCATTCATTTCAGTTTCACACACATGTTCACTGGTGTGTTCGCCATTTTCTTGATCAGGACTAGCCATTTCAATTTCAGACAGTTCCACAAGGCACAAAGAATCAGCTATTTCAGAGAGCATGCTTTGAATTTCACTTTCAGGCAGTATTGGAGTAGTTGAGAGAGCAAGATTATCTAATACTTCTTGAGTATCAGCCTTTCCTCCAACATTGCAAGAAGGGGTTCCTTGGAACAGTTGAGCTAGCGCAAAGGAAGAGTAGTACAAGGCTCCATATTCACTGTCACTAGACGCAGAATTGTTGTCATCATTAACTGCAGCATTACTTGGTGAAGGCTCTAGTTGCTGAGCAGAAGGAGGCTGGTTTGGATGTTTCTTTCGAGTAGCAGATTGGGTAACAGGCCCGGTTGGAGCAACATTTTGGGGTGCAGTGTCTATAATAATTTGCCTAATTGATTGAAGGTGATTCCTGTGTACTGTTTTTCACAGCTCTAGGATCTCCTTTCGAACATACTTTGTAAACTGGCAGGTCATCCAGTTTGCTGAAGACAATGTACGGAGTGTGACTCCAACGGTCAGCTATCTTATGTTTCCCTTGGAAACCCAAATTTCTCACTAGTACATGATCTCCAACTGTCAGTTCTTGAGCCTTAACTTGTTTATTATGTCTTACTTTGTTAGCTAAGTTTTTCTTGGCAGTCATGGTGTGGGCAAGTTTGTAAGCATGATTAGGCTGTGCTTTGAGTTTTTGTACATATCACAAATAGTTGTCTGCCTGAATTCCATAAGGCGAAACTCCAAAGCAAATGTCCACTGGGAGACATGCTTCGTGACCAAACTAACTGATATGGTGAGAAACCTGTTGCATCATTTTTGGTGCAATTATATGCATGCACTAAGGTACTTATCTGCTGACTCACCTCAGTTTGTTTTTGGGGGTGCAGGATTCCCAGCATCTCAAGCGAAGTCCTGTTAAATCGTTCTGGTTGTGGATCCCCTTGTGGATGATAGGGAGCAGTCGACTTTCTCACTAGGGCTGTGCGAGTCAGCAAATTTGGCCCGACGGGCCAATTTCAAGCTGGGCTGGGCAAAACTTGAAATGGCCCGATTTGGCCAGAAATTAAATGCTAAATTTGCTGACTCCAGTCACGCAGTCGTAGCTTCTTCATGGTGGTGATATCCCCCTCCCCCCCCATGCCCAGCTTTAGCTGAGAGAGAGCGAGTTTGACTTGGATGAACATAGCAGGGGGCCTGAAGGCAGGATAGGGACAGAAGATAATTTTTGTCTTATGAGCTTGGTTATTAAATTTAATAATAACCAAGCTCATCACTACTTAAAATAGTACCATGCCATTCATGTAGGTGGGTGGGTGTTGAGGAGACAGGGTGCATTTGTGTTCACGTCGGGAACTGATGGACTGACTATGACTAAGGCAGGCTGGCTGGTGGGAGAGAGTAAAATCAGGCCCCAATAGACACAGTCTCTCACTCCTCATCTCGAGGGATGCAGCAGAGCAGACATGCCATGGTCTCCAGTCCACATGAAAAAAAATATACATACCTCCCTATATGTTGGAGAAGGGATTTCCAGATGTTCTCCTAGAAGCAGGAGATGGACAGCATCAATTTCGTGGCACATCGGCAGTCGTTTTGGGTGGCTTGGGCATAAAACATAACACTCAGCATGTCGTCAGCAAACACGCTGCTGCTTTCCTCAGATGATCTCCACTGTTACTCAGTCTCCAGATGCACGCCCATTTTGCTGAACTGAGAGGGCGAGGTCAGACCAATCAGCAGCCAGCAAGAACCTAAAAAAAAAAAATGGTGTGCTTTGAACGGCTCACAACTGTGCTCCTTTACATGCAGTGAAATTGTGGGTTTAAACTTCAGGTTGCCGTTTCAGGTTTGGCAGTGTGAAATCTGATTCAGACCATTAATTCTGAACACTGCTAAACCCAAATGGCCTGAACTTGTGACTTGACCTGATGCCCAGCCCTATTTCTTACACCCCAAAGAGATAGCATTTCCTTAATGAGGTGACTTTCGAAATCCCTTCCCTGGTAGGAATGCATACCTTGTGGAGGGTAGTCCATGACCATAGTGACCGAGATTGAGTGCCTAGAAAATGGCAAATCAATCTCAGTGACTGTGCACGGCTACCTAAGGAGGAAGGTGACCGGATGCTGCAGTTGGTGAAAACTGCGACAGGAACTCACACGTATATATGTGCACATGCACCTGTGGGGGTGGGAGAAGCAGGGAAGGGATGGCATGTGGGAGGGGTTGTGGTGAGCAGCTGCCAGGCTAGATTGCAGGTGTTGTGGGGAGGGTGGTTGGCTGGGAGGCATGGGGTACCAGGTTCTGGTCCAGCGTGGTGCATTTTGGTTTTTTTTATTGCCGCCTGGTGGTATGTACACAGCACAGCTGGAGAACTATTTAACCATCCATGATATCTATGAACCTCTCCAGTCCGGTTTTCGAAAGAGGCATAGTACTGAGACATTGCTGGTTCAGGTGCTCAATGATCTCCTGATGGCAAAAGATCAGAAAAAACATTCTATCTTGGTTCTTCTGGATCTCTCTTCAGCGTTTGACACTGTGGACCATGGGGTTCTTCTCGATCATCTGAGGTTCATCTGTGGCCTGTCGGGTACAGTCCTCAGGTGGTTTACATCTTACCTCACCAGAAGAACTTAGAGGGTGGTGTCCAGGCTTTATTCCTCTGACCCAATCCCTCTGTCATGTGGGGTTCCCCAGGAATCGGTGTTGTTCCCGATGTTGTTTGCAGTGTACATGCTGCCCCTCAGAGACATTGTAAGGAGGTATGAGCTGAGGTTTCATTGCTATGCTGATGATACCCAGCTCTACCTTTCTTTTGCACCTGACCAGGATGGAGCTCTCTTAGTCTTTAATAACTGCCTCATAGAAATCTAGGAGTGGATGGATTTGAGCTGGTTGAAGCTGAACTCAGGAAATACTGAAGTGCTGGTTGTGGACCCAGGATGCCAGATAGAGGGGTTGGGGGTAGGTTCACTCTCTGGGCTTTTTCTTGGGGGTCTATCACTTCTGGCCTCTGAACAGGTGCGAAACCTAGGGGTAATCTTTGATGAAGGGCTGAAGCTGCATGCGCAGGTGTTGGCTTTCATCAAAACTTCCTTTTATCACCTGAGGAATATCTCCAGGATTAAGCACCTTGTTCCATCAGGTGACCTTCCCACGTTGGTCCACGCCTTTGTGTCCTCATGTGTGGATTATTGCAACTCCCTTCACTAAGGGCATTTTGGGGTGGAACTCCACCACTTTCAGCTAGAGCAGAATGTGACAGCATGGTTTTTGACAGGAACCTCTCGGTCCTGCCATATTTCCCCATTGCTGCGTGGTCTGCACTGGTTTCCGGTACAATGGCGGATCACCTTTAAAGTCGGTCCTCTGATTTATAAAGCCCTACATGAACAGGGCCCTGACTACCTAAAAGAGCTTCTGGTTCCCTACCACCCCAGGTGATCACTTCGCTCAACTGGTGAGGGGCTGCTAGAGACTCCTAGAGTATGTTTAAAATCATCTGAGGCCCAGGCTTTTATGCATGCGGCCCCTTCTCTGTGGAATTCTCTACCCCACCAGTTAGTTACGTGAGTGTACGACTGTGGAGGGATTTAAAAGAGGTCTAAAAACTCATCTTTGGCACCAAGCTTTTGGTGACTGATTTATTTGCTTTATTCTAAATGCTTATTATTTTATTTAAATTAAGTAGATGTTGATTTGTTATGTTTTAAAATTATGAGGCACCCTGGTTCTGGAAAGGTGCCATAAAAATAAAGTTTTACTATTATTTATTTGTATGTATTTTGTCAAGTTTTTCACCCCCCCACCGACATGCACCCCTCCTGAAGCTGAGAATCCATTAGTAGGGTGGTGAGGGGGCAAAGCTCCTCACATTAAAAATGAGACCTGGAGGTCTTAGGCACCTTTTTTCTGTGCTCTGCCAGTGTTTTAGTGATGTACACTCGCCATAATAGCGATCGCTGTTTCTCGATCACTGTATGATATTGAACCGTTGTGGAGCACCATAATGTATGAAAAACTTCTCGACAAGAACTTTAGCTACTTTTGTGGCCTTCTTATCTTTTGTTGGATAAGCCTGTGCATATCTGGTGAAACGGTCTGTTATCATGTGCACATTTCCAATGTTCTTGGCGTCGGGCTCCAAACTCAAAAAGTCAATGCACACTAGCTCCATCAGTGCACTAGTGATTATGTTAACCAAAGTAGCTGCCCTTCATGATTGAACTTTCTGCTGATGGCATCTGCCACAGGTTTTGATATATTGATCAATGTCTCCACCCAAGTTGGGTCAATAGAAATGGGCACGGGCTAAGTCCAAAGTTCTCTCGCTACCCAAATGTCCCATTTGGTCATGGAGGGCTTTCAAGACCACAATCTTAAACTTTGAAGGTAACACCAGTTGTTTTCTTACAACTTCTCCTTGGCTATCTGTTAGCTTTCTATATAGTAGTTTCTCTTGGAGCTTAAGTCTGGGTCCCTCTCGAAACAGTAAGGCAGTTCTTTGATCATTTGATCGCAGCTTGGAAACATCTTTCCCTTCGTACAAGGCATTTAGAACTTGTTTAATCATGGGATCCTGATACTGTTCTTTTTGAAAGTCAGCTGGGGTGAGCTGAGGTAAGACACTCAGGTCTAATGCTGCAAAATTGCAGTAGGCTACCAGCACACAGGTATATGGAGGCCCCAGGCAATCAGCTAGGCAATTCACAGTCTCAGCAGATGGATGTTCATCTCTATCAAACTTATGGCACAAGGCCTTCATTGATTGTTCTGACATACACACCCACTCTTGATTTGAAGCAGGCCTCCCGGAGAGAGAGCATCAGCATCAATATGATTTAGGCCTGAATAGTACTCCACTGAATAATCATATGTTTAGGATTTAGGATTCTCTTTACTGCTGCTCTGACCTTGGGATTACATCACAGAGCTGCTGCTGTTTGGTTTCAATTTAGGATTCTCTTTACAGAGAGTGGACTGCTGCTCTGACCTTGGGATTACATCACAGAGCTGCTGCTGTTTGGTTTCAATTTAGGATTCTCTTTACAGAGAGTGGGGCTGCTGCTCTGACCTTGGGATTACATCACAGAGCTGCTGCTGTTTGGTTTCAATTTAGGATTCTCTTTACAGAGAGTGGACTGCTGCTCTGACCTTGGGATTACATCACAGAGCTGCTGCTGTTTGGTTTCAATTTAGGAGCTAAACACTGGGTATAGTAAGGGGTGTTGAGTAGGAGGGGCATACCAGGAAAGGAAAAGCAGCAAGTGAAGAGGTGACTGCTCTCTCAGTGGAAGGGAAGTAAATGCAAATCTAAGAGCTTTCATTATTACTTCTTCGCACTGACATTGCATTGGGGAAAGGAGGAGTAGGAGTTTGAAGAAGGTTGTGCAATGGCTACTTAAAGCCTGTTTTTGAGTGTGGATAGGAAGGATAGGAATATAAAAAGCAGTTGCTCAATATATCTAAACGTGTGCAACAAAGGAGATAAGGGAAATAAAGAAAATGTTTTGCACTGATAGAGGAGGGAGAGGGGAGACTTGGGGGAGTGTTTGGTATCCTGCATCTGGAAGGGTGGGGGGTCGCTGGTGGGCAACAACAGCAATGGGTAGGGTGGTAGGCTGCAACAGCTGTGGTGCACCAATCTTTCTAAAAATTGCCTGGAGTGTGGGAGGATGTTTAGTGTGCAACCACATAGAAAAACTTAGAAAGGAGATTGAGGGTCTGCAGGAGGAATTAAGACAGGCAAGGCAGATTGGGGGTGGGTTTAGCCCAATACTGGAGGGAGGAAGAAAGGGAGATGAGGGAGGGAGATTTAAGCCAACAGTGGTGAGGAGAGGGTCAGAAGAAGGGAAGCAGAGACAAAGGGGCCCAGGCCAGGAAGAACACTTGCCGGGGAAACCAGGTCAGGAGACAAAAGACAAATGGAAGGAGGAGATAGGGACTTGTGAGGGGAGGTGAAGAAGTGACAAAAGTCATGGAGTGGAAAGGAGAGAACAGGTTACTGTGAAGAGAGAGGGAGCGGGCATTTGTGAAGGGCCTTCAGAAAATAGTTGTGTGCTGCTAGAGAGGAAGAAGGTGGAGAAGGGAAATGATGAAATTAGAGGAGTAATTGATACATGCCTGGACCAAACTGGAGCGGGAGGAAGTTCTGCTGGGAGAATTGCAACAGGGTTAAAAGGGGGAAATAATGTGCAGGAGGAAGAAGAGGAGCTGGAAATGAGAGAGGGAGATGAATGGAAGCAAGCAGGGAGTAAGAGGGGTGGAATCTTAGTGCGGGGGACTCAATACTAAGAGGAGTTAGGTGGGGTAGCAAGGGGAGCTGCATAGTCGATTTGGGTGGAGGCCATGCCAGGAATGACAGCGAAAGGGTGGGACAGTCTGTTCTGAAATATGCTAGAAGGGTAGGGACAAGCCTCATTTAATTATACATCTTGGGACAAACGACCTGACTGACAAGACAGTAGATACAGTCCAGAGGAGGTTTGAGGAACTAGCACAATTATGTGAGGGAGCAGGAAGATCAGTAACTTTTTCAGAGATACTTCTGGTGCCAAAGGCAAGCACAACAAGGAAGCTGAGAATAGAGGAATTTAACGGATGGCTAAGAACCTGGTGTTGTGCTAAAGGGTATGGGCTGTTGGGGGGGTGTGGAGGGACCTGGGAGGACAGTAGTCTCTATGCCAAGGACAGACTACACTTGAGTGAGGAGGGAAAGAAAGTGTTGAAACAGAGGATGGAAGAGTATATAGAGGAAGTTGGGAATTTAAACTAGGAGTGGGGGGTGGCAGTTGGGGAAGAGATATGCAGAGACCACAGGTTGGGAAATCATATGAGCTTACCCCCCATAACAGTGACAAAGGACAAATGGCAAGTACTGTTGGTGATGCTGGGAAAGGAGGGCAGGATAAGAGGGGGGGAAAGGGTGGAAGGTGGTTACCCTTAATGCTAGGAGCCTTGGGAGGAAAACTGCAGAGTTACAGGTTCTCATGGCAGAGGGAGAGGGAGAGGGAGAGGTTGACATTGCAGCCATCACGGAAACATGGGCCACCCAATACAATGACTGGGACCTGTCTGTACCAGGGTACAGGTTATTTCGTAGGGACAGGGTGATTGGGAAAGGTGGGAGGGGTGGCACTATATGTGAAGGAAGGACTGAAGTGTGTAAGGGAGGAAGGGGAGGAGGGTAGTACGGAGTCACTTTGGATGCAAATCCAGGATTCCAAGAATAGGATTCTTAGAATGGGAGTGGTGTACAGGCCATCATCTCAGATGAAGGAGTTAGACAGGGAACTAGTGGGACAGATCAGGAGGACCTGCAAAAAGGGTAGTGTGGTGATTGTGGGGGACTTCAACATGCCAGGAGTGGACTGGAGCACCCAAACAACCAGGAACAGAAGGGCAGGTACTGCTGGATGCCTTCAGGACAGCTTCCTGCTGCAAATGGTCAGTGAACCAACCAGGTTAGGGAATACCCTTGACCTTGTGCTGGCAAATGGGGACTTTGTGAGAGAAACTTATAGTGGAGGAACCGCTGTCAGGGAGTGACCACCACTCAGTATGGCTCACATTGGATATGGGCAAGGAAGGAGTGGAATCTGGCACAATAGTGCTGGACTTCAGGAGAACCGACTTTGGGAGGATGGGGGAAGTGGTAAAAGGGTACCTGGCCAGAATTCAATCTAGTATGGACACTAACCAGAGGTGAGAGCTCATAAAGCTGGGGATAGTGGAGGCAGCCAAAACCTGCTGCAAAGCCCAGAGCAAGAAGGCTAGGGCTAAGAAACCGATCTGGTTGAGCAAGGAGGCCATGGAAAAGGTAAGGAGGAAAGAGCTGCCTTTGGGAGTACAAGAAACAGGGAGGGGGAGGACAGGGAGGAGTACTTGACAGAATCGATGGAGTGACAAGGGCAGTAAGGGAGCCAAAGCATCTCGGAACTCAGGCTGGCACAAGGCATTAAGAAGGGGGAGAAGGACTTCTTTAAGTACATCAGGGAGAAAAGGAGCTGTAAGGACCACATAGTAAGGATTAGGAAGGAGGGGGTTTGGGTGGAAGCAGGGTGCAATAAGGTGGAAGCACTAAATGAGTACTTCTGCTCAGTATTTTCTAAAGAGAAGAGGGGGGTGACACCCAAGGTGGGAGAAATGGCAGAAGCAGGGTGGGAAGTGGTGACAGGTGGAGAAATCATGGAGAGCAGAGTTCGAGAGGGTTTGAAGGCACTGAGGGTGGACAAGGCGCCAGGCCCAGATGGCATCCACCCCAGGGTACTGAAGGAGCTGGCAGAGATCCTTGCAGGACCTTTGGCAGACCTATTTAATGCCTCACTACATTCGGGGTGTGTACCTCAGGACTGGAGGATGGCTCATGTAGTGCCCCTCCACAAGAGTGGCCCCAAGGATGAACCGGGAAACTACAGACCAGTGAGCCTCACATCCATTGTGGATAAGCTAATGGAGACTATCCTGAAGGAGAGGCTGGTGGCCCTCCTAGAGGCCAAAGGACTACAGGACAGCAGATAGCATGGCTTCATATGTGGCAGATCCTGCCAAACCAACCTGGTCGAGTTCTATGACTGGGTAACTAGGCAACTGGACAGGGGCCTTGCAGTGGATGTCCTGTATCTGGACTTCAGTAAGGCATTCGACTCAGTGCCACATGGAAGGCTGGGAAGGAAGTTAGTAGGCACAGGGGCAGGTGCAAAGCTGGTGAGATGAGTAGGAAACTGGCTGCAGGGAAGGCAACAAAGGGTGGTGGTGGGTGGGGAGCTCTCACACCCAAGGGCAGTGACGAGTGGTGTTCCACAGGGCTCAGTGTTGGGACCAATGTTGTTTGGGATATTCATTGCAGACATATCATGGGGCATCAAGAGCAAGATCAGTCTGTTTGCTGATGATACCAAGGTAGGCGTGGTAGTGGATGACCTAGGGGGATGGCAGGGGTTGCAGGATGATCTGGCAAAGCTTGAAACCTAGTCAGACACTTGGCAACTGGGCTTTAATGCCAAAAAGTGCAAGGTGCTGCATTTTGGGATGAAGAACCCAAGGAGGAGTTACCAGCTAGGGGAGTGCAGCTAGCCCAGACAGAGGAGGAGAAGGATCTGGGTGTGCTCATTACAGGGTCAATGAACAACTCGGCACAATGTAGGAAGGCAGCTGCAAAGGCCAACAAAATGCTGGGTTGTATTGCAAGGGGTATATCCTCGAGGAGGGAGGGTGATTCTGCCACTGTATAGGTAATTAGTTAGACCACACCTGGTGTACTGCGTGCAGTACTGGCGTCCGTATCTGAAGAGGACATTAAGTTACTGGAGGGTGCAGCAGAGGTGACAAAAGATGATCAAGGGCTGGGGACTTATCATATGAGAGGAGGTTGAAGGAGTTGAACATGTACTCACTGGAGGAGAGGAGAGACAGGGTGACATGATTGAAACCTTTAAATACATGAAAGGAATAAACAAGACGGGTACAGAGGGGCTGTTCAAAGTAAGGAAGGGGAGAGACACCAGGGGCCATGATATGAGACTGGAACGAGGAAGATTCAGGAGGGAGATGAGGAGACACTTTTTTACAAAGAGGGTGGTGGCTGGGTGGAATGCGTTACCTCCTGAAGTGGTATGCAGTAGAACAGTGGACTGCTTCAAACGAGGATGGGACAGGACAAGGGGGAGGGTTAATGAAGGGGAATGGTGGAAGGGAGGGGCAGCTGTAGAATAAGGGGTGCTAGCTGCACATTCGAGCAGACTTGATAGACCTCTAGGCCTTTATCTGCTGGCAAATTTTGCATGTTCGTATGTTCGTATGTTGAAAGGGCAGATAGCCACCTGTGTCCAGTTGCATCTAGTTTAGCCGAAGTTTGGACATACATGAGAGGGTTATTATCTGTTTTAAACAGGAACTTGGCGCTATACAAATACTTATGAAACTGTTCCATAATGGCCCATTTCAAAGCCAGAAATTCTAATTTGTGAACTGGATAGTTCTTTTCAGATGGGGTTAGGCTTCTGCTGGCAAATGCCACTGGGCACAATCCCTCTTTGTATTCTTGATAAAGTACAGTTCCAAGGCTACTCAGGCTGGCATCTGTGTGAAGCTCATATGCCTTAGATGGGTCAGCATATGCAAGTATTGGCACATGTGTAAGCTGATGGATAACTTCTTGGAATGCGGCATTGCAGTTTGAAGTACATCTTGACTCAAAGGTTTAACGTAGACCTTGTCACCTTCTTTGATAGTGCCCCTTTTGAATCTCTGATGAGTGGGGGGATACCCTTGTATCAGGTTTAACAGTGGTCGAACTACCTTTGTGTAGTCCTTGACAAGGCAGCGATAATGTCCACAAAAGCCTTGGAATCTCTGGAGTTCTTTGAGGTTGTTGGGCATTGCCCAGTGATTAGAGCTTCTACTTTGCTTGGGTCTGTCTGGATGCCTTCAGAGGACATGATATGGTGTACGTATTTTATAGAGCTTTGGAAAAACTGGCACTTGTCAATTGATAATTTCAGCCCAAATTCTTCCAATCTGTCCAGAACTTTAAACAGATGAGCCTCATGCTCCTCAAGTGTTTTGCCAAACATGAGGACATCGGTATGCTCCATGTACGCTGACACCAACACAGCAAACGACATCCCTGTCGGCAAAATTGATACTTTGCCGACAGGTTGCTATTTTGGCGTGCCCGAGACAGGGGCACACTGCCTCCCGGTCCTGCACCCCCACCCCAAATCAACTCTGACTGGAGTTGAGAATCCTATAGATGGGGGGACAGGGAGCAGAGCCCCCTGCATGAGGGGTTCGGGAAGCAAAGCCCCCCCCCGATAGAAAAAACAGACTGGGAGACACACTGGAATCATGTCGCGCAGTACTTGCGGTTGACATGATTCCAGACAGCGAGATGCTGGTCGACAAAAGGGTTGTCAGCTGGCATCGTAGAGCTGATGACATCATTCAAATAGACAAGGCATTCAAGGAGGTTCATGTCTCCTACAGAATGCTCCATCAATCTTTGAAAAATGGCGGGCATTCTAGATATGCCCCAGGGCATATGCAGAAATTCATAAAAGCCTAGAGGCAGATAAAGGCAGTTTTTCTCTGTCCTCAAGAGCCATCAGAATTTGGTAATATCCACTTCTGAGATCAAGCACAGAGAACCACTTGCTTCCATTGAGACAGTCCAGGGCATCCTGGATGCGAGGCATCATATATTGGTCCGGGACAGTTCTCTTATTAAGTGTTCGGTAATCAACGCACATCCTCACCGAGCCATTCTTTTTCTGGACCACCACAGTTGGGGATGCGTAGGGGCTGCTTGACTCATGGATAATTCCAGTGGCTAACATTTCCTGTAGATGGCATCTGACATCATCAATGTCAGCAGTAGCTAACCGGCGCGATCTTTCCTGGAAAAGCCTCTTGCTGTGGAGTCTGATGTGGTGTTCAGCATCAGTAACACAACCAACATCCCATTCCTTTAAGAATACTTTGTTCGTTTTTGCCAACTTTTGACTAATTCTTTCTTTCCAACCTTCAGGAATGGATGACTCTCTGAAGTCAAACATGTCTGAGGAGACCTCTCCATCCTCTCTGTTATGACATTTGAATATAAGGACAGCAGTATCTGCTCAGTATATCTTGGCCAGAGTGCATCCTTGAGTGATTTTGATATCTCTGTCAGTGACGTTCTGAAACTGGACCACAACTCTCCTGGCATATGCGTGAGCACGAACAGAAAGTACACTAGGTTTGACCAGAAGCCCATCAGGCAATTTCCCCTTCTTCTGGGGCATCCAGCATAAGGATTTTATTGGTTACATCTTTTCGGATGTGCACCTCTCCATTAATACTGCACTGCACATTCGGAGGAAGAACAAGGGTCGAGGGGTCCTTTTTCCACACAAGCCCCACCGATTTATCTTTATCACTATCTTCTGGTTGTAGGTGCTTATTATAGGCCTTCTTAACTACAGCATGTGCATGCAGTGCTTTTCCAGACCTCTTGTTTTGTTGTTCTTGACACATCTGAGCCAGGCAGCCCTGAATATGTGGGCATTGGTGCCGAATAGTATGGGAACTCCTTCATATAGGCCAGCCAGCGGACAGACTAATGCAGTTGTCTGTACTGGTTCATCCACACCTGCCTCAGTGGATAGGAAGTAAAGCCACATCCTCAAGAATCCAAGATACGGATAAAACTTTTCACTTAAGCCCCACACATGCAGTCCATCGAGGGGTTGCAGAGAATGGTCCAGAAGGTGCTGATCATACCAGTCTTCGAATATTATCATGACCCGAGATCCGCTGTCTAACACGGATCAGGCTGGGATGCCATCGATATGTACAGTAGTCTCTATGGAAGAACCCACTACTTCTGACCAGTCAGGAAGACCATTATTTGTAGGAATGGGTATGAAGGACCTTGCTGCATAAGACTTATGTCGAGGTGGTGGTGGAGCATCACTAGAAGTAATTTGCATCAGGTGCTTTTCTGCAAGTAGCCAATCTATCACTGTGACTGGATTCTCTTGAGATCAGCAATCTCTCTTGATATGCCCATCCTTTCCACATTTGTAGCAAAACCCAACTTCGCTAGGCCACCTGGGTTAAGCTGGTACATGGTGACTTGACCGATAGTCACTATTAATGAGTGATGGAGAATGCGTATTTGAAGTTTGGGCAGGGGCACTGATAGCTGGGGGTCCTGGTCAGGACTTTCTGTCTCCTTGCCAAACTTGAGGTTGTACATTAAGTTTCATTAATTCTTCCACCATGCCACACAGTTTAATTACATGGCCCTCTAACCCTCTAGATGCTGGTGAGGTCTGGGTGTGAACACCCACCCCCATAGCAGAAACGTTCTGAGGGATTTCTTGGTCCTTGTCAGAGGAGGCAGCCTTAGTGGTGGCATCAGTTTTCAGCTCTTGAATCTCGACTGATGATGCACCAGCAGTGACTTGTGTAACAGCCACAGAGGCATGAGAGGACCCCCATTGTACCCCTCTTTGTTACATCTCCTGTACTTCCTTCATCGACAAGTTATAGGAGGGGGTCAATCTTTTCAATAGGGCAGGTGCAACTTGAGCAGCAATAGATCATAATAAGGAGCAGACAGAAGCACTTGATTCAGCCTAACTTGGTTTAGTTCACCTGGGCCATGCCTCTTTACCAAAAACATAGAAACATAGAAACATAGAAGATGACGGCAGATAAGGATTGCAAGGCCCATCCAGTCTGTCCATTTTTTCTACCTTATGAATGTGCGATAGGCCTGTATTCTGAAAATGGCCTTTCTATTCATACTCATCTTCATTTCTCCCTTATGCCTGTCCGATGCCTGCTCGAAGCCCTGGACTATATTCATATCCACCACGTCCTGAGGTAGGCCGTTGTATGCATCCACCACCCTTTCTGTGAAAAAGAACTTCCTCACATTCCCCCCCATCTCATGCTGTGTCCTCTTGTCCTGCTCTTTTTCTTATATTAAAATATGTTAGACTCTTTCACCTTGTTAATACCCTTATGATGTTTGAATGTTTCAGTCATATCACCTCTCTCCTTCCTTTGCTTTTGGGTATACATATTGAACTCTGTTAATCTGTCCTCATATGTTTTCTGATGCAGTCCCTGCACCATTTTGGTTGCCCTTCTCTGGACTGCCTCTGTTTTGTTAATGTCCTTGTGCAAGTGCGGCCTGCAGTACTGCACGAAGTACTCCAGATGGGGCCTAACCAGTGTCTTGTAAAAAGGGATTATTACCTCCCTCTTACGACTAGTGATACCCCTACTAATACACCCCAACATCCCTCTAGCCTTACTTACTGCTTTAGTGGTCTGCTTGGATGATTTCAGGTCATCTGTGATGATGATGCCTAAGTCTCTTTCTTCCCTTGTGATTGCCAGCAACTCCCCTCCCAACCTATAGGTGACTTCAGGGTTTCTCTTCCCTATGTGCATGATCTTTCACTTCTTTCCGTTAAACCCCAGTTGCCACTCTTACGACCATTTTGACAGTTTATCCAGATCTCTTCTCTTTCTGCCCACCCCATCTGGATCATCTACTCTGTTGCAGACCTTGGTGTCATCTGCAAACAGACAAACCTTACCCTCCAGTCCATCTGCAATGTCAGTGATGAAGATATTGATGAGGACAAGCCCCAGGACTGATCCCTGAGGTACCCCACTTATGACTTGCATCTCTTCTGACTGTATACCGTTTACCACCACTCTCTGTTTTCTGCCCGCCAACCAGTTTGCCACCCAGTTGACCAACTTCTGACCCAGTCCGAGCCTACACAACTTATTAATCAATCTTCTAAGTGGAACAGTATCGAAAGTTTTGCTGACGTCAAGGTAGGCGACATCATCTGCTCCCCCTTTGTCCACCACTCTGGTTACCCAGTCAAAGAAATCTATGAGATTAGTTTGACAGGACCTTCCTGTTGTAAACCCATGCTGTCTTGGATCCTGTTCTCTCATGGATTCCAGATGTTGCACTATCCTTTCCTTAAGGAGTGCCTCCATAATCTTGTTTACTACTGAGGTAAGACTGACTGGTCTGTAGTTCCCTGCCTCCTCCCTGCTACCACTCTTGTGTGGAGCAGTATCACGTGAGCCCTTCTCCGGTCTTCTGGGGCCTCTCCTGTGCTCAGAGACTCACTAAACAGTTCTGACAATGGCTCTGCTAGTTCCACCCTTAGCTCCTTTAGTACCCTGGGATGTATGCCATCAAGTCCCATTGCCTTGTCCACCCTGAGCTTAGTGAGCTCTTGTAGGACCCTTTCTTTTGTGAAGGGACTGGTGCACACCTCCCGCCCCACTGTGTCCATTGTGCTGAGCTGTGGGCCCTGCCCTACTTTTTCCTCAGTAAATACTGAGCAGAAGTATCTTTTTGGGATAGATGCCTTTCCTTGGTCCTCCTTCTCACACTCCCCCTTATCACCTTTGATCTTAGCAATCCTCCTCTGGACTTTCTCTTTTCTCTAATGTATCTATAGAAAGTCTTGTCACCTTCTTTTACTGTTCGTGCTAGTGTTTCCTCGGTTTGGGCCTTTGCCTGCCTTACTGCCTTCCCTGATTCCCTTAGGGAAGTTTGGTATGCCTCCCTATCTTTGTCCCGCTGTGTTTCCTTATATTACCTGAAGGTCAGCCTTTTGGCTCTGACCTTTCCTGCTGCTGTTCTTGAGAACCAAAGTGGTTTCCTTCTCCTTTTGTTCTTGCTTTTCTCTCTAACACAATGGGATGTTGCTTCAAGTATTGCATCCTTAATGCTTGCCCGCTTTGCCTGTACCCCCTCACCTGTATTTCTTCTTGCCAGGGCTAGCTTAACTCTGTTGGCCATCTTATCAAAGTCACCTCCTCTGAAGTCCCACATTTTTGCTTTGGAATGGGATGATTTAGTTCTAGTGGCCAAATTGAACCCTACCATGTGTTGGTCACTGGCCCCCAAGTGACCTTCTACCTGGAGATCTGCGATCCTTTCCCCATTAGTCAGTACTAGATCTAGGATAGCCCTGTCTCTTGTGGGTTGTTCTACCAGTTGTTTGAGGCCTTCCCCCTGCAGGGAATCCACTATGTGTCTAGTTCTGACTTCTGTAGAATTCGCTCAAGGGGGTATATACTCAGACAAACAATCTCCTGAATTATGTTGGGTTGCTTTAAACCTCCATAAAAGATCCTCACTGGATTCAGGATTTCCAAACACATCTTACAAAGTGGCTAAATAATCTTAAGCAGAGGCCAGTGGGTTATCAACTCGCATGGAGCGGATAGTGTCCAGAGCAGGACCTTGAAGACTTTCACTTTATCTTTTTCTTTTCTCCACTTCTGTGTATTGCCACTCTTGGACCAAAGGAGTTATATAGTCCATCCAGGTCTGCAGGTCATTTTCCCCGTGAGGTGTGGGAATGGTACCAGAAAACACTTGCAGCATGCAGTAGGAGTCATGACCAACTGAGGACACAGAAGCAGAGATAGACATTAATGCCGAGGTGGGCACAGTTATAGGAATAGATACAGGTGCTGGGACAGGAGCAGGTGCCTGGACTGGTGCAGGTGCCAGGGAAGGGGTATGCCCAGGAGGCTTAAAAAACTTTTCCAAGTTCTCAAGAGGTTGACTCTCAGCCTGTACCCATATTGCAAGTTTCTCTTCAAGACTATCAGGGGTAGGGGTTCTGGCTCTAAGGGACCCTCCCCGTCCTTAGTTACCACTCTCCAGGCTGCCTGGGACCCATCAATGGCAATAGTTTTAGGCACCTTAGTACTGTCTACAGGGTTGCTACACTCCACTAGAACCATTAGTGTTTGGGTGGTCAGGTCAGCTTGTTGACCTACCACCACAGCCTCCCTAAGACAGTTAATTTTTGAAAACCGCCCCCTCAATAGTGTCTTTACCAGTGCCCTGGGGATATCTAGCAATAACAAAGCATTCTGGGGGTCAATTTCACTCCCCGTACACCAACCAATTAGCTGATGCACAGCCATTTCTTCAGTGGTACCCATACAAATCTTTCCCTCAATTCTTCGTTTTGGCCACTAAGGGGCAGTAATCCTAGTGGTGCCTCCAAGCTTGTAACCCTGGCACCGACATATCAAGGGCTACTACCCCTGCCTGCCTTCCTAATTGCAGGCTGAGAGGCCTGGGTTTGTGACTACATAGTATGGGTGAGCCCCTACCAGTAACAATACTAAGATTATGGTGCCTCCATCCAGAGTAATTCTTATGTAGGTAACTATCACAGTAGGTACAGCCTTCTGGGAAGCTAATACCTCCCACAATCCTGCCTAATGACCTTTTAAACATTGTTTCCCATTTTCAACCTTTAACACTGTAAACACAGACAATTATCAGCATTAATGATATGCTCGTGTATCTTCCACTTACCAGCAGGGTCTGGATCTCTGACTTGCTGCCTGCACCCCACCGCAAAAAACAGTTTCAAGGCAAACATGCACTGTAGAGCATTTAGCATATAACTTATCACTGTAAACCAAGTAATAATATGCTCACCAACCAGCTGAACAGTAAAAAGCAATAAATCAGATTTATTAAGGGGACGTGAACAAGGAAGGGGCAAGAAATTTAAATAAAATATTACTTTTACTGTATTCTGACAGGTTACTTTGCATACAATCAATTAAGTCCCTGCATTCAACAGTCTAAGTAACTACAGGGTATCCAGAGTGACTAAAGGCATGCCTAAATGGTGCCATAGTTTCGCTGGCATTGCAGCTAACATTGGGGCCCTTGATGGAAAAAGATGATTAACAGGCAGACAACACTTTTAACCCAAAACTTATTTGTATCCGAGGCTGGATGGCCCAGTCTCTTTAAACACTCTAAACTGGCAACACAATTGAATGGCATCAGAAAAAGTTGCAGCTTTGTTGCAGGGAGCTACCCTGGTTTTACTTACTGTATCCACAGGATGGATGAAGACACCAGTGGCTTGAAGACCTGCTGCTTGTAGTTGCTGCTCATGGGGAACTGGGCCAACATGACTCACTTCCGCTTCACGGCCTTTCCCTGTAGGTGGCCACAACCTGCGTTGAATAGCTGCACAGGGGCTGAATCCCCGAATCTGGTCTCCTGCCAAAATGCAGGTGCTGGTACAGGAACAAGTGGCATGGGCCGAGAATGGCATGGGCCCAGATGCGGAAAAGTGTCATTTGAATAATTTGGTTTGTTGCTGGTGAAACCTCCAACTGGGTGGAAAGTCTGTAACTCTGTGATGCTGGCTCCCTTTTTTGCAAACAGGAGTCCCAGAATCAAATCTTCCACACACGAGGTAGGCCACCAACAGCGTGGCTGAAGAAGCAGCAAACTTCTCATTTTCAGTTTCTGGCCAGTTCTCCAACTCAGCAGCTTGCTGAGAAACCCTCCTTTGTCTGCAAACAGGCAGTTCCTGGCACTCAATCCCTTTCAGACTGAAAGATGGCTCACAGGAGGCAATACAGACCTCTTCTGTGAAGCAGGACACAGAGCCCACAGGCTCCTCTATCCTTCATGTCTCGAGCTGGAGTCTCTCTCGAACTGCCTGAGTCTCCCAAGTTCAAACAAACCCTCTTTTATAAAGGGCAGGATTCAAGGAATCTGGTTGGCTGCCTAAGCTGTCAATCACGGTCTCAATCCCTTAATTGGTTGCATTTTATGTGCCAAAAATAACCCTTGTTTTATCTTCCAAAAGTCTCTGCTATGCCCCATGAGCCTCTGGCTTAAATCCAGGCTTCTGACTGGTTGATAGGCTTCTAAGATGGTGACTGCTGTTAAAATATTTTGTGCAGTCCAACAATCTCCCACCTTTCAAACTCTGGTGCAGCCAGCAATAAACTTTATTAATTTCAACCCCCCACAGTAATGTAACCCCAACTGAGCCCTTTCATTTGAGCCCACTTTTATATATATATATATATATGTATATATATATATATATATATGCCCCACATACTTTTCCTGTTGCCGAAACACTGTCCCCGTAGGCAGCAGGAAGCACCTTATGAATATTAATGTGGGGCTCATACATATTAATGAGACCTGACTAAACCCCACTTCTAAACTCTTTAATTCTGCTCCCCAGCAGCTCCTACATTGCATTGTTCTGGTCACCGGTCCCCATTTAGCTCAGTAGGGGCACCAGGACCGCTGTACACCTTCCAAGCCGACTGCAAAGCCTGCGGTCGGCATGATCAAGCGCACTCTTGTGCATGCGTGGTCACCGGCTCTCCAAAAACATGACGGCAACTTGTGGTTCACGTTGCGAGCCCGAAATGGACTGAAATAAAGTTTTGGGCTGATCAGGGAACCTCAGGGGCCCATTTTAAAACTCGGGGCTGTAGCGATGACAGCAACAGGATGCCAGACAGCAGTGGGAGATTGTGAGATCGTGAGGACCTGAGGGCAAGTAAGGTAAGCCCCCTAGGTTTGGTTACAGAAATAATTATATTCCAAAACTATAGCTCTCTTAGTTTTTGTGCCAGGCCTAAGAACATCTTGTTCCTGCTTAGTTTCCTCCAGAACTGGATCAGTCTCAAATTAAGATTGGAAATCAATTGGTAATGGCTCAGACTATCTGACTCACCCTCTGTCTATAACTGTATTTCTGTTTTCATTAAGATGGCTTTTCATAGACTCAGTGTATCCTGTTTATCATTCTCACTGTCATCATTATTATCTCTGTTACTGCTGGTTCTGCTTGTGTGAAAATTAAAAACTTTTAAACATGAGTCACCATTCTTTCAATCCCACTGTGAGTAGCCCCTGTAACTTCTTTAGTTTTTCCAATAAAATAAGAACCTGCTTTACTTGTACTGCCCTTGCTTTTCTTGGGAGTAAGAGCCAGAGATTATTTCTGTCTTCCATCCGTGTGTTTTGTGCTAGTAGACTTGTTTTATATTCTTATTTTTAAAAGTTCTGGGTGTTTGTGCCGTCAGTGCAACCCCCCATGGGGAGGGCTTAACCTTATTTGCCTCCCTGCCTCTTTTCATTCCCCGTCCTGCCACTGCTGCCTGGCCCAAATGCTGTGTGCCCCTGAATCCTTCATCCAGTCCCTGCATGGTTGTGCAGTTAAATTAGGGCTGGAGGAGCAAAGCCATGGATCTGCTGTGCTTCAGCAGCACAAATGTTCGAGCCAGCAGTTTGCACATGCGCAGCAGTGCATGTCTATTTTCTTATCATGATTGCGGTAAAACAAACGCCTCTCTGGTACACCTGGTTCCTGTGTTCGAGGAGGCACAAGAGGAGCTTCTAAATGTTTTATTTATGGAGCGCCAATTGTGCCATAGATCGGCATCATGAATATTAATAAAGCGATCTAAATATTAATGAGTAAGCCTGCCTGCTGCCTGGGGACAGTGTATTTTGGCAGCAGCAACAGGCTGGGGGCAAGTTGTATGTTTATTTTTATGCTGTGGTGTAATAGGGCACTTGATCTGCTCTCAGACTGTGGGTCTACTGTTTAATAAAAATATTTATTCTGGCTGCTCCAAGACTGACAAGTTTGGGACTTATATGGACTGCAGTGGGGACTGTTTTCATAGCAGCCATGTCTGTAGCCTTTGACCCTAGCTCAGCCAATCAGAAAGCTAGGACTGCTGCCAAGGACTTGTGAGAAAGTAAAAAGGACTTGTGGAAGAAAATCAAGGACAATTCTTGGTGCCCATTTAAAGAGCCAATCAGGCATCGAATGAGCCTGATGAATATACATTTTTCAGTGAGACAATTGTTTCAGCCAATCAGGAGTTGCCTAGAGCTCCCAAAACCCAGGTGATATTTGATGTTCAGTGGAAGCCCCTCCATTGGGAGGGGGGGCTCCAGCCCCTTGCTAAAGAAATGTGCCTGCAAGAATTGAGAGTGGCTGGCATGGGGGTTGCTGGTTACCTGTCCCCCAGGGCCTGCATTGGCCTTTCCACATTTTGGGGGAATTTCTTTAAGGAATCCTGATTTGCAACTTCAGCTGTGAGAGAGAGCCAAGACCTGCCACATGCAGCTGTGAGAGAGCTGTAAGGACCTGCAACATTCAGCTGTGGAAAAAGTACACCTCAGCAGTGAGAGCGCTGTGATGATCTCTGATTTCAGCTATAACAGGGCCATGAGGAAGCTACACTTCAGCGGTGAGAGCACTGCCTAGAATGTTTCTAAGTGAGAAACCCTTTTCTGAATTTCAAGTAAGATGGAGACCTAGTTGTGGGCCGAGTAGCCATTCGTTGCAGGTGGTGCTAAATTATGTCTATTACCCTGCATTGACTTGGTGTTACAGACAGGGGTGGACATTTGTCCGAAGGAATAACCGTGGAAGGTCCTGGTTTAGAGAAAATGTTATGGGAGTCTCCTTGAGGAAAGGAGCTCACCAGTGATTGCCTATGAGAAGCTCAATGTCCTGCTTGGGGCTGCAGAGTGGTTCTATGTCAGAACAGCGACTGTGGAATGGTGAACCATCACAATGGTGCTGAACGCACAGCGCAAACGATTTTGCAAATGTATTTTCTTATTTGCTCCTACACTCCCTTTAATTTGGATTCTAACTCCGGGGCATAACTCGGGGGAACTGGGATTGCACAAAAGTGTTGGTGCTGTGGTTTGGTCGCTGTTGTGACTGTTCTCCATTCCACAGTCACCCTCTTCACGGGTTACCCTGCAGAGCCATGCCTGCCAAGAGGAGGTGTTTGCCTGTGTTTCAATTTATGAAAGCTAAAGCATAAAGTGAATTTGCTGCTCTGTGAGAAACCTCTAGTTTGGTCAAGAGACTCGTCTTGATCTACAGAATTTATCTTCAAAAGCAGGAAGAAAGACCCTCTTCTGGTTGTGAGCACCTGCACGGTGAGGAAAGTGATATCCAGCATCATGGGACTGTTCAAGTAAAAGGTGTGTGCCTTTAGTGTAAGGTCAGCATCCTGGGACTGTTCAAGTAAAAGGTGTGTACCTTCAGTATAAGGTCAGCATCACGGGACTGTTCAAGTAAAAGGTGTGTGCCTTTAGTGTAAGGTCAGCATCATGGGACTGTTCAAGTAAAAGGTGTGTGCCTTTAGTGTAAGGTCAGCATCATGGGACTGTTCAAGTAAAAGCTGTGTGCCTTCAGTGTAAGGTCAGTATCATGGGACTGTTCGAGTAAAAGGAGTGTGCCTTCCATGTAAGGTCAGTATCATGGGACTGTTTGAGTAAAAGGAGTGTGCCTTCTGTGTAAGGTCAGTATCATGGGACTGTTTGAGTAAGAGGTGTGTGCCTTCAGTGTAAGGTCAGCATCATGGGACTGTTTGAGAAAAAGGTGTGTGCCTTCAGTGTAAGGTCAGTATCATGGGACTGTTCAAGTAAAAGGTGTGTGCCTTTAGTGTAAGGTCAGCATCATGGGACTGTTCAAGTAAAAGGTGTGTGCCTTTAGTGTAAGGTCAGCATCATGGGACTGTTTGAGAAAAAGGTGTGTGCCTTCAGTGTAAGGTCAGTATCATGGGACTGTTCAAGTAAAAGGTATGTGCCTTTAGTGTAAGGTCAGCATCATGGGACTGTTCAAGTAAAAGGTGTGTGCCTTTAGTGTAAGGTTCAGGGTCTTCTGTGAAACCCATAGTATGTGCCTGAGTCTCCCTGAGCCTATGTCTCAAGTGAAAATCCAGAGACTGTGTTCCAGATATGAAAGGACCAGGGCTGCTATGTTGGAAGTGTGGTTGAAGATGCCAGTAGTATCCAGATGTATCTAAACTTCCAGAAAGAGGAAAACAGACAAAGAGTCTTCTATCAACGTCAGCATTGGGAATCATCCTGGTAGTGTCACCAGCTAGGCACTGCCATTGCGCCACCCCCTGAGGGGTCATGCCTAGATGTGGGAGTCTGAGATGTGCCAGCCCAGGTCCCTGTGCTGGTCTGCTCCAGATATGACTTCAACCATAGCAAAATGCCTAACTGTTTGTGAGCTGAGAGAAGTTCCAGCCTGCTAGAGTTGCAGTACTGAGTACAAAACATGTTATTGTTCCGCAAAAGGTGCCATTACAATCATAATTTAACACATTAACATTTACATAAAATCATACAACTGTAGAAAACAGTGCAGTGATCCACTCAGTTGTGTACGAGGATATCTTATGTCTTTATACAGTCCTGTTTCTCTGTTTAGCATGTATTGCTGTACATTGATTCACATGTTAATATGGATAAAAATATTATTTTTCATATCAAATATCATATGAAAGTACATTATGTACCAATGTTATTCAGTCCAATATGATAAAATTCCACATCAATGTCAGTCTTTGTTATTTACTTTTCCTTACAAATGTAAGGCAGCTAAAAAACTTGCTAACCTATACAATACTTGTCCATCATGTTATGTATACAATTCTATAATCTGTTGTGTGGGAGGGAGACCAAGGAAGCCCAGAATTTCGCCCAGCCAATATTTTCTTGCATTAGCATAAAGAGGGCATACCAATGTTATATGTTTTAAGTCATCATCTATCTTTAGGCCACATTTGTAATACTGCGATTCCACATCAGGTCTTTTTGTTGGAAATGAATGTAATTCGCCTTATATAATTTGAGCCTAAATCTCATAATTAGCCTTCTTTGTTGTGGAGTAGACATACTAACCAAATATGGTTCGAGACAATGTATTTGCTTCATTTGTTTATACCATAGAAAAAGTTCAACTTAGTTAATCTTTCAAAGTCCCTTGCCATAGCCACATATCTCACTCTATTTTTAATCAGTTCCCTAATTTGTATCAATGGATACATGCCAGTCTCCCCTATCAAGTGGGCAAGTCCCTAGGGGAGCATGTGTTTCCTTATTTTTTGTATAGAAATAAAAGTGAATCCTTTGGTGGTATAGCCTATTTCTTTTTCAATTTAATGTCTTGTGAGGCGAGATTCTGATAGTTTAAATAAACCCAAAATAAATACCAACTGCCTTTCTATAGCTAATGCTTGTAGAGAATGCTGGCCAAGCTCCATTCTTAGGATTTCTGATGGTGTAGACTGATTAACCATTAATATGTTCCTATATAGTTTTTTCATGATTTTTTTCAAGGTCTTTTAAATCTTCTGCTGCCCATAGCTGCATACAATATGCTAGTATTGGCCTTAGTGTTCAGTACTTCAAGGTAGCCTTTTACAGGACTTTTCCCAAGTCTTGCATTAAATATTCTTAATGCATTTGCTGTTGTTACCACCTTAGTCTGAATTAATCCTAAGTAACCCTTTCACTTGAGGTCCTGAGTAAATTTAACTCCAAGGTAATCATAATGTATAGGTGTTTCAATTTTAATTTTTTTTATTTATTGATTTTGCAAGTAAAACTTACAAGCACATTACATAGGAGGATAGCACAAGTATACATTACAGGCGATGTATTCTTACAAAGATCTGGTGAACGACACCCCCTCTAGTGAGACATCATGGGGGGATTCCCAAATAACATAACTTCTACAAGATAAGTTCACCCAACACATACAGCCAGGAAGGTCAACAGGGAATCTGAATAAGATGGGCTAATAGAATTACCTTATTAGCAATGTGACTATAAAGTCTAAATGATTCCCTCAATTCAGATTATATGTGTATATGACAGATTCTCTTTCCCAAGACTCCCAGAGATTAAAAATACACTCCCCTTCAGTCAATCTAAACAGCAGCAACTATGCAGAATAAACAGTAGTGAGACAATTTTTAACATAAACATAGGCGTTTTTGTTTCCTCCTTACATCAGAAAGCCCATTCCATCCCATAACATATAATAACAGCAGAAGAGTCAGATAGGACCTCCCCAACTACTAACAAGCATTAGAGAAACAAAAGGCCTAGGGTTGGATGACTGTAAATTAAAAGTCTCACGAAAGCTCAGCGTAAGTAGACTAGGGATGGGTGGACTGGTCCGTCAAGAATCAGAACCCCCCCTGGATCTCACAACATCCGTCAGATGCGGGTAAATAAGAACGCTGGACAACAGTGTACCCGGTCCGCCCATACAGCTTAATTTTTTTTTTTATAGTAATGAAAAGAAATAAAATGTCAATGCCCTATCCAGTTTGATCCCACAATGACAAAAAAATATATAACATTTTATTTTATATTTTCTATTCCCACATTGTCTGGTGCCCGCCATAAGGCTGCACGATCCCTCTTGCAAATATTTAATTGTGCATGCTTGAAGGTTGGAAGAGCAAGCGCAGCAGTCATCAGCCTCCTTGAGTGATGAGGAAAAGCAGGAAGCAGCGTGCCTAAAGAAAGACGTCTAGTCTGTAGTGTATTCAGCACAGAACTCGAAAGAAATCAGTAGCAAAGGTAAAGACAGATGAAAGGACAGTGTCTGGTTTGGATTCTAAATATAAATAAACAGCACTAAATACTGGGAGAGGGAGAAAGAGTTCCACGGTGTTCAGGCTGCTTTTATGAGTGCTCGGTCCAGAGCTGTGGTAACAGCAGCGATAGGGGCAGTGTCAGGCCTCATCATCTGCCGTGTGTTAACCCCCGCAACAACTAATAATATCTCTGTGGCTGTCTCATCTTGTGAGAGTGCATGCCTGGCAAGGTGGAAATCGGCAGACAGGAAGAGGAGGGTATTAATTTATTTATTTAAGGACGGGGGGTATCAGGAGAGGGAGGGGGTATTCATTTATTGCTGGGACTGGAAGGGAGAGGGGTATTCATTTATTTATTTATAGACTGGGGTATCTGCAGATGGGAGGGGATATTCATTTAAGTTTTTTTGGGACTGGGAGAGGGAGGGAGGTATTCTTTTATTTATTGACTGGGGTATCAGCAGATGGGATGGGTACAGTGGGGAGTAGTCATTTAAGTACATCTGGACTGGGTGGGTATCAGGCACAGATGGAAAGGGAAGGGGTATTCTTCATATTTTTCTGGGATAGGGTTGGTGGGAATCAGCAGATGGGGGCATTCATTTTATTCTGAGGCAGGGTGGGTGGGTATCAGTAGAAGGTAGGAGGGAATAGGGTGCTCATTCTGGGAGAAGATGGGTTTCAGGAGATGGAACATGGGGGTAGTGATATTGAGTCTGGCACAGGGTAGTTAATACCTTACAGATAGGAAGAGGGGACAGTGCAACTAATATTGGGGCAAGTTGGTAGAGTATTAATTCTGGTGCATGGTGGATATGAACTAATGAGAGGAGGGGTAGGGGCATTAATTGGGCCAGGTGAGTAGCAGCAGGTGAAGCAGCAGGGGTTTGCATACTGAGGCAGGTTGGTTGGTGGCATATATAGGAGATGGGTATACATACTGGGGAAATGTGGGTTTTAGCAAACAGGATGGGAATTCAGGGGTGTGCTGCAAATTGGGGGAAGGTTATCAAAGGATGGGATGAGGAGAGATGAATAATTATTGGGGCAGAATAAGGGAGTGATACCAAGTCCCAGCCACACAGAGGGTAAGGAACAGAAGTGGATAATATATAGCCAGCAGATGAGCACACAGAATGGAGTCAGAAACAGGCTAACACACTTGCTTAAGAAAAAATACTTTCTTTTCTATTTTTTAATGCTTTTATGATTGCTGTCGGATATCACCATTAAGGTTCTGATTTGAATCAGGACTAATCAGAACTAATCAGGACTCTGATATGGATCCTGGTCCTGATAATAAGGGTCAGGACCTTTTGGGGTCCGCCCATCCCTAAAACAGACACGCGCCACAGTCCCCATAAGTGATAGAGTCCCGGATTCGAAAGTAAATATAAAAAAAAGGAAGTCCCAAACTTGCAGTGAGCCTTATTATCACAGTTTGATTCATCAAACAAAATGAATCCTTTAAGCACTGCTTTTTAACTTAAATTCGAGCAATTAAATATAACAGTCCCAATCGCAATAAAATGGAATTTGCATTACCAAAATGACCAACTGATTCAGTCTTCCTCAGACAAGTCTCCTACATTGTCTCCCCCTGATCACTCCTGCTCAATCTGCTGGACCAAATTGCTTGCTTCTTTTGGGTCATTAAATAAATATTGTTGACCGTTCCACTGCAAACGAAGCATGGCCGGGAGAAGCAATTGGTGCTGTATTTTAGTAGACTCAGCTGGCCCTGCAGGCCATTAAATGCCTTGCAACATTGGCAGGTGCTAAATGAAAGCTCTGGGAATAACAGGATCTCATCCTCACCATATTTCAAAACCCTACGGTGTCAGGCAACAGCAAGAGCACAATCTCTATCCCCAATCCCAGTACACACAATCAGGAAAGTCCTAGGGGATAAGAAACCCATCACTGCTCTCTGGGGGATGATTCTGTAGGCCTTTTCTAATGACAGTGGGGGATCAGTTTCATCAAGACCAAGCAAGGCTGGCAGGAACATTTTAGCAAAGATCAGGCTATCCTCCCCTTCTGTGTTCTCAGACAGCCCGCGCACACATATTCTTTTCTCTAGTTTGGTTCTCTACCTTCTCCAGCCTCTGACAGAGGTGCACATTTTCTTTTATTAGTTTAGTAGCTGCATCCATTGATTTAAGGGTGGAGGATCTGGAGCATTTTACTACATCTTCACTGTGCTCTATTCTTGTTTCCAGAGCAGACACTCTCGGAGTGAGAGTATCAAACTTTTTGTCCAGATTCTGAACTGATTTAATGAGCTGATTGAGTGTGGCAAGTATAGAAATCAGTGAGGCCTCCTCTGGTTGAATATCATGAGATTCCCCAGCTCCACCATGTTGTACAGACCTTTCCTCCCTTGTCTGTTTCTTAGGAGCAAAAAAGTTGCTGGCTGGTGCCCCAGCCTCTTTGGATTTGCCTATCTTCGCTCTCGACAGTATTCCAGTCACTCTGGAACAACCTTGAAACTTTCTGTGTAGAATAGGCTCAAATTTAATAGTTTTTAAAAAACTTCTCCGGGAGCGTGAGTGAAATGCTACTTCTTCTTGACTGCTCAGCAGCAACCCAGTATTTGTTTTCAAGTGTTTAAATTTTAATGTTATTAATTGAAACTCTAGGGGTTATTTTGGATTGATTACTAAAAATCACCATTTTTGTTTTTCCCTGTTAATTACTAAGCAATTTTCTTTACATAATTCAGAAACTGACTTAATTTTCTCTGAAGACCCAATCTGGATGTGGATATGAGGACTATATCGTCTGCGTATGTGAGACAAGGGACTTTTTGTCTCTTATTGCTGGAGAGTAGAAGCCTGCTAGAGCTGCAGGAGCCAACTGCAAGGAAGAGAAACACAGTGCATGCCCTTGTTGCCAACCTCAGCCAAGTCAAAACCAATTGATTGTGTCTACATCAAATTTACCTCCTACAAGAGTTCTGCAGCATTTGAAAGAGAATGACTGCAAGACCATGAATAAAGCAGACACTGCTCTGTGTCTGAAGGGATTATAAATAGTTGCTCAAAGGTTTGCCAAGTTCATAAATATAGGCAATGTGCTGCTAAAAGTTTGGATTTCCTGCCTGTTCCAAATAACTAATTCTGTCAAGTACCTAAGGCAAGCAAGGAATGTTAAAGGTCAAATGAAGTTTGATATACAGTAAGTGCACCAATACCATCCAAACTGCTGCACCCATAACAGGCCTGCAACAATTAATACTGGGTAATCAGGAATAGGACTGAGGAGTCTTATCTGGACTAAGGACCGGTACTGGTTGGTATTTATGTAGTTCTAAAGCCTAAGTAGCTAGATAGTTAGAAATATTAACCTAATATCTAATTACTGAAGATCTGAACAAGGTAGGTTCCTGCCTGATCGAAAGACTCCCAAGCCATTGCTCCCACTGGTACGCTCCAGCTGCTTTCAGACGCTAATTGGACATTTTGGCACTGGGAGCAGCTATTCATTGGACTGTTCTAACATCTGTGCTTAGCTGCTGCTTATTGCTAAATTGGACTTTTCCGCTTACTTGATTCTTTCTCACCACCCACCCACCACCCACCCCTTGCCTTTATTAAATACGTGTTAAGTTTTGCCCCATCTACCTGTTTCCACCCATTGGCTTCTCTGTGTTAGTAAACCCTCCAGCCTCCTAGGGTCCTCAGATCTTCCTCCGAGCCACAGCTATCACTTGCTCTTCAGATTCCCATATCTTATTAACTTTTACTATAACCTCATTTTTATAATTTACCACTGAAATGGAGCACACAGTTACACCACAGGAAATACCTAAAAGCCTTTCTCAAATGCCTAATACTACTGTTGCTACTTGTCTCAGGAAATATTCACCCCAACCGTGGATCTCCACAATCTGGCATCAATGAAGTTTGACAGCTCTGCTACTCTGTCCTTGGCAAGTGTAAATATCTGCAGCCTCCTTCTGAAACTCAATACCATCACTGCCTGGATCTCCCAACACAATCCAGACATACTATTGGTCATTGAGAAGTGGCTATCCCCAAAGATCCCTGACTCTGATATTGCCATTCCTGGTTACACAGTCTTTAGGCATGACAGGCTGACTAAGAAAGGTGGGGGCTATGCCCTCTACCTTAAAGACACACTTGTGGGTCATGTTCTGGCCCTACCTTGTACTGGAAATGACATTCAGATTCTAGCCGTTAAGATACTACTAAGCGCACACAATAAGGCAGTGACCATTGCGCCAGTATATATCCCACCTAAGCTGACTAATCAGGGTCTTCCCCTCCCTCCTCAACTGTATCAACTCCTGTGGGTGAAACTCGGAAGTGATTCTGCTTGGTGACTTCAATGTCAACTGGCTGGCCCCCTGTGCAAACACCCATAAGGATGCCTTGGGAGCTACCAACCTGGTACAACTGGTACAGTCACGCATCAGGATAAACTACAGGTTGAGGACCTCCTCTCTCCTGGACTGGGTCCTCACTAATCAACCTCAACACATCACTAAGACTGAAGTACTCCCGAACACAATAAGTGACCATTCTCCAGTCATTTTCCTCTGGTCTAACAAATTCAACAAACCCCCACCAAAATTCATTGTCAGTAGAACACTTATACCTGGTCAATTAGGTCCATTAAAAATGCACCTACGATCACTTGACCGGTTGATCCAATTGATGATGCTCAGAATGTGGACTCATCCCTAGAATACTGTATCACTACCTTTAACGCAGCATGTGATGTTCATGCTCCATACAAGAAATGAAAGATTAGGAGATCAATAAACCCATGGGTGACTCATGACCTCCTTGAATGGATGAAATCCCATTACCAACTATGGTACCGTGTTAAAGCATCCAACACCCTAGGGAATACTCAGGCCTACAAATCCACATGGAATGCTTGCACAAGAGCTATCCACCAGGTGAAAACCTCCTACTATAGGAGTGCCCTTGCAAACACATAGAAACATAGAAATTGATGGCAGATAAGGACCATAAGGCCCATCCAGTCTGCCAATTTCTTTTTCTACCTTATGAATGTGCCATTGACCTTTGCTCTGTCAATGGCCTATCTATTTATACTCATCTGTATTGCTCCTTTATGCCTATCCCATGCCTGTTTGAAGCCCTGCACTGTATTCATATCCACCACTTCCTGAGGTAGGCCGTTCCATGCATCCACCACCCTTTCTGTGAAAAAGAACTTCCTCACATTAGCCCTTAATCTGCCTCCCTCTAATCTCTTGATGTGTCCTCTTGTCCTGATATTTTTCTTATATTGAATCATGTTAGACTCTTTCACCTTGTTAATGCCCTTAAGGTGTTTAAATGTTTCGATCATATCACCTCTCTCCCTCCTTTGCCCTAGGGTATACATATTGAGCTCCGTTAATCTGTCCTCATATGTTTTCTGATGCACTCCCTGCACCATTTTGGTTGCCCTTCTCTGGACTTCCTCAATTTGGTTAATGTCCTTGTGAAGGTGTGGCCTCCAGTACTGCATGCAGTACTCCAGATGGGGCCTAACCAGTGTCTTGTAAAGAGGGATTATTACCTCCCTCTTCCAACTTGTGATACCCCTACTAATACACCCCAACATCCCCCTAGCCTTACCTACTGCTTTAGTGGTCTGCTTGGATGATTTCAGGTCATCAGTGATGATGATGCCTAAGTCTCTTTCTTCCCTTGCGACTGCAAGCAAATCCCCTCCCAGCCTATAGGTGGCTTCAGGGTTTCTCTTCCCTATGTGCATGATCTTGCACTTCTTTGCGTTAAACCCCAGTTGCAACTCTTTCGACCATTTTGTTAGTTTATCCAGATCTCTTCTCATTCTGCCCACCCCATCTGGATCATCTACTCTGTTGCAGATCTTGGTGTCATCTGCAAACAGACAAACCTTACTCTCCAGTCCATCTGCAATGTCACTGATGAAGATATTGAAGAGGACTGGCCCCAGGACTGATCCCTGAGGTACCCCACTTATGACTTGCATCTCTTCTGACTGTATACCGTTTACCACCACTCTCTGTTTTCTGCCTGTCAACCAGTTTGCCACCCAGTTGACCAACTTCTGACCCACCACAAGCCTACCCAGCTTATTAATCAATCTTCAATGTGGAACAGTATCAAAAGCTTTCCTGAAGTCAAGGTAGGCAACATTAACTTCTCCCCCTTGGTCCACCACTCTGGTTACCCAGTCAAAGAAATCTATGAGATTAGTTTGACAGGACCTTCCTTTTGTAAACCCATGCTGTCTTGGATCCTGTGCTCCTATGGATTCCAGGTGTTGCACTATCCTTTCCTTAAGGAGTGCCTCCATAATCTTGCCCACTACTGAGGTAAGACTGACTGGTCTGTAGTTCCCTGCCTCCTCCCTGCTACTACTCTGGGGGAGTGGGATCACTTGAGCCCTTCCCCAGTCTTCTGGGACCTCTCCTGTGCTCAGAGACTCACTAAACAGTTCTGATAATGGCTGTGCTAGTTCCACCCTTAGCTCCTTTAGTACCCTGGGATGTATGCCATCAGGTCCCATTGCCTTGTCCACCCTGAGCTTAGCAAGCTCTTGTAGGACTCTTTCTTTTGTGAAGGGACTAGTGCACACCTCTCTCCCCCATGTCCTTGGTGCTGAGCTGTGGACCCTGCCCTACCTTCTGTTCAGTAAATAGGCAGTGTCAGTGGCTTAGTAGGTAGCACACTCGCCTCTGAGGCCGGGAGATTAGAGGGCTGTGGGTTCAGTTCCCACATCTGGCACTTGGGTTAATATCCCAGTACTGACACTGTAGTGCAGCATGAGAGGGGGCGCACTTTTGAGGTGCTGTCTTTCGGATGAGACATTAAACCAAGGTCCCACCTGCCTGGATTGGTGGTAGTTCAGGTGGATGTTAAATCAAACAAGGAGCCATTCTAGAGCAAACACAATTGTTCAAGTACCTCAGCATCACCCTTGATCCCCACCTCTCATACGCTGTCCATATCAGCAATGTTGCAAAGTCTGCCAATGTGAGGTTATGCATATTATTCCGTTACAGGAAACACCTAACCCCAGAAGCACTGTCAGTGGCTGTCCAAAGCTCCATCGTCAGCATCATAGACTATGGTCTTATCATATATGGGTCTGCAACTACCTCTGCTCTCAAACATATTGCAACCTCCCTGAATAAGGCCTGTCATCTCATCACTGACTCACATCACCGTACCCACACATGTGACCTTTATTTCCAATCTGGATGGCTTCAACTGGACAAACACATAAAATACCAAACCTGCATCATGGCCAAGAAAATTATAATGGGTCTGGCCCCACCTGGTGTCTGTACCCTCCTTAAACCTAGACATAGGAACGTCACTATAAGGAGATCTAATTCCCATCTACTACATATCCCATGATGTCGCACGACCCAAGGACAAAGATCATTCACCTATCGGGCATCCAACTGGCTCAACACTCTTGGCAGCAGCATAGCGACCACTCCAACAACCGGCCTCTTCAAGTCCAAGCTGCGCCTCTCACTACTTGTATCCTGCGATTGCCCATCTTAACATTTCCACTGTTCCAGCTGCAAATGCCCCAGCACCCAGCACTTACAATCAGTCTTTGCACCCCAGAACCTTTCCTGTCATATTCCCTCGACAAGGCCCCCTGGCTGCACTGTCTCCCACCCTCGCCCACCTCCCTCCCATATCTCCACTCCTGCCATGCCCCAACCACCTCCCGTACTCCCCCTTACCCCCTGCACCTCTTCCCCTCGATCTCCACCTCACTTCCCCACCACCCCCCTTCCCTTGTCTTGCTCATAGCTCAAGTCTTTGTACTGGTTATTACATGTCTGTAAGTCAATGATTATATGTTTATAACTAAATATGATGACTGTTGCACACGCTGACGTGGAACCTTTGTAAAAGAGCCTCAGCTCAAAGGTATTGTAATCCTAGATTGAAATAAATAAAAAAAATAAATAAAAAATTAAAGATCCCATGGCACTTATCAAAAAGAGTAGGAGAACTTTTATTGAAAAAGAGGACTCCAAAACAAAGAAAAAACAATAACATACATCAAAAAACAGAGCAGAAACAGAAAAAAGAACAAATGAAACATCAGAAACAGTAAAGAAAATCAGTCATCACCCAATGTTCACAATTAACCCACAAAAATTTGCCCCTTACCATACCCAAAAAATTAAAGTCAAGATTATGAATTTTCTGCAATGTGTGTTTCACGTTACAAAGAATTTCATCAAACAATATTAGTCTTTGTTGCGTAACCCATAAGCATCTAGATTGCCAAATATAAAATCGAAGGATGGAAAAGACCAGTAATAAGGTTTTGTTATGATACATAGACCTTTCTCTATTATGTGCTCCATACAACAATGTACAATACTTAAGAGAAGTAAACAAAGGCTCATTCCACTTGGAAGCTAAATAAACCCAAAAGGATTGAACATAAGGACAGTCCAAAAAAAGGTGCGCTTGGGTTTCCAAGACAGCTACACAAGATTCCCTAGCACAATACCTATCACTAGTTTGTTTGTGTTTTTGATTATTACCAACAGGTAATCTACCATAAGAACTCAACCAAGCACTATCCCAAACAAAATCAGGTAATCGTCTATTAGTTAAAAACTTAAGAACCACAACTAAGGATTCCTGAGAGCAATCCAGAAAAAGTACATCTGGAAATTCTGTAGAAACAACATGATGATACAACCTTTTCCTATCCATAGTCTCCAAACAAGAATCAGTTATACCCCATTTCAGTAAACTTTTAAATGTTTCCAAACCATATTTAGGAAAAAAAGGAAGTTTTGTCAAGGGGGCCGATTTACCCAATTTCCAAAGTGGTAACCCCTTACAGAACCAGGCCCACACATAAGAATGCCAAGGCTTTTCTCCAGGCCTTAAGAGAGGACTTGAATTGTAGGATACAAAGAGATAAACAAAAAAGGCCACTGGGTGTATCATTGCCACATCACCTTCCCGAACACTTCTATATGTATATCCACGTTTGATGGGGTTTAACCTACTCCCCCAAAATGCTTGGAAAAAAACACTAAATAAGGAGGTAAACTAAGAGACAGGGGAAGGGAACACATAACTAACATACAAAAAAATAGGAACCACCAAGGATTTAATCAATAAAACCCTCTTATGCTTCACAATTTGTCTCCCTTTCCATCTAGCCACAAACTGCTTAGCCTTATCAAGTCTCATAGATCAGTTAGCATGTGCCACATCACCAGAACCAAATTCCACCCCCAAAATAGTTATAGGAGCTATACTAATTGAAATACCTGAAATACAACCCAGCTCAGGCACTGGGGTATCCCTTAAGGGAACCCCTCCGCTTTTGGTATAATTAATCTTGGAGCCTGAACATCTAGAAAATAAGGAGAGAATGTCATGCACAAAAGGCCCTTCCTTAATGTTAGAAATACAAAGAACCAAAGCATCTGCATAAGCCAAAATCTTCACAGGTGGAACATCAAGACTGATACGTAGTCCAGCTAGATTTGCATTGTTAACTATCATTCTAAGTAAAATAGCAATAGAAAAAACATACAAGAGGGGGCTCAAGGGATGACCTTGATGCACACCACGCTTTGCCAATATCGGGTTACCAATCCACCCATTAACATTAGGAATAAGTAATGCCGATCTACACATTGTACGAATCCAGCCCACAAAGCCATCCGGTATACCATAAGCTGCTAAGACTGAAAACAGAAAATCATGCGATACCTGATCAAAAGCTTTTTCCTGATCCAAGCCCAAAACATAACCATTCAACCGTCCATTTTGTGCAACAGTAAAAAGCTCCCTTAATATTAATAAATTATCATATTGGGTCCGACCAGGAATAGAACAAGTTTGGTGTGGACAAATTAAGCCATCAGCCACCTTAGAAAGTCTATTAAGTAAAACCTTACTTACCTTCAAGTCCGTATTCAGTAAGCTAAGCATTCTCCAATTTCTTAAATCTTCCTTAGGCCCTTTTTTATATAGTAAAAGCACCAGAGCACGATTCATGGAGGACGCCAGAAAGGAATTAGAAGCATAGCATTAAGAACTTTGACAAAAACAGGGACAAGGTTGTCCTGAAATGATTGCTAAAAACAGCACCCAAATCACCAGTACCTGGGGCAGAGTCCAGGTTTAAAGAGAAAATGGCAATATGGACTTCGTCAACAGAAATATCTGCTAATAACTGCTGCTTACTTAAATCAGACACCTGACGCAAATGTAAAGTGTCAAAATTCAAAGCTGTAGAATCAATACCAGTATCCTCCTGAAAAAGAGAACCCAAATACTGCTCAACCACATGAACCAATTCCTCTGGGGAAGTAACCAAATCATCAGTCATTGTTTTCAAATGTGTAACTATATGATTACTCATCCTATCCCCACAATCCTGAAAAGGATCCAAAGAACCCTTATGCAATTTAAACCATAACGATGTCCATGTTCCAAGGATTTAGACCTATCATATTGATAGTTAAACATTTGCTTTTTAACCTGCTGTATCTGAACACCATAATCACATTTCTCAGTCTCAGTTAAAGAAATTAATCTCTGCAACTGACTCCTAAGATGTAAATATTCAAAATAATGAGAGGTAGCAAGGGTACGAGATAGGGCTTGAAAAAAGGACTTCCAATCATTTTTGGTATCCTCCCACCATGATGCCAAATCATCATACATATCAATAACAGAAAGCCGAGCTACCCACTCCCTTGTCCAGGCCTTACGAATAGCTACATTAGTTAACAAAGTATTGTTAAGATACCATAGATTTTTCTTACATCTAGGTACTCCATCCCAATTAAGGTGGACAGTAATAGACCTGTGGTCAGTAAATTCCCAAGCATGCAGAACAACAGAAGAAACATGTAAAATAGCAGAAGGGAAAACAAAATCATTTCTAGTGGACAGTGATGATTTAAAACAAGCATTTGTCAATGCCAAACGTTCGCTTGCAGGTGTTTGCAGTGGTGTTTGGCATGTATGGTGCTTTACCCTAATGCCCTGTGTGATTGCTGGTATTTGCACAATAAATTGTCAGCATGACCTTTTTGTTACCCCCATTGTGCGCTACATAGGCGGAAACACGTTTTAGGCAGGATGTGAAAAATGACAGCTGTACTGCTCATAAGGAAGTGTGGTAAAATGGCAATGTTGAAAATCTGGAGTGGAAATATTGAAAATTCGCAAACCTAGGAGCGTGCGTGGGAACTGTGCAATGCACGCTCGTAAAACAGTGATTGTTGGAATTTTTCACAAATTGTCAACATTGGCAGTTTAAAACCTCTGCTAATGAACAGTGACACTGTGATTTTCTTAATGTCCCATACACGGATTGCACCGACTGTGCCATTATCGCTTCATGGGTGGAAACACGTTTGGGCAGGATGTGAAAATGACAGCTGCAGTGCTCATAAGGAGGTGTGGTAAAATGGCAATGTTGAAAATCTGGAGTGAAAATATTGAAAATTCGCAAACTTACGAGCGTGCATAGGAACTGCGCAACGCAGACTCATAAAACAGTCATATTTGGAATTTTTTCACCAAATTTTCAGCACAGCCATTTTAGGACCCCTGCTCATGATCAGTGTCACTGTGATTTTCTTAATGTGTCCCACACATTGAGTACGCACACCGACTGCGCCATTGTGCGCTACATGGCAGAAACACATTTTGGGCAGGATGTGACAAATGACAGCTGTACTGCTCATGAGGAGGTATGGTAAAATGGCAATGTTGAAAATCTGAGTGCAAATATTGAAATTCTACTGACATACAGCGTGCATAAGAACTCATAGCATACTTCGTAAACTGCTCATTTTAGGAATTTTTTCACCAAATTTTCAACATAGCCATTTTAAGACCTCTGCTCATGAACAGTGTCACTGTGATTTTCTTAATGTGTTCCATACATTGATTTCGCACACCAACTGCGCCATTGTGTGCTACATGGGCGGAAACACATTTTGGGTGAGATGTGAAAAATGACAGCTGTACAACTCATAAGAAGGTGTAATAAAATGGCAATGTTGAAAATCTGGAGTGAAAATATTGAAAATTCGCGAACTTACAAGCCTGCGTAGGAACTGCGCAACGCATGCTTGTAAAACAGTCATTTTTGAATTTTTGCAGCAAATTTTCAACATGGGGTTTTTGGGACCCCTTTTCATGAATGATGTCACTGTCATGGCATTATTTGAGGCTGAAGGGTGATTTTGCGCAGTGACTGCGTAGTGCCTGCGAAACCACCCTTCAGGCCCGAATAACACCATGACAGTGAGATCACTCATGAAAGGGTCCCAAAAACCCATATTAATTTGCAAAATTCCAAAAAAACTGAGATATGCAATAAGTTGAACCCCCATCTAGCCCATTATACAGCTTACTGCATTTCCTCAGTTAGCGGTAGCCTTTGAAGAGTGCAGGCGTGTTCCGGTCCACGAAGATCATCGCGCGGAGTCAGAGGTAAGTATGGGGTGAGGGGGTGTAGAGGCTGGTACACAGTGGGTGAGTCTTGGGTTGTGGAAGGGGTTGGGAGATCGCTGCTAGGGACAGTTTTGTTTTACAGGTTTGAAAAAAAAAGGCGGACGTGGGGCGTTTGCCACACTGGGGTGGGCTCCCAGTGTGGCAGAAAGATAGCGGGGGCCGAGGGCCGATGGGGGTTAGGCACCCCGTCGGCCAAGCTTCGGCTCAGGGGGCGAGGGGCCGACAGGGGATTGGGCACTCCCATCGGCCAAAATAAACAAGCGTTTGCCATGCTGGGGTGGCTCCCAAGCGTGGCAGTAGGATAACTTTGGGGCCATGGAGCCGACAGGAGATTGGGCACCCCATCAACAAACAATATTTGCCATGCTGGGGTAGGCTCCCAGCATGCTATGACTTTAGGGGTTGTGGCATGACGGATGTGCGGAAGGGCAGCATGACAACGCTCTTGGCGGGGAAGTAGCACGTGACACGAGTGGGGGCGGTGCTCAGTATGGCAGCGGTGATTTTCTTTGAAGCAGAGGAACACCGCTGTCATACTGAGCTGCTGCACCCATTTGTGCAGGACCGCCACACCTGCTCAAGGGAGCAGTGCATTGGGTGGGAGAGGCACACCTCTAAGTGTGCTACTCTCCCAAAACATTCCTTGCGCATGCGCGCAAGCGAATGTAAAAAGTGCTATCCCCAGAGGAATGAACACAGCGATAAGCATCCATTAGCTGAGCAGTATTGAGTACATTTAGGAGCTTATGGGAGTCGCAAAACAATTTTGAAGTTTTCAAACCCCTATCTGAAGTACTCAGAGTACAATTAAAATCACCTGCCCAAATAACCAATTGAGAAGTATGAAGATAAGGCTGAACGTCCGTCAGTAATGCAACTCACTGAGCCTTGGTCTGGGGGGCATAAATGGTAATCAATCTAAATCTATCACCCTGAAAATTAATATCTAATAATAAAGCTCTACCAGGGAAAATATCCACCAGCCTGGAGACTTTTAATTCCGAATTAGTAAACAAGATCCCAACCCCATCACAAGTTGATTCCCCAATAGACCAGAAGGTGGCACCCTTAGACCATAGGTTAACAGCGAGTTTTACATCTAGTGACGCTTTCAGCCTAGTATCTTGAATATAAAAAATATCACTTTGATGCTGTTGTAAAAGGGTCAAAGTAGTCACCATTTTCCTATGACTCTTAATACTATTAACATTAAGAGTGGAGATTGTTAAGGATGCCATAAAGGGATGGAAAAGAAAAAAGAAACAAACAATCAAAATCATTAAGGGGCCTTAACCACCCTCCTACACCTGGACCTTTGCAGGCTAGATTCCACATTCTTAACTTCACCATCCTCACCCTCTGAAGTAAAATCAGTGGCAGTGGAAGCTCTAGAAGAGCGGTCAGGTTCCTCACCATCAGACTCATCCCCAGGAGTCAATACTGCAAACTGATTACCAGCCTTCCAAGTATCCGGGGGCTCATGGCAAGAAGAGGCCAAAGGGAAAGACTTGGACAAAATGACCTTACCAGACCTATTGCGTTTTTTAGCAGTAACCTTCTTAAAAGACTGCTGAGAGTCGGGGGGAGGCATATCAGATACACCAGAATCATCCAGGGCTGAAAGGACAGAGGTAGATGGTACAGGAGAACTGGAAGGGACAGTTGAAGCCACAAGGTGAGCAACTTGTCCCTGCTCACTGGCACCAGGAAGGGCCACATCAAGTTCAACTTCCTCAACCACCAAGGAAGCCTCCAAAGAGGGAACCGGAGGGGTTTGAGGGTCAACTCCGTCGGTTGCTGCCACCTTAGTAGCTTGCAAATGTTGGGCTACATTAATCAAACCCTCATGGGAAGGACAATCATCCCGATTATGGGATGCCCAAGGACATTTAGCATAACCGTGCCCAGTCTGCTCACATAAATTACATTTGAATAAATTAACACAGTCAGCAGCCTGATGGCCAAATTCAAAACAATGAGTACATCTAGGGGTATCACAAGCCGTATTAAGGTGCGTTTGAGACCCACACTTAAAACAAGTTTTTGGCTGGCCAAAGTAAAACAGACTGCCCCGTCCTTCCCAAGAAAAAAACTATTGGGAAGATGAACAGGCCCATTATTTGTAGAAAAAAGATTCACCCTCAAGTTCCATCCACCATTCCAGATCTGTTCACTATCAAGAATAGGAGCAGGTTTATCCAACACTTCACACCTTTTCCGCAACCAAAAAAGAATGTCTTCAATATGCACACCTTCATTACGAAACATAATAGTAATTCATTTAACAGCAGGCTTAGTTAAAAGAACTGATAAAAACAGAACTCAGAGAGGAGTGTTTTTGACCTTGTGATAGAGGGCCCAAAATTTCTCTAAATTAGAAACTGGTTTAAAGCTGATATCATAATTTGAACTACCAATGTGAATAAGAGCATAGATTTCAGAAGAAACAAATTTGAGAGAACCCTTAAGTAATTGTCTAGCAATATACAATCTGTCAGGCTGTTCTTCCAATCCCCCCTTGTATATTAAACGAACAGCATTCTTCCGAGGGGCAGGTTCACCCCTACTAGAGAACAAGTCAGCCAGTTTAAACTTGTGATTAAACCAAGCTGATGTCTTAGGGTCAGGAACAACTCAAACTGAAGGATGCAGTCGAAAACCCTCACTAACAGAAGGGCGAGGAAGTTCCATGCCACCGTCATTCAAATCCAACACTTATTTCCCCTTCGTACCCATGCCATGTGCAACACCGACCTCAGTCACAGAAATCAGTGGGGCAACAGATATAGAAGGCAAATTCAGTGTAGCAGAGTCAGAATGCAGTATAAGGTTATAACATTGCACAGCGGCATCACAGGGATCAGGTATCCATTTACCACCCATTTGCCTAAGCCACCCAGCCCCTGCAATAGCGTGTTCAGGGGACCATGCCAGCCGAGGAGGAGGGTTAGTGGAAGAAACAGACCCACCAGAAGCTATGGACTCCGTAGGCAAAGAAACATCAGCAGTCTGTTTTGGAATAGAGACACTACATCGTTCTTGCTGGCCTGTGGCGGGAGTAGCACCACACACCACAGGAAGAACAGACCCCTTAGGTAGCAAAACAGAACCGTGCATACCGAGTTGTTTAGGCAGCGCTGGGGAAACACTCATGCAAGAGCCAGGAAGATCAGCACCAGCAAGTGGTTTTAGGCACACATCAACAGGATGCACACAACTGCCATCCACCACAGAAAGCTCCATCCCAACATTCGAACACCGCTCCGAAACAGTACACATGTCACTAGTAAGTGACGAGACAGAACGGGAGGCAAGGAAAGAAACAGGTAAAGAAACCGATCGCATTGCAGCAATCTCAGATAATAAAACAGATTTCTGACGTGTGCAATGCTCCTCTTCCTCCAAAAGTAGTTCCAATAATCTTTCCTTTTCAGCAAGGGCAATATCGTTACCTCCAGCAGAAACAGGGACGCCACTCCCAGCAGGTGAAGCAATGCCACGTACATCCTCCATAGCTGTATCAAAAAACTCCTCAGGCATGTCAGTGATAGAAAAATCCTCATCCGAAACAGCAGCCTCTCGAGCAGTACGTACAGAGGAGGAGGCCTGCTCCTCTGCACCGCCGACATCCATCTCTCCCGAAGTTTGCTCAGAAGTGGCCATCTCCAACAGACAGCCAAAGAGTCCCCCTCCTGGAGAGTAGGGGAAGTTTATTGACAAGAAATCATAACATCACAAGAAAATCAAAGATACATCAAAAGAAATTTAAGAACATAAAGAAAACTCCAGAAAAAATAATAACACAGTCACAGAATAACATCTTTCAAAAAAAGAAATGTTTCCATAAAGTATCAGCCTTGGCTTTGGTAAACCTTCGAATATCATTTTCTTTGACAGATAGCAAACCAACTTCAATCTGAGAAAAAATAGTACTATTTAATACTAACTGTTGCTGTAAAACAAATTGGCAATGAGCTTGCCATAAAAAATACTGTATAAAGGAAAAAAAAAACATTCAAGGTACTTTTATGATAACACTTCCAGATCCCGGTATAATCCCCTAAAACAATGGTGTGATAGGATATGTGTTTCAAAAAAGGTGAATGCCAATGTGTAGCAGCGTCCTGCCAAAAAGATTGACTGTGGGGCAAGTAACAAAAAATGCAGCATAGTTTCTTCACTATTAATACAAGTAGGCCTAAGGCAGAATCTCTCAGTCAGGGGTTTATATTTCAAATTACCCCGAACCCCCAATTTTCCTTGAATGGACATCCACACAACATCCCAAATATGAGGAAAAATCCTCGAATCCATCAACTTGTGTATAGCCAAACCCATTTTCGTGGGTACACATTCAGGAAATATCTAAATAATTTTTTGTACATCATAAACAATAAAGGCATAAAAAGATTTTCTGTGCAGAGTCAACAACATAGGCAAAGAAACCTTCCATTGATTCATCTTTTTAAGAGTTGATAGACCATAAGTTGGTAAGGAATATGAGGATAAAAGTTTAGGGGGTAACAACGTCCATTTAAGAAAGTATCTTGACCAAAGGAATTGCGTCCATAACTGCCAAGAAAGGGTAGCAGGTGTCCATAAGTAATTAAATATACCAAAAAAGAACAGAGAATGATAAAAAACAATGGGGTTAATCATAGCTAATCCACCTTTATGGATGGGTAAATAGGTAACATCCCTTATAACAGGATTTAATCTATTGCCCCAAAGCATCTGGAAAAAAAGGCTAAAAATTCTAGTTTCAAGATGCAATGGACGAGGAAAAACATAACATAACTATAGAAAAACAGGCAATAGAAACTGCTTAATAATCTGAACTCTTTTCTTTTTCCAAAATTCCACCCTCTCCATCTATGAACCTTATTTTCTCCTATATGCAACTGCTTTTCCCAATTATAAGTGGCCATATCACCTGGTCCAAACCAAATACCCAAAACCTTATGAGGGGCAGAAACTACCGGAATTCCTAAGATATCTAAAGGGGCAGGAGAAAGAGAATGTAAAGAAAAAATAAAACTTTTATCCATGTTAATCACAGCTCCGGAGAAAGAGCCAAATTGGGTAAAAATCTGTAGGGCCGTCCTTAAATAGGAAGCATCCCGGACTAATAAAGTGACATCATCCGCATAAGTGGTAATCTTTTCATGTGGCAAAAAAGGGGAGGGAGCTAAACCTATAATACTGGTGTCCCAAAGAATCTGTCGGATTACAGGATCCAAAACAAAAGAATATAAAAGAGGACTCAAGGGGCAACCTTGTCTAACCCCAATGGTCAGAGGAACATCTGTGCCAAAAAGACCATTAACCATAGGGATAATAGTTGCGTCAGCATAAAGGAGGTGTATCCAATACACAAAGAGTTTAGGAATACCATAATTCAATAAAAGGGGAAAAATATAATCATGATGAACCTTGTCAAAGGCCTTAGCTTGATCCAAGGTTACCACAAACCCATGAAGAGGATGTCTTTTAGTAGCTTCAAATAAATCCCTCAGGAGATATAAATTATGTTGTATACATCTGTCAGGAACAGCACAAGTCTGAGCTGAATGAATAAGGAGATCAGCCACCCCCAGTAATCTATTATGAAAAATTTTTGCCAGAATTTTGTAATCACTATTTAAAAGACTTAGAGGTCTCCAATTAGTCAAAAAGGTTTTATTTCTTGATTTATACAAAAATAATAATAGGGAGGTATTAAAACCAAAACAAGAAGAAGAGGAAGTTAACATATAATTGAAGACCAAGGTAAGAAAATGGACCACATGTGACAAAAAAGTTTATAAAAATCATTGGGAATCCCATCCATTCCAGGGGAAGTGCCCGTATTTAACTGAGATATAGCATTCTCAACCTCTTTTGGTAGTATAGGTTGTACTAGATAATGTACCAAAGGTGTAGGAACCTGGGGCAATGGTGCAGTAAATCCAGACAGTAAAGAGGAAGAGGTGACCGATATAGGATGAAACGTGGAACTGACAAACTGTTGTACCACCTCTAATATTTCTAAATCTGTGGTTACCATGTTACCATGTGTCGTGACCAGATGAGTCATAAGAGTGCTATCAAGCTGTTGCTTACAGGCTGCATATGGATCTGATGCAGGTGTTTTTTTTGTACTAAACCTAAATTCCATCTCTAGAGATTTAGCCCTATCATACTGATAGCATTTCATTTGCTTCTTGAGTTCAAAAATCTGTGAAGCAAATTCCTGCTTATTACGTGGAGGATAAGACATTAATTTGTATAATTGATTTCTCAAGAGAAGATAACGTAAATAATCAGAATTAGCCCTGTGTTTACTAAAAGAAAGCATAAGGTGTTTAAGCTCCATTTGAGTATCCAGCCACCAATTTAACAGGGAATCATAGGAGCACATAATAGATTCTCAACATGCAAAAAAATTTCCAATCTACGAGAAAACAGGGAGAGGAGTCTAAGAGAGACATATTGAATAAGCCAGCGAGTATCTGAAGAGAAAATTTTAGGAGGAACAGTGGTTAAACTTAAAGAACAAAATAAAATATTGTGATCGGAAAATTCTGAAGGTTGGGAAATACAAAAATAAGGAATCAAGTATTTAGAGACAAAAAACATATCAATACGGATGGCGTATATGTGTCTATTATATGTAGCACCCGTGCCCGTAGAATGCAGACTTCAGAAAGCATCCTGTAAATTAACTCCAGAAATAATCTGTACCAAGGCATTAGAATCACAGTATATCTTCTTCTGTGTGTTATCTCTAAATTTAGTGTCTAAGGAACAATTAAAGTCTCCTCCCCAAATGACATTTTTCCTGGTATATAAAAAGGGCTTAAGGTCTTCAAACAGCTCAATTCTAGCCGATTTGAGCTGGGGGACATAAAGATTAAGAAATCGAAAGGAAAAATCCCCAAGGGAGCAAACAAGCACTAAGGCCCTCCCTGGTTTAACATCAGTTAGCCTGGTAACATGAAAATGGGTAGATTTAAAAAGAATACCAATCCCATCCGCAGCCTCTAAACCAAAGCTCCAGAAGGAAGGGCCCCAATGCCATCGATTTCTAACCTGTTCCACCTCAACAAGAGAGGAGAGGTGTGTTTCCTGAACAAAAAAAAACATCAACATCAAGAGAGCCAAAAAAGGAAAACAGAGAAATCTGTTTTCTATAGGTTTTCAAGCTACAGACATTAAAAGATGCCAATTTCAGAGTAGCCATCTATTACATAGTCAAATTCAAGGCCCTCCCTTTAAACAGCAACTAGCCTTTCTTTTTTATCCTTTTTTCCCTTTCTTTTCTTTGGACAGTTCGGTGGATTTGCTCTCCTCATCCTCAGTGGCCAGCTCAGACCTGTGTGAGGTGTCTGACTCCAAGTCAGAATCCCCTGGTTTGTCCTGAAGAGAAGAAAAAAATTCTCCGTAGGGATAGGACAAAGAGAGGGAGTTTTAAGAGAGGACCTAGTGAATCTACGTCCTTTAACAGTTTCAAAAGGAGGGGGCATGGTATTTTCAATCAGTAAAACAGATATACTACCATCAATATCAGGGCCCAGAGTAGAAGTAGGAGCAGGACCCTATAGAGTTGTTGGGGTAGGCTGAGCTAAAGGCAAAGAAATATCAAGAGGGGCCACCAGAGGAGGGTCAGTAGCAGAGGTAGTCTCAGATCGGGAGTCAGATGAACCAGAAGGAGGGAAACCCTGACATTTTTCTTGGGCCTTATAAACCAGGTCATCATGATCCCAACTTTCCTGTCTATTTTGTTTAGCCCAAGGGCATTGGTGAAAGGCGTGGCCCTTCGCATCACAGAGGTTGCACTGAAAAATGTTCTCGGCTAAATCTACTGAATGGCTGTAGCCACCACATAGAGAACATTTTAACATGTCACAGGAGCTGCTAATGTGCGTTCGTGAGCCACATTTATAGCAAGCCCTGGGTTGGCCATTGTAAAAACAAACACCCCTGTCCTTACCTAAAAAAAAACTATTAGGTAAATGAATGATGTCAGAATTTACCTGAAACAACTTTACTTTAAATTTCCAACCTCCAGTCCAGATACCCTCTAAGTCTACCAGAGCCCTTGGAGGTCCAAGAATGTCACATCTTTTTTGTAGCCAATGATAAATGTCACTGACATTCACCCCTTCATTACGGAACATAATCGTCACATACCTAATTTGTGGTCTAGTTAAGGGGATAGCGAAAAAGGGGGTCCATAAGGGAGTGTTCTTAAGGGCAGAGTATTTTTCCCAAAATTTTTCCAAACTGCCATTAAGTCGAAAACTGATATCAAAGGAGTCTTCCCCAGACACATGGATCAAAGCATACAAATCTGAGGGAAAAAAATGCATAGAGCCTCTAAGCAGATGGTTAACAATATAATATCTATCTGGATGAGTAGATAGCCCACCCTTGTACCGTAAACGTACTGCATTTCTCCTGGGAGCCTGCTCTAATTTGTTCTTAAAAAGACCTGCCATGGAAATGTGTTTAGAACTGCCTAAATCTGTAGAATTTGGAGGAAGACCTCCCCCCCAGAGGACGTACTAGGGCCAGGAATGGCCTCAGACTCCTCCTGCATAAGGTGCGCACCTTTTTTAATTGCTTTACATGAAGAAACATGTCCAGGAGAAATACCTGAGCTCAGATTGTCGACATGCTTAGGTGAAGAAGTTGTAGGCCCGCTGTCCACCCAGTCTGGATCCAAGCCCCGGAAGTTGATCGAATCCACCCTGATTTGGCAAGCATTTCATCAGCCGACCAATCCATCAAAAAGTCAGTAGAATCCGAAGAAAGTCCAAACTGTTTACGCACCACTTGTGAAGTTGAAATATCATTTTTTTGCGTCGGTTGCGCTACCAGCTGCCCAACCTGCTCAAACTCCATACCCGGAAGTTCCGTCGTTGAAAACGGGTCCAGAGAAACAACTAAACCCAAGTCAGAAGAAGCCCTGGTCTGTAAAGGAGTCGGCATCGGAATAACAGGGTTGTCCACAGAAACATTTTTTTCTGATACATTCTCCCGAACTAGCTCACTGCTAGCATCCTGTACAAGAGCACCAGAAACCACAGAACCAGACGTCCCACTCCTAGGGACAGCTTCCAAATCGATCACTGAAAAACCTGTTTCAGAAACAGCAGGAGCCTCTAGAGACACGTCCTGCTCCATACAAGGTCGTCCTTCATCTGCCATTCTGCAAATGCAGTGGAGCCCTCTATTGGCTGCAAAGCAGCCAAAGAGTAGGGGAATTTCCCCAGTGTCCTGGTCAAATTTCCCTCATTCATTAAAAAAAACACCATCAGCTTAATCTGTTTCAAAGTCAGTTGGCATTCATCTGTATCCCCCTCCCCTGGGTCGTGCCTGAAAATAGGCAGGATTTGTCTAGTGCACTTACCCAGTTAACAAAAACTAAATAAAATAAATAAATAAATAAAAATAAAATACTGAGCAGAAGTATCTATTTAGGATAGATGCTTTTACATGGTCCTCCTCCTCACATGCCCCCTTATCTCCTTTGATCTTAGCAATACCCACTCTGGACTTTCTCCTTTTATATCACCTGGAATGATGGAAGGGAGTTCTGGGACAATCTCTCCGAGGTAATTGGAAAAAAACCAAAGTTTCACCTGCAATGCTCAACACTGATAGAACTATCACCCTGGATAAAGTAACCATTGCTAACACCTTCAACTCAACATTTTGTGACCTTAGTCATGTACTCCCTCCTAGCTTCTTTGATCCTACACCAACAGTAGCCCATCCCACCATCCCTCAGGCAGCCCAGCTGCGCCCTCCATTTTATTTTAAGGCTATCACAGAAGGGCTAGCCAGAAAACATCTATTCAAAGTATTCGGGAAGTCTAGGCATAGTGATGACTCCCTTGATTTGAAACTCATCACCCTCACCTTTGATGAAGTTCTGCCACCCCTTATGAAAATTCTCAACCGCTATCTTATGCTCTCAAAATTCCCAAGCAAATGGAAGTCTGCTGTGGTGACTCCTATCCACAAAAGTGGTGACAAGACTCTCACAAGCAACTACAGGCCTATATCCATCCTTCCCCCACTCTCCAAGGCTTTGGAAAGGATAGTTGCTGAACAACTTGTAGACTACCCGGAAAAATATAACCTCCAATGTTCCCAACAACATGGTTTTCAAAAAGATCACAGCACCACCACTGCACTACTAGACTTCACCTCCTTCATCCACCAGGCACTAGACCACAACCAATTGACTGATGCCACCTTTATTGATCTGACTAAGGCATTTGATACAGTTAACCACTCCCTACTAACCAAACAACTATCTCATCTTGGCCTTTCACCAGATGTCACTCATTGGTTCCAAAGCTGCCTTAGTGACCGCTCTCAGCAGGTCAGAATTGGAGACACCATCTCGACCCCCCTTCCAGTCTGTTCGGGTGTACCACAAGGTTCCATCCTTGGCCCCCTACTCTTCAGCATCTTCATGAATGACATCCCTCCCACTTGCCATGATCAAATTCTACTCTATACAGATGATGCAGTCATTTTCTCGAGCCACTCCGACCCCCATCACCTCCAGCAACAGCTACAGAGTAGTTTCTCAGAAGTTGAAACCTGGTTCAGGTCACATAAATGCATCCTAAACTACTCAAAAACCAAATCAATGCTGTTTCATGGTACTCACAAGAAACACAAACTCCAACAACTGCTAATCTATAATAGTAGTGGCACTGTCCTGTAACAGATAGACCAGTTCAAATACCTGGGAGTGACCCTCGACTCCATTCTTTCATGCTCAACGCATATAAATAACCTTGCTGAAGCTGCAAATACACACATAGGCCTGTTATATAGGCATAGGCACTGTCTGACAGACGAAGCATAAAAACTTGCCATCCAGAGCTCAGTCACCTCTTTAATTGACTATGACTTCCTAGTTTATGGATCAGCTACTGACACTGCCCTCCAGTGTATAGCCATAGCTTTAAACAAGGCCTGCCGGCTCCTCACCACAGCCTCTAGACACACACACATGTGATGTCTATGAACAGGCTAACTGGCTACAACTTCAAGGCAGAATTAAGTATCAGACCTGCTTACTTGCTAAGAAGACAGCGCTAGGCCTCCTTCCAAAAGGGGTTCAGTCTATATTTTCCCCTCACTGTGCCACCCGCCTTACCAGGAGTTCTGGAACACTAGTCTTTGTATTTTTCCCTTACCGGACCACTCAAGGGCATCGCTCCTACAAAGTTAGGGCCTCTAACTGGTTCAACACACTCCCAGTGGATATCAGCAATGCACCAAATCTCAGCTCCTTTAAGCACAAACTACAGCAGCACTTGGTGGCCAGTGCCTACTGTGACTGCTACACTTAAATTCCCTGCTCGTCCTCCTGACCTCTCCATTACTTCAGCACTCTCCCCACACCCTACTCCCTCCCTATTAACTCTTTCCAGTATCTCACGTCAGCCACCTCAACCTCCTCCCTTGCCTCCCCCAGATTTCACTCCTTCCTCTCTCCATTCCCTCTCACATTCTTATCTGTCCCCTCACCCCTTTCTCCACTAGCCCTCCTTAACTCCTTTCTAGTTCTCATTTCTCTCTCCTTTCTCCTCCTTGCCCATTCAAACTCTTCTCTCTTCCCCCCACCCATTCTTTTACCCCATTTACATCTCCCATCCCTTCTCCCTTCCCCTCTGTCACCACCTACTCCTCTCCTTCACCACCTACCTTATCCCTCCAATCCCCCACCCCCTTGCTTCTTGCCCATCCCCTACTACCTTGTCCACTCACCAACTACCTCTGTCTCGCTCATGCACTTGTCAGATCACTATTTCAATTGTAACCACCACAGGCTTTCTTTGTGTAATGTCTGGCATTATTACACCATTGCTTCTGTCCACTTTGATCCTGACAAAGCCTTTGGCAGCTCATGCATTCTGTAATGTTTTACCTGTTATTAATTCTATTGTCTTGTCTTATCTGGACAAAGCCACTGGCACCTCATGTACTGTAATTGTTTTAATTGTCATCTACCTGCCTGTACTTGTCCATTGTCCATTACATGGATCTTTTGTAAAGGAGCTGTGTTTGCTCGAAGGCGTTATCCGAAATTGTCATAAATAAATATATAAAAATAATCCATCAGAAGGTTGGTGGGAGGCATGCATGGAAAAAGGTGTTTGAATAAAAAAATGGGAATGATTGTTTTCTGTTGCCAGTTACCAAATACACATCTATTTCAATGCTTAATCTCTACATCCAACCACCCATTCCTAACCTTTGCCCTTGTAAATAAATTGTTGGTTAACCGTTTTTACAAAATTTGAGTTGTGAGCATACTATTTGCACCCCTTGTGAGCATTTTATTAGCTTAAGTCAATAAATCAAAGTGTTGAAAATTTGGTTTCTGGGTTATGGCAATCCACGTTTGGGGTGACTGTATGGGGAGGTGGGCTGGTACAGCATCCAAGGGGGTTGTACTACTGAATATCAGACCCACATATCATTTTACGCTGGGTGGAGGCACCGTGCTATTTTATTGTTATCTTTGGGAAAGAACCTCAACTTACAGCAAAAACAGGACCCAGACCCCTCAACCTTAGTTAGGCCTACAAGGCAGGGGTAATATCTGCTCTTTCATGGTGTCCGGGTAACATAAAGAGTTCCACAGTAGGGATGGAGAACATGCATTTCATGCCCGATGCAACGTTTTGTTCACAGAAGAGAGTTCTGTCAGAACAGAGCAGCTATTTGTGTAAGATTTTGCTGTGACATTTGTTTGAGAGTCCTTTTCATCTGCGCAGCTTTTTCTTCCCTTTACCCTAATCCACTGTAGTTTTGTTTGCTTTGGTTTGCTTAAATTTAACATTAAAAAGAAATGTTCCTGCTCTGGCACAGAGCCAAGTGTCCATACTTGGGCCTACTCACTTGTGTTTTATTCACTGGCTTTAAAATAGCTGCTTCCTTATCCTGTCACTGACACGAAGCCTATGTCCTGGTGCACTCCCAGTTGTGTTTTTTACTTTCCTTGGCTTAAAATAAAAAAATGCAGAAGTCTAAGATCCAGCAGACTGGATCTCCTGTCATTGGTTGTTAGTGCCTACCACACGCACAGGGAAACTCTACAGAAAACCAGATTTTGTGTTTGCTTATTTATTGTATTTAAAACACCTCTCAGCTCAAAGGCCCTTTTTTAAAGGTATCCAAGTCATAGGCAGGGCCACTTGAAAATTGCGGAAAAGGTTACCAATAATTGCTGAGCGTTTTGCAAAAATTGCGGGGGTTCTACTATAGACCCAGAGTGCTTCACAATAAATATTTTAATGTTTTCTGCAGCATATATTAGTCAGTATAAATTGCTAAATGAATACACTGACACCTGAATATGTTTAAAACATAAAGAAAAGTTTATGTTCCTAAAAAGAATACTAAACTGATAAGCTATCATAAGCTTGCCTATCTTCCAAAATTTAAAAGCACCTCATACAGTGCTAAATAGATTATATAAAGTGAGCCACAGCAAATCCATATTAAATAAAGCCAGAAGAAATATTTTTTTTTGTTTCTTGCTGTAGAATAATGAAGTATAATCAACAGCCGTTTACAGTGTTCTGCCTGCTATTCACCCACTTAGGTACAAGAAAAAAATAAGCAGATAGAGTGGTGAATAATTGAGTTTTAGTAGTGCTGTTAAAGTGTTTAATAGTCATAATTTGTACTGTAGGTACTGTACACTATTTTTGAAATCACATATTTAAACATAAAATCTGGGGGTTATTGGGGCTGGCAGTATAATCTAGAGGTTAAAGTAACAAACTGTGAATAAGCTGACTACATCTAGCAGACCTAGGTTTGATTCCCACAACCTACACTTGCATACTGTGTGATTCTGAGCAAGTCACTTAACCTCCTCAGTGCTCCTGGGTTATACCTGAAAGCAGGCACTTGTGCCAAGTGGGCCTTACGCGGTTACCAAAAAATGTAAAAAAATACCAATATATTTTTACTGCATCATACAGTAGTCAGGGTACCCTGTAATTTACCTTCATTTTACCCTGGCTGCAATGATTTTATTTAGTTAAAGATAAATGTTCAGATACATTTTGTGTTTTATAAGCTTGTTTTTAGACTTTAGTCAGACTTTTATTGTAGTCTTTCCATGTGAGCATCTAGGGGGTAGTTGCTAAGAGTGAGATCAATGTTAGCAACTAGCTTATTCAAGTTTAAAATCGGCAGGGCCATTCAAAAATCCTCAGCTGTTTGAATCAAAACTAGTCTGAATGAAAGTATGCTCAAAGGAAAAACTTGCCCTGCCACTTACAAAAAGGCTTCATAGTTAGCACCCCATTTAGGTGAATGGGATAATTTACACTTTTCTCCCATCTTTTGTTTGTCTGTGTGGCAACAAAAAGTTTTCTGTTAGACTGCTTCAACACAAAACAAATGTTAAGTGTTTAAGTGTACTTATGCTTGGCCAGTGGATTTTGAAACCAAACAAGACAAGGATTTAAAAGAATTCAGTGTCACATAAAACCCTTGCCCTACCTTGCATTGCATTGTTTCAGCCAAACCCAAGTCTGCATGCAAAATTGTCAATATATTTGAGAGTATTTCATTAAAAATGTTAATACTTTTTACATAGTTCAGTATAAAAACTCAAAAATTGCAAGAAATTGTGGAACATGTCCATTTTTGCGGAGAATGGTGAAAATTGTAGATTCAGCAAAAAAATTGCAGGCACGTCCGGCCCGGTGGCGCAGAGGGCTGAGGCGTTGAACGTCACACCTCGCTCCACGCCGGCGACCCGGGTTCGGGAGCGGACTCAGGTAGCCGGTGGGTCGGCCGGGGGGAGCTAGGCTTGAGCGTCCGACGACAGCTTGCCTACTCCGGGGTGGGATTTGGCCGCATTCCGGCACTTGTGCGACCCTGAGCAGAGGCTCGAGGAAGTGCAAGTCCTTGCAGGGATTGGCCGGGTGGCCGTTGAGCAGAGCGGACGTCGACGTATGCTTCATGATGTCAGAGGGGGATCGCAGTCTGCTCGGGGAGGGAGAAAAGCGGAAAAGAGCCTGCCTGCCGTCCGGGAGCGAGGACCGGGGCGTGCCAGCGATTTGCCAGCACCCTTTCGACAGTCACGGGGCCGGCGAAACTCCCTAGAGATGCGGGGTTGTCCCTACCTGGGCGTCCACCGGAGGTAAGCCGCGGCTCCATGGGGGCCTGTGGACTGTTCATGTAGGGTTGCGGGTAGTGGGATGTTCGCGGGTCATCGCCGAAGTGTCGGAAGAGGCAGGCTGGGGGAAGGAGGATAAATTACGATTTCAAAAAGAAATTGCAGGCACAATTTTCCAGTGGCCCTGGTCATAGGTAGTTTCACAATAGCAAAATACCAACAACGTTTTCAATACACAGACGTGAGACCTAGGAGTCAGAATATCTAATGACTTAAAGGTGGGGAAGCAATAAGAAAAGGCGACACTAAAGGCCAGTGGTATGCTGGGCTGCACAAGGAGGGGAATCACGAGTCGCAGAAGGGAGGTGGTGCTGCCACTTTACAGGGTGCTGGTGCACCCCTACCTGGCGTACTGCATACAGTTTTGGAGGCCTCACCATAGAAACACAAATACATAGAAAGTGACAGCAGGAGGGGACTGCAAGGTACATCTAGTCTGCCCAAGAACCTACCTGGTGCTATTCCCCCTCCCCCCCTTTGCCTTTCTGTATGCTACCTTTATACCTATCCCATGCGTTCTTGAACGTGCTTACTATTTTGGCCCCTGCTACCTCCTTGGGTAGGCTATTCCATGGGTTCACCACCCTCTCTGTAAAGATGAACTTCCTTATATTACTTCTGAACCTCCCTCCCTTTAACATCATGTCATGCCCTCTCGTTCTCCCGCTCTCTTTCAATTGGAAAAGCTCCTGAACATTAACCTTATTTATACCCCTCATATATTTAAAAGTCTCAATCATTTCACAACTCTCCCTCCTCTGTTCCAGGGAGTACATGTTGAATTCCCTCAGTCTGTCCTGGTATGCCATATGGTGCAGGCCCCGAATAATGTTTGTGGCCCTCCTCTGCATTGTCTCAATTCTGTCTATGTCCTTTTTGAGGTGTAGTCTCCAGTACTGTACACAGTACTCCAAGTGAGGGTGCACCAGTGCCCTGTAGAGTGGTAACATCACTTACCTCCTGCAATTTGTGATTGCCCTCCTGATGCAGCCCAGCATGTCATTTGCCTTTAATAATGCCTTTTCGCACTGTTTACCCACTTTCAAGTCTTCTAATATAATACATAGATACACAGATACAAAGATACTGTTGGCAGATAAGGTCCGTCAGGCATATCCAGTTGCCAGTTATGCAACCTGATGAAGCTAGGGAATGAAGTTGGGGTAGTTATATGTTCCATTATGTATTTTACACGTCTACTAGCATGTTCCGTTATGCATCTTACACCTGTAATTGTATGTTCCATTACATATCTTACACATGTAGTTGTATGTTCCATTATGTATCTTACACCTGTAGTTGTATGTTCCACTAGGTCCCTCTCCTGGCTGGTGGAGGCTAGCTTCTCTCCTCCCAGGTAGTAATCCTCTTTGTGATTGTTTCTGCCTAAATGCACCTTAGGAAAGACATCGATAGGATTGAGATGGTGCAGAGGAGAGCCACAAAAATGATTCAGAGTCTGCATCAAATGGCATATGAGGATAGATTGAGGGAGCTCAACATGTACTGCCTGGAACAGAAGAGGGAAAGGGGGGACATGATTGAGATATTCAAGTAAATCAAGGGTATAAATAAGGTATGGGTACAGGAGCCCCTTCAGGACAAGAAAAGCATCAGAACTAGAGGACACGATATGAGGCTCAAGGGTGGGCAACTCAGGAGCAATGGAAGGAGGTTCTTTTTCACTGAGAGGGTAATTGACCCATGGAATTGCTTGCCCCTGGAAGTAGTGGAGACCAAAATGGTAAATGGGTTCAAAAACGCCTGGGACAGGCACTAAGGTATCATTCCACAGCAAAGATAGAGGGGAGGAGGTAGTTGCCCATATCAGACAAACCAGATGGATCTTGCGGTCCCCTTCTACCATCAGTTTCTATGTTTCTATGTACATAATAAATCATACAAGCACCTAATGGAACATACAAGTACAGCTGTAAGATACATAATGGAACATACAAGTACAGATGTAAGATACATAATGGAACATACAAGTGCATGTGTAAAATACTTAATGGAACAAACAAGTACAGGTGTAAACTACATAATGGAACATACAAGTACAGATGTAAGATACATAATGGAACATACAAGTACATGTGTAAAATACTTACTGGAACATAAAAGTACAGGTGTAAACTACATAATGGAACATAAAAGTACAGGTGTAAAATATATAATGGAGCATACAACTGCAGATGTAAGATACATACTAACATACTAGATGCCAGCAGAGCAGGCCTCTTGGTCTATCACGTCTGCTCAAGCTTCAGCACTCTGATTGGGTACTGTAGCCATCTACCTGGCTCCTTCCACTGTTACTCCATCCCCCAGTCCCCCTCCCCAGGTAAGCCATCCTCTGCTTCACCCCTTGCCTATGCCTATCCCACCCTCTCTTGAACCCTTCCACTGTAGCTGCCTGTACCAGCTCCCCGGGCAGCACATTCCACAGATCCACCACTCTCTCAGTGAAGTACCTCCTCCTCCTTTCCCCCCTAATCCTCCCACCCTCAATCTTTCAGCTGTGTCCTATGGTGATTCCTTCCTCCCTCCTTCTGCTGATAGATCCCATCTTGGCTTACCTTATTTACTCCCTTAAGGTACTTGAAGACCTCAATTATGTCCCCCCGGTCCCTCCTTTCCTCCAGCGAGAACAGGTTGAGCTCCCTTAGTCGCTTCTCATATGTCATATCCCTGAGGCCCCAGATCATTTTGGTCACTCTCCTCTGGACGCTCTCCAGGAGTTGGATGTCCTTCCTTATGTGTGGCCTCCAGAACTGCACACAGTACTTCAGGTGTGATCTAACCAGGTTGTTGTGCAGTGGCAATATCACTTCCCTGTTCCTAGAGGTAGTCCCCCTAGCGATGCAGCCCAGCATCCTATTTGCCCTGACCACAGCCCTCCTGCACTGCTCTGAATTATTCATGTTAACATCTACCAGGACTCCCAGGTCCTTTCCACTGTTGTGGCCTGCAATTCATCCCTCCCCAGGGTATGCACATATTTGGGGTTTTCACACCCTAGATGTAGCACCTTGCACTTGGAGGAGTTAAATTTCAATTTCCAGGTGCAGGACCACCTGTCCAGAGTATCCAGGTCCCCTTGCAGGGCCAATTTCCCTTCTCCCCTTCCACCACTGTCCCCAGCTTAGAGTCGTCTGCAAGGAGACTCATTTCACACCCGATACCTTCTCTGATATCGGAGATATAGGCACTAAACAGGAGCGGCCCAAGAACTGATCCCTGTGGGACCCCACTTATGACCTCCCTAGGAGATGAGACCTCCCTCCCAACTACTACTCGCTGAGTGTGCCCAGAAAGCCAATTTCCAATCCACCTAACTGTCAATGGGCCTACCCCATCCTCCCCAGCTTCTCCAGTAGGCCATTGTGGGAGACCGAATTAAATGCCTTGCTGAAGTCCAGGAACAGTACATCCACTGGTCTCCCCCTGTCAAGTGCTGACGTCACCCACTCATAGAATTCTACAAGGTTAGTTTTACATGATCTAACTGGCACAAACCCATGTTGCCAGTAATCCAGGTAACCCATCTCCTCTAAGAAACCCCCCAGCCTTTCCATAAGTATGCTGTCCATTATCTTCCCCACCACCGATGTCAAACTGACAGGTCTATAGTTTTCTGGATCTTCTCTCGACCCCACTTTATGGATAGGAACAACATGCGCCTGCCTCCAATCCCTTGGCACCTTCCCCGTCTGCAGCAACATGTTAAAGAGATCCGCCAGTGGCGCAGCCAAAACATCCGCCAACTCCCACAGTACCCTGGGATGAATAGCGTCAGGCCCTGGATATTTGTCCTTTTTTAGGGACTTGAGGGCTTCTCACACCCGACCAATAGGAATATCAGCATCTGTCGCCCCCCCCCCACAGCAGAATCAGCCTGATGACCCACACCTGGACTACCTCCCCAGCAGCTTGTTCTTCAGCAGGTAGCCCAATAAGCAGGTCTGCTGCCCCTTCTGTGTCCTGCACCCACTTTTTTGGGAGTTCCCAAGCCTCCTCCCTAGTGAACACTGAGGTAAAGTACTCATTTAGTACCTCTGCCTGCTCTCCAGCCTCTTCCACCCACCCCCCAGCTGGCCTCAACCTACTGAGCTGGCCCCTGACTTTCCTCCTCTCCCCAATATACCTAAAGAACCCCTTTTTCCCACCTCGGATCCCCTGAGCCAGCCTCTGCTCCTTCCAGGCCTTTGCCCCCCTCACCACTCTGGTGACTTGCCTGGCTGCAATGTGATAGCGTTCCCTATCCCTCTCTCCTCTCATTTTTTTACCTACTTTAGGCAGCCTTCTTCTCTCTTACTGCCTCCTGGACCTCCTTGGTCCACCAGCATGGTTTGCGAGACCTACCGCCCTTGCGCCTCATCCTTACACAGGTCGTGGTGGCCACCTGTAGCCCCTGCTTTATGATTTCCCACCTGCCTTCTACGTCCAGATCTAGTTTTAACTCCCACAAATACCCCTTGAGAATGTCCCCCATGCTCCTAATGTCTGCTCCCCTAAAATCAACTATCATCATCCTTGAACAATCCCCCCCCCCCACATTAAGCCAAAACCAGACTCTGTCATGATCACTCTCAGCCAGGGATTCTTCCACAGCCATATCCCGTACAAGATCCCCATCTGCTAAAACCACATCCAGGTTATGACCCTCCCTCATTGGGTCCATCATCTGCTGATTGAGAACACATCCAATAAGCCATCCAGCAACTTCTGTTCCCTGGTCACAGTGGACATCGTAGTTCCCCAATTGGTAGCTGGCATATTAAGGTCCCCCATCAAGACCACTCCTTCCCCCTCCAGTCCACACTGACCCCTAATGTTAGTCAGCAGGCACTCCTCCTGGTCCTCCGCCAGTCCTGGGGGCCTATATACCACCCCAACTTAATCCTCCCTCCCACAGGGGTTCACAAAGTGACCCACAAGGCCTCCATGCTGCCCTCCACTTCCTCCACTGTAATACCCTCGATGTTATCCCTAATAAACATTGCTACTCCACCCCCTCAGCCCACCATTCTATCCTTCCTAAACGCAAGGTACCCACTCAGATTAAGATCCCAGTCATGGCCAGGGGTGGCCCAAGTTTCAGTGACCACTGCTACATATGGAACATTCAAGTACAGGTGTAAGATACATAATGCAACATACAAGTATAGGTGTTAGATACGTAATGGAACATGCAGTACAACTACAGATGTAAGATACATAATGGAACATACAATTACAGGTGTAAGATACATAATGGAACATTCAACTATAGGTGTAAGATACATTACGGAACATGTAAGTAGAGGTGTAAAATACATAATGGAACATACAACTACAGGTGTAAGATACATAATGACACATATAGGTACTGTACAGATTTAAGATACATAATGATACATATACTGTAGGTACTGTACAGATTTAAGATACATAATAGGTGGCGCTGATGGTTGATGCACTGGATGCCACTCCTTGTGCCACGCCGGTGACCCGGGTTCAGAAACGGACTTGGGTCATTCGAGGATCGGTTGGGGTGAGGAAGGACAGAGCATCTGTAGACCATTCTCCTTCCTCGGGGAGGAGGCACTGTTAGGCACACTGTAGCATGACGCCCAGCAGTGGATAGATGCCAGCACAGGCATGCCAACCAGAAAAGGGATGGTCCCACGACAGGAGCATTGCATTTATGAACTGTCATGATTTTTAATGGTCTAATTTTAATTGTTAGAATTTTATGGAATCTGTTCTTAAATACTGTAAAGCACCTTGGCATTTGAAAGGCACTCAATAAATAAAGTCTTATTATTATTATTTATTATTATTGGGCTACTTCCATGTAGGTGGGGGTCAGCCACCGCACTCATTGCACGGATTGGGGGCTGGGGAGAAAATAGAAAAAATAATAGGAGCTGGCAGGCTCTATGATGGCTGGCAAACCTGCGCCGATACCCGGGAACTAGATGTAGGCTTCCAGGGTGGGGAGAAAGTCAAACTCTCCTCTCTCTGACCCTGTCACGGGGGGGGGGGGACCCATGGAGGACTCCCCAGAGAATCAGCTGCAGGATGCCAGACCGGAGAAATGAACTTCCTCTGAGGGAAGGGAGGGGCCAAGTGCCTGCCACCTCCTGAAAAAACTACTAATAAGATACATAATGGAACATACAACTACAGGTGTAAGATACATAATGGAACATTTAAGTACAGGCGTAAGATACATAATGGAACATTCAATTGCAGGTGTAAGATACCTAATGGAATATACAAGTACAGGTGTAAGATACATAATGGAACATACAAGCACAGGTGTAAGATGCATATTGGAACCTTTGAGTAAAGGTATAAGATACATAATGCAACATACAAGTACACGTGTAAGATACATAATGGAGCATACAAGTACAGGTGTAAGATACATAATGGTGCATACAAGTACAGGTGTAAGATACATAACAGAACATACAGGTACAGGGATAAGATACATAATGTATAGAATAAAGTATGGAGTGGTGTGTTTAATGAGAATTTACACACACCCGAGGGTTAGATGATACATAAACCCCAAGAGCATAGCTTGAGGGGTTTGTGCAAAGCATCTAACCCCGAGGATGTGTGTAAACTTTGAGTTTACACACACTACCCCACATTTTATTTTATATAATTGCTTGGACTCCAGTTTTTGGCCACAACAATTATATTAAATAGCAGCAGTTTCGGTGTGGCCACGCTTCAGTTTACTTTTCGTCCGGTTGGAAGATTTTTGTTTTTGGCGGTTTCACTTTTTTTCTTCTCTTAAATATTTTGCTATCCTCCATCTGTAAAAAGAGTAGTTCTTTTTTTATATATAACTTTCATTACCGCCATGTTTCTTTGGACGCTGGGTTGCGGGAGAAAAGGAAGCGGCGAGCCAGAAAGGGAGACGCTGCAGCAGACGCATGCGTAGAGGGAGGAGAACCGTGCACATGTTTGCTGTTATAAACACTCCTATATAATGACAAATTTATGCCACGGTTTCTGTATGGCAAAAGGGGAGACCCATTAATTATGGAACATTTAAGTACAGGTGTGAGATACATAACGAAATATACAAGTATAGGGATAAGATACATAATGGAACATAAATGTAAAGGTGTAAAATACATAATGGAACACCTAGGTACAAGTAAAAAATATACATATTATGAAATGGATTGGAAGAATGCCAACTCCTGATTGGCCAAAAAGCTACTTTCAATTGGGCCATTATCCTAGTACAATAGCCCGGTTGAAACTAGCTCCCATCAAGCAGGACCCAGCACCCATTCTGAAAACATTCCACACTGACAGTGCATCTCGTAATGTAAAGCACTGCAACCACTCTGCTCCATCTGAAACACAGCTGCACTTTGACAGGATTTGTTTATTACCTTTAGCACAGAATTCGGGACACATTAAGGGCTCCCTCTCTCCTCACTAACTCGCAACGTAAAAATGAGGTTGCATTAATTGCTCCCGCTCTCTCCACTAACTTGACAGGTACCTGCTGGGTATTTCAACTGCCGCTCACTCATTTGCTCGGAGTCAGTGGGTAATTTTTCTCCCTGAACTTGCCAACGATTGCAGAGTCTGTAAAAACAACCAGCAGGACCAGCTAAAACCGCTGCTGTACTCATTTCTGAAAGGGACATTAGTGACAGAAATAGGAGCAGGACTGGGACCCAGAAGTAGTGAAGCGGAAAGGCAGTGACGGCAAGCAGAAAGTCAAGAATGGGCAGGTACTACTTTTTGTCTTTTAACTTAAATCGCTATATTTCTTGTGTTGCAGAAATACAAAAGTCACAGATATGTTTTATTTATTTTTATTTACAAATAGTGTTGGTACCAATTTCATAACTGCAATAAAGCACTTGGGGGCATTAAGGTGGAATAATGGCCCTTCTTGGGTGGTGGAAGCACTTGCTTCACATCATGCTTCAGCCCACCTATAAGATGGGCAGTTATCCACATAATGCCCCAAATCATGCCTTATTGTTTAAATGAAACACATAAGTACAGGTGTAAGATACATTATGTAACCTACAAATACAGGTGCAAGATACACAAAGGAACATTCAAGTACAGGTGTAAGATACATAATGGAACTTACACGTACAGGTGTAAGGTACATAACAGAACATATAAGCACTGGTGTAAGCTGCATAATGGAACCTTCAAGTAAAGGTATAAGATACATAATGCAACATACAAGTCCAGGTGTAAGATGCATAATGCAACATACAAGTACAGGTGTAAGATACATAACAGAACATACAGGTACAGGGATAAGATACATAATATAGAGAATAAAGTATGGAGTGGTGTGTTTAATGAGAATTTACACACACCAGAGGGTTAGATGCTACATAAACCCCAAGAGCATAGCTCAAGGGGTTTGTGCAAAGCATCTAACCCCGAGGATGTGTGTGTAAACTTTGAGTTTACACACACTACCCCATACTTTATTTTATATAATTGCTTGGACTCCCCTTTTTGGTCACAGCAATTATATTAAATAGCAGCAGTTTCGGTGTGGCCAGGCTCCAGTTTACTTTTCGTCCGGTTGGCAGATTTTTGTTTTCGGCAGTTTCACTTTTTTTTTTTCTTTTAAATATTTTGCTATCCTCCATCTGTAAAAGGAGTAGTTCTTTTTTATATATAACTTTAATTACCGCCATGATTCTTTGGATGCTGGGTTGCCGGCGAAAAGGAAGTGGCGAGCCAGGAAGGGAGACGCTGCAGCAGATGCATGCGTAGAGGGAGGAGAACTGTGCGCATGCTTGCTGTTATAAATGCTCCTTTATAATGGCAAATTATGCCAAGCTTTCTCTATAGCAAAAGGGGAGACCCATTAATTATGGAACATTTAAGTACAGGTGTGAGATACATAACGGAACATACAAGTACAGGTGTAAGACACATAACAGAACATACAAGTACAGGGATAAGATACATAATGGAACATAAACGTAAAGGTATAAAATACATAATGGAACACCTAAGTACAAGTAAAAAATGCATATTATGAAATGGGTTGGAAGAATGCCGACTCCTGATTGGCCGAAAGCTACTTTCAATTGGGCCGTTATCCCAGCACAATAGCACGGGTTGAAACTAGCTCCCAGCAAACAGGACCCAGCACCCATTCTGAAAACATTCCACACCGACAGTGCATCTCGTAATGTAAAGCACTGCAACCACTCTGCTCCATCTGAAACACAGCTGCACTTTGACAGGATTTGTTTATTACCTTTAGCACAGAATTTCGGTCATATTAAGGGCTCCCTCTCTCCCCACTAACTAGCAACATAAAAATGAGGTTTCATTAATTGCTCCCGCTCTCTCCACTAACTTGACAGGTACCTGCTGGATATTTCAACTGTCGCTCACTCACTCTTTCTTTGCTCGGAGTCAGTGGATCATTTTTATGTTTACTTGCACACATGTGCAAGAAACATAGTGCCATCATCTGAGTTTTTGGAGGTGTGGCAGCCCTCTTCCAATTCAGGCAGTGTGTTTGCAGGCGCGGCCGCAGTTCTCCAATGCCTGCTTGAGCTGTCTATGACCTTGCGTCAAAATAAATTGGCATACAGTTGAAAGGGGGCTACGCTCAGTGTACAGCGATAAGATATCGCCTGCTCATGACGCTCCCCTACACACACACACACACACACACACATATGCATACTGCGTGCTCGCTCCCCACACTGTGTAGCCGGCCAGGGGGTGCTTCCCAATCCCCGTCGGCTGCTCGCCCCCCCAAAACAGAGTTCTATATGCCGCGCTAGGTGCCACCCCAGTGTGGCTACACATCATATAGCCACGGACGGGTGCCCAATCCCCGTCGGCTCCACTGGGCCCCCAGTACAGGTGCCACGCTGGGAGCCCACCCCAGCATGGCAACATGTTATCACCGATGGGGTGCCCAATCCCATCGGCCCATCGCCCCCACCAGCCGTGATTGTGCCATGCTGGGGAGCCCACCCCTAACATGGCAAACGTCCGCCGCTATCGCTATTTTAAAGAAAAACACCTGAAACTCAAAATGGTCCTCGCTGTCTCTGCCCCCACCCACGCATCACCGCCCACCCACTGTGCACCCTGCCTCTCCATACCCCCATACCCCATACTTACCTCCGACCGGCACGACATCTTCGTGGACCGGAACACATCTGCACTCTTCAAAGCCGACCGTGAACTGAGGAAATGCCGGTAAGCTGTATAATGGGATAGATAGGGTTTTTTCAACTTTGCTGCATATCTTAGACATTTTTTGGAATTTTTGCACCAAATTTTCAACATGGGGTTTTTGGGACCCCTTCTCATGAATGATCTCACTGTCATGGTGTTAATCGGCCCCGAAGGGTGATTTCACAGTCACTGCACGAAATCACCTTTCGGGACAGAGTAACAAAATGACACTGCCACTGTTTATAAGGTGGGCTCTCAAAAAGCCTATGTTGAAAATTTGGTGGAAACATTCCTAAAAATGACTGTTTTACGAGCATGCGTTGCGCAGTTCCTACGCACACTCGTAAGTTCGCGAATTTTCAATATTTTCACTCCAGATTTTTCAACATTTCCATTTTATTACACTTCCGTATGAGCAGTGCAGCTGTCATTTTTCACATCTTGCCCAAAACGTGTTTCCACCCATGTAGTGCACAATGGCGCAGTCGGTGGGCGAAATCAATGTATGGGACACATTAAGAAAATCACAGTGACACTGTTCATGAGCAGAGGTCTTAAAATGGCTATGTTGAAAATTTGGTGAAACAATTCCTAGAAATGACTGTTTAACATTGTGCGTTGCACAGTTCAAACGCACGCTCGTAAGTTTGCGAATTTTCTATATTTTCATTCCAGATTTTCCACATTGCCATTTTATTACACTTCCTTATGAACAGCACAGCTGCCATTTTTCACATGTTGCCCAAAATGTGTTTCCACACATGTAGCGCACAATGGTGCAGTCGGTGTGCGAATGCAATATTTGGGACAGATTAAGAAAATCACAGTTACACTGTTCATGAGCAGAGGTCTTAAAATGGCTATGTTGAAAATTTGGTGACAAAAGTCCATAAAATGACTGTGTTACGAGTGAGCATTGCGCAGTTTCCACGCACCCTCGTAAGTTCATGACTTTGTAATATTTTCAGTCCAGATTTTCACCAGTGGTATTTTTCCACACTTCCTTATGAACAGTACAGCTGTCATTTTTCATAACATGGCCGAAATGTGTTTTCACACTTTCAGCGCAGAGATGCGTGGTCGCTGTGGCAAATCATTGTTCAGGACAGATAAAGAAAATCACAGTGACACTGTTCATGATCGGAGGTCCCAAAATGCCTGTGTTGACAATCTGCTGTAAAAATTCCCCAAACTAATTACATTACAGGTGTGTTGCACAGTTTCTATCACACTCGTGACTTCACCAGTTTTTAATATTTTGCTGCAGATTTGCAACATTGCCATTTTACACCTCCCCATGAACAGTATAGCTGTCATTTTTCACATCCTGTTAGGAAAGTGTTTTGCACCTGTGGTGCTAAATGCCGTAGTCACTGTGCATAAGCAGCTTTCGCTAAAAACTGATATTACCACTGTTCATGAGGTGGGGTCACAAAAAACCATGTTCAAAATTTGGGTGAAAATACCAACAATGCCTGAGGTGTTAGGGTTTCCAACCATAACACCCCACCCTGTAGAGAATGACAAGCATCAGGGGTGTAACTTGGGATTCTTGCCTGTAATGCTCATACCATTCCACACCCTGCAGCCAGTGAGAGGCATCGAGGTATGCCTTGGACTCTTCGGCCCCAAAGTTCATCCCATTCTCCTATACCGCACCCATCTCACCATATTTCCTGATGGAATGGGGTGCACATAAGGGCCAAAGACCCCCAAGGCACACCGTGACACTTGTCAGTGTCTGCAGGGTAGGGTGTGGTGAAATGGCGTGGCCATTATGCCTGACGACCCAAAGGCACACCCCAATGCCTGTCACTTTCTGCAGGGTGGTGGTGGGGTTGGCTTCAGTTCAATACTTCACTGCCATTTCTGTTATGCAGCTCTATAACATCTACACTACCAATGCCAATGCCAGCAAGCAAACATTCGGCATTGTCAAATGCTTGTTCTCTCTGAACTTGCCAACGATTGCAGAGTCTAAAAACAACCAGGAGGACCAACAAAAACCACTGCTGTACTCATTTCTGAAAGGGACATTAGTGACAGAAATCGGAGCAGGACTGGGACCTGGAAGTAGTGAAGCAGAAAGGCAGTGACGGCGAGCAAAAAAGTCAAGAATGGGCAGGCACTACATTTTGTCTTTTAACTTGAATCTCTATATTTCATGTGTTGCAGAAATACAAAAGTCACAGTTATGTTTTATTTCTTTTTATTTACAAATAGTGTTGGTACCAATTTCATAACTGCAATAAAGCACTCAGGGGGGGGCATTAAGGTGGGATAACGGCCCTACTTTGGTGGCGGAAGCACTTGGCTTCACATCGTGCTTCAACCCACCCGAGATGGGCCGTTATCCCACCATAACGCCCCCCCCCGTCATGCCTTATTGCTTAAATGAAACACATTAGTACAGGTGCAAGATACATAAACATAGAAACATAGAAACATAGACTTTGACGGCAGATAAGGACCGCTAGGCCCATCTAGTCTGCCCATTTCCCTACCTACAGGATAGGCCGCAGATCCTAGTTAACCAACAGCCTATTTCTTCGTACCCCCCACAAGAATTGCCTTATGTCTGTCCCATGCATTCTTGAATTCTCCCACAGTTTTAGACCCCACAATGTCCTCAGGAAGGCTGTTCCATGCATCCACTACCCTCTCTGTGAAATAATACTTCCTCACATTGCCCCTGAACCGCCCTCCTTCTATCTTTAAATTGTGTCCCCTTGTTCTTGCAAGTCTCTTTTCTGAAAGATGCTACCCTCTTGGACTTTGTTGATTCCACTGAGGGTACTTAAAGTTTATATCATGTCCCCCCTCTCCCTTCTTTCCTCAAGGGTATACATATTAAGCTCCTTTAGTCTCTCCTCATACGGCTTCTCTTGCAGACCCTGCACCATTTTAGTTGCCCTCCTCTGGACTACCTCTATCCTGTCTATGTCCTTGTGGAGATGGGGTCTCCAGAACTGGACACAGTACTCCAGATGGGGTCTCACCAACTGTCTGTACAGAGGGATAACAACTTCCTGTTTTCTGCTGCTGATGCCTCTCCCCATACATCCCAGTATACCCCCAGCCCTCCCTACTGCCTTCTCACATTGCTTGCTAACCTTAAGGTCATCTGATATGATTACCCCCGGTCCCTTTCCTTTTTTGTTGTTGTTACTACCTCCCCCCCATTGTGTATTCTTCCCTGGGTTCTTGTTTCCCAGGTGCATTATTTGCACTTCTTTGCATTGAATCCTAGCTGCCATACTTCTGACCATTCCTCCAACCTTGCCAAGTCCCTTTTCATCCTTTCCATGCCTCCTTGTGTATCAACCCTGTTGCAGATCTTTGTGTCATCTGCAAAAGGCATACTTTCCTTCAGTCCTCTGCAATGTCACTGATGAAGACATTAAAAGGACTGGACCCAATACTGAACCCTGCGGTACCCCACTAGTAACCCCTCTTTCTTCAAGTGGACTCCATTTACAATTACCTTCTGTGTCCTGTTGTGCAGCCAATGTTTTACCCAGGCTACCACCCTGGGACCCACTCCCAGGCTGGTTAATTTGACTATTAATCTTTTGTGTGGGAGTGTGTCAAATGCCTTGCTAAAGTCTAGGTAGGCCATGTCCACAGCCCCTCCCTGGTCTACTACTTTGGTCACCCAGTCAAAGAAATCTATTAGATTCATCTGACATGACCTTCCCGCTGTGAACCCATGCTGCCTTGGGTCCTGTGCTCCACTGGCCTCTAGGTACTCAACTATTCTTTCCTTCAAGTGACTCCATCACTTTCCCTACCACAGAGGTCAGACTGACAGGTCTTTAGTTTCCTGCCTCTGTGGTCCCACTTTGTGAAGGGAATCACATCCGCCTTTCTCCAGTCCTCGGGTTCCACACCATCCTCCCATGATTTATTAAAAAGAGTAGCCAGTGGTTTCACTAGTTCCTCCCTTAATTCTTTTAGAATTCTGGGGTGAATTCCATCAGGACCCATTGCTTTGTCCACCTTCAGTTTTAGGAGTTCTTGCAGAACCCTTTCTTCTGTGAAAGGACTGGGATCGACCCCTCTCAAGAGTGCTTCTGTTAATTGGATTAGGCACTTCCCCTCCTCTTTTGTGAATACTGAGCAGAAATATTTGTTCAGTATCCTCTTTTTCACTGTTCCTCTGCCCACCCACCGTTCATTCTATTCAGCCTCACTATCCCTCCCTTTGTCTTTCTATGCTCGCTGATGTACCTATAAAGGTTTTATCCCCCTTCTTAACTGAGGTTGGCTATCTTTTCCTCAGTTTGGGCCTTTGCTATTCTGACTTCCTCCTGCTTCCTTCTGCCTTAACTGGTACAGCTCTCTGTCCTGCTCCTTCTGTGTTTCTTATACTTCCGGAATGCTATCTTTTTTCCTGACTTTCACAGCCATCTCTTTTGAGAACCATAGTGGCTTTTCTTTCATTTTGATTTTTTATTTGCTTCACACAAAGGCTTGTTGCCTCTGTGATGGCAGTTTTGATAATTCCCCATTGTTGCTCCACCTCCTTCTAGCCTGTTTGCTAGTGCTTTTCTGAGCACTCTCCCATCTTGCCAAAGTCAGCCTCCTAAAGTCCAGTACCCTCACTTTTGTATGGCTTGACTCTGTAGCTGAGTTTAACGTGAACCACACTGTTTGATGGTCACTTGTCCCCAGATGGCAACCCACTTCTAGATCTGAGATCCTCTCACTGCCCCCGTTTGAGAGTACAAGGTCTAAGATTGCTCCCTCATGAGTGGGTTCCGAAACTAGCTGTCTAATGCCTGCCACCTCTAGGGCATCAAGAATGGCCCTGCTCTTGGATGTGGCTGCAGCAAATGTGCTCCAGTTAACATCTGGCATATTCAGGTCTCCCATCAACAGTATCTCCTCTTTCTCTGCCATTCTAAGAATGCCTTCTATCATATCCTTGTCCAAACACTCCCCCTGACATGGGGGTCTGTACACAACCCCTGTGCAGATTGTGGTGCCCTTTCCAGTCTCCAAGGTGACCCACAGTGCCTCCTCTTCTCCCTGTTTACTCTTTGGTTCAGTTGCTTTTATCCCTTTCTTTACATAGAGAGCTTCTCCTCCCCTCTTCTTCCCTGCCTGTCTCTCCTGTAGGTTATGTACCCTGGTATGTTAACATCCCAATCATGGTTCTCTGTGTACCATGTTTCTGTGACTGCTACGATATCCAGGCATCCCTCTTCCATCACGGCCACCAGCTCAGGGAGCTTGTTTCCCAGACTACGGGCAATGGTACTCATTACCCTTACCCTCCATTTTCTGATGGCCTTACTTCCTTTTGCCCCATCCTTGTCCTTCTTGCCTTTGTCACTTTCTCCATTTACCCCTGCCCTTCTCCCTATTGACACCTCTATGTTGGTGTTTGCTGCACTTACTACCATGATTGTTTGGAGGGGGCTAGGATTTCCCTGCTCCTTTCCAGTGCCTCCCCCCTTGGCTAGTTTAAAAGCTTGCCAATGAAGCATTTAAACCTATCACCTAGGATCCTGGTTCCCCTTCCGGACAGATGCAGCCCATCATGCCAGTATAAGCATGCATCACTCCAGATGGACCCCCAGTCCCCAATGAAGCCAAATCCCTGAGCTCCACACCAGTTTTTCAACCACTGATTGAATCCCATGGTGCAGAACACCCTAGCCTCTCCTATGCCATAGATGGGCAGAACCTCCGAGAAGGTTACCGTGCATGCTACTTGACTAAGGCCGCTCCCCAATTTCACAAACTCTTCCTGTACTTCTCTAATCCCTTTCTTAGCCAGGTCATTTGTCCCTACATGGACAATGACATCCAGCTCCCTCCCCTGTGCAGCTGCTCCGGCAATCCTGAGGATTCGCTCCCTGTCCCTCCAAGCCATGGCGCCAGGCAGGCACCTTACCTCCCTCTCCCCTTCCTCCCCCAGTTCTACCTTCCTAACAATGGAGGTCCCCACCAGGAGTTGTTTCCTTCCTCAGGGTCCCTGCCACCCTCCTGTGAGTCTCCTTTGTGGGTTCCCAGCATCCTCGGTCTCCACTGTGGGTGCCTCCATGAGAACCACACTTTACCAGAATGGCATAGGAATTGTGGAGAGGTACCACTGGAGGATGCACCTCTGTTCCACCACCCTCACCCTCCCTGAGCCCACTGTGGTCCAACTGCTCCTCTTTCTTGGCAACCCCTGAGAGCAGCGGCAGTGGCACTAGTGGTCCCTGGATGGAAGATGAGGTCCCACAAATCCTGGCCAACTTAGCCTGAGATGAGCAACCTCCTCCCTCAGCCCAGAGAGGTGCCTGCAGATGGGACAACACCACATCCTCCAGAATGTCTCCCGGAAGACTGCTGCTCACAGCCACTGCACTGCACCACTCCAATCATGTCTTATTTCTGGCCCCTTAACTGTTTGCAATCCTTACTCTTTCCTCTGTTTTTTTTTTCTCTCTCTCCTTACTTTCTGCATGTGTGCCCTTTAAGCTCCTGATTGTCCTGTTCTGAGACAAGAATATCCTATACTTCTCAGTAGGCCACTTACTTGCTCAGAGGCAGACCTCCAGCAGCTAGAGGGGGCTGGAGAGCTACTCTTGCCCTTCTAGGATGGTGTGTCTTTGGTGGTTCTGTGATCACTCACTTCCTGCTCCCAAACAGGAAGTTCCTGTTGTCAGTCAAATCCTGTGACTATAAAACATAGAACTAGCTTTGGGGGGGGTAGAGGGGAGGGAAGGAGGGCAATATAGACCCAGCAGAGAAGTCCAGTCACACAGCAGTCCTTTCTCCTGGTGTATTCTGCCAAGTTAAAGGAACATTCAAGAGCAGGGGAAAGATACATAATGGAACTTACAAATATAGGTGTAAGATACATAATGCAACATACAAGTGCAGGTGAAACATACACAATGCAACATATAAGTACAGGTGTAAGATACATAATGGAACATACAAGTACAGGTGTAAAATACATAACAGAATATACAAGTACAGATTTAAGATACATAACAGAACATACAAGTACAGGGGTAAGATGCATAATAGAACATACAAGTACAGGTGTAAGATACATAATGGAACTTACAAGTACAGGTGCAAAGTACATAATGGAACATATGAGTACAGGTGAAAGATATATAATGCAACATACAAGTACACATGTAAGATACATAATGGAACATACAAGTACAGGTGTAAAATACATAACAGAACATATAAGTACAGGTTTAAGATACATAACAGAACATGCAAGTACAGAGTAAGATACATAATAGAACATGCAAGAACAGGTGTAAAATACATAATGGAACATACAAGTACAGATGTGAGGTACATAATGGAACATACAGGTACAAGTGTAAAATACAACATGGAACTTGCAAGTGTAAGATACATAACAGAACATATAAGTACAGGTGAAAAATGTTTCACGGAACATACAAGTACAGGTTTAAGATTCATTATGGAACATACATGTGTAGGTGTAAGACACATAATGTAACATAAACGTACAGGTGTAAGATACATAATGTATCATACAAGTACAGGTGAAAAATACATAATGGAACACAAACGTACAGGTGTAAGATACATAATGTATCATAAAAGTACAAGTGAAAATTATATAATGGAACATACCAGTGTAACCCCCCCCCCCTTGGGTGGTGCTTAAGTTGCCACCTCCGACCACTCTGTCCACCAATCTGTGGTCCCATTGAGTCCCCTTATGCTCCTGCTGGCCCCCCAAATGCCTTAATCCCATGTGGGGGACTGGAGGAGTGTAGAAAGTAAAACCACCCACCTAGTGGTTTGGCAAGCACCGCACTAGACAGTGCGAGCATTCCAAAGGAAGCCTGCATAATTGTGCAAGCTGATAGCTGCCAGCTGTAATATTGAAGGAGTGCTATGGCATTCACTGTGAAAGCCACTCCTGCAGCTTGTGGGCAGCTTCCCTGCATGTGCTCCGGCCCTGGTGGGCATAAAATTGTTAAAAGTGGGTTCAGAGGCACTTAAGGAAGCTAAATTAAATATTAAGTTAAAATGCTCTGAAGCGCTATGAATTTAAAAGGGTGCACATGTTACTTTAAGAGCAGCCATCCTGGTCACCCTTGACCCCTGTTTCAGCCAGCAGGAGTTCAAGGAGCCCACATGACTACAGCAATGGCTCCTGGAAAAAGGAAAGGACTGTCGTTTGGCACCAGAACAGCCAGCCAATCAGGTGTTGAATGAACATTCTACATACTAATTTGCCTGACTGACAGCCTGGTTGACAAACTGAGACCCTGATCTGATCCCCTTAAACCTGAGGGGCAGATCCATCAAGTAGCAGTTGTTTGGGAGTCTCCAGAGTGAGAGTAGGCTCTGCAGTGAGCTCTGAGGAGAGTTTGGTGGCTTACCTGGGGCTTCCACAGCCAGAAACCCAGGGAAAGACTCATCCATTTCCAACAGCAGGAAAGTCAGAGTGAAAATGTAAACTGCTTTGTGATTTCCAACTGAGCAGTCAAACGTCTGACACTGAGACACTGATTCCTACTACAGTCTGGTAGGAAATCCAGAGACTGCTTGTTGAACTTTGTACCACAGCTCCCAGTCTGCAGTGTGGTAGAAGCCATCTACAGCCTGACTCCTAAGCTCCAGAGAGAAGAACTTTTGCCAGCAGAGGATGGTCTGGGGAATCGGCCAGGTAGTGTCATAGCTAGGCATTACCTATAGTCCTCACCCCTTAGGGTGGGATGCCTGGATGTGTGGGGTTCTGGCTCCCAGTACTGGTTCTTTCAGCCTGTGGCCCTAGCTAAGAAAGAAGGTGGCAATCTGCCAGAACCTGCAACGTTTCAGAAAGTGGCAAGCTGCCAGCTCCTGCCACAGCTAAGCAAGCTGCCAGTCTATTTGTACAGACTGAGGCCCCCAGCTCGACTGCTTGGACCACCTGCCTGTTGCTCATACCCTGTAACAACTGTATCTACAGAACCATGAGTAATCTCAGAGCTTGCCCTGCAACTGGGGAATTGTAAATAGTTGTTTCACCAAAGCTACTATTTGACCATTTAGCCAGGATTTACAAATTACAAGTTTGCCACTTAGATCTATTTTTGCAATTGCATGGCCTGTGGGGTTTGATTTAAAAATAGTTTGTTTAAAATGCACCAACATTGGTCAACCAGCTGCAACGTTATCAGGCCTGCACTGTTCCAATGACTGGGTGTAACCATATAATGTACCTATGTCATTATCCATTGGCTCCAAACTGCCTAACTGCTCATGTGCGCACAGTGGGTCAACTTGACCTAGGAGAAACAATGAGTTTCACTCACACCATAGCAACATACAACAGCAAGAGCCTGCATGTCCTTATATGGATCTAGCAGAAACCAATGTGTAGAATGCAATACCCAAGAATGCCCAAACATGTCTAGACAAGTTCTGCCTAGATGCTAATAACAAAATGATTTTATTGGTACATGGGTGATTTTATGCTGGGGGAGAGATGATGTATATATATATATATATATATATAGCTTCCTTGCTTTTCCTAGGAGAAGAGAAAATGTAACATCAACGGCTGTACAGCACCACGCTGAAGTAAACTTATCTTTTACTCTTCCGACTGCGACTGTGTCATCTGTATCGTAATGTACAACTAGATCCCGAGGTAATACGTAGCCTGGAGGACCCCCAGCTATAATTCCTCCGCTACACTGGGTACCCAGTGAAGATAGTGGGGAGCTCCCATTTACTCAACTGAGGTAAACTGGTATCAGTCAGGGAGAGGCTAGCATGTGCTGGTGGGAGGTGGGCACTGTGCATGTTCCTGTTTGCTGACTAAGTAATTGCTTGTTGTTTATCCTCCACCCCTTTTTCCTCTTCCCTATGCCAACCCCATGTAAATAAATTGGTGGTTAACCTCTTTACAGTTGACTCATAAGCAGGTTAGTGAGCATATTATTAGCTATAGTTTTTAATTAAATGTGTTTTGAAATACTGCAGCAAAGGTTGGTTTTCCATGTGTGGGGTGACTGTGAGGGAAGGTGGGTAGGTATGACATCCCAGAGGGTTCTATCACACAAACATCTGGCCCACTATAATTTACTCTGGGTGGAGGCACCATACTATTTACTTTACCGCCGGGAAAGAACCCCCCCTTTTTCATCAAAACCAGAACCCAGGCTCCTGAACCGTGCTTGAGCCCGCAAGGTAGGGGTAGTAGCCCATTGGTATACAGCACCCAGGTTACACAAGTACAGGTGTAAGGTACATAATGGAGCATAGAAGTACAGGTGTAAGACACACCAAGGAATGTACAAACACAGGTGTAAGATACATAATGGAACATACAAGTACAGGTGTAAGATACATAACAGAACATACAAATACAGTTGAAAAAACACATAATGGCACTTACAAGTACAGGTATAAGATACATAACAGAACATACAAGTACAGGTGAAAAATACATAATGGCACATACAAGTACAGGTATAAGATACATAACAGAACATACAAGTACAGGTGAAAAATACATAATGGCACATACAAGTACAGGTATAAGATACATAAGGGAACATGCAAGTGCAGGTGAAAAATATGTAATGGAACATACAAATACAGGTGTAAGATACATAATGGAACATACAAGTACAGGTGTAAGACACATCAAGGAACATACAAGTACAGGTGCAAGATACACAATGGAACATACAAGTACAGATGTAAGATACATAATGGAACATACAAGTACAGGTGTAAGCTACAGTACATAACGGAACATGGAAACATGGAAGTTGTTGGCAAATAAGGACCTTTTGGCCCACCTGGCCTGCCCTATTTTCCCTACCTACTGTGCCAATGCAGACCGTACTCAATCTCCAGTTCCCCCTCTTGCCTAATTTCTAAGGTCTCCTTGTGTTTATCCCATGCATGCTTGAATCCTGTTACCATTTTATCACCCACCATCTCTGCTGGGAGGCTATTTCAGGCTTCCACCACCCTTTCCATGAAGAAGTATTTTCCCACATCCTCTCTGAGTCTTCCCCTCACCAGCATTACAATATGACGCCTTGTCCCTGAGCATCTTTTTCTACGTAAAATGCTAGCCTCATGCACCTTATTAATACCTGTGACGTATTTGAATGTTTTAATCACCCCCCCCCTTTCCCGCCTTTCCTCTAGAGAGTACATATTCAGGTGCTTGAGTCTTTCCCTGTAGGGCTTTTAATGCAGGCCCTACACCATTTTGGTTGCCATCTTCTGTACCGCCTCTACCCGATCTATGTCCTTCCAGAGATGGGGCCTCCAAAACTGGACACAGTACTCAAGGTGGGGCCTCACCATCAATCTATACAGGGGTAACATTACCTCCCTCTTTCTGCAGGTGATACCCCTCCTTATGCACCCAAGCATCCTGCTAGCATTCCCCACTGCCTTACCACACTGCTTTGCTACCTCCAGGCTATCAGAAATGAATAACTCTAGGTCCCTTTCCTGTTTTGTGTTTGCCAATACCTTCCTTCCCAATTGGTATGTCGTTGCCCCCGGGTTTCTGTGCCCCAAGTGCATGATTTTGCACTTTTTTTTGCATTGAAGCTCAACTGCCAAACCCTTGACCAGTCTTATAGCTTTTTCAGATCGTCCCTTATCTTATCTCTGCCCCCCCCGGTGTGTCCACTCTGTTGCATATTTTTGTGTCATACGCAAACAGGCATACTTTCCTTTCCAGCCCTCCTGCAAGGTCGCTAATAAAGACATTGAAGAAGACTGGGCCTAGTACTGAGTACTGACCCCCTGTGGCACCCGTCTGGTCACCCTGCCTTCTTCAGAGTGAGCACCATTTACCACCACCCTCTGACTCCTGTTGCTAAGCCAACTTCTTTCCCATTTTATGACTTTTGGACCCACTCCTAAGCTGCCCAGCTTGCTCACCAGTTTTCTGTGTGGAACAGTGTCAAAGGCCTTACTTAAGTCCAGGTAGGCCATATCCACCACTGCACACTGATCCACTTCCCTAGTTACCCAGTCAAAGAACTCGATCAAGTTTGTCTGGCAAGATCTCCCCACTGTGAAACCATGCTGCCTCAGATCTTGTAATCCACTGGTCACAAGGTATTCCCCAATCCTTTCCTTCAGTAGTGATTCCATTACTTTACCCACCACTGAAGACAGGCAGACAGGTCTGTAATTTCCTACCTCCTCCCTACTACCACTTTTTTCACGTCAGATCACATCTGCCCACCCCTAGTCCCCTGGATCTTTCCCCGTAACTAGTGATAGGTTGAACAGGGCTGTCAGGGTGCAGCCAGCACCTCCTTGAGCTCCCTCAGTATCCTAGGGTGTACCTCATCTGGCCCCATTGCCTTGTCCACTTTTAGCTGTGCAAGTTCCTTGAGGACTATCTCCTCTGTAAAAGGACTACAGTAGTGTCCCCCTCCCTTCCTTTAATGCCCTTGTCTCTTATCTGTGGCCCATCACCTACCTCTTCCTTCATACTGAACAAAAGTATTTGTTTAATACTGGTATGTCTGCTTTTTGTTGGTCCTCTTCCACACAAGCCCTTACAGAAATAATTGTATGAAATGTTTTCATGCTGCACACATAAAATTACCTAAGTGATATGCGTGCTGCAAGTATCATTTAAATGTTAAATTGGAACCGATTGCATGCATATGGCACACGTGCAGCAAGCAAGTGTGGAAACCATGATGTTTATGTTAAATTGGAAAAGACTGCATGCATGTGGCATGTGTGCAAAAAAACAATTGGTCACTGATAACTGCACACGTAAAAGTTAAGTGACTTGCTCAGGATCACACCATACACAAGTGGGAGCTGAGATTCAAACCCAGATCTTCATGCCTCCAAGTCTCCTGGCTTGTAGTTCAGTGCTTTTAACCACTCAACCATACTGTCTGCACACATATGGTTTACTTGTACTTCAGTACATACTGTATCTGAATACATCTGCGTGCAAGCAACATACCTGTAGCCAGTGTATGCTTGTCAGTTTTCTTCTCTTTCTCATCTCATTTTCACAGTTGAACTGTAGCACACACACCAATGGAAACAAATTTTTTCCCATCCCCAATACACAAACTAACCCACAAAACCACTTAATTACTTGTGTCTGGCCTGTACTCCTACTATTTTTTCTCCATAATTTTGAATGCTTACACGCAAACAGACTTTCAGGTGCAAACACAAACTTAGCAATAACTCAAAACACACACACACCCACCCACATAGCCAGTTCCCCTCATGCACACACACTGTAGCGAGTATGACCATGCTGCTACAGACAACCCACCAAGTATAGATATGAGTAAAAAGTCTCTTACTTGAGTACTAGGGAGCCAGAGGCAGGAGTCTTTAAGAGATGATGTCCATAGGTCAGAGTGCTGGGGCGTACCCCCTTGAAGTGAATGGAGTTATTTTCTATTACTATTTTATATGTTATGATGATGAGTTGGAGAATAATGAAGGCCACTGTTCTACTGACAAGGTCCTTGTTAGCTGAGCGGTGGCCTTCATTAATCTCCAACTCTCCACTAATAATGTATAAAGTAGTAATTAAAAAAATGCCACCATTCATTTCAATGGTGCACACCCCTGCAATCTCCTTTGCCCTTTGTCAAAATGTGCCTGAGCGCAGGGATGTGGAGGTCAGCTTCATGGGGGGGGGGCATAAATCTGATTATAGTGGGGCTCCAATAGTCTATGCATACTATACAGCTTAACTGTCTGTGAATGCAAGGGACATATCTAGAATGTCTGTAACATCTCTAAAAGCTACAACTTATTTGGTTTGACTGAAATTTGATATGCAAATTAGGAAAAATTCAAATATATAAGATTTATCTGTATATACCCCAGAGCAGTGCATCAGCTTTGAGCTTAAATCCACCTAGTTACTAACCAATTTTTTTCCTGGCTGAAGTTCGCCCCAGCCCTTAAAAAAACAGAACTTTGTCCCAATTTTTCTCCCTGACTCCATTCCATTCAATACCCATCCCCTATGGGTCATGAAGCCACCCAAAGGTGAAGAAATGTGAAAAACACATCAATATTTCAGTCCTGTCTCCTTCCCCAATCCTCCTGTAAAAGAAATTACTTACTTTTACATACCCGGCCATATGGCCAGAACCTGCAGCCTGGCATAGTGTGCCACCAGCCCAGTTTTTAGTCCATTCCCCCACTGTCTCCTTCACCAGAAGCTGGATGCTATAACCAACCATCACAGGTCCCGAACGTGGTCCGCGACCAAGTCACCTCACCATATGAATCCACCCAACCTGGGTTTCTGCCTTCTTGCTTGATTGCTGCTGTGGTTGCTGCCACACTGCACTGATCAAGGCCTATGAAGGCCATCCACACTGCTGTCACCATGACTGCTAAGCCTAGCTTGCTGCTGTGGGGGTCTGTGCTGTTTTTTTGTATGTAAGACGAGCCTAGTACAATAAGTAGGTAGCCTAGTCTTGAGTTAGCTCACCCTCTGCCCCCTTCAGCCACCAGGGCAGATGGAGACTGACTAAGAGTAGAACAACAAAAATATGCTGCCACAACACTGCTATTGAGAGTTCAGTGCTCACTGACTCCTCCAAGCTGTAGTGTTCAGTCTGTCTACTCTGTGGTTGGAAAGACAATATCACACTTGCAAGGCTAATGCACTCTTTCTTGGATAGAGCTCACATGTGATTGTGTCACTGCTACTAGGTGGAGAGAGTGGATGACACGGTACAGACACAGTCATGTCTGGAGAGTACCTGCAGCGTGAGCACACATAGGCCAGGTGGGCACTTACTGTGCAAGAGATTAAATCCTAATTTAACGCTATTACTGCCACACCGTTAGGACAACCTAGGCACAAACATGGGGGGGCAACTATGCCCCCTCTGCCCTACCTAAATGGCACCCCTGCTTAATGGTATAAATTCATTCTCAGGTGTTAATACAATGGTTACCAGTATGTTCTGAGGTACCGTATCTCCATTTTTTATGATGTGTCCTGATCATCATTTGGGTCAGTGTCCCTCATTGGCCCTCATTTTGAGTGTCCATGTCCCTCAATTCAGTGACAAAATGTGAGTTATGGTGCATGCTTCCAAGACCCTACTCAGCATAAAGAGTGCTGAGCATGGCCATAGTGTATATTCTCCGTACAGAATGACAAAGGGAAAATAAGTGAGATAAAACAGTCATGGAGAAACACATTTGTAGTACTAAATATACATAAGGGATTTGCATGGTCCAAAACAAAAAGGATAGGCTTCACAACACAGAGGCCCCTCTTCGTACATCTGGAATGGGGATGTTGACTGGCTATATCCTAGACATTTAATGCAATAAGCAAACAATGACAAAAATCAAAAGCCATTAAACAACTTGCAAAAGGATCAGAATTAATAAGTTTACCTATTTTTTATGGGAATTCAAATCAAATGTATTTTAATGATGAATTGCAAGCAGTAGTATAAGAAATAGAAACTGATGTAGTTTTTTAGGTGAGATTTGCATCAGCTACACATGGCAAGCGTGCAGCATGTGAACCTGATGTGATGTTTAAATGATGTTCACACCAGCTTACCTGCTGCACTCATGTCAAGTGTGCAACACACGAACCGAATGTACTTTTTAGAAGATGTTCACACCAGCTTACCTGCTGTGCACATGCCAAGCTTGCAGCATTCAAACCTGATTTGCCTTTTAGACCTGGTTCGCATATGTCCACTTAGTGTATGTGAACTGCATACAAACATTGCACAGTTAAGCATCTGGCATGCATTCTACACATACACAGCACACCAATATTTCTGTAAGGGAACCCCTCCTTCCCATTTTAGCCTTACTAGCCATCCTTTATTTTGATTATATACCTAAAGAATGTTTTATTACCTTTTCTACTGACTTCGCAATATTCTCCTCTGTCTGCACATTTTTGTTCCTAACTGCTTTCCCTGCCTCCTTTTGTTTCTCCTGATATCTCTCCCTAGACTCCTCTTTCTGTGTCATCTAGTACCTTCTAAATGCTAGTTTCATTACCCTTACTTTCTCAGCTACTTCTTTAGAGAACAATAGCAGTCTCCTTTTTCTCTTACCCTTGTTAAATTGCCTGACACAGAGGTGTATTGCCTTTTCAATGTTCTTCTTTATTTTTGACCACTGTTCCTTGACTCTGCTCACTTGCCCTATGCCTGCTGGGCATCCCTGAGGCATTCTCCTATTTTCTTAAAATTGTCCCTCCTGAAATCCAGGACCCTAGTTTTAGTGTGGTTTGATTCTGGCCTGGTTCTTATATTGAACCACACCATATGATAATCACTGGTCCCCAGGTGGCTACCCACCGCGACATCAGCAACACTGTCCCCATTTGTCAGTACTAGGTCCAGTATTGCCCCCCCCACCAGTGGGTTCTTTTGACTAGGTGCCTGAGGAATGACCCTTTCAGGGAGTCCAGGATGTCCGACTGGTAATTGTTGCCACAGCTGGGAGGCTCCAATCTACATCTGGTAGACTGAAGTCCCCGACCAGCATCACCTCCCCCTTGTTTGCCATCCTTCGGCTTGCTTCCAACATATCTTTATCCACCTGTCCCCCCTGAGTTGGATGTCTATAGATCACTCCTGTGCGAACTGCAGCCCCCTTCTGTGTCTCCGGAGTAACCCACAGTACCTCTGCTCCTCCTTGCTCCTCCTGTATTTCTGTAGCTTTTATGTTTTCCCTCACACAAAAAGCCACTCCTCCCCTCCTTTTACTTAAACTCCACAAAGAGATGAAGTGCTCAACCGGGCCTTCCTCACCAGCATTTCAAAGTTCTAAATGTGGAGAAAAGAACACAGTCACCAAGTTTTTATATCCAAATAGTGCAGGGGACTGCAATTTATTCCTTCCAATAATCCACAAACAAGTTATCTTTACAAATGGTGGGTAACCAGGAACCTCTGCAACAAACAAAACCCCTAGTGCCTCGACTCTCCCGAGTCTTCCTTAACTTTTTAGATCTTAGCTTGATTATTGACACTGAAGGGGAGAGATAATATTGTATTCAAATGAAAACATTTAGAAAAGAGACAGCCACCAATTCTGTGTTACATGCCAAAAGTGCCCACCCCCCAAATTTAAAGAAATCTATTCCCTATAGTCAGCTTCTATGAATTAAAAGGAATTGCAGTTCTAATGTTGATTTTGAAATACAATCAGGAGAACTAATAGAGAGATTTCAAAATCGGGGTTATGAGGGGCAGTTACTCAAAAATGCATTTGAAAAAATACAAAGAATTGACAGGGATGTGATTTTAAAGAAAAACATAACCAGAGGCGACACAGAAATAGTATGCACTTTTGTGACAGAATGTAACAACATGGCAGGATGTATAGAAAACATTGTGTTTCATAATTGGCCCATTTTACTGGGGAATGAACTGGTGGAAAAAGCTGTGGGCCCCAAACCTTGTATTACTTTTTGCGGAGCACAAAATATTAAAGATAAGGTAGTGCATGGTAGAGAAAAGAAGGCTGAAATTATTGAAAAAGGTAACTGGCTGCCAAAAAGAAGTAAAGGCTTTTCCACTTGTGAAAGATGCAATGTTTGTAAATATGGTTCTATTGGTAACAGTTTTTCCACCCGAAGGAACCAGGCAAAAAGATGGAAATGTGGTTTATGCCCTGTGTTGTACCTGTAACGTTTTATATATTGGAAAGACAGTGAGATCTTTAAAACAAAGGATTCAGGAACACGTAACAACCATAATCAATAATCGACAGGACACACCAGTGGGCACCCACTTTACCCTTTGCCACAGTTTATCTCCCAGTGATTTAAAATTTATGGGCTTAAAACATGTTTTACCACTGCCCTTGGGAGGTGATAGACTGAACAAACTGCTTAGACAAGAAAGTATATAGATTTTTAAAATGGTTAGTGTGAAACCAAATGGGTTGAATGAGAAATGGGATATAAAGCCTTTTCTTAAAATGTAATGGGTTTTGTAGAAGACTTAAATTAGTATCTGTCTGTGTAGACCCTTTAAAAAGATGCGATTTGGCTATGAAAATGATATATATTTGTATTCACATGACATAACTAATTTTGTCTTTTATCCTTTTTGTTGCTTTCCCCTTTAACAGGAATTAGTTGAACTCAAATCCTGAGATAGCCTTCTACCTGGATCATATAAATGTGCAATAAGTGTGCTTGAGTAACAACAGTAAAAATTCTTTTTTATATATTTTGAACTTTAGATTTGTATTTTTTGATATAGAACCACATTGTGTGATTATTAGATAAATTAAAGTTTGTCACATTAGATTGTCTGGTGCACTTTAAAATTCAGGTTAAACAGCTAATGCATAGTAATGAGTTAGGAATTTAAATGGACATGACTGTCTGTATGCTCTACCCCCTTTTGAAGACTCGTGAGAGTTGAGACACTAGGGGTTTTGTTTGTTGCAGAGGTTCCTGGTTACCCACACTTTGTAAAGATAACTTATTTGTGAATTATGGGATGGAATAAATTGCAGTCCCCTGCACTATTTGGCTATAAAACTTGTGGACTGCGTTCTTTTCTTCACATTTTGAACTTTGAAACGCTGGTGAGGTAGGCCCGGTGGCGCACCTCATCTCTTTGTGGATTTTGTGCTTGTAAAGGTCGGCCGCCTTTCTTTGAAGTGCTGCACGGCTGGCTTCGGTCTGTTGTAGTTCATGGTATCTGTTTATGGATTGTGTTTGACCCTCCTTTTTACCTACCCTGTCCCTTCTGAATAGTGCATAGACTGGTATGGCTACATCCCAGTCCTGGTTTTCATTGCACCAGGGCTCAGTAATTGCGACTACGTCCAGGTGCACTACTGCCATGGTGGCATCTAGGTCTGTAATCTTATTGCCCAGACTTTGAGCATTTGCACACATGGCTCTCCAGATTGTACTGCCCCCTCCTCCCATTTTACTCATATGACCTCCCTTATTTCCTGCACTATTCTTCTTACTATCTCTCTTCCCTTTTACCACCTGGATTCTTATGTTAATTAACATACACATACAGGTGTAAGATACATAATGGAACTTTCAAGTACAGGTGTAAAATACATAACGGAACATACAAGTACAGGTGTAAGATACATAATGGAACATACCAGTAGAGGTGTAAACACATAACAGAACATAAAAGTGCAGCGTAAGATACATAATGGAACATTCAATTACAGGTGTAAGACACATAATGGAACATACATGTACAGGTATAAGACAGCAAGGAACATTCATGTCAATTAAATAGAAAAAAATAAACAGAAGGCTTCCTGCCACTGATTCTTGGGTATTGCCCAGAGATCAGGGTACTCTCAATCTTTTTTCTTACTTTTCTTGGCTTACTCCATATCAAAGCAAGCGCTGACAATGCCAAACATGTTCATTTGTTTTTACAATATTTTCTGTGTAATTGTGGGGCATAAATAGTACAATAGTTAAAATTAACAAATTAATAATACAGGTTATGACAGTGACATTATCATGACTGGGAAATGAAGAGGATCACACATCCATGGTTGTTTTCAGGATTGACCCCGCATACTGACCACCCAGTTCATTGTGTTGCCATAATAAGCGAGTCACTGAACCCCATCAGTTCAACAGAAAAATACTCAGAACCAGCTACTGCTGACAACCAAGAGAAGAGACTGAGACAGTCCATCTGGCTGGGTTAATCTGCAACATCAAACTGCAAGTACTAGTAAAGATATGTGAGACAAGGCAGCATGTGTGCCGATCATAGTGTGCAGTATTTTTGGCAGAAACCAAGTGTCTCTGCTTTTGAGGGCTACTGTTCATTAACCTGCATGATCCCATGTGAGGCAGTAACTGTTCCTAGAAGAGAGTGATACCCATGAGTCCTTTAGCATAACTGCAGCAGCTGTTCATAAAACAGATGGTATATCCCCTTTGGGAATGTCAGTCGGGGTTTAGTTTGTCATTTTGTGATACACTCTTCTTTAGTGCGCATTGTCTGTTGCATGACGATGCCCTTATCGAGTGTGAGAGCAATCAAAGCCCTCGACGGAGAGACATTGGTGGCTATAGGAATCTTTGGTCTCTTTAACCTGTCCCTTAATGCACCTGGTGCTTTGACCCTGTTTTTGCCACAGTATTTGGACTACCTTCTGACTGTACATCATCAGAAACCACCAGTCTAACACCTGTCCCAACAGCATAGTTAAGGACCACAGGTCAAGAGGTTATGAATACTCAGGCAGCACCTGAAAACAACAGGAGAGTGTTTAACTGTTTAACTTTGCATTGGCCTTCTGGCCAATGAGTGGAATTACAAGTCTGGGGTTATTTATTGTTCAGCTATTTTTAATTCAGCAAAAGTCACTTGAGAGTGGAGTTTGATTGCATCACATTTAAGTGTACCAATGCAAAATCCCAGGCAGCAGAGGCATTGGGCTGCCATGATATCCAGATAGTGCTGTAATAGGAGAAATAATCCACCTAATTCAGTGCTCCCTCTTTTACCTGCCAACCTCTGTACATCCTAAATTGTGGCAGATAAAAAAGGGTGGTGGATAACAGAGGGAGGGCAGTTAAAGGGGGAGATTGCATTTCTGGAAAACGGGAGAAGAGCTCACACTGGCATTAAGCAAGGGTGGCAGATGGGGGGCAGATAAAGGAGGGAACACTGTAGAATACTTGACAGTACAGACAGGTATGGGGTTCTTCAGGTGGGAGTAGACAGGTGTTGAATCTATGTAAACCATTTATTCATCAGTATATTGATTCGAGATAGATTTTTCTCCTGTAGCACTGTTGACTGCATCAATATATTTAACAGGTGCATTGTATTTACTGTGTCAAACACCTTTCTTATCATGGGGAGGAGGGTGTAACTAGTGAGGGGCATTTGAAGTTAAAGATCAGTGGCTCATAGTGTGGTCAAGAAGTGGTGAGATAGGTGAGTAGGCATAATTCCAGGCCCACGTAAACTTCAGTAGATGGGTGCACTGCACTTTGCCTATTGGGATACAGACTCTTAATATTTCTAGGAAGGAGGTAGATCCCAGGATACCAGTCTCACCAACAGAGTCAGAGGGTAAATAAGACAGAAGCTAAGTAAGGGTTAAAGAAATAATAGCACTTTTTTCCCTGAAAGTACTGGCCCACTCTCCCATAGGACATTATTATTTCTAATACAAATTGGTACCAGTGGCAGTATCACTGACTACCCAGTCACTTTGGCTGCAGTGTCTCTGTGCCTAAGATGTGGAGGCGGGGGGGGAGGGGAAGAAATTGGTGTTACAAAACAGGAACTTCTGAGTCTCATTTAGACTCTTAGCAAAATGTGATTGTTGTTTCAGACAGCTTGTGATAAAATCCCTAAATTAAATCCCAGGACTGAGGAACAGGCATCTGCCTTCATATTATCTACAATGTGTTTACCGTATGGAAAATGAAATCCAACTGTTAAGTTTCTTCATAACACCCAGTGCTTCATTAACAGGAGAAAGTAATTTATTAAGGCCGTAGTGCACAAATGACTCCTGACTGGATTTTTTTCTTTTTGGGGCTGATTTGTCATGCTTCGCTGCTGCTGCCGCCGTTACCCAAAGGGACTGCTGTCTCTTTCAGTTATTGCTGTTTAATATTTCACTTCTACACAGGAGTTCTTCTCTGCTGACATTTACAGATGAATTGCTTATTAGACACTAAATGATGAGATTATGTTGGCAAAACTGGTTTGTTCTTTTTTTTTAAGGCTGTGATAAAATTTAAAATGACCTAAGGATTCTAACATAGAAACATAGAAACACAGGATTTGATGGCAGATCATTTACTCCCTGCCTATGTCACTGCAGACCCCACTTGATCTCTGGCTCCCTTCCCCCTTTGCTTCCTCATAAAATACCTCCGTGAGATTCTGTGTTTTATTTCTAGGTCCTACTGAAATATTTTGTTCACAGCTAAACATGAAGTGTGGAAAAAATATACGGATGTACAGTCTATGGGCTCAATCCTCAATAGAGCTGCTAGAGCAGTGCAAGGTGCATCAAATGCACTGTGCATCAGAAGACCTTGCGCCAATGACCATGCTCCCAATTCAGCAAGAAATGCACCATGCAGCAAATGCGGTGCATCTTATAAACAGCGTAGGCAGACTACATGGTGCATGCCATGTCAAAACGCAGGAACAGAAGCATGGTCGATGCACAAAGGATGCAACAAGGACAGAGGGATCAGGGAGAGCAGACAACCCCAGGAACATGGAGGAGAAAAACTGGACACACCAGGAAGAAGAAGTTCACTGACCCAGAGAAAGACATCTTTATGGATGCAATTGAGGCCCAGGTAGGTGGGCAGGTGTGGGAACATTTCAGAGGTGTATGATGTGTAATGCTGCAGGGATGTGACATGTATGTGCCACCCAACAGGCAGATCTGGAACTGTCTTGGGGAGGGGACCAGAAGGTACCGACACAGTGGCAGGATGTATGGGATGAGGTAGATAGATAGATAGATAGATAGATAGATAGATAGATAGATAGATAGAGAGAGAGAGAGAGAGATAGATAGATAGATAGATAGATAGAGAGAGAGAGAGAGAGATAGATAGATAGATAGATAGATAGATAGATAGATAGAGAGAGAGAGAGAGAGAGATAGATAGATAGATAGAGAGAGAGAGAGAGAGAGAGAGAGATAGATAGATAGATAGATAGATAGATAGATAGATAGATGGATAAATCATTTATTAAGCACTAATTTCCACAGACTCTGGGCACTGTACAAATAACAATAAAATAAGTTAATAAAACCAACCAAAATACAATTGCAGCAGTTCCAACAGTTTAGTTCAGCAGATTATTTATTTAGTTAGTTTTTATTTACCGGGTAGGTGCACCAGACAGAGACTGTCTATTTTCAGGCACAACCCAGGAGAGTTACAAAGTTTATTTATTTATTGAAAATGTTGCAAATCACACTTCTTTGCTGGAGCAGGGGTGTGTGTGATTGCCTAAATTCTAACTGTGTGCCACTCCTCATGGCCTGCTGCCATAGGGATGCCACTACCCATCCATTTCTTGCTGCCACAAGAGCACAGTGGCGGGTCACATGCCCCCCCCCCTTTGGCCATGCTGCATGGTTTGTACCCCACCACATAGAAACATAGAAACATAGAAGTTGACAGCAGATAAGGACCGCAAGGCCCATCCAGTCTGCCCATTTCTTTTTCTACCTTATAAATGTGCCATCGGCCTTTGCTCTGTCGGTGGCCTATCTATTCATAGTCATTTGTATTGCTCCCTTATGCCTATCCCATGCCTGTTTGAAGCCCTGCACTGTATTCATAGCCACCACTTCTTGTGGTAGCCGTTCCATGCATCCACCACCCTTTCTGTGAAAAAGAATTTCCTCATTCCCCTTAATCGGCCCCCCTCTAATCTCATGCTGTCCTCTTGTCCTGCTATTTTTCTTATATTTAAACATGTTAGACTCTTTCACCTTGTTAATGCCCTTAAGGTGTTTGAATGCCTCGATCATATCACCTCTCTCCCTCCTTTGCTCAAGGGTATACATATTGAGCTCTGTTAATCTGTCCTCATATGCCTTCTGATGCAGTCCCTGCACCATTTTGGTTGCCCTTCTCTGGACTGCCTCAATTTGGTTAATGTCCTTGTGAAGGTGTGGCCTCCAATACTGCATGAGTACTCCAGATGAGGCCTAGCCAGTGTCTTGTAAGAGGGTTATTACCTCCCTCTTACGACTTGTGATAAATCCTACTAATACACCCTAACACCCCTAGCCTTACCCACTGCTTTAGAGGTCTGCTTGGATGATTTCAGCTCATCGGTGATGATGATGCCCAAGTCTTTCTTCCTTTGTGACTAGCAACTCCTCCCAGCCTATAGTTGGCTTCAGGGTTCTCTTCCCTATGTGCATGATTTTGCACTTCTTTGCATTAAATCCCAGTTGCCACTCTTCTGACTATTTTGCCAGTTTATCCAGATCTCTTCTCATTCTGCCCACCCCATCTGGATCATCTACTCTGTTGCAGATCTTGGTGTCATCTGCAAACACCCACTATCATCACTAGCAACATTGCTGGCATTGCCCATTATTCCCACCACACAGTGTCATTGCATATAGGTACCAACAGAGGCATGCTGAGAGTGGCATGTAGACACTGTTGTGCTGTTGATACTCCATGCTGTCTGTGTGGCTTGCCCATTCACCTTCATGCTGTGCATGGCACACACCACAAAATACCATGCCATTCAACATTTCACACACACATATCACTCATCTAATGTAGCATGTGCATGCAACACCCACTCAGTCACGTGTGATGCTGCCATTGTCATGGTGTCATGTGCTGTCTGGGGCGGCACACAGTCAATGGGCACCTCATTGTTGACAGTGCTGCCACTGCCTGTCTGCAGGCCCAGGTGGCAACACCTCCATATCGCTCCAGCTGTTCCAGTCCACCGGTGGTGTGTGGCCAATCCACCGTGGTCCACAGGTACTTAGCACTGCTTTGTTGTTCTCCGCAGCACCATGGCATTGCTGCACAATGTCCCTGTAGTGGGTAACATACATGCATGGTTGCAGCCTTCATCCAGCCTCTGTGCTGTGGTCCATGCCCTATGGGACACCATGGTGGTGTAGCAGTACTTGTACCTTTGCACACTGAGCATGGTGTTGTGTGCCTATCCTAAGTGTGACACAAACAGGTTTGCACACATGCATTGTCTGGCCAGTGTGTGTTGTAGCTGGGCTTGGCATGGCCAGTCAATGACAGGCCTCACCTTCTCCTCCTCCACAGTGTCACCACCATCGCCAGGTGCTTGTCCATCCTCTGGCATTGGTAGTCTGTGGTTGAGTGCAATGTTGTGCAGCACACAGCATGCAATAAAGATTTTACATGCCATTTCTGATGTGTAATGCACCACCAGATCTGTAGAGGCACTGAGACCTCATCTTAAGAATGCCAAAGGTGCGCTCTACCATACTGAGTGTTAATACATGGGCATCATTGTAGCATTGCTCTGATGCACTCTTGGGCCGTCTCACCGGTGTCATCAGCCATGGCTGTTGGGGGTATCTGCTGTCACCTGTTGGGGGGGAGGGTTACTGTTGTGTCCACATGCTACACATGTCCTCCTGTTTTCTGTGTGTTTGTGTGTGCCTTACAGCACCTATCAGCCAGCCATCTGTCAGTGTTCTATCCTGGAATGCCTCACACACTCCACTGTTCCAGTAGATGTACGCATCATGTGTGGACCCAGGATGTTGTGCCATGACATCCAGTATACGGCACCTGCTGTTGCATATGACTTGTATGTTCATGGAATGGTATCTCTTGTGATTCACATAGTTGTCTGGCTCATCCAACGGTGCCCATATGGTGATGTGTGTGCAGTCTATTGCACCAAGCACATGTGGGAATCCTGCAGTGTTGTAAATTCCCTGCTTGATTGCAAGCTGCTCATGGGCATCTGTGGGTAGGCAGATGTATTGCTGTGACTTGCATACAAGGGCATCCACATATGCCCTCAGGCAACATGATATGGAGGGCTGTGAGAGGCGGCCCACTGTGTTGTTGCTTGGTGTCTGGAATCCACCACTGGCTAATATGCATAGGGCTGCACTTACCTTCACCTCAGTTGGTATGGCATGGCCTCTACATGTATCTCTTCTCATGCCAGCCTCCAGATCATGGCATAACTGTGCGATGGCAGTCTTGCCCAGATGGTACTGTGTAATGCACTGCTGCTCTGTCAGTTCCATGTGTGAGGTGTTTGGGCAGTACACATGCCTGGCATCCCTCCTGTGTCTGCGTTGTTGCTGTCTGTGTACCTGCTGCATATGTTCCAGTGGCTGCTGTATGGTGCCACCCTGTTGGGCATCTTGGCGGGCAAGTCTCCTGTGGCATAGGATAGCCAGCTATATGCCCAGGAGGGCCAGTGGTCCAAACATCCTATGGGGTGTCTCCCTCTCTCTCCTGCTGCAGTCCTGCCTGTATGTCAGTCCTGTAATACTGCCCCTGCATCAACCTTTCCTTTTTCTATGACCCCTCAGTTCAGCTCTGGCTGGTCTATCAGGTGTTTGTTACTGTATTTCCTGTTTGCACCTTTGTGAATAGCACTGCTGCATCCTGCATGCCTTGCCCATGTCGCAGTGTACCTTGCATCATGGTGCTGGCTGACATAGGGCACAGCGATGAAGCAAGGGGTGTTTGATGAACCAGTTCTGGCTTTGGTGCACTGTGCATTTTTGAATAGCATCTAGTTTGCATTTAGGTGCAGGGTGCATCTTGCGTCATTCTGCTTGATGCAAGCACCTTGCATCATGGTCCTGTTTTTGAGAATTGGACTCTCTCTCTCTCTCTCTCTCTCTCTCTGTATATATATAGATATATATATATTTTTTTTTATTTTCTGTAAAAAACTACATTAATACAAACATTAGGGTTGAAAAACGTAAAGTGCTACAAGTAAGGAAATGATTATTAGGGTCTGGGGTCTCTAGAGTATTGGAAAATTAGAGTGGGGTGTTGCTTAGAGCTGCCAGCCCTAATGTCCACCCCTAACCCCAGCCCATAGCCTCCTGTCTGAAGTACAAGGTACAGCTCCCAGCCAGTGCCTCATAGTGATAACACTTTTCAAAAGTATAGAAGTATGGCTCGCCACATATTGCCAACAGAAAGCAGATCATGTCTTGCCTTGTTTGCTCAGGGGAGCGTGTGGAAATATGTGTTGATATCCCCAAGGAAGACCCCACAACTGATTCCCCAAGTCTCAGAGTCTCAAAACCCTAATGTTTTTTCATTTCCTTTGTGTGTACATTTTGCATTCTTCAATCCTAATGACTGCTTTAACATAGTTTTTTGCAATTAATTTCCATTCTTTTTCTGATAGTGAAATTGTATCTTCATTCAGGACCTGCACAAAATGAAATAAACAGAATATTGGAGTTATTTCTAGCCCTGCTTCATCAACCAATTAAAAAGTGAAAAACAATGATATCTTAATTGTTGTAGTTACACCGTTGCACTATACGATGGTACGGTATAATGGTGCAGCTACAAGTATTATAACTACTAATAACTGAGATACGTGACTAGTAATAATTTCTTACCTGTGTACTGTGGATTTTGGGATGCTTGAAGGAACATCCAGTTGTACCTGTAAGATAAGAATAGTAACGGGGTCACAAAGGACCTGTAGCTCTTTAGTAGCTAACTGGGGCAAACAAGGTACTCTAAACATAAAATAATTAAACATAAAACAACATTTATCTGATACACCTGGTCAGTGTCCTCCAACACCGGTGCTGACATCCATTGGATCTATAGACATAAAGTGGAAAATGTGTTACTATAAGCAATAAAAATACTGTTCATGTGTGTTAGGTGGAAAGACGTTGTAGCTTTATTTTGGGGTTTAAAGTGGGTTGGTCAGTAGAGTAGATACCAGTACCATAGCAGCAACTCAGGTTCGTGAATGGACTTGGGTCACTCATGGAGGTTAATGTGGGGAGATGTGGACAGGCTTCAGCATCCCTGGGCCTATGCTCCTCTCTGAGTGATGTGGAGGCAAGTTGCTCTGCTCATCTACCACTACCAGGGCAGGATATTATTTGGTCAAGCCAATATACCACATTGTTTAATGCTGGGGCCATTAAGAAACCATGTTCATCTGCAGAAGTGATCTAATATCATACTTAACAGGATCTGGATCCCATGAGGTATCATTCTTTCAGACACCTTGGGCCTAGATGAGGCTTCTACCAGGGTCTGCAGTGCCGTGGTGGAAGCCTATAATCGTGCTCTCTCTGTAGCACTGGATACCTTGGCACCAGTCCATTCACACTTTCAGACCTCTCACTGAAGTGCTCCTTGGTCTACATCTGAGTTTTGGCAAATGAAGGCTGCAGGTCAGATGTTTGAACACAAGTGGAGGAAGTCTCGGTAGGCGAGTGACAGACTTGCCCTGGAGGAGCACTTGAAGTTATACCAGGAGGCTATCACAGTGGTTAAGAAGGATTTCTTCTGGACTGTGATACCCACTGAGAAGAACCATCCTACCATATATTTCCATGTTGTGGACGTATTATTACATCCTGATTGTGCCATAAGGAACTTGTTTGCAGTGAGACATGTGAATAGTTAAACAACTTCTTCAAAGCCAAAGTTGTGGGCAGTCCTGACTGGCTTTTCTCCACCCAGTTTCTGGTCAGCAGGAATAGAGAGGGGAGAATAAGTAGCCCCATGAATGGCTGGGGGGAATTTCTGCAGTTGGATAATGAGGAGGTCCTTGGGGTGATAATGGGTTTGCAGTGCTCCACTTGTGTTCTAGAGCCTGCTCTGCACCCACCCAGCTGCTTAAAGCTGGGTAGAAGCAGCTGGTTCCAGCATTAGTGGGTATTTTCAATGCTTGTCTTTGAGAGGGGCTATTGCCAGCACCTTTATAAAGGGTGGTGGTGAAGTCCATTCTTAAGAAGGCGTCATTAAATCCTGACTTGCTTGCCAATTTTTGCCATCTCCAACCTTCTCTTTTTGGCTAAAGTTGTGAACGTGGTTGCAGCCCAGCTCATAGGAGCATAGGAACACAGGAAAGTGTCAGCAGAAAAGGACCTCCAGGCCCACCTAGTCTACCCATTTGCCTAACATCCCCTAGGCTTGCCCCTGATCCCCCCACCTTTCAACATCCCCCTGTGTCTGTCCCATGCCCTCTTGAACCCCCCCCACTGAATCTCACCCACCACTTCCCTAGGCAGTCCATTCCAGGTGTTTACCACCCTCTCGGTAAATACATTCTTCCTGATGTTGCCCCTAAACCTGCCCCTCTCTAGTCGGAGATTATGACCCCTTTTTCTGGGACACTTCTTCAATTAGAGGTGGTTCTCAGTAGTCACCTTGTTTATCCCTTTTAGGTACTTGAAGGTCTCTATCATGTCCCCTCTCTCCCTCCTCAACTCCAGAGGGTACATGTCCAGGGCCCCCAGCCTCTCCTCATACGGCAGATGACTAAGTCCCTTCACCATCTTGGTTGCCCTCCTCTGTACCTGCTCCACCCTCTCCACATCCTTCTTTTGGTAAGGCCTCCAGAACTGGACCCCATATTCCAGATGAGGCCTGACCAGCTGGGTGTACAGGGGAATCAGGACCTCTTTCTTCCTGCTGGTGATCCTCCTCCCAGTACAACCCAACACTGCTGGCTTTTGTCACCGTCCTGCCACACTGCCCTGCCACCTTCAAGTCCTGAGAGATAATGATGGCCAGGTTCCTCTCCTCCATGGTAACCACTAACGGCTTGCCCCCAGTTTGTATTCTGTTCCCCCATTCCTTCTACCCAGGTGCATGACTTTGCATTTCGCTATATTTAGGGATAATTTCCACTTCCTGGCCCACTTCTCCAATTTCCCTAGGTCCCTCTGCATCCTTCCCACTCCATCCTGTATGCCCACTCTATTACAGATTTTGACATCATCCTCAAAGAGTCTCACTCTACCCTCCAACTCCTCTGTTGTGTCACATATAGATGTTGAATAGCAGGGGTCCCAGCTCCGACACCTGGGGCATGTCACTCGTGACCCCTGACTCACCCGAGGGGATCCCATGTACTAACACCCTCTGCATTCTGCCTGCCAACCAGCTTCGCACCCACCCTATAACCACCTTCTCTAGCCCCAGATACTCCATTTTGTGTACCAGCCCACTGTGCGGTAGCATATCAAAGGCCCTCCTGAAATCCAGGTAGGCTATGTCCACAGACCACTCCCCCCTGATCCGCCTCCCTAGTGACCCAGTCAAAAAACCCGACCAGATTTGTCTGACAAGATCTGCTCTTGGTAAAGCAGTGCTGCCTTGGGTCAAGCAGGCAGCTTGCCTCCAGGTAGTCAGTGATTCTGTCCTTGAGCAGTTTTTTCATGAGCTTACTGACCACTGATGTCAGACTCACTGGCTTGTAATTACTCAAGTCCTTCCTCCCCCTTCCCTTATGCAGGGGTAGCCCATCTGTGCACTTCCTGTCCTTTGGGACTACCCCAGTGCATAAGGATCCATTGAACAGATGGGTCAAGGGAGCCGTTAGCACCTCACCCAGCTTGCTCAACACCCTAGAGTGACTCCCATCCGGCCCCATGGTCTTGTCCACCCTCAGGCCCTTAAGCTCTTTCAAAATCTCTTCTTCCCAGAATGGTCCCACATCCACCCCTACCCCCTCTTTTTCTGCTGGACCAATAACATCCCCCCGTGAATACTGCACTGAAGTAACTGTTCAGTAATTCGGCATTCTCCCAGTACCACTCTACCTTTTCCCCTGTCTCAGCTAGCAGGCTAGGTATCCCAGTCCCACCTTTCCTCCTCTCACTTGTATACCTAAAAAAGGTCTTGTCCCCCTTCTTGACCCCTTGGCTATACTCTCTTCCATCCTTGCTTTAGCCCATCTGATCACCCTCCTGGCTATCCTTTGCTTATCCTGGTAAACCACACGGTCCAGCTCGCTCTGTGTGGTATTGTACTGCCTGAATGCTCCCCTCTTAGTTCTGATGCTTTCCACCACCTCCTTACTGAACCACAGTGGCCTCCTTCTCCTCCTGCTCTTGCTTATCTTCTTTGAACATTGGTCTGTGGCCCCCACAATTGCCCCCTTAATCATGGCCCAAATATCTTCCATGCCCCTACATTCCCCCACTCCCTCTAATGCCTGCTGAGTATACTCCATCATCTTCCCAAAATTAGCCCGTCCAAACTCCAGCACCTTCACCTTGGTCCAGTGGTGCAAGGCCGATGTGCGTAATGCGAATCACACTGTGTCGTGGTCACTTCTACCTAGGTTATCCCATACTGTTACCTCACCCACCCTGTCTCCATTCGTAAGCACCAGATCCAGCACCGCTCCCTCACTGGTTGGTTCCTTGACCAGCTGGCTTAGGTGGTCTATCTGTAGGGAGTCCATAATCGCTCTGCTTCAGGATGAGGTCACAGACAGGGATTGCCACTCCACATTCGGCAGGTTCAGATCTCCCATCAGCAGCACCTCCCCCTTGGCCACCATCCTTAGTATCTCCTCGACCATCTGGCTATCCACCTCTGTTGTTTGCCCTGGTGGCCTATAAACAACTCCTGTGAGCACCAACTCGCCCTTCCCTGTGGCCAGCGAGACCCAAAGGGCCTCAGTGTCTCCCCACCTGCCCTGTGTTTCTGATGCCCGGATCTCCTCCCTCACATAGAGCGCTACGCCGACCCCTCTCCTATCAATCCTGTCCTTCCTGAACAGGGATGTTCATGTCCCACTCCTGTCCAACATGGAACCAAGTCTCTATAATTCCCACCAGGTCCAACTCCTCCTTCATCATAATCGCAGCCAGGTCTGGGACCTTGTTGCCAAGGCTTCTGGCATTTGTGCACATGGCCCTCCAGTAATAGTTTTCTCTAGCCTCTGCCATCCCTGTCCTAATGGTTTTTGCTTTAAGTGTAAAAGCAAATCCAGCCCCAGCCAGTTTGCTTGCCTTTTGGGGGCAGCTGTTCCCTTGCGAGTGCACTCTTCAGTGTCGCTTGCAGCTTCCCCGCATCAGTTTAAATTGCATTGTACCCTAAAGAAATCCTCCATTTTACACTTGAACACCTCCTTGCACTGTCTGTTTAGATGCAGCCTATCTGATGCATAGAGGCGGTCATTCTGCCAGAGAGACCCCCCACTGGCCCACCACCCCACAGCCCTTCTGTACACACCATTCAGAGAGCCAGCTGTTGAACTCCACTGTCCTCTGCTGCCTATCCCTGCTAGCTCTAGGGACTGGAAGCACCTCTGAGAATGCCACTGAATGAAAGCACAGGTTATTATAGAACCACGATAGGGCCTCAAACTTCGCTTGCACTTCCATCTGGTTGTGCCCAGCTAGGTCATTCGGCCCCAAGTGGAACACCAGGTGGGTTCTCTTATCTTGCTGCTTCCCCCATGATGAGATGTAGTGAATGACATCTGCAGCTGTCATTCCTGGCAAACAACTGACCCACATCTTGCTGTCCCTGCCACCCTTACCCCACCAGGTGATGCTCCTAACCATGGAGTCCCCTACAAGCATGACCTTATCCTCAATCTTGCTTGCCCCAGCACCACTTCTTACCTGTACCCCTGCTTCCCTCACTGACTTGATCCTATCCTCAACTTTGCCTTCATTGGCTCCAACCCCTGCCTTGCCCTCTGCATCCTCACCCTTTCTGCGGCCTGCTTTCTTGGTCGCATGAACCTTATTTCTAACCACTGGTCCACTCCAATTTGTTGCCTTAGTAGGACCCCCCTGATGGTTGCCACCCAGACCCTCTGCAATGGCCTCTGTGGTCCCAGCACCTCCCTTGATCCTTAGCTCCCCTTGTCCCCTTGCCACACCTAGCACCAACTCCTGGCCCTGCATGGGCACCGCCTGTGTTATGCCCATTGCCACTTCCCTTCCCCACTGCGATGCTATGCTATCTCCCCTGGGGTGACTCTCCTTTCACCCTCCACCCCTTGCTCTCCTGACCCCTGCACCTCCCTTAGGTCGATCCAAACTGGGTGCCCCTGCACCCCCTCAGCCCCTGGACCCCCAGCCGACCCCCCTACTCCCTCTCTGCTGAGTACATCCCACTACCCCTACCTGCTTGCCCTCTGCACTAACCTGGCCATCACCCTTTTCCAGCCTCCTTATCTCCTCCTTTTCCACCTCCAGCCCAGCTACTTCCTCCTCATTGCCCTTCCCTAAAGGTAGTGGCATGAATCTATTTTTAAGCTCTGTGCCTAAATCCTTCCTAACCCCTGAAGGTACACCCCCCCTTACCTCCTGGTCGCACACCCGCTGATCATTTGCCCCAACCATCTTCCAACAGCTGCTACTCTTCCCGCATACAGCCCCATCCCTCCCAGTGCACTCCTTCTCTCTTTGCGATCCATCCTCCCTACCCGTGATGCTACACAAGTCTTTGAGCCCGGGGGGTAACCACTGGCCCACAATGGCCTGCCACTTTTCTCTCCCAGGCCACTATCCCCACCTCCCCTACCTTGAAAACCCTGGTGTCCCACTCCCCCCTTTCTGCCCCTGAACCCAGGTGCAGCTTCAGGACCTAACGGACCAGTCCCTCTGCTCCCCACAGCCCCCTTTCCCCCATTCTGGATTGCATCTGTCCTCCCTTCCCTTTCCCTCTAAGTACCACCTTAGCCATGCTAACTTCCCCTGAAGTTCAGCCAACTGGTGGCAGACCATACAACCCCCCATCCTCCAAGCCCAGTCCAATATCATGGCGGACCCACACCCTGTACACCCCACCACCCTACCAAATATGCCAGTCCTAGTGGCTTGCAACTCCTGCCTTGCCCTTGCCCCATCCTGTGAAGGCCCCACAGCAAGTTTAGTTACAGGCTTAGTACTCTTCCCCACCCCCGCCCAAGATCTCAAACCCGGCTCAGTAAAACCTAAACTTTAGCAAAGCATATAATGTACATATATTTAACCTAAACTTTTGCAGAGCAAATAATGTACATAAACCTAAACTTTAGCAGATGAGCCATCTTGAGAAAAATGACCTCTTTGAAGCATTTCAATCTGATTTCCATGGCAAGTACAGCATGGAGACAGCATTAATCAAGGTCTGCAATGATCTCTTCCTGGCGAGAGATTGAAATCTCTATCATGATCTTACTAGACCTTTCTTCAGAATTTAACATCATAGATCAGTCTGTGTTGTTGGCAGACTTGGGGACCATGGAGGGTTGGCTGGGACAGTGTTACAATAGTTTCACTCATTCCTTAGTGGAAGTGAGCAGTTGGTAGTGCTCAGTCCTTGCCATTCATGGCCAGTTGCTCTGGATTGTGGTATTCCTCAGGGTTCTGTGATTTCACCTGTTTAGTTCTCTGTGTATATGCTGCTGCAGGGAGAGATCATAAGACACTAGTGTGGAGTTTCGCTGCTATGTAGATGTCACCCAGCTGTATGTGTCTTTTACTCCTAATGGAGTATCATCTGTGCAGAGATTAGAACAGTACTTGGAAGAAATCATGGTTTGGATAGGCTTCGGTTAGCTAGCTTTGGACCTACCAAGACTGAGTTGCTAGTGGTGGGTTTGGAAAAGCAGATTTCAGTCGTTCACAGTGACATGATTCTTCCCTCTCTTGGGGAGGTGTGTCTTTAGGCAGCGGAAGAGATTGGTAGTTTTGAAGTTTTTCTTGACAGACAGCTGACATTTGCTTCACAGGTGTCTTCTGTAGTCAAGATCTGTTTTTACCATCTTAAGAATGTTGCCAGACTGCAGCCACTGCTTGATTCTGCAGCCTTAGCCACACTAGTAAATGCCCTTGTTTTCACCCAGTTTGACTGCTGCACTACATAAAGGTTTACCTGGAGGTCAGTTACATAACCTCCACTTAGTTCAGAACACTACAGTGAGACTCTTGATCTCCACAAGGGGGTCAAAGCATATTACCCCCTTTCTGCAGGTTCTGGGCTGGTTGCTTGTTAGGTGGTGCACAAATTTCTGGGTACTGTTGGTGAAATTTAAATCCTTGAATGGACATGGCACTCAGTACCTCGGTGATCTTTTGACTCCCAGGTCCCTCCTAGGGATTAAACATCTAGTGGAAGGGGTCTGTTGGCTGTTCCATCTTCCTGATTGAAATCTTTTGGTGATCAGTTTTGTGTCAGCCCCTACCTTATGGGATACTCTCCCTGAAGAGATATGCACTGCCAGTTCTGTATCTTCGTTTAGAAAGCAACTAAAAAGATGCTTATGAGAACCTTTTAGTAACTGGAGTTACTAAATGAAATTCTTGGTACTGTCGGTTTGTGCATGTATATGTATAGTATTGCATAAGTGGATATTTTTTGTATGAATGGATATAGTTTGCATTGTGGTTTTATGTTATTTATGTTAGATTTATTTGTTGTATTTATTGTACAGGTGCTCCGAGCCTTGGAGTGGTGCTTTGTAAGAATCTAATAAACAAACACTCTACCTCCTTTTGCATACCTACAACACCAACAGGGCAAGAGACTGGCAAAGTGACTGACAATCAAGTAGGGTGGACGTCCAACCCCCTCTTATCCTCATAATTTGGAAATCTGTGGGGGGTGCACCAAAGGTACAAGGTAAGTTCTCAAGATGGAGGGTGAGAGGACAGGATGGCAAACAGCAGTAGGGAGCCTGGTGTTGGTGAGGGGCCTGCAGTGACCCAACCTTCATCCAGCCAGGTACACTCCCCTATTTTTCTTGCCACCCTGTTTGTCCAGGTGCTGCAGGTGCCCATCAGGCCTCGACATGCACATCAACCCCTTGTGAGAAAAGCTTCACTGCCCACCACAATGTGTTGTGTGTACTCCAGAACACTGTTCTGTTCCTCACTAGACTGGGGCTGGTGCCAAATACTGTAATGCCTTCCCCCAGCCTCGGCCCATTCAGCTGGCTCACTGAGCTTGCACCCAAACTCAGGTCACTGGCACGGAAGGGCAGCTTGGTCCCCACTGAGCCCACAACCATCCCTGCAAATAACATTACTTTATAAAAGTGTTTGTGACATTTTGACCTTAAAATTTCAACAACAGCTTGGGTGAAATGTCATTTTGCACCACAAGTCTGAAATCACATTTGGGCCAGGATTTGAAAAATGACAGCTGTCGGGTTCATGAAGCACTGTGAAAAAAATGTCTGTGTTAGAAATTTGGGTTCAAAATATTGAAAATTACCCAAGTTGCAAGTAAGCATTGAAAAATGTCAATATAGCTCGATAACTTTGCTGATTTTTAATATTTTGAGCCAAAATTTTCAACATACCTGTACACTTCTTATGACCCCACCTCATGATACAGGCAGGTGAAAATGCTCAAATCCCCGCTGAAACATCTTTTCCATGAAATCAGCTTTCAGGCTAGATTTAAAAAATTCTACCACACTTGTTCATGAGGCATGCTACCAAAAAGGCTGTGTTTAAAATTTGGGAGCCAGATATTTAAAACTAACCAAGTTATAAGTAAATGTTCAAAACTCATTGAAATACATTATACAGCACTTAACTTGTATCATGTCGCAGTCACTAGTTCTAGCAGCAAGACATGTTTTCAGTTGCAGATTGGATCTACACCATTGGACACTTTTGGGTGAGTGAGGGTGTGTGGGGGGGGTGGGTGCTGAGTGGGAAGACAGGGTAGGGTTGGTTGGTATGTGGGGGGCAGATCACCAATGGACTGTTTTCTTACACACAGAGTACTGTACTAAAACAAAAACAGACAGTGGGGGGCTGTTTTCTTTATTTTAGGTTTAAAACCTAAAACAAAACAGAAAAAATGAAAAAGATGTCTAGAACCGCCGACACTGGGGATTGGGCACCCCAGTGTTGGCTTCATAATTGGGGGTAGTGTTGTTCGGATAGTGCCTCCATGGATCCAACTGTAATCCATCAAATAGTGGCACTATCTGAGCAGGATCCGATCAGGGATCCATCCGAATTCAGAGGTCTGATCCAGGGTCGGATCCCGTGTTATCTGACATCAGAACCAGGGATCCAACATCAGATAACATGAGTTCTGATCTGGGTCTGGGGACCTCTGATCCAGGGTTGGATTGTGCTGCCATCCAACTGAATCCACTATCCTGCCAAATGGCAGGTATTTGGTAACATCCCTAATTGCTAGGATACTATCTGAGCAACACTACTTGGGGCACTGGGGAAGGGCACCCAAGAGTGCAAGACTGTTGGGTCAGGGGGTTTGAGTACATCAACACCAGGGATTGGCACCCCAGTGTTGGCAGATTGACATGGTGGGGGTGAGGGATCAATAATAAAACTGACGGGGGGAGACAAACCAGCACCAGGTGGAGGTCACCCCAGTGTCAGAATCATTAAAATAATACAGGCATTTAGTTGGCACCGGGAACTGGGCATTCAGGTGTCCAGTTCAAATCTAGGAGGCCACTCATGTGACTAATGGCAGCACTCCACTAAACAAAAACAAACTCACATGCACAGCATGTTCAGAAGAGATGGGACTGTGACACTCAGACAGCTGGTTCTGATTAATCTATGATTTTTGTAATATAAAAATGTGTTATTGAATGTCTCTCATGAGAGATGCTGACAGTCTGTGGAATGACACCCCCCCCCCTCCCAGGTTACGTGTTACCTGGAAGGCCAAGAGATAATTACAGGCTAGAAGAGACAAAATTTAGGATCTCCTGTTTATGTGACTAATTGCAGCTTGCCAACTGCCAAGATAGATCATGAACCTTTATGACTTTCAGAGGAAACACAGTTAATATTTACATGGCGATACAAAGCATGTTGCACCTCTGTGAGATCTGGCAGAGAGAGAGATAACAAGTCCTTTGATGTCCTGGAAAGGGGAAGCTGCTCATAGATCAAAGAAAGGGTCATGAGAAAATGAGTTGTGCTGAGGTCACAGAATTTAATACTTTGATAATACATCCTGTTTTGCATAGATATATATTTTTATATTCTGACAGGGAGGAGCTAGGTGACCTCATGCAAAGAGGTTAGCAAAGCCAGTTTTTAAACAGTATTCTGTTTTCCATTTACACACAAATGTTTGGACTCTGAAAGCTACAACATGCTAGCAGCACTGTAAGAGATACATTAGATCAGGGTTTCTCAAATAGTTTTTGGCCAGCCTTCATGGGGCGGCCCCAACCTGTTCCAGGGGAGGCTCAAGCAAGTCTGAAAAAGTAGTGTATTTGAATTTAGAGTTTAAGATATTTTGTGTGAAGGGATGAGGCAAACTGAAAGAGGATAACAGGGCAATTTATGTATTTATTTACATATTGATGACTAGGAAAAGTTACACTGAGCTAAGGCTTATTACAGGTGAACCCGGGGAAGGTTAGCAAGTGAATATGATTCCAAAGGTAACTGCAAAACAGACAAGCAATACAAAATGAACAATAGTGCAAACAAATAGGAACCATGAACAAATAGTGAGAGGCAACAATTGACCAATTTGGCTTGTGGGAGAACAGCCCAGTATAACAGTCCATATACAAAGCTTTAGCAGAGAGGTACTAGGAGCAAGAGCAGGAGAAGGCAAAAGGATCCCTGAGGAGTTGCTTAAGAGCAGAATGGGGGGGGGGGAGGCAGAGGTGGGTAGGAAGGTTATTCCAGAGAGAAGGTAAACAGAATGAGAAAGTAGTCTGACCATGAAGGTATTGCAACAAGGGGTAACAATAGGTTGAGAATCAAAACAGCAGAGCAAGTAGGTTGATGGGGGGGGGTCAATAAGTTGAATAAAGTGAGAACCAACTACTCAAAGGAGTTTCACTTTATTCCTGATGAACTGTGCAAAGTATGCTATTTTCCTAAGGGGAGGCCCAAGTTTATTTCAATATTTGGGAGAGGCTCAAGATCTTTTCCATGGCTTGGGGGAGGCTCACTAAGACAAAGACTGATAACTATTGCATTAGATAGATCAAGTCTAATTGTCTGGTGGTAGGAAATTGCACTTTTAAAATCTTGTTTTTTTTAAGTGATTTGTATGTTTTGTGATATATGGTTCTGTATTTACATTTTAATTTTTTTTTATCTATTTTGAAGTAAACCTCTACTTTAGAGACTACTTGGTGTGCTTTTGAAATTCTTTTTCTTGACAAGGGAAGCATACATGGTTAAAGCTGACACTGTACAAAGCTTACTGGTTTTACCAAACTGGGAAAAGGTAAGAATTTATTCTGAGGTATTTAATAGAGTTTTAAGGGTTCATTTTGTACACCTGGTTAGGTGCCCGTAGGCAAAAGATATCTCATTCCTCCTCCCCCAAAGAGCAGGATTATCTGAGCCTGTACATTGGGTACACTAACAAGAGGTTCAAAGCTTGAATCCCTCGAAGACTTGAGACCAAAGGTTGATTCAAACCCACAAAACAGACAGGAGGGTTACCCTGTTTCCGTTTCCTGTTCACAAGGCTGCGCTCGGAGGTTGGCACTGCAGGAGCAGAGGGCCTGGCCTGCTGAGTGGGTTTGTGACAGGGGCTATGCACTGACACATTGCCCTGGCTAATGACAGTACTCCACTAAACAAAAACAAACTCACATGCACATCACATTCAGCAGCAGTGGGACTATGCACTGACACATAGTCCTGGCTAATGACAGTGCTCCACTAAACAAAAACAAACTCACATGCACAACAAATTCATCAGGGGTGGGACTATGCACTGACACATAGCCCTGGCTAATGACAGTACTCCACTTAACAAAAACAAACTCACATGCACAACAAATTAATCAGGGGTGGGACTATACACTGACACATAACCCTGGCTAATGACAGTACTCCACTAAACAAAAACAAACTCACATGCACAACAAATTCATCAGGGGTGGGACTATGCACTGACATAGATAGAAACATATAATTTGATGGCAGATAAGAACCATTTGGCCCACCCAGTCTGCCCTTTTTCCCCTACCCACATTATTATCGTAGACTGTACCTGATCTACAAATCTTTCTCCCCCCTTCCTTTCCACTATGATTCCCTTGTGCCTATCCCATGTATTCTTGAGCCCCACCACTGTCGTTGCCCCCAGCACCTCCACTGGAAGATTGTTCCAGGAATTCATCATGCTTTCTGTGAAGAGGTACTTCCTAACATCTCTTCTGAATCTACCCCCCTCCAGTTTCATAGCATGTCACCTTTTTCTTGAGCACCTTTTCTTCTGTAAAATACTTCCCTCCTGTACCTTATTTACTCCTGTGAGGTATTTAAAGGTCTCTATCATATCCCCCATCTCCTTCCTCTCTTCCAGGATGTACGTATTGGATCCTTTAGTCTTACTGCATAGGGCTTTTGATGCAGACCCTGTGCCATTTTAGTTGCCCACCTCTGGACAGCCTCCACTCTGTCCATGTCCTTCCAGAGATGTGGTCTCCAGAACTGCACACAGTACTCTAGGTGGGGTCTTACCAGAAATCTATACAGCGGTAACACCACCTCCCTCTTAATGCTAGTGATATCCCTCCCTATGCACCTCAGCATTCCACTAGCTCTCTCAACTGCTTTGTCACACAGCCTGGCCACTTTTAGGTCATCCAATATTATTACCCCCAGTTCTCTTTCCTGCTTGGTGGTTGTCAATACCACTCCACACATTTTGTACTGTGCCCTTAGTGCAGTAGTTTGCACTTTTTTGCATTGACACCCAGCTGCCATACCCTTGACCACTCCTCTAGTTATCTCAAGTCTCTATTCATCCTTTCCACTCCCCTTGGAGTGTCCACCCTATTGCAGATGTTGATGTCATCTGCAAAGAGGCAGACCTTTTTTCCCAGCTGCTCGTCAATGTCACTTATAAAGACATTAAAGAGAACTGGCCCTAGCACTGATCCCTGAGGCACCCCATCGGTCAATCTCCTTTCCTTGGAATGAACTCCATTCACCACCATCCTCTGTCGTCTATCCCCTAACCAATCCAGTTTATTACCTTTGGATCTACTCCTAAGCTACCCAGCTTGCTTACTAGTCTCCTATGAGGAACAGTGTTGAAAGTCTTACTGATATCTAAGTAGGCCATGTCCACCATTCCACCCTGGTCTAACTCCTTTGTCAACCAGTCAAAGAAATCGATCAGATTCATTTGACATGACCTCCCCCCCCCCGTGAAACCATGTTGCCTCCGTTCTTGTAGCCCACTGGATTCAAGATATTCTACAATCCTTTAATTCAGCTGTTATTCCATTAATTCTCCTACCACCAATGTCAGGCTGACTGGCCGATAATTGCTAGCCTCCTCCCTGAAACCACTTTTTGTGTAGTGGGACTACATTCACCCTCCTCCAGTCCTCCAGAACCACTCCTGTTTCCAATGAGATCTTAAACAGGACAGTCAGAAGTGCAGCTAATATTTCCCTGAGCTCCCTTAGTATCCTTCGATGCATCCCATCGAGTCCAATTGCTTTGTCCTCCTTCAGATTAGTGAGTCTCTTCAGGACTCTCTCCTCCAAAAGAGGACTAGTGTCCACCTCCCTCTTACCAAAGCTTCTGTTATTTGTTTGTGGCCCCTCTCATTCTTCTCCTCTGTGAACACGGAAAAAAGTATTTGTTCAGGATGTCTGCCTTTTTCTGGTCCCCCTTTGCACAGTCCCTCTTCCCTTTTAACCTTACCATTCTACCTCTGGTCTTTCTCTTTTCACTTGTCCTGTCCCCTTCTGTTACCTCCTGGGCTATTCTCTTCAGTTTACACCTTTGTGCTCCTTACTGCTTTCCTTACTTCCCTCTGTTTCCCCTAATACACCTCCCTATCCTACTCCTCCTTCTGCATCTCCTTATACCTTCTGAATGTTACCCTTTTTGTCTTTACCTTTTCAGCCACCTCTTTTGGGAACCACAGCAGTTTCTTTTGTTTGATGCAGAGGTTTGTTGCCTTTACTATGCTCCCTTTTAGCTTTTCCCATCGTTCCTCTACCCCTCCCAGGCCATGCCCCCCTGCCAGATCATTCCTGAGGCTTTCACCCATCTTCATAAAATCTTTCCTCCTGAACTCCAGGACATTCACCCTTGTGTGGCCCGATTCTGCAGCTGTTCTTATATAGAACCACAACGTATGATGATCACTGGTCCCCAGGTGACCTTCCACCTTGACATCAATAATACTGTTTCTGTTAGTGAGTACCAGGTCCAGCATTGCCCCCTTATGAGTGGGTTCACTGACTAGTTGCCTGAGGATGTCCCCTGCATGGAGTCCAGGATGTCCCTGCTTCTAGCTCAAGCTGCTGCTGGAAGGCTCCAATCCACATCTGGCAGGGTGAAGTCCACCAACAGCAGCACCTCCACCTTTTCTGCCATCTTTCCAATGGCTTCCACTAGTGCCTTATCTAATTCCACCCCCTTGTGCTGAAGGTCTGTAGATCACTTCAATGCAAATTGTGGCTCCATTCCCCATCTCCAGGGTGACCCAAAGTACCACTCCCGTCCCCATATTCCCTGTATCTCTGATGCTTTTATGCTTTCCCCTCATATAAAGTACCACACACCCTCCTTTCCTTCCCACCCAGTCCTTCCTGAACAGAGTACAGCCTGGTATGGCCATGTCCCAGTCATGGTTTTTAGTGCACCATGACTCAGTAATGGTCACAATATCCAGGTCAGCCTCTGCCATGATGGCTTCTATGTCCGGAATCCTATTTCTTAGACTGCTAGCATTCACAGACTTGGCCTTCCAAATGTTATATCTGCTCTTCTTGTTGCCCCCCTTTTTCCTTTTTACCCTCTCTTCTTCCCCCTCTCTTTTTAATGCTCCTGTTCCCTTCCACCTCTACCTCTACCTGTACCACCCTGCTTCCTTTACTAATGTGCAGCCTGGGGGATTCCACTCCCATCGAGTTCTTCTTATTTTGTACTTCAGCCTGTGGGGGGAGGAGGTAGTTTCTTCCTCCCTGATCCCTTCTGCCACACCCCTCAACTAGTTTTAATGTTCATCAAAGTAAAATTTAACTGTCCACTGAGGACTGCAATTCTCCTCCCGGATAGATGCAGGCCATCATCCCATATAGGCCTTTATCTTCCCAGGTGGGTCCCCACTCCCCAATGTAGCTGAACTCCTCCTCTCTGCACTATTCCTTCAGTGATATGTTGAAGCTCCTGGTGTGAAGATCCCTCTCTTCACCCCTCTCATAGACATGCAGCCCCTCAGAAAAAGCCACTGGGCAAGTTACCCAATACCTCTTAACTCCCTAAACTCCCCCTGTACTATCACAGCCCAGTCCCTCACCAGTTCATTAGTCCCCAGGTGAACAATATTATCCAGATGTCCATCTTGTGCTGCTGCCCTAGTGATCCTCAGGATCTGCTTCCCATCACTCCAGGGCGTGGCATCTGGTTGGCCCCTAACCTGCCTCCCCCCTTTTTCTATTCAAAAATCTATCCCCCTTACAATCGAGTCCACCACCAGAAGTTGCATTCTCCTCCTCTGGGGTCCTCTACCACCCTTCTTGGTATCTCCACTGTGGAGGGCCCCCCACTTCCTCCATGGTCAGTACTGTAGGTGCCTCCTTTTGACTGTCTCACCCCACCAGAGCAGCATAGGAATTATGTAATGGTACTAGTTGAGGAATGTGCCTCTGTCCCACTACCCCATACCCTTCCAGAGCCCACCACAGTCCAGCCATTTCTCCTCCCTGGCATCCTCTGAGGTAATGGTGGCAGACTTGGTGGCTCTGGGTGGGGATGGAGGTCCCCCAAATCTTAGCCAACTTGGTCTGGAGTCTAGCTATCTCCTCCCTCAACCGAGAGGGGTGTATGCAGATGGGACTGCACCACAGTCTCCAGAAGGTCGCTTCAAAAACTGCTGTCCCACAGCCACTGCACTGCACCACTCCCAGCATTCTCAACTTGTGTTCTTCCTGTGCTACCCTGATGTACTTTTATTTATTTATGGATTTATTTATTTATTTGCTTTTGGTACGCGGGTGGGTGCACTAGGCATAGGAATGCCTATTTTCAGGCATGACCTGGGAGGATGCAAGTTGAATACATGAGCATACCATGTGACACAGCACATGAAATAGGTAACATAGTGGGAAGGGGGTCAAAATACAGTCAACTTTGAGGATGGGAGAAATACAGTTTAGAAAAAAGTCAAGATACAAGCAATACAGTTAGGACAAAGTCAAAATAGAAACAAGTGCAAAACAAATGAATAACAAAGTACAGTAATTGGCGGAATAAAACTGTTATGTACAGCATACAATAAGTACCATTATGGGGGAGTGGCCTGCCTTAGCAGAAGATGGCAGCATAGCTCTCCTTCTCTATTGGGAACATAGGAAATCACACCTCATCCTTCTTGCTACAGACCTTACGGACATGTTAACTTTGCTGATCTGATTCTACATAACTCACTACAGCTTTCCTGTAAATCATTTTGCTCATTGGTCTACTTGCAAACCCATATTTCAATCCTTTGAAAAGTTGAGCCTGCACAGCTGCAGTATGGCTGATCCTCACCTACAACAAATCTCTATGGCAAAAGTAGAGGCTATGTTTTCAAAACTTGTAGAAGATACAAATGTCTTGGAAGTCTCTACACAACACATTTCTTTAACTCTAGACTCCTTTGACAAGAGAATAAGCTCCTCTGAAACCCAGACAAGCTCTAATACAAAATATATTCAGAAGTGACAGACCACTATCAGAAACCAAGATCACAACATTAAATTACTGCTAAATAAACTTGATGACCTTGAAAACCATAACCGCAGGAATAATCTGTGATTTCTGTGATTCCCGGAGGGATCTGAGCTTGGAGATACTAAAGCATTTTTACATCATCTTCTGCCAGCTATATTGAAACTACCCCTGAGCAGCAACTGATTATTGAACGTTCCCACCATACTCTTAGTCCCAGGCCCAGTAAAGACCAAAGGCCTAGACCAAGTATGGCCAGGTTTTTGAACTATGCCCATACGGAGCTCATCTTAAAAGGGTCCAAAGACATTGGTATATTAATGTGGCAAGATTTTAAAATTTCAATATTTCGTGACTTCTTTATAAAAGAAAAGCATATAAACCATTGAAACCATTGCTGCATCAAGAAGGAATAAAGTTTGCATTACATTACCCTCCCATCATGCGTTTATTTCTCGGTTCCTCCTTCAAAGATTTCAATACTCCAGATGCCCTGCTGCGTTCCTGGGTTCTATTTCAGGTGATCCCCCACTGCTTACCCCCTCGGAACAAGTACTCTTGACCTCTGATGACACTCCACCTCAGAGTAATATTTCACTGGCACCAAACAGTAGAGGAAGTCTGGGCGCATCAACAACCCCTGTGGATGTAGTACCTGTGGTTCCCATGACAAGACATTCAAACAGACTTCTAGAGAAATCTACATCGAACAGCCTAAAATGTACTTGTTCCTCTTGACTGACTCCAGACTGCACAAAACCTTCCTCCTATGTGCCTGTACATACCAACATTAATCCGGACATTCCGATCAGCAACACATTCTCTCTTCTTGCTGACGACCTTCACTCATCTCAGGAGTACCTGCAACTCCACATTGATGCTGATAAACAACCCGGTCCTGGAATAGCCCTGCACGATATCGCATCCGTGGATTCTTCTTGGGCTGAAACTGTCTCAAGTTCTCCCCTTAAACACTTGGAGCCACCCAAGAAGAAAAGGAAAGCTAAAATGAAAAATAAGACTTTAGCTGCCAATATTAAAGCCTCGAGTTCAATGATAACCTGAAGTTAGCATAATACAAAGTTGCTACTGTTTTTCTTTCCTGACTAATTGTACAGCCAGGACCTGGTGCTGTTTTGGACCATTGTTCTTTTCTTTTTCCTTCCCAATTTACATTCACTGTGCTGTGCAGTCTTCTCATTCAGTCATTCCCTTCCAGCTGGTCATGATTCAGGAAGGCTGTGTGACACGTGGACAGCCAGTTCTGAGTACACTATGATTTTTTGTAATATAAAAATGTGTTATGGACTGTCTCTCATGAGAGATGCTGAGACAGTATGTGAGATCCCACACACACACACACACACACACACACACACACACAACACACACACACAGGTTTTAGATACAAGGTCTTACCTGGAAGGCCAGAAGCTAATTACGGACTTAAAAAGGCCTTAATCAAGAATCTCCTGTTATCTAAGTTAAATATAGCTTTAACTGCTAAGAGGGAAATCAGTATCCCTTTTATGATGTTTCAAGGAGGAAACCAGGTTTAGCACACTGGTGCAAAATCATAAATGCTTTGACATCAGTGTGAGAGGGGATACTGCTCACAGATGAAAGCAAATTTACAGACTTGATTGGGTAAGTCACATGGGGAAAGGAGTTTCTGCTGATGTAACCTCAATTAACTTTCCTTCTAAAATGATAAAACTTCCTGGGTGTATGATTTTTAATAAACAGAGGAGTAGCTAGGTGACCTCACACAAAAGGGTTGGCAAATACAGTTTTTTAAAGAGTATTCTGTTTTTCTTCAGAGACATTTTTATCTACACTCTGACAAAGAAATATATTTGAGCACTTTAAGCAGGTATTTAGAGAGAGAGACAAAATCTAAGTACTGTAGTAGGAATTGCACTGTTAAAACCTTGTTCTTTTAAAAGATTGTATGGTTCTTGTGATATAATAGTTCTGTATTTCACGTTTTACATATTTTTTATCTGTTTTAGTAAAACTCCATTTTTAGAGCCTACTTGATCTGTCTTTGAATTTCTTTCTTTAACAAGTGAAGTATATATGGTTAAAGCAGACACTGTGCATAAGCTTGAATGGTGTACCAAACTGGAAAAAGGTAAGAGTAATCTGAGGTCTTAATTAGAGTTTTTAAGAGTTCATTTTGTACACCTGGTTAGATGCCTGTAGGCAAAGATATCTGGCCCCCCCAAAGACAGAATTATCTGAGCCTGTGCATTGGGTACGCTAGCAAGGGGTCCACTGTTTGAATCCCTCCAGAACTGAGACCAAAGGTTGAATCGAACCCACAAAACAGACAGGAGGGTTACCCTGTTTCTGTTAACTGTTCACAAGACTGTGCTCAGAAGTCAACACTTTGGGATTAGAGGACTGACCTGCTGAGTGGCTTTGTGACAGATTGGTTGGCAGCGGTGTGGATAAAATTTTGGTCTTACAAGCTTTTATTGTTCAGTGTGTCAGCTTGAAACCGTCTGCTGACTTGCAAAGGAAGAAAAAGGCAGAGTTTTAAAAAAAGGAGACAGAACTGTATCACTTGGTGTACAGTCAAGTTCCTACCTGTTTTATTTTTTTTTCCTAAAGTGCAAGTCAGAGTAGCAGTAGTTAGGGAATATGGCTTCCAACTACAGCAGGCACACTGTAGACTACTTAAGACAGTTGTGCGGGGACAGAGGAGTCCCGTTCGAGGTGAAAGCCAACAAACAGAACCTAGTGGATGCCCTGATGGTAGCAGATACCCAGAGCACCGAGTCACAGACCATGACTGAAAAGGATCAACCCTCAAGTGTGACAGGGCTAGTGGCCAGTAAAGTGTCAAGATCTGATGAGGAGGACAACAGGGCCACTGTCAGTGAAGAGCCACAGCAGCAGGGGAAGGTCACCAGTGTCCTGGATCCAGAAGTACTCAGGCTGCAAATTGAGTTGTGCAGGATGGAGCTGGAGTTCCAGGAGAAGAGACAATGAGAGAGACAAGAGGCAGAGCAGGAACAGTGGGAGGCAGACTGTGAGGAGCATGAGCACCACTGAGCTGTAGAGGAGAAGAGAGAGTGAGAATGCGAGACACAGACTGTGAGGAGCAGGAGCACCAGAGGCAACATGAACTGGAGAAGCTATGACTCCAACCAGCACCACCAGAGCAGGTAAGTGGCTTGGGTTTAACTGGGACTACAGGACTGGGTTACATGTTGAATTCCAAATTAATAGCTGAATTTAAAGAGGGGGAGGATATGGATGCCTTTTTAAATTCTTTTGAAAAAGTTTGTATTCAGGCTAAAATTCCTAGAGAGTCCTGGAGCTTCCAGCTATCACCGCTACTTACAGGGAAAGCTAGGGATGCATTGGGTCAAATGGACAATGATGACAGTGATGATTACAGCAAACTAAAAGCTGCACTGTTAAAAAAAATTGAATTAACTGCTGCTGAATCATACAGAGCTAAATTCAGTAAGCTCAGGAGAAGCCCTGACATGAGCTACAAGGAGCTAGCAAAGAAACAACGTCAGTTTTTAAAACATTGATGGGAAGGAATTGAGGCAAACTCTGTTGAAAAAATTGAAAATGTGATTTTGTTAGAACAGTTTTATTGGGCATGTCTAGCAGAGCTGAAAACCTGGCTGGAGGACCGAGATCCCAAAACAGTGCAAGAGGCTGCTGAACTCTCAGACCACTATGTCAAGAGCAGACCTGCTCTGAGAGTGAATGGGGTCGGTGTGGCAGTGCAGAAAGGGAAAAGTGCACCTTCAGGGCAGCTAAAACCCTCATTGCCTCCATTGAAACCAGGTTTCAGAGAAAAGATTTCTCTGAAAAGAGAAGTGAATGTTTGTTATGTAAAGAAACTGGGCATATTGCCAGACAGTGTCCTAAAAGAATGAGCAATAAAATGCAGAATGGTACAAGAAAAGAAGTGGGTTGTTTGTGTGTACTTGGGAGCATGCCAGTGACCATGAGGGAACACATGCACCAGTCATGGTGAATGGTGTACAGACACAAGGGTTAAGGGACACAGGGGCATCCTTGACCTTGGTAAAGGGGGATCTAGTAGAGCCTGGTCAGCTTATACCCAATAAATACGTCACTGTACAGGACTGGTGAGGTGAAAACATTGCCCCTCGCTAGCGTTCTCCTAGACTGGGGTGAAACAGGGGGAACTGTGCAACAGGTGGCTGTTGCCAAAACCTTAGCAGTGGATGTGATCCTGGGCAACAATCTCAAATGGGATGGTATGTGCAGTTACCCGTAGCTAAGCGGCAAGGGAAAATTGTAGTTCCCTGAACCTCACAGAAGCCATTGTGGAAACTGCTGAGAGGCTGGTTCCCCAGCCTGTGTCTCCAGATGGGGAGACTAATGAAAAGGGGGTAGAAATTTCCCCAGTAGCAAGTAACCACACAGCTACAGAGGGTTACTCCAAAGAGGGAGGGGTGACCCATTGTCAGAGGGTTGGGATTGACAGTGATCCTAAGTGCCCTGATGCTAGTGCTAGGGACCCTAGTTTAGTGACTGAAGGGGACCTGTCCCATGCCTTGGGAATGTGTGAGGGGTTCACAGCTGCTCAGAGAAGTGACCCTAGTTTAGAGAAGCTGAGGGCTTGGGCAGACTCGGACGGTGCACAGGGAGGTAATGGCAGACATAAGGTTTAGTTGGAAAATGGACTTATGTATACTCAGGCAGTACAGACAGAAGGAGGGATGCTAGGCAGGCAGCTTGTTGTTCCCCAGGGGTATCGTTAGCAGTTGCTCCAGATTGCACATGATATTCCCTTGTCAGGTAATCTGGGAATCACGCGCATGACGCAGTGGTTGGCTCAGAATTTCTACTGGTCTAACTTCACCCAGCAGGTGAAGGAGTATTGCAGGTCTTGTCACCGGTGCCAAGAAATAGGGAAGGCGGGCAAGAAAACCCAAGCTGCCCTGATTCCATTGCCCATATTAGAGGAGCCATTCCAGAGGGTGGGAATGGATATTATGGGGCCTTTAAATACCCCCAAGTCCTCAGGGAAGAGATTCATCCTGACTGTTGTGGATTATGCCACCCGGTACCCAGAGGCTGTCGCCCTATCCTCACTGAGGACAGACAAAGTGGCAGATGCCTTACTTGGGATTTTCTCCCATGTTGGGTTTATGCAGGAGGTTATCACCAATTGAGGGGGTTCCTTCATGTTGGACCTGATGAAATGTTTAAGGGAGAAGTGTGGGGTGCTGCAGAGATGCACGACACTGTATCACCCACAAGCCAATGGGCTTGTGGAAAGATTCAATGGTACCTTAAAGTCAATGCTCCGGGCGTTTGCTAAACAGCATGAAGGGACTGGGAGAAATACCTTCCCCACCTGTTGTTTGCATACGGGGAGGTGCCCCAAGAGTCGACAGGATTTTCCCCCTTTGAACTCTTATATGGACGCCAGGTACGTGGGCCCCTAGACTTGATCCAGGAGGACTGTGAATGCAAGCACGCCACCCAGGAAACTCCCATTGTGGATTACATTCTTAGGTTTAGGGAAAGGCTGAAGGAGCTTATGGGGACACCCCAGAGCAACCTGGCAGCTGCCCAACAGAAACAAAAAGTGTGGTACGACCGCAGAGCCAGAGCTCGCTTGTACATGGTAAGTCAGGAAGTCATGGTCCTTATTCCGGTCTGGAAAGAGAAGCTGCAGGCTGAGTGGGCAGGACCATACAAAGTGATTGGGAAGGTAAATGACGTGAACTATATTGTGGAGTTACCTGACCGAAGACAGACAGAAAGGATGTACCATGTCAACATGATGAAGCCTTATGCAAATAGGGCTGACATGGTGTTTGCAGTGTGTAGTCTTGGGGAGGGGACGGACGAAGGAGACCCCCTTCTGGACTTGTTGGAAGAAAGTAAGCAGGAGTCCTCTGTGGAGGCAGTAAAATTATCTCCCCAGCTGGCCCCGGACCAGATCCAAAAAGTAAGGGAGGTTTTAGCAGACTTTGCCCCATTGTTTAGCACCAAGCCTGGACTAACCCCCTTAGCGGCACACAACGTGGAGACAGGGACACAGACGCCCATACGGCGGACAGCATATCGGGTGTCAAAGGCTGTCCAAAAGGACATTAGGAGGGAAGTGAAGGAGATGCTGGATTTAGGGGTAATCCAGAGATCCCACAGCCCCTGGGCCTCACCAGTAGTCCTTGTGCCTAAGCCAGATGTCTCTACTAATTTCTTTGTGGACTATCGTGGACTGAATACAGTCATGAAGTCAGATGTCCACCCGATACCCTGGACGGACGAACTCCTGGACAAGTTGGGGGGGTGACCTACCTTACGACGATTGATCTGACCAAGGGGTATTGGCAGGTAGAGTTGACAGACAGAGCTAGGGAGAGGTCGGCCTTCATCACTCCGATAGACTTATTTGAGTTTAAAGTAATGCCTTCCGGAATGAAGAATGCCTCGGCCACTTTCCAAAGGTTGGTGAACCGGGTGTTAAATGGTGCTGAGGTGTATGCCATGGCGTACCTGGATGACATTGCCATCTTTAGTACCAGCTGGGAGGAACACCTATCCCACCTTAGGGAAGTGCTGGGCAGGATACAGAGGGCCGGGCTCACTGTCAAAGCCAAGAAGTGCCAGGTGGCCATGGGAGAAGTAGCATACCTCGGGCATGTGGTAGGCCAAGGACAGCTCCGTCCTAACCAAATAAAAATAGAGGTAATCCAGGCATGGCCCAGACCAGAAACACAGAAGCAGGTCAGGAGTTTTCTAGAGACAGCAGGGTACTACAGGAAATTTGCACCCAATTACAGTGCCCTGGCTGCTCCCCTATCTGACCTGACAAAGAAAAGGATGCCCAAGAAAATTACCTGGGGCCCAGTCTGTGAGGAAGCCTTTTCCAAACTAAAGGAGGCTCTGTGCAGTGCTCCTGTTTTGACAAGTCCTGACTAAAGCAAACCCTTTATAGTTCAGACTGACGCCTCAGATGTGGGTACTGGGGCAGTACTGTGTCAGACATCCAGCCAAGGGAGGAATCACCCAATAGCATACCTGAGTAGAAAGTTACTTCCCAGGGAGCAGGCATACTAAACTGTGGAAAAAGAATGTCTTGCCATAATGTGGGCCCTAAAGAAGCTAGAGCCATACTTGTATGGGCAGCATTTTGTGGTCCAGACTGACCACAACCCCTTGGTTTGGCTGACGCACATGGGAAAGATGAATGGTAGATTGCTAAGATGGAGTCTTGCTTTGCAAGAGTATGATCTGACAATTGTACATAGAGCTGGAGCCAGAAACCAGAACTCATATGGTCTGTCTTGTGTGTATGGGAGTGAACTGATTTGGGAAGCTCATCCCATGCCAGGGATAGAGACCCCAAATTCAGACTAGGTGGGGAGGATTGTAACACGTGGACAGCCAGTTCTGAGTACACCATGATTTTTTGTAATATAAAAATGTGTTATGGACTGTCTCTCATGAGAGATGCTGAGACATCATGTGAGATCACACACACACACACACACACACACACACACACACACAACACGCACGCAGGTTTTAGATACAAGGTGTTACCTGGAAGTCCAGAAGCTAATTACAGACTAGAACAGGTCTTAATCAAGAATCTCCTGTCATCTAAGTTAAATATAGCTTTAACTGCTAAGAGGAAAATCAGTATCCTTTTTATGACGTTTCGCGGAAGAAACCAGGTTTAGCGCACTTGTGCAAAATCATAAATGCTCTGATGTCTATATGAAAGGGGATACTGCTCATAGAGGAAAGCAAATTTACAGACTTGATTGGGGAAGTCACATGGGGAAAGGAGTTTCTGCTGATGTAACCTTAATTAACTTTCCTTCCAAAATGATAAAACTTCCTGGGTGTATGATTTTTAATAAACAGAGGAGTAGCTAGGTGACCTCACAAAGGGGTTGGTAAATATAGTTTTTTAAAGAGTATTCTGTTTTCCTTCAGAGACACGTTTATCTACACTCTGACAAAGAAACATATTTGAGCACTTTAAGCAGGTATTTAGAGAGAGAGAGAGAGACAAAATCTAAGTACTGTAGTAGGAATTGCACTGTTAAAACCTTGTTCTTTTTAAAGATTATATGGTTCTTGTGATATAATAGTTCTGTATTTTATGTTTTACATATTTTTTATCTATTCTAGTAAAACCCTATTTTTAGAGCCTACTTGGTCTGTCTTTGAATTTCTTTCTTTAACAAGTGAAGTACATATGGTTAAAGCAGACACTGTGCATAAGCTTGAATGGTGATACCAAACTGGAAAAAGGTAAGAGTAATCTGAGGTCTTTATTAGAGTTTTTAAGGGTTCATTTTGTACACCTGGTTAGGTGCCTGTAGGCAAAGATATCTCCCCCCCCCCAAGACAGAATTATCTGAGCCTGTGCATTGGGTACGCTAGCAAGGGGTCCACAGCTTGAATCCCTCCAGAACTGAGACCAAAGGTTCATTCGAACCCACAAAACAGACAGGAGGGTTACCCTGTTTCTGTTAACTGTTCACAAGACTGCACTCGGAGGTTGGTACTTTGGGAGTAGAGGGCTGACCTGCTAAGTGGGTTTGTGACAAGTTGTACATCGTGACAATCCATACTTATTAATCAGGTCTTTTTTCCTTTTTTTTTTCTTTTACTTTTTTAATGTGGTACCACTGGTGTTCAGTCCTATGCTGTGTGGCTAATGTTAACTTGCCTAACTTGCCTATGGGGCTGCATTTTATTAATTTATCCAAGCATTACTACACATTTAAGTTACACACAAATATCTCATAAGGCAAACTGCACTATTCTACTCACTCCTACATAATACTTGTTAATGGAGCTACTGTCTTTTCTCTTGTGCTATCACTATTCTCACAGATACATGAATCACTCTCCCCCACATTTGGCTCCCTTATTTATTCCATTCATCTCTAACATACCCTACTTTCTATATAAAATATTCCTAATAACTACTATTAGTTTATTGAACTGGCGGAGACACTGCCTATTTTGTACCTGTTGGCTCTATTCACTCGAAGCCTAATCAATGTGATACTTTTATTTCTAATATTTCTCTGGTTCTGGGGCTTGTTAGGACTATGACTTGGACCTGACTACTCCTCAATCTAATCACTGTAGGCTATTTTCGAGTGTGGGATGCCTTTATCAATTGCAGGATTCTCCACTATTACCATTCCTTTCTTTTTTATTAAAACCAGTTTATTTGGCTCCATTTAAGATAAGACACTTAACTTGACAAATAAACTACACAACGACTTTACATAACTGTATGAAGCCTTTTTGTGCCACTGTTTCACACTACTCACCTATACTTACTGTCGCAGGATGTCTTTGTCTAATGCACTGCCCCAATATTTTGATTCCTATATTTTATTTTAATTTTTTTGCTTCAGCCTAATATCTGGCTCGCTGGTACCATCTCTAGACAACTCTGGTCCTATTTATCACAGCACCAATCTGTATTATATACGGGTAGCATGTCTTTAAATTCTTACTTATATGTTCATGTTAATAAGGTCTGGTATAATCACATTTGTTCTTTATATCTGTTTCTCACCAGTTGGGGTATGGTTATTATCCTATGTTCCCTACCTTACTCAGAGAATTTGCTCACTGTTATAGGTAGTTGTTTATAACTGTGATAACTGTTCTTTAAAAGTTATAAGTCCTAGTTTCCCGACCTTTCTTGGTCTGCATAGGTCTTTTTCTAGATATAATGCCGTGTGGTGTGGTGGAGAGTCTAATGTACTGGTTACCAACTCTAATCCTCCTACACTCACAAGAAGTTAACTTCCGATTTCTATAAATAGTTTTTGTTTTACAGATAATAATGTTATTTCACTTTTGCTACTGTACTATTTTAGAGAGATATCCATATCTTTGATAATTGATATACTATTCCTTATATGTTTGTTAGATCCTGCTCTCCTCTATGTGAAAATAGTATTATATTCATCAGCTTGGAACTACCTCTGCTTGGAATATAGGTCCCTCGCTATTCCTTTAGATATTATTCTCCCCTTAAGCTTTTACTATGAATGATCTATTGCTATACTCATGGAATGTGAAGGGACTTAATTCCCCTTGTAAGAGGAAGCAAATTATAACTTTTCTCAAAAAACACAAAGCAGGCATTGCCTTCCTCCAAGAAACAAAATTATTAGCAGAGGATGTTAATAGGCTTAAAAAAGACTGGGTCGGTCAAATGTATAGCTCCTCTTTTTCTTCTCAAAAAAGAGGGGTACCTATTTTGATCCATAAAAAACTCAAATGGTCCTTGATTAAGTCTATATCACATCCAGAAGGCAGATGGGATATAGTTACTTTGAATACCTTCTCTGGTCCTATTATGTTAATCAATGTTTATGCCCCTAATGTGGACTTTCCTGAATTTTTTCATAATTTATCCCGACATATTTTGTCTAACCACTCGAATAACATTCCCGTTATATTTGGAGATGATTTTAACCTAGCACTAACACCACAAATGGATAGAAGTAACTACTTTATTGACTCGCACCTCAGAGGTACCAAGGCTCTCTCTTTATTACTGAAAGAGTTTGGCCTGGCAGATATCTGGTAGCTACTTCATCCCTGTGACCGTGACTTCACCTTCTGCTCAAATCTCCATAAATCATATAGTCGGATTGACTACTGATTTGCTTCCTCTTCCATAATTGAGAAAGTTATCGATTCCACTATCCTTCCCATAATAATATCAGACCATGCACCGATTAAACTACACCTCTTATGGAGACCCCCTACAACAAAGTTTACCTCCTGGCATCTGGACCCCCTTCTCCTTAGAGATCCGGATTTCCTACCCTGGATCAGATCTCAAATTCAAGACTTCCTATCATACAATAACCCTGTAGACACATCAATGTCTACTGTTTGGGAAGCTTTAAAAGTTACGTTATGTGGGAAAATAATTAGCTTCACTGCCCATAGAAAAAAGAGCAGGGAACAACTACTTGCAGACCTAGAAAAAACACTTAAGACTAAAGAACATCTATACTTTGGAAATAATAAACTGAATCTCAATTCTCAGATTCATCTAGAAATATTACAGCTCAGAACCAAAATAAACGACCTTGTCTCTCGTAAAATGGAATTGCCTCTATTTAGACTTAAACACAAATATTAGGAACAAGGGGACAAAAGTGGGAAACTTCTTTCCTATCAACTTAAAGTTCAACAAATTGAGCACCATATTACCAATCTTAAGGAGCTGCAGGGTAAGGTACATACTGATAATCTGTCCATAAATCATATTATGAGATCTTTTTATCAGAATCTATATGCTGTTGTCAGCCCCACACTCACCCCACATATACAACATTTTTTGAACTGCCTGCATTTACCTCACCTCTCTCCTGATGAAAAAAATATTCTAGATGAACCCTTTACTCTGCAAGAAATCAAAAAGGCACTATCCTCACAAAAATCAGGCAAATCACCGGGTGGAGATGGATTCCCCATAGACTTCTATATATCACTTTCTGATTCCCTTTGCCCCCTACTTTTTGAAGTTTTTAAGGAAGCTTCAGACAAACGCAAACTTCCTCCTACTTTTACTGAAGCAGTTATTACATTAATCCTTAAAAAAGATAAAGATCTTTCCCCTCCTGCTAGCTATAGACCAATTTCACTGCTTAACACTGATGGGAAAATACTAGCTAAACTTCTATCCGCACGTCTTGAACCCCTTCTTTCTAAACTAATCCATCGCTCTCAAGCAGGCTTTGTCAAGAACAGATCTGGCTCAGACCACTTGCACTCCTTGTTTAATTTAATTCACAAGGTCAAATTCCTTAAATCTCCTGCTGCAGCAATAGCTATCAATTTCGAGAAGGCTTTTTATTCCCTTAGCTGGAATCATCTATACCAGGTCCTCTCCTACTTTGGCCTCCCTTCAAACTTCTGCACATAGATCAAGTAACTTTACACATCACCCACAGCCAAAATCCTCACTAACTCAACTCTTTCTTCCTCCTTCCCTCTATCAAGAGGAACTAGACAGGGCTGTCCTCTGTCTCCCTCATTGTTCATCCTGGCTATCAAACCCTTAATGGCTAGCCTACGCCAAGCTAATGACATTAAAGGTATTCCTATAGGTAACTCTAGATACACTTCCTTGTCATATGCGGATGATCTTTTAATCCTTCTAGAAAATTTAAGTGAAGCTGGGCCTCCTTTAACTAAGTTGCTTAACAAATTCACTGAAATCTCAGGCCTAGCGCTGAACTATGGTGAATCTGAAACTCTCCATCTCAATGACTTATGCAAACCCCTTATGAACCTACCGCTTGGTTTTCGTTGGTCACCATAGGGTATTACTTATTTAGGAATAACAATTTCCCATGATTTAGAAAAGATTTGGGATCTAAATTTCAGTCCACTTCTTGCTAATATTAAAACATCCCTAGATAGTTGGAAACTTTTAAATCTCTCTTTCATGGGGAAAATTTCTGCGATAAAAATGATCATTTCTCCTAAGATACTGTATTTGTTTTCTAACATTTCACTTATCTTACCTTCCACCTATTTATCTAAACTTGATAAGTTAATTGGTAATTTTATTTGGGAGGGTAAGACATCAAGAGTCAGCTGTACCAAACTTCGATTACCCCAGACCAAAGGAGGATTTAGTCTTCCTTGGTTTAAAGGCTATTTTGGGGCCTTTTGGGCCTCTCAAACCATTAAATGGTTTAGCAAAATGTCATCCCATACACCTCTCTGGGTAAAGATGGAGTCTGCATTAAGTCCTGGTGCTGTTTCCACCTCATTCATCTATTGTGCCCTTTCTCCTAAACTAAAAGCCCATCCAACTGTTTCTGCATCTGTTCTTTATTGGAAGTTGATACACAAGCACTTAAAATCCAATCCCACCCCGTTCTCCCATACTCCTCTGTGGGGTAATCCTTTGCTTTCCCTAGAAGGACAACCCATTTTCTGTCGCACATGGAAGAACAAAGGCCTATTCTTTTTAGGAGATATTCTTGATAAAAACTCTTTTAATCTTGACTCTTTCTCAAACTTACAGCTAAAATGGGATCTCCCACACAGGACTTCTGGAAGTATCTTCAAATTCGAGCTGCCTATATATCCCTTGCACCTTATATTCACAACCTCTATCCATATGATCATCACATCTCACATTGGATTCACTTATCAGCAAAATGCAATAGTGTCATCTATAAAGATACCATGGAACAAACTTCCCGACCAGTCTCTTAATGCAAAAAATAAATGGTGCACTCTTCTTAACTATAATATATCCGAAACCCAATGGCGAAACTGTTGGCACTCTTCTCATAGCTTTTTTAAGGATGCCCGCAGCTCTTTAATACAAATCAAAATATTACACTTGTGGTATAGAAGTCCCTCCATATTAAATCGTATGGGTCTCCTAAACAACACTAATTGCTGGCGTTGCAACTCCCCTAATGCAGATCTTTTACGTATATTATGGTCCTGCACTCCAATTTACAAACTATGGCATAGGATTCACTCCTTTGTTATAAGGGTGATCAGTCATCACATCGCCCTTGACTCTAAACTCTTTTTGTTTTGTATCCTCCCACCTAATAACACTACTCTATCTCATGCACATTTTAGATAGCTAAATATACTATTCCTTCAAGTCAAACACTTTATTCTTATGAATTGGAAATCCCATAATATCCCTTCTCTCGCTGATGTCCTTCAAAACCTCTCCTATTATGCCTTTCTGGACCCGATATCCCATCGCTCCTTTGATCAACTCAATATTTATGATAGATGCTGGCAGGATTATTTCTCCTACTTGAATACCTCTGATAACCCTAACGTACACTGTACAATATTATACAGCTCAAGCTGTATATGGATTATCTCTTACTATTTCCTCAACTATATTTATTATTTTTTTCTCTTTCTCCTTTTTCTCTTTCTCTCTTTTCCTTCCCTTTTCTCATTCCTTTCTCTTTATAGAATTGTACTTAATACTTCATACAACTTATACAACTTTCAATAGTTCCTATTTTATATATTTAGTCTATGTTGTAATTGCCTACTATTATGTATAACGTTATGATAATGGCTCTATTTCATTTATAACATGTCCCTTATTACTATAATTATACCTTCTTCTAATCTCCTACTTATATAGATATGGTAATTAATAGACATACTTTCTTCCTTCTAGTTACTTGCAACTATACTCAGATATTAACTTAAGTTCATCTTTATAACTTATAATTTCTTATATAGAAGGCAATCATATTTATATAAAAGTTGTTGTTTATTACATTTGTAATCATTTTGTTCTTCATTGAAAAGCAATAAAAAGATAAAGTGAAAAAAAAATAAGTGCCATTATGAGGCCATTAAGCTTGGAGAGAGTAGAAACAGGGAGGAGGGGGAGGAAGAAGTAGTAGGAAGCAGAGGAAACAAGGGTAAGGGATGAAAGAAAAAAGTACAAGGGGAGGGCATTAGAGAGAGGTAAGGGAAGGTGCTAGGAGGGGAGTAGCTGCCATGGGGTGAGGAAGGCGGAGGAAATGGATGATCTAAGGGGGTGGAAGCAAGTGTAGGGGCTTGAAGCACGTAGATTATCAAGTTGAAGTTTCTTGAAACTGGTATGAGTGGGAGCTCGGTGAATATCTTGAGGTATGGAGTTCCAACACTTAGGAGCCATGTATGAGAAAGCTTGTGCACCCATAGTGGTTTTGCATCTGGGGATGTAGAGCAGGGCTTGGTCAGCAGATCAGAACCCATAGGAGGGGGATTGGGAGTGAAGCAAGGAGGCAAGGGATTGGGGAAGGCCTGATCTGGCTATACCGTCAATTAGAGAGCCATAGGACTGGAGTTGATGGGCAGTGGGGCAGGCCCATTTTAGGTCAGAATAGAGATGGCAATTGTGTTTGTACCATGGTGATGCAGAGGCATAGCAGCATATGTTATTATAGGTGGTGGCCCACTTATGGATGGAGGACTTCATGGCACATAAATAAGTGACTGAACCATAGGCCAGGGCCGGAAGCAGAAGGCCTTGTGCCATGGCAAGCCTTGTAAATGGGGTGAGGGCATAGCTAGGACCCTTACCCATGTTAGAGTGTTTTTAGTTTTCCACTTTATTTGTTTGTTTCTATTTGTGTTTCTCTGTGTCTTGTTTAAATCTCTTTATACTATCCTAGATAGGGTGTTGCATCTATTCTCTGTTTTTGCCTACCCTTGATCTTCAACCCTTCCAAGCATGAAAGTTACACAGCAGTGAACAGTTCCCTTGCCTTAGTTGACCAACAGAGTCCTCCACTTCTCAGTTTCCTTCTGCTGATGCCTGACAATGCCTATGATGCTAGTCACCTGTTTTACTCCTTCGCTGTTCCATTCACTCACTGGGACACAAATGTGCTGGACACATTAGAGTGGAAGTACTTTTTTATGGTGCTATTGTAAGAAGGCACTAAGCCTCTGTCAGCTCCACCTTCCCCCCTCCAATTACACACCTGATTCAGAGGGATTCCTGAATCTACTCACCTCAAGATTAAGTTCCTGAGCTAGTTTCCCCCACACCACCTGTTACAATTTTAAACCCAAGTTTCAAGGTACAGTACCCAAAATACTACCTACCAAGTTTCAAGGTGCCCCAGATACTGCTTACAGATATCTTCTATTCTTTCCACTTACCCTGCTACTTTCAAAAGGAAGAGAAGTATAAATAAATATTAATATTTAATACTGCTTACAGATATCTTCTATTCTTTCCACTTACCCTGCTACTTTCAAAAGGAAGAGAAGTATAAATAAATATTAATATAACTTTAAGGTAAAGCTAGGTGCTTTCACTCCACTCTCTCAGCAAAGTCTGGTCTATAGCTCCATCCCTGCTAAATGAAAACAGCATAATGCCATATGCAAATCCGGCTTTACCACCTGATAAATGAATGCATATTCATGATACGACCACATGACTTCACGTGGTCATAAAACTTCAGTTATCCTTAGAACACTGATTTTTTTTTTTTTATGACTGCGTGGGTGGAGCTTTGCAGACGTTTGGCTATCACTGTAGAAGAACAGAGGGTCAGCTCCGAAACAAGACCCTGTGTTCTCCTACAGTGATGCAGCAACATCATGGCAGCACTAATGACATAGGTGCTGTCCTCCGTGACAGAGCTCCCCTCCATAGCATGGTCATCCCTCCCCAAAGTGCACTACATGAGTGCACTCGGGTAGAACTGCGCATGTGCAGTGTCACCCCGCCACCATCTTGTGAGTGGCAAACCACTGCAACTCCAAAACTGGTGCTCCAATGTCACTGCTGCCACTCTGTGACCCATGCTGCCACCACTACAGTATCACTGCTGCTCTGGGAGCCATGCTGCCACAGCTCTGCTGCCTGTACAAGTAATACTCACCACAGCCATATCGACTCTGACCAGAGTTTGTTTTAAATTGCACATGCTCAGGAACAGAATGTTTTTTCTTAAATATTTTAAAGACTACTTAAGTTTGTAAGATTAAATCCACAAAAGTGATCACCTTGAGTAAAACTCAAGACCGACGAGTTTCAGATTTCAGGCCCTCTTAATTTTTAAGTTATAGGTCAGCAAACAAAAGATCTTAATTTGTGTGCATTTTGTGTTTTTTTTTTTTTTACCTGTGTAACTGATTACCACACAATTTCCAGGATCAAGAAATTCTGGCACTATCTCTGTGCTTTCCAAGGTACAACAAAATTGGTTAAATTGGACAAAGTTATTATGGTGCAAAAACTGGGGTTTAACATTAAAGCATTTACTCAACCCTAACATACAGGAACTACCACACCTGTATAACATATGGATATGTAATGGCCTGTCTCAAAATATGCAATTTATTTTCAAATGAGAGGGGTCAAGGCCATAACTCAATAGTGGCAAAGCTTCAAGTCAGTTACTGTATGAATGTCCTACCCCCTAACAAGTAATGATTAAACACATATTTTGAGTCAGACTATTGTACATGGGTTTATACATTATTATATGTAGTTATAAAATGGGTCAAGAAGGTCAGTGCAGATATTACTCTCTGACTGGGCAAACCAAATCACTGGCCTATATGTACACAAGAACTTAGGGTGCAGTATTTTCTAAGCCACAACTTTTAATACCAGGCCACTTCATAAGTGCAATAACACTGTTTAGGAAGCTGCATTCAGGGAGAGGTAAAGGCACTCTGTAGGTGTGTGCTGAGGCATGTGGTCAAACATCTCTAGCTCTCTCTGGGAGGCCAGAACTAGTCCCATGGTCACCTTCACTCCCCCCAGACACCTCCTGCCTTCCACCGCACTCTGTTCTCTCATACAATTTGTGCAGTATAAGTACCGTATAAGCTGTCACAGTGCCAGCTCCTCACTGGACTCTTTTCTGTATGTCCCTTTCCCCAAACCAAACCAGGTCTAGCCCCAGTGAATCTGTTCTGGAAAATAGTCCACCTCTCCTGATCCCCAGTTCATGACTGAAGGAAAAGCAATAGCGAACACCATACTGACTGCTCAGCAGTCACTCTCCCTAACCTGCAGCACACTGCTATCTACTTGAGATGTGCTGTGAGCTGACAGCATGAAGTGCACCGGGGAGGGGGGAGAAGCAGTCTGCACAGGGCTGAGTTACTAAAGGAAATTAATTTAGTTTTATATAGTGCCACTAATGCAGACTGTATCACACAGTGCTTTACAGTCCAGGAGAGGGAGGGGGAAAATGCTGCTGCAGTTAGGCACTTGAGACTATTCAAATAGCACAGAGATATATCACAGAGAGATTACAGAGAGGTGAAGTGACTTGCTCAGGTTCACACAGTGAGTAAGTGGTAGGTTGTGAAGCTCCCTAGCTCAGCTCAGAAGTGCAATACACCAGTACCAGAGATACACCAGTCATCTTTCCTACAAAACCATAAGGACTTGGAGTTGAGGTATAACTGCTACTCTACATAGTAACATAGTGACATAGTATAGCAGTGCAACAAAAAATATTTTTCTAAAAAGATAATTTCAGCTACAGTACAATTTAAAAAATATTAGCATCCCTGCAAAATCTACATTCCTGGGTACTTTTTCTAGGAAGCATGCTCCATGAGCTTTTTTTTTCTTGAGCCTAACCCTTGCCAGGTCTACAATGCTATTTCTAAGCCAAATGTGCCGGCCATATTTTTTTCTTGAGAAAAAACTCAAGTAAAACACTTGTAAAATACTCAAATGTTGGTGGAATTAGACATTTTTACCACCAAATAAAACTGGAATATGTCAGGAATGTTTTATCGTGAAAAAAGGTAGGGTCAAATTTTTTGCCCAATTATATTGTGCTGCTGCTTTAAAGTTTGAAGGTTCTTTAGGTCCAGCATATCTACCTCCACCCACTTGCTTAATAAGCAGGAGTAATGTAAGTCTGCTGTGCAAGCATGTTCCATTTCATAGGTATTCCCTACCCACTCTGCTACCCAAGGTGCCCAGTGATTCACCTGGTAAGCAGAAATTTGTCCAGGCTTCCCTTAAAACGTGTATTGTATTCATGAGCACTCTCTCTGCTGGTATGCTGTCTCACAGATTCATTACCCTCTGGGTGGAAAAAGCGCCTCCTATCCCTACTCCTGAATTTACCACCCCTGAGCTTCAGGGTGCATCCCCATGTCCTGCTGCAGGACACCAGGCCAAGCATCACCAAATATTCAATCCTGTCAATACACTAGAATATGTAAAAGCCAGATCATGTCCCCTCTCTGCTCCTTTTCAGCAGGGTGAATGCGTTAAGGATCTCCAGCCAGCTTTTGTTTCCCATACTGATGATCATTTTGGTGGCCCTGTGTTGTACCATCTCACTTGCTGCCATGTTCTTTTTGTACTGAGGAGACCAAAACTGCACATTGCATTTTGGGGGTGGGTGGGCTGTCCATGGCCTTGTAAAGTATCAGGATTACTTTCCCTGCTTTGCTAATCACCCTCTTTTGATGCACCCCAGTATTCTGTTGGACCTGTTGACAGCAGCCACCCACTGCTTGCCTTGCTTCAGCCCCTTCTGAATTTTACCCCCCAGATCCTTTTCCTCCTTGACTGCAGTGTGAGGAGTCTCACACTGTATGTGCATAGGTCCTCCTTCTGTTTTTCTTCCCTAAGAGTAGCAACTTGAATGGGAGTCAGTCTAGTCTCGGCTGGGCAAATTGTGCTGGAGATATAGTATTTGTGGACTCTGACCCCATATAGGTACAATTAATTTTATCTGTGATTGCTACATTTTTTGGCTTACACTCATGTGTAAGTGAGTTCTGGAAGGGCTTTGGGGGGGGTTCTGCATAAACGTTGACCATCATAAGTCTAATTAAATATTCATGAGCCTAGCGAGGCTCCTGGTTGCTTCTGGATTGGTCATTAATGTCTTAGAAATGACTAATCTTGCTGCCAGCTAATGCTGTGTGACATGCATGGCTCATGTCACTCCACTCAAAACCTAAAGGTTTTGATCCTTCTATTTCTCCCTTTACTTTTGTAAACTGTGCCATAGATTTCTGTACAAATGTTGTGCTTTGTTCTGATTTATACCCAACTTCTGGTTCTACTGTTCACTGTTTTTGTGTTTAGTTTGTTGTAATTTAACAATTTTAATACAATTTTCAACAGTAAAAAAACCTAAAGGTTAAGTTAAAAAAAGGGTAATAATGAAAGCTGCTTTTGGGATTAGACTTACAATAGCAATAACAACCGTGAAGCTGGTCATTTCCTTGGATTAATGACCGGCTTCTGAGGTATGTCATCTGATAGTCTGTTTGACATATTATTTATTGTATCTGTAACTGTGGGGAATTGGTAGGAAACATCATTTCGAGTGATATGGCATTAAAAATTACTAAAATGATGAACTTAAATAGAAGAAAGGGGAAAGCAGTGGACCCCAGAGGAGGAGGAAGTGAATCCTGGTGGGGGACTCCATCATAAGAGGGATCCAGCTAGGAACACAGGAGGGGGAGGACAGGGAGGTGAGGTGAGGTGTCTACCAGGTGCCACGGCATGGAGGGATGGAAGGAAGATCCTGGGGATCACTGGGAAAGCAAGACGGGAGGGTGAGCTGGATGTCATTATCCACCTAGGTACTAATGACCTGGCAAATGGGGAGCCATAGGAAGTTCAGGAAGAGTTTAGGAAATTGGGGAGGGGTCTCAAGCAAGTAGCTATTTCTGTCACTTTCTCAGAAGTACTACCTGTGAGAGGCAAGGGAAAGCATAGGAGTGCATGCACCAGGAACTTTAACTCATGGTTGAAGAACTGGTGCTGTGAGGAAGGGTTTGGATTCATTGGTGACCGGGGACCCACCTGGAGGGATGGAGGTTTGTTCAAGCCTGACGTCCTGCATACATCCTGGAGGGGAATCCAAGTACTCAATGATAAGTTTAAATGCTACATTGATAAGCATTTAAACTAGCAAAGGGGGGTGGCAGGCCAGCAAGGATGGTACCTACTTGCTCACCCCCCACAGCTAGCAGTGGAACCAGTGAACCAGAGGAGTGGCCATCTCTGCAAAGCAGTGTGCAAAAGATGGAGATTAGTGCCCAAGAGGTGGATAGGCAGAAAGGGCAAAATTCAGCAGAAGGGCAGACAGCAAGGAGAACCAGGGATAAAGGACAACCAAGGAAGGGCTGGAGTAGAACAGTGAAACAGTCTAGGAAGGTCAAATCATGGAAAGTCATGTGCAAATGCCAGGAGCCTTAGCAACAAGATGGAAGATCTTGAGGCTGTCATGGTGCAGTCAGACCTGGACATTGTGGCCATCACTGAAACCTGGTGTAATGATAACCACGACTGGGAGATGGCTATACCTGGCTACAACATATTCAGAAGAGACAGAGCAGGCAGGAAGGGAGAAGGAGTGGCACTGTATGTGAAAAATGACATAAGGGCCACAGAGATCCAGGAGGAACAAAATGGGGGAGAGATACTGTGGGTTAAGCTGGAAAGGAAAATGGGAACAGCCATCCACACAGGTGTGGTCTATAGACCACCAGCCCAGGAGGAAGAAATAGATAGGGAGCTGATGCTAGCCATCCAAAGGATGACAGACAAGGGTGAGGTAGTACTGGTTGGAGACTTCAACATTCCAGACGTGGACTGGAGCATCCCAGCAGCAGCATCAACTAGGAGCAGATTTATCCTGGACTCCCTTCAGGGTGCCTTCCTCAAGCAACTGGTCATGGAACCAACTCGGCAGAAGGCAATACTGGACCCTGTGCTCACAAACAGGGACAGTGTGATGGGGGTAACAGTGGGGGAGCACCTGGGGAACAGTGACCACCAGTCATTGTGGTTTGAAATCACAGAAGAGCAGAACCAAACCACACAAAAACACGTATCCTGGATTTTAGGGGCAGACTTTGGGAAAATGGGAGATACTTGAAAGAGGCATTAAGGGAATGGGACAGGAATCAGGGTTGAGGAACAGTGGGCAGTATTTAAAATGGGGATTACAAGAACAACAGAATTATGCATTAAGCAGGTTAGCAAAAGGAAAAGGAAGAGAACCATTATGGTTTCAAAGAGGTAGCAAAAGAAAGTGAAAGCCAAAAGATTGCATTCAGGCAATACAAAAGACACAGGCAGAAGGGATAGGAGAAGTACCAGGAGAAGCAAAGGAGGTAGGGAGGTCAGTAAGGGAAGCCAAAGCTCAGACAGAAGAACACATTGCAAAATCAGTGGGTAGAGGGGACAAAACCTTTTACAGGTACATAAGTGAAAAAAGAAAGACAAAGGGAGGGATAGTGAGACTGAAGGGGGAGGATGGGGGCCGCGTGGAGGATGACAACAGTAAAGCTGACATATTGAACAGGTATTTCTGCTCAGTCTTTACTGAGGAAGAGGAGGGTAATGGGTCTGAAGGGAGTACAAGGGATGAGAATGGTGCAGAAATGGACACAAGTCCCTTTACAGAGAAGAGTCCTGAAGGAACTGGAAGTAATAAGAGTTGATAAAGCAATGGGGCCAGATGGGGTGCACCCAGGGTCCTTAAAGAACTAAGAGAGGTTGTGGCTGAACCTCTGGCTATCCTGTTTAGCCGATCACTGGAAACAGGAGGTACCCAAAGACTGGAGGACAGCAGATGTAGTCCCCTTATACAAAAGCAGGAACAAGAGGAAGCAGTGAACTACAGACCAGTCAGCCTCACCTCGGTAGTGGGGAAGATCATAAGCACTACTGAAGGAGAGATTGGTGGAACATCTGGTTGTCAATGGACCACTAGGACCCAAGGCAGCATGGTTTCACTCAGGGGAGGTCATGTCAGACCAACCTTATTGAATTTTTGACTGGGTGACTAGAGGTGGATCAGGGAGGGCAGTGGACATGGCCTATCTGGACTTCAGCAAGGCCTTTGACACTATGCCACATAGAAGACTATTACACAAACTGGTGAATATGGGTGTGGGCAGGACAATAGTGTGGTGGGTAGGTAACTGGCTGGGTGGCAGGACACAGAGGGTGGTGGTAAATGGCTGTCACTCCACAGAGGGAAGAGTGACCAGTGGGGTACCACAGGAATCAGTGCTAGGACCGGTCCTATTAAACATCTTTATCAGTGACATTGCACAGGACCTAGAAGGCAGAATTTCACTGTTCGCTGATGACACAAAGATCTGTAACAGAGTAGACACACTAGAGGGTGTAGACAGAATGAGAAGGGACCTGCAGAAACTTGAAGAATGGTCAGGGGTTTGGCAGTTGAAATTCAATGCAAAGAAGTGCAAGGTAATGCATATGGGGCACAAAATCCCCGGCACAATATATCAGTTGGGGGTGAGGATATAGCATGACCAAGCAGGAAGGGATCTTGGGGTTATCATCTCTGATGACCTCAAGGTAGGAAACAGTGTGACAAGGCAGCAGGTAAAGCAAATAGGATGCTGAGATGTATAGGCAGGGGCATCACCAGCAGGAAAGGAGGTCATAATTCCGCTATACAAGACACTAGTGAGGGCCCCACCTGGAGTACAGTGCACAGTTCTGGAGACCATACCTACGTAAGGACATAGACACGGTAGAGAAGGTTCAGAGGAGGGCAACAAAGATGGTGCATGGATTCCATCACAAGTCCTATGAAGACAGGTTGAAGGAACTGAACATGTACTCCCTGAAGGAGAGGAGGGAGAGAGTGGATATGATAGAGACATACAAGTATCTCACAGGGAGGAACAGGGTGCAGGAATGCACTATTTTTAAGCGAAAAAGATGTTCCAGGACTAGAGGGCATGGGATGAAGTTGGAAGGAGGATGATTCAGAGGAAACATGAGGAAGATTTTTTTCACAGAACGGGTGGTGGACAAGTGGAACACCCTGCCAGAGGAAGTGGTGGGGGCTGAAACAATCATGGGATTTAAGAATGCATGGGATAGACATAAAGGAATTCTGGAGATCAGGGGTAAGGGGCAACAGACTTGTAGGAAAATATAAACTGAACTTACAAGCTCAAATGGGCAGACTGGGTGGGCCATAGACCCTTATCTGCTGACACCGTCTATGTATCTATGTATCTAAGAAAATGTATTTTCTTTAATTCCATTTTTTTTATATATTTTGACCTCAAATTTTAAACATAGTCTTCTTATCACCTCACCTCATGAACCCTGTAGGTGAAAATTGTCAGATCCATGGGAAAACACCTTTCCGTGCCACAGGTTAAAAAACACATTTTGGGTAGGATGTGAAAAATGACAGGTGTACTGTTCATGAGGTGGTGTGATAAAATGGCTATACTGAAAACTTGGAGTGAAAATATTAAAAATTGCCAAAGTTAAGAGTATGCGTAGAAAACATTCAATGACCTCATGTAACTCAAGCATTTCTTTGGTATTTTTGCACCAAATTTTCAACATGGGCTTTTTGGGACCCCCACCTCATGAACGCTGGCATTGTCATTTCTTTCTTTTTTTTTTTTTTTGTCGACTTTCTTTCTCGCTGACCTCAGAGAACTCTCTCTGGTGACCTATTGCTGTGCCGCCTGCTCTACCACTTGCCATGGCTCCCTCCCTCTCCTCAGCCCGGCGGACCCCCCAGCTCTGAGCCCCCCAAGGTGGGGCTGCCCTATCCTCCCAGGGTGCTGTAGCTCATAATCTAGTATGCTGTGTGGGGCAACAGACCCTGAAGGGGAAGGAGAGCCTGGTGTTAGGAGTATGGCCTGTGGAGGACGGAGGTGCCATCGCCTATCTCCGAGACTGGGCTTTTTAATTTTTTTCTCCCCCCCGAGCATAGCCATGCAATGACATCGGTATGGCAACCCATAGACATCAGCTGTGCTCATCCCCCATCTTATCACATGCTAATAGTACCTCCAGTTTCCACCGGGGGTATCTACTGCACCGGGATGTTCCTGGATCCCTCCCAAGGGAAAGGAGAGCAGTCATCTGGATGCTATCCTTCTCCCTCCCATGCCATCCCCCAGCACCCGGGCTCAATCCTGAACCCAGGTCACTGGTGTGGCATGAGGTGTGGTGTCCAGCGCCTCATCCCTCAGTGCCACCAGGCTGAGACTGTCATTTTTTTAATCAGTTCCAAAAGATGATTTCACACAGCGACCTCACCATTCTACACCACAGGTGTGATAACACATTTTGGGCAAGATTTAAAGAATGACAGTTGTACTGTTCATGAGGTGGTGTGAAAAATTGGCAATGTTGAAAATTTGAATTGAAAATCTTAAAAATTGCCAGTTACAAGGGTGCATAGAAAAATTTCAATGACCACGCGTAACTCGGGCATTTCTTGGTATTTTTGCACCAAATTTTCAACATGGGCTTTATGGGACCCCACTTCATGAACACTGGCACTGTCATTTTATTACTCAGTCCTGAAAGTTGATTCCTCATAGCGACTGCAAAATCAGCTTTCGGGAACAAGAAACAAAATTACAGTGCCAGTGCTCGTGAAGTGGGGTACCAAAAAGCCCATGTTGAAAATTTGGTGAAAAATCCCAAAAAATGGCAAAGATATTAATGTAAGTTCAAAACACCATGAACTACATTATACAGCACTGACCTTTATTCCTTAGTTTGCAGTTCTGCTTTGAAGAGTGCATATGTATCCCAGTCTGCAGAAGATGACAGTGTCAGACCTTCGGTGGTAAGTATTGGGAAAGGGGTGGGGTGGGGCAGTGGGTCCTCAGTGGGAGGGTTGGGATAGAGAGAGCAGGTCAGCAGGGATGGCAAGGGATGTTTTTCTTTGTTTCAGGTTTAAAAAATAAATAAAAGACATTGCGGGATAGTTTTCTTTTTTTTTTCAGCCTAGATATCCATCTGGGGACACTGGGAGTGGGCTCCTCAGTGTCCAACACTGGTTGGTAGTAAATCATTTTGGGACAATGGGAGTGGGTTCCCCAGTGCCCCACAGTGTGGAGGGGGGACAAATCAAATATAATAATTTGTGGACACTGGGAGTGGGCTCCCCAGTGTCCCACACTGGTTTGAGGAGGGCCGTGTAACTGCCAACACAGGGACTGGACACCCCAATGTCGGCAATTAGTAGTACAATGGGAGCAGGGATGGGCACTGCAATGGAGGACAAATAAAATATAATAAAAGTTTGGAGGACACTGGGAGTGGGCTCCCCAGTGTCCTACACTGGGTTGGAAGGGGGGGCTGTGTAACTGACAACACATGAATTGGGCACCTCGATGTCCATGATTAGTACCACAAAAAACACAACAACAAATTGAGTCAGGGTCCTTGCTTTCGAGGTCAGACTCAAATTGTTTTCACCATCATTGTAGGGGCCAAAAATATGGAGAATCTGATCTCGAACCCAGGACCCTGGATATCCCATCCCTGTGCTCTGTCCTCTGCCCCACCAAAGCTGCACAATTAGGTCTGTGGTTTTTCAAAATGTGGTATGTGAGAAAATAGGCATAGCCTATTTTCACACATACTGTACCATACCTGCAAAATCAACCTTGCTTTTGTGCAGGACACAACTTTTCTGTAGAAAATAATTGGAAAATTTAAACTTCTACAACTTTTGAACAGATTAATATTTTTTCACCAAACCTTCAAAAGGCACACCTGCGACCCAAAGGCTTTCTACTCTGAACATCTCAGACCAGTGCTTCAAGCCATTTTGGAGATATGTGTGATGAAAAAACACAAACAAACTGGTAAATGTAGAATATTATGCCACTCCATAACTCGAAAATGACATAACAGATTCAAACAATATTTGGCACATCAAGAGACCTAGCACTAGAAAATATGCATGCCAAATTTTGTGCAAATCTGTTGAATGGTTCTAAACTTATTTCTAAAGTTATTAAGGTTCAAACATTTGGGTTTAACATAGACGTTTGCACTCAGCGCTGATATACTGGTGCTGTCACGCCAGTATAATATATATTGCCTCTCCCACACTGCTAAGTTCACCTCCAAATTTTGGATCAGCTCTCTCCCCTCTTACCTCTCTTCTGCTCTGTCCATCCCTTCACCCTCCATATACTCACTCAGATCCACTTACACCAGGATCCTGGCTATCCCTGCAGACTCACCTCTGCTGGCCAGTCTGCTTTCTCCCACTACTTCCCTAAACTCTGGAACTCAGTACCACCACAAATTAGATGCTCATCATCTCCCCTCTATCTCAACTGCCATCTCTAATTTCTACTCCTCAAATTGCTTATGCACCTGATGTGTGCTAAATTTCCCTGCCAGACCTTGGCTACAGCTGTGCTACATGTTTATGCTGCCTTTAGCATTTGAATTCCAACCTGCCACTTAACTACCATTCTAAATCTTATTGCATTGCTCCTATTACTGCCAGTTTTGACTGTATTCTTTCATACTGTTATCTTAACTTGTATATACAACTTAACTCACATGATAAAACACACTGTATGTTTTGATTTGTTCAGCCTCTAAATGTAGTTGTAGATAATCATTTTAGACACACTGTATTATCTATATGTGATTTGTACTCTGTATATACGTCTCCCCTTACCCTTTTCCCCAGGATGCACTGGGAGACGAGCAACTAGTTGTTCAGTGTGCCTTCCTGCTGAAACTTTTCAATAAATAGAATGTATAGATAGATAGATAGATAGATAGATTGATTTACCCAAATAAATGACTCAAACTGAAGATCAAAACTCCCAAGTCATAGAGCATTTACCCATCAACTTGGTGCTCTGTTCTATTATATACTAAAAGATCCATGTGATACAAAATAAAGGTACTGTCATATATGCAGGCTTTGAAGCTCAGCTATTGGAAACATGACATGAAAGCTGCAGTTAGGTTTTCCATTCCATTTCATTTCAATTTGGTTTTATTAAAATATTTCCAGCATTGATGTTACAAGTGTAGCAAGTTGAGCTTATCTCATTTGTAATGGCGTCCCATTAGAGGAGCAAGACGTATGTAAGTTCCACATAGACACATAAAGTTATTACATACATAACCAATAACACATGACAGTGTGTGGTAATGCTAAATTACCACATGCCCCGGGTGGGTTGTGAGGTATGAGATGTAGTCGAATGCCTTCAGCCACCTGGGAAGTACAGTGATTTATGGCATTACCACAAACCCTGGAGTGTGCTATTGCACTTATAAAATGGTTATAATTACTGGCGACCCCCTTTAATAACCTGAATTCAGATACAGTACAAATGCCGTAATAACTCAAAATCGAGTTATTACGGCATTTCAAAATGTTGCAGTCACTGTTAGATTTCTCGAGCGGTACTCTGCACTCGAGACAGTTCGCACGTTAACGCGGACATTTTCCCTCTGCAATGCGCTTCTGCTTAGCACTGCCACCTTCGGCACAACTGTACCCACAGCACAAGTAACTCACAAAAAACACTTCAGAATCCCTCAATTTTCTTTCTTGTGCAGAATACAAAAACACTGTGCAACAGTGCCAATTTCAGCACACTCCCTTGCATTTTTTTCTTCTCTATTATGGGTCACCATGGCAACTGGAAGATCTTCATTACCACACCAACGCTTCCTGCTCAGCGTACTGCAAACAGCAACATTTGAAACACATTCCTCAAAGCTAAAAATGTCTATCTTGCCAAACCACTTTCTTAAATGTTAAATTTGCTCTCAACTGTTTAACTATGATCACCAGCAGACTTCCACAGCATACTCCACCAGAATTGTCACGGACTCCTAGTATTTAAACGATTCAAAGTTCGGCAGTTAAAGAAAAAAAAATACTGTTCCTCTTAGTGTTCAACATCTAAAAAACTATGTTAAATCAGTTTGACAATGCCTATTGTGTTACACAACTTTCAAATAAAACAAATTCTGAACAAATAACAGGATATTTTTCCTATAAGAAAAACGCCGGGTAAGCACCAGTAATTATAAACAATAAAGATAGGCAAGTGTGCCTCAGACATATTTTTACACCTCGTTGTGTGATGACTAAAAACCTCTCGAGCTTCGCTCTCGAGGTTTATGAGTCATCACACACCTCAGGTGTGAAAAAAATATTCATAACACACACTTGCCTATCCATTGTTCCCTATTTAAGAATTAAAAAGCAGGAAAAAAGACAGTTCGATTTGAGGTGTGCAGTAATTGAAATTATAACATGGGTTGGCAAGAACGCACAACCCAATTGATCCAGTCACTCTGCATGGTCGTGAATTAAAGTCCCCATTTAATCCACGGTTTCGCAAAGTGACTGAGGGGATGTGCCATTGGCACTCATTCCATATTGCAGAAACCAAAATGAGAAAGGCAGTCATTAAAAATCTATGGAAGCGAGAGAGCCCCAACTCTGTCATTTCATGTTTCTGTTGGCCCTCCCGAAGCAGTTGTCCCCCACACTGTAGTGGCATGTCATTAAGAGAGCAACAAACTGCAATGTATATGTTGAGAGAGACAGCGGGACACAGAGAGAAAGCACTGCAAGCAGGGAGGTAAGTATTGTGTCCCACTTGGTTTTGCAGGAGCAGCACAATGTGCTCCTTGCTGTCCGTCTCTCCACAGTAGTTGCTGGCAAGTGTTAAATCAGTGGCTCAAAGCAGTTGGTGACTGCGAGCAAATTGTGAGTCCAGCCCTGGAGAGAGTGAGTGGAGAAAGATGGCGAGAAATGGTGAGCGAGACACATGCAGCAACAGAGAGAGACACGTTGAGGCAGCAACCAGCCTTACACAGGTAGCTGGGTATTTGTGTGTGCAGGAGCTTCCCTGTGTTGCTTCCTGTGGTGTCTCCATACCAAGAGTGCCACTGGCTGTCCCACACCCAGAATCAGAATCCCCCCCCCCGCTGCAACAGAGTGCAGCAAGAGACAGAGCTGTCCAGCAGCCTGTTCATAGTGCTGCCTTTTCCTTCGCATACTCGGTGACTGTTTGTGAGCACCCTTTAAAACAGTTGTGAAGTGGGAGAGGTTGTCAATGTATTGTCTGTGCTTTTGTGAATGGGACAGTAAGAGAGAGAGAGAGAAAGCAGAGAGAGAGAGAGAGAGAGAGAAAACAGACACAAAATAGGGATCATCGGGGGTAGGGGCAACGCACAGTAAATGCTTTCAAATCAGTCAAAGTCAGTTATGGAAATCAAATGTCAGAAATTATGTTACCACTTTCTGACATTTGTGTTTCCATACAATACATAAAATCTCCCTCTGTTGCAGACAGTGGTCAGAGGACATAGCATTGCGATCCTTACAGCTGCCTTAGAGGTCCCAGCAGCATGTGTGTCTGTGTGGTTGGGGTCAAAGTGAATGTTGTAGGAATTGTAGGAGTCAATATTATGCACAAGAAATGTGAGAAATCATCTCAGTCATGTATGTCTGACATTTCTATGTGCATAACAGCAATCAGATATGCATTATTTTTTGGGGACTATTTTGCAAGGTGGCAGGATACAATACCTTCCTTGCTATTTAAACAGGCGGAAGAACCTCTTTCTGCAGTTTTTTTCTTGTTTAAACATAACCCATGTTATAAGTGCAACAACCTACTCCAGGATATGGGGTTATTGGGGATTCATCAAAACCCCTGGTGCTGTGAGGACACTTGGCCTGCGGCCTCGTACCTCACAACACACCTGGGGTATTGATTAATTCCCGATAACCCTGTACCCTATCATAGGTCATGGATTATTTCTGACTTAATGTACAGTCATGTGAGATTGCTTGTTTGATTCAAGCCATTTTATAATACAAAATAATAATGATAGTTTGTTATATTGAATAGGCGTATTCTTTTTTACATATATCAGGTAACCCACGCATGACAACACAAATGAGGATAGGATACTTTGCCCAAAACTAGGCCTCAGTCTTTCTTATTGACCAAAGGTTCATTGCTATGTAAACTAGAAGTTGCCTGCCCAAAGTATTATAACAAAGAAATCAATACCCCTGCAGTTGAAAAGGTCTTAGAAACTACTGGCATTTTATTCTGAGATTCAGCATAGAAACATAAAAACAGAACTGTATGGGTAGAAAAAGATCTGCACTTCATCAAATCTGCCCAGTCCATACCTTAGTCTTCCTGCAGTCTGGCACTGATAGGGCCTCAGTAGTGCTCCCTGCTGCTAGCTTGGCAATGTATGCAGTTTGAACACCTCTTAACTCTCCCTTCCCTTGTCATTTTCACCAATCCCATATGCTTATCCCACCCTCTCATGAAGTCTATAATCATCTCCACATTAACTGTATCTCAGGGTAGACAGTTTCCACCTATCCACCACCCTCTCCCGGAAGAAGTACTTCCTCGCATCCATCTTATTTCCACACACATCCCAACACACTAATTTAGTGTTGTACCCTCTTATCACAGACCCCTCACGTTGCCTTAACAGTTGTTGGCAATCCACCCTATTTATTCCCTTCAGGTATTTGAATGCTTATGTCATCCTTTTCCCTTCTGGCCTCCAGGGACTGCATGTTTAGATCTGCCAGGTTCTCTTCATACCTTCCACAGTTGCCCATGTATCATTTTGCTTACCCTCCTCAGGACTGATACTAAGCAATCCTTGTCCTTTTTATGGTGAGGATTCAAGAACTGCACACAGTACTCCAAGTGCAGCCTCACTACTGAATTGTAGAAGGCAAAATCCCTTCCTTTCTTCTGACTGAGAAGGCCCTGCCTATGCACCTTAACATCCAGATGGCTTTCCCATATGTCTTATTGCTTTTGGCAGGGGTGCATTATAAGGCTGTCACTTATAACAACCCCTATGTCTGTTTTCACTGATGTCTACTCTGTCTTAGAAACATAGAAACATAGCATTTGTCTGCAGAAGAGGACCACTTGGCCCACAGTGTCTGTCCAGGTGTTCTCTGCCAATCTGTCTCCAGATGGACTCTGAGGCTGGCACACATACGTCAGTGCCCTGACTGGCTTGTGATTAGCTGGGAGCTCGATAGGAAGCTTTAAAAGCTCCAGTAAAACTTTTTTTTACAGTGTACCTGCTAGTTGGCAAGCAGGGCACTGTCCTGTTTGAAACCCGCTCTGGGTAAGTCACGCTGGCTCTATGTATGCAAACAAGTTTCTAAATTTCAACTATAAATAAAAGTTGTGTTATACAAAATGTTGGATCTGAATTGAGAAGGTAAAATTTACACTAAATTATGGGGCTCGTACCACATTTGGTGGCTTGCATGCTGTATACCACTGCAACAGTAGTCCTGTTGCTTGTAATGATCTGTTATTTGTAAAAGTGGAATTCATACATATGGTATATATACATACAGTGTATATATATATATATATATATATATATATATATATATATAGTGACACTGTCACACCACTGTAGTTAGGATTGCGTAGGGTGTTTCTATTAGATTCGTCTGACATGACCTTTCTGCTGTGAATCCATGCTGCCTTGGGTCCTGTGCCCCTCTGGCCTCTAGGTACTTGACAATTCTTTCCTTCAGAAATGATTCCATCATTTTCCCTATCACTAAGGTTAAACTAACAGGTCTGTAGTTTCCTGCTTCTGCCCTGCTCCCACTTTTGTGAAGAGGAATCACATCTGCCGTCCTCCAGTCCTCAGGTACCACCCCATCCGCCCATGATTTGTTAAAAAGGGTAGCCAGCAGTGTCACTAGTTCTACCCTTAGTTCTTTTTAGAATTCTGGGATGAATCCCATCAGGCCCCATTGCTTTGTCCACCTTCAGTTTTAAGAGTTCTTTCAGAACCCTTTCTTCTGTGAATGGGCTGGTATCAACTCCCATATCCAGAGTGTTTCTATTGTTTGGTTTAGGTACCTCCCCCTCTTCAATTGTGAATACTGAGCAAAAATATTTGTTTAGTCTCTCTGCCTTTTTACAGTCACCCTCTGCCCACCCCCCCCTCCACTTTATTAAGCCTCACCATCCCTTCCTTGGTCTTCCTTTGCTCCCTGATGTACCTGTAAAAGGTGTTATCCCCTTTCTTGACTGAGTTGGCTATCTTTTCCTTGGTTTGGGCCTTTGCTGTTCTGACTGCCTTCCCAGCTTCCTTTTGCTTTAACTGATACAATTCTCTGTCCTGCTCCTTCTATGATTCCTTGTACTTTCTGAATGCTTTCTTTTTCTCTCGAACCTTCCCTGCCACCTCCTTTAAGAACCATAGTGGTTTCTTACATCATTTTGTTTTGTTTATTTGCTTCACACAAAGGCTTGTTGCCTCTGTGACGGCAGTTTTGATTATTCCCCATTGTTCTTCCACCCCTCCTTCCCGCCCATTTGCTAGTGCATTCCTTAGGCAGTCACCCATTTTAGCAAAGTCAGCCCTCCTAAAGTCCAGTACTTTTGCCTTTGTATGTCTTGACTCTACTGCTGTGTTTATCGTGAACCATATTGTTTGATGGTCGCTAGTTCCCAGATGGCTACCCACTTCTACTGCTGTTATCCTCTCTCCATCTCCATTTGAGAGTACCAGGTCTAAGATTGCTCCCTCTTGAGTGGGCTCCAGTACTAGTTGTGTAAGGCATGCCCCCTGTAGAGCATCTAGAATAACCCCACTCTTAGAAGTGGCTGCTGCAACTGCACTCCAGTTAACATCTGGCATATTCAGATCCCCCATCAGCAATATCTCCCCTTTTTCTGCCATTCTAAGTATATTTTCTATCATTTCCTTGTCTATTTCCTCCCCCAGAGATGGGGGTCTGTATACAACCCCTGTGTGGATTGTGGTGCCACTTTTTCTGCCATTCTAAGTATATTTTCTATCATTTCCTTGTCTATTTCCTCCCCCAGAGATGGGGGTCTGTATACAACCCCTGTGTGGATTGTGGTGCCATTGCCTGTCTCTAAATTAACCCACAGTGCTTCCTCTCCTCCCTGTTTACCCTTTTGTTCTGTTGCTTTGATTCTTTCCCTTATGTAGAGAGCTATTCCTCTTCCTCTTTTACCCTCCCTGTCCCTCCTGTAGATAGTGTATCCTGGTATGTTTACATCCCAGTCATGGTTCTGTATGTACCATGTTTCTGTGACTGCCACGATATCCAGATGTTCCTCCTCCATCAAGGCCACTAATTCAGGAAGCTTGTTACCTAGACTATGGGCATTGGTACTCATTGCTCTCCATTTTTTGATGGCTTTACCTTTTGTAGCAGCATCCCTCACTGACCTTTCTACCTTGGTCTTTTCCTCATTTAGTAAACTGTTTTGTAGGGGGAGGCTGGGAATTCCCTGCTGCTTATCAGTGCCTCCCCCCCTTGACTAGTTTGAAAGCTTGCCAATGAAGCATTTAAACCAATTGCCCAGAAGACTTGTTCCCTTCCTGGACAGATGTAGACCATCCTGCCAGTATAGGCTGATATCCCTCCAGGTGGAACCCCAGTCCCCAATGAAGCCAAACCCCTGTGCTCCACACCATTTTTTCAACCATTCATGGAATCTCATGGTGCGAAGTACCCTTGTCTCACCCATGCCATAGACAGGCAGCACCTCTGAGAAGGATACTGTGTGTGCTACTTGTCTTAGGCCCCTCCCCAACTCCACAAAGTCCTTCTGCACTCATGTTGAGCCAAGTCATTTGTCTCTAGGTGGACAATGATGTCCAGTTCAGTCTCCCGTGCAGCTGTTCTCGTGATCCTGAGGATGCGCTTCCTGTCCCTCCAAGCCATGGCTCCAGGCAGGCACCTTACTTCAGTTTTCCCTGCTCCCCCCAGTTGATCCTCTTTCATGTGAAAATAAACCTTTTTTGTATGCCACCATCTTGTTTTTGGTTTAGATAAAAAACAATTCCCCAAACCAACAAAAATGTCATGGTGCAGAGAGTTCGATATGTGTATCTTGTTCATCTAGACTCTGTTAGGTGGATTCTGCAGTTATCAATTGGAAAAATCACTCTGAAGGTTTTTTTTTTTCATTTCAATCCTTTTTGGTAACTCGCTTATACGAAAAAGTATTCACACATATGTGAAAAGATTGTTGTTTATTTGTCCACCCATAGCTCACAAACAGTTTGGAATATTACCCTGAAATGTTCAGGGCAGAAAGGGCTTGCATGCAGCTATGCCTTTTGTTGATATGGTGAACAAATTTGAATAATGTTTTTGTGTCCCTAGTGTCAAGTGCCCCCCCAATCTCCTTCCCTATATTTTATTAAATATTCTTGGTGCCTAGTGGCACCCCCCTCTCATCACCATTCCCATATTTTATAAATATGAGTGGTGTCTAGTGGTACGCCCATCCCTCTCTGATTGCCATTCCCGTAATTCATTCCATTTCCCTGGTGTCTAGTGGCTCCCCCCATCACTGTTCCCATATTTTAGTTCCCTGTAATACAGAAAACTGACCCTCAATGTCTTTTAAACCTGTAAAAAAATGGTCCCTAGCTGATCAGCCCCCACTCTGACCTCCCACTGAGTACCCAACACCCTGCCCCCCCCACACCCCTACACACCCTCACTCACCTGAACAGGTCCCAGAGTGAAGAAGCACTCTCCAATGGAAGACATGTCTTGCTGCTGAAACCACCGACTGCAGTATAAGAAACTAAGAAAGTGCAGTTCAATGTATTTCAAAGGGGTTTTCAACTTTGCTGCATAATTTTGCCATTTTTGCATATTTTGACACCAAATTTTCAATATGGTCTTTTTGAGACCCCATCATGAACAATGTGGGTGGAATTACGCAAATCTGTCCTGAAAGGTGATTTTGCAGTTGCTTGGCAAAATCACCTTTTGGGCAGGATTAGAACATTTCACCAGCCTTGCTCATGAGGTTGGGTCATAAGAATGCTACGTTGAAAATTTTGGGACAAAATATGCAAAAACGGCAACGTTATGTGCATACTTTGAAATTTTGATACGCTTACTCGTATTTGGCAGTTTTAAATATATTGACCCCAAATTTTCAACATAACTATCTTTTTATACCACCTCATGAACATGACAGCTGTCATTTTTCAAACCTGGCCAAAATGTGTTTTTGCACCTGTGGAGTGCAATGACATTGTGGTGGTGCAGAATCACATTTTGGCAGGGATTTCAAAATTTTCATTAGGGGATTCATGAGGTAGGGTAATAAGGTTGGGTAATAAGAAGGCTATGCTGATAATTTTATTGCTGTTTTACTACACATGGAAGAGCAGGGCCCAGAGGGTTCTGTGCTCCCACAGACAAATGACAATACAATTATATTATCTCAAAAAGTAAGGAAATTCTTTTCAAAAAACTTTAACTTCATTAATGCACTAGTTAGAGTTAAAGCAACAAAAGTAGGGAATATGGTGTTAGGATTTCCAACCCAAACAACCCACCCCCACCCTGCAGGTAGCAACAGGAAAAACCATTACAGTTTCACCTTTCTTGCCTCTTCATAAATCAGGCATGGGGTGTGCCTTGGGGTTGTCAACCCTAATGCCCACCCCATTCTCATATACCGTACCCATCTCAGCTTATTTAATGATGGACTGGGGGTGGGCGTTAGGGTTGCAATAACCAAGGACGACAATGAGAACCATTATTTGACGACTACTATACAGAGAGTTGGAACTGTTTGCTATTAAATGCAAGAAGTGTAGTTTAAACATTTGCTAAGTTAGCAGACGCTTTACAGAAGGAATCCATCCATATGTGTGCAATCACTGAGACTTGGTGGGAAGAATCTGCTGGCTGGACAGAAATATGCAGGGATAGACAGTACATTATATAGTAAAGAAAGAAAACATGGTAAAGGTGGAGGGGTGGCACTGTGAGTAGCAGTCAGCTTTAATTCTGTATCAGTCAATATGGGGTATGATGACTTGAAGCATGTGTGGGTCAAACTGATCCCTCATTCGGGAACTAAGATTATTGTAAGTGTGATTTACAGACCACCGTTGCAGTCTAGAAACGAGGAAATCTTACTCTGTGAATTAATGCAAACCTTAAATTCAGATAACAGAATGATAGTGAGAGGAATATTAATATGCCAAGCATCGACTGGGAGACATGCAGGGGTAAAGCAGTCACTGAGCAGACTATCCTGGATAGCATGAGATAGCTAGGGTTAGAACAACATGTAACACAGGTGACAAGGGGTGAAAATATTTTAGACGTCATGTTCAGCAACATGGAGGATCAGATTTGAGAATTCATGACTTTACCACCACTGGGAGGCTGTGATCATGACATGGTTAAATTTCAATTGCTAGTTCAGAATTATGGAATAGTGGGATCTAATATGGTTAGTTGTTTCAATAAAGCAAACTTTGATGGGATGAGGACAGAGTTCTTAATTTGGAACTCGGAAAACGATTTTAAGGACAAATCTCCAAACCAAATATGGGACATTCTAGTCAGTAAACTGGGTACTCTGGTTAAAAAATACATTCTAGTTAAGAAAAAATATAACAAGACAGGCAGGATCCCATAGTGGATGACCAAGAAGTTAAGAAAGAAAATAAAATTAAAAACAGGGCATATATTAAGGCAAGGAAAAGCAATGCTCACAGGGACTGGAGAAATACAAGATCCTACTTAAAGAATGGACAAAGATAACCAGACAGTCAAAACAGGGGTATGAACAGAGCTTGGCCATTAAATCTCTCATCCTTGCCACAATCTACCTACCCCCCCAAGAAAGCCACAGCAGGCTTTCCCACAATTATGAATGTTATCAGCACCCTTTCAAAGGGGGATGGAGCTTGTCATTACCAGGGACTTTAACATAAACTGGGATGGAAAGGAGGCTGCCCCTTTCAGGGATTTGATAGCCACCTCCAACCTGACTCAACTTGTCACCTGCCACACCGGGCAGAACTATAAGACAGGAAACAGTACCCTCCTTGACTGGGTCCTAGCAAGTTCACCATCCCGGATCTCTGAGATCAAGGTTCTCCCAGACACGCTAAGTGACCACTCCCCAATCACTTTCCTGTGGTCTAATAAATTTACCAAAAGCCCAGCCATCCTCGTTGAAAGCAGGGTCTTGAAGAAGGGTAAACTTGGAGCCCTCAAATCAGCCATTGCCCTGCATGACTGGACTCCTATCGACCTGGTGCCTACCCTTGATTGGACCTTCAGTTACTTCATTAAGGGCTTTGGCTCCATCTGTGACATCTATGCCCTGCTCACAAGAAGAACAATTTGGGGGCAGGCAAATGGCTGGATTGATGGGGAGCTCCTCTCCCACCAGAAAGAAAGGGACATACTCTGGGAGAAGATCAGAAACACAGGTAGCAAGCATAACTACCAGTGCTACAGAACAGCCAGGAACCACTGCACCAAGCTAATCCGGCTCGCCAAAGCCAACTATCATAAGGCCTAACTTTGCAATTCTTGGGGTGATGGGAAAAGATTCTGGGATAACATCAAAAGCATCCTTGGGAAGGAGGACAAGAAGCACCCTCATCTGCTCAGTACCAGTAGCACCCCCACTACAGACCCTCTACACATTGCAGAAGCATTCAATAAGGCCTTCACCAATCTTACCCCAGTGCTACCACCTGCCTATTTTCAACCTGGTTTGAACCACTCCAACAACGTATCTACCGAGTGTTCTCACACGACCTTCTACTTTAAAAAGGTGACGGGGAAGGAGGCCCTTACTATGGTCAAGAAAATACTAGGTAAGACCAGATTGGACAGTGATGGGATAGACATGAAACTTCTATCCTTCACCCTGGACATCCTTATAGTGCCCATTACCATGCTGTATAATAAGTCCCTGGCCCTGGCCCAATTCCCGGCAGTTTGAAAGCAGGCCCTAGTTACGCCAGTGCATAAACGAGACATCAAGTCTCTGGTAGCCAACTACAGACCCTTCTCGATCCTCTCTCCCCTGTCCAAGACACTGGAAAAGATTGTGGCAGGTCAACTCATAGACTGCCTCAATAAATATAATCTACTATGCCCTAAACAACATGGCTTCAGACAAAATCACAGTACCACCACTGCTCTGCTGGACTGCATGAACTATGCAACTAAGACCCTGGATGAATGAAAACTGGTGTGGTCTATCTTTATTGACCTCACCAAAGCCTTCGATTCGGTCAACCACCCCCTGTCACTGACCCAACTGCGAAACATGGGCGTGGTGCCCAATGCCCTTTGCTGGTTCCAAGACTACATGATACGGAGAAATCAATGTGTCAAGATTGGGCAAACAGTATCCAGCGCAAGACAGGTATCATCAGGGGTATCCCAGGGATCAACACTGGGGCCCCTACTCTTCAGCCTCTTCTTAAATGACCTTCCCACAGCCAGCGACACCAAACTCATACAGTATGCAGATTATGCTGTGCTCCTGAGCAGCAACACTTCTCAGGCTGCCCTACAATCTGAGCTGCAGAACTCCTTCTCCAAACTTGAGGACTGGTTCTGTAGTCATAAGTTGCTACTAAACTACAAGAAGAACAAGGTCATGCTCATGTCCATCCCCCATGACAAAAATAAGCACCACCCCCTCATCATCTCCAGCTCATGCAGTGAGCCACTGGAACAAGTTCACTTGTTCAAGTATCTGGGGGTCATAATAGATGATACCTTCATGTTTGTGCAGCATATTGACTTTCTGGTTAAGACAGTCAATACCAAGATTGGTATCCTGTACAGGCACAGGCAATACCTCTCTCTGGGGGCCTTCCACCTCTCAGTCCACAGTTCAATTATATCTACTATTGGCAATGGACTGGTGGTCTGCAGGGCGGCAATGGATACATCGCTAAAGAGGGTTCAGACTGTGCTCAACAAAGCCTGCCGACTCACCCTGGATGCTGTGCATGGCACTCACACCTGTACTCTATATGAACATGCAAATTGGTTGTCATTAAGAAACAGGGTCAAATTCCAGACTTGCATCCTAGGGAAGAAGGCGCTATTGGGTAAAACACCACCTTGTGTAGGCAATTTTATCAAGGCAGCCAACTCATTATAGGTCACCAGAGGGAGGACTAGAGGGGCCTTGGCTATCCCCATCCATTGCACCTCACTTGGGCAACGTGCATTTGCCTACTGGGCCCCCTTATGGATGAATGAACTCCCTGGGCACCTCTTGGCCACCAGTTGTCTGACACAATTCAAAACTGACTCAAACAGCACCTAATAACACTCTTTAAGTGCACCTGCCCCTGAGTCCAGCCACACCTACTCTCTCTGCCCCCCGGCAAGCACTAGGCAGGCCTCAGGTACCCCCTCCCTCTGTCTCTTCTCATGACTTGCCTCAGCAATCAGCTTGCGTCATGCTCCTTCAGCACCTGCTACCCCTCCCCCAACTCAGAGTCCCTCGAGTTTCTCTAACAGTCACTACTAATGCAGACTGCCTGACCATGCCCCCTCACACCCCACCACTTTACTCTAGCATGTCTTCTCCGCTCATCTCCCCTCACCCCACCATTTCTCCCTATACCTTATCGCCCTTCTTGCCCCACCCTTCACCTCTACTGCAGTACATACCTCTCTCTCTCATACCTCTTTTCTTTACCCCACTGCCAGCTATCCCCATTCCTCTGAACTACTGATAAGGCACTTTGTGGCTGCTTACCCCCCCACCCTCGTAAAGTGTTTTTCTTGTTATTTTAACTTGTACCTATGTTTTGAGTTATGCTGTAAGTTCTGAATCCAAGCTGTATCGTTCACGGTAAAGTAACTTTGCTTTCTCCTATTGTGCTTTGTTTTGCAATCTATGACGTGGAACCTTTGTAAAAGAGCTTGCGCTCAAAGGTCTTTTCTGAATCACTAAATAAATAAAATAAATAAAACTACACATTATTTTATAATCACATTAATTATGAAAGAGTGGGAAGTATTTGTGTTGGCCCTCTGGAGAACAATAACGGGGAACTGATTTCTAATGGTGGACTTATGTCACATATGTTGAATGAATATTTCAATTTGTTTTTTAATGACAGGTCTTATAGTGTTCATCAGATAGATAATGTATGGAGCCCATTTACAGTGGAGGTGAATGATGACATAGAGAGATTACTCAGGGTTAATCTTTATAAAGCCCCTGGACAAGATAGCATTCACCCAAGAGAGGTCAGACAACTGGACAATGAATTAACCATGCCTCTTGTAAAACTTTTTCAGTTATCTATGGACCAGGGCACAGTGGTGGATTGTTAGCGATTGGCTACAGTGGTCCCTATCTTCAAAAAGGGGAGCAGGAAGGACTGTAAGAACTATAGACTAGTGAGCCTGATTACTATAGTGGGGAAGATTCTGGAGGGAAATATAAAAGATCATATAGAAAAGTTTGTCAAACAGAAGAACATAGGTGATGAGACACAGCACGGCTTCACCAGGGACTGCTTTTGCCAGAACAACCTGCTTGAATTCTATGGCAATGTTAGTGAGGCCTTAGATCACAGTTTTCCGGTGTACGAGATCTTTTTGGATTTTACAAAAGCATTTGACAAAGTGCCACACTATGAACTAATTGAGTCCTGTATGAACAAATCAGCAGCAGTGGACAATACCAGTGAAAATGTTGACCTATACTTTGTAATTCTATTTCAGATTGCCCCTTATCTCCTGACTTGTATGATACCCTTCATCCCACTGTTTGAATCTGCTTTAGTACTTTTTTCACATTTGAAATAATAAAATAAGTACTCCTTTTAATGTGGCTTGGACCAGGTTTTCATCAGTATTCTTAGTTGTTTCTGTACATTGGTTGTTTAAAATCACTTCTGTTGTGACAAAAATGAACTATTATGCAGCAGGCAGTGCTTCCTAACCTTATGGGGAAATAGGTGTTCAAAAACAGCTACAAAAACTGATGAAAACCTGGTCTGGGCCATATTAAAAGGATCACTCCTTTTATTATTTCAAATGTGAAAAAAAATACTAACAAAGACTCAAAATGGAGAAAGAGGGTATCATACAAGTCAAGAGATAAGGGTCAATCCAAAATAGAATAAAAAAGTATGGATTGAAAGTGTCACCATTATCATGCACTGCTGATGGGGATAACTGGAAATATAATTCATTGGATTGACTCCTGGTTGACATCTAGGAAACAGCAGGTCAGCCTCAGGGGTATCACTTTGGACTGCCCAAGAGTGACTAGCAGGGTCCCTCAGGGCTCAGTTTGGGTCCATGTCTGTTTAATCTTTACGTATCCTCTATGAAATGTGGTGAGGGCATATGGACTTCTAAGTTTGCAGATAATACTAGAATAGGCATGCCTGTACATAATCCAGTGGTTATCAACAATTTGCAGAGGGTCTTGGTCAAACTAGAGCAGTGGGCAAATTCACACAGGTTGGAATTTAATACAGATAAATGCTCGGTTATGCATTTTACCAAAAATAACATCAAGGCATTATATCTTTTAGGGGATAAACTGTTAAAGGACATGACTCAGGAGAGAGATTTGGGCATCATTATAACCAATGACCTAAAATTACAAAACACTATCACACTATTAAACAGAGGGCCAACGGAATTTTGATCAACATCATAAGACACATTGCTAGTAGAGATAAAGCTGTGGTAGTTCCTCTGTATGTATCCTTGGTCAGGTCACATCTTGAGTACTGTGCTCAGTTATAGGCACCAGGCACAAAAACTATGACAAAAGCACTTTAAGGGGTCCAGTGTAGAGCAACGAGAACAATTTGTGACCTCAAAGGGCTTACATATAAACAAAGGTTGCATAATTTGGGGATGTACTCTTTGGAATACCACAGACTGAGGGAAGATATGTGTATGGTTTTTGGGACACCGACCAATAACAACCTGTGGGACAGCCTGGGACTTAAGTTCAAGCATCAATCACCCAATATAAGATCCAATGAATTACAACTTAAGGGGGATCTTTGTCACTTAAATAAGAGTGCCTACTGGTATAATCAAAGAGTTGTCCAACTGTGGAACTCGCTACTGTTACAGGTAGTAGGCAGCAAAGATATGAATGACTTTAAAACTAAGCTGGATGAATTTTGTATAAGCAATGGAATAACTGGGTATAGTCACTGATTATATGCGAGCACAACTGACAATGTGTATTCTCTGCTCAGTATACACCTATGAAACCTATGATTATAGTTCTCCACTAGTAACTGAAGTTTTCTTTGCAGGCCCAGACCTGAAACAGATATCAGTGTGAGATCATCTGTGAATGCAAGATAGCTGCAGTTTTCATTAAATAGTTTTTGATTGTATAGAATTTCTTTGTTGAATTAGTGAAGAATAGGGTTGGTGTACTGTAAATACTGAATAAAGTAGGTGCAAGTTGGCAACCTTGTCTAACACCTCTGCTTGTCTGAAAGTAGTCTGTTAAATCACCCTATAAAGAGTAACATACTTTTGCCAAGGTGTCCTGGTGAAGTGCAATTATTATTGAAAAGTCATGAACAGGAACCCATATCCTCTGTATCTCAGATCAAAGTGTATTTCTATGAACAGTATTGAAAACCTGAGAGAAATCTATGTATGCTATATATAAGGCACCCTTTTTAGTTTTAACATATTTTCCATTAGGTGATAAAGTATCACACAGCTTTCTATGGTTGATCTTCCTGCTCTGAAATCAAATTGCGCATCTGCAAGGATATCAATATGTATTAGCCTGTCTTGTAATTTATCTAAGATGATTTTAGGGAAGATTTGTTGGGACTTATCGATGAGTGAAATTGGTCAATACATTAACAGGTCAAAACAGGAGCCTTTGTTTTCAATTGTGGTTCCCTTCCAAGTTTCTAGAATTACGTAGAAAGACCAAATGTTTGCTAAATAAATGTACTAGGATGGGAACTCACCAAAATTGAGAGTATTTTATAAATATCTGCCAAGAGCATATTAGGATTAGGCACTTTATGTAATTTTTTTTATTTTCAGTTGCTACCACGACATCATCTAGAGAACATAGAGGAAAAGGTTCAGTTTTTATATTACCTTCCACAACAAAACCTTGGCTATAGTTTTGATAAAAAAATGGTTTCCAAATAAGTTATCCCAAACTGAGAGATACGTTGTTGTAAGAATATTATTTTCTTAATTAAGTGTTCCCTTTGCAACATGCTGCCAAAAAGCCTTAGTATCGTTAGTTACAACTGTTTCATTTAATTATTCCACAGTGATGTAATAACAATTTTATTTTGCTGTATCAGGATCTTTTGTGCTGTTTTCTTTGTTTATTCAAATGTCTAATATGTTTTAAGGTTCATGATCTCCTTGTTTTTCTTAATATTTTGTTGACCTTTTGTTTTTTTCTTAATAATTTTATAACCTTTTGTTTTTTATTTATACATTTTGCATTGAACCAAGTTTCTTTCTTTATGCTATCTGATCTTGCTTTATAAATTTTTATCTTAATTATGTCATTGATTTTATAAAAAGATTTATTGTGTCTGGAACATCTTTAGCTTTGAAAATCTCATGTTTGATATTTTTGACTTCATCAATATTCTAGTAAAAACATATTCCATAATCTCTTCTACCATTGTATCTCCTTTTTGTTTCTGATTTCAAGAAAATTCCCATTATCTGACTCAACCATACATTTCATCCCAAAATTAACTTTGAGAATCATTGACAAATTATTACTGTCTGACCTAACAAATGTGGTAAGTTTCTGAAGATATGGAAGAAAATGTATATTGACCCAAAATAAATCAATAGTCAAGAATCCTCTATTACCCATATTCATAAAATCTCCTGGGATATCACCATCTACTCAACCATTAAATATGAACAGTGCATGTGACAGCATTGTCTGCATTAACTGTTGTCTATCTGGTGAAGTTTTATTTTTTGTATTTCATGTCCCTATTTGGCAGAACATGTAAATTACCAATTCCTTCCAATATATTTTCTATATCATTTTCATTTTTCAATTGTAGTAAACCCATTGTATTATGAGAGTCACATGCAATTAATATTTTTGTTTCAGAGAACTCTGAATCAATTTGGGAAAGAAGTTGTTTCAATTCTGACCAAATCTGTGTGTTATAGTACTTTGATGGCAATGGAAGAATACAGACATTTGTGATCACATACACGTATCCCTTTACATTAAGTTATTCAGTACGAACATTCCTGTAGGACTCAACGATTCTTTCTACTTTACAGTTATTAAGTCACTCATCCTCCTTTATCAAAGTAATGAGTGCTCTCTTTTGCCTTGCCACTATTATATCTTTATTAGCAGAAACTGTGAATGACAAAAAAACTTGAGATTTTATATTATTTTCCACATACCAAGTTTCTTGCAAAAGGGCAATAGAGATGGATTTATAAAATCAAACCATTCTTTATCAGGAAGTTTTGATAACACACCTGAAATATTCCATGAACAGATTTTAAATGAACCCTGAGTTACATTCTTCTATTTTAATTGTTGTCATGCCTGTGTTTCTTCCAACGCTGCACACTGTTTCTGTGTAGGAATAATAATTACTGATATATGATCCTTAGTCTCTCCATTAATTCTGTCTAATGGCATCATTTTTACTTATTTCTGGGACCTGCTCAAAATGTAATTCCTTGATTTCAATTATATCAATAATCAAGATTCCCAACTGGTCCAGTTTTGGTGTTTCCTCCAAAATTCTATTATGCAGCATGTAGTCTCTGGTTCTCGTATTACTTTGATGCAGTCACACCAACTTACCTTTCTACCCAAAGAATACCCTTGTTTCCCAATTCTAGTCTGAGAATTTTTTTTTTAAGATGAGAGCAGACATTCCTTACCAAAGAATAATTTGCGTAGTTCCCCTATTTAGGAAACCCATGCAGAGTAAGTACTGTATGCATTTTTGCCTTTCAGTGAATGTTTCTGGTCTGTTTTGATCTTGTTCCATTTTTAGTTTAAATACTTCTATAACATTAATGATATCTGTCAATCTTCTATTTTGAATTGAGGTTTCTGGTGTCACTTTACTGTCATGAAATGATTGGTAAACTTTCAAAACTGGGATAGGTTTTTCAAGATAAATCCCATTTTTTTAATTCCCAACTACTGTATTTCCAAAATGCCCATGCAATATCCAAAGATGACAATACAAGGGTAATCTGATTCATATTATTATGTGTATCCCTTTTATATAATTATCTAATCCCCAGTTTATTAATGTATTTTCAAAGAGCAATTTTACCAGTCTAAAAAGTGAGACAGGTGTTTCATCCTGTCTTTTGATTAGACTATGAATTTGTAACCATTCTACAGTGGCAAAATTCATTTTGCTGTTTTGTTCTGTCATATCCACTCCTGTTCTTGCCAATTGCACTTTCTCTGAATTTATTTCCTTGTTTCTATTGCTTTAAAGGTTTCCCTGATGCTTTTTTATTGACCATGCCAATCTCAGTTTGTAATTAAACTTCTTCTTGTATAATCTAAATCTGTCCTAATTCCTTCTTATTTTCCAGATTTTCCAATGTGATAACTGGGGGCTTAACCTGCTTGTCTTGGATAGTTACTGTTTTTATCTTGATTTTAGTGGTATTATTTTTACCTGTTAACCCATGTTCTTTTGTTTTTGTTCTTTACCCTATTTTTCTGTACTTTAGATCTGTCATAGCTCCTGATTTTGTAAAAAGGTAAAAAAACTGGTACTGAAGTTTTAGTATTGTTTATACAGTAAAAGTGTCTGAGTCCAATCCTCTATCCCTTATCTCCATTAGTCTTAGAAAATTATTCAAGCATGTTTACTGACATATCACTATGTTTTTCATCTTGAAATTTTCTCTCTTGTTACATGAAGTTGTTGTGTATTAATAGAGTAGCCATACTGCATGTGAGGGTGTTTTTTTCTAGCAAATTCATGGTATCTGAGTTAAAGAAGGTAGGGTTATAATTTACTGGATCCTTATTTGAATTTAGTACAACCACTTCTCCTTTATTAATCACTAATCATTTACTGTACACTAATAACTGGAGATTTTTCAAGAGAGTTATATAATTTATTATTAACTTAAGAATTGGAAAAGGATGCTTCTGATATTCAGTTGGGGAGGGGGGAAGTTCTTGCATTTTTACAATATCTTCTGTTACTTTACAGGATAGAGATATATTATTTCTATCCTTTTCAATTGAATCTAAAAGGTGACTAACAATTTCCATTGGATTCAAAGGTTTTGTTAATGGTGAGTGAAGAGTTTCTGTAAATGGAAACTTTACATTTGGGATGAAATTGTTACCACAAGTGCTTCTTAACTTAGTTTGAGGTGGATTAGGGGACTTTAAGTCAACTACATCCAATGATCTCTCCCTTTGATCCATTTTAGGTGTGGCAGTATGGGTGCACTCATCAATCAAACCTTGTCTTCTTGCCAATCAATTCCTTCAATTTATTGTCCCCTTTTTCTGTTTGTTATCCTTTTTATTTTCCTTATCTGTGTTTTCCATCTTTTTTTATCCCTTTCTCATTGGTGTTTCCTTTTTCATTTCTTGGTGAATTACATAATAGAGTTTCCATAATATCTGATCTAATTTCTTGATTTATCTGTTTTCCACTTCTTGTAGACACAATTTCCCTTTTCTGTCTATAACATATTTTAAGAACCCACAATAATAACTGTAATTTAATAGCAGCAGGTAATGGCAAACCACAAAATAAACAACAGCAAATAAGAACACTTACAATTAGAAAAATTTTACTGTAAAATATCAGTACTCTCTTTAGTCAAATAAGTACTCAAGAAATCATTTTGTTCAGCTGAAGCAACCTGTTCAGTTGCAGGCTATCAGTTTGATTTACCAGCTGTACTTTTCCAGTATGGCTTGCTGTTCTGAGAAATAATTTGTCTATCAATGTAGCGAATCGCCCAGATCATTGTTTTTCACTTAGGTACAATAGACTAACTACAAATCAAAAAACATAGGTAATAAGTCTGTATTGACGAATGATAAGAAATTTAGCATGCAACATGTGGCTCTAGCCTCCTCAGATTTTATTTGGCCTAAGCAAATGATAACATGATCTGGATAAAATGCAATATAACTTTGTAAATTCTTGTTAAAAGCTTTCAAACAATTCTAAAACTCAGTCAACACTTACTACAAAAATCCACATAAAAGAGGTAACATTTCAAAAGTTGTTTTTTTTTGAGGGGGGGCATGAAGCCTTATACACTTGTATTGTTTATGATATTAAAGTTAGGTTTGAGACTTGTATCTTTAAAATTCTTTAGTACTTCACTTAAAAAATTCCCTCTCGCTTGTCACAGAGCTGAAGGCACAGAAAATGTTTAAATTCCTTTCCTAGTCTAGTTCTCAGCCAGTATTCAGCTAACTCCTGGGTTCACCTAAATATTTAGATAAGGACACTAAGCAATTTGTTTGAAAGCTTATCCAGGTAGTTTAATCTAAATAGACAGTTATTTTGCCTACTTACAATATAAGCATTAAATTCAGTTTTAAATTCTATTTTGATCTTTTGTCTACTTACAATATTAGCCTTAAATTCAGTTTTACATTCCATTTTGATCTTCCCACATGGTAAAACAGAGATAACCTTCACTATTCAAATGGGTGTTCTATAGACCCCAAGGAAAAAACAGGCACTTGGTTTATGTACCAGAAGGGTAGGATTTCATTTTTGCTAACATTAAACTTGTTATTAAAATTTTCAAACACACAACACACAAACTCTGCTAACAAAACATGTAAACCTATACAGAGAACAAATATACTGTGATTTTGATTGCAACAGTACAAATGCATCAGATTAAGGTACAGTAAACACTTTTCCTCTGCCTCTCACTGCCTGTCTCCAGTTTAACTTTTTTGTTACAGTTCTACATCATTTTATTTATTTTTTTAACTTTTTTCAACTTACAGAATTCTACACCATGCTTCAGTAGTGCTATAAGAAGTCAAGCGCAGTCCCATTCTGGATCATTGTATTTCCACCAGGTGATGAACTGCAGGATCAACCAGATATTACATATTTTTTTACTGGGAAAAAGAAGAGGGAGAAGATACATAGTAAAAAAAAAGTATTTGAGTAGGAGTCGGGCCAAGAGTGAGGAATATTTCTGTGTTGGCTCCTCGCTAAGATAGAAATGGAGCCACCATGTTTCAGAATCTGTTCAGTCCACCCACACAGAAGGCGAGAGCCAATAACAAAGTGATCATTTGGGATGGCAGAGCACGTGTTCACCATAATAACCTGCAGATTATTATGACAAATACCAACTTAGTGGGCCTTAAGAATTAATTGCTCACCAGTAATTATAACAGATTTGCAGGTAACTGTGAAAAGGTATAGAGGATTGTAGCAGTCATACCTTACTGCACCATGGGACCCTGCATCCTTTTGTCCATTGTCAACTGTTTACCACAGCTATGCATGTGGAAGATGTGAATCCGGTCACTAACTCAGCCCCCTCAAACCCAACAGAAAATTAACTTATTTGAATGTCGGTGATATGAAATATTTAAACAGCAAGAAACAGCTTTGAAGCTCTTTGTGGATCTAGGTCTTTCCATCGAAGCAGCTGATGGTGCAGACTCAGAGGCTCTGCAGTTACTCAAGAGCATTGCTGGGGATCCATGTCAGCCTGCAGGCCTAGTAAGGGATTCTTCAACCAGTGAGAAATATGTAAAGATGGTCCTTACATCAAGGTCCATGCAGCTGCTGAACCATAACCTCCTATTATGTAGGTCACGTCCATCAGCCCACCTCCCGAACCCCTGGTGAAGCAAATCCAATCAGAGACACAGTCTGGAAACTGCCCCTCCACCCTGCCTTGTTACCTGAGCACTGCTCATTGTGTGAGAAGAGGTTTACATATTGAAATGAGAACAAAGAAAAATATAAGGAACATTATATAATGGCAAGAAAGAATCTTGGATTGTGATTGATCAGTCTGGGGCTGGATCCATGGCATTATCCCAGCATAATACCACAGGTCTAGTCTCAGCACTGTGAATCTCTTGATTGATTGTTTGTTGCCACATTTGCTTTTTTGCATCTCCTCTTAAGAAACAAAAATAATTTTCCACACTAATAAAAACATTCTTTAAAAATATTTTTTTTATTCTATATATAACAACAAACCATTGTATAATAGGAATAATGCATGGCTGGATGTGTATCGTGCTGGTATAATGCCACGCCTTGGGCAATGGATGCACTCGGCCTGTGGCCTCATGCCCAACCCCCAGGCGTGGCATTATCCCAGCATGAGACACACCCTGTCATGCATTATTCCTTTAATATACAAGTGCTTTTAGCAATGAGCAGAGTTAAATGGTAAATAGGATAAAAATCTAATGTTAACATGAAAGGTTATAGGAGAGGTCCATATGTTGTCCTGCTGCTTAAAAGCAGAGGTGCAATTAAGGCAGGGTGAATAGTATTGAGGCACAGTCAGTTAGGGAGGTCCTGGGGAACAAAATCACAAGTATTAGTGCAGAAGAGGTTTGTAGGCTGTAGTCAGCCCAGTCCAGTTAGTTGTGGTGCCACAGGTGGCCTTAATGAAGGCTTGGTAGGTGAGGTGTGACTGCAGGTGCATAGGTTCTGAGGCAGTCTCCCTATGGTCAGAGGAGTGCTTACTGGTAGAGGGACATCTTGAGGGAGCACTGCAGGAGGCTCCAACCCTGGTAGGTGCTGAGTTGCAGGAGCAGTTGGCAGGTTTTTGAGTGTAGGGGCTGTTGCTTTCATGTGGGTCCCTGGTGAGCACTGAGGGAGTGGTGGTTGAGCTGGTGACTAGGCTTCATCCCTGGCCTGCACCAGAACTGGGTATCCCCTTCATGGGGCCTGTTCTGTTGAGATGCTTAACAAAGCCTCCCTCTCGATTCCAGTTCCTGCTATGTTGCTGGCGAGATTGTGCTAAGTTGAAGCGAGCTGCTTTAGTCTTTTTCCCACCCAACCCCTTGCCACATTTGTGAAAAGTAGGTTGCCAGTCCTGTTGCTTGGCTGTGGCTGGATTTGGGTCTCCTTGTGAGATGGCCTGGTTAGGAAAGTCCAGGCCAGGGCTGGGTGATGTCCATCAAGGAGGGCAGGGACCTCCATAACACCTCAGGAAACACCACATTTGGCCATGAGCAATGGACAAAGTCTTCTGCAGAGTCCAGAGTGTCAAAGGAATGGTTAACTCCTTTCTGAGCAAGCCCGAGAGTGGCAAGATACTGGTAAGGGTTTAATTCAGGCTGTAAAGAAAGGAAACATATTTGCTCATAAAACATTCTAACATAATTCAGCATTATACTAATTTTTTACTCTCAGCAAAAAAGAGAATCATCTATAATTTTTTTTATTTATTGAATTCTCAGATTATAATACCTATGAGTCAGAGACTCTTTTATAGAGGTTCCACATCAAATGGAACAATACAGTACATACAGTGAAAAAATAACATAGTTACTTAGCATTCATGTTGCTGTTAGAGAGTAAAGATGTTACTGTTTAGAGTAGACATGATTTGCAGGTGTCAGGGGTGCAACTGTTGCATCCAAATGTGTGACTCAGCAGACAATGTGCTGGGAAGAGGAGTCAGAGCATGGCCTTGTTGAGTGGATGTGGTTAGGAGCAGTCCCAAGTATCACAAGGCAGGCAATACATACCAAGAATGAGCATTCAAGGTAATGCAACTGTTGCAATAGGTGCAGTGGTCAAGTGGACTATGGGTTTGAGAGTGCTGGCAATCAGATGCCTTTGTCAAAGCAGCAAGAGGAAACAGTCACTAGTGCCACCCCAAAAAAAATGAGTGTGCCAGCACTCAAATAAGTGAGGTGGGGTGTGGTAGAAGTAGAGCAAGGGGGTGGGAATAGGGTAGAGAAGGGTAAAGGAAAGAGGGAGGGACAGATAGGTTAGAAGGAAGGTTACGCAGGGCAATTGCAGCAGCTATGCATAATCAGATGTTGTTTTAGGAGAAACTTGAATGGACCAAGCTTAGGCACATCTAAAGTGTCAGGAAGGAGACCATTTAGCCATCTAGGGGCCCTTAAGCTAAAGGATCATTTGGCTTGTGAGGTATGGTAGAAGGGGACTTGGAAGGTATGTCTTGTTGCACTCCTGGTGCTGTGTGAGTGGGGTGTGCACATGAGAAGGTGCTAGGAGTTGGGTGGAGTTAGTCCCAAGCTGATTTTATTTTTGCATATATGCAGGTGTGATACATGATCCTCCCATTGAGGTTCAACCACTTGGTCATGGTATATAAATCGCATATATGTGTATGGCTATAGGCACCTCAGAACAGGCAACAAGATTTATTGAAGGCAGTACTAACTCTTTTAAGGGTTGTGTCAGAGGCAGCGCTGCAAATGACTAATCCATAGTCCACAATTGAGAGTATGGAGATGGTGACTGCTATTTGGAGTGCTTCTTGGGTCATGCTGTATCTATGCCTGTAGAGGATCCTAGTTCTATAGTTAACTGCCTTGGAGACTATGTCGATATGTTCTTCGAAAGACAGTGTGCTGTCGAGAGTAACACTAAGATATTTAAAGTTGTGAACCTGTTTGAGAGGGATGTTGTTGTTGCTGAGGATGGTTAGTGGAGCTGATTTTAGTCTATTATGGGGGCTAGCGAAGAGCATGGACTTCATTTTTTTATAATTCATGATCAGTTTATGTTGGGCGAACAAGGATTCTACAGCTTCGAAATTGTCTTACAGGCTTCTAGCTAGTGAAAGTGGGTCCAAGTGACTGGAGAATAACACCACGTCATCAGCGTATAGGAGGAAATTACTAGAGCAGACTTGTGGGAGGGAGTTAAGAAAGAGGCTGAATAGTAGGGGTCCCAAAATGGAGCCTTGGGGACCTTCCAAGTGGACAGGTTGGCTGGAAGAAATAGCATCACTGATATTTACCTGTTGGGGTCTATCTTTAAGGTAGTTTCTGAACCACCCCACTGTACCAGTGGAGGTCCCAATAGCACAGAGACACTCAAGAAGGAGAGAGTGATTTACCATGTTGAAGGCCTTAGTGAGGTCAATGTACACTGACCCCACTAAGTATCCATGGTCAAGAGCTTTGTGGATGTAGCTAGTGTATTCTAGGAGAGCAGAGGTGGTTCTGTGCCCTTTCCTAAAGCCATGTTGCTCAGGGCATTGTATGTTGTATTTGTCCAGGTACTCTGATAGCTGGTCAGCAGCTATGCATTCCTGGGCTTGGAGAGGGGAGGGAGGATGGAGATTGGGCAGTATTTGGAGTGAAGGGCCCTGTCTCCACTCTTATGGATTGGGATCACCACTGCTGCTTTCCAACATGAGGGGAACTGACCGAGACAGAGGGACGTGTTCAGTATTTTTGTGAGAGGTACTAGAACGGCATCCAGGGCCAGGTGTAGTAGCTTCAGGTCAAGCATGTCGCTGCTGAAGTGGGATTTGTGAAGCACCTTTAATAGGTATTTATGGGCTTATCTAGTGGAAACAGTCTTAAAGTAAAAGGGTGAGTTGATCAGCGATAGTCCTGAGCCCTCGGGTTCAGATGAGGGGATTGGAGTGTCAAAGAAGTCAGGGGGGAGTACTCCACTAAGGTCTGTGAATGCTGAGTTAAAGGTGTCAGCTATTTGCAGCGGGTCCTGGATGATTATGCCATTTACACTGAGCATGGTGGGAGGGGTTTTGCTGGGCTTACCAGTTAGTTCTTTAAGGTTGTTCCAAAACTTCCTGCTGTCTCAGCAGGAATTTGAGAGTGCAACCTTGTAGTGAGCCCATTTGGCTTGCCCGATGGCTCAGGTGCAGGAATTTCTGGCCATTTTGTACTGTTGCCAGTCAGCTTGGGTGCCCGTGGCCCATGCTTTGTGCCAAAGGTGGTCTCTGTCAGCCATATGGGTTAGAAGGGAGGAAGAGATTCAAGGGTTGTTAACAGCTTTTACCTTCTGCTTTTGGAGGGAGGCAAACATGTCACAAGCTGCATTGAATTGGATTATGAAGTATTCCAAAGCCTGATCAGCACTAGGTGCAGAGTCCAGTAGAGATCAATCTACTGTAGGTGATGGAGATGAGCTTGAAACTGATTTAGCTGCCCTTTCTTGAGGCCACAATGGTGGGTTGTTTTGTTTGGTAGTTTGGGGGTCTTGTTGGACCAGAGGCAGATGATGGGAGAGTGGTCACTAAGGGAGTCTGAGAGAGCCTCCATTCCAGTGATCATATCTGGCCGGTTGATGAAAATGAGGTCAAGCAAGGTACTATTACCAGTCCTGTAATTGAGTCTGGTCAAGGAAGTCACAACATGAGCAAGATCAATGGCTGCAGCAGCATCTTTGTAGGTGTCAGCTTCAGGGGCAAGCCAGTTTACATTAAAGTCCCCAAGAAGCACTACTTCAGAGTAAGGGGGAAGGCTGGAGAGGTAGTCGAGTATTGCTCTAAACCCTTTGGAGTGGTCATGTGGGGGGGTGTAGCTAGCAATAATAATGAGGATTTTTCCGTGCTGCCCAAGGAACAACTTAATTGCAAGTTCTTGGGTGCTGCAGCTCATAGAAATTTTGGGGAGGACGTGTCCTTGGAGGGAGGCTTTTAGGTAAATTGCACATCCCTCGCACCTTTTCCCAATTCTGTCATCTCTAAATAACATGTAGCCATCAAGGTGGATGGCATTGCCCGGCACCTTAGGGGAGAGCCAGGTTTCGACCACAGCTAGAACATCCGGTCTGTGCTGGGTCACCCAGGTCTGAGGGAGATCAATTTTGTGAAGTAGACTTCTAATGTTTGCTAAGACCAATTTAGTGGCTCCTTGGTTGCAGCTGCAGGGGAAGGGAAGCTGCACTGGTCCTGGGTTAGGGTGGATGTTCCCTGACAAAAGTAGGAGTAATAAGGCATTCTGGGTGAGAAGGTACTTGAGTACCTTAAGTAGGGATAGAGGTTTGTGATTTTTGGGTTTCCTAATTACAGATAGGGTAGGGGGACAAGTGAGGTGGGGAAGAGTTAGAAGGATGTGGGGGATGGCGAGTTTAGGTATGGTTACCACAGAACTAGTCAGGGCAATGGGGTGGGGTGGTGGGACACTATCAGTCGCAGAAGTCAGAGGGGTGCCCCGAGAAGGAGGTAGTTGGTGGGTTATCACAGGACTGGTGCTGGCTAGATACTGGAGGGGTAGGTTTGCTACCAGGAGAGCTAGCGGTACAAGGCATCTAAGTGAGATCATATTTGAGAGTACTCAACTAGTATTAGAGGAGAACTGGTGGCAGGTTAAACACCTGGATAGGAGCAGGTTGGTTGGGGGGAATAGGTCAGCGATAGGTTAGGGAGTAGGATGTCAAGAATAAGGTAGACAAACTGGCAAGGTCTCATATGCATCCTGTGGATAGTGTAGTGGTTAGGCTGTCTGCCTTTGATGCACAGTGTCAGAGGTTCAAATCCCAGGAGGGGTTGAGAGAGAGCGAGAAAGAGAGGGGAGAGTAGAGGGAGATAAAGGAGAGGTTATTGAAGGTTGGCTGGGAAAGGTGATAGAGTAGGAAGGGAAGGATGAGAGGATGTCCAGAAAAAAGATGGAGAAAGGGATGCACAACAGTGACTCCTGGTGGCAGCTGAGTATAAAATGCAAATGGAGAAGTGGGGTAATAGAAATTCTCCGCAACAGGTCACGTGACCCCAGTGACCTATAAATTAAGGGCTGGTTGGCTAGCTAGCAGGGTCTTGCTGGGAGGCATCTATTTGTGGGCCTGGGTGGACTGAGCCTGTTAATAGAGGGGACAGGAGGTTAGCAGAGGGAGGGGCGAAGGGATACATGGTATCTTTTACATATTTATTTAAACAATACCTGTTTACACTATAATGCAGCAATGGAAAAATGGAAAAATGAAAAAAGCACTGGGCAAACAGCAGCAACAAGCATGGGGTCCTTTCATCAGTCTTAAGCATGCTGGGTGCAGCACATAGGTTCTCTTATCTGGCAAGCTGATACTATAATGTCAGTGTGTCAAATTTATCAGGGAAAGTACTGAGTCTCTGGTTCTTTTAAATCTGATACATTTTAAATCGTTTGATTTTTTTGTTAATAAAAAACATAGAATATGTCAGCAGAAAAGAATTGTTTGTCCTACCCGGTCTACCCAGGTGGTCCCTGCCTAGTCTGTTTCCACAGACCTAACTGCTCTCTGGTGACCCTCTCTCCACCCTGCCTATTTATTAATATCCCACATGTATCCCACGCATGCTTGAAACTTCCTACTGTTTTTGCCTTCCCCACTTCTGCTGGCAGTCAGTTCCAGGTGTCTATCACTCTTTCAGTGAACCAGTACCTCATTACAACCCTCTAAAACTCACCCTCCCCAAGCTTCATCACATGCTCTGTGGTCCTGCTAATCTTCTTTATTCAAAATAGACTCCCCTCCTGCACCCTGTTCACCTCTGTGAGGTACTTGTAAGTCTTTATCATGTCCCCTTTTGCTCTCTTCTCCTTCTCCAGTGTGTACTTGTTGAGATCCCTCAGTCTCTCCTCGTAGGGTTTTTGATGCAACCCTTACACCATTTTAGTTGCCCTCCTCTATACTGCCTTCACCCTGTCTATATCTTTTCTGAGGTATGACCTCCAAAACTAGACACAATACTCCAGGTGGGATCTCATCAGCGAATGACACAGTGGCAACACCACCTCCCTGCTCCTGATGGAGATACAAAGTAAAATACAGTACTGCACACACCACAGCTAGTGGTGCTAGCCTCATGTGGGAAAACCAGACTACACATACAGGTATTTAAAATCAAAAAAGGGTGTACACACCATGCAGGTCAAAAGACAATCTTCATTTATTTAGAAATCTTCTCTAGTACTCAAGGAACCCTAATGTAGTGCCAAAAGCACCCCCTGATCAAGTCATTTGGTGCTAAATAGGGGTGTCTGGAGTACTGGAGATTTCTAAATAAATAAAGTTTGCCTTCTGTCATGTATGTACCCTTTTTTGTCCCGCTGGAGATACCTTTCCCAATACATCTTAGCATCTTACTGGCCCTACCCACTGCTTTATCACATTGCCCTACCACTTTGAGGTCATCAGATGTTATAAACCCTAGGTCCTTTTTCTGCTTGTGACTGACAGTACCTCCTCCACGTTCTATACATAGTTCCTGAATTCCTATGCCCCAGGTGTATGATTATGCATTTTTTGACACTGAACACCCAACTGCCATGTTTTTGACCACTCCTTAAATTTCTCAAGATCCCTACGCATTCCGTCCACCCCATTCTGATTAGACAGCCTATTACAGATTTTGATATCATCTGCAAAAAGGCTTACTTTCCCTTCCAATTCATCTGCGATGCCACTTATGCAGACATTGAAGAGGGCCATTCCCAGTTCTGAGCCTTAGAAACATATGGAAACAGAGAATTTATAGGCAGAAAAGGACGAGTAGGCCCATCTAGCCTGCCCTGTTTTCCCTGCCCCTTACTACACCCTGGACCCTATCTGGTCACAGGTGTCTCTCCCTCCCTCCTCCCTTTGTTCTAGCTATTATGCCAATAAGCTTATCCTACACATGCCTGAAGCTCTCCAGTGTCTTCACCCCCACACCACCTCTTCTGGCAGGCTGTTCCAGGCATCCACCACCCTTTCTGTGAAGAAATATTTCCTCATGTCCCTCTTAAAATTCCTCCCCAAGCTTCATTGCATGCCTACATGTTCTTGTGCTCCTCCTCTTCTGAAACAGATACCCATCCTGCACCTTTTTCACCCTTGTGAGGTACTTACAGGTGTCAATGATGTCCCCTCTCGTGCTCTTCCAGGCAGTACATGCTGAACTCTCACAGCCTCTCTTCATATGGTTTCTCGTGCAACTCTCTCACCAGTTTGGTAGCCCCTCCTCTAGATCACTTCCAACCTGTCAGTGTCCTTCCAGAGGTGTGGCATCCAGAACTGGACATGATACTGTAGGTGGTGTCTCACTAGTGAGTGGTACAGTGGCAACTTCACTTCCATTCTCCTACTAGAAATCCTTCTCCCTATGCACCCCAGCATCTGGCTTACCTTGCTTGCAGCCTTGTTGCACTGCCCTGCCACTTCGAGATCATCAGATATGATTACGCGGTATCCCATTAAAACAGCGAGTCAATTTGAGTGAGTCAATTTTGGCGTCTCCAAAATAGCATGTATCAAATGATCGAGTGTTTTAGCAGTGCATGTTTACTGCAGCACTGTACATTAAGGAGTCATTGATGTAGGTAGGGAGTTGTAGAAGCATGTAGGCAAGTATATGGATGGCCAGATCCATGCTGGCCAAGTAGTGTATGGGTCAGAGTCACCGACTGTGTGCTGGGCAGACCAAGGTTCGAGACTGGCAGTGTAATTTGTTTTTTGTAAATGGTTCCACTCACCCTCCCGAGTTTTTCCCCATCCCCAAGTTGCGTCCCCTCCCCCCCGAGATTGTTATTTAAAGTAAGGGGAGTGCAGGGGTTTCTCACTACAACTGTTCACTTTTTTTGGTGAGCACTGTGGTGCTTGTCATTGTTTTACGTTTCAGTGTTTTTTCTTTACTGTATTTGGTTGTCACTGTTTTGTAGGTGCTGTTTTGTCAAGGAACCTGATTAAGTTCCATCTCTTACTTGATGACTGTAAGTACCTCTCCGATCTTATACACAGCCCACAGTTTTGCCTACCCATGTGCATGACTTTGCACTTTTTGGCACTGAAATCTGCTGCCACACACTAGACCACTCATGTAGTGTTTCCAGATCCCTTTGCATTCTCCACCCCTTCCTGTGTGTCCACCCTGGCGTGGGATATGGATGAGACAAACTGAGGAGTCCTATTCTCACCCTTTACAGATTGTGTGAGAAGTCCATTGGCACCATGCTTTGCTGGTTAAAGTAGAACCAGCCTAAATGTTCATGGTGATTTGTATATATATCCCATGATGCATTGCAGTGTGCGGATTTTGCATATATATCCCGTGATGTGTTGTAGTATGGGGTATGTTTGATTTTGTATTTCTTCGAAACCTGGCTTTGTTGCCAGTGCCCTGTTTGGGTAACCCTTGCCTCAGTGATTTTGTGCTGAGGTTCTTTGTCTTTTTATGTTATAGAAGAGGGCGTATGGCAAAGGACTCTTTTTTCAACAAGTTACACAAAGTTCATTCTCTAAATGGGTATATTAAGGCATATTTTCTGATACTACTTTAAGATGATACCATTACTGATTTTATCTTACACCTTACAAAGAGCTGTATCTTAAGATTATAAATCACTAAAAAGATTGTGCAATACCTTTTATTCAACTGCCACTGTTACTGCAAAATAATTAAGCAATAAGGCATGACAGGGTATGCATTACTGTGGGATAATGGCACACCTTGGGAAGTGAAGCCCGAGATGAAGCCAAGGGCTTTACACACCCGAGAAGTGCATTATTCCTCAATTATGTACACTCTGGAATGTCTTATTGCAATTATAAAATGGTTTCCCCGATTTTTTTAATTTCAGGACCAAGTAATGAGGCACAGAAAGTTAAGTATTTCTGACCTGTGCTGTTGTGCTGGAAGGACAGCACTGTCATGTGACTGGATTCCAACAATCACAGTACAGTGATTACCCATTTTATAATGAACATTGTAAGTCTAATTAATTATTCATGAGACACACGTGCACTCTGATTGACTGCTGTATTGGGCATTATTCCCTTAGAAATGCCCAGTACAGATCAGAGTGGTACACACATTTGTAAACTCTTTTAAAAAGAAAATACATTTTCCCTGTTTCTAAGCATGGTTAGACTTATAATTGCAATAATGGCCAGCCCAGTGGTGTAGAGGGCCGAGGCATCATGCCTTACCTCCTGCCATGCAGGTGACTCATGTTCACAGTGCGAGCAGGTCGTTGGGGGGCGGCCAGAGAGGGAGAGGATCAAGCATTCAGGAGACAGCTCTCCTTTCCCAGGGAGGGTGGGAAACAGAGACCAGCACCTGCCTGATACCTAGCAGAGGCTGGGTGTTGGCATGCTGAGTCCTGTGCTGTGGGGCTTGGAGGTGGAGTTGCTGACAGGCATGCTGCTTGTGGAAGCTTGTGCAGCTCGGCCTTGTTGACTTTGCCTGCTCCCCTCCACAGAAAAATGGAAAACTGGTCCCAATCGAACTGTAGGAAGGTTGGCCTCCACAGGCACTGCCCTGAGAAGCCACTTCCTCGAAACTGGATCTGGACCTGGCAGGTTGAGAAGGGGGTCTACCCATCTGCCTGCCATAGAGGGCAAACCATGGGAGCAGATTGGAGGTAAGCCTGCAGGTCGGGGGATGGGGCTTCGGAGGATAGCAATAATGTGTGACAACCAGAGCAGGGGAGAAAAAAGTAACTGAAAAAAAAGATAAATAATTGCAATACTGACCTCACAGCTGGACATTTCCTTTTGATTAACAACCGGCTAGGTGGGGTTGGGCAGAGGTGCACCCTTCCCCCAGCTGGTCATTAATCGCCGGGAAATGACTGGTTGTTCGGTCATTATTGCTTAAATATGAGATGGTTTTATCTCTTTAATGCTATTTTGTTTTCTTTCATTTGTTTTTCAATTATGTTGCAAAGTTTTACCATTTTTGTTCATAGATATATTTGTAAATAAATCTATAAAGTCATTTTTGTGTCAGTATTTCTATCGGTTACCTCCTGAAAGAACTTATTAGGTGCAATGCCCATTCCTCAGCTTCATGGGGGGGGGGCATCTACTGTGAACTAAATTACAGGCTTGTTCATTTCAGAGCTGGACCCAGGGATCACACCTTACATCCCTGATCTCAGAGGCTTACCCTTCAGCTAAAAAAAAAACTCATTTTATCCAAGGCATTAGACTGGTTCTTGTTCTCATGTACTACAAATTTCACTTCCTCCACCAGGTAGCACTTTGCATCCGGTCACTGATTCTGTTTAGAAAATGGGCATTTAAAATTCTGTCTTCTGATTGGACAGTTCTCTACTCAGCGCCCTGATCTATCTCATGATAGAGCCCTGTAAAAAACAACTACCAGCTATGCCAACCACATCACTGGTATCATGATGCCAGTTAGCATTTTAAAATTAATATGCCTTCATGTTGTTGACTTGCTTAGTAAGTGACTCTCACCCCTACTAGCATCAGCAAGCTGCCCACACCGTTACTTGTTATCCCACTTCCAACCCAAGGTCACATCTAGATTAAAAAAAAAAAGAAATATGTGTACCTCTGTTCACTTTCCCTGCTTGCTGTGCTGCGAATGCTCGCTCAGGTCCTACCATGACTGCTCCATTTCCAGACTGCACTTGGCATTTCCTGTATGCAGAGTCTGTGGCAACAAGACTTAAAAAAAATCTGTCACTTCAATAGTAGTCTGTCACTTCAATAGTAGCGCTATCAAAGCTCTGTCACCTCATCAATAGTTACTGTTTATTAAATTAAACCAAAATAAGCACCATGACTTCCACTGACCCTCGTCAGTTGTTTCTTCCAGGTCTAATGCTGCACCCACTCTACCAAACCAAAGCAGAAATTTCAAATTAATCACCCAGGAAATGGAAATTTTATTTTCTTTTATAAGGCACCAATGTTTAATGAATAAATATAAAAAAGAAAAGCAAAAGCCCTGTGTGTGCAGTGGGGGGTTGTGAATGGCAGTGTACAGTACACACTGCAAGTCCATTGGTCTACAGGGTCCACAGGTTGTACAGTAGCTGTCAGTCACACACAGTTCTGTCAGTGGGCAGCCATGGTGGTCTGAGGGTGGGTTGAGCTGCCCGCCAATGGGGGGAATATGCAGGGACTGGGGAAGTGGGGTGGGTAGGGGGTGTCTGAGTGGGTGGTAGGTTGGTTGTCTGCTGAGCTTCTGGGGGGGTCCTTTGGACTGCCGGCACCAGTGCATTTGGCTCAGGGTGGGGTGGGGGTTCTGTACGTTGCACTGTATCACCACAGGGAGCAGCATTTTAACAGAGGTGCAGGCGAGGAGTGGGGTTCTACACAATCACTCCATCACCACAGGGAGAGGCATTTTTATGGAGGTGCGGGCAAGGAGGGGAGTCTGTTTTGTCTGTTATGTCAACTTTGTTGCTGCAGGGAGCAGCATTGTTACAGAGATGCGGGTGGGGAGGGGGGCACACTGGACTGCCATGGAATTGTTCTGGTGTGCGCGGGATGTGATTGCCCCAGGGAAGGCAGGGGTGCTTCTGGACTGGATGGGGCTCCCACTGTGTACCTTTGCTCTAGCAGAGCACCCGGTGCATTTAGCTGGGTACATCCCTGCACAGCTCATGCAAATGGGGCCATAATGACATGCCAATGGCCCCATTGCACCTTGCATTCCTAATGGCTCTATTTGCATGTTGTTGGTTCTGAATAGCGATTTTGGGTGCAGCTCATGCACTGCATCATTGGATTTCCAGCCCAACAAGGGGGTTGCACCGGCACATCCAGGGCTGGGCACGACTGTGGCATTCACAGAGGGGATGCGCTGGGGGCATTCCCCAGTGCATCTCCTGTGAATACCATAGTTGGCACTCAGCGCATCTCATTTGCGCTGGGGCATACGAGATGTACAGAGCACAAATCCTTTGTGAATCCTGTCCACATAATACAGTTGCCCATTTTCTAAGTACAATGATACTATCTGGGGTGAGCAGTATTGTACAATACCAGACCTTCTAGGGGCTATAAGGCCCTCTACTGTTTATGCCCCTGGGTGGTCTAGTATAGCACAATACAGACCACCCTGTCAGGTATTATTGCTTACATACACTACATCATGTCCTCTTTTTTATTTTTAATCACCAGATGGCACTCTGCATCTAGTCTCACAGCAGGGATCCCATCCTTGTCAGCAGTGTAATGTCCACTCCTTGGCTTTGTGGGGGTACATCTTCTGTAAACATAATTATAAGCCAAATTAATTATTCATGAGCCTACCAAGGTTCCTGATTGGCTACTGGATCAGTCATTAACATTCCTTTACAGACTGCTTCTGGGCAGCTCATAACACTGAAAATGTGGACTGTGGAGTACAAGACTTTTACATTCTTAAAGCTGCAAGGGTGGCTGCAGACTTTTCTGGTTACAGGGCTCCACCAATGCCTCCTGTAAACATACTGACTGACCCTTCCAGAAATACTGACTCGCTACCTTTGGAACCAGAGCCGGTTGCTTCACCACAGTAAGTTTCAGGCCTTGTCTCAGATTCTGGTCCAAGTACCATGCCCCCCCCCTCTTCTGTTATAGCCTTTCCTGAATTTCAGACTGTCTCTAAGAAAGGGAATGGGCAGAGTAAAATCCCACTGCCTGACCCTCCTTCTGAGACTATTCCTTTATTAAACAAATTTGTGGCCTTGTAGGAGGATCAGTCAGATAATGAACTTGACCCAGAGAGTGCGTCATTAACATCCTCGCAAATGGATGTTGCCTCTGACAAGGAATTGTCATATGAAGTCAAAAGCAAGGTGGAGGAAAAAAGAAGGATGGGGATAAGAGCAAGTTTGAGGGAAAGTGCCTTAAAACAACCTACCTAAATCTCTGTCTACAGGCATTGGTCATTATGAGCTTTCTGTAGCAAGCTTAAACATGAATAGTATCCTATCTGAAAGGAAACAACTTGCTACTTTTGCCTTATTTACTGACTATAGATATGACATATTTTAACAAGATACTAAGCTGCATTCTGTGGAGGATATGCAAATTGCATCTGTGGCTTGGATTTGGGGTCCTAGTATTTGGTCTATGGGAGAAGATGCTTGTTGTGGGGTGGGAAATTGTTTTACAGATCCTTGTATTAAAGTAACACATATAGTGGATATTTTTCCAGGGAGAGCCTTATTGTTGGATGTTCGCATTAACTCAATAGATTTTCACCTTCTTAACTTATATGCACCCCAAATGAAAACAGAGCCTATTGAATTACTGAAACTGGAATAAGCATATTTATTCACTGCTAAAAATGTTATCTTTGGGGGTGATTTTAATATCAGCAGATTTATAGCAGATAGTGGTCTGAAGACCTTAAATATCTATTGTGCTGCATTCTCCTTGAACCATTTGATTTTACAGACAGGTTTATTTGATGTTTTTTCAGGTTCTGATCAACCTGCCCCCCCACACATATTTTCAGGGTTTTCTATCTACCAGAATTGATTTTTGGTTAATTACAATACACCTACGTTGTCTTTTAGGAACGCAAAAGTTAGTCCAGTAGCTACATCTGACCATGGTCTGTTTAATTTAACCATATCTAATTTTAAGGATGCATCTAAAGGCCAAAGGTATTGGAAGCTGAACCTGTCATTATTAGAAAACCCATTAGCTGCACAGGGTTTTCAGCATGTCATAACAGCTAGGAAATAAGTGTTCATTCTGTGCAATTCAGCCAATGAATGGTGGGAGGATAGTAAAAAGGATACAAGGGAATATTTCCAGACAATGGGAAAAGTTAATGGTAAAATGAAAAAAGATAGGTATTTTGATTTAAGAGCCCAATTATATTATTTACAATCTTTACAACTTACTGGAGAAACCGATTACTCAGAGCAAATTGTATCTATAAAGGAGGAAATAGCCCAGATTCAATATAATAGAATGAAAACTCTTGAAGTAGAGCAACGTTTTGGCACACAAGGGAGACAGACTAACACCAATCCTTTTGATAATTGCACGAATCAAAGAAAGAAAAAGGAGATAAGACAAATTAAACTAAATGATGGGTACCTGATAAATAATAAGCAATATCTTGTAAGAGAAATAGAATCGTATATTTCACAAATGTTTCAAGAAAACATTGATTTGACAGACATGCATATTGACAACTGGTTAACAGAATGTGATTTAAATGAAATGCCTTATTATTTCCTCACATCATTAACAGTACAGATTACAGTACAAGAGCTGCATCAGGTTATAACTAATTTATACATTACTACAGCATCAGGGCAAGATGGATTACTGAATGAATTATATAAAATGTTCTTCCAAGAGTTATCCACTGAACTAGTACAGGTCTTAAATTTTTGTTTATTAAATCATAAATTGTCAGACAGTATGTATAAGAATTTAATAATTTTGTTACACAAATCGGGTGACAAAGAGTTCCTTGAATACTGGAGGCCGAGTACGCTATTGAATTCTGATAGTAAAATCATAACTTAGATATTCAGTAACAGTCTTGCAGTGGTATTGGAGAATATTATACACCTATCAAAGTTCCTTGTAATTCTGGGTAGAACAATCACAGACAGGTTCATTTTAATTCAGGCAATAATGGAGAAAGGTAATACTGAGGAATTGACTGGTTTTCTCATAAGTCTTGATCAGGCCAAAGCCTTTGATAAGGTGGTGCATTCTTACCTTTGGAAATGTATGGAAAAATGTGGCTTTCCAGATGTTTTTATTAATTGGGTCAAAGTGTGTTACAATAATGCAGTAGTTGCTCCATACATCAATGGTTGGGTGGGAGCTGAGTGCACAGTGACCAGAGGGGTGAGGCAAGGCTGCTCCCTAACTCCTCTCCTTTATAGTTTGACTTTGGAACCTCTGATATGCAGAATCAATAAAAATGACAATATTAATGGCCTTTCAGTGATGAGTGATGACATGGAAGTCAAAACAGTGGCATATGAGGACAATGTGTGCCTCATATTAGCTGACCATCCCGCTAGCAGGGTGGCAGAAATGGTGCTACTAGAATTTACAAAGGGAACAGGCTCTGAAATAAATTTTGAAAAAAGTCAGTGTATACTCATTGGACCGGGAGTACACAGAAATTATGGGGATACCAATTCATAAAGGCTTTTCTAAAATTCTGGGCCTTTATTTTGGTCAGCGAGATATGGAGTTCCATAATTTGGAATGACTCCTTCATGAAGCTAAAGTGAATGTTTGTAGATGGAATGCTTGGAATATGACCAAACAAACAATAATTTATGTGATAAAGACCTATTTAATTAGTACGTTTTTATACTTATGAACAGTAATTCCCCCACCTGAAAAACTAGAAACTACAGTATTGTCTATAGTATTGTCTTTCAAAGTAGTAGGAGAAGCAGATTGAACCTCATAAAACAGGGAATCACATACCTGCCAATCAGTAGAGGTGGGCTGGAGATAGTTAACCCGGTAGTCTTTTTTTTCTGTATGTTCCTTTAAACGAACATTAAGCCTTTATTGCAGCACATCAGTAAACCTTAGTTCCCCGGGTTTTAGATCATGTACAGCCTTGGATATAAACTGGGGATATGAATAAGGCCATTCAGAAACAGAAATCCTTATTAGGGCTACCCCTGTAGTTACAATATTGCTTGGGAAAATTAAAAATGTGGGCAATTCCAAAACATTTACTAATGAAACTGACAAGAAAGGACATGTACACACAGATAATGTCAGATTTCTTCTTTGAACAGCCATCGTTTAGCAACAAATCAGACAATGACATTTTGCAAATTGGGAAAATTATGACACACCACTGAACACCAACATACATGTGGGCATACTGTGGTTGTGCATCCATGGTAAGCTCAACGTAAAGAATAATGTGAAACATAAAGACCTTAGTGAAAGGCTTTGTCTAAGAGTGGAGTTATGTCCAAATAGGTACGAAACCATGGAACACTTGTTTTTTTAATGTCCCTACATATTGTCTTGCTGGTCAGTTGTTTATTCTAAATGGAAGAAGTCACCCTCCTTATTGCTCATAGCAAAAATTCTATTTTTAGGTATATTACCTTTGGCCTAGGGCCGGTATGAACAAAACGCAATACATTTATTCCTGCATTGTTTTAAATACCACATTTGGCATGCTAGGTGCAAATTAGCTTTACAAAAGAAAGAGATTTCACCAGAGCAATTATTTTGTTAGGGATTTTTACAGAGATAAAACTAAGGTTCTACCACATGTATATCAGAGTTGATGGAGGAATATCAACTACTTGGATTGTGACTAGATTTTCCTTTCCTTAAAATAAATGGGGTCAGAGTATGGGAACACAGAAGGGTAGTGATGAAGTGATAGTCCTGAGGTTTGGAGTCAATGCTTTATGTTATGATTTGCTTACTGTTTTCCCATGTATTGGATGTCTTCTTATTTATTCATTACAAATCGGGTTTACAACCTTTGAGTCAGAGACTCATTTACAAAGGTGCCTCATCGCAGGGGGGGCAGACATCAAGACAGTTATTACAGTGCAGATTAAAACAGAGGATAACATTACAGGTGCAGTAAAAGGAACATTTAACATAGATACACTTAGGTTACATAAAGCAGTAGTTTGTATGTTACTTAGGTTACATAGTGTTACAAAATTGGGAGTTATACTCATGGACATAGTAGATCCTCGGAGAAGACAGCAGGTTACATCCCTGTTTGGACCTAGTAGGGAAGGAGTGGGTCTGGGGGAGGGAGAGGCTGTCCAGTGGACATAGTCGAGCCAGGGGGCAAGGCGGGTGGGTACCACAGGTTACAACAGGGGGTTAATTGCACCTACAACAGCGGGTATTACAGATATGGTTCTGAAGAGCTGTTTTGAAGGAGCCAATTTTTGGCAAGTTGGAGATGCAGCTAGGGAGGGAGTTGAACCAAGTGGGGGCTTGGTAGAGGAAGGATCTCTGGGAAAGAGAGGTCTTGGTTCTGGGCACCTTGAAAGTGGCCTTGACAGAGCTATGGGTGGTGATGGACAATGATGATTGCTGTAGGGAGGTGGAGACCTCCGGGGGGAGAGTCCTAGCAGTGATTTCTTAGTGAGAAGGCAGGTCTGGTAGAGCAGTCACTCCTCAAAGTTGAGCAGATTGGTGGTAGTATAGAGAAGGCAGGTGTGAGTTCCGCTGGGGACACCGGTCAGGAGCCTACAGGCCTTATTGATGGGGAGCTGGATTTTGGAGAGGGCAGTGTTGTCAGCTGCGGCATAAATGGGCAAGCCATAGTCCATGAGGGACAAGACAGAGGAGGTGATGTTTCTTCTTATGTTGTTTCTTCTTATGATTTGTTTTTACAATCTTAATAATACAAATCCCTACTCCAAAGTAGTGGAAAGGTAGGAAGGGAGTATGAGTCAATACTTATTTGCTTTATTGTTATTATTATTTGATTGATATTTTGATGTGACTTAACATGTTTGTATCATTAGATGGCCACCCAGGCAGGGCACGCTGTGAGCTGCAAGCTGTGAGCTGCAAGCTGTGAGCTGCATATTGTTTTGGTTTAATTTAATTTACTTTACTCGTTTTCTTTTTTCTTTTATGTTGTTTTAGTTTAGTTTATTTCTGTGCCTCAAACTGCCTTAGCCCGCTAATAGTGTGGTGTAATGACGGCCATTATTTTTGCAGTTTTGGTCACTTGATTGTCCTGCTGGACGTGGTAGCATTTTTAAGGCAGTAGTGTTTTTGAAGCCGCCACTGTATCGTGAAATACAGGTTTTTATCCTGAGATGCTGTTGTTGTTGTCTCAGTGAATTGTGAGGAGCCGACTTTGATCGGGCCAAAAGGTTAAAATGCACGGTCGTCAAGAAGAACTGTTTTAATCCCTGCTTAGGTGCAGAAGAACAGTGGAGACTTGTGCCAAAGGACATGAGGGCTGTCACTCTATCGAGGAATCTGTTCTGAGGAGGAGGAGCTGTGGTCTTAAAAAAATCGTGTGTGGTTGGCAAGGAAGAACTGTTTTAATCCCTGCCTAGGTGTAGAAGGATAGAGGGGATCTATGCCGAAGGACATACGGGCTGCCACCCTATCGAGGAACTGGTTCTAAGGTGGAGCTGTGGGAGTCCAAAAAAAATCGTGTGTGGGAGTCCACTCTAGGAAGGAGTTCCAAGAGCCCTGTGGATTATATGAAGGTGCCAGTTGTGTGCTGGGTTGAAGAATCAAGTGGTGGGCCCCAGACTGTGTTCTGGTGGGCCTGAAGTTTGCACTTTATGAGATTGGCCTGACCTTGGTCTGACTCTGCTGGGGATCACCGACTAGATTCTGCTGCTTCATGGGGGCTCTAGGGATCCTCAGTCAGGGAGTTGGCTGGTGATCCTAGGGTGCCCCCAGACCCCTGGGAATGGCTACTTCCTGGCTTTGACCCGGGTGTTGTGGTGGTGCTGTGGAATATTTCTGGTTGGGGTCCTTTAGGTGCAGATTTGGTAGGCATGTGCTGCTGTCGATTGTTGGCTGGCCTCTTTTCAACTGGACCCTATCCTGGTTTTGATTTATTTACCGGACTTAATACACGTTTTGGATCTATTTGATTTTATCTGTTGGACCTATTTTGGCTGGATTTACCCATTGGATTTACCTGCATCTTTGGATGATTTCTGTCCTGGATTACTCTGTTATATCTTCATTTCAACTGTTTTGTGGTCTCCACAGTGGTGAGAGGACCTGGGCGTCCACATTTTATTTGTTTTATTTTTTAATTTTTTTAAATGTTATGTTTATGTTTATCTTTATTTATTTTTTGATTGATTTATTTTATTCTGAGCAATGAGAGTGCCTGGAACTCCCCTTCTCCTTGGCAGTGAGAGGGCCTGGGGGGTAAATTTATATGTGTTTATATATGTTTTTTGCATCCTGTGAGAGGGGATTGTAATAGTTTCTGGGACTGAAATTGTCCAAACAGTGGGGTGTAGGGTGGTATTTTATGTATATTTTTAGTGGCTGGGTATTAGTTTCATTTTATTGTTTTCTTTTGGGGTGTCTTTGAGGTTGAATGCCTGAACATAGTGTATATTGGTTTTAATTTTATTGTAAAATGTGTAGGTTCCCCCCCAGTCATGCGCTATTCGTCATCCACTCTCTGTACCTTCCGCCCCTTCCCCCCTTTGCTGTTGTCAACCTACCAGTGCTGTCGTACACTGGGTATTTCTCGTAAGAGGGGGTGGGGGCAAGGGGTGTGGACACTGTAGGATGAATGATTGCACCTCTCACATCGGTCTGGTTAGGCCTAGAAGACGCCCTGGGGTGAAATGGAGTCTAGAACAGAGAGCGCCTTATCTAGTCTCCATACCCAAGGGCACTGCCTCATGTGGCAGGCAAGTAGCTGGGGCAGTCCTTGAGGCCCATCCAACTCAAGCAGTGTTATGCAATACCAGATCTATTAAAAATAAGACTGCAATTATTGCAGATCTTATTGAGACAACTGATCTGGCTTGCATCACCGAGACCTGGTTGGATGAAAATGTGGGCCCCAGTTTGGATGATGCAATTCTGACCTGGTACTCGGTAATACACCGCTTGAGACTGGATCGCGGCGGGGGGGGTAGCGGTCTGTTTTAAGACTGAGTTGGGCCTCACGAATGTACCAGTTGAGGAAGCTGAATCATTTGAGTATACCGTGGTGGCTGATGTAGGTTGCAGGTTAACTCTCGTCTACCATCCACCCAGGGACGGGATGCGATTCCTGCAGAAAGTAGCGGACTTCATCGCCAACATGGCATTGGAGTCCTCTAGGTTGATGGTACTTGGAGACTTCAATGCCTGGGTCGACGATGATCTCTCACAGTTTGGACAACACTTCCTTCAGCTTATGACATCTCTGGGTTTTACACAGGTTGTTACCTCTGCCACCCATAAATTTGGTCACTGTCTCGTTCTGGTTTTCCTCCTGGGGATCGAGGCCTCCGACTTGGAGGTGGAACCAGTCAGTTGGTCTGATCATTACACCGTGAGGTTCAACTTTTGTGCCCCCCTTCGGAGGCCTGCTCCTGTGGAGATGGTCAGTTACCACCCTTTACAGGAAGTGAGTCCTGAAGGCCTAGCAGCGGTGATTGACCTCTTGGAGTTTTCTGTGACCAACTCAAGTTCAGAGACTTCAGTAGTGTCCTATAATAAGGCCATCTCATCAACTCTGGACTTGTTTGCTCCCGTCCGTGTTCATTCTCTCCCACTCCACCCTCAAGCCCTCTGGTTTGGTGGGCCTTTGAGGGAGTTGCAGCGAGTAGGATGTAGGTTGAAGTGGCTTTGGTGGAAATCCACCGTGGCTGCCAACCATCTTAGATTGGTTGAACATTATAAGATTTGCCAATAAATGATCTCCCGTAAGAAGGCAGAATTCCTGTCTGAGGAGATTGCTGCTGCTCAGAACTGACTAACTCAGCTCTTCAGAACTGTTGACAGGTTGTGCAACCCAACATGTCTGCAGCTCTGAAGACCTTTTTTGTAAGTAGAGTACGACGCACTTGCTCGGTTCTTTGCGGATAAGGTGGCCGACATCAGGTTGGAAGTTCATTCAACTCACTCTATGGGGGTTACTGATGATTGGTGCTTGGTCACCTCACCTCAAGCTTCCTGGTGTATCTTTGCCTTGCCCGAACTCGCGGATGTCATGTGAATTGTCTAGGGTATGCGCCCTATGTGCTGTAGTTTGGATCCAGGCCCAACTTCCTTGATTTTGGGTAGTTGGATAGGATCGGCCCGGTCCTGGCTCAGATAGTCCTGTGCTCCTTGGAATCTGGAGAGTTTCCAAGCTCCCTGAAGGAGGCAGTGGTAATTCCCGTCCTGAAGAAAGCTTCTTTGGACCCGGACTCTCTGGCCAACTACAGTCAAATTTCAAACTTTTCCTTTATAGGGAAGGTGATTGAGAAAGTAGTGGTGATACAGCTGGATGACCATTTGACCATCCATAACATTAAAAAACCTCTCCAGTCCGGTTTTTGTAAGAGGCACAGTACTGAAACGGTGCTGGTTCGGGTGCTCAATGATCTCCTGATGGTGAGGGATCGGAGGAAGCATTCTAACTTGGTGCTCCTTGATCTCTCTTCAGCTTTTGACACTGTAGACCATGGGGTGCTGCTTGGATGTCTGAGGTCCATCTGTGGACTATCAGGTATGGTCCTTAGGTGGTTTACATCTTTCCTCACTGGCCGGAGTCAGAGAGTGGTGTCGGGGATTTTTTCCTCGGACCCTTTCTCCCTGCTGTGTGGGGTTCCTCAGGGTTCAGTGCTGTCCCCCATGTTGTTTGCAGTGTATATGCTGCCTCTAGGAGACATTGTAAGATGGTATGGGCTGAGGTTTCACTGTTATGCAAATGATACCCAGCTCTACCTGTCTTTCACCCCCAACCAGGATAGAGCTGTCTCAGTACTTGACACCTGCCTAGCTGAAATCCAGGACTGGATGAACCCGAGCTGGTTATGCCAGAAAGACGGAGGTGATGGTAGTGGACCCAGGTTGCCAGATAGAGGGGTTTAGGGCTGATTGGCCCTCTGGAATTTGTAATGCTTGACGACGGGCTGACTTTATGATCTCAGGTGTCGGCCGTTGTCAAGTCTTCCTTTTATCATTTTAGGAATATCTCCAGGATTAAGCACCTGGTTCCATCTGGGGACTTGCCTACATTAGTCCATGCCTTTGTGACTTCATGCCTCGATTATTGTAACTCCCTGTACTTAGGGCTTTCTGGGGTTGAAATCCACTGCCTGCAGCTCGTGCAGAACGCTTCAGCATGATTGTTAACTGGGGCTTCTCGAGTATCTCATATTACCCCCATGCTGCACAATCTGCACTGGCTGCCAATTAGGTGGCAGATCACCTTAAAGTTGGTTTACTGACTTATAAAGCCCTACATGGACTGGACCCTGACTACTTGAAAGAGCTTCTCATTCCTTACCATCTGGTGTGACAGCTGCGATCAGCTGATTAGGGGTTGCTAGAGATTCTGAGGGTGTCTCTGAAATCATCTGGGGCCCATGCCTTTATGCACGCAGCCCCAGTCCTCTAGAATTCTCTACCCTGTCAGCTTCAGGAGTGCACTAATGTGGAGGGGTTCAAACAGGCATTGAAAACCTTTTTATGGAGCCTCGCCTATGATAGCGTCACAAAATTCTGATTCCCTGTTATTTATTATATATGTATGCTACTTATTTATTATTATGGTTATTATTTTATATGGTTGTTTTATCTTTTTGTAAAGCGCCTTGATGGCCCGAAAGGCGCTTATGCGAAATAAAATTTATTATTATTATTATTATTATTATTATTTATTTTTGAAATCTCAATAAAAAATTCCCCTACTTTTTGGTAGGGGGAGCCCTTGATGGCTATCTCCAAGATGGTGGATGCTGAGGATGTTGGTGGAGGTATTGGAGGAGCTCAAGGAGCTAGAGTTGTTGGAGCTGTGAATGTTACCATGGGAAACTCAGATATGTCAGATTTTTGAACAGCAGACATGGATTTCACATCACCCAGTACGATGCTGGAGGACATGGAGGTGACTACCTTTAAAGAAATGGATGTTGAGATCATGACAAAGACAAATGGACAGGGACAATTTGCTACTTAAACACACCATGCTATACTACCTCTGGGACTGCTATGCAAGAAGATGTTCTGAGGCAAGCAATGAAAACACATAAAGACTTTTTATCAAAACTATTGCAAGAAGATGCTGACTGTATTACCACCTAAAGTCATCCTCCTTCTTCCTTTTTAAAGGAAGACCCTTTGACAATCCCATCCCAACTTTCAGACTAGTCACAAAACTTTATTGGTGCTATTCCTGAAGCCAGAGATGCCACTTCTACAGACCTACCTGTTTCTTCTTTAGGTCTCCAGCAGGGATGATCCATGGATGGGCAACCTAGTATAGTGGTTTGGAATCTGGATGCTGCACTCCAAGCTGTGGGCCAGCAAAAAACACCAGACCAGTGCAGGCTGAAGAAATTATTGCTGAAAATGGGGACCGGCAGCTCAAAGGCCCATTTGACACACAGAAAGGATTACTGCCCTGATTCAAGAAGCACCACTCGGGACATAAAAACAGGAGCAAAAGAATTAAATGCACAACTAGAAAATAACGCTTTGCAACCTGGCTAGTTTCCACACCAAATGGAGTCTGGTGCTATGGTAACACTAGAGCATACAGGTGATCACTCCAATGAGCCTCAGGGTGAGCATCACCAGCAGCCGAGTGCAACTGCAACTGAACATGCTACAGAGACACTGGAGGAAGCAAAGGTGGGTGAACCAGCCCAACAGCGTAATGCTGTCCCCCTAAAATTCACTGGGGATGTCAATGGAGTGCCAGACAGAAAAACTGTACTGCATAAAAAGTTAAAAGACACTGTGGGCATTTGTGCCTCAGAGTTGTTTGCCTTCATTCATGTTATAGGGGAGGCAGTTTATGACATCAGTTTTCAGAATGTTTATACCTTAGAACGATTTTGGCTAAAATGTTCAGTGGTTAAGGATAACCCCTTGTGGGTACCTTTTTTTCCCATTCCACTGACTAGACCAGCTGTGAAGACAATCACTTAGCTATTTAGAAATGAAGCTGTCAGTATTGCTGATATCCAGTTTTGGTTAAGGCAGAGATGTGATATTATGGATCACCCCAGCTCCATCCTGGATGAATATTTTGTCTGGACTTGGGGTTGGAAAGTAAAAGTTCAATTGAAACAGACAAATTTAGGTATTACCTACCTGCCAGGGAGTTTCCATATAGGAAGGGACATGGAGCTTTATTTTTTTTCCAGGCCAGCCAAAGAACTGTCATAAATGTGGGACCAGAACACACTTGAGCTCAGTCTGTGATAAACCCCGCTGCAATCTGTGCCAAGAATACGGTCATGTTAGCTTAGGTTGTCCCAACCCCTTTAAATGTAATCTTTGTGATAAGGTAGGACATTTCTACAGACAGTGCCCTTAGGCAGATCGCAATAGGCTTGACCGTGCTTCTGAGGACCCGGAACAACTTTTTACAGAGTCACAAGCCCGGGCACAACTTGCCAGAACATCTTCCTCATTGGTTGAGGTAGACGCAGTGTTACAGAGCGATCACATATCTCCTGATATTGTATACTTAGCTACACCTGCTGAGCATGCCTCAACATCCTCTGCCCCCCCCAGATCCTCGCATCTCTGAACAAGGCGACACTACCTTTTTGGACACTAACCCTAGTCAATCGGTAGTTGAAATGCCCCCCTCCCTCGTGGCCAGAACTACCTTTGGAATTGGTAAGAACCACAAAGAGAGGGAAGGATAAAATCAAGGCAGGGATCAAACCCCCACAGCCATAAGCAGTCACTAGAAATCGCTTTAAGGCTTTGATCAAATGAAAACAATAGGGAGATACAGAAGAAGAAGGGGAGGACTCTAATACATCCTTGATTTCATCTTCTGGGATGGATTTCTCCTCTGACTGACAAACTGAGCCTTAGATTTCAAAGAGGGCTAAAAGTCTAAGAAAATCTCCTAAAGGAAAAGGTGACAATACTTGACAAATGTATGGTGATCTTAACATTGAGCCTTTGATGCTAAATATTTGTAGCAAAAAATCATACAAAAAAGTCTGACCACCTTACAAATATTAAGGGATTTGCCAAATAACATAATTGTCATTCAAGATTAGAGAATAAAAACATCACATGAAGTATCTTAAGCTAGAGGAGCCTGGCCAATAGGAGCATCATATTGGTCACAAGAGATGGACGTGTGGGATGGGGTGGGGATTCTGTTTCTATGGTTTAATATTCAGATTAACAGAGTTGTTGAAATCTGTCCGGGTAGGGCTCTATTAGGTGTATGCTATGAAACTAAAAAAATCCATGTCATAATGTTTATGCTCCACAGGGAATTGCTTTAAGAACTGAATTGTTTCCAGCTTTGTAACCTTTTATACACACCAGTAGGCATGTTATTCTTGGTGGGGATTTTAATTGTGGGCTTTCACTCTGCAGATCATGGTGGGAACACTGCAAAAATCTTTGGAGATACAAATTGCTTAAATTCTATTCTCACTACAGCAGGGTTAAAAGATGGTTATTGGAAACTGCATTCAAAGGGGGCTAAAACCTATGTGAGGGGGACATTGGCTGCAAGGATAGATTTTTTATTTATCTCTTAGAACCTCTGGGTCCATCTTGCAAGTACTATTACCTGTAAAATTTCAGATCATCTAGCAGTGTCCTTATCATGCAAATTAAGAAATTTTGCTTTTAACTCAACACTCCAAAGCAGATGGAAAGTTAATAATACTCTTTTATTGGTTCTCAAAATAGAAAATCAATGTGCTGAACAGATAAAAGCTTGCATGTCAGTTATGGACACTTACGGCTCTTTAACAGATTGGTGGCAAAATTCAAAATGAGATTTTAAAACATTCTTTATAACCTCTGCACAAAGAAAGCACCAAGATTCTTATTTTAAATACCTATATTTAAGAAAAAAATTGTTTACTTATATTTCAATAGCACACGAACAAAACATTGACCTGATGGCACAAATCAATAGTTTAAAAACAGAAATGGTCTCATACTAATATGATAGGGTGGATTCATTGAACATGGAAGCACAATATGGTACACAGGTAAAAAACCCTGCACTATATCTTTTTTTGATTATTTGTTTAGCTATTTTTCCCCTATTTTCACCAACCCTCATATCCTTGGCATGGGTGTAAGCGTGAGGAGGCACGTGTGCATAATGCACTGCATGACTCCCCACACTACCGGTTGCTACTTACCCACCTGTGCCACCACCTGACCTCCACCTGGAGGTGGTGGAACTGTAGGAGGGCAACCCCCCATCCATGGGAGAGGAAAGCCACCATTATGCAGCTTGATCCTGCTTCCACCCTCCACCCCATGCCAGCTCCCTGACAAACTGAGTCCATTTCTGAACCTGGGTCACCAGCATTGTTCGAGGTAAGGTGTCCAGTACCTCAGCCCTCTACACCAGAGGGCTGACCTGCACTAGATATTTTTAAAAGTCGCAAAGACAGAATATATTGCACTAAATTGGAGGTGGTTAGGGATCTAGCCTCACAGTCTTTGCAGGTACTATAGATCAGAGATGAATTATGGCTATTGTCCAAGCCTATTTAGAAAATATGTTTGGTACATCCTCCTCTGCAATTTGGGATGAGACATACCTACAGGAGATGGCTATGCCTGAACTTTCTCAGGAGATGCAAGATGATTTAATTTCAGATATTACACCTGAAGAAATTACACAGGCAGTTGCAACCCTTAACACAAATTAATCTCCAGACCAGCATAGTTTGTCTGCAGAGTTTTACCAAAAAATTGTAAAATACTTAGTGTGGTGAGCTACCTAACTGCCAGTCCTTATTTGTGGATATCATTCTATTTTATATACATATACATATATATATATATATATATATATATATATATATATATATATATATTATGTAACTCTGTGTATATTTACATGCCGGAAGAAGGCCAGTGTTAATTCAAGGGGACATAGAGAGATTGGATTTTTAAAAATATGTGACCTTCCTTTGACCTGAAGGCCAGCTTGCTTGCCAGGCAACTGACAAGTACTTGTCAAAAAGCTTATGGATAGCTGATTGAAAGGTATTTTCATAGTTAACTAACCAAGGGAAACAGAGGTAAATAAAATGTTCAGGAGATAGCCCTCTTTCACTTCAAATGCAGGATGCTGTGATCCAAGGAAACTGTCATGGTATTGCCTTTGATGAGATGAAAGAAAAAACAGGAACATCCTTACTAGCAGACCTGTGTGAGATCCTAATTACTGGTGTTATAAATATAAGGCCGGATGACATCAGCAGCTAGCTAAAAAATTGTGTTGGGATTTTGGAAACAGTGGAACAGTGACATCTCCTGGCCAAATGGAATAGTTGCTCTGGGGAAATAGACCTTTTTTTTAATTGAAATAATTGATGACACTGCAAGTTACAGAAAGTACTGAAAGCCCAGCTCAAGGTAGTTGAACACACTTTTCATTTGGACTCCACCTGATGCATAAGAAGCCAAACTACTGAGACTCAGTGGCTGCACACCCACTTTTTAGCTGGACTCTCTCCTGACCACAAGAACAGAGACTAAAAACCAAAAGCTGCTACAGAAAAACTGACATATTTTACAAACCAGTGATTCTATTGAGTTTGAAATCTGCATAATTAAGGTAGAACTTAGCTAACAGTTTTAAGGCATTTCTTCATGTATATTTTTCCATTTTTCATTTTCTGGTATCCTGTGACCAAATGAGTACATATTTTAGTTGTAACTGTATGTTTCTTAATTAAGTATTTTTAGTAAAAACATTTGTTTTTAAGAAATCTACCTGAGCGAGATTTTCATATTTGTGTGTGAATTGTGGGACAGTTATTAATAATCTGTGACAAACTGTTATTGCCAAAAGGTTTGCCACCATAGGCTGCCAAATTGAACAAGGGTCTGTAACAGGGAAAATTTGGGTAAAGATAGGAAGAATACAAAAGTCTCAAAAGGGTCTGTGGGGATTTGAACCTGGTTGTTGCACATCTTGTGGGCGAAGGCAGAATCAGGGTTACAACGCTACCCTGAAGAGGCTGTAACACCTGGATCTTCCCCTGTGTATAACAGCCAAGAAGGGGTTCTCATTTGGCTGCAAGACTCGAGACTGGTATTGTGCCCTTATCCAAAGTAGAGAGGGGACCCTCAGACTTCATAGTGAGTGTTCAGTTCTGAAGCCAGTGAACACTCTAGAGGGACTTGAAGAGGGTATCCCCTGTTTTACCCTTCCCTTTCATGGATTTCACTTAAGGGTGGGCACTGTGAGCTCAGTGAACTTGACCCTCAGGAGTGGGTTTGTGACACATCTGGTGCACAGCATTGGGACTTAAGAGATCTGGTAGCAGGAGATTTGAGAAATACTGGTGGCACAGGCATAACAGTTGAATTCAAGGCCAGTGTATCAGATTGATAAACTGAAAGCAATCCACATACAATCAAGGCAGAGATTTGGAAAGAAAATAATTTGGTTACAGTATAAAGTTTCCTACCTGTTTTCTTTTTTTTCTCAGGTGTAAGTTAATGTAGCAGTAGTTAGGGAAGAAGATGGCTTCCATCTACAGCGAATACACTGTAGACTACCTAAAGCAGTTGTGTCAGGAAAGAGGAGACCAGTGTGAGGGGTGAACCAAAAAGCACCTTGTGGAGGCTCTTGTGGCAGCAATGAGCAAGTGACTGACCAGAACCTCGAATCACAGTCAGTGACTGAAAAGGACCAGATCCTTGGCATGGGGGTGCCAGGGTTCATCACAGAGTCTAGTCCCAGGGAGGCGGACAGCAAGACCAGAAGGAACCCAGAGCCACAGCAGCAGGGGAAGGTCACCACAGAGCTGGAGCTGGAACGGATCCAGCTATAGTCTGAGCTGAGGAAACTGGAGGTCAAGCAGAGAAGGTTAAAAAAAAACACACAGACCCATTGTTTGCATTGGGCATGGTGAGCGGATAAGGTCAGTGTTGGCCCGACTCTGTTTTTGTGCCGTGTTGTTTTACTGTGGCATTTTCAGCCACGCAGTTCTGGCATATGGTGGTATGACCCCAAGCCATTCTTGCGGGACCTCTTTCTTAGTAATACTGATGATGCTTCTGATATTCTCCTTTCTTTGGACCAAGAGAAAGCATTTGATCGAGTGGATCAACACTATTTGTTTCAAGTTCTAAAGGCATATCATATCCCCCAGAAATTTATCACATGGATAAAGATGTTATACAATAATGCATAGATTCTACCATATTTTAATGTGGTCCCCAGGCACAGCTTTTCTAGGGAAAAAAAGGTGTCCAGCAAGGCTGTCCTTTAAGCCCTCTCCTGTATGTTTTCCAAATAGATCCTTTTGTTAGAAAGATATTGACTCATCCTGACATACCTGGTATCAGGCTCCCAAACATGAAGATGATACCCTCTGTGTGTGCATATGCTGATGACATCTGCATTTATACCACAGATGCTGTTGCATGCCCTGCTATTACCTCTGTTATATCTCATTTTGAAACCATTTCTGTATCAAAATTAAATTTTGATAAAAGTAGAGGAATACAGCTTCTTTCATCCGATAGCATCATTCCAGTATAGCGAGTGTCCAACATAGAAACGTCTACTACACCAATAAAAATACTGGGTTTATATTTTGGAAGTCCAGACAATGTGACATTTAACTGAAACAATGTAGCAGAAAAGACTTCTGGAATTATTCAGACATGGAAATGCAAGATTATTTCCAAAAGAAAAAGAGTATTTTTGTTAAAAACTTTTTACTTCCATTATTTTTGCACTTAGCACATATTTTTCCTCTTCCTTTACTGTAAACATGGAAGCTAAAATTAACAATTTATTTTTTCAAGGGTTTTGAGGTAGTCATTTGAACCCCATTAAAAGGCTTTACACATATTATGATTACTGTTATGGTGGTGTCAGAATGGTGGACCCTGTAGTTTTTTTTCATAGTATGTTTATTTATTGGAATATTTTGCCATTGTTAGATGGACAGTTTCTCCCCTGGTATGTTATTTAACATTTTTGGCTTCAGAAACTAAGTGAAGCATGAACTAAATATCCCTATTTGATTCCTAGAAATGTTAGATCTTTCAATATTCCTACATTTCTAATTTTGGTGTTTCTCAAATTATGACTGTGGAACCTAAGGCCACACTTTATAAAGCAAATACCAGGAAGAAATTTTATTCAACGATACTTAGTGATTATTACTATGAAACTCCTCAGGTAACAGGAGATCAGGAGAATACTATTAGTACAATATTTATACAGCTAACCAATAAAAGAATCCCTCTGAAATGTTGTGATGTGACTTGGCTTTCTTGTCATGGCAGACGTGGGGTGAGGAACACACACAAACATAAAGCTTTAGAGGAATGAATGTGTCCCCAATCTTCTTGCACAGGAATGCTAGAAACTATGACACATTTTTTCTCGCAATGTCCTTTTTCCTGGACTTTTTGGTTACTATTTTGGGAAACCCGAGGAGACAAATGTCTCTCCCTTATTACATATGAAGTACTCATTTTAGGGTTATTCCTGCCAAAACGTTCTAAATTTCTCCCAAGTACTTTGCGACTCATCCTTGCATTGTGTCATTTTACAGTATATGTGGCAAGCCAGGAATGCCCTCCTGTTACAGCAAAAGGAAAATTTATGCAGATTTCATTTGGTTTAACCTCCATTTATAACAAGGAGAAATGTACAATTGCAGTATCTACTTTTAAGTTGTATTGGAAAGATTGTACTTAGTTTTTGAATGTCTAACTTGCTAAAAAAAAATTTGTATTACCATGTAAACATTATTTTTTCACTTTTTCTTTGATTTCTATTTAAAACATATGGTTTTAATTGTTTTGTTTGATATTACTTTCTTCAATAAAAAATTACACTACACTTGGAAGGGGCGCTGCTGGCTCTCATTCCAAGATGGAGGATTCTGAGGCTGCAGCGGAGGGTGCTCAGCAGGCTGTGGAGTTGTTCCCCCTCCCAGCCAAAGTCACTAAGGAGGATGAGATTGTGATGGTGAACCAAGAACTCAAACCAGAGCTGGGCAAAAATATTCCTCAGCTGGAAGGAATGGACACTGGGGTACCCAACATCTCTGAGACTACAGCAAGAGATACAGATACAGCTGCAACTGAAGAGCAGCTCAAAATGGAGATGCAGAGAGGTGATAAATATTAGTAACCCTGTTATCCTAGGACAAGGAAAGATATGGAAAATGAAAGGTGGTATCCAGACAATGGTAAAGTTCTGAGGGTTGGCAGTATATTCCACCAAAATGGATGTTGAAGCTAACATTGGACAGGGAGCTGACCGAACTTGACAATCAGCTGGTGAGAGGTCAAAGGGAGCCACTGACTGCACAGAGGTGCACTAGTAAACCTTTCCAACTACATTCACAGAACAAGCCAGATGTAGCCTTGGACACCAGAAAAAGTTTTACTCGGTACTGGCTGCAAGAAAATGGAGGCAGGGCTCTGGGTCCTGGATTTTTCCTGGACTTACATACATACATATATGCCAGCAGAAACAGACATTGTGGTCTGTCAAGTCTGCTCAAGTTCACAGCTAGCACCCCTAGATTGCAGCTGCCCCACCCTTGACTTGGGATTCACAAATGAGCAGCCCAACTCTTAAAATGGCTGATGCAGTGGAGTGCAGAAACACAGAAACTGCTGCAGAGAACATGGTGTTGGGAAATTTCAGACCTAGGGAATGCCACCAGCACAGTTCTTCCACTGGTGTATTAAAAGGTACTGTGTGTGAAATAACCACTGATCATAACATAGACAGAGACAGAATGAGGGAAAAGACTGAGTCAGAGCAAAACATTCCAGTGACCATGTTTGCTGGAACTCTGTCTACTGAAGCTAGGAATGCACCAGGTGAGAACCCTGAGGGCAAAAAGCACGGAGTTCTGTACAACTGCCCTCATCTTCCCTCCCAATAAATGATGATGGTGGTAACATGGGGGGAGGTTGTAATGATACAAATACCCCTGCTCCCATTACAATTGTGGAACTTCATCAGAAGCAACCTTTGACTGTCCCAACTGCTTCTGCCCATAATACTCTGAGATTAGCTGATGTACATGTCAGGGAATGACAACCGTCTACCTCCCATGCTCCTCTACTTGCCCCAGCTCAGAGGCTTTCGAGAACAGGCACTCCTGAAAATATTTCAGACACCTCAGAACCTGAGGAGGAGGAAACTTCAACAAGGTGTGGTTCCTGTCCCCCAGCCTGGCCCAAAATGTTCTGATTTAAAAAAAAAACAGATCAGATACAGTGCCTAGATAGAATGTGGTGCACTTATGCTACAGATGAGGAATGTCAGAGAAAGCATGCAGGGTTTTGTGGGGAGAACTTTATTGAAAGACTTGTTAGGTTTTGTAGCCTTTGAAATTTACTTCTTAAACCACATCTCAGGTGAAGAGACCTTTGACATTACTTTCAAAATACCCACAAAGTTTGGAAAGATTCAGGTTTAAATATCAGCAACTTAAAACAACTTCTGTATGGATCCCTTTCATAGCGATCCCTTTAACTAAACCTCTGGTTAAAACAGTGACTGCAAAGTTCAGGAACAACGCTGTGAGTATAGTGGACATTCATTACTGGTTGGGGCTGACATGTGATATCTTTGCCCACCTAGACGCTATTATTGATTCGAAGTGCTTATGGACTGGGGGGTTGGAGATTTAAAATAAAGCTTAGTCATAGTATGGCGGGGATTCTTCACTTAACAAGCAGTTTCTTTTTAGGCAGTGACTTAGGAGTATGTTTCTGCATGGGCCAGTAGAAGGCCTGCTACTCTCTTGAGTGCCTGTAATAAACTTCAATGTGGGAATTTTTTATGGTGAACCTAGCCACATCAACTTGTCCTGCCAGAATTGATAAAGATGCCATCTCTGTGAAAAGAAGGCCATATTTTTGAGATTGTCCATGGGCCTCATGTAACAGAACTGAAAGGTTTAATTAGGATAGAAACATAGAAACATAGAATTTGACGGCAGATAAGGACCGCTTGGCCCACCCAGTCTGCCCATTTCCCTACCTAATGGATAAGCTGCAGATCCTAGTTAACCAGCAGCCTGATCTTTTCATGCAGCTCAAAGGTCCAGTTTTGTGATTAGCTCCACTTGTCATCCAGCGGGGCTACTCCAGAGGTTCTGAAAGAATCAACAATGAGCTCAGTACACCTTTATAGCCCTCACAGCCTAGGCTGACAGACACAATCAATGCATCCTTCACTAGTGCCCAGGAGAACCTAGGTATCTCCCAGAACAAGACAGGGTCAGGATGAACTCAGGCCTGCTGAAGGCCTTAAGACTCAGACTTTAGTTCTTACAGCTACACAGGATGAATTGGCAACACAGCCTGCTAATTCTGAGATTGCTCTTTCAGCTGATAAATGTGCCAGATTACTCTCTCCACACAAAACTAAACCCCCAAGGAGGAGTACACAAGATTACTCAAGGCATCACAAGGCCCCACTGGAATTCCGCTATCCAACAAATTTGAAGTTTTGAAAAAAAAAAAAATGGAGAGATTCAGATATGGAGGAACTGAATTCCGATGCTTCCTCGACCCATCCATCTCAGTCTTTATCCCCATCTTCAGCCCAGCCACCAGGCTAGCGCCATTAGAAAAGAAAGAGATAAAGTGTAGGACAAGGTGACGGAGTTGTGACTTAATAAACTGAGATTTTCTTTCTTCTTCTTTACTCTACCATGGAACAATTAAAGTTGGCATCCTTCAATGTACAGTATGTAGCATTAAAAAAAACAAAGATGTTAGGCTGTCCTTTCCATGCTGCATCAGGAAAATATGGATATTGTTTTACTACAGGAGACTTGGATGAATACAGTAACAGATTTGACACAAGCAAAGAAAGATTGGTGGTGGGGACCCTCTTTTTAGTCATTTGGAGAGGACAAGGTGGATTTCGTCTTTCAGGGGACAGAGTTTACAGTAAGTAGACCAATTGAGGTAGCACCTAGAAGGCACTGCTCCTAGATATTCACTGGAATAATAGATGTTTCAGATGCATCAAAGTCTATGCCCCCCCAAGTAAAGCTGATAGAGTATCCTTGTTTGAAACTATTATTCTTTTTAGCTACATCAAGACACATTATTTTTGGAGGTAACTTTAATTATTCCCTAGATTTTTCAATACATGGCAATAGTAGAAAACATATATATTGTAAATCTGTGGCTTTAAAGAAAATAGTGGATGTGGCGGGGCTAATTGACAATTATAGGCATTTGCACCCTTCTGGAGGATTTAAACACTAGAACTGACTTCATTTTTATCTCTTCATCTTGTAGTGCACCAAATTTGTACTATTGCAATGGAATTATCTGACCATCATCTTTTAATTGTAATCATTCAGACGAGTATACATCCCCTCTGGGTTTTACAAAATAGAGGTTAAATATAGCAACTTTACAGTTACTTGAAGTTCAAAATGAGATACGTTCCTTATTACAAACACATGTGTCTGTGCAATGTCTATATGCCTATAATATAGCTGTTTGGTGGTAAGATTTGAAATCTGATATAAAAGCCTGGTTTCAACATTATGGAAGAAAATGCAACAATCATAATATTTTCAATATTTAAAACTATGGTGACAATTACAGCAGGTAATATTGTTAGCAAGTGATGGTACCAGTAATTACGCTGATCAGATTCAGCATTTGAAGCTGGAAATGCAGTATTATCAGTAAACTTAAATTGCCTCTCTAGAAGCAGAGTTAAAATATGGAACCCAGAAAATACCCTGTAGTAATCCCTGTGAAATATTGTAAGGCCAGGGTGGCAGCATCTTGTATATGGGAAAGGGGGAATTGTTTACCAAGGAAGGTATACTAAGCCAGAACTTGTTTCCTGGTATGACCTGGGAGTACAACAAAGTTAAGTGGCTTGCTCAGGGTCACACAGTATGCAACTGGGGGCTGATGGGATTCAGACCCAGGTCTTTAGGTTTGCAGCACAGTGTCCTTAACCACTATGCTATACTGCATACTAAAATATAAACACATTGACAGACCACAGTGGAAAGGTGGTCACTGATCCACTAGAAATTTCCAGGTTAGTAGATACAGTATGTACAGTATATTTCAAGAGCAGCTCAGACAAACAGCAGTAGTATCTGCAGACATATAATCTTTTACCCCATCCCTCTAGCCGATTTCACCTCTACAAATTAGGATAATTTGATAGCACCTATTACAAAGCAAGAAATATTAACAATAACCACATCCCTAAATGTAGGTGCATCCCCAGGATGGGATGGGATCCCAAATTCGTCTTTTACAACCTTTTCTGCCGAGCTAGCAGATTGTCTAATTTTAGTTAATTCTCATTTCCTTAAGCTTATAATGATACCTGGAAAATGTTCTAGGGGCTTATTGACTTTTTTAAAATTTAAGATAGGAGGTAAAAAAATTGAACAATTAGGTACCCATATGCCTCTTGAATTTTGACTGTAAAATTCTTATAAAACTTTTTCATGAGAGATTAATCCAGGTAACATCCACTGTCATTAACCCAACTCAAACCTGTCTTATTCCTTCCCATACAATACAGGATACTTTTTATATCATTAGAGATGTTATAGAATATTGTAAACATCATAAACAACCAGGTTATCTACTTTTGCTAGATCAGAGAAAGCCTATGATAGGGTTAGTCATGAATGCCTGTTTAAAGTTTTGGTATGGTATGCGATCCCTGTGGTCTTTGTTTCCTGGATCAGAGGATTGTATACATCCAGTGATGAAAGTGAACAGGAACGCACAGGAACTCAGTTCCTGTACCTTTTTTGCATCAGTAACGGAGTTCCTGTACTGCTTCCCACTGACACTGGAACTGAAATTCTTAAACCAGCAACATAATGACAGTTTCTGGACATGTGACCTGAAATCAGGGTTTCCAGAGCAACTTGTACAACAGTGCTATTTTGCTGGAAATACTTCAGTATCTCTAACTGAATCTACTAGTGTCTAAACAGATAGATGTGTCTTGGCACAGCTATCCTTCAGATTGAAGATCTTCATTCTGCATTTCATATTTGCCAGTGCTTGAGTTCCTGTTCTTCTTGTGTACCACTTGCACCACTGTATACATCAGCATCAGTAGCATCCCGTATTGATGGGAGAATTGGGTGGTTGGTCTCTATAGACATTGGGGTATGGTAGGGGTTCCCATTGAGCCCTCTGCTTTATGTTTTTGCCTTCGATCCCCTTGTTCACAGTATTACGGATAATTCACACCTAACAGGTATATCATGGCCATCAGGAATGGGTTGCCTGAAAATTTTGTCTTATACAGATGATATATGCTTATCCATGGCAGATCAATGTAGTGGAGATTTAGCATTAAGTTCCATTACAAAATATTCCACTGTCTCTGGTGCTTTAAATTTAGCTGAAAGTACATGGATTAGTTTAGAGGAGGTGCCAGTAGGGGGTGTGGTTATAGCAGGAATCCAGATTGTAGAAGGCCCCATAAAAAAAATTGGGAATCAAGTTTGGTTCAGGAGATATGGCTTTGGCTGTTTGTGCACACAAAATGACTAGGTGAAAGGGTTAGAAATCTCTAAATTTTAGAGGGTATTCATTATTGAACTATTTCTAATTCCAATCCTCCTACATATGAGTTATGTATTCCCTTTACCCATCAGCTTGGAGACTACAATGTACTGCATGTTTTTTTTTTTCACATGCTCTTGGGGGGAGGGGGTGACAACCCTGTGAAGAGGAACATGACATATTTGCCTAAGGAAAAAGGTGGATTTCATATGCCTAATACTGTAGGGTTTTTCCATTCATTATTTTGGACAGGAACTCTGAAATTGGCCTTGTAACCAGTACCTTCTGACACTAATGTCAATATCAAACACCTGTTATTGCAGTTAATCTTTTTTATTATTTTTAAAACAGAATGAGACAAAAACAACCATTCAAAACAATGCAATTTCAATAATAGAACTGGAGTGCATCAAAACAACAAATACAAATGGTATTATGAAAGTAAACAGTGCTAACAAGAACAGTAAAACATACTCTAAATATATATCAATTACCTAAGAGACATAACACCAAGCAAAAAGTATAATAAGAAAGATCATGCCGGACAATAAAAAAACTTAAGTAGCCCAAGCTTAAATCAATTTCAAATAGTTGTAATAGGGTTGCCAATATTTAGTAAATGCTGAGATGGTATCCAATGGAATGTGAGTAAGGTGGTAAAGTAATTAGTTTGAGACACACTGACCAAGAGCTCAGTAATGGATGGGACAACCGGAGATCTCCAATGAGTTCAAATTCATCATTTGGCTTGCATACAAAGGAATTCCAACCATTTATGTGAAGGGCAGGGGAGAGTTGGGGCACAGTCAATATTTCTTAGGTGCATTAAGGGAGCAGATGAAGGTATATGATAGCCAAGTACATGCTGTGCAAATCGTTGGACCTGCTGCCAGAAAGGCTGAATTAGACTGTAGGACCATAATATATGGGTTAAATTGCCAGGGGATAAACACCATCAACAGTTATCATTCAGGTTTTAGGTGATGACAATCTGATAGGGTTCTATACCAAAAATTTAAAATTCTGAATGAGTATACTATGAGTATCTTTAAAAACAGCATGACTAAATCTCCAGCATTTTGCCCATGTATGTTCTGAAATAGTAATAATAAGTTTTCATTCCCAGTGGGTCCTAGAATCAAATGATTGATTAGGAATCTGCTACTGAATAGTTTTATAAATAAATCCCGCTCTATGGGCCTTATGCATGAAGTGCACAGAGTGGCCATGTGCGTGCAACTGGGGCACACAACCAATCCATGCCCTATGCACCCCCCCATGTGGGATACACAGAGGGGGCATGCAGCACAGATGCACCCAATCCCCCGGCCACACATGCAGCAATGCCCTGGGGGTGGGCGAGGGGCAGGCTGGCACTGATGCGCCATGCACTAAGGTGCATAGTGCTGGCCACAGGGGTGCGTAAGGGTCACTGGGTATGCCAGAGAGACCCAGCCATAAATCCTCTACATGCCTTGTGCACACCCTGCTGGAAAGGACTAACAGCCCACCTACTCCCCCCCCAGAGTCGCAGGACTGGTATGCCAGACACCACCCAACCACCCCAGCACACAGCGGTGCCTTTGGTGACCCCCCAACAACACAGTCACCCCACACAGGGGTACAGGCACAGAGTTGCTGCCCTCCCACCTGCTGCAACCCACAGCATCCCTCCACAGTGCTGGGCACCCCCGATCCCACCTCTGCCTGGCAGCATGCCTCCCATCTGTCCCACAGCACCAATCAGTGCTGGCAGAGGGCTGGCAGTGGGCCAGCAGCATTGCCCTCCCTCACCTGCTGCTGCTGCCAATGCACACCTCACCATGCAAGGGATCCAGTGCGGGTCCCAGTCTGGCCATCTGATTGAGTGCCCAGCTGGTCCCGCGACCTCTGCCCCAGGCTGCCCTGTGGAGTCCTGTGCACCAGGAGGGTAAGGCCATGGACAGGTGGCCAGTGGTCGTGCATACCACTGGTGCACACCTGTCCATGAGTGCGCAGCTACGTGGGTGGGGGTAGGTGCGGATTCCACATACCTCCACCTCTTCATGCATAGGGGCCCATTGCGAGTGACATTTAAGCCACTGCAACATAAAGGAGGGATTATGAATATTATTGGAAAGGGTTGCAAGCAGCGAGTGAACTGTGATATGGAGCTGCAGATACTTCCAATGGTCCTGTTGTGGGAGGCCCTAAACAGCTTGGAGATTTGTGCACAAGTCTAAAAGGTGGGTATCATGTATAAAAAGGGGTCTCAAATGTTGTATTCCCTTGGATTTCCATGATTACCAAAAAAGGGGTTTGCCTGCTAGTATAAGGCTGGGATTACCTCCAAAGAGGGGTAAATAAAACAGGCTCAGGATCAGTTTTCATTTATTTGAGTAACTTATTTCAGTAACAAATGGAATACTTTATAGTAGGATGGCATTTCAGTTTTTTGGGGAGAGGACTGTAGATAAAGTTAGAAGTCACACCACTGGGAATCAGCAAGGCCTCCATATGTACCCATTCAGGGTCTCAATGGTGTAAAGATCAAACCAGTACAATATTTGTGATGTGCAAAAAGCCCATAAATAGCCCAAATACAAGTGAAGATCTAGGCTTCCTTTTGACCAATGAGCTTGAAGTTTGAAATGGCTGTAACAAGGTCGAGCACCTTCCCATAAACAAGTGATCTAATTTGGCTAGTAAAGGTCAATAGAGAGCTAAAAGGATATAAGGAATTAAATATAACATTTTTGGGGTTACTATCATTTTAATAGCCAAGATTTTTTCCAGCGAGGTTATGTTTTAGTGTTTTTCAATGATCTAAAGTAGTTTTACGGTGTGGGAGTCGGGGTAGAAGGTGTGCTTCCCAAATTTTACCTAGTGTAGGTGTAATTTTAATACCCAGATAGGTAAAGCTGGAGGGAGACCATCTGAACCCCAGGGAAGTAGCTACCTGGGGTTGACATAGGCTGTTCAACAGTAGAATTTCAATTTTAACATAATTCATTGTGAGCCTGGATAGTCTAGTGAATGTGTATAATAGGATGCGAAGAGGTAGGAAAGAAGTAACAGCATCTTCCAAAAGGATTAACAAAGCATCCACTTATAGCAATGAGATATATTGTACCCCTCCTAAGGAGATACCTCTTATTTGCAAATTCTGGCAAAGGGCTACAGCTAGTGGCTCAATCACTAGTATAAAATGGAGAGAGAGGAAAGTGGACAGCCCCGCCTAGTACACCTAACTTGCATACTGTGTGACCCTGAGCAAGTCACTTAACTTCCTTGTGCTCTCAGATCGCACCTGTAAACAAGCTTTCGGCTTAGTGTGTCTCTCCTGGTTAAATAACAAAAAACTAACTGAAATGGGGAGGAAAAGGTGGAATTCATAAGAACACGAGCAAATGGATAGGAGTAGAGAAGTTTAATAATAGAACAGAAATGTTTACCAAATCCCAGATGAGATAAGAAAAAATGCAAATAATCCCATTCTAGGGAATCAAAAGCTTTTTCAAAATCTACCACTATAGAGGCTGTAGGGGTTTTAGAGTGATTGGCTTGGAACATAAGATTTATCAGAGAGCAAAGGTGATTGGAATCAATACGCCCTTAAACAAATCCCACCTGGGACCGATGAACCAAACAAGAAATAAGGGGTTCCAAACAAGATGCCAATATCTTTGCATATGTTTTGCTATCAACGTTCAGCAACAAAATGGGCTGATAGCTAGTTGGAAGGGTAGGGTCCTTGACATTTTTGAGCAATACTGTGATGATAGCTTCGCATAGAGTAGGGGAAGAGTTCCAGTACTTATCGCCTCATTGTATGCTTAACAGAGGAGGGGTCATATGAGATCTGCCAAGATTTTAAAAAATTCAGCAGGGAAGCCATTCCCACTGGGTGCCTTTCCTGAGTTTAAAGACAAAAGGTCTTGGTGCACTTCAGTAGTTGTAATGGGGCATTCAAGTCATAAAGGGGCATTCAAGTGTATCAGCCTCTTCAGGTGAGAGATGCAGGAGTGCAAATGATTCCAGATATCTGGTAATATTCATCTGGCTGTCATGGGAGTGAGAAGCATATCGCTGTTTGTAATATTCGGTCATAACAAAGTTAATATCTGTAGCTTTTGTGCATACAGAATCAGAGGTGTCAGGCAGCCCAGTGATGAACCATTCCATTTGTTGTGTATGGAGCTGATAAGCCAAAAGTTTTCCACCTCCCCACCCACTCCACCCCCAGTATTTATGTCTGAGTTTTAAAATCGCTACTTGAGCTTTCTGAGATAACAAAATGGTTATATTAAATGCACGCTGAAAATAGAAAATAAAGTTTAAAATCTACATTTCAACCTTAGGTCTTCTTCAGGAAATATCTAAAAGAGAAACAAAAAGTTAGTGTAGAGGGGAGGTAAAATGAGGGATATATATATATATATATGTGGGGAAAGAAAAAAGGGGAGGCACAGGGAGAAAAAGTGATAAATGGCATGATTAACATAAAATCTGTGAAACAAAGAAGTGATGATGGGAAAGATGCAGCAAAATAGGAGTGAAAGAGCTAGAGAAGTCCCCAGGTGGGGACTAATTAACAAGGCCTAGTAAGAAGGCTGAAAGGTGACAAATGTGGGGGAAAGAGACAGAGATGGAGACTTATGGTGAAAATGAAAAAGAAATTAAATGTGTATAGATACAGACTTTAGGAAAAATAAGGGGCGGCTGAAAGATGTTACCGGATAATAAGTCTATAAATAACTTTTTTTTTCTCTTTTAGATATTTCCTGAAGAAGACCTAAGGTCAAAACATAGATTTTTAACTCTATTTTCTATTTTCAGTGTGTATTTAATATAACCATTTTGTTTTGCTTTTAGACCACAGGCTGATGCAGTGCATTGTTTTTGTTTTTACTTTCTGAGATAACAAGGTATTAATATCAAGGCATAGTTGTAGGATTTCTCTCTGTAAGGCGGAATGAGGGACAGGATGAGATAAGGCAGCATATTGGTCTTCCTTAATCTTAAGGGGCATCTCCAGTTCTTTTAATTGATGTTCTCTTCATTTTCTATGATGGGAGACATAACTAATTATTTTCCCACCATATGTGACTTTTAATGCTTCCCAAACAGTTACAGCTGATATATCTGATGTGTTATTATGTAAAAGAAATTCATCCACTTCTTTTCTAATCCAGGATACAAAATCTGGGTCCCTCAATAAAAGCAGATCGAGGCACTAAATTGGAGAGCAAGTTTGGGGGCTGCCCCATAACAAATGAAGTTGTACCGGAGCAAGGTCAAAGATGAGTATTGATAAGATGGTAGAGTCATCCGCTGCCTGAGTGGTGGAGGGGGAAAGTTAATAAATAATCCAGTCTACTATAGGAGTGGTGAGCTGCGGAATAGTATGAATATTCTCTATCATGAGGATGAAAAATTCTCCAAATATCAGAGGAACCTAAGTCATGTATTAATAAAAGAAAGTGTGTCAAAACCTTTATGGTGTGGTTCAACTGAGGAATTACTTCTGTCCATAAATGGGTTGACTGTAAGGTTAAAGTCAACAGCTATAATTGATGGTAAATCAGCAGCCAAATTAGATGATAGTTGCTGGGCTAAGTTATTAAAACATTCCAGGACATCAAAATTAGGAACCTAAAGATTAATCAGTTGCAGGGGACCAGAGGAAGTATCTAAAATAACAATCAATCATCTACCTTGGGGATCACAAACAATAGAGTGGGGTTTCCAGTTCAACAGTTTATGTATTAAAATGGCAACACTGCATTTTTTTGAAGATGCAGAAGTGGCAATAATCTGATCCACGCAGTGTCTTTTAAACCTGTCTATGTCAGCTTCTAAAAATTTAGTTTCCTACAAGAAAGCTATATGTGTTTTATTGCACTTAAGATGTGATAGTATCAGTCCAGCCTGGTGGTGCTGAGGGTTGAGGTGCTGGATGCCACACTTCATGCCATGCTGGTGACCCAGGTTCGGGAATGAACCTGGGCCATTGGGGTTTGGCAGGGGAGGGAGAGGATCGAGTGTCCAGAGGACTGCTCTCCTCTCCTGGGTAGGGGGATTGGGAGCATCTGGTGCAGTAGCAGCCTCAGGTGGAGACCAGGGGTGGTGTAGATGCCGGGCTGTAGAAGGGGGTGGGTCATTGGCAGGCTCCAGTGGCATCTGCTGTGCAGGAGCCATTGCACGCTGCATCCTGAGGGGAGAAAAAATGGAAAACTGCCCTATCCCTGGTAGGCTAAGATGGGTCCCAGAACTCTACACCCACACCCACCATCGGGTCTCTCTCATCCTCTGGTGCCTTGCTGTCTGGACACTCAATCAGATTCTAGATAGAGTGCCAGAAAGGAGTCAGTGGTCCCACCCTGGGTGACTCAGAGCAGGGAGGTTGAGCGGTTCGGGTGGCAAGGGCCTCCCACCAGAAGAAGGAGAACAGAGACTTCAGACAGGGCAGAAGAAAGCAGGAGATTGAGTTGCCACACTGGAGAGACTCCAGGGATGGTGATGGTAGGAGTATAAATAAAGAGTACAAAAAAAAAGATGTGATAATACCTATTTTCACTTACTGGGTGCATTGAGGCCCCTGACCTTCCAAGTATATATAAATAAAGCAGCCATTGGGAGAAATCAAAGGTAAACAGATAAAGATGAATAAGTAAAATGTGTCAGGGGACACAGAGTGCCCAACCAAGATAAAACAGGAAATAGCGTCTACAGCAAGAGCAAAAAACAGATTTAATCTTAAAGTGTACATACAATAGTATATCATTGAGCTACTCATTGTCCAGCAATCATGTTTCTCAGCAGTGAAGAAATGTAGAAATAAACAGCACAACAATAACCACAATACATGTAATTACTAGGCCATATAAGGTGGGTAAAGGAAAATACGTCCAACCTGAAACAAAGGCCACAGGCCACCACTCTAGACACTAAGGCATGCTCCAAACAAGTAGCAAGGATGTCTTTTAATGAGTAGAGTAGTACAAAGTAATCTCAAATTCTAATATAATAGAAAATGTAAATTAGTAATCGTAGTAAAAGCAAGTACAATACAGGAACCTACCCTTGTAGGCTATTTAAGGTGGGTAGAAGAAAATACGTCCAACCTAAAACAAAGGCCACAAGCCACCACTCTAGACACTAAGGCATGCTCCAAACAAGTAGCAAGGATGTCTTTTAACGAGTAGAGTAGTACAAAGTAATCTCAAATTCCAATATAATAGAAAATGTAAATTAGTAATCGTAGTAACAGCAAGCACAATACAGGAACCTACCCTTGTAGGCTATTTAAGGTGGGTAGAAGAAAATACATCCAACCTAAAACAAAGGCCACAGGCCACCACTCTAGACACTAAGGCATGCTCCAAACAAGTAGCAAGGATGTCTTTAATGGAGTAGAGTAGTACAAAGTAATCTCAAATTCCAATATAATAGAAAATGTAAATTAGTAATCGTGGTAACAACAAGCACAATACAGGAACCTACCATTTTCCCTCAATACTTCAGTGTTTGAGTCATAACAATAAAAGGAATTGTACCAAGTAGAAAAAAGGCATGGCAGTCAAAAAAGTATATCCAAAAGAGAGAAAGATGAAAAAGAAAATGATTCATTATATGAGTCTTAACCATTCGTAAATCTGATTATAAATTAGAGAAGGAACTTTAATGATAAAATTATTAGCCTTTGTACACAGATAAACATGTGTAATTCTGCTAGCTGCCACATAGGCAGAATAAGATTATTGCATATATAGTAGTGCAGAGGGGGGCAAATCTCCCTCTAAATTAACATGTCAAAAGACATTATAAATATAAAACTGTCTAGCACATAGAAAATAAATCTGGCCTTATAAAAGAACATCATAAAGCCGGTCCAGTGGCACGGAGGACTCAGGCATCATACCTTACCTCCTGCCATGCCGGCAACCTGTGTTCACGCCATGAGCAGGTTGCAGGGGGTCAGCCAGGGAGGGAGGGGATCGAGCATCCAGGGGACAGCTCTCTCTCCCGGAAGGGGGTGAGGAACAAGGACCAGCACTTACCTGACACTTAGTGGAGGGTAGGTGTTGGCACACCAAGTCCTGTACATTAGGGAGCAGAGGAGGAGCAGCCGACCAACATGCAGCATGCAGACGACTATGCTGTGTGCCACCATTGGCATTGCACGCTTCACCTCCACAAGAAAACTGGAAAAACAGGTCCTAGCCATGCAGCATGAGTACTGTCCCCCCACAGGCACTGCCCCCGAGATGACACCTCCCTGGCTGGATCTATTCCTGGTGGGTCGAGTCACTCCCCACCACCCTGCCATGAAGGGTAAGTTGTGGGGGCATAAGGAAGGGGATCTGATCCTTGGTGGATTGTGCTGGGGAGGGTGGAAGAAAGGAACAAGAGCTGGCTGGATCCACAGGGAGAAAAAGTATAACAAAAAAAAGAACATCATAAGTTGGCAGTAAAAGTACATCCTATGCCCAAATGCCAAAAGTGTATCGAGCCAAACTATGACTTTATCCAATGCAGTAAAACACAAAATCTATGGCTGCAAAACATACAAGTTAATATAGAAAATACAGCAATATAAGAAAAATAAAGAAAAAAAGCAAAAACTGAGGAAAGTATAAAACCTGCAACCCCAGTATGAGATATAGTTAACCAAATAGCCAGTACTTCAAAAATAATAGGATCAATGAATACTGAGAAGTGCAGGCATATGATAGTCCAAAATGTAAAATGACTAATACAAACAATCATACTAATTCGATACACTGCACTTCTCACTACCAGACTCAGCTGTAACTAGGAAATAGCAGAAATAAGACCATGAGGCAAAAAAACATTAATTTCAAAAGGCATCAATCTAATGCTAAAGAGCTTCTCTAAGAGCGAGAATTGGCTGAGATACCAGAATTACTATGAAATTCATTTGGTTGCTTTGGATCACAAGGAGGAGAATTAGCAACTATACATGCCCATGAGACATCTGCAGAAGGCTTCTCTGGTGCCAACTCTGAAGATTCTGAAAATTTCGAAGCTGCCTGTTAAAGTTCGGGTACCATAGCAGAGCATACAGCAGCACTTGATAGAGGTGGAGGAATGGAGGCTCTTAATGAAGCATATTTATTTTTCATAAGTAATAGTCAGATCTGAGGCAGCATCTAGCTCTTTATTTTTCATGGGGCTACGTCCGGCTATGACTCTGACTCTGTGCTTATGAGTGGGCAGAGAAGGATTTAGCTTGCATTCAAGTTGACTGCCGTCGGTGATTTCAAGTTGCCACAGATCCAATTTCTTGATCAGATGAAGCAGGTGCAAGGGCAGTGGTCTGAGGTGAGGAAGAAGTAGAAGGCTCAGTTTCCATTGGAGTGGCAGATGTTACAGTTGGGGCAGGAGACTCATGGAAAACTTGAGGCCAGTGCATTTCCAAAAAATCCATGAGCAATGCCAATGGTGGCACACAGCATAGTCGTCTGCATGCTGCATGTTGGTCGGCTGCTCCTCCTCTGCTCCCTAATGTACAAGACTTGGTGTGCCAACACCTACCCTCCACTAAGTGTCAGGTAAGTGCTGGTCCTTGTTCCTCACCCCTTCCCGGGAGAGAGAGCTGTCCCCTGGATGCTCGATCCCCCTCCCTCCCTGGCTGACCCCCTGCAACCTGCTCACAACGTGAACACAGGTTGCCGGCATGGCAGGAGGTAAGGTATGATGCCTGAGTCCTCCGTGCCACTGGACCGGCTTTATGATGTTCTTTTATAAGGCCAGATTTATTTTCTATGTGCTAGACAGTTTTATATTTATAATGTCTTTTGACATGTTAATTTAGAGGGAGATTTGCCCCCCGGGGTAGCAAAGTCCATGATATTGCCATTATATATATATATATATATATATGGCACGGGCTCATAATGCCACACATGACATAGTCCAGGTCAAAACTGTGCACCAAACACAGCATGCAACAACACAGTGGTGGCACATAATGCTGACTGCAACAGAAACACTGCATGACCAATCAGTGTTATTGTTTTTGTGGGGGCTTCACCCCTGCTCCCTCAACATAGGGGGCTTTCCCCCCCACCCCTCAGATTATAATCAACTCCAAGGGGGTGTGGACATAGGGGCAAAACAGAATTTTGCCACAGCACTTAGCCATTGGCGCACTGACGGGAGTTGAAAAACAATTCCCACAACAGGGAATCAAACCCTGGTCCTGCCATGCTTTCTACAGTTTGGTCAGGTGTTCTAGCCACTCCACCATGGGAGCAACTCAACTGAGCACCTGACCAGCTATCTCTACATTCACTTTCCCTTCCTGTGCAGAGTGACAGGGGTAGGGATACTTGCGTATCGCTCATATACCCCTGTCTCTCTAAAGCACTATGCACTACAGACTGCACAGTTCTTTATGCACAGATTAGTCTGTGCTATAACCACCCGGTACCTATATATACACATGTATACATATATATATATATATATATATATATACATATATATATATATATATATATATATAATAATTCTCATTGTAGCCAGATATCAAAGTGTAAATTTTAAGCCCAGAGGATGCATGAGCTGTTTTGCCTCCTTGAAAGCTTTTCTTTTAAGTGATATCTCTTTTGAAAAATCTCTGAATATATGGATACGGTAATTTTTCCACATAATGTACCCAAGTCTCTTGTGCTTTGTAATATGAGCTCTGTAGAGGCGTAATACAGGAATCATGCTAAAATAGGTCTAGGCTTCTGACCAAGACAAGGATTAGGGGCTAATGAATGGTGTGCTGTCACTATAATTAAAGTTTGCTCATCCATAAATTGAAGAAGCTGCGGCAACACATTTTGTAGGAAGGCAATTGTATTATTTATCTCTGCCCCTTCAGGAAAACCAACAAAATGCAGATAATTTCTGCAATGTCAATTTTCTAACTCATCGGTTTTGTTTTGTAGGTCGTTAATTACCAGGTCTTGTTGCTGCACAGCAGCTTGTACTGTAGGTCTCACAGTGCTGTTTCAGTAGGCAATGTTCTGTTCTCAGTACTTGCAAGGTGAGAGTCTCTAGCCTGTACAGTTTGTGTAGTTTGTAAAGAAACTGCCTTCAGATCACTCATATCTTGAATTAATTGCCGTAACATTCTTTGTATTGCTGTAGGATCACTGTGTTGGTTCCAACTCACAGCCATCTTTAGACAGGTAGTGGAGTTCCAGAAGTACTGTATAAGACCGATTGAGAAAATTATCAAATGCAGCCACAGAGGTAAGAACAAACCAGTGTGCCAAAGTATTTCAAGCTTCAACAGGTCTTAGCCATGCACTAGTGTAAGAGTAATGATTGAAATATATAGTAAAAGTGAAAGAATCGAGAGGCTCAGGGCAAAGCAATCGAGTTATACGTCCATCTTGGTCTGGGCTAAGCCACACTCCCAAAACGCTTGTTACAAAAGGTCTTACATATGTGGCAGAAGGCACCAGTGAAGCTAACCCATAATGTATCAGTTCCTGACTTTATTGGGCCATCTCTACAAAAATTATATAAATGGGGAATTCCCCAGTCAGGAGTACTGTCTTCATCCAGGAACCAATTGCATGAGATGATAATGTCACACGTTTCCACGGGAACTAGACTTTGAACATTGTAGAAGTGAGAAGAATCACTTGGTGATTCAGCAGCTGATGGATAAAATAATCCCTTGCTGAATGTGGGATATTCTATGGTTATGCTCTTATGGGAGACGGAATGCTCGAGTGAATAATAAACAAAAATCCCTGAAAGAAAGACCATGTCCATATCTGGACTGTGATGCTAGCTTAGAAACAATGGAATATGTTTTTCTTTGCTTTGACTGTGGGTTTGTGAAGGGGTTTGGAAATACATAGTGAATAAATAGAAGCATCCATGGTTGAAAAATTAGCCTCTAATTGCTTAGATCTAGGTAACATTCCAGCACCCTTAAAGGGAAAGTCCCCTCAACCTTTTATTCTATTTACCTATGCAGTTTGTAGACGTGAACAATGATTCTCTCTCTTGTATCCCGATGATTGTTTTTTTTTTATTTTTAACCAGGAAAAATGACTGGGCACAGCCCTTTTTCAGTCATGCCTGACAAGTAACATTTAACAATACAAAATCTTACACAAAACTTACATAAAATTTTATTTTATTTATTTAGTTTTTGTTGACCAGGTAAGTGCACTAGACAAATCCTGCCTATTTTCAGGCTCGACCCGGGAGAGGGGGATACAGATGAATGCCAACTGACCTTGAACCAGATTAAGCTGTTGGTGGTATTTTTTTTTTTTTTTGGTGAATGAGGGAAATTTAGCCAGGACACCGGGGAAATTCCCCTACTCTGCTGGTGCTCTGTGGCCAGTAGAGGGCTGAGACGTCTCTGCATCATGGCAGAAGCTCTGCACTCCTGCGAGGAGATGGATGCTAGTGAGGACGCTCCTGCTAGCAATGCTTTCGTTTGTTCTGTGGATACTGCTGCGACTATGAGTACTATTGATACGGACCTGGAGAAGCCGTCTACTGCCCCGGAGGTGATCGGTTCGCTGCCGATTCGGGAGATTTTTCACACCGCATCTGATGACCCTGTGTGCATTGCATCTGCCTTGAGGCCTTTGGATTCTGCACTTCCTGTTTCCACTACAGATGTTTTTCAACAACGTACGCTTCCGGTTGCACCAGCAGACAGTCCGACGGTATTGAAGTCCCATGCTGCACCCGAGAGAATCCCTACTACATCGCAAGCTCTGAAATGCCAATTTGGTTTACAAACTCAGGACTCTCTTAATTTCAAAGACTGGTCGGAGGAAGATTCCTTACTTAATGCTGGCTGGACACAAAACGCTTCAGAAACTTGGGTGCCTGACCCTACTTGGAAGCCTGTTTCATATACTTCACCTAAGCATGCCACCTCCCTGAGCTCAGGTATTGACATTACTCCTACTGTTGTTTCTAATGTTGTTGCGTGCACCCATTATTAAAGGACACTGAGGCTAAGCCCAGCCCCAGTGTATCTCTGTGGAGGGAGAGACTCACGGTTCTCTGCTGCAGCAAATGATGGGTTTGGCTCTGCAAGGGCTCTGACAACCCTCCTCGCGTTCCTATGGCAGACCTGTTCAAACACAAACTTGAACAGGCTCCCAGGAGAAACGCTGTTCGATTGAGATATAGAGGGGGTTTAAATACTCATCCAGATAGATATTATATTGCTAACACTTTGCTTAGGGGTTCTATGTCTTTTCTACCTTCAGACCTCTTTGCACTTATTCATGTTTCAGGGGAGGATTCCTTTGATGTAAGTTTCAGACTTAATCATAGTCTGGAAATATTTTGGGAAAAGTACTCTGCTCTTAAAACTACCCCTTTATGGCTTCCTTTTTTAGCCATCCCTCTTACTAGGTCACAAATTAGGTATATTACTGTTATGTTCAGAAATGAAGGGGTGAATGTCAGTGATATTTACCATTGGCTGCAGAAGCGTTGTGATATCCTTGGCCCTCCTGAAGCCTTATTAGATTTAGAGGGTATTTGGACTGGGAGCTGGAAATTTAAAGTTAAATTGTTTCAAGTGAACTCTGATATACTACATCTTCCTAATAGTTTTTTTCTTGGAAAGGACAGGGGAGTGTGCTTTTATAACAGTCAGCCCCGAGCTTGCTATAAATGCAGTTCACGCAGTCACATTAGCAGTTCTTGTGACATGATGAAATGTTCACTTTGTGGGGGGTTTGGCCATTTGATGGACCTATGTCAGAACATTTTCCAGTGTAACTTGTGTGATGAAAAGGGGCATGCCTTTCATCAATGCCCTTGGGCCAAGCGCAATAGAACCAAGGGATGGGATCATGATGATTTAGTACTCCAAGCTCAGGATAAATTACATGATCCTGATCCTTCTGTATCAACTGCACTGACATCTGCACCATTGGTGGCTACCTCTGGCCTTCCTTCTACTATGCTTCAATCCTCTGAGCCAGGAAATGTACCTGACAGGCCTACAATGCCCCCCCACCTTTGAGACTGTGAAAGGCCGGAGATTTACCAGATCTTCCCTGAAATTACCCACTCACTGCCCTCTTCCGACTTCTAATATTTTTTTACCCCTACAAGAAGATTTGGGAGATTCAGACTTAGAATCCGATACATCCCATAGATCTGAGATAGTTACAGAAGATGCGGACAGTAGATCTACAGAATTAGCGAAGGAAAGGAAAGGAAAGAAAGGTAAAAAGAGGAAAGCAAGCAATAGTTTGAAAGGGGGACTTGGCTGAACAATGACACCTTATGGCCACTCTGCGACTCCTATCTTTCAATGTCTGCAGTTTAAAATCATATAGGAAACAAATTTCTGTATTGGCCTATTTTGCAACCCTTCCTGTGGATATTATTTTTATTCAAGAAAGTCATCTTTCCTCACTAGCTGAGGTAGATGATATTAAAAGGCGATGGCACTGGGGTCCTTCTTTTTGGTCCTTTGGACTGGAACCTGCAGATGGAATTGGCATTCTTTTTAAATCCACCAATATTCATATTTTTCGGTTAATAGATGTTTGTCCTGGTAGGGCCTTGATTTTGGACGGCTGTAGAGGAGATGTTTCTTTCCGTCTTATTAACCTTTATGCCCCACAAACGAAATCTGCCAGGGTTGCATTATTTGGAGATATTAAGCCATTTCTTTTCACCAGAATGCATGTTGTTTGGGAAGGGGATTTTAATTGTACGTTAGATACCCCTTTGTCCGGAGCTACCCAGAAGAAAATGTATTGTGATTCTAACGCCCTGAAACAAATCCTTGCTGACTCTAGTATGCAGGATGCCTTCCGTAAATTACACCCCAAGGAACTTGGTGCTACTTATCATAGGTTTATTTACACCACAAGGATTGATATGTTTTTTTTCTCCTAACACTTACATCCCATTTCTTGCCAATCTCAGCCTTCAGAGTTTTCTGATCATAATACACTTTTTTGTTCTTTCAGTTAACATTCTCTCCCACCCAAAATCTTTTCCAAATATAATCGATGGAGATTGAATATGTCCCTTTTTGATACTCCTTCTTTCTATTCTCAGACTGATCTTTTTTTTGCATACAGGGAATTCGTTTTCTGTGCATACTCAGATTCTTTGAACTGGTGGATGGACATGAAACAGGAATTGAAAAACCTTTTACTTTCATTTGGAAAGGCTAGAGCTAATTCTAAATATATACAGTATTTGCTTGCCCGTAATCAATTATACAAATTGATGTCCTCCCCTTTTGAATGTTCCCGTGATCTGCTTCCTCAAATTAAGATTCTGAAAGAACAGATGAAATCCTATCAATATGATAGAGCAAAGTCCCTAGACCTAGAGTTTAAATTTGGAACTAAGACCACACCAGCTTCTGACCCTTTATGGCATGTAAACACAGGTTAGAGGCCACCCTTATGACTCAGCTAGTTACGCCTACTGGTTTTTTGCTTACCAAAGATGTGGATAAGTTGACTCTAGTTCAGCAACATGTTGTAGCCTCTTTTCAGGATAGCTCTACCCCTACTTTGCCTGATCTTTCTAGTTTCACTGCTCCTATTCCTCACCTGTCTACCTCTCAAATGATTCCACTAATACAACCTATTTCTTCCCAGGAAGTAAAACAGGCTATATCACAATTAAGTAAGGGTACTTCACCAGGGTGGGATGGTATCCCTAATGAATTCTACAAACTTTTTTTACCTCACATGATTTATTTTTTGCCTAAGGTGTTTAATTTTTTATTATTTTCCTCTGCAGAATCTTCTGGGTTTAATACTTCGTTACTTTTTTTTCTATATAAATCAGGAGACAAGACCCTACTATCTAATTGGAGACCTTTGAGTTTGTTAAATAGTGACTACAAAATCCTCACCAAAATTCTTAATAATAGATTATTACTGGTAGCCAGGTCTCTTATTCACCCAGCCCAAACATGTGCCATTCCTCATAGATGCATTCAGCATAATTTATATCTTTTAAGAGATCTATTCGAACTTAGTAATAAAGGTCATATTTCTGGATATATTGTTGCTTTGGATCAAGCCAAAGCTTTTGATAGAGTTAGATATAATTATTTATTTTCCATACTTTTACGTTACGGCATTCCTCCGCCATTTATTAGCTGGATTTCCATTCTATATGAGAGCGCTAGTTGTGTTCCCATGGTTAATGGATATTTTGGTACAGAGTTACCTATATCGATTGGGGTACGGCAGGGTTGCCCATTAGGCCCACTTTTGTATTCCTTTGTTTTGGACCCTGTTGTTAGACAGATTGTCTGGGATACGCATATTATTGGATTATCACCTTCCTCTACTTTACCAGTGGAAAAAATAACTGCGTACACAGATGATATCACTTTATTACTTAAAGATTTTCCTTCTTTATTAAATGCATTGCACATTTTTTCTGTTTTTGAGGCACTGTCTGGAGCCCAGATTAACATGCATAAGAGCTTTATTTTTATACTACAGTCTACACATCTAGACCCTTCTGAAATTGCAGGTATTCCGGTAGCTTCTTCTCCTAAGATTCTGGGCATTTGGTTTGGAGCAGGAGATTTAGCTACCTATAATTGGGAAAAGCAACTATACATTGGAGAATTTAAAATCCACCAATGGAAAGGGTGGAAATTTAGAAAAAAAAAAAGGGTTGCAATTATTAAAATAATTGTGTTACCTGTGTTTTTATATTTAAGTTATGTGTTTCCACCTCTTCTTCACCTGGAGACTAGACTATTTAGTATATTTTTCCAGATGTTATGGGGTAATAGACTGAACCCAGTGCTCAGAGATATTATTTATCTTCCCATTAATAGGAGTGGATTGGACATGATCAACCCCATTGTTTTTTATCACTCTTTTTTCTTGTTTGAATCTTTTTCTTATCTTTGGTCTTCCACCACTATGTCTTGGCAAATTTGGTCCAATTTTTTGTGGTCTACATATTTAAATAAATGGTCACTATTACCCCTAAAATATTATTGTTAGATTTCTTGCCTTCTTATGGTATTGCTACTTTTAAGAAACTACAGCAATGGAATATATCATTTCCACATTTGCTCACTCTCTCTAGGAAAACCTTTTATAAGTTTATTGTGTTTGAAGTGCAGAAATGTGTTCCTCTTTTCCCAGAATGTGTACCTTCTAAAATGTTTTTTTCTTTTAGGAAACTGACGGGTTTTAGGATCCCCCCACATATTTGGGATGTTGTATGGCTCTCTATACAAGGAAGGTTGGGGGTTCATGGTAACTTGAAATACAAACCCACTACGGAAAGATTTTGCTTACGGCCCACCTGTATTAATTGCGAAGAAACTATGGTTCATTTTTTTGTTTCATGCCCTTTTAGTCAAACATTTTGGCAGGACGCTGCTGTACATTGGAACTTCCCCTTTTTAGTCATCATTACATATCAGACCATAGTTTTGGGTAATTATACTGGTATATGGCACCAATACCATAGAAGTACCTTGAATGTGTTTTTTGCTTTTATACAATATTATCTTTGGCAAGTTCATTGCCAATTTATTTTTCAGCAACAAACTGTTTTATCTCACACCTTGTTTGTACAAATTGAGAATGGCTTAACTTCTGTTAAAGCTAGAGATTTGGATAAATTCTCCAAATCTAAAGTTGATCTCTTTTGGCGAAATTTTATACCTGTATAATGAATTGTTATGTGTTTCTTTTGGATGTCCTTCTTCTTTTTCTGAATTGCTTTTGCTTTTGTTATACAATATGGTATTTTGTCTATACTTGTAATTTCCTTTTGTGATGTTATGTTTTTCTTTAATAAAACTACCCCTACTCTTTTTGATAAGTGCCATGGGATCTTTAACATCCACCTGAACTACCACCAATCCAGGGAGATGGGACCTCGGTTTAACGTCTCATCCGAAGGACGGAGAGGACACAAATACAAATAATTAACAAATACATTTCAGTTCAAATTACACAACAGTGACTTAAAGACTCATAAAAAGTGCAAGCATATTTTTAAAGTGCTTTGTGCTTTTTGCTGATTTGGCTTGACTTGAGAACTTATTTAACAACATAGGTGCATACCAAGTAAAATAACCTTTAGCCATAGACAGTTTTGGTAAACTAGAGTAGAATAAGACTGACTCACTGTATCTTGTAGAATATGACCCAATTAATGGAGTAAAACTCTCAGAAAAACTTCTAGGTAATTGATTTTTCCAGATGGTATATGCCATAACTGCTGCATTGTATTCAATTTTTAGGGCAGAAGAAAGAATTTTCATGGAATTATACAAAGAGCAGTGATGAGTTCATAGCGAATCTCTTAAGCCAAATCTACAAATATTATTCGATATAACACTATACCTTGTCATAAAATTACTGCCCTGATTTTATGAACAGAAGGGACCCATAATCCAGCATTGGGAACAGAACCTGTTTTGCTATGAACAATCTCGCTTCATCCATCAATGAGTTAATGTTTCTATAAAGAAAACCCAATTTTTGATGCATCTTCTTTCCTGTTATTTCCAAATGATCCCCAAAACATAATGTGGAATCCAGCTGCATACCCAAATACCTAAAACTGTCCACCTTTGTAAGGTTTTCACCATTTTTACTTTTGATACTACGGTCTGCCTCACCTTGGGTCAACTTCTGCATGGTACCAAACATCATAACCTTTGTTTTTTTCTTGTTCAATAATAATTTATTCATATATAACCAGTTGGTAATGATAAATTGATAATAATAGTCCTGTGGTGCTGCTTGAATATAATTTGCAGAGTGGCCCGAGGTGAGGAAGACCGCATCATCTGCATATAGTATGCAGTTGGATTCAGAAAATGTCTTGGGCAAATCATTATAAACAAAGAAAAGAGCGAAGAACCCAATACTGAGCCCTGAGGAACTCCCATAGCTACTGATCCACAATCTGGAAGAGCACAGCCAGTTCTCACTCTTTGCTTCCTATTACTCAAATAACTTTTAAACCATCTTAAACTTTGTTCCATGACTCCATAGAGTTCTAGTTTGCCAAGAAGTAAATCATGGTCTACCATATCAAATTCCCTGGTTAGGTCGTCGAACACTGCACCGTCAATAAGCCTTTATCAGAGGCATCAAGTACAGTGCTTGTCAACCCAACCAGAGCAGTCATTGTACAAAAACCCTTTCTAAAGCCATGTTGCTGCTCTGCCAAAATTCCGGAGTTATTTCATCCTAAGGTAAATTTATATGAAGTTGCTTTACTCTGGTCTGACCCTGTGTGAAAACCTGTTTTACTCCATTGCAAAGGTCATGACCCACCTCTTAAAAGAAACATGAGAGCTGATAATGCCTATTTGCATTTGAAAGAGACTGGGAGTAAGGAAAGAGCTCCTAGCACATAAGAATTAATCAGCTGAATAACTAAACATCACAAGCACCAGCATTCTTCCAACTGAATTTTTTCAACTTAGACACACCTCCAACAACAGAAAGCATTAAGGGAACTTACCTTGAAAAGATGGTCAGCACAAGACAAGAATACAGGGATGTCAGAAGACATACAACAGAACTGACTGACAGTAGCACTTTGTTGACTTGTACATGTTCACATCATCAGCTCCCATGCTTCCTTGCATGAGTGAGGTCATGACCTTTGTAATGGAGTGAAACAGGTTTTCACACCAGGACGGAACAAAATGAAGCAACTTCATTTAAATTTAAATAAGGATGAAAATGGGGTGGGGGGGTAGAATAGAGTGAATAATTTTTCATGCCTTCACACTACACAGGTACACAGAAAATAGGTTGAGGGGACTTTCCTTTTAAGGAAGTACAATAATAGTACTTTGATGGTGTGGTTTGCCTGTTTAACGTTTTACTTGTGGCAGGCAAGATGCCACTTAGTGCTACAACATTTAACAGTGACATATATCACTTGCAAAAATGTGTGAATCTGCTCGTAAGGAGGTTTATAAGAATGATTATATATATAATAAAGTATGGGTCAGTGTGTGTAATGAGAAATGTACACACACACGAAGGGTTAGATGATACATAAACCGCGGGAGCAAAGTTCGAAGGGTTTATGAATAGCATCTAACCCTTAGGAGTAATGTAAACTTCATGTTTACACACACTGACCCACATTTTATTTTATACAATTGATGGGTTTCCCTTTTTAGCCTCAGCAATTATATAAAATAAAAGTAAAGGCATTCTGGTGCACTCACAGGAGTGGTCAGGTTTCAGCACGCGGTGTGGCTAACAGCATTTTTTTCTCTTAGTTGGCAGCCCAGTTTTGTGGGGCTTTTTTTGGTTTCTTCTGCAGGAGATCTCTATGTTAAGTTACTTACTGCCTATTCCCAGTGGCGGTTTAGTGTCCTGGAGAAACAGAATGCTGCCAGCAGCAACGGTCTGAGAGGAAGAGCCACAGCAGATACATGCATATAGTGAGGGAAACTGTGCATGTGTTTGCAGTAATAAACACTCCTTTATGATAGCAAATTATGTGACAGTTTCTCTATGTGAAAAAGGGGCAGCTGGTAATTATATATAGAATAATGGCTGGCTAGGAGGTTATAACAAGAATTTTATACACACCCACAGTGTGGGATGCCACATAAACCTCGAGAGTGAAGCTCAAGGGGTTTGTAAAGGCATCCCACACTGAGGGTGTGTGTAAAATTCAAGTTTTACACGCCTATCCAGCCTTCATTTTATACAGTATATTTGCTGGGGATTGTTTTTTCACTGCAGCAATTATACAAAATAAACAGACATCCCTATGGAGCCATGGACTGGTCAGGTTTCAGTATCAGTGGGATCCACAGTGGATCCTGAAGAAATGTTTACTTTTTTTAAGCAGTCTGGTATAAACATTAAGTATGCTGCAGCCCAGTAATCTTTTTTTTTTTTTTAAATGAACTTACTGCCAACTTCAAGTGTCGGAGAGCTGTGCAGCACTGAGGACTGTCGGCCAGTGCAGAGGAAGGGAAGAGCAGTTGCTGGCGCATGCACAATAGTTGGGAAACCTGGTGTGTGTTTGCCATTATAACCAGGTTTCCCTTAGAGAAAAAATGAGCACCAGTTATCATGAGGTATTTAAATTAAACAACTGAGATCATTATGGACAGTGATTACTTGGATAAGTCTCCTTGATTAAGGAAGAATGGAACAAGTAGATGAATATGATAAGATCTTTCCTTATATTAGGAGACTTCTTCTTAATGGGTTACTTTTTTGTCTTTTCTGATTATGGAGGGTTGAGACAGGAAGGTTTGTCTTATGTTTTTTCCCCTTTTGGATTTATGTTCCTGTTTTACTTTATTCCCCACGTTTTTCCTCTTCTGATAATCTTGTTCATTAAAATAGTATGATGATTGTCTTTGTTTTTCTTTTTTGTATGACCCTGCTGGAATGCATTTTTCTTTTTGCAGGACCTCCTGTCACTATATCGGCCCTGGTCATGGCCCATGAAAGCCTCAGCCACCATCTATGGCTGCCAGGGTCCCCCAGTTATCCCCAGCTTGCCCCCTGTAGGGCTGGGCCGTGGCCACGTTCTTTCGTGGCCACGGAACCAGTATCTAGTCGGGGGACCCGCAGTGATAGTGGCCATTCGAGGTCTTCCGGGAGGACTTCATTGAGATGGTAACCCTCGCCCACCTATTTTCCCTTGACTTTTTCCCACGGAGGTGGGGACGTGCAATGATGCCAGTGTCCACCCCGCCTCACAGAGATTGAGCGTTGGCAGTGTGAGATCTCCCGGCCTCCACCAGGAGTCCTCAGCACTCTGAGTGCTTCCCTCACCCTCCCCCCGGAGAAGGAGAGCAGTCCATAGGATGCTCCATCCTTCTCCCCCCGGCCGGCCCTCCGACGACCTGGGTCCGTTCCCGAACACGGGTCGCTAGCATCACAAGCAGAAAACCCACCGCTGTGCCAACGGGCCAGCCAGAATGCATTTTTTGTTGGTTATTATTGTCGTTGATGATTTTTCAATAAAATCATCCAACTTATTTTGAGAAGTGCCATGGAATCTTTATCATCCACTTGAGCAACCCCCAGAAAAGGCATTTGGCTCCTTGGTTTAATGTTTCATCCAAAGAATGGCACACTCCAACAGTACAGCATTCCCCTGGTACTGTACTCAGGTGACAGCAGTTTTATGGTGTAAGCACAATCCTGGTGTAAGACTAGAACCCAGGACCTTTTGGCCCAGTGGACTTAGTTGGTCCGAAAGATTAGGCACTGTTTAGTTTTTGTTACATCTGTGTTGGTCCAATTAAAGGTATCAAACCATTTGCTTCTAGATATGTTCTTACAAGGACCAATACAGCAACTAAACTAATTCTGTATGTTACTTAAACCTGGAAAGGTAAAATTTAGTAAGTGGGTAAATACATGATAAATAATATTCAAAACCCCTCACAGGTGGTACGGGAAGAAATTGATAATGTTATGGCTGTTACCAACTTCGGCTCAACAATTGTAGCCTTAGCAGCTGACATCAGGCATCCCACTGTGCATCAGAGAGCTACTTGAGTAAGGGGGTGTCTAACTGTGTGCCTTCTATCCCAATGGACCATTAGAGGGTTATATAGCGAGAAATGCTACTCTACCCACACTGGACACATTGCATATCCCTTGAGTGATTTCCTGTATCCTTCTGTCTGGAGGCTGTGCTTGGGAGCTGAAACTGGTTCTCCACATGGAAATCAGTAACACTAACCACAAGGCCATCTAACCAGCCCCATTTATGCTATTGAAATGATTAATAAGTTCCTCAGTCTAAAGAATAAAAATCTAAAAATATTCACATTTGTGCCCTGCTGAATGGATTAACAGCAAATTAACTACAACCCTTTTGTTCCATTGAGTGGTCTGCAGACAATGAATATTAAAATAAGTCAAGGAGCAACATCTTTTGTACACTTCTATAAGGACAATATTGGTTCGTGACCTTCTACAGCTACTTTCGTTGATGTGCAGTTGCCAGACTAGACAAAGCAATATTTTCTGAATTGCAGTGAGTGTAGACTAGGGCACGAGCTGCTTCTTATATAATCCAAATCACAGCACTGTATTTTAAATGAATAAAAAGGATGGTGCACATTAACAAGTGCAGTGTAAAAAAGCAATGGTCAGAGGTTATGGCATGCTAATGTTTATCCATTCTAATGTATACAAAAACAATACTTTTTTTATAGTGCAGTACTTAGAGAACAGCTGCTATTTTTTTAACCCTGGAGCAGGCAAGACAAGCCAGGCTGCTGACTGCCTCAGGGTCTTAATATGTTAAATTAAACAACAAGTTCTCTCACTTTCTCACTCTCAGCCTTTGTATGTTTCACAGCAGCACTGTACTGCTGTGGAGCCTGAAGCTGTAGCTCCAACCAAAAACAGCATTCTGAGATTGCAAATTGAGGAATGGGGCTACCATCCATCATAGTCCACAGTATAGCAGAATCCAAGGGGGCAGTTACAGCAACTTTATTAAATGTAGCAGGCTTTGTTTCATTTTTGGGGGTAGTATTACAGTATGTTTAATACACTATCAAAAAAATGAAACATTGCCTGCTTTGTTTAGTAAAGTTACTGTAAAAAGCACCCTTCCCAGTGTTTCTACTATAGGGTAGGTAACCACCATACTTAAAAGAAATCTAACATACGGAACCAAGACCAGTGGCTTTTTCACTTTTTATTTTATGCACCTCAGCCAGTGAGCCAGACTTTCCTTCAGCCCCTCCACAAATGCTTTGTAGTTTATGGCTAAGGCCAATAAGTCACATTGAGGAAGCACTTTCCAAACCTGATAATTCACAGAATTTGATTGACAGGTTTCAATAGCTCATGGCTAGCCATACATTATCACAATTTGACTGACAGGCTATGATAACCTAAGGCAAGATGGATTATCATCACCTATCAGCCAAAATGTGTGAACTATCACAAGTTGCCAATCAAATATGTATAAGATATTCAGGCACCACGCTGCCTGTTTTTCTCATACATTTTAGCTCACGGACCTTGTAACTCTAATGGCATTTTTTGATTGCGCCACAAAAATGGCATCATGATTCCTGTTTATCACTGCATAGTTGGATCAGCCCTTGAATAAAATTAAAAAAAAAAACAACACAGCAGCAACAACAATGGGCAAGTGAGTCACAACGTGACAATTCAATTTCAGGGTTTATGGAACATCACAGTCCACTAGGCCTATGGCCTCATGGATTTTATTATCTTCCATAAACCCCTCTCTTTAATTATTACCTTGTAACCTACACTTGCCCATCATTTATTCTATAAATAATACATAGTTAGCATGTATAAATAATACTTGCCCCTTACAAAATAAATCCATGTTTCGGACTGTTTAGTTTCAAGTTCAAGTTTCAAGTTTATTGCAGGAAAACTCCATTGAGCAAGCTCATTCACAAGGAGGTCCTGTGACATAAACACTTAAAGTACAAACACAGATAGGTAATAACAGTATATACATGAAATGCACGTTACATGATACAGGCTATATATACATACAAGGGTACCACATAGGGTGACCGCAGGTGGTAAACATTGATATGAGACAGGGAAGCGACTTACAGGTTGCATACTGATAAATGAAACATGATGACTGGTGTGTGCAATACATATACAATATTTTGGCAGCTAGAACAAACAACAGTCTACAACTGATATGGGGGGGGAGGAGTGATTTGATAGAGTAGCAGTGGAGCGTAAGCAAAGATAAAGTCAGGAGTAGAAGGGGAAGAGAAAGCAGTTAATATGACAAATCAATTATACCTTACCAGTGGATAAATATGGCACACATTGGGAAGGAAGAGACTTAATGACAGTTACAGGTGTCTTTTATTTTGGCTGAACTTAGCGATTTGTAGAAGTTTATTGAAACTGTGCTAGTTAGTTTCATGCGGTTTGTAATTGGTTCCAAATGGAGGGAAGGGCATATGCAATAGCTACGTTTACCAAAGGAAGTCCTCATCTTGGTATGTCAAGCATAATAAAGTCAGATTTTCTTAACGAAGTATGCACTATGTGAGATACTAATAAGGGAAGAGATAGCTTGGCAATTTCTGCAGGAGCAGTTTAAGAGTCCATAGCCCAGCATGGAGCAGGCGTCTAGTAGTAAGGGATGTCCAACCAACAACTGCATATAAGTCACAGTGGTGCGAACGGTAAGGGGAGTTGGTAATGAACCGTAACACACGGTGATAAAGGATGTCCAGTTTACTTAGATTTGCAAGAGTGGTGGAGGAATAGATTACATCGCCATAGTCGAGTAGGGGGAGAAAAGTGGCCTGTACAAGCTTGTTTCGAGTTTCAAGGGGGAAAAGGGGCCTATTTCTGTAGAAGAAACCTAACCTTGCTTTTAACCTTCTAGAGACATCTTCGACGTGGTCACTGAAAGATAATTTGTTGTCGATCCAGATACCTAGATATTTAAATTTGGTTACAACTTCCAGAGGCCTCATTTAGCGTGGTGACAATGAAGTCTTGGGCAAGAGAGTGATGGGGGGCCTGAGACAGCACTGCGGGAGAATATCATCCTTTAGTCTTCTTAGCATTGAGCAGAAGCTTTGCCTTTATTAGATTATGCTCAAGTTGTGCGAAGTCCGCTTGAAGCACTCCCTTGACTTCAGATAACGATGAGCCAGAAGTATACAACACAGTATCATCTGCAAAAAAGTGCAGATTGGATGTAGATATGTTAGCATCTAAGTCATTAATGTACAGAGAAAACAAGATAGGGCCTAAGATGGATCCTTGGGGGACTCCTCTTGCAACTGGCAAGGCAGTAGAAAAAAAGCCTTCCGCCTTTACTTTTTGGAATCTTCCAGTTAGGTAGCTAGAGAACCACTGGATGGTATGGTATGTGGCACCCAACTTTGCAAGGCAATTGACTAATAGTTTGTGATCAACAGTATCAAAAGCTTTGCTGAGGTCCAAAAAGACTGCACCAGTTACCTTCTTAGCATCTATGGCAGAGATCCAATCATTGGTTACTTTTGCTAGTGCAGTTATTGTGCTATGATTAGCCCAGAAGCCAGATTAAGCTGGGTTAATGAGAGAGAAGGTTTCCAAGTGAGATTTTAACTGAATATGGATCAGTTTTTCGAGAACTTTAGAAAGGATAGGCAATATGGAGATAGGCCTATAGTTGTTTACATCGCATGGGATACCAGATTTAAATAGAGGGAGGATATGTGCTGATTTCCAGCAGGACGGCACAGTAGCAGATGTAATGGAAAGATTGAAGATGTGGAGAATTGGGGCAGTGAGATGGGCGTAGCCTGACCTTAGGAAAAAGGTTCTAAGCCATCATCCTGTGCTTTTTGGTGTCTAAGTTAAGAGAGAGAATCTTCTACTTCTTTATAAGTTATCTCGTACAGTTGGAAGGGCTGGGTGCAGGACTAGATGTGGCGGGGAGGGTATGCTGGCTCGCGCCAGCACCAGCATAAGGTGACGCAGTCAAAGTAATCCAGCTGTGGCAAAGTGGGAGTTAAGTTCCTCCAGGATTAGGGACTTGTTTCACAATCTTGCCACTTGCAACTATCTTTGTTGGGACAGAGGGGCCATGGGCCGTCCCTTCTATAGCTTTGATAGTCTTCCATATTTTATGAGGGTTACCTTTAGCTTGTTGAGAGTAGAAATATAATAGTTAGCTTCAGCAGAGCGAAGTTTTTTCACACAGTCATTCCTGGCTGTTCTAAAGGCCTGCCAATCCGAAGATTCTTTGGAATGTCTAGCTTTAGCCCAGAGCTTATCTCGAGCTATAAGGGCTGCCTTGAGATCCGAGGTGAACCAGGGGTTGGAATTGTTCCATACCCTTACTTTGATGAAAGGGGCATGCTTATTTATTATTCTAGTGAGTTTGTCATTAAGGATGCAAGCTGCCTTGTTGACATCTTTGGCTAGGTAAAGATCTTGCTATCTGATCATGCTCAGGTCAGATAGGAAGTTTACTACACTAATTCTGCGAAAGGATCTTTTGTTATAAAGAAGGGTTTAGGACGGGCCTTAATTTGAGATCTTATGCAGCAACAATTCCATGATCGCTCATGTCGTTGTGAAACACTGCCAAATGAGATATTTTGTGTGGTTGGGTGGTTAGTACCACATCTAGAATGGAACTGTTGGCAGTATTTAGAGTGTTGTTCCTAGTAGGTTCACTGACTAATTGCCCAAGACCTAGCTCGTCACAAAGGGATTTGAGGCCGTGTGATTTAGGTGACAGCCAGTCCATATTTAGATCTCCTAGAAATATTGTTTCAGTTTTTGCATCTACGAACATGGATTTCAAAAGATTAAGGACTTCATCACCACCAGGCGGGGGTCTATAGCCACCTAGGATAGTGACACATTCGAGGAGGGGAGATGAAGGCTCAAGCAAACTAACTCAAATTCTTGGCTAGAGATTTGCAACTAATATTGGTGACCAAGTACTTAGATTTGGCGTAGATAACCACACCCCCGCCTCTAGACTCTCTATCTGCTCTAAATAAATTGTAGCCCTGCAGTGATATTTGTTGATCAGTGTTCGTCTTTTTTAACCACGACTCAGTAATTATGATAAGGTCTGGGTTAACGTGTGCAGCCCAGGCTTGCAGCTGTACAAGTTATTTAGGCAGGCTTAAAATATTGACCATCATCATTTTGAGACCTGTAGCCTCAGCAAAATCGATAGCGAGGTAAGTTGTAGGGGGCAGGGTTGAGCTCCACATTTCCTGAGCAGAGAAGAAGCAGAAGTATAACTTTCTTTAAGGAGCTTATAAGAATGGAGACTGCTTTTTATTTCTTCGCGGCAACCCATATCGTGCTATGCAAGAGGCGGCACCACTGTAATGACAGTTGATCGTGATCAATGTAAGTGCTTGGGTGGACATAGGTGAGGACAGTAGCAAGGGGGTGTAGGCTAACTGGGGGGAATAGGCTAAAAGGGGAGAGGAGAATGACATAGTGTCTGCACGGTAGACTGTTATAACATTAGGTTTTGATAAGGTGCATTGGAGAACTGAATTGCATTGAGGTACTTCGAATTGCACTGTATTGCTGAAAACTCTGCACCTTAGGAGCAATAATAACACAATAAGGAGAGCCATGGTCCCAGACTGAGTGGTCTCGTGGATTTGTATTAGTGCACATTTTCTAGGCAAGAAATTTGCCCACCTAGGTACTCACTTAAAACCTAGATGAGAAAATACAGCAGAAAGGGGAACAAGGAGAGCAGAAGCAGCTTAGTTAGTGGCCATCCACCCTTCAGACTCAAGTCCCCTTGTAGCAGAACCGGGAAAGAAGTAGAATGATAATGCAGGCCATATTGCCCACGAATGAATACAGTGATTTATGTAGAAGACCAAGAATCCCTCTAGTGGCAGGTCTGTATAACCTGCTAATGGAAAACTAGCCACTTGGAAAAAAAAGACTTCTGTCTTATTTTTGCTTTTTTTTTATTTTTTATGGCTTCATCTTGTCTTCTTTTCACAAAAGGATTGTTTCTCTCAACCATTCAAGATTGTCTGGATTTATTACGGCTTCTTTTTCTCAAAAAATTAAGTCTAAAACATGGCTTGAAATAAGATTTCCTTTTTTGGTCATAAGAGTTTTTTTTCGTTTTACGTTTCTGATAGTGCAATACAACATTTTCCTTTGAGTTTTTTTACACAAAAAAATGCTGATAAAGCAGAAGTATATGATTGTCACACCTCAACTAACTGCACATGGTTATTATTAGAATCAGGTTTGCTTTGAAACTATATCTTTTTTCTTTATGCTGCTGAAAAGATATCCATGATGTGAAAAAAAAAAAACATGGACCATGACACTATCCCTCCCTGGATGGGAGAATTGACATGTACAGTGCTACCACAGCTCCTCAACAGAAGATGACCAAGCTCCCCAGTTCATGGCATGGGAGCTCATCAGGCAGTATGATGAACCTGAACCACACCTCTTCACAAGTGGCCGGCACCCCACCACCACCACATGCAGGGCCTGCTCCCTCTTACAACAGAGTGTGCTACCCCCTTCCTCACCCACAGTGTGCCCTGCTCCCCATCCCTTCTCAGGGACCTGCAACCTCAATCCCCACAAGGTGGGCTTGTACCCCATAGTCAAGCACAGTGTCTGCATCCCCCTCCCCATTTAGGGGCTGACTCCCCACCACCACATGCAGGTTCTGTACAACCCTTCCGATGGAGTGGCCTGCACTACCCCTCTGTCACAGATGACATGGTGGCTGGGTTCGATCATGTCACTTCACAAGGCACCAGACTTGAAACATGAGACCCATCCTGTGTAAATCAACCACCAGATGTCCAGACCAAACCACCACTAGATAGCTCTCTTAGAGCTGAGCATGTGACCATGACAGCCTGACAACTTTCCTCCATGATCCTCCACCACACCCCTCCCAGCCAAGCACAACACTATGATATGATGCCGTGACATCATTCGTCACGAGCCTGCTCTGCCAAACACCATTTTTGCACTCAACAAGGCAACAGCTACAGTAGTACCTCTTTTCTTTGTCAGAACCAACAGAGGTCAGTTGGTGTTGCCACAAGCCTCCTCCAACTCACTGGTAACTGTTCAGGAATCATGGTAGCAGGCAGCAGCACAGCCTCGTGGACATCAAGCCAGCTCACCTAAAAGCATTTTATTCAATTACTGTGCAGAGGTGGCTGGCAGACAGCTCATCAGCAGGCTGGGCAGAAGATGAAACTTGGACTCTTATATCAATTAGACAGTCTAGGTCAGGTGAGCAAGACAGAGGTGGCAGAGGCCACCACTTAGGGAAGAGCTCTAGGCCTGGGGGGTAGCAGAGGGTTAGCTGGTGGGATGGGTAGGCTCAGGTGACAGCAGATGGTGGGATTGGCTGCAGGCAAGCCAGCACAGCACTAGAGATGCAATTTCATTTCAGGGAGGGAAGTTCATGGGTGGGGTAGGGTCAGACAGAGAAAGTCAGGGTACGGAGTAGCGGTGAAAAAAGGAGGGAAAAAGAGTGGGAGAACTGAAAAGAAAAGACCTGTTCAGTGCCTGACATATAAAATTAACCCTTTTCAGTACGTAAAAAGTCATAAAACAGGCCCTGTATTATGCATGCAGTAATGGCACGCTGTCTGTGTAGGTATCAGGCAAAAAACAGGTACTCTGCAGTAGTTTCACAGTACCTGTTTGATGCCTGTCAAATGCCTGCAGTGCCTGATTGTTTGTGTATGGAAAAAAGGATAGCCCATGACATGGGTGTTGGTGATTGGGTGCCTTCAATAACGGTGACCCAATCCCTGGTTCATGTCATTGAGGCTAAGGTAGGGTAGGGCGGCTGGATGGGAGGGGTTGGCAAATGTAGCGAGAGGATGTCGCTATACGTATGTGGGTGGGTTCATGCACAGCAAGGGGCAGGAGGGAATGTGAGGGGTGATGCCGGGGTCGACTGCCGAGCTGACCCCGTGGCATGATGGGTGGGTTAGCGGCACTGGTGGGCAGGGTACTGGGTTCGGGTCTGGGCGCTGGTGCGTTTTTGTTGCGCCCAGCCAGAACCTTTTTTTAAATGTTTTTCACCCCCTCCCAACATGCACCCCCCAAGGAGTTGAGAATCCTTAAGTAGGGGAGTGCGGGGGGCACAGCCCCCTGCACAAAACATTAACAATGAAGTTCCAGGTGCTGTTTTGCTGTGCGCCGGGGTGTCAGAGTGCTGAAATACATTTTTGGCACTCTGTCTTCGAATAAAGGAGATCACCTTTAGGATTTTGCCATTATCTCATAGAACCGAACAAAGAATCTCTGCTTCACTGCATGATCCATGGCTCCCCCACTACCGCTGCCTCCAGCACCCGGTCCTAGCCACTCCTGTACAGGGCACAGGGCACGGGCATGTGTCCTCCACCATGGCATGGTGGGATTCATTTTGCCACTCACCAGACTTCATCCTGAGAGACTGAGGAGGTCCTGTACATAGGATTTCTACAGTGGCTCTATGAAGTATTGTAGAGTCATGGAGAAAGTACGGAGACTGGTGGAAATTTTTTGAACTTATGTCTTCTGCTGAGTTTGTCTCCACTGAAATTCATGAAGAAATGTAGCAGTAAAACTCCACATGGTACAGAGAACAATGCAGAAAGTCTAAAGAAGTATAAGTTTAGATTAAAAACATTTTCAGCAAGGAATTTTGTAAAAATAATCAACTTAGTCTTTTTAGCAAGTTGGACATAGACATATTTGCACAATGAATTCTCTATGTTTTCTGATACTGTCAAGGTCTGGTTTTCAATGTATTGTCATGCTGACAGACATTTAATTGATGTGTGCAAAAAATAATTTTTTTTTTAGTAAATTATTACAATAGTACACTCAATAGAAAATTATGCCATTAACTAGCATTTAGATTTTTTCTTCAACGCTTAATCCAAAAAAAGGCAGCACATTTGAATGTTTTTAGAGTACATTTGAATGTTTTTACAGTGCTCTTAACCAGTATTTGACCTATACTTTTGGAACATTATATGTTAAATCTCTGATGGTAGATGACAGTGTGTATGTTATGTACAGATATTACATGACATGGGTGCAAAGAAGGCATGAGATGAAGCAGAGATCCTGTGCATCCAGGGGGAGTGCATTAAATCCTTGAAACACACACATACACAAACAAACTTACACACATGCATGCACACACGCACACACACACACACACACACACACACTTATATGCAGGTGTTACTGGAGGAGCAACAGCAAGTTAAGGTAATTTTTAAGTGTAAATGGAGTGCATATTGAATTGCTACAGAGCTTCCAACAGGAAGTCATGCCCAAATCTCCTTGCTGACTGGCCAGGCCATAATTGCACTGCACTCACATTGCAGTCAGGATACTACAGTCAGAAACAAAATGCCTTTATGCAGTTTTTATTAAACCAGTGTGAGATCTGGAGCTTGACTTCTGTGTATGAATAATTGTTTCTGTAGCTCCGTTACTGAAAAAAAGTGAAAGTGAATCAGCAAGGCTGAGTCACTGAGCAGCATCCAGGAAACAGAGGCTAAGAACTGTAACTTACTCACCTGGTAAAGGTGCTTATAGGAATACCTTTTTACAGCACTCTGAGTCACATCTGGGTTATCTGAGCTCTCCTCATTGGCTGATGCACAAAGGTATTGCAAAAACTTGAAATCCAATCCATCTCCTCCCTTTTCTCTCCCCTAATCCTCAGTCCGAGTTCTTCCAAAGCTCGAAATACCCCCGAAAATGATACAAAAGAACAACAGAATGACCCCTAATGCACCCCCCCCCGGGTGCTGTTAGGGAATAAGACACCTACAAGTTATGTTTCATTGGCATATTCATTTTCTTTAATGATTGCTGCTAAGATTACCATGCATACTAACTCCAAACTAACAACATATTCAAGCATGTATGTTTAGTTTCACTAGGTTGTGGATAGAGACAAGAAGGCAAGAGCCCATGAGAGCCTCTGTCATACACTCGCAAAAATACAGCCTATTCTGTAACAAAGAAATCATCAAGTCTATTTTTATAGATTATTTTGGAGTTACTGATTATGATCTGTTCTAATATCTCTCATGGAGGGCAATGTCCAGACATGTACAATATTCACATTGTTTCTCAAGGCACTATCCTGTGCCAGTAATATCCCATTTTTCCCTTCTTCTCCATTCCTCCTCAGTGGTGGGCAATGGAGTGCTGTAAAAGGTGCTCCTATAATCACCTGTACCAGGTGAGTAAATTACCATTATCTATCGCACCTTTTTACAGCACTCTGAGACACAACATCTGGGTGATTAGAAAGCATTAACATTCTCCTGCTGGGTGGGGGGAGGACCGGGAGCTAGAGTGGTCTTGATTACCTTTCGCCCAAACTCTGAGTTGCTAGTTATGCAGTACCAAGTCAGTAGAACCTTGTGAAGGTATGTGGAGATGCCCAGGTAGCTGCCTGTCAGATCTCAACTATGGATGCCGAATTATATTCTGCCCATGAGGTGGCTACTGCCCTAGTGGAATGGGCCCTAATTTGAGGTGGAACTGGTGTGTCTCTGGAGGTGTAGGCTTTGACTATGGTTTGTCATAACCACTGAGCAACAGTGAAACTAGAGGTCTGCAATCCCTGTTTTAGTCCATGTGGAATAACAAACAGTCTGTCTGACCATCTGACAAGGGCTGTTCTGGCAAGGTAGGTCCTAAGTGCTCAACCCAGATCTAGAAGGGTTAGGATATCCCTATGGGGTTCATTGTCCTGTGGGTTGAAGGTAGGCACTGATATCTCCTGCACCAAATGGAATGAGGAGGCCACTTTGGGCACAAAGGAGGGGACTGTCTGGAGGACTGCCCAGTTTTGGAAGAAAGTCATGACATGGTTCTCTACAGGAGAAGGACCGAATCTCACTGGTCCTCTTGGCCAACAAAATTGCCACCAGGAACAAAGTTTTCATGGTAAGAGCAGATAGGGAGCTGTCTCCAAAGGCTCAAATGGGACACCAGTTAGTGCATCCAGTACCAGCTTGAGGTGCCATGTGGCCTGGGATGGTGACTAATGTTGGCTGCAGCTTTCAGGAAAGTTTGGACCAACGGGATTGCTCCTGGCAGGTGTCCATTGGTCTCACCACAAATTGCTCCAATGGCTGCTGCCTACACCCGTACAGATGCTGGAGTTAAGCCCTTGTCTATACCATTTTGCAAAAACTCAGTGACAGTGCACTGTGATGCAACTAACTTTCTTGCCTCACACCATGTCATAAACACCAACCAATGTCTGTTATATGTTCTACTGGTAGAGTCTCTCCTGGCCTGTACCATTGTTTCAGCCACCTTACCAGACACCCCAACTTTCAGCAGTCTACACCACTGAGCAGCCATGCCATTAGCCTCAGAGATCTGGGGTCCTCATGCCTATTTGGGCCTTGTCTGAGGAGCTCTCGGCATGAGGTTAATGGCATTGGTCTGTCTATGAGCATCCTCTTGATGAGGGTGTACCAACTTCTTCTGGGCCAGTCTGGAGCAACAAGAAGCACCATGCTGCCTGTGTCTCTTATCTTCTGCAGAACTTGTGGTATCATTGATATTGGCAGGAAGATACACCCCTTCTGGAAGTTCTAGGGTGTGGATATCACATTCACCGCTACTGCACTGCTCTCCCTGTACCTGAATATGAATCTCAGGAGCTGCATATTCTAAGCTGGTGCCATGAGGTCTGTTTGAAAGAGTCCCCATTTTTTCTGGATTCTGTCAAAAATCTCCTGGTTGAGTTGCCACTCCCTCTGCTGTATTGACTGTCTGCTCAGCCAGTCTGCCCTTGTGTTGAGGTTTCCCACCAGGTGAACTGCAGTGAGACTAAAAAGGTGCTTTTCCATCCATATCATCAATGCCTGCATTTATTGGGCCATTGCCTTGCTTCTTGTTCCTCCTTGCTTGTTTATGTAAGACATGGCTACTCTGCTGTCTGTTCTTACTGTTACATGTCTCTTTCTGACGTGTTTGAAAGTGTTTGAGAGCTAGGTGAATGGCCCTGGTCTCCAAGATATTTGTTGGTAAACATGACTCTGCCTCTGACCATCTTCCCTGCACAGATTGTCTGCTCAGAACAACACTCCAACCTTGCATGCTTGTGTCTGTTTTGAGTGTTCATGTAATACATTTGTTCAAAGTTGTTCCCTGTCTCGGGTTGTTTAGATTCATCCAGCACTTCAGTGATCTTTTTACTACTGTTGTGAGGGTCACCCTTTGGTTGTAGTTTTGCGAGTCATAATCTCAATTGTTCAGCAGAAGACAATGTAGCCGCCTCCTGTGAGCTTTAGCCCAGTCATGCAGGTCTGTGCAGGCCATCAGTCTCAGTAGTTGCATTATGTGCCATACAGTTGTCATTCTGTGACACAGGATTTTCCTGCAATGTGTTATTATAATTGTTGTTATTCGGTCCTCTGAAGGTCTGACTCTGCTCCTTAAGGTGTCGAATATCGCCCCTAAATGTTCGATCAATGTCAAAGGTATTAGGCAACTTTTGTCATTGTTGACTATCCAACCATGCTCCCTGAGTAGCTGATGGGCCCATAAGGTGGCACTCTTTGACTCCTCTTAAGTGTGTGCTCGTATTAACCAGTCATCGAGGTATGGAATTACATTTATCCCTTCCATGCGTAACTTCGCTGCTAGAGGTGCCATGACTTTTGTGAATACCCGTGGTGCTGATGACAGTCCAAAGGGGAGACACTGGTATTGGAAGTGGAGTCCCAGCAGGCAAAGTGAAGAAATCTTTGGTGAGTCAGTGTGATGGGGAGTGTCTCCATCTTGAACTTCTGATATCTCATAAATGTGTTGACGAACTTGAGATCCAGGATGGGCCTCAGGCCTCCGGTCTTCTTTGGGACCAGAAAGAAGACTGAGTAAATGCTGGAATAGTGTTCTTGTTTTGGAACTTGAATTATAGCTTAGCTGTGAAGGAGCTGGTTTAAGATGGCCCTGACTTGTCTTACGGTTACTCCGTCCCCTGCGGTGTGAGACTGTATGAACAGATCTTGCCTGGGAGTTGTATGGAATTCTATTGCATATCCCTTTGACACTATTTCTGTGACCCATTTGTCCGAAAATGATCTAGCCCAGGTTGCCGTGAACTTCTGTAGTCCCCCCCCCAACAGCATCCGATGCCCTCTGGACCACTGGATTCTCACTGACAGAGTCCTCTGTTGGAATTATTAGGTTTGTATGACTGCTTGCTGTTGTAATTGCTTCCATTGCCCCTATTTTTCTGGTGTTGGTGCTTGCAGTTGAAGAAGTTCTGTTTGAAACCAAACAAGTGTCTCTCTTGGTCTTGATGACCCTGTCCTCTTTTGCCTCTGTTACCAAAGTTGCAAAATTTGTTGGGCCAAAAGGATGGTAACATTGCTGGGCCCCCCTGATTATCCTTGCTGTTGTCTTTCTTTACTGCAAACTCCTCTATGCCAGGGCCAAATACTCTATCGCCTGAGAAGGGCAGTTTCATGATTCTATTTTTTGGTTCCCGATCCGCATTCCACATCTTAAGCCAGATGTGCTTCCTTGCCCTGTTAATAGCTGCTGCTGAGCTAGATGCCATCTTGAAGCTGTCTATGATGGCATCCACCACATATTTAACCATAAGTATAGCATAGTCCATGGTTGCTTCATGAGCGCTGGAAGTGGGGATGTCTTGCCATGTGGCCTCGAACCATCTGAGGACTGCTCTGGAGGAATAGGTGGCTGCCATGGAGGCCCTCATTGCCATCGTCGTCATGTCATAAACCTTCCTAACTATGTCATCTACCTTTCTATCCATTGGGTCTTTCAATGCAGAAGCTGATTCTGATGGCAAGACCGTCTTGTTACTGAGTGAGGATACCTCCAAGTTCCCCTTTGGGAATGCTGACCACACTTTCTCCTTCTCTTGGTTCAGGAGGTACCTTCTCTCAAAGGCCCCTTTCTCTCGAGTTTTGGGGCATTCAGGAGCCTCCCATTCCTTAACAAGGATGTTGTCTAACACTTTGCATACAGGGAAAAAGGTTGAAGATTGTTTCTTTTCCCTGACTAGGGGATCCAGCCTGCTGTCAGGTTGTTCCACTGGTTCATTGATATGCAGGGTCTTGCAAACCACTCTGATTAGCTCTGGAATGAGGTAAAATGCACACAGTCTAGCAGACATGTCTTCACACTCCTCCTCCTCAGATTCTTGCTCTTCCCCTGAATTGGATAAATCTGAATGGTTCTCTGGTTCTGGGGCTTTCAAGCCCCATGGTCTCTTGGGCTTTGGGGCCCCCTTGTCTGGTGTTCTGGGTCTCTTGTATTACCCCAGTGCATCTATTTTGTCTAACAATTTTTGAAACAGCTCCACCACTGTGTTATGGGATGAGGTGGATGTGCTGTCTGTGATAGGCACATCCTCTGGGGATCCTTCAGTGAGACTGAGGTCCTGCGGATCTGAGTCCGCCATGCAATGGGAGCACAGCTCCCCGATCTCTTTATCAGGATGGATATATTGAGGGCATTTTCTGCACATCCTCCTTGTTTTTCCTATCCTTGCCATCCTGAAGAAAGATTGTCCTGTAAGACATAATATTGAGCAGCATTTTAGTTGTCTGTGTGTTCCCTGCTGACTCAGTCAAGAACAAACCAGTAAACCATGAATGCTAGCCATCTCCAGCCTTGTTACTGCCTTTATTGTTCATTGACACTTTAGGAGTGGACAAAGTGATAGCCAGCAGTCCCAGCATTTGTTATTATAAGCATGAGGTTGGTGTCCCTTTAAGGGCTCATTAACAGTATTTGCTGTGGCAAAGTTCTGTCCAATAGGTGGCAGCCATATGCTCCTGTACAAGTGTATGTTTCCCTTTTAAGGAAGGAGGAACAGTACCCATTAGTATCAATAATTTCTCATTTTAAAGAATAGGGCTGGTGTCCCTTTAAGGGCTCATTAACATGAAACACGGTCACGATCTTATGAGAGGTGTCCCGGTGGTGGCCGCCATCTTAGGGGAGTTTTCCTGTATGTAAACAATAGCTGTCACCATCTTGTAGGGGAGAACTCCCATGATAACGCGAGTAGGATCTCCAAAGATGGCGGTGCCACTCCCCACAAAGGAGACTCCTCGTGGCGCCTATTTCAAATGCTGGGAGCTCCACAGGGTTAAGACTGCATCCTAGCCTCTCTGCCCACCTGCTTCTAAATCCTCAATCCGGGCTAGAGGACCCACTTACATGAAGCACTCTCGGCTGGTTCCTTGTCAAAATAGTGAGTCAAAATTGTCAAACATCAAAACAGCGAGGTAACAATAGCAACCACATTATGAGCAATTCCCAATAATAGTGCAACTCAAAACAGCTAAAATATACCTCAGACTGGAACAGATAAGCAGAGCACCCCGTTACATGCCCACATTTATACTCCATTGCCAGGTGTTGTGATTTGTTTCATATGCGGGGGGCTCTGACCCTTCGCCCCCTACCCCCTATTTTTAGGATTATAGCTCCATGCCACTCATTAATAGTGGTGTACCAGCATGTGTGACTTTCTGTAATATCATACTCCCTAGTGTTCCTGTTCACCGTTATATGCTGCTCGCCATTCTGTGCCATTCGCTATTAGGTGCTGCGCTAATATTGCTTTGCATGAGGTTGGTATCCCTTTAAGGGCTCATTAACAGTATTTGCTGTGGAAATGTTCTGTCCAATAGGTGGCAGCCATATGCTCCTGTACAAGTGTCTGTTGTCCTTCAAGGAAGGAGGAACAGTATCCATTAGTATCAATAATTTCTCATTGTAAAGAATAGGGCTGGTGTCCCTTTAAGGGCTCATTAACATGAAACATGGCCACCATCTTACAAGAGGTGTCCCGGTGGTGGCCGCCATCTTAGGGGGGGTTTCCTGAATGTAAGCAATAGCTGCCTCCATCATGTATGGGAAACTCCCATGATAAAGTGAGTAAGCTCTCCAAAGATGGTGGTGCCACTCCCCCACAAAGGAGACTCCTCATGGCACCTATTTCAAACACTAGGAGCTCCGCAGGGCTAAGATGGCATCCTGGCCTCTCTGCCCACCTGCTTCCAAATCCTCAATCTGGGCTAGAGGACCCGCTTACAGGAAGCACTCTTGTTGGTTCCGTGTCAAAATAGTGAGTCAAAATCAGCAAACATTAAAACAGCAAGGCAACAATAGCAACCCCATTATGAGTGACTCCCAATAATAGTGCAGCACAAAACAGCTAAAATATACCTCAGACTGGAACAGGTAAGAAAAGCACCCCATTACATGCCCACATTTACACTCCATTGCCAGGTGTTGTGATTTGTTTCATATGTGGGGGTTCTGACCCAGCGCTCCCGCACCCCCAATTTTTAGGATTATAACTCCATGCCGCTGATTAATAGTGGGGGTATCAGCAGGTGCAGCTTTCTGTAATATCATACTCGCTAGTGTCCCTGTTCACCATTATGTGCTGCTCACCATTCTATGCCATTCGCTATTATGGACTGCGCTAATATTGCTTTGCTGTTTTGTATTCGCAATTTAATACTTGCTATATTGATGCACTACTCTCTCAGTTCACGGTGGGAACTGACCATCTGAGAGGCTGCAGAAGGCAACTAGCAGACAGCAGTAAAGGTAGGAATGCTGCCGGCTGCTTTGGATGTTTTGGGGTCTTAGAGTGGGAGGTGGCCAACGATCCTGCAAGTTTGCAGTTGAACAAGGTGAACTGCGATGTGGGGATATCATGGAGTGGGACCAGCAGAGATAAAAACAAAGGAGCACCACATTACAAAGGCATCAGACCCCCGGCTGAACAAGGTAAGCCAGGGGCTGTGTACTGTGCTGGGTTGCTGGCATAAAGAGACCAGTTGGAGCAATGCAGAATCCCTCCCTCAGCAGAGTGAGGTGAAACTGAGGGGGGTTCCAAGGTCCTATGCTATAGAGGGGCTTACATATAAGGCATCTTAGCTAGTACCCAAACAACACATAGGTATTAGGCAAAGCAGTATTACAAGTTATGCCTCATTCATTTAGTACCTGACTCTAAGAATGCGCAATTATGTCTGAACTGCCTAAGTACGCATAAACAAAACAAATACACCCTACATGGCAGCTGAGGTATAAGTGGGTAACTGAAATATCAAAAATTAAGGCAAATTAAGGAAAAGGGGGATAGGGCTAATGCCCAAAAGTTTCTTACCTAAACAGTTTGGCACAAAGCCAAGTCCACTTGTGACCAGCCTGGTGAGATGCACAAAAGATACTGGGAATTAGGGGAGATATAAGGGAGGAGATGGATCGAATTTCAAATTTTTGGAATTCATTTATACATCAGCCTATGAGGAGAGCTCAGATAACCCAGATGTTGTGACTCGGAGTGCTGTAAAAAGGTGCGCTAGAAAATTAGTGCTAACTATGCATGAGAATACTTGCATAGCACCACCCTTAAGCTCTGTGCTGATTGCTTCAATAGTGTTTGAGAGTGGTGCTATGCTATATTTAAATGGGGCCTGCAAGATGTTTCTTGGCTTAGCAAGAGTGTCATCTCATGACTTCTTAGGGTTTGAGAACCATGAAACAATGCTCTTGATAAACCAAAAGACATCTCACTGGCCCCATTAAATTTTTATTAAAAATGTCTTTTTTAATCCTTTCATGGAGTAGCATGGTCAGTGGCAGGGCAGTACTAGAAAGAGATAAAGGTAGAGAAGGCACTAGAGAGAGATGGATGTGTGCTTAAGTTTTTCCGTTTGCTCCACTGTAACTGTTGCAAAAACTGCTTCAATCTTTGTCTCTGTTGCATTTTCGGCTAATAGGCTTTTATTTTTCGGTGTAAGAAGTTCTATAGTTGGTGTTCAATTCGAAGGAAGCAGTGAAGCCTGAAACTAAATGGAGAAATTAATTTCCCCTAAAACCAATACTGGGAAGGCCGTTCAACCCCGGGGAACTGCAAGTGTGCAGCTCCCAATCGGGGAGATATCTTCACAGGCTGTGTTGTGCCTAAAAGGTGCAAAGGTGAAAAATCCTCAGAAGCTGACACTGGCTTCTCTGCAAGCATTTCTATTAGAGACACAAGGGGAAATTAAGGAATCCTCTGGCAAAGTACAAACATCCCTGTATGAAATAACTCAACGTTGTGGATCTATAGAAGAAAAAATGGACAAAATTGAAAAGCGAGTGGATACAGTCGAAAAAACAGCACAGCAACTTGTCTCAAGGGTTTTAACAGTGGAGGGGGTGATAAACGCCTCACTCCATGAACAAATAATTACAATGTCTAAATTGGAAAAAATGGAAAATGTCTTGTTAATAAAAAATCTCAGGTTAATCGGCCTCACCATAGATATTCACGCTTCTGAACTGAAGACCGAGGTTGAGAAAATACTAACAATGGCTTTCTCTCCGGATCAAAAAGTGGTGCTGGATTCAGTATTTAGACCGCAGTCAAAGCTGAAACAAGGTACCAGGGAGTTTTTATCCAGATATGACATCTGTACTTTTCTATCTCCGGCTCAGAGAAATAAATTGTTGCAAGCTGCCAGGAATAAGAAGGGATTTATGTATAAGGGTCAGAAGATTCATCTATATCCTGACTTTTGTTTAACAACCCAGAGGCAAAGGAAATGTTTTTTGAATCTGAAATCAGAATTTCTGCAGTCAGGGGTTACTGCGGTACTGCAGGCCCCTGCAAGATTAAAAGTCTTTTTTCAAAATAAGGACTACATTTTGGAAGATGTTGATGCCGCTAAAGCTTTTTATGACAAAAATATTGCTTTGCCAACTGAAACAGACTCTGAACTGTCTAAGGAAGAAGATTCAGAGAATAATACTCAGTGTATCCCAGTATTTACATGAATTTGTAATACTTATGTTTGAAGGATGGACTTTATTTTCCCCCACTCCACTTTATTCTTTTATTCATTTTTTGCTATATGGATATTCTGTTGAATAATCTTTTTAAAGGGAAGTAAATAGCTTGGAGAAGCGGACACAGTATTAATTATTAATTTCCTGAAAACGTACAGATGCTGTTAGCATTTATTGAAAATAATGATGGAATTTTCTTTTCATTTCCCCCCCAAAAATATTTTTATGCTTTTTGGTTTCTGTCTTGTGTTTTTTATATCGAGATGGATTTTGAATTTCTGTATCTTTAATACATTTTCTCTCTGAATAAAAAGAAAGTATAAAAAAAAGAAAGAGATAAACAGTTATGAAATCTGAAATCCAGCAGAAAAGAGTACTCACTAAACAAGCCGAACATACACGCACAGGCATGTACACAGTCCTCTGTTATTTAGCATCTAACCCCATTTAAATCAGTTAAACATACGTCTCCAGCCCCAAGTTTGGTCATACTAATTTAAAATACCATTTCAGTTAGTGAATTGGTGACAAAACTCAGTGGTGCTTATCTTGTTTGTGTGCTCCATTGCTGTACTGCCTCCCACCCATAAAAAAAAAACACTGGCATCAAGTTCCTGTCTTGAGATCAACATAGAAACATAGACTTTGATGGCAGATAAGGACTGCTTGGCCCACCTAGTCTGCCCATTTCCCTACCTACAGGATAAGCTGCAGATCATAGTTAACCAACAGCCTATTTCTTCCTACCCCCCACAAGAATTGTCTTATGTCTGCCCCATGTATTCTTAAATTCTCCCACAGTTTTAGACCCCACAACTTCCTCAGGAAGGCTGTTCCATGCGTCCACCACCCTCTCTGTGAAAAAATACTTCCTCACATTGCCCCTCAACTGCCCCCTCTCTACCTTTAAATTGTGTCCCCTTGTTTTTGCACATCTCTTTTTCTGAAAGATGCTACCCTCTTGGACTTTGTTGATTCCACTGAAGTACTTAAAAGTTTCTATCATGTACCCCCCCCCTGTCCCTCCTTTCATCAAGGGTATACATATTAAGCTTCTTTAGTCTCTCCTCATATGGCTTCTCTTGCAGACCCTACGCCATTTTAGCTGCCCTCCTCTGGGCTGCCTCTGTCCTGTCTATGTCCTGGCGGAGATGGGGTCTCCAGAACTGGATACAGTACTCCAGATGGATCAATGTAGAAAATCAATGGAGGTCTGCTCAGTGAGTCACAATTCAGACTTTGTTGTTGTTGTAGTAGAATTGCAGGCAACATTTACAGGTATATGTTGCCTCTGATAGAGTACAGAAGTGGGTGTCCTGGTTGACAGTTAGTACTGCTGTGTGAAGAACATCTGAAGCAGTGCAATATGGGGCATCAAATGTTGGTGTGATGCCCTGCTCATCAGCAATGGCAGAGAGCTGGGGAAGCAGCATCAGAGGATCCCAAATCATGCAACAAAAGGTCCCAGTCACCAGAGGTGAGTGGTTACTGTTGCCTTCCCCACCCTTTCAGAGCAAGCAAGATTCCCTCTTTGCAACCCAAGTGTCTCAGTCTTAAAATCAGATGATTTACAAGTCTGTTTTAATGAATGTCTCACTCCTATTTTTATCCAGATCTAAAATCAGCATATTTACAATGCATTTAATAGGACAGTTAAAAATCGGACTTTTTGCTCTGATCTTAATTATTATGGAGTGGGTGTCACATGAACCTTGAGTAAAGTTTCCAACATGCATGAAATAATGTATCAGATGTGGATGCAATAGAAGATAATGTTTAGGCAGCCATACACAATAAGCCTGTGTCTGCATTGAGAGGCTTCTATGCCAACCAGGAACCTCAAGCTCGAAGCTTGACAATTTCATAGGTTGCCATGGAAAACTCGAGGTGAAGAGACAAGCTTATCTGTGTATGGATACCCGTACATTATCTTTCATACTGTATGGGCATCCATGGCCATTTCAGACACTCCACTTCCTTTCAGAGAACTGGTGGTTGGGGGGGGGGCGGCACTTGAGGGTTGGTGTCAGGTTCAGATTACTGATTCAGTGTGCTACAGATGTTTCTGTACATTTAAGTTCAAAAAAACAGCTTCTAGTTCAGTTGGATAGAGGAAAGCAGCTGTGTGGCAGCATTCTAAGTTGTTTAAGTTGTGCTGCAGTACTGACATCACTACTGCAGCACAACATAATGATGTCAGTACTGAAGCACAACAAGCATATTCCAGGCATGGATGTCAATGCGCAACAGCATTCCACCATACACTATAAATAGCATGTGAGTGCTCATAAGCAGTAACACCAAAATGTCAGGAAAATATAGTATGTTTGGGGGGCTGCCCCCACTCTTATGGCCTGCCAGTCTGCATGCCTTGCTTGCTCAGGAAGCACTGAGGAGGGGAAGATTTTCAGGCAATGTTGACTAGATATGGTGGCTTGTTGAGGAAGAGGAGGACAGGGAGCTCTGGGGGTCCTTGTGCTGGGAGTTGAGTGACCCTATTTAGGTGGGGGGGCAGGGGCCTTTTAAGCACTGGGGTGAGGGAGTGCTTTAAGAAGAGTTGGGGAGGACAGATGTCTTTTTTCAGGCATGCACTACACTTTATAGAGAAGATTTTGCAGAGATGTTCCTTGCAGAGCACCAACTGTGCTCATTTTAGGGCTGTGGGCGAAGCCTACAGCCAGGATCGATTGTAGCTCTGAAAATGGCTGATTATGGAACCTTCCATTGGACTTTTGATAATATCCTTCTGAAAGTCCAACAAAGCTAGAAAAACTCCCCCACGATCGGCCACTACGGAATAACAGCCGCACTATTTCGGCTGTTACTTCTGCATTCCAGGGCAAGAACTACACATGCGCAACTCACGTGCATGTGTAGTTCGTCTGGCGCCGCCATGTTGTGAATGGCAAAATGCCATTCACCACAACTACGTATGCGTGAGTACTGTGCATGCACAGTCACGTCGCCACCACCAGCACCAGCAGGAAAAAAGAACTGCTGCTGTCCTCCCCACTCTCTATGCCAGCACTGACATCAGGGTCCACAATCCCTGTGTTGGCATTATGTAGCCCCCCCAACTCATGTGGCACACAGGGAGCCCACCACAGTGTGCCCAACTATATTTATATGTTTGCCCTGCACCAACATTGGGGTGCCCAGTCCCCGTGTCAGCATTATGTGCCACCCCCTACTTATGTGGCACTGGGAGCCCACCCCAGTGTGCCCAAATGTATGTTTTGTTTCATTTTCCTGTAAATAAAGAAAAGCTTCCCCAATGTGTTTTTTTTATTTATCTGTAAAAAGAAAACAGTCCTCGTTGTCACCCCAGTCCCCTCCCCATCCCCACCCTCCCACTGAGCACCACATCCCCGCACCCCCTTACCCCATACTTACCTCTGGTGGTTGATGCTGTCATCTACTCTGGACTAGGACACGTCTGCATTCTTCAAAGACGGACCACAAACTGAAGAATCAAAGGTAAATGCGCTGTAATGGCATTCAATGGTGTTTTCAACTTAAGTTGATAAATCACCCTTTTTTTAGAATTTTGGCCCCAGATTTTCAACATGGGATTCTTGGGACCCCACCTAATCAACAGTCTCACTGTCATTTTGTTACTCAGTCCTGAAAGGTGATTCCATGATCGCTGCATGGAATCACCTTTCAAGACTAACAAAATGACAGTGCCTCTGTTCATGGTGGGGTCTCAAAAAGCCCATGTTACAAATTTAGTGAAAAATTCCAAAAAATGACTGTGTTACTAGTGTGCGTTGTGCAGTTTCTATGCACGCTCCTAGCTTTGCCGATTTTTAATATTTTCACTCCAGATTTTCAACATTGCCATTTTTGCACATCTCTTTTTTAACAGTATAGCTGTCATTTTTCACATCCCACCTGAAATGTGTTTTCGGACCCATGGCACAGAATGGCATGGTCGCTCTGCAAAATCACCTTTCAGAACAAGTGAACAAAATGACACTGACACTCTTCATTAGGAGGGATCCCAAAAAAGCCATGTTGAAAATTTGGTGCAACACCTCCAAAAAATGGGCAAGTTACACCCGGGTGTTCAGTAATTTCTATGCACATGTGTAACTTTGGTCACTTGGCAGCTCGTCACAGCCCTATCGGCTCTGGCCAGAGTTTGTTAAATAAGTTATCAAGCCCGCCAGCAGCAGCTTATCTTTGCAGGACTTCATAAATCCATTTTGTAGAATTTATTGTCCATTTTGTAATGGGAAGGGATCATTACTCCCCAGTCTGAGAAGCCCGCCACCTGATCCCTTCCTCTTCTTCCTGATCCCAATTCTGGCAGGGTCCATTCCCATGCTGCTCCCAGGCTCTCACATTTTGTGGTGTATTAGTTTGAAGAGGGTTCACCCCATATGGTTTGACATGAAAAATGTCACCATACAGTTGGATGACAGCAGAATGCCGACTGCAATCACAGCACCAGGCTTTGTGCCGCCCTACCCCAAGTGTGCAGAACACACCTGGGCATGTATGTGGTCTTTGTGGGGGACTGCACCCCCCCATCCCCAAAAGTTATTATCACCTCCATGGTGGAGGTTTATTGGGGAGAGGGTGCATCACCCATGCAGTGCTCTACCTGCAGGACGCTCCAACAGCCAGTTCGCCATTGTGACAGGCGAACTGGTTGTAGCGCACTGATTGCATTGACCCAATGACTGGATACCATTTGGAGAGTGCGGGGATGCACTCTATTGATAGCAATGAGGTCATGTTTTGAAATTCACTTTTTTTAATTTTAGAGGGCCACAGGAGTCAAATCAGAGCCACAACTCAACTAACAATGGCCCTGTTAGATAGATGGGGCAGGGCCTACTAAATTCAGGATGAGATACAGAAAAAGGAATGCCTACACTCAGGAGCCTATACTAAAAAACATATTTCTTCTTCATGTTAAAATCCAAATAGTCAGTGCCACCAGACTTTCCTAAAGAGAACTGCTCATGTGCATTCAGAGCACCAGCTCCTTTCTCCCCTTGAAAAGGGATCTGGTGCACCGAATGGGCACTGGGAGTTCTTTTTCTGGGAGTCTGGTGGCACCGACTGTTTGGATTTTAACATGAAGAAGAAATATAAGTTTTTTTAGTACAGCCTCCTGAGTGCAGGCATTTCTTTTTTTCTGTATCTGGTTCTTTTTTGGAGCCTGCACCTTAGAGAAGCAGTGCAGTGGAGGCTTGCTGTCTTAAAATCAGGATGAGGAAGGAGAAGGGACTGGACAGCCAGCTCCTCCAACTGAGGAATAATGATCCCAATCCCTTCGAAAACGAACTATAAACAAATTCTGCAACATGGACTTTGAAGTCCTGCAGAGGTAAGCTGCTGTGGGAGGGCTTGATTAAGGCATTAAAGCTGTTACTTTTTAAATAGCCTTGGTGGTGTGTCCCTCCCTCCTCCACTGCAGCTTCAGACCTGGATCAGCACAAACCCCACACTGTTGGTCAATGGCCCTTTGAAGAGCCATTTTCTGGGGATGGTGTGACTTATGGATAGTACTGTATTTCTCCCCCTTTTTTCCTTTCCATGATAACCCCCTTATCTCTTTCACTGGACAGGCTTCTGTGAAGTGAAAAGACACTTAGCCCATCAAGAGCATTTCGAAGGGCGGGTGAGCACCATCAGGGCTCCTAGAGATGTGGATACTTCCCAGAGGTGTGCTCCTAAGATGCAGAGTTCTTTGGCCTGACATTGAGGTGTGTGATCTGGATCCATGCAGCTGCACTTCTATGCCAATGAGTGTAGTTAGGGAGTTCTCAGGTGTGGAGTGCGAAAAAAAGATGCATAAGGTTTTTGCCACCCCACAGTGACTTCAAATTTTGGAGTTTATATTACAGTAGACATGCATCTATACCAAATGTCTATGGGATGCATGTTCTTCAGGAGTTGCTCAACACATCCCTGTACCTTGCAGTCTGTGCTGCTAGGCAGGAATATATTGTGATGGTTGGGTAGGTCAACCCAGTGTGAGAACAGCACCTGGTGAGTGTCTTGTGGGTAGAAGGAGAATTCTGACTAAGCTGGAACATTACTGTTGTGGATTGGGGACTGGGGTGAGGTGGAGAAGAGAGATGGAGGCAATGGTTTGACCCTGGCATGAATCATACCTTCATAGCATTTGTTTGTCCTCTTGAACTGGGGCTCTTAGAGAATAGAGAAGAAGGACGATGCATCCTTGATTCAGTAGGTAGTACACTCACCTCTGAGGCCGGGAGATCAGAGGGCTGTGGGTTCAGTTCCCACATCTGACACTTGGGTTAATATCCCAGTACTGACACTGTAGTGCAGCATGAGAGGGGTGCTGCACTTCTGAGGTGCCATCTTTTGGATGAGACATTAAACCGAGGTCCCATCTGCCTGGATTGGTGGTAGTTCAGGTGGATGTTGAAGATCCCATGGCACTTATCGAAAAGAGTAGGGAAATTTTTATTCAAGATTCAAAAACAATACACAATTGAACACATCATCACATTCTATAATAACATTAAAATCATGCTGCTGTCTCCTTAACTAATTTAAAAGAAGGGAGGAAAAAAGAAAAAAAAACACAGAAAATATACAAAAAACATTTTCACATCTGAAACCATATAACGACCTCTTCTTTCTCTGCCATTTCCCAGAAAATCCTAAATTGTCTCCTTAAGCCACTTTTATACCTCCAAACACCTTTCTTCCCTATTGAAACCCCTACCCCACCCTGTCAATATTCCTCCATAGTTTTGCAAGCATGTCTTTTCCAAGAGTACATTTTTCATACACATAAATACTATCCAATTCCTGCTGAATTAAAAAAAAAACATCTTGTTGTTGTACTACTTTACCTTGTAAAGACCTTAGGCATCTTGCCTGCCATATGGACCATTTAAAACATACCAATATAACATGAACTGTACTGTTTGCCCATTTTGCCTACGCAGCGGGATTTGCCCTAGAACCAAAACATTATAATTTATTAATAAGATTAACTTTTCTCCCCATAAATCTGACAGTAATTTCCAAAAACCCTGTACATGAATACATTCAAAAAAAAGATGCTGCATTGTCTGCACAATCCCAGCACATGCCTGGTCTCCACAGTCTCTCTCATCTATTTGCTTATGCTTCTGATTGCTTTTAACTTGCAGTTTCTGATGACCACAGAGCCAGGCAAAATCTTGCATTTTCAAAGGTATTCTTGCTTCTATCATGCCTTCCAACAACAGAGCAGTATTAATTTGAGATGATACCTGAAAAACTGTGTCTTCTCGATACCAAGAATCTACAATTGCTTTATAAAACCCTTTTTTCCCTTTCCCCATACACCAAGCCAATTCTATCTTCCAAGTTCGAATATACCAAATTGCAGCTTGCACATAACTAGGGAGCATTTGTTCTGCGGGGTGCCATTTCCCTCTCCCCCATGCTGCTAAAAAAGGTTTGCCCAAAATTGCATACAAACCTGCCCTATCCCTGTCGTCTGTGTTAATAAAGGGAAAATAGAACTAAAAAAGAAATTACCAAATAGATATACTATGGGTTGTAACATATTTAACCCCCCTTCTTTTCTTACCCTGTATGTGTGATTCCTTTTAACTGGATTTAACCTACTACCCCATAGGAACTGAAAAAATAAACTTAAAATTTTTGTGTGCATATTGTATGGCAAGGGAAGTACATGAGATAAATACAAAAAAATAGGTGCTATATAGGCCCTCAAAAGATACACCCTCTTTTTCTTTGACATCTTCCAAGACAACCATGCCTATACTTTAAGGTGTGCTTTATCATAAATTTCATTCCAATTATGGGAGTCAGACTCCTTGGCGCCAAAATAAATACCCAAAATTTTCACTTGGTCCCTCGTCATCAGAATTGGAAAATCTCTTATGTTTTTGCTGTCCCCTAAAATCAGAACAATACTTTTATTCATATTAACTTTGTTGCCTGTTGTATTATAAGCTTCTTGTATCATTGATAGAACTTCTATTCCTGATTTCCCATCTGCCACAGTGAAAACGCAATCATCCGCATATGCTGAGACTTTTGAAAATACATACCCATCCTTATTCCGTATAGCCACAATGTCCTTGTTTTGCCCAATTTCCTGCAATAAAGGGTCTAAACCAAAGACATACAACAAGGGGCTCATCGGGCAACCTTGTTTAACCCCATTTTTCAAAAAAATTGGGACCCCTAAAAAACCATTCACCAACGGTACAGCCTGAGCCTCCTTATATAAAACTTTCACTATCTCTATAAAACCTTGAGGGATCCCATAATAACGTAAAACCTTCCAAAGGTATTCCTGACTGACTGTATCAAAAGCAGTCTCCTGGTCTACTGCCATTAAATACCCACCTAAATTCTTCCCTAAGCTTTGTTCCACAATCTCCCTAATCATTACCAGATTTTGTACAATATTTCTACCTGGGACCACACATGTCTGTTCCTGAACAATCACTTTCTGTGCTACATGTGCTAATCTTTTTGTAAGTATCTTTGCAAGTATTTTGTAGTCAGTATTTAATAATGTTAATGGCTTCCAATTCTTTAGTTCATATGGATCCCCTTTCTTAAAGAGGAAAAACATCATTCCCATCTGCATCAAGGGGGCAAGCCTTCCCTCTTCCCAAATGACATTAAAAAGCACTTCAAGACAGGGGACCAAGATCTCACTATAATGCCTATAAAAGTCATTTGGTATCCCATCCCATCCAGGAGCCGTCTTAGCAGATAAATGTGAAATAGCCTCTTGAATTTCCAGCCCAGAAATGGGAGCAACTAAACTTTCTTCCTCCTCCCTTATTAAAGCCGGTATCTCTATTCCTGTAAGAAAATCTTGATTTTTCCTTCCTGTCTTTCTGAAAAGTATCCACCATATACTGCTGTATAATAAGCATAATATCTTGATGATGGTCTTTTAAGAGTTCCCTGTTTGTCTCTAAGACCTGTCAATGTCCTGTTTTCCACCCCTTGTGTCCTACCCTCATCAGGATTTACATCTTCCTTTGTACCTTGCGTTCTATATTTCTGCTGAATTGCCATTTTTTTAACTGCTTCTTCTAAATACTGCCTCATCTGTTTTTTTACAGTTTGAATCCTTGCCCTTTACTCTCACTATCCCCTACTTGTGCTAAGATTTGCAGATATTTTGCCCGTAATCCTAGATACTCAATGTATCTATCCTTTGCTTGCCTTTTTGTAAAGGTGCCATACCAATCCTGCAGATCTCTTTTTATGTCTTCCCACCATTCTATTGGACTCTCATACATAAAACATAAATCCTTTCTTGCCTGAAAAACTTTTTCACACCTTTTTCTACCATGGCATCCTGCAACTTAGAAGTGTTCATTTTCCAACAACCTCTCCCAACCATTAACTTCTGTCTTTCTCCCAACCTTAAAACTACTACCAAATGGTCAGAGGTTTCCAACGGTTGCACTTTCACTTCCTGACAAGTTAGCCTTGCTGATACTAACCAAAAATCAATCCTGGTAGACGATCTACCTTTAAAAAAAGTATGACTCGGTTCTTGTTGCAGGATGTCATATGCATCTTTTATCTCGTTTCTATGCATGACTGCTAACAAAGAGTTGGTATCACTAAAAACTTTCTGTGTATCTCTTCTCCAATCTCTGTGTGAAAGCCCACAGTTGAAATCTCCTCCCCATAATACCAGTTTCAAAGTGTTTATGTAAGGCTCCACTCGTCTAAACATTCCAGACCTCTCTGCCTTAGTCTGTGACGCATATATATTCATAACCCGGAAAACTTCTTTCTGTAGGACCACGTCCATAATAAAGACCCTTCTTGGTATTAGGTCATACACATGCAATACCTGAACACTACCTTTAAAAAGCACCCCTATCCCAGAGCACTGCTCCTCTCCTATCGACCAATACGAAACTCCCCACCTCCAATCTTTCTGTGCACTTTGTACTTCAGCTAAAGAATATAGCCGATTGTCTTGTAACAAGATAACTTGCCCATCCCCAATACTGAGGCTCAAGAAAGTGCTCTGGCTCCTCTCATAGGCCTTAATGCTATTAACATTAATTGTACAGAAAGATATAGCCATCAATACCTTGAATCAAAAAAAATTACAAATTATCCAGTACCATTCACTTTTTCTTTTTCCTTTTCCTAGTTTTCAGTTTTTCTGGGAGGCCAGGCTCCGAAATACCATCTGACTGAGAGGAGGCCACTGAAGAAAGATCTGATTCGCTGCCATCCTTTTCCATCCCTTCCTCAAACAACAAAGCATACGAATTCTGTACTACCACTTCCTCTATCTTTTTCATCTGTATTGAGGCAGCAACTAACAATTTTCCTGCCTTGGATCTAGTGACTCTTTGAAAATCTGTTTCTGACTGTACTGAAGGGGCATAGAAATACCTTATTTTCCCACATTCTCTACCTGGTACGACTCCTGTACTACTTCTACTTCTACTACCTTCCCTACCACCAATTCCCCCCTCCATCCTGCTTACTATTGTGGATCATTCCCTCCAGGTCTTGCACCCCGGCTTTCTCCTTTGTCACTGCCTCCCCTGCCTTCCTTGGAACCCTTTGTGGTAATGGAGCACCAGTGGGACCCTTTGTCAATAACTCAACCATCCTCATTTTTCCTTTTTTGTGCCGTAGCTATGTATATGTCTTGCTCTGCCCTCACTGAACTGTCTACATTATTGTGTGAGGCCCATGAGCAGGTACGAAAAGAATGCCCCTGTTCCTCACTTAGATTGCATTTTAAAGGTTGCCAACAATGAGCCCCTACATGCCCCAAATCCCCATACAATCCACATTTTTGCTTGTCACATACATTGCTTAGATGACCCACATCTCCACATTTAAAACAAGCCCTTGGCTGCCCAGGATAGAAAATCACCCCCCTATCCCTGCCCCAAAAATAACAATTAGGTAAGTGATTCATTTGTCCATTCACTAATCTCAGTACTATTTGATATTTCCACCCCCCCCCCCGTCCATAACTGTTCTTCGTCCAAAATAGGTTCAGGAAAACCTTGAATCTTACAGTGCTGCTGTAACCAATATGTGATATCTGTCACATTTACCCCTTCATTTCGAAAAAGAACCGTGATTTTTTTTGTTAGGGGTTTTGTTAGCGGTATCGCCAAAAAAGGCCTCCACAATGGCGAAAGTTTCATTAACCGATATTGTTTCCAGAATCTTTCTAACCCAGCTGGATGTTTAAAACTTACATCAAATATCACATCCCCTGGCACATGTATTAAGGCATAAATCTCATAGGCATAAAACTTCATACTATATTTTAATAAGACTCTGCCCACAAATTTCCTATCCGGAACTGCATCAACATCACCCTTATATTTTAAACGCATAGCATTACGTCTTTCTGCAGGTTCCAACAAAGGGCCTTTATCAGCCGGAAATAAATGCTCTGCCACTTTCCCATGCCATGCTTTATCAGAACTTGCCCCCAGAGAAACATGCTCTGACACGTTCACAGAAATGGTTCCCTGGTGCACCACCTCTTGCTCTGTGTCAACCCCCTCTACTAAGTCCATTGAACCTTCTGTTTCTTGTTCCTGATAATCTGTAGTAAAGGGTGAGGGTCATCTTGCTGCTGAATCATTCCTTCTTCTAAAGGGGAGAGTTGTCCTGGTGGTAGTGAGGGAGTTAGTACCATCCCAGGAAGGGGGGGGGTCTTCTAAAAGTCCAGAAACTGCAGATGAGGATTCATTACTGAGATTTGCATCCACCCTTGCCCTGTAGGGCTTCTCACCCATCCTGCAGCTTGCAAGGCTGTCTCTACCTAGTTTCCTGAGTCATTCCCCACCTGCAATCGATCTTGCCCTTGCCTGGGTCCATCCACAGCTCGATTCTGTAATTTCCTGCTTTTTTCCCCTTCTTTTGTAAGTCTTTTTGAGCCTCCTACAGAAGACCCAATTGTGAAAGTTACAACTGGTAACACAGGTTTGGTAGGATCCACACTACCTGTTTCAGTCGTTTGCTCAGAAAACATCCTAAGTGCCTTCTTATTTTCCCCCGAAACTCCCACTTGCTGATCCGTTGCTTTCTCTCCCCCTGCATCTTGCTGCACCCCCGGTTCCTTTGCCTGCTCCATTTGTAATCCCTCGCCAGCTTGACTCACCCTCTCCTTGCTTTCATCCTCTCCTTCTTCCATGGCCATTCCTTTGCTCTATAGTTCAGCTTCCTGTACCTCTGCTAATGTGCTCCTATGCTCCAGTGCCTCCTGTAGTCTCTTCCTCACTGCTTGGTAACAGTGTTCTGCCTTGTCAAGTTGAGATCTTAATGCTTGCTCCATATCCTCATTTTCAAGCTCTCTTTCCTGTTGCGATGCCTGGCTTTGGGGAACCTCGTCCCCCGGTGCATCCTCCACCGGTAAAATTACTTCTTCCTTTTGAATTTCTTCAACTCTGGTCTCCATTGCAAAAAGTATCAAGGGAGCCAAGGAGGAGACCCACTCCTTAGCCTCCTGTACGTCGTCCTTAGTCAAAGCTCCAGTCGCCACTGAGCAGTAACGCTGCTCAGCCACACAGTGCCCTCTGCCTCCACAGTGTAGTGGAATTTCCCTGGTGTCCTGGCCAAGTTTCCCTCATTCACTAAAAATACCACCAACAGCTTAATCTGATTCAAGGTCGGCTGCATTCGTCTGTATCCCCCTCCCTCGGGTCATGCCTGAAAATAGGCAGGATTTGTCTAGTGCACTTACCTGGTCAACAAAAACGAAATAAAAAAAAAAAAATTAGCCAGGGCTGGATTAAGTCATAGGTAACATAGACTTGGACCTAGTGCACCTGCCTGCAAAGGGGCCACCAGCAATCCCGTAAAATATATTTACTGCATACCATTTATTTTCCTGCCTAAGCTGCATTTTTTGTAAAGGACTCAGCTACTGAGTTATCCGAGCAGGGCAGTGACTGAACTGTGATGTGACTCTACCTCCCTAATCAGGTTTTAACTAGGCTGATAGCTTCTGGTGCCTTGTCAGGCTGACTTTTAGGGTGTAAACAGGCCTAATTCCTTTACTTTGCCTCCCTACTCCAGTATCCCATGTGGAGAGAAATGGCTAGCAATATCCATGCAGTCCAGTTGGTGTTCCTGATAGGGAGAGTGACTGGCAAAAGTCTTTAAAGGAGGCCTCCTGCTCTAGTTTGTCCACTACTTGCCTCATCTTATCCATTTGAGGGGAAGCCCTATCATTTGCATCAGAAGGATTGGAGAGCCAGCAGAACCTGCCTGTTGGAGAACCTGTTCCAAGTTCTAGGTGCCTCTCAGTAGCACAGGGATGCTATGACTTGCCCGGGTCCTGGTCTACTCAGTATGCAAGTAAAGGTTCTGGTTCCCAAATTCAAGTGCTCTGAGCCTACATGTTTTCCAGGTTCTCAGCGTGGAGCTCTCGCCACTAGACTATATTGTGTCAGTCAGAGAGCCGCTCCACTACAACAACCTGTGCCTAGTATAGGTGAATGTAGCAAGCAACAAGGAAAAATACTGGCACCAGGTTTAAGGATCACTGTAATGTTAAATTTTACTTCATACACAATACATTATGTAACGCACAAATATCCCTGACCGGTTTTGCTCTTGGCTTTGTCAAAGGGACACAGTAGGGATTCCAGGTTGGGTATTTAAAAACAGTTAGTAGCCAATCAGGCTACATGTTATTGCTGCAAGTGTTTTTCTGTACTTAATTTCTGCATGTGGGTTGTCATAGTAACCCCTTCCTCCAGGTCTAAAGTAAAACTTGTTTACAGCACAGAAGAAGTTTTAAATAGCCCACTGCTTCTTGTACAAACATTCATGTGGTTATAAACATAAGCCTGATGGATCTTTTTTACATTAGTAAAATAGCAACACTCAAAATACAGTTCTCGGCTACACCCCATGAGTCAGTTTACTTGCCACCCTCCCTTTGGCTGGTTATATTCCTCTGCTCATATATTATTATTAATTACGTGCCACCTAACCTAACCTAGAAAGCAAAAACACCATGGAGAAGAGACAAACCCAGGAGCAGAACAGTGCAGGGATATTTGTGCACAGCATAATGTATCGTGTATGATATAAAATGTAACATTAGAGTGATCCTGAAACCTGGTGCCAGTATTTTTCCTTGTTGCTTTCTACTAGGCTATACTGCCTAATGTATTAGTTAATTTTGATATTCCTGGACTGGAAGTGGATTATCATTATTAAATGCAATTCTTCTCTCCAGGAAAATTCAAGTAGAGAGTTCCTGGCTGACTTTGGATCAGGGTGATAAGTGTCACGAAAATTATCATCAAAGTTATCTGTAGCACCGCTGCCCCTTCCCTAACTGGTTTTATAGGTTGGGCTGTATCAGGAAGTAAGATTGCAGTTGCAGTAAGTTAAGTAATGCAAGAAAGGTGGCAACAATGTATGCTGAGATTAGCCCTGAACATACAGTGATCCCTCGATTAGCCGACAAATGCCGTTTGTACAAAATGTTAGCTACTCTTTTTTTTTTTTTTTTAAATAAAATGTTAGCTATTCTGTTGCCCTTTATTATCCTGCACCCTTGATTATCCGGCCAATTTTTCTTGTACAAAAATGGGCAGATAATTGAGGGTGCACTGTAAATAATTCAACTAAAATCAATCACTATGAGCCACTTGGGGGAGAGGGTAGGGGAGGGAATGGTGTTGCACTGTCAATAAGATTCTGAGAGAGGGGAACAGAAGGGTAGGAATTCTGATTTGTATACGGTTGCCTGCAGCTCTTTACATACAGACTGTATCCTAACCTGGATACAGTTTGTATGTAAATGGATTCCCAATTTGCCTTAAGGTCTGTGAGAGGGTCCCATAGTGGGGATGGGGCATGGTCGTGGTGAGGGGGGTGACCCAGATATGTCTTGGGCCTAGGACCCCGGGGTGCCTTAACCTGGCCCTATAATTAGCACATGGGGCACACCCAGAGGTGCAGAGAGTCCCGGGAGCACATTGTTTTCAGCTCAGAATGTACAAACCGCAGCCTGGTGCTCAGCCACGTGGTACTCTAAAAGAACACTTCAGGACTTCCAGAATTTGGTCCAGAACCCCCAGATTTTTTATTTTGGCAGTCCAAGAATCCAAAGAGGTAAATGTTACTTGAGAGCCCTCCCTCAGGCTTTTTCAGGTACCTAATCCCTAGCACCAAAGTTGCTTTGGAACTCTAGTATAGACTGCAGTTAAGCGACTTTGCAATGTATTTCTAATTCATTTCCAGCCCAAGGAGACCGTGGGCACAATATTCAGATGTGGCTGTTTATGTCTACAAAACTGAGTGTGGCACCGAATAGCTGTCATAGTGCCTTCTTATAGTCAGCCAGCCCTGTTCAATGCACACTGTGTGTATGAATATTGAGTTGTGTTTGCACCATGTTTAGTGCATACATGCAGTGCTACCACAGTCCCTTGCTGGCAAAATGCACCCAGGAGCAAAGGGGGGTAGTGTGTTCCAAATGGGATAGTGTCTTAGCTCTTGGGAGCTATAGTCAGTGGCCAGCATGCTAATGAACACCTGTGGTATCCAGCTTGCTAAGGAACCATTTGCATGTCATTATGTGGGCGCTAGCAGCTCTAGATTATTTAGAATTTGGTAATGGGTAAAGGTACACTGAATCAAAACCATAGTAGTGATTTCAACCTTCGTCTATATATCACTCAAATGGCATCAGACCATCTGCTTTGTTGTTACTTAGACTATTTTATTTTATACCAAATATTTTTTCTTATTTTACAGGTCTATATGGACATTATATATTATTAGATAAGTATTATTATTTTTTAATCTAATCATTTAGATATAGTTTAAATACACCTGTGGTCCTTCATGTTTTCTAAAACATGTATTTTTTTTCCAGGTATCTTGTGGGATCATCTTGGAGGAGCAGCTCCCCAAGTTGAGTTGTTCAGGTAAGAAAGAATATCCTATCTTAAAAGAACAACAATAGCACTATTCAAGCATTCATTATAAGTGACTAGCAAAGCACAGACTGGGGTATATGTGAAGCTCTGGGTAGGTATGAACCACGATGTGTCAGCATGAGGTGCATGTGAAAAAAGGAAATCGTAGGTACAGCATAGGAAAGCATCATTTGTATTCTGGGCAGTGAGAGTTATGGTACTGTGCATGGATGTACCGCAACTATTCGAACATGAGACAATACAACTTGTTTTCTTGCAGTGATTTATTTATTTATTTATTTATTAATGAGATTAACCAGATAGGCATACTGAGCGGGAATAAACCGCTCGTTTCCAGATGCGACCTGGGTGCATATAACATAAAAAAATACAAAGTAGTGCTTAGAGAAACATTGGTACTTATTAGGCCATAAAAATAAATTCAGCAGCATCTTCTTATTGCTGCAGGACTCATTTCTAACATATTTTCCCTGCTTACCTGGCAATCAGTGTTTGTAGTTTTAAAAATAGCCCCCTATGCATCCCGTTGTCCAACTCTTCCATAGAGACTGGCAGTGGAGCTGTTAAAGGAGAGCTGGTATATATGGGCTGTTTATATCAACAAAGAAATTAATTGCCCAATGTTGTCTAAAGAAGCAGCTCTTGGTTTAGAAAAAAAAGAAGTGAATGTGTATGTTCAAAACGTGCACATTGTAGGCAAGCCTTTAAAGCACTACCCCAGTTTTGCCCTATTTACCCCTACGAGATTGTGATGTGATGTAGTTCTTTTCTTACTCCACATAAACAGGGTACAGGTGGAAAGCATATTTCAGAGAAAACTGCACAGGACAATTGGGGCATGATATGAGGCTGAAGGGTAGAAGACTTAGTGTAAACGTTAGGAAGCAGTTTTTCACTGAAAGGGTGGTGGAGCGGTGGAAAAGCCTTCCAGCAGAAGTGGTAGGGGTGAAAACAATATGGGGGTTCAAGAGTGCATGGGATAGACATAAGGGTACCCTGGAAATGTGCAGAGCAGGACAGCCACAGATCTAATAGCATCTGGGGCTGCAGCAGTCGGTAGGGAAATGGGCAGACTAGGTGGGCCGTATAGTCCTTATCTGCCAACAGATTTTATGTTTCTGTGTTTCTGTATAGTAAATTGTAACTTCATTGTTTCCAGCTTTTTAGCTCATCCTACCCTCAGAATATGAAAGCTGGGAATTTTAATGTATGAATTGGGTAACAATACCCCTTCCAGAAAATACAGGAATGGGCCACTCTGAGGATTGCAGTGCACACAGTGGAAACAGCCAAGGCAAACATAAAAAAAGGGGCACACACACTATCACGGGAAAGAGAGAGAGAGAGACAGGGAGACAGAGAGAGAGAGACAGAGAGACCGAGACCAAAATGCTGGTCCAAAGTTAAAAGTAACACTTTATTTAAAGTGATTACTAATCAAATTTCACAACCAGTAAGGCTCCCTAACAAGGGTATCATACAAGTTCAGTTTTGTTAGTAATCACTTAGCTTATTTTTAATGTAGGACTAGAATTTTAGTCTCTTTGTTTGCTGACTTTGCTTGTGAATGGTACTACCCTATTAAGGATTAGGTTGAGGTCCCACATCAGAGACCCATAAGCTCGCACCCATCACCGACAATGTATGGGGAGGGGATGCTGTCCTGCTGGGGAGTGACTTCATGTCTCACACCACAGACTTGAGGTCATACCTATCAGGGCACTATCCCATCCCCGGGTGCCACCCTTCAGTGACAGTGATAGGTATGAACAAAAGTTCCTGGTGTGAGACCTGCACCCAGTCTCCAACAGGAAAGCACCCCATCCTCCAGCTGGGACCGGTCCTCTTTAATGTCTTTTTAAATCACATTGCAGAAGAGTTAGAGGGGAAGGTCTGCCTCTTTGTGGACAACACCAAAATATGCAATGGGGTAGACACTCCAGGGGGGTGGAAAGGATGAGCAGAGACATGGGAAAACTAGAGGAGTGGTCAAGGGTATGGCAGCTGGGTTTCAATGAAAAAAAGTGCAAACTACTGCACTTAGGGCACAGAAACTCAGGAACGGAGTACAAAATGGGGGAGTGGTACTGTACTGATGACTACCAAGCAGAAAAGAGACCTGGGGTAATCATATCAGATGACCTAAAGGTGGCCAGGCAGTGCAATAAGGCAGTAAGGAGGGCTAGTGGGATGCTGGGGTGCATAGGGAGGGGTATCACCACAGTAAAGATGGAGGTGGCGTTGCCTCTGTACAGATTGCAGGAAGACCCACACCTAGGGTACTGTGTCCAGTACTGGGGCAACATCTCTGAAAGGACATAGAGTGAGAGCAGCCCAGAGGAGAAACTAAGATGGTGCAGGGTTTGCATCAAAATCCATATGAGGAGACTAAAGGATCTCAATAGGTACACCCTGGTAGTGAGGAGAGAACGGGTAGATATGATAAAGATATTTAAATGCCTCACGGGGGTAAATAAGGTACAGGAGGGAAATATTTTTCAAATGAAATGGTGCTCAAGGAAAAGGGGACATCTTATGAAACTGGAGGGGGTAGATTCAGAAGAGATGTTAGGAAGTATTTCTTCACAGAAAGAGTGGTGGATTCCTGGAACAACCTTCAATGAAGGTGGTGGGGATGAAAACAGTGGTGGGTTTTAAGAACACATGGGCTAGGCACAAGGGTATCATAGTGGAAAAGAAGGGGGGGAGGGAGAAAGAGCTATAGGCCAAGTACAGTCTGCAGTAATTATGTAGCCCCCCCCTCGGTGTCTAGGGATATGCAGAGGGAAAGTCCTTGAGGAGGGGAAACCACAACCGAAAACTTTAGAACTGACTTACATTTTTTCTTTCTTCATGACTTTTTAAGAGAAATGGTGGTCCCACTCTCCAAGTCAAAATGAGCTCAATCATGCTTCAGCCACTTTATCCCAGTATACTGGAATACATTTCCAGTTATTTTTTAGAAAATGTCATTGTAACCCAGCATCAATACCTTTTGTGAGGAAGTATTTGCTATCCTTGTGTAAACCCTGTGATTGCTGTTATTAACTGTTGTATTATTTGAATGTAAGTTACTGTAGCTGGTATTATGAATGTGTAAGGTCACCATTGTGAATCAGTTTTTAACTCAATGGTTTAAACCTTTATAAATAAACAAACAAACAAAGGACTGGTGCATAGGCTTCCTCCATGAGCACTGGGCTAGGAGGCAAACTGGGTTAGAGTCACAGCATTACAAGGAAGGCATTAAAAGTCCATGCAATGGTTGAAAACAACAATGGATCCTTTAACAATAACTTGATTACTCCATGGAGTATTTTTCTAATGATGACGCAATATCCCATGGGGGAAACAGTTAGGGCAATGGACCGGAACATCTGCTATATCAGTGTTTGTGCATTGTTCATTAGTTCATACATTTCAATGTCCATATTCTGTACTGGGGCCTTCTGACTACCCATAATAACAGGGTAGCATGTAGGGAACATTTCTGATCATTTAAAACAGGACACTGTAAGCGAGCATTGAGTCCCCTATTGCAGGTCCAAACCCAGCTTCCCTCAGCTGGCTACGCTCGATCTTGTAGGATCCCACTGCATCTCAGTTCCACTGGCATCCCATCCCATTACAGAACTGCAGTCTCAGACCTCGAGCTGACCGCCATTCCCTATGGTTATTTCAAAGCAATATACTCCTTTTCATATGGGCGGTATGTATCTGGGAAGCTGTTCTGCTCACCCAAATATCTTCAGCTGAATCATGTTCTAGGCCTCCATCCCTCCTAGAGGCTTAATGGCTAGTGGTGGTTTCCACTGTGGGTGTGAAGTCCCTTTCTTCTCTCCTCAGGTTCAATTCTGATGATGGCTAGAGGCAGATAACCTCCTCCTCTTTCCAAATAGTCAGCACACCCCCTGAAGGGGTCTGATAAACAACGGCCTCTGCCACATCCTTGATCTGGCTCTTTCTAGCTTCCATACAGAGAAAATAGACTGATACCGGAAGTGGGCAATTGGCACTACTCCTGAGTTCAGACAGGCTCCTTCAGCCTGCACTCTTCTTCAAGGTCCAAATGAGACACACCCCCCCAGAGGTGCTCTCAGCCAATGGCTGACCAGCATCCCGGGGGTAAAAGAAAATTAACTCATTAAGGGTTGTAAGCCCAGGGACCTTAAATAGGACAAATGCTTCCAAATAATCATCTGTAGGTTCTCTTCCTACAGGGGTCACATCTCTCCCCCCTTTTAAAGCTCAACACTCTCATCCCAAGGCATCTACCAGCCACCCCTCCTTGTCCCACAGCAAAAAAGGTATCCGTACTTCCCTCCTGCATGGTTCCAGCGAGGCTCACAGCTGTCTCACCACAATGATGGCAAAACTCACACTATACAACTTATGGGGCCACATGAGTTCAATGCAACAAATTCATTTGAGCTCCCCTGGCCATCCACCCTCTTAAGACCTTCAGGACGGATTGCCCAGGCACCCAGTGAGTTGTGCCCCTGGTCTAACCAATGCTAAACCCAGCCTCTACCTACTGAGATCCTGCCATTACTAGCTGCCTCTCTACTCTGCCACATTCCCCTGACTGCCTTATACTTTCCCCATGATTGGACACTGTTCCACCAAGATTAGAATGAATACAACACTACTGGCCCAAAGGGACTCAGAGTTACTATAACCATAATGTAAACATTTTTCTTGTGTTTTGTTTTTTTCATTTTCTAAAAGGCAAACATTATTTTCTAATAGGCAAGCATTATTAAAGAACAAATCTTTAACAATCTGCCTTATTAACAGCAAATCTCTAACTGTCTTGCTACTCCTACTATGGGGGTAAATGTAAGTTTCAAAAGTACAGTGTAATAATTGGAGTTATGCCAAAAGCCAACACGCTACTTCACTTTACCAAATAACAAGAAAAAAAAGAGTAGTCTCACCCATCTGTAGATCTCCAGTGGGTGGCTCAGCAAGCAGCACTCTAGGTGCTACACGCCTTTCAGTCTTTTCCACCATGCTTCTTTCTGGTGGGCAAAATAGTACTGGGGATCTGGCTTGGTGAAGGAATGTCCAAACAAGTCCATGGCTTCCTCATTGTATCTTGCACGTACTCCATCCAAATCCTGGATCAAAGCATAATGTTTCATGAGGGTCAGTCCCTCATAAGCGCTGCTTCCACAAGTCCCCTTCATGACCCTCTGTGCCTCCTGGAATGCCAAAGTGGAGCTGTAGGCATCCAGGTCATGCTTTCAGTAGATCTTCTTCAACTTGACCATATACACACAATCCTTCCTCTTCAGCTCTATGACATCCCAGATCTGATCTGGCAAGTACAGATATTTGTACAGGGGGTAGTCCTTCTTCACTTGTCTCTGGACTATTGTTTCACCCTGGGACCATTCTGGTATACTCCTTACAGTTGTACGGGGTACTTTCCCCAGAGGCAACCACTTCCTCTCCTGATATTGTCATTCTTGGCACTCCCTCTCCATCTCTCTTCTATGGGTTCCAGCCCGGGGCCTAAGGTTAGGGGTCACATCCATTGGAGGGACCCCAGCAGTGAAAAGACCTCTGAGTAGCAGTCCCCAGTGGTATATTTAGAAGATCCCTCCTCCAATACTGCCTCCACTTCTGTGTCAGATTTAACCTCTTCATGCACTGGTTCCTGGTGGTGTGCTTGATCATGCACTTGTACCACCGGTGAAGGGCTTGGCAAGATACACTGCACCTGTTCAGGGTGCTGGCATTAGTATGCCCCTCAATAGGGCGTCAAAATCCAAAATTCACCACCCCTTCCCCAAGGTCTGCCCCCCCCCAGAGTTGGAATCCTAAGTTAGGGGTGTGTGGGTGGCAAAGTCACCCGCATAAACAATGATTGGCAAATTTGCCGACTGGTGCCCTAATGATGGGTGCACTATGGCTGGCGCATTCCAAGGGTGGAACCAGCAGGACATTTGCTGGAAGGGCCACAGGCATAGCATCTGAGGGGGAAGACTGATGGGTGGTAGGGGTTTTGGGCTGCAGAGGCTGTTTTAACTTACCCTAAGATGAGTGAGCGCTAAAGTCCTTAGGGGTCAACAGCTTGAGAGATGGCGCTACCTTGAGGACAGGGGAAATACATCCATAACCAGCATATAGTTTCTTTTCTGGTGCTGCACTAGTTTATGGGGTAGGCTCAATCAATGCAGTATTCTCTGCTTCTGACCCATGAAGTGCAGGCCCCAGGAGCCTCTCCCATCCCTCTGCAAAAGCCTCATCTGATTCAGCAGTGGGCATAGACAGGCTCTCCCACCTCCGGAGACCAAGGGGAGGTAACAGGCCATGGGCTAGCTACTCTACATCATGGCACCACACACACATTGGAATGGGCCCCACCTCTGGGCCCTTGTATTTACATAATGTGCACTCCCTGAAGGGGACCACTTTTTCCACAGTCTCACACAGCCACTTAAACAGCTTCATCAGCATATTAATGTCCATTTCAGAAAAGTTATCTGTCATGTTGGGTGTGGCCTTAACTTGTTCACTCCTAAAACAACAGTTGAAAGAAAAATGATCACTTTCCAGTCCCAGCTCACTTAGTCTGCTTTCCTTCCCTCACCTGTGCCCTATACGGTCTCAGTGCACCAAAAATCAATCAAGCTAAACTTTGCACTAGGCCCCTTCGCTTCTGACCAGCAGAACAAATAAAAGTACTTACTAGAGACAGTCCACTAAAAGTCCAGATACACAGACAGAGGTCACCCAAGTGGGCACAAGGATAACAGGGGGAACACTTTATTTTTAACAACAGAAAATAAGAAATCTTGATCTGGGAATAGATGCTTTCTCGACAGACACACAGCTCTTTTAAATAGGTACACCACAGTAGAACGGTGAGCAGTCTTCAGCCATGACCTCTTCTTGCTTGATGGTCCAATCACCTACATGGGTTGCAGTTGATCTTCTCCCCATTTGCATAGTCCTCACATGTTCAAGCCTCAGGTTCCCTTCGGCATGTCAAACAAGGCATGAAATTCAGCAGCTCGCTAATGCCGTTTCTGCTCTCAGACTTTCAACAACAGTCCAAAACAATTAATTTCTTCATCCAGCCACCACTGTGGGGTTATTTGGTTGCAGAGGGCACCCCAAATCTCAGACAAGCCCCAATTTCTAGCCTCCTCCACAGTGTCTAGGGGAATGCAGGTGAAACATCCGTAGGGAGGGGAAAACACAAAGGAAACTTTAGAACTGACTTACATTTTCTCTTTCTTCAGAACTGGGGTGCAGGCTTCCTCCATGGGCGCTGGGCTAGGATGCAAACTGGGTTAGAGTCACAGCATTACAAGGCAGGCATTAAAAGTCCAAACAATGGTTGAAAACAACAATGCATACTTTAATAATAACTTGATTATTACATGGGTATTTTTTAAATGATGATGCAATATCCCATTGGAGGAACAGTTAGGGCAATTGACTGGGAGGTCCGCTACATCAATGTCTGTGCATTGTTCTTGAGTCCATGCATTTTAATGTCTGTAGTCTATGCTGGGACCTCCTGACTACCCATAATAACAGTGTAGCATGCAGTGGCCATTTATGAGCATTTAAAACAGGACAATCCAAGTATCATTGACTCCCCTTTTGCAGGTCCAAACCCAGCTTCCCTCAGCTGGCTACACTCACTCTGGTAGGATCTCACTGCATCTCAATTCCACTGGCATCTCATCCCATAACAGAACTGCATTCTCAAACCTCAAGCTGACCACCATTCGGTATGGTCACTTCAAAGAAAAATGCTCCTCTCCATATTGGGGGGGATATACCCGGGGAGTTGTCCTGCCCAACACTCCCAAATGCCTTTAGTATGAATCATGTTCTAGACCTCCATCCCTCCTTAAGACTTAATGGCTAATGATGATTTCCACCACTCATGAGAAGTCCCTTCCACCTCTTCTAAGGCTCAGTTCCCATGGTGGCTAAAGGCAGAAAACTTTCCCCTACTTCCAAATGGTCAGCACTCCCTTCCCTGAAGGGGTCTCATAAACAATGCTGTCACACCCTCGATCTGTCTCCTTCAAGCTTCCTTACAGAGAAAACATGCTGACCCTCACAAGTGGGCAATCAGCCCCACTCCTGCCTTCAGACTGGCTCCTTGAGCCTGTGCTGTTCATCACATACCAAATGAGACTGTCTCCCCAGAGGTGCTGCCAAAAACTAAACCAGTAAGGGTTATAGGCCCAGTGAACTTAAAAGGGACAAATGCTTCCAAATAACTCACTGTAGGTTCTCTTCCTAAGGGGTTATATAGGCAGGGAAATGAGCAGACTGGGTGGGTCAAGTGGTCTTTACCTGCTTTCAGATTCCATGTTTCTAGTTTCTGCCCAGCAGTATCAGTGGTGGGTCTGAGCCCAAGTTTCTTTTGTGGGACATGAACACAACCTTCAAGAGAGCAGCACCTCTCCTCAGCACTGCACTGCAGTATTAGTTTTGGGTATAAGCCCAAATCTGTGGTGCGGGACCTGAACACAACCTCCAACAGAGTGGCACCCTTTCCCCAGTACTGCCCTGCACTGTCAGCAATGGGTATGAGCACAGGTTTTCCGTGTATGGATCACAAAATGAGGCAGCATTCCCTCCCCCTGTACTGTCTTATAGTGTCTGTGATCAGTAAGTGTCCGTGTCTCTGGTGTGGGACATGAATGAATCCTCCAACAGGGTAGCACCCTTCCCCGAGTATTGGCCAGCAGTGTCAGCAATGGGTATGAGCCAAATTTCTTGTGTGGAACATAAAAGGAGCTTCCAACAGGGCAGCACCCTTACAGAAATATACAGTAAGTGTGCTGTGTACATGCAGAGTGCATGCCACATGCTTAATTGTGCAACGTTTGCATGCGGTTCGCATACACTAAGTGAACATATGCAAACCAGGTCTAAAAGACAACTTAGGTTCACATGCTGCAAGCTTGACACATGCGCAGCAGGTAAGCTGGTGTGAACATCTTCTAAAAATTGCATCAGGTTTGCGTATCACACACTTGACATGAGTGCAGCAGTTAAGCTAGTGTGAATATCATTTAAGCATCACACCAGATTCACATGTTGCTAAGCTGGTGCAAATCTCATCTAAAAAAAACACATCAGTTTCTATTTCTTATACTACTGCTAGCAATTAGTCATTAAAACACATTTTTATTTGAATTCCCATAAAAATTATATAAACGCATTAATTCTGATCTTTTTGCAAGTTGTTTAACGGCTTTTGATTTTTGTCATTAAATTGCCATTAATCTGTAAAGTATTGTTTGCTTACTGCATTAAATGCCTAGGATATAGCCAGTCAACATCCCCCATTCCAGATGTACGAAGAGGGGCCTCTGTGTTGTGAAGCCTATCCTTTTTTGTTTTTGGACCATGTAAATCCCTTATGCATATTTAGTGCTACAAATATGTTTCTCCATGACTGTTTTCTCTCACTTACTTTCCCTTTGTCATTCTGTACTGAACATATACACTATGGCCATGCTCAGCACTCTTTGTGCTGAGTAGGGTCTTGGAAGCATGCACCATACCTCGCATTTTGTCACTGAAATGAGGGACATGGACACTCAAAAAGAAGGACAATTAGGGACACTAACCCACATGATGATCTGGACACATCATGAAGCATGGATATATGGTACCTCAGAACACAGTGGAAACCATTGTATTAGCACCTAAGAATGAATTTCTACCATTAAGCAGGGGTGCCATTTAGGTAGAAGGGGGGGGGCAGTTGCCCCCCCCCCCCATATTTGTGCCTAGGTTGTTCTTATGGTGTGGCAGTAATGGCTTTAAATTTAGATCTGATCTTTTGCACAGTAAGTGCCCACCTGGCCTGAGTGTGCTCACTCTGCAGGTACTCTCCACACTTGACTGTGTCTGTACAGAGTTGTCCACTATCTCCGCCTATTAGCAGCAGCACAATCACATGTGATGTGAATGAGCTCCAGCCAAGAAAGAGTACATGAGCCTTGCAAGTGTGACACTGTCTTTCCAACCACATAGTAGATAGGCTGAACACTACAACTTGGAGGAGTCAGTGAGCACTGAACTCTCAATAGCAGTGGTGTTGTTCAAATTTTATTCAAAATTCATGAATTGGAAAAGTTGTTACATACTCCATTGAGCAAAGATCATTTCAAAGGAGGTCCATTTTCCGGGAAAGGAAGGCATACTAATTACACACGCAACATTGTATATAAAACACATGTAAGTACATCATACACAATTATATATACACACAATGTTTAAAATTTAGACACAAGACACATATACAGTTACTGAACAGGTATAATCTTTGCTAGGTAAGTACACCCATACAGTAGGGTAGCATTGTATCTGATTTAGTTTTATACCACTGTTTTATGGTTTCCAGTTTGATTACTTGATTTCTTTGACGTAAGGAGATAGGTAATAAATTCCATATTACAGGCCCCTTTACCCAAGTAACAGATGTGCCCATGTTATAGTTACATCTAGGAATGTCACATTCCAAACCATGGGCAGACCTTAAATTAGGTTTAATTTCCCCTAAAAGAGAATAGATCTAGTAAATACTGTAGTAAGTTAAGTTTGTAAACCCTGTACATAAATGTAAGAAGATGCCATTCTCTTCCATCGTTCAGTCTTAACCACTGCAAGGATCTATATAAATTGTAGTGGTGGGTCTCTCTGGGTACTTCTAGTATAAAATGAGCCAACCTGTTGTATAAGGTGTCCAGTCCAGCAAATAATCCCCCCCGCAGCCTCTTCATAAAAAATATCCCCATAATCTAAGATAGGAAGTAACATACTATTTACCACCTCTTGGGCCAGATAGTCAAAACTTTCCCCCTTGGCTAAAGTAGCACTGCCCAGCAGGCAAACTTAGCTCGGAGCACAAAGCAAGCTATATTCAAAAGGAATAGCCCAGGGAAAACAGCTTCTGAATATAGCATGGGAATGATGCTGGGCAAACTGGGCTGGGAGTGCAGTGCAAACTTAGCCCTGGAATGAGACAGCTTTCAGTATAGCAACCAGGAAGTGCAGACCACAACAGCAACACAGTGCTCAGCAATGCGAAGGTAGCTAGAGGCGACTTATGTGGCCAATGTGTGTTCCAGCAAATGCGTGGACCCAGTACAGCTGCAGAGAGCAGCCTTTGGGAAAGTACAGTGTGCAAAACAGTATAAAATTCCCCGAACCATTAGCGTGGAGCTAACACGTTTGCACAGGATTAGCGCAGAGCTAAGCTTTTTGCCTGGCGCTAAACTTTGCCATATTCAAAAGTGACATGCAAATGAGCCTAAGAAAACATCCAGATTAGCATCTCATCATGCCCTGATTTGCATGCAGTTTGTCCAGCATTACTACAGAGTTCCACAGAGCCACCTGTAGGTCAGTCTGAAAGTACAGGGTCTGGCCAGGTCCAACCGCAGCTCCACCTGTAGGTCAGTGTGGCAGTGCACGATGATAGCTTCAGGCTACATGTAATCAGTACAGCATAACATAGCATATTGTACCCCAGGGGATAAGACAGCATAGGCACAGGTGGTGGTGCTGCATGCAACTGTCACACTGTAGGGCATGCTACACTGCACAGCAGACACTACAGTAGCAAGGGGGCCAGTAGTGTGAGGGACACAGCACTGCCTATGGTGTGTAGGGCAGTGATGCTGACTGCACTATACACAGTGACAGGCCCAACGTGCAGGTGTTTACTGACTGTGGACATTACTGTTACACTGTTGTGTGATCCACAGCTGCTGCACCTGTGGCATGGGATGCACACAGTGACATATACATGGCTGGATTTGTGTGCTGTGGCATCTTTACAGTTGTGCTGTATGTGGCAGGGGGCACGTAGGATCCAACAGGCACACAAGTGGTGGGGTATTCCCACTAATGGCCCATGTGTACTGCGTACTGTGTCCCAGTCTTGTGGCTACACCTGGGCTGTGGCAAGGTCTGGCCACCCATACACCCTCCCCTCAATGGCCACCATGCCCACAGTGCTGCCTGTGTGTGCTGGCATCTGTTGGGCACCACAGATGTATGGTCTGCAGGTGTGTGCTGTATGGACACACTACCATGATGTCCCCTGTGGGCCTGATCACCCCTTACTGCCTGTGCATGGCTGGGACCTAGGGCAGCAGTTGGTATCATGGTGGAGTCCAGACCACTCCTCAGATGTGTGCACAGATAACCTAGGTGCAGAGCGTGGGGTTGCTAGCCCCATCCAATAATGAACAAAATCCAAGCAATCTCTGTATTCATGTGTCAAAAATGTTGCAAAACAGAGACACCAACCTTCTTTTTCTTTCCACAAAGCTGTGAATTTTTATTGTATGATGTCAGGATTCACAGATACATCTTGCTGCTCCAAAAATTCCAAATTACAGCCATTGTAAGTGCATCCAACAAACACTGTGACCCAGCGCCTCGACCACATGTGTGGTCTTCCTAAGGGGATGATTAGTGCTATGCAGTGTTTCCTTTTATAACCACTCTACCATTTAATTAACTACCCCTATTGGTTAATTGACAGAAAAACTTTTTCCATGAAAAGTGGCTCTGGTGGAATCTGAACCTTAGATCTCAAAAGTCAGTTTTAGTGGATTTTATAGTTTTTTTAACCTTCTTTGTCACTTAAACAACCTTTCTTTAGTTGAATATCAAGTACAAAAAACTAATTTAAATGATCTATCCACAATTTCTAACTCTATGTAAATCATCATGTTTTTAAGTGGCTCTGGTGGGATCTGTACCTAAAATTTCAAAATTCATTTTTAATGAATTTTTTGGTTTTTAAACCTTCTCTAACAATCAATCAAGCATTTTTTATCTAAATATCAAATACAGAAGATAATTATAAGCCATTTTTTATATACTGTAATATCAACTCTATACAAATGTACACAATTTATATAGAAATTAATACAAAAATTGGTTCAAAAAACTATTTTTCTAGAAACACATTATTGAAGCTCGTTCATAAGGCAGTTTAGCATATCTTTTTCTTTAGATAATGAAAGATTAAACAAAATATATAGCAATCAGCATACTGGGAGGTGTGAACAGTCTTGCTTATAGTTCAAAACATAATCATTTTTTGTTCATACTGTGACCTGGATTCTCCAAGTTTAGTGATCACACCATATCTCTTTTTACTTCCATTCTTATTAGGTGGATCCACCATCGAAGGATTCCAGCGCATGAACTAAAAAACAAGAGGAGAAAGTAACATTAATGAAAGAAGTATTATGTCGATAGCCTTTACATTTTTACTTTTTTACTTTTTTAAGAATGGTTTTAAATCCCATTCTTTTGTTCAAACCATACGGCTGTATACTATTTAAGGTGAAAATCCAGAAGCTTTCCCTTTGCAAAAGTTTATTTAATCTATCCCCACCACGTGGGTTGCTCTGAATCTGTTCAATAGCCATGAATTTGGTTCCATCTGGTCTACTGTTATGAAATTCCACATAATGGCTAACCAATGGCCTACCATAAGCTTCTGTTCTAATATTTCTAATGTGCTCTTGTATTTGCTGCTTCGCAGGTCGAATGGTTCTTCCAATATACAGTAACCCACAGGGACACCATAGTGAATACACAACATATGTACTGTTGCAGTTAAGAAAGGAACGTATTTCAATTTTCCCATTGTAACTCTCTATTTCCAAGAATTTTTTCTGACAGCAGTAATTACAAATGTTGCACCTACCACATTTGTACATGCCAATAGGTGGAGGGGGAAGCCACAGTCTGTGTTCAGATACAGTAGGCTTCTTACCAGTTTATCTTTTAGATTCTCAGCTTTTGAAAAAGTGATTCTTGGATTTTCACCTAATTCCTCAGATAAAATTGGATCATTGAGAAGCATTGGCCAGAATCTTTTCACAATAGCTCCAATTTGACCACCTTGATTGCTGTATTGTGTCACAACTGTGACAGGAATGCTTGCTTTATTCTCTACAATCTTTTTATTTTTTGGTATAAGCAAATTATCCCTACACTGTGACCTGGCCTTTTCTTTTGCACTCAACAAAATCTCCTTTTTATAGCCTCTTGTTTCAAATCTTTTTATTATTTCATCTGCTTGTTTTTCAAAATCTTCATTTTTTGAACAGTTTCTTCTGATCCTTAAAAATTGACCATATGGAATAGAATTTACTAAAGACCTAGGATGAGAGCTATCAGCTCTAAGTAAACTGTTAGTCGCCGTTTCCTTTCTGTAAGTTTTAGTCTGAATGTTGTTGTCATTATCTTTAAACAAGGTTATATCTAGGAAATTAATTGCCTTTGTGTTTTAGCAAAAAGTAAACTTTAAAATGTTGTTGTTATTTACATTCAACCAATTCATGAAGAGTCCAATTTCTTCTTCGGGACCCTGCCATACACAAAGTATATCGTCAAGAAAATGGTCCCATCTTTTGATGTTTCTTAAATATGGATTTTTAGTTTCTTCAAAAACAAAAGTTTGTTCCCAATGGCCCAGAAAAAGATTTGCATAGCTTGGGGACATTGCTGCCCCCACAGCAGTTCCTTCTAACTGTAAATAGCAATCACCATTAAATTCAAAAGTAATTATGGTGGAGCCTTCAGTGAGCAGCATGTGTCCTCCATGTATGGCAGTTTCTAAGTGTCATACTCATATGTTAGGGTCGAGCAAGCCGCGCTAATGCTGTGCTAGCGCTGGGCAAGGCAACAATGTCACACAAAGCTGTTTGCCCAGGGTTAAGACCAGCTTTTCCTGGGCGGTAATTTGGACCGTGCTATGGGTCACGCTAAGTCACACTAAACACCTTAGTGCGGCACTAGTCACTGAATAGCTCATTGCACCTGTATTCATGTTCACTTTGCCCCTTGCATATATTTATGGTTTGCCTGGTGCTGATGCGGTTTGCGTGCATGATTTGGCCTTTTGAATGTAGCAGACCCGCTCTAATCCCATGCTAAGCCTGCTCAAATGTTTTTTGCCCAGTGCAAAGCTTTGAATATCTGGCCCCTTAGTCTAATGTCTGGAGACAGATACTGCCTTATCTTGTATAATGCTCCTAATTTTTTGCCCAAGTTCTTTTTCTTAATATCAATGTGCAATTTCCAGGCTAATTTAGCATCCAAAGTCAATCCTAAGTATTTATAACTATCTACCTGTTGTATTGCAATTCCATCTGTGGATTTAATTTCAAGATTTTCAGTTTCAGCAGACCTAGAAAATAAAATGCATTTTTTTTTTAACATTTAGACAAAAATAATGTTTCTGGAAAAAAGCCTGCAAGTTATCGAAAGCTGTTTGTAGTTTTATCTATATGCTTTCAGGGTCCTTTCCTTCAGTGTATATCACTGTATCATCAGCATATATATGGTAATGTATTTCCAGATCACTGAAATCTAGGTTGTTGACATAAAGATTGAGAAGTAATGGGCCTAATATTGACCCTTGTGGAACTCCCTTTTTTATTTTAATTTCTTCTGACTTGAAAGAACCTATCTCTACTAACTGCACCCTTTTCTGCAAGCAGGAGGTGAACCAAGTCAACTCCTTCCCTTTTACCCCAATGTGTTATAGTCTGGACAGGAGAACACCGTGGTGCAAAGTATCAAAAGCTTTAGATAGATCTACAAATAATGCACCCACAGGCATTCTCCTGTCCAGACTACTCTGCAGATCACCTACCACTTTGGCCAAAGCTGTTTGTATACTATGAAAAGATTTAATTCCTGATTGTTATGGGTTCAACAATCCATTATCTTCCAGAAAACATGTTAATTGAGTGGCCACAATGCTTTCAATTTGGAGACAATAGGCAATAAAGAAATGGGGTGGTAATTACTAATCTCATTGGGGGATCCACCCTTGTAAATAGGTGATATTTTTGCAATCTTCCAATCTTTAGGAAATTCTTCTGTATTTAATGAAAAGTTAAACAGATAAGTCAAAGGATGTACAATAATAGGGGCAGCGTATTTCAGTAATCTGGTATCTAGATTATCCAAACCTGTAGCCTTTTTTGTGTCTAATTTTAAAAGAGCTTTCATTGTTTCATGTTCTTCAATGTTTTGAAATTTAAAAAGTTTCTCCAACATACTTTTGTTGCAATATATTTGTGGCAACATATTTTTTTTTGTTGTTCTACTCTTAGTGAGTCTCCTCCTCCTCTGGTGGCTGAAGGGGCAGAGAGTGAGCTAGAAGCTAACTCAAGACTAGCCTACCTATTTACTCTGCTAGGCTCACCTTACAAAAAACAGCACTAACACCCACGGCAGCAAGCTAGGCTTAGCAGCAGGGGTGACAGAGGTGTGGGTGGCCTTCATAGGACTTGATCAATGTAGTGTGGCAGCAGCCACAGCAACAACCAAGCAAGAAGGAAGCAACCTAGATTGTGTGGATTCATATGTTGAGATGACTTGGTCGCGGACCACGCTGGGGACCTGTGATGATCAGTTCTAGCATCCAGCTTCTGGTGAAGGAGAGTGGAGGAGCAGACTAAAAACTGGGCTGGTGGCACACTATATCAGGCTGCAGGTTCTGGCCATATAGCTGGATAAGTAAAAGTAAATAATTTTTTTACAGGAAGATTGGGGAAGGAGGAAGGACTGAAATATTGATGTATTTTCATGTTTCTTTATCTTTGGGTGGCTTGACCCATAGGGGATGTGTATTGAATGGAATGGCATCAGGGAGAAAAATTGGGCCAAAGTTCTTTTTTTATGTGGGGATGAACTTCAGCCAGGAAACAAATTAGTTAGTAACTAGGTGGGTTTCAGCCCAAATCTGATGCACTGCTCCAGGGTATATACAGATGAACCCTATACATTTGAATTTTTCCTGATTTGCATATCACATTTCAGTCAAACCAAATAAGTTGTACTTTTTAGAGATGTTACAGACATTCTAGAACTGTCGCTTTCATTCACGGACAGTTAAGCAGTATGGTATGCACAGAATATTGGAGCCCCACTATAGTCAGGCATATGCCCCCCCCCCCGTGAATCTAACCGCCACATCCCCACACTCAGGCACATTATGACAAAGGGCAAAGGAGACTACAGGGGGTGTGCACCATTGAAATGAATGGGGGTATTTTTTAATTACTATTTTATACATTATTGATGGAGAGTTGGAGATTAATGAAGGCTACCAATCAACTGACAGGGGTCTTGTTAGTAGAACAGTGGCCTTCATTATTCTCCAACTCACTGACATAACATATAAAATAGTAATATAAATAACTCCAATTATTTCAAGGGGGTACGCCCCAGCACTCTGACCCATGGACATCATCTCTTTAAGACTCCTGCCTCTGGCTCCAGTACTCAAGTAAGAAACTTTTTACTTACATCTATACTCAGTGACTTGTCTGTAGCAGCTTGGCTGTACCTGCTAACATGTGTGTGTGCGTGGAGACGATAATGAGGGTGTGTGTGTGTGTGTGTGTGTGTGTGTGTGTGAAGTTATTGCTACATTTGTGTTTGCACCTAAAGTCTGTTAGCATGGAAGCATTCAAAACTATGGAGAAAAAACAGTAGGAGTACATGCCAGACAGAAGTAATTGAGTGGTTTTGTGGGTATATCTGTGTTGGGGGTTGGGAAAAACATGTGTTTTCATTGGTATGTGTGCTACAATTTAACTGTGAAAATGAGATGGGGAGAGAAGAAAACTGAAAAGTTTACACTGGCTACAAGCATGCTGCATGCATACAGATGTATTCAGATACAGTATGTATTGAAGTGCAAGAAAGCCATATGTGTGCAGACAGTATGGCTTAGTGGTTAAAGGCACTGAACTGCAAGCCCTTGTGAATAGTTTTATCGTGAGCAAGTCACTTAACTTTTATATGTACAGTTATCAGTGACCGCTTGCTTTTTTGCACGCATGTCACATGCATGCAGTCTTTCTCAATTTAACATAAAAATCATGGTTTCCACATCTGCTTGCTGCACGCATGCCATATGCATGCAATCAGTTCCAATGTAACATTTAAATCATACTTGCAGCATGCATATCACTTGGGTAGTTTTATGTGTGCAGCAAGAAAACATTTCATATAATTATTTCTGTAAGGGCATTCCCTCCACCAGTACTACCCTACAGTGTTTGTGGTGGGTAAGTGCCTATGTCTCTGGTGCAGGACATGAATGTAACTTCCAATAGGATAGCACTCCTCCCCCAGTACTGCACTGCAGTGTCAGTGATGGATATTAGCTTATACCTCTGATGTGAGACTAGAACCCCTAAATATCTTGCCTTGTGGTGAAAAAGCTTGAGCTACAATGACCAAGTTCTCCATTCAATGAATATGTGAACAAATAAGGGGTTCCGCTGCCTTCCAACTGTACCTGCACAAAATGATTCACTGTGCAATGGCAAGAGATTCATAGGCCATGATAGTTTTTATGCCAGACACAAAAGTAAAGAATCATTCTATTTATACTTTCCTACAGGTCTGTACAACATACCTAATTCAAACCTGCTTATGAAGTGGGGGAAGGGGCAGACAAGATGGACACAGAGTCATTTCTGACCATTAAATTACTATGTAACTAAATAATACTGTTTACAAATAAAACTCATTTTTATGAGTTTCTTGTTATGTTGACAAAAATTGAGAAGCTGATGGTGGGTTACATTGAATTTCTAAATTCTTTATCAATTAATATTTATCTTAGTTTTCTTATAATATGTAGGAATACTTTATGTGGAACTTTGAGAAATAAGATTCTCCTGTCTGTGACTCAGTGAGCAGGATTAAGACCACACAGTGAGTGCACCAGCACCTACCTGATGAAAGCACGGACAAATAAGTACTGTAAATGTAATAAAAAATTGTACAGGCAGTGCAGTGTAGTGGTTAGGGTTGGACTTCAAACCATGAAGCAGTATATCCATGTTCAAGTCACAAGCCAACCCAGCCACTGGCTCACTTTACCACCCCAACTCGAGAGACTTGACCTCTTTGTGTTTCAGATTCCACTGTACAATTAGGTGGAAGTAGGACCCTCCTCTAAAATTCAGATTTTGCAGCCCTGGTTCAAATTCTTAACTATGATGTTACAACATGTAAGACAGTTCCAGACATTTCCTGCTGGCCCCAGAGTGGATAATCAGTTCTCTCAGGTGGCAGGGCAGAACCTGTGGGTCTGTGAAGGGCATGTGTTCAAGACCCACATTGAAGAACTGGGCTTGTATCCATCAAAACACTGCACTACAGTAGTAATGGGTTCTGTATTTCCACTGCTCCCCTTCAAATACGATAATAAAGATCGAATCTCCTAGATTTCTTATTAGGCTAAGCAACTGTGTACTTATCAGCAGTGATACCCATTAGAGTTTTAAAATATAGATGGTTGTAACACCCTAAATTTATTGTGTAAGTCTTCATGTGCCCTCCTCATGCTGTGTCATAATAAAGGATTAACTTTTTTTACTGTGTCACAAGAAGATAAAATCCAGGAGTTCCATGAAGCTCCAGAAATCTCTGTAAACTCTGGAGATCCATGAATCTTCACAGAATTCAGTAGTTTTAAGAACATTGTCGAACTCCGTGTATTTCCATGAAACACATCTGTGCTCTTCCCCATGTAGAATAGGGGGAAAATACACAACAGAACTCCATGCAGAAGAAAATACATGGAACACAAAGCACATTTTCTTGACCTGGAAGGACACTACTTCTTTATTCAGCTGTGAGCTGTGTGAGAAATTCTATATTGCACTTGATATCTGCAACAATGTGCACTTTTGCTTAATTCTGTGGGAGGTGAAACTAACTACCCTTGGCAATTGCTTTTTATTCACATATTTATGTAGTGTTTAACCAAGAAGGGGCTTGCAAACTCTGTTTATCTTGTTAGTAACTTCAGAAGGATTTAAATACTGCATTTGGGTAGATCCTTGGAGGTAGCTAGATTGTCTACTAGGATTTTCTGACAGTGAAACTATTTTTAAATAAATTACAGGTGGCTGAGGAATTGAAAAAGGAGCTTGCAAACTCTGCTTATCTTGGAAGTAACTTCACAAGTGTTTGAATACTGCATTTTGGTTGTCCCTTGGGAGTAGCTGGATTGACTACTAGGATTTTGGGACAGAAACTACTTTTAAATAATTTACTGGTGCATAGGAGTTTGTGATAGTTAAACTATTTTTAAATAAGTTACTGTGGTTAAGGAGTTGTCATAGCAAAACCTGCAGTGTGAATTGAAACACAGACAGCCTTAGGTGCAGGAAATTGTTTTCAGACCACAAAGTGTTGTATTAGAACAGGAAAGGCTGCATCATAACCATTGTCAACAAATTGCCCTGGGTAGAGATATCCAGACTAGATCAGATTACTATAAGTTACTGGAGGCTGCACTATTTAGAGACACAAAGCACATTTTCTTGACCTGGAAGGACACTACTTCTTTATTCAGCTGTGAGCTGTGTGAGAAATTCTAAATTGCACTTGATATATGCAATAACGTGCACTTTTACTTAATTCTGTGGGAGGTGAAACTAACTACCCTTGGTAATTGCTTTTTATTCACATATTTATTTGGTGTTTAATCAAGAAGGGGCTTGCAAACTCTGTTTATCTTGTTAGTAACTTCAGAAGGATTTAAATACTGTATTTGGGTAGATCCTTGGAGGTAGCCAGATTGTCTACTAGGATTTTCTGACAGTGAAACTATTTTTAAATAAATTACAGGTGGCTGAGGAGTTGAAAAAGGAGCTTGCAAACTCTGCTTATCTTGGAAGTAACTTCACAAGTGTTTGAATACTGCATTTTGGTTGTCCTTGGGGGTAGCTGGATTGACTACTAAGATTTTGGGACAGAAATTATTTTTAAATAATTTACTGGTGCGTAGGAGTTTGTGATAGTTAAACTATTTTTAAATAAGTTGCTGTGGTTAAGGAGATGTCATAGCAAAACCTGCAGTGTGAAACAGGAAAAGACAGTCTTTCAAGCAACAGAGGGAGGTGGATCTAGGTTTACGTTTGTTTGTTACAATTCTTAAGATTTTCAGTGCAGGAAGAGTTTAAAGCACAGCTGACTTATTTTGGGGCTGACAGCTTTCAGAGCACGAACCACCAGGCCTGTTTTGGGGCTGGGGAGGTTACCTGTGTCTGACTTGGATGTGGATTTTCTCTGTTTGATTAGCAGGGTATTTTCTCTATCAAATTGTTGTGTAGGGCATCTTGCTGACAGGAAGGCACTCATCGAGTGGTGGGTCAGAGCTTTTAGCTGATTGTTTTGTGAGGGCACAGTTTAGGCCCAACCCTTCCCACCTCTCACCCACCCACCCCTGGAAATAGTTCCTTTATACCTGGGGTTCTGACATCATTCTCAAAGTTCAAGGTGCATATCACTGTCATATCCTCTCTAGCACACTGCACTGACAATATAAGCATACACATTGTATAATATATATATATATTTCTATATAACAAACCAATCACACACACACACACACACACACAAAATGTGGGGAGTAGTGCAATGTAATGGCTGTGGGGCAGCAGTCTTCCAGGAGTCTTTCTGGAGGCTGAGATGCTGCCCTATTTGCAGACAACTCTCTGCCCTGAGGGAGGAAGTTGCCCATCTTCAGGCCATACTGGACAGTAGTAAGGAACCTTCTCCCAGGCCACACTGGATGGTAGGAAGGGAACCTGCCCCATCCAGGGAGCACCAGAGCCACCACCACTACCTCAGAGGTTGCAAAGAAAGCACAGCAGTTGGACCACAGTGGGCTCAGAGAGGGTGAGGATGGTGGAACAGAGGCATACCCAGTCAGTTGTTCCACACCACAATCCATACACCATTCTGAGGGAGCATAGCTCTCCTATGGATGCACCTGCAGAGGAGACTAAGGAGGATGAGGACAACTGTCACAAGGGAGGCCAACAGGAAGGAGGCAGAGGACACCACAAGGAAAGGAAGAAGCTCCTGGTGGGGACCCAATTATTAGGGGATAGAACTGGGGAGCAGGAAAACTGAAGTAAGGTGCCTGCCTGGTGCCATGGCTTGAGAGACAGGCGCATCCTCAGGATCACGAGAACAGCTGCACAGGAGTCTGAGCTGGATGTCATTGTCCACCTAGGGACAAATGACTTGGCTCATCATGAGATTAGAGCAGTGCAGAAGGACTTTGTAGAATTGGGAGGGGCCTAAGACAAGTAGCACACACAATATCCTTTCTGAGGTGCTGCCTGTCAATGGCATGAGTGAGGCGAGGTACTTTGCACCATGCAGTTTAATGAATGGTTGAAAAATGGTGTGGAGCACAGGGTTTGGCTTCATTGGGGACTGGGGTTCCACCTGGAGGACACCGCCTGTACTGGCAGGATGGTCTGCATCTGTTCAGGAAGGGAACAAGTCTTTTGAGCAATCGGTTTAATGCTTCATTGGCAAGCTTTTAAACTAGTCAAGGAGGGAGGCACTGATAAGCAGCAGAAAATCCCAGCTCTCCCTACAAAACAGGGTACTAAATGAGAAAAAGACCGAGGTAGAAAGGTCAGTGGGGGATGCTGCAAAAGAAGGTAAAGCCATCAAAAAATGGAGAGCAATAAGTACCAATGCCAGTAGTCTGAGTAACAAGCTTCCTGAATTAGTGGCCTTGATGGAGGAGGAGGAACATCTGCATATTGTGGCAGTCACAGAAACATGGTACACTCAAAACCATGACTGGGACATAAACATACCAGGATACACTATCTACAGGAGGGACAGGGAGGTTAAAAGAGGAGGAGGAGTAGCTCTTTACATAAGGGAAGGAATAAAAGCAACAGAACAAAAGGGAAAACAGGGAGGAGAAGAAGCACTGTGGGTAAATTTGGAGACCGGCAATGACACCACAATCCGCACAGGGGTTGTATACAGATCCCCTTCTCAGGGGGAGGAAATGGACAAGGAAATGATAGAAAGAATACTTAGAATGGCAGAAAAAGGGGCGATATTGCCGATGGGTGATCTGAATATGCCAGATGTTAACTGGAGTGCAGTTGCAGCAGCCACTTCGAAGAGTGGGGTTATTCTAGATGCCCTATAGGGGGCATGCCTTAGACAACTAGTATTGGAGCCCACTCGAGAGGGAGCAATCTAGACCTGGTTCTCTCAAATGGAGATGAAGAGGATCACAGATGTGAAGTGGTAGCCATCTGGGAACTAATGACCATCGAACAGTATGGTTCACAATAAACACAACAATAGAGTCAAGCCATCCAAAGGCAAAAGTACTGGACTTTAGGAGGGCTGACTTTGCCAAAATGGGTGAGTGCCTAAGGAATGCACTAGCAAATAGGCAGGAAGGAGGGGTGGAAGAACAATGGGGAATAATAAAAACTGCCATCCCAGAGGTAACAAGCCTTTGTGTGAAGCAAATAAACGAAATGAAATGATGTAAGAAACCACTATGGTTCTCAAAGGAAGCGGCAGTGAAGGTTCAAGAGAAAAAGAAAGCATTCAGGAAATACAATGAATCACAGAAGGAGCAGGACAGAGAACTGTATCAGTTAAAGCAAAAGGAAGCTGGGAAGGCAGGGAGAACAGCAAAGGCCCAAACCAAGGAAAAGATAGCCAACTCTGTTAAGAAGGGGGATAAAACCTTTTATAGGTACATCAGGGAGCGAAGGAAGACCAAGGGAGGGTTAGTGAGGCTTAATAAAGGGAGGGAGGGTGGGCAGAGGTGACTGTAAAGAGGCAGAGATACTAAACTAATATTTGTGCTCAGTATTTACAAAGGAAGTGGGGGAGGTACCTAAAACAAACAGTAGAAACACTCTGGATACAGAAGTTGATACCAGCCCATTTATAGAAGAAAGGGTTCTGAAAGAACTCTTAAAACTGAAGGTGGACAAAGCAATGGAGCCTGATGGGATTCATCCCAGAATTCTAAAAGAACTAAGGGTAGAACTAGTGACACCACTGACTACCCTCTTTAACAAATCATGAGAGGATGGGGTGGTACCCAAGGACTGGAGGAGGGCAGATGTGATTCCCCTTCACAAAGTGGGAGCAAGGCAGAAGCAGGAAACTACAGACCTGTTAGTTTAACCTCAGTGGTAGGGAAATGATGGAATCACTTCTGAAGGAAAGAATTGTTGAGTATCTAGAGGCCAGAGGGGCACAGGACCCAAGGCAGCATGGATTCACAGCGGGAAGGTCATGCCAGACAAATCTGATAGATTTCTTTGACTGGGTGACCAAAGTAGTAGATCAGGGAGGGGCTGTGGACATGGCCTACCTAGACTTTAGCAAGGCATTTGACACAGTCCCACACAAAAGATTAATATACAAGTTATCCAGCCTGTGAGTGGGTCCCAAGATGACAGCCTGGGTAAAGAACTGGGTGGAGAATAGGACACAGAGAGTAATAGTAAATGGAGTCCACTCTGAAGAAAGGGGGGTTACTAGTGGGGTACCGCAGGGTTCAGTATTAGGGCCGGTCCTCTTCAATATCTTTATAAGCGACATTGCAGAGGGACTGGAAGGAAAAGTATGTCTCTTTGCAGATGACACAAAGATCTGCAACAGAGTTGATGCACAAGGTGGGGTGGAAAGGATGAAAAGGGACTTGGCAAGGTTAGAGGAATGGTCAAATGTATGGCAGCTTAGATTCAATGCTAAGAAGTGCAAGGCAATGCACCTGGGAAACAAAAACCCAGGGGAAGAGTACACAATGGGGGGTGAGATACTAACAACAACAAAAATGGAAAGGACCTGGGGTAGTCATATCAGATGACCTAAAGGTGGGCAAGCAATGTGAGAGAGCAGCAAGGAGGGCTGGGGGGATACTGGGATGCATAGGGAGAGGCATCACCAGTAGAATACAGGAAGTTATTATCCCCCTGTACAGACAGTTGGTGAGACCCCATCTGGAGTACTGCGTGCAGTCCTGGAGACCCAATCTCCGAAAGACATAGACAGGATGGAAGCTGTCCAGAGAAGGACAACTAAAATGGTGCAGGGTCTGCACCGGAAGACATATGAAGAGAGACTTAAGGAGCTAAATATGTATAGCCTCGAGGAAAGGAGGGAGAGGGGAACATGATAGAAACTTTCAAGTACCTCAAGGGAATCAACAAAGTCCAAGAGGGCATCTTCAAAAAAGAAGTGAAAAGAACAAGGGGCACAATTTGAAGATAGAAGGAGGGCGTGCTCAGAGGTAATTTAAGGAAGTATTTTTCACAGAGAGGGTTGTGGATGCATGGAATGGCCTTCCAGAGGAGGTTGTGGAGTCAAAAATAGTGGTGGAATTCAAGCATGCATGGGTCAGTCATAAGGCAATTCTAGGAGGTGGGGGGTAGGAAGAAGTAGGCTGCTGGTTAACTAGGATCTGCAGCTTATCCATTAGGTAGGGAAATGGGCAGACTGGGTGGGCCAAGCGGTCCTTATCTGCCGTCAAAATCTATGTTTCTATGTTTCTATGTTTACTTCATGGAATTCCACAGAGACTGTGGAAGTACATGGGAAGGACCTGAGTCACTGATGCTACTGCAAATATCAAGAGCAATTTTTCATGGAGGAGCTGATGCTAAGGAGTGAGAGCTAAGTTGTTTCACAGCCTGGGGGACAGCTACTGTCCATTCAGCTCTGGTGCCAGGGATCACCTAGACCACCAGAGCTGATGGCCTTCTATGGGTATGGAAGCTGTTTTAGCCACTTACCTCATGGGCAGTCAAGTGAGGGAGGTGAGTGGCTGCGTAGTGCTGCTAGAGGACTGGATGTAAACAAAGAAATAAAAATACCCTGCAGGTTAGGTTGTGGGGGCTACCACTCCATGCCAGAGATGTTCTATGGTGTATAGTGAGGGATAGTGGGGGTAACACTGATACACAGGATTCAAGAAACTGCTTTGGGTCAGGGTAGGGGGGGGCACTGGATGCCAAGGAACAGCCTGGGACATGGCGAGGAGGTACAGTAGTAATTGTCATTTAAATGTTATTGTTCAGCACATGCCATTACAAACAAAGGTGACATAAAAACATTACATTCATAAAAAAATATCTTATAAGATAAATACACAGTGCTCCCTATCATAAAACATATCATACCTTTTAGGCAAAAACATACAGTATTCTGATCAACTTGACAATAAATGTATTGCACACAGTTTTACAACAATCTTTAGAAACAATAGCAAAATAACTACATGTAATCTGGGCTAGCAATAGATCCCTTATATAAAAAATGTTTGACTTGAGACTCAAACCAAACTATTGCAAACTGTACATGCAAATGTACCATGATACATACCCAGTTACATAGAGGTTGTGCAGTTGCCTAGATCAATCATATGTCTTTACATAAAAAAGTTTGTTCCTTCCTAATACATTTAATTATATAAAAAGAAGTGGTCAGTTGATTAAGAATTTCATTATTCTGTATTATCAGTAAAAAAGTCACTGGGTCATCAGGTAAGTAGATAAAGCCACCTAAAATTCTACTAATCCAAATCCATCCCATTGGATTATGCCAAGCACATTCAAAAAGAATGTGAACTAAATTCTCCACACCTCCATTACAGCAGGGAATTGGAAATATTATGAGAATCAGGAAATGTGTGCAAACCTTGGATATAGAACATTGCTTGGGAATATTTCAAATTTGTAACAAAAGTGAACCTCTTATCAGGATCCATAATAGAATACAAGTAGAACCTATAGCCAAACCAAACATCACTAGTAGAGTACCAAGGAAAGAACTGTGAATTTGAGATATATTTTAGGTCTTTACTTTGATTTTGTATTTGAATCTTATTCTTGACATATTTTTGATATGTCAGACTGGTTGTATTTCCCAGCTTGACATATTTGTTTAAATATGACAGTTCACATTCTTTTAAGACTGACAAAACATGCATTAATCAGCGGGACTTAATATTGTGCTGTTCTAGTCAGTTCTCCTTCTCCAAAAATCCTGACTTAAGTAAATTGTTCTCAGGGAGTCTTGTGATCTTAATCCACTACCCCATAACCAAATCAGTTTTTTTTTGCTAGTGTTTTAGACTGTCTTACCATAGCTCAGCTCTTATGTATGATGGGATAGTAGATGTATTAAGCTGTGAGGATAATTTTATTAGTTGAGTAGATATTTTTTCTAATTCTCTAATCTTGTAGGGTGCCCAGATTTTAACACTGTATAGAGCTTGTGGGTTAAATTTAGAAGACAGAGCCTGGACCAGTGTGTTAATGCTATTTCCACTGTATTTAAAATTAAATCTTTTAAGACCAACAAGTGCTTATGTTTTTAACTTTAGCTGCTGTGTGCAGAAAATGCGTGTTCCAAGAACCATAAGATGCAAAATGTATACCCAAGTAAGGATAACTAGGCACTGAGGAAATACCTACTCACCATCTACTGGCAGACTTAGAGCTGCCAAATACAACTATCTGAGTTTTCTTGTGTTAATAATCACTGCCACCTTCTCTGATTCACTTACCAAACAATTTACTTTTTTTTTTTGTAAACCCAACCTTCCCAAACAAAAAAGAACCAGATCGTCATTGTATGCCAGAATGGATACATCAGTTAAACCTGTTCTGGGTGAATCACAGACAGGGGCCATAACTGCCCTAATTACATATTAACATGTGTACATATGGACATACGAAGATGCCAGCAGATGAAGGCCTTACAGTCTATTTTGTCTGCTTGATTGTGCAGGTCCCCCCATGTCTACAATGAGATCTGTCCACTTTTCCCAAATCCTTTCTGACCCCCCTCAGTTCCCCTTCCCTCCCCCAGTAACCTTCCTCTTCATTCTGTTCCATCCTGTCTTGAAGTTATCCACCATTTTCAGGGAGACCACCTCCTCTGGCAACTCGTTACACTTGGCCACCACTCTCTTAGTGCAAAAGGGCTTCTTCATCTCCTTCCCTGCCCGCTAGTGGACTTGTTCCCACTATGACTGAAGAGGCCCTCTGTATTCACCTATAAATACCTTTGAGGCATCCCAGGATGCATCTGGAAATGGGTTCCCAGCTCAGTACACCTTTTCATGGTGAAACTTTTCAATAAATAAAAACATTTGAAGGTCTTATTTATTATTTATTTATTTGAGTTTTGGTGACTGGGTAGGACCAGTGAGACAATTACAGTCCCTTTTTCAGGATTGACCCAGGGTCATAAATGATACAGTAAAGCAGAGCAATTGTACAGAGAGTCAGTGCAGTACAGTATCAAACTTGACATACATTGTACAGTGGATACAATAATGTAGAGCTAGTCACGTACACCATATCTACATACCTATAAATTCTATATACAGCAGGATTAAGCAAGCAATAATACCCAACAGGGTGGGCAGTATTGGGCAATATCAGACCTCCCAGGGGTGTAATGAGGCCAGACGCCACAGGCGGAGGGTCTTATACCCCCTGAAAGGTCTGGTATCGCCCATACCGCCCACCCTGGAGGGTATTATTGTGCTTAGAAAATGGGCACTGTGACATTTTTATAGGGGATTTAAAAAAAAAAAGAAAAACATTTAAATCAGTACATTAAGAATGGAGTTTAACTCTGTGCTGTAAAGTAGTCCCTGTTTTGTGGTGTTTCACGTCCTGTCCCACCTCCCCATACAGAGCCATTCTCTTCTAATTATCCCCCCTCCAACACTACAGCGTCCACAAGAAGACACCCGCCATTCCTGCAGCAGTCTTGTTACATTGTTTTTATGTGAAAAAAAAAATCTGTCTGCCTTTCCTGCAAGAGTTTTTTCATTTATTGTTTAGCAGTCAGAAGATGTGGCAGTTAGGCGCGCGACCAGTAGCGCAAAGCAGGATATGGAGAACTCAGGAACACAGCAGCAGTCTAAGATAAATCTATTTTTTGTTTAAAACAGCAGTGGTATTATGTTTTGTGATTTCAGGATAAGTATATGTGAAAGAGACAGCCCTTTGCCAGTAATTTGCTTAGCGCTTGTGTGTGTTTCCATGGTGATCATCATTGGGAAATGCGAGCGAGTGATCAAAATGAACTTGCGGTCTGAAAAAAAACTCTGGGGAACAAGAATGAACATACTGTTTTGAAACAGTTGAGAGTTTCATATTGGTCTGTGTTTAATTTATTTAAGAGAACCGAGTCTGACTGGGGAGAGGGTGTTCGTCTTGCCCGCTAAGCGAGACAAAAAAATGGTGGTGTTTTTAAATTGGGTGCCCAGTGGTTCACCCAATTATGAAGCAGCCTGGGCACAATGATTACAGTGATGAGCGTGGTAGGGTTGGCATGGCTCACACTTTTAACTTACAGGTAGAGATGCAGCAAATTTAAATTCTGCCGGCGAAGTGAAAGCGAAGTGGGCACTTCACGTTGCCACTCCGCCGTGCGGAGTGGGCAATGCAAAGTGCTCACTCCGCCTTGTTATTACCACTTCACATTAAGGCGGAATGGCAATGCGAAGAAGGCAAGTACATAGATACATAGAGATAGTGTCGGCAGATAAGGGCCTATGGCCCACCTAGTCTGCCCATTTGAGTTTGTAACTTCAGTTTATGTTTTCCTAGAAGTCTGTTGCCCTTACCCTGACCTCTAGAATTCCTTTATGTCTATCCCATGCATTCTTAAATCCGTGATTGTTTCAGCACCCACTTCCTCCAGGCAGGGTGTTCCACTTGTCCACCACCCGTTCTGTGAAGAAATTCTTCCTCACATTTCCTCTGAATCGCCCCTCTCCAACTTCATCCCATGCCCTCTAGTCCTGGAACATCTTTTTCACTTAAAAATAGTGTATTCTTCCACCCTGTTCCTCCCTGTAAGATACTTGTATGTCACTATCATATCCCCTCTCTTCCTCCCCTCCTCTCCTCCAGGGAGTACATATTCAATTCCTTCAACCTGTCCTCATAGGACTTGTGATGCAATCCATGTACCATCTTTGTTGCCCTCCTCTGAACCTTCTCTACCCTGTCTATGTCCTTACGTAGGTAAGGTCTCCAGTACTGTACACTGTACTCCAGGTGGGGCCTCACTAGTGTCTTGTATAGTGGAATTATGACCTCCCTTTTCCTGCTGGTGATGCCCTGCCTATGCATCCCAGCATCCTATTTGCTTTACCTGCTGCCTTGTCACACTGTTTCCTACCTTGAGGTCATCAGAGATGATGACCCCAAGATCCTTTTCCTGCTTGGTGCATGCTATATCCTCACCCCCAACTGATATATTGTGCCAGGGTTTTGTGCCCCATATGCATTATCTTGCACTTTGCATTGAATTTCAACTGCCAAACCCTTGACCATTCTTCAAGTTTCTGCAGGTCCCTTCCCATTCTGTCTACACCTCTGGTGTGTCTACTCTGTTACAGAGCTTTGTGTCATCAGCTTAACAGTGACATTCTGCCTTCTAGGTCCTGCACAATGTCACTGATGAAGATGTTGAATAGGACCGGTCCCAGCACTGATCCCTGTGGCACCCCACTGGTCACTCTTCCCTCTGTGGAGTGACAGCCATTTACCACCGCCCTCTGTGTCCTGCCGCCCAGCCAGTTACCTACCCACCACACTACTGTCCTGCCCACACCCATATTCCCCAGTTTGTGTAATAGTCTTCTATGTAGCACAGTGTCAAAGGCCTTGCTGAAGTCCAGATAGGCCATGTCCACTGCCCTCCCCTGATCCACCTCCCTAGTCACCCAGTCAAAAAATTCAATGAGGTTGGTCTGACATGACCTCCCCTGGTGAAACCATGCTGCCTTGGATCCTGCAGTCCATTGACAACCAGATGTTCCACCAATCTCTCCTTCAGTAGTGCTTCCATGATCTTCCCCACTACCGAGGTGAGGCTGACTGGTCTGTAGTTCCCCGCTTCCTTTGTTCCCACTTTTGTATAAGGGGACTACATCTGCTGTCCTCCAGTCTTTGGGTACTTCCCCTGTTTCCAGTGATCGGCTAAACAGGATAGCCAGAGGTTCAACCACCACCTCTCTGAGTTCTTTAAGGACCCTGGGATGCACCCCATCTGGCCCCATTGCTTTATCAACTCTTATTACTTCCAGTTCCTTCATGACCCTTTCTTGTGTAGAGACTTGTGTCCATTTTTGCACCATTCTCACCCCTTGTACTCCCTTCAGACCCATTACCCTCCTCTTCCTCAGTAAAGACTGAACAGAAATACCTTTTCAGTATGTCAGCTTTACTGTTGTCATCCTCCACATGGCCCCCATCCTCCTTTTCAGTCTCACTATCCCTCCCTTTGCCTTTCTTTTGTCACTTACGTACCTGTAAAAGGTTTTGTCCCCTCTTCTGTCTGAGCTTTAGCTTCCCTTACTGACCTCCTTGCCTCCCTTTGCTTCTCCTGGTACTTCTCCCTATCCTCTTCTGCCTGTGTCTTTTTGTATTGCCTGAATGCAACCTTTTTGGCTTTCACTTTCTTTGCTACCTCTTTGGAAAACCATAATGGCCTCCTCTTCCTTTTCCTCTTGTTTACCTGCTTAATGCATAACTCTGTTGCTCTTGTAATCCCCATTTTAAATACTGCCCACTGTTCCTCAACCCCCTGATTCCTGCCCCATTCCCCCTTAATGCTTCTTTCAAGTATCTCCCCATTTTCCCAAAGTCTGCCCTCCTGAAATCCAGGATACATGTTTTTGTGTGGTTTGGTTCTGCTCCTTCTGTGATTTCAAACCACAATGACTGGTGGTCACTGATCCCCAGGTGCTCCCCCACTGTTACCCCCATCACACTGTCCCTGTTTGTGAGCACAAGGTCCAGTATTGCCTTCGGCTGAGTTGGTTCCATGACCAGTTGCTTGAGGAAGGCACGCTGAAGGGAGTCCAGAATAAATCTGCTCCTAGTTGATGCTACTGGTGGGATGCTCCAGTCCACGCCTGGAATATTGGGTCTCCAACCAGTACTACCTCCTTGTCTGCCATCCTTGATGGCTAGCATCAGCTCCCTATCTGTTTCTTCCTCCTGGGCTGGTGGTCTATAGACCACACCTGTGCGGATGGCTGTCCCCATTTTCCTTTCCAGCTTAACCCACAGTATCTCTCCCCCATTTCGTTCCTCCTGGAACTCTGTGGCCCTTATGTCATTTTTCGCATACAGTGCCACTCCTCCTCCCTTCTTACCTGCCCAGTCTCTTCTGAATATGTTGTAGCCAGGAATTGCCATCTCCCAGTCATGGTTATCATTACACCAGGTTTCTGTGATGGCCACAATGTCCAGGTCTGACTGCACCATGACAGCCTCCAGATCTTCCATCTTGTTGCTAAGGCTCCTGTCATTGGCACACATGGCTTTCCATGATTTGACCTCCCTAGACTATTTAACTGTTGTACTCCAGCCCTTTCCCTGGTTGTCCTTTATCCCTGGTTCTCCTTGCTGTCTGCCCTTCTGCTGATTTTTGCCCCTTTTCTGCCTATCCACCTCTTGGGTGCTAATCTCCATCTTTTGCACACTGCTTTGTTGAGATATCCACTCCTCCGGTTCACTGGTTCCACTGCTAGCTGTGGGGGGTGAGCAAGTAGGTACCCTCCTTGCTGGCCTGCTGCCCCCTTGGCTAGTTTAAATGCTTGTCAATGTAGCATTTAAACTTATCATCGAGTGCTTGGATTCCCCTCTAGGATGGATGCAGGCCATCAGGCTTGAAAAAACCTCCATCCCTCCAGGTGGGTCCCCAGTCACCAATGAATCCAAACCCTTCCTTACAGCACCAGTTCTTCAATCATGAGTTAAAATTCCTGGTGCATGCACCCCTATGCTCTCCCATGCCTCTCGCAGGAAGTACTTCTGAGAAGGTGACAGAAGTATCTACTTGCTTGAGACCCCTTCCCCAATTTCCTAAACTCTTCCTGAACTTCCTTGGCTCCCCATTTGCCAGGTCATTAGTACCTAGGTGATAATGACATCCAGCTCACCCCTCCCTGCCTTGCCTTCCCAGTGATCCCCAGGATCTTCCTTCTATCCCTCCATGCCATGGCACCTGGTAGAACCTCACCTCCCTGTTCTCCCCTCCTGTGTTCCTAGCTGAACCCCTTATGATGGAGTCCCCCACCAGGATTCACTTCCTCCTCCTTTGGGGGTGCACTGCTGTCCCCGCTGAGGTCACCTCCTTGGCTAACCTCCACATCCTTTCCTTCCACTTCTCTGGGTACCTCTATTTGGTTTCCCCCATTTGCCAGTGTGGCATATGAGTTCTAGAGTGGAATAGGATCTGAGATGTGCCTCTGCCTGACCATCTTAACCCACCCTGAGTCCACTGTCATCCAAGTGCTCCTCGTTCTCGGCATCCTTTGAGGCAGTTGCATTGGACTGGGTGGTCTCTGGATAGGGGTGATGGTACTCCTGACCAAGTTTACTTCCCCTCTGAGTCTGGCTACCTCATCCCACAGTCCAGAGAGATGCATGCAGATAGGGCAGCACCTCAGTGTCCAGAAGGTCTGCCTGAATATGGCTGCCCCACAGCTACTGCATTGCACCACTCCCCACATTATACTGCAATTATACTGCTATTCCACTACTTGTCTGTTACTGAAGCTCTCCTAGTTCCCTTTTTATTAATTTACTGTCCTAAAAATCCTGCCACTGATCCTCAGATAGTTTTCTTTTAAAAAAATAAAATAAATAAATAAATAAATAAATGAGTCAAAACACTTGTGCTGAGGGTGGGCTTCTTCCCCTTATGCCCCTCCTACGCCACACCCCCTACTATCACCTGCATTTAGCTCCTGTCAATCAGATTTAACAGGGCATATAATTAAGAGCTGGGGGCAGAGGAGGGAGGGAGGGGCAAATTTGCAGCAATTAAAGACAGCAAAGAAATACACCACCACTACATTTTAAATTTTCAATAGCCCAAAAACAATTATAAGTAAAGACAGCAAAGAAATTACAGTGTCACTAAAAGCCCACAATCTAAGTTTAATAACAAAAGTAGCAATTAGCAGTTACTGTAAAACACTGAAATGAATATGTTTCCTTCCCCTTCTGGCTTCTTCTGAGAAAACAAAAATCATTTGCTACCTCAACTCTGACTAAGCCCCACCTCCAGTTATCATGTAGCTGAGGTCAGAGGCCAGACAATTAGCACCCCTCACCCAGACTACAGGGCAAGTCAGACAAGCCAAGACTAAATTTTCTGCAATTAAAGACAGCAAAGAAATACACCACCACTGCATTTTAAATTTTCAACAGCCCAAAAACAATTCTAAGTAAAGACAGCAAAGAAATTACAGTGTCACTAAAACCTACAATCTAAGTTTCATTACAAAAATAGCAATTACCAGTTACTGTAAAGCACTGAAATGAATATGTTTCCTTCCCCTTCTGGCTTCTTCTGTGAAGTCATTGTTTTTAATGGACTTTGCATTCCTTATTATGATTCTAAGTGATCCACTTAATGTTTCAGATTTGGCAGCCCCCCCACACACATCACATGGCTTACAGTACTGTAAGTCACATGCTCTTTAGCTAGGCAGGAAGAAAGTGAATCATACAAGCAGACACTTTTACTTTCCTCTGTGCAGATGAAGAGAGAGAGAAGTGTGTTTTGTGACTGCTGATACTTTGAGATCAGAACGTGGAGGAGATTTTAACTTTGATTTAGACCTAACAGCTTTTTTAAAAGCTACATTTTGTTGTCTTTTCTGTCTGTACTCTTTTTTACTTAATTTGTTCTTTCTGTAAATTTTATTTTTCTTACATAGAGGGACATCAGTTGCAAATTATGTCCATGCTGGAACTGCTGCTGGATCTCCATGGGATTCCACATTAGTTTTTTTTTTCTCACACCATGGGCCCCACACCTTCCTTGCTGTGTTATAAAATGTATTCCTCCACCATCCCCGACCCTTGTATGTACTGTGTCCTTTTGTTGTCTTCTGTATGTATTCTGAGCAGTGGAAGTATACTGTGCTAAACTGCATGGGTGCAGTTTTCTTTCCAGTCTGTGTATGTACTGTAGACACTGTCCAACTCTCTGACTTAAAAACACTTATTAAAGAGTACAATGGCGGGGTGGTGAAGCCTGGAGAGATACTACAAAACAGGTTTACAACATCCAAGTAACTAGTAAAAATATTAATGTTGTGATTTGTGACGTAATCGTAAATCGTGATTTGTGACTGCATTTGTGACTGTGATGATAAAGAAATGCAAATGCCTATGGCTGTACTTCCCTGGGCTCCGATGAGGTATGGCACAAAATTTCCCAACTTAAAAACACTCATTAATGAGTACAATGGTGGGGTGGTGAAGCATGGAGAGATACTACAAAACAGGCTTACAATACATCCAAGTAACTAGTAAAAAAAATTACTGTAGTGGTTCGTGACGAGATCGTAAATCGTAATTTGTGACTGCATTTGTGACCGTGATGATGAAGAATGTGATTTGTATCACGAGTGACTCCTGATGATGGTCCTGACTTAAAAATGCATATTAATGAGTACAATGTTCATGCTGAATTATGCATCACACCTGCCCAGTACTCTGAAGGGAAGCCAAAGAAACAACTGTGACTTAAGTTAGAGATGGAGATTGGGCCCTAAAGAGATGCAAATGTACAGACAGATTAAGATTGCACTGCACACTGAAGAGATGCAGATGTAAAGGCACAACACCTAAGCAGTGCTCACCATCAGAAATTAAAATCTGGAAAAGAATATCTTTGCCGGTTGGGGGCCACGGGGGGGGCAGTGTACTGCACTGCTGCAGTAAGAGTCACTAGTATGAGTACCAGTAAAGATACCACAAAGAAGTACAAAAAATTATACAGCTGCAGTGGATAGCAGGTTCACATTGCTGAAATTATGTGGCACAATAAAAGGTGTCTGATTTGATGACACGATCACACACATACTCACACACACACCAAGTAATGCATAGCAAATTGAAAACTTCAGTAATATAACCACATATTTTAAACAAACTAAAATTATGCACTGCTGCACCACAACAATCAGCGAAAATGGCAAGAATTATTGAAAATATTACTGTGTGTGCATTAACACAGTTATACAAGAAATATCACCAAAACAGAAAGCACTGTCTTTTTCTCCAAGTTAATCTACCTACACCAAAGATACACTCCCCCAAAGCACACTTCCATTGTCTCTCAGTACACAAACTGAATGTTGTACATTAACATTAAAAAATACACACAAACAATAAATGCTCGATGATATGAGCACAGGAGGGTTTCCTATAATTGATGAACTAAAGTTTCAGCAAAAAATGACTCAAAAAGGCTTTTTTAACAGCTTTTAGAAGGTTTGAATCACAGAAAGCTTTCAGAGCAGATTGTCTCCTACAGCTTCCTACACACACTACCCCAAACTGAGGCTGTGCAGAACAATCTGGAGCCCATGTCACCTGAAATCCCATGAATCACTGCAAAATTCACCTTTGGAGCTTAAAAACTAGGCGAAGTAAGGTGAAGTGCATTGTTTTCAATGCACTTCTCCTTAAGAATTAGTGGAGTAGTGGTTTTGGAAGGCAGAGTAAGGCAAAGTCATTGTTTTCGATGGACTTATCATTACTCATTAATAACGCGAAGTACTCCGCTTCGCGTTGTGGAGCACTCCGCGAATTCGCTTTCACTCCGCGTTCCACTTTGCAGAGTGAATTGAGCCCACTTTGCCCATCTCTATTTACAGGGCTTTCACTGTAAGTTAATGTAACCCATGCCAGCCAATCAGGTTTCAGTATTTTTTTTACCCATTTTCTAAACTATACATAGGCAATTGATGTCACATTTGGGCATGACGAGAAAGGGAAGAGTAAGGCTGTCAATTATTAGTGACTGAATAGGGAGGGGGAGAGGAAGGAGGGGGTACGGGTTAGTGGTCAGGCAAGGAAGGGAAGTTAAGAGCTCAGCAGAAGCAGGAGCAGGAGGAGAGGCTGCAGAGAGGCATGCAGATTGGACTTGAATAAAGGAAGAGAAGGACTAGTCAGGATGTGGGAGGGAGGGAGGAGTTCCAATCAGAGACAGCAGCAAATGAGAAGGACCTCCTGGTGAGGGATAGACGTAGATTTGGGAGGACTAGCAGGGGGAGGGAGGAGGAGTGGAGGGTGCGAGGTGCCTGCCGGAGGCATATCAAATCTCTAAGGCAGGGTGGAATAAAGAAGTGGACAAGTTTAAACATAAGACACATGGAGAAGTACTTCAATTTAGCTTCATAAGGCAGCCAGCCTAGAGAGGAGAGGACATCACAGTGGTGTGATCGTTACTTAGCTCCCAAGGTGAACCTACCAATCCTATGGTAAGTTTGGGAGAGGAGGAAGAGAGTAGCAGGGGGGTACCATGTATTAGGAGGGGAGTAAGAGACGAAGAGAGAATTCTTAGGCAGGAGGCAGAGGTGAGATATGGGCGTATTCGGTAGAGCAGACCAAGCTTCTGCTGCATATGTTTAACTATATTGGAGATGTGAATGTTGAAAGAGAGCGATAGGTCCAGGGTAAAGCCCAAGTATTTGAAGGATGGGACTGTCTCCAAGGTATCTCCCATGATCGATGTTATGTTAAGAGTGGGAGGAGCAAGCTTGGGGGTAGAATGGGGGTAGAATAGGGGGAGAAGAGCATGCATTTAGTTTTCCTGGTATTCAGAATGAGCTGCTTGCGGTTGAACCAGTTCTCGAGGGAGACAAAGTCAATAGCAAGTTCTCGATTGATTTGGTCAAAGTCTGGTGATGACCGATGGATAATTGCGTCATCTGCATAAAAATGTACCGTGGCACCACCACAAAATTGAGGGAGGTTGTTATTGAAGAGTGAGAATAATAATGGTCCCAAAATGGATCCCTGCAGCACACTGTCGGTTATCGGCCTATGTTCTGAAAAGGAACCATCCCATTTAACTCTTTGAGAGTGGCAAGATAGGCAGCTTCTTACCCAATTTAGTGCACTTTTATCCAGACCTATGATGTGTAGTTGGTGGAGCAGGAGGCCATGATTTACCAGGTCAAATACTTTAGAGAGGTCGAAGAAGATGGTACCAGTGGCACAACCCTTGTCCATTGCATGAAATATATCCATTGTCATTTTTATCAGAGCCGTTAGAGTGCTGTGATTCCTTCTGAAACCATGTTGATGGGGGGATAGCAGGCTGTGAGATTCCAGGTAGTCCTGAAGGTGGTTATAAAGAATGCACTCCTGTATCTTCGCTAGATGGCAGAGAAGAGATATAAGTCTATGGTTGTTGACCACATTATTGGACCCCCCCATGCACTGGGACTACCACTGCCACCTTCCATTTATCAGTTACCGAGTTGGAGATGAATGACCAGTTGAATAGGTCCCTAACCAGGAAAACAAGGGCAGAGACACCCAATTTAAGAAATTTTGCTTCAAGGGAGTCATGTCCAGACAAGCTCTCAAGATTTCAGTGTGAGAGAATCTTCTGGACTTCTTTGAGAGGGGCAAGTTTTAGGTGGAACTAGGGGCGATCTGCAAGGGTAGTTGAGGGAAGCAGGACAGTGTTAGGAGAGGAGGTGTTATGGAAGAGCGAAGTATATTTGTGCAGATCTGTAAAAAAATTAATTGAAGCCGGAGGCAAAGGAAGTAGAGTAAGTAAGATCAGAGCCATTGGCATGGACTGAGCTTGGGGTATTAACAGCTTTCCCTTTTAATAAGGAGTTTACTTGATGCCAGAATTTCTTTGGGTTGCAGACATGTTCTATTTTAAGGGATTTAAAGTGGAAGCGCTTGGCTTTGTACAGGGAATGTTTGCATTTGTTCCTGAGGTGTCTGTAGACCTGCCAGTCTGAGGGGAGTTCACTTTTGTTCTAGGCCCTCCACGCTTTATCACAGTGCGACATGAGTGTCTGAATCGTCTTGGACAGCCAAGGAGCCTTGATGCCCTTGGACCTGCACTTCTTCAGAGGGGCATGTTGGTTAACTGAGTGAAGGTTGAGATAAAGAAGTCTAGGGCAAGGTTAATATCTGGGAGTGAGTTAATGGGTCACCAGTCAGTATTATTGATGGAGGTGATAAAGCTGCCTACGTTGAACCTAGACATGTCATGGACTAGGGATATCCTGGGAGGGGGATTAGGACAGTTGTTTCTCCACACACAAAAAGTGGAATGATCGCTTCTGCAGTCAGGGAGTATGCCCACAGCTCTGATCCTCAGTGGGCAGTTAGTGACCATCCAGTCAAGTAACGTATGTTTACCAGACTTAGTGTTGATTCGTGTAGGGCGCTGGATAAGTTGAGTTGGGCAGGAGTCAGCCATCGTGGTGTGCAATTATACAGCATCTGGGTGAAGCCAATCTTGGTCAAAGCCCCCACAGAGAATGAGGTCATGTCCAGGGAGATTAGTTAGGGAAGCTAGGAGTGAGGATAGGCCAGAGGAAGCTTGACTAGGGGGCATGTAAACACACCCGATTATTAGTCTTGATCCTCTCCCTTCTGTCCTCAAGGAAGTACATATTGAGTCCCTTGAGCATCTCCTCATAGGTTTTGCCCTGCTGGCCCTGGATCATCTTGGTTGCCCTTCCCTGAACCATTTCCAGCAAGTTGATATCCTTCTTAAGATAAGGCCACCATTGGTGCAAACTACTGTAGGTGCAGTCTTACCAGTGACCTGTACAGTGGTAACCTGGCCTATGTAGAAACTGAAAAGTGTCATAGCTAAAATACAGACCTGTTGCACACCTTTACTGGTCATGAAATTTCATGAAACCTTACTTTCCACATCTAACCTAACTCTGGCCATGTCACGAAAATATAATTCAGAAATAATAGAAATATAGAATTTGGCAGCAGATAAGGACCACTTGGCCCACCCAGTCTGCCCATTTTTCCCTACCTACACTGTTATCGCAGACCGTGCCTGATCTACAGCTCTTTATGCCTCCCCCCTTCCTTTCCACTGTGATTCTCTTGTGCTTATTCCATGCATTCTTTTTTTTTAAATTTAATGAACTTTATAATGGTATATATATGCACGACAACAAATAACACAAAATACAACTTTCTCTACCACCTTTACTACTCTCATATCCTTCCCTGTCTATCTTCAAAACTGAGCTTGCCACCTACCTACTTAAACCTCCACCCTGCATATGTTTTTATTAACCCATGCCCTTTACTGTACCCCATTCTGCTTAAGTTATCTTATATCTTAAACTACTATATTTGAACCTCTGTAAATATGTATATTTGTAAATAATGAGAATGTTGTATATTTGTATATCCCACTGTATTTCTGCACACATTGTTATAATCTCTGTATTCAATGTTTTGTATTGCATTGTGATGTATTGTATTCATCTTCTGGGTCGCACCTGAAAAAGGGACTGCATGGTCATAGCATGCTTACCTGGTTACCAAAATTCTAATAAATAAACTACAGAAATAACATAGTCAAAGAACAAAACAAACAAAGAACCAACCTCACCCCCCAGCAAAGCAAACCAATACTCCCCCTCACCAACCCACTGCCAGCGGAGACCCAAACAATATGGAAAACTACACAATGAGAGTAAATAGAATGGAATTAATCGAATACCTGAGTAGTAATGATTAACCATATGAAGTACATAAGTAAATACATAAATAAATAAATAAAGATGGGACTTCAACAAAATACTGAGAGGGTAATCGGGACCATTCCAAACCAGGAATCATAAATAAAACACCCTGGGCCTGATTTAGAGATGCATGGTGCAAGTCGCGGGCATATGTGAGTTGCACCATATGGCACTACACTGGGAACCCTGTGCCATATTCCAAGGGAGGCAGGGTCCCCGGCACTGATGTCTTGTGACTTGCAGCAGACGCAGGCTAGCACCATGGGCATGGCACAATGGCCCTGCATGCTGCAAGTTGCAGCCCACTGACAACTTCACCCCGGAGCCTCCCACCCTGGAACACCACTGCAAGCACCAGAGGGCATGGGGGGCTGGACAGGTGGCACTGGCATTCAAGGGGCACTTCAAAAAATGGACCAAGGGGGTCCCTGACATTCAGGACGGTGGGGGACATGTATGTGTTGGGGGGGTATGGGGAGCACTGCTGTAACATTTCTCTGGTGCAGCTGACTGGGAATCTGTTGATTGGCACAGAGGGATGCCCCTTAGACCATCTCCTTGATGGTCTATGTCTGCTGTGCCAATGCGGCTTCTATAATGGCGTATGTGGGTTAAGGCAGCTGCCCTGTTGGAATAGGGCATAGTTGCTGCTGTAACCCACCCCTGTGCCATTCTGTTGTGGGTTGCAGGGGTAGTGGGTGGTGTAACCCACCCATGGCACAACCTGCATACGACATGGCGCAGGTCGCGACTTGGAATCACAACCTGTGTATCGCATGGCACAAGTTACGATTTATGCCATGAGGTTCAGCGTAAATCACCTTGCGCCATGCGTAAGTTGTTCTGGAAATGGGACCCCTGGGTCAATACAGTGGAATATAGCCACAATACCAGAAGATTTAAAGGGAATATAAAGTGTAAAGTTTGCCCCATTTCTTGTTGCATTCTGACATCCTATGGCGAATACTAGCTATCATTTTCTCCATCCTAGGTTTACACAGGAGTTCTTGCAGCTATTCATGATAAGTGATGGGAGCTTGATTTTTCCAGTGGTGAAGAACCACATGTTTCACTGATAGGGACAACATCACCATATGATGTTTCCTCTCTCTCACTGCAATACCTGTATAATCACCAAAAACACATATCTCCAGTGTAAAAAGATCATTCGGTCCTAAGAGGGGATCAGCATATTTTTTTATTTGATTCAATAGGGGGTAATTTTAGGACATTTCCATAAGATATGGAGCAAAGTTCCATCCACCTGTCCACACTGTGTGCACAAAGGGGATGATAACTTGCCCATCCATGCTAATTTTACAGAAGTAAAGTAAATATTATGTAGGACGTGAAACTGAGTGAGTCAGAGTTTATTATTGGAAATGTAATGGTAAACATTATCCCACATGGCGTCCCAGTTAAAGGAATTCTGAGGAAAAGCTGAGGTCCAGTAGCCTGAATAACCAGTGATGTCTGGGAAAATTGCAGTAAAGAGAAGAGAACATATCTGGGATACTGAATGCAGGTTATCCCATGCATTCTTGAACCCTACCACTGTTTGTGCCCCCCCCCACCTCTGCTGAAAGGCTGCTCCAGGAATCCACCACTCTTTCTGTGAAGAAGTATTTTCTCACTTATCTACTGAATCTACTCTCCTCCAGCTTCACAGCATGTCCTGTTGCTCTTGAGCACCTTTTCTTCTGAAAATATTTCCCTCCTGTACCTTATTTACCCCCATAAGGTATTTAAAGGTCTCTGTCATATTCCCCCCTCTCCCTCCTTTGTTTCAGGGTGTACTTATTAAAGTCCTTTAGTTTCTCATTGTAGGGCTTTGGATGTAGAACCTGCATCATTTTAGTTGCCCTCCTCTGGACTGCCTCTACTCTGTCCATGTCCTTCTGGAAATGTGGTCTCCAGACCTGGACACAGTACTGTAAGTGGGGTCTTACCAGTGATCTATACTACACCACCTCCCTTTTGTTGCTGGCGATACCCCTCCCTATGCACCCCAGCATCCCACTAGCCTTACCAACGGCCTTGTTGCACTGCCTGGCCACCATTAGGTCATCCGATATGATTGCCTCCAGGTCTCTTTCCTGCTTGGTGATCATGAATACCACTCTACCCATTTTGTGTTCTGTCCCTGGATTTCTGTGCCCTAAGTACATTATTTTGCACTTTTTTGTGTTGAAACCCAGTTGCCATACTCTTGACCACTCATTTAGTTTTCTCAGGTCTCTGCTCATCCTTTCCAACTCCTAGAGGATCCACCCTATTGCATATTTTGGTGTCATCCACAAAGAGGCAGACTCTTCTGCAATGTCACTTATAAGGACATTAAAGAAGACCAATCCCAGCACTGATCACATTGGTCACCCTCCCTTCCTTGGAGTGAATTCCATTTACCAACACCCTCTGTCACCTTTCCCCTAACCAATCTCTTATCCATTATACCACCCTTGGACCCACTCCTAAACTACCCAGCTTGCTTACTTGTCTCCCACGTGAAACAATGTTGAAAACTTTACTGAAATCTAGGTAGGCCACATTGGCCAGTCCACTCTGACCTAAATCCTTTGTCAGGCAGTCAAAGAAATACAGTATATCAGATTCATTTGAAATGACAGCCCCCATGTGAAACCATGCTGCCTCAGGTCTTGTAACCCACTGGATTCAAAATATTCCACAATCCTCTCCTTCAGCAGTGATTACCTTTTCCACCACCAATATCCCACCACTGATGTCAGGCTGACTGGCCTATAATTGCCAGACTCCTCCCTTCTACCACTTTTGTGTAGTGGGACTACATCTGCCTTCCTCCAGTCCTGTAGAACCACTCCTGTTTCCAGTGAGCTGTTAAACAGAACTGTCAGAGATGCATTCAGTATGTCCCTTAAGTCCCTCAATACCATTGGATGCTCCCCATCTGGCCCCATTGTTTTGTCCACCTTCAGATTAGCAAATCTCTTCAGGATTCTGACCTCCAAAAAATGACTAGTGTCAAGCCCCCTCCCTTTAAAGCTTCTGTTACTTTTTTGCACCCCCCCTTCTCCTTTGTGAACACTAGGCACAAGTATTTGTTCAGGATTTCTGCCCTTTCCTGGTCTCCCACTGCACAGTTTCCTCCCCCTTCCCTTTTTAATCTTACAATCCCACCCTGGTCTTCCTCTTTTCACTTACATACAGTATCTAAAGAATGTCTTGTCCCTTTTTGTTACATCCCGAGCTATTTTCTCTTCCAGTTTATGTCTTAGCGTTCCCTACTACTTTCCCTGCTTCCCTCTGTTTTCTCTGACATGCCTCCTATCCTTCTCTCTGTGTCTCCTTATACCTTCTGAATGCTACCTTTTGCCTTTACCTTTTCAGCTGCCTCTTTTGAGAATCATAGTGGTATATTTTTCCTTTTGCTTTTGCTCACTTGTTTGACGCAGAAGTTTGTTGCCTTTACCATGCTCCCTTTTATCTTTGCCCACTGTTCTGCCACCCCACCCAGGCCATCCCCCCCTGCCAGGTTATCTCTGAGGTATCCATCCATCTTTATAAAATCTGCCCTCCTGAAGTCCTGATGCCACAGCCATCCTTATATTGAACCACACCATACAGTGATCACTGGTCCTTAAGTGGCTTCCCACCTTGACATCTGAAACATTGTCCATGTTAGTGAGCACCAGGTCCAGTATTGCCTCATCACAAATGTGTTCACTGACTACTAGCCTGAGGAACACTTCCTACAGAGAGTCCAGGATATCCCTTGTTACTTGAATACTGGCTCCAATTTGTACTAAGAATTGGGATAAAATAAAAAAAAACTTTTAAAACAATGCTCCATAGCCTTGCATGGAGCACGTCCCCACGCTAGTCCTATAGTGACATCATAAAACAAGGAAGCACGGGGATGGCTTCCGAGATCAGGAAGTGGAAGAGACCAAGCGGCTAGCCCTCTCAGGGGCAAAATATGATCCCTTCCCTTCCTTGGGGGAGTGAACTAAAAATTTACAACAATTTTGGAGGAACTCTTCTTCAGGCAAGGGAGCCTCCTGACCATTTTGCGCTGCACTGAGAAAGGTGCTCTTTAAAAGATATTAAAACAGGAATTAAATCCAAAAGTTTCTGATCATAAAAAAAAGAGAAGAAAAATGTGCTACCCATACCTCAGGCAAAATATATGTCTCAATACTGACCCCACAATTTGAAGTACCCTTGGCAACAAGTTGCCAAAAGGCTCTTGTATCACATCTTATGTCCACATTTAATGTAATATCACACCTGTTTTGTAGTAACTCTTTATACATTTTCCAGTTTACATTTAACTGACATCAATTAAGTTTTATGGGATTTCCCCTGATTTTTCTAATCTTCTTGAGGAGCTCAGCTCTTTCTTTTTTTACAAAGTAGATCAAACTATCCATAATTCCTCTTACCCCTCTGGGAAGAAAAATTGCATATGATTGAACAAATCTGAGAATAAAGAGAGTTAAAATGAGTAACCAGTTCAATCTCAGAATAACATGAAGAATCTGGAGGAGAACATTTTTTAAGTAGGGAGTAGACAACTGTAGAACCTTGATAGAGAGACCATTACTTCACTGTACCTTTTTCCTATTTCTTAGCACAACATCCAATAGAGAAATTGTTGTTAAAGGGACACTTGCAACCTCCCTACCACCAAACATAGAGACAATCTCTGGTATAAAGCCCTCAGTTCCAAAGTCCCCCATGACAGACAGCTCTACAGGGAAGCCAGAAATAAGTGCACCAGGGCCATTCGGCTAGCCAAGGCAAACCACTACAAACAAGCCCTAACAGAGTCCTGGGGTGCAGGGAGCAAGTTTTGGAGCAACATCAAAGAACTATGTGGGAAATCAGATAACCAACCACCTACCGAAATAACTCTTAATGGCACACCCTCACAAGACCCTACCTTGATAGCTAATACTCTGAATAATTCTTTCTCAGACCTCAGCCACATACTCCCTCCAAACTTCTTTAGCCCACCCACCTCATCACCACACACACCCTCACCAAAGATCAGCAGCCCACCTTTCCAATTTAAACCTATCTCGTGCAATAAAATGAAACGCTACCTCACACAAGCCTTAAAAAACCAAAAGACACAGCAGTGATAGCCTAGACCTAAAGATCCTGCGGCTAACACTAAATGTAATCATCCCTCACCTAACTAAAATATTCAACCTATCACTTCACCTAGGGCAATTCTCAACTCTCTGGAAAAGGGGTATCATCACCCGTTTACTAAAAAAGGGTGATCCAACCGACCCTGGTAACTATAGGCCAATCACGATTCTCTCTCCTCTCTCAAAAGCCCTCAAAAGAATAGTGTCAGACCAACTCACTGAATACCTGACAAATCACTCCCTACTCTGCCAAGAACATCATGGCTTCAGAGCAGGTCATAGCACCACCACGGCTCTCCTCTCGCTTACGTCATATATCCATGAAGCTCTCGATGCGGGTGACATAGCAGGAGCAATTTTCATAGATCTAACTAAAGCTTTCGACACTGTTAATCATGATTTACTTTTACACCAACTCCCATCACTCAACCTAGGTCCAGATGCCATACTCTGGTTCAAGAACTACCTCACAGACCAGACACAAAAGTAAAAATAAATACGACTCTATCCTCAAAACTCGCAGTTAAGTCGGGCGTACCACAAGGATCAATTCTAGGCCTGCTCCTATTCACCCTATTCCTGAATGCCTTCCCTAGCGCCTGCAACTGTAAGCTCCTACTGTATGCAGATGATGCAGTAATCTTTTGGAAAGACTCCACCCTGAATGCTCTTCAGCACAATTTCCAAACTAATTTCCAGGAAATAGAACACTGGTTCTTGAATCAAAGATTGGTACTAAATCTCAGCAAAACAAAATCCATGATCTTTACGCACAGACAAAGCCCTTACTATAGCTCCCAACTAAACATAACCAACCACCAGGGCACCATAATTGACCAAATATCACAATTCAAATATTTGGGCATCACACTAGACACATCACTGTCCTATCACATGCACATAGACCAACTCTCAGCCTCAGTAAACGCCAGACTAGGGACCCTTTTCAGGCACAGACAATGCCTCCGGCCCCGCACCCTTCGTCTGGCAGTAAGTAGCGTGGTCCTATCTCTGGTAGACTATGGAATAACAATATATGGAGCAGCTGACCCCACGGCACTAAAATGAATCAATCTGGCCCTTAACAAAGCTAGCCGTCTGGTTACGGATAGCGACAAGCTAACCCATACCTGCGAGCTCTACAAAAAAGCTAACTGGCTGACTTTCTCAGGCAGGTTAAAATACCACACCTGCCTCCAGGCCAAAAAAATCCAAATGGGTATTACACCCATTGGACTCCACCCACTAATAAAACTCAACACTCACAGGATTACCCCAAGACACCCAGCGAAAACACATGCCTTAGTCCCCCTAAGAAGGACAACGCTAGGCCAAAAGTTATTTGCTTTTCGGGCACCCACCTGGCTCAATGAACTCCCCCCCATCCATAGCACATGCCCCAAGCATTAGACAGTTCAAAGCCAGCATCAAGATGCACCTACTAGATTCAGAGACTTGTTGCTGCACCTGAACACATTACACCACATAGACGCAGGGTTGTTCATCCAACCTGAGATAAGGTCCTTTGATTGCAAAGTGTACCACACTTCTGGAAAGTACTCAAGTTCTTAAATGGTGCACTGTCTATCTGACTTGGGCTGCAATAGCAATCCCAAAATGTAACTACCAATCCATGGAATTATGTCTTCTGTCTTCTTGTAATACCTCTGTACACTATTATTTAATTATTGTTGTTATTGTCTGTTTGCCCTGACGTGGAGCCTTTGCAAAGGAGTCGCTGACTCAAAGGTTGTAATTCCGAAACTTTAAATAAATAAATAAAAAAAATCTCAGGTAAAGCCTACTAAATAGAGTTTGGAAGATGGTCAGCCTCTAAAGGACAGAGAAACAACTACACTTTTCAGCTGGTCCATCCCACAGAGCAACATCTATAATAGCTGCACCCAGGGAAGGGATGGAAGCCAGCTCTCCTTTCTCATCACTGGAAAGCCTAACATTTAATGGGTGGAAATTATAGTCCTGAATAACCTCTATGGGACCTGTGCTGGCAGCAATCGGTTTACTGTCATGTGAAGCTTTCACTGGTACAGAGGGGAATACTACAAAATGGGCCCACTGCTGCACCATCCAACCTTCAAAGTTACCAGTCCTAGCACTGGTCATGTTTGACAAATCTACTTTCCTTTTTTGACACAGTGAGTGCTGCCCTTGATAATAACCTATAGGTGGATGTACTGTATACAGACTTTGAAAAAGCTTTTGATACTGTGTCACATCAGGAATTAATAATTTGAGGGAAATAGGGGTACACTTTAATATCATCAGGTGGATTACAGCCTGGTTGGTCGAAATAAAACATTGTGTGTGTATAAAGGGTTTTATGTTCGGTTGGTCCCAAATGTCCAGAGGAGTTCCACAGGGATCCGTCTTAGGTCCGTCTTATTTAATATTCTGGTATCAACTTTAAATTGTAACTCCAATGCATGGTTAGCTAAGTTGCAGATGACATGAAGTTGGAAGCAATAATTACAAATGAACAAGATGCAAAAACATTGCAGGAAAACATACATTAGCAGGAGTGGCTGTTAAAAAAACTGAAATTTAATATAGCAAAATGCAACGTTATGCATCTGGAGAAAAAGAACCAAAGATATAAATACAATATAAATGGAGTTATTGTATCCCCTACAGAAGTTGAGAAAGATCTGGCAATATGGATCAATAAAGATTTGGAGTTAATCTACCACTATTCCACTACTGCAAAAAAAGCTTATGGTATTCTGGCCTCTAATATGAGGAATATAAAGAGCAGGGAAAGAGAGATAATTGCCCCTCTTTATGTGTCCCTGGTGCACCCTTATATAGAGTATGCTGGCAGTGTTTGGAAACCAAGATTGAAGGCTGATGTACGGCGAATGGAGGAGAGCAGAGGTGTGCAACAAGGAGGATAACGGGGATGGAGGATCTGTCCTATGAGGTGAGATTGAGAGAACTTGGTCTATTCTCGTAGCAATATAGGAGTTACAGAGGCGATATGTGCCTGGTATTCAAGGCGTGTAAAGAGCTGGACATTTGGGAATGTATAGGATTAGAGAAAAGATCAAACTTAGTCATTAATTGGGGCCACCAGTGTCAACTTAAAGGTGAGAATTACAATAAAAATCAGAGAGGGACCTGGTTCTCTCAACGTGCGTGTAATGGCATAATGGAATGCATTGCCTGATACAGTGGTTTCCTGTGTCACTATGAGCCAGTTCAAATCAGCCCTAGACAAACATAGTAAAGATGACCTATACCAGTTTAGTATATAAATTATGCAGGTCAATAATGGCCTAATGGCTAAAGCACCTGGTACTTTCCTATGATTCCTATGAAAGGAAATCATCTATAATAAGAATCGGGTAGCTAGAACATCTTTCATAAAGATTTTCACTAAATTCTCCTGTGATACCCATGGGCCACTGAGAAACTATCTTGAGGAGTAAGGTAGCATGTGTATATTAATAAGAATAAATGAAAAATTAAAAATCATAATATGAAGTACAATATAACATTCAATAACCAAGATGGGACATGAAGCAATGAGATAATCAATCTTAACAGGCCAGATTGCCAGAGGCCCTGCCTCTTTTATCCTTTTTTGAAGGGACTTAATATAATGATTAATAGAAAGTTCCTTTCCTTTTGAGTGGCAGATTTCTTGCAGACTATTATATTAAAGGAAGAGAAAAACAGCCTAGCACTGATAATCCCCTTTAGAGTTAAGACCTGCTATATTCCAAGAAATTAAATGTTCTGAGGTAACCCTACTTGAAGCTTCATTTTGCTTAAGAGGGCTAGAGAGGGCTGGATTCAACTCAGATGGTAGTCATTGATATCCACCTAGTAAATAAAATCTGTTGGTACTGGGAACATTGTACTGTATGTAGTCGTCTCAACAACAGGGTGTGCGACTGCATGTAAGGGAATATTAATTTTGCAGCAACTGTTTGGTACCACATACATACTATCTAGTAGACCACTCTTAGCCAATGCACTCTCAGCAATTTCCCTAGTCCCAAAACCATCTGTTTGTGCACTATCAAAGTCCTCACATCTTTTTGCCATAATGACTCCTTTGTTACCCAAAGAAATTTGAAGGTATGTTGAAAGAAAGAGCCAACTGACCTAGTTAATGTTGTATTAACTTTACCAGTATGCCTTCTTAGACCAAAAATACTTAAGGTGTAAAGAGAGCTATCACAGGAATAATAATCATTGCCATATCCAATTCTCTGTCTGTTAAAATACATCAGAATAAGATTGTGTTTCTCAAGCAGATGCCCATTATTCCAAAAATAGTTAGCCACCCTATGGGTTATGCACATAGTCTGCACACAGTCTAATCCATAATTATCCTTAATAACATAAACATCATAAATATCTCCTTCATTTATCTGGACTTCCATTTTTGTATGAAATAACTTAGTAAAGGAGTCCAATGGTAAGAATCCTGCAGAAGTTAATTCCTTATTATAGCCATATAATCTAAGAATACCATAGTTCAATACCTCAGAGGAAATCGGAACCTTATTATCATGAGCGATCAGAGCTATTAAGGGTTTTATCAGTCAAACAAATCGCAATACCATCCACAGCTGAAAGGGGCACTACCACCAAGAGGTCCCTATTCTCCCCATAATTTCTTTTATTTGTATCCAACAGTTGTAAATTAGAAGTGCTGGCAATCAATCCTTCCTCAGGAACTGTTTTTCTATCTAATTTGTCCAATATAATATTACAATCCTCCTTAACGACAGCCAAGTCAGCACACGTAGCCTGCAGTTAAGAAACAGGGACTTACCTCACCCTACACCATCAGTTTTTGTTGCTAGATGCAAGTTTCTATCATTAAGAGTCTCCCTGCTATTCTTGTGCAGATTTACTGGCTTGGCAGTGGCATTCACATGACATGCTTCACATGACAAAAGGGCGACTAAGAAGGTAGAGGGCTTGCAACACAAGATTTATGAGGAGAGATTAAGGGATTTATGAGGAGAGATTAAGGGCCCTCAATATGTACTCTCTGGAAGAGAGGAGGGAAAGAGGGGACATAATAGAAACATTCAAGTACCTCAAGGGTATAAACAAGGTGCGGGAGGAGACATTTTCCAATATAGGAGGAGCACAAGAACAAGGGGGCATGACATGAAATTGGAAGGTGGGAGATTAAGAGGGAATGTGAGGAAGTTCTTCTTCACAGAGATGGTGGTGGACGCATGGAATGGTCTGCCTCTGGAGGTGGTGGGAGAGAGCACAGTGGATGGATTCAAGCATGCTTGGGACAGGCATAGGGGAACTATAGAGGTACAGCAGCGGATGGGTCAGAAGGAGTAATCCAGCACAAGGGCTTACGGGCAAACTAGATGGGCTGGGCGGTCCTTATCTGCTGACAATTATTGTGTTTCTATGGCAGTATACCCAAGAGAATGAGAATTAGTCATTACTATCAACAACAGATCTGCCATTGATGTTTTTTTGTTTTTGTCTCCCCAAGCATGTCCTCCTTTTTACTGTCTTCTTCAATTTGTTGATTTTACAGGGGCCTGTTCAGGAAAAATAATTGAACTGAAATCAGGCATACTGCCAAGCACAGGTTGGTCAGGTTCAACATTTTTCACAGAGGAGGATTCTTTCACAGGTTATATTGTATTAAATCTACTTCAAATATTGTCCATCCTGACCCCATTAATGACAATATCCTCCCTAATAATACCTAGCTTGTTTCTAAGTATTACCAACTGCTCTATCTATTGCATTTGCTGCATACTGATTACTCATCATATTGATAGTATCTGTACTAAGATATGAAGGAAAATAAGTAATTGGTTCAGGATTTTCATTTAGAGCATGAAATTCCATGGAAGGCTCTGGACTGGCAGACAGCACTATTACATTAATGGGAGACAAGTTCAGTTGGGTTTTGTTAAGATTTTCTATGCCTTTTCTATGATGAGAAGATTTATGTAAACTTTTAAGTCCAGTAATAGTATTCTGGAGGTCAACCAGAACCTCACATACAACAGTATCAGTGGCATTAGATTTTATATTATTAATATGGCTCTCCATTTGAACTTGAGAAGAATTGCTCTTACTAAAAGTCACAGCCCTGCTACTGTAAATCTACTTGGCTTCTTCAGGTTCTTTTGAGAGATGGAGTAGCTAAATAGCTCAAGATAGCTGTCAGATTGTAAAATAACATTTAATTCATCATTATTCTGAGAATTAAAAAGTTCTTGCTTGTCTACCATCTCAGCCTCCTCAAAGTTTAATACTGTTTTTTATTTTTTTAAATGAATTCAATAAATTATTAGGGACAGTACCAATTTTTGAGATGAGACCAACTTGTGGCAGGAAGAACCTATAATTATCCCTGCAACCTTTCTAGTGTTCAGACATTCCTTACAAGTGCGCAATCCTCCATCCATCCTATTGGCAGATGCACGATCATAAATTTTGGACTGGACTGTCAGAGGTCAAGCCCCCAGACATGATAACATTGTCCAGTTTACTTCATGCATCTCTAGAGGCTGGTCACAGTCTCTGATCACTCCCAAAGTCTCAGGTAATTATTCCAACAAAATTTACACCTTTCACTTTCCCCTATTCTTATATAGCACATGTCGACAGACAAGTGCATGTTAACCTTAGGCTCTTCTCCTAACTTTTCTGTATGCCTGTAATATCACCAGGAACAAAAAAAAACCTCTCTATAGATCAGGAGCACAAGTCAAGCTGGACCCTCAAGTAGCATCCTAGCTTAAAACCCCCGTCCTGGTCAGGACCCTCATGAAGCGTCCTCATTGGCTAGCTTCCTGCAGACTGGACCCTCCTGCGGCATCCATTCCATGTCAGACAGTGCTTACAATGAGACTCACATGCAATTCTATAGCAACCACTAAGTAACAGGCAGTACAAACCAGGGGAGCATTCCATTATAACAGCCTGAGGAGTACAGGGAGAGCTGCAAAGGGATGAGTGCTTTAACATTGTTTTTCTGCATGCCTATTGTGCTGGTTAGGTAATAAGTGAGACAATAAAAGTTAACTCCAGCACCAGGCAGAGCTGGAACAGAGGGATGAGATCATTGTAACCACAACCCTAGCTGCTCAGTAGTTAGACATTCAGTTGGTGGTTTGTACAACCTCCGCAGTAACCCATCAAATAAAGGAATACTGCATGCTACTAGCTACAATTTAGAGTGCGTAAATGCTGTTACAAATTTAAAAAGTATTGCATGGATGTTACTGAGGCAGGTAGAAATAAAGGTTGCTTAATAAATTAAGGCATCCTTCATCTGATCATCACAAACAAGTTACCTGTCCTGTCACCAGTAAAACAGAATCACAGGCTCTCCCAGTGCATAGCCATAGGCACAAGTAAGCTGGACCCTCCAGTAGCACCAAAGTTTACAATCAGCTGGTTTTGGTCCTAGGCCCTCATGTAGCATCCACACTTCCTGGTCCCCTGAGGAGCTGGACCCGCAGGCAGCATCCACTTCACATCCAGGCAGTGATTACAGTAAACCCTATGCACAGTGCTCTCAAGCAGACAATCATTAGTCTACAACAGTGCTAGAGAGTTGGACCTGTAACATGTTGCCCAGATTGACTATGGGAGTGACCTGTGAATGTGTGGTACATCTAGCAGACCTGGGTTTGATTTCCCACAACCTCCACTTGTATGCTGTGGACTTCTGACTAGGCATTAAATGTCTAGTTGTATGAAAACCTCAATGTCTCACTGTGAAATTATTTTTTTTCTCCTGTGAAGGTTCTGCACTCTTTTTGCCTCTGCTGGAACATATTCTGGCATACTTTTCCTGCAGCCAGAGGCCCATGCTTTAGTGGGACTTCTGTGTCTTGCAGTACTGGGGTGGGGCCCAGGTGCTAATAAATCCAATTCCTGCCCTGCCAATGCATTGGAACATTCTTGTTATACTGGGGTTGTCTTCCTGAGTTACAATTGCCTCCCATGCAGTCTGGAATGCTGGAGTTCTGCGCTTCTTGCGAGTGCCTGAGATCTCACGGCTACTATGTTGGAAATGGCCGGTAATCACATGAAAAGCTCTCGGTCCTTCCTGGCCCTCATCAGGAACTGGGTGGGAATCTAATATGTACTTTGTTGTGTGCACATCAGCAGTGCACATCACGCGTCCCAACTTCACCCCATTTTTTTCTGCTCTCGCTGCAGTTTAGGGGGCTGAACCGCACTAGTAGCTGGGGTACTCTCATGAGATGCCAGGTCTCACGAGATAGCAGCCATCTTGCTCCATGGTGTTCACATGGCAGTCTCGCAGGAATGGCAGCCATCTTAGTCCAGTTCCAGGACAGCAGCCATCTTATGCAGGTAAAACCTGCTCCAGCCAATCTCGGGAGAGCCTGTCATTCCCAAAGACAGCTGGATGAAGAGAAATAAAGGCCATATGGAGTAGGTCTTCAGGACCATATTAGAGTGCCCACTCAGACAACCAGATGGTTTGCCTCTTGGTTCACTCGGCGCTTTTCTTACATGTTGCTGCCTCACTTCCTCATTCAGTGGGGCAGAGGACAGTTTGTGTGTTTTCCTTTTAAGCCACATTTTAAGATATACATAGTGTGCCTGGGGGAATGGTAGCATACCCCTAGAAGATGTACATGTCAAAGCACGCAAATATTGGGTCTGAGCCCTGATGAGAAACAGGTCACACTGGCAGCAAGGGCTCCCCATACCAATCTACTTCTAGTATATCCAAGGATTCAGAGGCTTGGAAGACATGCAGGGAATGTTTGTGTGTATGTGTGGTGCTGCACATTAAGTTACTACATGACTTCATTCTTGGTAATTTGAGTACTACAGACTACTTGGGATGTTACAATGTGCACCATGCCAATTAATGTCTCACATATAGAAAGCCTCATGAGGATTCCAGACTTCTGGCACCAACTTCAGCTTTGCACAATGAAGCTTTGACTATCAGGCACTATACATTTTATATCTCTCAATTTTTTCCCCAGCATCTAGTACTCTTCCCCACATGTCCTTGACTCCCAGGACTTTTCCAACAGGAAACTCAGGCTAATAGGGGTCTCCCAAATCCATGGGGGATTACAGCATTGCTTTACAGATGCATAAAAATCTTTATTGACTAAGACCTTGGCTTCTGGGTTGGACATGGCTCTCCCTTATTAATCCACACATGTAGACAGTTTAAGGAAGGGCGGTCAGGCTCAGACCCGAGCATGCCTTGGGATATAGACCCCCATGCGATGTCTAGAATCATAGAATAATTGAATACGTGGGCAAAGAGGACTGGTAGGCCCAGCTAGTCTACCCTACCTTCTTTGTCTCACTCTACACCATAGACTTAATTCAACACAGGTGTCTTTTCTCAGTCCTTATCACTGGGCACTGTTGCAGCATAAATTCCATGCATTTTTTCAGTGCCCCAGGTCTTTATCACTACCACCTCCTCTGGCAGGCTGCCTCATGAGCTTACCACCCTTTTCATGAAGCAGTAACATCCCTTGTGAACCTGTTTCCCTTCAAGCTTTTAGCATGCCCTGATGTTCTGGTGTTCTCCCACATGTGAAAGAGTCACACCTCCTGTGCCTGGTTCACCCTGTGAGATACAGCTAGATCTGAGTCATGGCCCAGCTAGCTGTCCCCTCCTCTGGGGAATTCATGTTGAGCTCTGGTAACCTCAATCCATATGGATTCTCATGTAATTCCTGCACCATGGCACCAGTGTAGCATCACGAGCGGGACAAGGGAGGGTACTGTATGTTATTTATGGTTCCAAATAGAAACAGGCGGACTCCATCCAGCACAGCCTACAAGTACATTCCTTACAAAAACCTTCTTGATGGCTGGTCAATTAGGTCACTTCCTCATCTCATCACCCTAAAAGATGCCTACCACCACACATGGCATTGTAGTGCTTTCCACGACGCTCCATGAGACAGGGTTGCATGTCATTTCATACCTGGGCAATTGGCTCAGATAGGCCAGGTCCCAACTCAGGCACAGAGGTACATGGACACAGTACTTCACCACCTACAACAACATGGCTGGAGGACACAATATAATGTAGTTGCTAAGGACCGGGGCTATGAACCTGGAGACCTGAGGTTTGATCCATTCCCCACAGCACCGCTGAGTACAGTCAAATGTTTTCATACACTAGGTTAAAAGCCAGCTGGTCCCCACGCAAGGCATATTAAACCTCGACACACAGATAATCACATGCCCAGGGCCTAATGACCACAATGGAAGAGAAAGTTTACAACCTGATCTAGCTTATTGGGTCATTCCAGATGCATCCCCACTGGCCAGTGCATGTTTACCTGCTGCTGCTCAGGCTCAGGGTGTCTATGGCTATGCACATGCCCACTCCGGGGATCTGTTCTAGATGCATGAGACTGGTTGACTCGGAACTGCGAACACAGACTCACACAATCTTCCTTGAGGCACGCCATTGGCAAGGACATCTTTGGCATCAATGATGACAGATGCAATCCTCCTAGGTGGGGAGCCATGCTAGGTGCCAGGTATTCAAGGTAGCTGTTTTCCCCAGAATCTCATCTGCCCATCGACATGGAGAGGGATGACAGCAGTACACTGTGCCCAGTTATTCTTCGCTACTCAGGTTGCTGATCAGGCAATCCTGATAAAGAAGAACTCCAAGTTACCATGGCTTACATGAGCAAACAAAGGGGACTCAGAGCAAGGCAATGCTCAGAGAGGTGCGAAAATGCTAAAATGAGGAGAACATAACCTACTGGCAATCTTGGCTACCTGCCAGGCTGGCACACTGAACTCTCAAGCAAACTGGGTTAGCTGAAGGCCACCAACACCCGGGATTGCGAGAGTGTTTCTCAGGGTCAGGTCCATGAAAGTCACAGTGTGGATGTTGGCTCCTGACCAGTGAAGCAGTTCATGGTATTCTCTGCTCTGAGTAATCATACTTGATACCCAGTTGGCATCTTCACCACCACCTGGATCCTCTCAGCCAGTGTTCACTGTTTTCACCACAATGCTCAGACTGACTGCATGGATGCTGAAAGGCACAGACTGTTGAATGCCAGGTATCTCCTCAGGGGGTTAACTGGTTTTTCACACTCCAAAATACAATCGACAATAAGACATATCATAAGCATTGGAAGGTCTTCTGTAAATGGCACCACAATAGGCCTGTCCCCTTTGGCAGTGGGCCAGACTTTCTCAATGAAAGAGCACACAAAGGTCTTGCAAGCTCCTTTTTGAGGATACAGATTTTGGCTACTTTTACAATGTGGGGCTCAGTTCGAACCCAGGTGTAGTCCGGCTGCTGCAGGTGGTATAGCTTACATCTACCCGCATTGGCTCACCTGCCCTCTGTGACAACCTGATCTGGGCTTGGACAGCCTCTATAAGCCTCCTTTTCTGAACCTAGTTCTCTATACTAGATGACTCTCAGCACTGTCTTGCTGACAGCTACAGTATGTGCTCAGCTGGATGGGTGACTGAGTGCAGGTGATATCAAGCTGAGCACCGTTCCTTGCTTTCATAATGACAGATGGCGCAGAACAATTTCATCCTTCTCTGCGAAGTTGGTATCCCATTCCATATGGGGCAGGAAATTCCTTACTTGCCATGCTCACACACCAAGGTGGCAATGATATGGCTTCTCATCTGCTCGACATAGTATCTCTCTTGAAGGCTCATCTGACCATGTCTGAAAGTTTCCATCAGTCAGATAGGCTGTTCATTTTCTTTGAGCAATTGAGCTATATTCACAGTATAGACACAATCTAGGAAGTGCTAGCTACCACACGTTGCTCTACTGTGGAGAAGTCGGGAAAGCAGGGGTTATACAAGGCTTGTTTTTACATTTGAAATGATATGCCACCATTGCCTCAGTTCAATGTGACTGATTGTATAGCCCTTTATAGTTTGTCTTGATGCAAATTGTTTTTCCTGCCTGTTTCTCTGCTGTTGCTTTCTCTCCCTGTAGGAGCCAGAAGTTCAGTCCGTGGAGGAGCCCCCGCCCCCCCGCAAGAGACAGCAGGGAGTCCTGCTGAAGACCATCCACAGAAGAATTCAGCAGCGAAGAGTGGAACAGTTCTCTGCAATAACTTATTTTTTCAGCACCTCCTTGCCTTCTGTTTAGTATACAACCCTAGTGAAATTTCAGGCACTACCATATAAAAACTTTCACTGAGAAAATAATTGTAAAGGTGACCTACGGATCCACTGAATCAATGACTCAGCGAACACTCTGAACAATAGACTCAGTCCAAACTTTTTATTTTCTGATGGACCTTAGGACACTACACTCTGACTCTGTTTATTTTTGTATTTTTTTTTTTAAGTTTGGGGATTTCTTTTTTTGCTTTGTATTTTATACTAACCTAGTTGTTAGACTTAGGAAGTTGAGTGTCGGAGCTCTTTCTTTTTTCATTTTTCATCAATTTTTACTTGTAGTTCTTACAAGGGGTGTTAAAATCATTATCTTTTGAATTAAAGGTATAATATTCATTTTTATTTTAAAGAACAAATTCAAATTGTGTGCTTCCTGGTCACATATCAAATTTGTGACCTCATCCAACTTAAAGGCTCATGCGTGGTGTTCATAAAGCTAGATGCACCATTTTGGAGAATTAGAACTGGAGCAGGATGCAGGACTCCTTGCTGAATTTTCAGCTACTTTTTCAGTCTGAGAGGTAGCAGTTTCTTTCTTCTTTCTTTTCCCTGGTTATACATTTTGTTATTTAATGTTTTAAACTTCAAATTACTTAAAGCACTGTTTTATTTTAGGTTTGAATTTCTTGGCCTCAGTGTGGGTGCTTGCTTGGCCAACAGTAGCTTACTGCAGAAACAATCTGTTGATGCCCAGAGCGCCCATAACATCGCAAATAAGGTAAATATGGTGTTAGAAATAGTTTATTCCATCTTTTGCTCTTGCTTCTTTTTAGAATGCCTATTTTATAACTTTTTAATATGATTTTATTGTATTTTTTATACCCCTCAAAGTCAAATTGCTTTCATTAGAGTGATATAACTCTTTTTTTATTTTGTTATTGTGGCTGTTGCTCATAATAACAATCAGTGATTGATTTTTTACTGTATCTATAATTATTCTTCATTATTTTAATACACAAATCTGTTATTATTGGATTTTTTTTCTTCTTTAAAGTGATTTTTCAAAATTCGTGGAGCAGTCTGAAGTACGGAACTCTATTCTAAACAAGAAGCCAGCCATAAATCTAAAAGGAAATATATCATTGAATTCATCCCTGTTTAATGGACACACTGAGGGTTTGTTACTGGCACCTTTTAACCAGACAAGATGGAAACTTGAAGACTTTGGTGATCTACATTATTTTAGCCTTACTGTACTTGCTGACTTACCAACAGCACTGTCATGTTTTGTACATTATTAACTCTAAATTGTGCCTTTTTGCCTGTTTTGTTCCTATTATAATGCATGATATGTATCTCCTCTATGTACTATGTAACTTGCACCTCTGAATAACTGTTTGGAACTCTTATTGTACACACTGTATATGTATTTGTTTTTTACTTGTTCCTTGATTTGTACTCTCCCAGGTCGTGTCTGAAAATAGGCAGTTCTGTCTAGTGTACTTACCCAGTTACCAAAAATAAATAAATAAATAAATAATATTTTATTGTTCCTCAACGTATGGCAACTTTTATTTTTTGATAAAACCTATGAAATTAACAAGAGTAGCACTGAACTTACTAGGTAATTCTGCTCATGAGTGTTTACTGTTGCTTAACTGCTATACTATACTGTGATTTGCTATATTAGGATTTTGTGAGGCAAACATCATTTTTTGGTGCTTGACTATCAATATATTTGATAAACTTGTGCCCTATTTCTTACACAAATGGTTAACACTAGACTACAGAGAAAGGAGTTAGGAGATTTCTCCCCATTGTATAATGAAACCATGCTAGAAAAAATTAAAAAGATAAAAATCCTAAGTCTCAAAAAAAACTAAACAAACAAAAATGACTGATCATTTAATAAAACTAAATATGTCTTCTGAGGGTATTACATCTCCCACTTTAATTAGAATTGATAACTCATCTTCTTCCCCACCAAGAATCATTCAGATGCTTAATAATAGTTTAGAAAAATCACTGAATCTTGTCTTTGAAGAAGACTCAGAGGTAATTAGCATACACAGATCTATTAGCAGATCATTTTAGACAGAGAGGAGCAGTTTCCTCTCATTACCGTGGGAGCAATCAAATGATGAAAACTCTCCAAGTCATTCCCAATCCAGTGGTAAAGATGATATGATTTTTGTATCGGGCACAAATTAAAAGAGTAATCAATGAATTTCAGCACACAATTGAAGGCATGAAATTACTGGAGCCCAAATATGAAAATTGAATACAAATGAATGAATGACCAGGCTAGAATTAGAGGGTTAAATTAGCTTGAGATTTCAGAAGTTAAAGTTGATCAACCTCCCCATGTTTCAACATTCTTTGAGTGATGACTTGGTTACATCACTAAAAAAATACCCATTTAGCAAATACTGTACATTCATTTTTGAACAAATGATAGTTCTCAAAAATGAACTTGAAACTGCCAGAGAAGGTATTGCAATTAATGGAGTCTGATTAGATGACATTCTTCAAAGATTGGATAAGATATATCCACCTGAAGAGTTAGATTCTATTCCTTTAGAAGCCTCCTAATTTGCCCCTGGTAAATTAAGACCTCATTTTACCCCAATTGTCATACCTGAAACACTAAAAAGGAAAACAAATAAGAGAAAAAAGGGTAAAAAAATCCAAAAACCTCGCTGACTCTGAAAAAAACAGATGTTGGAAGAATACAGGAAAATTAATTAGTTGAATCTTTTAGCAACCTAACTAATAATAACTCAACCCCTATGACAATAAACTCAACTAGAGCTACATTGGATAAAACTGTGAGTGAAGTGGACCCTTTAATGACTAAGATACCTGGTGAAAATAAAGTGAGTAAGTGGCTTTATAAACTAGAGCATGAGACTGGTTTGTTAAAAAAGCAATGTGCACATAAATCAGAGGTGCAGATACCCAGTACAATGACTAGTGACACTAATATGTCTCAATTTCACAATACAGAATGTGACACCTCTAATATTGTGATTACTGGAGTGGAGCAGACTGTTAAACAAATTCCAAAATAAGATCCCCTTTTAGAAAACTCCCTTCCCCTGTTAAGGTTCACAACACTAAGTGATTGACCCAATTGGAGCTGTGAAAAACTGAAAGCATATCTAATTGGTATTATGGCTCTGGATTTGGACCTGGGCATATTGGAAAATGACATAAAAGAAGTGGGAAGATCCCATGATGGGCGCCACTATACATTAGAATTCTTATTTGATTCTTCTAATATCGCTAACTATATATGGTATAATGGGGAAAGATTTTGGGTCAAATATATTTTTTTAACCTTTCCAAACAGGTAACAATTCAATAAAACACAAGGTGTGGGATATTCAAAAGGGTTGCGCCATGCGCAATAGGGTTGCGCCTGCGCAAGTCCGAAATTGCGCCATTCTGCCATATTCAGCAGGAGGCAGTTGTGCCCCCTAAGGCAAGCTGAGCAACAGTGCAATGCAAATGAATGCATGCTGAACTGGAGTGAGAGGAACCATGCATAAACTGCACAGCCTGATATTCAGCAGGCTGTGCAGAGTTATGCAGGCACAACCCCCAACCCATGCCTGCACAACTTTGAGCCAAAAAAATAAGGAATAAGTCGAGGATCACCCACAGGTGAGCTGCCACATTGTAGGGTGCAACACAGCAGCTGCCACCTGTGGCTGGCCCTCAACCTACTCCCCGTGCCCCCCCTGCAGCCCGATCTTGGGCAAAAGTGTAGAAAATCCCCCCCCTGACTGGCCGATCGCGGGCAAAACATAAAATCCCCTCCTCCGACTGGCCTGATCGTGGGCAAAAGCTTAAATAAACCCCTTCCACCAGCCTGATCGCGGGCTGCAAATGTTTAAACCCTACCCCCCAGGAAATATCCCTGGTGGTCCAGTGGACCGCTAAGCCCAATCGGGCCTGCCAAAGTTTAAACCCTCAAGAACATATCCCTGGTGGTTCAGTGGACGCTAAGCCCAACGGTCGGGCTGCATAATGTGGCGACACCCCCCAGCACACATCTCGCGATCCTGCAGCCTCACCTCACCTGCCTGAGCCACATTCCTCACCGCCTCTGGCAGCCGGAGGGTGGCAGCATCCCACCCGCTCGCTTCACCACCACCAACCGACTGCCCAGTAGGGCTGCACACCCATTGGGCAGAGCTAGAGCCAATGGATGGCGGCCCACACATACTAGGCAGTCCAGATATGTGAATGAATACATATCTGGATCGCTCTTGTATGGTATGGGCTGCATGCCCATTGGCTCTTGCTCTGCACCATGGGGTGCAGAACTCCCGGGCAGTCAGTCAGTGGGTGGCAGGGGTGGCAGGCGGTGGGATTCTTCCACCCGCTGGCTGCAGGGGGAGAGGTGGTGGGGCTCAAGGTGGGTGGGGTGGGGGACACAGATCACCAGGATGGCCTTGGGGTGTTGCCATTATGCAGCCCGCGATCGGGCTTAGCGCCCACTGACCACCAGGGATATGTTCTTGGTTCTTGGGGTGGGGTTTAAACTTTGGAGCCCGTGATTGGGCTTAGCGTCCACTGGACCACCAGGGATATGTTCTGGGGACATTTTCGTCGGGCTGACGTGCGGGGTTATTTAAGCTTTGTTCATGATCAGCCAGTCAGGGGTGGGGGATTTTACACTTTTGCCCGCAATTGGGCTGCAGGGGCATTGGTCCTCGATGGCTGCTGCCGGCAGGGTGCCAGGTGCAAGTCCTCGGGGATCGGCACACCTGCATGCTAATGGCATTCAAATGGGGCCATAAATAGATGCAAATGGCCCCCCCGTGTCTTGCATGAATTATGGCCCCATTTGCATGTCACCGTTTGAATATTGGAAATTTGCGCATGGCACAATGGTACTTGCACCACCGCAACTTGAATGATCCACTCTGACCACTTGCCATGGAGCAAGTTCCACTGCACCATGCACAGTGGCTGTGGACAGGGGGTGATATTCAAAGGAGTTGCTCAATAGTGCAACTCCTTTGAATATTGCCCTGGCCACACCCCTGCACAACTATTTTGTGCAGCACAAGAGCTTGTGCCACAAAATAGCGCAGTTTGAATATCCAGCCCACGGAACTTATCAAGACACTCTCAGAACTCCAGTAACTTTATCTTTGTTTGGCATGGAGAAATTACCTAGAGAAAGTGATTTCAAGTTACAGGACTCTCTGTGTAAGTTGTTTAACAACTTTTTAAGGGTTAAATTGGGGAGAAAGGGTGTTATGAATGTTAAACAGAAGGGAATTAACTCACAAATAGATATCCTAGTGAAGAACAGAGATATAGCACAAAACCTAATATGCAAAAGTCCCTTGTTGGATGTGTTGGGCTTACACCTGGTCCAAACGGTGGAAATATTTCCACCAAAAAAATGAAATCCATTAATTAATGGCAGCACAAAGCAAAACATGTCCTTATATTTATCAAATAGATCTGAAGCATTGGCTCAGTAGTCAGATAGAATCAATCCACAGAAAAATGAGGAACTTCAACAAAGTCTGGTAAATGATGATTTGCTCTTTATATCTTGGAACATTTTAGGAATTTAAAATAAGTTTTCAGATCAGGGCTGCTTGATTTTATTACTAAAGCAGAAGTGATTTGCTGCCAGGAATCCTGGCATGAGGATGACAAACTAATGGCTCTTAATGGATATGATTGTTTACATACTCTGGCCATAAGGAGACAAATATGGTTGACCATCTGGGGAACTTATTACGTATATTAAAATTGGTGTCTTTAAGTTAGTAAGTCAATTATATATTGATAAGAATTTTATTGTCATGCTGCTTATTTATTTATTGAAATGTTTCACCAGAAAAGGCAATTTGAGCAATAAGTTGCTCTTTTCCTGGTGCATCCTGGGGGAGAGGGGTTAGGAGATACAATCATACAAATTCAATACATTGTAAAAGGAAACTAAAACTTTATACCCAGTACAGGATTTCATAATCAGGTAAATAGTCATACTCAAGAGGTGCTCTAGGCGAGTAGTGCACAGCTACTAAATTAAAGTGCATTGAAGTGTCAGTTACAACAGGTAAATAACAAAAACAGGCAGTGGTAAGAATACAATAGTGCATAGTTAAATGGCGGGTTAGAAATGGGGGAAAGGAGAAGTAACGGGTAAAGGAGGAACAAGGTGTGAGCTTATTTACAGGACAGATGGCAGGGGAGTTTAGAGAAGCTAGGAGCAGGTACAGTTTGGAGAGAACAAGTTGTGGAGAGATGATGATAGAGACTAGGGAGAAGAAGAGTGTCAGATTTGAGATGGCAGCGAGTTCCAGAGTTTAGGAAAGTGGTACGAGAACTCTACTTGACCGACCTAAGTAGATTTACAAGGGATAGCCAACATGCGTTAGTCACATATGCCAATGCCTGTTGAACAATTTTACACTGACCTACATTACATCGACAACAGCAACAGGTTGCTGTAATGTTAGCGCGGGATCCCGGCACTGCTTTCTGGTGGTCTTGTACCCCCTACCTGAATCAACTCCAATTCTGAGTTGATTAGTTAAGTTATGAGGGGTGTGGGGGCAGAGCCCCCTGCATGAGGGGTTCAGGAGGCAAAGAAATAAAGTCTTCATAGAACAGATTTATGCTGACCACAATTGCAGTCAACATAAAATCATTGCTGTGACATTGTTCGACAATGAATTTATTAAACCAGTGTCATGGATCCTGTGAGTCATTTGATCTGAGTGCATGCAAGGGGAGGAGAGAGGAGGAAAGAGAAGAGGAGGAAAGAGAAAAGGAGTGGTATGAGGGTGATGATCCAAACCTGAATTTAGTGATGAATTTAGCACAGTGGGTGATACGTCTGCTATAAAAAGAGGGAAATGACAGGGAGTGATAGAGGTCACAGTGGTGAGTAAGGGAAGGAGAGTCCAGAGTGAAGTGGCAGAAGGAGTTGAAGAGGGTGTCCAAACTGATTAAAGAAGACTTGGGAGCAGCACTGTAACCCACATTGCAGTAGTCAAAAATAGGGATTGTCATCTTCTGGACATGGTCACGCCTAGCCGATAGAGAGGGGATGGCTCAAGGGCAATGTGGGGAAGTATTTTTTTATGGAGAGGGTGGTGGACACATAGAATGACCTTCCTGAGGAGGTTATGGGGTCAAAAACAGTGTGGAAATTCAAGAATGCATGGGACAGACATAAGGCAATTGTAGTGGGATAGTAGGAGGAAGTGGGCTTTGGTTAACTGGAATGTGCAGCATATCCAGTAGGTAGGGAAATGGGTAGACTAGGTGGGCCAAGCGGTCCTTATCTGCTGTCAAAGTCTATGTTTCTATAGAGGAATGTAACTACAGTTCCTGTATAAGGCATCAAGCTTGGGGTGCAATTTTTTCAGGATGGCGTCTATGTGTCCAGAGAAATTGAGGTGTTGGTCAAGCCATACCCCAAGATATCTAAAAGAGACGATGTCCTCTAGAATCATTTAATCAATGATGTGGAAAGTAGTCATAGAAGGAAACCTGGAGAGTCTTTGCCTAGTGCCAAAGGTCAGGAAGACAGTCTTCTTGGCATTGAGGAAGAGTTGATGAGAACTGAGCCACAGCTGAATCTTTTTAAAGTCATGCTGGAGTCTGGCAGTCACATCAGACTAAGAATGGCCAGAGGTGAACAGGACTGTGTTGTCTGCATACATGTGAATTGATTTAGAAGTGCAGACAGATGTGAGTTCATTTAGAAAAATGGAGAAAAGAAGAGGGCCTAACACTGAGCCCTGTGGCACACCAGTGTTGATTTGGAGTGAAGGGGATATAGAATCAGCAGTTCTAACTAATTGCATTCTACCTGTGAGGATAAAAAAGATACCTTTATATTAGTAAACTGCTATATACCTCCAGAAACTTCCAAATATTCTTCCAAAGATATATGGAAACTTTTTGAAAATATTTTATATGCCATTGAAAACAAATAACCATCTGGTTGACATTTTAATGATGGGAGACATGAATGCAAGGATAGGTACCTTTGACGGTATTACAGACAATTCCTTTTTAGCCCATACCAATACCCTTCCTAATATTCCCCTATGAAGTACTTTAGATCTTAAAATTAATAAAGCAGGCTTTTCTTTAATTGAGCTAGCCAGATTATATAACTTTTCCCCACTCAATGGAAAAGTGGAGGGGGATCTCACTGGTAACTGCACTTACATTAACACTAAGGGAAATTATTTTCTTGACTACGTTCTATGGATGGGTCCAGTAGCAACTTGGACCAATTTGGTTATTCCAGTTAGAGCTAAGAATGACCATCTGCCCCTTTTACTGAGAGGTTTCTTATTAACTAGTCCCATTGACCCCATTAATAGACCTCTAGTGAATAAGGTAGAAGTATGTAATATTGAAATAAGAACAAACAAAAGGATATTTTGGGACTGGAAGCTGGAACAAGATATTGGCAATTTCATTCAAAATACCCTTGTGCAGCAACTTTTTCCCTCCTTGAGCAATTCCTTTAGTTCTGATTCGTGGCATCTTTTTTTATAATCTATTAGAGACAATTAAACCTGTGATATATAAACCAGTTTCTATTAATTCTTTTGGGAAATAATGTAATACATAGTTTGATAAAGAATGTAAGAAATATAAAGCATTCCTCACTGCTCAAACTAGAAGAGTAAGGAAATCCAAGGATCGAATGTGTTACAATAAACTAAAATCAAGATAGGAAAAACTATAAACATTTTCTCCAAGGGAAAACTCTAACATCAACATGACCAATGGTTAATTATGCTTAAATCAATAAATAACAATGATAATAAAAACATTTTGGTCATTGGTAGTGAAAGGGACTAATAATTATAAAAACAAAATGGATTCTTCAATAACTGAAAATCAATTGATCAACTATTTTTCCAATATCTTCTATGACTCAGAGCTTCAAGATAATTTTTTCGTTCAGCCTCTGGTCAGTGCTCAACAGGACATATTTAATTATTCAAAAATATATTTTTCCATTAAGTGTCTGAAAAAGAACAAGGCCCTTGGACCGATCAAGTTCTGGATGAAATTTATTTATGTAAAGCCTCACTATGGGCCAAGTTATTTGTTGTTCTTTTTAATAATTGTATCAAACAGAACTTTTTTCCTGATTCCTAGAGAGGTGACATAATAGCACCAATACATAAAAAAGGGAAACCATGCTGATCCAACAATGTATAGACCCATAAGTCTCCTACATATAGGTTCTAAAATATTTACCAGAGTAATCCTGGAAGACTTAAGACAACAAATCTATAAAACCGGTGGATTAAGCTTAGATCAAGCTGGATTTAGGACAGGGTATACAACTATGGACAACTGTTATATTTTACATCTTCTAAAAGAAAAATATAACACTCTAAGAAAGCAGAAACTGTATGTTGTCTCTATAGCCCTAACATCAGCATTTGATATGGTAATTAGAAATATTCTTTAGCAAATAATGATAACACGGGTATAGCTCCAAACATGGTAAATATTATAAGCACAGTATATCAAGGAACCTGGGCAAAAGTTAGATATGGTTCTGGTGCCTTTCTGTCTAAAACTATACCTATCAACAAAGGTGTTCATCAAGGTGACATATTGGCATCTATATTATTTTGTTTATACATAGAAGATCTGATAAAATATGTAGCCAATCTTAAAAGTAATTCTCCTAGAATATTGGACATGGTTTGTCCTATTTTAGTCTATGCAGATGACATTTTCTTCTTAACTAGAAAAGGCCTTCAGAACAATAGATATTTTAGAACATAATACAAATAAGCTAAAATTGAAGATCAGTTCATCCAAGACACAAGTACTGGTCTTTGGAAAAGGGACAACCAGAGGAAAATGGATCATTGGTTCCATGAATATACCCAAGACTAATGTATATACATGGGATATGACATGGGTGGGAGTGAGATAGTAGAAATATCTTCACAAGCTGTCACTGAATTCTTGATATCCCACAAGTGGCAAAGCCACGAGTGAGATACAAGAGTTTAGTGACAGTGAGTGGAGATATTTCTGCTATCTCACTCCCACCCATGTCATATTTGATTTGTACAACAAGGGTGGGTCTCTTTTTGTGTTTTAAAGTTATTTGCATTTGTTTGTTGTAAAAAGTGAAAAAAAGTTCTGCTGTTTTTAATTTTTGCCAATAATAAAAAAATTAAAAGGCATCTGTAAATGAAACACCACTCATTTTGTAGATATTTTTGTGCTGAACAAATTATGTGTTCACAGTACCATGCTATCATTTTTTATTTTAAAGTTATTCAAATTTATTTTTTGAAAAAGTGAAAAACAAAGAATTTTCTGCTGTTTTTTTGCTAATTATAAAAAAAGGTAGCTATAAATGAAACACCATTCATTTTTTAGATATTTGTGTGCTGAACACCTTTCATGCTCACAGTACCATGCTATAATTTTTAATTTTAAAGTTATTTGCATTTGAATACGATTAGTATTGCTACTAAGGCTGAACATTCTAAATGAGTTCCGAACCATTGTGACATAAGAGCATAAAGATATCCTGATATCTCACTAGTGGCCCATGATATATCAGTGATATCTTCACTGTTTCAGACCCACACCTGTTGTATAAACATATTTAGGTTTGTGCTTTGAATCTGCAGGAAAGTGGACTAAGTACGTAAAATAAATAAATCACTTCTGCAAAAAAAAAACACATTTCAAGCACTGGGGAGATTTAACTATCTCTATGGTGGTCTAACAATCAAACCACTTTTAGAGGCAATCAGAACTAAAGATCTATTTCAAATTCTTTATGGTGTTGAAACATGGGACTACAAACATAAAGAAAAAATAATGATCCCAATACATAAATTATTAAGGAAAACCTTGGTGCTTGGACATTCATGTCCTGTGGTACACCTAAGGGCTGAGTTAAGCCCTGAGCATATTAATTTCTTTATTGACTCAAAGAAACTTAATTTCTGGCTATATCTGACCAGACTAGATTCAGGTGGACTGGTAGAAAAAGGAAATTGGGTAAAACTAGGATGTAAAAAATCTAAATGGTTAGACACCATCTCATTATTAATCGATAAATATGAATTGTCAGCACTGCCCAGGAGTATAGAAAAAGGTATCACCTTGAGTCTACAATATAAGAAATACATAAAATATGAAATAAAAAATTACTGGACTAAGACTGACCATCAGTTGATAGAAAACTCAAAATTCTCTCCTTGGTATTCCAAGAACAATTTTCTTTTTGGGTTCAGGTATTATCGTGTTGTCCTAAAAGACCCAGCTCTGAGGAAGATATACTCATGTTACAAACTTGGAATCTTCCCGATCAATGCCATGCTAGTTAAATATGGGAAGGCAGTGCCGGGTAATGAAAATGTTTTCTGTACACAGGGAGACATAGCAGATTTGTTATATGTATTATGGTACTGCTCTTGGCACAAAAAAAGGCAGACTTACTGGCTGGCTCCTTTTTTGGAACACAACTTCTGTAATATAGACAGGCTTTCTTTATCTAATATCTTATTGTCAACTGAGGATGAGGATACAATTAAAAGACTGGCAAATTATTTCCTAGCCATATTCAAAATCAGGAGTAAGACAAGTTTTGTAAATGAACAGAGATCTTTCATATTTATTGTGAATAGTAAATTATTTATCATCTATTCATATATTACTCAGAATTCCTCTGATCCAAGTATATTCCTGAGCTATCAGTCTGAAATTATGTGAAACTATAATGTATTCAAAGATGTGTAACTGTATGACTATGTGCTATCTGTGAAATTTTTAACTTTTATAAATGCTCTTTTTGTATAAATTGTAAAGGCTTTTAAGTCAAACAAATAAACTATTACTATTACTTTGAGGAAAGAAAGTGGGTCAGGCTACCTCTAAAGAAGCAATAACTAGGGGAAATAAGGGCAGCAATAGTGGCTGCCGACCAAGAGGTGGGTCTGAAACCCTGGCGCACGTTAGGGCTCATTCCACCAGGGTGATGGCAGAGTCATGGGCAGAGAGAGGGGTGCACAATACCAGATATCTGTGCTGTGGCTACATGGTCCTCTGTACATATTTCTGTCTGCCATTACAGGTTGAATATAGCATCGTCGGGCAGAGCTATGTTTGGAAGGGCAGTGCTTCAGACTGCTTCGGGTTCTGGGTAATGTAATGTTCATCTTTCCACCCAGGGTTTTTCCTGGTACTGCTACAAAAGTCCCACTCGGAAGGAATGTCTGAACACCAGAAAGGTTGCAGGGGGATAATGGTATTTACTCACCTGGTAAAGGCGATTATTCCCACAACCTTTCTAGTACTCAAAGTCCCTCCCGATTGTGGACAAACAGGGAGCCCATGCAGCCAGAACCATGTAGGGATACGCCCTAGTTTATTTAATTAGAGTTATGGCTAGTTTATTTAGGTAGAGTTACAGCATGGAATTGCATTATGTTATCTACTATTTATATTCTAGAAAGTTTTGTTATATATATATAATTGATATTATACATAATATTCTCGAAAGTTTTTAGTATGGCTTATACCTGCTGTACCATAAGGTTTTTCAGCTATCTGCCAGTAAATGACCTGGCCATGCAGTTAATGTTTCTTGCTGGTCATTTGTTTGTCTTCCTGTTTTTTTTTTGTTTCTGTGTGTGTTTTATCATTTTCTCTTCTAGGGAAGTTTCTAACTGCACTATGTTATCATGGCTGGGAGCTGGGTCTCTGGCAGTCCAAAATTTATGATCATGCATCAGCCAATAGGATGAATGGAGCATTACTCACTTGTAAGGAATGTTGAAAGGTTGCGGTGATAATCACCTTTACCAGGTGAGTAAATACCATTCTAGGAGTAGAAGTTAAATGATTGTGATCCTTGCCTTGACTCAAATTACTAACTAGCCCTGGGGCAGAGGTGCTTGTTCTAACCTTCTTAGTTAAGTGCACTGTGATTTTAGGTTGATTACTAGTTTCATTTAGCACATTTTTTTACCTTTCTGTTTGGACAATTTTTTATTAGATTTTAATTCATAGGCAAAGTCTAGGGAGCCCCCAGTCAAAACAAGGTTACCGTTATTATTTTTCCAAACTTCATTCTTTTTTTAAGGCCTTACAGCTGCCAACGGTAATCTTTTCAGAGATCATCTAATCCATTTTCACAATAAAATGATCAGTTAATTTTTTTTTTTTTTTTTTTGCCTACGGGTTCGTACCATAATAATGCTTAAAGCAGGGAACAACTATATAGTGACTGTAGAAAACAAAATATTAAAAAGGACCTATAAGTAATTGCACAGAAATATCATTAAAATCACAGTTGTAACATAGATTAATCATAAGTAAAAAGGAAAAAAAAACTATCATAGAAACATAGAATTTGATGGCAGATAAGGACCACCTGGCCCATCCAGTCTGCCTGTTTCTTCCTACCTACACTATTACATCAGACGGTGCCCAATCTACAGCTCATTCTCCCTCCCCCCTCCTTTCCACTATGACTCCTTTGTGCTTATCCCATGCATTCTTGAACCCTACCACTGTTCTTGCCCCACCACCTTCATTGGAAGGCTGTTCCAGGGATCCACCATTCTTTCTGTAAAGAAGTACTTCCTCACATCTCTCCTGCATCTACCCCCTCTAGCTTTATAACCTACCCCCTTATCTTGAGCACCTTTTCTTTTGAAAAATACTCCCCTCCTGTACCTTATTTACCCCTGTGAGGTATTTAAAGGTCTCTATCATAGCTCCACTCTCCCTCCTCTGTTCCTGGATGTACATATAGAGGTTCATTAGTCTCTCCTCATAGGGCTTTTGATTCAGACCCTGCACCATTTTAGTTGCCATCCTCTGGACTGCCTCCACTCTGCATATGTCCTTCTGGAGATGTGATCTCTAGAACTGGACACACTATTCTAGGTGGGATCTTACCAGTGATCTATTCAGAGACAACACAAACTCACTCTTTCTGCTGGTGATACCTCTCCCTATGCAGCCCAGTATCATACTTGCCCTCCCTACTGCCTTGTCACACTGCCTGGCCACCTTTAGGTCATCCAGTATGATTACCCCCAAGTCACTTTCCTGCTTTATGGTCATCAGTACCACTCTTTCCATTTGTACTCCACCCCTAGGTTTCTGTATTCATAGTCCCCAAGGGTTTCTTAGTTCTCTGCTCACTTCATATCTTCTCTGCTTTCTTCTCTTCAGCACACATTGCTTTAGATGTTATCTATTTCTTCTCTCTTTATCTTTTTTTCTGGATAATTTTCATCATACTTTGATCTTCTCTATGCTTCCAGTGGTAATTAATGTCCATGTGTATTTTCTTTCAGCTGACACCTATAGCTGAATGCAATATCCAATGGCACAATAAAGAAAAGATTTAAGCAAAAATATCCAATTTGATATCAATAATCTGACTAGTCCCCACAACCTGCAGTGTTAAGATGCCATAGAAAGCATTTCCCAGATAGCTTTCTAGATAACTATTTTTCTATTTTTTACACATGTGTTACTAATTTAATTCCTGTTGGCTGTGGCAAATGTCCAACACTCATACAATGATTCAGTTAACACTCCCTGATATGGGTCTCCAAAGTCTAAAGATTCAAATAATCTGCTCTCCAGAATTATTTGACTCAAGCACTCACTGAGTAACACTTAGAGGCAAAAAGTTTGCTCGGCTCAAAGAACTAAAGTTGTCTGTCCCTGTAGGTACTATGGTGCCAGATGCAGGGCAAAGCTTAGTTAAAATGTTTGATCCTGTGGATTTCATCTGCACACTCTTCAGAATAATAGGTGCTTAAAACTGCTTCCTTTATTCAGGCTCTGAAGTTGGAGGAATTTGTTTTGAAATGTAGGCTCACTGTACTTTCAAGTCACTCCCAGCCAAGGGAGCGAGTGTGTTGAGGTTGGCAGTGGCAGCAACAAGAAGTAAGAAGAGACTCTGCTCTAAGCAAGGAAAGCCAGCCAAAAGGAAAGCAGACTGCTTCAAAAGAAATATTGACATATGTTCTTTTAGAATATATTGGATTTAGGCAATTGAGCCAGGAAAAGAAAACTGTCCTTGTTTACATCAGATTTGGGAATAAACATAACAGACTGGACAAAAACAGGTTTTTTTTTTGCCAAGTCTGGACAAATGTTTTGAACTTATGAACAGGTATATGTTTCTCTGTAATTTTTTGCACATGATTCTCTGCATCAACACTGTTGTTATGGTGAAGGTTGTCTTACAGCTTCAATTTAAAAATAAAGTTTTTAACAAAGGAAGCAGTTCTAAGCATCTATTATTCTGAAGAGTGTGTGAATGAAATGATCCACAGGATCAGACATTTTGATTAACACTTACAGACATTTAGGTGCACTAAGATGTGATAAATCATAAAAAAATGCACTAGGTACAGTAGTTTCAATTTCCTTTGTTCCAATGAAAAATTTTACAATCAAACAAACAAAAAAAATTTAGAAATCATCTCCAGCTTACTTACTTTTTCAAGACAGATATATTTTAATGCAGCCATCTTGGCTGTTGTTACACTGGGTCCCATTAGTTTACCTTTGATCCACACAATCATCAGCCTATGGAGTAACCCCTTGTGTTCCTATGGCTCTGTCACTGATTGCACAGAAGATAGAAAGATTGGAGAGGTACTCTGGTTTAGATTTACCAAAGTACAGCTGGGGAGTTTAAGAGCAGAGGTCTGCTTCAAAGCTGCTTGCAAAGTGATCTGTGATGAAATTGCTGATTAAAGCACCAATATTCATAATAAAAAACTTTCTTAGCCAAATAACTAGCAGCAAACAAGGTTCAGACAGTATTACTGTCCAATTCAGCAAACTTCAGATTGCCTGGCTTAGTGCACGTGTGTTACTTTCCCTGTATGCCTGACAAACAAACAAGATCTGCACTAGGGGAATCTTATCTCCAAGAGGGTAATAACCATGTAAGGCACGTGAATAGGTGAGCTAAATCATTATTATTAATGTGCCATATATGGAGAACACCAGGAGGGCAACATGAGAAAGGAGCACGCACTGCATGAATACGTGTTTAGGAGCCTATCAAACAACTGAGAACTGAATCACAGTAAATCAGGAACCACACATCTGCTAACATTAAATTCAGCTGAATGACCTGATTGACCCATAGGAGCCAATTAATCAGGATTGTTCTGGCTAATTAAATTGCATTCATAAAAAAGACAGAACTAAAAGTAAAATCTCTTTTTCCATCTTTAAGTCTTTTGAATCTTTTATGTAAAAATAATATACATAGTAAAATATAAGCAGCACATACCATGGAGCAGAGTTGAATAACAAGTACAAAAATTAAATGGAAAGAAAAGTATAAAAAACCTCTCTGATCCAACCAGCTCTGTTTGTATATATAAATATAAACCCCTGCTAGTTTTAGAAATGGCTAAGCAACATTCAGGCTGTCTTCTCATTTTCATTCCTCTACACTCATTTTTCCATTCTCTCACATTCTAAAATCCTAAATCCTGGGTCCCCCACCATCAGCACTGGCACCCGGGGAGGGAGGTGATCTCAGACAAAAGCTGGAAAAAAGCCATCAGAGGAAAGAGTCCAACCACACAGCAGCCAGTAGTCAGCCAGTGACAGACCAAAATCTAACACTATTCAGAACAACCCCCGGAGTAATTTTATACAAATATAAAAAAACAGAAGGACTAGATAATAAAAATTGCATCATAAATATGCAAAACCCAAGGAAAAATCAGGAAAGCTCAGTGTGCTCAGCAACACACATCCTCTCACGACTGACTGCACGCATATTGTTTCACTGGTACAACTGGAAGTTAAGCCTGCACAATTTATTTTTGACTAAAACAAAGAAAATGTATTTTACATTTACTAAAAAATCCTAGAGTAATTCAGGATTTCTCATTTGCATATTTACCTTCATATAAAGCCAAAAGTAAGTACAAAAGAATCAATTTGTATTTCTCAGTCCTGCAGCATTTTTAGCATTTTTTTAAGCAACAAAAAATGATTTCTGATTAGTGTATTTTGCTGCACATTCAGTCAAAAGTAAGCCACTAATAATAATACAAGGAATTACGATAAGAAAACTTTGAGAATAACTACAATTTCATGGGAATTTTAATCATTAGAAAAAGGAAAAAGTAAGTCATTGTCAATCCACATATTTTGGTGAAGATGGTGAGCATGTGTTTTTCAGAGTTTATTAAAAATTATTCATAACACAGAATCATTAAGAACAACATTTAAAGAATGTGAAGAACAATGCTCAATGCTCAGAGTGAGTCCATCTGTGATTGTTAGCAGTGTCTGCTCAGACAGTCAGTGATTCAGTATTTTTTGAAAACAAAACAGCCACTCACAAGTTTGCCAGCTATAACCCCCTTTTTATGGCTGCAGTGAGTGTAGCCCTGCAGATGTCTTGCTATGACAGTAGAGAAAGGGAACTCTCTAGATACCTAATGGACTAGATAAAATTAGAGGTTTTGTAGAATCACTGAGCTAATCGAAGTAATCAGTCTGCTGTGTTCATTTGAGCTGAACAGTCTTAAAAGCACTATTTTGTTCAGTATGGGTAGAATTCTCTGTCAAGAAAGCTTCATAGCTCATAAACATATCAACTTAATCAACATTCCAACTGTAATTGAAATTGATATCTCACTCTTTTTCTAACTTTTTCCTCTTGCCTGTGTTGCACTGAGATGCACAAAATAGGTGATTTCAAAGCAGGCCTTTTCAAAAAAAAGTTTCATTCTATAAATGAATGCCACTGTTTTAGAGAAATAATTAGCTGGGAAGCACAGCACTACAGATAAGATGCAGCAGAGTTAAGGTCAAGAGCCACAGCATGAATGCTATGCAGATATACAAGGTCATAAAACATCCAATGTTGAAGTCTTACTTTGAAGACTAGAGAAACCAAAAGACACACTGCAATTGCATTTTCAGTGCTGACAATGTGTAAATATGTTTCTGTCTGTAACTATGTGTTCATTTGTAAATATTATTTGCGAATATTCAAGCATTCATTATTTAAATATTTTCTGTCTATAACGTTGTGTTACACTAAAAACTTAATATCTAATCTATATGGTTTTCTTTCTCACATTAATATCATCTAACTGCAACTCTGCTATATACAGTCCCAGGCAAAGACATGGCCAGATATTTCCTGAAATTTCTGTGATATTTCTAAAGAAATCTGCTTTCTCCGTTTACACAGTTGGGGTGGAAGGGAAAAACTCTTTGGAAATTTCACAAAATATCTGGAAATATCTGCCCATGTCTGTGGCTACTACTGTATTTCTTTCATATTACCATCAAGACACAGTCTACACAAAACTTATTTTAATTATCACACCTGCACTGATCCTGCACTTCTTTGCATTGAATCCCAGCTGCCATTCTTCAGACCATTTCATTAGTTTTTACAGTCTTCCCTCATTCCCTGACCCCCCCCAGCATAGCCACCCTATTACATACCTTTGTATCATCTGCAAAGAGACATGTCTTCCCCTTCAGTCCCTCTGTGATGTTCCCAGTAAAGTCCAGATAGGCCACATCCACCACACTTCCCTGGTCCTCTACCTTAGTTAATCAGTCATGCTGTAGATCAATATAATGAGTTATTGCAAAATACAGTGCTTATCATAAATAAAGTAAATGTTAGGGTTAGATATATATGTAAATAAATGCCATATGAGGCCATGTATGTGGGTATTGGGTTAATATAGCACAGACAAAACCACACATGGAATAACATGCATGTAATAGCGTGAATGGCTCTATAGTGACAGGGGTTCTTTCAGTGTTCAGTAAGAACCCCTACCCCTGTCACTCTTGGCTGCCTTGCAGGAACATGAAAGATGCTGCTGGGGTGGTGCCTGGCTGAGACACTCTTGTGGTGGAGTAGCTAGAGCACTTACCTCCAGCAGCATCGGGTACCTAGGGCTGTGGTTTGGTTCTTCCCAGACCCCACTGTAATGTGGCTTTTTAATTTTTTTAAAACAGTTTTGCCCCAGTCCTAGTTTTCTGTCTTACCCAGAGTCCATGACCTTCCCAGAGTTGATTATAATACAGCTTGGGGGTGTGGGGGGCAAAGCCCCCTGCAAAAACAAAGATATTCCTCCAGTGTGTGATTTTGTTGTTTGATCGGTGTGCTCGGCTGACATTATTTTGCCACATGCAAATTTGCATGCAGAATTTCTGATGGGCGCAGTTTTCACCTTGACATTATGACCCTGTGCCATGTATGAATGTTAGTGTGTGTGTATGTGGCAATGCTCTGTGTGCTTAGACAGTGCACTCCTATGCTATAGTGGAATATATATGCATATATGTGTGCATATGTATTAGTCAGTGTGTGTGTACCACAACAATTAGAAAGTGCAGCTAGGTAGCTCAGTAGTTCGTGCAAAAATTGCTAGTCTACATTTCCCCACTATCTAGATCAGTTTCAGCCTTGTGCATATCATTGCTGGTTTAAATGAGGTGTCTAGTGGCAACCCCCCACCCTCCACTGTCCCTCGGAGCCTGAAAAGAAGAAAAAAGTCTCTCAATGTCTTTTTTTCATCTGTAAAAATGTGCGTAGACAGTGCACTGCTATGTTATATTGGAATATATATATATATATATATATATATATATATATATATATATGCATATATGTGTATATGTATTTGTTAGTGTGTATATCACAACAATTAGAAAGTGCAGTTAGGTGGCTCAGTGGATAATGCAAAAATTGCTAGTTTACACAGTCTTCACTCCCCACGATACCATTATTTTGCAGCCATATTGGCTCTTGCTAGATTTTGTTCAGAACTGGCGTGGTTGGAAGATCATACTGATCCCTCAGGACTCCTGGTGTGAAGCAAGGACTGGAAACTGAAGAGGCCTGTTGGACTAATTATTTATTGGGAAAAATGTGAGAACTCCATGGGGGCTGCCATTTGGCAACCTGCTGACCTCTGGGATAGCCAGTCAAAACAATACCCAGTTTAAGATTCTTTACATGTTCTGGAAAAAGGTGGGAGAGTGTATTGGCACTTTCTCTAACCCTTTTAGATACTGCTAGCTCTGAGTGACATATCGTTTGGGCCACTTTGCACTGTGCTGCCATGCTGTGATTTAAGCTGGGCAGGTGAGGTGGTGTCAGATTGGTAAGGGACTCCATGGAGAGTGGGCTGTTTTATTTTGCCAATTGCATATTTTGCATCACACCAGATCTCATCTCTGGATTTTGGAAAGAGATCTATGGGGAAGATATTAAGCAGCATCTGTGTGCTAGCCTGCAGAAGAGATGACAGCTGAGGATTTCAACACATAGCACTTTGATGAGATCTGGAGGGCTCTGCCCATTAGCCTGGTTCGACTTTCCTGAGACAGAGAGAGAGAGAGAGAGAGAGAGATTGAATGAGACAGCACTTGATTGAGGAGATGGTGCCTTTCTACAAAGCACTGCCAGTTCCAGAGGCACAGCTGGAAGACCATAATAACGATGGCATGCAACACTCTAAGGAGACACTGAACTTGTACCCATGAGTGCAGCTAGTACTGTATTTTCCCTGTTTCTAATCCCTGTTGGGATTTGGGGTTTGTTGCAATTTGGTCATCAGGCCAGACTACAAACACCTCATTTGCAGAGGTTCAAATGCCAAATTAGTAATTGTATGGCCTTGGGGGGATTTGTTATGGAGCTGGCTGCTCTGTAATAACTCTAGTGCACCAGCGTTGATCATACCAACCTGTGGCTGACAATTGACATCCCCAGCCACTGTACCAGTATCCCTCACATCAAGGGAAGTGAGGCAGTAGAGTATTTTCCAACAACAGGGAATACAATGCAGACTGGTCCAGTGCCATTTATTCTCAATGCCTTGGAATTTGCCTGGAATATAAATGATATCAGTTTTGATGGTTTTAATACCTGCAGAAATGTGGAACCCTGATGGGGCAGTATTTGCCCCATCCTATGCCAATATCTACTGTGCATGGGGCACTGGAAGAAACACTATAATTATAACACAAAATGAAATGTTTTTCATACAAGTTGGTTCTCTGGCACCAGTTTAATGATATTATATGTGGTGTGGCACTGAAAAAGAGATAAGTTGCTTAATGGATTACCTCAAAGTAAATTGCTTTCATTTCAAATTTATACACGAGGTTGGAAAAAATTGTATCACCTTCTTGGATGTTACCCTCAGTGCCATGCTGGATGCAGAAATATCAACAGCAGGTTACAGAAATGGAACTGCTGCCACTGCACTACTACCTTATGATGGCACACACTCAAAGATTAAATCAGATTTCTACTCTCAATTTTTGTGCAACAAGAGGAGCTGCTGAAGTGATTCTGGGTTGGAGAAGCAGACAAGAGATTTATTACAGTGCTTTAATGAGAGCAGTTATGGGGGCCCATTATTAATGGAATCCCTTGAGAAGGTACACAGAACTAAGAGAGGAACTCTGTTGATACCTACTGTAAATAAAACTCACAGAATGACTCACAACCAGTTACATTTGTAACAGATTTCAGTCCAGCAGCAGGACAAGTGCATGACCTCATCTACAAATTTTGGCCAATATCACACAAGGATGAGATTTTGGGAGACAGCATAGGCTCTAGGCCACAGGTAATATTCAGAAAGGGTAACAGAAATGGGGACATGGTGACGGCCAGTCACTTTGTGGCCACCAGTAAACCAAGGGGAGGACTAACTTGGCTCCCCGATGCCCAGCAGGCTTCCACAAATTTATTTATTTATTTCAAAACTTTCACCAGGAAAGACATAATAACCTGATAACAGCTTATTTGCAGATGTGTCCTTGGGGGATGGGTGAAGAGAAGATAATGAGGAACACTAAGAACAACAAAATATTTATAAGCTAATAAACATAATAAATAACAATTGTACAAAGACAAGGATTGCAAGATGTAAAATACATAAGAATATAATAAGGTGCCCTTATTTGCAATTACTATAACATAAAGTGTTGGAGAAAAATAACATTAGCAATGTGAAGAGGCAGCACTGAGTTAGGGAGGTAGCAACGGTAAATGACTGGGGGGGGAGAGGGGACTGCACTAGTGTAGGGGTTGGGTGAAGGGGAGGAGAAGTAGGAGGGTGGTGGGCAGCAGTCCAGGGATCAGTAGCAGTGGCAACTGCAGGAACAAGTAGTGAAGTCATGGAGGAGGGAGGAGAGTGAGTCGTCACAAGAGACAGAGCAAATGGTGAGGGAGCGAGAACCCCATAGTCTGGGGAATCAGAATCAGAATGAGAAGTAAGCTTAACCAACAGTGTGTTTCTTTCAGGGGAGTGTGAAAGAGCAATAGCCAAAGTTGGGAAGGGGGTAAGAAGTGGTGGGAATAGAGAGCAGGGAAGCAAGATAGGAGGGAAGGGAACCCAGTCAGTATTTGCAGATGAAGGAAGCACAATGGGCAGGGCATCTGGTCTCAAGCGAGGAGAAGGAGAGGGAGGAGTACAATGAGCAGTGGTGGGTGTTGGCGGAACAGTCCAGAGCAAATGGGCAAAAGAAGTGAAGAGGGAGCTAGTCAAAGTTATATGGGTTTTGTAGTGTTTGAAGTTGGCTAAATGAGGAAACCAAAACTTGCATTCCTCAGAAAATGGTACAAAGTTGGTATTAAACAATGTATAACTTGCAGAACCTCATTTGTGGTGTGTATAGAATGGTGTCCATGTGGACTGCAAAATGTGGGAAGGATGATCAGAGCCTTGAAAGTGTGTAATCAGGAGCACATACATGCTAATTTTAATAAAAAATGAAGAGTGCTTTGGGTGGGCACTTTGTACAGGCCCACAGCTTGACTCCCTCTCTTCTCTGATTCATGGTTTGGAGCACATGAGTGCTCTGATACATGCAAACTTGGAAACTGATATGAAGAAGAGTACCACGTGCACATGGTGAACCGAGCAGAAGGATTCATTTTAGTTAATCATATTGAGGTTACCATCACTGTCACATGACTAGGCTGATGCTATAATGCACAGAAGACAACATATGAAAGCATGGCTAATTAACTGTCTCAAATGGCAAACAACCAGATTTGTCCTGTAGGTTAGGATACCTCAAGAATAGCAAAGGGTATGCACAAAGACAGAGTAGAATTAGAACCTATTTACAGACAACTGTAATTACTATTTGTACCTAGTTTTACAGGTCTGCACATGATAATGATCTTCTGTGTTACTACCCCAAAAATAACATCTGAAATCTTGTCTATGTGTGGTAGGGGGATATTAGCCAACTCCTGTAGATGGAGGAGTACTATGGGTGCCTGGCACATCTGCAGATATTTGGAGAAAGGGTAGGAAGAGGGCCCACACATCGAAGTATTTGGTGAGGGAGTCTGAGGAGAGGTAACTAAACCTATGAAATCTGACCAACTGGGATATGCTGGCTATTAATTCTATTGTGTGGGTATCTCAGTAGATCTCCACTGTCACAGTAGGAGTCTTTTGGCTTCCAGGCATACCACATGGGTGCACTTCTGTTGCTTTGTCTTAAGAGCAGGAGACACTTTGTGAGAGCTAAGCAGGGCAATCTTTGGAGAAGGGGGGATATAGCACAACAAGGTCATGCTTATAAAGCACAAAACCTGGTGTCAGCATGAGTGAATCAATGTGCATTGCCACAGCATGTGATAGAGGTCCCCCCCACCGGCTTACCACATCACAAGCCATGACCTTTGGGCAGCAGATGTACAGCATGGAGCACAGCAGCTGCATGGTACCACATGTGCAGCACCTTGTTTTGCAGCAGTCTTCTCCTGGAGTCATGAACTGCTGCTGAACAGCTCTCCATCAAGATCTCCACTCTTCACTGGTATGGACCCATTCAGGAGAGAAGTCACCTGTGACTGATCTAGGAAACTTTCTGTTACTGCCTTATGTTTTTATATATATATATATATATATATATATATATATATATATATATTTTTTTAATCTTGCAGGACAAACAGCAAGGCATAAACTCATGAGTAGTATATGCAATAACAGTACCTCTTCTAACACTTTGCCATACATCATACTTGTGCTATTGTACAATTCAATAGGAAATTGTGCTTTAACTGATACAGGTAATAATACATAAAAAAATGAAATAAAACATTTCTGTTACCAAGTGGTTCAGCTCAGCACATTTAACTAAAAAGTACTGGATAATCTGTACAACAAACTAGCTATAGGATAATGGTCATAAGCAAATTGTTCAAAGCCATTCATAATAATACAGTACATAGGGAGGATCTAGGGCATCAGACTATGCACAACAAGAGAGTATTAAGAATGAATTTTCTGGAGTTAGTCCCCCTGACATAGGTCCCATCTAGTCCATCTGTTTGTATAGGTAGGAAGTCTATGTTAAACTAGAAAAGTTAATCTCTCCATTTCATTGTATTATTTTGACCCAATCAGAGATGGTGTGGAGGGGTCTACCTGCAGCCATTTTCTCGTGATGGCCTTAGCAGCAGCTATGGTAAGAGTGGACCACATGTATATACCCTCTCGATCCTTTAAAGTGCTCAGTGAAATTCCTAGGAGCAAATTATCTGAACTTAGAGGGGGCCACAGGCGCTTATCTGCCGACACTGTCTATGTATCTATGTATCTACAGTATGTATTAATATTCAAAATCTGCACTTTATGACCAATGAATCGCTGTCCAGTACCCAAGAAGCTTTCGCCAGAATCAGAGGATAAGAGCTTGGGTGGCCACGTCCCCTCAATATTTTCACCAACACACTGTAGAAATAGTCTGATCCTATTTGGCTTGTAAGTGGGGCACTAAAAATATTGAATTCTGTGCTTCCAGAGGAATTCTCACTAGGCAGGAGAGGAAGAAGTACGCCAAACATACTCCCACAATTTTCCCATTGTTTAATGGTGATAGAAATAATGAGATCTTTTTCCTCATCAAATTTTTAATGTATTCTGTGGCATGCCCCTTTTCCCTAATACAATTAGCATATAGTAGAGTAATGGCTCCTTTCCCATGTGTAGAGCCCCATATCACAAGAAATGACAGTGGATAGGTGTGCTCCTAGGGCGTCCTGCTATCCACTTGTATCTGTTTATGAAGATGGTCTCTAATTTGAAAGTACCTGAATCTATTGGTGTGCCTCCACCTGCAATTTTGAATATCACTTTCAAATGTTGTCAATGTGTCCTACTGCAGGATGCTGAGTGCAGGCCCACCTTATCTCCAGAACCAAGAGTCAGTGGTAGCCTGCAGGAAGAAGTCATCCCACACCCACCCCCTATACCTCCAAAGAACCCATTTGGTATCTCCCTTCCTCATACCCCACTTCCAACTTTCTAAACCTGTTTGAAGTCCACTAAGAGAGGCCTTTGGGATTTTATTTATAGCCTTTGGAGAAAATAACAAACCTCGTAGGGGAATGAGCAATTCTTCTGCGAGATCTATCATTTTCCAATGGGATGAATAAGTTTCATTCCCTCATAATAAAGCTAGCCACATTTGAGCTGTACCAAGTATCCTGTAAGTAAAGGGAGGGCCCAACCTCCCTGCCTCTTGGGAAGGTAAGGCATCTGGTGCTAGATCATATGTCTAGCCCCTCGCCAAATGAAGGATTTAATTTTGTTTGCTATTTCTGGAACTCTATTCTGGGGATAAGACAGGGATACATTGAAATAAATATAAGAATCTAGGCAATATGTTCATTTTAATTCATTGCACTCTAGAGTGTAATGGTAAGGGGAGTAAAGCCCAGTAACGGTAATCCACTGTCAGACTGGTTAAAAAAGGTACATAATTATCAGTAAACAAGGTTCTGGTATGGCACCCCAGATTGATACCCAAGTACTTAATGGTGCTCAGATCCCATTTCATAGGGAACTGCCATTTAATCAGAGCTGAAATTGAATGGTAAAAAAACAGGACCTCTTGTCTTACTGGTATTAAGGGAGTAGCCAGAAAATGCTGTAAATGATTGAATTAGCCTAAAAACCTCTGGGAGGAAATCCTCAGGTTCCATAGGTTATAAAAGAACACTGTCTGCATATAGGGCTAGTTTGTGCTCCATGCTCCCTAAATTAATGCCCTTAATGTTTGCATTAAACCTTGTACTTTGAGCAAGTGGTTCTACATAACATAGAAACATAGACTTTGATGGCAGATAAGGACCGCTTGGCCCACCTAGTCTGCCCATTTCCCTACCTAGAGGATAAGCTGTAGATCCTATTTAACCAACAGCCTATTTCTTCCTACTCCCCACAAAAATTGCCTGTCTGTCCCATGCACTCTTGAATTCTCCCACAGTTTTAGATCCCACAACCTCCTCAGGAAGGCTGTTCCATGCAGCCACCACCCTCTCTGTGAAAAAATACTTCCTCACATTGCCCCCGAGCCGTCCCCCCTCTATCTTCAAATTGTGTCCCCTTGTTCTTGCACATCTCTTTTTCTGAAGGATGCTATCCTCTTGGACTTTGTTGATTCCACTGAGGTACTTAAACATTTCTATCATGTTCCCCTCTCCCTCATTTCCTCAAGGGTATACATATCAAGCTTCTTTAGCTTCTCCTCGTATGGCTTCTCTTGCAGACCCTGCACCAGTTTAGTTGCCCTCCTCTGAACTGCCTCCATTCTGTCTAGGGTCTCCAGAACTGGACGCAGTACTCTAGATGAGGTCTCACCAACTGTCTGTACAGGGGGATAACAACTTCCTGTTTTCTGCTGGTGATGCCTCTCCCTATACATCCCAGTATCCCCCCAGCCCTCCCTACCGCCTTCTCACATTGCTTGCCAACCTTAAGGTCATCTGATATGATTACCCCCAGGTCCTTTTCCATTTCTGTTGTTACTACCTCCCCCATGGTGTAATCTTCCCTGGGTTTTGTTTCCCAGGTGCATCACTTTGCACTTCTTTGCATTGAATCCAAGCTGCTACTTCTGACCATTCCTCCAACCTTGCCAAGTCCCTTCTCATCCTTTCCACGCCTCTTTGTGTATCAACCCTGTTGCAGATCTTTGTGTCATCTACAAAGAGGCATACTTTTCCTTCCAGTCCCTCTGCAATGTCACCTATAAAGACATCAAAAAGGACTGGACCGAGTACTGGACCCTGTGGTACCCCACTAGTAACCCCTCTTTCTTCAGAGTGGACTCCATTTACAATTACCTTCTGTGTCCTGTTATTCAGCCAATGTTTTACCCAGGCTACCACCCTGGGACCCACTCCAAGGCTGGTTAATTTGACTACTAATCTTTTGTGTGGGACTGTGTCAAATGCCTTGCTAAAGTCCAGGTAGGCCATGTCCACAGCCCCTCCCTACAAGGCAAACAAGAGCAGGGAGAGAGGGTATCCCTGTTTGGTGCCTTGCCCAAAGAAAAAATGAGTGGAGATGTGACCATTTGCTATCATGTATCCAGATGGTTCTGTGTATAACTTAAAAATACTGGCCCCTATGCACTATTGGGGTGGGGGGATGTGGAACCAGCGAATACCTCACCCATGTAGCTGCGCACCTGCAGACAGGTTCACACTGGCAGCATTCATGACTGTTGGCCACTTGTCCATGGCCCTGTCCCCCTGTTGTGCAGGTTTACACAATGTGGACAGGAGTGGGGTTGTGGTCCCAGGTGGGCGGCCAATCCAAAGGGCTGCCTGGGACCCTGAGTAGATTCCCCGCACATGACGGTGTGGGACCGGGTTAATGAATTGTAACCCATGCTATTGGTGGAACCCCCTTGCCCCTGGAACACAGGAGGCACTGGTCCCGGGACTGTGGTACCACCACAGGAGCAACAGCAAGACACCCCAATTCCCCCACCGCACCATCCATGTCACCTCCAACTCTCAGATCTGACAGCCAAGGGCTGCTGCCGGCAATACCCACTGTGCACCTTCCCCACTGCCTGCACTAGAGCCGGGGCTTATGTGTGCTGGGGCATATGTGTGCCAGGGGGCCCGAGATGCAGGGATCGGGGGGACTCCTACCATGTGAGGGAGGGAACTCTGGTCTGGTACTACTGGGGGGTGACCCTGTGGGTGCACGGCTATGGCTGTATATGGCCATTACAGCAGAGTCTCCCCTGCTATAGCCTGCCATATCCTCTGCACCCCTGCAGACAGCACTATGTGTGGTAGTGACTACCGTGTACTGCCACCATGCCCCCTGCCCCGGTGCTTTGCTGTCCACACTGTCGGGGGATCTGATGCATAGGGGCTGTGTGCCTCCAGTACTGCATTCCACATGGGGGGTGCAGTGGGTGCAGGGTGGTGTGTAGCCACTCTACCCCCTCATGCATAGGTGCCATAGCAAATAAAATGATTGGCGAACTCAAGCCCAGTAAGAACCCCCTCTAAGTATGGTCAAGAAACTTTATCCAATGCTTTTTTTGCATATAAACTCATCAAAAAGCTGGTTGTTTTGTCCTGTTTAAATGGTCAGTAACATGGACCATCTGATGAACATTATTCTGCACCTGATGGCCATTGACAAAGCTGATTGATCAACATGAATAAGCTGGGGAATAACTTGTTAGTCTCCTTGTCAGAATGACCATCTATATTTTGTAGTCAGCATTTAAAATAGAGACTGGTCTGTAAGAGGAGCAGCTCATGGTCTCCTCGTCAGGCTTCAGGATCACTGAAATGATTGCCTGGGACCAAAAAGGGTCCATTCATCTCCACTCACTCAGAGCAGATATATATGCTCTGCAGGATAGAGGGGATACCAGGTCCTTAAAGTGTTTATAAAATGCACCTGTGAACCCATCTGTCCCTGGACATTTTCCCATTTTAAGCCTACCAATCTCCTATTCTATGTCATGTAAGTAATCAGTGCAGTAGGAGCTTCATTATGTGCCTCTGAGACTTGGGGGAGATGGAGTTGCCTCAGGAAGGTAACTATCACTCCCTCCTCAGGCAGATCCTTTACTGCATAAAGATTTCAGTAATAGGTCTTATGGCTTTGGAAATATTGAAGACCATATGCAAGCATTCTTTTGTAGTAGGGTGGACTATTCTAGGTATATGTGTGTGACAGAGTATGCCCTGTCTGTGGAGGATGCCCGTATGTGGGGTGTCCGGGCCCCCCCCATTCCTTTCACTCTTTGTTTCTGTGGGACGGCCACTCACTCTGGGAATAAAAATGAAATACATTTGCTGTGTGCTTATCTATTTTAGGGTGTCACATTTAACGATTTAATGGAACTAAAAGGAAAAAAATATGATGACTTTGAAGGTTTGGCAGGAAAATGGCCCATTCCCCTTGCAAACCTATTGGAACCCTCATGGACTTACTATCATATTAAAACTATCTTTTCAGATGAAACAAAATGGAAACATAAAGCCCCCCTTAACATAAAACCCCCTTAAGCAAGAAAAGAGGAGTTGAGTCTAGGCTAGAAAAATTAATATGTATGAACATGAATGTCTTTATTATTTGTTGGGAACTCTTGGGATTAAGAGGTTTATACTGGTTTTAGCAAAAAGAGGTAGATCACCTGACAGTGATGTCATCCATGAAAGGTATAAAAACCTATCAATTGGAGTAACAAAGATAGACAGGGGACTCAGTTGAGTACTGACTACCAAGTGAGGAGGACCTCAGAAGTGTGTGATTGTTTCCATACTGTTCTATTTGCAAAGGCTGAAGCTAAGCCTCAAGAATTTTTGAAGTTAGAACATTAGCTGGATACTGGACATTGAATAACCTTTTGCTTTCTGTATGTTTATTATTTTTATTTTTTTATTTTCTGATCTGAATAAAATAATGTATGTTTGCATTTTTATGCACCTGATTTCTAGTTTGCTGTGTCTGTTTTATCCTACATCTTCACAGTGGTGTCAGCAGTGGGATTTCTGGTATGTCTAGACTGCCTAGGAGACATTATCAGTGGGTATTGAACCAATACCCAGACAGATACAAAAAGATCAGGGTGCTGAGGCAAAAACATATCCATTGACTCGTGCCATGGTGGAGAAGACTGGAGAAAAACCAGGAACTGGGTTGGATCTTAGAGCCAGAAGAAAGGTGAAGGATGAGCTGGAGAGTGAGACAGAGGAACAGACAGAGGAGAGAGCCCCAGAGGATCACAGTGACCTCCTACGGTGGCTTTGCATGAATCAGCTGGAAATGGAGCATGAACAAGCTGAGAATCGGCAATAAATGGAAGAGGATCGACAATGGCAGGATGAGAAGTGGATGGCTACTCTGTGAGCAATCAAAGCCCTTAACCCAGGTCAGCCAGATCAAAATATACCCAGACAAATTAAACTGACTAGACTGATGGAAGCTGCAACTCTTCCAGGGTTCTGGGGGGGGGAGTGATTGCCAACAGTAAGGACTGTTGCCCTCTTGTGTGGGGGGGTAACAAAGTGAGCGCTGTCTTGGGTGGATGCCCATGTGTGGGGAGTCCAGGGCCCGCCCCATTCCTTTCACTCTGTTTCTGTGGGACAGCTGCTTGCGCTGGGAATGAAAATGAAATATGTTTGCTGTATGCTTGTCTATTTTACGGTGTCACATTTAAAGGTTTAATGGAAATAAAAAGAAAAAGACATGATGAGTTCCAAGGGTTGGCAGGAGAAGGGAGAAGAGGAGCGTGCCCTCATTCTCCCATTCCCCTTGCAAACCCAGTGGAACCCTAATGGACTTACTATCTTATTAAAACAATTTTTTGAGATAAAACCAAATGGATATATAAAAACCCCTTAACCAAGAAAAAAGGGAGTTGAGTTTAGGCTAGAAAAATGAACATGTATGAACATGAATCTCTTCACTGTTTGATGGGTAACTCCTAAGAATAAGAGGTTTATACCAGTTTTAACAAAAAGGGGTGGATCGCCTGATGGTGACGTCATCCATGAAAGGTATAAAAACCCACCACTTGGAGTAACAAAGACAGATAGGGGAATCAGTTGAATACTGACTACTAAGTGAGGAGGACCTCAGAAGTGTGTGCTTGTTACAACACTGTTCTATTTGCAAAGGCTGAAGCTAAGCCTCAGGAATTTTTGAAGTTAGAACATTAGCTGGATACTGGACATTGAATAACCTTTTGCTTTCTGTATGCTTATTATTTTAATTTTTTAATTTTCTGATTTGAATAAAATGATTTCTGGTGTGTTGCATCTGTTTTACCCCACACCTTCACAATGTGTCCTGGCCCTTTGAATGTGCAACCAGCCTGCGAAAAGCTTTAATACTCTAGGGCCCCTCTCATAGTAGCACTGTCAAAAAAATATTAACCTAGGCTAGAATGGAGCCTAATTATTTTTTAAGTCAGATCAAGAGCCCTTCCAGCCATTAGAACACTGGCATTTGTGCACCAGCACATAAAGGTACCAATTTCAGGATTCGTGCCCCTCATTAAAGTCTGCCCCCCTCAGAGTTAGAGTCTTATGAAAGGGGGGTGTGGGGGTGCAAGGGGTGCAGCTCTCGCAAAAACAGGGGTCAGTGAAATCCTGACTTGGCACCCTGTTGACCGAGCATGCTAACGCTGGCACTGTCAATGGTGGAACCGATCAAGAGTAGTCCCCTTTGTTTATTCAGTTTCACCTTCTGGAAAGTTTCTGCTGCATTAATTTGGATCAGTAATTCTCCATATGGATCTCACTCTGTTTCTGTTTTTAGAAAGTTTGCTGGATACTCAACATTGAATAACCTTTTGCTTTCTGTATGTGAGAGATAGGTTCAACAAATGTTCCCTTAGGATGGCTTTAACATTGTCCCAAAGCATGCGAGGGACACTTCCAAAGAGTCATTCTCCCACACCACCTTTTCTAAACATTCAGGAAGAGCTATCTGAATCTCTTCATCCTGAAGAAGAGAAGCATTCAATCTCCAGAAGGTGTTCCAGCAGGTCTGACCCAGGCTAATTTTCATATAGATTGGGGCATGAACTGACAAGTTAAAATCGCCTATCTAACTATCAGAAAGTTGCCCTCCCAATTCCTTATGGACCAGAAAATAGTCGATTCTAGAATACATTTTGGTGGGATGATGAATAAAAAGTATAATCCTTATCTGGCCCATGTACTGTAGGTGACACCAAACATCTAGTAAGCCCATATCAGTGTGTAACTTTCATAACTGTTTAGCCACCTTGTGTTCCTGTCTAGGGATCCATGAAGTGGAGTCCCAAGTGGGATTTAAATGTTAGATTGAGATCTCCCCTGCAAATCCAAGATCCCTCCCCCCAGTCTGCTAGCACTAGGAACAGATTGTGGTAAAAAGAAAAAGCAGCCCCCAGAGGGGCATACATCGAGGCCAGAGTGATGATACTCCATTATACAATGGCAAGAAAATTTCCTGGACTCTGATTGGTCAGTGTGTGCCTGGGACGGTGAGGTTATCTGAGTATAACCTCTCTGTATGAGGCCCAGGCACACACATGACCACAGCACATCAACATGAAATCCCTCTCCCACCCCACGGTACAGCAGCTGTGCTTAAGTTTTGGTGCCAGGTCCAACAAACCTCCGCTCCACATACAGACACACACACACCCAAGAGTATTCCCCTAAACAGAAAAAAAATTGTTTAATTAAAAAAAAAAAAAAAAAGCTGTCATCTGAAACGCCATTTTGATACCCCTGCGCTGCAGTTTGAGCAGTCTCACACAGCCATGCTCACTGCATTATGCAACCGCTGTAACCGAAGCAGGCAATCTGTGCTGAACATCACATCACATCCCCATTTTCTCAAGACTTTTAAAGCAACAAGTGCCTGAAGCTTCAGTAAATAACTTGATTTTTATATACCGACCCTCAGTCAAACCATCAGCTTCACTTTTCAACCTACAGTCAGTGAGAAAAAACAGCATGTGATCACCTGTAGTCAACACTGTGGTAAAATTAGGATGACCACCTGCACTTTCCTTTCTCTCCGTGGATCACAAAAACTTACCTTTTTTTAAAACCTCTTGTCCTCCCTGCAATCTCCATTCACTACAACAAGTAACATACCTCACTAAACTCATCATATAAACGTGCCAAAAGTGAAAGCTGGTCTCCACTCACCAACTGACCCGGCAGTGAAACCTCAGTAACCCTCAGTAAGTGGTTTCTGTGAACATCTCTTACAGAACCTACAGTATAAACTGCTACAAACTAAAAAAAAATTACTGAACACAGGGGTGGGTGGGGTGGGGGGCATGTCACTGTCTTCTAGGATGCAAAAGAGAAACACAGAACAGGAGAGGAAGATTAAGACCATGGCAGTGAAACAGAGATATAGACACACAACCACCTACTGGCCAGCACTAGCAACAAGGGACTTTTTTTTATGTATGTAGAACTACGCATAGAAAAAAATGCTAAAAATAAATTTAAAATAGTATTTTTTTATGTCATTATTTTCTATTTTTACAAATGAGCCATTGTATAATAGCAATAATGCACTCCAGGGTGTGGGTTGTGCTGGGATAACCTCACTTCTGGGGTGGTGGATGCACTCAGTCTGCAGTCTCATGCCCAACCACCCCAGGCATGAGGTTAACCCAGCATGACCTACACCCTGTCATGCATTATTGCTTATTTATAATGCCCCTTTAATAGTGCATAATGCCCCTCCTTATCCACCATCTGATCTAGTGGCTCAAAACTGACCATGTCTGGGAGTAGACCCACAGCTCCCCTCCTTCACCCAGATTTGTAGGAGGAGGCCACCATGGTGCCATACCCAAAATGCCTCTACTTGTCATGTTCCATCTGTGACATGCAGGTCTCCTGTAGGAAGATGAAATCAGCTTTGGATTTTCTAATGAAACTAAGGATCTTACTATGCTTGATTGGGTTAGTTAACCATGAAAGTTATAGAAAATTATTAAAGAGTCTGTATTAGCTATAATCACTACTTATGAACTTAAAGGTGACAAGACTCGTATCACACTACCAAACTGACTGAACTGTCAAGTAATTGAAACTTCCACCCACTTCCACTTAGTGACAGTAAATAAGTAAATATAATGATAGGTTGAGGTCTGGCTTTTCGATCCTGGGAATTCAGCTGGAGTGCCCATTGGACTCATTCTGTATTGAGGGCATAATAAGGGGGCAGCTCAAGGATACCTTTGAATAGGCTGGTAAGGAAGCCAGTCATTAGGCCAGTCTCCTAGCCTTTGGAAGGATCATGCAAACATAGATTATCCCTCCTAGATCTACCTTCTAGGTCAAGACATTTTTCCTGCAGAGCCATTGTCTGGTGGTTTAGGGCCTCTACTGCCTCATCAAGTTGAATAGTCCCATCTTCAGTGACTGTAATCCTCTCTTCCATAGTCTAGACCTTTTGTTCCACATTTGCCAGTTTTTAGCTCAATTTGTGAAACTCTTTTTGTTTTTTTCTCTGAAGTCTTATCACCTTTAACAAAATGTCAAAGTGGCTTCTAGCAAGTTGGTCTGCTTCTTGATCTGTATCATAATCCTGATCCAGTTCACTTGATGGGAACGGGCTGCAGTTACCATCCAAGCTACGGAAGTGCAATCTACCATGGTCTTACTCCTTAGGCTTAAATCACTGCTTAGATCTGGAGCACCTTTCAACTTTCTTACCTCCACCAACCATTTCTATTAGTTTAGAGAATGAAATAACAGGGTTGTGTAGGTTTAATTGCCATCTTGGTCAGGAGATTGGTATTGGCTGCCTAGCTGGTCCATGATGTCACTGAAAGTCCTTGCTGCCTTATATAATTCCTGATCTCCATTTGGGGTGCTTAAGCCAGACTCTAATATAGTTATCAGTATCAAGATTGTGGGTCTGTCATGGTTTCCCTAGGAGAGGGGCTAGTTCACTCTGGAGCTGCAAGTCTCTCTGGTCCAGGGCAAACTTGTGCTAAATGCTATAGAATATGCCAAGGGTTCAGTGATCTCATGTATGGAGATCCTTCAGTGTGGATCACAGCTGATGCCCAGGAGTGCCAATTAACCATAATACCTCCTATCCAGACTTCTGGATTACTACATAGTCATGTCAATGCTGGATGAGCTATGACGGGCACCAGACAGGCCTGAAGTTGGGACCAGAATTTTAAAGAGTGATCTAACATGTGGTGGAACCTAGCTGTCTGTACAGTGGGGCAAAAGAGTTCTGCAGCAAGTGTGGCCCCTTTCAAGGTGATACACCTTCAGGGGCACCCATAGTGGGGGTGTCACTTCCTTATTTGACAAACATCACAGAAGCTGGGCTATGTGAAAAGCCCAGTAGTACCCCTTGAACTAGGGGAGGATGCATTCCCCTTTTTTCCAATGGGTGTGCAATTTCATTCAACTACTGTGGCATTGCTTCCCTTCCCAAATGAAATTTTCAGTCATAGCATCTATTTGGTCAAACCACTCTGGGCTATAGGTAGCGGTTTATGTGAGAGAAGATGGAAGGTTCTGAGGGCCATAACCATCCTAATAGATTTGATTTTCCCATCCACAGAAAGTTGAAGGGGTTTCCAACAGTTGCACTCATTGGGCAGCTGATTCAGCAGGGTTGGGGGGTGAAGTGAAGGGCACACATCTTCTCCAGATTGGGAGAGACCTGAATGCCAAGGCTGGTGATTTGGGTTGGTGCCCAGTGAAAACTCGCTATCTCAGCATGTTGTGTTGTGCAGGCTGGGTCCAGAAGGAGGAACTCAGTTTTGCATAGATTTACCTTAAGGCTCTAAACTTGAGAGAAATCACTGAGAAGGGAAACAAATTGCAAGAGGGATGTATGGGCTTGCTCAGGAAGGGCTAGCAGGTGATAAGCATAGAGCTGAGCTGGGTAGTGAAACTGCCCAATCATAATTCCTTGGATGCCAGGGTCATGGCATATAGCAGCTGCTAATGGTCTGATTGCTCACTTGAACAGTCTGGGAAACAGAAGGCAGCCTTGCCTTGTCAGGCAGAACTCCTGTGGTAAGGTGTTATTTGTGAGTACCCTTGCCATGGTATCAGTGTACAGGGTGTGGACATGATTCAGGAAGCCTGGACCAAAGCCCATCCTTAGCAAAACCCTATCGTTACCCCCACTCCATGAAATAAAAAAAAATTTTCAATGGCAGTAACAGCCATGGGAGTGGGGGGACCTTTAGCAGCATGTACAAGGCTTACCAGAGTTCTGAGATGGTCCAAGCTAAGACATCCTTTGATGAATCCTACCTGCAAGGGGTGAATTAATGAGGGAAGAAGGGCATTGAGTCTCAGGGCCAGAGATTTAGCCTGCATCTTGCTATCAGCTGTAAATAAACTCTAGCAAGAGTCACTACGGCTGCAACTTAGGTCTGGCATCGCTATGTCAGACATGGTGGTGTGGAGTTTTCTACATATGCACGACAAGTTGTGCATCCGCAGTGAACTCCAACAGCACAGTTCATCATATCCAAGATGGCTGCAGGCATTCTCTGCACATGTGTGATGTCTCACGCATGTGTGCTTGGCTCCAGTGCCCATATTGAATGCAGCAGACTGTGCCACTAAGCCACCAGAGTTTTTTGCGCATGCGTGAGTTATTGCACATGCAAGGAAAACTCAGTGACGCCATCTTTAACATGGTGGACTGTACTGTGCTCCATCGATACCAATGGACAAAATAGTGTGGTGAACATGCAGTGATTGCCATTCACATCCACGATTTAAAAAGTTTGTTCGGTATCCGGTGAGCTCTCTTTTCTCTAAAGAGATTGCAAGACATTTGCAGGGCAACACCCACTGCAGCCATAAACTAAATTATTAGTACCACTATTCCACTTGTGGCTTAAAAAACACTGTTTCAAGAAAGTAGAGCCAATTCACATAACTCACTTTTCTTGCTGTTCTGTTCCGAGTCTGTCGAGACTCAGGATTCGCATCAATAGTTAGATGTGCACCTGAGATGTTCGCACTCTTAACATAAGAAATGCTCAGCACTATATGCCCACAAGGGGATAGCTATGCCATATTGGATGCAAACCTTTTAATCAAATATTTCTGGCCATGGATAACAACCTACCCTACAAAGCACATACTGGTCCTTCGGCTTTCAGTTTTTTGAAATCCTGGTCAATTAAATATTTCCAAAGCAGCAATCAAATGTAGTTCAAGTTAGTTGTAACTGCAATGGTTAACTACCCCATTATTCACCCACCAAGTGTATATAAAGCAGAGGACTTACCTGAGTGCCAGGGTGCCAATGGGTAGTTCTGTGCAGCTGTCCACCACACCTGTAAAAAAAGAATAGAAAAGGGGGTCACAAAGGATGTGCAGCTCTTAGGGAAATTAATAGGACAGAAAGGACAGGACAGACATAAAATGATACTTATCCAATGGTGTAGGAGTCCACATCCTGTCAGACCTGCAGAATAAAAAGAAAAGATAGGCTAATTGGAGGGAAAAATAGCAGCAGAGCAGAAACAGAGGAAGGGAAGTTTGTTGGGGGGCTCAGATAAACCCACTCCTGTGCCCATTGGTGGTTGTGTAGCCAGTATTTTACTTAGTAACCCAGGTGGGCTAATGAAGGCTCCTGGGGCTAGTAATCCTTTTGAAAAAAATAAGAGAGACACTGTTGGTCCTGTGGGCTAGGGAAATTCCTTGGGGGGGGGGCCACGATATAAAGACGCCCTGGTGGTCTAGTGGGCTAGCTCCTCAGTGGCTGAGGCCAGCATTTTTAAAATAAATTGATACCCTTCCCTGGTGTCTAGGAGGGGGCTCCTTGAGCACTGGTATCATTACGTAGGTTACATAGGTAGTTTCAAGCTATAGTAGACTTACGTCCATAGTGCTTGCCAAATTCCCATTAAATCACTGTAGTTTTGTTTTTACAATAATTATCCAATCTTTTTTTATAAATTTCCATTTTCTTGCTTAATACCACTTCCTCTGGCAGGTCATTCCATAAATTTCCCACCCTCTGGCTGAACCAACGCTTCCTTTTCCTATTATTTCACCTCCCCAAGCTAAGCTTCAGTGAATGACCTCTTGAATTGTGTACATTATTTTTTAGTACTAACCCCAATTCACCCCATAAGGTGTTATCATGAAGGGCCCTGTAGAGCATGCACATGTCCCCCCTTACCATTCTTGTATTGCAATGTATACAGCTTAAGATGTTTTAGCCTCTCCTCATATGCTGCATTCTGGAGTGATTTAACTGCTTTAGTTGCGCTTTTTTGAATTCTTTCTATTTTAATGATGTCATGTTTTTTATAAGGTGACCAAACCTGGACACAATACTCAAGGTGTGACCTCTTCAATGACTTATACAGTGGCATGATAACCTCACTTTCTCTGCTAGTGATGTGCCTAAGAATGCAATTTAGTACCTGATTTGCTTTTTTAACTATCTTTTGCCAGTGAACATTGAATTTCAAATCTGCTGTTATGGTGACTCCCAAGTCTTTCTCCTCTAGTGAAACTTTCAATTTGAAACCCCCTAAATTGTAATGGTGATGTTCACTTTTTATACCCATGTGTATTGCCATATATTTTCCTAAATTTAATTCCAGTTTATTTTTTGTAGTCCATTCAAATATATGGTCCAATGTATATTGTAAATTTTATTATATCAGTAGGGCTATCAGTTGCTGCCCCTATTCTGCAGTTGTCTGCAAACTTGGACATCCATACATTAGTACAACTGGTTTGAAGTGATGAATTGTATATATTAAAAAGACAGAGGCCCAGCACCGAGCCCTGGGGAACCCCACTACCCACCTCTGCCCAATCTGACATCACACCGTTCACCGTCACCCTCTGCCTCCTACCCCCCAACCACTCTTCAATCCACCTCACTATGTTATTGCTTAATTTGAACTCTTTAAGTGTTCTTACTAATTCTCTATTGGGAAGTTTATCAAATGCCTTAGAGACATCCAAGCAAACCACGTCCACTGCACTCCCACCATCCAATGCCCTGCTCACTCTTTCATAGAAAGTAAGCATATTCGTTTCACATGATCGTGATTTAGTGAATCTGTGTTGAACTGGATCTATAAGATTGTGGTTTTCTAAATGTATAATTATATTACTCTTTAAATTCCCTTCCAGAACCTTCCCCACCACTGAAGTCAGACTCACAGGCCTAAAATTATCCAGTCTTGACTTGGCTCCTTTTTTATACAGTGGAACTACTGTTGCTTCTCTCCAACCCTGTGGCACCTCTCCATTGTCCAGTGATTTTTGGTAAATGTAAGCTAGCGGGGGCACTATATCCATAGCCAGTTCCTTGAGAATCCTTGCATGAATATTATCGGGGCCTGGTGATTTATTAATATCCAATTGCTGCAACCTTTTTTGGACATCATTTGGACCAATTTTCATTTGCCTCAGAGTGGTTTCTATAATTTCTCTTACCTTGACCTCTTCATCTTTATTGTATACTGAGGTGAAATACTTGTTTTGTAGATCTGCTGTTTCCTTATTATTTGCCAACTCTCCATCCTTATTACTAAATGTTCCAGTTTTATGTGGTACATTTTTTTTACTGTTTATGTATGTATAAAAGGATTTATAATTGTTTGTTACCATGGATGCTAATATCACCTCATAATCTAATTTAGCCCTTTTAATTTATTTTTTTACCTTAGTTACCATTTCTTTATAACTTTTATTATTTTCCTGCTTTGGATTATATTTAAATTCCTTATATTTTTCATATTTATATCATTCTTTTAATATTCTTGTTAAACCATCTTGGCATGATTTTTTTATTACCAGTCCCTTTCTTCTTGGGTGTGTGTAAAGCTGTTACCTTTTGAATTTTATCTTATAATATGTTCCATAATTTGTTTACATTTTTATTTTGGAATTCTGTTTCCCATTTCCATTTTTTGATGTCCCCGCTTATGGACTCAAAATCTGCCCATCTGAAATTTAACTTGTCTGTATAACTTATACTGATTTCCTTGTTTATTTCCTGAATAGTAAAAAAGATTGTATTATGATCTCTGCTGCCTAATGGCGCACCCACTTCTATATTCACAACTCTATCACCCATGTTTGTCTGGATAATATCTAATGTATTTCTCCCTCTAGTATGATGTAATAATTTCTGTTCTAGGCCTATCTGGGCAATGCCATCCAAAAAATCCCTTTCATTTTTAGTATTTGCTTTCATTTCTTGATAATTTGTGCTTGGCATGTTGAAGTCCCCCATCAGTATGATTTTTTCTTTTTGCTGTGTCTAATCCAGCTATATAGTCTAGTAGTATGATATTATTTTCTGGTGACATTGATGGAGGTCTATAAACCAAGCCTAAGGTTATTTTAGTTAGGGTTTGGGGTATTAATTGTAACCACAACATTTCTAAGTTGTTTAGATCTAAGACTACTATTGTGAGGGCTTATTGGTGGCAGTATAGGACCAGTTTGGGCTGCAGCTGCAGCCAGCAGCTAGTGTGATCATGCTAAAGGAGAGTGCTCTTGGGTACTCATATTTCCCAGCCCACACAGAACTCAGGCTAGTTCCTACTCTGCATGGGTGGAAAGGAAAAGCAGAATGGAGCCAGTGGGAGGTGGAAGAGGCAGTAATGGAAGTTCCTCCCCCTACCTTCCTGAATCGCCTCTCCGGCGGCAAAGTATTTATACCCTTAGGGGCTTAGAGGCTGAAGGGGGTCATGAGCAGCAAAGGAGCCACTGTTTTAGAGAAGTCGGTCCCGTGGCAAATGTGAAGCAGGAAGAGAGAGTGCTCAGGGCAGCAGGAGCCACCAGTGTGCATGCTGCTTCCGTGGCAATGCAAAAGCCTGGGGGTGTAGTGAGAAGAGGTAGCAGCAGAACAGTGCGTGCCACATATCAGAAGCTGCACTGCAGCTTCTGGTAATGACCAGTGAGCTTAATTTAATTTACTAATGCTTGCTGAGTGCAGGCAATGCCATGTGAGCCACACCGTGGCAACTACACAAGCCCCGAGGGGCTGTAAATATGAATGGAGGACAGAGAGAGAGAGAAAGAGAGAGCATTTGGGCAAGGAGAGCTCATACAGCACAGTGGCCAGCAGCAGATGCCCAAAGGGACATACTTCATTAAAGAAAATAATATACAGTGAAATAAGTGGCTACCTGGGGGAAGAAGCAAGTGGTCCTCCAGGCAGAATCAGACAAGTGAAAAAAGATAATGCCACCGTGCCCATTATGGCCACCAAAGTTATCTGTGCATGCGCAGGAATGTGCACATGCACAGTAAGCACCAGCGGCCATATTAGACACAGCGGACAGTGCTGTGATCTGGCCACCAAACAAAGTAGTGCGGTAAATGCACATCCACCCTCACTACTGGAACTCCAAAGAAAAGAGAGCGGACAGTACCTAGTCAGCTCCTTTTTCTCTATGATCCCAAAACAGCTGCATTCCCATGCATGTGCATTAAGCACCAGTGACCATATTGGACATGGTGAACTGTGTAGTGTTCTGGCACATCCTCCTCCACTACTGGAACTCCAAAGAAAAAAGATCAGATGGTATCTGGTCAGCTCCATTTTCTCTACAATCCCAAAAGTGGCTGCAGGGCTCCATCCACTGTAGTTGTAAGAAGAAAATAGGCCTATAGCTGACTGGTGATGCAAGATATTTCCCTTATTTGGGCAGGACCATAACTGTGGCTGTACACATCAAGAGAGGAAAGTAGTCACTTTGCATTACCTCCTTATTGCACAGGATTGGATGAACTGTTGGAGATAATTACAGGAGCTTTACAGGGAGTTCTTCACTCCTGGGTGCCTTTTGGGGTCTGAGAGGTTTAGGTGCAGTCTCTATCTCAGCTAGTGTGACCAGGGCTTCCAGAGCGCTGCTTGTTCTTGTGACATGGAGGGGAGAGAGAGACTACAGGAAGCTGTCAATAGTGGCACTGTTTATTGGAGAAGGAGAACTATAGAGGTTGTTGTAAAAACTTCTCACAGTATAACTAATGTGTTCAACTGAGGAGCCAAACAGGCCTTGAGAGATTTTTTTAAACCAGCACTGTGCCTTTCGATCTGCTGCATCTTAAGTTGATAGGCAAGGACTTTCTCACCCCCCCCCCCGGCTGCAAGTATTCATGCTTGGGGCTGAACAGTGTTAGCTCAGCCTTTCTAGCTAACAGTGTTTCAATGTCGAGCCAGAGCTTGATAATGGCTTGGTGTAGGGGGAGCTGTTGTCAGTTCTTGGAAGAGATTTGAATTCCTCCTTCTTTAGTTTAAGCTGCTTTTCTAGCTCAACCAGGTGCTGTTCCCTCTCTTTTTGTCTATGTGAGGCACACTGATTATCTGGCCCCTGATTGTGGCTTTAAATGCCTCCCATAGAGTGGCTACACTGGTGGCCCAATTGTCATTCAATTAAAATTAAGCAGCTATTTCCTGCAAGAGCCAGTCTAGAAACTTATGGTCTTGCAGAAGCAAGAGTCAAGATGCCACAAAGGAGAACATGGATGGGAGGGTCCCCAGACCATATCCAGTTGCATCAGAGCATGGTTGAAGATGGTGAGGGGGTTGATGGTAGCTGCAGCTACTTTTTCCAGTGCTGGAGCAGAGGCTAGCCAGAGGTCTAAGGAGCTGTATGAGCTGTGTTCAGTGGAAAGGCATGTGTAGTTACATGCCCATGGGTGGACCATGTGCCACACATCTGTAAGTTCCTGATCTGTAATCCAGAGTGACACTGTTCGAGATTCTGTGATGTGGGGTGCAGCCGTACCCTGACTTCCATGTATGGATGAATCTAGGGTGAGGCTGAAGTCCCCACTGAGACCACTGGAGCATTTGTCATGTTAAACTGAAGCACCATATCTGTAAAGCCATGAAAGAAGGCAGAAGAGTCACAATTAGAGGTATATAGTTTGTCTATTACAAAAGGTCATGGTTGGGTGTCAGGGTGTCACAGTACCTAGCTAGCCTCGCTGTCTGTAGCTGTGTTCAAAACTTTCTAATTTAGGGCCTTGTAAACAAGAATGTATACATCCCTCTTTTTAACTTGTGCTCAACTGTGGATCTTAATGCTAGACCACTCCCTTTTGAGTTTCTGAGCTTTGGGGTGCAACAGCTTTGTCTCCTGTAGAACAGAGACTGAGATTGCAATCTTTTTAGGTGGTTTAGCATCTGTTTGCATTTCACAGGGGGAGTCAAACCCTGGATATTCCAGGTGTGGTGGCAGAGATCAGCCATCATGCCAGTTGGGGTGTAAATATACCGTGAGCAGGATTGCCAGAAAGGAGGCAAACAAGTGCCAAACATAGATTAAGAGGGGACACATGAGCAGGGCCACTGGACAATTGCTGAAAAGGTTACCCAAAATTGCGGAACATTTTGCAAAAATTTCGGGAAATTGCGGGGGTTCTACTATAGACCCTGAGTGCTTCACAATACATTTTTTGATGTTTTCTGCAGCCTATATTAATCAGTTTAAATTGCTAAATGAATACACTGACACCTGAATATGTTTAAAACATAAAGAAAAGTTTATGAGCCTAAAAAGAATACTAAACGGATAAGCTATCGTAAGCATTGCCTATCTACCAAAATGTAAAAGCATTTGCTTCATACAGTGTTAAATAGATTCTATAAAGTGAGCCACAGAAAATCAATATTAAATAAAATCAGAAGAAATATTTTTTTTTGTTTTTGGCTGTAGAATAATGCAGCCTAATCAACAGCTGTTTAAAGAGCTCTGCCAGCTAGTCACCCAATTTGGTACAAGGCAAAATAAGCAAATAGAGTGGTGAATAATTAAGTTTTTGTAAAATGTTAAAGTGTTTAATGATCATAATTTGTACTGTAGGTACTGTACACTATTTTTGAAATCACATAATTAAACATTAAATCTGGGGGTTATTGGGGCTGGCAGTATAATCTAGAGGCTAGTGTAACAAACTGTGAATGAGCAGACAGCATCTAGCAGTCCTGGGTTTGATTCCCACAACCTCCACTTGCATACTGTGTGATTCTGAGCAAGTCACTTAACCTTCTTAGGGCTCCTGGGTTGTACCTGAAAGCAGGCACTTGTTCCTAGTGGACCATACGTGGTTACCAAAAAATGTAAAAAAATACCAATATACATTTACTGCATCATATAGTAGTCAGGATACCCTGTAATTTGCTTTTGTTTTACTCTGGCTGCAATGGTTTTGTTTAGTTAAAGATACATGTTCAGATACATTTTGTGTTTTATAAGCTTGTTTTTAGACTTTAGTCAGGTTTTTATTGTAGTCTGTGTATGTGAGCATCCGGGGGGAGTTGCTAAGAGTGAGATCGCTGTTAGCAACTAGCTTATTCAAGTTTAAAATCGGCAGTGCCATGCAAAAATCCTCAGCGGTTTGAATCAAAATTAGTCTGACTGAAAGTATGCTCACACGGAAAAACTTGCCCTGCCACTTACAAAAAGGCTTCTGCTTCATAGTTAGCACCCCATTTAAATGAATAGGATAATTTGCACCTTTTATCCCATCTTTTGTTTCAGTCTGTGTGGCAACAAAGAGTTTTCTGATAGACTGCTTCAACACAGAGCAAATGCTAAGTGTTTAAGTGTACTTGCTTGGCCAGTGGATTTTGAAACCAAACAAGACAAGGATTCAAAAGAAATCAATGTCACATATAACCCTTGCCCTACCTTGCACTGCATTGTTTTGGCCCAACCCAAGTCTGCATACAGAATTGTCAATATATTTGAGATCATTTTATTAAAAATGTTAATACTTTTTACACAGTTCAATACGAAAACTCAAAAATTGCAAGAAATTTCGGAACATGTCAGTTTTTGCGGAGAATGGTGAAAATTGCGGATTCTGCAAAAAAATTGTGGGTGCAATTTTCCAATGGCCCTGCACATAAGTTAAGAGTGTGTGCTGGTACAAAATAGTAGACAGAAAAGTCCCCAGAATAGGGGACAGTGTGGACAGTCAATAGCAGACCGCATGTCACTGTTAAGTACTTCAACTAAGCATTTGCTATAAAACATGCCATAATAATTACCATGATAACAGCTACTGTATATACAAAAGGAGATCCAATAGGTATAACTCTTGCAGAGTCAGGTTGCTCAGGCAGACCCAAGACTCATAGTTACACCTATGGGGCATGAGAAACAAAATAATAGGCACAAAGAGTACCCTAAAGTCCCTCCCAGTCTCAATACCTTATGCAGTATAGGTATTCCCAGACATAGACACAATGTTGCTATGTCAAACAGAAGCAAGAGTTGCACAACTACAGAGGGGGATAGACAGCAGGTAGCTGAGTATTAAGGGGTAACTTAACAATTCACTAGGGAAAGAAAAATCCCTAAAGCAAGCGAGGTAAGTTAATATTGTCATACTTAGCCTCATGGTGCCTAAGCCCAGAAAGTGTGGGATGGCACTCTCAGATTCAGGTTATTAGTGGCTGTAAGGTCAGAGTGCCTTTGAGACCCAACAGGAATGGAGGTGCGCCTTGTAAGAGGGCAGTATTACTGACCCTTTGATGAAGAGGGTACCATATATTAGGAGTAGCTTATGTGTACAGATCTGGGCTGAGCAATCTTAGCACCTACAAAAAAGAAAAGGGAGTGATCAGTTATGTATTGCTATAATCCACAATAACTAAGGGAGTCCTGTCAGCTGGCATATTACTCAGCAAGGGTATGCCTCAGTGCACCTTAGGTTACTATTGCCAGGGGTGCATCATGATGAGCCGTGGTGGCAACCAAGATGTAGGCACTCTGGGGGCTATCTTGGAAAATGATTCCCTCTGGAATGGCCTGGTACCTCAGGATTGCAGTGGCTGGAGTGGGTACAGTGTATGTAGCTGCCTTGCATGTGCATGAGTGAGAAATGTGCAAGGCCTCTGTGGACAGCTGGAAGTGTGTTCCTCCTCCCAGTCCCTCTGACAGCCATTCTATAATGCAGACCCTGCTCAAGGGGATCACGGTGGGGGGATAAGACAGTGTTTGGTAGATGGTCTATAAAAGCACTAATTGACCCTTAAGGGCTCAGGCTAGGGTTAAAAGAGTCACTGAGGGACTAGTTCTGTGTGGGCTAACGCTGCACAGACTGGAGATGCTGGAAATGGAGCCTTGTCTGGCCACAATATTTGGCTGTGATCTCAAGGAAAATAAACTGTGTGCACTGTGAGCAGTCAAGACAGATGTTTGGGCAGCAGTAGGGAGGACTGCAACCATGTTCCATGGGCCAGCAACTGTGATTTTGGTATAGGCAGTGCAGAATTTCAGTGATATCGCAAGCACTTGCACTAGCTATAATCAGGGACACTGGTTTACCGGGATTGAGAAAGGGTATATTCCATTTTGCACATTGTAAAAAATGGTATTGTCACCAGTGTCTGCTAAGCCAAAATCCGGTTTTACCGGTATTTGGTTCTGTGTACTTTATTTAACAATTTTTAACTCTGCTAACATGCATTTTAGCAATTTTGACCTCCACTATTGCACATCCTTCCATCCTTATACCAATTTAAAGTTATTTTAGGTACAAGATGTGATGGCAGCAGCAGCACTACAGCCCCCATCCCTATGGTGTGATGGAAGCAGCACTACCTCCCCATCCCTCAGGTGCGATGGCAGCACCAACAGTACTACGGCCCCTATCCCTCTGGTGTGATGGCAGCAGCAACAACACTATGACTTCCCTCCCTCAGGTGTGACAGAAGCAGCAGCACTGCGGCCCCCATCCCTTAGATGTGATGACAGCAGTACTACATTTCCCATCCACCAGTGGTGATGGCAGAAGCACTACAGCCCCCCACCCCTTCGGTGTGATGGCAGTAGCAACAATGCAGTCCACATCCCTCTGGGGTGATGGCAATAGCGACAGCATTATGATCCCCTTTGTTCAACACCCACACCCCACATGCACAAGTTACAAATAACTTGGTCTCTTTGCTTGTTAGAACTCAGATGTGAATTAATCTGAACCATCACTGCTAAGGTGACTGACTACCTTTGTTTTTTTCTATCTATAATTTAACTGCATGAATTGGATTTCTGCCTGTGACACCACTGACCAGGATTAGGGAACATACTTGGGTGTTGGGGGGGCCAGCTGGTGGGTGAATGCTTGAGTGTCCAACAACCACTCACCTTCTCCTAGGAGGGAGGGTGGGTTCATGACTCAGCAATTTCTGTCCCTTGGTAGAGGCCAGAGGCACGACAACACATTGGCCCTCACTGCGGGAGGGAGTGTGATGAACGTCGGCTTGTGCCTTGACATCATGTGGCCTGTTATGCTCCCAAGAAAATGGGAAAGCACCTTCTGGCAAACTGAAGGACAGCTGCTGGTCCCTCCATAAGCTGGAAGCCCCAGAAATGTGTCCGTTCTGACCCCTGTCATGCCCAGGATACACAGGAAGCTCTTTGGGGTAATTCTCCTCCCCCCTGGTAGCCTCCCACAGGGGTAGGGGCCCACTCAATAAAGGGTTACTTTGAGTTACCTGGTAGCACAGCAGTGAGGGACAGTGGATGGTGGTCGTGACTCAACAGCGGTGGAAGGGGGACTTGGCAGGCCTGAAGGAGTGGATGGCCAGGGGGTAGGAGAAGCAAAAAAAAAATGCTTGAATTTGCTTCTTTGAAATAAAGTGTCTTCACCTAAAAAATCCACAAGTGATTAGTGGAGGACCTTCAAATGGATTCAAGCATCTCCCAGACATGTGGATGCTTTTTTTTTCACTTGGTGTCCATGAAAATGGTGTCTCCCAGTTTTCATGTCTGAGCTCAGATGTGAATTGAGCACCACTCTGCCCACCAGCATCATACAGCCCCTGGGGTCCTACCTTTTTGTATGTCATTGAATGTGCTTTCAACATCCACTGGCCAAACATAAGTACACTTAAATACTTCACATTTGCTTTTTGTTGAAGCAGTCTATCAGAAAACGTTTTGCTGCCACAGAGACTGAAACAGCAGGTGGGAGAAAAGGTGTGCATGATCTAATTCACCTAAATGGGGTGCTGACTGTGAAGTCTTTTCATAAGTAGTAAGGCAGCTTTTTTCCTTGTGAACATACTTTCATTCAGACTAGTTTTCATTCAAACAACTGAGGATTTTGGATGGCCCTGCTGATTATAAACTTCAATAAGCTAGTTGGTAACAGTGATCCTGCATTTAGCAATCTACAACCTAGATTCTCATATGCAAAGAATAAAATAAAAACCTGACTAAAATCTAAAAGTAAGCTTATAAAACACATAAAATGTAGATGAACATTTATTTTTACCTACACAAAATCATTGCAGCCCAAGTAAAACTCAAGGAAATTACATGGTACCCTGACTACTATTCTATGATGTAGTACTAAACATATATTGGTATTTTGTTTTATATTCTTTGTAAATCAGGTAAGGCCCACTAGGCAGAACTGCCTGTTTTCAGGAGTGACCTAGAAGCACTGGGGAGGTTGTGACTTGTTTAGAGTCTCACAGCATGTGGGTGGAGGTTGTGGGAATCAAACCCAAGTCTGCTGGATGTACCCAGTTCAATCACTATTTGTTATTCTAACCACTAGGCTATACTGCCAGCTATAATAACACCCATATACAATGTTTTAATATATAATTTTAATAATAGTGCACAGTACCTACAGTACAAATTATTAACATTAAACACTTTACAACATTTTACTAAAACTGAGTTATTCACCACTCGATCTGCTTTATTTTTTCTTACACCAAAGTAGGTGAAATAGTTGACAGAGCACTGTAAATAGCTTCTGATCAGGCTTCATTATTCTACATCCAGAAACAGATAACATTTGTTTATTCTGGATTTATTTAATATTGATTTTCTGTGGCTCACTAAATAGAATCTAGCACTGCATGAGGCAGATGTTTTACATTTTGGAAGAGGCAACACATCTTATCCATTTAGGATTTGTGTTAGAAACAGAAGTCTTTCTTCATATTTAAAACTTATTCAAGTGTCAGTGTATTCATTTAGTAGTTTATGCTGACTAATATATGCTGTAGAAAACAGTAAAGGATTTATTGTGAAGCACTCAGGATCTATAGTAGAACTGTAATTTTCCAGCAAGTTTTGCAAAGAAACTCTGCAATTTCAGGTTACTTTTCCTGCAATTCTCCAGTGGCCCTGCCCATGTGTACTGATACTTGTAGACTCTTAGGCACATACTACAAGAAAACTGTGGTTTCAGGAAGGAAAGCAGTCCTCAGGTGATGGCGATGTGGGTGGGAAGCATGGGTGGTTAAACTGAATGGCTGATTACGACAAAGCAGTGCGGGTGATTTTCTTACTGACTCTATATGCAGCAAAGCAGAAAGAATGCAAAGCACAGCAGCATTCATTTTAATATGCTGAAATCTGGGTTGGCCTGCTGGTACTGTGGTAGCACTACTGCTTGCAATGCCAGCGACCCAGGGTTGGAAGCGAACTTGGGATGCTGGAGGTCTGGCCAGGGGAGTAGGATAGAGCACCCGGGGGACTGCTCTCCTCCTCCGTAGAGGGCGGGCTGCAGGTTCTGCTGCTTTACCACCACCTGTGTGACCATGGGTGGTGATGCAATGGTGCTGCAGAGTGATCAGGAGGGGAGGACGCTAGCCAGGATCTGGAGCAGTGGCATGTCTCTATGTGACCTACCTCCTTGGATCTCCTCTAGTGCTGGTACCCTCAGGGGCAGAGACCAGAAAACCAGGAATAATCACCCCATATCGGCCACTGGCAGAAGGGACCCTGGTGCCCCAGACTTCATAACCAGGCTCCATGAGGGACCCACTGGGCTACTCGACACACACTAAGGGAGTGTGGAGGGGTGATCTGGGGTCCCCTCCCTTCCCACCGGGGGGGTACAACCCAGGCAGGATAGGGGCAGGTCCACAGGAGCTCCTGAGCATTACCTGGGGGTGAAGCTAGGGGTTACCCAGCCTAGAGCTCTCTGAAAAGTGGAGACTGATGCTGTGAGAAGGGGACATAGAAAGAGAAAATAAAAAAAATTTAAAAAGATGCTTAAGTCTTAGAGATTCTGTGCAGTGACATGCAATTTCCGTGAGGCACCGGTACAAGAATTCAAATTCCGCATACCAAGCAGGATTCCGTGATTGCTACCGGTGTTACCGGTAAAAATGGAAAACCAGGGTCCCTGGCTATAATATAGGAGTAGCACTTCTTCACCCCCCCAAATGTTAGCAGTCACAAATCAGGTAAAAGATACAAATATGCAACTCTGTCTGTAACTGTGGGCTTGATTGGAGATCTAGTAAAGGAGCATTATTAGATGAGCAGTTCCTTGGAGGGTGCTATTTGGCTATTTGGTACGATGGAGAGAAGACCCTGTAGCAGCTTTCACATGAGTAGTGGAGGACCTGCCCACTGGGTCTGTTGAGCACTACTTTGGCTCCGGAGAAGTGGTCTGAGCAAATTAAACCCGTTGGGAGCTGCCAGTTCAGTAAAGTCACCCTCCTTGTCAGTGATTCCTTACTCTTACTATTGATGTGGGACCAGATGGAGGGTGGTGTGGCCTCCTTCCTCTCTTCCAGCTTGTTACTGTTTTTCTGTTTGGGTTTCAGGGGCAGCAAAGAGTTGTCTTCTGTGGCCTGTGGAGTGGCAGGTATGAAGCTGGCTGATGTTCTGGTGGAGTGGTGTCATTGAGCTGGTCCACCACTGTTGCTGTGCCAAGTCATGATTGGTAGGCTGTCTAGAGGAATCCGAGGTAGAGAAGGCCAGTTCAGCTTGATATACTCCATGGCGGACTCCAGGGAGCTGAATGTGACTGGAATCCCATCAGGCTAAAGGCAAAGTTGTGCAGGGTATTGAAGTGTGAAGGGAATGTTTAGTAGGTGTATGCTTCTGAATACGTCCTCCTTTTTATTGTTATTTCTTGTGAGAAGTCTGAAAAATTGTAGTTTCCAGTCCCTGCCACTCTAAAAACCCCAAATCTCTTGATCGCTTCAAAATATTTTCTTTCTCTTCGAAACTGAGGAATTTTACAAGTATGGGCCTAGGTTTCTCATCTTTGTTTGGCACAGGTGCCACCTGCGAGTGAGCAGTGAGCCTGCTCGATGTCAAAGCAGGGGTTGCTAGACAGTTTCAGCAGACTAAACAAAACATGGCATAAGAACCAAATGATGCCCCATAGCTCTACATGTTCAGGGAAGCTCCTGAACCTCAAGTCATTTTGATGGCCACTGTTTTCTTGGTCATCAACCTTCTACTATAACTGGTGGATACATTTTGCCTAGTCTTGGAGCTGGGCTTGGTGGTCATGGCATTTTTTCTTGTTATCTGGGCGTCGTTTGTCTGTGAGGTCAAGCCAACCTGAAACTTAAGCAACTGCGGCAGAATTGGTGTCTGCTTCTAATTTTAACATTTTTATTTCTTGTAGGAGCTGCTGAAACATTTGATCCACCCAACTGACTGAGAAAGTGGTAGCCACCATCGCCTGAGGTAAAGTGCATGGGCTGAGATAGTCTCAAGGAGTGCTGTGGAGCAACAGACAAACCAAAAGAGCAGCTTCACAAAAATTACATTAAACTCTTCTTCTCATTGTCACCAAACAGGAGATGTACGACACTTTGGGTGTGAATTGAGAAGGAACTCGGCAGCCATCTTTCCCAAGTCATGCCCCCCCCCCCGAATAAATATTCTATTAAAAAAAGAAACAGGGTGGATTGTAATGCTGGACATATTGAATCTGAATGGCCTGAATGAGGAGGCATATTGCTTGCCCTTCCTCAAATGAGGATCTTTAAGGCATAATGCTACTTTCAGTGATACTGTTCAATTGGAAAAAGTTACGAATATATTAAGACATGACCAGTTTCTCTTTTGTCTTTCTTTTCTTAGATGCTGCATTTGATGGAGACTCAATCTCTGGACTCCTCATAGAAACTAGAGCACCTTGCTCATTATCAACAAATTCAAATTCTTCTCCTTTTCCTCCTCCATTTCTTCTCCTGAGTTCTTTATGACTTCCCCATTGAACTATTGGTGTTCTTGTCTCCAGTGTAAGACTTGCCATCATTTTTCAAGCATGTCATTTTCTTTCCTGCATTTTAAATTATATTTAGATTTGGTACCTGCTGTAGACATATACACCAACAAAGTATTTCTGTGTATGCTGTGCATACACCAAGTAATTATTTCTGTGTATGCTGTGCATCTAGTGCCAGAATTGAAAAACCTCAAGGGATTACTCATTTGTTTCAGAATAAATTTATTGTTCTTATTAGCATGCTTCCTATTGTAGTTTGTCTTTAGGGAAGCATACACGTGATCTAGGGTTTACGGTTTTGTCATATATGGATAGTCAGGAATAATACTGCACAAAAGAATACAAAAAAATTCTGGAAATAGCACACTACATAATTGATAATACTATTGATTCTAGGTTATAATAAATAGAATAATAGATAGGTTCCTGTGCATTACAATGTAGTAATTCCATCAAGAGGTTCCATGTCCCCAGAACCTTGAGATGGAATTACTGCATTGTAATGCACAGGAACCTATTTTTAATTTTTTTTAATAAATGGATGCGATTTTTGATTTTCTTTTCTCTCAGGCAGTTGGCAGCTGCAGAGAACAAGTCTCTCTGTCCTGGCCACGCGCCACACTGTCTCACTGCTCTGTGTTTTTTTTTTTGTTTGTTTGTTTTACTGAAGGACAGCCTACCTTTTGCATGTTTGGGGAACACAGGGTCACCTGGATATCTGTATTTTTCACATATTTAAAACAAAAAAGCTGCAAAATGTTCCAGTTGAGAAACACTCTCGGTAAGCGAGACAGTGGCCGCCATGTTTTTCGAACTGTTCTGCCTGCTCTAACAGGAAAAGTGGCCAATTGGAAGGCACGTTTTGAAAGACGTTGGGAGCTAGACTAGCGCATGCGCTGTTGTGATTTGGTGATAATGTTATTGTTCAGGTCCCCAATGATAGTATTACGGCACCTGAACGATGGTATTATCACTCCTGAAGTGTAGTATTATCACTTTGGGAGTGATACTATTATGGGAAATTTTTTGTATGCTTTTCTACTATATTATTTTCATGATCCATATATTAAAGTATTGTTCAGAGAGACTGTAATACTATCATTGAAAGCTCTGAACGATATTAGTATCACACAAACTGAAGAGAGCAAGTGCATGACTGTGTCAAAGACTGCTTAGTTGCCATGGTCCCAAGTGTCTAAAACAAACATTCCGACATTTTTGTAACTGCAGCTTGTGATTGGCTGTTTTTTCAATGAGGGCATGCAGAACAGTTTCCGAAACATGGTGGCTGTCTTTCACTTAGCCAGAGTAATTTGAACACTGACTCTTTCGCCTGTTTTGTTTCAAAGAATTATCTGTTTGAGCTTGCGTTCTCACGAGGCAACAAACAACTGAGAGGTAGGACTACCTACCAAATGTAAAACACCACAGTTTCAGAGAGACTGGTGCTGAGGGAGGGGTGGTGAGGGATGCAAGGGGGAGGTGCAAATGAAGGGACAAACAAGTCTTCATTGTAGTGGCCAAGAGTGAGCAACTCTTTAGTGCAGCGGTTAACACCATCTATAAAAAAACAAAATCATTCCTCAGAAATTCAAATCTGATCCATATATTACAAAAAACTACAGATAGAAGAGTGTGTATGTCAAAGGAGAAATACCCTCTTGAGGTTCTGGGGACATGGGAACCTCTCAAGCTTCACTCTTGAGGTTCCCATGTTCCCAGAACCTCTCAATGGTATTACTCCCTTGTAATGCACACTCTCCTATCTATTATTCCATTTCTTAGTTTCCTCTGTGGTTTTCCTGTTGGTGTCCATGTATGGCCTACAACTATGATTTTCCATTTAGTAAAATTAACTGATTTATTAAATATTTCTCTTGACTGAAGCTTCTAGTGGAACCATTCATGTACACATACACAGGTACCTGGAAGAAAGAGCCATACAAGAGGGATCCACTTGAGCATGTGCAAAATCTGAAAATGAATACTGTATACTGTATTGGTTCTTCTGCATGTAGTGCTGCTCCCAGTTGCAAATTTTGGTAGAGGATTTTTTGGTTATGTGATTTTTCTCATGCTATTAAGTAATTATTATGACATTACTTATGGATCTAGTCTACTATCGCCAATTTCTAAATGCCTAAACTCTTACATTTTTCAAAATTCCTTTTTCATAATAGGTGTTTTATATCTTTAAGAGAGATGGGACTGGCAGTATACCCTAGAGATTCGAATAATAAGCTCTGAATGAGCTTGGTATAGTGAGCAGCCAGGGTTTGATTCCCACACCCTCCACTTTCATACTGGGTGACCCTGTGCAAGTCACTCATCCACCCAGTGCCCCTTGGTCACCCCTGGAAAGCAGACATTATGTGCACAGTGGGACTTACCTGTTACCAAAAAGAAAAGAAAAAGACATGTGTTTGTAAGGTGGCTGGTTTGCATGGTCCCCCCAATGAAGACCTTTGTGGTTGAAGCACCGGCACTGCCAGTTGTTGTTTTTCCTTCAATGGGCTAATACATTTTTGAAGTAAATACTGACTATTTTTTAGCTATCTTTTTCTCCCTGTGACTCCCGGTCAACTGTACATCCCGACTTGACCTCCCAGCTTACACCCCCGACATCAGGCCGACTTCCTCAATTCCCCCATGGCTTACCCCTTGTGGTGAGGAGCCTCCCCAAAGTTTGACTCACCTTGAAGGATCCAGACGAGTAAGCGCCATTTGGGGTCCAGTCATGGAGGTTGGAAGCTCATGCTGCCTGACCAGGAGCCAATTTTCCATTTTCCTCCTTGGAGATGAGGCATGGAATGATGCCGGCAGAGGGAGCGTGCATGTGTCTGCATGCATTCCTCCAGGCATCTGCCCCATCTCCACCCCTTCTGCAGTGTCTGTGCACTGCCCCCCAGCCTCCACTAGGGGCCAGTTGGGACCCCGCCACTTGCATCCCCCCTCCTCAGAGAAGGAGAGCAGTCCCTCGGATGCTCGATCCTTCTCCTCCCCTGCCAGCCACCAGCTGCCCATGCCCATTCCTGAAAACAGGTCACCAGCATAGCGTGAGGTAAGGCGTCCAGTGCCTCAGCCCTCAGCGCCACTGGGCTGGCTAAATACTGACTTTTGACTAATATTTTCAGTCCTCTGAGTGCCTCTCTTCTGGATATTGTGTGGGACTAGCAACCCTGAGTAGCACCAGCCCACCCGGACATGATGATTCTTTGTTGAACAGATCTTTGAGGAACTCCTAGGAGAGCAGACTGATTTCTCCTGCCAAGTACATATAGTGCATCTTATCAGACCTCCTGTCTGGTTTGTGAAGAGAGATCTATGGGAAATAGATCAAATGGCACCTGCATTCTAGCCTGAATGAGAGATGAGAGCTGAGGATTTCAGTTCATAGCAACTTTATGAGACTTGGTGAACTCTGTCTATTAGCCCAGTTGGACTTCCCTGAGACACAGAGAAAAAGAAGAGAGGAAAAGATCCAGACAGTACCTGAGCAAGGAGCTGGCATCTTGCTACAAAACACCTCCAGTCCCAAAGGTACAGCTGGAAGACCACAGCAATGGTGGCGTGCAGCATTTAGTGGAGTCACTGAACTGTGAACCATGAGTGCAAATGGTATTTTCCCTGTTTCCAAGGAACAGTATAGGGAGTCGAGGTTTGTTGCAAGTTGGTCATTAGGCAGAATTGCAAAATACTTCATTTGCAGAGGTTCAGATGGCATTTTGACATTGTATGGCCTTTGGAAGAGTTGTTAAGAAACCAGCTGCTCTGTTATAAACTAGTGCACCAACACCAGCAAACTCATGACAACATCTATGGGCCTGCAACATTTCAGCAATAGGTAACCAGGTCCTGCTATGTAAGAGCTCCTGTGTGGGACTCTTGGTATTCGTCAGGAGACAGTAGTAACCTCCAGTACAGGAGGAATACATATCTGCATATAATGTACTATTTATATACATATATATATATATATATATATATATATATATATATATATATATATATGGGATACATGATGGGCTGGAGTGGGATATGGAAAATATTCTCACTCCTGCAGAGTGAGATATCCATGCCCCATGATGCATGCAGGATTGAGAATATTTGCCATATCCTACAATCTGCACATCATGTGTGCTATTCATACAATAGGTGTGGAAGCTTTAATTTTTTTGTTTTATCTTATGTTGTTCTGTTGCTGTGAGTTGCTGCAGTGAGTGAATGGGTATGAATGGGGTTTGTATATGTTGTGCGATTGGTCATTGTGTGTGTGAGTGAGTGGTAATAGGTTGATGAGTGTGTGAGTGTGATCCATGGTTGGATGATGTGTTTTGGTAGGTGGGACATGTCTGGGAGGTTTCCTGTAAATACTGTGTGTGATTTTCCTTTCCCTATATTTTATTATGTGTAGTGTTTAATTTTTGTTGCATGCTGCTGTGCGTAAATTTTTCATTTGTGGTTGGCTTATGTTATTTGTTATGGAATGTCTGTGAGAAGCTCCATGGGAAATACAGGTAAGAGAGCAGTTTCAATTGTGCGAGGAGCTTTAGTTGTCATTGAGATGCCCAGCTTTATTTTTTACTGAGACTGACAGCAAGAATTATACAGTTTCAGAGTATATATCATGTAAGTAATACCAGTTTAAAGAGGTAATGTTTAGGTTGCTGTAACATGTGAAGAAATTAAATTAAGAACTGAAGGCTTCAGTGTGGAAATATGTGTGCTGTGCAGTTCATTGGTATGTTAGTCAGAGTTGGAATCTGTAGACAGATTTTCTTTATGTTTGTTTTCACAGAGATCATAAATAGGACCCAATAGGTTTACAGTTTGGATGCAGTGTGAGAGACTGCATGACCATTCAGCAGCTTGTAGTACAGAAATGTGCTGCTTTAGGTGTGTGCCATTTGATGCAGTGAGGACTGTACTGCAGCAGGCTTCTGGCATTTGTGAAACTGCAAGCAAAGAATGAAGAATGCAGACCAGCTCTATAATTAGGTACCTCAAACATTTCAGTTTCACATTTAAAAGTCGTTCTAACTTACATTGGGGACATGCTGCTGGAGTGAGAATATTGGCTGATGACATAGCTACAGTATGTGTAAATGTAAATATTTTCATTGTAGCTATGTCATCAACCATTTACCTCACTGGGGTGAGAATACATGATTTTATTGTCAACGAATACAACACACCCCTATTGTGTATATATATATATATCTATAAGATATGCCATGGCCCCATGAGAAATATTCCTGATATTTTTCGACTGCTGTTTGACCTTTGACATCATGAGTGGCAGAGCCACAAGTGAAACCTAAGGTCAAACAGCACGAGTGAGAAATATCAGCGATATTTCTCATATGGTCATGGCATATTTGATTTATCCAATGCTTCGTTCTTCTGCTAAGTTTCATTTTTTCTTTCCCTTGTTGCAGCAACTAACATTTTTTTTTACTGTTGAGTTCTGTATTGCTGTGTTGGGATGGCTGTGTGGCAGGTGATGCATGACACAGATGATGCTTTTTCATGCATCAGTGCATCAGCATCTTAGGAAGGCCGAGAGTGCTTTGCCTTGGGAGAGTGAGCAAGTGGTAAATGTGAGCAGGTGAAGCCATGCACTGGATGCTGGAAGTCAGGAAGAGGTTGTGGAAGCTGGTGGTTGTAGTGAGAGTCAGTGATGCAGCGGGATGTATGAGATGCCATTTCTACTGTGGCATGGATAACAGGTACATTTTTGATGGGCATATAAGAAAGGTTTCAGTGTTTATCTGTTTAGACTGAAAAATACAGTTTTGGCTGTTGTTTTAGGGCAAGGAAGATACACATCTAAATGGTAAAGAAAATGAAAATACTGTTAATGAGCCTGGGCTGAAATGAAAGTACTTGGTGGGAGTCAGCATGGAAGTGCAGACTGGAGTTGTAAAATTAGAACTCTATTGCTCGTGCTTCTGGCTCCCACCAATCAAAAGCTACAGTGAGAATATTTTTGGCATGGGGACCTAGAGTTAGAATATTTGACCTACTGTACAGTGAAAATATTTTGATATTTTCATTCTAGGTCCAGAAGTCACAAAAATATCAATGATATGTGCCACAAATTATCCTCATAAGCATAGAATAAATATATGTATCTTACAGGGGTGCAGTAATGCCCCTGTAGTTAGGGTTGAGTAGGTGGTTCAATGTTAAACCCCAATTTTTGGACCTTAATAACTTTGCCATGATTTGACAAAACAGCACTAAGTTTGTCATGTATGGTCAGGCTGTTAAAGTCTCAAGACATGATGTTTTGTGATGGCATCTTGAATAGTTTTTGAGATACAGAGTGAAAAAAAAATGCCAATAAAACTGTATTTAACATTGCTTATGTTTTGCTCTCACCTACAGCCTAGATGGTGAGGAATTTTTTCATAAAATTTTCAGGTTTGACAGGACCTGTGCTTAGGGCATGCCTTTTGAAGGTTTGGTGGAAAATTATTTTACCGTTTTATACTTACAATGATCTTTTTAGTTAACATTCAAGTTTGACAGGTAAAACCAAAATCTTTCGCAAGTTCATATAGTCATGATTTACCTCTCATGCTCAAAAAAAAAATAACAATCATGATGGCTGCCATTTTTTCTCCTTTTAAACTCAAAACATTGAAAATACATAACATGTATCTCTTTTTAAAAAACAAACACCGGAATGGGATTTTGTTTAGCTAAATTCTGCTATTTGTATTTAAAAAAAGTTACCACAAACACCTTTTCAGGGCACCCCAACATCCAGGGTACCCAGTTTAGTGAGCGAATCCATTCACCTGTGTTCTCTGTATGAGAACAGTGGGACTTTTTTGACATCTGCAGCTGCAGATGGATACATCCTGTGGGTTGCAGTGAGCGCTGATCTCCAGTTCTGTCTGTGTCTGTCTGTCTGTATGTCTGTCTATCTATTAAATACTTTGGGATGCATCTGGACCAAGAACTTATTCTAAAATCCCATGCTGAGTCAGTAATAAAGACATTGCACCAGAAAATTGGGCCCCTATACAGACTTGAAGGACATATTAGTAATGAAGTTCGAATGACAATCGCAACTAGAACTCTACTACCAGCCCTACTCTGTTGGGCACCTCTACTACAACCTCTCTGTGGCATGGAGCTAAATAAACTGAGGATACTGTACCATAATGTTGCTCACTTTGTAACTGCAGCACATCCCCAAGAACACCACTTTAGTGTTTGTACCTTGATAAACTGGCCCTCACTTGAAGAATGACTAGTCTATCCCACCCTCGGTCTTGCCTACAAGGTAATCAAAACAGTGCCGCCCAACTTCACTGTGTTACTTCAGTACAAAACCCAGAAGAGGTGACTTAGATAATCCACTTGCTCCACTCTGGAGGTCCCCAGGTCCAGAACATGCGCTGGTGATAGGTCATTTGCAGTCTCTGACCCTACCCTTTGGAACAGACTACCTCCAGAATGCTCTAAGTGTACATCACTAATCTCATTCAAGAAGGCCTTAAAATCCAGGTTGTCCTCCTCTGTTACTTCATCCCCCTGGTCGCACCTGGAAATGAGCCTCAGCTCAGTGTGCCTTGCCCAGTAACATAATTTTTAGAGAGAGTGAGAGAGAGAATATGACAGGTATGTGCAGTATACAAGGAAATATACTCACTGAGGGGGTTAATTTGACATTAAGGCCATGAGCCCAAAGGCTGAGTGGCATTATTATCTATTTAACTCCCCTTGGTGGGTCTATGGCTTTACATGCCCCACATACCCATCCTATGTTTTATATAATACATGTCAGGTCGTTGTATCTTTTACCTGCTGTGTGGGTTTGGGTTGGTTTCTTGTTGAGCCATGGTCTGGGATATTTCTAGGTTTACTGTGCTATTGTGTGACCCTATGTGCTTCCATAGAGTAGTGCCATTTTGGTAAGGGCATCTCCTTTGGCCCATTCTTATTTCCATAGTATAGGGCTTCCCTATAGAAGAGGAAGTTTCTAGGTCAGGCTTCCTTTACCTTGTTGGTGGGATTGTGGATTGCAGTGGTGCAGTGCATTGGCAGTAGTCTGGATTAGGTTCAGAGGTCAGGAGGATGGTTTGTAGTCCGGAAGCAGGGGAGTGGCATGTGTCATTGGGCCTTGTTAATCCTGTGGAGTAAGTGGCTCATCAGGAACAGTGTGCAAGAGAGCTGGAGTTTCAAGAGAAAGATAGCTGGTAAGTATGGGGGTGTTTAGTGTTTCCTGCAGCTAGCATCAAACTTTTTTTTGGTTTATGTGAAGAGTTGGGGAGGAGGGGTGAGGCAAGGAGAGAGAAAGATTTTGAGTGTTTGGGGAGTATTTCTGGACTGGGAAGGGGTGTTTTTCCACCATAGAGCCTTAAATGAGATCCTTAATTGGGTGGTTACAGCTGTGTACCTCTTTTAGGGTTCCTGGTTTTCAGTTTTAATCAATTTTAACCAATAAAACACCACTGAGGTAAACATTTCAGAAGTTGGTTTTAACTGGTAATAACCGAAAATTAGTGTTTCCCTGATACTGTCCTTGCTGCTGAACAAGCAGCACAGAGCAAGCATGTGCAACAAATAGGTGGATTTGGCAAACACTGAATAAAATAATTACTGATAAATCATGAAATTTGGTGTAGAAGGTCTTATTTATAATTGTATTCCACCAAAAATCATTGGTTTGATGTGTTCCCCAAACTCTTGAAAAATGATCAAAATAACTACCGTTTAAAAAAAATAAACACTAAAAAATGGAAACCCTAAGTATACCACTGAAGGTATACATTTATAATTGGTGAGGTGTACAGGGAAATATATGATAATGGCTCCTATGGGGAATAGAGTCAACCATATATTTTATGTATAGGTATAGATATGGATATAGATATAGGTATAGCTATATATATATACTGTATATATATATATATATATATATATATATATATATATACAGAAGCAGATATAGATACAGATACAGATATACAGTAGATAGGTATAAATACATTGATGCAAAGCTTTTCAGGATACTGTACATTTTGGCAAATATTTTCGATATCTTGAGGGTGGCCAGAGCTAGACTGAGAATATCACGTTTATTCTCACTATATGCCCATTTATCCCATAGAGGCAATGGAGGATTTAGCTATTTGTCTACACAGCTGGTCTGTAGTGGCAATGGAGGTACAGTGCAGAATGAATGAGCATGTATTGATCCCCTTCATACAGAGAGTTTGGACTGTGGCAAGCTACCCAATGGCCAGTCCTTATTTGTAGATATAATTCTAATATATATATATATATATATTTGATGTAATTCTGTGTATATTTACATGCCACAAGAAGGCCAGTGTTAATTCAAGGGGACATAGAGAGACTGGATTTTTTTAAAATGTGTGACCTTTCTTTGACCTGATGGAAACTGACAAGCACTTGTCAAAAAGCATGTGGATAGCTGATCAAAGGGTATTTCCCATAGTTAACTAACCAAGGGAAACAGAGGTAAGTAAAATGTCCAGGAGCTAGCCCTCTTTTACTTCAAAGGCAGGATGCTGTGATCCAAGGAAACTGCCATGGTATTGCCGCTGATGAGTTGAAAGAAAAAAACAGGAACATCCTCCCTAGCAGACCTGTGTAAGATCCTAATTACAGGTGCTATAAATGTAAGGCTGGGTGACATCACCAGGCAGCTAGAAAATTGTGTTGGGATTTTGGAAACAGCACAACAGTGGCATTTCCTGGCCAAATGGAGTAATTGCTCTGGGAAATAGACCAGTTTTTTTACGTTCTCTTGCGCGTATGCGCAAGGAATGTTTTGGGAGAGGAGCACACTTTGGAGGTGTGCCTCTCCCCTTCAATCCACTGCTCCGTTGAGCAGGCATGGTGGACCTGCACCAATGGGTGTGGGAGCTCTGTATGACAGTGGTGGTCTTCTGCTTCAAAGAAAACCACCACTGTCATACCAAGCACCACGTCCACACTGCCCCCTCACGTCACGCACTCCCCCGCCATGCCACCCCCCAAAGCTTTGGTGTGCAAACATTGTTTGCCGACAGGTGCCTAATCTCTCGTCAGCTCCATGGCCCCCCTGCGTTATCCTTCTGCCATGTTGGAGCCCACCCCAGCGTGAGAACGTCCCCAATGTAGTCCTTTTTTAACCTGTAAAGAAAAACGGTCCCACGAGTCTCCCAACCCCCACAACCCGCGACCCACCCACTGCGCACCCAGCCTCCCACACACCCCACCCCATACTTACCTCCAGAGTTCGGGCGTGATGACCTCAGTGGACTGGGAACACATCTGCACTCTTCAAAGCCGACCGTCAAACTGAGGAAATGCCGTAAGCTGTATAATGGGCTAGATAGGGGTTTCAACTTTATTGCACATTCAGGCATTTTTGATTTTTACCAATTACAACATGGGGTCTTTTGGATTACGAATGATGTCACGGCATGGCATTATTCAGGCTCAAAGGGTGATTTCGCAGTCACTGCACAGTCACTATGCGAAATCACCCTTCAGGCCCAAATAATGCCATGACAGTGACATCATTCATGAGAAGGGGTCCCAAAAACCCCATGTTGAAAATTTGGTGCAAACATTCCAAAAAATGACTGTTTTACGAGCGTGCATTGTGCAGTTCCTACGCAGGCTCATAAGTTCGCGAATTTTCAATATTTTCACTCCAGATTTTCAACATTGCCACTTTACCACACCTCCTTATGAGCAGTATAGCTGTCATTTTTCACATCCTGCCCAAAACGTGTTTCTGCCCATGTAGAGCACAATGGCGCAGTCGGTGTGCGAAATCAATGTATGGGATGCATTAAGAAAATCATGGTGACACTGTTTATTAGCAGATGTCTTAAAATGGCTATGTTGAAAATTTGGTGAAAATATTCCTAAAAATGACTGTTTTACGAACGTGCATTGCGCAGTTCCTACGCACGCTTGTAAGTTTGCGAATTTTCAATATTTCCACTCCAGATTTTCAACATTGTCATTTTACCACACCTTCTTATGAGTAGTACAGCTGTCATTTTTCACATCTCACCCAAAATGTGTTTCCGCCCATGTAGCGCACAATGGCGCAGTCGGTTTTCAAAATCAATGTATGGGACACATTAAGAAAATCACAGTGACACTGTTCATGAGCAGAAGTTTTAAAATGGCTATGTGGAAAATTTGGTGAAAAAATTCCTAAAAATTACTGTTTTACGAGTCTGCGTTGCGCAGTTCCTATGCACGCTCATAAGTTTGCGAATTTTCAATATTTTCACTCCACATTTTCAACATTGCCATTTTACCACACCTCCTTATGAGCAGTGCAGCTGTCATTTTTCACATCTTGCCCAAAACATGTTTCCGCCCATGTAGCGCACAATGGTGCAGTCGGTGTGCGAACTCAGTGTATGGGACACATTAAGAAAATCACAGTGTCACTGTTCAAGAGCAGAGATCTTAAAATGGCAATGTTGAAAATTTGGTGAACAAATTCCTAAAAATAACTGTTTTACGAACGTGCATTGTGCAGTTCCTACGCACGCTCGTAAGTTTGCGAATTTTCAATATTTTCACTCCACATTTTCAACATTGCCATTTTACCACACCTCCTTATGAGCAGCATAGCTGTCATTTTTCACATCCTGCCCAAAACATGTTTCCGCCCATGTAGTGCACAATGGCGCAGTCGGCGTGCAAAATCAATGTATGGCACACAGTAAGACAATCACAGTGACACTGCTCATTAGCAGAGGTTTTAAAATGCCAATGTTGACAATTTGGTGAAAAAATTCCTGACAATGACTGTTTTATGAGCGTGCATTGCACAGTTCCCACGCACGCTCGTAGGTTTGCGAATTTTCAATATTTCCACTCCAGATTTTCAACATTGCCATTTTACCACACTTCCTTATGAGCAGTACAGCTGTCATTTTTCACATCCTGCCCAAAACGTGTTTCATCCTATGTAGCGCACAATGGGGGTAGCAAAAAGGTCATGCTGAAAATTTATTGTGCAAATACCAGCAATCGCACAGGGCATTAGGGTAAAGCACCATACATGCCAAACACCACTGCAAATACCTGCAAGCGAACGTTCGGCATTGACAAATACTTATTTAGAATTGGGACAATTGATGATACTGCAAGTTACAGAAGATATTTAAAGCCCCAGCTCAGGGCATTTGCACACACACTTTCATTTGGACTTCGCCTGACACTCAAGGAACCAAAACTGCTGCCATGACTGATGAAAGTGAACTTTCATTCATTGTTCTGGACTTCAAGTTTCTACAAATATCAGGTAGACTTCAGCTATCAGTCATAGTGTGTTTCCACGTATATTTTCCCATTTTGTTCTGTATTCTGTGACCAAATTAGTGTTTTTTTAGTTGTAACTGTATGATTATTATTTAAGTATTTTAGTAAAACATTTGTTTTTCTAAAGAAACTCTGCCTGAGTGATATTTCTATAATTGAATGTGAATTGTTGGACAGTATTAATAATCTGTGACAAACTGTTATTGCTAAGGGGTTGAGCAACCAGATCAAAAAAGGGATCTGTAAGGGACCTGGAAGGATAGGGAGAATACCAGATTCTGCAGAGATTTTCAGCCAGGCTGTTGCATTTCCTGTAGGGAGAAGGCCAAATCAGGTTTTACACTGCTACCCCCAAACAGAATGTAATGCTTGGATCTTCCCCCTTTTGTGTAATAGCCAAGGAAGCCTACCTCTCATCCTATTCCATGTGTAAGCAAGCTGAGATGGTACAGTATAGGATAATAGGGTGAGAGTTAGGCCTGACATCCCCAAAGCACACCCTGGTGCCTGTTGGTCTGTGAATGGTGGGGGGTGTGGGGGGGTATGGTTGGTAATCCTACCATCGAATTTCCAGACTTTTTCTGGTGTGGAGTCAACCCTGACCAATGCATTAATGGAGTTTTTTTGCAATGGCTTTCCCTTCTGTTTGAAAATGTGAAATGTTATTCACATAGTATCCATTGGTGGGAGCGTGGGCTCTCCTAGCCCCGCATTCCCACCCACCCATCAGTGTAGTAACATAGCGCAGGAGAGCCCTGTGCTCCCAGTTTTGTATAACAGGATGCATATTAGGGAGTGCTGACCATCTGGGCCCCATGCTCCCACCCACCCGTAAGTGCAGAGACATAGCACCTGAGGGCCCTTTGCTCCCAGTATTGCAAGATGGTATCCATGTGTGGGAGCATGGGCTCACTGGGCCCTGTGCTCCCACCTACCCATCGGTATAGAAATATAGAGCATGAGGCCCTGTGCTTTTAGTTTTGCATAATCGTATCCTTAGATGGGAGTGCGGGCCCTCTGGGCCCTGTGCTCTCACCCACCCATGAGAGTAGAGGCATAGCGTCAGAGGGCTCAGTACTCCCAGTTTAGCATAAATAGTATGCATAGGTGGGAGTGCGAGCCCTCTGGGCCATGTGCTCCCACCTCACAAGTACAGACCCATAGCAGAGGCCTAGAGACATTCCAAGTAACCCTTGTAATGCTTATTTGGCAATATCTCAGTAACCATAGAAACTGTGGAAAAAAATTATTTTGCAGTTGTATTCATGACCTAGCCACCTCCATGCATGCTTAATACATGAGGTGTACTAAGCTTCACATAGCGAAAAATCTGTAACTCAAACTATTTTTGAGATATAGGCCTGAAAGGCGTAGCAGCCACCACATATTATCCTGTGGGAAAATTTGCAACTTCAGAGTGCTGTAACTCTGGAAGCAGTGTAAATGTTTGCACCAAACTGGCAAAAGTCACATCTGTGGTGTAAGGGCTTGCCACCCGGCAAATTTCAGCTGCAAAGTCCAAATCATGTAGTAACAGTGAGGTGGCATAGAAACTGTGGTTTTGCGGACACCACAATCTTATCTTATAGGAAAAATTCACAACTTCAGAGTACTGTAACTATGGAAGTGATGTAACTGTTTTCACCAAACCATGAAAAGACACATCTGTGGAGCAACAGCTTACCACCCAACAAATTGTAGCCCAAAAGTCCAAACCAAGTAGTGGCAGTGAGGTGGCAAATAAACTATGATTTTGGGGATTGTACTGTTGCAAATTACAAAAGTATGCCACAAATTGTGAAACTACGGCATGACACTTTCGGAAATTTGTGAAAGTTTCATGCTTGTACTGTCACAAATTGCAACACTACAAATGGCCAGATCAAAATAAACATATTTCCGGGTGTTTTTTTAAAAATTATGATGCATGGATGCTGTTCCTAGGACCCTGTGTAGTTAAACACAACAGTTTTACCTGGGGGAAAAGTTTTTAAACTATTATATTTTTTCTTCACCGCTAACTGAAAACAAGATGGCAGCAGCACGACAGTACAGAGGGTATATGTGACAGTAAAACGTGTCACAGACTAATCTGTCTCTGTCACATGGAACATATACTTTTTCTAATAGGATATAATGGGAAACTTTAAAGTGTAATAATGTTACAACAGATTAATATTTTTTCACCAAACCTTCAAACGGTACTTCCCTGTCCCAGTCTCCATATAACCTTTAAAATTTCAGACCAGACAGACAAACCATTCAGACTGTGGAGACGAGCAAAGAATTCATGAAAGTTTAGGATTTTCCACACATTTCAATGTTCCACAGTTCCGCAACCACAAGTCCAACTGAAATGAAAATTTCCAGATTCAGAGATCTGTGGTGCAACACTGTGCATACCAAATTGTAGGTAAATTGGATGAAAGATTGCAAAGTTATTAAAGTGCAAATTTTGTGTTTAACTTAGAAAGTGGCCATGCAACCCTAACTATACCTGCTCTACCGTGCAGGTATTATATACAGTATATTCATTGCAAAAAACTTTGTTAATGCATCAGTTAGGGTTGATAGCACAGTGACAAAAGTATGGAAATGTCATGGTAGGATTACACCCCTACCACTGGGTTGTGCCATGGGGTTCTTAGGCCTAACTCGCACCCCATTCCATGAGCAAATAAATTTCATGCTATAGCATAGGAGAATGGGGTGAGAGTTAGGCCTAACAACCCCCATGGCACACCCCGATGTCTGTTGGTGTGTGTAGGGTGGGGGGTGGGGGTGGAGTGGTAGGGGTGTAACCCTAACATGACATTTCCATACTTTTGTTGCTGTGCTATCAACTCTACCTGTTGCATTAATTAAGTTTTTTGCAAAGAATTTCCCTTCTTTTTGAGAAAGTGTAATGTAACTGGTAACTGGTATGTGGTTGAGGGTGCATGGGACCTCTGGGCACTGCGCTCCCTTCTCATTGCCCATTTTTTGTGTAATGGAATGTGAAAGTGGGAGCATGGGCCCTCTGGGCCCTGCTCTCCCACTTACACATAAGTAAGCAGCCAGCCAGCAGCCCCATTGTATTGAAAAGGAACCCTCGTAACACTTATTTGGCAATATCTCAGTAACCGTAGCAACTATGAAAAAAAAATTCCACTGCAGTTGTAATCTATGACTTTGAAACTTCCATGCCTAAAGGTGGACTAAGCAGTGGGCAGCGAAAACTCTGTATCTCAAATTGTTTTCAAGGTAGGGGCACCGAAAGTCACTGCAGGTGCCTCAATGTTATCCTATGGGAAATTTTGCAACTTCGGAAAGCTGAACCAAACCACCAAAATGCACATCTGTGGGACCAGGGATCACCACCCTGCAAATTCTAGCCCAAAAGCCCCAATCATTTTGATGCAGTGGGGTGGCGAAGGATTGCTTTTTTAGGTGCAGTAGTGTCAAACATTGTGACAGTTTCACAAAAATTTGTGAAAGAATGGGCACGACACTTTCATGATTTGCAAAAGTGTTGCATCCATTCTGTCACAATTTGTGACACTATCGGGGTGCTGATCATGGAAAAGGCATTTCTGGGGGTCTCCCACCCAAACAAAAAGATAGTGCTGTGATCCTCAGTGCCCGAGTAGGTAAATGCAACTGTCAGTGTTTACCTAGGGGTCCCAAATTTAAATGCCAGGCATTTTTTTCTCTCATTAACTGAAAACAAGATGGCCACTGCACAACAGCAAAGGGGCCATTTGTGACAGAAAAATGTAGTGGCGACAGCTTTCAAGAGGCACATATATTTTTTCCCATTGACTATAATTGGAAAATTAAAAATTGAGTAATTTTTGACCTGATTAATATTTATCCACGAAATCTTCAAAAAGTACATCAGTAACCCAGACCGCACCTTCCCTGAAGATTTCAAACCAGATGGACAAACCATGTGGGCTGTAACCCAGAGCAAAAAAACATGCAAAAACCCTGTTTTTGTGTTTTCTTTGAGCTCTGCAGCTTTGCAACTCCTCATCTGACTGTAAAGTATCTTGCGAGATCCAGAGATCTATGGTGCTCCAATGCGCATGCAAAATTTCAAGTAAATCTGTCATATGGTAGCAAAGTTATTAAAGTGCAAAATTTGGGGTTTAACATAGAAGTGGCCATGCCACTATATATATATATATATATATATATATATATATATACACATATATAGTCACAAGGTAATGCATGACAAAAGGGTTTAATTTCCATTGGATTACACTGTTCCTTGCAGTGTAGTGCAGCATTTTGTGTTATACTGCAGCATTACTGCATTACATCCTGGCAGGCACTACTGGAGAGAGAGAGAGAGAGAGAGAGAGAAGAGAGAGAGAGAGGGAGGGAGAGAGAGAGAGAGAGAGAGAGAGGAGAGAGACAGACAGCGGGTATATATATTTCTGCCATAACAGACCTACATCATGAGGCTAAGACCAGCTGTGCCTTCATATGACCTAACTAAGTAAGACAGCTTGAATGCTAACTGATAGTTTGAACCCCGCCTTGTAGGGTAATTATTTAGGTTCCAATGTGTGGGGAAGGTCTGTGCTAACTTGACCTACTTTCTGTTACAGCAGTACTGGTAATAATTAAAACTGTGTTTTGCTGTTTAAATCTGTTATCGTTATTGACTGCCATTCTGCTGTACATGCCTTTAGGGACACAAATGCAGCTTGCATGTCCAAGGTTAGAGAGGAATGTGGCCACAGTATGGAGGTGATTAGATACAGCATCCTAGAGGGTTATTCTAGCTAGTCTGCTAACTTATCACAACCGTCTCTGATAGACTGCACTGCACAGTACTGTTTATTGGGGTACGAACTTACTTTACCATTAGTAAGGAGAGAACTTAAGAGCCAATGTTAACTTCTATGCCAGCATTATAGCAGAGTAAGGCAGCAATATCCTCCCCTCAAGTGCCTTAGGCAGATAAAATTAAATTCTATTACTCAATTTACAAACCTGAAGCAAACTTGTCTCTTGTGCTGCCGTGTCCTCACTTTTGCTGTCTTGACTGGCAAATCTTGCTTTACCTAAGATAGGATTATTTGACTGTACAAAACCCTGTCAGTTTCTTTAGTCTATGGATTGTGGCACTCCACTGCTGCACATCTATGCCAACATGCCTGACTACTCCCTCCATCCTGCAGCCATTGTGTACGTATGGCTCAGAAAACTGCATTCTACAAAAGTTAATTGGTAAAACATGCCATCCAACATATTATTAAAAAAATACTGTGAAGAACTCACAAGTTCACAAACCTTGTGAGTGCAGTGGCATAAGTCATGTGAGACTCCAGTTTCACTTTCATGCCTAATGATGTCACAGAATCACAGCTGTGTGTAAATCAGCTTGTTATTCACAGTTTGATTGTTCTGTTCTATTTCTATATTCTACACCTACTAGCAAGGTCATCACTGGATCCCAGATGCCCACTGGTTGTACTGCCATATACTGTCCTGCATTTTCCTGTCTGGGTGGGGTCAGACAAGACAAGAGTCAGCAGAAACATTTTCGACCGGTGAAGGGGGGGAGGTGCCCTGATGTCTACACGATGCAGCTGGAAGGAATAAGAATGGTGGTGTTAGCCACCTGAGGGCCACCATTATTTTGCCTGTTTTTCATCCCTAAATAGGGCTGAAGCATGAGAGAGTCCTGGACAGTTGCAAGTAGACTGGGACTACAACCCCAACACACTAGAAAAGACACTCACTAGCAGCACAGAACTGAAATTTTGATGCATCATATGTCAATGCCTTGCACCATATCAGTGGCAGGATTTCAAACCCCCAATCTACCCACATGACTCTCCCTGTTCTACCAGGAGGCAGGACAGAAAACACCACCAATCTCTCCTGAAGCAGGAAGACATTGTTCTTGGTGTCCTTCACAGCTTCAGCTACAAAATGTATGCTAACCCACACTCAGGACTTGAACCGGGGCAGTTGGCATGGCCTTACCATGAGGCCATCTGGTAGACCACTAGTGATACTTGATTTCTCTATATATGTTTCATGCCCCAACTAATCCCAGTTCATCCCTCCTCAGGTGCCAGCAACTGCCCAGCCTCAAACATCCTGGATCTGACCGTATCTTGGCAGTAGGTTCAGTAGCATGGTGCCCTAGTGTAACAGCTCTGTTATTAAGATGGGAATTTAGTTTTTGCCTGTTTTTGTCCTTCCCTTTCTCCATCCTCTACCCACTAGGTGGTGCAGCACAAAACTGTGAGCCTCAGATGCTGCTGCAATTTTCCTGGGAGGACTGCAAGCTCCCTTGTAGTACCAGGAAAGGTGCCATCCCCTCCCTGGGCTGGAAAGTGTTGTTATCACCAGCATTATCTCCCAGCCTTGACCACCCACCTGAGTGTCTAAGTCAACTCCCAAACCTGGGTTACCATCATGATAGCATCAGACGTGCTACTGCTGCATCATTGGACAACCCTGACTAGTGGCATTTAAGCTAAGATGTTAATGAACCGACAGATGGCTCCAGCTTTGACATGGAGCAAAAAATATCTGTAAGCAACCACAGAATCAAAAAACTGAGTCATAGTGAACAAAAAGCTGCTCCACATCTCAGTGTGTGAAGTGCATGATACCATACAGGGCATATTTGTTTCTTATTCATGTATCAGGCGAAACAACTTTTGATGTCAGCTTCAAAACTTTAAAAGCACTCAACAAATTTTGGATCAAATATAACTCCTTGAAGAAAACCCATTATGGTTTCCTTTCTTAGTGATACCTTTAACTAAACCAGCACAAAAGGCTGTAACTGTTATATTTAGAAATGAAGGAGTGAGTATGCATGACCCGGTGTATTAGCTAAAACAAAGATCTACCATTATTGAAGACCCGGAGGCTATCACGGACTATGAGAACATATGACCTGGGGGATGGAGGGTGAAGGTTATGTTAAAAAAAATGATACTGGTATTTGTCATTTACCAAACTCTTTTTTTCTAGGTCAGGATAAAGGAGTGCTGTTCTATCCTGGACAGCCTAAAACTTGCTACAAATGCAGATCCACCTCTCATCTTAGCAGCATTTATGACAAAGTCAAATGTACTATTTGTGGGGAACTGGGACACCCTGGATCTCAATGCATACATGAGTGTAGATGTAATTTGTCTGAGGAAACAGGTCACACTTTTCAAAACTGTCAATGAGAAGCTCATAACACCTTAGACCAAGCAGACAGTGAAGAGCAGAGACTGTTCACTACACTTACGCAGAAAAATAAACTGGGATGTACAAAACAGCAGGAGAATCCAGGGCCTAGTGCCCCCCTCCCATTCCCGCAAGGTCCTGTCTCTAGTGACTCTCATAGCAAGGTGGTACTTCCAGAGTTCTCACCCACCCCTGAGGAATCCTTAACTACCTCGGATCAACAGTCTACTTTAATGGAGACTGCAAGTTGTTCCTCAGTAGATCCCCCACCTCAGAGATAGTTACTCCCCCTGAAAAGAATGCTATGCCCCCACCTCCCATGCCTGGGCCTGAATTTGAGTGACTTTTCCTAAAGTAGAAAGCAAAGAGAGGCACACACCAAGCTACTCAAAAAGAGAATAGTATCACATTAGCCAACAAATTTGAGATTTTGCAGGATTCATCTGACCATTCAGCTGAGAAGTCTGATACCTCTTCTGTTGTCTCTTCTCTCCCTGAATGTACCACAGATACAGAGTTACAGGCATTGCCTATTGGCCTGCAAATGTGTTAAGCTAAAATGAAAACAAAACATGAAGAACATAATACAAGAATGGGGAAGAATAAATGAAGCCTAAAAACTAAAATGTCTGCCCCCTTTTTCCTGTATACTGTCAATGTTAACAGTATAATTCTGACAAGTTTACAGCTGGGTATCCTCTTTTTACAAGATGTCAGGTTACATACTATAAAGGAAACACAGACGACTTCTAGAGCCCGGTCCTTTGGGTCACCCTCCTTTTGGTTCATAGGACAGGAACCTTGTTCTGGGGTTGTAATATTATTTAAAATTTCTGAAGTTTCAGTTCTAAAATTAATCGATTTAGTACCTAGCAGGGTCTTAATTCTAGATGTTTGTATTTCTCATATAGCTTATAGATTGATTAACCTATATGCGCCTCAATCTAAGTCAGCTAGAGTTGATATTTTGAAACAGATACAATCTTTTCATATACAACACATCAAGTAATTTGTGCAGGTGACTTTAACTGCTCTTTATCACTGCAATACAAAAGCTTTAGTACAAAAACAATTAAAATCTACCGTGATTCAAACACTTCACAGTATGTAATCACAAAAGCTAGACTTAGGGATACATATTTTTTTCATAATAAAAAACACACACCCACATTTTATAAAGGACATCTAGCCACTAGGATAGACTTTATTTTTATCTTTGTAAGTTTAAATACGGTTTCAGCTACTGTACAACCTGTTGACTTCACAGATCATGGATTATTACATATTCAAATAGGAAAAGAATCTTCCTTTATGAGGGGACCTGGTATATGGAAATTTAATGTGTGCTTGCTGTCTGACCATTTCATTTCTTTAGCTCTTCAGGACTTGATACAAGCAAGAAAATCTGTATACTTTCTATTTGATGATCCCATTATGTGGTGGGAAGATACTGAAGAAGAATTACAAAAACTATTACTTTTCCTTTCTCATTTCCATCCTTGATTTAAAAAATATGTATACCTTGCAGAAGTTAAACTGCACTGAGAGAAGTGGTATTTCTAAATTGGTTCCTAGTTACATAATTGTGCAACACTAGAGAAAGGAGTGTGTGGCTATAAAGGAAATTCCTCAGACTCTTTGACCAGTGAGCGCGTAGCTTAATGGTTATAGCGCTGGAATGGCATACCAGAGATCTGAGGTTCAAATCCCAGTAGGCCACACTTTTCCTTTCTCATTTCCATCCTTGATTTCAAAAAACTATTGAGGCATTTATGCAAATTCCAGAGTAATAAGCAATACCTAATATATCTTAAAAACAGAAAATTATTGCAACAACTGCTGTCCTTATCTTATGAAACTGGACAACATTTGTCAACACAAATTAGTAATATTAAGAAAGAATTAATGACTTTTCATACCCTTAAATTGAAAGCTTTACTTCATCAACAAACAATTGGGATGCAAGGGTCAAAAGAAATAGTATGCCCCGTTGATAACTGTTACACATAGATATTGAAAAAATATATGACTAGCTTAAGGGATGCAAACAATCAGATTGTTACTACCAAAAATGATATTATAAGGATTGTTACAGAATACACGAAGAATCTCTATCCTTCCCTACAGTCAGAAAGCATCTTTCTAGAGGATTTCTTAGATAACGCCCAGTCACCTATAGTTAGTGACGACATTTTAACCTGAGTTGCACAATCAATCCAACAAGAGGAAGTGCAGGAAGCAATTATATCCCTGGCAAAAGGAAAATCTCCTGACCCTGATGGGCTTCCTAATGACATCTAAAAAACATTAAGTAAAGATTTATTACTAGAATTAACTATGACATATAACAGTATGTTAATAAATGATAATATACCACTTACTATCAACAAAGGAACTTTAATTTATCTGCACAAAAAAGGGGACAAGACACAGCTACAGAACTGGAGGCCTATTAGTCTCCTTAACACAGATTTCAAGATATTGACTAAAATCCTAGCTAAAAGACTATTACTAATAGCAAAATAAGTGATTTCTCCAGCTCAGGCTTGCTCAATACCAGGAAGGAGTATATCATACTTTTGGGGTTTTAGATGGATTTCTGGTGTCATTGGACCAGAGGAAAGCTTTCAATTTAGTAAATCATGACTTCTTATGGAAAACATTGTCTTATTATAAAGTTCCAAATAAATTTATAAAATTGGGTGAAAAGTATTTATCATACAGCCACAAATACACCGCTTATACGTGGCTGGTGAAGACCTATGATACGACTACAAAGAGGGGTAAGCAGGGTTGCCCTCTCAGCCCTATCTTATACATTTTTTTATTGACCCATTATTAAGGAAAATTAATACTGCCCCACAAATCTTGCATTTACAAATATCAGAACAGGCCCATCTGCATAAGGTTTTAGCTTATGCAGATGATATGAATATAATAGTGAGAAAAGAAAACTCTGTTAGAGAAGTAATTAACCTATGTGAAAGTTTTGTTAGAGTATTGGGGCAACACTGAATCTTCAAAAATGTACAGGGCAACGGCTAGATTACACATTGAATTATAGCTCAAATATAAATGGAATTAGGATAGCACCTGATCCAGTCACGATTTTAGGGGTTCAGTTTGGTCCAGGCGCTATGGATGAATTAAACTGGGACACTAAAATTAATATAGGAAGGCAGATGGTGCTACAGTGGAATAGGTGGAAGTTGGGCAAGAAGAAAAGGGTGTATCTGATCAAAACATATTTAATACCAATATTTTTGTATATCAGCTATATTTTTCCCCCTCCAAAGAAATATGAAACCACTTTACTAAGTCTTTTTTTTCAAGCCTTCTGGTAGAGCTGTCTGAACCCTATAAAAAGGAATGTTTTGTATCTTCCAATAAAACAGGGAGGAGTAAATATGTCGAACCCACTACTTTTTTTTTAATTTAACAAGTTTTATTAGTTTTAAGCACCAATCAAAGTACATTAGATAGTACATAATCACAACAAAGTAATAGGTGCTAAACACAAAACTCAAATTAAAACCCAATCCCTACCCCCCCTCCCTGACTACCCACTATTAATTACCTTCAGTATGTCTCACCTAAAATATAATTAATCATTATTATGGTTTCCAGGCTATCCGTAGGGTCTCTAGGCTGCCCCAGAGAGACGAGTAAGCTTCTAATCTATTCTGCATAGATGCAATGTGTCTTTCCAATTGTAATGCCTGGACAATCTCTCTGTACCACTCCATTACATTAGGGGACTTATCTTCTCTCCAATGTCTCATAATTATCAGCTTAGCTATCGCAGAGATAAGTATCATATGTGCTTTCCTAACTTTGGGGATATCACCTGGGAAATAATTTATTAAACAGACTTCAGGAGTAAATAAGGTCTTCAAGCCAAGGATAAGATCTAAAGTGTTATTAACAGATTGCCAGAAGGTCTGTACGTGGGGGCACAACCATATCATATGATAAAGGGAGCCAGTGTCACCCTTGCATTTGCCGCATGTTGAAGTATTTAATGTCCCATACCTGAAGAGCTTAGCTGGTGTAAAATAGATATTCTGCATGATGTTAAAATGAACTAATCTAATTCTATCTTGCTTTATGAATTTGTACATTGATAACCAGAGTTTCCTCCATAAATCAGGGTCCTCTGGGACTCCTAGCTCTCTTGTCCAATAAAAACAAGCTCCTGATGGCAATCTGCTGTCCCATGCCTGGAGAGTTTTGTACATATTAGAAACTGAGTGTGATTGGGAAGTTACCTGAAGGAGCGTAGTTAGTTCTTTTTCCTCTGGGTCCATTGCCGGTACCTGGGAAAAAAAGGAAGCAAGGGCCTTACTAACTTGGATATATTTAAAGACTTCTTTATCTAATGCCTCATTGGATTTCTGGAATTGATCAAAAGAGAGTGGCTTTCCATTCGACCATATGTCTGAAGCTTTGCATTGGCTTAGCCGAGGCCAGAAATTGAGGGGTATTGGCACATTATTAATCTTAAAATGTGGGTTGCCAATGACTGGCTGATCTATAGACTGATACCACTTCACTGCTAAGTATTTTTGGGCCTGGTGAGAGGCCTTCAAAGACCAACCCATGGGATTATTCCTAATCGATTTAGGGATATGAGATTGAGAGGCATATAAGAGCACCCCCAACAAGCATTTCACTTGAGAGGCTAAGTATTTTTCTATAGAAAGCCACAAGGGGAGATATTCTGAATTCCCACTCTCCTTCCACCAAAAGGCCAGCTTGCTCATATGTTGTGCTATATAATATAGGAAAAAAGAGGGGGCCGCAAGGCCTCCTCTGTGTTTCAGGGCTGTCAGCTTGAGATAGGATCTGTGAATACCTTTCTTGTTCCATAAGAAAGTGTTTACTATGTTTTGTAATTTAAAGAACCATGCTTTTGGCAGGTAAGTACCCAGCATACCCAATGGGTATAGCATCCTTGGTAGGATATTCATTTTAATTGTGCTTAGCCTACCCTATAGAGAAAAGGAAGCAATCGCCATCTTTCCATATCACGGGCTATTGTTTTGACTAGGCTATTAAGGTTGTCTCTTATTATAGTGTCAAGATCTCTAAAAATCTTGATTCCTAGGTATACTATGTGCTTCGCTTCCCAAGAGAGGCCGAGGGAGGAGAGTTCTGCCTTATTTACTCTACTATTTAAAGGCAAAATCTTAGTTTTAGCCCGATTCAGTTTATAAAATGATATTTTAGCATATTCCTCTAGCTCACTTAAGATAGCTGGGACTGAAAGGCCTGGCTTCTCCACATGTAATAATATGTCATCTGCATACGCCGAGAGGGAATACCTTACAGTACCTACTTGGATCCCTTTAATATTGATATTGCCAACCAATCTAAGGATCAGAGGCTCCAAATATATGTTAAACAGCAGGGGGGACAAGGGACATCCCTGCCTTGTACCCCGAGCTAGGTTGAAAGAGGAGGAAAATAAGCCATTGCACTTGACTCTAGCCGTGGGGGAGGAGTATAGAAGTTGTATCCATCTCAGAAATTCTTTGGGTAATCCAATTGAGGTTAGGGTAGCAAACAGAAAATCCCAAGAGACTCTGTCAAATGCCTTTTCGGCATCCAGGGAGACCAGCACCATTGGCGTGCTGGAGTCCCTGGCAACCGAAAGAAGATGTAACAATTTTCTCATATGATCTTGAGATGATCTTCCCATAATGAATCCAACTTGTTCATGGCTTATGAGAGTGCCCATAACTTTTGAGAGTCTGTTTGCTAACACTTTGGCTAAAATTTTAATATCCGTGTTCAATAAAGATACAGGGCGGTAACTGCTAAGATTTAGTGGATCTTTCCCTGGTTTTAAAATTAGGGATATTACAGCCTCTTGAAAACTTGGGTCTGATATCCCATTATCATACCAATCAGTGAAAACATCTTTTAATACCGGTATTATTATAGGTTGGCAGGCCTTATAGAAGTTACTCGGTAATCCATCCGGCCCAACTGATTTATCTGGGGGTAACTGCTGAACTGCCTGCTGAATTTCTGCTAGGGATATTGGGGCACCTAAGAGGGCCGCTTCTGCAGCTGTAATCTTAGGCAGATTTACAGAGCTCAGATAGGAATTTACTCCTTTGTTAGTGGGTCGCAGGGCTGGGTCTACTGTGTAAAGATCTTGAAAGTAAGATCCGAACAGTTTCGCAATTTCCTGAGGGTCAGTGCACACCTGACCATTCTGCCCTGTATGAATTCCTGCAATAAATTGTGAAGCCTCCACTTGGCGGATATTCATCACAAGTAACTTACTTGCTCTTTCCCCCATCTCTAGGTATTTAAATTTGGTTCTTTGTAGGGCCAACTCTGCTTTTTGAGATACCAGTCCTGTGTACTGGGCTTGTAGCTGATGAAGCCTAGTCCACGTCTCTACCAATGAGGAATGGGATAAACTGTGTTCCAGGTTTTTAATGGATACAAGAGATCCTCCATTTGTGCCCTCTGTTGCCTAACCTGTTGGAGGCCATTTTTATGAATTCCCCCCTCAAAGAGCATTTTAAAGCTGCCCAAATGAAGTCGTACTTAGTCACTGATCCTTGATTACTACTAAGGAAAGAAGCAATGAAATCCACAATGTGTTCTAAAGAGGTTTTGTCTCGCAGTAATTGGCTATTCAATCGCCATTGTGGAGATCTCTTGCCTCCTGCACCTAGCCAATATTCCATGCTGACTGGGGCATGATCAGACAAAACTCTAGCTGATATTTCTGCCTGGGAAACTCCGGGCAATGCAAAAGAGCTTATGAGTAGGTAGTCAATTCGAGAATATGTTCTATGCGCTGTACAGAAGAAGGTATATTGCCTTTCTGAGGGGTTAAGAACTCTCCATACATCTACTAGCACAACACTGCTTATAAGCTCTTTTATTGCCCTTTGTGCTGGAGACAAGCCCCGTCTCACACGATCAGATCTATCTAAATCTGTTTGGAGCACTAGTTCCAATCTCTCCCAATATGGTAAATTTTGAATGATTGGTCAATAATATTAAGTAAGTGTACAAAAAAAGGATGGGGAATCGCTATTAGGGCTGTATATTGAGCCCAAAAGGACCGGACAAGATTCCAGTGAGCCATGAATTATTATATATCGGCCTTCTGGGTCCCATATTTCCTGAGTCATTTTAAAGGGGATATTTCTTGCTAATAATATGGCTACCCTCCTTTATTCGTGGTTGCCCGATCCAAAACTTGCCCAACCCATGACTTCCTAAAAGGATTACGCCCTCTCTTCAAATGCTGTTTCTTGTAAGAAAACTATTTGTGCTCCCAACTGCCGCAATGTTTCAGGATTATTTGCCTTTGACCCTATCTTTGGCTCCTTTGATATTCCAGCTTACAAAACGGTAATGGTTACCCATGTTCTACTATGGCAGTTTGGGAATGTAAATGGATGGGCGAGCAGTTAGAGCCTTCAGGGGATACAGTCCCTGTTTTTGACTAACTACGATTTGGCAAGCACAGTACAGTCCTAGTTGAAGGAGTCAAGATATACTTTGGTATACCTTGGACCCCCATGTATTGATAGTGTGTAGTCTTAAACCCACCCCACAAAGTAGTAATCTATAGTTATTAAACTTATAACTCATAATACCCAACTTGAAAAAACATCCCCAGTTCAGATTTACTGCACTGCAAAGTCTCATATGCCACATGATTTATACTTAAGCATAACCCAGCCTAACAGTTTGTTCCCTGGAGCCCCCCTCCCTAAACTTGTCCCTCTGTATATGTAACTGAGAAAATATAATATCTTAATACACAACAATTCTATGTCTAACAGTATCCGATCTATACCTTTTAAGCCCTAAACATATCCATATTAAATACTAACATTTGACAACCTCAGAACTTTAACCTGCGCATCACTATTCCGTTTAAAGGGCTTATTATTAATGCAGTGACAATTTAATTGAGGGCTATATCTGGATCATTACATGCAGGTCATCAATTAAATCCTATAATAAACATAATAAGGATAGTCTCTTAAAACATAAACTTTGAAAGAGAGCTAGGAGTAGAGGAGGGAAGGGGAGGAGAGTCCTTAGTATTCCCCTTCCTTGGCCATACATAACGCCCAAAACCAATACACATTTATACCCTTCTTGAAAGTACATTTTCGACGGTGTATAGACAGCCCCCTAGGTTTGAATCTATTGCAAATCAAATTCAAAATTAAAGGCTGCCGAGTGTAAATAAAATAATATTCGCTTGATACATTAGCCCTTCGTTGCCTCTATAAGGTTTCTTATGTCCACTCAAATCTCTACAAAATAACTATATTAAGCATCGAGGTCATTCTCGGGATCCATTCCGACATCTATATAGCTCTCGCTATTATAATACGATCACTCCTGAGCGTATACAAGACCACGCATCAGTCCGTATCAGAACATTGTCCAGATTAATTAGCCAGTTCTGCGATATAGAAGAGAGAGTGGTGAGCTCCCTTCCTTCTCTTCCTCTCTCCCTCTCTTTTATTCCTTTCCCCTCTTCCTTTTAAATTGTTGGAGGGAGCCATTCAAGCGAAATTAAAATAAGAACAAAAGTCTCTAAATGTCCTCATCCGAGACCGTCTAGCTGGCAATTCCTCCCTCGTGTAGAAATGACTCTCGCATTTCCCTCTGAGCCAAAGGATTTCTGCATAACCGGAGCTCCCCCCTTTGATCAAATACAGTTCCAAGTTATCCGATGCACTCTCCCAAAAGGCCCATAAATTCAAACAACAATTCGTGTCACTGCCTCACTTGTTTAATTATTAACTTCATTCACAGCGAACCACTCTAGGTAACTGTCCAAGTACTTGCTTTTAATCACTGTCATGACTGCTGGTCAGATCATCAACTGAAAAATGAGCCTCTGCTGTGTATCCAGAGATTGTTACGCCAGTCTCACTTATACAATTCTGGATAAATTTCCTTCAGCCCTTGCAATGCTTGGCAGGAGAGTCATAGGATAACCACTTTTCCTCGTGTCTGACCATTAGAATAGCAGGGTATTTAACTCTGAATGCCTTAGCTGCAGCCACTAATTTAGAGACCAGTGGGTGAAGTTCTTTCTGTCGCATTCGCACAGAATGAGGAAGATCCTGCGTAATACGGATTTTTCTGCCCTCCCATGTTACCTCATTTATTTCTTTAACTTTAGGCAATATATGCTGTTTGTCTAAGAAATTTAAAAGTTTAAATATTATTGGTCTGGGGGGTCTGGCCAGAGGTTGGTGGGGGATGCAGAGCTCGATGGGATCTTTCGATTATGTACTCTCCTCCGTGCGGTGGTGGTCCGGCTATTTTAAAGCAGAGTTTTTGTAGAAATAGTATAGCTGTGTTCCCTTCTTCTCTTTCCGGTATACCGATAACGATTAAGTTGTTTCTCCTGCTGCGCCCCTCCAGGTCCTCCAATTTCTCTTCTAATTTCTTTATTCTTCGTGCAACGTTCACAGTCTCCAGATCATTTTTATCTTGTTTTTTCTCTAGGGAGGCTATTCGAGTTTCGGAGTCTCCAACTCTCCTTGTTAGGGAATCAACTGAGGTTTGGATCCTTTGAAAATCCTCCGATATGGTAGCGATCGCTGTTTGAAGCGATTGCATGACTTCTAGGAATTTCTCCTCTGAGAGGGCTGCTGCTACTTCGGGCATTTTCAGTAAGCTAGTGGCTTGTTGCTTAGGCCGTTTCACGGCCTTGTCCTTTTCGGGAGTAAGCGGTGGAGAGTGACTTGGCGGCACTTTCTTCATGTAAACATCCATTTTGAACTCGAGCTTGAGCTTCCAAGGTAAGTAGGCTCACTATCTGTACAGTTATTAAGATAGTTTGAGCTTACAATTATGAATATTTGCCAGAAAATCTGCGAGTGTAGAACGGAGCTCTGGGGAACTGCTGCTTCAGCTTAGGCTGCCATCACGTGACCGCTCCCCAATACTTTTTTTTTTCAATAGTGTATTTATTACAAAAAACATAGGACCATTACTGATTAACAGGAACTTAGGATGGGAGCTCCTGCTTTACACAGGATGTCATGCTTGGCTGAGGCAATGGGAAATAAGCAAACTCACTATAATAAAGAAATCAGCAGTGATACCTAGCTATCTAAGGGAAACATTTTTGCGTTTAAAGCAGTGGAAACTATCAAGTCAAAATGTAATTACCTTACAAAGAAAACAATTGTATTTTCATTTACTTAATACTATATGTCCAGTAGAGACACAATTTTTTTTATAAATGTTCACCACAACATTTACAACCTCTTAAAAAGCTTTTAAGTAACAACAGAATACGGACACACATGTGGGATTTACATTGGTTGTCCTGTCACGAGAGGATAAATGTTAAACCAAAAACATAAACAGCAACATGAAAGGCTCTGTAGTAGAAGACAATGTATTCAAAAAGAAGAAACTATTAGTCATTTGTTTTTTCAGTGCTCTTTTATCTCTGAATTTTGGAAGTATGTAGCATAGAAATGGTGTGAACCTATTTTTCTTACAATATCATATGAGAATCTGATCTATGGGGTGTTTAATAGACATTGGAGGAAATGGAATATAAGCACACTCCGAGTTATTGTCACTGTTTTTAAATGGCATATCTGAATGAACAAATGTTTCTTTATCCTTCAGCAAAAAGAGGGAAATGGTATAGAATTATTAAATAAAGTGGAGCAGGACCTCGAAATGTTATATAAAGAGGAGAAAAATAAATTCTCGATAGAAGAACTATTAAAACTTTGGAAAGGTCTGCCCTGGATAACAGACAATGATATTCCTATAACCTGAAATGTTTCTGAAAGGAATGTACGAGTGATCCTTTTTTAATTTGTATGCTTGGACAAATCTCTTTGTGATTTTGTGATATTGTACTTCTGTATCTCTATTCCAATAAAAATTTCCCTTACTCTTTTTGAGAAGTGCCATGGAATCTTTAACATCCACCTAAACTACCACCAGAACAGGCAGATGGGACCTTGGTTTAATGTCTCATCCAAAAGATGGCACCTCAGGAGTGCAGCACCCCCCCTCATGCTGCATTGCAGTGTCAGTATTGGGATATTAACCCAAGTGCCTGGTGTGGGGATAGAACCAACAGCCTTCTGATCTCCCGGGCTCAGAGGTGAGTGTGCTACCTGCTGAGCCATTTAACTCCAAAGCCAGATCCAATAAGATACACTTAGCCCTCTTTCCTCCACCCTAATTTACCCGCTCTGTATACTCTACTTCTTTGTTGGGATACCATAATATATGAACTCCCTGTGATTTGTGGAATCAATTTCAAGCATTCATTTTCTAATTTTGAAGCCACTGTATGTTGTCTAGCACCAGCACACCTATAAGATTTAATGTAATCTAAATGTCTATACTGGCCAACCCCTGGGAAACAATAACCATAACACAGACTCCTTTAATATAAATATTGCACACCCCAATGTAGGAAGATCAACAGAAACATTTTTCTATTACAAAGCGTACAGTAGTGCAATTTACACAGACCTAGAATACATACACTAGAGTTCTGCTCTACTAAATTAAGATGCAGAAGGCCCATGGTCAGCATACCACCCTAGACATTAGTACAAAACACATCCCACATGTTAAAAAATACAACCACAGAGGGATCAAACCAAAATGGATAAACAAAAAGATAAAACTCCTGGTGCCTGAGGTTCAAATAGGTGTGCTGGTGCAAACGGGTGTTTCCCATGCAAATTGGGTTTTGTGCCAGGTGTGTGAATGAGGTCTGTTTTCAGACACTCCAATAGTTCCAGCAAACCCCATTACTGCCCAAGCCGTAAAGTACTGCTGCGCCTATGCAAAGCAAGGGGCCCATCCCAGCATACGGGTGCAGTGGTATATTTAGAGGTTTGCACCAGTGGTAATTCCAACACAAATGGGTGCAAATTACCACCATTGAAAACCCCCTTAATGGAGTGCAAGGCCCTGGTGGTGGCCAACAGTACTGCAACTGCCCACCCCAGCCTCACCAGCCAAAGATGTCCCTGGTGCCCTTGTGGTCCCTCCTACCCTCCAATTACCAGCCTGACATGAAAGTAATGCATCCCTAGTGCCCAGTGGTTCCCCCTCTGATTGCCATCCCCATCCCTAAGTAAGTTGTCCCTGGTGCCTAGAGGTTCCCCTCTCTCTGACTGCTATCCACATGCCCAAGTAAATTATCCATAGTGCCTAGTGGTCCCCCCTCTGATTGCTGGTCAGCTAAACAAATCTAGTCCCCCTGGTACCCAGTGTCCCAACCCCTCCTCTGGTCCCTGCCTGTCAAAGGTAACAGATGTCCCTGGTGTCCAGTGTTCCCCCCGGTCACTGATCCATGGACCTATAACACAAACAACAGCCAGTCCTATGCTTATACTGTTCACATACGGCAAGGTACAGAGCAGAAAAAACACAACTATTCTCTTGTGTGTCCTGGTACCCCCTCCAATCACTGGTACCACCATTGCAATGCAATAATCTCTGGTGTCTAGTGTCCCACCACATGGTGGCACCAACCACCCACCCACCCTGCCAACCCCCCTTACATGAATCCTTGGTGCTTCAGGAGTCCATATGGTGACTAGCACAGCCCTCCTCACACCTCCTTGGTTGGCCACCATGTGCAAAGCAACAGAGAGCTCACATCCTATGTAGAGTACAGGGCATGCCTTGTACAGTACATAGGATGCACACTCTCTGTAGCTTTTCATATGGCAGCTGGCAGTATAACCAGGGATGTGGAGAGGAGTGTAACCCAGAGGGGTATACATATATATTTATACATACAGAATAATGTACAAATAACTATATTAAGGCTGTGTTTATTGAGGTTGAGATGATATCATAGGGACCATGAGATCAAAGCTCAAGAGGTCCCTGATGTCATCTCAGCCCCGATATGGAAACACATGCCTTGTTGTGTATGGTTGCCCACATACTATTTCATATAGTATATTGTTTAAAAAAATGAAAAAAAAAACACAGAGTTGTGCACTTCTCCATCCCTAACCCCCTGCCCACCTGCCCGATCACCCAATTCTGGCTGTGTTTTTCTTATGTAGTTAAGTTAGATATCATTTGTTTCTGTTTTTCACTTACTTATTTTAAATACTATGAATCTGTTCCATTAGCCGTGCTGCAGTTTTCCTCAATGGGTAAGAAATGCCACAAACGTGAACTGTTGCCTGCCGAAACACACAACAAATCTAAAACACGAGATTACGTAATGCCACTCCTCTGAGAACCTCGTACCTCTCTCGCTCCTGCTCCCGACTCAGATTTTTGCTAAAAATAAACAATTTTTACTGCCTTCCAAGCCAAATTACTTACTCAGACAGCCTTGTGAACTACCCCTGCGGCAAATGGTGCTGACAAAAGCTCAGATTGCGTCAACAGCATCGCCAATGGATGCCGGGATGCGGCAGGCCTTGCCCTCACACACGCCACCCCAGATGCCAGAAAAGCATAGCAAAAAGGCCAAGAACCAGGTGCCTTCCTTGGACAAGTCTCAGCCAGCTAACGGGAAGGCCTTGCTGCTTATTAAAGATAAATTCTAAGCCGAACTAGCTCCACTTAAGAGTGCCTTCACGGATTTTGCATCAGACCTCAAGACCATTAAAAGTGACCTAAAGGATTCCTTCAAACAAATTGCTGATGTGTCTGCCCATACCTCATCTCTAGAGACCTGGCAGAAGAGAGTGGATCCTGAGCTCACTAATCTCCAGCAACGTTTAGTAAAAATGGAACTGAAACTCGAAAATCTGGAAGGCCGAAGCCGAAGAAACATCCTGGTGATTTTCGGCCTTCCAGAGGAAGCAGAAGGGAGTTCACCAGTTCTTTTTGCCCAAAAATTGCTTCTTAAATTAGTGGGGCCCCTTCCCTGTAGTGCTTCCTACATAGTTGAAAGGGTACACCGCTCATTGCGACCAAGACCCCCTCCAGGATCCAGCCCTAGGCCCTTTATTCTTCACTATTAAACTACTTGGACCATCAGAACATCCTAACTAAAACAAGACAGCTGTAAGAAATCAAATGGGAGACCTCCCTTCTCCGTGTAGCCCAAGATCTACCAGCCACCACTAGATGGAAGACAGTAGAGTACCATGCAGCTGTTACCAAGCTCATAGCTGCCGGCATAAAATTTTAAATATATCCAGCCTGTCTCACAGTCCTCTGCAGCAACTCTTGATCTACCTTTGTGAGTGCGACTCAGGCAAAGTCAAAGCTGCCTGGACTGTTCCCTGACCTATTTGCTGCTCATTGATGCCCGTTCCCACTGAGGGATGTGTAGTCCTGGCCCAGCTTACATGGGATATGTCTCTACTTTAAATGCTGATCTACTGCCTGTTTGAGACTGACCTGTGTGCTCTTTTTGGAAGTTTTCTCTTCCTCTCCACTCGGTGGGGTCTTGTGTACTCCCACTGCACTGGCTGGACCTCCTGCTACTCCTTATCTCCCCAGGACCCTTGTCAGCAATCCAGGGCCTCTCTCAGTCCATAACTGCGCCAGTGGAAAACCATCTGATGGAACTCTCCCCCAGCAAGGCTAAACTGCATGATCCCATTTATTTTGTTCTCTGAAACACGAGAGGACTCTGGCCCGTTACCAGGATCTGTCTGCATCACTCCCGAATATGCAATTGCATGACTGTCCCTGTCCTGTGAACGTGCACACCAACGTAGTTTTCCTCTTGGAGATGCGTATATAATTTCTGTGCAAATATGCACGCGATTGTGGTTTTGCATAAAGGTGTACATGTGGCCTCTTCACGAGCGTGCACACATTCACAGCTTTCCCTCTAGATGGTGCACACGTTCCTACTTCAGTAAGGGCTCCAAGGAGTTAGCAGCTTTGGATTTCTGTACTCCAATGATGAGCCATGGATCTGGAAGAATTACAAAAAGTGCCTCCTGGAATTTAAAGACCTCTTTTATTACTTGGTCTCCATTCCATTTTTGGTTATCCTATTCCCACCCCCCCCCCGGTTAGTTTGTTTTTTCCTCCACAGGTCTCTCATTTACTGGCCTGTCTGGCACATTACAACAGTGAGCCACCCTGGTTGGACACTTGTATAATTGAACCCTAGTTGTTCACATATTGTTGGTTGTCTGTTTACTGCTGTACATGATGTAGTGGTATGATGGGGGGGGTGGGGGGAGGCGGAGTGACTGTTGATGAAGTAGTCATGCATTTGTTATTGGTACTGATGGCCCCTCATTCAAGTGTGGTTTTCTTCTTAACTGTTGTTCTATGTCTCTTTTCAAGGAGCCCCATAGGGGGTGGGGATCTTCCCATCGAAACAGAATGATTATTTGTATGGGACTGGGGTTGTGGGGAAGGAGGGTTGGGGTGGGATTTGCTGCTGGTAAGGGTATCCTTATGCTTTATTTGTCTCTTAGGTGCTGGGCATACTGTGAAACTTCAGGGCTTGCCTCACTATACCCATTGTACCAAGATGGTTAAGGTTAATTTCTGTTCCTGGAATATTAAAGGGGCACAGTAGCCTTTGAAAAGGACTAAAATTCTCCTTCACCTGCAGTCCTTGCAAACTAATGTGGCCTTCTTGCAAGAGACCCACCTCCCTAGCACACAAGTCTTGTTATTACGCAGATCATGGGTGGGACAAGTTTTTGGCTGTGGTCTGGATTCTCGTAAAAGGGGGGTTGCTATTCTGATTGCTTGTAAACTCCCATTCAGGCTCCTGCAGGAAATTACAGACCCTCCAGGCTGATACGTATTTATACGAGCACTGCTGAGTCATGTGGAAGTCATTCATAGCTCAGTCTGTGGACCTAATTTGGACAACCCCAGCTTCTTTACCTCCCTGGTAACCATTTTAGCTGACTGGTCTGCTATACCCATGGTTTTGGGTGGGGACTGAAACACTGTCCTTTCACCTCCTCTGGATAGGTCTGGACCTCATAATCACCTTCCTTCTCTTGGATCGAGGGCCCTCCATGACCTCATGTACTCCCCAGGCCTCATTGACCCATGGAGGATACTCAACCCTACGAGGAAGGAATACTCATTCTACTCCCCCCCCCCCATCTCTCCTCCTCCTCCTCCTCCCGAATTGATTTCTTTTTACTGGGGAAGAACCTTGTAAGGGGAGTTTCCCTGTGTTGTTATACCTCCAAGGTAATCTCCAACCACCACCCAACCATTTTGCATTTAGATTTTCTCCATGCTATTTGCAAGGAGAGAACTTGGTGGCTTAACAGCCAATTATTGAAATCAGAGGAGTACACCCAACTCATTCAGGATTATATACTTAATTTTCAATCTACAAATGCCCACTCGATGCCAAAGTTGACATTTTATGGAGTGCTGTCAAATTCTCACTAAGGGGATAACTCATATGCAACTCTACTAAGCGTAAAAAGCAATGAACTATCATCCATCCTTGAACAAATTAAGCATTTAGAAAAACATCTCTCACCAAAAGCCCCGATAAGTGAATGGGAACAAATGGAATCACTTCAAGCCAAATACAGCATGATTATTGATGGACAGAATTGTCACTTCTATTTGTACACCTCTGGGACACTTACTTACCTCCCCTTCCTCCATTGTAGAAGCCTTGAAAGAATAATACCAAGAGTTATACTCCCCTCCTTCAGTTCCCTTTGAGCCTACTCAGTTGGACACCTTTCTAACTGACACTCCACTCCCAAGCCTACAGGACTCACAAGTGGCGGTCCTCAAGGCCCCGTTGACCCTGTCCGAAATCAAAGATGCGATAGATTATGTCCCTCTCGACAAAGCCCCGGGACCTGATGGCTTTACTGCCAATTTCTATAAAATCTTTAAGGCACAAATAGCCCCCATTCTCCTGGACACCTTTCAGTACTTCTTTCAAGAAGACATCTCTGACTATTCTTTAACTGTGGCTATAATTGTAGTCCTCCCTAAGCCCGATAAGAACTCCTCCCTGGTTTCTAACTATAGACCGATTTCCCTCGTTAACACAGATCTTAAAATATGAGCAAAACTCCTGGCAACTTGGCTTTCCCTAGTCTGGGACTCTCTTATTAGTAAGGAACAAATTAGTTTTGTTCAGGGCCGTCTCTCAGCGGATCATCTGAAGAAACTCTCCTATCAACAAAGATGGTGCATGGATTGCATCACAAGTCCTATGAGGACAGGTTGAAGGCACTGAACATGTACTCCCTGGAGGAGAGGAGGGAGAGAGGGGATATGATAGAGACATACAAGTATCTTACAGGGAGGAACAGGGTGCAGGAATGCACTATTTTTAAGCGAAAAAGATGTTCCAGGACTAGAGGGCATGGGATGAAGTTGGAGGAGGACGATTCAGAGGAAACGTGAGGAAGAATTTCTTCACAGAACGAGTGGTGGACAAGTGGAACACCCTGCCAGAGAGAATGGTGGGGGCTGAAACAATCACGGGATTTAAGAATGCATGGGATAGACATAAAGGAATTCTGGAGGTCAAGGGTAAGGGGCAGCAGACTTCCTGGAAAACATAAACTGAACTTACAAACTTAAATGGGCAGACTGGGTGGGCCATAGGCCCTTATCTGCCGACACTGTCTATGTATCTATGTATGTATCTCCTCTCTGCATCCAGGGACTCTTTAACACCCGCTGCTCTGGTTTCCCTGGATGCAGAGAAAGCCTTTGACGGAGTATCATGGGACTATTTGTTTGCTCTTCTTACATGTTTTCACATTCCTGCAGAGTATATTAGATGGATCCAAGTTCTATACACTTCCCCATCACCAAGGGTGCTTTGTAATGGCACATTCTCCACACCATTCCTTTTAAAACAGGGGACCCACTGATGATGCCCCCTTTCTCCTTTCTTGTTTAATTTATTTCTAGAACCCTTAATTAGACAGCTGAAGTGTTCTCCCTTGGTAACAGGCATTACATTTTATGACTTAGATTATAAGCTTTCAGTATATGCTGACGACATTTTATTGCAACTGTCATCCATGGACAAATCACTTCTGGAAGCTTTAAATATCATAACGCAATTCGGTTCCATCTTGAATTACAAGTTGAATCTGGGTAAAACAGAGGTGCTTCCCCTCAAGTACACACTCCAGGTAGACCTTAATCACCTAGGCCTGCAATGGAATCCCACCAAACTGAAATATCTGGGTATATACCTGACTCCTTCACTTGGTCATTTCAAGCAGCTCGACCTTGATCCTCTCTTAATGGCACTAAGGGCAGATTTAAACAAATGGACTCATCTTCCTCTCACCTTGTGAGGTCGTATGAGTATCCTCAAAATGAATGTCTTACAATGCATTCTATATCCTCTTTTAATGTTTAATGGCACTCTTCCCCTTCCGTGGTTTATGCAAGTGCATCGTCTATTTGGTTCTTTCCTCTGGAAAGGGAAGAAGGCCAGAAGGAACTATTTTCATCTCACTCATCATAAATCAGACAGTGGGCTGCAAGCCCCTAATATCTTCCTTTATTACCTGACTATTCACCTGACAAGAATACGTTTCTGGCTCCAGCCCCCTCTGGACATGGTCGGTGACTTCTACTCTCCACTACGGGTGGAAATAGAACATAGGCTATGCACTAAACACAATATTAACTACAGGTCTCTTCCTTTCCTACACAAAAAATGTCTTCCCAAGATATTGCAGGCTACCCCACTCAGGACCTTTCTCCAAATACATTCACAACTTGCTTCCTACACAGTCGCCTCCCACTTCTCATCCACTATTCCTCTTTAAGGCGGTGCCAGCACAGGAGATGCAGAGACTTCTCTCTGGTCTCTCCCCCTATGCTAGTGCTGGGCATGATGGTATGGAACCTAGGCTCCTACAGCTTGGGGCCTCCTATGTTGCCTTCCCAGTAGCTCATATTTTCAATATGTCTCTTGCCCTCGGAGTTATCCCTGACTCCTGGAAGGTGGCAAGGATTGTTGCTGATCTTAAACAAGGCAATCCCAAGATCCTTGATAATTATTGACCTATAGCCATCTTGTCAGTCATCTGCAAACTCCTGGAGAAAGTTGTTGCTGTGCAACTCACGGAGTACATCCAGGCTCATGAGCTGCTGGCTCCTGCGCAGCATGGCTTTCAGAAAAGGCACAGTATGACCTCTGCGCTTGTTATGGTCTCCTCTGGGATCAGGGCAGCAATGGACCAGGGTAAGCTCTCAGGTGCTATCTTCATTGACCTATCCAAGGCCTTTGACCTGGTTGATCATTCCCTACTCATCTCTCGGCTTTAGCCCCTTGGTCTGTCTCTCTCTGTCCTAAGATGGTTTACCAGCTGCCTCCAGGGTAGACGTCAACTAACTAAATTCAGCAAGGTCCTCTCTGACACCACCCCGGTGACCACTTGTGTTCCTCAGGGGTCAGTCCTAGGGACTCTCCTCTTTTTCATCTTCATTAATAACCTTCCCTCCATCTTCTCCCACTGTAGTTCTATTCTATATGCGGATGACCTGGTCATCCTAACCCATTCCCATGACATCGAAATCATCAATCAACAACTGAACGCTGATTTCAAGAGTATCCAGTCCTGGATTATGACAAACAAGCTTGTCCACAATCTAAAAAAAAAACCAGACCCATGCTGTTTGGGTCCCCGGCCAAGTTAAAGGCCTCTACTACCCCCCTTGTGCACCACGGGAATCGATGGATCTCCTGTCCTGGTTACTGATACCATTAAATACTTGGGGCTGACACTTGATCCCCAGCTTGACCTTGGTCATCATATCCAGAATGTATGTAGGGCTGTCAATTGCAAGCTGGGTCTTTCCTATAGAGCAAAGAATAACCTTACATTTGCTGCTCATCTCGCACTGGCCAGTGAAGTATTTCTTCTTACTCTCTGCTATGATCTTATCCTGTATGTGAATACTTCCAAAGCTCACCTCGCTAGGTGGAATGTAGCGTACAACAACATTTGTCATTTTACACTTGCTGCCCCCCTGTCTCACCCACCACTGTGACCTGTACAGTAGGCTTGGCTGGCTCTCCTCGCTCAATTATATGAGTTTTGTCCTGGGTAGTTTCACAGGTAAGGTGTTCAGAACTGGCACCCCCCAGGGACTGGCAGAACTCCTCATACCTGCTTCCTCTTCTTACTCCCTCCAGTTCTTGGGCTCTGTAGTTCTCCAAGTTCCTGCCACTCGAATGCAAATGGGGTTAGGGACTTTGCTGTATGTGAACCAGAGTCTGGAACCCCCCCAGGTTCGCTCCTCGCTCTCTCAATCTTGCCTTCGGAGCTCCCTCTGGACCCACCAGAAGCTCTCCTCTGCATGTGGCTGTCCTAAACCACTGTAATTAATCTATGTCCCTGTACTGGACTATTATGTACCTGCAGTTATGGCGGCCCCTGTGTTGGCCCTGAGGGTGGAGCTCACTCGCTTAGGATTCTGCTTTGTATTATAATATAACTACACTCTGCTCTTGGCAGAGTTCTGCCTGATGCACTGTTTTGGTGGTTCTGTTACTGTATGGAAATGTATTCACCCTATGCTTCTGGGCTGTGAATTTTTTGTCTGATGCACTGTTCTTATCTTTAGCTTATTCTAAGTATGTTTTTTACTACTCAACTGTGTTAATTCTTGACTGCTTGTTCAATGTCACCTGATTACTCTGCTTGATCCTGTGCAATGTATGATTGTATCTTATTGTTCTCTGTATGGACTTGTCCTTGATTGTACTCTCCCGGGTCGTACCTGAAAATAGGCAATTGTTTTGTCTAGTGTGCTTACCTGGGCAACAAAAGCTAATAAATAAATAAATTAACTTTTTGCTGACACAGAGACTGAAACAATAGTTGTGAGAAGAGGTGCAAAGTGCCCCATTCACCTAAATGAAGCATTGACCACAATGCTTGTTTTTGAATGGCAGGGTAGATTTTCCTTGTATAAATACTTTCAATCTGAAGGATTTTGATTCAAATGTGTCAGGAGTTTGGATGGCCCTGCTGATTATAAACTTGAATGTGCTTCTGAGGGGGTTGGTGACAGTGATTCCTTATATTTCAGTCTGCCATAACTGCATACTCACATACAAAACCTACAAAAAGCAAACATTTCTGAAAACATGCTGAACAGGTTAAGAATAGTTAAACAGTTACCTTCAAATAGACAAAATATTTGCAACCCAAGTAAAATCACTGCAAACTGAGTAGAACAAAAGTATATTAACATACTAATTGCCAGCAGATTAGGCCTTACGATCTATCGAGTCTGCTCGAACCTCAGATCCCTAGTTGGGTGCCGAGGCCTTCCCCCCCTTGTGTTCCAGAAACCCCCTATCATCCATCCCCACCCCCCACTTCCACTTTCTGTGTCTGTCCCACCCTCCTTGAAGCTCTCTCACTGTGGCTCTGAACCAGCTCGCCAGGCAGTGCATTCCAAGGGTCCACCACCTCTCAGTGAAAAACCTCCTCCTCTTTCCCCTCACCCTTCCACCTTCCAACTTCAAACCATGCCCTTGATGATACCTCCTGCTTTAGTCTAAAGATCCCTCCATGTTTACTTTATTTATTCCCTTGAGGTACTGAAGACCTCAATCATGTCCTCCTGTCTCTCCTTCCTCCAATGAAAACAGGCAGAGCTCCTCAAGCCTGTCCTCATACGTCAAATCCCTAGTCCTCGTATCATCTTAGTTGCCCTCCTCTGTACCTCTCCAGGAGCTGTGTGTCCTCTTCAAGTGTGGTCTCCAGTACTGTACACAGTACTCAAGGTGTGGTCTAACCAGTCCATTGTACAGCGGCAGAATCACTTCCCTGCTCCTAGAGGTGATCCCCTTATGATGCATCCCAACATCCTGTTTGCCTTGCTAGCTGCCTCCTGCACTGCTCAGAGTTATTCATACATGCATCCACCATGACCCCTAGGTCTTTTTCCTATTGAGGCCTCCAGTGCCTCCTCCCAGGGTGTACCTGTGTTCAGGGTTTCCCCACCCAAGATGTAACACCTTGCACTTGGTGATATTGAAATTTAATTTCCATGTGTGAGCCCAGCTTTCCAGGGTGTCCAGGTCCCCTTGCAGGGCCAACCTCCCCTCTTCCCCCTCAACTACTGCTCCCATCTTAGAGTCATCAGCGAAAAGACTCATTTCACACCCTATACCCTCCCTGATGTCCGATATGTATGCAGTAAACAGTATTGGACCCAGGACCGAGCCCTGCAGTACCCCACTACCGATCTCTCTAGGGTTCGAGAGCTCCCCACTGACCACTACTCTCTGGGTACGTCCAGCTAGCCAGTTTTCAATCCATCTGACCATCAAAGGGCCTACTCCCAACCCCATCAGTCTCTCCACCAGACCATTGTGGGGGACAGAGTCAAACGCCTTGCTGAAGTCCAAGAATAATACATCCACAGGCTTTCCCCTGTCCAGTTCTGATGTTACCCATTCGTAGAACTCCACAAGATTGGTTTGACATGATCTACCTGGCACAAACCCATGTTGCTGACTATCCAGACCTCCCACCTCCTCCAAGTACACCCCCAGTCGTTCCTTTTGTATACTCTCCATTAATTTTCCCACCACCGAGGTCAAACTGATGGGTCTATAGTTACCTGGTACTTCCCTCGACCCCCTTTATGGATTGGCACCACATGTGCCTCTCGCCAATCCCTAGGTACCCTCCCAGTCTCAACCGACCTATTGAAGAGCTCCTCCAGGGGTGCAGCCAGTATGTCCGCCAATTCCCGTAGTACTCTCGGATGAATGCCATCCGGCCCAGAGATTTGCCTTTCTTTAGGGCCTTGAGGGCTAACCGGACCCTTTCGGTGGAGATAGCATCTTCCGTCCCCTCCACCTTACTGGCCTTTTTATCCTTATCCTGATGTGACACCCCTGGGGTACCTCTTCCTCCATTTCTGTTGCTACCCTGATCCCACTCACTGCTGCTTCTATCCCCATCATGCCTTGCTTTGTAGACATCCCATCCCTCTCCCTAGTGAACACAGAGGCGAAGTACTCTTTTAATACCTCTGCCTGGTCCCTCGCCTCTTCCACCCACCCTCCTTCTGATCTGCTGAGACGGACCTTAGTTTTTCTTTACTCCCCAATGTACCAGAAGAACCTCTTTTCCTCTCCATGTATCCCCTGTGCCAGCAGGTGCTCTTTACTGGACTTTGCCCCCCTCACCATCAGGGTGACTTTTCTAGATGCAAGTTGGTACTTTTCCTTATCCCTATCCCCTCTTGTTGTTTTATATTTTTTGTAGGCGGCCTTCTTTTCTCTGACTGCAACCTGAACCTCACTGGACCACCAGCATGGTTTATGTGACCTTGCTTCCTTACGTTTCACCTTAGCGCAGGTCCTGACTGCCTCATGAAGTCCCCTTTTTATGACCTCCCATCTCTTTTCCACATTTGTCATTGATGTAATACTCTTCAAGTCATCCTTGAGAATATTTCCCATGCCACAAAGTCTGCCCTTGAAGTCCACTGCCAGTGTCTTAGATCTCACCCCACCTCCCCCCATGCTTATTTGAAACCAGACAGTATTGTGGTCACTCCCAGTCAGGGGATCCTCTACAACCAGGTCCCTTATCAGATCCCCATCTGCCAGAACCACATCCAGGACATGCCCTTCCCTCGTGGACTCCATCACATGCTGTGTTAAGAACACATCCTGGAAGCTGTCCAGCAGCCTCTGCTCCTTGGCCACCTTAGAGGACATGGTTCCCCAGTTTGTACTTGGCATATTAAGGTCCCCCATCAACACCACTCCTTCCCCTTTTGGTCCACCATCCTCCAGAACATCACGCATCCTGGGGGGCCTATATACTACACCCAGCTTGACCTTACCTCCTGATGGGGTTCGTGAGGTGACCCATAAGGCCTCCACATTTCCCTCTGCTTCTTCTACCCTAGCAATTTCTATGTCATCTCTAATGAACATAGCCACTCCACCCCACTCTGCCCTCCTTTCTATCCTTCCTAAGGTTGTCAATGGACTACAGGACCCAAGGCAGCATGGTTTCACCAGGGGGAGGTCATGTCAGACCAACCTCATTGAATTTTTTGACTGGGTGACTAGGGAGGTGGATCAGGGGAGGGCAGTGGACATGGCCTATCTGGACTTCAGCAAGGCCTTTGACACTGTGCCACATAGAGACTATTACACAAACTGGGGAATATGGGTGTGGGCAGGACAGTAGTGTGGTGGGTAGGTAACTGGCTGGGTGGCAGGACACAGAGGTGGTGAGAATGGCTGTCACTCCACAGAGGGAAGAGTGACCAGTGGGTACCACAGGGATCAGTGCTGGGACCGGTCCTATTCAACATCTTCATCAGTGACATTGCACAGGATATAGAAGGCAGAATTTCACTGTTTGCTGATGACACAAAGCTCTGTAACAGAGTAGACACACCAGAGGGTGTAGACAGAATGAGAAGGACCTGCAGAAACTTGAAGAATGGTCAAAGGGTTTGGCAGTTGAAATTCAATGCAAAGAAGTGCAAGATAATGCATATAGGGCACAAAAACCTGGCACAATATATCAGTTGGGGGTGAGGATATAGCATGCACCAAGCAGGAAAGGGATCTTGGGGTTGTCATCTCTGATGACCTCAAGGTAGAAACAGTGTGACAAGGCATCAGGTAAAGCAAATAGGATGCTGGGATGTATAGGCAGGGCATCACCAGCAGGAAAAGGGAGGTCATAATTCCGCTATACAAGACACTAGTGAGGCCCCACCTGGAGTACAGTGTACAGTTCTGGAGACCATACCTCGTAGGACATAGACAGGGTAGAGAAGGTTCAGAGGAGGGCAACAAAGATGGTGCATGGGTTGCATCACAAGTCCTATGAAGACAGGTTGAAGGAACTGAACATGTACTCCCTGGAGGGAGAGGAGGAGAGGGATATGATAGAGATATACAGTATCTTACAGGGAGGAACAGGGTGCAGGAAAACACTATTTTTAAGCGAAAAAGATGTTTCAGGACTAGAGGCATGGGATGAAGTTGGAGGAGGACGATTCAGAGGAACATGAGAAAGAATTTCTTCACAGAACGGGTGGTGGACAAGTGGAACACCCTGCCAGAGGAAGTGGTGGGGGCTGAAACAATCACGGGATTTAAGAATGCATGGGATAGACATAAAGGAATTCTAGAGGTCAGGGGTAAGGGGAAATAGACTTCTAGGAAAACAAACTGAACTTACAAGCTCAAATGGGCAGACTAGGTGGGCCATAGGCCCTTATCTGCCGACACTGTCTATGTATCTATGTATCTATGTATCTAAGCATAGTGTACCCCGCACGTTTAGGTCCCAGTCATGGTTTTTGTTGGCCAATGTTTCCGTGACTGCCACCACATCCACCCCACCCCCCCGAACAGCATGGCCTGGAACTCTGGCAACTTGTTTCCCAAGCTCCTGGCATTTACTAACACCACCCCCCACCCCTTATCCCTGGTACCCTTTGTCGAACCCCACCCAGGTTCCTTATACTTCCATCATCCCTCTGCTCCTCCTGAAACCTCCACCCTCAGTCTGTTTCCCCCCTCCTCCCTTGGGTTTGAAGGCTACTCCCCTCATCTGGAGGAGAGGGCTTCTGGTCAGCCCCTCCCTTATCCCTCCCCTCCTCACAAGTTTAAACCCCACCTTTCTTGAATGTAGTCAGCCATCCCCTGTTTAAGGACTACCTTCCCTAACGAGGCAAGATGAAGCCTGTCCTTGGCATACAGTCCCTTATCCTCCCAAACTGCATTCCATTTCCCTAACACCCCCAACCCATTCTCTTCACCCCACTTCCTGAGCCAGTCATTAACCTCTGTGATCTTCATTTTTTTCTCAACTGAGGCCTTTGGTACTGGCAATATCTCTGAAAAGGAAATGTTGCATCCATTATCCCGACAGACTCTGGCAAGTTCTTGGAATCTTGCTTGGATTTCCAAAACACTATTTCCCTCTAGATCGTTAGTTCCCAAATGCACCAGGAAATCTGGTTTCCCTCCACAATCCCTAACCAGTTCGTACACCATGAGCTTTGCTCTGTGCACTGTCAGCCCAGAGATACTCACTACCTTCACCTGGCTATGGCATCCATCCCCCTGTCCCTCCCACTGGATACCCCTAATCAACGAGTCTCCCAATAACAGAACCTTAACACCACCATCATCCTTTTGGTTACCTCCACTATGCACTCTCAACCCCCATCCCCTCCTTTATTCGTGATCTCAATTCCATGGGAGTCTTCCTGCCTTATTAGAGACCCCCTTGTCACCCTCCCTTCTGCCTCCCTTGTTATTTTGCCTACTTAACTCAGCCAACCCCCGAATAGGTGTCCCCTTTAGCCCTCTCTTATCAGAACCATTTATCCTAGCTCTGATGGTTTCCCCTTCCCCCACACCGCCATCCTCCCCTCCCTTGTAATAGTACCCCTACCTCCAGAGGCAATCTGTGGGTCCCCTTTACCTAGGGTCACATCCTTGGTACAGACCCCCCTGTTGAAGGGGGGGCCCCTCCCCCACCTCCTTGTCTCCCAGTTTCTCTCCAGTCATGCTGTCCTCCCTCATGTCTGCAATATGTTGCATCTCCCCCATCTGCTTAACATTTATGTTTCCCCTTCTTCCTCTGGGACTATTTCTATCCTTTCCATTGCTGGTCTGTGATGCCCTATGGGTATTCAACTCCCTCCCCCCGGCCACTGTATCAGTTTCCTCATTTCCACCAACCCTTTCCTCCCCCACTAGGTTGCTTATTAGCTCAAATGTATTGTAACACTCTATGCCAGCCTCCATCAAGTAACCCGAGTTTCCCCCGACTGCCCCTCTAAACTGCCCCTCTTCTCCCCTCTTGCTCTGTTCTCCTTAGGAGCTCCCTTCCCACAGTCTGCTCTTCTAGGCTTCCCCACAACAGCCCCTCCTGACTCTTCCCCCTCCACTCTCTTTATATTCGGAATGTTAACCCCGTACGCTTTCCCCTTAGCATCAACATCCCTATCTAAGGGTCCTCTGTGCCTAATATCCCCCTTCCTGCTTGCTGTAACATAACGTCCTGTAATTTTTGAGCATTGCCCCAGCCTCTCCTCAGCCCTACCCTTCTGCTGCCCATATCCACATCCCTTATCCTTGGACACCCCACCCAACTCCCTCAGCTTACTCTTTAACCAATATACTTCACTCCTGATACAAGATAGCTGTCTACAGAGTGGGCAGCCTCCCTCTCTCCAGGCCCAATTGAGAATTATTGCCATCCCACAGCCTGTGCAGCCTACAACCCTTCCAAAGATGCCTGCCATGGTGGAATAAGGTCACCCTGTTTGTCCCTCTCTGTTTATAATGGAATACACCCCTTTTCTCAGTCCCTTCCTCCTGGAATACAGTCTCTCTCTATACTGACTGCAGTCATTTACAAACCCAATTTCAACCCCACCAATAAAGGTCCTACATCTCACAAATACATACAATCCAGTGTGTGTCCAATCCCACTAACAGTGTGTGTATGCAGACATCAGGTACCGTATGATGTCACAGGCCCACCAGTTCCTGTTGCTTCAAATTTCAGTCACAAACAGAAATGCACAGCCCTTCAAGCCCAACCTCCAGTGGCTTTTCAGTATTTAAGAAACACCAGGCAAACATCAAATTTAAATTTCACTCCAATTATCACTGCCAAACAAGTGTTCCCAAGCCCCAATAGTTACAATATCACAGCCCAAGTAACAGTTCTAATTCAAAGTAGTAATTTTTAACACGCAGAACTAACTTCAGGTACAAAACTATTCAAACATTACAGTTAAAACAGAAGATAAAACAAAACCTCTGTCCTGAACAGCCTCCTGCTTCTGTTTCCAAGTGTATAATGTATTAAAAACTAATGTATGATGCAATGAAAAGCTACTGGTATGATTTGATACTTTTATCATGTGATTTTAAAATGTACTTACAGTGCTGATTAAGAACAGTAATTATTGACGATACCAGAGGACTAAGGACCCCTCTTGTGCTCGTGGATAATTACAGCACTTTCAGACATTGCTCTGCCCACCACTGCAACAGAGATCACCAGATACAAATATTTCACCTGGACAAATACTGCACTGCTTAATACAGATATTTGACTGAATTTTAAAGCAAATAAAACACATAACGAGGGGCAGAGGGGGCACACATATTGCAGCACATTATAAACCAAAATAAATAATGGGGATGTGGGGGGCAGAGCCCTCCAAATACAAAAAAACTATTACAATAATGTTTGACTGCACAAATACTTCATTGGTGCACCCAGGGGGTGTGGGGGGTGGAGCACCCCCACATAAAGCGTTATTTCACAGATTACAATACATCAATTTTCATCCTTCTCTTTTAACTTAGCAAACCTATTAAGTTGTTTGCAGTAAGATGTTTTGAGGTCTATCAGACCACGGAAACAAGAAACGTTAACAGACTCAATTCATTACCAGCTGCAGCTTCCACCCATACCTTGGGATAACATTTTACAGAGACTAATACAATGCTGAATCGCTGTCTGTTTTTTTAGACCTTTTTGAGCTTGTGCAGTAATGCATTTCATACTTTTTCAAGTTGTGTGACTAGACTGTGTGCAACAAATAGCCTTTTGCTAAGCTGACAATGTTGGGCGTGTCTTTGTATGCCATTTCAGTCTGTGGATGTGTGCATGACGTTGCTAGCCCCATCACTACCGTATTGAGATAAAATATTTTTTTCACGCAGGGGGATCCTTAATCATCTGGTATCACCTAATTATTTTAACAAAATAAGCATTTTTCTTACTAGACCTTTATTAGGTACCCTAGTTATCTGTTTTTTTTTTCTTGCACCAAAGCACGTAGTTTAAACAGGCTTCATTATTTAACATCTAGAAACTAGCAAAAATATGTTGTTTCAGGATGTATTCAGTACAGACTAACTGTAAATTACTGAACAAAATCTAGTTAGCACTGCATGACTTGGATGTCTTGATTTTTAGAAGGTATGCTACATAATGATTAATTTGCAGTGCATTTCAAAAACACATACATTTCTTCATATTAAAAGCATTTACAAGTGGCAGTACATTTATCTAACAATTCATGTGATCAATACAAGCTTCAGTAAACAATAAAAGATTTATTAGGGGGGCAGTGGGGATGTATAGTGAACCCCGGCAATTTTCCCACAATTTCAAAAAAAAAGTCCTCACATTTTTGGGTAAAATGTTCTGCAATTTTCCAGTGGCTCTGCTCATGTGGCATTGATCTCAGCATGTGCTAAAAAGATTATTCTCAGACACTGGCTGGATGCCCTCATGCCTAGCTATATTGAATGGTTCAGAGAGATTCTCTTCGCTCTTCAAGCAGAAGGTATAATTGCTGGACTGCATCAGCATATAGATGGATACAAATGCATATGGGGAAATCTTCACACTTTATTATTGGTTAATCAACCTCGATCCTTTCTACCTTAATCAGTATTCACTATACTCAAAGTCCAAGGGCTGTGCCTTCCTTGTCTATGCATCCCTTTCCCAGCAATAAATTCGGAAACCTACTTACAGGACCCACACCTACTTCCTAGCAGCAATGGGGAGGGGTGGGAGGGGAGGTAGGTAAGGAGTTTCTGGGAGGAGGAGGGTGTGACTAATTTTCTGCTTAACTAGTTTTGGAAAATATTGTCTTTGACTGTATTTCTTCTAGAAAATGTGATACATGATAGAAAATGTTTGTCTTTATCTTTCCTTGTTAATAAAGCATACTGAATTAAAAAAAAACTAATGTAAAGCACCATTCCATGGGGCATTTACTGGCAAGAGTGGAAGAGGTAGGTGCTCTTGTTCTTGCATTATGTACCCGATAATGACCCCTCTTGTGGTCCGGTGCTACTGACCCCATATCTCGGCTATTTGAGGTGCTAATGAGTAATACGGATAGTTCAAAGATCTCAAAAGGTTGTTGTAGTACTGTTTTGATGTCAGAATGATACTACAGCAACTTTATCTAATCTTTTAACTGTCCTACAACAGGTTTTATAAAGCCAGCAAATTCCACACACAATAAACCCTAACCGTATACTTTATACATTTACACAGTAATACATTATCTATTCAAAACATCTGCAATGTGTCTGGAAAACAAAATACTCTTTCAGCCTTTTCTTAAATTGGAACTTTGTTCTAGAACATCTAACATTTAAAGGAAGAGAATTCCATGACCTAGTGCCAGAATATTAAAAAAAAGCTTTTTCACCCATATTTGATTTATTTCCGCTCATATTTGATTTATTTTTGACCTATGTTTGATTTAACAAACAGAACTGCTATCAGCTCAGTAGTATTTGATCTTAAAGAAGTAGTTCTTTAAGAAGTTGAGTTCATCTACTGTAGTCTATGTGAATGTGGATGATTGCTGATGAAAATAATATGAGTGAATACTGCAAGATCATTCAGTATCTCATTTTTTGGAGATAACCACTCAAGGTCCATATCAGGTCACACTGATTTGTCCTTTGACCTGCCTTTGAGGCAAACTTGTAGATATTGTTATGAACAGCACTCCACCTCTGCAGGTGCATCGCATGGGCATTCGAGTACATAGCTGAACAGCAAGCAGCTAAATAAACTAAGCTTCTTGCAATTAACTGTGGGAGTGCACAATGGCAGCCACGCTGGACCATGCGTCGACTTAGCTCGCTAATGTTTGTTTTATCGTTTTTATTGTAATCTATTTTGTTTACTTTTAATACTCTCTGCGGTGTTTTTTATGTCTGTAAAGCGGGGCCGTGTGTGCTGAATGATACTGTGGGATTAGCGTATAGTTGTTTTTTGCTGGACTTTCGTGGATTTTGCTCCATCGGCTCTTGTAACCGGTGCTGTTGTGGCACATTATGGACTTTGAAAATTATATGTAATCACCCCTAAAATTGTATGTAGCACTGAGGCAGCTTTGGTGGTCCAATTTTTTAATACTTAATACTGGTGGAGAGTGCTGACTGCTATGGTGCCTGAGACCTGGACTGCTTCGGGACTTCAGCCGGTGTGAGAGAGTCGTGGTCCCGGTGCTATAGGGGTGATTACTCTGTGCCCCCTTGGATTGGAACGCCTGCCTAAATTGCAGTGAGAGTCAGTAGACTGAAGGAAATTGTGTATGTTGTGAATTTTGTGAAGTTACTCCTTCTGGATACTGGGAATTACCTGAGTAGTTTTGCTGTTGTGGACCAGTGAAGATGTGATCAGTCGGACTGATTTATCCCATGGATTAAACACAGATGTCCTGGTAAAGGAGCTGTTCGATGAGGACTGCTCCATATTTCTTTTACTTTTATTGATCCGGTGTTCTTTGTGTAGTATTTCAGTACCTGATTTCGGGTTCTGACTTTGTTCTGTATTTTAATCTGTTGGCTATTGTGGTGATCTCAGTGGTTTCTGGCTCCCACAGGGTTGGGGGAGAGGGGCCGGCCGGAGGACTGGTGTCCTGTTCCCTTCCCCTAGACTTGTGGGGTGGTCATTCGGAGGGGTGGCCTTGCCCGCGGTCGTGGTGGTGTGCCACTAATCCTTCTGAGATATTTCCCCTTGTTCTATAGCCTGAAGAAACTGGTGTGCCTTGAGAGAAATCTGGATTAAATTTTTGCATCCAGCTTCCTGGGATTTTGATCTTTGCCTTGATCGGATATTTATGTCTGACACTTCAATTCTTTGGAAATAACTGATTGGAATTACTGTTTTTAATTTTTGAGTTTTTATGTTTTTTGGACAGCAAGTATTTTTGTCTTCCTTTTTTATGTTATTGTTAGTTTTGTGTTTATTTTGCTGTTATGACATCCTATGACTATGACATCCTCTGTGACCAGGGAACAGAGGTTGTTGGATGTCTTTCAAGACACGTTCCTAACTCAGCAGGTGAGGGAACCGACCAGGGAGGCACGGGTACTGGATATGGTCCTGGCAGACAGTGACCAGATTGGGGGCCTGGAGGTAAGGGACCCATTGGCGGGGAGTGACCATGCCACGGTCTGGTTCTGCCTGGACCTAGGAGGGGTAGAAGGCTGCACAAAGACGGAAGTAACCGACTTCAGGGGGGTGGATTTTAAGGAAATGGGAAGGATCCTTAAGGAGCATTTGGATGGGATTGGTCAGACATGGACACTGATAGTAGGTGGGATATCATCAGGAGAGGGGTGCAGGATGCTACCAGCACCTGTGCAAGAGTAAGACAAATGCGTGAGGGCCCAAAACCCTGTTGGTGGACCAGGAGGTCCAGGAGGTGGTGCAGGAAAGAAAGCAGCCTATAAGAAATTCAAGTGCTCAAGGAGTGAAAGGGATCGAGGGAGTATGAGCTGATGGCTAGAAGGGCCACTAGAGTGGTGAGGGCGGCTAAGGCAAGGAAGGAGCAGAACCTGGCCAGGGAAATTGGGAGAGGAAAAGGGTTCTTTAGACACATTGGGGAAAAACAGAAGGGTGAAGGGGCAGATTAGCAGGATTAAATCAGGGAGAGATGGGCACAAGACCCAGAGGAGCAGGCTGAGGTACTAAATGAGTACTTCACCTCAGTTTTCACCAGGGAAAATGGGGATGCTGCATCATACATGGAGGAGACAGAGATAATGAGGTGGGGGGGCCCCTTACCAATCGGCAGGTCTGGGGAGAGGGGGCATCACTGGCAGGAGGGGGGAGGGCTAAGCAGGGAGAAGAGGTACTGGAAGTGGAAATCACAGCAGAGAGAGTGAGGGAAGCCCTCAGCTCCCTTAAGACAGAGAAAGCACCGGGGCCAGATAAATTACATCCTAGAGTGCTGAAGGAACTTTCAGACGTCCGCATAAACCCCTGGCAGAGCTTTTCACCATCTCTCTGAGGACAGGGTGGGTGCCCCAAGACTGGAAGGTGGTGCATGTAGTGCCTATCCACAAGGGGGGATCAAGGGAGGTGGCAGAGAACTACAGGCCTGTCAGCCTGACATCAGTGGTGGGAAAGGTGATGGAGGGCATTGTCAAGGAGAGGCTGGGAGGGCCTGGATAAGTCAGGGTGCCTGGACGATAGACAGCATGGATTCATCCCGGGGAAATCGTGTCAGACAAACCTGGTGGAGTTCTATGACTGGGTGACAAGTGCCTTGGACCTGGGTAGACCAGTGGATGTCCTCTTTCTAGACTTCAGCAAGGCATTTGACTCTGTTCCTCACGTGGGCCTGTTGGATAAACTAGGAGAAATGGGGTGGAAACCAGATGATCCGATGGATAGGCAATTGGCTCCAGGACCAGACCCAGAGGGTCGTAGTTGGTGGGATAATCTCTTCCCCAAGGAGGGTCATTAGTGGGGTCCCACAGGGATCAGTCCTTGGGCCCCTTTTGTTCAATGCCAATGTATCTGACATTAGGACAGAAATCGGGAGTGAGATGAGTCTCTTTGCAGATGACTCAAAACTGGGGGCAGTGGTGGATGGGGAGGAGGGGAGGGTGGCCCTGCAGGGAGACCTGGAGGCTCTGGAAAGATGGTCTAGAAAGTGGAAGCTGAGGTTTAATGCAGGGAAATGCAAGGTACTCCACCTGGGGCCAGAAACCTAGGCCAAGTGTACACCCTGGGGAATACTACAAGTCTCAATGGCTGAGAGGGACCTGGGGGTGGTGGTGGATGTCAAGATGAACAACTCTGAGACTTGTAGGAGGGCAGCAGCCAATGCCAACAGGATGCTGGGATGCATCGCTAGGGGGATCACCTCCAGAAGGAGGGAAGTGATACTCCCTCTGTATAACTGCTTGGTGAGGCCGCACCTGAGTACTGCATGCAGTTTTGGAGGCCACACTTAAAGAGGGACATTAACCTCCTGGAGAGGGTCCAGAGGAGGGCAACCAAAATGATTTGGGGGCTTGGGGACAGGACCTATGAGGAGAGGCTCGAAGAGCTAAATATGTACACTTTGGAAGAGAGAAGGGACTGGGGGACATGATAGAGGTCTTCAGGTACAGAAGAGGGTAAATAGGGAGGAACAGTGAGGGTGCTTGAAGGAAGGAGGAAGGAGGAAGGGCCACTAGAGGGCATGGGTGGAAGCTGGAGGGGAAGATTCAGGGAGAAAGGAGGAGGTGCTACTTCACTGAGAGGGTGGTAGAGCCATGGAATGCACTACCTAGGGGGCTGGTGGAGGCAGAGACAGTGGAGGGGTTCAAGAGGGGGTGGGACAGGCACAGGGGAAGGGTTCAGGAAGCAAAATCCAATGCAGCAAGAATATCCGGAACTGGGAAGGGAGAAGCCAGAGAAGGCGAGGGGGACAGCAAGGTCAGCACCCAGGGTGGGGGCTGACCAAACGAGCAGACACGAAAGACCTATTCTGCTGGCATTTTAGTATGTTAGTATGTTAAGGGTCTACTTTATTTTTCCTTGCTATATTATTTCTGGAAATTAGTTCGGGCAGTGAGAGGGCTCAGTATCAACCTGTATTTTCACCCTCTTTCAGATAAGTGTGAGAGACTTCTGGGGGTGGATTATCAAACTATTTTCCTTTTATTTTTTGGTTTGTTTAATTTAGTTTACTCTTGTTATTTTTATGTTGCTTGCACGCATGTACAAGAAACATAGTGCCATCATCCAAGTTTTCGGAGATGTGGCACCCCGTCTTCCAGTTCAGACAGTGTGTTTGCAGGCATGGCCCCAGTTCCCCAATCACTGCTGCAGCTGTCTATGACAGCAGTTGAAAATGCAGTGGTCATACAGTTGGAAGGAGAGCTCCACTTCAGTGAGCAGAGCTCCCCTCCACACACACACACACACGCCTTGCGCCCGTTATACTGCGTGCTCATGCGCCTTCCCCTCCCCATGCACACACCCCCAAATTTCCAGGTGCCACGCTGGAAGCCCATCCCATGTGGCAAATGTGTTATGGCCAACGTAAAAGCCCAGTCCCCGTCAGCCCACTTCCACCCCCAAAGCATCCAGGTGCCACGCTGAGAGCCCACCCCAGTGTGGCAATGTGTTATGGCGACGGGATGCCCAATCTACGTCGGCTCCAGTACCCTCAAAACAGCTCTTCTAGCTGCCATGCTGGGAGCCCACCCCAGCGCGGCAAACATCCTCATCATCTTATTAAAAAAATAAACCTGCAAATACAAAAACTGTCCCTCGGCACTTCTCCCAGCCGCCCCCCACAACCCGCACCCACCCACTGTGCACCCTGCCTCCCCACACCCCCCTCACCCCATACTTACCTCCGGACCGCAGCGCGACGATCTTCAGTGGACCAGGAACATGTCTGCACTCTTCAAAGCCGACCGCGAACTGAGGAAATGCCAGTAAGCTGTATGATGGGATATATAGGGTTTTTTCAACTTTGCTGCAAATCTCAGGCATTTTTTGGAAATTTGTCACCAAATTTTCAACATGGGGTTTTTGGGACCCCTCCTCATGAATTCTGTCGCTGTCATGACATTAATCGGGCCGGAAGGGTGATTTCGCGGTCACTGCATGAAATCACCTTTTGGGACCGATTAAAGAAACGACAGTGCCAGTGTTCATAAGGTGGGCTCTCAAAAGTTTATATTGTAAATTTGGTGAAAATTCTAAACTGACTGTTTTACAAGCGTACGTTGCGCAGTTCCTACACATGCTTGTAAGTTTGTGAATTTTTAATATTTGCACTCTGGATTTTCAACATTGCCATTTTACCACACTTTCTTATGAGCAGTACAGCTGTCATTTTTCACACCTCGCCCAAAATGTGTTTCCGCACATGTAGCACACAATGGCGGAGTCGGTGTATGAAATCAATGTATGGGACACATTAAGAAAATCACAGTGACACTGTTCATGAGCAGAGGTATTAAAATGGCTATGTTGAAAATTTGGTGAAAAAATTCCTAAAAATGACTGTTTTACGAGCGTGCATTGCGCAGTTCCTACGCATGCTTGTAAGTTCACAAATTTTTTATATTTTCACTCCATATTTTCTACATTGCCATTTTACTACACCTCCTTATGAACAGTACAGCTGTCATTTTTCACATGTAGCCCAAAATGTGTTTCCATGCATGTAACACAAAATGGTGCAGTCAGTGTGTACAATCAATGTTTGGGACAGACTAAGAAAATCACAGTGACACTGTTCATGAGCAGAGGTCTTAAAATGGCTATGTTGAAAATTTGGTGAAAGAATTCCCAAAAATGACTCTTTTACAAGCATTTGTTGCGCTGATCCTATGCACGCTCGTAAGTTCGCGAATTTTCAATATTTTCATTCCAGATTTTCAACATTGCCATTTTACCACACCTCCTTATGAGCAGTACAGCTGTCATTTTTTGCATCTTGCCCAAAACATGTTTCTGCCCATGTAGCGCATAATGGTGCATTCAGTGTGCGCAATCAATGTTTGGGACAGATTAAGAAAATCACAGTGACACTGTTCATGAGCAGAGGTCTTAAAATGGCTATGTTGACAATTCAGTGAAAAAATTCCATTCAGACGTTCTGCAATGTTACTAATGAAGACATTGAACCGGACTGGCCCCAGTACCGATCCCTGCAGCTCCCCACTGGTTACCCCCTGTCCCTAGACTGCACACCATTTACCACCACTCTCTGCCTCCTGTCTGTTAGCCAATTTCTAACCCAGTTTACTACCATTGTCCCCATGCCCAGCCTACCCAGCTAGTTTATCAGCCTCCTATATGGGACGGTGTCAAAGGCTTTGCTGAAATCAAGGTAAGCATTGTCCACTGCCCCACCCTGATTCACTTCCTTTGTCACTCAGTCAAAGAAATCAACCAGATTTGTCTGACATGATGTCCGCACTGTGAATCCATGTTGTCAATGGTCCTGGGCTCCGATGGCTTCAAGATGCCCCACTATCCTTTCTTTAAGCAATGTCTCCATGACCTTCCCCACTACTGAGATGAGGCTGAACGGCCTATTTTTCCCTGCCTCTTTCCTGCTGCCGGACTTGTGTAGAGGGACCACATGTGCCCTCCTCCAACCCATTCGTGTTGAATGACTCAGTGAACATGGCTGCCAGAGGTACTACTATCTATCTCCCTTTGCAGTTCGGTTAATATCCTTGGGCGTATGCCATCTGGTTCCATCGCTTTGTCCACCCTTCAAATTTAGTGAACTCCTGCAGGACTCTTTTTGCCTTTGAATGGACTATTGTCCACCTCTTCACCCCCTTGGCAACTGCTGTACTGCTGTGGCCCTTGCCCCTCCCTCTCTTCTGTGAATACTGAATGCAAAGACACAGTGGATGTCTTGGGAGGATGGCATGGAACTATCACTTCCAAATACCTAAACAGCACATACAAGCAAGTACCATTCGGCATTGACAAATGCTTGTTTTTTTTTGTTAATGATCTGTATTGTTTGATCTCCATTTAGATTTGTGAGAGATTTCTCTGGTGCGTGACTTTTGGGTTTTATTATTTTTTATGGTATGATTTAGGTCCTGTTAAGTTAGTTATTTGATAGTCTTAGGTATCTAGTTGGGTGACGGCCCAAAAGTGGATGATTTTAAGGATTACGATACTTTGTTTTTAGATTGCTTAGTTTTTAGTGCTGGGCTAGGTTATGGTTTTATGAGATGCTCCTGCCTGTTAACCCCCCCCCCCCGGTTATGCGCTACTCAACCTCTGCTCTTTGCTCCCCCTGCCCTTTTCATACCCCTCCTCTGTCTTTTTCTATATATCAACATTGTCGGGCTTTAGATATTGCCCGCAGGAGGGGGGATTTAGTGGGGGGGGTGAACAATGGAGGCTGGAGGAGCGGGGCACTCTCACTAGGATGGTTAAGCCCAGGAGATGCCCTGGGCTGAAATGGAGCCTTGAGCATGGACAATCTTGTTTGGTCCCCATACCCAAGGGCACTATCGTTGGTGATGGGCAGGTAGCCAGGGCAGCCCAGGAGTTTTGTCCAACCCGGGCTCTGTTGTGCAATGCTAGATCTGTCTGGAACAAGATTGCTGTGATTTTAGATCTTGTAGGCTCGACAGATCTGGCTTGCATCACCGAAACCTGGCTGGATGATAATGCGGGACCAATATTTGAGGCCGCAATTCCAACCGAGTATACGGTGACACATTGTCCGAGGTTGGACCGCGGGGGGGGGGGTTGCGGTCTGTTTCAAGACCAAATTGGCACTCACTAGTATTCCAGTTGAGGAGACCATCTCTTTTGAATGTGCTGTTGTGGCAGGTGTGGGCTATCAAATTGCACTCATCTACTGTCCACCCAGAGATGGGAAGCAATTCCTTAAGGAAGTAGCGGACTTCATCGTCAACATGGCATTTGAGTCTCCCAGGCTGATGGTCCTGGGTGACTTTAATGCCTGGATTGATGATGAACTCTCTCAATTTGAACAACTCTTCCTCCAGTTAATGGATTCACTGGGCCTAACACAGGTGGTTACCACTGCCACACATAAATGTGGCCATTCTCTTGATTTGGTCTTCCTTCTGGGGATCGAGGCTTCTGACATGGGGGTGGAACCAGTCGGCTGGTCCTATCACTACAATGTGAGATTAAATTTTGGCACCCCTCCTTGTAGGCCGACCCTTGTGGAGATGGTCAAGTACCGCCCTTTGGGGAATATTTCTTCTGTTGGTCTTGCTACGGTCCTTGACCTATCACAATTCCCTGTGCACTGCAGTGATCCAGAGGCACTGTTTGTGGCCTATAATAATGCCATCACCTCTGTACTGGATTCTATTGCTCCAGTTGGTGTGCGTCCTCTCTACTTCCGACCTCGGGCCCCTTGGTTTGACGGGGCCTTGAGGGAGTTGCGGTGACTTGGACGCAGGTTAGAACGCTGTTGGCGGAAATCCAGCCTGTATGCCGACCTTATTAGACTGTTAGAACACTATCAATTCTATCAGTTAGAAATCTCTAATAAGAAGGCAGAGTTCCTGTCCAGGGAAATTTCTGCCGCTCACAACCGACCAGCTCAGCTGTTCAGAACTGTGGACAGATTGTGCAACCCAACCTGCCTACAGCTCCATAGAGCATTTTCACAAGTACAGTGTGATGAGCTTGCTCAGCTCTTTGCTGATAAGATGGCTGACATTATGTCTGAGATCCGGTCGACACCTTCTATGCGGGTTGCTAGTGGTCAGGTTATGGTCACCACCCCTTCGTTTTCCTGGAGTACTTTCGACCACCCAGAAATTGTGGATGTTATGAGGATTGTCCAAGGGTTGCACCCTAGCTGCTGTAGTTTAGATCCAGGCCCTATTTCCCTGATTTTGGGATGTGAGGATTCCAGTCTCCTGGTTCTAGCACAGATAGTCTGGTGCTCCCTTGACTCGAGTGAATATTCCTGTTCCTTGAAAGAGGCAGTGGTGTCACCCTTGTTGAAGAAAGCTTCCATGGACCCAGACTGTCCTGCCAACTACAGGTCTATCTTGAACCTTCCCTTTGTGGGGAAGGTGATCAAGAAAGTAGTGGCGGCCCAGTTGGAGAACCACTTGACCATCCATAGCATCAACAAACCTCTCCAATGAGGTTTTCGAAAGAGGCATAGCACCGAGACAGTGCTGGTTCGGGTGCTCAATGATCTCCTGATGGCGAGAGACCAGAGAAAATGGTCCATTTTGGTACTATTAGATCTGTCATCAGCATTTGACACCGTTGACCGTGGGGTCCTACTGGAGTGCCTGAGTTGTATTTGTGGTCTTTCTCAGATTGTTCTCAGATGGTTCATTTCATACTTCACTGGAAGAACTCAGAGGGTGGTTTCAGGGGTCTTTTCCTCTGATCCCTTCTCTGTGTCTTGTGGGGTTCCTCAGGGCTCTATATTGTCCCCCATGTTGTTTGCGGTGTATATGCTCCCCCTCAGAGACATTGTGAGACGGTATGGGCTGAGGTTTCATTGTTATGCCGATGATATCCAGCTATACCTGTCCTTTGCACCTGACCAGGAAAGAGCCGTCTTAGTATTTAGCAGCTGCCTAAATGAAATCCAGGACTGGATGAGGTCCAGTTGGCTGAAGTTGAACTCTGGGAAGATGGAGGTGTTGGTTCTGGATCCAGATCACCGGATAGGGGGACCTGGAGCCGGCTCCCCATCTGGACTGTCTTTTAGGGATGTCGAACTACAGGTCTCTGAATGGGTGCAAGACCTGGGGGTGATATTAGATGCAGGGCTGACTCTTCGGTCCCAGGTGTCAGTGGTGGTTAAGTCATCTTTGTACCATCTCAGAAACATCATTAGGATCAAGCACCTTGTTCCGTCCAATGATCTGCCAACCTTAATCCATGCCTTTGTGACCTCGTGCCTAGACTACTGCAACTCGCTTTACTTTGGGCTTCTGGGGGTTGATATCTGCCGCCTGCAGCTGGTGCAGAATTCGGCAGCATGGGTGTTGATGGGTACTCCTAGATCTGCTCATGTTACACCAGTGTTGCAGGAACTGCACTGGCTACCAATTCCGTGACGGATCACCTTCAAAGTTGGTTTACTGACTTTTAAAGCCCTGCATGATCTGGGCCCTGATTACCTGAAAGAACTCCTGATCCCTTACCACCCTGTGAGACTGCTCCGCTCAGCCGACAAGGGGTTGCTAGAGATTCCAAGGGTGACTTTAAAATCTGCTGGGCCCCATGCTTTTATGTCCACGTTCCCTTCCCTTTGGAATTCTCTACCCTGTTGGATTAGGGAGTGCACGACTGTGGGGAGTTTTAAACAGGCTTTGAAATCTTTCCTTTGGGAAAAAGCTTATGGTTGCACTGTCTACTGATTTGATTTTGTTTGGGTTTATGATGTTGATTTTTGTATTTTTATCTTATTGTACTGTGCCTTGATTTTTTAAAGGCACATAATAAATAGAGGATTATATTATTATTATTAATTAGAGGTGTGGAATGTTTGAAAAATTCGATCCCCAATAACTTTGTGAAGTTATTCACACTTCCAGAAGTCAAACTTCGAGTACTGTCAGCTTCATGAAGTTGCAGATTTACAACTTTGTTTGCGAAGTTCATTGGGACTTATGCAAAATGGCTGAGTCATTCAATGCTGTTGCTGCACCATGTGACCTGCATATCACATGGTTACAGCACAGCTGGAAACAGTCCAGAAGAACTCTGCCGTGTGCAGTTCTAGGAAGTGTGTTCGGGAGACAGGATCGGCACTGTACTTAGAGCTCAGTTTTGACTCAGTGTGTACTGCTGTTCAATAAATAAAATGAATAAAACAAACTTTTTTAAGAAAATTATTCTACTTGGTTTTCTGCACCTGTAGTCTTACTTTTAAATGTTTTTGCCTACAGTTTAGTTATTTTTTTCCCTTTCTCTTTCAGTGTTGCTGTGCTGGACTAGTGATATGTGTGTGTGTGTGTGTGTGTGTGTGTGTGTGTGTGTGGTGAGGGGGCAGGTTTTTGTCTGCAGCCAGCAACAGCTTTAGTTTCAGAAACTTTCAGTGCATTTTCAGTTTTCACTGTCACTCTCAGACAATTCATTTTTCACAAGTCCTAAACATCTAATTTCCCATATTTTCTCAAGCCCCATAACTGCTCTAAATTTCAGTGTTCCAGTGCTACTACAATTCTAATGTCTGTCCAGGGCTCAGGCAGGTAGCTGTTAAAATATTTTACTTTAACTCTTCCTTGTCATTTTGATTTTTTTTATTTGATCATAACTATTTTACTATTTGCAGTATTATTATATCTGATATGAGGATCCAAGGCAACATGGGTTCACGGGGGAGGTCTTGTCAGACAAACCTGACTGAGTTGACTGGGTGACCAGGAAAATGGATAAAGGAGGAGCAGATGTAGCCTACTTGTATTTCAGTAAGGCCCCAGACACCGTTCCACATAGAAGATTGGTGAGCAAGCTGGGCAACCTAGGAGTAGATCCAAAAGTAGTAAAATGGGTTAAAAGTTGGCTAAACAATAGGAGTCAGAGGGTGGGGGTAAATGGAGTTCACTGTGGATATGGCATGGTGACAAGTGGGGTGCCAGAGAGGTCAGTACTAGGCCCAGTCCTCTTCAATGTCTTTCTTAGTGACATTGCAGAAAGTCTGGAGGGAAAAGTATGCCTGTTCATGGATGACACAAAAATCTGCAACAGAGTAGATACACTGGGGGGGGGGGTGGAAAGAATGAGGGACAATTTGAAAAAGCTGGAAGATTGGTCAATGGAATGGCAGTTGGGTTTTAATGCAAAAAAGTGCAAAATCATGCACTTGGTGCACAGAAACCCAGTGGCACATACCAATTAAACTTGGAGGTATTAGCAACCACAAAACTGGAAAGAGAACTAGGGGGTAGCCAAGTAGTGTGGTAAGGCAGTGGGGAAGGCTAGCAGGATGCTCAGGTGCACTGGGAGGGGCATCATCAGCAGAAAGAGGGAGACAGTGTCACCCCTGTATAAATAAATCACTGGTAAGACCCCACCTGGAGTACTGTCTCCAGTTAAGGGAGGCCCCACTTCTGGAAGGACATAGATAGGGTGGAGGTGGTACAAAGGAGGGCTACCAAAATGGTGCAGGGCCTGCATCAAAAGCCCTATGAGGAAAGACTCAAGGAACTAAATATGTACTCTCTAGAGGAAAGGGGGGAAAGGGTGGATATGATAGAAACATTCAATACCTCACAGATATTAATAAGGTACAGAAAGGTAGCAGTAGCATTTTCCATAGAAAAAGATGCTTCAGGACAGGCTCGGGGTCAAAGCTGCGCACGACAGAATGTCATGCAGCAGAAGCATGTTATGCACTTCTCCAGTATCTTTTTTTCTGTGGGGGCTTTGTCACCCACACCACATTATTGGGGGATTACACCAGCCCCCACTAAGGATTCTAACTCCGGGGTCCAACACAGACAGCACAGGTCTGATTTGGCATAATGTCGTGCGCAATTATGCGTACGGCATTATGACCCGGTACATTCAGGACAAGAGGTCATGCTATGAAGCTGGAGGAGGGAGGCTCAGAGGAGATGTGAGAAAATACTTCTTCATGGAGAGGGTGGTGGATGTCTGGAGCAGCATCCCAGCAGAGGTGGTGGGTACTAAAATGGTAACAAGGTTCAAGCATGCATGATCAACACAAGGGGTCCTTAGTAGTAAGGCAAGGGGAGGAGAAGACCAGAGATCAAGAAGTGTCTGCGGTGGCTCAGTAGGTAGGGAATATAGAGTGGACTAGGTGGGCCAAGAGGTCCTTATCTCCTGACAACTTCTATGTTTCTATTATTGTTCAGGCCACTAGTACTGCTATACATTATCATGTTAGAATGAGTGATAGAGGAGAAAGAAAGGGTAGCTAGGGAAAAAAGTCAGGAAAGGCAATAGTGGTGACCACCGGGTGAGGTGGATGAGGGCTTGGTATGGATGCAGTAAGTAGTAGTAGTATATCTGCAGTGTGTGATGGTAGTGGCACTGCTACAAAAATGCTTACAGCACATGATTTGCTGCTTCCTTAGTGGAGGGAGGTGGCAGCCAGAACCAATCTCTGTTATCCAAAATTTCCTTAACCCTATCCACACCAGTGATTAAATATGGTGCTGTTGAAAACTATCAAAAAAGGAGTCCCCAGTGGTTAGTGGTACTGGACCCAAGTCTGAAGTTGATGCAGAGGGAGAGTTGTTTGTGCCACTGCCATCTCAGGAGAATGTGAAAGAGGAAGACCTGCAAAAGGAAGAGGAGTAAATGCAGAGTGATGGTGAGGATGACACTGTCATCAATCCTTCAAGGGAGTCTAAAAGGAAAAAAACAAAAAGTGATAGCAAAGTGTATGAATTTTTCAAATTGAAGGGTAGACAACCTCTGTCACAAAAGATAATACATGATGCTATATGTCTCAGAACAGAAACAAGTGTGAGTGTGGTGGCCACCACAGTTGGTGCTCCACATAAATGTGTGCATCCTTCAAAATCCCTAGTGTGGGACTTTTTTTATTACTGATCCAAAATATGACACTATAGCAGTATGCCAACATTGTCAGGCCCAAGTAAGGCATGGCAAGAAAGGGTCTCATGCTGGCACAAGTGGACAGCATACCCATCTTAAAATCAAACATGTGACTTAGTGGCAAGCACATCAGTGAAAATTGTCTACAGGTGGTTTTGGAGGTAGAGATGAGGCAAAGGATATTGTTAAGGAAAAAACAGGTGAGGAGGAGGAGGAAGTCAGTAGTGCCCCTGAAAGTGTGAAGTCACTGGTGAGCAACAAGAGCAGAAGCAGCAGCAGAGAGATGCTGACAAAACCTCTCAGCCAAGTCACAACATTCTTGACACCATCTCCATCTGTAATATCCTCTGAGCAACATGGTACTCACATAAAACTGTTCTCAAAAAGCACCCACCCAAAGAAGATCCAACCAGCTATTACTAGCATTCTATCCAAGCAAGGTAAATTCCCCCCCCCCCAATCATTCAGTGGCCAGGGAATTGAATGTTGTCATGGCAGAGATGATTGCTAGTGATCTCCCATTTTCTTTTGTGGAAAATGCTGATTTCATTTGCTTTATATACTGTACAAAGCATGCCACTAGTGGAAAGTGCTGTCCAGGACTTACTTTTCACAGTGGGCAATTACTGAATTGAGGGATGTTGTTCAAAAACAAATTTCACATGCCCTGCCACATTCCTCCAGGTCATACTTCCATCTTACCACAGATATGTGGAGCAGTGGCTCAACAGCTGCTAGTTTGTTTATGGGAATAACAGCGCACTGGGTAGAACTGAAGGGGGGGGGTTGTCATTACCTTGACAGCAAATGCAAGTGACCTAATTGTAGTGGAAGCTACATGCCTGGAACTCACAAGCATGCAACACTGGCTATCAAAACCATGCTTGATGTGCACACTGGGAACAACATTTTGGCATCAAATTTGGAGACTGACACTTGGTTGAACCCGTTATTCTTAAGGGCAGGATTCATAGCCAGTGACAATGGTGCAAACATTGTCAAGGCTATTAATGATGGGGGTTTTGTTAGGGTGCCTTGCTTTGGACACTGTTTAAACCTGATTGTGCAAGAGTTCTTGTCTCAGTGTGACATTAAAAGAAGTGCTCGCCCTGTGCCGTCAAATCTCTGGCCATTTTGCTCGTCTCAGAAAGGCCAGGGACAAAGTAGGGGTAAAGCAATTGAGAATATTAATAACTTCTTTTTTGGACATTTGCGTATTGTTTTACTCATTGCAAAGACATTATATCCTCATACAAACCATACAGAGCATTATAAAGCATATGCTGTAGCTTTGTGCTACTAAAAATCATACAGCTTTTTTACAGTGCTCTATAGTCATGTACAATAGGAAGGTATATGTCACTCACTTGTGACCCATCTATTGGAATGTGAGTGGCTCCTCTTGATCAGCTGTGATGTCAGTGAGGTTACAATACTGATAACATAGAAATCTTATACAGAAAAACTGGAGAGGGCATCGTGTGAAAAAACAGGGGCTTTCATACCACCATCTGCAATTAGTCTATACTATGCCTATGAGGCTAGTATGCAAATGATTGGAGGGATCATGTGATGAGACCCATCTAGTTTTCATTTTTATGATCTGTATGTCTGCTAAGGTACAATGAATGCTGTTTTGAGCATTGTACCTAGTACTGTCAGGTAGGAAATCAGTTTAGCAAGAAGCAAAAGTACGTCTAACACAAAAGGTATGAGTTAACTGCTTTTAAAAGTTAAATCAAGCAGTGTATGTGTTCTAGAAGAACGTACACTTCAAGCTGGCTCAGTAGCACAGTGGTAGTGATATTGCCCACTATGCCGGTGACCCGGATTCGGAAAAAGACTCGAGGAGTTCAGTTCTGCTGGTGGAGTGTTCCACTCCTTTGTGTTGCTAGTAGGGTGTGCAATTCTCTGGTGCTGCTAGTAGGTTGTGTGTCTCCTTATTGCTGTCATTGAAGTGCACTGCTTTGTGGTGCGGCATCTTAGATTACATACTAAAAGAATACTCCATGCCTGCTGCAGCTTGGATGGCAAACTGAAAGAATACTCCAAAATTGCAAAAGCAAAGAAAAACATTGTTAATTAAGCAGGTAGGTGGGTCACTCTCTGTTGTTGTTGTCAAAGGGATGCATCACTCCTGGGTCTGTCAGTGGGTTGTAGGGCTCCCTAATGTAGCTGGTGGGGATACACTGATCTCTGGTGCTGCTGGTGGGAATACACTGCTATTGCATTCTGTTGGTGGGGTGTTCTGCTCCTTGTTGCTACTGGTAGGAGTAGTAGGCTGTGGGTAGAGATGGAGGCAGACACCAGGTTCCAATGCAACAAAAATAGCTTTTATTCAGCAAAAGAAAATAAGAAGGCAGGCAAATTAATTCTTTAACAGCAAACTGTTTGACCAAACAATAAAAGAGGGAAAATAAATCAAATAAGAAAATCAGTCCTTAACTCATAACAAATGACCACTAGAAAAAGCTAGGGTCTGGACTGCTCAGAGTCTTCCACTCTACTGACACTTGCTAAAACATTTCTTTATAAAACAGGTAAGGGATCATGTGATATAGATAGGCCCCGCCCCATACCTGTTAGTAACATAACTTTAGAAACAACTATAATTTTCAATAACTGAAACAGGCAAATATCTAAAGTGTTAATAAATAATCAATTAGAGTTGATAAATCATCGTTTTGTTGCTTTACTAAAGAAATAAATCTGAAGTGGGAGGAATCGGCTGCCTAAGCCACTCCTCTAGGTCCTCTACCTATTTAATACAGAGAAAATGGGCCGGCCGGCACTGTAGGAGGTAGAGACACAGAGAGGGCTGTGCAGCAAGGACACACCCCAAAACATTCCTGCAGGTAAAACAGTCTGAGAGACAAATATTGTATACTTCTTTGAAGCTTTTAAAACTTCAACTAAAATTCATAGCCAACTTTAATATAATGAGGAAAATAAAAAGATTAAACATGGTAGCTTAATTCATTTTGCACTGTTTACAAAACAGCAAAAAAACATTGCAACTGCTTTGTGTGCTAATATAGTCACACAACATTTATCTCCTGCAAGCCTAAACAAGATACAAGTGCTAAACATAACTAAACAAATTCCCGTAGAGCACTATAGAAAAGCAGCAGAACTTATTTTCTGAGCCAGCTCCTGAAAAGTAACTTAAGAAATCGGCTCTGCATTTACTGTTTGATACACTGAGTGATCTACAGAGTGTCTGTATGACTGCAGCTAGCGACTCCTTAATTAGCCCTAAGACTGCTGTAAAAACATAGAATTATACTCCAGAACACAGGGGTCCACTTCTAAATACCAAGAGGACCACTGCTGTAGCTTTTAATTTCTACATCTCCGCTACGCTCGCTAATACCATCTTGCACATTCATGAGGGAGAATATGCCCACGTTCGTGCTGCCACCTGTGCATGTGATCATACAGGCATTTTTATTGTGCAGACAAAAAATGATGTGACAAAGACACCCAGAGACCAGAAACAAAGTACACGGGGGGACGTACTACAGGTGGCCTGCCTGTAGACGGGGAAAGCAAATGGAAGAACTAGAGTAGGAAAGAAGGAGAAAGCATGAGAGTGCTGTTGCAACAGACTTTAACATAAGGAAGAAATACAGAGGTCTCCAGAGCCCTTTCACAGTAGGAAACACTGTTCCTTGGTACTGTCATGCTAATGTTCCTCGGTGCTTCTGCTTATTTAATAAAGAGAAAGGACATTTCAAGCCTGAAAAAGAAAGAAAACAAATGTTACTAGGCACTCCCAGGACAGTATGCTACTCTTTGATGCTAATAGGGTGATATGCTCCTTGGTGTTGCTTGAGGGGTGCACTGCACCTTGATGAGTGATGCCAGTAGTGTGTTCTGCTCCTTGATGCTTCTGGTGAGACTGTAATGTTCCTTGGCATTCTCAGTGGGGTGTGCTATCTTCTCAGTGTTGCTGTTACTTATCTGATAAATGGACTCTCAATGCCTGCAAAAGAAAGAATACAAGTTTTTCTTCAGCAGGCTTTGAGTAGGCATTGCTCCATGGTCTTCTTTGTGTGGTACAGTGTATGGCTGGTGGGTTCACACCTCCTTGATGTAGTTAATGGAGTGTGCTGCTCCTTGATTCAGTCAGTGGGGCGTGTAACTTCCAGTGGATGACTGGTGGGAAGCTTCCCTCCTTGGTGCTGCTATAGATTATGAGAAAGCATGCTTGACACCTGCAAAACAAAGAAAACATGTTCGTTAAGAACAGTGTAGTAAAATAAAGTAATAACTGAAAGAAAGAGGTGGGAAATATTGGGTTGTGGAATTAGTTTAGCAGTGAAGGAACATTTTTGGAAGGTGCAAATCAAAGCACATGTAGGAAGCCTAGCTGCCGGTTTTGTGGAAAACGTGGAATACTGGCAATAATTCAGGCCCCATGTGAAGGAGATACTGTGTATGCTCAGAACACTGGAAATGAGGTAGGAATCCATATTCTAAGCCAGCCGTAAGTACCATGCTCATAGAAATGCTGAGTGGAAGATAGTGCATGGCTGGTGCTATATTCAAACAGTTAGTGCACTTTGACTGAAGCATGTTAACTGTCTGAATATGGGGCTGTGTCAGCACAGTGCATAGTAACTGTGCACCATGTTGATACAGCCTCTGAATGAACATGGATCACAGGAGTCGAATAGAGATAGCGTGCTCCAAATAGTACAGCACCAGTGCTCCTGTGAGACGTTTTCAGCCCAACCATGCTAATGAGCTCATTGAGCATGCATGGCACTAGGGGTCATTTGCATGCCCATTAAGGGCTCATTATCATGCCTCACAATGCTGCCATGCTAGACCCCCCCCCAATTGCTGCCAATGCCATACAGTACTATTTAACCACCTCACAGGTAATAAGTAACCCCCACCTCCCCGATCACCACCAGTAACACAGGTATACTAATCAATCAATCAATCAATCAATCAAGTTTATTTTATACTGCAAAAGGTATGTGAGCAAAAATGCCCATTTTCACAAACATCCAGTTTTCAAAACAGTTACAGAGAAAATAATAGATACATGTACAAAAAATATATAACTGCAGCCACCCCATGGGTGGATAGTGGCCCCCACCACCCTGCTTGCTGTCCCCTTGAATGTGCAACTGACCCCATCCAGACTCACACACTTAGGACTCTCCAACCCACATCACCCCGTACCCCTCTGACACCATTGCCACTATACAGCATTAGAGATGGGAACTGGCATGCCCTGTGCTCACTACATCAGAAGTCCATCATCTCAGTGAGAGGGAGAGATTGCACACCTACTGTAAGCATGATTACTCGTGGTCATTCAGACGGCAACCAGCCAGGGTGCCATACAGAGGGCTGTGCCAGTTGCCATGTCTAATGTGATACAGCAACAATGGTGATGGTGAGGAGTGAGAGGTAGGTGAGTGGAGGGCCCTTAGCAGGCAGGTTGAACGGGGAAAAAGCTGCACATTTGGGGGGTGGTGATGGCAATGATCAAGGGTGGGGGTATTCACTATCTATAGGGTAGTTGCAATAGTACTGTATGTCATTGGCAATGATCGGGGAGGGAGGTCACTTGCTACCTATGTAGTAATACTACATGGCATTGGCGGTGATCACAGGACACTGCCAGTGACCAACAGTTCCTGCTGACAGTCAGCTGGCAGTACCTAGCTGGTGGAGGGTGGGTGCCCTACTGCACCACTATGAACATGGAGAAGGGCAGAGTTTTGACAGCATTAAACAGCACTGTGATGGACGCTGTGTAGCACTGTTAAAAACCTCTGAATATACCAGTGTGTATGGGATATCCTTCATTTGCACTGGCACTATAGTGCATTCACTAAAAATACTACCAGCAGCTTAGCTAATTCAGTATCTCACTTTTCATCTATACCTCCTCCAGCCCCCACACGTGAGACAAGGCTGAAAACTGACATATTTGTCTAGCCCTCCTTTCCTGGTGAGCAAAAACTAAATAAATATTCTCCATGTTTGTGTCGTCCGGTAAATGCCCTGCACCAGGAGTCTTTGAATATGGCCCCCACCCCATCAGTTCATGCTATTCATGGTTAGCAGGATGCTAACCTGGTTAGCACCATGCTAACTTTTTCAATATTGGGGGCCATAGTGTGAAAAGTTTTTTTTTTATTTAGATCCAAAAATTTGAGGAAGGGGAAACAGTGAGGTAAGAGAATGGGAAGTGCACCCCCCAAGCAACGATCTGTTGCTTTCTCCTATTTCTGCTCTTCCTAGTGTCAAAAACCCACTCAGCAGGTCAGCTCTCTACTCCCAAAGTGCCAACCTCTGAGCGCAGTCTTGTGAACAGGAAACAGAAACAGGGTAACCCTCCTGTCTGTTTTTGTGGGTTTGAATCAACCTTTGGTCTCAAGTCTTGGAGGGATTCAAACTGTGAACCTCTTGTTAGCGTACCCAATGCACAGGCTCAGATAATTCTGTCTTTGGGGGGCCAGATATCTTTGCCTATGGGCACCTAACCAGGTGTACAAAAATGAACCCTTAAAAACTCTAATAAAAGACCTCAGATTTAACTCTACCTTTTTCTAGTTTGGTATCACCATTCAAGCTTATGCAGAGTGTCAGCTTTAACCATATATATTTCACTTGTTAAAGAAAGAAATTCGGACTTCCGGTTACGATGGCTGCTGACTAAGACGTGTGGCTTTCAGCTCCGTGAACCCTCCCGCTCAGTAAAGCTACTTTGGGTCCGATATACGTCTATCAGTGGAAGAAAAAGTAAATCTAACAAGGAGACAGCAATCACACCTGATCTCGTAGCAATTTTTCGTGTATGGAAGCGGGTATGAAACCCCAGCGGCCTAAACATATGCCGCCCCCATCCCCGGACAAGATAAAACCGGCAAAGCGGAACAAAATGGAGGATCCAACTGAAACAGCCCTGCTGGCTTCTCAGGCCTTATTGACTGAAGCAACAATTTTTGAAGGTCTGGCTCCTATAAAAGAATCACTGCAGGCAGTCGTAGGAGACCTGCAAGCAGTAAAAAACTCCTTAAGCCAACTAACCATCAGAACAGGAGACAATGAGGCAAGGATTTCATTGTTAGATGACTGGAGGGCATGATTGGACCCAGAGATGTCTACCCTGAGGCAGCGTTTGAGAAAAGCTGAAGATAAATTAGAAGACTTGGAGGGCCGCTTGCGCAGAAACAACCTTGTGATCTTAGGATTGCTAGAGGGAGAAGAGGGGGCGAATTCAGTGTCTTTTATACAAAAGTTGTGCAATAAAGTAGCTGGGCCCTCCCTGAATGGTTCTACCTATATAATAGAGCGAGCTCACCGCTCTCTTCGACCCACGCCACCACAGGGATCCCCTCCACGCCCTCTAATTTTTCATCTCCTAAATTATCTAGATAAACAATACACTCTAGATAAAGTCAGAGAAATAAAGGACATTCAATGGGAAAATAAAAGGATCCGAATTGCTCAGGATTTGCCGTTATCGGTGAGGCAAAAGCATACCGAGCTGCACCCAATTGTCATGAAATTAATTGCAGCAGATATAAGGTTCCGCATGCGTTACCCTGCAACACTTCAGGTACAACATGAGGGTAAATGGATAGCATATGAATCCCCGACAGAAGCCATGGCTGATCTAAAGAAAAGGTTCCCAGACCTCTTTAAATGATGGTGCTCCCAAGAGTGTGGTGCATAATATCAGGTGCTGTGAATTGCAGAATTCTTGAATTCGGAATATGATGTTATTTTGAAAGCGAATACTCTCTCCATTATCGCTTCATCACCTACTACAGTTACAATGAGACTGGTGTTTTGAGTTAAGATTTGGACTGGGCTTACCAATTTGGGCTTCTTAAGGTTTGGATTAGTTATGATAGTTCAAGGTTCTTGTAAAGGTCCTGCTAACTATTATGGTTAGGTGGGTATATAGCACAGATTATTAGCGGGTTGTATCCTGTTTCCATATATGTAACACTGTTTGGCTGTACAATAAAGAAAGAGGTATTACTGTGTAACTTAGCAAATGCTGTAGTGGGAGGGGGGAAGGAGTGAGAAGACTGCGGGATAATCGGTAGTCAATGTGTATCGTAACCGATTCTTGGGGAGAAGGGCAGTCTTAGGGATTTTTTTTTTTTTGGGATTGTTACTTCCGGGGCATGGGGGGGCTAAGTATATCTCTAAATGTCAGGCCAACAGAAAAGAGAACTGGGAAGGGAGGGGGGTGGGTAAACCACCATCTTCAGTAAAGCAAGTTGGGAATAAGACCATAGGTTTATGTAAAACAGTGCATTATAAGGAGGATCCACTAAAGTTATACGGTGGGGAGAATTGGACTCATGCCAGGCAAAACGATCGATATTCTACTAAAGTCAAAGTATCAACTAAGTTAGGATGATGAGGTTTGTATCCTGGAATGTAAGGGAAGCCAGGAACAGGGTCAAACGTTACCAAATCCTTAGGCATCTGGAATCGTTGTACAGTAAGGTAACTTTTCTCCAAGAAATGCATTTATTGGAAAAAGAAAGTATGCTTTTTAGAAGGTGACAAATTGGTCAGATTCATGCAGCAGGTAATGCCATGGTGCAGAGAGGGGTAGCTATCACATTTACATGGGGTACAGCTTTCTACCTGCAGAGGGCTCACATAGATCCTCAAGGTAGAGTTATAATCTTACAGGGTTTGCTGAATCATTCTGAGGTGTTATTGGGTTCAGTTTATGGACCCAACACTGACTCCCCAGAATTTTTCACTGCCCTCTCACAGACCCTAGGATCCTTCCCGAGAGTGGCAGTGATATTGGCAGGTGATTGGAATCTAGTACAATCTCCCAAGGTAGACAGATCATGTGCTTGGGGTAAAAAACTAACCCTAGCGCAAATAGCTCTGAGAGAGTTTATGATGGACCATGAGCTCAGTGACCCATGGCAACTTCTAAACCCCAACGTTAAACAATTTACATATTATTCTACCGTGCACAGATCCCTATCACATATAGACTTCTTTCTAGTAAATAATCTAGTGCTGACTGGGCTTATCAGTAGTGGAATTGTCCCTAGAACCCTCTCAGACCACACGCCAATTTGGTTAGAGGGAACCCTGTCCAACACAACTGACAAAGATGGTAGTTGGAAGTTAAACATACATGCTTCAGGAACCAAAAATAGTTCATATCCTAAAAAATTCTATTGAACAGTATATAGCCCAGAATCATGAATCTATCCCAAATATAGACAAGGTTTGGGGTGCGTTTAAATGCGTAATAAGGGGCGAGTGTATACGCCTGGCTACAATTCGGAAGAAGAAGAGAGAGGCCCTCTCATCTTCCCTTTTGGCTCAAATCCAGAGTTTGGAAAATAAGTTGCCTTGTAATCCCGATGAGGCGACCCTGACCCAATCGATTTTATTAAGAAATCAATACACAGAAACCTTAAGTGAGAAGGCACAGTTTGCACTGTTCAAATCCCACACTAAGTATGTTGAGCAGGGAGACAGGGTGGGTCATGTATTAGCATTACAGTTAAAAAAGCAGGAAGAATCCAGAATAGTGGTGGCCTTGAATTCCCGTAGGGATAATATACTCCTCACCAAACTGAGAGAGATCGTCCACGAGTTTGAAGAATATTATAAAGATCTATATTCTCCTTTAACCTACTCTCCATCAATATCAGAAATTAGTAATTATTTACAACAGTCTCATCTTCCCTCACTTCTACTACCTGATAAGGAGTTTCTAGTCAGGAAGATTAGCAAACAAGAATTATCAGATGCTATTAAATCCCTTCCCGAAGATAAGGCTCCAGGACCGGATGGACTACAGCCGCTTTTTTACAAAGTATTTGAGAAGCAGCTTACTCCTCTGCTACTGCAGGTGTTTAATTTTTTTTGTGAATCAGGGATAACTGATTTAACCCTATTAGAAGCACTCATTACGGTGATACCAAAGTCAGGTAAGGATAAAAGGAAGGTAAATAACTATCGGCCTATATCCCTTATGAACTACAACATTAAGTTGTTTGCTAAAATCCTGGCTGTTAGATTAGCTAGGGTCTGTCAACCCTTGATTGGCCCCGAACAGGTGGGATTTGTAGCAGGTAGATCCTCAACAGACCATCTGAGAAAGCTTTTCCATATTTTCTCTGCATCCAGGGCAGCTCCTCTACCAATGGTACTGGTATCCCTGGACACAGAGAAGGCTTTCGATAGAGTGAGTTGGCCTTTCCTGTTTGCAGTTTTGGATAGCTTTGGCATCCCTGGCAAATTCATTCAATGGATTAAGACTCTTTATACAAGCCCCATAGCTAAAATTTATTGTAATGGGGTATACTCCAATTCTTTCCCACTATATACGGGTACTCGGCAGGGATGCTCGCTGTCACCGATGCTTTTTAATTTATATATGAGCCCCTATTGTATTACCTTCAAAACCCACCACTTCTGCAGGGTATCCAAATAGGCCACCTTAATTTCTGCTTATCTGCTTATGCAGATGATGTCTTGCTACACCTGACCAATCCAGAAACCTCGATTCCGGCAGCCCTGGACATCATAGACACCTATGGGAAGTTATCAAATTATAAGCTAAACAAGGAAAAATCCATAGTGATGCCATTAAATTGTTATGCATGTCGTGCCCAGGTACAGAAGGTAAATCTGAGTTTGGCTCCTTAAATTAGATACTTAGGACTTATTATATCCCGAGACATAAGTCAGGTTAAGAAGCTTAACCTAGATTCCCTGTTAGGAATTATTAAAACAGACCTGGAAAGGTGGGCCCCGTTACATCTTTCGAAACAGGGGAGAGTAAATGTAATAAAGATGAATGTTTTCCCAAGGATATTCTATCCTCTAAACATGCTCAATTTCCACCTTCCATACTCTTGGTTCCAGAAACTCCATAGCATTATTTCTCATTTTTTGTGGAAAGGGAAACCACCAAGAAGATCATATATTAGGCTAGGAGCAGCGAAGCAATGTGGAGGCCTTAAACTTCCGAGTTTTTACCATTATTATTTAGCAAGTCACATGGCTAAATATTTACGTTGGACGGCTCCTGCATCCCAGACCCAGGAATCTATATATGAACCAGCATTGCTGCAATTAGTACACCACTTGATCAGGCAGAGTGGTATTGCTCCAGCTGCTCTCTTATGCACCACTGTTAAATCATGTTATCCACTTCTTAAAAATGAACTAATTTTAATGTTCATCAAGGTACACAAGCAGTTATGCAAGGCTATTAAATATGATAATGTCAAAGACATATCCCAAGCTCTATATTCAAACCCTAACTTTAAAATAGGAGGACAATGCCTTAAGCAACATGTAGCACTCCAAAACACATGTGTTACAGTTTCGGCCCTACTCGAGGAGGGCAAACTTAAAACTACTAAAGATCTTATGCCCATTTTAAATATTCCAGAGAGACAGGTTTTTTATGGTTTCCAAATTAGGCATTTGCTAGTTACTAAATTGGGAGATGGTAAATGGGAGGGAGACCAATCGGGGTTCATTGACTCACTCCGAACCTTGGCCTGGCTCCCACATGTGGTTTCCCAAATTACTGCAGCTTTGTATCCCCTTATGTGTCCTGGTATAACAGGACAGTCCACATACTGGACAGAACAATTTCCTAATAAGGAGTTTAACTGGGAGAAAATTTGGCAAGCGGCCTCTTCACATACATCCAATGATAATCTTCGGATAATGCAATTTTACATACTGCACAACATATATTTTACTCCCTCTAAATTAACAGCAATGGGTAAATTAAAGGACAGTATGTGTACCAGATGTGGTAAAACAGAAGGCACTCTGCTTCATATATTATGGGATTGCCCCGGTATTAGGGCGCTTTGGAGGGAGATACAAAGTAAGATAGACCCTTTATTAGGTCTTGAAGAGTATTTCATGCCTGAAATCTGTTTGGTGGGGGACTACTCCCAAGTGCCTGTTAAAGAAAGAAGATTCAATTTGGCCCTTATCTCATATTCAATTAAAAAACTAGTATTAAAGCACTGGAAGGATTCCAAATTAATCACCTATACTGACTGGTTAAATGAGCTACTATTTAATCTTCGGACAGAAAGGATGATCACATCTTTAAGGCATAATCCTAAAAGCTTTGATAAAAATTGGGGAAAGTTATACACACTGGCCCGGATATTCAAACTGCACCAGCTGTGGAGCAAGCCTGGGCACAGCTCAACTTTGTTGCGCAGGGGTGTGGCCTGGGCAATATTCAATGGAGCTGCGCTATGGCGCAGCAGCTTTGAATATCACACCCTGGCCACCCCCACTGTGCATGGCACAGTGGCACGCACTGCGCCAGTGCAAGTGGCCAGAGTGGAGCATGGAGATGCGCTAGCGTAAGTGCCATTGCGCCATGCACAGCACCTGCGATATATAAAAAGGGACATGCAAATGGGGCCATAATTTATGAAAGGCGCACATGGGGCCATTTGCATGTCATTATGGCTCCATTTGCATCCCATTAGCATGCAGGTGCGCCGATCCCTGACGACTTGCACCTGGCATCCTGCCAGGCAGCAGCCGTCGGGGACCGACGCCCCCTGCAGCCCGATCATGGGCATTCATCTAAAGAAAAAAACCTGTAATATCCTGGTGGTCAGTGGACCCTATGTGCCCGATCACGAGCATGGTGCCTGCTTCCGTCCAATATCCCTGGTGGTCCAGTGGCCCGCACTCTGCCCGATCATGGGCATCTTTAAAACATGGAACTGTCCTATTACCCTGGTGGTCTAGTGTACCCCATCCGCCCACTGAACCTAACCACCCCGCTCCCCCCTGGTCAGCCAGTGGGTGGTAGCACCCAACCCGCCTGCCGCCCCGCCTCCCACCAACTGACAGCTTGGTAGGGCTGCACGCCCTTTGGTTCACAGTGTGAGCCAATGGGCGTAGCCAACTGCCTACTCAGTCCAGATATGTAATGAATTCTGGACTGTGTTAGACAGTATGGGTTGCATGCCCATTGGCTCATGCCAGAACCAATGGGCGTGCAGCCCCACCGAGCTGTCAGTCGGTGGAGGCGGGCAGGTGGGTGGTGCTGCCGCCCAGCTGCTGACCAGGGGGTAGCGGGCAGTGGGGGCTCAGTGGGCGGTGGGGTACACTAGACCACCAGGGTAATAGGACTGTTCTATGTTTTAAAGATGCCCACGATCGGGCAGAGTGCAGTCCACTGGACCACCAGGGATATCGGAAGGGGGTTATACTGGATGCCCGTGATCGGCACATAGAGTCCACTGGACCACCAGGGATATTGGATGGGGGTGTCTTTACATGGATGCCTTCGATGGGGCATGGGGAGATGCCGCTAGATGGGGCAGGAATTCGGGTGGCCACCCACAGGTGGCAGCTGCTGTGTTGTGCCCTGCAATGCAGCAGCTCACCTGTGGGTGGCCATCATTTGTTCCTTTTTTGGGGGGCTTAACTTTGTGCAAGCACAGGTAGGAGTTGAGCATGCATGACTCTGCACATCCCGGGCTGAATATCGGGCTGTGCAGGTTATGCATGAGCATGCCTCCCCTACCTGTGCCTGCATACATTACTGATGCACTCCGGTGCATCGGGATTTGTGCGGCTCACTTTTCCCTTTTGAATATCGTGCTGGGGCATATCAGTGGGTTGTGCATGGTGCAACACTGTTGTGCCATGCACAACCCTTTTGAATATCTGGGCCACTGTATTCACGCGCATAATATAGTTAATTGTTTATTTATATACTCCTAAGATGGTAAACATAATAACTGGCTTGATCCTCTGCCCGGGTTTGGTTTCCTTATATAGGATACTAACTATTATTTCTCCTCAGAGCTTTCCTTATTCATTCACCGCACTTTAGTAAATATGAGCTCGAATGGTGGTAGGGGGTCTTCATTCTATTCCAAAGTTTATTTAAAGGAAGGGGATAAGAAGGGTGGAAGGGGGTAGAACTGGGTAATAAGGGGGGTGGGGGAGGTAGTGGGCATATTTGAGCCGATGTAACCTAAAGGCTCTAAAGTTTTCGGTTTATTGTACATGAATAATGAATAGTCTGTATTGCCTTATGTGTTCTATTGTATTGTATTTTGGTTAAAATGTTTAATAAAATATATTGAATGAAAAAAAAGAAAGAAATTCAAAGACAGACCAAGTAGGCTCTAAAAATAGAGTTTTACTAAAATAGATAAAAATATGTAAAACATAAAATACAGAACCATATTTGACAAGAACCATACAATCTTTTAAAAGAACAAGGTTTTAACAGTGCAATTCCTACTACAGTACTTAGATTTGTCTCGCTCTCTAAATTCCTGCTTAAAGTGCTTAAAGATGTGTCTTTCTCAGAGTGTAGATAGAAGTGTGTCAGAAGTAAGACAGAATACTGTTTAAAAAACTGTCTTTGCCAACCCCTTTGCATGAGGTCACCTAGCTCCTCCTCTGTTTATTAAAAGTCATACACCCAGGATGTTTTATCATATTAGAAGGTAAGTTAATTAAGGTTACAGCAGCAGAAACTCCTTTTCTCATGTCACTTCCCCAATCAGATCTGTAAATTCCCTTTCATCTATGAGCATTATCCTCCCTCACACAGACATCAAAGCATTTATGATTTTGCACCAGTGTGCCCTAACCTGGTTTCCTCCTCTAAACATCATAAAATTGATATTGATTTCCCTCTTAGCACTTGAAGCTATATTCAACTTAGATAAACAGGAGATCCTTGATTAAGGCCTGTTCTAGTCTGTAATTATCTCCTGGCCTTCCAGGTAACACCTTGTATCTAAAACCTGGATGTGTGTGTGTCATCTCACATGCTGTCTCAGCATCTCTCATGAGAGACAGTCCGTAACACATTTTTATATTACAAAAAGGATAGTGTACTCAGAACTGGCTGTCCACATGTCACACCTAGTACCAAGTCAGACCCATTCACATAACTTCCTTCTTCACACGCACTATGAATCTGCACCCCTGAGCTATGAGAGACATAGTGTAAATCCAGGGAGCTAAGTGCCCCCTTCCCACCAAACAATGTCTGTAAACATTTACTTCCAATTTGCAACCCAGCCCAAGAGCACATTAGTGACTGTGGGGTGAGTGAGACACACACACACACACACACACACACACACACACACTTTCCCCGAAAGAATAATCATCTACATACACAGAGAGAGAATAAATACATTAAGCTGTGCCGTAATCAAAATCTCTGAACTTACTGTAAATTTGCTTAATGCTAAGAAAAAAAAATCAGTGTTTCTTCCAGGCACCATGTTGCTGCAGCAATCCAAACCAGTTTCTTATTGTATAGCTGCAGTCTGCTTCTTGATGGCTCCTTCTATTAGCTGTAAATGCTTCCTGCTTCTCTGAATTACTCAGTCTCAGTTATATCCATTGACCTTTTTTGCAGCGAGATTTCAATTTTTTGTTACCAATAAGACAGAATACAACTGAATAGAACAAAAGAAAGGTTAATGAAATATAAATGAAGGGATATCTTAGCTTTTAAAATGGACATTTAAATGATATTTGAGGGGTTGTTATGAACCAAAAAAATGACGGGTTTTACCAAAGAAAGGTGAAAATGGGAAACTGAATTGTAGAATTGAGCTAATATCGAGAAAAGAAGAAACTTTTACAACAAATTGGCTGGAAATTTACCCTTTATTTTCTGTATGGGCTACCCCCCAAAAAAGTCACTGTTAACATACATTAAAGTGATTTAGTCATATTCCGCAAATGCCTGTTTCACATAGTATGCCACTGCCACCCATGCTTCAGATGTTGAATTTGCAATTTGCTTTGTAAAAAAATATATCATAGTCATGTTTTGTGTGTTTTTTTTTTCTGCCCGGCCTCCAGTTTTCTGTGTGTGGTGCCCCCCCCCCCGCCCCCCTGGGGAAATTATGTCATGCAAGGGAACTGTCAAAGTTTTACATACAGCAACAAGGAATTCTGGGAAAATTATAAAGTTGACTTAAGTGTTCATTACTCAGAGATGCAGTCGCTTATTTTGGTAGTGGGGACTGCAGAATAGCCTCTAATATGAAGACATATAACTTAGTTCTAGATAAGCTTTAAGAAGTTAAGTACGTGCACACATGGGCAGACTACGTGGGCCATAGGCCCTTATCTGCTGTCAACATTTATGTATCTATGTGTATATATATATATATATATATATATATGTAGCAAGGCATTGTGGGTACAGTACATACCTGATTTTTCTGTCTCCCTTATCAAAGTGCAGTCTCCTATGTTGGTAGTGTTTACAGCACTACAGTCTGTAGAAAAGTTTTTGGAAAACTGTTTTTGTGATGCTGATAGGTCAAAAAGATAATTTGCCAGTCTGTGTATTTATTTATTGAAATGTTTCACCAGGAAGGTTACACTGAGCAACAATGCTCATCTCACAGTACGTCCAGGGGGAAGGGGAGTGGGAACAATAAGTAGTACAACAGGATGCATACATCTTAGCAGCATATAGACAGACTGTACAGTTAACAACCAACAATAGCCAATAACATTTCTAGATTAGGATACATTTGTGAGTGGCTGACAGGGGGCATGGTCAAAAGGTACTCGGGGGGTGGAACAGTAGGGGAGATAGAAGTGCTAAGTTGCAGAAGTGCTAGGATTACAAGAGGGGTTTGGGATAGGGGACAGATATTTGGCCCAGCTGAAGGAAGAATAGACCAGCAGCTAGGCAGGGCCCTGCGGGGCTAGACGCAGTTGCAATTCATTACTAGGTAGTTTGCCAGGGATGTAGAGAGAGAGTAGGCTGATGAGTAGTGGCGGATTTGGGATGGTAGTTGGTTCCAGAGCTTAGGTAGGAGATGGGAGAATGCCATTTGTCCAGATGTAGTATTTCTGTAGTGTATATTCAGTGAGCAAGAGTCATCAGATTGGAGGGTGTATTTGGAGGGGTGAGGGGCAGATAAGAAGGCAGACAGGTAAGAGGGGAGCTAGCCTAGCCAGAATTTAGAGGTAAACTTTGCCGCGTGCAATGTTCTCCTGTCAATAACTGAGGGAAAATTTAGAGAGCGGTAAAGAGTGCAGTGATTTGTCAGAGCAGAGGTATCCAGGGCAAACCGGCAGAAGGAGTTAAAGAGAGGTTCAAGCCTGGGTAAGGAGGATTGAGGGACAGCTCCGTATACAACATCACAATAGTCGAAAGTTGGCAGTATCATTTTATGCACCAGTTCGCGTTTCACCGGATGTGGGATGCTACTACCCCTGTTACGATAGAGGGCTCCTAGCTTAGGCCGGAGTTTCTTCAGAATGGCATCAATGTGGATGGAGAAGTTTAGGTTCCTATTCAGCCAAACTCCGAGGTAGCGGAAGGAGGAGGTGTCTTCTAATACAGTCCCATCAATGGTGTAAAAGGTGGGTAAGGAGGGGAGCCTTGCCAACCACTGCTTAGTACCGAAAGTTATGGAGACTGTTTTCTTTTAGTTTAGGAAGAGGTGGTGCTCACTTAGCCAGCGCTGTACATTTTTGAAATCCAGCTGGAGCCTGGCGGTGACATCAGTGATTGAATTGCCAGTTGTGAACCGGACAGTGTCATCTGCATACATGTGTATGTTAGATGATAAACAAAACTGAGGGAGGTCATTGAGGAAGACTGAAAAAAGGAGAGGCCCAAGTACCGATTCCTGGGGGGCTCCTGTGGTAATGGGGAGGGGAGAGGAGATGGCATCAGCTATGTCGATAGATTGCGTTCTGCCTGACAGATAGAACTTGAACCTTTCAATGGCATTAGGAGAGAGTCCAGCGGGGCTGAGGCAGGACAGGAGTAAAGAGTGGGAGACCATGTCGAAGGCCTTGGCCAGGCCAATAAAAATAGCTGAGGTTATGAGGCCTTTGTCCATGCCTGTGGTGATAGTGCCAGTCAGTCGTAGCAGCGAGGTGGCAGTGGAGTGATGTTTTCTAAAGCCAGCTTGGAATGGAGTACGAAAGGAGAAGTCAGTAATGTAGGAGGAGAGTTGTTCGAGTACTGTGTGGTCCTGTAGCTTAGACAGGGTAGGAAGGAGAGAGTTAGGGCGGTAGTTACTAGAGGAGGAGGGGTCACCTCCTTTAGGGAGTGGTAGGACTGTAGCTTGTTTCCAAGCTGTAGGGACAGTGGAAGAGACAAAGGAGAGGTTTAGCAAGATGGATATAGGATAGGCGATGGTGGGCGCAGACAGAGAGGGGAGCTTAGGTTCTAGGCCATCTGGGGAGGAGCCTTTAGCAGGGTTGATAGACTGAAGGGCTTGTAAGGCAGCAGCAGGAGAGATGTGGGTGAAGAAAAAGGGGGTAGAAGGAGAGGGAGCTGGAGGAGTAGAGGAAGGGGAAACAGGGAGTGGAGGCGGGCCTGTGGAGGAGTGCATGTGCATCAGGTGGGCAGTTTGGAGCATTGCAGTGCAGGACGTGAAACGGGAGTTAAAGCAGTCAGTGACACTCATAGGATCCGATATGACTGAGAGATTTAGTCTAAGGGTAGTAGTGAGGGGCTTAGTAGAAGGGGAAAAGAGGGACTGGACAACTTTCCAGAATTTGGAAGGTTTGTTTGTGTTGATGTGGAAGTTAGCCTGGTAGTGTTCAGTTTTGGACAGTCAGATAACTTTGATACACTTATTTCGAAGTGTAGATGTTGTTTGACTTTTATTGCCTGCTGGTGAACTGACAGGTCTGAAGTGGCAGCTCCTGTTAGACTGTGGGAGCGTGATGATACTTTTCTGTGTTTATGTTATAGGGCCTGAATGACTGTAAGTAGTTCAGGAATATAATTATAGGTCAGACTACTTTTCTTTTTCTTTGGTGTCCAGCTTCTGCTATGAGTGCAAAACTGTAAAAGAAAAAAGGATATCTGCAATACCAAGATTGGCCAACAGAGGTTTCTGTTTTAACACTCTTTCTTTGATCGCAAGTACATGCACGGGATTTTGGCTTCAGACTCAGTACTGGTTTGTAGTTAATCCAGCAATTTGTTTTAATGTGAAACATACCAGCAGTATTTTAATTTTGCTAGTTCTGCTGGATTATATGTCTGCTGCGATATGTTTGGTAAAATTGGCACCTCAGCTCAGCGCACAGCAGACGCGCGTTCCAGGTGCATTCTCGGTGCGGTATTTGCTTCCGGGGGAACACGAGTTGCAGTCAGGGCAACTGAAAAGAAGAAAGTGAAAATTATAAAAACAGGTAAATCAAGCAATTTAACTTTAATGCAAGACAGTTCCCGAGCATATTTAGTGCTCGTTTGTGCCCACCGATTATCTTTTTCAAAGTTAAAGTAAACCGATGGGCAAAGTTGACAGTGCCCCTTTAAAAACTTTGTTTCCCTTGTGTGATGTCAGGGCTGGGGATGCAGCATCTAAGAAAACAAGCATTTGTCAACAACGCCGAACATCTGCTTGCATAGTATTTGCATTGGTGTTTGCATGCATGGTGCTTTACCCTAATGCCCTGTGCGATTGCTGGTATTTGCACAATAAATTGTCATCATGACCTTTGTTGTTACCCCATTGTGCGCTACATAGGTGGAAACACGTTTTGGGAGGATGTGAAATGACAGCTGTACTGCTCATAAGGAAGTGGTAAAATGGCAATGTTGAAAATCTGGAGGGAAATATTGAAAATTAGCAAACCTCACGAAGTGCAGTATGGAACTGTGCAACGACGCTCGTAAAAAACAGTCATTTGTAGGATTTTTCACCAAATTTTCACCATTGCCATTTTAAAACTTTTGGCAATGAACAGTGTCACAGTGATTTTCTTACTGTGTCCCATACATTGATTTCAAGACAATCGACAGCGCCATTGTGCACTACATGGGCGGAAAGATGTTTTGGGCAGGATGTGAAATGACAGCTGTATTGCTCATAAGGAGGGTAAAATGGCAATGGTGAAAATCTGGAGTGAAAATATTGAAAATTTGCAAACTTACGAGCATGTGTAGGAACCGCGCAATGCAGAGTCATAAAACAGTCATTTTAGGAATTTTTCACCATCAGCACAGCCATTTTAAGACCTCTGCTCATGATCAGTGTCACTGTGATTGTCTTAATGTGTCCCATACATTGAGTTTGACGCACTAACTGGCGCATCGCGCACATGGGCAGAAACACATTTTGGGCAGGAAGTGAAAATGACAGCTGTACTGCTCATGAGGAGGTGTGGTAAAATGGCAATGTTGAAAATCTGGAGTGCAAATATTGAAAATTCAGAACGCACGTGCGTGTAGGAACTGCGTGCAACGCACGTCAGAAACAGTCATTTTTAGAAATTTTCACCAAATTTTCAACATAGCCATTTTAAGACCTCTGCTCATGAACAGTGTCACTGAGATTTTCTTAATGTGTTCCATACATTGATTTCGCGACACCGACCGCGCCATTGCGCTGCATGGTGGAAACATTTTGGGTGAGATGTGAAAATGACAGCTGTACAACTCATAAGAAGGTGTGATAAAATGGCAATGTTGAAAATCTGGAGTGAAAATATTGAAAATTCACGAGCTTACGAGCCCGTGTAGGAACTCGCGCAACGCGACGCCAGAACAGTCATTTTTGAATTTTGCACCAATTTTCAACATGGGTTTTGGACCCTTCATCAATGATGTCACTGTCATGGCATTATTTGAGGCTGAAGGGTGATTTCGTGCAGTGACTGCGGTGCCGTGCGAAATCACCCTTCGGGTCTGATGCGCCACGACAGTGACATCATGCATGAGAAGGGTCCCAAAACCATAGTTGAAAATTTGCTGCAAAATTCCAAAATTACTGAGATATGTAATAGTTGAAACCCCTATGTAACCCATTATACAGCTTGCCGGCATTTCCTCAGTTCGCGGTCGGCTTTGAAGAGTGCAGACCTGTTCCCGGTCCACCGAAGATCGTCGCGCCAGAGTCCGAGAGGTAAGTATGGGGTGAGGGGGTGTGTGGAGAGGCTGGAGTGCGCAGTGGGTGGAGTGCGGGTTGTGGGAGGGCTGGGAGGCGGCGCGTGGGACTTTTTTGTTTTCCAGGTAAAAAAAAAACGATGTGGGACCTTTGCCACTTTGGGGTGAGCTCTCAGCATGGGAAGATGGCTGGGGGGCTGAGGCCGGCGGAAGATTGGGCACCCGTCGACAAGCACTACGCTGGGGGCGAGGCCGACAGGAGTTGACACCCGTCAGCAAAAGTAAATGACGGTTTGCCACGCTGGGGTGGGCTCCCAGCGTAACAGGATGGCTTTGGGGGCCATGGAGCTGACGGGGATTGGGCACCCCGTCGGCAAACAACATTTGCGATGCTGGGGTGGGTTCCCAGCATGGCACCAAAGCTTTGGGGGGGGGTGGCGTGACATGTGCGGGGGGGAGGTAGCGCGTGACGCAAGGGGGGGCGGCGCTCAGTATGGCAGCGGTGCTTTCATTTGAAGCAGAGGAACACCGCTGTCATACTGAGCTCCTGCACCCATTGGTGCAGGACCCCCATGCCTGCTCAAGGGAGCAGTGCATTGGGTGGGAGAGGCACACCTCCAAGTGTGCTACTCTCCCAAAACGTTCCTTACGCATGCACGCAAGCGAACGTAAAAAGGGTCAGGGTTATGCAAATGAAGCAGAGCACAGAAATAAAAGCATTTTTGTTAATGGAAAACAGCACTTTTTGGCAGTTTGAATGGTAGGAGATTAATTCACAACTCCTACAGGTTACTACTCCTATTTGCTCTGGCAAACCTGACAAAATCTCTTTAAAATGAATAGTGCACTTATACCTCCAACTAGAAGTGCATCGCTGTGGGCACCATTGACACACCAGAATGAAGCTGGGGAAGGATAGTCACCCCCAACAGAAGTAGAAGTAGACTTAATTGATGCAGAATTCCTATCTGGTGAAAATCCAGATAGAAACATAGAAAGCATCCTGTCTACCCGTATGCCCTACCTTTAATTACCTGCTGCTGACCCTACTTGGTCAATGGCTGCTGCATCTCCTGACCCCCCATCTAGGGTGCCCTTATGCCTATCCCATGCATATTTAAATCCCCCCACTGTGCTTGCTCCCACCACCTCCTGGGAAAAGCTATTCCAAGCATCCAAAACCCTTTCCATGAAAAAGTACTTTCATGTTGCCCCTTAGTCTACCCCCTTCCAGTCTCATGTCATGTCCTCTTGTTGTTGTACAGCATCTTCTCTTCTACATAGAAACATAGAAGTTGACGGCAGATAAGGACCGCAAAACCCATCCAGTCTGCCCATTTTTTTTTCTGCCTTATGAATGCGCCATCGGCCTTTGCTCTGTCAGTGGCCTATCTATTCATACTCATCTGTATTGCTCTCTTCTGCCTACTCCATGCCTGTTTGAAGCCCTGCACTGTATTCATATCCACCACTTACTGAGGTAGGCTGTTCCATGCACCCACCACCCTTTCTGTGAAAAAGAACTTCCTCACATTACCCCTTAATCGGCCTCCCTCTAATCTCATGCTGTGTCCTCTTGTCCTGCTATTTTTCTTATATTTAAACATGTTAGACTCTTTCACCTTGTTAATGCCCTTAAGGTGTTTGAATGTTTCAATCATATCACCTCTCTCCCTCCTTTGCTCTAGGGTATACATATTGAGCTCTGTTAATCTGTCCTCATATGTTTTCTGATGCAGTCCCTGCACCATTTTGGTTGCCCTTCTCTGGACTGCCTCAATTTGGTTAATGTCCTTGTGAAGGTGTGGCCTCCAGTATAGCATGCAGTACTCTAAATGGGGCCTAACCAGTGTCTTGTAAAGAGGGATTATTACCTCCCTCTTCTGACTTGTGATAACCCTACTAATGCACCCCAACATCCCTCTAGCCTTACCTACTGCTTTAGTGGTCTGCTTGGATGATTTCAGGTCATCGGTGATGATGACGCCCAAGTCTCTTTCTTCCCTTGTGACTGCCATCAACTCCCCTCCCAGCCTATAAGTGGCTTCAGGGTTTCTCTTCCCTATGTGCATGATCTTGCACTTCTTTGCATTAAACTCCAGTTGCCACTCTTCTGACCACTTTGCTAGTTTATCCAGATCTCTTCTCATTCTGCCCACCCCATCTGGATCATTTACTCTGTTGCAGATCTTGGTGTCATCTACAAACAGACAAACCTTACCCTCCAGTCCTTCTGCAATGTCACTGATGAAGATATTGAAGATGACTGGCCCCAGGACTGCTCCCTGAGGTACCTCACTTCTGACTTGCATCTCTTCTGACTGTATACCATTTACCACCACTCTCTGTTTTCTGACTGTCAACCAGTTTGCCACCCAGTTGACCAAATTCTGACCCACCCCGAGCCTACCTGGCTTATTTGTTAGTCTTCTATGTGGAACAGTGTCGAAAGCTTTGCTGAAGTCAAGGTAGGTGACATCAACTGCTCCCCCTTGGTCCACCACTCTGGTTACCCAGTCAAAGAAATCTAGGAGATTAGTCTGACAGGACCTTCCTTTTGTAAACCCATGCTGTCTTGGATCCTGTGCTCTTACGGATTCCAGATGTTGCACTATCCTTTCCTTAAGGAGTGCCTTAATAATCGTGCCCACTACTGAGGTAAGACTGACTGGTCTGTAGTTCCCTGCCTCCTCCCTGCTACCACTCTTGTGGAGCAGGATCACAGGAGCTCTTCTCCAGTCTTCTGGAACCTCTTCTGTGCTCAGAGACTCACTAAACAGTTCTGATAATGGCTCTGCTAGTTCCACTCTTAGCTCCTTAAGTACCCTGGGATGTATGCCATCAGGTCCCATTGCCTTGTCCACCCTGAGCTTATTGAGCTCTTGTAGGACCCTTTCATTTGTGAATGGATTAGTGCACACCTCCCTCCCCTCTGTGTCCATGGTGCTGAGCTGTGGGCCATGCCCTACCTTCTCTTCAGTAAATACTGAGCAGAAGTATCTATTTAGGATAGATGCGTTTACATGGTCCTCCTCCTCACATGCCCTCTTATCCCCTTTGATCTTAGCAATACTCCCTCTGGACTTTTTCCTTTCACTAATGTATCTATAGAAAGTTTTGTCACCTTCTTTTACTGTTTGTGCTAGTGTTTCCTCGGTTTGGGCCTTTGTCTGCCTTACTGCCTTACTTGCTTCCCTTAGGGAAGTTTGGTATGCCTTCCTATCTTCATCCTGCTGTGTTCCCTTATATTTCCTGAAGGCCAGCCTTTTGGCTCTAACCTTTTCAGCTACTGTTTTTGAGAACCAAAGTGGTTTCCTTCTTCTTTTGCTCTTCCTTTTCTCTCTAACACAATGGGATATTGCCTCAAGTATTGCATCTTTAATGCTTGCCCACTTTGCCTGTACCCCCTCACCTGTATTTCTTTTTGCCAGGGCTAGCTTAACTCTGTTGGACATCTTGTCAAAGTCAGCTCCTCTGAAGTCCTGTATTTTTGCCTTGGAATGGGATGATTTAGTTCTAGTGGCCAAATTGAACCATACCATGTGATGGTCACTGGCCCCCAGGTGACCTTCTACCTGGAGATATGTGATCATTTCCCTGTTAGTCAGTACTAGCTCTAGGATAGCCCTGTCTCTTGTGGGTTGTTGTACCAGTTGTTTGAGTCCCACCCCCTGCAGGGAATCCACCACGTGTCTAGTTCTGGCAGATGTTCTTACTGGTATTGACCAATCTGTATCTGTCATGTTGAAGTCTCCCATTATCAGAACCTCCCCTTTATCTGTCATGTTTTGTATATCTTCTAACAGCAATGTGCCTGTGTCCTCCCCCTGGTCTGGAGGCCTGTACACAACCCCAGTTCATATGGCTGTCCCATTTCCTGTTTCCAGGGTGACCCACAGTTCTTATGGCTCCTTATGTGTATTCTGAATTTCTGTAGCTTTGATATTTTCATTGACATAAAGGGCCACTCCACCACCCCCCCCCCCTTTTTGCACCTCGGTCTCTTCTGAACAGTACGGAGCCAGGTACTGAAGTCTCCCAAGTGTGGTTACTGGTAAACCATGTCTCGCTAATGGCTACTATGTCCAGTTTAGCCCCTGCCATTATTGCCTGCAGGTCTAGGATCTTGTTTCCCAGAATGCAAGCATTTGTTTACATGATTATCTATTGGCCAGATTTCGGTGTGTTAGTTGTTGGGCGAGGTCTAGCGTTTCCCCTGTGTGTCGTATGGGGAGCCGGACCTCTTTCCTTAACTGGTCATGCAAATGAACTACAAACATGCTGAACTCCTGTTTGATCCCTAGCTGGGGGGAAGGGGTGTTCTTCCCATTCAACTTATGGGGTGCTGCACCCCTCTCCCCATTTGCTAGTTTAAATATTCTGCAAAGATGTCAAACTTCTGCCCCAATGCACTGACTCCCTCCTTAGTCAAATGCAGTCCATCAAATTTAAAGAACTTTCACTCCCAAAACTGTTGCCAGTTCCCTTCAAATTTGTGTCCTTTTTCTTGGCACCAGCCCTTGAACCACATGTTAGGCTCCCCTATCTCCCCTTCTCTGACCTTCCATCCATCTGCCCCCCTCTCCCAGACTGGTAGGATATCAGAGAAAGATGCTGCCCTTCTGTACCTTATTAATCTCCTTGAGATACTTGAAGGTCTCTATCATGTCTCTCCTCTCCCTCCTCTCCTTCAGGGTATAAATACTGAGTTCTTCCAATCTCTCCTCGTATGACCTATGGTGCAGGCCCTGCACCATTTTTGTTGCCCTTCTTTGAACTTCCTCCACTCTATCTATGTCATTCCAGAGATTTGGCTTCCAGAATTGGACGTAGTATTCCAGTTGATGTCTCACCAGTGACCTGTACAGTACATTATGACCCCTTTCTGTCTGTTGGTTATACCTCTCCCTATGTATCCCAGCATCCCACTGGCTCTCTCCACTGCCTTGGCACATTGTTTGGCCACCTTTCGGTCATCAGATATGATAACCCCCAGATCTCTTTCCTGTTTTGTGGCTGCTACGATTTTCCACTTCATCATGTAATCCTCCCCGGGTTCCTGCACACAAGTGCATGATTTTGCACTTCTTCGCATTGAATCCTAGCTGACACACTCTGGACCATTTCTCCAATTTAGCGAGGTCCCTTCTAATTTTCTCCACCTCTAAAGGGCTGTCTACCCTATTGCAAATCTTTGTGTCATCTGCAAGAAGGCACACCTTCCCCTCCAGCCCCTCTGCAATGTCGCTGATGTAGATGTTAAACAGCACTGTTCCAAGAACTGAACCCTGTGGCAGCCCACTGGTCCCCATACCCACCTTGGATTTAGCCCCATTTACCACCACCCTCTGTGTTCTATTCTTCAACCAATTTCCAACCCAGGTCACCACCTTGTGTCCCAATCCCAGGCTGTCCCGCTTGTTCATAAGCCTCCTATATGGAAAGGTGTTGAACAGACAGTGAGGATGCAGACAGGGTATTTGCTGTGGGGGATGAGGAGCAGTAGATTGATTAATTTGGAGGACACAGAAAGGAGAAGAATGTGAAGCTTCACTCTGGCCTGCACTCCTCCTCACCTGTGAACAACATGGGCCTCCTCCTCCATCCGATGCATACCTCCAGAAACACCTGGATGGTTAACCCAGCAGAACTTCCAGACACTTTAACTACTGTGTGAACCTGCTTCTGTTGTCCTGCTGCCTCCTGCATCCACCAAGATGCCTACTCCTCCTCAACCTCTGGGGCACCATTGTGACATTACACATCATGACCATCACTAATGTGATGGTAAGTATCATTCAATATTGTTTTTTTTTACTTTTCTGTTTTCATTTCCCTTTTACAGGTACAAAAGACCATGAGGGCCTTGACTCTAAATAATTTCACTAGTGTCTCCTCTCCTTCTGCCTCATCCTAAGCAGCTAGCAAGCCACTTCCTCCTCCCCCTCTGGAGCACCACTGTGCCATTACAGGACATGGCCATCACCAGTGTAAAGGTAAGTGTCATTTCCAAAAGTTTTTTTTTTCTTATACTTTTTCAAATGTAATTTTGTTTCACAGTTGCAACACGACACGACAGGGGATGGACTAGACTCTAAATAATTTCATTCTTGTCTTCACAGGTCTTTTCTTATTCTGTCACAAATTTCTGTCCACTAAAGTGCTTAAAGAGAGGTGTTGTGGTTGGAGACTGATACAGCGCAGCAGCATATAGTATATATAATTTCTGGAACTTGAGAAAATAAGGCAAATGATACTTTCATATATTGTGCATCAGTGCTATTGCCTAGGTGTGACAGAGTGTGCACCCCCACCATGGAGTGTCACATTTCCCTCAGAGACAGTCTGCTGGTTTGAAAGCAGCATTTGGTGTGTGACCTCCCTGGACCACACCTCAGCATCTGAGGTCACCCATCTCAATACATAGTTGTGTTACATCATCTCTTAACTGAGAAGCATGAGTAGCTACAGCTGGGGTCTCAGGTTATTTCTGTGGCTATAGCCCCCAGTCTGGCTGCAGGTCCCACTTCCATCATCTGTTCCCTTTCTGGCAACTGTGCACCTCGCCATTGCTTGCTGTGCCACCCATCTGCAGAACAGAAGGACCACTACCAGTGACACCGCCTCCACTCTTACACGACTTCCACTCTTCTCAGCCAACTTCTTGTATTCCTTCCACTCACAGTGGTGCCTTACTACAATACAGGTGTGCTACCTAACAGTGCCCATGTCTGTGAAACATTTACTATGCCAAAAAACTGTCTGGCATAGCTTGCTTGTCACAACACTGTTGCGGGCAGCATATAGCAACATCATATAAGATTTCTGTAACTTGAGAAAAATACTGTTGTAAGAGACTGACTGACACAGTGCAGTAGCATGAAGCAAATATATATGATATATAAATTGCAAAAAACTTCATTAATGCATCAGTTAGGGTTAGATTCCAACCCTAACACCCCATCCCCTTCCTGCACAGATAAAGAGGGATCGGGGGTGGCACTGGGGATCATCAGCCCTAGCACTCACCCCATTCCATTAGAAAATAAGCCAAGTGGGAAGACCATAGGAGAATGGGGTGAGCTTTAGGGCTGACAACCCCAATGCCACACCCAATCTCTGTCTTCATCTGTGCATGGTGGGGGTGGGGTGTTAGGGTTGGAAACTCTAACACCACATTTCCCTACTTTTATCACTTTAACCCTAACTGCTGCATTAATGAAGTTTTTGCAATGTATTTCCTTATTTTCTGAGATACAGTAGTATAATCATATCCTAATTTGCTTGTCGGAGCACAGGGCCCTTCAGGCTCTGCACTTCCATTCCTCCATAGATACATATATGTACATAGCTTCAGAAGTGCAGGGCCCTCTGGGCTCTGCACTTCCATTTATATCACAAGAGTGATGGAATTGTCAGCATAGCTAAGTTATTACCCCACCTAATGTACTCACTACACAAAATATTCAAATCTCCACCGAAAAATAATTCTGTACAACTGCAATGCCATTTCTGCACTGCAGCTATGAAAACACATTTTGGCCAGGATTTGGAAAATGACAGTTTTTACATACATTTGGTGGGGTAACAAGTCTATGTTTCAGATTTGGGGTAAAAAGATTTTAAATTTACAAAGTCATGAGCGTGCATAGTGAAATTGCAGCAAATGGTTATAACTCAGCCATTTCTTAACATTTGACCCCAAATGTTCAACATGGCCTTTTGGGGATCCTACCTCATGAACAATATGACTGTCATTATGCAAATCCTGTCTGAAAGATGAATTCACCAAGTGATGGCGAAATCACGTTTTGGGCAGGAGTTGACAAATGACAGTCATATAGTTCATGAGGTGGGGTCCCCAAAAGGCCATGATGAAAATTTTGGGTCACAATCTCAAAAGACGGCTGAGTTATGCATCAACGTAGCCTGCAAAATCCTTTTTCAAAAGCTCAAAAATAAAAGAATCGGCTCACGAAAAAGGAATTGGCTCATGAAAAAGGATCTAAGTGAGTAACCAAAAAAGATTTAAAATGTTTAAAAAAAAGGCATTGCAAGGTTGTTCTTCCATCAAATAACTTCACAGTCCACCAAACAGAGTCCCAATGAACAAGATACATGTGTTGGTGTCTCTAGATACCTTCATTTTGGGTGCTTTTCAAGTATTCTTTTTTAACAGCAAACAAGATGGCGGCTTGCAAAAAAGGATTTTTTTCTCATGAAAAAGGATTTTGTTCTCACAAAAAAGAAAACTCTGCCACAAAACTAAATCCTTTTTTTAAACTTATTTTATCCTCCTGTGGCAGGTCCTCCCTCATTGTCCACCAACCTACTGGACTCGGGGTCTTTCGGGGGCTTGTAGCACCATGCACACCTCAGCAGATCCCCAGAACCAGTCTGGAGGTATCATCCTTTGTGGACCCCCACTTTTTCCTCTGTTTTTCTCCCATGGACCTACGCCTCAGACCCCAGAAGTGGTAGCGCATGCACGTAGAGGTGCACATGTGCACCACAGCTCCAGATGGGGTCTCCTCCACCCTTCCCTGAAGGTTCTCAGAGAGGTGCCACTTCTCCAGCCTCCACCAGAGGGCAGCCAAGCTCTGAGGAAGCCTGCTACCTCTATCCCAAGGTAGAGGGCTGCCAGCCGGCAGCCTGCCCTAGTCCTCTCCCTCCCCCCTCCAGCTGACCCCCGATGACCCTGGCTCATTCCTGAAGGAGGTGTGGCATCCAGCACCTCAACCCTCTGCACCACTGGGCCAGCTTACTAAATCCTTTTTCACAAGATCAAATCCTTTATCGAACTTAGACATCTATCCTGAAAAATGAACACACCGAAATCTGGCCATTGGAAAATCATGTACACAAATGCTTGCAGTCTGGGAAACAAGATCCCAGATCTGTAGGCAACAATGACAGAGGCTAAACTGGAAATAGTAGCCATTAGCAAGACATGGTTCACCAGTAACCACACTTGGGAGACTTCAGTACCCGGTTATGTACTGTTCAGAAGAGACAAAGGTGCAAAAAGGGGGGGTGGAGTGGCCATTTATGTCAATGAAAATACTAAAGCTACAGAAATTCAAAATACACATATGGAGCCAGAAGAACTGTGGGTCACCCTGGAAACAGGAAATGGGACAGCCATATGAACTGTGGTTGTCTACAGGCCTCCAGAACATGAGGAGGACATAGACACATTACTGTTTGAAGATATACAAAACATGAGAGCTAAAGGGGAGGTTCTGATGATGAGAGACTTCAACATGCCAGATACAGATTGATCAATACCAGCAGGAACATCCACCAGAACTTGACACATAGAGGATTCCCTGCAGAGGGAGGGCCTCATATAACTGGTAGAACAACCCACAAGAGACAGGGCTATCCTAGATCTAGTACTGACTAATGGGGAAAGCATTACAGATCTCCAGGTAGAAGGTCACCTGGAGGCCAGTGACCATCACAGGGTATGGTTCAATTCAGTCACTAGAACTAAAGCATCCCATTCCAGTACAAAAATATGGGACTTCAGAGGAGCTGACTTTGATAAGATGGCCAACAGAGTTAAGCTAGCCCTGACAAGAAGAAAATACAGGTGAGGGGGTACAGGCAAAGTGGGCAAGCATTAAGGATACAATACTTGAAGCAACATCCCATTGTGTTAGAGACAAAAGTAAGAGCAAAAGAAGAAGGAAAACACTTTGGTTCTCAAAAATAGTAGCAGAAAAGGTCAGAGCCAAAACACTGGCCTTCAGGAACTATAAGGGAATGCAGCAGAATGAAGCTAGGGAGGCATACCAATCTTCCCTAAGGGAAGCAGGGAAGGCAGTAAGGCAGGCAAAGGCCCAAACCAAGGAAACACTAGCACAAACAGTAAAAGAAGAGGACAAGACTTTCTATAGATACATTAGCAAAAGGAGAAATTCCAGAGGGGGGTATTGCTAAGATCAAATGGGGATAAGGAGGCATGTGAGGAGGATCAAGGAAAAGCATCTATCCTAAATAGATACTTCTGCTCATCATTTACTGAGGAGAAGGTGGGGCAGGGCCCACAGCTCAGCACCATGGACACAGGGGACAGGGTGGTGTGCACTAGTCTCTTCACAAATGAAAGGGTCCTACAAGAGTTCACTAAGCTCAGGATGGACACGGCAATGGGACCGAATGGCATACATTCCAGGATACTAAAGGAGCTAAGGGTCGAGCTAGCAGAGCAATTATCAGAACTGTTTAGAGAGTCTCTGAGCACAGGAGAGGTCCCAGAAGACTGGAGAATGGCTCATGTGATCCCTCTCCACAAGAGTGGTAGCAGGGAGGAGGCAGGGAACTACAGACCAGTCAGTCTTACCTCAGTAGTAAGCAAGATTACAGAGGCACTCCTTAAGGAAAGGATAGTGCAACACTGGGAATCCATAGAAGCACAGGATCCAAGACAGCATGGGTTTACAACAGGAAGGCCCTGTCAAATTAATCTCATAGATTTCTTTGATTGGGTAACCAGAGTGGTGGACCAAGGGGGAGCAGTTGATGTCACCTACCTTGACTGTTGCACATAGAAGATTGATTAATATGCTGGGTAGGCTTGGAGTGTGTCAGAAGTTGGTCAATTGGGTGGAAAACTGGTTGGCAGGCAGAAAACAGAGACTGGTGGTAAATGATATACAGTCAGAAGAGATGCAAGTCACAAATGGGGTACCTCAGGGATCAGTCCTGGGGCTAGTCCTCTTTAATATCTTCATCAGTGACATTGCAGATGGACTGGAGAGTAAGGTTTGTCTGTTTGCAGATGACACCAAGATCTGCAACAGAGTAGATGATCCAGATGGAGTGGGCAGAATGAGAAAAGATCTGGAAAAACTGGCAAAATGGTCAGAAGAGTGGCAAATGGAGTTTAACACTAAGAAGTGCAAGATCATGCACATAGGGAAGAGAAGCCCTGAAGCCACCTGTAGGTTGGGAGGGGAGTTGCTGGCAATCACAAGGGAAGAAAGAGACTTGGGCATCATCATCACAGATGACCTGAAATCATCCAAGCAGACCACTAAAGCAGTAGGTAAGGCTAGAGGGATGTTGGGGTGTGTCGCCAAAGCTGCAAACACGTGCATTGGTCTCCTCTACAGGCACAGGCAATGCCTTACCTTGAATGCCTTAAGGATAACAGTACAGAGTCTGGTGGTCTCTCCTATCGACTATGGTCAGATTATTTATGGCTCTGCAACTGACACAGCCCTCAAGCGCTTATTCTTGTCCCTAAAGAAAGCCTACCAACTCATCACAGGATCCCACCGACTCACCCATATGTGTGACCTCTATGCCCAAACAGGGTGGCTCCAGTTATCAAATCATAACAAGTACCAAACTTGTCTAATGGCTAAGAAAATTATGCTACATCTTGCTTCCCCTGGTATCCAAAGTCTTCTCCATACAGCACGCAACCCCCACCTCACCAGGGCTTCAGAAAATCAAATGCTGCACATTGCATGGTGCCGCACCACACAGGGCCAAAGATCCTTTGCGTACCGAGCTCCTAGCTGGAGTAATGGACTCAACAAAGGCATCTCCTCTCTGCAAAAGCTAGGCCCATTCAAAGCCAACTTTCATCTCCACCTAGCTGCCTCTAGCTCCTGCGACTGTCCCTCATAATCTGATCTACCTCCTAGCACTTCTACTGCTATCCCTTCTCTTCCTCCTCCTACAGCCCACCCTCCCCTCCTGTTTTTGCCCCCTACCCCAAGCAATTGTTTGAGGCCTGACAAATGCCTATGGCTGCACCGATCTTTTTGTGTCCATTCCAAGCCTCAGTTTCCTCTGGCTACCCTGCCCCCTGGTACTCACTTTCTCTCAATGTAATGTACTTCAGCTGCTGAAAAATGTCTGTGCACATTTTCTGCATTGTTACTCAACTCTGTGTAATGTTTGTATTGTACCTCCATTGACATGGAACGTTTGTAAAAGAGCCTTGCCTCAAAGGTACTTGTAATCATAGACCCTAAATAAAAAAATAAAAAATAAATAAAATTAGTTTGGGTATCGCAAGTTGTAAGAGGGAGATAATAATATCTCTTTACAAGACACTGGTTAAGCCCCATCTAGAGTACAGCGTGCAGTATTGGAGGCTGCACCTGCACAAGGACATTAACAAAATGGAGGCAGTCCAGAGAAGGGCAAACAAAATGGTGCAGGGACTGCATCAGAAAACATATCAGGACAGATTAATGGAGCTCAATACGTAAATCCTACAGCAAAGGTGGGAGAGAGGTGATATAATCGAAACATTCAAACATTTTAAGGGTATTAACAAGGTGAAAGAGTCTAACATGTTTCAATATAAGAAAAATATCAGGACAAGAGGACACAGCATGAGATTAGAGAGAGGCCTATTAAGGGGTACTGTGAGGAAGTTCTTTTTCACAGAAAGGGTGGTGGGTGGATGTATGGAACAGCCTAACTCAGGAAGTGGTGGATATGAATATAGTGCAGGGCTTCAAACAGGCATGGGATAGGAATAAGAGAGCAGTACAGATGAGTATGAATTGATAGGCCATTGACAGAGTACAGGCCTATGGCACATTCATAAGGTAGAAAAAATGGGCAGACTGGATGGGCCTTGTGATCCTTATCTGCTGTCAACTTCTATGTTTCTATGTTTCTAAAATGAACTTGCTATAGGATACACTGGGAACTTAAAACTTAATAACTTTGCCACAGTGTAATGTTTCGCACCAAACTAACAGAGACAGTTCTGCTACCCAAGTTCTTTGTACCATAAAAAATCACAACAAAATTCCACACTGTCTGGGCGCAAGGCGAGGAGGAAAAACTGCAAAAAAGGAGACTTTTTACTTTTTTCACTATGCAGATCTCAGAATCCACACATCCAACCAGAATGAAACGTACCACATCAAGAGATCTTCCCCACTGAACAGTGCATACCAAATTTTGTGAAAATTCATTCATAGGTTGCAACTTTATTAAAGTGCAAAATGTTGAGGTTTAACATTAAACAGGCTACTCAACTCTAACTGTAGGGGTGGATACAAACTCTAGCAAGAGGCAATATGGCTGCAAAATAATGGTAATGTTGGCAGTGAGAAATGTGTAAACTAGCAATTTTTGCACTAACCACTGAGCCATCTAACTGCACTTTCTAATTGTTGTGATACACACATGGATTCATGCATATACAGTACACATATATGCATATATATTCCAGTGTAACATAGCAGTGCACTGTCTACACACATTTTTACAGATTAAAAAAGACATCAAAGGACCATTTTCTTCATTTCAAGCTCTGATGGATATCAGAGGGTGGGGGGTACTACTAGACACCTCATTTAAATCAGCAATTATTTGCAGAAGGCTGAAACTGATCTAGACAGCGGGGGAATGTAGACTAGCAATTTTGCACTAACCACTGAGCCACTTAACTGCACTTTCTAATTGTTGTGATACACACACAAACACACTAACCCAGGGGTTCTCAAATGGTGAGGCCAGCCTCCCTTGGGAGGCCCCAACCTGTTCCAAGGGAGGCTCAAGCAAGTCTGAAAAAGTACTGTATTTAAAATTTGAGTTTTATATTTTTTGTGTGAAGAGATGATGCAAACTGAAAGAGGATAATAGTAGGTGAATTTTATGTATTTATTTACTAATAGGTGACAAGGCAAGGTGAATGAGACAAGGCTCATTTCAGGTGTACCCAGGGAAGGGTAGGGAGTGTATACATTTCAAAAGGTAACTGCTAAACAATCAAGAAATACACAATGAACAATAGTGCAAACAAATATGAACAATAAACTAATAATGAGTGGTGGTAATTGATCAATTTGAAGCCTGATGGTAGAACAGCCCAAATACAAGGGTTGAGCATAGAAGTGCAAAGAGCAATAGCAGGAAGGAGCAAGTAATACCTGAAGTTGCTTAGGAGCAGGGAAGGATGAGGAGAGGCAAAGTATGTAGGAAGGTTATTTCATATAGAGAGGAAACAGAAAGTAGTCTGACCCATGAAGGTACTGTAACAAGGGATAACAATGATTCAAGAAGGAAAAAGCAGAGTATGTAGGTTGGCCTATGTGTGTATGTGGGGGGGGGGGCATTACAATAAGCTGAATAATAATATTTGTTTATTTTATTTATTTGTCATTCAGATAACACCTTTGAGCCCAGGAGATTGTTTTCAAAGGTTCCACATCAGAATAAGACAAAGAACTGAATGTGAGCCAAGTACTCAAAGGGGGTTTAATTTATTCATGGTGTACTGTGCAAAGTACAGTATGTTAATTTTCTTTTTCGGAGGCCCAAGATTATTTCAGTTTTTTGGGGAGGCTCAAAATCTTTTCCATGGATTTGGGGAGGCTCACTGTGACAAAGTCTTAGAACTATTGCACTAACCAATACATGTACACATATATGCATGTACAGTATATTCCAGTATAACATAGCAATGCACTGTTCACACACATTTTTACAGATAAAAAAAGACATTGAGGGAATTTTTTATTCTTTTTAGGCTCCCAGGGATATCAGAGGATGGGGGTTACCATTAGACACATTATTGAAATTAGCAATGACCTTCATAAGGCTGAAACTGAGCTAGACAGTAAGGGAATGTAGACTAGCAATTTGTGCACTAACCACTGAGCCACCAAACAGCACTTTCTTATTGTTGTGCTACACACACACACTCACTAACACATATATACATATTACAGTATAACATAGCAGTGCACTGTCTACACAGAGCATTCCCTCACACACACATACTCTACCTAATATGGCATTTATTTACTTATACATCTAACCCTAACTTTTACTGTATTTAGGATAAGCACTGTGTTTTGCACTAACTCATTGTACTAATCTATGGTATGACTGGGTAATTAAGGTAGAGGACTAGGGAGGTGCAGTGAATGTGACCTATCTGGACTTCAGAAAGGCCTTTGGCACTGTCACCCATAGAAGGTTGATTAACAAACTGCATAGCCTAAGGGTGGATCCTAAAATAGTTATGTGGATGGAGAACTGGCTGAATGACAGGAGTCAGAGGGTTTCAGTAAACAGGGAGTACTCTGGAGAGGGAGAGGTGATGAGCAGGGTGCCACAGGGGTCAGTGTTGGGGCTGGTCCTCTTCAATGTCTTTACTTGGGACATTGCAGAGGGACTGGAGGGGAAGGTATGCCTTTTTGCATATGACACAAAAGTATGTAATAGGGTGAATATGCCAGGGGGTGTTGAAAGAATGAGGGAAGATCTTAAAAAACTGGAGAAATGGTCTGAAGAATGGCAGTTATGATTCAATGCAAAGAAGTCCAGGATCATGTACATAGGGCACAAGAATCCAGGGGCAAGGTATGAACTAGGTGGGGAGGTACTGACAGCAATGAAGCAGGAAAGGGATCTGGGAGTTACCATCTTGGAGGACCTAAGAAAAACTAGGCAGTGTGCTAAGGCAGCTGTAAAGGCTAGCCAGATGGTTGGATGCATAGGAAGGGGTATCAGGAGTTAAAGAGGGAGGTTATCTTGCCCATGTTTAAGACACTCATGAGACTGCACCTGGAATACTGTGTCCAGTTCTGGGGGCCCCATCTGAGAAAGAACAAAGACAGGGTGGAGGCGGTGCAGTGGAGGGCAATTGAAATAGTGCAGGGCTGTAGGATAAGACCTATGAGGAAAGACTAGCCAAGCTGATATTTAAAATATTTATTTCATCTGGGTAAAGCATTTAACACATTTTAAATACTGAATTTTTACAGGATATGCCAGTTGAGATTCGATATGTCATTTACATTGTGGTCATGCTTTTACCCATTTTTTCTAATGTACCTGTATTTACACAGCACAGATCTGTTGACAGGCAGTTTCAATGTGGTCTATCTATTATACATTTTCACATTGTGTTTTTCTAGAATATGCCTTCTGATTGCTATATATTTAGCCTGGATAGTCCATAGAAGAGGTGACATCTTATTTTCAGTGGGTTTATACATCTATACATTATTATGCTGCATTGTGTAAAATCAGAACATGCTGAAAACAATATTTTACATCAGGACTAGGCTACCCTGGACAAATACATTGTAAAAATGGGTAACATCATGACCCCACTGAAAACAAAATATTGCATCTAATCTGGGATATCCTGGGTATACAGTGCAAAAAGGTGTAAAATAAAGATCCCTATGAGACGTAGCATCCAGGATACAAAATACGGGATAGAAAATATTTAAAGAAAATCTATAATTCTTTCTATACTATTATTATGCAAATCATGTAGTTGAGATGTGGCAAAAGTGGGACAGAGGCTAAGTTGATGAATATGTTATTTTAATCATTAAACAGCTGAATGTAAATATATAATAATTACATTTACCATGGTAGCAAATTCCACATTGTAAACGGAACTTCACTGTATTCTGTACAACCAAGACTGACATAAACAAACAGTTTCTTTATTATTTTATAACACATTAGGCTGCAGTATTTGTTTTGAATGTTGTGGCCATGAGGATGGTGTGTACATGTGTCTTTGAGTGAAATGGGTTAAAGAAACAGCTGTCTTCTGATATAATAAGCTGTGCTGGACATAGTGCTTGAGGCTGTAATGTGTACTTAGATTTGAAACCAGAAAAGTTGCTATTTACAGGGATAAATGTTACAGGGTGTGTTTACCAGCCATACTATAGCTCAATATAAAAGTTTTTTTTTCCAAAAAAGCATAATAAAAGGAGTAACAAAAGATATTGTTCTTTACTTGTCTTAGGGGTTAAAGAAGCAGCTGCCTTCTGCTATACTAAAACGCATTCTAGATACTGCTGAAGGCAGTAACAAGTTTAAGATAATTGGTTGTGCTATGCACTTAGATTTGAAACCAGAAAAGTTGGCTGTTTTCAGGGCTAAAAATTTCGTAATGTATATAAATATTTTTTTTCCAAAAGCATGGTAAAAGTAGTAACAAAAGATAATAGTTCTTTACTTGTCTTAGAGGTTAAAGAAACAGATGTTTTCTACTATAGCAAACTATGTCTGAGACAGTGCTAATCAAATAGTGTCTTAAGAGGTAAAAAAATAGTGTACATCTTTTTACGAGATTCGTTGTTTGGAAAGGTTGACTAAGCTGACATGTTTATGAGCTATGGAGCTTTCTTGAAAGAGAATACTAACCAAATTGAAGTTAGTAGTTATCACACAAAATAGTCCAGTGCAACACTGCTTAACTGAATAAACATAACAGAGCAGAGTGATAGCACATACCTCAAATTTTATCTAGTCTATTAGGAATCTTAAGAGCTCCCCTCTTCTACTGTAATAGCAAAACATCTGCAGGGCTCCGCCCAGTACAGCCATAATAATTTCTGGAACATGAGAAATATGGGAAATTAGATTTTCATATAGAGCATTTCTGGACACTAAAGGGAATTACAAGTTAGAGGTGCTGTTGCTGTGGCGGGAGACTGATTGACACAAAGCAGTGCAGCAGCATGTAGCAAGTAATTTCCCATTTCCTGAGCACGCGAAGAGAACATCAACAGGGAACCAAAGGCAGAGCAGCAATTTACCCTCTGCCTTTGCCCTGTACTGGTGCAAAGATTTTTTCCAGCTTGTAGCAACTGGAAAGCTGAACAACTTTTGATGTCCGTTGTCGCAACCAGAGAGCTGAACTTTCCAACCGAACTCTTTTCAGGAGCAAAGGGAACGCTTTCACAATTCAGCTCCTGCTCCATCAATTTAAGGAACTTCTCTGAAAAATATTCTCCCATTCACCCACACCCACGCCCTTGACTATTTAAATACTCTTCCCAAAGCTCCACCCAGAGGGGTCAAGCATTGGAGGGGAAGCATATTTCTTCATCAGGACCTGATTGTGTTTCTGTTTTTCACTGACATTTCATCATTTTAGAATAACACATGTAATTTCACGGCTGTTACTGCTCATCATGAAGGCTTTCTTCTATGTTCTCTACTGTGCTGGATCTAACAACATCATGAATTTGCAACTTAAAAGCATTAATTATACAATAGCAAGAAAGAATGCTGGCATCTGATTGGTCAGTCTAAGACTGGACCCTTGATGTTATCACTGCACAACATCACGGCTCTAGTCCCAGCATACAGATGACCACATCAACTTTTTGTGGAATCACTCCATGCAGCCCACCTCTGTGATCCCCAATCAGTAAAGCCACTTCAGTGATCCCACTCACAAGCTGTGCTACAAAGGCCACAATTTAGAAACTCCGGGGGACTGTCACCAAGAAGCCGCTTCTGCTCGCACACAAAAACTTCTCTCCCAAGTCCAACATATCAGAGCCTGCCTTCCCAGAAACAAGAAAAAAAAGGAAAAAAAACTTTATGGCTAAGCTAACTGCTAGCCATCCTGCACATCACCGCTGTACCGCTCTTCTCCAGCTTGTCAGTACACTGCGTTCCACTTTGGTGTCAGCACAGACACACATACTGTCATGCCGTCTCCACTTTGCCTTCCTCTGTTTAATGTAAAAACCTATTTTAAAAAATCATTGTAAGCTCACCCTGTTCAGCCCCAAAATCACTCTTGACAGTTTCCCTTTTCCGCCACTGACTTTTGCTTGTGATATCTGATAAGGCAAGTGTGTGGTCAGAGTGATGTGCTGTGAGGAGATGGGGAGGGACTGTTATAAATACAAGAGCCATGAAGCCTCTTACATTTCTGACCAGAGGGACTGCTAGGCTATGAAGCTGATTGCATGACTTTTAGTTAGATTATTTCTTTATTTTTAAAAAGAATGATGTGCTTGCTGGCAGTTACAGTTTCATGGAGTAGACGACAAACACCGATACATCTGAGAGTACGACTGGGAACTGATGTGAATCAGTTCCAAACAAGGTTTTTAAGTTGCTCATTTTTGTTGTCAAAAGTAAGAAAGGAAACTGTTAAGCATGATTTTGGGGTGAGGTGACACTGATTTATTTATTTTTTATTAAACAAGAATACAAAGTGAAGAGGGTGTGACTTTCTCAGTGCTGACTCAACTGGAACAGGGTTCACTGATGAGATGGGGAAGAGCAGTACAGCACTCAAATTCAGGATGGCTTTTAAACAGCAGTTAACGGTAATGGTTTTTTTTTAATCTTTTTTGGGGGAGGCAGCCTCTGACATGTAGGCAGAAATCTTAACTCCACCTAGTGGCCAAAAGAAACAGAATTACTTTTCTTCTAAGGATTCCTACATATTGAAAAAAATATCAAAAAAATAAAAATAATTTTAAATGTACTTTTTTTTCTTTTGACACAGGGGCCATTGTATAATCACAATAATGCATGACAGGGTGTGTATTGTGCTGGGATAGCATCGCTTCTTGGGTGTTGGATGCACTTGGCCTGTGGCCTCGTGCCAAACCACCAGAGGTGTGATGTTATCACAGCACAACACACACCCTGCATGCATTATTGCTTAATAATAATGTCATGTATTATTTGTGGATGCATTTCTAGATGCCTTTATTTCTTTTACTTTGCTAACCCCATGTTATCTACCTACCCCTTCCCCTGCACCACCACCACCACCTCCAACTATTTTGTGGTCTCTATTTTTGGGATGGAATATGTACCATATAAGAGCTAGTTAAAAATTAACTGCACTGGGACAGAAAAGTCATACTTACACTAGCATCAGTCAGCGTTGGTAGGAAGTTAAATGATTCCCTTTATTTGCAGTGAACTGTTATCAAAAATATTTGAAACCCAAAAAGGACATGGTATGACTTTGTATATATATATATAAACATAGAAACATAGAAGTTGATGGAAGATATGGACCGCAAGGCCTATCCAGTCTGCCCATTTCTTTTTCTACCTTATGAATGTGGCATCGGCATTTGCTCTGTCAATGGTCTATCTATTCATACTCATCTGTACTGCTCTCTTATGCCTATAACATGCCTGTTTGAAGCCCTGCACTGTATTCATATCCACCACTTCCTGAGGTAGGCTGTTCCATGTATCCACCACCCTTTCTGTGAAAAAGAACTTTCTCACATTATCCCCTAATCATCCTCCCTCTAATCTCATGCTGTGTCCTCTTGTCCTGCTATTTTTCTATTTATATTGAAACATGTTAGACTCTTTCACTTTGTTAATGCCCTTAAGGTGTTTGAATGTTTCGATCATATCACCTCTCTCCCTCCTTTGCTCTAGGGTATACATATTGAGCTCTGTTAATCTGTCCTCATATGTTTCTGATGCAGTCCCTGCACTATTTTGGTTGCCCTTCTCTGGACTGCCTCAATTTGGTTAATGTCCTTGTGAAGGTGTGGCCTCCAGTACTGCATGCAGTACTCCAGATAGGGCCTAATCAGTGTCTTGTAAAGAGGGATTATTACTTCCCTCTTACGACTTGTGATACCCCTACTAATACACCCCAACATCCCTCTAGCCTTACCTACTGCTTTAGTGGTCTGCTTGGATGATTTCAGGTCATCGGTGATGATGATGCCCAAGTCTCATTCTTCCCTTGTGACTGCCAGCAACTCCCCTCCCAGCCTATAAGTGGTTTCAGGGTTTCTCTTCCCTATGTGCATGATCTTGCACTTCTTTGTGTTAAACCCCAGTTGCCACTCTTTTGACCATTTTGCTAGTTTATCCAGATCTCTTCTCATTCTGCCCACCCCATCTGGATCATCTACTCTGTTGCAGATCTTGGTGTCATCTGCAAACAGACAAACCTTACCCTCCTGTCCATCTGCAATGTCACTGATGAAGACATTGAAGAGGACTGGCCTCAGAACTTATCCCTCAGGTATCCCACTTGTGACTTGCATCTCTTCTGACTGTATACCGTTTACCACCAGTCTCTGTTTTCTGCCTGTCAACCAGTGTGCCACCCAGTTGATCATTTTCTGACCCACCCTGAGCCTACCTGGCTTATTAATCAATCTTCTGTGTGGAGCAGTATCGAAAGCTTTGCTGAAGTCAAGGTAGGCAACATCAACTGCTCCCCCTTGGACCACCACTCTGGTTACCCAGTCAAACAAATCTATGAGATTAGTTTGACAGGACCTTCATTTTGTAAACCCATGCTGTCTTGGATCTCGTGCTCCTATGGATTCCAGATGTTGCACTATCCTTTCCTTAAGAAGTGCCTCCATAATCTTGCCCACTACTGAGGTAAGACTGACTGGTCTGTAGTTCCCTGCCTCCTCCCTGCTACCACTCTTTTGGAGCAGGATTTCATGAGCCCTTCTCCAGGTTTCTGGGACCTCTCCTATGCTCAGGGACTCACTAAACAGTTCTGATAATGGCTCTGCTATTTCCACCCTTAGCTCCTTTAGTACCCTGGGATGTATGCCATCAGGTCCCATTGCCTTGTCCACCCTGAGCTAATCGAGTTCTTGTAGTACCCTTTCTGTTGTGAAGGGACTAGTGCACATCCCCGTGTCCATCGTGCTGAGCTGTGGGCCCTGCCCTACCTTCTCTTCAGTAAATACTAAGCAGAAATATCTATTTAGGATAAATGCTTTTATATGGTCCTCCTCCTCCTCCTCACATGCCCCTTATCCCATTTGATCTTAGCAATACCCCCTCTGGACTTTCTCCTTTCACTAATGTATCTATAGAAAGTCTTGTCACCTTCTTTTACTGTTTGTGCTAGTGTTTCCTTGGTTTGGACCTTTGCCTGCCTTATTGCCTTCCCTGCTTCTCTTAGGGAAGTTTGGTATGCCTCTCTATCTTCATTATGCTGTGTTCCATTACATATATATATATATATATATATTTACACATAAATAGGGGCTACATGATGGGCAGGAGTGTGAGATGGAAAATATTCTCACTCCTGCAGAGTGAGCTCTGGATATGTCATGAGTGAGATATCCAGAGCTCATGCTGCAGGATTGAGAATATTTTCCATAGCACATGATCTGCACATCATGTGTGCGATTTATACAATGGGGTGAGTGGTAAATGAGTGAGATGGTTTTTTGTATTTAGTTTGTGGATGGGTTTTTGGGCTGTGAAGTTTTCTTTTGTTATTGGGGCTGAGTGTATGTTTTGTACTGTTCTGACTGGTTGATGTGTGTGTTGCTGATGTGTGCTTGGCTACATGTTGTCTATGTTTCATTGGATGTGCCTCAGTGGGTGGGCCTTAGGCTGGCATTGGGGAATGGGGTTTAATCAAAACTTTCTTTTATTTTCTTAGATATCCGTGTTTGTGAGCATTTTTATTTAATTTGTTTCTTACAGTTTTAGTGCACTGCTTTTGTGACTGTTTTAACTTATTGCTGTCCTGCTCATGTCGGTTCCATTCAGCCAAACTGTGGATGTTTCACTTTCATGTTACAGAAGCGGTTTCACTTCTGCTGCTTATTGTGTTTTGCAATGTATAATGTAAGGTGACTAAAGTTATTTTTTAGTGGTTTTACAAGGTGAATTGTTATAAATTTTGCTCTTCATAATGATATGTTGGTTGTTTGATGTGCTTCATTTTACTCTGTGTTGGAGTCTGATTGAAATACTCTGGTCGACTTTCTGCACATCTGCTTGCAGTGGAGACCTGGAGGAAGAGAAACAACACAGTATGGAGTTATCTTTTCCTTTGTAACTTGTTACTTTGTGCCTATTTTGTGAAGGAGTCCTTGATGGAGAAATATGCTTTCTTAGGAGCAGCAGCTGTGTTTCAGGTGAAAGCATTGTACTTCTGTACTTGTTTCTATGGCAACAGCACAGGTTTTTCTTGTATGCTAAGGGAAAGCTGCCTAGAGTGATGATATCAGTGACCTTTGTGTGCACTGTGTCTGTAAATGACTGATATCATCACTGTAGAGCAGAGGGTTAAAATATCACACTGCGGTGGATGATACAATCACCCCATTGTATAAATAAATAAATAAATATATATATATATATATATATATATATATATACGTGTGTGTGTATATATGTGTGTGTGTATATATATATATATATATATATATATATATAGTATTCCAGGATAACTACATGAACTTCCATGTTTTTAAAGGTTACTGGCTGTAAATTAGGATTACTGGGTTCAACTTCTGCCACAGCCACTGAAATGGTGACCACAATGTACATTCTCAGAAGCACACCAATATCATACAGTTGGCAAAAAAAGTATTTATGCCCTGCATTTAAGTTTCAGTAGAGTGCTAAGAGGGAATCCATCCTGCTTCGTGGTGTCTGCTTTTGGGATGGAATATGTGTAACACCCATTTGGATGTAGAGTGTGTGGCTTTATTGTGTTAGCCATGTATCATTCTAGGTGGCTTAGAAATGCTATTGTGGTGGTTCATAAAATGGTACCACAGCAAATATGCAGGGGAAATTACTAAAATGCTCATGTTATAAGCAGCTAAATTGTCTGGAGTAATATGCATGAAATTTTATTTTCCAATAAAAATGGTATGAGTGCTCCGCCTTTTGAGGTCAGGCAGCTTGACATTCTGATATGTGCTTTTGCACCTAAAGTAGAACCCCCAACCCCAAAATACTACCAGTTACAGCATAAGTGTTCTGTAAAGTTGATGTTTTGGATTGTCCCCAGACTAGTAGCATATTTCTGAGTAGATACCTAGGTAAAATGTGTTTATGGCATATAAACTGATTAATGATCATTTGTCTGAGGAGAAACCACAAACATATAATTTTAATACTGTATTACACTAGAAGAAAAGATAATGGTTTGCATGGAGATGAGGCAGCAAAAGGCACTGGCCAGTTGAACAGATTTGACCAGTGCCTTGTGCTGTAGCATCGCATTTTTAGTAGTAGTGGTATTCTTGTGAGCACATTTACATTATACAAATCATGATGAATTACTTACACTTTCAGAAAATGAGATACTAGGCATGTGGGTGTGGGAAGTCCTGTACTTGTTTTTTCGTGGAGGTTGTTTTCCACAGTCATGTGCAAAAAATGATTAAAATGATTACCTTTTATTGCATAGATATTAAAACACTGTATTAAGTTACCAAGTTATCTCAATAGTGTGTTGAATATTTTTGTGTAGTAGAACACGTCTAAATTAATGACTATTGTTTATTGCTTTTTAATTTAATTTTTCTACAGCATCTATCCTAGAGTGCGTTACAGCATGATTTAATAAACACAGCAAATTTGAAAAGAGCAAAATGCTAGAAGAAACAGCAATACCGACATCAGATTTATTGTATAAAACCACAATAGAGTTGACACTTAAAATATATATATATGGTTATGGCACATTAAACAAGGATTGTTCTTTTAATAATTTTTAAATAGCAATCTATAATGAACTTTTTTTGAAAAAGGAAGCCAATAAACAAAGACATCTGTGATAGTATTAGCTTGCCACAGAGTGCTGCTAATGAACTGTGAAACCTGAGCTACAGTGGTAGTTACAAAAAAGTTGACCAGTATAGCGGTATTTTCCATCAACCATGAAAAAACTACCACAGATTTACTGCATACCATGGAAAAAAACAATGTTATTCAATATGTTTTTTACCACAGTAGTGGTAAATCCATGGTATTGTTTTCTGCAGTTGACAGAAAATATCATGGTACCAGTCAACTTTTTTGTAACTACCACTCTACTACAAGTGCAGATTCCAAACTGTGTGTGTGTGTGTGTGTGTGTGTGTGTGTGTGTGTCAAAGAGAGAGGGAGAGAGACAGAGAGAGAGAGAGAGAGATATGTGTGGGTGTGTGCAGGTGTGCATGTGCATGTCTGTGTGTGCGCTACAGTACTGAACCAAGATAAGGAATATTCACTGTAAAATAAATCTATTAATGGTTTACTCCCAGAAAATATAGTGACATTTATTTGCAATGATTTTTTTTTTGAATAGCAAACTGTATTGAACTGTTTCGAAAAAGGAAGCCAATAAACAAGCAAAGACACCTGTGATTGAATTACCTTGCCATGGAGAGCTGCTAATGAACCATGAAACCTGAGCTCCTACTGCTGCAGATTCCAAACACATTGCCATGTGGACTGATCCCACTCCCTCCTAACAACACAGCTGGGTGCAGGAGAGGAGGGGTGGGGAGGGGGGAGGAAATACAGTTTAGTAAATGCAGAAAACCTGAACTTGAGTCCATTCTACTCCCTCATAACAACAAAAGCCCTGCTGCATCAGGAATTCAGACCCCTTTTCTAATAACAATACGTTTGCATGGCTCCCCCATGCAGCAGTAAAAAGGGATAGTAACAACCTAGAGAAAGTCCAGAGAAGAGCAACTAATACAATCAATGGTTTAAAAGATTTCTTGTATGATTAAATATTATTATAACTAAATTTAATGCCCCTAGACACAAGAATAATGAGGAAAGACCTGCTGTTAATGAACAATATTATTCAAATCCCACACCTCATGAATGAACTAAATACAGAATTAAAAAAAAAATGTAACCGATAACAGGGGTCACCCATTGCAAATCATGGTCCTATCATTTAACACAAAGAAAATGTAATATTTTTATTCACAAAGGGTTATAACACCTTGGAACTCCATGCCTAATGATATAATAATTAGCAATTCTAAAGCAGAATTAAAAAATAAACTGGATAACTATACCATGAGTGGAGCCTATCTTTTTAGTACCATTAAATGTGGAGCTGTATATGGACCTTGGCCTTCTTAGCTCCCATACACCTTAGTCTGAACCTTAGAATGAATTGCCAGACACCACCCACAATCCTCTCTATACTAAGCTCTGATGGTTTTGGTAGTGAGGATAAGTCTGAAGTCTGTAGAGACATTACTGTTTTGGTACTGTGCTGCTTATGATCGAATACTCTCCCATTAAAACTGTGATACGAACATTCTGCTCTCAGAGTTGCTTTTAATGGGTATTGGAAGTATTAAAGCGTGCACAATTCATATCTGCTTCCCCTGATTCTCCTCCTGTACATCTCTCACTTTTGTTGTGTTTGTTTCTGTCTAACTGGCTACTAAAACCAGCACTTTATGTACTCTCCCCACATTTGTGGCATTATTTTTTTGTGTTAGTCTTTGTCTCCTCCAAGTCCTTGATACAGCTGATCACCTCCAGCCAACCTAGCCCTGTTACCTGACTTTCACTTGGGACTTACGCTGCACTTCCGCTACATGGCCTGAATGCCCATTGGATGTGGGGCATGGGAGTGGCCGGAGATGGCCATGAATTGCATTTTATCCTCCAGTTTTCTCCCTAGGGGAGTGGGCATGAAGTGCTGCCCAAGATGGCCTGGTGCATGCTCCCATGTGCAGAACAACAGCAGTTGCCATTCCCCCATCTCCTAAAGAATGGTTCCTGGCTGCCTTGCCCCCAGTCATCACTATGGGGCAAAGCTTGCACTAGGTACCTTTTCCCCTCCTCCCCAGGAGAGGAGAGCTGTCCACTGGATGCTCAAACCTCTCCCTACCCGACCAACCCCTAGTGACCTGGTCCATGCCCAAACCTGGGTCTCCAATGTGGTAGGTGTGGTTTTCAGCACCTCAACCCTCCACACTACTTGGCCAGACATGATTATTCCATTGCTTATTTTATTTAGCTTTTGTTGACTGGGTAAGTGCACTAGACAAATTCTGCCTATTTTCAGAAATGACCCAAGGGAGGGGGATACAGATGAATACTGACTGATGTTGAATTAGTTTATGCTGTTTGTGGTGGTGTTTTTTTAGTGAATGGGGAATCTGGCCGGGGCACCAGGGAAATTTCCCTACTCTTCCAGTAGGGGGACCCATGATGGTCTGACGAAGTCTGTTGGTGTGTGGGTTGTGCAGAGAGAGGAAGGACATGTGGGAGGCAAGGGAGTTGGTCTTCTCTCTAGCCTTAGACCAGCCAAGGCCATGGAGGAAAAAGGAAAGCAAAGGAATGGTGTGGAAAATGTAGAGAATGCAGTGATGACAAGAGAGAAGAAAGTAGAAAAGAAAGCGCATACTGGCAAAAATGGAGATGATGTAAGCCAAAATGAAATGCCTTCCATGGAGACAGAAGGCGGCAATACAGTACATGTCACAGTGAGTAAAAAGCCTAGAAAAAAGCATAAAGGAGGAAATATAAGAAAGCCATACCTAGTGTTAAGTCAGGCACAAGTAAGCTCATGAATAGAGCTAATGAATGCAAGGAAGAACATGAGCCTGAAGCTAGAGCTGATGTGGCAAATGTGCAGGAGGCTGTGCATAGCACTGAGGGGGGAAAATGACATTTTGGAGCAAGTACCAGACAAAACATCAAAAGGAAAGGCCAATTTCAGTCAGAAACAGCTTGGCCCAGGAAAAGTGAATGAACAGAAGCAAGAGTCTGGGGGAAAAGGAATAAATACAAAAATGCAAAATGAGGGACAAAAAGTAAAAGAAAAAACAGTTACAGAGGGCTTTCCAGATTTTAAAGACACACCTGAATGGGTGAAAGAAGCCCTAATAAAAGCAAGGTGAACACGTAAAGAAGACAGATCTGGGTGGGATCCAAATGGGCCTAGTACATCAGGCCAAAGTGAAGCAATAATGATTGACCACAATAATGATCCCCAGAATAAGGGTAATATAAATACAGATGATACCAGAGAAATAGAAGGGATGATATAGGATAAGCGTGGAGAAACAACAATGGGAGTGGATCAGAAAACAGTACAATTGGACGAAGTGCATAGCGAAGGGGAAGCAGAACAAAAAGAAAGAATATGTGGAGAAAATACAAAAGAAAATTTTTTCCTGGACAGTCAAGGCCACAACAGGCCAAGAGAAGGAATGCAGTTAGGCTGCATTTTAGAAGAGGCAGCTACAGATGCCCCAGACAGGTTATATATAGGAAAACAACTAATAAAGGAGAGTATGAAGTTCCATCCTTATGAGATATACACTTTGATACATGTAGGGAGTAGTGAATATGATGTCAGTTTTAAACACCCAGGGGGTCTTGACCGGTTCTGGAAGCTATATCATCAAATGAAAAATACAGTGTTATGGAGATAATTTATTGCCATTCCACTTACAAAACCGGCTTTTAAAATTGTTGCCATACTTTTCAGAAACAAAGGGGTGAATGTGATGTACATTTCTTTTTGGCTAAAACAAAGATGTGTGGTACATGGGGTCCCTGAACCAATACTAGATGAGGAATGTATATGGACAGGGGGGTGGAAGTACAAAGTTACCCTAAAACAACAAGAAGGGGAAACACAACATATGCTGAATTGTTTTTTTCTGGGGCAAGATAGATGAATAATATTCCATGCAGGATAGCCATGAGCATGTCATCAGTGTGGGGAGAAAAGTCATCTAAGTAATGCCTGTGAGAAAATAAAATGTGGAATGTGTGGTAACATATGACACTATGGGGGAGAATGTAAAAACAAAAAGAAATGTAACCTTTGTGAAGAAGAAGTACACATTTTTTTTTTAATTGCCCCTGGGCTTCAAGTAACAGTCTGGATCCAAGTGAAAGGGCAGAGTAAGATGTATATTTGGCATTGGCTCAAAAGGAAAAAAAATAAACAAGATAAAGTTGTAATGGATGCTCTAAATTAAGAAAGAAATTATATAGAGAATGAAAGAGAGCAGCTTCACCCCCCCCCCAAGCAAAAGGAGGGGAAGGGAATGAGAAAAAAAAATGAAAGCCAGAGTAAGAAAAAGCAAGAAACAAATGAAAAAAAAGGAAATAAAAGAGAAGAAGAAAAATTTACTATGGTAACCAGGGCAAAAAGAAAAAAATGGAAAAACTTGGAAAGGAAAATAGAAAGACAGAGAAGGGGTACAATTGACAAACAGATATACATTGTTACAAGACAAGGAGTGGGCAACTCTAGATGAAGGGTCAGACATAACAAGGTCAGATATTTTGGATGGGGAAGACTCATTGAATGGAAATACTACAGACACACAAATTTCTAAAAAGAGGAAAAAATCTAGGGACACAGGATGAAGGGAAAACAAATTAAAAATGGACCAATTAAATTGTATCACATGCAGTGTGAATAGTATTAAATCTAAGGTCAAAAGGTTAACAACCTTTAAAATATTGAGTGACTTGAAAAGTGATATAATTATAATGCAGGACACGAGGCTACATACCATCGAAGAGTTACAACAGAAGCAGAGAGATCAGAGATGGGGTTTTCCCTATGGACAATAGGGGTGAAAGATGTTTGGGGATGGGGGTAGCCTTTATGTTTAGTAAGGCTCAGATAGAGAAGATAGTAGATCTAGTTCCAGGGAGAGTACTTATTTTAGATATTGTAATAAAAGAAGTACTTGTAAGGGTAGTGGTACTGTATAATCTTCAAACTAAACTAGAAAGGAACCAGATTATGGAAATGCTATAGCCATATTTACATACTTTAATGGTAGTTTTATAGGGGGTGATTTCAATTGTGGTTTGACAAAAGAAGACTGGGGGAGGAGAACAGGAACATTTTTTAGTGATACTAATTGCTTAAAGAAAATTCTGGGAAAAGCAGGGATGGAAGATGCATATGCAATTAAAGGAGAAAGGGGAGCATACTTTCCAAAAAGGGAGGTTATCAACACAAACAGATTTTTGGATGTTACACAAAACATCTAAAATAAAAGACATAGGATAATTCCAATAGAAACAACTGACCATATGGCAGTTAGGCTTATAATAGACTTAGGGAATAATATGAAATTTGCTGCAGGGTATTGGAAAATGAATGCAGAAATGTTACAGGAAGAAAGATGTACAGAACGAATTAAGGATTTGTTGGAAGCTAGGATGACAGTGGTAGATTTATATGACAGTACTGTATACTTGAATAGTGGGAAGATATAAAGTGGGATTTTAAGAAAACCATGCAGGAAGAGGCAAGAAATAGAGAAGCAAAAAACTATGGAAAATACTTAAGTTTAAGAGCCAAACTATATAAACTAATTACTATACCATGAGAGAAAGATGGAAAACATGTGTAGGGCAACACATAATAGAAATTAAAGAAGAAATGAAAAAATACCAATATAATAGAATAAAATCATTAATTATGGAACAACATATTGGAACGTAAGGTACAAAAAATCAGACAAATCCATTTGTTAGTAATAGGGAAAAAATAGAAGAAAGAGTGATGTATGAACTTAAAGACAAAAATAGGAATGTATATACAGACATAGCAAACATTAAAAATATAGTACAGGATTTTCTAAAACAAAAATACCAAAAACAAGTGGAGGAAAAGAAAAAAGATCTATTTGAAAAATCAAAAATCCCACATTTAGAGGAAAATGAAGTTAGAATTTTGAATGAAAAAATAAGAGAGGGAGAGGTGAGAGACGCAATTAAAACCTTATTTAATAATACGGCTCCAGGTATTGATGGTATAACAAATGTATTTTATAAAGTTTTTGAGGAGAAATTAGTACCAATGTTGACTTTAGTTTTTATTGAAATTGAGAAGGAAGGAAAAATAAATGAAAGTATGAAAATGGGAATGACAATGTTTTTATATAAAAAGAAAGGGGAAAAAACAAACTTAAAACATTGGAGGCCCATCAGCTTGCTAACAGCTGAATACAAAATCTTATCAAAAGTTATAAATAACAGAATAAAAGAGTTTGCAGATCAACTAATCATGAAAATTCAGACATGTGCAGTGCCAGGGAGAGACATAAGGGATAATTTAATATATATAAGGGAAATAATGAATGAAAGTCAAGAAGGGAGAATAGAGGGATATTTATATATGTTGGACCAAGAAACAGCATTTGATGTAATAAAACATAATTATATGTATGATATATTGAGAGAATATAAGTTTCCAGAAAAAATGATTAAAATTGTTAAAACCTTATATACAGAAGCACAAGTTTGTCCTCTTATAAATGGACATATGGGTATCCCAATGTATATTAAGAATAGAGTATGTCATGGGTGCCCTTTAAGCCCACTGCTGTATGTCTCAGGGTGGGACACTATTTTGAGAAGTTTGGAAAACAATAAAAATATTCAAAATATTGAATGAGAGGGTCAAAAACTTAGGAAAACAAGTACTTATGGTGATGATTGTATAGTGATGGTTAAAGAATAGCAGGATTTGGAGAAAGTAATACAAATGTTAGATTCATATAAGGGGTATACAGGAATAAAAACAAACAAAGAAAAAAGTAAAATATATCCATTAGGGAAAGTGAAGAGAGGAAAACTAAGGGATTTGGAAGCTGTGCAAGGGAACATTCAGATTTGGGGAGTTTGGTTTGGAGGACAGGACCCTGAGGTAAGGAACTGGGTAGAGAAATATAAAATAGCACAGTAAAACATTGAAAATGTATGGAATGGAAAATGAGAAGAGAAAAAAGAATGCATTTGTTAAGGACTATTATAATTCCATTTTTTTTGTATATAGCATATATTTTTCCAATACCACAGGTAAGGCAAACAAACATTTTGAGTTTATTTTTTAATTTGCTTTGGGGTTGCAGATTAACCCCTGTAAAAAGAGAAATTACATACAGAGCAATAAAAGAAGAGGGGTTAAATATGGTACAGCCGATAGTTTTTTACATAAACATGTATGTGTATGCAAACATTTTGCCCATTATAAAAGGGGAAGCAAAATTATGGATGTCATTTGTTCAGGGATGGGAGCAGGCCTTGAATAAAAATATTGGGAAGAAAGGAAATATAAAAGGGAAGAAAGACATACCAAAGTACATGGAAATAAGTAGGAAGTATATGACACAGTGGGGGGGGGTCACAGTGGATTTATTGGTAAGAAAAAGTAGGAAACGGTTATACAAAATAATTATGGAACAAAATTTTTATGAAACAACAGTTTTTAAAGTAGATCGAAAGATAGATACAAATAAATATTGGAAATAACACCAGAAAAAAGAATACAAAAAAAAAAGATGAAAGAAATGGTATGGATGAGTAGCTACAGAAAACTGTGGCCCAGATATTCAAACTGCACCCAAAAAGTGCGCAACAGCAGGAGCAAGCGCAAGTCCATTGCGCCTATGTGCAAGAGGTGCGATATTCAAAAACTGTGCAGGCCAAGATGCGCCTACAGCCAACGACTGAATATCGCACCACCTGCGCCATAGCGCAACTAGGGAAGTGAAGCTGAGCATATCTTTTGTGCCATAGCGCAACAAGGGATGTTCAGCTGAGCAGTCCAGATGCACCATAGCACAACTAGGGATGCCTCCCGGCAGCAGCATAGCAATGCAACAGCACAACCAGGGATGCAGGGGCCCACCACCCGTGCCACAGATGGGCAGAGGAACACATAGCAGAACAGACATCGTCCCCCCACACCCCATGCACTGCACAACTGGGGGAGGGCTGGAATAAACACTGGTCCATGGAGACCAGCAACCAACCCACAGCTGGACCATGGTGCCCCATCACATCCCCTGGCAAGCTGTGACAGGCACACAAGGAGGGCCAACCACCCCGTGCCACACTATCCCACCAATGCAGAGCACACCCTGCACCATGACCCCCAGGCACCCTGCCCAGGAGCAGCATCCACCAGTGCAGGAAACCCCATGCATGCCACCACACCCACTGTGGCAATGCAACCCTGTGCACCACAGAACCATGCAAGGTAGCCCCACCACGAGCACCCATCAGTGGGTGGCAGAACACAGCGCTACAATGACTGCATACACAGTGCCACCATGCACATCCCCCCTGAGGTACAGCTGAGAGACCGACCATGCGTCAGCACATGAGGTACCCCACACATGACAGGGAATGCCCCGGACCCCACCACCAGTGGTACAGCACCCTGCACACCCTCCCAAGGACACACCCTGACCCAGCACTGGCCACAACAGCCAGCGCAGACACCCACAGTGGTGCATGGAAGCATGCACCACACCGGATGCAACACAGTGCATGGACAAACACCCACCCATATCCAAGGGCACACCAACACAGGGACACAATAGTGAGGCAACCAAGCCCCCAGTGTGTGGCCATGGAAACCGTGTACACATGGCCAGCACTCCTCCATGGCACAAGGGTGCCAGCCGCTCTGCACAGGCACTGTGGAGCTGTACGCCACCAGCATTTGATCGGAGCACAAGTGACAGACAGTGGTGCACATCCCCTGCAACACACACAAGCCACAGCATGGAGGTGGGACAACAACAGCGGAGGCCACAGTGTCACCTGAGGCAGACATGCACCACACCAGTGAAAGGAGGCAACCCAGCATTGTGACTGGTACAGTGGCTGTCCTGCATGGACAGCCACCACTGACATGCCAGTGGACCGTGCAGGTCACAGACATGCAAGGATGTCAGCTGCACAGGCCATGAACAGGCTGACAGGTGTGCCATGGACACAGAGCATGCACCATGGACCACTGCACACAGTCATCCAGTGCACAGGGCACAACACACACACCACAGACACTGACTGATAGCTACTCCCACACCATAGTCACTTCCTCATGGACACACACACACGCACATGACTGCACCACCCCTGACGCCATGCACACCACTGCAGCTGAGCACCTATAGCCCGCTGCAAAACAGAGACCACCACATTAGGTATATCAAAGTAAATGTATTGTAAAAAAATCTCACAAAACTATTTACATATATTTAAAAAAGGTTGGGGGGAGGGCCACAAACAAGGTGGGGGTGGGTAAGGGGCAGGGGTGAACAAATGGTAGATGGAAGGAAGGGTGTGAGGGTGGGTCCAGGGGGGTAGGGAAAATCAGTGGCATTAGTATGGTCAGTGGGAGCCTCACTCCCCACTCTGGCTGCTCCTCCCACCATGCCTCCGTCAGACTCCCACACGGTCTATCCGCTGTAATATCTCCAGGGAGGCCCTGGCCACCTGTAGTATCTCCTGAAGCATCTGCCAGATGGCCTGCAACTGCCGTCCACCTAGGACAAGGGAGCAGAGTCAATAGGTGTGAATGCACAGGCCCATGCAGCCCACCCACTGTGCATGGCATATGGCCATGGGACATGCCTCTGTGATGGTGTGTGACCACCCACAGTGATCACGTCCACAAGATCTGCCCACCCAGGCACACGCAGCCATGCGGACTGCTGCACACACCCACTGGCCAAGTCCTGCACAGCACCACTGTGGTTGTTCAGTGACATGGCTATGTGGTGTGAAGGCAGTGGCATGGCCAGGTACCCGGTGCACGCATGGACCACCATTGATGCACTCCCAGACATGCAGTGCCACTGGACAGTGCTGACTGTAACAAGTTGCATGCATGGCAGTGGTGTCAATGGATGGTGGCCATGCCCTGCTGCCTGCCCTGTTACACAGCATGCAATAGTAATCATGGATGTAAGGCACTCACCATCATCAGGCTGGTCCCTCCACCTCTGTGGACCTTCACCCCTCCCTGACTGATGGTTCTCCTGCTGGCACCTCCTCTCCCTCACCAGCTGGTGCTCGTCTGGGCCTAAGGTGCAAACACGGAGAGAGGAACATCAGTACAATCCTGTAGCAAAGTCCCCCCGCCTCCATGTGTGTGCAATCCCACACAGCCAGACCCACCACCCCATACCTGATAACACCACCAGGCCAACACTGGATGGTCCCCATGTGCCGGCACATGCAACCGTGATACCCGTATGGAAGATAAAAGTGTATGGATGTTGCACCTACCTGGCCATGGCACTGTGCCCCTCCTGGCACATGCCCTCAGGTGGGCAAGCAGGTCTGGGTCCCTCCGCCTCAGGTCCCCATATCTGTGGCGGCACTGTTCCACCATCCGCCCCATACCAGTGGCCTCCTCCAGGGCATCGGCCACCTCCTGCCACACCTGACTCCTGTACCTGTCCAGGGGTGCCTCACCAAATAGTGGGCCAACAAGTGGCTCCACAACGGCAACCAAGTTTGCCATCTCTACCTGGCTCCACTGTGCTGCTCTCCTCCACACCATCTCTATTGCTCAGTTAAGTCAAAATGGATCTCTGCAGCGCGGTTCTACCATGTGCAGATGCTGCGCGGTACAGCGCCGCCATTCCCTATCATGCTATCACCGAACAGCAAGATAGTGGTGCACCCATGCCTGACACATGGCACCTAGGGGGCAAAGGTCGGGCACAGGGCAAGGGTCTCTGGCACATGGACAGCCACAGCGCGATTGGAACCCAATGCATCTAGCGCGATTGGGTGCCTGTGTGCCACCTCCTGTAACGGCCTACCGTGCTGTTGCCCCAGTGTGCCTACGATGCCCCAGTGCCACAGCACCATATAGGTGAACAGCGCTGTAGCACCACTGGCACAATGCTGGCCATGCCCTGCATTGCCTCCCATGCACAGCACGTCAGCAGCACAGCAGGCACCTGCATCATTAACCCAGGCATGCGCAGTTAGGTATGTACTGTGCATGTCACAGAACTTCGCCCTTGGCTCAGCACGTTCAACACAATTGCGTAAAGCGCAAAAGCGCAATATTCAGCCATCATATGCAAATCAGCTAATCAGCGGTGCAGTCACTGCATTTGCATCCACTTAAAGATGCGCCTCGCCTCATTTGCATGGGTTGCGCTATAAAAGTGAGACATTGGGCTGAACTGGCCATAGTCAGTTACTGCAGTCTATTGGTGAGTTGCATGCTGTTTGAGAGGGTGGACTGTGGATTTTGGGACATGCATGGGACTGCACAGTCACAGGTAACACCTGTCATTCTCACAGGCTGAATCATGACCGAGCGAGTTGTGGAGGAAGAGGAACAGAGTTGTGGGAGGAGGTTGAGGCCAAATTTCACAAAGGCTGAGATGGATGCCCTGTTCGAGGCCTACCTAGACCAGGAGCTGCTTCTCAGCAGATGCCAGGGAACACCACAGGCCCGTGCTGTTGCATGGGAGGAGGTGACGCATGCTGTAAACCTGCATGGCAGCCACCAGCACTCCATGCAGGAGTGCGAGAAGAAGATGGGCACAGACAGGAGGAGGATTAAGGAGAAGGTGGCTGCCATCAGGGCAGCACGATCTGCGACAGGTGGGGGACAGCCGGAGGTGCTACACCTGACCCCACAGGAGGAGAGGGTTGCTGGCAGCATGCAGCGTTGCTCCATTGAGGATGTTCCGGGTGGTGGATTCTAGACAGGTGGTAGCCCGTCACTGCATGGGGGTAGGTCACATGCAGTAACGTGACTTTGTTTTCTCTTACAGCTCCTGAGCATCTGCATGGTGGTGGACCTGTCCACTGAGGCCGGTCAGATGGAGATGGAGGAGGGCCCATCCACCTCCACAGGAATACGTGGCTCAGTGCAACAGTGGGCCCACCTGGATGTCCAGACTGATGTTGTTGGAGCAGGTGCGGAGGAGGCCCTGCCCGTGTCCCAGGGTGCCAGCGTCCACAGATGCCAGCATGCTGGGACTCAGGCTGGTACCGGGTCCATCACTGATGATGATGTCACTAACGTCATGGGCAGTGATGTGTGTGCCACAGGATGGCCACACAGCAGGTAACATTATGGCCATGGCTGTGGGTGGTGCTGCCATGGAGGCCTGCTTGTCATCACAGTCCCAGCCTCTGCCTGTCAGCACCGGTGGGGCAGCACTGGTGTGTGTACAGGACAGTGGGACTGTTGTGGCCACTGCGGTGGCACCATTGAGCCCTGGAGAGCGGCAGCTGGAGGGGCAGCATTCAGCCAATGGGCTTGAGGGTACAGTGTCAGGGGGTGGCGTCAATGCACCACCTGTGGACATGCCCAGGCCTGCCTCTGGTGTGCAGCACCCACCCTCAAGGGGTGCTGAGCATCAGGGCCGCGCAAACCCTGAGGGACAGCATGCCTATCAGGCAGATGACCTCTTGGATGAGCACACCCGCATACTGCAAGCATCAGTCAATCAGCAGATGTGGCTTGTGACAGCAGTGGATGCACTGAGTGTGGCTCTGAAGCAGGCAGAGGAGCTTTGCAACACAGAAACCTCTCTGCTCCTGGCAGGGATGGACCAGATGCGGGAGGATGTGACCGCTGCCATTGACAGGCTGACACATACAATCACAGCTGCCATGGCCACAGGGGGCACACAGTTAGTTGCCCATGCATCACAGACACCACGCAGTGCAATGTCCACCCCCCTTCCAGGCGTTGTGCGACACCATCCTTGTCGACACTGGGTTCAGCTGTGGGCATCCCGAGCATGCCTGGTGCAGGCATGTTCAGTGTGCTGCAGACCCCTGCGCTAGCATGGTCGTGTTCACGCAGTGGAACCCCTGAGGGACCATTGGTGCCACCCCATGAGGCCAGTGGTCAGCCTGTCACTGCTGGTGGGTCTCGGCGGGGCCACCCATGCATCTGTGGTGGCCGGGGCACTGTGGAATGTGACTGACCTGTCTCCCAGCGTGGCTACTGTCTGATGCTGCCCTGCGTGCATTGTGACATTCAGCGGGCAATGCACGGGTGGGTACCCGGCCCTGAACACACACACATAGTCCATCTGCACACCCTCCTGGCTGCTGTCTGCAGTTGCATGTGCATGATGATGCCTGAATTGTGCTGTATGCCAATGTGCAATGGTGCCCAGCATCTGACACAAGCACAATGACAGGCAGTGGGCATGGTGGTCTGTGGACATGTGTGTGGCTAGGGGTGGCATTCTGGGTCTGTGTGCCTCCTACCCTTTGTGCATGTCTGGTGAGTTGTGTGTGTGTGTCTGTCCATGTGCCATGTTAGACCTCACCATCCCTGGTGGTGTGTGTGGTTCCATGCCCGGCCACTTCCTTTGACGGCATGCACCCCTGGTGTTTGTCCATGCATGTTTGTGGGTTGTGCCTTTGCCACTGGTGGTTGCACATGGCCACATGACTTACCTGGGTTGGCTGAAGTGTTCCTCCATGATGGTGTCCCGGTGCAGCTGTGCCAGCCGGAGCAGAAACATAGAAACATAGAAGTTGACGGCAGATAAGGACCACAAGGCCCATCCAGTCTGCCCATTTCTTTTTCTACCTTATAAATGTGCCATCGGCCTTTGCTCTGTCAGTGGCCTATCTATTCATACTCATTTATATTGCTCCTTATGCTTATCCATGCCTGTTTGAAGCCCTGCACTGTATTCATAGCCACCACTTCTTGAGGTAGGCCATTCCATGCATCCACCACCCTTTCTGTGAAAAAGAATTTCCTCACATTCCCCCTTAATTGGCCCCCCTCTAATCTCATGCTGTGTCCTCTTGTCCTGCTATTTTTCTTATATTTAAACATGTTAGACTCTTTCACCTTGTTAATGCCCTTAAGGTGTTTGAATGCCTCGATCATATCACCTCTCTCCCTCCTTTGCTCAAGGGTATACATATTGAGCTCTGTTAATCTGTCCTCATATGTCTTCTGATGCAGTCCCTGCACCATTTTGGTTGCCTTTCTCTGGACTGCCTCAATTTAGTTAATGTCCTTGTGAAGGTGTGGCCTCCAATACTGCACGCAGTACTCCAGGTGGGGCCTAACCAGTGTCTTGTAAAGAGGGATTATTACCTCCTTCTTACGACTTGTGATACCCCTACTAATGCACCTAACATCCCCTAGCCTTACCTACTGCTTTGAGGTCTGCTTGGATGATTTCAGGTCATCAGTGATGATGATGCCCAAGTCTCTTTCTTCCTTTGTGACTGCTAGCAACTCCCCTCCCACCCTATAGGTGGCTTCAGAGTTTCTCTTCCCTATGTGCATGATCTTGCACTTCTTTGCATTAAATCCCAGTTGCCACTCTTCTGACCATTTTGCTAGTTTATCCAGATCTCTTCTCATTCTGCCCACCCCATCTGGATCATCTACTCTGTTGCAGATCTTGGTGTCATCTGCAAACAGACAAGCCTTACCCTCTAGTCCATCTGCAAGGTCACTAATGAAGATGTTGAAGAGGACTGGCCCCAGGACTGATCCCTGAGGTACCCCACTTGTGACTTGCATCTCTTCTGACTGTATACCATTTACCACCACTCTCTGTTTTCTGCCCGTCAACCAGTTTGCCACCCAGTTGACCAACTTCTGACCCACCCCGAGCCTACCCAGCTTATTTATCAATCTTCTATGTGGAACAGTGTCAAAAGCTTTGCTAAAGTCAAGGTAGGCGACATCAACTGCTCCCCCTTGGTCCACCACTCTGGTTACCCAGTCAAAGAAATCTATGAGATTAGTTTGACAGGACCTTCCTTTTGTAAACCCATGCTGTCTTGGATCCTGTGCCCCATGGATTCCAGGTGTTGCACTATCCTTTCCTTAAGGAGTGCCTCCATAATCGTGCCCACTACTGAGGTAAGACTGACTGGTCTGTAGTTCCCTGTCTCCTCCTTGCTACCACTCTTGTGGAGTGGGATCACATGAGCCCTTCTCCAGTCTTCTGGGACCTGTCCTGTGCTCAGAGACTCACTAAACAATTCTGCTAATGGCTCTGCTAGTTCCACCTTTAGCTCCTTAAGTACCCTGGGATGTATGCCATCAGGTCCCATTGCCTTATCCACCCTGAGCTTAGCAAGCTCTTGTAGGACGCTTTCTTTTGTGAAGGGAGTAGTGCTCACCTCCCTCCCCCCTGTGTCCATGGTGCTGAGCTGTAGGCCCTGCCCTACCTTCTCTTCAGTAAATACTGAGCAAAAGTATCTATTTAGGATAGATGCTTTTATATGGTCCTCCTCCTCAGATGCTCCCTTTTCTCCATTAAGCTTAGCAATACCCCCTCTGGACTTTCTCCTTTCACTAATGTATCTATAGAAAGTCTTGTCACCTTCTTTTACTGTTCGTGCTAGTGTTTCCTCAGTTTGGGACTTTGCCTGCCTTACTGCCTTCCCTGCTTCCCTTAGGGCAGTTTGGTATGCCCCCTATCTTCATCCCTGTGTTCCCTTATATTTTCTGAAGGCCAGCCTTTTGGCTCTGACCTTTTCTGCTACTGTATTTGAGAACCAAAGTGGTTTCCTTCTTCTTTTGCACTTCCTTTTTGTCTACACACAATGGGATGTTGCTTCAAGTATTGCATCCTTAATGCTTGCCCACTTTGCCTGTACCCCCTCACCTGTGTTTCTTTTTGCCAGGGCTAGCTCAACTCTGTTGGCCATCTTTTCAAAGTCAGCTCCTCTGAAGTCCCATATTTTTGCCTTGGAATGGGATGATTTAGATGTAGTAGCCAAATTGAACCATACCATGTGATGGTCACTGGCCCCCAGGTGACCTTCTACCTGGAAATCTGTGATCCCTTCTCTGTTAGTATTAGATCTAGGATAGCCCTGTCTCTTGTGGGTTGTTGTACCAGTTGTTTGAGGCCCTCCCCCTGCAGGGAATCCACTATGTGTCTAGTTCTGGCAGATGTTCCTGCTGGTATTGACCAATCTGTATCTGGCATGTTGAAGTCTCCCATTATCAGAACCTCCCCTTTAGCTGTCATGTTTTGTATATCTTCTAACAGTAATGTGTCTATGTCCTCCCCCTGGTCTGGGGGCCTGTAGACAACCCCAGTTCTTATGGCTGTCCCATTTCCTGTTTCCAGGGTGGTCCCATCACCCAAAGGGGGGCTGCCCATCACCATTATCACTGGCGTCCTCATTGTACCCATCGCTGTCCCCCTCTTTGACCTGTACGGCTATCCCACATTCGTTCGGCATGTTGTGCAGGATGCAACAGGCCAGGAATAGCCCGCAGGCCTTTGAGGGGCTGTACTGTAGGGCACTGCCGGAGGTGTCCAGGCAACGGAAATGTGCCTTTAGCATCCCGAACACCCGCTCGATGACATTACGTGTGGTGGTGTGTACCTTATTGTAGCACTGCTGCGATGGGGTCGACGGCCGCCGGTATGGTGTGAGCAGCCAGGGACGGAGTGGGTATCCACTGTCACCTGTGTGTAGAGGATGGAGGTTAGTTTGGTGATCAGCATCGCCCTGCCCTTGGCCATGTAGGCCACTACCCATGTCACCTCTGACCATGCCCCTCCCAAGCCCTATGTTTGTCCGTGTGGTTTGCATACTCACCCACTAAGTGGCCAGTGGGGATGTCCCCACTCTCGAATCTGTGGCACAGTGCCGACTGGTGCCAGATAAAGGCATTGTGTGCTCCCCCAGGGTGCTTGGCACAGACATTGATTATGCGCCCCCTGGCATCGCACACCACCTGGTAGTTGATGCTAACATAGCCCTTGCGATTCATGTATGCTGCCCCCTCAGGGCCAGGTGGTGTGAGGATGGCCACATGGGTGCAGTCTATTGCCCCTAGCACACCAGGCATATGTGCTACCCTGTGGAAGTCCTGTATGTTTGCTGTGCACTCCACCAGTGTGCTGGGGAAATGGATGTACTCCGCAGCATGTGGCAGCAGTGCGCTGAGGAATTGGGTGAGGTGGAGTGACCCGGCTAACTGGGTTATGCCTGTGGTGTCCCCTGTTGGTCTCTGGAAGGTACCCGTGGTGAGCAAGCACATGCAAGCTGTCACTTTAGTCTCCACTGACAGAGCATGGCTCCGTCGTGTGGGTGCCTGCATCACATCACTGCACAGCTCACAAAGCCACCTCAGAATTGCCCGATTCAGGCAGTACCGGCCCACGATCTCAGTAGCCACCTCAGAATTGCCTGATTCAGGCAGTACTGGCCCACAATCTCAGTATCACTGTACAGCTCGAAGCTGATGCTGGCTCGGTACTGCCTGTTGTGGGCATACTGCCAACAGGCTCTTCCACAGCCATGCCCTCCTGCTGCCCACCTTCTCACCCCCCTCATTACTGCCTCCATCTGGATGGTGGCACTGGCCATGTCCCTGGCTTGTGTTCACCCCCCTGGTAGCTGTTTCTGTGTTCCCCCGCTATCCTGGCTGCCACTTCCTCTGCACTGGGAACACCTGACTGTGCTGGCCTCAGTGTTGTGTGGCACTTCCCCCTTCTGCACTGTGCCTGTGGCTCCCCACACCTTTCCTGAGCCTGTGGGTTCCAGGTGCCCTTTCACTGTCCTGCCCTGTGTGTGTGTGTGTGTGTGTGTGTGTGTGTGTGTGTGTGTTGCCTGTGTGGCTGGCTATAGTTCAGCAACTTGTAGCTTCCCTGTAGTGTTCTTGCACCTCTCCCTTGTTCCTTTTTATTTTGGCTTATTTCCGCTACGGTGCAACTTCTGCTTGCTCCCCTATTGCGCATGGCGCATGTTGTTGAATATTGCACTGCGCCGTTTATGCATGGTTCCTCCCCCTTCAGTTGCACATACATTCATTATCATTGCGCTATTGCTCAGCGTGATTTGGGGGGTCCAACTGCCTCCCACTGAATATCGCAGAATGGCGCATTTTCGGACTTGCGCTGACGCAACCCTATTGCACATGGCACAACCCTTTTGAATATCTGGGCCTGTATGTAAAAGGAAATAAAAAGCATAAAAAGATAGAGGAGAGAATCTGTGGAGAAGTGAAGTGTGGATTACAAGAAGAAAGTATGAAACATCTTTTTTGAGTGTAGTTTTATACTTCTGTTTTGGGAAATGCTAGCTAAGTGCTGGAATATGAATTGTTTAAAAATATTACATATGATATTTTGGTATATGGGCAGTTAACTAAGGAATGGCAGAACATGAATAAAAGTACAGTATATGTAGTTTTTTGCTATACTAAAGTAAGCTATATGGCAGACTAGATGCCAGAGATTTAAAAAAAATAAAGAACAAACTTTGCAAGACTTACTGTTCAGAATACAGGTAGAAATTGATAAAGTATATGAAGAAGAATGTAGAATTTTTGGAGAAGATAGAGCTAAAGAATTGTGGAAAGAAATAACTGGAATTGGATAAAAATGTGAATCAATGAAGTATGTAAACTATCTGTTTTTGTTTGTAAATAAAAATGTCCCCTACTCTTTTTGAGAAGTGCCATGGGATCTTTAACATCCACCAGAACTACCACCAGAACAGGCAGATGGGACCTCGGTTTAACATCTCATCCAAAAGACAGCACCTCAGGAGTGCAGCACCCCCCCTCATGCTGCACTACAGTGTTGGTATTGGGGATATTAACCTAAGAACCTGGTGTGGAGATAGAACCCACAGCCTTCTGATCTCCTGGCCTCAGAGGTGAGTGTGCTACCTGCTGAGCCACTGACACTGCATTATAGTTGTTCTAGTCAGTGACATCATCATGAGTTGCAACCAGTCAGTGGCTCCTGAGGCTCCTCATCTTGTCTCTGCACAGAACCCTGATAGGAGAGCACCTGGACAGCTGTGTTCAATTTTGGAACCCCCACCTAAGGAAGGAGAGGAGACAGTGCAGAGTAGGGTGACCAACATGATACATGGTCACAAGGGAGGACATGCAAATAGAGGCAGGAGAGTCTCAACATGTACTCATGGGAGACCAGAAGTTAGAGGGAGAACATGATCAAAATGTTTAAATACTTGCAGGATATAAACAAAAGCAATATGTTCATAGAGAATGGCAACATTAATACCGAGAGGGATAAGAGAAAGTGGTGGGGGGTAGGTTTGAAAAGGACTTTAGGAAATTATTTTTCACAGAGCAGGTGGTGGATAGGTGGAATAGACTGGTCAGTGTAAAAATGGTGAATGGATTCAAGAGAAGGTAGGACAAGCACAGAGGGCTAGTTAACAGAGCTGGGTGGATCAGGGTGTGGAGGTTGGTCATGGACCCCTAGAGGACATGTACCACCTCACAGGAAAGACTGAATAGATCATTAGGCCTTCTTCTGCTGGCAGTTGTCTACATTTGTATGTTTTTGAACTGTACTGATCAGCTGGAGTGCTCCACAGTGTGCTCAGTTTCATTAGATTAGCAACCTGTGCAAGACTTTGTGCACCTGTGCAAGTCCAGGAACACTAGGCCTAATGATTAAACCTCCTATTTTCTCACTACCCACCCTGTTCCGTTATTTGACAAAGACATGTTTGGGAAACCTTTTCTCCTGCTATTGTCTGCTCCCCACACCTTTCACTTACCCTCTCTGTTCTGGACTTTTTCCCTATTTGTTTCTCCTAATCTGGCATGACCGCTTTCTTGTAATAATAATAATGTGATTATTGATATCTCATGTCCTTTTGCACAAATGATTTGATATGTATTTGTATATGTTTTCTCGCTCTTGACACAGCACAAATTGTTGTGTTATCTATGTAACCTTTTTTGTACTGTATCTAATTGACGTGGAACCCTTGTAAAAGAGCCTCTGGCTCAAAGGTAGTAATTCCTAGAACAATAAACTAAACTAAACTAAAAAAAACTAAACTAAACTAATGTCACAGGTTGGAGTACCTAGAGTGGTGCAATAGTGAGTCACATACAACGTGGGTTTTAAGGACCAGGAAGACAAAAGAGAGAGAGAGATGGGCCATATGATTACAGTGGAGGGGAATATGTAAGCAATAATACCTGACAGGGTGGGCATTATTGGGAAATACCGGACCACCCGGGGGCATAATGAGGCCCAACACCGCAGGAGGAGGACCTTATAGCCCCTGGAGGGTCCGGTATTTCCAATAATGCTCATCCTGGAGGGTATTATTGCTCTTAGAAAATGGCCATCTAAGTAAATATTTGGGAAGTGATAAAATAAGATAGTAATTTAGTGTCAAAAAATGTCTATAGGTATTACAAAATACTTTATTGAGAAAGTAGTGCATAGGCTTTTCCAGGTCCTGTTGCTCCTCCCTCCTGTCTAGAAAGCCCTTCTGGTGGAGTTGACCCCCAAAATACACCCACTCACAGACTGAAGAAAAAAAGGAGTGTGGAATTAAAAAAAATTGATGTTACATTGTTTGGGCAGTTTGTAGTTATTTTTATTTGTTCAGTTTTTTTTTTTTATTTCGTTGTGGTCGTCAGTTGAAACTCGGAAGCTGTGTGTTGAGGTCGTGACCTTTGAACATAGTGGAAATGGGATCCTGTATTTGGTGTGAGGGAAACTTGCGAGGTACATTTATTTATTTTTTGAAAGAAGAGAGTTTGGTTTAAAATTACTGGTTTTCTGCTTTGCCGCGTGAAGGATGAACGGGATGTGAGTGATGGCTTCGTTGTCTTTCTAGTGAGTTGGCATCGAGATAGCGCGGTCAGGATAGTGGTGCTGTTTTACAAGAAAACTGTTTACACTCTTCTGACCACGAAGTTACCGGAATATCTTTTGTTGTTTTTTTTTTAATCTAGTTATTGCTGCCTGCTACTGAGGGATAGCCTATTGGGGAGGCAGTAGTCTCTTGCTAAGTGAGAGAAAAACATGGCGGGGATTTTAAATTCTTTCAGGTGTCTTCAGCCAATGAGAAAGTGGGCTGGGCAGCAGGGTGTAAGGGTACCTTGTGAAGTGCCACTTGGACTGGCTCTTATTTTTAGTTGGGCATATATTGAAAAATAAATGCCCAGCTTAGAACCTGTTTGAGCCAATCAGGTGTGAGAATTTATTCTTGCCATTTTCTAAATAAATATAAAATGCTGAAATGCTGCCTTTCTCTTGGTATAAATTATCTTACTGTTCCATTTCTGTGTTTGTTTTAGTTATCCTAGTGGGTGTTTCTGATTTAAACACATCTAATAAGTACCATTTAAACTGTATGGTACAGTCTATGTCCTTCCTCAGTTTTTCCATTGTTGGTACAATGCACCCATGAGGAAAAAAATTGGGGAGAGATACTGTGGGTTCAGCTGGAAAGGAAAATGGGGTCAGCCATCCACATAGTGATGGTCTATAGACCACTAGCCCAGGAGGAAGAGACAGATAGGAAGTTAATGCTAGCCATCCAAAGGATGGTGGACAAGGGGGAGGTTGTGCTGGTTGGAAATGTCAGTATTCCAGATGTGGACTGGAGCCTCCCAGCAGCAGCATCAACCAGGAGCAGATTTATCCTGGAATCCCTTCAAGGTGCCTTCCTTAAGCAACTGGTCATCGGACCAACTCGACAGAAGGCAATACTGTACTTCATGCTTACAAACGGGGAACAGTGACACAGAAACATAGAATTTGATGGCAGATAAGGACCGCTTGACCCACCTAGTCTGCCCATTGTCTGACAGTGATAGCATAGTCCTACTGATACAATGGGAGGAAGGAACTCAACAGATGACTGGTCTCATTCTGCCTCCAAATATGTATCATGTACAGTATGTATGTATGTATGTATAACATGTGTACAATATGTATGTATGATGGATGGAAGTATTTATGTATGCAGTTTGCAATACTTGCCTTTGCACTGGCACAGTTAATCTGCCACAAGGGATTTTGGTCAGTTCCAATTAAAAGCTTGGAATATCCAGCGGACCTGGATTTGATTCCTACAACATCCACTTGCATACTGTGTGACCCTGAGCAAGTCACTTAACTTGCCTAGTGCTCCTGGGATGCCTCTGAAAACTAGCATTGTGCCTAGGGTTCACCCATGACACAGTGACATATAACACAGTGATGTAAATTAGACCGCAAGTGATTCATTGACAGCTAGTGCATCATCCTGACATTCTGCCAACAGGGAGCTGTAGCACCGTACCTGAAAATGAAAGATAACAGCACAGCAACCCGCACACAGTACTGGGACACCAAGTAAACATCAGCAGTATGAGAAAGCAATATGAAAGTATATTATAACAAACTCTATGGCCTAGAAAGACAAAGAGAAGGCACATAACACGACAGGAAAGAATTACAGGAGCACCTGAAGCTTTGTTGTTACCAAGTTTACTAACACCATCAATCACAATACATGCAATAGTCTTATTCATCACAAACCTTGCATGACAGGGAACGGAAAAATAAAATCATACAGACACCACTCCAACAGTCACACACCTTAAAAACCCACCGCTGACATCACTTACGTTCAGCATACCGAGCGGCAAGAAATCAAAGTAGCCCCAGCAGCCTGCAGCAACATCCCGGCAACATAATTACCATGCCAGTAATGAGTTGGCACATTAACAAACTACTGTCACTAGTGGGTCTTAATTGGTTACTAAAAGAATGAGTAATTGAATAAATAAATACATAAATAAATAAATAAATAAATACATAAATAAATAAATTGGAGGTATGACAATTTTCCAAAACACTGTTGGAAATGGGCAAATGTAAATGTGATTCTACCCAGGATTTCCTTAAAGATTTCAAATACATGCATAGATAGAGCATTTGATTGTGTGTATATATACGCTGTAAACAGGGTTTACATTTTTGCATAAATTTAAAATTAGCATGATAGTACTACACTGCTTTGCTGCAACTGCTTGTACACCAGGAGCAGGATCAATGCAGCTAAATGGGACTATTCTATTTTTTGTTTTGTGTTTGTTTTTTTCATGGCAATATAAAGCACCCAAATTTCTAGTTTTATAATTTTCTACAAATACAGTAAATAAACAAGAAACTTACTTTAAAGAGTTCAAACATATAATTCGTTGCTGTGTGAGAGACTATAACTGACACTACAGAGTCCATTTAGCTCTCTGTAACATTTATATGAAGGGCATTGTGCAAATTAAAGTCAGTGTGCCCTGCCCCCACCACACTGTCATCTAAGTAATTTTATGATTGTGGAAGGCAGTAGAAGTATTAATTTATTTAGCTTTTATTTACCAAGTAAGCATACTAAACAATCACAGTGCCTATTTTCAGATGTGACAAGGGAGTTACATGACAATAAAAATGCATACAACATCAATACAGTGACTTTTGCAAGCTGTAGAAGAGCAGATTGGCAATTGCATAGGTATATTTATAATTGTCTGCCCCTCCCCCAAGAAATGCTCTCGGCATTATGTACCTAATGCAAGACTACATTACATTGTCTGGTAGGACTGGGCAAAATTGCTCATGCATTGTTGTAGAATTATTTCCACAAAAATTGCAAAAGGGACAAAAATTGTGTAAAAAATTTATATTTTTTCCATGCAAAAAATGGGTTTCACACACTTGTCACTTGATTTCAACATTTGTATGACAATAGCTAAATCCAATGCATTTTGCAATACCAATAATGTGCAAAAATGGGTTTTTGCATAATTTTCACCCACAAAATAAGTTACCTAAAATGTTTTTGACAAAACATGAAAACACTTTTAAACTCACAACACTTCAGTCTTTAACAAATGTAGCATCTGAATCGCCTACTGCATGCCAAGCATTAAGATTCATTCATCCATAATGAGTGCGATGACCATAAGCTCCTTAGCCTTCATCACCTATGGTATCATAAGTTACAATGCAGTATCTTCTACCACACACGTGCATGCACGCACGCTCACACACACTACTACAACAGCAGTGGGTCATTAACACCCTGACAGTGTGTGCTGACAGGGCAATAATGACATTTATGCCCAGTTAATCTGATATTACCTGCTGGGACAAAGTACTGCTTGCTGAAGAAAGCAAATTGTAATGGTCATTAGGCAGAGCTGTGTCAAGGCAGTGGAGCTAAGAGGATCACACTTTTGCTGAGGCCTAATTTAATTTCTGTGTTAAGAGAGGAATGAAACAGTTGGGGACCAGATTGTCAGTCCTGAAACGTGGCATGGGGTTTAGTGAGGTCATAACATAAGGCACGTGATCAGCACCATGCCTCCTCCCTTGATTTGATCACAGACATGAAGGCTTCTTGCCCGACTGCTTTGAAATGGGCACAGCTCAGTTGCCTTCCTGAGTCCATTTAATGCTCACTTAGCTTTAGCAATGCTGCAGTTATGAATAAGTAAAGATTTCTCTGGCTCTGCCAGTGCAAAACCAGGGGGAGGGGTGCATGTGGGCAAGAATTTAGGTTCATTCTATCTGGTGACATTGGGCAAGTTTTTCAAAAGGACTTTTATTGTGCAGCCTATTACCATAAGAGAAAAACATACAAGTGTTCCCTATATCCTCACAGTGTTACATGTGTTGCTTGTAACAAATTGATATGTTAAAGCTTAGAAATGCATATATTTTATTTCTGTTGCCAAAAGGATGGGATACCTTACTTAAGCAATAAGGCATGACAAGGTGTGTGTTATCCTGTAATAATGTCACTCCTGGGGTGGGTTGAAGCACGAGGCAAAGCCGTGTGCTTCCACCACCCAGGAGTGACGTTATTACACAATCACACACACCTCGGAGTGCCTTATTGCAATTATACAATGGCTCGATGTTCTACAAAAAAAAATAAAAATAAAAATGTTTTTAGTAGATTTTTAGTGAGGCAGTATATCTTTGTTTCTGAAAAAAAAATCCATATCCTCCAAAAAATCAGCATAGTGATGTTATTGTGTAATATCATCACTGTCTCAGGCACACACTGACCAATCAGAGTCCAGGAAATTTTCTTGCCATTGTATAATCATAAAATAATGCACTTATTTTGGACATGCTCAAATTCTATATATTGTTTAGGGATTTTGGTTAGTTGCACTATAAATTAATTGCATGTCCTGACACCTTGAATAAAACTTTTTTGTGACGGTTTTCCTATACCCTTACAGCCCCCCCCATCACCACCACTACCTGATCACATCATTTATTGGAGAGCACAAAGCACATTTTGGATTTAGTATAGCCTTGGATCAAATAAGTAAGCAGTTCTGATTAAACTAGTAAACCTCAGCTATTCTTGTGCTTTATTAATTGCATGTGATAATTCACTTGTGGTTCATTTTATCTACATGTATAATGAGGATTAATTCTTGCGCTTGTATTTATTTATTTATTTTAAAAGTTTCATCAGGAAAGACATATTGAGTTGCTAGCAACTCCTTTCCATATGTGTCCTGGGGGCTGAGGGGTAATGGAAATAGTTCAACAGGAGGAAAACAATGAAATTATTAACAGCATTTCAAAAAATTACAATAGAAGTCATAGATAACAAAGGAGTATATCAAATGAGCATAATCATAATTATTGTAAGGCAAATCAATGCAACAGGTACATGTAATAGTTAAAAATGTAGTATTGCAGGTAGGTGAACTACTCATACAGTGCCGGTATAACTGGGGAATGAGGGCAGCAAAATAACCAGAGCAATACTAGTGGGGTGGAAGTCAAGAGAAATAGGGTCATGGCCAGTGTAGAAAAGTCATGACAAAGAGACTTAAGGGAGAAAGTAGAAAAGGCAGAGCAGACTGACAGGGGAAGGGAGGACGAGAGATCAGGAATGCAAAATGAGAAATCAGATTAACCAACAGTAGATTTCTTAGAAGGAATAGATGGAATGGGAAATATTAATACAAAGAGGGTAAGTGGAAGAAGGAGAAGAGAGTAGGGATGTAAGATATGAGGGAAGGGAACCAAACCAGAATTTGGATATAAAACAGGCACAATGGGAAAGGTGCCTGGTATCAAGAGAGGGGATCAAAAGGGCAGAGTAGAGGGAGAAGCGATGGGTATGAGGGGGACAGGCTAAGACAAAAAGAGTGAAAGAGGGGGTCCAGACTGGCAAGGGAGGATTTGAGTGCTCCTCTGTAGATGATATCACCATCATCAAAAATAGAGAGAATAGAATCATAGAAACATATAAATATAGAATCTTTTCTCAGATAAGGACCATACGGCCCACCTAATCTGCTCATTTCCCTACTCACTGCCGCAGCCCCAGTTCCATCTTTAAAACAATCTCTCAGTGAGGAGGAAGCAGGATTCTCACTTTGTATCTGTGCAGTACACCAAGCTTGTGGTGAAGCTTATGGTGCATGGCATCAATATGCACCATGAAATCAAGATGTCAGTCCAGCCAGATCCCAAGGTACTTAAAGGAAGATACATCCTCAATTGTAGCACTATTAATGGTATGACATAAAAGGAGGCAGATGAGCCTGGAAAGCCTTGGTCTGTCTGTCTTTCTTAGTTCTGTAAAAAAGCATGGAAGACATTTTTTCCAATAAATGTTGTGTAAATCTAGTTTTCTAAGGAACCTTTTATTATGCATCAGTTTGTGAGAAGTAAGAAGTAGCACTGTGGGGTAATTCAGAGTAGGGATGGGCTACCCATCTGGTAACTGCAGCAGGTAGGAAATATACTATCCTACCCAACATAATAGGGCATTTTTTGGGTCAGGTACTGTGTCCACAGACAATGGAGTGGGTATTAGGTAATAATAAAAAAAATATTAATTTTCTGTGGAGCCTGTGGGGCCCTGGGGATTTCGTGCACCACTCCAATCAGGCATTAGAGGCAACCTGATGAGGTCCTCACACCAGACACCAGCCTGACAATGTGATTAGTCAATGCTGGTGTCTGAGCTCACTGTCTGTGTGAGCACACTGCAGAAGACAGTTGCAGCTCAGAGGAAAGGGAGCGATCAGTTGGTGACTCAGCACTCACAGATGAATCTGAACCCCCCAAAAATGGTAAAAAGCAATAGTAAACAAAAAAAAAGCACAAAAGCACATAGAGGATAGGAGAGAACTTGGGGACTGAATGGGAAGGGAAGGGATTGGGAATCGGGATCTTCTGTCTGAGTGACTCAGTGGCAGGTAGAGTAAGCCAATAGTTGCCCTGAGCCTGTATGTCTCTGCAGCCGTGAGAGCCATTTACTTTGCCTATTGTCTGTGCCCAAGTTATGTGTGTGTGACATCTAGCACTACTCTGTGTCTCTGAAGCCATTTTAGGCTGTATAGTCAGTGTCTGTTCAGTGCCCCCAGCCCTGTGTATCTGTTACTCTCTGTCACTGCATAAAGTCATTGCGGCTGTATTATACACAGTCTGTTAGGTGCCCTGAGCTCTGCAATCTGTGTATCTCTTGGTGAGAGCCATTTAGTTTGGCTGGCTGTATTACACAGTGTCTGTTAGGAGCCTCAGATCCCTGTGTGTGTGACATCTAGCTACTCATGTCTCTGAAGCCAGTTCTGTTGGTGGCCCCAGCCCTGTGTGAGCTACTAGCTACTCTGTGTCTTTGCACAAAGCTACAGTATGGCAGCTGTATTATACACAGTTTGTTTGGTGCCCTGAGTCCTGTCTGTGTGTGTATCTCTTAGTTAGAGACATTTAGGCTGCCTGGCTGTATTATGCACTGTTGGGTGCCCCAGGCTATGTGGGTGACATATAACAACTCTGTGTCTCTGCAGAGCTATTTTGGCTGTATTACAGTGTCTGTTAGGTGCTTCAAGCCCTGTGTGTGACATATAGGTAAGCTGTGTCTCTGCATAGAACCATTTTGGGCTTTTTGGCTGTATTACACACTGTCTGTTAGGTGCCCTGAGCCCTGTGTGTGACATATGGTTACTCTGTGTCTCTGCATAAAGCTATCTTGTCTGTATTACACACTGTCTGTTAAGTGCCCAGAGCCCTGAGTGTGACATATAGCAACTCTGTGTGTCTGCATAAAGCCATTTCAGCTGTATTACACACTGTCTGTAGGTGCCCCGAGCCTTGTGTGTGACACATACAGTCGCTACTCTGTGTCGCAGAAAGCCATTTTGTCTGTATTAGACACTGTCTGTTAGGTGCCCCGAGCCCTGTCTGTGACATAGGTATTCTGTGTCTCTCTGTAGTATAACAAAAGTCATTTAGGTTGTATTAAACTGTTAGCCTGTTAGGTGCCCTGAGCCCTTTGTGTGACATATAGCTACTCCATGTCTCTGCATAAAGCCACTTCAGCTGTATTACACACTGTCTGTTAGGTGCCCCAAGCCTTGTGTGTGACATATCGCTACTCTGTGTCTGAATAAAGCCATTTTGGCCATATACACACTGTCTGTTAGGTGTTCTGAGCCCTGTGTGTGACATATAGGTACTCTGTGTCTCTGCATAAAGCCATTGCAGCTGTATTATGCTCTGTCTGTTAGCTGCCCTGAGCCCTGTCTGTGACATACAGTAGCTACTCTGTGTCTCTATGCAGTATAGCAAAAGCCATTTAAGCTGTATTACACTGTCTGTTAGCCTGTTAGGTGCCCTGAGCCCTGTCATAGCTACACTGTGTGTAACATCTCTTTGTGGCATAGTAAAAGCCATGACTTTTTCCACTATGTCTCGTATTTCTCAGACTAAGTCTACTAAAAGGAAGCACAGTGCTAGTGCACGTGCAACTGAAAATGATGAGAACAATATAAATCCTAGCAGTAATGAAGAACATAGTGACAATAATAACAATAACATTACCAGGATCGTCACTAAATGTCCTCCTGAACCAAAAAAACATGTTACCAATGGAATTATAATAGAGTTTCAGAAAGAACTGACAGGAGTTACTGGTAGAGGTACTGAACATTTTGTCACATGTGCCAGAAGATTTCCAGCTGCTGAAGGGGCATGCAAGGAGGGGGAGGCATCCTCCTCAATTATAACCTCAGATGCTGAGACAGCGAATGCTGATAAAGTTGGTGGTGATAGTGGGGACTGGGATTGGGACAGCCCAGACTGTGTCCCACCTGATGATGACAGCACTTCCAGTTCTTCTGAATCTTGTGGAAATGTGGTCAGTACTAGTTTCAATGAGGGGGTTGTAGCGGATGCTGCTGTAGGGCATGAGAAGCAAATGCAGAAAAAATCATGTGCTAAAGTAAAAATAAGAAGATGATCATGGATGGGAAATATTAATGTGAACAAGGAAATGGCAGCACATGGTTTCCTCCAGGTCCCTTCACTGTACAAGAAATAGTGCCAGGTATTGTACAATAGTACAAAGCACAAAGGATAAATCTTTAATGTGGAATTTATTTTATATTGACCCTGCAGACAACTCTCGAGCTGTATGCAGTCTGTGCAAAAAGAATGTCAGTTATGGTGGCAAAGAGGGGCATTTTGGAACATTGTGGGGCAGGGCAAGGGACAGCGTGGTTGGTATGGACAGCAGTGGAGGCAGTGGTGATGGTAACCATAGTGACAATGAACTGGAAGCAGGAACTGACATTGAATCACTTGATGTGTCCTTGCAGTCTTTCCAGAAAAAACATGGATTGTTTTCTTCTGACACCATCAAGTACTGCAAAATCCTGAAGTAGTACTCCACGGGTGGGATATTCAGAGCAGTTGCACCATGCGCAATAGGGATGCACCCGTTCAAGAGCGGAAATGTGCCATAGTGCAATATTCAGTGGGATCAGCAGTGCAGCACAACACGTAATGCACCGCAGTGCAACAGAAATGAATGTATGCGCAACTGCAGGAAGGGAACCAGGAATAATGTGCGCAGTGCAATATTCATCGGTAGGCGACGTGCACAGTAGCGGAGCAAGTGGAAGTTGCACGACAGCGGAAATGAGCCAAAATAAAAGGCAGCAAGAGAGGGGAGGATGAATGCGCCACAGAGGAGCCATAGTGGGGGAGCACGGAGATAGAGTGGCAGGGAGGCAAGACAGGAAGCAGGGGGCAGATGTGGCCAGGAGGTGGACGGGGCCCACCGGAGGTGTGTGTGAGTGAGAGAAGGAGTGTGTGCCTGTGTGTGTGTGCATGAGAGGGCCTAAGCATGCCACAGAGGACAGAGGGCAGTGGCAAGAGGCAGGGCAGCCAGAGGTATACCCGGTGCAGGGGCAGCACCAGCAACACACAGCGGGGGGGGCCAGGTAGACAGCTGCCGGGGGGGGGAACCTGCCAGAGACATGGCCAGTGCCACCTTCCAGATGGAGGCAGTAATGAGGGTTGTGAGAAGGCAGGCAGCAGGGAGGCACAGCCGTGGAAGGGCCCATCAGCGGTACACCCACAACAGGCTGTACCAAGCCCACACCATCTTCAAACCATACAGTGACACTGAGATTGTGGGCTGGTACTGCCTGAAATGGGCGATTCTGAGGCAGCTCTGTGAGCTGTGCAGACATGAGGTGCAGACACCTACACGACGGAGCCATACGCTGTCTGTGGAGACTAAGGTCACAGCCATCATGTGCCTGCTCACCACGGGCACCTTCCAGAGACAAACAGGGGACATGACATGCATAACCCAGTCAGCCGCATCATGCCTACACACACAATTCCTCAGTGCACTGCTGCCACATGCTGTGGAGTACATCCATTTTCCCAGCACACAGGCGGAGCGCACAGCACACATACAGGAGTTCCACAGGGTAGCACAGTTGCCTGGCATGCTTGGGGCCATAGACTGCACCCATGTAGGCATCCGCATGCCACCTGGCCGGAGAGGGCAGTGTACATCAACAGCAAGGGCTACCTGAGTGTCAACTGCCAGGTGGTGTGCGATGCCAGGGGGCACATAATCAATGTCTGTGCCATGCACCCTGGAGGAGCACATGATGTCTTCATCTGGCACCAGTCCGCACTGTGCCATAGGTTTCAGAGTGGGGACATCCCCACTGGCCATCTGTTAGGTGAGTATGCATAGCACGCTGGACGATAGGCGCAGATGTGGGGGGGTGTGGGGCATTGGCAGGTGTGCGATGTGGAATGGCCATGATGGCCCATGGCACAGTGTCGCAGACCACCATGCTAACGACTCCCCTCTACACACAGGTGACAGTGGTTACCCACAATGGCCCTAGCTGCTCACACCATACCAGCACCCCACGACCACAGCACAGCAACAGTACAATGAGGCATACGCCACAACACAGAATGTCATCGGGTGGGTGTTCGGGCTGCTGAAGGCACAGTTCCGTTGTCTGCACACATCAGGCAGTGCCCTACAGTACGGCCCCTCAAAGGCCTGCAGACTATTCCTGGCCTGCTGTATCCTGAACAACATGGTCACCAACTGTGGGATAGCCATTGAGGTCGAGGAGGGGGACAGCGGTGGGGACGAAGAGTACGCTCATCCAGCAGGTGTTAGGCAGCCACCCCCTGGTCGAAGGGTCCCAGGCTGGCCCGGATGGCCCAGCAGCACTGGGAAACCATCACAGAGGAGCACTTTGGACAACACAGGTATGTCAACAGGGCCACATGCAACCACCAAGGACAAGGGCACTGCCCACAGACAGGAAGGGGTAGGCACCAGGGGAGGATGGCATCAGGGGTGTGGGAATGGGCAGGGGACCATACACAAATGCAGGGATAAGCAGGGCTGCACACGGCATGCACACACATGGACACATACCACAACCCATGCACACAGGGTAACAGGCACGCCCACCCCAACAGGCACCCCCACACCCACACAGGACCACACACTACCACGCCCAGTAGCTGGCACTGTGCGTGCCTCAGACACTGAACACCATTGCACAGTGGCAGACAGCACTGCACAGGCATCATCATGCACATGCCACAGTGGCCAGCAGCCTGGAAGGAGAGCATGGGGACCATGTGTGTGCAGGGCTGGGCACCTCGACCATGCAACGCACAAAGAACACCACAGTGCACACAGGACAGTGGCAGACAGTGGCCATGGAGGGGGATGGGTCAGTCATACAGCACAGCACAGTACCACGGCCACTACGGATGCGTAGGCGGCCCCGCCGAGACCTGCCAGCTGCGCCAGGCAGAGCAGTGGCCTCATGGGGTGGCACCAAAAGGCCCTCAACAGTGACACTGCATGAACATGACTGTGTCCACGCAGGGGTCTGCAGGCCATCAAACATGCCCACACCAGGTGTGCTAGGTATGCCCACAGCCGAACCCGGTGTCGAAATAGCAGGGGTCGCATGACGCTGGGAACGGGGTGTGGACATAGCTCTCTGTGGGGTGTGCAGTGGCTGGGCACCCATCCGGTTGGCCAGTGTAGCCACGACAGTCACCATTGCAGTGGTCTGCCTGTCAATGGCAGCGGTCACATCTGCCCGCTGCTGAGACAACTCTGCCAGGAGCAGAGCATGGTCCCTGCTGTGCCGATCCTCTGCCTGGTGCCGCGCCACACAGAGCGCATCCACTGCCACCACAAGCCGCATCTTCTGATCCACTGAGGCATGGAGAACACGGCTGTGGTCATTCAAGGGGTCATCTGCATGTCCAGCATGCTGTCCCCCGTGGTGTTCCTGGCCTTGCTACACAGCGCCCCTCGATGGTGGGCACTGCACAGTGCTGCCATTCTGGGGTATGTCCACACATGGTGCACTGCCACCGCCCCTTGCCCCTGTCCCCACATTGACACTGGCCAGCTGCTGCCGCTGCCCCTCTGGCTGCCGATCGCCAGGCACCACTGGCGTGGCCGCAGCAGCAACAACAGCTCCACCACCCTGGCTGCATGCCAGTGCTGCCCCACTGGAGCCTGCAGACACAGCCTGGGAATGGGCTGTTGTGCAGGCAGCCACACCAGCACTACCTGCAGAACCGCCTGGGCGGATGCCATCCATGGGACCATCCTGTGTCCCACATACATCACTGTCCTGGACGTGCATCACATCATCATCAGTGCTGGAGCCGGCCCCGATCCATGTCTCAGCACACTGGACACCGAGGGCTGTGTCACATTGGGACACTGCCAGGGCCATGTCCACACCCGCACCACTGACATCAGTCCGGACAGACGTGCAGGGCTGCAGATGGTTGGTCCCTTGGACACCTGTGGAGGTGGATGTGCACTCCACCATGTCCAGGGCCTCCCCCTCGGTGGACGCACCCACCACCGCTGCTCCATGCAGATGCTCAGGATCTGTAAAGGAACACATTACCATTAGTGGTTCTGCCTGGCCCTGGGGCCTGCCACCCCTTCCACTCACACACTGCCAGCACCAGACCTACCATGTAGTGATGGGCTGTCGCCCATCTGGAAGCCACTGCCACGAACACCCTCAATGGCACTATGCTGCATGCTGCCAGCCACCTGCTCCTCCTGTGGCATCAGGTGGGGTACGTCCTGCTGGCCCCCACCAGTGGCAGCAAGTGCCACCCTGATGGTGGCCACTTTATCTTTTATCCACCTCCTATCCATGCCAACCTTTTTCTTGCACTCCTGCATGGACCGCTGGTGGCTGCCCTGCTGGTTGATGGCACATGCCACCTCACCCCATGCTGCTGCATGGGCCTGTGATGTTCCCCTCTATCCACTGAACAGCAGCTGCCTGTCGAGGTATGCCTCAAACAAGACATCAGATTCTGCCCTGGTAAAATTGGGCCTCCTCCTTCGCACCCTTCCCTGCTCCTCTTCATCCTCTCGCTCAGTCATGCTCATGCCTGGGGGATAGATAGGTGTTACCTTGGACTGTGCAGTCCCATACAGCCCTCCCAGACCTCTGTCCCCATGTCCCAACAGCATGCCACCTACCTCAACTTACTGCAATACCAATCCATGCCCATGCAGCCTCAGGTCACATTTTTATAGTGCAGCACATGCAAATGAGGGCAGGTGCAACTGTAATGGGATGCAAATGCAGTGGATGCGCTGTGGAATGGCTCATGAGCTGATTTGCATAACCTGGCTGAACATTGCATTGATGCGCCTTGTGCAATGGTGTTGGGCGTGCTCAGGCTGTGGCACACCACTGTGATGAGCACAATTGGCACCGCACCATGCATGCACATGGTGCTGACGCTAGTGGTGCTGCTGATGCACTGTGCATGGGAGGCAGTACAGGGCACAGCCACTACTGTGCCTGTGGTGCTTGTGCACTATATGCCCAGAGGGGCGCTCGTGCCATGGTGCGCCGTGGGTGCCATGGTGCCACAGCGCTGTAGGCCACTGCATGGTGACACACACATACACCCTACTGTGCTACGTGCAGGGCTTCCCAATAGTGCTGAGGCACTCCGTGCACGGACAGGCCCTTGACCCTGCAGCTGGCCTCTGCCCTCTAGGCACCATGCGTATGCATGGCTGCCCCCTATTGCATAGTCTGGTGCCAGCACGACTGCAATTGGCAGTGTAGTACCGTGCTGCCTCCGCACGTGGGGCATGTGTGCTACAGGGTGCCATTTTGTGCTCACCAGTGACAGCACCATGCCGCACACAAGAGCATCAGTGTGGACAGTGGTGGAACTGGCTAATCTGGTGGCACTAGTGGAACCCTATGCAGGTGCCTTCTTTGGCCGGGTACCCCTCCTGAGGCCACGGACAGTGGTGTGGCAGGAGGTGGCAGACGGCCTTGAGGAGGCCACGGGGAGCAGCAGGACCACTGAGCAGTGTTGCCACTTCTATGGGGACCTCCAGCAGTGGGACTTGACCACCTAGGGTGACTGCAGGCGCATGCCCGGCGGAGCACCATGCCATGGCCAGGTAGGTGCTCCTTCACAACACTAGTAGTATCTGTCTGTCCTGGTATCATGGTAGTTGGCAGGCAATACCACAGGGGAGCCTGTACCTGTGTTGCCAGTGTTGGGGGTGCTTTGTGTACACCCTGCACCACCACAGCAAGGGGGGGGCTATGGTTCTGATGTGTACTGATGGGACTCTCTCCATGTTTGCACTCTAGACCCAGCGGATCACCGTAGGGCCCGGTTGGCCCGGGAGCAAGGATGGCAAGTTGGCAATAGAGGTGTGGCCTTGCAGGCAGGGCACAGTGGTGGTGCCGGGGGTCAGCAGCATCCTGCTGACTGAGACACAGGTGAGTGCCATGTTTCCCCTTACATCTGTGCATGGTGGGTTGCAGGGGTGGTGGTGGGGCATGGCCCCTACTGCTGTGCACGTCCCATGGTGCCCTCTGCAATGTCCTGTGGGTCTGCATGTGTGGGTGTCACAGGTGGGCTGTGCATGCACTGGGTGCATGGCTATGCCACCACCATCACACTGCATAGCCATGACACCATACGGCCATGATGGGTGGTGGGGGTGTACAGCGGTTTGCATGGCTTCGGGTGCCTGGGTAGGTGGGTCATGTGGGCGCACCCACTGTGGGTGGTCACATGCCATCACAGGGGCGAAGGCCACAGCTGTATGCCATGCACATTGGGTGGGCTGCAGTGGTCTGGCCAGTCACACGTACTGATTCTGCTCCCTTGTCCTAGGTGGACAATGCTGGAGCGTCACATACAGGAGATCCTGTAGGTCACCCGGGCCACACTGGAGCTGCTGCATGGTATGGAGAGTAGTGAACGGCAGCAGCACAGAAAGCTCCACAGGGAGCACAGCGATGAGAGGGACTGCCAATAAGGCCTGTTGCACCCGCACTGTTCCTTTCTCTCCCTGGACTGTACCTCACACCCCTTTGTCCCCCTCCTTGCTATTCCCTTTGCCCCTGCCCATCCCCCCAAGTTGTAGCCTTGTACTTTCCCTCCCCACTTTGTATATAGCATTGTAAATAGTTCCTGTTGTTTATGTTACCTGTTCCAATATACATGCTTTTCATACTACGACTGTGTTGGTCTCTGATTTGCAGCTGGCGTCTGGTGCCTTGCTGCAGTGGTGTGTATGGTGACTGAGGGGTGGTGCTGGCCTGGCCATGGGTGTGTCCACCAGGGATCCTCCAGTGGTGTGGGTGGGGGCCATGGTCACTGTCTGGGGTGTGTGTGGTGTGCCCTGTGCACTGTTTGCCCGTGTGCAGCGGTCTCTGGTGCATGTGCTATGTCCCAGTCACCCCTGGCAGTGTGTGCTGGGCCCATGCAGCTGTGCCCCTTGCATGTCTGTTGTATGCACGGTCATGCCAACCCCACCACTGCATTCATGGCTGCTGATGTGGCATTGGTGGCAGTCCATGCCAGCCACCCTCCAAGCATAGCACCCTGGCAGCTGGCGTCCTAACTCCCAGTCTATTACACATCTGCCTCTGGTGACACTGTGGGTGGTGCTGTTTTTGTCCCCCTCCATGCTGTATATGGTGTCTGGGACAGTGCCTGTGGTCTAGTGACTGTCACATGGGCTCCAGCTGCAAGCTGGTGGCAGCCTGGTTCATGGTGCGCACACCACAAGGCTGGCTCACTAGTGCCATGGTGGTGTGCAGGCCATGGGTACATGGCACCATTGGACTCATGACAGCAGCATCTGTTGCCCTGCTATGTGTGGCTATTTGATGGGGTACCCTTGGGACCAGGGGGTCGGGTTTGTTTGTGCTCTGTGTTGCCTCCTGTGTGGCGCATGCCTCCATGTGCCACAGTAGGCTGTTGTGCTGTCTGGTGGGGCCAGTGCTGGGACAGGGTGTGTGCATGGGTGGGTGTGCGGGGTGCTGTCCTGCTGGTGGTGGCATCCAGGGTGGGCCTTGTCACATGCAGGGTCCCTTGGGTACTGATGCCAGATTGACCTCCTTGCTGTGCCACTATGGGGGCCATGCAGGGAGGCCTTGTGTATGCTGTGGTGGCATCAGTGGCTGGTGTCACCTGCTGTGGGGTGGTCATGTTGGGGCTGTCATGCATGGCACCATGGGGCACCAGGTTGCATTGTCACAGTGGTGGTGGTGGCATATCTTCGGTGCCATGCACTGTTTGGTCGTGCTTCTGGACTGGGTATCTCGAGATCACTGTACAGGGGGTGATCAGCATTGGTGTGGTGCCATGGCATGGGAGGGTCCTGGCTCTTCTTGTGTTGCAGTCACTGTTTGCCAGGGGACAGTGCTGGGGCACCTTGCCCTGCGGGTATGGATTGCTGGCACGCATCTTCTGTTGGATCGGTGCTGGGGTACATGGGCTGGTGGTCTGTTTGGCTCACCTCTGGTTGTGCTGCTCATGGGGGGCCTTGCGGGGGGGTTGGTCTGTCTGGCCTGCTGCATGCTCCTCCACGCATGTTGCATCCATGGCTAGTGCACTCCTGCTTCCTGTCCTTGTCCCTGTGCATCCCTGGGTGTGCTACTGTGCATCGGCCCTACTTCACTGCACATCCCTAGTTGCACCATGGTGCATCGGGTGCAATATTCAGCTGTGTTTTGCAGGAGCACCTTGGCCTCCACTTGGTTTGAATATCACACCCATTGGCGCAATGATGACTGCTCTTTGGAGCCTGCTCCCACTATTGTGCATATTTTTGCGAGTCTGAATATCCCACCCTTCATGTAAAAGGTGTAAAAAATACAATCCCCCCCAAATTAAAAATATCTCATCACTCTCAACTAACATGTGTGGTCTTGAGACTATGTATAGAGAAAATAACTAGACTTCAAGGGTCTCTCTGCAATTTGTTTCGAAATTTCCTGCAGGTACAGTTGGGTGAGAGAGGCAGTCTCAGGGTTACCAGACATGAAAATAGTTCACAAATTGTTATATGGATTAAGAACTCTGTGATTGCTAAGAATTTGTTGCTAAAAAGTAGAATGTTAGATATCCAGGGCCTGCATCTGGTTAAACCTAAGGATATTTTCGAAGATGATATTAATCTCATGAATAAAGTGTATTCAAATGAGACCACTAGCATCCATTTTCCAAATCAGATATCTGATCATATAAGGTCAGTTGAAACTCCCTTACCTTTGGTTAATAGATTTGGGATTCTTATTGATTGTAATAATTGACTTCAGGCCTGGCATTTTGAACCTATTACTCCATATACATGGCCCTGTCACAAACCAGATTCTGATATAGAGCAGACTAGCAATTTTTCATATGACAAAAAAAAAGCATTATTTGTTGTTTTGTGGAATATATCAAGGGTTGGTACAAAACTAGCAGATTCTGGATATATAAATTATCGTATGATGCATGATGTTATTAATTTACAAGAGACTTGGCATACCTTGGATATGTTAGACATTTTAGCTCTTAATGGTTATCATCTTTTTCATTTTCCTGCCATTAAATAAGTGAATATGGGTCACTATGTTGGAGACCTACTGACTTATATTAAGATTCATGATCATATCCTTATCAGGAATACTGTTCTTACTCAGAATTGTCTCCTGATAGGGGTCAAAATTTTCAATGAGATGATACTTTTTGTGAATCTTTATAATCCGGTAAAAAAGTATCCTCTTTCGGATGATAGTTTGCTGTCTAAACTTGCAGACGACATAGAAGAGATGAATAACCATTACAATGATTTTGAAATAATAGTCAAGGGAGATTTTAATATTAGACTCTATCAGGACAGTGAACTGGACAATTCAATGGTACAATTACAAGAAGAGGTATATGGAATTGACCCGAATAAGTCAAAAGATCAAAGAAACATAGACTTTAATATTCACTTAACTACTTTTTTATATTCATTAAATTTAATTGTATTAAATGTGTAGATTACCTTCACATAGGTTGGGTGACTTGACATGTTTCACTCATAATGGTCACTCTATAGTTGATTATGTATTTTTCTCCCTGTTTAATTATATAAATATCTTGATCTTAGTATAAAATCTAGGCCTGAGAGTGATCATCTTCCCTTCTGCTTAAGTAGGAAGCTCAGAGGCAGGCTGAGTAGAGATAAATCAGATCAGGTGGAAATCTATAATAATAAGAAAATTATTCTATGGAAACAGATCCCTAAGGGAAAACTGGAAGAAAATATAAAAACATTTTCCAAAATAATAGATGATCTGATCTCTACTGACTCTGACCCTGAGAATTTTTATTACGAAATAGTTTAGCAGTATGACTGTCTTATAGCCGAATATCAATCAATCAATCAATCAATCAAAATCTTTATTTAATCAGGTGAACATCATTGAGCATAGCTCATTTACAAGATGGACCTGAGTGGTCAAGAAGTGCAAGTGTTAATACATTGACAAGGGTAGCATAAACAGTTATACAATGACAGGGGTAACATAAACAGTAATACAATGACATAAGTGCTAATATATAACAATATACATATGTACACGGTACATTAAAACTTTTTAATCTGTGAGACAGAAGGCAATGGGCACATCAGGAGTAATATGTAGATTATAGGACCTAGCAGGCATTTTGAGGGTGAATCTTGGGACTGGAAACAGGAGTTTTATCAGCATATAGGAACACGAAAAAAGAAAGGGGGGGTAGGTAGGGCCGGGGTTTAGGCCTTGTGGAAGCAGTTGCAGAGTTCTGGGAATAGGGTGGTGAATAATCTTTTGAAGGATATTAAGGGTAGGAGGTTATTTAGCTTCATGGTTTTTGGAGTGAATTCCAAACAATTGCTAGTGAGTAGCTGATAGCAGCCCTCCCAAACTGGGTGCAGACATTGGGGACCTTAAGAATATAGATCAACTCATAAACCAGATAAGTTAAGATGTCATAACTGGTTCTATAAAACTTGTCACACTCAGATAAAGCAGTTGACCAATCAGGTTAGATGTGGAAGAACTCACCCAATGCTAGAGAATATTAAGAAGCTGACTAAAAGTAGGAAAATATATAGATACCATGTACAGAAACAAAAACAGACCAATCAGCAAGGCTTATGGAAGAAAATGCTTATTGTAATACAGCAAAAAATGATAGAGCTTTTTGGAAGCTAGTTGCCACTGGGACAAATAATTGTAAAATGAACTATGAGGCTTCTATCACTGTATCAACATGGGTAAATGTCTTCAGTAAGATTTTCTACAAGCCTGGCAAAATTTCTATGTATCGCATGAGTTTAATTAATGACAAGAATATTTGGATTACAGTTGAAGAAACCCTTTCTGCTATTAATAGTAGCAAGCCAAATAAATCCATGGGCTCAGATCAAATATCAACTGATTTTTACAAAGCTGATCCAGAGTGGTGGGCAAGTACTCTTATGGACTTAACAAGTTGATAATGTATGGCTTCACCCCAGATTCCTAGAAAGGTAGTTATGTTGTTCCAATTTTCAGAAAAGGAGATGTAGGTATTCCTGCAAATTATCATTCAATAAGCTAAATAGATAATATAGCTAAAATATATTCTAAAGTTTTACTAAATCAGTTACAATTATGGATTACATATAATATGATAATATCCCCTTTACAGGCAGGTTTTCAAAAAAAATAATGGGACAACTAAACACATCTTTATTCTTTTACATAATATTGAAAAGTATTGTAAAGTAAAAAAGCAACTGTTATTCATTGCCTTCATTGATTTTACATCAGCTTTTGACTCAATTTCAAGAGATTTCTTATGGGTCAGTATGGAGGATCTAGGGATAGATTCTAATTTAATAAATCTCATAAAAAAGACTTTATGATGATACTTGGGTCAAGATATGACATAATAATAATGGTGGTTTGTCCAAAAAAAATTTCTACCAATGTTGGCATTAGCCAAGGGTGTGTGTTGGTGCTGACACTATTCAATCTTTATATAAACAATATTTTGAAAGAATTAATTAATCCATTACACCATATGCCTAAAGTTCCTGAACATTCCATCCCAGTTCTGGCATATGCTGACAACTTTGCACTTATTGCAACATCAAGATTAGGTCTGCAAAGAAGTCTCTGTAAACTACAAGTTCTCTGTACTGTATTGAAATTAGCAATTAACAAAACTAAAACAAAAGTTATGGTCATAGGTTCTAGCAAGAAGTATAGAAGTCTGTTTTTGGCCAATCATCCGTTAGAATTCGTTAATCAATACACTTATCTAGAAGTTACAATATTGAATACAATGTCTTGGACTAAGCATATTAGGACTGTAGCAGCAAAAATGAGGATAACATCCTCTGCCCATCGATTTAATAGAATGTATGATGGTATGTCAATAGAGCCAATGATAAGGGATCTAGAGAGCAAACTAATAAATGAAGGCCTTTATGCTATTGAAAACTGGGGAGTTTCTAGTTTACATACTTTAGAATCAATTATCAATACAGCATACAAGAAAGCTTTAAGATTACCTAGCTCAGCAGCTAATGTATTGGTAAGTCATATAAGAATAATAAATGTCTGGATTAATATGATGCGTAATTTAATTAGCTCTATTATTGCATCATGTATAAAAGGAAAAATAGTTTACTTTGAGTTGGTAAGTGATGGGTGGTTATCTACCATTTATTTTTACTTGAGAGATATGAACTTACTCGTTTACAATACTGGGATGATCATGCAGTAAAAATAAATTAAAAGTACACTAAAGTTGTTACCATAGAGGTTTCAAAAAAGGATAAGGAAAGTGACTTACAAAAAATTAAACAATTAAAAGTGTCACAGTGGTTAAAAAATAACATGGAACATGATCTTAAAGAGTATTTACTGCTGATAACTAATCCAATACATAGGCAAATTTTGACCCTGTATAGATCTGAGTTATTCCCTAGCAGTATATTGATTGCCAGGCACTCTGGACAGACTTCTACTTCTTCTAATTGTCTATGTTATCTTAGAGAACCTGAAGATTTACATCATGTATTCATAAGATGCCAATGGTCTGAAAAAGTAAGGAAGAAATACCTAGCTAAATATTTCTCCTCATATATTATACCTTCACAATATTTTCTTGATCTTCTATTAAATTCTGAAAATTCACAAATTCTTTTTGATATAGCAGAATTTTTCATTGCTGCAAAAAAGATAAGATTGAAATACGTCCAGCAAAGACTGTAATGAAGGAGCCCTAATTGGTCCCTTAGTAGGCTCCCTTCTCTCGTTTGTGAGAAATGAGATTATCGCTTAATTTAGGGGTGTAGGTAACCAGATCCAAACCCATTTACTCTATTTACACTCCTTATTCCTGTCAAGGATTTAGGAGTTTATCAGAGCTCACATGTTTTGTGTTTTTCATGTCCAAGGTATTTATACATGAATTCAGAATTAGGGTGTACTTCTTGTAATAAGTGTGTTGTATATTGATTCTGTTTTTCTTATACAGACAAATCAATTGGAGAATGCTAGGCTTAGAAATCTGATTCACTTTACAATAATGATCCTTGGGGATTAAAAGCCTGTCAAGTACTTATAGCCATTGTGATAAGTAATGTAAATCTGAAAGTATGAATATGTGTGTATTTATTAACCTGTTTGTACTTAAATATTAATGTATAAAGGATTTTTCCATATTGGTACTGACATTGTATTTTTCTTTGCATTCTTGTGTATGTAGTGACAACATATGTCAAACAATAAACTTATATTGAAATTGAGCATTGGAGCGATCTTCTGCTAACTAAATGTGACATTGCCCTACAAACAGCATGCAGTCATAACCCCACAAACAAAAACAGCACAGCAGACAATGTTGTAAGCATAATGCTGCAATCCAGAATAAGGTCAGTGAAAACACCAACCAGCACACAATGCTGCAGACAGAGCCCAAACAAATGGGCAAACATAGATGACATCCCCTAATGTGGGGGGCTACATCCCCACACCCCCCCAGAACTATTATAATCAACTCTGAGAAGGTGTGGACCATGAGACAAGGAGACATTTGGGAGGGGGAAACATTTGTTTATTACAAAAAAAAATCAAACTTCCAAAAGAGGGAATCAGACCCTGGTCTCCAGCAGTGCTCATCTCTAGGTGCTACTTAGCCACTCCATCACAGGAGCAGCTCAGCCATAGGACCGCACATCATAATACTTGATACCTTCCTCCACTTGGCAAGCAGCGACAGGGGTAGCAGTAATTCACTATCACTATTTTACACCTGTCGCTATCAATGTATGTGCGCTTTCACAGCATGGTTTCTTCTGTGCTCTCATTGCCTCGACATATTGACCCGGTACCCCTACAAACACCATTAACTGCTGTACAGCAGTCAAACCCTGCCAAACCATCACAGTGGGTCTCTAGCACAGACAATAGCACATCTATCAATTCTTCACACTCAGCAGTGTCATCAGCAAGGGAAAGGACATGCACAGCTTCTTCTCAGGCATCCTATGCTCAGGGTCAGAAAGGCAAATCACTTCGGAGACACCTGCAACAAAATGTAAGTAAGTAAAACTTTATTTGTATCAGGTGCCCTTCAAGAGCTCAGGGCACCTTAACAATCATCATTAAAACAAGTAATCTTCATTATACATTAAAACCATAAATATAACTACAATATTGCAACACTGACTCACTAAGTCACTAAATGAACTGTTATCCTGTAAAAAAAGTGCAGCAAGTTCATTTGCCAGACTGGTAACCATCTCATGCAGCACAATGATCCTGAAGTACTTTGCAGACCATACTGTGATTGGTCTTGAGGAAGCTCCGTGACTCTGTTGGAAGCAAAAGAGAACAATATGGCCAGAACTAGCAAATCTTTCACTAATGTACCTCAGTTGCCCACCTTCAAGTATATATTAAGAATACATATTTAGTGCAGCTGAGGGAATAGTCACTGACCACAGAACAAATGTGGAATGGCTTACATTTCTCAAAATGAATCCTGACAATTTCTCAATTATCACAAACACTAATTTATGCAAGTCTGACCCTGAAAATGAACAACATCCTGCAAATTGTGATACTGAATATGATGACTAGGTTATGTATGAAACAAACAGAACCATCACCACTGGCACTGTGCCAGAAACATATGCCACACTCGTACTACTCTTAGTTTTCTTTTGTCAGTCATCAGTTTATATTATGTAAGTTAGATCGATGCCCACAATGGGTATAATTTTTTAATTCAGCAGCAGGCTCAATCACAGCAGCTGTGCATCTCATACCTACCTCAGAAATGCCCTCCATGGGTACAATTTTTGGACATAGCAGCAGGCTTGCTCAAAGAGCCTGCACCTCTCATACCTGCCTCAGCAATGTCAGCCATGGGTATAGTTTTTGAAAACAGCAGCAGGCTCACTTAGAGCAGCTGCGCCTCTCGTACCTGCTTCAGCAATGCCTGCCATGAGTATAATTTTTGGAATCGGCAACAGGCTCTCACAGCAGCTGTGCCTCTCATACCTGCCTCAGCAATGCCCACCATTGGTGTAATTTTTGGAAACAGCAACAGACTCACTAAGAAAGCCTGTGACTCTCATACCTGCCTCAGCAAAGCCACAGTTGGTATAATGGATCAGGGCACCTAACAGACAGTGTAATAGTCCCCCAAAAAACAGTCTTTACATGATTTTTGTTATGGTCAGAGTTGGGTAATTGTGTAGTAGAATGGGTCAGGTAGTGACTATCCGACCCAACCCAACTTCTTGGTTTTCATTCATGTTTTCTTTGAGTACTTTTGGGGTACCCACAGGTTGTCTTGGTGGTCAGGTATTTTACCCACCCAACCCTAGTAGCAGGAACAAGTGGGGTTGGGGTTGACGTTTCAGCAGGTGTTTGAAGGCATTAAAGGATGGGGGGAGATGGAGGGAGGAGGGGAATTTGTTCCAGGAATAGGGAAACCTATAGAAGAATGCAGATTTTCCAGCAGAGGAGCATGAGTGAGGAATGGAAAAAGTGAGATGGTACCTACAGTGATGAGAGCGACAGACAGGGGGATTCAGGATAGGAGCTAGGAGAGATAGGATGGAAGGGTGCTGAACCAATATTTGGAGATGAATGTAGTGCAATGGGCTTATTGGGGAGAGGAAAGAGGGAGGATGAAAAGGGAGGAGTAAAGTGATCAATGATGTGTGCATGGAGGAGAGTTAGATGCAAAAGAGCAGAAGAAGTTGATGCGGGTATCCAGTCTGGCAAGGGAAGTGGAGAGGCAGAATTGTAGACTACATCCGCAAGGTCAAAAACAGGGAGCACCATTTTGGTAATCAGTTCCCTGCGGACATGCAGAGATTGGCAGTCTTTGTAATAACAGAAGTTACCAAGTTTGTGACTGAGCTTGGCATGGATGGCATCAACGTGGGCTGAGAAATCAAGTTTACTGCCAAGCCACACCCCCAGGTACTTAAAGGACTGAACCACTTCAAGTAGGGTGCCATCTAGAGAGGTGAAGACAGGGGAACAGTGAGTCTGGCTACAATTTAGAACACAAGTTCAAACTCTGTGCTGTGGTCATGCTCCCCCTGCTGTTCTAATGTCAGATTTGTTTTTCCACTTTAAAGTGCAGTCACCTTGAAGTCATCTCCAGAGTTCTGGTCATCTCTACATTTATTTATTTGTCTGTTTGTTTGTTTGTTTGTTTGTTTGTTTATTAAATTTTGTTGACTGGGTAGGCTCACTCAGACTAAATCATTTTTTCAGGGGTGACCTGGAATTAATTACACATAATATCTAGATACATAACATAACATAACATAACATAACATAACATAACATAACATAACATAACATAACATAACATAACATAACATACAAGCAAGTCACTGGGAAATGCATAAGGAATGATGCAAGGTCTAGCTACAAGCAGTTAGTAAACATCTGCTTACAAATTAAAGTAGACAGATTATAAAGACATCACTGAGTCACTAAGGAATTAGGTAAAAAAAAGAAAGACAGTTTTTACTATTAATATCATTTGTTATTTCATAAGCAAAGTTAATTTTAATTAGTCTATATTAGTTAAGGTGACATTTTTATAATTTTGTATTTTTTTCTTGTTTCTCCATCTCCCTGTTGATTTCCAGGAACTGGAGAAGCCCATATTTTAACATAGTCAGCTTGAAGGAAACTGACCGTGTTTTCAGTAAAAAGTTTAAATTGTTTATGTTTTACTTGCTTTAAAGTGTTTTTACACATTTTTATATTAAGATAATTTAATGCTACCTCTTTTGTGACTGGGAGTTGAATACTTTTTTCTACAGGTCCTATTGGTGTCTGATGTGACTGATAGACATAAAAAGAGAACTGGGCCCACAGGTTTTAAAAATTGTATAAAGTGAGCAGACTGCCATGAGCTTTCTCTAAAGTGTCTGGGCCCAGATCATAATTTTACAAGTGAACACTGCAAAATATTTTGCCCCAAAACCCAAAAGAAAAGGAGTCTATGTCACCAAAGTGCAATAAAGGTTCAAAGAAAGTTCCTAATGATGGTGGAAACCATGCATCAGAAGATTCTCATAAGCAGCAGTCCTTGTCAAAGGGGACAGATAAAAAAGATAAAGCAGTTCAGCTATCAGAAATGCTTAGAAAGGATGGAAAAAACTCAGGGTGTCTGATAGGTGGAACCCTGATCCCAGTGATGGCAAAAGGGAACATTGTTTAACCAGGAGTAGCACACCAAGCTGAAGCTTGTTTCCAGATGAGACATAGGAGCGCAAGGAAGTTAAGTGACTTGCTTAGGATCACAAAGTATGCACCTAGGTGGCTGTGGGATTCAAACCCAGGTTTCCAGATCTACAGCTCAGAGCCTTAACCCACTGTGCTATACTGCCTTCTGTGATGGCAAAAGTACAAATAAAAGAGCCTCAGAGTAGGTGCTGGACCAGAGCCAACTAACAAAAAAATATTTATCCATGCCATTCCTCCTTCATAGGAAAAGGAGGAGGCAGTGGATTAGAAACAAATGAAGGCAGTATGGTGCAGTGGTTTAAGGCTCAGAGCTGCAAATCTGGAGACTTGGGTTTGAATCCCACAGCCCCCACTTGCATACTGTGTGACCCTGAGCAAGTCACTTAACTTCCTCACGCTCCCAGGTTGCACCTGCAAACAAGCTTTCAGCTTAGTGTGTCTCACCTGGTAAAATAATTGGTAAAAAAAAAAAAATGCCCTCAGCACAGGACATGACTAAGGTATGGTAGTTTTTCCAAGTCTTCAAGGATAGGGGAAATTTGTTTAATGTTCCTGCCCTCCTCACCAGGCTCTGGTTCCAGACCACTTGCTGTAAAGGTGGGGATATGTATTACAAAGAGGAGGAGGAAGTTGAGCCCATAGAACCTGATGGTTCCCCTGATCAGGAGATCAAGCCCCCTTTTTGAGCCACAGAGAATTACACTTCTTACTCCTTATTCATTAAAAATATGGTGACCACCCTCAACATCCCCTCTCATGACATAGAGAAGGATGAAGAGGAAATAAAATTCATGGAGACAATGGAGCTAGCCTCCGTGAGGAGACTACTAGTCCCCATTTACAAGTCCCTACAAAGGGCTACCAAAAAATCATGTCAGCACCCAATTCAGCTGCTGATATTGATAAAAAATTTGTAAAGAAATATCAGCTGAACAGACAGGAGGTGGAATACCTGTAAGCCCACCCTGTTCATGAAGGAGTGATACAGGAAGGTGCTTGTGAGAAGGCCAAACCACCTTTATCCACATAGTCTACTGAAAAGCATTCCAAAAAACTGAATACTATGACCAAAATAGTGTACACAATGGCTTCCCTGCTCCTGAGGCAGGTAGCTTATTTAGCATACACAGCCCAGTACCAGAAAGCACTGTGGAATGTAGTGCCGGCACTGAGTGACAAGTTAGATGGTGAAGTGGCACAGGATCTGGCTTCCACAGCAAACTAAGCCCTGGATGCCACTAAATATCAGTTTAACATGGCTGTAGACTCTACTTTTATTTATTTATCTGATTATTTAAAAACAACCTTTGAGCAAGAGCTCTTTTGCAAAGATTCCATGTCATGAAACACAATACTATAGTACGTACACAGAATCACACTAAGTACACCAGACTTAATTACAGTAAACAGATTCATTTGGCAGCAAACAAAATGGAAGGCAGATTTTAGCAGTTATATTTCTTGTAAACAAGCTTGACTGGGGAGAATTCAGCGAGATCTGCTTCAAGAGTCTTAGCTCATGCAATGTCATTAAGGAGGTTTGCCTGGCTAAGGGCTACCATCCTAACCCAGGACACTCTGGCTAAAGCCATTGATTTCCTCTTTGAGAAAATTCCCTATTTGTTGACAGGTGTACAATGAAAAAGTGGATGAATACAAGTCCATTTTTAAAAGTAGCACTGAGAAAGAAAAGGCCTCCACTTCCTACTTGTCTTATGGAAGGGGAGACTAGGGCAGGGGTTACTATACCAGACCACATACCACCTATGAGTGCCGACCTCAAAGAAGTTACTATAGAGGCAGAGCAGGAGGGGCTCCAGGCATGCTGTAACACCAGCCCCAAAGCTACAGCCAAAACAAAACCCCTGACAGTTCTGACCAGGTCACCATCAACCATTTCCAGTGGTGGTGAGGGGGGGCTAATCCACTACTTTCAGGAACAGGTAAAAATGACCACAGACAAGTGGGTCCTGGAAATAGTGGGTAGAGATTGTACCTGCAATTCAAATGGTTTCCAAAACTGCAGAGACCTAAACATTTCCAGCTCATTCACCAACAGAAAAAACTCTGCTGGAACTGGAAATAAAAAGAATGCTACAGGCAAAAGCAGTAGAAAAGTCCCTACCCACTGTGGGGCAAGGGCCTGTTTTCAAGATATTTCTTGACCCACAAGAAGAATGGGGAGTGGTGACCTATTTTAGACTTAATATATCTGAACAAACACATAAACAAAGAAAAGTTCAATATGGTCACATTGAGCACAGATACCATCCGTACAGTGGGGAGATTGGTTGGGGTCACTGGATGTGAAAGATGCCTATTTCCACATTCCAGTCAGACCCAGCCACAGAAGAATCACAGGTTCAGACTGGGAAACTGCCAGTATCAGTTTGTAGCCTTCCATGTGGTCTCACCTCAGCACTGAGGGTATTCAGAAAATGCCTAGCCGTGGTGGCAACTCACACAACAAAACAAGGCATGGTGGTTTTCCACAGCTAGATGACTGGCTAGTCTCAGGGAAAACAGAACAAGAGGCAAAGTGCTCTATACAGCAGGTAAGAAGCACCTTAGAGAGCCTGGGACTCCTAATAAATTTGCAGAAGTCTCAGATGCAGCCAATTCAGGTGCAGGACTTCGTTGATGCAGAGCTGGATATCCTGCAGGGAAAAGCTTTCCTTCCATAGCCAAGGGTTTCAAACCTGATCACCAGTGCAGACTGTTTCACACTGGGCTGCCCAAGGCCTGCAAGGGATCTTCTGCAGTTACTGGGCCACATGGCCTCATCCACAGCTGTGGTGCTGTGGGCCAGATTTCCAATGAGTACCATCTAAGAGATCACTGGTTCCAAAGGTCAGCCCCACTGTCCAAGCAGGAGTCAGTCATAAAGGTCTTTGTGCAAGCACTAGGGTTGTGGAAGGAGGAAAGCAACCTAAGAGAGAGCATTCCCTTCCTCCAGAAAATTCCCAACAAGAGTTCTCACAACAGATGCTTCACTCATAGGGTGGGGAGCCCACCTGGAGGATCTAACAATAAGTGGCATCTGGAGCCCTAAGGAGACTCAACAGCAAATACATTTCCTCAAGCTCAGGGCAGAACTGTTGCCATAGCAATCTGTTTCCTTCCAGCTACAGGATCAGTCTGTCCAAATTTGTATAGACAATGGTACAACAATTTATTATGGTCCATATTGTACAGTAGTACATACTATGGATTTAGGACAGCAGAAGGCATAAGCCCATAATGACTGTCCCCAATGCTCAGTGGTGGAAACCCGCTAGAGATACCTTCCTCAAGGAATTTATTCAGCCTAATTTTATACATTGGGAAATGTGGTGCAGATAAACAAGCAGGGAGGAACAAGATCCTCAAAACTGTGCACAGAAGCTATGAGGATTTGAGTCTGGTATATTCCCTGGACACAACAATTTCTGCAATGCATCTGCCAGGAAAGACAATGTGCTGGCAGACTCACTAAGCAAAATCTACCAAGGAAATCAAAAATTAACTAAACAAGCAAGTGCTGGCTTCAAGCTTCAGAAGATGGGGTACTTCAGGGAAAACAATCATCTCCCTAAGTTTTATTGCAGGCCACCGGCAAGATTCCCAGTCCCAGAGGATGCCCAAGCTCTGGATTTGACAGGGAAGTTCCTGTGTGCCAACTCAATATTCCCACTCATACAGAGGGTGCTCATTAAGCTCAGGAGAGAGCCAGCAACAATGATTCTGATAGTCCCAGACTGGGCTAGACAGGCTTGGTACTCAATGCTTCTGACCCTATCCAGCAAGATTCCAATCAACCTGCCACTGAGATACAATCTGCTGACTTGGTTTCAGGGCAAAGTAGAATTCCCAGACATTAGAACACTATGTCTGATGGCACGGTTTTTGAAGAGCATGAGTTCTGTAGTTTAAATCTGACAGAGGAGGTGCTGAGGATTTTGAAGGTTTCCAGAAAACCAGCAACAAGAAAGTCAAACTCCTCTAAGTGAAAGAGAGTCTCATACTGGTGTGTACCCAGGAAAAAAAAACAGTGCAAGCAAGGCTACCACTGCTCTGGACTAGGTCTGAGACCTTCAACCCTGAAGGCGCACCTGGCATCTGTGTCAGCCTATGCATCAGCAGGCAAAGACAAGTCCTTGGCCTCACAATCTGTTTTTAAAAGGTTCTTTAACAGCCTCGGTCATCTGAACCCCCCCCCCGTGAGGGACCAAGTCCCTCATTGTGACTTAAATATCTGTCTTGCCCAGCTGATGGAGGATCCTTTTGGACCTGTGGTTATAGCTGAGTTAAGATATGTTAAATGGAAAACAGTTTTCCTGATAGCCATGACATCTGCCAGGAGTGTAAGTGAACAGAATGCCCTCAGTTCCAAACTACATAATCTTTCACATGGATAAGGCAGTCCATGGGACTATTATGAAGTTCCAACCTAAGGTGGTTCAGAAGCAAATGATTTGATATCTTTTACTGGACAAACATAGATGTAACAAAAAGAACAAAGTGCTTTAGCTTTCGGACCAACAAGTCCTTTGTCAGAAGCGTAATGACAGTTATTTAGAAAAGCCAATACATTTAACACCCAGATCATGCAGAAGAAAAGCAGCAAAAATCCCCATTGGTTCAAAATACTCATTTAGAAAAACAGAAGAAGATGTCAGAGAAGCTTAACAGTACCATTTCGCCTTCAGCTGAGAGGGTCTAAGGGTCAGAGGTGCTTAGTGCAGAAGACATACAAAGAATTCCACTGCATATAAATTAAATTGACTAAGAGACACTTTCAGAATAAGATAACTACTTGAGCAGAGGGCTCTTAAATCAAATTATGAGTGTCACAATGTGTATAAGAATGCAGTTACTGAGAAGCAACCCTCACCCAGATTAAAGACATAATAAAATTGTGAATTAAAAACAAACACCACAAGATAGGACTACAAGAAGCATCTGTATATGACATACAAAGAGTAACCAGTAAAGTTTTCCTAAAAAGATCAATAGTTACACACTGTATGAAATATAAAACTTAGCTGGACCCATTACCCAACTATACTCTCCAGATAGATATTATGCCCCATAAACTTCAAAATCCTATAGTGTAATAACAGGAGTTTATAAATGATAACATAAATATAAATTGGCAGTATAAGTGTTGAACAAAAAAACTACTTGTCAAGGACCACCAAGAAATTAAGATCATGCAGCCTGATATGTACAGATTTCAATAAATTCTCAGTGTATAATATAACAACTTGATGTACTAAATATGTCTAAGGAATCTGAATAAGAAATCATAGAAATTAAATTCCCTCACCCCCCCTCACAACACACCCTACCCCACACCCCCATATCCAGGGGGGAAGATAACTAGTTTTAAGGAGATATATACAGATATACATACAAACACAGACACAGACACACACAAACACGCAAACACACACACACACACACACACACACACACACACACACACACACACTCACTCCTAATGCACCATCATTCACATCAAGGCATCACAACACCACTTAAACCACTCAGTTACCCTTCCTGTACTATATCCTGAACATTCCACTACAGGTGAGCCAAAATTGTACTATATGGATGTAAAAAAGACACTAGAGGCCCGATTCTAAGATACGCATAGCGCAAGCTGGGTTACGCCAAACCCCATGGCGTAAATCGCAACTTGTGCCATGCGTTACACTGTTTGCTATTCCAAAAGAAGCCTTGTGCCATGCCACATGCGGGTTGCACCAAATGTGGGTTATGCCACCCACTACACCTGCAACTCACAACGACATGGCACAAGGGTGGGTTACGGCAGCAACTGTGCCCTATTCCAAAAGGATGGCTGACGTAACCCACGTATGCTATTCCAAGAGCCGCAATGGCACAATGGAGTTAGGCCATCATGGTGATGGCCTAAGGGGCATCTGTCCATGTCAATTGATGGATGCCCACTCTGCAGCACCATGGTATAGGTACTGCAGTGCTCCCCATGCCCCCAGCACACATTCATGCCCCCACTCCCAAATGTCAGGAACCCCGGTCTGATAAGCAATGCCGCCCACATCAGGTGTTACTTGGCTAGCCCCCAATGCCCCTGGTGCATGCGGTGATGTTCCAGGTGGGGGGGCTCAGGGGGCAGTTCGCAGTGGGCTGTGACTTGTGGCATGCAGGGACATTGCATCATGCTTGTGGCACTAGCCTACACCTGCTGCAAGTCACAGGATGTGGATGCCGGGGACCCTGCCTGTCTTGGAATATGGCACAGTGTCCCAGGCATAGTGCCACATGGTGCAACTCACATACACCCACAAATTGCACCATGCATCTTGGAATCAGGCTGCAGGTCACTACCTGAACCAGACAAGGATAGGCAGGTCCCAGAGCTCACTGGTCTTTGTTACCTATGGACAGGGGCCTGTGTTTACCGTGATTCCCGTGCTGCAGCAATGGCCGCAGAAATTGGGGTTGGCAGCAGACATCACTACTTACTGCAGAAATCAAGGAAACTAGCCACACAGCTACAGAAATGGTACATTAAATACATCAGGACAGTAACAGAGTAAAGAATGTTACCAGTGAGAAGATGCAAAATGTTGGAAACAGCTAGAATCATTGGTGTAATCATGTAATCAGCTACATCATGAGTCAAGCAGCAGCAGCATAGCATATGCAACAATATTAAGCATAAATTCACTGCTTCAATTTCTCTCCAGCCTGATTCAGTGTTTAGCTAGCATCTGTAAACACCAGTCTCAGACCTGCAGATCTACAATTGAGGGGAATGACAGTGCTGATTGCTTCCAATAGCTTCTCCACTGTTGCATTCAACCACAAGTGAAAATGTTGTGTTCTAGCTGCAGGTGAGTGTATTAAAAGAAAATTAACTGTGGGTCTTAAAATACCTCATGCAACCTAAGAAGAAACACCCTGGACACAGAAAAGGCATTTTATTGGGTTTCATGGTCTTTTCTCTTTGCTGTCTTAAAGAAATTTGGGCTTCCTGAAGAGTTCATTAGATGGGTCTGTATTTTGTATTCTTGTCCCTCAGCACGGATATGGTGTAGCAGTATACTTTCCATTCCTTTTCCCGTAAGTCGTGGCATGCACCAAGGCTGTCCCATTTCTCTGCTGCATTTTAATTTATATCTTGAATCATTATCACATAGTCTGCAGGGCACCCATGGTCAAGCTGGTATCTTGTTGGTGGGGAAGCAATATCTTTTATCCACATATGCTGATGACCTTCTTTTACATCTCAAAAACCCAATTCACACCTTGACCACTATTCTGACAGATATAAACCAGTTCTCCAAATACTCAGCTTATAAACTTAATTTTGCTATAACGCAATTCTTGTCTTTAAATTGCCTTGTATCCAAACATGATATTGTGGGTCTTGGCCTCCCCTAGGAGCCCAAGCTCCTTCTATACCTGGGAGTTTATTTAGTGTGATCTGTCCCACTAATGCTTAAGGAGAACCTCACAGGTTTACTTTGGCAGATTAAACTTGATTTGGATAGATGGTTTTCTCTTCCCTTATCTCTGTGGAATAGGGTAAGCATCATTAAAATGAACATTTTGCCCCTGCTGCTTTACCCCCTTAGGATGCTTGGTCTATTTTTGCTGAAGTCCTAATTTTTCCACCTCCAGATAATAGTGACCTTGTTTTTTGGAACGGGAAAGCAGTTCAGCGTTCTTTCTTTAATTTGACAGTCCCTAAGTTCAATGGTGGTCTGTCTCGCCTAAATTTCTTTTTATATTATTGTGCACTGCATGCACACAAATTCTCCCAATGGAGCACATGGACTGATATGGCCCAGGCTTCAGGTTATTGTCCCCAGTGGCTGGAAACTGAAGCGTCTTTGTTCCGAAGTTATGATCTTACTCCTTCTAGTCTTTTGTACGTAAGTTTCAGCTTACTCCTGAAAGACCTACGTTCTTCACCATTGGGCTGGTCTGTCAAAGCTAAGATGCAGATTGAATGTTATTTTTGATGGGGATGGTTGCATGCCCTGACACAGCCTGTGGTAGGCAATCTAAACTTTAAGATTGCTGGATGTCCTATTCCGTCTTCTTTTCTACTACAACTGAAAGGAGTAGGCTTAGCAGAATTGGTAGTGGGTGAGAAAGTTCTCCTGTTTCAGGCTGCCAAGCAGCTTTTCTGTCTCCCAGAAGGCTCTTACTTTAAATTTCTCGTAATTACCTATGCTATATCCTCCATGCTCAGCTCTAAACCATGGAACCTATCAGACAGTCCTTCATTGAATAAGCTTATTTTGCTTGCTGCCCAACCTCATCCAGTGGCAGCCATCTACAAGTTTTTCTAGGAGATGGATCCTGTCACCCCATCGGGGATGTGTTACTATTGAACACAAGTGTTAGGTATCACTGCAGATCCTAAAACTTGGCACTCCATCTGGAAAAATCTTTAAAAACATATAAAACAGGACTGGCTTTGATTGACACAATTCCAAATCAAGCATAACCTTTATTATACCCCAGAGTACATAAATTATTTACCATGTGGAAGTTTCCTTCTCCTATAGACACTCAGTGCTGGCAGGCAGAGGGGACTCTCTACCACATGCTGTGGCAGTGTGTGAAAATTGCCCCTTTCTAGGCAGCAATCAAAAACTCCCTGGAGCCCCTCCTCGGCCTAGAGGAGCTATAGTATTTCTCCATAGTATTTATTTAGTGGGGCTTTTTCTGGTGGGGCCCATTAGTATTTACAAGACCCACATGGCTCTCATATCTGCCTTGGCAAAACTGGTCATTTTAAGGCAATGGCTGAATAATTTGACTCCATTTGTCAGAGCGTGGCATGCCGAGAGCATGCCCTCATGTTGGAAAAACATATTGCCAATTATAGGAAGTGGCCCCATATATTTACTTCATGATGAGAATCTAGTCTCACCCTTTTATCCTTAGGTTTCAGTCAAATGTAATTTTGATTTGACCGGTTCCCCTTTTTGGATGTTTGCATAATCTCATATGGTACTTTAAGGCCCCAATGGCTGGCATTTTAGTGTTCAGTTGCTGGGCTGTTTGGAGTAGTGGAGGTGGGTAGAGCGTGGGATGGGTTCCCTTCATCGTTATCTTCTAGCATAGTGGTTGTTCTAGTATTTTTTTGGTAGTGTTGTTATAGCCTGTTTGTACTGTTTATTGCTGTATAGTTGTTTGTTGATTTAAAATTTTAATATAGTATATTAAATGAAAATAAAACCAAAGAAGAAACCCATATCGAGTGCACCTGCTGACAACAGTAACATCTGCTGCTACAGAAGAAATTGACTATGGCTCATCAGTTAGACTTTATTGCAGGTATTCAAGTGGTAGAAGTAGCTGAAATGTGTGCTATCTTTATGGAATATTTATTTATTTAGCTTTTGTTGACCGGGTAAGTGCACTAGACAAATCCTGCCTATTTTCAGGCACGACCCAGGGGAGGGGAATACAGATGAATGCCCACTGACCTTGAACCAGATTAAGCTGTTGGTGGTATTTTTAGTGAATGAGGGAAATTTGGCCAGGACACCGGGGAAATTCCCCTACTCTTTTCGATAAGTGCCATGGGATCTTTAACATCCACCTGAACTACCACCAATCCAGGCAGATGGGACCTCGGTTTAACGTCTCATCCGAAAGACGGCACCTCAGAAATGCAGCACCCCTCTCATGCTGCATTGCAGTGTCAGTACTGGGATATTAACCCAAGTGCCAGATGTAGGAACTGAACCCACAGCCCTATGATCTCCCGGCCTCAGAGGCGAGTGTGCTACCTACTGAGCCACTGACACTGCACTCGATATGAAATATAAAAGGGTCATTTAATATAAACTAGCTTTAAATGATGCATTAAAAAGAATGTGAGTTGTGACAGGTATATTTATACAGACTATATTATACCAATGATTTTTAGTTGTTTCTGTATAAATGTACATGTCTGATTAACAGGTATTACAACCCACAGTGATGCAAAAATCCATTTAATGGTCGAATGCAAAGCAATATATTTTTTTGTTATAACCACGTCAAGCCAGGTGCACACACATACTAACTGCATGACTCTCCTCAAATGTAGTTACATTAAAACTAGGTTTCCAACAGCAGAGACACTACAGGAAATAATCAGCACTATCATGCCCCTCTGCAGGTCTGAGACCGGTGTTTATAGCCAGAGGCTGCCTGCGTTTCATGACATAGCAGATTGCATGCTTTCATTTATTCAAAAAAAGTAATCAGAAAACACACTGGGAGCTTCTAGTACATCCGGTATTGTTCACAAACACATGGGCTCATAAAATGCATTGTTCATTACTTCAGTGCATTTTTTAGTTATTAATATGAACTGTACAGTGTCATACTACGTTGCAAATTACCAATTCGAGCCATCATTTTTTAGTGACTGTTCTCACACACTGTACATCCCACACTGCTATTAATTCAATGTTTGTATTCTTTATCTTGAGAGCCTGTGGCTTGGTGCTTTTTAGATTAATCTGCGCTATGCATAAGACTGATAAAACAGGCAGACTTGGAGTAAACAATACCTACCTGCCTTAGACATGTGCCTGGGGTTATCTAGGGTTTTTTTAAATTGAGTGCCACCAGAAAACTTTATTTTTATCAAACATCCTTGTGCACAAGCATTTGAATGCACCCTACTTTGTTATTAAGCATTATAAATAAACAATTTTGGAGTGTGGCTATACAGCTCAACTGTTATAATAATAGTAAAAATAAATGAGCAATGACATGTAAGGTGTTTAGAATTAAATATATTGTTGCCAGTTTCTCTCTCTTTCTAAGGCAGTATCAAATATTTTTTTTTTTGTTAGAATTTATTTGCAAAGGGTAGTCCCTTGAAGTGCAACATTTCATTTGGGGGAGATACTGCTTTTGCTTGTTTTGCAGTGTGGACTGAAGCATGTGGAGATTGAGTTATTTGTTTAAGGTCACACCTGGAAAGCTGCTGTGGTGTGATTCAATACTTGGTCTCTTGGCTCCTAGTTTGGGGTTCTAACCACTTACCTGCATTGCCACCTTAACACATAAGAGCCTAAATAAAAAAAAAAAACATTTCTGGCTCAAAGGTAGTAAAGTAGTTAAGTTTAATTGAGGCATTTAATAATGTTTTATAAAATGGTATACATACCTATCTGTTGCGGCTCCACTGTCTCCCTGTCCTGCTTCTGGTGCAATGATCTGCTGCCATGGAATGGCCACAGGATCAGCAGTTACTCTGCCACAGAAAATATGACGTCCTGCTGCAGAATGAAGGGTCCACTTTGCCGCAGTGAGCATGGGGCCCTGCCTATGGAGAGGTTGGCCAAAGTAAGCCAGCAGCTAGGAAAACTATTTCTCATTGGATAGCCTCTTGCATACAATTCTGTTATGAAAAAGCTGGTAAGATACCTCCCAAGAAGCCTACGGGCACATTCCACAATAGGACCTCTACCTCTGTGGCAGTTGCAAGTGGCATCCCCCTTCAAGAAATCTGTAAAGCAGCTACCTGGAAAACAGTACCCACTTTCACAAAGTACTATTGTTTGGACATGCAGTCCAGAAAGGATGCCAGTTTTAGAACTGCTGTCTTGCAATATCTATTTTCCTAAATTGGTTATAAACCCTTCCTGCCAAGGTACTGCTAGTGAGTCTGCCTGTAAGGCATCTCATTAATGGATTCCTGTTGTTTGAAGACAACATTACTCACCATAGTAGTGTTGTTTCTTCTCAGGGATCCATTAATGAGCATTTCAAACTCTGACCCTTCCTTCCCTTCTAGTACCTGAAAATAGGTTCACGTAAGAATCATTTCTTAAGGTTGCTTAAGCGCTACTTATCGCAGTTCTTCATCAATTGCTAAACTGTGATCATTTAATTTTTACACATTTTCTGCTATTAATTGGTTGGATTTTTTCAAATTTTTAAATAAAATTGTAGAAATATTTTAGTAGCCATTTAGCTAGTTTTAGTGGTCACTGCTCCCTTGGCTATACAAACAAATCTGACATTAGAACAGCTGGGGGAGCATAACCACAGTTCAGAGTTTGAACTTGTATTCTAAATTCTATAATTTGCATAAAGTTCTATCTCCAGGCACTACTGGGGCTGATGCTATTTGAAAGGTTCATTGATGGATCCCTGAGAAGAAAAAACATTACTATGGTAAGTTTTCTCTTCTTTTCCATTAAATGGCATTGTATGGGTTCTAGTTAACTGTTCTTGTCCTGTGAAATTCACAACATTGGGGGACTTATGTGAAGCCTGTAAACAGATTAAGATTTTCTCTTGAGCTGCTATGAAATAAATCAGGTTGCCTCCCACATATTTGGTTTCCATGTTTGGGCTGGGGTAACATAAACTGGGTCATTCTGCTCATTCTTGGCAAAGATGCTGCTGTTTCTCTCGCTCACGGTTCAGTTCTCACTGCAACAACTGAGACTGTGGACCAGCCAGAGCAATGGTGCTGGCAGCTGGAGGTGCAGGGGTGGGCTCTATGCAACCATCAAGGCAGGCCCACCATGGGAGGGTTACATTCTCCATTGGTGAAATGCTTGATATCTGCCATCAGAATTAAAAAAATAAACTACAAACGTGTTTTCATTATGGCTGTCTAAGCAAATGAATTCTATGTACTGTAGCATAGGTCAACTATCATAGTATCCTATCTAGACACATACAGTATGTTCTTATCTAATTATTTCAGCATACCCAAGTTCATTACATGACTTACAAGGGGTCACCCGGGGCACTCATAAAGACTATATTGGGCAAGAATCTGGGTGTAATTTACATATACCTCTGAGAAGTACGTTCATGGTGAGGTTGGTAGAGGCAACTGGAGAGTCATTAGTTTTGTTCTACTTTCTGTTCATGTGTTCTTCTGCTGTGGTAAGCAATTCAAGATAATAACTCAGGCACTTGTCTGGCTTTCCAACTGACTCACTCCCACCTCACAGTAATTACTTGCTGTGCCACAGTCAGACTGTATTGTACAGCCCAACTATCCTCACTGGTACCAGTGTTTAGTAATCCCACTAATTCCCTAGGATCTCCTTATAATAAAAATCACTGGGCACCCATTTGTGGAATCATTGAAAGCTGGGTGTAAGCCATGGTGGTACACTTATATTTAACAATTAACAGCAATTAAACCTAGGAGAAAATTCCAACTAGATCATTTTCCATAAAGTCCCCCAAATTAAACTAAGCTAGCCTAGCTATGAGTTGCTCATGGTTCCCCAGTCCAATGGAATCTCCCTCTGTGTGCAAGGTGTAGTAGCAGCAATGGGTCCTTCCTTTGTGTGGTTTGGCGCTACACTCATTTACAGGCTTCTGAGGGGAAGTGCAAAATGGCTCTCAGCAGCTTCAGCTCGGCCTATCCTTCTGTCTGCATGCAGCAGACAATCTGTACTCACAGGTGCAGCTTCAGTCCATGCAGCCTGACCATGCCAGACCAGTACACCATGTCCTGGAATCCAGTCCCTACATGTAGTGGGGCAGCCAGTAACTGGCATTGATATTGGCTGGATGATTCCTCACTAACTTATACTCTCTGTCACAGGATGTGCTGTAATGCAGCAAAAGTATCTCCTGGTTCCTAAAGAGTGATCACAGGGTGCCTTATCCTTCAAGCACCTCCATAATCTTTTACTTTAGGTCTTTTAAGCTTGTGCTGAACAAACAAAGCAAAAGAATGAAGCATCTTGTATACAGGGTGCAGTGGTATATTCACTGGATTTTGAAAGTGCTAGTGCTACAGCAGTGCTATGTAACATTCCCAAAAGCATACTCTTGTCAATGCACATAGAACCATGATCATTTGCCAACCCTCCCCCCCAGTTCAGCAACGAGTAACAGACTGTCAGCAAGAACTGTTAGTCATCAATTTAGCAGTCCACCCATACCCATCTGCACTGTCCTTTATTTTAATTTTCCATCCCTGAAAGTGTAGTGGTCCACACTAGAATTCTACTGTATGTGTGTACCCAAACCCTGTCATGCAGATGGTGGCCAACTAAGGAAGTGAGCAGAGGGGCTGTGCCAGTCATTGTTGTGGAAGCAGAGACAGTGGCATAATTACATAATGAGAGAGTTGGGTGCTGACAGGGGTGTGGGTGGTGGGTACAAAGTGGGTGGGTCAGGGAGGAGTACAGAGGTTGTATCAGTGCCAGAGTGTGGAGGGGGGCCACTAGACTGCCAGGGATGAGACTTTTATTAAAGTTCTAATGGACAGCGGGGGGTGGAGGGACCTCTAGACTACCACGGATAGGGAATTACAACAATGTACAGCTTGGATGGACATCAAGGAGTGTAATATTATCACCATTGCATGGTGGAGACTCCTTGCAGCTGCATGACCCTGAGTTCTCCCTTAGAACCATCGGATGCTTTCTGAAGCAGGAGACAGCTAACACTTTTTCCAACAGTTTCCTCTGCGATTTTGTGAGCTTTTGTGAGACTTCCATTTTTCTCTTCCAGGAAAAGTAAGCTTCCAGCTATCATTTCCAGCGTAGCTTAGCTATAAACATGGATTCAATTCACAAAAACCACTTTATAAGATTTTTAGGCTGCTAGCAAGGAATGTTTATTTTTAACCTAATTTTAAACCATATCTTAACTGTTTGTTACTTTTTTATAGACTACTGTTTATTACCAAATGCAGCATTTGAAACAAAATATTATTGATTGCTGTACAATATTTGTTATACAACATTAACATTTATAATTACACATCTGGAATGAGCAGCACAGTGTTTTGAAGGTTTTTTTGGGGTCATCACCCAAAAGACCTAAATATTTGAGATAGATGCACGCTACAGTTTAAGCTATCATGAGGACTTAGACTTGTTTTTCTTTTTGGTGTTGAAATATGGTTGTCACGAGGGCCCAGATGATGGAGAAAATGGCTGTTATTACAAACAATGCGATGGAAATTCCTCGTGACAACAGCCCTTCAGATGGTGCCATAGGGAAGAAAGAAAACTCTAAAAAGGCCCAGCAGAATAGTCCCAAAATATCTTTAAAACCACAAAAAAAGAATAAAAAGAGTCCATTAGATAGTACTTCTCAACTGAAAATTACTGAGCATCTGATTAATAATGCAAAGAAAAATCTTAATGAGCTCCAATTAAAAAATTACTCAGGTCTCTGCCAAAGTAAAGTGGGTTTTAAACAATTAACTTCTACCCCCCAAAAAAGTCTTCTGGTGACTAGCCCCTTGAACCAGAATGTGAACTTAACATAGAAACACAGAAGTATAGAAGTTGACGGCAGATAAGGACAGCAAGGCCCATCCAGTCTGCCCATTTTTTCCACCTTATGAATGTGCCATAGGCCTTTACTCTGTCAATGACCTATCTATTCATACTCAACTTTATTGCTCCCTTATGCCTATCCCATGCCTGTTTGAAGCCCTGCATGGCATTCATATCCACCACTTCCTAAGTTAGGCAGTTCCATGCATCCACTGCCTTACTGTTAAAAACAATTTCCTCACATTACCCCTTAATCGGCCACCCTCTAATCTCATGCTGTGTCCTCTTATCCTGCTATTTTTCTTATATTGAAATATTAGACTTTCACCTTGTTAATGCCCTTAAGATGTTTGAATGTTTCGGTCATATCACCTCTCTCCCTCTTTTCCTCTAGGGTATACATATAGAGCTCCATTAATCTGTCCTCATATGTTTTCTGATGCAGTCCCTGCACCATTTTAGTTGCCCTTCTCTGGACTGCCTTCATTTTATTAGTGTTCTTGTACAGGTGTGGCCTCCAGTACTGCATGCAGTACTCCAAATGGGGCCTAACCAGTATCTTGTAAAGAGGGATTATTACCTCCCTCTTATGACTTGTGATGCCCCTATTAATGCACCCTAACATCCCCCTAGCCTTACTTACTGCTTTAGTGGTCTGCTTGGATGATTTCAGGTCATCTATGATGATGATGCCCAAGTCTCTTTCTTCCCTTGTGACTGCCAGCAACTCCCCTCCCAACCTATAGGTAGCTTCAGGGTTTCTCTTCCCTATCTTGCACTTCTTTGCGTTAAACCCAGTTGCCACTCTTCCGTCCATTTTGCCAGTTTATCCAGATCTCTTCTCATTCTGCTCCCCCCCAATCTGGATCATCTACTGTGTTGCAGATCTTGTTGTCATCTGCAAACAGACAAACCTTACCCTCCAGTACATCTGCAATGTCACTGATAAAGATATTAAAGAGGACTGGCCCCAGGACTGATCCCTGAGGTACCCCACTTGTGACTTGCATTTCTTCTGACTGTATACTATTTACCACCACTCTCTGTTTTCTGCCCGCCAACCAGTTTTCCACCAAGCTGATCAACCTCTGACCTACCCGAGCCTATCCAGCTTATTAATCAATCTTCTATGTGGAACAGTATCGAAAGCTTTGCTGAAGTCAAGGTAGGTGACAACAACTGCATCCCCTTGGTCCACCACTCTGGTTACCCAGTCAAAGAAATCTATGAGATTAGTTTGACAGGATCTCCCTGTTGTAAACCCATGCTGTCTTGGATCCTGCGCTCCTATGGATCCTAAGTGTTGCCCTATCCATTCCTTAAGGAGTGCCTCCATAATCTTGCCCACTACTGAGGTAAGATTGACTGGTCTGTAGTTCCCTGCCTCCTCCCTGCTGCCACTCTTGTGGAGCGGTATCACATGAGCCCTCCTCCAGTCTTCTAAGACCTCTCCTGTGCTCAGAAACTCACTAAACAGTTCTGATAATGGCTCTGCTAGTTCCACCCTTAGCTCCTTTAGTACCCTGGGATGTATGCCATCCAGTCCTATTGCCTTGTCCACCCTAAGCTTAGTGAGCTCTTGTAGGACCCTTTCTTTTGTGAAGGGACTTGTGCACACCTCCCTCCCTCCGTGTCCATGGTGCTGAGCTGTGGGCCCTGCCCTACCTTCTCCATAGTAAATACTGAGCAGAAGTGTCTATTTAGGATAGATGCTTTTCCTTGGTCCTCCTCCACACACTCCCCCTTAACCCTTTGATCTTAGCAATATCCTCTCTGAACTTTCTCCTTTCACTAATATATCTATAGAAAGTCTTGTCCCCTTGTTTTACTGTTCATGCTAGTGTTTCCTTGGTTTGGGCCTTTGCCTGTCTTACTGCCTTCCCTGCTTCCTTTAGGGAAGTTTGGTATGCCTCCTTATCTTCATCCTGCTGCATTCCCTTATATTTCCTGAAGGCCAATCTTTTGGCTCTGATCTTTCTGCTGCTGTTTGTGAGAACCAAAGTGGTTTCCTCCTTCTTTTGCTCTTGCTTTCTCCCTAACACAATGGGATGTTGCTCCAAGTATTGCATCCTTAATGCTTGCCCACTTTACCTGTACTCCTTCACCTGTATTCCTTCTTGCCAGGGCTTGCTTAACTCTGTTGGCCATCTTATCAAAGTCAGCTCTTCTGAAGTCCCTTATTTTTGCCTTGGAATTGGATGATTTAGTTCTAGTAGCCTAATTGAACCATATCATGTGATGGTCACTGGCCCCCAGGTGACCTTCTACTTGGAGATCTGTGATCCTTTCCCTGTTAGTCAGTACTAGATAAAGGATAGCCCTGTCTGTTGTGGGTTGTTGTACCAGTTGTTTAAGGCCCTCCCCCTGCAGGGAATCCACTATGTGTCTAGTTCTAGTGGCTGTCCCTGCTGGTATTGACCAGTCCGTATCTGGCATGTTGAAGTCTCCCATTATCAGAACCTCCCCTTTAGCTCTCATGTTATCTTCTAACAGTAATGTGTATATGTCCTCCCCATGGTCTGGAGGCCTGTAGACAACCCCAGCTCATATGGCTGTCCCATTTCCTGTTTCTAGGGTGACCCACAGTTCTTCTGGCTCCTTATGTGTAGCTTTGATATTTTCATTGACATAAAGGCCACCCCCCCTTTTTGCACCTTAGTTTCTTCTGAACAGTACATAGCCAGGTACTGAATTCTCCCAAGTGTGATTACTGGTGAACCATGTCTCGCTAATGGCTACTATGTCCAGTTTAGCCTCTTGTCATTGTTGCCTCCAGGTCTGGGATCTTGTTTCCCAGACTGCATATCTTGATAGGCTACCCAATTCGCTACTGAAGTCTCCAGTTTTGGCTCTGAGGTCAGTAGCATTGGAATCAAGCCAAGTAATAATTCCTATGATAAAAAAAAAACTTTTGGTTAACAGTTTTTTGCAGCTCCCTGGCTCATCCTTCACTCAGGCAGGTGAGGTAGGGAAAACGGAAGTACCTGAGAGTAAATCCCCTAAATCTATTATGGGTGAAATTATTTCAGATCTCCAGAATACTATCATTGGGTTGAAAAAGTTGGATAAGTCTAGATCAGTACAGACAGATGTAGGAAGTGTTTATAATTTTAGTCTGGATCATATTCTTGCACTAACAGTAAAAGCCTTTAGTGTATGGTAGAACATTAATACTGGCTAAATTCGGTAGAAAGTCAACCTTGTTGTACCATCAATGTGACATAAACTTGCTGTTGTACCATCTTGAGTATGTCACATGAATGGTACAAGTACAACAGCATGGAACCTGCTTGCACATGCATGTAAATAAAGCCCCACACTTCAGGAAATAGCAGTGGTGGTTAGACATGGACCCAAAAGTGAGGAGTGACCAGTAAAGTAAGGAAAATGATGGTCATATCCTTTATGAACCGTTCCCAACTAAACAACAGGCATGTTTAAATGTATTTAAAAAAAAAGCAAAATGTAGTCTGTGAGATCGAGGGACTGGGACCAAGTGTGACTCATTCTTTTTTGGGGGGCAAAGCTGAAAAATGCATTTTTTTTTTAATTGGCGACAACAAACATAAACCTGCATGAAGTGAATTCAAGTTGTACTGTGCCCATACACTATACAAGACAATAGATGGACATCAGTTAACAACAACAACAACACTTAATTCACTTCTTGAGGTTGCCATGACAACAGTAAACCTCTTAAGTTTTGCTCTCAAAGTTTACTAGGTTGTCATGGCAAGCTCTCTAATTGAATACAGCATTGTTGCTGTTAACTGATGCCCATCCATTATCCTCTATAATTGTCTCTAAAGAAGCCTTGTTATCTGAAGGCAAAATTGATCTCTTCCCCATTTTCCCTTCCTACTTGAATGAAGATATTATTGATTTAATGAGTAATCCCTATGTTGCTAATTTCCTATTAATGGAGCAATTTGTTATTATCCATAGCAAACTTGAGACCATAAGGGAGGACTTAGCCATTAATGGAGCTAGAATGGATGACATAATGAGAGCATTCCATCAGCTCCATCGACCAGGAGAATCATCTGTGGTGGATGCAGTCGAGGGCCAGAAATGGTTCCAGATCTTGTCACAAGACTGGATTTTAGCTTCACTGTCTTCCCTAATCTAAGCTTTTTAAGAGAGCCACCACAAAAGAAATGAGTAACCAAAAAAAGAGAGTCACCGAAAAAGAAACAAGCAACCAAAAAATCTAAAAATGAGGCGGTAGTCCCCTGGTGGACTCAGTTGGTCCTCCTCAGGAACCACGTCAGTGGGGAATGGTACTGGATCTTTTAATCCCAGTACTGTCTCAGAGGTAAACCAATTTGTGTATTGGTGGAGGCAGAGCCATGCAAAGATTCTGTACTGCCCTCTCCTAAGAAAACTGGTTCTTTGGCTTCAAAGCTTCAGACCACTTGTGCCGGCATTATTGCAATCAAAGAAGACTATGAGCTTTTTGATGGGGAAGGTTGGTGAAGCAGGTCAGTTAGACCAAGATTTAAGAGAGCCCCTTTCTAGTAACCCTGCCTTGAAAATAATGGAATGTCTTATTGTTAATAAGATCTTAATACAGGAGGCAGGTGAGTAGAATAGGAAGCAGATGTTAACCAGTGTGATTCCAAACAAAAGACAGTTTCTTTGCTGCAAGACTTTCATGCCTGGTATCCTGAGGTTATATGGTCTCAGTGTGAAGGAATCTGAGAGAGATAAAACCTTGTTAGATCTTGTCATTTCCTTCCTTAGGTCCAAGATGGAAGTCCAGATTGAGGTGGGTGATATCGTGCAAATATATCACTTTAGGGATGAGTTTGAATTGGACTGGATTCAGATTTGTGTAAATCATAGTATAGCAAATTATCTGTGAAATAATGGTCAACTGCTTGAAAACCTTGACATAATTTAACATATGTTAACAGGAAGAAAACGTCCAGTTTTGTTAGCTCAGCCACACAGGATAGTGGACCTTTTTCCCTTAGTATATTTGGTCTGAAGAAACCTCAAGAAGAAATGGATGCTAAACTAATTAAATCAATTTGTTTTTGGTTTTCAAACTATCTCCAGATTTCACTGGGATTCACTGGAATAACAAAAGCTAAGAGAAGGGAGGATTATGATGGTGCCCAGGTTGATGTGCTTTTTAAATCTAGGTTAATTGCAGAGAAAGTTTTGGAGAAATGTAATATTCTTGATAGCTTAGGTACAGTATATATGTTGTGAGGAGCTTTATTTGTGATTCCCAGGCTATTCCTCAGCACCAGGTTAATCTGGAATGGGATCCTGACCCTTTTTCCCGTGCCACTATCCAATAGATTTCAAGTACATGCAAGGCACCAATGACTCATAGCTAAATCCTCTAATTTACCCTTTATAAACATTTCTTACAGTTCTACATTGGCTACAACTTTGAACCATTTACTCTCCTAGAATATTGCAGGTCTTGGCTCTAAATGGGTAGATCAAGAATGGCTAGGGTTTATCTCGGCCTTTGCGATAGTATGCTTCTAGGAGACCTGGCACCTGCAAGAGTATGAGACTCATATTAACAATTTTGAACTTTTTCATGCTCCCACAAAACAAAGATCATAAGCTAAGTAGGGTGTCAGAAGAACTGGCATGTTATATTAAGCTTGACAAGCAGTTTTCTGCTCATCCTTGTTAACACTATGGACATCTGTATAGTTCTCCATGTCATGGCATCTAATTTTGATTTTCTGCTTTTGAATTTACATATTCCACCTCCCCTCTTCCAAGTTTGCTATCCATTATCCCAGAAACGTCCTGGGGTTCCTTTTAGAAGAATTATAGCAGAGGTTTTTGTATAACCTCATTTTGGTTGTGGGAGATTGTAATGCTGGGATAGGGACGTTTGATAGCCTGTTGCATAATTCAACTGTAGGGTCTATATGTAATATGTAATATAATATATGTAATATACAGACTCTGCCAAATAGGAAAGCTAGGGATACTAAGATAAACTATGTAGGTGTAAGTTTCATTAAGTTTATGCAGGAATATATTTTTTACCTGCTAACAGTAGATTGCCTGGTGATGAGGAAGGACAGTTGACTTATGTTTCTCCATTGGGGTCATCTACCATCAATTTTGTTATCTGGGATGGTCCCACTGAGTCTTGGTCTTATCTTAAATTGATCAATAGAACTGAAAGTGATCATCTACCATTGGATAGTGGATGTGCAGAAACCTCTTCCTCTACTATACCACTTTCATCAGAGATCCGTCTAGGGTACAGGGCTTCAAAAATAGAAATCAGAAATAGAAAAGAATCAGTTGGATGAATGAAATTTCATCTGATATTTACTACATGTCATTTGTATTTTTAGATTCACTTTTACAATTTAACTGTGATTTATTCACATTCATAGAACTCTATAAATCCTTGGAATCACTGTATTCTGATATCCATACTTTACTGTATGTTGTTCACGGAGCAGTACTAGAGCTAAGAAAGGATGGTTTGATCAGGCCTGGGAAAAGCTAACATATTAGCGCAGGTGAAGGCTACCAAGGTACAGCCCTCTAGAGCTAATTGCAGACTTTTAAACAGAGAAAGGAAATTATATAAAAACTTTCTCCATGGGAGCGACCCGGGATTCGTTACATAAAGCAAAGCAGATACATACAGTGCATAACACAGAGTACAGGAATTACAGTGTAAAAATACAGTCATAACAGAACATGGTTGTTAGGTACAGTACAATAGTACAAATTATATAGAGTAAACAGAGACTTTAGGGCACTGGATTTTAGCAATCAGACCACAGGATCAAGTGGCTATTATAGAAAACAGTGGGAGTTGATGTATGTTATTATTAGTAAAAGTGTCATAAGAGCCTTTTGGCTTCTAGTTGCTAAGTGAACTGTTAATTTGGCAAATTTGGTAGATTCATATATTTCAGCAGATGCTTGGGTAGGACGTTTTACTTCACTGTTCTATGATCCGCTACTACAGTATGCTTCTTATACTCTTATCTTTTGTCCAATAGCTCCTTTCACTATACACGAAATTATCTCTGCAATCTCTTCTTTAAAATGCAAGACAGCCCCATGGCTGGATTTAATTCTAGCTGAGGTTTACTTGCAAAGACATTTAATCTGGGCAGACTTTTTTCTTCTTTTTTTAATAAACGTATAAAAGAAGGTTTTTCCCTGCGCTGTTAGTGGGGTGCAGAAAGTGTTCATATTTTAAAAAAGGTAATAAATCAGATCTCAAAATGCATCACTCAATCAGTCTGTTGGACATTTTGGGGAAAATATTTTCTAGAATCATTCTTACCTGCTTACATGAACAACTCATTGCTTTCGGCAGACTTTCCCCTTTACAGTTTGATTTTAGGGAATACTGTTCCACTATAAATACTTGTTTTATTCTAAGACATCTTTGGAAAAAAGATTGTATGATTCATGGCTAGACATTGTACAGTATGTGTCTTTTATTGATTTTCTCCAGCTTTTGATTCAATTTCATGAAGTAAACTGTGGCAGATTGTGTTGGATAAAGGCATTGATTACTCTCTGACATTGGTCATTTTTAAGTTATAGAGTGAGACTTGGGCTAGGGTGAGATTAGGTCCTGAATGATAAAGGGGTGCATCAGGACTGTCTCCAGGCTCCCATTCTTTTCAATATTTATATGGACAATCTTTTTAATGCTCTAGGGCAGATGTCCTCTAATTCACCTAAAATTGGAGCCCTGGAGGTAACGGCATTGGCATATGATGATGATTTACTCCTTCTCTCCCTGTCACAATCTGGTCTGCAAAAGAAACTAGACTGTTTAGCCAGGGAATCACAAAAATTATCTCTGACAAGTAATAGTGATACAAGTCAGGTGATGATTTTTAGTGAGGGGAATCTATCCACATTAGGGAAATGGAAATGGGGGAATGTACACATACTGTAAATACTCCGAATAGATATGTTTATTTAGATTTAACTATTTCTTCTAAAGGGTGGCTCATGGTGCTGTCATATAATTCTGTCCTTCTCTGTATATATTAAATCTGTATGTATATTGTATTTTGTGTGCAACTGTTTCTTTACATTGTAACTCCTGTTTCTCCTCTCCCTTCCTGGGTCACACCTAGAAATGAGCCTTGGTTCAATGTGCCTTTCTAGGATACCAACCTTTAAATAAATACATACATAAATAAATATTACGAGTACCAAGACTAAAATTTAAAAAAACTGTTTTGGGTCTAAAAAGAATTAATTATAGATACAGTGGAAATAGTATTAGACCATTAGTCTACGTTATTTCTTCAAAACTAAGCCCACATGCTTTCTCTGTTGTGGAAATTTAGGTGCCACATATGATCTCAGAATTGGAGAATATTTCGATTCAGCTCTTTAAGTCCTCTCTGGGTTTAAATAAGTCTATTCCTATGCCCTATATTAGGGCTGAATTTAGTCTACAAAGTTATAAAGCCTTAGCTGATTCTCTAGTCTTGAATTATTGGATTAAATGTACAAGAACCCCTCCTAGTAGCTTCTTACATTCTTGTCTTGAAAAGAAAGAAAAGAGGAGGCTGTTAGGTTGCAGAAGGTCACCATGGTTATCATATGTTTACCTTCTAATGAAAGACTATTAACTTACTTATCTCCACAATTATTCTCAAAAGGATATTTCTATTAGTCTGAGGTATAAGAAATATATAAAGAATAAAATTAGAACCCATAACCAAGGTGTGGACCTGGACATTATTTCAAGGTCCAGGTTCTCACCTTGGTATGCCTCAAATGAGGTGCAGTTTGGTTATAGATTTTATCTGGACCACATTCTGGACCCTAAAGAAAGAAATGCTTACATGTGCTATAAGTTTGAGATCTTTCCTAGTAATATACTTTCACAAGATTTGCTAATATCCCCAATGCTTCTGGGGCTTCCTGTTCATGCTCTGTAGGAGACGTAGAGAATCTGTATAATGTTTTACTTAAATACTCATGGTATGAAAAATTATGTGTTACATGGCTATATACTGTAGTATTTGGACAGAATTAAGCTATATTCCAGATGATCCTTTGAATTTCCTTTTTACAGTGAATGACACTATTATTATAAATACATTTGTGGAATAGTTTTATTTTATTAAAAAGGTTAGGAAGGGTAAACCTTTTAGTTATCAGGATAAAGCTTTCTGACATTGCAGGATTACTATTTTTATATATTGTTTTTCTATTTTGTCCCTGTCTATTTATTTATATGGAACTCTTGGATATACTGTATGTATTTTATTTATCTACAAATTTTATTGGTATTGGTTTGACATGTATAGGTGAATTTTTATATTTGTACTTTTTTAAGCTGTAATGGCATGTGCTGATCAATAAAGCTTTCGACTGACAATAATAACAAAAACAGTAAATGCAATTTGATCAAGATACGTAATGATCATGGAGTGTTAAAGCTAGTCTAAACAAATGGATTATTAGTTTGCTTTTAAATAGTTCCGGATCATTGCAGGCCTGAATTTCTAGTGGTTGCCCCTTCCAAAGATGTGGGCTGCAAGACCAAAAAGGCAGGATCGCCAATGGTAGCCAGGCTGATGGTTGGGTTACTGTAGAGATATGCATTAGAAGAACGAAGTTGACAGGATGGATGATGGCGATGAAGCAGTTCTGATAGTTATGAAAGAGCAAGTCCATTTTGTCATTTGAATATGAGCAAAAGTGTTTACACTCAATTCTGTGTTCAACTGGAAGCCAGTTAAATTTGGCAAGGAATGACAAAATGTGATCAAACTTCCAAGAGCCAGAGAGGACTTGAGCTTCAGCATTTTGGATCAGCTGAAGATGATGCAATGTTCATGTTTGGAAACCAGATACAAGGGAGTTACAGGAGTCCAATCAATAGAAGATAAAACAATGGACCAAGGTAGCAGGACATGCAAATGGACCCTTTGCATCTTCTGTGAATGTGGCACCAAGGAGTAAAACACTATCTCATTTGGGATGTGCTCACTCCATTTGCTCCTGGGAGTCCATTTTTAGCAGGGGGCTGTGTTACTACAATACATTGTCACTGTACACAGTGCTAACACAGCCCCATATCCAGACAGGCAGCACACACCAGACAGGGCATGTTTGCTGCCTGTCTGAATATGGCACCCTGGAAGGCTCAGCACTATGTCACATAATTGCAGCTTGCATAGGGATCCACAACAGGAGTCTGACAGAAATTCTGTTGAATGCCCTGTCAGCGACACCAGCAGGTTGACCGCATTCCGCAGTCAGCTGCCGGTTCACTATTGCTGTCTTTGTTTTCTTCGGGGGGCTTTGCACTCTGAACCCCCCACATGGGGGGCTGCACCCCTGCCCCCCCACTTAAGGATTCTCAACTCCAGTCGGAGCTGATTGGGGAGGTGCAGGACCCCCAACAGACAGTGCCAGGTTCCAGCAGGTCTCCCACCATGGCTAGGCACTGTAGTCGCTGTGGGGGACCTCGCTGTTGAAATGTCACTGTGAGGGGGTAAACAATTGCATAGCACATGCTGCCAACCTTTTAATCTGGCTCAATGTCCACAAAATTGAACACATACCCCCCATTTAGCAGGTACTGTACTAATCATTCAAATAGGGGGACCAGAATGTTGAAAGAATATCTAACACAAACAAATATGAGTGCTTTGGGCTTAATGTCAAGGGTGAAGATATGGGTTAGCAAGAATTTGGAGCTAGCTGCTGGTTAGATTTAGGGGCTACAAAGTAAAAGGATACTGGTTCATTTCCTTGTTAACAACTAAATTGAGTATATTCCAAACTACCTACCATCTGTCTTCTGCTACCCCCACTGATCACCCTCTGGTGGAAGTTAACATGGAACCGGGGATTGTGACCCAAGACCATCATTCCAATGGCCCTGTGTTTTTTCCATTCAATTTTTCATGCCATTCCACCACCCCAGTACCATGCCAAAGCTGCCAGTCAGCCAACATGTGTGCAGGGCTCTGTTTTTCTTTTTTTTTGTGAACTTTGTTTCTCTCCTGGTCACCAGCTACTGGGGAATCTCTCAGGCAGAGACCCACTCAATCTCACCTCCACCACCTGCCTAAACCCTTTCCCCAACCAAGGAATTGGGTGCTGGGACCCCCCTCTCCTGTCGGCTCATACTGGAGGAGGTGGGGACCATGAAGAATCAAGTCAGAGTCAGAGCCGGCATTGGGCATGTGGGTTTGGCCCCAAGATCCACCATCACCTTCCTCACAGATGGATTTTTTATCCATTGTTTCTGGTTCCCCCAATACAGGATGTGCAGTGCCATCCAGTGCATGATGTGCGTATTCCCATCCATGCCCGCAGGACAGCCACCTGATGTGTTCCCCCCTTTTCGAGTTCACTACTTCAGTGCACCCAGTCTCCACTGGGTGCAACTAGCATTGTGGGATGTGGTTCCCCTCCCTCCCTTCCAGGAGAGAAGAGCAGTCCATCAGACGCTCAGTCCTCTCTTCCCTGACTGACCTCCAGCTCCCTAGGTTTATTCCTGAATCCAGGTCACTGGCATGGTGCAAGGTAAGGCCAATGCCTCAGCCCTAAGTGCCAGCAGGCCAGTTTTTGTAGAGGGCTCTGTGTGTATGGGGAGGAGAAAGCTCCCTGATCCACAACAGGGGTTACTGTAACAGCTAAACTCAGCATCATCCTACCCCAGATGAGCATGATGTCACATGGCAACACTGCCCCTGCCCCCATTGGCCATCTGCCCAGCTCCTGCGCACACTCCCAAATCTGGGTCACTGGCATGGCAATGCATTGGGCTATTGCATGACCCAAAATTAATTTTTCTAATCGTGACCTTTCAATTTTACAATTGTAATGACTTTTGGGCATGGGTATTGCACTACTGAATGAGGCACTAGAAAATGTGTATCAAATACAGGCCTGATGTCCCACTGGCCAAAAAAGTACTGCTGTGCAGACAACCTGAGTTGAGCAGTGAGCTTGGGAAGCCGCATTAGGAGGCAGGCTGGACTACATCAGTTGTCACTTGGCACTGCGTTGCAGTCAAATAAAGTGGCATAAGGTGGGCATCGGGCTCCAATACAGCAGCAACCCTTTCAGTGGGCCAAAGGAGTTTGCTCCCTTCATGGGACATTGCTGCATGCAGCCGAGCCAACCAGTAGGATCCTGCCTGATGGGTGGGCCAGAGAGAAAACATGGGAGAAAGCCCAAACACTGCCTCCATGACACCCTGGGTCCCACAGCCTCAGAAATTTCCAGTGAGCCACCAATTGACCCAAGTCCTGCTAGGTCTACCTTTGGGTGCAAGTTGGTCCTCCCCCAGAGTCCCTGCCACAGAGGTGAAGCCATGGAGGTAATCAGTTTTGCTGGGGGACCCAAGAAGGAACAGCGTACCATGGCCTGAGCAGAGTATATTCCTGGGTCTGGAGTATTTTCCTGTGGTGATGGTGGCTGGAACAGGAAACAGCTCTGTGGAAAAAATCAGAAAAACATATCTCATCTCGACTGATGGATGAACTTAAAATTATAAATTATTTATGCAGTTACTGACTGTGTTCTTTTTTGTTGTTGTTGTTGTTGTACTGTTTTAAAGTATACAGTTCTGTATTACAAAAAAAAACTTAGCAGAGAAGGTAATTGTGAGCATGATTGACCCCTGCTTGAAACTAGTCCTTTTACTGGCCGAATTCTGAACATGTAGTGTCAGAGTACACGGGGTCAGAACATGATCAGCAAATTAGTAAAAATAGCCAGTCATGACTGTGTGATGGCAGGCCATGGATTGGCAATGAAGACAGTACTAAGTAGGGGATACGTGGAAGGCATTCCAACAATTTGGCAGTCCAGGTCTCCGTTAGGACTGGTCTAGGGTTGCCACCTTTTAAGAAGCCCAAAGTGGGACATTTCTTACTGAAACTAGATTTTCACAGGACAATATGTCATCTTGACCAATGCAACAGACATGTTTTCTCTAAATAATCAGAATTAAGACTAAGTGTTGTAGTTTTTTAGCTGTTTCTTGTGTTTTTTAATATTTTAAGGTATTTTAGTTATGGTATTATAGTTTTGTTGCAACATTTAGAGGAAAACTAGAAAATATTTTTTCTACTTTAATGTCAGGACATTTAGTATTTTTCATGTTTTTCTGCAGGACACAGCTGCCCAAATCAGGACTGTCCTGCAAAAATAGGGACAGTTGGTAACCCTAGACTGGTCTACCAGAACACCTGAAGACAGTTTTATTTGGATTCAATTCATCCCTCTGTGCCTCATACAAGATGGCGTCACATGCTCTCCAGCTCCATAGAAGATAATCTGCCTGGAAGTTGTGCCATGCCTCAGACAGCTGTCAGTGAGCACATAAAAAGGAAAGGTCTAGTGCCTTTCCTCCTGTCCTTCAGACAATGATAAATGACTGGGCTTATAGCTCAACTGAGCTGCACTAACCCAGGTCTCCCTTTGCCATCTGTTCCAGGGTAACATCAAGGGTATGCTCCTACCCAAAAGGCAAAGAAGCAACACCTACAGGAGTCAAAATGAGCAGTTATTCAGTAGCCTGAGGCAGTGGCAGTTTTGCTGGTGCTGAATTTGCCACCATATGTCGAAGACTGCAAGCCAGCTGTCGCCCCATATAACTGCTTTGTGTTAACCACACCTAGGTAAAATACAGAGAAATACTGCACCATGTTTACAAACAAAAGTAACTCTTAAAGCCATTTCAGCAGCATTTGATGTCCTATATTTTCAAACTCCAACAGCTGAGACCAAGGAGCTATAGATGTGGTCACGTCTGAGGGCAGAGAAGGACTGATTATAGGATTATAGGAAAGGGCCAGTGGCAGGAACATGATTTAAGAGAGAAAAACAAGTTAAAATGTTAACATTAGAAGAGAAAAAAAAAGTAGACATTTTGAGAGATTTAGGACACAAACCACAACAGCATTATGCATACCTGCAGAGCTCTCCGGGACATTCTCAATGCAAGATGCATGCCTTTCGAACCTGCAGTTCATTCATGTACATGGGCAGCTGGGTTGGGGCAGGCATTGGCAAGTATGTGAATCTGCTTGATACTCAGGCAGGTATCTGTACCAGGGAGGGGCATAGAAGGTAACAGCATTATGCAAACCAGAGGGCTGCCATAGCACTTGGCAGCCAAGCATTCCAGTCTCCATTGGCCCTCACACAGCAGCTAAATGCATGATTGCCTCCCCCCCATCTCCACTAGCCCCCAGCTCTTTGATCTGGCATGGAAGGCAGGTGACTTTTTATGTAGTTTACAGAATTTTAGCTTTTGTATTGAATCTATAGTTTGGGATTTGGAAGTCCTAGGTGGACTGGCATGTTCCACAATCCTCTACTCTGCAACAAGTACAGGATCCACTTTAACTGCAGGTCAGGTATTTAAGTAGATACCCTCCTCTGACATATGACATACTTCAGCCCTTTCACACTGGTGTCTGCATGCATACTACCAATTTTAATACAAACAAAATAAAAAGAAACAGACATTTTTGTCAGTCTGTCTTCCTTTCCTTGCAGCAATAGTTTTGACAGAGTTTCAGGTCTTTTGGAGGCCTTTCAGGGAGACCACCTTGCGATGTTTCTTTTGCACTGTTTTTCAACGATTTATGACAGAGCAGCACAGCGCATCCTTAGAAACACTATTTCTGGCATTTGAACAAAGCCGAAATTGGGTTGATAAAGGGGTTCACCAGCTATTATAATGAAATAGTTTACCTATCAGAGAGTAGCTTTCGAAGTTGCTTCAGAGATGACAATAGCTCTGTACAGTACTGAAGTCAGCAGTTGAACTGGAACAGGATCAGTTAAATTTTCACACAAACAGCATATTTCAAAGTAACTAGAAAAGAATATGTTTATTCTTAAACAGAACACCCACTAATATCTTTCAACTATTTCCAAAAATAATTGTTTATGATATTTTATAATGCTTGAAATAATATTTCAAACACTGTAACTTTTGAACTATTAAGTTTAGAAAATGTATTTTTTAAACAAAAGCTTAGAGTCCGATCAACACTAATAGATCATAAAGGTATGGTTTTCATGTGTTGCTACTTGGCTATTCATGTCAATATGTATTGTTACAAATAACAGGATTTTCCCGACCAGCCCCCGTTATGGACTATTATCCCAACAACAGGTCAGCGATAATCAGAATCAAGGTTGGTGCTCTCCCGAGGGCTGGCTAAGCCCCTATACTTGATCAAAAAAACCCCAAACTGGGGGAGGATCCAGAGGTTACCGAATCGAGCTAACTGCAGCTCTGATAAATGTCAATTGCACTTAAAATACTAGAACCTTAGTCCAAACTTGAAGATTTCTTCAAACTTCAGTTTTTCATTTTGCTAAGTGATATTAATTTTATTGCGTCTACTGGGCCTTACTCAGTTATGAAAGAATGAATAAATGAATAAATAAATAAATTAATAAGTAAATAAATAGGATAGTGTATGAGTAATCATACACAACAAGGATGTTTTTCGCTTTACAGGTTCCGTGGTAACAGGAGACCTTGACAGAGCAGCTCGAGAGGCCTCGTTACCACTGAAACCTCAAGAGTAAGAAAACATTTGTGTTGTGTATGATTGCTCATACTGTACACTATCTTTTATAGTGTATGGGCAACCATAAATCAAAGACTCTGACCTTACTTTTGTGTTTTTTCTCACTGCTGCTCTCTTCCTGGGTACGATCTCACAGCCGCGAAGAGCGAGGTTTGCGTTGCATTCATGCTCGAACATGTTTGAAGTTGTGCTGCAGTATCTAGTGCAGTACAACAAATTAGATAACATAGCTACTACAGCAGAACAACATTGTTCTAGGGATGGATTTCCACCTAGAACAACATTCTACCATACACTATAAATCAATCAATCAGTACACAAATTGCACATAACAATCCATCTCCAAAGTGCTTTCAGTAACAGCTTAAGGTTCTTTTATGCCTGGCTGGGCTGCTATTAAGTTGTAGGCAAACAGTACAGATTGAATACAATGTACAAATGGTGCAAATTACATCCAAAACTTTGTAACCTCCCACTAGGCTAGCTAACTTACCTACCCCAGCTTACCTACCCCAGTGCTTCACTTCAAACAAAGGCTTCATCACCCCCCACACACACACACACACACACACCTACAACTTAATAACAGCCCAGCCAGGCATAGAACTGCACTTTAAGCTATTATTGAAAGCATTTTGGAGATGGATTTGTATGTGCAATAAAACTGATATCAGTTAGCAAAGTGAAAAATTGGAGGTCGGAGAAGTTTCATGTTTGGACTAATGTCCTGGTTTATAAGTGCATGTGGGCATTTAATAGAGCTGCAGTTAGTTCCAGTCAATAACCTCTGAGTGCTCTCCCAGTTTGGGATTTTGTCTCATTCTGGATCAATCTCTCCAGCCCCCTCACCCAGCTTCTCTGGGAGTTATTTATTGTCCAGTCATCCTCTGCCAGAGGACTAGGGAACCCAGTTGCTGGTGTGCAAAGAAGTGCAAAACAATGCACCTGGGAAACAAAAACCCAGGGGAAGATTACACAATGGGGGGAGGTAGTAACAACAACAAAAATAGAAAGGGACCTGGGGGTAATCATATCAGATGACTTTAAGGTTAGCAAGCAATGTGAGAAGACAGTACGGAGGGTTGGGGAGATACTGGGATGTATAGGGAAAGGCATCACCAGCAGAAAACAGGAAGTTGTTATCCCTCTGTATAGACAGTTGGTGAGACCCCATCTGGAGCACTGCATCCAGTTCTGGAGACCCCGTCTCCACAAGGACATAGACAGGATAGAGGCAGTCCAGAGGACGGCAACTAAAATGGTGCAGGGTCTGCAAGAGAAGCCATACGAGGAGAGACTAAACCTTGTGAAACTAAATGTATACCTTTGAGGAAAGGAGGGAGAGGGGGTACATGATAGAAACTTTTAAGTACCTCAGTGGAATCAACAAAGTCCAAGAGGGTAGCATATTTCAGAAAAAGAGATATGCAAGAACAAGTGGACACAATTTGAAGATGGGGGGGTGGTTCAGGGGCGATGTGAGGAAGTATTTTTTCACAGAGAGGGTGGTGGATGCATGAACAGCCTTCCTGAGGAGGTTGTGGGGTCTAAAACTGTGGGAGAATTCAAGCTTACATAAGGACAGGGACAGACATAAGGCAATTTTTGTGGGATGTAGGAAGAAATAGGCTGTTGGTTAACTAGGATCTGCAGCTTATCCTGTAGGTAGTGAAATGGGCAGACTAGGTGGGCTACGCAGTCCTTATCTGCCATCAAAGTCTATGTTTCTATGGGGACCTGCATGGGACCAGACCATTCATCCTGCCAGTCAGTGGGTTTTCTTCAGTTTTTCTTCCCAGGCTTGTTACACATGCAATGACGTGTGCAAGATCCACCTCTGCTGAGACCCCCCCCATTTCAGGTGGGTGGAACACTTTCTCTGGCATCCCACTAAACTACTACGTAGAACCTCTCGGTGGCAACCGCCAAGCAGGATGCACAGCCCCCCAAGGGAGGACAGCTGTCCTTGGGACTCTCAGTCCTCCTCCCCAGCTGGCACCTGAGCAACCCGTGTCCATTTCTAAACCCAGGTACCAGTGTTGCAGATGGTGAGATACCCAGTGCCTCAGTCCTTCATGCCACTGGGCCAACTATTTAAAAAAATGTTTGAACCAGTTCATGTTTTTATGTATCAATATATGGAAAATGTAACAACATCATATATCAATATATCAACTTAACTGACTCTGTGGTTTCATTTAAAAAAAAGTTACTTTTCTAGCCCTAAAGGTTACAAAATTATCCCATCTTATATGTAAGCAGTTTGCCGTACAGATGTTGCGTATTACTTATGGTTACTACCCCTGCCTTGTGCCCAGAGGGGCTACAAATAAGGTTAAGGGACCTGGGCTCATTAGACTCCTCAGATAGATGGGTTAGTTCCAGAAAAGTGAGGAAAGTAGTGGGGTGCCTCCACCCAGAGAAAGTTATGTGAGCTGGGTGAAGTGTGCAATACTGCCCCCTGAGATGTAGTACAAAACCTAACTCCCCACAAGTTATGGACACCACTCTGAGCCCAACCAGTGCCAATACTAAGATCTGACAAATGCACAGTTTATTTATTTATTTAGTTTTGCTGACCAGGTAAGTGCACTAAGGAAACAAATGCCTATTTTCAGGCATGATCCGGGAAAGTACAGAACAGAGAATGGTACAAGACAGTGATAATTAAGGCAAGGCATGTCAGTATACAATAAACCATAAGTGGAAAAAGCAGTATATAACAGTGAGACAAACAAAAATAGAGAAAAACCTCAACAAACCCACAGGGAAACAGGGAGAGCTCATGGGGGGAGGTCATACACGTAACAAAGATAAGCAACCAGACCTAACTATACAAATAAGCTAGCTACCATAATATAAGGAATATTGTATGGGCACCCATACACAATGAGCATGTGTTTCCATTGAGGGGCTGAGATACCAGCATATGGACCTCAAGAGCGAAGCTCAAGAGGTCCATGCTGGTATCTCAACCCCAAGATGGAAACACAGGGTGAGTTGTGTTTGGGCACCCATACTTTGTTTGTTATAGTATATGGTTCCCTGAGATTTTTTAAAAAAATTGTATTTCTAAACTTTTTAGTTTCACAAGGTTTCCTACCTTGTGTTCTCACTCCCGCTTGTTGTGGGCAGCTCAGTGTGTTGCAATGTTCTTCGGTGCTGGTCATTGTTGCAGTCCCATTCCAGTCCTGAGCCTTGAAAGATTCATGGCAGAACTGTATGTATTAAAAAAACTTAAATGATTATGGTTTGGTAACACGGAGCAAACTACAGCACTCCATTTCCAAATTGTCCCTGTGAACTGCTCACTAAGAGGTGCCACCATGTTTGTTTGGATTCCTTGTTTGAAGAGCTTGGTTTTGTCCAGTCAGGTGGCAGATAGTGCAGGTCTGATAAATATTAATTAGGGATTCATGAATATTAATTGTGGAACTGCACAAAGATTTTAGAACATGCACAACAACTTTCAGAATGTGCACAACAACATTTGAGAAGCTATTGATTTTTATACACAATGGCCCAGATATTCAAAAGGGTTGCACCACGTGCAATAGAGTTGTGCCAGTGCAAGTCCGAAAATGCACCATTCTGCAATATTCAGCGGGAGGCAGTTGTGCCCCCCAAATCACGCTGAGCAACAGCGCAGTGATAATGAATGTAGGTGCAACTGAAGGGGGAGGAACCATGCATAAATGGTGCAGTGAGATATTCAACAACATGCGCCGTGCACAATAGAGGAGCAAGCGGAAGTTGCACCATAGCGGAAATGAGCCAAAATAAAAAGGAACAAGGGAGAGGTGCAAGAACGCTACAGGGAAGCCACAAGTTGCTTAACTATAGCCAGCCGCACAGACAACACACACACACACACACACACACACAGGGCAGGACAGTGAAAGGGCACCTGGAACCCACAGGCTCAGGGGAACGTGTGGGGAGCCACAGTGCAGAAGGGGGAAGTGCCACACAGCAGTGAGGCCAACACAGTCAGGTGTTCCCGGTGCAGGGGAAGTAGCAGCCAGGACAGTGGGGGGAACACAGAAACAGCTGCCGGGGGTGAACACAAGTCAGGGACATGGCCAGTGCCACCATCCAGATGGAGGCAGTAATGAGGGGGGTGAGAAGGCAGGCAGCAGGGGCGCGGCCGTGGAAGGGCCCATCGGCGGTATGCCACCAACAGGCAGTACCGTGCCCGCACCAGCTTCGAGCTGTATAGTGATAGTGAGATCGTGGGCCGGTACTGCCTGAATCGAGCAATTCTGAGGTGGCTCTGTGAGCTGTGCAGTGATGTGATGCAGGCACCCACACGATGGAGCCATGCTCTGTCAGTGGAGACTAAAGTGACAGCTTGCATGTGTTTGCTCACCACGGGTACCTTCCAGAGACCAACAGGGGACACTACAGGCATAACCCAGTTGGCCGCGTCACACCACCTCATCCAATTCCTCAGCGAACTGCTGCCTCATGCTGCGGAGTACATCAATTTCCCCAGCACACCGGCGGAGCACACAGCAAACATACAGGAGTTCCACAGGGTAGCATGTATGCCTGGCATGCTAGGGGCAATGGACTGCACCCATGTGGCCATCCGCACACCACCTGGCCCCGAGGGGGCCACATACATGAATCGCAAGGGCTATGCTAGCATCAACTGCCAGGTGGTGTGCGATGCCAGGGGGCGCATAATCAATGTCTGTGCCATGCACCCTGGAGGAGCACACAATGCCTTCATCTGGTACCAGTTGGCACTGTGCCACAGATTCGAGAGTGGGGACATCCCTACTGGCCACCTAGTGGGTGAGTATGCAAACCACATGGACAAACATAGGGCTTGGGAGGGGCATGGTCAGAGGTGACATGGGTAGGGGCCTACATGGCCTGGGGCAGGGTGATGCTGATCAACAAACTAACCTCCACCCTCTACACACAGGTGACAGTGGATACCCACTCAATCCCTGGCTGCTCACACCATGCCAGTGGCCCGCGACCCCATTGCAGCAACGCTACAATGAGGCACATGCCACCACACGTAATGTCATCGAGCAGGTGTTCGGGATGCTGAAGGCACGTTTCCATTGCCTGGACACCTCCGGCAGTGCCCTGCAGTACAGCCCCTCAAAGGCCTGCAGGCTATTCCTGGCCTGTTGCATCCTGCACAACATGGCCAACAAATGTGGGATAGCCATACAGATCGAAGAGGTGGACAACAATGGGGACGATGAGGATGCCAGTGACAATGGTGATGGGCAGCCCCCCTTGGGCAATGGGACCCCCTACTGCTCCAGCTGGCACAGCTGCACCGGGACACCATCATGGAGGAGCACTTCAGCCAACCCAGGTAAGTCATGGGGCCATGTGCAGCCACCAGTGGCAAAGGCACAACCTACAAACACACATGGACACACACCAGGGGTGCATGCCATCAAGGGAAGTGGCCGGGCATGGAACCACACACACCACCAGGGATTGGTGAGGTCTAACATGGCACACGGACACACACACACACACACACACACACACACACAATGCACCAGACATGCACAAAGGGTAGGAGGTACACCGACCCAGAATGCCACCCCTAGCCACACACATGTCCACAGACCACCACGCCCACTGCTTGTCATTGTGCATGTGTCAGATGCTGGGCACCATTGCACATTGGTGTACAGCGCAATGCAGGCATGATCATGCACACACAACTGCAGCCAGCAGCCAGGAGGGTGTGCAGATGGACTGTCTGCATGCAGGGCCGGGTACCCACCCGTGCATTGCCTGCTGATTGACACAATGCACACAGGGCAGCATCAGACAGTAGCTGCATTGGGAGACAGGCCAGTCACACGCCACAGTGCCCTGGCTGACACGGATGCATGGGCGGCCCCACTGAGACCCACCAGCACTGACAGGCTGACCACTGGCCTCATGGGGTGGCACCGATGGTCCCCCAAGGGTTCCACTGCATGAACGCGACTGTGCTCATGCAGGGGTCTGTAGCACACCGAACATGCCTGTGCCAGGTGTGCTCGGGATGCCCACAGCTGAACCCGGTGTCGACAAGGAGGGTGTCGCATGATGCCAGGAACAGGGGGTGGACATTGCACTGCGCGGTGTCTGCACCACATGGGCAAATAACTGTGTGCCCCCTGTGGCCATGGCTGCTGTGATTGTATGTGTCAGCCTGTCAATGGCAGCGGTCACATCCTCCCGCATCTGGTCCATCCCTGCCAGGAGCAGAGCAGTTTCTCTGCTGCGACGCTCCTCTGCCTGCTCCAGAGCCGCACTCAGTGCATCCACCACTGTCACAAGCCGCATCTGCTGATTGACTGATGCTTGCAGTATGTGGGTGTGCTCATCCAAGAGGTCATCTGCCTGATCGGCATTCTGTCCCTCAGGGTGTGCACGGCCTGATGCTCAGCACCCCTTGAGGGTGGGTGCTGCACACCGGGACCAGGCCTGGGCATGTCCTCAGGCGGTGCACTGACGCCGCCCCCTGACACTGTACCCCCAAGCCCATTGGCTGACTGCTGATGCTGCCCCTCCGGCTGCCACTCCCCAGGGCTCACTGGTGCCACCGCAGTGGCCGCAACAGTCCCACTGTCCTGTACACACACCAGTGCTGCCCCACCTGTGCTGATAGGCACAGACTGGGACTGTGATGACATGCAGGCCTCCATGTCGGCACCACCCACAGCCATGGCCGCCATGTTACCTGCTGTGTGGCCATCCTGTGGCACACACGTGTCACTGCCCATGACGTTAGCGACATCATCATTGGTGACAGACCCGGCACCAGCCCGAGTCACAGCATGCTGGCATCCATGGACACTGGCACACTGGGACACGGGCAGGGCCTCCTCCGCACCTGCTCCAACAACATCAGTCTGGACATCCAGGCGGGCCCACTGTCACACCGAGCCGCGTATTCCTATGGAGGTGGATGGGCCCTCCTCCATCTCCATCTGACTGGCCTCAGTGGAGAGGCCCACCACCACTGACCCATGCAGACACTCAGGAGCTGTAAGGGAAAACAAAGTCGCATTACTGCATGTGACCTACCCTGCCCCCACCAATAGACAGACCATGACCTACCATGCAGTGATGGGCTACCACCCGTCTGGAATCCACCACCCAGAACACCCTCAATGGTGCAATGCTGCATGCTGCCAGCAACCCTCTCCTCCTGTGGGGTCAGGTGTAGCACCTCCAGCTGTCCCCCACCTGTCGCAGATCTTGCTGCCCTGATGGCAGCCACCTTCTCCTTAATAATCCTCCTGTCTGTGCCCATCTTCTTCTTGCACTCCTGCACAGAGCGCTGGTGGCTGCCATGCAGGTTCACAGCACACACCACCTCCTCCCATGCAGTAGCACGGGCCTGTGTTGTTCCCTGGCATCCGCTGAGAAGTGGCTCCTGGTCCAGGTAGGCCTCAAACAGGGCATCCGTCTTGGCCTTTGTGAAATTTGGCCTCCTCCTCCCATAACTCTGTTCCTTTTCCTCCACAACTCGCTCAGTCATGATTCAGCCTGTGAGAATGACAGGTGTTACCTGTGACTGTGCAGTCCCATGCATGTCCCAAAATCCACAGTCCACACTCCCAAACAGCATGCAACTCACCAATAGACTGCAGTAACCGACTGTGGCCAGTGCAGCCCAATGTCGCACTTTTATAGCGCAACCCATGCAAATGAGGTGAGGCGCATCTTTAAGTGGATGCAAATGCAGTGACTGCACCATTGAATGGCAGATTATCTGATTTGCATATGATGGCTGAATATCACACTTTTGCGCTTTGCGCAATTGTGTTGAATGTGCTGAGCCAAGGGCACAGTTCTGTGACATGCACAGTACACGCCTAACTGCGCATGCCCAGGTTGATGACACAGGTGTCTTCTGCGCTCCTGATGTGCTGTGCACGGGAGGCAATGCAGGGCATGGCCACCATTGTGCCAGTGGCGCTACAGTGCTGTTCACCTATATGGTGCTGTGGCACTGGGGCATCGTACGCGCACTGGGGCAACAGCGCGGTAGGCTGCTACAGGAGGTGGCACACAGGCACCCAATCATGCTACACGCATTGGGTTCCAATCGCGCTTTGGCTGTCCGTGCGCCAGAGACCCTTGACCCTGTGCCTGACCTTTGCCCCCTAGGTGCCATGTGTTAGGCGTGGGTGCACCACTATCGCGTTGTTTGGTGACAGCATGATAGGGGCTGGCAGCGCTGTACTGTGCAGCATCTGCACGTGGTGGAACCATGCTGCAGAGCACCATTTTGACTCTACCAAGCAATAGAGATGGCACGGAGGAGAGCTACCCAGTGGAGCCAGGTAGAAATGGCAAACTTGGTTGCCATTGTGGAGCCACTTGTTGGCCCACTGTTTGGTGAGGCACCCCTGGACAGGTCCAGGACTCAGGTGTGGTAGGAGGTGGCCAATGCCCTGGAGGAGGCCACAGGAATGGGGCGGATGGCAGAGCAGTGCCGCCACAGATATGGGGACCTGAGGTGGAGGGACTCGGACCTGCTTGCCCACCTGCGGGCACGTGCCAGGAGGGGCACGGTGTCACGGCCAGGTAGGTGCAACATCCATGCACTTTTACCTTCCATATGGGTATCACGGTTGTATTTGTCCGGAACATGGGGGGGGACCGTCCGGTGTTGGCTGTGGTGGTGTTATCAGGGTGTGGGGTGGGTGGGTATGGCTGTGTGGGATTACAGACACATGGGGGCAGGGGGACTTTGCTACAGAATTGTACTGATGTTCCTCTCTCCATGTTTGCACCTTAGGCCCAGATAAGCTACAGCTGGTGAGGGAGAGGAGGCGCCAGCAGGAGGACTGTCAGTCCAGGAGGGGCGAAGGTCCACAGAGGCAGAGGGACCAGCCTGATGATGGTGAGTGCCTTACATCCATGATTACTATTGCATACTGTTTAACAGGGCGGGTAGTGGGGCATGGCCACCATCCATTGACACCACTGCCATGCATGCAACCTGTTACAGTCAGCACTGTCCAGTGGCACTGCATGTCTGGGAGTGTGTCAATGGTGGTCCATGCGTGCACCGGGTACCTGGCTGTGCCACTGCCTTCGCACCACATAGCCATGTCACTGAACAGCCATGGTGGTGCTGTGCAGGACTTGGCTGGTGGGTGTGTGCAGTGGTCTGCATGGATGAGTGTGCCTGGATGGGCAGGTCTTGTGGACGCGATCACTGTGGGTGGTCACACACCATCACAGAGGCATGTCCCATGGCCATATGCCATGCACAGTGGGTGGGCTGCATGGGGCAGTGCATTCACACCTATTGACTCTGCTCCCTTGTGCTAGGTGGATGGCAGTTGCAAGTCATCAGAAGAATGCTGCAGGAGATACTGCAGGTGGCCAGGGCCTCCCTTGAACTTTTAGAGAGGATTGACCGTGTGAGAGTCAGATGGTGGCATGGCAGGAGGAGCAGCCAGAGCAGGGAGCGGGGCTCCCGATGACTGTCCTACTGCCCCTGATTTTCCCTACCCCCTGGACCCACCCTCACACCCCTCCTTCCCTCTACCATTTGTTCACCCCTGCCCCTTACCCACCCCCACCTTGTTTGTGGCCCTTCCCCCAACCTTTTGTATATATCTGTAAATAGTTTTGTGTGTTTTGTACAATACATTTACTTTGACTTACCTAATGTGGTGGTCTCTGTTTTGCAGCAGGCTATAGGTGCTCAGCTGCAGTGGTGTGCATGGTGTCAGGGGTGGTGCAGTCATGTGCGTGTGTGTGTGTCCGTGGGGAGGTGACTATGGTGTGGGAGTAGCAATCAGTCACTGTCTGTGGTGTATGTGTTGTTCCCAGTGCACTGCATGACTGTGTGCAGTGGTCCATGGTGCATGCTCTGTGTCCATGGCGCACCTGTCAGCCCATCCATGACCTGTGCAGCTGACACTGTGGGTGTCTGCACTGGCTGTTGTGGCCAGTGCTGGGTTGGGGTGTGTCCTTGGGAGGGTGTGCAGGGTGCTGTACCACTGATGGTGGGGTCCTGGGCATGCCCTGTCATGTGTGGGGTACCTCGTGTGCCGACGCATGGTTGGTCTCTCAGCAGTGCCACGGGGGGATGTGCATGGTGGCACTGTGTATGCAGTCGTTGCATCGCTGTGTGCTGCCACCCACTGATGGGTGCTCATGGTGGGGCTGCCTTGCATGGTTCTGTGGTGCACAGGGTTGCATTGTCACAGTGGGGGTGGTGGCATGCATGGGGTATCCTGCACTGGTGGACGCTGCTCCTGGGCAGGGTGTCTGGGGGTCACGGTGCAGGGTGTGCTCTGCATTGGTGGGATGGTGTGGCATGGGGTGGTTGGCCCTCCTTGTGTGCCAGTCACAGCTTGCCAGGGGGTGTGATAGGGCACCATGGCCCAGCTGTGGGTTGGTTGCTGGTCTCCATGGGCCAGTGGTTATTCCAGACCTCCCCCAGTTGTGCAGTGCATGGGGTGTGGAGGGATGATGTCTGTTCTGCTGTGTGTTCCTCTGCCCATCTGTGGCATGGGTGGTGGGCCCCTCTATCCCTGGTTGTGCTGTTGCATTGCTGCCCTGCTGCTGGGGGGCATCCCTGGTTGCGCTATGGCACATCTGGACTGCTCAGCTGAACATCCCTTGTTGCACTATGGTGCATCAGGTATGCTCAGCTTCACCTCCCGTGTTGTGCTATGGCGCAGGTGGTGCTATATTCAGTCATCAGCTGTAGGCGCATCTTGGCCAGTGCAGTTTTTGAATATCGCGCTTCTTGCGCATGAGCGTAATGGACTTGCGCTTGCTCCTGCTGTTGCGCACTTTTTGGACACAGTTTGAATATCTGGGCCCATATGTCCTAACCACATACTATATTAGGTTGATAAGAGACTCATAGATCACCAAAAATCAAAGACAGATTAATGTGAGTTAGGGCAAGGACACTTAACACCTTGAGTGGATGTCCACGGTACCCTCTGCAAAATGAGGATGATGAAGGACCTTGTGGAATCTCTGCTGGAATGGAACAAACTAGTACATTACTAATATTAATAGTGGTCAGAATGTGCCTACAACCACACTGAACAACCTGCTGGTGCTATACCCAAGCTGTGGGCATTAATACTATGTATCTGTTATTGTTGTACATTATCTGCCCTGTGTTAAATTACCCACTACTAGATGTCTAGTCAGTATGTACCTATGTCTCGATTGTCTGAAGTGCTCTACCAATGAATGTATGCATGATTTTCAGTAATGTCGACACTGTCAAACGATTGTACCTGTAACTAACTCTGGGTCACCCCTGAAAAAAGGATGTTTAGATCCCAGTGGGCTAACTCGGTTAACAAAATTGAAATAAATAATAAAATAAATAAATAATCACCAATAATATGCTCACACACAAACTTGTGAAAAATGACAACAGAACTTTACTAACTGCAACAAACCTTGTAAATGGAAATGGGTGGTTAAACAATTAGTTATAATAATGGTGTTCTAGCAATACAGACCCTACAAATGGGAGCAGGCCCTCCCCCGTACCACACACAGGATCCCTCGTCCAACTGTACTGTTAGCTCCACTACCCACAGCACTGACAATCCCAAACTATCACTCAGCTCCCAACAAAGACTTTACTTTCATGAATATTTAAATTATTGCCATCTAAACAGTTACTGGGTACCCAGGATAACCAGTAGTTGCAGGCCTGATGTCATGGTGCCCGAGGTCTTGCGCTGGCACTTTTCAGATGTTGCTACAAGCTTGTAACAATTAACCCCACTCAAATTACTTTTGCAAGCAATTTGGCAATTGTCGTCTAAATGAGGAATTGTTTACAAATGCAACAATTGTACTCCAACAGGAAATCTTTACACTTGCGGTGTCATTTTAATTTCTGGCAGGCTATGCCAGTACTCATGTGTCTGATGACCAAGGTCTCTCAGGCTGACACAGGAACACAGGAGTGACTCTTCATTGGTCAATTTTGGGTGCCAGCTGGTGCTGATGGGCAAAGCAGGCAGGTTACTCTTGCTCTCTGGCAGTTGTTTTGGCTCAGCAGTTACAGCAGAATTGCAGCATGTCAAAGTGAGGCTTAGTCCAGGCTGGTCCCTTGCCTCTCTTTAAGGTGTACATTTGATTTGGGTACCAGGGTACCTTGAGTCTGAGCTCCTGATCACACTCTTCCCTCAGTCACACAAGCAGAAGTAGAAGGGGTTGATCTCCCAGTTGTAAGTTCCAGCAGCAGTTCCTGGATGATGTCTGTAAAAGCTCTCATAGCAGCAAACAGCAGCAGCTTTTTTCATTTTGAACTTCAGCAAGATTCAACAGCACAGAGGTAAATTTTCAGCTCAAATTCAACTAGGACTTTAACTCTCTCCTCTAAGCACATCTGTCTCTCTAAGATGCCCAAGTAGGACTGTCTGAAACCCCTCCTAGCTGGTGAAAAGGTGCCGGCACAGGTCCCAGACATTCTGACTCCTCATCGGCTGTGTTGGCTGTCAGTCACTCACAGCAGCAGTTCTTGACTTAGGATTGGTGCAGAAAGGCACCAAGCACACTTCTCCTCTGGCTCTCAGAGTGCTTGAGATGTTTCTTCCATGACCCTGAGTCTCAGGCTGGCTGGTCCTGAGATTAAGGGTCATAAAGATGGTGATGACCATGCTGTTGCAGCCACCGAATTGCAGAGTTACCTGTTTCAAACAGTTTTTGATTAAAAGCATGGAGATCTAGTAATGGTAGTTAGCTTTGCAAAAATTGAAATCCAATGCATCGGTAGCATTGATTGTCATCCACTCATATGTCCAGAATGTTCTCCTATTCAAGCACATGGGTGTTTCTTTCCTCAGTGGCATGGAGGACAGATTAAATATCTGTTCCGTTTGTCTCTTAGCTACCTGGTGCCTAACACCAGTTCCAGTAGGAGAACGCAGGCAGCACTAGTAGACACATTCTGAGCCTTCAGGTGGCGCAAAGGTAAGCCCCACTGGGTGGTGGTGGTGGTGGTGATTGGGGGGTTACATAAATAAATTATCTTTGGAAATGTCTAAGACTGAAACCATTGGAGCTCAAAACTTAATTTTTTTTTTTTTTTTTGTTCTTTTTTGCTTTAAAGAGCACTTTGAGTAAGGGCATTGAGAATCAATCCTATTAATACAGTTTGTTTGTGTTGATACTATTCTATATATGATATGTGCCAGGGTCCTGCCCCATTTGTTATGCAGAAAGAGTTTAAATGCAAGGGTCTGTTCTATCCTCTTCTCTTCTGTCTCTTCTCTGTCTGGTTGCGCAACCAAATTTTCTTGTAAGACCTAGGAATTGATCTCTCCAACAGTTTTGCAATTCTCCACCTCTCATTATCTCTCTGCCTTCCCTTGCTATTTCTGTCTTTTCTCCCTCCTTCCATATCTGCAGTTTTAAAAATATGTGTGACTCTTTATGTGGAAATGTCACATATACTGGGATCCCTTTGTTTAAAACTGTATATAGTTATACTGTTGAAATGTTTGCAAAAAGCTATTTGGAACTCAAGGGGTTAACCTAAGAAGCAGTTTTTAAGCCTTTTGCAGAGCTGTAAACAAGAGGTCAGATCTGGGTCACCATGTACTGTTTTGCTGCACCAGCAAGGAATGAAACTGACAAGAACATTTTGTAAACTTAAAAAAACATTCTGTGAGAACTAGACTTTCTTAATGAGTTCCCAGACAAAGACTTATAAAAAGAGCAGCAATGCTTCTGCTAGACAGACAGCAAGACTGAAATGTGGAATTAGCAATATCTACAGATGAAGGACTTTGTTTTCTGCATGTGTACTGTCTTTGTAAATAGTTATACGGAACACATTTTTATTTTTTATTTTGTGTTATTGAGAAAAAAAAAATGTTATTTGTCAATTTTGAAACTGCTCCTGGTTTTCCTATGCTTCCTGACCTGTGCCTCGATGACAGATGGTGTCAGTCTAAGTGGGATTTATGCCGTGCATACTCTAAGCCAGAAGTTTTGTGCATGGGTACTAGACATGGTACCAGGGAAGCATAGAAGAAAGGCATGGATTCTGCAGCAGCAAGCCCAGGAGTCATTATCAGAAGAATGGCAGCCAAACTAGTAGCAGAAATAAAAGCCCAGACTGAGACTGTTCAGCCAGAACCAGAGATGTGAAAAAAAAGAACAAGCAGTGACAGAACCTGAAAGCCTGACTACCTTTTTCCAATGGTGGGCTATACAACAAAAAGAGAAGGAGAAACAGAAAAACAAAGAGATGCAGTGACAGGAGCAGCAAAGAAGAGAGGAGGAGCAGCAGAGAAAAGAAGAGATGCAGCAACAGGAGCAGTGGAGAAAAGAAGAGATGCAGCTACAGGAGCAGCAGAGAAGAGATGCAGCAACTGGAGTAGCGATGGCTAGATGCCTTGCAAGCTATCAAAACTGGTTGATCTGGTATAGGTCCAGACAAGCAACAAAACACTAACAACTTAAAAGACCTTAAACTTACAAAGTTGTGTCCCTCAGATGATATCAAAGCATACCTGACAACTTTTGAAAGGGTTTCCACAGCCTGCCAGTGGCCAAAGCCGCAATGGACAATCAGACTGGCACCTTACCTGACAGGTAAAGCCCAACTTGCCTACAGCAATATGGACACTGCACAGTCAGAAAACTATGACCTGGTGAAAGAGAGGTCCTTAAAAGATGTGACACCTCAGGAGAGACCTACAGGCAGAAATTTCAGTCTCTGAAGTACAACCCAGTCGACAACTTCAAAAGCCCTCACCTGACTCAGAGAACTTCTTATGAAATGGCTCCAACGAGAGGACAAAACACTCTCATACATCATCAAAACATTTGTAATATTGCAGTTCATCAACATCTTCCCTACAGATGTACATCTTTGGGTAAAACAACACTGACCAGAAAGTGGGGAAAAGGCCGATTCTTTTGCTGAAGACTACCAAATGGCCAGACAGATGCCAAAGCAGTGAGGTAACAGCCAAGTAAGACACTTGTTTTCCAATTTAAACTCCACGTCTGATAAGAGCTATGGTGGGGGTAACAAATTTGCACCCAAAGACTTTATTTGCTATAATTGCAATAAGCCAGGTCATATTGCAAGAAATTGCCACAGTAAGAAGAGTGACACTGGAGCAGATTTGTCCTTAGCAAATTGGGGAAAGTACTTAGCAGATGTGAAGGTGGGAGATAAGATGATGAAGGGACTTATAGATTCGGGAAGCAGACACACCCAAGTGCATATTGATGTGCTGGAAAACAATGTCCAAAAGGACTGAAAAAAATCACAAGAGGTTGCACATGGAAGGGGTGCTGTGATAAAAACATAGCAAGCAAAAATAGTAGAAAACCTTGCACTCACCACCCCATAATGAAGGGACTGCTCACAGTATCTCAAAGATGCTTCATTTTATTGGTGCCAGGTGCTGAGTCCTGATGTGTTTCCAAATGTTTCCTTTCTTAAAGGATTTAGTGCACAACCATAGGAACGCATATTTATACAGTCACACAGATGACATCATCATTCAGCAAAGTGCAAAAAGGTGCAAACTAGTGACAAAGTATTCCATAATCAGTTGAAAACTTATATACACAATCAGTGAATGTCTTAGACCATAAGAATTAAAAATCTACTTTATCAGAATAAATACTAGATATAAAATAATTATAAAATAAAAATGATAGCAAAATCAGAGGAAGACTTTAGACAAAGTCCCAGTCACTTCTGTCAATTCAAATTTTTGTATCATAATATGCAAGAAAACATAAGTATAAATGTGATTATTTCAAATTCATGTATGCTTATTCATATAAAAGGACAATATTTGACCCATAGTGGGTATACAAGGAAAAGAACTATGTTTAAATTCTAGCATATCCAGACTCTTAATAATAAATACAGTAAATATTGCATCCACTAATGAAGCCAAATAAGGCAAGGAGCTTCCCCATATTTATTTTCCCTTTTCTGAATTCATCTCTTCCTTTTTATATATGGGGTCACATCAAACCTTTCATTAAGTCCCGGAGCTTTAAATGCACCAAGTGTGTAAATCCCAAATCCCTCTCTTTCTAAAATAAAGTTATCATAGTCACCACCCCTTGGATTTTTAAACACCTTCTCAATTCCTTTAAAGAAGAAACTGTGTATATTCCTATTGCCAGACTGCATACCATGGAGGGCTATAGCATAAGTCTGATCACTATTTCTGATGGCCCGACATGTTTGCCCACCCTTTGTTTGAGATGCCTTTTCATCTTACTCATATAAAATATTCCACATGTACACATGGCCAGATAGATAACCCCACTTGTGTCACAAGTTATCACTTCTTTTACCTGATGGGACTTATTTGGGTGGGGACTCAAGAATTCTTTACTAGTTGTGATACTGGGGCAGAACATACATTTCTGACATTTAAAATAACCCACACCTGATCTGAGCCATTTTTGAGAAGTAGGTAGGGACTGCCTACTGTGTACCAATTGGTCCTTTAATGTTGTTACCCTTCTATAAGACATTCTGAGGGTATTATCATGATATGAACTCAAATTCACAGAAACATAGAATTTGACGGCAGATAAGGACCGATTGGCCCACCTAGTCTGCCCATTTCCCTACCTAATGGATAAGCTGCAGATCCTAGTAAACCAACAGCCTAGTTAACCAAATTAAAGTCACCTTTTAAGATATTCCAGTTTTTCTTAATTATTTCTGCTACTTTCGGGGCATGCACAGAGTATGTTCTAACAAAGTTCAAGTTTGTTGTAATTGACTCCTTAGTGCAATTAGTAGTAAGGGTAATTTCTCTGGGGGTGTTAGCAACCTCATGATGTATAGCCTTAACATGCTTTCTCTGGTAACCCTTTTCAATGAATCTCCTCTCAAGTTCATTTGCAGCTACTTCAAAGCTTGCAACATCACTACCATTTCTCCTCAAGTGGAGAAACTGACTTTTTGGTATATTTTGTATGGTATGTCTTGAATGACAACTAGAGGAGTGTAGCAGGGTATTCCTTTCACAGGACTTCCCATAGATATCAGTATGCACTGTACCATCACCACCCTAACTGACAACTAAATCTCTCTCTATTGGCACTTTACATAAAGTGGAGGTTAGAACTGGAGGAGTGCAGGAATGACACAAAATTTTCAAACTCAGATCTGTCACCTTTCCGTATTATAAATATGTTATCAATAAAGTGACAATATAAATCGATGCTCCAAAAATATGGATTGGTGTCCGAATCTCTGATGAATGTATCTTCTGATTTCCTCATATAAAATTTAGCAAGGCTGGGGGCAAAAGTTGCCCCCATAGCTGTCCCCTTCATTTGTAAGTAATATTTACCCAAAAATGAGAAAGCATTAAATTTCTAAACTGCATATGGATGGGAAAGGACATCCTATTCTGTACATAAGTAGGAAATTGCACAACAGAGAGAAAAGGTACTTCACAATTGAAAAGGAATGCCTTGCTGCAAAATGGGTCATGGAGTCCCTTACGTTTCACTTACTAAAAGCTGACTTTGCACTTGTAACAGATCACAGTCCTCTCTGTTGGCTTAACCAAATAAAGGATAACAATTCTAGAATCACATTGTGGTACCTGGCACTACAGCCATTTAAATGTAAAGTGATGCACAAATCTGGGAAAGAGAATGTCAATGCTGATTTTCTGTCAAGATGTGGATCAGGAATTAAAAATGGTTAAAAAACAAAATGTGAGTTGAAACATCTCTGTTTGCTGTGCTGCATATGCACTGAACTGTAAAAGTTGCAAGCTAATGCTAGAAGATAATTAAAAGAATGTTTTATAAACCTGTTTTTGTAAAACAGGTTCCCTGGTAAAGAGAGTGTATGTGATAGGGTTGAATAAGGCCCTGCCACATTTGTTACACAGAACAAGTTTAAATGCAATGCCTGTTCTAACCTCTGGATTTACTGGATTCGGTAGAGACAAAATTAGACAGAATGCCCATCAAGAATGTCTCCCCACACTAGTGGGATCTTAGAACTCCTGATTATTTTGTCCTTTTTGACAATATATATGCATCAAGGGACTTTTTAAAATCCATCAAAGGTATTCAGCTCTACTATTTCCCTAGGTAAATTATTACAGTACTTAATAGTACAAACTGTGAAATAATTGTCCCTTTTGTTTGTCTTGGCCCTTGGTACCATAAATTCTATTTTTCTGTCTCTTCTCTGTCTGGTTGCGCAACCAAATTTTCTTGTGAGACCTAGGAACTGATCACGCCTATGGTTTTGCAATTCGCCCCCTCTTGCTATCTCTCTGAATTCCATGGTATTTCTGTCTTTTCTCCCCTTGCATATCTGCAGTTATAAAATATATATGTTAATCTTTATGAGGAAATGTCGCTGATGCTGGTATCCCTTTGTTTAAAACTGTATATAGTTATACTGTTGAAATGATTGCAAAAGTGATCTGGTACTCAAAGGGTTAACCTGAGATGCAGTTTTTAAGCCTTTTGCAGAGCTGTAAACAAGAGGTCAGTTCTGGGTCACCGTATACTGTTTTGCTGCATCTGCAAGGAATGAAACTGACAAGAACATTCTGTAAACTTGCAAGAAAATTCTGTGGGAAGCAGACTCTCTTAATGAGTTCCCAAAGACTTATAAAAAGAGCAGCGATGCTTCTGCTAGAGAGAGAGAGAGCAAGACTGAAACTTGGAATTAGAGATATTCTCAGATGAAGGACTTTGTTTTCTGTGTGTGTACTGCCTTTGTAAATAGTTATACTGAACACATTTTTATTTTTTATTTTGCTGTTGAGAAAAACAAAATGCTATTTGTGAATTTTGAAACTGCTCCTGGTTTTCCTATGCTTCCTGACCTGTGCCTCGATGACAAGGTAAAGGAAGTGAGTATTTTTCAGAACAAAAGGTGCTGTAGAACAAGAGAACATGCTCTGAAGCTTGAGAGGGGTAAATTCACAAGAGCTTTGAGGAAGTATTTCTTTACAGAAAGAGTGTTCGATCCTGGAACCATCTTTCAGCTCAGGTAGTGGGGTGGGGAAAAAAAAGTGGTGGGGTTCAAAATGCCTGGATAGGCAAAAGGAATCATGGGGTGTGGGGGAGAGTGCAGTACATAGATCAAGTGGTCTGCAGCAAAAATAAAGTAGAAACAAATGGGCACACTGGGAGAGTCAAGCGGCCCTTATCTGCCATCAGATTCTATGTTTCATATATATGTATCAATATTATTTGAGACTGCTTTTTGAGTACCATACTAGTATATCACTGATGCATCTTTTAGTTGCAACATAGCAGAGAAACAGCAAACACAATGTATTGACACCAATTTTTTTGTATCAACAGACTGTATCAATCATATTTTTTATATTGAGGCATAAAATTACATGACAGTTTCAGACAAAATGTTTAGTTATTTTTTAGTAATACTGCACATTACAGTATTTACTTAGACTCTGTGAAGTTCAAGTTCAAGTTTATTAATATCAAGGGTCCAGATATTCAAAACTTTGTATGGGCACAAACCATTTACTGGGGTTGCGGACAGGTTTAGAATGATTCCGCTATATTCAAAACATCAAATAGCTTTGGCAAACTGCATTATTGCGGGCAAAAGTATAATGTATGCAAGGCAAAAGAAGGAGCGATACATGAATACAGGTAATGCCATCTTCAGTATTAGCGCTACAAAGTGGTTTTGGAACAACTTAGTGTTACACACAGCGGTGCAAATTACCACCCAGGAAAAGGTAGTCTTAAATCTGGGAAAACCTGCTTTGTATGACTTTGTGGCTTTGTGCAGTTTTGTGTAGCTTTGCGTGACTTTGCATGACATAGAACCATAGTTCATGGAACTCAGTAATTTATAAGTGTGAATAATGGAGTTTGTGAGGGTTTGCCAGGGGTGGTTTTTTGACCCTAACCAGTAAAAACTGAACATAGAAAGAAACCAGATATGGAAGAAACATGCTACACACAGATGGCACCTCCTATTTTCCCATCATCTGCCACCAGTTCCAGCCATGCCAGGCATTAAGGGGTAATCCAGCACCCAGTGGACAACATGGCAATGTGTCCATATAGCACATACCTGCAGAGACCACCTTCAGTGGGATAGCAACAGAATCCAGCACAACACATGCAGCACTGGGGGCATGAAGGTTGTTGAGGGGAGGATGTACAGGTGGCCAGTCTGCACCATATACTGAGTGCTGCCACAAGGCTGGGACAATCCATGCAGTGAAAATGGTCTAGTGTTGGGAATACCCCAACAATAATGTGCCTGTCTGATGGAATGTACCCCCCGGCCACATACCGCATATCTGTACAGACACCACAACACACACAGCCAGCCATGTATATGTCACTGTGAGTATTTCATGCCAGTGGTGCAGTGTCTGTTGGTCACACAACAGCATAACAGTAATGTCCACTGTCAGTGCACACCTGCAAGATGGGTCTGTCACTGTGTAAAGTGCAGCAGTCATTGATGCCCTACACACTGTAGGCATTGCTGTGTCCCTCACACTACTGGAAACATAGAAACATAGAATCTGATGGCAGATAAGGACCACTTGGCCCACCTAGTCTGCCCATTTCCCTACCTAATGGATAAGCTACAGATCCTAGTTAACCAACAGCTGACTTCCTCCTACCCCCGCTAGAATTGCCTTATGTCTGTCCCATGCATTCTTGAATTCCCCCACTGTTTTTGACTCTGTGACCTCCTCAGGAAGGCTGTTTCATGCATCTACAACCCTCTTTGTGAAGAAAGACTTCTCACATTACCTCTGAGCCGTCTCCCTCTATCTTCAAATTATGCCCCCTTGTTCTTGCACATCTTTTCTGAAAGATGCTACCCTCTTGGACTTTGTTGATTCCCTTGAGGTATTTGAAAGTTTCTATCATGTCCCCCCTCTCCTTCCTTTCCTTGAGGCTATACATCTTAAGCTCCTTTAGTCTTTCTTCATATGTCTTCTGGTCCAGACCCTGCACAATTTTGGTTGCCCTCTTCTGGACAGCCTCCACTCTGTCTATGCCTTTGTAGAGATGGGGTCTCCACAACTGTACACAGTACTCCAGATGTGGTCTTACCAACTGTCTGTACAATGGGCCAACAACTTCCTGTTCGCTACCAGTGATGCCTCTCCCTATGTATCCCAGTATCCCCCAAGCCCTCCTTACTGCCTTCTCACATTGCTTGTCCACCTTCAGGTTGTCTGATATGACTACCCCAGGTCCCTTTCCATTTTTGTTGACGTAAGTATCTCACCCCATTGTGTACTCATGCCCTAGGTTTTTGTTTCCTAGGTGCATTACTTTGCACTTATTTGCATTGAATCTAAGCTGCCATACATTTGGCCATTCCTCCAGCCTTGCCAAGTCCCTTTTATACTTTTCACCCCACCTTGCGTATCAACTCTGTTGCAGATCTGTGTGTCATCTGCAAAGAGACATACTTTTCCTTCAAGTCCCTCTTCAAGGTCACTTATAAAGACATTGAAAAGGACTGGCCCCACTACTGAACACTATGGTACCCCACCAGTGACCCCCTTTCTTCACTGTGGACTCCATTTACTATTACCCTCTGTTTCCTGTTGTCCAGCCAGTGTTTCACCCAGGCTTCCACCCTGGGACCCACTCCCAGGCTGGCTAATTTATTGATTAATCTTTTGTGTGGGACTGTGTCAAATGCCTTGCTAAAGTCTTGGTAGGCCACGTCCACAGCCCCTCCCTGGTCTACTACTTTGGTCATCCAGTCAAGAAATCAATTAGATTTGTCTGACATGAGCATCCTGCTGTGAATCCATGCTGCCTTGGTCCTGTGCCCCACTGACCTCTAGGTACTCAACAGTACTTTCCTTCAGAAGTGATTCTATCATTTTCCCTACCACTCAGGTCAAACTGACATGTCAGTAGTTTCCTGCCTCTGTCTTGTTCCCGCTTTGGGTAAGGGGAATCACATCTGCCCTCCTCCAGTCCTCAGGTACCATGTCATCCTCCCATGATTTATTAAAAAGGGTAGTGGTGTTACTAGTTCTTCCTTTAGTACTTTTAGAATTCTGGGGTGAATCCCATCAGACCCCGTTGCTTTATCCACTTTCAATTTTAAGAGTTCTTTCAGAACCCTTTCTTCTGTGAAAGAACTAATATCAACCCCCCTATCCAGAGTGCTTCTATTGACTGGATTAGGTATCTCCCCCTGCTCTTTCATTGTGAATACTGAGCAGAAGTATTCATTCAATATCCCTGCTTTTTCATTGTTGCTCTCTGCCCAACCACCTTCCTCTTTATTCAGCCTCAGTATCCCTGTCTTACTCTTTCTTTGCTCTCTAATGTACCTATAAAAGGTTTTATCCCCCTTCTTAACTGAGTTGGCTATCTTTTCCTCAGTTTGGGCCTTTGCTATTCTGACTGCCTTCCCCGCTTCCTTCTGCTTTAACTGGCACAGGTCTCTGTCCTGCTCATTCTGTGTTTCCTTATACTTCCTAAATGTTATCTTTTTCTCCCTAACCTTCCCTGCCACTTCTTTTGAGAACCATAGTGTTTTTTCTTTCATTTTGATATATTTATTTGCTTCACACAAAGGCTTGTTTCCTCTGTGATGGCGGTTCTGATGTTTCCCCATTGTTGCTCCACCCCACCTTCTTGCCTGTTTGCTAGTGCTTTTCTGAGGCACTCTCCCATTTTGACAAAATCAGCCCTCCTGGCTGCCTTGTTACTGTAGTGTCTGCTGCGCGCTGTAGCCGGAACTACAGTTTGACAGTTGTATGCAGCACCACCTGTGCCTGTGCTGTGTAGTCCCTTGGGGCACTGTATTCTATGTGGTTCTTCACAAATGTAGCCTGCAGCTACCACCATGTAATTCCAGACTGACCTACAGGTGGAGCTGTGGGCGGACCCAACCAGCCCTTGTACTTCCAGACTGACCTAGGGTGGAGCTGTGGGATCCTGCAATTGCGCTGGGCAAACTGCATGCAAATCAGGACATAATGAGATGCTAATCTGGATGTCTGCCCACAGACTACCTAAGTAGGCTCATTTGCATGTCACTTTTGAATATAGTACATTTTCCCACTGGCAATGATATTTTAGCTGTGCAAAATTTTTTAAGCTGCACAAACATTCGGAGCTGTGGTACATTTCTGCAGAATTTCACATGTGCTGGTGCTTGCAGCTTTAATGAATCCACTTCTTTGCTAGAACACTCATTGGCAACATGGTTCACCTCTACCTCCCTTCATGTTTCTGGTCACTGGGCTGCTATTGTGGTTTGCACTTCCTGGTTGCTATATTCAGAGCTGTCTTATTTCCCAGGCTATTTTTGCACTGCACTCCCAGCCCAATATGCCCAGCTTCTTTAGCATGCTACATTCAGCAGGTTAGCACCGGGGCTATCCCTTTTGAATATAGCGGGCTATTGGTTCCGGGTTAATTTAGCATGCTGGGCAGTGTTAATTTAGCCCTGAAGCAAAGTTTTAAATATCTGACCCCAAGTATAGTATAAAATGTATTTATTACATACAAAGACGATAAATCCATAACAGAGAAATACATTTACAGAACACAGAGTACATCATACAGATTCAAACCAAACATTTTTAAAAACAGTAAAAACATCTGTACCCTCAATATATAAATAATGGAATATGTATATCATAGAACTGTTTACCCACCCCGCAGTGACATTTTGCCAGCGAGGTCCCCCACAATGACTACAGTGCCTAGCCACGGTGGGAGATCCGCTGGAACCCGGCCCTGTCTGTCGGGGGTCCTTCACCCCCCCCAAGCAGTTCCGACTGGAGTTGAGAATCCTTAAGTGGGGGTGTGTGGGGGCACAGCCTCCTGAATGGGTTTTTCAGGGGGCAAAGCCCCCCGAAGAAAACAAAAACAGCAATAGCGAACCAGCAGCCAACTGCAGAATGCAGTCGACCTGCCGGTGTCACTGACAGGGCGTTTGACAGAATTTCTGTTGGACTCCTGTCTTGGATCCTCATAGAACCACTATCATACATATCCCAGCTTATCCCCTATATATCCCAATATGTCCAGAAGTTTGTCCACTTGTTTTAATTAGGGCTGTAAAACCTCATATATATCTAATTCTCATCTTCAGTTTAACAGCAACCATATATGCAAAGCTGGCTAGAGCGTATATGCTCACTTTTGATTTAGCCACTAATATTTTTGTCATTTTAGCCTTTATATCCAAATATGTGAGTTTCTTAAATACTGGGAAAATACATTTTTCTATATTCTGCAAGTGTCTGACATTCAAATAAGATCTGTGACATGCTTAATTTATTATTGTCAGAACAGGCACATGGTAAGATACTTATGCATTGTGTACAATGTATCAGTAGCACACTTTGTCTACCTGTTTGGCCTTGTTATGTTTTATGTTCTTTGTATCACTTGGACTGTATCTACCTGTACCATTGTTATGTGCTTGCTCTTTGCATTTATTATGTTACTGTTGATGATTGTACTACCTAGTGCCTCTGGCCCGGGCCGTGTCTATAAACGGTCCACTGCACCAGTGCATCTACCCAGTCATCAAAGTCATAAATAAATAAGTAAATACATAGAAACATAGAAACACAGAATTTAACGGCAGATAAGGACCACTTGGCCCACCTAGTCAGCCCATTTCCCTACCTAATGGACAAGCTGCAGATCCTAGTTAAACAACAGCCTACTTTCTCCTACCCCCCACTAGAACTGCCTTATGTCTGTCCCCATGCATTCTTTAATTCCCTCCACTGTTTTGGCTCCACAGCTTCCTCAGGATGGCCATTCCATGCATCCACAACCTTCTCTGTGAAAAAATACTTCCTCACATTACCTCTGAGCCATCCCCTCTATCTTCAAATTGTGCCCCCTTGTTCTTGCACACCTCTTTTTCTGAAAGATGCTACCCTCTTGGACTTTGTTGATTCCCTTGAGATACTTGAAAGTTTCTATCATGTCCCCCCTCTCCCTTCTTTCCTTGAGGGTATACATCTTAAGCTCCTTTAGTCTTTCTTCATATGTCTTCTGGTGCAGACCCTACACCATTTTGGTAGCCCTTCTCTGGACAGCCTCCATCCTGTCTATGTCCTTCCAGAGACTGGGTCTCCAGAACTGCATGCAGTATTCCAGATGGGGTCTCACCAGCTGTCTGCACAGAGGGATAACAACTTCCTGTTTTCCATTGGTAATGCTTCTCCCTATGCATCCCAGTATCCCCCCCAGCCCTCCTTACTGCCCTCTCACATTGCTTGCCCACCTTTAGGTCATCTGATATGACTACCCCCAGATACCTTACAATTTTTGTTGTTGTTAGTATCTCACCCCACATTGTGTACTCTTCCCTGGGTTTTTGTTTCCCAGGTGCATTACCTTGCACTTCTTAGCATTGAATCTAAGCTGCCATACATTTGACCATTCCTCCAACCTTGCCAAGTCCCTTTTCATCCTTTCCACCCCACCTTGTGTATCAACCCAGTTGCAGATCTTTGTGTCATCTGCAAAGAGGCATACTTTTCCTTCCAGTCCCCCTGCAATGTCACTTATAAAGACATTGAAGAGGACCAGTCCTAGTACTGATCCCTGCGGTACCTCACTAGTAACTCCCCTTTCTTCAGAGTGGACTCCATTTACTATTACCCTCTGTGTCCTGTTCTTCAGCCAGTTTTCTACCCAGGCTACCTGGCTAACTTGTATATTAATCTTTTGTGTGGGACTATGTCAAATGTCTTGCTAAAGTCTAGGTAGGCCATGTCCACAGCCCCTCCCTTATCTACTACTTTGGTCACCCAGTCAAAGAAATATATTAGATTCATCTGACATGACCTTCCCGCTGTGAATCCATGCTGCCTTTTGTCCTGTGCCCTTCTGGTCTCTAGGTACTCAACAATTCTTACCTTAATAGTAACATAGAAACATAGACTTTGACAGCAGATAAGGACGCCTTGTCCCACCTAGTCTGCCCATTTCCCTACCTAGAGGATGAGCTGCAGATCCTATTTAACCAACATCCTATTTTTTCCTACCCCCCACAAAAGGGGGAGGTCATGTCAGACCAACCTCGTTGAATTTTTTGACTGGGTGACTAGGGAGGTGGATCAGGGGAGGGCAGTGGACATGGCCTATCTGGACTTCAGCAAGGCCTTTGACACTGTGCCACATATAAGACTACTATACAAACTGGGAATATGGGTGTGGGCAGGACAGTAGTGTGGTGGGTAGTAACTGGCTGGGTGGCAGGATACAGAGGTGGTGGTAAATGGCTGTCACTCCACAGAGGGAAGAGTGACCAGTGAGGTACCACAGGGATCAGTGCTGGGACGGTCCTATTCAACATCTTCATCAGTGACATTCGCAGGACCTAGAAGGCAGAATTTCATTGTTCACTGATGACACAAAGCTCTGTAACAGAGTAGACACACCAGAGGGTGTAGACAGAATGAGAAGGGACCTGCAGAAACTTGAAGAATGGTCAGGGGTTTGGCAGTTGAAATTCAGTGCAAAGAAGTGCAAGATAATGCATATGGGGCACAAAAACCCTGGCACAATATATCAGTTGGGGGTGAGGATACAGCATGCACCAAACAGGAAAGGGATCTTGGGGTTATCATCTCTGATGACCTCAAGGTAGGGAAACAAAGTGACAAGGCAGCAGGTAAAGCAAATATGATGCTGGGATATATAGGCAGGGGCATCACCAGCAGGAAAAGGAAGGTCATAATTCCGCTATACAAGACACTAGTGAGGCCCCACCTGGAGTACAGTGTACAGTTCTGGAGACCATACCTACGTAAGGACATAGACAGGGTAGAGAAGGTTCAGAGGAGGGCAACAAAGATGGTGCATGGATTGCATCACATGTCCTATGAAGACAGGTTGAAGGAACTGAACATGTACTCCCTGGAGGAGAGGAGGGAGAGGGGGATATGATAGAGACATACAAGTATCTCACAGGGAGAAACAGGGTGCAGGAATACACTATTTTAAGCGAAAAAGATGTACCAGGACTAGAGGCATGGGATGAAGTTGGAGGAGGACGATTCAGAAGAAACATGAGGAAGAATTTCTTCACAGAACGGGTGGTGGACAAGTGGAACACCCTGCCAGAGGAAGTGGTGGGGCTGAAACAATCACGGGATTTAAGAATGCATGGGATATACATAAAGGAATTCTGGAGTCAGGGTAAGGGCAACAGACTTCTAGGAAAACATAAACTGAACTTACAGCTCAAATGGGCAGACTGGGTGGGCCATAGGCACTTATCTGCCGACACTGTCTATGTATCTATGTATCTATGTAAAATTGCCTTATGTCTGTCCCATGCATTCTTGAATTCTCCCACAGTTTTAGACCCCACAACCTCCTCAGGAAGGCTGTTCCATGCATCCACTACCTCTCTGTGAAAAATACTTCCTCACATTGCCCCTGAACCGCCCCTCTATCTTCAAATTGTGCCCCCTTGTTCTTGCGCATCTCTTTTTCTGAAAGATGCTACCCTCTTGGACTTTGTTGATTCCACTGAGGTACTTAAACATTTCTATCATGTCCCTCCCTCCCTCCTTTCCTCAAGGGTATACATATTAAGCTCCTTTAGTCTCTTCTCATATGGCTTCTTTTGCAGACCCTGCACCATTTTAGTTGCTTTCCTCTGAACTGCTTCCATCCTGTCTATGTCCTTGTGGAGATGGGGTCTCCAGAACTGGACTCAGTACTCCAGATGGGGTCTCACCAACTGTCTGTACAGGGGGATAACAACTTCCTGTTTTCTGCTGGTGATGCCTCTCCCTATACATCCCAGTATACCCCCAGACCTCCCTAGCCTTCTCACATTGCTTGCTAACCTTAAGATCATCTGATATGATTACCCTCAGGTCCCTTTCCTTTTTGTTATTGTTACTACCTCCCCCATTGTGTAATCTGGGTTTTGTTTCCCAGGTGCATTATTTGCACTTCTTTGCATTGAATCCAAGCTGCCATACTTCTGACCATTCCTCCAACCTTGCCAAGTCCCTTCTCATCCTTTTCACTCCTCCTTGTGTATCAACCCTGTTGCAGATCTTTGTGTCATCTGCAAAGAGGCATACTTTTCCTTCCAGTCCCTCTGCAATGTCACTTATAAAGACATTAAAAGGACTGGACCCAGTACTGAACCCTTCAGAAGTGATTCCATCATTTTCCTATCACTGAGGTCAAACTAACAAGGTCTGTAGTTTCCTGCCTCTGCCCTGCTCCCACTTTCATGAAGTGGAATAACACCTGCCCTCCTCCAGTCGTCAGGTACTACCCCATCTTCCCATGATTTGTTAAAGAGGGTAGTCAGTGGTGTCACTAGTTCTACCCTTAGTTCTTTTAGAATTCTGGGAGTGAATCCATCAGGCCCCATTGCTTTGTCCAACTTCAGTTTTAAGAGTTCATTCAGAACTCTTTCTTCTGTAATGGGCTGGTATCAACCCCATCCAGAGTGTTGCTATTGTTTGGCTTAGGTACCTCCCCTCTTCATTTGTGAATACTGAGCAAAATATTTGCTTGAGTATATCTGCCTTTCACGGTCACCTTTACCCACCCTCCCTTTATTAAGCCTCACTATCCCTCCCTTGGTATTCCTTCACTCCCTGATGTATCTATAAAAGGTTTTATCCCCTTCTTAACTGAGTTGGCTATCTTTTCCTCTGTTTGGCCTTTGCTGTTCTGACTGCCTTCCCGCTTCCTTCTGCTTGATCTGATACAGTTCTCTGTCCTGCTCCTTCTGTAATTCCTTGTACTTCCTGAATGCTGTCTTTTCTCCCTAACCTTCCCTGCCACCTCCTTTGAGAACCATAGCAGTTTTTTTACATTTTTGTTTTATTTGTTTCATAAATAAATAAATAAGTTATATCTTTAACTCTTAAAGGACCAGCTTCCCGTATATTGATTAAAATCCTAAATCTTTAATCCAGTCAGTGCTTTCCTATGTTCTACAGTATTTTATCACAGAACAATAGGAATTTTTCCATTTCAGTGCTACATTTGACCTGTTTTAATGCTATGTATTCCCAGGCATCATATATATTAGTTATGTCTTTTTGTATAGCAAAAGTTTGCAACTTAATTTTCATTGATCTGATGCCCTTAGTCATGTTATGAACATTTAATTCTCACCTTCTGCAACCTCTACTCTTTCTTACTTTTTCATTTTTTGCCTGTAAAAATACTGAAAGATAATAACCAGTAAACTGATGTTGTATAGATTCAATATGCAATATCCTGACTCAAAATATGCAGTTTCAATAGACCATTGGGATCCTAATGTAGTAATTCTTAGGAAAGAAGGGCTGGCAGGGTTTACTAGGAGTGGAATGATGGTGGTAAGCAAACAATGTTGTCTGGTATGTATTTTTTTCCTCACATTTCTCTCTCCCCCTCCCCCTAATCTCCTCTCCTCATTATTCCCTTATCCCCTCTCCTCACTTCCCCCCATTTCCCCCTCCTTGACCTGCTCCCAACCCTCCCTCCTCTGCCCCTTTCCACCCTTCCACACTCTTTCTCCCTCATTCCCCACTTGTCTCCTTTCTCTCTCCCCTCCCCATGTCCCCATCCTTACCTGCCCCAATCCACTCCCTTCACCCCAACCCCTGACTAAATCCTCTTATCAATTGCCCTGTGTTGGGCCTCTACTTACATAGAAACATAGACTTTGATTGCAGATAAGGACCGCTTGGCCCACCCAGTCTGCCCATTTCCTTACCTATTGGATAAGCAGCAGATCCTATTTAACCAACAGCCTACTTCCTCCTACCCCCCACTATAATTACCTTATTTCTGTCCCATGCATTCTTGAATTCCCCCACTGTTTTTGACCCCACAACTTCCTCAGGAAGGCCGTTCCATGTGTCCACCCCATGAAAGAATACTTCTCATGGTGCCCCTGAGCCTCCCCTCTATCTTCAAATTGTGTCCCTTGTCTTGCACATCTCTTTTCTGAATTATGCTACCCTCTTGGACTTTGTTGATTCCCTTGAGGTACTTGAAAGTTTCTATCATGTTAACCCCTCTCCCTCCTTTCCTCGAGGGTATAAATATTAAGCTCCTTTAGTCTCTCTTTGTATGGTTTCTGGTACATACCCTGCACTATTTTAGTTGCTCTCCTCTGGGCTGCCTCCATCATGTCTATGTCATTACGTGGATGGGGTCTCCAGAACTGCATGCAGTATTCCAGATGGATATAGAGGGTTCAGAGAAGGGCAGCCAAGATGGTGCAGGGTATGTAGGGAAAGTCATATGATCAGAGGTGTAAGGAGCTGGATCGGTACATGCTGGAGACAAGAAGGAAAGGGAGACATGATTAAAACTTAATATGTAAAGGGGTTCAATAAAGTGGAGAAAAGGGTTTACCTAAGAGGAAGGAGGGGATCAAAACTTGCAGCACAGCCTCAGACTGAAAGTAAAAGATACAGGAGGAGTTTCCAGATAGAGAGGTGGGTGGAACCCTGAAACAGACTACCAGATGGCATGGTGGGGGCTAAATTGGTGGTAGAATTCAAGAGGGCATGGGACAAGCATATGGGGCTGAGTATTGCAGGGAGGGTGGGGGCTGGCAGCACGGGGGGTGTAGGGGGAAAAAGGGCAGACTAGATGGGCTGGTATGGTCCTTTTCTGCCATCAAGCTTCTGTGATTCTGTGATTCTGTGATTGTGTGATCTTACCAACTGTCTGTATAGAGGAATAACAACTTCCTGTTTTCTACTGGTGATGCATCTCCCTATGCATCCCAGTATCCCCCCAGCACCCCTTACTGCCTTCTCACATTGCTTGCTTACCTTTAGGTCATCTGATATGACTACCCATCAGATCCCTTTCCATTTTTGTTGCTGTTAGTACCACCCCCCCATTGTGTACTCTTCCCCTGGGTTTTTGTTTCCCAGGTGCATTACTTTCACTTCTTTGCATCGAATCTAAGCTGCCATACTTTTGACCATTCCGCCAACCTTGCCAAGTCCCTTCTCATCCTTTTCACCCCTTCTCCTTGTGTATCAACTCTTTTGCAGATCTTTGAGACATCTGCAAAGAGGCATACTTTTCCTTCCAGTCCCTCCACAATGTAATGTAATGTAAAATTTATTCCTATAAAGCACCCTTCCCAAGCTCAGGGCACTTTCACAAAATTCCATTTCACTTAGATTGACATTAAAGAGGACCGTCCCCAGTACTGAACCCTGTGGTACCCAGCTAGTAACCCTCTTTCTTGGTGGACTCCATTTACTATTACCTCTATGTCCTGTTGTCCAACTAATTTTTACCCATGCTACCACCCTGGGATCCACAGCAAAAGCTGGCTAATTTGTTTATTAATCTTTTGTGTGAGACTGTGTCAAATGCCTTGCTAAAGTCTAGGTAAGCCATGTCCACAGCCCTCCCTGGTCTACTAGTTTGGTCACCTAGTCAAAGAAATCTATTAGGTTCATCTGACATGATCTTCCCGCTGTGAATTTATGCTGTCTTGTGTCCTGTGTGTTCTTCAACTACCCATGAGGACTCAGCTGCACTATTGCCTTGTATCTTATCTGTATATGATTGTAAATACTGTAAATAACTGTTTATCGTAACAAGTGAAACTACAGTTCACTGTATTGTACTGTATATAGACTGCTATTCTTGTGTCAATACCCTTTCCCCCTTCCCCAGGATGCATCTGGAAATGAGCTAATTCAAAGCTTGGTATGTCTTTCCTGGTGAAATGCTTTAATTAATAAATAAATAAATGAATACAATTAGTACTGTATGTAGAATGCTTGTGCAACATAATTATAACTTTGGTTTATGTGTTCTATGTCCCTGATATAGGGACTACCACCTGTCCAGTGTGCCAGAAAGAGACAGGAACCCTCTTGAAGATGGTTCCATCCTAGAGGTGTCACAGGGAATCAGGTCCCTTTAGACCAAACATAGGGAAAAAGGCCCAGAAGAGCAGTCAAATGAACCAACAAGCCTTTACTTCCCATAAGGAGAGAGGAAAGATGCAGGTTGGAAAAATGTAGGATTACCATCCAGCTCTAACTCTCAGTGGAAACATTATCAATTAATCAATATTCAACTCACTGTTCTGTTGCTGGGGGTGTTATCTTGTGTCATTTACCGTAGATTGTTTCTGTGATCCATACCCAACTCAAGTTTGTACCTGGTTTATGTTTATTGTTACTTGTTATTAGAACATTTTTTGCTTACTGCCTATGTATTTACCAACCTGTCATTCTGTTGTTTGTATATATTTACTGTATTCATTGTGCTTGTCTAGTATGCTAACCTGGCCAATAGAAGCTAAATAAATAAGTGTATTGACCTGCAGCACAGAGAGGACTACCCTCCCAAGGAGAAAATCTGAGAGGACGAAAGCCTTGGTTGTTATTCCTCTTGACTTGAGGTGTTATCTATGACAGCTCTGACCACTGCTGAATTTTCCAATTTATGGAGTAGTTTTGGATGGGAAGGCTGTTGCTTTATACCTCCAATGGGACAATGCCATGAGGTGCTGCTAAGTCAATCTGCAATCCCAAAGGGGTCCCCTCCACTGGTGAAGAGGACCCTACCCTCAAGGCATGGGGGTGTGGAGAGTAGCAACTACTCCTGACTTCTGGTCTAAGAGGAGGCATAATCCAGGATTGATAAAGATGATGATGGGTGACATAAAGTAGGGGAATACAGAATGAGATCAGATGGGACATAGGCAGATGCTGGGAGGATTGCTTCAAGAGGTGCTGTGGAGTCAATCTTCATGTCAAAGGGACACCAGGCAAGATTCCTGCCCCAAAGGTGAATGACACAGCAAAGAAAAATACCAAGTGACCAGGTGGTGTCACTGAATCAATCTACATAGCTAAAATGGCTCCCATAAAGAAGACTCTGTGCTCAAAGTAGGAAGTCATAAATACTGCACCATGAAGTGCTCTCAAATTAGTCTGCATGGCTAATAGGAGCTCTGTGTTAAGAGTACCTATTCTCAAGGTGATAATGGATAATGAGATTGCCAAGTGGTGTCGCCAAGTAGATCTGCATGGCTAAAGGACCCCTGCTCAACAAGGGCCCCAGCCACAAGATACCCTGTGAACACAATGAAATCCAGGTCTGCTAGCCTAGCAAAGCCCACTAAGATAGTCCTTGAAGTAATGGAAACATAGACTTTAATGGCAGATAAGGACCGCTTGGCCCACCTAGTCTGCCCATTTCCCTACCTACAGGATAAGCTGCAGATCCTAGTTAACCAACAGCCTATGATGAGTAGGGTTTGCTTCTGGTGAAGGGAAAGAAGGTGGCTTGCCTAGATAGGTGAATGATGAGAGAGAAGTATGGATGGGAGGTGAAGCACAAAAGAGCAAGGAATGATATGTATAGCACAACAGCCCAGGGCAAGGGAGGGGCGTAGCATGAATGCAGAGCAAAGAGGATGCAAGCTAAATGGGCTCCCACACAGCACCAAACAAATACCAAAAAAATCAAATAAATAGCTTTTCTTTTTGATACTATTTTAACTCCAGAGATACATTAACTTTAATGGCTACTCCAAAACTACTGAAAAAACAGGCTACCCTCCAGTTTGAAGGAGCACTGAAGTCAACTTCCTTACCACAGGTTCCTGCACTAGAGCTCAGACTATGACAGCAGAGTGGGAGCACCTATGGACACAAGAGTAGCTATAACGCTGCACTTCCTACTCTAATCGCTGAACCTCCAAAAAGAAGTAAAAGTTGGTTTCACAAATCTTACTGCCCAGCTTACTCATTTATTTATTTATTTTATTTATTTATTGAACTTTATTGACTGGGTGAGTGCACTGACAACAAATGCCTTTTCAGGCATGACCCAGGTGCAAAAGCACAGACATAGGAGTAATTCATCGACACAGGAGGTAGTACTCAATGGATAAGACACAGGCTCAGGAGGTAACATCATGGTTCAGATACATCATGGTTCAGATTCACAGAATCACAGTATCACAGAATCACAGAAGGTGATGGCAGAAAGGAACTCCCAGCCCATCTGGTCTGCCTTGCCCCTACTCCAACCTGCCATATCTTGAGACAACCCCCTTCCCTTAGCCCATGTGTCTGTCCCAAGTGGACTTAAATCCATCTACAGTCTCTGAATTCACCACCTTCTCTGGAAGCCTATTCCAGTTCTCCACCACCCTCTCCATGAAAAACTGACCTCTCATGTTGCTCTTGAAATGCCCCCCTGGAGTCTCAGTCCATGCCCCCTTGTTTTCTTCCTTCATGTGGAATAACTTCCCTGGGCCTGCCTTGTTTTTTTGTTTTTTTTACCAGGAGAGACACTAAGCTGGAACCTTGTTTACAGGTGCAACCTGGGAGTACAAGGGAGTTAAGTGACTTGCTTAGGGTCACACAGTATGCAAGTGGGGGCTGTGGGATTCAAACCAAGGTCTCCAGGTTTGCAGCTCAGAGCCTTAAACCACTGCTCTATACTGTCTCCTTGTTCATCCCTTTGGTATATTTAAAGGTCTCAATCATGTCCCCTCCCGCTCTCCATTATATATAGCCCCAACCCCTTGTACCTCTGTTCATATGGCTTGCCCTCCATCCCCTGCACCATCTTGGTTGCCCTTCACTGGATCCTTTTGATCAAGTCTATATCTTTGCGCAGGTCAGACCACCAAAACTGGACACCGTACTTGAGGCATGGCCTCACCAGGACTTGATACAGGGGCATCAGGACCTCCCTATGCCTGCTGATGATCCCCCTGCTGATACTTTCCCATAAGCCCTCCCCACCACCCTTGATCACTGCTTCCCTACCTTGAGGTTGCTAGATACTGTTACCCCCAGATCCCGCTCGTTCTCTGACACCCTGACTCTCTCCCCACCCAGTATGTACTCAGCTCTTTGGTTCATGTGCCCCCATGTGCATAACAGCACACTTCTTGATGTTGAATTTTAGCTGCCAGGTCTCCACCTACTCCTCCAGTAAGCTCCGGTCCCTTCTCATGTCCTCAACCCCCCCAAGGGAGTCAACTCTGTTACAGATTTTCATGTCATCTGCAAAGAGGGCCACCCTCCCTGACAGTCCATCTGCAATGTCTAGTACATAGATATTGAACAGGAGAGGTACCAGCACTGAATCCTGGGGAGCTCCACTCCTCACCTGCCCGATCCCTGAGTACACACCATTCACCACCACCCACTGACTCTTATCCACCAACCAGTTTTCAAGTCATCTTGTTATTTTGGCCCCTACCCGTATGCTATCCAATTTGTTAACCAGCCTTCTATGGGGTAGGTGTTGAAGGCCTTACTGAAATCCAGATAGGCCACGCCCACCGCTCCCCCATTGTCCACTACTTGCATCACCCAGTTGAAAAATTTTATCAAATTGGACTGGCATGATTTGATCCTAGTGAACCCGTGCTGTCTGTCATCCAGAAGTCCGTTCCCCTTCAAGTACTTCGTTACCCTTTTACCTATGAGTGCCTCCATGACCTTCCCCACCACAGCAGTTAGGCTGATGGGGCAGTAGTTTTCCCTCAGCTCCCTGCTTTTACCCTTGTGTATTAGCACCACCGTCACCTATTTCCAGTCCTCCGGCACTCTGCTGGTGTCCAGGGATAGGTTGAACAGCCACGCCAGTGAGGCAGCCAGCTCCTCTCATAGGTCCCAAATCACCCTTGGGTGCTGGCCATCTGGCCCCATGGCCTTTTCCACCTTCACCCTTGTTAATTCTTCCCTAACTCTCTCCATGATGAAGGGATCCTATACCATCCCCATGCCCTCCTTCCTTTCCAACTCGGGCCCTCTTCCACTCCTTTCCTCCATAAATACAAAGCAGAAATACATGTTCAGGTTTTCTGCCTTCTCCCTTTCCTCCTCCAAGTGCTTGCCTCCTTCCCCCCCTCAGCCTTTCAATCCCCTGGCCAGCCTTCCTCCTCTCCCCCATGTACCTAAATAATTTTGTAAAGTAGTCCCTCTACTGGCATACTCACCAGTAGAGGGCACTGCTGTGCTTCACAGACTTTTCTTTCCCACTTTTGTAGTGTGTCTTTCTTGTTTGCTTCCCCAAGCAATGCATTTCATGCACTAGAGGCACTGTCTGGTGATCGATGAGTGTGCTGAAGTAATTCTAACAAGCAGCATTTGTTTTTGTTTTGTTTTTTACTATCAGTTAGGAAGGCAGTTTGACAGCAACATGAGGAATGGCAGCATGAGCAGTATTGCCGGTCCCAGAATCAAAAGAGAGTAGGGACTCGGGAGAACTAAAACAGCAGCAGAAGTAATGTACACTAGGTCTGTTTTTTTTTAAATGCTTACTCTTTGAAGTGTGTTAATCAGGGAATGGAGCCAGCAGTTGAATACTACATTGCAGCCGGGAATGGAGTCAGGTGAAACAGGGTCAGTTGACAGATGTGGTACGACTGAGCATGGCAGAATGTAAAAGCAAAGTGGCCGTACAGTTCCATAACATGATTATTGTTTTAAAAAATAAAGAGGGAGTGCGAAGAGGAAAACCGGGGGGGCTAGTAACTGGATGTCATTGAGTGACAGTTAAAAATGGTTGCCAGGAAGATGCCTAGAATTCCATGGCACAGTAGTATGGGTAAACAACAGATGGAGACTAGGACTTATTATTTCCCTGTCTTTGATGCCTGATACCTAACCAACTGGTTGGCTGTCTGGGCCAATCAGGGTGTAGTACGTGACACACCCATTTTCTAAATGGGGTTTAAAGGTCTGCAAGAATACGTTTTTCACTATCAAACTGCTTCACTGGTATAAGCCTGGCATTACATCTGTAGGGCATCTATATCTTAAATCATTTACTGATCTTGGGCGTACATTGCTATGTGAGAATCAGACAATACCTCTCTACCAATGTGCTAGTTATGGCCCCAGTTGAAGAAATTATATGCAGGCCTCTGCCTTGCAATATACCACTTGTGACCCTATATAAACTATTTATGGGCTCCACCCCATTATACTATAGATATGAAGACAAAGATGGAATGCAGCACAGATCTAGACACAAAATTGACCCTTTCACTTGGCAAGCTACAATAAAACATGTCCAGAGTTGGTCTAGATCAAACAAACTGCACTGAGTTCAATTTCATTTTTAGGGCTGTGGGCAGAGCCTACAGCCCTTCTGCCATCGATCAGATTGTAGCTCTAAAACAGCTTTTCATGGAACTCCCTTTTTAGACATTTGGAAGTATTCCTCCACAGCTGCAAAGTAGCACACTCCCCCTCTGATTTTTGCTATTTGCTGCTCTTTATTAAAGGCATCTAAAGGGAGGGAGGGAGGATGCTACTGTATTGTGTCTCAGAACTTCTCAGGCTATTAAAAAAAAAAAAACTTTTTAACTACTGTTTCTATCATCTGTTCTGCTCAGTCTAATAGATGTATTCTATTTCTTTCAGCAACATAGGCATTAACTCATTATATGATGTCTGTCAAACACTAAACCTCTGCAGTGTCAGATTATGGACAGTGGACCTGCAATCTGTGAACTATTTAATTTCTATGGGCACACACATGAACTGCAGGGTGGGGGGGGCCTGTTGCCCCATCACTTTTTTTGGCCTGAAGGATCTTGTCCTTTAAACAAACAAACAAAAAAAGAAAGCATAAACTAGCGTGACAGGAGTTAATTAAGTCCAGCTGCCAGGCACACATAGAACAAAAGAGGTGCTTTGAGCTTGTTTGCTGTTTCTGTAGTCGGAAGTGTCAAGTGGAAAGTGTTTTAAGTGTGTGTGTGTGTGTGTGTGTGTGAATAATCCTGCTTTGGGATGGGCCATGTGACGCAGACTGCTCATCTCTTATCTAGGATTTACAGTCTGAGGCTCAGCTACACTGTTTGAGTTAGCATTCCCTCCCATGCAGCAGAAGGTCAGTGTAAAACTGTTACATTTCCATCCCCCAGACAGACAGTTTCTAAACTAAAATGAAAAAAAAGACAGATTTACAGAGAGGGATAGAGTAGTTAGATGAACTCAGTTAGGAGTAGGGAGATTGGTTATTGCATGGATCTGGAATCTGTGTACTGGAGTTTAATGTTTGTTTACAGTTTATAAATGTAATTTAATAAATATATATATATATATATATTTTCCTTTGGTAACCAGGTACGGCCAACTAGGCATAGGGGCTTGTTTCTAGGGACAACCCAGGAACACTGGGGAGATTAAGTGACTTAATCAGAGCCACACAGTGTGGAAATGGAGGTTGTGGGAATCAAACCCATGTCTGAATGCTGAATGTACAAAGCTTATTTATAGCTCATTACTCTAACCTCTAGGCTAAACTGCCAGTACCATAAATAGTGAACAATTTAGAGTGGGCTCAAAGGAGAACTGCCTTGAATTAGCAAACATGCATTTTTGTAGAAGTGGAGGTTATTTTTTAAAATGCCAGTTCTCATTTTATTACTGCTTAATCTAAACTGGTCTTTTGGTAAATTCAGTGAGTGTTTCTGATTCACACACTACTGGCATTGACCATTTTAGAACAATATGATCTTGTCAAGAACTTACATTGTTGGTACGTACAATGCATCTATGTTCTAATTTAGAGTTCTTAGGTTCATGGGGACATAAACAACATCATACAGTTCTTAGATGGCACTTTGCAGCAGTATGTAACCCAAAAAATATCCAATGGGTTAACTAAAAGGCCAGCAAAAGTGGGACAGAAACAGAAGGGGACCCACTATGTGAAAAAAGCTTCTACATGAAACATTACTCACAGGTTCAGTGCAGTTCACCTTTAACTAAGCTTGTAGGGAATGTCAGGCATTTTATCTAAATGGTATGGAACTCTTGTTTACAGGGATTTGGAGCCATCTACAGGGAAATTCTTCCCATAGACTTGCATTAGTTATACAGGAAGACAGAGGAATTTGGCTTCCATTGGAAATAATGTAATCTACAGAAAAACATAGGAAAATTGCCCTGCAGTTACAGGAAAAAGGCAGACTTAATCTGGGAGCAGTCTCTCTCACACACACACACACACACACACACATGCACCAGTAGCATTTACTCTGACTAAATAAATTCAAGAGGACTGATTTACCAGCATGGCAGTTTTTGATGAATGTGACTAAACAGCACTATATGACACCAACAAGAAAATAACATTGGTCATTTGGTAGCCCTTCACAGCCCTATCGGCTCTGGCTAGAGTTTGTTTATATAGAGCCTACTCAATATCTTCTAAATTACACAGATTTAACAACCAAATTCAATGCATGTCAAAATGTCAGACTGAAGTCAGTGACTTCTTGAACTTAGCCTTAACATGTAGTAAGGTTGCCCCATTCTGGTTTGACATGTGATGCGATGGAGAAATATTTGGGATAAACCTCCCCAATACACCATTGAAAGTCATGTCGGGGCAGAAACCTGAAATGGAGACCTGTGAATTGCTACAGACTGTGGGAGGTGGCTTTAGTTAATGCTTGTAAAACAGTCACCCAGCACTGGGTAAGTGATACACTACCTAGCATAACCCATTGGTTTGGAAGTTTGGTACTGTGTATGAAGCTCAAAAGATATCAGTTGACAGCAAATGGTCAAGGTAACCTATTCCAATAAACCTGGCAACCCATGATAATAACTATTCAAAATGGTAGTATTAGTACTGTGTATAAATTGTGCTGTTACACAACCATGAATTACTGGGCTTTATTATTTTTAGTTGCCTTTATTATTCTAATTCTAATAACAAACAGTATCTATTGCAGCAACTGGTGTCTCTCAGGGTATACAGTCATTGGGCGGATATTCAAACTGTGCTATTTTGTGGCACAAGCCCTTGCGCTGCACAAAATAGTTGCACAGAGGTGTGACCGGAGCGATATTCAAAGGAGTTGCGCTATTGAGTAGCTCCTTTGAATATCACCCCCCGGCCACAGCCACTGTGCATGGCACAGTGGAACTTGTGCCACCGCAAGTGGTCAGAGGGAGCATTCAACTTGTGGTGACGCAACATTGCACCATGCACAAATTTCCGATATTCAGAAGGTGACATGCAAATGGGGCCATAATTCATGCAAGGCATGGGGGCCATTGCATCTGTTCTATATTGTTGCATGCCATTAGCATGCAGGTGCACCGATCACGAGGACTTTGCGCCTGGCACCCTGCCAGGCAGCGGCGGCCGTCAGGGACCAACGCCCTCTGCAGCCCGGATCGCGGGCAAAAGTAAAAATCCCCCACCCCCACTGGCCCAATCACAGGCAAAAGCATTAAACACCCCCAAACACATCCCAGGTGGTCCAGTGGACCGATAAGCCCAATCGAGGGCAGCAAATGTTTAAACACACACCCCAACACATCCCTGGTGGTCCAGTAAGATAAGCCCGATTGCGGGCAGCAAATGTTCAAACACCCCCAACACATCCCTGGTGGTCCAGTGGACTGATAAGCCATCGCAGGCTGCAAATGTTTAAACATACCCCCCAACACATCCCTGGTGGTCCAGTAAGATAAGCCCGATCACGGGCAGCTAATGTTTAAACACATCCCCCCAACACACCCCTGGTGGTCCAGTAAGATAAGCCCGATCACAGGCAGCAAATGTTTAAACACACACACCCCCCAACACATCCCTGGTGGTCCAGTAAGATAAGTCCGATCATTCATTCATTCGCAAATCTGGACTGCCTTGTATGGTATGGGCTGCACACCCATTGGCTCTTGCTCTGCACCAATGGGCCTGCAGCCCTACCGGCAGTCGTCAGTCAGTGACGCGCAGGTGGCAGGTGGGTGGGATGGCTGCCACCTGCTGGCTGCGGGGAGCAGGGTGGTGGGGCTTTGTGGGTGGGTGGGTGGGGGGACACTAGATCACCAGGCACCAGGGATGTGTTTGGGGGTGTGTTTAAACATTTGCTGCCCGCGATCGGGCTTATCTTACTGGACCACCAGGGATGTGTTGGGGGTGTTTAAACATTTGCTGCCCGTGTGATTAGGCTTATCGTCCACTGGACCACCAGGGATATGTTCGGGGACACTTTGCTGCCCGCGATCGGGCCAGTGGGGGGGTTGGGGGACTTTTTACACTTTTGCCCGCGATGGGGCTGCAGGGGGGGCACAGGGAGTAGGTTGAGGGCCAGCCACAGGTGGCAGCTGCTGTGTTGCACCCTGCAATGCGGCAGCTCACCTGTGGGTGGCCCTCGACTTGATCCCTTTTTTTTTGGCTCAGAGTTGTACAGGCACAGATTGGGGGTTGTGCCTGCACAACTCTGCACAGCCCAGCTGAATATCGGGCTGTGCAGTTTATGCATGGTTCCTCCCCCTCCAGCTCAGCATGCATTCATTTGCATTGCACTATTGCTCAGCATGTTTTCAGTGGCGCAACTGCCTCCTGCTGAATATCGCAGGATGGAGCAATTTCGGACTTGCGCAGGCACAACCCTATTGTGCATGGCGCAACCCTTTTGAATATCTGGGCCATTGTGTTTATTAATCTATTATACCAGGATAATCTAAGAACTGACCTATTTTTCTATTGTGTGTACAATTATACAAAAGTATACTGTATACATGTAATGCATGATGTGTATTACAGATTAACTATGTTGTATGAGCAGAAGCTACTTTAATAAACTACATTTACAAAAAAAACAGGATGAGGGGATGGGAGAGCTCGGCAGAGCTGAGTGCAACAATGAGGTACAGCGGCATACGACAGACAGAATGCAACAGGGGGTGAAGATAAGGTACTGTAGGTAGTAGGATGGAAAACTATCACACGACCAGCCAGACTGATCTTTTCAAAGTGCTTCACATAACCTTTTCCTGGGACAGCCATGGTGCACACCACCACATTTTCATTGCCTTTTCAAGTTCTATTTTGCAGATTAGATTTGAGTTCCAGATTACAACTAGTGGCATTAAAAGGATGGTAGTCAAGCTTGAGTCCAATTGTGTCGGGGGTCCCACAGGGATCCACTTTAGGGCCAGTGTTATATAATATCTATATGAACTCACTTAGATTTACTAATTTGGAAGTCAACTATCATTTACACGTGGATGATACAGTTCTGTATGTAAGTAGTTCTTCAAATGATCAAATACAATAAACTCTGCAAGAATCTTTTGATGAATTGCAGAGTTTTTTGTACAATCTAAACTTGTCTTAAATTAAAAAAAAATCACATGTTATTTCATAAGAAAAGGAAAGGTAGGGATATAGTGGATAAAACTCTACAGATTAAAACATGGGAAGGTTTAGTACTTGAACAAATTTCCAGTTATAGATATCTGGGTATGTATTTGGATGAATCACTTAAGTGGGATGTTCATGTAGATCAGGTTGTGAAAAAAGTTAGCAGATGTTTGGGAGCTCTATACAGAATAAAATACTGTACAACTGAGTTAATTCGAAAACATGTGATCAATACCACTATTGTTCTGCTACTGGAATATGGGGATCTGATACTAATGGGTGCTAATGACTTTATATTAAACAGATTATATATTATGTATAATAAATTGGTACGCTATATCAGTATGGCACCAAAAGAACCCCTATAGGAGAATTGTGTTCAGGCATTAGACTGGTATTCTCTAAAAGATAGACAAAGGCTTCATGCAATAATCTACATGGATAAATGTTTTAGAAATGAGGTTCCGGGCTATATTATTAATAGATTAAATTTTAGAGATATCAAGGTAGGGCTTAGATCTGCAGAGGGAATGGAATATTATCCCCAAGGTATAATACAGAATTAGGAAGATTACATTCTTTCTATAAAGGGCCATATTTATGGAATTTATTATCTGTTCAATTTAGGAAAACAGTGGGAAGAAACAGACTGCACAGATAAAATTATGGTTTAGGGATGAGAGAGTAAAAATTAGAGTTAAGGATTAATTGGTTGAAATTGCATTTGCATTGTGTTTGTGCAATAGTATATATTTGTATTTTATGTATATTTAATTGTATTGTTTATGTGATTATTTTTGTGTAACATTTGAAGTATGACTATGTATAACAACTGAAGCAATCATTGTACAACTTGGATCTCATTGAAAATGAGCTTGTCTCAGTTGAGCTTCTGATTCATGTAATGAATAAAAGTTTTACTACTACTACTACTACTACTACTTCCATTGCTTGAGTTTCTGCAGCTTGTAGTTCTCTTACACCTGGTGCAGTGACAGTTGTCATGGAAGGGAGCTTTGAAATTACAGCATGTGGTTCTGGTAGTGCTTTTACTGTGACCTCTTTATCCATGACCTCCTCCACCACCACATCAGTGGGTTCTTTCAGTTTTGGCTGTTGCTCAGTCGTGACATTCTGGCTACTGCCCTACTTCTTCTGCTGCTGGGGATCAGGTGGGGCTGACTGTGGACTGAACTTTGGGCAGGTCATAGAATCAGTAGCGACACCAGGAGACATGGTCATGAAATCAGCTTGTGTGTTCTGGCCGGTTCCACCATGTTGTAGTGACATGGAATTTGCCAACCGTCAGCACAGCAACAGCACAACACCACCAATTAATGTTGTGCCATCGCTGGGGGAACTAGTGTTTTCTTTGGGGGTCTTTGCCCCTTACACCACCCATGCAGGGGGCTCTGCCCCCAGCAACCCTCACACTTAAATTAACCAACTCCGAGTCAGAGTTGTTTTGGTGAGGCGAACATCCAGAGGCAACAGTGTCATGAACCTAGCAGACCATCACAGCAAAGTGCCAAAGATATTGCTGTGATGGTTTTGCTTATTCCGACACTGTTGCAATGTGATACCGTTCTGGCCAGGTGAGTGGTCTAACTACTGCAGACTGCCAGTTAGACTCACTTCTGATCATTACCCACTCTCATTAGCAAGCATCAGACCCCACTCACAGCACAGTCAGTCAGGAGGAGGCCCACAGTCGTATCCAGGACCTCTCAGGCCTTCAACTGTATGATCAAGCTTCACTCCCTTGCATCTCAGTAGTCACCTTCTGTGCCCATAGCATCTCTACCAGGTGGGCACCTCTGCCACAATGTAGGCTTTTGGTTAATGCCTGCTCCCCCCCTTTTAAGTCCTGAGCTAGAGCCTCTGCTTCCAATTTAGATAGGTTGGTTGTGGTGGTGGTGCAGGCAGATACAGCAGCTTGCATTTTCTCCCCATCTTCAGTGGGTCACAATCCAGTGGATCAGCAATGGGGGTCTAGGACGGTTAAGATTCCAGGACCCAGAATGGCATGATCATAACAGGGTTCACACATTATCACTGTCCATACTTTTGTAGCATGGTTGAAACAGCGATCATAGTACCCTAGTGGTGATGCAGCTGGCAAGGACCCACGGCCTGTGCCTGGACATCCTAGCAATTTATCCAGTGCTTGGTTCTCTCTTTGGAGTCTTAAAGCCCTCATTTGTTGATGACTTTACCATTCTTGTAGACTGCGTGCAGATTGAATAATGTCTTGGTGGTCCCTACTCCCTAGCATTTCCTAACTTTCACTTTCTTTTTGTAAAGTTCAATAAAGTTCAGTCTTAGTAATTTCTACCATTATGCACATCAGAAACTCTACTCAGCTACTTGTGAAATTACTTTTACTTTGTTTCAGTGACCCGTTCCCTGTGCTGACTCCCTTTTCTTTTGGTTTACCTGAGACAAATTCCCAGAGGGCAGATTTATGAATGGAGTCCATTAACAAGGTTTCACTGTGAATGCTGGCAGACATTCATGGGCACTCTTCCCTCTGGCTGGCAAGAATACGCAGTGTGGCATGCTCCAAGCAGACACTAAAACCTTTGACTCTGGTACTGTGGCAGCAACCAGTGACAATTTTGTGGGGTCTTTGGCAGTCCATCAGATGGGTCAGAGGGTGAATTGTGCATGGTGGGATTGTTGGTCAGTCCAGTCTCAGCACTGACTCCACTGAGGCCTTTGCTGCTGGGCTCCACCACTCTGAAATCATAGTCATTTTTCATCTCCATGCAGCACTGTTGTCATGCACATGACCAGCATGCAGGCCTTCTTCAACCTCTGCCAATTTACACATAGAGTAGGCCTCCAGGACTCGAGTGTCAGTTACACAACACATGCCTATTGCATGCAAACGCCAGCTGTTCCTCTCCCAGATCATTCATGAGCAGTCTGATAAACTGTGAAAACAGACTGCAAAAACAGTGTTACTTTTTTTTCCTTAAACATAAAACTTTTGGGGCCCATATCTGAGTGGTTTCTTAACCGATTTGAACCAAATAACTTTTTTTAACTTTCTTTATGCCCCCTGGTTACCTGATCTCTCTCCAGTGAGGTATCTCATCCTGGACTGTTCCCGCATACATGAAGTCCCCAGCTGTACTCCTGGTTTGGGCCGTCTCCTCTCCAGCTTCCACTGGCCACCCAACCCCCTGGATCTGAGACCCCTGGGGTGGGACTGCTGACTCCTACTTGGCACTCTATCTGAAATCTAGTAGAGCAACCATGGAGCAGAGGGAGAACCAGGACATGGCTGGAAGGGCCCCGCATTGTGCGTGGGGGCTGTGCACTGGATCCACCTTCACCTATCAGGCATTCAGGGCTTTTCGCTTTTCTGTCCCTCCTATGGCTTGGGCATGCAATGCACACTAGTATGAGCATGCATGCTCCTGCTCACACTCACAGGAGTGCCACTGCAGCCAATCCCCTTACTAGAGATCCCAACGACTGCTGCATGACCAGTCTCCACTGGGAGTAATCAAGCACCGGGATCAATGACCCCTCTCTCTCCCAGGAAAGGACAGCAGTCCTCCAGATGCTCAATCCTTTCCTCCCCTGCCAACCCTTGATGGCCCGAGTCTGCTCCTGAACCTGGGTCACTGGCATAGTGCGAGGTGTGGCATCCAATGCCTCAACCCTCAGTACAACCTGGCTGGCTGAACCAAATAATTTATAAACAGTGCATGACGCCTTAGGTATCTGGTGCATGGTTTTCAGTTCCATCATCTACTAAATCCCAGATAATGAGCCCACATGTGTAAAGGCCAGACACCCACCTGTGCCTAGGGGTATCTGAAATCCAGAGGGCACCCACCTTATGCCATGAAACACTATACCTCTACCATTACCTTACCACCATGGGTCAGGGTGAATTAGGAACAGTGGCAACAAATGCACCCTTTCAGGTACCACAAAACAGAGAATACACAAACATAGAAGTCCAGACTGGAGTTGGGATTAAACAGGATACGTTTATTACCCTGTTACAATGATACACAGCATTTAAGGGCATTACCCTCACTATTCAGTTCATCTCAGTTGTCATCAAATTTATATATGCCATTATTCTTTTATAAAATGGGCAAAGGATTTCAAGCAATCTGACTGGTTGTTAGTTGTGAATTAGAAGTGTCTAACACATGGCTAAAAATTAGTCCTGTTAAACATGGTGGAGTACATCTTGAAAAATCCTTGTGTCAATTTTAGAATTTTTGAACTTGATCAGTCACCATTTTTCCCCAGTACAAAAACAGTAGATAGACTGAGAGGGGAAAAACCGTTTACATTTGTTTTTTGAATTGTTCCCCATAACCCAGTCAGATCCATATTTTCATGTTTGGTCATTAATTTTTCTGTTTTAGTGGGTTTTTAAAAAAAATATTTGTTCTTGTGATTTTACTGCCAGCCGGGTTGCCATCCCACCCGCCCACCTCTTGATATACTCACTCAGAGTACAGCACCAACAACAAAGGAAAACATTTAAAAAAAAACACATCTTAAATTACTGTTGATACACTAAATAAATTCAGCCCCAAGTTGGTGCTGGCACTTTTTTGCCTTACAGCCATGGCAATTCCTCCATCCTGCCCAACAGGCTGCTCTCTCTCTCACTCAGTTCTTGATGTACTCGCTCAGAGTACAGCACCATCAAGAAAGTAAACTTTTTTTAGACAAAACACTTACGTGAAATCACTGTGGTTGTGTTAAATAATCCATACCTGTACTGCTGCTGGTACATCTCTGCCAAATGCCATGCTGACTCCTTAACTGAGACAGTTCTGCAATGTGCTGGCGCTTCCGTCTTCTGCATACTGTGGTGAAATTAAAAATAAATAAAGGAAAACTAAATGAATGAGTTTATAAGCATGTACCCAGCCATATCTCCTCTCACACACAAAGGCCCTATCAGACAGCAAGAGACTTGGAGGATTAAAGTACACAAAAGAAACTACAGTTAGAGGTCACATTAGGGCAAATGTCCTTATACATGCCCTAATGCAGAGAAAACGCAGCAACATTATACAGACAGAGGACTACTTTATTAAAAATTAAGATTTACTTTAATTTATTCAGATTTAAACAGTTTTTTATTTTGAACTTCCCCTCGTCCACTCACTCTTCACCCAAGGTCCCCCTGGTTTGATGGGTCCTTGAAGGAGTTGAGGTGAGTTGGTCGAAGGCTGGAGAGAGCATGGTGGAAGTCAGGACTGGATGCTCACAGGCTTAGATTGGTAGAACATTATAAAGACTATCAATCAGAAATCACCCATAAGAAGGCAGAGTTCCTGTCCAGGGAGATTTCTGCAGCACAGAATCGACTAGCTCAACTTTTCCGAACTGTTGACAGATTGTGCCATCCAGTCTGTCTCCAGTCCTGAAGGGCCTGTTCACAGAATAAGTGTGATGAGCTAGCTTGGTTCTTAGCAGATAAGGTTGCCAGCATCAGGTCCGGAATAGGCCCGACTCTCTCTATGAATGCTTGCAGAGGTCGACGGGAGGTGGTGAGCACTCGATCTGTCTGGATGGATTTCAGATGACCGGAATTCATGGACATTGTCCAGACTTTGCACCCAACCTGTTGTAGTTTGGATCTGGGCCCCACCCCTCTTTTAGTGGGATGTGTAGATGTTATCTGCCCGATCCTAGCTGAAATTGTATGGAGATCCTCGGAAGAGGTGATCTTTCTGGACCCCTTAAAGGAGGCGGTCATTCGACCACTCCTTAAAAAACCTTCCTTGGATCCCGACGATCCAGCTAACTACCGACCTGTCACTAACCTTCCCTTTGTTGGGAAAGTTATTGAGAAGGTGATTGCAATGCAGCTGGATGATCAGCTTGTAACTCCCAATGTCTATGAAGCCCTTCAGTCTGGTTTTAGGAAAAGGTGTAGCATGGAGACTGCCCTTGTTCGGGTACTAAACGACCTCCTAATGGTGAGAGATTAAAAGGCACATATCATTTTGGTGTTTCTCGATCTCTCAGCAGCTTTTGACACTGTGGACCATGGAGTGCTTTTGGACACCCTGCTGTTCCTTTGTGGACTGTTGGGTACAGTCCTCAATTAGTTTTGATCTTTCTTTGCAGGCAGATCTCAGAGGGTGGTCACTGGAATTTATTCCTCTGATGCCCTCCCTCTGTCCTATGGGGTGCCACAGGGCTCTGTATTGGCGCCCATGTTGTTTGCAGTGTATATGCTACCATTAGGAGATATCATCAGGTGATATGGCTGAGTTTTCACTGCTATGTAGATGATACTCAGCTGTATATGTCCTTTGTGCCCAGACAGGTTGATGTGATCTCTGTGCTAAATAATTGCCTTTCGAGATCAATGACTGGATGGGCTCCAGTTGGCTGAGACTGAATCCAGAATAGACTGAGGTGTTGGTTGTGGACCGGGTTGCCTGGGGGTGGGTTTGGGGCTGGGCACATGTCTGGTATGTGGCTTGACAGTGTCTAGCTCATGACCTCAGATTGGTTGCGGAACCTGGGCATTAATTTGGTTGATGGCTTGACCCTGAAATCTCAGGTGTCAGCTGTGGTCAAATCCTCATTTTACCATCTGAGGAATATCACCAGGGTGAAACACCTGGTTCCACTGGGTGACCTTCCAACATTGGTCCATGCCTTCATCACTACCTGTCTTGACTACTGTAATGCCCTCTACCTAGAGCTGTCTGGGGTTGACATCTGCCACTTGCAGCTGGTGCAGAACACTGCAGCCAGGCTTTTAACAGGTACCTCCAGATCCAGTCATATAACACCTGTGCTGTGTGGACTGCACTGGCTGCCGGTTCAGTGGTGGATCACCTACAAGGTAGGTTTGCTTACCTTTAAAGCCCTACATGAACAGGGACCCAACTATTTGAAAGACCTCCTGACTCCCTACACCCCAAATCACAATCTCCAATCCACCAATGAGGATTGTTAGAGATTCCCAGGGTTCATCTTAAAACCTCTGGATCTCGTGCGTTTCCATTTGCAGCACCAACCCTGGGAATTCTCTACCTCATCGGTTAAGAGAATGCCTGACCATCATTAGTTTTAAATCCATGCTAAAAACGTATTTATTTTCACTGGCCTTCCTTGACTGAATGATTTTTAAATAATTATATTGCTCTCTGTTTTAATATTTGTTGTTGTAATCTGTGCAGTGCCTTGATATTGAAAGGCGCTATATAAATAAAGTGATTTGATTTGATTTGATTTGGCATATTTAAAAAGCCCATTCTTAAGCACAATAGACACTCTGGGGATGTGCATCAAACAGTTCTGATGCACAGCTAGGGGCTGAAGAGCACTTGGCCGCAGCATCGTGCCTTACTACACACCTGGCCATGCATTAGTGCAATCTAATGCACACCCCCATTGTGTCTTATTGCTTACATACTGCAGTAGACTTATCATTTCCTACATTCAGTGTGACATTGTATCCATATTCTGTACCAGGATTCTGCCTTTGGTCTAAAGAGTGTCTGCATTCATATTTTACTTCCATTTCTATATGTGTACATCCATTTTCAAATTCCCTATCTCCTATTTATGGGGTTCTTGGAGCCCTGGCACTTCAAGATCTGTGTACAGTGTCATCTTCCCAGGCAGGGTGAGCACTACCCTGGGGGCAAACATGCCTGCATTCATCTACATGTCTGCTGGTGGTAGTCCACTTTACGGTTCAGTACATTGGACTATGATCTACTCCTAAATTACTTTACATTTGGTCTGGCCATGTGTGCCTTCTTTCTGGCAATGACACTAATAAACCTAGTTGCCCAAAGAAATGACTCCCATGTCCAGTTCCATCCCAGGGACTTACCAACACCAACTCCAATCAGGCCCTCTCCACCTGATCATGATTAATTTGGGGCCCTTCTCCAGGAGGTTATAAACACTCCAGCTGCTGCCTAGGCCTTTCCTTTTTCTTTCCATAGAGCTACATGTAATGAAGGCTTACTTACAACTGCACTCTCTTCCTTGAATACATATGGCAGAAGAGTATCCTCACAGATCCCAGCGACCTCCCTTGAGGGTGGCCTCCACAACTCCCTGTGTGTTATCTGGTTGTAGTCTTTCTGTGTCTCAAGGTGGGGCTGATATCATTTGCCTCCTCCAAGCTGTCACTTTCTGGGTGTCCTTCACATCTAAATCCAGACTGGATTCTGAGCCTCTGGAAATCTCAGCCAAGGGGACCAGTCCCACCTGGACCCAGTGACTCTGTCACCATTCCTGAGATCTCAGATCCCCTCAGCTCTGTCACAGCTGAGGTGGCTGTACTCTCCTCCTATTCTTTTTCCTTCTCACAAATCTCTCTCCTGGGCCCATAGCTTGCCTTCTCCTCCTATAGTGCAAAGGCTGAAGTGCAGGGTCACGAATATTCTTGTCCAAGCTTCCTGTTGCTAGATAAGTCAGAAAGCTAAGTACAAATTCCAGACACCCTGTCTCAAGCTGGGGCCCACTAGAGAACAACTCTCAGGGTCACACTTAAAGCTTTAGCCCTGTTTATATGATCACATTTGCACTGGAGCAACCCAAGCACTCTGGTTGCTCCACTGAAATCTTCCATTGAGACACTTACTCGATCGGGGTAAGCCGCTCATTAAAATGCTCCTGATTCTCTGGCAAGCTGAGGATATTGAGCAGAGTGAGCAACTTACAGTGGCTTAAACTGCAGTGTGGACTGTCTGCACTGTGGCAACAAATCCAACCACGGCTCCAGCATGCCCTGCTGAGGTGACATAGACTCATGCATGAATGAGTCCCTGTTTTTGGTAAGTGCTGTGAGCCAAACAGTTTTCCCACAAGAAGACAGCCTCCTGAGCACAGCAAAGTAGCTGCTATGAAAAACCGAGGGCTGTAACATTGTCAACTTTCATGCTGAATTATACAGCCATGATTTCAAGCATGTGCATTCGCATGCACATTTGCATCACTGCTTACGTCAGCGAGCAGCCATCCGCTCCCCCCAAACACATGGCCCCTCACCAGCACAGATTATAGTGGTACAGAGAGGGGCCATGTAGACAGGCAGACCATGTGTAGCAGGTGGTCAGGACCGCACTGTTGTGATAAGAATTTTGAAGCTCTAGTGCCTTGCAAAATTGCCTATTGAGTGCTCTCTAGTAACTGGCTGTGAGCTAGATAAAGAGAGAGGCTGGTTACAATAGGAAGGGAGGTGAAAGCCTGTACAGGTAGTAGAAGTAGTGGGCATGGTAGGATGGGTGAGCATGGGTAGAGAGGCTGGTTGCAGTAAGAAGGGAGGTGAAAACTTGTACAGGTAGTAGGTGTAGTGGGCATGGTAGGATGGGTGAGCATGGGTAAAGAGAGGCTGGTTACAGTAAGAAGGGAGGTGAAAACCTGTATAGGTAGTAGGAGCAGTGGGCATGATAGGATGGGTGATCATGGGTAGAGAGAGGCTGGTTGCAGTAAGAAGGGAGGTGAAAACTTGTACAGGTAGTAGGCGTAGTGGGCATGGTAGGATGGGTGAGCATGGGTAAGAGAGGGCTGGTTACAGTAAGAAGGAGGTGAAAACCTGTACAGGTAGTAGGAGCAGTGGGCATGATAGGATGGGTGAGCATGGGTAGAGAGGCTAGTTACAGTAAGAAGGAGGTGAAAACATGCACAGGTAGTAGGGCAGTGGGCATGGTAGGATGGGTGCACATGAGTAGAGAGGCCAAATGTGGAAGACCAGGAAGGACACAAGGAGTATAGCAGAGTGAAGCTGACAGGCAGGAAGATGGCAGATGATTGACCTCAGTAATCTCCATAAGCAGGGAGTCAGGAGAACAGGAGCAAGCCCAGAGCAAGAAATCCCAGGGAATCCACAAAGCAGCAGTTAGTGGTCAGCACCAGACATAGGTAGGAGGGACGGCAGCCTGCTGGACAAAAACTCAGGTGTGGAGGTTGCAGCAGCTGTGAGAACTGCCAAACACCTGTTGCCAGGTAACCATGTGCAGTGAGGCACAGATAGGATCCCCAAAGCAGCAGTCACATGTGATGACAGTGGAAGCAAAGGAGTAGACACAACACAAGTAAAGAGGCAGTTGAAGGAAGATCTGAAATGGTAAATGCTGGGACAATGAGGGTTGCAACCATGTAGTGACCAACAGGTAGAGGATGGGCAGGGTGCATGGGAAACTTGACAACCATGTGGCTGCAGCAACAAACAAAGCCTCCAAAGAATGCTTGAGCATGCATAATTTAATGAGCTAGTAGCACCTAAAAATAGCAGACGAAGCATACTAATTGTGAAAAGTAGTCCCTTATTGCTTTTCATTTCTAGAATGTTTTTATTTTTCTATGTACTCTCTAGATGATTTTCTACCTAATAGCATTGGATGTGGTATGCAAATCAGTGTTTCATCTGGAAGCAGACATATCTAGTTTTAGTCCTTGCCCATTATCACTTTTTCTATTAGATCCTCTCCTATGTTTTCCTCATAGATACATATATTATGGTAGCATGGTAGTGCTACCATAGTTGGGGTTGAGTAGCACTTTTAAGGTAAAAGGGTGAAACTTTGCACCTTAACTGTGCCACCATTCGACGGATTTGCCTGAAATTTGGTATGCACAATTGGGCATGGTAGATCTTGCTGGTCGAATATACTACTGCAGAGTTATTAAGCAACATCTGAATGTGCAATTATGCTTTTTTGCACATTCTTTGCTCATGCCTGCAGATCGCACGGTTTGCACGACCAGTCCAAAAGCTTCAGGGAACATGAGGCCAGGGTCCCCGATGTGCCTTTCGAAGATTTCGTGAAAAAATATTGAACGGTTCAAAAGCTATTCAAAAAACAAGTTCAACACTTTCGCAAATGCACTTTTTAGTATAGCAAATGGCCCTAGTAGTGTCACAAATCTGCCATTTTTTTCTATTACTGATCAGAAATGCTTGGCATTTAAAATTGGGACCCTCTAGGAACACTATTATTTTTGTGTTCACCTAGTTGGACTTTCAGAATGCTAGTCATATCTTTATTTTGGAGTTAAACACCCCAGAAATGTGTTTTCAAATTTCTGGAAAAGTAAGTACAAAAGTAGTCACACTTGCGACACTTTAGCAAAATTTTGTGAAAACTTTGCAAATTGTGACACTACTTTTTCAGACTATAGCCAAAATGACAGGAGTTATTTGCCACCCTGCTGCAAAAGAACGGTTTGGACTTTTGAGTTGAAATTTGGAGGAAAGGCAGCCAACATCTCACAGATGTGCCTTTTAGTAGTTTGATGACAAATATTGCACAGATGCCAAGTTACGGCACTCTGAAGTTGAAGTTTTTTCCCATAGACTAGCATGGTGGCGTCCGCCGCGTCTTTCGGGGCTCGTATCTCACAAATGGTGCGAGATACTGATTTTTTCTTGCAACCATGCGTAGCCCTACACATGCAACAAAAACCTAGCCAGGAAACTCATGAATCATGTGAAACTATAATTTTTTTTCTATGTCGTACGGTTACTGAGATATTAGCATTTTAATATTACAACTGCTTGTTTTCTGCTCCGAGGCACATTATTATGCATACATTCCTTGTTTTTACTGTCTTTCTCAATGGAGCTTTTGAGGAAAAATAGAGTGTGCACTCCACTTACTGTTACATGTAAGCTTTACACTTGTCTTTCCATGCCGGTTTGCCATAGCGTTCCCGTGTACGCCACCATGTGCGTTACCCTTTGCGTTTATGTTTGCGTTACTGTTTGCTTTATCGTTATTGTTGCTGTTACCATTACCATTTACGTTTACAATTGCAGTACTGTCACCATGCGCATTACAGTTTGTGTTTCCATACGTGCTTACATCTGTCTTTCTGTTTCTGTTTCCTTTCACTTTACTGTTGCTGTTACAGTTATCATTTGCATTTTCAGTAGCGGTACCATAACAATGCGCATTACAGTTCGCTTTTCCGTACGCGCTTGTGTTTGCCTTTCTGTTTCTGTTTCCTTTGGTGTTCTTTTTGCTGTTACCATTACCATTTGCGTTTACAATTGTGGTACTGTGACCATGCGCATTACGCTTGCGTATCTGTATGTGCTTGCATTTGTGTTTCCATTTCTGTTGCCTTTGACATTATTGTTGCTGTAACAGTTAACATTTGCATTTACAATAGTGGTACTGTGACTGTCGCATTACCAGTTGCATTTCCTATGCACTTCCATCTCCGTTTGCGTCACTGTTCACTGTGGCATCACTTTGTGCTTGCATTTCTTTTTAACATTGCTTTACCATTTACATTTGTGCCACCATGAGTGTAACCATTAGCGCTTGCATTTGCATTTCAGTTAGTGTTGCTGCAGCACAAGACATCATTGGTGGGAGCACAGGGCCTGAAGGACCTCCACCACCACATTCCATTCACTATTTATAGTCCTCATTCTTAAAAAGAAGGGACATTCATGGCAAAAACTCCATTTAATGCTTCAGGTAGGTTGTTCATGATGACAAAAGTGAGGAAATTCGGTGTTAGAGTTGAAAGACCCCCTTGCACCTCAGCCAACCCCACAACCAGCATCGGGGTGTGCGTTGGGGTCATCAGTCCTGACTCTCACCCCATTCTTCTATACCTCAACTTGTTTACACATGTGATGGGGTGAGAGTTAGGGCCAACGACCCCAATGCACACCCTGATGCTGGTTGGGCTGGGCGTGAAAGGGGGGCTTTCAACCCTAACACCAAATTTCCTCACTTTTGTCGCTGTGGAACAACCCTAACTGATGCATGAAATGTTTTGCCATGATATATATATATATATATATATGGGCATAAAACTCTGTTTAATGCATTAGTTAGGAATTGTTCCACAGCGACAAAAGCAAGGAAATTCAGTGTTAGGTTGAAAGCCCCTTTGACCTCCCATCCATACCCCCAACTGGCATCGGGGTGAACGTTGGGGTTGTTGGCTAACTCTCACCCCATCAGATGTGTGAAGAAGCAGAGGTATAGGAGAATGGGGTGAGAGTTGGGACTGACAACAATGCGCACCAATGCCCGTTGAAGGTGTGAATGGCCAACCCAGCACCTAATTTCCTCGCTGTTGTCGCTGTGGAACAACCTAACTAATGCATTAAACAGAGTTTTTTCCTCTAATTTCCCTTCTTTTTGAGAATGATAATGAGAAATAGTGAATGTAATGCAGTGTCAGGAGCACAGGACCCTTCGAGCCTCGCGCTCCTGCCACATGATGTCTTGTCACATAGTAACACAGTGCCCGCAAATGCAAATGGTAATGCGCATGGTGATGCAAAGCGAAACAGAAAGATAAACAGTACTGTAGACACAAATGGCTAAAATAACGCAAACACAAGTGCAAATGAAAACATAAAGGGTAACGCACATGGTGCCGTAGATGGGAATGGTAAGTGAAACAGGTACGGAACCACAAGCAGAAGCGGTAAGGGTAACAGTAATGTAAGTGCACAGGCTGGTTTTCCCCAAAAGCTGCATAGAGAAAGACAGTGAGTACAAAGAATGTATGCATAATAATGGTCTCGGAGCAGAAAATGAGTAGTTGGAATACTAAATTGCTTATGTCTCAGGAACCGTACGACGTAGAAAAAAATTTAAAAGTCATATGATGTAAGACTTTCCTGGCTAGTTTTGTACATAGCCCCTGCTAGAGGGCTAAGTATTTTTCTGATGAAAAGTCCGTATCTACTCACCGTTTCCAAGATCACGGGCCCTGAAAAAAGCGATGAAGCGCTATAATGTTATCCTATAGGAAGAAAAGAGAAGTTTGGAGTGCGATAACTTTGACTACCTGTAACATTTTTACACCAAACTACTGAAAGGCACATATGTGGGATGTTGGCTTTCTTCCCTCCAAATTTCAGCCCAAAAGACCAAACCGTTATTTTGTAGCAGGGTGGCAAAGGATTCCTGTAATGTGGCAGACGCCATAATATTATCCTAGGGAAAAAAGTGTCAAATTTGGAGTGCCGTAACTTTTCCGCCCTGTAATATCTTTTCACCAAAACACTGAAAGGCACATCTGTGAGATGTTGGCTGCGTTCCCTTCAAATTTCAGCCCAAAAGACCAAACCCTTCCTTTGCAGCAGGGTGGCAAAGAATTGCTGTCATTTGCCATAGCCTGGAAAAGTAGTGTCGCAATTTGTGAAAGCTTTTGCAAAAATTTGTGACACTTTCATGAAATCGACACTACTGCGAAAGTACTTTTTCCAGAAACTTAAAAACCATATTTCTAGGGTGTTTAATGTCAAAATAAAGACATGCCTAACATCCTCACGGTCCGACTAGGTAAACACAAAAAGAATTGTGTTGCTAGAGGCTCCCAAATTTAAATGCCAAGCATTTTTCTGATCACCAACTGAAAGCAAAATGGTGGATTTTTGAAAGTAAAAGGGCCATTTGCGAAAGTAAAAACTGCATTTGCGAAAGTGTTGAACTTTTTGTTAACTTTTCCCATTGACTTATAATGGGAAACTGTTTTTTTGAATAACTTTTGAACCGTCTAATATTTTTTCACGAAATCTTCAAAAGGCACATCAGGGACCATAGCCACACATTTCCTGAAGATTTTGGACTGGTCGCGCAAACTGTGCAACCTGTAGCGACGACCAAAGAATTGCAAAAAAGCATAAACGCGCACCGCAGATCATGCTTAATAACTCCACAGCTGTATATCTGAACAGTACGAAAGTTGGCAGATCCCAAGATGTGTGGATTTTGATCGTGTATTCCAAATTTCAGGCAAATCCGTTGAACAGTTGCAAAGTTATTAAGGTGCAACATTTTAGGTTTAACATGTAAATGGCTCCTCAACCCTAACTATGGTAACACCACCATGCTACCATAATATATATATATATATATATATATATATATATATATATATATATATATTTATAAAATGGTGTAGTAAAATCATAAAAATCCCAGTGATACAATTGGCCAAAACCGTCACATGACCGTGCATTATTTCCCAACGACCGCACACCTTCCACTACAACCGCACGCCTGAACTACTTTCCAGTCCTCAAAACCTTTTCACCAGCAGCAAGACCACTCCACACCTGGTGCAGCTAGACACCCACACTAACACACATATGCAACTGACACCCACACCCATAAGTAAATATACCAGTAGTAGTCCCACACTGTAGAAACAGATCTCTTCATCCTACCATTAATGTTTACTGAAAATTTAATTTAAAAATCAAATCCTGCCATGTTCACAGTGTCACAGTGTACAACCACTTTTATTACTGTAACCACTGTGACCAGTCTGATTAACAGAAACCTAACTGTATATATAAAACTATAACATACATTCTTTTGTAGTCTTCTCTTCATTTCTTTAAAAAAGATGCCTTTCCACTGACAATACCGCGATCCTGCAGACAGTACTTTCACTTTCAATAGCGAAATGTAGCGTGACCGAGCGGTGCTCATTTTAGAAAGTGAGAAGCTGTTTTCGAGGTCAAAGTAAGATGTGCTCTGTTTAAAAAATCAGAAAAGTGACTGCCTTTTATTAGTTTCTCTTTGTTTTCCATAATAGTAGCTCCATATGCGATGCGGCAGGCGGCGATAGAGCGAGCGAGTCGGTAATTTAAACGTGACGGAAGCCAGAGCGAGTGTTGCCATAGCAACACTCGCTCTGGCTTCCGTCTACGTTTCTAAAATTACCGACTCACTCGATCTATCCTCGCTGCTTCCGCATACAATATGGAACTACTATTAAGGAAAACCGAGAGAAACTAATAAAAGGCAGTCACTTTTCTGATTTTTTAAACACAGCACGTCTTACTTTCACCACGTAACAGCTTCTCACTTTCTAAAATGAGCACCGCTCGGTCACGCTACATTTGGGCAATTAAAGTGACAGTCCTTTACAGACATACTTTTTTCACACCAAAAGGACTACTAAAAGTTAAATTCATTTACAAATACAGTTTTTCACACCAAAAGTGTCACCTCTGCCAACATATCATTTAATTACCAACTACACAGAAGGACTACTTCCCCAAAAAAATCTATAGCCATTTTATAAGATAGATATACCACTCTGAGGGTGTCTTGATGGTGCTCTGATATATGCGCGCCATGCGGTTGTGGCCTTTTTACCAAGGCATCCGTATATCAGGCGGCGACCGCACACCTCAGAGTGGTATATCTATTACATATATATATATATATATATATATATATATATATATATTTTATAGTGGCACAATAGTGCCACTATAGTTAGGGTTGAGTACCCCATTTAAGGTTAAAGTGTGAAATTTGACAGCTTAATAACTTTGCCACAATATGATCGATTTGCCTGAAATTTGGCATGCACAGAGCAGTCTAATATATCTCTGGATCTGCCAAGTTTTGAAACAGTCATATATACAGTTGCAGAGCTACATAGCGCCGTAGAAAGTCATATTTATGCTTTTTTGTGCATTCTTTGCTCCTGGCTATAGGTCGCATGGTCTGTACGACCAGTCTGAAACTTTAAGGGAACATGTGGCTGGGGTTCCCGATGTGCCTTTCAAAGATTTCATGAAAAAATATTGAACAGTTCAAAAGTTATTCAAAAAACAAGTTTCTGATTATAGTTAATGGGAAAAATTTACAAAAAGTTTGACAGTGTCGCAAATGCAGTTTTTAGTGTCACAAATTACCCCTGTAGTGTCGCAAATCTGCCATTTTGTTTTCAGTTGGTGGTCACAGAAATGCTTGGCATTTAAAATTGGGACCCTCTAGGGACACAGTTCTTTTTGTGTTCACCTAGTTGAGCCATGAGGATGCTAGCCATGTCTTATTTGGGGGTTAAACACCCCAGAAATATGTTTTTTAAATTTTTGTAAACTGTAGTGTCACAAAGTAGTGTTGCACATTCAACACTTTCGTGCTTTTTTTTGTGAAAGTGTCACAAATCATGACACTACTTTGTGACACTATGGCCAAAAGATTAGGAAATCTTTGCCACCCTGCTGCAAAAGAATGGTTTGTTCTTTTGGGCTGAAATTTGAAGTGAAGAAAGCCAAGATCCCACAGATGTGCCTTTTGGTGGTTTGGTGACAAAATATTAGAGGGCTGCAAAGTTACGGTACTCCACAGTTGACGATTTTTCCATAGACTAACATTACGCATCTGCCATTCCTTTCAGGGCCCGTGTCTCGAAGAATGCTTGAGATACAGACTTTTCATTGGAAAATGCTTAGGCCCCCACTAGGGGGCTAAGTGCAAAACTAGCCAGGAAAGTTATAAATTATATGAAATTTTAATTTTTTTTCTATGTCGTACGGTTCCTGAGATATAAGCCATTTAGTATTCCAAGTGTTCATTTTCTGCTCCGAGGCCCATTATTATGCATACATTCTTCGTATTCACTGTGTTTCTCAATGCAGCTTTTGGGGGGGGAAAGGGTGTGCATTTTCATTACTGTTACAGTTAGCGTTTCCACTTGCATTTCTGTAACCATTTGCGTTACCGTTACCGTCTACAGCACCGTGTGCGTTACCCTTTGCTTTTTCATTTGCACTTGCGTTAACATTTGCGTTTCCATTACTGTTTTTGTTTGTGTTTCCTTTTGCATCACCATCTGCATTTCCATTTGCATTTCCATACTCACTTCCATTTGCATTTCCATTTCTGTTTCTATTTCTGTTTCCTTTGGAGTCATCGTTGCTATTCCCATAAGTGTTAGCATTTCCAATTGCGCTAACCATGACCGTGCATGTTACGATTTGTGTTTTCATACACGCTTGTGCTTGCATTTCTGTTTTCATTAACGTTTGCCCTTGCATTTCTATTACTGTTTGCATAATCATTTACATTTGCATCACCATGTGCATTACCATTTGCGCTTGCTTTTGCTTTACCGTTACTTCACTATTTATAGTGCACATTCTCAAAAAGAAGGAAAATTCATGGCAAAAAAACTCAGTTTAATGCATCAGTTAGGGTTGTTCAACAGTGACAAAAGCGAGGAAATTCTATGTTAGGGTTCCCGCCCCTTGCACCGCCGCACCCGCCCCCACCAACAGGCATCGGGTGTGTGTTGGGTTGTCGGTCCTAACTCTCACCCTATTCTCCTATACTGCACCACATCAGCTTGTTTACATGGGATGGGGTGAGAGTTGAACCGATGACCCCAGCACCCCAGTGACTGTTGGTGAGAGTGAGAACGAGATGGCGTGGGTGCAAGGGTGGAACCCTAACATCGAATTTCTCACTTTTGTCACTGTGGAATGACTAACTGATGCATTATACTGAGTTTTTTGCCATGAATATATATATATGTGTGTGTATATATATATAGTATATATATATATATATATATATATATATATATATATATATATATATAGTGGCTCGGTAGCAATGGTATAATTAGGGTTGAGTGCACATTTTTATGTTAAAGCCACATTTTTGAACTTTAATAATTTTAGAACCATTCAATGGATTTGCATTACATTTGGCAAGCATACTCTCTAGGGGTAGATCTCTAGATATGGCAAATTTTGCATGAATCTGTTGTGTGGTTTCTGAGATACAATGTGTCAAAGACCCCTACATTTATGTGTTTTTTGCTGTTTATTTCTCCACCTGTATCTCAGGAACTGTTTTAGGTTGTAGTCTGAAATTTTCAGTGAAGAAAGCCTTTTCCTCACAGATGTGCCTTTTAAAGGTTTGGTGAAAAAATATTAATCCTTCCAAAGTTATTAAATTCAAAATTTCCCATTATTTCCAATGGGAAAAGTTAGATGTTCCGCACAAAAATACTTTTGTTTTTGCAGGAGCTGTTGTATTTTCACAGACAGGGTCACGTAGTGTCTCAGGGAGTCTAACATATTTTTGCAGTGTGATCCTGTGTCTGCCATCTTGTTTCATAGTTAGCGAGAGGAAGAAATAAAGAAAACACATAAAATTGAGTGAATTTTAAAAAACAATCATCAGAACCTAGTTAAACGGGACCCATTTAGCTACATTCTGATGTTTGTTTGTTTTTTTAATTGTGGCCAGAAGCACCTTTTCTGGGCACCTGAAATCCCGGGTGCTGAGGTTAGCAAGAGGACTGTTTCTGCAGTGTTCTCTGTATGAGAAGAGTGGGATTTTCTATTTTTTTCCGTAAGTACTTTTAACCACCCCCAGAGCCATGGCAGGTGGCTATGGCCTTCCGATCGGAGGTACTCTCTCTCTCCATTGCCACTGCTCCCATGCTAGGTGGCCCCAGTAGTTCTTGCACAGATTGCCCCTCCATGGTGGGGCCAGGAGGAGGTTGTCAGCTTCTCCCCCCCTCCCGGAGACCAAATCTAGAATCCAGGGGACCGCTCCCGGGAGCAGTGGACCATCATCGAGCCTGCTGGGCTCATTTTTTCCTTTTTCACCTGGCCCCCCTCCCTTCCAATGTAAGGACATTGACTTCAAGCCTCCCAATATGTATTGCCCTCCAGCCACTGCCAGAGGACAATCAGCGAATGACACAACTAGAGCCCCTCCCCTTGAGAGAGGAGAGCAGTCCTCCGGATGCTCAATCCTCTCTCCCCCCCTGCTGACCCCCAGCAGCCCAGACTCATTCCCGAACCCAGATTGCCAGCATGGTGCTAAGTGTGGCATCCAGTGCCTCAACCCTCAGCACCACCAGGACAGCCACAGTGGGATTTTCTTGACTTCTGCAGCTGCAGCTGAAACTTGTACTGCCAGTTGCAGTTTCATCTGTGAGCAGCTGTTTCCCTGGTGTCTAGTGGTACCCCCCACCTGCCGATCACTGTCCACTATCTGTGTAGTGGCAACACCCCTTTTATATCTTTCCCTGGTGTCTAGTGCCCCCCGACTCTCATTTCCTTTATTTATTTCTTTATTTCTTTATATAATCCCCCAACCCCTTTTGTAATTTGCCAACATCAGGGGGCCCAATCCCAGTGTCATCACTAGAAGCCCCCCTCCCCAGCAGTGAGGGGCACTGTGGAGCCCACTCACAGTGTCCCAAAATATTTATTTAGTTTTTATCTGAAAAGAAGAAAACCATCCCCGATGTCTTTTTTTTTTGTTTAACCTGAAAAAAAAGAAAATTGTCTCATTGTCCCCACCATCCCCTCCCCATCCGACCCTCCTCAACACTCACCACCCACATCTCCCCTTGCCCTATAGTTACCTCCAGAGGTGGTACACTGTCATCTTCTGTACTGGGACAGGATAGCTGTCTTCTAAGAAGTGGATATTTCATGTTCAAAAATGTGGTAAGTGCAAAAATAGATATAGCTTATGTAAGCAATAAGCCATGACAGGGTGTGCGTTAGACACTTTAACACATGTCTAGGAGGCGTAGTGAGACACGAGACCACTGACCGAGTGCATCCAGCCTCCTAGCCATGTGTTAAAGTGTCTAACGCACACCCTGGAGTGGTTTATTGTGCTTATGAAATGGCTATCTTTAGTGCAAGTGCATTTGGTAGGTTAAATTTCCAATTTTAAATAAGAAGAAACATGTATGTTTGCGTCACTTTTAATAAAATAGTTCCTCCGCCTAAGTGTCCTGTGTGTTTTTTTTTTTTTTTGGACTGAAGGAATTTTGTCCTACAAAGCCTTCTGTACTTTTGGTTGGGTTGTCATGGCAATATTCACCTCCCGCCCCCCCCCCAGTGCTGTGTGGAGACAAGTAAGAGAGATTGCGGGCTGTTTGTTTGTTTTTTAAATTAAAAGTCAAAACTTCAAGAGCAAGCAGGCGGGCTGGTAGAGAGATGGAGATAGAGTGAGCGGGTGGGTAGGTAGAGAGATAGAGTGAGCGGGCAGGCTGGTAGAGAGATCGCGGTTGTTCCATTTTTTTTTAAATAGATGAACAAGCGGGCAGGATGGGAGAGACATTGCGGCTGTTCATTTTTTTTTTTTTATTAAAATTAAAAGACTGACCTGAAAGAGCAAGTGGCCTGGCTGGTGGAGAGATCGCAGCTGTTCCGTTTTTTTTTTTATTCATGACCGAGTGGGTGGGCTGTGAGAGAGATAGCAACTGTTCACTTCATGCTGCATCCATGGATTTCACAGACTGATGCAATGTGAACAGGAAGTCAGTTGTATTTATTGTATTTTTTACAGGTCGGCTGGCACCACTTATGGCACAAACAAGATGGCTGCATTTTGTTTTGCCAAGTTTCTGAAATGGGCAGCATCACCTATATCAACGCCCACTGTCCAGTGTTGGTACTTTTTCCTGTTCATAAGAAGGAATATCACACAGGTATGCACCAATCAGGATGCCTAAATTCTGATGCCCAGTTCATAATTTCTCACATACCACATTTTCAGACATGAAATATCCACTTGCAATCAAGGATGGAGATGATTGAGACATTTCATTAACAAAGAAAAAACACTGCATTAGCTATAGCTCCTCTGTGGTACAGATGACAAGGCACAGGAACAGCACACCCCTATTTTTTTTCACCTTGCATTAATTCCAGGACTACTGAACCAGCAGGACCGCTTTGTTTTCAAAAATGCATTTATTTTTGATGGACTCATAATGAAAGCAAAAAAAATGAGGGAACAGTGGCTTCAAACCCAGAACCCTTGGGTTTACAGTCATGTGCCTTGTCCTCTACCCAAGGAGAAATTACCAGTAAGGAGGTTTTTGCTTTACTAATAATTCTGTCAATGATGTGCCTGGCTTAATTGCAAGTGGATGTTTATGTGCAAAAATGTGGTATGTGTGAAAATAGACATAGTTTTTTGCACATATCACATTTTTGAACATGAAATATTCACTTGTGGTCAAACATGCAAATGATTCACAGCAGGATTTTCTTGACTTCTGGAGCCGGAGCAGGAACTCGTGCTGCCAACTACAATTTGTGTTGTGAGCCGACCTTATCATTGTCCCCTGTCTGTATAGTTGCAACCCCCTTCCATATCTTTCCCTGGTCTCTAGTGCCCCCCAACCTTCCAATTTCAATTTCTTTTATTAATTTGTTTATTTATTTATATAATCCCCCCAGACCCTTGTTTAATTTGCCAACACTGGGGGGCCCAATCCCTATGTCAGCACTAGAAACCCCCCTTCCTAACAGTGTGGGACACTGGGAAGCCCACTCCCAGTGTCTAAGAATTGTTATTTACTTTTTATCTGAAAAGAAGAAAACCATCCCCTGACATCTTTTTTTGTTTAACCTGAAAAAAAGAAAACCGTCCCTTGTCATACCCATCCCCCCTCCCCCATCCCAACCCTTCCACTGAGCACCCACCATCACACACCACCCTTACCCTATACTCATCTCCAGAGGTCATACGCTGTCATCTTCTGTGGACTGAAACACATTTGCACTCTTCAAAGCTGAACTGCAAACTAAGGAATCAAGGTAAGTGCCATATAATGTATTTCAATGGCATTTTAAACTTGTGTTCATAACTTTGCCATTTCAAGGTATTTCTTCACCAAATTTTCAACATGGTCTTTTTGGGACCCCACCTCACAAACACTGGCATTGTCATTTCATTAATGTAGTCCAGAAGGTGATTTCACAGTCACTATGCACTATCACCTGACTGATAAATGAAATGACAGTACCAGTGTTCATGAGGTGGGGTCCCAAAAAGCCCATGTTGAAAATTTGGTGAAAATATTCCTAAAAATGGGTGAGTTATGAGCATTCATTGAAATGTTTCTATGCACATGCATAACTTAGGTAATGTTTAATATTTTGACTCCAAGTTTTCAACATATCCAGTTGTTCACACCACCTCATGAACAGTACATGCGGGGAAGTGCTCATCTCACTAAGCTGAGCAACCGGGATTTTGGGTGTCCAGAAAACTATATGCAGGCACAATATTTAAAAAACAAGCATCAGAATGTAGCAAAACAGGTCCCATTTGCCTAGGTTCTAAGGTTTGTTTATTAAAATCACAGCATTTTTGTGTTTTTCCTCATTTGTTGGTTCATGGAAAAGGTCAACAAGATGGCGGTTGGCACAAATGAAATGTTTGGTGTACTGCCAAACAAGTGCATGAAAGCAAAACGGGCATTTATGACATCAATTTTTTGCTTTTGCCACAAAACCTTATCCGGAAAACTGTACTGCATATGCACAGGTTGAAAAACACTAAAATTTAAAGCTTAATAACTCTGGAACCCCTTGAAATGTTTTCACCAGACCTGACAAAGGCACTGCCTTGGGACATGACACTTGTCCCCTGCAAGTTTGAGGTAACAATTCCTTTCTATGTAGGCTGTAAGCAAGAGCAAAAAAAATAAAAACAATGTTATGTGTAGGAAAAAAAGTTAGTGTTTTTCTTAAAATGACACATGCAGATCTCAGAAACCACAAAAGCTGCCATCACAAAAATTTACAAACAGCAAGACTTTGCCTATTAGACAACACATACAAAGTATCAGCTCATTCCATCAAAGAGAGCCAGAGATACTAATGTGAAAATATTTGAGGTTTAACATTAAACAGGCTACTCAACCGTAACTATAGGGGCACTATCATGCCTCTATAATATATATATATGTATATATATATATATATATATATATATATATATATATATATATATATATTAGTGGTGCAGTAGTGCCACTGTAGTTAGGTTTGAACTGGGGTTTCTATGTTAAACTCAACATTTTTAACGTTAATATCCCCACAACCATTTAACAGATTTGCATCAAAGTTTGCATTTGTGATCTGGTGTGGTAGATCTCTGAATGTGCCAAGTTTTGTTCTGGTGGGATGTGTGGTTTCCAAGATCTGGATAGTGAAAAAAGTGAATTTTTTGTAGTTTTTCCCATTGGTTTGAATTGGATTTTCTTTGAATTTGACTAGAGCCCAAATGGTTTGGAATTTTGGTCTGAAATTTTCAGGGAAGAAAGGGACTGACTCACAGATGTGTCTTTTCCTGGTTTGGTGAAAAAATATAAATCCATTCCACAGTTATTCCAATTATAAAAATTTATAAATTGGTTCTGAGCATGCCCAGTAAGCACCTTAAAATAGCTGTATGAAACAAAAAAAGAATTATTTTGTTGTAGTGACATCATCCTTTTTCATTTGAGGAAAATCCTTTTTCATTTGGCTGCAATCTTGTTTTCAGTTTTGCCTCAAAATTCAAATTAAGAAACCCCCCAAAATTATATTCTGGGGAGGAACCAACACATGTAGTTTGCTTATCGGGACCCCCTTAGCTGGATTCTGCACTTGTCTGTTACAGAAGTCCCCTTAAAATATGTTTTTTTTTTTAACATTATAAATCTTGTTTCATATCGTGTGATATGAAACAAGATTCTTATTTTCGTATGACCAGATACAACATAAGTTTTTTTTGTTGTGTGGGGAATCAATGTATTTCAATGGGGTTTTCAACTTTTGTGGATATGTTTGCCACTTTTTCAAATTTTTACACCAAATTTTCAACATGGCCTTTATGAGGCACAACTTCATGAACAATGGCAGTGGAAGTATGCAAATCCATCCGAAAGAGTGATTTTGAAGTCGCTTGGCAAAATCACCTTTTGGGTGGGATTTGAAACTTTTCACTGCCCTTGTTCGTCAGATGGGATCATAAGAAGGCTATGTTGAGATTTTGGGGTCAAAATATGTAAAAATGTCAAAGTTATGCACATATGTTGAAATTTTGATGAGCTCCCCCATAACTTTGGCACTTTTAAATATTTTGACTCAAAATTGTCAACATACACATCTTTTTACACCACCACATGAATGTGACATCTGCCATTTCTCAGACCTTGGCAAAACTGTGTTTTTGCACCTGTGGCACACAATGGCATTGAGGTGGTGCGGAATCATGCTTTGTCAGAGTTTTCAAAATTGTCATTACTGGGTTCATGAGGTGGGATAATAAGAAGACTATGCTGTCAACTTCATCCATGTTTTACTAGAAATGCAACTCTCACCCCATTCTCATATACTCTGCACATTTCAACTTATTTCATGTTCGAATGGGTTGAGCATTAGGGTTGACAACCCCAAGGCACACCCCATGCCAGATTAGTGAAGATGCAGGAGAAGTGAAACAGTAATGGGTTTTCCTGTCGCTGTCTGGTGGGTGCGGGTTGGGTGTTAGGATTGGAAACCATAACACCACATTTCCCTACTGTTGTTGCTTCTACCCTAACTAGTGCATTGTCAAAATTTTTGCAAAGAATATGGCCCACATATTCAAAGGATTTGCATGGCCCAAAAGAAGATGTGCAATGCATCTCAGAAAATTCATGGAAGCATGATATTCGAAAGAGAAAAATGCACTGCGCATGTCCGAATGCGCAATTGTGCAGAAATAATGTATGCGGGAGCAAAAAAAGGGGGCGTGTATATAAATATTCAGCCAAAATGTTCAGCACATCTGCCATGCATCTCAGAAGTGTGCCTCACAAAGTTAGGCAAACAAAAGGATGGCCTAAATTGGCCAACCACCCACAGGAAGGCCACGGAACTGCAGGCAGGCAGACCATCCTGAGACAGCCCTTGGAGGTGCATCAGGATGTGCCCCAGGCACCCACACACAGCAGTCATGCCAGGACAGAAATACTCAAAGCCTCAGGTGCTGGGACACTACCAGCACTGCCCAAAGAGCCACCCCCCACACCACACCCAAGACGTAGACACCCAGCAACCACATGCCAATGCTGTCGGGTGCCCCCCCAACAAACCAGAGAAACAGACAGCCACAATGCAGCACACATACCGGAGGCCATGGCCTGCACCCATGTGGCCTTCAGGGCACCACTCAGTGGTGTAATGCACCATGGTGACATCTGGGGCAATGGTGCCCAGGTAGTCTGGTGGTACTAGTGGCAGCATGGCATGAGCCAGGGACTGACTTGTGGCTTACACCCATGGTGGTACATCATAGGTGCACACAGCATGTCTGTGCCAGACCCACACAACAGGGAGCCACAGACATGTCACCAATGCCTGCCATGTGGTGTGACACCACATAGGGGCACTGTGGTAGGTCTGTGTGGTGTTCCTGTGGTGGACATAGCACAACAGTGGGTAGGGCATGGGTGGCACAACCTGCAGCCTGGGGTGACATGAGCATGCCTCACAGACACCTGATCCCTCCAGTGTTGGTCATGTGGCCACCGTGGGCACATACATGGCCAGTGTCAGACTGGCCCACTGGGTTACCTGGAGTGGTCCAGGTGAGACCCACACACTCGGGTACCTGGTCACCTTCTGAACACTGACATTTCTTGCATGTATTGTCATGTTCCTATCATGTGGGGGTGTGGGGGACACCACAGGTGACTGTAAGCTGCAAACATAGCTAGTGTATCACTTTCCTGCGGTATACCAATCAGAGTGTGTCACCCTGTGCCCTTCCCTGTTGCTTGACCAGGTGTGTCCCCTTTACCCCAGTCTGACTCTGTACATGGTCATAGGTAATAGCACTGTACTCAAGCCAATGCAGCCCACCCACCCACAAACAAACATTCCATCACACCTGCCTGCTAGACTGCAGTACCTCATGTTCACCTTTGTGGAGTGGTGGGGCAGCCCTGTAAAGCTGTAACTACACATGCCTTGGGTATGCAAATGGCCTGAATACATTCCAGTAATGAGCTGCGCATATGGGGAATGGGCTCAGAATGTGCAATGAGGCCATTTTCACATTCTGGCTGAATATTTCAGTTTTGCCGCCATACACATGACCGCCTATCATGCATTCCCCTATGCTCCGCACAGGTCTCAGGGCACCTGCCATGCCACGCATCTCCCACTGCATGATCACTCATGTTCAGGATATTCAGCCAGACATGTGCAATCGCATCTTATGGTGCATCTTCTGAATATATCATTATTTGATGCCAGCACATCTCAGTTGAGTGGTGCAGACATTTGCATGATGCAGCCTGGGACTTTTGAATATGGGTATATATATATATATATATATAGATGTATATACACACACACATTATGTCACCTTAGATCTCCACAGACTTTGCTTGTTTCTGTTTCAGATAATTTCTGAAGAAGACGTGGTCGAGACGTCAATTCTAACTCTATTTTCTATTTTCAGTGTTCATTTAATATGGCCTCTGTCTAGTTTTAGTCCTCCCACTGAATTTACTGAATGTGACCTCACCCATTGTTACTTCACAAGCCCTACTGCCTGATTGGTAACATGTATCACAAGTTATCAATCAAGCAGCAGGAGACTAGTTCCTGTTGGTTACTAGTGATGTCACAGTCAGTGAGGTCACAATGCTAATGATGTACATACTGTATAGGGAGTAATAGAACTGACAATGTCATCCTCCAGGTAGAGTGCTCTTCCACATCTTATACCTAGTACTCTCAGGTAGAAAATCTCCTAATTAGCAAAACAGAAAACAAAAAAATGCTTCAGATATAAGAAGCGATCACTGACTGCTTCTTATTAATTCCAGGCACTACACTAGTTCTTTAAGTACTGCTTGGTGGAAGGTGTGGTGAAGGTTGACTGCTGCTCCGCTGAACCACAGGCAAAGCCCAGCAATTATCATTGTTTGTGAGGGGGTAGGACTTTCATAGCTGACTTGTGGCTCTACCATGTGAGTTACTGTCTTAATCCCTCACATTCGATGATAAATTTTATGTTTTGTGTCAATCCATAGAACATCCCCTATGTACCTACCCTCTCTTTTGCCTAGAGTTTCTGTTTTACTAGCTTACAGTTTATGCCCCCATAATTCCTTCAGTACAGGCTTCCTTCAGATGCCCCCAAATTACTGGACCCCCATAACCTCTGATATTAACTGATGTATCCATCAAGTCCTGGCTCTACCCACCAGGTCAGGAGAGGAAGTGGGGGAAACTGTTGCTTTCTATGTTGCCTCAGGTGGCATGGTGGGAGGCAGTGCAGGGCCTGAATTTACCAGAGTCCATCATCCCTTTTTCTTCTTTTTTTTCCCCAGCTCATGCAATGTCTACATGCAAGGAGCTCAGTGCAGGGGTATGCAAGTCTGCATGCCAGCCGCAAGCTGAGTAGACATCACACGCTTTCACCAAGTCTCTGCTGAGCTTCCACCGATGTTTACCCAGGTGGCAGCACTGTAGCAGACTAGCAGAGACAGTGATGCTCCCTCCCCGGAGGAACAATGTGTCCTCTGGGATGCTCAGTCCTCCTCCTCCTCCCCCTCCTGCTGGCCTGGGTGTCATGGCTAGGGGTAGCTCCATCACTGCGCCAACAGGCCATCTTGCCAGGAGTATTTTAAAGACTTATATCATGCTTCTCTCAATCTTCTCTTTTTCAGTGAAAAAGAGTCCCAACTGTTCAAATCCCTGCTCATAGCCTATTACCCATAGACCTCTGGCCATCCTAATTGCTCAGTGCTGAAAACTTCCCCAGTTCTGCTATGTTCTTCCTAAAGTGAAGATTCCCATCATATTGTTAATGTGTTCTGCAACTCTTTAACAGGAAAAATGATGTGGTCAAAACTTGCCTTTCCAGATTCAGTTTTTAAAGTTCTTATGCGCCCCTCTAATTATCTTTGCCCATACTAGACTGCTGCAATTGACTTTTTGTGAGGGGAAAGCCTAGCAGAGAGCTAATACAGTATGTTATGCCTATGCTCAGACAGGAAGAGGAAAATAGTCCTAATCTTTGTAAATAGACAGTAATTTTCAAGTAAGCATTCATGACACTAATTTTTGCATAAACAAGATTGAGAACTGTAGTGTTGAGCATTATGTGATAAAACAACCTATTATATCTTTTTAAAAAGAAGTCTGATTGCCCAATGAAACAAAGCTGACAGCTGAAAGACAGAAAATTAGTGACTGTTGTCCCCTCCAACACCACCACCACTACTGCCACCAAAGAGCCTGGCAAAATCCAGATAACTCGCTTCAGAATTATAAGATATGATTAAACCTATGACTGATAGAAAAAGAGAAAATCCTCATTTTGTTTTCCATAAAATACTATCATTAACCTGAATTAGGCTCAACCAACTCTCATTGTTCTCCTAAATCTGTAAACCTCCCCTCCCCCCAAACACACACACACACATATGCACACACAAAGACAATGTAAGCCCTCACATCTTAAATCCATATGGAGCACTCTTCGGGTTGATTACCATAATCTGCCTCATATTCTATTTCAGGACAAGAGAGTATTTAGTGCAAAGCCTGAGCTGCTGAACAGCTTAAGAACAAGACAGCAGGGCTCAAACCAGTCAAGCCTGGGGTAACTGAGCAGTTTAAAATACACACGCACACACACACGCATACACACACACACACACACACACACACACACACACACATTGCCATAGTACACATGAAAATATAATGTGATTTTCCAGTTTCCTGCCATATAATGACAGCTGGAATTGGCAATCTCACAACATTCCAATTAACTTTGAATTTCAGGTCATTCCATTCTCTACCATTAAGACATTTTGCATGGGACCAGTCTCTTTGGCCCTTAGACTTATGCGTCCCTGCTGCTTTTTCAGCCGAATTCAGTACATAATAGTCTATGTGGCAACATGTGTTGATGTCATTTACAGAGGATTATCATTTCATGGCAGGAATATACAACATGGACAGATTAAATCTAAGAGAAAAAATTATATTTTAATGTCTTCTGCAATAAAAATGAAAGGTCCTAAAATATCATTTTGAGGAGAATTTCTGGTGAGTACAGTACGTTCTGCTGATGCCAAATGTAATCCATTGCTGGAAATAGGAACGTCCCTTTAAAGGATATTCAAGATCTCATCTTAAAACCCTCTTTGACAGCAACCCATAAATAAGCTACAGTCAAACTATTTACAAATCAGTAATTTTCTTTGTTTTGCTCCTAAGCAAACATTTTTTTTCTTGTTGACCTTTCCTTGTTTAGTTAATTATTTTAGATATTGTTCACTGGGATTGCCTTTTGAGATATACCATAGTAACATAGTACTGTGATGTTAAAAGGCATTTGAGAGCAATCTGGTCCACTGCTTCAACAGAACAGCAGTAACTATACCCCAGTTTGAATGGAGTGATCATAATCCAATCAATGGATTTGTAGTGGTCAGATTCCAAACTTTTTTTTTTAGGATTTAGGATTTTTGGAAAATTTAATAGGGCAAAAATCCTAAAACTTAAAAAAGGTTAGAATCTGCATAAACTTCTGTTACAGACTCCACACAATTGATTAAAGCTGCTGTCTCCTTGGAGAAGGGATTTTTTAATTTTGTGGTGGCAAGGAAGTAAGCTGCCCATAACTGGGGTCAACAGAAGTCAGATGGGAAATCAGAATCTGATTCTGATTCCAGATCCAGTTGTTTACCTGCCATTGGACTACAATCAGACTTGAAATCAGATTTCCAATAAACTGACAGATACAAAACAGAACAAAATCAGACAATTTGAATCATTACTGTGCTTCCCTTACTCATACTGTGCAACCCTCAATGATATTCATCCTCAGAAATCTGTATAGTTCAGCTTTCAGATCCTGAACATTGCTAGGTTCCACAACTTCACTGGGTAGGCTATTCCAGAAGAAGAAGAAGGACAAGAAGAAGGAGGAGTAAGATCAGGAGAACGAGAAGGAGAAGAAGAAGGAGGAGTAAGATCAGGAGAACGAGAAGGAGAAGAAGAAGGGGGGGAGGAAGATGAGGGAGAGGAGCAGGGGGATGTTAAGGGGAGGATGTGAAGGGGAGGAGGAGGAGGATGAAGTAAAACTAGAAAAGGTGTGAGCCTGGAATGTCACCTGCTCAGCTAAAGACTTGGGGAGGGTGATGGAAAAGGATTAGCAGTCAGTTTCTAAGAATGTGGGCTGAGGGTGATGGTAAGAAGTAAACCAGAATTTGAAAATTAAGGAAACACAGTGAGATGGGTGTCTACTCTCATGGCAAGGAAGAGAGGTTGAAATATGAGTACCAGTGATGGGCACAGAGTACACAGTTTACATCAAAGTGACAGGAAGAATGAAAGAAGGGTTCCAGTCTGGCCAGGGTGACTTTAGAGGCTCCACTGTAAACAACATCCCCATTGTCAAAAGTCAGAAGAACCATTTTAACAACTATTACATGATGTGCAGAGGAGATCAGTATAAACCTACGGTAGTTCTGATATAGCACACCTAGCTGGAAAACAATTTTTTTGTGAATGTCATCTATGTGATTGGAGAAGTCAAGGTGATGAGCCAGCCAGACATTACGCTATTCAAAGGAGGAAATATTCTCCAAATAGAAGCATTCCAGGTGGTGAGGACTGGAGTTTGACCAGTCACTGGCTGATGCCAAAGGTCATGGAGACTTTTCTTTGGCCTTGATTTTGATCTGAGCAGCACAAAATATGTGTTGGATGTTGTCAAAGACACAATGGGACTGGGCTGTCAGGGAAAAGATAGAGGTACCACTGATGAAAAGCATAGTATCATCTACACACATGTGAATGTCTGAGAAAATGCAGGCCTTGGGGTGGAAATTCAGGAAAATCATGAAATAGATGGGAGCCAGTACTGGGCTTTGCAGAACTACTGATCTATTTGGAGGAAACTCTTCTAAAGACTTCTTGGGTCTTTTAGTCAGGCAGAAGATGACCACTTGCCAAATAATGAGTCAGAGAGACCATTTCCGGTCAGCATGCCAAGGAGAGGAGTGAAAGCAACAGTGTCATAGGCATTGGCAAAGTTGTCAAAGATAAAGCAGGTAAGCATGCCCTTGATCCATCCTTTGTAGGATGGAGTCATTAAGCCTGAGAAGGGAGTAGACCATGCAGCGGGTTTTTCTGAAACATGACTGGAAAGGGTTGAAGAAGGAAGAAGAATCACGAAAATGATGAAAATTGGTATGGGCTGCCACCCATAAGTCTAACCTCCTAGGAATAACATATTTCTGGCTTAGGCCTTCTCTCCCTGACTCTCTGTGTGCCCTCCACAGCTACAATATGATTTGGGTTGATCAGACCGCATCCAAAAGCGGTGGTGGCCTGGCACTTTTTCCTAAGTCCCACCGAAACCTGACCCTTCAGTCTTGCCCCCCACTTGTTTCCTGCGAGGTGCTTCATGACCTGTTTCTATTAGGTAATACCAAAAAGCTGCACATTGCATGTGCCTACATTCCTCTTGCATCCAGTAAACGGTGACTTGAAGAATTTCTGGAATTTCTACCCCATGCCGCTAAAAACAATGAAGTACTTTGCCTAGGTGACTTCAATCAGGATTGGCTTGGCCCAAGCTCCCCTATCCTCAACATTAATATGGCCAAAGCCAATCTAACTCAGCTTGTCACTGAACCTACCAGGCACTCCAGCAGTGGCACTAGTCACACTCTGCTCAACTGGGTCCTCACCAATAGGCCAGACAGGATCTCCTCAGTTACTGTGTTGCCTGACTCAATTAGCAACCATTCTTCTGTAACCTGTGTCTGGGATGCCTGCCCCCCTTCATACCTGCCTAAAATGATCTCCGTGTTGCTGACTTCTCTGCCTTCGATCCCTTGGCTTTTCTATCAGATCTCCAGCAGGTTGACTGGTCTCCTTTTTTCACCACAGACAACACTGATCTGTCAGTGGAGTATTTCTCCAATACATTGTGGTCACTGCAGTCCAAGCACATTCCTTACATTATAATAATAATAATAATAATAATTTTATTTATAAAGCACCTTTCAAGATATCAAGGTGCTGAACAATTACAAACAATCCAAAACTCTAAATGAAATCATAATTAGGCACAGGGTTAGGGGCCTTTCCACCAAATGGTTGACCATCCCCCTTCTCTGCTTGCTTAAATTTCATGACAAGCTCTGGACCAGGTAGAAAGCCTCCTCCCATCTTTCCAACTTTGTTGCCTATTGCTCCCTTAGGAACTCATGCAAGAAAGCAATCCATGCTGGCAAAAGCAATTACTATAGAGGTCTTCTCCATGCCTCTGCTCATTACCCAAAAAGGTACTGGGTACATATCAACCACATTCTGGGTTGCAGTGCTTCTCGAGCCCCTCATGACATGCTAATTGACAATGTCTCTTGTAACAACCTTAACACCATAGCCAACCCCTTTAACTCACTCTTTACCTCCCTCCTCCTCGACCTCCAATGCAGCCATTCCTTCCAGCCCTCCCTCCCTCCCTCCCTCCCCAGGCCTCACTCTCACCCCATCCCCCTATTCTCAGCCCTGCTTCTAGAACTGAGGTCCCACAGATCCTCAACACTATGTCTCCACATGGCAGCGCTAGTCCTGATGGTCTGGAACCTAGAATTCTCAGACTTGGTGCCTCCATTCTTGCCACCCCTGTCTTGCACCTCTTCAACCTCTCCATTAGTTCTGGCACTGTGACCTGCTCCTGGAAACAAGCCAGGTTTATACCTGTCTTTAAAAAGGGTGACCCGAAAAGACCTACAAAGTACCACCCTATAGCACTCCTGTCTACCCTTAGTAAACTTCTGGAAAAGCTTATTCATTGTCAGGTGTCACACTTTGTAGTCAACAATGACCTGCTATCTCCTGTTCTACATGGCTTCAGACCAGACCACAGCACCTTGACTGCCCTAGCGCAATTCACTAACGACATCTCAACCACCATGGATAGAGCCAACTTACGGGGGCTGTTTTTATTGACTTAACAATGGCTTTCAACTCAGTCAACCATTCACTGCTCTTGCATCAGCTAGGTTCACTGGGTGCCTCCCAGTCCACTATTGCCTGGTTCTCCAGCTACCTGCACAATCGTACCCAGTCTGTCTCCTACTGTAGAGTCCTCTCCTCTCCTCTCCTCTCCTCCCCTGCCCCTCTATCCACTAGTGTTCCACAAGGTTCCATCCTTGGGCCCCCGCTCGTTTCTATATTTATAAACAATCTACCTACCAGTCCCACCCACTGTCACACCTTACTCTACACTGATGACTTGATACTCTATACCTCCTCTAGCTACATCTCTGACATTAATTTCTGTTCCATGTCAAAATAGCGAATACAAAATAGTGAATGTCAAAATAGCGAATGCCAAAGCACATAACAGCTACTACTACCTGTTCTTTCAACAGTTGTTCTTGGCATGATCACTTGTTACATATGCAGGGGGCAGAGCCACCGCATCCCCGAATCTTAAATATTCTAATACAATGTCACTTATTAATTTTGGAGAGAATGACATATTCGGAGGAGTGTAACTACGAGTCGCTATTTTGTGTCATTTGCTATTTTGACATTCACTATTTTGTATTCGCTGTTATGACAGGATACCATTAAAATTCCCACCTCTTATCCAACCAGCAACGAATCCAAACATGGCTCACATTTCACCACCTAGTATTAAATGTTGCCAAGACCCAGGCCATGCTCTTCAGGTCCTTCAGGAAGCTCAGTGCCCTAAACCCCTAATTTCTGGTCTCTTGTCTCGATGGTTCCCTGGTACAAGTTATTGACTCCTTCAGATACTTAGGGGGTTATTCTGGATCTGTGTCTCAATTTCTCTCTCCATGTCAATGTGGTATGCAAGTCTGTCAATGCCAAAATTAGGTTGGCTTATAGTGTCTGCCACGCCCTGACCCCTGCAGCTAGGATCCCCATCGCCCAAGGACTTCTGCTCCCTGGTCTTTGCTATCCACTGCCAGTCTTTGCTCAAGTGCAGACAAACGTCCTTCAAGCGTGGGATGTTGCCTATAACAATGTTTGCAGATTTGTCTTGTCTGCTCATCGGCTTAAACACCGCTGCACACTTTGCTCTGACCTCCACTGGTTATCCCACTTCTCCCGGTGTTTACATTCCATAGGCTTTCTGACCAACAATATAATTTGTTCTTCTTTCCCCTCCTCCCTTGCAGCTATGTTCACCCCAGTTGACTGCCCCCGACTCCTCCTGTCCTTGACTTCAGCTCTGGTCACTGTCCTTTTAATTGCTCCACCAAAGTGAGTGAACTTGCCTTCTGTGTCTACGCTCCCAAATTCTGGAACTCTTTTCTGTTTTCCCTTAGAAGCTTCAGTTTTCACCCTGCCTTCAAGCACGCACTCTTTAATTACCTCAACTCCCTAGATGCATGTAATTGTCTTTAATTTATGTATTACACCTCTTAACTTGCTTTAGTTCCTAGAACATACCTCTTTTTTTGCCGTTGCACTACTTTCCCCTTGCCTGTCCCATACCCTCATCCTATGCCACCAGCACTGCTGTTATGCACTTATGTTAGTGATCTCTGCAAGCTGTTTTTATCTTTTTTGTACTGTAATGCTTATGCTGTGTATGCCATCACTTTCATGTTAAGTAATTATACTGTCATGTAAGGTTGTTGATCTCTTTATGCACTGCATTGCATCAGCTCCTCCCTGTACTATTGTTTGTAACCTGTATGAGCTGTAATCTCCTGGGTTGTGCATGAAAATAGGCAATCCTGTCTCATGTATTTACCCAGTTACCAAAAGCAAAAAAATGAATAAATAAATAACACAAATTTCTCATGAACCTTAGCCAGTGCTGGGATAAGAAATACGTAACAGTAATTACCAAGAGAGGTGGGGTCACCACCATTGTGAAGGAGAAGAACTTAAACTATGCTTTCCAGGCACCAGGAAGGACTTTACCAGTGTAGAAGAACTGGTTAAAGAGCAGCTGACACCTCCAGAAAGGCTTTGAAAAATGCACTATGTAGACACAATTTAGTTTGAATTTTACTTCAGTTAGGCATCGGTCTTCCTCATTATTTATTATTGAGATTATTTGCTTGAAAACAAGATCTCTGTTCCTTAAGAATTCATTTGCTCTAGTTGGTTATTCCCCACCTCAAGGTCATAAACTCTGCTTGTGATATCACAGTCATTCCCAGGGCAAAAGACTGTAATGTCACAACAGAGGATTGTAACTCCAAGAGAGGAATGAGCTGCTTAGAAAGATGAATGCTAATGGATAAAGGTCCAGTGTTCATGCAAATATCCTCAGTAATAAATAATGGGGAGGAGAAAGCAATAGAAGGCATTATAGGGACGTGGTAGTGCCCATACAGTTAGGATTGAGTAGGCTATTTAAGTTAAAACCCCTAACTTTGCACCGTAATAGTTTTGCACATGTTTAATGGAATTGCACAAAATTTTGCATGCATGGTCTGGGAGGAAGTTCTCTTGATGTGGTAGGATTCGTTCATGTTGGATGTGTGGGTTCTGAGATCTGAATAATGTTTTTTTAGGAAAACTCAGAGGTTTGTTTCTGTTTTTTTGTCAATGCCTACAACCCAGATGGTTTGGAATTTTGTTCTGAAATTTTTAGGGTAGAAAGGGCATGTTCCAGAATGGTGCCTTTCATTGGTTTGGTGAAAAATTATTAATGTGTTGCAGAGTCATAAGGATTTGAAATTTCAGTGCTGAGCATGCTCAGTGCAGCCTGTTTGATACAAATGAAGAATCTCGCCATACAAACAAAGGATTTCTCTTTTGTGAGGGGGTAATCCTATTTCATGAGAGAAATTCATCTTGTGTATGGCAGCCATCCTGTTTCCGTTTTTGTTTAAAAAAAGTTTCTTGAAAACCCATAAAAATGATGCCCCCCAGCTCCATGGCACCAAGCAATGGGGATTGCTTGGCAAACTGATGACCCAGGTTCACAGCCCATACCTGGATATCAGAAGCAGAGATCAGCAAGGAGGGAGTCAGAGCATCCTATGAATGCTTCCCTCTGGGGGGTGCTGAACCACTGTACTAGCAGCTCTTGGAGGTGGCTAGAGGAGGCATTCCATGCAGCATGGACCACCACACATTGCTTAATGTCCCCAACTCCAGGACACCACTGTGGCCACACAAATGTGGGAGGTGGGATGGACCAGAACAGCAGAAATCACCTGTCTGGCTGCTGAATGATAGCCACCTCATTCTCATGAACTATGTAGCCATTTCCTAGCACCCCTCCAATACTTCTAGCCCCCACACTTCAGTCAAGGTAGCAGGAACCATCTTCCCTCCTCTACATCCCTTGGAAGGGTTACCCTGGGTCTACCAAGGGTGTGGACTAAAGAGGCAATGGAATGGATGGCAACGGGGATGGCCTGGCAGGCAGAGGGGTTAACACTGTGTAGCCAGAAGGAGTGGCTGACCAGTAGTGCAGGGAGAGGCATAAAAATAGATGAAACCAAAAAAATGATGCTCTGCAGAGACACCAATACATTAATTTAGATAAACAGAATCTATTTAGTTAAATTCTGCACTTAGTTTTTCAAAAAAAGACCCCTAAATTTGTTTTTGGAACACTTAAAAAAATGTCTTTTATGAGATGATTTCTTCTTTCACATGGCTCACAAAAGAAGAATAGGGCCATATGAATGAAGAATTTGGACTTAATTTTTGTTCACATTCTTCTTTTCTGAGAACCAGTCTTCTTTTGTGAGCTCACAGAAATCTCATAAAAGAAAATTCAGTCTCATGAAAGAAGAAGAATTTGGACTTAGTTTTCTTAGCATTCTTGTTTCATGAGAACCAGTCTTCTTTCATGAACTCACAAAAATCTCACAAATGAAGATAATTTCTCATGAAAGAAGAATTTGGACTTAATTTTTTCCCACACTGTATCTTTAAAAAGCCATAACTCCATCAGTCTTCAGAGTTAAGGGTTGATCTATATAACAAAAGAAAGGTCTCGATGAGTACTACAAAACCAATACATAATACTAACCCAGAAGCTCGTGAGGTAAGCATATTACCCCAAAATTACTTCCCAGCTTCACCATGGTGCCAAATCCACAATTAAACTTCAAAATACACCAAAGGTGTATCTTTTCTTGGTGTATAACCATAGTACGTTTCACACCAAACCAACAACATTTGCCCAAGTTTTGGGTAAAACATGCAAAAACACATTTTACTCATATACAGTATAATGAACCACCATGACTTAAGAGGACCACTTAATATATTTTTTCTTTGAACTGAGCCAGACAAATAAAATTACAACAAAGTAGATAAATTGCTTCCCACATTGCCAAAATTCCCCTACAAACACACACAAATTCAAAAATGAAACTTCCCCACAGGAAACCATTGCAACTTTAACAAGCCGTTATGCCGTCAGTCTTTGGAGTTAATGGACAATGTACAGTGAAGCCCACCAGGATGAAGCACAGCACTGCAGAATTCTGCAGTAGAGTTACTTGAGCAAACAATGCAATTTCAATGGGAGTTAATCCCTTTTGTCATGCAGTAAACCTGTGACACTGTACTTCATCCTGGCAGGCTTCACTGTATATATATCAAAAAAAGTCTTAATGAGTTCAACAACACTGCCACACAATGCCCCCCAAGAAAAGTATGGGGTATGCACAGGACCCTAAAATTACCTCATAACTTCACCATGCTGCCAAATTGAGGCACAGATGCACAGGGCCCAGAGTGCCCTGTGCTTCTACAGCCAGATGGATGTGTTCACGCAGGTCCTGAAGGAGGCTATGATTCTACTGTCTCAAAAAGATAGGAAATTCTTTGCAAAAACTGCATTCATACACCAGTAAGGGTTCAGATTAAAGTGACAAAAATTGGGAAATATGGTGTTAGAGTTTGAACGTAACTCCCCACCCCACCCAAGCAACAAAAGGAAAAAAATTATGGCTTTTGCCTATCCTGAGTCTTGGTGAATCAGTAGTGGCGTCTTCCTTGGGGTTCTCAACCTTAGTTCTCACCCCATTCTCATAAAGTCTTCCTTGCCCAAAGAAAACAGATCATATCTGAACTTGTTTGCTCAGGGAATGGGCTGAGCATTAGGGTTGAGAACCCCAAGGAAGACCTCACCACTGATTCACCAGGACTCAGGACAGGCAAACCTGTAATGTTTTTTTCCTTTTGCTGCTTGGGGGGGTGGGGAGTTAGGGTTGGAAACCCAAACACCACATTTCCCTACTTTTGTTACTGTAATCTGAGCTCTAACTGGTGCATTAATACATTTTTTTGCAAAGAATATTAAAAATGTGCTGAGTGTTTAAATAGTATTTTTTCAAAGTTTTTCCTACACCATCTGTAACTGTTTACAGAAGCCATGGAGGGGAATGCTAGGATCTAGTCCATTTGAGCTGTTACACCTGGTAGGGTTGAGGTACAACAGAGAAGAGAGGCTAGCAGCAGGAGAGGTGGGCAAGAAGAAGAGAAGCAAAGAAGAGTCGGTAGGAGAAGAGATCAAGGAGGAGGGGGAGGAGGAGGGGTGGGAAGGGAGCAGCAAAAGAGCACAGGTGGAAAAATTGTCATCCAAAGATGTAGCAACTTCAATGTGTTCAGAAATGTTAGACTTGCAGGAGAGGTGGGACTGTTGCGAATTGTAAGGGAGTGTAATGCTTTTTAATATTTCCACTTATCCTGACCCTCCCCCCATTTGAGTGAATGAAAATATTTGCATACTCTCCCTTTTATCCATTTTAATAATTAGTACACTGTGACCAGAGGAACTATTACCACCTGGTAACATTGGTTTTGCACTATTGACTGCTGCAGCAAATTACCTGATTGACTTCAGTTTACTGTCCACAGTTACTGGACCACTAGATCCTTTTCCTTGGTTGTACTGTCCACTGTTACTTCATATAGGGTATGCTCACAATCCAGATTCCCTGCCCTTAGATATAGTACCTTGCACTTTCCCATGTTAAACCTAAGCCTCCCCACCACCACCACCAAGTCTTGTTACCTGTCTCTAACATGTACAGGTTCCTCTCTTGTGTAAGGGTGAGCAAATGTTCAAATTGGCAACTTTGGTTCAGCCTCAGTTCAGACCTCATGCCTTTGGCTCAACTTGAGCACTTCAGCAAAAGACACTTTGGGTCCTTGTTATTTGGGATTAGCAGGCTAGAAATGGTTTAAGTGGCACCCCTCCTCCAACCTTTGACATCCTCCCCTGGTCCTCCAGTCAGATTTAAAAAAAAACTCAGCACTGGCAAAGTGACAAGAGACAGGCATTTTTTTTTAAATTCCACTTTATTCAGGCATAAAAAAACATTTCAGTTACACAAGTGCAGAATACAATTGCAAAGAAATATGGCACACAACACAAATGATCCAAGGACCAGTAGTACAAGAGTACAAGTTGATAATCAAGTGTGCAGAATTCTTTTTTTTTGTTGTTTTTGCTTGTTTTTATAAAACAAAATGTCTGGTGAGGAAGGAGGAGAAGCAGTGGAAACAACCTGGCTGGTTGGGGGGTCATAGGACTAGTCCTGGGCACCAGGGAAGGGCTAAAGTGTTTTTTTTTTAATTAACTGGACAAAGATCGGAAGTAATCCCAAAGTGGTCCAAAAGTTTAACATGGCCAAAGTGAAGGAAAAGTGACAATTTTTGGCACATTCACTGAATACAAGTTCAGCATTGACTTATCTTTATTCTAGTGCACATCTACTCCCCTCTGATCCACTCATCTTGCTTACTTAGTTTTAACCAGCTCAGCAACCTGCTGTTAGCCCCTTGATCCAGATCACTACTCAGTCCCAGTTTGAAAGTCAGAGCATTCTGTATAACTGATTTTTTTTTTGGTCCCACCTAGACTGGCCATTGGCCCTGCTGTAGATCCTTACCTGTTCTCCCGGGACTTACCTCCACCATGGTGTTCCTCCCTGGCTTTCTCTCCAAGGTGGGGTCCTTGAGGCTGGGGGGAATGACCATGGAGGATGTACTCAGTTTCCATGGGGAATGCCTCAGGTTAGTCTGTGCAGATTCTCAGTACACAGTGAGCAGCATCCTGTCAGTCTGGCATTTTTGGGGCTCCACCCACCTACCACATGTGTGAATGTGGTGGTGTCCTGTTGGTGGGGACACTCAGCTGTGTGTGGTCACCCACGCAGCGTAGAGTGACTCCACATACTACCAACAGGAACCACTCCAAGAGTGGTACACACCAACCCACCCACCCCCAAGGAAGGAAGTGTTCAAAGGGCATCATTAAATCCCTCTCTGCCAGCCTCTGCTCCTAACACCCAGGCTCAGGATGTGAACACAGGTCACCAGTGTGCCAGAGCAATGCCCCATTGCTTGTCACCATGGAGCCAGTGCAGAACTGTTTTTAATAGTTCTACCAGGGTTGGGGCACTGTGCCTTGCCTCTGTTCCCTTTCTTGTGATGGTGCATGGAAAGCATGTTGACCTCATTGTGTAAGACACAATGGGGGTTGGCTATTTGGGACGGTACAACCAATCTGCACCAAAACTTTCCGACAGTGAATGGGGCCCCTCATTTGGTGTATCGGCCTTTAAAGGGGTATTGTCAAAGGCTTTTTTAAATTCTAAATACACTGAATCCAACTCTTCCCCTGTCAACCCTTCTGGTTATTTACCTGTTCCAAAAAGAAGCAATTTATTGCACTTCACAATACCTTTATCCTTCTGTTGTCAAGGCGCAGGTCAGGAAGCATTGGAAAACCAGGAGCAGTTATAAAATTTGCAAATTAGCATTTTATTATTCTCAATAACAATAAAATAAAAACCAAAAACTATACAGAATATTTTTTTAAATATAGGCAGTTATCCTGGCAGTTCAAACAGAACAAAGTCCTTCCTCTGAGGGTATCTTTAAGTTTCAGTCTAGATCTCCCTCCAACAAAAGATTGCTCTCTTTTTATAATGAGTCTTTGCCTGGCAATTAATTTCTTCATCCTGAGCTCCTTACAAGACCAGGGGCCAGATTCACAAAACTTTGCCCTGGCACAAACCCAGTTTGCATGGCGCAAACTGGCTTTTGCACCAAGCTGGTATTCACAAAAGCTTAGTTTGCATCCTCAAACCGGTTTGTGTGGGCAACATCTACGGGGGTCATAATGTGAATTAGGGGGAGGGACCTGCATATTGGTGCACTCCCATCCACAAAGCATTTTCTTCTTGCAAGAGCCACTTGCGAGGTTCCCTTGTGTGGAGAAAATACTGTCTAGGAAAAACTCCTAACTCCATGCAACCCTAGTGATTGGCAGAGGTACTGTGCCCCCCCAAACAAACAGCAAACTGGTTGTCTAGTGGTCCCTCCCGGTCCCCAGTCATCGATTGCTGACCCATTCAGATTACAAACAAAATGTCTCTGGTAGTCTAGTGGTCCCTCCCCTCACCCCTGATTGCTGATTACTGTCCCATTAAGAATAAAAAGTATCACCCTGGTGGCTAGCAGTCCCTCCCCCTGCTGGATCCGTCACCCGATTTATAAATATATATTCCTTGGTGTTTAGCAGTCCCTCCACCCCCCCGATCACCTGCCCAATCCACAGATATATTGCCCCTGCTGTCCAGTGGTGCCTCTCCCCTGTACTCTGATCACCGTTCCATTATAATTAAAGTAATTCACTGGCAGTCCAGTGGTCCCTCACCCCCAACTAATCACCCTCCCAGTATTTTTAAAAGAATTCCCAGGTGTCAGTAGTCCCTTCCTCCACTCAATCATCTGCCTGATTTTTCTAAAAGAATTCCCTGGTGTCCAGTGGTCCCTCCCTCATCTGATCACCCACCTGGTATTTCTAAAAGAATTCCCTGGTAGTCTAGTGACCTCTCCCTCATTCGCCAATCACTGTCCCCACATAACAAAATTAATTCCCTGGTAGTCCAGTGGTCCGTCCTTCTTTAAGATCTATCAGTTTGTTATGTCTGAAATTATGTTCTTCAATAAACAAATATAAATAAAAGAATAATTACCCTGGTGGTCTAGCAGTCCCCCCCACCCATGCCAAATCTGTCCATACTGAGACACTGTAATGTTTTCCCCTGGTGTCTAGTGGACCCCTGCCCCCCCCTGGCAGGGCAGTGAGCCACCTCCCCATCCCAAAACTGAACCGGCAACCTCACAGCCCTCCTCTCTCCACTATGGCCAGCTGCCGACTGAGCTGTCAATGGAGCATGAACTGCACACAGTACGTGGCCACTGAGTGACAGCTCACACTGAGCTGTCAATCAATGGGTACATACTGTTTACAGTACGTGCTCCATTGACAGCTCAGTTGGTTGCCAGCTGTTGTGGAGAGAGGAGGGCTGTGCCAATCATCAGCTCAGCTTTGGGATGGGAGATAGCAGGGTGGTGGGCCACTACCTGCTGAGGTGGGGGTTGGGTCCACTAGACAACAGGAATAACTTTACAGTGCCTATACGTGGGCAGATTGGGGATGGTGGGTGGGGACCGCTAGACACCAGGATATTTCTTCAATGTGTGGTGGGGAGGGGTCTGGGATAGGATGGGGAGACCACTAGACTACCAGGGACATTTTTGGTCCTCTCACTGGGATGGTGATCAATGAACAGTGGAGGGGATGGACCACTAGACTACCAGGGAATTCTTTTTAGTGTCAGGTGACAGCAATTGGACACCAAGGAGGGAGGGGCCACTGGACACCAGGGAATTATTTTAGAAATACCGGGTGGGTGATCAGGTGGGGGGAGGGACCAGTGGACTATCAGGGAAGTAATTTTATTATGTGGGAATGGCAATCAGAGAACAGGGTAGGGTGGAGGTACCACTACCAGGGACATTGTTTTATTCTTAACAATGGGCCTGCAATTGGCAAACGGGGGAGAGGGAGAGGGAGGGACCACTAGACCACCAGGGACACCATTTGTCTTGTGACACGGACAGCAATTGGTGATTGGGGATAGGGAAGGACCACTAGATAACCAGGGAGACAGCCTTTTTTATCTGAGGCCAGCTATCGGTGATCAGGGGCACTAGCCACCATGGATTTTGGCAGCATGTCAGCCGTGGGCTTGGGGGGGCACACTAAGTCACCCACAGCCTATGCAAATGGGTGCATAATGAGCATGCAAATGGCCACTTAGTGCCTTGCATGCCCAATGGGCTTATTTGCATGGCTGCTTTAGTGTCTGTGAGGAAGGTGACCAAGGGAAGATGGACATATTGAACAGATTCTTTTGTTCAGTATTTACAACAGTAAGGGTAGGTGATGGGCCAAAGATAATGAACATGGGCAGAACTGGTAGGGAGGTGGACATTAACCCTTTCACAGAGGAGGAAGTCCTCAGAGCACTATCAAAATAAAAAGTTGACAAGGCAATGGGACCGGTGGGGTTCACCCTACGATACTGAAGGAGCTCAGAAAGGTGCTAGTGGTATCACTGGCAGTTTTGCTCAACTTATAACTGGATACAGGGGTAGTTCTGAGGGACAGGAGAAGGATGGATGTGGTCCCACTTCACGAAAGTGGGAATAGGGAGGAGGTAGGAAATTATAGACCTATCAGCCGGACTTCAATAGTGGGCAAGGTTATGGAATCACTATTAAAGGATAGTTGAATACCTTGAAATAAGTGGCTTGCATGATCAAAGACAACATGGTTTCACAGTGGGGATGTCTTGCCAGACAAACCTGATTGAGTTCTTTGACTGGATAACCAGGGAAGTGGATCAGGGTAGAGCAGTAGATGTGGCATACCTGGATTTCAGGAAGGCCTTCAACACCATTCCACATAGAAGTCTGGTGAACAAGGTAGCCTGTCTAGAAGTGGGACAGAAAGTAGTAAACTGGGAAAGAAGTTAGTTGAGTAGCAGGAGTCAGAGGGTGGTGGTAAACGGAGTCCACTCAAGAGAAGATAGAGTGACAAGTGGGGTGCCTCAAGGGTCAGTACTAGGCCAGTCCTCTTCAATGTCTTTATCAGTGACTTTGCAGAAGGGCTAGTCTGCCTGTGTGAACATGACACAAAAATCTGCAACAGGGTGGACACACTGAGGGTTGGATGAGGAATTATTTAAGTAAGTTAAAAGAATGGTCAAGTGTTTGGCAGCTGGGTTTCAATGCTAAAAAGTGTAAAATCATGCACTTAGGGCATAGAAACCAAGGAGCTATGTACCAATTGGCAGGGGAGGTACTGGCAACCAACAAACAGGAAAGGGACTGGGGTGCTGGGGTGAATATGGAGGGGAATCAGCAGTAGGAAGAAGAAGATAGTGTTGCCCCTGTACAGGTCACTGGTAAGACCACACCTCGAATACTGTGTACAGGACTGGAGGCCCCACCTCCAGAAGGACAGGGATATGGTAGAGGTGGTACAGAGGCTGGCAACCAAAATGGTGCAGGGACTGCATCAAAAGCCCTATGAGGAGAGACTAAGAGAGCTGAATATGTACTCGCTGGTGGAAAGAAGGGAAAGGGGGATATGATAGAAACATTCAAATATAGAACAGGTATTAATAAGGTACAGGAAGATAGCATTTTTCCACAGAAAGACAGACTCAAGGATAAGGGGTCATGCTATGAAGATGGGGGAGGGCTTGGAGCAGATGTGAGGAAATATTTCTTCACAGAGAGGGTGGTGGAAGCCTGGAACAGCCTCTCAGCAGAGGTGGTAGGTGTAAAAACAGTCATAGGATTCAAGCATGCATGGGACAGATACGATGGGACCTTAAAAGGAACACAAGTGGTGGGGATGACTGGAGATCATGCAAGGGCTGCGGTGGCACAGTAGGCAGGTAAAATGGGCAGACTGGATGGGCCAAAGGGGTCTTTATCAGCTGACAACTTCTACTTTTCTGTGTTTAGTGAATCAGGAATAGCGCAAAAGTGCTATCCCTTGCGAGGCCATTCACTTGTGTAGGGGTCGGGTGGTGCTACTGGGGTGGCATAAGCAGTACAGGGGTTACTGCCAATGCTACCTTGCCCTATTCACAGTTGGACAGCACACCGCACTATCTGTCAGTGAATAGCACATTTTTAGAACTGGTCAGCTGTAAATCGCAATGCAAAATTTTGCATTGTACTTTATGATATTTTGTGAATCTGGTCCCAGAACTTTGTCAGTTTATTTCCTTGCAGGTGCAACAAAATAGAACAGTGCATCACAGAACTAATCCCCTGTTGTCAAATCTTCAAATGAGCTTAGCATCTCAAGGTTAACCCCCTGAGATCCAAACAGATTTCTGCAAACATTTCCACAATACAACTAAATACAGTTCATTTTCAAACTAAGGGATCCCAGTTTTGCACAAAGATTCATATACATTTTTATGACTGCAGATATGCATGGGGAAGAAAAGACAGAAACAGCAAGTGAAGGCAGAGAAAGCAAGAGGCGGAGAATCATGAGACTGTCAGAGAGATCAGTTCCTAGGTCTCACAAGAAAATTTGATTACGCAATCAGACAGACAAAAGACAGAAAAGGAGAGGACAGAAAAGATCCTTGCATTTAATTTTTCTGTGTAACAAATGGGACAGGACCTTATTCAACCCTGTCACACCTGTTGTACAAACAAAGCAAACACACAAAAAACCCCCAACAAAACTAGTATGATGTCAGCTCTCACAACTAATCCAGACCCCACTGTAATTCTATTACAACTTGCCTGGCTGATTCTGTATTTGCAGATATACTGTAGCACTAGCATGCTGATGTCTATTTCCATATACTGGGCATGATTTTCAACTGATCCACTCTGTATCAGTCTACTTGTAATTATAATAGCAGACTTATAGCACTGTTCCAGGCTGCCCACTGACTTGCCTAGGTCATAGCTAAACATAGGTCCAGAGGAACACACTTCTGTTGCAAAGACAGTGTGTAGACAAAGCAAAAGATAGGTTTAATTCCTAAGTAAATTAGTTGATAACTGTTTATTGATCCCCTTAAATACTGTGACATTTTGTAGTAATGATACTTCCCCAGGAAACTATGGTAATAGCTTTTCACTTGATTCTTTCTAACCAACATGGCTATGAACAAGTCCTGGCTATAGCCTTATATGATAAGGAGCTTTTGAAAATGGCTGCCCCCAGTTGCATACTTTATCTTGGATACAGCCAGGACCAGGAAAATGAATTTCAAAACAGGCCTGGGAGGGCAATGTAATCCTGCATATCATGTAAGCATATAGCTAGGACTTGTTTATAGACTTGGTTATAAAAAATGAAGTGAGAAGCCATTACCACCATTCTCTGGGGAAGCAGTGTTGCAAGTGTTGGAGTATTTGGGGGCTCAATAAAGCGGAAACTAACTTAATTTGCATCTAAACCTTCATTTTTCTTTGGCAACAGCAGTTTTATATCTGCATCTGTCTGGACATGCTAGATCCAGCTGGACATGCAAAATCCATCTGGGCATACTAGATTCATCTAGGCATGCTAGATCTGTCTTGGTATACTACATCATCATTTGAATGAGCTAACATTACCATGCTTCTGTCTGATATATGTCCACATTTCCAGAAAATTGGTCGTTAATTAAAATGCATACTTTCTCCTCAATCCTCATTTTTCCTGCCTACAGGCTGTCTAGGTTTGCTTTTCTAGAACCCACACCTCTCAGCCCCAACATCATGGGTCCAATGGGATCTCTCTGGGTGTAGTGGTACCCAAGAGTGCCAGCTGTCATCCTAGCAGGCCTGGATATTAGTTTCCTGTTTTTCTTTCCTAGTCCTCCCACCTGCTGCCTCCTTCAGTGGCACCACACCTAGTGCCCTGTACCCTTACAGGCATACAGTTCTCCAGTGGCTGAAGGGTGCCACTTCCATGGCCCAGCTGTAGGGCTCACTGTGGTCCTGGAAGTTCCATGCCTCCCTCACTGGTTTCTGATGTGCTGCACTTACTGCACTCTTTAACCATAGCTGGCTGACTGCAGACAACATATTCATGCTCTTCAACCTGGGTCACCTGCAGGGCACCTAACTGTGCTACCATTGGGCAGCTCTAAACTTGAAAAATTATTTATGCAAATTGCACAATTTTATCACAAGTGAATAGAATGGCTGAAACTTCAATGAGAGAGCTACACCTTTGGTGGCAAGAGGGTGGATGCAAACACCAGTAGAACAGGCATTTGATTCGAGGTCCACCAGTTTTGAAAATCTGCCACCCATCTCGGTCATTCATCTTGCTGCCTGCTTCTCCCTCTTTTTATTACCTCTGTGCTACTTGCTGCACAAGTCAAAGGAAAATGGTAGACCCTCAGCCATAATTATTAAGGGCAAATGGAATCAAACTCAAGTCTATAAATATTTTCTTTCGGGTTTGGTTTTATTGTTCACCCACTATATCAATTCTTATAGATATGAGAAATTAAAATAATTCACTTATTTCTTTATCAGGACTTTTCATTTAATATAGTTGCCAGAAGGGCATTTTTTAAACCCTGAGTATGTTTAAGGACAAGTCCTAAATTAAAATTCTAAAACAGAATAATAAAAAGAAAGAGATATTTGTAATGAAGTCATTTTATTTTCTTATTATCACATGACAGTAAACAATAAACTTGTTACAAAAAAGGTCAAATGTGACAATAGAACCATACTTAAATGTAAGTGTCTCTTAACCTCTTAGAGCATTTTTTATTATAATTTTACAAATGTGAGGGTTGAAAAATTGATATTAAAAAGACACTGAAGTAATATTTTTTTCCGTTTAGGGTCTGCAATTAGAACAAATTTCAGTTTAAACCAACAGTGCATGTTACCATGAAAATTTTGATCAACACTTTTTTTGATCGAAGTATAGCACAATGGGTTAAGGCTCTGAGCTGCAGATCTGGAGACCTGGGTTTGAATCTGACAGTGACCTAAATGCATACTGTGTGGTCCTGAGCAAGTCACTTAACTTCCTTGTGCTCCCAGGTCGCATCTGGAAACAAGCTTCTGCTTAATGTGCTACTCCTGGTTAAACAATGTTCCCTTCCCTATTCCATTATAAATTGCTCAATATCTCCTGTCTTGTACAACACCCTTCTTTCCAAAATTTGAGTCTGCTTAAGCACTTTTTTACAAGTAAAATATTAAAAGTAGCACACTTTTAATATGACACTTACTAAGGTTTTCATCAGTATTCTTAACTATTTTTGTTAATTGGGTAAGTACACTGGAATACAGTTCCTTTTATAGGTTCAACACATGGCCATTATACAACAAACTCTGGCCAGAGCCAATAGGGCTGTGACAAGCTGCCAAGTGAGCAAAGTTACACATGTGCATAGAAATTATTGAAAGCCCTGGTGTAACTTGGCCATTTTTTGGAGGTATTGCACCAAATTTTCAATGCTGCCTTTTTGGGACCCTTTCTCATGAAGAGTGCCAGTGTCATTTTGTTCACTTGTCCTGAAAGGTGATTTCGTAGAGCGACCATGCCATTCTGTGCCACAGGTGTGAAAAGAGGTTCTGGGCAGGATGTGATAAATGACAGCTATACTGTTTAAAAGAATGTGTGCAAAAATGGCAATGTTAAAAATGTGGAAGAAAAATATTACAAATTGGCAACGTTAGGAGTGTGTGTAGAAACTGTGCAATGCACGCTCATAATACAGTCATTTTTTTGAATTTTTTCACCAAATTTGCAACATGGGTTTTTTGAGACCCCACCTCATGAACAGTGTCACTGTTATTTCATGAATTGGTCCCAAAAGGTGATTCCGTGCAGTGACCGCAAAATCATCTTTCGGGACCAAGTAATAAATGACAATGAAAGTTTTCACGAGGTGGAGTTCCAAGACCCCATGTTGAAAATTTAGGGTCAAAATTCAAAAAAATGGCTTATTTATCACAATAAGTTAAAAACCCCATTGAATGACATTGGCATTATAGCACGCTTACCTTTGATTCTTCAGTTTGCAGTTCAGCTTTGAAGAGTGCAGACGTGTCCAGATCCAAAGAAGATGACAGCGCTGACCTTCAGAGGTAAGTATGGGGTAAGAGGTGGTGCAGGGAGGTGGGTGTTCAGTGGGAGGGTGGGGGGAGTGTGACTGGGGTGATGATGAGGGACCTTTTTCTTTACAGGTAAAAAAAATGGAAAAACACGTTGGGAGACTGTTTTCTTTATCTACAGGTAAACCAAAAAAAAAAGGAGACATTTGGGCACACTGGGGTGAGTGTCCAGTGTGCCACATAAAAAAAATGGAAAAATGTTGGGGGATTGTTTTCTTTATTTACAGGTAAAAACAAAAGAAAAGCAGACATTTGGGCACACAGGGGTGGGCTCCCAGTGTACCACATATGTGGGGGGGGTGACATACTGCTGACACGGTGATTGGGGACCCCAATGTTAGCAGTGGAGAAAACAACGTTTGTGCACACTGGGGTGGGCTATCAGTGTGCCACATGAGTAGGGGGGTGCCAATTTCTGCTGCATCTGCGGTGATCACATCCAGAGGAGGGGGACAGTTTTCAGCCGAATTGGTGACAGATGGGAAGGAGCCCAGCCAGTTCTGTGGGAGGGCAGCAGGACAAAGAGCCCACATTCAGAAGCGATTACTAAGAGGAGGGACTGTTCTCAGTCGAATCGGTGGCTGAAGGCAGCGAATGGCATTTTGCCATTCACATGATGATGCCAACAGAACTGCGCATGCATGCGAGGAGTGGTTCAAGCTTCCAAAAGTCCAATGGAAGGTTCCACAATTGGCCATTTTCAAAGCTACAGAGCGATCGAAATAAGGCTGTAGGCTCCACCCACAGCCCTAAAAATTCAGCGTAGAACAATAACAATACAATAATTGGAACCATGGTGTTCCATGTCAATAAGACAATGCAAATATTAATACAAAATATTAAAAACATTCACACTTACTCCAGTAAAATAGGTTGATAGTGCAGTTGAAAAAGCACTATAAGCAGATAAACACCAGATATGAACAAGCATTTCACTCCAGGTGATTGAATAGGGTTTATGATAGCACAATAGGTAGGGACTTTAGGGAAGACTGGGTAGGCCAAGAGGTCCATTTCTGCAGACAGCTTCTATGTTTCTGTGTTTCTGTTTCATGTGGATGCAGCAGAGAAGGCAACAGTGCATTGTCCGCTTAATGTACATACTAAAGGTAAACTTGAAAGATGTTGACTCTGTGAGGAACGTGAGTTACAATTTGGCATGTATTCCTTCAGACACTTGAATTAGGTGGGTGGGGAACCTGCCTGCCTGATCCTGTAAACAAATCAAGACATAGCCAACTTAAAATTGAGAGACAGAGAGGAAGCCTACCAAGTATCTTACAATGATGCATCCTATTAGAAGCCATTAATGCCAAGTTTCCTATTCTATGAATTAAAACTGACTTCTGAGACAAAATATTTTATGAAGCAGTGTCAGTCACAACTGATGCATGCTTAGCTATTGGCAATAAGTTTTGGTTAACAATAGTCATTCTGGTTTCAGTCATTAGAAAATTTTGAATCCTATATAATGTAGCAATTTCTGTGTGGACGTTATATGTAACTACTTCCATATGGGACCAAACCTCAGAGTGGGTTCCAAAGTTACCCCAAAATATTTAATGGAACAAACATTTTCATATTTTGTCCCATCTAATGCTCCCACACTTAAGCTATCACCATAGTCTTTTAACCTGGAGTGGATCCCAAAAACCATTGTCTTTGTTTTTGATAAACTGAGTATCATGTTATTCCTGCACAACCAGTTCTATATAATGCCCAACTCTCTTGTCAAAACCAGATCTAGTTTGTTAGTTGTTTGTTAGTTGATGGTCCATGACAATATATGACCGCTTTATCAGCATAAAGTTTTATTTTCACTTCACTGACAACAGTAGCTATTGGTTTAAAAAAAAAACAACAAAGAAAATAATATAGGTCAGAGATCAAACCTTGTAGGATGCCATATTTTACCTTGACCTTATCGGAAATACTGACCCCATACTGGACAGCTTGTTACCTACCACTTAAGTAAACAATAAGACATGACAGAGTGTGCATGGAACAGATTTTACCTTGAGCCCAGGAAAGTAGTGAGGCAAGATGCTGTAGGCTGGGTGCCTTCATCCCCTGTAATGTGATAAAAACTGTTCCATGCACACCCCAGGAGTGTCTTATTGTGCTTATAAAATGGGCAACTTTTTGGGGAGGGGGTACTTACTTTTAGAAAAAACAATTTTATTTACATAAAAAAAGGCTGTTGTTATCAGAATGTCTGATAAAATAGTCCTCCTGCCTGGCAGAAGATGATGTCAGTGAATTTATTATTAAAATTCATGACCTCATTTGCATACCCATTCCAGAGATTGTTTGGTGGTGGATTTTGCTGAGAAGATTATATAAGGAGGGTTGTGGTCAAGTTTATTTATGAGTAGAATGGCTATTGCAGATGTTTAAAACAAAAGGTTGTGTTGTAAGCTTATAACAGACTGTTGGGAGCTGCTATGATCATGTTTGAATTTATTGTGGCGGGAGCGAAGCTGCTACAGAGTACAGGAGCAGGTGGCAGGTGGCTGTGGCTCAACATAACCACAATGTGAAACAGTGTCATTTTTTTTTCAGTTTGGGATCCTCTTCTCAGATGGGGATTGGGAGCATAGCGGTGCATTTTATTTTAGTTTGGGATGCTCTTCAAGTGGGAGCAGGGGTGAGGCTGTGCTGTTTTAGTTTGGTTTGAGGTCCTCTTTTCGGATACAAGTGGGGTCCTTCCCTCTCTTATTTTTTTATTTAGAGGTTCAATAGATCCGATCAGATGTGCGGCTCTTCCCTACAGGCAGAAACACACACAGAGTGAGCATCTGTTGGACAGAAGCGTCTTCGTCTAGGGAGACGCCAAGAAGGGGATGTGGTACAGGATCAGTAGGGCGATCGGCTGTAAAAACAGCAACATTCAGTTGGTAAATGCAATTTTTAATGTTATTATTTAAATGGGAGATATGTTAAAAGAGGAAACTTGTGGCAATGGCTTTTTTTAGTCTGGAGTGCAGGACTGGCAGAACGATGGCAATGTCAGTGGCAGAGGGGGAGATCGGATCATTAAGGAAAGGAGGGGCAGTTTGTATTGAGATTTGGATGTGTTATTTCAGTAGGGGGTTTAAGACCAAATGGGGGCTGGTGACTGTGGTTATTGGAGGCTTCTCTGTTAGTTTTGGAATGGGATGTTCTCATTGACGCTTGGGGCAACAAGGCAGCATTTCAGGGTTTGAATGTTCGAATGGCACACTGATTCTTTTGTTCCCTACTGTGGTCCATTTTTCCAGTACTTGTTATTACCTGTTTGTCTATAAAAATGAATTCCTTACAAGTTCAGGAAAAGGATAGCCCTTTGAGTGGTTAGACTTATTTTCAAGGGGTCCAGTACAAGCCATAAAAAAAAATTTCAGTTACATGGAATAGACAATTACACACAATACATGAGAAATACATATTACAGAAAATACTCTGTTGCTCCCATAACTATGTTTATCCTTAAATATCAACATATATAACAGTTATAAAAGTACAAAGTCTAGGTCTATTCATCCTACTTTTAATAGTAACATAACAATAGCCATATAGTCAAAATGATGAATCATTAATATTTGATCATGAGTAATGAATAATAAATAATGAAGAGTGAAAGATAAAAAAGTGCTTACTTTTTGCTGGGAACACTGTCAGTTAATTTGACAAGCTTCTGATTTTAACCATTTCTTAATCTTATACCAAGGGACAATTATCTTTGTTTTTAAATAGTCTGGTAATCTGTTCCAGAGTCTAGTCCCACTCACTATTAGTGCAGAGTTTGCCTTTGCTGTTCTAGTTTTCTGAATTACCAGTTCCAAATTTTGTGCTGATCTCAAATCTGCTCTAGGTATATATATATATATATATATATATATATATATATATATATATATATATATATATATCTGGAACAAACTATCCAGGTAAGAAGGAGTCTTTTGGTTCAGTTGTTGATGTACTAGGTGCAGTATGTGCAAATTTCTATGCTCAGAGAGACTATTCCAGTTTAAGGCACTGTACATAGTGTGCTGGTGAGCCAAACGAGGTGCCTCTAGAGCAAACCTTGCAAATCTATTTAAGGCTGTATCTAACCTCTCTAGTACAGTTTTTAATGCACCAGCTTACACCACATCCCCATAATCAAGTAACAGAGTTATTGTAGAGTTGATTAAGTGTACCCTAACTTTGTTAGGTATACAACTTTTCAATCTATACAGCACTCCTAATCTACCATGTAATCTTTTAATCAGATTTTCTATATGTATATCCCATTTTAATTTTGTGCCTAACCATATTCCCAAGTATCTGTACGAAGTCACCTGTGTTAATGTGTTTTTAGTCAATGTTTTAATTTGAAGTAAACTTGTTCCAGTCGTTTGCTTGTTTTCAAAAAACATAACTTGAGATTTTTTATTGTTTAGTATCATGTTTCGTGAGTTATAGTACTTTTTCAAAATGTCAAAATCACATTGAAGGGTTTCCTTAATTTCATGAGAAGAAACACCTTCAGGATACAAAATTATATCATCTGCATACGAGTGGAGCTGAACTCATTTTATTGAGGTACCAGCACCATTCGTATATAGATTAAACAAAAGTGGGCTCAGCACTGATCCCTGAGGGACTCCAGATTTAACAAATGCAGGCTGAGATGTAAACTTTCCTAAAGTAACCTGCTGAGTCCTACTGGTTAAAAACTCCTTAAACAGATTCAGGGCCACCTGCTCGAGGCCAGTGCCCTTCAGTGTGTCTAGCAAAACTGTATAACTAAACTTATCAAATGCTTTGGACAGATCTGTAAATATGGCCCTGACCAGGAGGCCCCTATCCAACGAGGATTGAATATCAGATGTTACCTTTATTAAAGCTGACGTTGTACTATAACTAGAATGAAAACCTGACTGATATCGATGATATATTTTGTTGTCTTCCAAGTAGGTCTGTAGTTGCTTCCCTACAAGTTTTTCCAAAAGTTTAGATACTATTGGAAGTGAGAATATTGGTCTATAGTTTTGAATTTCATTTATTTTGTCAGATTTGTATACTGGAATTACTTTTGCCTTCTTCCAGGCACTTAGAAATGTTCCAGTAATCAGGGATAAGCTGTAAATATAGGAAATACATTGTGCTACTACAGGGGCCGAAAATTTCAGCAGAGACATAGAAATGCCATCTAAACCTGAAGCTTTTTCTACATCTAATTTTAACAATTCGTCTGTGACTTCTTTAGTACAAATCAAACCAAAAGTAAAATCCACTTTATTCAATACTTCCTGTTTGTTTTTAACTTCTTTTCTTAAATCATGTTCACTTTTGCCCCTTTTTGTTTCTTGTTCCAAATCTTTCTCTATCTTACCTCTCTCAGCATCCTCCACTAAACTTCCAAAATCTATAAACATTCTGTTCATGGTGTCTACCACCTGATCAGATGTTGGAATATTTTCTCCATTAATGTCAAAGGAGACAGGGAAATCTTTTGGTTTTTCACCTTTTAATTTAGAAAACAGTGTCCAGAAGTTACAAGGACCCTTAATATTCTTTTCCTGAAACAAATTGCTAAAATAAAAATTTTTAGCTTCTTAACCATTTTTGAATAATGGTTTCTCAATTGACGGTATTTGTCCCATGCAATTTTAGTTTTTATCTTTTTGGCCTCTCTCCACAATTTGTCCCTGTTTTTCCTTATTATACCCAAAGTCCCATTATACCATTCTGCACTTTTTTGTTTCATTCTTCTTTTTAAGACTGGAGCATGAAAATCACAAACCACAATAAATTCTGAATAAAAATATTCCCAAGCACTTTCTACATCAGGAATAAGAAATAGGTGATCTGATTTTCTACCCTCTAAATCAATCATAAATGCTAAGTAGTTAAAATGCTTCATTTGTCATAATTCTCTAACATCATGTCTTTCCATTTTTAACTTTTGCTTCCGGATGCAGTATGTGACCTGGTGGTCACTAAATGCTTCCGGTAGTACACCATGCTGGATGTATTTATCAGGATCAGTCATTAAAATTAAGTCCAAAATTGATGACTGGTCTACATTCTTAGGGTTTATTCTAGTCGGGGCCCTAATCAACTGAGTTAACCCTACTCCCAGGGTCAGTTCCAACAACTTACCTTTCAAGGGAGGACTAGACCAGGCAACATTTAAATTTCCCATCATCAATATTTCATGACTATCTCTGTATGGGTACAAAAAGTCCTGAATCATGTCAAAGTTTTCCTCTCTCCCCTTAGGGGGACAGTAACACCCTAAGATCAGGACAGGTTTATTTCCAAGGAACCTTAATTCTAAAGCAATTTTTCCATCCCTGGAATGGGAACACCATTTAGCTCTATAGAGGACAGGTTGAGTGATGTTTGCCGGTATATCAACACACATCCTCCTCTCTTACACCGGTCCTATCTCCAACTTTGATATCCCTGCACATAAATTTCTGAGTCCTCTATTCTATTATTTAATCATATTTCAGTGATAACCACTTTTGGGTTGTTCTCAAGCATCCAGTATTTAACTTCACTCATTTTAGGAGCTAGACTTCGTACATTAGAATGTATAGTGGTATCCCCATACCATTTTAAATATCTTCTCCTTATCTTGTTTCTGTGGATGGACCTGGGTTTAATTGAACATCTCCAGCCAAAAGTAAGCTTAACATGATTAATCCCTCAGCTGTTATAACTTTTTTTAATTTTGCCCTTATTCTCAACTTTATCACAAAATACCTTCCTTTGGGAGACAAAATTATCAAAAGGTTTATGAGTCTAGCGGTGTTAACTGCTGCCTTCACTAAACTTGTAGTTATTGTTTGTGACAACATTCCTGGTGCTATTCCATAATCATTATATGTGGGAGGGAATGATGTTATGTGTGCTGTATCTCCACATGGCTTAAGGTTTGGCTGTATGTGTATATCCATTCCAATGTGAGTGTCCTCAATACACATCACATTCCAAATAAATAATAACACCATCCCAGCCACTCTCCTTAAACAGGGCCCAATTTTACTAACTTGCATGTACACTTTCTCCTCTTTACTGTGGCACTAATTACGCACTGCTTCTCTTCGATCTTTATACTTCTCTCTAGTGAACTGTTAATTTCCACAAGTGAGTTTTCCACATTTATATTAGGGCATAACTCAGAATATTTAAATATACAGCACACACCTCCCACTAAACAGTTCATAAAGTAGCTAGATCAACTCCAGTATTTAATGTACAGCACCCCCCCACTATCCAGTTTGTAAAGGTAATCAGCTCACCACCAAGCCTCTTTTACGAAAATAAAAGTTAGCATAACAAAAGCAATTCCCCCCATATACACAAGGATTAGCACAAACAAAGAGAGAGCAAATCAGTGTTAGGTGCTCACAACTCCTTTACAAACTTCACCACACAGTCTCAATGTTTAAGCTAGAGGCTGAAGAAAAGGGCAGCATACTCCAAAGCCTCTCCCAGAAATCATAGTCAATATCTTCACCACGTGATGTAGGTATATCAAATATATAAACAAGAAGGCTGTCTTCCACTCAGTCGCTGAATGCTGCTGTTTCTGTAACAGTCATTTTAGTGATTTCTCCAAAGGTACTGCCCTCACGGATGTACTTTCAGAAGGTTGAGTGTGTATTTACCAAGCTGCCTCTCACAGAGCCAGACAGAGATACTCACTGAGATGCAGTTTTCCAAACACTAAATTCTCACTGAGTGGCATTCGCACCACTCACATTGCTCATGCCACAGTGCTCGCATCAGTGGGCAGAGCGGGGTTTTGAACTGTGAAAGCCCCACCCCCACAGCACCTGATCCAATCTATGTGGTCCACCGCCGAACCCCCTCTCTCACCAGGCATCTGACACAGGTAACAGCAGTCCAGTTCAGCAGTACAATAAAAAATGTAGCCCTGTTTTGTGTTGATGGGTATATTATCTGGCTTCTTCATGCACAGTGTCTTCTGATGTATATGCCCGGTCGCAACGGCCAGTAGCAGCTCTCACCTGCAGCCTGTGTTCTTCCCCCGGGACATTTGAATGTGAATATCTGAAGGTGGGCGGCATGGGGCTTTGAACTGTTAGAGCCCCACCCCCACAGCACCTGACCCAATCTATGTGGTCTGCCGCTGAACCCCCTCTCTCACCAGAATGTTCCATGGCTTAACCACTTTCTCTGTAAAGTTAATCATTTTCATGTCCCTGCTGAACCCCACCAACAACACCACCACCACCAGCGATCTCACCAGTGAACTACTGAAAGACAGTAATACCTCCTTCCTCCTGCTGCCACAACCCCTCCCAATACACCTCAGCATCCTGTTTGCCTTCCTGTATGTCTTGTTACACTATGTAGATTGTTTAAGGGAGTCACTTATCAGAAGTGGTGTCCAGTTTAACCTCTCCTGTCCAATACTCTCTTCTGGGCTTCTTGTTCCCTATGTGCATCACCTTGCACTTTATGGCATTGGATTTCAGCTGCCAAACCCTGGACCACTTTTCCAGCTTTTGAAGGTCCCTCTGCAAGTCCCTTATCCCCTTCTCGGGGTGAGGGTTCAGAAAGGATATGAGAAAGTTTTATTTTACAGAGAAAGCAGTTAAGCCATGGATCAGTTTGCCAGTGGAGGTGGTGCAAGCCCAAACCATTAATGGTTTCAAGCAAGGTTGGTAAAGAATTAAGGGCTTAGCAGTTACTCGGGGGGGGGGGTTAGTATTAAAACAGGGATCAAGTGGGTGGATATTGTAGATAAAGGGAGTTGTTTTTCTTCCCTATCATAAATGCTGCCTGGAATTATTTATTTCTCCAGTTCAATTTGCTTTGCAACCAACATGCTCCTTTTTTTGAAGAAAAAAGAGTTAAATCTAAACATGTTCCTTGGGTGCCTCTTTTTATTATATCCCGGTTGAAGTCCCTAGCTAAGTTATATCAAAAGGCCAAGAAACTAGATATTCCAGAGGCATGCAAGACTTTTCATAATTTTTTTAAATATTTTTTATTTATTTCTTTTATTTCATACATGAATATTGGTCATATAAATAATCCTGTAATAGTATACATAGGCCCAGATATTCAAAAGAGTTGAGCCATGCGCAATAGGATTGCGCCTGCGCAAGTCTGAAAATACACCATTCTGCGATATTCAGCAGGAGGCAGTTGCACCCCCCAAATCACGCTGAGCAATAGTGCAATGATAATAAATGCATGTGCAACTGAAGGGTGAGGAACCATGCATAAATGGTGCAGTGCGATATTTAACAACATGCGCCATGCACAATAGGGGAGCCAGCGGAAGTTGCGCCAGAGCAGAAATGAGCCAAAATAAAAGGGAGCAAGGGGAGAGGTGCAAGAACGCTATAGGGAAGCCATATGAGAGCCAAAGACAGCAGGAAACACTGGGCAGCAGGGACACACAGGGCCAGGCAGGAAAGGTCACCCAGAAGCAACAGGCACAGGGGAAGGTGTGGGGAGCCACAGTGCAGAAGGGGGAAGTACACCACACAGCAGTGAGGCCAGCACAGGCAGGTGTTCCCGGCGCAGGGGAAGTAGCAGGCAGGACAATGGGGGGAATACAGAAACAGCTGCCTGGGGGGTGAACACAAGCCAGGGACATGGCCAGTGCCACCATCCAGATGGAGGCCGTAATGAGGGGGGTGAGAAGGCAGGCAGCAGGGGGCGTGGCCGTGGAAGGACCCGTTGGTGGTATGCCCCCAACAGGCAGTACCGAGCCCACACCAGCTTTGAGCTGTACAGTGATACCGAGATTGTGGGCCGGTACTGCCTGAATTGGGCAATTTTGTGGTGGCTCTATGAGCTGTGCAGTGATGTGATGCAGGCACCCACATGACGGAGCCATGCCCTGTCAGTGGAGACCAAAGTGACAGCTTGCATGTGCTTGCTCACCACGGGTACCTTCCAGAGACCAACTGGGGACACCACAGGCATAACCCAGTCGGCCACATCACACCACCTCACCCAATCCCTCAGCGCACTGCTGCCACATGCTGTGGAGTACATCCATTTCCCCAGCACACTGGTGGAGCACACAACAAACATACAGGAGTTCACAGGGTGTATGTATACCTGGTGCTGAGGCAATAGACTGCACCATGGCGGCCATCCACACACTATCTGGCCCCATGGGGGCCGCATATATAAATCACAAGGGCTGGGGGATCACATGATGCAGGATACCGAGTAGAAGCTCCTCTGCATAGCTCCAACCTCCTATTCACAAATTATTGCTATTTTGCTGGATCTTTTCCCCTAAAAACCAGAAAGTTTATAGATTTTCACCTTCTTAACATCCTGGCTCCTGTCTGCTTGTTGCCAGAGAGGATGGAGATGGATATGAAAAAGCCTCCACAGAAGCATACACCGCCGGTCACTCCCGAGAAGACCCCAAAAAATCAAGGGCCTTGAGTGTTGTGGATAAGCCAGAGTTTCAAAGCCTGATTTCTGAGCAAGAGCCCCTAACTCTGAACAGATTTTTGGAAGAATTCAAACCCTTCCGGGAAGAAATTAAAGAGCTTTCAGCTGAAATGAAATCCCTTTCTAAAAAACTTGAAGAGGTCACGATGAAAACTTCAGATAGTGCAACCCGTATCTTATCTCTTGAGAAGCAAGTGGAAAAAATAATTCCCAGTCTCGTAGCCATGCGGCAAAAGATCTCTAGCCTGGAAGCCAAGTTGGAAGATTTGGAGGGCCGTAGCCGAAGAAATAATGTTGTTATCTTGGGCCTTCCAGAAGGAGAAGAAGGCCTGAATATGCTGGGGTTTGCGCAGAAGTTGATTGAGAAGATCGCTGGTCCCTCTCCCTTTGGGGCTAACTACATTATCAAAAGGGCGCATAGGTCCTTGCGACCCAAGCCATCCCCAGGAGCAACACCACGTCCCATTATTTGTCATTTTTTAAATTATCTTGAGCGACAACACTTTCTGGGAAAAGTGAGAGAGTTACAAGAAATGAAATGGGAAAATACCAGGCTTCGAATTGCTCAAGATTTACCTGGGTCGGTTAGGGCAAAGCGCACTGCTTTTCATCCGGTCGTGTCTAAAATTATAGCTGCAGGCCTTCGCTTCAAAATGGGGTATCCAGCTAGATTGCAAGTGCTAGTGGACAGTACCTGGATAACATACGAAAATCCTGAAGCTGCTCTCTCGGGACTGAAGGCTACTCTACCTGATTTGTTTCAGGACAACTGATCTGTTGGTCGGCTTTATCTCACTCTGTTTTGGAAAGGGGAAGATATCCTTCATGTCATTATACCAAAAGAGAATTGAATACTAGTCTAGTTTTGTGGGCTCTCGAACTTTGCAATGGAGGGGACTACCTTCAGTGGAGTCTTGATCTTTTGCATCTTCCATCTCAGCATTCAGTGTTTTGGAGCATTCTTGCATCTCGGAACTTTTTCTCTGGGGGTGTACTGGTTTGGAAGCATTCCTTTTCTACTTATATAGATCACATCTTCCGGTTTCTCGTTTCTAGGGACACTTAATTATCCCGCAGGATATGGTTATATCATGAAAACCCTCAAGTTTGATATTTTGATTACTGGGGCATGGTTCGAAAGAGTGTCCTTTTGGTTTCAATGCTTTCTAGTTACTAGCACTAGAGGGCATTATTGCCCTAATCTTCATGGTTCAACCCCCCTTTACCTATTTTTTCCTTTTTCTGGAATTTATTTCCATCAGATACAGAGTGCCATGGGGGCTTAGGCTTAGATAGAGGTCCACTACTTGGGAGCATTTAGTCTATCAGTGAATATACGTTTTGGGGAAAGTTTTTAATTTTATTATTGGCAGCAGTTATGAGAGCATATTCAGTGAAGGTGCCTTACATTGAGTATTCACTATTTTTTCTCAGGATTTCGGGGTTTCTGGGTTGCTCCCAGATAGAGGTTGCTCTTTTCTCAATATCTCATTTTTGCCATTTTTGTTCTAGATTTCAGGAGTCCAGTGCTCACTTATTATCATCCACATTATTATTATCTTTGAAGCAATGTTATTTCTTACTGATTCTATAAGAAGGTTTACATTCTAAGGTGGGGGTTTTGAGTACATGTGTGGGAGGTTGGAGGGGGAGGAAGGAAAGCGGTATTGTGCTGAACGTTGCTCAGGACAGTTGGGGGAGGGAGGGGAGAGTGATACTGTGTTCAGGGTTGCTGTATTACCTGTTAGTTGGAAGGGGATGGAATATCTTGGGGGTCGGGAGGAAAGTTGATACTTAGGTGGGTAGGGTATACAGCAGCAAACAGGGGACCAGGTCATTTATGTCTGATTGTTATAATTTCTGGATTTCATATGTCCTTTTTTCTTTTCTGGATAAATGGCCAGTAGTATAAACATTGCTACTTGGAATGTGAAGGGGATAAGGAAAAGAGTTAAACAATACCAAGTGTTAAAACACTTAAGTTTGTTATCTTCTCAGATTATACTTCTGCAAGAATCTCATTTACTAGAAAGTGAATCTCTGCAACTTAGGAGGCAACAAATTGGGCAGGTTTTTAATGCCTCAGGGTCCACTAATAGCTGTGGGGTTATGATTCTAATTAATAGAGGCATTCCCTTTATTTCCAAACAAGTTTACAGGGACCCGGATGCCAGATATGTCCTAGTTCAAGGGAGTCTCTGGTCTATGCCTATTTTGCTTGGTAGCATTTATGGGCCTAATGCAGACAATCCGGGCTTTTACATGAAACTTATTTCTATACTCCTTCCCATGCTTCCCATTGGTATAATAATAGGCGGGGACTTCAATCTGGTTCTTGATCCTGAAGTAGACAGGTCTGGTACTGGGTTGAGGGGTTTAACGCCCGGACAGAGGGCCCTCAGGGATTTTCTGGATCAGTGCGGACTGTGTGATGTGTGGCGTGTGTTACACCCAAAGGACAGGGAGTATACCTTTAACTCACCGGTGCACAGAACCCAGTCTCTCATTGACTATCTTTTTCTCTCTCATGCCCTTTTGCCAGGGATCTTGACTACCTCGATCCAGCCAGGTCCAGTATCTGATCACTCTTTGGTAACTTCCAAGCTGGCCTTTCCTAGTATTCCCCATAAAGAAACCCAATGGAAATAAAATGGTCAACTGCTCAAAGACACTCAATACTGTGACCTAATAAGGGAGCAGATTGATTTATTTTTCTCCACTAATTCCTCTGAGGATACGACACCTGATATTTTGTGGGGGGCTTTCAAAGCATATATGAGAGGGATCATTATTAGCTTAGCCACAAAAAGGAAAAAGACTCGAGAGGCGGAATTATTAGCTTCATTATCTCTAATTAGGTCTTTGGAAACCAGGTTATCTTCTAATGCCTCGGAAGAAGATATGAGAAGGCTCTCGATAGCTAAAGATAAATATTTAGACCTACTGAGGGAAAAAGCAGAATTATCTATTATCTGTACTAAAGCAAATTATACCGATCAGGGGGAAAAGGTGGGTCGCCTGCTAGCTTTAAGGTTAAAGCAGCAAGAATCAGCTAGATTTATACCTCCAATTAGGGCCCAGGCAGATGGATCCTTGAAGCTATCCCCTTCTGAGGTTGTGCAGGAGTTTGCCTCTTACTATGAGGATCTATACAGGGATATGGATAATCCTCCGTCCTTAGACGAGCTTGAGGCCTACCTGAGGGATTCCTCCTTACCTTCTCTATTGGACTCTCAGGGGAATTCTCTATCCTCACCAATATCGCTAGAGGAAATTTCAGAGGTCATTGGGGCCTTGCCTTCAGACAAGATCCCAGGTCCAGACGGGTTTTCTGCCTTATTTTACAAAACTTTTCAATCACAATTATTGCCAGTCCTTCACCGGTTGTATTGTCACATTCTTTCTGGCGCAAAAATAGATGCACATCTATTTGAGGCCCTGATTGTACTTCTCTCTAAGCCCGATAAGGATCCGGAATTAGTGCAAAGCTACAGACCAATATCCTTATTGAATCAAGATGTTAAAATTCTCTCTAAAATATTGGCTGATAGAATAACACAAATTCTTCCTGACCTGATTAATATGTCTCAGGTAGGGTTTATGAAGGGATGTTCATCAATTGACCATCTACGTACTCTGTCACATGTAGTCTTGGTGTCCAGGGATGCTGCCTTTCCTGCCGGATTGGTCTCCTTGGACGCTGAGAAGGCGTTCGATCATGTCAATTGGAATTTCCTGTTTCAGGCCCTTAGAGAATATGGCTTTCCGGCTAAATTTATAGAGTGGATTTGGGCCTTATATCAAACTCCATCTGCCAGAGTATCTGGCAACGGAGCATTTTCCAAACCTTTCCTTTGTTTTACGGTACTAGGCAAGGCTGCCCTCTCTCCCCCCCCCGTTATTTAATTTATACTTTGAGCCCCTTATTCGAAATATTCTCAATAATCCAGAGATAAGCGGTATCCCGATTGGCAATCAGGTGGTGAAGATCACGGCTTACGCTGATGATCTCCTTCTTCATTTATCTCATCCTAAAACTTCAATTCCCGCCATGTTGAAGGAAATCACCAAGTTTAGTGCCCTCTCAAACTACAAATTGAATATAACCAAATCCGCCATTTTCCCTCTTAATCATAAGGTCTTTAAAAATGATTTGTCATCTTTTGGTCTCGGTTGGTCTCCACGCGTTCTCAAATATCTTGGAATTAAGCTGATGCGTAACCCCTCCTCCTGGTTTACGGAAAACCTGGAGCCTCCCTCCCAAGTGATAGTTCAGGATCTCAAAAGATGGTCCAAACTCCCTCTTTCTCTTTGGGGTGACATTAATATTATTAAAATGAATGTTTTCCCTCATTTATTTTATCCCCTCTCGCTTCTTAACTCTTTTACTCTGTTATCATGGTTTCATAAAATGCATGGAATTTTCAAAAATTTTATCTGGTCTAATAAACAAGCCAGGTTAGCATATCACAAACTAGCTGCTCAAAAATTAGATGGAGGACTGCGGATCCCCCATCTAGCAATTTATTACTGAGCTAGCCATATTGCAAAATATTTACGGTGGGTTAATCCGGGTCCGTAATATTTAAGACCGACCTGGCTCAAAATTGAGTTAGACGTTATTCAATCTAAGAATATTGATCCCTGGTCATTGTTCTATTTAAAAATAGCCTCCCTTCTGGACACTATTAGTTGTCCTATTATCCGAACATCCCTCAGAGTTCACATGCAGCTTTGTTCATTTCTCCGGTATTCCCCACAAAGGGATTTGTCCCAGTCCATTTGGAATTCCCCATCCTTCTTAATAAATAAAAAGATGATATCTCCTAAATGGTTACCCCAGATTGGGGATGAGATAATTTCTACTTTTCTGGATGACGCAGGGGAATGGATCTCAGTTCCTAATATCATTTGCAAGTTTGATATTCCCTTAACTTTTCACTTCAGGGTGTCCCAATTGAAACATTTACTCTCTACAATACTTGGTAATGTCCCTCCTCATTCTCCTGCTTTTCTGTTTGTATCGGATCTCTCCCCTTTATTGGGGTCATCAGGTACTATTTCCAAAATATATCGTGTCCTATATCAATGGAGATATGGGAGACCAGAAGGCCCTACTAGGCTCTGGGTTTCTCTTTTTCCTCAATATATGCCTAACTGGTCAGCTTTATGGAAGTTCTGTCACAAATATGTCTCTCAGGATAGACTCCGCCTTATGCAATTCCATATATTGCATAACATGTATTATACCACTGTGAAGCTAAAGAAATGGGTCTTATAAATTCTGGGGCCTGTACCAGAGGATGTCAAGATGAGGGTACGCTTCTCCACGTCTTTTGGTCATGCCCTAAGATAAAGTCATTATGGATGGTCATACAGAATAACTTAGACCCCATACTGGGTTTGCAGGAATACTTCACTCCAGATGTATGTTTGTTGGGGGATTTATCCTCTATTAAGGTTAAGATCAGAAGGTTTCATATCTCCATGATTGCACTATCAGTTAAGAAAATTGTGCTTCAGCACTGGAGAGATTCATTAAGCCCAACATATCAGGAATGGGTTAATGAAATTTTGGCTAACTTACGTACTGAGAAAGCGATAGCAAGCCTCCATAATAAGTTGCAGTGGTACAAAAATACTTGGGATCCCCTTCACACGTTAATCATGGTCAGAGCTGCTAAATGAGTCTGTGTATCCAGTGCTTGTTATTTTGTGATACTATACTGTATCCTTCTATTTTTGTAAGTGCCTTGCTGCTGTATGGGGTGGGGGGCAAGGGGGGATGGGGACGGCTCATGTATTACTCTATGTATAAACACTGTATATGGTAATTCTCTGTCCCCTGTATTAGTAAAAAATTTACTAATAAAATATGAATTATAAAAAAAAATAAATTGCAAGGGCATTGCCAGCATCAACTGCCAGGTGGTGTGTAATGCCAGGGGGTGCATAATCAATGTCTGTGCCACGCACTCCGGGGGAGCACATGATGCCTTCATCTGGCACCAGTCGGCACTGTACCACAGATTCGAGAGTGGGGATATCCCCACTGGCCACCTAGTGGGTGAGTATGCAAACGACATGGACAATCATAGGGCCTGGGGGGGCATGGTCAGAGGTGACATGGGTAGTGGCCTGCATGGCCCGGGGAAGACTGATGCTGATCACCAAACTAACCTCCACCCTCTACACACAGGTGACAGTGGATACCCACTCTGTCCCTGGCTGCTCACACCCTACCAGCGGCCTGCAACCCCATCACAGCATCGCTACAGTGAGGCACACGCCACCACATGTAATGTCATTGAGTGGGTGTTCGGGATGCTGAAGGCACATTTCCATTGCCTGGACACCTCCAGCGGTGCCCTACAGTACAGCCCCTCAAAGGCCTGTGGGCTATTCCTGGCCTGTTGCATCCTGCACAACATGGCCAACGAATGTGGGATAGCCGTACAGGTAGAAGAGGGGGACAGTGATGGGGACGATGAGGACGCCAGTGACAATGGTAATGGGCAGCCCCCCCTTGGGCAACGGGACCCCTGACTGCTCTGGCTGGCACAGCTGCACCGGGACACCATCACAGAGGAGCACTTCAGCCAACCCAGGTAAGTCATGGGGCCATGTGCAACCAATAGTGGCTAAGGCACAACCCACAAACATGCATGGACACACACCAGGGGTGCATTCCATCAAGGGAAGTGGCCGGGCATGGAACCACACACACAACCAGGGATGGGTGAGGTCTAACATGCCACGTGGATGGACACACACACACACACATACAATGCACCAGACATGCACAAAGGGTAGGAGGCACACCGACCCAGAATGCCACCCCTAGCCACACACATGTCCACAGACCACCATGCCCACTGCCTGTCCTTTTGCATGTGTCAGATGCTGAGCACCATTGCACATTGGTGTACAGTGCAATGCAGGCATCATCATGCACATGCAACTGCAGCCGGCAGCCGGGAGGGTGTGCAGATGGACTGTGTGTCTGCATGCAGGGCTGGGTACCCACCTGTGCAATGCCCGCTGAAAGACACAATGCACACAGGGCAGCACCAGACAGTAGCCATGTTGGGAGACAGGTCAGTCATGCGCCACAGTGCCCCGGCCACCACGGATGCATGGGCAGCCCCGCTGAGACCCACCAGCACTGATAGGCTGACCACTGGCCTCATGGGGTGGCACCGATGGTCCCCCAGGGGTTCCACTGCGTGAACACGACTGTGCTCATGCAGGGGTCTGCAGCACACCAAACATGCCTGCATCAGGCATGCTCAGGATGTCCCCGGTGTTGACAAGGAGGGTGTTGCAAGATACTGGGAACGGGGGGTGGACAGTGCACTGCGTGGTGTCTGTGACACATGGGCACATGACTGTGTGCCCATTGTGGCCATGACAGCAGTGAATGCCTGTGTCTGCCTGTCAATGGCAGTGGTCGCATCCTCCCACAACCGGTCCATCCCTGCCAGGATCAGAGTGGTGTCTCTGCTGCGATGCTCCTCTGCCCGCTCCAGAGCCACACACAGTGCATCCACCGACATCACAAGCCGCATCTTCTGGTGGACTGATGCTTGTGGTATGCCGGTGTGCTCATCCAAGAGGTTATCTGCCTCCTCGGTATCCTGTCCCTCAAGGTGTGCACAGCCCTGATGCTCAGCACCCCTTGAGGTTGGGCGCTGCACACCAGGACCAGGTCTGGGCATGTCTGCAGGCGGTGCACTGACACCGTCCCTTGACCCTGTACCCCCAAGCCCATTGGCTGACTGCTGATGCTGCTCCTCCAGCTGCCACTCACCAGGGCTCACTGGTGCCACCGCAGTGGCTGCAACAGTCCCATTGTCCTGTACACACACCAGTGCTGCCCCACTGGTGGTGACAGGCACAGGCTGGGACTGTGATGACATGCAGGCCTCCACGGCAGCACCACCCACAGCCATGGCCGCGATGTTACCTGCTGTGTGGACATCCCATGGCACACACATCACTGCCCATGCCGTTAGCGACATCATCATCAGTGACGGACCCGGCACCAGCCCGAGTCACAGCATGCTGGCATCCGTGGACGCTGGCACGTTGGGACATGGGCAGGGCCTCCTCCGCACCTGTTCCAACAAATCAGTCTGGACAGCCAGGCGGGCCCACTGTCGCACTGAGCCACATATACCTGTGGAGGTGGAAGGGCCCTCCTCCATCTCCATCTGACTGTCCTCAGTGGACAGGCCCACCACCACTGACCCATGCAGATGCTCAGGATCTGTAAGGGAAAACAAAGTTGCGTTACTGCATGTTACCTACCCTGCTCCCCCAATAGACAGACCATGACCTACCATGCAGTGACGGGCTACCACCCATCTGGAAGCCACCACCCAGAACACCCTCAATGGCACTACGCTGCATGCTTCCAGCAACCTTCTCCTCCTGTGGGGTCAGGTGTACCATCTCCGGCTGTCCCACACCTGTCGCAACTCATGCTGCCCTGATGGCAGCCACCTTCTCCTTTATCCTCCTCCTGTCTGTGCCCATCTTCTTCTTGCACTCCTGCACGGAGCACTGGTGGCTGCCATGCAGGTTCACTGCATGTGCCAACTCCTCCCATGCAGCAGCATGGGCCTGTGGTGTTCCCTGCCATCTGCTGAGAAGCGGCTCCTGATCCAGGTAGGCATCAAACAGGGCATCGGTCTTGGCCTTGGTGAAATTAGGCCTCCTCCTCCTCCCACCACTGTGTTCCTCCTCTCCTACAATTGGCTTAGTCATTATTTAGCCTGTAAGAATGAAAGTTGTTACCTGTGACTGTGCAGTCCCATGCATGTCCCAAGATCCACAGTCCACACTCCCAAACAGCATGCAACTCACCAATAGACTGCAGTAACCGACTATGGCCAGTGCAGCCCAATGTCACACTTTTATTGCACAACCCATGCAAATGAGGTGAGGCGCAACTTTAAGTGGATGCGAATTGCAGTGCTGCACCATTGAATGGCTGATTAGCTGATTTGCATATGACGACTGAATATCATGCTGTTGTACTTTGTGCAATTGTGTTGAATGGGCTGAGCCAAGGGTGCAGTTCTGTGACATGCGCAGTACACTCCTCACTGTGCATGCCCGGGTTGCTGACACAGGTGTCTGCTGTGCTGCTGATGTGCTGTGCATGGGAAGCAATGCAGGGCATGGCCACCATTGTGCCAGTGGTGCTACAGCCATGTTCACCTATATGGCGCTGTGGCATTGGACCATCATAGGTGCACTGGGGCAACAGCGTGTAGGCCACTACTGGAGGTAGCACACAGGCATTCAATCACGCTACACACATTGGGTTCCAATGGTGCTGTGCCTGTCCGTGCGCCAGAGACCCTTGATCCTGTGCCTGACCTTTGTCCCCTAGGTGCCATGTATCAGGCATGGGTGCACCACTATCGCGCTGTTCAGTGACAGCGCGATAGGGAATGGCAGTGCTGTACCACGCAGCATCTGCACGTGGTGGAGCTGCACTGCAGAGTGCCATTTTGAGCCGACTGAGCAAGTAGAATGCCACGGAGGAGGGCTGCACAGTGGACCCAAGTTGAACTGGCCAACCTGATGGCCATTGTAGAGCCACTTTATGGCCCACTGTTTGGGAAGGCACCCCTGGACTGGTCCAGGAGCCAGGTGTGTGAGGAGGTGGCCAATGCCCTGGAAGAGGCCACAGGAAGGGGGCAGACGGTGGAGCAGTGCTGCCACAGGTATGGCGACCTGCAGAGGAGGGAACCGGATCTGCTTGCCCGCCTGCGGAGACATGCCAGGAGGGGCACGGTGCCACGGCCAGGTAGGTGTTATGTCCACACACCTTTATCTTCCATATAGGTAACATGGTTGTATGTGTCCAGGACATGGGGGAGGGACCATCCGGTGTTAGCTGTGGTGGTGTTATCAGGGTGTGGGGTGGGTGGGTCTGGCTGGGTGAGAGTGCACACACATGGGGGCAGGGGGACTTTGCTACAGGATTGTACTGATGTTCCTCTCTCCATGTTTGCACCACAGGGCTGGAGGAGAGGCATCTCACCTGGGAGATGCGGCGCCAGCAGGAAGACAGGGCCGCTAGGAGGGGCGACGGTCAACAGCACCCAAGGGACCGGTCTGATGATGGTGAGTGCCATACCTCCATGATTACTATTGCATGTTGTGTAACAGGGTGGGCAGCGGGGCATGGCCACCATCCATTGACACCACTGCCATGCACGCAACTTGTGACAGTCAGCACTGTCCAGTGGCACTGCATGTCTGGGAGTGCATCGATGGTGGCCCATGCGTGCACCAGGTACATGGCTGTGCCACTGCCTTTGCACCACATAGCCATGTCACTAAACAGCTATGGTGGTGCTGTGCAGGACTTGGCCAGTGGGTGTGTGCAGTGGTCCGCATGGCTGTATCCATCTGGGTGGGCAGGTCTTGTGGACGTGATCACTGTGGGTGGTCACACACCATCACAGAGGCATGTCCCACGGCTGTATGCCATGCACAGTGGGTGGGCTGTATAGGGCTGTGCATTCACACCTATTGACTGTGCTCCCTTGTCCTAGGTGTCTGCCAACTGCAGGCCATACATGATGTGCTCTGAGAGATCTTGCAAGTTGCGAGGGCATTGTTAGACATATTGCGGGGGTTTGAGGAGCTGGGTATCCGGCGGAAACACAGCAGGCGGAGCAGCCGGAGAGGGGCCCATGGCTCCCAGTGAACATATATCTGCCCCTGATTTCCCCTACTCCCCTGGACCCACCCTCACACCCCTCCTTTCCTGTCCCATTTGTTCATTCCTGCCCCTTACCCACCCCCACCTTGTTTGTGGCCCTCTGCCCCCCATTTGTACATAGTATTGTAAATAGTTCCTTTTGATATGTTTTTTGAATACAGATCTTTTGATATGAATACTGTGGTGGTCTCTGATTTGTAGCGGGCTATAGGTGCTCAGCTGCAGTGGTGTGCATGGCGTCAGGGGTGGTGCAGTCATGGGTATGTGTGTGTGTCCATGGGGAGGTGACTATGGTGTGGGTATAGCTATCAGTCAGTGTCTGTGGTGTGTGTGTTATGCCCTGTGCACTGGATGACTGTGTGCAGTGGTCCATGGTGCATGCTCTGTGTCCATGGTGCCCCTGTAAGCCCATCCATGGCCTGTGCAGCTGACTCCCTTGCATGTCTGTGACCTGCACAGTCTGCTGGCATGTCAGTGGTGGCTGTCCATGCAGGGCAGCCACTGTACCCGTCACAATGCTGGGTTGCCTCCTGTCACTGGTGTGGTGCATGTCTGCCTCAGGTGACACTGTGGCCTCAACAGTTGTTATCCCACCTCCATGCTGTGGCTTGTGTGTGTTGCAGGAGATGTGCACCACTGTCTGTGACTTGTGCTGTGGACAAATGATGGTGGTGTACAGGTCCACAGTGCCTGTGCAGGGTGGCTGCCACTCCTGTGCCATGGAGGACTGCAGGCTGTGTGTACACGGTTTCCATGGGCCCATGCTGGGGGCTTGGTTGCCCCGTTACTGCGTCCCTGTGTTGTTGTGCCCTTGGGTATGGGTGGGTGTTTGTCCATGCACTGTGTGGCATCCGGTGTGGTGCATGCTTCCATGCACCACTGTGGGTGTCTGCGCTGGCTGTTGTGGCCAATGCTGGGTCAGGGTGTGTCCTTGGGAGAGTGTGCAGGGTGCTGTACCACTGGTGGTGGTGTCTGGGGCATGCCCTGTCCCGTGTGGGGTACCTCGTGTGCCAAAACATGGTCGGTCTCTCAGCTGTACCTCAGGGGGACTGTGCATGGTGGCACTGTGTATGCCGTTGTTGCATCACTGTGTGCTGCCACCTGCTGATGGGTGCTTGTGGTGGGGCTGCCTTGCATGGTTCTGTGCTGCACAGGGTTGCATTGTCACAGTGGGGGTGGTGGCATGCATGGGGTTTCCTGCACTGGTGGACGCTGCTCCTGGGCAGGGTGTCTGTGGGTCATGGTGCAGGGTGTGCTCTGCATTGGGGGGATGATGTGGCACGGGGTGGTCAGCCCTCCTTGTGTGCCAGTCACAGCTTGCCAGGGGATGTGATGGGACACCATGGTTCGGCTGTGGGTTGGTTGCTTGTCTCCATGGGCCAGTGGTTATTCCAGCCCTCCCCCAGTTGTGCAGTACGTGGGGTGTGGGGGGATGATGTCTGTTCTGCTGTGTGTTCCTCTTCCCATCTGTGACATAAGTGGTGGGCCCCTACCTCCCTGGTTGTGCAGTTGCATTGCTGCACTGCTACTGGGGGGTGTCCCTGGTTGCGCTATGGTGCCTCTGGACTGCTCAGTTGAACATCCCTTGTTGCGCTATGGCGCATCAGATCTGCTCAGCTTCCCCTCCCTAGTTGCGCTATGGCACAGGTGGTGCAATATTCAGTCGTCGGCTGTAGGCGCATCTTGGCAGGCTCAGTTTTTGAATATTGTGCCTCTTGCACTTGGGCACAATGGACTTGTGCTTGCTCCTGCTATTGCGCACTTTTTGGGCGCAGTTTGAATATCTGGGCCATAGTATATAAGTTATAATTGTACTTAAGACAATCATTCCATTCTCTTTAAGTATAGGCAAAGAAACTAATTAAGCAGGTAATTCAATATTATTGCAGCTATATATCAAATACTAATACAGATATAATAAGAATGGCATCCCCACCCTAATGGTTTATATTTTTATAGATTTATCAGTGGTGGCAATAAATCAGAGATTTCACTCCAAGATGGTTCCTGTTATTCTTGATGCTGTTCTATCATTTCCCACAAAGCTTCATGTTCTCGGCCTCTTTGAACATGAACCACCATTTATTTTTATTAAAGTCACCCAACTCGGGGCATTCCAATTCTCTAAAATTAATATTTTGGTTACTATTGTCCCTAAGCAGAAAAGTTTGCTGTTTCTTTCATTCAGTTTGAAATCCTTTGTATTATTAAAGATCATTAATTCAAATCTTTGTTGAAATGTTATATTCAAAATTGAATTTAAGATTAAAATTGTGCTTTTCCACCAATCTCTCACATAGCAACAATCCCAAATGCAATGAAAAAGATCTCCTATTTTCCTGCAGTTATGCCAACAGGCTTTTCATACATTTTATAATTGCTGTGTCTCCACTATAAGGAAATCCAAGTTTTCCATCTTTACTCTGTTTAGGTATATTGAATATTGAATTTTACTGACTATCTGTCTTCTACTGTTGTTTCATTTATCTTGTTTTATTTATTTTATGTACAGCACCTTGACAATTTGAAAGGCGCTTAACAAATAAAGCTTATTATTATTTAAAAAACCTAGCTAATGTTAGAAATTATCCTCAGAAACTCTGGCGCATGGTTGACTCTGCCTGGAAGGTACCTTCTGCATCTTCCACTACAAATGTATCTTATAGTGGTTCCACTGTGTATTCTAAAGAAGGTATTTGTGGTATGTTTAATAAAAAAAAATTCTGAGACTCCTGCTCTGCTACTGAAAACGTGGGTTTAACCACCAATGAGGTTGTTTTTTGATCCCCTGGCAATGTCTCCTCTCTCAAGATCTAAATTTTACTTCAAGTACATTAAATCTGCTGCTGTCAGTGTCTACAGGGTGGGGTGAGGTGGAATGACGTGAGTGTTATGGCCGACGACCCAAAGGCACACCCCAACGCCTGTCAGTTTTTGCAGGATGGGGGTGGGGTTGGCATTACTTCAATACTTCACTGCTATTCCTATTATGCATCTCTCTCACTCCTGCACTACCAATGCCAATACCAGACAGCAAACATTCGGCATTGACAAATGTTTGTTACTAAATACTTTTCTAGGCCAAAAACCTGCTTATTTAGAGCTAGCCACTTACTAATTTTGTACTCTGAACATCTTACCATTTCCTTCTGTTTGAATATGTCCCTTATCCAGTTTTTTGTGTCTCTATAAATTTCTTCTCATGGTTTTATATAAGTATCTGCAATATTTTGTATGAGCCCATATGGCTTAATCCACTTTTATATTACTTCTGTTATGGGAAATGTGAATTTTCTATTATGATAAGTTATGGCCTCATCCAAGCACTGTCGTGGTAATCAATGTTCTGGCATCTTATACACTTTTAAAAGTATTAAATTATTCTTTCCTGTATTAGGCATTCAATAGGGATCTGTCCCAGTTCAGCTCTAATTAGTGCTGCTGGAGCCCCTTGTGGTAGGCCCATAAATTTTCTATAGAATATATTAATGGTCTTCTCTATTTCATTGTTTATTTTCTGGCCCCAAATGTCTGCTCCGTATAATATCTGTGACCTTATTTTAGTGGTTATTACTTTTATTGATCCTTTTATTGAACTATCTCCAAATTTGTAATAGAAACTTAATATGGCTGGCAGGAATCTTTTAGTTTTTATTTCCATTTCTTTTGCATGGTTATTCCATGAGAAGTTTTCATTCATGTTAATACCCAGATATTTGAAATCTCTCACTTGTACTAATGTGTAGTTGTCAGTTCTTATATTGTACACTTTTCTTATCTTTATTTCCAAATACCATAGTCTTGGTCTTCTCAGAATTAATTTTCAGTTGTGCCTTTTTACATTCTTGATGAAATGTTTCAAATAATCTTTTGGCTCCCAAATGACTTGTAGAATTTAACACTATATCGTCTGTAAAAGCTAGATAAGAACAGTGCTGTTCCCCTGTTTTAGGCATATGATGTTCTGGTTTATATAACTTAATCACTATTCTATTTATAAATAAATTGAATAGAATTGGTGACAGCACACAACCTTGTCTTACTCCCCTGTTCCCATTAAATTCTTCAATATATTCACCCTAACTGTTTTACCTGATTTTAATTAGATTTTCTTTATATAGAGTCTTTAATAGGTTTAGCATTACCATATTGATTCCCAGTTCTTCTAGGCTCAACCAAAGTAAATTTCTATTAATACTATAAAATAACATTTATATATATATATATATATATATATATATATATATATATATGTACAAAACAATTTTTATTAATTTCTGTATATTCATGAATTAAATGGCTTAATATAAAACATTGGTCAATTGTTGAATGTTTTTCCATAAATCTGGCTTGGGCTTCTTCTATTAAATTGTTTTCATTTATCCAAACCATTATTCTGTTGTTCAGAATTCTTGTAAAAATTGCCTGTGTATTATCCAATAAACTTATGGGTCTATAACAAGCTGGGTCCTGTTTTTCCTCCTTTTTTGAAAATAGGAACTATAATTGTACTTACCCATGATTTTAGCATTTTACCTTTTTCCACAATGTAATTAAATATCTTCTTTAAAACTGGTATCTATAAGTCTAAATGATTAATGATAACATCACTTGGTATGCCTTCTGTTCCATCCACCTTATGTCTTTTAAATTTCTTAATAGAATAATATTTTTCAGATTCATCTATTCTTTTCCTTAGTTGTACTTGTTGGCTGATTATTTGTTCTAGGGTGTTGGTTTTAGCTGTATCATAGAAAATGGTTTTACAGTGTTGTATTCATTTTAAAGGTTCTATAAATGCTTCACCTTCTCCTCTTTTATCACTGTAACCCTTGGCTACTAGTATCCAAAACTTTCTATTATCTTTTTTGTAGACTGTATTCTCTGTTTCCACAAGTCCTGTCTATATTTTTCCTTAGGAATCTTCACTACTTTATTATATGCATTTCTGAGTTTGAGTTTTTTTTTCCATTTTCAATATTTGGATACTTTTTTGTTCTTCTTGACTATATATTCAATTTTCTTTTGTCCATGGCACATTCTTTTTTAAACGAAACTACCCCATTTTTTTGTAGATATTTTTTTTTTGTGCACCAGAATATATAGTTGTTGGACTATCTTTTCATAATTGTTTATACACTCTTCTTCTTCTTCAGAGTCTATGACCTTATTCATTTCAAATATGATTCCTCTTACTTCCATTGTTGTTTGGAAATATCTGTGATTTATTTCTTCCCAAAAACCCCTTTTCTAGTTTGTATCATTTTTAGTCCTTGCTGAACTTGATTTATTATTGTATTATTTTGGTAGTGCCCCATTTTTACTTGCAGTTCCAATGTAAAGTGTTCACTTTCCCTTTGATGCCCTATTTTCATATTAATAATCTTCCACCATGTATATACTAATCCAAATCATATCTATTATTGAGGCATCTATGTTATTCATGAAGGTATAACCACCCTTACAATCTGAACTAGATCTTCCATTAACTAATAAAAAATGTCTTATTCTAAAACTATTACATAACCTTGTTCCCTTTTTTGTTACACTTATTGTCCTTGGAACATCTGATATTTTTAAGTCTCTCATATATGCAAATTGTTATAACATCAGAGATATCTTTTGTAATAGTTGGTAAATTGCCTACTCTTGCATTAAAATCTCCTAGGATAATTATTCTAGCTAGTGGGTTATTGGCTATTTCTTTATCAATTACGTTTTCTAGATGATCAATAATTCTGGATCTTAGACTATTATATGTTGCTGGAGGTATATAAATATTCAACAATATTGTTTCCTTGTCTTTGTTCTTAACCCTTAACCCCATAATGTTATCATTTTTAATATCTATTTCTGAGGATGCATAGTTGTTACTCAATCTACTCAAAATTACTAATCCCCCACTGTTTCTGCTACATTTCTTATTTCTTGTGGCACTTTTAGAATAAGATTCATAGCCATTCAACGTTGGCTCATTATTGTCATATGTTTCTTGTATACAAATTAGGTCAAAATTGTTGACATTTTTAAAACCCTCATTGTCTGCTAATTTATTTTTAATACCAGATGTGTTCCATGACAGAACCTTCAGGAACTAACCTTCCATTTTCTCTTTTTCCCTATCCAGCTGCGTTTGTCTGATCAAGCTTCTACACAGGCTTCCAACAGTGAAAATCTGTTTACATTTTCAAGCATTTTTGCCCATTTAGGTTTTTCATTCTGTGTTCCTCTGTGACATAACTGTACATTATCTTCACACATATATCCCCAAAGGATCTAACTCACAGATCTTTTGCACTGTCTGTTCATAAACGTGTTCCTTATCTATCCAAATAGTTATCTGGCCCTTATCTTCCCATCTTATAGCCCTTTTAATGTTGTTTCTTAGTCCTGTTATTTTCAAGATTGGTTCCAATAGTTTTCCCATTTATGTTCTCAGATTTTTATTTGTTTCATTTATGAAGTGAGCCAACCTCAAAATGGACAGTGATTTAGTAGAACTTTCTATATTTGTTGATTTATTCACTTTTTCGTAATATTCTGTAAACAGTTGCTCAAGGGTTGAAATACTCCAACAATGTACAGTATAACTACTCGTTGGAGTTTTGCCTTGTTAAATGCTATCATTTTTAAAATGAAGTATTTATTTATTATTGTAAAAAATCCATTATTTATCCTCTAGTGGCCTTATTATACTTAAGCTGTATGTCAATACCTGGTCATTCCCCAAAATAGGCAAAACCAGGCTTTTAATGTTCTCATCTAGTGTTTCCTCAGTTGCATTGGGCAGTAATTCAACATCCAAAAGAGATAAAATATAATCTGACTCTTTCATTTTTCTCATAAAATCCAAACATCTATTTCCCAGATTGAATTTTTTCTCTAATAACCTCTGTGTCTCCCTAGACTCTTTTTTCACAACTCTCTAATTTTTTTTTTTTTTTTTATTTCTTACACTATTGATTCTTTGTTTTCTCTCATTTTGTTTGGCTTTTTTTTGTTTGATTATATTTGGTTCATTGTCACAAAGCCCATGGTTGCTGAGATCTGTCTTTGGTCTCTTTTTTCCTTTATCTTTCTTCCCTTGCTTTTCCCCATAGGTACCTCAGGTGGCTCTCTAGTTGATGTCTGTTTTTGGGTACTGTCCTGATCCATTGAATCATGTTCCTTTTTTGCATTTAAGTTTTTTTTTTTGCTTTTTCCCCATCCTTCTCTCCCTTTGCCCCCCTTTGTTTGGTTTCTGTACAGTCCCACTTTTTGATTTACTATCTTCCATTGCTTTTTCCTTCTCCTCTCATTTTAATCATAATGTTTTATTTCTTTGTTTTAATTCCCCAGATATACTATCGTCCCTTTCCCTTGGTGTAGGTAGCATTATTAATTCCATTGTTAGGTCTTGACTCTGGATTTCATATCTCAAATTCTGGCTATTTGTTTCTCTATTTTCTTCCTGCTGGTTGTTAATTTGTAGGCCCTGTAAAGCTTGTTTGTTTTCTATTGTAATTCCTTTTATGTAATTCAGATCCTGTACTATTTTTACTAATTGCTCAAACATTAGAATATTATGCATATATGGGTCTTTCAAAGAAAGAGCTAAATCTTTTGTTATCAATTCAGTGTCAGGGATGAAAGTTTCATCATGGATCACGAATATTGTATCTTCCTCTTCCTCTTCCTTATTATCTCCACTAATATAAGATTCATATAGTTCTTTAATGGGTATATTTTCCTTACTTTCTGCTCTCTGTTTGCTGTCTATTATTTTAAGTCCTTGTGTTATTTGGTATAAATGGTTCCTTACTTCATTTATTTGTTGTGGTAATTTACTATTTTGGGTCTCATACTCTATATCATTTTTTTCCCCAATTTGTATCCTTGTTTTTCTGGGACCTTAAACTGGTTTACTTTCCTATGCTATTTTTTCACTCTCTGTGAGTTTCCTTCTCTGATCCTATGTTTTTGTCTTTGTCTTTCTTTGTTTCAAAATTTGGGGTAGATGTTTGAAACTCTGTAACACTTTCTTGCTCTATAAACTCCTCATGGGTCTTAATCTTGTCATTTTTTTTTAGGTATAATGGTAGTAATTTGAGGTTGTTGCATATAGTCCTCTATCATCTCCATCCTCCCTTTTTTCCCTTTGTTGCCTTTGCTCTCCTTTATTTTTTCCCCCTTATTTTGAAGTTTGTATTGTGGTAACTGATCCATTTGATCTACCGGACCTATTAGGCCCACTAGATCCCTTGGGTCCTTCTTATTCTTACTTTTTGAAGCAGAATGACTTCTTGTCTTCACTGGCATATTATTAACGGTGCAAAAGTTTGCTATGTGATATAACCTGGAGGATATTTAAAAGCTTTTCTGTTTTAAAAAACAAAGTATCACAGCAAGTCACAATTTTATGCCCTTAATCAACCTTGATCACTAAATTCCAGTTCAGAGTTTAATCAGTATAAACCAGTATAAATCAATTGTTTTACATAAAAGCTTATGGCAGCTAAATTTTACAAACAGTGTACTATGTAAAATGTAAAACATATGTGAATATAGAAAACCCCAAGCAGGAAAAAAGTAATACACTTATGTTATATTAAGCAATCAGACTAACTGCTCTATAGACTATAACCTCACAGACTCAGATTCTGCCAGGAATGAAAATCATGTGAGTCCAGTACAGCTTTCTGAATAGCTCTCAATTAGCTCCTGATAATTATCCAGTACTCAGGTTGATCTGCTAGATATACTGTCTAGATGTATATGGAAGATAAAAATAAAAGTACTTTCATGGTAGTCTCCTGGATTTGCTACTTGCGTTTTTATTAGTCCTGCTGCTTCTACAGGACCCCCTGGGCTTCCACTCTGTTCACATCTCTGATCACAAGCACCTTCCAAGGAATACAGCTGGTATACAGATATCTTCTAGACAGCTGGCGCAGTCAGCAGGGAAGGATCTCACAAGTTTATAGAATTGGTGCATCTTGTATATCTTGTATCACCCAAATAGGTGCTGATTCAGGCCATCCAAAGTATAGGGTACACAAATAAAGGGGAAAATCACCTAGGAAATTTAGGCAAAAAGGAAAAGTTGGATGAGTAGAAAAACCCTGGGTGTAGTTATATAGCTAGATTTCTAGCAAATGTTGAAACTAGCTACCTATCCTTAGCTATCCTTGGTTATTGGTTACATCAGGTCTCAAAAAAAATGATTCATGTTCTGAGACTCAATCTAAACTTGATAAACATTATAGAGATTAAACTGTGTATGGATAAATATATCAAGGAGAGATTAATAGTCTCACACAAACAAGAATAGTGTAAAATGTGCAACCAAAAGTGCTACTTACAACGCTACTGCCATTGGTAACAGATGTATTGATTCTGACAAAGACAAGAAAGATTTAAACTTGTGTTCACAGAACAAGATAGCACACAATCTCCAAATATCGCTTTCACATGACCATATAGCCGTGTAGCTAAATTTGACTAGATAGCTATAGTAAGAGCTGTAGTAGCTGCGGTAGTTTGAGCCTTTAAACTGTGCAAATAAAGAACAGGATTTTACAAAAGGCAAAAGGCTCAACTTTGGCTAATGTGTTAAAAATAATGAAGCTCAAAAACACGAAAGCACAATAGCTACTAAATAAAGGCTGCATAAACAACACGGCATGCATTCAGCATGTGCAGTCAACCCCAAAATGATGATTCTGAGAGGTAAAATGCCACGCATGCACTTTAAATCAGTATCACAAATCACATGGGTCTGAACACATATGTGTGACATATACAGGAAATTAAATCTATTGTAAGTCCTAAAATTTTGCAAATTTTGCAAGTAAAAAGAAATAGATAATAAAAGCACTCCCACTCAATAAGTACAATAAAGACAACAAACAAAAAAAATTAAATAATAATAATAAGTGAAAACAGAAAGGGAACAACACTCTCCTTTTTGACCCATGCTATTTTCAGCTTGGGACCTCTCTATGTTTCAGTTCAACAAGAATACAGCATATATAGGGGAGCTTGCAAATAAAAATATTTTCAGTTGGCAGTTAACTGAAGTAAAGGTGGGGAATTCTCACCTCTTCTGGTCCACCTCTCAGGTGCTGCTTTTCCAGGTTGTTGCCCATCCCCCACAGGGCTTTCTGCTGCTTCTCTGACATGGTGGGCTAGTCGGCCAACTCAAGAACTCCAAGCTCCTAGGAGAAAAGCAACAGCAGCAGGAAAGGGGGCACCAAATTTACTGACACACAGGCTAAACTGGAAAGATAGCCAGACCTCAGAATAGCAGATAAAGACACACTCTGCTCATTAATTCAGGCAATGGTGGCATACCTTACATAAAAAAGAGTACAGCATTCTGGCTATCCTGCTTCTTCTGCTACTCCACAGCAGAATAGCATGCAGTATCAAGCTCATCCTCAAGAGGCCCAGTGCAGTATCTACATCCTCTGCAGATAAAATGTTGGACCAGTTCTGCTGTCTAAGGTGCTCTTTGAGGGGTCCAAGTTGCCCTTTTTTAAGAGGTGGGATGGGACCACCCTTGCTGGGAGTCTAGGTGACTTATTAGACCATGTACAGAGAATGTGAGAGTGGTCACTGATGCCCTTCCCTTGAGTACTGAGGATAGGTTTTACTGTAAGTATTTGTACATTTTTGCCCAAGTTTATATGCAGGAGCATCCATCCATGTAAGTGATCCTTAATATATATGATGCATCCACACACCCCTTACCAGTTCTGTTAAGCATGAATGACTTGTATCCTTTCAGCTGGATTTCGATATCCTTGGTCTTTGAAGTGAGCCAGGTCTTAACAACTGACAGGTCATTAGGCTTGTGTTGAGCTACCCACAGTTGGAGTGAGTCAAATTTAGACAGCAGGTTGCAAATGTTAACAAAAGCAACTGTAACAAAGCTATGCTTTTTTATGGAATCTGTACATATGACTGTAGAGCCAGGATTGGAGTGGATATTACCAGATAAGAGAAGTAGCAACCAGGCCAGGTTAATTGCCTGCAACCTACAATTTTTAGGGGCAGGTTGTGACACCGAGGGTTTGCAGTGCATTTATGGCATTTGCTGGAGACAAAGAGCATGTTGAGGGGTGGGGAGAGAGGGGGGTAGTTGGTGTTTAGTTGTAGTGAAACCAAATTAAGCATATGTAGTTAGTTTGCTGTGGCTGAGACAGCTGGAGTAGATGATGGACTTTGGTAGCCAATGTAATAAGACATTATAACCGAGCTACCATGAGGACATAGTGCCATATCTCATGATAGGGGTAGCAGTATAGAGAACACTGTTAGGAGGTGCCAGCTTTTAAGTGGCAGCATAATCACATGCAGCCAAGTAGTATCACTCGACCAGTGGGGAGGAGGGTGGTGCACTTGGGCAATGCTGTTCTAATATGTAGGGGAAGAGAAAGTAAATTGAGTGGGCAGGGCAGACAAGATTAGCACTATGGTAAGATTGCCACCTGTAGTGCAGGAGGTTGGAGGTTTGAAACCAGTTACAGGACAGAATCTGGGAACAAGGGGAAAAGGAGGAGTTTCAGAGAGGGTTGTAGGTGAGCAGTGTGTGAATGGAGACAAGTGGAATGGAAAAAAGGAGATGGTGGGGCAAACAACAGAAGGTAGGCTGAGAGGAATGAGGAAGGAGGTGGAGGTCTAACAACTGTCAGCATGCAACTTATTACCACGAAGTTCTAAGGTTTGTCTGACTAGGTTGAAGCAAAGGGGTAAAGCCCCTTTCAGTAAGGCAGGTTGCTTTTATTAATGTGTCTCCTGATGGCCAGGTTTCCTCCAGAGGGGGCATAGCCCTAGGGAAGGAAGTCCATTTAATGGAGTGTCAGGGGCAGGAGTGGGTGGTGGGCTGAAAACTCAATAAAACAAGCAGCAGCCCATAGCAGAAGGCAAGGGCTAAGGAAGTAATTAAAATCACCTTGCCCACAATGAAATGAAATGAGCTTGAGCCACTGAAGCTAAACCTAGTAAAGGCTAATTAACTGATTTACTGTGGCTTTGTATTAAATTAAGCAAGTCATACATCAAATATCCTTAGCAAAAGTGGTAATTCAAGCCATAGGGGCTGGGAGCTTCTGGAGCTTCTGAATGAAGTCAAGTGTGTGGAGCCAGATTCAAAAAGCTGCTGGTGCGACTGAGCGGGAGTGAAAGCACTTGGTGCCCTGTGGATCAGTGTACTTGTGAACAGAGGCTGGGGTCCTGCAGTGGGAGGGTGGTGTGCTGTTCCTGGGAGGAGCCTTGTGAATGGAGGTTGGGGTCCTGTAGTGGGAGGGTGGTGTGCTGTTCCCAAGAGAGCCTTGTGAATGGAGTCCAGGGTCCTGCAGGGGGAGGGTGGTGTGCTGTTCCCAGGTCAGCCCTGTATTCTACTCTGATGTCACTGATGAACATATTAAAAATGGATTGGACCCAGGACTGATCTCTGTGACACTCCACTGGTTACCTCCCTCTCCTTGGATCTGACTCAGTTTACTACTAGCCTCTGTTGTCTCACTTCCAAATAACTTTTACCCATCTAACTATGCCCTTTGTTGCACCCAGATCCTCTAACTTCTTCTGAAGTTTTCTGTGTGGCACCAAGTTGACTGTCTTGCTGAAGTCAAAGTAGAGTAAATCCACTGCATGATCGTTTGCCACTGTCTTAGTTACCCAGTCAAACAATACTATCAGTTTGGTCTGATAAGACCTCCCTTCCATGAACCTGTGATGCTTACTATTCTGAAGCCTGTTTTTCACCAGGTTGTCCACTAGGTCCTCTTTCACTAGTCAGAAGAAGCAAAGGCCAGCACCACTAATCCAGTGGGAAAAAAAGTTTTATTCAGTGAGTTTTTACAGCCATTGCAGCTTGGACAACTGTGTTGGGATTAGATTTGGACCCTCTTTGACTAGTGTCTCCGTCAGTTTACCCACAGTGGAGGTAAGACTGACAGGTCTGTCATTACCTAGCTGTTCTTTGCCCCATCTTTGTGTAGCAGAACTATGTCCACTGCCCTATAGTCTTTCAGAACCACCCCTGTCTGAATAGAGCTATTGAATAGTGCTACCAGGGGTTCAGTTAATTCTGATGCCAGTTCTCTGAGTACCGCTGAGTGCATTCTGTCCAGTCCGGGGGCCATACCTATCTTTATGGCTACTAGCCCTTTTCTGACCCTTTCACTAGAAAATACCTGATGTCTCATTTCTGAGCCCATCTCCTTTCAGCAGCTTTTATGTTGCTCACTAGCAAAGGCTGACTGTCCTCTGTTGTGAATGTAGAGCAGAAACAGTAGTTCAGAATGACTGCTTTCTGCTTATCTTCCTCTATTGCTTGCCACTTCTGTTAGCCTAAAAATGTCCACATCTGTCTTTCTTTTTTCCCCTTGTTCTACCTGAACAAATACTCCCCCCATTGATCCCCCTCTTAAACGTGCAGTTCTGTGTCTGATTTAGCATCCCCATCTGCCCTCTTGGCCTACCTGGATCTTACTTGGTGTTCCTCCTATTCTTTATCCGCTGCTTCTTCTTCTACCTGATGAAGGCCTTCCTTCTGGCCCTCTCTGCTTCCCTGACCTTTTCAGAGACCCATACTGGTCTCCGGAACCTGTTTCTCTTGGTAACCATTGTCATGCATGTCTTTGTGGCCTTGAGAGTAGCCCCTTCTTTTCTCCCCATCTTTTCTCCATGCCCCTGATACTGTCTGCTCCAGTTAACCTGTCCTGGAATAATTCCCTCATTTGGCTGAAGTCACTTTTTATTTATTTCAAGTGTAAAAAGAAGTGCTAAAGCAAAGTCAAAATGGGGGGAAAAGGGTATTTTACAAGACAGAAGATGAGGTGCAATCTAAAATAGAATAAATGAGTATAGGTAAAGGTTACAACCAGGTCACTGTGCAGGTGGTACAGGTGTTAGTCTCTCAGTTACTAGCCCTGCCTTGCACCAGTTGGGCCAGGCAAGTTTGAAGGGCCTAGGCTCATTAAGCTCCTTACATGGGGGGCTCAGGATGGATTGGGAATAAGGGGATTAACACGGTGCCTCCACCCAGAGAAGGAAATAGTGGGCCTACTGACCAGTAGAATACTGTTCCCCATGATGCAGTACTAACCCTCCTCCCCAGCAATTTTCAGACACTACCCTGAAATACACTAGTACTAGTACCCCACTTCAATTGCAATTTCAAATACCTCTGTATCATTTAGCAAACATCACTAATAATATGCTCACACATAAAATTTTAGAAACTAATGACAGGACTTTGTTACTCAGCAGCTCTGGTCTGGTGAAGAAAATAAGGTTATAACAAACAGTTTAAACAATGATTTGGGGCAGTAACAACACAATTTGTTCCTGCTAAATTTCACGTGTATTACTTCAAGCTATGAACTCTTGGATGTCTAAGCTTCTCCACAGAGCAAGTGCACTAGACCTCCCAACACACACACACACACACACACACACACACATATACACATGATTGCAACCATAACTACTGTACTGTAGGGCCTTCCACTACCCACCAAAGTAGATTTTCATTGTTTCAAATAACTTTCTAAGTGAGCACTCTCTTAAACTGCAGTTCAGCCCTAACCACTGGGTACCCATATAAATTAAGCACTGTTGCAGGCCTGATGTTACAGTGCCCAGGATCTTGCATTGGTGCCCTTACAGATATATAAACTTGCTTTAACCCCACCCAACTGACAGTTGGCTAGCCCTTTCACATAAGCAAAATAAACTGTAATTTATCAGAGATTCCAAAACAAATCATAATCCAACAGGGAATTTCAAACAACAGCATCAGTTTTCTGGCTTGTAAGGCAGTACTCGCATGTCCTACACCAATGGAAAGCAGTCGCTGATGCTTCTAGATGGATGTTGTAACAGCAGCAGGCAAATGGTGGTTGTAGGCCCTGGCTAGGCCTGATGTCTATGTCACAGCTCTTTTTCCTGTCGATCAACATGTGGCAGTGAGACAAGTTCAGAAGGGCCGAGACTGAGCAGCTATCCTGACTCATTCCAGTGGGTTCTCACTTGATCAAGGGTACAAGTACACAAGACAAGCCCTGACCACCTCCTCCCTCAAACACAAGACTGGGAAGAATGGCTTGTTCTTATCTCTGATATCAACAGTCTGCAGATAATATCAGTGGATTCAGTTTCTAACAGCAATGCAGTCTTCACAGTACCTTTTCTCAGCTCAGATGAAACTTTCAACAACCAGATTCATTCACACCAGAATCTTTGGTTCTGAAACCTGGCTAGGCACTCAGCTCTTCCCCTCAGCACATCTGTTCTCTCCAACCTCTCAGGAAGGAGTGCCCTGAACTTTTCTATGTAGGTGGAAGGGTTCAGCTCAGCTCCCTCCTCTTTTAGATTATAATTGACTGTCCAGACTTGGCATTCGCACTCTGACTCCCTCAGTGGTTACAAAAGGGTACCAAGTACTTTGCTGCTTTTCTTCTCAGTTGTCTGTGTTCTTTCCAGGACCTCTTGCACTCCAGTTGGTCGACTGCAGGGGTCAGGGGTCACAAGATGACATCCATCTATTTACATACATTTTAAGGCCTGTCAGTTGTTTTTCACCGGTTAACTTGTTGCTAGTTGTTACTTTCAACTTTACAAACAGTTAAACCAACTGGGATTATAATCTGCATTGTTCTTGACAATGTTAATGGTCCTTCTGGTTCATCTTTGGGTGCAGGGGTGCCCTTTTCATCAGTGTCGTACAATGAGAGAACAAACAGGCAAAAATAACAACCCTTTCCTGGCCTCCAGCACCAGTTTCAAGCAGAGGATGCAGGTGTCACAGGTGAACTTACCTCGAGTCACTGGGGGCTCAACAGGTAAGTCCCACCTTTGTGAGGGTTACAGAATTTTCACTGCTAATATGCACTGCTGCTTTAATATATATATATATATATATATATATATACTGTATATATATATATATACACACACTATAGGGGCATAGTTGCGTCCCTATATTTAGGGTTGAGTAGGCACTTTAATGTTAAACTTCAAATTCTGCATGTTAATAACTTTGCAACCGTTCCACAGATTTGCACGAAAGTTGGTATGCATGGTGTGGGATGGTAGATCTTTTGGTTTGCCAAGTTGTGTTTCAGTTGGACATACAGTTTTTGCACAGCAAAGTGACAAATAATGCAGTTTTCACCATTTTTTGCACAGTATTTGTCAGTGGCGCTGCGTGGCCGCTGTGTCATCTACCAATCCGAATCTTGGGAGATAGAAAGCACATGAGTCAAGGAACATGCCACTTTTTATTTGGTGAAAACTTATTAATCCATTCAAAAGTTATTAAAGTTTGAAGTTCCCATTATAAGTCAAATGGAACATTTGCATGTATGATTTACAAAAAAAGAATTTTCGGCCACGATCGCGGCCGATTTTTTTGCAGCCTCACAGTCAAAGAATTAAATAACTCTTAAACAGTTTGGTCTTTTTACTTGAAATTTTCAGGGGTTTGAGGGGATGTCCTAGAGATGTCACTTAGCTTGTTTTGGTTTTGGAAAATTAATCGGTTGTGGAGATATTCCATGACAAATTTGATGTTTTTTCCACAGGATTACATTGCGTTGCTTTGGTCTTTTTACATGAAGTTTTCTTGGTTTTGAGGGGATGTGCTACTGATGTCAATTATGTTGTTTAGCTGTTGGGGAATTAATTGGTTGCAGAGATATTCCATGACAAAGTTGTCATTTTCCTCTTAGGATTACATTGCAGTCTGTGTCATGACTTTCAGCACCGTTATCTCAGAAACTAAGTGAGATACAGACTTTTCGCTACTGTGACTTTGCTGAAAAAGATTTGAAATTGCAGAGTAAGCCTACAGTGGAATTTTTTCCATATGTTGCACGGTTCATGAGATATTGTGAAATTACTGTCACAAGGGTTCAAAGAGTGCCTGTCCAGTGCTGTTCGGTGCCCATATCTCAGAAACAACTTGAGATGCAGGTGCGATCATTGATGTTATATGCAGTACCCACTGTCACGATTTCAATGACGCTAGAATTTTTTTCTAGCTCTTATGGTTCACAAGATATGCATAAATTCCTATTACAATTATTTGGTGCCCTATATGACTGTTGCATGGCTCTGTGGCTTTGCGTAAGTGTGAGTGTGGGCCCAGATGCATCTTGTTATGCAAAAATTGGCAACTTAGTGGGAGCGCAGGGCCCAATGGGCCCCGCGTTCCCACCAATACGCATATTTTACTACTTGTATTACACTTTTTCAAAAAGTAAGGAAATTCTATGCAAAAAAACTGCGTTAATGCATCAATTAGGGCTAAAGCAAAAAGAAGTCAGGAAATGGAACATTATGGTTGAACCCCTAACTCCCCCCATACTCTCCCACACCGATCCTCCACAGGCTGACAGACTCTGGGTGTGTCATTGGGGTCATGAGGCCTAAATCTCACCCCATGCTCCTTTACTGTAGCACATCAATGTGCTCACACATGGAATGGGGTAAGATTTGGGCCTCATGACCCTTAATGACACACCCCGAGGCGTCAGTCTGTGGAGGATCGGGGTGGGATGTGTGTGTGGGGGGAGTTAGGGGTTCAACCCTAATGTCCCATTTCCTGCCTTTTTTTGCTTTAACCCTAAATGATGCATTAATGCAGTTTTTTATATAGAATATATATACACTGATCCTAAGGTGAGCTAGCATACTAAGTGTACTGCATTTTACAGTATGGTCCACTGTGATGCATTTATTGATTCAAACTGTTATATGAATATTAAGTTTTGTATACAGAGTATTGTTACCACCATCTCCCTGAAGAAGTTGATTCATCAGTGACACATTGGAATTAAATATAATGGGCAAACAATAAAAACAGAACTAAAAGAAAATATTTATAGAGTTGACTTTGTTTCCATTGATCTGTTGCACCTATATCATTGAGAAGTAATCCAGAAACCTGTTCTCCTTGGTCTTTTTATATTTGCAGGACTCGACTGGTCCTGGCTTACCAATGTCTCTGTAGATCCACTCAAGGAGGATTGGGTGCCCAGTGACAAAAAGCCAGAACAGTCAAACAAAAGTCATGGCACTCACCCTCCAAAACAAATAAATGGGAGTCCATTCACTTGAGGATACAAAAATGTCCCTTATATTTGAAGCAGAAAAGTAAAAATAACTACAGCAGAGAGAGAATAGAAAACACCTGAAGTTTCACCTATCTTAGGCTTTGTCAAAGGTAGTGCCATCTAGAGTAGAACCCGATTTATAGCAGGCTCAATGATGTGTATTTACATACTGTATTTAAAGTGATAGTGTAAAAACAACAAATTTCACCACCTACACACGTATTTGTAACAACCCTGCAGAAATAATCAATACAGACACTATTTAAAAAGATCATATGATTTGGAACCTCACAGTTATCCCCATTTTTCAACATTTAACATGAATACCATTTCATTACTTTTGTGTAGGGAGAGTGAGGTTTCTATTACACAGAGAGCCATATTTAATAATTAATTTAACACTAAAAATAATCAGAAAAGTATTTCCTGAGAAAAGTCAGACATACACCACTGGTGCTATATAAAGCTGGGAAAGAAGGAAGACAGAGGGAGGCAAGGAAAAGCAAGGTGAGGTCCATGGGGGGGAGGGAAAGGAAAGGAAACCAGTGGAGGAGAAGAGTTCCCCAAATTTCTTTCTGTAGTACAGCAAGTTGAAAACTGGTGAGCAGAAAAATACCGAAAAATACAAGACTGAGATCACATTGCACATTTCTTCTTACAGATTGGTTTCCTAACAGAGAGGCTCATGAAAAAGCCACCCCTCCAGCTGGGTGTGCACATGAGAAAAATCTCAAAACCACACATAATTCCAGCACCCCCCACCACAAAGACAGACCACAAGCTCATCAGGTACTTGGGGCCCTGCCTGTTGTTCCTGAGTCTGTGCCTCAGCACTTTATGAGGTTTGCACTTTTATTCTGCCTTTACATATATTGCCTTAATAAATTGCTTTCACCTGATGAGCTTGTGGTCTGTCTTTGGCAATTGGGAATACTAAGTAACTAGTTTCTAATAGAAGAGCACCAAAAGTTAGTTATTTGCAGAGTAGGGCAAATAATATATACTGTACATTATCTATCCTTTAAAAACGGTTCTAATTCAGTCTGCTTAATTAACCTACTAGAGCTACTACATGCTCCTAATTTATAACTCCAGAAATACTCTTGCTTGCTTAAAGCAAGCTCTGTATCACTACCTCTTGGTCCCAAATACACCTGTTTCAGGCCTATAAACTTTAACTCATGTTCACTTTTGTTTTTTGCATATGGGTATGTGTGGTCCAAACATACAGTACTCCATATTGCCATTTTTAATGGCTCAGATATGCTCCCCTATTCTTTCTTTCCACTTTCTTTTGGTGCGCCCCATGTAGTATGCCTCATATGTACAATTAACCATATAAACTACAAATGTAGTATAACAGTTAATGAACTGGAAAATGTCTACATTTTCTCTGCTGTATGGATTTTGAAATGTGGTGCACTCTTTAACATATGGGTAGTATTTGCACCTACCACACTTTTTGCACCCTCTGGGTAATGGGGGCAACCAATTTCTATGTCTGGGTACAGGCTGCACTGAGTGGACCAGGTGGTCTTTCAAATTTTTGGCCCTTCTGTAGGCCATTCAAAGGGGAACCTTAACTCTTTTTCTGAGGCGTGGGTCTAAATCCAATGCATACCAATTTCTATATAAGACTTCCTTTACTTTCCATGATCTGACACTAAAAGTGCTTACAAGGGCGACAACTGCTTACCAGCAAAGCTGTATTACAATTGGTTGGTTTCCTGTATAGGCAAGTAGTCACTGTCCCATCTATGTGTTTTTGCATTTTCAAATACAAAAAGAAAACCTCCTCCATACTCGCATTACAGGTGAGTTGCTCTCTTGAAGATATCTCACAAAATTCTCTAACTCTGCCATGTTCCCTCACCACACCATAAGGATGTCATCTATATATTGTTTCCACAACTGCATTTTTGAAAAATAAGGGTTTGTGCATTGATTCCATGTAGATGATTCCTCCCAGTATCTCAAATACAAGTTCACATAATTAGGTGTGAAACTTGTACCCATAGTGGTACCTTTTTCTTGGTGGTAATATTTCCCCAAAAATGTAAAGAAAATACCTTCCAAAACAATCTCAGCCACCTCTACCAAAAAATCAGTATCTGGTTTTACATCATTCCTTCTGGTGTTTAAAAAGTATCTCAGGGCTCGTAATCCACCCGTATGAGGTATGTTTGTATAGAGCGACACTATGTCAAATAAAAATAGTTTGTTGCTGTATCGGTCCTTGTACAACAAGATGCTCAAACTAGGTAAGTTGATACCTTTTATTGGACGAACAGAGATTCACAGAAAATCCTTAAGCTTTGAACTCACACAAAGTCCTTCTTCAGAAAAAGAATTCTGAAGCAGGACTCTGTGAGTTTGAAAGCTTAAGGATTTTCTGTAAATCTCTGTTGATCCAATAAAATATATCAAATCATCGAGTTTGTGCATCTATGTTTAATGAAACTAGCATAGTGTCTTTACCCACATTCAGGTCTTTTAAGGTATTTAGGATGTTTCCTGTATCTAGAACAAATGAGGGGGAACTCAACCACTAGTGCTTTGATGTTATCATCCACAGAATGTACCAATAGTTCTGTGACAGTGCCCACCCCAGAAACAATGGGTTTCCCAGGTGGTTTCTGCAAAGTCTGATGTACCTTTGGTGAACTGTACATATGTGCCCTTAATGGGGAATCAGTGGTGAGAAACTGTTTTTCTTTATAATTAATTAAACCTTTCAAAAGAGCCCATCCCAAAAAAAAAATCTATTTGCCTTTTTAGGTGGAGTGTGGGATCTGAATTAACTGGCCTATAGAATTCCTGCTCTTCAGGAGTGGATAATCCAGCATGAGCCAATATTTACTACAAAAAGAAGGGTGTTCCAGTGTGTATACCATTAGAATGGTGACATTATTAGTGTGCCATAATGTGGGCACTGTGACAAGTTTGCCTGTCATACTAGTGAACTGGATTTCACAGTACTCACCATGGATGGCACTGTAGGAGTGTTGCCCCCTTGCCCCATACACATCTAGTGTGGAGTTGATTATATTATTGTTTTGGGGGGGTGGGACCAAAGCCCCCCACAGTGGAGGGTACGGGAGTGCAGCCCACAATGCAAACAACCCGCACTTGCCCTGGGGCATTGAGCACAACTAGGGTCAGGTGACACAATTACCAGGTGTGATGCTCACCAATGGCATGGTGCTGGTTCCCTAATGTCCCTTGCCATTTTCATTGTCACACCAGCATGGGTAAACTGTTCCAGTACAGGTTTAAAACCAAATATTGTCTTCTTAACAAGCAGAAGGATGGAGTAATCTGATTTCCAAAAGAAATAGGGGTCAGGATTACCTGAGTTGAACCAATCATCCATTTGTGTTACATGTGTACAGAGAGCCTTGTTGGGCATTGCCCTAGGCAAGCACCATTTACAAGGGCAGTCCCCTATTATTTTCTTATTTTTGTACATTTATTTAAATTTTTTAACAAAAACAATATAACAAATAGTTAACAGAGATAATAAACACATTACAGACAAGACTCAAAACAGACAGTTGCAGACAATGCCCCAGTTGATAGATATGTGGGGAAACTTGTCAAAAAATACAAAGTATACCTTGCTGTGCTCCAGACTGATATATCAGTCCATAACTTCAATACATTCTAATTCTGTTGGCACCTTACGTTCAAGAATATCAATGAATCTCTCACACTAACAGGAATGAAATTTAAATCAATAAGCACCAGAACATAAAGACCATAAGGTCTGGGAGGGCGATGAATAACTCTTTCTAGAAGTGATGCAAGACCCTGGAATGGGTACATACTATAATCTTGTGGTGCAGAAGAGACACAGGGTTCGTCTTGTGCATCCCTCCTGTCCCACCACATTGACTATTCCCCAGTTTGAGTACTGCCACACATCTGACCTTATCAGATGGAATGTTCCCTCTGCTTATGCTGCAGCATAACCCTCTATACAGATCTCCATTAAGAATCTGTCTATTTCAGCTCTGAAGGCTTGAATAGTGCTTGTTGTACTGCGGTGGGTAAGCTATCCCACATGCTGTGCACCCACTGTGTGAAGTAATTCTTTCTGATATTTCCCCTCATCCCCCCAAAGGAGAACTGCATTGAACCTGTAAGTAATATTTCCCAATAGAAGCTATCTTTTAAATACTGGTTCCAATTCTGATGTTGTTTTAGCTATACTGGGATTTATACAATAGTGGTAAGGACTATTTTAGAACTGTATGATGTTTATTTATTTAGTCATTCATTTATTCATTCATTCAGTTATTCAGAAAGTACCTTTGAGTGCAAGTGCTTGTTCACAAAGGTTCCACGTCAATGGCATTACAACACAATTAGGGTACAGTAGAAACAACATCAAGCAACACACAGTGGGATACAGTCCAATGAGAATAACAAAACAGCAAAGCAAATCACCAAATAAGATAAAAACTACAATGAAGGTTATGTGCAGTTATAACAGTATTGTAAAGATAGAGATAGTAAGTAAGTAGTAAGTAGGTGAAGTTTGTTTGATTAGCATCCCATCCTGGAGGCTCTGGGCACTGTACAGGTAGGTAAGAATAAAACAGCATACATTAGTAAAAACAAACAACCATAATAAAAGCAGTTTAACCTAAATAAATCCAAATTTAAAATAAAATAAAGCAACAGTTTAGTAGTTCTAAGTGTCAAACCGTCTGGAAATGTTTTTTTAAAAAGATGACTGCAGAGATCTTTTGAAATATGCAAGATCAGGAAAATTAAACAGTGGATCTAGTAGTTTGTTTAGTCAACCAGCAGCTATCATTGCAGAAGAGGGCTGACCCAATTTTGTTTTCCAGAAGGCAGTTCTAGTCAATTCCCAGACATGCTCCTGTTGCTGTATTGGTTAGCAACTTCACAGAAGCAGTTTATTAATGTGAAGTGGGGGGTAAGTCCAAGCAGTGATTTTTTTGCTAGCAGGCAGGTATGATACTTTATTTTGCTTGCTAGTGAGAGCTAGCTTGCTTGTGGTACAAGGAGTAGCTATGAGTATTTTCGTCAGCCCCAGCACAAACTAATGAACCTTGTTTTAGATCTCATAAATTCTGTTTAACATGGATTTGCTTGCAACTGAGTTGATAGTGAGGCCATAATCTGTTAGTGACAGTACAGAACTGGACACAGTCAGACATCTGGCTTCTGCTGTGAGGTTAGTGTAGCTTATATGCAAGAGTCACAGTTTCCTTGCTGACTATCAGTACCATGTTGTCCACATTAGGGGAAAAGGATAGGGTATCATCAAGTATTATCCCATGGTATTTAAACACTTCCACCTGCTCTAGTGGTATGCCCATGGCATTAAAGATATCGAAGGTGGTGCTTTTTTCAGTTGTGGTCATCCTGTGGATGTATCTCTCACCTTTATTTTTTTTTAGAGGGGGAAATTTATCACAGACTTTGTTTAATTCTGTAATAAAGAATTTGAGGGCCAAGTCAATGTCAGGAATGCTGTCTTGGTAGCTCCAGTCAGAGCCATGTGTAATTTAAAGGCAGATGCCTTAGGTTTAAGTGCTCAATTAATGGTAAATCAGAAAGGGTGGCTTTGACTGTTTAACTGCCCATGAGTATTGCACTAGTGAGTGGTCGCTTGGCATGTCAGGAAGAATCTTGACATCATGGACTCTGTCTAGATGGCTAGCTAATATCCAATCTATTAGAGCTGAGCAGCCTATGTTATAATTGTTTGATGTACTTTTAGAGATAATTTGGGCAAGGAGTTGGCTAATGATTGTATCTCTGTGACCTATACTGTTCTTAGCATTCCAGCTAATGTTGAAATCACCAGTGAGAATGATTTCCTAGTGTCAAGAGCCCAACCCTGTGAATGCAGAAGGACCTCCTGTTTGCAGGGATGGTCCCCCTTTTTTATGGAACTTGTGAGCAGTCGTAGGGTTCAAGAGGCATCAACTACCTTCTTTCTTCTCAGTGGGAGGGTGGAAACTGTAGTCTCGAGCCTTTCTGACTCTATACTATGCTCTCTGGTTAGAATTCCATCACAGCCACTGGTAGCCTTTTGCCTATTTGGTTTGTAGGATAGCTGAGCAGTTACAATGCTTGTTAACAAGGCATACAGTCCTCACAAAATCCTTCTGTTTAAAATGTTAGATCACACAACCAGACACCATGCAGAGCTGATAAGAAATTATGAATGTTTACTTAAAAGGAAAAAACACAACACAGTAAATTCTACAATTTGGAAGATTTGAAAACCATACAATACAAAACATAAATATTGGTTGGTTATACAGAAATACTTTACACTGTAGTTCTAAACTATACCTCATTTTGAGGTTTAGAGTCCAGAAATATCAAATGTCCTTTTTAAGAGGAAACTCTCTCTGTAGGTGAAGAAAAGTTCTTTAGAAAAACATTAGATCTTTGGAAAGAAACTTGAGTCTCTGAGTTTCCTCTTGGTGCAAAACTCAGGGTTGTCTTGAAAAAGCAAAAAGTCTTGGTTTCCAGATTCTTACTTAAAGATCAGAATTTTCTGTTCAGCTTATGAGAAGTCCAGTCTCACAAAGCTCAGGCCTGGTTCAGAGGGGTTTCCATGCTTACATAAACAGTACTTTTTAAAAAGTATATAACAGCTTGATAAGTTCTTCTTAGCTCTGAGATTCTCCAGGATCAGTTCCTCAGGCTCCAAACTCCAAGATAAAAAGGTGCACTGATTTCAAAATTCTGTGTGTTGTTAAAGTCTGTGTGATGTCTTTTTCAAGCCACACCCATCCCCTTTGGGATGGGGTGAATACTCTTGAATACTCTTGAGCTATACAGAGATTGTGGTGCGACAGTTTACCCTTTCCTGCAGGTGTCACTATGGCTCCATGTCTAAAACCCTGTAACATCTGTTTTATGCATAACCTCTTACTGTTTTGAGATCATGACTTCAGGCTGCCCCCACTGACCTTTTCCTGTTATTGGAAGGCTAAGTGTCCAGTCTGACCATTTAATCCAAAAGTTATGACCCTTAGGTTACATAAACATGTCTCTTCCTTATCTAGATGAATGACAGGCCCAAACTGGCTTTGGTAAATTCTTTCATTTGTTCAACTTTTTCTTGGCCTTTTAAAGGGACAGTGCCTTAACTCTGGAGTGCCTCACAACCCAGGAAATAGGAACATTAAATAAAGTGGTAATAGGCTTATCTTGCCACACCTAGTTTTGGTTAATTTGTTTTAGTAGCAGGAGAACTACTTTAGGCCCTTTTGATGTATATCTGCAGGGATATAAGTTGTCATGACTTATGGACATAAATGTGTACATTTAAACATTAGGGGCTTAATATGGATGGATTATAACTTTGGACTGAGTTAGAAAAATTTGATGTCCTAGTAATAAGAAAAGCATGGTTTTAAAACAGTCTATTTCGAATTGATTTGTCAATTTAGAAAGGTACAATCAGTTTCATAAATCAGACTAAAGGGAATAGGGGGAAGGATGGTTATCTAGGTAAAAGAAAGTATACAAGTGAAGCAAATTGAAACTGACATTACAAATAGTTTCACTGAACATTTAACTGTGAAGCTTTTGTTAGATTGTGAGAAAGGCACTGTGGTTTATTTTTCTCGTGTATGTCTTTTGCCTAAAACTACAAAACATGATATACTGTCATAGGAGAAATTGGTTACTCTGAGTAATGGAAAGAAAGAACACATAGTAATGGGGGACTTTCTTATAGACTTGGTAACAATGAAAAATAATGCTAAGGTTAAAAATATTTTAACAGCAAGTGGTTTTAATCAAGTTATAGAAGAATAAACCAGGAAGAACTACAAATTGGGGAGGATTAATACTAGATTGGGTGTTAATTAATAGATTACATTTCTTAGCAGGATCAGGAGTTTTAAATGATGCTATATCAGATCACTGTCCATTGTACATGATTAGGAAAAAGAAAAAAAAACAAAGTAAAGAGAATATTGATAAGGGAAAGTAGGTCTTTTAAGAGATTAACAGAGGGGGTGTTTATAACAGAAATTAATAAAACAGATTAGTCAACATTTTACAAGCAAACTCAGACTGAAAATGCTACCAATTTATTTACTCAAAACATTTATCATATAATAAATTGTCCCCCCCCCAAAAAAAAATAAAAAAAATTAAAAAATCAAAGGCTACTGGTCAAACATTTACCATGTTTAAATGACAAATTATTTGAATTGCTAAAAATGAGAAATGTACTATGGAAACAGTTTAGAAAATCTGATTCAAAACAAGATTTGAATGCCTATTAGAGACTTCAGAATGTCTGTAAGGTTGAAACAAAAAATATTAAAAAACATTTACTACTAAAATGTAATATATAATAGTCAAGAGATTGCTGAAGGATTCAGTGATTTTTTTTCCATAAACATGACAACTTAAAAAGAACAAATAAATTAGTAAGAGAATTGAGGATTTGGCTCCTAAAGACATTTGTACAAAAGCCTTTATTTTTTCAGTGTAACAGAAAGACATACTCAAAGGTTGTTACAAAAAGTGGGAAAGTAATAAAGGGGCAAGGGCAGATGGCCTCTTGCTAAGACTGCTAAAAATGGTGGCCAGGCAATTGGCCAGACCACTACCACACTTGTTCAGTTTATCATTATGTAAAAACCAGCTTCTAAGTAAGCAGTAACACCCAACAGGGTGGGTGGTATTGTGCTATACTGGATCACCAAGTGGCATAATGAGGCCCGATGCCACAGGTGGAGGGCCTTATAGCCTCTGAAAGGTCCAGTATAGCACAATGCACACCACCCTGGAGGGTGTTGTTGCACTAAGAAAATGGGCACAGAAAAAAATATAAATGTAATAAAAAAATTGTTAATTAAATAATTTCTTTTTTAAACTGGTCATCTTGGTTAACCCCCCTCCCCAACATACACACACACACACACACACACACACACACACACACACACACACACACAACATTGCAAGCAGCAGTACTGTGTTAGTCTTCTATGGAGAGCCTCGCGTTCTGGTAGCTGTGTGTGTCAGTGTGTGCCTTGCTATCTCAGGAATGCTCCATCACTGATTGTGTGCATGGCAAGCAGCAGTTAGGCTGCCATAGAAAGGCTTGCACTGTGCTTTAAAAAAAATGCACTGTCCATGATTGTTTTTTATCATCTACACTATCTCCATTCTTGTGTTTGTGGGGCAATTATGGTCCTTTTGTGCATGTACAACAGCCAGGGGAGCTGTTCAGATGGTAGGCATGCACTGCACAGCACCGATTACATGAAGCTGAGTGGACCAATGGCTTCCTTTTCCTTTCCTTCATTCCTTCCACTTTTTTTCTCCCTAAGGAATGTTGGGTGGGGGGGTTCTACATAAAAAAGGAAACCAAAATAAAAAGAAATGTGAAGAGCAGCAGCTTCCACCGAACATTAAAGAGTGCTGGGGACCAGAAGCTCTCACTAAGCGAGAGAAAAAAATGGTGAAGATTTGAAATTCAGTCGGGTACTTTATGCCAATAGAAAATCAGGCTGGGCACAATGATATAGGACTAAGTGATTGGGCTGGTACTTGTTATCTACTGGACTCTGTTGTCACATAGACCAGGGCATACAATATGGAAATGGATTTTGATTTTAAAACTGCCATTTCCAGGAAGAACATAATGGAACATCTAAATATTCTATTAATCTTTAATTGCTTTGATGTTACCTGAAGAAATGTTTCTCTTGTAGAACACCAAAATTCACTTAAATTACATTTCATCTAAATATATACATTTTGTAAATCATGACATTTTACAGAGTGACTTTTACCTAAATGCAATGTGAGTTGTTAAAATGTATTATCATACCTACTGTGAATCTAATCTCCCCAGGTAAGGCTGAAAATGAATCTTTGATTCAGAGCACCTTCCTGGTAAAATACCATAAATAAAATTATCTCAATTAAGCAGTCAACCCAGGAGCATCAGGAGCACTAAAATAGGGGCATGTGCCCCTCCCCCCAGTTTAGTAAACTGCCTCCAAGACTTCCGTCAGACTTTGCATTTTTTTAATTTCCCCTGTGAGAATGTCATTAATCCCAGCCACCCCACAGCCAGCTCCAGTGCTCCCAGATCTATGGGGAGGGATACGGGAAGAAAAATCACAGTTGTGGGCAATCTATGGGGTGATGGCAGCACACTACAGAAGAACCAGTCAGAAGGGCCAAATCCTGGTCTCAGTGGCCATGAGATTCTGGGCAGCCAGTTTCAAAATGGTTGCTAAGAATCTCATGGCCACCAAGATCAGACTTAGCCTTAATGGTAGTGGTACTCTTAGACCCAAAGCTATATTGTCAATGGTGGTATCTGGTCACCCTCCACCCCTTTTAATGTTCTTTCTCTCCCTGATAAGCTCGAATGTCACCTTGTTTTTGTAGCATGTTGTTTGCCACCTCATGCATGGTATTTACTAATAAATTGTACTGAATGATCCTCTGCATATGTTTCTGTTATCGATGTTATGGCGCATTTGTCATGGTACATGTAACTAACTCCAGGTCACCCCTGAAAAATGGTCCTTTGGGATCCAGTGGGTCTGCCCGGTTAACACAATTGAAATAAATAAATAATAAGAAGAGAGGTTGTAGGGTAGCTGCAGTCTAAGGAGATGTAGTTAATATAAAGTGGGGTAGAGGGGAAGGGGCTCAGGGCAGAGGCTCTTGTCTAAGTCAATAAGGACTTATCAAATCAAGTCAATAAGGATTTATTAAAATGTAAACAATTCACATGAATTATAACATTTAAACATATAATTAAAACATAATATCTTAAAACAAATTCATTTTACAATAACTTAATGCTCATCATCTCTTTAAGAAGATGGTACATAACTCATTTTCCAATTGTGCAATACTATAATTTTCCTAATAAGTAAAAGCATCAAATGTGCAAATATATCTTGCTTACACTAAAAGTGCTTGTTATGTAGTAGTTGCAAAATCCAAAAATGTTTCTTTCCTGGGTAAAAGCTGAACAATCTAATAGCAGGTGCTGAATCTTGATCAGATCTTCATTCTTACATATACATGTATGCACGTCATTGTGGTAGCTATAACCAGCAGTAGTCTTGGGTGGATAACCCTTTAATGTACCCAATCAAAAATTACACAATACATTCCTTTGGGTCTTATTCTCACAGAACAAAAAATATTTTTTCTATTATATAAAAAAGTTTGACTCAGCTAAAAATATCAGTGCTATCAATATCCTGAATGTTTGCAAAATCCCTTTACCCTGTATATATAAACATCTTTAATTCTTTGAATAGTTTCTGACTCAAATGCAGAGTAAAAAAACACATGCTCTTCCAGATGATATGTCATATAAGTCAAGTTTTTTGGTCTGGCTATTTAGAGTCATGAACCAATTTTCCAAGTTTACTTTTCTATTTATTTGGTTAGTAAGCATGTCATTCCAACAGCACTTGGGCACTCTATTATTTTCTATTAATTGTATCCATTTCCATTGGCATATAGAACTGATCAGAATTTGTGTTTCTAGCATAATCATGCCAGCTTCAGTTCTCAGAAATAATGTTAAAGCATTTTTTGTAGCCCCCCCCAAAAAAGTGAAAAAAATAAATTCTTTACTACTTTCAGATTATACTTAATTCCATTTAGCCTCCTGATCTCACTTTCATAGAGACTTTGTCATATTCAAGGCTTTAAATAGTTATTTGCAAATTCTTGGGTGAATCTGTTTATTGCCAAGGTTGTCTTTTGGGAGTTTTCTTTTACCAGATTAACATGAGATTTCCACATTATATTTTTTTTATCAAACATAACTCCTAAATATTTATACTCTCCTACTTCCTCAGAAACAAGCCCATTTATTGTCCATTGCTTTACTTTTTTTTTTATTTTTGTCACCCCGAAAACATAATTTTTGTCTTTGAGACATGTAATTCCAAATCTACTTAACTCAGTTTGTCCTTGACTGTTTTTAGGTTGGGGGGTAATCATATCAGACCAAGAGGAATTTACAGTATGGCATGATGAAAGCATCACCTGCATATAACATTATCATCATACTAGTACCATTTGTAATTGTTGGAAATGTATCTATTGGCAACAGGCAATCAACCAACCACTCAGTGTACAAGTTAGTTCCAATACACACCCTTGTTTAACACTCAGGTGTACATTGATAGGTTCTGTAAGAGCTCCATCCTTAAAGTATTTTATTCTTACTGATGTGTTGGGAGTGCAGCATTTTTATAGCAACAACAAATACAGATCTATATTTAACTTTTCCAGCTTCTCCCATAAGAGATTTCTGTTAACCGACTCAAATGCTGCTTTTATATCTATAAAGCATACACATATTTTGCTATTCTGTCTTAACATAATAATCTAGGACATAGTTTACCATAAAAAAACAAGTCTGTAATATTGCGATTTTTACTGAATCCACATAGGAATTGAGAGATCAGATTTATTACTTTGACCCAATCATCAAGATGCTCAAGTAGTAGTCTGGAATAATTTTTTTGTATAATCGGCAGCAATGTTATATGTCTATAGAAACCTGGACATTTTTTAGTCTTTTTTTAAATACCAGAACTAGTGTGTCACAGTTTCATTTTTTTGGCTGTTAACCTTGTCTGGGAAGAGGTTGTAAATCACTTATTCTCATTTTTATGTATATACCTGCATGTATTTATTTATTTATTTAGATATTGATTGATTCAGGGGTGTCAGCAGGATTCCAAAACTGAGAAGGCACATGCCCCCACTAGTGAATTTTTCTAAAAAGAGGCAGGGGTTCTAGGGGGATTTGCTTCCTGGAAGAAATTTTGAAGAATCTAATGCAAAATGGTGCATTTTAGAAGCACCTTCTATGAAATCCACAGCAAGACAGACAAACATTTCATTACTGGTACAGTGCAGTACAAGTTGCAGTAAACTGTCCTCCTGCCAATGAGTTGGTTTACCATTGTTTTTTTTATAGTTGGGAATGCTGTGGCAACCTATATGCATTGTTTTTCAGTGCTTAACCAGCTGAAGAGAAATGTTTGAAAAATGTTTTTGCAACTCGGTTGGACTGCATCTGCAGTCAAGTCACAATACAATACAAAACTGAGTTTTAACTCTTAAGAAACAGTTAGTGTACAGCTTTGCATTGGATCCAGCAACACGTATGCAGTTGAGTCAGAAATGCTAAAACAACTCATTGGAGGAACAGTTTAATGTGAATTGTACTATACAATGACCTTTGTTTTTTTTGGTGGTACACAGGCTACTAGTGGGAATACAGTCCATAAATGCAGAGTTGTGAGATGCGTAACTGTTCACTGTATAAAGAATCATTCCCCATTATGACCAACATTGGCTCCAGTCAAAAATTAAGTGATGATGTGGCCTGGATCAATATAGAGTAGCTCTCAACATAAAAAAAAAAAACAGCCACATTCAGAAGTTCATATGGCTTAGTCCCCCATAATAACTTTACTGCTATCCTATACAAGTAACACAATTATTTGTATCATGATTATTGCACAGTGTGGTTCAATATAAGAACAGCGGTGCAATACAACCAACAAAGGTGAGGGTCTGGGATTTCAGAAGGACTGACTTTACAAACTTGGGAGAATCCCTCTGAAAGGACCTGGCAGGTGGAGACATCCTGGGTGGGGTGGAGGGCAAATGGGCCAGACTAAAAGAGGGCATAGTAATGGCAATAAACCCGTACCTCACGCAAGTAAGAAAAAGTAGAAGAAAGAGGAGACTGTTAAAGTTCTCAAAGGAGGAAGCAGAAAATGTAAAGACAAAAAGTGTGGTATTCAGAAGGTATAAGGAGATTCAGAGAGAGGAGGATAGGAAAGCGTATTTAAGGAAATGGATGGAGGCAAACGAAGTAGTAAGGCACACAAACATGAAAACTGATGGAAGACTAGCCCAGCATCTTAAAGGAACAAGATATTTTTTAGGTATGTTAGAGATAAAAGAAGACAAAGGGAGAGATTGTACAGTTAAACAGGGAAGGAGGTACTGTATGGAAGGGGTCCAAGAAAAGGCAAACATCTTAAACAAATACATCTGCTCAGTGTTCACAAAAGAAGGTGAAAGTGAGGGACCACAAAAGGTACAAGGAGCTTTGAGGGGAGGGAAGTGGATATCAGTACCTTTCCTGAGGAGCGGGTCAGGATAGCACTCTCTAATCTGAGGGTGGACAAAGCCATAGGGCCAGATGGGGTGCATTCGAGAGTGCTGAGGGAATTCAGGGAGTTACTGGCTGCACCCCTGGCAGACTTGTTTAGCAGTTCACTGGAGACTGACTTGGTCCCAGAGTACTGGAGAAAAGCAGACATAGTCTCACTTCACAAAAGTGGCAGCAAGGAGAGGGTGAGCAATTATAGGCCAGTCAGGCTGACATTGGTGGTAGGGAAATTAATGGAAACATTACTAAAGGAAAGGATTATGTAACACCTGGAATCCAACAAATTTCAGGACCTCAGACAGTTTTGTTTCAAAGGGGGAAAGTAGTGCTGAACAAATCTGATAGATTTTTTTTTTGACTGGGAGACCAAGGTGTTGGATCAGGGAGGGATGGTGGACATGTCCTACCTAGATTTCAGAAACACCTTCAACACCGTTCCATGAAGGAGACCTATAAACAAGTTGAGTAGTATGGGGGTAGGCAATAAGGTGGTAAGCTGGGTAAGAAAATGGTTAGGGGATAGGAGGCAGAGGATGGTGGTAAATGAAGTTTGCTCCAAGGAGGGGAGAGTGACCAGTGGGGTACCAAGGGGTCAGTGCTGGGGCCAGTCCTCTTTAATGCCTTCATTAGTGACAAAGGGGTGGAGCTAGAAGGGAAGGTCTGCTACTTTGCAGATGACTCCAAGATCTGCAACGGAGTGGACACTCCGGGGGTGGGGGGGATGCAAAGGATGATAAGAGATTTAAAACAGCTGGAGGCATGTTCAAAGGTTTAGCAGCTTGGGTTTGATGCAAAAAAAGTGCAAAATAATGCAATTGGGTTACAGAAACCTGGGGGTGGAGTACAAACTGGGGAGAGAGATACTTGCCATTACCAAGCAGGAAAGGGATCTTGGGGTAATCATATCAGATGAGCTACAGGTGACCCAGAAATTCAACAAGGCAATTGGGACAGCTAGTGGAATGCTGGGGTGAATAGGTAAGGTATCACCAGCAAGAAGAGGGAAGTGGTGTTGCCCATATATAGGTCACTAGTAAGACCCCACCTGGAGTACTGTGTCTAGTTCTGGAGACCACATCTCAGGAAAGACATAGACAGAGTGGAGGCGGTCCAGAGGAGGGCTACCAAAATGATGTGGAGTCTGCATCAAAAACCCTATGAGGAGAGGCTAAAGGAGCTCAGTATGTGCATCCTAGAGACGAGGAGAGAGTGTGGTGGGGGTATGATTAATACCTTTAAATCCCTCCAGGAGTGAGCAAGGTGCAGGTGGGAGTATGTTTCAGAGGAAAAGGTGTTCTAGAACAGGGGAGTCATGATATGAAGCTGGAAGGGGGGGGTGACTTCATATGAACATGCAAAAATACAAATCCACCAGCAGAAACAGACCTATCTATCAATGTCTGCCCGAGTGAGAAGCTAGCCCTCTAGAATGCAGTTGCCCCAACCTCTTGCCCATCTGTTATTCCCATGATGGTCTCAGCCCCCTCCACCCAGATGGTAGTTTGAATGCTAGGAGACTGAGTCACAACTCCTACAGGTTACTACTCCCATTTGCTATGGCAAACTTCCATAAATCACTTTAAATGCAGAGAGAGAGAGAGAGAGAGACATTCAAAGAAAAAAAAGGCACCAATTTTAAACTGCTGGTGCAGTTTAAATAGCAGGGCTTCAGCCCCGGTTATGGCAGTTGGTCTTTCGGCATCGGGGGCTGGAGGTGTGGACTGGTCCTCGCTGGGACCCTATCCTTCCCCACTTGGGGCATGGTTTGAGCTGCACTCTTCTGTGGGGCTCCTACTATGTGGAGTCGGACTGCAGAGAGAGAGAGAGAGAGAGAGAGAGAGAGATAGAGAGACATTCAAAGAAAAAAAAAGATGCCAATTTTAAACTGCTGGTGCAGTTTAAATAGCAGGGCTTCAGCCCCAGTTGTGGCAGTTGGTCTTTCAGCATCAGGGGTTGGAGGTGTGGACTGGTCCTTGCTGGGACCCCCTCCTTCCCCACCTGGGACACGGACTTGAGCTGCACTCTCCCGCAGGGCTCCTACTACGTGGAGTCAGACCGCAGAGAGAGAGAGAGAGAGAGACATTCGAAGAAAAAAAAAAGGTGCCAATTTTAAACTGCTGGTGCAGATTTAAACAGCAGGGCTTCAGCCCCAGTTGCGGCAGTTGATGTTTCAGCATCGGGGGTTGGAGGTGTGGACTGGTCCTCGCTGGGACCCCCTCCTTCCCCACTTGGGAAATGGACTTGAGCTGCACTCTCTCAAGGGGCTCTTACTACATGGAGTCGGACCACAGAGAGAGAGAGAGAGAGACATTCAAGGGAAAAAAAAAGGCGTTAATTTTAAACTGCTGGTGCAGTTTAAATAGCAGGGCTTCAGCCCTGGTTGTGGCTGTTGGTCTGACAGCATCAGGGGTTGGAAGTGTGGACTGGTCCTAGCTGGGACCCCCTCCTTCTCCACTTGGGACATGGACTTGAGCAGCAATTTTTTCATGCCCACCCACCCCATTACCTCCTACCCTTAAATGCTTATAAGCCCCTCCCTTAAATGTTCAGGGACCCTATTAGCAGATTGGGTGTGGCTAAAAAAAAATAGAAAAGTTTTCCGTCTTTGACTTTTATACAACATCTGTCGCTTTGCCCTGGCAGCCGCACATCTCACCCATCATTGTAAATGATATAACAAACTGGGCTGGCTTTCCCTGGCCAATCACTTGAAATATGGGTTGGGCTGCTTTGAAGGAAAGGTGCTCGGGACTGGCACCCCTCCGGAGCTGGAGCAGCTTCTCAAGCCTGCTGAATCCTCCTCCTACTCCCTCAGGTCTCAAGGTCCTGGGGTGCTCAAAGTTCCTTATACTCGAACCCTAAGGGGGATAGGAACTTTGCTATGTGTGCTTCGAGGCTACGTAACTCCCTTCTTCACCACATACATTCCTCCCTCTCCCACCTGAGTCTCCAGAATTCCCTGTGTGAGCACTTGAAACTGTCCTCTGTGTGCGGGTGTCCCAAGCCGTCTTAACCAGGTCTCCAAATTGGTCTCATCCAACCCACTGCCCACTGTCCTTTAACTCTGGGAAGCATATGATTGCTTGCTATCTGCTTATGAATTATGTGGCCCTGGTAAAAGGGTCACTCATACAATATAATTGCCATTGAATGTCTTAGTCTATTTATTTCCATATGTATATGCATATGTATATTTTAGCTATTACTGCTCACTGTAGACTATGTTCATCTAGCTCTCTTGTGACTCTGTACATTACTCCTCTTGTTGTTATGTACCTTGTTTGAACCTGTATTTTCATTGTACTCTCCCAGGTCGTACCTGAAAATAGGCATGCAGCTTGTCCAGTGTACCTACCTGTTCAACAAAAGCTAAATAAATAAATAAGACCCTCCCTCATGCTCTGTCCCATGCCCTCTTAAAGCTTCCTACTGTCTTACATGATATCACTCCCTCTGGTAGAGCATTCCATTTAGACACCACCCTCTCCGTAAAGTAGTGCCACCTCATGTCCCTCCTAAATCGTCCGCCCTCCAATCTTAGTCTGTGCCCCCTCGTGTCCCTACCCTTCCTCAGGTTAAACACCCCTTCAGTGCTAGCTTTGTTTATCCCCCTCAAATACTAGAAAGTTTTGGTCATATCCCCATCCCTCCTCTCCTCCAGTGTGTGCATATTCCACTCATTCAGCCTGTCCTGGTAGGCCTTGCCCTCCATCCCTTGTAACATTTTTGTTGCCCTCCATTGCACACCTTCCAGTAAATTAATATTCTTCATCAGATACAGCTGCTAGTACTGCACACAGTACTCCAAGAGCACCCTGACCAATGATCTATAGAGGGGCAGGATCACCTCCCTATGCCTGGACGAGAAACCCCTTGCAATACAGCCCAGCATCCTGTTCACCTTAGCTGCTGCTTTCACACTGGGCAGAGTTGTTCGTGCTCCCTGTTACCAATACCCCTAGATCTTCTCTTCGTCAGTGTTCTGCAGACTCACCCCTCCCAACCAACAGTCCTTCCTTGGGTTCTTTGCACCGAAGTGCATAACCTTGCACTTTTTCAAATTGAATCTCAGCTGCCACTTCTCCGACCATACCTCCAGTTTGGTTAGGTCCCCTTGTAGTTGTTTCCATCCATCCTCTCTCTTCGTCCACCACTGCCCCCATTTTGGTATCATCTGTGAACAAACTAACCCTGCTCCCAACTCTGTGTGCAATATCTGAGTTAAAGAGCCCAAATAGTACCAGGCCCAGCACTGAGTCCTGTGGCACACCACTCGTCACGTCTAAGTGTCGAGAGCTCCCCCCCACTACCACCCTGTTGCAGCCTCCCCTGCAGCTGGTTCCTTATCCAGTTTGTCAGCTTCGTCCCTACCTCTGTAGCAGTCTGTTTTCACCCCAGCCTCCCATGAGGCACTGAATTGAAGGCGTTGCTGAAGTCCAAGTACAGGACAGCTACAGCATGACTCCTATCCAGCTCTCTTGTTACCCAGTCATAATATTCTATTAGACTGCTCTGACAAGACCTCCCTGAGATGAACCCATGCTGCTGCCCATCCTGGAGGTCATTACCCTAGAGGAATGACACCAGCCTCTCCTTCAGTATCGTCTCCATAAGTTTACCCACTATGGAAGTGAGGCTTTCAGGCCGATAATTTCCTGGCTTGTCCCTAGGGCCACTCTTGTGTATGGGCACTACATGGGCCACCCTCCAGTCCTGAGGCACCCATCCTGTGTCCATGGAGGTGCTGAATAGGTCCACCAGCAGCTCTGCCAACAGCTCCGCCATCTCCCACAGAACCCTGGGGTAGACGCCATCAGGAGCTGGCACCTTGTCCACCCTTACTGCCCTCAGACCTTCTAACACTGTAATCTCCTAGATCATTCTGTCCGTCATCTCCTCCCCTACGACCCGCACCCTCCCAGTCCATGGTGGTAGTGGACCACCCTTCTCCTTTGTGAAAACAGAGCAAAAGTATTCATTTAGTACTTTTGCATGTTCCTCTCCCTTTTTCACCCACTCCTCTCCCCACTTTATCTTCACTATGTGGTCTCTGCACTTCCTCTTTTCCCTGATATATCTAAAAAAGTCCTTCTCCCCTTCCTTGATGCTGTGTGCTAATCTTAGCTCCCTGGAGGCCTTGGCTAGTCTCACTCGTTTGGTCACCTCCTTGAACCAACTCACATAAGCCTTCCTGTCCTCTTCCTTCCTCATTCTCCTGAACTTCTGGTACACAGCTCTCTTTGCCCTCGCCCCCTCCAACACTTCTGTATTCAGCCAGCATGATCTCCTGGCTCTGCACTTCTTACTCCTAGTCCTGGTGCAAGCTTCTGTAGCCTCTGTTAGCAGTTTTAATAATTTCCAACTTTTGCTGTGCATCCATCTCTGGCCTAATGCCCTGAAGTCTCTCTTGCAGTATTTCTCTCATCCTCCCGAAGTCTGCCCTCCTAAAATCCACCACCTTTGTTACTGTGCCTCCAGACTTCTGGCCCAACTTGAGAGTGAACCACACTGTTTGGTGGTCACTACCAGCTAGTGAGTTTTCCATACTTATTTCCCTCACTGCCTCCCCATTAGCCAGCACCAAGTCCAGCATGTTACCTAGTCATGCTGGCCCACTGACCTACTGTGTCAGGAGACCATCCTGGATCGTGTCCAGGAGCACTTGCTTCCTGGAACTGGAGATGGCAGGGGTGCTCCAGTATACTCCCAGCAGACTGAAATCCCCCACAATCACCACACTACCCTTTCTACACACCCTCCTTATTTGCTCTGCTAACTCCCTGTCCAGTTCCATTGATTGGGCTGGTGGTCTGTACACCACTCCCAGCCTCAGCATTCTACCCTTGGAGTCCAGAAGCTGCATTCATAGTGCCTCTGTCCTCCCTTCTTCCCTCTCATCACTTGTATATCTGATCCCTTCCCTCACATGAAGTGCTACCCCACCCCCTCTCCCAACCCCCCAGTCTTTCCTATAAATTTTATACCCTGGGATTGCAAGATTCTGGTCATGGTACTGGGTGGCCCAAGTCTCAGTCACTGCAGCGACATCCACACTCCCCTCTGCAAGGAGCACCTGAAACTCTGCCGTTTTATTATCCAGGCTCCTTGCATTTAGGCAGACCACCTTCCACCTGTTCCCATCCATCCTCCCCCCTCCTCTCAGTGGTCCCCTTCCCTTACCCTCAACATTATCAAGGGGGGGACAGCACGTTTTGCACTCCAAACTGGTGACCCTGATTGCTAGCTACGCACTCACCTCCCCCTACCTAGTTTAAATACCCTCTTGACACAATATAATCCTCTGATTTGCTCTTTAACACCCCTTTACCTGCCCCACTCAGGTGTAAACCATCCCTTGCATGCAGTTCTCTGTTAGTCCATGTATCTCTCCATCCTCCTACCAACCCATACCCTTGTGATTTACACCAGTCTCTCAGCCAGGAGTTGAACTCCACTATCCTTTCCTTTCTTGGCCTTGGGACCAGTAGCACCTCTGAGAATGCCATGGACCTCCCTATTTCCAAGCATAGCTTCCCCAGTTCCTCAAACCTCTTCTGTACTAACTCCACCATGCAGACCCCCAGGTCATTTGTGCCCACATGTACCACCATGTGAGGTTCCTGCCGTCCTCCCCTAACACACTTCCACCCAAATCCGACTGCATCTTTCACCCCTCCCCCCACCTGATCCCTTTCAGGACAGAATCTCTGTCAGTATAACTCCCCTTCACACTCCCCTCTGGCTGCATCCTCCCCACCCACCCTTCTCATGGCCTTCTTTACTTTCCTGTTCCTTAATTTCTGGAGCTGTTCTTCTTACTCCTTCTTCTCCCTTCTTGTCCTGCCTCCTGTCCACACTTGCACCCTCTCTCCTAAGCATCCATTCTTACTCTGAGATTCACCCCATCCCCCTATGCATCATGTCCTCTTCCTCCTAGGTGCTCCCTCCTGTCATTGCCATGACATTGCCCCCTCTCCCTGATGTACCAATGTCCTTCTCTGTAGTGCTGGCCCTGTGCCCCCCTCTTCCCCTCTCCCATGCTTCTTACTCCCCCCTTCTACTTCAGTTTCCAGTACCTCATACCTGTTGCATGACCCCAGTCCCCACCCCCATCCCCTGCTGTGTCCTCACTCCTGCTCTGTATTTCTCCTTGGCATCCTCTCCCTTCCCTTGTGCCTAGCTACCCCACCATCTCTGTCCATGTTCCTCAACCACCCTATCTCCACCTTCATCCACCGGATCTCTGCCTGTAGGTCTCTTATCCTTCAACATACGGGACACTCCCGTACTCTCCGTAATGAGCCCATTCAGATTGCTGACCCACATCCATTGCAGATTACTAGCCTGTCCCCCCTGTTCCTACTTCTGCTTCCACTCCCCTGGAGCCTGCCCCTTCCCCTCCCAACCTCACCACCTCTATCCTGCCGACTGCAACCCCTCCGCCTTCTATGTTCCTCTGGTATCTACATCTCCCCTCCCATGCCACACCCCCTACCTCTGTCACTGTACTCAGCCACAAAATGTACCTTCCCTTCCTTTGACTATCCAGTGCTGCTCACAGCAACAATGTGTGTACTGACCTCTCTTCCCTAAACATCTGCCAGTCCTACCTGCACATTACATAAAACAAGCATTTGTCAATGTCGAATGTTGGCTTGCTGGCATTGGCATTGGTAGTGCAGGAGTTAGACAGGTGCATCATAGAAATGGCAGTGAAGTATTGAGCTGATGCCAACCCACCCCCACCCTGCAGAGAGTGATAAGCATTAGGGTGTCCCTTTGGGTGTTTGGTAGTGCAGTGCGGGAAAACATGTCGGGCAGGATGTGAGAAATGACAGCTGCACAGTTTCATAAGGAGGTGTAAAAATGCCAGTGTTGAAAATGTGGCATGTAAATTTGCCAAACTTTACTTGAAGCTACTAGAATTGGTGAAATATGCAATGCAAGCTTGCAGCACTGCCATTTATAGCGTTCGGCCAAATTTTCAACATAGGCATTTTAGCACCTCTGCTCATGTACAGTGTCACTGTTATTTCCTTAAAAGTGTCCCGAAGTGATTTCACACAGCGACCACACTATTCTGCGCCGGAGGTGAAAACACATTTTAGGCCGCGATATGTCAAATAATGACTGTACTGTTCATCAAGAGGTGTGGGAAAAATTACAATGGTGAAAATCCAGACTAAAAATATCACAAATGCACGACGGTATGAGCGTGCGTGCAATCTGCCAACGCATGCTCGTAACACAGTTATTTTATGGAGTAGCATCACCAAATTTTCAACATAAGCATTTTAGGTCCTCTGCTCATGAACTGTGTCACTGTCATTTTCATAATCTGGCCCAAACACTGATTTCCCACAGCAACTGCGCTATTGTGCGCCGGAAGTGCGGAAACACATTTCAGGCAGGATGTGGAAAATGACAGCTGTACTGTTCACAAGGAGGTGTACAAAAATAACAATGCTGAAAACCCGGCAGTAAAATATTGTGAATGTAACTGATTCACGAGCCTAAGTAACCTTTCACGCAATACTGCGCTTCGTAAAACAGGAATTTGTTGGATTTTTTCCACCAAATTTGGAACTTAGGCTTTTTTGTAATTTAGATTTTATTGATTTTACACGCCACTCCAGCCAAATTTACATAAGCAAGAAATGGGAACTTATGACAGTTAATACAAATAATTCAGCAATCTTATGACGTACTGCATAGGGCTAATGTATAATAAAATCTCCCCCAACAAATAAAATACTCTATCTACTCCAATAAACCCCCATCCACCCACCCCCTCAAGGTTACATTAGGAGATTTAGTACAAAAGTAAACCAAGAAAAGTAAGAAAAGAAAGACACCGGCCTACAAAACATAAATTAAGCTTTCGATTTCCAAGTTCTCAACAATGAGTCTAAGCGACCCCACAGCGATACAAAGGCTTTAGATTTGCCTCGAATATAGGCTATATGTTTTTCTAGCTGTAATGCTAACATGCACTCCCGGTGCCACTCCAAAAGAGACGGGAAACTCTCAGATGACCAGTGCCTTAAAATTATTAACTTCATAACAGCAGTAATGAGTGACACATGGGCTCTCCAAGATCTTGAAGTGGCCTCAGGAAAAATTTGCAATAGACAAGTTTCAGGAGTGTTCGTGCTATAAGAGCCAAGGATAGGGCGTACAAGCCTACTAATGGCATCCCACAGAGTACGAATCTTCGGACATCTCCAAAGCATGTGAGATAGAGAGCCCTCATCCAGTTTACAGCACCAGCATAGGGGGGAATTGCGTGCCTTCCAACGAAATAGATATGTGGGTGTTAAATAAAGGTGGTGCATGATATTAAATTGAACCAATCTGAGTCTATCTTGTTTAACATATAAATAAATGGAATTCCAGAGCTTTCTCCAGAACTCGAGAATCTCTAACATTCAGCTCCCGACCCAATAATAACAAACCCTGATGGAGTTTACAATCCCATTCTTGAAGCAGTCTATACACCTTGGATACAGCATGAGGTTGTATCGCAGCCCTTAACAGACAATCCATATTTCCGGACCGATGGTCTGCAGTAGAAAAAGAAGCAAAACCCTGAGACACGGCCTTTTTGAGTTGTAACCATTTGAAAAAGCAGCTATCAGCAAAACCAAAGCACCTCTTCAAATAGTCAAAAGGCCGTGGTTTATTCTGATCTAAAAAATCCGCTACTGTTATATGGCTAATCTGAGGCCAAAAGGCTGAGGATATCGTCGTACCTCCAATCTTAAAATGTGCATTTTCAAAAATGGGTTGGGCATCCGAGGTCCACCACATGAGTCCAAGGTGTTGCTGTAACTGGAGAAGAGCTCTCAGGGACCACCCCATTGGATTATTCTTTAATAAACTCGGGATATTAGATGGAGAGAGAAATAATAGGGCCCGCAAAGAGCACTTTACCCTTTTCGCTAAATCACTCTCTATGTTGTACCACAGTGGTCTATATTCTGAGTGCTGGTAATCCCTACTCCACCAACCTAGTTTACAAACATGCTGGGCCACATAATATAAAAATATGGAGGGAGCAGCCAAACCTCCTCTGACTTTTGGAGCTGTCAGATTACTATAAGACCTCTTGATTCGCTTTCCTTGCCATATAAAGGTATTAAACATTTTTTGCAGTCTGGCAAACCACTTTTTTGGGAGATAAACCCCAAGCATCCCCAAGGGATATAAAAGTCTGGGTAATACGTTCATTTTTAGGAGATTTATCTTGCCCCACAATGTCAAAGAGGCTGACCGCCACCTGTTCAAATCATCTGATATAGACTGGACAAGAGTACCTAAGTTCTCTTTAACCATCAATGAGAGGTTTACACTGATGTTGATGCCCAAATATGGCAGCAATTTAGCTTCCCAACCCAGTCCTAGCAATTGTAAATCTGCCCTTATCACCCTATTATTTAAGGGGAAAATTTTGGTCTTTGAACGGTTTAGTATATAACCCGATATCTTGGAGAAATAGTCAATTTCCTCAAGTATAGCCAATAACGAAACATTTGGGTGTTCAACGTGTAACAATACGTCATCTGCATAAGCTGAGCAGATATAGGCATCATTCCCTACCTTGATCCCTTCAATAAGCGAATTCCCCATTAACCTGTGTAGGAACGGCTCAAGATATAAATTAAATAATAATGGGGATAATGGACATCCTTGCCTGGTACCCTGTTCTAATCTAATAATCTGTGACAATACCCCATTACATTTCACTCTGGCAGAGGGCGAGGAGTATAAAATTTTAACCCATTTTATAAAAACATCCGGCAAACCAAAAGCTGACATAGTAGAAAACAAGTAATTCCAGGAAACTCTATCAAAAGCCTTTTCGGCATCAAGTGAAAGAAGCACCGCAGGACTGTCAGACTCCCTAGCCTCCGTCCTGAGGAACCCTCCCCTTCATAAAGCCAACTTGCTCTCTGCAGATCAGCTTGTCCATTACTTTAGACAATCTAACTGCTAGAATCTTCGCTAAAATTTTAACATCTGTATTTAACAAAGATATAGGGCGATAGCTATCTAGATTTGATGGATCCTTGCCTGGTTTCAAGATTAGAGAAATTGTTGCCTCGAGAAAACTTGGGTCCGAGATACCATGGTTATACCAGTAATAGTAAACCTCTAACAAGATTGGGGCTATTTTTGATGAAAAGGCTCTAAAAAAATTATTGGGATACCCATCAGGCCCAGGGGACTTGTCAAGGGGCATCTGCTGGATAGCTTGGCAGATCTCCGAAAGTGTAATGGGAGCACCTAAATTAGCAGCTTCATCTGCAGAGATTTTTGGGAGATAAACCAATTTCAAAAATGCATTGATTTCTGATTTTGAGGGTTCACATTGTGTATCTTGTGAGTATATCTTTTGAAAAAAGACTCTAAAGGCTTCTGCCATGTCGACCGGTAATTGTACCTCCCTGAGAATCTGAATTACTGCGATATGATGCGCTAGGTCCATCTGCCTAATCCATAGCAAGAAGCTTTCGGCTTTCTTCCCTGTATCTAGATATTGGAGCTTTGCTGCAACAGTGCGAGTTAAACTGCTGCTGAACCAGTCCTGAGTATTGTGCCTGTAACTTATGCAATCTAATCCTCTCTGAATCAGATGAATATTGGGACAAACTAAACTCAATTTGCTTAATCTGGGTCAGCAAGGAGTCCATCATATTTCTCTGAATATGGTTTTTCCTAGAGGAAATCTTAATTAATTCACCTCTTAAGGTACACTTTAAAGCAGCCCAAACCATATCCTTTTGATTTACTGAGCTTTGGTTAGACTGTAGAAACCACTTGATATAATCCCTAATTATTTTTAGATATGATTGTTCTTTCAGTATTTGACAATTTAATCTCCATTGGGGTGAACGTTGGGAAATAGATGATGGTCTGTACAGCACACTCACCGGGGCATGGTCCGAGATGACTCTAGCTGAGATGTCAGCCTGTATCATGTCAGGGACCAGTAGGGAACTGACTAAAATATAGTCTATTCTCAAATAAGAATTGTGTACTGGAGAGTAAAAAGAATACTGCCGTGACCCTGGGTTAAATATGCGCCAAATATCGATTAGTGCTGTATTCTCTATAAAACCCTTCAAGGCTCTCTGTGCAGGGGATAGGCCCTTCCGTCTGTTAAATGTCCTGTCTAGGTCATTTTGAAGTACGAGATTCCAATCTCCTCAAATAATTGCCGGTTGGTGTGCGCCCGAGATTACCCACCGCAATAGTTTTATAAAGAAGAGGGGACAGTCATCATTAGGGCCGTAAACAGAACCTAATAATATTGGTTGCGAGGCTAATTGTGCCTGTATAAATATATACCGGCCATCAGGATCCCAATATTCATTCAACAACTTGAAGGGGACACTTCTGGCCACAAGTATGGCCACGCCTGCTCTTTTAGTTGAAGCCCTGGCCCCATACACCTGGGCAACCCACATCCTCCTAAAATACTGTATATCACATTTTTTTAGATGTGTTTCCTGAAGGAAGGCAATATGTGCTCCCAGGTGGTGCAAATGCCTTAATATTACTTGCCGCTTAGCCCTATCCTTGGCTCCCTTGACGTTCCAGCTAATAAACTTATATGTCTGGCTCATACAAGCACAAAGGTAAATTCCATGTGTACATAAGAAAGGACCTGAAAATCTTATCATCATGCATAAGGCCAGTTATGTAAGCTAATGCATCCTTGTGCCGAAAAAGGAACAACTTTCCCAATAAACTGTAACCTTGAGTACAACTGTTACCCTCCCAACCTTCTAAAACTACCCTAACCCCAAGCACCCCTCCCTCCCCCAACAATATAACAAAGTTGTGTAGGAACCCTCCTCCCTACTGCAAACTCCCCAGTTCCCCTGAACTGCTCTCCAAAATAACACCTGCCACATGATAGTCATTCATTCAGCCCAAAATACTCAGCCGCTCCACCTGGAGCCCCAGCCACCCATATCATTAAATAATAATTCACCCATTCAAATCAAATGTGATCCCTAAAATCTAGCAAATTACATAACATTAGAACAAAGACAACTTGTGTCAATAAGCATTTCCTAGGTAAATACTAAGGACATATAATAAGCCCCATTAATGACTAACAAACAGAGAGAAAAAAAAAAAGGAAAAACGCCATTGCAATGCTGGTCGGAAGATCCATTAGCAACTGCGATTATTCATGTAGCAAATCCTGTCCAGCCCAAGTCCGCATAAGATTGAAGGCCAAATATATTCCATTTCCAAAAGAAGATAGACTGAAAATAAAATTAATGCATAATCCTTGCCAGAATCTATATTACATCCACGACTTGTTGTCTTACAATGGCTCAATAATATGTAAACACTATATCCTGTTAAAAAAAAAAAAAAAAAAAAATTTTGTCCGAAGATCCTGATCATAAGGTCTTCATGTGTCCAGCATAACTTTAAGCAAGGCCGCTCCCAACTTTAAGCCAAGACATCCGTGCCATGTTCCCATGACCAAGCACATATCCCAGACGAACAGAAGAGGGCATCAAGGAAATAAAGCCCAGATCCAATTTGCAGAAAACACCTCATAGGGGATTATATAGCCCAAAATAATCTCACTTAAAGAGATCTGGAAGGAGACGCTGTAGATCCTGGTGCGCTTGAGAGTATGATTCAAATGTAAGCCAGTTCCCATTCAAGTTTACCATCAGCACAGCTGGATACTTTACTTTGAAAGGCTTGGATGCAGCAATAAGCTTGGTTACAATTGGGTGTAGCTCTCGACGCCTCATTCTCACTGAGTGAGGGAGATCTTGAATAAAACGAATCCGTTTGCCCTCCCAGAGTAGCTCTTTCACTCCTCTCACTTTGTCCAACACATGCTGTCTGTCTTGATAATTGAGAAATTTCACAATAAATGGCCTAGGAGGCTGACCCGGTGCAGGAGGAGGCCGCAAGGCCCTGTGCGCCCTTTCTATGATGTAATCCCCTCCACTTGGGGGGGAACCAGCAATCTTGGAGCAAAGCTTCTGGATGAAAAGAATCGGAGCACTCCCTTCCTCCTTTTCAGGAACCCCAATCACCACAACGTTATTGCGCCTGCTGCGCCCCTCCAAGTCCTCTAATTTATCCTCCAGCTTTTTAAACCTCTGTTTCACAAGCACAAGCTCCGTTTCATGATTTGCCTGTTTGGTCTCCAGGGAAATTACCTTTGTTTCAGTATCCCCTACCCTCTGTGTCAAAACGTCCATCGATCTCTTGATTGCTTGCATATCATCCGCCACTGAGGCGATCGTTGTCTGTAAGGGTTGCAGGAGCTCTAAAAATCTCGACTCCAATAGCGGGACATCCGTCGTAGGCAAACTTGATAGGCTAGTGGCCTGTTGTTTAGCCCTCTTGACCTTTTCCTTTTCTGGCATCTGGGTAAGCGTGACGCCTTGTTTTTTCACGAACCCATCCATACTTTTAGCCCAATAAACCAACTCTGGCTGCTCTCGTAAGCTCCTCGGGTGAAATTTGGGGCTAATAGTTGTAAACTTGCGCTAAAATGATTTATTTCTTCCTCGGATGGTGGCGTAGCTCCGCGGGTGCGCTGCTTACGCTCGGGCTGACATCACGTGACCTCCGGAACTTAGGCTTTTTAAAAGGGCACCTCATGAACACCACCACTGTCATTTCATTAATGAGTCCCAAAAGGTGATTTTGCGCAGTGACTGCGAAATCACCTTTTGAGGCCGATAAACGCCATGACAGTGACAGAATTCATGAGGAGAGGCCCCAAAAACCCCATGTTGAAAATTTGGTGCAAAAATTCCAAAAAATGCCTGAGCTATGCAACAAAGTTGAAAAAACCCTATCTACCCCATATACAGCTTACCGGCATTTCCTCAGTTCGCGGTCGGCTTTGAAGAGTGCAGACATGTTCCCGGTCCACCGAAGATCATCGCGCGAGACTCTGGAGGTAGGTATGGGGTGAGGGGGGTGTGGGGAGGCAAGGTGCGCAGTGGGTGGGTGCAGGTTGTAGGAGGGGGGCAGGGAGAAATGCCATGGGACCGTTTTTAATTTGCAGGTTTTAAAAAAAAAAAGATGGCCTTGAGGCGTTTGCCATGCTGGTGGGCTCCCAGCATGGCAGAAGGATGGCTGGGGGGCATGGAGCCGACGGGGATTGGGCACCCCCATCGGCCATGGCATCAGTTGCCACACTGGGCTGGGCTCCCAGCGTGGCACCCTGTACTGGGGGGGAGGACAGTGGAGCCGATGGGGGATTGGGTACCCCCATTGACCATGGCATCAGTTGCCATGCTGAGGTGGGCTCCCAGCGTGGCACCCTGTACTGGGGGGGATGTGCGTAGTAAAGTGGACATAACTTCTAAACAAAGTGACGCTGCATGACGAGCTTGTCTCTGATTGCAGCGGCACTTTGTTTAGAAGTTTTGTCCACTTTACATAATGTTGGTGTCAGCGCTAGCATGCTAGCCTATTGGGGAATTAGGGACGCACCTACTGATGTGTGCCCTGCATTAGCCCAACAGCAGTCGTGCCTCCAAAGCTGCACTCTCCCAATATGTTGACTGCCGAGCAAGCATGGCAAGCCAACTTAAAAATGTTAAACCCTACAATCCAACTAGTAAAAGCTTGAGTGACAGAACTTTTCACCACCTGACTGTTAGCTTTAGGAGTTAGTTCATATGGGCAGTTTGCAGCTCCCCAAGCTCCTTCCTCACAGCCTTCAAGCCCAAACCTCAGTGGCTTTCTAGTATCTAAGAAAGACTGCTAGAGGGGGTGGGTAGGAGGGCTTTTAATCTAGCCAGCAACAGTTCTGAAAATCAGTTACAGAGTTTGAAGAAAACGTTAAGTTGCTCACAAGCCAACAGCAAAGTCACAAAAAATCAGTTACAGAGTTAAAGATTTAAGCTAATCACAAACCCACAGCAAACTCACAAAAAAATCAGTTAGAGTTAAATAAAGATTTAAACTAATCCCAGATCAACAGCAAAACTCACCCTCCTCCGTTTCCCTACAACAAGCAGACTGAGCAGGCAAAATGGCAAAATTCAGATGAGAACTGAGAAAGTACTTCTTCACAGAAAGGGTGGTGGATGCCTGAAACAGCCTTCTAGCAGAGGTAGTGGGGGAAACAACAGTGGTGGGATTCAAGAACGCCTGGGATAGCCACAAGGGAATCATAGAGGAAAGAAAGTAAGTGGAAGAGACAGTGCTGTAGACCAAGTAGGGTCTGCACCAGAAGTGACCACAAAAAAAATTGGCAGACTGGATGGGCTATGTGGCCCTTGTCTGCATCAGTTTCTATGTTTAACCACTTCTGTTTATTAAAGAATCTATGACTTTATTAGCAACTAACAAAAAGGGGGGAAGAGACAACAGTGCACCTACTATACTGAATTAAAACATAAATATTTCAATAATTAATGAAGGACCCAAATACTCACTTCTTCTTCTCTAATCAAAGTATTGTACATTTAATTATACATAAACAGGTGAGTAAAAACATACAATGTGGTTCAGGAGGCACAAAACAGAGTTTTTTTAAACTGAGACAAAGCAATCCATTTTGGCAACAAAAAAAGGCAACACAGTGGCTATGGTGTCTACCACTGGCATTTTGCCCTGGTGAGATGGACTTCCTCAAAGTGTGCAAGCTCCATTTGATGATCACGTCTGATGCTGTTTGCTCAGGGAACAGGGCGGGCATTAGGGCTGGCAACCCAAGGTGGTGGGGTTGAAGAGTTAGATTGGAAACCTTAATGCCACATTTCCCTACTTTTGTGGTGTAAACTTGCATCCTAACTGGTGCATTAACAAAGTTTTTTCAAAGAATTTGCTTACTATTTATTTATTTATTTTTATTTATTGTAACTTTCACCAGGAAAGACATACTGAGCTGACAACTTGTTTCTATATGCATACTGAGGGAAAGGGGTAGGGGAGTTACAGTTAAACAATTAGAACTGAATACATAGCAGGTAAAAACATACTAACCATCACATACATCACAATTAATATCAAGGAATAAAAACAAATTATTTGCATTAGCATAGACAGATATAGTAAAATGCATAATGAAGATAAAACAAGGATGCAGTTAAGTTTACAGAGCAGATATGCAGGCAGACAGAACCTAAGCTAATCAGGGGCACTGTGGAGCCCGAGCAAGATGGCAGCCAGAAGGTAGTACTCTGTAGAATGGTAGTTTATGGAGATAAAATAAAGTAGTTAATTGGGGACACCTGCGATATCTGGTTAGCAATAGCTGTTGGTGATATCCCATTTAACAAAATGGGAAATCCATGAAAGGATAAACACCAGAATGACAGCGCTACAAAGACAAATCTGAGCAGTGTTCCAGCCATGCATTCTACCCAGCAAACTCAGGCTGCAGCCATGGACAGCCCCAAGGAAGAAACACTGCAATCTTTAGGTCTTAAGATCACCAGACATATATCCTCTGTGACAGGGCTGTCAGACAAAATAGATAGCCTGGCTAATTGGGTGACTACCATGGGAATTACAGTGGGCACGGCATCTCCTGCCCAGTGGAGGCAACAAAGCGTGCTGATGCGGCCATGGGGGCCATCACTATGGTGATTAAGGAGAATGAGCATCTCCGAACCCGATTGGAAACCCTAGAAAACCAAGCAAGGGCCATGAACATAAGAATACTGAGCCTCTCAGAAGGAAGCAAAGGAGATCACTTGTTGCTATTCATTCAGGACTGGCTCCGGCAGCAACTCAGTCAAGAAGCCACTGCATGTAAATTGGAAATCCAGAAGGCCTACAGGATTGTGCCCCGAGGCAAACCTGATAATCCAGAGGCACCACGTATGGTGGTGACAGTCACTGCGGGAGTGGGCACAAGGGACTACCTACTGGCACTAGCAAAACAAAAGAAAACCCTTTTTTGTGATGGACATACCATGCATCTCTATCCAGATATAAGTTACTCCACCAGATAGAGAAGGAAGCAATTTGATGGCACCAGATCTCTGCTGAGGGAAGCTGGTATCCTGCATGGGGTTGTATTCCCAGCACACCTTAGAGTTGCATATCAAGGCAAGATTTAAATTTTCTCTGACTCAAAGGATGCCATGAATTGGACCCAAAAGCAAGTCCCATGGAGACACCGAGCTGTAGACAGGGAAGACTCATCTTCCAAAAAAGACGATGAGTCAGGAAGAAATTTGGATTTTTTCTGTGATGCCTTGGTGGTAATGAATGGATGGACCTAGCACTTGGTTGACAGACTTGTATGTACTTTATAATTTCATTGTTTATAGGGGAGAGTCAGGACATCTACTCTAGGCCTACTGTACGGGGATGTTAAAGTTTAAGAGTTAGACCAGACTTCTGGTTGAAACAGTTATCCCCATAAGGCTTTAAAATTGTTGGTTAAATTAAAATGCTCACAGCAGAATATTGCTGAAATGTTGTTTACCTGATGTTTTAGTTACCAGACTACCAGAATTGATGTCTTGTATACCTCTATTGACTTACTACTATCTTAAATGGGACAGCACCATCAGTGCAGAAATAACTGATTAATGCATGGAGACTTTCACTTTCTCCTCATATGAAGAGAGAGAGAGAATATAGTTGGATAAAAAATGTCGAATTTTGTTGAACCTTACCATGCTGCTCATGGGCTCATTTGACAGCTTGTTCTGTATAGTTATTTTCACAGCTGAATGACAAGCGGACTACCCCTCAATGATGTATGTCAAAGTAGTAGATGGTGAACTCTTTTTTTTTGCCCCTTCTCACCTTGGAAGCCGCTCTCTTCTGGGGGTCTTGTGCTCACTCTGCCTACCCCTGGTGCCTCTTGGAGAGCTGCCAGATCCACCTCCATGCTGCCTCAGCCTATCCCCCTGGGTGGGGAGGAGGCAGACCCCACATATCCCCCTCCAGTCCATTAGAGTGTGTGTCAGGCGATCTCATCAGTCTCCTATGAGAACCAGGCAAGGTGTCTGGGAGCTAAATCCTCTGTCTATGCTGGCATCCAAGGGTCCATTTTCCACTTTTTCTGTCCCCTCCCACAGGATGTTGGCATGCTAGGGGAGTCTAGGGGCGGGGCATGTCGTGACTTGCAAGTGCTCCGGCCCTTGGCCCACGTCCCACCTCCCGTCTTTCTGCAGTCCCGCTGCACCTCCATCCATGGTCACCCAAGTGGTGGTAGAGCAGTGGAACATGCATCTCACTCCACCCAGAGGAGGAGGAGGAGAACAGCTTCTGGGTGCTCAATCCTCCTCCCCCAACCGGGCCTACAGCAGTCTGAGTCCATTCCCAAACCCGGGTTGCTGGTGCCGAAAGCGGTAACCCTACCACAGCGCTGATGGGCCGGGGTGTAGATGGTGAAATTAAGTATATTAAGAGGATTTGAGACCTTGATGTGTCCTGTACATTATCATTTGCTATATTTCTGCTTGTAATATGACTTTTGTGGTTTATTTGAAACAATAAACATAAAGTTTAAAAAAAAAAAAGAAGCTAAGCTAATCATAGATAATAGAAGAGTCTATTTGATGCTGGGGAAAATGGGGGTTGGCAGCAGGATGTAGGGTGAGGAGTTAGAGTAGAGAGGATAAAAGACAAGGTGAGGGAAAGGCAGGAGTGGAAAGAGGGAAAGAGAGGTACAGAGCAGGGTCAGAGGCAGTTGTAGGGGTGAGAAGAGAACCTGAGGAGAAGAGAGGTGAGAAAGCATAGGGAAGAGGCAGAGAGGATGGAGAGGGGGAGAGAATTCCATAGTTTGGGGAAGCGGTAGGAGAAGGCAGCCTGGCCAGTTGAGGATGACTTAGTAGGGAGTGCAAGGGAGTGGAAACCAGAGTAATGAAGGTTATAGTGGGAAGAGGTGAAGGAGTGATGTGAGATAAGAGGGGAGAGATCCCAGTCAAAATTTACCAGTAAAGGAGGAACAGTGAGAGAGGCACTTGCTTCAAAGGAGGGAAGGGAGGTGGAGGTATAAAGGGAGCAATGGTGATTGCAGAATGGGCAACCAAAGCAAAGGGACAGAAGGAGTGGAAGAGGGAATCTCATCTGTACAGGGTGGACTTAGGAACAGTGCTGTAGACAATGTCTCCTTAGTCAAAATGGGGAGAATCATTTGCTGGACAATGGCTTTATGAGCCGGCAGGGACTACAACCATAGTACCTGTATAATGCACCTAGTCTAGGGTGCAGTTTTTGGTGGATGGCATCCATATGTCCAGAAAAGTTAGGGTGATAACTGAGCCAGACCCCAAGATACTTAATGGTGGGAACATCATTGATTGTGGTCCCATCTAGGGTATGGAAGGAGGGGAGGTCAGTAAGCCTTGAGAGCTTCTGCCTAATGCCAAAGGTCATGGAGACCATTTTTTTTTCGCATTGAGGGACAGCTGATTTGAATGAAACTGGTGCTGGACATTGTGAAGTCCTGCTGGAGCCTGACCATCTGATTGAGGTGAGGAACCAGAGATGTACAGAACTCTATCATCTGCATACATATGAATAGATACAGAGATGCATGCAGAAGGGAGGTCATTCAGGAAAACTGAAAAGAGTATTGAGCAAAAGACAGAGCCTTGGGGGACACCAGTGGTGATAAGGAGTGGAGGGGATAAGGAATGACAGATTCTAACTGATTGAGTCCTATCACCAAGGTAGGAGCTTAACCAGTTAGTAGCAGATGTAGAAAGCCCTGCTGCTGTAAGTTTGTCAAGAAGACAGTGGGCTACGGTGTCAAGGGCTCTGGCCAAGTCCACAAAAATGGCAGAGGTGGTAAGGCCCTGATCCATGCCTGTGAAAATGGAATCAGTAAGCTGTAGGAAGGAGGAGGAAGTGGAGTAGGATTTACAAACCCAGACTGAAAAGGGGTGAAAAAGGAGGATGAATTCAGGAAACGGGAGAGTTGAGAAAGGACTACATGCTCTTGAAGTTTAGCAAGGGTGGGGAGCAGGGAGATAGGGTGATAATTGACAGGACAGGATAGGTCACCACCATTAGGAAGGGGTATGATAGTTGCATTTTTCCATGTGTCAGAGACAGAGGCAAAGGAGAAGGAGAAGTTAAAAAGGGAAGAGAGTGGTAGAGCAATAGCAGGGGAAGTGAGGTGGAGGAGTTTGGGGTTGAGGCCATCAGGACTCTTTCCCTTGAGAGTGTTTAGGGCTAGGAGGGACTTGAGAGTGACAGCAGGAGATATAGGAGAGAAGGAGAAAGGGGAATTAGGGAGGGAAAGCGCAGGAGGGGGGATGAGGAGTGGAGGGAGGAATTGAGGAGAAAAGGGAGGAGGCATAGGTGGTGAATAAAGGGCTGAATTCAGAAGCAACAGAGAGGGGGTTATAAATGGTGACATCACATATCTTGAGGTCTGGGTCAGAGGACTGGGTAGGGTGGGAGAGGAGGGCATAGATGACCTTCCAGAACTTTGAGGGATGATTAATTTTGGTCTGGAAAGTGGAGGCAAAATACTCCACCTTGGCAAGACTAATGGCTTTGGTACAAGCATTATGAAGGGCATGATACTTGAGTAAATCAGTTGGAGAGCCAAAAGAATTGTGGACCTTCCAGACAAGATCTCAAGCATGGTGGCAGGCCAGAAATTCTGCAGAGATCCAGGGGAGGTGGAATCCATGGATCCTGGCTTTTCAGAGAGAAGAATGCTAGTCCCAGATAGACTGGAATTTGCATATAAAATAATGTAGGATATAATCAGTGGAGTTGGCAGTGGAGATGGGTGACCAGTCAATAGTAGTCAAATCCATGTGGAGAGAGGTTACATCCAGTGACCAGAAGGACCAGATCTGGAGAAGCTTGGGAGGGTCCTTGGGGCAGTGTAGTTTGCGGACACAGTAGACCAGATGGTGGTTGCTAAGGATGTCCAGAAGGGTGCTGGCATCAATAATCCAGTGGGGTTAGGAGGCAAGAACCCAGTCCTGCAGGAAGTGGTTGAGGGATTCATGGTTATGATGAGTAGGGTCAGTGAGCAGTTGACAAAGATTAAGGGACTTAATGTTTAGGAAGAATTTGGAATGAGACAGGAAGAGAAAATTTAAATTGAAGTCCCCAAGGATGAGTAATTCACCAGATGAGACATGAGGATAGACAGTAGTGAGGAGGTCAGTGATGGAAGAGGAGGAGAGACCTGGGCAGCAGTAGATGCCAGCCATGAAGATGAGAACAGGAAAATGGAGGGAGAGTTTGAGGAGTAAAAGTTTGTGGGCAGATGGAGAAGAGATCGTGAGTATAGAGTTAAACTGGATGGCAGTAGTTAGGTAAATGGCAATACCACCACCCCATGGGCATGATCCTTGTGGGTAATGGAGTATCCAGGTATAGGGACGGCAGTATCCAGAATCTTGAGGAAAAGCCAAGATTTGGAGATAATTAGCATGTTAGGGTGAAGGTTAACCATGAGCAGTTGTAGCAGGTCCACCTTCAGGAGGAGGCTTCTGACATTGAGGTGTGCCACTCTAAATCTTTTGGGAAGGCAGGTGGAAGAGGAGAGAACAGGGTGAGGATTGGGCTCAATATCTCTTACGACCAATAGCAGCAGTGAGATGAGGAGCTTAACTGGGACAGAGCAGTGTCTACATAGCACTTGTGAGGGAGAGTAGGAGTGTAGGGAGGGTGAGAAGCCTGGATCTAAGAGATAAAAGATGGAGACAAGATGAAGGGAGGAGTGAGGGCCCAGGAAATCAAGGGGAATGGAGGAGAGGGGGAAGACAGGAGGTGGTGAGGATTGGAAAAGGAGAGTGAAGGGTAGGGAAGGGGGGTGAGGAGGGAAAGCATGCAAACGAGAGGGAAGCACAGGTAAACAGGAGGGGAAGGAGAAACAGGGACATACTGAACATATTTGACAGACAGGAAGTTCAGAGTAAAGGAGAATTTGTTAGAAGGAGGGAGTTCTAGCTTACACAATAGAGGGGGAGGGGTATGCACGACAGGGGAAGTAGCAATGAGGTAAGAGGAGAGATAAGACTGCTAGGAAAGGAGGGGAACAAGGAGAAGATAAATAGGGTAAAACTGAGAGAAGAGCAGTTGAAGGATGCAATTGTAGAAGGAGTAAGTAGGAGCAACTGAAGGGAGAGAGCCAGCCAAGCATGAGATGGGAGACAAAAGGTGGGCAGCACAATGAAACAGGGGAAGGGGGACCTATATAGGGAGTAGGCAGTGAGGTAGAGGGGAGACATGAAGAGATATATCGACAGAAGATCCAGGAGAGGGAATATCAGCACTTAAACAGAGTATAGGAGGAGGGTAGAAGGGAGAGTTGAGGTCAGAGGAGAGGAGTAAGGAGAGGGAGTGGGAACAGCATATAGATGCAAAGTTATATCAGATAAGTAGCAGAATATGAAACTAAACTGTGGCAGTTAGGATAATACAGCTTGAAGACTAATAGCAAAAATATACTGAGTTGCAACAGTAGCAAACTGCAGTATTATAAAATGCTTTTTAAATTAATCAGTAAAAAGTGTACTTTCTAGGCTAAGAAGCAAAGCTAGTTTTAGGAAACTAAGACAGCAGCCAAATGAATGTAACTTAAATAACCAGTGAGATGACTGTGAACAGAGCTATAGCAGTTGCAGTAAAGTAGGGCAATAGTGTAAGTAACTATGGTATTAGAATAAGCACGTTGCCTAACAGAATAGTGAAACTAAATACAATGCACTCAAACCTCTAGTTAACAAAATACATTTACATAGATAAATCACTATCCCTCTCCCCAAATGATGCATTGCATGAGTAAACCACAGTAGTTAAGCATAGGAACAGTCAATACATGCTATTGAGACACAATGGAAAGTATTTTTTGAGATAGTTGAATCAGAACATGTGTGAACCAATGCAGATGCCCTGTGCAAAGGGAAGACTCTATCCACCTACAGAAGTGCAGCAACGGATGTCAAGAATTCATGAGGCTGCCTGAAAGGCTGTAGAAGAAGTAACCTTAGCCTTGCTACAGAAGCTGGCATAAAACCCCAACTTTGCACTTATGTCCAGGGCCTATTTTTCCCTATGTACTGTGTATAACTGTATAACTGTGATATACATCCTCTGTTGTTTACAGCTGTTACTACTGTGCTAATTTACCTTGTCTGTTGCTTCTTGTCAAAAAATTGTTATTTGATACTATAATATCCTAAGCATTCAATGTGCACTGCTTGTATAGTCATGCAGTTGTGTATCCTTATGCTGCTTTTTATTTGCTTCTGTTAACTGTTCACTTGATAACCTGTGTGTTATCATATCCATGTGTATCCCCTAGGGTGCACTGGGAGACGAGCATCTTGTTGCTCAGTGTGCCTTTCCTGATGAAACAATTGCAATAAATAAATAAAATAAATAACTAGAAGTGCAGGGCCCTATGGACCCTGCACTTCTAAGTGACTGCAGATACAGATGGACAGAACAAAGAGTCCATCTGTTAGCCAATACACAGGGCCTTCTGCCACCCACGGAAGCAGAGAAGGAGGGCTCTATGCCAAGAGACAGTTGTCTTTACTATATGGTACACGGGACCCTGCAGACAACCCTGTACCTTTCTTTCCCTGGCTGGGGGGGTCACATAACAGCACCACCCTCCCACCTTCCACCTTCACCCATCCTGCTGGGTCACTGAGCTTGCCCCTGAATGCTGCTCACCAACATAGGATCACAAAGCATACCCACTGGGGTCAAGACTGGCTCAACAAACACAGCTTCTTAACAATTACATATATACTCATATACATATATCCATATATATATATATATATATTATGGTAGCACAGTAGTGCTACCATAGTTAGGGTTGAGGAGCTCTTTTAAGGTTAAAGGGTCAAACTTTTCACCTTAATAACTTTGCCACCGTTCAACAGGTTTGCATGAAATTTGGAATGCACAATCAAGGACTATACATCTTGGAATCTGCCAACTTTCGTACCAGTCGGATATACAGCTGTGGAGTTACTAAGCATGAATTATGGTGAATTCTTTGCTCATGCCTACAGGTCGCATGGTTTGTGCACCCAGTCCGAAAACTTCAGGGAATGTGTGGCCAGGGTCCCCAATGTGCCTTTCAAAGATTTTGTGAAAAAATATTAAACGGTTCAAAGGTTATTCAGAAAACAAGTTCCCATTATAAGTCAATGGGAAAAGTTAACAAAAAGTTTGACACTTTCGCAAATGCACTTTTTAGTGTTGCAAATGGCCCTAGTAGTGTCGCAAATCCACCATTTTGTTTTCAGTTAGCGATCAGAAAAATGCTTGCCATTTAAATTTGGGACCCTCTAGCAACACAATTCTTTTTGTGTTTACCCAGTCGAACCCTGAGGATGCTAGCCTTGTCTTTATTGTGAGGTGAAACACCCTAGAAATATGTTTTTCAAATTTCTGGAAAAAGCAGTGTCACAAAGTAGTATTGCACTCATGACACTTTAGCAAATGCTTGTGAAAGCTTTCGCAAATCACGACACTACTTTTTCAGACTATGGCCAAAATGACAGAAGTTCTTTGCCACCCTGTTGCAAAAGAACGGTTTGGTCTTTTGAGCTGAAAGTTGGAGGGAATTCAGCCAACATCTCACAGATGTGCCTTTTGGTGGTTTGGTGAAAAAATTTTGCATGGCTGCAAAGTTACAGTACTCTGAATTTGGCATTTTTCCCATAGACTAACATGGTGGCGTATGCCGCGCCTTTTGGGGCTCGTATCTCGAAAACGATGCGAGATACAGATTTTTTGTTGTGAGAGGGCTATGTAATATAAAATGGTAGCGAGGAAAATAATGATTTTTGTGACATTTACATTTTTTTCTATGTCATGCGGTTGCTGAGATATTTGCAATTAAGCACTTCCAATGCTCTTTTTGAGCTATGATGCCCATTACAATGCATACATTCTTTGTGTTTCACTATGCACCTGTTAGGTAAAAACAAGGTATGTGCTTCCGTTACTGTTACACTTACTGTTTCCACTTGCGTTTATGTCCCCGTTTGTGTTACCGTTACCGTGTACGCCACCGTCTGCATTACCCTTTGCGTTGTCATTTGTGCTTGCTTTTTTGTTACTGTTACCATTTGCATTTCCACATTGTGTTTGCATTGGTGTTCCTGTTCCTATGTCACAAGACATCATGTGGCGGGAGCGCGGGGCCCTCCCTCCGCCACATTACATTCACTATTTCTCATCATCATTCTCAAAAATAAGGGAAAATAGAGGCAAAAAAACTCTGTTTAATGCATCAGTTAGGGTTGTTCCACAGTGACAAAAGCTAGAAAATGAAGTGTTAGAGTTGAAACCCCCCTTGGACCCTCCATCCCACCCCCCCAAACGGCATTGGGGTGCACATTGGGGTCATCGGTCCTAACTCTCACCCCATTCTCCTGTTCCTCAGCTTCTTTACATATGTGATGGGGTAAGAGTTAGGACCAATGACCCCAATGCGCACTCCAATGCTGGTTGGGGAGTTGGGCTGGAGGGGTCCAAGGGGGGTTTCAACCCTAACACCGAATTTCCTCGCTTTTGTCGCTGTGGAATAACCCAAACTGATGCATTAAACTGAGTTTTTTGCCCCTAATATATATATATATATGTATATATATATATTGGGGTCCACCAGGATGAAATGCAATTCTGCAGCATTTTGCAGAACTCTACAGAATGCTGCAGAAGACCTACTGAATAAAGCAATGTAATTTTAATGCTAATTAGTCCCCTTTGTCATTCAGGAAAATGTGTCACCGCCAGGATGAAATGAATGCCACAATTCCTGCATAACAAAGGGGACTAATTGCCATTGAAATTACATTGCTTGATTCAGTAGATCTGCTGCAGCATACTGCAGAGTGAGTTAAACGTGAGTTTCATCCTGGGGTATGCCACTGTGTGTGTGTGTGTGTGTATATATATATATATATATATATATATATATATATATATATATACAAAAATCCATTTTAATGCAACAGTTAGGGTTGTTCCACAAGTGACAAAAGCGAGAAATTCGATGTTAGAGTTGAAAGGCCCCCCTTGAACCCCCTCCAGTCCATCCCCCGAACTGGCATTGGGGTGTGCATTGGGGTCATTGGCACTAACTCTCACCCCATCACATGTGTAAAGAAGCTGAGGAATAGGACAATGGGGTGAGAGTTAGGACCAATGACCCCAATGTGCACTCCGATGCCAGTTGTGGGGTGGGCTGGAGGGGTCCAAGGGGGGGCTTTCACCCCTAACACTGAATTTCCTCACTTTTGTTGCTGTGGAACAACCCTAACTGATGCATTAAATGGAGTTTTTTTGCCTCTAATTTCCCTTCTTTTTGAGAATGATGATGAGAAATAGTGAATGTAATGTGGCGGCAGGGAGCAGGCCCTTGAGCCTCCTCCGCCCACGCCACATGATGTCTTGTGACATAGTAACAGGAACAGCAATGCAAACACAAGCGCCAATAGTGGCGCATATGGTAATGCAAACGTAAATGGTAAAAGAAACGTTAATGGAAACGCAAGCCCAAAGTGACGCCAAAACGAACAGTGACGCAAACAGACATAGAAGAGCATACAAAAATGCAACTGGTAAAGTGAACAGTGATGGCACTGGTATTTCAAATGGAAATGTTAAGTGTCACAGCAAAAAGAACACAAAAGGGAACAGAAATGGAAACGCAAATGCAAGCTCACACGTAAACGCAAACCGTAATGAGCACAGGCACGGTACCACAATTGTAAATGCAAATGGTGAAGTTAACATAAAGAATAACACCAAAGGAAACAGAAACAGAAATGTGAAAATAAGCGTGTACAGAAACGCAAACCAAAACACACACAGGCACAGTACCGCAATTGTAAATGGAAATGGTAACAGTAGCAACAACAATAACAGCAAAGGAAACAAAAACGTAAAAAGAAATGCAAGCACATATGGAAATGCAAACTGTAATGTGCACGGGCACAGTAATGCAATTGCAAACGCAAATGGTAACAGTAATAGCAAGGAAGACGCAAAACGAAAGAGAAACAGACGCAAACGAAAGGGCTGCCAGAAACGCAAATGGCAATGCGCACAGTGATGCAAACAGAAACAGTAGTGGAAATGCAAATGGTAACAGTAACAAAAATACACGGGCAAATGACAACGCAAAGGGTAACGCACATGGTGACGTACACAGGAATGGTAATGCAAACAGGGACATAAACACAAGTGGAAACAGTAACTGTAACAGTAACAGAAGCACATACCTTGTTTTTACCTAACAGGTGCATAGTGAAACACAAAGAATGTATGCATTGTAATGGGAATCAAAGCTTAAAACGAGCAGTGGAAGTACTTAATTGCTAATATCTCAGCAACCGCACGACGTAGAAAAAAAAAATTTAATTTCACAAAAATCATGATTTTCCTGGCTAGATTTTTGTTATAATCTGTATCTTGCATCATTTTCGAGATATGAGCCCCGAAAGGCATGGCGTATGCCATCATGTTAGTCTATGGGAAAAATGCCAAATTTGGAGTACCGTAACTTTGAAGCCATGCAATATTTTTTCACTAGACCACCAAAAGGCACATCTGTGAGATGCTGGCTGCATTCTCTTCAACTTTCAGCTCAAAAGGCCAAACCATTCTTTTGCAGCAGGGTGGCAAAGAACTGCTGTCATTTTGGCCATAGTCTGAAAAAGTAGTGTCATGATTTGTGAAAACTTTCGCAAGCATTTACGAAAGTGTCATGAGTGCAACACTGCTTTGCGACACTACTTTTTCCAGAAATTTGAAAAACATATTTCTAGGGTATTTCACCCCAAAATAAAGACATGGCTAGCATCCTCAAGGTCCAACTAGGTGAACAGAAAAATAATTGTTTTGCTAGATGGTCCCAAATTTAAATGGCAAGCATTTTTCTGATCGCTAACTGAAAACAAAATGGCAGATTTGCGACACTGCTAGGGCTATTTGCAACACTAAAAAGTGCATTTACGACACTGTTTAACTTTTTGTTAACTTTTCCCATTGACTTATAATGGGAAATAGATTTTTGTATAACTTTTGAACTGTTTAATATTTTTTCACAAAATCTTCAAAAGGCACATTGGGGACCCTGGCCGTACATTCCCTGAAGTTGTCGGACCGGTCACACAATCCGTGCGACCTGTAGGTGCCAGCAAAGAATTCACCAGAAACCGTAAATGTGCACACAGATCACACTTAATAACTCCGCAGCCGTATATCTGACCGGTACAAACGTTGATAGATCCCAAGATGTATGGTTCTTGATCACACATTCCAAATTTCAGGCAAATCTATTGAACGGTGGCAAAGTTATTAAGGTGCAAAGTTTGACCCTTTAACCATAAAAGTGCCACTCAACCCTAACTATGGTAGCACTGCCGTGCTACCATATATATATATATATATATATATATATATATGTATATATTGTATACAATGTATGCTGGAATCTCACTGTTCAACTAAATCAATTATTTTCCCAAGCATCTGACCAAAGTGAAAAATAAACTGTGTTTTTGACCCAATTGGTAAATAACACTATTTATTGTTCACTTGCCAACATTATTCTGTAACTAAAAAATGCCACTCAGCTTGATTGACACACTGTTCTGGACAATCCCGCAACACAACTGCTAACAACAGTAGCCAATACAATTCGGCTGTTTAAAATTGAAAACTCGCACCTGCCGCCACCTTGTGTCCCCACTTTCCAACTGTTCTGACTTCTGAACCTCACAGATTATATTTAAAATGTATTATGTAGCTTTAGGCTACATTTCCACACTATGGACTCAGTACATTTTCATCACTCTACCCCAGTACTAAGATTTAGTGCCCCACAGTTCAGTTCACACTCATTCTTCCCCACCCCTGTTTTGCGACTGCTCATTCACAACCACCTACTCTCTTTTAATAACAGTCATGCTAGCAAATTCCAGCAGGCATACTCAGTTTGGAACTTCATGCTGCAAACAAAATGTTTTGGGTGATAAATTGCTGTTTGTAGCTTTAACCTACATGGCCACACTATGGATTCCTTTTGTTTTTTTAGTTTTTTTTAATGAACCTCCCAGTGCCAGACACAAGTGACCCCCAGTGCACATGCTCTCTCCCATTCACTCGCAACTGCCTGCTCACTTTCACTTAGAGACACAGCTTGGAAATAAGCATGGCACAAAGACTTGGTTTCTGACCTAATTCTGCAAAAAAGGTACAGTCTAGCATTTGAGTAATCACAGTACTTTTGGGGAGGAGATCCAGCCTGCGCAGCACTTTGGATGCTCAGGGAGGGTTTCAGAATAGTTGTAAATATGAGGAAAAACAAGCATTTGTCAATGCCGAATGTTTGCTTGCTGGCATTGGCGGTGGTAGTGTAGAAGTTACAGAGCTGCGTAATAGGAATGGCAGTGAAGTATTGAACTGAAACCAACCCCACCACCACCCTGCAGAGAGTGACAGGCATTGGGGTGTGCATTTGGGTCATCAGCCATAACGGCCATGCCATTTCAGTACACCCCACCCTGCAGACACTGGCAAGTGTCACGGTGCTCCTTGGGGTCTTTGGTCCTTATGCGCACCCCATTCCATTAGGAAATACAGTGGGATGGGTGCGATATAGGAGAATGGGATGAACTTTTGGGCTGAAGAGTCCAAGGCATACCTCAATGCTTCTCACTGGCTGCAGGGTGTGGAATGGTATGAGCATTACAGGCAAGAATCCCAAGTCACACCCCTGATGCCTGTCATTCTCTACAGGGTTGGGCGTTATAGTTGGAAACCCTAATACCTCAGGCATTCGTTGGTATTTTCACTCCAAATGTTCAACATGGTGTTTTGTGACCCCACCTCATGAACAGGGGGAATATCAGTTTCTTAGCTGAAAGCTGCTTATGCACAGCGACTACGGCATTTAACACCACAGGTGCAAAAACATTCCGAACAGGATGTAAAAAATGACAGCTGTACTGTTCATGGGGAGGTGTAAAAAATGGCAATGTTGTAAATCTGCAGTAAAAATATTTAAAAAAATGGTGAAGTCATGAGCGTACATAGAAACTGTGTAACACACACCCGTAATATAATTAGGTTGGGGATTTTTACAGCAGATTGTCAACTCAGGCATTTTGGTGCCTCCGATCATGAACAGTGTCACTGTGATTTTCTTTATCTGTCCCGAACAATAATTTCCCACAGCGAGCTCGCATCTCTGCGCTGAAAGTGTGAAAACACACTTTGGCCATGTTGTGAAAAATGACAGCTGTACTGTAAATAAGGCAGTGTGGAAAAATGCCACTGGTGAAAATCTGGACTTAAAATATTACAAAGTCATGAACTTACGAGTGCATGGAAACTGCGCGAATGCTCACTCATAACACAGTCATTTTATGGACTTTTGTCACCAAATTTTCAACTTAGCTATTTTAAGACCTCTGCTCATGAACAGTGTAACTGTGATTTTCTTAATCTGTCCCAAACATTGCTTTCACACACCAACAGCACCATTGTGCGCTACATGTGCGAAAACACATTTTGGGCAGCATATGAAAAATGGCAGCTGTACTGTTCATAAGGAAGTGTAATAAAATGGCAATGTTGAAAATCTGGAGTGAAAATATTAAATTCGCAAACTTATGAGCATGCATAGGAACTGCGCAACGCACGCTTGTAAAACAGTCATTTTTAGGAATTTTTTCACCAAATTTTCAACATAGCCATTTTAAGACCTCTGCTCATGAACAGTGTCACTGTGATTTTCTTAATTTGTCCTTTACATTGATTTCACACATCGACTGCGCCATTGTGCGCTACATGGGCGGAAACATATTTTGGGCAAGATGTGAAACATGACAGCTGTACTACTTATAAGAAGGTGTGGTAAAATGGCAATGTTGAAAATCTGGAGCGAAAATATTGAAAATTTGCAAACTTACGAGCGTGCATAGGAACTGCATAACGCACGCTTGTAAAACAGTCGTTTTTTTGAAATTTTTCCACCAAATTTTCAAAATAGGCTTTTTGAGAGCCCACCTTATGAACACTGGCAGTGTCATTTCATTAATCAGTCCCGAAAGGTGATTTTGTGCAGTGACTGCGAAATCACCCTTCGGGCCTGAATAATGCCATGACAGTGACATCATTCATGAGAAGGGGTCCCAAAAACCCCATGTTGAAAATTTGGTGCAAAAATTCCAAAAAATGCCTGAGTTATGCAACAAAGTTGAAAATCCTCTATCTAGCCCATTATACAGCTTACCGGCATTTCCTCAGTTCGTGGTCAGCTTTGAAGAGTGCAGACATGTTCCCAGTCCACTGAAGATCATTGCGCCGAGGTCCAGAGGTAAGTATGGGGTGAGGAGGTGTGGGGAGTCAGGGTGTGCAGTAGGTGGGCGTGGGTTGTGGGTGGGGGCCAGGGAGACTACGTGGGACTGTTTTTTCTTTACAGGTGTTCTTTTTGTTTCCAATGACACCACAGGACATTTGCCATGCTGGGGTGGGCTCCCAGCATGGCACAAGGATGGTTGGGGGGCATTCAGCCGATGTGGGATTGGGCACACCCATTGCCCAAAGCATCGATTGCTACGCTGAGGTGGGCTCCCAGCGTGGCACCCAGTACTCGGGGGGGTGAGGACAGTGGAGCCGACGGGGGATTGGGCACCCCCTGGCTATATCATGAGTTGCCATGCTGGGGTGGGCAACCAGCATGGCATTTGAAAGGCTTTGGGGGTTGGGGGAGCGCAGCACAGCCAACGAGGGATTGGGCACCCCCGTCGGCTATACAGTGTGTGCGTGCATGTGGGGGGGCGCGCATGCCTGCATGTGCATGTGTGTGTGAGGGGAGCTGTGCATGAGCAAGCGATATCTTATCGCTGCTCACTGAAGTGTAGCTCCCCCTTTGAACTGTATGCCACTGCATTTTGGAGCTTGTCATAGACAGCTCCATCATGCATTGGCTTACAGGGGCTGCGCCTGCCAACACACTGATTGAATTGGAAGAGCGGGTGACACACCTCCGAAATCTCGGATGATGGCACTATGTTTCATGCACATGCTGCAAGCAAACATAACAAACAGAATAAATGTATCTTAATTTTTGAAGACCATTTTTTTCCTTTTTGTGCGTTCATATGTGACATATGAATGAGGGATCCACTCACTGTAGATCAAGGGAGGATGTGAAATGGTGCAGGTACATGTGGAGGTGAACAAAGTGGTAGACAGTAAGCTCTACCTGAGCTTCAGGCTGATGTTGCACAGCTGGACTAAGGCAGAAGCATCCACGGCATGTTCTTATAGTCCCCATGTATATGTCCATTTATGTTCTTACAGCGCTGATTGCCTAACTGAGCCAAGATGTAAAACAGACACTAAAATGTCAGGTTTATTTCAGGTGACCATGTTCTTATAGTCCCCATTTATATGTCCGTTTATGTTCTTACAGCGTTGATTACCTAACTGAGCCAAGGTGTAAAACAGATACTAAAATGTCAGGTTTATTTCAGGTGACCAGGATCATAGTGGGGAGAGGGGCAAGTGAAACAATGTCCTGAGAATGTGCTTAAACTTATTAACCATTGCTGTGCCAAGGAGTGATACACCGGTCCAGAATCCCTATATGTTTAAATTATGTTTGCAGCCTAAAGGTGCTTAGGTGGACTGGCATTTACATTACTCAGCGGCAAATCTTTTTCATACTTTTTGTGATCATCGGTTAAGATATAACCGCTAACTGATGACACACTTGGGGGCATGAAACTGTGCTACCAGCAAAGTTGCATTTGCAAAGCCCTGAATATTTATCTGTTGATAATGAAATGAAAACTGTCAGCTGATAACATTTAGCCACTGTCCATTGCACAGAATAGACATCTCACTGATAGATCTGGAGCAAAGGGACATGCACTTGCCAATAACACCACTACAACTCCAGACACGGAAGAAAGAAGTTCATGCACTTTCATCGCTGTTAACTTTTCAGCATTTAAAACTGTTACTTAGCATCTGCACTAAGATGTTACATCAGCGCTGAACTGGATTGTGACACCAGAATCCCTGCGATCAACATTTGTCAGCAAAAGTGAATTGAAAAAATCAATAGATGTATAAAATGGTAAGTGACATGAGTCAATAACAACATATCTGCATGTAATACTTGGCTTAAAATTTGAGCACCACCATATTCCGCACCACAGCGTCAAACAGGGATGCCATTTATAATTCAGCTAATGTCAAGCAGTTTTCGAGCCATAAAAAGTATTACTGTATCAGTATGGTGGCAGCAACAGGATCAGGAAATGATGAAATAAAATGCAACAGCACCCCCATTGGCCATATGTTGTGCGGGTGGAGGGAGTGCATGAGCACCCAGGGGTGGGCTGTTAGGCAGCTTCAGATTCACCGGAGAAAAGGGTGGATTCGATTGTGAGCTACGGTTGAATTTGTGTTTTCTTTTTCTATACCTAGTTTTCGCTATTTTGTTAGGGCACATGTCCAACCCTAAGATGTTTAGGGTCACAAGGTGATGTGACTTCATTGAACATCTGATTTGAGAAAGAGCTGTGTGATTCTATCTAAATGCCAGCTCACGGCAATTCAGAGAAAAAAAAATATTTTGAAGCTGCATTACCAGACTAAGTGTGCAGTTTAGTGAATTACCACACAGGGTTGTGTATATGACAGCACTAAAAGGTGCATTAAAGTGCTTCAGTCATGAAAACCTCCCCCACTGGCTGCTGCTGAAATGCATAGCAGTATGTTCTCCTTTGTGCATTGTGGCTGTTCTTTGCTTCAGCTGCAGGTAGTACAGTACGCTCAAGTTCGTTTGCATAGGTTTTAGCAGCGAGTAATTCACATTGACAGAGTCTAGTAAGAGAAAATGCTTGGAATTACACATACAAAGAAGTCTGAGTTTTCACATCAAATGCTGAGGTATTTTTTTTTGGAGGATTAGAACCCATGGAGTCCATGAAGGTGTGCTTTAGAGTGCTGGCGTGTGTAAGGACTGTTAGGCACCCACACATTTTGGTGGTCCTGCTTTGGCAGGGAACAGTTTATTAAAGCAATGATGTGCGGCTTGTCTCTCTAAGCTAGACAAGACTACACCATCCTATCAGGCAACCAACACAGTTGATCTGTGTGTGTGTGTGTGGGGAGGGAGGAGCTGCTCACTGAAGCGTAGCTCCCTCTTTCAACTGTATGCCACTGCATTTTCAACTGCTGTCATAGACAGCTTCAGCAGTGATTGGAGAACTGTGACCACGCCTGCAAACACACTGACTGAATTGGAAGATGCTGACACACCTCTGAAAAACTCAAATGATGGCACTATGTTTCTTGCACATGCGTGCAGGCAAACATAAAAACAGGCAGGGACAGTTGCTCTCTCTTTCTCTCTCTCTCCATCCCCTTCAGTTCTTTAACCTACTGCCCATCTGTATTACTTTAAAGAGGGAGAATTGTACTTTTGGAGAAGAAACACTGCCTGCAAACAGTTTTCAAGAGAGAAACTAGCTCCTCTATTTATACATTTTTTTTGTGAACACAGACCATTGTATACATAGAATATACAATGGCCTGTGTTCAAATAAGCCATTTATTTCCATTCCTGGAGAGTGATAGATAGATAGATATTAGTTGCAAAAAAGCTCCATTGATATTTGCAAAAAAAACTCTGTTAGTGCATCAGTTAGGTGACAAAAATAGGGAAAAGTGATGTTAGGGTTTTCAACACTAACACCCCACTTCCATCCAACACACACCAACAGGCATCAGGGGTGTGCCTTGGGGTCATCAGCCCTAACACTCACATCATTCCATAAGTAAATAAGCTGAGATGGGTACAGTCTAGGAGAACGGGGTGAGCGTTAGGGCTGATAACCCCAAAGCACACCCCTAATGCCTGTTGGTGTGTGAATGGTGAAGATGGGGGTGTTAGAGTTGGAAACTCTAACATCACACTTCCTTACTTTTGTCACTTTAACCCTAACTGATGCATTAACAGTTTTTTTGCAACTAATTTCCTTACTTTTTAAGATAATATAATCGTATCCTTATTTGTCTCCAGGCCCTGCACTCCCATCCCTCCTTAGATGGGTATATGTATGTAGCTGTGGAAACACAAGGCCCTCTGGGCCCTGTGCTTCCATATATAGGACAATAGTAACCAAATTAACAGCATAGCCATGATATTACCCCACCTCATGTACCCAGTGTAGAAAGTTTGCAAATCCCCTCCAAAACATAAGTCTACACAACCAGCATGCCATTCCATGCCACAGGTGTGAAAACACATTTTGGCCAGGATTGGAAAATACAGCAGTAACATACATGAGGTGGGGTAATAAGAAGGCTATGTTGAAAATATGGGATGAAAATATTTAAAGTTCCCAAAGTTATGAGCACGTATAGCAAAATTGCAGTGAATCATCATAACGCTGCCATTTATAATAATTCTGGCACCAAATTTTCAACATACCCTTCTTATGACTCCACCTCATGAATAATATAACAGTTATCCTGCCAGAAAGGTAATTTCTCCAACCAACCATGACATTACCTTTCCAGCAGGAGTTGTGTAATGACAGTCAAATTGTTTATCAAGTGGGGTCCCAAAAAGGCCATGTTGAAAATTTGGGGTCAAAATCTCAAGAAATGCAAAAGTTATGTATAAAAGTTGAAACCCCCTTTGAAATATATTGAAGCACATTTACTTTAACCATATTGCAGTCGCCAGTTCCAGCAGCAAGACATGTCTTCAATTGGAAGAGCGGATCTCAAACCTGGGACCTCTTCAGGTGAGTGACAGTGTGTGTCGGTGTCAAGGGGAGGAGTGGGGAGGTGGGTGCACAGTGGGAGATTGGGTGGGTGGTGCAGGTGTGATCAGCTATGGGTGGTCTTTTTTTTACAGGAAAAAATTAAAAATACATTGAGGGTTGATTTTCTAACTTTCAGCTGTTAACAAACATGGGAGGGTGGGGGTATGCCACTAGGCACCAACCAAATAAAGAAATGGGCATCATGGATCAGAGAGGGAAGGCCACTAGACCACCAGGAAATTTAAATTTAGAAAAATAATGCCAGTATTGGGGATCAGGGAGGAAGGGCCAATAGATCACCTGGAAATTTAAATAAAAAAATAATTCTAATATTGGGGATTGGGGGACCACTAGACCACCAGGACACATAAACTATAAAAAGTAATACTAATATTAAGGATCAAGGAGGTAGGGCCACTAGACCACCAGGAAATTTACATTATCAAAAATAGTACTAGTATGAGAGATTGGTGAAAAATAGTCAGGTGCTCTATTTCACAATGTAACATGCAAAAGTTGTGTAGCAAATTGTGGGAAAACAAATGGTGTTTCACAAAACAATGAGTCATTTTGCTATAATTTGCAGCAACCCCTCCCCCCCATGTTTCACAGAAATAGTGCCACATATTACTGTCCATTTTGGGGGCAAATTGACCCCAAAATCAGATTCCTCTGGCCCCGATTAGGTAAACACAACTGTTGGTGTTTAAGATCTGTTAGTATTTTTTTAAATATTTAAATTTGTTTGCCTTGTTAACTCAAAACAAGATGGTGGAATCTTGACACTACATTCCACATTTGCGACAATAAACATTGCTTTCTGACAACAAAACAGTTGTATCACATGGCATATCCAATTTTCCCATAAGAAATAATGGACAACTTTTGAACAGATTAATATTTTTTCACCTACCATTACAATGGCATGTCTGTGACCCAAGATCTGTATACCCTGCAACTTTCAGAACACAACTCCACACAGTTTCATGGAAACAGCGTGACAAAGATTTTACACAAAAATGGTAATTGTCACATATTTGGGCACTCTGTATCTCCAGATCTGCATATCTGACTAAAACAAAACTTACCACAAGAGATCTTAGGTCCCCGATGGTGCATGTAAATTTTCAGGTGACTCAATCAAATGGTAGCAAAGTTATTAAAGTGCAAAATTTGGGCTTTAACATAAATGTGCCCTTTAAACCCTATCTAACTATAGGATATATATATATATATATATATATATATATATACACACACACACACACACACACACACACAGTGGCATCCCCCAGGATGAAACACACTTTTAAACCACTCTGCAGTATGCTGCAGAAGACCTACTGAATAAAGCAACATTACTGGACTTCAGGAGAGCTGACCTTGCCAAAAAGGGTGAGTGCCTAAGGAATGCACTAGCAATTGGGCAGAAAGGAGGGGTGGAAGAACAATGGGGAATAATAAAAACTGCCATCACAGAGGTAACAAGCCTTTGTGTGAAGCAAATAAACAAAACAAAACAATGTAAGAAACCACTATGGTTATCAAAGGAGGTGGCAGTGAAGGTTCAAGAGAAAAATAAAGCATTCAGGAAGTACAAGGAATCACAGAAGAAGCAGGACAGAGAATTGTATCAGTTAAAGCAAAAGGAAGCTGGGAAGGCAGTCAGAATAGCAAAGGCCTGGACTGAGGAAAAGATAGCCAACTCACTTAAGAAGGGGGATAAAACCTTTTACAGGTACATCAGGGAGCGAAAGAAGACCAAAGGAGGGATAGTGAGACTTAATAAAGGGGAGGGGGAGGGCAGAGGGTGACTGTGAAAAGGCAGAGATACTAAACAAATATTTTTGCTCAGTATTTACAAATGAAGAGGGGGAGGTACCTAAAACAAACAATAGAAACACTCTGGATACAGAAGTTGATACCAGCCCATTTACAGAAGAAAGGGTTCTGAAAGAACTCTTAAAACTGAAGGAGGACAAAGCAATGGGGCCTGATGGGATTCATCCCAGAATTCTAAAAGAACTAAGGGTAGAACTAGTGACACCACTGACTACCCTCTTTAACAAATCATGGGAGGATGGGGTGGTACCGGAGGACTGGAGGAGGGCAGATGTGATTCCACTTCATGAAAGTGGGAGCAGGGCAGAAGCAAGAAACTACAGACCTGTTAGTTTAACCTCAGTGATAGGGAAAATGATGGAATCACTTCTGAAAGAAAGAATTGTCAAGTACCTAGAGGCCAGGGGACACAGGACCCAAGGCAGAATGGATTCACAGCGGGAAGGTCATGCCAGATGAATCTAATAGATTTCTTTGACTGGGTGACCAAAGCAGTAGATCAGGGAGGGGCTGTGGACATGGCCTACCTAGATTTTAGCAAGGCATTTGACACAGTCCCACACAAAAGATTAATATACAAGTTAGCCAGCCTGGGAGTGGGTCCCAAGATGATAGCCTGAGTAAAGAATTGGCTGGAGAATAGGACACAGAGGGTAATTGTAAATGGAGTCCACTCTGAAGAAAGGGGAGTTACTAGATGGTTATCGCAGGGTTCAGTATTAGGACAGGTCCCCTTCAATGTCTTTATAAGTGACATTGCAGAGGAACTGGAAGGAAAAGTATGTCTCTTTGCAGATGACACAAAGATCTGAAACAGAGTTGATGCACAAGGTGGGGTGGAAAAGATGAGAAGGAACTTGGCAAGGTTAAAGGAATGGTCAAATGTATGGCAGGTTAGATTGAATGCTAAGAAGTCCAAGGTAATGCACCTGGGAAACAAAAGCCCAGGGAAGAGTACACAATGGGGGGTGAGATACTAACAACAACAAAAATGGAAAGGGACCTGGGGGTAGTCATATCAGATGACCTAAAGGTGAGCAAGCAATGTGAGAGGGCAGTAAGGAGGGCTGGGGGATACTGGGATGCATAGGGAGAGGCATCACCAGTAGAAAACAGGAAGTTGTTATCCCTCTGTACAGACAGCTGGTGAGACTCCATCTGGAGTACTGTGTGCAGTTCTGGAGACCCAGTCTCTGCAAGGACATAGAGAGGATGGAAGCTGTCCAGAGGAGGGCAACTAAAATGGTGCAGGGTCTGCACCGGAAGACATATGAAGAGAGACTAAAGGAGCTTAATATGTATAGCCTCGAGGAAAGGAGGGAGAGAGGGGACATGATAGAAACTTTCAAGTACCTCAAGGGAATTAACAAAGTCCAAGAGGGTAGCACCTTTCAAAAAAAGAGGTGTGCAAGAACAAGAGGGCACAATTTGAAGATAGAGGGGGGTCGGCTCAGAGGTAATGTAATGAAGTATTTTTTCACAGAGAGGGTTGTGGATGCATGGAATGGCCTTCCATAGGAGGTTGTGGAGTCAAAAACAGTAGTGGAATTCAAGCATGCACGGGACAGTCATAAGGCAATTCTAGGGGGTTGGGGTAGAAAAAAGTAGGCTGCTGGTTAACTAGGATTTGCAGCTCATCCATTAGATAGGGAAATGGACAGACTGGGTGGGCCAAGCAGTCCTTATCTGCGGTCAGATTCTATGTTTCTATGTTTTTATGTTTAATGGCTAATAGTCCCTTTTGCCATGCAGGAAACTGTGGCATTCTCTTCATCATGGCAGTGCCACATTTTCCTGAATGACAAAGGGGACAAATCACCATTGAAATTACATTGCTTTATTCAGTAGGTCTGCTGCAGCATTCTGAAGAGTGCTACAAAATGCTGCAAAATTAAGTTCCATCCTGGCAGATGCCATTGTATATGTCCCCCCCCCACCACCACCTGAAGCAAATCAGGGGTGGAGTCTTCCTTGAGTTTTCAACCCTAAAGATCACCCCACTGTATACAGTCCTGAAAAATACACACCTAAGTCCATCACTTCTGAGCTTTCTTGCTTCCACAAAGAGGTGAGCTTTAGAGTTGACAACCCCAAGGAAGACCCCCCATTTGCTTCAAGTGTGGGAGGGGTTAAGGTTGGAAATGTTAAAACTACATTTTCCTACTTTTGTCACAGTAGTCTTAATGATACATTAACACAGTTTTTGCAAAGAATTTCCTTACTTGTTAAGATAACATAATCTTATCCTAATGTGCCCTGTGCTCCCATACTTCCATAGATGCGGACATGTATGTTGCTGGGAAAGTGCAGGGCCCTCTGTATATGTTTTATATTTGTAGCAAAACCGTAACCAAATTGTCAGCATAGCCATCTTGTTACCCTACCTCATGGATCCAGTACTGAAAATGTTCAAATCCCCGCTGAAACATTATTCCGCACCAACAGAACATCATTCTGCACTACACGTGTGAAAACACAGTTTGGCCAGGATTTGAAAAATGACAGCTGTACCATTAATGAGCAGGTGTAAAAAAATATTTGTGTTATAAATTTGGGGTAAAACGTATTTAAAATTACCAAAGTTACAAGCAAGCAACATAAAATTTCAATGGATGCACATAACTTTGCCATTTGTACATATTGTGACCCCAAAGTTTCAACATAACCTTCTTATAACCCCACCTCATGAACAAGGGTGGTGAAAATTTTCATATCCTGCCTGAAAGGTAATTTCACCAAGCAACCTCTAAATTGCCTTTTGGGGCAGATTTGCATAATTCCACTATCATTGCTCATGAGTTGGGGTACCAAAAAAGTCATGTTGAAAATTTGGTATCAAAATATGCAAAAATGGCAAAGTTATGCATCAAAGTTGAAAACCCCATTGAAATATATTGAACTGCACTTACATTAGTTTGTCATATTGCAGTCAGCAGTTCCAGCAGCAAGATGTGTCTTCAACTGGAGGGTGGATTTTGACCCTGGGACCTGCAAAGGTGAGTGAGGGTGTGTGGGGGTTGAGGGGTGAGAGCTCAGTGGGAGGTCTGGGTGGGGGAGTCAGATCAGCAAGGTACATATTTTTTTTTTGCAAGTTTAGAAGAATGATATTAAGGGACAGTTTTCTTTTGCACAGGGTGATGAAATACAGGGATGGCAATTGGAGGGTGGAGGCTATCACAAGACACCAGGGAAATATAAAATAATAAGGGGATGACAATAGACACCAGGAAAAAAATATAAAATGTGGGGACAGTGATCATAGGATAGGGTGTGCCACTAGATACCAAGGAAAGATGAAAAACATATGGGGACATAAATCATAGGGTGGGGGATGCCACTAGACACCAGTGAAACAATATAAAATACAGAGAAGGCAATCAGAGGGTGGCAGGTGCCACTAGACACCAGGGGAAAAGTATAAAATATGGGGATGGTAATCAGAGGGGTGGTGGGTGCCACTAGACACCAGGGAAAGATGAAAACAATTACAGGGACATAAATTGGAGGGTGGCCGATGCCACTAGACACCAGGGAGACAATAACAAATATGGGGTGGGCAACCAGAGGGTAAAGGGGCCACTAGACACCAGAGAAGTGTGATTGGAGGGTCCTTTTTTATATGAACAAAAAAGGCCATCCAAAAAAGTGGAAGCAAATCATGAAAAAGGATTACAAATATGCAAAAAAAAACATTTTGGGGTGATTTTTCCAACAGTTAAGTGCAGAATCCACCTAATGGGGTCCCAAGTGAGCCAGACAGATGTGTTGGTCTCTCTGCATAATGTCATTTTGTGGGTTTTTTTTTCAGTTTTTATTTTTAAATGGAAACAAAATGGCAGCAAACAAAAAAAGGATTTTTCTTCATGAAAAATGATTGGCCCCATATGAAAAAGGATTCTTTTTTCATTTCATACAGCTATCCTGAAGTGCTTACTGAGCATGCTCGGAACCCAACATTTTAAAAACTAATAACTGTGGAATGGATTTATATTTTTTTCACCAAACCAGTGAAAGGCACTATTGCAGGCCAGACCTTTTCTACCCTGAAAATTTCAGACCAAAACTCCAAACTGTCTGGGCACTAAGGACTGACAAAAAACTCTGAGAAATTCACTTTTTTACATGATCTGCACATTTGACCAGAAAAAAACTTGGAACGTCCCCACAAAACATGCACGCTACATTTTGTGCAAATCCATTAAACAGTTGTGAAGTTATTGAAGTGCAAAAGACAGTGATCCTGTAATATATGTATGTGTGTATGTATATGTATATATGTATATATATATATATTAGAAATTAGGTTTGAAGCCCCATTGGCCCCCTGCCCACACCCCAACTGGCATCAGGGTGCGCATACGGTTATCAGCCATAACTCTCACCCCATCACATGTGTAAAGCAGAGGTGTAGGAGAATGAGAGTGAGAGTTAGGACCAACTACCCTAATATGCACCCGATGCGGTTGAGGGTAATGGGCGGGGGCCAAGGGGTTTTCAAAACTAACGCCGAATTTCCTCGCTTTGTCGGTGTGGAACAACCCTAACTAATGCAATAAATGGAGTTTTTTTCCTCTAATTTCCCTTCTTTTTGAAAATGATAATGAGAAATAGTGAATGTAATGCGGCGGCAAGGGCCCTGCGCTCCTGCCACAAGATGTCTTGTCACATAGTAAGATTGTGCCCACAAACGCAAATAGTAATGTGCATGGTGATACAAAGTGAAACAGAAAGAGAAACAGTAGTGTAGACAGAAATGTTAAAAACAATGCAAAAGCAAGCGCAAATGAAAACGCACATGGTAGCATAGACGTGAACGGTAAGTGAAACAGGAATGGAACCGCAAGCGAAAACGGTAATGGTAGCAGTAATGTAAAGCGCACAGGCTGGTTTTCCGTGAAAGATGCATAAAAAAAGACAGGGAGTACAAAGAATGTATGCATAATAATGGTTCTCGGAGCAGAAAATGAGGAGTTGGAATGCTAAATTGCTTATATCTCAGAAACCATACGACGTAGAAAAAAACTTTAAAAGTCATATGATTTATGACTTTCCTGGCTAGTTTTGTACTTAGCCTGCAATAGGGGGCTAACTATTTTTCTGATGAAATGTCCGTATCTTGCACCGTTTCCGAGATACTGGCCCTGAAAGGTGCGATGAATGCTGTAATGTTATCCTATGGGAAAAAAGAGAAGTTTGGAGTGCCATAACTTTGGCTCCCTGTAATATTTTTTCACCAAACCATGAAACAGCTTATCTGGGAGATGTTGGCTGTGTTCCCTCCAAATTTCAGCCCAAAAGACAATACCATTATTTTGTAGCAGGACGCCAAAGGATTCCTGTAATGCGTTGGACGCCGTAATGTTATCCTATAGGAAAAAGCATAAACTTTGGAGTGGTGTAACTTTGCCACCATGTAATGTTTTTTCAACAAAATACTGAAAGGCACATCTGTGAGATATCAGCTGCGTTCCCTTCAAATTTCAGGCCAAAACACCAAACCGCTCTTTTGCAGCAGGGTGCCAAAAAATTGCTGTCATTTTCCCATAGCTTAGAAAGTACTATCAAAGTTTGTGAAATCTTTTGCAAATTCATTTGACAGTGTCGCAAGTGCGACAGTACTTTGTGAAAGTACCTTTTCCAGAAATTTAAAAAACATATTTCTGGGGTGTTTTACCCCAAAATAAAGACATGGCTAGCATCCTCAGGGTCCGACTAGGTGAATACAAAAATAATTAGGTTACTAGAGGGTCCCAATTTTAAATGCCAAGCATTTTTCTGATCGCTAACTGAAAACAAAATGGTGGATTTGCCACAGTAAAAGGGCCATTTGAGAAAGCAAAAACTGCATTTGCGACACTGTCGAACTTTTTGTTAACTTTTCCCATTGACTTATAATGGGAACTTGTTTTTTGAATAACTTTTGAACCGTTTAATATTTTTTCACGAAATCTTCAAAAGGCACATCAGGGACCCTGGTCGCATGTTCCCTGAAGATTTCGGACCAGTCACGCAAACTGTGTGACTTGTAGAGACGACAGTAAAATTCCAGAAAAGTGTAAACGAGCTTGCAGATCGCGCTTAATAACTCTGCAGTTGTATATGTGACTGGTACGAAACTTTACAGATCCCAAGGCGTATGGGTCTTGATTGTGTATTCCAATTTCAGGCAAATCCATCAAACTGTTGCAAAGTTATTAAGGTGAAAAATTTTGGGTTTAACACATAAATGGCTCCTCAACCCTAACTATAGTGACACTACCGTGCCACTATAATATATATATATATATCTATATATCTATATATATATATTCATGGCCAAAAAACTCCGTTTAATGCATCAGTTAGGGTTGTTCCACAGCGACAAAAGTGAGGAAATTCGCTGTTAGGGTTGAAAACCCTAACTCCGAATTCACCCCCCCCCCAGCACCACACACACACAGACAGACACACACATTCAAGTATGGGGGAGGACCAAGTCAACACAACCAATGACAGACATCCAGCAGCAGGTGACAGAAATAACAAACAATTGTCTTAATGTACTACGAGACATCCCCACCCACCTGACCAGGTACTGCATGCTCAGTGGAGATCAACAGCAAAACTGAGGCCATGTACATAAGCGTACATCCCTGATTGCCTTTACTACATACCACACTTAGTAGTTGCATGGCCTTACCTACTGATGCCCACACCACCACAACTGGTACTGTGCAGTTATTCAATATAAATGCTGAAGGTGTATGATGACAGTTGTAGAAAGGTTTAACACTACTGAGTATACATTAATTAAGAGAAGCACATAAATTAACTACAAGACACTAGCATGCTCAAGATAAAAGTAGTGATAGATTTAGTAGGTGATTTACATAGTAGTACATTTACTGCAATGGTTTACTCAACATAGAGGCTGATGTAAACATATGGCAAACATTGCCTGTTCAATGCTGTGAAATTGGTACTGCCAGTATCACATGCATTCTTACTGATGAAGGTGTACTGCTGATGTACACATAGACCTTCAGTGTGTTTCAATATTAAAGATGCAGTAAGTATTCTTTGTAAGAAAGATTGTAATTGCATGGATCAGGCCAAGCAACTTCTAAATGTCATAGCACTACTGAGCCAACAATGACTTACCTGTATCGGAGATGTATATAGGATAGATTTTCCTGTAGGCACTTACTGAGTATGTTGTACCTGATAAAGACAATCTCATTGCATCTGTGATGACTAACTTATTCAAATAGTAATACATTTGCTATTGTTGCAATGAGTGATCTATGCCACTTATGGACACAGTGTGATTTTTTTAACAGTTGTTTCATACTCAGGCTGTATGCCTACTGTTTGGGTTTGCCACACTTCTGTCACTGATGCTATCAAAGTGATAACTATGTTAATTCTGCTACAACAGGAATCAAGTAGGTATGGTGTAGATATAAACAGAATGTCTTTTAGTATTGATTTACTCATAATGGGGTAAATGTACTAGGACAGCAGGCTTATCCTCTATCAATGAGTCTGTCAGTTATAATCACACTAGGTTTCGATGACTGTAATGATCAAGTTACACTGTTCATCTTCATGAGTTCATATTCACAGCCATTCTCCAGCAACTAGACAGTGTATGGGTGTAACTGGGTGGGACACTGTGTTACAAAGCTGCTGCAGTGCCTAGCAGAGGAGAGTATCTACTCATACAAGAACCAATTAAGCAATAAGGCATGACCAACAGTTATGTTAAATGGTCTGTTAATCACCCTGTAGGGTTTAATGTTGAATAGAGGCATATCCGAGTGCCACATGTCACTAGACAGTGATAAACTGACCATTAACATAATACCTGAGGGCTTATTGCTATCATAAAAAACTGTTTTTAAGAACATTAAACCATATTCATCATATGGTTAGGCTCTACATGTATGTTGCTAAAAACTAAACATAAGGCTGTTACAATGTTTACAGTCAATTAGAAGCTGCGTTCTCAAACCCTTGTTATAATCAGAGATATTATACCTGTACAACTCCTTGGTTTTGCTTAACTCTATTGCTCAGGTGGCCCACCACAGTAGTGTGGTGTGGGGCATCGATGAGCAAAACCATGCAACTACTAAGTGGTAGTACGTTTGTGCAGCTGCAATCAGGGATGTATGCGTTTGGTGTACATGGCCTCAGTTTTGCTGTTGATCTCCACTGAGCATGCAGTACCTGGTCAGGTGGGTGGGGATGTCTCGTAGTACATTTAGACAATTGTTTGTTATTTCTGTCACCTGCTGCTGGATGTCTGTCATTGGTTGTGTTGACTGGTCCTCCCAATACTTGAATGTGTGTGTCTGTCTGTGTGTGTGGTGCTGGGGGGGTGAATTTGGAGTTCGGGTTTCAACCCTAACAGCGATTTCCTCACTTTGTCGCACAATGGAACAACCCTAACTGATGCATTAAGCGGAGTTTTTGCCATGAATATCCTGTCTTTTCAGAACTATCACTAGATACTACATGATTTATAGTTCTAAGAATAGTGCACATACATATAAAAAAATGTTCCAATATCAGAAAATATTTCAACTCTTGTGGTTGCATTTACTGTTATTAACAGTAACAGTAGTCAGCTGTTAATCATATTGTCTTAATACTTTATTAATTGTAATTTGTCATTCTCGTTCCATGTAGTAGTTTTTATGTAAAAGTGTCTTACTCATTTTGTTTGTGAGCACATATGTTAATAAAAGATGTACATAACTAAAAGACAATATGACATGACATAGGCACTATTAGTTCATCTACTGAACAAATGGATATGCTACTATAGTAACTTGAGATTTCATAGGTGCTTCCCCTACCAACTGGGGTGGTACCATCAATCATGTGAACAGCGGTGGAAGAGGTTTCTCGTACTGAATACATAACTGGACCACCAGGGCTATGTTCGAGGGGTTTACTGCTTATCCAAGAGCGGGAGTTTTCGGTCCACTGAATTCACCAGGGTCTATGTTGAGGACAGCTTTTATGCAAGCCACATCCCATGAACGAGGAGTTTTGGTGCACTGGACCACCAGGGCTTTGTCTGGGGGTTACTGCTTACATCCCAGAACAGGAGTTTCCAGTCCACTGGACCACCAGGGCTATGTTCAGGAGGAGGGGGGGTTGTATTTTACACTGTACAGCTGCAATCAGGCATTTTCAGTCACTGGACCACAAGGGATGTATTCGAAGTTGTTTTCAAACTAAGCAGCCCGTGGTCAGGACTGGTGAGGGGAACATTTCTGCTGTTGCCTGCAATAGGGCCAGAGAGTGGGTGGTGGTGGTGGGGATTTGCAGCTCTTTGCGCACGTAGTTGGGCTGCCCAGGGGGCACATAGGTGGGTTGGGGGCCAGCCACAGGTGTCAGCTGCAATGTTGTGCCTGCAATGCAACAGCTCACCTGTGGGTGACCCGTCGACTTGAGCATTTTTTTGGCTCAAAGTTGTGCAGGCTCAGGTTGGGGTTGTGTCTTCACAACTCTGCAACCTGGCTGAATATCAGGCTGTGCCAGTTTGTGCATGGTTCCTCCCCTGCAGTTCAGCATGCATTCATTTGCATTGCACTGTTGCTCAGCATGTTTTCTATGGCAACTGCCCTCCTGCTGAATATCGCAGAATGGAGCAAGTTTGGACTTGCATGAGCACAACTCTATTACACATGGCGCAACCCTTTTGAATATCTGGCCCATAAAGTATAATACTAATAGAAGGAAGGCATTTTACACAGAAGTGGTGGCCACTTTGAATGAGCTCACTTGTCACTTATTTGTCCTAAATCAAAGATGCTTTTTAAAACTCAGCTGGATAGAAATTTTTTATGAAGGAAGCTAACATGACTACATAAGGGATACTGGCTGGGAACAGCTATGGCCTATTCTTTACTGTCTGGCCTCCTCCACTCCCTTGAACATTTGTATGAACCTTTGTATGAACTATCTTTATATTAGGGATTACAATACTACCACATATACCCAATGTTAAGATGATATGGTTATGACAATTGGCCCAAAAAAATGTTGGGGCTTGAATAGCAATCACACACCAAACACAAGAGAGTATACTTTAACTTTTTTTACTATGAAAATATTTTCGATATAAAAAATAACAAACAAAAATATATTTTTTTTATCAATACAAAAATATATTTTACAAAATAATATATATACACCCAAAAAGCATTATAAAAGTGTGTATTAATCATACACAAAATAAATATTTAATAAAATTTTTTTTCTTTACATAAATAAAAACATATTACAAAATATTTTAGAATTTTCTTTTAGTTTTTGTTGAACACTTAAGAGAAGTGTATGCAGTGCTTGAGCAATCAGGCTAAACCGATTCAATGTGGAGGCACAAAAAGTGGAAAGCTGTTGCGCCCTTGGGAGGAGATACCCGGACCGCTATGAAGGGTGGCCAGTTTCACAGGAAGCTGCAGGAACAGATACTGGTAGCCATGGAGGTGGAAAACTGCTGCTACTTGCTTTAACACCATCATCCACTACTACGACCGGCTCCTGTACGAGGTTGACGAATACTGCTGCTGTGCATCCAAGAGACTGGTTTGTCCATCTCAAGGATCACAACATTTTCTTTCCATGATTGACAACCCGCGGGTAACCGTCTATGCAGCAACGTAACCTATGCCTTTGCGTGCGGCGCCCTCAAAATTAAAAAAAGTTATGATGATATACAACACAAATTCAACAATTACAACTTTAAAATATTTCCTTCAAATATTTCTTATCAATACAATATCAATGCATTCATTTAGAAAGTTATGATAATAGTTTTAAGTGATGTAAACTATTCATATCTTATTTCTCTCTCTTTCATACTTGACTATCTATATTATCTAATAAATGACAACATAAAAAATGTATATGAACGGCGGCAGAATCTATCATAGATTTTCTTTCACTACTCATAAATATTCAATGTACATACTTTTGCATTATTGACACTATTATATAGAATTGAAATAAATCTCATCAAGTGTGAGAATTTTACTTCACCATGTCTGCCTATAATGTGTAGTCATTATTCAGTGAAAAAATACCTTGACAGTTGCGATAATAAAATACTTTCATATGTACATTATCATGATAAGTTTAATGATACTTCAAACAAACAGCTTTTTACCGAACTTCAGCCTCAACACATCAGTACTTTAAATAATTAAGTCATTAATATAAGATGCGATGCAAACCATGCAGATATCCAGCGGGCTGTGAAGTTGTGCGAAACCCCAAAGCTAAACCACCACAATGAAAAAAAAAAGTTAAGTTGAGGCCACCACAAGTGAGCTGCTGCATTGCAGGATGCAACAACAGCTGCCACTGTGGCAGACCTCAATACTCTGTCATCGTCTCAACGTTTGTTCCCAAATGTGTTGCACAGCTACCAAAATATGGAAAGAATGGGCAAAAGCGTGGAACATAATCTAATTTTAAATTAGAAGCCCAACACTATTAAAATGTTTGCATTTAAGTTCATAAAGTCTGCAATTAATAAATTGATATATTTAGCATCATTTGACTATAAGTTTGCTAAAAATGTTAACACTGAATATTTACAGTCCTCACAATGTGAAACAGGAGCTTTAGTGATCATGGTAACATTCCTGTGGTATGGTTGAAGATATACATCTCCCCCCTCATCAAGCCAATCACGGGCAGCAATGCCCCAACACTCATGTGTTTTGTTGAGGGTTGCAACCATTCCACAATTAGATTTTCAGGATATCGGGGAGGTGGGGTGTTTCAATACTCAGTCTGCAATTGGGCCTTCTCGGTCCTGACCACCAGGGATATATTGGAGGTGGGAGGTGTTGGTACTCATCACAATGGTGCTTATGGTCCTGGACCTCCACATCTGTGTGAGGGGAGACACATTGCTGCCCCAATTGGGCTAGTGAGGAGGGGTATTAACAGTATGTGCAGCCAAGCCAGTGGGAGGTTCGGCTCTTTTGCCTGCGCTTGGCCTGCAGGGCATCAACCCCAATGACTGCTACCTGGTAGGAGCCAAGCACAAATCCTCGGGGATCCCACATGCTAATGGCATGCAAATAGAACCAAATCAGATCAGATAGCCCCCCAGCCATGCATGAACAGCACATTGCATATCACCTTTTGAATATTGGGTTGCGACCACAAGTTGAATGCTGCAGTTCTCAACCCAGCTGCTGCAAGTTCACTGCGCGCACAGTGGCTGTGGCAGGTGATATTCCAGCAGTTCTCAATAGCACAACTCCTTTGATCACCTGGACACACCCCTGCGCAAGTATTTTGCACCAGAAGAAACATGCCTGCTGATAACTAATGCTCATCTCAAAACAAATATTTAAATAGACATATTACACCTTTACTCACACAGTCTCACAGTCTCTCACTGTCCCAAAAAATGTTACCAACCACAGCATCATATAGTGACATATAAAAAACACTGTTTTAAAAAAATAGGTGCTCATTGAAAGTGACACTGTGTGTAGCTAAGCCATCACCATTGAATTATGTAGCAATACATGATCTATATTAATATGTGCACAGTTCACTACTCAACGCTTCTTTTCATAACACCCAAAAATATACCGTATGATGTAGTGGAATTTTCTGCAACCTGTCATAGTGCTGCATTTTAAGTGTGGTGAGACAGCTTCCGCCGTTAACTGTTTAAGCGTGCGATATTCATAGGGTGAATACAAACAGTCCAGTAATACCACCATTATTAGTTTCTCGACATTCCCTCAGTTCATGATCACCTTTAAAAATACACATATCGACAGTGCTGAACAACATGCACTGCATTGTAGAGGAAAGTGGATTTACTGGATTCGTAGAGACAAAATTAGACAGAATGCCCATCAAGAATGTCTCCCACACTAGTGGGATCTTAGAACTCTCTGATTATTTTGTCCTTTTTTGACAATATATATGCATCAAGGGACTTTTAAAATCCATCAAAGGTATTCAGCTCTACTATTTCCTAGGTAAATTATTACAGTACTTAATAGTACAAACTGTGAAATAATTGTCCCTTTTGTTTGTCTTGGCCCTTGGTACCATAAATTCTATTTTTCTGTCTCTTCTCTGTCTGGTTGCGAAACCAAATTTTCTTGTGAGACCTAGGAACTGATCACGCCTATGGTTTTGCAATTCGCCCCCTCTTGCTATCTCTCTGAATTCCCATGGTATTTCTGTCTTTTCTCCCCCCTTGCATATCTGCAGTTATAAAATATATATGTTAATCTTTATGAGGAAATGTCGCTGATGCTGGTATCCCTTTGTTTAAAACTGTATATAGTTATACTGTTGAAATGATTGCAAAAGTGATCTGGTACTCAAAGGGTTAACCTGAGATGCAGTTTTTAAGCCTTTTGCAGAGCTGTAAACAAGAGGTCAGTTCTGGGTCACCAGATACTGTTTTGCTGCATCTGCAAGGAATGAAACCGAAAGAACATCTCTGTAAACTTGCAAGAAAATTCTGTGGAAGCAGACTCTCTTAATGAGTTCCCAAAGACTTATAAAAAGAGCACGATGCTTCTGCTAGAGAGAGAGAGCAAGACTGAAACTTGGAATTAGAGATATTCTCAGATGAAGGACTTTGTTTTCTGTGTGTGTACTGCCTTTGTAAATAGTTATACTGAACACATTTTTATTTTTATTTTGCTGTTGAGAAAAACAAAATGCTATTTGTGAATTTTGAAACTGCTCCTGGTTTTCCTATGCTTCCTGCCTGTGCCTCAGGTGACAAGGTAAAGAAGTGAGTATTTTCAGAACAAAGGTGCTGTAGAACAAGAGAACATGCTCTGAAGCTTGAGAGGGTAAATTCACAAGAGCTTTGAGGAAGTATTTCTTTACAGAAAGAGTGTTCGATCCTGGAACCATCTTTCAGCTCAGGTAGTGGGGTGGGGCCAAAAAAAAAGTGGTGGGGTTCAAAAATGCCTGGGATAGGCAAAAGGGAATCATGGGGGTGTGGGGGGGGGAGAGTGCAGTGCCATAGATCAAGTGGGTCTGCAGCAAAAAATAAAGTAGAAACAAATGGGCACACTGGGAGAGTCAAGCGGCCCTTATCTGCCATCAGATTCTATGTTTCTATATATATGTATCAATATTATTTGAGACTGCTTTTTGAGTACCATACGGTATATCACTGATGCATCTTTTTAGTTGCAACATAGCAGAGAAACAGCAAACACAATGTATTGACACCAATTTTTTTTGTATCAACAGACTGTATCAATCATATTTTTTTATATTGAGGCATAAAATTACATGACGGTTTCAGACAAAAATGTTTAGTTATTTTTTTAGTAATACTGCACATTACAGTATTTACTTAGACTCTGTGAAGTTCAAGTTCAAGTTTATTAATATCAAGGGTCAGATATTCAAAACTTTGTGCTGGGCACAAACCATTTGCACAGGGTTTGCGACGGGTTTGAGTGATTCCGCTATATTCAAAACATCAAATAGCTTTGGCAAACTGCATTATTGCCGGGCAAAAGTATAATGTATGCAAGGGGCAAAAAGAAGGAGCGTATACATGAATACAGGTGCAATGCTATCTTCAGTGCATTAGCGCTGCGCAAAGTGGTTTTGAACAACTTAGTGCTACACATTGTGCGGTGCAAATTACCACCCAGGAAAAGGTAGTCTTAAATCTGGGAAAACCTGCTTTGTATGACTTTGTGGCTTTGTGCAGTTTTGTGTAGCTTTGCGTGACTTTGCATGATATAGAACCATAGTTCATGGAACTCAGTAATTTATAAGTGTGAATAATGGGTTTGTGAGGGTTTGCCAGGGGTGGTTTTTTGACCCTAACCAGTAAAAACTGAACATAGAAAGAAACCAGATATGGAAGAAACATGCTACACACAGATGGCACCTCCTATTTTCCCATCATCTGCCACCAGTTCCAGCCATGCCAGGCATTAAGGGGTAATCCAGCACCCAGTGGACAACATGGCAATGTGTCCATATAGCACATACCTGCAGACCACCCTTCAGTGGACTGCAACAGAATCCAGCACACACATGCAGCACTGGGGGCATGAAGGTTGTTGAGGGGAGGATGTACAGGTGGCCAGTCTGCACCATATACTGAGTGCTGCCACAAGGCTGGGACAATCCATGCAGTGAAAATGGTCTAGTGTTGGAATACCCCAACAATGTGCCCTGTCTGATGGAATGTCCCCCCGGCCACATTACCGCATATCTGTACAGACACACAACACACACACAGCCAGCCATGTATATGTCACTGTGAGTATTTCATGCCAGTGGTGCAGTGTCTGTTGGTCGTCACAACAGCATAACAGTAATGTCCACTGTCAGTGCACACCTGCAAGATGGGTCTGTCACTGTGAAAGTGCAGCAGTCATTGATGCCCTACACACTGTAGGCATTGCTGTCCCTCACACTACTGGAAACATAGAAACATAGAATCTGATGGCAGATAAGGACCACTTGGCCCACCTAGTCTGCCCATTTCCCTACCTAATGGATAAGCTACAGATCCTAGTTAACCAACAGCTGACTTCCTCCTACCCCTGCTAGAATTGCCTTATGTCTGTCCCATGCATTCTTGAATTCCCCCACTGTTTTTGACTCTGTGACCTCCTCAGGAATGCTGTTCCATGCATCTACAACCTTCTTTGTGAAGAAAGACTTCCTCACATTACCTCTGATCCATCCCTCTCTATCTTCAAATTGTGCCCCCTTGTTCTTGCACATCTCTTTTTCTGAAAGATGCTACCCTCTTGGACTTTGTTGATTCCCTTGAGGTATTTGAAAGTTTCTATCATGTCCCCCCTCTCCTTCCTGAGGCTATACATCTTAAGCTCCTTTAGTCTTTCTTCATATGTCTTCTGGTCCAGACCCTGCACAATTTTGGTTGCCCTCTTCTGGACAGCCTCCACTCTGTCTATGCCTTTGTAGAGATGGGGTCTCCACAACTGTACACAGTACTCCAGATGTGGTCTTACCAACTGTCTGTACAATGGGCCAACAACTTCCTGTTCGCTACCAGTGATGCCTCTCCCTATGTATCCCAGTATCCCCCAAGCCCTCCTTACTGCCTTCTCACATTGCTTGTCCACCTTCAGGTTGTCTGATATGACTACCCCAGGTCCCTTTCCATTTTTGTTGTCGTCAGTATCTCATCCCATTGTGTACTCTTCCCCTGGGTTTTTGTTTCCTTGGTGCATTATTTTGCACTTCTTAGCATTGAATCTAAGCTGCCATACATTTGACCATTCCTCCAACCTTGCCAAGTCCCATTTATACTTTCCACCCCACCTTGCGTATCAGCCCTGTTGCAGATCTTTGTGTCATCTGCAAAGAGACATACTTTTCCTTCAAGTCCCTCTTCAAGGTCACTTATAAAGACATTAAAAAGGACTGGCCCCACTACTGAATCCTGTGATACCCCACTAGTAACCCCCCTTTCTTCACTGTGGACTCCATTTACTATCACCCTCTGTTTCCTGTTGTCCAACCAGTGTTTTACCCAGGCTACCACCCTGGGACCCACTCTTAGGCTGGCTAATTTGTTGATTAATCTTTTGTGTGGGACTGTGTCAAATGCCTTGCTAAAGTCTAAGTAGGCCACATCCACAGCCCCTCCCTGTTCTGCTACTTTGGTCATCCAGTCAAGAAATCAATTAGATTTGTCTGACATGAGCTTCCTGCTGTGAATCCATGCTGCCTTGGTCCTGTGCCCCACTGACCTCTAGGTACTCAACAGTACTTTCCTTCAGAAGTGATTCTATCATTTTCCCTACCACGCAGGTCAAACTGACATGTCAGTAGTTTCCTGCCTCTGTCTTGTTCCCGCTTTGGGTAAGGGGAATCACATCTGCCCTCCTCCAGTCCTCAGGTACCATGTCATCCTCCCATGATTTATTAAAAAGGGTAGTGGTGTTACTAGTTCTTCCTTTAGTACTTTTAGAATTCTGGGGTGAATCCCATCAGACCCCGTTGCTTTATCCACTTTCAATTTTAAGAGTTCTTTCAGAACCCTTTCTTCTGTGAAAGAACTAATATCAACCCCCCTATCCAGAGTGCTTCTATTGACTGGATTAGGTATCTCCCCCTGCTCTTTCATTGTGAATACTGAGCAAAGTATTCATTCAATATCCCTGCTTTTCATTGTTGCTCTCTGCCCAACCTTCCTCTCTATTCAGCCTCAATATCCCTGTCTTACTCTTTCTTTGCTCCCTAATGTACCTATAAAGGTTTTATCCCCTTCTTAACTGAGTTGGCTATCTTTTCCTCAGTTTGGGCCTTTGCTATTTGACTGCCTTCCCGCTTCCTTCTGTTTTAACTGCACAGGTCTCGTCCTGCTCATTCTGTGTTTCCTTATACTCCTAAATGTTATCTTTTCTCCTAACCTTCCCTGCCACTTCTTTTGAGAACCATAGTGTTTTTTCTTTCATTTTGATTTATTTATTTGCTTCACACAAAGGCTTGTTGCCTCTGTGATGGCGGTTCTGATGTTTCCCATTGTTGCTCCACCCACCTTCTTGCCTGTTTGCTAGTGCTTTTCTGAGGCACTCTTCCATTTTGACAAAATCAGCCTCCTGGCTGCCTTGTTACTGTAGTGTCTGCTGTGCGCTGTGGCGGAACTACAGTTTGACAGTTGTATGCAGCACCACCTGTGCCTGTGCTTGTGTAGTCCCTTGGGGCACTGTATTCTATGTGGTTCTTCACAAATGTAGCCTGCAGCTACCACCATGTAATTCCAGACTGACCTACAGGTGGAGCTGTGGGCGGACCCAACCAGCCCTTGTACTTCCAGACTGACCTAGGGTGGAGCTGTGGGATCCTGCAATTGCGCTGGGCAAACTGCATGCAAATCAGGACATAATGAGATGCTAATCTGGATGTCTGCCCACAGACTACCTAAGTAGGCTCATTTGCATGTCACTTTTGAATATAGCAAATTTTTCCCACTGGCAAACGTTTGCGCTGCGCAAACATTTTTTGCGCTGCACAAACATTTCGGAAACATGGTACATTTCTGCAGAATTTCACATGTGCTGGTGCTTGCAGCTTTAATGAATCCACTTCTTTGCTAGAACACTCATTGGCAACATGGTTCACCTCTACCTCCCTTCATGTTTCTGGTCACTGGGCTGCTATTGTGGTTTGCACTTCCTGGTTGCTATATTCAGAGCTGTCTTATTTCCCAGGCTATTTTTGCACTGCACTCCAGCAATATGCCCAGCTTCTTAGCATGCTACATTCAGCAGGTTAGCACCGGGGCTATCCCTTTTGAATATAGCGGGCTATTGGTTCCAGGTTAATTTAGCATGCTGGGCAGTGTTAATTTAGCCCTGAAGCAAAGTTTTAAATATCTGACCCCAAGTATAGTATAAAATGTATTTATTACATACAAAGATGATAAATCCATAACAGAGAAATACATTTACAGAACACAGAGTACATCATACTGATTCAAACCAAACATTTTTAAAACAGTAAAAACATCTGTCACCCTCAATATATAAATAATGGAATATGTATATCATAGAACTGTTACCCACCCCGCAGTGACATTTGCCAGCAGGTCCCCACAATGACTACAGTGCCTAGCCACGGTGGGAGATCCGCTGGAACCCGGCCCTGTCTGTCGGGTCCTTCACCCCCAAGCAGTTCGACTGGAGTTGAGAATCCTTAAGTGGGGGGTGTGGGGCACAGCCTCCGAATGGGTTAAGCCAGGGCAAAGCCCTCAAGAAAACAAAAATAGCAATAGCGAACCAGCAGCCAACTGCAGAATGCAGTCGACCTGCCGGTGTCACTGACAGGGCGTTTGACAGAATTTCTGTTGACTCCTGTCTTGGATCCTCATAGAACCACTATCATACATATCCCAGCTTATCCCTATATATCCCAATATGTCCAGAAGTTTGTCCACTTGTTTTAATTAGGGCTGTAAAACCTCATATATATCTAATTCTCATCTTCAGTTTAACAGCAACCATATATGCAAAGCTGGCTAGAGCGTATATGCTCACTTTTGATTTAGCCACTAATATTTTTGTCATTTTAGCCTTTATATCCAAATATGTGAGTTTCCTAAATACTGGGAAAATACATTTTTTTCTATATTCTGCAAGTGTCTGACATTCAAATAAGATCTGTGACATGCTTAATTTATTATTGTCAGAACAGGCACATGGTAAGATACTTTATGCATTGTGTACAATGTATCAGTAGCACACTTTGTCTACCTGTTTGGCCTTGTTATGTTTTATGTTCTTTGTATCACTTGGACTGTATCTACCTGTACCATTGTTATGTGCTTGCTCTTTGCATTTATTATGTTACTGTTGATGATTGTACTACCTAGTGCCTCTGGCCCGGGCCGTGTCTATAAACGGTCCACTGCACCAGTGCATCTACCCAGTCATCAAAGTCATAAATAAATAAGTAAATACATAGAAACATAGAAACACAGAATTTAACGGCAGATAAGGACCACTTGGCCCACCTAGTCAGCCCATTTCCCTACCTAATGGACAAGCTGCAGATCCTAGTTAAACAACAGCCTACTTTCTCCTACCCCCCACTAGAACTGCCTTATGTCTGTCCCCATGCATTCTTTAATTCCCTCCACTGTTTTGACTCCACAGCTTCCTCAGGATGGCCATTCCATGCATCCACAACCTTCTCTGTGAAAAAATACTTCCTCACATTACCTCTGAGCCATCCCCCCCTCTATCTTCAAATTGTGCCCCCTTGTTCTTGCACACCTCTTTTTCTGAAAGATGCTACCCTCTTGGACTTTTGTTGATTCCCTTGAGATACTTGAAAGTTTCTATCATGTCCCCCCTCTCCCTTCTTTTCCTTGAGGGTATACATCTTAAGCTCCTTTAGTCTTTCTTCATATGTCTTCTGGTGCAGACCCTACACCATTTTGGTAGCCCTTCTCTGGACAGCCTCCATCCTGTCTATGTCCTTCCAGAGACTGGGTCTCCAGAACTGCATGCAGTATTCCAGATGGGGTCTCACCAGCTGTCTGCACAGAGGGATAACAACTTCCTGTTTTCCATTGGTAATGCTTCTCCCTATGCATCCCAGTATCCCCCCCAGCCCTCCTTACTGCCCTCTCACATTGCTTGCCCACCTTTAGGTCATCTGATATGACTACCCCCAGATACCTTACAATTTTTGTTGTTGTTAGTATCTCACCCCACATTGTGTACTCTTCCTCTGGGTTTTTGTTTCCCAGGTGCATTACCTTGCACTTCTTAGCATTGAATCTAAGCTGCCATACATTTGACCATTCCTCCAACCTTGCCAAGTCCCTTTTCATCCTTTCCACCCCACCTTGTGTATCAACCCAGTTGCAGATCTTTGTGTCATCTGCAAAGAGGCATACTTTTCCTTCCAGTCCCCCTGCAATGTCACTTATAAAGACATTGAAGAGGACCAGTCCTAGTACTGATCCCTGCGGTACCTCACTAGTAACTCCCCTTTCTTCAGAGTGGACTCCATTTACTATTACCCTCTGTGTCCTGTTCTTCAGCCAGTTTTCTACCCAGGCTACCTGGCTAACTTGTATATTAATCTTTTGTGTGGGACTATGTCAAATGTCTTGCTAAAGTCTAGGTAGGCCATGTCCACAGCCCCTCCCTTATCTACTACTTTGGTCACCCAGTCAAAGAAATATATTAGATTCATCTGACATGACCTTCCCGCTGTGAATCCATGCTGCCTTTTGTCCTGTGCCCTTCTGGTCTCTAGGTACTCAACAATTCTTACCTTAATAGTAACATAGAAACATAGACTTTGACAGCAGATAAGGACGCCTTGTCCCACCTAGTCTGCCCATTTCCCTACCTAGAGGATGAGCTGCAGATCCTATTTAACCAACATCCTATTTTTTCCTACCCCCACAAAGGGGAGGTCATGTCAGACCAACCCGTTGAATTTTTTGACTGGGTGACTAGGGAGGTGGATCAGGGAAGGGCAGTGGACATGGCCTATCTGGACTTCAGCAAGGCCTTTGACACTGTGCCACATATAAGACTACTATACAAACTGGGGAATATGGGTGTGGGCAGGACAGTAGTGTGGTGGGTATGTAACTGGCTGGGTGGCAGGATACAGAGGGTGGTGGTAAATGGCTGTCACTCCACAGAGGGAAGAGTGACCAGTGAGGTACCACAGGGATCAGTGCTGGGACCGGTCCTATTCAACATCTTCATCAGTGACATTGCGCAGGACCTAGAAGGCAGAATTTCATTGTTCACTGATGACACAAAGCTCTGTAACAGAGTAGACACACCAGAGGGTGTAGACAGAATGAGAAGGGACCTGCAGAAACTTGAAGAATGGTCAGGGTTTGGCAGTTGAAATTCAGTGCAAAGAAGTGCAAGATAATGCATATGGGGCACAAAAACCCTGGCACAATATATCAGTTGGGGGGTGAGGATACAGCATGCACCAAACAGGAAAGGGATCTTGGGGTTATCATCTCTGATGACCTCAAGGTAGGGAAACAAAGTGACAAGGCAGCAGGTAAAGCAAATATGATGCTGGGATATATAGGCAGGGGCATCACCAGCAGGAAAAGGAAGGTCATAATTCCGCTATACAAGACACTAGTGAGGCCCCACCTGGAGTATAGTGTACAGTTCTGGAGACCATACCTACGTAAGGACATAGACAGGGTAGAGAAGGTTCAGAGGAGGGCAACAAAGATGGTGCATGGATTGCATCACATGTCCTATGAAGACAGGTTGAAGGAACTGAACATGTACTCCCTGGAGGAGAGGAGGGAGAGGGGATGTGATAGAGACATACAAGTATCTCACAGGGAGAAACAGGGTGCAGGAATACACTATTTTAAGCGAAAAAGATGTACCAGGACTAGAGGGCATGGGATGAAGTTGGAGGAGGACGATCTCAAGAAACATGAGGAAGAATTTCTTCACAGAACGGGTGGTGGACAAGTGAACACCCTGCCAGAGGAAGTGGTGGGGCTGAAACAATCACGGGATTTAAGAATGCATGGGATATACATAAAGGAATTCTGGAGGTCAGGGTAAGGGCAACAGACTTCTAGGAAAACATAAACTGAACTTACAGCTCAAATGGGCAGACTGGGTGGGCCATAGGCACTTATCTGCCGACACTGTCTATGTATCTATGTATCTATGTAAAATTGCCTTATGTCTGTCCCATGCATTCTTGAATTCTCCCACAGTTTTAGACCCCACAACCTCCTCAGGAAGGCTGTTCCATGCATCCACTACCCTCTCTGTGAAAAATACTTCCTCACATTGCCCTTGAGCGTCCCCTCTATCTTCAAATTGTACCCTTGTTCTTGCATCTCTTTTTCTGAAAGATGCTACCCTCTTGGACTTTGTTGATTCCACTGAGGTACTTAAACATTTCTATCATGTCCCCCTCTCCCTCCTTTCCTCAAGGGTATACATATTAAGCTCCTTTAGTCTCTTCTCATATGGCTTCTTTTGCAGACCCTGCACCATTTTAGTTGCTTTCCTCTGAACTGCTTCCATCCTGTCTATGTCCTTGTGGAGATGGGGTCTCCAGAACTGGACTCAGTACTCCAGATGGGGTCTCACCAACTGTCTGTACAGGGGGATAACAACTTCCTGTTTTCTGCTGGTGATGCCTCTCCCTATACATCCCAGTATCCCCCAGACCTCCCTACTGCCTTCTCACATTGCTTGCTAACCTTAAGATCATCTGATATGATTACCCTCAGGTCCCTTTCCTTTTTTGTTATTGTTACTACCTCCCCCCATTGTGTAATCTGGGTTTTTGTTTCCCAGGTGCATTATTTTTGCACTTCTTTGCATTGAATCCAAGCTGCCATACTTGACCATTCCTCCAACCTTGCCAAGTCCCTTCTCATCCTTTCCACTCCTCCTTGTGTATCAACCCTGTTGCAGATCTTTGTGTCATCTGCAAAGAGGCATACTTTTCCTTCCAGTCCCTCTGCAATGTCACTTATAAAGACATTAAAAAGGACTGGACCCAGTACTGAACCCTTCAGAAGTGATTCCATCATTTTCCCTATCACTGAGGTCAAACTAACAAGTCTGTAGTTTCCTACCTCTGCCCTGCTCCCACTTTTATGAAGTGGAATAACACCTGCCCTCCTCCAGTCATCAGGTACCACCCCATCCTCCCATGATTTGTTAAAGAGGGTAGTCAGTGGTGTCACTAGTTCTACCCTTAGTTCTTTTAGAATTCTGGGAGGAATCCCATCAGGCCCCATTGCTTTGTCCAACTTCAGTTTTAAGAGTTCATTCAGAATTCTTTCTTCTGTAAATGGGCTGGTATCAACCCCCCATCCAGAGTGTTGCTATTGTTTGGCTTAGGTACCTCCCCCTCTTCATTTGTGAATACTGAGCAAAAATATTTGCTTGGTATATCTGCCTTTTCACGGTCACCCTTTACCCACCCCTTCCCCTTTATTAAGCCTCACTATCCCTCCCTTGGTATTCCTTCACTCCCTGATGTATCTATAAAAGGTTTTATCCCCCTTCTTAACTGAGTTGGCTATCTTTTCCTCTGTTTGGGCCTTTGCTGTTCTGACTGCCTTCCCCGCTTCCTTCTGCTTGATCTGATACAGTTCTCTGTCCTGCTCCTTCTGTAATTCCTTGTACTTCCTGAATGCTGTCTTTTTCTCCCTAACCTTCCCTGCCACCTCCTTTGAGAACCATAGCAGTTTTTTTTACATTTTTTGTTTTATTTGTTTCATAAATAAATAAATAAGTTATATCTTTAACTCTTAAAGGACCAGCTTCCTGATATTGATTAAAATCCTAAATCTTTAATCCAGTCAGTGCTTTCCTATGTTCTACAGTATTTTATCACAGAACAATAGGAATTTTTCCATTTCAGTGCTACATTTGACCTGTTTTAATGCTATGTATTCCCAGGCATCATATATATTAGTTATGTCTTTTGTATAGCAAAAGTTTGCAACTTAATTTTCATTGATCTGATGCCCTTAGTCTTATGAACATTTAATTCTCACCTTCTGCAACCTCTACTCTTTCTTACTTTTTCATTTTTGCCTGTAAAAATACTGAAAGATAATAACCAGTAAACTGATGTTGTATAGATTCAATATGCAATATCCTGACTCAAAATATGTAGTTTCAATAGACCATTGGGATCCTTATGTAGTAATTCTTAGGAAAGAAAGTCTGGCAGGGTTTACTAGGGTGGAATGATGGTGGAGAAGCAAATGAAGTTGTCTGGTATGTATTTTTTCCTCACTTTCCTCTCTCCTCCCCTATCTCCTCTCCCATTATTCCCTTATCCCTCTCCTCACTTCCCCCATTTCCTCCTTGACCTGCTCCCAACCCTCCCTCCTCTGCCCCTTTCCACCCTTCCACACTCTTTCTCCCTCATTCCCCACTTGTCTCCTTTCTCTCTCCCTCCCCATGTCCCCATCCCTTACCTGCCCCCAATCCACTCCCTTCACCCCAACCCCTGACTAAATCCTCTTATCAATTGCCCTGTGTTGGGCCTCTACTTACATAGAAACATAGACTTTGATTGCAGATAAGGACCGCTTGGCCCACCCAGTCTGCCCATTTCTTACCTATTGATAAGCAGCAGATCCTATTTAACCAACAGCCTACTTCCTCCTACCCCCACTATAATTACCTTATTTCTGTCCCATGTATTCTTGAATTCCTCCACTGTTTTTTGACCCCCCTCCTCAGGAGAGGCCGTTCCATGTCACCCCATGAAACAATACTTTCATGGTGCCCTAAGCATCCCCCTCTATCTTCAAATTGTGTCCCTGTCTTGCACATCTCTTTTCTGAATTATGCTACCATCTTGGACTTTGTTGATTCCTTGAGGTACTTGAACGTTTCTATCATGTCACCCTCTTCCTCCTTTCCTCAAGGGTATAAATATTAAGCTCCTTTAGTATCTCTTTGTATGGTTTCTGGTACATAACCTGCACTATTTTAGTTGCTCTCCTCTGGGCTTCCTCCATCATGTCTATGTCATTACGTGGATGGGGTCTCCAGAACTGCATGCAGTATTCCAGATGGATATAGAGGGTTCAGAGAAGGGCAGCCAAGATGGTGCAGGGTATGTAGGGAAAGTCATATGATCAGAGGTGTAAGGAGCTGGATCGGTACATGCTGGAGACAAGAAGGGAAAGGGGAGACATGATTAAAACTTTAATATGTAAAGGGGTTCAATAAAGTGGGAGAAAAGGGTTTACCTAAGAGGAAGGAGGGGTTCAAAACTTGACAGCACAGCCTCAGACTGAAAGTAAAAAGATACAGGGAGAGGGCGTTTCCGCATAGAGAGGGTGGTGGAACCCTGAAACAGACTACCAGATGGCATGGTGGGGGCTAAATTGGTGGTAGAATTCAAGAGGGCATGGGACAAGCATATGGGGCTGAGTATTGCAGGAGGGTGGGGCTGGCAAGTATCGGGGGTGGGGAAAAAAGGCAGACTAGATGGGCTGGTATGGTCCTTTTCTGCCATCAAGCTTCTGTGATTCTGTGATTCTGTGATTGTGTGATCTTACCAACTGTCTGTACAGAGGGATAACAACTTCCTGTTTTCTACTGGTGATGCATCTCCCTATGCATCCCAGTATCCCCCCAGCCCCCCTTACTGCCTTCTCACATTGCTTGCTTACCTTTAGGTCATCTGATATGACTACCCATCAGATCCCTTTCCATTTTTGTTGCTGTTAGTACCACCCCCCCATTGTGTACTCTTCCCCTGGGTTTTTGTTTCCCAGGTGCATTACTTTCACTTCTTTGCATCGAATCTAAGCTGCCATACTTTTGACCATTCCGCCAACCTTGCCAAGTCCCTTCTCATCCTTTTCACCCCTTCTCCTTGTGTATCAACTCTTTTGCAGATCTTTGAGACATCTGCAAAGAGGCATACTTTTCCTTCCAGTCCCTCCACAATGTAATGTAATGTAAAATTTATTCCTATAAAGCACCCTTCCCAAGCTCAGGGCACTTTCACAAAATTCCATTTCACTTAGATTGACATTAAAGAGGACCGTCCCCAGTACTGAACCCTGTGGTACCCAGCTAGTAACCCCCCTTTCTTCGGAGTGGACTCCATTTACTATTACCCTCTATGTCCTGTTGTCCAACTAATTTTTTACCCATGCTACCACCCTGGGATCCACAGCAAAAGCTGGCTAATTTGTTTATTAATCTTTTGTGTGAGACTGTGTCAAATGCCTTGCTAAAGTCTAGGTAGGCCATGTCCACAGCCCCTCCCTGGTCTACTAGTTTGGTCACCTAGTCAAAGAAATCTATTAGGTTCATCTGACATGATCTTCCCGCTGTGAATTTATGCTGTCTTGTGTCCTGTGTGTTCTTCAACTACCCATGAGGACTCAGCTGCACTATTGCCTTGTATCTTATCTGTATATGATTGTAAATACTGTAAATAACTGTTTATCGTAACAAGTGAAACTACAGTTCACTGTATTGTACTGTTATAGACTGCTATTCTTGTGTCAATACCTTTCCCTCCCCAGGATGCATCTGGAAATGAGCTAATTCAAAGCTTGGTATGTCTTTCCTGGTGAAATGCTTTAATTAATAAATAAATAAATGAATACAATTAGTACTGTATGTAGAATGCTTGTGCAACATAATTATAACTTTGGTTTATGTGTTCTATGTCCCTGATATAGGGACTACCACCTGTCCAGTGTGCCAGAAAGAGACAGGAACCCTCTGAAGATGGTTCTATCCTAGAGGTGTCACAGGGAATCAGGTCCCTTTAGACCAAACATAGGGAAAAGGCCCAGAAGAGCAGTCAAATGAACCAACAAGCCTTTACTTCCCATAAGGAGAGAGGAAAGATGCAGGTTGGAAAAATGTAGGATTACCATCCAGCTCTAACTCTCAGTGGAAACATTATCATATTAATCAATATTCAACTCACTGTTCTGTTGCTGGGGGTGTTATCTTGTGTCATTTACCGTAGATTGTTTCTGTGATCCATACCCAACTCAAGTTTGTACCTGGTTTATGTTTATTGTTACTTGTTATTAGAACATTTTTTGCTTACTGCCTATGTATTTACCAACCTGTCATTCTGTTGTTTGTATATATTTACTGTATTCATTGTGCTTGTCTAGTATGCTAACCTGGCCAATAGAAGCTAAATAAATAAATTATTGTGACCTGCAGCACAGAAGAGAGGACTCCCCCTCCCAAGGAGGAAATCTGAGAGGGAACGAAAGCCTTGGTTTTATTCCTCTTGACTTGAGGTGTTATCTATGACAGCTCTGACCACTGCTGAATTTTCCAATTTATGGAGTAGTTTTGGATGGGAAGGCTGTTGCTTTATACCTCCAATGGGACAATGCCATGAGGTGCTGCTAAGTCAATCTGCAATCCCAAAGGGGTCCCCTCCACTGGTGAAGAGGACCCTACCCTCAAGGCATGGGGGTGTGGAGAGTAGCAACTACTCCTGACTTCTGGTCTAAGAGGAGGCATAATCCAGGATTGATAAAGATGATGATGGGTGACATAAAGTAGGGGAATACAGAATGAGATCAGATGGGACATAGGCAGATGCTGGGAGGATTGCTTCAAGAGGTGCTGTGGAGTCAATCTTCATGTCAAAAGGGACCCCAGGCAAGATTCCTGCCCCACAAGGTGAATGACACAGCAAAGAAAAATACCAAGTGACCAGGTGGTGTCACTGAATCAATCTACATAGCTAAAATGGCTCCCATAAAGAGAAGACTCTGTGCTCAAGAAGTAGGAAGTCATAAATACTGCACCATGAAGTGCTCTCAAGTTAGTCTGCATGGCTAATAGGAGCTCTGTGTTAAGAGTCCTATTCTCAAGGTGATAATGGGATAATGAGATTGCCAAGTGGTGTCGCCAAGTAGATCTGCATGGCTAAAAGGACCCCTGCTCAACAAGGGCCCCAGCCACAAGATACCCTGTGAACACAATGAAATCCAGGTCTGCTAGCCTAGCAAAGCCCACTAAGATAGTCCTTGAAGTAATGGAAACATAGACTTTAATGGCAGATAAGGACCGCTTGGCCCACCTAGTCTGCCCATTTCCCTACCTACAGGATAAGCTGCAGATCCTAGTTAACCAACAGCCTATGATGAGTAGGGTTTGCTTCTGGTGAAGGGAAAGAAGGTGGCTTGCCTAGATAGGTGAATGATGAGAGAAGTATGGATGGGAGGTGAAGCACAAAGAGAAAGGAATGATATGTATAGCACAACAGCCCAGGGCAAGGGAGGGGCGAAGTACAATGCAGAGCAAAGAGGATGCAAGCTAAATGGGCTCCCACAGCACCAAACAAATACCAAAAAAATCAAATAAATAGCTTTTCTTTTTGATACTATTTTAACTCCAGAGATACATTAACTTTAATGGCTACTCCAAAACTACTGAAAAAACAGGCTACCCTCCAGTTTGAAGGAGCACTGAAGTCAACTTCCCTTACTACAGGTTCCTGCACTAGAGCTCAGACTATGACAGCAGAGTGGGGAGCACCTATGGACACAAGAGTAGCTATAATCGCTGCACTTCCTACTCTAATCGCGAACCTCCAAAAGAAGTAAAAGTTGGTTTCACAAATCTTACTGCCCAGCTTACTCATTTATTTATTTATTTTATTTATTTATTGAACTTTATTGACTGGGTGAGTGCACTGACAACAAATGCCTTTTCAGGCATGACCCAGGTGCAAAAGCACAGACATAGGAGGTAATTCATCGACACAGGAGGTAGTACTCAATGGATAAGACACAGGCTCAGGAGGTAATACATCATGGTTCAGATACATCATGGTTCAGATTCACAGAATCACAGTATCACAGAATCACAGAAGGTGATGGCAGAAAGGGAACTCCCAGCCCATCTGGTCTGCCCCTTGCCCCCCTACTCCAACCTACCATATCTTGAGACAACCCCCCTTCCCCTTAGCCCCATGTGTCTGTCCCAAGTGGACTTAAATCCATCTACAGTCTCTGAATTCACCACCTTCTCTGGAAGCCTATTCCAGTTCTCCACCACCCTCTCCATGAAAAACTGACCTCTCATGTTGCTCTTGAAATGCCCCCCTGGAGTCTCAGTCCATGCCCCCTTGTTTTCTTCCTTCATGTGGAATAACTTCCCTGGGCCTGCCTTGTTTTTTTGTTTTTTTAGCAGGAGAGACACTAAGCTGGAACCTTGTTATAGATGCGACCTGGGAGTACAAGGAGTTAAGTGACTTGCTCAGGGTTACACAGTATGCAAGGGGCTGTGATTCAAACCAAGGTCTCCAGTTTGCAGCTCAGAGCCTTAAACCACTGCTCTATACTGTCTCCTTGTTCATCCCTTTGGATATTTAAAGGTCTCAATCATGTCCCTCCCCGCTTCTCCATTATATATAGCCCCAACCCCTTGTACCTCTGTTCATATGGCTTGCCCTCCATCCCCTGCACCATCTTGGTTGCCCTTCACTGATCCTTGATCAAGCTCCATATCTTTGCGCAGGTCAGACCACCAAAACTGGACACTGTGACTTGAGGCATGGCCTCACCAGGACTTGATACAGGGGCATCAGGACCCCTATGCCTGCTGATGATCCCCTGCTGATACTTTCCCATAAGCCCTCCCACCACCCTTGATCACTGCTTCCTACCTTGAGGTTGCTAGATACTGTTACCCCCAGATCCCGCCTGCTCTCTGACACCTGACTCTCTCCCACCCAGTATGTACTCAGCTCTTGGTTCATGTGCCCCCATGCATAACAGCACACTTTTGATGTTGAATTTTAGCTGCCAGGTCTCCACCTACTCCTCCAGTAAGCTCCGGTCCCTTCTCATGTCCTCAACTTCTAGGAGTCAACTCTGTTACAGATTTTCATGTCATCTGCAAAGAGGGCCACCCTCCCTGACAGTCCATCTGCAATGTCTAGTACATAGATATTGAACAGGAGAGGTACCAGCACTGAATCCTGGGGGAGCTCCACTCCTCACCTGCCCGATCCCTGAGTACACACCATTCACCACCACCCACTGACTCTTATCCACCAACCAGTTTTCAAGTCATCTTGTTATTTTGGCCCCTACCCGTATGCTATCCAATTTGTTAACCAGCCTCCTATGGGGTAGGTGTTGAAGGCCTTACTGAAATCCAGATAGGCCACGTCCACCGCTCCCCCATTGTCCACTACTTGCATCACCCAGTTGAAAAATTTTATCAAATTGGACTGGCATGATTTGATCCTAGTGAACCCGTGCTGTCTGTCATCCAGAAGTCCGTTCCCCTCCAAGTACTTCGTTACCCTTTTACCTATGAGTGCCTCCATGACCTTCCCCACCACAGCAGTTAGGCTGATGGGGCAGTAGTTTTCCCCTCAGCTCCCTGCTTTTACCCTTGTGTATTAGCACCACCGTCACCTATTTCCAGTCCTCCGGCACTCTGCTGGTGTCCAGGGATAGGTTGAACAGCCACGCCAGTGAGGCAGCCAGCTCCTCTCATAGGTCCCAAATCACCCTTGGGTGCTGGCCATCTGGCCCCATGGCCTTTTCCACCTTCACCCTTGTTAATTCTTCCCTAACTCTCTCCATGATGAAGGGATCCTATACCATCCCCATGCCCTCCTTCCTTTCCAACTCGGGCCCTCTTCCACTCCTTTCCTCCATAAATACAAAGCAGAAATACATGTTCAGGTTTTCTGCCTTCTCCCTGTCCTCCTCCAAGTGCTTGCCTCCTTCCCCTCAGCCTTTCAACCTGGCCAGCCTTCCTCCTCCCCCATGTACCTAAATACTTTTAGAGTAGTCCTCTACTGGCATACTCACCAGTAGAGGGCACTGCTGTGCTTCACAGACTTTCTTTCCCACTTTGTAGTGTGTCTTTCTTGTTTGCTTCCCCAAGCAATGCATTTCATGCACTAGAGGCACTGTCTGGTGATCGATGAGTGTGCTGAAGTAATTCTAACAAGCAGCATTTGTTTTTGTTTTGTTTTTACTATCAGTTAGGAAGGCAGTTTGACAGCAACATGAGGAATGGCAGCATGAGCTAGTATTGCCGGTCCCAGAATCAAAAAGAGTAGGGACTCGGAGAACTAAAACAGCAGCAGAAGTAATGTACACTAGGTCTGTTTTTTTAAATGCTTACTTTTGAAGTGTGTTAATCAGGGAATGGAGCCAGCAGTTGAATACTACATTGCAGCCGGGAATGGAGTCAGGTGAAACAGGGTCAGTTGACAGATGTGGTACGACTGAGCATGGCAGAATGTAAAAGCAAAGTGGCCGTACAGTTCCATAACATGATTATTGTTTTAAAAAATAAAGAGGGAGTGCGAAGAGGAAAACCGGGGGGGCTAGTAACTTGGATGTCATTGAGTGACAGTTAAAAATGGTTGCCAGGAAGATGCCTAGAATTCCATGGCACAGTAGTATGGGTAAACAACCAGATGGAGACTAGGACTTATTATTTCCCTGTCTTTGATGCCTGATACCTAACCAACTGGTTGGCTGTCTGGGCCAATCAGGGTGTAGTACGTGACACACCCATTTTCTAAATGGGGTTTAAAGGTCTGCAAGAATACGTTTTTCACTATCAAACTGCTTCACTGGTATAAGCCTGGCATTACATCTGTAGGGCATCTATATCTTAAATCATTTACTGATCTTGGGCATACATTGCTATGTGAGAATCAGACAATACCTCTCTACCAATGTGCTAGTTATGGCCCCAGTTGAAGAAATTATATGCAGGCCTCTGCCTTGCAATATACCACTTGTGACCCTATATAAACTATTTATGGGCTCCACTCCCATTATACTATAGATATGAAGACAAAGATGGAATGCAGCACAGATCTAGACACAAAAATTGACCCTTTCACTTGGCAAGCTACAATAAAACATGTCCAGAGTTGGTCTAGATCAAACAAACTGCACTGAGTTCAATTTCATTTTTAGGGCTGTGGGCAGAGCCTACAGCCCTTCTGCCATCGATCAGATTGTAGCTCTAAAACAGCTTTTCATGGAACTCCTTTTTAGACATTTGGAAGTATTCCTCCACAGCTGCAAGCAGCACACTCCCCTCTGATTTTTGCTATTTGCTTGCTCTATGTTAAAGGCATCTAAAGGGAGGGAGGGAGGATGCTACTGTATTGTGTCTCAGAACTTCTCAGGCTATTAAAAAAAAAAATTTTAACTACTTTAACTACTTTTTAAACTACTGTTTCTATCATCTGTCCAGCTCAGTCTAATAGATGTATTCTATTTCTTTCAGCAACATAGGCATTAACTCATTATATGATGTCTGTCAAACACTAAACCTCTGCAGTGTCAGATTATGGACAGTGGACCTGCAATCTGTGAACTATTTAATTCCTATGGGCACACACATGAACTGCAGGGTGAGGGGGGCTGTAGCCCCATCACTTTTTTTGGCCTGAAGGATCTTGTCCTTTAAACAAACAAACAAAAAAAGTAAGCATAAACTAGCATGACAGGAGTTAATTTAGTCCAGCTGCCCAGGCACACATAGAACAAAAGAGGTGCTTTGAGCTTGTTTGCTGTTTCTGTAGTCGGAAGTGTCAAGTGGAAAGTGTTTTTAAGTGTGTGTGTGTGTGTGTGTGTGAATAATCCTGCTTTGGGATGGGCCATGTGACGCAGACTGCTCATCTCTTATCTAGGATTTACAGTCTGAGGCTCAGCTACACTGTTTGAGTTAGCATTCCTCCCATGCAGCAGAAGGTCAGTGTAAAACTGTTACATTTCCATCCCCCAGACAGACAGTTTCTAAACTAAAATGAAAAAAAAGACAGATTTACAGAGAGGGATAGAGTAGTTAGATGAACTCAGTTAGGAGTAGGGAGATTGGTTATTGCATGGATCTGGAATCTGTGTACTGGAGTTTAATGTTTGTTTACAGTTTATAAATGTAATTTAATAAATATATATATATATATATATATTTTCCCTTTGGTAACCAGGTACGGCCAACTAGGCATAGGGGCTTGTTTCTAGGGACAACCCAGGAACACTGGGGAGATTAAGGACTTAATCAGAGCCACACAGTGTGGAAATGGAGGTTGGGGAATCAAACCCATGTCTGAATGCTGAATGTACAAAGCTTATTTATAGCTCATTACTCTAACCTCTAGGCTAAACTGCCAGTACCATAAATAGTGAACAATTTAGAGTGGGCTCAAAGGAGAACTGCCTTGAATTAGCAAACATGCATTTTTGTAGAAGTGGAGGTTATTTTTAAAATGCCAGTTCTCATTTTATTACTGCTTAATCTAAACTGGTCTTTTGTAAATTCAGTGAGTGTTTCTGATTCACACACTACTGGCATTGACCATTTTAGAACAATATGATCTTGTCAAGAACTTACATTGTTAGTGCATTAAATGCATCTATGTTCTAATTTAGAGTTCTTAGGTTCATGGGGACATAAACAACATCATACAGTTCTTAGATGGCACTTTGCAGCAGTATGTAACCCAAAAATATCCAATGGGTTAACTAAAAGGCCAGCAAAAGTGGGACAGAAACAGAAGGGACCCACTATGTGAAAAAAGCTTCTACATGGAAACATTCTCACAGGTTCAGTGCAGTTCACCTTTAACTAAGCTTGTAGGGAATGTCAGGCATTTTATCTAAATGGTATGGAACTCTTGTTTACAGGGATTTGGAGCCATCTACAGGGAAATTCTTCCCATAGACTTGCATTAGTTATACAGGAAGACAGAGGAATTTGGCTTCCATTGGAAATAATGTAATCTACAGAAAAACATAGGAAAATTGCCCTGCAGTTACAGGAAAAAGGCAGACTTAATCTGGGAGCAGTCTCTCTCACACACACACACACACACACACATGCACCAGTAGCATTTACTCTGACTAAATAAATTCAAGAGGACTGATTTACCAGCATGGCAGTTTTTGATGAATGTGACTAAACAGCACTATATGACACCAACAAGAAAATAACATTGGTCATTTGGTAGCCCTTCACAGCCCTATCGGCTCTGGCTAGAGTTTGTTTATATAGAGCCTACTCAATATCTTCTAAATTACACAGATTTAACCCAACCAAATTCAATGCATGTCAAAATGTCAGACTGAAGTCAGTGACTTCTTGAACTTAGCCTTAACATGTAGTAAGGTTGCCCCATTCTGGTTTGACATGCATGTGCGATGGAGAAAATATTTGGGATAAACCTCCCCAATACACCATTGAAAGTCATGTCGGGGGCAGAAACCTGAAATTGGAGACCTGTGAATTGCTACAGACTGTGGGAGGTGGCTTTAGTTAATGCTTGTAAAACAGTCACCCAGCACTGGGTAAGTGATACACTACCTAGCATAACCCATTGGTTGGCAAGTTTGGTACTGTGTATGAAGCTCAAAAGATATCAGTTGACAGCAAATGGTCAAGGTAATCTATTCCAATAAACCTGGCAACCCATGATAATAACTATTCAAAATGGTAGTATTAGTACTGTGTATAAATTGTGCTGTTACACAACCATGTGAATTACTGGGCTTTATTATTTTTAGTTGCCTTTATTATTCTAATTCTAATAACAAACAGTATCTATTGCAGCAACTGGTGTCTCTCAGGGTATACAGTCATTGGGCCGGATATTCAAACTGTGCTATTTTGTGGCACAAGCCCTTGCGCTGCACAAAATAGTTGCACAGGGGTGTGACCGGCGCGATATTCAAAGGAGTTGCGCTATTGAGTAGCTCCTTTGAATATCACCCACCGGCCACAGCCACTGTGCATGGCACAGTGGAACTTGTGCCACTGCAAGTGGTCAGAGTGGAGCATTCAACTTGTGGTGACGCAAGTACCATTGCACCATGCACAAATTTCCGATATTCAGAAGGTGACATGCAAATGGGGCCATAATTCATGCAAGGCATGGGGGGGCCATTTGCATCTGTTTATGGCCCCATTTGCATGCCATTAGCATGCAGGTGCACCGATCCCCGAGGACTTGCGCCTGGCACCCTGCCAGGCAGCAGCCGTCGGGGACCAACGCCTCTCTGCAGCCCGGACGCGGGCAAAAGAGTAAAAATCTCCCACCCCCACTGGCCCAATCACAGGCAAAAGCATTAAACACCCCCAAACACATCCCTGGTGGTCCAGTGGACCGATAAGCCCAATCGAGGGCAGCAAATGTTTAAACACACACCCCCAACACATCCCTGGTGGTCCAGTAAGATAAGCCCGATTGCGGGCAGCAAATGTTTAAACACCCCCCCAACACATCCCTGGTGGTCCAGTGGACTGATAAGCCCAATCGCAGGCTGCAAATGTTTAAACATACCCCCCAACACATCCCTGGTGGTCCAGTAAGATAAGCCCGATCACGGGCAGCTAATGTTTAAACACATCCCCCCAACACACCCCTGGTGGTCCAGTAAGATAAGCCCGATCACAGGCAGCAAATGTTTAAACACACACACCCCCCAACACATCCCTGGTGGTCCAGTAAGATAAGTCCGATCATTCATTCATTCGCAAATCTGGACTGCCTTTAGGCGTATGGGCTGCACACCCATTGGCTCTGCCTGCACCATGGCGCAGGTCTCACCGGGCAGTCAGTCAGTGAGCCGCAGGTGGCAGGTGGGTGGGATGTGCTGCCGCCTGCTGGCTGCGGGGAGCAGGGTGGTGGGCTTTGTGGGTGGGTGGGTGGGGGGACACTAGATCACCAGGCACCAGGGATGTGTTGGGGGTGTGTTTAACATTTGCTGCCCGCGATCGGGCTTATCTTACTGGACCACCAGGGATGTGTTGGGGGTGTTTAAACATTTGCTGCCCGTGATTAGGCTTATCGGTCCACTGGACCACCAGGGATATGTTCGGGATACTTTGCTGCCCGCGATCGGGCCAGTGGGGGTGGGGGACTTTACACTTTGCCCGCGATGGGGCTGCAGGGGGCACAGGGAGTAGGTTGAGGGCCAGCCACAGGTGGCAGCTGCTGTGTTGCACCCTGCAATGCGGCAGCTCACCTGTGGGTGGCCCCCACTTGATCCCTTTTTTGGCTCAGAGTTGTACAGGCACAGATTGGGTGTTGTGCTCAGAAAACTCTGCACAGCCCAGCTGAATATCGGGCTGTGCAGTTTATGCATGGTTCCTCCTCCAGCTCAGCATGCATTCATTTGCATTGCACTATTGCTACAGCATGAAGCTAGTGAAGAACTGCCTCCTGCTGAATATCGCAGGGATGGAGCAGCTTCGGACTTGCGCAGGCACAACCCTATTGTGCATGGCGCAACCCTTTTGAATATCTGGGCCATTGTGTTTATTAATCTATTATACCAGGATAATCTAAGAACTGACCTATTTTTCTATTGTGTGTACAATTATACAAAAGTATACTGTATACATGTAATGCATGATGTGTATTACAGATTAACTATGTTGTATGAGCAGAAGCTACTTTAATAAACTACATTTACAAAAAACAGGATGAGGGGATGGGAGAGCTCGCAGAGCTGAGTGCAACAATGAGGTACAGCGCATACCACAGACAGAATGCAACAGGGGTGAAGATAAGGTACTGTAGGTAGTAGGATGGAAAACTATCACACGACCAGCCAGACTGATCTTTTCAAAGTGCTTCACATAACCTTTTCCTGGGACAGCCATGGTGCACACCACCACATTTTCATTGCCTTTTCAAGTTCTATTTTGCAGATTAGATTTGAGTTCCAGATTACAACTAGTGGCATTAAAAGGATGGTAGTCAAGCTTGAGTCCAATTGTGTCGGGGGTCCCACAGGGATCCACTTTAGGGCCAGTGTTATATAATATCTATATGAACTCACTTAGATTTACTAATTTGGAAGTCAACTATCATTTACACGGATGATACAGTTCTGTATGTAAGTAGTTCTTCAAATGATCAAATACAATAAACTCTGCAAGAATCTTTGATGAATTGCAGAGTTTTTGTACAATCTAAACTTGTCTTAAATTAAAAAAATCACATGTTATTTCATAAGAAAAGGAAAGGTAGGGATATAGTGGATAAAACTCTACAGATTAAAACATGGAAGGTTTAGTACTTGAACAAATTTCCAGTTATAGATATCTGGGTATGTATTTGGATGAATCACTTAAGTGGGATGTTCATGTAGATCAGGTTGTGAAAAAAGTTAGCAGATGTTTGGGAGCTCTATACAGAATAAAATACTGTACAACTGAGTTAATTCGAAAACATGTGATCAATACCACTATTGTTCTGCTACTGGAATATGGGGATCTGATACTAATGGGTGCTAATGACTTTATATTAAACAGATTATATATTATGTATAATAAATTGGTACGCTATATCAGTATGGCACCAAAAGAACCCCTATAGGAGAATTGTGTTCAGGCATTAGACTGGTATTCTCTAAAAGATAGACAAAGGCTTCATGCAATAATCTACATGGATAAATGTTTTAGAAATGAGGTTCCGGGCTATATTATTAATAGATTAAATTTTAGAGATATCAAGGTAGGGCTTAGATCTGCAGAGGGAATGGAATATTATCTCCCAAGGTATAATACAGAATTAGGAAGATTACATTCTTTCTATAAAGGGCCATATTTATGGAATTTATTATCTGTTCAATTTAGGAAAACAGTGGGAAGAAACAGACTGCACAGATAAAATTATGGTTTAGGGATGAGAGAGTAAAAATTAGAGTTAAGGATTAATTGGTTGAAATTGCATTTGCATTGTGTTTGTGCAATAGTATATATTTGTATTTTATGTATATTTAATTGTATTGTTTATGTGATTATTTTTGTGTAACATTTGAAGTATGACTATGTATAACAACTGAAGCAATCATTGTACAACTTGGATCTCATTGAAAATGAGCTTGTCTCAGTTGAGCTTCTGATTCATGTAATGAATAAAAGTTTTTACTACTACTACTACTACTACTACTTCCATTGCTTGAGTTTCTGCAGCTTGTAGTTCTCTTACACCTGGTGCAGTGACAGTTGTCATGGAAGGGAGCTTTGAAATTACAGCATGTGGTTCTGGTAGTGCTTTTACTGTGACCTCTTTATCCATGACCTCCTCCACCACCACATCAGTGGGTTCTTTCAGTTTTGGCTGTTGCTCAGTCGTGACATTCTGGCTACTGCCCTACTTCTTCTGCTGCTGGGGATCAGGGGCTGACTGTGGACTGAACTTTGGGCAGGTCATAGAATCAGTAGCGACACCAGGAGACATGGTCATGAAATCAGCTTGTGTGTTCTGGCCGGTTCCACCATGTTGTAGTGACATGGAATTTGCCAACCATCAGCACAGCAACAGCACAACACCACCAATTAATGTTGTGCCATCGCTGGGGGAACTAGTGTTTTCTTTGGGGGTCTTTGCCCCTTACACAACCCATGCAGGGGGCTCTGCCCCCAGCACCCCTCGCACTTAAATTAACCAACTCTGAGTCAGAGTTGTTTTAGCGAGGGGGCGAACATCCAGAGGCAACAGTGTCATGAACCTAGCAGACCATCACAGCAAAGTGCCAAAGATATTGCTGTGATGGTTTTTGCTGTATTCCCGACACTGTTGCAATGTGATACCGTTCTGGCCAGGTGAGTGGTCTAACTACTGCAGACTGCCAGTTAGACTCACTTCTGATCATTACCCACTCTCATTAGCAAGCACATCAGACCCCACACTCACAGCACAGTCAGTCAGGGAGGAGGCCCACAGTCGTATCCAGGACCTCTCCAGGCCTTCAACTGTATGATCAAGCTTCACTCCCTTGCATCTCAGTAGTCACCTTCTGTGCCCATAGCATCTCTACCAGGTGGGCACCTCTGCCACAATGTAGGCTTTTGGTTAATGCCTGCTCCCCCCCTTTTAAGTCCTGAGCTAGAGCCTCTGCTTCCAATTTAGATAGGTTGGTTGTGGTGGTGGTGCAGGCAGATACAGCAGCTTGCATTTTCTTCCCATCTTCAGTGGGTCACAATCCAGTGGATCAGCAATGGGGTCTAGGACGGTTAAGATTCCAGGACCCAGAATGGCATGATCATAACAGGGTTCACACATTATCACTGTCCATACTTTGTAGCATGGTTGAAACAGCGATCATAGTACCCTAGTGGTGATGCAGCTGGCAAGGACCCACGGCCTGTGCCTGGACATCCTAGCAATTTATCCAGTGCTTGGTTCTCTCTTTGGAGTCTTAAAGCCCTCATTTGTTGATGACTTTACCATTCTTGTAGACTGCGTGCAGATTGAATAATGTCTTGGTGGTCCCTACTCCCTAGCATTTCCTAACTTTCACTTTCTTTTTGTAAAGTTCAATAAAGTTCAGTCTTAGTAATTTCTACCATTATGCACATCAGAAACTCTACTCAGCTACTTGTGAAATTACTTTACTTTGTTTCAGTGACCCGTTCCTGTGCTGACTCCCTTTCTTTTGGTTTACCTGAGACAAATTCCCAGAGGGCAGATTTATGAATGGAGTCCATTAACAAGGTTTCACTGTGAATGCTGGCAGACATTCATGGGCACTCTTCCCTCTGGCTGGCAAGAATACGCAGTGTGGCATGCTCCAAGCAGACACTAAAACCTTTGACTCTGGTACTGTGGCAGCAACCAGTGACAATTTTGTGGGGTCTTTGGCAGTCCATCAGATGGGTCAGAGGGTGAATTGTGCATGGTGGGATTGTTGGTCAGTCCAGTCTCAGCACTGACTCCACTGAGGCCTTTGCTGCTGGGCTCCACCACTCTGAAATCATAGTCATTTTTCATCTCCATGCAGCACTGTTGTCATGCACATGACCAGCATGCAGGCCTTCTTCAACCTCTGCCAATTTACACATAGGAGTAGGCCTCCAGGACTCGAGTGCCAGTTACACAACACATGCCTATTGCATGCAAACGCCAGCTGTTCCTCTCCCAGATCATTCATGAGCAGTCTGATAAACTGTGAAAACAGACTGCAAAAACAGTGTTACTTTTTTTTCCTTAAACATAAAACTTTTGGGGCCCATATCTGAGTGGTTTCTTAACCGATTTGAACCAAATAACTTTTTTTAACTTTCTTTATGCCCCCTGGTTACCTGATCTCTCTCCAGTGAGGTATCTCATCCTGGACTGTTCCCGCATACATGAAGTCCCCAGCTGTACTCCTGGTTTGGGCCGTCTCCTCTCCAGCTTCCACTGGCCACCCAACCCCCTGGATCTGAGACCCCTGGGGTGGGACTGCTGACTCCTACTTGGCACTCTATCTGAAATCTAGTAGAGCAACCATGGAGCAGAGGGAGAACCAGGACATGGCTGGAAGGGCCCGGCATTGTGCGTGGGGGCTGTGCACTGGATCCACCTTCACCTATCAGGCATTCAGGGCTTTTCGCTTTTCTGTCCCTCCCTATTGGCTTGGGCATGCAATGCACACTAGTATGAGCATGCATGCTCCTGCTCACACTCACAGGAGTGCCACTGCAGCCAATCCCCTTACTAGAGATCCCAACGACTGCTGCATGACCAGTCTCCACTGGGAGTAATCAAGCACCGGGATCAATGACCCCTCTCTCTCCCAGGAAAGGACAGCAGTCCTCCAGATGCTCAATCCTTTCCTCCCCTGCCAACCCTTGATGGCCCGAGTCTGCTCCTGAACCTGGGTCACTGGCATAGTGCGAGGTGTGGCATCCAATGCCTCAACCCTCAGTACAACCTGGCTGGCTGAACCAAATAATTTATAAACAGTGCATGACGTCTTAGGGTATCTGGTGCATGGTTTTCAGTTCCATCATCTACTAAATCCCAGATAATGAGCCCACATGTGTAAAGGCCAGACACCCACCTGTGCCTAGGGGTATCTGAAATCCAGAGGGGCACCCACCTTATGCCATGAAACACTATACCTCTACCATTACCTTACCACCATGGGTCAGGGTGAATTGGGAACAGTGGCAACAAATGCACCCTTTCAGGTACCACAAACAAGAGAATACACAAACATAGAAGTCCAGACTGGGAGTTGGGATTAAACAGGATACGTTTATTACCCTGTTACAATGATACACAGCATTTAAGGGCATTACCCTCACTATTCAGTTCATCTCAGTTGTCATCAAATTTATATATGCCATTATTCTTTTATAAAATGGGCAAAGGATTTCAAGCAATCTGACTGGTTGTTAGTTGTGAATTAGAAGTGTCTAACACATGGCTAAAAATTAGTCCTGTTAAACATGGTGGAGTACATCTTGAAAAATCCTTGTGTCAATTTTAGAATTTTTGAACTTGATCAGTCACCATTTTTCCCCAGTACAAAAACAGTAGATAGACTGAGAGGGAAAACCGTTTACATTTGTTTTTGAATTGTTCCCCATAACCCAGTCAGATCCATATTTTCATGTTTGGTCATTAATTTTTCTGTTTTAGTGGGTTTTAAAAAAATATTTGTTCTTGTGATTTTTACTGCCAGCCGGGTTGCCATCCCACCCTACCACCTCTTTGATATACTCACTCAGAGTACAGCACCAACAACAAAGGAAAACATTTAAAAACACATCTTAAATTACTGTTGATACACTAAATAATTCAGCCCCAAGTTGGTGCTGGCACTTTTTTGCCTTACAGCCATGGCAATTCCTCCATCCTGCCCAACAGGCTGCTCTCTCTCTCTCTCACTCAGTTCTTGATGTACTCGCTCAGAGTACAGCACCGCCAAGAAAAGTAAACTTTTTTTTTAGACAAAACACTTACGTGAAATCACTGTGGTTGTGTTAAATAAATCCATACCTGTACTGCTGCTGGTACATCTCTGCCAAATTGCCATGCTGACTCCTTAACTGAGACAGTTCTGCAATGTGCTGACGCTTCCCGTCTTCTGCATACTGTGGTGAAATTAAAAAATAAATAAAGGAAAACTAAATGAATGAGTTTATAAGCATGTACCCAGCCATATCTCCTCTCTCACACACAAAGGCCCTATCAGACAGCAAGAGACTTGGAGGGATTAAAGTACACAAAAAGAAACTACAGCTACAGAGGTCACATTAGGGCAAATGTCCTTATACATGCCCTAATGCAGAGAAAACGCAGCAACATTATACAGACAGAGGGACTACTTTATTAAAAATTAAGATTTACTTTAATTTATTCAGATTTAAACAGTTTTTTATTTTGAACTTCCCCTCGTCCACTCACTCTTCACCCAAGGTCCCCCTGGTTTGATGGGTCCTTGAAGGAGTTGAGGTGAGTTGGTCGAAGGCTGGAGAGAGCATGGTGGAAGTCAGGACTGATGCTCACAGGCTTAGATTGGTAGAACATTATAAAGATTATCAATCAGAAATCACCCATAAGAAGGCAGAGTTCCTGTCCAGGAGATTTCTGCAGCACAGAATCGATAGCTCAACTTTTCCGAACTGTTGACAGATTGTGCTATCCAGTCTGTCTCCAGTCCTGAAGGGCCTGTTCACAGAATAAGTGTGATGAGCTAGCTTGGTTCTTAGCAGATAAGGTTGCCAGCATCAGGTCCAGAATAGGCCCGACTCTCTCTATGAATGCTTGCAGAGGTCGACGGGAGGTGGTGAGCACTCGATCTGTCTGGATGGATTTCAGATGACCGGAATTCATGGACATTGTCCAGACTTTGCACCCAACCTGTTGTAGTTTGGATCTGGGCCCCACCCCTCTTTTAGTGGGATGTGTAGATGTTATCTGCCCGATCCTAGCTGAAATTGTATGGAGATCCTCGGAAGAGGTGATCTTTCTGGACCCCTTAAAGGAGGCGGTCATTCGACCACTCCTTAAAAAACCTTCCTTGGATCCCGACTCATCCAGCTAATCATCGACTGTCACTAACCTTCCTTTGTTGGGAAAGTTATTGAGAAGGTGGTTGCGATGCAGCTGGATGATCAGCTTGTAACTCCCAATGTCTATGAAGCCCTTCAGTCTGGTTTTAGGAAAAGGCATAGCATGAAGACTGCCCTTGTTCGGGTACTAAACGACCTCCTAATGGTGAGAGATTAAAAGGCGCATATCACCTTGGTCTTTCTCGATCTCTCAGCAGCTTTTGACACTGTGGACCATGGAGTGCTTTTGGACACCCTGCTGTTCCTTTGTGGACTGTTGGGTACAGTCCTCAATTAGTTTTGATCTTTCTTTGCAGGCAGATCTCAGAGGGTGGTCACTGGAATTTATTCCTCTGATGCCCTCCCTCTGTCCTATGGGGTGCCACAGGGCTCTGTATTGGCGCCCATGTTGTTTGCAGTGTATATGCTACCATTAGGAGATATCATCAGGTGATATGGCTTGAGTTTTCACTGCTATGTAGATGATACTCAGCTGTATATGTCCTTTGTGCCCAGACAGGTTGATGTGATCTCTGTGCTAAATAATTGCCTTTCCGAGATCAATGACTGGATGGGCTCCAGTTGGCTGAGACTGAATCCAGAATAGACTGAGGTGTTGGTTGTGGACCCGGGTTGCCTGGGGGTGGGTTTGGGGGCTGGGCACATGTCTGGTATGTGGCTTGACAGTGTCTAGCTCATGACCTCAGATTGGTTGCGGAACCTGGGCATTAATTTGGTTGATGGCTTGACCCTGAAATCTCAGGTGTCAGCTGTGGTCAAATCCTCATTTTACCATCTGAGGAATATCACCAGGGTGAAACACCTGGTTCCACTGGGTGACCTTCCAACATTGGTCCATGCCTTCATCACTACCTGTCTTGACTACTGTAATGCCCTCTACCTAGAGCTGTCTGGGGTTGACATCTGCCACTTGCAGCTGGTGCAGAACACTGCAGCCAGGCTTTTAACAGGTACCTCCAGATCCAGTCATATAACACCTGTGCTGTGTGGACTGCACTGGCTGCCGGTTCAGTGGTGGATCACCTACAAGGTAGGTTTGCTTACCTTTAAAGCCCTACATGAACAGGGACCCAACTATTTGAAAGACCTCCTGACTCCCTACACCCCAAATCACAATCTCCAATCCACCAATGAGGATTGTTAGAGATTCCTAGGTTCATCTTAAAACCTCTGGATCTCGTATGCTTCCATTTGCAGCACCAACCCTGGGAATTCTCTACCTCATCGGTTAAGAGAATGCCTGACCATCATTAGTTTTAAATCCATGCTAAAAACGTATTTATTTTCACTGGCCTTCCTTGACTGAATGATTTTTAAATAATTATATTGCTCTCTGTTTTAATATTTGTTGTTGTAATCTGTGCAGTGCCTTGATATTGAAAGGCGCTATATAAATAAAGAGTGATTTGATTTGATTTGATTTGGCATATTTAAAAAAGCCCATTCTTAAGCACAATAGACACTCTGGGGATGTGCATCAAACAGTTCTGATGCACAGCTAGGGGCTGAAGGCACTTGGCCCACAGCATCGTGCCTTACTACACACCTGGCCATGCATTAGTGCAATCTAATGCACACCCCATTGTGTCTTATTGCTTACATACTGCAGTAGACTTATCATTTCCTACATTCAGTGTACATTGTATCCATATTCTGTACCAGGATTCCTGCCTTTTGGTCTAAAGAGTGTCTGCATTCATATTTTACTTCCATTTCTATATGTGTACATCCATTTTCAAATTCCCTATCTCCTATTTATGGGGTTCTTGGAGCCCTGGCACTTCCAAGATCTGTGTACAGTGTCATCTTCCCAGGCAGGGTGAGCACTACCCTGGGGGCAAACATGCCTGCATTCATCTACATGTCTGCTGGTGGTAGTCCACTTTACGGTTCAGTACATTGGACTATGATCTACTCCTAAATTACTTTACATTTGGTCTGGCCATGTGTGCCTTCTTTCTGGCAATGACACTAATAAACCTAGTTGCCCAAAGAAATGACCTCCATGTCCAGTTCCATCCCAGGGACTTACTAACACCAACTCCAATCAGGCCTCTCCACCTGATCATGATTAATTTGGGGCCCTTCTCCAGGAGGTTATAAACACTCCAGCTGCTGCCTAGGCCTTTCCTTTTTCTTTCCATAGAGCTACATGTAATGAAGGCTTACTTACAACTGCACTCTCTTCCTTGAATACATATGGCAGAAGAGTATCCTCACAGATCCCAGCGACCTCCCTTGAGGGGTGGCCCTCCACAACTCCCTGTGTGTTATCTGGTTGTAGTCTTTCTGTGTCTCAAGGTGGGGCTGATATCATTTGCCTCCTCCAAGCTGTCACTTTCTGGGTGTCCTTCACATCTAAATCCAGACTGGATTCTGAGCCTCTGGAAATCTCAGCCAAGGGGACCAGTCCCACCTGGACCCAGTGACTCTGTCACCATTCCTGAGATCTCAGATCCCCTCAGCTCTGTCACAGCTGAGGTGGCTGTACTCTCCTCCTATTCTTTTTCCTTCTCACAAATCTCTCTCCTGGGCCCATAGCTTGCCTTCTCCTCCTATAGTGCAAAGGCTGAAGTGCAGGGCCATGAATATTCTTGTCCAAGCTTCCTGTTGCTAGATAAGTCAGAAAGCTAAGAGTACAAATTCCAGACACCCTGTCTCCAAGCTGGGGCCCACTAGAGAACAACTCTCAGGGTCACACTTAAAGCTTTAGCCCTGTTTATATGATCACATTTGCACTGGAGCAACCCAAGCACTCTGGTTGCTCCACTGCAAAGTCTTCCATGTAGACACTTACTCGATCGGGGTAAGCCGCTCATTAAAATGCTCCCTGATTCTCTGGCAAGCTGAGGATATTGAGCAGAGTGAGCAACTTACAGTGGCTTAAACTGCAGTGTGGACTGTCTGCACTGTGGCAACAAATCCAACCACGGCTCCAGCATGCCCTGCTGAGGTGACATAGACTCATGCATGAATGAGTCCCTGTTTTTGGTAAGTGCTGTGAGCCAAACAGTTTTCCCACAAGAAGACAGCCTCCTGAGCACAGCAAAGTAGCTGCTATGAAAACCGAGGGCTGTAACATTGTCAACTTTCATGCTGAATTATACAGCCATGATTTCAAGCATGTGCATTCGATGCACATTTGCATCACTGCTTACGCCAGCGAGCAGCCATCCGCCTCTCAAACACATGGCCCTCACCAGCACAGATTATAGTGGTACAGAGAGGGGCCATGTAGACAGGCAGACCATGTGTAGCAGGTGGTCAGGACCGCACTGTTGTGATAAGAATTTTGAAGCTCTAGTGCCTTGCAAAATTGCCTATTGAGTGCTCTCTAGTAACTGGCTGTGAGCTAGATAAAGAGAGAGGCTGGTTACAATAGGAAGGGAGGTGAAAGCCTGTACAGGTAGTAGAAGTAGTGGGCATGGTAGGATGGGTGAGCATGGGTAGAGAGAGGCTGGTTGCAGTAAGAAGGGAGGTGAAAACTTGTACAGGTAGTAGGTGTAGTGGGCATGGTAGGATGGGTGAGCATGGGTAAAGAGAGAGGCTGGTTACAGTAAGAAGGGAGGTGAAAACCTGTATAGGTAGTAGGAGCAGTGGGCATGATAGGATGGGTGATCATGGGTAGAGAGAGGCTGGTTGCAGTAAGAAGGGAGGTGAAAACTTGTACAGGTAGTAGGCGTAGTGGGCATGGTAGGATGGGTGAGCATGGGTAAAGAGAGAGGCTGGTTACAGTAAGAAGGGAGGTGAAAACCTGTACAGGTAGTAGGAGCAGTGGGCATGATAGGATGGGTGAGCATGGGTAGAGAGAGGCTAGTTACAGTAAGAAGGGAGGTGAAAACATGCACAGGTAGTAGGAGCAGTGGGCATGGTAGGATGGGTGCACATGAGTAGAGAGGCCAAATGTGGAAGACCAGGAAGGACACAAGGAGTATAGCAGAGTGAAGCTGACAGGCAGGAAGATGGCAGATGATTGACCTCAGTAATCTCCATAAGCAGGGAGTCAGGAGAACAGGAGCAAGCCCAGAGCAAGAAATCCCAGGGAATCCACAAAGCAGCAGTTAGTGGTCAGCACCAGACATAGGTAGGAGGGACGGCAGCCTGCTGGACAAAAACTCAGGTGTGGAGGTTGCAACAGCTGTGAGAACTGCCAAACACCTGTTGCCAGAGTAACCATGTGCAGTGAGGCACAGATAGGATCCCCAAAGCAGCAGTCACATGTGATGACAGTGGAAGCAAAGGAGTAGACACAACACAAGTAAAGAGGCAGTTGAAGGAAGATCTGAAATGGTAAATGCTGGGACAATGAGGGTTGCAACCATGTAGTGACCAACAGGTAGAGGATGGGCAGGGTGCATGGGAAACTTGACAACCATGTGGCTGCAGCAACAAACAAAGCCTCCAAAGAATGCTTGAGCATGCATAATTTAATGAGCTAGTAGCACCTAAAAATAGCAGACGAAGCATACTAATTGTGAAAAGTAGTCCCTTATTGCTTTTCATTTCTAGAATGTTTTTATTTTTCTATGTACTCTCTAGATGATTTTCTACCTAATAGCATTGGATGTGGTATGCAAATCAGTGTTTCATCTGGAAGCAGACATATCTAGTTTTAGTCCTTGCCCATTATCACTTTTTCTATTAGATCCTCTCCTATGTTTTCCTCATAGATACATATATTATGGTAGCATGGTAGTGCTACCATAGTTGAGTTGAGTAGCACTTTTAAGGTAAAGGTGAAACTTTGCACCTTAACTGTGCCACCATTCGACGGATTTGCCTGAAATTTGGTATGCACAATTGGGCATGGTAGATCTTGCTGGTCGAATATACTACTGCAGAGTTATTAGCAACATCTGAATGTGCAATTATGCTTTTTGACATTCTTTGCTCATGCCTGCAGATCGCACGGTTTGCACGACTCAGTCCAAAAGCTTCAGGAACATGAGGCCAGGGTCCCCATGTGCCTTTCAAGATTTCGTAAAAAATATTGAACGGTTCAAAAGCTATTCAAAAACAAGTTCAACACTTTCGCAAATGCACTTTTTAGTATAGCAAATGGCCCTAGTAGTGTCACAAATCTGCCATTTTTTTCTATTACTGATCAGAAATGCTTGGCATTTAAAATTGGGACCCTCTAGGAACACTATTATTTTTGTGTTCACCTAGTTGGACTTTCAGAATGCTAGTCATATCTTTATTTTGGAGTTAAACACCCCAGAAATGTGTTTTTCAAATTTCTGGAAAAAGTAGAGTCACAAAGTAGTGTCACACTTGCGACACTTTCGCAAAATTTTGTGAAAGCTTTTGCAAATTGTGACACTACTTTTTCAGACTATAGCCAAAATGACAGGAGTTATTTGCCACCCTGCTGCAAAAGAACGGTTTGGACTTTTGAGTTGAAATTTGGAGGAAAGGCAGCCAACATCTCACAGATGTGCCTTTTAGTAGTTTGATGACAAATATTGCACAGATGCCAATTCTGACACTCTGAAGTTGAAGTTTTTCCCATAGACCTTCTTGTAGGTAAGCGTCCTTGGCATCTTTACGAGCTCGTATCTCACAAATGGTGCGAGATACTGATTTTTCTTGCAACCATGCGTAGCCCTACACATGCAACAAAAACCTAGCCAGGAAACTCATGAATCATGTGAAACTATAATTTTTTTTCTATGTCGTACGGTTACTGAGATATTAGCATTTTAATATTACAACTGCTTGTTTTCTGCTCCGAGGCACATTATTATGCATACATTCCTTGTTTTTACTGTCTTTCTCAATGGAGCTTTTGAGGAAAAATAGGGTGTGCACTCCACTTACTGTTACATGTAAGCTTTACACTTGTCTTTCCATGCCGGTTTGCCATAGTGCTCCTGCACGCCACCATGTGCATTCTTTATGCGTTTATGTTTGCGTTACTGTTTGCTTTCGACGTTATTGTTGCTGTTACCATTACCATTTACGTTACAATTGCAGTACTGTCACCATGCGCATTACAGTTTGTGTTTCCATACGTGCTTACATCTGTCTTTCTGTTTCTGTTTCCTTTCACTTTACTGTTGCTGTTACAGTTATCATTTGCATTTTCAGTAGCGGTACCATAACAATGCGCATTACAGTTCGCTTTTCCGTACGCGCTTGTGTTTGCCTTTCTGTTTCTGTTTCCTTTGGTGTTCTTTTTGCTGTTACCATTACCATTTGCGTTTGCAATTGTGGTACTGTGACCATGCGCATTACGCTTTGCGTATCTGTATGTGCTTGCATTTGTGTTTCCATTTCTGTTGCCTTTGACATTATTGTTGCTGTAACAGTTAACATTTGCATTTACAATAGTGGTACTGTGACTGTGCGCATTACCAGTTGCATTTCCCTATGCACTTCCATCTCCGTTTGCGTCACTGTTCACTGTGGCATCACTTTGTGCTTGCATTTCTTTTAACATTTGCTTTACCATTTACATTTGTGCCACCATGAGTGTAACCATTAGCGCTTGCATTTGCATTTCAGTTAGTGTTGCTACAGCACAAGACATCATGTGGTGGGAGCACAGGGCCTGAAGGGACCGCACTCCCACCACCACATTCCATTCACTATTTATGGTCCTCATTCTTAAAGAAGGGACATTCATGGCAAAAACTCCATTTAATGCTTCAGGTAGGTTGGTTCATGATGACAAAGTGAGAATTCGGTGTTAGGAGTTGAAAGCCCCCTTGTCCCCAGCTCACCTCCAAACAGCATCGGGGTGCGCTGGGGTCATCAGTCCGACTCTCACCCCATTCTTCTATACCTCAACTTGTTTACACATGTGATGGGGTGAGAGTTAGGCCTATGACCTCAATGCACACCCTGATGCTGGTTGGCTGGGCGAAAGGGGGCTTTCAACCCTAACACCAAATTTCCTCACTTTGTCGCTGTGGAACAACCCTAACTGATGCATTAAATTGATTTTTGCCATGAATATATATATATATATATATATATATATAGGTAGAGAACTTGCGTTAATTTATTAAGTTGAATCTAATAGCACAGTTATAAGTGAATTGTTTTGACTTCTCCCTCATTCATACCCTCCAACTGGCATCGGGTGAACGCTAGGTTGTTGGCCCCAACTCACCCCCATCAGATGTGTGAAGAAGCAGAGGTATAGGAGAATGGGGTGAGAGTTAGGACTGACAACCCCAATGCGCACCCCAATGCCGGTTGGGGGTGTGGATGGGGGGGTCAAAGGGGGGCTTTCAACCCTAGCACCGAATTTCCTCGCTGTTGTCGCTGTGGAACAACCCTAACTAATGCATTAAACAGAGTTTTTTCCTCTAATTTCCCTTCTTTTTGAGAATGATAATGAGAAATAGTGAATGTAATGCAGTGTCAGGAGCACAGGACCCTTCGAGCCTCGCGCTCCTGCCACATGATGTCTTGTCACATAGTAACACAGTGCCCGCAAATGCAAATGGTAATGCGCATGGTGATGCAAAGCGAAACAGAAAGATAAACAGTACTGTAGACACAAATGGCTAAAATAACGCAACACAAGTGCAAATGAAAACATAAAGGTAACGCACATGGTGCCGTGATGGAAATGGTAAGTGAAACAGGTAACGGAACCACAAGCAGAAGCGGTAAGGGTAACAGTAAGTAGGTGCACAGGCTGGTTTTCCCAAAAGCTGCATAGAGAAAGACAGTGAGTACAAAGAATGTATGCATAATAATGGTCTCGAGCAGAAAATGAGTAGTTGGAATACTAAATTGCTTATGTCTCAGGAACCGTACGACGTAGAAAAAAATTTAAAAGTCATATGATGTAAGACTTTCCTGGCTAGTTTTGTACATAGCCCCTGCTAGAGGGCTAAGTATTTTTCTGATGAAAAGTCCGTATCTCGCACCGTTTCCAAGATACGGGCCCTGAAAGGCGCGCAAACGCCATAATGTTATCCTATAGGAAGAAAAGAGAAGTTTGGAGTGCGATAACTTTGACTACCTGTAACATTTTTACACCAAACTACTGAAAGGCACATATGTGGGATGTTGGCTTTCTTCCCTCCAAATTTCAGCCCAAAAGACCAAACCGTTATTTTGTAGCAGGGTGGCAAAGGATTCCTGTAATGTGGCAGACGCCATAATATTATCCTAGGGAAAAAAGTGTCAAATTTGGAGTGCCGTAACTTTTCCGCCTCTGTAATATCTTTTCACCAAAACACTGAAAGGCACATCTGTGAGATGTTGGCTGCGTTCCCTCCAAATTTCAGCCCAAAAGACCAAACCCTTCCTTTGCAGCAGGGTGGCAAAGAATTGCTGTCATTTTGCCATAGCCTGGAAAAGTAGTGTCGCAATTTGTGAAAGCTTTTGCAAAAATTTGTGACACTTTCATGAGTGCGACACTACTTTGCGAAAGTACTTTTTCCAGAAACTTAAAAACCATATTTCTAGGGTGTTTAATGTCAAAATAAAGACATGCCTAACATCCTCACGGTCCGACTAGGTAAACACAAAAAGAATTGTGTTGCTAGAGGCTCCCAAATTTAAATGCCAAGCATTTTTCTGATCACCAACTGAAAGCAAAATGGTGGATTTTTGAAAGTAAAAGGGCCATTTGCGAAAGTAAAAACTGCATTTGCGAAAGTGTTGAACTTTTTGTTAACTTTTCCCATTGACTTATAATGGGAAACTGTTTTTTGAATAACTTTTGAACCGTTTAATATTTTTTCTGAAATCTTCAAAAGGCACATCAGGGACCATGGCCACACATTTCCTGAAGATTTTGACTGGTCGCGAAACTGTGCAACCTGTAGCGACTTACCAAAGAATTGCAAAAAGCATAAACGCCGCACTGCAGCATCATGCTTAATAACTCCACAGCTGTATATCTGAACAGTACGAAAGTTGGCAGATCCCAAGATGTGTGGATTTTGATCGTGATTCCAAATTTCAGGCAAATCCGTTGAACAGTTGCAAAGTTATTAAGGTGCAACATTTTAGGTTTAATATGTAAATGGCTCCTCAACCCTAACTATGGTAAACCACCACCATGCTATATATATATATATATATATATATATATATATATATATATATTTATAAAATGGTGTGGTAAAATCATAAAAATCCCAGTGATACATTGGCAAAACACGTCACATGACCGCATTATTTCCCAACTCTAACGCACACCTTCCACTACAACCGCACGCCTGAACTACTTTCCAGTCCTCAAAACCTTTTCACCAGCAGCAAGACCACTCACACCTGGTGCAGCTAGGACACCCACACTAACACACATATGCAACTGACACCCACACCCATAAGTAAATATACCAGTAGTAGTCCCACACTGTAGAAACAGATCTCTTCATCCTACCATTAATGTTTACTGAAAATTTAATTTAAAATCAAATCCTGCCATGTTCACAGTGTCACAGTGTACAACCACTTTTATTACTGTAACTACTGTGACCAGTCTGATTAACAGAAACCTAACTGTATATATAAACTATAACATACATTCTTTGTAGTCTTCTCTTCATTTCTTTAAAAAGATGCCTTTCCACTGACAATACCAGCGATCCTGCAGACAGTACTTTCACTTTCAATAAGCGAAATGTGCGTGACCGGCGGTGCTCATTTAGAAAGTGAGAAGCTGTTTTCGAGGTCAAAGTAAGATGTGTCATGTTTAAAAAATCAAGTGACTGCCTTTATTAGTTTCTCTTTGTTTTCCATAATAGTAGCTCCATATCGCTAGGTGAATCGGCGATAGAGCTGGCGGCGGTAATTTTGAACTGAGAGCCAGAGCGAGTGTTGCCATAGCAACACTCGCTCTGGCTTCCGTCTACGTTTCTAAAATTACCGACTCACTCGATCTATCCTCGCTGCTTCCGCATACAATATGGAACTACTATTAAGGAAAACCGAGAGAAACTAATAAAAGGCAGTCACTTTTCTGATTTTTTAAACACAGCACGTCTTACTTTCACCACGTAACAGCTTCTCACTTTCTAAAATGAGCACCGCTCGGTCACGCTACATTTGGGCAATTAAAGTGACAGTCCTTTACAGACATACTTTTTTTCACACCAAAAAGGACTACTAAAAGTTAAATTCATTTACAAATACAGTTTTTCACACCAAAAAGTGTCACCTCTGCCAACATATCATTTAATTACCAACTACACAGAAGGACTACTTCCCCAAAAAATCTATAGCCATTTTATAAGATAGATATACCACTCTGAGGTGTGCGGTCGCGCTCTGATATATGCACGCTTTGTGCGCGGTTGACGACACCAAGGCATATGTGATATCAGAGCCGCCGATCAAGACACCTCAGAGTGGTATATCTATTACATATATATATATATATATATATATATATATATATTTTATAGTGGCACAATAGTGCCACTATAGTTAGGGTTGAGTACCCCATTTAAGGTTAAAGTGTGAAATTTGACAGCTTAATAACTTTGCCACAATATGATCGGATTTGCCTGAAATTTGGCATGCACAGAGCAGTCTAATATATCTCTGGATCTGCCAAGTTTTGAAACAGTCATATATACAGTTGCAGAGCTACATAGCGCCAGAAAAGTCATATTTATGCTTTTTGTGCATTCTTTGCTCCTGGCTTATAGGTCGCATGGTCTGTACTGACCAGTCTGAAACTTTAAGGGAACATGTGGCTGGGGTTCCCGATGTGCCTTTCAAAGATTTCATGAAAAAAATATTGAACAGTTCAAAAGTTATTCAAAAAACAAGTTTCTGATTATAGTTAATGGGAAAAATTTACAAAAAGTTTGACAGTGTCGCAAATGCAGTTTTTAGTGTCACAAATTACCCCTGTAGTGTCGCAAATCTGCCATTTTGTTTTCAGTTGGTGGTCACAGAAATGCTTGGCATTTAAAATTGGGACCCTCTAGGGACGCAGTTCTTTTTGTGTTCACCTAGTTGAGCCATGAGGATGCTAGCCATGTCTTATTTGGGGGTTAAACACCCCAGAAATATGTTTTTTAAATTTTTGTAAACTGTAGTGTCACAAAGTAGTGTTGCACATTCAACACTTTCGTGCTTTTTTTTGTGAAAGTGTCACAAATCATGACACTACTTTGTGACACTATGGCCAAAAAGATTAGGAAATCTTTGCCACCCTGCTGCAAAAGAATGGTTTGTTCTTTTGGGCTGAAATTTGAAGTGAAGAAAGCCAAGATCCCACAGATGTGCCTTTTGGTGGTTTGGTGACAAAATATTAGAGGGCTGCAAAGTTACGGTACTCCACAGTTGACGATTTTTCCCATAGACTAACATTACGGCATCTGCCATTCCTTTCAGGGCCCGTGTCTCGGAAATGCTTCGAGATACAGACTTTTCATTGGAAAAATGCTTAGGCCCCCACTAGGGGGCTAAGTGCAAAACTAGCCAGGAAAGTTATAAATTATATGAAATTTTAATTTTTTTTCTATGTCGTACGGTTCCTGAGATATAAGCCATTTAGTATTCCAAGTGTTCATTTTCTGCTCCGAGGCCCATTATTATGCATACATTCTTCGTTATTCACTGTGTTTCTCAATGCAGCTTTTGGGGGAAAGGTGTGCATTTTCATTACTGTTACAGTTAAGCGTTTCCACTTGCATTTCTGTAACCATTTGCGTTACCGTTACCGTCTACAGCACCGTGTACGTTACCCTTTGCTTTTTTCATTTGTACTTATGTTAACATTTTATGTTTCCATTACTGTTTTTGTTTCATGTTTTCTTTTGCATCACTATCTGTATTTCCATTTGCATTTCCATACTCACTTCCATTTGCATTTCCATTTCTGTTTCTATTTCTGTTTCCTTTGGAGTCATCGTTGCTATTCCCATAAGTGTTAGCATTTCAATTACGCTTTGAGCTGCAAACCTGAGACCTGGGTTTGAACTCACAGCCCCTACTTCATACTTTGTGACCTGAGCAAATCACTTAACTTCCTTGTGCTCCCAGGTTGCACCTGTAAACAAGCTTTCAGCTTAGTGTATCCCTCCTGGTAAAAACAAAGGTAAGATTTACTCATGGGAATCTGGAAATACATTCTTTTGTTCACCATAAAAATGGAGCTATATCAATATTAGAACTTCAATATGAATGAGATAAGGGAATTAAAAAAAAGTGTATGATTTTTAATTGTACCATTAACACGCATTGTAGTTTTCTTCATTTTAGGAGTGTAATTAAATATAAAGCATACACATTAAACTGCACTGTTAATCTTTTATGGTTCTCAAACCTACCACATGGATGCCCTACACATCTCCTCTGTTACCTGACAATATCCCCTGGATTGCACACTGTTTCTGCCTCCTGAGATGACCAACTACCCAATAGGATATGGTAATGTACATTGTCTTTGTCTCTTGTATATTTCTATTGCTACAACTCTGTATGAAATAAGTGTAAACACTGTATCTTAAGCCTTATATATCATGCTTGTACTTCTTCCTCCTTCATTGTTACTGAGATCTGAGAGCCTTTGCAAAACTGTCCTGGACTCAAAGGGTTGTAATTCCTAAACATTAATAAATAAATAAAATAAATATATTTAAGAGTAAGACTTGATTCTAAATGGGGATTCTAAGTGGGGGTGGTAGACAAAGCAAAATAAATGGCCTGTTTACATTTTAAAGGTCAGCCTGGCCAGTGCCCACTGAGCTATCAGCTGCACTTAATACCTAATAAGGGAGGTGAGAATCATGTCAAAGTTTAGCCCCTGCCTTGTTCAGATTACTTAGTGGCTTTGTCCTTTACAAAAAAAAGTGCAGCTCTGGCAGGAAGAAAAATATATACTGAAAATATATGTTGGGGATTGTTGGGGGCCCCCTAGCAGGCAGGGACCCTAGGCCTGTGCCTATGTTGCCTATGCCTTAATCCAGCTCTTCCCATATCACTGAACACTTTCTCTCTCTTTCAAAATGGCTCCTCTGCTGCAGTGTTTACATTACTACCCCACCCTGTAATGGCGACAGCAGCACTCCTACGCATCAACATTCTGAAATTGGGTCAAGCCACTGCGCATCCGATTTACACACTCTACTGATAACTTTGCTCAAACTGCACAAACTTGCACTGTTTTTTTTTCCTAGAACGTTTATATGATTTACCACTGACTTTTCACTTGCTGAAGACATTGATCTAGCTTACAGTCCCTTAAAGCCTCAGTATTTCATAGCACAGGATTGCCTGTAACTCTTGCTGCATATCTTGATACAACTCACAGTCTCTCTCATGGCTTTGAAACTTATACTGACGCTGAACCTATAATTATGCTCACAATTGATGGCTTAAAATGCTTGCTTTTGCTGGTAAAACTTAACACAGTCCTTATTTGCAAAGCGATTACACTACTACACACAGATTCAGCTGGCTTTTTTGCAAAATCACTTAGTTTGAGCAATTATTTCTATTGTTACTCACTGTTATCAGTAGCTGTTTGCTACAATGGAAAATGGCCTGCAGCCAGTCTTGGAGGCCTCTGTAAGAAGCGGGCTGGCAGTTCTGCCGATCGTCTGCCTGAACACCACACTCATTCCAGTCGGTTGAGATGTGGGTTGAGCCTGAATTCAGACAGAAAAGTCAGTTTTTTGAACTTTTTACATCGCTTTCAGTCACCGCGACACTCCTCCTAACAAGCCAGTATGCACACTCCACTCACTCTCCCTCTAGAATGCTGGGCAGTCGCTCTAGAGCTGGCTTGGGGGTGGGACTGATTGCAGTCTCACCAATCACTCAACGCCATGCAAATGAGCCTCTTTCCTCTTGAGTGCTCTTCTCCTCATGGCAACTGTCGAGCAGCCAAATTTAAACTGCAAAACCACACTTTTTTTTTTCTCAACTGACTCCACGGTGGGAGCCCATTTCAACCATTTTTCATGGCCATTAACGCAACAAGTCTCTCAGTTCACAAGAAAGCATTTCCAACGTCTAGGGCACAATTTTCTTTTTGCTACCCACAGTTTTCCACACTTTTCTTAGTCACAAACAGTTTTAAAAGCTGGCAAATGCTGTAAATTTGATGCAGGACAAGGGCATACACTCTCAGACTTTACTGCTTCTTGGTAAACAGTTGGCATTTTAACAGCATCACATGGACAACAGCACACAGTGGCACATTAGTTAACCTTGTTTCAGCTTTTTGGGCTACCCACTGCCAGATAGCCAAAACGCTAGCCCTTTGCCCGAGCGACCTTTCTTACATTCCTCCCTAAATTCCAAATCCAAATCCTCAGTGGTGCCTCCATTTTTGTAACCCCTACCCAGTATGCCGTTTGTATATGACAGCTCTATCAGGTGGGCTGGGTTCGGGGAGGAATAGGCCACTCAGCACAAAGGCTAGGTTAGGCTACTCTGCACAGGGGCACCCAAGTAACTCCGAACACAGGAAGCAATAACTGTAATGTCCAATACCAGAAGTGGGATTCTAAAGTGTGGCATTTATTCACATCCAAATAGAATAAACAAAGCATAGATGGACCCCCATGGGGCTACACTCCTGGTAATGCAGATTAAAGGAGACCAGAACACATCCTCATCACTTTGGCCCTCAGGTTTCTACAACACACTGGGCACACAGCCCAGACTTGTACGCTGCTTTGAGTTACACAGCCCGAACTTGTACACTGCTTTGGGTTTTTTCTGGCTCAGCTCCCTTGCCAGCCACTTGGACACCTTCCATACTTCATGGAAACATTTTCTGGTGGTTCCCTAAACCACCTAAGAGCACCTCGGCTCCATCAGGGAATCCTCCTCTCTAATCCCACGTCTGGGTACTTTCCTCAGGCACTGGTCAAGTACCTGAGGGAAAGCAAAAGGTGTCTCAAAGCAAATCCGTAGAGGTGAATTTGGTTACTACTGATGGAGGGGGTCTCCCACCTCTCGCTCCCACAATTCATACCCGCCATTTCTCTGGACTGTAAATACCTCATCCTTAGCACTTTGCTATGTGGATTCTTACTAAATGTATTTCACATTCAATCTACTTGTCTTGCTTCCCATTTGTGCTGGACTTGAACATACTTAAAAATAAGTGGCATTGTCCATTACTCTAGACCTCCCAAAGTTGAGCAGTCCAATCCCACATTCTTTCTTTCCATTTTATGCTGGCCTTGAACATATTTATAAGTGGCTTTGTCCATTACTCTATACCCCCTACAAAGCTAAGCAGTCCAATCCCCACATCTTCCAACTGTACTTGGCTGTCTTTTCCTGACCCCACAGCAACAGTCCCTTTAGTTTCCTTCTGTTCAGGTGAAAACACATGGCTCTTTTCAGGCGAACTCACCCGTTGGTTGCAGATGCCCACAGGCATTTTCTCCTCAAAGAATCTCTTACTGAGCTTCTTGTGTCACAGCACAACTGAGACAGGCAGCTTCTTTCCTTAGCCGGACCCAGCGAGGTTGCCCCTGGAAAACAGGCAGACACCTTTCCACCCATCCCCTCAGGGATGGGGCTCTGAACCATTGAGAGCAGTCTCCACCACTTCAATTACCAGCTCCTGTGTTCCTCTTTGAGGTGGAAACACACCTTGAACAAAAGTAGCTCTGAAACAGAGCTTAAAGCACTGAGAGACTGCACACACTCTGCTGCACTACAGTCTCTCACTCAGACTGCACACAGACTGGCTTCAAATTCCCCAGCGTTCTACTCTAACCTCCAACTGCAACATTCCAGTGTGGCTTATGTAGCTGCGACAGTTCTAAAATGATGTCATCCCTCAATCTCAGCTGAGACTGAGAACAGAGTGAGACAGTGTGAAATCCATTTAACTGGAGTTTCACAAGCTGCCTTCCCTGCCTACCACTATGTCTTACTGGGATTCTAGTAACTCCGGATAACAGGGGTTACACTCTCTTATTCTGAACTTGTTCATACAGGCTGGAGAGGTGTTTTCTTTTACAAGACAGAGTCACTCAGACTGATGGCTCAGCTCTCCCACCTACCATGAGCAGTCCATTGGCTACCTGCAGTTGATGTCACTAGCTGTGATGTTATGACATCTGGGAATTTGCTCAGTGCACTTCTCTATGAAGGAATGACATGCAGTTCCATGACATTTGATGTGCATGGAGACCAGATGTGGAGTGGTAGCTCCCACTCATGTTGACAACAAGAGGTGTTTTGAAAGCTCCTTTGAAGGGCAACATCCAGCACCAAGGGCCCCTCCTCAGCTCAAGTATATTTTTGCACACAAAGTACAGATTGGTACCAGCCCCCATCCCAATCTGCACTTTGTGCACAAAAATATTTGGTTTACTGTAGTGTAGTAGATTGTGTTGGACTAATGTTGTTTTCTTCTTGGCTCACATCTTCTGTTACTACAAATCTCAGAACTCCCTTCAGCTGATATCAGAGCAGTAGGCAGCAGTGGGAGATGCAATAGCCCATACTGCATGTTAGAGTTTATATAAGCTCTGCTCTTTTCTTTGTTGATTCTGCTGTCCTCCTTGGGCTACATGCAGTCACAGAGGACTGTACTTAATCCCTGGAGAACTGCAGACCCAGAAAACATCTGATCAGAGTTTATAAAAGCACTTACATGCACTGCAGGCTATTGAAGCTCCCACTGCTGACTATGCTCTGATGTGAGCTGCAGGAAATTCTGGGATTTGTATGTAACCCCTAGGGGACACTATCCTAAGGACTACTACCCCTGTCTGCCCTAACTGTGACAGGGTGAGGGGCCCAGATCTGTTGGCGGGTGCCTCCACCCAGAGGTCGGGGTTAGAACAGTCGAGATTGACTCGGTCACAGCCCTCTGGGTTGCTGCAACCCCCCTTTCTTCCCACTAGTGGTCCACACAGTTCAATTTCAGTGTCCTTACCATATACACTTACCCCCGGCTCGGACCAATCAGCTCACTCCAGGGATCCCCTGAAAAGCAAGGTACAGTTACACCACATCCACTGTGCAATATATTCTCATTAATACACAAACTAGCCAGTGTACTTTTGCAAAACAAGCAATCTGATTTATTCAAGGGGAGACAACAAGGACTGGGGGGAATCAGGTTGATTAGCTTACCACTACAATATAAGAATGTTTACCTAGGGCTCTGTGCACAGGCCTAACCTATAAGTTACTGTCCATGGGTACCCAAGCCTTAAAGACTAGTTCCTTGATGCAGTGGGTTGGGGCCCTGACACATATAAACATTTCATTCCTACTATGATTTGGTGGAGCCAGCCGGCTCAGCTAATCTAGTCAGCAAGGTAACCAGAAAATCTTGCCCTGGCTAGCAACGTTTAACAGGGAGCTACCCTGATTTATTACTCACAACTCCAGAAGGAAAAGCGCTCTCACATCACTCACAAGGCTGAGCCTGAACTTCAGATATTTCTCCACATGTTTGTATGAAAGACAACAGAGGGGTACCATACTAGGCAGCTGCTCCTATGGCCCAACTGAACCCACAGCTATTGGGAGTCTCACTGCAGCTTCAACTTTCCTGACAGACCGAGCGCGATTCAGCAGATTCTCCAGTCCTCTTCAGGTTGAGCCAGGTAGGTAGCTGTGCTTGTACACAGCCTCCTCTGACCGCTGCCCTGCGGATTTAGTCTGACTCTGCCAGAGACCGAGCCACCCGAAATTGGCCTTCACCACACACACACGTGCTTACCGCGTGAAGACTTAACAGCACAGAAGCCCAGGGCTCCATCCTCGCTTACAGCCACAGCGTCTTTGCCCTTTGGCAGTTAGGGCAAGTCTCTCTATTCGGGCGCCACCCAATCCCATTGGAGGGCTGCAGATGCCTGTCATTCAATACTGCCCTCATTGGTGCAAAAAGGCACCATGGCCCAGAATTCCACTTCCCAGAAATACAAGCTGTGTTCCCATTGGTCAGCCGGCTCCATCTAGAGTCCTGATTTCTGGTTGATCACTTCTACACCATTTTAGATGCCCCCTGGCTACTATTGGACCCTTCAGCACAGTCCTGGTCCAAAATGGAGGGGTACAGCACAAAGTCCTAGCTGCAATAAAAGAAAGTTAGACAAACTACAATTTTACCAATACTATACATGTTCTCAGGGAACAACTACATCTTTCAGATGAGCTCCCCTACCGCCTCCAGCGACTGCAGAAGCGGAGCAATCAGACAGCAGTCCAGGATGGGATTCGAGCAGAGAAACTCCAGCCCCTTTATAATCCACTAAAGCTCAAGTAGCAGGCAGCTCTTAAAGAGACAGTACGGGAGGTGTTAAAAGCACTCACAACACCCGTATTTAGCTGCCTTACGCTGAGCACTAGCCATGCATGGAGCATTTTGGCATGCTCCGGGAAGGCTTTTAGGAAACCCCATTTGTAGTGGGGTTACACCCTTCCTGACCTGGAAAGAACTTGGCGTCCGCGTCAAGTAGTTACCCTTAAATCACTTTAAGGCAAACAGTTTAATTAACATTATATCACACTTTAGATTACATGCATTGTTACTATATTCCCATTTTACTACTATTTATGCAACATTACACACACAAATAACATTTTTCTCCCTTTTAAATCAGGTCATCACTTCCTGCCCATGACACCTGGAAAGAGGGGGCCCTTTCCTATCAGCTACTGGCGGACTAACTGGGGTAGGGGTACCATACTCAGAGGGCAATGCTAACAGTCTGGAGTCATTTCCCAAAGCTAACTTGGGCAAGGAGCTTGGGGACACATACACCCCTTTATGGACTATATTTAAGGGCAGGTCCACAGGCTGACCCAGGGACTCATAACTTAACCTTACTACAGGCCGTACTTCTCGGCCAGTGCATCTAGGGGTCCCATTAAAATCAGCTACAGGCCCTGGCTCCATTTCCACCTCATTGAGATTAGTAGAGGGAACCTCCACAGGAGAAGGGGACCCCGTGCCCATGGTACCTTTGGGGACATGACCCTCTATATCAGGACCCACACTACTTGCCTCAGCTGGGGATAGTTCAGGTACTGGCAAGGAGCCATCAGGGCACTCAAAATATTCCTCAGGTTCTGGCATATCACTGGCTTGCTCCCCACATCACTTCCTTCTTTGGAAAGTCAGATAGTTCAGCCAGACCAGACAGTTCAGCCAGGCTCAAGAACCCCACCCCTCGGCTTGGAGGCCACTCACGCCATCCTCTGGGAGTTTGGATCCAGAGACAAAGCTGGGGCTCAGACAGGCCAGAAAGCCCAACTTCATCTCTAGAGTTAATTAGGGATTTCCCAAACAGTTGGCTCAGTTTGCAAGTGGATAGTATTCAATATTATTCTCACTGTCTTCAGACACAGACTGATAATCATCTTCACCAAAGGGGTTGTAGAAGGCCCTCTTAGTTTGCTTGCTGAAGAATCAAGTGGTCTGTTTTTTTCTTGGCAGCCCTAGTTATAGGCCTGGATGGTGGGGCATTTGGAGGTTCAGCTTCTATCAAGATTTGCCCGATTGGCAGCAGATGATTTCTGTGTATAGTTTTCACAGCTTTTGAATTGTTTTCAGGCCGCACTTTATATAAGGGTAAATCTTTAGTTTTCCCACAACAATATGAGGGAGGTGATGCCATCTGTCAGCAATCTTATGTTTGCCATGCAGTCCCAAATTCCTCAATAACACTCTATCCCCTTTTCTCAGTTCCATCACTTTTACTTTCTTATCATACCTCTCCTTATTGGCCAGGTTTCGTTTAGCAGCCATGGTCTGGGCCAGTTGGTAGGCATGGTTCAATTAGGCCTTCAACTTCTGTACATACTGTAGATGATTTGCTGCTTCTACTCCATCAGGGGAGACCCCAAAACACACATCCACTGGCAGTCTAGCCTCTCTCCCAAACATCAATCTGTACGGGGAAAACCCAGTGGCATCACTTTTGGTGCAGTTGTAAGCATGTACCAAGGTGCTAATCTGCTGGCTGCATCTAGGCTTGTCCTTAGGTTGCAGTGTGCCCAACATATCAAGCAATGTGCGGTTAAACCTTTCAGGTTGAGGATCTTCCTGGGGATGATACGGAGTGGTTCTTGACTTTCAACTCCCCACAAGGATAGCATTTCTTTAATCACCCGCTCTCAAAGTTCCTCCCTGGTCGGAATGGATTCTCTGGGGAGCCCCATAGTGGACAAAGAAGTTTTCAACAAGAACTTTAGCCACCATGGTTGCTTCCTGATCTTTAGTAGGAAAAGTCTGTGCATACGGGTAAAATGATCCGTGACCACTAATATGTTGCTGATATTTTTCAGATCAGGTTCTAAGCTCAGAAATCAATGCAGACCAACTCCATGGGGCATTGGTAGTGATATTGACCATGGGGGCAGCTCTCTGAGGTAGGGCTTTTCTCTGCAAACAGCGGCCACAGGTCTTGACATACTGGTCTACGTCTGCACTCATTTTTGGCCTGTAGAATCGGGTCCGTACCAGGTCAAGAGTTCAGTCTATGCCAAGATGCCCCATGTGGTCATGAAGGGACCTCAACACTAGTCCTCTAAAAGCGGTGGGCAACACCAGTTGTTGTTTGTCTATTCACCCCTCTTTGTCTACGGTCTCCCTATATAACAGTCTATTGTTCAACTTCAATTTTGGACCTTCTTTGTATAACAGGGCAGTTCTCAATTCAGCAGACCGCAGTTGGGACACATCTCTCCCTGCTTGCAGAGCCTCCAAGGCAGCTTTTATCATAGGGTCTCGGGATTGATCCCGTTGGAGACTATCATTGTTGAATTTTGGCAGCGCACTAGTGTCTAAGGCAGAAAAATGACAGTAAGCAGCAGGTATGCAGTTCTCGGATGTCCCCAAGCAATCCACCATGCAGTCTACAGCATCAGGAGACACCTGTTCCTCCTTGTCAAATTTTTGGCAAAGGGCTCTTATGTCAGGTTCTGACAACCTGACCCAATCAGTCCGGGGCACAGGCCTCCAAGAGACAGCATCCACATCTATATGGTTTAGGCCGGCTCTGTACTCAACAGCATAGTCGTAGGTGGCCAATGCAGAGAGCCACCTATAGCCAGTGACATCCAACTTGGCTGAGGTCTGCACATTTGTCAAAGGATTGTTATCAGTCTTCACCGATATCTTGGCACTGTACAAGTAGTCATGAAATTGATCAACAATGGCCCACTTCAAGGCCAGGAACTCTAATTTGTGCACTGGAAGGTTTTTTTCTGAGGGAGTCAGACTTCTGCTGGCAAAAGCTACAGGTCTCAGACTGTTTTGGTGTTCCTGATACAAGACAGCCCCCAATCCTTGTAGACTAGCATCAGTGTGGAGAATGTACTGTATGGCTTGGCTGGGTCAGCATAGGCCAGCACTGAGGCATGGGTAAATTGATATATAATGTCATAGAAAGCTTTCTCACACAGTAGTCCAGCGATTTCCAAACACATAATTCGGACGAAAATACTGTCTTTCCATTCCAGACAGCACAACTTTTTTATACTTTTTGTAGGTGGGAGGGTACCCCTGAGTGAGGTTTAGGATGGGGCAGATCACCCGAGAATAGTCTTTAATAAACTGCCTATAATATCTACAAAACCTCAAGAACCATTGCAGTTCTTTCAAATTCTTTGGCTGAGGCCAAGTAGTCAATGCCTTCACCTTGCTGGGATCAGTCTCTATGCCTTCAGTGGATACTATGTGGCCCACATACTTCACAGAAGTTTGAAATAATTGGCACTTGTCTGTAGATAACTTAAGACCAAAATCTTCCAAGCGATCCAGGACCTTGAACAATCGAGGTTCATGTTCTTCCAATGAGCTGCCAAACACTATGACATCGTCCAAGTAAACCAAACACTCAAGCAAGTTCATATCCCCCACAGTTCATTCCATCAGGTGCTGAAAAGTAGTCAGAGCACCTGAGATCCCTTGAGGCATCTGGATAAACTCATAAAAACCTAGGGGGAAAATGAACACAGTCTTCTCTCGGTCCTCAGGAGCCATTGGGATCTGATAGTACCCACTGCGGAGATCTAACACAGAGAACCACTTGCTGCCATTCAGACAGTCCAAGGCATCCTGTATGGATGGCATGGTATACTGGTCAAGGACGGTCTGCGGTTCAGGGTATGGTAGTCCACACACATCCAAACAGCCTCATTCTTTTTCCTCACTACGACAATGGAGGAAGCATAAGGGCTCCTGAATTCTTGTATCACACCACCAGCAAGCATCTCTTGCAGATGCCGTCTCACATCGTCTATATCGACAGGGCTAAGCGCGACCTCTCTTGAAAGGCCTTTCATCATGCAGACGATTGCGGTGCTTGGCCCCCCGCACACAACCCACGTCCCACTCCTTCAGGGAAAAAAAATGGTCTCTTTGGGCAAGCTTCTCACTGACTTTACTTTCCATTCAGCAGGCAATGGGGAGTCACTGAAATCAAACAAGTCTGGCGTGACTCTGTCATCTTTCCCCAAACCCTTGCAGTGAGGGAGCACTGCAGTATCCGCACAATGCACACTAGCTAAGGTGCAGCCCCTATTTACTCGAATCTCTTTGTCAGACACATTAATAACTTGAACCATTACTCTCCTGGCATAAGCATGAGCCCTAGCAGGCAAGATACTGGGTTTAACCAGCAGTCCTCCAGGCAACTTCCCTTCTCCAGGTGCATCCAGCATCAATAGTTTATTTTTGACATCTTTTTTAAGCCAAACCTCCCTTGCAAGACACACTGGGCATTTGGAGCTAATAGCAATGGCTCTGGATCCTCCCTCCAGACAACTCTCACCGGCCTTCAGGCTTCTCCTGACTAGCTTTTCTCTGAGCCTCATAGGCCTTCTGGATCAAGACAGGTATCCTGAGGGCTGCCCAGTCCTGACACCTGCTTTTCAGAACACAACTGGGCTAATCGGCCAAACATGTGAGCATTGGTCCCAATCAACAAGGGCACCCCATCATACAGTTCAGTGGGGGGCAGACTAAAGCCAAAGTTTCCACCTGTTCATCCACTCCAGCCACAGAAGTAGGAAACGACAACCAGATCCGGATATACCCCGAATACAGATAAGCTTTGTCACTCAGCCCCCATACATGTAGGCCGTCCAAGGGTTGTAGTGGCACCTCAGGTAGATGCATCTGATACCAGTCCTGAAACATAATGGTCACCTGAGAGCCACTATCCAATACAGCTCGGTGGTAATCCCATTTACCTGCACCGGAGCCTCCATCGAGGGCCCGACCATATCAGACCACTTGGGGGGGGCACAACATTAACAGTTGCTTGGGCATTGGCCCGGGTCACAAAACTCTTTCTGGGGAGTCAGACATGGGCCCTACGATGCCAAGTGATTAGTCTGCTGTTGACCTTCCTTACATTCTCCAGCAACTGGCACTCAGTCTGAAACTGTCCATCCTCCCCACAATGGTAACAGAACTTGGGGTCCGGGAGTCTCTATTGGGGAGAGAGACTTCATTTGCTGGGGCCCTCTGGGGACAAGGGATTCCCTGGGTCAGGACATGGGTTTCTAGATAGCTCAGGTTCCCAGGCTTAACAGCATGGGTAGTGGATCGCTTCAAGTCCCTCAGCAGTTGTTGTAAATTCTCAGCCTTCAATTCACTTTCTACTTGGGGATCAGAGGAAATGGCATACACCCCTACCCTCCTGTAACTCTGGGGATACATCAGGCCCTCCTGAAGGGTGGGTCTCATCAAGGTCACTAGACTCAGGGTTTGGCTCAAATTCACAGCCCCACATAGGGTTCCCACCTCTTCATCAGTCTCTACTTCTAATCTCCTCATCAATTGACAGTATTCAGGCAGGGCAGCTCACCAATCATGTAACTTAAGTTTTAACAGTATCACACTGGAAAATCTAGCAGACTTTAAAACATGTTCCAACCTGACCTGGTTCAAGGCTGATGCGGTGACACCCCCCCTCTTTTTGGTAGGCCTTCTGTAAAGCCCATTCCACCCTGCTGACAGAGGCAGAAAGCTTCTCATTCCTCCACTACTTAGCAGACTTAAATTTCCATAATAAGTCTTCCCCAGTTTCTGTGCTCCCAAACACTCCCTCTAGAGTGGAAAGGTACTCTGCAGCAGTAGCTTCCAGGCTAGTGGCCTGCAAAAAACGAATGGCTTCCAAAGCCGGGCCCCGCAGGCTCTCCATCAGTCTTTTTCATTTCACCCCCTCAGAGCATTGCCACTCCTGGACTAGGGAGTGGCGTAGTCCATCCATGCCTCCAAATCATCCTCCCCTGAAGGCACTGGCACTGTGCCAGAAAAACGTTTTAGCCTACAGTAAGAATCCAGCTGTATAGAGGCAACCACTAGGGTGGTGGAGCCAAAATAGAACTCTTGGGGGCTCTGGAGAGGCACCAGGGAGGCCTGAGGGTGGGTTCACCGGAAAGGTCCAAGGCCTGCATTAACTCTTGGTAGTTCTCCTTCTACAGCCAACAATTTAAGTAGCTTATCTTTGCAACTATTAGTCTGGGGAGACCCCAGGGTGACTGACCCACTCCGTATGTGAATGACCCTCCACTCCTGGTTGGGCACCCTCCAGGTAAATCACTGGGGGCACCCTCTCAGGGTCGATGACTATGCTACACAAGAGTAGCACCTGCAAAGTCTGATCGAGTAGGTCAGCCATACACCCCTTCACCTCCACCTTGCCTAAACACTTAACACATTCCATAGCAGAGATAATGTCAGCGGTCGTTGTCCCCAGAGGTACATCGAGTAGTAACACAATTCTCTGAGAGTCCAGCTCTTCAACTTCACCCCACCCCATCAGTTTATGTACCATCATCTTAATAGGGTCCAGCTTAATCTTAGCCATGATATCCCCTTCCAGTTTCTCCTTTAATTTATCCATAGTTATGCACTTTGCCCACTCGGCCACTAGGGGACGCTGATCCCAGCAGTGCCTCCAATTTTTAACCCCTAGGGGGCACTATCCTAAGGGCTACTACCCCTGCCTGCCCTAACTGTGACAGGGTGAGGGGCCCAGATCCGTTGGCAGGTACCTCCACCCAGAGGTCAGGGTTAGAACAGTCGAGATTGACTCGGTCACAGCCCTCTGGGTTGCTGCAACCCCCCTTTCTTCCCACTAGTGGCCCACACAGTTTAATTTCGATGTCCTTACCATATACACTTACCCCCCATCTCGGACCAATCAGCTCACTCCAGGGATCCCCTGAAAAGCAAGGTACAGTTACACCACATCCACTGTGCAATATTTTCCCATTAATACACAAACTAGCCAATGTACTTTTGCAAAACAAGTAATCTGATTTATTCAAGGGGAGACAACAAGGACCAAGAGGAATCAGGTTGACTAACTTACCACTACAATATAAGAACGTTCATCTAGGGCTCTGTGCACAGGCCTAACCTATAAGTTACTGTCCATGGGTACCCAAGCCTTAAAGGCTAGTTCCTCGATGCAGCTGGTTGGGGCCCTGACACAGATAAGAATTTAATTCCTACTACGATTTGATGGAGCCAGCCAGCTCAGCTAATGTAGTCAGCAAGGTAACCAGAAAATCTTGCCCTGGCTAGCAACGTAACAGGGAGCTACCCTGATGTAGCACTCACAACTCCAGAAGAAAAAGCACTCTCACTTCACTCACAGGGCTGAGCCTGAACTTCAGATACTTCTCCACACATTTATATGAAAGACAACAGAGGGGTACCATACTAGGCAGCTGTTCCTATGGCCTGACCGAACTCACAGCTTTCGGGAGTCTCACTGCAGCTTCAACTTTCCTGACAGACCGAGCGCGATTCAGCAGATTCTCCAGTCCTATTTAGGTTGAGCCTGGTAGGTAGCTGTGCTTGTACACAGCCTCCTCTGACCACTGCCCTGCGGATTTAGTCCAACTCTACCGGCAACCGAGCCACCCGAAATTGGCCTTCACCACACACACATGCTTACCACGCGAAGACTTAATGGCACAGAAGCTCAGGGCTCCTTCCTCGCTCACAGCCACAGCATCTCTGCCCTTTGGCAGTTAGGGCAAGTCTCTCTATTTGGGCACCAACCGTTCCCATTGGAGGGCTGCAGACGCCTGTCATTCAATACTGCCCTCTTTGGTGCAAAAAGGCGCCATGGCCCAGAATTCCACTTCCCAGAAATACAAGCTGTGTCCCCATTGGTCAGCCGACTCCATCTAGAGTCCTGATTTCTGGTTGGTCACTTCTACCATTTTAGATGCCCCTGGCTACTATTGGACCCTTCAGCACAGTCCTGGTCCAAATGGAGGGCACAGCACAAAGTCCTAGCTGCAGTAAAAGAAAGTTAGACAAATTACAATTTTACCAATACTATACATGTTCTCAGGGGAACAACTACATCTTTCAGATGAGCTCCCCACCCTCCTAGCACTGCAGAAACAAAGCAATCAGACAGCAGTCCAGGGGGATTCGAGCAGAGAAACCCCAGCCCCATTTATAATCCACTAAAGCTCTGAGCAGGCAGCTCTTAAAGAGACAGTATGGGAGGCTTTAAAGCACTCACAACACCCAAATTTAGCGGCCTTACGCAGAACACCAGCCAGGCATGGAGCATTTAGGCGAGCTCCGAAGGCTTTAGAACCCCCATTTGTGGGGGTTACACGTAGTAACAGAAGATGTCAGCTAGAAGTAAACAAAATTAGTCTAATACAAGTAGTGGTGGGTGAAGTGGGTAAAATTTCGCCTGCCAGTAATACGCGAGTAACGTAGAATCTGCGAAGTGCTCTGCAACGCAAAGCGGAGTACTTCACGTTATAATGGGGAATGCAAAGTCCATAGAAAACAATGACTTCATGTTACTCTACCTTCCCCAAACCACTTCTCCACCAGTTTTATGGTGAAGTAACACTGAAATCAATGTACTTCACATCACTTCACCTTGTTATTGAGTTTCAAAGCGAATTTGCAGTGCTTCATGGGATTGCAGGTCACATGGGTTCTAGATTGTTCTGCACTGCCTCAGTTCTGTGTAGTGTGTGTGTAGTGGAAGAAGGAGACAGTTTCCTCTCAGAGCTCTTCCATTGAAATCCTCTAAAAGCTGTTAAAAAACCTTTTGAGACATTTTTGTTTGCTCAAAATTTAGTACATCGATTGTAGGAAACACTCCTGTGCTCATATCATCAAGTGTTTATTGTTTGTGTGTGGATTTGTAATATTAATTTAGAATAGTCAGTCTGTGTACTGTGAAGTGTGCTTTGGGAGGAGTGTATCTGTGGTGTAGGTAGATTAACTGGGAGAAGAAGGCAGTCTTCTGTTTTGGTTATATTCTTCTGTATAACTGTGTTAATGTACACACAGTAATATTTTCAGTAATTCTTGACTTTTTTGCTGACTGTTGTGGTGCAGCAGTGTATAATTTCAGTTTGTTTAAAACATTTGGTTGTATTATTAAAGGTTTTCAATTTGCTATGCATTACTTGTACTGTTTTCAGTTGTGTGTGTGTGTGTGCGATGCATGAGTGCCATTAAATCAGATACCATTTATTGTGCAACAGAGTAATTGCAGCAGTGTGAACCTGCTATCCACTGCACCTGCATGAATTTATTTTGGACTGCTTGTGGTATCTTTACTGGTAGCAGTGGACTGTTACTGCCATGCACTAGCCCCCACAAATGGCAAAAGATATTCTTTTCCAAATTTGGATTTCTGATGGTGAGCACTGGTTAGGTGTCATTGTTGTGCCTTCGTGTCTGCATCTCTTTAGTGTGCAGCGCAATCTTAATCTGTCTGCATTTGCATCTCTTTAGGGCCCAATCTCCATCTGTTACTTAAGTCACAGTTGTTTCCTTGGCTTCCCTTCAGAATAATGGTGTGGTGCACACAATTCACGATCATGTCACGAATCACAAAATTAATGTTTTGTAGTATCTCTCCAGGCTTCACCACTGTGCCCATTGATATGAGTTTTCAAGCTAGTGAATTTTGTGAACAGCCCGGTTATCAGGGAAGTACAGCCAGAGGCATTTGCGTTCCCAATGCGCCCATCAGCTCCACGTCCGAGAAAAATAAATTCATATTTCACTCTCACGAATGCAGTCATGATTCCCTATCACATCATGAATCAAAAAATAATTTTTTTTACTAGTTACTTGCATCATGTAAGCCTGTTTTGTAGTATCTATCCAGACTTCACCACTGTACTCATTGATATGAGTTTTCAGATTGGGCAGTTTTGTGATACAGGTCATCGTCATCGGGGAACTACAGCTCTAGGCATTTGCGTTCCTGTACAGCATGTGAGTTACAGTACTGTAAGCCATGTGATGTGTGGGGGCCGGGGGCTGCCAATATTGTTGTCACTCCTCCTTACTTCAGGTTAAGGTGGAATGACAACGAGAAGTCTCAATCACAATAACAAGGCGAAGTGGGCATTTCATGCTGGCCACTCTGCGTAGCGGAGTGACAACGCAAAGTGCCCACTTCAAGGGCACTTCACCGGTGGAATTTTAATTCACTGCATCTCTAAGATGGGAGACTTTGCATGTCTTGTTACACTCTAATTTCACTTTGTCAGCAGTGGTGAATTCTCTGGACACAAGACAGTAGCATTTTGGGGATGAACATTAATTCTGGTGACTTTGTCTAACAACTGCCCTGATGACTGAGTGTGCCATTAATTCTGGGAGACTTTGCATTTCTTGTTACTCTCTCATTTCACTTCATCAACACTGAGGAATTTTCTGGAGACAAGACGACAGTAGCATTTTGGGGATGCACATTAATTCTAGTGACTGTGTGTGTGGGAGGCTGCCAATATAGTTGTCACCCCGCCTTACTTTGCCTTAAGGCGGAATAACAACGTGAGTAATAATAACAAGGCGGTGGGCATTTCAGTTGGCCACCTGCAAATCAGAGTGACAAAATCAAGTACCCACTGCTGCTCACTTCACCGAAGTAGATTTAAATTCGCTGCCCTTAGATACAAGTAGTATATTACAGTGAACAGTAAGTAAACCAAAATGTTTTCGGGTTTTTTGCAAACAAAGTGACATTAGAAACAGCCCACATATGAGTGTGGGCCGTCTGTACTGACAGTTTCCCTTTGAGGTAGTAAGACTTGTTATCATACAACATATATGAAGCTAATAAAATTTAAATTTTGACGTGACTAATGAAATGTGGCTATTTGGATTATAATTTGCCATTATAACCCAGGGGTTATAATAGGGAACACACACCAGCTTCTGCTCCACCCTGCTTGCACTCGCTGACTCACTACGCTCTTGTAATTGCTGTCAAACATCAATCACAGAAACACTCTGCGAAATGCCACTGTCATCAAAAACCTTTCACAAAAATAAATAAAAACAAAAAGACAGAAATCTGTAACCTGTTTGACCAACATGTGCAGTTTAGGATCCACACAGACCCGTCACCCAGCTTCTCCTCTGCCTACTTGCACACAGTCAGCGGTATTGAGAGTCCTGGCATTTCCTGGACTCAGACAGGATAAGACATTAAATCAAAAAACAAAAGAAACAGAAAATAAAGCTCCCAAGTTGGTTTACTGTACATTTTTCAAGATGTTGTTTTCAAGTCTGGTACAGTGGTTGTCACAGAGATATGCCAATGAAATACAGACAACTCTGAACCTCATTTGCATATCACCGTGACAACGTCCACTCAAAGCTAAACAAAATCTTTGAAATATAAACTAAAAACAGTTGCTAGCAAAGTGTTTCACAACATTTCAACCCCCCCATAATTTCCTGCTGTTGTATAAACTATTCTAATAAAAAAAAGACACAAGATTTTACTAAAAAACTGTATTTATTTCACTAAATCTGGTTAGAGAAAAAAGATCTCCCAGCAATTGTATAAAACAACACATGGGGGTGTGTGCATAACTTGAATTTAATGCACACCTTTAGTGTGGGATGCTTTGCCAAACCCCTCAGGGTTTATATAGCACCCTACACCTCGGGTATGTATTAAATTATTTTCATGCACACCCCCCATCTATTATTCTATATGTTATCTAGCATGTACAACTACTTAAAGGAGTAGTACACCCATAATTTGCAAAAACATATATTGTGCAGAGTGTTTTGATTTGTGTGTGAAGTCCTAGTATGTCCTTCCCTCTGTCTGCTATTATGAGTTTTCCCTAAGTTAGCCTGCTAGCTTTATGGTAGTTAATAAACCCTGGGGATCTCCATTTCAGCTAAGTTTATTGCTTTCTTGTTCCTATAATGCATCTTTTCTCATGTGACAGTAATGTAGCGGGACAATGAATTCATCAGAAAGCACTGCTTTACAATTAGTTCACAACAGTAGAGATGGCTATATTTTAAAAACTATAGAGTTCAGATTGGTAACTACCCTCATTGTAAAGGTCATTTTGTTGCGAACAATTGTGACACTGACTGTGTATGTGTAATGTGAATTGTTTTCAAGATATTTACATTTGTTTGGCATGTCTACCAGAGTGTTCACTCAGAGAGAAAAAAAAGCGTCTGCTGTTTGCAAGTGCATCTGCACACAAGCCAAACAAACCTAAATAACTTGGAAACTTTACAAGCTACACAAAAATGACCACAGCAAAGTTGTTCAGGACAAAAATACCTTTACAATAAGGGTAGTCACTAAGCTGAACGCTAACGTTTTTAAAATATAGCCATCCATTTAACCCAATTTCCATGTTTTGTTTACCAAATTTTTCCACATAGGATATCAAATATTTTAAAAACTGTAAGGAGTTCAGCTTAGTGACTACCCTCATTGTAAAATTATTTTGTCCCAAACAACTTTGCTGCTTGTTATTTTTTGTGTAGCGTGCATAGTTTTCAAGCTATTTAGATTTGTTTGGCTTGTGTGCAGATGCACTTTTCTTCTGTCTGAGTGAACACTCTAGGAGACTTGCCAAACAAATGAAAATATCTTGAAAACCATCAAAGCTACACATACACAACCAGTATCACAATTGCTCACAACAAAAAGACCTTTACAATGAGGGTAGTCACCAATCTGAACTCTGTAAGGTTTTAAAATATAGCCATCTCTACTTGTTGTGAACTAATTGTAAAGCAATGCTTTCTGCTGAATCTATGTCACTGCCACATCACTGTCATATGAGACAGGATGCATTGTAGGAACAAGGAAAACAACACACTTAACTGAGATGGAGATCCCCAGGGTTGTAAACTACCATAAAGCTAGCAAGCAAATTTAGGAAAACTCCTAATAGGAGACAGAGGGAAGGACAAACTAGACTTCACACACAAGTGAAAACATTTTGCATAACATATTTTTTTTTTAATTCTGGGTGTACTACTCCATTAAGGATACTGTACTACTCCTTTAAGGATATTCTTATTCTGTTTGCTCATAGGACCATATTCCCTTGATACAGCTGCAACAACCAGGTGACAAAATGTTGGGAGACATTTTATGGCCTGAAATGGAGTAGTGACTCAATGAATAAACTTCATAAAGCTTGAAAGACTCTTCAGCCTTGCTGTCATGTTTGTTTCCACTAGATTTACAGTATGTTTTAACTACCATACATTGACAACTACGCCTATCTACCCAGACCATATTTCATAATTCTGACCACCTCTGCAATACCCATTTGTCTACAGATCTTAATATCATTCATGAAGAGGCATATATTACACTATATCAATACCCCAATGTCACAGATGAAGATGTTGAAAAGGACTGGTTCCAGGACTGATCCCTTCAGCACACCACTAGTGACCACACTGCACCCAGGAATTCCCCATTAATTATTTCCCTATAGGTTCTACCACTCAGTCAGTTTCCCACCTGTCTTTTTTTTTTTTTGTAAACTTTATATACTGTGGAGAGTTCAGATACAATCAATCCCCCCCCCCATATAACCGGGGAGAGGAGCCATTCATATAGGTAACAGATTTAGATAGGTAACAGATTTAGATATATAACAATAAATAAGGAAAATGTACACAGCCCAACCCTTCAGAATCTCCCCAACATATCTGTCAAAACATAATTACATCAAGAACAAAGGGCTTACATCCAAGGATATTGCTAGAATAAAATTAAGGTAAGAACCTGACAATTTCTGAATGGGGATTACAATGAACGGAGTGAATCTGTTCACTTTATTATCATATAGGTTACTTCAGTTAAGGTGAATATCTTGTCAGTAATTCAACTCATATACCATCTAACTAATTGCTTAATATAATATTGAAAATGGTGAACATCAAAACCAGGTGAGACTTGGGTGTTGCATGCATCAGCTGGGAAAACTCCCCAGAAGGGGGAGGGGATCCCAGACAAAAACATTTAATCAGATCTAGTGTGTCTGTTATCCTATAATCCTGGAACTGTCAAATGGCTCATCAAAAAATAATATGGATCTAGAAGGTAGGGAACCAGTCCTGTCCCAGAGCAATCTCCAGAAGGACCCAGGTCTCATTGTATTTTTCTATCTGCTCTCTAACCAAATATTGTGACCTCTCCAGCTTCACCGCCTGGAGAAGAGAATTAATCCATGAAGCAGTGAAGGGAGTTTGATTGAGCCTCCATTAAGAGGCCGGTTCTCTCATCCCCACTACTATTCCCAGGCTCCACAACTTTCTCCCCTCACTGGACCAACACCTGAAGCCCGGGAGACCCAAGAGAATTTCAGCAGGGTCTATTTTATGTAGATTTGAAGGACCTTTGAGAAAGTATATATTATTCCTGACAAAATTGCTGAACTTTAGGGCAGCTCCAGATTAGGTGAAAAATGCCCCTCCTGCACCAAGCATTTGGGGCAATATTGAGAATTTGAGGGTCAATTTTATGCAAGCCTCGGGTGAAGCAAGTTTGTATAAGTGCATGACATTGAATCACCCTTTAGCCTGTTATTGTTTGACCATGAGAGTGTGTTTTTCAGAATTGAGTCCAGTCCCTCCTGTCAGCCCGACTGGATACAGGTCATTTTCCCAGGATTTCTAGTTTCCAAGAGGTCCAGCAAGGACTGTAATAGCAATCTATAGCATCTGGTCAGAGGTTTAAACACAGCCACATCAGAAAATTTCCTGAAAAGCTCTTCTAGAAGAGAATGTCCCAATGCCACCGAGTTCTCCTGGGTCAAGAGATGCTGCACCTGGCTTTTAATTTCAAGTAAGGAAAGTATTGAGATAAGTCCAGCTTATATATGTCCCTCAGTACCTGAAAGGTTTTCACCAGTCCCCCCTAAGTATTTGCTGAAGTTGGAACAGGCGTAATTTGTGCCAGTTTTTTTAAGCCTCGTACTATTGATTCAGGAAGAGACTTATCTCCCAGCAGGAGCACCTCAAAAGTTGAATCTAAAGAGAGTGTCTGGGGATTCCTCAATAAAACATGGACCTCACTCCAAGCCCTCCACATGGATCTGGTACATCGGTTGGTGACTTTAGCAGGGTTTTTTCCACTGAGCGAGTCTACCAGGAAATCATAATAGACTGACACCCCTTCTTTATTTTCCATGGTGCACCATACAGATTGATCCCTACCTTGCTTCAGGAGGTCTGGGATGGGGGCCAAATGGGAGGCAAGGTAGCATAGATGCAGATGGAGCAGCCCCAACCCCCAACCCCCACATTCCAGAGTATTTTTGATGCTGGCCCTTTTCCTTCCATAGTAGCTGTGTAAGGCCCCTCCAGAGATTTCAAATATTTTGGGAAGGGTCAACAGAAGGATTGGAATAGATAAAGGATGTGAGGAGGATACTCATTTTATAAGATTGACCATGCCCAGAAGGGTGAGTGGAAGTGCCCTTCAATGGAAGCAATCCCCTCTTATTTTTGACTAGTGGATTCTAATTAATTTGATGATTTGTGCTAGTTTGCTAGGGAGAAGACACACTTATTATTTAATTTGTTTTGAGGGAGGAATGGAGGAACCCGCTACTGTGATTGGAAACTTTTTGGTGCCCAGAGGGAGCCACTCGCTCTTGTCTCAATTAATTTTGTGACCTGACAATGGCCCATATCCGTCAAATATATTACTCAGTTCCAGGAGGGCAACCTCAGGGTTCTCCAAAAAGAACAGAACATCGTCCACAAAAAGAGACAAGACATGGTTGACCCATCCCTGCCTGTAGCCTATAATATTCTTGTTTCCTCTCACAGTAGCGGCGAATGCCTCAATAGTCAATATATAGTAGTGGAGACAGGAGACAACCCTGCCATGTACCTCGAGACAGGGCAAAGGGAGAAAAAACAGTGTCGTTCATAAGAATCTAGACTTGGAGAGAAACATGTAGGGCCTCCAGCCAGCTAATGAATATTTCCTCCATGCCGAATTTTCTAAGTACTGCAAACATAAAGGGCCATTTGACCTGGTCAAATGCCTTTTCTGCATCTGAGGCAAGGAGCCCCCTTTCCTCCCCGCTTCCTCCCATTTTGGATCAGCTATGAATAATGTTTATTGAGCACCTTAAATTATGTTTGGCCTGGTGTCCCTTTACAAAGCTCTCCCAGTCTGGGTGAATCAGATTCAGCAGGAGCCCTACCAACCACCTGGCCAGAACGTTGGCAAGGATTTTATAGTCGGCATTAAGGAGGGATATGGGGCGGAAGGACCCACATTTCAATGGGTCTTTTCCAGGCTTAGGGAGCACAGTGATAGTAGCTAATATCTTAGAAGGAGGGAGCTGGCCCTCTCCCAGGGCCATCTGGAACATCTCAGCCATGAGATCTCCTATGGAGTCCCATGTAGCCCTATAGAACTCTGCTGGTAGGCCATCCAGTCTGGGTGCCTTCCTCTTCCTCATCAGCCAGACCACTGTTTTGATCTCCACCACAGTAATAGGGGAGTCAAGAGTCACTTTTTGGCAGCTAGATAGGGCAGGGAGCTGTATGTTGTCTAAAAAAACAGCAGGGTGAGAGCCTTCAGGTACCTGGGTGGAACAGAGAGTAAAATAGAACTCCTTGAATTTAGAATTAATTTCACTTTGGTTGTAGGTGACCTCCCAACTCTTATTTTCCATTCTAAGGATGTACCTCTCTGCTCATCTTTTCTTAACTATCCCTGCTAGCTATTTGCCCACCTTGTCACCTTTGAAATGGTCCCTGGATTTGGTTAAGAGCAGATCCGTCTCCAGATGGGAGAGGTGGCTAACTGGTTAGAGTGGTCCTTGAGTCTGTTGATTAGTTTGCTATGCCGGGGGGACCTGATTGATGTATATTCCCTCTCTAGTGAGCATATTTGCCTTGTAGAAGGTTTTCTTCCTGTTCCTGCTGTTTTCTTTGGAAAACAGAGTAGGCAATGGATTCCCTTCCCCACACACACACATAGGGTTTTAATGCATCCCATACATAAGTAACATGAGTTTCTTTCCCAGCATTGATCTCTATAAACCCCTTAATCTTCTCATTAATTTGAGCACAAAATTGCTTGTTGAGGAGGGTTACAAGGTCTAGCCTCCACTGCGGAGAGGAGGCAGGTCTTTCACCCATGGTGAGGGAGACACTCAGAGGGGCATGATCTGATATTATTATAGGGTCAATGAAGCCTCTAGATCTTCATTTACTAGAGGATCCAAGAGCAATAAGTAGTCCAGCCTTGTATATACCTGATGGGCATGGGAGAATAAAGATAATTCTCTCCCATTAGGGTGGCAGTGTCTCCAGGACTCCACAAGTACCCATTCTTCCACCAAGCCCCTCAGGGCATGTGTACATTTTGGGGAACAGTTTAGTTTTCTGTTTAGAATGGTCCAACTCTGGGTCATGGTACATGTTAAGGTCCCCCTAGATTATGTTGTCCCCAAGGGGGCAGTGTCACACTCAGGTGTGTGAAAAAATCCTGGGAATCATAATTGGGCCATAAACTGACACCAAGGTATAGATTTGCCCCCTATGTCTAGCTTGACTATAACATATTTTCCAAAGGGATCTGAGACAGTTTTTTTATTTTGTGAGGGAAATTTAGCAGACCCAAATGGCCACCCCGAACCTTGGAAATAAATGGGGCCACCAGCAGACTCCCCCAAGATTGCTCCATCTAGTCGCTCCTCCTCATTATGCAGTTCCTGCAGAAATATAACATCCCCCAATCTTTTTTAATTTGTGACCAAACTTGCTTTTTAACAATCGTTTCTAGGCTGTTAACATTCCAGGATATCAGCTAATCTTCTCCATATTAACAACCTATGTAATAGCATGTGCAGTCTCCTTTTATAAGAGTCTGAGGTTTTCACCAATAAGGCAAAGTAACTTCTGAGCAATCCAAACTTTTAAACATAAACCCACAACATTGAAAAACCTGTAACAAGTCCTAGAACCCCTTAAAGAACCCCTCCCCATCTATACTATGAACACTAATATCTCTTAAACCCACATCCCAATAACCACCCACCTTAGAACCAGCAGCAGAAAGACCCTAGCTAATCCAGCTAAAATGCAAATGTTTTTAAACACCCTCTCTTTTTCATGGAGTTTGATCCATTAACCTTATTTATTTCCCACATGGAGGAGAAGTGTTGACATGGGGGGGAGTGGAGAGACCCTTAAAATGTCCCCCCCACCCGTCTATCCCTCTTACTAGGGGGGCCAGAGGGGAGTATATTATCTTCCTATGCTGGTATCGAGATGTTGTAGATAGGGGGGACTACAAAGCATCGCCCTGAGTGGTGAAGCACCAGTCCCTCCATCTCATGCTTCTTTCAGCTTTGCCAACTCTGCTCTTTCCAGTACATAATAAACATCTTGTGGAACAACATTAGAGACCCTCTGGTACCAAAGAAGAGGATGTAGTCATTGGACAGCTATCCCCTGTCTTCCCTCCCCAAAAAACAGTTACTTATTTAGCTATCAAGAAAGAATAACTTTTGTTGAAGACAATACAATGCCAAAAAAGATGCAAGCTCCAACTAGGCCCCTTTTCAGGCCCTGGTAAAGTTGCAGCCGAGATGCTAGCAAGCCAAGGCAGGTTAAAGATGTCAGGGCCTCTAATACCAGCTGTGAATTCATCAAAAAGTACAGTCAGAAAGTAAATGATGGTCAACAGAGAACAGAGACAGAACTTTCCTCCCAAAGGTTAGACAGTCATTCTTTTTATTAGTTGGTGACATGGGCTGAAATGTCTCGGCAAGCTGCACTGAACTTGGTCACACTGAAGGCTAGGAGATTGAAGGATCCCTGTGCGCCATAAGTCAAACGTTAAGCAAGTCTCTGGGTCCCCACAAGTACTGGGGCAGGTAGGATGGGAATACATAAGGACACGTACGGCCCTGCTCTGATAGGCCACCACTGTGGTGTTATCGGTTGGAATGCGGCCTGCCCCCAAAAAACCTTTTCTTCCCAGGACTCAAGAAAGTGTATTTAACAGTACCTAAGTTAGTGGCTCAGCACTGTTCTTCATCCCGTGGGCATTCTGATTTTCCTCTCAGTCTTTGCCCATGCTGTTAACAAACTCCATGGCAGCTTTGGGATCAGTGAAAGCCCGTTGTCTTTCCCCTTACGGATGCACTATCAGCCTGGCAGGGTACACTAGGGAAAAGGAGCAGTTCAAGCCATGCAGTTTCTTTTTAACCTTGTTGAATGCTATATGAGACTGCAGGAGTCTAGATTAGTCTGGGAAGATACTGATGCATAAGCGTTGAATCAGAATGGGGTTGCATTTGTGTGCTGCCTCCAGGACTGCCTGTCGAGCCTGAAACCAGAGGAATTTGACCAGGAAGTGACTGGGCCTCTGCTCCAGTGGGGGTCTCACCCCTGGCAACTGATGTGCTCTTTATATTTCCAGGGACACCTCAGGGGCTAGAGTTAAGGTTTGTTGTAACCACTTCTGGATATAACCAGCAAGTCTTTCCTCCTAGGCCTCCAGAAGGCCTATGATTCAGATGTTATTTCTCATTTCCTGTTCTCATGGTCATCAATCGTATCTTTTAAGAAAGTAATTTTTTTTAAGACATTCTGAGGACATTCTGGCACTCTTATTTTCTTGTGACCCCAGGCAAGACTCCAGCTCTGTAAGTCTGTTTTCATGTGTTTCTACCACATCAGATATGGTGTTGACCATTTGCTGTAGATGCTGCATTTGGGCTGTTAAATTGTCAAAGCCTGACTGCATTCTAATGCCTAAATCATACTTCAGATCCCGAATAAGATGTTCTAAAGACTGGTACCATGAATCATCAGCTGCCATCATATGGGTTGTCTCTTCAGAAGAATTCTTTGTTTCAGGCTGCAGGTCAGGCTTAGGTGGAGGCCCACTCGGGACCTGGGCATCAGTAAGTTTCTGTGGTATATTGAAGCATAGTTTGGCTTGCTTTTTCACCAATTTAGTTGTAGCGGGCATCAGGACAACTTGCCTTAGCGATCTAGACAGCTTTTTTGTAAATTCACTGCGGGATGTTGTAAATATGCAGAGAATCCTACAGAGCTCTAGATTCAGACCGCTGCCATGTTCTCCAGCTAGACCACACCCCAGTTTTCCACCTGTCTTGTAAACTTCTTACCCCAGTTCCAGGCCATGCATATTCTTCTCCATCCTGACTCAGGACTAAGCTCTTTATTTAAGGCCTTGGACACATGCCTAGAAACATGCATGCAATGGTCGCTCTGATCAGGGAGTGTTCTAATATTCTATACTGTAATTATTTCCACTTTGAGGACCAATACTTCAAACAAATTAGAGGTACTGCTATGGGCAATGCTATCTGTGGCACCCATGTACAGCAACCTCTTTATGTACAGTTTTAGGAACAAAGTACATCCTCAGAACAGACCAGAATCCATTTTTCAGATGTATCTGACATTGGAAGTATTACACTGACAACAATTTTGTGGATTGGAAAGGCAGTTAAAAAGAGCTAGAGGATTTCCATGCCTACTTAAACTCTCTCAATACAGGATTTGAAGTTTGCATGCAGTTACAGCTGTACAGAATTATAATAGCACTTCTGGATCTTAAGGTGATCAAGCAAGAGAAAACATTAGAACCAATACTATTTAGAAAGCCTATGGATAGAAACATTACTTTGCATTCCACCAGTTTTCGCCCATCATCCCTTAAGAGAGACATTTCCTACTCCCAGATTCTGAGAGTAAAATGTAACAGCACTACAACAGAATTCCAGAACGAGGAAATGAAAACTGTGACAGAGACCACATTCATGAACACAGGGTACAAACCAGAGATCTTAAGGGATGCCAATAATGGTTTAGAGAAAATTAATACAGAAAGGATCTTTTACAACAATGACAGAACAGGCCAAACAAAAAGAGACTCAACCAGTACTGTCCCTGCAGTTTTTTAAGTACTGTACAGCAGTACTGTATAAATATTTGTATAATGCTGGTGAAGTGAGTGAAAAGTGATCCACTACTCCAACCCCCTAGTGAGGCAAAATTCATGGCGAAGTTTGCAAACTGCACAGTGCAAGCGATGTGATGACTGACTGGAGCCTGGAAGGGCAAATTTTAACTGCCGGTCACAAATACTAGGCTTAAAGGTTTGATGTGAGATGCAGGAGATGAACAAGAGTGGGCAGGACGGGAGAAACATTTCATTGGTCAAACCCCACCATAAATATTGATTAAATTAAAGCAAATCCAAGGAAGTGTACCCATGCTGAATTTATCTTATGGCTGTGCGATCTTCTAACGTAGCATGTGTCCTGGAATGCCCTACCATCAGATCTCCACTCACGAACTGTTACAGCAACAACCTTTAACTCAGCTACCGTACATCTTCTAATAGAAACCACAGCATTTATTACAGTGCTCTTTTTCTAGTCATAGCTTCAGTTACAGGGCAACTTCTATTGGAGGGTAGTTTCTTTTTAAACAGCTGCCCTCCAGAGCAGTCAGTGAGTAACTTTCCCTGTCACGGAGAGTGACACTGTTAGCAGAGACTCAACAGGTGACAAAGCCAAGGCAGAATAAAGTTTTTTTAAAAGCAATTTATTACCTTAATTTTCTCTTAGTTCTCTTAGTTTTCTCTTCTGACCCATAAAGGTTTGAGTAATAAAGTTACAAATCATTTTCCTCCATTGTTTGCATTTTCCTTAACTCTCTCTCTCTCTCTCTCTCTCTGTAATAGTAACAGCTACCTGAACCAGGCACTGAGTATGGTAGCACGCCACACCAGCAAGCAAGCAGAGCATATCCAGATACTCTGTAAGTTCACTAAAATAAAAATACAAATAAAATACAAGTAAACTTAGAATAACTTACCATCTAATAAATCAAACCCCAAATTGAACCACAGCAGCAGCGTTACTGTGTTTAAAGGACTAAATCACAAATTGAGCGAGGTACCATGCCATGACATGCTAAACCACATGGTACATAATCACCCTCTAATATAATGTGTGGCTTCAGTTAGAGGGTGGCTTCTATTAAAGGAGAAGTCCACCCAGAATGTGCAAAAACATATGTTATATAGAGTGTTTCGATATGTATGTTAAGTCCTAGTGTGTCCTTCCCTCTGTCTGCTATTAGGAGTTTTTCCTAAATTAGCCTGCTAGCTGTATGGTAGTTTTACGACCCTTGGGGATCTCCATCACAAATAGGTTTATTGGCTTTCTTTCTCCTACGATGCACCCTGGCTCATGTGACAATGATGTAGCTATGCCCTAAGATTTAGCAGGGTCTGTCACAGCTCAGCCACAAAGATAATACTTCTTTCAGAGAAGTCACACTGCTAGATTTTGGGTGAGTGTAATCATTAATACCGTATCCTGCTATGTTACAACCTATAAGGTGATGTTCAATTTTTGCTGCTTAGTACTGGTGCAAAAACTGAAAGTGACTGAGAGGAATAGAGTAAACAGTGACATGATTCAAACACACACACACACACACACCGAGAACATAGCAGAACAAGGTACTGATATCAAAAAATAATGATGATTACACTCACCCAAAATCTAGCAGTGTGTCTTCTCTGGAAGGAGTATTTTCTCTGTGGCTGAGCTGTGACAGACCCTGTAACAAGATACTGGCTTCCTGCAGGGGCAATTAGACATCACACCAAAGGGCACTCTGGGAAGACTATCTGGGACAAGAGGCCATAAAAGACACCAGAATGGCAACCTCCAAGGGCAATAAAACAGTTAGGGAAAGTTAGAAAAAACATCTCTCACAGCCAGAGGAAAATAAAACTCTAGGAACTGGTTAGAACACACAAAAAAGACTACTACATATCTTTTTCTGATTTTTAACATGGAGGTTTTTTTTTTAGATGCAAGTTCTATGGGAGGGTAGCTTGTGTTAGAGAGTGGCTTTTATTAGAAGATAATGGTATACAACAGGAGCTGTCCATGAGATGTTAACACAATAAACAGTAAGACATGCGGGTTTGTGTTATAGGAACTTTTTCCTAGGACAATTGTTTTGTATGCACTTGAAACTATTTTATAGTTATATGTAACCTTGTTTTAGTTGTATGCAGGACTGCCTGGTAAACAGGAATGTGCCCTAATAGTACTTTTCCTGTATAAAATAAATGTTTTATTACTACTTACTCAAGCCTGGGAGGAGATAATTGTTTAGTTGATGATAATGGACATTGGGCTGTCAAGAGATGCTGGTGACAGGACTGGGCAAGACTTGAACCTGGGGAGTGCATAGCTGCTGAGGACAAGGTGTTGAGCAGGAAATGCAGCTGATGGGTAAGATAGGTACCTGGGGAAGGCTACTGTTTAGCTGCTGCTGCTAATGGAGTGTCAAGTCACTGAAGCATGGAAGTGGATGGTGATGAGATCAGGTCACCATGATTTCACATTGTTGAATTAATCCTGCTTCCTAGAAAAGAAAAAAAAGAGAAAAACACGATTTTTTTTAAAATGTCAATAATGAGGCTATTGGGTATACACAGTTTGTTTGCTTAAAGAGAATCCGCCACACACAAACACGAACACACACACACACACACACACTAGCTCAATATCGATTCATTAGACTCAGCCATCAGTCACTCAGACACTCGCATTCAAAAGTGATATAAGATAATACTTACCCAGTCTTACAGTACATGCAGGGATTCTGAATTGTCACTTCTGATAAACAAACTTACATTTGTGCAGCAGCACACCAAATTTAGCACAGTCCTAGTGCTATGGTAATACCCAATGCAGAGACATCATTGTTATTTGTATTATGTAACAAATGTCAAATTTGCAAAATGATTATGTAATAAAGAAGTCTTATTGTAACTGTAAAAGCAATCCACAGAAGATAGCCATTGGACTGTTCTCCAATTGTCCATGTTTTCATTGACAAACATGATCATTCAAAGACATCCATGGTCATCCCAGTTCTATCACTGATCTTTGATCATGATAAATCCATTTTTGGTTTGTCCATGATTAATGGGCAAGATGGTCCATATTTGATAAACGCAAAGGTTCCTGGAAAACTGCACAATCGAGAGGAACTAGCAAAAGAACAAAATCCATTTTCAATTTTGTAAATGAAAGAAGAAATCCACTGATTAAATAAAATGTTTAATTATTTTAGTTAGTAGCCATATTTGCCCATGACATGACTATGGTTTTCAGAGTCTTGACAATGTATTTTATGTTTTTTTAATTACGATAATAATAAAACAATGTTCTACAGTGTGTTCTCTTTAAATTATATCATGGTTGGTTTCCTGGTTATAATAAAAAATAGTATCACACTAGGAGGTTCATCATTAGTGTTGCTCAGACAGTATCCTAGAAACTAAGATACCAACAGATATCTCCCATTTGGCCAGATAGGTATTTTTTTTGTTAGTTATTTAACCAGGACTAGCACACTAAGCTGAAAACTTTTTTACAGGTGCAACCTGGGAGCACAAGGAAGTTAAGTGACTTGCTCAGGGTCACACAGTATGCAAGTGGAAGCTGTGGGGTTCAAACCCAGGTCTGGTCTGCTGGATGTCACCAGATTTGCAGCTCAGAGCCTTAAACCACTGTGCTATTCTGCCTCCCAGTTGCTATAGGCATGCAGCAATTCTCCAAAAAGGGCCATATTTTTGGAGTTTAATACATAGATACATAGACAGTGTTGACAGATAAGGGCCTATGGCCCACCCAGTCTGCCCATTTGAGCTTGTAAGTTCAGTTTATGTTTTCCTAGAAGTCTGTTGCCCCTTACCCCTGACCTCCAGAATTCCTTTATGTCTATTCCATGCATTCTTAAATCCCGTGATTGTTTCAGCCCCCACCACTTCCTCTGGTAGGGTGTTCCACCTGTCATATCATATTATATCATATTTCTTGTGATGCTGGACTATCTGCAGACTGTTCTTGAAATACAATTCTAGCCATTGAATTGAAGGTATTCTTTCCATAATGGTCTCTCTGTTAATGTCTATATTATCATCTCCTTCATGGATGAGATTTCCACCAGCATGAAGTGGTACAATTCCATTTGGAATGAAAACACCTCCTTGGAGTCTTTCTAGTTCAATTTTTGCAGTACTAGTCATGAACCACCTCAGCTCATTATAACTGATGCAGAATCCATAAAGGTGTAGTATGCCAGTTAAACTGTGAGACCCAAAGACATGGTCTAGCTGTTCAGCAAGGCTTATGTACAGTGATGTGATAATTTTGGAACTGTTAAATACTATGTACTTCACAACTGAGAGCACCTTCTTTGAATGTCTTCTAAAGGATGACACTCATTGCTGGCTGAATTATATGCCTCTTTATCTATCAACCAAAGGACAAATTCCTGCACCAATTGGGGCACAAAAGTAGCTGACTTCTGTAAACTACAATCCCCGGGAAAGAAAAATCACTTACTCTCCCCAGGCAATCAGAGACTCTCATGCAGTGTGCAGCATTTGAAAAACCTAGAACACATCAAGAACCGACTTTCCATGAAAAACTACTTGAGAAAATAAACTCATCATCTACAAGTGAAAGCTGTCTGAGATCTCTCCTGGTGTCTTGTAAGACTACTACCTTGTGATGTCATACCAATACCAAATGATGTTGATATTGTTCACACTCAGGTGATTCCATTTTGGAATGGTTTCAATCACAAGCTTGCCACAAAGAAGATCACTTACACAGCAGTTGCAAATGCACCTATTGTGGATGCCAAACCAGCTGACATGGCTACAGTCTATACTACAATGCTGAGCTGTAAGGAAACGTCAGCAGCTCTAGGCCAGCAGCATGCCATTCAGACCATGGATCAGCAGTTGTATTCTGTTGCTCAACAAGTAAAATGGACTCTCCCAAATTAACTTGTCACCAAAGTGATTCACCTGGGTGGTTTTCATACCCTGTGTTGTTTTATTGCATGTAGTGGGAAATTTTGGGGAGACTCAGGATTGTTAGACCTTCTTGTTGATTCTGATGTGTATGTAGCTTGTACTACAGATCAAATGCTTGCTGGTAAGCAAGTCAGCATTGCTCTACATGGCTTGACGTTAGCATTTGAGGCCCTGAGTGCTCAGAAATGTTCTTCATTTGTTAAATGGTGTGAGCAGGAAGGAGGTACTCATGGAGTTCCAGCATTTGTCTGGCAAATGTTGGCTGACACTCAAAACGTGTTTGAGTCTGAAGACACTGAGTCCTTACAACATGTCATTAAAGAGCTTGATGATGCTCTAACTCAGCATATACTACCACTACTTGAGGAATTTCAGACATGGGGGTATGCCCAGTCTCCTACATTCAAGTTCTAGGATAATTTTCTCCAGGTAATTCAGCTACTACTCTAATATCCATGCAGAGGGTGATTGGAAATGTCACCTACACACACACAGTGTGCCATGCTTCCATACTTCTTTGCTGCAAACAGGCCCAACTCTGCCAGGTGGATTCCAATCTACATTCTTGATGTGCTAAATCTCCCTGAAGAAATACACACTGCTTTTGAATCTGGAAATTTGCTGTGCATTAGACTCCTGGTTCTTTCAATGGAATTTGGAGTGACATGGAAACAGAGAAAACTGTCACCAAAGACTCAAAGGGCAGCAGTGGGACTGTACGACTGACAAGAAAGAAGCCAGCCCTTGTCAGATGGACCCTCACAAGAAATGTCTTGAGTAAATATGCAAAAGCTATAAGAGAAAGAAAAGGCCTATCAGCAAGTAGTGAAGACAAAGTCCACAAACAAGTCCTTGCCTCTGCACTAAAGAGGGATGAAGAGCACGTTACAGCCCTTGCCAACCATGTCATCAACAATATGACAAACCCATTTGACCCTGAATCACATCCAGAGGTGCTTATCAACATATATACTGGACTGCATGTAACATCTGATGTATAAGGGTCTCTACTAATGATAGCAGATGTTGGTGAAGAACAAATGGACAGATTTGAGAGAGATGCTCTTGATTCTGATGGGACACCTAACTTCTTCAGTCCCAGCAAGAAATCTGGCATCAAAACATTTGCTGACATGGCCAAGAAGACCAAATTTAAGTCTGGCAAGGGAGGGACAATCACAGCAGCAATCAATCCAGAAATAGTTTTCAGCAGAGCCCTGTCCTTAGCAAGATACAGAGATGATGTTTCAATGGCAACCATTCTGTCACCCAATAGGACCGGTGCCTATATCCCTCTTCCATGCTGATGGAACAATGAGAAAAACAGACAAAGTTGAATTAGGGCATCAGCTGGAAGATCAAGCAAAAAGCATCCATGAGCTATGAGGATGCAACAAAGAACCCGCAGTGTACATCAGAGATGCCATGGCTGTCATTTAAATGATGGCTGGAGACAAATTCCACACATTCAATGAATTGGCTGCTGAGTACTTGAGGCAGGTCCTAAAAGGATTTGACAAAGCTAATTCTGTAATTGAAGTCTTTGTCAGATACTGTATGACAACAGTAACTCTGTGAAAACTGTAGAAAGACAGAGTCAGACAGGATCTAAGGTTGGATGCAAGCAATATCAGGTGATTGGTGAATGCCCTGTGCCTCCATGGAAACATTTCTAAACCTAGCATCCAACAAGCAGTCACTTAAGAAATTCCTCTGTGAATAAATGGTTCAAAATACATCTGAGAGTGTAGGAGCACACCCATCACAAACTCTGCTTCTTGCTGGAGGCTTTTCCGATGGAGAAGTAGCAAAGTCTGTCACCAGTACAGGTGTTGAAGAAGCCCAAGACTTGTACAGTACTCAGGAGGAAGCAGACACAAGGATGCTTCTGCATGCTGTATGTGCCAATATGGCTTTTAAGTATCTTGATGTCAAAGGAACCATAGTAATTAGGTCACCTGATAAAGATGTTTTGGTCCTTGCAGTTTACTACTTTCCAAAAATGGAACCCATAGATTACATGGATAGAAACAGGCACCATTACCAGCATAACTGCCAAGCGTTGCTTTATACCTGTGCATACACATTGTGATGCACTCACTCCTGATTTGTGCAACATACTTCCTACTGTACATGCATTAACAGGATGTGACTCTGAGTCATCCCTATTTGGTATTGGAAAACAATCTTTGTTTAATGTTGTCAAAACAAAGGGAGCTTACCACTTCAAAATCAAGCTGCAATTTCTGCAGCAAGGAAGTTAGTAGCAGTGCTGTATGACCAGATCAAAAAAGAAAAGGAGACCCATAGAGACCTGAATTGCTTCTGTCTCAATCTAGCCATAAAAAAGGACAAGTCACTGATCAAACTCTTACTATGTGAAGACAATTTTGAAGGGCATGTCAAAAGAACATCTTGGCAAACAAAGATTTGGATGTTTTCACACATAGGTAAACCAGATATTGGATCACCATTGCAACATGGGTGGAAAGATGTGGATGATGAATTACTTCCTGAATTCTTCAAGGACCCAATGACATCTGAGCTTCTACAAGACATTATCTGTGTCTGTATCAGTAGGGGTTGCTGCACAATCTACTGTGTCTGTAGTCTGAACAATCTTGCCTGCATAGAACTGTGTACATGCCAAGTCAATGAAGACTGTGGTAAACCAGACATCATTACCAGCACAACTGACAAGCTTCACTTCATGTCAGTGCATGCAATTTATGATGCACTCACTCTTGACTTCTGCAACATACTTCCTGCTGTACTAAACATTAACAGGATGTGACTTTGTGTCATCTCTATTTGGTATTGGAAAAAAGCTTCCACTCTTGACAGAGATCATGATGATGAACAAGATGATGATAATGATGTTGACAAGAAATGTCACCAGCTCTATTACATTTCAATGATACCTGTACAAATTTATTATTAGATTTTGTTTTATCATTTAGATTGTTGTTGTGATGCTTTGAGGTCACAAAGAAGTCCTATTTTATGTTTTGCAGTAATACATAGCATCATTAAACTAACAGAAATGAATTCAAATATTTCAAAGTGGTCATTCTAACATGTTAAGGGTGTAATTGTTTAGCCCCATTTCTATGGTAACGGCACCACTTGACAGCTCCATATCATACCTCATCTTAAAGTAGACATGATAAGCCTTTAAATTATGTATGATATGTGTGTGTGTGTGTGTGCGTGTAGAGAGGGTACATTAAGTCAACCAAATCAGTGGTATCTGCCGCTTGTCTACTGTGGTAGGATAGCAGTGCTATCTGACCATGGATCCTAACTTCTAGGATGCAGTGCATGGATCCTACAAACCTTGTGGATCCTGTGGATCCTAACAGCAAATGTTGTGGATCTTGTGGATCCTGGCAATAGATCCAGCTTGGATCCTAACTATCTGACCTAGGACCCCTAGATCTGACCCAGGATCCATCATTATCTGACCCTGGATCCTAACTATCTGATGTAGGATCCCTGGATCCTAACTAGAATCCATCACTATCTGATCCCGGATCCTACATCTGTCTTTGGTAGGATTTGTGGTAGGATCCTAGGCAGGATACCAGCACTATCTGACAGATAGTGGTAGGATCAACAAAAGCACTATCTGAGCAACTCTTTCATCTTTTAACCTTCCATACTTGTGGTATAAATTGCAAAACTGTGTAGAAATGTTAATTTTAAAATGGGTCCACTTAAGCCCTTTACTGGTGGTCTAGATAATTTGTAGTGATGTTTAAGGTTTTAAGCCGAAGCGTTAAGATCAGATTAAAGATATGGTTGTCTTTATTTACTTATCTATTTTAGTCCTATTTAATCTCTGTTTTTAACTTTATGCCATCTCATTCTAGGGCCTTACTGTAATGAACCTACATAATGTATTATTTTTTCTTCTTCAAAGTAAAAACCAGTTCTTCAAAATATATAAAAACTGTAGCTACTGTATATTACTAATTAATTATTTTAATATCACAACAATATAACTTGTGAATGGACAACATCTTAAAGTTTCATTTTATGAAGACAGAAATAGTAATTAGGCAATTCTACTGGGGACGAAGAAGGAGCAACTCCACTAAAAAAGGAACTTTGATAGTTGAGTATACAAGCTTATGGAAACAATACTAAAAGAAGGATTGATAGAGCATCTAGAGGGATATGGCCTCCAGGATGCAAGGCAGCATGGTTTTATTGGAGGGAGGTCTTGTCAAATGAATCTGATCAACTTCTGTGACTGGTTAACCAAAACAGTAGACAGAAGACTAGCAGTGGACATCCTATACCTGGATTTCAGCAAGGTCTTTGACTCTGTACCACACTAGAGGCTGATCAGGAAATTGGAGGACCTCAGAGTAGGAGAAAAATCGGTCAAATGGATGGACAGTTGACTAGGGAACAGGATCCAAAAGGTGGTCATTGGAGGAGAGCTGTCTAGTACCAGAAAGGTCACAAGTGGTGTCCCACAGGGCTTGGTGCTAGGGTCAGTGATGTTCAGTGTTTTCATTAACGATATTGGGGATGGCATCAAGGGCAAAATTAGTCCATTTTCAGATGGCACCAAGCTCTGTGGGAGGGTGGACTCAAAGGAGGGAATACAAGACCTTAAGGAGGACTTGAGAAAACTTGTAAGGTGGTTAGGGATCTGGCAACTGGGCTTCAACGCAAAGAAGTGCAAGGCCATGCACAATGAAGTCAAAAGCCCCAGGACAGAGTATTACCTGAGAAGGGTACAGGTAACTCCCACAGTGGAAGAGAAATATCTGGGAGTGATGATATTTGGCAACTGAAAGCACTCTGCACAGTGCAAGAAGGCAGTGGCATGTGCAACAGGATGTTGGGCTGCATAGCCATGGGGATCAGTAGTAGGTGACAGGAGGTGGTTTGGGCCGTTTACAGGTCACTGACGAGGCTGCATCTGGTGTATGCAGTGCAGTTCTGGAGCCCTCACCATAAAAAATACATCAACCTACTGAAGATGATCCAGAGAAGGGCTACAAAGATGATGGCATGGCAGCAAGGTATATAGTAAGAGGAAAGACTGGAGGCCCTGAACATGTATTCCCTTAGGGACAGAAAGGAGATGGCAGACATGACAGAGAGCTTCAAGAAAGTACATGAAAGAATTCAACAGGGTAAACAAGGAAGGCCTATTCAGGGGAAAGCTGCATAGAGACTATGAGTAGGCACAGCCTTAAGCTGGAGGGGGGTGTTTAGGAGGGAGGTTAGGAGACACTTCTTCACAGAAAGGGTGGTGAGCAAGTGGAATGCACTGCTAGAAAAGGTGATTTCTGTGAGAATGGTGGATGGCTTCAAGTGGGGCTGGGATAGATATGGGGGGAGGATTAAGATCAGGGGAGGGGAGGAGGATAGGGATGAAATACTTGGGGATGGTGGAGTGGGGACATCAGCCTGAGCAAAGCTGAAATCCCCACACAGTGAGTAGATTTGATAGATCAGAAGGCCTAATTCTGCTGGCCAGTTCGTATGTTCATATATAACAGCAGCAGCAATGGGTACGTACAGTTCTACATAAAGCTATTCAACACTGTGTGGATAAAGTGTATTTATTTCAGAATATTAAGGTTGTTTGAATAAATGAAATTACCTGAGCTATACAGAATTATTTTCTTATAATACAGAGAAATTCTGAAATTAACAGTCATGGATAACCACAGATGGTCATGGTCAAATCGAATGATTTTCAACTGAGACTGACCATGTTCATCCATAGAAACATAGAAACATAGAATTTGCTAGCAGGTAAGAATCATGTGGCCCACCTAGTCTGCCCATTTTTCCTTTTCTGAAGTATCATCACAGATCCTGCTTGATCTCTGAACCATTTTCCCTCCCCCCTTCTTTTCACCTAAAATTCCCTTAAGCCTATTTCATGCATTCTTGACCCCTGCCACTGTTTTCACCCCAACCACCTCCGCTGGAAGACTGTTCCAAGACTCCACAACTCTTTCTGTGAAGACAAACTTCCTCACATCTCTCCTGAATCTAAACCCCTCCAGCTTCATAGCACGTCCCCTTGTTCTTGAGCACCTTTTTTTCTAAAAATACTTCTTTCCTGTACCTTATTTACCCCAGTGAGGTATTTAAAGGTCTCTATGATATCCCCCCTCTCCCTCCTGTCATCCAGGGTTTAGATATTTAGGTCATTTAATCTCTTCTTGTACAGCTTCTGATGCAGACCCTGGACCATTTTAGTTGCACTCATCGGGGCCACCTCCTCTCTGTCTTTCCAGAGATGTGGTTTCCAGAACTGGACAAATGCTCTAGGTGGGGTCTTACCAACAATCTATAGAAAAGGCAACACAACACCCATCTTTCTGCTGGTTATACCACTCCCTGTGCACCCCAGAATCCCACCAATCCTCCTACTGTAAGTGCCTTTTGCCTTGTTGCACTGCCTAGCCACTTTTTCGACATCCGATATGATCACTCCCATGTCTCTTTCCCACTTGGTGGTCATCAGTACGACCCCCCATTTTGTACTCCACCCCTGTGTTTCTGTCACCCAGGTGCATTGTTTTGCATGTTTTCACATGGAAACCCAGCTGCCGTACCCCTGACCACTCTTTGAGTTTTCTTAGGTCATTGCTCATCCTTTCCACACCCACTGGAGAGTCCATGCTATTGCAGAGTTTGGTGTCATCCGCAAAGATTCAGACATTCTTTCCAGTTCTTCTACAACATCACTTATAAAGATAATAAAGAAGACCAGTCCTAGCACTAATCCCTGATGCCCCCACTGGTCACCCTTCCTTCAGAGTGAACTCAGTTTACCACCACTGCTGTCTATCCCCTAACCAATTTCTTATCCAGTTTATCACCTTTGGACCCACTTTTAAACTACCTAGCTTGCTTGCTTACTAGCGTCCTATCCATGGTCTGTCTTAGGGCCATTTATTCTCGGTGGTTGTCCATGGATAACTGTAGCCCCTTCCCCAGTCTAGGGGTTATGACAGCATTTTGTTTACAGAGAGGGATGCATACAAAGAAAAACACTTACTTGGTCCGCTGGGCCTAGGATGACCTCTTGGGTGCACAGTTGTCCTCAGGGGTCATTCAGACTAGAAATTAAGATTAGCAGGCACAATATCTTCACTAAGAACTTGAATGTCCAGAACCATTGTAAAGTCCAAACTGAATCCATTTTAATAAACGAAAGCTCATGAGCATGTTAGTCATATAAAATATAAATCAACCACATAAGGATAGGCATTTCATCCATGTTCAGGTCTATAACCCTTGGACAAGATTCTTAACTTCAGTGCAGATGCCCACAGTGATCCAAATCCAGCAAGTTTTTGGGGCTGTCAGCAAGGCATGCGTAAATTAGATTAAGTTTTAGCCAGTCAGAAGGGGCTTCATTTATCCAGTATGTAAAAGGACCCAGCACTGAGGGATGTTTCAGCAAGCATACTACTTTTCTTCTGTCATATTTCCTAGATCTATAGCATCTGATAGGAGTAATAGAGCATTTGACTCCACAGAGCTCCCCAGAGAATAACTTTCTGCCTTCCTTCCCACAGACTGAGTACCCCCAACCTCATTGCCTGACAAGGGAGTGCCCAAAGTAGCCAGACCTAGGTTCCTGTGCACCTCAAAGGTTTACAGCATCTCCTTGTGGGCTTATGATAGGCTGGAGCCCTTAAATCAGCAACATATCCCATCAACTCCCTGCCCATCTCTGACACATGATGGTACCAGTGTGAACTGCTGTGCAATCTAGTCATGGAGAAAGAGGGACATTTCCCATTGGGGGACTGCAGTTACAAGGGTCCTGCCACCTCACCCTCTTCCACGATGACCCTCATGGGGCAGAGGGATCCTGGCCAAATCAAATGCACAGGATCCCAGCTTGAGACATCCTCCTGCCTGACTGGCAAGGAAGGAAGGCACTGAGGGGTACCCTAAACAGTTCTTCATCCAAATAAATCACATTTATCCCAGATAATGCAGATTTACAGTTGGAGGTACAAATAGCTCTTCTTTAAGAATCAGCATAGCCATTGGGTTCACCCCACAAGGGACACAAATAAGAAGGCCTCCACAATGATCCTCAAGGATTTGGGGGGGGGTGGCAACTTGCAGCAGAAGACTTCAGTTCTCCAAAATGTATAATGCAGCTTCTCCAACTCTTACATAAACTGAAAGTAAAAACTCCCAAAGACTATCTAGCCCCAGGCAGCTGGTCCCACTCCCTTGGAACACCCAGTCAGTACAGCTGATCTAGAGTTCCAGTGCTGCTGGAGTTAATCCATTTGGACCTAGTAGACCTACAGGGGAACATAATCTCCATGGAGCTTCATTACCATGGTTAAACTTGTGGACAATCCATGAATGACCATGCTCACTGACCATACATTACCAAGGTCTAACCATGTACAACTGGAGTTTATCCATTATCAAAAGAGATGGTAGTCCAGGTAGAGAGAAATTAGTCAGAAGAGCATTTTGGGCCAGCCTCGTATATTGATTATTCATCAGTAGCAGGTGATTATCATGCACCCACAATCTTTGATAGCAGTCTCTTTTGTTTTTGTTTTGTTTTTTGACTACAGAATGCAGAGGACAGATTTCATATGAATATCAGAGTGAGACTTATGCAAAAGCTGACTGAGATGTTAATTCAAAAGAATGTCTCTTGCTTCGCCAGGTCCATGTGAGTCAAACCATAGTACATGGTATATTAACAGTCATGTCAAATTATTTCATAATGTTAGTGTTCAAAAACACCCTCAATATTGTCATCATCTAATAAATGTGCCTCTTCCAATGGCAAATGGTCACTGTCCTGCTTTTCTTGTTCATGACATAAACCATGAGGTATTTTTAATCAAAGTGGGATGTAATGTTGATTCATTTTAATGAAAGTGAGTTTTTCTGCATTTGTGGAGAATAGACATGTGCTTCAGTCTCACACAATCACCCCAAATATGTTGTAAGCTCCTTCTGATGAGATGCTGGCAGGAGGTCATGAAAAGTACTTACTGTAGTACCACAAAGTAGCAGCATCCGGGAACCTTACAGAAATGTGTTAAGGGACACTTTCAACCTCCTTAGCACTCATTATTTAAATAACACATTTTATGATTGTTTACATTCTCTAGAATTTGCTTATGTAGCTGGACAGTTTGATTCTGATTCTTTTTTCTTTTTAAAACTCAAAAACAGACTGCCCACCATACTGGTGTTAACCACACAAAAATGTACTTGTTTGCTGTCCTTAATCAACTCCTACTGCATAATTCCTGAACTTGGGAACACCACCAACACAGTCTGGCCACTCATGATGCAGTAGGTGAAGAGGAGACTGTTGCATCATGAGTGGCTGCACTGTGTTGGAGGTGTTTCTAATGTTTAAGAAGTATGCAATAAGACTCTGTCATATTCTTTATTTGTACGGTTACTCTCTGCACATAGGTGTGGGCTGTCATGGGGAGGATTCTTGGTTTCACTAGATGTCCCTCAAGTAGGCTGATTTTAATGCATTGGGGGAGTGGTTCACCAGGTCAGGGCTATTTATAAATGTGAAAAAAACTAAGTTAATGCACTTTGCCAATAAAAAATCAAAAATACAACTTCATATTCAAACTTTAAAAAATGAATGACTGGAACAAGTTGATAATTCTTGCTATTTGGGGGTCACATATGACTGATTTGAATTTTAGCTCACATATACATTTAACAATTGGCAATGTCAATAAAAAACTTGGTGCCCTCAGGCGTACCACAAGATGTTTGAGAATTCAGGATAGAAAAAAAAAAATAGCTGAGCAAACTCTTTTACCTAGGTTGAACTAGAGGGAAATAGTATACAGGACTGCTAGTAAACTGATGCTGAACAAATTGGATAAAATCCAAAATAGAATTGCAAGGTATGTACTCCAATGCAATTTTAGAACACAGATGTTAATTAGGTTAGGCTGGCAACCTCTGGAGATGGGATATCAAAAAATTTGTTTAAGATTGATACATAAATATAACCCGTAGTACCCAGATCATTACATCACTAAGACTCTTTTTTTTCACCTGAATATAACAGTAAAAGGAAATCTATGAGATCAATTCACCTTAATAAAAGTAAAATGGGGAGGAGAAAAAAACAAATATGGAGATGGGACGTTGTGCATTAAGGCAGCTGTGATATGGAATAATCTACCGGTTTCAATGCATATAGCCACTGAACATAAGGCTTTTGTTCGAGCTTTGATTGAGTTATTTTGTTTCTCCCTTCACTGTTTCTAGCATACATGTCTGACGGTAAAAAGCAATTGTGTATTTTTATGTTGCTTGCATGCATGTGCAAGAAACATAGTGCCATCATTGGAGATTTCGGAGGTGTGTCACCTCCTCCTCCAATTCAGTCAGTGTGTTGGCAGGCACGGCCCCTGTAAGCCAATGCATTCTGGAGCTATCTATGACAAGCTCCAAAATGCAGTGGCATACAGTTGAAGGGGAACTACGCTTCAGTGAGCACCGATAAGATACCGGCTGCTCGCAGCGCAGCTCCCCATAGCGCTGCGCGGCGTCGCGCCCCGCTCCCCGCACCTGTATATGGCAGAGTGCCCAATCCCCATTGGCTGAGCTCGTCCCCCCAGTAGTAAGTGCCACGCTGGGAGCCCACCCCAGCATGGCAAGCGGTCACTGGCCGGCGGGGTGCCAATCCCCGTTGGCTGAAACGCCCGATCCTTGTGCCATGCTGGGAGCCCACCCCAGCATGGCAGCGATCACTTGCCGACGGGGTGCCTAACTCTGCCGGCCTAACGCCCCAACATCCTTGTGCCATGCTGGGAGCCCACCCAGTGTGGCAAACATCCCACGACGCCTTTTTTTTTTAAAACTGTAAAACAAAAACTGTCCCGCGGCGCATCTCCCAACCCCCCTTCCCACAACCCGCACCCACCCACTGCGCACCCAGCCTCCCCACACACCCCCTCACCCCATACTTACCTCCGGACCTCGACACGACGATCTTCGGTGGACCGGGAACACGTCTGCACTCTTCAAAGCCGACCGCGAACTGAGGAAATGCCGGTAAGCTGTATAATGGGCTAGATAGGGGTTTCAACTTTGTTGCATATCTCAGGCATTTTTGGGAATTTTTGCACCAAATTTTCAACATGGGGTCTTTGGGACCCCTTCTCATGAATGATGTCACTGTCGTGGCGTTATTCAGGCCAGAAGGTGATTCGCGGTCACTGTGCAAAATCACCCTTGAGCTGCAAATACCATGACAGTGACATCATCATAAGAAAGGGTCCCAAAACCCATGTTGAAAATTGGTGCCAAAATCAAAAATGACTGTTTTCTGGCGTGCATTGTGCAGTTCCAACGCTCGTAAGTTCATGAAATTTCAATATTTTCACTCCAGATTTCCAACATTGCCATTTTATCACACCTTCTTATGAGTAGTACAGCTGCCATTTTTCACATCTCACCCAAAATGTGTTTCCCCCCATGCAGCACACAATGGCGCAGTCGGTGTGCGAGATCAATGTACGGGACAAATTAAGAAAATCACAGTGACACTGTTCATGAGCTCAGATGTTAAAATGGCTATGTTGAAAATTTGGTGAACAAATTCCAAAAAATGACTGTTTTATGAGTGTGCGTTGTACAGTTCCTATGCACGCTCGTAAGTTCGCGAATTTTCAATATTTTCACTCCAGATTTTCAACATTGCCATTTTACCACACCTTCTTATGAGTAGTACAGCTGTCATGTTTCACATCTCACCCAAAATGTGTTTCCACCCATGTAGCGCACAATGGCGCAGTCGGTGTGCGAAATCAATGTACGGGACAAATTAAGAAAATCACAGTGACACTGTTCATGAGCAGAGGTCTTAAAATGGCTATGTTGAAAATCTGGTGAAAAAATTCCCTTCAGATGTTCTGCAATATTACTAATGAAGACATTGAACAGAACTGGCCCCAGGACCGATCCCTGCAGCACCCCACTGGTCGCCCCCTCTCCCTAGACGGCATACCATTTACCACGACTCTCTGCCTCCTGTCTGTTAGCCAGTTTCTAACCCAGTTTACCACCCTTTCCCCCATGTCCAGCCTACCCAGCTAGTTTATCAGCCTCCTATATGCGATGGTGTCAAAGGCTTTGCTGAAATCAAGGTAGCGTTGTCCACTGCCCCACCCTGATTCACTCCTTTGTCACCCAGTCAAATAAATCAACCAGATTTATCTGACATGGTGTCCCCACTGTGAATCCATCTTGTCTATGGTCCTGGTTCCAATGGCATCTAGATGCCCCACTATCCTTTCTTTAAGCAATGTCTCCATGATCTTCCCCACTACTGAGGTGAGGCTGAATGGCCTATTGTTCCCTGCCTCCTCCCTGCTGCGGACTTGTGTAGAGGGACCACATGTACCCTCCTCCAATTCACTCATGTTGAATGACTCAGTGAACATGGCTGCCAGAGGTACTGCTATCTCCTTCGCAGTTCTGTATATCCTTGGCGTATGCCATCTGGTTCCATCGCTTTGTCTACCTTCAATTTAGTGAGCTCCTGCAGGACTCTTTTGCCTTTGAATGGACTATTGTCCACCTCTTCACCCCCTTGGCAACTGCTGTACTGCTGTGGCCCTTGCCCTTCCCACTCTTCTGTGAATACTGAACGGAAAGACACAGTGGATGTCTTGGGAGGAAGGCATGAAACTGTCACTTCCAAATACCTAAACAGCACATACAAGCAAGCAACATTCGGCATTGACAAATGCTTGTTCATATAACCTTATTGTGTGTTTTGCCTGATTTTATAGTGTTTGCTTCCTTCCATCCTTTTCATAATGATAATATATTTATAATTTTCTATTTTTCTGCTTTGAAACTATAACTGTAATTCATCTTGTGCACAGGACTGTCTTGGAAACAGGATTATAAGATCCTAAAGACACCATCCTGTATAAAAATAAAGTTTTACCTATCTACATAGGCTATGCTCCACTGGAGCTTCTATCATCGACAGTTGTTTACATTTTTCTTCAATCGTATTATCATATGGATGGCACTTTCGGAATTAGGAGGCAAAACTAATTCTTGATTGTCAGGACACCAAATGATGTACACAGAGTTGTCATCTTCTGTGTTTTGCTTGGCAGTTTGCCTTGCATACGTTTTCTGGATCAGTCCATACAAATTAAATTTCCATTCCAGGGATTGTTTCTCTTTCTCTTGACACAGTTGTTTTAATTGCCCAAACAGATGTGTGTTAGTCCCAGCTATAATGGGAATTATATCTAACAATCTGGACTGAAGACACACTAACACATAAGTTTATACCAGTATCTCTACTTTGGAACAGTGATCCAAATGTGGCTGACTCCAAGATGGGGTAAGTGTCATTGCTCAATCCCCAGACACTTACTCCTTCTAAGGGCTGCAAGGTACAATGCAACAGATATGTGTCATTAAAGTCTTTGAACACAATGTTAACTTGGGATCTACTGTCCAGCGGAATATGAGTAAATCTTCCATTCACTTTTACTTCAACATCAGAGGAAGGACCAACCATGTTCAACCACTCTGTAGGCTTCCTGGCCCATATTTTTGCAGATGGCATGGCTGCTTTCACTTCGTAATGTCTTGCATCCAGGACTGTAGTGTACTCCCTTACTGGGCTCCATTAGAATTTCCCTGATCCTGTCTTCTCTTGATCAGTAGCTCATGCACCTGCCTAAGATCTTCAGGGTTGAAAATTTTTCACAACATATGCCAAAATTGTCCACAGAGGTAATAGAAAATTTCACCTCACCTAGGCATCAAGCGGAAAGTTCTGTATTGATTTTCCTGTTGGAGGGTCGTGTCCAGAGGCATCCTGGCACCAGTCCAATGAGTCATGTCAGTTTCTCTTTTTGGGCATCCAGCCACCTTGGTTTCCAGTACTAGCTGTGACAACTTCTCAATTCTTTCTAAGTCCTCATTACTGGACCCTCGTGATTAGTCACAGGGGTCCCTCCTTCCACTTGTGAGGTGTCAAAGCTCTTATCACAGGCAACACTCTTTCTTCTTGCTCTCACACTTCTCCCATGAGCCTACCCTAGAAAGGAGGTTTATACAGCCAATATCTCAAGCTGATATTCAACAAAATCTGATCTGAATACACTGCTACCCTATTACTTGCATCACTCAGGCACAATCCACGTTTTCAGCTGTTAGACATCCTTTTCAGTAGGCTCACTGCACAACCTTTCCCAGACTTACAAGAAAATCTGAAAATTGCATACCTTCTTGCTGCTTCGCTAAGGACAAGGGAGTGAAGATGGTTCCAGGTTTTTCCACTCATTCAAATACATTTTTTTTTTATTTTTACGATATGCTATTCCCACCCAGTTGTTACAGTCTTACAGATAGATCAAAATACATTATACAGTGGCAAGACAATGTCCTTGTCTCTGACTGATCAATCTTGGGCTGGACCCATGATGTTATCCCAGTACAACATCATGGGTCTAGTCTCAGCCTCACTGTGAACCTGTAGATGAGCTATATGATGAGCTAGATGACCTCTTTTTTTGCATCTCCTCTTAAGAAACAAAAATATTTTTCCACACTAAAAAACATTCTTTAAAATTACTTTTTATTGTATATATATATATATATATATATATATATATATATAAACAACAAGCCATTGTATAATAGCAATAATACCCTCAGGTGTGTGTCATTTAGGATAACATCATGCCTCAGTTGTTGGATGCACTCGACCTGAGGCCTTGTGCTCAACCACCTGAGGCGTGATGTTATCCCAGCATGACACACACCCTGTTGGGCATTATTGCTTAATTAACAGAGATCGTCATACCAACTTAAAACAAATAAGAAGTACAGAACCCAGTTAATTAGGAGTGAGATGTTGCACTGGAACAGCAGAAAAAATATTTAAACATATGATTAAAATACTTGAGCAATGGAGAATAAAAGAACTCCTTGCTCCAATCACAGTCAAAATAACATACTTTTTCTATCAACAGTTCAAATCAAAATGAATCTCGTATAAGTTTTAGAGCTTCATTAAGACCTCATAATATTCAGATTTAACCACACAAAGCAAAAGAAAAGAATCATATTGAGCTCTATCTTGGAAGAAACTGTTAATAACATTATTTCACATACACGGGCCTATACAGAATAATACTAGCATCGCTAGAATTACCAGACTTGCATAATATGCCACTGTCTAGCATCAAAGCCACCTGTTGTATGCAACTGCTAAATATTTAAGCTGTAATCCCAGTGGCATGAAAGGCTGCAGCATTGTGCACCCACCTGCCATGCATGTAACCCAGGTTCGAACTGAATGTGGGACACTCAGTACACTTAGGAGTTGGCTGGGAAGGGAAGGAGGATTGAACATCTCAAGGACAGCTCTCCTCTCTCAGGAAAGGGGGGTATGTGCATTAGGCAGCTGTGATCTGGAGAATCTAGGTGGCAGCACAGCGGCATGCCAGGGAAAGAGTGCTACCCGTTTAATGCCAGGCAGCATTTCCATGGAAGTGGAGCTCACACAACACATTACTGCATGTACCATGGGCCCAGGGAGAAAAAGTAGGAAGACCATCAACCATGGCAGGATGAAGGCCCTGTCCCCTGCAGGCCCCCACACCAGTGACTGAGCTTTCCTGGTCATGTGGCAGAAGTCAAATGGAAAAAATGGTAAGTCCCAAGAAACCCAGGTGATGGGGCTGGAGGGACCAATCTAGAAAGGGGCGTAAATGGCAAACCTGGTCTTTGAGGGTGAGAAGTGATGCTTCCTGGCATTCTCTCCCTTGATGATCCACTCCAGTGTAGCTGTTTGGAGTGGGTGGGAGTCTTGTTCCTGAAGAATTTGTCAACCATGTGTTTTGAGACATGACAGATGGCACAGGATTATACATGTTGTTGTCTTTCTCCCGAGGTCCCATAACTTTGAGTTGCTATAGATAGACTTGTTGCTCTAGCTGATGTGATGGTGGTATCAGATGTTCAAAATATCATCTTGATGGTGCCAGATGTTCAGAACACCATAGCTGACAGCATTAGATGTTAAGAAATATCATATCCCTTGATGGCCCTGTTGTTCAGAAATAACATACAGTAATCTCTCTCTTGAGAAATGGTCATATTTTTATACAGTACATTTAACAGAACAAATATTTTTTGTCTCATGTCTTCAAACATCAAAATGGCTAAGCTGGATTTTGCTTACATTTTGGCTAGGGAACATTGCTAATCATGTTTCTGCCTAAGTCAACAAAACATAGTTTGAACTCTGCCCTGGTTCATTTGAACCCATACTTTCAATTAAGCACGTAATGATATACATATAATAAAAAACTCAAATTAATATAATTGAACAGAAGCTTCGAACTAGTCACACAGCAGTGACAATAACAGCTTAGGTATTTAACAATGTGAGAACTAATAACAATAACTCACATAGGTTTCATAACAACCAGTAGAGGGTACTTGTCTCAAAAGCCTCCACTGAGCAGAATTGATAATCCAAAAAGCACACATTTTTTCTGGCTATAATTTTGAAGAAATTACTCATAAAACAGATCCGTGGAGCTGACAGCCAAAACGGTAACATTCACTTTGGCTATCAGCTCCTCTGAGTTGTTTTACAAGTAATTTCTTCAAAATTATAGCAGTAAAAAATGTGCATTTTTTTGGATGCCTGGCTTATCTGAAGGGTAAGCTACTACATATATTGGAGGGGGGAAAACGAGTACTTCTCGAAACCTGCTCTTTAAACTTGACTTGAAAATATGTGACACTATATTGCCCACATAGGCCGTCTCCTGGAACTGTTAGGGTGATAAAATCATCTTCACAATTACAACCAACTACAGCCATTACAAACTTGAGGTTAACCACATGTATTACTTAGAATAAATATTAGACAATTTCAAAATTGCAACAAGTAATTGTTCTCATCTGTTTCTGTCTGTCTCTGTCTCTCTCAATTCTATGTGTTTGTCTTTCTCGATAGGAACAATGGCCACTCCAATCCTGGAGTTCCATGGGGGCGGGTGGGAGGGAATGGGCCAGATATACAGGACAAAATATAGTGCAAGGATGGCAAACAAAACAGATACTGACCACTTTTCCAAACTTTGTGTCTCTGAAAACAGACAGTAGGACTCGAGGAGGAACTTCATCACATTGAGGAGCTTTTCGTGTACCTCTTGGAAGCGCCACCTATAGGGAGCAACTGAGAAATGAGGAGGTTTTTGTCTGTCTCTCGGTAGTGCCACCTATAGGGAGGAACTGCCACAAAGGAAACTCGGCACAAAGACATGTGGTAGAGGCATTGATTTTTCATGTCTCTCTCTGTGTCTCTGTTACTCAGTAAGCATGCTCCCGATGACAAGCGGGCATTACTAGGGAATTAATGCCTGCTTCATCTTGGGTCATGTGTTGTGTTTCCGTCAATCCAAATAGTTCATTATAGCTGAACATTTATTGCCATGTAACAACGTGTACTATAACATCAATGGTACTTTAGCCATCTTGAATTTTCTCTCTAGCATTCTCTGACAGACCCTTGAAGACAGGGGACATGCAAGTTTCAAACTGGCTGTATTACTGCAGGTGATACCTTACTAGGCCCAACACTCTCAATTTTGTATAGAATAAAGCCCAAAGGAATCCTTTCAATATTTAATATTAGCATTAGCCCAATGGCAGGAAACATAAATAACTTTTTTATTCTGGATGCTCTGTGTACATGTTAGATCTTCGTTAACTTGCAGTATAACTAGTACACCACTACACCATTAACACAGAACTATACTAACATGGTGGTTAGTGTGATCTGTCACACAGTGTAACCACTTATCAACCTGGGAGTAAGTAGCCAAAGCTCCTGAGCAGACCTTGACTGTACCTTTTACAGCAGTGGCCACCTCTGGACTCTAGACATTCATGGCTATGAAGTACCTTAGTTTCTGCTGGCTTAGCCAGACTCCTGATCAGTGCAGGCCAGGAGCCATTGGGATGGAGAAACCTGTTTATAATCTAATGTCAACCTCTGTTTACCCATGTGTTTAATTGTCCTTCAAGGAATAGTGCAGGCTTTCCTGTACCTCTTGTAAGTAGTTAGGAAAATATGGGGTTGCTGCATATAGACTGTCTGAGAATGGAGGAAGGTGTTAACCTTATTCCCATTAATTCTTACTTGCCACAGTTTAGGATGTCTACATGTGCCGCCTCCTGGCTATCAGATTTTCCCTTTTTAACCAGAGAGTGTTAATGGTCTGTGGTTACTTTCAGTGAGCCATTTCACTTACTTTTCTAACAGAATGCACTGCAATCATTGACCCAGCAGGACTTAGGTGTGATCAGAATCTTGTGGGAAAGCATGGTTATGAACACCTGTCGTGCCCTGTTGCCTATAGATGTGTTCCAGATGGCAAACCCACCACTGGAGTAGTGGGTGGGCAAAAATTATGGAAGGTGATATCTGACACTATTTACCTTTTTTTTTTTTTTTTTATCATAGAATAATTTTTATTGTTGAATTCCAAAAGAAGGAACAAACATACACAGTTTGGTCAGAACACAAAACACTTGAGGCATACAGTCCAAGTAGCATCCATCCAAGGCATTGACAGAGTGATGAATACATATCTGCTGATATTGAGGTTACAGTCATGCACAGTACTTTACATGCTAGCCTCAAACCCATAGTCAACGAGACCATAGTAGGAGCCCCTATAGGGAGAAGGATAATGGGGCTAATACACAGCAAATAACATAAGTGATAATCTAAATCTCTCAACTGGCAATAGAGAGAAGAAATAGAGAGGCATAGTGAATAGAAAAGAAGAAGTGAGGAGAGATAGGCCCATAGGTGAGCTCTGTAAGCTGGAGTAGGCCAAGAGTAACCTTCACTGGGTACACCTAAGGCAGTGACAACCATGAGTTTAAATTCTAGAGGGTAAAATTCTGAATGGGGGGATTACATGGAGGAGGAAGCGGGACCCTACTGAGGGAGGAGTTGAGGTATGTCTCCCATTTGCGGTAGTATAGGGGGAGCTGCCCTCTATTGGCATAGGTGAGCCTTTCAAAGATAGCAAGTTTGGCCAGAGCCGAATGCCATGAGGAGATAGTGGGAGGTGAAGCCTGTCTCCATTTCATTAATAAGAGCCTTTTGGCCTCTAATAGAGCCACTAAAATCCACTCTCTGTGTGCCGGTGCTAACTGGCACAGGGAGGAGGGGTCCCCCAGAAGAAGCATGGGGTCAGAGAGGTCAATGGGTTGCCCCAGCACACTAGAACAATCCATTGTCACTGTAGACCAAAAAGGGATGAGGCTAGGGCATTGCCAGAGGACATGAAGAATGCAAGCTGGGCTTTGCCGACACCTCCAACACTCCACATGTGGAAGAATACCACATGAGTAAAGAGCTGCCAGGATGTGATGCCAGCGGAGGAGAATATTAAGCTGGATTAGGTGGCTCCTAACATCTTTGTGAGCTGAGTGTGCCAGTTTCAGGCTTCGGGACCATGTTGCTAGTGTAATAGGATGGGTTAAGTTGTCACTCCAGGCAATTCTGCAGGGTTCTGTGTAATTGGGCTGTGCCCCCAGGTACGGTAAAACTGCCTGGCTAAGCCCCAAGAGGAGGGTTTTAGGTACAGGGTAGATAGCCAGTGCCATTTGGGATCAGTGGGATATGTCGATTTAAGGGTTTGCACTGCACTACGAAGTTGCAGGTATCTCCAGAAGTCTTTGGCCTGTAGAGAGTAACAAGCTTTTAACTGGTCAAAAGACATAAGTTCAGAGGAGCCAGGCATGAATAAGTCCTGGACAATGCGAACCCCACTTCTCTCCTACATTGGCCAGTAAAGGGGTTTTCTATCAACAACCAGAAGTCGGTTTCTCCAGAGGCTCGGGGGAAGCTGAGCTGCCTTCATTGTACCAGTTGCAACCATGAGCTTGAACCATGCTTTCCTGGTCCCGGCCATCACTGGAGTTAGCTTGTTGGGGGGTAGGGAGGCATCCTTTAGTAAAGGTCTGGGGGAGCTGCCCTGTAGGATTTGGGTTTCTAGCTGTACCCAGAGGTGGGGTGTAGATGAGGAGGGGATGAACCATTTGGTGGTCTGGGCTGACAGGTAGGACCAATGATAGCCTTGCAGCCAAGGGAGTCCCAGGCCCCCCTTTGACCAGTGGGACTGCAGTTTGTTACGGCTGCAATGTGGCGGCTTGCCCTCCCAGAGAAGTGAGATCAGTTTGACAAGGGAGCGAAACACTTTAACGGACAATGTAATAGAGAGGTTATTGAGCATGTATGCTACTCTTGGTAGGAAAAGCATGTGAATTGCAGCTACCTTGCCAGGGAGGGAGAGGTTGAAACAACGCCAGCGGTTCACCTCAACTGAGAGATGGGCAGTTAGGGGAGAGAAATTGCTAGAGTCTAACTGTTTCCAGTCAAAGGGGATATTTATCCCCAGATAAGAAAGGCTTTGGGGAGCCCAGGCAAGCCCTGAGCCCTGCAGACAATCTTTGGTACAGGCCGCATTTAGGAGGGTGAGACTGGTTTCCTGCTGGTTGATTTGCAACCCAGACAACTGGGCAAAGGCCTGCAGGATCTCCAGGATTCTCGGAAGAGAGTCCTGAGGATGAGCTAATGTGAGGAGTAGGTCATCCACATAAGAAGCAGCCAAATATGTAGGCTTCCCCACCGGTGTGCCCTTGACCTCCTTGGTGGCCAAGAGCTTCCGAGTGAGTGGATCCAAAGCCACCAGGAAGAGTAGAGGGGAGAGGGGGCAGCCCTGCCGCATGCCCCTATGTAGGGGAAAAAAGGGGGGATGTCCTTATTGGTGAGGATCCTGGCCATCGGCACATTGTAAAGGGTATGGATCCACTGCCTGAAGTATTGGCCAAAGCTGTATAGCTGGAGAACCTCGTGTAGGTAGGGCCACTCTACAGAATCAAAGGCTTTGGAAAAATCTACTGCCATCGCCGTCAAAGGGGTGTGAGAGTGCAAAGCCAGCCATTTGAGGTTGAGAATCAGTCTAATGTTATCCACCACAGCCCTGCCCTTGGTGAACCCTACTTGGGATGGGTGTATTAGAGAGGGGGATGACCTCCACCATCCGGTTAGCCAAGATCTTGGTTGCAATCTTGGTATCCACTGAGATGAGAGATATGGGACAGTAGCTGGCACAGTTTAGCGGGTCGTCCGACTTTTTAGGCAGGCGAGTGACTAGGGCCTCTCACATAGTGGGGGGGACAGTGCCAATCTCATGACCCTCTTGTAGGGCCGATAAGAGGCAGGTAGTAATTTCCGGGCTTAGGAGCTGATACAGCTCTGTTGTCATGCCGTCAGGCCCTGGCGATTTGCCCTTAGCAAGTTGGGATAGGGCAAGCTGCAGCTCCGATGCCATAAAAGGCTCATCCAAGGCTGTCCTCATGGACACCGATAGGCAGGGAATGGAGGAGGTGGAGCAGAAGTCCTTCAGGTCACATGCTAGTTGCTCTGGATCAAGGAAGGCATGTGACTGGTACAGCCTTTGGTAGAATTGCTGCATACAGTCATTGATCCTTTTAGAATCAGTGACTACTGTACCAGCTGGGCTTCTAAGCGCATGAATACGGGAGGCAGCCTGTTGTTTTCTGAGTTGAAAGGCCAAGAGTTTGCCTCCTTTGTCACCCCCCCCCTCCCAATTCATATGCTTGGTCCTAACTAGCATCCATTCAGCCTGTTGCTGAAGCATGGTGTTAATGCAGTATTTTAAGCCTACTATCTCCCTGAGGAGCGAGTGTTCAGGGTTATGGACCATGGAGGCCTTAAATCTGGCCTCCAGGGCTAATAATTCATCCTGGAGTTGGCTCAGATTTGCCCTCCATACCTTGTTTTTTTGCGCCACGTAGGAGATAATATGACCCCGTAGGACAGCCTTGAATGCCTCCCAAACTGTGGCAGTGGATGTCTTGGTGGTATTATTATTTTCAAAGTAGGCTTTGGCTATCTTCCACTCCATATCCTAAAATTTTGTGTCCTGGAGAAGTAGGGGGTTGCAGCACCACCTAGTACCAGACCCTCCCTGCCCTAATGGTGAGTAGGTGCAGGAGACAGGGGCATGGTCCAAAATGAGCATATTTCTGATCTGGGATGAGACGATATCATGGGCCGCTGGGGAGTTAGCCAGCCAGAGATCAATCCGGCTGTACGTAGTATGTACTGAGGAAAAGAAGGAGTAATCCCTCCCTGAGGAGTGGTCCCACCGCCAAACATCCACCAATCCCCATTCATTCATCATTCTTGCAAGACTGATGCAGCCCAGGGGTGTGTTTGGTGGGTCGGTTTGGATTTGTCTAGAAATATGTCCAAGGTTAGATTGAAATCTCCCCCTATCAGAATGGGGATGGGAGGATGATCAGCGGCTAGAGATTCTATAGCCAGATTGGGATCTAGGAAAAACTCCTGATTGTCCGTGTTAGGGCCATATACATTGACCAGCACAGCTCCCCCCCCCCAGGAATGCAAATCTAGCTGCCACCCAACGGCCTTGGGTATCAGAGGCCACTTCCTCTTCTATCCAGGGACAAGATTTCTGAATCAAGATGGCCACCACCCTGGATTTTGTTGCTGCCCAACTGGCAATCACCATGCCTACCCAGGACTTTTTTAGCCACTGTACAGTCCTTGCAGTGAGGTGCGTCTCTTGGATGAGGGCTATATCGGCCTGCAAGGAGTGTAAGTGCTTCAGGGCCTTTGTACCTTTGGCTGGGCGATTAAGACCCTTTACATTCCAGGAAATGAGTTTAACCTGTGCCCTTGGGTTCTGCATCTTGTTCCCTAGGGTTAATTAGATTAGGTGTACTCACCGCTGAAGTCCAACACAGACAGATAGAAGAGAATAGACAAGTTGCCTGAGAAATGAAAGTAGATATCGCCCCAACAGGAGACAGCTTAAACCAGCCAGTGAGAGGTGCAGCAATATTAACCTAGAAAAAAAAGAACTATGATAGATACAACAGTTAACAAGCAGTGCAACACAATACAATCCAAACCACTTTTCCTGAAGCCACCCACCAAACGGAGTGTACCATGGTATAGAACGGGAAACCAGATTACTACTAAATAACCTAACCTCAAAGCAACCAGATAACAAATTTCTAAAGGTGAGTTGGTGTATGCGAGAGAGTAGCGTTCTTCCACAGACAGGGGGAAGAATACTCGGCCACGCTGACCAGTCACCTATACGGGATATAAGAAAATTAGCTGGTGGAAACTCCATCCCCAGCTATGTTGCATTGAACCATGACATATAACACCAGGGGGCAGGGTAGGAGGAGGGGTAATGGGTGTGGGGGTAAGGCCCAGGGAGGGAAGGAGGGATGGACCGGGGAGGGGAGACCCAGGAGAGGAAGGGTAGCTTCTCGTTTGCATAGACCTCCTAGGAAAATTTACCACATGGTGTAGGCGAGGAGGAGTCCCAGCCCTTTATGTGGGGTCACAGATTCCTGAAAGGGGATTGAGATAAACTCGACCAGCAACAATCCCATTCATATCTTGCACAGGAAGAGAGAAGAGGAGGGAGTAACCACCATCATCACTATGACGTGCCCCATACTACAGCAATGTGAATGCAAGTACCATCACAGGGAGAGGGAAGCGAGAGTGGTTGGGGGAGGGAGGTTGAATGGCACAGAAACATAGAAACGTAGAAGTTGTGGCAGATAAGGACCACAAAGCCCATCCAGTTTACCCATTTCTTTTTCTACCTTATAAATGTGCCATCGGCCTTTGCTCTGTCAATGGCCTATCTATTCATACTCATCTGTATTGCTCCCTTATGTCTATCCCATGCCTGTTTGAAGCCCTGCACTGTATTCATATCCACCACTTCCTGAGGTAGGCCGATCCATGCATCCACCACCCTTTCTGTGAAAAAGAACTTCCTCACATTATCCCTTAATCGGCCTCCCTCTAATCTCATGCTGTGTCCTCTTGTCCTGCTATTTTTCTTATATCGAAACATGTTAGACTCTTTCACCTTGTTAATGCCCTTAAGGTGTTTGAATGTTTTGATCATATCATCTCTCTCCCTCCTTTGCTCTAGGGTATACATACTGAGCTCCATTAATCTGTCCTCATATGTTTTCTAATGCAGTCCCTGCACCATTTTCATTGCCCTTCTCTGGACTGCCTCAATTTGGTTAATGTCCTTGTGAAGGTGCGGCCTCCAGTACTGCATGCAGTACTCCAGATGGGGCCTAACCAGTGTCTTGTAAAGAGGGATTATTACCTCCCTCTTCCGACTTGTGATAGCCCTACTAATACACCCCAACATCCCCCTAGCCTTACCTACTGCTTTAGTGGTCTGCTTGGATGATTTCAGTCATCTGTGATGATGATGCCTAAGTCTTTTCTTCCCTTCTGACTGCCAGCAACTCCCCTCCCAGCCTATAGGTGGCTTCAGGGTTTCTCTTCCTTATGTGCATGATCTTGCACTTCTTTGCATTAAACCCCAGTTGCACTCTTCGGACCATTTTACCAGTTTATCCAGATCTCTTCTCATTCTTCCAACCCCATCTGGATCATTTACTCTGTCGCAGTTCTTCATGTCATCTGCAAACAGACAAACTTTACCCTCCAGTCAATTTGCAATGTCACTAATGAAGATATTGAAGAGGACTGGCCCCAGGACTGATCCCTGAGGTACCCCACTTGTGACTTGCATCTCTTCTGACTGTATACCGTTTACCACCACTCTCTGTTTTCTGCCCATCAACCAGTTTGCCACCCAGTTGACCAACTTCTGACCCACTCCGAGCCTACCCAGCTTATTAATCAATCTTCTATGTGGAACAGTATCAAAAGCTTTGCTGAAGTCAACTTAGGTGACATCAACTGCTCCACCTTGGTACACCACTCTGGTTACCCAAAGAAATCTATGAGATTATTTTGACAGGACCTTTCTATTGAAAAACCCATGCTGTCTTGGATCCTGTGCTCCTATGGATTCCAGGTAGCCGCACTATCCTTTCCTTAAGAATTGCCTCCATAATCTTGCCCACTACTGAGGTAAGACTGATTTAGTCTTAGTTCCCCACCTCCTCCTGCTACCACTCTTGTGGAGCTGGGATCACATGAGCCCTTCTCCAGTCTTCTGGGACCTCTCCTGTGCTCAGAGACTCACTAAACAGTTCTGATAATGGCTCTGCTAGTTCCACCCTTAGCTCCTGTAGTACCCTGGGATGTATGCCATCAGGTCCCATTGCCTTGTCCAACCTGAGCTTATCGAGCTCTTGTAGGACCCTTTCTTTTGTGAAGGGACTAGTGCACACCTCCCTCACCCCTGTGTCAATGGTGCTGAACTGTGGGCCCTGCCCTACCTTCTCTTCAGTAAATACTGAGCAAAAGTATTCATTTAGGATAGATGCTTTCACATGGTCCTCCTCCATACATGCCCCTTATCTCCTTTGATCTTAGCAATACCCCCTCTGGACTTTATCCTTTCACTAATGTATCTATAGAAAGTCTTGTTACCTTCTTTTACTGTTTGTGCTAGTGTTTTTCCTCGGTTTGGGCCTTTGTCTGCCTTACTGCCTTCCCTGCTTCCATTAGGGAAGTTTGGTATACCTCCTATCTTCATCCCCGGCGTTCCCTTATATTTCCTGAGGGCCAGCCTTTTGGTTCCTGACCTTTTCTGCTACTACGTACATATCTGTGGGGTAAGTCCCTTAGAGTCCCATCCAATAATCCCAACCCTAAGCCCTGAAGCAGCCCTAGTGAGCATCAGGCCCTCCCTATTCAACAAACCACCCTCAGGTAAATATCAACAATAAAATATGAGAGAGAGGAGTTCAATCTTTGATGGTAGGAGCCACATTAGCAGCTTGGCAGGACGCTGAACATACTGGTTCCTGAGATGCTGCCTTTGTAATCATCAATAGACCAGGTTTAATGGGTAGTCGGCCTGGTCTTCACAATCTTCCAGGTCCTATGGTAGAGCCACCCAGGTGGGGTGCCTGAGACCTCCATGAATAAGTCCTCAGAAGTTGAAATAGCTGATGGTGCATTCTCAAGGGATGCTCTTCCTTAGTTACTTTAGCTGGCAGAGCAGCTGCTAGGTCATCGGAGGGAGAGTCATGACCGCTGGAGGAGGCGCTGCCTTATCGCAGAGCACCTGGCCTGATCCACACTGTGGCAGGGAGGAGTAGGTGTGCTTGCTGAGAATGCCTGGATGGTGTCTTTGCTGTATCTGGGCCCCAATGAGTCCTTAGTATGTGAGGACCTCGGGAAGCACCAAATTGTGGGACCGTCTGGGCAGAATTACAGTCCTCCCTGAAGCTGGTACCAGAAAAAAGGTTCCCCCTGCCTTGCGGGCATTCTCCTGGAGCCCAGAGCCTCTTGGAAGGAGTAGTTCTGAGGGATATGTGGGGCCAGTGTTTGGAGGCCCATGTTTTGATCTCTTGGGGGGGTCTCAGCTAAGATGTCTCTGCCTTCACAAGCCACATGTATGTGGGTGAGATTTCTGAATCCATACTTAAAACCTTGTGCCTCCAATAGTTTTTTAATAGGGATAAAGGCCTTTCTACGAGCTGCAGCCTCTGATGAGAAGTCCCTGAAGAAAGACACCATAGCCCCCTGCCACAATATCTCATCCTTATCCCTCGCTGCCCTTAGCACCCTTTCTTTTGTAGAGTATTTCAGCAAATACGCGATGATGGGTCGAGGAGATGCGTTAGTGGTCCAAAATCTGCTGGGGACTCGGTGGACCCTTTCCACCTCAATTGGACCTTTCCATCTCTCCCCTAGCATTTTTGGGATCTCCTCATTCAAGAAACACTCTATGTTCTGTCCTCAACCCCTCGGGGATACGAGATTCTAAGGTGTGCGGTGCCCTCTATTTCCTAATCCTCGGCCCTGCATCAGAGTAGCTAATTTGGCCTCATAATCTTGCAGCCACTGCAGTATTCTGGTCTGACCAGACTCCAGGTCCTCCGTTCTCTGCTGAGCCACATTCATTCGATTGTTCAGTGCTCAGACCTCGGCCACAGTACTTGACAGCGTCGCCAAGATAGCATCTACCCTGGTGAGTAGTGTCTCCAACATGGTGTTGATGTATTGTAAGGAGTTGCTGACATCCATCGGGTGGGAGGAGGGCTATAGGAAATCGACAGTTGGGCTGTCCTGAAAATGACTAGTAGAAGCCATGCTGTAACGTTAACAAATGCTGCTCAATGCCAGTAGCTGAGCAGTTACATGAGTTAGGTCATTTTTGTAGTGCAGGCAGACAGGTAATAGCAGCGATTAAAGGGAGGATCAACATGCCACTATAGTGATGCTATCAGGAGCCCGCTAGGAAACATCGGGGCCTGTGCAGCCTACCCAGGTCCGAAATGGGTCGGGGAGCAACTGGCACCACAAGACTACAGCCGGAGTACTGAGTGCAATAAAACCCATGCCAGACAAATGAGAAGGGGCTAGAAAGGCATATTCATGCCTTAGGAGGCAAGCCATCCCTGTATGTAAGATTAGAACACCAGATTGTGATAGCTGGGACTGAGCTCAAAATCAATCTAAGCAGTCATCTTCCTTGGCATCCAGGCCCCCTCCCCCACACTATTTACAAGCTTAGTCCAGTCTTCAGCACTGTTTACCTTGTGTCAGGGTTATCATCCAGAACAAAGGAGGCTGCTCCCTGTAACACCCTGTGAATGACCTTAGGCCCTATATTCAAAAATCCCTGGCTGCAATCGCAGGAAGTGTCTGAGCCACACAACTGAGATGCACTGGCACAAAATAATGATATATTCAGAAGATTCACTGTGAGATGTGATTCGCATGTCTGGCTGAATATCCCAAACATGTGATCATGCAGTGGGAGATGCATGGTGAGGCAGGTGACCTGAGCCTTATGCAGACCATAGGAAATACAGCGATGGTGGCCACATGTGCTGTGTGCAAAATTGCAATACTCAGCCACGATATGCAAATGTTCACCGTACATTCCAAGCCCATTCTGCACATGTGCAGCCTATTATTGGAATGTATTCAGGCTAGTTTGCATACTCCAGGCATCCGTGATTTCCAGCTTTGCAGTGCTGCATCACCACCCACAAAGGTGAATAGGAGGCACTGCAGTCAAGCAAGCAGGTGTGATGGAGTGAGAGTGTGTGTGTGTGTATGTGTGTGTGTGTGTGTGAGTGAGAGAGTGTGTGTGTGTGTGTGTGTGTGTGTGTGTGTGTGTGTGTGTGTGTGTGTGTGTGTATACTGCATTGGCCTGGGTACAGTGCTATTACCCATAGCCATGTACAGGATCAGACTGGTGTACAGGGGGCCCACCTGGAAAGTGGTCACTGAAGCCCACCTGGACAGGCAACTGGGGAGGGCATGGGATGACACATTCTGATTGGTATTCCACATGCATGGGATACACCAGTTCTATATGCAGCATACAATGACCTGCAGTGCCCAACACAACCCTGTATGAGAGTGATAACTGCAAGAAATGGCAGAGTGCAGAAGGTGACCAGGTACCCAAATGGGTGGGTCCCACCTGTGTGCACCTATGGTGTACCACCATGTGTGTGTGTGCCACAGGTCAGTCCCTGGCCTGTGCCAGGCTGTCACTTGTACCACCAGGCTACCTGAGCATTGTTGTCCCAGACGTCACCCTGGGTACATGCCACCACCAAGTAGTACCCTGCAGGCCACATTGGTGCAGGCTATGTCCACTGGTACATGTGCTGCAGTGTGACGATCTGCTCTGCTGCTGTGCTAGGGGGCACCCAAAAGCACTGGCATGTGGTAGCTGGGTGTCAATGTCATGGGTGCAGTCTGGGGGATGGCTGTCTGGGTGGTGCCCATGGTGTGCCGGCACCTGTGGCTTTGGGTACTTCTGTCCTGGCATGATTGCTATGTATGGGTGCCCGGAGTACATCCTGTTGCACCTCCAAGGGCTGTGTTAGGATGGCCTGTGTGCAGTTCTGCAGCCTTCCTGTGAATGGCTGGCCCCCTTTTTATGCGCTGCATACATTATTTCTGTGTGATCACGCATTCAGAAATGCATGATGTATCTCTCCCTTTTGAATATCATGCTTCTGTGCATTTTCTGACATGTGCCATGCATCTCCATTTTGGGCAGGGCATCTCCTTTGAATATGTGGGCCCTTATGTCTAGGACTAAGGAATAGTCCACCCTAAAAAAAGTAACTAGTGGAATAAAAGAGTACCTTGGAGCTGTGGTACGTCTACTTATAAAATGCTCCCAGCTTTACTTTGGTTGCCACAGCATTGTGGTCACTTGCCACCTGACATGCCTTGAGTGTGATTTTGCCCTCATTAATACCTAGTACAAGTTAGGGAAGGGGGTCACTTTTCAGGTTTGTGTAAACCTCCCAAGTGAATGTTTATGACTTTCTTCACCAGTATGCCCATGTTCAGATGTTGAGGTTCACCACTCCTCTCAATCACATACAACACGTATGATTACATTGCTATTAGCAAACCTCCAGAGCCTTAAAAGTTACTTTTCACTTCACACATGTGTGCTTAAGGCACAGTCCTAAGGAAAAAATACTTTGTGAATTTACTACTAAAGCAGGGTGTCAATGTTCCAATTCATATACACCTGATTAGTTACTAGATTGTTTACTTAAAAATAAGCTTTTAGAAATGTTGTGTATTGTACCTTTGCAAGGATTTAAAATCCAGTTTATATTCACAAAGACATTAGGTTCTATGCAGTGATCAAGAAAAGAGGGTAGGCAGGTCTTTCTTAAACCTGGCTTTTAATTGCTGAATGATCTTGTACACTAGTATATGTGTGAGGGGGGCAGGGGGGGCCTGGCAATGCATTTATTCCCTGGACCTTTCCATCTGTATTTTCCCCACACTTTTCCTTTCCTTTAAATTGGCAATTGCAAAGTACAGTGTCTGTAAAAGGAACCCTTTTTTTCCAAGCTGCAAAAGCCTAATAGTGGAAAAGATGTCATCCCACACCTCAACTCTGGACCGTTGCTTGCCAATTGGAGACAAATGTGTGCATGTGGAGGGTATAGCAGTTATTCCCTGGGCCTAGCCTGGTGCAATTCAATTAGAAACATTTATTATAATAAAATACATACAAGAAGCGGATATAAACTGCAGAGCAAAACTTGCTCTAATTGCAGTTTATGAATAAAGTCAGTGTCACTTTAACAATTTAACATCTGAACATCTGATGATTAAAATAACAGTTCTCTCATTAGCTGATTCACTGAGAATACCACCAACAGCTTAATCTGGTTCAAGGTCAGTTGGCATTCATCTGTATTCCCCAGGTCGTGCCTGAAAATAGGCAAGATTTGTCTAGTGCACTTACCCGGTCAACAAAAACGAAATAAATAAATTGTTTTCAAAACATTAATAACTGAGATAACTGTTTTCAAAATATTCACAGTACTTCAAGGCCATATCTCTGGGAGCCTTGTAACTCACAAAAAGGAAGAAAAAAGTCTTGGTTCAGATTCATCCCACCTTTTTTGATATAGCATGGTTCAGCTCATATCTTGTCTCTAACTTTGCCTACTTTAGGGCTCCAGTTATGTAAAAGATTCAATTAAATTCAATTTTATTTTTATACGGGAAAGTATGAGAGCAAAAATTGCCCATTTTCACAAACATCCAGTGGTCCAGAAAATTGATGATACAGAGAAAAAGGTAAAACAAAATTTGCAAAATGTTATGGTATTTACAGTAGGAACAATGTATATGACAGGATCATCTAGATTAGAAACAATATACAGAGCACACAACAAAAGAGCCAATAAACAGATACATATTTATACAAAGATGTTGGAACAAAGGCTATAATATCACTTTTTATAATGCAGCACTTGGATTCCATGCCCCACATTGGGCACCATAATATGTGAGTGTAATGGCCCGATTTCAGTTACCAAACCCAAACTTGGAAGCCAAATGTGTGGGAGGTAACCTACATTACTTTATACTAGTTCAAGAGCAAATCTTAATCCCAGTCTAGCGCACCTCACATAAATCCCACAATGTCATGAGTTTCACGGTACTAGCAGATAAAAAATAAAAAAAACACAGTATAACATTCAATAGGTTTTATTTTAAGCAACACAGTCTTGAAAAGCAAAAGATGGTATGCAAGCAATTAGCAAGTAATTAAGCAACAGTCCCTCTCAAATACATTTGTATCAGTGTGCTCTCCTTAGAAGCATATTACATTGCTGGCAGTCTTTGGCTCCCCACGGGGGGGCAGGGGGCGGGCTGAAAAGGTATGTTCTTTGAACAGTTCCTTTTCAGCTGATAACCTCAGTACAAGAGTTTCAATTTCAACTTGGCATTTAACAAGTCCAGATCATAACAGTTTATACAGTTCTTAGCAAAACATGCACACACATTACTTAGCCACTTAAACCCAAAGCCCCCAAATAGAATCTCACTCCCAGCCCTTTTATTCTCTTGCCAAAGATGACAGGGTAATTAAGGAGTTTTGTCTGACAAGGGCTCATGAGTCTTTTACAAACATTTGTTTTACCTGGTCCTTGGGGGAGTGATGCTTGCTGGTATTCTCTCCCTCGATGGTTTAATGTGGTGTAGTTGTTTGGAGCTGGTGGGAGCCTTGTTCCTGAATGACTTGTTGCATGATTCATGTTAGAATGCACAGGACTCTACATGTTGTTGTCTTTCTCCTGAGGTCCTATAACTTTGACTTGATGCAGATAGACTTGTTGCTGTAGCTGATGTGATGATGGTATCAGATGTTGAAAATACCATCTTGATGGTGTTGGATGAGCAGAACACCATAGTTAATGGCATTAATTAAAAATTACCATTGTTCTTGATGCCATTGTTGTTCAGACATACCATAATGTCTCTCAAAAAATGGTCATATATTTATACAGTATATTTTACAGAGCAAACATTTTTATCTCATTTCATCAGATGGCTAAGCTGAATTTTACTTGCATTTCAGCTAGAACATTTTACAATCATGCTTTCGCCTATGTCAACCAAACATAATTTGAACTCTGTCCAAGTTCATTCAAACCCATACATTCAATTAGACTAGTAATGATAAACATATAACAAGAGGTTCAAACTTATATAATTGAAAATAAGATATGAACTAGTCACAGGATGGTGACAATAACAGCCTAGGTATTTAACAATGTGAAAACTAATAATACATTTTATGCAAAATCAATGTCTTAAACATTTTTAGTCACATTGGTTTCATAACAAACTGTAGAGGTTCTTAACTCAGAAACCTCCATTGGCAAACTGACAGTATGACACCTTGCTTATGCTTATTTAGTGCTACTTATCTGATCTAGTCCTAAACAAGGTTTGAGATAATATTGAATCTTACACTAGATGTAGAAAACAAACTACACAACCATTTCAATCTATAGAAATGACAGCCTTGCTTTGAATAGAAATAGAACAAACATGAAATAGGCCTATTTCCAGGCCTATAATTCAAGTTTAAACTTGATCTGAACATATGAGACCCTTTATTGCCCACAGAGGGCACTTTTATTTGAACATACAGTACTTGATGACCATTTCTCAGTTGCCAAGCAAAGGCATAAGCACTGTTGGTGGTTTCTGCGAGTGGAAGAGTAAATCATTCTGGTTGACAAGCAAAAGGCTTTTATCATTGTAGGTGGTGGCATTGCTAGGGTCTCACTAAAGATTTTTAAGAATATTCCAGGTATTCAGTTCAGTTAAACAAATCTGTCTCATCACTTGGAAGACCTACCACATGTAGGTTTTGTGGTAGAGAGTTATTTTTCAGAGTTTTGAGCTTACAGTTAGGGGACACATTATCTTTTACAAAGAAAACAAGAGCAGAGATAGATTCGGACTTTACTTTATGCTCTTTATTTTCCTCCTGTAGTGATATCATTTTCTTCTGTAGCCAAATATTGTAGTGTCTTTTTTAACAGTCATTGTAGATACATTTCTCCACTTTTTCCATTACTGAAATCAGAATGAAAAATGTGTGGTTTGCCTCTTCAAAGGTGGCAATTTTCTTCAGCATGGGCATTCCTATACAAGGTCCAGATGTCAGAGTTTTAGTCAGGGTCAGAGGATTAAACCAATGCCTGCTATTGGGGCTCAGGTCCCCAGAAGGCTCCCAAAGGGTCTGGACTAAGCAATCTATCCAAGAACTGATGTTCTCACTTTTTTGGAACTTGGTATGCTCAGGAGTCAGATTTGGCAATATCACAGTCAGTTTCTCTTTTCTTTACTTTCTTACTTAGTGTTTTCCTTCTCTCTTTTTAGAAGGCTTTTTAAAATTGGCATCCTGCAATTCTGAGGCATCTACCCAAGATGCTGATGTATTAAGATGGGTAATACTGAAAGACAAGGTTACAAGGAAACATTCTTTCCAGGTTCACAAGATAATTCTGGGCCATCACATTGGAGTTGGTGGCCTTGAAGGCCACAGCAGCATCCAGAGTAGGTCCTCGTAGACATTCTTCCATCTGAGACCTCTTCTCAGTGTCAGAGAACTGCAGGTCTTGCACTATTTGTGTAGCTTGCTTGAGCCATGTGTTGAAGTCATCCTCCCAAATAAGTGTTGATTTGAATCCTAAAAATGGATGGAACCCCCTGTATTCCTTGTATTCCCTTGCTGATGGTTGCACTTTCTCTATAAGGCATCCCACAGCATCCAGGATTTCAGTAGTGGATGAGCCTTCTTGTCCCATCATGTTCAGAAAGTCCTTCAAATCCTTTTCTGTCTTTCCCATCTGTTCCAACAAATTTTCACTTTTTCACCCCAGCTTCCTGGGGGAGACAATCCAGTGGAGCCATCTGATTTTATCTCCATGCTATACAGGTGCCACATCTTATCTTTCTCTCCAGGAGTCAAGGATGCAGGCAGTTTCATGGAAGATCGGTCCTTATTAGGTTCTATGATTAGTCTTACAGTTTTGTTGCTTGGGGCTCTCATGACGTGTTGTGATATGATCCTTCCCATATCATAGAGACCTATAAACATAGAATTTATCATCAGGAATGGACCGCTTGGCCCACCCAGTCTGCCTTGTCTGTCTCCACAGACCCTGACTGGTCTCTGGCAAACCTCAATCCACCCTGCCTATTTATTAATATTCCCCCATGTCTATCCCATTCAAACTTGAAGCCCCCTACAGCTACTTCCACTGGCAGTCTATTCCAGGTGTCTACCACTCTTTCAGTCACGTACTACTCCCTCAAATCACTCTAAAACTCCTGCCCCCCAGCTTCATCACATACCCTCTGGTCCTAGTGCCCTTCTTCATTTGAAAGAGACTCCCCTCCTGTACCCTTTTCACCCCTGTGAGGTACTGTAAGTGTCTATCGTGTCCTCTCTCGCTCTCCTCTCTTCCAGGGTGTAAATGTTGTGATCCTTCAGTCTCTCTTTGTAAAGCTTTTGGTGCAACCTCTGCACCATTTTAGTTGCCCATCTCTAGACTGCCTCCGTCCTGTCTATGTCCTTTCTGAGATGTAGCCGGCAGAACTGGACACAATATTCCAGGTGTGGTCTCACCAGCAAGCAATGCAGTGGCAACACCGCTTCCCTCTTTCTGCTGGAGATACGTCTCCCTATTCATCCAAGCATCCCACTGGCTCTACCCACTGCTTTGTCAATCTGTCCTGCCACTTTGAGGTCATCAGATATGATAAACCCAAGGTCTCTTTCCTGATTAGTGACTGTAAGTACCTCCCCCCATTCTACACTCAACTCCTGGGTTTCTATACCCTAATGGCATGATTTGCACTTTTTGGCATTGAACCCCAACTACCATGCTCTTGACCACTCTTCAAGTTTCCTAAGAACTCTATACATTCTTTCCACCCCCTCCTGGTTGTCCACTCAATTACAGATGTTGCTGTCATCTGCAAAAAGGCATACCATCCCTTCCAGTTCTTCTGCAATGTCACTCATGAAGACATTAAGAGGACCAGTCCCAGTACTGAGCCCTACGGCATCCCACTGGTCACTCCACACTCATTAGAGTGAGTGCAGTTAACCACCACCCTCTACCACCAGTCCATTAACCAGTTTCTAACCTAAGTCACCACTTTGGATACCACACGTAAGCTGCTCAATTTTGTTATCTGTCTCCCGTGGGGCAAAGTGTGAAAGGCCTTGCTAAAGTCTAGATAGGCCACATCCACTGCCCTCCTCTGATCCATTTCCCTGGTCACCTAATCAATGAAGTCAATCAGGTTCATCTGGCATGACCTTCCCCCCATGACTCCATGTTGCATTTAGTCTTGCAGTCAATCGCATTCAAGTACCAGACAGTTTGCACTCTAAAACTCCCATAAGTTCACCCTTGTTCATGCCCTCAGAGACACTGCTGACCAGGAGAACCCTTTCAAAGCCTAAACCCTGTTTGCGAACACCATTTCCTGACTTTGTAAATGTCATTCTGAATTTCCCAAAATAACAAAGAAATTACAAACTTTTCTTAGGGAAGGGGGGGTATCCGTGATGAGCACTCCTCCGTGGTTCAGGGTGTGTCCAGATGGTAAACAGAAAATCCCTGCAGTGCTTCCAAAGATGTAACTGAGTCATTGTACAGATGCTTATGTTACTCACAGTTACTACTCTTGCCTTGCATCTGTGGAAGTTACAAACAAGGTTGAGGGGCCTGGGTTCATTAGACTCCTCAGACTGGAGGCTTGTTTCCAAGAAAGAGCAAAAAATAGTGCAGTGCCTCTGTGAAGCTGTGAGATAAAACAGACAACAAACCAGAAGTCATGTGCATAAAAATGCAATCGTGCATTATTTTATTCAAATTAGAAAATAAAAAATAAAAATAATAAACATACAGAAAGGAAAAGGTTATTCAATGTCCAGTATCCAGCAAACTTTCTAATTTCAAAATTCTGAGGCTTAGCTTCAGCCTTTGCAAATAGAACTGTATGGAAACCAGACACTTCTGAGGTCCTCCTCGCTTGGTAGTCAGTATTCAACTGATTCCCTTATCTATATCTGTTACTCCAAGTGGTGGGTTTTCATACCTTTCATGGATGACATAACTGCCAGGTGATCCATCCCTTTTTGCTAAAACCAGTATAAACATCTTATTCTCAGGAGTTCCCCATCTAACAGCAGACATACGTTATCTTTTCTAGCCTAGACTCAACTCTTGTTTTAGTTAAGGGGGTTTTGTTTCCATTTTGTTTAATCTCAAAAGATATTTTTAATAAGATAGTAAGTCCATGGGGGTTCCACTGGGTTTTGCAAGGGGAATGGGAGAATGAGGATGCGCTCCTCGTCTCCCTTCTCCTGCTAAACCTTGGAACTCATATCTTTTTCTTTTTATTTCCATTAAATCATTAAGTGTGACACTCTAAAATAGACAAGAACACGGCAAACGTACTTCATTTTTATCCCCAGCATGAGTGGCCATCCCACAGAAACAAAGAGCAAAAGGAATGGGGGGGCCCCAGATACCCCATACATGTGCATCCACCACAGACAGGGCTCACCCTGTCACATACACCCCTGCACAAGAGGGCAATAGTCCTCACTGTTGGCAATCACCCCACCAGAACCCTGGAAGGGTTGGCACTTCAGCCCACCCACACTAGAAGTGCCACCTCAGGGATCCATATGAATGAAAATGGCTAACATCAGCTGATACCATTCAATTCCCTGATGCTTTCTGCACAGGCTTTCCAATACCTGTATAGACATCATCTTTCATTTGCATATCAAAACATGTATTTTCATTCAGGATAAACACGTGTACAATTCATTTATCATCAGCATTTGCCCCATAACAGGACAGAAAGTCAGCATTCTGGTGTTGGGACCCTGCTCTATGTTTCACAGAAAATCGGTAGGGCTGTAGTGCTAAATACCAGTGCATAATCCTTAGGTTTTTATCCTTCATCTGGTGCAGCCAGCACAATGGATTATGGTCAGTTAGCATGGTAAATTCTGCACCCCACAGATAATACTTAAGGGACTCAATGGATCATCTCATGGCCAAGCACTCCTTCTCTATTGCGGAGTATTTTCGCTCCCTCCCATGGAGTTTTCTGGTAATGAATATCACTGGGTGCTCCTCTCCCTTGCTCTATTATGATAAGACAGCCCCTATACCTGTGTCTGAAGCATCTGTGTGTACCTCAAAAGGAATCTGAAAATCTGGGCTGACAAACACTGGGAGGAAAATAGAATAGTCTTAATGTTCCTGAATCGTCATTACACTGTGGGTCTACTGGCCCTTGTTTGGGCATTTGTTCTTAGTCAGGTCAATAAGGGGTGTGGCTATGGTGGCACAATTTGGTATGAACCTCGTATAGTAAGTGGCAAATGCAAGAAAGGAATGTACATGTTTCTTTGTATTGGGAATGGGACTGTTAGCTATAGCCTCCACTTTACCCACATCTGGCTTAACCATATCTTCACCTATGACAAATCCCAAATACATAGTTTCAGTTTGGGCCACTGCACATTTAGTGGGGTTAATAGTCAGGCCTGCATCTTTGATGAGATTGTATCACTGCCCTAAAGTGTTCTAAGTGTGTTTTCTAATCTGCAGTGATAGATGACTATGTCATCCAATTAAAGCGTCATATTACTGTGTATGATGTTTAAGTATTTGGTCCATATAGAACTGAAAAGTCACAGAGACACCATGGAGGCCAAAAGGCATGGTGCTAAACTAGTAGAATCCTAGTGGTGTACTAAAAGCTGTTACAGTATTTCCTGTACATGTAGTGTTAAAGGCATCTGCTAATATCCATTAGTAAGATCTAAGGAGCTAATGTACTGTGCGTTCCCTATTTTGTCTAAGAGGTCATCAATGTGGGGCTTGGAGTAACTATCAAAGGTGGATATTGCATTAATCTTTCAAAAATCCAGACAGAGCCAGATACTTCACTCCTTTTTATGTACCACCACCATAGGTGAGGACCAGGCAGTATGAGAGGGAACAATAATTCCTAACTGTTCCATTTTGTGGACCTCTTCAATAACCTCCTGTCTGACCTTTTCAGGCAACCTGTAGGCTTTCTGGTGATTCGGTTTCTCTTGGTTTACTTTGATAGTCTGTACTACCCCTTTTGGCTCTCCCTGGTGTATTGGTAAAATTTGTCCTGAATTGATATAATAGCTGCTGTACATCCTTCTTCTGCCCTCCGTGTAGCTCAGGATTAACTTGGACCTCTACCATTTTAACATAGAAACATAGAATTTGATGGCAGATAAGGACTGCCTGGCCCACCCAGTCTGCCTATTTCCCTACCTAATGGATAAGCTGCAGATCCTAGTTAACCAGCAGCCTACTTCTTTCTACCTCCACCCCCTAGAATTGCCTTATGGCTGTCCCATGCATGCTTGAATTCAACCACTGTTTTTGACTCCACAATCTCCTCCGAAGGCTGTTCTGCATCCACAACCTCTCTGTAGAAAAATACTTCTTACATTACCTCTGAGCGCCCCATCTTCAAATTGTGCCCCTTGTTTTGCACACTCTTTTCTGAAAGATGCTACCTCTTGGACTTTGTTGATTCCCTTGAGGTACTTGAAAGTTTCTATCATGTCCCCCTCTCCCTCCTTTCCTCGAGGCTATACATATAAGCTCCTTTAGTCTCTCTTCTATGTTTTCCAGTGCAGACCCTGCACCATTTTAGTTGCCCTCCTCTGGACAGCTTCCATCTTGTCTATGTCCTGAGGAGATTGGGTCTCCAGAACTGCACACAGTACTGCAGATGGGGTCTCACCAGCTGTCTGTACAGAGGATAACAACTTCCTGTTTTCTACTGGTGATGCCTCCCTATGCATCCCAGTACCCCCAGCCCTCCTTACTGCCCTCTCACATTGCTTGCCCACCTTTAAGTCATCTGATATGACTACCCCAGGTCCTTTCCATTTTGTTGTTGTTAGTATCTCACCCCCATTGTGTACTCTTCCCTGGGTTTTGTTTCCCAGGTACATTACCTTGCACTTCTTAGCATTAAATCTAAGCTGCCATACATTTGACCATTCCTCTAACCTTGACAAGTCCTTCTCATCCTTTCCACCCCACCTTGTGCATCAACTCTGTTGCAGATATTTGTGTCATCTGCAAAGAGACATACTTTTCCTTCCAGTCCCTCTGCAATGTCGCTATAAAGATATTGAAGAGGACCGGTCCTAATATGAACCTCATGCGGCACCCCACTAGTAACCCCCTTCTTCATAGTGGACTCCCATTTACTATTACTCTCTGTGTCCTATTCTCCAGCCAATTCTTTACCCAGGCTATCATCTTGGGACACACTCCCAGGCTGCTAACTTGTATATTAATCTTTGTGTGGGACTGAGTCAAAAGCCTTGCTAAAGTCTAGGTAGGCCATGTCCACAGCCCTTCCTGATCTACTACTTTGGTCACCCAGTCAAATAAATCTATTAGATTTGTTTGGCATGGCCTCCACTGTGAATCCATGCTGCCTTGGGTCCTGTGCCTCTGGCCTCTAGGTACTCGACAATTCTTTCCTTCAGAAGTGATTCCATCATTTTCCTATCACTGAGGTTAAACTAACAGGTCTGTAGTTTCCTGCTTCTGCCCTGCACCACTTTTGTGAAGGAATCACATCTGCCCTCCTCCAGTCCTCAGGTACCACCCCATCCTCCCATGATTTGTTAAAGAGGGTAGTCAGTGGTATCACTAGTTCTACCCTAGTTCTTTTAGAATTCTGGGATGAATCCGTCAGGCCCCATTGCTTTGTCCACCTTCAGTTTTAAGAATTCTTTTCAGAACCCTTTCTTCTGTAAATGGGCTGGTATCAACTTCTATATCCAGAGTGTTTCTATTGTTTGTTTTAGGTACTTCCCTCTTCATTTGTAAATACTGAGTAAAATATTTGTTCAGTATCTCTGCCTTTTCACAGTCACCCTCTGCCCACCCTCCCTTTATTAAGCCTCAATATCCCTCCATTAGTCTTCCTTCGCTCCCTGATGTACCTAAAAAAGGTTTTATCCCCCTTCTTAACTGAGTTGGCTATATTTTCCTCAGTTTGGGCCTTTGCTGTTCTGACTGCCTTCCCAGCTTCCTTTTGCTTTAACTGATACAATTCTCTGTCCTGCCGCTTCTGTGATTCCTTGTACTTTCTGAATGCTTTCTTTTTCTCCTGAACCTTCACTGCCACCTCCTTTGAGAACCATAGTGGTTTCTTACATGGTTTTGTTTTGTTTATTTGCTTCACACAAAGGATTGTTACCTCTGTGATGGCAGTTTTTATTATTCCCCATTGTTCTTCCACCCCTCCTTCCTGCCCATTTGCTAGTGTATTCCTTAGGCACTCACCCATTTTGGCAAAGTCAGCCCTCCTGAAGTCCAGTACTTTTGCCTTGTATGGCTTGACTCTATTGCTGTGTTTATTAGAACCATACTGTTCGATGGGCCTAGTTCCCAGATGGCTACCCACTTCTACATCTGTGATCCTCTCTCCATCTCCATTTGAGAGGACCAGGTCTAAGATTGCTCCCTCTCGAGTGGGTTCCAATACTAGTTGTCTAAGGCATGCCCCCTGTAGGGCATCTAGAATAACCCCACTCTTAGAAGTGGCTGCTGCAACTGCAATCCAGTTAACATCTGGCATATTCAGATCACCCATCAGCAATATCTCCCCTTTATCTGCCATTCTAAGTATACTTTCTATCATTTCCTTGTCCATTTCCTCCCTCTGAGAGAGGGTCTGTATACAACCCCTGTGCAGATTGTGGTGCCATTGCCTGCCTCCAAATTGACCCACAGTGCTTCTTCTCCTCCCTGTTTACCCTTTTGTTCTGTTGCTTTGATTGCTTCTCTTATAGAGAGCTACTCCTCCTCCTCTTTTACCCTCCCTGTCCCTCCTGTAGATAGTGTATCCTGGTATGTTTGCATCCCAGTCATGGTTCTGTGTGTACCATGTTTCTGTGACTGCCACGATATACAGATGTTCCTCCTCCATCAAGGCCACTAATTCAGGAAGCTTGTTACCCAGACTACGGGCATTGGTACTCATTGCTCTCCATTTTTTGATGGCTTTACCTTCTGTAGCAGCATCCCCCACTGACCTTTCTATCTTGGTCTTTTTCTCATTTAGTACCCCATTTCTTTTCTTGTTCTAGTCTTCTATAAGCAATCTCAACTCAGTGTCAATCTGCTCTGGTGCATAAACATGGTGGGCATAAGGTGAAGTTTCTACCATTTATGTAAAGATTGGCATGGTACACTTTTTGAGGCTTTCATCCTGGCATCTCCAGTTCATAGTTGATTACTCCTGTCTGATGAAGGATGTTATAGGAGCCCTGCCATTTCATGAGAAGCTTATTCTCAGAGGATGGCAACAACAATAATACTTTGTCCCCAGGTTGGAAAGATTTACCTTTAAGCCCCAGATCATATGTTTCTTTCTGTTTTACCTGCCTGTCTGCAGAATCGGTCTGCCTCGAGCCATTGCCACTCATCCACTTTATCATCCTCTTCAGGGTCTCCACTGCCCAGGCATTGTCCTGTAGTTCTGATTCACCTTGATCAATCCCTAGTTCCTCGTCCATATCCTCCAATCCAGCAGGCTTCATCCTCGTCTGTCTTCTAGTTCCAAGATTCAACCCAGGTCTGGGTTTCTCTCCAGTTTTCTCCGCCATGGCATGAGTCAATGGAAATGTTTTGCCTCAGAACTCTGATCTGTTTGTATCTGTCTGGGTATTGGTTCACACCCCTGATAACATATCCCAGGCAGTCTAGATGTACCAGAAATCCCATTTCTGACACCACTGTGAAGGTGTGGAATAAAACAGACACAACAAATCAGAAGTCAGTTGCATAAAATGCAAATGTGCATTGTTATTTTATTCAAATCAGAAAATAAAAAATAATAAACATACAGAAAGCAAAGGTTATTCAATGTCCAGTATCCAGCAAACTTTCTAATTTCAAAAATTCCTGAGGCTTAGCTTCAGCCTTTGCAAATGGAACAGTGTGGAAACAAGCACACACTTCTGAGGTCCTCCTCACTTGGTAGTCAATATTCAACTGATTCCCCTATCTTTGTTACTCCAAATGGTGGGTTTTTATACCTTTCACGGATGACATTACCGTCAGGTGATCAACTCCGTTTTGTTAAAACAAGTATAAACCTCTTATTCTCAGGAGTTTCCCATCAAACAGTAAAGACGTACATGTTCATACATGTTGTCTTTTATAGCCTAGACTCAACTCCTCTTTTCTTGGTTAAGGGGGTTTTATGATAAGGAGGTTTTATGCTTCCATTTTGTTTCATCTTAAAAGATAATTTTAATAAGATAGTAAGTGCATAAGGGTTCCACTGGGTTTGCAAATTGAATGGGAGAATGAGGATGTACTCCTCTTCTTCCTTCTCCTGCTAAACCTTGGAACTCATCATATCTTTTCCTTTTTATTTCCATTAAATCGTTAAATGTGACACCCTACAGCAAATGTATTTCATTTTCATTCCCGACGAGGCCATCCCATAGAAACAAAGTGAAAGTAATGGGGGAGCCTGGACACCCTACACATGAGCATCCACCCCAAAAAGGGCTCGCCCTGTCACAACTTCCACTCAAAGTAAGATGCTGTAAATGTGATTGATCAACTGTGATACAGTACCAACCCACTACCTCATAGGTTATGAACACCACCCTAAGACCAACCTATTATAACACTTAAATTCAACAAAAACACAATTTGGTATGTTACAAATAATATACTCACTAATAATATGCTCACACCCAAAATTATGGGAAATAACAACAAAACTTTTTTAACTGCAATAATGTCCTGCAAAAGGAAAGGGTGGTTAAGCAACAAGCATTTATCTTGATTATTAGCAGTTCAGGCCTCTCTGATGGGAAACCTCCCCTACACCGCATATTTATTTATTTGTTAACTGGGTGGGTACACTTGTCCCAGGGACTGTTTTCAGGCAAGATCTGGGCCATCAAAGTATTTATTTATTTATTTGTTAACTGGGTGGGTACACTTGTCCCAGGGACTGTTTTCAGGCAAGATCTGGGCCATCAAAGTATTTATTTATTTATTTGTTAACTGGGTGGGTACACTTGTCCCAGGGACTGTTTTCGGGCATGATCTGGGCCATCAATTTATTTATTTATTTATTGTTAACTGGGTGGGTACACTGGTCCCAGGGACTGTTCTCAGTATGACCTGGGCCATCAAGATGGCATATACAAGTGAACAGAAAAAACACATACATGACAAGAGATGACTAGCATGGTACAGTAGTCAATTACCCAGTCTGGGGTGCATACTAGTTCCAGCCAATAATTACAGAATTACCATTACAAAGATAGGGTTAACATGGCAAAGTTAGAAACATGACTCCTGGCAATACATTAAAACCATGTGCCCAGTAAACAGAAAATATAACAAAGTGCCTAACTGGGCTTTAAAAGAACGTACCAAGAACATGCCCTGATTCTGTATCGGGAGTGCACTTGCAGGTGGAGGTAGCTGTAAGGACAGATTTATAATGTGATTTGAAAACAAAGTTTGAGTCCAGAGAGTGTAGGGAAATTGGCATGGAATTTCTGTGCTAACTGTACTGTTAGCCCGAATCTTTATTGTCAAGATAATTTAACCATGATAGTTCTAGAAGTTACTGGATACCCAGGCTAACTTGCAGTTTTAGGTCTGATGATGATGTGTTGCCCAGGATCTTGTGTTGGTGCACTTAATTATTTACTACAAGCTTGCAACATTAGCAACCCCACCTGACTGACTTTTGCTATTAGCTTATTAAACCACAAACTTGTAATCCACAGGGAAAGATTGCAATCCAAGCAACAAACTTTGTAATCCAAAAGGAAGCTTTCAGTTTAACTTCCAGTGTCTTTCGATAGCGGGCTGGCTAGGCCATTACCTACTTGTCTGAAGACCGTGAGCTTGCTGGCTGGTGAGAACTCAGAAATGGCTCTCTGATGGTCTTGAACTTCAGGTACAGGCTAGCACTGATGGCTCAGAAGCAGGCAGGCAGGACCTATGACTGAGGGACTAGTTAGCTCTCACTCTCTGGTGGTTCCTCTGGCACAGCAGTCACAGCAGTGTACAGCATGTCAATGTCCAGGTGAAACCTAGATTGGAGTGCTATTTCATCTCTACCTGGGGACATACGTGATTCTGAGCACCCAGAGTTGAAAGTCACTAACCTCACTCTTCCCTCAGTCACACCGGCAAAGGCAAATGTGGCTGCTCTGCTACCTATAAGTTCCAGCAGCAGTTCTTGGAAGCTCTCTGAAAAAACACTCTTAGAAGTTATCAGCAATGGTTCAGTTCATATTGAACTTCAGCAGGATTTTATAGCAAAGCAGCAACCTTCAGCTTTGAATCCACTAAAGACTTCAGCTCTCTTCTCTCAGTGCAGTTGGCTCTTTCAGATGCCCAAGCAGAACTTCCTGAAACTCTTCCCTGTTGTGGGAAGGTTCCAGTGCAGGTCCCATCTTTCTGTTATTTGATTGCCTGTATCAGCTGTCAGTCACTTATAATGGCCATACTCGACACAGGACTGGTGCAGAAAACACCAAGCAAGCTGCCACTCTAGCTCACAGAGTGCTTCTGGTATTTCCTGCTGTGACTCTCTGGCTTCTAACTGGCCATTCCTGAGGTCAAGGGTCTCTAAGATGGCAATGACCATACCATTGCAGAGCATGGACTACAAACTTGCTTATTCCAATAGGCATTTGGCCCAGAATGCTGGAAGTGAATTTATTGTTGTATGCCTTCCTGAAACTGATGTCCAGTGCATCAGTGATGGTTGTGGTGGCCTGGTCAAACGCTCAACCAGGTCTTTTCTTTGAATGCAATAGCGCTCTTTTTGTCGACAGCACAGAGCACGGGGCAAACATCTGTTTCACTTTCCTCTTCACCATCTGATCCGAACACCAATTTCAGTCAGACAACAGCCGGCAACAAAGGCATGCCAGCCCTGAGCCTCTGGTGCCCCAACTGAAAGCCAAATCATGGGTGAGATTATATACAGAAGGGACAGACAAAATGGCAGGGGGTGGCACTGTACATCAAGGAAGATATAGAGGCCATGGAAGATACTGCTTTGTGGGATGAGCATGGAATAGAAGCAATTTGGGTGCACTTGACAACCAAAGAGGGTAAAAATAAGGGTCTGAGTAGTATACAGAATGCCAAACCAGAAGGAATATGAGGACAAGCAATTAGGAGAGGAGAGCAGGAAGGCATCAGCCAAAGGGAAGTGTTGCTGGTGGATGACCTAAATATGCAGATTTGGACTGGAAACCACACACAGGTAGCTAGCAGTGCTACAAATCTGGCACTGGTGGATGTGATGCAAGACTGTTTTCTCATGTAGTGGGCTAGTGATCTGATTAAAGAGGGGCCATACTTGATCTGTTACTCTAAAATGCTGAGCTAGTCAGAAGAGTAGAGGTAAGGGAACTAATAGGGTCCAGTCACCTAAATACAGTGAGTTTCAACATAAGCACAGGAGCACATCATTCCTGTTCGAAAACTGTGGTGTTGGACTTCAAAAGAGTGGACTCTGGCAAGATGGGGGAAATGTTGAGAGATATACTGGTAGGGGTAGAGAGCAGAATGGGCAGAAACCTAATGGGATATCATATTAAGTGGTGCAAAGGAGGTTATGGCATCATGCATAAGACAGATTGGGAGAACAAAAAGCACAAACAGCAATCTGTTTTTTAAGAGTGGTGGAAGAGGCAGATGGGCAAAAAAGTGTAGAATTCTGAAATACAAGGGAGAACTGGCATGATTATCTGAAAAAGCTGAAAGAGGCCAGAATAATGGTAAGAAAATGTAAGGCAGAAACAGAGTTTAAAATAGTGGAGTGGATCAAGGAAGGGGTGAGAAAACATCCTTTAAGTACATTTAGGGAAAAAAGGAAAACCAAGAATGGTATTATCAAAGAAGAATGGGATATGGGTAGAGAGGAATGGGAAAAAGGCTGATTTACTGAGTGATTTCTTTTGTTTAATATTCACTGTGGATGTTGCTCATTTGGTCTCTTTCTTTTGAATGGGATCATTTACTAGAAAGGCTCCTGTTATGTGCATACCTTGGATTGTTTTCTGCTTTTTCCTCCATTTATTGTTCTATTGTCCTATTAATTTACTTGTCTATGTTTCACTGTTTGCTAGTTATTAGGTATTGTGCTTGTTATTAATTGAAAAATTCAATAAACATCTTTATGGCAAAAGAATAATATTTACTGTGGAGGAGGGTCACTACTAGAGTGTGGAGTATGTGCCAAAATGCGGGGGGGTGGGGGTGATAGGACTCTGGTTAAGATGAGTCTCAAAAGAAAGGGTGCTCAGGAGCTACAACATCCTAAAGGTGGGCAAAATGGCTGTTCCTGACTGGTTGCCCCCTAGAGAGCTTAATGAGGTTGGTCAGACACCACTGGCAGCATAATTGGCAAATCTTTTTACTTGTGCCCTGGAGTAGGGGTTGGTTCCAACAGACTGGAGAGTAGCTAATGTTGGGCTACCTCACAAGAGAGGAAATTGCAGGCCAGTCAGTCTAACCAAGATTGTAGAAAAGTTGTTCATTCAGGAACAAATTGTGGAGTTCTTAGACACAAAATGGGTTGCAGGACAGGGGGCAGCATGGGCTTGTAGCAGTGAGATATTGATAAACTAACCTGACCGACTTCATTGATTGGGTCACAAAGGCAGTGCACAGAGGCGAAGTAGTGGATGTGTTATACATCAACTTTAGCAAGGCCCTCAATTCCATTCCACACAGAAGGCTGATAAAAAAAAGCTGAGTGACCTGGGGGAAGGGGACAAACTGACCAGGTGGATAGAGAACTGGCTATGGGGCTGGATGCAGAGAGTGGACATTAATGGGATTAACTCAGAGCCTAGGAGAGTCACAGTTGGGTGCCTTATGGTTTGGTTCTGTCACTGGTGCTCTTCAGTATCTTCATTTGTCATACAGGAGAAACTGTACCAAGCTGTCTCTTTGCTGATGACACTAAGATATGCAGTAGAGTGGACAGTGAGGAGGGAGTTAGAGAAATGAAAACAGACCTGTAAAAATGGGAAATGAGGAAAAAAATTAGGGTACCTAACTGAAAAAAGCTCTGGCAGAGCAACTACGACTGTGAATGCATTAACTAGATAAGGGTGTTTCATGGGCTTAAACATAAACATTTATTTATGTATTTATTTAAAAAATATCAGATTTATAAACCTTTGAGTCAGAGACTCATTTACAAAGGCACCTTGTCAAAACTAATACAAAGACAGCACAGTTAACAAGTCAAAGAACAATGGCTCAGAGAGCAGACAGTTAAAACAATCATTCACTGGAGATATATGGGTTGGGTTGCAGTAGATAAACAGATTACATAGGTTAGGCACACATGCACCACATCAGGGGCATAGTTTTTCCTTTTTTTAAGGGGGGGCAAAGAGTGCTAAAAGTCCTGCTTTTCATAGTAAATCCGAAATCATTAGGCCAGGGGTCTGGGGACCACCTAGGCCCCCAGAAGCTATAAGGTTTTCGATGCATTCTGGTGCATTTTGAGGGTCATTTTGACACCATTTGGCTACTTTTAACACCCTCTTTGCCTTGTTATAAGCAACCAATATTCCTATCTAAATAAGTACCCTTTTATTTTCTTTAAAAAATTGTCAAAACTAAAGCAACTTCTTGATCAGTATCAAGGAGCAGAAACAATCTCTTATCCAGAAAATTCAGTCATAAAATATTTACATTGGTAACCATCGTGCACATCACATAGGATTTACACATGCTGTTAAAATAAAATACAGGATAAGGGAACGGACCATTTTGGAGATGAGATCCTTAAGCAGCAGCAACCAAACAGTCCCAAAAACAATGGTGCATAAAACAAATCCATTTATACTGATAATGGCCAATCCAAAACATGAACCTTTGAGTGTGAACCAGAGTTTAAAACTGAAGATGACTGCTATCCATCAGCACAAACCCCACTGCAAAAGGGATGTCAAAAGCTCTACTTGTGTCTGCAAATCCAGCACAAGTGCTTGCATGAGTCTGTGGGGAAATAAAAAAACTGCAAATAACCAAGACTGTACACAATAATGTGCCCCAGACCACACCTACCACCTACAATAGAAGGGAAGACAGTGCAAGAATACTAGACATGCCACCAACAGCTTAATCTGGTTCAATGTATGTCAGTTCTCAGCTGGCATCCATCACCCCTCCCAGAGGGCTGCTGTATGCCAGCTGAGGGCCCTCCCCAGGAATGAGGTTGACAACAGACAGAACTGTTTAGTCCTCCTTTCCCAGTGAATAATACATGCTGCAAACATTCAGTCAAATCTGGGAAAACAACAAGTGGAATGTGCAAGTTTTCTATAGTAAATGAACAGCTAGAGCGAAAGGGCGTACTAAAGTGGCAAGCTGCTTTTTAACTGGGTGAGCAGGAACACATTTCCAAACCAATGAGTGCATGAAGGAATGATGAATGTAGCAAGACTAGTCAAAAATGGTTTCAACAGGAAGGAAAGTAATAAAAGGATTTCATGCATACATTCAATGACCCTTCTAGATTACTCCCATTGTAGCCACTACCCTACCCCACTAGTACCATGTAGACATACACACTTCCTTTTAACAGTAAATTTCCTCAGCAATATTTATTTAAAAGTTTTATCAAAGATACATAGATACATAGATACATAGACAGTGTCGGCAGATAAGGGCCTATGGCCCACCCAGTCTGCCCATTTGAGCTTGTAAGTTCAGTTTGTTTTCCTAGAAGTCTGTTGCCCCTTACCCCTGACCTCCAGAATTCCTTTATGTCTATCCCATGCATTCTTAAATCCCGTGATTGTTTCAGCCCCTACCACTTCCTCTGGCAGGGTGTTCCACTTGTCCACCACCCGTTCTGTGAAGAAATTCTTTCTCATGTTTCCTCTGAATCGTCCTCCCTCCAACTTCATCCCATGCCCTCTAGTCCTGGAACATCTTTTTCGCTTAAAAATAGTGTTTTCCTGCACCCTGTTCCTCCCTGTAAGATACTTGTATGTCTCTATCATATCTCTCTCTCCCTCCTCTCCTCCAGGGAGTACATGTTCAGTTCCTTCAACTTGTCTTCATAGGACTTGTGATGCAATCCATGCACCATCTTTGTTGCCCTCCTCTGAACCTTCTCTACCCTGTCTATGTCCTTACGTAGGTGTGGTCTCCAGAACTGTACAGTGTACTCCAGGTGGGGGCCTCACTAGTGTCTTGTATAGCGGAATTATGACCTCCCTTTTCCTGCTGGTGATGCCCCTGCCTATACATCCCAGCATCCTATTTGCTTTACCTGCTGCCTTGTCACACTGTTTCCCTACCTTTGAGGTCATCAGAGATGACAACCCCAAGATCCCTTTCCTGCTTGGTGCATGCTATATCCTCACCCCCAACTGATATATTGTGCCAGGGTTTTGTGCCCCATATGCATTATCTTGCACTTCTTGCATTGAATTTCAAATGCCAAACCCTGACCATTCTTCAAGTTTCTGCAGGTCCCTTCTCATTCTGTCTATGCCCTCTGGTGTGTCTACTCTGTTACAGAGCTTTGTGTCATCAGCAAACAGTGAAATTCTGCTTCTAGGTCCTCTGCAATGTCACTGATGAAGATGTTGAATAGGACCGGTCCCAGCACTGATCCCTGTGGTACCCCACTGGTCACTCTTCCTCTGTGGAGTGACAGCCATTTACCACCACCCTCTGTGTCCTGCCACCCAGCCAGTTACCTACCCACCACCTACTGTCCTGCCACACCCATATTCCTCAGTTTGTGTAATAGTCTTCTATGTGGCACAGTGTCAAAGGCCTTGCTGAAGTCCAGATAGGCCATGTCCACTGCCCTCCTGATCCACCTCCCTAGTCACCCAGTCAAAATTCAACGAGGTTGGTCTGACATGACCTCCCCTGGTGAAACCATGCTGCCTTGGGTCCTGTAGTCCATTGACAACCAGATGTTCCACAATCTTTCCTTCAGTAGTGCTTCCATGATCTTCCCACTACCGAGGTGAGGCTGACTGGTCTGTAGTTCCCTGCTTCCTCTTTGTTCCACTTTTGTATAAGGGACTACATCTGCTGTCCTCAGTCTTTGGGTACCTCCCCTGTTTCCAGTGATCGGCTAAACAGGATAGCCAGAGGTTCAGCCACCACATCTCTTAGTTCTTTAAGGACCCTGGGCTGCACCCCATCTGGCCTCATTGCTTTATCAACTCTTATTACTTCCAGTTCCTTCAGGACCCTTTCTCGTGTAAAGGGACTTGTGTCCATTTCTGCACCATTCTCACCCCTTGTACTCCCTTCAGACCCATTACCCTCCTCTTCCTCAGTAAAGACTGAGCAGAAATACCTGTTCAATATGTCAGCTTTACTGTTGTCATCCTCCACGCGGCCCCCATCCTCCCCCTTCAGTCTCACTATCCCTCCCTTTGTCTTTCTTTTTTCACTTATGTACCTGTAAAAGGTTTTGTCCCCTCTACCCACTGATTTTGCAATGTGTTCTTCTGTCTGAGCTTTGGCTTCCCTTACTGACCTCCCTGCCTCCCTTTGCTTCTCCTGGTACTTCTCCCTATCCCCTTCTGCCTGTGTCTTTTTGTATTGCCTGAATGCAATCTTTTTGGCTTTCACTTTCTTTGCTACCTCTTTGGAAAACCATAATGGTCTCCTCTTCCTTTTCCTCTTGCTAACCTGCTTAATGCATAATTCTGTTGTTCTTGTAATCCCCATTTTAAATACTGCCCACTGTTCTTCAACCCCTGATTCCTGTCCCATTCCCCTTAATGCCTCTTTCAGGTGTCTCCCCATTTTCCCAAAGTCTGCCCCCCTAAAATCCAGGATACGTGTTTTTGTGTGGTTTGGTTCTGCTCTTTCTGCGATTTCAAACCACAATGACTGGTATCAGGAAGACAAAACAAATTAATAAAAAAAAATAAATATTGATGAGGAAATCTACTGTGATATGAACCAGTATATTTCATATACGTTCAGGATGGAATTACATTTGTACATATAGTTCATAGTGTACTCTCAGCTAAACTGCAAGACAGAATTGTGGGGAGTTAACATGAGACAATGGTCCAACCCCTCACATGCATAGCAACATTAGCCATCATTGGCAAGTGGGGGGAGGGTAGTTCCATCCAACAGGGAGGCAGTATAGCACAGTGGGTTAAGGCTCTGAGCAGCAGATCTAGAAACTGTGGGTTTCAATACCACCACCGCCTAGGTGCATAGTGTCTGACCTGAGCAAGTCACTCAACTTCCTTGTGCTCCCAGGTTGCATCTGGAAACAAGCTTCAGCTTAGTGTTCTACTCCTGGTTAAACAATGTTCCCTTTCCCAACTAAGATCCAGACTTAGTTCTGACTGTACAAGTTTTAATTTCATTTCTTTGTACAATAACTGAACTTGGGTTGATTGGACAGGACGGACTGACCTCTTGGTAGTCGGTCAGGTTGTGAAGGAGAACTATGAAGCCAGAGCCTCAATCGGAGGAGTTGGTTTAGGTTACAAAAAAATCAGTGAGGGCCTGGATGGACCTTGGACCAGTCATAGTGCCAACAAACAGCCAAATGACCCGGTCTCAAAAAAAAAAAACATAAGCAAACCCAAGCATTTTAAGTTTTTAGAGCCAAGCCTGGTTACATACATAGCATTACTAGTACTACTATCTAACTGTTACTAGTCTGGGTGGCAGTGTTACACAAACACAAGACACAGCAGCCTGCTAACAATAATGTAGCTTTTTTTGTTGTTAAATCTATAGGACTAGAGTTGAAGGTACCTACCTATCTGAGCGGACTCATGTCAGTCGGTATACTGTCTACTTTCTACTCTCCTGTTCTTCTTTCTGGCTGGCAGCAAATGCAACATCCTGGTGCCCCGGATTGAAACTTTGGAAATAGAAATAAAAAAAAAAGAAAGAAAGCCCAGCCCAGCCCAACAGCAACCAGCATTACAGTTGCCCCTGTCGAGTCAGTCCCAGATGACTAAGTGAGTTTGATTTTGTACATTTAGTCCAGCTCCTCTCTCTTTGGTCCAGACCACAGCCAACTCCTCCGACACAAGCGTCGCATGACTATGATAAGGAGTGAGTGACATGAGGAATATTTTTGAATCAGGGCAAAAAATGGAGCAGACCTGCAGATATGTTTTTTTTATGGCACATTTCAAGCTACTCTTACACTCCTTGTGCCACGCGGTAGTCTCGAGTATGGTATGGTCACTGCAACTGGCTGACAATCAGAGTGTCAGGTTCGAGCAGCCAATCAGGACAGTATTAAAGGTGTAAGGTGCATCAAATTGGGACAATTTAAGGAAAGGCACTCCCCACAACACACACACACACACACGCCTTGTCCCGTTTCCTCAGCTGAGTAAGGAGAGAAGAGTGAAAAATAAAATTAATAAAACGGACAGAAAAAAAGTCCGGTCACATTTCTGGGAGGGCAGCCTGCCCCACCTGCCCCCCATAATCTACGCCACTGCACCACATCAAGAAGACCAAAGCAGTTCAAACAATATACAATAGCTAAAGCAAATAGACATCAGGAGTCAAAGAGAAGCCCAGAGTGTTCACATGAAGGCTGTTGCACACACAAACTGAATCAAAGTATAGTACATTGAGAGAGGGAATATTTAAGCAATAAGGTATGACAGGGTGTGTGTTATCATGTAATTACATCACTCCTGGGGTGGGTTGAAGCACAAGGTGAAGCTGAGTATTTAATTATTTATTTGCAAGTATTTATTTGATCCACTGGATCAGCAATATGTGCACAAGCTGTGCCCAGTGCAGATTTTACAGCACTGGTCCTCGTGTGGTGATCTGGGTTTTACCCATACCACACTGCATATGGCTTAGTGATATACTGTACAAATGGCTGCAGAGTCTAACCCACTGAAGGTTGAAGTTTCAGAAAACCATTATGCTACAAATACCAAGACTTACTCCATCCCTCACCACCCAGTCACAATTAATCCTCTACCAAAGTCATGCTTAAATACTGGTGCCTCTACATCCATGCCACTAAGCTTTTAATGCCAACATGCCTCCTTTGCTGCTGTGAGTTAAACTCTTTATTTAAAAACATTTTGTTGAGAATTTTTTTTTTAGTATATCCATGGTCAGGAAAAATTAATCTGTAAAATAAACCAAAATCCCCATTTATCAGTTCATTGAATCACAATACAGCATGTCATGAATTTTTCAGATTCTATGTGTAACCTACAGTAAGTCAAACAGAAATTAGACACAAATGCCTACCTATTTGCAAGTGAAGCAAATGTGGTTATTATCATTCATTTGTAAATACCTATAGTCACAGACAGGGTTCACATTGCTAGACTCTGGGTAAGTATGACAAGTTTCCTAAATACTGGTGCTTTATCCAGCTGTGCTCTGCTTGTGTGTGTGTGTTTAAACTTGTAACTTTCTATAGTATATTGTATACCACTGTGAATCCTGGCTGCAGTGTTCTTGCTCTGCTGTGGCTAAGCAAGACACTGTAACAAGACACTGGCCTACTGTAGGGGCTATTAGACATCAAACCAAAGGGTACTCTGTGAAGACTAAGTTGGAGAAGATGCAATAAAACAAACTTGAATGACAGCTCCCAGATGTCATAAAACACCCAGGTAAAATTGGAAGAAAATTCTCTCACAGCCTAGGCAGAAACAAAACACTGGATTGAAGTGAGAACTCAAAACCGGTAGTAATACACATAATCCTGATTTTAACATGCAGTTTTCCTTTAAGAAGATTCAGTAGAATATAAACAGTAGCCCAGAACTGCCTGCCTGAGAATGAAGTCAATCAATCAATCAAAATCTTTATTTATTCAGGCGAACATCATTGAGCAGAGCTCTTTTACAAGATGGACCTGGTTAGAACAGGGTCTGGTAACAGCCATCATAAAACATATAAATACATGTAAATAAGTATATAAACACAAACACAATGGTGCAGTAATAGAAGTCAAATGATAAAAGGGAGACAAGGCAAGCCATAACAGAGGAGGATTCAAATACAAGGGGGCAGGTACACCATTGAACCGTACAGCTGTATATAAACCATGTTCTCTGTATAAAAGTACCAGTTAGTTCCTTTACTGGGGCAGTCACTAGTACTAGCCATGAAAATGGCTTGGAGAACCACCAACTAATGGCAGATGGGGTACTAGGAGGGTATGTAATATGAAGCAAAGGATAAACATTGTGAGAAATGAAGTCCCAAGGATAGGTCGGTAGAACTGATGTGGAGGTGGGGGCCTATGGGGAGAGGAAAGGGAGTTAGGACTTTTATAGTATGATTGCGTGTAGATTGTGGATGAGTGCAGTATAGAGTTGTGAAAAGAAGGCTGGAGAAAGCGGGAAGATAGAACACTATAAAAGGGAGTTGGTATATTATTTGGAAAAGGGCAAGGCTGGCTCTCTTGCTATGCAATATCCTGCAAAGTAACACACTGACTGCTCTTAGGATGGTGGTGTTGAATGCTGTGAGTTGCCTAGGGGAACTTGTTATGCAGAAAGTTCCAGGAAGTGTTTAACCCATTCGACTTCTAATAGCTTTCTATGATATCTGTACTATCCATTTGTACAAGTCAACTCCACTTCTCAAACTTAAAAGGAAAAATACACTTCTCCACAGACTCTGTTTACCAAGTACTGTACCCATGATTAAAATAATGTGAACCCCATCCCCCCAAAATGTGCCCTCACGTTAACATGCATGATTTATCTGTAAAGACAGATACATTTATTTCTAAATGCATTACTAACATCAATGCTTTCAAGGTTCTGAAACTACTAAAAAGACAAATGATATATATATATATATATATCAATCTATCTATACACAGTATATACTGTATATATATATATATATATATATATATATATATATATATATATATAGATAGATAGATAGATATGTATGTGTATATATACACAGATAGATAGATAGATAGAATATGGTAAACACATATTGTTAGTCCCAAAAGCTGCACTTTATTTTTAGTATATAAATGTTTAAGAAATACCTGAAAGCTGTCTATTTTCCTTAGTTTTTAGACACTTCTTAGTCTTTCCTTTTGAGACACCAAGTGACTTTGATAATCATTTGTTCCACGGGTTTTTAAGTCAGTTTGAAGGCATTTTAAGTATCTTCTGTTCTCCTAGACCTTAACAAAATGCAGGGGCTCCACAGACTTGTTGTTCCTTGGTCCACACCCTATACTAGTGAGTCTTCTTTCAGCATAATAGAGCCACCTCATGCCCCTCCCTCATGAATAAAAAAAAAGGTGGGATGTACCTTTTGGAGCTTCTTGGGTGGAGGTGGGGTGGACCTTACTTCCCCCCCAAAAACAATGCTGCCTCCCACTACTCAGGTTCCAGTTCTTGTACCACTCATTTAAAAAAGAAAATAGTACCCTGCAACTATCGACTAACATGAAAGTGTATTTATTTGAAGGTAGAAAACATTTCTTGAGGAGGGTAAGGCGGAGGAGACTATTCACACCTTCAGTCAGTTCCACGGACAGAAAACATGACATCACTCCTTTTGTACATGCAATACTCCTGTTGGCTCTGCCGACAGTCATCCTAAAAGGCAAAATGATGCACATTAGTAGAAAGAACCTAAAACAGACTACTGGATGGGTGGAGCAAGGTGATACAGACAACTGAGGAGAGAGACCGGGGATCATCATTAGTGACAACCTCAAGCGACAGCCTCAAGTCCACTTCACAGTACAAAAAAGCATGTTGAAAAGTAAACAGAATATTGGTATGTACAGAATGTTTGACAGTAGGAGGAAGGAGGTGATACTGCCCATGTACTGTACAGAACAAGTCTCTGGTAAGGCCACTCCTGGAGAATTGTATATAGTTCTGGAGTCCACACATCAAAAAAATACAGTGACCATATAAAGACCATACAAAGGAAGACTACAAAGATGATCCAGAGGTAATAGGGACGTCATATGAGGAAAGGTTGGCAGACCTTAATGTGTATAGACAGGAGGCCAGGAGGAAGAGGAATATGATTAAGACATTCAAGTTTTGAGCATAAAAACAGAATGGATTGTAAGGGCTTGTTCATGAGGAACAAGGACACAGTAACTAGAAGACATGGGTGGAGACTAGTGGTAGAAGTATCAGGAGGGACGTTAAGAAGTTTTTCCTCATGGAGAGGATGGTAGACAAATGGAACAGACTGCCCAGAGAGGTGGTCAAAGCCACAACTATGACAGGGTATAAACTTGGATGGGACAGATATAAGGAAATAGTGGGACCCATAGGCAGAAAAGGGGAAGGGGTAGCTGGGGAAGAGGTGATGATCAGCTACTAGGGCTATAAGAACATTAAATTCAGCCCAGCATTAGCCAGAGCATGGAGCTAGACTAGAGAATGGGTTGACTACACGGAACTCCAGCTCTTTCTGTGATACTATATATGTTTATAGTACAGTCTGTTCCTATTATTACCAATTCTCTGTTTCCTTTTATTTTTCCACAAGCTTAAATAAGACATTGCAGTCCTACCATAGAATTCTCTGGTGGAATATAAACCACTTCTAAAGCCATATTCTTGTTTCTGCCCAATACCAAATTAATAGCTAAAAATCCACAGGAGGTGCACTATCAACAACAGTTCTGGTTGTCTCAAAGTAATAGAGTAAACACTCCCATCTCTTTTTCCCTTTCTGTCAATGTGAAATATGATATATGACTCAAGTCTAAGACTCAAATTGTTAATTTTGCAATCCAACCATGATTCAGAGATGGCAAAGATTCCAGGGTCATTCATTCTTACCCAGGTGATGAAAGTACGTACTAATGTACCCCTTTTTCAGAGAAGCTACAATAACAACTAACTAGTGAAGAACCAGGGTTCACATTTATTTATTATAAAATGACAAGAAAAATTCCTGGGCTCTGATTGGTCAGTGCTGACCTTCAACACTGATGTTATCCCAGCAGATCACACCTATTCAAACAAGCATTTGTCAATGCCAAATGTTGTCTTGCTGGCATTGACATTGGTAATGCCAGAGTTAGAGATGCATAACAGGAATGGCAGTGAAGTACTGAAGTGACACCAACCCCACCCCCATCCTGTAGAGACTGACAGGCATTGGGATGTGCCTTTGGGTCATCAGCTATAATGCTCATGCCATTGCACCTCACCCTGCATGGTGTGCTTTGGGGTCTTTTGGTGTTATACAGGGTGGGGTGCTACAGGTGGGAACCCTAACACCATAGGCATGTGTTGGTATTTTCACTCCAAATTTCCAACATGGGCTTTTTGTGAGCCCACCTCATGAAAAGCAGCACAATCAGTTTGTTAGCTGAAAGGTGGTTTTGCACAGCAGGTATGCCATTTGGCAACACAGGGACAAAAACACATTTTGGGCAGGATGTGGAAAATGACAACTGTATTGTTCATGAGGAGGCATAAAAAAATGGCAACATTGAAAATCTGGAGTGAAAATATGAAAATATGAAAAATTGGTGAAGTCATGAGCATGCATAGAAACTACGCAACACCGTCCGTAATCCAATTTTGGGGAAGTTTGTTAGGCACGTTTTAACATAGTCATTTGGGACCTCCCTCATGAACAGTGGTACTGTGATTTTGTTACTCTGTCCCAAAAGTTGATTTCCCACAGCAACCACGCCATTGCATGCCACAGGTATGGAAACACATTTGGGCAGGATATAAAAATGACACTGTACTGTTCATAAGAAGCTGTGAAAAATGCCAGTGTTGAAAATCTGGCATAGAAATATGCAGATTTGTGAAGTTACAAGGGTGCGTGGAAACTGCACAACGTAAACATACAATCATTTGGACTTTGGCTGAGGTTTTCAACATAGACATTTTGGGCCCTCTGCTCATGAACAGTGTCACCATCATTTCCTCAAACTGTCCTGAAAACTGATTTCACACAGCGACTGCGCTATTCTACGCCCGGACGTCACGAAAACCTGTTTTAGGCCAGGTTATGTAAAATGACAGCTGTACTGTCCATCAGGAACTGTGCCAATTATGAAAATCTGGAGTGAAAATATTACAATTGCATGAAGTTACCAGCGTCTGTAGAAACAGCACAACACACGCTCATAAAACAACCATTTTTGGGATTTTTTCCACCAAATTTGCAACATAGGCTTTTTGAGAGCCCCTTCCCCACCCCATGAACAGTGGCACTGTCATTTCATTACTCTGTCCTGAAAGGTGATTCCATGCAGTGACCACAGAATCACCTTTTGGAACTGAATAATGCCATGACAGTGACTGAATTCATGAGGAGGTATCCGAATAACCCCATGTTAAAAATTTGATGCAAAAATTCCAAAAAATGCCCAAGATATGCACCAAAGTTGAAAAACCCCTATTTATGCCATTACACAGCTTACCGGCATTTCTTCAGTTCGCGGTCAGCTTTGAAAGTGTGCAGACATGTTCCCGTCCACAGAAGATCGTCGACCAGACTCCAGAGGTAAGAATGGGGTGGGGGTGTGGGTGTGAGGAAGGCAGGGTGCACAGAGGGTGGTGCAGGTTGTGGGAGGGGCAAGAGACAGCGAGGACTGTTTCTTTTTCACAGGTTAAAAAAAACATTGCAGGACTGTTTTATTTTCAGGAGATTTGGCACACTGGGGTGGGCTCCCAGCATGCCACCTAAGTGTTTTTGGGAGGATGCTTTAGCGATGGAGGATTGGGCACTCCCGTCAGCACAAGGAAAGCGGGGGGCAAGAGCCAGAGGATTGGGCACCCCCGGCATATAACAAATGGCAGGTGGAGTGTTTCATGCTGACTGGGAGTGTGCTCCCCTGTCGCATATACATTGGGGGCAGGGCATGCCAACAGGGGGATTGGGCACCCCCGAAGTCGGCATTATTGCTGGCAGTGTGCCGCCATGTTTTTGTTTTTTTTTGCCTCAGCAGGGTAAGCATGTCAGGAGGTCCATTGGGTGTGACGAGTTTTGCTCGCATTGCAGCGGACCTTTTCTTAGATGTGTTCACCTGCATGGTGTGGTGCCTGCAAGCAGGCTGATTGAGGAATGAGGGACACACCTACTGATGCATGCCCTGCATTCGCTCAACAGTGACTGTGCCTCCAAATGTGCTACTACCCCAATATGTTGGCTGCGCATGCACGAGCCAACATAAAAAGAGACCACTATGGTTCTCTAAAGACATAGCAGAAAAAGTAAAAGCAAAAAACCTAGCATTTTGAAAGTACAAAAAGACACAGAAGGAGGAGAATAGGAAAAACTACCAGGAGAAACAAAGGGAGGCAGGGAAGGAAGTTAGATGCATAAGGCACAAACAGAGGAAGATATTGCCCAATCAGTAAAGAAGGAGATAAAACTTTCTTTAGATATACAAGCGGGATGAGGAAGATCAAGAGAAATAGTAAGGATAAAAAGGAAAAAGGGGTTGCGAGAATGCAAAGAATGCAGACATTTTGAACAAATACTTTTGATCAGTATTTAAAGAGGAAGGTGGTGATGGGCCAAAGATAGGGACCAGGCATTAATGGCAGGAAGTGGACACCAGTTCTTTTACAGAGAGAAAGTCCTCAAGGTATTAACACAATTAAAAGTAGGCAAGGCAATGGGACCTGATGGAGTGCACCCCAGGATACTGAGGGAGCTGAAAGAGGTGCTGGTTGCACATCTGACAAGTCTGTTCAACTTATCATTAGAAACAGGGGCAGTTCTGAGGGACTGGAGGAGGGCAGATGTGGTCTCACTTCACAAAAGTGGAAACAGGGAGGAAGCAGGAAATTACAGACCTGTCAGGCTGACTTCGGTAGTGGGCAAAGTAATGGAAACACTACTAAAGGAAAAGATAGTGGAATACCTTGTGACCAGTGAATTAAAGGATCTTAGGCAACATGATTTCATGAGGGAGGTCTTGCCAGACAAAGCTGATTGAGTTCTTGACTGGATAACCATAGTAGTGGATCAGGAGGAGCAGTAGATGTAGCCTAACAGGATTTCAGTAAGGCCTTCAAAACGTTCCACATAGAAGACTGGTGAACAAGCTGCCCTGTCTGGGAGTGGATCAAAAATTATAAACTGGGTAAGAAGCTGGTTAAACAACAGGAGTCAGAGGGTGGTGGTAAATGGTGTCCACCATGGAGAGAAGGATAGGCGACCAGCGGGGTGCCTCAGGGCTCAGTATCAGGTTCGGTCCTGTTCAATGTCTTTATTAGTGACATTGCAGTAGGGCTAGAAGGGAAAGTATGCTTATTCGCGGATGATACAAAAACCTGCAACAGAGTAGACACACCGGGGAAGGGGGGGTGAGGGATGATTGTTGGAAGAATGGTCAAGGTTTTGGCAACTGGGTTTCAGTGCAAAAAATGCAAAATCATGCACTTCGGACACAGAACTTGGGGAAGGGGGCTATATACCAGTTGGGAGGAGAAGTACTGACAACCACCAAACAGGAAAGGGACCTGGGGGGTAATTATTTCTGATGATCTGAAGGTAGCCAAGGGTGGTAAGGCAGTGGGGAAGGCTAGCAGGATGATCGGGTGCATAGGGAGGTGTATCACCAGTAGGAGGAAGGAGATAATATTATCCCTGTACAGATCACTGGTAAGACCCCATCTTGAGTACTGTGTCCAGTTCTGGAGGACCCCACCTCTGGAAGGACATTGATAAGGTGGAGGCTGCCCCGGGGTGAGGACAACTCTTCCCTGTAGCCCCTGTCACAAGGGGAAGTTATGGGATATGTCTGGGGTGGGGTTGGACCCAGGTAGACCAAGCGTCACCAGGTCAGAATAGGGTATATATCTCTGGGATCAGAGCAGGTCACTGGAAGACAATAATGACTGAGAAGAAAAGCCCTAGAGAAATATTTAAAAAAAAAGAATCCACTGAACTAAGACTGTGACACCCCAAGTGTGCCTCACAAGCACTTTGTGTAGTAATCAGCTTAGCCCTGCCAATCCCCCATAGAGTGAAGACTTTATCTGAGATTCTGGATGAGAATCCTTGCCTGCTATCCATATCATAGGGAGACCCCACCCCGAGGACCCAGTCATACATAAATATTAAATGATACATTCATCCAGCACCTTGATTACAAGAGGGCCACAGAGGGTAAAGCAGTCTGTAAGCTCCCCTCCCAGTGTCTAGGGGTATTCCTGATGGTAGTTAGGGGAAGGGAGGCACTTGCAGCCAGAACCACAGTCCCAGAAATTAAAACTCTTTACCTGGGTTCCGATTAGTGGTCTTTGTGGGGGGTGCAAGTAGTTCAAAGAATGGGGTATCAGCAGCTGCAGGGGCAAACTTAGTTAAATCACAAAGTGCAACAATTAAGTCCATTGTCCACTCAGGAGTAAAAGAGAAAAAAAAATTATTTAATTGTGCAACAATTGATAAATCCACTCCATGGAGAGTGGGGTGCATAATTAAATGGTGGGCAAGTTTATGGGCACAGAGCCCAATACAGTCTGTAGTAAATGTTTGTTTCCCAATAGCTTCTTCTACAGTGCTTCCTTCAGAGCCAAGGAGGCTCTGCGAATCCTGGCAGCAGTACTTTGCAGCAGGCCGAAACAGGCCACACATGATCTTCCCTCCAAACTTCTCTCCCACACATTACTTGGCTTCACTTTTCCTTTCCCAGACAACCTTTTGGGCACCACAAATATGGCTACAGACTTGAATGCAGCTTATTGCAGCTGGTCCCAAATCCCTACTGCAGTGGTTCGATTCTGGAGTTCTCCCTAAACATGTATGGTGTGCCTACAAACAGAGACCCAAAAGAAATGGCTATGTTCACTCATGCTGAAGCCAGTGCAAAGCTTTGAGCATCCCAGGGCATCATAGCACCAGCAGGACCCTGACGATCCCAGAGACCCAGACCACTGTCTCCTCTTTGGCTGCATAGGTTACAGGGCATGCTCCCTGGCCAGACCACTGTGCCACACAGAAAGGGATACAGGTTGCCACCACTACCTTCCCTACAGTACAGGCTGCCACCACCGCATCGCCCCAATGGCCTGGCACTCCCCAGGACTCCACTTGCTCTCACCCCTCGGACAAGGATACCAAGACCCATCTGTACTGCCCCACCTTGGTGCCAGACATCATGAGGTAGGTCACACTTAGACTTTCTGGGCTCCAGCCCCCCAAAATTGTCACAGGTGGTCCCCCTCACTGGCTCAAGCTCCCAGGCGTACTCCGGAACTGCTACATTTACTGCCAGTCTTCAAGGGTGGTGGGCCGGGGTGGCAAATGGCCCACCCCAGCCCCAAACCTCAGCCCTTATGGCTGAGCACACACAGGCCACCTCTTTTGTCTTCCTCTGTCCCAGAGCTCCCTCTTTTGTGTCAAAACCCTCCCTTTTTAAACCCTCTGGGGTGAGCCCCTCCTCCCCGCCAGCAGGCAGGGCCCAGTTCCAGACACAGTAGCTTCAAAATTTAACTAGTAAGCTCTCAAAGGGGGCTTACAAGTAGAAGAGTTGTTCTCATGACATTTTTATAACTGCAAATATCTAAAGTTCAGTTCTGATTTTACATAAATACAGTCAGATAGGTAAGACCATTAGTGAGAGACACGTGGTTTGTGTAACCCAGTAATAGTGAAGCAAACAAACATAACAGCAGCAATAATCAAACAGATTGCAGCATGAATTGATGGTTGTGACTCAGTCCATGAGCCCCATAGTTTGTTCCATGCAAGCCAAGTCCTGAATTTAGCATCCTTTATGCCAATGAGCAAGAACATATTGATATGGCAATTACTCAACCTGACCAGGACTATAGCTCATGTTTCCTGACTGATAGGGATCCGTGGCAACTCTCTTCCCACTGTTGAGGGGTGCCTGCAGTACCACTGTGTTCCTTCACAACAGTACTGCCCTTAGACATCAATTTGATCCCAAACTCATCCAGAACTGGGTTTGAGGTTCGGCTGAAGTCTAGATTTATAGAACACACACAAAATGAACTGCACTTACAGAAGGGAAGCAGTGCTGTTGCAGAAGGAGCACTCACTCCCAGCTTCAAAACTACTACAACAAACATACCTGCTGCACACTCAGAGTAGGAAGTATACACTATGTAACAAGTTGCTATTCTGCTCCATGTCATTTATTCCATGAAAAAAAGATATCAGTCCATCAGTACATCCAAAAGCTGCATAGTATAATTAAAAAACAAGTTTACTTAGCTTTAGCTCAGTGGCTACTAGTAATGACATAGCTACCTCCGACCCAAACACCCCGGAGCTTTGACTCACCCAAGTCTTTGTCAGGGGATGGGCTTACAGGTGATAGAGCCACACTTAAGTAACCAGTCTAATTTAAAGATACTGTTATCATTATTGGTGAGTAGTACCTGGTACAATAGTGTGGCTCTCACAGCTAGGAGTATAAACATATTATATCTCAAAATTCATTTTACAGGTGTACCTCATATACCATACTGTACCCATAAAATAATAGAAAACAGTACAATTATGATACCATATTAATGCCATATTAATAGAAAAGTGACGGGGTGGGGAGGGTATTACTCAAATAACCCCACAATTAAAAATGTTAAAAGAGATATGAATGTCCTTGGTTAGGGAGATGATTGAGAGGCACAAAAAGGATAGAAAACACTGCCATCTGTACTGTAAGGCACTGTGATTGCCCCATTATTATATGCCCCAAATTCTAATACTACAAGTATAGCGGCCCAGCATCAATCTTACCAGCTCTGCTAGTTGAAGGTCAGAGAGATGATATAAAGATAAAAGGAGGATGTCAGATATGGTCCCACAGACTGAAAAGAGAAAGGAGAAAAAAGGATATTGTTAATAATCATCAATGTAGATATTCACTCAATACATACAGAGCAATAAAACCTTTCAATATTGATACTAGTGACAATAATCTAATAAATCAAATTGGAGATGGTCCGCTAAATTATGTAAAATTATATTACTGAAAACCTATGATAGTGGGATTCAAATCAACTTGGAAGGGGGGTTGAGGGGCTTTATTGGAGTGCCTTTGAGATGTACAACTCAGGTTAATGTAAGTTGTACTTTACTTAATTCATTTTAACATGGTTTATTAATTTCTACTCTGAGGGTGTAGTAGGGGTGTTTGTTGTAGTAGTTCTGAAGGCTTGGTTTACACTTCTTGTTCCAACGGCAGCTTTGCTGAGCTGCAGTTCCAGTATGTCCTCTCAGGGATCAACAAATGGTATTGGTGCCTTGGTGGCCTTGCAAGGCCTGACACCTGTTGGCCTAATGGGACCAGTGAAACACTGGGCCCCAGCCACCTAGAGTCACTTGGCATAGGCCTGACCCAGGTCACCATGAAGACTGGCACATGATAGTAGAGCCACTCCTGTTCCCGACTGCCATACTCAGTCACATCCAAAGGGAACCCAGCCAACTTGCTGCTGCAAGGCTCATTTTAACAGAAAAACATAACACTCATCCACTAACCAAATAATGTCACAAAGTATAGTGCAAAAAATTAAACTGAGTGACAACTTTACTAATAAAACTTACACATATAAGATGGTTAAGATGCCCAAGGTGGCAGCAGCAAAACTCAAGGTTTCATTCTTGTAACATTTTTTCAAGAGTAGTGTCTTATCTATCTTACATGTGTAAATTTTATTTAAAAAATTGTCACTCAGTTTTTGCACTATATTTTTGTGCCAGTGACATTATTTGGTTAGTGTGTGAGTGATAAGTTTACTGCTAAAGTGAGACTGTTTTCTTTTCCACTTAAGCACCCCCTTATTGGTTCTGGAGTGCATATTTTTTGCAATGTGTGCACTGCAAGGCCTTTCAAAGAATGATAGAATCATTTCTGAAAGAAAGAATTGTTGAGTATCATTTCTGAAAGAAAGAATTGTTGAGTACCTAGATGCCAGTTGGGCACAGGACCCAAGGCAGCATAGATTCACAGCAGGAGGGTCATTTCAGATGAATCTAATAGATTTCTTTGACTGGGTGACCAAAGCAGTAGACCAGGGAGGGGCTGTGGTCATGGCCTACCTAGACTTTAGCAAGGTATTTGACACAGTCCCACACAAAAGATTAATAAGTAAGTTAGCCAGACTGGGAGTGGGTCCCAGGGTGATAGCATGGGTAAAAATTGGCTGGACAACTGGACACAGAGGGTAATAGTACCAAAGTCCACTCTAAAGAAAGGGGTTACTAGCAGGGTACCACGGGTTCAGTATTAGGGCCAGTCCTCTGTAAGGCTTTATAAGTGATGTTTCAGAGGGACTGGAAGAAAAAGTATTGCCTCTTTGCAGATTGCACAAAGATATGCAACAGGGCTGATACACAAGGTGGGTGGAAAGGATGAGAAGGGACTTGGTAAGGTTGGAGGAATGGTCAAAAGTATGGCAGCTTAGATTCAATGTAAAACAGTGCAAATTAATGCACCTGTGAAACAAAAACCAAGGGGAAGAGTACACAATGGAGGGACCTGGGGGTAGTCATATCCGACAACCTAAAGGTAAGCAGGCAATGTGAGAAGGCAGTAGTGAGGGCTGGGGGGATACTGGGATGCAGAGGGAGAGGCATCACCAGTACAAAACAGGAAGTTGTTATCCCTCTGTACAGACAGTTGGTGAGACTCCATCTGGAGTACTGCGTGCAGTTCTGGAGACCCCATCTCTGCAAGAACATAGACAGGATGGAGGCAGTCCAGAGGAGCACAACTAAAATGGTGCAGGGTCCGCACCAGAAACCATACGAAGAGAGAATAAAGAAGCTTAATATGTATACCCTCGAGGAAAGGGGGACATGATAGAAACGTTCAAGTACCTCAAGGGAATCAACAAAGTCCAAGAGGGTAGCATCTTTCAGAAAAAGAGATGTGCAAGAACAAGGGGGCACAGTCTGAAGATAGAGGGGTGCAGCTCAGGAGCAATTTGAGGAAGTATTTTTTCTCAGAGATGGTGGTGGACGCATGGAACAGCCTTCCTAAGGAGGCTGTAGGGTCAAAAACAGTGGGGGAATTCAAGAATGCATGGGACAGACATAATAAGACAATTATAGTGGGGGGTAGGAGGAAGTAGGCTGTTGGTTAACTAGCATCTGCAGCTTATCCAGTAGGTAGGGAAATGGGCAGACTGGGTGGGCCAAGCTGTCCTTATCTGCCATCAAAGTCTATGTTTCTAAGGCTTCCTCTTATCTCTAAAACTCCTTCACTTCACCTGTGGTGCCATATATTTACCTACTTGCATTGAGCAAACAACTTTGTCCCCACCACTTCCCCAGTCCTGGACATGGTCCACTATAAACCCAAAACAGGGTCTGGGGGTACATGTGTATTTGTGTGTGTGGTGTGGGGAGAGTCAGAAAGAAAGCTAGAAGAGGAGGATGGCTTTTTAGTACCATACCACATGTCAAATTGTGATGAGAACTCAGATTAGGGACAGTCACATGGATTGGAGAGGTGATTGTACATAGCTCATTTCAAGTGCAATATATGTCTGGCAGATTTAATGGTGTCTGAAGGAGCATTTCAGCTAGTGGAAACAGCAGAGGTGAAGGCCTTTTCTCCAACTGTTTTATGCATCCTTGGTATTTGAAATTGATCCTTTTCCTGAGATCTGAAGTGATAGGACTGTGAAGACTTGAAATGAGTCATTGAGATAAGAAGGATAAAGGCCATGGATGCACTTGTAGAGACAAGAGATTACATTTAATTCACATCTGTTGTCTGAAGGAATAATTTTAGGCTCAAGTACAACTAGTAGTTGTGGGCCATTCTGTTGCATTTTAGTGCAAACCTATGGATATTATTACACATCAGTGTGACCTTATGCAATACTGTGGGGTCTGCTGAACTATAGACTTCATTTGCAATTTACTCTTGTAGTGGCAGAAGTGATTGCTTATTCAGGTGCTTTCTAGTTTGGAGGTCTGGCCAGTTGTGATTTCAGTATAGTAAATTCAGTTTTTTTATTTGATTGCCCAATCTATGTGCTCACAGAAGGTCAATCTAGGATTGAAACAAACACCGAGCTATGTGAAGTGCAGTACAACATTGTCAGTCAGTAATATACTAACAAACTAATTGCCAGCAGATTAGGCCTTACGGTCTATCGAGTCTGCTCGAACCTGAGATACCTAGTTGGGTGGCGAGGACCTCCCCCCCCTTGTGTTTCAGAAACCCCTATCATCCATCCCCACCCTCCCTGAGCCATGCCATCATCTGATACATCCACTTTCTGTGTCTGTCCCACCCTCTTGAAGCTCTTCACTGTGATTTCTGAACCAGCTCTCCAGGCAGTGCATTCCAAGGGTTCACTACCTCTCAGAGAAAAACCTCCTCCTCTTTCCCCTCACCCTTCCACCTTCCAACTTCAAACCATGCCCTCTAGTGATACCTCCCTGCTTTAGTCTAAAGATCCCATCCATGTTTCGCTTATCTATTCCCTTGAGGTACTGAAGACTTCAGTCATATCCCACCATCTCTCCTCTCTTCCAATGAAAACAGGCAGAGCTCCTCAAGTCTGTCCTCATATGTCAAATCCCCTAGTCCTCATATCATCTTAGTTGCCCTCCTCTGTACCCTCTCCAGGAGCTGTATGTCCCTCTTCAAGTGTGGTCTCCAGTACTGTACACAATACACAAGGTGTGGTCTAACCAGTCCATTGTAGAGCAGCAGAATCACTTCCCTGCTCCTAGAGGTGATCCCCCTTACGATGCATCCCAACATCCTGTTTGCCTTGCTAGCCACTCTTCTGCACTGCTCAGAGTTATTCATACATGCAGCCACCATGACCTCTAGGTCTTTTTCCCCTGTTGAGGCCTCCAGCGCCTCCCCTCCCAGGGTGTACCTGTGTTTGGGGTGTCCCCGCCCAAGATGTAACACCTTGCACTTGGTGATACTGAAATTTAATTTCCATGTGTGAACCCAGCTTTCCAGGGTGTCCAGGTCCCCTTGCAGGGCCAACCTCCCCTCTTCCCCCTCAACTACTGCTCCCATCTTGGAGTCATCAGCGAAGAGACTCATTTCACACCCTATACCCTCCCTGATGTCTGATATGTATACATTAAACTGTATCGGACCCAGGACAGAGCCCTGCGGTACCCCACTACCGATCTCTGTAGGGTTCGAGAGCTCCCCACCAACCACTACTCTCTGGGTGCATCCAGCTAGCCAGTTTTCAATCCATCTGACAAATCAAAGGGTCTACTCCCAACTCTGTCAGTTTCTCCACCAGACCATTGTGGGGGACAGAGTAACACCTTCTGAAGACCAAGAATAATACATCCACAGGCTTTCCCTGTATAGTTCTGATGTTACCCATTCACAGAACTCCACAAGATGGGTTTGACATGATCTACCTGGCACAAACCCATGTTGCCGACTATCCAGACCTCCCACCTCCTCCAAGTACACCCCCAATCATTTCTTTAGTATACTCTCCATTAATTTTCCCACCACTGAGGTCAAACTGATGGGTCTATAGTTACCTGGTACTTCCCTCGACCCCCCTTTATGGATTGGCACCACATGTGCCTCTCGCCAATCCCTAGGTACCCTCCCTGTCTCAAGCGACCTGTTGAAGAGCTCCACCAGGGCTGCAGCCAGTATGTCCACCAACTCCCATAGTACTCTGATGAATGCCATCAAACCCAGGAGATTTATCTTCTTTAGGGCCTTGAGGCTACCCACACCCTTCGTGGAGATAGCATCATCTGTCCCTCCACCTTACTGGACTTTTTGTCCTAATCCTGATGTGACTCCCCTGGGGTACCTCTCCCTCTCTCTTGCTCCATTTCTGTTGCTCCCTTGATCCCACTCACTACTGCTTCTATCCCCATCATGCCTTGCTTTGTAGATATCCCATCCCCCTCCCTAGTGAACACAGAGGTGAAGTACTTGTTTAATACCTCTGCCTAGTCCCTCGCCTCTTCCACCCACCCTCCTTCTGATCTCAATCTGCTGAGATGGCCCTTAGTTTTTCTCTGCTCCCCAATGTACCGGAAGAACCCTTTTCCCTCCATGTATCCCTGTGCCTGCTGCTGCTTTACTGGACTTTGCCCTCTCACCATCCAGGTGACTCTTCTAGATGCAAGATGGTACATTTCTTTTCCCTAAAACGCTTGTTGTTTATATTTTTTGTAGACACTTCTTTTCTTTGACTGCTACCTGAACCTCACTGGACCACCAGCATGGTTTATGTGACCTTGCTCCCTTACATTTCACCTTAGCGCAGGTCCTGACTGCCTCATGAAGTCCCTGTTTTATGACCTCCCATCTCTTTTCCACATTTGTCATTGATGTAATCCCCTTCAAGTGATCTTTGAGAATATTTCCCATGCCCACAAAGTCTGCCCCCCTGAAGTCCACTGCCAGTGTCCTAGATCTCCCCCCTCCACCTATGCTTATTTGAAACCAGACAGTATTGTGGTCGCTCCCAGTCAGGTATCCTCTACAACCGGTCCCTTACAGATCCCCATCTGCCAGAACCATCCAGGACATGCCCCTCCCTTGTGGGCTCCATCACATGCTGTGTTAAGAACACATCCTGAAGCCATCCAGCAGCCTCTGGTCCTTGGCCACCTTAGAGGACATGGTTCCCCAGTTTGTACCTGGCATATTAAGGTCCCCATCAACACCACTCCTTCCCTTTTGGTCCACACTGAGCAATGTTCAGGAAAGAGGTTTGGTTTTATCTTCTGTTTTAACTGAAATATTTGAATAATTTTGTACTTGAAATTAGTTCTGTGTGTTAAAATTACTACTTTGAGTTAGAACTGTTACTTGGGCTGTGATATTGTAACTATTAGGGCTTATGTGCTGGGTGGGAACACTTGTTTGGCAGTGATAATTAGAGTGAAATTTAAATGTGATGTTTGCCTGGTGGTGGTAGAGCCTCCACCCACCCTGTTTTGTAGGCATCCTCAAATACTGAAAAGCCATTGGGGGTTGGGATTGAAGGGCTGTGCATTTCTGTTTGTGATTGAAATTTGAAGCAACAGGAACTGGTGGGCCTGTGACATCATATGAACTGATGTCTGCATACACACGCTGTTAGTTGGTGGACACACACTGGACTGTATGTGTTTGTGAGACTTGGGAACTTTATTGGTGGGGTTGAAATTGGGTTTATAAATAACTGCAGTCATTCTAGAGAGAGACTTTATTCAGGGGAAGGGACTGAGAAAAGGGGTGTGTTCCATTATGAAAAGAGAGGGACAAACAGGGTGGCCACATTCCACCATGGCAGGCATCTTCGGAAAGGTTGTAGGCTGCACAGGCTGTGGGATGGCAAAAATTCTCAATTGGGCCTGGAGAGAGGGAGGCTGCCCACTCTGTAGACAGCTATCTTGTATCAGGAGTGAAGTATATTGGTTAAGGAGTAAGCTGGGGGAGTTGGGAGGTTGCCCAAGGATAAGGGGTGTGGATATGGGTGGCAGAAGGGTGCAGCTGAGTGGAGGCTGGGAACAATCAGAAATTACAGGATGTTATATTATAGCAAGCAGGAGGGGGATATTAGGGACAGAGGACCCTTTGATAGGGATGTTGACGCTAAGGGGAAAACGTACGGGGTAAACATTCTGAATATAAAGAGAGTGGCGGGGGAAGAGTCAAGAGGGGCTGTTGTGGGGAAGCCTAGAAGAGCAGACAGTGAGAAGGGAGGGGCTGTTGTGGGGAAGCCTGAAAGAGCAGACTGTGGGAAGGGAGCTCCTAAGGAGAACAGGTCTAGAGGGGAGGAAGAGGGGCAGTTTAGAGGGGCAGTCAGGGGAAACTCAGGTTACTTGATGGAGGCTGGCATAGAGTGTTACAATAAATTTGAGTTACTAAGCAACCTAGAGGGGGAGGAAGGGGTTGGTGGAAATGAGGAAACTGATACAGAGGCCAAGGGGAGGGAGTCGGATACCCATAGGGCATCACAGACTGGCAATGGAAAGGATAGAAATAGTCCCAGAGGGAGAAGGGGAAACATAAATGTTAAGTAGATGGGGGAGATGCAGCATATTGCAGACATGAGGGAGGAGACACGACTGGAGAGAAACTGGGAGACAAGGAGGCGGTGGAGGGTCCCCCTTCAGCAGGGGGTCTGTACCAAGGATGGGGCCCTAGGTATAGGGGACCCACAGAGGGCCTCTGGAGGTAGGGGTACTATTACAAGGGGAGGATGGCGGTGTGGGGAAGGGGAAACCATCAGGGCCAGGATAAATGGTTTGGATAAGAGAGGGTTAAAGGGGACACCTATTCGGGGGGGGGCTGAGTTAAGTGGGTAAAATAATAAGGGAGGCAGAAAGGTGAGAGTGACAAGGGGGTCTCAAATAAGGCAGGAAGACTCCTATGGAATTGAGATCACGAATAAAGGTGGGGATGGGAGGTTGAGAGCACATAGTGGAGGTAACCATAAGGATGATGGCAATGTTAAGGTTCTGTTATTGGGAGATTCGATGATTAGGGGTATCCAGTGGGAGGGACAGGGGGGTGGATGCCATAGCCAGGTGAAGGTAGTGAGTATCTCTGGGCTGACAGTGCACAGAGCAAAGTTCATGGTGTATGAACTGGTTAGGGATTGTGGAGGGAAACTGGATTTCCTGGTGCATTTGGGAACTAACAATCTAGAGGGAAATAGCATTTTGGAAATCCAAGCAAGGTTCCAAGAACTTGCCAGAGTCTGTCAGGATAATGGATGCAGCATTTTCTTTTCAGAGATATTGCCAGTACCAAAGGCCTCAGTGGGGAAAAAAATGAAGATCACAGAGGTTAATGACTGGCGCAGGAAGTGGGGTGAAGAGAGTGGGTTGGGGGTGTTAGGGAACTGGAAAGGAGTTTTGGAGGATAAGGGACTGTATGCCAAGGACAGGCTTCATCTTGCCCCATTAGGAAAGGAAGTCCTTAAACGGGGTGGCTGACTACATTCAAGAAAGGTGGGTTTAAACTTGTGGGGTGAGGGATAAGGGAGGGCTGACCAGAAGCCCTCTCCTCCAGATGAGGGGTAGCCTTCAAACCCAAGGGAGGGAAACAGATGGGGAGATTTCAGGAGGAGCAGAGGGAGGATGGAAGTATAAGGAACCTGGGTGGGGTTCGACAAAGGGGATCAGGGATAAGGGTTGGGGGGTGGTGTTAGTAAATGCCAGGAGCTTGGGAAACAAGTTGCCAGAGTTCCCGGCCATGCTGTTCGGGGGGGTGGATGTGGCGGTGGTCAAGGAAACGTGGGCCAACAAAAACCATGACTGGGACCTAAACGTGCAGGGCTACAACATGCTTAGGAAGGATAGAAAGGAGGGCAGAGGGGGTGGAGTGGCTATGTTCATTAGAGAGGACATAGAAATTGCTAGGGTAGAAGAGGCAGAGGGAAACGTGGAGGAAAAGGAAATGTTGCATCCATTATCCCGACAGACTCTGGCAAGTTCTTGGAACCTTGCTTGGATTTCCAAATGCTATTTCTCTCTAGATAATTAGTTTCCAAGGCACCGGAAATCCAGTTTCCTCCACAATCCCTAACCAGTTCAGTACAATCATGAACTTTGTTATTCTGTGCACCGTCAGCCCAGAAATACTCACTACCTTCACCCGGCTATGGCATCCACCCCCTGTCCTCCCACTGGATACCCCTAATCACCGAGTCTCCCAATAACAGAACCTTAACACCGCCATCATCCTTATGGTTACCTCCACTATGTGCTCTCAACCCCCCATCCCCACCTTTATTCATGATCTCAATTCCATGGTAGTCTTCCTGCCTTATTAGAGACCCCCCCGTCACCCTCCCCTTTCTGCCTCCATTGTTATTTTGCCCACTTAACTCAGACCCCCCCCGAATAGGTGTCCCCTTTAACCCTCTCTTATTCGAACCATTTATTCTGGCCCTGATGGTTATGAGAATTATTGCCATTCCACAGCCTGTGCAGCCTACAACCCTTTCCAAAGATGCCTGCCATGGTGGAATGTGGCCACCTTGTTTGTCCCTCTCTGTTCATAATGGCACACACCCCTTTTCTCAGTCCCTTCCCCCTGGAATACAGTCTCTCTCTATACTGACTGCAGTTATTTACAAACCCAATTTCAACCCCACCAATAAAGTTCCCAAGTCTCACAAACACATACAGTCCAGTGTGTGTCCAGTCCCACTAACAGTGTGTGTATGCAGACATCCGTACTCTATGACATGCAGGCCCACCAGTTCCTGTTGCTTCAAATTTCAGTCACAAACAGTAATGCACAGCCCTTCAATCCCAACCCCAATGGCTTTCAGTATTTAACATCACATTTAAATTTAACTCTAATTATCACTGCCAAACAAGTGTTCCCACTCAGCACACAAGCCCAATAGTTACAATATCACAGCCCAAGTAACAGTTCTAACTCAAAGTAGATAAACCAAACCTCTTTCCTGAACAACCTCCTACTTCTGTTCCCAGGTGGACATACTGCAAGAACCAATGTAATCCAGTGATAATTACTCCAATTTGTCATGCAGGAAACTGTGACATCCAATTACAGATTGCTTCCTCCTGGTGGGCAGCACTGACATACTCTGGTGGTGTTCCATTCAACAAGAGATTTGGATACTATTTTGTGATTGTGAGCTGTTGAAACAGCACTACTTTGGTGTATGATCTGTTGTTATTTGACAATCAGTTACTGTATGTGTCAAATTGAATACTGACTATTGGAAGTATAAACATCCTTAATTCATTTGGCTGTATTGTTTACTGAAGTGTTATCTGCATCTAAATGTGTTTTCCGTTGGTGTTTTGCATGTTCTCAGTGGTGAACTGATCCTGCTAAGGGACTTCAGTGTCAATTGGCCTCCCAGCATTCAGGCTGACCACCCACAAGGTTGAGTCATTTAACCTCACACAGATTATCATGGAACCCACCTGGCTAAATCCCCTCTCTCACAACCATTCTGTCCTCGACTGAGTTCTTTCTTGCCACCCTCATTGTATAGTTGCAGCAGGTATCTTGCCAAACACTTTCAGTTACCACTGCATGGCATTCTGAGGCAGGCAGGAAGATCCAGCTATATCCACCTTCCCCATTAAATACATCTGGACCAGGTCCCTCAGGTCACTCAATAACTTTGCTCTCTTGAGTGACCTTGCTGCTGTTAATTGGACAGTCATACCCTCTGCCACTGATATTGGCATTGCCCTCTCCATGTTTCACTCCAAATTCTACTCAGTTTGGGACGAGCACGCCCCCCCCCTCAGAAAATCCAAGCTCTCCATTTTGCCTGGATTACCCCCGGCATCATTGATTGGTACAAGTCCCATGATCATGATCAGGCACATTACAAATTATCTCAATCCCTTCCTGACCTCCTCTTCTACAGGACTATTAAGAACTCATGTACAGAGGCTGTCTGGCTGCAAAGTCACAATATTTGAAGGACAAATTTCAGAACAACCTTAACACCCCTTCAAAGTTCTAAATGGTAATTCACTCCCTCTTCATCCTTCCCACTCAGTTCCCCCCTACAATAGTTCTGTGCAGAATTTTCAAATTCTGGCAGAATGAAATTTCGCTGAATTTACAAAATTCCTCCATAGTTCCACTGAATTTCACCAGAAATGGGATAGTGGAATTATGTGGCAGAAAATAGTTGTGGAATGATTTTCCATGGAAAAAAAATGCTGTTCTGTAGAATATTATTCAGCAGATCTCGATATTTTCCATGGAAATTGTTGCAGAATAATTTTCATTGGAAAATTGCTGTTCTATGGAATATTATTCTGTAGATCACAGTAGACAGAATTTGGCAGAAGAAACAGTGAAATTCCGGTGAAAATTCTGGTGGTGGAATGGTCATGCCACACTAATTTCACCAGCATAATTCTGCATTCTGACCTACAGCCCTTATGGTAAATGGCTCACCAATGTCTATATCCCTCATCTGTTGCTGCTCACTTCATTGAGTTCTTCACCACTTGTGCTGCCCCTTCCACTCACCCTCAAGCCTCACCTCATATTCCACCACCCACTGCTCCACTTCACATTTCCTCTCCTCTCCCCTCCAAAAGTTGCCACTTTCCTCCTGTTACTACCCAGAAAACCCTGTCTGCCCTTTACTCCCTTAACCTGTGCAAATCCAACCCTGGTGGGCTGGATCCTAAGTTACTCCATATCTTTGTTCCTGCCATAACATCTCCTCTGACTTAACTACACAGTCTTTCCTTCTCCCTCAGTGCTGCCTTTCAGTTCTAGAAGTTGGCCAAAGTTCTTCCACTCCACAAAGGTGGTGGGGACCCTTCCTCCCTGGGTAACTTCCAGCCAATCTTCCTCCTCCCTTCCCTTGTTAAGCTGCAAGAGAAGCTTGTCTACACCAGACTCTCTGATTGCCTATCCTCCACCGATTTCCTCTCCCTGTTCAGTCTGTCTTCCAGAAGCATCACTCCACCATCTCCTCCCTGTTGCGCATAACTGATTCTGTCTTCTCAGGAATGGATCAGGGGCATAAAATAGCTGCCATTTTTATCAATCTGGCCAAGGTCTTTGACTCAGTGTCCCATCCACTCCTCCTGGATAAGCTGAGTTCTGCTGGTGTCTCAGAACCTGCTGTAAACTAGTTCCATTCTTACCTCTCAGACCATCTCCAGTCAGTACAGGTTGGTAGCACCTTGTTACCTCCACTTCTCATCCCAGTGAGGGTCCCACAGGGCTCCATCCTGGGGCTCATCCTGTTCTCCATCTTACTTAATGACCTCCCCTTGGCTTGTGCCAACTCGCACACACATATATACAGATGATACAGTTATCTACACCTCCAGTCCCTCTACCATAGCCATGGAAGGTCTGCTCCAGTACAACTTCCACAATGTCCAGTGCTGGTTCCAATCAAAGCAACTCTGGGTCAACATAAATAAAACTGTGTCTATGACCTTTGGTACCATTCAGAAAATGGCCAGGCTCCCAGCTTTGCCTGTCTTCTCCACCTTTGATGGCAGCCCTGTAGAAGAGGTTCAATCTTTCAAGTACCTTGGGGGTGGCTAGACAAAAACTTGACTTCTCTGCCCACATCGACACCATACATGCCAAGCTCCACCCTCGACTTGGTGCCCTGTACCACAATAAAGATTGTCTGTCTCCACAGATCCACCATGAGCATGTCCCCAAAATAGTGCTTCCCATCTTTGACAATGTGGATGTAGTCTATGGCACTGCTCCCTCAACCTCCCTGGTCACACTGGACACCCTCTGCAATTCCATCTGCCACTTTGTTAACAACTCCCCTTGTCATACTCATCACTGGTCACCTTATTCCTCTTTAACCATTCTCTCTCTACCCTCATGTTGCCAGATCCAGAGTGCCTCATTCAGATCCAAATACTGCTTTGGAACACTTCCCTCCTTCCTTTCATCACTTCTCTCCCTCATCCCCATTGCCTCCTGCTCCCTCTGATCTAGGGCTCCTCATACCTTCACCATTTCTCATACCCACTCCTGTTAGGCAATCAGCCTTTTCCTATTGTCACTCATCACTTTGAAACCAACTACTCTCTTCCATCCCCTTCAGTGTCTCCCTTGGCTCCCTCAGGTATCAGGTAAAACTCCTTCCCTCCCCATGCTCCTGTTTTCCCTCTACTTTATGGTTCCCCTTGTATTTGCCTCCTACTCAGGTGTAGGGGTGACTCAAATGACTTACTTTGTTGCTTCTACCTTGATTGATCATTTTGCATTTACTCCTGTAATTATTGCTATTCTCTGGTTGCTCTTTATTGTAACTACAAACTATGTCTGTGCTATGTATTTGTATCCCCTATTCCCTTCCTGCAGGCTGAAGCTGGGAATGAGCCTTGGCTCAGTGTGCCTTTCCTGGTCACCAGCTTTCAAATCAATAAATTAAAAAATATATATATATATATATATTTGTATGTACACATACATACACACTGTGTGTACACCTACATACATACAAACACACACACACACACACACACACATACATATGTATATATATATATATATATATATATATATATATATATATACACACACAGTATATATATATATGCAATGGGGTGGACATATATACAGTGTGATAAATCCGGTTATCTGAGTCACTGTATGTATAAATACATTTATACATACAGTGACCATTTATACACACAGTTGCTTTATAAAATGACAAGAAAAAAATCTAGAAATCTCATTGGCCGAGACAGATCAGCTGACCATGCATTAATTCTCTGTATACGCTTAGTCATCCTGGTCCTAAACCATATTACATAATGAGTAGATCAGTCCTCCTACAAACAGAACTATCTTCCATCAGTCTCCCTACAACCAGAACTGATCTTCTACCACAAACATGGCTGCTACCTTTACACTGTAGAAACCTTCAACTGGGCCCTAAAATTAAAATGATCTTAAATATAAAAAAAACAAATTAATTAAATGTTGTTTACCAGATTGTCACACTCTCCTTATACACATAAACAAATTAGAAACATTAAGTATTGTTTATAGTTTCATTACAATTGTTTGTTTCTAACAGTGAAAAATTCCCCTTCTATCTTTACCTGCTCATCAGGGAAATCTCTTATGCTTTCCCTGACAAGTGAGATAATTGAGTCTCTGGCTCTAAAACAGGCCTTTGTTGTCTGTGTGTACAGTATGTTAGTAGAGGAAATTCTGCTAGTAGAACTGAACAGAATTTTGAATCCACGTATTCCATGGTAAACATTCCATTTCTTGAATGTGGGGAAACACAGAGGGAAAAAAAACAGAATGAAGAAAGTAAGCAATAATACTATATAAACAAAGAGAAAAGGTGGTAATTAACTCACCCTGCTGTTTATCTTTTAGGACAGAGTGAGCAGTTCATGATGCTGTCAGTGAGTGTGGCAGTTTTGAACCATGCTCACGCTTGCAGAACTGGGGAACTGATAAGCCTCTGTTATGGCTTCCTTTTAGTTTTGTCTACAGAGTGAGGAGAATGAAATAAAATAATGGGGCTATGTGTCATACTTAGAATGAGAAAAACAGCATTTATGAATTATTGTGGCTGGCAGGAGACTATGAAGCTTAAGTAGTGTTTTGCCAACTCAAACCAGGCAGTTATTTTACTCACTCACACTCACATACACACAATAACAATACAATAAGTACAGCAAGCCAAAGCTTTATTATAACAAAATATAATACAAAAGGTTATACATCACCGATTCAATAAAGCATCATCCAAGCCCTCTTCCAATGGCTGAGAAGCCCCCTTGTCAGCCTGGCTAGGAGTCTCTCGAACCGGGAACTGGCCCCACAGCGATGCGTCCACCCTGCAGGAGAGGCTTCTAACCAGGCATTGAGAAAGCTACATTTTTATGTTTTATCTGGTATTTAGAAATGCTAAACCATCATGTCCTAAGCACTGGCCAGGTGCCCAGAACATCACGAGTTCAGCATGACAAACACCACTTATTCTCATAATAAATAGTTGGCATTCGTTAGATCATCGTGCCCTAAGCGCTGGCCAGGTGTCCAGAACATCATGAGCCAAACAATGCCAGAGATTCTCACAACATCTTGTATGCGACCTTCAAGTCAGCAAAATACACTGTCTGAAGCAAAAGATAATAATGAGGCTATCTAAAGAGCAAAACACCAATTAAATGAAGCAGCATGTAAAATGGAGTCACATAATACAAAATGGAGTCACAATAATCAACATATTATACTATCACTACAAGTAGGCAGGGAGGCACACACTGTATAACACTATTTTAATCTAGTACCAATAGGTGGAAGGACTATTTTATGTTAAAAGCACAGATTCACTTACATTTTTACTTATTTAAAAATGTGTTTAAAAATAAAAAAAACTGCTTCTAAAAATAAAGGAACATTTTATAAGCGAAATAAGACACTCTGGGGTTGTGCATTACGGTGTGATAACCGCACTCCTAGGGATGACCGGCACTCGGCCTTGTGGTTAACTACGCCCCTAGGAGTGCGGTTATCCCACCATAATGCACACCCTGTCAAGTCATATTGCTTGCATGTCACAAATCTCTTTAGAATTCATTTACAGTAGAATGTTCGGCCACAGAAGCAGTACTAACCATATTCAAATGAGAATAACTTTAAAACGAAAAAAGATAGCATGGTACTGTGAGCACGAAAATTGTTCAGCACAAAATTATCTACAAAATGAGCGGTCTTTCATGTATAGATACCTTATAGATTTTTTACAATTAGCAAAAAAGCAGAAGAAAATTTAATATTTTGTTCACTTTTTTGACAAACAAATGTGAATAACTTTAAAACGAAAAAAGATAGCATGGTACTCTGAGCATGAAAAATGTTCAGCACAAAAACATCTACAACATAAGCAGTGTTTCATTTATGGATACCTTTTAGTTTTTTTTATAATTAGCAAAAAAACAGCATGAAATTGTATTTTCTTTTCCCTTTTTTGACAAACAAATGTGAATAACTTTAAAATGAAAAAGGTAGCATGGTATTGTGAGCATAACATCTGTTCAGCAAGACGTTTTCTACAAAATGAGTGAGGTTTCATTTAATAGCAATCACTATGCTAGGCGGACATATTCTAGGAAAGTTAACCAAAACTCCCGGAAATTATTATTTAAAAAAAGCTAAACAAGCAAAACCAAATGTTCCTAGTGATAGGAAAGCACCCTTTTTGCATAAATGAAATATATAATGGTGATCTTTTAGATAAATGATTTATCTACACTTGTGCTGTTTGACCTCGGACACCTTACTTGTGGCATATGCCACTCGTGAGGTTACCTGAGGTCAAACAGTACTTGTGTAGATAAATCATTTATCTGACAGCTCACCATTGTATGTCCCATATTATATATATATATATATATGTAACCATATGTCTCCATTTTTGTAACATGGGTATACATATGTATCTACAGGTTCGGGGAAGGATGAGGTTACCTGGCACAAGAGACCTAGGTTTGGCTACTCTGCACAGGGGCACCCAAGTAAATCCAACTACAGGAAGCAATAACTGTAATGTCCAGACCAGAATTGGGATTTTTCAGTGTGGCTTTATTTATTAACTCACTGAACATAAACAAAGCACTGCATGGTCCCCCAAAGGGCTACGTTACTGTAATGCAGATTTGAGGTTAAACACAGCGGTCCATTTGAGGAATGAACACATTACTACAGATGTCTGGCTTTGGACCCACCAGGCACTCAGCCCGGACTTTGCATGCGCATTGGATACATAGCCCGACTGGCCCAGCTCCCCTGCCGGCCACTCGACTGATGGTCCACTTGGCGAATGAACCCAAACTTTACTTGGAAAGACATCCCATCAAACAAGGAGGCTCCCAAACTGTGGCTCCCCACACCACTTGAAGTCTACAACTCCTAGAGAGATTTTGTTTTCATACTTCCAAATCGAAACTCCCATCAAACAAGGAGACTCCCATCCAACAAGGAGTAATTTTCCCATCCTGTGGCTCCCCACACCACTTAGAGTCTGTGACTCCTAGAGAGATTTTCAAGTTGCGACCCATGTCTGGGTACCCACCCCATCACTGGCCAAGTGCATGAGGCAAGTAGCAAAAACACAGAAGAAATCCATAGAGGTGGACCTTGTTACTAAAGATGGGGGTTTCCACCTCCAGCTCCCACAGCCCATACCCGGCCATTTCTCTGGACACACAGAAAACTTTAGACTTTAAAATGTAGATTGAACGGTGGATGACCTGAAGCACCCCCTCTACAGTGAACTTTAAATCCATTAACACTTTAAACAGATGACTGCTCTATTTGTTTGTCCTAGTTAACATAGTCCTCCTAAATAGCAGTCCACATTTATTTCCCAACTGAAGAAAAGAAGTTGTTTGCCCCTTCCAATGGAGCCAAACACTCACCCATTCGTTGCAGGTGCCCCACAGGTGAAGAACTGTAACCTTTGCTGTTATACATGAACAGACTGAACTTAAATTAGGCAGCTTTCTTCCCAGGGTGGGAAAAGGGGATTGCCCTGGAACCCACAGAGAACTTTCTCCCCCCCCCAGAGGGAGGGGGGCACTGAGACCGGGGGAGCGGTCTCCACCACTTTAAAAAGGTAAAATACAGGAACACTTCCTTTTTCTGAGTGAGAGATCACACTGCACACTAATGCTTCCTTCTTGCTAAGGACAAACGGAAGACTGCCTTTGAATTTCCCAAAGTTCTAAACTTCTCTCTGAGCTGAAGATTCCAAATGTGGCTCATGCAGCTGCGACAGTTCTATAATGATGTCATCTCTCAAGTCTCAGCTGTGACTGAGGACAGAGTGAGACAGTGTGAAACCCATTTAACTGGAGTTTCACAAGCTGCCTTCCCTGCCTACCACTAGGTCTTACTGGGATTCTAGTAACCCCGGGTAACAAAGGGGTTACACTCGCCCTTGACTAGGAAAATGACTGTCCCCAGTCATTATGGACCTGGCCTTAGGCCATCCCACTCTATGTGCTACCTGCGGAGGGGGGTGATCAGGCCCCCTCCTACCATGTGTGAGCACAGGTAGGCAACACTAAGGACCTAGAGGTCTATAGCTGACATATCAGCCTCTACGCTATCCACTTACTATGGACACCTAGTGGCTCTGGTAGAACCGTCCAGAGCATAGCCCTGATAGATCAGCACTGTGGCCCCTACTGCAGGTCAGGGCCACAGCCTGTCCACCCCCCCAACCCTCTAGGGGAAACCTATCTGCCTCTAACATAACATCCCAAACAAAACAAAACCTGGGGACCTCCCCGACCTTGGGCAGCCTGCAACTACAACCTTTAGCAATAATAACACAGTACATTTAAATTCTACACCATAAGCACTGAAGAGGGACTCCGATGAGCCCCTCCTCCTCTTCTTGTCTTCTCTTCTGTCTTCCAGGAACTCCTGTAAGAAAAGACAAAACAAAAAAAAAAAACACATCCTAATCTGCATGTACAGTCTATCTAAACAACAACAATGACAACAACAACAACCCTTACCACACAGAAAAAGCACTGAACAATCCCAAAAAAGAAAAATATTTTTTTTTTAGAAAAAGGTAGAAAACAGTATTTACATTAAAGTACAATGACATTGGTAGCAATACACCTTTGGGGGGGGAATGGAATGCCCTAAATGTCCCACTAGTGACTACAAGGCCCGAAGGCCAGTCCATTAAAGAGTCTCTCCTGGGCCGGGGCCCCGTGAAGCATAGTTCTTTAAGGCCATAATCCCGAAGGGGAGAGTCTTTACGGACAGTTCACACACTGTTTGAAGTCTGTAGTGTAGGGTGTGTATTGCAATGTCATAAAGATAGAATAAAGGGTTTTAGGACTTACCAGCCTCTTGAAGTATTCGGACATTACAAACCTGGTCCCTTCCGAAGACTCTCCCTGGCAGCATTTCTTCTGATACAGCTGGGCGGACATCTTCCTGGAACCCACAGGAGTGCACATCTGGAAACAGCTGGGCTGATGTCACAACTGGAGAAGGAACCTTAGAACAGGAACAAAAAGAGAAATAGCTGGTCCGGCATCATCCGATTACCAGGCGATGAACAGGAAAACAGCTGGGCTGGTGTCCTCTCTGGATCTGAAGTCATCTGATGGTACCAGTAGATGGTTGCTGAATAGGGCAGTACACTGTGGACTGAAGAATATGGGGCACCTGATTTCTTGTTTATTCATATTGGCAGTTCAATAAGGGCACTTCACAGTCTAGATGTGGCAGTATTGACTACCACTGCTCGGCTCTCCATTTTGTAGGCACAGGCTTAATTACTGGGAGGTCCTTGCACTGAGGCCAATAGTAGAGGGGGTCAGGGGCTTGAATTATTACTCCGTCTGGATGCACATAATTCACACAGTGGGAGACTTTGCGTCCCTCTCCATCCGTTATTCTCACTCTGTCCATAAACAGTGTCCTGCCTCTCTTCCACTGTGTATACTTTTCGTGGAACAGTCTATTCTTTACATGCTGGTTAGCCTCAGGATGCACATGTTTCATTGCTTCATCCCAGATCCAGGATTTCCTGCAGTTGTCAATCTCCTCCCAGACTCTCCGAGGAAAGGTAGGAAAGGTCATACCAAAGATTTCATTGGCCTTTGTACGAACCAGTCTCTCCTCTTTACTTGCTTTGGTCAATCTGAGACCGCTGGCCTGGCTTAGGGTGGCCAGTCCTGGTTCTGCCAACCGCATCCTCAATGAAATTAAAATGGATCCTGACTTCTTCTTCTTCTGGCGAAGCCAGGGCAGTGGCATCACCACCTTCTTGAACACATTCCTCCGAGGCAAGATCTTGAGGCTGTGTACCCATTCCTTTCTCACAAGGCCACATAGGTTCCCCCTCATCTTCCTCTTCACTGAGGATCTGAGCCCAGGAGTGAGCAGTTGTTCTCACCCCTGAGACTATCCATTCATCACTAGGTGCGGAGGTCGACACCTCCCATTCAAAGGCCTCCCACATCTCATCTTCACCTTCGAGACTTGGGCTAGGCCCCCACCCAGGGGACTATTGATGCTTTATCTGAACTTGCCTTCTGAGATCCAGCATCCAATGCTTCAATTTCAGATTCAGTCTCTAATTCTGCACTCTCTAACTTTGTGCCACACTCCCCCGAGGGACCTTCCTCCACAGGCTCTGCCTGATGCTGTGTGCTGCCAACTGCAGATTCTTGAAGTTGTGTCTATGTGGGAGCCAAACAAATTTGAGGCACTTTATACAAGCCATATTTTTGTAGACATCCAGCACAGTGAGGAATCATGAAGACATCCCTTCCAGCACTCAAACACATCTGGCATACACGCACTGGATAATTAGGAATTGCCACATCAGGAGGGAGTTTCCCTCTATACCACCAATTTTCAATATCTCTCAATCTATTTACTGCTGCTGTTACTGCAACGCGGGCATGATCTGGGTAACGAGCTGGTCCTGAGACCATAACTGCAGAAAAACAAACAAAAGTTCACTGTAACTGAAAGTCCCACTTTAAATGAACATACTCTGCAGCTTTAAAATGGCTCTTCTGCTGCTGTGTTTCCTTTACTACCCCACCCTGTAATGGCGGCGGCAGCACTCCTGTGCATCAACATTCAGACTCTGGGTCAAGCCACTGCACACCCGATTTACATCAGCTACTAATAACTTTTACTTCAAACTGCACAACTTGCTCTGTTCTGGCTGTTCACACATTTACAGGATTTTCCTTGGACTTTTCACTTGCTGGCAACATTCATTTAATTACAGTCCCTTTAAAACTTCAGGTTTCAGCACAGGATTGCCTGCTTCTACTAGTGCTGCACTTATTTTACAACCCACAGTCTCTCTCTGGCTGCAAACTTTAAACTGAGGCTACTTTCATTGCTATGCACACATTTAATGGCTTTACAGACTTGCACTTGCCAGCAGGACATCACACAATCGCTACTTGCAAAGCGACTACACAGCTGCACACACATTTTCTATGGCATTATCTGAAAATCACTGATTTGAGCAGTTTTAATTCGTTTACTTACTGTTATTGAAGCAAATTGCTGTGATGGGGTAAAACGGCCTGCAGCCAGATTTTGAAGGCCTCAGATTGCAAAAGGGCGGGCAGTCTCCGCGATCGTAGTATTAACCACACAATTCACTGATCCCACGATCGATAAGCGGGTTGAGCCCGATTTTTAACTGGAAAGTCACTTTTTTACTGTTTACAGCGCTTTGAACACTTCGCGAATGCTCCTCCACTGCCAGTACACGCACTACTCTCTGTCTCCCTCTCAAATGCTGAAGCAGACTCTGAAGAGCTGGCTGAGGGGCGGGACTAATGGCAAACTGACCAACCACACGATGCCATGCAAATGAGCCTCTTCTTCCTCACGAGGGCTCCTCTCCTCATGGCGATTGTCGAGCAGGCAAATTTAAACTGAAAAGATGCACTTTTTTTTTTTCCAACTGACTCCACGCCGGGAGCCCATTTCAACCATGTAACATTGCTATTAACTCTGCAGTCTCTAGCATTGCAAAGAAAGCATTTCCAACGTCCAGGGCGTAATTTCTCTGTTGCTACCCCTAGTTTTCCACACTTTCCTTCACAGAACTTTATTTTAAAACTGAACAAATGCTGTAAACTATGTTGATGCAGGACAAGGACACACTTTGGCTTTACAGCTCCTTGGTAAACAGTTGGCATTTTTTAAACAGCAGCACAAGATTCACAGCACACAGCACACACTAGGGAAATTGCTTCAACTTTTTTGGGCTACCGACTGCCAGATAGCCAAAACGTTAGCCTACTTGCCCAAGCACCTTCCTTCCCAAACAAATCCAAAGCGGTGCCTCCATTTTTGTAACCATATGTCTCCTTTTTGTAACATGGGTATACATATGTATCTACGGGTTCGGGGAAGGATGAGGTTACCTGGCACAAGAGACCTAGGTTTGGCTACTCTGCACAGGGGCACCCAAGTAAATCCAACTACAGGAAGCAATAACTGTAATGTCCAGAACCAGAATTGGGATTTTTCAGTGTGGCTTTATTTATTAACTCACTGAACATAAACAAAGCACTGTGTGGTCCCCCAAAGGGCTACGTTACTGTAATGCAGATTAGAGGTTAAACACAGCGGTCCATTTGAGGAATGAACACATTACTACAGATGTCTGGCTTTGGACCCACCAGGCACTCAGCCCAGACTTTGCATGTGCATTGGATACATAGCCCGACTGGCCCGGCTCCCCTGCCGGTCACTCGACTGATGGTCCAGTTGGCGAATGAATCCAAACTTTACTTGGAAAGACATCCCATCAAACAAGGAGGCTCCCAAACTGTGGCTCCCCTCACCACTTGAAGTCTGTGACTCCTAGAGAGATTTTGTTTTCATACTTCCAAATCGAAACTCCCATCAAACAAGGAGACTCCCATCCAACAAGGAGTAATTTTCCCATCCTGTGACTCCCCACACCACTTAGAGTCTGCGACTCCTATAGAGATTTTCAAGTTGCGACCCACGTCTGGGTACCCACCCCATCACTGGCCAAGTGCATGAGGCAAGTAGCAAAAACACAGAAGAAATCCGTAGAGGTGGACCTGGTTACTAAAGATGGGGGGTTTTCCCACCTCCAGCTCCCACAGCCCATACCCGGCCATTTCTCTGGACACACAGAAAACTTTAGACTTTAAAATGTAGATTGAACGGTGGATGGCCTGAAGCACCCCCTCTACAGTGAACTTTAAATCCATTAACACTTTAAACAGATGACTGCTCTATTTGTTTGTCCTAGTTTACATAGTCCTCCCAAATAGCAGTCCACATTTATTTCCCAACTGAACAAAAGAAGTTGTTTGCCCCTTCCAATGGAGCCAAACACTCACCCATTCATTGCAGGTGCCCCACAGGCGAAGAACTGTAACCTTTGCTGTTATACATGAACAGACTGAACTTAAAGTAGGCAGCTTTCTTCCCAGGGTGGGAAAGGGGATTGCCCCTGGAACCCATAGAGAACTTTCTCCCCCCCCCCAGAGGGAGGGAGGCACTGAGACCGGGGAGCGGTCTCCACCACTTTAAAAAGTTAAAATACAGGAACACTTCCTTTTTTCTGAGTGAGAGATCACACTGCACATTAATGCTTCCTTCTTGCTTAAGGACAAATGGAAGACTGCCTTTGAACTTCCCAAAGTTCTAAACTTCACTCTCTGAGCTGAAGATTCCAAATGTGGCTCATGCAGCTGCGACAGTTCTATAATGATGTCATCTCTCAAGTCTCAGCTGTGACTGAGGACAGAGTGAGACAGTGTGAAACTCATTTAACTGGAGTTTCACAAGCTGCCTTCCTTGCCTACCACTAGGTCTTACTGGGATTCTAGTAACCCCGGGTAACAAAGGGGTTACATATATATATATATATATATATATATATATATACACACACACACACACACAAATTTATGTAATAGGTGTGGAGATAAACAGAGTGTGATAAATCCATTTATCTGAGTCACTGTGTGTATAAATTTATTTATACAGACAGTTACTCATTTATACACAGTTTCTATGTCACAAATCTCTTCTGAATTCATTTAAAATGTCCGGCCTCAGAAGCAGTACTAACCATATTCAAATGGGAATAACTTTAAAATAAAAAAAGATAGTATGGTACTGTGAGCATGAAAATTGTTCAGCACAAAATTATCTACAAAATGTGTGGTGTTTCATTAATATATACCTTATAGATTTTTTATAATTAGCAAAAAAACAGAAGCAAATTTAATTTTTTGTTCATTTTTTTAACAAACAAGTGTGAATAACTTTAAAATGAAAAAAGTAGCGTAGTACTGTGAGCATGACATTTGTTCAGCAAGAAGTTTTCTACAAAATGAATGGTGCTTCATTTACTAGCAACCACTATGCTTGGTGGACATACTCTAGGAAAATTAGCCAACACGCCCAGAAATTATCATTTAAAATAAAGGTAAATAGTCAAAACCAAATGTTCCTGCACTGATAGAAAGCATTCCTATTGCATAAATGAAATATACAATGGTGAGCTGTCAGATAAATGATTTATCTACACTTGTGCTGTTTGACCTCGGACACCTCACTCGTGGCTTACGCCACTGTGAGGTTACCAAGGTCAGACAGCACTTGTGTAGATTAATCATTTATCTGACAGCTCACCATTATATATCCCATATATATATATATATATATATATATATATATATATATATACACACACACATACATACACTGTACACATACATGCATATAGATAAATACAGTAAATACATGCAAATACATACCTGTATTTTGGAGGGAGAAACCATTGGTACATTAAGCTCATACCTCCTTCCCACCTGCTCCTTGTCACCCTGCTTTCTTCAAAGTGCTTGTGCAGTCTGAACCTGAAGGTCATTACAATATCAGCTGATACCACATGCTCTGTCAGCCTATTCCAAGTGTTTGCCACTCATTCTTTAAAGTAATTCTTCCTGATTTTCCCTTGACTCTTCCTCCTTTCAATGACATTGAGATCCCCTTGACCTTTTGTCCTTGTGCATCTTGAAACGCTGCTGATGGTCTAATGGTGTTACCCCTTTTGGATACTTGAAAGCTGCCATCATGTCTCTCCTCCCTCTTCTGTTTTCTATTAGAAACCACTCCAGTTCTGTCAGATGGTCCTCAAAACCCATCTTTTCCAAGCCATTAACCATCTCAGTGCCTCTCTCATGTGCTGTATTGTATTGTAACTGATCTTTTTGTTAAATAGAGGCCTGCACTCTGAAGGCTGTCTAAAGAGGCTGATGTTTTCCCTTCTAAACTCAGCCTGATGATTCATTGGGGTTAGAGATTGGGAGCATCACACAGGAAGAGAGAGACACATGTAACCTCCCATGCAACCTCCCTCCAATGCACATGGGAGCCAGGAACCCAAGAACCCAGTATTACCGGGGGATCCAGGTAGCAGCAACAGAGGAGGAAAAGGATCTGGGAGTGATGATCACTAGCAATGTGAAGCAAACAGGAAACTGGGGTGTATAGCTAGAGGAATCAGCAGTAGGCGGGAGGAGGTTATACTGTCCTTGTGCAGGTCATTGGTGAGACCAGATTTAGAATATGGTGTAAGATACTGGTGTCCATACCTTAAGAGGGATGTCAACCTCCTGGAGAAGGTCCACAGGAGGGCAACTATGATCACAGGTCAGCAGGGCAAGTCTTGTGAGGAAAAGTTGGGGGCCCTGAGAATGTACTCCCTGGAGGAGAGGAGGGAGAGGGGGGACATGATAGAGACCTTCAAATACTTGAATGGGATAAATAGAGTGGATAGGGAGGGTCTCTTTGAGCTAAGTGGCAGCTGAACCATGAGGACACATAGTCTAAAGCTAGAAGTGGGGAGGTTTAGGAGGAATGTTAGGAAGCACTTTTTCACGGAGAGGGTGGTGACCAACTGGAATGTGCTGCCAGTGGAAGGGGTCTAAGTGAAGTCGGTGAGCAGCTTTGAAAGAGGCTGGGATAGGAAAAAGGGAAAACTATGGGGCTTGGGGGGCAGACAAGGAGGAAGGGGGGACCGAGGAGGGGAGCAGAGTCAGTAGCATAAGCTGAGGACCCATGTAATATGAGCAGACTAGATAGACCAAATTGTCTTTTTGTACTGACTCCTTCGTATGTTTGTATTAGGGCTTCCAGCACTCTCACATCAAATGCACTAGCAACTGACAGAGCCACCATCTCAGTGCTCCTTACTGAACCAGTTATCCCCCAATCACTGCTTTGACAAAGCCAGACATGTAAGTGCACCCTTCCGGAACTGGCTTGGGGCTAAACTAGTGTTTATCCACAGAGTTTTTGTAAATATGGACATTTGGAAAAGCTTTCCTTTTTGACTACAACTCTGCAGCCATTTTGGTTGTCTCTGACCTAAACTGGCATGGTGACAGAGTCAGAGGGCGACTGTGTGATCAGTCAGAGTCAGAATGCCTGTGAAAGAATCACAGGGGTTTAAGAACTTGCATTGGACAGAATCGATTCAGGTGTCTCTGCAGCAGCATATCACCTGGTGTATGACAGACCTCTAAGCCTGCTAATGTTGACTGACAGTTCAGACAAGCAATCACGTGCCGTCATTCCAGTGAACAGCAGGGGCTGTTCCATAACCAACTCAGTCTGTAATCTGCTGCTTAATGTGAAAGAAAGAAGTGCCTATGTGCTGCTCAGAGAGAGAGAGAGAGAGAGCTTGCTGCTCTGCTACTGCAAAGACAGACTGCACATCTGCCAGAGAAGAATGAGAAAGGAGAAGCAGCATTTCTGCTGCTGACAAAGGAACACGTACGGATTTGCATGCTAGCTCAGCATGAACTTGAAGCTGAAGGCTGCAGCAATTAAACAGAGACTTTTGCTGTCCTTCAGCCGGAGACAGAGTTGTGATCGCAGCTAGTCTGGGAGGCCTCACTCTCAGTACCACAGCCTAGTGCTGTTGATCTTCATACACAAGGGACTGGATGCCAAGACATGATGTGTGAGGCAGATAGGACTGGGTTCTCACGGGCTGTGCTGCTCTGTCTGTACATCATAGGAGTGCTGCTGAATGTTGAGGTCAGGAGAAGCCTAACCTGAACCAGAGAAACAGCTGTCTGCCATCTGACACCAAACACCTTCAGAGAGGAAGTCGAGAGAGTGACACCAGCTGGAGCAGGACTTACTGCTAACTGTGCCATTGCCCATGAACATCTAGGGAGATACCCTGGTCTGGGAGAACCATAAGTAAACTCAGGGCTTGCCCTGGAAAAACAGTATTGGTATCTTAGTTTGGGGAAATCATTTAATGGACTGAATCATCCATCCGGGAGTTACAAATACTCCATATGCATTTAAGAGCAAATGGTCCTAGGCCTGACCCATGCTGAACCCCATTGGTCACTTGCTTCTATGTTGATGGGGCACTGTGAGCCAAGGGTGAAGCCTTGGGGTACACCAAGACTGAAAGAACATGGCATACAATTGTTCCATTGTCTTTGACTACTTAGGATCAACTAAAGAAATAGTTTTAAGACCAGGGTATCATGTTGTTAGAAATACCCATGCAGCTTTATGTCTGGTAAAGTATTTCATACAACTGTCCAGTGGCGGCTCTACTCCAGGGCCTGCCAGGGCACGTGCCCCGGTAAAAAAATACTGTGCCCCAGTTGGTGCCCCATATTGTGCAGTGCTTCCCTCATAGTAACAATATATCAGTGCCCTGGCTGTCATCTGTTGTGCCCCAGCTGTGCCCTGGTAACCATTTGTGGCTAGAGCCGCTAGTGCTGTTCACCATGTTGAAAGCAATTCTGAGGTATATAGATATGGCACTGGTTAGCAAGCTACAGTAGAATCCAATGCATTCACTAATTCACTGATGACTTTAAACAGAGCCATGCAGGTGAAATGATTCAGTCTAAAGTCTGATTGTTCCTTTGCTAATAAGTCATGGGTGAAGATGTGAGACATTTTTCTGAGCACCTTGGAAAATATTTGCTGCTGTGCCCCCAAGCAGCATGGTTTTCTCAAGCTACACAGCACCACGATGACCTTAGTCCATTTCACTGACCATGTCCTCCTAAACATGGATTCAGGTAAGGCCACATGGGCTGTATTCGTGGATCTGACTAAGGCATTTGACCTAGTCGACCACCCTCTTCTACACTCTACTTTCCACTACCCTGGCTGCTCCTCTGAGACTTCCTTATGCTTTTGGAGCTATCTCGAGGGCAGGTCCCAGTCAGTTACCATTGGGGCTGTATCCTCCCCTGCCCTGCATGTCTCTACCGGGGTCCTCCAAGGCTCCATCCCTATTTATCAATGCTCTCCCGGCAGAGACTCTCTCCTGTGAGGCACTTCTCTATACAGATGACCTTGTTCTATACCATAGTGACAAGTCACTTGCAAACATCTCCTCCATCCTTACCCTTAATTATGGTGCTGCCAACAACTGGTTTATTTCCAAAGAGCTCCTGATAAATGAAAAGAGACAAAAATCAATGTTCTTCAGCTAAAATCATTCCTAACCAAGGTCTCCAAAGTGGGGTCCTCTCTACTTTTACTCACACCTGTTGGCCCTCCTTCAAAATGTCTCATGTTTCAAATACTTGAGCATCACCCTGGACCCCTCCCTTATGTTCACTGATCATGCTAATATTTCCATGTGTAGAGATAACCAGAAATTAGGGAGTGCATAACGGCTAAGATAATTCCTGTCCCATGAGGCGCACCTAGCAATTGCGCAAGGCAGCCTTCTACCCTTTTATTGATTACTGCTTCCTCATATATTCCCCCACGTCATCAGCCCTGTGTTCCAGGCTAACATCTGTTTACAACAGCATCTGCCACTTCATCCTCCTTGCACCCTTTTCTACTCATCATTGTGACTTATACAACTCGCTTGGTTGGCTCCCACTTCAAGGATGCTTCAACTATGCCTTGGGCTGCCTAATAGGCTCTACACTCAGAGGTGGTCCCTTGTCCCCTTAATTAGCCCTACTCATGGAAAAAGTACCTACTAAGTGCTTCCATGAATCATCCATCCTCCCCCTGGTAGTAGTCCCCAGAATCTCCACTACCATGGGCAGCAAAGCCTTTTCCATCTCTGCCCCCTCCTTATGGAACAAGCTCCCTATATCACTCCAGTCGTCTTCCTCTCACTTATCTTTCAAAAGCCACTTTAAAGATTGGTGTCTATGTATCTATGCATCTTGCAACATCCCTCTCTCCCCTGCTTCATTCCCATCCCCTCCCTATAGTCTGCTCCACTGCATTTTGCTTATTTGTGGACTGTCGCACTGAATTTTGAACATTCCATCTGGTTGTTACTTGATTTTGTTATTGGCATGCCTTTTGAAAATGCACTTTATATGGTTTTACCTGGTAATTTGTCACCTTACTGTATTGTTCTTCATGTTCCTGTGATGATGTATATAGACTTGTCGCTAGCCTACAACTTCACCTTGTACCTTATTGTATTCTCATTTTTGTTTATACCCTCTGTACTGTAATTCCCTGCACCTTATTGTAAATGGCCTGCATTGTGACCATGTTACTCCTCCTGTATTCTATTTTGTTAAATGTACCATTGTTTATGGCCCTGGTTGTGCCTGAAAATAGTCCCTTGTATCAGTGCACCCGCCACCTACCCGGGTCACCAATGACACACATACATACATAAATAAATAAAATTGACTGTGGGCTAACATTTCTAGAAGTTTGTTGATTGTGGAGAGAACCAAAATCGGCCAATAGTTATTGAGGTCAGCAGTGCCAGGTTTCCAAAGAGGGCTTACAATAACTTTTTCCATACATTAGGAATATTACCAGTGTAAGCACGCTCTGCGAACCTACTAGTTAACTTCAGTTGCTAAGTGTAGTTAGTCTGGTTGCTTAGTGTAGCTAGGCAGGAAGAGCTGTGGTGCCGTTATGTCTGGGATGTGCGCTTGCTTACTGACTGCAGGTGGGGCCCATTTCAGAGGGTGTAAATAGGAGAGAGATTATTTTTCTGGAGGATTCTGAGAGAAAGACCTTTTGGAGAGGAGAGTTGGTGTCTGTCTCCACAAGTTCAGCCAGAAGTCGCAGGGGCTAAGGATGGGTCACTTCACACCCCAGCCCTCCTCCCTCAAAGACCTGCATATGAGAAGTGCAGCAGTTCGGGCCATGAAAGTGAATGGGGAGAAGTTGAAGCTGAAGATTCAGGGCCTCTCGGTGCATGTGGGAGCCAAAGCCAGGGGAAAAAAAGTATGGAGACCTGCCTAGTGAATTTCGGCACCTTGGTAGGGTAAGCACCAATGAGATCCATTGAATTAAAGTAGTCTCGAACGTGGGCAGGTGCAGTTCATGGAGTCAGAGTGTGTCCTGTGAGTGGGCCTGCTATGGCAAATGGGGCCTGGGTCGCAGGCCAGAGGTGGCAGCCTGGACTGCTGTGGATGTAGTGGTAGCAGCACCACTCCTTCCCCCTGGCCAGAGGATGCCACAGGGTTGAGACTCCCGAGCTGGGCAGCCTGTGGAGGCAGAGAAAGGTCCATATGGGGAATGGTTGGTTGGAATCCCAGTGGGGTGGCAGACTGTCTGGGTATTCCGGTGTGGCACGGCAATTAGTCCCCTGGGTGAAGACAGTCCAGAAACTGGAATTGCTGCATTAGTGGAGGTGCTGTTGGTTTCTGGGCCAGGACAGACTCTGGGGAAGCCAGTCTAGGCACATGGCATCAGTGATTGGGTGTCTGGAAGGTCTTCAGGGGTTCTGTTCTTGCTAAAGAACACCAGTTTTGACTGATTTAAGACCCTGAATTGGAGTAAATGCTCCAGAAAGAGAAAGGTACTCCCCACCCTTGGTAGAGAAAGTGTAAGGAAAGGCTAAGTTTGAAGAGGGATTGGGACAGTAGAAGCGTTTCGTGCTTTCATAGTCCCTTGTGAGTGTCCAGTTTGAGAATTAAGGAATAGAAAGTGAGCCAGAGAGACCTGAGTAAGGATTTGGATGGAAAGAAGGGAAGGGAATTGTAATGGAAGTGCTGCTAAGTAGTTTCTACCACTAAGTGTGGCCTGCTTCGGTCTAAGGTATTGCCACTGCCAGGAATGTAGCCTTGATGGCTCGAGGGCGTTACTGCATGAAATAATTCAGTCCATTGGCAAAAGAGACTGTTGCAGGAAGAATCAGGTAACCGCCTGTGGATACCTCCACCGTATGTGTTACCCTCATGCTCCATGCAGTGCCTATTTCCGCTTATTAACTGTTCATTAAACAGGATTCCAGGTTTTCTGCAGTTTTGGTGTTTGCCTTGTTTGTTGGAGAAACTGTTTTGCTGTTAAAGAAGTTTGCCTCCCACAGCCATCCACTAGTGTATTCAAGGGGTTGATCCCAGAGAACCAACACACCATCGTAGGTGCGTATCAAGAGGCCTGCCCCGTAAGGACTGTCTACAAAGGCTGTCAGGTGAAGTTGGCCAGGTCAGGCTGGCGAAGGGCTGCATTATCCCACCAGTGCACCCTCCCTGCAGTGTCTTGCAGCTTGGGGGCACCTCAGATGGAGCTAATCAGTCACCTTCAACACCCGTGAAAATCAAGGCATTATTTTTTCCTGTTATTATTTCTGGACTGTGTTTTCTTGGGTTATACGTTGCCCCCCCCAATACCTTTTACCATCTGGATACCCCTAGACAGGAAGGGGGAGGGCTTACAGCAGCACTGAGGGGCAGAGTAAATATAGTACTCATTAGCAGTGCTAGTTGGTCAACAGTAAGCTTCAGCCATTTGTGTTTTATGGCATCTACACTAGCACTGCTCACATGGTCAAGGTCCCAGAATATGACCAGCAATTCTTTGGCATGATTCCTTTAAATGAAATGTTTGTGGATGGTTTGCAGGACCAGTAGGTGTGCAATCAAGACCAGGCATATTGAGGTTGGAGGACAGCCTCTTGAAGGAGAGAGGTAGCTTTAGATTGGTAATCGTTCAGGGTGTCAGCTATTTCAAACCTATCTGAGACCAGGAGTTATAACATAGGCATAGTGGGGGGGTCCTGGGTGCACAGAACCCCCCCCCCGGCTTGCCTGAATGTTTGAGAACTATTGTTGCTACAATCAGTGATCTCCCGTAAGAAGACAGAGTTCCTGTTCAGGGAGATTGCGGTCACTCAGAATTGACCAGCCCAGCTCTTCCGAACTGTGGACAGATTGTGCAACACAGCCTGTCTGTAGCTCCGTCGAGCTTTTTCACAAATGGAGTGAGATGAGCTTGCTTGATTTTTCACGAATAATGTGGCTGACATCAGGTCGGAGATCTTCTTGACTCGTTCTATGGGGGATGCTGTTGGTCAGTGCTCGGTCACTATACCTCATACTTCCTGGAGTACCTTTGACCTGCCATAGTTGGGGGATATTATGCGGACTGTTCAGTGGATGACCCCCACGTGCTGTAGTTTAGATCCTGGCCCAATTTTCCTGATTTTGGGTTGTTGTGATATTATCGGCCCAGCTCTGGCTCAGATAATCCGGTGCTTCTTGGAATCAGGTGAGTTTCCAAGCTCCCTGAAGGAGGCAGTGGTGACTGACCTTCTGAAGAAAGCTTTGTTGGACTCGGACGTTCTAGCTAACTACAGACCTATCTCAAACCTTCCCTTTATAGAGAAGGTTATTGAGAAAGTAGTGGCAGTTCAACTGGAGAACCACTTGACCATCCATAATATCTACGAACCTCTCCAGTCTGGTTTCCAAAAGAGGCATAGCACTGAGACTGCTCTGGTTCGGGTGCTCAATGATCTCCTGATGGTGAGAGATCAGAGAAACCATTCCATTCTGGTACTCCTTGATCTCTCTTCAGCTTTTGACACTGTGAACCATGCGGTGCTGCTCAAGTGCTTGAGGTTCATCTTTGGCCTGAGAAGTACGGTCCTCAGGTGGTTTACATCTTTCCTAACAGGCAGAACCACAGAGAGCTGTGTCGGGGATTTTTTCTTCTGACTCACTCCCTCTGTCTTCTGGGGTCCCTCAGGGCTCAGTGCTGTCCCCCATGTTGTTTACAGTGTATATGCTGCCCCTCGGAGACATTGTAAGATAGTATGGGCTGAGGTTTCACTGCTATGCTGATGATAACCAGCTCTACCTGTCTTTTGCTTCTGACCAGGTTAGTGCTCTCTCAGTATTTAATAACTGCTTCGCCAAAATCCAGAACTGGATGAATTCGAGCTGGCTAAAGTTGAACACAGGAAAGACTGAGGTTATGGTTGTGGACCCAGGTCACAGGATAGAGGGGTTGAGGACTGGTCAGCCCTCTGGTTTAATTCTGGGGGGCTTCCAGATTCTTACCTTTGAACGGGTGTGCAGCGTGGGAGTGGTACTTGATGACATGCTGACCCTTTGTTATCAGGTGTCGGCAGTCGTCAAGTCTGCCTTTTATCATCTTAGAAACATTGCCAGGGTCAAACACCTTGTTCCATCTAGTGATCTGCCTGTGTTGGTCCACACCTTTGTGGCCTCATGCCTTGACTACTGCAACTCCCTTTACTTAGAGCTTCCTGGGGTTGATATCCACCGCTTGCAGCTAGTGCAGAACGATGCTCCTCAACTGTTGACTGGGGCATCTCTGAGGTCGCATATTGCTCCTGTGCTGTACGATCTGCACTGGCTGCTGATTCAGTGGTGTATCACCTTTAAAGTTGGTTTACTGACTTATAAAGCCCTACATGGACTTGGTCCCAACTACTTGAAAGAGCTTCTGATTCCCTACATCCCTGTGCAACAGCTCCATTCGGCAGATGAGGGGCTGCTGGAGATTCCGAGGGTAACTTTGAAATCTTCTGGGGCCCGTGCATTTATGTTTGCAGCCCCTACCCTCTGTCAGTGTTTGGAATGCATGACTGGGGGGGGTTTAAACGGGCGCATAAAGCTTTTTGTGGGGTCAGGCGTACCAGTGAACTGTTGGTATCTGTAATTGTTGTATTATGTATTATTTTAATAGTTATTTTATGGAATTATGTTTTATTATTGTAAAGTGCCTTGGTATTTGATGGGTGCTTAAAAATAAAGTTTATTATTATTATTATTATTATTAACTGACAAGGCTCATATGGCCCTTGAGTTTGATTTCCGACTCCTGCTGGAGGAATGGAAGGAAGCCTGGCAGTAGCACCTTTAAGAGAAGAGAGTGGATAGGTGCTGTACAGCATTGGTGCTGGGTGGGATAGTTCCTCAGGAGATGGAGCATACACTGGAAGAACCGTTTACAGTTGTGGTGGCATGGTAATTCAGCAACCATCTCGACTCAAACTCATCACAGCCTGGGATGGTGCTGCTGTCTTTGTCCCAGTGCTGCTGCTGCCAGACCTGGTTTGGTTTACTCTAGTGAGAACTCCAACCTGCTGAAGCTGTAAGTACAGTCTAGCCTTGCACAGTATGTTTTGCAATCTGGTTATACTGTCTCTAGAAATCTTTCCTCTTGCCCTGACATATTCACTAGGTTCATAGACCCCCCCCCCCCTCCCCCCTTTTTGCTGGTACCTGTGACACCACAAGGTTGCTTTTTCAGAGCCAGTTTAAAAGTACTGATTAGAGCAGGCTGGAGCAAGTAAAAGCGGGACATCCTCGGGACTCAGCTGAAACTTGGGAGTAGCATTTAAAATGAAACATAAGCATTTTGTTGATCATGCTGTTTATGGTGACAGAAAACTGTGCAGAGTGCGAGCACTGGTGTAGTGCCGAGAGCAAGTGGAGAGGATGCAGGCTTTTATTTTGGAAATTTAAAATGCTTTATTGAGTTTCAGGATACACAAGCATCAACCTAAAACATTCCAGACAAACATTAAACCCTTTAATTCCAGCCCCCCTCCCACTCCTAGAAAGCCCATCCCTCCTCCATTGCCTACCTCACACACCAACAACATAAAGACAAGCACAGCTCCCCATGCAGAACTAAATTATATACTAGGTAAGGCATTCAAAAGTTAATGGGTACCAAGATCATTACGCTATCTGGAAGAGTGTACCAAAAGTAGAGTTTCCAGCTTACCCGGTTTTTTAGTATAAACAGTCATGCGGTTTTTCATACTAGCTATCATGTTCTATGTTCTCAGACTGTACAGAATATCATTTAACCATTCTCTGAAAGAAATGGTGTCTTGGTCTAGCCAATGATGCAAAACTAGCCTCTTCACACTCAGAGAAAACAGAGACACGTGAAATTTCCTTTCCTTATCAGGAATCAAGGAGAAATTGCCCAACATGCAGATTTCAGGGACAAAATAGTCAGCCAAGCCCAACAATGGGTCCAGCATACTCTTGAGCGTCTCCCATATAGGACTTACCCTGGAATACTCCCACATAATAATATGCATCAGAGACCCCTCTGCATTTTGACATCTGGAACAGGTTGAAGTAGGATGCTTACCCATTTTATAGAAGTACTTCGGCATGTGATATATATTCAATGTGCTTCACAGCCATTATAGTGTTATGCTTGTGCAACTGTATTAGTTTGGTTTTGGCCATTCGCACTCTGTTCCAGAGGAATTACCACCCTGTAGGGGTACGAAAGGCAGGGAACCCTCAGAGAGGTGGAAGAGCTGCCACAGGATGATTCCCATGGCTAAAGTTACCTTAGGAATCCCCAAAAGAAATGTAGTACAGTCATATCCCAAAGAATGAGGTGACACGAAGCTGATGAGCAAGCAGTAACTGTGACGTAGGAGCAGTAACTATGACACAGTAGTAGAGAAGCATAGGCAGTTTGATAACATAATGAAATACCCAGGTTTGCGTAGCATGATACTGATGGTTTGCATTGAATGAGGGGATCCTCTAAGGAGAGAGGGAATGGCAGGGCATCCTCCACCTCCATCCAACAATGGAACCTACCTAAAGAAACTAGGGGACACTACTGTGCTAACTAACAGTTATGATCTGAGGCAACAGAGAAGAAGAAAAAACTCCTATGAGGAGGAAATCTCTGGGGACCCAAGGCCTAGGTCGCCTTCCCTCCAGGCTTGGGATAGTTTATTTAGTGATGGCTCTGCATCTGTAATTTGGAAAACCCAATTAAAGGGAGGTGGAAAATATTCCAATTTGGAGGAAGGCTCTCACTCAAACCCTCTAGCGGAAATGCTGTGGAAGGTTGTGAGAAAACTCTGCAACAATATGTGCAACCAAGGTGGAGGAGGAAAGTAATGACTGCTGAGGCACTCACCTGGCCTACTCGCCCTAAACTCAAACCAGGTGAACCAGAGGCAGTCATAGGGAGAATTCGGTGAAGGTGCCTTGCTAGGGAAACCACTAAAGCCAATAGACAACCGTTATAGTGGAACACTAGAGCCAAAGGAGAGCTACGTAACCACCCTTCACCACTAGTCTTAAATTCTACACCAGGAGCTGCTGTCATGTAGCAGGCAGTTAAAGCCAAGCTCAGGGTGAGGACGTTCCCAGATATGGGCCAGGTGAGAAGGATCATGCACCAAGTTGGACACGCTCAAAATGTAGACTAAATGCAGAGTGAGACCGTTGGCTGCAGGAACCCTGTGGCCAGAATAGAATGGCTGGTATTCCCCAGAATTAGACTGAGCTGAGAATCTGGTGAGCTGATTGAGCACTGGTGTGCTGATCATAATGAGCAGTGAGTGCTGAGATCTTGCAAGGTCGAAAGCAGATTGAGTGCAGCAGACATCCCAGAGGCTGAAGTCAAGAGGATGTAGTAGGCATGAGCAATTGATTGGGTAAGCAAGTGTGGACCTGTAAGTAGGTCAGTAAACAGAGTAGTAATAAGTGGACCTGCACGTAAGGCTGCATAACATAGTAGCAATGAAACAGCACTGAATAGTGGGGCAAGCCAGCCAGACATTTAAAAGCCAAATCAAGGTGACAATTACTCTGAGGATTTTCGGTGGCGAAGGCAGGATTTAGAACAGAAATAGCCACATGTGGCCATGACTCCCCAAACACCTCCCAGTCCCCACCATAGGACAAACAAGGAAGTGATAGAAGACTGAGAACCACATGCAGATATTAAAGCTAGTTTAACAGCCTCAGTAGGAACATTAGCTGACCTCAGAGTGAAACAGCAATATACAAACTGGAAAAGGCAATGAATGAACTGCATAATAAGGTAAAGAGTTTGAATCAGGGTGAATAAACATAGAACAACATCTGAATGGAGTATACCGAGTTGTAAAACTGCAATAAATATAAATAAGGAGACACAATGCTTCTGAAAGCAGGTGTAACCAGGCTGTGCAATGAAGCTGCTGCAATGAGGCAAGGCAGAATGAGCATGATTTAGCTGTATAGCTAGGTTCAGAGTAAATCTGAGTCAGGTGAAATTAATCGAGTATGCAACATGGAGCAGCTATGGTTGAGCTGAAATACACAGATCACGTTTGCACTTGCAGTGCAAGTAATTTGAGAGTTGTGAGTAACTGAGAGCAAGTAGTATGTGCTCTGGAGTAGCAGTATACTAGAAGCTTAGAAACAAAGCCCCTCAAAAGACAAAACCAAAGACACACGAACACAGAAAACAGAGAACAAACAGAAGGAGGCACACACAGCCAAAGGCAAAATACAAACCAGAAGCAGGAAAATAAACACAGAAGCCCAGCAGAGACAAGCAGGAGCAGCAAGGTGTGAGGGGGGGGAGCACAGGACCCAGACAGCCTGGTAGGCCCAACCAGCTCAGAGGACAGACCAACAGAGCCTTCAGCTGCAAAAAAAAAAGTGCTTCACAATGAGGCTGATAGGAACTGCTTATATAGCCCAGGAAATGGGAGTGGCTGACTGCTTAGCCATTGAACTCCAGGCGTAGCCTTTCCAATTGTGTAGAATATGGAACTGGTAAGACGTAACCTATCATTAGACAGATATTGATATACTTCCATCCATGTAAGTTCCCAGTTCAGAGATAAAGTGGGTAGCATATTCTCCCAGTAAGGAGAGACCCCTGTAATTTGGGGGTATATCCATGAGAAAAGGGGGGTACTAGCTTCGAGACTGTGTGAGGTTGCCAGGAAGATGACTGAAGAAGAGAGAGAGAGTTCTCATTATTGATTTCCCATTTCGTGGCACCAAACCATTTAATTAATGTATGTCTGCATTGATATATTTTAAAGATTTGCATGTTGGGCAGTTGTAGATGCTCCATCAAAGCCTGACTATCAAGTAAGTATCCGTCCCTCAAAAAGCCCAAGACTCACTTATCAGAGAGCCCCAGGAGCCAACGGGAAGAAAGGGTCCCCCCATCCAGACTAAAATTGAGATTGTGGTATAAAGGCTGTGAAATGTCAAGGGTGTTGTTGTAATGTAGAGCTTTACAAAGCTGAGAATGGACTTTTGTTGATGTATATACCACTGTCTTCTTAAGACACAGAGGTAGCTTATTGGGAGACACAAAAAGAAGGCTTAATGGGGAGATCCCTGCAGATGAAATAAGATGCCTCTCTATTTGTATCCATATAGGAAGATATCTAGAGGCTACCTCTAGCTCAGATAGGGTAGTCCATTTTGCATATTTCAAGGCATGACTGGCTAGGTAGTAAAAGTAAAAGTTAGGAAGTTTAACTTCCCCATGGTGCTTAGGTGCTACCAAATGGTAATATGCTCTAAAGGGGGTTTACCCTTCCATAAAAAATGAGAGATAATGGAGTGGAGCCATTTAAATCATTTATGTGGGAGAAAAAGGTTAAGCATATTAAGGGGGTAGAAAACACGTGGGAGAACATTCATTTTGATCACATTGATCCGGGCTTGAAGTGACAGTGGGAGCAGAGCCCACCTAGATGGGTCTTGTGTAATAGTGGCTACTACGTTATCTAGGTTGAGTTTTTTTAATAAGGGATTGACTTTGGGATAGGATAATTCCTAGATAGGTAAACTTGGATCCCCAAATCAGGCCTAGATCTCTGCAAGTTGCAGGAGAGGCAAAGTGATTCAGTGGCATAACTATGGCTTTGTCCACATTAAGTTTGTAGTTAGAGTAGACACCATACTGAGAAATAATACGTAGGGTTGCTGGTATGGATGTGGCGGAGTGATAAATCTGTAGCAAGATGTCATCTGCATAAGCCGAGATTTTAATATTATGGGGACCTATCGGTATACCTTGGAGATCAGGGGAGACATTGAGTACTCTAATCAATGGTTCTAAGTAAAGATTAAAAAGAAGGGGAGAAAGAGGGCATCCCTGATGGGTTCCCAACTGAAGGGAGAAGCCTGCAGAAAGGATACCGTTACAATAAACTTTGGCAGTTGGGTTAGTATATAACACTTGGCTCCACTGAACAAACTTGGCTGGGAATCCACATTTTCTCAAAGTTAGAAAGAAAAAGTCCCATTGCACTCTATTGAATGTCTTCTCTGTGTCCAGGGAGACCAGAACCAGAATATCTTTAGACTCCCTGGCCACGGAGAAGACATGGTCTAATTTCCGAAAGTGATCTGTCGAGGATCTTTCTCTCATAAAACCTATTTGCTCTGGTCCAATTAGATGTTCCCAGACTTGCATAATTCTAGTACCCAAAATTTGGCAAAGATTTTCATATCGCAGTTCATGAGGGAGATGGGGTGATAGTTGGCAACTCTATCTGCAGCTTTATTGGGTTTGGATAGAACTACTGTAAACCCCACATGCCTTCATTTTGCAATGACAGGTGGTATGCTGTTTGAATCTGACAGCAATACCAGGTGGGCTGGGTTCGGGGAGGAATATGTCACTCGGCACAAGGGCTAGGTTTGGCTACTCTGCACAGGGGCACCCAAGTAACTCCAAACACAGGAAGCAATAACTGTAATGTCCAATACCAGAAATGGGATTCTAAAGTGTGGCTTTTATTCACATCCAAACAGAATAAACAAAGCACAGATGGACCCCCATGGGGCTACACTCCTGGTAATGCAGATTAAAAGAATCAAGAACACTTCTTCTACACTTTAACCCTCAGGCTCTGAACCCACCGGTTACACAGCCTGGACTTTCACGCTGCTTTGGGTACACAGCCCGAACTTGTACACTGTTCTGGGTTTTCCCTGGCTCTGCTCTCTTGCTGGCCACTCGGACACCTTCCATATGTCATGGAAACATTTACTGGTGGCTCCCTAAACCACCTAAGAGCACCTCAGCTCTATCAGGGAATGTTCCTTTTAATCCCATGTCTGGGTACTTTCCTCAGGCACTGGCCAAGTACCTGAGAGAAAGTAAAGTTGCCACAGAGCAAATCCGTAGTGGTGAATTTGGTTACTACTGATGGGGGATCTCCCACCTCTCGCTCCCACAATTCATACTAGCCCATTTCTTTGGACAGTAAACACCTCATACTGTAATGCTTGGCAATGTAGACTATGGCTAAATGTATTTCACATTTCCTCTACTTGTATTGCTTTCCCTTTGTGCTGGACTTGAACATACTTTTAATTGGCATAGCCCATTGCTCTAGGCTCCTCACTGATTAAGCAGTCCAATTCCCACATTACAGCTGTACTTGGCTGTCTTTTTCCTGACCCCACAGTAACAGTCCCTTTAGTTTCCTTCTGTTACGGTGAAACACACATGGTCCTTTTTCAGAGCAAACTCACCCTTTGGTTACAGGTGCCCCACAGGCATTTCCTACACAGGAATTTCTCTCTCAGAGCTTCTGGTGCCGCAGCACCACTTGAAATAGGCAGCTTCTTCCCTTAGCCGGAACCAGGAGGGTTGCCCCTGGAAAACAGGCAATCCTTTCCCCCATCCCTTCAGGGATGGGGCACTTGGACCAGTAACAGTGGTCTCCACCACTTCAACAACCAGTTTCTGTGTTCCTCTTATGGTAGAAACACACACCTTCCTAATCAGTAGCTCTAAGACAGAGCTTAAAGCTGTGAGAGCCTGCACACAGACAGCTGTACTACTGTCTCTCTCTCTCCAAGACTGCACACAGACTGAATTCAAAATCCCCAGTGTTCTATGCTAACCTCCAACTGCTACATTCCAGTGTGGCTTATGCAGCTGCGAAAGTTCTATGGTGATGTCATCCCTCAGTCTCATCTGAGACTGAGAAGAGAGTGAGACAGTGTGAAATCCATTTAACTGGAGTTTCACAAGCTGCCTTCCCTGCCTACTACTAAGTCTTACTGGGATTCTAGTAACCCCAGGTAACAGGGGGGTTACACTCACCCTGGGCCAGGAAAATGACTGTCCTCAGTCATTATTTACCCGGCTTAGGCCGTCTCACCCTATGTGCTACCTGAGGAGGGAGGTGATCAGACCCCCTTCTACCATGTGCTAGCACAGGCAGCCAACACTAAGGGCCTAGAGGCCGTTGGTTGACGCATCAGCCTCTACTCTACCCACTGACTATGGGTGCCTAGTGGCTCTGGTAGAACTGTCCAGAGCATAGGCCTAATAGATCAGCACTGCAACCCCTACTGCAGGTCAGGGCCACAGCCCACCTGTACCCCCAGCCCTCCAGGGAAAACATGTCTGCCTTTAACTCAAATCCCAAAACAAAACAAACAGGGGACCTCCCCGACCTTGGACACCATGCAACCACACACCAGGAGCTAATACCATACCATTACATTACTCCCTAACTCCCCCACAACCATACCTGTGAAAGAAAAAGGTTACACACAGTAACAACAACAACAGCGCTTCAAATACTACACACTAAAGTACTAGTGAGGAACTCTGGTGAGTCCCTCCTCCTCTTCTTGTCTTCTCTCCTATCTCCTTCAGGAACACCTGCAAGAAAAAAGAAAGACAACACACACTCCCAATCTGCATGCACAGTCTATCTAAACCCCTACCATCAAAACACTGGAGAATCCAAAAAAGATTTTTTTTTTTTTTTAGAAAAGTAGAAAAACAGTATAAACATTAGAAAACAATGACATTATTTACAATACACTATTTGGGGGATGGAGTGCCCTAAAATTCCCATCTAGTGACCACAGTCCCCAAAGGCTAGTCCATTAAAGAGTCTGTCATGGGCCGGAGCCCGGTGAATCACAGTTCTAGCAGGCCAAAGTCCCGAAGGGGATAGTCTTTGAGGACAGTTCAAGCATCTGGAGTCTGCTAGTGTAGGGTGTGTACTGCAATGTCATAAGAATAGAAAAGTCTGGACTTACCAGTCCCTTGTGGAATGACATCGGCACCAACCTGGTCCTCTGCCGAAGACTCTCCCTGGCAGCATTCTTCCTATACAGCTGGGCGGACATCTTCCGGGAACAACAGTAGGGCACTTCTGGAAACTGCTGGGTTATGTCATCTCTGGAGATGGAACCTTGAAACAGGAACAAAAAGGAAAACAGCTGGTCTGATGTCATCTGGATACCAGGTGATGAATCAGGATACAGATGGGCTGGTGTCCTCTCTGGATCTGAAGTCATCTGGTGGGCCAGTCGATGGATTCTGGAAAGTCAGTACACTGTAGAACTGATGAATGTGGGGTACCTGAGTCCTGGATGTCCATACTGGTGGAAAAACAAAGGCACTGCAATGGCTGGAGTGGCAGCACTGGCTACCATGGCTCTGCTTTCCATTTGGTAGGCATGGGCACATTCGCAGGAAGGTCTTTGCATTGTGGCCAATAGCACAATGGGTCAGGTGCTTGAATTATCACCCCATCTGGGCGCTCATAATTCACACTGTGAAAGGTTTCATGTCCTTCCCTCCAACCCTGGACACCATGCAACCACACACTAGGAGCTAATACCATACACTATGCATTACTCCCACATTCCCCCACAACCATACCTATGGAAGGAAACGTTACACACAGTAACAACAACAACAACAGTACTTTAAACACTACACTCTAAAGTACTACTGAGGAACTCTGATGAGTTCCCCCTCCTCTTCTTGTCTTCTCTTCTATCTTCTTCAGGAACACCTGCAAGAAAAAGAAAGACAACACACACTCCTAATCTGCATACACAGTCTATCTAAACCCCTACCATCTAAACACTGGAAAATCCCAAAAAAGATTTTTTTTAGAAAAGTAGAAAAAACATTAGAAAACAGTAGAAAACAATGACATTATTTACAATACACAATATTTGGGGGATGGAGTGCCCTAAAAGTCCCATCTAGTGACCACAGTGCCCGAAAGCAAGTCCATTAAAGAGTCTCTCCTGGGCCGGAGCCCAGTGAAGCACAGTTCTAGCAGGCCAAAGTCCCAAAGGGCAGAGTCTTTGAGGACAGTTCAAACATCTGAAGTCTGCTAATGTAGGGTGTGTACTGCAATAAGATAAGAATAAAAAAGTCTGGACTTACCAGTCCTTTGTAGAACACGATACCACACCTGGCCCTTGGATGAAGACTCTCCCTGGCAGCATGCTTCCAATACCGCTGGGTGGACATCTTCCAGGAAATGACAGGAGGGCACATCTGGAAACTGCTGGGTTATGTCATCTCTGGAGATGGAACCTTGGAACAGGAACAAAAAGGAAAACAGCTGGTCTGAAGCCATCCGATACCCAGGTGATGAATCAGGATACAGCTGGGCTGGTGTCCTCTCTGGATCTGAAGTCATCTGATGGGCCAGACAATGGATTCTGGAAAGCCAGAACACTGTAGAACTGATGAATGTGGGGCACCTGAGTCCTGGACGTCCAGACTGGTGGAACAACATAGGTATGGCAACAGCTGGAGTGGCAGCACTGGCTACCACTGCTCTGATTTCCATTTGGTAGGCATGGGCACATTTGCAGGGAGGTCTTTGCATTGTGGCCAATAGCACAACGGGTCAGGAGATTGAATTATTACCCCATATGGGTGCACATAATTCACACTGCAGGGTTTTATTTAACTCTAAAAATTGATTAGCGTTTTGCTCATAAAAGTTCTAAAACTTTGTGAAAATGCATAGCACTTGCCTCACGGTGTTTAACAAACATAACACTTCTAGAAAACCTATATAAATGCTTTCTGTACAGCTAGTATTGTCCCAAGAAAAAAACTGCTACTCAATTATTTAAAACCCTGCACTGTGAAAGGTTTCATGTCCCTCTCCATCCACTATTCGAACAGTGTCCATTAACAGTGTCCTGTCTCTTTTCCACTGGCTGTATTTTTCATGAAACATTCTGTTCCTGGCATGCTTGTTTGCACCAGGATGCACACATTTCATTGCTTCAGACCAAATTCAGGATTTCCTGCTGTACTCAGTCTCCTCCTAGACTCTCTGAGGAAAGGTAGGAAAGGACATCCCATAGATTTCATTCACCTTCCTTCGAATCAGTCTCTCCTTTTTACTAGCTTTGGTCAACCTGAGACCTCTGGCCTGGCTTGGGGGCGGCTAGTCCTGGTTCTGCCAGCTACGCATTCTCAAACACACAAAAAATGGATCCCTGACTTCTTCTTGCACAGCCAGGGCAGTGGAATCACCACTCTCTTCCATGCATTTCTCTGAGGCAAGAGCTTGAGGCTGTGTACCAGTTCCTTTTTCACACGGCCACATAGGTTCCCCCTCTTCTTCTTTCTCACTGAGAATCTGTGCTCAGGAGTGAGCAGTCGTCCTCACTCCTGAGACTATCCACTTTTTGCTGGGCGCGGAGGTCGAAACCTCCCATGCAAAGGCCTCCCTCATCTCATCTTCTCCTATGGGACTTAGGCTAGGCCCCCCCTCTCCAAGGGTCTACTGATGCGTTGCCTGAATTGTCTCTCTGTGATCCAGAATCCAAAACATCAGCACATTGTTCTGTCTGTAAATCTGCACCCTCTAACTTTGTGCCACACTCCCCTGAGGGGCCTTCTCCAACAGGCTCCACCTGGTGCTGTGTGCTGCCAACTGCAGATTCTTGAACTTTTGTCCATGTGGGAGCCAAACAAATCTTGGGCACTTTAAATAAACCGTATTTCTCTAGGTTCCCAGAATAGTGAGGTACCATGAAGACGTCCCTTCCAGCATTTAAGCATATTAAGCACACTTGCACTGGATACCCAGGAATTGCCAAATGAGGAGGCAGTTGTCCTCCATAGTAACATCTCTCAATGTCCCTTAACTTGTTAACTTCTACTGCTACCACAGCCCGGGCATGATCTGGGTAGCGGGCTGGTCCTGAGGCCATGACTGCAGAGAAAAACAAACAAATGCTCACTGTTATTTCAAGTCTCACATCACTGAACACTTTCTTTCACTTTCAAAATGGCTCCTCTGCTGCTGTGTTTACATTACTACCCCACCCTGTAATGGCGGCAGCAGCACTCCTGTGCATCAACATTCTGTAATTGGGTCAAGCCACTGCGCATCCGATTTACACACACTACTGATAACTTTGCTCAAACTGCACAAACTTGCTCTGTTCTTTTTCCTAGCACATTTATATGATTTACCACAAACTTTTTACTTGCTGAAAACATTGCTCTAGCTCACAGTCCCTTAAAGCCTCAGTATTTCAAGCACAGAATTGCCTGTAACTCTTGCTGCATAACTTGATACAACTCACAGTCTCTCTCATGGCTTTGAAACTTTACTCTGACGCTGAACCCATAACTATGCTCACAGTCGATGGCTTAACAGGCTTGCTTTTGCTTGTAAAAACTTAACACAGTCTTTGTTTGCAAAATGACTACACTGCTGCACACAGATTCAGCTAGCTTTTGGCAAAAATCACTGGTTTGAGCAATTATTTCTGTTGGTACTCACTGTTATCAGTAGCTGTTTGCTGCGATGGAAAATGGCCTGCAGCCAGTCTTGAAGGCCTCTGGACAGAAACGGGTTGGCAGTCCTGCTGATCGTCCCTCTGAACACCACACTCTCAGTCCAGTTGATCGAGATGTGGGTTGAGCCCGAATTTAGACAGAAAAGTCAGTTTTTTAAACTTTTAAAGTGCTTTCAGTCACCGCGACGCTCCTCCGGTAAGCCAGTACACACACTCCACTCACACTCCCTCTCAAATGCTGGGCAGTTGCTGTAGAGCTGGCTTGGGGGCGGGACCGATTGCAGTCTCACCAATCACACAACGCCATGCAAATGAGCCTCTTTCCCTCGCGAGTGCTCTTCACCTCATGGCTATCACCGAACAGGCAAATTTAAACTGCAAAACCACTTTTTTTTTCCTAACTGACTCCACAGCGGGAGCCCATTTCAACCATTTTTCATGACCATTAACACAGCAAGTCTCTCAGTTCACTAGAAAGCATTTCCAGCGTCCAGGGCACAATTTTCCTTTTGCTACCCCTAGTCTTCCACACTTTTGTCACAACAATTTTTAAAAGCTGGCAAAACGCTGTCATTTTTGATGCAGGAGAAGGGCATACTCTATCAGGCTTTACTGCTCCTTGGTAAACAGTTGGCATTTAACAGCAACACATGGACAACAGCACACAGCGACACATTAGTTAACCTTGCTTCAGCTTTTTGGGCTACCCACTGCCAGATAACCAAAACGCTAGCCCTTTGCTCGACAACCTTTCCTCCCTAAATTTCAAATCCAAAGTGGTGCCTCCATTTTGTAGCCCCAGGCCGGTATGCCATTTGAATCTGACAGCAATACCAGGTGGGCTGGGTTCGGGAAGGAATAGGTAACTCAGCACAAGGGCTAGGTTTGGCTACTCTGCACAGGGGCACCCAAGTAACTCCAAACACAGGAAGCAATAACTGTAATGTCCAATACCAGAAATGGGATTCTAAAGTGTGGCTTTTATTCACATCCAAACAGAATAAATAAAGCATAGATGGACCCCCACGGGGCTACACTCCTGGTAATGCAGATTAAAAGAATCAAGAACACTTCTTCTACACTTTAGCCCTCAGGCTCTGAACCCACCGGGTACACAGCCTGGACTTACACGCTACTTTGGGTACACAGCCCGAACTTGTACACTGTTCTGGGTTTTCCCTGGCTCAGCTCCCTTGCCGGCCACTCGAACACCTTCCATATGTCATGGAAACATTTACTGGTGGCTCCCTAAAGCACCTAAGAGCACCTCAGCTCTATCAGGGAATTTTCCTTTTAATCCCACATCTGGGTACTTTCCTCAGGCACTGGCCAAGTACCTGAGAGAAAGTAAAGTTGCCACAGAGCAAATCCGTAGTGGTGAATTTGGCTACTACTGATGGGGGGTCTCCCACCTCTCGCTCCCACAATTCATACCCGCCCATTTCTCTGGACAGTAAACACCTCATACTGTAATGCTTGGCAATGTAGATTATGGCTAAATGTATTTCACATTTCCTCTACTTGTCTTGGTTTCCCTTTGTGCTGGACTTGAACATACTTTTAATTGGCATAGCCCATTGCTCTAGGCCCCTCACTGATTAAACAGTCCAATCCCCACATTACAGCTGTACTTGGCTGTCTTTTTCCTGACCCCACAGTAACAGTCCCTTTAGTTTCCTTCTGTTATGGTGAAACACACATGGCCCTTTTTCAGAGCAAACTCACCCTTTGGTTACAGGTGCCCCACAGGCAATTCCTACACAGGAATTTCTCTCTCAGAGCTTCTGGTGCCGCAGCACCACTTGAAATAGGCAGCTTCTTCCCTTAGCCAGAACCAGGAGGGTTGCCCCTGGAAAACAGGCAATCCTTTCCTCCAATCAGTAGCTCTAAGACAGAGCTTAAAGCTGTGAGAGCCTGCACACAGACAGCTGTACTACTGTCTCTCTCCAAGACTGCACACAGACTGAATTCAAAATCCCCATGTTCTATGTTAACCTCCAACTGCTGCATTCCAGTGTGGCTTATGCAGCTGTGAAAGTTCTATGGTGATGTCATCCCTCAGTCTCAGCTGAGACTGAGAAGAGAGTGAGACAGTGTGAAATCCATTTAACTGGAGTTTCACAAGCTGCCTTCCTGGCCTACCACTAAGTCTTACCGGGATTCTAGTAACCCCAGGTAACAGGGGGGTTGACTACAATGAGGGCAGTTAATTGGGAAGAATCTGATAGGCCCCTATCACAGAGATATGAAAAAAGTTGAGATGAGATGGGAGCTAAGTCTTTAGCGAATATTTTATATAAGTTGGTGGGAAGACCATCAGGTCCCGGAGATTTGTCTAATGAGAGGGAGCATATAGCAGTAAGAATTTCCGAGACAGTTATGGGATGAATAACCAAATCTTGCTGGGTGGGAGATAATAAAGGAAGGGGAATAGAGGCTATATAATTGTGCATAAAAGTTATCACATTCTTGGGCGATTTCGACAGGGGAGGTCTTAGGAATGGTGGAGCCCTGGGGCGTTATGGAACTTATTAACCATGAGGCTTCTTGCTGATGAAGTCGTAGTGGCCTGCTTTATCCCCTTGCTCTACATATGATACTTGGGTTTTTAAGAGAACATATTCAGTAGTCTTCCTTAGCAGTTCCGCATACTGATGCCTCAGGGTGGTTAGCCTTACTTTTTCTGGATCGGAGACATCCAATCTAGTTTCTAACACTGCAATCTGATCAAGCAAGGTACGCAATGTGGACTCCCTCTTCTTTTTCTTGATGATGGCCAGGCAAATAAAGTCTCCATGTAGTGTGCACTTCAAGGCAGCCCAAATTTTATCTGTATCTGCAATGGAGTATTTGTTATGCTCCCAGTACTCACTTATTAAAGATTTTAGTTTGGTTACCACCCATGGGTCTTTTAAAAGTAGTGTGTTGAGTTTCCATATCTTATCTCTTTTAAGGTTAGGACTGGGATTGTGGACTAACCAAACTGGGGAGTGGTCTGAAAGCACTATTGGGGCTATATCACAGTCCACTGCACCTGGGAGGACCAATGTGCTTATTAGGAAAAAGCCAATTCTGGAGGACGATTTATGTACTGGGGAGTAAAATGTAAATACTAGGTCCTTAGGATGAAGGTTTCTCCATGGATCACAGAGGCCCCCTATGCTAATAAGTTCTCTTAGGGCTTGCTGGGTGGGAGAAAGTTTACTAAGACGCCCCCCCCCAGATCTGTCCAAATCTAAGGTAATAGTGATATTCCAATCCCCGGCTCAAATTAGGGGAAGATGTGCATAAGGTGCTATTATGTTAACAATGTCCATAAAAAAGCATGGTGAGAGAGTATTAGGGCCATAAAAAATCCCCAGCAGGATTTTCACATTATCTAAAATGCAATGCAATAAAAGGTATCTACCTTTCGGGTCACCTACTTATTTAATTAATTGAAATTAATTCCCCTACTAATAAGGATGGTGACTCCTCTTTGGTTGATGGAATCTCCTGCTGCATATACCTGTCCCGCCTGCCGGCACCGAAAGAGTAATTTCTCCAATGCCAGTAGGTGAGTTTCTTGCAGAAAGGCAAGCTGGCATTGCATTATTTGTAGATGCTTTAAAAACTGGTATCTCTTCACACTAGTACATGCCCCTTTAATGTTCCAAGAAACATAGTTTGTCATTTTTAATGCGCAAGCCATGAACTGAAAGAGCCGCGCTAGGCTTTAATAACTGAAGAAGCAACAGTGTTGGTACATTACCCCTCCAACCCCCATCCCCTAACTGTATAAGAACTACCACATACAATCCCCCTTTCCCTCCCTTCCCTCAGCAAAACACGCATACAAAATTCGATAAACATTCTCAAACCCCACTTATTATACCACCTGTACTACACAGGCCGCAATGTCATTAACAACCCCCAAGCATTTGCTCATCCCCCTTCCCCTGTCCCACCCTCCTTTGCTGGATCAAAGTGAATAAGTGAAAAAGGAGAAACTATCTAAATTGAGCTTCCTAATTATATACCATCCGAAGCTGAGCTATCAAAAATGCCCTAACAGCTATTTAACCAAGTTGTGGTGCTGTTATAGCAATGTGCAGTGGCAGTGTCATGCAGGAAAAAACATCGCTACTTTAATTATACATTCAGAATACTTCGTGAACTGAAGATTAAGTTATACATAACAAGTGACTGGTACACTCCCCCTGTCTTTTAAGCAGTAAGGATAACAAGTTGATTCACCCCCAAACAGTAACATAAATTACTCTGCTTGCGATTATTAGTTCAGTCAGAGTCATCGTGACTGGGTGCACAAACCGAAAAGGGTCACAAGCTGCTGGCTGGAAGGAGTGCGGCATTACTGTAAAGAAAATAAATGTGGTAAGGATTGATTCCCAAACAAAGACTCATTTCCAAGGAGAAATAAAGCCCTAATCAAAACTTAAAGCCACACTAGCGAAGGGGGTTTCTAATAGTGAAATTAGCTGAGACACTGATATAAAAGGCTGTTCAGTCAGATAAATGATTAAATCCCAGTCTCAAAAGTAGCTTCCTAAGTATACACCATTTGAAGCTGATCTGCTAGAAATGCCCTAATAATTAGTTAACCAAATTGTAATATTGGTAAAGCGATGCGTAGCGGCAGCATCATACAAAGAGGTAGTTCACTACTTAAGTTAAATCTTCGAAGTAGGTCATCGCCTAAAAATTTAATTACCTACAACAAATACAAATACAGTTCCCCTTTCTTTTATGCCATCAGGTTAACAGATTGCTTCACCCTGGGGTTGCCACCTTTGGATGAGGCAAAAAACGGATCCTAAACTCTGTCCCTTGTCCCGCCCCTTTTCATGACTCATCATGCATTGTTCCTCCCAGAACACCTTTTGTTATATCAATAAAAGACAACACTTAAAGCAGCAGTTACCTGTTAAAGTTACTTTCCTAGTTTCTTCTTTGTAATTCATTTACTTATGTATTTATTTATTGACATTGGTTTACCAGACAAACATACAGAGATAAAAGAAATCTCATTTACAGTTATGATCTGGGGGAGACAAGGGACACACTATAAATAGCATACAACAGTATACATGGTATATAATAACACATAATAAAGAAATTGTTTTATGTAATGCGTACTTTTATCTTTTTCTGGCTCCATTCCCTGTTCATATCCACAGTACAATTTCAAAGCCAAAGAAGTGACCATACTTTTTTCTTGAGGAAACAAAATAAGTTTAAACATTTAAAAATGCTTAAATTCTGTTAGAGATGAAAATGTTTAAATGAAAGTGGAAGACAACTGGATCTTTTACTGTTACAAAAGGTGGGGGCAGCTGTACTGCTACGCCACTTTAAGATGCAATGGAAAAGATTAGGTTAAGTAAGTGCTAATGGTGTTAATGGCCATACTTTCCTCCTCCCAGGCTGACTGCTTTCACAAACAAAGGGATATATTGACAACAGAACTTGTTTGTAACCTGGACATGTAGCTGAAAGAATGAATGATATGACATAATTTGTTTCAAAAGCATGTGAGCACTCAAAATAGCTCAAAAACCTGACCAGCACATAGCAAAACCGGATTACCTGACAGGGACCCTGAAAACCTGATCACCAGGTAAAAAACCTGACAGGTGGCAACCCTACTTCACCCCCAAACAGTGACATAAACTATTTAGCATGCGAACAATAATCCAGCCAGTATCTTCTCAATCATGCAGACAAAAGGAAAAGGATTACAGTCTGTTCGTCAGTAGGAGTGGAGGCATTCCTGCGAAGGAAGCAGATGTAATAACTCTTGAGACCCAAGCAAACACTGGTTGCTAAGGAAAGGTGTAGATTATATTCAGAGTTACAAACCATACTGGCGAAGGGTGTTTTACCATAGTGAAGTTAACTGAGGTGCTGATTTAGAAGGCAAATCAATCAGACAAATGATGAAGTCTCGATTCTAGAAATACGCAGACCAGGTATAAACTAGTGATCCATCAAAACGAAACGTATATAAGTCTAACATTTCCCATAAGGCAAAGAATTGTTGTAAAGCACTCTTAGCAATAATAACAGACCCAGACATTTTTTCTGGTGTTGGAATCACTTAGGGAGGTCAGGGTAAAAGTTGTTCAGAGTCATCAACGCTTGCTCCTGTGTTTCAAAATGATGCCACACTTCATGGTGTTGCACTTGGAGGATAGCAGGATACTTCATTCGAAACCGGATTCCAGCTGCTATTAAATTTAGTGATGATAGGATGGAATTCTGTTCTCTTTTGTCTCACTGATTTAGGCAGGTCTTGGGCAATGCGTATTTTCCTCCCTTTCCATTGTACTTCTTGTAGTTCTCGTATTTTACTCAGAATGTGCTATTTATCCAGAAAATTTAATAACCGGAACAATAGAGGCTGTGGAGGAGCACCTTGGGGTGGGGTGGGTCTTAGGGAGCGATGAGCCCACTCGATCATGTAGTTCGGGCCATTGGGAGAAGGCACTACTATTTTATTGCGTTCTTTTTGCACAAATAAGATCGGAGAGGACCCCTCTTCACCTTCTGGGAGGCCCAAGATCACCAGATTGTTTCGGCAAAATCTCCCTTCAAGATCCTCCATTTTACCTTCTATGTTTTTGCACTGATGCAGTTGGATGATTTCTGGGTTCAGTCTCACTCTCCCATCATCTAGTGAAGAGATGCAAGCTTCATTATCCCCTGTACACAAGGACAATGCAGTAAGAGATGAGGTAAGGCTTTGCACTGATGAGGCTAGCACTTTCAACGTTAATTTTATTGGAGAAATCCCCTACAAGAATTTTTCCTCAGTAAGTGTGGCCTGCGGATTTGCGCTCAACCCTACCCTGCACGGAGAAGCTTTAGACCACTTAGCATTCTTGTTGCAGGTTGGCATAGGAGGTGGAGTATGACGGGGCAGTCTTTCCCGCATTTCTGTCTCCATTTTTTGGAACTTCTTCCCCAAAGTGAGCTTGAAATTTCAAGGGAGATGGTATAAGAGAGTTATTTTAGTGAGAGCAGGTCGGGAGCTAGAGAAAAGCATCCTACTCAGGCGGCTATCATGTGCCTCTCCAAGCAGATGCAGGTTACCGATCCCTGCTGTGTCTGGAGAATATAAGCTGCTTGAAAAGAAAACAAAAATGGATAGCTATTAGAAATTAGGTGGGGCAGTTCAGATGGGCATGATCAGGTCAGGGGACATGGTAGGAGTCAAACCCATGGCATAGAAGTTTGTCTAGTCTCCATGAGTGAGATGAGTAGAGCATAAATCTCCAACACTTCATTAGGAAAGAGCAAGCATTACTTGCTCAAAAAGTGTTGCTGCAATGTTACCTCTCTGGAGAAATTGCGGAACAGCCAGGGCGGCACAGAGTATGCAGATGCATGGAACGCATATGTAGAGCTCTTACCTCCTGAGGGTTGGCTAGAGGTGCACCTGAAACAATGTATTTTGCAAGGCGGCAGTCTTTGGGGGCCAGAGTTCAATCAAATCCCCATCTCTACCACCATTCTGACACTTCAGTAATAATACCCTATTTACGGTATGTGATCCTCTAAGTTCCAAATTTTTATTTTTGCTTGGTGTGTGCTTATGCAATTCCTAGCATCATTTGTTAGAAGACAGAGACGTGCCTCCTATAAAAATGCTGCAATGTTTAATTTATTGCTGCAGCACAGGTTTATATTATGTGAATTTAACAGTTTCATTGTAATTATATTTATGCAGTGCTACTGTGGTTCTGTTGAGAATTGCAGTATTGGGTCTATGAATGCTACAGGGCAACTGAAAGACCTGGGACTGGGAAGGGATGAGACCAACAAATTGAATTTTGATGCATTTTGTAACTCAATAGTTATTGCCCAAAAATGCATTAAACTGCACCATTTAACTCCTACATTTTCAAAAGTTTCTGGGGAGCATGCCCCTGACCCCCTGTATAAATATTTGCCCCCCCACCAAATCCTGGCTACACCCCTGTATTATATAATAGATGCCAGATAGATGGGGTTGGTTCTTGCTCAATAAGGAGTTTGCCAGTCCAGAGTGTACCCCCCCATGCCATTGTCTAGGGGCATAAACTTCTTTCACAGATGGTCCAGGGCAATGGAGATGGGGTATCCTCAAGCATTAACATCAAGACCAATGCACTTTAGATTAAGGCAGGAAAAGTTGAATCCTACCTTTCTGGCATCTTCAATAATCGTGTCTCTCACCTTTACCTTCAGAATCTGTTTTTGGCCCCGAAAGCCACCCAGGAACTCCACACTGTACCTTTACTGTCTTCGGAGTCCCCCTGAGCCCCTCGGACCTGCCACAGGTGGGATGAAACTGTATCTGGAATGCAACTCATGAGAAATTAATTTGACTGAACATAAAGCTTTGAGGTGGCCCCTGCCCAGGAAAAAAATTACTTGATTGGCTACAGACCTCACGTAACCCCAGAAAAAAAAATTAGTTGATTGCCTGCAGTCTTGGGGTATGTAGCCCCAGAAAAAAATAAGCAGAGTTTTTTATTTGCCTACTGCTGTCACAAATTACTCTGTTACTTACAGACTTTGGGTATAGCTCCAGAATAAAGTAAATAGGCAGCGTTTGTTGTTTGCCTGCCACTGTCAGTAAATACTTGATTGCTTATGGTCTTGGGGTATATAGCCCCAGAATAAAAAAGGCATTTTTTTATTTGCCTAGTACCATCAATAATTACTTGTTTGATTACAGACATGGGGTATAACTCAGAAATAGGTACACAGGCAGGGTTTGTGACTACAGTTACTCGCTAGCCTACCTACGTGGGTACCACTACAGAACAATAAATCATCACTTTTATTATTTTGGCCTACAACTGTGTTAAAGTACAATAACATCCAAAACAAAATGAGTCGTGACATAAGGTCTTTCTTTAATATGGGGAACAGCCAGAAGAAGGCCAAGAATAAGTTCTTCATCAGCATCCTCTTCATCTTTGAATGAGACTATGTGCACAGACATTATGGATAACAATGTCTCTTGTAATGAGCAAACAAGTGAGACAGTAAGTCATCGAGTTGACAGTATTAGTACTGCTAGCACTGCTAGTGCTAGCATTGAACAGTCCTGTACTACCGCCTCTATTGAGTTAGGCTTGTTCCAGGTCCTTCCAGTGCCTAACCTTGATGATAGCCCCCCTCCTGATCTTGGCAATAAAGAAAAAGGCCCCACTCAGCCTATGAGTAATTTCAGTTCCAAAATTTATGCAGGTAAAAAAGCAGGGCTTTAGCCATCACTGGTACAAAGATTTCTGTTGGTTGGAGTACAGCTGTGAAAGACAGAGTGCATTCTGCTTTGCATGTAGATGCTTCATGCATGGGCAGAGATGTGTTGATGAAGCCTTTACTACTCGAGGGTTTCAGAACTGGAAAAAGGCATTGGAGAAATTCAGGGCTCACACATCAAGTCACTTTCATAGAAGTGCAATGGCTGCTTGGTCTGCATATATGTGCACACAGGAAATGGGTAACATTATGGTACAGGTAGACAAGGGCAAGGTTAAGGAAATTCAGTAAAAAGGAAGGGATTACATGAAAAGACTAGTAGCAGTCACTCTACATATGGGTCGGCTAGGGTTACCTTTCCGTGGTCACAATGAGGATGAGACAAGTGTTAATAAAGGAAACTTCAGGGAGACTTTAGACTTGATTAAAAACTTTGATAGAGTTCTCCAAGTTAATGAGTCTATCCCATCAAATGCAACACACATATCAGCCGAATCACATAATGGTCTGATTCAGTGCACTGCATCCTGTATTACAGATGCAATTGTGCAAGAAGCCAAAAATGCTAAATTTTTATCAGTATTAAGTGATGATGCGCGAGACATTTCATGTCAGGAACAAAGTGAGCATATGTGTCAGATATGTTCATAACCATTAACCTGTAGAACGTTGTCTATGTTTCGTTACAATCTCAGAACTGGGTGCAAAAGGATTGTGTAGTAACAATAATGACACCTTGAAAAAAATTGATATCTTTGAGCCAGATGTTACTTTTGCTGCCCAATTATGACGGTGCAAGTGTCATGAGTGGTCATCTAAATGGTGTTCAGGAACTCTTCAAAAAGGACCTCCCTCATACTGTGCATGTTCACTGTTATGCACATAAGTTAAATCTAACTCTTGTGGATTCATGTCAGTGCACTGCTGAAGTAAAATATTTCTTTGAATTGGTGCAATGCTTGCATACATTCTTTTCGACATCTGTAGTGCAAAGTGACAAACTGAAATAGGTACAACAAGAAATGGGACTTGATAGAACATTCAAGGTCAAAGCTCTGAGCAGCACCAGGTGGGGATGTCAGAAAAGAGCTATGAGAGCACTGAAGCATGCATCTGAATCCTTAATCTCTTATCTCTCGCAGTGTGACCATGGAAATATGCCCAAAGCACTGGGACTTTACAACTTCTTGATGTCATTCAACACTGTCTTTTGTCTTTTCATCTTTGATCACATTCTCTGATTTACAGAAGGACTCCACAACCTACTGCAGACTGAAGATCTGGACCTAGCCAGTGCTGACACTGCAGTAGAAGCATTTATTGATACTCAGGTTTTATTCCAGAATGAAGACAAATGTAAAGAATTACTCTGTGAAGCAACAGAATTTGCTGTGCCACTAAACATAGCTCCCGACACTGTAAGAGAACAAAGGACCCATCCACGATGTACCCATTGCTCAGCAGCTCATTTTAATGCATATGTTATTTGACAGAATAGTTAGGAAACAGTAGCCCGTTCGATGTGCTTATGCAACTGGATAAGACAGTAAGATGATGCTTGTGTAACTTGATTTGCTTTGTGGCTTTCCGCCTCTCTATCCGTGGGATATACCACCCTGTAGGGGTACGATGCAAGGAACCCTAGGGGAGGGTTCCCCCCTACAGGTGCCAGGAAAGATTGTGTCAGCTAAAGGTAGGTTAGGAAGAAGCCCAAAAACAATACCTAAAGGTGTCAAGCATCGAAGAGGCAAGGATGATAAGTGAATGAATTCTGAGAACATGATAAGGGCTGACTTCCTAATGAAAGAAGGGAAAACCGGAGCCACCATCTGCCTCCATCCAACAGCGGAACCTAACTAACTAACCTAAAAAAGCACTAACTCTAATATTATGACTATTGGCACAGAGGAGAGGAAAAACACCCTTTGAGGAGGAAACCTCTGGGGATCCAAGGCCTAAGTCACCTTCCCTCCAGGCTGATGACGTTTGATTAAAGGACTTATGTCGTTAAATTGAAAGGTTTATTAAAGAGAGGGGAATAGGGAAAAAAACTCCAAAGAAGCACGAATTAAGTAAGGAACATGAGGTAGCAGGGACACAAGGAGGGTATGTTTGAGTAGTCAATGAGAGATAGTAGAGCAGATGAGCCAAGATGGAAGGGAGTAAATCTATGTATGAGTCAGAGGAGCAAGGGGTATCCAGATGTGCTTACGAGGAGATTCCAGATGTGCTGATGAGGAGACATATGATAATGCAGACTGGCTTGATTGAACAATACGCTTGAGTGAGTGATGAAATTGAGCAGACACTGAGGTTGAAGAGGTATGTTTGATTACGTGATGTAAATGATTAAACTCTGAATGATATCAGACTCTGAATGATTGGACCCTGAGGTTGTAGAAGATGAGGTAGCATGGAATTCAATGATAGGAATGTTCGAGTAAGTGATGTAAATAGATAAACCTTGAGGTAATGCTGAGTTGAGTGAAACGAGTGAAATAGGCGATGAGAATGGTTATACAATAAATCTTGAGGTAATGCTGAGTGAATGATGACTGGAGTTATGAACTCGATACATGTGGCAGGATGGCCATGGTTGATAGGTGGCATAGGAGTTATGGTAGGTACGCCCAAAAAGAATATTGATGATAGGCCACGAGTGGAGTGAAGTCTGGATAGCCGGTGCAGAACTGGAAGAGGAGACAGGAATGAACTTGAAAATGAACTTATATGAAGGAAGTAAAAGAAGTAGGCTCCTCAAAAGGAGGTAGACTCAGGGGCCAAGAAAGGAGATCTGGAACCAGAGGCAACTCAGGTTGAGCAATCAAGGATCGAAACTGGATAAGGTATGATGAGGAGTGAGCACAATTGGATGACATATGATGAGGAGTGAAGCTAAGAGTGAAGTGAATCCATGATGGCTGGTACTAGAAAAGGCGCTAGGACAAGGAAGGTAAAATTAGGAAATGGATGAGATACAAGGGGGGACTGAAGCCATGGAGGCTGGTATGGGAAAGTGATGTATGAAAGGACAAAAGACAGAGGGAGGTCAATGGGGTGACATTGGACCCAGCCGATACAGGATGAGAATGGCAGTAAGGTGAGCTGGATAAGGTAGCATGCAGGCTCGATGGAAGGCCAGATTGTGTCAGCCATAGATGGCCCAACAATGCGAATAGCAGAGCAAGCTAATAGAAAACCGTGGCATGATGAGATATAGAAGCCATGACTGGATTGAATCCTGGACGGCTGATGGATGGAATCAGTAACTGGATACATGCGGTGTGAGGGCCGCGGATTGATGGGGCAGGCATATGAGGAATGAGTGTATGCCCAAAAAGAAATATTGAATGCAGCTGAGGAAGGCAACGTAGGAACGGATGAAGTGTGATGATGGATTGACGCCAGGAAGACAGGTACTGGAAATCGAGGGAGGAATGTGTGTAGGATGGAAGGGATTGAATTGGATGAGCAGGCTGAGGTAAGGTATAGCAGGTATAGGAGGAGAACTGCAGGAGGGATATGATTCACGAGAGGTCAGGAGAGGTATGCCAAAAAGAATTCTACAGTAGATTGCAGGCCATATTGAGGTGGCCAGAGAAGGCTCAAGAGTGAGGAAGGTAAAATGAAGGAAACGGAGTTGGTACTGTGATGGATGGAAGCCATGGAAGCTGGTACAGGAAAGCGAGGTAAGAAAGGACAAAAGGACGGTGGGGAGGTCAAAGGGGTAGCAGAGGACCCAGCCGATATGAGTGGAGAACTGCAGAAGGGCATACAAGAGTACAGGAGCCAGACAGAGTCAGCAGAGGCAAGCGGATTGGGCATCCAAGGCATAGAGAATGGCAGAAAAGGACAGGTACTACAGTGGAATCTGCTTAAATGCACACCCATTTTGCTGCAAGAAAATGTGCATTTAAGCAGAATGTGCATTTATCAGAACTTGTATGTTTATAATGCAACATAAAGAAAATAACTGAGACCTAACACTGTAATGGCATTCCACATTTATTTATCTTAGCAATATATTTAAAATGTTAAAAATGTTACACTGTGCTGCTGTGCAGCATTAGAAAAATACATTAATGAAGCACAATGCTATAAAAACTATCAAAGCTGATCATCTGCCCTCATTATCTGTCTTGCTTATGGTCCCAAAAAAGGAAATGATCTTAGTCTGTTTTCAATTTTTCAGTGGCAGCTGAGTGATAAAGGGTGTTAAATATTGCTTCACAACTGCTTAGAATCACCTGTGCACTTAAAAGGTGCTAGCTACATAGGGAGAGCTATGTTGGTGAATTGTAAAACCATGCATTTAGCCAAAATGTGCACTTATCAGATTTTTTTGTACTATGTGAATAGTAAAAAAATTGGGAAACTGGAAAAGTGTGCACTTATCAGGACTGTGCACTTATCCGATGTGCACTTAAGTGGAATCCACTGTATCACCTGATTAGGAATGTAACTGAACAGACTAAAACTGAAGTCATGCTACTGGATAAATTTCAGAAGGATACTGTACAGGATGTTTGAACTGCAGCCATGAGAGCATCCGTACTGGTCTCTTCATGATGAGGCATGATGGAAAATCAGAGAGAGAAATGGAACAAATAGGAGCCAGATGCAGGTCAATGTGAACCATGGTACAGCTAACAAATGGCTGACCTCGAATGGCAACCTGCTGGAAGTACAGCACAATAGAAACACACACAGAATTAAGCTGATGAGAACGGATACTGCCAGTGAAGCAAAAGAAGACAAACAGAGAAAAACATGAGAAAGTAGGCAGCCAGGACTGCTTTGTTTTGCTCACAGGTCGAGGTACAGCTGGACAGAAGGAGCGAGCTACGGAGCTGGTGCAACACTCTGCTGAAACGAGCCATCCGCCAGCAGAATGGTGCGGTAGACCGCAGAGAGCCCAATGCTAGAAACTCCAGAAAGACGTCTCCAAGGTCAAATAACCCACTGCCCCCCCCAAAAACAAACAAACAAATATATATAATTCCTCACAATGTACAGCGCTAGATGCACCTTGCACAAATCAGAGCCCAAGGGAAGGTGATGCGGAGGAGCCAGAGGAGATTTCAATGATGGCAGAGGAGATGCAGCAGTTGAGAGGGAACAAGGCCCAGAACGAGTCACGGAAGGTGCAAGGTGGGGGATCCAAGACAGAGGGGAATGCAGGGCAACAGCTCCTGATGGAACCAGAGCAGCAAGCAGTGTGGTCCTAGGAGAGGGATGCAGGTCAAAGCCAGCCCTGGGGATGCTGCAGGTGGTGGCAGCAGGAGCCATTGGTAGCACAGGTGGGAGGGGATGCAAACAAGCAGAGAGAGAGAGGAGCGCTTGAAAGTGCCAACAGATAAGGCATGGTGAAATGTGGGGAGAAGGCAAGGAGGAAGAAATGGGCAGCTGGAGGCGCCACAGAGACAACAGAAAAATATGGCAGAAATCAAGATAGGATGAGGAGAGGCAGCACCTCTGGCTGCAACAAAAAAGAATCCTGGCGAGGCCCAAGATGTTGTGACCTTTAAGGTAGATGGGGGAGTGATGGTGTTGCTTCGCCCAATGAACCTTGTGCTTAAAGCCCTCCCATTATGTCAGAAACAGATTACCAAACTAAAATTTACTATTCAGTGTTAGATAACATGATTTTGGAATTGAGACAGTGATTTTCAAAAGGGGGTAGACCTACTGAAAGCAGTTGAGGTTTTGAAACCAACAAGGCCTTTATTTTTAGATAAGACAGCACTAAACGTTATGTGCAATCATTATGGAGTACAACTTCCTGAAGAAGAATTGTTTGTAGCACAAAGGTATATTGAAAGGTTGCCTGCTGAAAATTCCCCACGGAGCATTTCTTCATTGTTTGACTCACTGCCACTGGCTATGTTTCCTGGCATCCACCAGTTGGGTACTATTGCACTTACCATACCAGTCACTACATGTTCATGTGAACGATCCTTCAGTGCTCCAAAACAAATAAAGACATACTTGAGAAACACAATAGGTCAGGACAGGCTACCTGGACTTACTACATTAGCAATTGAGGGTGAGGCCACAAAACTAATAAATGTAGATGAAGTCATTGACAAATTTGCCAGATTGTCAAACAGATGTGTTGATCTTTTGCTTCCTGCTACAGACAGCACTGCAGAAAATCCTTAAATTATATGACAGGTCAGGATCTAACAGTTCATAAAGACTGAGACCAACAACTATTTCAGCGGTTCAAGTCACAGTCTGTATTGCAGGGTGTTCAGTTACTAATTCCCTGTGTTTGACTTGACTCACATTACTTACTGTAGCTTGCTTCTAAAGTTCACCCTTTGCCTCATATTCTTCTTTGTTCTGATTTCTTCCAGTGGTCAAATACCCCCAGTGTCCCGCCCAGCACCATGCCACATTTGGTTTTGAAAAAAAAAAAGAAAAGTTAATTGGAAGGCTCAGTCTATGGTTCGATGGACAAGCAGCCAGCCACTCCCACTTCCTGAGCTATATAAACAGTTCCCCTCAGCCTCCTTCTGAATTACTTTTTCTTTGCTGCCTGGAAGCTCTGTCTGTTTGCTCTCTACAGCTGGCTGGGGCCTGCCCTGACCCACCCCCCGCCTTGCTGCTGCTTCTACTGGACTGTGCATTTTGTTCCTCTGCTTTAGGTTTGCATATTGCCTCTGGCTGTGTGCTTCCTTTTCTTCCTCCCCTTTTCTTCTCTGTTTGTGTTTTCTTTTGGGGGGGAATTGGTTTCTTAGCTCCTACCATTTGCTTGCTCCTACCGTCTGGCTTTTTTGCAGCTCAAGCTACTGCTTTTACTTACTCCCACTGCTATTGTAACCAGTACTTGTGTTTTTACACAGCCCAGTGCTGCTTCCCATGCTACAGGCCTAATTGCTCCCCATGCTATCAAGCCTAATTGTTTTCACCTGATTCAATCTCCCTCTGAACCTTCCTATGCAGTTCAGTCATGTTTTCACTTCTCAATCTACCTCCCCTGTGATCATAGCCGTTTTCACAGCATTGTGCTTTTCTACTTAAATTCTTATAGAATACAACCAGTCATAGCTGCTGCTATTCCTTGTTTGTACACTACTGTTCTACTCTGGGGTCAGCTAAAGCTACTGCTGATGCTGTTAACTAGTTTTAATGTCTGCATGCGGTTCTCGACCCTTCCATCACTTTCTTGTTTTTCCTACGGCAGGGACTGGGAAGTGTTTGGGGGAGTCGTGGCCCCATGTGGCTAACTATTTCTGTTCTAAATCCTGCCTTCACCGCTGAAAATCCTCAGAGTATTTGTCACCATAATTTGGCTTTTCAATGCCTGGCTGGCTTGCCCCTCAATCATACTGCTGCCCCATTTGCATTCATGTCCCATCATTGCTACTATGTTTTGCAGACCTATGTGTCGGTCTGTCTATTCCTATCGCTTACTGACCTATGTGCAGGTCCAAATATTGTTATGCTTTCCTGAACAACTCCCCCGCCTTACTGAACTACGTCCAGATCAACCCCTGATTATGCCATCATTTGCTCACTGATCCCTGCCATCTGCCCTCTGCAAGGTTTCAGCACTCAATGCTCATTCAGCTCCTCAGCCCCTGGGGCTAGCTAGCCATACCATTCTGGCGTAGGGTTCCCCTGCAGCTGATGGTCTTGCGCTGCACCTAGAGTCTGCAGCTTGGGCATGCAAAACTTGTGTCAGGGTCCTTGTTATCTGGTCCATAGCTGGGAATATCCTCACTCTGGGTGGACCTTCATTAATCAACCATTCTGATGGCACCCCAAGTTGTAGAAGTTAAGACTCAGCTTGAAGGGGTGGAGCTCTCACGGGGGCCCCTTTAGCTGCCCAAGTGGTTCGGAGGCACCCTTCAATGGTATTCTCCCCATGACTGCCTCTGGTTCACCTGGTTTGTGTTTAGGGTGAGTAGGACGGGTGAGTGCCTCAGTGGTTATTGCTCTCCTTCTCCCACCATGGGGGTCATCGGTTGCAGAGCACAGCGACTCACAACCCTCCACAGTGCTCCTGTTAGAAGGCTAGAGTGAGAGCTTTCCTCCAACTTGAAATATTTCCAACTTCCCTTTAATTGTGTTTCCAAATTGCAGCAGCAGAGCCATCACTAAGTAAAATATCCCAAGCCTGGAGGTAAGGTGATCTAGGCCTTGGATCTGCAGAGATTTCCTCCTCAAAGGAGGTTTCTTCTCTCCAGTCATAACTGTTATCATAGTGTTCCCTAGTTCCGTAGGCAGGATCTGGTGGTGGATGGAGGGGGATGGTGTCCTTACTGCTGTTCCCTCTCTCTTTAGGAAGTTCCCTCATCCCCTTTTGCAACCCATCAAGCTCATGCCATGGCTACCCTGCTTTCCCATTACATTATCAAGCTGCCTCATGCTTATCTATTACCATGGCTCACAACTTCTGATTGCTTATAAGCTTCATACTACTTCCTTTTTGGGGATCCTTCCTAAGGTATCTTTAGTCAAGGGAAGTGTCCCGTAGCACCTCTAGGGGTGGAACCCTCTAGATGGTTCCTTGCCTTTGGTACCCCTACAAGGTGGTAATTCCTCTGGAATAGAAAGTGTGAACAGACAAAACCTAAGTAACATAGTTGCACAAGCATAACACTTACTGGCTGCATAGGCCATTGAATTGGAAGGCTCCACCTATGGTTCGATGGACAAGCAGCCAGCCACTCCCACTTCCTGAGGTTCTAGGTAATTACAGCACATCAATTTCAGTGAACATCAAAACAATGAATCAATGATAGCGATGACAAGTACAGTGCATACATATAACAACGCAGCACAAAACAGTGACAACAGCTCACACTTGCAGCTGGAAATTATACACGAGGCCGCACAAATCATTATAACGACTCCGGATATCGTAGTTGTGCATGATCAGCTGTACTCACTCCATTAAATCACAGTACTGACGGTGCACAATGGGGGGTCTCGAAGGCAGATACCATCTGCTCAAGGCATATCGCAGACAGCCGCTGCTCCTCTTGCACACAATCGAGGAACCACCAAATAGATGGGTGGCATTACAGAGAAGCTAGCCAACACCCACACCAACATTTATACCCTTCCAGCCACCTGTTTTCTATAGTATTTAAAGTGGGCAGCTCTGCTCCCTGCACCCCTATGAGGTGCTATGCCCCCTGACCCCGCTATCTCTAGGATTCCCACTCCACATCACTCATTGATGATTGGGGTATCAGCCAACACCAGTCGCTCAATAGTGCTGTTGCTCTTATATGTTTTAGCCATAATGTTCAGTCACTATTTAATGCTCCTTGCTATTGTTCCAGTCGCTATAATTTCATCGCCCATATTGACTCGCTATTAAATACTTGCTATTATGACATGCTACCCTTCCAGAACTATATAAGCAGTTCCCCTCAGCCTCCTTCTGAAGCACTTTTTCTTTGCCCCACCGTAGAAACATAGAAACATAGACTTTGACGGCAGATAAGGACCACTTGGCCCACCCAGTCTGCCCATTTCCCTACCTACTGGATAAGCTGAAGATTCTAGTTAACCAACAGCCTACTTCCTGCAACCCCCCATCCTCCCCTCCTCCTCCAGCAACAGTGCCTCTCTTCTGTGGATCCTTCCGAAGGTACATTTAGCCAAGGGAAGTGTACCTTTAGGGGTGGAACCCTCTAGAGGGTTCTTTACCTTTGGTACCCCTACAGGGTGGTAATTCCTTTGGAATAGAGTGTGTGAATGGCCAAAACCGAAGTAACTTAGTTGCACAAGCATACCACTTATTGGATGTATAGGCCATTGAATCATTACTGAAGACTGTTTTCCTTCTGTCTTTATGTGCAGATAGTTCTGAGACTAATGCAAAAAGTATGTTTCCTGGTTCTTCCACTTAATTATCTGTTGTGTATTTATGTCAGAGTTTCAGCTATGAAATCTCTGTGCTTGTCTTGATGCAAATTTCATAGCACATGGTTCTAAAATGCACAATTTGCCACCTAATTCTTCATAATTTCTTCCGGGAGCAAATACCATGATTACCACCCCATGTACAGCCCCACGCACCATTTGGCTTGGGGAAAAACATTGTTACTCTTTTTCTGTCTGTGTTTGTGAGCACTTCGTTCTCAGACAAAGGCAGTCAACCAAGTACGTTCTGGTTCTCTACTTCAGGTAATCTGCCTGCTGTGTATTTCAGGCTTTCATCTACACAAAATCCCTATGCAGATTTCAGAGAAAATGCTTCTAAATTCCCCCATTGGTCATTGGCACTAAATTCTTCAAACTTTCTCCAAGGGGTAAATAAATCCACCCCAGGCTGGCAGTATAGCCTAGAGGTTAGAGGAATGAGGTGTGAATGAGCTTGATACATCCAGCAGACCAGACCTGAATTTGATTGTCACAACCTCCACTTGCATACTGTGTGACTCTGAGCAAGTCACTTAACCGCCCAGTGCTCCCAGGTCGCCCCTGAAAACAGGTACTTGAGTCTAGTGGGCCTTACCCAGTTACCAAAGACTAAAATTTAAAAAAAAAAATAAAACATTTGGTTTGAGGGGAAAAGGAAACTTGTTAATTATTGTTTGTGAGCACTTGGTTCTAAGACTAAGGCAGTACACCAGGTATGTTCCACTTCCCTGGTTCAAGTCACCTGTTTTGTTTCTCAGAATTTCAGCTACAAAATCCCTATGCTTGTCTTGCTGCAGATTTCACAGAAAATGCTTCTAAAATGCACCATTTTGCACCAAATTCTTTAAAATTTCTTCCAAGGGGCAATTCCCCGAACCCCCTTCTCTGGCTCAAGTCACTGATGGGGACATGTGCCCTCCCACTTCTTGAATCCTGCTGATGTCCCTGCTCAAGGAGCCAAGATACTGCATACTTGAAGGTACCCTTCATCTATATGCATTTGTACAAAATAAGGGTCATCTCTCTGTTGATAAGGTTCCATCAAACAACACTTCCCTCTCCTTCTACATGCACCTGCACCTACACAAGGGCAAAAGTTAAACCTCACCATCTTAGACCTACATATATCTCCCCACATTTATGTACATGTCTCATTCTCATCTTACTACTTTGCTCTGGAAACATGGAATTCAACCCAGGCCTCCTTCTACAAGCAGCCTCCCTCACAGAATTTGGCATGCTAAAAGGTCTAAAAATCATGGCACTCAAAATGAGAAGTCTGCTGAACAACTGGATGCAGTAAAAACCTGGGTACTCCGTGCCAAACCTGACATCTTCCTGCTTACTGAGATATGACTAAATGCCTCTGCCTACACCATCGTAGGTGCTGTCTGTTCCCCAGTTCATTCTCCACACACTAGAAAGACCTGCTGGAATGGTGGTATGGCAATACACATCAGTGATAAATTTCAGTCAGACATCATTAGCTCCCACAATGTTCCCCAAGAATTTGAATGACTATCAATAAACACTGCTCTATTCATTTATTTATTTATTTATTTATACATCGGTTTACAACCTTTGAGCCAGAGGCTCATTTCCAAAAGTACCTCGTCACAAAGAGGACAAATACAGAACAACACTTAGTCACAATATTGTGGTTACAGCATACATCTCCGTGGTTACAGTTTGGTAGTTACAGGCAGTTATAACTTAGTTACAATTTACGTGCTACAGGAATGGTAATCACAGGTAGATTGAGCCGGGACTGCTAGGGATGAAGAGTTAATGAATTCCTGAACATAGTAGGCTGCTACCATTCGCCTAGGGGTGGGACAGAGCTCCTGAAACAGTTAAGCAATTTGTTGCGCAATTCTCCAAATGAATGCTTAATCATAGGAGATCTAAACCTGGACTGGCTCTTCAGCAAATCAAATGAATTAAAAAAGCTGTGTGACAAATTTGGTCTCTTGCAGCTCATTACAGAACCCATTAAGCCAAACCGCAGCAACCCTGCAAACAGCCCACTATTAGACCTGATATTAACAAACAGACTGCACAAATTCACCCATTCCACAGTGTTTCACAATGATATGAGTGATCACAGTGTAATTGCATGTACCAGGGGTGCTAAAACTCCAACTACTCAACCTAAATTCATTTTCAAAAGGCGCTTTACCAGTTCCACCACTGCAAATTTCCTCAATAAACTGGCAGCTATCAACTGGCAAACATTTTATCTTGCCCCCTCGGTGCATTAGGCAACCGACATCTTTAATAGGTTACTGCTTGATGCTATAAACAAATCATGCTCCGTGATTAAGCGAAGAGTGAATAAAGTGTCCTGCTCCTGGTTCACCAGTGAACTGGAAACAACTCTGAGAAATAGAGACCTATTCTGGACAACAGCAAGGCACACAAAACTGGAGGCAGGTTGGGCAACTTTCAGAAGAGTGAGAAATCAATGCACCAGACTGATATGGGAAGCCAAAGCTACTTTCTATCTAAACTCAACAGGCACTTGCAAAAATTAAAACACGACATTTTGGAAGCTCGTCAAATCAATTGAAGGAGTCCCCTCTGTCCCCACCCTTCCTCAGAACATTTCTGTATATGGAAACCTCGTAACCGATAAACAAACTATATTGGAAGAAATAAACTCCTACTACGCATCCACAGGTCTAGCCTTTGACAAATCCCCAGCTGCTTCCTACCAGATTCCTAAACTAGATATGATAGAGACATACAAGTATCTTACAGGGAGGAACAAGGTGCAGGAATACACTATTTTTAAGCGAAAAAGATGTCCCAGGACTAGAGGGCATGGGATGAAGTTGGAGGGAGGACGATTCAGAGGAAACATGAGGAAGAATTTCTTCAGAGAACGGGTAGTGGACAAGTGGAACACCCTGCCAGAGGAAGTGGTGGGGGATGAAACAATCACAGGATTTAAGAATGCATGGGATAGACATAAAGGAATTCTGGAGGTCAGGGGTAAGGGGCAACAGACTTCTAGGTAAACATAAACTGAACCTACAAGCTCAAATGGGCAGACTGAGTGGGCCATAGGCCCTTATCCGCCGACACTGTCTATGTATCTATGTATCTATGGTGCACCCACATACTTTCACCAATAATCCATTTGCTTTCCACCACATTACCTACAAGCAGGTAGAGCAGCTCCTGTCAGGGTTTAACACATTTTCTTCAGAGCTGGCTACAGGTACCTCACAGCAACCATTACACACCTTTTCAGTCTCTCACTTTTGAGTAACGAAATCCCAATAATCTGTAAAACTGCACACATCACCCCTCCTCTAAAAATCAGATGATATTACACAGCTCAGCTATTACAGACCAATATTAATTCTCCCAGTGTTGGCAAAACATCTAGAAAAACTTATCAATAACAAGTGAGGGACTTCCTTAAAACATCATACATCATAACTCCCCTACAGTCAGGTTTCCTACCAAAACACAGCATGGTGTCTGCCCTAGCTAAAGTCACTGATGAGTGGATACAGGCAATTGACACTATACAAATCACTGGAGTTATCTTTCTAGACCTAAGCAAGGCATTCAACACCATGGACCATGACCTGCTGATACATAAATTATCCAAACTAGGTCTTGGTTCTGCCCCAATGATCTGGTTCACTAACTATTTAAGTGGCCGGGTTCAACAGATCAAAGCAGATGGCTTAAATTCCACTTGCACCCCTTACTCAGAGGTGTCCCCCAAATCTTAGTGTTTGGCCCACTATTTATTATATTATATATTAATGACCATGGAGATTCAGTAACTGAAGCCAAGATTTCTTCTGTGCAGATGACACTGCATTATATGTCTCTGGACCTAATCTTAATGCAACAAGCTTAGATTTCCCAAAAGCTTTTAATATGCTGCAGTTAAACCTCTTATCATTCCAAACTCCTATTAAAGCAACCAAAACAAACGTCATGTTCATTACTTCACAAAAAGCAACCCTGAGACATGAAAGGTGGCATAGGAGGAAGAGACAGACAGGAAGTTAATGCTAGCCAGCCAAAGGATGGTGGAAAAAGGGGAGGTGGTGCTGGTTGGATACTTCAATATTCCAGACGTGGACTGGAGCCTCTCAGCAGCAGCATAAACCAGGAGCAGATTTATCCTGGATTCCCTTCAGGGTGCCTTCCTCAAGCAACTGGTCATGGAACCAACTCAGCAGAAGGCAATATTGGACCTTGTGCTCACAAACGGGGACAGTGTGATAGGAGTAACAGTGGGGGAGCACCTGGGGAACAGGGTTCCATGTCATAATGGTGATCGCGGAATAGCGATCACCATTACGGTGAGTGTACATTGCCAAAAATGAATTTCAGCGATGCATACTCGCAGCACAGACAAAAATGGTGCTCAAGACCTATGGGTCTTATTTTTAATTAGAGGATGCACCCCACCCCCTACTTATGGATTCTCAACTCTAGGGGTGCATGTCGGTGAAAACCAAAATAAATTTAAAGCTGCCTGCTGGCAAAAGAAACCCACACCGTGCCAGACCTGAACCCTGCACCTTGCACCTCCCAGCTGACCACCCTCCCCACCACGCCTAGCGGACCAGCTCGGCAGCTGCCTGCCACACCCCCTTCCACATACCATCCCTCCCCTGCCCCCCCGCTCGGTGCACATGTGCGCACTTGCGTATACATGAGTACTTCCATTCGGCGGTATTCGCCACCCAGTATCCAGTGCCCCCCCGCTAGGTAGCCATGAACACAGGCATTGTAATTGAGTCACCATTTTGTAGGCACCCAATTTTGGTTGCCTTGTTCACTGGATACTGGGAAATAGTGTCCACCGGTCACTGAGGTTTGAAATCTCAGAAGGTACAGAACCAAACCACACAAAAACACGTATCATGGATTTTAGGAGGGCAGATTTGGGGAAAATGGGAACATGCTTAAAAGAGGCACTAATAGAAATGGGGAGAAAATCAGGGGTGGAGGAACAGTGGGCAATATTTAAAGTAGGGATTACAGGAGCAACACAATTATGCATTAAGCAGGTTAGCAAGGGGAAAAGGAAAAGAAGGCCATTACGGTTTTCCAAGGAGGTAGCAGAGAAAGGGAAAGCCAAAAGGATCACATTCAGGCAATACAAAAAGACTCAAGCAAAAGAGGATAGGGAGAAGTACCAGGAGAAGCAAAGGGAGGTCAGTAAGGGAAGTCAAAGCTCAGACAGAAGAGCGCATTGCAAAATCAGAGGTTAGAGGGGACAAAACGTTTTACATAAGTGAAAAAAGAAGGGCGAAGGGAGAGATAACAAGACTGAAGGGGAGGACGGGCACAGCGTGGAGGATGACAACAGTAAAGCTGACATACATGAACAGATATTTCTGCTGAGTCTTTACTGAGGAAGGAGAGGGTAATGGGCCTGAAGGGAATGCAAGGGGGTGGGAAGATCAAGGAAATGGACATAAGTCCCTTTACATGGGAAAAGGTCCTAAAGGAACTGGAAGGAGTAAGAGTCAATAAAGCAATGAGGCCAGATGGGGTGCACCACATGGTTTTAAAGGAACTAAGGCAGGTGTGGCTGAACCTTTAGCAATCCTGTTTAGCCAATCACTGGAAACAGGGGAGGTACCCAAAGACTGGAGGACAGCAGAAGTAGTTCCCTTATACAAAAGCGGGAACAAAGAGGAAGCGGGGAACTACAGACCAGTCAGCCTCACCTCAGTAGTGGGGAAGATCATGGGAGCATTACTGAAGGAGAGATTGGTGGAACATCTGGTTGCCAATAGACTACAGGACCCAAGACAACATGGTTTCACCAGGGGGAGGTCATGCCAGACCAGCCTCACTGAATTTTTCAACTGGGTGACAAGGGAGGTGTATCAGGGAGGACAGTGGACATAGCCTATCTGGACTTCAGCAAGGCCTTTGACACTGTGCCACATAGAAGGCTGTTAAATAAATTGGGGAATATGGGAGTGGGCAGGACAGTAGTGCAGTGGGTAGGTAATTGGCTGGGTGGCAAGACGCAGAGGGTGGTGGTAAATGGCTGTCACTCCACAGAGGAAAAGTGACCAGTGGAGTGCCACAGGGATCAGTGCTGGGACGGTCCTATTCAACATCTTCATCAGTGACATTCTGCAGGACCTAGAAAGCAGAATTTCCATGTTCACTGAAGACATGAAGTGCTGTAATAAAGTGGACATGCCAGAGGGTGTAGACAGAATGAGGAGGGACCTGCAGAAGCTTGAAGAATGGTCAAGGGTTTGGCAGTTGAAATTTAATGCAAAAAAGTATAAAATAGCTGTCCCAGTGGCACTGAGGGCTGAGGCACTGGACGTCTTACCTCACACGATGCCGGCGACCTGGGTTCAGGAATGACCTTGGGTCATCAGGATGCCAGTGCTCGGGGGGGGGGGAGCAGGATTGAGCAAGCTGGCAGGCTGCTCTCCTCTCCCGGGGGGTGGTGGGGATTGGTTGTGCCCCCCCCCATAGTTTCACTCCCACCAGGTGGAGGTCCATTGTGTAACATAGGCAGGAGGTGGCGGCCTATTACAGGTGGGCGGAAGGGGCTAAGTTGGCACCACAGTGTGTGCGCGTGCCTCCATTCACATGCATGGCCATGTGTCAGGGCCTCAGGTGGGGAAGTGGAAGAAAAAAAAACTACCAAATACTATATAAAAAAGTGCAAAATAATGCATATGGGGCACAAAAACCCTGGAACAACATATCAGTTGTGGGGGTAAGGATATAGAATGCACTAAGCAGGAAAAAGACCTTGGGGTTATCATCTCTGATGACCTCAAGATTGGGAAACAGTGTGACAAGACAGCAGGTAAAGAAAATAGGATGCTGGGATGCATAGGCAGAGGCATCACCAGCAGGATAAGGGAGGCCATAATTCCACTATACAAGACACTAGTGAGGCCCCATCTGGAGTACAGTGTCCAGTTCTGGAGACCTTACCTATGTAAGGACATGGACAGGGTGGAGAAGGTTCAGAGGAGGGCAACAAAGATGGTACAGGTATTGCATCACAAGTCCTATGAGAACAGGCTGAAAGGCTTGAATATGTAATCCCTGGAGGAGAGAAGGGAGAGAGGAGATATGATAGAAACATACAAGTACCTTATGGGGAGGAACAGGGTGCAGGAAAACACTATTTTCCAGTGAAACAGTTGTTCCAGGACTAGAGGACACGGGATGAAGTTGGAGGGAGGGAGAGTCAGAGGAAATGTGAGGAAGAATTTCTTCACAGAAAGGGTGATGGACAAGTGGAACACCCTACCAGAGGAAGTGGTGGGGGCTGAAACAATCACAGGATTTAAGAATGCATGGGATAGACATAAGGGAATCCTGGAGGTCAGGGGTAAGGGGCAACAGACTTCTAGAAAAACTTAAAGTGATCTTATGGCTTCAAATGGGCAGACTGGGTGGGTCATAGGCCCTTATCTGCCGACAGTATCTATGTATCTACGCATCTATGCACATACCCCAACCATCACTTACTAGGTGAGACCTTGAAGTAGTGAAATAAAACAAATGCATTGGGGTATGTCTTGATAAACTGTCCTTCATGGCCCACATAGATGCACTCTGTAAAAAGCGGAGGGTCAGACTAAGCTTCTACTGCAGAAATAAGGACTGTTTTCCAAACGACACTCGCAAGCGGTTGGTCCAGGGAACCTTTTAACCGGTTCTTGACTACACTGACCTTATTTACTAGCACTGTTCAGTTGCCGATCTCACAAAGGTCGATGTGTTCTACCACAGAGCACTTAGATTCATAATGGACTTAGGACCTAGGACCCATCAATGAAGATTGTATGAAACTGTAGGATGATCGTCACTAACACCCAGGAGATGAATAAACTCATGCATGGGTATACAAGATTTTCCTAAATGATCTGCCCAGATATATCACTAATCTATTCTAAATATGCCTTCCGGAAAAACAACTACATACTGCTAGACATTCCAGCATGTGCCGCACAGACAGGAAAGACTGCCATTAGTTGTTCCATGTCCACCCTCTGGAACTCATTACAACCCACCCTGAAATTTTCAGCACTGATAAGCTCTAATGTATTTAAGTTGCTCATCAGAAAATGATATGTTGAAACCTGTTCATGTGACCAATCCTTTATCTAGACTGTGTGGTCATATGATGAGATACTCAAAGAATTGCTCACCTTTAGTAGAGTTTGCATAGGGCATAGTATTAAAAGAACTATATAATATAGTATATAATCTGTTATCCTTCCATTTCCTATAGCTTGTATAACATGGATATGATATATAGGCACTGTATGTAACTGAATTCCAACTGTGAATTGAACTATGTCGTCATACCTCCTGTAACTTATTGCTTTAACCATGTATGCTGTCCTACCCAGGACCTCCCTGAAAATGAACTTGCTCAACTGAGCCTTTCCGGGTGAAATAAGTAAATGAAATCAAATATGTAATTGGTTTTTATATATATATATATATATATATATATATATATATACACACACACACACACACTCACACATATACTATAATAAGCACCCTACACTAGCTAAACTGGACCTTCTTATATAAAGCTTTTTTTTCAGTAATGTAAGATATAGCTTGAAAGTTGCATCAGCACCCGATTCTGGCTTTCTTGTCAGAACTTGTTCATTACAGAAACAGGCTCACAGCTTAAGGGATAATTACGAAGCAGAGAGAATCTAATCCTTTATCTACTTTTGCAGATCAGCATCCAAAGCAATTTGTTAGATCGCTGACATCACGTGTGAAAGACACACACACAGGTTTTAGGATTTGGGAGGGTAGCCTCAACAAGGAGTCATCACTTTTGGTGATCCTTGATGTGGAATCACTATATACAATCATACCCCATACATCTGATATTTCAGCTTTAGCCCATTTCTTGGGCAGGAGAAAGCCAGATGCTAGGCCTCCTACTGATTTTCTGCTATGGTTATCTAAGATTATACAATGGGGTATGAAAATCCAAAAACAAAGTGGAGTAAGCACAAGGACGTGGTGCTTCCAAACTTAGTCCATATATCAAAAACACAAAAAGTTGAGCACACACACCTCTAATAACAAGGGCACCAGTCTAGGTACAAAGTTAAACTTTTATTAACACATGCCAATCACCTGATGTGTTTCGGATGAAAATAACATCCTTTCTCAAAGAGAGAAAGGATGTTATTTTCATACAAAACGCGACAGGTGATTGGCATGTGTTAATAAAAGTTTAACTTTGTACCTAGACTGGTGCCCTTGTTATTAGAGGTGTGTGTGCTCAACTTGGGGTATGAAAATCCTGTAACCTCATTGGTCAAAACACATCACATGACCATGATAAATCCTCCAGTATACCCACTGTAAAAGTTTTATATCACTATAAAAAAAACCAAAAAACGTTGAACATTGTATAATAGCAATATACCATGACAGAAAGTGGGTATATGGGTGGATTTACCACTTCTGGTGTGGTAAATCCACCAATATACCCACTCTCTGTCATGGTATATTGCTTAATTGTTCTTCAGTTCAGATGTTTTTTGTTCTTTGGGGAGATGTATATTCACACTATAGAAACAGAAGTGGGGTCACCTTTTACCCTGGATTTTGAACATTTATATCTGGGGTTATAGGGATAGGGTGATTTACAATTTTTTACTCCCACATAGAAGAAAGCTTAAAACTTGCCACCATATTAACACTGGCCAGCTCCCCTAGGAGACAGTTCTACTTTTCCACCACTATCTCTGTGAAGAAGGGTATCCTGTGAAGTCAGCTAGCTGCAAATGGGTGCCTACCAAAATGGTGACCCACTTGTGGTGCAGGCAAGACAGGGTGAGGGTGTGAGGAAGGCAACAGGATGGGGTTGCTCACGCATATAGTGACACGATGTCGCTATATGTATATGCTAGCGGGGGGGGGAGCAAGCATTATGGAAGGGAGGGAGGGTTGGCCTGGCATGGTTGATGTGGGGCTGCCGAGCTGGCCCCATAGTGTGGTGGGTGGGTGGCAGTCTGAAGCTGCGAGGGTTCTGGGTTCGGGTCCAGGCACGCCTACATGTTTGTGCGCCCTCTGTGGGGGTGTGTGGAGAGCACAGCCCCCCCCCATTAACATTTAAATTTTAAGTCCCCAGTGCTGTTTTCCTGTGCGCTAGGGGTGTACATCGGCGAAGTACCCTTGCCATAATGATGGTCACCTTTCAGCAATCGCCATTATGACACAGAACCATGTAGAAGTATGTTTTCACACCCTTCCAAAGTTCCCTCCTGGCAACTTATAGTTGTGGTCCCTGGTGATGGACCCCTCACTAAGCTTGTAGTTGCTGGCTGTCTGCCCTGTTTATGTCCTTCAGAAACCTGGGGCTTTTAGCCACGTCTCCTCTCCTAGCCTCCTGTGAATACTGATTGAGGTCTGCCAGCCTCTCCTATGGTGATTTTAGTTAAGCACTACTGTAGCTTCTCCACAACCTTCTTTTGCTGGCACTGGTCTTATACCCCAGCACACTCTTCCCTCCACAGGTGGACCTAAACATGAACCCTTCTCCAACCCAGACTACAGCAACATACATGGCGCTACTAGCACCAAGAACCTCTCGACTCCTTATTCATGCTTCACTGATCCCCTCAGGCAGGTAAACTTCTGAAACAGATATTAGGGGCTCTGATGGACTCTCAGTTGTCAATTCCCTACATCAGACTTGACACGCTTATTTATAACCAGACTCCTACACTAAGGAGAGTATGTGTACCTTAATCTCTGCTAGGTCCCAAGAACTAATTTATGCCACTGATATTAGGTGTCACAAGATCATGATCAGGAAGGTAGTCAGCCAGACAAAAAACCTTAAGGGCAACCTCCCTACAGACCCCTAGCATTCTCTCGAGTGTGCAGACCAGCATACTGGGAACCAGACCTGACAGGAAACCTGTGCAACACTCAGATTTAAGCCCATGATTGCCAGCCACACCCTGAATCTGCCATTTCTCTCCCCCCCCTCCCCGGCTAGTTGCAATTGGAGCCACATTCAGAGTCAAACATGGGGATGAATCTCCACTAGCACCTGCAACTTCTGTCTACCTAGGCATGCCATTCCCACAGGAGCTTTTCAATATGGCTGTCTCCAGACTTTTATCAATATTATCAGCTGTTTCTGAACACCATAAGGTGAGGGAGCACTGTCTTTTGCATGCAAGTTCACCATAGTCAAATGAAAAGGTGATGTTAAAGAATGGATGTTCAGAAACAGCTGAGGATACTGATCAAAGCCTAGGAACAGCCAGATTAAAAGGAATACTCCTTTTAATTACTTGAAATCTTGCAGTGTTGGTAGCTTTGTTGTTACTGCAGTTATGCTAATTTGTTTAGGAGTCATTTCAGAGTTGATCTTATTAGTATCTGTTCTTCTCTCCAGTTACCTCCTCCTCCAGGTCGCACCTGGAAATGAGCCTTGGCTCAGTATGCCTCTCCTGGTCACCAATTTTCAAATGAACAAATAATTTCAAACCAAAAAAAAAATATAGTAAAGTGGACACAAAACACAGGGCTCAGCAGGGGGAGGATAGGATTGAGCATCCGAAGGACTGCTTTCCTATCCTGGGGTCAGTTTGGGAATGGCCTGGCTCAGTAGCACCCCCTGGTGGAGACTGGAGGCACTACACAAATGACGCACTGGGGGAACCACTCCAAAATCTAGTAGGATGATGTCTGCCAGCCCCGGGCACCTCTGAAGACTCCCCGGAAGCCACAAAATGCCTCAGCAGCACCCGGGACTGAAAACAAATAATGTGCTGGTCTTCCCCAACCAGTGCCTTCCCCCTTGGAAGAGGGGAACCCACCCGGTGAAGGGTTACACTGGGCTGCCCCGTGGAAGGCTGCAGATATGAGGTAGGTGGCCGAGGGGGAGATAGTAGGGGGAATGTCTGTGGGCCATGGCGGCCCGAAGGAGAGGCAGCTTCAGAGCATGTAGAGAGCATAAATACATAATACCAAAAAAATGGCATCAAACAAGATAGAGGAAGAAGTGCCCTCTAAAATGATATTATATGGTGGAGATTTCAAAATTGCCACTGTAGCATATATTGCTTGGTCTTGACTGTATCTCTAGGAGTTTCTAATGTGTCCATATATATTTATGATTCATTGTTTCATGTCTGTGGCAGTAAAAAGATAGAGAACCACATGGGGAAGGGGTTGTTTCTGTACCATGGCCATCTATGTCACCAAAGAAGTATGCTTTTTTTCCTGGGCACAATGGAAGCATCAGGTTTTTTTCCCTTTGTTGAATTATCATTCATCATCAAGGATGCGTCTACTACAGTTCTGTGGCTTAAGAAGAATTTCTGAACACAATGTGTTGCAGGGTTTTAAGCTGGTTCAAGGCCAGTGTTTATTGAACTACCCTGTTGCTCTGCACATCCTTTCCAGCCGAATCAACCAGAAAACCCACATAAATTCAAAAAGCGTAGTACAAAAGTTAATATACAGAAAAACATTAAGTTGTTTTAGTGCTGTGATGTTAAAATGTTTAGCAACATCATTGTAGTGTCAATGGAAAGCATATTTAACGAATATGATTGTATTCTGCTATGTATTCCTTGACAGAAGGATGGGCACAGTTTTGCCCACATGTGACCCTGCTGCTGGAACTCTCTCCCACTGAGCTGGAGACCCTCATCTGGCATTAGACCATCTTATCAACAGATAAACAACCGGATGTTTGAAAATAAAATCTATACTGTTTCACATTGTCAAGGATGTTGCTCTCATTTTCTTACGTACGGATTGCTGTTTCTACATGTATTCGTGTTTGCATTTATTTGTCTCATATCCTTTTTCTGTTCATTTTATTGTAACATTGCTTGTTGTTGGAAAACCACTAAAGACGAGCTGGTAGCTCAGGGGTTGTTTTCCCCATTCAAGTGCTTTTTATGCCTTCAATAAACATATTAAAACAGCACATCCTATATTAAATGATAGCATATAGTAGAGCACTGTTCTGTATACAGTAGACTGCACAAGGCAGTTTCGTTCTGAAAATGAAAGAATTGCCTCTCGCACATTTCACATACAACTATATATACCCTATAAAAATGCAGGATGGGTAACTTTATGCACAACCAGTGTGTTCTGCCATTTCTGGGTTGGATTCCCACTGACCACTTAAGCTTCACTCTCGAGATCAGAGGGAATCAGAACCCCTCTGTGGGAGAACACACTAACTGTTCATAGTTGCCCATCCAGTATTCTCTATATTGGACAGTGACTTTGTGTTATTTTATTGATTTGTATTAAAAGGCTGCACCTGCAGTTCCATGGGAGAGCAATCAGCCATGCCTACTTTCTGAGCTATATAAGCAGTTCCTTTCATTTTCCCTCTGAAGTATTTTTCTTTGCTGCCAGCTGAAGACCCTGTGGATCCGTCTTCTCCCTTGAGGCCTGCTGCGGGGTTTGCCCCCTCCGGTGTTGCTGTTCTTCTCTGCTGGGATTGTGCTGCACTTCTGTTTTGTGTTCTCCTGCTTCGATTTGTATTGCTTGTCTCCAGTTGCTAGTGCCTCCTTGTGTGCCTGTCTCCTTCCTGCTCCTGCACTTGTGTTTGCTTTGTTTCTTTCTTTTGGACTTTTTTGGTTTCTAGCGCCCTGTGTCTGCATTGTTTATTTTTGCTGCAGGTTGCTTATTGTTGTTTACTTACCTTATGCAGCTCTGTACCTGCTATGGCTCCATTATTCACCAGATTTTGCAAGCCCTTAGTTCACTGCGTTGTTTTTTTGTATGCACAGTTCAGCCTGTTGCTTTCCTGCCTACCAATACAACCTCAGTTTTCCTGCGATTGTTGTCTGTTTCAGCTCCCATTCCTCCTTCTCTGCTGCTGCTGCTGCTTCTGTTAATTCATTGCAGCTGGTCTAGGCTCCTGCTGTCCATTTCCTGCCTCTCCCTGTTGCAGCTCGTACTCAGTTCTCAGTGCTAGCTTCCCTGTGATATGGCCAGCAACCTTGTTTTCCATTAGGGGTAACGAATATTAAATCCCAAATACCACAAATAATATGGTATTCGGTATTCAGGAGCCAAATAACAAATATCGCCTATTCGTGATATTTGGTATTCGGCAGTCTCTGGGATTTCAATATCTCACAGGACTTGCTGGCCAATCGCTGAGCATTTGGCAAAGCTAGATCACATGACACTTTGATTGCTGCATACTGGAAATAGATCATAGTGGAAAGTGGAGAGAGTTCAGTGTCAGCAGAGATTAGGAGTTGCAAAAACTAATATTTTCATCACAAAACCTTTATTTTCTTGCTCTGTACTGTGTGTCTTTAGTGCCTAGTACTAGTGGAAGCACTGGGAGGGTTTTTTTTCATGGATAAACCATCTGACGTACTGAATTTTTTCTTTGCTAGGAGCTGCGGATAAACTAGTATACCTTCATTTCAGGGGCCTCTCCTAATTGCCTGCTGGAGAGAATCATAGTGGAGGAGAGTGGAGAGAGAGCTCTGAGTCAGCAGAGATAGGAGTTGCAAAAAAGTAATATTTTCATCACAAAACCTTTATTATTTTGTTCTGTACCATGTGTCTTTAGTGCCTATTACTAGTGAGGGCACTGAGAGATTTTTTTTCCCTGGATAAATCCTCTGATGTAGTGATTTTTTTTTTTGCTAGGAGCTGCAGAGAGAAACTAGTATACCTTCAATTCAGGGACTGATAGTGGTGTGAGACTTTCTGTAGTTTCCCTGGAGAAATTGATTTATTTTGTCAGGAGGAGCTGCAAAGCAACTTAAGTTGCAGTTTACCTCCTTAATTACAGTAGTTCTAACTTCTACCTTGACTGCTGTACTGTACTGATTTAAAAAAAATATATATTTATTTTTGGGTTAATTAAAAGTACTTCTTCTGGGGGAGAGCTCAGGTTTCACAAAACCCAGTAGTAGCCTAGCCAGAAATCTCAGAGGGCAGTCAGCTGACTGTACTCCCTCTCCCCATGGTTTATGGTTAGGTAGCAATGCTTACAGTGCACGCACACCATCGCCTACCCTGCATGCACACTGCTTACAATACTACTGCTTGCAACCATTTTTACGTTTGCTTGTGCACATGCACATGCGCAAGAAACATATTGTGACCATACGACTTTTTGGAGGTGTGTGACCCTCCTGTCCAATGCAGTGTTTCATTCAGCAGGCACGACCGAACCACACCAATGGATGCATGAGCTGTCTATGAGAGCAATTTGGCTGCAGTGGTCTTCAGTTCAAAGAAAACCACCACTGCAATCAGTGGTGGCAACATGTGTGTATTTAGCATATTGACGTCATGCAATTTCTCCGGCCCTCGCTGCCAATGAAATCCCTCCCACTTCTTCCCTCTGCTGCTGTCCTCCCCACTCCCTCTTTCCCCAGCTCACCCTCTGGCTGCAAAGAAATCCCTCCTGCTTCCTCCATCTGGTGCTGTCCTCCTCGCTCCCTCGTTCCTCGGCTCACCCTCCGGCTGGTCAAGTTTTCTTTTTTGTCAACAGGGTGCCCAATCCCCATCAGCTCCAGTCCCCCCCACAAAAAAAAACACCCACGTGGCATGCTGAAAGCCCATCTCAGCATGCCAAATGTCCCTGTAATTAAGAAAACCTTCCTGCGATGTGTTTTTTTCTTCTTTTTTTTACCTGTAAAATTAAAAATGGTCCCTTGCTGTCTGCAGTGGCCCCCCCCCAACCTGCACCCACCCTCTGTGCATCCCACTCCCCACACCCCCCTTCACCCCATACTTACTTCCAGAGCCTGGCATGATGATCTTCAAAAAAGCGGGAACATGTCTGCACTCTTCAAAGCCAACCACAAACTGAAGAAATAATGGTAAGCTGTATAATGGCATAAATGGGTTTTTTTTCAACTTAAGTGGATATCTCAGCCATTTTTGTAACTTTTGGTGCCAAATTTTCAATATGGGGTTCTTGGGAGCCCACCTCATGAATTCAGTCACCATCATGTCGTTATTCAGTCCTGAAAGGTGATTTCGCAGTCACTGCGCAGAATCACCTTTTGGGACTGATTAATGAAATGACAGTGTCACTGTTCATAAGGTGGGCTCCCAAAAAACCTATGTTGCAAATTTGGTGGAAAAATTCAAAAAAATGACTGTGTTATGAGCGGCATTGCACAGTTTCCACGAACGCTCAGAATTTCGATAATTTTTATATTTTCACTCCAGATTTTCAACAGTGCAATTTTTTCACACCTCCTTATGAATGGTACAGCTGTCATTTTTCACATCTTGCCCAAAATGTTTTTTCGCACATCCTGCGCACAACGGCGTGGTCGCTGTGGGAAATCAATGTTCGGGACAGATTAAGAAAATCACAGTGACACTGCTCATGAGCAAAGGTCCCAAAATGCCTACATTGAAAATTTGGTGACAGAATTCCACAAAATGACTATGTTACAAGCGTGCATTGTGCAGTTTATATGCACACTCAAAACTTCGAGAATTTTTTTATATTTTCAGTCCAGATTTTCAGCATTGCCATTTTTGCACACCTCCTTATGAACAGTACAGCTGTCATTTTTTACATCCTGCCCAAAATGTGGTTTCACACATCTGGCGCACAATGGGTGCTGTTGCTGTGCGAAATCAATGTTTGGAACAGATTAAGAAAATCACGGTGCCACTGTTCATGAGCAGAGGTTCCAAAATGCCTATGTTGAAAATCTGGTGTAAAAAGTCCCCAAAATAATTGCATTACAGGTGTGTGTTGAGCAGTTTCTACGCACACTCGTGACTTCACCACTTATTTTATATTTTCACTCCAGATTTACAACATCACCATTTTTTTACACCTCCTCATGAACAGTACAGCTGTCATTTTTTACATCCTGTTCAAAATGTGTTTTCGCACCTGTGGTGCCAAATGGCACAGTCGCTGTGCAAAATCACCTTTAAGCTTACGAACTGATAGTGTCACTGTTCATGCGGTGGGGTCACAAAAAGCCCAAGTTTAAAACTTGGAGTGAAAATACCAAGAAATGTCCAGGGTATTAAGGTTTCTGACCATAATGCCTTGCCCTGCAGGGACTGACAGGCGTCAGGGATGTGATTTGGGATTGTTAACAGTAATGCTCACACCATTCCACCCCCATCCTGCAGCCAGTGACAGGCATCGAGGTGTACCTTGGACTCTTTGGCCCCAAAGTTCACCCCATTCTCCTATACTGCACTCATTTCAATGTATTTCCTTATGGAATGGGGTGACTGTAAAGTCAAACACTCCAAGGCACACCTCATCACTTGTCGGTATCTGTAGGGTAGGGTGAGGTGAAATGGCATGAGCGTTATGGGCGACAACCTAAAGGCACACCCCAATGCCTGTCCATTTCTGCAGGGTGGGGGTGGGATTGATGTCACTTCAATACTTCACTGCCATTCCTATTCTGCATCTGTCTAACTCCTGCACTTCCAATGCTAATACCAGCAAGCAAACATTCGGCATTGACAAATGCTTGTTTTATACTGAAATTCAGCAGTACTTGTCTGCATTTATTAAAAAAAAAAAAAAGTGAATTGCAGTAGTTCAGCCATAGAAATTTCTGTAAGAAATATTTGTGGTGTAATCTGAGTTTGGACCGGGGTTTCACGAAAGTCAGTACATTCCAGCAGTCTCAGAGGGCAATCGGCTGACTGCCCTCCCCAACCCCCATGGTTTAGGGCTAGGTAGCGAGTTGTGATGCTTGCAGTGTATGCACACCCTCACCTGCCTTGTGTGTGTGCTGCTTGCAGTAATTTTTGTGTGAGAAAATAAAACAGTACTGCTGTTTGCAACCACTTTTTGTACTGAAATACAGCAGAACTTGTCTGCATTTACAAATTAAAAGAAAATTGAATTGCAGTAGTTCTGCCTTATAAATCTCTGTAAGAAATATTTGTGATGTAATCTGAGTTTAGGCTGGGGTTTCACAAAAGTCAGTACTCTAGCCACCAGCTGTCTCAGAGGGCAGTCAGCTGACTGCACTCCCATCTCCATGATTTAGGTCTAGTAGCGACGCTTGCACTGTGAGCACACCCTCACCTGCCCAGCATGTGTGCTGCTTGCAGTAATTTTTGTGTGCGAAAATAAAGCAGTACTGCTGCTTGCAACCATTTTTTTTTACTGAAATAGAGCAGAACTTGTCTGCATTTACAAATTAAAAAACCAAAAAACTGAATTGCAGTAGTTCTGCCATATAAATCTCTGTAAGAAATATTTGTGGTGTACTCTGAGGTTGGGGTGGGGTTTCATGAAAGTCAGTAGCCTAGCTGCCAGCAGTTTCAGAGGGCTTGCAGTAATTTTTCTGTGCTAAAATAAAGCAGTACTGCAGCAGGTGCCTCTTGCAATAATTTTTTGGTGCTAAAATAAAGCACAACGTTTGTATATTTACAAAGTATTAAGTACTTGAGAGTGTTTAGAACTTTTTGGCATAGACAAAGACAATGACAGGTAGAGGTGGAAAAAAAATGTACTTGGTCCAGCCCAAGCAAATCTACAATGGAGGAACAGGTTGGAATGCTGAACCTGAACATGAGCGATGGTCAGCCCGTCTTCGACGCCCAAAACTATTCTTCACCCCTTCCAAGCCTATGTCTTCCAGCAACAGTAGTACTGTGGCTGGCGCAGGACAAAGTAGTACAAGAAGCACAAGCAGAAGGACACTGTTCTCGACTCCCACCACAACCACCAATGTGTTCCCGTCTCTCACCAGTACCATCACATCTGTCATTACCACCATCACCACTATAGAGACCCAGTCTTCCTCTTCCACAATGGGCAGCAAGACTACTACATCCAGTTCTGCAACTGTGACTGTCACTCCAGCCACTACTGACACTATGAACCCTGCCACTACTGCCACTGCTGTAACACTATCACCATAGTCTGGTAACCCTGCCACTGTGCATATTACCAGTATGACCACTACAGTTGATACAGTTATGCCTCCTGCTTCTCAGTACTCCTGAAAAAGTTGTAGAGGATGACCAGTCATCTGGTTCTGACTATTTCTTTCCGCATCATGAACTGACCAGTGACACATCATCTTCTTCATCAGAGGCACATGTGAGTGACTTTTAAGATGAGGCAGAGTATGTTATATACCTTGAGGGCAGAAAAAAAAGGTGGCTGGCAAAACAACCTTTAGGTGTAGCACTAGTAGCAAGGGTAGTAGAAGTAGCAGTAAGGGTAAGGGTCCCCGTCCTTCTGAAAAGACCAAACAAGCAACACTTGGCAGGCTCCATCATAGCCTGAAGGACAGCCAAGTGATGGCAGCACTGGCAAGGTACCATCAGGGGCAATGGTCACAGGGCAAGAACATCAGGAAAAGACAGGCGCATCTGTTGAAAACAGAACTGGGGGATGAGGAGCTAGCAGAGTCACTGGTAACCGCAGTGTTAAAAGTGCTGTGCGGCTGCATTTCACTGTGTTAAAGGAGGACACAAGGAAGGCAGTCTGTTCTTTTTCCAACGCCACTATAAGCTGAGGGAAATCACTCTCTAACTTAACCACAACATCAATACAGAACCACTTGAAGCTTAAGCACCCTCAAGTGTATCAAAGCCCATCTGGGTCTGGATCAGGACCCTTGGATTCACCAAGACTAAACCCCTCTGGTGGACAGGAATGCACAGTTGGTAGTGGTGGTGGTGGTACCAATGACACTTATGACTTAGAGCAACACAATGGTCACGGCACTCCTTCCCCCTCACCAACACAGAGTCCAGCCTCTGCTCTGGTGGTCACTTCTGAGTCCACTGATACTACAAGGCAGAGAGAGTCATCAGCACTTCGTACACCACAGTTGTCGAAACAGTCCACATCGATGTCTCCCATGGCACTTCCAATAATGGATGCTCTGCATGCATGAACAAAGTATCATGCCTCACATCCAACAGCACAGCAAATCACACAGCTGATTTCTGAGATGATAGCATTGGATCTCCAGCCTGTGCCAGTTATGGAAGATACTGGCTTCCGACAGCTTCTCAACTATTTACACCCATGTTATCAGATCCCATCTTGTACTACATTTTCTCTAACTATATTGCCATGACTGTATGATGGTGTGCGATCTGCTGTTGCTGCTCAGCTTGCAGAGGCTGTTGGTGGTGTTTTTCACTGTGCATCAAATATCTGGACTAGTGGTAACTCCCTGTATGCCTATCTCTCCTTAACTGCACACTAGTGTGTGCAACAACCTGCTGCTGTTGTTTCCAATGCATCACCTTGTGGCTCACCCTTGCCCCCCCCCCACACAATCTGGTAGTGTCATTAGGTCAGCTTTGGTGAATGCCGGACTAATGGAGGAAGACCACAGAGCACATAATGTTATCTTCCTGCAAGACGTGTTGCGGTCTTGGACTGGTGTTAACACCAATTTAAAAGTTGCCTTTTTTGTTACCGACAATGACACAAACATGGTGAAAGCCATCAATGGTGGCCATTTTGTGAGTATTCGTTGTTTTGCACACACACTAAATTTAGTGGTGACTCATGCAGTGCGTAGGAGCAGTAGGACCAACAACATATTATCCACAGCCCGTTCCATCTGCAGCTATTTCCATCACTCTGTAAAAGTCACTAACAAATTACAAGAAGTTCAGGAATGCCTTGCTCTGCCCCAACATCGTGTAATACAAGATGTTAGCACTCGGTGGAATTCCTCATACTTGATGCCTTCTCCACTCTTGGAGCAAAAGCGGGCACTGCACAAAATGTCTATGGAGACAGACATTGGAGGGGTCCTAGGATATCATGATTGGTTAGTTCTTGAGGGCATGGTGAAGGTTCTTGTGCCATTTGAGAGGAGTACACATGATTTAAGTGCTTGCACAGCCTTACTTAGTCAGGTTATCTCCTAGCTGTGCATATTCTCAAAAGATCATTACAATGGTTTTTGGCTAACAACACGCTCAGTACACAAGAGGTCACTGACCTGGTTAATCATCTCGATGCAGAATCTGATGCAAAGTTCGCCACAGTCATGGATACCTGCCATCACGTGTTTGCTACCATGTTGGACCCTAGGTTCAAATGTAAGATCCTTCATATAGCTATTTTAGGCAACAGCTGAGTGAAGAGTTAAATAGTGCCGTGCAGGCAGTCAGACACTTGGAAGGGGAGGAACATGCTCCAGTTCAGGTTCATTAGGGACATAGACAGGCATGTGGTGGTTTGGAACTGGATGATACTGATGGAGATGGGGAAAGACGGCATAGTGGCAGTGAAGAGGAGAGTGACTGGGCATTACTCAGCACATCATTGTGTCAACAGCAACACAAACACTCACAGTCTCAGTCTATCTCTGCAGAAAATTTACTTAATGGCTATTTTGCAGAATCAGTTGAGCCATTTGATGTTGATCCACTGGGCTACTGGGTTCAGAAAATCAACTCCTTTCCTTTCCAGGCACAACTAGCTTTAAAATACCTAAGTTGTCCTCCTACAAGTGTGCTGCATGAGAGGATGCTTAGCATTGCTTGTAACATTGTTGAGTCACACTGTTCCAATCTGGACCCTCAACATTTTGAACAGCTAGTGTTCCTTAAGCTTAACTAACCAGTAATTGGCTACAAATATGTATCATCATAGTTGATATGCCCACATAAAACTGGTACTACAGTAATGTTACAAAAGTGTAATGTTACATTTTTTTTGCTTACTCGTTCTTTTTTTCTATCACGTAAAATATTTAATTAAAAGGGTAACTAAGTCTCCACTCCCTGGCATTAACTGCAGGACCACCATGATGCCCCTGTTAAACTAGAATCATTTAAATAATGTGTCATGTTTTAGTGACCTCACTATTGTGTACTTTAGGTTAATAATTATCTGTTGGAAAAGGACGGCTTGGCCCACACAGTTAGCCCCGATTGTCCATCCCTGCCTTATCAGTCTCATCTGCAGACCCTAAAGCAACCCTGCTGCCTCCCTGCCTGTTTTTAAATATACCCCAGCCCTATACCTATCTCACGCATGCTTGAAGCTCCACACTGTTTTCGGTGCCATCACTTATGCCTGCAGTCCCTGTCAGTCATCTACCATGCCTTCCATGAATATTTCTTCACATCTGTCTTGATGAACTCTCCTTTCAGCTTCATCACATGCACCCATTGCCCGTGGTACTCGTGCTCTTTCTCATTTGAAAGAGACTCTCCTCTTGTGCCTTGTCTTCACCCTGTGAGTACTTGTATAGGTCTCTATCATGGCACGTCTGGCTCTCCTCTCCTCTCCTCCCTCCTCCCTCTCCTCTCCTCCCTCCCTCCCTCCCTCCCTCTCCTCCTCCTCCCTCCCTCCCCTCTCCTCTCCTTCCCCTCCTCCTCCTCCCCTCCCCCCCTCCCTCTCCTCTCCTCTCCTCTCCTCCTCCCTCCCTCTCCTCCTCCTCCTCCTCTCCCTCCTCCCTCCTCCCTCTCCTCTCCTCTCTCTCCTCCCTCCCTCCCCTCCCTCCCTCTCCTCTCCTCTTGTGCCTTGTCTTCACCCTGTAGTACTTGTATAGGTCTCTATCATGGCACATCTGGCTCTCCTCTCCTCTCCTCTCCTCTCCTCTCCTCCTCCCTCCTCCCTCCCTCCCCCTCCTCCCTCCCCTCCCTCTCCTCTCCTCTCCTCCCCTCCCTCCCTTCTCCTCTCCTCTCCTCTCCTCTCCTCTCCTCCCTCCCTCCCTTCCCTCCTCTCCTCCCTCCTCCTCTCCTCTTGTGCCTTGTCTTCACCCTGTGAGTACTTGTACAGGTCTCTATCATGGCACGTCTGGCTCTCCTCCCTCCTCCTCCCCTCCCTCCCTCCCTCTCCTCTCCTCCTCCCTCCTCCTCCCTCTCCTCTCTCTCCTCTCCTCTCTCTCCCCTCTCTTCCAGGGTGGACCTACAAGGCACTTATGCCAGTGCCATTTTAGTAGCCCTAGGCAAGACACAAGATGTCACCGCTTCTGTGGCATTTGCTCAATCTATGATGACTGTGTGTCACCTGACCACTGACCAGTGCAGTAGTTCATTGCCTTTTTGGGTCCCTGAAAGGCTGTTGGGGAGTGTTCATGGCAGAATTGCGTAGTGTACTTCAAAGGGGTAGGAAGTGATGAAGTGTAACAGTGTTACAATGTCTTTAAAAAAATACACTTATCGGGGGGGCGAATAACGATTATTCAAATTAAGATATTCGCACACCCCTATTTTCCATTATGGTTCTTCCTGCTTATTTACCTCGGTGTTTCGCTTCTTTACTTCGCAGTTCTTTCTGTCTGCCCTCAGTTTTTATCCTGCCCTCTTGGGGATTTAAATCAACTCCGCATGTTTTATTTGCTCTCAGTGGGAATCATACCCGAGTCTACTGCAGTTCTATATCTTTTCTCCTTGGGATTCAAACCTACTTTCATGCTTTACCAAACCTTCTGCATTCTGTTTCTGACTTCTGCCATGCTGAAAGTTCAGCATTTCAATTGGCTCTGATATTTTTGGGGGGTTTCATCCTACCACCATCATTGTTGCTGTTTGGTCTTATGGTGCTCAGCTCGTGGCTGCCCTGTTATTCCCATGATGGGGGACTGTGATTTCATGGTGGTGCATCATGGCTCCAGACAGCAGGAGCATGCTTTATTTTAAGTCAAACGAATCCTGCTTCTTTGATTACATGGCTTCTCAGCTATCTATGCATTAATATATCATACTCATAGTTGATATGGCTTGCATAATATTCGTGACATGGATTTCAAGATTTTAATTTCATATTCCTTTCTGCTGTGTATGGTCTGTGCCTAATCACCTGATTGGGCCGTGTGTGCCAACATTTCTTTCTGCTGTGTTTGATCTGTGCCTGATCTCCTGATTGGGCCACGTGTGTCAACATTTCTTTTTGCTGTGTTTGGTTTGTGCCTGATCTCCTGTCCTGATTGGACCATGTATCCCAACATTTCTTTCTGCTGTGTCTGGTCTGTGCCTGATCTCCTGATTGGGCTGTGTGTGCCAACATTTCTTTCTGCTGTGTTTGGTCTGTGCCTGATTTCTGGATTAAGCCGCATGTGCCAACATTTCTTTATACTGTGTTTGGCCTGTGCCTGATCTCCTGATTGCGCTGCGTGTGCCAACATTTCTTTCTGCTGTATTTGGTCTGTGCCTCATCTCCTGATTTTGCCATGTGTGCTGACATTTCTTTCTGATGTGTTTGATCTGTGCCTGATCTCCAGATTGGGCCATGTGTGCCGACATTTCTTTCTGATGTGTTTGATCTGTGCCTGATCTCCAGATTGGGCCATGTGTGCTGACATTCCTTTCTGCTGTCTGTGCCTGATCTCCTGATTGGGCTGCGTGTGCCAGCATTTCTTTCTGCTGTGTTTGGTCTGCACCTGATCTCCTGATTGGGCCGTGTGTGCCAACATTTCTTTTTGCTGTGTGTCATCTGTGCCGGGTTGCCTGATTGGGCCATGTGTTGCCAACATTTCTTTCTGCTGTTTGGCCTGTGCCTGATCTCCCAGTTGGGCCGTGCACTGCCATGTTTCTCTCTGCTGTGTCTGGCTGATCTCCAGATCAGGCCGCGTGCTGCCTTGGCTGTTTCCCTCTTATGCTGGTCCCTCTTCATTCCAAAATCAGCTTCCTCCTGCTCATTGAATGCTCCAGAGTGAGCCTGATTCCAATTCCACTCCCTAGAATTGCTTTATAGACATAGCAGTCAAGCTCTCACTAAATAACTTAGCCCAAGCTTGGAGGGAAGGTGATCTTGGTCTTGGATCCCCTTGAGATTTCCTCCTAAAAGGTTTTTTTTTCTCTTCTCCATGCCACAGATCACAATACTTAGTTAAATTTAGTAACATGCTCAGCTTACTTAGGTAGGTTCCATTGTTGGATGGAGATGGATGGCGGCCCCATTAGCCATTCCCTCTATCCTTAGGAAATTCCTTGCTGTCATCAGTGCAAGCCATATTATTGGAGCTATTCTGCTAACTAGTGTGTCTCGTTTATGTTTCATTCAACTGCCTGTTGCTGTCAGTCTGCTTCTCTACCTCCTTTTCACCGATTGCTGCTACAATTATTTTGGGGTTCCTTCCTAAAGTACCTTTGGCCAGGGATCCTTCCCACAGCACCTCTAAGGGTGGAACCCTCTTACAGGGTTCCTTGCCTTCAGTACCCTTACAGGGTGGCAATTCCAAATGGAATAGAATGTGAATGGCCACAACAGTGTAATACAATTGCACAAGCATAACATTATTCTGGTTGAATGTGTTATTGAATTAAAAGGCTATGCCTGTAGTTCAATGGGAGAGCAATCAGCCATGCCTACTTCCTGAGCTATATAAGCAGTTCCTTTCAGCCACCCACTGAAGCATTTTTCTTTGCCCCACCATCTTCCCCTCCTCCTCCAGTGGCTCACCTCTCTATTCCCTGGGGTGTTTCTTCCTAAGGTACCTTTAGCCAAGGGACTCTTCCCATGGCACGTCTAAGGGTGGAACCCTCTTACAGTGTTCCTTGCCTTCAGTACCCCTACAGGGTGATAATTCCTAATAGAATAGAGCATATGAATGGCCACAACAGTGTAATACAGTTACACAAGCATAACATCATTCTGGTTGTGTGGGTCATTAAAGGAATAATGCCCAACAAGGTGAGTGTTATGCTGGGATAATGTCCCACCTCTGGTGGTTGGGCCCAAGGCATAGACTGAGAGCATTCAACACCCGAGAAGGGATGTTATCACAGCATAACACCCACCCTGGAGGGCATTATTCCTGTTATACAATGGCTTGCTGTTATTTCAATGACCTAAACAGCCAGCATGATGTTATGCTTGTGCAACAGTGTTGCTTGGTTTTGGCCGTTCGCACTCTCTAGTCCAGGAATTACCACCCTGTAGGGGTACCAAAGGCAAGGAACCCTCGAAGAAGGTTCCTCCCCTAGAGGTGCCATGGGACCGTTCCTTTGGCTAAATGTACCTTAGGAAGGATCCCAAGGAGAGAAGCAATGCCGCTGGAGGAGGAGGGGAGGATGTTGGGGCAAAGAAAAAGTGCTTTAAAGAGAGGCTCAGTGGAACTGCTTACATAGCACAAGAAGGGAGAGTGGCTGGCTGCTTGTCCACTGAACTACAAGCATAGCCTTCCAATTCAGTGGCCTACACAGCCAATATGATGTTATCCTTGTGCAACTGGATTTCTTGGTATTGGCTGTTCGCACTCTCTATTCCAGGAATTACCACCCTGTAGGGATACCAAAGGCAAGGAACCCTCAAAGAGGGCTCCACCCCTAGAGGTGCTGATGGACAATTCCCTTGGCTAAAGGTACCTTAGGAAGGATCCCTGAAAAGAAATTTAGTAGTACGAAGCACGTTGGCAATCAGTAGCTGTGAGACATAGTAGAAGATAAGGCACCAGGCAGCTGATAACGTAATGAGATGTGCAAGTTAGCAATGGTATGAGTACGATGGATTGTGCTGGAGATTGAGGGGGCCTCCTAAGGAGAGAGGGAACAGCAAGTAGGGACACCGTCCACCTCCATCCGACAGCGGAACCTACCTAAAGGAACTAAGGAACACTAACTGCGGCTAACTAACAGTTATGACCTGAGGCACAGAGGAGAGAGAGAAAAAAAACCTTAAGGAGGCAATCTCTGGGTATCCAAGGTCTAGGTTGCCTTCTCTCCAGGCTTGGGATGTTTATTTTGTGATGGCTCTGCTGCTGCAATTTAGAAACCCAATAAAAGGGTGGTGGAAAATATTCCAATTTGGAAGAAAGCTCTGGCTCGATCCCTCTAACAGGAATACTGTGGAAGGTTGCAAGAGTGCTCTACAACATCGAGGGCAACCTAGGTGGGAGGAGGAGGAGAGCAACAACTGCTGAGGCACTCATCTGGCCTAATTGCCTTAAAAACAAACCAGGTGAACTAGAGGCAGTCGTAGGGAGAATGTGATGAAGGTGCCTTGCTAGTCTCCTTATCAGCACGGATTTAATAAAAGACACAGCACCCTCACAGCCTCGTTGAAAGAAATTTTGGATATTTATCTTGCCATGGATCAAGGTTCTGCCGGTGCCATCTTTGTTGACCTGACTAAAGCGTTTGACTTTGTGAATCATGATCTCCTGCTACAGGGAGGAACAGGGTGCAGGAATACACTATTTTTAAGCGAAAAAGATGTTCCAGGACTAGAGAGCATGAGATGAAGTTGGAGGGGGGATGATTCAGAGGAAACGTGAGGAAGAATTTCTTCACGGAACAGGTGGTGGACAAGTAGAACACCCTGTCAGAGGAAGTGGTGGGGGCTGAAACAATCACGGGATTTAAGTATGCATGGGATAGACATATAGGAATTCTGGAGTTCAGGGGTAAGGGGCAACAGACTTCAAGGAAAACATAAACTGAACTTACAAGCTCAAATGGGCAGACTGGGTGGGCCGTAGGCCCTTATCTGCTGACACTGTCTATGTTTCTATGTATCTATGTTACAACAGCTACAGTCAATTGGTTTGGATCCCACTGCCCTACTCTGGGTCCACAGCTATCTCTCCTGCTGTTCTCAGGGTGTCAGATGGGCCTGTGCTCTATCTGATTTCAAACATATTACACATGGTGTCCCACAAGGCTCTATTTTGGGCCCACTGTTGTTCTCTCTATTTACAAATGATCTTCCTAGGCACTGTGGAGGGGCCTCTGTATCTCTATGTGGACGATGCCAATACTTATTGTTCCTCTCCTGATGTCTCCTTGATTAACAAGGAACTTGCCTCTGACTTCAAAGACCTTGAAGACTGGTTCCAGTCTGATCAACTTGTCCTCAATACTAAAAAACTAAATGTATGCTCTTTTCTCACTGTCCTCCCCCATCTTTGCCCCTCTCACCTCCATGTATCATCTCCCTTAATGGTGACTTTCTTGAGTCTGTCCCCACATTTAAGTATCTGGATGTCACCCTAGATACCTCTTTATCCCTCCCTGCCCATGTTTCTACCCTGGTCAAAACACTGAACCAGAAGTTGGGACTCCTTTACCTTATCCACCCCATCCTCACTTCTGTCTCTTGTATCAAGATTGCCTCTGCATCTCTTCTTCCTCTACTTACTTATGGTGTGCCATTATTGCTGTCATCCAACATGTCTAACATGTCACTGCTTGCCCAGGTGTACCATAGGGTGGGTAGGTTTGCACTTGGGGTCAATAGCCGCCATCACCACTGCGATGTCCTCTCTCTCCTTGGCTGGCTCCCTTATGAATCAAAACTAAGGTACTCAACCTTGAGCTTTGTGTATAAGCTTGTTCACAAATTTACCCTTCCCTGCCTCAGAGAGATTGTTCACCCTAGGAAACTGGCATGTGCCCTCCATTCTTCTACCCTACCTCTCCTCAATCAGCCTAATCTGAGGCTTGCAGTTACCCGTAAATCCTTTTCCTTCACATTAATAACTGATTGGAACTCCCTGCCTCCTCCTGTCCTTTCTTGCACATCTCTGTCCAAGTTCCAAACCACTTTACTTGCCTTCCTTTCCTCCTCTGATAACTGCACCTGTTTCTGGTGACTTTCTCGCTCCCCAATCCCTTCACCTTTACTCTGTCCCCAAGTCCTCTCCCGCCTCTACCTTCCTGTCAATCTCTCTTCCTTGGTCTGTACCCCAACTCTTCTCTGTTCATTGTTTACCTGGTTCTACTCCTCTCTCCTCCCCCATGTCCACTCCCTACATTCAGTCTGTCTCTACAGACATCAGTCCACACTCGTGTTCTCCCACTCTATCTCCCTGAATCGTTTATGGGTATTGACCCTGATACCATGGTATCTTATGAAGTAACCTGATTGTATTTACCCATTTTACTTATTTTATTTGATGTCTATGTATACAAATGTTGCTTCCCACCAGAAGGCATTGTACACTCTGTATAATATGTATATGATCAATGTACTCAATTTCTTTACTCCTATCATACTGTATGTATTTTTGAAATCTTTTTTACGTTTTGCACTGTATTCTACATGTGTTTCTGCCCTTTGTACTCATTTAATTTACATGATTGTTCTTACAGAATGGCTCTTCGAGCACTTGCTATACTGCATCGTCTGGTGAACTGTCATGCTCCAAGTTGACTCCTAGTTGCTGTCAGTTCCCAAGTGTATGCTATTGCCTTTTGTATTTCATAAGTTGTCTACTGTATTGTTTTTTTTATTGCTATTCTCTACCAGGTCACCCCTGAAAAAGGGACTGTAATTGTCTTAGTGGACTTTCCCGGTTATCAAAATTCAAATAAAATAAAAATAAATAAATAGTAGAATATTACAGCCAAAGGAGATCACTGCAACCACCCTTCACAGCTAGTTTTAAATTCTACACCAGGAGCTGCCTTTGCATCTCGAATGACTAAAGCCAGATCCGGAGAAAGGACATTCCCAGCAATGGGCCAGGTGAGAAGGACTCTGCCCCAAGTCAGGCATGCTCAAGATGCAAACTTTATAAATGCAGAGTGAGATAGTTGGTTGCAGGGAGGCCCTGGGCCAGGAATGGTATGGCTGGCATGCCCCAGAATACAACTGAAGAGGAGCTGAATGAACGTTGAGTGCTGAGACCATGTAGGTCAGAGGACAGTAGCGAGCACTGAGCAATGATTGCATAAGCAATGAATGGAACTGCACGTAAGTCAGCAAGGCAGAGTAGCAATTGTCAGACCTGCACGTAGGTCTGTAAAGTAGAGTACCAATGGTCGGACCTGCATGTAGGTTGGAGGAGCAGTAAATATGAATAGTGGGGAAAGCCAGACATGTATTCAAGGAAGCCAAGGAAAGGTGACAAATACTCTGAGGATTTTTGGTGAAGGAGGCAGGATTAGAACATAAAATAAGTATGCCACATGGGGCCATGGCTCCTCAACACCTCCAAGTCCCCTGTCGTAGGAAAAAACAAGAAAATGATGGAAGGTGCTGAGACCCACATGCAGATATTAGAACTAGTTTACAGCATCAGCAGTAGCTTAGCTAACCTCCAGAGTATAACAGCAGTGTACAAACACAGAGAGCAGCATCTGTATTGAGTAACTATGAGTTGTGGGGGTAGCAATTAGATGAACATAGATTGGAGGGAGGCAATGCTCTGAAAGCAGCAGATGCTAGGCAGTGCAGTAAAAACAACAGCAATGAGGTATGTGGTATGAACTGAGAAAGCAGGAGTGAGCTGCATGGGCTAGGATTCAGAGTGAGCCTGAGCCAGGTAACAATAATTAAGGTGCATAGCATGAAGAGCAGCTATGTGGCATGAGTTGAAACACATAGATAGATTGCAGTTTCATTGTCAGTAAATGGGAGCAAGTAACATGAAACATAGAAACTTAGACTTTGACGTCAGATAAGGACCACTTGGCCCCCCCAGTATGCCCATTTCCCTACCTATTGGATAAGCTGCAGATTCTAGTTAACCAACAGCCTACTTCCTGCAACCCCCCACTACAACTGCCTTATGTCTGCCACATGCATGTTTGAATTCCCCCACTGTTTTAGACCCCACAACCTCTCCAGGAAGGCGGTTCCATGCGTCCACCACTCTCTCCGTGAAAAAGAATTTCCTCACATTACCCCTGAGCCGTCCCCCCTCTAACTTTAAATTGTGCCCCCTTGTTCTTACACATCTCTTTTTCTGAAAGATGTTACCCTTCTGGACTTTGTTGATTCCCTTGAGGTACTCAAAAGTTTCTATCTTGTCCCCCGTCCCTCCTTTCATGAAGGGTATACATATTAAGCTCTCTCATTCTCTCTTCATATGGTTTCTGATGTAGACCCTGCACCATTTTAGTTGCCCTCCTCTGGACTGCTTCCATTCTGTCTATGTCCTTGTGTAGATGAGGTCTCCAAAACTGCACGCAGAACTCCACATGGGGTATTACCAACTGTCTGTACAGAGGGATAACCACTTCCCTTTTTCTACTTGTGATTCCCCTCCCTATGCATCCCAGTATCGCCCTGGCTCTCCTTACTGACTTCTCACATTGCTTACCCACCTTTAGGTCATCTGATATGACTACACCCAGATCCCTTTCCATTACTGTTGTTGTTAGTACCTCCCCTGCTATTGTGTACTCTTCTCCTGGATTTTTATTTCCCTGGGGCATTACTTTACACTTCTTTGCATTGAATCTAAGTAGCCATATGTCTCACCATTCCTCCAACCTTGTCAAGTCCCTTCTCATCCTTTCTACCCCCCCCATGTATCAACTCTGTTACAGATCTTTGTGTCATCTGCAAAGAGGCATACCTTTCCTTCAGACCCTCTGCAATGTCACCTATAAAGACGTTAAAGAGGATTGGACCCAGTACTGAGCCCTGAGGTACTCCACTAGTAACCCCCCTTTCTTCAGAATGTGTTCCATTCACTATTACCTTCTGTGTCCTGTTGTGCAGCCAGTTTGCTACCCAGGCTACCACCCTGGGACCCACTCCCAGGCTGGCTAACTTGATTATTAATCTTTTGTGCAGGACTGTGTCAAATGCCTTGCTAAAGTCTAGATAGGCCATATCCACAGCCCCCCCCTTGTCTATTACTTTGGTCACCCAGTCAAAGAAATTGATTAGATTCGTCTGACATGACCTTTCTGCTGTGAATCCATGTTGCTTTGGGTCCTGTGCCCCGCTGGCCTCCAGGTACTGAACAATTCTTTCTTTCAGAAGTGATTCCATAATTTTCCCCACCACTGAGTTCAAACTAACCAGTCTGTAGTTTTCTGCTTTTGCCTTGCTCCCACTTTTGTGAAGGGGAATCACATCTGCCCTCCTCCAGTCCACAGGTACCACCCCATCCTCCCATGATTTGTTAAAAAGTGTGGTCAATGGTGTCACTAAGTCCTCCCTTAGTTCTTTTAGGATTCTAGGGTGAATCCCGTCAGGCCCCATTGCTTTGTCCACCTTGAGTTTTAGGAGTTCTTTCAGGACTCTTTCTTCTGTAAATGGACTGCCGTCAACCCCTCTACCCAGAGTGCTTCTATTGTTTGGTTTAGGTAACTCCTCCTCTTCTTCTTTTGTGAATACTGAGCAAAAGTATTCATTCAGTATCTCTGCCTTTTCACTGTCTCCCTCTGCCCACCTCCCCTCTCCTTTATTAATCTTCACTATCCCTCCCTTAACCTTTCTATGCTCCCTAATGAGCCCTGGATTAGCAATATACAAGGAGTTTAGAAACAGAAGCCTCCCAAAAAGAAGGCAAAACAAAAGACACACAAACACAGAAGAACAGAAAACAATCAACACAAAGAAGCAAACAACCAGAGGCAAAATACACACTAAATGTAGGAGAACAGACAACAGAAGTCCAGCAGAAACAAGCAGAAGCCAAAACAGCAAGGGGAAGGGGTGTAGGCCCCAGCCAGCTACAAAGGACAAACTGACAGAGTTGCAAGAGAGGCTCAGAGGAACTGTTTATATAGCACAGGAAAGGGGAGTAGCTGGCTGTTTGTCCACTGAACTACAAGCATAGCCTTCCAAATACAGAATAAAAAAATAATTTTAAAGAATGTTGTTGTTTGTGTGTAAAAATATTGTGTTTCTTAAGAGAAGATGCAAGCAATGCTAATGCAAACAATCAGCTGGGATGTTATGCCAGAATAATATCCCTGTTGTGGTGGCCAACCGACCATTCAGAAGCCAGCATTATTTCTTGCCATTGTATGATGAACTATAATTGATGCTATGTATATAACACTGGATTTCATTTCAAACAAGAACATGTAACAGAGCCCAGCTGCTATACTGAGTGCTGCATTTTGAACAAAAATGTTATTACAGAAATGCAAAAACATTTTAGGAAACCTACATTTTAGGTACAAACCAGACTGGTCCTGCATAATCTTTATTTTTAGGTCTTTAAGGGCATTCTCAGGGCACCCAAGTAAAAGCAGAGATGTAATGATACATTTCCTCATGCCATTCCCTGTATCTCATTTATATGAGGTGTTACATACTGCACATTGCAGACTGGTTCAGTTTGTCCAGGTCCTCAGCATAATCTTTCTGGATCATTTATATCCCAGGTAGCTCTTTACCAATCTTCCTTTCCTCAATGACTGGGTAAGCTTCTCAAGGGCCCACTGCCCCACAGGTGAGGTAATAAAACCTAGACTTTGCCCCCCACAGAGACTGTCAGCATCTGAGCTCATTTACATCACATTAACAATTTATAGTCTTGTCTGACTCTGAGGCTCCTTTGATTTTTGGGTAGCTACGAAGAACCCATCCTGGGTTGCCACACAAGTATCGTCCGACTATCTCTTTGGAAAAAAGGGGCCCTGTACAATGTCCATCAGAGGAGAACCTATTCATAGGTCCAACAAAGGTTGATATTTCTTTGCCTCATTTGAATTTTTCATGTAACTCCTCTAAATTCACTAATGCTGTTCCCCGCTCAATACCTTTTCCACAACATTTTCAGATTTTCATATATTCCCGCACTCTCATCTTTTTCTGATTGGCTGTTCTTCCCCACAGAAGCTTTTTCACTGGTAACAGTTTCTGCCACTTAGAATATTGTATTTTTCCTGCTGAAGAAAGAACTGATGTCATACTCATATGCTGTTGCTGCCTCTGCCTGTCTCTCTCTCTCTCTCTTTCTGTTTCTCTCTCTCTCTCTCTCCCCTTCTGTAGGGGAACTCTCTCTTGACTGTCCCACTGCTTCACTTCCTTTTATCTAGATTTCTAACACCTCCCTCCAGACTCCCTAACTGCACAGTGACCTCTGGATCACTATTTCCCAAATTCGCTAATAGGCTACAGAATAAGGGGCTACACAAAGAAGTCATTTTGTTTACTGTATATAACTTTTCAACCAAAGTAAATCTTGCTAGCCTTGGTTGCTAGCCTTGCTTGTAGAGCAGAAAGCAGCTAACTAAAAGAAGCTACATTTTCTCATTAATTTAAAACTTATGTCTCAGCAGGAGTCAGTGTCTGTTGAGATTAACTAGACAGATACTTTATTAGAAGTAGAAGGGGTCTTATTTAGGGTTAAAAAAAGAAAGAAAAGAAAGAAAGTTAGTGTGTGTTCTGTGCCAGGAAGGGTACTGTATCAGCTGACTTTGCTAAACAAGTAGGAGGAAAGATAGCTTAATTGGGGGTGTGGCTTAGACACTATAAAAGCAGGTGAGTCAAATTACAACTTCCTGTTGCTAGCCTTTTTTCTTACTAATTGCCCTCAATCCCACCCCTCCACCAACCCACCCTAAGCCAGTTCTACTTTTATAGCCACTGGATTTGACTGTCAACAGGAACTTCCTGTTTGGCAGTAGGAAGGGAAGGATCATAGAGAAACACTGGCTTTGTCAACCCTAAAGGAAAAAAGTATCTCACTCTTCCCCCCCTCCAGCTGCTGGTGGTCTGACATTGAGCAAGAAAGAAGGAGGCTACTGAAGAAGATAGGAAGTTGCTGTCCCAGAACAGAAAGGGTGAGAGTTGTAAGGAGAGGAGAGAGTAAGAATACAGAGAAATAGTAGAGGGGACACAAAATAAGATGTGATATAAGTGGTGCAGTGCAATGGCTGTGGGGCGGCAGTGTTCCAGGAGACATTCTGGAGGCTGAGATGCTGCCCTATTTGCAGGCACCTCTCTGGTCTGGGACAGGAGGTTGCCTGTCTCCAGGCTGACCTGGCTAGGATTCGTGAAACCTCCTCCCCCACCCAGGGACCACCAGGGAAAATGTCACTACCTCAGAGGTTGCCAAGAAAGAGGAGAGGTTGGACCAGGGTGGGTTCAGGGAGGGAGAGGGTGATGAAACAGAGTTGCATCCCTCCAGCTGTACCTCTCCATAATTCATTCGCTCTTCTGATGGATAGTGGTTCCTCTATGGAGGCACCTGCAATGGAGACCAAGGAGGATGCTGGGAACCTTCACAAAGGAGACCCACAGGAGGGTGGCATGGGATCCCACAGGGGAAGGAAACAACTCCTGGTGGGGGACTCAATCATTAGGGGGGTAGAAATGGGGAGGAAGGGGAGAGGGAGGTAGGTGCCTTCCTGGTGCGACGGCTTGGAGGGACAGGAAGCGAATCCTCAAGATCGCGGGAGGAGCTGTGCACGAGGGAGGGAGCTGGATGTCATTGTCCACCTAGGGACAAATGACCTGGCTAGGAATGGGATCAGAGCAGTGCAAGAGGAGTTTGTAGAGTTGGGGAGGGGCCTTAGACAAGTAGCACATATGGTAACCTTCTCAGAGGTGATGCCTGTCTATGGCAAGGGTGATGCTAGGGCACTCCTCACCAGGGAATTCAATGAGTGGTTGAAAAACTGGTGTGGAGCTCATGGTTTTGGCTTCACTGGGGACTGGGGAGCCACCTGGAGGGATGCAGACCTATACTGGTGCGATGGTCTGCATCTTTCCAGGGAACAGATCCTAGTGAGAGGTTAAATGCTTCATTGGCAGGCATTTAAACTAGCCGAGGAGGCACTGAAAGGAGCAGGGAAATCCCAGCCTCCCCCCACAAAACATAGTAATTAGTGAGGTAAGCACCAAGGTAGAGAAGTTATTAGGGAGCAGAACAGAGGTAAATGTAAAAAAGGCAAAGGCAGTATGGACAGGAATGGGGCTAAAAGGGGTAAGGCTATCAAAAGTGGAGGGTGATGAGTACTAGTGCCAGTAGTCTGTGTAACAAGCTCCCTGAACTAGTGGCCTTGATGGAAGAAGGTTGCCTGGATATTGTGGCAGTCACAGAAACATGGTACACAGAGAACCATGACTGGGATGTCAACATACCAGGATACACAATCTACAGGAGGGACAGGGAGGGTAAAAGAGGAGGAGGAGCAGCTCTCTATGCAAAGGAAGGAATCAAAGCAACAGAACTAAAGAGTAAACAGGGAGCAGATGAGGTACTCTGGGTCATCCTGGAGACAGGAAATGGCACCACAATCCGCATGGGGGTTGTATACAGACCCCATCTCATTGGGAGGGAATGGACAAGGAAATGATAGAAGGCTTCCTTAGAATGGCAGAAAAAGGGGAGATATTGTTGATGGGGGACCTGAATATGCCAGATGTTAACTGGAGCACTTTGCTGCAGGCACATCCAAGAGCAGGGTCATTCTTGATGCCCTACAGGGGGCATGCCTCAGACAGCTAGTATTGGAACCCACTCAGGAGGGAGCAATCTTAGACCTGGTACTCTCAAATGGGGACGGAGAAAGAATCTCGGATTTAGAAGTGGGTAGCCATCTGGGAACAAGCGACCACCAAACAGTGTGGTTCACGATAAACACAGCCATACAACCAAGCCACACAAAAGCAAGAATATTGGACTTTAGGAGGGCTGACTTTGGGAAAATGAGAGAGTGCCTCAGAAAAGCACTAGTAAACAGGCAAGAAGGAGGGGTGGAGGAACAATGGGGAGTAATCAAAACAGCCATCACAGAGGCAATAAGCCTTTGTGTAAAGCAAATCAATAAAACACAACAAAGGAAAAAAACGCTATGGTTCTCAAAAGAGGTGGCTGGGAATGTTAAGGAGAAAAGGATAGCTTTCAGAAAATATAAGGAACACAGAAGGAGCGGGACAGAAAACTTTATCAGTTAAAGCACAAAGACAAAAAGAGGCTGGGAAGGCAGTCAGAATAGCAAAGGCCCAAACCGAGGAAAGGATAGCCAATTCTGCTAAGAAGGGGGATAAGACCTTTTATAGATACATTAGGGAGTGAAGAAAGACCAAAGGAGGGATACTGAGGCTTAATAAAGGGAGGGAATGTGGATAGAGGGTGACAGTGAAAAGCAGGGATACTGAACGAATATTTCTGCTCAGTATTCACAAAGGAAGAGGAGGGAGAGGTACCTAAACCAAACAAGAGAAACAATCTGAAGACGGGCGTCGATACCAGTCCATTTACAGAAGAAAGGGTTCTGAAAGAACTAATAAAATTGAAGCTGGACAAAGCAATGGGGCCTGATGGGATTCACCCAAGAATTCTAAAAGAACTAAGGGTAGAACTAGTGACACCGTTGACTACTCTCTTTAACAAATCATGGGAGGATAGGGTGGTGCTCGAGGACTGGAGGAGGGCAGATGTGATTCCTCTTCACAAAAGTGGGAGCAGGACAGAGGCAGGAAACTACAGACCAGTTAGTTTGACCTCAGTGGTAGGGAAAATGATGGAATCACTTCTGAAGGAAAGAATTGTTGAGTACCTAGAGGCCAGTGGGGCACAGGACCCAAGGCAGCATGGATTCATGATAGGAAGGTTGTGTCAGATGAATCTAATAGATTTCTTTGACTGGGTGACCAAAGTAGTAGACCAGGGAGGGACTGTGGACATGGCCTTCCTAGATTTTAGCAAGGCATTTGATACAGTCCCACACAAAAGATTAATACACAAGTTAGCCAGCCTTGGAGTGGGTCCCAAGGTGGTAGCCTGGATAAAAAATTGGCTAGAAAACAGGATGCAGAGGGTAGTAGTAAATGGAGTACACAGTGAAGAAATGAGGGTTACTAGCGGGGTACCACAGGGTTCAGTATTGGGACCAGTCCTTTTTAATGTATTTATAAGCGACATTGCAGAGGAACTGGAAGGAAAAGTATGTTTCTTTGCAGACGACACAAAGATCTGCAACAGGGTTGATACACAAGATGGAGTGGAAAGGATGAGAAGGGACTTGGCAAGTTTGGATGAATGGTCAAATGTATGGCAGCTCAGATTCAATGCAAAGAAGTGCAAGGTAATGCACATGGGAAACAATAACCCAGGGGAAGCGTACACAATGGGGGGGGTGTGAGATACTGACAACAGTAAAAATGGAAAGGGACCTGGGGGTAATTATATCAGATGACCTAAAGGTGGGCAAGCAATGTGAGAAGGCAGTAAGGAAGGCTGGGGGGATACTGGGATGCATAAGAAGAAGCATCAATAGTAGAAAACAGGAAGTTATCCCTCTGTACAGACAGTTCGTGAGACCCCATCTGGAGTACTGTGTGCAGTTCTGGAGACCCCATCTCCGCAAAGACATAGACAGAGTGGAGACTGTCCAGAGGAGGGCAACCAAAATGGTGCAGGGTCTGCACCAGAAGATATACAAAGAAAGACTAAAGGAGCTTAATATGTATACCCTCGAGGAAAGAAGGGAGAGAGGGGACATGATAGAAACTTTCAAGTACCTCAAGGGAATCAACAAAGTCCAAGAGGGTAGCATCTTTCAGAAAAAGAGATGTGCAAGAACAAGGAGGCACAATTTGAAGATAGAGGGGGGACGGCTCAGAGGTAATGTGAGGAAGTATTTTTTCACAGATAGGGTTGTGGATGCATGGAACAGCCTCCCTGAGGAGGTCGTGGAGTCAAGAAAAGTGGAGGAATTCAAGAATGCTTGGGACAGACATAAGGCAGTCCTAGTGGGGGGTAGGAGGAAGTAAGCTGTTGGTTAACTAGGATCTGCAGCTTATCTATTAGGTAGGAAAATGGGCAGACTAGGTGGGCCAAGAGGCCCTTATCTGCCGTCAAATTCTATGTTTCTATGTTTGCAACACGGGACCATGGTGCTACAGAAATAAAACAGTCCTGCTTTCATGTATCCTAGCACCCCCGAATTGGAGAAACAGCCAGGGAAAAGTAGCCAGGTGCAATAACATCCTTTATTGCAAGATGTGTCTCAGATACAAAAGAACAAAACTCCAAAAAATGTAAGCTCACATCTTTTGGAGTTTTGTTGTGCTTTGTACCTGAGAAACATCTTGAAATAAAGGACATCGCACCTAGCTACTTTTCTCTGGCTTTTTCTCCGATTCACGGGTGATGGAATACATGAAAGCAGGACTGTTTACGGTATGTACAGTTTGAGAGGGGCTTTGGACAATGACTACAACAATTAGAGAAAAGATTTAAAGTAGTTGCTAAATTCAATCAATTCAGTTTATTCAGGATAAAATCCATTGAGCAGAGTTTGTTTACAATGGTGCCCCATTAAGGCAAAACTTCTAAAGACTAGCAAACATGTTATAAGTAAGGATTAAGCCACAGGAAAGCATGGATCTACTGTGGAATTAATCTATGGTTGGGGGGGTTGGACCACAAGGCTGAAGGCCGAGTGGGTTAACCAACCAACAATGAATTAATTCACATGCAGCCCATGCTTTCGAAAGTGGCTTATCCCGCTTGTAACATGGCTAGCAGTGTACTAGGTTAGTCTTTACGAGTACTATAGCACAATAATATAAGGAATCAGAAAGAGGTGTCACAATAGCACTTTTCTGCATCTCACTACTCTCTATATAACCGTCTTGTCAGTTTGCAACGTGCGCGTGCATGTTCAACTTTTGGTATCTATTAATATACTGATGTGGTTCTGTGCTGCCACGCTGGACCTGTGTTACATATCCACGCCGACCACTCACATTGCTGACTGCACCCGCTTCTCTTTGTCTGTGTCTGTCCGTGTTCATTTCAGCCTCGTTCTCTGAGATGTTACTGCTGCTTCCTGCTGTACTCTGGGTATTTCTGCTGATTTACATCTTGCGATCCATGGCGCGGAACACTTACCCCATGCACACAGTTCCGATGCAAGTCACACAAGGTCAGTGACTACGGGCAGCTGAGAGTGCGTCTTTACACTACTGCTGTGATTCTCTCCGGTGCTGCCGCCTGCTCTAGTCAGACACACTGCTCTGTCTGTGATATGTCCTACACGGATTTTTCTCCCTGCACCCACATTTCCCACCACTCTTTACTTCGTCTCTCTCTATCAGCATGTTCTTGCTGTGCTGCTCGTTGCTCACTTGCCAGTAGAGGATGCCAGAGCACAGCTTTTTGTGTTCTCCACTCTACTGGTCCTCACCACCACTGAACGGCTCCTCCAGCATTGCAACCGTGGTCTATTCGTTTTTGCGCGCCCCTGCTCCCAGGCATGATCTACCATGGTATTAAACCATGGTTTGTGTTGTACCACATGGCGTCTTTGCACCTATCTCAGTGCTTCATTTTGCCTGTGGGTTTTTGGCCATGTTACAACTAGTGCTAGATACAGTGTGCAACTTACAAGGCATTGTATGTTTACATAGACATAACAAAGATACAGTAAAATGTACAATAAAAGACTTATAATGTGACATGGTCAACCCAACTGCCTTGCAGTAGGTGGCCGTAGATTCCATGCAGTAGTGGAAATGCTGGAGGCAGTGCCATCTAGTGGTTAAGGCACCAGCTTGGCAAACAGGAATATCACAGGTCTAAACCCCACCAGAGCCAAGAACTCACTGTGTGACTCTGTGCAAGTCACTTAACATCCCAGTGCTCCAGAATACATAGGTGCAGAAATGGGTAAAAGCAGAACCCCCCTGAAAACAAGATGTTACATCTCAGTTGGGGCTATCTTGGGTAAATAGATATATCATACAAAATGGTACTACTAGCCTTAGATAACAAAGCACTCAGCTTCATCTCATGCCTTATGACCCCTTTGGGTTTGATTAACTGACAGTAACTCAACCCCTGGTTGGGCATTCCTGCTTCACAACTCCAAATTGTTTAACTATCATTTCCATTTACTGCCCATAGTTTATGTGTTAAAATGAAGTCAGAAATATTTGTTATGCTTTAAATCCATAAAAAGACTAAATGGTTTGAAAGATCAGCAGTCCCAGGTAACTATCAGAACTTGTCATAACTTATCAGTACTGTTCAGCACCTCAGAACCTTTTGCAGCTCTCCTGTCCCTGAGCACAGTTCTCTGTAGTAAAAGTGTAATGTACAATTATTGTTGCTATAACAATGCAAGTGTAAATCCATTGCCCACACAAATGCCATCCACATAAGGGTGTTTGCACATCTTCATAACAAAACCAAGTGTTTTATTCATTACTTAAAACAAATGTTAACCATGAAAGCAAACAGGGTCTGAAAAGATCAAGTTTCCAATTGCAGTTGGGGGGGGAGCTGATCACAGAATCACAGAAATCTGATGGCAGAAAAGGACCTCATCACCCATCGAGTCTTCCCTTTCCCCCTCCCCTACTCATTTCCATTCTATTGGGCCCTCCCCTTCCCTTCATTTCCCAATCCCACATCTGTCCAGTGCCCTAAAATCTCTCCATCATTTTGGCCTCCACCACCTCTTCTGGTAGTTTATTCCAGGCCCCCACCACTCTCTCCATGAAGAATCGCCCTCACATTGCCTCTATATCTTCCACCTTCCAATCTTAGGCTATGTCCTCTAGTTTTAGCTCCTTCCTTCCTTCTGAACAAGCTCCCATCCTTCGCCTTATTAATCACCTTCACATATCTAAAAGTTTCATTCATGTCCCCCCTCTCTCTTCTAGTCTCCAATGGGTGCAGATCCAATTCCCTACACCTCTCTTCGTATGGTTTCCCCTGAATACTGGGCACCATCTTGGTTGCTCTTCTCTGAACCCTTTCCATTCCATCAATGTCCCTGCATAGGTGCGGTCTCCAGAACTGGACCCAGGACTCCAGGTATGGTCTCACCATGGCCTTGTAAGGAGGCATCAGCACCTCCCTTCTTCTTCTAGTCATGCCCCTCCCAGTGCATGCCAACATTCCATTTGCCTTCCACACTGCCTTGCTACACTGGCTACCCACCTTAAGGTTGTTTGATTCTATAATCCCCAGATCCCTCTCCTGCTCTGTTTTTTTTGATTTTTCCCTGTTAGAGTGTATGCTGTATGGGGGGTTGTGTCCAAATGCATCACAGCACACTTTTGGCACTGAATTTAAGTTGCCAAGTTTCTGACCACCCTCAGGTCAGCAAGTCATGCTTCATGACTTCTACCCTCTTAGGGTGTCCACCCATTGTAGATTTTCATATCACCCGGGAATAGGCACACTCTCCCCTGCAGACCTTCTGCTATATCACTGATGTATATATTAAAAAGGAGGGTTCCCAGCACCGACCCCTGGGGCACCCCAGTAATTACCTCCTTCACCATGGAATGCACCCCATTTACCACCATCCTCTGACTTCTGCCTGCCAACCAGTTTTCCACCCACCTAGTTATTTTCTGTCCCACCTCTAAACTTTCCTGCTTATTCACTAGCCTTCTGTGAGGGATGGTGTAGAAGGCCTTACTGAAGTCCAGATAGGCCACATCCACTGCCTCCTCACCCGATCAACCACCTGCATCAACCAATTGAAGATTCTATCAGGTTCGTCTGGCAAGATCTCCCATGCATGAATCCATGTTGCCTTTCATCCTGCAGGCTGCTGTCCACCAGGTAGTCTACCACCTTTTCCTTTATTAGTACCTTCATCACCTTGCCCACCACCGAGGTGAGGCTGACAGGAGACAATTTTTTGCCACCTCCATACTGCCCCCTTGCACAGTGGCACCATATCTGCCGTCCTCCAGTCCCTTGGCACACACCCTGTATCCATGGACAAGTTAAACAGTCTTGTCAGAGGGACTGCCAGCTCATCCCTCAGTTCCAAGAGTGTCCTCGGGTGCAAGCTGTCCAGCCCCATTGCCTTGTCCACCTGTAACCTGCCCAGTTCCTCCCTTACCCTGTGTCACAGCGTGGGGGAATAAACTTCAGATGAGGCAAATTTACAGGTTTAAATCACACCTTGGTGTAATATTTATTTTTCAAAATTTTGAAAAATAATAAATGAAAACAAAAAAAATTGCAAGGAAAATCACTACTTAACATCAGTAGTTTCTCCCATAATACAGTCCTGGATGTTAGAGCTCCTAAGACCCTTCTCATTTGCATTCAACAGCTTGTCTGCACAAATAATAGAATCTCTCCACCTCTCTCAGGGCTGAGCCCCACTAGACTGAACTGAAGTAAACTCACTGAAGAGGTATTTATATATTTTTGGTGAGATCACCTGACTGAGCCCTCTTCTAGTTACAAGTCTAGACATGTTGTTTCATGTCTGAACATGTTGTTTCAAAACCAAGGGGGAGGGGTTGTTTCAGGGGACTTCCTGGTTTAGTTAAAAGTACAGTGTATATATATTCACAGATATTGACTTTCTATATCTCTGATCCACAGTGACTAAGCTCTTTTATACATAGACCCTTATACAGTAACAAGTTTATAATGTGAATTTATGAAAATACCTTTATGATTTCTTATAACTGTACTAACCATGACATTATTATTGTTCTATATGACTTCTGAATCCTTTTTCTTTAAAAAGCCTTTATTAACTATATTCATTCCTATTTAAAATAGCCTTCATGTTTTTTGTACACAAAATGCACTTGTGCACTTTACACAACACCTTTCTGGGTGTTTGGCATAATTCCAGAGACTGGATGGATGGAAATGGAAAAAAAATGAAAAGAGAGAACATATAGGAAGTTTAGTAGAGATCTTAAAGAGCTACGATAGGTGGCCAACCTAGGGTAGGGAGGAAAGAAGAAAAGTGTTACCTGTAGCTAGGAAATAAGGAGATAGAAAAGTGGTCTATCAGTCACAGCCGAGGGTGTAGCCTAACTCTGCCACACACCTCCCACCTTAAGAAAAAAACAGTTCTCAAAACTATACTGTTTTTTTCAAGAACCTCCTCTCAGTTATAAATATTCTACCAAAACAGTAGAATGGAGGTTGGTTGAAACTTTCTGTCACACAGTATGAGAGCTACACCCCAGGGTCCCTTAATTCAATTATTTTTAATACTGTCCACCATACCAAGTTACTGCAATATGGCAATACTTTCACAACATTACCCTGGGGCTATCATACAGTTCAGCGCAGTATTCATCTATGCATTCAGTAAACAGTTTGTCTGTAATGACTGTCTCCTCCTAACTAGTTCACACTGGTTACTACAACTCAGACTCTTCATATGGAATAGCAGGCACCCATCAATAGGCATCGTTTCAGCATCCATCACTTAACATTGTTTCAGAATCCATCACTTGGCATCGTTTCTGCACCCATCACTTGGTATCGTTTCAGAACCCATCACTTGGCATCTTTTCAGAACCCATCACTTGGCATCATTTCAGAACCCTGTGCACCAACTATCGTACCTTCGTCAGTACATTAAAAAAGAGAGGAAGCAATACACAGCAGTTTTATGCTGACTTCATGCTTCCTCCATACCCATCTAGCTATTAAGGCAGCTGTACAGGCCTATACCACAACTTTCTCCAGGGCTAGTTGTACCCAGCTCTAACCACATTCTAACACATTGTTTCCACTCAGGGGCTCAATCAGAGGTTCCACCCCATACCTAGATCTCCATGACCCTAGGTTCCTCATTTTATATCATACAGTATAGAGAGTTTGTTCCTGTTATACATTTCTTGTAATCATTTCATACATCTCAGTTATCCATTTCCCTTTCATATATTTTCTGGCACACAAAGAACCTTCTCATGCTGAATATCAATCAGCCAGTTCCTAACTCCAAAACCTTTGGAGTTTCCTTTCAACCCTTACACCATTCTGGTACCTTCAATTGATTGTACTAAGCACCAGCCTTAATGCTATATTCATTTTAAACATTACATGTTTCATACATTTCATACCATATCACAGGGGGTTTAAAACATGGGAAAGTCCTTTCAACCACCATGGTGTCTTCCCTGTTGCTTGTAGTCTTCACCCCAGTATGCAAATGTCCTGAAACAGTCTTACCTGGGGCCTTCATCTCATCACCCTCCAAGTAGCAGCAGCCCGGAAAAATGGGCAACAACAGGATCTCAAAAGTGGCTGGCAAAAGATTCCATCGGGGGTCCTCCTCCTCTAGAACTCATGAATCCTGGTCCTCTGCCTCCGCCATGAAATCCTCTGGCTGGGAACCCTTCATCAACACCTGGCAGCAGTGCTCTGCCTCTCTCTCTGGCACTGGTCTGCCTCTGTGTTCCATCGAACTCCAGTCCAGGCAATTGCTCCTCTTCAGTTTTCCTCACCTGAGCTCTGATATGCACACCGGGCAGGCCTTCCTCCTCCTTCAGACCTTTGGCATCCAGTGATTTCTGGAGATCTGCCATCCTGCTCTTTTCCCCCTATGTCTGGATAATAGGGCTGGTATCTGGGTATTGGTCTCCTTCTTGTTTTCCTGGACAACCAGTACTATCCCACTTCTAACACCAAGTTTGTCAGCATGTGGGAATAAACTTCAGATGAGGCAAATGTACAGGTTTATAACTAATAGAAACATAGAATTTGATGACAGATAAGGACCGCTTGACCCACCCAGTCTGCCCATTTCCCTACCTACTGGATAAGCTGCAGATCCTAGTTAACCAGCAGCCTACTTCTTCCTACTCCCACCCCCTATAATTGCCTTATGACTGTCCCATGCATGCTAGAATTCCACCACTGTTTTTGACTCCACAACTTCCTCCGGATCCACAACCCTCTCTGTGAAAAAATACTTCCTTAAATTACCTCTGAGCTGCCTCCCCATCTTCAAATTGTGCCCCCTTGTTCTTGCACACCTCTTTTTTTGAAAGATGCTACCCCCTTGGACTTTGTTGATTCCCTTGAGGTACTTGAAAGTTTCTATCATGTCCCCCCCCTCCCTCCTTTCCTTGAGGCTATACATATTAAGCGCCTAAAGTCTGTCTTCATATGTCTTCCGGTGCAGACCCTGCACCATTTTAGTTGCCCTCCTCTGGACAGCTTCCATCCTGTCTATGTCTTTGCGGAGATTGGGTCTCCAGAACTGCACGCAGTACTTCAGATGGGTTCTCACCAGCTGTCTGTACAGAGGGATAACAACTTCCTGTTTTCTACTGGTGATGCCTCTCCCTATGCATCCCAGTATCCCTCCAGCACTCCTTGTTGCCCTCTCATATTGCTTGTCCACCTTTAGGTCATCTGATATGACTACCCCCAGGTCCCTTTCCATTTTTGTTGTTAGTATCTCACCCCCCATTGTGTACTCTTCCCCTGGGTTTTTGTTTTCCAGGTGCATTACCTTGCACTTCTTAGCATTTAATCTAAGCTGCCATACATTTGACCATTCCTCTAACCTTGCCAAGTCCCTTCTCATCCTTTCCACCCCACCTTGTGCATCAACTCTGTTGCAGATCTTTGTGTCATCTGCAAAGAGACATACTTTTCCTTCAGTCCCTCTGCAATGTTGCTTATAAAGACATTGAAGAGGACGATCTAATACTGAACCCTCACGTTACCCCACTAGTAACCCCCTTTCTTCAGAGTGGACTCCATTTACTATTACTCTCTGTGTCCTATTCTCCAGCCAATTCTTTACCCAGGCTGTCATCTTGGGATCCACTCCCAGGATGGCTAACTTGTGTATTAATCTTTTGTGTGGGACTGTGTCAAATGCCTTGCTGAAGTCTAGGTAGGCCATGTCCACAGCCCCTTCCTGATCTACTACTTTGGTCACCCAGTCAAAGAAATCTATCAGATTCATCTGGCATGGCCTTCCTGCTGTGAATCCATGCTGCCTTGGGTCCTGTGCCCCTCTGGCCTCTAGATACTCGACAATTCTTTCCTTCAAGTAGATTCCATCATTTTCCTATCACTGAGTTTAAACTAACAGGTCTGTAGTTTCCTGCTTCTGCCTTGCTCCACTTTTGTGAAGGGAATCACATCTGCCCTCCTCCAGTCCTCGGTACCACCCCATCCTCCCATGATTTGTTAAAGAGGGTAGTCAGTGGTGTCACTAGTTCTACCCTTAGTTCTTTTAGAGTTCTGGGATGAATCCCATCAGGCCCCATTGCTTTGCCCACCTTCAGTTTAAGAGTTCTTTCATAACCCTTTCTTCTGTAAATGGGCTGGTATCAACTTCTGCATCCAGAGTGTTTCTACTGTTTGTTTTAGGTTCCTCCCCTCCTCATTTGTAAATACTGAGCAAAAATATTTGTTTAGTATCTCTGCCTTTTCACAGTCACCCTCTGCCCACCCTCCCTCCCTTTATTAAGCCTCACTATCCCTCCTTGGTCTTCCTTCACTCCCTGATGTACCTATAAAAGGTTTTCCCCCTTCTTAACTTAGTTGGCTATATTTTCCTCGGTTTGGGCCTTTGCTGTTCTGACTGCCTTCCCAGCTTCCTTTTGCTTTAACTGATACAGTTCTCTGTCCTGCTCCTTCTGTGATTCCTTGTATTTCCTGAATGCTTTCTTTTTCTCTTGAACCTTCACTGCCACTTCATTTGAGAACCATAGTGGTTTCTTACATCGTTTTGTTTTGTTTTATTTGCTTCACACAAAGGCTTGTTACCTTTGTGATGGCAATTTTTATTATTCCCCATTGCTCTTCCACCCCTCCTTCTTTCCCATTTGCTAGTGCATTCCTTAGGCACTCACCCATTTTGGCAAAGTCAGCCCTCCTAAAGTCCAGTACTTTTGCCTTTGTATGGCTTGACTCTATTGCTGTGTTTATTGTGAACCATACTGTTCGATAGTCACTAGTTCTCAGATGGCTACCCACTTCTACATCTGTGATACTCTCTCCACCTCCATTTGAGAGAACCAGGTCTAAGATTTCTCCCTCTCAAGTGGGCTCCAATACTAGTTGTCTAAGGCATGCCCCCTGTAGGGCATCTAGAATAACCCCACCCTTCGAAGTGGCTGCTGCAACTGCATTCCAGTTAACATCTGGCATATTCAGATCACCCATCAGCAATGTCTCCCCTTTTTCTGCCATTCTAAGTATACTTTCTATCATTTCCTTGTCCATTTCCTCCCCCTGAGAAGGGGGTCTGTATACAACCCCTGTGCGGATTGTGGTGCCATTGCTGGTCTCCAAATTTACCCACAGTGCTTCTTCTCCTCCCTGTTTACCCTTTTGTTCTGTTGCTTTGATTCCTTCGCTTATGTAAAGAGCTACTCCTCCTCCTCTTTTACCCTCCCTGTCCCTCCTGTAGATAGTGTATCCTGGTATGTTTACATCCCAGTCATGGTTTTGTGTGTACCATGTTTCTGTGTAATGGGTCATGTTTTTTTTCCATAGGAAAAAGTGTGTTTAAATTGCCATTATAAAGGAGTGTTTACAACAGCAATCACGCGCCACCTTCCTATGGCAAAAACCATGAACCTCTGTCTTCTGTCTCGTACTCACTGAAGCAGTCTCCCTCTCGCACACTGGTCGCTCAGCTCCTCACAGTTTTCTCCCATAACATGGCCATTTTTTTTTCTCTGTCACCTACCCGATTTAGCAGGCAATCCCTTACACCAGCTCCTCTGCTTCTTCTCATCTCCCCCCCACCTTCTGCAGATCATCTGATGCAGTGACCATAGAGACTACAACTTCCTTGGCAACCGCTGTAGCAACACCGAACAAGCAAACGGGAAGGATTTATTATTTTTTAAAGTTAGATTTTTGTTTAAAACTTATTCCCCTAGCTATTTCTGCCCTACCAAGTACTGTTTAGACCTCAAATGAAACTGCTTCAAAAATGTAAGACTACCTCAATTCCATCACACTCGGTGGCACACTCAGCAGGACACATTTTATATAATTGTTGAGGCAAAAAAACGACCCAACAATTATATAAAATAAAATATGGGGTGATGTGTGTAAACTCAAAGTTTACACCACCCCTCAGTGTTAGATGCTTAATAAACCCCTCAAGCTTCACTCTCAGGGTTTATGTAGCATCTAACACCTTGGGGTGTGTAAACTTCTCGTTACACACATCATCCCATACTTTATTCTATTTAAAACACACCTTGGTGTAATATTTATTTTTCAAAATTTTGAAAAATAATAAATGAAAATGAAACAATTGCAAAGAAAATCGCTACTTAACATCAGTAGTTTCTCCCATAATACAGTCCTGGATGTTAGAGCTCCTAAGACCCTTCTCATCTACATTCAACAGCTTGTCTGCACAAATAGTAGAATCTCTCCTCTTCTCCCTGGGCTGAGCCCCACTGGAATGAACTGTTGTAAACTCACTGAAGAGGCATTTATAACTTTTTGGTGGGATCACCTGACTGAGCCCTCTTCTAGTTATAAGTCTGGACATGTTGTTTCATGTCTGAACATGTTATTTCAAAACCAAGTGGGGAGGGTGTTTTCAGGGGACTTCCTAGTTCAGTTAAAGGTACAGTGTATATATCCACAGATACTGACTTTCTATATCTCTGATCCACAGTGACTAAGCTCTTTTATACATAGAACCTTATACAATAACAAGTTTATAATGTGAATTTATGAAAACACCTTTAGGATTTCTTATAACTGCACTAATCATGATATTATTATTGTTTTATATCACTTCTCAATCCTTTTTCTTTAAAAAGGCTTTATTAACTGTATTCATTCGTATTTAAAATAGCCTTCATGTTTTTTGTACACAAAATGCACTTGTGCACTTTACACCACACCTTTCCAGGTGTTTGGCATCATTCCAGGGACTGGATGGATGGAAATGGAAAACGAATGAAAAGAGAGAACTAGTAGGAAGTTTAGGTGGACAACCTAGGGTAGGGGGGAAAGAAGAAAAGCGTTAACTGTAGCTAGGAAATAAGGAGATAGAAAAGTGGTTCCTCAGTCACAGCCAAGGGTGTAGCCTAATTCTGCCACACTCTGTCAATGCTGAACATACTAGTATCCCCCTTTTTTGCCTCCTAGGCCCCCAGAAGCTACCGGACCTTTCATGCTTTGTAGTGCATTCTGGGTGTTATTTTGATGCATTTTAGAATGTATATGCACCACCACCACTACTCCACTGCCGAGGATGTAAGGGTGCCTTTGTGGGCTCTTTGATGCTCAGCAAGGTGCTAAGACCCTTAGAAGGGTGTTCTGGAGGGGATCTTTGATGCCTGTTGGTGTTGCAAGCATGCCTGAATATGGATTTCAGGTTACAGTGCCACCACCATACGAGGTGTAATAGTTTCCTGGAGAACTCCATACATTGCCCTGAGAACTTGCACCAGTTATTATGACTGTAAATAATGCCTGTGCAAGGTTTCGGTTATGGGGATTTTTCACAAACCCTAGGTATCTGATCCTCCTAACACACACCTGCACAGCATAGCTCTCAGCTGTTATGAGTTTCACACACAGCGCTATGATTTTTACAGTCAAATTTAGCATTACTCCATTAAGGTTTACTGATGTTTCTTATAGGTTAAAGCTGTTCCTGGACCTGGACACACAATCTAACAAAATGTGGAACTAAACTGATAGAAACATTCCTCAACACTAAACACTTGGGGCCCACAATTGATAGAAACATTCCTTAACATTTAATATTTGGGGCCCACTATTCTTAGACATATTATTCTTTAAAATAAGAAAGTGATTCACATTCTGGCCATTTGCTCTGAATGTTGAAAGTCAGTGCTATGCATTTCAATGCTGAGACATTGAGAGGTATGCATGCTGCATGAGCATTTTTCTCTAAATATTCCGAAATGTAAAAGCACACTTTCTGTCCTGTCATGTCTCTCAACCTCTTGCCTCATAAATCAAGAGAAAGGCATAAAACATCAGGTACAAAGGGCCAGAATCTGGGAGACATCTTACAAATTGGTAATATTGACTCAGAAAGCTGATAGAATAAGGGGATTTGTGTAAGATGCATTTTAATAGTTGACATTATTTTGTGCTTACAGTCCCCACAGTTCAGTCACAAAAACCCATTTTATGAGGGACAGGGGAAACTTTTGAAGCAAAAATCAGGGACATCCCTGAAAATAAGAGACAGTTAAGAGGTTATATGTCCTGCTTCCCTCCCTTGCTGACAGCAGTTCTGCAACAGGAAAGCTGCAGAATTCCAGCTCGCTCCTGTCTAATTGAAGTTGCTCAGGGATTACAATAAATTTGAGGTGGGGGAGAAAAAAGCACCCATGGTTTCCGTGGATCAAAGATAAGGGAAGGGGTGGGGGTTGAATGGAGTAATTTACAATTAGAAGAATAATTTGCATCCCTGACCTTTCAGTGCTAATCAGATAATGAGCTGAGGAGCTGATACCCTAATACCTTCTTGCAGTCAGAGGGGGAAGTTGAAGTGGCCCTGCTCCCTTGGGCTAAATAGTGCTAACCAACAGCAAAAACCACAACAAATGAGACCAAATTAAGCTAGCAAAAAGCAGCCTTGAATATTCATCCCACTGTTAGTGCCAAGGCATCAGTGTTACAAAACTGAATGTATCGCACTTCAGTAAACCAGCACCTCTAATCAGAATACCTGTGGTGCTGCTCCATTGTTCTATGCATCTGAGTCAATAACATGACAAACAATGATGTGTCCTTGAACACTGCTGAGTTGTTGACAGCAGGGAGGGGTGGCAGAGCGGCAAGGACTGAGACAGTGAACACAGAACTGGGCACTGGGGCTGGATATAGGAGAAAGGGATGGGATATTTAGGGGGTACAGGGCTTGGGACCAGTGTTAGAATTACAGGGGGCTTGTCAGGGCTGAGCCCCCCCCCCAGCTCTGAAGAAAGCCCTTGTAGTGCATGACTCACTGCTCCTGACTTATAATGGGAAGGGGGGCTCAATTTAAGGATATGGACCTCTGTGTCCCCCCAGCTCCCACCAAAACCTATACATTTAATTCCAACACTGCTTTTGTATGCCTTTTCCAGTGTTACTGACCTTTCTCTCTTTTTTCTTTCATGCCCCCCCCAGCTCAGTATCATTTCAGAGTCCAGTTTGATCTCAGTTATGAGATCAGGAAGACTAAGTTCAGGAATCAGCTGTACCCTTCCCCAACAGCTCTCACACTTACAGACTGCCAGTAAAATTCAGAGGATGAAGACCAACTACTAAATGTAGATATTATTTTTGTTTGATTAGTGTGGCAACTTAACAACACACTAGTGACTACAGTACAGACTGTAGTACAGGGGAGAACTTGGACTGATGCAGCCTAGTGTACAGTAGTGTCAGTAATAAACACTGATTATGACCGTCATCGGTGGTTCGGTCAGTCAGCTCAGAGCCTAAGGCAGCAGCCCCCCCCCCATGGCTAGCAGCGTAGGCCCATACCCTCACAGACATAGGATGATCTAATGGATCCACTGCCTCGGATTCCTAAAAAGAATATATATATATATTTTTTTTTTTTTTATAAAAATCAGTTGTTTGGTGACTGAGACTCTCAGTAAAGCAACACATTGAACAAATCTGAAATCCATTCAGTTCAGCCTCCGGTTGATTGCACCCAGAGCTAATGCACCCAGTTCCTACAACTGTAGCTCACTGAATGAGAGGATTACTTACTGCAACATACCTGCAGCCTAGTGTAGTGTCAGCAATAAATGCTGATTGTGACTGTCATCGGTGGTTCAGTCAGTCAGCTCAGACCCTAAGGCAGCAACCCCCCCCCCCATTGCTACTAGCTTAGGCCCAGGACCGCACAGACACAGGACGATCTAATGGATCCACTGACTCAGATTCCTGAAAAGAATATATTTTTTTAATAAAAATCAATTGTCTGGTGCCTGAGACTCTTAGTAAAACAACACATTGAACAAATCCGAAATCCATTCAGTTCAGCCTCCCATTGATGGCACCCGGTGATAATGCACCCAGTCCCTACAACTGTAGCTCACTGAATGAGAGGATTACTTACTGTAGCATGAGCGAGTATCCCCCTGAACCTCACATCACATGACCTGTCCTTGAATGGTCATGTATTTTCTTGTCTTGAATGTGGCTCAGGATTGGAGGAGTAGAGATGCCTGAATGAGCCCGAGCCAGGCTGGAAGGACTGCTTGTTCGCCAACGGCATGCGCTGCTGTGCTTAGGAGTACGTGCACATCAAGTCCATCCCCCAATCAATGTTGTTGTGGCTACTGACTGGGCTTGTGAGTTCTCTTCTGTTCAGCATCCATTGGCTGCTGGGGGGAGCCAAAGTGATTCTGCGGCATATTGGACCTCTTCTCAACAGCAGCTGGCCTGAGTTGCAAGTAACTTAGCATCAGACAACAGTGATGACTGTAAGTGAATGGAAGTGCCGGTTGGGAGCAGAGGGCGGGGTAGAGAAAAAAAAAAAAATTTACAGGTCTGGTCGGGGCATGATGAGGGCTGAATGGGCTGCAGCCTGCAGAAGTGCCACAGTCAGACAGTGAGCAACACAGCAGACAAAATAGAGGGTGCTCATTTTAACTTTGTGGGTGCTCAAAAACCAGATCAGCCACGCTGTTGGCGCCCCTGTCAACACCTCTGCCCTCTCAAAGTCCCCTTCCAGTTTTATTCCTCCTTCCCCCTACAACCTTACTATCCTCTGCCTCACCTTCCTTCTGTCCCCCACATACCTAAAAAAATGTTTTATCTCCCTTTTTGGCCTGCTTAGCTATTTTCTCCTCAGCTTCCACTTTGATTCTCTTTGTCTTCTGCCCTGCCACCCTTCTCATTTCTCTATTAGCATCCCTGTCCTCCCTCCCCCCCGTTGTCTTCTTATATTCCCTGAATGCTCTTTTCCTTTACCTCACTGCCCCTTCCATCTCCCTTGTAAACCAGAGCGGTCACCTCCTTTTTTTGTTCTTCCTCACCTTCTTAATGCAATTTCAGTGGCCTTCAATACCCCTCCTTGGATAGCTCCCCATAGCGCCTCAACATCCCCTATATTCCCCTTTCCTGCTATTTCTTCCTCAAATATCCTCCTCATTTTGTTTAAAGTACATCTTTCTGAAGTCCATCACCCTCGTTCTAGCCTGATTTGTCTCCCTTCCCATATTTACCTTGAACCTCACAGTCCTGTGGTCACTAGTACCTAGTATGTCACCCACCTCTACCTCTTCCACATTCTCCCCATTTGTGAGGACCACATCCAGAAGGTTTTCTACCCTAGTGAGCTGCCTGACCAGCTGTTGAATGAATACCCCTTGTAGAGCCTCTAGGATCCCCCTGCTCCCAGCTGATACCGCAGCTGGGACCCTCCAGTCCACATCAGGAAGGGTTAGGTCCCCCACTAGCATAAGCTCCCTCTTGAAAGACATCTTTGTAACTGCCTGTATCAGCTGTCTATCCCCTTCTTTCCCCTGCATTGGAGGTCTGTAGACCACCCCTATCCTCAATGATTCCCCAGTCTGTTTTTCAAGCGTGACCCACATGAGCTCTGTCTTCCCCACCTCCTCCTGCCCTTCCATTGCCCTGATGTCATCTTTGACATATAATGCCACCCCACCCTTACCTTCCCTGTCCTTCCTAAGCAGTCTGTAGCCTATGATAACTGTCTCTCAGGCTTGATTTTCTGTCCACCATGTCTCGCTTACCGCCACTATGTCCAGTCCTACATCCACCATGATGGCCTCCAAGACCACTATTTTGTTCCCTAAACTCCTGGCGTTGGCTGATAATCCATTCCACCAGGACCCCCTCTCCTCACTACTCTCCCCTACTAACCTTTGCTTGTTTTTGCTTTCTACCAGTATTTTATCACCACCCTGGGGGGGGAGGCTGATAGCCTCCCATCATTTCTGCCACTTCGAGTGGCCATTTCTTGACCCCCCCCCAGGATTAGTTTAAATTATACTTTCTTTCGATAAAGTCCCCTAACTTTCTCTTTAGCACTACTTGTCTCTCCTTGCTCAGGTGCAGCTTGTCCAGGACAAATAGGCTCTAGTCCTCCCACGTTGCTCCCCAGTCCCCCACTAACCCAAACCCCATCTGTCTGCACCAACCCCCCAGCCATTGATTAAATTCTACAATCCTCTGCTTTCTTACTGTGCTTGCTCTTGGCACAGGCAGTACCTCTGAGAAAGCAATCAAATAGAACCCCGCACTACCACAGAACCTAGCAAGCTCCCTGAATCTAGCCCTGCACCTCCATTAGACTACTCCCCTCCAGATCACTGATGCCTAGGTGGAACACCAAGTGTGACCTCTCATCTTTCTGCTTGCCCCATGAAGGTATATTGTGCCTCAACTTTAGCGCCATCATTCCTGGCATACACTCAACCCAAATGGAGCTGTTCCTGCCTCCATTTTTCCCCCATCTGATTCCCTTTAGTACTGAGTCCCCTACAAGCACAACCCTGCTACTCCCTTCCTTCTGCTTGTTCTTTTGATTTTCTAGCTTACACCCCTTTTCTAGCATCCTATATTCCTCCCTGGTCCAATTTTCCCCCTTGTCCATCTCCTTCCCCAGAGTTTTGCTCTCCCTCGGACTAAATCTCTCGTCCCCCCCCACTGGTGTCCCCACCAGCCTCCCTCATCCTAGAGCCTGAATCCCTCTGTGTATGGGTACACTCTCCTTCCCCCCCCTTTATCCTTTCCCCTTCCTGAGCTTACTGTAGGCTCCCTCCTTGTCTCTTATGTGCAATGTGTCCCCCTTGATATCGTTGTCACCCCCTCTCACTCATTCTGGCTACTTTCCTCCAGGTTCCATCTCAAAGGTGCATCCCCATTCCCAATCCTTCTATCACCTTAGCCCCTCCTCTGTCTCATATGAATTCCTCACTGCCATACTCATTGCTGTCCTCCTCCTCAAGTGCTCCCAGGGGTGCAAATCTGTTTTCCTGCAATGTCCCCTTGCTTTGCAGCTTGCTGCCTGATGCTCCCCTCCCTATTCCTATTCCTTCCCTGATGGTTCTCGCTGTACTTTTTTTGATCCTACCACTTGCCACTTCCCCTGGCCCCTCTCATCCTCTACTTCTTTTGTGCCTAAGCCTCCTGTGGCCTCCCTTGTGCTCCTCCTTTCTTCTCTCGCCCATCTGGTGTATCCTCTAGACCTCCTCCAGTCCTCTCTCCTTCTACTTGCACCTACCTCTACACCTGTTCCTAATACCCCTTCAGCTACTTGTATGTTCACTCTTTCATCCCCCACCCAACTGGTGTTTTCTTTGGACCTCCTCCAATCCTCTCCCCTTCTCCACTCCCCTACCCTTCTTAGTGCCCACTTCAACCACCCAACCTCCTCTCTTAGCTGTGGAAGCTTTCTGCACATCATGCAACCCCCCAGCCTTCATACTATATCCAACACCTTGGCCGTCCCACACCCACTGCACCCTACTACCCTCCCAAAGATCCTCCGTGCCCTAGTGGCCTGGAGTCCATACTCAAGACCTGCTTGATCCCGTTGCAGGCTACCCCTCCAACCTCGCTGCCCATTAATTTGATCACCTTAATTTTTAAGAATATTGAACGAATACCCTCTTTAAAAGTAAAAGACACAGAACAGCTAGTACTGTACCCTTCTGCTCCCCTTAGTACAGCCCTATGCAATCAATTCCTTTTTGTGTATGTACTAAGTTCCTTATCCTCATCGGATCACAACAAGACCCAGAATTAGCTTTTACTGTGCCCTACAATTCTCCTACCTACAGCCCTCCTGCAATCACTAGCATTCACAGTACATTTAACTAATAACAGCCCCTACCTTTTATACAAATTCAGCATTTACTGCACCCTTAATAAAAGACCCATACCACTAGCTTTTACTTTACCTTTAAATACTAAAAGACACTAATTAGCATTTACTGCACCTCTCAGCTCCCCTTCCTACAGCCCTCTTGCAATCACTATACTTTCGAGTATGTATTGTTTTCCCATTTTAATTTTTTCCCCTTCAGTTTGCATAATCCATTCTACCTTTTACTTGTTACTACCCCTTAATCAATTTACTCTAAAGATAAACAATATATCAAGTCACTCTATAATTCACTCGATATGATAAAACGATAGATATAAAAAATAGAACGATAGATATAAAAGTCACTCTATAAGATAAAAATGATAGAGATATAAAAGTCTCTTTTTATCTCTGACTCACAACCTTCTGTTGCTGAAAGTCCCTTAGTTTTAAGAAGAAACACACAGCAATATTCACACTTTTCCTCCCAGTGGTCACTCCCCTTCTAGGAAAAAAAAAAACACTCCTTTCCTCCTCCTCCTGTGTTGGTACCCTCCTCTGGGAGGAGCCCAGGTAGCCTACTTAATTAATGGTGGGATTTTCTCCCCAGCAAGCGGCACAGTCCTTTGTTGTGGACAATTGTGGCTAGGCTCTGGCTTTTATAGTCCAACCCCACTTTTGAAAACTGGTGCCTTCCCTCTGATTGGCTCCCCAAGTGAGCCTAGTCTGCAGCAACAGCCACCGAAATGCCTCCTTTGCAACTACAGCTGCCAACTTCTGTAACTGCAGCTACAGCCACCGTTCTCCTTTGCTGCAACAATGGCCACCGACTTCACATGCTGCTCCTTTCCTGCGGCTACAGCCGCCGAACTTCCTCTCGTGGCTATGGCCACCGCAAGTCCCCTCCATTCTCCTCAGCAAGCAGCACAGTCCTTTGTACATGTCTGATACATGAGATAAGCAAGGAGAGCAATTTATAATATATTATATTAAAGTATACACAGGCCAGTATATATCTGTAAGTACAATGAAGCTATACAGTGGGAACATATAACCAGAAGAAGCAAGGAGAGCAATTTATAATATATTATATTAAAGTATACACAGGCCAGTGTATATCTGTAAGTACAATGAAGCTATACAGTGGGAACACATAACCAGAAGAAGCAAGGAGAGCAATTTATAATATATTATATTAAAGTATACACAGGCCAGTATATATCTGTAAGTACAATGAAGCTATACAGCGGGAACACATAACCAGAAGAAGCAAGGAGAGCAATTTATAATATATTATATTAAAGTATACACAGGCCAGTGTATATCTGTAAGTACAATGAAGCTATACAGTGGGAACACATAACCAGAAGAAGCAAGGAGAGCAATTTATAATATATTATATTAAAGTATACACAGGCCAGTATATATCTGTAAGTACAATGAAGCTATACAGTGGGAACACATCACCAGAAGAAGCAAGGAGAGCAATTTATAATATATTATATTAAAGTATACACAGGCCAGTATATATCTGTAAGTACAATGAAGCTATACCGTGGGAACACATAACCAGAAGAAGCAAGGAGAGCAATTTATAATATATTATATTAAAGTATACACAGGCCAGTGTATATCTAAGTACAATGAAGCTATACAGCGGGAACACATAACCAGAAGAAGCAAGGAGAGCAATTTATAATATATTATATTAAAGTATACACAGGCCAGTATATATCTGTAAGTACAATGAAGCTATACAGCGGGAACACATAACCAGAAGAAGCAAGGAGAGCAATTTATAATATATTATATTAAAGTATACACAGGCCAGTATATATCTGTAAGTACAATGAAGCTATACCGTGGGAACACATAACCAGAAGAAGCAAGGAGAGCAATTTATAATATATTATATTAAAGTATACACAGGCCAGTATATATCTGTAAGTACAATGAAGCTATACCGTGGGAACATATAACCAGAAGAAGCAAGGAGAGCAATTTATAATATATTATATTAAAGTATACACAGGCCAGTATATATCTGTAAGTACAATGAAGCTATACCGTGGGAACATATAACCAGAAGAAGCAAGGAGAGCAATTTACAGGACACAGCACTCAAAACATACACAGACAAATAGATATCCATATGATACAGTAAGGCTGTAGAATAGGGACACTATAACCAGCAGAAGCTGGGAGGGCAATTTACAGTACACAGCAGTCACAATATACATAGATATCTATATAATACAATGAGACTATACAGTAGGGGCAAATATACAGGAACCATGTAGCAAAGAAAAATCAGTATCTGTAACAATGTGACGCAGTAACATAAGAAAAATGCATGAGATGCCCATGATGGATATGTGGGAAACCCACCCTAAGCGCAAATATGACATGTCAGGGCAGTATCAGAAAAACTGCAATTGCGGTTGGAAAGATGCAAACATACAAAGACGGCACTTAATATGCAGATAAGTGCAAACTGTCTTCCAAGAAGTACACATGCTATCCACAATGCCCAAGCGCACCCTAAAAACACAAATTGTAACCTAGCAGTTTAGAACAAATGAAAACATTTGTAAACCACCTTCGTAGACACATGCAAACACTTAAACAGGGACCAAACTAAAGGGGTACTGGGTGCTAATTTATGCCTCTACTATGGTAAGTAGTGTCTGCTGCTTTAAGAACTGGCAAGTCAGTGGCACATCCAACAACTCGGTGTGTCTGTGCAGCGTTGGGAGAAGGGGCATGTCCAAGCTTGGCAGTGAGTAAGTGGCACACAGGACTGAAATTGATGAAGGCAAGTCAGCAAGAACAGAAAAGGGAAGGGGTGTGAAGAAGGTAAAATGTGTTGATGGAGAGTGATGTCAGGGATGGACAGATAGATGGACAAGGAGAGATGAAATTCAAGTTGCAGAGATAATGACTGCACAAGACCTCCTGGAGCACAGCAGGAGGCGTCATCTACATATGTATGCAGATGACACCATATTCTACTACAGTGAAATGACAATGTCTATGGTTAATTCAGCACTCCAGTCTGATTTCAACACAGTCTCCTCCTGGTTCATCAACAGCTGCCTGTCGCTTAATGCAACCAAAACTAAGTCTATGGTGTTTGGATCCCAGAACTTGATAACTCATTCAGCTGATCCACTTGCAAGTATACCATCAGACAGCAACGCTATTGAGCAAGTCATTGTACTCAAATATATGTGCGAATCTTGCTTGGTGTATCACTTACACACAGCAGGCATGCTGATCACATCTTATCAGCTGTAGAACCCAAGCTCAACTTTCTCTACAGGTCTAAATGCTGCCTCAGAGCAAATGTAAGGAAACAAGTAATCTCCCACTTTCAGCTCCCTTCCATTGCTATGGAGACATCACATACTGCTGTGCAAACAAAACCACTCTGCTTCCCCTGGACCATTTGTACAACAAAATCTGCAGGTTCATCCGCTCCTGTGACTGGTCTACTTGTCTGCTGTATGACCAGCTTAACTGAACAAGTCCCACAAACAAATATGACTATCACTGGCTTTCTTTGTTGTTCAACTGTGCACAAGAAAAATCCCCTGAGTATCTCCTAGGCGGCCCTCTTCAAACAGTCAAGCAGTGCCTGCTTACTTCATTCAGCAGCAACACTTTCCTTCTCATGTCCCAGGGCAAAGTGAATTTGGCAGAAAGGCCTTGGCATTTGCAACACCAGACCCCTGGAACAAACTTTGTCTCTAGCTAAGGAATGCTTCTACAGTAGCTTGCAAGTTTTGAAGAGCAGACTTCCCAGCCACCTTACAACTCCCTGTATTTGTTTTGGTCCAGAATCCTCATCTATCTGACTCTGATCATGTTGCATAATAAAGTTCATGCTCTTTGTTTGCAGCAAGCCCACTTTGTTGGCTTGCTTTAATTACTGTTTAGATGTACTTACCTTTAGAGCTTGTTTGTTTTTCCCATGTATGTTTTATCCTGTATGTAACTATTCCTGCTGGACTATGTTAACCTGCTGCCTGCCGCTGTCCTCCATGGGACTCCCATGAAAATGAGATACTGCATCTCATGGGGTTATCCCAGTTGGAGTAATTTCAAATAAATAAATGAGAAGAGAGGTAGGGGCAGGGGAGTATGTAAACAAACAGGAGCATGAGAAGGGAGGTACAGGGTGGGGAACGTATGTAAACAGGCAGCAGTCTGGAAGTTATGTTATGGGAGGAGAGTTGAAATAATAGCTTGCCAAGTCAAAGGAGCACACAAAAGGAGTAGGAGCAAGCTCTATCATTAATGAATGGAGCCATGCAGCATAGAGTACCAGCATCTTATGCCTGACTTTTTTATGTGCCATTGTTGCAGTTTCAACTACGCTAGGAAATGGTGTAATGTGCATATTTTGTGTAATAGCCTGCAATGTTTACATTTTGAGAGAATATTTCTTAATGTGGCAGGTATTGTGTTTAACAGTTACCACTGCCAAATATCTTTGAACACTACAAGAGGAAATTATATATTCGACTCATATAACCCTCTTTCCCCCAAACCCATAAAAAAACACACTTGGCTAATAGTACAGCACAGGAAGCACATCAAGAAGTTGGCAGACCCCCCCCCCCAATGGCAATTAGGTTATCGAGGAGAATAACATTCTAATTATAAAATGGAGTGGAGAAATCCTGGAAGCTGATTAGCTGAAGCAGTCTTTGACCCGTGACAATATCTCACAATATAATCACGGTCCAAAACTGATTACCAAGATCAGCCATTATACAATGGAAAGAAAGAATGCTGGCCTCTAATTGGTCAGTCTGGGGCTGGACCTGTGATGTTATCACAGTATAACATCATGGATGTAGTCCCAGCACACCAAAGACTTCATTAAATGTGAAAAGAATGAAACCCACAACAAGCTGAGACCACCATTGGCTTCCCCATTGCCCTCCTGGACAACACCATGAGCATTGACCATCTCAGTTTTCTCAGTAGTTCACAAAATGTTAAAATGTAATTCCCACCTTTCTACAGCACACAAACCATGACAATGAAGCCAATAGCTGTCACACTTTCTCTAAATCCCAGTTAATAAAAATGAAAAATAAATGAGGGATTTGTGTGAAAGCCGCGTTTCCGATTGCCTTCACAGCAGTCCACCACTGCTGTACTCGCAGTCCCCACCTGGAAAAAAATCCACACTACAAAGTCCTCCAATCCGCTGCAGTCCATCCCAGTCTTGTCTCATTGCAGTATCCCTAACAAAACATAATAGTAAACCTGAGTGCCAAACAACACTCTTCAGAGGCTTACCTGGTCACTGTTTCACAGTTTCAGGCCCTTCTCCCAGTAAGACCTGTACCTGAACATACGAACACATGAAGCTGCCAGCAGATAAAGGCCTTATGGTCTATCAAGTCTGCCTGATTGTGCAGCTAGCAGCTGCCCTTCCCCTCCCCCCAGTGACCCTCCCCCTTACCATGTCCCATCCCCTTTTGAAGCAGCCCACTGTTCTACAGGATATCACTTCCTTTGGCAATGCATTCCACCCAGACACCACCCGCTCCATAAAAAAGTGTCTCCTCATTTACCCTCCTGAACCTTCCCCCTTCCAATCTCAGATTGTGCCCACGAGTGTCCCTCCCCCTCCTTAATTTGAAAAGCACTTCCATGCCTGTCTTATTTATTCCCTTCATGTACTTGAAGGTTTCAATCATGTCTCCCCATCCCTCCTTTTCTCCGGGGAATACATGTTCAGCTCCCTCAGCCTGCTCTCGTAGGGTAAGTCCCCTAGACCCTGGATCATTTTTGTTGCCCTGTGCTGCACTGCCTCCAGTAACCTAATGTCCTTCTTCAGGTATGGTCACCAGAACTGTATGCAGTACTGTAGGTGTGGTCTAACCAGTGACCTACGGTATATAGCAGTAGGATCACCTCCCCCCTCCTGGAGGATATGCCTCTGGCAATACAACCCAGCATCCTGTTGGCCTTTGCAGCTGCCTTTCTGCACTGTGCTGAACTGTTCATCACTCCCGTTATAATGAAGAAGGCACACAGGCACAATACTCAGATGGGGGGGTAAATCTTCAACAGCCGCAATTCTGACAGCAGTGGCAGTAGGGAGAGGGAGCAGGGAGCCCCAGGGTGAAGTCACATTTCCCACAGGCACCAAACAGCTGAGATTCTGACAGCACTAGCGTGGGGGAGAGGAAAGTCACATATTCCTGAGGCACCAACAGGAAGAATGAAAGGATACACAGGAGACAGAGAGAAAAACAACAAATAAAAATGTAGTTTACACTATGGAAGTAGGGTAGACATGAACAACACAGACAGATTGCTTAAGAAACTCGGGGGTGTACGACCACTATTGCAACACAGGAGCTCTGCCTACTGGCCAAAAGAAGAAATGAGCACTACTTTTTTTAAAAAAGTAAACCTACGCATTGACCAAAACACTGAAAAATGTGCTTTAAAAGGTACTTCTTCATCTTTTTTTTCTTCATTTTAACAAATGAGGCATTGTATAATAGGAATAATGCACTCCAGGGTGTGTATCTTGCTGGGATAATGGCACTTCTCATGTGTTGGATGCACTCAGCCTGCGGCCTCATGCCCAACCACCCGCGACATGACGTTATCCTAGCATGACACACACCCTGTCGTGCATTATTTCTTTATTTACTAACACTTTAGAGTCATGTTATTATTTATTATACAATCTACCCCAGATATTCCAGCTGAGATGCAGCATCTCGCTTCCAGTGGGGGCTTTTTTCTACCCATTTCCACAGCTGGGTGGATTGTAGCAATGGGAGTTTATGTGGCTTGCTCAGGGTCACACAGTGAGTATTTGCCTTTAGTGGGGTTTGAAGCTGTGGTCTCCTGATTCCCAGGCCAGTGTTCTAACCACTACTACCCACCACCTTATAGGATACCTCACAGCCCACCCAATGCCTCCAAAAAGGCCACACTGCCTCCTTTCACCTATTTAAAATAATTAAATGTCAGCTCTTGGTTTTGCCAGAGTAGTTCTTGATCAGCCAGAAAGTATCGATACCCAGGAGCTATTCTCAGCTCTTGACTTCTAAACCCTTATTTCAGACCCCCACACTGCTGGCATCCTGCAGCAACTCCACCCCCATCACCCACCCTCCCACAAAGCGACAATGCCATCCTTAGGCTGCTCCCCACCCCCCTCCCCCTCTGTATAGCTAGTCCCCATCTGTATGGCCAGTATTCCCAGGGGCCTGATGACCCTAAATTGACAGACTAAAGCACTTCCTTTGAAATGGTTTCCTTTGTTTGAGCTGTATCCTTAACGTTCCCTTACTGAAATGCTTTATCCCCTTGAAACCCTGTTCCTCCTATTTTATTTGTAACCTGTCTGAAACAAACTGTTCCTTCAACGTACTCTAACTTGTATCATTCAAATGTATGCAACCAATATGCTTTGTCTAACTTTTTTTGTAGTGTCTGCAACCTGTGTGTTTGACTAATTGTTTTGTGTATGACCTGGAACCTTTGTAAACGAGTAGCAGGACTCAAAGGTATTAATCCTAAACTGCAATAAATAAATAAAATAAAATAAATATTAATGGATCATGACCTCAAGAAGCACACATGTATAACATTACAGCTAACACAGAACCAAGACTGCAGTACATTGTGTAGGCAAGTGTGTGTGTGTGTGTGTGTGTGTGTGAAATCAAAATCAAATCAAATCAAATGTATTTATAGTGCGCTTTTCAATAATCAAAGCGCACATACATAGTAAAACAATCAGCAACAAAATCATAGATATAAATCCTAAAAACAACAAAAAACAGAATAATCTATCCAATAAAAGCTTGTTTAAGCAAATAGGTTTTCAACGCTGCCTTAAAGGACTCTGTGGACAGGCACTCTCGGGAGGGGGTGGGCTTCAGCCTGTTACTTCAGTTACATAGGAATACATGCTGGAGATCTATTGGCCAAGGACCCATCATGTTTGTTGCAGCCGTCGAAGCAAAAAACAAGAAAGATGAATAAGTTTGTCATGTGCCTTTTGAAAGGTACTGCAGCAATATAGTCAGAATAAAAACTTTATAATGCAGTTATTTAACACTGCTATAGTCCTGGCATCCTCTGACTCACTATCAGTAGATGTGTAATTCCTTCTGAAATATTTTAAATCTGGTCTAATGCTTGTTTTGTAATTAATGGCTGCAGTCAGTAAAGATTGCAGTCCCTAGAAATGTCTGAATTTAAACAAGGATGCAGCTGATACCTGGACTTTGTAAAGGTTACACCAGAGAGGGAGAAGGTGGGACAGAGAAAAACCTTTAGGGCCCTCTCATTCAACATTAGTTCAGTAGAAATAGGCAGACACAATGGGCAAATGGTTCTCCTTTCTTTTCCAACAAATTCTATATTTCTATGAATCTCTTTCCCCAAGTTTTCTTGCTTAATGGGACTTTGCACCAGATCACATGTCCTGCACCCATATATGCCATACTGCCAGCATGCCCAATAAGCACTGCAGAAAAAAGCAGACTGCATATGTTCCATGCATCAACATGTGTGCAGCATAGGCAGTAGCATGGGTGGGACATGCAGACATGTGCAGGATCACTTAGGGCAAACACAGAGTGTGCCACCAGTGATTGGCCACCCTCCATGACTGCGCCATGTGTGGATATGCACACTGCCCTGATGGCACACAATGCTCAGTGCGTACCCATGGGACTGAATACTGCCACCATGCAGGCAGCAGGGTGAATGAAAGCTAAGAATAGCAGGGAAAGTGCACCAACAGTGCAGCCAGACATGGAGTCAGCCACCAATGGGACAGGCCATGGCCAGCTCGTGGCCATGCATGGATCTGGGGCACTGGATGGTGATCGTTCACCAATTTTTCAATGGGGCAGGTGGCCACCATGGTGGCAGACATCAGGGAACATTACCACACTATATGGGGCACAGTCCCAGAAAACACTGGTGGAGACCAAGGCCAGTCAGTGGCTGGACATGCTGGTGGCCATCAACACCTCTGGCCAGGAGACATAGACTCTGGTCACCATCAAGCACAAGTGGCATGACATCTGATGAGCCATTAAGCAGAAGCTGACAGCCACCAAGTGGTCACAGGTGGCTAGCAGTGCTGATCAAGCTAGTGGTAGCAAACACCCTCACACAGACATCTCTGCATAGGGAGGCGGCATGGACATACTGCCAAGAATGCCATGTCCCAAAGGGACTGCTGGGGGTGCTGCACAGCCTGGCTCACCATCCCTGTATTATATCCCACAGACCCTTGACAGGAACTGTCACCAAACATGGAGTCTTCCAGGTTCCCTATGGACAGGTTTCAGTACCCCTCAGACCAGCACTGTGGGAAGGGAGCAGGCTAAACATGATAGGTGGCACTGGCTACAGGGACACAAAGGTCTCGTACAAAGTCCAATGGCAATGCCATGTGTGATAACATGCCATGTCTCCTTTCCCACTTTGCTTCATGGATTAATCCATGAATTTTTTACATTTTACAAAGTTAATCCACCTTGTGAAGTCCAACTTTGTAGTAAGATCATACCTCACAAAGTGCGAAGTTGGCAACTTCACAGGGAAAGTTTGGCACAGAAGCAAAGTTTGCAATATTCTATGGGACTGGAGGTGACATTTTTCTGAAACAAGCTGTATCCACAAGGAGGCTGTCTTCAGTGCTGTCTTCTGAAGACAGAGTAGGAGAGAAGTCTGTGTGTTTGTCTGAGAAAAATAACTTTTAAAATACAACTCAGAACTGAGTTTTTTGAATCCAAATTGCTCACAAATTGTTCTAGAGGGCCTTGTGATGCTAGATTTGTGTTGTTTTTTTTTTGCTTTTTTTGTTGGTTATTTACTTTAAAGTAGTGATTTCTGTTTTGTCAGTCTAAGCAGTGCTATAGGGGAGGGTGGGCATACTGTGTATAAAGCAAGGCAGCCCAGAAAGATCCAAAACTTTTTATGGCTGCAGTAGGCGGAGCCTACAGTCATTTTGGGATGACTTAGAAAAAGGAGCTAACTGGACAGCGTTTGCACCTTTGTCTTTGGACTTCTGGTAGTGTGGGCAGTCACTGTTCGGTGGCCGGAACATGGCAATTTTTCACCATTTTCAAGATGGCCACCAGAGTTCAGTGCACATGCACTACCATTCGTGCATGTGCACTGAACTCTGCATGCGTCACCCACTTTCGGAGCAAGAGGAGATAAATACATATTCTTAAGGAGCATTTTGACCTGATGTGTACAAAGTTAGTGCTTAGTGAAAACAGGTGCTGCAACATAAGAAATTTAAACTTTGAAAAGCGAAGCCATGACTCTGTACATGCGCATTGCTGTCAATGCGAATGCGCATGCCCGGAGTGACAGCTTTGCTTTTCAAACTTTAAATTTCTTATCTTGCAGGGTCCATTTTCACCAGTCACTAACTTTACCCACATCAGGTCAAAACGCTCTTTAAGAATATGTATTTTATTCTAGGCTTCTTCTTCCGAGCACTTCAGAGCTCTGTGCAGCACTGCCACCCATTACCCACACCCTGATCCCCTAAACTTAAACTTCACAACTTTTTTTTTCTCTCCTCTCCAGCTCCTGGACAGCCTCTCCTTTGGGCCACCTAGGCACTGCTGGCACCCTGCCCCGATACCAACCACCACCACCCCACGTTGCAGCCCCCTGGGTAATCCGGCGTAACCCTTCGCCAGATGGGTCCCTCTCCTCTGAGGGAGAAAGGTGCTGGTGGGGATCAGCCAACACATTCAGTTTTGGCCCAGGTGCTGTTGAGGTGGTCTTGGACTGTCTCAGGGCTTTTGTGGCAGTGCAAACTGGCGATCATCATCCGGTCAGCCACGGAGCGCTGTTTTCCTGTTTTCTCCCCGGGGCATGACATGCCACTAACATCAAGGCATGCACTGATGTTCACCATGCCCCTTTATTCAGCAGGACCCAATGCTTTGCCATTCCCCCAGCCTCTGCCAGGATCTCCCCCCGACAGAAGGTGAGCAGTCTTCAGTCGCTCAAGCCTTCTCCTCCCAGCTGGCCCTCCAGGGCCCCAGGTCTTCACAAAGTTTTCGATAATCTATAAATTATTTATAAATAAGTAAAAAGAAAAGGGTTTCTCATTGCCTGCTCCAGTCATTATATTGATTTGATACTGATGTGGGAACAAATGACTGATTGTTTTGTTTTCATTTTACCACCACCATGCCAGTTCGTGAATGAATCTCCGCAGCATATGGCATACATACAGTGATGTAAATTCTTACTCATAGCCCAGTTGCACATGTTTGATACCAGATAATAACACTGCAGTTATTTGATTAACTTATTCAACAAAAGAAACCATGAAAAAAGCTAAAATGTTCTATGCTGTTAATAGCTATTTCTTGTAGCAAGAGATTCGATCCCCACACCTTCCAAAGTACAGCATAACATGTTGAAGTTACACAGAATAACATGCTGAAGTTACAAAACAATCACATACACCAGAAATGTTGAAAACACAGTTTAGTATGTAATGTTCGAAAACTAGTCCAAGCAAGATGCAATGTTTTCCTTATAGAAAACAAGACTTGCCTTTTACTGTTCCATACAGATTTATACTGCAAGAAAAGCGGTGTAGATTAATTCATACCGAGTTCCTTAATAAATGGTACATCACATAGCTGCATAGGACATTGAAGAGTTTACCACATAGCAAAGTGATTTGGGAACTTGCACTCATTTTTTTGTTTCTATGCTTCTTCTTCAGAGCACTTCTGAGCTCAGTGCAGCACTGTCACCCATCACCTGCACCCTGAACCCCCAAACTCAAACTGTCAGACTTCACAAAGTTTTAAATAGTCTACATATTATTTCTAAATAAAAAAGAGCACTTTCTCATTACCAGCTCCAGTCATTCTATTGATCTGATACTGATGTGAGAATGAATGATTGTTTTGTTTTTATTTTAGAAGCAGCACAAAATGACATTTCTTGGAGCTGGCAAGAGAAATTTGCAATGTAGCAGTTTAGAATATAGGCTGACATTCCTCCCCACTACTAAACCCCAAAAATTGTTAAATGTTTTGGTGAATAGCGAATAGAGTCAGTTGTGCTTGTGTAACATAGTTTACTTTTGGCTTTACTCTATTCCTACCCTTGGTAGGGAAACCGAGTAGTGAGTAGGGAATAGAAAGCCCAAAAGAATTACCAATGAATTTCCAAAACAGTATGATTACCTCCTCCAGCTCACAGAGAGTATGACCAGTAGCATGCAGGAGAAGAAAAAAAACATGTGGAGGAAACCTCTGAGAACCCATGGCTACAGACCTGCCTGTCCTCTGGGCAAACTAAGAGGAGATAAACTTAGCTTCTAGCAACCATATTCTAATTTCCGAGGAAGGTGAACTACTTGGAGAGATGACGGTCCATCTTCAAAGTCCATTGAATGATGAGTTCTGGAAGGACGATTCTGAGGTTGAAGAGGTAGGTCTATTAAGCACAACGAATGGAACAACATATCCTAAGCCTAAAAGATGAACAGGGTACAATTCACTCTGACAACCCCTCTATAAACCATATCATGAAAACCTTTTATCAAAAACTATAATCTAACACAAACCCTCCATCTACTTTACAAATTGAACAGTTCCTTAAATCATTACATCTTCCTCATCTTTCTACTCTTGAAACAAATTATTTAGATGAACCCTTCTCACTTCATGAAATCCAGAAAGCTTTGTCTTCCTTGAAATCCGGCATATCCCCTGGAGGTGACGGATTCCCTGTCAATTTCTATAAAATGTTTTCTGACACCTTATGTTCCCTTCTTCTTAATGTTTGTCAGGAAGCTTCCAATACTGGCAAACTTCCCCCATCTTGCACCAAAGCAATCATAACCCTAATCCTTAAGAAAGAAAAAGACCCCACTCACCCAACAAGTTACAGGCCCATCTCTTTATTAAACAGGGATAGGAAGATGTTTGCTAAACTACTAACTTCTTGACTTGAATTCTTGATTCCCAAGCTAACTCATCGTTCACAAGCTGGTTTTATTAAACATGGATCTGGTTCTGATCACCTATGTTCCCTATTTAATCTAACTCACAAAGCTAAATCCCTCAAGACACCAGCTGCAGCCATAGCAATTGATTTCGAGAAGGCCTTTGATTCCTTAAACTGGGACTACCTTCATCAGGTTTTATCTCATTTCGGTCTTTCTCATACCTTTTGCTCCTGGATCAAGCTATTATACAGTATAATTCCCCTGTTGCTAAAGTACTTACTAATTCCACCCTTTCCTCTTACTTTCATCTAGCAAGGGGAACTAGACAAGGCTGTCCTCTATCACCGTCCCTGTTTATTTTAGCCATGGAGCCCCCGACTGCTTGTTTACATCAATCTTCTGGCATTATGGGCATACCCGTGGGCAATTCAAGATCTGTCTCTCTCTCTCTCTCTCTCTCTCTCTCTCTCTCTCCTATGCAGATGACCTCTTAATCTTACTTGAAAACCTGAATGAGGCTGGGCGCCTGTTAGTTGATTTGCTTAATAATTTTACTAATATTTCTGGCCTTGCTTTGAATTACGGCACATCACAAACTCTGCCCCTTAACGACCACTGTAAAGCCTTTATGAACATACCTCTTGGATTCCATTGGTCACCACAGGGTATAACACATCTAGGAATCAAAATTACTATTAACTGAGAGAAGATATGGGACATTAACTTTAACCCATTACTAGATAACATCAAAACAATTCTGGACAGATGGAAGCTTCTTAATCTCTCCTGAATGAGCAAAATCGCAGCCATCAAGATGTCCACATCTCCCAAGATGCTTTACCTTTTTGCCAATATTCCTTTAGTCTTACCATCCTCCTTTTTTGCTAAAATTGATAAATTAATAGGCAACTTTATCTGGGATGGGAAACCACTGAGATTTAACTGCAACAAACTTCAATCACATTGGAAAAAAGGGGGATTCAGACTCCCCTGGTTCAAAGGCTACTTCTGGGCTTTTTGAATAGCCCAAACCATTAAATGGTTTCAGAAACCCTCCCCTCACTCATCACTATGGGTTGCAATGGAATGTGCATTGTGCCCGGGAGGAGTATCTATTTCCTTCAATTTTAATCCAATTTCCTCTAAACTAAAATCTCACCCAACTATATCATCCTCTGTTTTTTATTGGAAACTAACCCACAAATACCTGAAATCCAATCCAACACCCTGGTTTTATGCCCTCTTATGGGCCAATCCACTGCTCACTGTAGAAGATCACCCAATTTTCTGTCGTACGTGGTGGAACAAAGGCATTTTCTTTCTCTGAGATATCTTGGACCAGAATTCACTCACTCTTAGATCGTTCTTAGACTTGCAGGCTATATGGAAACTTCCTGAACAGGATTTCTGGAAGTTTTTACAAATTTGGGCAGCTTATAACTCTTTCTCTAGTTTAGTTTATAAGCATACTCTTCTAAACCCATACATTTGGCACTGGATTAATTTATAAGTAAAATTTAATTGCTCCATTTACAAATACATTATTGATAATCTACCTGATCAGTCTATACAAGCCAAAAATAAATGGATTACTCTTCTTAACTACAATATTTCAGATGCACAGTGGAGTAATTGTTGGTGTCTTGCACATAATACCTTTAAATATGCCCGTAGTTCTTTAAGACAAACTAAAATCATAAGTCTTTGGATAAGAACCCCCTCTGTGCTTCAATGAATGGGCCTACTAAATAATAATAACTGCTGGTGCTGTAATTTGGTCAACGCGAATCTACTACATAGCTTGTGGTTGTGTGTTCCCATTAATAAGCTCTGGCATAAAGTCTATTTACTTGCCTCAAGAGTAACAGTGTAAAAACTACCTTTTGACCCCAAGCTATTCCTTCTAGGCATCCTTATCCCCAATAGCTCTCTCCTCTCATATGCACATTTTAGATGGCTAAACATACTTTCTCTTCTGGTCAGATGTCTGATTCTTATGAAATGGAAATCAACTCTGGTGCCTTCTCTTTCAGATGTTCTTCAAAGCCTTTCTCAGTATGCCTCCCTAGACTGATTGTCTCACGTTACTCATAACCGACTCACTGTATATGACAGATGTTGTCAGGATTACTTCAAGTTCATTGAACCTAATTCTTCTAGACCCTAATTCTTAGGGATATTTAGCCCTCTTCTTATTTTGCTTTCAGATTAAGTTTTCCCAAGACTTTTGTGCAAAGATATCTCCTCTTTTTTCCCTCCTTCTCTATTTTCTCCCTCTCACCTTCCCTTCTTCCTTGCTTTTTTCTCTTCTTTCTTTCCTTGCACACGTTTCTCTTATCTTTACCTCTCCATTTCTGAACACTGTTCATACTACCACATTTATCACTTTTTGTAATTTACTGAATGCCTTGCCATAGCCTGCCTTAGCATTTATTTTGTACATGGTTGCCATTTTTGATTCTATAGTACCCTATTGATTGTAACCCTTCTGGTTTCCACTTATAACCTGTCTAAGTTTGTGTTTTATTATCAATAAGTGTATACAAGGCTTCCCCAATATGTTTACCCTAAATATTGTGCTTAAGTGATATTTTATACCTTATATGGAGGACTTTCTTCTGTTGTATAAGACATGTGCTTTTTTATATACTCAAATTTCAATAAAAAAATAAAGGGGAAAAAAAAAAGAGGTAGGTCTATTCTGAAGAAGCATCCGGATCCTGAAAGTGGAGTAGGTCCAGTTGAAAAGGGGGGGAATGCAGTCCAGGTTTCCAAGGTGATGATGGATGATATCCAATGAGATTACAGAGACAAAGTGAGCATGAAGAGCATGGTTTGATAAAATTCACTGCCAGACTTTGAATGGTGGGAAGTATGATGGGTTATGAAATCATAAGGTAAACAATCTGACTTTGTAGAAGGTTTGATATTCAAGTTAGAGTCTGAAGATCTGGAGTTAAGTGGTGAGCGATAAGTTGCAATGTAGGTATCCATGAACAAGATGAAGGAGTCGGACAGAATTTTTAGGTACCTGGTAGGAGGTGTGATATGGAAGATTTTAGACCAATGAAGGAAAGTTGGTATATGCAGTAGAGATGGTAATTGAATGTATATGGAAATAACTAGATGTTCAGTACAATTAATTCAAGAATGTATTTGGATAATGATGTTATAATGATACTTATATAGGCTCCTGCTGGTGGGAAAAGGTAGCTATGGGTATTACTGTGGCATACTTTCCCATGACAAGAGCTGAGGTGGCCATGATTGCTTTGATTTACAGGTTGATCCACTAACTAACTGCTGTAGGAAGCCCAGAAATGAGTCTTTGAAGGAGTCCATAGACCGGTGTGGCAATGGGAAGTTGAGAGCGGTGTAGAATATGAGTGGTGCTTAGCAGTTTAGTCAGATATAGGCTTGTTGAGAGGCATGACTGGGATAGTGGGAGACAGCCAGGTCGGTTGCTGACGTGCAGTAGCTTGAGGGAATTCACTGGAAGCCTGCTCTCAGTGAAAGTCTTTGCTGGAGGGAGTATGGGAGGTGAAACATGAGGGACGAGCTAGAAGGACCATTGAATGGGCTGCTGACCTGATTGATTGTAATATGATAAAGGATTGTAGACAATTGTATGAAGTATGGTGACATCCAGAGGCTAGAGACCAGTGGCTCAGATAAAGTAACTTTAGTAATGCAGCTAGGCATTAAATATCCAAGAATTCTGGGAAGGTAGCTAGTAAAATCTTAGGACATCCAATGGCTATTGAAGAAGTAGGAGTTGAGTAACATGATCAAATATAGTCAGTGCTCATAGGAGAGAGCCATGAAAAGATAAAACAGATGATGCCAATACTGCTATGAGGTATCGTGCGGTTTCTGTTATCTGTAACAGCTATGATGATTACGGAGTCAGTGCATCATGGAAGAAATCATGGCACTTTTCCATGTAAAAGGTTAGGTGTGGAGAAGGCTCCAATAAACCTTAGATCCTATGAAACATGGGAGATAGGGATGCCATACTACTTGAATTGACAGGATACGTAGGGAGCGTCCTGTAGAGTCGGTTGAGGACTGAGATCTTCCTATAGTCCAGTTGAATGGGCTTCTGGAACTGGTCCTGGGGAGATGATTGGGATGTATTGACAACTCTATGGTGACGTAACAGTCTATAAGGCATGTTGTCCAAGGGATGTTGCTAGAAGAAGTTTTGTTCAGGTGAAACGAACAAGTGCTCCATAGTGGTGGGTCAGAGCTGTTAGGAAGGCCAGGGTGGAAGTATCAGATAGATGAAAAAGAGGAATAGTTGACTGGGTAGGAATACTGGCAGGTGATAGGTGTAAAATGCCCAAAAAGAGCCATAGCAAAGGAAGGAGCCCAGAGCTGCCAGGGTGATGAGGAGAAGGTAGCTGTCCAAGGACAGAGGGGAAAGTCCAGAGCGGATGTCTGTGGACTAGAGGAAGGAGTCCGAGAAGAAAACAGCATAGGCCAAGTCACACTGACAATGGCAGGTGCAGGAATGAACAGAACCAAGGTCTGTGCCACAACAAACTGAATCAGAATGTAGGAGAGCCTCTGCAGGTGGGAATGGCAGATCCATGGAAGACCAAGAAGCAAATCCAGGTACCAAGTGCTACAAAGTTAAGGTATGAGAGTCCCACATCTGAAAAAGATGGTGAACAAGTGCAGAGAACAGAAGGCACTGCAGCAATGAGGCATGAGGTTCTCACCTCCAAAGGAGAAGGTGAACTCCCATGGCTGTCAGGAAGGGGTGACCAGTAACAAGAAAGTCTAGGAGGCAGTCAAACTGAATGAAGGTAGAGACTGAACAAGCTGTCGGAGTCCAATTCCAGAGCGTGAGGAGGCCAAGGTGGGGACGAGTATGATGAGTCCGTGGAAGTGCAGGATGTAGACTGGTGAGGTAGGATGTGGAAGGCAAATGGGGTACAGTGATCCCATTCCCAAAGGGAAGAGGCAACCGGGTATCAGGTAGAGAATGCATAAGGATTATACAGTAGATTGCAGACATGGATTGCTTCCATCCCTGGTAGTCAGGGTGTGCTAACCTTCACTTGATGCTGCCAGGCAGAGTTAGGGATGGAGGATGTCAGGTTTGTAAGTAGTAGATAGCAATGACTGTAACAGAATCCCATCCCCGGTAGACCGGGCAAATCTACCTTCACTCAGTGTCTCAGAATGTACAAGTTAGGGACGGAGTATGGAAAAACTGCTGGTGTGGGATGAACAAGGAAAAGGCAGCTGGCAGCGTAGTCATGGGTAGCTAAACAGTGAGGCAGTACAGCACACCCCTTCAGGTCGACACCCTGATGGCGAAACACAAAAAAAGACCATTACAGCCATTCACTGTAATGGTCCTTTTAGTGCTTCACTTTCTGCCAGTGTTCTGCCCCGGACCAACTCGGGACCTGGAGTTGAGAATCTTAAAGTCCGGGGTGCAGGGGCAGAGTCCCTGCATGGGGGGTATAGCACAGCCTCCACAGAAAACACTCACTGTATGTGGTGGCACAATACCGATGTTGTATTATGCCATCGCTGTGGGAGGTCGGCATTACTTTCAACCCCTTGGTGCTCCCGATTCAGTATACAGAAGAAGAAAGCAAGTTAGAGTGGGAGAATGTGAGGAGGGGTCCTCAGGAAATGCCAGTAAGGGGAAGTTAGAGTAATCCAGGAAGGAGCATACTGGTAGCGATGGAATTCAATGAATGACTGAAAGCTGAGTAGGCTGCAAGGGCAATGATCCATGCGATAGCAGCAGAAGCAATGAAGGCAGGAAGGCAGGGTGGATCAAGAACCTGAGAGAGGCTTTGGGACAAGCAGGACCTAGGGAAGGAGAAGCCATAGGCAAATCAGTGAATGGAAGCAAACATTGTGGTAGTAACAGAGACTGGATAATGTCTGAGGAGTCAATGCATGAGGAGAGCCAATGATGCGGTCTTAGAGGATGCTGCAAGGGGCATGAAAGAGGAAGTATGTGTGAACAATGCAAGTAACTGCCAAGCTGGAAGGTGAAGAGCACTGGGGGTAGAACAAGGAAACATAATTCTTGAAGCTGAGTAGGGTATAGGTGCTATGGGCAGAATGGTAAGGGATGCAATCGCCTGACTAGGGTTAGAGGTAGCATGGGTTTGGACAGTAGAAGGAGCGTAAATGGAGATGGAATGCAGGTGCAAGGAGCTAAAGGCCCACAAAGGAGAAACAGGGGAACATGAGAGAAGGGCAGGAACAGAGGATGGGGGCAGGAAAGGGGGAGCCAGGAAAAGACAGCAGAGGCAGATAAGGAGCCAGGGGATAAAAGAAGGGAGGGCAGGGCTGGGAAAGGAGAGATGTCAACAGCCATTGCTGAATCTGGCAGAATGTCATTGTACTGCACAGACCATGATAAATCTGGTAGCGAACTAGGGAGGAGAAACCATGTGTACATCCATACATGAGGAAAGCAATGTGAAGGTGGTGTGAGTATTCCAGTGGGGCCTGTCCACAGGAAGGTAATGTGCATTTGCATTGTACAGCAGTATTTTGGCTGTCCCCGTTTGAAACATCAGACTAGTCAGTAGATCGTCTGGAGAACTGGCAGATCAGAGTATACTGGAAGAATGGAAACTGGGCTAAGAAAAATGCAGTAGTAGAATGTCAATGTTCAGGTCAGCACGGCAACATGATAGGGGAGCACAGGCAATCCTTGTGGTTTGAATGCCTGCCACACCGATGTGGTGCTATGCAGGTAGTGATGAAAGTGGAGATCAACCATGACCACAGGACAAGGGAAGGAGCAGGAGCCACAGTCCACCCATAAGGGCCAGCCACCAAGGCAAGGTATACTAATGCAGAATGGAAAAGAGTGCAGATAATAAGGGCCAGCTGCCAAGGCAAGGTATACTAATGCAGAATGGAAAAGAGTGCAGATAATGGTACTTACATGGTCATCTGTGGGGAAATGGCAGTGAGGTCTCCAGTACACACCGACCATGGAGAGGTCGGGACATGGAGACAGCTAGAGGCAGCCCATAGGCAATGCTCCAGACAGCAAGCAAGGAACAGGCAGAGGAGTGGTCCAGAATAGGGCAGTTTCATTTGCCATTCATGTTGTGGTATTTGCAATACATTTTGCACATGATGTGAACAGGTTGTCCCATCTCCTGGGGGGGTGCAGCAGCCTGTTAGCAGCACTGGGATTAGTTTCAATGACTGAGCAGGAGCAGGGAGATAACATTTCACCCAAGGGGAAGGAAACATGGAGCAGTGACCCTGAACAGAGAAGGAGCATCAAAAGAGGTACGGAGAGGAGAGATGGAGAAACGGAGGCAAACCGGAGAGAGAGTGGACACCAGACGGGAGGAGGGTGAGAATGGGGGGGGTTCCAAGAGTAAATGAGGGACAAAAGAGGACGGGAAGGGGGGACAAGCAAGTGGGGGGAAAAGGAAAGAGAAAAATGGAAGGGAGCAGGGAGAAGCAAACAAGAAACAGGGAGTAGAATGGGAAGGGAAGGAGGCTCAGCCCACGAGCCACACAGGAGCCCAGGTGCTGCTGTTTTCACAAAGCACTAAGCAAAGGACTGCTGTAGGAGGCTGGCCTTTATGGGGAATGTGGGAGGAGCTATTCCCCCACATTGAACCTCAGGCTTTAGCCCTCCCATTATCAAACAATCAGGGTAGAATGTCCAGCTGTACCTGACTGATAGCTTCTCAATCTAAATTCTTGGCCACTGGCAGGGGACTCATTGAAGGAGACCAATACCAGACAGTAACACTGCAGCTATTTAATGTAACTTATTCAACAAAAGAAACCATGGAGATAGCTAAAATGTTCTATGCCGTTAATAGCTATTTCTTGTATCAAGAGATTCGATCCCCACACTTTCCAAAGTACAGCATAACATGCTGAAGTTACACAGAATAACATGCTAAAGTTACAAAACAATCATACACCAGAAATATTGAAAATACAGTTTAGTATGTAATGTTCAAAAACTAATCCAAGCAAGATGCAGTGTTTTCCTTACAGAAAACAAGAAGTGCCTTTTACTGTTCCACACAGATTTATATTGCAAGAAAAGCAATGTAGATTCATTCATATCAAACCAGTTGCTTTAATAAATTTTACCGTATGTCACATAGCTGCATAGGATATTGATGAGTATACCACGTAGCAAAGTGGTTGGGGAACTTGCACTCATTTTTTTTTATGTTGGCGTGCTTGTGCAGCCAACATCTTGCAGTAGTGGAGATTTGGAGGCGCGGTCACTGTTGGGCAAATGCAGGGCAAGCACCAGTAGGTGCGTCCCTCATTCCCAATCAGCCTGCATGCTGGCGCCCACTCCACCGGTGAGCACATCTAAGGAAAGGTCTGCTGCAATGCGAGCAAAGCTCATCACACGCAGCGGACCTTCCTACGTGCTTCCTCAGCATCAAACATGGTGGCACAGTAGCTGCTAAACTGCCGACTTCAGGGTGCCCAATCCCCCAGTTGGCTTAACCTGCCCTTTTTGTATGTCCCAACAAGGGAGCCCACTCCCCATCGGCATAATGTGTCCCCCCCTCTCCTTTTTTGGTTGCCGAGGGGATGCCCAATCCCCCTCTGCTCATGCGCCCCCTGCTTTCATTGTTTGCCCTCACGGTGCCCAATCTCATCGCCATCTGTCTCCCACTCCCTTATGTGCCTACGGGTGCTCAATCCCCATCGGCTACTAAATTTCAAAACACCTGTAAAAAGAAACGTCCTCAATGTTTTTTAAACACCTGTAAACAGAAAACGGTCCTCGTAGTCTCCTACCACCCGCACCCACCCACTGTGCACCACCCTGCCTCCCACACCCCTCTCACCCTATACTTACCTCCGGAGTCCAGCACGATGATCTTCGTGGACCAGGAACATGTCTGCACTCTTCAAAGCCAACCTGAACTGAGGAAATGTCGGTAAGCTGTATAATGGAATAAATAGGGTTTTCAACTTTGATGCATATCTCGGGCATTTTTGGAATTTTGCACCAAATTTTCAACATGGGGTTTCTGGGACCCTCCTCATGAATTCTGTCACTGTTATGATGTTACTCAGTTCCGAAAGGTGATTTCGCAGTCACTACATGGAATCACCTTCCGGGACCGATTAATGCAAGGACAGTGGCAGTGTTCATGAGGTGGGCTTTCAAAAAGTCTATGTTGCAAATCTGGTGGAAGAAATCAAAACAATGGCTGTTTTACAAGCTTGCTTTGCACAGCTGCTATGCACGCTCATAACTTCACGAATTCGCAATATTTTCACGCCAGATTTTCAACATTCTCATTTTTCTACACCTCCTTATGAACAGTACAGCTGTCATTTTTCACATCCTGGCCAAAATGTGTTTCTGCACTTCCAGCGCACAATAGGCAGTCACTGTGGGAAATCAGTGTTCGGGGCAGATTACAAAAATGACAGTGACACTGTTCATGAGCAGAGGTCCTAAAATGCCTATGTTGAAAATTTGGTGAGGATACTCCATAAAACGACAGTGTTACGAGCGTGTGTTGTGCAGTTTGCACACACACTCGTAATGTGCATTTGTAATATTTTCACTCTGGATTTTCACCATTGGCATTTTTTCACACCTCTTGATGAACAGTACAGCTGTCATTTTACATATCCTGCCCGAAATGTGTTTTCTTATGTCCATCGCAGAATAGCACAGTCGCTATGCTAAATCACTTTTTGGGACAGTTTGAGGAAATGACAGTGACGCTGTACATGAGCAGAGGTGCTAAAATGCCTATGTTGAACATTTGGTGCCGAAAGTCCATAAAATGACTGTGTTACAAGCGTGCGTTGAGCATTTCCCACACAGCCATGTAACTTTGCAAATTTGCAATATTTACATGCCACGTTTTCAACACTATGAATATTTCTGAGTTTTCCAGGATTCCTTTTATAATTCTTTGAGGGGAGATGAAGATAGGAGATCCAATATACTAATACAAATGACCTCTCTCAGCCCTTATTAAGTAATATAAATCAATGTAGCTCTCAAACGATTATTGCACACTTTATTAATCAATGAAAATATCTCACAATTTTTTTAGTATTAGGATATTACTTCTAAAACTTCATTTCAGCAAAACACATGTTTTACAATGCATTTATTATTATAACAATGCTCCAGAAAACATATTGTAACGTTTCAGAACTTAAGTTCCTTCATCAGACACGGAGCTTGTATTTCTGTGAACAAGAATAAAAGAAGAAAAAACAGAGCTAATGTATATATGGTTAACCATTTAAAAAAATACTGCTAATGCAATCATTAATAGGTGGAACAAACCTAGGTTTGTTAAACCTATTAATGATTGCATTATCAGTATTTTGGTGCCGAAAGTCCATAAAATGACTGTGTTACAAGCATGCGTTGAGCATTTCCTATGCACCCTTGTAACTTCGCAAATTTGCAAAATTTACATGCCATATTTTCAACACTGCCATTTTTTTACACATCCTTATGAACAGTACAGCTGTCATTTTTCACATCCTGCACAAAATGTGTTTCCGCACTGCACTACCAAAGCCAATGCCAGCACGACAACATTCGGTATTGACAAATGCTTGTCTATACTTCTGAGCACTTCTGAGCTCCGTGCAGCACTGTTACCCATCACCTGCACCATGAATCCCCAAACTCAAACTGTCAGACTTCACAAATGTTTAAATAGTTATTATTTCCACATAAATAAAAAGTAGCACTTTCTCATTGCCTGCTCCAGTCATTCTATTGATTTGATACTCGTGTAGGAATGACTGTTTTGTTTTTATTTTAGAAGCAGCACAAAATGACATTTTTTGGAATCGGCAAGAGAAATTTGCAGTGTAGCAGTTCAGAATGTAGGATGACATTCCTTCCCACTACTAAGCCCTCCAAAAATAGCTACTAAACATTCAGGGTAGAATGCCCTGCTATGCCTGACAGATATCTTCTCAGTCTAAATACTTGGCCGCTTACAGAGGACTCATTGAAGGAGACCAGGCAATTGGCGTAGGACTGCAGGAAGTACAGCACAATGCTGCAAAGTTGTTGCTTTAATTAAAGCACTCAGAATATGAAACATAAAAAAACAACCATAAGTGCCTACTCCATTCATCCAGGTGCTGCAATTTGTTATTTTTTTTTGTGTGTGACTGCATTCAGCTGTGAGGCTACATTAAACAGACAAGTAGGATACATTGACGTAATGTAGTGGGAAAAGAAAGCAACATAAAACAACAAAATGAAATTATTATTGTAAAGTAAAGTTAATAGGAATACAAAAAAAAAAGTGTAACCCCTAGGTGGCGCTATCTCAAGGGCTACTACCCCTGCCTGTTTGACTACAGACAGGTTGAGGGGCCTAGGTCCTATGGCAAGTGCCTCCACCCAGAGGTCAGGGTTTGTAGTGGTTAGACTAGCTTGGTCACAGCACTCTGGGACACTGAGACCCCCTTTTATTCCCTCTAGTAGCTTACACAGTACACCGGAGTTACAGGCCCAATACCCCACGTATACACACTGTTCACTCATATAGATACCACTTATCTTCTAGACTGATTCTGCAGCACGTCTCTGAGGACCCCCTGTAAAATAAGGTTAAACAACATACACAGCAAACACAATACCATTTCCATAAGTACCAGCACCACCGACAGTATATAGTAGAACAACAACAAATCTGACTTATTTAGGGGGCAGTAACATGGGAGGGGGAAATCAGGTTAATTGGTGGCATTAAATCACAGTACTATGCACACATACAGGGGCTGAAAAGTCACACTCTGGGTACCCAGGTTGGGGGGGGGGACTAGCCAGGTTCGTTGCCCGGGGTTGGCTGGCAGGTGCAGATGGATAGGGCCCTGTAGAAGAAAATATATTCACAACACCTAATTGTAATCCAGAGCCAGATGGCTCAGTCCATGAAGCAGTGAAACAACAAGAATTAGATGACACACTTGTGATTGAAAACAGGCTGCAGGGGAATACCCTGACTTGTACTCACAATACCCACGCTGAAAACCGGATGGTGGATGTTCTTCTGCATTGCCTGAACAACAAGGCATGGAGACAAAGTCCTTGTGACTTGACCCCACTGCAGTTGATAGCAAACGGATTTAGTCCGAGACAAGCTGGGGTTTGCTTCCAGCTTCAACACACAGCACACAGCACTGGGGACTGGAAACAGCGATTCCCAACAAGCACTACACACATTCATATGTAAAAGGAAAGTACTATACCAGACAGACTGCTCCTCGATCCTGATCGCAATTACTGCAAAACACCTGGGAGCTCACACAGCAGCTTCAGTTCCTGACAGACCAAGAGCGATTCAGCAATTTCTCCAGTCTTCTACAGGGTGAGCCTGGTTTCCACACTTCTGGTGCTTCTTTCTCCTCACAACTCGGATTCAGTCCAAACTGGCACTCACAAAGTCTGCAGACCGAAACTCAGGGCCTCACACGCGCTTCCCGCGTGAAACTATACACTGCAGAAGCACAGAGCTCCTTCTCTCTTCACAGTCACAACTGATCTAATCTTTCCAGTCACAGAGTAGGGCATTTCCTTTAGCTCCGCACCATTCTGTTGGCTGGTTCGGCCTTCATTCACAATAAGACTCCCTCTGTTGGTGGAAAAAGGTGCCATGGTTAAAACTACATTTCCCAGAGTCACTGCCCACACAATCCCCTTGTGGCTGGCTCAAAATTGAGAGTCCAGGTTCCGATTCGACCACAGGCTCCATTTTAGGGTCTCCCTATCATCCTGATTGGTCCAAGTCAGCTATTCAGGACCAAAATGAAAGAGTTACACTGAAACAGTTCGTGCTGAAATGAAGACACATTAGACAAACTACATGTTCTTAGTCACTCTAAATGATTTCTGGCAAACAGTTATATCTTTCAACAAGGCTCCCTCTGCACATGTAGCAACGGCAGAAATGGAGCAAACTGACAGCAGCCCGGGGAAGGATTCGAGCATTAAATACACAGTACCCCCATTAGGGTTGTCAGAACCCTCTGAAGTTCTGGGTTCTAGTTCTAGTCTAGAACTTTTGAAAAAGTTCTAGGGTTCTAATCTTTTTTAGAACTTTTTAGAACTCAAACCCTATTTTTTTATTGTGCTGCCAGTAACGAAGATAGTAATAAAATACATGTAAAGGAAAAACTGTTCAATATAAGGGGCAGAGAAATTATCATGTGTGACATTGATAGGACTACAACTAGGTTTATCTATGGTTTCTTCTGTTTGCTAAAGCCAGCAACTTAATACGTAACAGGCCCACCACCCACCCATATGTTAAAAGTTTTCCTGCTGCAGCTGCATCATAGTTCCTTAGTGAAAGAAAGAGGCACATTAGCCATTTATGTACTCAGTTTATATATACTCATCGTCATGAATTAGGAGAAAAAATAACTGATATTACCTAATTTCAGCTATTTGCTGCTTTCTGTTTTAAATGAGTGAATCAAAAGTTGCTATGTTTAAAAGAAAGCTTTTATAACAAAGTCAAGCCAAGTACTACAGCAGCAGCATGTGGAACTGTTGCAAAACATATTATGTCATAACATAGTCAGTCAAGACATTTGAATAAAAAAAATATGCCAGTCATTGTTGCTGGCAAAATGCATGCAATTTTCTAAGGTAATGCATACATATACCAACATTTTTGTTGGCAAATTGAAGTAGTACATACAAAAAATTCTAAGATGTTGCATTTTTGCAGCTGATACTTCAATAAAATCTGTATTTCAGTCACATAAATAAAAAAGTGGTTTCCTCACCACATACTAAGGAACATTTAATGTAGCTGCAGCAGTTGGCATGTGATGTTTAAGGGACAGTGTCTGTCAACTCCATTATGTATCAAATTCTCACTACTTATAAAGCAAAAACACTTTATGATACGTCACATTCTGTGAAAACTGCTGATGCAGATTTTCTTTTATTTCTGATTCCTTTATTCTTTTTTTAAAGGGGACAGGACAATTGTGCTAGGTGGCAGCAGTTTGCAATGTATTTAATAAGAATATATATTATGTGTACAGTAGGTTCGGTCTGTCATCATTTTTTTCCTCACCATCCCCAGCTGATCACGAATCTGTAAATGAAAGAACTAAAACAACACCCACCTTTCACCCCATCACCCATTCCACTTTTCTTCCACCACCCTCATCTGTGCAGTAGCACCCATGCCACCTTACACCCATGTTAAAACCAACCCACAACCCTCACCCATGTACTAGCATCCATTTTCATTTATGGCTAACATTTCTGTAATTGAAAAATAATAAACAGCTACCAATTAGAACTCATTATTTTGTCCTCTTTAAAATTGAAAAATAGACCGTCTCCTGTCCCAGCCCATACTGATGCACCACAAAGTCACAGAAGGTAAATCCAAAATATATGTTTGCACTTTAACTATAAATAATATGATACAGAAAGGATTGACGTGACAGTGTCCCTTTTATGCCAAATTTGGGCCTGTTCCTCTGATGTTAAAATTGCCCTGTATATAAAACTTATTGACTTTAGTTTAGACCCTAGCTACAAAGCAGTTTGCCATGAAATGGTGAAAGTTTTGGGGGGTATATAGTCCAAGGTAGTAGATCGAGAAAGGAGAGAGACGACAACCAAAGTCATCACATTCTGAAAAATTTCTTTTGGTGCAGAGAGACCGTCCCACACAATATTTACCAGCCACCACCATCTGAGTTGTCATCACCATCAACATCCACAACATCAATCACTTCAGGATCAGTTTGTATACTCTTGTAGGGATACGAAAATCTTGACTTATTAACTTTAATAAAAGTTAACGTGTACATTTTCTGGCAGCAACCTATTTCTGGTATCTGTCACAATATTGCCAGCTGTACTAAACATGCGTTCTGAAGAGACACTTGTTGCAGGACAACCAAGATATTTACAGGCTTCATCATACAGCTCTGTCCAAATTGACTTTTTGATCTCCAGTATTCAAAAGGGCATGCATCAATAGAATAGGCAGTTCTTGCAGGTAACTGTCTACCATGATGGACAGAGACCACTCAGAGAGGAATCAGAATAAGCTGGTATGGCAGCAATTTGGGAAAGGTTTTGCCACAGATTTAGCTTGCTACTAAGGATTGAAGAAGTGGCAGTTGTGGAACAACTACTGTTAATGTTTGGTGACGTTTCCAGTTCTATATCCCTTTGTGAAGATGAACCTGCATGTTGTGGTGATGACAACCTGAGGGTACTGTGCGTGTCTGTGTTTGACTCCTGTGAGTGCTGCAGCTCATCTAGCAACATACATTTGTACTGCTCTATATCATCTGTTTTTGGAAGATGTATAGCCTTGAACCTGGGATCTAAGAGAGTTGCAAGGATGTAGTGTTTTGATTTCGTCATTGCAACTAATTTGTCATTGGTTTTGAGCTCCGTCATTCTCTTTACTAGATTCCCATGATACAGGCGACATGTTGTCTGCGCTCAGATCTGTCTTTTTCTATTTGTAGATTTAGAACACTAAGATGATGTGAAATGAGCATTATGAGTGGGATAACCTGACTCACAGATGCGCCTTCAGAAGACATGTCCCTTGTAGCTGTCTCAAAAGGAGCTAGGATACAGTACACTGCCTCCATTAATTTCCACTGCAGCACAGACAGCATAATGCCATCTCCAATAATGTAACTGGAGCAATACTTATGTACAGCTTGCTTTTGCCCCAAGAGGCACTGCAGCATATAAAGCGTTGAGTTCCAACGAGTGAAACATTTTGAATCAGCTTTGCTGGGGCAGCTTGTTTTTTGCAGTTCGGACAATGTCCGTATAGCCTTGGTTGAATGTGAAAAGTGAGTCACAATTTTTCTGCAAACAGCAATCATACCATCCACTTGTGTTTCATTGCTGAGAAATCCGTGACAATTAAGTGTAGTAATGTGCAAAAGAAGCATGCAGAAATCCTCCATCCTGTACTGCTTTCAAGATGTTGGCTCCATTGTCACTTACTATGAAGCCACATTTTAGACCGTGAGAATAAACCCATTCGTCAAGAAGGTCATTTAGTTCCTGCAAGATGTTTGCAGCAGTATGACTTTGCCCAAACTTCTTTATATGCAGCAGCGCCATCTTTTGGGGTGTCTTTGTTTTTGAAGAAGCACAAGAAAACGTGACCCAATGAGCGGTAAGGGACATGTAATCTGTGTTTTGAGTGCTGGTCCACATATCTGTTGTGACATGAATAACCCCACCCTCCCAGTTTTAAGTGCAAGCATCACTGTCGCTTTAAAGCCTGATAAATGTTTGGTATTTCAACATAGGAAAAGTACCTTTGATGAGGAACATTGTAACGAGGCTCTGCTAATGTCATGAACTCCCTAAAATCCTCATGATCTACCAAAGAGTATGGGAGAAGGGCTCCGGCTAACAGTTCACCAATTGATTGATTAAGATGAAGGGTCTTTGGATGATTTCTAGTAAAGATATTCTTCCTTTCAAATGCCTGAGACAGTGTTAGCTGTTTACAACATGTCCCTGCTGGTTTATTATACATCGTGCTTCGATGGGCAGATGGACGCGGAGATGGTGGACTAGGACTTATACATTCAGTGCCATCACTGGATGTGCAACTGGTACTAATGGTGCTGGCATTGGTGGTAACAGTGATCCTAGGGCTGGCAGTGGTTCTGTCCGCATCAAGTTCAGACAATTCAGTATCCATTTCAGATTCCTGACCCTTCTCACGTGTGGTCTGGAAGATGGAGGACATGGGTTTTGGATGATCAAGCAAAACTGAATGCTTTTCAGATGGCGTTTAAGGCTGTAGTGCCAGGCATGACACAACTTTACCACGCTTACACTCTGTTTACACAGGAACAAATTGCTCTGCATGGATTAGTTTTACTGACAGAGAAATAATTCCACATCTCAGATGTGACAGATTTTGTTCGAGTGCTAGGAAGATAGCTAAGACTGTTTGTGTCTTTTCACCTGTCCTAACAGAACCTGGGAGTGGGACATGTTCCTTGGTGCTAGAAGAGTGGGCAGAAGACTCTGATGGATTTTCATTGCTGGTCAACACAGAAGTGGTGGAATCAATGGATATGTCCTTTTCATTGCCAACAGTGCTGGATGTATTTGCAAGTGTACTACCTGATTCATTGTCAGCAGACTTGCTCATTTCATTTTGTTGAGGAAGTAATGATTCGTCATCGAGACACAACAGTGTCGGACTGAGACAAAGAGCTACTGTCTGAGTCAGAGAGGGACTCACTGTCACTTGCATTATTGCTGCTAGTCACAGGGATCTTAACAGCATGAATGGCATACCTTATGGTGCCTCCGGTGACCCCAGTAGCTGTACAGGTTTTCTTAAAGGTCCCCTCTACCACACTTCACTGTTGCTCTTTGCTGTTTGTTGAATTTTTATCACGTGAAACATTTTGCTTATTTTGCTAGCACCAGGATTACCACTACCACCAACACCTGCTCCAACACCAGCACTAGATGCTTCATCTATGTTGGTGTCAGCCATAACAGAACCAGTATACTGCAGGGAATACACCTACACAATTCCTGTGTAGAAAGCAATGTGATCTATGATCACTGGCTACAACTCCAAAATTTTATTTTGGCTATGTGACACTGTGATGCAGTGGACTGAAAGTAATTGAAGAATATGACAGTTTGCAACTAAAGGTTCAAGGCTTACAGAATGATTGGGCTGCTGGGCAAAGGCATAAGCATAGCAGGGTGATGGAATGACCACAAGAGACGAGTTACACACACAAACCGAGGAAAGAGATTCTTCTGTCTCTTCTCCTAACAGGAAATATATTTTTGACTTCTGTTGTGTATTTAAGGATAATGTCACCACACAACTGCCCACTGGGCTTCACGGTAACACACACTGGGTAAGGTACAGTGCAGTCAAGAGGCACACAGCAGCATGGTGATGGGCTGACCACAAGAGACGGAGCTACATACACAAACCCAGGAAATAGATTTTCTGTCTCTCATCCCAACAGGGAAATATATTTTAGGCTTCTGTCATGTATTTAAGGACAATGCCACTACAAAACTGGCCACTGGGCTTCTGTCTTCCTCCCAACAGGGAAATATATTTTAGGCTTCGTTGACAACTTGTCATGTATTTAAGAATAATGCCACCAGAAAACTAGACACTGGGCCTCTCACGATAACACACACTGGGTACTAGGTACAGTGCAGTCAAAGGCACACAGCAGCAGGGTGATGGCCTGATCACAGGAGATGTTTCTGTCTCCTCCCAACAGTAAAAAATGTATTTAAGGATAATACCACCACAAAACACACACTGTAATAACTAGGAATAGTGCAGTCAAAGGAAGGAACACAGCAGCAGTGTCATCCTCCTGATACTTGGTTGTAGGACTTGACTTTAAACAATTCAGTTCAATAAAAGTTCACTGTTCACGTCATTCACTCATTTAACTTTGTTTTCTCTCAAAATCTGATTTCTTCACCCTCGCCAGCCAGGGTGCTCTGTCTCCACGACAAATCCCACTAGACAGAGATATTGAGTAGTTAATCTTAAACAGATCAGGAGGATCAGAAAATTCATCAGAATATAGTAGTTTGGCAACTAGAGACTAAGCATTCCAATGCAGGCAGTCAGCTAGTAGATATAATATCCCACATGGCACACAGCAAGAGAGACCCCTCACCCCACCATTTTTTCCTACCCTCCCTTGCTTTCCTTTTCACCCAGTGTCCACTGTCCACCACCCACACTGATTTTTTATTTTGTTTTACTGTAGTAGCTGGAGGGAAAGCAAGTCGTCACTTTTTTTTTAAATGCCACGAGTTTGTTCGCAACTCGCAGTCGGACTCGTCGCAACGCAGTCAGGCACAGCAGATGCAACTCCTTTAATGAACAGTGAACGCAGCCACGCGCGACTTAAATACCATGCTGGTATGAGCACCACATGACCGCAGAGCAGTTGGTCAGGTGGTGGTGATGACGGTGACTGCCAGTCTGGGATCAAGGGTACGCAGGCGCGATCTCACAATGTCCCCCGACTCCCCCCACAAGAACAGTGTCAGTAACTGCATCGGGATGGGATTGGGAATGGAACACAAAAGCGAAACTCGAGTAAGATTTTTTTCAGTCGGGGGCTGAAGATTTGCATTTGGGACTTGGGAGGGATGCGCTTACCAGAAAACAGAAAAATAACATTTTTTTACAAAGATTCGAACCCTTTTGTGAACCCTCTAGTGTTCGAGTCCTAAATTAGAACTCGAACACCAGGGTTCGAGATGGGTTCGAATCTTGCTCGAACTAGTTCTGACAACCCTAACCCCCATACAAACTAATTAAGTCTGCAAGCAGACAGCTCTTAAAGAGACAGTACGTGGAGGTTCAAATAGCACTCACTTGGAACCACATTTAAACAGCTCAGACGCCGAACACTGCCCAGACTTGGAGCATTCAGGTACGCTCCTGGAAGACTTTTGGGAACCCCTATTTGCAGGGGTTTTACACAAGGAAACAGTTGCCACATAATCTGTCAGATGAAATTAATGTAATCTTACTTTCGTTTTTTCCTGCCAGTGATTCAAGAGCAGGTATGTAACAGCAACAGCAGATGTACACAGTAGCACACAGGGAAACGTAAATTAATATTAATGTCTTTATCATAACTCTGTTACAACTGCTTTTACATCTTGCTTTTACCAAGCAGCCTGCTAGTGGGGGGTATGAGAAAATGGAGTGTTACTTTCAGTAAACAGCAGGTACACAAAAGCTGCACTACTTCTGGAAGGGCTCAATTTTTGTGATTGCAGCTGACATCCATGGGCAGCCCTGACTTCTGTGGATGGTTCCATGACTGTGGAGCCATGGTAAATGGAAGGCCTTGCTTACATCCGTGAGCAGCATCATCTTCTCCGCACTTGTTCGCTGAGAGCATAAAATGCCCTGATCAAAGTACCCACCCCTATTGCCCCACCTGTGACAAAGCATAAGTTTTACCAGACACCGCACCCCAAACATGGAGCAGAACCTAAGATTTAAACATTTCAGGTTTATTCTTGTAGGAACAAACCATATTATTAGTTCAATGTTTGTGGAATAAAGTGTTATGCTTATGAAAACTCTGTTGTAGCTGTACTCTATTCCTATTTTCTAGCTTGATAGCTGGTAGAAATAGAGAGACCCTCACATGGAAGGGGAAAAAGCTGAAAAGGCGGAGGAAGGGGAGGATGGTGTGTAATTTTCCAAACTCTAGAGCAGGGGTTCCTAGGAGCAAGCTGGTTTAAATAATGGATGTGGGAGGAGTTTATTCCCCCACATTGAACCTCGGGCTAGCCCTCTCATTAAACATTGGGAAACCACTTTTAAGGGGGCACTGCTTTTCAATTGTTCTTGCAAGCTGATAGGCTTGGCTGGGCCCCACAGTTAAGGGAGAACAAAGTTTGTAGTGTTCATCAGATGCAAGGTGCGGGTGCCAGTGGTAGCCACAGGACTTTCTGTAACCTGGGAAATCCATTGTGGAGGCTGTTGCTCTTCAGGCCCGGAGGACTCTTCAGCTGGGAGGCTTCTGACTGCTGCAACTAGATGAACAGCATCTGCCCAGGATTTCAGGATGGTCACATGGTCTGGTCCAGCCTGAGGATGTGGAGGTAATGCAGGGAGTTGCTGCTCCATGGGGGAAGCATCCATCAATAGAGTAAACTTGTTGGAACTCAGCAGCAGTGAGTGTGTGACTGACGAAGCAGGAGATTCGTCACCCTTCTGCTACAGCTCCTGCTTCTCTGCCTGATAGACCTTTGATGTCTTTCTGCTTGTTGTACCTCTAGAGACAATCTATAGGTACCCAGGAGTTCAATGGGTCGGGTGAGGGTGGGATCGGGGGATGTATTGCAGGCCCTGGACCTGAGAAATGGGAGTTTTGTCCATCTCTAGCTGATGTAAACTGTAATGCTCTAGTTATCACTTTCAGTGGTATTTACGACAGTCTGCTTGAGGCGAGGTCCTGTGCATGTGTAAGCCATTGTGTTGTGGTCAGCACTTTCAGCAGTATTTACTAGAGTCTGCTTGAGGCCAGGTCTTGTGCATGTATTTTTCGGCTGCCTCTGGTGCATCAAATTGTTGAACAGTGTCATTTCTGATGATCTGGAGGGCAACTAGATAGCATATGGCATGGGGAACTCCTAGCTCCATTAGGACTTTCCATGTCAGAGCATAGGATTTGCACATTGATTGGACAGTTTCAAGGGAAAAATTAGGGAATATTTTGATTTTGTGTCCTCACCAAGTGATTGTCCCTTTCTGTCTGGCCCTCTGAATAATTTGCTGTCTGTCACCTTTGTGCAGAAATCTTGCTAACATAGGTGGGGCCTTTCACTGGGCATTGGAGGAGGACTGAGGGAACAGTGGGCCCAATCTGTCTAAATTGTCAGTGGACAGTCCAGGCCAAGCATCTTGCTGAGAGTTTTTGTAAAACGAGATGGCATTTCAGCTTTTGCAGCCCTCTGTGAACCCACAAAATGAAGGTTATTTCTCCAGCTGTGATTTTTTAGGTCCTTCATCACTACCATAGCAGCTCAATAACTCTGTCCTGCTTGTGGAGGTTGGCTGTCACTCTTTCAATGCTGTCTTCCATGAATGCAATACAGTGTTCCACAACATTGATCCTATCTCTTAGTTGTACTACATTGGTGTTAGTGCTTTGGGCTGAGAATTCAAAGATTGTCATTTGTAACCAGCAGATCTTACTTTGAAGTTATCTCTTGCAGCAGGTCATCACTGGTAGGACTAAGCCATCAGGCACCAGGACCACATGGAAACCTTTCTAGCTAGCAGTGTACCAGGGAGGGCCACCACCTCTGATGTCAGCATCTGACATCAGCAAATCATATATGGGTGGACAGCTCCCACACCGTCCTTGTTCTTTCCTGCTATCAAACAGACCACTACTACTGCTGCAGCTACAGTCGACTGCCATTACCCATACTTCCTGCACTTTTTATTTTCACTTTTTCCCTTAGTGTAACATTGATTTATCCATGTTTCTCTTTCAGGCTTATGTCTTCAAAACCTTCCTCATCTTCTGACTGTCCCACAAAGTGTGTCTGTGGCAAGCAGATCCCAGACAAGGATGGCCATTCGGCCTGCATCCTGTACCTAGGCCCCAACCACAACACCGAAGCCTGCCAGGTTTGCCAGAAATTCAACTAGGCCAAAAGCAGACATTGCCTGAAGATCCTCAAGAGCAATCTACTGAAGCAGAAACTCACCTCGATGGAATGGGAGCTGCAGGCCAGGAGCTCCTACACTTTCCCAGCTCAGCCATTGGGGTCTTCTTCCTCTCAGGCCCGGGACAAAATAGGAGGGAAGCACAAGATCCGGGACAAAGATCGGGACTGACCCACTTGCCTCCCGCTCACAGTCTCCTCATCACAAAAAATCCTTGACCGCGTCTGAGTTTTCCTCCCTCGGAAGGTCTGCCTCTTTGGCCCCGCACACCCTTAACCCCACAGGACTAATCGTGGCCCTGCCACCTGCTTAGGATACCATTACAGGCAGCAGCTTGGCAAGGCCAGTTTCTTCACCTGCCCCCCAGCCCCTGACCTTCCAGCCTCTGTTTTGTCCAGGCCTCTCATTAGGTGGTCTGGCCAGCGCAGGCACAATGGATGCCAGTTCCTCCACCACTGCCACCCACCCTCAGTGCTGTCAGTGCTGGTCTCATCCTTAGGGACCACTGCCTGCTCCTCACTAGGGCAGCAGCCACTACAGGCTGCTGATGCCTCTACAAGCCCGGCTTCGCCGCAGGTTTTGCTTGGGATGTCTCCTACCTCGGTGCCCACTCCTCCCTCTCTGGTGCCTATGGAGTCCCCTCCAAGGTTGCCTCCTCCAACACCCGCTGGACCTGTGCCAGTTCAGCCAAGCTTCGGAACTTGGGAGGCATGGCAGCACAGCCTGTCATACCCAAAATGGCTACCGGAGTTCAGTGCACATGCGCGAGTCATCGTGCATGTCCAGAAAACTCCGGCAGCCATCTTAGACACGATAGACAGTGCCATGTTTCACCAAACCTGTCCAGCAGCCATATTGGCTCATGCTAGAGTCTGTTTGTCTAAGCAAGAGATCTGTGCTATATTTTGGTTTTCTCAATCTTTCTTGGTCATCATTTTTGTTCTATAGTGAGTAATTTCTCATTTTTATTTCTGTGGTTTAGTTTGGTGTGTTTAAGTATTTTGTCAGTGTCTTTCTGTGGCTATTTTATTTATTTGTCATCATATTTTTCATATTTTTCTTAAAGTGATGGTGTTATGTCACTTTCTCTTGTACTTAATATTAAATTACCTGTTATTCTTTGTCTTAAAAAAAAAAGAAAAACGTTTTCAGTTGTTTTAGAAGTAGTTTTCAGATCACACTGCTGATCCCTGATTCCCTAGGGGAGGTGTTGTCTGCTCCTGGTACTTTTTTTTTAATTCTTTATTTGTGGTTTTTGAAAGACACATGGAGAGCAGTTTGACATTCATGTAGATCAAGAGAGCTACAGCTTATACAAATGTCATATAACATATGCTGAGGACATTAGGCCAAGTATTTAGACTGAGAAGATATCTATCAGACACAGCAGGGCATTCTACCCTGAATGTTTAGTAACTATTTCTGGAGGGCTTAGTAGTGGGAAGGAATCTCTCAATTTTATCAAGATAAATATTATTCAGTCGGGGGCAGGACAGAAGCTCCACATACTGCAAATATGATAGGAAAGGCTCAGCCTGGTACCTATTGTATTTGTACTGCAGGCATTATTTACATTTTGTAATTTTTCATCCCAAGTCAAGTTACAATTAGCATATATGAATGACCGGGAAGATACACTGTACTAAAGGGAGAGGTGCCAGGGAGGCAGCAAAGAACTGTTCAAAATCTATGGGGCAAAATAGCGGTGAAGTTAAAAGAAACAATGTCTCCGGCAGCCTATTCTATGGTCTCCAGGGCTAGTAGTAGCAATGAAGTAGTTGGCGACAGTGGCATTAGTGTAGCCAAATTTTTCTCTGCCACATCTGTGGCAGCCATGCTGGTGGGGGATGTGGGAGGTGACAAGAGAAACAGCAGTAAACAAGGAACAGTGGTCAAGGAGGAGGTTGTTGGTGTCCCCGTGGCTGGTGGTGGTGCTGAGCGTAACAGTGTACAGCTTGAGTCAGTGGTTGAGGTGGGAAATCTGGAAAAATTGTGTCACTATCACACCCTCTTGATGATGAGAGGTCAGAGAGCCAGGATACGGTGATGATGAGGAGGACAGACCGGTGGAAACACAGAAACATAGACTTTGAAGGCAGATAAGAACCTCTTTGCCCATACAGTCTGCCCATTTCCTACCTATTAAATAAGCTGCAGATCCTAGTTAACCAACAGCCTACTTCCTCCTTGGAGACATTAGGGGACATTATAAGATGGTATGGATTGAGTTTTCACTGTTATGCAGATGATTCTCAACTGTATATGTCTTCGTGCCTGAACAGGAGTTAGATTCTATCTCAGTATTTAACAACTGCCTGTCGGAGATACAGGACTGGATGAGTGTTAGTTGGCTGAGGTTTGAATGAGATAAAACAGTATTGGTGGTGGACCCTGATCATAGGGACGACAGGGGCATGGGTGGGAAACCTCAGGCTTATACCTTGGGGGCCCCACTGATTGCCTCGGCCAGATGCGTAAACTAGGCATGGTATTAGATGAGGGCCTGACCCTGAGGCCACAGATTTTGGCCATAGTCAAATCTTCCTTTTACCACCTGAGGAACATAACCAGGGTGAAGCACCTGGTCCCGCCCGAAGGTCTTCCTACCTTGGTCCATGCCTTTGTTACCAGTCGTTTGGTTACTGCAATGCCCACTACCTAGGGCTACCAGGGGTGAACATCTGCCGATTGCAGCTAGTGCAGAACGCGACGGCCAGATTGTTGACTGGAACCCCTAGATCCAGTCATATAACACCTGTGCTGCATGAACTGCACTGGCTGCCGATACAGTGGTGGCTCATCTTCAAGGTCACATTGCTGGCCTACAAGGCCCTACATGAGCAGGGTCTCCTCTACCTCAAAGAGCTCCTGTCTCCTTACCGTCCCACCACCTCACTCTGATCCTCCAGCGAGGGATTGCTAGAGATTCCAAGGGTATCTTTAAAAACTTCAGGAGGAAGATCTTTTGCCTTTATGGTACCTACCCTGGAATTCTCTACCGTGCCAGATATGAGATAGCCTGACCATGGAAGGATTTAAAATATCCTTGAAAACGTACCTGTTTAATCAAGCATTTGAAGGGACCTAGTTAGTCAGTGTTGTGTTGATGTAATTCTATTTGTATTTTTAGAGTATAATGAATAGTATTTGCTTTAACGTTGACTGTTAAGGAGCCCTGAGTTCTGGAAGGGCGCCTGATACAAATAAAGTTTTACTTACTTACTTACTTACTCCTACCCCCCCAGCTATAATTGCCTTATGTCTGTCCCATGCATTCTTGAATTCCCCCACTGTATTTGACCCCATGACCTCCTCAGGGAGGCTGTTCCATGCGTCCACCACCCTCTCTGTGAAAAAATACTTCCTCATGTTGCCCCTGAGCCGTCCCCCCTGTATTTTCAAATTGTGCCCCCTTGTTCTTGCACATCTCTGTAACCCCTAGGTGGCACTATCCCAAGTGCAACTACTCCTGCCTGTTTGGCTAGTAGCAAGTTAAGGGGCCTGAGTTCTGAAACGGTGCCTCAACCCTGAGGTCAGGGTTGGCAGTGGTCAAGCTAACCTGGGCACAGCCCTCCGGGACACTGTAAACTCCCTCTTTCCTTACTAGTGGCCGGAAAAATATACAATAATCACTTTCACAATATCCCTGATACACCACACAAGTACCCATACTGTTTGCACTTACCACCAGGGCTTTCCTCTGGCCCGCCATGGGGACCCCTGTAAAACAAGGTTATACACAGCAAATAACAGCAGTACAGTACTCCTGCACAAACTGGAACCACAGGCAGAGAAAATGCAAAAGAGTTAGATCTGATTTATTTAAGTGGCTTGAACAGGGAGGGCATAATCAGGTTAATTTGCTTAAAGGCTCTATCAATCAAACAGTTATGCATGCACTTCAGGGTCCATAAACAGTCACACACTCTGGGTACCCAGATGGAGAATGGTGGGCTAGCCAGGAATGTTGCAGCTGGTTGGGGACCTGTGAAGGAAGAAAACAACATGCACAACACACACTATTTGTAATCTGGAGCCAGAGGGCTCAGTTCGGGAAAAGAAAGCAACAAGACAATCAGGTGACACAAATTTAGATTAGGCTGTTGTTGCAGGGAGCTACCCTGATGATTACTCACCATACCCAAGACTGGACACAGGCTGGACGAAAATCGAAATAGCAGATGGGTAATCTGGAGTGCCAGGAAAAGCAAGGCCCACACGATTCACCGAGGCATCGTTCCTGTTCAAGTGTGGAGCAGGGAGCTGATCCCCAGGCTGGTCTCTCGCTGGTGGCTTTCTCTGTGCAGTGGGGTAGTCTGGCAGGGCCAGCGTGGCATGGCCCAGGCCGAATGGAGATAAATGCGGATTCAGTCCGATTGGGCTGGATAAAGCTTCCAGCAAGCAGAACACAGTTCACACAGTGGGGAACCAAATCACGACCCACTTTCAATACACAGCACATTTACGTGTAAGGAAATTCTACTGTACCAGGCAAACCGCTCTCCGGTCACGATCGCAAAGTCTCTGCACAAACTGTGGGTTCAAAAGCAGCTGGAAATCCTGACAGGCCCATTGCATTCAGCAAACCTTCGGTTTTCTTCAGGTTAAAGCCTGGTCACAGTCCAGTGGCTTAAATAGTCCTCACAACTCGGATTCAGTCCGAATAAACTCTATTTTCCCTCTCAGGGACAGCAGACAGACAGGCAGGCTAAAACTCAGCCCTTTCACAGTTCTCCCATGCAAAACTACACAGAACTGCTGCTCAAAATCACTTGAGTTGTTACTTCTTCACTTCTCAGCTCAAAACTGAAACTAGCTGCAGCAGCCTGGGAAATTCTCAAGATCCAAAAGGTCTGTTGGCTGATCCTTCTGTCAGTCACAACAAAGGCTCCCCTTCAGGTGCAAAAGGCACAAAAGCCCCAAACTACAATTCCTACAGATTTTGACTCCAGACAGCTCTTGTAGTCCGACTCTATTTTAAGTCCCACCAGTACTGATTGGCCAATTGCAGTCCTGGACCAAGATAGTGGAGATAAACAAAACAGTACTTGCTGCAAAGAAGGCAGGTTAGATCAACTACATTATCATTATCACTTAAATAATTTTCAGCAAATGTTACATCTTTCAACAGAACTCCCTCTCAGATTACTTATGACTGCAATCCAGGCAGCTCTTAAAGAGACAGTACACAGGGGCTATACAGGCACTCTCTGGCAATCACATTTAAACTTCTAAAATGCAGGACACCAGCCTGGCAGTGAGCATTTAGGCAAGCTCGAGGAACACTTTTCAGGAACCCCCATTTGTAGGGGTGTTGCACCCTTCCCTGCCTGGAGAAAACTTGGCATCCACGTGAAGTCTGTACCATCATGCATCAGTTAACATAAACTTATTACTTTACCATACATATTCACTACACTTCATGATGCTGTACCCATTCTGACAACACACTGGGCATATTTCACATAGGTAAATTGAACATTACTATACTGAATCAGGTAATGACTTCTTGTACCTTAAACAATGCAAGAGGGGGTCCTTCCCGATCAGCTAACTTGGGGCTAGAGGAGCAGTGGCAACATGGTGAGAGGAAATACAAGTAACCTGGATTGGCTGTCAAGCTCAATTTGGGCAGTGAGCTTGGTGAGACATAAACACCTTTGTGCACCATATGACAGGCAAATCCACTGGCCTCCCGGGAGAATCATAACTGAGGCATACTACGGGTTTGACAACTCGGCCAGTCTTTCTGAGGGGGACAACTACAGTCTCCATACTCTCAGCACTGGTCTGGGGACTCTTGTCACTTGTGAGGGGTGCCTCTGCCTTGGTGGGAATGTCCAAACTTGGGGCACTGTCGGCTCCTTGCCCTGCAGGCTCTGTTTCTACAACACTTGACTCATTTTGCGAAGGCTCAGGAATAATCAAGCTTTGAGGCACTGAAGGTGGGTGGTTAGCACTTTCATAGTATTCTTCAAGTTCTGGTATGTCACCCAAAAGACTCAAACCCTCAGCCCCTTCTTCAGGCAAATCATGCAGTTCTACAATACACAGAGACTCAACATCTTCAGACGTGCTACTTTGTACTTCACTTTCTGGGAGCATTTGCTACAAGGATGAAACTGGGAGGTAAGGTAGTCCAGAAGGCCCAGCTTCATATTCACAGTTTATTAGGGGGCTACCCAGAAACAGCTGACTCTGTTCATAAGAGGGGTAATAGGTATGGTCGTATTCACTTTCGTCAGAAGTGGACTGACAGTCACTATCATTCTTGGCCTGCTGCGGAGGAAACCTTAAATCTGTGACCACTAGGGTAGGTTGACTCTATCTGTTTCTTGCAGCAGCACGAGTCACCAGCCCAGGGAGCTCAATTTCTGAGGGTTTAGCCTCAATCATGACCTGGCCGATAGGTAGCAAGTGGTTACGGTGCATGGTCTTGACAGTTTGAAGTCATTCTCTGGATGCACCTTGTACAGGTAAATCATCCAACTTTCCAACTACTACATGGGGAGATGGTGCCACCAATCAGCAATTTTGTGTTTACTATGCAGTCCCAAATTGCGTAACAACACACGGTCTCAAGGCTAGCTCTTGAGCCTTTACTTTTTATCATGCCACAATTTGTTGGCTAGATTTCTCTTGGCAGCCATTGTCTGGGCTAGTTGATAGGCATGGTTCAATTGAGCTTTCAGTTTTTGTACGTACTGCAAGTAGTTTTCGGCTCAGACCCCATCTGGAGAGACCCCAAAACAGACAGCTGGCAGCCGGGCCTCTCTCCCGAACATGAGGCAGCAGGAGGAGAACCCAGTAGCATCATTTTTTGTGCAATTGTATGTGTGTACCAAGGTGCTAATCTGCTGGCTCCATTTATGTTTGTCTTTTGGGTGGAGGTGCCCAGGATGTCTGGAAGAGTGCAGTTAAAACATTCTGGTTGAGGTCTCCTGCAGGTGATAGGGGTGGTTCTTGACTTCGCACCTATAGAGAGAGCATTTTGATAAGTCGACTCAAAGTCTCTGCCTTGATCAGAATGAATCTGCTGAGGGGGCACCATAGTGGACGAAGAAATTTTCCACTAGCACCTTGACCACGGTAGATGCCTTTTGATCTTTGGTGGGAAAAGCTTGTGCATACCGTGTGAAATGATCCATAACCACTAACACATTGCCAATATTCTGCTGATCAGGTTCTAAACACAAGAAGTCAATGCAGACTGCTTCTATGGGGGCGCTGGTAGTAATATTATGTAAAAGTCTAGGGTATTCAAAGTTATTTGTGTTTTTGTTCTCTTGCTGTATCTCTGTACAATATGTAAAACCTGTACTGTAAAGAAATCACCCTATGTAATTCCCCCAGGTCGCATCTGGAAATGAGTGGCTCTCCGCTCAGTATGCCTGCTTGGTTAAACTCTTAAATAAATAAATATTAACAAGGGGGGCAGCCCTCTGAGGCAGGGCTTTTCTTTGCAGGCAGCAACTACAAGTCTTTACATGGTGCTCAACATCACCAGTAGAAGCGAGATCCTACCAGGTCAAGGGTTCTGTCAATATTGAGGTGCCCCATGTGATTGTGGTGGGACCTCAGTACCAAATCTTTAAAGGCCGTGGGCAGGACCAATTGTCGCTTGTCTACTTTGCCACTATGATCTACTGTCTCTCATACAACAACTGATTGAGCAACTTCAATTTGGGGCCTTCTTTAAACAATAAAGCAGTTCGCAAGTCAGTGGGCGTAACTTAAGATGCATCTTTCTACACTCAACATCTTCAGATGTGATACTTTGTACTTCACTTTCTGGGAGCATTTGCTCCAAGGATGAAGCTGGGAGGTAAGGTAGTCCAGAAGGCCCAGCTTCATCCTTGGAGCAAATGCTCCCAGAAAGTGAAGTACAAAGTATCACGTCTGAAGATGTTGAATCTCTGTGTATTGTAGAACTGTATGATTTGCCTGCAAGTGCTGGCTGAATCATAGGATCTTGGGACTGAGCCCACCGAATGCTTTCATTGTCAAATTGAGGTAGTGCACTAATATCTAGAGCAGAGGGTGGAATAAGCAGCTGGGGTGCAGGTGTTAGAAGGACCCAAGCAATCTACTAAACAGTTCACGTGTCCGTAGACATCTGTTCATCTCTCTCAAACGCTTTGGCACAATGCTCGAATGTCAGGTTTAGACAGCCTGACCCAATCACTCTTGGAAGTGGGCCTTCGTGATAGGGCCAGCATCAATATGGTTCAGGCCCTATCTGTATTCGACAGCATAATCATAAGTTGATATTGCAGAAAGCCACTGGTGTCCAGTGGCATCTAACTTACCTGAAGTCTGTACATGGGTCAATGGGTTAGTTGTCAGTCTTCACCAATATCTTTGCCCCATAGAGGTATTCATGAAACTGGTCAACGATGGCCCATTTTAGCGCAAGGAACTCCAACTTATGCACAGGGTAGTTTCATTCAGATGGGGTCAAGCTCTACTGGTGAAAAGCTACTGTCTCAGGCCATCCTAATGGTCTTGATACAGCACCACTCATAGACCCTGCAGACTAGTGTCTGTATGCAGCACATAGGGTTTGGTGGGGTCAGCATAGGCAAGAATGGGGGCATGAGTGAACTGGTATATGATCTCACAGAAGGCTGCTTCACAGTCGGGCATCCAGTGGGGCCAGAAGAGTTCACCTGGGTGGAAGTATACTTTTTCTGGTTCTTTAATGGTCCCTTTTTTGTATTTACGATTGGTAGGAGGGTAACCCTTGGTAAGGTTCAAGAGTGGGGGAATCACCTTGGAATAGTCTTTTATGAACCTGTGGTAGCACCACAGAACCCTGGGAAACATTGTAGTTCTTTCAGATTATGGGGCTGGGGCCAAGTAGTCAGTGCTTCAACCTTACTGGGATCAGTCTCTATCCCTTTTGTAGATACTATGTGCCCCACTTACTTCATGGAGGTTTGGAAAACTGGCACTTGTCAATGGACAGCTTGAGGCTGAAGTCTTTCAGTCGGTCTAGGATTTTAAACAGTCAGTTCTCATGCTCTTCTAAGGTGCTCCCAAACACAAAGACTATTCCAAGGTGATTCCCCACTCTTGAACCTTACCAAGGTCACCCTCCTACCAATTGTAAATAAAAAGGAGCCATTAAAGAACCAGAAAAGTATACTTCCACCCAGGTGAACTCTTCTGGCCCTGCTGGATGCCCGACTGTGAAGCAGCTCTGAGATCATATACCAGTTCACCATGCCCCCATTGTTGCCTATGCTGACCCCACCAAACCCTATGTGTCCAAATAGCTTGGCAGAAGACACCAGGAGAAAGGACTGCTGTGTGACTGAACTTCTCTGTTGGGACTGTATTGCCCTCCTTCCCTCCCCTCCACCCCCCCACCCAAAGCTAGTTCTATTTTTATAGGCACAGGATTTGACTGACAACAGGAACTTCCTGTTTAGGGGCAGGAAGTGAGTGATCACAGAACCACCAAGGACCCACCATCCTAGAAGGGCAAGAGTAGCTCTCGGCCCTCTAGCTGCTGGAGGTCTGCCTCTGAGCAAGTAAGTGGTCTACTGCAAATATAGGATATTCTTGTCTCAGAACAGGACAATCAGGAGCTTAAAGGGCACACTGGCAGAAAGTAAGGAGAAAGAGAAAATAAAACAGAGGAAAGAGTAAGGATTGCAAACAGTTAACGGGCCAGAAATAAGACATGATTGGAGTGGTGCAGTGCAGTGGCTGTGGAGCAGCAGTCTTCCGGGGAGATGTTCTGGAGGATGCGGTGTTGTCCCATCTGCAGCACCTCTCTGGGCTGAGGGAGGAGGTTGCTCATCTCCAGACTGAGTTGGCCAGGATTTGTGGGACTCCTCTTCCATCCAGGGACCACCAGTGCCACTGCTGCTGCCTCTAGAGGTTGCCAAGAAAGAGGAGCGGTTGGACCACAGTGGGCTCAGGGAGGGTGAGGGTGGTGGAACAGAGGCGCATCCCTCCCATTGTACCTCTCCACAATTCCTATGCCATTCTGGCAAAGTGTGGTTCCTCTATGGAGGCACCCACAGTGGAGACCAAGGAGGATGCTGGGAACCTCCACAAAGGAGACCCACAGGAGGGTGGCAGGGGACCCTGCAGGGGAAGGAAACAACTCCTGGTGGGGACTCCATTGTTAGTAGAACTGGGGAGGAAAGGAGAGGGAGGTGGTAGCCTGCCTGGCACCATGGCTTGAGGGACAGGGAGCGAATCCTCAGGATTGCTGAGCAGCTGCACAGGGAGGGAGTTGGATGTCATTGTCCACCTAGGGACAAATGACCTGGCTAAGAAAGGGCTTAGAGAAGTGCAGGAAGAGTTTGTGGAATTGGGAAGGCCTTAGTTAAGCAGCACGACGGTAACCTTCTCAGAGGTGCTACCCATCTGTGGCATAGGAGAGGCTAGGGTGTTCTGCACCATGGGATTCAATCAGTGGTTGAAAAACTGGTGTGGAGCTCAGGGATTTGGCTTCATTGGGGACTGGGGGTCCACCTGGAGTGATGCAAGCCTATACTGGCATGATGGGCTGCATCTGTCCGGGAGGGGAACCAGGATCCTAGGTGATAGGTTTAAATGCTTCATTGGCAAGCTTTTAAACTAGCCAAGGGGGGGGCACTAGAAAGGAGCAGGAAAATCCTAGCCCCCCAAATAATCATGGTAGTAAGTGTGGCAAACACCAACATAGAGGTGTCGATAGGCAGAAGGGCAGGGGTAAATGGAGAAAGTGACAAAGGCAAGAAGGACAGGGATGGGGCAAAAGGGAGTAAGGCCATCAGGAAATGGAGGGTAATGAGTACCAATGCCCATAGTCTGGGCAACAAGCTCCCTGAGCTGATGGCCTTAATGGAAGAGGGATGCCTGGATATTGTAGCAGTCACAGAAACATGGTACAGAGAACCATGACTGGGATGTTAACATACCAGGGTACATAACCTACAGGAGAGACAGGCAGGGAGAAGAGGGGGAGGAGTAGCTCTCTATGTAAAGGAAGGGATAAAAGCAACTGAACAAAAGAGTAAACAGGGAGGAGAGGAGGCACTGTGGGTCACCTTGGAGACTGGAAAGGGCACCACAATCCGCACAGGGGTTGTGTACAGACCCCCATGTCAGGGGGAAGGAATGGACAAGGATATGATAGAAAGCATTCTTAGAATGGCAGAGAAAGGGGAGATACTGTTGATGGGAGACCTGAATATGCCAGATGTTAACTGGAGCGCATTTGCTGCAGCCACATCCAAGAGCAGGGCCATTCTTGATGCCCTACAGGTGGCAGGCATTAGACAGCTAGTTTTGGAACCCACTCGTGAGGGAGCAAGCTTAGACCTCGTACTCTCAAATGGGGGCAGTGAGAGGATCTCAGATCTAGAAGTGGGTTGCCATCTGGGGACAAGTGACCATCAAACAGTGTGGTTCACGTTAAACTCAGCTAGAGTCAAGTCATACAAAATGAGGGTACTGGACTTTAGGAGGGCTGACTTTGGCAAGATGGGAGAGTGCCTCAGAAAAGCACCAGCAAACAGGCTAGAAGGAGGTGGGAGCAACAATGGGAATTATCAAACTAATAAAACAGAGGCAACAAGCCTTTTGTGTGAAGCAAAAAACAAATCAAATGAAAGAAAAAGCCACTATGGTTCTCAAAAGAGGTGGCTGTGAAAGTCAGGAAGAAAAAGATAGCATTCCGGAAGTATAAGGAAACACAGAAGGAGCAGGACAGAGAGCTGTACCAGTTAAGGCAGACGGAAGCAGGGAGGGAAGTTAGAATAGCAAAGGCCCAAACTGAGGAAAAGATAGCCAACTCAGTTAAGAAGGGGGATAAAACCTTTTATAGGTACATCAGCGAGGGTAGAAAGACAAAGGGAGAGATAGTGAGGCTGAATAGAATAAACGGTGGGTGGGCAGAGGGGGACAGTGAAAAAGCAGGAATACTGAATGAATATTTCTGCTCAGTATTCACAAAAGAGGAGGGGGAAGTGCCTAATCCAATTAACAGAAGACTCTTGATAGGGGGTCGATCCCAGTCCTTTCACAGAAGAAAGGGTTCTGCAAGAACTCCTAAAACTGAAGGTGGACAAAGCAATGGGTCCTGATGGAATTCACCCAGAATTCTAAAAGAATTAAGGGAGGAACTAGTGAAACCACTGGCTACTCTTTTTAATAAATCATGGGAGGATGGTGTGGTACCCGAGGACTGGAGGAAGGCGGATGTGATTCCCCTTCACAAAAGTGGGTCCAAGACAGAGGCAGAAAACTACAGACCTGTCAGTCTGACCTCTGTGGTAGGGAAAGTGATGGAGTCACTTCTGAAGGAAAGAATAGTTGAGTACCTAGAGGCCAGTGGAGCACAGGACCCAAGGCAGCATGGGTTCACAGTGGGAAGGTCATGTCAGACGAATCTAATAGATTTCTTTGACTGGGTGACCAAACTAGTAGACCAGGGAGGGGCTGTGGACATGGCCTACCTAGACTTTAGCAAGGCATTTGACACAGTCCCACACAAAAGATTAATAGTCAAATTAACCAGCCTGGGAGTGGGACCCAGGGTGGTAGCCTGGGTACAACATTGGCTGGACAACAGGACACAGAAGGTAATTGTAAATGGAGTCCACTCTGGAAGAAAGGGGTTATAGTGGGGCACCGCAGGGTTCTGATTGGGTCCAGTCCTTTTAATGTCATCATCAGTGACATTGCAGAGGGACTGGAAGGAAAGATGCCTTTTGCAGATGACACAAAGATCTGCAACAGGGTTGATACACAAGGAGGCGTGGAAAGGATGAAAAGGGACTTGGCAAGGTTGGAGGAATGGTCAAAGTATGGCAGCTAGGATTCAATGCAAAAGTGCAAATAATGCACCTGGGAAACAAGAACCCAGGGAAGAATACACAATGGTGTGGGAGGTAGATAACAACAAAAAGGAAAGGGACCTGGGGATAATCATATCAGATGACCTTAAGGTTAGCAAGCAATGTGAGAAGGCAGTAGGGAGGGCTGGGGGTATACTGGGATGTATAGGAGAGGCATCATCAGCAGAAAGCAGGAAGTTGTTATCCCTCTGTACAGACAGTTGGTGAGACCCCATCTGAGTACTGTGTCCAGTTCTGGAGACCCCATCTCCGCAAGGACATAGACAGGATAGAGGCAGTCCAGAGGAGGGCAACTAAAATGGTGCAGGGTCTGCAAGAGAAGCCGTATGAGGACAGACTAAAGGAGCTTAATATGTATACCCTTGAGGAAAGAAGGGAGAGGGGGGACATGATAGAAACTTTTAAGTACCTCAGTGGAATCAACAAAGTCCAAGAGGGTAGCATCTTTCAGAAAAAGAGACTTGCAAGAACAAGGGGACACAATTTAAAGATAGAAGAAGGGCGGTTCAGGGGCAATGTGAGGAAGTATTATTTCACAGAGAGGGTAGTGGATGCATGGAACAGCCTTCCTGAGGAGGTTGTGGGGTCTAAAACTGTGGGAGAATTCAAGAATGCATGGGACAGACATAAGGCAATTCTTGTGGGGAGTAGGAAGAAATAGGCTGTTGGTTAACTAGGATCTGCGGCCTATCCTGTAGGTAGGGAAATGGGCAGACTAGATGGGCCTAGCAGTCCTTATCAGCCATCAAAGTCTATGTTTCTAAGTACACCAGACATTTCAGCAAATTCATATCTCCTACTGCATGTTCCATCAGTTGCTGAAAGGTGGCCAGGGCACCCGATATCCCCTGTGACATCCTCAGAAACTTGTAGAACCCCAGTGGACAGATGAAGGCTGTTTTCTCATGGTCTTCCAAGGCCATCAGGATCTGGTAGTATCCACTGTGAAGATCCAACATCGAGAACCATTTGATCCCATTCAAGCAGTCCAGGGCATCTTGTATATGAGGCATAGTGTATTGGTCTGGGATGGTCCGCCGGTTCAGGGTTTGATAATCAACACACGACAGACCCATTCTTCTTATGGACAACCACAATGGGAGAGGCTTATGGGCTCCTGGATTCTTGTATCACGCCAGCAGCTAGCAATTCCTGCAGGTGTCTTCTCACATCATCTATGTCTGCTGGGGCTAGGTGTCGGGACCTCTCTCAAAATGGCCATTCATTGTGCAGGCGTATGTGATGCTCCACACCCTGGACACATCCCACATCCCATTCCTTCAACCAAAACACTTGGTCTCTCTGGGCAAGTCTCTTGCTAATTCTAGCCTTCCATTCAGCTGGCAACAGGGAGTCACCAAAGTCAAACAAGTCTGGGGTCACTCTCTCCTTCTCACCAGGGTGCCTGTTGCTGGGCAATACTGCAGTGTCTCGCAGTGTACCATAGCTAGGTGCACCATCTGTTCAAATCAAAGAAAAAAGCTGCCCCACCCAGTTGAGTGTGCTAGTGAGAGTAAAGACCAACCACACACAGAAACTCCAACACCACTCACTGTAGTAAAGGACAAATAAGAGCCGAAAAGCAAACCACTCAACAAGCAAATTGCATGTTGACAAATAATGTAAGTTTTATTCAGTACTTACACACATGAAAAACAGTCAGAGAGACACAACAAATGCCTTCCAAAAAAGGAGGCTCAGATGAGACCCACCAAGCCTCTTTACTGGTTTGCTTCACAGCATCATCAGGGAGTAATGATGCTCTGAAGCGAAACCGGTAAGAAACTTGTGGGTCTCATCTGAGCCTCCTTTTTTTAGAAGGCATTTGTTGTGTCTCTCTGACTGTTTTTCATGTGTGTAAGTACTGAATAAAACTTGTATTATTTGTCAACATGCAATTTGCTTGTTGAATGGTTTGCTTTTTGGGTCTTATTTGTCCTATACTACAGTGAGTGGTGATGGAGTTTCTGTGTGTGGTTGCACCCTCTGTTCACCCGGATCTTCTGATCTGACACACTGTAAATCTGGACCATCACTCGTCATGCATAGGCATGGGCATGAACAGGCAAGATGATGGGCTTGACCAATAATCCTTCTGGCAATTTTCCATTGCGTGGCACATCCAACATCAGTATTTTGTTCTTGACATTTTTCCGGAGGCGGACCTCCCTTTGAATGGTACACTGGGCATTAGAGGCCAGTACCATTGAATCGGGATCCTTCTTCCACACGATCCCCACTGGTTCATCCTGGTCTACGTACTCGGGTTTCTGTTGCAAATCATAGGCCCTCCTGATCAGAGTCAGAATTCTCAGGGCCCTCCCAGTCAGTTGCCCTTGTTTCTCATGACAGAGTTGTGCCAGTCTCCCAAACATATGGGCATTTGTCCCACTTAACTGGGGACCCCATCATACAGTCCGTGTGGGGACACACTAGGGCCAATGTCTCTACTCACCCTCTACACTCATTACAGTTGCAGGAAAAGACAACCAGAGGCGGACATACCCTAGGTAGGGATAACACTTGTCGCTCAGGACCCACACATGTAGGCCTTCCAAGGATTGCAAAGGCACATCAGATAAGTGTTTGTCATACCAGTCCTGAATACAGTGGTCACTATGACCCACTGTCAACACAGCCTGATGTGAATACCATTCACAGTCACAGTAGTCTCCATTGAAGGGCCCACTATTTTGGAACAGTCTGGAGAGGCAGTAGCAGAGGCCTGAACAGACGATTTAGCCACAAAGAAATGTGAGTTAGGGTTTCTCGAACCCTCACTGAGGTCATTTCGGGTACACCTTGGCCACTGATTTGCTTTTTGGAGCTCTCCTTGGAGTCTGTTTACTATTCTTTCTAAGTCCTTCTGAGACCAGTATTCTCTTTTCATATGGTCATCCTTTCCACAGTTGTGACAAATGATAGACTCCTGGGTCATCCTGGGAAAGAACATCGTATAAGGAACTGAAGCAGTAGTAAGAGAGTGGGGTCTAGTATCTGCTTGCAGTGGTGAGTGGTGCAGCGTGTCTTAACTGTTTCTTTAGAGTGGTAGTCAATCCGGTGATCTCAGCCTTGGAACCACCCTCAGCAGCGGATGTCTGAGGGTGCACCCCCATCCCCATGGCAGTCACATCCTGAAAGGGACCAGAATCTTGTTCCATGGGGGAAACCCTTGCAGAGGCACCCGTCTTCAACTCTCAGACTTCCTTTAGTAGCTCATCTTCCAATGCTGGGCCCAGGGCTGAAGTCCTTGCATTCTCAGAGTGCTCGTTAGTGCCAACTTTTGCCCCTGAGCCTCACTTGGCTGATCACTCTCGGTCACTTGTGCAGCAGCAGCAGATATGGTTGCAATTCCCCCATGGGGTCACCTTTGCTCAACCCCCTGAATTTCTTTCATTAGCCCGTCATAGGAGGGGGGCAATTCCAGTCAGGTGGCAAGGTGCAACTGAAACAGTAACAATTCAGAAAACAGAGCAGACTTAAGGATCCGGTCCAGCCTAGTTCGATCTAATTCATTTGATGGAAAACTACCCTTTCTGAGGCACTCTTGTAGTAGCTTTTCAAGCTGAGGTACATACACAGACAATGGCTCCTGGGTACTGCTGGGCATTTCTTAGTCTCCACCACAGATCCTCATCTGAATCCGGGCTCCTGTACACATTTTCCAATGCATTAAGATAGTCCTGTGCAGTTGCTTTGGGGTTATTGGCCCACTTGGCACAGATGGTAGTTAGGGCAGGACCTCGGAGGCTCTCATTCAACCTCTTTCATTTCTCTGCTTCTGAGCATTGCCATTCAAGTACTAGAGGGGCAACACAGTCTATCCAGGTCTCCCAGTCAACCTCCCCCTGGGGGTGGGGAGGGTGCCCGAGAAGATTCTCAGCCTTCGGTAGGAGTCGTGACTAATGGCAGGTACAGATATAGGGGCCAGCATGGGCACAGGCACAGGCACAGAAGGCAGGGCAGGAACAGGTGTTGGAGTGGAAGGGGGTGATGGGGAAGGAACACCCCAGGTGGCAGGAATAGTTTCTTAAAGTCCTCTATGGTTTTCCTTCCTAAGCAACAACTTCGCAAATTCTCCTCAAAAGTCTCAGATAATGGTGGGAGCTCATCTTCCAGGGTCTTTACTGTCTTTGTTATCACTCTCAGGCAGCTGGATTCCCTTCTGGGGCAATAGTCTGTGGCACTTTAGAGCTGTCTGCATGGTCACTACACTCTACCAAGGCTATGAAAGTTTGGGCTATCAAATCAGCCTGTCGACCCACCACCACAGGGTTTTTTAATCATTCAACTTTGAAGAGTGCTCCCTCTACAGTGTCTTTACTGGTACCAAGGGGAATATCCAGTATAAGTAGAGCATTTTGGGGGTCGATCTCCTGCCCAGTACACCATGCCACCAACTGGTGCACAGCCATTTCTACTGTGGTAGCCATTAATCTTTAACAATAATTCATAATTTGTGGTCACTAGAAGGCACAAAATCCCAGCAGTGAGCCTCCAAAATATAACCCCTAGGTGGCGTTATCCCAAAAGCTACTACCCCTGCCTGCTTGGCTAGCAGCAGGTTAAGGTGCCTGAGTTCTGAAACTGGTGCCTCCACCCGGAGGTCAGGGTTGGTAGTGGAGTGGTACTGTAGTGGTCAAGCTAACCTGAGCACAGCCTCCGGGACACTGTAAACCCCTCTTTCCTTACTAGTGGCTGGAACAATACACAATAATCACTTTCACAATACCCCTGATACACCACACAAGTACCCACACTGTCTGCACTTACCACTAGGGCTTTCCTCTGGCCTGGCCCTGGGGACCCCCTGTAAAACAAGGTTATACACATCAAATAACAGCAGTACAGTACTCTTGCACAAACTGGAACCACAGGCAGGGTAAATGCAAAAAAGAGTTAGATCAGATTTATTTAAGGGGCTTGAACAAGGGAGGGACGTAATCAGGTTAATTTGCTTAAAGGCTCTATCAATCAAACAGTTATGCATGCACTTCAGGGTCCATAAACAGTCACACACTCTGGATACCCAGATGGAGAATGGTGGGCTAGCCAGGAACGTTGCAGCTGGTTGGGGCCTTGTGAAGGAAGAAAACAACATGCACAACACACACTATTTGTAATCCGGAGCCAGAGGGCTCAGTTCGTGAAAAGAAAACAATAAGACAATCAATTGATTACTCATGATACCCAAGACTAGACATAGGTTGAATGAAAATCGAGACAGCAGGAGGCCCACACGATTCACCGAGGCATCGTTCCTGTTCAAGCGTGGAGCAGGGGGCTGATCCCCATGCAGGTCTCTCGTCGGTGGATTTCTCTGTGCAGTGGGGGGTAGTCTGGCAGGGCCAGCATGGCATGGCCCAGTCCAAATGGAGATGAACGCGGATTCAGTCCGATTAGGCTGGATAAAGCTTCCAGCAAGCAGAACACAGTTCACACAGTGGGGAACCAAATCACGACCCACTTTCAATATACAGCACATTTACATGTAAGGAAATTCTACAGTACCAGGCAAACCGCTCTCCGGTCACGATCGCAAATTCTCTGCACAAATCGGGATTCAAAAGCAGCTGGAAATCCTGACAGGCTGATCGCATTCAGCAAATCTTTGGTCTTTTTCAGGTTAAAGCTTGGTCACAGTCCAGTGGCTTAAATAGTCCTCACAACTCGGATTCAGTCCAAATAAACTCTATTTTCCTCTCAGGGACAGCAGGCAGACAGGCAGGCCAAAACTCAACTCTTTCACAGTTCTCCCATGCAAAACTACACAGAACTGCTTCTCAAAATCACTTGAGCTGTTACTTCTTCACTTCTCAGCTCAAAACTGAAACCAGCTGCAGCAGCCTGGGAAATTCCACAAGATCTAAAAGGTTCGGTTGGCTGGTCCTCCTGTCAGTCACAACAAAGGCCCCCTTCAGGTGCAAAAGATGCAAAAGCCCAAAACTACAATTCCTACTGATTTTGACTCCAGACAGCTCCTGTAGTCCGCTCCATTTAAGTTCCACCAGTACTAATTGGTTCAATTGCAGTCCAGGACCAAGATAGTGGAGATAAAGAAAACAATCCTTGCTGCAAAGAAGGCAAGTTAGACAAACTACATTACCATTATCACTCTAAATGATTTTCAGCAAACAGTTACATCTTTCAACAGAGCTCCTCTCAGATTACTTATGACTGCAATCCAGGCAGCTTTTAAAGAGACAGTACACAGGGGCTATACAGGCACTCTCTGACAATCACATTTAAACTGCTGAAATGCAGGACACAAGCCTGGCAGGGAGCATTTAGGAAAGCTCGAGGAAGACTTTTCGGAAACCCCCATTTGTAGGGGGGTTACATCTCTTTTTCTGAAAGATGCTACCCTCTTGGACTTTGTTGATTCCCTTGATGTACTTGAAAGTTTCTATCATGTCCCCCCTCTCCCTCCTTTCCTCAAGGGTGTACATATAAAGCTTCTTTAGTCTCTCTTCATATGGTTTCTGGTGCAGACCCTGCACCATTTTAGTTGCCCTCCTCTGGACTGCCTCCATCCTGTCTATGTCCTTGTGAAGAGTCTCCAGAACTGCACGCAGTACTCCAGACGGGGTGTCACCAACTGTCTGTACAGAGGGATGACAACTTCTGTTTTCTACTGGTGATGCCTCTCCCTGTGCATCCCAGTATTTCCCCAGCCCTCCTTACTGCCTTCTCACATTGCCTGCCTTTCTTTAGTCTTCTGATATGACTACCCCCAGGTCCCTTTCCATTTTGTTGCTGTTAGTACCCCGCATTGTGTACTTTTTCACCTGGGTGTTCGTTTCTCAGGTGCATTACTTTGCACTTCTTTGCATTGAATCTAAGCTGCCATACTTTTGACCATTCCTCCAACCCTTCCAAGTCCCTTCTAATCCTTTTCAACCCCCCTGTGTATCAACCTTGTTGCAGATCTTTCTGTCATCTTCAAAGAGGCATACTTTTCCTTCCAGTCCCTCTGCAATGTCACTTATAAAGACATTAAAGAGGACTGGCCCCAGTACTGAACCCCGCGGTATCCCGCTAGTAACCCTGCTTTCTTCGGAATGAACTCCGTTTGCTATAATCCTCTACGTCCTGTTGTCCAGCCAATTCTTTACCCAGGCTACCACCCTGGGACCGACTCCCAGGCTGGCTAACTTGTTTATTTAATCTTTGTGTGGGACTGTGTCAAATGCCTTGCTAAAGTCTAGGTGGGCCATATCCACAGACCCTCCCTGGTCTACTACTTTAGTCACCAGTCAAAGAAATTTATTAGACACATCTGACATGACCTTCCCTCTGTGAATCCATGCTGCCTTGGGTCCTGTGCCCACTGGCCTCTAAGTACTCAACTATTCTTTCTTTCATAAGTGATTCCATCATTTTCCTGCCACTGAGGTCAAATTAACAGGTCTGTGGTTTCCTGCCTCTGCCTTGCTCCCATTTTTGTGATGGGGAATCACATCCACCCTCCTCCAGTCCTCAGGTACCATGCCCATCTCACCTGATTTGTTAAAGAGGCCAGTCAGTGGTGTCATTAGTTCTCCCCTTATTGCTTTTAGAATTCTGGGGTGAATCCCGTCAGGCCCCATTGCCTTGTCCTCCTTGAGTTTTTGGGGTTCTATCAGGACCCTTTCTTCTATGAATGGACTGGTATCAACCCCCCTATCCAGAGTACTTCTGTTGTTTGGTTTAGGTACGTCCCCTCCCTTCTTTTTTTTTGTGAATATGGAAAAAAAGTATTTCTTCAGTATCTCTGCCTTTTCACTGTCACCCTCTGCCCACCACCCCTCCCCTCAGTATCCCTCCCTTGGTCTTTCTTCACTCACTGATGTACCTATAAAAGGTTTTATTTCCCTTATTAACTGAGCTGGCTATTTTTTCCTTGATTTGGGCTTTTGCTATTCTTACTGCCTTCCTTGCTTCCTTCTGCTTTAACTGGTACAGTTCTCTGTTCTGTTACTTCCGTGTTCTCTTATACTTTCTGAATGCTGTCTTTTTCTCCCTAACCTTCCCTGCCACCTCTTTTGAGATCCATAGTGTTTTTTTCCTTCGTTTTGTTTATTTGCTTCACCCAAAGATTTGCTGCCTCTGTGATGGCAGTTTTGATTTTTCTCCATTGTTCCTCCTCCCCTCCTTTCTGACCTTTTTCTAGTGCATTCCTTAGGCACTGTCCCATTCTGCCAAAGTCAGCCATCCGAAAGTCCAGTACCCTTGCTTTTGTATGGCTTGACTCTATGGCTGTGTTTATTGTGATCCACACTGTCTGGTGGTCTCTTGTTCCCAGATGGCTACCCACTTCTAAATCGAGATCCTGTTACCATCCCAGTACTGGGTCTAAGACTGCTCCCTCCGCGTGGGTTCCAACACTAGCTGCCTGAGGCATGCCCCATGCAGGGCATACAGAATGCCTCTGCTCTTGGATGTGGCTGCAGCAAATGTGCTCCACTTAACATCTGGCATATTCAGGTCCCCCATCAACAATATCTCCTCTTTTTCTGCCATTCAAAGGATGCCTTCTATCATTTTCTTGTCCATTTCCTCCCCCTGAGATGGAGGTCTGTATACAACCCCTGTGCAGACTGTGGTGCCATTTCCTGTCTCCAAGGTGACCCACAGTGCCTCCTGTCCTCCCTGTTTACCCTTTAGTTCCATTGCTTCAATTGCTTCCCTTATGTAGAGAGCTACCCTCCTCCTTTTACCCTCCCTGCCCTCCTGTAGATAGTGTACCCTGGAATTTTGACATCCCAGTCATAGTTCTCTGTGAATCAAGTTTATGCCATGATATCCAGGCATCCTCTTCCATTAAGGCCACTAGTTCAGGAAGCTTTTTCCCATACTACAGCACTGGTACTCATTGCCTCCATTTTTTGATGGCCTTACCCCTTTTAGCCCTATCCCTGTACTTACTGCCTTTGCCTTTTTCAACATGTACCCCTGCTCTGCCCCCTATTGACCTCTCTACCTTAGCGTTAACCTCGCTAACTACACTGTGGAGGAGGAGAAGGACACCAGCAGCTGTACTGATAATGATTTGTTTGATCTCATATCGGAGCCTGAAGAGAAAAAGCATAAGAGTGGTGCTGTAGATGATGCAGGGGACGCTGTTTGCAGTTATCCAAGTATCAAAGTTCCTGCCCCCTATATTACTGAAGTTATAAAATCATCCCAAAAAACACAAATTTCCACCACTTCTCCTCAGCTGTCCCACTCCCTTCACCATGCTAACTCAAGAGTTACGAAATCCCTAGCTTGGGATTTTTGTATACTTGACCCAGCTGATGGGACAGTTGCTATCTGTTAGCTATGTCAACCACAAGTTAGTAGGGGGATAAAGGGCAGCCATCTAGGCACTGGTAAGCAACACACACACACACACCTGAAGAACAGGCACCTGTTACTCTGGCATCACCATGAGAAGTATGCCAGTGCAGGGGTTCCTGTCCTCATCATCATCATCATTAGGCAAGGCAAATAGAAATGACAGGGCTATAGACCAGGTAAATGGAGGGTGAGGAGGAGGACTACAGAGAGGAGGAGGAGGAGGATTCTCTGGGTCTGCCTAGTAGTGGACAGAGCAGCAGTGGTGGGTTGAGCAGTACCACCCAGAGTCAGTAAAGCACAGTAATGCCATTGCAGAAACCAACTAAAAATCACTGCTGTCATTCGAGCAGCAGCACATATGAATCCCCATGAGTCAAATACCACCCCACCAATAATGCTGCCATGATGAGTCTAGCTGTTTGGCAGCCCAACCCAAGAAAGGTCCTGCCTATACTGCATAGCATGATTGAGTGTCACTCCAAATTCACTCCAAATCATGCTACTGCACATGAACTAAATACAGTGTAAGACCCCCTATGTGGGTCTTACTACATTGTCCATAAGGAGGTAGGAGGTGATGGGTGCCAGGACCCATAGTTAAGGGGCGGATCCTGGCATCTTGTTATAAAAAGCCACCATGCAGTGGGAAAAGAGAGTTCAGAAAGTGGGAGTTTGGAGTTCAAGAGGGTCGGCTGTTGACCCATGAGGCCCAGGTGGGCGATGACCACTCTGGCTCCCTATCAGGGAGAATGGGTCCCCATCAATAGAGAGGCTGCAGTGGCTGTTGAGAAATTGAATGCTATCCGCACCCATGTAAGAGTTCCCGAGTCAAACTGCTGTGGACTGAGATGATCCGAGGCCTGACTGGAGGCCTCTTTCCATGACCCTCAACATTGGGACAGGTGGCAGTGGGAATCCATGAGCTTGCAAAGGAAGGTGGCTTCCAGGGATGGCCGCAGCCAGGAGGGTGAGAGGCTGAGCCATGTGGACCATGATGTGGCAGCTCACTGATCCTTTGCTGCTGAGTTCTATGTCCACCTGGAAGGGGTCATTGTATAGCAGGTCAAAATCCCTTCCTTGCTGCTCAGAGCTGCAGAACAGGGTGTGAGACAGCCTGGAGCACAGTTTCCCTTGTTTGGGTCTGCTTCACAGAGGGCCTGCATCTGGTGTGCAACATCTCCTGGAGAGTCAAGGAGTGTGTATGTTATTCTTGGGACTGTCAGTCATTTAATCCTCTCCTGCTTAAGAGCTGGATTGGCAGCAAGAAAATCGGAGCCTCATAACCATAAGTTGGGAGGTCCACTTTGAAAATGCCTTAATTTCCTGGAGGTTGGAGTAAGCTTTGTATAGGCTGCTGCCATCACGCATCTATCTGTGAGTCATCATTGGTTCCCTATGTGAAAGCAACAGTGAAACTTTGCGCTTTTCAAAATCTAAGAAATGTACCATGGTCAGCTGCAACTGAACAAACTGTGCCCTCCATGCTCAATGGAGTGGCAATGTTGTTATTGCGGTTTGAGCCTTTAAGTACTTTTTATGTCAACCTGATTGAAAGCATAAATCCAGCCTGCTTTGTATCATTTTCAATCTGGACAGTTAAATTCTTACAGATGAACTAAGGAGAATGAATGCCTGTCTGTGGTTCTCTTTAACCAGTTTTGTCTCCCCAGTATCTGCATGCCTGCACCCCCAATTCACATAATTTGTGAATTCTGGACTACATTTCATGGCTGCACAGTGCCCCTTTCCCCACGAACTCCCCATCTAAATACCTTTAGACAGGGAAGGAGGGCTTACAATGGCAACTATTGTAATGCTGGCAATTGATCTATTGCCATTTTCTTTTGTTGAGAATGTTGGATTTCGGAGGTTGATGATCTGTGCCTGTCCCAAATGGCAGATTCCATCAAGAACATACTTTTCTAAATGTGCCATTCCTGAACACTATGGAACAGTGTCACAAATGATAAACCGTGCCCTGAAACATTCAGCATCACCATACATACATCTGAGCATGGATATTTGGACCAGTGGCCATCAGCTGTTAGCTCCTACTTGTGCATTACAGCACATTGGGTGCAGGTACCCGAGCAGTATTTGACTTTGGGCATGGGAAAAAATTGCACTAAACCCAACTATGGTGGTAACAACACTCTGGGTATTCAATAGCATGCCACACCGACAATGAAGAGTATAAATGGCTCGAACGTGGTTCAGAAAATGCTGGAAGTGCTCCTTACCGAGACTGATGAGTGGTTTCACCCCCATTCACTGTAACCAGGTTTTATTGTGAACGATAATGACCCAAATGTTGTGAAATGCATCAGTGATGGGGGGGGGTTTCTCAGGGTGCCATGCCACTGTCTTAATCTCATTGTGCAAGAGTTTCTAACCCATCCTAATATCAAGGCCATGCTGACTGTGGCCCGTCACATCTGTGTCCATCGGAAAGGCCTGTGACCATCTCCATCATCTGAAGATACAAAACAAACTGCCTCAGCACTGTATGAAGCTGGATGTTGTCACCAAATGGAACTTGACACTGTACATGATCAAGCGTTGAGCAGTATAAAGCCATATCTGAATATCTGCTGCTACATACAACCCGTGACAGTGCTGGAGTATCCATGTCTCTGACAACAGAGCAATGGTGCCAAATGGATGACCTGATCATGATTCCCAGGCCATTCAAACATGTAGCACAGTCAGTGAGTGGGGACACTTCCTGTATCAGTCAGGCAATTCCAATACTACATGCGCTGAGGTAGACACTGGTGAATGCACAGCAAGTGCTGGAGGCAGGTGGTGATAGTGGAAGTTGTGCCTTGAAAGAACACATGCTTCACATCTTAGACTGCAATACACATCTTTCTGGAATTCTGCAGTCTGAAGATTTTGAAACTGCCACCATGCTGAACCCATGCTATAAACATGGGCTGGCATCAGTTATTGAAAGTGGGTGTGAGCAGGTCCAAAAGTGACCAATCTTCTAATAAGATGGGTACGTGGGGCACAGATGCTAAAGACACAGTTGTCTAAGGCACAACATGAAACTCCACAGACACAGGGTGTTGCTACCTCACATGGGAAATGGGCTAAGAAAATATGCAAGTTACAAAGAAAATGCCAAACCTTTTGGGATGTTTTTGTCAGATGGAAATTGAAGACATGGCAGAAAAGGAGGAAGAGGAAGAGGAGCTGATGAGGTGGCAGGACTGCGGGTAGCACAATGCATGGTAGACACATATTTAGCAGAGGCAAGGCACCTTACCATCACCGATGAGCCCTTGCTATACTGGAGCAGCAAGGTCACTGACTGGTCAGCACTGACCTTGGTTGCAATGAAATACCTCAACTGACCACCCTCGAGTGTCAGTGTGCAGCGTCTATTCAGTTTGGATGGGGCCATTGTGTGGGACAGGGCAACCAATAGGTCAACAAAACATGTTGGCTTGCTAACATTTATTAAAATGAATGAAGGGCAACATTCTGCACAAGACAATCATGTCCATGTTCCTACCACATGAAGCTGGTGATGGTGAAGATGAACAGCAAGGTGCTGTTGGCATTAACAAATTGTCTCCTACCACTGAGATAGATAAAGCAGTAATGGAGAGAGAATTCCCATCTGGTGGCGATAACTCCAATCTGGAGGACTGTGAGGGCTGCTTCCTTGATGAGGTTGAAGCATAAAAAAAGATGTGTTGTTTCCCTCCTTTCCCCTCATCAGTATAATTCTTTACTTTATGATTCACAATTCTGTTACTTTCAGTCATTTTACTATTCCCAATCCCCAAATGTGCTGCTGTTTCCTTGCACCTAATCAATTACCTGCCTCCACCACCTAAATGTGATGTCTAAAGACAATGCCTGTTCCAGCCAGCAAGACACAGCACCGCCTCCTCTGGCTTGCTTGAGTCCTACACAGTCACAAACAGCATGGGCCACCGCCTTCACACTGATGCAGCATAAAAATGCCTTTACCAGCTAGGCAAAGCATGCCTGCTCCAGCCAGCAAGACACAACACCACCTCCTTCTCTTCCTACTCCTACTCCTCTGGCGTGCTTGAGTCCTACACAGCCACAAACAGCATGGGCCACCGCCTTCACACTGATGCAGCATAAAAATGCCATTATCAGCTAGGCAAAGCATGCCTGCTTCTGCCAGCAAGACACACCACCACCTCCTTCTCTTCCTACTCCTACTCCTCTGGTGTGCTTGGGTCCTACACAGCCACAAACAGCATGGGCCACCGCCTTCACACTGATGCAGCATAAAAATGCCATAACCAGCTAGGCAAAGCATGCCTGCTTCTGCCAGCAAGACACAACACCACCTCCTTCTCTTCCTACTCCTACTCCTCTGGTGTGCTTGAGTCCTACACAGCCACAAACAGCATGGCCACCGCCTTCACACTGACACAAAAACTGTCCTGTCTCTAGGAGATACTGTTTGGCTTGATCCTATGGTACAAGTTACAAACTGCCCTTAAAAACTCATATAAATACTATGTTCGCTCTGAGATAATATCTACTGGATTTGAAATGGACAATCCACGTCATGTGAAGCAGCTAAAAATACTTTGCAGAGAATCCAGAATCGATACTGGTGATGGTACCATCACAACTCTACTGCAACAGTCCAGTCTGGAACTGTATAACAGGATACCCAAGTCGACCCTCCAACCAGCCAGCTCATCGAGGCTACAGGATGGAGGGGGAGTTGCTGACAGTCACAAAGGAGGAAAGGGACCTGGAGGGTATTATTTCAGACAACCTGAAAATGTCAAAGCAGAGTGCTTTTGAAGGTTATGAAAAAATGATGTAAAATTGCATGAATTTAATGTTAGGCATGAAAGTGTGTCTGTACCCTTATTTTCCAATTAATCCATCTCCTTGTCTGTTTATTTTGTAGGAATGCATGATAATCAGTCTTAGGTCCTGTGACTCCTATCTACCCGGAATAAAATGTAATTTGGAGTTCATATTGGTTACCTCAATTTCAGCTCTCCAGGACCTGATGATTACTTTCATTCTCTGCATTTGAAATATTTTTTGTGTAATTTATATTGGTGATTTTGTAGTATGGTGATGGTCTTCTGTGTAAGAAATGTAACTTTATAAACACATTTTTTGATTAAAAAAGTTGGGGATATTTATACTTAATGATATGCATGATGCTGTTCTATGATGTCATGTTATAGTAATTAATATTGATGAGTCAACATTTAAAAGACAGTTGGTTCCTTGTAAGCCACACCCCTTTGAAGACTCGTGACAGTTGAGGCACTAGGGGGCTATTGTTACCTGTGAGATTACCTGTGTGGTTCTGAGATTGCATAATGCAGCATGAGAGGAAGATAAGTAAATAACTTTTGCAAAAACAAAAAGCTTTCATGTGGACAATCTTTCATTTTCACGCTAGTAATCCTGTTCTCTATGTGCGCACTCACCACTTGGAAATTACAGTAAGATGGGAGTTGACAATGGCTATACCTTATGGCTGCCACCACAGTGGGTACTTTAGTAGAGTCTAAATAATCTTTCTTGTCTTCACAGGTATCCTGTGCTGCTGTCTACTGCTCCAGCAATCAAGCCTTTGCCATCTTCTCCGTCCAAACAACATTGTAAAAGACACCTGCTGAAAATGATATGAAATAGAGCAACAGTAACAAAAAACAGCCTGACATCTGCAAAACTTTTCAGAATTAAAAGACCCCCCCCCCCCAAAAAAAAGCTTAACTTCCGTGGTTGGGTGGTTGGAAAAAAATGCTAAATTCCAAAAAAAGATACAGGCTGGACTTGTGCAGCAACATGATTTCATCATCCTAGTGAGAATACCTGAAAATAGAAAAACAGTAAGAAATGCTGAATGTTTGCTTGCTGGCATTGCCATTGGTAGTGTAGGAGTTAGAGAGCTGCATAATAGGAATGGCAGTGAAGTATGGAACTGAAGCCAACCCTACCACCACCCTGCAGAGAGTGACAGGCATTGGGGTATGCCTTTAGGTCATCAGGCATAACCGCCATGCCATTTCACCACACCTACCCTGCAGACACCGACAAGTGTCATGGTGTGCCTTGGGGTCTTTGGCCTTATGCTCACCCCATTCCATCAGGAAATATGGTGAGATGGGTGCTGTATGGAGAATGGAGTGAACTTTGGGGCTGAAGAGTCAAGGCACACCTCCATGTCTCTCACTGGCAGCAGGGTGTGGAATGGTATGAGCATTACAGGCAAGAATCCCAAGTCACACCCATGATGCCTGTCAACCTCTACAGGGTGGTGCGTTATGATCGGAAACCTTAACGTCTCAGGAGTTCTTTGGCATTTTCACTCCAAATTTTCAACATGGGTTTTTGTGACCCACATTATGAACAGTGGCAATATCAGTTCTTTAGCCAAGCTGATTTTGCTAGCGACTACACCATTTGGCACCACAGGTGCGAAAACACATTTCAAACAGGATGTGAAAAATGACAGCTATACTGTTCACGGGGAGGTGGAAAAAATGGCAATGTTGAAAATCTGCAGTGAAAATATTAAAAAAACTGGTGAAGTCATGAGTGTGTGTAGAAACTGTGCAATGCACACCCATAATGCAATAGGTTTGGGGATGTTTTACATCAGATTGTCAACAGAGGCATTTTGTAACCTCCGCTCATGAACAGTGTCACAGTGATTTTCTTAATCTGTCCCGAATGGTGATTTCCCACAGCGACCACGCATTTCAGCACTGGAAGTGCAAAAACACATTTCAGCCATGGTGTGAAAAATGACAGCTGTACTGTTCATAAGGAAGTGTGGAAAAATGCCAGTGATGAAAATCTGGACTGAAAATATTAGAAATCCATGAACTTACAAGGGTGTCAATGAAAGCTATGCTCAATGATGCGTTAGTAACAAAGTCATTTTTTGGACTTCTTTCACCAAATTTTAACATTGCCATTGTAACATCTCTGCTCATGAACAGTGTCACTGTGATTTTCTTACTCTGTCCCGAACATTGATATCACACACCGGCTACGCCATTGTGCACTACATGCACGGAAACATGTTTTGGGCGAGATGTGAAAAATGACAGCTGTACTACTCATAAGGAGGTGTGGTAAAATGGCAATGTTGAAAATCTGGAGCAAAAATTATGAAAACTCACGAACGTACGAGCGTGCGTAGGAACAGCACAACGCATGCTAGTGAAACAGTTATTTTGGGGAGTTTTTTCACCAAAATTTTAACATAGCCATTTTAACAGTTCTGCTCATGAACAGTTTCACTGTGATTCTCTTAATCTGTCCTGAACACTGATTTCGCACACCAACTGCACCATTGTGCACTACATGTGTGGAAACACATTTTGGGCAAAATGTGAAAAATGACAGCTGTGCTGCTCGTAAGGAGATGTGGTAAAATGGCAATGTTGAAAATCTGGAGTGAAAATATTGAAAATTCGTGACTTTACGAGTGTGCATAGGAACAGCGCAACACATGCTCGTAAAACAGTCATTTTATGGAGTATCATCACCAAATTTTCAACATAGGCATTTTAGGACCTCCGTTCATGAACAGTGCCACTGTCAGTTTCTTAATTTGTGCAGAACACTGATTTCCCACACCGACCACGCTATTCCGCACCAGAAGTGCGAAAACACATTCCACCCAGGGTGTGAAAAATGACACCTGTACTGTTCACAAGGAGGCCTGAAAAAATGCCAATGTTGAAAATCTGGAGTGAAAATATTGCAAATTCACAAAGTTACAAGCGTGCACAGCAACTGTTCAATGCACGCTTGTAAAACAGTCATTTTGGATTTGTCCCACCAAATTTGCATCATAGACTTTTGAGCCCACCTCATGAACACTGGCACTGTCATTTCATTACTCAGTCCTGAAAGGTGACTCTGCACAGTGACTCCAAATCACCTTTCGGGGCTGATTAACGCCATGACAGTGATAGAATTCATGAGGAGGGGTCCCAAAACCCCATGTTGAAAATTTGGTGGCAAAATCAAAAATGCCTGAGATATCCATCAAAGTCGAAAAACCCTGTTTATTCTATTATACAGCTTACCAGCATTTCTCAGTTCATGGTCAGCTTTGAAGACTGCAGGCGTGTTCCCGTCCATCAAAGATCATCGCGCCACACTCCAGAGGTAAGTATGTGGTGAGGGGGTGGGAAAGGCAGGGTGCACAGTGGGTGGGTGTGGGTTGTGGGAGGGGCCAGGAGACAGCCAGGGGACCGTTTCCTTCGTTACAGGTAAAAAAAGACATTGCTGGATTTTTTATTTACAAGGCACTGTAACATGCTGGGGTGGGCTCCAACATGCCAACTGAATCTTTTGGGGCGCTGTAGCAGCGATGGGGATTAGGCACCCCTGTCAGACACACAACAAAGGGGGACATTATGCAGATGGGGATTGGGCACCCGTCAGCAGACAAGAAAACCAGAGGGTCCATTACATACTGCTGACAGGGAGTGGACTCACAATGACGTAACATACATCTGGGGCACTACAGCTGACAGGGTTGAGGCCCCATCGGCAAACAAATGTATTGGGGCACATGCTGCCAGAGGGATTGGGCACCCCTCAGCAGGGGAGGGTTAATATTGTTTGTGAACGGGTGGCAAGCCGCCGCCATGTTCTAAACAATATCAGCTACAAGTCCGCCTGCAATAGCTGGCTGCAATGGCGGCCCCTGATTGCAGTGGCTATTTTTTCACAAGTTGGTGGCAAGGTTCCAAACTAGTGTCACCGGCTGTTCCCCATTATTGGTGGACATCACACATGCCCCCAAATGCCATGCTGGTATTGGCCTCAACAGTGCCGCTCCTCCAGAACCTGCTTGACACCAAGCTGCCACAATTTGTTTCTTGCACTGTCGCAAGCAACATGAAAATAGAAATAAAATGGTTACAACAACCCCAGTCAAAAAGGAAATAAAATAAAATACTTACCTTTGCTAGTAAGTCACAAAGTTGTTGAGTAAAGAGTAGAGCAGACTACATCTTTTTCCATGCAAAGTACTGGAATGGCCTGTTAATGTTGTCCGAGTTTGTATATTATTTTGGCATAAATGGAGCTGTAAATGTGGAAGGAGCCAATGAACGATTCAAACAGATCCTCAAGAGTGTACAGCAAAGTGATCTAATTCCTTCAGTAGCTCCTTTTTATTTTTAAGCTTTTAGAATTTTCAGAACTGAGAAATTGATATATTGTGCTTGGAAGTTGTGTATACTGCAGTGCTTGACAACACAGACTGTCTGAGAGGGTGATAATCGGCATACTGGTGCAGCAGCAGTTTATTGCCAGAATTACTGATTTCTGGTTTGGGAGAGAATTTCCAGAAGTGAGAAATGTATACATTGTGCTTGGCAGTTGTGTGTACTAAATTGCTTGACAGCACAGACTGTCCAAGAGGGCAACTTAAACAGTATAGTAGCAACAGCAGTTTATTACCAGCAATACTGATTTCTGGTTGTGGGAGAATTTCCAAAAGTGAGAAATGTATATATTGTGCTTGGCAGTTGTGTGTGCTAAATTGCTTGTGTAACCCCACTGTTACCCAGGGTTACTAGGATCCCAGTAAGACCTAGTGGTAGGCAGGGAAGGCAGCTTGTGAAACTCCAGTTAAATGGATTTCACACTGTCTCACTCTGTTCTCAGCTGAGACTGAGGGATGACATCATTTAGAACTGTCGCAGCTGCATAAGCCACACTGGAATGTTGCAGTTGGAGGTTAGAGTAGAATGTTGGGGAATTTGAAATGAGTAAGTAGAGTCTGTGGCAGTCAGTAGAAGAGGTGCTCTGCTGTAAGCAGGCCCTCAGAGCTCTAAGCTCTGTCAAAGAGCTATTTTTTTGTTGCATAGGTGTGTGTTCTCACCTGAAGAGGAACACAAGAAGAGCACATTGAAGTCGTGGAGACCGCTTCCAGTGGTTCAGGGACCCATTCCTGGGGGGATGGGGGGAAGGAATCAGTCTGCTTCCAGGGGCAACCCCCCTGGTCCGGCTAGCGAAAAGAAGTTGCCTGATTTAAGTTCATGCTGAGGCACCAGAAGCTCTGGATGAGAGTTCTTTGAGGAGAAAACACCTGTGGGGCACCTGCAACCAAGGGTGAGTTTGCTCTGCTAAAGGGCCATGTGTTTTTACCTGAATCAAGATTAAACTAAAGGGACTATTACTGTGGAGTCAGGAAAGGACAGCCAAGTACAGTTTGGAAAATGTGGGGATTGGACTGCTTAACTCTGTGGGGGGGTCTAGAGTAATGGACACAGCCTCTTATTAAGTATGTTCATGTTCAGCACAAATGGGATGTAAAGACAGTAGACTGAATGTGAATACATTTAAAAAGAATCTACACAGCAAAGTGTTTTAAAGGATGAGGTGTTACAGTCCAGAGAAATGGCTGGGTATGAATTATGGGAGCGAGAGGTGGGAGACCCCCCATCAGTAGTAACTAAATTCACCTCTATGGATTTGCTCTGGGACACCTGTTGCTTTCTCTCAGGTACATGGCCAGTGCCTGAGGAAAGTACCCAGATGTGGGATTGATGAGGAAGATTCCTTTATGGAGCAGAAGTGCTCATAGATGGTTTAGGGAGCCACCAGTAAATGTTCCCATGCTATATGGAAAGTGTCCAAGTGGCTGGCAAGAGAGCCGAGCCAGGGAAAACCCAGAGCAGCATACAAGTTCAGGCTGTGTGCCCAGTGTGTTTCAGAGCCTGAGGGCTAAAGTGATGAGGATGTGTTCTGGTCTCCTTAAATCTGAATTTCCAGGAGTGTAGCCCCGTGGGGGGTCCATCTATGCTTTGTTTATTCTGTTGGATGTGAATAAAAGCCACACTTTAGAATCCCACTTCTGGTATTGGACATTACAGTTATCGCTTCCTTTGTCCAGAGTTACTTGGGTGCCCCTGATGCAGAGTAGCCAAACCTAGCCAATGTGCCGAGTGACATATTCCTCCCCAAACCCAGCCCACCAGGTACAGCTGTCAAGATAGAAATGGCATACCTGGGTGGGGGTTACACTTGACAACACAGACTGTTCGAGAGGGTGACTTAAACAGCATAGTAGTAGTGGCAGATGCAGCAGTTTATTACCAGCATTACTGATTTCTGGTTTGGGGGAGAATTTCCAGAAGTGAGAAATTTATATATTGTGCTTGGCAGTTGTGTGTACTAAAGTGTTTGTACTGAAATTTGGCCTACTTTTGTTTTTCTGGAATATTTGCACTACTGTTGTGCAGAGAATTACAGTAAGTGCAGCCAGTGGCAGAGTGGAGAGTGAGACACACAGCACAGCATAATGTAGCAGCAGTAGTTGAGAACAATTGTAGTGATAGTGTAAAGACTGTGCAGTTGCTCAAGAAAGACAACAGATTTGAAATAAGATTTTTTTCTTTTGAATGGATGAGAACAGAAGAATCTCAATAGCTAGAAAAAAGCAGTAGCACAAATCAAGAAATACAGAGAAAAATAAAGATGGATGAACTTTTTTTTCTTTTTAACATTTTTTTTTTAATTTTTAGGGTTAAATAGTGCAACAGTAACAGAAATAAAGAAATACATATAGACAGAAATAGGGATAGAAACACAGAACATAGAAACATGGAATCTGATGGCAGATAAGGACCGCTTGGCCCATCTAGTCTGCCCATTTTCCCTACCTGTTTCATATACCACATATCCTAAATGATCTGTGGCTTACTCTCTCTTTCCTATCGCTAGAGTTCCTTTATGTCTGTCCCATGTTTTTATGAATTTCCCTACCATTTTGGCCCCTACAACCTCTGACAGGAGGCTGTTCCATGGATCCATCACCCTTTCCATGAGAAAATACTTTTTTATGTTACCCCTACGTCTGCCCCCCCCCATTGTCATATCATGGCCCCTTGCTTTTGAACATCTTCTTTTTTTGAAAGATGCTATCCTCCTGTACCTTACTTACACCCTTGAGGTATTTGAAAGTCTCTATCATATCCCCCCTCTCTCTCTTTCAAGGAAAACATATTGAGATCCTCCAGTCTCTCTTCATATGACTTTTGGTGCAGGCCCTGCACCATTTTTCTCTATTCTACTCTATGTCCTTCCAGAGATGTGGCCTCCAGAACTGGACACAGTACTCTAGATGAGGTCTCACTAATGATCTATACAATGGCATCACCACCTCCTCCCTTCTGCTGGAGATACCTCTCCCTATGCACCCCAGCATTCCCCTGGCTCTCCTCACAGCCTTCTAACACTGTTTGGTAACCTTTAGATCATCAGATATGATTACTCCCAGGTCCCTTTCCTGTTTGGTGGCTGTCAGTACCTCCCCCCCATCATGTACTCCTCCCCCACATTTCTGAGCCCCAAGTGTATGATCTTGGACTTCTTTGCTTTGAATCTTAGATGCCACACCCTTGACCATCTCCTCAAGCCTACTTAGGTCCTTTCTCATTTATCCTACCCCTTCTGGAGTGTCAATCCTGTTGAAGATCTTCATGTCTTCTGCAAAGAGACAACCTTCCTTCCAGCCCTTCTGCAATGTCACTTGAAGACATTAAAGAGGACTGGTCTAAATACTGATCCCTGTAGGACCCAGCTGGTCACCCTCTCTTGGTTCATCACCACCAGCTATGTCCTACTGCTCATAGAAACATAGAAACATAGAAGTTGATGGCAGAAGGAGACCTCTAGGTCCATCTAGTCTGCCCAATTGTTTTAGACCTATTTTGTCACTCTAGTTGCCCTTTGTAGTCAGGGCTCCCTTGTGTCTATCCCATGCATTCTTGAATCCCCCCACAGTGTTGGCCCCCACAATCTCTTGGGGCAGGCTGTTCCAGGCATCCATCACTCTTTCTGTGAAGAAAATCTTCCTGGTGTTGGTAGAGAACCTCCCTCCTTGCAGCCTGAGGTCATGTCCCTGGTCCTGGAGCCCTTCTTGAGTGAAAAGTTCCTGTGCTTGTACCTTGTTAATGCCTTATATGTACTTGACTGTTTCAATCATGCCCCTCTCGCCTCTGCTCCAGGAAGCACATATTCATTTCCTAAGTCTTTCTCATTGGACATGTACTGCAGACCCTGAATCATTTTTATCACCTTTCTCTGTACTGTTTCCACTCAATCAATGTCCTTCCTGGTGGGGCCTCCAGAAATGGACTCTGTATCACAGGTGAGGCCTGACCATCGATCTATACAGTGGTAGTAAGCCTCTCTCCTCCTGCTCGTGATTCCCTCCCAATGCAGCCCAGCATTCTGTTGGCCTTCAATGTTGCCTTCTCACACTGCTTACTAATCTTCTAGTCATATGAGATTATGATTCCCAGATCTCAGTTTCTGGTTTGAGGCAGCCAGGCAATACTCCTTTCTTGGATTTTTCTTTCCTATGTGCATGCCCTTGCACTTTTGGCATTAAATCTCAGCTGCAGAACTCAGACCATTCTTCTAGTTTCTTGAGATCAGCTTTCATCTTGCTCATGCCTTCTGAGGTGTCCACCCTGTTACATATCTTGGTGTCTCTGTGAACAGACACACCTTCCCTTCCAGTTCATCAGCGATGTCTGTTATAAAAACACTGTAACCAATTTGTGACCCAGTTTACCACCCTGGGACCACTCCAAGGCTGCCCAGTTTGTTTATTAGCCTCCTATGTGGGACAGTGTAAAGGCCTTGCTGAAATCCAGGTAAAACCACATCCACCGCCCTGCCTGGTCCACCTCCCTAGTTACCCAGTAAAAGAAATCTATCAGATTTGTAAGGACAAGATCTTCCTGCTGTGAATCCATGCTGCTTCAGATCCTGTGCTCTGTTGAATTTGAGATATATCACAAACCTTTCTTTTAGTAGTGATTCCATTAGTTTCCCCACCACCGAGGTCAGGCTGACTGGCCTGTAATTGCCAGCCTCCTCCCTGATCCCACTTTTGTGGAGAGGTACTATATTCCTCCTCCAGTCCTTTGGTACCACACCTGTTTCCAGCGAACTGTTAAACAGGGCTGTCAGTGGTGCTGCCAGCACCTCCCTGAGTTCTCTTAATACTCTAGGCTATATCCCATTCATCTCCATTGCTTTGTCCACTTTCAGATAAGTGAGTTCCTTTAAGACTCTCTCCTCCTTAAATGGACTGGTGTCCACCTCCCTCCCAGTGGTGCTTCCGTCACCTAACTTTGGTTCCTCCCTTCCCTTCTTCTGTGAATACTGAACAAAATACTTGTTCAGTTTCTGCTTTCTTGGTCCCCATCTGCACTTCCCTCCTACCCTTTTTAGTCTCACAATCCCAGCCTTAGTCTTTTTCTGCACCAATGGGCGTGCCTGAAAAGTTCTTGTCCCTTTGCTATTCCCTGGGATATTTTTCTTCTGTTTGCCTTTGGGATCCTGACTGCTTTCCCCACCTCCCTCTGCTTTTCTAAATACATTTCCCGTCTTCTTCCTCTGTGTTTCCTTGTACCTCCTGAATGCCACCTTTTACCTTACCTTCGGCCACATCCTTTGAGAACCATAGTGTTTTTTTCTTTCTCTTTGTTTTGCTGACTTGCCTAATACAATGGCTCGTTACCTCCACTATGGCTTCCTTAAGATTCTCCCATTGTTCCTCCACCCCCCCTTTTCTTCTTCCCTGCCCTGCCAGTGATTTTCTAAGACATTCTCCCATGTTTGCAAAGTCAGCCTGCCTGAAATCCAGGACCCTTGCTTTCGTGTGGTTTGATTCTTCTGCTGTTCTCACATTGAACCACACTGTACTGTGATAAGCTTGATACAGATGTTCCCCCACTTTTACATCTGTAATTCTGTCCCCATTGGTGAATACCAGATCAAATGTCACTCCCTCTCGGTGGGCTCCATCACTAGCTGTCTTAGGCATGCCCCTGCAGGGCTTCCAGGATGTCTTTCGTTCCTGACTGAGGCTGCAGCCTCATTGCTCCAATCCACATTCAGCAGACTGAAGTCTCCTACCAACAGCACCTCCTGTTTAACTGTCACTCTGTGGATGGCTTCCACAACTACCCTGTTCAGCTCTTCTCCTCATGCAGGAAGTCTGTAGATCACTTCAGTGTGAATGGCAGTGCCATTTCCCATCTCCAGGGTGATCCGCAGTGCCTCTGCCTCTCTCTGCATTCTCTGTACCTCAGTTGCCTTAATTCCTTCCGTGACATAGATAGCCACTCCTCCTCCCTTTTTACCCACCCTGTCCCTCCTGAATAGAGTGTAACCTGATATTGTCAAATCCCAGTAATGGTTCCTCGTGAACCATGTCTCGGTAACAGTGACAATGTCCAGGTCAGCCTCAGCCATCAGGGTCACTAGAGCTAGGATTTTGTTTCCCAGACTGTGGGTATTTGTGCACATGGTCTTTTAATTTTTACTGCATCATCTCCTAAAAAGTCCCCTCCTGACCCTATTGATGAACAATTTTTTCTTTTTAAGTTTTTACATTTTTTATTTTTATTTTTAGGGTTTAACAAAGGGTAAAAGAGAAAGGTGAAAAAAATATCTGGGTTGGATGGCTATGGCCTGAGGACAGGTGGTGCACTGCCACTTTGCAGTTCTGCCAAACCCTCCAGAATGATTTGGTGATTTCAGCAGCACCACCTCCAACAGCTCCTTCATCTGCACAGCTTACAGGAGGCTCCCTACCTCACAGCAAAGCTGTTCAACTTCCACATGGGTGGATGTGGCAGGAGGATCTGAGGCAGGTCTCTCAGGTGCCCCCACTGAAGCACCTGAGTCAGATTGAGGTACCTCTCCTAGTCCCTCCATCTCCTTCTGCACCTGTGCACCACATTTCTTTCTCTTACCCAACAGAGAAGAACCAGTAGGTGGCACCACCTCCACCCTCACCAATTTTATTTCTCAGATTTTCCTCCCACCCTTGCAGTGCCTCCCTCTAAGGTGTGTGTGCGCCCACCTGTCCCAAAATGGCTCCCCATTTCCACACTGAACAACAGTGTGGCATAGTTTGAAGGTGACCAACTGTTGTCGGTGGGATCAGTATCAAAAAAGTCCCAGACAAGGGACTTCAACTGCTGTCAGTGAAGGGAAGAGCAAGACGGTCTTGGCTGCATCTCCTTCTCCTTATGGTTCCAGGTGGTGGTGGTAGTACAACAGCTGGCTGGGCTGGAGCTTCCTTTGCTGTTATTGATGCTGGCTCCTTGCCTCATCTTGTTGCTGGGGTGCTACGCTGTGGGGGGGGGCGGGGTTGGATGCTGCTGCTATCTCATCCTACTGCCAATGCCATGAGCCATACCTTAAAAAAAAACACTAAAAGAGATGAAAAATAGCACAAATAAAAGTGTTTGATATAATGAAAATAACAGCTGAAGAACAGCTAAACAAAGATTCAAACTGTACAGTAAAAATAAGATGAAGAACAAGCAAAAGAAAGCCCTTAAATAGAAGCATAGAAATGTGACGGCAGAAAAGGACCACCAGGCCCACCCATTCTGCCCACTTGTCTAACTATCTGCTAGGACATGCCCTTCCACCTCACCCCCTCATCCTCATCAGTCCCTTGTGTCTGTCCCATGCTCTTTTGAAGCCTTCCACAGTTGCTTTTCCATTTATCTCCTCAGGGAGCCTATTCCACTTATCTACCACCTTCTCTGTGAAAAAGTACTTCCTAATGTTACCCTTGAACTATCCCCCGTCAATCTGTAACCCATGCCCCCTAATTCTCTGATTCCCTTTCAGCTGGAATATGCATCCCGCTGGCTCCTGGTTTATACCTTTTAGGTACCTGAAGGTCTCAATCATGTCCCCCCTTTCCCTCCTCTGTTCCAAGGAGTACATGTTCAATTCCCCCAACCTTTTCTCTTAGGACAGGTGGTTAAGCCACTTAACCATCTTTGTTGCCCTCCTCTGAACTCAATCCAGCCTCCACACGTCCTTTCTGAGATATGGCCTCCAGAACTGGATCCCATACTACAAATGCGGCCTTACTAGATGGGTGTACAAGGGTACTATGACCTCACTCCTTCTATTGGTAATCCCCCTTCCGATGCAGCCCAGCATTCTGCTGCCCCTAGCCACTTCTCCCTCTCAGTGCTTTTCCACCTTCAGGTCCTTCAATATAGTGATGCCTAGGTCCCTTTTCTGTTCTGTTACTTCCAGGTCTCAGCCACCCATACAGTACCCGGCCCTCTGGTTTCTGTATCCAAGATGCATGATCTTACACTTGTCCATGTTGAATGAAAGACGCCACCTCCTTGACCATTCCTCGAGCCTCCTCAGACCCATCCACATTCTTCCTACCCCTTCCAGAGTGTCCACCCTATTGCAGACTTTCATATCATCCACAAACAGACTCATTCCCCCCTTCAAGGCCCTCCGTGATGTCCCCTATGAATAGATTGAACAGTAGTGGCCCTAATACTGACCCCTGAGGGACCCCACTGGTGACCTTGCCCTTTCCTGATGCCACCTCATTTACAATGACTCTCTCTCTCTCCTGCCCAACCAGCCAGTTTCCCATCCATTGAACCACCTTCTGTCCCAGATCCAGGCATGACAGCTTGTACAGCAGTCTCCAGTGTGGCATAGAGTCAAATGCCTTTTTGAAATCCAAATAAGCAACATCCATTGCCCTCCCCAATCCAGTTCCTTGGTGACCTTATCAAACAACTCTAGCAAGTTTGTTTGACAGGATCTACCCCTGGTAAAGCCATGTTGCAATGGATTCATCAGGCCGCTTACCTCCAGGTAATTGTCGATCCTGATTTTCAGTAGTTTCTCCATGAGCTTGCCCACCACCAATGACAAGCTCACAGCCCTGTAATTACCCTTCTTCCTCCCCTCCCCCCTTGCAGAGGGATCACATTCACCTGTCTCCAGTCCTCCAGTACCACTCCAGACTCCAGGGACCTGTTGAAGAGTGCAGTCAAGGTGCCGCCAGTATATCTTTAAGTTTCTTCAACACCTTGGGGTGCACCCCATCTGGCCCCATCACCTTGTCCACCTTCAGGTAGCCTAGTTCTCCCAGAGACTCCTCCATCTGAAATGGACTCGTATACACTCCCCCCCACCTTGGTTTCTCCCGCTCTGCTGCCCACCCCATCTTCCTCCTTAGTGAACACCAAGCAAAAATTGTTGCTTGCTAGCTCTGCCTTCTCTCTGTCCCCTTGTATCAGTTCACCATTGCTTGTTTTTAGCCGGAGTATTCCCTGCCTAGTCTTCCTCCTTTCACTGACATGCCTAAAAATGGTTGTATCCCCTTTTTTGACCGTGCTAGCTATGTTCTCCTCTGTTCATGCCTTCGCCCTCCTTACTTCTACCCCTGTTCCTCTCTGGCTTACCTGGTACCTTTCCAAGTCCTCTTCAGCTTGTGTTACCTTGAACTTCCTAAAGGCCTTACCCTTCGCCATGACCTTTTCTGCTATAACTCTATTAAACCACAGAGGTTTCCTCCTCCTTCTTCTATTTTTGTTTAATATCTTGGTGCATAGGTCCGTGGCCTCCACAATAGCTTCTTTTACCTTCTTCCATATGTCCTTCACATCTGTTAACTCTTCCACCTCCTCCAGAGCCCTCCCCACTAATTCCCACATTTTTCTGAAATCTGTTCTCTTAAAATAAAACACCCTCAACTTAGTCCGGTGAACATCCACAGTGTTCCTTATTGTGAACCAAACTGTGTTGTGGTCATTCGTACCAAGGTGTTCACCCTCCGACACCTCTCCTATCCTATCCCCATTTGCCAGGACCAGATTGAGAATAGCTCCTGCCCTGGTTGGCTCCCTGACCAGTTGCCTTAGGAGAGCCATTTGCAGGGAGTCTAATACCTCTCTGCTGCTGATGGATGATGCCGATAGTGTGTCCCAGTCCACATCTGGTAGGTTCGGGTCTCCCATCAGCACCACCTCACCTTTAGCAGCCATTCTCACAGATTTGTCAGCCATGCATCTATCCACAGATTCCTGCTGTGCTGGGGGCCTGTAAACCACCCCAGCACACACCACCTCTCCTTCCCCGCAGCCAAGGAGACCCATAGTTCTTCAGCCTCACCCCACTTGCCCTGTAATTCTGTCACCCGGATATCCTCCTTTACATAGAGTGCACCCCCCTTTCCTCCCTGTCCCTTCTGAAAAGTGTATATCCTGGTATCTCCATGTCCCATCCTTACTCTCAATGGCACCAGGTTTCAGTTACTCCCACAATGTCAAGGCTCGCCTCAGTCATTGCCGCTGCTAGATCTGGGATCTTCCTACCCAGACTTCTGGCATTTGTACACATGGCCCTCCAACCCCATCTTCTCCATTTGCTACACCCCCTATATTCCCCACCCTCAGTCTACTTGCCTATTGGGGGAGCATGCTGCCCTCCATGCCATGTCTTACAGGTAGAGTTTCCCCTTGTCTCCCCACTTTAGTTTAAATGATAGTGCTTCTCAACATAATCTTCCAGTTTACATTTGAGCACTGCTTTCCCCTCCCTATTTAAGTGCAGCCTATTCAGGGCATAGAGGCTATTGTCCCTCCATGTTGTTCCCCAATCTCCTACTACTCCATATCCCCTTTGAGTACACCATCCTGCTAACCAAATGTTAAATTCATCTATTCTTTGTTTCACCTTTATGCTGGCCTTGGTACTAGCAGTACCTTGGAGAATGTCAACGATTTGAAATCCAAGCTGCTGCAGAACCTGGCCAGTCTCATAACCATGCCTGCACCTCCATCACACTACTCCTTGTCCCTAAGTAGAACAGCAGATGTGTTCTCTCATCCAGTGCCTTCCCCCTTGAGCGGATCCAGTGTATGACATTTGCCACCATTATTCCTGGCAGGCATTTCACCCATATTTTTCCCCTTCTGCCTCCCCTTCTTCCCCATGTAACACCTTTTATAATAGAGTCCCCTATAATTAACACCCTATCCCTTCCTCCTCCTGGGCACCTCTCACTACTGCTTTCTCCCACCCTTTCCCTTTTCAAGTTATCCCCATCCTTACCTTTACTTTCTTCTCCATTTCCTCCTCTTGTTCATCTCCTGAGCCAGTGTTTGGTTCCTTGACTCCTCTGTACCACTTTCTGCCCTGTGCCCTGCTCCATCTGAATACCCCTCCCGAGTTTCCCTCCATCCCCCATCCTTTTCCCAGCTTCATTTCAGCTCCTTGCTCCCTGTCTTCAACTTTTTCTGCAGAAGTCCCCATCTCCTGCATCTTTTCTCCCACCCCGGGTTGTTCCTGCGCAGTTCTCAAAGGTCCCTCGCTTGCTGATCCTATCTGTGCATTTTAACGGAGACCTGATATGGGGTCCTCCTCTCCCTCTCTGATTTCTGGGGCCTTCCTCCCTGCCTAACCCATTTCAGTGGAGTTCTCAATGGTCCTGACTCTTTGATCCAACCTGTGTATTTTTACAGAGTCCTGATGTTGGGGTCTTCCCCTCTCTCTCTGGCATGGGCCCCACTGTCTCTGTTGCTGCTGCTCCCTCCTCCTGTGATTGTCCCCTCCGGTGTACCCTCACCCTCCTTCCTTCCTGGTCACTGGATCTTTCTCCCATCTTTGTGATCCCCCTTTCTCCTTCTTCTCTGCTTTTCTCTGAGCTTTCTCCAGTCACCTCCCAGGGTCGTTCCCTTCCCCCACTGCAGAGTATCTTCTCCCTTCTTGAGTCTTTTTCCTGGCAATCCCTTCCCCCCGCCGAGTATCTCCTCCCCCCTCCTTGAGTCCCCAAGACTGCACCCCTATTATTCTGTTCAAAGGGTCCCTCCTTTCCAACTTCTGCCCATTTATGTCCTTATCCCATTGTCACACTTGTAGTTTTAGAGACTTTATCCTTGTCTGTCACTCTTCCTGCTCCTTTCTTATGCCTGAGGAAATCTCTATAGATTCCACCTCAAACATGATAACTCTGCCTCCAGCCACCCTATCTTTTGGCAGATAGCACAGCCTCCCAGCTCCCACAGGGTGCTCAAGTGAAACAGCAGCCCTGCAACCATTGCATCCCACTATTCTCCCCGTGGCCTCCCCATATCTTGTCAATGCCTTGTAACATCCTTCTCCTACTCCTACCAAGAGGGAGTCTGCTGCTGCTGTCCCAACCCCTGCCAGCCCCATTCCTATGATTCTATCCCTGGTCCAAGCCCCTTTCCTCCTGTCCCTCCTCATTTTCTTTCTTTATGGGGCCCTCAAAACAATTAGTAAATGCCCTGCTTACCCATACAGTAGATCAATCCAATAACAAGGAAAAAGGTGATTTGCTAGTAGGCAAGAGGTGACTGGCTAGTAGGCAAGATTAAATAACCAACCCAATTACCAAAATGAGGTGCCTGTCTGTTACAAAAGATAGCAAAAGCTGACTGGCTAGTAAGCAAAGTTACATGACCAACCCAAATACCAAAAGAGCATGACTTGGTCATAAAACAGATCTCCCTTCCCCAACAAATTTTCTTTCAAGGCAATTAATAAATTGCCTACCCAAAGGCTGGAAAGGGTGCTTAGCAACCACCCAGATCTCACCCCTCTTTTCCAGCTATGAGCTTAAGTACAGATACTCATTCCTCCTCCAAGTCCAACTCTCGTTCAGTTTTTTGGCTGAAGTGCACAGCTCCTTCTGGCTTGTTTGTTGTCCGTCAATGAGATCCTTCCTGATGATCTTATTACACCCTCCCCAGGCATTTCATAGAGGTCTGGGCAGGGATGGGTGTGCAGGAGAAAAATCCCCCTGGTCCTCCTCCTTGCTGTTTCTGCCCTGGCCTGCTTCCTGTGGCCTAGAATGCTCCCCTGATCTGCCTCCGGCTTCCAGTGCCCTGTTCCACTTCATACAGCCAGGAAATGCTTCTTTTTCTGCCACCACTCTTCTCCTGAAGGGTCTCTTCTGCCCAGTGCCCTGGCCCGCTTCCTGCGGCTGGGAAAACAACTCATGCAGGGATACGGCTGAGCAGCTTTTTAAAGTCTACTCGGCTTATGTATCTCCCTCAGCTGCTTCCAATTGGCTTCCTTCCTCTGTGTCCAATTGGTGCACCTCCATCCGGCTCCCTGTGGCAGGATTGGCCGACACAAAAATCCCGATTCTCCTCCTTGCTGTCTCTGCCCTGGCCTGCTTCCCGTGGCTGGGAAGGCTCCTACTATCTGCCTCTGGCTTCTGGTCCCCTGGCCCATTCTGTGTGGCTGGGAAGTGCTTCTTTTTCCACCACAGCTTCTCTCCTGTATGGTCTCTTCTGCCTGGCACCCTGGCCCACTCCCTGTAGCCAGGAAAACAGCTTTGATGTAAACTGCCACCCCTCCCCTTTTTCCTACCTCCTTGGCCCTCCTGTATAATTTATACCCAGGGATCGAGAGATTCTCATCATGATTGGGTGTGGCTTATGTCTCTGTAACTGCTGCGATGTCCACTCCTGTCTCTGCCAACAATGCCTGCAAGTCATCCATCTTGTTTCTAAGACTTCTTGCATTCAAGGACACCACCTTCCATCTAGAGTCTAACCCTCCTTTTCTTCCCTCCCATCTGCCTTTTTTTCATTTGTCCCCATTTCCTGTGCCCCATCCCTCACTACTAACCCCTTCACTTCCCCTCCACCTCCACCCTCCAGTCCTGCAGTACAGGGGGAGATCTGCAGACCTCTTCCTTCCAGATTCTTGGAGCCTGCAGGCCTGCTTGCCTCCCTCTGAGTAGTTTAAATTAAGTTTTTGATTTATGTACCCCCAGCTTGTCCCGGAGGACCTTTGACCCCCCTGCCATTACTGAGGTGCAGTCTGTCTGGCCCAAAAAGTGTTTTATTTGTCCAGGTCTCCTTCCCCCAGTTCCCAAATACAGTCGTACCTTTCCTCCTTGCACTATTCCCTCAGCCAGTCATTGAACTCCTCTATCCTTTTCTTCCTGACCATGCTGGCTCTTGGTACTGGCAGCACCTCTGAGAATGCCAGCAATCTGGCTAACTCCCTGCAGGTCCTCCTTACCACTCTGAATCTTTCTTGTACTACCCCCACCTCCTCCCCAGCTAGGTCATCGGTACCTGTATAACTATGATTAGTTCCCCCAACTCCACTCACCAACTCCCCAGTTTTTGGGCACACTTTCTCCACTGTCATCCCTGGTATGCAAACCACCTTCCTACCTCATTTGAGCCCCTCTTCTTTCCCCAGTGAATACCCTTAATTATGGAGTCCCCTCGGATTGCCACCCTTCTTCCCCCTCCATTACTACCTTCCTCCTTTCCTTCTTTGACTGCCATACAAGCTTCACCTGCACCCAACTGCTCTCCCTGCCAACAGGGTGAAATTCCACCTATTACTTGATGCAACACCTGCTTGAGCAACAAAAGACCATCAACCAGTGTACAGTTCAGTACAGAATTAACAAAGGAGATGTGAACACCAGCCCTAACTAGTGGTAAAGAGGAGACCTCTGCTGTGAGTTGAAGCCCTTTGAGGAGGCCACACAAGTCTTAATTGAGCAGATACAGCTGATCTAGGCCAAGTACCGCCTCTCATCGTCTTGGTTAACCTGTGAAATGTGTATAGAACCCTAAAATGGGGGTCTACATGTACAGGCTCTTTGGGGGTCCCAGCAGTAGTCTAATGACTATTTTTGCCTCCTGGTTCCCCAATCCAGGGACTTGCAGCCATGGGGAATTAGGAAGGTACCAGTAACAGTGGCATCCTTTCTTCATCCAGTCTCCATTCTAGGACTTTTACAGGGGATCTGGCTAGAGAGGTAATGAGAGCAGTGGCTGCAGGCGCAGAGGTTCTTTTTGTTTTACATCAAGCTTTTTCATGTCCTCGGCCTGCCTGACAGCATACCCCCAGCCCTGTCTCTGGCCTTATACCTAATACCATACGTGAGATACAGATAGAAGATTGATGATGCCCATGTAAACCATCTCTCACTTCTAAGTTGTCATGTCCTTCAATTTCTTGGTTTGACATGGGAATGTCCAAGTTCCTTTTAAAGGCTACCTTTGTTTCGAAATTGATTATCCATACCAGCAAATAGATCCCCATGCCCACAACCCTCTGTGTGAAGAAATGTTTTCTGCCCACTTTTTTTGTAATGTTTATGTGTTATCTGGTAACCATGGCTTCTCAAGTTGTGGATCTGTACCTTTATAGTTATTCCAAACTCCGTTATTAGAGAATTGCATCTCACTATCTTGTATGTTTGTAACATGTTGTTGCCTTTTTGTGTGTCCTATCTAAGTGGTTGGTAGCTTGCTTATGGTAGAGGTGCAAGAAAGAAGAGTAAAAATCAGACTGGGCCCTTATAGAATTTGACGGCATTGAATCCCACCACTGTTTTTGACTCCACACCCTCCTCCGGAAGGCCGTTCTATGCATCCACAACCCACTATGTGAAAAAATACTTCCTTACATTACCTCTGAGCCACCCCCCCAGCTTCAAATTGTGCCCCCTTGTTCTTGCACACCTCTTTCTGAAACATACTACCCTCTTGGACTTTGTTGATTCCTTGAGGTACTTGAAAGTTTCTATCATGTCCCCTCTCCTCCTTTCCTTGAGGCTATACATATTAAGCTCCTAAGTCTCTCTTCAATGTCTTCTGGTGCAGACCCTGCACCGTTTTAGTTTCCCTTTTCTGGACTGCCTCCATCCTGTTTATGTCTTTGCAGAGATTGGGTCTCCAGAACTGCATGCAGTACTCCAGCCACGCAGGACTCCAGATGGGGTCTCATCAGCTGTCTGTACAGAGGGATAACAACTTCCTGTTTTCTACTGGTGATGCCTTTCCCTATGCATCCCAGTATCCCCCCCAGCCCTCCTTACTGCCCTCTCACATTGCTTGCCCACCTTTAGGTCATCTGATATGACTACTCCCAGGTTCCTTTCCATTTTTGTTGCTGTTAGTATCTCACCCCCCATTGTGTACTCTTCCCCTGGGTTCTTGTTTCCCAGGTGCATTACCTTGCACTTCTTAGCATTGAATCTAAGCTGCCATACATTTAACCATTCCTCCAACCTTGCCAAGTCCCTTCTCATCCCTTCCACTCCACCTTGTGTATCAACTCTGTTGCAGATCTTTGTGTCATCTGCAAAGAGACATACTTTTCCTTCCAGTCCCTCTGCAATGTCGCTTATAAAGACATTGAAAAGGACCGGTCCTAATACTGAACCCTGCGGTACCCCACTAGTAACCCCTCTTTCTTCAGAGTGGACTCCATTTACTATTACCCTCTGTCTCCTGTTCTCCAGCCAATTCTTTACCCAGGCTACCATCTTGGGACCCACACCCAGGCTGACTAACTTGTATATTAATCTTTTGTGTGGGACTGTGTCAAATGCCTTGCTAAAGTCTAGGTAGGCCATGTCCACAGCCCCTCCCTGATCTACTGCTTTGGTCACCCAGTCAAAGAAATCGATTATATTCATCTGACATGACCTTCCCGCTGTAAATCCATGCTGCCTTGGGTCCTGTGCCCCTCTGGCCTCTAAGTACTCGACAATTCTTTCCTTCCTAAGTGATTCCATCATTTTCCCTATCACTAAGGTTAAACTAACAGGTCTGTAGTTTCCTGCTTCTGCTCTGCTCCCGCTTTTGTGAAGTGGAATCACATCTGCCCTCCTCCAGTCCTCAGGTACCACTCCATCCTCCCATGATTTGTTAAAGAGGGTAGTCAGTGGTGTCACTAGTTCTACCCTTAGTTCTTTTAGAATTCTGGGATGAATCCCATCAGGCCCCATTGCTTTGTCCACCTTCAGTTTTAAGAGTTCTTTCAGAACCCTTTCTTCTGTAAATGGGCTGGTATCAACTTCTGTATCCAGAGTGTTTCTATTGTTTGGTTTAGGTACTTCCCCCTTTTCATTTGTGAATACTGAGCAAAAATATTTGATTAGCATCTCTGCCTTTTCACAGTCACCCTCTGCCCACCCTACTCCCCTTTATTAAGCCTCACTATCCCTCCCTTGGTCTTCCTTCACTCCCTGATGTACCTATAAAAGGTTTTATCCACCTTCTTACCTGTGTTGACTGTCTTTTCCTTGGTTTGGACCTTTGCTGTTCTGACTGCCTTCCCAGCTTCCTTTTGCTTTAACTGATACAATTCTCTGTCCTGCTCCTTCTGTGATTCCTTGTACTTCCTGAATGCTTTCTTTTTCTCCCTAACCTTCCCTGCCACCTCATTTGAGAACCATAGTGGTTTCTTATATCGTTTTGTTTTGTTTATTTGCTTCACACAAAGGCTTGTTGCCTCTGTGATGGTAGTTTTGATTATTCCCCATTGTTCTTCCACCCCTCTTTCCTGCCCATTTGCTAGTGCATTCCTGAGGCACTTACCCATTTTGGCAAAGTCAGCCCTCCTGAAGTCCAGTACCTTTGCCTTTGTATGGCTTGACTCTACTGCTGTATTTATTGTATACCGTACTGTTCGATGGTCACTAGTTCCCAGATGGCTACCCACTTCTACATCTCTGATCCTCTCGCCATCTCCATTTGAGAGTACCAGGTCTAAGATTGCTCCCTCTTGAGTGGGTTCCAATACTAATTATAAGGCATGCCCCCTGTAGGGCATCTAGAATGGCCCCACTCTTAGAAGTGGCTGCTTCAAATGTATTCCAATTAACATCTGGCATATTCAGATCCCCCATCAGCAATATCTCCCCTTTTACTGCCATTCTAAGAATACTTCCTATCATTTTCTTGTCCATGTCCTCCCCCTGAGAAGGGGGTCTACATACAACCCCTGTGTGGATTGTGGTGCCATTGCCTGTCTCCAGATTGACCCACAGTGTTTCCTCTCCTCTCTGTTCACCCTTTTATTCTGTAGCTTTCATTCCTTCCCTTATGTAGCTAGCTACTCCTCCTGCTCTTTTACCCTCCCTGTCCCTCCTGTAGATAGTGTATCCTGGTATGTGCAGTCATGGTTCTGTGTGTACTATGTTTCTGTGACTGCCACAATATCCAGATGTTCCTCCTCCATCAAGGCCACTAATTCAGGAAGCTTGTTACCCAGACTATGGGCATTAGTACTCATTGGTCTCCATTTTTTGATGGCTTTACCTCTTGTAGCACTATCCCTGTCCTCATTGACTTTGCTTTCTCCATTCACCCCTGTCCTGCTCCCTACTGACTTTTGTACCTTGGTCTTTCCCTCATTTAGTACCCTGTTTTGTAGGGGGAGGCTGGGAATTCCCTGCTGCTTATCAGTGCCTCCCCCTTGACTAGTTTAAAAGCTTGCCAATGAAGCATTTAAACTGATTGCCCAGAAGACTTGTTCCCTACCTGGACAGATGCAGACCATCCTGCCAGTATAGGCTGGTATCCTTCCAGGTGGAACCCCAGTCCCCAATGAAGCCAAACCCCTGTGCTCTGCACCATTATTTTAACCATCCATTGAATTGAATGGTGCAAAGTACCCTCGCCTCACTCTTGCCATAGACAGGCAGTACCTCCGAGAAGGATACTGTGCGTGCTATTTGATTTAGGCCCCTCCCCAACTCCACAAACTCCGCCCACACTGCTCTAATCTCATGTTGATTCAAGTCAGTCCCTAGGTGGACAACGATGTCCAGAACAGCCTCCTGTGCAGCTGTTCTCATGATCCTGAGGATGCACGTCCTGTCCCTCCAAGCCATGGCACCAAGCAGGCACCTTGCTTCAGTTTTCCCTGCTCCCCCCAGTTCTATCCCCCTAATGATTGAGTCCCCCACCAGGAGCTGCTTCCTTTCCCTGTGGTGTTCTCTGCCTCCTTCCTGTGGGGCTTCCTTGTGACAGTTGTCCACAACCTCCTTAGTCTCCTCTGTGGATGCATCCATAGGGGAACTATGCTCCATCAGAATGGTGTATGGATTGTGGTGTGGTACAATTGACTGGGTGTGCCTCTGTTACACCACCCTCACCCTCCCTGAGCCCACTGTGGTGCAACTGCTGTGCTTTCTTCGCAAACCTCTGAGGTAGTGGTGGTGGCTCTGGTGTTCCCTAGATGGGGGAGGTTCCCTTAATACTGTCCAGTGTGGCCTGAAGATGGGCAACCTCCTCCCTCAGGGCAGAGAATTGTCTGAAAATAGGGCAGCATCTCAGCCTCCAGAAAGACTCCTAGAAGACTGCTGCCCCGCAGCCATTATATTGTACTACTCCCCACACGTCTGTCTACCTTCTTGTTTATCCTGTTTATTTTTTATGCAGGATATACTTACGTATAAGTCTTGTTCTTGGTGCTAAAAGTAGGCCTCCAAGAAGGGGGACTTAAATTATCTGCAAGGTCACTCTGCAGGGTTTACAATGGTAAACCATGTTTGCAGCTGTATAACCAGATGCTTGTGTCCAGTTCTGGCCACAAAGGCTGATTCTGTGCCTGATGTTGGTCTCAAAGCAGTCTTTTTTATCCAATTTGTGCAGCAAAATAATAACTGTAATACTGCTAAAACTGATACATTATGGGGGGGATTGACTTAGATATGAGGTTGACTTTTAGGCAAGTATATAGGGTATATACAGTATTTTGCACAATGGTAATATGATTAGTGGTGGGTGAAGCACTTTGCATATATGGATAATTACACAAAGTACTCTGCAGTACGAAGCAGAGTAATTCACCATAATGAGTAATGCGATGTGCCATTGGTTTCAATTGACTTCGCACTGACTTCGCCTTATTTTTGGACTTCTAGGTGAAATTTACATTGAATCATGGGGGATGACAGGTCACATGGGCTCTAGATTGTCCTGCACAGCCTCAGTTCTGCATAGTGTGAGTAGTGGAAAGCTGGATCAGAGCTCTGAGAATCAAACCATTTCAAAACCTTTTAAAAAGCATTTTTGAGCCAAGTCTTTGGGTCAAAACTTAGTACATCGATTGTAGGAAACCCTCCTGTGCTTATATCATCGAGTGTTTCTTAGTTTTGTGTGCATTTTGAATATTAATTTGTAAGATTCAGTCTGTGTACTGACAGACACTGTAGAAGTGTGCTTCGGGAAGGGGCTTGATGAAGGGAGATTCACAGTGACTCAGTGAGAAAGGCAGACTTTCTGTTTTTGGATTGCTAGTGTGTTAGTATTTGTGTGTTCATGTACACGCAGTAATACTTTTAGTAGGTTTTGATAACTTTTTGTTGTTTGCTGTGGTGCTGTGCATTTTTTCAGTTGTTTTAAAAAATGTTTTTGTACTGCACTGAACTTTAACATTTTCTGTGCATTACCTGTAGTATATGCATGTGTGTGTGCGTGCCATCAAGTCACACAGATTTTATTGTGCCAGACCATATTCACAGGCTCTGATCTGAATCTCTTATCCATCTGTGATACTTTTTACTGCTTCATTCTAGTTCAGTTGGCAGTGGACTGTTACAGCAGCGGCCCCCCCCCCACAAAAGGTATTATTGTTCCAGTTTTGGATTTCTGATTTTGACCACTGGTTAACGTGGTGTTGTGCCTGTGCGGCCGCATCTCTTAAGTGGAATCTCCATCTGTCTGTGCGTTTGCATTTCTTTAGGGCCCAATCTCCATTTATAACTTAAATCACAGTTGTTTGTTTGGCTTCCCTTTAAAGTACTGGTGTGGTGCATATCTCGGCATGAACATTGTACACATTTATGTGTGTTTTTAAGTCAGGGTGATCATCACGTTTCACTCACGATACAAATCACGTTCTTCATCTTCACGATCATGATTCACGAATTACACAACTTTAAGTTTTTGGGGTGTAAGTTCACAAGAAGCCAGCCCTATTTAACCCTGTAGATAGTATCTCAGCTTGACCATTGTTCTCATTGATATGTGTTTTCAAGTCAGGGTGTTTGGATGGTACAGGTAAGGGAAGTATAGTCGTAAGTATTTGCATACAGCTCATTAGTCATGTCACACCAGTCACTCATCACGAGACAAATCACGTTCTTCATCTTCACGATCACTATTCACAAATTACACAACTTTAAGTTTTTGGAGTGTAAGTTGTATGCAACCCTGTTTTTTTTAAAGTCTTCGGTTTCATCATGAATCAGGAAAATGACTAGGGGACACCCAGTTATATAATGTCATGCCACTCAAGATCCTTGGTGTACTCCGATGCTTCTGTTTGTGTTCACGTTCTGTAGGATGCCCCACTTGAATCTTTGTGCTCACCAGAAGCCTGCCCTATTTAATCCTGTAGATAGCATCTAAGCTTGACCATTATACTCATAGACATGTGTTTTCAAGTCAGGGTGTTTGGGGTGGTACAGGTCAGGGAAGTACAGCCATAGGCAATTGCGTACAGTACATTAGTCATGTCACACCAGTCACTCATCATGAGACAAATCACGTTCTTCACGAATCACATCAGTTAAATTTTTTTTTCAGTTCTGATGATACGCTGAAGACCTGTAAAGATGACCAAAACATTCATGAAATGTTTTTTTACTTTTTTTTACAATAATGCCCCCCCAAAAAATATTTACCTTTCATGGGTTGACAGTTTCCATGCAGCCAAACTCAGCAGCAGACATCCGAAACTTGTTGTGGTGGACCACTGACACTGTTCCTACGATGATCTGAAAAAAAAAAAAAAATCATAAATGATTGTCTTTCAGCGTACCATAGCTCCTCACCCCCCCCCCCAAAAAAAGGACATTTGAATTTGACAATATCACATTACTTATCAGGTTCTAGTCATGACACATATGTTGCTTGCATGTTCATGTGATTTGATCATCATTGTCATGCCCACCACGGTAAAGTGTGAAGATTCCCTGAAAAGGAGCAATATGGCAGACTGCTTACAACACAGAACAACAAGATTATATAGATAGAAATTGAATGGCTCTGTCTCTGTAAAAGAAATTATAGTGGCACGCACAATAACTTTTCATTGCGGTATGAAGGTAAGGCACACACAAAGGGCAGCATGTGTTGGTGATGCAGCAGGCATCAACACAGGCAATGCTCTCACTTGGGGAAAAAAGATGCATTTCTGACATTTTAATCTTCATCTGGACTTTTCATTTAATTACATCAGCAGGAGAACAGCAACAGCAGCAGGTGGTGTCACAACTTAGGCAATGAAGTCACTTAGCAAGTAGTGGGGTGGCAGGCCCAAAAATGCTTAGTCCGAAAAAAATAAGTTTAGGTTCTCTGGCAAGCTTCGCATGTGCTTTGCAGCTCCTTGTCAGGTGTGTGTGGCAAAAGTATTTGACTTAAAGGAAGCATTTTCTCTCTGGTGACACAACTTCACATTTCTGGCAAAGTACTGGTGGTGGTGTGGGGTGGCAGGCTCAACTTTCAGTTCTCTGGCAAGCTTCACATGTGCTTTGTACCACCTCCTCAGGTATGTGCGGCAAAAGTATTTGACTTAAAGGAAGCATTTTCTCTCTGGGGGCACAATTTCACATTTTGACACAGTGCTGGTGGTGGTGTGGGGTGGCAGGCCCAACTTTCAGTTCTCAGGCAAGCTTCACATGTGCTTTGCAGCACCTTCTCAGGTGTATGTGATAAAAGTATTTGACTTAAAGGAAGCATTTCTCTCTGGTGACACAACTTCACGTTTCTGGCAAAGTGCTGGTGGTGGTGGTGGTGTGGGATGGCAGGCCCAACTTTCAGTTCTCTGGCAACCTTCACATGTGCTTTGCACCACCTTCTCAGGTGGTTGCAGCAAAAGTATTTGACTTAAAGGAAGCATTTTCTCTCTGGGGACACAATACTGTGCGTTACACTTCTGGCATTTCATTTTTAATCTGGGCTTTTCATGACATTAACACAGCGGGACAAAAGCACAAAAGATAGTACATTTGTGGGGGGCATAGTAGGTGTGGTAATGGTATTGTTTGTGACGATTGTGCTGGTGCTTTAAAGGGAAAGTAACATGTAGGACTGCATTTATCAATCTTGTTGTTACCAATGGAAATCTGCTTTATACAAGCCATTTTGACTGAACCTGTAACACTTTTAGGGCCAGAATTATTAATTACACATACGTGGGATTCAAACTTCTGCTCCAGTCACTAGATCACAGTCCTACAAATGACAAAACATGATGCCAACGAAAAAAGTGTTATGGGTTCGGTCAATAGCTTGTGTAAATCAGATTTCCATTGTTAACAATATTGATAAATGTAGTCCTGCATGTTAGTTTCCTTTTAAGTAAATGTTCAGAAAATTAACAAGTATTTTCATAGTTGTTATTACTTAACTTACTTTATTTCTTACACGACTGATGGTAGGCCAAATAGTGAGTGCTGTGTGCTTTCATTACAGGTGAAACTCTGGTGCCACTATGCGCACTGCAATAAAAGTGTCTTGAAGATGGCATTTTGGAGACACAATATTTATTAAAGGAAAGCACGCAGTGTCTGCAAAGTGGGCGGCAACACGACTTATTACATAAAATGAAACTAAGAACAAAACAATTTCTATTGCTGAAAGCATAATGGTGTGGCAGGGCATTGGAGGGAGGTGGGGAGTGTGATTTACCAGTATGAGGCTGAAGAAATACAGGATTAACAAAATGAACATAGCTAAGAAAACATTACCTGAACATGAATGTTATAAGTAAGAAAAAAATATGGCTTAAGAAGATAAATAAAAGCAGAGATTATTTTTTTTTTGGGGGGGGGGATGTTGTTAATACTGGCTTTCATGATCTTTCTTGTTCGTCATACTGGTGAATCCAATTCACCATCCCACTTCCTCCAAATGTCCCCCCCCGCCACACCATTTAACAATTCTGCAATACAAATTATTTTGTTCTTAACCTCTTACTCGTCTCACCTATCATCATCATCTTTACTTTACTTTATTTTATGTAGTAAGTCATGGGGTTGCCAACTGTGCAGACACTGTGTTCTTTTATTACAGTTGAAATTGTGCCACCAAAAAGTTATCTTCAAGGCACTTTTATTGCAGCGTGCATGACGGCACAACAGTTTCACCTGGAATGAAAGCATGCGGCAGCCATCATTTTGCCGATGCCGACCATCACTCTTGTAACAAAAAGAACAATTCCATATAAAGTAAACCAAGCAACATGTACAAGAATCACAAACAAAACATTACCTGAACACAAATTTCATACAGAAAAAGAAAAATATTAATTAAGATAAAAAATTAAAAGAAGAGGAGGAAGACTTTTTTTTTGGGGGGGGGGTTAATTTGGAAATCAATATAACTTTTTTAATGAGCCTGTGGGGGCTGTTGCGGCTCATCACCACCACTATCACTACGCAGCAATCATAGCATTTCATCATTCTGCCCCTCAGCATGTATCAGCTGCTGCATTGCTGCCTCCACCAACGTTTTCAGCTCCTGTAGCTCGGCATGCAGCTCAGCAAGGTCCCCCTGTGTCACCGGCTGATGTGACTTCTCTTCATCATGGGCAGCTCTGGAACCTGCCACCACCTCACCTGATGCCATTTCCCATCTACTGCGGTGACATGCAGGGAGACAAGCTGGTTGTGCCACCACAGCTGCAAGAGGGGCTGCTATCTCCTGCAGCTTTGCTTCCCACTGGGCATGGTGGTGAACAGCTAGGTGGGTGCACTGACCACCCATGCCCTGGTGGCTGCCCTTGGGCCCCTGGCAGACCACCACATTATAAAGATTGCAATGCACCACATTGGAGTTGCCAAGGAAGGAAGAAAAAAAGGCCCACACAGGGGAGCTGTGGGCAGGGCTTGGTACAGGTTGTGGGGGGGCACCAGGACACACCTGCTGCTGTGCTGCCAGTGGTTGAGGGTCGACAACCTGCTGCAGTTCCTGCTGCTCTTGCTGCAGCTCCTGCTACTGATCCTGCAGGACCACTGCTCCACCTGCTCCAGCTGCTGCTCCTGGACAACAATCACAGCTGCCAGGCTCACTGTGGCTACAGGTGGGGTCCCCCAAAGCCTGACAATTTAATCTAACTAGGTGGCTGCCCCGCATTCGTGGCCCACGATGGCCTCCACTTGGTCCACCGTGTCCATGCTCCATCAAGAAAGTAAACAAACAAACAAAAAAAAACACTAGTACAAGTACTAGTAAAATAAAGTACAGTATCTAAAAATTACTGCACAAAAAAAATACTTTTTTAACAGAAAAAAGAGCCTTTCTAATTAAATAAAACTTTCCTGAAGGATTACGACAGCTAAATACACAAAGATTTAACACACAAAAGAGAACTATAGCTTTTTTTGAGCTCCGAAACACACAGAACAGAGTCGGACTACACACTACAGAACTGCCTGGACTGCAAACTCTTTCCACGAGGGAAAGTGAAAGTAAAACACTGACTTCCTGCCAGTGCCTATTGAACTGCCTTCCATGAATCATTTGACCTGCAGAGACAGTCAGCCATGTGATTGCTGCGCTGTTTGTTTCTTAGTGACTTCGCCTTGTCTAAGTGCAACACGAAGTAACGCAAAGTAATTAAAGGCGAAGTAGCTGATTTTAGTGGGGACTTTGCATATTCCCACATGAATGTGGAGTGGGCTACTTCACCCATACTTCGCTAGGGGATTAAAACTTTGCTGCATCTCTAACTATGATCTGTTTAGTCCTACTTATAAAACAATGTTTGTTATGTATGCAGGATCCAGTTTGTTTTCTCTGTTAACAGTTTTTCATGGTCACTTGATTTGAGGGTGTTGCGAACTATCATACCTGAGTCCCTCTCATTCTTAAATTTCTTTAGTTTGACCCCATTTGGTGTATAATTCTGGTTGGGGTTATTAACTCTGAAGTGCATTAATACACATTTTGACTCATTAAATACCATTTTATTTCTAATTGTCCAAATCTCAATGGTTTTAAGTTCATTGGCTAGCTGTTGCTGGTCTGCCATTGTTTGTACTCCATACCCTAGTTTTGTATTGTTTGAAAAATTGTTTATTCAGCCTTTGGTGTGTTTCTCTTTGTGTGAGATAAAGGCTAAAAATAATGTTGGTTCCACTATAGATCATTGGGGTGCTTCACTGATCATGTCTCCCATATCTGATGGGGTTCCTGTAATTCTTCCTTGCTGTGTTCTGTTAGTAAGACAGTATTTAACACAACTGACTAGTTGTTTATTTATGCCTGCTTTGTTTAATTTGTCTGTTAGGGGCTTGTGCGGTACTGTGTCAAAAACTTTTGGGTAATCTAGGAAAATAATGTCTACTTGCCTACTGTTATCTGAGCTCTCACTGACCTCATAGAAGATCAACAGAGTCATCTGACAAGATCTATCCTTTGTTTATCCATGTTGGTTTTCTCTTTTGAAGCCCTTTATTCCTTGTACTCCATTCATTTTTTTCAGCATGATGCCTTCCTTTAAATCAGTTCCAAACCACAATTATTGTTCCCCGCACTCTCAGTACATGATTAAATGGCAGTTGCTCTTAAAATGCACTAGAAATCAATAAGACAGGCAGTTGCTGAACATCTTGCAGTAACAAAGTCTCTTTATTCCATAAAAAATATTTAGTTTAAATTACAGTCATATTCCTTGCCACAGTTCAGAAGCTGTGCTACATTAACAGTAAAGGCTCCTCAATTACACTTTATCTCCAAAAATTGTGCAGAAAAAAAATACTGAGCATATCTGTTAGAAATAACTTATCCATTCTATATTGATAGCTGCACGTACAAAAATGCTGATATAGCCAAATGCAAAGAGTGCTAAATACATTACCAAAGCCTGGACTGCCACTGGTGTCCGATGTCCAAATGCCCCAGTACTTCGGACCTCCCATCCTTTCTCAGGGGATGTGGCTTACTACTTATCCACGACCACTGTTTATACAAAATGTATCACTATGGTAACTAGGGCTGTGAAAGGGCTGAATATTATTTTACAAATACCGCGAATAGCATAACTGTTGAATATTTGGCAGCCCTTCCAGAACAAAGGAGTAGTCGTATTTGAGAAATTATTCACCATCTACTAAAAATAAATAAGCTCAAGAAACAGCCCCCTCCCTGTTCCCCCAGCCCAAAACCAGATAAACTCTAACTTTCAGCCCCACCCTCTATTAAAAGCACAATGCCCCTTCCCCCCAGCAACCAAAAGTTGTTTTTATAAACATTTAATATGAAACTAGATCCCCCGATGGGTAACCAGCTCAACCCGCTCACCTTCACAGCTGGGCATCATCTTAATGTAATTATAAGGTACTCATTTGTGTTAAAAAATGTATAATTTATGTCCCCCCACTCAACACCTGACCCTGCTCCTATCCCCCAGCACCCAAGTCTCAAATATAAATCAAGAAAGTGACCCATTATATTTGAGAATTGGGCTGGTGGGTGTCAGTAGGGTCAGATGCTGTGTTGGGGGTGGGACATAAATGATAGAAACATAGAAACATAGACTATGACTGCAGATAAGGACCACTTGGCCAACCTAGTCTGCCCATTTCCCTACCCAATGGATAAGCTGCAGATCCTAGTTAACCAACAGCCTACTTCCTCCTACCCACCACTAGAATTGCCTTATGTCTGTCCCATGCATTATTGAATTCTCCCACAGTTTTAGACCCACAACCTCTTCAGGAAGGCTGTTCCATGCATCCACCACCCTCTCTGTGAAAAAAGTCTTCCTCACAGTGCTTCTGAGACGTTCCCCCTCTATCTTCAAATTGTGTCCCCTTGTTCTTGCACATCTATTTTTCTGACATATTTTTTAAGTGAAAATGAGTGCTTTACATTAAGACAGTGGCTGACCATGGAAGTGGGTGGGTTGAGCTGGTTGGCCATTTAGGAACCTAGTTTTATTTTAAATGTATAAAAAAAGCTTGTTGGTACTTGGTGGAGGAGCATGGTATTGTGCTTTTGATAGGGGATGGGGCATGTGGGTTACATTTTGCCTGGTTTGGGGCCAGGGGAGCAGGGAAGGGGCGGTTTCTTTTTCCTTCTTTTTTTTTTCCTTTCCCAAATACTGAATAGCCAAATATTTGGCTGCTGAATACTGGATGAATATTCAGAAAAAGGTATTCACACAATCCTAATGGTAACCATACATTCCATTACATCTTTAAAATGGCATTACCCAAAATAAAATACCTACAAAGTGAATACATTAAATACTAGTGGCAGATTACAGTTCTTTTTTTAATTCATTATTTTTATTCAATTTTTCAAATACAACACATAAAATTCTTAATGATAATACATTAACAATACAATTAATGGAGAATTTAACAACATCAAATACAGAATAACGTATATAACTAAATATAAATAAGCTAATAAGGCAACTAAGAGTGGTCTAGGCACTAAGACAACATTATAACATACATTTATATTATGGAATAGTATTACAATAATTTAAAAAGGGTTGCCAAATTTTATAGAAAATTTCAGATTTATCCAAAAGACTATAGGCAGTACCTTTATTTGCTGCACAGGAGGCCATGAGAGGTCATCATTCCTTGATTAGTGTGTCTGAGTCTGTTTTCCAGTTTCTTAAAATAATTCCCTTTAGAGTTAATGTTGCGAGTTGTAGCCAGGTTCTTTGATAAATGTTAGACTAGGAAATATTTGGGAAGCTGCCCAAAATCCAAATTTCTGGGTTCAAAGGAATATCTTGTTTGGTGAGATTTTTACATAGGACTCTTAATTGTGTCCAAGCAGTAAACATTTTTGGGGCAGGACCATAGCATATGAGATGCTGATGTGTGAGGGTTATTGCATCACCAACAGAGACTGTCTCTTGATAGTCTCAACAATTCCAGTTTCTTAGGACTAAAATGACAGTGATGTAGGATTTTAAATTGAATAAGTTCTCCCTGTATATCTTTGCTCGTCTTAAAAGCATTGGTTCAAAGTTTTCTTCAAAGTGTCCTCTGAGACTGAAATATTATGATCAGATTCCCCGTGAGATTTCACTTCAGCTGTAAGTGAGGAAACCGGTTTAGCTAAACTTTTATAAATCATACTAGATCCCTTCGTAAGTGAGGCAATTTTATAAAATGTTCATCATCCAGTACAATACTAATATTTTGGGATAGGATTGAGTTTTGCAAGATACTGTATTTCTTATTTGCAAATAGTTACAGAATTGAAATCTGTGTACGTTGTGTTTCTTTTTGATAGACTCAAACGACAATAAGCAGATACCAAAACCCCTGATCAAATACAAGCATGTGTGGAAAGTGCCTGATTCATGTGTTTAATGTGTTTTTATACATTTATATTTTATATTAGGAGCCCTGGTAGATAACCTGAACCAGGAAGAGAGAACTGGTGGTTTCAGTCAATGAGTTACTGAACTACAGTTCTACACTGCAAGTGTTTTATTTGCTTTCAACAGTTTGTGGATTTATTTAGAGGAACTGAGCAAGGGATATAGGCTACAGCTCAGTATCTAAACTCACAACTGGAGTTTTAAAACTTTTGTAGGAACGAGTGGGTTCAGGGTGACTTCCGGTCGACTGCATATAAATAACACTCCAATCGGCGAGCAGAGCGAGCCAAGTGGAGCATGTATGATGCGTGGAGATGCGCACAGAGACACACGAGTCACGTGTCTGCCGTGTCAGCAGTGGAGGCTACTGAAGTAGTGGACAGAAGTATTGCAGTCTAAAATTTGTTGAACGTGGTACACCAAGTAAACTAAAGGTGAAAAATGTCTCAAGGAAAGGCTAAATGGGGGGAAGGTAAGAAATCATGCACACAATGTAAAATGTTCTCTGAGGATGTTGTATCTCAAGAGTTTACATGTGAGAAATGCCTTTTAGTGGCACCCTTCAGGAGGAGATTAAACAACTAAATGCAAGATTAAAAACCCAGAAAGATATCAGAATGTTAGAGAGTTATATAGATGAAATGGTGTGTAACCTAAGTCAAAGTTTACCTGAAAATGCCCAGGGTCAGATTCTAGAGGGAACTATCAATATAGAGAATAATGGTAACTTTAGACAATTGAGTGCACCTGTGGGGATCCCAAAGCAAGACATATTGAGTTCACCCCTTCAGCTAACCAACAAATTTGAGTGTCTCCTGGGGGACAACGTAGAAACACAGGTAGTAAATGAAATGCAAACACATCCCGAAGTATTTCCCCTAAACAAGGAAATTTCTAGACAAAAAACTACTGAGACCAACCAAAGTTTAGAGAATGGTAATAGGGATATTGTGGTGATCGCTGATTCCATTATTAGGGGGATAGATTCTGCAGTCTGTTGGGGATGCAAGGAGTATACTACGGTTAGTACCCTGCCAGGAGCTAGACTTCAGGATGTTTCAATCATGATGGAAGGGCTTCTTGAAAATTCAGTAAATCCCCTTGTTATCCTGCATTTGGGTATTAATGATGTAGGTAGAACCAGTATGGAACATATTCAGGCAAATTACAAAACCATAACAAAAAAGTTTGTAGAAAAAAACAGGGAGATAATTATCTCCAGTATTTTACCCATGGTGTGGCTATCAGTCTTATAAAAATGGGCTTATCTCTGAGATTAATCTATGTCTAAGGGAGTTCTGTAAAATTGAAAACATTGGATTTATGGACAACTCCATGACTTTTAACAGAAAGGTGCTTTTTAAACCTGATGGTCTTCATTTAAGTTATTCAGGTACTAGGATACTGGGAAAAAGAGTGAATGAAGTAATCCAGTTTCATTTAAACTGGGTCAAGGGGGGGGCTCTGGCAAAGGAATTTCAAAGCATTCAAGATATAAGCTCTCCCCCTTTTAATTCTTCTGAGTGGAAGGCAGTACTTATAAATGCTAGGAGCCTTGTGGGTAAATATGATGAATTTAGCCTACTGTTGCACTCACAGAACATACATCTGGCCTTGATTACAGAAACGTGGTGGGATGGAGAAGATATGTGGGAAAAAAGTGTCCCTGGGTATAATGTGTTCTCAAAATCTAGAACATACAGGAAGGGGGGAGGTATTGCAATCTGTGTACATGTAAGTATTAAATGTGATAAAATTTTGTGGGATACGTCTAACCTGGAGTTTCTGTGAGTTACACTATTTCCCCACAAAAAGGTACAAAAATCATATTAGGGTTATTGTATAGAGCACCTTCTACAACCCTATTAGACGACATTAAAATACTTGATATAATTAACAATTTAGACCCATCAGATAGAGTAATTCTGGCTGGTGATTTTAATTTGCCCAATATTGATTGGAATTTATTACAGGCTAATGGTAATAAAAAACAAACAATATCTGGCTATGTGCGAACAGATTGGACTGGAACAGCTGGTACATGGTTGCACCAGGCATACCTCTCAAGTGTCCCTGATTTTCAGGGATGTCCCTGATTTCACCTCAAAATTTTACTCTGTCCCTCCTAAAATCTATGTTTCCCCTGAAGAAACAGTGATGACTATAAGAATAAAATTACATCAAACAATAAAGCTGCAGACTTCTTATTCTTCAGAAAATGTATTATACACTGAGTCCCTTATTCTGCCAGCTTCCTGAGTGGATATCACCAATTTTAAAAACGTGTCCCTGATTTTTTTAAGCTTTGTCCCTGATTTATGAGGCAGGAGGTTGAGAGGTATGGCACCAGGGGATCAAATATATTGGATTTGATCCTTACCAATATGGGTAATTCAATTAATAACGTGTTAATTAAAAGTCCACCAGGGAACAGTGATCTCTCCACTGTTCATTTTAATATTTCTGACGTTGGTGTTGGTAATACACCAGGAATTACGCCGAAATTGAACTTTGGGAAAGCGGATTTTGTTGGCCTAAAGAGAGAATTTACTCATTGGGACTGGGTTAGCGAGTTAACTGGCAAGTCTGTTCAAGATATGTGGAACATACTGCTAACCAGGATCAAACAGCTTATTACGAAATTTATACCATATAAACTTGATTGTGATAGACCCAAAAGGAATAAGCCCATATGGATGACCAGATCTATTAAAAAATTACTAAACAAAAAAAAATAGATTGTTTAAAAATATAAAAGTCATGGATCACCTCTAAATTATAGATTGTATAGAAAATGTCTGAAACAAACTAAAAACAAAATTAAGAGAGCTAAAGCGCATTTCAAATGATCACTTGCTGATAAAGTTAAGGATGTAAAAAAATCATTCAATTCATACGTTAATAGTAAAAAGAAAGAAAATAATATGATAGGACCCTTTATAAATACCTCGGGACTGGTAGCCACTCCTGAAGAGATGGCTGATATCCGAAACAATTATTTGTGTTCAGGTTTCAATACTGGCAACCAAAATATACACCTAGGAAATTGTAGCTCAAGTCCTGGAGAAATCATTGTGGAAGTTAACGATATTTATGCCAGGTTATCTAAACTAGATATTTCCAAAACTCCTGGCCCTGATGATGTGCATCCCAGAATATTAAAGGAATTGGCGTTTGTATTGGCCCCCCCTTACATACGTTTTTCAGACTTCCTTGGATCAAGGGTTAGTACCTAAGGATTGGAAGCATGCCTTAGTGGTCCCTATTCTTAAAAAAGGAGTCAGGACAAAACCAGAAAATTTCAGACCAATAAGTCTGACTTCACTAATGGGTAAGATCTTGGAAGAGGTTATAAAGGATTATATCTTAAGGCACTTGGAGACAAATGGTCTGCTTGACCATTCTCAGCATGGGTTAACTAAGTCCAGATCTTGTCAGACAAACCTATTGGCCTTTTACGAAAATGTAAATAGGGAATTGGACCTGGGAAACTCAGTTGATGTGGTGTACCTGGACTTTGCAAAGGCCTTTGAAAAATTACCCCATTTTGAGTTATTAAAACTGTTAGAGGAGATTAAATTGAACCCTAATATTTGTAATTGGGTATCAGCATGGTTACAAGGGAAACAACAGAGGGTAACCATTAAAGGAACTTTTTCTAATTGGTCTACTATTTCTAGCGGTGTCCCTCAGGGTTCCGTTTTGGGACCTTGTTTGTTCAATATATATATAGCCTCCCTGCAATCAGATAACCCTAGGGATTGGCTATACAAATTTGCTGATGACTTCAGGTTAGGGGCTGTTGTGAATACTCATGATTAGGCATTGAAACTGCAGAATATCATAAACAAACCTTCAGATTGGACCATTACTAATAAACTAGTTTTGAATATTACTAAATGCAAAATAATGCACATGGGCAAACCAAACAAACATAATAACTACACACTTGCCAATATACCACTTACTGGTACCACTGAAGAAAAAGATTTAGGTGTTATTATAGGCCCTGATTTTAAGTTTAGCACATATTGTAGATTTCAGATAAAAAAAGCCAATCAAAACTTAAATTGTATTTTATGATACATTGCTAGTAGGGAGGCCAAAGTGCTAATTCCACTCTACGTAGCCCTGGTCAGATCACACTTAGAGTATGCCATACAGGTATGGTCTCCTCAAAATAGGGTGGATATTGTTATAATGGAATCTGTCCAGAGGAGATTTACCAAATCTATTCAGGGGATGAAGGCATTATCATATCCAGCTAGTTTAATGTCTCTAAATTTATATTCATTACCTTATAGGAGGTTTAGACATGATATGTGCCTCTTATATAAGGTAATTGGTGATTCCAACTGTTGTGCTGAATTAGGAACTTATCCAAGAATGGATGAACATGGTAGTAGAAGGCATAATAAACAACTAATACAATCCAAATGGAAACACAATATACGTAAGTATTGGTATAGCCAGAGGGTGGTTACTCCTTGGAATACCTTACCTAGGGCAGTAATTGACAGTGGGAGTATGAACCAGTTTAAGAATAATTTAGATCTGCATTTTGGTGATATGAAAATTCAGTTTTGATGCCAGATATAAATGGGCAAGCTTTACAGACGTAAGTCTAATTGCTTGAAAACATCTATGAAATCTATGAAATAAGCTATAGTACCAGTGGATGAGTCAGTCATATCCAACATATTGACTATGTCTGCTCTTTTCCAAATATCTACGTCAAAATTGAGTTTTTCTATGTTAAATGTTATATTATTCCACTAGGGGTCATACTTCCCAAGAATATAGATGTGTTGGAGAGGGTTCAGAGAAGGGCAACCAAGGTGGTGCAGGGTATGCAGGGAAAGTCATATCATCAGAGGTATAAGGAGCTGGATCTGTACACGCTGGAGACAAGGAAGGAAATGGGAGACATGATTGAAACTTTTAAATATGTAAAGGGGCTCAATAAAGTGGGAGAAGAGGATTTACTTAAGAGGAAGGAGGGGTCAAAACTAGAGAGCACAGCCTCAGACTGCAAGGGAAAAAATACAGGGCAATGTGAGAGGGCGTTTCTTCATGGAGAGGGTGTTGGAGCCCTGGAACAGACTACCAGACAGAGTGGTGGAGGCTAAATTGGTGGAAGAATTCAAGGGGGCATGGAACAAGCATATAGGGCTGAGTATTGGGGCAGGGGCAGGCAGGAAGGGGGAGATGTAGGGGGATAAAAGGGAAGACTAGATGGGCCAGTATGGTCCTTTTCTGCCATCAAGCTTCTATGATTCTATGATATGATTCTATGAGGAAAAATTATGTTGCATTCTATGGATACACATATAGGAATGCTATCGAACATAAAACTAAAATCTAGATTGCTTAGTTAATAAGACCTGGTGATATCTCTACCTCTTGTTAGTTTTCCAAAACACTTCTTTGGTCTTCTTCCATGCCTTCTTCTGCCACTTCATCAAGTATGAGGTAATCAGTTTCCAAGTTTTCAGCTCTATTATCTTCCGGTAATTCAGCCAGAATGCCCATATTTTACCAGTTAGGATCACTGAAGTCCTCATTAGTAAAGCCCATCTCATTTCCTAACACATTACCACTCTTAGCAAAGAAGTGTCTTAGCTGAATTTTTCAGAAAAATTTAAACAGATTAATGTTGATGTTAAACTCATTTTCTCTAGGGGTGAGGGCAAATGACAACTAGTTTTTTTTCCAGTGCTGAAATCTGCTGTTCTGTAAGAACCAGAGAGGAAATATTAATAATTGTTTCCTTCACTTGTTCCCCTCTGACTGCCTCAGTTGCCCAATTTTTTGTCCTCCTGCCCCTCTTACCCCTCCTAGTCCTTTTCCATTTTTTGTTTTGTTTTTCTTTTTGCCTTTGCTAGCCTGGTTCTCCTTCTCTAAAAAAAACTTTTCTGCAGAATTTGCCTCATTATCTTCCTGTTCACTGGTATCAGATCCACTTTCAGTTACCAGTCTTTTTCTTATCCCCAGTTTTGGAACTGTAATTTTTCTCTCATCTTCATGTTGAGATCTGCCATGACTAGCTGAATGATTTATTGCTCCTGATAGCCAACTAAAAAAATCACTATTCAGATAATCAGGGTTGTCTCTGGTCAGTTTATTCTGTTTGTGCTCAATTGATATTACTTCATATTTGTCCACCTTAACCTTCAGATTTTCATCTAGCTTTAAAAATCCTGGGTCTGACTTACAATTAATTTGTTTTTTAAATGCTTTATGTCCTCTTGTAGTAGTTTATACTTATGGGTGTCATTTTAAATTATCAGTTTCACAAATATCATAGAACAGTCTCTGGCTGCTTGTTCCCACTCATTGCCAGGTTCAAAATCATCTAATACATCAGATGGAAATTTAGTGACTCTTAAGTCCCCGAGGAACTTGGTTGTTTGCTACATACTTTTCCAAAGTGATGGTATCATATGTTAAATTCAGTTCATTTACTGGGAGCCTTTCTGGTTCTATGTGATAACGGAGATCGCAGAAAGGTGATCACCGTTAGGGTGAATGTACATTGGCTAAAATCTATTTTGCCAATGTACACTCGTGGCGCAAACCGAAAGGGTTCCAAAAGATAGGTTTTTTATTCTTGCTGGGGCTGTGCACCCCACACCCCTACTAAAGGATTTCTCAACCCAGGGGTGCATGTCGGGGGATGAAAACAAAAAATATTTTCAAGGACCGGCAGAAAAATCCCCACACACCCAGCACCGAACCTGGCACCCCCCCAACCCTAGCCTGCCATGAACCCACCATGCCACACAGCCCGATCGGCAACCCACCGTCGAGCTATACCTCACAAACCCTCCATCCGCTTCCATCTGTCGCACGGCATGCTTGCTCTCCCAGCATGCGTGTATACATATAGCGACAGGATGTCGCTATACCCATATTTGCCCCCCTGTCCAGTAGCTCTGTGAACAGGTGCTGCTATTGAGTCACCCTTTTTGTAAGCACTCAATAGCAGACACCCTTATCACGGGATACTAGCCTTTCCAGTGTCAAAAAAAAAATATGCTTGCAATCTTATTTTGTTATTTCACTACCACAAGGTACTTGCTTACACTCTAATAGGTGTATTGCTCTCAATCTTCTTTGCTGGAGGTTATCTGTGGATGTCAGACTGAATAAATCCTTTGCTGTGCCCATTGATGCCATTGCTTCTTCTCTATTCAGTCTTAACTTTTAACCAAAGTCGGAAAATACTGGAGATTTCAAGAGTTAGAAAAAACAGGCATCACAAATCACTTTATCGGTAAAGCTGACAAAGATTCAGACACCAGACACACCAATGAAAGGTGTGCTTCCTATGCTCCAGAATCATGCCTAATTCATATTATTAACCCACTAATGGTACAGCTTGTGCACGCCCTCAATTAACTTTTGTGTGTAATGGTGCTGGCTGCTGCAAACAGTAAAACATAAGCCTTTCAAACATCACCAATATCTCTGTTTAGTTTTTACTGTCAGCTGCCTTAATTTCCATACATGGGGTGGTGTGGATGAACTGGGCTGGCTAATGCCATACAAAAACACAACTAATAAAAAAACATTATTTTTCCCTGCACTTTCAGTACAAGACTGAATAGTGGTTGCACTTAAAGAGGACCTTCCCCGATGTTCTCATGAGTCCCATTTTCTAGTTGTATTGTGCACAGCTTTGGTAGAAAAGAAGTTTGCGTTGTTATTTTCTTATTAGTGTTGTATATTTTTTTTGTATGCCCTGGTCAATTCTCTTATCGCACCAGTCTTGGCATGCTTGTCCCTGCAGTTCATTTGCCCTGCGCTTGCTCTGTGTGATGTCTTTGTAGGGAGTGCGATCCCCTGTAGGGTGTTGCAGTGAATGCGCATTCCCTACTGCTGAAAAAGAGCAGGCATTCCCTAGTGCTGAAGCGTGCATTGCCTAGTAACCTGCAGAGCAGTAAATCAAAAGTTCTGTGGTGCTCCTGTAAGCTGATCCATGGAAATACCACATACTACAAACACTGAGCACAAAAAAAATGAAAGTATGCAGAAATAAAGCCGGAAAACTGAAAAGGTGATGGTGGTGTAATTTACTGTGCACAATAAATTACACCTGCATCATCTTTGAGTTTTGCAGCTTTATTTACACATCCTTTCCTATTTTGTTCATCATAAAGGAGCGCTCTTTCACTGCTGCCCAAATGGACCTGAATCGTATTTGACGCAAACGGCAGTGTCCCTTGCCTTGTTTGCTGTCAGTACCGATCTAATCATGTGTAGACAATCAGTGATACCCCAAGCAGCAATACAGCATACCCCCTCCCAAAAAAAGATATGTACCTCAGATTCTCTGTGACTCCATCTCTGTTGTGTTTCAGCTCGGTGCTGTACTGTGAGCTGCAAACCCAGTCTGGAACCAAGCTGTATTGTGTGCTCCAAACCCGGTGTGGAACTGACCATATATCTGTGATATCGGCAGCAATTTAGTGCCAAAAGATGAGATTATCCACATACAGGTTGTAGCCTGTGTCGCCTATGTTGCACTACACCGACACGCTGCATACCTCGATGTGTGACTTTTGCCCCTGATTTCCCCAGTCAGTTAAAGTGCCTGTGTTACAACAATTGATAAAGATGCAGAAATATATATATATATATTTTATTATGCCTGTGAAACATCTATAGTGGTTTTCATGTTGTTATTGCATCTCCACATGTCATCAAAGAAATGGTGCTGGTGACAGTGAGATTTATTTATTTATTAAAATGTTTCACGAGGAAGGCACACTGAGCGACAAGTCGCTCGTCTCCCGGTGATCGTGGTTAACTTCAGGCTCATATTGATAGGGCTGCACACTGAAGATTTCTCTGTATTCAGTGCTTGGATATTCATCAGATTCTTCAATGTGCAGATCCATTGTGGAGGCAAGACCACTAAGTTCATGGTCCGAAACCTCTGAGGACTATCCACTGGCAGCCATTGCAATGAGCATTGCTGTCAACTCCTACTCCCATGAGAACAACAGAGGCTCACTCTCCCTCCAGAGTTCTCTCCCAGCTAAGCTTTCTCCTACCAGTGCTCGCTCTCATCACACATGCGCTATTCAGAAACAGAACCCCACTGTGACGTCACTATAGGATGCACATGGCTGATAGCACGAACCAGGAATTCGGCAGCAGCTACAGAAACAGGGACAATTACTGAGATTTGCAGCATCTCAGCATGCAAAAACAGGAGCAAAGATAATAAAAAGGATTACACTATTGCAAAGGATGCAAGAAAACAGATTTTATGCATCATTATTAAGCAGGCTGGTGAAGGTCCTCTTTAAAATGCACTAGAGGTCAGTAAAGGAGGCAGTTGCTGAATGTCTTGCAGTGCCAAATTCTCTTTGTTCCATAAAATATTTAGTTTAAAATACATTCATATTCCTTGCCACAATTCAGTAGCTGTGCTACATTAACGGTGAGGCTCCTCAATTATACTTCAACTCCAAAAGCTGTGCAGAAAAAATACTGAGCATATTTGGTACAAATAACTTATCAGTTCTATATTGATAGAAGTCCATACAATAATGATGATATATCCAAAATGCAAAGAGTACTACATAAATTAACAAAGCCTGGATTGGCACTGGTATCTGATGTCCAAATGCCCCGGTGCTTCAGACCTCCTGTCCTTCTTTGGTGGTATACTAACATACTAACATACTATTTGCCAGCAGATTAGGCCTTACGGTCTATCAAGTCTGCTCGAACCTAGATCGTTAGTTGGGTGCCGAGACCCTCCCATCCCTTGTTCTCCAGAAACCCCTATCATCCATCCCCACCCCCCCGGGACAGGCCATCATCTGATACATCCACTTTCTGTGTCTGTCCCACCCTCTCTTGAAGCCCTCCACTATGGATCTCTGAACCAGCTCACCAGGCAGTGCATTCCAAGGTCCACCACCCTCTCGGTGAAAACCTCCTCCTTTTCCCCTCACCCTTCCACCTTCCAACTTCAAACCATGCCCTCTGGTGATACCTCCTGCTTTAGTCTAAAGATCCTCCATGTTTACCCTATTTATTCCTTGAGGTACTTGAAGACCTCAATCATGTCCCCCTGTCTCTCCTCTCCGCCAATGAAAACAGGCAGAGCTCCTCAAGTCTGTCCTCATAAGTCAAATCCCCTAGCCCTCGTATCATCTTTGTTGCCCTCCTCTGTACCCTCTCCAGGAGCTGTATGTCCCTCTTCCAGTGTGGCTGCCAGTACTGTACACAGTACTCAAGGTGTGGTCTAACCAGTCCATTGTACAGTGGCAGAATCACTTCCTTGCTCCTAGAGGTGATCCCCCTTATGATGCATCCCAACATCCTGTTTGCCTTGCTAGCTGCTCTCCTGCACTGCTCAGAGTTATTCATACATGTATCCACCATGACCACCATGTATAGATTACAGCTTACCCACTACCACTATTTATACAAACGGTATCACTATGGTAACCATACGTTCCATTACATCTTCAAAGTGACTTTACCCAAAATAAAAATACCTAAAGAGTGAATACATTAAAACTTAGCAGCAGATTACAGTTCTCAGAAAGGAACTATGCAACACATGTAACTATCTTGTATGTGAGTGTCTCCAAATATGTCCAGATAGTAATAACCAGTCCATAGACTAGATGCTTGCCCACAAGTGATGTCAGACTCATTGCTCTGTAATTTCAGTTCTTGATCTGTCCCCTCTTTCAACATAGGTACAGCTATTGCTTTGCACCAATAAGCTGATGCCACTCCAGTTGTCCATCAGCTATTAAACAATTTCATTAGGGGTCCCTCTATTTCTTGGGATAACTTCTTGAGCAGTCAGGGATGGAGTTCATCTGGACCTCCTGATTTGATTGCTTTAGTTTGGCTTACTTCTTCTTCAATATCGTCTAGTCTAGTTGCAGGTTTTTTTTTTCATCAGCATTGTTTCTTTGTGGTTCATTCTCCTATAACTTGCCATTATTATTAAATCATGAGCAGAAAAATGAGTTGAATTAGTTGTCATTTCTGTTGGTTTATCAATCTCAATTTCATTTTCAATCAGTGGCCCTATAGATTTGTCCGACTATCTACTAGCATTTATAGCTGTAGAAGTTATTGGTCCTATAGTCAGCAGCTAAAACACCCTTACAACTGAAAACATATAGCATACCATCTTAATGACTACTTTTGTTCATTTTTTTCAGAAAAGACCCCCACAAGGTAGTTTACTCAACAGAAGATAGACCTAGTCTAAAATATAGTATTACATCAGATGAAGTATGCTCTGCTATGAAAACTTTGAAGAAAGACACAAGCCCAGGACCAGATAACATTAATGCAAGATTTCTGATAGAAACAATAGAAGAGATAGTGTATCCCTTATCGGTTATTTTGAACAATAACTCAGTAATAACCAAATTCCATCTGACTGGCTGTAAGCCACAGTTACTCCAATATTTAAAAAAGGTAATAAAACACATGCTCAAAACTACCGTCCTATCAGTTTAACTTCTATCATCTCCAAAGTAATGGAAAGAATCATTAAATCCTATTTAGACAAGGAAACAGAAATGTTAAACATCATTGATCAGACACAGCATGGCTTTAGACAAGGCTATTCCTGTACATCCAATCTGATTACTTTCTACAATCATATAAGCCAGGAACTGGACACCAGCATCCCAATGAATGTTGTCCTTTTGGATCTTGGTAAGACTTTTGACAAAGTCCCTCATGGCAAACTGGTCAATAAGCTCTCACTATTTGGGTTCTGTGAATGCTTAGTAAAATAGATTAATAGCTGGCTCTCAAACAGGACTCAGAGAGTCAAAATCAATGGCTTTCTTTCCAAATTAGGGTCAGTCGCTAGTGGTGTGCCCCAGGGATCAGTACTGGGCCCCACTTTGTTCAACATTTTCGTAAGTGACATGCAGATTAAGTCAGATAACATCTTATCCAAATTTGCAGATGACACTAAATTGGGAGGATGGATAGATAATCCTAACCATATGGCAGCCTCAACCTTGGATCTCAAATCCATCTAATTCTGGGCTGAAATCAACTCAATGCAGTTCAACATTGACAAATGTGTAGTTCTGCACTTTGGAAAAAATAACCCCCAACAAAGTTATCATCTCAACAATACTCCCCTTAAAAAATCAGACAGAGAGAGAGAGAGACTTAGGAGTCCTGGTTAATAACAAACTTTCCTCATCAGATCATTGTGCAAAAATTACTCACACGACCAATGGACTACTCAAAAAAATTAAGCGCACCTTTGTCACCAGAACTGAACAATGTATTATACCAATCTTTTGGGCCTATGTAAGACATTATATGGACTATGGATCCCCTTTTTGGAATCCATATTTTAAAAGTGACATTTCAAGGATGGAAAGAGTGCAGAGGTGTGCAACCAAAATGGTACCCTGTCTTGCATCACTTGATTATTTGCAAAGACTGCAGGAAACAGGACTTCACTCATTATATCAACGAAGAACTAGAGGAGATATTCTATACTTATACAAAATACTTAAATCCCCAAAGCACATGTTCCAACATGGACTCACGTTCACAAATAGATGTATAGTACCAAGGCGCCATAATAGGCAAATTATGATTATGAAAGCAAGAACAAATAAAAGGGATAACTATTTCACAATAAGATCTGCTAAACTTTGGAATGCTCTTCCTCAAGAATTAGTAAACTCTACCAACACAATCCAGTTTAACGCTGGTCTTGATAACTGACTTCGGGGAACTCGTCTGAAATGTAATGACCCACAAGGTGGGGGACAATCCCGATGGGCCTTGGCCTACTTTTGTCCACATCAACCTAGTAAACCTAGCAAGGACTTTAAGTTGCCCTTTCTATGGTCTAGTCTAAATTCAGATTTGCTCAGTTCCTCCCTCATTGTCTTTTGGTATACCTCACTGCAGATTTGTATTTCAGTATACTAATATTGTTCTTGTTCTTCATCGTTGTTTCATATAATCCTTCTTTCTTATTGATGGCCCTTATTTCTCTTTTGGTTAACCAACTTGTTTTCCCCATTCTAGTATACAATATCTTAACTGGAGCATATTGTTTTTCTAAGTGTAGCAGCATTGATTTGAATATTTCCACATATCTTCCGTATTATTATTTAACGCCTTCTCCCATTCCCACCTGCTGATTTCTGTTCTCATAGCTTCATAATTGCCCCAGTAGTAATTGTGATATTGCTTGAAATGTCCAGTTTTTGGTATTTTGCATATATAGTGTCATTTTGTGGTTGCCATACAATACGTTTTCCCATGAAGGTCCAAGGACAAATGACCGGTCAAATAGCAGAGCTTGCTCCAGAGTCCCAGAGATCTTACAGGCTACCAGACAAATTCATTAATTCACCCAGCTTTGAGGGACCAAATTAGGTGTTGAGGAACCAATGGACAAGCCCTCCCCTGTGACTGACATCTGACCTTGGCCAATGGGAAGGCTGTCTACTTGGGTTTTTCTTGGCAGAGCTTGCCCAGCTTGAGGAGTGTGCTCCTATCTATCTGAGAAGGCAGACCTACTATGCATGAGTGCAAGCCAGCACTGCACAGTCATTGGTGTGTGGGAGAAATGTGCTATCTCATTCACTGAGGAGAAACTTTATGCAGGACTACTACAACTTTATCGACTGACCCTGAACTGTCAGCTGCAATTGACACACTGAGAAGCAGCTTCCTTGCAGTCATGACTAAAAACAGGAGATAGGAGAGAGAAATCAAAAGATGATTCCACTTCAGCTAGAACATCCTGCATACCAACTGTGCCAGAGAGGCCTGGAGCCACTGGTCCAGTCACCACAGCCAGGTGACAGCCTGTAATGAGTAAGCTCACAACCTCTCATCTACCCAACCACCGTAAGAGTGAGATCCCTGAGGGAGAGTTCAGTTGACCAGTGAAGTCATGTAAGATGACAGCCAAGGGGAGCTGTGGCATCTGAGGTGTGATCCATTCTGCAGAAGAGGGAAGCTGGTACTTCCAGCCAGGGCAGTTAAGAGGGGAAAGTGGCCACTGCTGTATCACTGAGGGTAACTGTGAATAACTGAACATGGACCATGGGTCCTGTGACACAAATCCATATTGTTCTACAAGGCCCCCAAGTTCATTATGTTTGTTGGACTAATCCATCTGGCTAGGATTACACATTTGGGGAAGGGGTGTTGCTACAAATTGTCTTCATTTATTTAAGTGCACCAATATTGGCCAACAATGCGTAACTGCAATGGCCCTGCTCTTTTTGACCAGCTGGGTACCTTACTACCCAGTGAAGTACTGGGAGCTCCTTAGAGACAGTGAGGATACTGGTACCAGTAATAAGTGGGGTAGAGGTCCAGACAGTACAATTGGACAGGAGCATTGTGTTCGTTGTGGAAGTGGGTTGAACTGATGGACAATTATTGCTGGTGCATTGCATGCATATAATTTGATTTACTTTAACTCTTGCCTGTTTGTTCTTTTTACTCATTCTTGGCCCTCAGTTTACTGACTGTCTAAACTATTATTTGTAGTGTTAAGTTACTGTGGGGACCAGCTATATAGAACTATGTGGGAATTGGGTGAGCTGCACTAGCAGGGACCATAGTGGGTTGGTACTGTTTCCTAGAGGGCAGTGCTAGCTTTTTATTACCTGGCCCTCTCAATCTTTCCCTGGGCAGAGGCACTGTACAATTTGTTTCAGCTTAATTTCTTTGGGTAACAAATCCCCACTGGAGTTGATGACCAAAGTACCTCGTTCTTATTTCAGCACATCAGGTAGGGGAAACATACTGAACTTCTACAGTGTCTCAGTGTGCACACATAAATTAAGAAACTCGGTGTATGAGTCACTTCATTTGTGACAGTGTCCCAAGCCCGACATGCAGACATGGTCCTGATTTCAAATTGCCCATGCAAGTAGAATCAAAGATTTAAATGCTCAGTCATGTATTAAGGTAATTTCAAATGGTTAAAGTCAAATCCATAAAGCACTTATAGTATATCATTCTTGTCATCATTGCTCAAGACCACAATTCTAGAATCACAGGTCAATTGGTATGATACCTTCCATGCTCATGGGCTACACAGTCACATAAGTCACTAGATGGCTGGCTGATTGCAGAGAGTACCTTTTTGTGGCCAGTGTAGACCCTGACAAAAATATGGCCAGTTGGCCAGTCTAGCAAATGAAGTGGCTGCCTCAGAACCTTTATTTTTTCAGTCCAAGATTTGTGCCTACCCTAGGTACGTTCAGGCCAGAAAGCCCTGGCAGCATTGCCAATTGCAGTCGTGCAACCCCCACCCCCACATGGAGATGGTGGCTCCTTTTCTCTTACTCCTCTTTTTTCATTGGTGCTCTCTGCCACACTCAGAAGAGGGGACTTATAGGAAACTTCACTGCATTCCCCATTCTTTCTGTGCACTGGCAATCCATGCCATCCCCTGATGGGGAAACCATGAGACATGGTGCCCCATGATTTTTACAATAGGCCACCACTTTCTATGCCAGGAGACAAGCACATTAGAAACCAAGCCTTGATGTTGCTCCCCAACTTAAGGTGAGTTACAGGATGTTTTAACCTACACCTGGGCAGCCACCAGATATGGGTGAAAGGGATCTAAATTCAGCATCTTATCCTATGCCTATGGCACCTTTAATAGTACAGGACCGCTCCTGGTTCTGCACTATACTGCAAGTTTTGGATATCACTCCAAGTCCCAGGAGTGGGACTTGAACCCAACAATGATCTTGTGGTCTAGAGTCAAGAGTGCTGCCAACATAGCCCATCACATGCCACCATAGATATATTTGGTATAAAAGTGACTATGCACAATAAAGTGTGTATGGTATAAGTATCATGTATGAGCGGAACACAAACCATGGCTTTAAATCCATTGCTGTTTCATTGATTATTAGCAAGTCAGTCTTAAGCAGCAAAATGTTCTCCCACGCTAGGTAATTGTCTCCTTGTATTTCATTGCACTGTTTGTTTCAGTTTCAGAGTCATTAGGTTTTTGGCAGGCTGAGCTGGTTCTGCGCCATCGGACCAACAAAAAAAAACACAACAACAAACCCATCAGATCTGCACTGCTTCACTCTTAGTCGCAATGTAAATGCTGGGGGGAAAGGATGCCTCTCTGTCTCAGACCCTTCCCATGATTCTTTGCAGCACATCAAGAAAAGTCAAGCACCACAATGAGACATACGTGGTAATTATTAAAATTGTTCAACACTCCCCATCAAATTAAAAGAGGGACGAACCCCAGTATACGGCAGGTGGCATATGCTGCTACTTCCAGGGAACAGGATTCCCAGCATCGAGCGGTGAGTGGTTTCCAGTACTCCCTAGGTACTTAATATTAAACAAATTGCAGAACCATTGTACAAGAAAATGAAACATGGGATCAATAGAAGAAGCACGAAATCCATGCAGAGGGCTAGCAGAAACAAGAGGCTGCCAGAGTCAGGGTTTGGTTCCTGAAGCTCAGTCTGTCATTTTTTTATTGTTTTATTTTGTATGTTTAGACCTAATAATTGATCTGCAAAGGGCATCTTTTGAATGAGAAGGACCGCAGCAGACTGGCACAAGCTGGAGCTCTGCCAGATTTACATGGGAAGGTTGCCATGTTGAGCTCGAGAGGCAGAAAGGAAATGCAGTGCTGGGGTGTTGGGGGGAGAAGAAACAGAAGGAGAAAACCTTAGGACTTGGCATGGATCTGATGGAACAGCTTACTTGTCTGCTTTACTGTGTCTGAGCTAAAGAAAGGAAAACTTACTGGGTGGTTGGGGGTGGGGTAGGAAAGAGACAGGGAACTGAAACTTTACTTTTTATGAGGTTAGGAGGATATGAAATAATGACATATTTTTAAACTGATGCTGGTTGAGGGGAGCGTAAAAACAATAGTCTACAGTATTGCTTTTTTAATATTGACTTATGGCCTTGTGCTATCATTTTCAGAAAGGTTGACTGTGGAAGTGATGCATAATTTTTATGAAGCATTTGCTGCCTCTATAATCATCAGTAAGGAGTCTTTGGTATTTTTTTTTAATCATGAAGTGCAGGGAGTTCTGATCTGAGCATTACAGAAAACAAATCCAGACAGACTTCGAGTAATAGGTTCCACTCTTAATGAGGCAAACAATAACAGTGTTGCAAGACATGATATATATATATATATATATATATATATATATATATACAGTATATATACTGAATGAGTTGGCATTTTGGGGTTAAATACGGATTTCTTGCTGGCATATAAGTTACTTTTAAGCAAAAACTGGCAGTAGCTAGAATTAGTTAAAAGCACTGGCTTTTCTGCATTGTTCCCATAAATTTAGCAGGGCATCTGCTTTGAATGGAAAATTACTTCTCCAAAATGAAACTGGCCCCTTGATGCCAAAAAAACAAAACAAAAAAAGACGGAAAGAAAAAAGTTTTAAGTCTGTGTTTTCTCTTGTTCTTGTTTGTCTGATTTGTGCAGTTTGGGATGGAAAATGCCTGCTTTGTCATGTTCACACAGGCTTGCCCAGAATCCCATGCCCGGCAGTCTGCAGCAGATCCCAAGCATCACAGGGCAGCCTAAAGCTACACAGACACCGCCGCCTGAAACACAGTCCAGAAAGCGGAACTTTACTTATTATTTTTTTCTTTCTGTACTTTTAAAATGTCTTACAAAGTTGTTTTTCCAACTATAGTAATGTGCAGAGGAAGCAGATGATGGTGGTGACCTTGTCCAGAGCATTGGCAGAGGATTGAAGGATTGCCAGAAGTCAGTTTAAGAGAATGCTTTAATTTCCCTTTTCTCCATTCTTTCTTCTTTTCTTAATGACTGAAAGATACTTAAATCTGGTCAGCAGCTCTTGGAAATGTAACTTCATAGTTGCCTGTGGATACGTTTGTAGAGCATTGTTGTCTGCTCTATTACTTCCAGTTCAATCTGTTTTAAAAGAATGGATACTGACATGATGCTATAATTGCAGAAGACTGGATTTGTTGCAGGCATTCTGGGTTAGAAACAGGAACTGAGCAATGAGTGGATTTTCAGTTGGAGTGGTTTATCCCTTCTTCCTCCCCACATGCAACACATGTGCACCATAACAGTACTTCAGATCTGGTACCTCCGTGCTTACAGGAATTTATACTGATCCAAATTCTGACTAGGCCTGGATGGTGTTGGATTACCTTAAATCAGTGTTGGTCTTGGGACTTCAAGACAGAGAGAGATACTGACAGCTGACTTCAGTATGTTGACTGTAAATATCTTCTCAAGATTACTCCACATACAGTAAGTATTACATTTAACTTTTTTTGTTTAGAACATTGCATTTAATCTGGAGTAGAAATGCATTCTTCCCCTTTGGAAGTCAGCAGGGCTACCAATTCAACAGACATGGTAGCCCATCCATGCTTGAATACTCCAACAACATTGGGTTTTATTTGTAGTAGAAATACATTCTTCCCCTTTGGAAGTCAGCAGGGCTACCAATTCAACAGATGCAGCAACCCACCCGTGCTTGAATACTCCAACACTGGGTTTAATCTGGAATAGAAATACATTCTTCCCCTTTGGAAGGCAACAGGGCTACCAATTCAATAGACATGGTAGCCCACCCATGCTTGAATACTCCAACAACATTGGGTTTAATCTGTAGTAGAAATACATTCTTCCCCTTTGGAAGTCAGTAGGGCTATCAATTCAACAAATGTGGTAGCCCACCCATGCTTGAATACTCCTACACAAGCTGAGGAAAAGTCAAGATATAATACAGCTATAAATATAGCAAAAGATGAGATAGATATGAATGTTCTGTACTTCAGACCATGAGTGCTAGATTCCTGGTCTGGGGAAAATCACCTAATGTAATATTCATTCAAGATTTATGCCTCTGTCTTGCTCTGAATAGTCATGATGCAACTTGTCAGATATGGTGCTTTTTATAGTTATTTTCTATCTGATGGTAATGTATGCTATGTTTAATATGTTAAATAAAACTGCGTTTAAACAAAAAGATGAGAGACACAGAGTATAGCATGCAAATGGATAAAAAAGGGAGGAAGATTTAGAATCAATATACTGTTGTTTAGGGAGCCAAAACAGCTCAGTTGGGAGAGCAGTAGACTGAAGATTTAAAAGGTCCCTGGTTCAATCCCAGGCTTTGGCAGAGCAGTACTTATAAGGGGCTTAACAAATATCACGTGGCTTATTGTAATTTGGTTTCCATTTGGTCTTTTTCTTCCTTCATTGTCTATGTTTCTGATGTTAGTGGTTTCAAGCATAGCTGGGACAGAATGAAGGGTATGGGGTGCTCTGGGCATCAGAATAGTGGAGGAGAATGAAGGAGTGGGGTGGGGTGGGGTTGGCTGGGACCCTGAAGGAGCAGTAGGTCCTAGGGCTAAATAGGGAACTTGGGCAGACTGGATGGACCTTTGGCCTTTTTCTAGCGTCATTGTCTATGTTTCTATCATTAGTGGTTTTAAGCAAGGCTGGGACAGAATGAAGGGTATATGGGTGCTCAGGGCATCAGAATCATGGATGAGAATGAGGGGAGGGGTGGTGGGCTTGGACCCTTGAGAAACAGTAATAGGGAAATTTTTCTGTCATAATTGTCTATGTTTCTATGTTTGTAGGATGTATTCTTCCAAAATAACTGTCATTAACTTCTGATGAAGGATTGTGTGTAGTCCAAAAGCTTAAGCCCCTATTTTCTTTTGTAACATCTATGTTGGTCCAATAAAAGGTATCAAATCATCTTTTTTTCTGGATCTTATGTTTGTCAGAAAGAGTGGCAGATCTGTGGAATAGACTTCAAAGTAATATCAGCTGAAATAGTCCATGTCTTTAAAACATGGCTAGATAAGTACCTGGAAGGATGGTAAGGGAATAAATGGTTTTGCCCTCTGAGTTAGTGGGTAACATAACTGCATGCACTAAATGGATTCTTCCTTTCTATCTTGCTCTATATGCTTCTATGTAATCCACTACCACCCTTAAATTAAAATAGTCTGACAATCAAACAGGGCATTGTTGCAGCAGTGGAATCTTTCCGCTAAACTTTAGCAAAAACATTTCCCTTTTTTTTTTTTTTATTTATTTCTCCAGCTTGTCTTCTCCCCAGCTTTGATGATTCCCATTTGCAACAGGGAACTCTTTTTGAGTTGTGAGGGGGCAACAGACCGTGGTCATCTCTGTGATCCCACCAATTTCCACTCATCGGTCAGCCATGTGGCACATTGCAGAATGGCATGGTCTGACTGTCCCTCACCAGAGAGAAACCACTTCTTTTCCAGAACACACTTGCCATCTGCTGAACTAGTGTGCGAGGGAACTGAAGTTGTTACTGAACCTGGTCTTCTGTGTGGCAGTACAACCCTGCTGCTATCAAGCTGCTGAGCCAGCTTCTAACAATAGGATTTAACAGAGGAGGCTTCTTCAGGGGGTTCGATGAGGTTAATCCTCCCATTAGTGTTTTGGTAGCATTGGAAATATAGTTATCCTTGGGCCACTTCACAGCTTGGGAAATAAATTGAGCTAATTCAGAAGCTTAGCAGCCATCCCCTGTTGGGAACTGCTGCTTTCTTCTCGTCTCAGGTTTGCTTCCCAGAGTTACAGGTGAGTCGGCTCAATAGATGATCCAGACATAACAGAAACTGGGTATCTGTCTCTTATCTTGGAAGTTCAGATGAAGTGGGTGTGCACAGGGGGATTGGGATGTGCTGGTTGTGGACTACTTGTGTGGTTAGTGAGGGCTGATAGAAGTTCAACACATTGTTTCACTTGTGTGTCAATTCCATTGCACTCAGAGGTTGTGTGAGTCTGAATCCTGATGCCTCTCGTCAGTCAGAATTCAGGACTACTTAATAAGCAATGCCATATACATGTGTCAGCCAGGAGGGTGTTTCCTCACAGCAGCTGTCCTCCAGGTTTGTTTTTTTTTTTGCATATAAACATTTTATTGAAAGATATTGTACAGCAACAGAAGAACAAGCACAAGCAATAATCACCGAACAATGTGTTGTACAACACCAAAATAGCAGAATCAACCATCCCATAAAGAATATATGCAGTGCCCTTTATAATACCAACTAGAATTGAACAAATCCATGGATGCTGGTAAAACACCCTCCACCCCCTACCTACCATCGGAACAATTCTAGTCCTAGTAACATCAAGAGTCAGAAACAGACCAAATCAAATCCTCATATGTGGGACATGAAAAAGACACCCACCTATCCCATGCTTTATGAAATTTAGAAATAACATTGTGTCTGCGGTACATAATCTGATAAAAAGCAGCTGTTTTCATCAAAACCTGTTTCCACGTCTCTAGCGGTGGCAGCAGTTGAGACCGCCAGTGCAGGAGAAGCAGAAGTTTGGCTTTCAAAGCTGCAGCAAACAAATTTTAGCATATATTCTCGTGGAGCAGTCCAAGGAGCCTGGATCACCCAAAATCCAAAAAAAGGGTGCTCTAACAATAGGGTCACCTAAAGCTGCTTCCAGACTATCCAATATGGCAGCCCACCAGGGCTGAAGGGGCGCACACTCCCACAGAATGTGGAAGATGGATCCAGAAGCAGAGTGACAGCACCAATATAAATCCGATGAGTCCCAAACAAACTGGCTGAACTGGGGTATGATGCCACATCCCCCAAATTTTCTTTTGGATCAGCTGACATTTGGGATCTGGAGATGTAGAGTAGGCAGCCACCCAGCATCTATGCCACCTTTCCCAATTCAGATCAATGTTCAAATCCTGCGCCCACTTCATTCTCTGGGAATCCCAGTTCAGAGTGAAACACTTTTGCAATTCCCCATATAGGGAGCTAATATGACCCTTAGGTAATTTATACCACTTCTCTAACTGCAAGTCAGTGGCCCTCACCCCATGTCCCTATAAGACCACCACTGAAAGGACATGCCTAAGCTGAAGACAGTGCCAAAATTCTCTCGATAGGAGGTGATACGCAACCTGCAAATCTTGAAAGGGCATCAGGGGACCCCACTTATCAGCCAATAAATCCCCCAATCATGTCTCATTGAAGGCCTCCTCAAGGGTGCCAAATCTTGGTGTTATTTTTGATAGGAGTTTGACTATGGAGGTGCAGATTTCCTCTGTTGTCCGCTCCTGTTTTTTCCATCTTAGAAATATCGCCAGGATAAAGCCCCTTGTTCCACCTCTGGACCTCCCTACCTTGATGCATGCCTTGGTTGCCTCGAGACTAGACTACTGTAATGCGCTCTATCTCAGGGTCACGGGAGGATCTCTCTGCAGACTGCAGCTAGTGCAGAACACAGCTGCCTGGTTACTTACTGGGCAGCCTAAATTTTGCCATATCACTCTGGTGCTGCGTGATCTGCATTGGCTGCCAGTCAGGTGGAGGATCCTCTTCAAGGTGGGGTTTCTCACCTATAAGGCCCTACACAGTCAGGGCCCTGGTTACCTGTCAGACCTTCTGGTTCCCGCTGTCTCGGCTCGTCCCCTCCATTCCTCCAGTGGGTGCCTCCTAGCAGTTCCCAGGTCAAGGTTGAAGTCAGCTGGCGATAGGGCATTTAGTGTCGCTGCCCCGGTCCTGTGGAACTCGCTCCCTTCTGGGGTTAAGGAGGCACCGACGCTGGAGGTTTTTAAAGCCCGCCTTAAAGCCCACCTATTTACTAAGGCATTTTTGAATTAAATTAAGAATTATCTAAACTCAGGTTTTAATTAGAGTCTAGTGGATTATTTACTGTATTTTAATAATTTTATAATTGTATGCGTAATTATACTTTGTTATTTTGTTGATGCTTTGAATATGTGTTAATATATTGTACTGCACCCAGAGCCTCCGGGAACGGGCGTATTTAAATACAAATTTTACTTACTTACTATAACTCCACTATCTAGCCAAGACCTCCACAGAACAAGGGTGTCTCCCACTTGCAAGTCTGAGTACCCCCAAACCGGCTCCCATCTCCCAAAGTACATAGCATCCCATCCCAGTATTTTAAAAACTGACCCCAGGCCCATCGGGAAAATACCATTGGGGCAGATGGGTCCAGCCTGTGGGGGCTCCCAGATTTCAAAATTCATCACTAACGAAGCATTCCCCAATCACTCTTGTTCAATGTCCACCCACAACGGGGTAGGCACAGAAGGGAGCCAAATCCAATTTGTTTGACCCCTTGGCAGAGATGGTATGCCCAAATCCAGAGCAGATTCTACCCACCTGCCACCCCTGGTGCCCTCAAAATATTCCTACTAAAACATGGGGTAGCACCCTCCCAAATGAAATCTGCCATCAACCGATCTAACTGAGTCCAGTAACGTTGAAGTATAATCAAAGGCAAATTACACAACCTATAAAACAAACGAGGAACAATCATCATTTTTAAAGTAGCAATTTTCCTGGGAAGGGACAAATTGGGTTTTTTCCATCTTTGGAAGTCATCCTTCACATCCTCCAGCGCACCTTTTAAATTATTTGAAATCATCACCTCCACCTGGGGAGACACAAACATCCCCAAATATTTCACCCCATCCGAGGATCATTTCAGGGTATGAGACTCCACATGGGCCCAAGATCCATTGGCTTTCAATAATGGCAAAAGTTTTTTCCCAATTGATACGCAACCCCAATATTGCACTAAAAGAGTCAATAACCTCCCATTTCCTCGGCAGGGATGCATCTACTCTCGAGAGCAACAAAAGGAGATCATCTGCATAAAGCAGAGTAGAGAAAGATTTCCTCCCCACCTGAATCCCATAAATGCCAGGGTTTTGTGATAGAGCTAAATGCAATGGCTCAATAGCCAAGAGAAATAGTAGTGAGCTTAGAGGGCACCCTTGATGTGTGCCATGAAACAAAGAAAGGGGAGCTGACAACACCCCATTCACCCGGACCCGAGCCTGAGGGGCTAAGTACAAACAAGTAATCCATTGAAAAAACTTAGGGTCTAATCCAAATTTCATCAGCACATAATGTAAATAATGCCACTTGATGGAATCAAATGCCTTTTCAGCATCCAACCCCACCATGGCCGCTGACTCCAGGCCCAGTGTCACCACCTGCATTAAATCTATGACCGACCACAAATTGTCACTGCTCTGCCATCCCCACATAAAACCAGGTTGTGCATTGCTAACCAGGCATCCCATCATGGTCTCTAAATGCATAGCTAAATCTTTCCCAGAATTTTACAGTCAACGTTCAAAAGAGAGATGGGTCGGTAATTGGCACACTTAGTGGGATCCGTCCTGGGTTTCGGCAGAACAGTGACAATTGTGTCTTTCATAGAATCAGGTAGGGAACCCACCTCCCCTATTATCTTGAACAAACCCAGCAACTTAGGGGCCAGCTAAGCTTCAAAAGCTTGATAGAAATCTGCACTAAGCCCATCTGGGCCCGGTGCCTTACCTACAGCTAGGGACTTAATAGCCTTCTGGACTTTCTGCAGAGAGATGTCCTCCTAGGTTGGCGATGCTACATCCACCACCAACTGAGGCACCATACAGTAAACAAAAAAGGCCTCATAATCCCTTTGTGAGGGGTTTACAGATGACTGATATAACAGGGAATAAATATCCCAAAATTGTTCCGCAATCGCTTCTGCCACCGAGACAGTTCCCCCCACCCCATCCTGTAAATAGGGAACTTGAGCCTCCATCGCCTTTTTTTTCAGCCTATAGGCTAACAGCCTACTGGCCTTATCACCTGACTCCCAATAAGCCTGCCTAGTGAAAAACAAAGCTCTTTGAGCCTTCTTCTGAAAGGTCACATTTAGTTGATCTTTGTAACTAAGCAAAGCCCGGACCTTCTCCTCCGAAACAACCGGAGACAGACAGATCTCCTGTTCAAGAAGTCTAATTTTCCTCATCAAGGTCTCCACCATCTCATTTCACTGCTTATTATTGTAAGAGGCATAAGAAATAATTCTGGCCTGGAGGAAGGCTTTAAACGCATCCCATACCACAAAAGAAGAAACCACCGGGGAAGAATTAGTCGAAAAATAAAAATCTATCTCCCCCCCCCCAGTCACTAACAGAAATCCCCCAATTGCAACAGATCAGGGTTAAAATGCCAACATGGAGACTTTGTAAGCATCCGATGGGGCTCCCAAGCAAGAAAAATGGTGGCGTGATCCGATAAAAGAATGAGTCTATGACTGATCTCCAGGACATCCTACAATATAGTTGAACTGCACCGAAATAGTCTAGCAGGCTATAGGACTGGAACGTAGGAGACCTAAGAGTGAAATCTTTGAAAGCAGGATGGAGAACTCTCCAACAATCTGCCAGCTGAAATTCTCCACAGAAACAAAAAAGGATAACCCGAGACCGCTGATGTGAGGGGGCCTTTTCCATAGGGGACCTATCAACCACCGGATCAGGACCAAAATTAAAATCTCCCTCCAGTATGAGCACCATAGATGGTGAATACTATTCAGCAATGCACTGGATCAACTGGGAGAAAAATTCTGGGGAGTCCGCATTTGGATCCTAAACCCTGACCAATAAAAAGGGGGTTAGTTCCACCCTGCCCACCAACAATACCATCTGCCCTCCTTATCTGACACCCAATCATCCACAATTGGGGGTACCCACGTTTTATCAAAATGGAGACCCCTCTTTTCTTGGATGAAAAAGAGCTGGAGTACACTCTACCTAACTAACCCCTCTCAAGCATAGTTGCCGCCTTTTTCAAGAGGTGGGTCTCCTGTAAAAGAGCAATATCACAATTACATGATTTTAGGTAGGTGAGCATCTTCTTTCTCTTAATGGGGATATTTAAACCCTGAACATTCCAATTTATAAATGACAGCTGCACCATATAACAAACAATTGAAAATGACAAAACCAGTAAAGGAAGAAATATATACACCCACTGATGGTAGGTAGCTCACCCCACAAGCCAGCATCCAACAAACCCCCAGCAAACCTCACATTAACACCCCTTTGTGATATAAACAAAAGAGATAGAAAGAACCAAAAAACAGTGATAGCAAGAACAGTCCCCCCAAAACAGGAATAATCAGCCAACCTGCAACACACTTGGTTGCCAATACTAACCAACTCCCATCGCTTGCCCAAACCCTCCCATGCCACCTCCCTTACAAATACAGAAGCCAAAGGCAAAAAAACTTACTGCACCCATGTACCAACCCCCCCCATAAACCAAGCAGAAGGAATAGGAAAAAGGGCTAGTGATCCCCTACCGCCAATGCCCCCAACCCCCCAGCTAGCGAAGAGATGCAACCACAGCCCACCAGGTATAGAACGAGCAAACCAGCACTGCTCCTGTCGCCCCTGCACCAGTTTGCCCAACCCCACTGAAGTAACAGCTGACAATCATGCTCCCCATTAAAACCCTAGAAACACATCCACCATCCTGAGGTGGGTATTGCATAATGCCCAGCAAAAGAAACCCCGCTGACCCGGATTACACCCCCCCATAGCATAACAGCTAGCTCCCGAGGCTCCATGATGGCAGTAAGAACCAGGTAAACCACCCCTGAAAGTTAGGCATACAGTGGAGTCCCAAATTATACATCAAGAATAGTGAACCATGTCCCAGTCATATCTCATCCTGAAGCAGAGGTCCTTCAGGAACAGACCTGTAAAAGGAAGAAATGGTTAACCTCAGAAACTAGTAGTGATAAAGCAGATTACAGCTCTCATGAAGACCGTGTTATAAAACTATCAAGCAGGAGCAGTCTCCAGAAATCCCACTGCTCCACACACTGATGGGCCCTTAGACACTACGACAGTGGGTGCCACCACAGCCTGCATCGAAGCAGGATCAGAAGAAGCCATTGCAGCTTGTGACAACGTGTTCCCACATGCTGCCACCTCTTGTGTCACCTGCACCAACTCCTCTTGATGGATGTCATCCCATTTCATCCCCGAACACTCCACAGTGTGGTCAGGAGAGAGTCGGGGGTGTTTAGAGACCGGAGTGGGAGAGCAATCCTTCACAGGAGAAGGAGAATTGGAGCAGGATCCACACAGAGTCCCCGATCCCTCCAGGAGCAGAAATCCGACAAGTGCTGCTAACTCTCGAGGGATGAGAGCTCTTTCTTATATTCCCTCATGCACTTAGGAAGTGACCAGCCACCAGGAGGTCCCCAGCAAAGTCCAGCTTGTGCACTATCAGTAGCTGGCTTACAGCCCCATTCCTCACAGTTCAAAGTAGGAGCCTCATTATTCGAACTGGATTGGTTCCCCCAAAGATCGAAGAAAGTTCTCTGCTGCACCAGGGGTCTCAAAATGATGCCAGACCCCTTGCCATAGAACTGTCAGCTCTGCAGGATATTTCAACGCAAACTTAGTGTGCTGCTCAGCCAGCTGCCTCTTGATTGGAGTGAAAGCCTTGCATTGGTCTGCAAGATCCTTCAAAAAGTCCTGGAAAATCTGGACTAGGTGGCCATTCCATTTAAGTGACCCACATTCCCTGGCCAGGCAGAAGATCAGCTCCTTGATAGTAAAACAGAGAAAGCAGACCAGGATAGGGCGGGGAGTGGAACTTCATTGGGGCTGGGGACCCAGGAAATGGTGTGTCCATTCAATTTCAAGCAGATGGCCCCAGTCATAGGCCAGCAGTCTAGGGAAAAACAGCTGAAGAAAGTTAAACATACAGTCCCCTTCTGTACCCTCGGGGAGACCAACAATTCTAATATTGTTCTGATGACCTCGATTCTCTACGTCATCAACCTTCAAAGTGAGCGCATGTACCCACCGCTCAAGCTGCACAATTCTGTCCTTCTGCCGAACATTTATAGAGTCCACCTGCATACAGTAAAGCTCAGTCCCAGATATGCGCTGTTCAGTCTCCTCCACACAGCACTCCAAGGTACTCACAGCAGCCTTTATAGTAGGACTATCTTGGACCAGAGATTGAAGCATAAATCTAATATCTACCAGATCATCTTTACAGACCATGGTGAGATTATCAGTTGCTGCCATTATTGAACGCTTTCCTCAGGCCCTCCACCTCTGTGATGCATTGTAGCAAAACCTCCACCAAATGTACCAGTCCAGAAAAACAAAGCAGTCTGTTCTGATACCCAGGGCTTCCAATGGAAAATCGCACCCTTCACTGTCAGGTAAAGCACTTCCACAGGAGCAATTATGAACAAAAGTAGCAGCAGCTGACAGAGCCGCTCAATTTAAGCTGCCATCTTAGCTACCTCCCCACCTGAAGTCCTCTCTTCTAGGGTTTTATTTTTTGGGGGTGAGGAGTGAGGATCTTAGTACCACTGGGCCACTCCTTGTCTATGAAAACCTAGATGTTATGAAATGGGACAGAGAAGCAGCACAGATTTATGATGCAGAGGTCCTGTTAGACAAACCTCACCGAGTTCTTCAATACCTTGTCAGTCATTGGACAAAGGCCAAGTGTTGGCAGTCCTGTACCTGGACATCAGCATGGCCTTTGACTCTGTGACCCACAAATGGCTGGTAAGGAAATTGGGGGACCTAGGTGTTGCAGAGAAATCACTAAGTGGGTGGGGACCTGGCTAGGAGGGAGAACCCAAAATATAGTAGTACATGGTACATACTCTGATGTAAGGGGGTTAACAAGTGGGATGCCACAGAGGTCAGACCTAGTTCTGGTACTCTTCAGTATGTTCATTTGAGAGATTGGTAAAAGGATCCAGAGTAAGAAGGCTGTTTTCAGATTGCACCAAGATGTGAGGCAGGATGGATAATAAAGAGGTTATAAGAGCAATGAAACAAGACCTGAAAAAATTGGAGGTGGTCCAAGATCTGGCAATGCATTTAATGCCAAAAGATGCAAGGTAGTGCACTTGACAAGGGTGAATCCATGGACTGATTATTGATTTTGGGAGAGGTACAACTAGACCAGAACACAGATGAGAAGGAGCCAAGAGTTATAATTAGTGACGGTCTCAGGATCTTTGCCCAATGTAACAAGGCATATTGGAGAATTTGCAGGATGTTGGGATGTACTGGTAGAGCCTTATTAAGAATTCAGACAGAAGTAATCCTCTCCATGTACAGGTCCTTGGTGAGGCTATAATCAGAGTACTGTGTGCAGTTCTTGAACCTTCATTTAAAGGGCAATAGTCAGCAATGAAATCCCAATGCCCAAGTGTGGTGCTGGTCCCAATTTGCATTTTGCATGCAAACACTTTTTTTACTTTCTGTTTACTGCCGTATAGTAGATTGTATCAGACCGTTTCTGTTGACTTGCAAGCTGACATTTTCTGCAGCTACAAATCCCAGAATCCCCAGCAGATGACATCAGAGGAGGACTGCAGCAACTGGAGAGTCAAAAGCCTGCATGGCATGTTGAGCTTTTATAACATCCAGTCAGATGTTTGCCGGTCTCACTCATCTCCCTGCAAGTGACAGTTTTCTGGGACTGTGCTTAGCCCACAGAGGACAAGGACCAGCAAACAAAAGATCTGAGCTTATAAAAACTCTGACATGCACTGCAGGCTATTGAATCTCCCACTGCTGCAGCCCTCCTCTGATGTCAACTGCAGGGCATTCTGGGATTTGTTGTTACAAAAAAATTTCAGTTTGCAAGTCAACAGAAACAATCTGATGCAATCTACTGTACTGCAGTAAACAATACATAAAAAAAATGTTTTTGCACACAAAGTACAAATTGGGACCAGCACCAGCCTTGGGTGAGGGGATCTTAGTGCTGACTCTTCCCCTTTAAAGGAGAACTGTGCTGAACCTGTAAGTCATTTTTCCCAGTAGATGCTTTTTTCAAATATTTGATCCCTTTCTGTTATTGTTCCATCTTAACTGGTCTTTTAGTAAACACAGTGGGTGTTTCTGATTAACACACTACTGGTAAGTGACATTTTAGAACTGTATGATGTAGTTTATGTCCCCTTTGGAGCCACAGAGTTCCAGAATAGAACATGAATGCAATATGAAAACAATGTAAGTTCTGTAACAAGTGTAACCCTAGGTGACACCACTCCAAGGGCTACTACCACTGCCTGCTTCTTGGGATGTAGGTTGAGGGGCCTGGGTTCCCAAGATTTACTTTAAACTGGTTCTCATGCAAGATATTACATTGCACAGTGCCTCAACCCAGAGTATAGATTTAAGTGGGCTAGCTTGGAACCTGGTACAACACTCTGGGATGCTGTACCCACGCATATTACAATAAACCACCCCAGAATATGACCCGATAACAATTCTCCACATTCAATACATTTTACCATTTAATGACTGGAACCGAATAATATGCTCACAACACAGGTATCTGCAAAACAACAATAACAAAGTTTAATTACATGGGGAGGGACTTAGGATGGGTGAAGAAAGGCAGAGAGGTTACACATTCACAATATTTACATTTAGTTCAACGGTTTTGATCTGGTTTGAAATTAGATCAGCAGTTGCATTTTAAATCACACAGAAATCACATTCCCCACCAACCTTTAGAATAATCAGAGCCCTGGCTATCTAACTAGGCTGCATAGATTTGGTGCAAAAGCACTTGTGGTGCAACCAGCTGGTTACATTACATTTAGCACATTTATGTTTCCTGAACATTCAGCACATTTATAACTTAGTTTTTCCACCATGGGCCAGTGTGGCCACCATGGTCCATTTCCGCTTTAGATTTTTCAGTGGGTACTTGCTCCCGAAGGCTAGGGTGACCCGGTTCCTCACGTTCCATATCAGACTACTATACTTTCACAATACTGTACTGTTGATTTAGCAATTTAAAACAGTTATTGCAGTTCTTTCAAACATGAATCTCAATGTCTCAGTCCCACGTGGTAATGACTGGAGTTTACAGCTTCCACAAGGTGTCACGACAATAAATAAAATCCTTTTGGCAATCACTGCCCTTAACAGCTCCAAACGGACAAATACTGGACATCCCAGACAAAGTCAGGAAGAGCCCCGGCTCTGAGTACTCCCCTTCCAGTCCTGTAGGCACTTAGCAATTCAAACAAATTTCAGACATATTTATTTTTAGTTTTAACAGGACCCTTTTCTGGTCACACTGCAGTTGTTCACCCTTTATAGGCTTTTGATTAAACTTAGGGTGCAGACAGCAAACAGTTCTAAACAGTTCTCTAGGGCTTGGCTGCCACCCTAAAGCTTTTTCTTTAGTTGCACTTGGAGGTGCAAGGTTACTGACACAGGCATCCTCACAGAAATGGCATTCCTTTATCCGAGGTTCCTGAAGACATCAGCACTCTCACTAATGAGGCAAGTTCAGCTCTCACGGCTGGCTTGGCATCAAGCTGCAAGACCCACATTTTTCCCTAAACATGGAAACGATTTGGCTAGCCCCTGGAGGACACTTCTGGCAACCCCCAGACTGGCAGGTTTTGCTTAGACAGCTACTGATTTATTTTCTGGCAAAGAAGAACAAAACCCCTCTTCACTGTGGAGAGGCTTACAAAGGATCTCCAGGCCTATTTGGTCTTCTGGGGGCCTTAGCCCCCACCCCTGTGGGGGGCTCCCACTTGAATCTGAAAAATCTGCTGAAACACTGTCTTTTATGGAGCTCTCCTTAGGCTCCCTATTGGCCGAGGCTATTGGATGCTTTGGTTCTGACTGGCTAGAAGGCTTGTCAGTCACAAAAATTACTTATTCTTTAACCTCCCTCAATGCACAGTTGGTTTGCCACTTTGGCACTTGAATTTAGGTCCCTGCAGTTCCCTATAAGCACTTGGTGGTTTCCCATGAGCTTTGGCAAAAGTCCCACAAGTCCTGGCTAAAAAAATCCCAGCTTCCTGATTGGCTGTTACTGCTCTGTAACGGCTGCTAATTACACAGTCCCTTAAGCAGAATTAACACGGTCCCAGATAAAGTCCTGGTTCAGACAGAATAATTATTTAATTGCCCACTTGTCCCACAGTTCTATAGCTGCATGTGTGTCGGTATTGTCACTGCCCAGTTTTAGCTGCTTGTATCAATCCATAACCTGTCGCTGCTGCCAATATTTTCCATCCATGGTTTTTGCAGCAGGCAGGCTGTTTTCTCTGTGTCCCAACAGTTACCGGTGCAGCCAGGAAAACACTTATGTATTTTTATTTATTTTCCCCTTTTTAAACATTTGTCCCCCGAAGTCCTTGGCAACTGCTCCTATTATTTTATTTTCATTTGTTTCCCTGCAGCAGCCTCTGAAACTTACAGTTTTCCCCAAGGGCAGAGAACCCTCATGAATATTCATTACAATCAGGGATCTTACTCATTAATATTCATGAGCCCTGATCACTAACACTTCGTAGATCTCTTAATTTATTTTTATTAGTGGGCTCTCATAGCCCTTGTTATGGTCACCGGTCCCCACTTTGACTAACACAGGGACCAGGACTGGGTGAGGCTTTATGATCGACCGCTAGACCGGCGGTCGGTACATCAAAGGCGCCACTTGCGCCTGCCCAATTCTCACTGCACCTCTGTACACTGACAATAGCAGGAGATTGCGGTTTGAATTTTGGAGCCCAAAATAGGTTAAAATCACACTTGGGCTGTTTCTGGGGCACCAAGAACATAACAGGATTAGGGGACACCACCAAAAATGGCAGGCATTCAGGAGGCACTTTGGAGGAGGAGCAGAACGGGACCTATGGGCCAAAGGTAAGCTCCCACATGGGGGGGGGGGTTACACAAGGACATAAAGTAAATCATACTGTTCTAAAATGGCACTGCCCACCAGAGTGTAAAGCAGAAATACCTGGTGAATCTATTAAAAGGCCAGTACAGATGGAAGTAAAACAGAATGTAAACCAGTATTACAAATACAGCTCCTACACAGGCTTTAGAGGTTCAAGGCAGTTCTCCTTTGAGAAAGGACAAGGACTGCCTAAAGTCAGTCCAAAGGAGAGCAACAAAAATGATTCCTCCTCTTCCTCCTCAATCTCTCCATGAGTGTTTGACACTGTGGGCCATGGGGTGTTGTTGGACAGGCTAAGGGAGTATGTAGGACTCAATGGCAAGGTCATCAGCTGGTTTGAGTCCTTTCTCTGGGGCAGGTCTCAGAGGGTGATATTGAGGAAGTATTCCTCGGACCCAAAGGACCTGCCCTGTGGAGTTCCCCAAGGCTCTGTCCTCCCCCCCACATTGTTTACAATGTACATGCTACCTTGGATGAGGTCATAAGTCGGTATGAGATGAGTTTTCATTTCTATGCTGATAATACTCTGCTCTACCTTTCCTTTGCATCCAGGAGATCTGACACGGTAGACATGCTAAATAAGTGCTTGGTCGAGATCCGGGCTTGGACATCATTGAACTGGTTGGGACTTAACCTGGGGAAGACTGAGTTGCTGGTGGTTGAGCTGGGTCAAAGGGGAGGAACGGGGCCTCTGGGGATAGGTTGGGACTTTTTATTGGCCTGACCGAACTGGAGGCCTCCCTAAAGGTGAAGAATTTGGTCATTTTTCTGGACAATGAGGTGACACTTTAGGCTCAGGTATCAACTGTTGTCAGGACCAGGTTTTACTATCTCCAGAACATTGCCCGAATTAAGTCCCTTATTCCCCCAGCGATCTGGCCATGCTCATACATGCTTTCGTTACCTTGAGGCTTGACTACTATAATGCACTCTACCTTGGGGTTAGAGGAAGTGCAATGCAGCACCTGCAGCTTTTGTAGAACCCAGCAGCCAGTTATTGACTGGACACTCGAGGTTCAGTCATATTAAAGGAGGAATAGTGAAGATTAATAAGGGAGAGGGGAGGTGGGCAGAGGGAGACAGTGAAAAGGCAGAGTTACTGAATGAATACTTTTGCTCAGTATTCACAAAAGAAGATGAGGAGGAGTTACCTAAACCAAACAATAGAAGCACTCTGGGTAGGGGGTTGACATCAGTCCATTTACAGAAGAAAGAGTCCTGAAAGAACTCCTAAAACTCAAGGTGGACAAAGCAATGGGGCCTGACAGGATTCATCCCAGAATCCTAAAAGAACTAAGGGAGGACCTAGTGACACCACTGACCACATTTTTTAACAAATCATGGGAGGATGTGGTGGTACCTGAGGACTGGAGGAGGGCAGATGTGATTCCTCTTCACAAAAGTGGAAGCAAGGCAGAAGCAGGAAACTACAGACCTGTAAGTTTGACCTCAGTGGTAGGAAAAATGATGGAATCACTTCTGAAAGAAAGAATTGTTCAGTACCTAGACGCCAGCGGGGCACAGGACCAAAAGCAGCATGGATTTACAGCAGGAAGGTCATGTCAGATGAATCTAATAGATTTCTTTGACTGGGTGACCAAAGTAATAGACCAGGGAGGGGCTGTGGATATGGCCTACCTAGACTTTAGCAAGGCATTTGACACAGTCCCACACAAAAGATTGATAATCAAGTTAGCTTGCCTGGGAGTGGGTCCCAGGGTGGTAGCCTGGGTAGCAAACTGGTTGTACAACAGGACACAGAAGGTAATAGTGAATGGAACACATTCCGAAGAAAGGGGGGTCACTAGTGGAGTACCTCAGGGCTCAGTACTAGGTCCAGTCCTCTTTAACATCTTTATAGGTGATATTGAAGAGGGTCTGGAGGGAAAAGTATGCCTCTTTGCAGATGACACAAAGATCTGTAACAGAGTTGATACACAAGGTGGGATAGAAAGGATGAGAAGGGATTTGACAAGGTTGGAGGAATGGTCAGACATATGGCAACTTAGATTCAATGCAAAGAAGTGCAAAGTAATGCACCTGGGAAACAAAAACCCAGGAGAAAAGTACACAATAGCAGGGGAGGTACTAACAACAACAAAAATGGAAAGGGACCTGGGGGTAGTCATATCAGATGATCTAAAGGTGGGTAAGCAATGTGAGAAGTCAGTAAGGAGAGCTAGGGGATACTGGGATGCATAGGAAAGGCATCACAAGTAGAAAAAGGAAGTGGTTATCCCTTTGTACAGACAGTTGGTGATACCCCATCTGGAGTACTGTGTGCAGTTTTGGAGACCTCATCTACGCAAGGACATAGACAGGATGGAAGCAGTTCAGAGGAGGGCAAAATGGTGCAGGGTCTGCATCAGAAACCATATGAAGAGAGACTGAGAGAGCTTAATATGTATACTCTTGATGAAAGGAGGGACGGGGGGACATGATAGAAACATTGAAGTACTTCAAGGGAACCAACAAAGTCCAGGAGGGTAGCATCTTTCAGAAATAGAGATGTGTAAGAACAAGGGGGCACAATTTAAAGATAGAGGGGGAACGGTTCAGGGGTAATGTGAGGAAATTTTTTTCATGGAGAGAGTGGTGGACGCATGGAACCGCCTTCCTGGAGAGGCTGTGGGGTCTAAAACAGTGGAGGAATTCAAACATGCATGGGACAGACATAAGGCAATTATAGTGGGGGGGTGGCAGGAAGTAGGCTGTTGGTTAACTAAAATCTGCAGCTTATCCAGTAGGTAGGGAAATGGGCAGACTGGGTGGGCCAAGTGCACTGGTACATCACCTTTCAAGTAGGTCTTCTGACCTACAAGGCCCTACATGGGTTACATCCGGGCTACCTGTAGGAGTTGCTGCATCCCCACACCCCATCTCGCTCTCTTAGATCAGCTTGAGAAGCCCCCAGGGCTAGGCTGAAATCTTCCAGGGACCAGGCATTTGAAGTAACAGCCCATTCCTTGGGAACTCATTGCCGGGGTACCTCTGGAAGGTACCATCCATTGAGCTTTTTATCTTAAGACCCTCATGTTTGAACATACCTTTGGGACCTGAAGAATCTATTATGGGACCTAAGTCAGCATGGGAATCAGTTTGTTTTTAGATTTTTAATGAGTTTGTGGAATTTTATGTATTTATGTTGTCTGTTTCTCATTGCTGTAGTTGTAATTGTAATTGTATATTTTTATACTTTGTTTTAAGGCCAGCCTGAGCTCTTGGGGTAGGGCACCCAAAATAAATAAACACTACCACTTTTTCATTATCTGCAAGCTTGCTCATGGCTTGTAGCCATTCCTCTACTGTGGGAACACATTTTTGCAATTTCAAGAGAAGGGGGTGGGATTGACACATGGGACTTTTGAAGAAGACGGGGGATTGGGGTTAATGGGGACAGGATTTAGTCCAAACAGAACTGAGGAATGATTGATCCACTTAAGGCCTTGCCAGTGCTAGACTGCTGAGGGCCTAGGCAGAAACCAGACAGACTAGATGGACCACGATAAAGGCCACTGATTTACAGTGATTAAAGTAATGACATTACATTTTCAAGACCTGAACTTCCGGGAATTGCACTGGCAATTGTTAAGTCGAATTTCTGAATCTGACAGGGATTCTACTGTCATTCTTTTAGTATGTGTATAAATAATCTGAATAAAAGAAGGCCTAACATGCAAAGCATTAAACGACGCAAACTAAAACTAGTACAGGAAACAATTATAAGAAAAATACAAGTCCTGTGGATTTACTGATCTGGTATAAAATGCCAAATTCTGCAAAATTCTTTGTTTTTACCGGTGTGCATTTAGGCCAAATTTCAGAATTTTACTGGGTTTTCCAGTAAAAAATGAAAACCAGTGGCCTTGACCATCAGTCTTTTTCTGTCAACAAACATCTATGGTTCTATGTTAAATCCTGCACTCTGATTGGCTGAATCTGATTACAGGGACCGTGACATGCAGTACTTCAGAGTGCTAAATGCCTGTGTACTAAACAAACCTCAGTATTTTTCCAATGCAAAAATCAATCATCAAAATATTCTACAGAACTCTGTAACAACTATGCATTCACACTCTAAAAAAGACTAATAAACAACCACTAAGCAATAATACATGGCAGAATATTCATTTACATGGGGTATTTCTTTGACTGGGTGACCAATGTAGTAGACCAGGTAAGGACTGTGGATATGGCCTACCTAGATTTTATCAAGACATTTTACACAAAAGATTAATATACAAGTTAGCCAGCCTTGGAGTGGGTCCCAAGGTGGTAGCCTGGATAAAAAACTGGCTAGACAACAGGACACAAAGGGTAATAGTAAACGGAGTCCACAGTTAAGAAAGGAGGGTAACTAGCGGGGTACCGCAGGGTTCGGTACTGGGACCAGTCCTCTTTAATGTCTTTATAAGTGACATTGGAGAGCACCTGGAAGGAAAGGTATGTCTCTTTGCAGATGACACAAAGATCTGCAACAGGGTTGATACACAAGGTGGGGTGGAAAGGATGAAAAGGGACTTGGCAAGGTTGGAGGAATGGTCAAATATGTGGCAGCTCAGATTCAAAGCAAAGAAGTGCAAGATAATGCATCTGGGAAACAAAAATCTAGGGGAAGAGTACACAAAGTGGGGTGAGTTAATAACGACAATAAAAATCGAAAGAGACCTAGGAGTAATTATATCAGATGACCTAAAGGTGGGCAAGCAATGTGAGAAGGCAGTGAGGAGGGCTGGGAGGATACTGGGATGCATAGGGAGAGGCATCAACAGTAGAAAACAGGAAGTTGTTATCCCTCTGTACAGTTAGTGAAACCCCATCTGGAGTACTGAGTGCAATTCTGGAGACCCCATCTCCGCAAAGACATAGACAGAGTGGATGCTGTTCAGAGGAGGGCAACCAAAATGGTGCAGGGTCTGCACCAGAAGACATACGAGGAGAGGCTAAAGCAGCTTAATATGTATACCCTTGAGGAAACGAGGGAGAGGGGGGGACATGATAGAAACTTTCAAGTATCTCAAGGGAATTAACAAAGTCCAACAGGGTACCATCTTTCAGAAGAAGAGATGTGCAAGAACAGGGGGACACAATTTGAAGATGGAGGGGGGACAGCTCAGAGGTAATGTTAATCATTTAATTGTTTAATTTAATTGTTTAATTAGTATTTTGGAAAGACCTTTTACAAAGGTTCCATGTCAGGGTGGACAATAAGACAATACACATATTCAGTGGTTACAGAGGCCTGATCATTAGGCATTAAAGAGCGATTACATAACAATTAGACAAATAGAAGAAAAAAAAACTGAGCAGTTGTAATTGAATACTAAGCTATTTCTAAACAGTTGCCCTAGGTAGCACACCCTTGGAAACCTCCAAATCTGTTGATAGACTATGGCAGAGTAACTGCATAGGGTTTAACGCTATCCCTGATGGCGAGAGGCTGGGTGACAGTGAAACAAGGGGGATTGGGTTTGAAACCAACCGCAGACAGCAAGAGGTGGGGGATAGTGAAACGGGGGGGGGACGCTGTGATGGGGGGGTGTTAGAATGTATTTTTTCACAGAGAGGGTTGTGGATACATGGAACAGCCTCCTTGAGGAGGTTGTGGAGTCAGGAACAGTGGGAGAATTCAAGAATGCATGGGACAGGCATAAGGAAATTCTAGTGGGGGGTAGGAGGAAGTAAGCTGATGATTAACTAGAATCTGCAGCTTATCCATCAGGTAGGGAAATGGGCAAACTGGGTGGGCCAAGCACTCCTTGTCTGCCATCAAATTCTATGTTTCTATGTTTCTAATGGCACACCTTGGGTGTGTTGTAAGGCATGAGGCATCACCGAGTGTCTTCAGACACCCGAGAAGTGCCATTATCCCACAACAATGCACACATTGGAGTGTCATATTGTGATTATAAAATGGATTAAAATTTAAAAATAAGTAGAAGAAATGGTTTGGGTTAAAAAGAGCTTCCTATTGTAATTTTAAAATGTATTCTTACACCACAGAGACAATAGTCCTGTAGAATTCAACTGCAATGTGTGGATGCCATGGAAGATAAGAATTCAATATTCTGCTCAGTTTCACCAGCAGGATGCCTCCCCCACATGCACGTTCATATACACACACACACACACACACACACACACACACTGGAGTAGGGGTGGGCAAAATTGTAGATTTCCGCCATCGCAGAAGTTCAGCAAAATTCTGAACTTACACCAAATAACTGCGGATTTCCACTTAGTACTGTGGTATTTAATTGTGAACTGTGGACTTTTTACAGGTTATGCAGACATAAAGTCTCTTGCTTAGTATTTCGCCGTATATCATGTAATTATCTGTGGTTTGCATTACTTCTGCATTTTTTTTCCTGCAGTTTAACACATAAGCCGCAGAACTGAACACTGACAGTGATCAGTTCTGTGGAGTTTTTTTCTCGCAGTTTAATACATTAACCCACATTTCTTACATGTATTCCAGTTTTCGGCAGAATTTCCGTGAAAGTTGGAGAAATGATTTCCGAACTTCCGTGGAAGCAAAAATCTGACTTTCGACGAAATTCTGCCAGTGGAATTTCTTTTCACACACCCCTAAACTACAGCCTAGTTGGAGGTTTTCAGTGAGTAAAAGTAACCGCCATGTTTGTGATAGCAATAGGGGATGAGTGGCATGGCTTATGAATTCTGTCTGTAATTTACCCAAATTACAAATCCCACTGTCTGAACTTGTTCCAACTGTACATTCATGGGTGATTAACATAAGTATCTTGGTGCTTATCTAGTCAATCAGAAACAGGATTAACAATCCATTTCATAATAATTTATAATGTCTCAAATTTGAATTAATAATTGATGACAAGTTTGTTTCATAAAAGTGCAATAACACACTCCAGGATGTGTATAAGGCTCACTACCCATCCTAGTTGGCTGAAGTCACTTGGCTGTGCCTCATGCCTCACAACACACCCACAGCATGCGTGACATAACTTAACGAATGTCCTACCATGTGGTATTGCTTACGTATTGAAACAGGGATATAGTGAGGTCATTTTTACGTCTGCTTGCGCGCATGCGCAAGAAACATTATGTGGCAGCTTAGGAAAGAAGTGGGTTGTGGAGGTGTGGCAGTGTGGCAGCGAACGGAGGCATTGCATTTGGGGGCTTGGTGCACCAATGGAGGCACAGTGTGCTGATGACACTGGCTTTCAAAAGTGCCACCAACTTTTAATATTTTTGCCGCAGCAATCAGGGGCCGCCTCATTGCAGCATCAGCCATTCTGCTGCAATGAGGGAGCAACCCGTCATTGCTGGGTGGAACGTTGCCAACTGTTATATTGTTTGTGAACATGTCAGTGCCTTGCCGCCGTGTTCACAAACAATATTAATTAGCCCCCACTGCTGAGGGGGTGCCCAATCCCCCTCAGCAGCATGTGCCCCCCCACAACAGTTTTTGTTTGCTGACGGGAGCTCCAGTCCCCGTCAACTTCAGTCCCCATCCCTGCTATGCTGCCGACAGGGGAGCCCACTTCCCGGCCGGTTTCTTGAAGTCCTCCTTGACAGTTTCCTTTGGCTAACGAGGGAGCCCCACCACCCATCAGCATAATGTCCCCCCAAAACAAAACCTTTGTTTTTCCAAGGAGTGCCCAATCGCCGTTAGCTCTGGCTCCCCCCCGTATGTGCTGACAGGGGTGCCCAATCCCCCATCGGCTACTGCTCCCCCCAAAAAAAACAGTCGCATGGCATGCTGGGAGACCACCCCCACGTGCCAAATGCCCCTGTTGAAAAAAAAAACTTCCCACAATGTTTTTTTTTCCCCTCTATAAAGCAGAAAACGGTCCCTCGTCGAGTCTGCCAGGCTCTCCCCAAACTGCTCCCACCCTCTGTGCACCCTGCCTCCCCACACACCCCCCATCCCATACTTACCTCCGGAGCCCAGCTCGACGATCTTCGATGGACCAGGAACATGGCTGCACTCTTCAAAGCTGACTGCGAACTGAGGAAATGCTGGTAAGCTGTATAATGGCATAAATAGGTTTTTTTCAACTTTGGTGCATATCTCACACATTTTGGGGAATTTTGGCACCAAATTTTCAACATGGGGTTATTGGGACCCCTCCTCATGAATTCAGCCACTGTCATTGTGTTATTCGGTCCCGAAAGGTGATTTTGTGGTCACTGCACTGAATCACCTTTCAGGACCAATTAACAAAACAACAGTGCCAGTGCTCATGAGGTGGGCTCTCAAAAAGTCTATGTTGCAAATTTGGTGGAAAAAATCCAAGAAATGACTGTTTTACGAGTGTGCGTTGCGCAGTTGCTATGCACGCTCATAACTTCACAAATGTGCAATATTTTACTCCAGATTTTCAACATTGCCATTTTTCTGCACCTCCTTATGAACAGTACAGCTGTCATTTTTCACATCCTGGCCGAAATGTGTTTTTGCTCTTCCGGCTCAGAATAGTGCAGTCACTGTGGGAAGTCAGCGTTCAGGACACATTACAAAAATTACAGTGACACTGTTCATGAGCAGAGGTCCTAAAATGCCTATGTTGAAAATTTGGTGATGAAAGTCCATAAAATGACTGTGTTACACACATGCATTGCACAGTTTCCACGTATGCTTGGAAGTGTGAGCATTTTTAATATTCTCACTACAGATTTTCAACATTGCCATCTCTTCACACCTCCCTATGGATGGTACAGCTGTCATTCTTCACATCCTGCCCAATCTGTGTTTTCGTACATGTGGTACAGAATGGCACTGTCACTGTTGGAAGTCAGTTTTCATGACACATTGACAAAATCACACTGCCACTCTTCATGAAAAGAGGTCCCAAATGCTTTCATGAGGTGGGGTCACAAAAAGGCCATGTTGAAAATTTGTAGTGTGAATACCAACAAATGCATGAGGTGTTAGGGTTTCTAACCATAACATCCTACCCTGTACAGACTGACAGGCATCGGGGTGTGCCTTTGGATTGCCGACTGTACTGCTCATGCCATCCCACCCCCAGCTACTGACAGGCATCGAGGTGTACCCTGGACTCTTCGGCCCCAGACTTCACCCCATTCTCCTATGCTGCACCCATTTCCTCATATGTCCTTATGGAATGGGGTGACTGTAATGCCAAACACCCTAAGGCACACCTCAACACGTGTTGGTGTCTGCAGAATAGGGTGAGGTGACATGGCATGACTGTCATGGACAGCGACCAAAACATTTACCCCAATGCCTGTTCATCTCTACAGGATGGAGGTGGGGTCAGCATGAACTTCAATACTTCACTGCCATTCCTATTCTGCATCTGTCTATCTCCTGCATTTCCAATGCTAATACCAGCATGCAAACATTTGGCATTGACAAATGCTTGTTATTTCTCCCACCCCCATCTGAACAAGCTCACCCAGAGTGCCTTATATAACATAATATGATATAATATAAAATAGAATAAAACATGTACAATACACAATTTACATAATAATAAATATGTGCAAAGGAGAAGGCTGCTCCAAAGCCTGAAGCAGAGTGCCAACTAGTGTGAAAGAATGCAGTTCCTCTAGAGGAAAGTTGGGCAAACCTGCAAGGTATCTCGTCATTATAGTGAGTCAATTACGGAGAAGTTATTTGCATGAATACATTACAGTGACTGCAGATTCAGTGATTGCACAATAGCAGCGTGCACACTACTGAGCAACTGTCACAATAGACAGCGGATGTAATTTGAGCAACAGCCTGTTTGGCAACTGGATCTGTAGCCTACTCCCACCATCAGGGTGTTGTGTGGAGTTAGAATCTAAAAGATAGGGTGGGTTCGGGGGGCACAGACCCCCATGGGGGGTGCAGGGGGCATAACCTCCTGTGTGACAGAGGAGCACATGACTATTAAAGTGGGGTTGTATCCTGGGGTAGGTGTTTGCGAGGATGGCGGTCAAATTCATACATAGCCAGAGGGGCATGCCTCTCTTGGTGTATGGTGGATATGTTTTCCATCTCGACAAGGCGATATGGGAGAAAGGTTATTGGAGGTGTGAGGAGTATCATAGATACCATTGTCCCGCACACATCTTCACACCATTGCTGATAACATTGTATATGAGGGGAGAGAGCACAATCATTCTCCCGATTCTGCAGATGTGGGAGCCCATAGGGTAATGATTGACCTGCGAGAGAGAGAGTGAGGAGCCCTTCCCGGAGTATGGCTCAGGTTGTTATCGAGAGTACATCTGCTGCAATGGCTGCAGTGGCAGGAATGCTGCCAGATGTTCGGTTGCTTCAGCGGACAGTGCAGATGATCCGTCAATCTGAGAGGATGTGTCTTGTTTCACCTGCAACTTCAGATAAGCTTGTGTTACCGATGTCCTACACCAGAACGATAGCGGGTGAGGTCTTCCTGCTCTGGGACAGTGGAGCAGGAACAGACTGCACAGTAATGTTTGCCTCTGATCATGCTTTGAGCTTACTATCAAACAGCCAAGAATGGTTCTTGGACGGTATGTTTCATGCCTGTCCATTGATGTTTACACAGCTCTATATGGTGCATGGTCTGCGGGGATGGCTGTGTTATACCTGCTGTATACATGCTAATGAGTAGTCCATGGGCAGTGTCTTATGAGCTGGTATTGAGATGGCTGAAGGGGTGGTGCACAGATATGTGTCCTGCATCTGTTATGCTCGATTTGGAAGGGGCAGCAATACGGGCTGTTAACATGGTCTTCCCGACTGCAATTGTGAAGGGTTCTACTTTCATTTTAGTCAATGTGTCTGGAGATGTGTGCAGCAATGCCAGGAAGTCACAGCAAGATATGTTGGTGATGTTGAATATGCTATCAATATTCAGATGCTGATGGCGTTAGCCTTTGTACCCATGCAGGATGTGGTGGATGCATTTGAGCAGCTGAGGGAAACCCCTTTTATGAGGTGCATGAGGAGACACCGCTTCTGGTGTTGGATTACTTTAAAGATACTTGGATCGGCCATCCAATCAGCCGATCTGGACGGAGGAGGCCTATGTTTTCTGTGGAGTTGTGGAACCGTTACGATACTGTGCTGAGTGGCCATGCCTGCACCAACAATGCTGTTGAGGGATGGCATCACGGGTTTAACACCCACCTGGTAACCTGCAACCCAGATATCTGAAGATTCCTAGACTGCATACAGGAGGGAAAGAGGATGGGACATGTTCGGATGGAGCAGGTCGTGTCAGGCTGTGCTGATGGTAGTGGTCGGAAGAGGTACCAGGATCTGATGAAAAGGATGCTGCAGGTGGTCCGTGAGTACCCCACATGTACCAGGCTGGAGTACTTACGTGGTACTGCATACAATATACATGTCCATGTGTGAATGGTGCTGTAGTAGCTGTGATGTACCGGTAGCTCAAAATGAATTCGCTCTGGTGTGCGGTCACCGGGAAGTGCAGTCGGGTTACTTCTTGTTGCTCAGTTATTTTCACTCAAATTGTTGTCACCCAGTAAACCTCGCTATAATGCATGGAACCTAGCACGAAAAGTTGGTGTTGATTTGGTGTTGTCATATCATGCTGCTTTTTATCCTGTAACTATCTTATTAAATAGATGCGCAAACTAGGTGAATTGATACCTTTTACTGGACCAACAGAGATTTATAGAATTATCTTATTAAATTATTTCTTATTAAATGAAATGTTTACCATAGCAATTGGTGAGCTTGTTTGTTGCCAGTTTGCACAGGTGCCTGACTTTCATCGGGGGAGGGATAATAAGAAATACACAAATCAAATTATTTTAAATGCAGATAACAGCCATGTGCCTTATTAAAAATATGAGTGTATTTAAATGCTTCTTGAATGTCTTCAACAGTAGCTGAACAAACTGGTTGCCTACGAACAGGCATACCTATTTTTATGCGTGGCTACCGATTTCACCACAGATTAAGTAGTGAGTTTACAGTTCAGTCTCTTTTTGTTAGTTTATTGGTCTTGTACCAAGTCATTATGTTGGGTTATTGAGAAGTTCCCAGCAGCGGCATCCCAGCAGACTACCAGATTACAGGCAGATTTCATCAACCCTGCACAGAAAATTTACTACAATGCATGAAGAAGAATACTATGGTTAGATGGGCTTATGCAACCGGATGAGATATGAGATGCTTGTGTAACTTGATTTACTTTGTGGCTTTCCGCCTCTCTATCCATGGGATATACCACCCTGTAGGAATATGACGCAAGGAACCCTAGAGGAGGGTTCCCCCCTTACAGGTGCCACGGGAATGATTGCGTCAGCTAAAGGAAGGTTAGGAAGAAGCCCAAAAAGAATACCCAAAGATGTCGCGCATCAAAGAGACGAGGATGATGAATAAATTCTGAGAAGATGATAAGGCCTTACTTCCTAAGGAAAGAGGGGAAAGCCGGGGCCACCATCCACTTCCATCCAACAGCGGAACCTAACTAACTAACCTGAAGAAAGCACTAACTAACTAATATTATGACCATTGGCATGGAGGAGAAGAAAAACCCCCTTTAAGGAGGAAATCTCTGGGGATCCAAGGCCTAGATCACCTTCTCTCCAGGCTGATGACGTTTGATTTGAGGATGTATGTCAGTAAAGAGAATGATTAGTTAAAGAGAAGGATACAAGTAGGGAAAATGACTGGATACAGAAAAAGCCCCAAAAAGAAAGCACAGATCGAAGAAGGAACATGATGCAGCAGGGACCCTAGATGGGTATGCTCGAGTAGTCGATGGGAAGGAGTCGATCCATGCATAGGTCAGATGAGCGAGGGATATCCAGATGTGCTCGTGAGAAGACTGAGGCTGAAGAAGACTGATGATGATGAATGCTGCGACTGAGCGATGTGAGGAAGTATACTCTCTGAGGCCAAGAAGGCATGCCTGGAACCAGAGGGTATGCTCAGATCGAGCGGTCAATAGGAGCAAAATGGACAATGGGCAATGATGGAGTGAAGCCATGATTGGAGTGAATCCTGGATGGCTGTTGCAAAGTGGTGAATGGTGACCAGAGTCTTGAACCTGATACAGGCAGCCGGAGCACCGCAGGTCGATGAAGAGGCATATGAGTAATGATATGTATGCCCAAAAGAAATATTTAATGCTTGCCAGATGGAGGCAGCAGAGACATACGAGGCAGCCAAGGTATACCGATCAAGCGAGTGAAATAAATGAATTGTAGGACTGGCATCGTGGACCTGAGAGGCAGGAAGGCCGCGGATGCTGGATTAAGTAATGGGAGAAAGGAGACCCACAGGCCAAGTGAAACCATGACTGGAGTGAATCCTTGATGGCTGATGATGGAATGAAGCCATGAATGGAGGTTCAATGAGATAAGAAATGGTTAATGAGGACCAGAGCAGGTCAAGGTGAGGTATCGTGGACCAGCATGTCCGTGACTGGATATCGAGTCAATTCAAGGGAGCAGGGAGAAGAGGTGGCATAGGGCATGAGGGACGATGAGAGGCATACTGAGTGAATGATAGCTTGAGTGAGCTATGCAACGAGGAACAGGATGTAAAGGTAGGATGAGTGAAGGCAGACCGATGGGGCTGGATTGGAGAGACTCCCCGAAGGCCGAGACTCCTTGATTGGAGCTACTCCTCGATGGCCAGGATGGGATGAGAATGGTTGGATGTGAAGGACAGGCAGGAGAGATGAGCAAAATGGACAGAAAACCAAATTGTGGAAGCTGAACAGCTAAGGAACATTCAAACACACAGGTGGAGAGCACAAGGAAACATATGAAGGTTCAAGGAACAAGGATAGGAATGGGCCAGGTAAGACCCAGTGAAGAAACACAATGGGAAGTACAAAATACAAGATTTTCAAAATGCAGCTGCAGGTATCACTACAGGAACAGGAAATGAACTGAAAGGCATGTATAAGCAAAACAAAATAGGAAAAATGGTCTGATACAAAACGAGCTGCAAGGTTCTTGAGCATGTGACGCCATCGATAGGTTAAATAATGTAACAGACAAAAGGTCATACCTATATGAGTATACAGCAGAGAATGCTCAAGGTGAGCAATTCTCCAGTCAGAGTGCTGTGCCACAACTGTCCAAACAAACTACTTACCCCTGTCCTGGGCCGTTACTGCAACATGCAGAAAAAACAAGGGACAAAGCAATAAAGAGGCTGGCACCCAAATCCATGTCTTCCCAGACTGACCAGACAGCGAAGAAAATATTTTGACCCTGACCGGTTGGATCTCCACACACACGATATGTCACACACCCCTCAGAAGCCTGCCAGGGTATGACTGCAGTATGGAGAAAAAACTGTCACCTGTAGAAACCCACAAGAAACAGGTAAATGTGGCATTCCAGAAAGAGGGACTCCCTAGGTGGTGGAAAGTGCCGTAACAAAATCCTGGATGTCGGAGAGGACATAGCAGACCGGAGGCTTCCACATCAGGAAGTTAGCCAAATGTGAGGAAGCAAGGAAGAAATGAGAGTCAGAAAATGCATCCTCTTCCCAGCTCATGGGACGGCAGTCAGGCAGTGCAAAAAAGGTGACCGGCACCCCGAGTATGTGCCGTAACTGAGCGAGGGCAGGGACAACATGCAAAGGGACAGCCAAGTGGTAGCCGGAAGGGAAAGGGGAGAATGGTGGAGCAAAGGCAAGCTGGTGGGTAATAACACACCCAAGTGCCGGCTAGCAGGAGGAAGCAGAGGCAGGAGAAATACCAGTATATGTCAGAACTCGGCAGTACTGGAGCGGTTGGTCAACCACGAATGCTACCACTGCATCCTCCTAATGCCAAAAGAACCAGTAGTCGGAATGACAGCATGACTGAACAAAGCTGCTGAAAATTGGGACATGAAAGCAGAAAGCAACAGAAACAATGGAAAACAGCCCCGGTAGCTGAGAGTCCTTTGCTCCACTTACAGGCAGCAATTATGAGTGAGTAAAATGGACAAGACATGGGTAATCAGATAGGGATAAGGCAGTAGCACGTACAGGGCAAAACAAAATGAGGAGGAAAGAGGAGGGCAGCACCTCTGGCTGCAGCAAAAAATGAACCCTGGAGGGGCCCAGGCTGAGTGACCTTTTAAGCCCGATGGGGGAGTGACATTGTCGCTCCTCCCATCGAACCTCGGGCTTAAAGCCCTCCCATTGTAAACATTCTTATTTAATAATTTAGTCATTTCATTATTTACACTATTCAATATCACCTCTTATGACATGGATTGAGAAAATACTGCATCCTAACTGGTCAACAGTCATGCATTGTGAGACCATGACCAATGGTCAGAAAATAGGGCTGGCAATCAGGATGCCGTGCACAAATCACAACTACATGCATGCTTTAGAATCTTGCACATTTAAACATGTAACCCAGCTCTCACCCCTGCCTGTTCAAGTCTAGTTACTAAACAGTTAACTGTAGCAGCAGCCCTGAAGCCTGGATTGTTCTAGACTTCCTGTCAACAGGGCTGGCCTGCTGAGTGAATGCATTGGCTTGGTGCATGTGGTCATTAGCCAAATCCTGTTTGGTTGCTGCCTGCCCCTCCCGTCCTTTATGAAAGGAGCAGCACATGCATCCATGTGAGTGGTTCTGGGCTGAGTCGACTTTTATAGCCCAGATAAGTATAGAGATCCTGGCCTCAGAAGACAGACAACAGAGGGATCAGCAGTTTCTTCCCACATGGTGGGGGGAGAGAGTAACCCAGCCCTGGCAGCTAGGATGAGACCTACAGAGAACAGAAGAAAGAGTGAAGGGCTAGTGCTGAAAATCCAAGAACAGAGAAATGAGAGTCTGAGAGAAACAGAGAGTTCAGATGCCTTAAGGTCTTGATGCAGGAGATGAAAATAGTTGTGGAGTAGTGGAGATATCCCCTCAGGGAATTCACCTGGAGTTCTTGAGTGCCCACTCCACTTTTGAGGTGGTGGAGGAGAGCAGCCTCGGGCCATATAGTGTATGCATCCATGAGGGAGTCAAGGAGAAAATCTTTTGCCATATCTGGTCATCAGAATCCCCCCATCCGGATGAAGGTTACACATGTGTTGAGACTGTGGACTGCCAAGGTACATGTCTTTGCCCCATGAGACCTCAAGAAAGTGATCCCATTGTGTGCTGGAGCTGAGGATAGGTTGCAGGGAGCCAGAAGAGGGTTATCTATTTTCTCTTGAGAGGGCAGACCATTCTGACACCATAGTACCAGAAGGTGGGTTGCTGCAGCGCACTAACTGGATCAGGGTACCAGCATCCTGAGATAGCTAAAGGCTGAGTGTACATAGTAAGTAAGGACACGTGTCATGTGCCTTCATGTACTGGGGCTCCTGGTAACCTAGAGAGCCCACAGTGAAAAAAGCCTTGTGTTTGCAGTGTCTTGTGGAATAGATATGCATCTCTTGGGGACTGATTGTGTATGTGTATGGCCAAAATAAATGTTTATTCTGCAGACTCTACTTCCATAGTTTGGACAGTGGCTTTATTTAAGTTTTCAAGCTTGTTTATTTAAAACAGGAAGCAATGACAATCAGCAAATTGAGCCAATGCTCATTTTCAATGGCATCCTGAATTAATTTGTATGCCCTATGTGTTTATTGACAGCAGTGTTAGGTTAGTTACTTTTTCTATTACTTTCTGTTACTTTTGGAAACTTGTTCCAGAAAGCTCTGTGCAGTCACTAGCAAGGATGGAGAAGTACTAGAAAAAATAATACAACTGTAACTGATTACATTTATTTAAAAGTAACTAGTAACTAACCTATTACTTTCAAAAAATGTAATCTGTTACAGTTATTTGTTATTTTTGTATTATTTTTGTATGAAAAGAAATAAGTAACTATTATTGTAAGGTGTATTACTTTTTCTAGTACTTCTCCATCCTTGCTAGTGACTGCACAGAGCTTCCTGGAACAAGTTTCCAAACATAATAGAAAAGTAATAGAAAAAGTAACTTACCTGACACTGATTGACAGCTATTTCCAGGAACCTCCAGTTAACCCCCAGTGCTCGGACAGATACTTAAACCCTAGTCGGTACTCCATCTAATGGGCAGGATCCGTAGTAACCAATCTCAGGGACCAGAATTAAATGTGAATGTTTTTTTCTCCCTTATCCAAAACAAACTAATCAACTAGTACCTGCATACAAATTTGTCATCTATGGACATATGTTGTTTTTTTTTTTTTATTGTGACTCCATTGTTAAGCCAGAAACTGTATTTTTTTCCTCATTTTCCTCACCCAGTGATTTCACACTCCACCCGCCTACTCCCTCACCAAGTCACTGTCTACTATGACTTTCCCTGTTCTTGCAGTATGCTCACTTTGCACTTCCTTTCTGTTATACTCTCTCTCTCTCTCACTATTACCATACAGTGGCTCACCCATACATTCTCTCAAACTGCTTCAATTACTACCAATAAATTTTGCCTGCCTCCAGGTGCGATCTTGCTAGTCTGATCCTGCCAGCCCTATCAATCGGCAAATTAAAACAAGGTGGAGTCTGTTTGCACTGTTATGTTTTATGTATCCTTCTAGTTGCTACTTTTCCAGCACCCAGTTTCACTGCTTCTGAACTTATCACTTATGACAGCACACCATACTCCCTGTCACCTTCCTCCTGTGGCACAACTCCACACTTCAGAAATGAGCCACGTAAGAGCAAACTGACCATTTTCTTTCAGACTGCTGGTAAATCTTACCAAGGACAATTGGGACCACCAAATTGGTTAAGCAACTCCCTATGTGTCTGGAGGAGGTCTCACATTGGTGGAGGGACTGTTTTACCTTAATTGTACATGTATTTTATCATTTTATTTTTAAAATGTTTCTTAATTTTTAAATGAAATGTATAATAGTATACATAAGAACAGGACGGTGGGGAGTATATAAAGTTGCTGGCTGCAGGTTCTTGTGAAATGGTTGCTAAGGTAAACGCTTCATCTTTGGATGGCAAATAAGGAGGAGATGCTGCGGGAGGGGGACTTCAATCTGCCAGATACGGACTGGAACATCCCAGCTGCAGCTTCAGCTAGGAGCAGTGACATCCTGGACTCCTTATATGGGCATTCCTCAAACAACTAGTAGGAGAACCTGCTCATGCAGGAGCAATATTGGACCATGTACTCACCAACGAGAACAGTGGCGCAGACGTTACGGTGGATGTCCACCTGGAAACCAGTGCTCACTGAATGGTGTGGATCAGTATAAGAACTGTGGTGGAATCGAACCACACAAAGGTAAGGGTCTGTTCAAGAGGTCCGACTTTATTCAGATGGATGAATGCCTCAGAGGTGTCCTGGAAGGGGAAGTGGATTGATGTGGAGTAGAGGAACAGTGGCCAAAAATAAAAGGGGCCATGGCGAAGGCAACTAACCTCTGCATCAGGCAAGGTAGCAAAAGTAAGAGGAAAAAGAGACCACTATGGTTTTCAAAAGTGGTGGCTAGAAAGGTAAAGGCAAAAAAGTTAGCATTCAGGAGATATAAGGAATTACAGAGGGAGGAGGAGGACAGGGAGGTGTATCAGGAGAAGCAGAGGGAGGCAGGGAAAGCAATCAGATGTGCAAAAGCAGCAATGGAGGAGAGTATAGCCCAGGCAGTTAAGAGACGGGACAAGACATTTTTTAGGTATGTATGCAAAAGGAGAAAGACCAGGGGAGGGATAGTAAAATTAAGGGGGGAGGAGGAAGTGTGTGAAAGGGGACCAAGAAAAAGCAAACATCCTGAACAAATACTTTTGTTCAGTGTTCACAGTGGGAGGAAAAGACAAGGGACCACAGATTGGGTCAGGAGCATCAAGGGAAGGGAGGTGGACATAAGTCCATTTACAGTGGAGAGAGTCATGAAGGAACTTGCAGATCTGCAAATCATCAAGGAATGGGGCCAGAAGGAGTACATGCCAGGATATTAAAGGAGCTCAGAGAGATACCAGCTACACTTCTGACTGTCCTGTTCAACTACTTATTGAAGACAGAAGTGGTTCCGGAGGACTGGAGGAGGGCAGATGTAGTCCCACTTCACAAAAGTGGTGGAAGGGAGGAGGCTGGAAATCACAGGCCAGTGAGCCTGACTTAGGTGGTGGGAAAATTAATGGAATCACTACTAAAGGAAAGGATTGTGGAATATCTTGAAACCAGGGGCTTACAGGATCTGAGGCAACATGGATTCACAATGTTGGCTCTGTTTCCAGACTTGAAGTTGACCCACAACACCTCAACTCCCCTTTCCCCCTCCCCACGCTCCCTATACCTCCGTTGCTTTGATGTTTTCCTTAACATAAAGCACCACTCCCCCATCTTTCCTTCCTACCTTGTCCCTTTTAAAGATTGTGTAGCCAGGTGTGAGCATTTCCCAGTCATGGCTGTTTGTGCACCATGTTTTGGTGATGGCCACAGTATCCAGGCCTGCCTCAGCCATGGTGGCCTCCAGGTCTTGTATCTCATTTCCCAAACTTTTAACACTGGTACACATAGCTGTCCAGATTTTGTTAGTCCTACTCTTGTCCCTTCTCATCTTGTCTAGTTGTTCCCACTTCTTCTCCCTTGCATACTGCCTGCTTCTCTTCCCCCCTTCATCCCATGCTGATCCTTTGCACCACTGATTGTTCTTCATGTTGGTGGGAAATGTGTCCCCCAGAAATTCTCAACCCTCTCTCACAGCCTGGGGGCAATTTCTGCCACCCCTTTGCCTTCACCACACCCCTTGGCTAGTTTAAATGCCCATCAAAAAGCATAAACCATCTACTGAGGACTGCCACTCCCTTCCTGGGTGGATGCAAGCTGTCCCCTGGTACAAGCTCTAATCCCTCCAGGTGGAGCCCCACTCCCCAGTGTAGCCATACTCCTCCTCTATGCACCATTCCTTCAACCATGAGTTGAAGGCCTTAGGTGGAGCTCCCTCTCCTTCCCCCTGTTGTAGACAGGTAGCACTTCCGTAAAGGCTACAGTGCATGCTACCTGCTTAAGACACTTCCCCAGCTCCTGAAACTGCTCCTGCACTGTCCCTTTCCCTTCCAGAGCTAGATCATTTGTCTCCAGGTATCCAGCAGTTTTGTGCAACTTCACAACAGTAAAAAAAAGTTTGCTCATCACTACTAACTGGTTGAGGCACATTTGAATCACTTGACTAAAGGACATTCACTGGTGCAATTTTTATAGACTTGATCAAGGTGATTGAATTGGTAACTCATCACAACTTATTGATTAATAGACTGGAGCAACCTAGCTCTAGAAAAACAATATCTGGGTGGGTCCAAAATTATACTGAAGGACAGGATGCCGAACAGTTTAAGTATGGTAGATAGCAGTTTCTCAGATACTTTAGTTATCAAAGCTTTGCAGTGATCCACTCTTGGCCAACTACTACTCTCTTGTTCATCAATCCTCTACCAACTTCTTAGAAACATAGAAGCATAGAATGAATTTGATGGCAGATAAAGACTGCTTGGCTCATCCAGGAGCACTACAGAGCAGTCTGTGAACTGGGCTGGCAAGGAATAGGGCACACCTCACATGTAAAAGTGCCTTTTTTTTTTTTTTTTGCGAGCTCCACAATTGTAATGTTCATGCCCAGCAACTGGCATGCGCTCTGATGACTGAGAATGTCTGAGTGACACACCTGCTTGTGGCTGATCAGGAGATGTGGCAGTGGTGTGCCTCACTTCTGTATAGGATCACGAGACCACCGAGCTCCAGGTCAGCTGACAGACCCACCAGCACAAGATGTGCAACCCAACCCTTGACCATTCAAGTCCCGAATGATTAACAACTGGGACACACCAATAGGGAGTGAGGTTGCTTAGCAGCCACTAATGGTGTGTTTCCTTCCTCTAAATCTGTCCCCTCCCGTCTCTACTAGGTGCACATGTGAGCAGCATCAGCACAATACTGTTCACTTCTGACTGGCTTGAGATAGGAGGTGTGTGCAACACAGCGCTCCTCAGTACAGAGATTGCAGACTTGTTTTACTTTTAGTCAGTTCAGTTTATTCAAGGTGTTCATGTTTGTGTAAAAAGCTCTTTTTAAGAGCTAGTGAAAAAAAAACATTGAGAGTGAAGAGGAGAGAGAGAGAGAGAGAGAGAGAGTGAGTCAGAGAGAGCTGGGCTGGCTCTGGGTGGGTGGGAGGGAGAGAGGGAGGGAGTCAGAAAGAGCTGGGCTGGCTCTGGATGGGAGGGAGAGAGGGAGGGAGTCAGGATTTGCTGGGCTGGCTCTGGATGGGAGGGAGAGAGGGAGGGAGGGAGTCAGGAAGAGCTGGGCTGGCTCTGGATGGAAGAGAGGGAGCAGCAGCAGTGACCTGAAAAAAAAGTTGGAGCTGGACTTTATAATTAAACTATGTGGATGCTGCCTGATCTTGTAGATCCACTTCTGTTTAAACTGAGACTGTAATAACTGACAGTAATTTGTAGCTTTTTTTGCAGCTAAATAACAAATCTCTGAGCTCTCCTCTATGATGGAGGAGAGCGCAGAGATGAGTTACTTAGCTTCAAAATAAGCTACAAAATGCACCACAGAGCATCCAGTACCCCAGGGTTTCTGGGAACCTAATGGCCCCCATACCCCTGGCTTGCAAGCCAACAGACACAGTACCAAGGTAGTAAGCAGCATCTTGCTAGCCTCAGGTACTGAAGACATACGTAGTATTCAACTTACAGCCAGCCAGATAATAATTTTTCTTAGAACAAGACATTTTGAACCTACAGTAAATAGGTATATCTCTGAGCTCTCCTCCATGGTGGAGGAGAGCTCAGAGATTAGTTATTTAGCTTCAATACAAGCTACAAAATGTACCACAGTGCACCTAGTACCCCAGGGCTTCTGGGGGCCTGGCGGCCACCAGACCCCCAGCATTTATGGAAAAAAAATCTCCAAATTGCCTAGCCCCTCCCAAAATTTAATACTGGTTCCACCCCTGCAGTATGCCTATTTCTCCCTACCTACATTATTACATCAGACCGTGCCCAATCTACAGCCCTTTCTCCCTCTCTCCTTTCTCTCCACTATGATTCCTTTGTGCTTATCCCATGTATTCTTAAACCCCACCACTGTTTTTGCCCCCGACGCCTCCACTGAGAGGCTGTTCCAGGGATCCACTACTCAATCTGCAAAGAAGTACTTCCTCACATCTCTCCTGAATTTGCCCCCTCTAGCTTCATAACACGTCCCCTTGTTCTTGAGCACCTTTTCTTCTGAAAAATACTCCCCTCCTGTACCTTATTTACCCCTGTAAGGTATTTAAAAATCTCTAGCACATCCAGGGCGTACATACTGAGGTCCTTTAGTCTCTCCTAATAGGGCTTTTGATGTAGACCATGCTCCATTTTAGTACCCTTCTTTGGACCACCTCCACTCTGTCAATGTCCATCCAGAGATGTGATCTCCAGAACTGGACACAATGCTCTAGGTGGGGTCTTAACCAGCGATCTTTACAGAGGCAATACCACCTGCCTCTTTTTGTTGGTGATACCCTCACTATATACCCTAGCATCCCTCTTGCCCTCCCGACTGCCTTGGTGCACTGCCTGGCCGCCTTTAGGTCATCTGATATTATTACCTCAGGTCTCTTTCCTGCTTGTTGGTCATCAATACCACTCCACCCATTCTGTGCTCCACCCCTGGATTTCCTTGCCCTAAGTGCATTATTTTGCACTTTTTCACATTGAGACCCAGCTGCCATATCCCTGACCATTCCTCTGGTTTTCTCATTTCTCTGCTCATCCTTTCCACACACACACCCCCAGAGTGACCACCCTATTACAGATTTTGGTGTCATCTGCAAAGAGGCAGGCCTTCCCCTTCCTACTCCTCTGTAGTGTGCTTTATAAAGAGACTAAAGAGGACCAGTCCCAGCACTGATCCCTGAGGCACCCTGCTGGTCATCCTCCCTTCTTTGGAGTGAAATCTTTTTATAAACACCCTGTGTCGCCTATCCCCTAACCAATTTCTTATCCAGTTTACCATCTTTGGATCCACTCCTAAGCTACCCAATTTACGTACTAGTCTCCTATGTGGAACGGTGTTGAATGGCTTACTGAAATCTAGGTAGGCCACATCCACTACTCCACCCTGATCTAGTTCCTTGGTCACCCTGTCAAACAAAGCTATCAGATTCATTTGACAAGTTCTCCCCCCTCTGAAACTATGCTGCCTTGGGTCTTGTAAATCACTGGGTTCAAGATATTCTACAATCGTTTCCTTCAGCAGTGATTCCATTAACTTCCCCAGCACTGATGTCAGGCTGACTAGGTAGAGGACCTTTTAATCTCCCTATTGATAGCTCTCCACCACTCAGCAGATCTCCTCAGACAGCCATCTACCGACCCTGGCTACTTCCATAATGCTGAGGGCTGGAGCTTTTGTTTCTCTAGCCGAATTGATAGGAGTGATACCTCCATCCCTGAAACATGGCTCCTAAAACCTGTCCCATTTGCTAGCATAGCTGACTACCTTAGCTGCTCCCCCTTCTATGTGCCACTAGGGGGTATACTCTGAACCTCTCTCATTGAAACCTGGGTGCCCCATGCTGTCTCTCTCTCTCTTTCAGGTGACATAGAACCAAACCCAGGCCCCCCTGATGTTGCTGCTCCTATGGACCCTTCTTCTTGGTTCACTGAAAAGGGGCTTAGGCTTGCACATGTAAATATTAAAAGCTTGACGGCTAATACCGCACAGCTTGAAGCCTGGATGGTTCACAACTCCCCTGACATCCTAGGTTTATCTGAGACCTGGTTAAAACCCCATACACCTGACTTCTTCTGTATGATCAATGGCTATATGCTACCTAAATGTAATCATCATCCAAATGCAAAGAAAGGAGAAGGGGTTTTATTCCATACCAGAGAGGATTTTGATGTTACAGTCTGCACAGTTAATACCTCTTGCCAATGTGAAACTACTCACATAGTTATAACCCTCGGTTTCACTAAGAAGCTAAACACTGTGTATATTTACAACCCTCCCAAAAATGGGCTAACAGGTCTAATGTAATTGACTATCTTACCTCTTTAAAAGGCAGACAAGAGCTTATCATAATGGGGGACTTAAACCAGGCTTGGTTAGGGAAAAACTCTAATCTCTATGCCACCAAACTTAACAGGTTCCCCCTGTCCCAGTTGGTTACCTCTCTGACCAGACAGTCTAGTAACAGCAGTCTCCAGTCTCTGGATCATGCTGTGGGAGTTTTATGGGACACCATCAGTGATCATTGCCCGGTCTACTGTGTTTGGAAAGCCAGGTCCCCCAAACCCCCAACCAGAGAAATTCTATTCAGGGATTTCTCAAAACTGAGCTTTTTTCTCAAAAAAGAGAACCCTAATCTCGGAGCACCAGAGTACTGACTGGGCACCTCTATACAATACTTGCAACACAGAATGTGCTGCTCAATACCTCCTCTCCATACTTTTGAACCTACAGAATAAATATATCCCAGTAAAAAGGCACTGTATCGGAGAACTGCTACCCACTGGTTAAACTCTTCACCCCTGTCCTCATTCAAACAGAGAGATAAAGCATGGAGCAAAGCAAAGCAAACCCAGTCTGCATCTAACTGGACTGCGTGCAGAAGACTCCAAAACCTCTGTAAGGTCTCTGCCAAAGCTGCAAAAAGCAATTACCACCATCAGCTTCTTAGCATCTCTGCTAGTGACTCTCGTGATTTTTGGAGTCTTGTTAACCCTATTCTGGGAAAGCACAAGAGCAATGTCATCTATGATGTGGTCATTGATGGTTGTAGCTGCAATATCCCACTTACTATCACCGATGCTCTTAACTCCCATTTCACTCACCTCTCATCCTATGCTGCACCCCCGGGACCCTTACCTCAGCCTCCGCATGACAACTTAAAACCAACTACCCTTCCCTTCAACCTTTGCCCAGTCTCTGAATCTGAAATCCTGAGCTTACTGAAGTCCATCTCTCCTGCTGGGTCAGCAGGTGCGGATAGACTCCTACCGAAATTCCTAAAAACCATTGCCCATTCCACAGTCTCTCCAGTGACTTGATTCTTCAATCTGTTTCTGCTCACAGGCCATGTCTCTTCCCTCTGGAAGACTGCTCAAGTAGTTCCTGTCCACAAAAAGGGTGACACCACTAACCTAGACAACTACCACCCTATTACTATCCTTTCCACCTTATCTAAAATCTTGGAGAAAATCGTTGCTACCCAGGTCTCGGACCACCTTCACTCATTCAACCTCCTCACTCCAGTTCAACATGGGTTTCATTGAGGGCACAGTACTTCTGCTGCACTTGTACAGTTCACAAATGATGTTAGACTTGCTATGGACAATGGCTCTCTCACTGGAGCGATTTTTGTTGATCTTATGAAAGTGTTCGATCTACCGTATATACTCGCGTTTAAGTCAGTCCGTGTATAAGTCGAGGACCATTAGTCAGACTGTAATTTGATGCCTCAGCCTGTGACTTGCATATAAGTCAGATGCGTCTTTTAACGCTACAAATTCCACCTCTGTGGAAATAATGAAATAGAAATATATAAAAAAATGAAACTGAAAGAAAGCACATGAAATCAATAAAAAATATTTATTACATTCATGTTGAAATTGGGGTGAAGAGTGCTAGACCACAGTAAGGGGAACTACATTTATCTGGTCTGCTAAACTGCTAAACTGCTAAATTGATTAATTGTTTGCAAATGCATGTTATCAAGAGTGAGCAGCACTCAAGAGCAGCAGACAATAGACAAGCATGTGGTAGGTGTTAATCGGGCAACAGGGCTAGCTATCTGTTAATGGCAGGTTGATTAGGTGTCAGCACTGAAGTAGCTGTGGGGACAGAGATCATAGTTTTTTCAGATTTTTTCAGTGACTCACGTATAAATTGGGAGATGCATTTTTAGACTGAAAAATAACTCCCAAAAATCCAACTTATACGCGAGTATATACGGTAGTTGATCACTTGCTGCTCCTATTCAAGTTGTCATCTCTTGGTTTCTCCACCTCTGCAACTTCCTGGTTCAAAATTATCTCTCGGAGCATCAGCAATTTGTGCAGATCGGAGGTGCTAAGTCCTCCCTCACCCACACTTGGATTGGAGTGCCTCAGGGTTCAATTCTTCGCCGCCTCCTGTTTATGGTCTTCATAAATGATCTCCCACCACTTACCAGACCTTGATCAGCCCTGTTATATGCCCACGATCTGGTCCTTTACTCTACCTCATCAAACCTCTTGCACATCAACCAGAACCTCAACCATATTTTCAATAGTTTCCAGCTCCGGCTGTTGCAGAACAAGCTTGTCCTCAATAAAAATAAAACCATGACTATGCTCTCCGGTTCAGGATCACAAATTCGGTCCTGCACCCAACCTTTATGTATCAGAGCACTTGATGGTACTCCCCTCAACACAGTTACCTCCTTTAAATACCTAGGAGTCACCATAGATCATGCCCTGGACTTTGACCTGCACCTAGCTACAGCCATCAAATCGGTTAACATACAATTGGGATTGACTTATAAGGTCCGACATAACCTAACATCTGCGGTGAGGTTGGCCATTGCACAAGGATCCTGAGACCAAACTGGCATATGGGTTATTAGCCTTTCCGGTAACAACAGGAGGGCTCATCCAAAAATGGGTCAACTGCTACAGTAACATTTGTTGTTTTGCTCTGTCACTACCCAAGCTTACTCACCGATGCTCACTATATTCCAGTTTGGACTGGCTTATCCCCTCAGCTTTCCATCAGTATACCTCCTCCTGTTTCATAAAGAATATAATCTCCTCCCAGATACCTGACAAACTAGCCTCACTGTTCAAACCTGTGACCTCAGCCTACCCCCCCTGAGATCAGCTGATAAATCCCTACTTGCCCAACCGAGGTATAAAACTAAAATGGGTGAAAATGCTTTCTTGGTCTGTGCTCCATAATTATGGAATTCCCTTCCACTGAATCTAAGAACCTCCCCTTCCCTGTGTAGTTTCAAGCAGGACCTCCATAAGGCTCTTTACAGCTCTGCACTCTGCTCCTGTAGGGGTCTTCCCACTCCTTTGCTGGTCCCTCCTAGTTGCTTAACTGGCATCTATCTCTCCTACTCTTGAATCAGCCTGGGAAATCTTGCTATGTCCCTCCACCAGCACTTACCCACTAGTTGTGATTCAAAAACTGTAAAATATTTTGCACTTGTATTCTCGTATCTGTTTTACATATTGCTCTTGCAACTGTACTGTTATTGCTGTATCGGTTGTATTTGCTGTACTGTGACTGATCTCTAGTCTGTTTTTTAGTTACCATTCCTTGTTTACTTGATTTATTTCTTTGTATTTGCTGTTGTCTACATGTCCTCCATTTGTAACCTTCTGAGTTGTACATGAAAATAGGCAGCCATGCTGTCTAGTGTGCCTACTTGGTCAACAAAAACGAAATGAATAAATAAATAATCTCTCTGGATACCAAAAAAAGTGCTGATGCCGACCAGCTCAAACCTCTTTTTCTCAAACTGGGCCACCCTTACTTTACAGCACCCATCACACATCTGTTCAACTTATCTCTTACACACAGGATCCTTCGCTCATCTTGGAAAATAGCGCATATAATCCTCCATTTTAAGTCAGGTGATCTCTGTGACTACAACAATTACCGGCCCTTATAACTTCTACCTATACTATCTAAATTGCTTGAAAAATTAGTTAATATGCAGCTAAGGCAGTATCTGGACTCCTCCAACCTCCTCAACCCTTTATAGTCTGGCTTTAGGCCTAAACACAGTGCTGAATCTGCGCTTGCAAAAGCCACCAATGATTGGCAATCTGCACTTGATAGTAAACATCATGTCAGCGCAGTCTTCCTGGACCTGAGTAAGGCCTTTGATACTGTGAATCACACAATACTTCTCCATAAGCTGAAGGACATCAGGCTGGATGCTACCACCATGCATAGATGATCATGTTATCTTACAGACAGACAGTAACAAGTCAAGGTGCAGGTGATCTCTCCCCTCTCAAAACTCTGCCCGGAGGAGTACGCCAGGGGTCCATACTTGGGCCCTTACTGTTTGCAATTTATATAAATAATATTGACACCAATGATAGGAGGGCTAACATGCATCTCTTTGCTGATGAAACAGTACTGTATGTCTCCAGGCCCTCCCTTGAGCTTGTATGTGCAGACCTGAAACATGACTTCAACCAGCTCCAACACAATCTTTTCCAGCTCAAATTGCTACTAAATGCAAAAAGACACAGGTTATGTTCCTTTCCTTGGGCCCAAGCAGCAAATGCCTCTACCACCTGCACCCCCCAGATAACGACTCTCTTAGGTGAGTCGCTTGAGGTAGTGGACAAGTTTAGATATCTGGGGTTTTGGCTTGATTGTCGGCTATCATTCACAGTACACATAAAGGAACTCTCTAAAAAACTAAAAAAGAGGCTAGGCCTCTTCTTTAGAATCAAGCACCTTCTTAACTATGAACAAAAATAAGACTGGTCCAGACCACTTTTCTTTCCCTCATCAGTTGCGCTGATTTTATCTATAGTCACTGCTCTAAATCAGCCCTTAGTAAATTGGATGCACTCTACCACAGAGCATAAAGGTTCATTACTAACGCCCCTTTCAGAACTCACCATTATGCTCTTTACGTTCAACTTGGCTAACCCTCGCTTCACAATAGAAGGTTAGAAAATCCACACTGTGGTCTTACAGAGCCACCCTAAATAAACTCCCTCCTTATAGCATGGAATTCTTCAAGTGTACACCCTGCAAGTATTCATTGAGGAGATACTCCTATATATACTAGATGTACCCATGGTAGGATCCCGATATGGTGAATCTGCAGTTAACAACGCTCTCCCTGCCTTGTGGAATAATCTCAAACGCTCCCTGAAACTTACTACCATTATCTGTCTGCAGACTTTCAGATCCCTACTGGACCGCTTTATACAGGAGAAATGTATTTTATTTATTTATTTTATTTATTAAGCATCAGTTTACAACCTTTGAGCCAGAGGCTCGTTTACAAAGGTACCTCGTCACAGTATTTGCTATTCATAATCTACTTTCTCCTTCCTGTTACATTGCAGCCCCTCACGGCTCACATTGGGATGTCTGTTTTGTGCACCACTGCCAACATAACACTTGTATTTTTGTAACTATTTTATTTATTTATTTATTTATTTATTTATGACTTTGGTAACCAGGTAGGTGCGCTGATCCCAGGGACCATTTTCAGGTATGACCCAGGCCACATACTGTAGCACAGGAACTAATGTAACAAACAACAAAGCATGGAATAATTGACAAAAAAAACAAGATAAAGGTTACAACAGTGCATGGGAATGGCAAATAGAAGAGCAACACAAAATACAGGATTCCATAAACCATACATCAGATAGACATTACAATAAGTAAGAGTATACATAAACATACAGTTCTATCAGCAGCAGTTACAATAGGAGACAAACAAGGGATTCTAAGTTTATGTAGAAAGAGGGATAAGGCGTAGCAAAGTATTGGAACAGGGAGGGTAAGGGGTGGTGTGGAGGGGTGGGAGGCAGGATTAACAAACATAGGCACCAAAGCTCAAGTGCACAAGCAGGCCAGCGTAAATGATTCCCACTTGACCTAATATACATACACATTCCCTGGTAGGGTGCAGTCGGGAAAGTGAGGGAACCACCCAGGGAAGTAGTGGCAGCAGGAAGTCTATTGTTTGCAGTCCTTAATATATTTATTTCTCACCAAGTAGACATGCTATTTAGAATCTTCCTATATACCTCTCCACTGCCCTGTATCCTCTGTCATTCTATTTAGGACCTTCTCTGGTTGCATTGTGTAATGATGTGTTCATTGTACCAATGTATGTACCGAAATGTTTTTCTGTTGTGTCCATCCAGGACCACCCTGTAAATGAGCTTGCTCAATGATGCTATTCCTAGTAAAATAAAAATGATTGATTGATTGATTGATTGATTGGCTGCCTGGCCTATAATTACCAAACTCCTCCTTACTACCACTTTTGTGTAGTGGGACTACATCCACCCTCCTCCAGTTCTCTGGAACCACTCTTATTTCCAGTGCATTGTTAAGTAGAACTGTCAGAGGTGTAGCCAGTATGTCTCAGAGCTCCCTCAATACCCTTGAATGCACCCCATCTGGTCCCAGTGCTTTGTCCACCTTCAGATTAGCAAGTCACTTCAGGACTCTCACCTCCAAAAAAAGGACTAGTGTCCACCTCCCTCCCCACAAAGCTTTTGTTACCCTTTGTGGCCCCTCCTCTTCTCCTTCCCATGTGAACACTGAACAAAAGTATTTGTTCAGGATGCCTGCCTTTTTCTGGTCCCCCTCTGCACAGTCCACCCCTTCCCTTTTTAACCTTACAATCTCATCCCTGGCCTTCCTCTTTTCATTTACTTATCTAAAAAAATGTCTTGTCGACTTTTGTTACCTCCTGGGCTATTCTCTTTACAGTTTACCTCTTTGCCCTCCTTACTGCTTTCCCATCTTCCCTCTGTTTCCCCCCAGCACACCTCCCTCTGCATCTGCATCTCCTTATACCTTCTGAATGCTACCCTTTTAGCTTTTACCTTTTCAGCCACCTCTTTTGAGAACCATAGCAGTCTCTTGTTCCTCAAGCTTTTGTTCACATGTTTGACACAGAGGTTTGTTGCTCTTACTGTGCTCACTTTTATCTTCACCCACTGTTCCTCCATCCCACCCAGGTCATCCAACCCTGCTAGGTCATTCCTGAGGCATTCATCCATCTTTTCAAAATCTGCCCTCCTGAAGTCCAGGACCCTCGTCCTTGTGTGGTTCGATTCTACAGCCATTGTTATATTGAACCAAACCGTATGGTGATTGCTGGTTCTCAAGTGGCCTCCCACCTTGACGTCTGCAACACTGTCCCTGTTAGTGACTACTAGATCCAGTATTGCCCCATCATGAGTGGGTTCACTGACTGGTTGCCTGAGGAATGCCCCCTGCAGAGAGTCCAGGATGTCCCTACTTCTAGCTGAAGCCACTGCTGGGAGACTCCAATCCACATCTGGCAGGATGAAGTCCCCCATCAGCAGCCTCTCCCCCTTTTCTGCCATCTTGCCAATGGCTTTTAGCAGTACTTTATCTAATTCCTCCCTCTGTGCTGGAGGACTGTAGATCACTCCAGTGTGAACAGTGGCTCCATTCCCCATCTCCAGGGTGATCCACAGTTCCTCTGCTTTCCCCTGTCTTCCCTGTCTATCCGTGCTTTTATGCTTTTCCTCACATAAAGCACCACACTTCCTCCTTTCCTTTCTACCCAGTTCTTCCTGAACAGAGTATAGCCCAATATGGCTATGTCTCAGCCATGGTTGTCAGTGTACCATGTCTCAGTAATGACCACAATATCCAGGTCAGCCTCTGCCATGATGGCCTCTAGGCCCGGAATCTTATTCCCTAGATTTCTAGCATTTGAACACATGGCCTTCCAGATTTTGTTACCAATCTGCTTGTTGCCCCCGTTTTTCCTTTTTGACTCCCCCTTCCCACTTCTATTACGCTTCAATTTTTTTACCCCTTTATCTCTACCACCCTGGCCCCTTTATTAATTTGTACCTTGGGGAATTCCTCCCCCTTCAGGTTTTCTGTACTCTCTACTTCAGCCTATGGGAAGGCAGTTTCTGACTCTCCAGTTCCTTCTGCCACCCCCTTGGCTAGTTTAAATGTCCATTAAAGTAACATTTAAACTGTCCACTGAGGACTGCGGTTCCCTTCCCAGATGAATGCAGGCCGTCACCCTCGTATAAACCCTTATCCTCCCAGGTGGGTCCCTGGTCCCCAGTGTAGCTGAACCCTTCCTCTCTGCACCATTCCTTCAGTTGAGTTGGAGTGCCTGGTGCAGAGTTCCCTCTCCTGTTCCCTGTCATAGACTGGTAGCACCTCAGAGAAAGCCACTGAGCATGCTACCTATCTAAGACCCCTCGCCAGCTCCCTACACACCCCCTGCACTATCCCATCGTTATCCCTAGCCAGGTCATTAGTGCCCAGGTGGACAATGACATTTATTTATTTATTTAAGCGTTTCACCAGGAAGGCATACTGAGCAGGCTACTGCTCGATTCCAGATGCATCCTGGGGAAGGGGAGGTACAAGCATAGTTGAAGAAACAAGTGCAGTATGTTACATAATGCATATAGTACTTAGTAGGGATAGATGCAGCACCTTGGGTACCTGAGACACAGATAAAATAGCACGAGAGAACAATTGATACTGTCTCATGCAGGCACTGTTTTAAATACAAGCATTAAAATATTAGGATAGTCAGCAATCATTAAATGTACAATAGGAAGGGTGACCAGACAGCCTCAGTGTGGACGGTTATTAGGCCTGGGCACATGAACAGGTAGAGGAGTAGTGAGCTAGGAGCTTGGAGTTAAGGTGTGGGTGGGAAGAGAAGTGATGAATGTTTGAGGGGAGAGAGTTCCATAACTTAGGCATCCGGTAGCTAAAGGCTGCTTGGCCCACGGTAGTGGATCTGTGTGGGATAAATAGGATCCATGGGTCATTGCTTCTGAGTGAATATGCTTGGGTGCTTGTGTCAGCTAGGGCAGAGATGAGGTGGGGGGGAGCGACTGGGACCAGTACTTGGCTGAGATTTTGGCGCAGTGGGCCTGCCTGCGGTTATCTAGAGATGTAAGGTTCATTGATTGGTAGAGAGCACAGTGATGGGTGGAGTAATGGCAGCTCAGGACAAAGTGGCAGAAGGAGTGGTAGAGGGGATCCAGTCTGGCTAGAGTGGACTTGGTCCCCGCACAGTAGACAACATCTCTGTAATCAAAGACAGGGAGGATCATTTTTTTGCACAATGGCCCTGTGGGTAGACTGGGATATTGTCATGGTTCCGGTAAAGTGCACCAAGCCTGGGGTATAACTTCTTGAGTATGGAGTCAACTTGTACGAAAACGTTTAGGTGCTGATGAAGCCAGACTCCGGGGTACCTGAAAGAGGTACAGACCTCGAGGGATGTCCCTTCCAGGGTATTGAATGTGATAGGGAAGGGGAGCCCGGAAAGTCTTTGCCTAGTGCCAAAAGTCACTGAGATGGTTTTCTTTGCATTGAGGGAGAGTTGATTTGATTGTAGCCAGAGCTGGATCTTACCAAAGTCCAACTGCAATCTGATCGTAACCTCTGAGGCTCATGGGCCAGATGTATACAGCACAGTATCGTCCGCATACATGTGAATGGAGGTGTGTGGGCAGGCAGACAGCAGATTGTTAAGAAAGATGAAGAACAGTAGTGGGCCAAGGTCTGAGCCTTGCGGAACCCCGGTAGTAACAGGGAGGGGGGCCGAGGTGGCAGAATTGACTCTGACCGATTGGGACCTGCCAGCAAGGTATGAGTGGAACCAACTTGAGGCCCAGCTAGACAGCCCAACTTTGATGAGTTTGGTCAGGAGGAATGAGTGGGAGATGGTGTCAAATGCCTTGGCCAGGTCAATGATAACAGCAGCTGTGATGTGACCAGCATCCATACCTGCAAGGATGGAGTCAGTGAGCCTGAGAAAGGAGGAGATAGTTGAGTGGGATTTCCTAAAGCCAGACTGGAAGGGAGTGAAGAAGGTGGAGGAGCCAAGAAAGGAGGACAGGTGAGAGAGCACCAGATGCTCTTGGAGTTTAGCCAATATGGATAGTAGGGAAATAGGACGGTAATTGTTTGGGTGGGAGGCATCCCCACCTTTGGGAAGGGGGATTACAGTGGCATGTTTCCATTCAGAGGGGACTTCAGCAAGGGAGAAGGATAGGCTGAATAGTCAAGGGTTTGGCTATCATGGGGGCTGACAGGTGGAGCATCTTGGAGTCCAACCCTTATTGGGCATTTGTCCTTATTAGGATTAAGGGCACACAGTGCATTAAATATCTCATCTTCGGTGACTTGCTGAAATGAGAATGAGTGTGCTGTGGATGTGTCTGTGACAGGGGGTTGCTGTGCAGGGTGAGGTATGGACAGGAAGGTTGCATGGCAATTTGTGAAGTAAGAGTTAATCTGAGAGGCTACAGCCAGGGGGTCAGTGACTGTGAGCCCTCCTACCTGTAGGGTAGGAGCGGGGGGCTGCGATGGGGGGGCTCAGAAGCGATTTTACCACTTTCCAGAATTTGGCTGGCTGATGTGAGGTAGAATTGAAAGAGGCTTTGAAATAGTCAGCTTTTGCTTGGCGGATTTTCCTAGTGCAAGCATTGCATAATGAGTGATAAATCTGGAGGTTAGCTGGAGAGCTGGATGACTTATAGGATTTCCAGGCTTTATCCCTGCTCCTAAGGAGAGCTAAGATTTTAGCTGAAATCCACAGTAGGTGTGAGCCTCTGACTCTAGTATGCCTGAGGGGGGCGTAGTGGTCCCAATCAGCAGAGGACTTGGACTTAAAGAACTCCAGGGCCACGTCAATGGAGGAGAATTGTCTGATGAGTGACCAATCAGAATTGGCCAAGTCAGATAGTGATGAGGTGAGGTCCAGGGACATGTAGGATCAAGTCATTAGGATTCTGGGAGGGGGGCTTTAGGCCTGTAGATTTTTCTTACTGAGTAGACACCATGATGGTCACTTAGGGCATCGGGTAGAAGGCCGGGAGCTAGGATCCTATGGAGGTGAGACGTGAGAGCCCAGTCCAGAAGCTAGGATCCTATGGGAGTGAGACGTGAGAGCCCAATCCAGGAGCTAGGATCCTATGGGAGTGAGACGTGAGAGCCCAATCCAGGAGCTAGGATCCTATGGGAGTGAGACGTGAGAGCCCAATCCAGGAGCTAGGATCCTATGGAGGTGAGACGTGAGAGCCCAATCCAGGAGCTAGGATTCTATGGGAGTGAGACGTGAGAGCCCAATCCAGGAGCTAGGATCCTATCGGGGTGAGACGTGAGAGCCCAATCCAGGAGCTAGAATCCTATGGGGGTGAGACGTGAGAGCCCAATCCAGGAGCTAGGATCCTATGGGAGTGAGACGTGAGAGCCCAATCCAGGAGCTAGGATCCTAGGGGGGTGAGATGTGAGAGCCCAATCCAGGAGCTAGGATCCTATGGAGGTGAGACGTGAGAGCCCAATCCAGGAGCTAGGATCCTATGGGAGTGAGACGTGAGAACCCAATCCAGGAGCTAGGATCCTATGGAGGTGAGATGTGAGAGCCCAATCCAGGAGAGTGTGGTTCAGTGTTTTGTGATTTAGCCGGGTGGGTTCAGTGATTAGCTGGGCTAAGTTTAGGGCAGTCACCTTGTCGCGAAGCTTGGAGTTTGCCCCAGCGAGCCAGTTCAGGTTAAAATCCCCAAGTATATGGAGCTCGTCACCGGAAGACAGGGAGTTTAATATGCCTAGGTGGTCCAGTATAGCAGGTGTACTGGAGTCGGGTGCGCAGTAGGTGCCAGCAATGAAAAGCAGTGTAGAGTAGGGGAATGAGAGTTTTACAATACAGCATTGATGGAATCCAAAGACAGTGGCAGGGTGACCTGGAAGAACTGGATTGGGGAGGCAATATACATGGCTTTGCCGCCCCCTTCTTATTGCCCCTGAGATCTTGTCGGATGAGTGTATAGCCAGGAATAAAGAATTCCTTGTCAGTGTTGTGGGACTTCAGCCAGGTTTCAGAGACAATCAGTATGGGACTATGGGACAGAGCAAGAGGCTGAAGCAGTGTTATTTTATGAAGAAGGCTGTATATATTTAGGTGGATCATTTTTAGGCCTGATGGAAGCTGGATTGGCAAGCAGGGGTAGTGGTGTGGTGATTATTAGGACTGGGGTTGGACTCAACATTGCCTGCTAGGAGTAGCAGTAGCGTGACCAGGAGTTTAGTATTGTGTGCAGCCCAATATAGCTTAAGGGAGATGGTATAGGGCTTAGCGATAGTAGCTGCTGTCCTTCGAGCATGGGGCTGCAGGGCTAAATGGCTAAGTTGGAAGGTGTGTGGCAGTACTGTGGGACCAACTACTATTAAGTAGGAGTGGCAGCCAGGCAGTGTATCATCCTTGGTGGAGAGTGAATAGATGTTAACTGGCAAGCTGATGCGGGGTGTTTTCCAGCCCATCAGCACAGGGTAGGAAGACAGTGGGAGGGACACCCATGGGACGAGGATGAAGACAGTAGTTAAGAACAGAGGTAGCATTGTAGTGGAGCAAGCAGATTTGAAAGATTAGGATTTATTTGTTTTGAAGAGTAGTGGCCTCTAGTGGTTGAAGGGAATAGCCTGCAGATGGGAAACTAGGCTGATTGGTTCTGGCATGCATGTGACTACTCCAATACAGTATATAGGATTGTTTGCCAAGAGTGGTGGTGGGGGGGGTAGCTGACGTGAAGAGTCAGCGGGGTGTGCTCACAGCTGAGCTGATCTGATCTGCCGAGGAGCGGGTGGAGCTGTACCTGCTTGCTGTGCTGTGAGGTGGGGGGCCAGCTCTCGAGCTCGGGGGAGGGCTTCCGTAAAATCTGCCCTCACAACTTCCATGGAAATGAGGAGAGCTGCTTGCTGTGCTGTGAGGCAGGGGGCCAGCTCTCGAGTTTGCCCACATCAGCTCTTGCTGACATCCAGCTCTCCCTCCTGTCCTGCTGCCATAGCAATCTTCAGGATTTGCTTCCTATACCTCAAGGCTGTGGCACTGGGTAGGCACCTAACCTGCACCTAACCTGCCTCTCCCCCCCTTTCCTGTTCCCAACGGCATGTTGCTTTTGCTATGGGGTGGAGAAGGTGATGGGGTGATGGGGGGGGGGAGAGGTGAGGGGTGGTCATATGTTTCCAGGAGCATCAGCCGTCTGAACTATGGACAGAATAGGCAGGATGGTAGAGGAGGAGAAGGGGTGCTAGTACACTTAGGTACCAACGAACTGGCAAACCACCTGACTGAGACATTGAAGTGTAACTTTTGAATGCTGGGGGACAGACTGCAGGCACACTCAGTTTCACTGGTCTTTTCCAAGGTCCTCTCTGTGTGAGGTGGGGGGATGGGAAGGATAGTTTAAGGAAAGAGGAAACTGAGGAATTTTATGGGTGGCTGAAGGAATGGTGTCAGGAGGAGAGGTACCATTTTGTGGGAAACTAGGGCGCCTCTGGGAAAGGAGGCTCTTCAAGGGTGACAGCCTTCACCTAACAAGAAGGGGACCAGTGCACTTGGACAGAGGTTTGATGTTTACATAGATGGAAATTTAACCTGAAGGGGGGAGGGAGACTGAAGCTGGGATAACCACAGAGGACAGAGAGCAAAAGGTGAACCTAGCTAGGACTCTCTTAGAAGTGGGGACTAAGGGTAGTGGGATGAAAGCAACAAAGCAAGGGTCCATATTAAGTTAACTGAGGGTGCCAGGGAGAAGGGAGGAAAAAGCCAACAGAGGGCAGAAAAAGCAGGACATTAAGGAGGAAGGGGATGGAAAAAGAGAGAGGAGCTCCCAAGAAATAGGGTCTAAGAATAGTGTAATGAAAGCAACAAAGCAGTGGTCCATATTAAGTTAAATAAGGGTGCCGAAGAGAAGGGAGCAAAAAGCCAGTAGGGAGCAGGAAAACCAGGATGTTAAGGAGAGAGGGGGAGGAAAAAGGGAGAGAAGCTCACAAGAGGGGGAATGGTATAGACACAAGCTGGAAGGCAGGCTGGTTAAAAGCCAGGAGCCTAGGAAACAAAATTAGTGAGCTCCAGGTGATGGTGGCGGATGTGAGATGAGACCTTGCAGCCATGACAGAAACATGGGCCACCAGGAATAATGACTGGGGCCTAGCAGTACCATGGCCTACCATGTATAGGATAGACAAAGTTAAGGAAAAAGGAGCTGGGGTCACCTTCTATGTCAAGGAAGGCACAGAGGTAATAGAAGATGGGTCCATCAGAGGAGGAAATGAGGAGACGGAATCGCTGTGGGTACAGCTCATGACAGCAATGGAGGAAAAATTGTTTTTAGTGCTGGTCTAATAGACCACCAGGACAGGGAGAAGATGGGGATAAGGAACTAGGGGCAGAAATTGTGACATTCTAACAGCTAACAGCACCAGACATCAGGCTCTGCTAGATATGTGGCAGGACTGCCTCCTAGTGCAGCTGGTCAGAGAACCCACAAGACACAAGACACAGAAGACAGCACACTGCCAAGGAAGTCCAGCTGCTCCTGCTGCAGTGTATAAAACTGCATGCTTCATAAAAGTCCAACCATCACACAGATTCACAGAGCAAAGAAAACAGCTTGGAAGTCAAATTACTGCAAAAGTACAAAAGTTAATTGAGCACATTTAACCAACACAGCTTCAGAGCTTCATGGTGCTCTGCCACTTCATCAGTAAGCTTCCTGGAGGCACTATAAAACACGTCCACATTTATACCCAATCCACCATGTGACTCTGCACCAAATGGAAAATGACAATGTGATTCTAAAACATTTCTTAGCAAAGCTACATAACAAATGCACATTCCTGCTTAAAATTCATATTGTATGACTCTTAGGGCCAAGTACATTGTACTTGAGAAGGGAACAAACAACAAAAACTTGAACAGAGGATCTACACTTAAAAGCAATCTACACTAAATTAAGTCAACCATTCAGATGAATAATTAAGTGAAGGTCTACATATCTGAATCTAGTCCCATCAATGTCAAATATACTAGTCACAGAGATTCTATCAGTAAGGTCTCATTTAATGCAGACATTGGTTTCAAGAAATGTGAAGTCAAGATCCCTATTTTAATTAATTTATTTATTTAAAATTTGATAACCGGGAAAGGCACCATGAGCTGAGGCTCATTTCCAGGTGCGACATGGGGGTAGGGGTACAAAACAACAGAGGATAAAATAAATACGATTTTGCATGATGAACAGCAAACAATAAAACATTATGCACCATAACAGGTAACGTATTGAGCAGTGGATATTTACATAATATGTATAATTAAATAAGTATTTATATATAATTATATATACTTAAGTTTAGGATGCGTAGGAATGAAAGACTACAGGTAGTAGGTGGATAAAAGGTAAGGGGGGACTGGACCTAAGGGGGGCCAGCAGGCACAGATAGGGAGAAGCAAGTCAAAGGCATGTAAGAAAACACGTTAGGGAGAGGGACAGGTGCAGGATATGGAAGGGGTACGCCTCAGTAAACATTTGAGGGTGGGAAAGGAGGGGGTAAGACGGGTTTGGGGGTTATGCTGTTCCAGAGTGAAGGGAGCCTATAGGAGAAGGCCAATTTAACAGTCGAGGTGTGAACACACAGGAGGGCAAAAGAATGGACACTGTCTGATCACAAGTTATATGGGGAGCGGGTGGCAGGTTTGAGGAGAGAGATAAAGTATGAAGGTAGAGTCCCAAACCAGAATTTAGATATAAAGGTGACGTAGTGGGATAAGCATCTCTGGGACAGGGATTGGAGGGAAAGTGAGAAGTAGAGGTCACAGTGGTGAATCAGATGGGAGAATGTGGAGCAGATCTGCCGAAGGCATGGTACTGCACGTCTAGCTTGGAGAGAGAGGTTGCAGGGGCAGCACTGAAAACAGCATCCGCATAGTCGAAGGCAGGGAGGATCCATTTAACTAGTAGGTCATGTCTAACTGTAAGGGGAAGGCTAGTCTTATGTCAGTAGAGTAGCCCAAGTTTCAGCCACAGTTTGGAATGGAAGGCGCTAAAGTGGGATGAGAAGTCTAGTGATGGATCGAGTCAGACTCCAAGTTATTTGTATGTGAGGACATTTTCGTGGGGAGTGGACACTCCAGAGAGGAAGAAGGGTAGGGTGCAGAGCTTAGCCAGTTTTTGCTTGGTTCCAAATGTCATAGCAACAGTTTTTTATATTTAGTTTTAATGTACCTAAAACCAAAATTTAATTGTCATATAGGGATCTGCCAAAATAATGATCAAATTCTGGACAGAAAGACTGCAATCCCTAAAATACCATCGGTAGGAACTAGTTGCACAGGAACAGAAAAAAGTAACCTCAAGAGAACCTGGGTGGTTTAATAGGAATTTTTATTGGAATTAGGTAGGAAGTAAAAAAGATTAAGCATTCTGCACATATAATACTTTTAGCATCAAATGAACAAGTGACAGAAAAAATCTCCAGCAGTCAACATATTCAAAAATTAAGGAATAAAGTCTATAATAATTCAAAGTGTCCCATATTGGGACAAAGAGAACCCCTTTTCCATGGATATAAAAGTAAGAAAATAACCAATTTATGCAGAAAGAAATGTTAACTTCTCAGATTTACCATGGGGTTGTGTGTGTACTGGACTGTTTGTTGTTATTTGCTAAAAGACCAGTAGCACCCCTCATCAGAAATATGATTTGAACTTTGTAAATGAAACAAGGGTAGAGCATGCAAGTTCTTGGAATTAGTCCTCTTGTCTCACTGTAGGGTGCCTCTGATTCGTGCCCTCCCCAGCAGAGCAAGTTTGAAGATACAGCCACCTACCCAGTTATGGGGTCCTCGACAATGTGCTGTAATGCATGCTAGGCACCACTATTGGTGGCTAGAAATTAGTAATTAAGGCTGTTCACGGTGAGATGGGGTGGGGGAGACAGTGCTCCAGTGTCCCTGAGGCTGACACCAAAGCAGCTCCAAGCAGAGAACCCGAGCTACTTCCTCCCCTTTTCTTTGAGTAATGGTGTAGGCCAATAAATGGTGAAATCAAGGCTGGAGGTGCAGCACTAAACTGGATCTACGATTCCGGTGTGACAACAAAGACATTGATGTCCTCGACCGTGCAGGGAACCCGTCGACACCCCTGACTGCAACGCGACCCCGAACCGACAGGCACCACCACGACACATAATGCAGGAGTGCTGTGCCCCCTCACACCCCCCTACTATAGATATCTAACACCTTGTCTTCATTAGTGACATTGCGGAGGGGCTGGAAGGGAAGGTGTGTTTTTTTGCAGATGACACCAAGATCTGCAATAGGGTAGACAATACAGATGGGGTGGATAAAATGAGAAGAGACCTAGGCAAACTGGAGGAGTGGTCAAGAGAGTGGCAGCTTAAATTCAATGCAAAAAAGTGCAAAGTCATGCACTTGGGCCACAGGAATCCTGGAGAGGAATACAAAATTTGGAGGGAAGGGGAGATACTAACAACAACAAAACTGGAAAAGGACCTGGGGCTAAACATAACAGATGACCTGAGGAAGTATTTGTTTTACAGAAAGGGCGGTGGATGCATGGAACAGCCTCCCAGTTGAGGTCATACAGGCTAAGACTATTGTGAGTTCAAGAATGCATGAGATAGACAGAAGGCAACCCTAGTGGTAGGAAAGAGAGAGTAAGCTGCTGATCATTTAGGATCGGAAGTTAAGTAGGTAGGGAAATGGGTAGACTAGGTGGGCCAGGCGGTCCTTATCTACTGTCAAAATCTATGTTTCTAGTAATCATACTTGCTAGGAGGAAATGATAAAAATTCAACTGTCAGCACCAGGGGGAGATGCCGCTGACATTGAGCCAGATTGGTTTTGCTGAAGTTCATTCCCAATGTGCTGGAGGGTTGCAGTTTCCTGATGTCTTCTCTGGGCCTGGTGTGTGGTTGTGCTCCAAAGATGCAAGACAACTTGGCAGCCAGGGTCGGTTGGGGTGCAGGCCACTGAGACAAGGGCACGGATATACTCCAGGTCTTGAATGGTTACATCTGCCATTTTGTATGTCTGTCTGCCATGATTTTAAAAGGGTAGGGGGTGCAAAATTTTAAGTTATTTGCTTTCAGGGCCTTCAGGATCAGGATATCCAGTCCTCTTTTCCATTTTCCTCAGTGACCTCCCTTCTGCCTGTGCCAACTCGCATATTCACATGTACGCAGATACTAACATATTAAGAAGCCAGCAGAGTAGGCCTTAGGGTCTATCGAGTCTGCTCAAGGATCAGTGCCCGTTCCAGGCCCCATTGCGACCTCCCCCACCCTCCCCCCAAAACTCCCCACCCTATCCCCTGATTGGGGTTCCCCTCCAATGCCAGCCCTTCTCAGACTCACCCTCCCCTTATACCTGTTCCCAGCCTCTCTTGAACCCCTCCACAGTATCCACAGCCACCAGTTCCATAGGTAGTGCATTCCAAGGATCTACCACCCTCTCAGTGAAGTAGCATCTCCTTGTCTTCCCCCAAGTCTCCTGCCAACCGGCCTCATATAGAAACATAGAAACATAGAAGTTGACGGCAGATAAGGACCGCAAGGCCCATCCAGTCTGCCCATTTCTTTTTCTACCTTATGAATGTGCCATTGACCTTTGCTTTGTCAATGGCCTATCTAGTCATACTCATCTGTATTGTCCCCTTATGCCTATCCCATGCCTGTTTGAAGCCCTGCACTGTATTCATATCCACCACTTCCTGCGGTAGGCCATTCCATGCATCCATCACCCTTTCTGTGAAAAAGAACTTCCTCACATTACCCCTTAATTGGCCTCTCTCTAATCTCATGCTGTGTCCTCTTGTCCTGCTATTTTTCTTATATTGAAACATGTTAGACTCTTTCACCTTGTTAATGCCCATAAGGTGTTTGAATATTTCAATCATATCACCTCTCTCCCTCCTTTGCTCTAGGGTATACATATTGAGTTCAGTTAATCTGTCCTCATATGTTTTCTGTTGCAGTCCCTGCACCATTTTGGTTGCCCTTCTCTGGACTGCCTCAATTTGGTTAATGTCCTTGTGAAGGTGTGGCCTCCAGTACTGCATGCAGTACTCCAGATGGGGCCTAACCAGTGTCATGTAAAGAGGGATTATTACCGCCCTCTTCCGACTTGTGATACCCCTACTAATACACCCCAACATCTCTCTAGCCTTACCTACTGCTTTAGTGGTCTGCTTGGATGATTTCAGGTCATTGGTGATGATGACCCCCAAGTCTCTTTCTTCCCTTGTGACTGCCAACAACTCCCCTCCCAGCCTATAGGTGGCTTCAGGATATCTCTTCCCTGTGTGCAAGATCTTGCGCTTCTTTGCGTTAAACCCCAGTTGCCACTCTTCTGACCATTTTGCTAGTTTATCCAACTCTCTTCTCATTCTGCCCACCCCATCTGGATCATCTACTCTGTTGCAGATCTTGGTGTCATCTGCAAACAGACTAACCTTACCCTCCAGTCCATCTGCAATGTCACTAATGAAGATATGGAAGAGGACTGGCCCCAGGACTGATCCCTGAGGTACCCCACTTGTGACTTGCATCTCTTCTGACTGTATACCATTTACCACCACTCTCTGTTTTCTACCCGTCAACCAGTTTGCCACCCAGTTGACCAACGTCTGACCCACCATGATCCTACCCAGCTTATTAATCAATCTTCTATGTGGAACAGTTTCGAAAGCTTTACTGAAGTCAAGGTAGGAAACATCAACACCCCCTTGGTCCACCACTCTGGTTACCCAGTCAAAGAAAGCTAAGAGATTAATTTGACAGGACCTTCCTTTTGTAAACCCATGCAGTCTTGAATCCTGGGCTCCTATGGATTCCAGGTGTTGCACTATCCTTTCCTTAAGGGGTGTCTCCATAATATTGCCCACTACTGAGGTAAGACTGACTGGTCTGTAGTTCCCTGCCTCCTCCCTGTTACTACTCTTGTGGAGTGGGATCACATGAGCCCTTCTCCAGTCTTCTGGGACCTCTCCTGTGCTCAGAGACTCACTAAACAGTTCTGATAATGACTCTGCTAGTTCCACCCTTAGCTCCTTCAATACCCTGGGATGTATGCCATCAAGTCCCATTGCCTTGTCCACCCTGGGCTTATTGAGCTCTTGTAGGACCCTTTCTTTTGTGATGGGACTGGTGCTCACCTCCCTCCTCCTGTGTCCATGATGCTGAGCTGTGGGCCCTGCCCTACCTTCTTTCTTCAGTAAATACTGAGCAGAAGTATCTATTTAGGATAGATGTTTTTACATGGTCCTCCTCCTCACATGCTCTCTTATCCCCTTTGATCTTAGCAATACCCCCTCTGGACTTTCTCCTTTCACTAATGTATCTATAGAAAGTCTTGTCACCTTCTTTTACTGTTCGTGCTAGTGTTTCCTTGGTTTGGGCCTTTGCCTGCCTTACTGCTTTCCCTGCTTCCCTTAGGGAAGTTTGGTATGCCTCCCTATCTTCATCCTGCTGTGTTCCCTTATATTTCCTGAAGGCCAGCCTTTTGGCTCTGACCTTTTCTGCTATTGTGTTTGAGAACCAAAGTGGTTTCCTTCTTCTTTTGCACTTCCTTTTCTCACTAACACAATGGAATATTGCTTCAAGTATTGCATATTTAATGCTTGCCCACTTTGCCTGTACCCCCTCACCTGTATTTCTTTTTGCCAGGGCTAGCTTAACTCTGTTGGCCATCTTATCAAAGTCAGCTCCTCTGAAGTCCCATATTTTTGCCTTGGAATGGGATGATTTTGTGCAAGTGGCCAAACTGAACCATACCATGTGATGGTCACTGGCACCCAGGTGACCTTCTACCTGGAGATCTGTGATCCTTATATAGTGCCCCCTGGAGGCCCCCTCCTCCCTCAGCTGGAACACCCTATCCAGGCTTACCCTATTTGCCCCCTTAAGGTATTTGAAGACTTCAATCATATCCCCTCTGTCCTTCCTCTCCTCCAGGGAGTACAGGTTGAGCTCCTCAAGTCTCTCCTCCTAGGACTTCTCCCCCAGACCCTGCATCATCTTGGTCGCCCTCCTCTGTACCCTCTCCAGGAGTGCAATGTCCTTTTCAAGTGTGGTTGCCAAAACTGCAAGCAGTATTCAAGGTGCGGTCTAACCAGGCAGTTATACAGTGGAAGGAGTACCTCCTGGCTTTTCAAGGTTATCCCCCTAGCAGTGCGCCCCAGCATTTTGTTTGCTTTGTCCACAGCCCTTTGACACTGCTATGTGTTGCTCATCTTGACATGCACAACCACCCCATGTCCTTCTCCCCACTCGAACCCTGCAGTGTCTACCTTCCCAATGTGTACACATGAGCCGGGTTCCTAGCCCCCAGGTGGAGGACCCAGCATTTCGCAGTATTAAACCTCAGTTTCCAGTTGTGGCACCACCCTTCCAGAGTATCCAGGTCCCCCTGTAGGGCTAACCTACCTTCCTCAGCATACATCACCACACCCAGCTTCGAGTCATCGGCAAAGAGGCTCATTTCACTCCTGATACCATTCCTGATGTCCTAGGAGATGAAACCTCCCTCCCTGACCACCACCTTCTGGAAATGCCCAGCTAGCCAGTTTCCCATCCACCTAACAAACCGTACCCCCATACCCATTTCCCCCAGCTTTTCCAGCAGCCCAGGATGTGGCACTGAGTCAAACGCCATCCACCGTCCTGTCTTCGTCCAGCGCCCTCGTCACCCAGTCATAGAACTCCACCAGATTAGTCTGACATGATCTGCCCTGAACAAAGCCGTGCTGATGATCATCCAGGTGGCCCCGTGCCTCCAGAAACACCCCCAGCCTTTCTTTTAAGATGACCTCCATCACTTTCCTCACCACCAATGTAAGGCTTACAGGCCTGTAGTTTTCTGGCTCCTCACGTGAGCCTCCCTCATGGATAGTCACAATGTGGGCCATCCTCCAGTACTGAGGCACCCATTCCAACTGAAGGAAGGAGTTGAAGAGATCTGCCAGAGGTGCAGCCAGGACCTTCACCAATTCCTTTAGCACCCTGAGATGAAGGCCATCCAGACCCAGTGCCTTCTCCACTGCTAGGGCCTTGAGGGCTTCCCACACCCTACTCACAGGGATTTCAACATCTGTGGCCCCTCCTCCCATCTGAAGGTCAAATCTGCCCTACCCCATGTGGTGCTGCCCCACCATTCTCCCTAGTAAAGACCAAGGCAAAGTAATCATTAAATGAGAGAGTCCCCTTACCGATCGGCGGGTCTGGGGAGAGGGGGAGGCATCACTGGCAGGAGGGGGGAGGGCTAAGCAGGGAGGAGAGGTACTGGAAGTGGAAATCACAGCAGAGAGAGTGAGGGAAGCACTCAGCTCCCTTAAGAAGGAGAAAGCACAGGGGCCGGATAAATTACATCCCAGAGTGCTGAGGGGACTTGCGGATCTCCTGGCGAAATCCCTAGCAGAGCTTTTCACCATCTCTCTGAGGACAGGGTGGGTGCCCCAGGACTGGAAGGTGGCTCATATAGTGCCTATCCACAAGGGGGGATCAAGGGAGGTGGCAGAGAACTACAGGCCTGTCAGCCTGATATCGGTGGTGGGCAAGGTGATCGAGGGCATTGTCAAGGAGAGGCTAGGGGGACCTGGAAAAGTCAGGGTGCCTGGACGATAGATGCATGGATTCATCTCGGGAAATCGGTCAGCCAAACCTTGTGGAGTTCTATGACTGGGTGACGAGTGCCTTGGACCTGGTAGACCAGTGGACGCCCTCTTTTAGACTTCAGCAAGGCATTTGACTCTGTTCCTCACATGGGCCTGTTGGATAAGCTGGGAGAAATGGGGGTGGGGAACCAGATGATCAGATGGATAGGCAACTGGCTCCATGACCGGACCCAGAGGGTCGTAGTTGGCGGGATAGTCTCATCCCCAAAGAGGGTCATTAGTGGGGTCCCACAGGGATCAGTCCTTGGTCCCCTCCTGTTCAACGCCTATGTCTCTGACATAAGGATAGGAATCAGGAGTGAGATGAGTCTCTTTGCAGATGACTCAAAACTGGGGGCGGTGGTGGATGGGGAGGAGGGGAGGGTGGCCCTACAGGGGGACCTGGAGGCTCTGGAAAGATGGTCTAGAAAGTGGAAGCTGAGGTTCAATGCAGGGAAATGCAAGGTACTCCACCTGGGGGCCAGAAACCCGGGCCAAGTGTACACCCTGGGGGAAATGCTACAAGTCTCGATGGCTGAGAGGGACCTGGGGTGGTGGTAGATGTCAAAATGAACAACTCGGAGACTTGTAGGAGGGCAGCAGCTAAGGCCAACAGGATGCTGGGATGCATCGCTAGGGGATCACCTCCAGAAGGAGGAAGTGATGCTCCTCTGTATAACTGCTTGGTGAGGCCACACCTTGAGTACTGCGTGCAGTTTTGGAGGCCACACTTAAAGAGGGACATTAAACTCCTGGAGAGGGTCCAGAGGAGGCAACCAAAATGATTTGGGGCTTGGGGACAGGACCTATGAGGAGAGGCTCAAAGAGCTAAATGTGTACACATTGGAAGAGAAAAGGGACCGGGGGACATGATAGAGGTCTTTAAGTACATGAAGAGGGTAAATAGGGAGGAACAGTCAGGGTGCTTGAAGGAAGGAGGAGGGGGCCACTAGAGGGCATGGGTGGAAGCTGGAGGGAGATTCAGGGAGAAAGGAGGAGGTGCTACTTCACTGAGAGGTGGTGGAGCCATGGAATGCACTGCCTAGGGGGCTGGTGGAGGCAGAGACGGTGGAGGGGTTCAAGAGGGGCTGGGACAGGTACAGGGGAAGGGTTCTGGAAGCAAAATCCAATGCAGCAAGAATATCCAGAACTGGGAAGGGAGAAGCCAGAGAAGGCGAGGGGGGCAGCAAGGTCAGCACCCAGGGTGGGGGCCGACCAATCGAGCAGACTCGAAAGACCGTTAGGCCTATTCTGCTGGCATTTTAGTATGTTAGTATGTTAGTATGTTTATTGTCATTCGGTTAGAAACCATTACAACATCAAAAGAACACATTTACAATATATCAGAAGGCATTCCAAAACTGAAACTACTGCAATAGCAAATAGTTATCGACAAAACATTAAAAATAGCAGTATTACAACTCTCACTAAGCTTCTATAATATATGTTAAACAATCCATGGTTACTAGTTACCACATTAAAACTTTAGCCAAATTATACGCTAGCTATTCCACATAATATCATAACATACAGCTCCATATCCTGGAGTCCCAATTCCATGAGTGACCATTATAGATAAAAATAAATACCCAGTTTTATTAAATAGTATCCTATAAAATATGTTGCAAGAAGATTATTACTTATACATACTTTACAACTTAGCAGTGGTAAAAAGGCTTACTGCAACCAGGAATCCAACTTTTTAGGCAGAAATTATAGGGCTCCATATAAACTCAGGAGTCCTAAATGGTTTATAGGGGTAAGAAACCACAAACTCTAGGCCAGCCTGGTGGTGCTGAGGGTTGAGACGCTGGACGCCACACCTCACACCACACCGGCAAACCAGGTTCGGGAACAAACTCGGGCTGCCGGGGGCTGCCAGGGGAGAGGTTGGATCGAGCATCCTAGGACTGCTCTCCCTCCTCTGGGGTGGGCTTGTGGGATTGCATCATGCTTGGGCAGCCCCTGATGGCAACCGGGAGTGGCACAAAGCACAGCGCCAATATGGGAGGAGTTCAGCAAGATGTCTGCGTATGCACTGTGCATCATTGCACTGCTGGCTCCTGGGACAAACTAAGATGGAAAAGGGCTGGGCGCGACCGTGCAGCTTGATGGCCGCAATGCTCCCACCAACCTGGAGGCCTGTCATATAATCACATTGGAGGTCCAGTAACGGCTGTGCTGGACCTTCACGTTCCGAGTGAGCCTGCTGTCCTCTGGGTTGGTGGAAGCTGGTGGCTGGATGCCCCCACCAGAGCACTGCAGCAGGGTGCAAAACCAAAATACGATAAAAAAAAAAAAAAAGAAACCACAAACCCTGCCCAGAGTACCCTGTAAACCTCAACAATGTGATTTTTTTCCTGTACCACTTTCCACCGTTCACAATCACTGCAACTTTTTTTTTTTAAGAGGCTTCTAGGAGAAAAAAAGATGCTGTCAGGACTTTTTGCAGTGTGGAAACATATTTCAAAAAGCTTAGACTAAATTATAAGGGTTCCTGCTTCCATTAAATGAGTTGTAAAACTCTAAAATAATCAAAATGTCCAATTTAGTACATAGCTCCACTCTTTCTAGGGAACTGGAGGAAACATCCCCCCAGTTCATCTTCTTAGATTGCTGAAATAGCGTCTCTGCTAAAGGAAACAGAAAATTCTAAAAAGACACACTGTTTTATGGAATTTAAGCAGCACCATAGCTCCAAACACACTGGAGTCCTTTTTATATTGATTTTCAACTTTGTCTCCCTTCTGAAAGGCCTTCATGTTAAAAAGTTCACCAAAAATATACATATGTCAAACCCGGGTGTCAAACAGAATCATCAAACATCAGTACCTTCTCAAATGAAAATACTGCAAATTCAGTGATTTACCAGCTATACAATGAAATCTCAGCAGTCTGTTAGGATTCGTTATTGGCAAAACCTTTGATTAGCTATAAAACTGTCACACTCCTCTTGCTCTTCTCTTGCTTAATTAAATGACTCAATGAAAGTCTCCTCTTCATCTCTTCATCTGGACACTATTACCTGGGGAAAAGAAAAAAAGCATAATATAATGTATGATGGAACATTGTTATACGGTGATTGTCATCTTTTTACTAAGTTGTTATACCATCAGTGTGATGTCACTTTGTTGTTAACCCATCGATAGTACGTCACATCGATGGCATAACAACCGTGATCACTCTGCGCATGTGCCCATCATGATGCGACGGCCTGACTAAAACATCCGCTGTGGTGATAGCATGACTCGTGTGGAGCGGCAGTGAGAAAATTTGGACAGTAAGGCTCATCCTGCTTAATTTTTTACTAGACGTGTATGACCATACACTATAAAACGTAACGTATGGTCATACATCAGCAACTAGTTTGAATAACCGTCTCGAGGTCTCCATGGTGACGTAAACTTCTCGAGCTTTGCTCGTGAAGTTTACACAGTCGTCATGGCAACCTCGCGCCGATTAACAAACCGGTTACCGGTGTATGCCCATGCATTATCCTCTATATCTTTGACACAAAACAGGCAAACAAGTTCTTAGTATCCCCCCTAGGCAAAGGTATCATACCTGGTTTAAATTTTAGGCAGCCTTTCAGCACTTTTAGTGATTTTTGGGGGAGATTATGAATGAAACCCCTAAGATCTTGTTGAATGACTTCCGGAAATTTGTAAACTTCATAGCTGGAAGTCAGTAATTAAAAATTAAGAATTACTGCAGGAATCGCTAACAGTTTCCTTCTCCTGATCCCAAAACTTCTATTCGATTCTCCGTGCCTTCCAAATCTCCTTAAACTCAACTGCCCGAGCTCCCCATGCTTTCAGACAGACTGTGGGAAGCTTCTCTATTGTAATAAGCAAATATTTTTCTTCTCAGTATTCCAACAGTGCCTGACACTGCAGGACACCAAAAACTAAATTAACGGCCGGCCAGTCAAGCGCTAAATACAAAAGCATTCAATTACAGCTTGTATATTACAACTTGTATAACTGACTTCCAGCTTGAAGTTTACAAATTTCTGGAAGTCATTCAACAAGATCTTAGGGGTTTCATTCATAATCTCCCCCAAAAAGACCTTTATGATTGGTGACCGAAAAAACAGAATTCCCAGAACGCCCAAAATTAGCGGTCACTCGGAGGCAGAAAAGAATGCTTGAAGCCTCCTAAATGGCTTAAAACTGCCTGTCAGAAGCCGATGAGAAAAAAACAGCCAAAGTTTCATTCATAAAAATAAGTAATCCTTCAAGAGTGTGGGTAACAAAATTGAAACACTGCAGAGGAGAGAGCAGCTGGTAGCAGAGCAGAGCAGCATGTGGCCATCTTGCTGATACCCCCCCCCATGCAAGGGTAAGTTGTTTCCTCCTCATTAAGTACCTCCGCTTGCACCCCTGCCTCCTCAGCCCACCCACTGCCCCACCTCAATCTACTAATCTGCCCCTTCCCTTTCCTCCTTTCCCTGATGTACCTGAAGAATCCTTTATCACCTCTCCTAATTCCCTGAGCTAACCTCTACTCTGTTCTTGCCTTGGCCAACCTCACCACCCTGGTGACCTTCCTGGCTATCATATCATACTCTCATTGTCAATAACCCCACGTGATCACCCATATTGGCTGTAAGCAGCCTTTTTTTTCCCCTCACCATGTCCTGGACCTCCCTCGTCCACCAGCTCGGCTTCCTGGCTCTACCATACTTGCATTGCTCCTTCATGCAGGCCTTGGTAGCTTCCAGGAGCCCCTTCTTAATTATTTTCCACCTGTTCTCAGTGTCCATACCCGGTCTGATCCTTTCCAAGTGTCCACTCCATACCCTTAAAATCTGCACCCCTGAAGTCAATCACCGTTGTTTTGGTACAATCTACTCCACCCCTCATATCCAGGGAAAACCAGACCATGGCATGATCACTTCCCAACAGTGGGCCCCCTACTACTAGGTCCCTGATGAAGTTGCAGTCCGTCAGGACCACATCCAGGATGCGACCCTCCCTCATTGGGTCAGCCACCAGCTGGGCAAGGAATGCATCCTGGAAGACATCCAGCAGATGCTTCTCCCTGGCCGATGAGGATGCCATGGTTCCCCAGTCAGTCCCTGGCATGTTTAGGTCCCCCATCACCACCGTTCTACTGGCCCCATGGCCACAGTGGTCCCTAAGATTTGCCACCAGGCCTTCCTTCAGTTCTTCTGCCTGCATGGGTAGCCTATATACCACCACCAACTTCACCCTCATTCCCGCATGTGCCTGCAAGGTGACTCATAATGCCTCCATGTGGCCCTCTGCTTCCTCTACCCTGCTTATCGCTATGCATTCCCTAATGATGAACACTACCCCCCCTCCCCTGCCCACAGCCCTGTCCTTTCTGAACGTGGTGTACCCCGTTAGGTTTAGGTCCTAGTCATACCCAGGAGTGGCCCAAGTTTCTATGACAGCCACCACACCCACTACTCCTTCTACAAGCAGTGCCTGAAGCTTGGGCATCTTGTTCCCAATGCTCCTGGCATTGATCAGGACCACCCTCCAATGCGTCCCCTTACCCTGCCCCCTTCTCTCACCCTGCAAGCTCCAAAGTAGCTAATTGCTTAGCTCCCTCATGCACACTCGGGTGCTTCTGGTCCACAATCCCTCCTCCTTGCTTGGGTGAGGAGGCCATGCCCATCCTGGATAGGCCTGCTAGGGTCCGCCTCAAACCCCAGCCCTCCCTCCTCACAAGTTTAAACCCCACCTAGCTTGGATGAATCCAGGCATTTTTTATTTCAAAACCTCCTTCCCTCCAAGCTGAGGTGGAGCCTATCCCTTGTATACAACGCCTTGTCCTCCCAGGTTGCACCCCAGTCCCCCACCAACCCTTACCCCCTGGCCTCACACCACTCTCCGAGTTATTCATTAAGCTCCCTAATTTTTGTTTATTCCCCACACTGGCTCTAAGCACCGATAGGATCTCTGAGAAGGAGACCGAGCATCCTATGGCATGACAGACTCAGATTAGCTCCCGGAACCTTGCCTGAATCTCCAGCACACTGTTTCCCTTGATATCATTTGTGCCCAGGTGCACTAATATATCGGGGGTTCCTCCACAGTCCTTCACCAGAGCATAGACCAAATGCTTGGCTTCATGCTCAGTCAAGCCAGAGATACTCTTGACCCTGACACCACAGGGTTTCCCCTTGCCCCGCCCTTCCCACCTAATACCCCTAATCCTGGAGTCCCCCAATAGGAGCACTCTAACCACCTCCTTACCCTTTTGCCTACTCCCCAACTCTGTTGCCCCCCTTCCCACCCCTACCTCGTCGGTTTACCTGGCCATACCCCCTATCTGTGTGCTGGCCACCCCCCATCTGAATGACCTTTGCTGCCCTGTCCCTCCCATTCCAGCTCTTTCTCCTCACTGAACTGTCTTCAATAGACACCTCTCCTCCTGCTATGCCACTTTGGTCCATCCCCCCAGCACCCCCTGGAACTGGTGACTCCCCCCAGCCCAACAGGTGAACTCATTTCCCCCCTCATCATACTCCATTTTACTGCACTCCCCTCATTACATCCCTGCTTGTCCTTTTCCCCTTGTGCTACCCTCACCCCTCTAGATCCACCACCCTTCCCAAGGACTTCCTACTCCAAGTTCCCCCACCTGTGCTGACACCGACTCCTCCCTTCCCCCGGTACCCTCACTCCAACCCTCCCTCCCCTCCCTCTCATCTGCACTCATGCACCCCCCTTACAGGCTGCTCCCCTTACCACCTCTGGGTCCCTATGCCAGGAACAACCCCGGCTTGCTCCTGACTGCGGAGCTTCCACCTTGCCCAATTTCCCTGCCCCTCCTGGTGCTTCCTCTGCTCCAGATTCATCACTTTCCCACCGAACATCTGTACCACAGGTGCAAATCTGTTGTTTAGTTGTACACCACTGTCTTGATTCCCCCACTGCACGCCCCCATCAGCTCTCTTTTGTGTGTAGCCTTGTCCTTTGCCCTTGACCACCTGCCAGGTCCCTTGGCCCTCTTCACGTTCGGGACCACCCCTACCCATGCCCCCTGAAGTTCTCCTATTACCTTTAGTGCCCACTCCAACATCATGATCCCTTCTTGCATAATCCCTTGTGCCTGTATCCCTCCTCTCCTGGTTGCTCCTGCCCATTTCAGGTGCTACTCCCAGACCCACTGTGATTTCACCAGTATTCCCCCTTATGCCCTCCCCCCATTTTACACCCACAGCAGAGCCTCCTATCTCCCCACCTCCCCTCACCCCTACCCTACTCAACACCCAACTTAACCACCTGACCTCCTCCCTTAGTTTAGCTAACTGTCGGCACACCATGCAGCTCCCCATCCTCCAAGCCAGGGCTAGTACCATGGCCGACCCACACCCTGCACACCCCACCACCCTTCCAAAGATGTCTGGCCTCATGATCTGGGGTCCTTGCCACATCCCTGTCCCCATCCCATTACATTTTTCCCTCCAAGTCGGTTTCCCCATCCTTATTGCCTTAGCCATGCTGGAGCCCCTTCTGGACCCTCCAGTGGCCGCTGGGCAAGTAACTTGAGAGAAAGGACCCCTGCAGAGTATGGGAATGCTAGATAAAAATCAGCATTACCAATCAGCCTTATAAGTGGTATTTCTACTCCCTACATACCACTCTGAACATAGCCCTTAACCTAGAGCATAGAATTTCAAAATCCTTGTTGGGAGTGGTTTGCTCCCCTAACTCCTCTCTCCCAGACTCTGTGTCCAATTGGTACAGTTTGCAGCTGAAGCTCTTCCCCACAGACTTCAAAACTCTGCCCCCCCGTGTCTAAAATGAGTATTTAACAAGGCGGGGGGGGGGGACTTTTTCAAGTGACTACAGCATCAAGCAATTTCAGCTCCCTGCAACTGGACTGTCTTGCTGGTTCTCCAGCAATTACAGCTCCCTGTGCTCTTGGTTGTTCTGCGAATGGGCGTTGCTGTTTTAAGCCCAGCCGCACAGCCGTGATCACCCCCACCACTGATGTGGTGGTCCACGGTCCTCCCGCTTGTCACCGATGTGGCCAATAGGATGTTCCTGTCCCTCTGATTACCACTGATGCTGCGTTCCGAAGTCCTCGATGGCTCTCCAGTTCCCCTGACAGTTCTCTACACATAAGGCCCTTCGAATGCAGCAGTAGAATTCTCACTCCAGAAAGACTTTAACAATGTCCTGCACTGGTTCTAGTCCAGCCAACTCTGGGTCAACACTAAAACAATTAAAATAAAATAGTGTCCATGACCTTTGACACCAGCCAGAAACTGACCAGGTTCACCCAACCCCCTGCCCTCTCCACCCTGGAACGTTCCCCTCTTCAAGTGGCTCCCTCCTTCAAGTATCTTAGTGTGTGGCTTGACAGTAGGCTTGACCCCCAACTCTTCTCTGCCCATGTCAGTGCCATCCATGCCAAACTCTGCCCCAAGCTTGGTGCCTTGTACCATAACAAAGACAGCCTGTCTCAACAAGTCTGCTGGGAACTGGTTACCAAAATGGTTATCCCTGTCTTCACCTATGTGGTACTGCCCCCTCCTCTTCACTTGCCAGACTGGACACTCTCTGTAATGCCTTTTGTCATTTTCCTACTAATTCCCCTCCTCATATTCACCACTGCTCCCTCCACTCCTCCTTTTCCATCCTACCCATCCGCTACCCTCACATTGCCAGTCCCACTGTGCCTCCTTCATCTCCAAATACTGGTTTAGGTTGTTACCCTCTTACCCTCTTACCTAGCCACACTCCTCTCACCCATTCCCTGTGTTTCATGCTCCCTCCACTCCAGGGATCTTCGCACCTCCCCCCCAACTCTTCTACTGGGAAGTCAGCCTTCTGCTTTGCCTTCCCTCCCTCCCTCTGGAACCTACTCCCCTCCTCTCTCTCTGTCTCTCACTCTCCTCTGTTTCCCTTAGATACCAGCTTAAACTCCTGTCATGCTCCTCCTGCTCTGGTCAGCCCCCTACCTGACCTGCCCCGATGCCTTCCCCCCCCACTTATTGTCCACCACCTGGGGTCAGTTTATGTTCCAACTACTGCTGCTCTGAATTATTTCAACCTGCTGTCACCAGTTTTATTGGGGTTTGGTACAGTTCAAAGCTTTAACTTCTGTCACCCATTTTGTTATTTGCACTTACAACATGTTACATTGTACACTGTTTGCGTTTTATTTTTGAAATGCTTCAGTACTACTGTGTATGCTTTATTGTTTCCTCTTTCCCTCTTCCATGGATCACACCTGAAAATGAGCCTTGGCTCAGTGTGCCTTTCCCGGTTACCAATTTTTAAATCAATCAAGAAATAAATAAATATAGGCTCTCCAACAAGACATCATCGATTACTGTCAGTGGCTCAGTAGCTACCATACTCACTTTTGGGGACAGAAGATTATGATGGTCATTGGATATAGCCCCACACCAAGTACTTTAGATAATACCCATAACTGACACTGTAGTGCAGTATGAGGGTGTGCTGCACTGTTAAGGTGCCATCCTTTGGATGAGACATTAAACCAAGATCCATTCTGCCCATCTTTGGTCACTGTCCAGATGGAAGTAAAAGATACCAAGGCACTTATCGAAGAAGAGCAGGTAAGTTTTCCCAGTGTTCTGGCCATGCAACCCACCCCTGGACATACCTGGACACAAGCTATCATAGCTTAGTGTGCCTTTCCTGGGCACAAAAAAAAATTACAAATTACAAATCATGGCTGGAGGGTAGTCGTGACCCATAAAAAGCTGAGTTCCCTCACAGTGGCCTTCTCTGGCCTTCCGGGCAGTGTGCAGGACCAGTTCTTTATCTGGTTATTAAAGGAAATGTAACACAACAGACTGCAACCTGGCCTCTGGGATGGTTGTTTTTAGGCTGAGGGACTGATGAGCACATTTAATCACTGGAAGCTGCAGAGTGGTGTGCAGGAGTTGGTGCTGAAACCTGGTCATGTTAGGACCCTCTGAGCCCCTGGAGAGTGTATAAATCCTAAGATTGTTGCAACAGTTTCAGGCCTCTGTGTCTGCAGCCCGGTCTTATAAGCTTTGAACTGACAGGTGGTGCTGGACTATGGCCCTTTCGGTTATGTTCGAGTGTTTATCAGTGGCTGCTAGTTGTTTGTCTTGGCACTCCAGACGCTTTCTAATTTACCTACTGTACTTCAATTTGGAGGGCTACCATAGTGGAGCGGATTTCTTTGCAGATGTCCCTGAGCTTTGAAATCATGAAATCCATCAGTTTTATCAGCATTATCAAGCATGGAGAAGCCATGGCCTTGCTGCTATGGTGGGTGGACACCAAAGACAAGGAGCCCTCACTGTCGAACCCCTCTTAGTGCATCCTTCACCATCCATGGATTCTATGGATGATTAGACTAAATTTTTGCATCCCATAAGGCAAGGCAAATTTTATTTAAAAAGACACCCAATCCCGGAGGCTCTGGGCGCCATACAGATAAATAAAATAAGCTAATAAATAGACACAGCTAAGCTCAAAATAAATATAATTCCAACATTAATTTCCATAAATAATACAATAAGATAAATTTATCTAGGGGATAATAAAATAGGGTGGCCAAGGACTGAGATCGAGACCATAGCATCATGATCTCACTAAAGGGCCAGGAAGGGAAAAGCCTGGGTAAACAGGAGGGCCTTGAATACCTCCAATGATGGGGCCTCCCAAACCCCAAGAGGCAGTGAATTCCACAGGATGGGGCCGATGACACTAAAAGCCCTGTCGCCAACCATTTTTATCCTCATCCTGGGAATCGTCAGGAGGCCCCTACAGGAGGAATGGAGGGGACGGACCGAGACAGCCAGTGTAAGAAGGTCCATCATGTAACCAGGGTCCTGGCTATGTAGGTCCTTGTAGGTGAGAAGACCCAACTTAAAGAGGATCCTCCACCTGACCAGCAGCCAGTGTAGCTCACGCAGTACCAGTGTAATATGGCAATATTTGAAGACTTCCCTTAAGTAACCTGGCAGCTGCATTCTGTGACCCGGTGAAGGCGCATGTAGTAGTCAAGCCTTGATGTCACCAAGGCGCGTGTCATAGTGGGGAGGTCCAGAGGCAGCACAAGAGGCTTTATCCTGGCAACATTCCTGAGATGGAAAAAACAGGAATGGACACTGGAAGACACCTGCACCTCCATTGTCAATCTCTTGTATAGAATGACACCAAGATTCTGCACCCCAGAGGAGGTCTTCAATGGGACAGATCCTAGAACAAGTCCGGTCTCTGCGCCAGAGGCCATCCTATCCTGCACTCTGTTTGACTTCACCACCAATACCAACTGCAACCAGCTGGAGGCCATCCAGTCATTGATCTCGGCAAGACAGCTATTAAGCACATCTGCTGCGTTGGATGTCCCTGGAGCAAAGGAGAAGTATAACTAGGTATTATCAGCATAGCAATGAAACCCCAGGCCATACTTCCTAATGATCCCCACCAGGGGCAGCATGTACACTGTGAACAACATTAGGGGCAAGACCAAATCCTGGGGAACTTCGCACAACTGGAGACTAAAGGTGGGGGAGAAATTCACCATCACAGCCCTTTGCCTCCTGTTGGTTAAAAATGATTCAAACCAGCAGATGACAGTGCCGGTGAGTCCACAGAATTCCCTAAGGTGGTCAAGCAGCACACAGTGGTCCACAGTGTCAAATGCTGAGGAGAAATCGAGGAGAACAAGAATTGTCTTTCCCCTCAATCTCTTGCCCTGAAGATATCATTCTGCACCTGAGCAAGTGCGGTTTCTGTGCTATGCCTCACCTGAAACCCCGAATGGAGGGGTTCATATAACTCATGGGTCACAAGGTGCTCCTCCAACTGAAGCGCCACTCCATTCTCTACAATCTTCACCAAAAATGGGAGGTTGGAGATGGGATGGTAATTTGCCATTATTTCCCGGTAAAAAGATGGTTTCTTGAGGAGCAGTCTCACCAATGCCTCCTTCAAGACATCAGTTGAAGACCCTTCCCCTCTGACAGGGAACACTGGATAATCAAGGCAAACACCGGGCCAACAGCATCGACGCATCTCATCAAGAAACTTGTTGGCATCAGGTCCAGTTCACAAAAAATGTGTGCTTCAGATTGGTCGCAAGCTCAATGACCTCATTTACCTCCACCTGTCTAAACTCTCCCTATCCAGATGGAGTGCATGCAGGACACTTCAGGCGACCACTGTCAGCTCTGGACTGGCAGACTAAAGGAATTCTCTACCGGATACCAGACATCCTGCCCTAGAAAAACCAAGCAAACTCTTCGCATTCAGCATTAGAAAAGGCCTTTTTTGGCTGTAGACAGGCTGGATGAAGTAGCCTGTCCACAGTTTGAAAAAGTGCAGCTGGTTGGTTCTTCCCAGCAGCAATCTCCCTGGACAGAAATTCTGCCTTCTTATGGTTGATTGCCCCTGGTACACATTATAATGCACATGCCGGGCCAGTTTGTCCTCCTCCAGCCCAGCCTTCCTCCAGCAGCGCTCCAACCTTCGACCCTTCCTCTTCAACCCCTTGAACTCCTCATCAAACCATGGGGATCTCAAGTAGGAAGATTTGGGTTGTACACGGACAGGTGCGAGGGAGTTAATAACATCAGATAGCACCCTATTATGGGTGCCAACTGCATCGCCAATGCCTCCAACGCATGCATTGCCCACACTAGATAAATTGGCTACTGCCAAAAAGCTCTCTGGGATCAATCTTCACAAAGGGTGGTAGTTTATCATCTCTGTAGGGGGAGGGCATCTGGTGGGTGCCCCGAAAATGACCCGCACCATGCAGTGATTGGACCATGCCACCCAATCAATCTTGAGACCATTTACTGTATCTCAAGCCCCAGTGAGAATACTAGGTCCAAAGTGTGCCCACCCTGGTGGGTCACAGAGGAAACTACTTGCCACAGGCCCAGTGATGACACGGTCTGGAGGACTTTATAACTTAGTTGAGATGATTCATCATCAGCCCAAACATTTAAATCCCTGATGATGTTTCACCGACGATGAATCTGGGAACCTCCTGCAGGAAATCTCCCACCGCCCCAGGGGTCAGGGGGCAGTAAATCAGGAGAAGTAAGCTTCCAGGAATATGGAAAGATGCATTTTGGTGAAGTCTGCAGTAATTTAGGAGGGTTTTTTAGATTGGTGTAGGACAGAGCTGCTCTCTCCTACTGCCAACAGAAGCATGACATCAATAGAAGTCTCAAAGCAAAATTTCCTTATATTCTAATATGCTTTACAAGCCTTAAAATGGGGGAACCAATGTCTTTATTAGTACAAAGTTTAATTTTGATTTAGAATAATAGAATGTTAGGAATTTCAGCCATTGGCTGTCATTTTCAGTACATTTTCTGCCAAGGACTTCCTGGCATTCTCTGGCATCCCCTCACTCAGCCTACCCCATGCCAAGCAGTCCTTGACATTCACTGGCACTTCTCACTTGATCGCCATACCAAGAAATCACTGGAGACCAGTGAGATGTACCTGTCTGACCAAGCCAAATGCCACATACAGCACAGTTCATATTAAACTTATTCTGCAACCAGTTAACAGCCGGTTAGCATTTGAGCTGTTAAAACTCTGTATATGAAGACACTTAATCACTGATAGCTGGTTGTTAGCTGGTTTCTGCTGAGCTCTGAATGTGTTGCCTGAGAACTTTCAGTAGCAAGTCATATTCTATAGCAGGGAAAAAAACAAATCAACTAGTTGGTAACTCATTGCAGTCACACTGACTGTTTTAAATCGAATCCTTTTGGCTAATGGATTGTGCATTTTAATGCTCAAAGTTTGGTATCAAAGTTTCATGAAGTTGAAGCTTGGATTGCTCTGTACAATCCAGATGTCCTGGCTCTGAGTAAAACATTGTTGCATCCATAAGTTACTAATACAGAAATAAGTGTACCTGGATATAATATTTACAGGAAAGATAGTCAAGGGAAGGGGAAGGGGGCTTATGTTTTATATAAAGAATGTTTTTTCAGTAGAGGAGAAATGTATAGTGAAGGGTAATATGAATTACTGTGAACTTCTGGCTGTTCAGATAAAATTAGGCTCGGTAAAAAAAAAGGTCTGTCTGCTGTATTTATATTCCACCTAAAGTGGGGAAAAGAGGGCTTGCAGGAGTTTGCCAACCAGTTGGAGAGCAACACTGTAGGTGAACTCATGGTGCCTGAAGATTTCAACTCCAATTGGTCAGGAGCTAAGATCACAAACTTAGGTGGTATCTTGGCTCAAACAGGCCTTCAACTGATGATTGCAATCTCAACTAGGATGACTGTAAGGACAAATAGACATACAGTGTTAGATTGGTTATTAACAAATAGGCCTAATCATGTTTTGAAATGTGAAACAATAGCTGATTCACTGAGTGATCATCACCCCATATTTTGTTTGTGGAAACACATTAGCCCAAGGAATCCAAAGTCCACAATACAAATGTTTAGGAATTTTGCCGGTTTTGATCTAATGGGTTTTCATGATAAGCTTAGAAATGTAGACTGGTCTTATTTGAATTTTATACTAGATGTTAATTGTGCACAGGATTTCTTTATTTCAGAATTTATATCAGTGCTGGATCAGTTTGCCCCTTGTGTTAGAAGATGCAGAAGTGGAAAACAGTCTAGATGGCTTACTCCCCCTTTGTTTAAATTAATGAAAGATCGTGATAAAGCATGAAAAAATACAAACAAGATGGAACTGCAGTTAAGTTACAAAATCACCAATGTCTAAGGAACAAATGTAAAACTCAAATAAAACTGGCAAAAATTAATTATTTAAAACAAAAGCAAAATGATGGTTTATCAGATAATAGAAAGTTTTGGAAAATGATCAATAGTTCAATAAAAGCTACTAATGACACTGAAATGACAATGAGGAGGGGGGACAAAATCATTTTGTGTCCTCAGGTTATAGGGTATGAATTTAATAAAAGGTTTACAGACTTGGATTTGTATCATGTGAAGGATAAGGGCCGCTTGTTACAGGAAGTTAGTGAAGGGATTGGAGAGAGACCTAAATTCTATTTAAAAGCTGCTACACCAAAAGAAGTGCTAAAATTACTAAGGCAAATAAAACCAGATAGCTCAGGAGGGTGTGATAACCTTGTTCCATACTTATTAAGAGATGCTTCTGTTGAATTATCCTACCCTATTAGTATTATATTCAATTTATCCTTTTCTGTGGGACATATGAACAAGCCAGCAGAAGAAGGCTACTTGGTCTATCAAGTCTGCTTGTGTTGCAGGGTCCACAGCTTGAGTTACTGTCCCTGCCCCCTCTCCCCACTCCTCCCATCCTCCCTACCCATGACTCTTATACCTGTCCCAGCCTCTCTTAAAGCTGACCACTGTCTTCAATGAGATTACCTCTTCTGGCAGCGCATTCCAAACGTCCACCACCCACAGTGACCCACAGGACAGTGCCTGATCTGTGGAAATATTCTTTAGTAGAGCCTATTCACAAATCAGGCTCCATCCATGATTTTGGAAACTATAGGCCAATATCTATATTGTCTGCCATATCAAAGGTTCAAGAAAAAATTGCATATGAACAGCTTATAGATTATACAGAAAAATATGGTTTATTGTCTCAGAACCAGCATGGGTTTAGAAAAGGTTATGGGACAGAGACTGCCTTGGTCGAGATCATGAGCATGGTCCTGGAGGGTATGGAGAGAAGGTGTATGACTGGGGCCACATTCGTGGACTTGATCAAGGCATTCAACCTGGCTGACCATGGGCATCTGATTGAAAGATTAGGTTTCCTGGGAGTGGGTCAGCCGCACTGGGGTGGTTTTCTGACTATCTTAAAGGAAGGTATCAGATGGTCAAGTATGGTGGCAGTATTTCTGACAAGGCACTAGTGAAGTATGGAGTCCCACAGGGCTCCATACTAGGACCTGTTTTGTTTTCATTGTTTTTTGATAGGATAGCTACAGTTATAAAGGATGTACATCTTACCTTGTACGCTGATGATGCTGTAATTTATGCTTATGGCTCATCAATCACTGAGTTAAATGCGATTTGGATGAAGGAAATGGGTACTTTACAACAATGGTTGACATACAATGGAATGGTCCATAACAAAATAAAACAAAAACAATGATTTTGGCATGTCAGCCAGGCTTAGGGAGAGAGGGCAAAGCCTTCAGGTTACCGCACTCAATAGCACAACTTATGAAAATGTTGATAACTTCCAATATCTGGGAGTTATATTAGACCCTGCCCTAACTTATGAATCCCATTTTACAAAACTGATGTCTAAAATTCATGCCAAGGTGGCAATGTTGTCTAGGTTAGATGCCTTTTTTGACTGCTGAATCTAGACTGGCCATAGTAAACCAGTGTTTAATTTCAAGTGTTAACTGTGCTGCACTTGTAACTGGCAATGCCTCAATTAATATAATATCAAAAAAATCTTTGCCACAGACATCTGGAAAATGCGCCTTGTCATTACCACAAAGTACATACTATTGTTTGATTTTCAAGCAGGTGGACTGGTTACCAGCCCACCTGTTCTTTTAAATTTTCGATAGCTAGATTTACTTATAGGATATTAAAATCTAGGACCCCTTCTATTCTATGTAAATACTTGCAGAAGTATAACCCAAATTACTGCTCTAGGTCTTGGGAAGATAGTGCAGCCTTAAAACTCCCTTTGATGCAAACATCCAGTGGGCAGCGTAATTTTGCTTATGTTGCACCCAGCACATGGAAAAATCTACCCTTCATGATTAGGGTCATAATAGATTATAAATCCTTTTCAAGCACTTTGCAATAGTATTATTAAATGCTGGTTGACTGTAATTGTTTTTAAATTGAATTTTATTATTATGTAAAAATGTGGAATGTGTATTCCTACATATAAATATATATATATATATGTAACCCCCAGTCAGCTACCCCTGCCTGTATGGCTAGTGAACAGGTTGAGGGGCCTGGGTCCTATGACGTGGTGCCTCCATTTTTATAAGTTGAAAATTTGGAGAGGAAGGTGTCACTCAGCATGGTGACTAGGTTTGATTACTCTGCACAGGAGCACTCAAAGTAATCCAGAGACTAGAAGCCTTGAGGCAGTATAGCGCAGTGACATAAGGCTCTGAGCTGCAAATTTGGTGACATCCAGCAGACCAGACCGGGGTTTGAATCCCACAGCTTCCACTTGCATACTGTGTGACCCTGAGCAAGTCACTTAACTTCCCTGTGCTCCCAGGTCGCTCCCGTAAAAAAGCTTTCAGCTTAGTGTGCTAGTCCTGGTTAAACAACTAAAATTAAAAAAAAATAAGAAGCAATACCATAGTGTTCAATACCAGGAGATGGGATTCTAAAGTGTGGCTTTATTCAACAACACTGATAAGCACAGACGGACCCCCACGGGGTTACACTCCTTGTAATGCAGATAAGGTGATGACACAGACACAATCCACTCTTGGATCCTAAGCATCCATATGTCATGGACTCTTTAACTAGTGGTACACTACCAGCCTCTACTCCATCCCTACATCTGGGCATCCTCTTCAGGCACTGGCCAATACCTGACAGAAAAGTGACTGGTGTCTCAAAGTGAATCCATAGAGGTGAGCCCTGTTATGCCAGGTGGGGGGTCTCCCACCTTTTGTGCCATAGACCCATACCCGGCCATTCCTTTGTTTACACACACACATCCTTGGCTACTGTAGTGCAGACTGTACATGGCTTTGTAATGCAGTAACTGTCTTTCTCTGAAGACCCCCCACATACAACAGTCATTACATCTCACTGTTCCATCAGCCCTGGACTTGGCATCCTGACTGACTCACAGCCCCAGAGACTTATTTACTCACTGTTTTGGTGAATGACACTGGCCTTTTATCAAAGCTTCATCACCCTCATTGTTGCAGAAGTCCAAAAACTCTGAAGGAATCTTTATTCCACAAAAACTGTAGTGCCCCAGCACTCTTCATCAGGCAGCTTCTTCCTTTTCCCAGGCCAGGGGGTTGCCCCTGGGAGCTGGTCCTTTGTGCCTCTCTTATGGTGGAAGCACACACCCCAAGGTAGCTCTGAGTCAAAGCTGAGAGCAGCGGGGCCTAACCCTGCAGGGCACCCCCTCCTTCCATGGTATTACAGGATTTACATCCTTCTCTCTCTCTCTTGAGCCTACTTCAGACTGCAAACAAAAAACTAGACTGCTGACTTCAAGGATCAACTCTAGACTGTCTTTAAAATTCCCCAATGTTCTACTTAACTACCAACTACAACATTCCATTGTGGCCTATGCTGCTGCAGAATTCCAAATGATATCATAGCCCCAGCTCAGCAGAGACTGAAAACAGAACAAGACATAGTGAAATCCATTTAACTGGAGTTCACTAGCTGCCTGTCCCTGCCTGCCACTAGATCTAACTAGGGTTCTAGTAACCCTGGGTATCGAGAAGTTACATATATATATATATAGGTACAGGCAAAAACTCTATTTAATGCATCAGTTAGAGTTATTCCATAGTGACAAAAGTGAGGAAATTCGGTGTTAGGGTTGAAAACCCCTTGGATCCCCAAGCCCACCCCCAACTAGCATTGGGGTGTGTATTGGGGTCATCTGCCCTAACTCTCACCCCATCACATGTGTAAAGAAGCAGATGTATAGGAGAATGGGGTGAGAGTTAGGGCCGACGACCCCAACGCGCACCCCAATGCCGGTTGGGGGATGGGCTGGGGGATCCAAGGGGGGTTTTCAACCCTAACACCGAATTTCCTCACTTTTGTCACTGTGGAACAACCCTAACTGATGCATTAAATGGAGTTTTTTTGCCTCTAACTTCCCTTCTTTTTGAGAATGATGGTAACAAATAGTGAAAGTAATGCAGCGGCTTCGGGCCTGCACTCCCGCCACATGATGTCTTGTGACATAGTAACAGGAACAGCAACACAAACAGAAGTGCCAACAGTGGTGCACATGGTAACGGAAACATAAATGGTAAAGGAAACATTAATAGAAACGCAAGCACAAAGTGATGCCAAAGCGAACAGTGACGCAAACGGACATTGAAGCACATACGAAAACACAACTGGTAATGCGAACAGTGATGGCAGTGGTATTTTAAATGGAAATGTTAAGTGTCACAGCAAAAAGAACGTGAAAGGGAACAGAAACGGAAACACGAACGCTAGTGCACACGTAAACACAAACCGTAACGCGCACAGCCACGGTACCGCAATAGTAAATGCAAATGGTAAAGTTAACATGAAGAATAATGCCAAAGGAAACAGAAATGGGAACGGAGGTGCGTATGGAAACCGTAACGTGCATGGTCACAGAACCGCAATTGTTAACGCAAATGGTAACGGTAACAGCAACAATAACGCCAAAGGAAAGAGAAATGCAAATGCAAGCGAGTACAGAAATGCAAACCATTATGTGCATGGTCATGGTACTGCAATTGTAAACTCAAATGGTAACAGTAGCAGCAAAAATAACACCAAAGGAAACAGAAACGAAACAGAAATGCAAGCGCATATGAAAATGCAAACCGTAACGCATGTGGATGGTACCTCAATTGCAAATGAAACTGGTAATGGTAACTGCAACAATAACACCAAATGACACAGAAATGCAAATGCAAGCGAAAACACAAACGGTAACGCACACGGTGGTATAGATGGTAATCGTGCCACAAACGGTAATGGAAACGCAACTGGAAACGCTAACTGGCACAGTAACGAAAGGGCACACCCTTCTTTTCCCCCAAAAATGCATTGGAAAACACAGTGAAAACAAAGAATGTATACATAACAATGGGCCTCAGAGCAAAAAATGAGGACTTGGAATATTAAATTGCTTATATCTCAGGAACCGTACAACATAGAAAAAATGTAAATTTCATATGAATTATGACTTTCCTGGCTAGTTTTGTACTTAGCCCCATTGTGACAAAAGTCCATATCTACGTTACGTTTCGAGATACTTACCGAGACGGGCGCCGTGAAATTATCCAATGGGAAAAAGCATTAAATTCAGAGTGCCGTCACTGTGCCGCCCTGTAATATTTTTTCACCAAACCATGAAAAGGCACATCAGTGGGATGTTGGCTTTCTTCCCCCAAATTTCAGCCCAAAAGACCAAACTGTTATTTTGCAGCAAGGCGGCAAAGGATTCCTGTAATGTGGTGGATGCCATAATGTTATCTTATGGGAAAAAGTGTGAACTTTGGAGTGCCGTAACTTTGCATCACTGTAATATTTTTTCACCAAAATACTGAAAGGCACACCTATGAGATGTTGGCTACATTCCCTCCAAATTTCAGCCCAAAAGTACTAACTATTCTTTTGCAGCAGGGTGGCAAAGAATTGCTGTCATTTAGCCATAGCCTGGAAAAGTAGTGTCGCAATTTGCAAAAGCTTTCACAAAAATTTGCGACACTTTCATGAGTTCGACACTAGTTTGTGAAAGTACTTTTTCCAGAAACTTGAAAAACATATTTCTAGGGTGTTTAACCTCAAAATAAAGACATGCCTAGCATCCTCAGGGTCTGACTAGGTAAACACAAAAAGAATTGTGTTGCTAGATGGTCCCAAATTTAAATGACAAGCATTTTTCTGATCACCAACTGAAAACGAAACAGTGGATTTTCGAAAGTAAAAACTGCATTTGCGAAAGTGTTGAACTTTTTGTTAACTTTTCCCATTGACTTATAATGGGAACTTGTATTTTGAATAACTTTTGAATCGTTCAATAATTTTTCATGAAATCTTCAAAAGGCACATCGGGGACCATGGCTGCATGCACCCTGAAGTTTTTGGACCAGTCATACAAACCGTGTGACCTGTAGACGAGAGCAAAGAAATTGCAAAAAAGCATAATTGCGCAATTGGTTGTCGCTTAATTACTCCTCAGCCGTATATCCGACCAGTACAAAACCTGGCAAATCCCAAGATCTACCAGGCCCAATTATGCATACCAAATTTCAGGCAAATCTGTTGAACAGTGGCAAAGTTATTAAGGTGAAAACTTTGACCCTTTTAACCTTAAAAGCTACTCAACCCTAACTATGGTAGCACTACCGTACTACCATAATATATATATGCTAATGTCACTGTATAATGTGTTGAATTATATTTGACTTTATTTATTGTCAGTCACATCTATAAAAGGAATTCATTTCCAGTGTGTTTACCCATTAAGCAAATAAACAAACAAACAAACGTAAAAGAATGGGCTGCAGACTGGCTGCATAATAAGTTTAATGTGAACAGTACATTAGTCCCTGGTCCAGTGGCACCCTACACCATGCCAATCAATCCCTGGTGTCCAGTGGCACTGCACCTTGTGCTAAGCAGTCTGTGAAATCCTGTGATACTGCCTCCATCACCCTGACCCATGCCAAGTTGTTCCTACTGTCCAGTGGCACTCCTCAATATGCCGGGCACCAGCATCTAGTGGCACTCCATTCCATCTCCCTGCCCCATTCCAACTAGTCCCTGACATCCAGTGGCATCCCTCCTTCCCCCTGCCACAAGCCAATCTATATATGGCATCCAGTGGCAACCTCTCCCTACCCCAAGTCAAAACATTGTTTTTTTTTATTTAGTATGCTTTTTTTAGTCAGCAGAGCCACCTAGAGATCTGCACCCACCCACTCCAGTCCACCTCTACATCTCCAGGACTTACCTCTTTCTAGGACTATACCCCCTGGATTGTCCCCCAGGGTGGGGCTACCACACCAAGCATGAACCTGGATGACTATGGTAGAAGGCTGCCGGAAGGGCACCCACCGGCATTGCCTCCCTGGATTGCACCCCAGGGCAGGGTGTGGAGTCGGGCCAGATACAGAAGATGTTGGATTAGGTCAGGTGCCAAGGAGTGCCACAGGATGACAGGGACCAGAGAAGTGGTGCATCATGTCTGGCAGCCACTATTTGAAATTGTCCCTTGAAAGGAGGAGGCATGACGTGCAATGATGCCAGCATCCCCATGTCTCCTGAGTGATCCAGGCACTGGTCACTGCAAGACCCTCAGCCTCTGCAAGGGGTCTGACTTGCACCAGACACACAACCACCCTCCCTCCAGAGAAGGACAGCCATCCCTAGGATGCTCAATCCTTCTCCCCCTGTCTGGCCCTCCAACTTCCTGGGTCCATTCCTGAACCTGGGACATTGATGTCGCAGACAGACACCATGCCACTGTGCCGATGGGCCAGCAGCCAAAATGTTCTTGCCATCCAGTGGCACCACTCACTCACCTATTCCAAACTAAGTCATATCTGGCTTCTAGTGGCACCTCCACCTCACCCTACCCCAAGCCAAGCCATGCATGGCATCCAGTGGCACCTTTTCCTTCACTGTACCACTAGTCAAACCATACCTGGTATACAGTGGCCCCATTCTCTCACCCAGCCCCACATCATACCTGGCATACAGTAGCACCTCCCCACTTACCCTACCCAATGTCATTCCATACCTGGCATTCAGTGGTACCTCCCCACTCACCCTACCCCAAGTCAATCCATATCTGGTATTCAATCACACCCCGCACCTCACATTACCCCAAGCCAAGCCATGCCTAGCATCTAGTGGCACTCTACCTCACAATACACCAAGCCAAACCATACCTGGTATCCACTGTCACTACTTTCTCACTATACCCCAAGCCAAGCCATATCTACATCCCCAAGCCAGTGGCACCCCCACTTCACAAAACCCCAAGCCATGCCATATGTGGCATCTAGTGGCACTCTCTCTGTCACCCTACCCCAAGTCAAGCCATACCTGGAATCCAGTAGCACCACTCCTCACCCTACCCCAAGCCAAGCCACACCTGGCATCCAGTGTCACCCTGTCCCTCACCCTACCACAAGCCAAGCCATATTTGGCATCCAGTGGTACCCTCTCTCTCACCCTACTCCAAGACAAGCCATATCTGAATTAATGCAAATTTTCCATCTGTACACGTGGTAAAGCAATGGTTCTTGGACAAGACAGCAAGTTTAGTCAAAGACTGCTGTGCTGTTAAATAGAGGTTAATGTATGGACATCAGTTAACAACCACACTGTAGTCACTTCGAGAGATTGCCATGGCAACTATGTAAACCTTGAGAACAAAGCTCAAGAGGTTTATAGTAGCCATGGTAACCTCGCGAAGTGAATTCAGTGAGGTTATTAACTGATGCCCATACGTTGTCTTGTATAGTGTATGGGCACCAGTAAAAAATCGCAAAGCACAAAATGGGTCAATTTCCAGAGAAAGCACCATTGCTTGACAGTAACTGCTCATACCTGCAAGTGAAGATGTGGACACCGCTGATTTTAAACAGCAAACTGCTGTTTATTAAAGCACAATCAGGGACCATCTGAGTAGGTTATACGTTTACTAAAACAAACAATTAAATGTTTTCAATAGACTCATAGACTAAAACAGGATGTGGTCAGATGTCACTGTGGGTCAACGTCACACTGTTAGTTGCCTGAAAGTGTCTCAGAGGTCAATCTTCAGTTCAGATGGAGACACTTCTGGATTTGGGGATGTTCAAGGTACCGGGCAAAAAATAAAATACAAAAAACATTCGTTGCTTTTTGTAGCACAACTAACAACAATAGTAAAGCTGTTACAGCCTTAGCAGTGAAAGAGAACAAGAAACAGAACAGATTAGTGCATTTCAAACTGGAGGAAAGTGCGGCCGTGCTGCCCAGTTGATTACAGAGCATGGGAGTTCTAAGTTGTTATACCATCAATATGACACACCATCGATTGAGTTAACAACATAGTGAGGTCACATTGAGGGTGTAACAACCCTGTGAACTGATAGATTTTGCCAGATAAAAACGTTCTACCATACATTATAATTAGATAATATTACACATTGAAAGTATTAATATACTTTATTGTATTGTATATTACTTATGTTATTTGTGTACATGTGGAACTTATGTGTAATGTAACTGTTTAATACTGAGACTCCAGCTCACCATTTTAAATGAGTTTTCTACACAACGGTCTAATCCTTTAATAAACGGAAAGAAAACTGAAAAAATGAAATATCTGGCATCCAGTGGCACCCTGTCCCTCACCCTACCCCAAGCCAAGATATATCTGGCATCCAGTTGCACCTTGTTACTCACCCTACTCCAAGCCAAGCCATGCTTGGCATTCAGTGGCACTCTGTTCCTCACCCTACTCCAAGCCAAGATATATCTGGCATCCAATGGCACCCAGTTACTCACCCTACTCCAAGCCAAGATATATCTGGCCTCCAATGGCACCCTGTTACTCACCCTACTCCAAGCCAATATATATCTGGCATCCAGTTCCACCCAGTTACTCACCCTACTCCAAACCAAGCCATGTTTGGCATCCAGTGGCACCCTGTTCCTCACCCTACTCCAAGCCAAGATATATCTGGCATCCAATGCCACCCTGTTACTCACCCTACTCCAAGCCAAGATATATCTGGCATCCAGTGGCATCCTGTTACTCACCCTACTCCAAGCCAAGATATATCTGGCATCCAATTGCACCCTGTTACTCACCCTACTCCAAGCCAAGATATATCTGGCATCCAATGGCATCCTGTTACTCACCCTACTGCAAGCCAAGATATACCTGGCATCCAATTGCATCCTGTTACTCACCCTACTCCAAGCCAAGATGTATCTGGCATTCAATGGCACCTCGTTACTCACCCTACTCCAAGCCAAGATATATCTAGCATCCAGTGGCACCCTCTTTCTCGCCCTACTCCAAGCCAAGATATATCTAGCATCCAGTGGCACCCTCTTTCTCACCCTACCCCAAAGCAAGCCATATCAGGCATCCAGTGGTATCTTCTCTCTTACCCTACCCCAAGCCAAGCCATATCTAGCATTCAGTGTCACCCTGCCTCTCACCCTACCCCAAGCCAATCCACACCTGGCATCCAGTGGCACCCTCTCTTTCACCCTACCCCAAGCCAAGCCATACTTGGCATCCAGTGGCACCCTCGTGAACAAGACAGCAAGTCTAGTCAAAGATTGTTGTGCTGTTAAAATCAGATAATATTGCACATTGAAAGTATTAGTACAATTTATTGTATTGTATTTTACTTATGTAATTTGTGTATATGTGGAACTTATGTGTAATGTAACTGTTTTGTAGTGAGACTTTGGGTCACCATCTTAAATGAGTTTTCTACACAATGGTCTAATCCTTTAATAAACTGAAAAAAAAATGAAATACCTGGCATCCAGTGGCACCCTGTTCCTCACCCTACACCAAGCCAAGCCATACCTGGCATCCAGTGGCACCCTGTCCCTCACCCTACCCCAAGCCAAAAAATATCTGGCATCCAGTGGCACCCTCTCTCTTACCCTACTCCAAGCCAAACCATATCAGGCATCCAGTGGCACCCACACTCTTACCCTACTCCAAGCCAAACCATATCAGGCATCCAGTGGCACCCACTCTCTTACCCTACTCCAAGCAAAACCTTATCAGGCATCCAGTGGCACCCACTCTCTTACCCTACTCCAAGCCAAGCCATATCAGGCATCCAGTGGCACCCTCTCTCTTATGCTACTCCAAGCCAAGCCACACCTGGCATCCAGTGGCACCCTCTTGGACAAGACAGCAAGTCTAGTCAAAGATTGTTGTACTGTTAAAATCAGATAATATTGCACATTGGAAATATTAGTACAATTTATTGTATTGTATTTTACTTATGTTATTTGTATATATGTGGAACTTAAGTGTAATGTAACTGTTTTGTATTGAGACTCCGGGTCACCATCTTAAATTAATTTTCTACTCAATGATCTAACACTTCAATGAGCTAAAAAAAAAGAAAAAATGAAATATCTGGCATACAGTGGCACCCTGTCCCTCACCCTACTCCAAGCCAAGCCATACTGGGCATCCAGTGGTACCCTGTCCCTCACCCTACACCAAGCCAAGCCATACCTGGCATCCAGTGGCACCCTGTTCTTCACCCTACTCCAAGCAAAACCATATCTGGCATCCACTGGCACCCTCTCTATCACCCTACCCAAAGCTAAGCCATATTTGGCATTCAGTGGAACCCTGTCTCTCACCTTACCCCAAGCCAGTTCATACCTGGCATCCAGTGGCATCCTGTCCCTCACCAACACCCTAAGCCAAGCCATACCTGGTATCCAGTGGCACCCTGTTCCTCACCCTACCCCAAATCAAGCCATATCTGGCATCCCTTGGCACCCTCTCTTTCACCCTACCCCAAGCCAAGCCATATTTGGCATACAGTGGCACCCTGTCGCTCACCCTACTCCAAGCCAATCCATATCTGGCATCCAGTGGCACCCTCTCTCTCACCCTACCCCAAGCCAAGCCATAGCTGACATCCAGTGGCACCCTCTTTCTCACCCTCTCTCTCTCTCTCACCCTACCCCAAACCAAGCCATTTTTGGCATTCAGTGGCACCCTGACTCTCACCCTACCCCAAGCTAATCCATACCAGGCATCCAGTGGCACCCTCTCTCTCACCCTACCCCTAGCCAAGCCATTTCTGACATCCAGTGGCATGCTCTCTCTCTTACCCTACCCGAAGCCAAGCCATAGCTGTCATCTAATGGTACTCTCACTCTCACCCTACCCAAGCCAAGCCATATCTGGCATTCAGTGGCATCCTGTCCCTCATCCAACCTGAAGTCAAGCCAGCATCCAGTGGCATCCTGTTCCTCACCCTACTCCAAGCCAACATATATCTGGCATCCAGTGGCACCCTGTCTCTCACCCTACCTCAAGCCAAACCATATATGGCATCCAATGGCACCCTGTCTCTCACCCTACTCCAAGTCAAACCAAATCTGGTATCCAGTGGAACCCTCTCTCTCACCCTTCCCCAAGCCAAGCCATACCTGGCATCCAGTGGCATCCCCCCACTCTCTCTCTCTCCTACCATCTCTCTCTTTCTCACCTTACCCCAAGCCAAGCCATATCTGGCATATAGTGGCACCCTGTCCCTCACCCTACTCCAAATCAAACCATATCTAGCATTCAATGGCACCCTCTCTCTCACCCTTCTCCAAGCCAAGCCATATCTGACCTCCAGTGACACCCTCTCTCTTTCTCACCCTACCCCAAGCCAAGCCATATCTGGCATCCAGTAGCACCCTATCTGTCACCCTACTGCAAGCCAAGTCAAGCCATATCTGGCATGCAGTGGCACCCTGTCTCTCACCCTACTCAAAGTCAGACCATGTCTGGCATTCAGTGGCACCCTCTTTCTCACCCTACCCCAAACCAAGCCATATCTGGCATCCAGTGGCACCCTGTCTCTCACCCTACCCCAAGCCAAGCCATAGCTGACATCCAATGGCACCCTCACTCTCACCCTACCCAAGCCAAGCCATATCTGGCATCCAGTGGCATCCTCTTTCTCACATTACTCCAAGTCAAGTCGTACTTGGCTTCCAGTGGCATTTTCTCCCACACCCTGACCCACAGAAAATAATCCAAGGTGTCCAATGGCATCAACCCCTCACCATATCCCAAATCCAGTACTATGACATCCAGAGGCACCCCCTCCCACACTCTACCTCAAGGCTTGCAGTTCCTGGCATCCAGTGTCACCCCCTCTGCATACAACCCCATGTTAAAGATTCCATGGCACATCACAAGTGTAGAAGATTTTCCCAAGTGTTCTGACCAATAATTGCCCATATAAATAAAACAGATCATTGTAACCTTCCCCCAGGACCCACCTGGAAATGATATGTGACAGTTCAGTGTGCCTTTCCTGGTCAAAAAAAAAATATTAATACAAAATTATTTCTAAGATGGTTATGTTAATGTCTAGAAACCCTCACATGTATTAAAACAATTAGGATTTACATTTCAAAAATGTTCAGTTTAAGATAATTTGAATTAATAATTGCATTGACACTTCAGAGATTGGGTTACATTCCTTATTCTAACACTAGTAGCATAAGGCACTCGACTCACCTTGTACCTCATGATCCCCCAGGGTTACATGAGCTAATGGTAACTCAAACCCTGATTGTGCCTTTATGTCAGCAAGGGCACAGCACCACACTGTTGCTGGCAACTGGAGTAGCAAACCTGCTGGCAGGCTGGGAGTCTCCTCTACTATATACTGTACTGTCTGTATATAGTGTATAGTGAGTCCTTGCTCAGCACAGATTTCTGTCCTTGCTGAAATGTTGTTGTACCAAAGTTTAAAGGGCATGGAATGTTGTTGTACCATTCTGTGGTACAGTAACATAGCTGATTGAAAATCAATGGGTCACTTGCACCGAGAACCACTGCATGCACTATGTTTAAAAAAAAAAGTGAAGCTGCCAAGCCACAAGATGCATGAGAGGAAGACTGGACACAAACTTGCCACAAAATGAACACACAGATAAAAGATAAATCCTGTGTTAACTTTTTAATTCTTTTTTTTTTTTTCATAACTTGGCAGTTCTAAAAAAAGGACTGTTAAACATTTCATCACAACTCTCTGGCTGCCTCTGCTTTCATTTTCGTTGTTTGCTCAGGAACCATTATTCTAAAAAACTACTAAAAGAAAAAGGCAAAAAAAACTATGCACTATATAAAACACTGGATGGGCAACTTCATGCCTAACCAGCCTGTGCTGCCACTTCAGGATTCTGATTACTCAGATCTCTCAGGCTTCGGTCTCAAAGTGTGACATAGTCAGAACCCCTCTGTGGTAACACAGGCTGGCTCTGCATGGTTGCCCATCCAGTATTCTCCATATAATGCATGTTTGATGATGATAACAAAGTACACAAGTGCATTAACAGCAACTATCCCTTGGGGCAGCTATCCCCTGTAGCTAGCAGGGCACAGCACCACATCACTGGCTGGAAACTGGAGTAGCAACTAAATGGCAGGCTGAGGCTCATCTGTCAAGAATGATCCCTGAAACGGCTGTCAAATAATAAATATTGGATCAGTTTCTCCCACAAGATAGCCCTGAAAGGACTGGTAAATAATTAATCCTTGAGTAGGGTCTCCCATAAAGTAGCTCTGAAAGGACTATAAATGTTGGATGAGGATCTCCCTAAGTTAGCTCTAAAAAGGCTTTATTTTCAGTCTGGTTCTCCCTAAAACAACCTAGAAAAGGCTAGTAATTTTCCATCTGGTTCTCCCCTAAACATTAGCCATGAAAAATACTTATTTTTTTTTGCCAAAAAATTTTCCCTGAAAGGGTTAGATTTCTTTTAAATTCCCTTTGCACTTTACCCTTAAAAGGGCTTTTCTTACAGAGTTTCATACCTTACCAACTTAGCCATTAATGGAACAATTAATTAAATGTATAGAGCCTGCAGCAGCACCCATCCCCTTCTCTCTGTTCCTGCATGCCAACTGACTGTTGTGCTGTTCACTTCTTTTCTTGCTCCCCTCCTACCCACATAATGCATAGCCTATTTGTAAACTATTGCTGAGCAGGAGGGAGGTGAAAGGTGTGCGGTGGGGGTGCAAATTCTCTCTGCAAAGGGGCAATAACGTCACTTTTGGCCTGGAAATAGATGAACCAAAAGAGGCTTGATTCAGTCTACCTTTACAGAACTAGCAATTCAAACAATCTGGTGCATTCACGACCATGGTTGCTGTCATACACTATGTGTATTGATAAATAACCAGGTGACTCACTATACACTCAAAAATTCATGTTTTATTTTCTGTGTTACATGAGCTAAAAAGCATACAAAGCCTGGTCTCAGGCACATTGCCAGAGTTAACGCTGACTAGCAGAGCACTAGAACTGACATTTCACCCCAGGACTGGTGCTTCATTATCAAACTAGCCAAAACTTGGCAGACCTGAATTTCTGTCCTGGCCCGCTGCTGTCACCCAGTCATAAATTATATGGATTCACTTCCAAGTTCAAGTCTTCTGTATTGCAGTGTGACACATTAACGCTGGACAGCGGGTCATCAGATGTCCCCTCAAGGCAAAGACAAGTTATTTTTTTAGGCGACATTTCCTGAGGGCTTAGGGCGCCATACAAGAGTACAGAATCAATTCAAGAAAATAAAATATATAAAATTCATGAAATCAACATAATAAATGAACTAATTAAAATAGTATGCATCATTTAAAAGTGGGTTTAAAAGCATCCTTAAAAGCCTACACCATGCAGGCACTACAAACAAAGGGGAAGGGGGCAGAGAATTCCAGAGAATCAATGTGACCACCTCAAACACCCTGTCCCATAACAACCTAAGCGTAGATTGGGTGGGACTGCTAACAGACCTGCATTGGCGGAGTGGAGTGGGCAGATAGGGGTATAAGAACACTGGAGATCCCATAGGTAATCATAACCCAAACCAGGTAGGGCCTTGTATGCTAGCAAGAATATCTTGATGGTGATGTGCCACCAAATGGCAGCCAGTGAGGAGCACATAGCACTAATGTAATGTGGTCCCTAAAAGATGTTCCTGCCACCAGCCAGGCCTCAGCATTCTAGACCAGCTGCAGGAATACCTTAAACTACCAAATAACCCTAAGTATAGAGTCTTACAGTAATCCAGCCTTGAAGCAATAAAGGCAAGGACTATCATCACCAGGTCCTCATGATACAGTTTAACCCAAGTGATGTTTCATAGATGAAAAACATCATTTCTGACTACCACAACCACCTGATGTTCAAGTGACAGCTTGCAGTCCAGAATGACTCCAAGATCTTTAATTGCATCCAAAGCCTGAAGTGTTTTGCCATTTACATTTGGAAATATGGCATCTACACCTTATATTGCTTAAGAATGACAGCCCAGTTTGACAATCATCACCTCCATCCTACCAGGGTTAAGGGTTAAGGCTCAGCCAGTTGAAGGCTGTCCAGTCACTGATTTCTTGAAAGCAGTGCCCCAACACATAGGTTGCATTCCACCTGTCAGGTGCACAAGACAAGCATAGCTGAATATCATTTGCATTGCAATGAAAGAACACCTTAATAAATTATGAATTCATACAGTGGCAGCATGCACATGGCGAACATCATGGGTGCAAGGATCATGTCTTGAGGGACACCACAGCTCAGCACAGTGGATCCAGAGGTGAAATTTCCCAGAACTACTTGTTGTGCTGTCCTGGAAAGGTAGAACTCAGACCAATGCAGAAGTACGCTGGTAATCGTCACATAGTGCCTCAGGTGATCCACTAGCACACCATGGACCACCATGTCAAACACTGATGGGTAGTGCACAAGGAGCAGGATGCACTGAGACAATGTAACACTCCAACAAATGCAGTCTCTGTGTGGTGGGGAGGCCCTACATCCTGGCTGGAGAGGCTCATAGATGTTGAAATTTTCCAGTGAACCTCAAACTGCATCATCGCCACCTTCTCAATCACCCTTCCCAGAAAGGGAATGTCCAAGACAGAATTGCAATTCACAAGATTGTTGGGAATACAGAGATGAGATTCTGAGGAAGGGACTAACCCCAGCTCATTTCAAGGTTGCAGGAAAGACACCCTTCTTCAAGGAGCACCTAGCAATCTCAGTGAAATTTCTTCAGTGGTAGCCCATGACAAGATGCGCTATATACTGTATATTCAGGAATCATCTCAGTAAACCCAATTGAAATGAATGTGGTTGTATCATGCTATAGCTGGATATTATTATTTTTTTATTTTGTTTTATTAGTTTATAAATTCTCATACACTTAATATATGCTCTAATCAAGAATATACATGCTCATAAAGACACTATATGTTTGTGTTAGGAAACTTAGTTAATATGCTCAGTTTTGTACTTTAATTGAGGGCTAAACGTAATATATCAGGGTAGAAAATTCTGTCTCATGTCACTCTCTACTGCAGAATGTCCTTGTGTCTGTAGTTCATCATTCTCAGCCTGTACTGGATCAGATGTAAAAACTTGTTTAAAAGGTGATATCTGTTTTAGTGAAGCCTTGTCAGCCTGACTTACACAAGGATTTTCACTCCCATAATACCCTGCACTGGACTGAGACTTGAGATTATGTGTGTAGTTTGGAGAGATACACAAAAAAACACTGCTTTGTCCTTGCCCTGTCCCTGAAGGGCTGTGTACTCACTCAACTAGGGTTGTGGCCATGTCAGTAGCAGCCTTTAAACCTGTCCTATGAAAAAGTCTTCAACACAATCACCTAAGTATCAGCCAACACTTCCTATCCCACTACTGTGTGGACCTCCTGAGTTGTAAGGATCCATAATTCAGATATGCTGTGCCAAAGAGCTAATTTCACAAAGAGAGCTGGTATCTCCCCTCCTTTGCTACTGGTCACAGACTCTGGTACAGTAGTGTGGATACGGATGTGTCCACATTTTTTAGAAGAAAACAATTCTTGTGGGAGATTTTCTACTAATGATAATCATCCATAAGTTATGATCCATATAGAACTTTGCAGGACATGTGACACTTCCCAGATCCACTTTAAATTCTCCTATTTCCCTGCGGGAGACCCTGCTGGCTCTTCGTTCTCTCAACCACTCCAAAGGCCCTAACCCAGATGGGTTGGACCCTTAACTACTCCATCTATCTGACTTCCTCTACTTCTCCAACTTCCTCTCACTGTTACAGTCTGGCATCTGCAAAAAACATTCAACCATGTCCTTACTCATACATGTCACAGATACCATCTTTCAGGAAATGGACAAGGGGCATTTCAGACAGCTGCCATATTTATTGAAGTCCCAAACAAGTTATGCACACTAGTGTAAGAGGGAGCAGGGGGCAAACAAGGGGTGGCTAGCCCCAGATAAAAACAATGTTCCAAAATGGTTTCCATTCCAACAAGAAAAACATAGAGGAAACAGTATCAACTTGCATAACGTGTTGTTTAATTGTAACAACAAAAATTTACAATTCTTACTTCTCACCAGAAAACAGCTCACAATCTAGCACCAGCGCTCCGCCTCTAATTCAAGGCTTCATCGGGGGCCCCCTGACGAAGCCCTGCATTAGACAGACTGAAAAAAAAAAGGAGGTGGTTGTATGTTCTGTATTTCTAACAAATTGTCCTTCACCAAACATAATCCTGGGACAGAGTTCTCCCTTCTGGAAATACTCTCCATCCACCTCCTCCTAGGCCCAAATAAAACCCTCAGGGTATCTTCCACTGGGTACCCCACTTTCTGTCCTCGAGTCACTCCTATCCCTCAAACACTCCCTCCTCCCTCTCAACAGAGAGTAGAACCTCCAAGGGGACATTACCATTAACTGTGTCTCTAACCAATCTGACTCCATCAAATCTTGTATTGCAAATTAAGGTATCCACCAGCTCATCGCCTCCCCCACTAGATCTAACTACAAAACAGGTACCCAGTCACTTACTGATTGGATTATCATCTCGCATCCCACCCGCATTACTGACTTCAGAGTTCTACCTGACTCTTTCAGCGATCATTGTGCAACATATTGCCTTTGGTCTTCCCGTTGTCCCAAACACCCCCCTATTTTCATCTATACCAGGAGACTGACAAATCAGAACATGATCTCAGCCTGGTAAACTGGTCCTTCTCAGAGGGGCCTGGTGACTGTAACTCCATACTACTTAAATTCTCCAGCATCCTTACCAGACTATGAGCTTTACATGCTCCACTTAAAAAAATTTGAACAAGGGGTAAAATCAATTAATCTCTGTCATCCCCAATCTCATAAAGTTGATTAGAACTAAAGAAAAAGCCTGGGCCCACTTTTCAAAACACAAGGACCCCACCCAACTATCGCTCTACAAACCTCTCTGTAATAAGTGCAAATCTGCTGTAAGAAAAGCAACAATTGACTGCCTTCATAATAAACAACTGGGGGATGCATCAAGCTGCCATCATCTCTGGGGCACCCTCAACTCCTTACTGGGCAAAATCAAAAACTCTGATCCCATCACCCTTTACCATGGTGGGAGTCATATCAATAATCCAACTGAAGTGGTGAACATCTTTAACTGTTGTTTTGGGGACCATGACATATACAAACCCCCTCCTCCACCCCTCTGCCCGCTTTCTCCTCAACCTTCCCTTCCTGCCCCAGCGCTTCAGAATTGCACTTTTACTTCAAGGCCTTTAAGCCTGCTGACACCATCAAGATTATCCATAGGAACAACCCAAAACCCAGCAAAGCAGCCAAAGGGGATTGACTATAAAATTCTTAAACTGTTCATCGCTACTCTCACAGTTCTTATCACCAATCTTCTCAATCACTCCCTCTGTTCAGGCTCTTTCCCTAACACCTGGAAAACAGCCACTATTAAACCTTTATTCACGTCTGGATCCAGAAATGATGCCGGAAACTATCGCCCCATTTCCCTCCTCACCCCTCTCTCAAAAATAATCGAGAAAGTAGTTCACTCTCAACTCACTGCCTACCTTGAATCCTACAACTTACTCTCCAGTGCCCAGCATGGTTTTAGATCTTGTCACAGCACCGAAACAGCCTTGGTCAGGTTCACAAGTGACATCCTTAAGGCTAACAACAAAGGTCATTACACCCGATCAATCTTTGTCAACCTGACCAAGGCATTTGCCCTTGTAGACCATTCCCTCCTCCTTAACACCCTCCGAAGTCTGCACCTCTCTGATAGTGTTGTCAGATGGACTGGGAGTTACCTCCCCGGGAGATCCCAGGAAACCTCCTTTGAAGTTCATCTCTCCTCTGCTTGTCCAATCAAATATAGAGTCCCTCAGGGCTCTATCCTGGGCCCCCTTCTTTTCTCATTTTTCCTTAATAACCTTCCCTCTATCTGCCAATCCACTCAACTGGTACTATACACAGACTGCTTGGCCCTATTCTGCAGCCACAAAAACCCAACCACTATGTTCCACAATTTACAGTCTGATTTTAAGAAACTTCACTCCTGGTTCTCTGAGAATGGCATGCTCTTTAACTCCAAGAAGATCAAATTCATGATCTTCTCCAGCCCTTGAAAAGCCCCTATAACCAGCCTTACCCTTCTCGACAACTCTGGTAATCTCATAGAACAGGTGACTGAATTAAAATACTTTGGTCTCTACCTGGATCTCCACCTCTCCTACAATCTATATATAAACAACCTTATAAAGAAGATTCACTCTAGGCTCAGTCTTCTCTACAGAATCAGAAAGTTCTTGCTTCCCACCTCTAGACTACGCCTGGCTACCTCTCTACTCTTGCCCCTTATCAACTACGGCTCAAGTATCTACTTACCTCCAACATCCTTGCTCCTTTACTCCAAATTAAGAGCTACTTACAACAGCATAGCATGTTTTCTCACTGGTCTTCCCTGGACAACTCACCACTGCACCCTCTATTCCTCCCTCAGCTGGCCCACCCTTGAAGGGAGGTTCCACCTCAAAATTCCCTCCTTCCTTCACAAACTACTTCAAACTGCTGCCACTTAGCATCAACTCCCTTTGCCTACTCTCTGCCCCTGCGCAGTTAACTGGAGGTGCCTCCACCATGGTCTTCGACACCCCATTCTACCAGACAAAGCTGGCTCAGAACTCTGTCTCCTACGCTGGGATGAAATTGTACAAGCAAATCCCCAATATCCATGCCTGTAAGACTGTCCACTCCTTCAACTGCTCGCTCAGGGCCCACCTTCTTAACACATCCAACTGCAGCTGCCCCACCCGGTCTCATCACTGAACGAATCCTGGCTCCTGAGTCCACCTATGACTCCAGTAATGCTACCATCATCAGTAGACTTGCACTATCCCCACATTTCTGCACTTATTTTTTTCCCTATTTGTCTTCTCCTACCTAATAATTTTTGTGTTTTTTTTTTATTCTCTGTCCATCTGGTTATCATCGTATGAACTGCTTTACCAGTTTGTATTATATTATATCACTACCCCTGTGAATTTATTTTTTGTGTCTGCTCTACTCTGTTTTTTACCATTTTGCACTGTATTATATGGTTATACTTGTGAATTTTTAATTTTTTTTGTATCTGCTGTACTCTGTTATTTTCATTTTTACCTTCTTGTTGTACTCCTACACTGGACATTTGTGAAAACGGGCATTTTTGCTCACATACTTTCCAGTATACAATTATTTTGTGAAAAGAGATTCTAGCCATTTTGGTCCTTGGAAAACAGGAGATGAAGGAAAGTTTGATACCTTTTATTGGACCAACAAGTGTCTTGTAAAAATATGGAATTATACACAAGCTTTCAGGACCTCACAGGTCCCTTCTACAGGTGACTCAACTGAAGAAGGAACCTGTGAGGCCCCGAAAGCTTGTGCATAATTCCATCTTTGTACCAGACCCTTGTTGGTCCAATAAAAGGTATCAAACCTTCCATCATCTCCAGTATACAAATAAAAATTGATTGATTGATTAATTAGAGGTGAAGTGCTGGGGCTAGATTGTGAGCCGTTTGCTGGTGAGAAGTAAGATTTGTAAATTTTTGTTGTTACAATTAAACAACACATTATGCAAGTTGAAACTGTTTCCTCTAAGGTTTTCTTGTTGGAGTGCATACCATTTTGGGATATTGCCATATTTATTGACCTATCGAAGTCCTTTGATATATTGTATATCCCACGTTCTCTTTCTGGATGTGCTGAGAGGTGCAGGTCTCTTGTCCCTACTGTCAATTGGTTCAGATCCTACTTCTCTGGCTGTCTCTAGTCGGTTGTGGTTGATGATGCCTTGTCCCTCCACTCCCAGTTCAGACTGGGGTCCTACAAGGCTACATACTGGGTCCCATCCTGTTTTCCATATTCCTTAATGAACTCCCCTCAACTTATGCTAGCTCACGTATTCATACGTATGCAGATGATAAAATACTTTATGCCTCTAATGCCTCAGTTTCTGCCCAGGAAACATCACTACAGCATGACTTCAGTCATGTCTAAAACTGGTTTCATTCTCACCAACTTCAGGTAAATATCAAGAAGATGATGTCCATAACCTTTGGCACAACCCATAAGCTTGCTAACACCCTGACCCAGTCTTTTCTACCCTGGATGGCACCCCCTTGAAGTTGTTCTCCATTTCAGATATCTTGATGTGTGACTGGATGGAAGACTTGACTTCTCTTCCTACAGTGATACCATTCATAGAAACTCCATCCCAACTAGGTGCCCTCTACCAACACAGTGATTGCTTACCACTTGTAGTCTGCTGGGAAATTGTCACCAAGTTGCTTCTACCAGTATCTGATTATGGTCCATGGTGCCACCCCCAGCTCACCTCTTACCAGACTGGACACTCTCTTCCATATCTTCTGCCACTTTTCCTCTAATGCCCCTCCCATATCCACCATTGCTCCCTTTACATTAACTGCTCTCTAAAACCTCTTGCTTCCCATCGCCTCACTCACTGTGCCCTTTTCCTCTCTAAATACTGTCTCTTCACTCTCCCTTCCTACTTCACCACTTTCCTGTCCCCTGTTCACTCCTCCTACACTCTTCACTCTAGGGACTTTCAAATCTCTTCCATTCTCTTTTCCAAATCTACTGCTGAGCAATCTGCTTTCTCCTCCAGTCTTCCCTTCTTCTGGAACAACCTCTCCACCCCTCTTACTTTGTCATCCTCCTATCTCTCACTCAAGCATCAACTCAGACTCCTGCTTGCTCACTCCTGTCCTGTCCTGACCCTGGCTAGTCTGTTCTGAGTCCTCTCTTTACTTTTGTTATGTTTTGCTTCACTTCGATTCACCTTCATTTAGTTACTCTTGTCGCTAGTTAGCCTGCTTTGGGTCAGGAAATTCTAAGTAATCTTTCAGCATCCAACCCTGCCTGGACCTCACCTGTATCTAATCCCAGGATAATGTTCACTGTAAACACTGCCTGGAATTCTCCCATTGTATATAATGAAATTGTTGTACATTTATCTAGTTAAATATTTACTGTATATATTATTATTGATTTATTCATCACTAGCGCAGTTTTACTGTATATACTGTTTTGCAGATTTATCACTGTGTACCTTATTTTGCCTTTGTCAATCCCAAGGAGTCACTGTGCCCTTCTTGGTAACCAATGTTTTATAAATAAATAAATAAAACGTCCCTAGTGAAGTTCTCATATGTGAGAAATATCTGCTGCTTGGACAGAGCTGGGCCAGAGGCATGGAGTGGTGAATGTATTTTTATTTATTTAACTGTGGTGGTACGTGGTGCAGTCCTAGTTCTATTGGACAGATCCAGACACTGAGTTCTTAGGCAGGTTTAAAGTGCCACATTTGCACTGCAACAACCTGAATGTGCAGGTTGCTGTGATGCAAAAATTGCAGTGTGGACTCTTAGCAGACCATGTTAAGACACTCCTAACTCTGCTCCCAAAGCCTCTGCAGAGTTGGGGATGAGCAGCATAACAAGCAGTGTAAGCTGCTATGTGGACTGGCAGCACCGCTCACTTTGCTGCAACATGCTTAGTTGCAGTGTGCTTGTACCCACTTCCACCTTCATCAGAACCACTGCTGGCATACCCCCCCCCACAGACTATCTTGAGCATATCCTGCATCTGTGCTGAGAGGCACCATGTAGACAAGCATTTGGATCACCACAGAAATGAGGAGGGACTGGAGCTGAACTCTGCAGCCAAGGTAAAGGCTGTGTGAACATGCCTCTTGAGGGAGGACTCTGCCACTGTGTTACTAACTTACATAGAAACATAGGCATTATCAGGATGAAAAGTCCCCGTGGCCCACTGAGTCTACTCAGGCCTCCATATCTAATGCTGATCTTGTGAGGACCCTTCACTCCACCATTCCTCGCTTCCCTTTTGCCCCTATCTTTGCCAGTTCCACATGCCTATTCTCCCCCATGCTTAAATCCCACCACCACTTTTGCACTGACTGCCTGCCTCCTTTGGCAACCTATTCCACCCCTCCACAACCCTTTTCTTGAAGAAATTCTTTCTGATGTCCCTCTTAAATCTCTCCCCCACCAGTTTCATTTATTTGCTGGTGCTCCCACTCATCATAAATAACTCTTCAGTGCCTACTCTGTTAATTTCATGGCATTTGTACATCTCTATCATGCCCCCCTTCTCTTCTTGCCTCCAGCACATACAGGTTGATATTCCATAACCTCCCCATGTCTTATTCTACTTGCCCTGGATCACGCTGTTTGCCCTTCCTCTGCACCGCTTCCACCCTTTCCTAATCCTTTCACAACTACCGGTTTCACAATTGTGAACAACAATCCTGGTGAGGACAAACTAGGGATCTTACAATGGCACACTCACTTTGATCCTCTGACTGCTAATCCCCCTTCCCATACATCCCAGCATCCTATTAGCCCTCCACACTACCCTGTTGCAATGTATGCTTGTCTTCAAAGTGTCCAATATTATCATCACCCAGGATCCTTTCCTCTGTCATACAGCAACCCCGCCCCATATTCAGTCCTTGGATTTTTTGACTCCGTAAAGTTACCTTGCACATCTTAGGACTGAATGGCAACTCAAAGCAGGAAATGGATACAATCTATCAGTCAGCTTCACAATTTTTTTGGTAGTTTCAAAAGATCATCTTTATTTTAAGATGTGGCCACCATCATAAATCCCAATGTTTTGCAGATTCCCTACCAGCTTTATTTAGTTTTTGTTAACCGGAAAGATGAACTAGCCATGAAATGACTATTTCCAGGCATGACCTGAGAGAGTACAACAATCAAAGACAGGTACAGAGCATGAGTACAATGAAATTACAATAGCATAGGTCAAAACAGTCAGTAGTAATGAATACATGTAGCCAAGACAATAACAATCAATGAAATTCACGTAGAATTTTTAGTCATAAAAACCCACATAGTCAAGGAGGTGAGACCACAACATTGCAGCAAAGAAATATTGGTCAAATTAGTCACAACAATGAAGATTCAAATAGGTAGCAAAACAAGGCAAGGGTAAATTCCTGACTGGGCAGGATACATTATCACGGCCTCCGAGACAAGACTCAAGTGTGTGTGGGGTGGGGGTAGATGATCCCTCAAGGAGATAGTATGGGTAAGAAGCGCTGTGAGGTAGGGAGGTGAAAGTTAGGTGAGGAAGCATCTGGCAGGTGAGTGGATTAAGGAGGATTAAAACAAGTGCAGAGATCAGCAAGGGATAGATGTAGGCACAGCTCTTTTTTGAAGCTGCCATGGGATCCTGATATTCAAAGTGCTTGGGAGAGAGAGTTCCAGAGCTTAGGAGCAGAGTGATCGAAGGCAACAGAGCCTTTTGATGTTTTACATCTGGGTACATTCAGCAGGGATGTATCTACCGAGCGCAGCCCATAGGAGGAGATTTGAGGTACCAGCTATATTGCGAGCTCTGAAGGGGTCTGATTTCTGAGTGTAGAGTCAATCAGGGAGCCAAGAAAGTATTGACAGCAAGCTGAGGGAGATAACCAGCCCAGGTTCCTGTACGGTTGGCAGTGGTGCTTAAGCTGTGGTGACTAGGAGGCGTATCGACAGTTAATGTATAAGTGGCATCCCACTTATGATGGATAGTTTTGTGTGCACCAGCAAAGGTCAAGAGGAAGCAGTCCTAAAGATCAGAAATAAATATACTGTATCATGAATAATTCAGTTAAGGAACATGATGCACTAAACACAAACTCACAGATGTTGTTACAATTTCATTAAAGTTTACAACTGTTTAGCAAGATTAGCAGTATTCATTTGTAAGGTTTGAAAACTCACCAAAGTCAAAATATCAGTATGAAAAACTGTCACAGTTCTTCAAAACAACCCGTGGAGCAAACGTCTCTCCATGTGCTTGAGCAAGAAATGCCTCTATGCAGTGTTAACCTGGCAGAGTCTTGCTTCCTCGTGTCTCTTCTAGGTTGCCGCTGACATTAGGCATAGTGACATCAGAGGCATTCCATGGAATGTCTGATGTCACAGCATCATGCCTAGTGCACTCAGCCGAGTGCTTGCTGTCAGCCAGTGGTTGAGTGCACTAGGCGGCATCATGCTGTGAGGGATTAGGACACTGCCAGAGTAGCACTGTATACAGAGAAATGTGTGCTCCACCAGTTTTGGAAGAACTTTGACATCTGTTCATACTGATATTTTGACAAGGGGTGAGTTTTCAGACCTTAAAAATGAATACTGCTAGTCTTACTAAACAGTTGTAAACTTTAATGAAATTTTAACAACATCTGTGAGTTTATGATTAGGGCAGCATGTTTTCTAACTGAATTATTCATGATGTATTTATTTAGAAACATAGACGTTAATGGCAGATAAGGACCGCAGGCCCATCCAGTCTGCTCATTTCTTTTTCTGCCTTATAAATGTGCCATCGACCTTTGCTCTGTCAATGGCCTATCTATTTATACTCATCTGTATTGCTCCCTTATGCCTATCCCACACCTGTTTGAAGCCCTACACTATATTCATATCCACCACTTCCTGAGGTAGACCATTCCATGCATCCACCACCCTTTCTGTGAAAAAGAACTTCCTCACATTACCCCTTAATCGACCTCCCTCTAATCTCATGCTGTGTCCTCTTGTCCTGCTATTTTTCTTATATTGAAACATGTTGGACTCTTTCACCTTATTAATGCCTTTAAGGTGTTTGAATGTTTCGATCATATCACCTCTCTCCCTCCTTTGCTCTAGGGTATACATATTGAGCTCCTTTAATCTGTCCTTATATGTTTTCTGATGCAGTCCGTGCACCATATTGAGTGCCCTTCTCTGGACTGCCTCAATTTGGTTAATGTCCTTGTGAAGGTGTGGCCTCCAGTACTGCATGCAGTACTCCAGATGGGGCCTAACCAGTGTCTTGTAAAGAGAGATTATTACCTCACTCTTCAGACTTGTGATACCCTTATTAATACACCCTAACATCCCCCTAGCCTTACCTACTGCTTTAGTGGTCTACTTGGATGATTTCAGGTCATTGGTGATGATGATGCCCAAGTCTCTTTCTTCCCTTGTGACTGCAAGCAACTCCCCTCCCAGCCTACAGGTGGTTTCAGGGTTTCTCTTCCCTATGTGCATAATCTTGCACTTCTTTGCATTAAACCCCAGTTTCCACTCTTCTGGCCATTTTGCTAGTTTATCCAGATCTCTTCACATTCTGCCCACCCCATCTGGATCATCTACTCTGTTGCAGATTTTGGTGTCATCTGCAAACAGACAAACCTTACCCTCCAGTCCATCTGCAATGTCACTGATGAAGATATTAAAGAGGACTGGCCCCAGAACTGATCCCTGAGGTACCCCACTTGTGACTTGCATCTCTTCTGACTGTATACCGTTTACCACCACTCTCTGTTTTCTACCCATCAACCAGTTTGTCACCCAGTTGACCAACTTCTGACCCACCCAGAACCTACACAGCTTATTAATCAATCTTCTATGTGGAACAGTATCGAAAGCTTTGCTGAAGTCAAGGTAGGAGACATCAACTGCTCCCCCTTGGTCCACCACTCTGGTTACCCAGTCAAAGAAATCTATGAGATTAGTTTGACAGGACCTTTCTTTTGCAAACCCATGTTGTCTTGGATCCTGTGCTCTTATGGATTCCAGGTGTTACACTATCCTTTCCTTATGGAGTGCCTCCAAAATCTTGCCTACTACTGAGGTAAGACTGACTGGTCTGTAGTTTTCTGCCTCCTCCCTGCTACTACTCTTGTGGAGTGGGATCACATGAGCCCTTCTCCAGTCTTCTGGGACCTCTCCTATGCTCAGAGACTAACTAAACAGTTCTGATAATGGCTCTGCTAGTTCCACCCTTAGCTCCTTTAGTACCCTGGGATGTATGCCATCAGGTCCCATTGCCTTGTCCACCCTGGGCTTATTGAGCTCTTGTAGGACCCTTTCTTTTGTGACAGGACTAGTGTTCACCTCCCTCCCTCCTGTGTCTATGGTGCTGAGCTGTGGGCCCTGCCCTACCTTCTCTTCAGTAAATACTGAGCAGAAGTATCTATTTAGGATATATGCTTTTACATGGTCCTCCTCCTCACATGCCTCCTTATCTCCTTTGATCTTAGCAATACCCCCTCTGGACTTTCTCCTTTCACTAATGTATCTACAGAAAGTCTTGTCACCTTCTTTTGCTGTTCATGCTAGTGTTTCCTTGGTTTGGGCCTTTGCCTGCCTTACTGCTTCCCTGCTTCCATTAGGAAGTTTGTTATGCCTCCCCATCTTCATCCCGCTGTGTTCCTTATATTTCCTAAGGCCAGCCTTTTGGCTCTGACCTTTTCTGCTACTGTTTTTGAGAACCAAAGTGGTTTCCTTCTTCTTTTGCACTTCCTTTTCTCTCTAACACAATGGGATGTTGCTTCAAGTATTGCATCCTTTATGCTTGCCCACCTTGCCTGTACCCCTCACCTATATTTCTTTTTGCCAGGGCTAGCTTAACTCTGTTGGCCATCTTATCAAATTCAGCTCCTCTGAAATCCCATATTTTTGCCTTGGAATGGGATAATTTAGTTGTAGTGGCCAAATTGAACCATACCATGTGATGGTCACCGGCCCCCAGGTGACCTTCTACCTGGAGATCTGTGATCCTTTCCCTGTTAGTCAGCACTAGATCTAGGGTAGCCCTGTCTCTTGTGGGTTGTTGTACCAATTGTTTGAGGCCCTCCCCTGTAGGGAATCCACCATGTGTCTAGTTCTGGCAGATGTTCCTACTGGTATTCATCAATCTGTATCTGGCATGTTGAAGTCTCCTATTATCAGAATCTCCCCTTTAGCTGTCATGTTTTGTATATCTTCTAACAGTAATGTGTCTATATCCTCCCTCTGTTCTGGGGGGGGGAGAGTAGACAACCCCAGTTCTTATGGCCATCCCATTTCCTGTTTCCAGGGTGACCCACAGTTCTTCTGTGCTCCTTATGTGTATTCTGAATTTCTGTAGCTTTGATATTTTCATTGACAGACAGGGCCACTCCCCCCCCCCTTTTTGCACCTCAGTCTCTTCTGAAAAGTACATAGCCAGGTACTGAAGTCTCCCAAGTGTGGTTACTGGTAAACCACGTCTTACTAATTGCTACTATGTCCAGTTTAGCTTCTGTCATTATTGCCTGCAGGTCTGGGATCTTGTTTCCCAGACTGCGAGCATTTGTGTACATGATTTTCCATTGGCCAGAATTTGGTGTGTTAGTTGTTGGGTGAGGTCTAGCATTTCCCCTGTGTGTCGTATGGGGAGCCAGACCTTTTTCCTTACCTGGTGATGCAAACGAGCTGCAAACATGCTGAACTCCTGTTTGACCATTAGCTGAGGAGGGAGGGGTGTTCTTCTCATTCAACGTATGGGGTGCTACATTTTTAGGACCACTTCCTTTTGATAAAACTGGTAGGGGAAACCAGCAGAATGTTAGGATTTATGATGGTGGACACATCTTAAAATAAAGATGATCTTTTGAAACTGCTATAAAATTGCTGTTCGCTGGTTGATTGCACCCATCTTTTCCTGCTTTGACATTGTTACTGTCCTTTTTGGATCCCTCTCGGTGGACTTGAACAATTTGTTTGGAAGACTGCTCTGGGATCTCTGCATTTTTGTGTTGAACATCAACTGCCAAACCTTACTATGACTGAATACCAGTAGAACAACCCCTGTTACAAATAAGAAACTGTACTTAGGTCAGATTCAGGGACAAAGTGAGCAAATCTGCCATTTGTTTACAGTTTGTTCCTAGGATAACCCAGCTAAAATACAGTATCTCATTTTTAGTGTGGTCCTGCCGCTACCCATTTTTGCTGATGGGAGGGTTGAAGCACTGGGAGGTTAAGTGATATGCTTTGGGTCGCACAGTGAATAAGTGGCTATGGGGGATTTGAACCTGGATCTCCTAGTTTCTAAGCCAGCGCTATAGCCACAAGACCAGGCTGCCTCTGATTTTTGTGATCTAAGCAAGTTCTTTATGCAAAAAGGATAGCCTATAATGTGCACACTTTTCCATGCTGATGCCTCATTGTTGTGGAAATGAAATTTAAAATGGGACTTCACAGTTGAAAATGTTTGTAGCAAATTTACCAATAAAAATGGAGAAATCAATTCCACAGAAGTCTGTCTGAGTGAAAACTATGAAATTCACTTAGTGTGTAATTCTTTGGTTATGCTTAGCAGAACGTTGTACCACTGAACCATGATCTTCTTCAAGGGAACAGAATAATGTTTTTAGTAAAAATATCACAGAAAAATGCTTTGCAGGGCAGTAAGCATGAAGAAAGAAAAAAAAAGAATTCATCAAGGACAAAACATAACTCAGGATTCAAGGTTTTCTCTAATATAATAGGCCAATAAATGAATTCAAGTACAGCATAATTGAAACATGGAATGTGTGCGTGGGGGGGAGGGTTGAATTAGCTCTCCACAACTTAGGGCACTGTTTGTCATTAGAGGGTTAGGATTCAAAGTGAAGAGTAAAAGTTGGATTTAATTAAAGAGCTAGCAGAACTAAAGCAGACACCAGACAGACAGGAACATTATACAAAATTTAAGAAGTGGGCAGTAGTAGTGTTTTGTTTCTGAAGTGCTTTTCTTTTTCCTTGTGCTCTTTAAAAAGTTTTCTATGTGATAATATTCTGCTGGATGTGTGGAACTGCTCACAGCCTGGCAGCTGACATATCTATCTCTATCCCCACCCTCACCCCACTACATCATCATCTTTGTGATCTCAGTGACAGTGACATCACAGGCTAATGACCTGGCAGCTACTGAGTGGCTGTTTCTAAGCAGCAGTGATGTCACAGTCAGTGAGGTCACAATGCTGAATATATATAATGGGGGGGGACAGAGTTGGATATGTCAGCTACCAGGCAGTGGGCTATTTCACATATCACACCTGCTAACATCAGGTAAACAATGTTTTTAATAAACTAAAGGGAAAAGAAAAGTACCTCAGATACAAAAGGTAACAGTTGACTGCTTTTAAAAACTAATATTAGTTTTAGGTGTGACCCCCAGGTGGCGCTATCCCAAGGGCTACTACCTCTGCCTGCTTGGCTAGTAGCAGGTTAAGAGGCCCGAGTTCTGAAACAGGTGCCTCCACCCGGAGGTCAGGGTTGGTAGTGGTCAAGTTAACCTGGGCACAGCACTCTGGGACACTGTAACCCCCTCTTTCCTTACTAGTGGCCAGAACAATACACAATAATCACTTTCACAATACCCCTGATACACCACACATGTACCAACACTGTTTGCACTTACTACCAGGGCTTTCCTCTGGCCTGGCCCTGAGGACCCCCTTTAAAACAAGGTTATACACAGCAAATAGCAGTACAATACTCTTGCACAAACTGGAGCCATAGTCAGGGTAAATGCAAAAAAGAGTTAAATCTGATTTATTTAAGGGACTTGAACAAGGGAGGGACACAATTAAGTTAATTTGTTTAAATGCTGTATCAATCAAACAGTTATGCATGTACTTCAGGGTCCATAAACAGTCACACACTTTGGGTACCCAGATGGAGAATGGTGGGCTAGCCAGGAATGTTGCAGCTGGTTGGGGCCCTGTAATGGAGAAAACAACATGCACAACACACACTATTTGTAATCCGGAACCGGAGGGCTCAGTTTGTGAAAAGAAAACAACAAGACAATCAGATGGCATACTTTTAGATTAGGCTGTTGTTGCAGGGAGCTACCCTGATGATTACTCATGATACCCAAGACTAGACACAGGCTGGACGAAAATTGAGACAGCATGTGGTTAATCTGGAGTGCCAGGAGAAGCAGGGCCCACACAAATCGCTGAGGCGTTGTTCCTGTTCAAGCATGGAGCAGGGGGCTGATCTCCAGGCAGCTCTCATCGATGGCTTTCTCTGTGCAGTGGGTAGTCCAGCTAGGCCAGTGTGGCAAGGCCCAGGCCAAATGAAGACAAATTCAGATACAGTCCGTTTTGGGCTGGATACAGCTTCCAGCAAGCAGAACACAGTTCACACAGTGGGGAACTAAATCACGACCCACTTTCAATACACAGCACATTTACATGTAAAGAAATTCTATGGTACCAGCAAGCAGAACACGGTTCACACAGTGGGGAACCAAATCACGACCCACTTTCAATAGACCGCACATTTACATGTAAGGAAATTCTACTGTACCAGGCAAACTGCTCTCTGGTCATGATCGCAAAGTCTCTGCACAAACCAGGGATTCAAAAGCAGCTGGAAATCCTGACAGGCCAATCACATTCAGCAAAATCTTCAGTCGTCTTCAGGTATGAGCCTGGTAAAACAATCAGTGGCTTACTTCGTTCTCACAAACTTGGATTTAGTCCAAAATAATTCTCTTCTCTCCCTCTCAGGGGCAGCAAGCAGACATGCAGGCCACAACTCAGGCCTTTCCACAGTTCTCCCGTGCAAAACTACTCAGACAGCTGCTTGACTGTCTCAAGCTCTTGCTTCTTCAGCTCCCAACTTAGAGCTGACTCATACTGCAGCAAGCCTGGGAATTTCCCCAGAATCCAAAAGGTTTGGTTGGCTGATCTGTCTGTCAGTCACAACAAAGGCTCCCCCTTCAGGTGCAAAAAGGTGCCAAAAGCCCAAAACTACAATTCCTAGAGATTTTGACTCCAGACAGCTCCTGTAGTCCGGCTCCATTTTAGGTCCCACCAGTATTGATTGGTCCAATTCAGCAGTCCCAGGCCAAGATAGTGGAGATAAATAAAACAGTGCTTGCTGCAAAGAAGGCAGGTTAGACAAACTACATTATCATTTTCACTCTAAATGATTTTCAGCAAATAGTTACATCTTTCAACAGAGCTCCCTCTCAGATTACTTATGACTACAATCCAGGCAGCTCTTAAAGAGACAGTACACTGAGGCTATACAGGCACTCTCTGGCAATCACATTTAATCTGCTAAAATGCAGGACACCAGCCTGGCAGTGAGCATTTAGGCAAGGTCAAGGAAGTATTTTCGGAAACCTCGATTTGTAGGGGGGTTACATAGGCAATACATTAGCTAAGCTCTTTAAGAATCTGGGGAAGACTGTGAGATATAAAGGGGCATGCACGGGAGACTATAATCCAAAAGAGCAGGGGGTTACATTATAAACAAGGTTATTTTTGTTTTAAAAACAAATAGCAGGCTAAAGTAATTAAAGAAAAATCACATTTATGGGAGCATTCAGCCCCCAAGCCTTTCCCTGGAGCCACCACTGAAGGCAGAAAGACTGTTCCAGGCTGAGGAGCTGAAGAACACTTTGTGGGTAGCAGTGAGGATAAGAATGGGCAAATACCCAAATTTGAATAATTGGGTGCAAAATATTTGGGTATTCATTATTTGGCCACAATAGGTTTACATTAAAAAAAAAAATGTTGTCACTCCTCAAGTGGCCAGGGTTAGTCTCTTCATCACCCTCTCCTCATGTCAATCTTTTTCCATCCAGCTCCCCTTGCCTTGCTGTCCCCATACTTGTTTAAAAGGTATGCTCTATCCATGTCAGCTCCAGGCACTATGTTAGGAACCAATACTTTCTTTTTACATGTAGAACCCCCCCAACCCCCTCAGTCCTAAAAACATAATCATTTACGAGATTGCCCACCATCCTGACCCCTGATCCATGATTGATTTGGAGGCAGAAGTTGCTCAAATCCGACTAGTTTATTCACTTCCCCTCAGACTGAAGACTGTGTTGAAACTATGTCAGAGACTGGGGTGAGCGGGCATATGATCGAGAGGAACAGGGCAGAACAATCACATCACTGATGACAAAAATGCCCATCGTCATCAATGATTTGATTGCTCCTCCTCTTCCTCCCATTTGCACACCTGCTTGCTCAAGTGTCTGACATATTTTCAACAGAGCAGGTGTGCTGGTTGGGGGACTGAGCTAGGAAAATTTAAACAATTACTGGAACCCCTTCCCAAAATCATGGTGCCCCATCAAAATGTGATGGGGCCCCCTAACCATCTCGACTCAAATATATGACTATTTTTCAGTTTTTCCCCTATGTACTATACGTTACTTTATTTTCAATGTAACCGATGACAAATTTATGCTATTCTTCTTTAGAGAGAGGCATCAATGTTAGTCCTTGCATCTCCTCTGCCTAGACTGTCTATTTCTTTCTCTCTGCTCCAGATTGACAGGGTCATACCTTGGCATATCATTCTTCACGACATAATACCCTATTGGAAGGCTCTATACAGACCAGTGATGTGATTTGTTGCTGTACTGACAAGACCACAGATAAAAATAGTAACATTTAAAAACAAAATTTGGTACATTGGCTCTGGTGAGTGCCACTCTGTGAGCAGCAGCACCCAGTGACTGCATGGTTTGCTGGTACCAAAACCCGATATGATGGTAGAATAACTCAGACTATAGATGATATAGAAAGCACAAATAGCATCTCTGTTTTAGGCATTTATTGGTTTCAAAATGGGTGTCCAGGGAAAGGCATGCTGAGCAGAAGCTCATTTCCAGGTGCAGCCCTGGGGAAGGGGTTTCAAGGGAGCAGGGGTAGAAATCAAATAAGAGACAGTCACAATTTAACCAAGATTAAAAGCTACAATTGATTAAGATGTTGAAGAAAGTGCAGAAATACAGAAATGCAGACTATAACATGGAACAGGATTATACCATTAATTTATTTATTGTTATTTTATTTAATTTTTGTTGACCAGGAAAGGAGGACCACGCTATTCTGCCTATTTTCAGCCTCGTGCAGTGGAGGGGGGGTCGGATACAGAGGGAAACCAACTAACATTGAACCAGATTAAGCTGTCGATGGTATTTTTTTCTGAATGGGGGAAATTTGGCCAGGACATCAGGGAAATTCCCTTACTCTTTTGACTATTTATTTATTTTATTTATTTAGTTTTTGTTAACCAGGTAGGTGCACTAGCCACATCATGACTATTTTCAGGCATGACCCGGGAAAGTACAACACAGAAAAGCAAACATTGTTCCAAAAGTACATAACATATCAGATACATTGTATGAGAAGCAATGAGTAGGGATAAAGAACAGGGCAAAACAGGTCATAGCAGGTACATTCGGTGAGAAGCGATAGGCAGTAACAAAGAACAGGTACATAGAGGGCATTGCAGGAGATAAGTGACTAATAACGATAACCTGGGGAATGTGAAAACAGTAGTGAAAAATAAAAGAGCATAAGGCAACCATAAGCAGGGCCTCAGGAAAGTACACAACGGCAGAGACACAAGCAATTAGTGTCAGAGACAGGGACAGGTATAAGAAGCAAGGGAGCTATAGGGAAAAAAAGGAGGAAGTCATGGTGAGATTGAAACTCGGAGACAAGCCAAGGGAGAAATGCAGCAGGAATTTGGCAAAAAAGGGGCAGGGTAATACAGGAGAGAAGGGTAGGTTCATTGGGATAGGAGGGAGGGGATCAGAAATAGGATGTAGGTAGAGGGATGAAATGATGAGTGGCAGTGGAGAGATTTTGTGGGGCATAGGAAGAAAACGGGGTGGGGAACACAGCACTATCAGGTGGGGTCAAAACAAGAGCACAAGTCAGCAAGCAGTAAGTGCCAGCTATGACTCCTTGCCAACCCCTGTTTTTAGGAAACTACAGAAAAGATTTGATTGGTTAGAGATGGGATAAGTCTTCATGAACACAGTTTCTCTGGTGAACTTTGCCTCTGTCTGTTTATTATTTTGTTCATTTTTTTTGTGTATAATTATATATGTAGCCCTGGTGCCATACCTACAGAGGGCTACTACCCCTGTCTGGGTGGCCACTAGCCAGGTTGAGGGGCCTGGGTTCCTTTTTTTTGTTTTTTGCTGTTAATGGGGGCTCTTTCCCAAGACTGAAAATAAATGCAGTGCTTCCACCTAGAGTAGGTATTAAATGGGTCATATTTCTACCAGTACAACCCCCTTGGATGCTGTACAAACCCACTTCCCCATACAGTCACCCCAACACATGGATGCCATAAACCAACCCCCCATTTTCAACACTGTATTTTTTGACTTAAGCTAATAATATGCTCACTAAATCAGGTTCTGAGTCAGAATTGTTCCAAAACAGTTAACACCATATTTATTTACATGGGGAGGGTTAGAAAGGGGTAGATGGAGCCAAGGTTAAGCAAAACATTTAGTAAAGTTGCAGTTAAAGAGTAGCATTTTCAAATAACCATTTCCCTTTTGAATTCAGCCCATATTTTGATGCTTGCAGCACAAACCCTCTATCTAACTAACTGCTGCAGGTATTACATTTCCACAAACCCCTACTGGTACCAGTTAACCCCCTTTGTTCTCTGCCCAGGTACCCAGGTATTTGTTGCAGGCCTGAGGTACAGCTGGTCAGCCAATGTTGGTGCACTTGATGTAAAATAACATTACTTTAAACTTTCTCTTGATTACTTTAACTTTAATATCACTTTCTACGCCAGTGAGCATAACTTGAGAGTAAACTGTATACATCCCCCAGGTGCAGGACAATTCCTGCCTTTACTCTTGGTTCCTTTGACAGTCTCTGGTGGCATTGAGACCAAAACTCTGGGGCAGATGGAACAGCAGAACCTTGGAATCAGTTGGATTTGAAGAGACTTGAGACATGGAGCAGGCATTCTGCAGCTTGGATCTTCCTCTTGATTGGCGGTCTCGCAGCTTGTCCCCTTCAACCTGTTTCCAAGCCCGATGCAGAGCGTGAACACAAGGCTTTCCAAACCACAAGAAGCCCAGACCCAGGAGTGACCCCACGGTCCAGCTCCTCTGAGGGTCAGAGTGCCCTAGCACTTAGGCATGTACCCGTGGCTCCCTGTGGCCCAGTCGGCCCCACTTGGAAAGGGTTGGCTGATTCCCTACCTGGCTCCAGGTTGACAAATAATCAGAATTTTCCATCTCTTTTTAGCTCAGCTCAGTTTAGCAAATGTTCAATTTTAGAAGTTTAAGACAACATCCTTCAGCCACACTACCATCATGGCAGCCATGGCCCTTTGCAATCAAAACTCAGTCTCTAGCTTCCCATTGAGCACATGGTCTCAGTGAGACATTGGGAAAATTCAAAGCACACCTTTTCTCAGCCAGTCACTTGACTCTGAAATGGCTTTCTCCACCATGCAGGTGCTCAAGAACTTGGATTAACCAGAAGAGGCCCTCTCTTCTCCTTAAAGAACCTTTTCCTTTTGCAGTCTATTTGGTTTTACTGGCCAAGCCTTCTCGTGCAGGGAGACTCCCATACCAAGTGTTCCACAACTAGATCCATTTTCCAAAAACCAGAACCAGACATTTCCATTACCTTAGACCAGTGTCCTTCATCTTTTCCTTGTTACATCAAGTCCACCCAGGGTAGAGACAGAACCTTTTTTCCCCACTTGAACCTTGATCCTTTTCCTGGCATCCTGGGTTCTCACTGTTTAGGTGCAGAATAGATTGTAATTTTTCTCCAGAACCTCTGGTCAGAAAGCTTCACCACTGTGGTGTAGCTCCTTCCCACAGCAGCCTTTTGCAGAAATCTGCAATGCTCTCTCTCTGTCTCTCAGCAGAGCTGCAAAACCACACTCCTTCATCACATTCCTCCTTCATGGGGAAATGCATACCCAGGACCTGGGTGGCAAGCGACTGGCAACCCCCAGGCAGGCCCTTTCCCAGTCTTACAGCCCCATTTTCTACATAGGGTCTGGAGCCCCCCAGGGGCTCCTGCTGAACAGAACCCAGAACCAGACAGTTCTTCTCTTTTGGGAGCTCTCCAAAGCTCCTGATTGGCTGAAATCACTGTCCCTTTGAAAAATTAATATGTATGAGCCTCCCTCGATGCTTGATTGGTTGTGAGAAAAGGTGCCAAGATTTTCCCCAACTTTATCCCCCACAGGTCCTGCAAACAGTCCCAGAAGTCCTTTCTGAAATCCTGGCCCTCTGATTGGCTGTACTGATAAACATAGAAACATATGCTTCTATGTCGACGCATGTCAATCAGTGCCCAGATTCTGAAGGACCCCTGGGGACTATTTGCAGGACCGCTGCCATAGTAAACAGTTTAACTGCAGTCGTCACCCTGTCACAGTTTCAAGTTCTGGTGCAGCCTCAATAAATACATTTATTTTACATTTGCCCCCTCCATTATATAGCTGCCCCTTTGTCCTGTTACACCTTGCCACAGTTTAATAAATTACCAGCCCTTTTCCCATCACTGCTGCCATTTTAAACCATCCCCAGACAGCATATACATAGTCCTTCTGCAGTCTATACATGTTCCCCTTTTACACTCTGGTGCAGCCACAATACACAATTTATTTACTTAATGCCCCACAGTTCTTTTGCCACCCCCTTACCCTTTCACATCATTAGATCCTTTATTAATTTTTCCTAGCCCCTGCCTGTCACTAGCACTGAGGCACTCTGCCCCCATGCGCTAGACAGGCTTGCTTCTTCAAATCCCTTCCACCTCATTAATATTCCTGAGGTGGCTCCCGTTATCCCGTGCTATTGGCGTTCACCACAAAAACACTGCCGCTGCTCTTCATATGCCTCCTCCATATCTCTGGTCCCCATTTAGCTTAATCTTGGGGCCAGTACACTGGAGAGGCACCTGAATGACTGCAGGAATGGCTGAAACACCAGTGCACTCCTGCGCATGTGCGAATCACTGGTCCTGCACCAACAGTGCAGAAACAAGACAGCAGAGGCCGGCCCGCCGATGCAGCGGTTGGATTTCCGCTTGCGACGCCGGCGACCGGGTTGAGAATGAATCCGGGTCATCGGAGGCGGCGAGAGAAGGATTGGCGCGTGACGCTCCTTCTCTGGGGGGAGGGTCCCACCAGTATCCGGTGTGATGAGGGCTCCTAGCGGAGGCTGGGAGAACTCACGCTACCGACCTGAGGTCAGGGAGGGGCGAGGTAGGCGGGGTGGACGCTGGCGTCATTGCATGTCCCCACCTCCTCGAGGGTGGGGGAACATAAGGGGATAAAATCCCTGCCTTGCGTCTACATGACGCTCTGCCCTGGACTGCCCTGATTGGCCACGGGCCGTTCCTAACCAGATACAGTTCCGCGGCCGATAAAGGGGGTCGGTACCACGGCCCCGCTCTCTGGGGGGTAAGCCAGGGATGACCTGGGGGATTCGGCAATGTCCAGTGGTCGGGGCTCCAGGGTCCGTGACCAGAGCAGACCAACGACGGAAGGGCAGGGGCATAAAAGAGGTAAAATAAAAAATAAAAAAAAAAGAAACAAGACAGCGGATCTGCGTTTTACTCCATTGGCCCCATTCTGAGTTAAAATGCAATCCTGGGACAGGATGGAGACTACAGGATAACATGGGACCTTGGGCCAGGAGCGGAGACAGCACGGAGAAAACCGGAGGACCGGGGTAGCCTCGAGAGCAAACAGGTAAGCCCCTGAACAGGGGAGTTACATGTAATTAGTTTTTGCTTCTAGTTCACTGAGTGCATAAGACAATGTGATATAGAATGTTTGTTTCTTGGTGATGGTTTATGTTGCTTTAGATTTGTATTCTGCACACTGTATTGTTGTTGATATGTATTTTAATAAAACATAACCCCACTCTTTTTCAAGAAGTGCCATGGGATCTTTAACATCCACCTGAACAACCACAAGAACAGGTAGACCAGACTTCGGTTTAATGCCTCATCCAAAAGACAGCACCTCAGCAGTGAATCATCTACTTGTGCTGCACCACTGCAGGTCATTAGGGCGCTGAGTCACTGACGTGCCACATGTCCGGTTCACTGCCCCCCCCCAGGTCCACCTACCCTAGATTTAGTATATATAGGCAGGGCCCCTACTTTTCTGCGGCAAAGTGGGACCAAGTTCTGCGGCAAGACTACCATTTGCTGCAGAACTTCTTCGGCGGTGGTTTGTAATTTCTGCAGAAGTTCTGCGGCACTAACAAACTACCACATCACAGTGACAGTTTGTCATCCTGACTTCACTTTCATGGCAGTTTGTATACTAATCAGGATGGTGGAAAGCACAGTAACACTAGTTCAAAAAATAACAGACTTATAAAAATAATTTTATGCTAAAAAAGCAAAACAAATGTCTCTCCCTTAAAGTCCTAGCCTGTTGCATAAATGACATATGCAGAGGGGATCATATGTGATAAACAAGTTATTTCTATATGCATGCTATCTATCTCCTAATGAGGTTTCCACTGTCTATCACTTATATATTTGTATGTGCTTTCTACACCACTCATGAGGTTCTCACTGTGTATCACTTATATATTTATATGCAATCTGTAACATACATACAAATGTGTGTGTGTGTGTGGTGAGAGAGACAGAGACACTGTGTGTGTGTGTGTGTGTGTGTGTGTGTGTGTGTGTATGTATACATATTTTTTTTTAATTTCCATGAACTTGCATCCTCATTTATACAGGTCCCATTAGAAATGGAATAGAGGAGTTATTGCAAAACTCATTTTTAATGTCAATCTGCTTTCCCTGACACACTGCGTAACACCATCAGGCCATGACATGCATGTAAACCGATTGTGAGACAGAGCTCTCCAGACCAGCACAATGTGTCCACCATATGACAGAACACTGCACCATACCTTCCCAGGCTCAGATGTGTTCCACCAATCCTTGTGCTGCCCAGCCAGATCCCAGAGCTAATCTCTGAACCTGAGTTGCTGGCACGGAAACACAGCATGCTACCCTCTGGCCCAACAGCTGTCTCTGCACACAACATTTCTCCATAACTTTTAGGTGATTCTATCAACCAATGACAATATGTAATCAATAACCCTGGCAAAATTGCATACAGTGCAATTATTTATTTAACAGGTCTATTCTTTCAACAGGTCTACACATTATTATATTACACTTTTCTGGGCATAATTACTTTATTTTTCTTTAAAATGACGGTTGAATTCATTTTACCAGTTATTCATTTCAGATGGCATCTCTATACCTTAAAGGCACAAATCAGTTTGTACAAAGTGAGGTATGGACTTAACAGGTCTGTGCTATTGACAAGGTTTTGTTTAAGTTGGCCCTAGTACAATAATGTAAGACTGAAAATTGTATTAGGCTGTAGTGCAGGTTGAGCAAATATCACCATGCCTGATGCAGCCGCTTTCTGGCAGTGGAGCTGTGGTAGATAAGTGACTGTTCATTTCTGTCGCAGATTGCAGCCATTTCATTAGCTAATGTATGATGTTGCAGCAATGATAACATCACATTCTGAGTATATGGGGGTTTAGGATATGAAAAGAGGGGAAGGGAACCAGATTCTATGGAAAAACAGAAATATTAATAAAAAATCAACAAGAAGAGTGAATTCTGCGGCACCGCAGAAGTTCTGCGGTAGATTACAAATTCTGCGCAAAATTCTGCGGCCTCAGAATTCTAGGGGCCTTGTATATAGGTAGGGAGGTGTGTGGGGGGCAAACCCCCCATGAGGGGGGTGCAGGGGGTGCGGCTCCCTGCAAAAAGAGGGGTCAGTACAGACATTTGGTGCCATAGTGACTCGGCGCCCTAATACTGGTGCCATGCGAGGATGGAACCGTGCTGCACTACAGTGTCAGTATTGGGATTTAACCCAAGTTCCACATGTGGAGATTGAATTCAAAGCCTTCTGGCCTCTTTAATAGAATAACCACTAGTATTTTCTGACTACAAATGTTATGTAGTTATAATCTTATATAATATTAGTACATCATTTTATATTTTCTCAGTTTTCAGTCTTATTGTTAATTTTATATGTGGGTAACATTTTAAAACCATTTTACATTTTTATATACTGATATATGGCTGTTGTAGCAACATAATATATTGATACATCAACTTAACCAACCCTAAGCTTTCATTTAAAAAAAATTAAGTTCCTAGCCCAAACAGTTCCTAAGTAATCTCATATTAACAAAATATATTTTGAAAGTTGTGACTTTGAAACTGTTACTCTTGGCATCTGATGTAACTGCTGTCATGAGACACCAAGATTAGTTGTTGCGTAGAAAATGGCTTGATAACTCCAGCATTAAGAATTATACAGTAAAGACTGACAGCACCTTTAAGGGTTGAACTTCCAAAAGGAGACAGAAAAGGGATATGCCATCATGCTTCACTGTCTGCCTGTGCCTTCAGATTGGACAGGATCGTTTTTTCAGCCGCTAATTTGCATGCAGAATTTTCTGGAACACTGTGGACCATGTTTTATAAGCAAGGGTTTTGTTTCTGGCACCAGAGGCTTTTGTTTGAGATTGTGCTGTGGCTGAGTTATTGTCAAGAACTCCCTGTTTAGTAATATTAACATCAAAGCAGACAAGAAAATAGTGCAGTGGGGGGGGGAATGGGGGAGGAGCAGTTGCAGTGTTCTGAATGGAGAGAACATGGACAGAGGTGATTGAAGTCCACTCCATGGAGGCAGACAGGCTGTGCTGTGTTCAGAAACATTCCAGCCATTCCAGAGTCACTTTGTTTTACTACAGTACAAGTCACATTAAACTATCCCATCAACTCACTGGTGTAGCATTTTTTTTGTGTGATGCTCCTGCAGTGGCAACTCAAACTGTTGAAGCTTTCAACTATTTTCCAACCATCCTTCACTGCCTATTTAACTCACTTGTAACTGTTTAGAGAAATGGCAGTAGCTGCATTTTCATGGCATTATTTATAAATATCACAGCATTCCTTAAGAGCATTGTTTATAAATATCACATCATTCCTTAAGAGTTGTTTAGTCTGCCTTCTGAAATGAAACTCATAAGCAGTCAGCTGAAATTAAAGCTTATAGCACATAACAGCTAGATGCAAACCAATACTAACCTTTTTCTAATTCGTTGAATTAAACACTGCACAGATTAGGAAACTCATTGAACAATGCTACACCAGTGAGTTGAGGGAACAGTTTAATGTGACTTGTACTGTATGTCATAGCAGTACATCAGCATAGCTGTAGCTATGCAGCCATAAAAAGCATTTCAGCAGGGCTAGCAATATTCACTTTTAAGTAAAATAAATAGGATGACATTAAATAAGGACAACCAAATCTTTCCTCTTGTCTCCCTTGCCACCTCAAGGGAGTGCATCCTTCTTAGCAATTTTAATTTAAATTGGCTATCCATTGCCTCAAATCCTATCCTCCAATCCACTGAATCCCTAAACCTCATGCAGCTAATCACTGAACCCACCAGGCTCAACCCTCATACTGATAATCATTCCCTCCTGGACTGGGTGTTTCCTCCCACCCCCAGTGGATCACAACTGCTAGAATACTCCCTGACTCATTCTGTGACCACTGCCTGACATACTGCATTAGGAAGGTTCAGCCTCCTCAGTCCTTGCCCAATTACATCTGGCACAGGCCCCTCAGGTCCCTCAACACTGATGCCCTCTTTGAGGATCTTACCTCCTCTGACTGGTCCCACATTTACTCCGTGTGTGACATCGACAAGGCCCTGTCCCTCTTTATAACCATCTTTAACAGAGTTTGGGATGCACATGCCCCTCTCAAAAAACTGAGAGTTAAGCACCTCCACTACCTATGGATCACCCGCAACTTCATCGAGATGTTCAAGTCTCGTGACCTTGTGTAGGCTAACTTCAAGTCCACCCATGCTGCAGTTGATTTACAGTTCTGCAGGTCTCTCAGGAACTCCTGTGCTAAGGCAGTTCAAGTAGCCATGGCTCTTTACTAAAAGACCAACCTTCAGTCCAACCTAAGCTCCCCAGCCAACTTCTGGAAAGTGCCGCACTCCTTATTTGATCCACCAGCCCAGTCCCCCCCCTCCCCCCTTATACTAGATGGCTCACTGATCTTTGATCCACTAAGCGTGGCCTCTCTCATGAACCATTTTTTCACCACCTGTGCCCTACCCAGATATCCCTCTCCTGACATCCCTCCAGCTGCCTCACCTCCTCCTTTGGATGCATTCAACTTCCCTCCAGTCACTTCCACAGGAAGTCCTCCAGGCACTCATGTCCCTAACCCCTTCAAAACACAGCCTCGACAGGTTAGATCATAAACTCCTCCAACTATCCACCCTGGCCATAATCCTCCCTCTCACACACCTCCTGAACCCATCCTTTTCTCTCTGCACTATCCCCCAAGCCCATAAAATGGCTAAAGTTCTGCCACTCCACAAAGTGGGTGATCCCTCATCTCCTGGAAACCACAGGCCAATCTTACTACTCTCCTCCCTAGCAAAACTCCAGGAATCCCTTGTGCTCTCAAGACTTACCACCTTTCTTAACTTCCCATCCTTTCTCTCTCCCTTCAAGTCTGCTTTCAGAAAGAACCATTCTACCATCTCCTCTCTCCACCAAGTAACAGACTCCATCCTCACAGGAATGAACAAAGGACACATCACAGCAGCCATTTTCATTAATCTGGCCAAAGCATTCGACTCAGTATCCCATCACCACCTCCTAAACAAGCTGACCTCAGTGGGTCTCTCCACCCCCACCATAAACTGGTTTCACTCCTACCTAGCGGGCTGCCTGCAGTCAGTACGGGTGGGTGGCATACTGCCCCCCCAATCCAGGCTGGTGTTCCCCAAGGTTCCATCCTGGGCCCAATACTATTTTTCATTTTTCTCGGTGACCTTCCCTCAGCCTATGTCTCCTCACACATACACATGTAGGCTGACAACATGGTAATTTACACATCTGGCTCCTCAACCATCGTAGTCGAAGTTCCAATCCAACGTGACTTCCTAAACATGCTGCACTGGATCTAGACAAACCAACTCAAAATGAACACCAAAAAAACTGCATCCATGGCCTTTGGCACTAGACAGAAACTAGCTAGGCTAGCTAGGGGGGGAGGTAGTAACAACGACAAAAATGGAAAGGGACCTAGGGGTAATCATAACAGATGACCTTAAGGTTGGCAAGCAATATGAGAAGGTGGTAGGGAGGGCTGGGGGGATACTGGGATGTATAGGGAGAGGTATCACCAGCAGAAAACAGGAAGTTATTATCCCCCTGTACAGACAGTTGGTGAGACCCCATCTGGAGTACTGCGTTCAGTTCTGGAGACCCCATCTCCACAAGGACATAGACAGAATGGAGGCAGTTCAGAGGAGGGCAACTAAAATGGTGCAGGGTCTGCAAGAGAAGCCATATGAGGAGAGACTAAAGGAGCTTAATATGTATACCCTTGAGGAAAGGAGGGAGAGGGGGACATGATAGAAACGTTTAAGTACCTCAGTGGAATCAACAAAGTCCAAGAGGGTAGCATCTTTCAGAAAAAGAGATGTGCAAGAACAAAGGGACACAATCTGAAGATAGAGGGGGGACAGCTCGGGGCAATGTGAGGAAGTATTTTTTCACAGAGAGGGTGGTGGATGCATGGAACAGCCTTCCTGAGGAGCTTGTGGGGTCTAAAACTGTGGGAGAATTCAAGAATGCATGGGACAGACATAAGGCAATTTTTGTGGGGGATAGGAAGAAATAGGCTGTTGGTTAAATAGGATCTGCAGCTTATCCTCTAGGTAGGAAAATGGGCAGACTAGGTGGGCCAAACGGTCCTTATCTGCTGTCAAAGTTTATGTTTCTATGTAGGCTTTGATCTTCCCCTGTCTTCTCTACCCTTGATGGTACCCAATTTGAGGCAGTCCCAGCCTTCAAATATTTGGGAGTCTGGCTGGACAGCTAATTAGACTTCTTCTCACACATTGATGCCATCCATTTTAAGCTCTGTCCTATGCTTGGCACTTTATACCACAACAAGGGCAGCCTCTCCCCACCAATCCACCAGGAGCTGGTTACCAAAATGATTCTGCCCATCTTCGATTACACTGATGTGGTCTACAGCTCTGCAGCCTCTTCCTTACTCTCCAAACTGGATACCCTCTGCAACACTTTCTGTTGTTTTGCCACTAACACCCCTCCTCACCCTTCACTGTTCAATATACTCTACACTTTCTTTACTTCCCCTACCCATATGCCACCAGACACACTAGTAAGTAGGTAAGTAAAATGTATTTGTTTAAAGTGCCCTTCCCACGCTCAGGGCGCTTTTACAATAATTCAAACACTTTAAATACAATCCATATAAAAACAGTAAATATAATGAATAAACATAAATAACCCTTAATTATCAAATCCCAGAGAATGCTTGATTAAAAAGGAATGTTTTTAACTGTTTTTTAAAACTACTACTCTATCTTCATTACCAAATACTGGTTTGGCTCACTAGCCCCACACCTATCCTTTCTCCTCTTTCCTATAGCTGCCTCTGCTTATGATTTATGAACTACCTTCCAGAGACTCACACACCCTCTCAATCCCTCTCCCACACTCATGTGCTGAGCAAGCGGGTTTCTCACACAGGCTCCCAGCTCTCTGGAACCAGCTTCTCTTCTTCTTCTCTTTCTTTCTTCTCTTCTCTCTCTCTCTGACTTTCCCCTCCTCCTTTCATTAAAGCACCTATTAATGCTCTCCACTCAGCCTTCCTGCAACTACAACTCTCTCAGTGATATTATGTGAAAACTTATATTCTATTTGTGTTCGTATTTTGCAATCGACTTGTGGTAATTTTGCATTGTTGTCTCACTAGCACTGAATAATTCTGTGTAAATGATATTCCTTACTACTGTATGTTTGTACTTACTAATGCCATACCCTTTTCCCCCGGGTCATACCTAGAAATGAGCATTGGCTCTGTGTGCCTATCATGGTAACCAAATTTTAAATGAACAAATATATAAATAAATCACAAATAAGCAGTAGCCTATAAAACTTTGAGACCTTGATGGCCAATTGAAGTTAATAAAGACAATCAAAATTTGTAGCAAAGATCAACAGGTTTCTATATATCAACATTTTGCAGTTGTAGTGTGTTAATATAACAATTTAACTGGCTCCAAGTTTTCATTAAAAAGGGAATTAAGTTTCTACACATAATGGTTCAAAAGTTATCCAATTTTAAAGAAATTATCCTTTGACTTTGGCACTGTTAGGGCTAGAATTTATTTTAAATTCTGTTTTGAATTTAAATTTGTTTTAAATCTGGTTCAAAGTCAGTTGGCATTCATCTGTATCCCCTTCCCCTGGGTCATGCCTGAAAATAGGCAGAAGTTGTCTAGTGCACTTACCTGGTCAACAAAAACTAAATAAAAATAAAATAAAATAAATAAATGAAAGCTTGGGAGTGAGGTTCAATAAGAATAAGTCCTACTGATGAAGTTTGTATGTGTTGATACAAAGATAGACCGATGGGTAGACAGATAGACAGACAGACAGACAGATACTGAAATATACCGAATTATTTTGAAGCCACTTTCAACTATGTTATTAATACGTGTTTTGTTGTGACAGTCAAGAACCATCAAATACATTGTATCAGTATTTGTGTGTCAACCTATTGAATCAATACAATTTTTTTGTATTGGTACAAAGAAAATCATACTATTTTATTTTTACAAAATGTTTATAAAAATGTGTTACTTTTTCCCAGTTTGTGTAATACTACACTAATTATTACTAGGAACTGTATAGTTTACAACTCACTGTACGTTCATCTTATGCCTTTAATTTCATTGTAAGCATCTCCATTCCCCTTCCAGGGATTTTGCTTGATCCCAGACTACATAAAACTGAGAGAGAGACAGAGAGACAGAGACAGAGAGACAGAGAGAGAGACAGAGAGACAGAGAGAGAGAGAGAGAGAGAGAGAGATTAACTTCTCACTTTGATCACTGGTCATCAGGTATTTAGCTCAAGTTATTGTGTTGTGTGCTTGATATGTTATTCCATGTTAGAAGCAGCTGTGGAAATTGGGGTGTATCTTTCCAAAGTGCAAATGGGGGCTAGGCAAATGTATGCCACATGAATAAATGTCCTTGCATGTTGTTAATACCATTTAATGGGGGGGGGTCAACCAGCAATCTAAGCTGATGTGTTTACATGTAGCACCTGTTTTATAAAGTTTCACTCTGTTTATTTCTACTACTCATTTCAAGTTTTACTTTCTTTTTTCCTACTAAATTCTATGTGTGGTGCAATGTGTCCTTACAAAGATAAAGATAAATTTCATCCTGCAATGAATAAAGTGGTATAAAGACTGCAGGCCTGAATCAACAGGCTGACAAATTTAATAATGTTTGCAATACTTGGCTGCTGTGGGTTATGGGCCACTCTCAGGATAAAGTCCCATAAACAATGGGAAAAGTGAGATGTTCAACTTTATCAGACAGCTGCATGCCCACCATTCAGGTGGAAAGGGATATCACACCTGAATACTTTTCATAATCTTGTGTATACAGTTATAATCTCAGTATCACTGCTATCCTGTGTAAAAATAGGTCTTCAGTGATGAATAGAGGAGTCAATACCAGTCCATTCACAGAAGAAAGAGTCCTGAAAGAACTCCTAAAACTCAAGGTGGACTAGGCAATGGGGCCTGATGGTATTCACCCCAGAATCCTAAAAGAACTTAGGGGAGAACTAGTGGCACCACTGTCTGCTCTTTTTAACAAATCATGGGAGGAGGATGTGGTGCCTGAGGACTGGCAAAGGGCAGAGGTGATTCCCCTTCACAAAAGTGGGAGCAAGGCAGAGGCAGGTAACTACAGGCTTGTTAGTTTGAGCTCAGTGGTGAGGAAAAAGATGGAATCACTTCTAAAAGAAAGAACTGTTGACTACCTAGAGGCCAGCTGGGCACAGGACCCAAGGCAGCATGGATTCACAGCAGCCAGGTCATGTCAGACGAATCTAATAGATTTCGTTGACTGGATGATCAAAGTAGTAGATCAGGGAGGGGCTGTGGACATGTCCTACCTTGACTTTCGCAAGGCATTTGACACAGTTTCACACAAAAGATTAATAAACAAACTAGCCAGCCTGGGAGTGGGTCCCAGGGTGGTGGCTCGGGTAAAAAATTGGCTGGACAACAGGATGCAGAGGGTAACAGTAAATGGAGTCAACTTCAAAGAAGGGGGGGGTTACTAGCAGGGCACTGCAGGGTTCAGTACTGGGGATGGTCTCCTTCACTCTCTTTATAAGTAACATTGCAGAGGGATTGGAAGGAAACATATGCCTTTTTGCAGATGACACAAAGCTCTGCAACAGGGTTGATACACAAGGGGGGAGGGTGGAAAAGATGAAAAGGACTTGGCAAGGTTGGAGGAATGGTCAAAAGTATGGCAGCTTAGATTCAATGCAAAGAAGTGCAAAGTAATGCACCTAGGAAACAAAAACCCAAGGGAAGAGTACATAATAGAAGGGGGTGAAACTAACAACAACAGAAATGGAAAGGGACCTGGGGGTAGTCATATCAGATAACCTAAAAGTAGGCAAGCAAAGTGAAAAGGCAGTAAGGAGGGCTGGGGGGATACTGGGATGCATAGGGAGAGGCATCACCAGTAGAAAACTAGGAAGTTGTCATCCCTCTGTACAGACAGTTGGTGAAACCCCATCTAGAGTACTGCGTGCAGTTCTGGAGACCCCATCTCTGCAAGGACATAGACAGGATGGAGGCAGTCCAGAGGAGGGCAACTAAAATGGTGCAGGGTCTGCACCAGAAATCATATGAAGAGAAACTAAAGGAACTCAATATGTATACCCTCGAGGAAAGGAGGGAGAAGGGAGACATGATATAAACTTTCAAGTACCTCAAGGGAATCAACAGAGTCCAAGAGGGCAGCATCTTTCAGCAAAAGAGATGTGCAAGAACAAGGGGTAACAGTTTGACGATAGAGGGGGGACGGCTCAGGGGCAACATGAGGAAGTATTTTTTCATGGAGAGGGTGGTGGACACATGGAATGGCCTTCCTGAGAAGGCTGTGGGGTCAAAAACAGTGGGAGAATTCAAGAATGCATGGGACAGACATAAGGCAATTATGGTGGGGTGGAGGAGAAAGTAGGCTGAAGGTTAACTAGGATCTGCAGCTTATCCAATAGGTAGGGAAATGGGCAGACTAGGTGGGTCAAGCAGTCCTTATCTGCTGTCAAAGTCTATGTTTCTGTTTCTATGAATCATTTTGCAGCTGATGTAATGCTCCAGAAAAAGTTAATAAAGTTTAAAATTAAAAAAAGTGATTTAAAAGTATTTTTACCTAAACCAAGTACCTCATTAGGACCTCGGGTGACAATGAGAGACCCAGAGATTAACAGCATGTTCAGAATATTGCAATAAACAGAAAACACAGCAAACAGAACAAATTGCTTCTGTGGATGAATGGGTGGGGCCTTAGAATCCCCACACACACACACACATAGTACAGCATACCCCTAGAACTGCATGCAGGTGTCAGCATTTATGGAATGAGCCCAGTCCCAGTATGCAACTAGAACTTGTGACCTTCTGGCTGAAAGGCGGATATGCTATCAACTGAGCAATGCTGGCACCATTTAGATGTAATACTTATTTTTCAAGGCAGGTCCTTGGGGGACGGATTACAGCGACAAAGTTGATATTTTGGCAGTTGCACGTTTTAATAGGTAAAACATTAAATGTACAGACAGCCTGAACAAAATAAATCAAAATATTTGCCAAATTACTACAAAGGACAAAACAAATAAAAATAATGACAAAATGATATGCTTAACCAGATAGTAATAGATTTGAAAATAGCACTGCAGGATTTTATTGTGATTGTAGGCTTTGGATCTACCAGCAGATAGAGTTCAGGTGAAACTGGCCTTTCAATTTCCCAATGACGACAATGCCAAGGTGGCCGCAAACAACACCTAACTACCCTGCTTGCAGTCTCCACTCCATAGGACAAGCTGTTAGGGCTAACTGCTGCCATTGATAGGTGGAGTTTGTGCCTTCCTGTGGAAAGAATGTAACAGTTGCCTGATGTTTCTTCTCAGACAAGGCTAGACATAAGAAACTGGTTACCTGTATGAATCTATTTGCCCAACGTCATGGAGAGGTTGTATTATAGGCCTTTGCCATGGCAATATACCCCCTGCTAGAGACCTCAACCAGACAAGAAGTGTCCAACAAATCTAGAAACCTTCCTGGACCCAGATCCCTTTAACATAGTATTTGACTACCTCCACTGTCAGATGTGGCATCTTCAGGACATACCCACATGCCTGTCTCAGGACATTGCACAGCAGTGTCCACCTGGGAGGTGGTTGGGGCCACAAAAACAGATAAAGTGATGGTGCCAGGCATGCTACATGATGGCTTCTCTGCAAATACCTCCCACTGGGCCCCAAAGCGAACTGGCTTATTACGCCCACTGTTGGCAGGCTGATCATGGGACTTCTCCTTATAGCAGCATGAAGGTCCCTGACAGGGATAATTTGAAATCTCCAGCCAAATGAGGAATGGGGATTGGCGGTAGGTTCAGCAGCACAGAGTGATGCCATTGGGCAGCAGGTATCCACCTTGTGGGGTGCTCAAAGGAGTGATGCCCAAGCTACAGAAGTAATAACAAAAACAAAGAACACTGCAGGAATGAGAGTTCAGAATGTATAAGGGTCAACATTTCAGAATACAGCAGATAAACAATTTCTGAATGCTGTAAGGACATGATTTTTGAATGTAGCAAGGACAATATGTTTGGAGTAGGGTGGAGTCGCAAAACAGAACAACATAAAAAACACATATATGGTACATATTTAACTTACTGTGAACATTGCCTAATAAGGACATTGTATATTAAGGACATTGTGATATTATGAACATTTCTTGCAGCTCTGAATGCAGTTTCTTAAATAAAGTGCAACCAGCATACAAAGAACAAATTAATATTTAGGACAAATTATCTGGTCCCAAAGGCATGGTTTCTTATGGCAACATTTGTATTCATATAAAATATTAACAGAGATAAAAACTCTGTTGAGTCATAGATCACTTACAGTGAGGTCCCAGTTGCATTCAAAGAAATATAGCAACAGAGAGCAATAGGTTAATATCATAGGAAAAGACCATCCACAGACATGTTCCACCTTATTTATTTATTTACACATTTTGGCCAGGAAAAGCATGCAGAACTGTAACTTATTTCTAAGTGTGGTTTGGGGAATGGGGAGCGTGGCACAGCATTTACAGAAATCAGTACATATTATCCTTACCACACCCTAGTCCCTCCTTCCAACTATTAGGAGCCCTACTGATCCCTCCAACTCCTTAGGTGGCGTGGCACAGCTTCCTATTAAAACTCTGTTTCGTGTAACCACTTCCCTGCCCTGTCCCCAGCCTCACCCCTCCCACTTTTTATTCCTATCCCCTCCCTCCTTTGCTGCCAGCTCTTGTCCCAGTGTCTTCGACCTTATATCTGAACCTAGCACTCTCTTCAACCTAGGCTGTTTGCAGCGCCCCAACCCCTTGCTCCTCCTCACTCCTGCACTTATCAGTTATTTGTCCCTTTCTCTTGATCTGTCTGTTGTGTTCTTTTCAAGACTACACTCGTTGTATTTTACCTCATCTTCTCTTAGCTTGCTCAATTTCTCTATTGAATCCTCCTAGCGTGTCTTTCAATCCCCACTGCTTTGCTTTTGTCTATTGACTGTACTGATGCTTTGACTTGTATTGCTTGTTGTTAATGCCTTGACCTTAATTGTTTTGTAGTTAATTGTTGCACATCCAATGTGCATTACCTTGTTTTTTATGTTTGTTTGTTTGCGTGCATGCACAAGAAACATTTTATTTATTAATTTAGTTTTTGTTAACCGGTTAGGTGCACTAGCCATAAAATGACTATTTTCAGGCACGACCTGGAAAAGTACAACAAAAAGAGAACAGCTGAACAACAGCAACATGGGTACAATAATACAAATAGAGGAACAGTACAGCAGTGCTACAAAAATACAATAGGTAAAAACAGCAAAAAATAATGGCAAGCATTATACAGATAATGGCAGTAAGATATGTAATAAGTGCAGAAACCACAGAACCGACCTGTGGAGTGAAAGGGTTAATAAGATAGTAAGGTTATATAGAGAGAAATGTGAGGAATGTTCAAACATAAAAAGTTTTTGTGGCAGCTTAGGAAAGAAGCGGGTTATGGAGGTCCAGCACTGTGGCAGCCAATGTAGGCATTGCATATGGGGGCTTAGCACCGGTGGACCAATGGAGGCACAGTGTGCTGATAACACTGGCTTCCAAAAGTGCCACCAAGTTGTAATGTTTTCACTGCAGCAATCAGGGCCACCTCATCATTGCAGTATCAGGCATTTCGCTGCAATGAGGGAGCGACTTGTCATTGCAGGGCGGTACCTTGCCTACTGTAATATTGTTTGTAAACGTGGCAGCAAGCCACCGCCATGTTTACAAACAATATTACACAACTAATGCTGAGGGGTGCCCAGCCCCTCGGCATGTACACCCAAAACTGTCTTTGTTTGCCGATGGGGCCCAATCCCCATCGGCTTCAGTCCCCCCTTCCCAGTTTAATTTTCTGATGGGGGAGCCCACTCCCCATCGGCATAATGTCCCCCCAAAAAATTTGTTTTGTGATGAGGGGGTGCCCAGTCCCCCTCGGCTCTTTCCCCCCCAGTATCTGCTGAAGGGGGTGCCCAATCCCCTGTCAGCTACAGCTCCCAACAAAAAAAACACTAGGGTGGCATGCTGGGAGCCCACTCCAGTGTGCCAAATGTCCCAATTAAAAAAAAAAGTCTCTCAATGTTTTTTTTTTAACCTGTAAGACAGAAAACAGTCCCTCGTAGAGTCCAGTGGCCCCTCCCCCAACCCACGCCCACGATCTTCGTACCCTTCTCCCCAGACCCCCCCTCACCCCATACTTACCTCCAGAGCTCAGTGCGACAATCTTTGGTGGACCGGGAACACGTCTGCTCTCTTCAAAGCCGACCGGGAAGTGAAGAAATGCTGGTAAGCTGTATAATGGTATAAATAGGGTTTTTCAATGTTGGTGCATATCTCAAAGAGTTTTGGGAATTTTGGCAACAAATTTTCAGCATGGGGTTATTGGGACTCCTCCTCATGAATTCAGTCACTGTCATGGCGTTATTCGATCCCGAAAGGTGATTTTTTGGTTACTGCACAGAATCACCTTTCGGGACCGATTAATTAAACAACAGTGCCACTGTTCATGAGGTGGGCTCTCAAAAAGTCTACGTTGCAAATTTGGTGGAAAAAATAAAAAAAATGACTGTTTTATGAACATACATTGCGCAGTTGCTACGCACACTCGTTACTTCGCAAATTTGCAATATTTTCACTCCAGATTTTCAACATTGTAATTTTTCTGCACCTCCTTATGAACAGTACAGCTGTCATTTTTCACATCCTGGCCAAAATGTGTTTTTGCACTTCCAGCGCAGAATAGTGTGGTTGCTGTGGGAAATCAGTGTTCGGGACACATTAAGGAAATCACAGTGACACTGTTCATGAGCAGAGGTCCTGAAATGCCAATGTTGAAATTTTGGTGATGAAAGTCCATAACATGGCTGTGCTATGCACGTGTTGCTCAGTTTTCACGTATGCTTGGAAGTGTGAGCATTTTTAATATTCCCACTACAGATTTTCAACATTGCTATCTCTTCACACCTCCCTATGGATGGTACAGCTGTCATTCTTCACATCCTGCCTGATCTGTGTTTTTGTACATGTGGCGCAGAATGGCACAGTAGCTGTTGGAACTCAAAGATCAGGACACATTTACAAAATCACACTGCCACTCTTCATGAGAAGAGGTCCCAAATGCCTTCATGAGGTGGGGTAGCAAAAAAGGCCATGTTGAAAATTTGTAGGGCAAATACCAACAAACGCCCAGGGTGTTAGGGTTTCTAACCATAATGTCCCACCCTGTACAGACTGACAGGCATTGGGGTGTGCCTTTGGATTGCCAACTGTACTGCTCATGCCGTCCCACCCCCCCCCCAGCCAGTGACAGGCATCGAGGTGTACCTTGGACTTTTCGTCCCCAGAATTCACCCCATTCTCCTGTGCTGCACCCATTTCAGCATATGTCCTTATGGAATGGGGTGACTGTAAAGCCAAACACCCCAAGGCACACCTCAACATGTGTCAGTGTCTGCAGAATAGGGTGAGGTGACATAACAGGAACATCATGGGCGATGACCCAAACACTTACCCCAATGCCTGTCCATCTTTACAGGATGGAGATGGGGTTGGCGTGAAGTTCAATACTTCACTGTCATTCCTATTCTGCATCTGTCTAACTCCTGCATTTCTAATGCTAATACCAGCAAGCAAATATTCAGCATTGACAGATGCTTGTTGTATCTTGATGTTATCAGCTGTCTATTATATCTGTAATGTTTTTCTTGTAACCTCCTGGATCTGCCTGAAAATAGTCATCTTTTTGGCTAGTGCACCTACCCAGTAAACAAAAATGAAATAAATAAATACACTGCAAACCCTGCCTCATAGCAGAGGTGACGATTATTATGATATGCCAAGGGTTAATTGCCCACAAAGTCTATGAACAGACTAGGCAGCCCAGGGAACAGAATATTCAGCTCAGAGACACGATGTGGAGGAGGGTAGAGTTTCAGCTAAACCAAAACCAGGAGCAGCAGCACTCAATTCACTACATGCAGAGCTCAATTAGCAAGCTATACTTGTCTTTATTTTGCCAGAACATGGACAATACGTGGAGCTCTTGGCCAGTCACCTTACAGGAGAGCAATGCCCTAGTGCTTCACCATGAATGGCTTTGTCGGGGGACAGGGACATGAAGACATGACATCCTATTTATAGTCCTTTACTGATAATATCCATAATGGTGACATCAGGATAAAGAGTGCCAATGTAACTACATGTTATCTAAAGCAGTGTCATAAAGAGAAACATATAATGTGTATTTATCACAAAGTATCAAAAAATCTCAAAAAAAGGTTTCTATAGTCACATTGTTGGCAAAACAGAGCAAATTACTAGTTACATTTCTTTTTTTTTTTTTGATAAAACTAACAATTACTAGGATAATGAACACTGCAAAAAAAAGGTAAATAGTTAGAAATACCCCACTTCCCATTCAACATGATTCCATAATCACCCATCTCAATTTGCAGGGGGTCCCTGGGGATCCAGATCAAGTGATGTGGGGAGTCAGGTGTGTTTCAGCAGAAAAGAGAGAGAGAGAGAGAGTGTATCAGCAGCATCTGAAAGTTATGTAAAGAAAACAATGATTAGTATAATACTGAATGTACATGACAGCCATACTAATAAAAGTTGGCCCGTAGATTTAGTGGCAACTTTGTACAAGCTGCCCCAGTTACAGAGCAAACCCTGAGAGTACTCATGGTTCTGTTGTACTACTTCCCTGCCAACTGAGCTCCTTTTCTTCCTCTACAGGTGCAGTTCCTCTCAGGTTTATGGCTCAGTTGTTGCAGTTGGGGAAGGGGGCAGCTCAAAGACGGTTTGAGTCTCAGGTGCCTCTGGAAGTAGCTCAGCCTCTCTGTGCCCACAGTCTTCTGGGCCTCTCGGGCTCTTCCCTCATCCTCTTCTGATGCACAGACCAGTCTTGGGAGCAGGGGCCAAACATCTCACACCCACATCCAAGCTTCAGAACAGTAACGTGGAGAGCACTAACTGGTCGTCTCCCAGACTCTGCTGGATTGATGCAGGTTTCCTCTCTCAATGGAGGCTTTCTCACATAGTCTTTGATACCCACAGGCTGGCTACTGTGTCACACGCTTACCTCCTTGTCTCTCAAGGCAGGTCATAATCTCTATCACAGGAAAATGTCATCCTAATACTTTCAGTAGAAGCACACACACATATAGAGTTCAGTCTTGAGATGCACAGCTTGTGAAAACCACTAAAGTCACTCCCTGATGGTTGGCTGTAGAAGCCCAGGCAGGCTTTCCTGGATGGTTCAGGCTACCAGCACTCTTGTCCTCCTCTCCATCTGAGAGCTTACTGCCAGCTCCTCTCTTCTGTAACTGCCTTCAACATTTTCTGGGAGAAAGGCAGCTCTGGATAGGTGTAGAGGGTTGTCACTCAACTTAGCATTAAGAACATTCACTCAGTACCCTATTAGATAGCAGAAAGGGCGCCAAGCATACAGTACTGTCATACTCTCAGTAGGCAGTTGGTGTCAGGTGCCAAGATTCCTGATGTCCGATTGGTTGGCAGCAATGTTGGGGGTCAGCATGATGGTGGCTATTTATTGTCAAGAAACAGTAGCTGTAAATTCACAGCTCATTTTTGGGCTCCTGCCCAGCTATGTTATAACTGCCCCCCTGATTCTATAGCACACACTGTGCTTCATAATCTGGTGGTGGTGTTGCAGCAAAAGGGGTTTTCTGCTCCCCATTGGGAGCTCCGTTTCTAGCCCCTCCTTGCTGAGCAGTTCTGCTGTTGGAGGCGCCTGGCAACTGCACTGTCCTTAAAGGTGCAGAGGTGCCAAGCACAATCCTCCCGCACTAGTGTCTCAGAGCCCCCTGATTGCTGCTGGTGCTCCTGAGGCTGGAGCACTCTAAGGGGATGCTGTCCAGTGTTGGCCTTGGTCACAGTGAGGAAAGTTGCAGGCAGGCAAGTAGAGTGCACGCAGCAGTGTGCAAGCAGTCAAATTACACATTAAAGCAGGCTGCTACTCAAACGTGCACAGGGAGCAGCTCAACAATCCTTGTGAGGGAAGGAGCTCTGCGGTTCCAGCAGTGCTCCTCCAGACTCCCACCAGGCTGAAGTCCCTGGGGCCAGAGTGAGCAGGATCAACTGGCAGGCAGTTCAGGAGGCAGCAAGGACATTCATCTAAGCCCCCACCTTTTGGGGGTTACACTTTTCCCCACTTAATCATTTCATGTCCATGTCAAGTCCATTGACAGAGTAGATCTGTAACAATAAACAGAGTACAACAGAACATACAAGTAGCATGCGCAGTCTATTTAGACAATTGTTTCATTTATTTATTTAGTTTTTGTTGACCGGGAAAGGAGCACTAGACAATTCTGCCTATTTTCAGCCTTGTCCCTGAGGAGGGGGATACAGATGAATGCAAACTGACGTTGAACCAGATTAAACAGTTAGTGGTATTTTCAGTGAATGGGGGAAATTTGGCCAGGGCATCAGGAAATTCCCCTACTCTGCTGCAGGGGGCGCTGTCCCTCCTGTGAGAAGTATGGAGGACCTCAGTCGGACAGAGTCCATCAAAGGGGTAGGAGCTACTTTGAATGTGGAGCAAACTGCTCAAGTTTCACACAGATATGCTTCAGGATTTAGTGATTTTGTAGATGAGGAATTGGTGGCAGAAGAACAGTGACTACAAAAGGAACTGGAGTAAAAAAAAGACCAACTTTTAAAAATGATGTCCGATGCAGAGCAACAATATGTACAGAAAAAGCAACAAATAGCAGAAGAGAAAAAAAGGAAATGACTTTCAGTAAGCCCGGAGGCAATGGCAGGCAAGAAATTTTAAACAACAACACTTGCATGGGGATGACACAGACTCTGTAGCTCCTGGATCCAAACCTTCAGAAGCAGCTGAGGCGCAGTAAGCCTGGACTCCAGAACGGGCCTCACAAGGAGCAGGGTGGATCGAATCCCCAAAAGGAATATGAATACCAGACCCAAGTATTCCTTTACCAGGAACTTCCCAGTCTCCAGTAAATCAGTCTCCGAGACGAATTACAACGGATGGCAAACAACCAGATCCTACTCACACAGAGGTGGTAGCTGCTACAGCTGCACAACATCCTGGTCTCTCAGGACCCGACAGGTCAGGGAGACAGTTGTCCGATGACTCCACAGCAACTACAAGCAATTCTGCAAGAGAGCCGCAACATGAATCAGAGACACACTTTCAAGAGGATTCTTCATCTATTCCTGGGCAGTCTACCTCAGCTCATGCAGAGAGAGCTTTGACATCGGATTTTGTAATGCCAGGAAATGTAAATTATGCCAGCTTATTTCACCAGCCAGTTTAATTTGCAAAATGGCAAAACGCCGTGCGCAGCAGATACAAGGGGGACTTACCAATCTTTCCAGACAGGCTCCTATGGCAGACACTGCCAAGAAAAAGTGGCCTACTAGATCAGGGATAAGAAAGAAATCCACCTAACTTTGATGTAAACATGAGTCCAAATTGTCTTTTGCCACTTTAAATGCAAACAGCTTGAAATTTGAAGTTAAATGAACTACTACCTTTGCTGTCTTAATACAATTTAGACAGGATGTTTTTTTTTTCCTACAGGGTACTCGTTTAACTACTCTGGCAGAAATACAAAAAGTACAAGAATGTTGGATAAGGGGGATTCTTTTTGGTCCTTAGGTGAGGACAGTTGTAGCGGTTTAGGTATTGGGTTTAAGTCCTCAGAAATAAAAGTCACAAAAATAATGGATATTTCTCCTGGGAGAGATTTCCTTTCAGATATTTTGCATGAAACCCAATCATATCGCTTGGTGAATGTTTATTGCCCCCAATCCAAGGCATCACAAATTGACCTCCTTAAATTTATTCAGCCCTACCTACATACAGCCAAAATAGTAGTTATGGGGCATTTTAATATCAGACTATTGCCTCAGATAAAAGTGCCCATACTACAAAAATGTACTCGATGCCTCTTTTCTAACAGACATGGTGGGGATTTTAATATCAGACTATTGCCTCAGATAAAAGTGTCCGTCCTACAAAAACATACTGTGATGCCTCTTTTCTAACAGACATGGTGAAATAGGCTAGCCTAGTGGATGCCCATGCAGTTACAACTACTAAGCCTGCACACACATTTCATAAAGCGTCCCTATCTTCAAGAATCGACTTTTGTTTTTTTTTCATCTACGATCTCTCTTTTCAACCCACAGGTTATTCCAATAGAATATTCTGACCACTGCTTAGTAGGAATTCAATTATTTGCCAATACTGAGAATTCCTTCGGCTCAGGTATTTGGAGGATGGGCGCTAGTCTGCTAGAAGATTAAACTATTTTAGCAGATTTCAAAATAATTGTCCAGGATATGACTCTGTATTAGATTGGTGGAGGGATAGCAAAACTTGTTTTCAAGATTTCTTTAAAGTAAAAGCTATGCAAACGGCAACCACATTAAACAATAGATATAAGGAACTTAGGAATCAACTTTATAAGTTACTTTCATTGCAGAACTCAACGGGTTTGGATTATTCAGATCAACTTAGCAAGGTGAAACAAGAAATGTGTGGGTTCCAATACAATAGTTTTAAATCTCTAGAATATGAGCAGAAATTTGGAACCAGAGGGAAGTCCTTACAGGGAAATCTATTTGCTGATTGTAAACTCCAAATGGACAAGAAATGTATGGCAAGCATACTTTCTTCCTCTGGGCAGAAGGTCAAATGTAATAAATGAACATGTGCAAAGCCAATTCAGTACTCCTTTCCCTGGAAATGAGGATATGAAGGTACTATTACAGGCAGCTCAAATACCTTTTTTTGACTAGTTCACAAAGAGAAGTTCTAAATTTTCCAATTAGAACAGAGGCATTTGAAGAAGTAATCACAAACCTACATAATGGAGTTGCTCTGGGGTCAGATGGGCTTCCTGGGGAACTATTTAAACAAATGTGGCAATTTTGTCCACAAGAACTGACTGCTGTGTACAATAGGCTTAGCCTTCTATCTTCCACAGTTTTACCATATTCTATATGTGAAGGCTTATTGGTTTATTTATATAAAAAAGAAAAAAAGGTGACTTCCGGTTCTGGTCATGCCGTGGTGAAGATGGGTATCTGATGGCTCTTGTCTAAAATTTAAAAAAAAGAGTGCACTTACCTTCCAAAAAACTGAACAAAACAACAAACAATCGTCGCTCTCTGCATTCAGTCTAAGAAATGGCCAAACAATCTCAAAACAGATTCCAGCCTATAGCCGAAACTACAGATGTTGATGACCCACCATCCAATAAGGGAGAGGTTCGTCCCAGATCTGCAATGGGCTCAGAGAAGAAGACCCTTAAATCCAAGGCCCACAAAAAACAGCAGGAATCGAACACCAAGACCATCCTTCAGGCGATCACGGATTTCCGAGGAGAGTTCTGGGAATCTTTTAAAGATATGAGACATGAGATTACTCTCTTACAAAACAGGGCTATTAAGGCCAACCAGCAGATCTCCCTAAACACTTCTAGACTGGACGACCTTGAGGAAACTGTCCGCTCCCTAGCAGCCGAACAGCTAGCCATATCAACGCAGCAAGAGGATGCTGAGAATAGGAGCAGAAGGCGGAACATTCACATCTTTGGGCTCCTGGAAGGTGAGGAGGGAAATGACCCTCAAGCTTTTGTGGAGTATTTCCTCCGGTTGTCCTTGGCTCTAGACCCAGACTTTCAATTAGATGTGGAGCAGGCCCATCGTGCACCCGGGCCAAAACCAACGCGCCCTGAAGCCAGACTGCGATCCTTTTTAGTACGCCTATTAAGCTACCAGACCAAGGAATCCCTCCTTAGCAAGGCCTGGCAAAAAGGGAAAATTATGTGGGGCTAATCTAGACTACTTTTTGATAATGATTATGCCCCTTATACACAGGCGCAGTGCAGAGATTACAGCCCACTCTTTCCAGTACTGCGCTCCCAGAGAATACGATTTAAAACTCTTTACCCAGCCAAATTGATTGTCCACCTGGCCTCTGGGCAGCAGACCTATTTGTCGGCTTCTGAAGCTGCAGCTGACCTTCTTGTGAAAGGCATCATAACAGATAAGATGGTGGAGGCAGTAAAGCAACGCCAGAAGCAGGGGACCCAACAGACACATGCAAATGCTTCCCAGGCATCACTACCAATCCCTGAACTACTAGAACACCTGCAGCAATTCTGCAATCCCACCCTGCCTACCTGAGATATCCCAAGGCAAAGTCTTACCATCTTGTGGTGAGTTGAGAGTGGGGATTCTTTTCTCTTTTCCATTATGGTCTTGGTGGGTGGGGGTGCTGGTGGGGGAGCTCTGATTCGAGTTGAGTGAGTGCTTCTCCCTTTAGTCCAGGCAACAAAATCACTTTCCTATTTTTATTTTGGCCTTGGGTTGCCATTTGGACTTTTGTGATCTCCCTGATGGTGGGGATTTTCCCTTACTAGGGGGTATCACTTTGAAGCACATGGTCTCCTCTGTCTTGTTTTGTTCTGGCCCTTCGCCTCCGTGACTTCCTTCTTCTTTCTAGGGCTCCTTGGATGGCAGAACCGATCCCCCCTCACTCGGATTCGGTCTTCCCTGATATTGGGTGGCCTCGGATACCCCTCTAAGTAGGTTGTTCCACAATCTCTATAGTAATCAGGCAATGTACTCTCAAAGCCCTTCCTTCATTCTTGGACATTACCCGATCTAGAACACCATTCTGCATTAATATGGTCTAGGCAATGCAGTCACCTCATTATTACAAAGCGGCTCTTTTCACCACCCTCCCAACTGCACTGGGAAAATAAAAGCCATGATGTGCTTTAGGTTTGGGAGTGAAAAGGAATGGCAGAACTACAGAAGTTGTTTGGCTGCATGGGCAGCCGAATGAATGAAAAAGTTTGTACCTTCTTCACTGGCCTGGTCGCACTTGGAAATGAGCTCTGACTCAGTGAGTCTCATCCCGTTACTGACACGTAGGTAAAAGTCATTAACAAAGCCTAACTCCTGCCTAAGCCATGCCTTTGAAATGGTGCAAAACGAAACAAAATTTTTGCTCCCCTCCGGAGTCGCTTTTGACTGCTAGATGGTGCCAGAATTCCACAGAAAGAGCAACTCGCAAGTGGAATAGAAAAGGCAAGAACTGAGGTTAGATGATCTATGAAGGAGAAGGTAGTTGCTTAACTAATAACTGGCTGTATCCTCCCTTACCAACCTGAAGATTCCCATCTGACATGGTGATCTAATCTGAATAATATTAGAGACTGCACTTTCCGGCTATAAACCTTGTAGTGAGATAGTGCAGAACATTTTATTTTATATCAGGGGATTTACAAATGACAATTATTGCATTTATTTGTGTGCATCTGTTAGTATTGAAGTAGGAATGCAGCATATGTGGGCAGCGGTTCCTAAATCAACTGAAGTCATGTGGGTGGCTCCTGGGTCAGGTTGTAGTGGGAGTCATTGCCCTAGGACAAGTTCCCTGGTCCATTCACCAGGGATGGCTGGGTTTGGTCAAGAGGGGGTGGGTTTGGACAGGGCAATGATAGAATATACTTGTGAGACGTCTTTTCAGGTAGGCCCCATGTAAACCAAGGTTGTTACCTTTAATGTATTTTGACCTGAAGGAATGTTATTAACCTTCCTGTATACGGGTTTCCCCAGGCTCCTTCTCTGGCCTTTCCTCTTGCCCTTCCTCCCTGGGTCCTATGGCTCATTCTAACTTAAGGGGGGTCTTGTTGATTTGGGATATGTGTTGTTTTTTCTATCTCCCTCTTGGCCTCTGGGGTTTTTGGACAGAGAAAGAGAAAAAGAGAAAAAAACTCAGGTAGTCAAGAGAAGGGTTCGTTCCCTGATAATTGGGCTACAGAGGGTGAAAACAAATACCCCAGGGTCACTCCCAGGTGACAGATCTTACTCTTCTGTTCAATAGAGACCCATTAGATCAGCTTTTCCAACATTAGAACCATTGTGCCATAGTGCCTAACACTGAGGCGGAGAACCCCCAGTAAGGCAAATCATTGTATTCACCACGGCTAAACTGGTTCCACCACGGAGTGATTTAATATTCACTCCCTTAGGTGCTGTACTGCTGGTCCTGAGTATACCCATACTTGGAGTTTGCTCAAGAACCCCTCATTCCTCTCCTTTCCCTTGTGAAATTCAGGACAGGATGAGTCAGGAGGAGCTCTATGAGAACGCCTCCCAAATGGAGGTCAGTTTGTATATAGTTAGGTTTTGTTGGGTGTGTACAGGTTTCACCCTTTATGGTTTTGAAATATGTAATTTGGGTAAAGTTGTTGTTATCCAAACTTGGCAAAGGCAAATTGGGTCTACTGTCTGGGGTTTTGGTCAGAGGCCTAATATTCTAGGCTTTTACGATATGGTCTATGCAATTGCCATTACAGTAATAGATTACGTGGGGGGGGGGGTTAAAAAACCACACATACAAAATATTTGAGTTATTTAAACATTCTTTATTGCATTATTTCAGTAACAGCATTAAGTTGATGACTTCACAGCTAAGAATGAACTTGGTGACTGGGGCAGCGTGGTCCATGGGATATCCCTTGTGTTCTTCCTGGAAAGAAAGAGTAAAATGAGTACTATTAATAAAGACAAAAAATGGGGGCAGTAAATCCAGTAAAAATCTAATCTCATAACATTAATGGGTTACATGACCCGATTAAAAGAGCAAGGCTTATGCAACACCTAGCCAGAAACCCCTGTGAACTGATACTTCTCCAAGAAACCCATCTCTCTGAATCCAAACACCTCAAGCTAAATTGGGGGGGAGATATCGAGTGGTGGCCTCATCACATCCTAGGGGAAGAAAGAGGGGAGTAGCAATCCTAATTCCAAGAACCACACCCTTGGAGATACACCAAATGCATATAGATGCTCAGGGTCGCTATGTGATTGCCCAAGGTATATTATATGGTAAACTAGTCACACTGGCTAGTGTACATTTCCCTCCACAATCGAACTTTCCTACATATAGGGGCTTTATAACAATGCTCCTTAGTCTTCTCCAGGGTCAATTGATTATAGGAGGGGACCTGAATCTGACCTTGGCCCCACATATTTATTGTTCCAACCCACAAAAACACAGGAACAATGTGACTACCAAACAATTCCAAAACACCATAGATTATTTGGGTTTGGTTGATGTATGGAGAAGGTTATACCCCTCTATCCCTAGTTTTACTTACTATTCCCCAAGATTTAAATCCCACTCCAGACTCGACCATATAATAACAACATGTGAACACCTACCCCTGGTACACGACATCAGTATTGGTCCTAAGCTATTATCAGACCATCATCCCTTGATTCTCAAAATAGACATGGGTAGGGTGAGGAGGAATTCTCTTTGGAGACTCAACCCCTCAGTCCTAACTGATAGGGAATTTCTAGAGAATCTTTCCACCAGAATCCCCATCTTTTTCTCCGAAAATACAGACCCAGACATCCAGGATGCAATGCAGTGGGACACGATGAAGGCCACCATCCCGGGGGAGATAATATCATACTCAACTAGAAAATACAAAGAAAGAGAACTTGAATACCAAAGATTATTGACCCAATTATTAAATTATCAAATGCTTTATCAGGAGGGTGATGCAGACCTTCAAATGCTAATAAGAAATACAAAAGCTTCCTTGCAGCAGATAATTGACAATAAGGTCCAACAGTCCCTATACTACCTTCATCAGGCAGTTCATGAGGGGGGTCCTAAGGGTATTAAGAATTTGGCACGTAAATTAAGGGCTCAGAAAAATTCCTCTACCATTTTAAAACTCAGAAACCCATCTTCAGGGAAAACATATTACACTGACGAGCATATACAACAGGCCTTTATTGAGTACCATACCAAACTATACTCCCCTCCTCCCTCTTTCCCATTGGCAGAATCAACGCAATTTTTGAAATGGGTGAATCTCCCAATTCTTTTGCCTCTTCAAATTAAAAACTTAGAGTCCCCTATCTCAGTCCTAGAGATTGATGAGACTATCAAAAAACTCCATTCTGGACGTTGTCCCGGACCAGATGGCTTTACTGCTGAATGGTACAAAAAAACTATCCAAAGAATTGATCCCAAAGCTACAGGTATTATTTAATGATATTTCCCTGGGTGGTTTGCTTCCCCCGTCCTGGGAATTTGCAACAATAGCCCCAATTCCTAAACCAAACAAGGATCCTTCAGATCCAGGATCCTATCGCCCTGTCTCCATTCTTAAAGTGGACTATAAAATTTATATGGCCATATTGGCTTCCAGACTAGAATCCGTTATTCCTCAAATTACATACCCGGATCAATCAGGCTTTATAAAAAACAGGAACACCTCTGATAATGTTCGTAGGGCCTTAATCTTGCAAGAACATATACGTACTAGGCAAATTCCATCTGTGTTCATCAGCCCTAGATGCTGAAAAAGCATCTGATCGAGTCTCATGGCCCTTTCTATGGCAAACCCTAAGAGCATTTCATTTCCCCCTTTGGTTTACCACTTGCTTAGTTAATTTATACAAGTCTCCATGGGCCTATGTTCGAACAAATGGCTCCCTGTCCCCCCCTTTCCCCTAGGTAGGGAAACCCATCGGGGATGTCCCCTGTCTCCATACCTTTTTGTCCTGTTTATAGAACCCTTGGCGTCTGTCATATGCAATACCCCTAGGGTAGAGGGGATTCCAATTGGTCAACAAGAATACAAAATTAGTATGTTTGCTGATGATGTATTTTTGACCTTGTTATCTCCTTCCCAATCTATACCTACTGTCTGGAAAATGTTAACCCTGTTTGAAAAAATATCTGGATACAAGCTTAACGTAACTGAAACCGAAATACTCTCATTTAATTTTTCCCCTTCCTTTCAATTGAAAAAAGCCTTTCCATTTCAGTGGTTGTCTATGCAAATAAAATATTTAGGTCTCCAACTCCCATTTGACCCCAGAGTCCTGGAGACAAGTCAACTATGAACCCCTAACAGTACAAATTCAAGCAGATTTGGACAGGTGAGCAACGGCTTTCTTTCCGTTTCACCAACGAATAGCGAGAATTCGCACAAACATTCTACCCCGGATTCTATACCTACTACAGAACATCCCCTTTCTTCCCTCAAAATTCTACTTTAAATCCTGGAACAGAGTGATACTAACCTTCTTGTGGGGTAAAAAAAATGACCTAGAATTAGGCTCTCCATCTTAAAATTGTCACTTTCCCAGGGAGGTCTAAATCTCCCAGATTGTGGTTTATATGCTCAAGCTGCCTTTCTATGAACACTGTTACTGTGGCTCACCAACTCTTATAGTTCCCCTTGGAAAACTATAGAATTCCACCTAAATGATCTCTTTAACATCAAAAGAATCTTGTTTTCCTCTGATGAGAGATCAGTTGCCCCTTCAGCTTTTACAGAAATTGCATCTCAGACATATAAGCTTTGGAAGGAGATTAGAAAATCTGGCCCACTGCTTAAAGTTTTGAATACTGTAAATTACTATCTCAGGATGAATCATTTACTCCCATTTATATTGATCACACCTTTTCTCTGTGGAGGGCGATTGGTCTTTCACACCTCTTTCAATTCCTCTCCCCCAAAGGCATTATTCCTTTTGATAAACTTCAGTCCCAATATCCACTTGGCAACTTTGATAGGTTCCGCTACTTTCAAATACGTAACCATATACTCCGTAATAGGGTAATTCAGCCCAACATACCATCTCCAACCCCTGACCTATTAAAACTTTTTATAGAGGCTATTAAAGACAATTTGGGATCACATATCATAGGTGTAATCTATAAAGAACTGAGAAGTGAGCTCCCGGACTCCACGGCTTCTAGCCTGAGGAGGTGGAATAGAGATTTGGATCTGGAGATTGCCTTTGAAGACTGGTCTCGATCCTCTCGGCTTGAGTTGAAATCAGTTGTCTCTCCACTGGGAGGGAATTCGCGTGGAAATGCAGTTCCCACTTTTTCTGGGCCCCAGCGGTGCTTCTTAAATAGCTCCTCGAGGTGAATGGGAGGTGCTGGAGGGGTTGTGGCTGTCTGATTGCAACTTTGGGTCATGTATTCTGGCTATGCCCCAGGCTAATGCCGTTCTGGCTTTCATTTCAAAATGAGCTTTCGACATTATTTTCAGAACCCATGGAGCTTATAGCAGAACAATTCTTAATGGGAATTTACCCAGACCATGCCCCCCCAGTGGGGTCGAACCATACTACCAGTCTGTTTTATTGCAGTTAAGAAAGCAATTACTAGACAATGGATGTCAAATCAAATTCCTACAATTCAAGATTGGAAGGGTATAATGTCAGAGATACATAAAACAGAAATTTTTAATGCTGTGTTACAGGGCCGAACCCCACCCCTCGCTTTGAAATGGCAGGTTTGGGATAAATTATAATTCTTTAACAGACCCAACCAATTGCCCATGATATCAATCTATGGTCGAGAAGAACAATTACTTCTTGGGATGTCAGAGGGTTTTCTTATAATTCTGGGTGATAAAAACACTTTTCAAGAATCCAGGTATTAAACTTGGACTCCTTTAACAGGTGAAAGATCATCAGAGTGTCAGACCCAATCCTGTCCAATTTACAAAGTGAGGTTATAATACAATGTCATCAACAACTGTATTTACTATAAAATTTATGTTGATGCTGACCTGAACTCAAATCTATAATATATGTTCTGTACCTACAAAATACTGTACTCCATGTATATGTGTGGTAAAAATTTCTAATAAAAAGAAATTAAAAAAAAAGGAGAAAAGGCAAACCTGGCAAATTGGCGTCTGATCACGTTATCAAATAGAGACTTTAAAATCCTGACAAAATTATTGAGCAAAAGACTTAGCAAAGTTTTGCCTGACATTATACATCGTGTATAATTTTGCTCTGTTCCAGGTCAGAAAACATCAGATGCATTAATCTTATTAAGGGAAATCTTTGAGAAAGGAACTATGGCACAAGTCTCTGGATTTTTGGTCAAGAGATGTACAAGAACAAGGGGGCACAATTTGAAGATAGAAGGGGGATGGCTCAGGGTGAATGTGAGGAGGTACATTTTCACAGAGAGGGTGGTGGATGCATGGAACCGCCTTCCTGAGGTTGTGAGGTCAAAAACAGTGAGGGAATTCAAGAATGCATGGAACAGACATAAGGCAATTTTAGTGAGGGGTAGGAGGAAGTAGGGTGTTGTGTGACTGGAATCTGCAGCCTATCCGATAGGTAGGAAATGGGCAGACTAGGTGGACCAAGCGGTCCTTATCTGCCTTCAAAGTCTATGTTTCTGTGTAATTATGATCAAGCAAAAGCGTCTGACAAAATATCTCATAATTTCTTATGGTTAGTTTTAAAAGCTTATGGTTTACCTCCACCCTTTATAGCTTGGATAAAGTTATGTTACCAAAAGGCCTATGTTAGACCTTACATACAGTAAATGGTAGATTGGGACCCAAATGCGCTATACAAAGAGGGTTATGACAGGGGTGCCCTTTAAGCCTCTTGTTATATATGTTAACCATCGATGTCATGATGTGGATCCTTAATCTATCACCACGTGTAAAAGGAGTCGGTAATCAAAATTGTTTAGAAGTAAAAACAATATCATACGCAGATGATTTATGTTTAATAGTGAAAGAGGATAGATCAGGGAATCTGGCAAATAAAATAATCTTATCTTATACAAAAATCACAGGGGCAAACATAAATGTGTCTAAAAGTCAGTGTATCCCAATCGGAAATCCTACAGGGAATACACAGGTGTGGCGGATATAGCAGTAGAACAAGCAACAATAAAAATATTAGGATTATTCTATGGGAATGGGGCCATGGCAATATATAATCGGGAAAAGAAAATATCCATAGTAAAACAAAAAGTTACTCTTTGGAACAAATGGAGAATGGGGAAAAAGAAACGTATTTTTATGATTTAAATATAGTTACTTCTGTTTTTCTGTATTTAGGTGATGAGTCCCCCCCCGGAAACAGCTGGAGACAGGGCTTTTTAGCTGTTTTGTTCAGTATGTATGGGGTAGCCGCTTAACTCTCATAAAAAGAGGGATACCATAACTACCAACAAAACAGGGTGGTCTCAGAAATTCCAGCCCCTGATCGGGCTTCTGAGCCAGAGCTGGCGGCCTGCAGCACGGTTAATTGCTCACTCAAGCCGCTGCCACCCACCTCTTCATCTACTGCCTGAAGCTTCCTGACTGGAGTCCCGAAGGCATTCCGGCCCCCGATTGGGCTTCTAAGCTGGCGGCCTGTGGCACGGCTAATTGCTCACTCAAGCCGCTGCCGCCCGCCTCTTCATCTACTGCCTGAAGTTTCCTGACCAGAGTCTGAAGGTAACGATTCACAGCACCACTGATTACAGCCTAAATTGAAATCCAGCACCTTTTCAACAACTTCTCCCTGATCTGCTGTCTGCTCCGCAGCTGCCCGCTCATTGGTGCCTGATGAAATTAGCCTCAATTGTATTCCTGCAGCAGAATCCTGGTCTCCACGCTCGGGTTCTGCCTACTTGAAGAAAATCCTAGCCTATTTCGACCTGCTGCTGTACCTTGTGTGGGATTTTCCTTATATTAAGACGTTTAGTCAAGATTTTAAATTACAGGCTGCCTTGCAGCTTAACAGCATTTTGGCATTTAATAGCCCAGGATAAGCCTAATTTGGGGTTGAATTTTTTACTTTACCCCTGCATCTTAGACTTTCCTACAGCTTGGTGTGGGACAAATTTAAATCCTGACTATAATTTTATTAATTTTAATCAAAGGCTGAAGTAGGTACAGCTGAAACAGCACTTCAATAGCCAGGGATATTTTAAATCATTTTATTACAGTTGATTTAGCTCAATTTTACAACTAAAGTGCATTTGCCAGTTGTTAGCTCTGTGTAATTTCATTTGTAAGCACTGTGTAATTTTCTTTTTACTACAACCCACTTACACTTTTATTGTGCTTCATACTGTATTGAACTACTTTTCTGAAACCTAGCTCTCTCCGTGTGCATTTGATTACTGAACTCTGCTGCTTAATCTTTGCCTGAGGGGAGCTCTTTCTCCTATCTTCCTCATCCCCAGCTCTACTTTCTCCAGCCCCCGTGCAAGCTTAAATTCTGTTTAATCCTTTTTCTCTCTCTCACTGCTACTGTACTTTCCTATCTTCTCACAGTCACCCTCCCCAGCCCAGTTCTTAGCCCTTTGTCTACTGCCTGCAATTAATTTGACCTGTTAAGCTCCTTTCCTACTGATTTGGCTCTGGTGCCAGCTCCAGTCCCTGTTATAATGCTGTCTTTTTCCACCCCTCTGCTACATGCCCAGTTCTTTCCACCCTTCTTAACCAGATTTCTTTCTTCCTTATCCCCCTTAGGCATTCCAGCCCCTGGTCAGGCTTCTGGGCTGGCAGCCTGTGGCACGGCTAATTGCTCACTCAAGCTGCTGCTGCCCACCTCTTCATCTACTGCCTGAAGCTTCCTGACCAGAGTCCCAAAGGTAACAATTCACAGCACTGCTGATTACAGCCTGAATTGAAATCCAGCACCTTTTCAACAGGTTCTTCCTGGTTTGCTGTCTGTACCGCAGCTGCCTGCTTATTGGTGCTCTGTGAAATTAGCCTCCAATTGTATTCCTGCAGCAGAATCCTGGTCGCCATGCTCGTATTCTGCCTGCTTGAAGAAAATCCTTGTCTATTTCGACCTGCTGCTATTCTTGCTGCTATACCTTGTGTGGGATTTTCGGCCCCCACAGACTCCCCCGCCACTCTTTAAATCTGCTTCCCCCAAAGCTGATTCCTCCCCAACTCTGCCCGTTAAGTCTGGACAGTCTGTGAGTGGCTCAGATCCCTTAAAGCTGTACCACATCAATAAGCAAAAACCTGGCTAGGTTAATATTGGCTCCTAAAATATACTTTACTCCCCACCGTTTAATCCTTCCTCTGGGAAAATTAACCATGCTGCCCCATGCTACCTGACTCATTTTCTGATGCTTGCATATCTTCTACTACCCACTCCTCTGATTAATGACACCAATAATATCATATGTGGAAAAAAATCAATCCTATAGGGATGGGTCCCCAAACTCCATGTCTGCACCAGCATTCTCAGCAGTTAATGACTGCCAGCATGCAGGCTCTCTGTGCCTATCTCCCTTGTGCAACTGCTACCCTATCCCACCCCCAACCATAACCACAATCCCAGTTGCCTGCAAATCCGGAAGACAACTCTTCTCTCGTGGCCATAGATCACACTCTCTTAAGCAACTTATGCTTCTGGATACTACGGTAGCCTGGTTACTATTGCTACCATCAGACAACATTCATCCAAATCCTGGCCCCAAATTTAGTGATGCTGTGCAATCTGAACAAACTCGCAAGATCTCCATTGCCTCAATCAACATCTGTTGCCTCCTGCCAAAACTGGACCTGCTGCAAGCATGGGTAGCTCAGCATAACCTAGATGTCCTCTCAGTGGCTGAATCATGGCTTATGCCTAGGACCGCTGCCAAAGATATCCAGCTTCAAGGTTACACTTCTTTCCACCTTGTTAGGCTAGGCAAAAGGGGTGGTGGCTGCATCATCTACATAAAAAATCACCTTCAGGGCATAGTTCTACCTCAATTAAATGTTGGGAAAACTGTGCAAATACTCTCTGTGAGGCTAACTATAGGAACTCAGGGTAAGGGTCTTACACTAATCTCAGTCTACATTCCTCCTAGGGAGTAAACTGAGGGTTTTAAAATACTACATGAACAACTGGCGGACCGTCATTCTAATACGAAGTCATTGTTCTGGGTGATTTCAACATAAATTGGTTGTCACCCAAATCTGCCCCATTTAAATACGCCATCTCCTCAATCAACATCTACCAACTGGTGGACCTACCCACTCGAACAAACTATAGAACAGGATCCAGCACCTTCTTAGACTGGGTATTAACAGACCACCCAGAGCAGATCTCATGCCTAAAAGTGCTCCCGGATTCTTTAAGCGTCCACTCCCCATCATTTTTAACAGGACAAACAAGGCTCCTAAACCACCAGCAAAAGTAATAATATCCCAGATGCTAAAAAAGGGGCATTAGGACTCCTCAAACAGCATCTCCAACAACAGTGTTGGTCCCCTGTCCTTACTTCTAAGGATTTTGATGCTGCATTGGATAACTTCGTTGAAATTTTCAATGCTGCCTGTGATAACTTTGCCCCTTATAACTAAAAGGAAGGTCAGTGGATCCCATAAACCTGGATAACCCTACTCCTCCTGACCAGATGCGCTCAGAGACCACCTGTGGCATAAGTACAAAAGTACTCTCTCACCTAATGATCTGCAAAACTATAAGGCACCCCGGAACAAATGTACTCAAGCAGTCTGCCAGGCAAAGGCCAGTTGCTTCAGGTCCGAGTTAAACTCCTCCTGGGGGGATAGCATTAAATTCTGGCAAAACATTAATACAATCACCGGGAAATAGGATAATACTACACCTACAATGTTGAGTCATGAGGGGGCCATAATACAGGACCCCAAGACCATTGCCATCATCTTTAATAAAGCTTTTCCTGATTTCAATGCTGTGCTTCCCCCTGACTACCTAAACCTTGCAAAACAGAACTTACTAAAACCACCACACACTCTACCTCTAAATTATGACCCTCCATTCTACCTCAGAGTAATATCTAAAGTGGAGGCAAAAAAATTCCTCTCGAATGTACTATAGAAGACCAGGCATAGTGCAGAGGGCTTGGACTTGAAACTAATCTCCCTTACCCTTGATGAACTGCCGACACCCCTAAGAAAAATCATCAACCTCTCCCTCATCTCAGGTAAATTCCCTAAGTTGTGGAAACCCACAGTGGTAACCCTTATTTACAAAAGTGGTAGTAGGACTAGTCAAACAAACTATACACCAATCTCTACCCCCCAATCTCCAAAGCCCTGGAAAGAATAGAATATGATCAGCTCATAGATCACCTCGACAAATATCCACTGCAATGCCAACAGCAACATGGCTTCAGAAAACTCCACAGCACTATTACAGTGCTGGTAGAGTTCACGGGGTACATTCATGATGCCTTTGATCATTGGCACTTGGTGGGGGCTACCTTTATTGACCTCACCAAGGCTTTTGATACTGTCAACCATGACCTCCTCCTGTCCAAATTAGGTGTCACAGGACTGTCTCCTGACTCGCTGTGCTGGTTCAGGAGCTACCTATCAGGACGAGTACAGTGGGTAAAAATATCAAACACACTCTCGGAATCCCAACATGTGAGGACAGGTGTTCCCCAAGGATCCATACTAGGCCCACTACTTTTCAGCCTTTTCTTAAATCAACTCCCCAAGCCTGTCAACATAAAATCATTCTCTACACAGATGATGTGGTCATATACACTAGCCACCCTGACCCTGCCACCCTGGAACTATGGCTACAGCAAGACTTTAAAAATGTTAAGGACTGGTTCGGTAACGCGAGACTGCTTCTAAACTATAAAAAACTAAAACCATGCTCTTTGCCTCAACCCACAGTCGACTCAGGTAATCCATGATTAATATTTGAAACAAACAACACAAAGTCATCAAAATGGTCTACAACTTTAAATATCTTGGCTTCAATCTTGATAGCTCCCTCTCCTATTCTGCTCATGCTGACCACGTCGCCAAGTCTGCTAACCGGAAGCTGAGTCAGTTTTACAAACACAGGCACTGCCTCACTGAAACATCTTTTCAGCTTGCCATTACCAGGTAGGTCTTCTCAATCATTGACTATGGCCTAGCTATTTACAATGTGGCCCCTATCACCACCCTTAATCGGATTGCCGCCACACTGAATAAAGCCTGCAGGCTAGCTCTTGGTGCTCCATGCCAAACTCATACCTGCAATCTTTACTCGCAAACAAGCTGGCTAAACCTGGATAACAGGATTCACTACCATGTCTGTCTCTTAGCCAAAAAAGCAGCCTTAAGTCTACTACCTCCTGGTACCAGTACTGTGCTCTGTTTGTCTGAATCAACAAGACTGACTAGGACATCAAACAACCTCTTCTACAAGGTCCCCTTCTGGTGTACCTCTCAAGAACAGAGATCTTTCTGATACTGGGCTCCACTCTGGCTCAACTCCCTGCCAGCTGAGCTACTCTCCATCAATAAAACTGGCCCGTTCATAACTGAAATCCTGTCTCACCTGGCAGGTCAAATGAAATGTACCTGCTTCCCATGAACTGTACTCCTTGTTGTTGTACTCGTCTACCCTCCTAATTAAGCACTTCTCTACTCCCCAGCTAGCAATCTTAATACCTCTACTCCATGCTGTACTCAGTCTCCTGTCCCTCACTCCTCTCACCTTCCCCTGCTCCTGCTAGTCACTGTTTCAACTGCCTACCTTTCTCCAAATTCACTTCCTATCTTTTCAGTTTCCTTAACTTCCTCAGTCTTTAACCTTGACAAGGTAACCCAGATCCTGATGGTTACTACAACTCTATCTATTACCTCCCACACTGCTTTTTTACCACACACTTTGACTACCATTTGTCTTTGTTTCTTATTTTGTTTCTTCAAATAACCTAGGCAACGGATTGATGTCAATGCTCAATGAATGTATCTACTGTCTGTAATTCTGAACGATAGTTCCTCTATTGCCTCTACTGTATTTTCTTGTTGTTTCCTTCTTGATGTAGAACCTTTGTAAATGAGCTCATAGCTCAAAGGTTGTAATCCGAGACTTCAATAAATAAATTAAATAAATAAATCTTGTGGTTTTCTTTTATACCGTCTTCTTTTTTTCAAATGTATCTCCAGTTATAGGATGATTCTTGAAACAATGGGGTGGCTGGTTAACTCCGTCTTTACAGGAAATTCTTCCAGAGTGGCATTCAGGCTCTTTTTGCCATAAAAATAAAAGCAAAATAAAACTTAATGCCTCTTTTTCCAGTTGCTTTGATTATCTAAAAAAAAAAAAAAGGTTTGTATGGGAAAAGAATGATGGACCATTTCTATATACGCCCCACTTTCACCCAAAAACCTGCTTCCAAGGTGAAACAGATTGAGGACATGTTGTTGGTTCTAAGAATACCTTCAAAGACGTGGGATGTAGTTTGGTTGTGCGCCCATGAAAAGTTAAACGTACAGGGAAATCTCCGGCATAAAGGGCTGAAAGAGAGATATTGTCCCCGACTAACCAGTCATCTAGCACTGGAAACTACGGATCATTTGTATTTTCAGTGCCCCTTCATTAAGACATTTTGGAACAGTCTACAGGCTAGCTGGAGAAACCCTATGTTTTTAAACCTTAACCATGTGGATCTATTTCTGAATATTTTTCCTACTGATTGGAATAGCCATAATCCTGGTAATCTAAGAGTGGTTTTGGCATGTTTTAAATTCTGGATTTTTCAAGCAAGATGTAGGCTAATTCTACAACAAATTACTACAACCCCGGAGGAACTGTTACATGCTATAGTAAAAGAAATTCAGAGTACTGAGAAAAATAAATTATCTACCGCAGAGTATTCTGCTCATTGGGGAACTCTAAAATGGTTGTTTTAACTCGTTTCCTTATTTTATTTCACTGTTTCTTTATAATCAGCTCTTTTACTGCTTGATTTGCAGTGGACCAAGATCAAATCAGTTTAAAAAAATAACAGAAATGTTCTTTCTAAAATTGAAGCTGGAGGGGGTGGAAGGAAGGGGGGAGGAAGGCAGAAGGAATGGAGAGGAGGGTGTGTATGTTTGTACTAAATAAATATATAGATATTTTCTAAACCTCGGGACATTTGCTCTGATGTGAAGCTAACATGTTGTGCATTATGGTTTGTTTGTTTTTTTGGGGGGAGAAAAGATATTCACATGGGGGGAGCGATGAGAGAAATTATCCATTTTCAGTTGGTCTTTGTATGACTAGAATAGAAAGTTGATTTTTTGTGTTTTTTTCTCTCTCATTTTGATATATATGGTTTCTGTTGTGAAATTAGCATGTTTTTTTAAATTATTTGATTTCTGAAGATTCAATACAAAAGTCCTCTACTCTTTAGGTGTGTGTGTGGGATATAGTATGTTTTCTAATTTTCTGTTAGTTCATTTTTTTCCTTTTTTGTGACTTGAAGGGGGTATGATTTAAATATTTATTTGATTTCTTTATAATTTTTGATTTGTATAGATTTGGATATAAATTGGATGTGCAGTAAACATGTTTGTATATATTTGATTTTGAAGATTAAATAAAAAAAATCCTCTACTCTTTTTGAGACGTGCCATTGGATCTTTAACATCCACCTGAACTACCACTAGAACAGACAGATGGGACCTCAGTTTAACATCTTGTCCAAAAGACGGCACCTCAGGTGTGCAGTGTCCCCCTCCTGCTGCACCACAGAGTCAGTATTGGGATTTAACCCAAGTGCCTGGTGTGGGGATAGAACCCACAGCCTTCTGATCTTCTGGCCTCAGAGGTGAGTGTGCAACCTACTGAGCTACTGACACTGGAGTAGGCATATAATCCATTCTAGCCTAGACAACTACAACTAGCCCAACAAACAAAAATGAAAGGCCTTTCATAGTTACAAAACAGTTGTCATAACAGTAACCTTCACGGCACCATGGGAATGAGTACTTCCATAACTGTGTGCAATACTGTAACACTGATCAGTGCAACAGCATTTTTTCAACCTCTCTTTTTACCCTTTACTATACCTCCCACTCTGGGTGATATAGTCTGGGCATTGCAAAAGACAATACGATGCAGAGATCTTGGTATGACATATACCTCTGTGTACTATGTGCATTGGCAAGTTGGTAGGGGTACCTGGTGAGTCACGAGTTAATGTGAGTGAAAGTCTGACGGTGCTTTCAGAATGACAGAGTGGAACAATTCCTCAGATTCTGGATGTATCCTTCCCATTTCATCAACCAGCAATGAAGCATCCTCAGTCAAAATGGGTTCCACAACAACTTCTGGGAATTCTATTGTTTCTACAGGCTCAACAGGTTCTCTACTTTCTTCCTGTAGCACTTCTTCAACTATGAGCCCAACATCCAAGGGTACATCTTGTGTTGGTTTGGAGTCCATGATTGTTGGTGTAGGCTATGCAAGAGTCATATTTGACACGACTTGTTGTTCCATTTGACCCTCTGAACAGTCTGATGAGATCCTTTGTAGGGTAGTACACCTCTCCTTCTGATTAAGAGTCCAAATCACCCTGATCCATTTGAGCATCAGTTGTAGGTGGAACAATTTCAGATCATCTTATCTTTTGTAGGTTGCAGGACACTCCTCATTTACCATCCACCAGGTGATGGGGGTTTATTCCTGCAGGAGATTGCGGACTTCATCATTGACATGGTGTTGGAGTCACCCAGATGGATAATTCTGAGTGACTTCAATGCCTGGGTCGACGATGAACTCTCACAGTTTGATCAAAATATCCTCCAGCTAATGACAATGCTGGGCCTTACACAGGTAGTTACCTCCTCTACCCATATAGGAGGTCACTCATTGGATCTACTCTTCCTCCTGGGGATGGAGATCACTGACTTGGGGGTGGAACCAGTCAGTTGGTCTGACCATCACACCATAGGGTTCAGTTTTGGGGCCCCCCAAATTGATCTACCCCTTTGGAAATGGTCTAGTACCGTTCTTTAAGGGGAGTTACCCCAGATGGTCTATTGGTGGTGCTGGACCTATTGGGATTGCTGGGAGAAAGCACAGGTCCAGTGGACCTTGTACTAGCCTATAATAAGGAAGTGGGAGATGCCTTAGACTTGATTGCTCCTGTTCATGTTTGACCACTCACTCTTCACCCAAGGTCCCTTTGGTAAGATGGGTCCTTGAAGGAGTTGAGGCGGGTTGGTCGAAGGCTGGAGAGAGCATGGTGGAAGTCCGGCCTCGATGCTGACAGGCTTATATTGACTGAACATTATAAGGGCTATCAATCAGAAATCACCTGTAAGAAGGCAGAGTTCCTGTCCAGGGAAATCTCTGCTGTGCAGAATCGACCAGCTCAACTATTTTGAACTGTCGACAGATTGTGTAATCCAACCTGTCTTCAGTCCAGAAGAGCTTTTTCACAAATTGAGTGTGATGAGATAGTTCGGTTTTTCTCAGATAAGGTTGCCAGCATCAGATCCGGAATCGGCCTGGCTCTCTCCATGAGGGGTTGCAGAGGTCAATGGGAGGTAGTGAGCACTCGGTCTGTCTGGAAGGAATTCAGCTGACCAGAATTCATGGACATTGTGAAGATTGTCCAGACTTTGTGTCCAATCTGTTGTAGTTTGGATCCGGACCCTACCCCCCCTTTTAGTGGGATGTGTAGATGTTATCTGCCCCATCCTAGCTGAAATTGTATGGAGGTCTGTGGAGAGGGGAATTTTTACAGATTCCTTAAAGGAGGTGGTCATTTGACCACTCCTTAAAAAACCCTCCTTGGATCCCATAGATCCAGCTAACTACCGACCTGTCTCTAACCTTCCCTTTGTTGGGAAGGTTAATGAGAAGGTGGTTGCGTTGCAACTGGACAATCACCTTGTAACTCACAACGCCTACGAAGCTCTTCAGTCTGGTTTCTGGAAGAGGCATAGTGCAGAGATTGCCCTTGATCGGGTACTAAATGACCTCCTAATGGTGAGAGATCGAAAGACTCGTACCATCTTGGTCCTTCTTGATCTCTCAGCAGCTTTTGACACTGTGGACCATGAGGTGCTTTTGGAGACCCTGCGGTTCCTTTGTGGACTGTCGGGTACAGTCCTCGAATGGTTTAGATAATTCCTCGCAGGCAGGTCTCAGAGGGTGGTCACTGGAATTTATTCCTCTGACGCCCTTCCCTTGTCCTGCGGGGTAATGCAGGGCTCCATATTGGCGCCCATGTTGTTTACAGTGTTTATGCTGCCATTGGGAGATATCATCAGGCAATACGGCTTGAGTTAGCTATGCAGATGATACTCAGCTGTATATGTCCTTTGTGCCCGGGCAGGTTGATGCAATCTCTATGCTTAACAACTACCTCTCTGAGATTAAAGACTGGATGAGCTCAAGTTGGTTGAGGCTGAATCTGGATAAGATTGAGGTGTTGGTTGTGGATCCAGGTCACCCGGGGGCGGGTTCTGAGGCCGGGCACGTCTGGCCTATGGCTTGATTTTGTCCAGCTCATTACCTCAGATTGGGTGCATACCCTGGGCGTTATTTTAGACAACATCTTGACCTTGAAGTCTCAGGTGTCAGCTGTCATTAAATCCTAATTTTACCATATGAGGAATATCGCATGGGTGAAGCACCTGATTCCACCGGGTGACCTTCCAACATAGGTCCATGCCTTCATTACTACCCATCTTGACTACTACAATGCCCTCTTCCTAGGGCTGTTGGGGATTGACATCTGCCACTTGCAACTAGTGCAGAACACTGCCGCCAGGTTGTTGACTGGTACTTCTAGGTCCAGTCACATTATGCCTGTGCTGCGCGAACTGCACTGGCTGCCAGTTCAGTAGCGGATCACCTACCAGGTAGGCTTGCTTACCTTTAAATCTCTACATGAACAGGGACCTGACTACCTGAAAGATCTTCTGACTCCCTGCTCCCCCAATCGCCCTCTCCGATCTGCCAATGAGGGACTGCAAGACATTCCCAGGGTTCGTCTTAAAACATCTGGAGCCTGTGCTTTTTCATTTGCAGCGCCAACCCTGTGGAATTCTCTACCTCGTCAGTTAAGAGAATGCCTGACCATCAGTAGTTTTAAATCTATGTTGAAAACTTATTTATTTTTCTTGTCCTTCCCTGATTGATTGATGATTTTAAATAATTTATTATGTCATTTGTTTTTATATTGTAATTTGTATTATGTACAGCGCCTTGATTTTGAAAGGCGCTATATAAATAAAGTTTGCTTGCTTGCTTTGCTTTTTGTCTGCACATAGCAGATTGAATAGTTGGGGATTTGGAGATTCTACGGAGTCCATTACATCACTGGTGACCAATTGTCCAACAGGCATCAGATGGGTTGAGTGGATAATCTGATATTTACTTGACTGTCCCTCAGGATCAGTCTTGTACACAATCACATCTTGTACCTTTTCCATTATAGCATATGAGGTATTGCTGCAGTGGGTCAGCAGTTTTGTTCTTTCATAACAGTCCCACATTTCTTAACAAAATGCAGTCTCCTGGCAGCAGTTCATGTGCCTTCACCCTTTCATAGTACCTATCTTTATTTGCTTTTTTACACTTTGCTGTGGTATCTGAGGCCAGCTTTTAGGTAGCATTCAACTGGTCTTTCAATCTTTGTACATACTGAAGGTAATTCTCTGGCCTAGCTCCATCAGCAAAGACACCAAAACACAAGTCCATTAGAATTCAGGCTTCCCTGCCAAACATCAGGTGATACAGAGAGAATCCAGTGGCATCATTTTTTGTGCAATATATGGACTAGTGCTCTAACTTATTGACTCCACTTGTTGTTTTCCTTTGGGTCCACTGTATCTAGCATGTTTAGTAGAGTTCAGTTCAACTGTTCAGGCTGAGAACCCCCTTGAGAGTGATAGGGGGTAGTTTATGACTTTTTAATTCCCCAGAGGGACAGCACTTCTTTTACTAGATGACTTTCAAAATCTCGACCTTGGTTTGAATGGCTCCATTGTAGGGCTGCACAGCGTACAAAGAACTTTTCTACCAGGACTTTTGTGACAGTTGTTGCCTTTTGGTCCTTTGTAGGATAGGCTTGGGCATACTTTGAGAAATGATATGTTACTACTAAGAGATTTGCAATGTTCTTAGAGTCTGGTTCCAGGCAGAAAAGGTCTACATAAACCAATTCCATCGGTGCACTTGTTCCTATGTTCATGAGAAGGGCTGCCCCCTGTGGCAGAGTTTTGCATCTCACACATCTGTTGCAGTTTTTGTTGCAGTTTTTGCAGTATTATTCCATGTCATTCCCTGTACATGGCCACCAAAAATTAGCAATAAGCAAGGTCCAAAGTTCGGACACTTCCAGGGTGTCCCATATCATTCTGCTTGGCACACAGTGCAACTTTTTTGAAATTTGACAGTAAAGCTTACTACAACTGCAGAAAATCTTGTTATCCTTGGATTTCTCAGTACAGCAACTTATTTTTCATTTTGAACTTGGGCCACTCCCACAGTAGCAACTTTGTGTCAGGATCGTTGGTACATACTTGTCTTTCAAACCAGTGTCTAGTCTTTGCTCTCTTTGTAAATCTTGGGGATTTAACTGTGGGAGAGCAGTCAGCTCTAGTGTTGCAAAGGGGCAGTAGATATTTGGTAAACAGTCACCAGGGGTGCCCAGACAGTTGATGAGATGATGAGCATTTGCAGTTGTCTGTGGCTCATCTGTGTGTAACTTTTTGCACAGCGCTTTCGCAGTTCACTCTGGGGTTTGTACCCATGTTCGGTAGTCTGTGGATGATACATTTGGTAATCTTGACAGGACATCAGCATCCATGTGATTAAAGCCAGGTCTGTATTCTACACAATAGTCATACGTTGACAAAGTGGATAACCATCTGCGTCCAGCAGCACCTAACTTTGCAGTTGTTTTTACATATCTCAGAGGGTTGTCATCTGTTCTGAGAGTGATGTGTGTTCCAGAAAAGTATTTGTGAAACTGGTCCACAGTTGCCCACTTGAGTACAATGAACTCCAACTTGTGAACAAGGTAGTTCCTTTCTACTATATTCAGACTACTACTGACAAAGGCAACTGGCCTCAGACCTTCATGGTAACTTTGATATAGTACAGCTCCAAGTCCGCAGAGGCTGGCATCTGTGTGTAGAACACAGGACTTTACTGGATCAGCATATGCAAGCACTGGCACATTTGTCAGACAGTTAATTATTACTTTGAATAACTCATCATACTGAGTGTCCCATCTCTGGCTGAATGGGTCACTTGGCTTGAAACACTTTTTGTTTGGATCTGTAACTGTAGAATTCATTTTACCTTTGTTTGTTGGTGGGTAGCTTTGGGTTAGATTCAATAACAGTCTCATCACTCGGGTATAGTCTTTGATGAAGCATCTATAATACCTGCAGAAACCTAGTAAACACTGCAGGCCTGTCAGATCCTTTGGCTTGATTGAAGTGGTCAAGGCTTCAACTTTACTTGGATCTGTTTGAATTCCTTGGGCTGACAAAGTATGTCCAACATATCTGACAGAACTTTGCAAAAATTGGCATTTGTCAATAAAGAGTTTGAGCCCGAACTCTTCTAGTTGATCTAGCACCTTCATCAGCAGAGCTTCATGCTCCCTAAGAGTCTTTCCAAACACAAAGACATTGTCATGGTAGATCAGCCACTTTAGGAGGTTCATGTCTCTAACTACACATTCCATTAGACATTGAAATGTGGCTAGGGCACCAGATATGCCTTGGAGCATATGAAGGAATTGGTAAAAGTCAAGTGGACATATGAAAACAGTTTTTTGTCAGTCCTTAGAAGCCAAGGGGATCTGGTAGTAACAGCTCCTCAGATCAGAACTGAGAACCAGTTACTTCCAGTGAGACAGTCTAAAGCATCCTGAATCCTCAGTATTGTATACTTATCTGGGGTGGTTCTCTTGTTCAGAGTCCTGTAGTCAACACACATGTGAGCAGTACCATTTTTCTTGTGCACAACAGGGATAGGAGAGGCATAGGGGCTTCTCAGTTCTTGGACTATTCCTGCTATAAGCAATTCCTAAACATGTCTTCTTACATCATTATTGTCTGCTGGGGCTAGACATCAGGATCATTCTCAGAAAGGGTGATCATCATGCAGCCTGATGTGATGTTCTGCTCCAGTGTCGCATCTGATATCCTACTCGTGAAGGCAAAAGACTAGTTTGTTCTGCCAACTTCCAGCTCACTCTGGTCTTCCATTTCTCAGACATGGGGGGATTCTCCAAAGTCAAAGAACTCAGGATGGAGTCCAGCATTCTCATCTTCCAGGTTGGGTTGGGGCTGTACTGTTGTGTCTGCATAGTACACCCGTGCCAGTGTTCAACCTTCTCTTACTCTAATGTCTCAATCAATCACATTCTTCATCTGGACAGTGATTCTTCTCTCATAGGCATGTACTCTCACAGACAGCCCACTTGGTTTACCCATCAATTCTTCTGGCAGTACATACTCTTCAGGGGCCTTTATCATCAGGATCTGATTCTTCACGTCTGCCTTCAGTCTCATTACTCCACTGATGATACAGTCTGCATTAGGAGTAGAACAAGCTCTTTGGCCTCACCAGTTCATGCACTCACAGTGCTCTTCAATTCTCTAGTGCCTCTTACTCCTGGCAAAGTTGGGCTAGGCATCTAAACATGTGTGCATTTGTTCCAGTTAGGATGGGCACATTTTCAAACATTCCTAACTGTGGGCAGACCAATGCTAGCATTTTAACTGTGTCACCAACTCCAGCTACTGTTGAGGGGAAGCAGTACAGACTTTCAAGTAGCCAAGTTAGGGGTAGGACTTATCACTCAAGCCCCACAGATCCGGACATTTCAATGGTTGCAGCTTACAGTTCTTAGCAAGATGTTTGTTATACCAGTCCTTGAAGATGATAGTGACCTGTGAGCCACTGTCAACAACAACTTGGGATGACCCTCCATTGATTGTAACAGTTATTTTAGTTGAAGGACCAACTAACTTGTCCAGATACTCTGATAAAATCTCCTTTCATAGTTTAACAGTGGACTTGGCTACTGAGGGTTTTCAGAAAGTTCAAAGCATCTTGCAGATGAGACTTGCATCTGGATTCTTCTGAGCATCTTGTCTATGACTCTTCACATATCTTCCTGTGATCAACACTCTTTCTGCATATGTCCATCTTTTGCACAGTTGTAGCCAACATGCCTTCTTTGTACTGACATGACTCTGGGTGGTGGGTAGCCAGTGACATGCGTGACTGCAATTGAGTGAACCACAAAACAGTGACTCTATCGTGACGCATGTCATGGGAGCTACTAATGAGGTAGGGTGACCAGATGGGGTGGGTTCGTGCATGTAGCGACAGGATGTCACTGCATGTATGCATGCGCAGGGGGTGGGAGCGAGTATGCTCAGAGAGGGGTAGGGGAGTTTTGAGGGGTGGTACCACAGTGGGCTGCCGAGCTGGCCCCGGTAGCATGGTGGGTGGGTTCTCAGCTTGGGCGGACTGGGTGCTGGGTCTGGGCACAGGTACGTTTTTGTTGCACACCTGCCCAAATTTATTTTTTATGTTTTGCACACCCCCCCCCCAAAATGTACCCCCCTGGAGTTAAGAATACTTCAGTAGGGAGTTGCGGGGGGCGGAGTGCATAAAACGTTAAAAATGTAAGTCCCCAGCACTGTTTTGTTGTGTGATGGGGAGTCACAGCACCAAAACTGATTTTCGCCACTGTGACTTTGCCGGAACAACAATTGCCTTTCAGCAGTCGCCATTATGACATAGAACCGGGTAGTGCATCAGGAGGTGGTCTCCAGTCTCTGCTACTTTGTTTTGGAGGATATGCAATTGTGGCTCTGGCAGGGGTGCTGACTGCAGTTTGTCCTTGCATTTGGGGCTCTGACAGGGATGCTGACTGCAGCTTCTCCTCGCTTTGGGGTTCTCTTCCTCTGCCAGGCCATAGATTCATCTCTTTAGTTCAATTACTAGACTGTATTACTCACTGACTTGTGTTTGGAGGTCTCAATCTACAGGTGGTGGCCGTGCTTGCATTCCTACACCCATGACTAGAAGGTTCTGGCTAGCTGAAGCAACATGTTGACTTTCATTGGTGTCTTGTCCATTATGTGGAGCTACTTCAGCTTTTGCAACCACTTCTCTGTATTCTTTCAACAAGTCTCTTAATTTTTGAGTCTCTGTAGAGGGAACATTTTCTGTGACTTGCGTAACAGCTGTTGAGATTTTGTAGGGACACCATCATTCTCTTCTTCCTCCGCTTCTCAGATTTCTCTCACTAACACGCTTTGGGATGGAGGGTTGTCGTTTCTCTCAGGCAGAAGTAACTTGAGAAACAACTCTGTGGACTGGCAGGCAGACTTCAGCACATGTTCCAGTCTCATCCAGATCAAGTCCTGGGATGCCATACCTCACTCCCGAAATACTCTTTGCAGGGGCCTTTCTAGGTAGTTCAAAAAGGTAGACAGTTGTTTTCCTTTCCATTGTTATGTCATCTTGAACTGCCACAAGAAATCTTCAATAGATTCTGTGCTTCCAAAGACGTTCTCCAATGCAGTCAGATACACTTGGGTTGGGGCTTCTGGACCTGTGGATCTCAAAGAATGAATATTCTCTGATGCAAGATCTCAGAGGTTTTCTCATTTTCTCTTCTTGGCTTCTGAGCATTGCCAATCTTGGATAAATGGAGCAGTACAGTCCATCCAAGTCTCTAGGTCATCTTCTCCTGCAGGGGTGTGTTTCACGCCCAAGAACATTCCTAGCCTACTGTATGACTCAAATCTGGGTGGCACACAGGTGGGTCTGGCTCCTATGTCTGACTGGTAAACAGGAGATCCCATCGGTGCCACCAAAGTTGTAACCGGGTCACTGTGGATGTTATGTTACTACCCCTGCCTTGTGGGCTCAAACAAGGTTGAGGAGCCTGGGTTCTGATTTTCCTGTTTGGGGAGTTGAATTCAGATCTTTTAAGTTTAGTGCAGTGCCTCCAGTAGAGTAAATTTAAGTGGGCCTGCTGTCCTGATAATACATCCCTGGGATGCAGTACCTCCCACAGCATCCCCATACACATGTAAAATATGGTTACCACCTGTCCTGAATTTCACAGGACAGTCCTGATTTGGGCAGCTGTGTTCTGCAAAAAACAATGAAAAATGCTACGGCTTAACCTTACAGTAGAAAAAAATATTTTCTAACTTTCCTCTAAATGTTGCAGAACACTATAATATTATAATTCATTAATTAAAATGATAAGCAACAGAAACAACAAAACACTACAGCACTTAGTCTTAATTCTGATTATTTAGAGAAAACAAGTCTGTTGCATTGGTCGAGGATACATATTGTCCTTTGAAAAAATCATGATTCAGTGAGAAATGTCCCACTTTGTGCTTCTTAAAAGGTGGTGACCCTAAAATCACAGTGCAACCTGAAATTCAGCAATAATGCAGTTAGTGATTTACACTAATAATATGCTCAGGAGTCAAAATATAAAGTATCAACAAAATATTTTGGGGGGGGGATTTTCGCAAGGAATGGGGAAATGCAAAATAAAACTGTTGTAAAACAAATCTCATGAACTCTTGCGGCAGGGCCAAAATTAACTGCCTGACTAGGTTGAGCCAGTAAACATAGAAACATAGAAGTTGTCAGCAGATAAGGACCTCTTGGCTGACCTAGTCTGCCCTATATTCCCTACCTACTATACCATTGCAGATCCTACTCGATCTCTGGTCTCCCCTTGCCTTGCTTCTAATGTCCTCTTGTGTGTATCCCAAGCATGCTTGAATCCTGTTACTGTTTCAGCCCTATGATCTCTACTGGGAAGTTGTTCCACCACCCTCTCAGTGAAGAAGTATTTCCTCACATCTCCTCTGAGCCTCCCCCCCCCCCAGCTTCATAGTGTGACCCCTTGTCCTAGAGCATTTTCTTCTATGGAAAATTCTACCTTTCTGGTAATAATACCTGTGAGGTATTTAATAGTTTCTATCATATACCCCCTTTCCCGCCTTTCCTCTACAGAGTACATATTTAGCTCCTTGAATCTTTCCTCATGGGGTTTTTGATGCAGGCCCTGCACCATTTTGGCAGCCCTTCTTTGTACCACCTCCACCCTAGCTATGTCCTTCCGGAGGTGTGGCATCCAGAATTGGACACAATACTTGAGGTGGGGTCTTACCAGTGATCTATACAGGGGTAATACTACCTCCCACTTTCTGCTAGTGATGCCCATCTATGCACCCAAGTATCCTGCTAGCCTTCCCCACTGCCTTATCACACTGCTTGGCTACTTTCAGGTAATCAGAAATGATTACCCCTTTGTCCCTTTCCTTTTTTGTGGTTGCTAATACCATCCCACACAATTGGTATGTTGCCCCTGGGTTTCTGTGCCCTAAGGGTATGATTTTGCACTTTTTTGCATTGCAACCCAGCTGCCATTCCTTTGACCATTTTTCCAGCTTTTTCAGATCGTCCCTCATTCTTTCCACCCCCACACTTTCCATCCCCCCGCCCTGGGTGTGTCCACTCTGTTGCAGATTTTTGTGTGATCAACGAACAGGCATACTTTCCCTTCCAGCCCTTCTGCAATGTTGCTAATAAAGACAGTGATAGTAAAACACCTTTGAGCAGTAACAGTGCCCACCCCCTTCCAAGAAAGACAATGCAGTAGCAAGTAAACTGTAAATCCTTCTATATTACCAACCCACCTTTACTGGGGCACTACTCACTGGTTCCAGTTTTACCCTTAACCCTTAAAGGGAGCTCCTTGTACTTCACTTGGTATCTAGCCATAAGAACAGTGAAGGCCCGATGACATTGCAGCTGACTGGCCAGTGGTGGTGCACTTTAAAACAAGCAGAACAAGCTGGCCCTGTGGCACAGAGGGCTGAGGCACTGGACTCCTTACCTCTCATCAAGCCAGCGACCTGGGTTCGGATACGGACTCGGGTCATCAGAAGCCAGCATGGTGGGGGGAGGGTGAGAGCAGGATTGAGCAGCCGTGGGGCAGCTGTCCTCTCTCAGGGTGGTCATTGCTCCCTCCGAGTTCTGCTGTCACTGGGTGGAGGTCCGGTGGCTAGCATAGGCGGGAGGGAGCAGCAAGTACCGGGAGGGTGTCTGAAGCCGTGGCATGCACATGCCTCCACATGTGTGCACGTGGCCGAGAACAGGGGCGGGAGAAAAATGGGGACAAAATATGGGGCATAAAATATGTATGGAAAGAAAAAAATAAAACAAGCTGAACAGTTAAACCCAAAACCCCATAGGCCATGCAGTTGTTTAAATGACAGAACCTCCAAATGAGATATTTGTAACTCCTGGCCCTTTGGCCAAATCTGTAGATTTGGTGGCAACTTTGTACACGCTTTCCCATTTACAAGGCACACCATGAGACTATTTATGGTTCTGTTTCACCACTTTCCTGTCAGCTGAGCTAATTTTCCTCCTCCTCTGTCCAAGAGGGTAACAGCTTTCAGAAAAAGAGATGTGCAAGAACAAGGAGGCACAATTTGAAGATAGAGGGGGGACGGCTCAGACGTAGTGTGAGGAAGTATTTTTTCACAGAGAGGGTTGTGGATGCATGGAACAGCCTCCCTGAGGAGGTTGTGGAGTCAAGAACAGTGGGGGAATTCAAGAATGCATGGGACAGACATAAGGCAGTCTTAGTGGGGGGTAGGAGGAAGTAAGCTGTTGGTTAACTAGGATCTGCAGCTTATCTGTTAGGTAGGAAAATGGGCAGACTAGGTGGGCCAAGTGGTCCTTATCTGCTGTCACATTCTATGTTTCTATGTTTCCTCTGCAGATGCATTCCTCTCAGGCTGATGATTCAGTTGTTGCAGTTGGGGGAGAGGGACAGCTCAAAGATGTTTCGGGTCTTAGGTGCCCCTGGATATAAAATCAGCACTACTGCCAAGCCCAGATTCATGGCTTGAATTTCAAACGTGTACATTACCACAGTTAGAGCGCTCATTTTGAAACATGTAACCCTCCCCACACATGGGGCTTACCTGGTCTGCCTCCAAGCCATCTGGTCTTGCCAGTTCTGGTTCCTTGGTACCTCTTTTATTGCTCCTGCCAGCCCCTGTGTTCTTGTTTTGCTGTGGGTATGGAGGAGTGGTGTGTAACTAGTTTAAAACCGTCTGCTCGGTGGTACATCACAATTAGCACTGGGCAATCAGTAAAGTGCTGCACAGCTCTGTGTATGCACATTCAAGCTGGCTCCTGCTCGAATGTGTGAGCTGGCAATCTGCTCACAATATCTCTTTGGCGCTGCTGTGCTTAGTGTTAAAGCCACCCTGGTGGTTCAGCAGGTGTCTCCTTTGGGTGTGTTTCAACGCCTGGGGCCCCAAAACATAGGTGGGGGGTTCTAATACATACTGAGGGAGAAAAGAAAGGGAACTCTGCAAAAGTGTTTTTAAACTCTGCAGGTTTAAGAGCAGCCAAGGCTGCATTGTGAATGTATGCTCTGCCTGTCACCTGACGGCTGGGTTACAGTGCTATGGCACTAGCAATGGGCAGAAAGAGTCTCTTTCAGTGTCCATTCCACAACCGGCAAATTTAGAGAGGTATCTGTTGGGGCATGTGAACATATACTTTTAAAATGATACAGAAGCTCTATGAATAGACTTAAAAGTTAAGACTCCATATAGATCGTTCTGATGGAAGCCATCTTGGTCACCCCTGACCTTTGCCTCATCTGATCAGTGTATGAGGAGTATGAAGGACTGCTGCTATGGCTCCTGGGTACGGAGATAAGACATTGCTCTTGACACTTTCAGCAGCATCCAGTCAGATATCAAGTGGATTTAATGCATATTAATTCTGCAGATGGACAGCTGTGTCAACCAATCAGATGCTGCTGCCATATTCACCTCTGACTTTGAAGAGTTTTTTCATCTTGAGGCAGTCTTCCTGAAGCTCTCTGTGAGACAGGGGGACTCAGACTGTGCCTGAGAAAAGTTTGGAAGTTGATCTAAGGCTTCCACAGCCACCTTCTAGGAGTCTTGACCAAGGCATTCCATAATCTGGAAAGCCAGAATTTGAGCATGAAGAACAGTTTGTTGTAAAAAAAATTGAAGCATCTGAGCGAAGCCCTCAGCCTGTGAGGAAGGTTGGACTGTGTACTTGCCAAAAGATTGGAGTTCGGGCCTGTGGTTGAAACACCCAGAGTCAGGAGATGCCTTCAGAAATCTCCAATTGTCTGGGAAGCCAATTTGAAATAAGCAAAGCTGCTTTGTGGGTTGAACCTGTTGTTGAAAATACCTGAGAGACTGATTACCACCTATAAGCCTGGGAGGTGATCTAGTTTAGTTTTATATAAACAGGCTAGAAATACATGTAAAGCCATGGTCAGACGACTAAAAAGGAATTATTTCCTTGAGAGGCAGAAGGACTTTCGGGGAAGGAATGTTTCTGAAACCTGGAAGTTAATTCATGAACTTATTGGGAATAAGCATACTTCAGCTATTCAATGCCTACAAACTAAGAATGGTATTATTACTGACTCATCTGAAATTGCCTAGGAACTTAATGATTATTTTTCTGATTATTCCAAGTATCTAATTGGGAATACATTGCTGCAAGTTAGGGTACCCCAGGAAGATTTGGCTTTGAATATCCCAATGTTTTACTTTCAATCTTTGTTACCAGGTGATGTTTTGAAATACCTCCTATCAATGGACCCTTGTCCGTCTGTGGGTAAGGATGATTTACAAAATGGGCTTTTTATTTCCTGGTATCTGATTGGCTAGTACCCTTGCCAGGGGGGTACATTAACTTTCAATAGATGCCCAGGGAATAAAAAGTACCAGTCTATAGTGCCCTCTCACCCACTAAAGTATCTTAGTGCCCACCCTGCTTCCTAATTGGCTAAAACCAGGTAATTTCAATTTAAAATTACCGCCATTTTTTTGTCTCACTTAGCGAGAGAGAGAGAGGATCTCCCCAAAGCTCCATAGTCACTTGGAATACTTCCTACCCTGTCCCCTCAAAGCTGCCTGTTGTTCATGTAAAAAAAAAAAAAGAAAGAAAGAAACATGATCCACAATTTATTTTTCCTCAAAGCTGCAGTCATTTACAAAGACGGCAGCACTCTTCTGACTGCGCTCTCGCGCTCTCTACCAATCTCTCCCATTCTAAAACTGTTTCTCCGCTGTCCACTAACTCTGTCTTTATCCAGCTGTCAGTTTCAGATTTAAATAAAAAAATAAATTCTTTCCAATCCTTCAACCAACTGCTACAATGCTCGCCCAATTCAGAATTCCTGTCCGGAACACAATAAATGATTTCTCACAGCCGAGCCACAATCATTTACAAAACAGCGCTCTCACTCTCTGTAGCAATCTCTCCCCTTCTAAAACCATTCCCCCCGCTGTCCCCTAATGCTGGAACCATTCAGTAGTTCGAGATTTAAAATATTTTTGCTGTATGTAAACAGCTGCATCACGCTAATCTCTCACCCCAGCGGCAGCCACACTTACATGCCGATCCTAAAGGGCAACAACGCTGTCCCGGTCCACATCTCTGCCTTAAAAACCCCAAAAACAACGTATAAAAAAAAAAGCTTGTCATGTCTCACCTCCTTACTTGCGAACCGATCTAAAAGTGTGTGTGGGGTGGGGGGGGTGGGGCATGACCAGAAAAAGCAACTACTACACATCCCTCTACTGGTTAATACAGTAGATACAGGGACTACTTTATCAAATAAAGGGAAAAAAATACATTTGTAGTCATTCTTTATAGATTAGGATTTTTTTTTCTAATCCTATAAAAATGTCACATGTAGCCCATTTTTCTAAGCGCAATAATACCCTCCAGGGTGGGCAGTATGGGCAATACCGAACTTCCCAGGGGTTATAAGGCCCTCCGCCTATGGTGTTGGGCCTCATTACGCCCTTGAGCAGTCCGGTATTGCCCAATACTGCCCACCCTGTCAGGTATTATTGCTTGCATAGACTTTCGACTTGTGAGGACCACTGCTGATCTTCTTTGTTTTCCACTTTCTGCTATTTTTAATTTATCTTTATGTAGGTCTAGTTTTCCTAAGATTTGGAAAGATTCTACTATTGTTCCTATTTTTAAAGCGGGTGATGTTTCTGATAAATCTAATTATCATCCCATTTCTTTATTAGCCCCTCTCTCAAAAGTATTGGAAAGAGGTATTTTTGACCAAATTATGGAGTACTTGTCTAAATATAATGTTTTAGCATCTGCACAGCATGGCTTTAGGCCAGGACAGAGTACCATGACTGCCTTGGTGGGGTTCATGAGCAAGGTGCATGAGGCCCTTGATAAGGGCCACTGTACTGGGGCCGTGTTCGTGGACCTCACTAAGGCATTTGATTTGGTCGAGCACCCTTTTTTGCTGTCTTCTTTAGTTAATTTGGGAATTTCTAAGGATGTTAGGGACTGGCTGGGTAATTACCTGGCTGATCGCACACAGGTCACAAGGGTTAGTGGTCAACTTTCTTCTTCTTCTAAGGTTTCACTTGGTGCTCCCCGAGGTTCTATTTTGGGTCCCCTTTTGCTTAGTCTTTTTCTTAATACCTTACCTTCTGTTTGTACCAGATCTCAATTTTTTTTATATGCTGATGATGCAGTGGTCTTCACAAGTGGTTCTCTTTTTAAAAATGTACAGAAAGATTTAGCTGATGATTTTTTAGAGGTACAGAATTGGTTCAGAGCTCATGGATTGGTTTTAAATGAGAAAAAAACTAAATCCATGGTTTTTGCAAATACTAAAAAAAGATTGAAAATGGACCCTATATTGTCATTATACACTGTTTCTAGTACTTTGATTGAACAAGTTGAACAATTTCAGTACCTAGGTTTATTGATGGATGAGAATCTTTCCTATGAACCTCATATTCTCCATATGGCAAAGGTGACTCACCAGCGACTAGGAGCCTTATATAGATTATCTCCTTTACTCACTGATACTACACGTCTTTTGTTGGCTCAAAGTTTTTTACTACTGTTAATTGATTTGGGGGTTTTGTTTTACTATTCTACAAGGGAGGGATTGTTATCCAAGGTAAAAGTGTTACTTAATTCAGTTGCTAGATTTGTAGTGAAAGTCCCACTAAGGGTGCTTCATTGTAATCTTTTAGAGCAAGTGGGTTGGCTTCCTTTGGACGGTAGATATCAACTTCAATTGGGTATTTTGGCAAAAAAGGTGATACTTAATAGAGTCCCTGATTGTTTTTCTCTAATTTTTAAAAAGCAAAACTCACAGTTAAATACACGGTCAACAGTTAAATTTTCTCTTAGCATTCCAAAAATGTGCACTTCCCTTGGACAAAGGGCACTATCTTATATATTACTTACTTTTCTTAACACAGTACAATCAGTTTTTGACTATATGAACCTTTCCCTTTGTTCTTTTAGGCATAAGTTGAAAGAGCATCTTTTTACAGAATGTAAGTGTAAGTGTAAATGTTACTGAATGATAATGTTGTGATATATTTATTTATATCTGTCTTTTTTTAAGTTGTATGTATTTATATTGTATGCAAATGTTATTTGTACACTGATCGCCTATGAAAACGGGTCTTTTTGGCCCATGGTCCTAGCAGTATAAATAAATAAATAAAACAAACAAACAAACATGTTTCAGGAGGTATCCATGTCTGCTAGCCCACAGAGGACAGTCTGGGAAACTGGCCAGGTAGTGTCACAGCCAGGCATTACCCATCATCTTCCTCTGAGAGCTGGATGCCTAGATGTGTGGGGTGAAGGGTTTGGCCCTGGTCCCCAGCACTGCTCTGTTCCAGCACCTGTAACAACGCATCGAGAAGGTGACAAGCTGCAAGAGTCTGCCACACTGCTACAGCCAAGCAGGCCCCTACTATTGACGTAGCACTTGACAACTTTAAAAATTGCTTCCTGAATGTCTGGAACCTTCATGCACCCCAAAAAAAAAACTAGAGTTAGGGGCTCCCACCTCCCATGGATCTCCGCTGATATCATCAGCAAATGCCGCACCAGGGACCAGGCATGGAAAAAGTACAAAACAACTAGCTCCCATCAAGCCTTTCAATCTTATCGAGCCCTTCGTAACTCCTGCAAATCGATCCGACTAGCCAAACAGAACTATTTTTCGCTGGCCCTTAGCACAAATCTTAACCACCCAACCCAATTCTGGAAAACTATAAAATCACTCCTATCCATGCCTGTACAACCACCTACCCCGGCCCTATCCATCCTCGGTTCAGCTGTCACTGGCCCCTTTGAAGTTTCCTCGGCTTTTAACACCTTCTTCACCAACAGCGCTTCTTCCCTGGTACAGAGCCTACCTCTTTCCCCACTCAAGGCAACTACCACTCTTAACTTCCAGCACACCTCCCCCCCTTCTCCTTCTGACCTGTCTCCCCGGCCAAAGTCTACCAAGCACTGTGTAACCTAAACCCCAACAAGGGTAAATGTCCCTCAGGCATGGACTCCAGACTACTTCAGCTCTCAGCCCCTGCTATTGCTGCCCCGATAGCCAACTTGCTCAACCTCTTCTTCTCAACGTCAAAAATTCCCACAGCATGGAAACTGGCAACTGTCATCCTACTTCCTAAAGGGGGGGACCCCTCCTCCCATGGGAATTACCAACCCATCTCCCTTCTCCCAACTCTGGCAAAAATACAAGAACAATTTGTCTTTGCTCAGTTCTCCCAATACTTAGTTGAGTCCTCTTTCTTCACCCCTTACCAATCAGGCTTCCGAAAATCTCATTCCACTGTCACCTCCCTATTAAGAGTCACAAATGATATCTTCTCAGGTATGGATAAAGGCCATATCATCTTGGCCATCTTCATCAATCTGGCCAAAGCCTTTGATACCGTCTCCCACACAATCCTACTGGACAAACTAAAGGCTGCCGGCCTATCCGACCTTGCCACTAACTGGTTTTAGGCGTACTTGCATGGCAGACAGCAAACTGTGAGAATTGGCCCCAGCATATCGTCCCCCCTCCCTATCACCATGAGAGTTCCTCAAGGTTCAGTCCTAGGCCCAATCCTTTTCTCAGTTTTCCTGAATGAACTACCGCAAGTCTGCTCCCATTCTGCTATACAAATATACGCAGACGATACTGTGCTTTACAACACTGGCCCATCCGCAGAAACAGTGCATGCCCAACTGCAGCAGGATTTCAACGCTGTTCAACATTGGCTCAGATCAAATCAGCTTTTCTTAAACGCAAAAAAGACAATCTCACTAACTTTTGGCTCGCAACCTCGGCTCTCCCGACTCACCATCCGCCCCCTTTCCTAACCCTGGACCTTGCCCCCTTAGAATCCTGTACCTCGTTCCGCTACCTAGGCGTCTGGCTCGACCAATATCTAGACTTCTCAACCCACATAGACTCCCTTCACAAAAAATTGCTTCCAAAACTGGGGGCCCTCTATCGTAACAAAGGCTGCCTGCCTACCCCGGTCAGGCAGCTCGTGCAAAAAATGATACTTCAATTTTGATTACGGGATGTAGTCTATAGCACCCGCCTCACCATCCACTCTGACCAGCCTGGACACTCTTTCATTCCTTCTACCGCTTCATACTGGAAAGTCCTAAACTGATGCACCACTGTGACCTATATAGCTCCCTGGCCTTTGCCTCACTCTCAGCCCGCAGACTAATCCACTGCTCAAGAGGTGCTGCTAAATACTGGTCCCATACCCTTCCTCCCTACCTGAATTCTACCTTAACTACTCAACCCCCGTTGGCTTACTCGCTGCTTCACTCGGATACAAGGCGTTTCCATATCCCTCGTATGTGTACCTCTATGGGTCAGGCTGCACTTAGTTACAGCTTACCTAAACTATGGAATGACTTCCCAACAGATATCCGCCACTTCTCTAATCCTAGACACCTCAACACCCGCCTCCATGAATATTTCCTCACTGTCTGCTCCTGCACCGGGCCTACACATTAGTAGGCCCAAGCCCTGCTGGGCCTCCATACCATGTTATTTTGACATAGTACGCAATCCTCTTTAAAGTCTACAAATCAATAGCTATGTTAACTTTATATGTACAATGCAATGTCGTTTGCTATGCTTTGTCTCTGTGCCTGCCTAGTCTTAAGTTGCATGTCTGCCTTAGCTACCTACGTGTATAGTCTTTCATATTGTGCCTCCTCAACTGTACAAATTATTTGTGTTTTGTGGTTCCCCTCATTGTCCCTTCCCTTGTTCCCCCAGGTCGCATCTGGAAACGAGTGGTTAGCCACTCAGTATGCCTGCCTGGTTAAACTCTTAAATAAATAAATAAATAAATAAATAAATAAATAAGCTGCAACCTTGTTCAAAGTACCTCAGAGCTATAGAAGAAGAGAACTATTGCTGCTCAGACCCTGCCTCCTGAGTCTTTAGAACCATGAGTCAATAAAGGGCCTGCTCTGTACCTAAAGGTGTTTATATGTTGTTCTTTCAAAGTTACTGTTTGGTCATCAGGCCAGGAGTGTCAGTTCTAATCAGAAAAATAGTGCTTGCATCAGTTCAAAGGGTTTGTGTTGACAAATATTTTAACAGTGCACCAATGCTGGCCAACCAGCTGCACCATTCTCAAGCCTGCAACTGCTCCAGCTGGGGACCCAGATTAACTCTGGGAGCTCTCAATGTAAGTAAATGGGGGAAATCTAGTACCAGATGGAAGTAAAAGAGCTAGGGGCACATTGTGTACGCAGGTGTGGGTGGGCACAAATGCTATTGTTGTAAGTGGGATTCTGTTAATGTTATGTATGCATATTAAATGTTTGCATCACTGTTTTTCCTGCATCCTATGTTCCCTGCCTCAGTCCTACCCCTTTTGTGAATAAATTATTAGTTAACCTTTTTAAACACTGTCTGTGAGCAGATAATTATATGTATTTTGAAATACTGCAACAAGGGTTGGCATTCTGTGTGTTGGGTGACAGTGAGGGGAGGTGGGTAGGTATAGTATCCCAGGGGGTTGTATCAAATTATCATCAGGGAAAATTTAACTATTCTCTAAGTGAAGGCACCCTGCTATTTGTTTTATCTCTGGAAACAAACCCTCCCTATCCAGAACAACAGAGCCCAGGCTCCTCTACCTTGTTTGAGCTCACAAGGCAGGGGTTGTAACCGAAAAATACACAATGACCCAGTTACATGGGCATCAGTTTATACAGTTCAGGAATGGGCAGTGTATGTTACTCAGCAGCAATATTTTTTCAATACTCATTCATGAACAAGTGTACCCCTCAGCGCCAATGTCACCGTGGATGTGCGGAAGAAGTAGCTGACAGGACTTACGGTTGGTCAAAATAATTGCTAAATGTAATATTTTTACAGATCTACGTATATGTTCCAATTTTGTGGGCACAGTAGTTGCAGAAAGGGTCAGAAATAACATATAAGGGGAAAACTCTTGAAGTCATAAAAAAGCTGACAGTATCCCTAGTTCTGTTAGACTTTAAACAATCAGAAGATATGCAATACTGTAATTTTCACTGTATAATTTCATTCAAAAATACAGTTTACTACAGGAATGTGTATCGCCTTTCTAGGAAGGCATCTTATGGTAGAGGACTGTAAACAGACTGAATTCAACCTATTTCCTTTTATAAAACCATTTTCTAGAATAATGCATTGACCTGCAGAGAGAAACTGTGTGTTTATACTGCTGTTTCACTGTCACTTTTGTAGTAGTACTGCCGTATTGTCCCCCCAGTACCCCCCCGGCCAGGATGCCTCTGTAAACAAGCTATTTTGGCTTTGTAGGCATTTCCTTGTCAAACTCTTTCAGTAAATAAAGGATGTCTCCATGTAGTTGATTATAAAGACCTTAATATCAGTATCACAGTATCTAAAACAAGAATCTGCAATCTGCAGCTCACAGATAAATATCCAATCAAATCATGCTACTATCACCCAAAGATGAAAGTAGAATTCAGATTGCTGCTCCCCCAACAACTTTTGATTTATGGCTGATCCAGCCATGTCACAGAGAATACATCACTGGGCTTCACCTTACTTTATATCATAAAGGAGGGAGATAAGACCTTTTCCAGGTATGTCAGTGAAAGAAAAAGTCCAGTGGTGGGATTGTGAGGCTAAAAGGGGAAGGAGGAGAGTGTGTGGAGGGGGACGTAGAAAAAGCAGCAGTCCTGAACAAATATTTTTGTTCAGAATTAAGAGTTGCAGGGGAAGGGGAGGGACCACAGTTAGATGGTAAAAGCGCAAATCGAAAGAAGGTGGACACCAGTCCATTTACGGAGGAGAGCATCCTAAAGGAACTCGCAAATCTGAAAGTGGACAAGGCAATGGGGCCGGATGGGTTACATCCCAGAATATTAATAGAACTTAGATGCTGGCAGCACCATTGACAGCCCTATTCAACAGGTCGCTGGAAACAGGTATGGTTCCAGAGGACTGGAAGAGGTCGAATCTAGTCCCTCTCCACAAAAGTAGGAGCAGGGAAGAGGCTGGTAATTACAGGCGAGTCAGTCTGACCTCAGTGGTGGGAAAATTAATGGAATTACTGCTTAAGGAAAGGATTGTGATATATCTTAAATCCAGTGGAGCACATGATCCAAAGCAGCATGGATTCACAGCAGGAAGGTCTTGTCAAATAAATCTTATGGATTTCTTTGACTGGGTGACCAGGGAGGTGGATAAGGGAGGGTCGGTGGATGTGGCCTACCTAGATTTCAGTAAGCCCTTCAACACTGTTCCACATATGAGGCTCGTAAACAAGTTGGGCAGCTTGGGAATGGGTCCCAGGGTGGTATACTGGGTCCAGAATTGGTTGAGCAATAGGACACAGAGGGTAGTGGTGAATGGAGTTCAATCTGAACAGAGGGGGGTGCCCCAGGGATCAGTGCTGGGACCAGCCTGCATCAATGTCTTCACCAGCGAAATTGCAGAGGGGCTGAAAGGGAAGGTATGCCTCTTTGCAGATGACACTAAGATTTGAAACAAGGGTTGACACTCCGGGGGTGGAGAAAATGAAAAGTGACCTAAGCAAGCTTGAGGAGTGGTCAAGAGTGTGGGAGCTAAAATTAAATGCAAAGAAGTGCAAAATCATGCGTTTGGGGAACAGAAATCCATGGGAGGAGTGCATGATGGGGGGGAGGTACTGATGGCCACCAAACAGGAAAGGGACCTGGGGGTAATCATATATGATGACCTAAAGGTGATCAAACAGTGTGCAAAATGCTGTAGGGAGAGCAAGTGGTATGCTAGGGTGCATAGGGAGTGGTATCACCAGCAGAAAACAGGAGGAGGTGATGCCACTGTACAGATCACTGGAGAGACCTCATCTGGAGTACTGTGTCCAGTTCTGGAGACTTCATCTCCGGAAGGACATAGATAGAGTGGAGGTGGTTCAGAGAAGGGAAACAAAAATTATGAAAGGACTATACCTGAAGTCATATGAAGAGAGAGACTAGAGGACCTCAATATGTATTCCCTGGAGGGGAGGAGAGGAGAGAGGTGGGAGATATCATAGAGACCTTCAAGTATGTCAACAGTATAAATAAGGTATAAGAGGGTAGCATCTTTCAGAAAACAAGATGTTTGAGAACAAGGGGTCACGATATGAGGCTAGAGGGGGAAAACTCAGAGGTAATGTGAGGAAGTATTTTTTCACAGAAAGGGTGGTGGATACATGGAACAGCCTCCCTGCAGAGGTGGTGGGTGCAAAAATGGTAGGGGAATTGAAGAATGCATGGGATAGAGGGTACTCTAGAGAGGGTAAGCTGCAGATAAATTAGGATATGTGGTAAATGCAGTAGATAGGGAAAATGAGCAGACTAGGTGGGCCGAGCGGTCCTTATCTGCCATCAAATTCTATGCTTCTATATAAAGCCATTTAGGCTTTGACCAATATATGGTTGATCCATTATTTTATGTAATATGATTTCCTGATAATTATTATGCACAGAGACAAAAAAACTTATTACAGTCCACTTCACAGGTTAATATTGACCACCTCAGCTCCCTAAGGCTCTAGAGACATGCTGGTTGCACACAAGGATTTTAAGCAGTCACAAGCAAGTGTAGTGGAGGAATAGTCAGGCACAATATAGGAAATATATACCAAAGCAGTTCCAAAGAACAAATATGTAAGCAATAATTACCGATGGGGTGGGGCAGTATTGGGGAACACCAGACCACCCAGTGGTGTAATGAGGCCCGACACCACAGTCAGATGGCCTTATAGCCCCTATACCACCCACTCTGGAGGGAATTATTGTGCTTAGAAAATGGCTACATATTGCATTTGTATATAACAAATAAAAAGTGTGAAAAGAACAAAAAATTGCACAAATGACTGTAAAGCTGTTTTTTTCCTGTAAAATAGTCCTTCCACTGGTACATTTGCCAGGAGATGGTAATGCTGTCTTTTATGATTGCTTCACGGGTGAGAGGGTTCTTCTCCCCAACACACAGAAGGCACATTGTCTTTTGTTTTATTTTCACGCTAAGATGGCTGCCTTACAACCCCCCTCCCCCATCAGTTTGTGTGGGATACTGATGCTGATCTTGAATTGGGAAGGACAGTAGTGCTACAATCAGGCAACAGACTCACAGGGCTGAGGTCAGGTACTGTACTTGGTTAAAAAAATGTTGACAATGTTTTTAGATGGTTTCTCTTTTCTCGTTCCTGGTTTTGTCAGCATGGGAGAGCAGGAGGCAAACTCTGCAATTTTGCACATGCACTGTCAGGGAGAGATGAAATGGGTGGTGGTGTTGGAAGTGGAGTCGAGAAGGACTGTTAACAGTGTGGTGGATTTGGAAAACAAACTACTTGTTTTACTGCAGTTGAACAGTGTTTTTACTGTAGCTGTTGAACTGTGTTTTAGCTGGTAGCCTGGGAAGCAAGCAGCCAGTGGTAGAGAAGCGAATGAAGCGGCGCTGTCAGGCGCAATCGGACAGGAAACTCAAAATGTGTGCTACTAACTACAGAGAAAAAAAAATAAAGGTACTTTCATTTTGTTAAAAAAATGTGATTGCTTAGATCGTGGGGGTGGTTTGTTTGTGGCTGGTTACCAGGGCGTGTGTCAGGTGAAGATTGCTTGCCCAGCTGCCAACTCACTCACAAGGCAAGAGATAAAGATGGCAGCTAGTGAGTTTGAAAATTCAGGGCACCCAATGATATTCCAAGTAATGGGGCACCCTGAACTGGTACTAGTTTTTTAGCGGGCTTTATCAGAAAATACCAGCCTGCTAATGTAGGTCTCCTAGCGAATTAGAAAGCTAAGATTTACTTTGCCATTTTCTAATAAACTCTAAATGTTTTATTCTCTCAAAGTGGCAGGGCAGTGTTACAAAGCAGCGAGTAGGGCTAGTAGGATTTTGGGGTGCATAGGTACGGATATCTCCAGTAGGAGAAAGTAGGTGGTGCTACCACTTTATAGCATGCTGGTGAGACCCCACCTGGAATATTATGTCCAGTTCTGGAGGCCACACTTTAAAAAGGATATAGACAGGGTGGAGGCAGTCAAGAGGAGGGTAACTGAGGGGTTGCATCATAAGCTCTATGAGGGGAGACTGAGGGATCTCAACATGTATACCCTGGAAGAGAGGAGAGTGAGAGGGAATGTGATAGAGAACTACAAGTACCTCAGAGGGGTGATCAAGGTTCAGGAGGGGATTCTCTTTCAAATGAAAAAGAGCACCAGGACCAGAGGGCATGTGATGAAGCTTGTTTGGGGGAGAGGGGGGTAACAGGGATAGGAAGGAATATTTCTTCACTTCTGTTGGGAGGGATGCTATCAGAGTAGAAAAATCATTGGGGAGTGGGAAGGGGAGATGGACTGGATGGCATTGTTATTGTTCATCCATGGACTAATGAGCTGGCTTGCAGTCCCTTGGAGGAGGTTCAGGGTAGCTTTAGGAGGTTGATGGGGGCTCAAGCTGGTAGCAGACTCTTTGATTTTTCCTGAGGTTCTGTCAGTTTAGAGTAGGGAAGGGGAGGATTCTTCTGATCACTTGCTTCAACTCATGGCTGAAGAAGTAGTTCAGTACTTGATAATTTCACACTGCATGGACCTGCATTATGTTGCTATTTGATACTTAATTACAATGTTTTTTACTCTTTAAAGTAAGCGTATGATTTAAAAGGAAAACATTTTGGGCTTCACAGCCCGATACCCCGGAGTGGCAATAGCCCCTCTGTGGAAAAGTTATAATTTTTTACTCACTGTGTAACATTTGGGAAGGAATCGTAATACTTGACAAACTGAGAGCCAGCCAATCCCTTCCCACTTTCTAGTCTGCCTGCTCCACCTCCGCACTCCCCTATTTTGTGAAGCGTTTACCAGGGAGGCGTGGGATGCACCCCATTCAAGGGGCTAATTTTAAAACGATTTTACTAAACTTTAAACTAACATTTGATAAAATGAAATCCACTGCTCAACTAATAGGGACCCTATTAGTTAAGTGATGGCCCTGATTACCTGAAAGAACTCCTGATCCCTTACCACCCTGTGAGACCGCTCCGGGCAGCCGACGAGGGGTTGCTAGAGATCCCAAGGGTAACTTTAAAATCTGCTGGGGCCCGTGCTTTTATGTTTGCGGCCCCCTCCCTTTGGAATTCTCTACCCCGTCGGATTAGGGAGTATATGACCTTAGGGAGCTTTAAACAGGCCTTGAAATCTTTCCTTTGGGTAAAAGCATATGGCTGTATCGATTGCTGATTTGTATTGTTTTTATGATGTTGATTTTGTTATATTTTATTGTCTTATTGTACTGCGCCTTGATGCCTGAAAGGCGCACAACAAATAAAGTATTATTATTATTAAGGCTTTCTTTTTTGTCAAATGTTAGTTAAAAGTTTTGTCAAATAATTTTAAAAATTCACCCCTTAGACTTGAATGGGGTATGTCCCTGCGCTTTCCCTGGTTAAATGTCACAAAATGGGGGAGCACGGGGGATGGGGGTGGAACAGGTAGACTAGGAAGTGAGATGGGATCAGCTGGCTCCCAGTTTGGCAATTATTATGATCCCTTCCCAAATGTTTCACAGTGAGTAAAAAAAATGATAATTTCTCAACAGAGGGGCTATCGCCGCCCTGGGGTAGCGGGCGGTGAAGCCCAGAATGTTGGGTCACATAATCTCTTTAAGGTTGCCTCCCATTTTTACTACTGGTTTGAGCTCCTGAGGTGTGATCCTAGTTGACTGTTAATGTAAGGTTTTTTCTTTGTATAAGAGACCGGAAGGGGGTGCAGTATGGTCTAATGTTAGCAGCTTTTATTATTTTTGTTAATTATAAATGGGCTATTATGCCCTCTGCTAGGAATAAGGGCTGAGGTTATTATGATGTATCAGCTTGGGAGTTCATCTTTGCCAGATTGGACTTGGAAATTCTCTTTTAATAACATAGTTATATCCTTATTTAAAGAATTTAACAGAAACACTTGGGAGCTTTACATGTTTTCCCTCTATTCCCCTAATGAAGGTGAACATATTCCTTATGTTCCTTGCCTCGCAATACCTCTTTCCTTTGTTCTTCTTCTGTGTGGCAGGTCACAGACTATTACATTTTTGCTGCTCTCTAAGCATATGTGAGTGTATGATAATGCATGCACTAGGGGGCATAATGTGGGGGTTAATATGTGATCCCAAGAGACTGGGTTGGTGACAGGAGGATTTTGGTTTTTGGCAACGTTGATATCTAAGATCATATTGTAGTAGTAGTAGTAAAATATTTTATTCATATTTTTATATGAATCAGGATAATCTTGATTGAAATAAAACTAATTTACAATGAGATCTTTTGCATTAAAACACATTGATACATCGCTGCAAACACAATACAATGTAATGTAACCCCCCCTGCAAATGGGGGTTCCCAAAAGACTTCCAGGAGCTTGCTTGAATGCTCCAAGCCTGAATGGTGTTTGGCATTTAAGCCATTTATCAGTGAGTGTTTTTAGAGCCTCTGGTACTGTCTCTTTAAGAGCTGTCTGCTTGCAGACATAATTAGTTTGTATGGGGGGACTGTGTGCTTCTCTGTTTGAGTACCACTCGGCTGCTGCTAATTCACTCTATTTTGCAGTCACTAGGAGTGCAAAGGAACGTATCTGAAAGATGTAACTGTTTGCCAGAAATAATTTAGAGTAATAATGAAAATACAGTTTGTCTAACCTGCTTTCTTTACAGTCAGAACTGTGTTTGCCTAGTTCCCCATTCTGGTTTTGAACTGCTGAACTGGACCAATCAGTGTGGGTAGCTAGCTCTAAAATGGTGCCTTGGACGAATCAGTACTTGGACTCATAATCTGAGCCAGCCACAAGAGGATTGTAGGGCAGTGACTCTGGGAGATGTAGTTTAGACTTAGGCGCCTTTTTGGACCAACAGCAGCAGTCTATTGTGAGTGACAGCCAATCCAGTCAAGAACTGGGAGGAACTCAAAGGAAGTGCCCGGTTTTGTCTGTTGGAGTTTCAGTTTAGCTTTGGCAGTGAAGGGGAAAGAAACCCTGTGCTGCTTCAGTGCACAGTTTCAGTCAAAAAACGTGTGTAAGGCCCAGAGTTCCGGTCTGTAGCTTGTGTAACTGCTTGTTAGGACTGAATCCGTCCTGTGAAAAGAATCAAAGGATCTCTGAAGAGTAGAAACCAGGCTCACCTGTGAAGACTGGAGATTGTTGAATTGCACTCGGTCTGTCAGGAACTGAATCTGCTCGTGTTCTCCGGGTATTGTGCAGTAATTGCGATCGGGATAGAGAAGCAGCCTGCCTGGTATAGTACTTTCTTTGCCATATAAATGTGTGAGGAGACTCGTGGAGCTCAAGAGTAGCCCTGCTGACATTGAAGGACCCTATCTTGTTTGGAGGTCGTGAGTACTAATTCAGGGTCGCTCCCTGTTGAATTGCCACAATAAATCCAAATGGAATCACTGTACTGCTGACTGTTTAAACTAAATTTTCTTTTCTCTGTGGGAAAGGGCCCCTACCAGCTGCCACGGTTTGGACTAGCCACTAGGGCTTGGGTACCCAGGGACAGTAACTGGTAGGGATAGGCCTGTGCACAGAGCCATAGGTAGATGAGTAGAGTGATAAGCTAATTAACCTGATTTCCTGTCCTTGTTATATCCCCTAAATAAATCAGAGCTGCTTGTTTCAGCAAAGTTATACTGCCTGAGGTATTTGTCTATGTTAGGTACTGTACTGTGATTGTTGCACTGTATCTTATTTCACAGGAGGTCCCAGTGCGGAACCAGACCTGGGGGTAAGTGTATACTGTGAAGGTAATTCTGATATATTATGTGGGCCACTAGTGGGAAGAAGAGGGGTTGCAGTGTCCCAGAGGGCTGTGACCCAGTAAGTTTAACTATTGCAAACCCTGACCTCTGGGTGGAGGCACCCGCCATTGGATCCAGGCCCCTCAACCTGTTAGTGGCAAATCAGGCAGGGGTAGTAGCCCCTGGGATAGCGCCATCTAGGGATTACAGTAACATAAGACATATTTACTGTAGGTACATAAATTCATAATTGGCTGTCTAGACAGGAACCAACCAATAAATAACATTAACAAGGCAACTTGGGCAATGAGTTTTGCTAAGAGGTTTCAGGGTGATGTATGACAACACTGACTAATGTTACCCATTGTCCTCCTGAACCAGGACTGAATCTTTGACCACGGCTTGTTTCCTGTGGGGGATCTTATATTTGATGGAATTTTGTTCCACTCAAATGGGCCTCTGTAAAAAACTGATTGACTGCCAATCTCAAGATTACATTTTGGGATTGCCAAGTCAGAAACAGAAGCTGATCTCAGGGTTACAAGTTTTTCCCTGTAAAACAGATTCTTAGAAATATATTTTATGCCTATCAGAGACTTGGCTGAAGCCTTGGGTGCCTGATGCCACTTGTCTTGGGCCTGGTTATAGCATTCTAAGGAAAGACCGTATTGGGTCAAAGAGGAGGGGGGGTTGCGGTTATGTACAAAAATCATCTATCCCTGAACATCCTACCCTGCACTGATTCCCTAACACCTTGTGAAACTCTGCACGCTACCCTGGCACTGGGTTCAAAACTGCTACACATCATTTGTGTCTACAATCCACCTACAAGCGGGATGAGTGGTCTCCAGAATTTGCTACAATATGTCTCCAGAATGTAAAATCAAATGAGTCTCTCCTTGGGACCTGAACCTTAACTGGCTGGGTCCACAGCACAGCATCCTTGAATCTCTAATACAGAAGCACAATCTACACCAAACTATCACAGGCTTTACCAGAACTACTACTCAGCACTCAGGGTCCCTACTTGATTGGATCCTCACCACCAGACCTGATCATGTACTAGATGCCACAGTGCTTGCTGACTCAATCACTGATCATTCCCCCACACTTTGTCGATGGCAATCCTGTCCACCTCCTCCTCCTCCACCACATCTGATTAGGTTTTCAAACTATGCTGCCCTGGACAAACAAGCCTTCCTATTTGACCTCTCTTGTGTTGACTGGTCTAATATTTATACCGCAACCAATGTTGATACTGCCCTCAATTCATTTCTGACTGAATTTGGCAACATCCAAAAGAAGCACCTCCTACAGTCAAAAGGAGGTAAGGGCCAGCATTCGAGGTGGCTGAAAAAGACCTGCTTCAAAAGTTAAAAGTTAGAGACAATCAATGGAAAAGTACAAACAAACTGGACTGCAGTCAGATCTCATTCTGTATAAACAATACAGAAATGACTGTAAAAGATGCATCAGGCAGGCCAAAAGTAAATACTGCCAAAACCTGCTGATTAATTCTTCCAATGACCCTGCAAGTTTTGGGGTCACATTAAGTCCTTCTTGGGTTCTGCTAAAGATGTCACTCCCTCAGATATGGTCCTACATGGTGTACTGTAATGATTCTGCTACCATTGCAAATGCTTTTAACCAACAATTTTCTGACTTATCTGCCTACACAGCTTCCCTCAATCACAATCCTCTGCTTCTGGTTAACACAACATCTGAAGGACCTCAAACAACCAACCCCTTCTACTAGGGAAGTGTCTAGGCATCAGGTCCTAAAACTGCTCAGGTCACTCTCTGAAAACACCAGTACTGGCTCAGATGGCCTAGAACCAAGACTACTAAAAATGGCTTCTTACTACATCTCTGGCCTCCTGGCACACATCTTCACCCTATCTCTCCAATGGCATTGTCCCTGAAGTCTGGAAGGCAGCCAGAGTCACTCCTGTATTTAAGAAAGGCAGTAAAAATGACATATCAAATTACGGCCTATTGCTATTTTGTCTGTTCTGAATAAAATCCTGGAAAAAGTAGTATCCATGCAAATCACTGAATACCTTGAGAATTCAATTTACTAAGCTCAGCACAACATGGTTTTAGAAAGCATCACAGCACCATGACAGCACTTGCAAAATTCACTTCAGATATAGTTACCAATATGGATAGAGGAAAGTTAACAGGGCAGTCTTCATTGACTTAACCAAAGCTTTCGATCTGGTTGACCATTCTCTGCTACTATCCGCCCTCAGTACCTTGGGCTTCTCCCCAGTCACTACCTGGTTCAAAAGCTACCTCTCCAACAGAACACAAGCTGTTAAGTTTAATTCATCCATGTCAGACAGTGCTGTTATCAACATTGGGGTCCCTAGGGGTCTATACTTGGCCCTCTTCTATTCTCATTATTCATTAATAAACTTCCTGAGCTGGTCACCACAGGTCACTCACTTCTTTATCGCGGATGGCCTGGTAATTTATTATCACTCTGATAAGGTCCTGGATCTAAATGCTGCCCTCACTGCAGATTTTCGTGCTGTACAACACTGGTTGAACTCTCAACGCCTGGTTTTAAATACAAATAAAACAAAAGTTATGATGTTTGGCTCCAATCACAAGCTTAGATCCTGTCCTCTGACCATCTCTGTCTCTGATATCGATGGGGACTTATAGAAACTGTCACTTCCTTCGTTACCTTGTGGCATCCACCTGGATCAAACCTTGGACCTGAAAGCACATATACAGAAACCTGCAAGTCAATTAACTGCAAATTGAGGCTGCCTATAGAACCAAATACCTGCTCACCCCTGCTGCTAAATTGGCGATAGCCAGAGGCATTCTATTTCCAACCCTTACATATGGGTGTCCCATCCTGTCCTTGGCCACCAAATCTTCACTGCAACTATGGGATACTACCTTCAATAATGTGCAGGTATGCAATCAAAGCACCTCGGCTGCAGCATCATTGTCTCTTATATCAGGACCTTGGTTGGCTCTCTCCTTCCTCTACCAGGCAGTACTACTTGTACAATTTAGTTGATTCCATCCTAAGGATGTCCAAGCCTGCTATCCTGTCTGATCTCCTCAGGCGCGCCATTCCCACAAGGAATCTTAGATCGGCTGATCAGACTTACTATCCATCCCTTGTCGGACTAAAAGGGCATGGGCTCCTTCCATCATGCTGCCCCCACCTATGGAACCTACTACCTCAGGATCTAAGAGATGTCTCCACTCATGTGACTTTTAAGAGCAAACTCAGGACTTTCCTCACTACTATGGACAAATGTGTTTGCTTTGACCCTACCTGATCCGCTGCATTTGTACTGTTTCCTCATTGCTAGCACTTTTGCCTGTCCAAATGGGTGTTCTATACTGTGCCTTGTAATTAATGTTTATTTTGTGCCTTGTAATTAATGTTGCCTTAACCTGTTTCTTTATAAGCCTAATATTAGCTGTTGACAATTGTAAGTCGTATTCTACTCCATGACATTCTTATCTTCACTTCACAGCCTCTCCTCACTTAACCTCACTGCTGCTCTCTTCCCCCTTCTTCTGTTATATCCTCTTCCCCTTTTGCCACTCCCACCAAACTCACCTTTACCTGTTCCTACCTCATCCATGCCCCTCCTTAGTCCCCACCCTCCTAGCTGTGCTTAGTCACCTCTCTCCACCTACTACCGCCTACTCCCACCGTCTACCGACCCCCCCCTTCCCTGCCCTGCCATCTCTTGGTTCCACTGGCTCGGCTTGACTTTGACACTTTTGCCGCTATTGCCGTAACTCCTCCGCTTCTATCCCCCTCTCACCGGCATCCTCATTCTCTCCCTGCCGTCTATCAGTTCCACCAGACCGGCTGTATTTTCCTACCTCCTACCGCTGTTGCCATCTACTGCTGCTCCCCCCACCACCCTCTCTTCGCCTGCCGTCTTTCGTCTCCATAGGCCCGGCCGCAGGTTGGTACCTCACCCCGCTGTTGCCCTATCTGACAGCACCTCCTTTCCACTTAATCTCTCCCTCCCATCTTTTTGCCAGTTTTCCCTTCCTTGTGTCTTTTCTACTGATGCCTATCCTCTCTTATTTTCTGCCTTCTACTATTCACATTTTTGAGTATGTTCCATGATCAAGTGCTAAAGTATATTTTTGTTTACTAATGTATGTTACATTGCCATACGTATTTCTCTCTTCATTTTTTGTACTCGTTGTCTTAATAATCTGGCTGTACTCTTTGTGTATTGTAATTGTACCTCCCGGGTCGTGCCTGAAAACAGTCACTTGCTGACTAGCGCACTTACCCGGTTAACAAAAACTAAATAAATAAAATAAATAAGGAGGAAGTCTACCATGTAGACCTCTATACACTAACATCAGAAGATGCTCCTGTCTACTTTCATATAAGGTTAACCAGCATAGCTGGTTATATAAAAAGCACTTGTGTGTATAACGGGGATCTTCTAGAATAAATCTAGCTAGTCTACCATGGCAGACTTCCAAACATTCCAGGTCACCTTTTTTACCAGAGGCATAAAGGAAATCCCCATAATCAAAAATAGGAATTACCATAGAATTTACTACTCTTTTCTCTAATATCTGGATTCATACAAGTTTTAACTCTATAAAGGGCTGCTCATTTTTTCCCCTATAGTTTTGATTAAATTATTGATGTGAACTGACCAACTCAATGTATTGTGGATGTGGGGGTTTCCAAGATGCATGACGTGAGGTGAGCTGATGGTGAGTAAATATCTCAGACCCATGACTTCCCTACATATATTAACTTTGAATGCTAAGAGCCTCAGTAATTCAGTGAAGTTAAAAAAGTTGTTGTTTCACTGCAAGTTCCTGGGAGCAGACATGGCTCTTCTTCAGGAGATGTATTTGCTTGACAAAGAGCATATTTAATTGAGGTGACATTGGGTGGGACAGGTGGTCTAATCTTCATTCACTTCTCAGGCTAGAAGAGTGGCTGTTTTAATTAAAAGTGATCTGCTGCATACAATATCATCTCAATAGCGAGCTGAATTGGATACGTGAGTCTTGTTTTCTGGTTCTCTTAATGGTGTGCCAGTCCACATTCTTAATTTATACACCCCCAGATCTAAGGACCTTGGCTTCTTTAAGCAACTTTGGCTAATTCTGGTAGGTTTATAGGTAGGATTATTTGGGGAGGGGATTTCACTTTTGTTGCTAACCCAATATTAGGTCACTTATCTTTGACCCCATTTACCCTCTCCAGAGTTGCAAAATACGTGAAGGAACAATGTTTTGAACTGAGATGTTGTGATGCTTAGAGATTTATTTTTCCTCAGGCTCATGATTATTCCTTTTTCTCTCCAGCAGACCATTTATACACAAGAATAGATAGAGAATGCTGAATGGGCATCTATGCACAACTAGTGTGTGTGCCACAGAGGGATTCTGATTCCCTTCCTCGAGAGCATAGCTCAAGAGGTCCATGGGAATAGAACCCCAAGGTGGCACACTGCACTGGTTGGGCATAGAGTTGCCCATCCAGTATTTTTTATAGTGTATACTGCCCCCTGAACAAAATAAATACAGTTTAAACACTTTTTTATTTTTAAATAGAAACTAAAAATTGTTTGTTTCCACGTCCTATTCCAGTAGTTAAGGCTGGTTGCTTGGGTGAGATGTGTGGTTGCTAGGGAGCAGGCATCTAATTTGTAAATAATTTCAGATATCTGATTGATCCTTTATTTCATTTTAACTGCAAATATCTGGTTGATCCTGCATTTCTTTTTGTGGTATGTGATAGATCTGTTTGGGTTGCAAGTTTGAGTGATCATGCCACCACCGCCATGAGAGTTTCTTTGGTTGATCTTGTCATTTCTGTTGCTTGTAGCTCATGCACTTTTCAGATCAGCTGGAACATTGTTGTACCCCAGAAGGGTACAACTGCATTCCATAACCTTTGAACTGTGGTACAACAAGGTTTCAGCTGAGATGAAGAGAGATTTAGAATGACATTCCACCATATATTATATAAAGTTATGGTCACAAAGGAAGGACATGTCTTCTTTTAAATTATAGTGTATGCTGTTAGTTAACATTGCCCAGGGTCACATCTGAAAAATGGACCAGGTGATGTTAACAGATACACCCTTCATGAGCAATTAATGCAGGACATTAAGCAGTATCTTCAGGAAAATGACACACTATCAACATTACCTCCCCCCAACTTCCATTTCAAAATAGTATCCAAAAAAGAAGTACTAAAACTTCTAAAAAATATAAAAACTACTGGGAAAGCAGGCTATAACAAACTGGAATCCAAACTACTTAACAATGCCACTCCAATTATTGCCCCCCCATTACTTGGCTTTATAATAGATCCTCCCTTTAAGGGAAAGTTTCTGCACTGTGGAAAGTGGCCCTGGTCATGCCAGTCTACAAAGGTGGGTCACAAGAGCATGTTGAAAACAATAGGCCCACATCACTACTAAGCATCCTAAGTAAAGTGTTGGAAAGGATCATGTACAGTCAAATTATTGACTATATTGAGCAACACAAGCTTTTAACTGATCAGCAGCATGGCTTCAGAAAAAAACATGGAACCAGTACTGCTCTTGTCAAGCTCACAATGGACATCTACTCAGCCTCAGATAATGGACTCAGAACAGGTGTGGTCTTTATTGACCTCACCAAGGCCTTCGATTTAGTAGATCATCAGCTACTCATTATGAAATTAAATTATCTAGGCCTAGATAGACTCACAGCACATTGGTTCTCTGACTACCTCCAGCAAAAGTCACAGCTAGTTAGATGGCAAGGCTCACTCTCTGAGAAATGTCCGATACTTGATGGAGTACCCCAGGGGTCTATACTGGGGCCTCTGTTATTCTCCTTATTTATAAATGATATGCCTAAACACTGTGGTGATGCAAACCTGACCTTGTATGCAGATGATGCAGTATTATACAGGGCCTCTCACGACATAGCCCAACTGAATCACTCCTTGAAGAATGACGTTCTACTTCTTGACAGTTGGCTGATAAGCAATAAACTTGTTTTGAATGGCAAAAAAATAAAGGCCATATTATTTGGCCCTAACAGCCTGGGATCAGATAGATCTAAATTTTTTACTCCCACTCTCACAGATGGTTCAAATGTTGACGTTGCCAACACCATTAAGTATTTAGGAGGCTTACTAGATCGAGACTGCACCTTTAAAGCACATATTGACCAGTTGAACAAGACCTTGAATTAGAAACTAGGTCTACTATATCATCTCAGTCCTTTACTAACAAAGGATTCTTGACTAAAAGTTGCAACTGGCACCATGTTACCTTCCTTGTTATATGAATCTCTGGTTCTATATTCAGTTAAAGGTGCAGAAATCCAGAAACGTAGAACCTTATACCATAGGAAAAGCAGGTTCGCCGCTGGGCCCCACCCATGGAGCACCACTGTCAAGTGCTCCAAACCCTAAATTGGCCCCCTCTAGAAGGCAGACTCAAATATCCAGCTCTGTGCTTGGCCCACAAACTCAGACTTGAAAATGCTCCCCCAGCCTGGCTGGCACAGTAGTTTCCAAACAAAGCAGTAGGAGCCTCAGATTCTCCAGCCAGCAGCTATTCCAAGTCCAAAAAGCTAGGTCCTCCCAAGGACAGCGGTCCTTCACTGTGTATATACCACACCTTTGGAACACATTGCCAGGAAAGCTCCAGGAATACAACTCCTTAAGGGAATTTAAGAGCGGACTCAAGGCTCATCTAATGAAGCTGAGAATCTGCATTTGCTACTGCTAATTTCTCCACAAAGTCCCTTAGTACTCTGGGCGATGGGAGAATGCCGCCTAGACTAGTGTAACTGTCATGAGAGATCTGAATCCCATAGTGGAACAACCCCAATAAATTACTGCCTTGTAATAACTGGGATTCAAGCTAGGGACTTGGTCCATGTATTAATGAGGAAGTAATTGCACTGTGATCTATGGCTTCCACCACCTCCCTTTCTTAATGTGGTGGTCGCTAGTGAATGTCTGTCAAGATCATGTACCCTTTTTGTAATATATACTCAATTGTTCATTGTATTAACATATGTCCTCAGCTACTTTATGTTGTAATGTGATCAATTATCTTTCTTGTTCTATGTAAAATGTCTATGCAACACTACCTGTAATTAATTCTGGGTCACCCCTGAAAAAGGGACTGTAATGGTTCCAGCGGGCCTACCCAGTTACCAAATTTAAATAAATAAATAATGAAGGACAGTGGATGATCTAGGCATACAGTATTGTGGGACTCTTTTTAGAGCATTCATTCGGGGCAGACTTTAGCCTATACAGCTTAGCAAAAATGTACTTCAGGGGCAGAGATCCAAACTTTAACTGCTGAGTTGCAATCCCATAAGTAGTGCACATGGAGGTGCCCCTGCTTTAGATCATTATAGACCCGTGCTTTGTATAAAACATTTATTAGAGGAGGTCTCTCAAGATCAGGGGGAGTGTGCATAGAACCAGTTTCGCCTCCGCTATTATGAGCATGGTAATAAGAGTGGCAAAATCTTGGCTTGGCAGCTGTGATGGTACAGGCAAGCTAATCTGGTAGAGGATATCAAAGATGGGAAAGGCACTCTACACCATGACCAGGTAGGTGGAGGCTGCATCATATATGTTAAAGACACCCTCCAAGGCAGGGCAGTCCCTTGCCCCACCACAGGTGACAGCTCCCAAATGCTTGCAGTCCAGTTGCAACTCAGCTCCCAAGGAAAGCATTTAACAGTTATACCTGTGTACATTCCCACAAAAAATCAAGCAAACAGCTTCAAATGAGCTCTAGACTACCAATCCAAACTCTGGGATAACTCTGAAATCCGAATGTTAGGGGATTTCAATATAAATTGGTTATCCTCTGATGCAGCTCCATACATGGATGCAATTGTGGCTATTGATATGGTGCAACTTGTCCAGTCCCCAACTCGAGTAAACTGTTGGACTGGCACTAGTACTCTTATAGACTAGATACTAACTAACCAGCCACAAAGAATAACTAGTACTACTGTGCTTGCTGACACAATCAGTGACCACTCACCAGTCTTATATACCTGGACTAACAAGACACCTAAAACCCATCCCAGAACAATAACCTCGAGAGTCATAAAAGAAGGGCAACTTGCTTCTCTCGCTACACACCTCAGCATGCTACACTGGGAAGGGGTCTACGCTGCACCTGATGTGGATACTGCAATTGAGTGCTGTATTATCACCTTCATTAAGGCCTGTAACATTTATGCTCCTTTTAAAACAAGGAAAATTGAAGGTTCCAGTAAGTCTTGGATTACACTGCAGCTCCTGGATCTTATGAGAACAAGAGATAACCTGTGGCACAAAGCCAGGAGCACAGTCTCTCACTGACCTCCACAAATACAAAGCAGCACAGAATAAGTGCACCAATGCCATCTGCCAAGCTAAAAGATCTTACTTTAAAAGTGAACTAAATAACTCCTGGGGCAACAGCCGCAGATTCTGGGAGAACATCAAAACCCTTCCAGGGAGAATGAGCAAAACCACTCCCGCATTGCTCAACACTGATGGAGTAATCACTCAGGATCCCAAAAAAATATCACAAATACCTTCAACAAGGCCTTTACAGACCTAAGTGGTGTGCTTCTCGTAGACTTCCTACCACCCCAGCCCAACACCACCCTTAGCAGTAACATCGTCCCAACAGCTATCACAACTCCTCCATTTTACCATGGCTGAAGCTAAAAATACCTAAGAAAAGTCCTCGGGAAAACTAGAACCAGCGGGGACTCGCTTGACCTCAAGATCCTTGCCCTCACCTTGGATATCTTACCCTCCCCCCAACATGGATCCTAAACCTCTCACTAACTATGGGCAAGTTCCCCTCATGCTGGAAAACTGCGGTGGTCATGACAATCTTCAAAAGTGGAGACAGAACAAGCCACACTAACTACCGGCCAATCTCAATTTTACCCCCTCTCTCTAAAACCCTAGATAGAATAGTTTATTACCAGTTAGTAGAATACTTAGAAAAGTACAACCTTCAATGCCCACAGCAGCACGGCTTCAGGAAGGCACATAGTACTTCCATGGCCCTGGTTGAATTTACTGGCGTTATTCATGAATCACTTGACCGGGGGCTCTTGGTGGGGGCCACTTTTATCGACCTCACCAAAGCCTTCGATACGGTCAATCATAATTTGCTTCTCCACCAACTACACAACATTGGGATAACTCCTGTCTCTCTGGGTTGGTTCCAAAGCTACCTCTCCAAAAGAACACAGCAGGTCAAGATCCATGACATTCTATCTGACCACAGAAATGTCACCACAGGGGTGCCCCAAGGCTCCATATTAGGGCTCCTGCTATTCAGCCTGTTCCTGAATGAGCTCCCTAAGACATGCCAGCATAAAATTCTTCTATATGCAGATGATTCTGTGCTCTACACTTGCCACTCTGCACACCCAAAGATCTAGAAAAAAGAATGCAAGCCAATTTTAGTGATGTGGAAAAATGGTTCCTTGATTCCAAGCTCTTGCTTAACTACAAAAAAACAAAAATGATGGTGTTCACCTCTCATCAAAATCATTCTAAGTCACTTCCCCTCAAAATAGTTAATTATAAGCATGAGACACTCGAAATGGTCTGCAACTTTAGATACCTGGGAGTCATCCTTGATGGCTCACTCTCCTATAGCTCACACATTGACTATGTTGCTAAAGTATCCAGTGCCAGAATAGGCCAACTATACCGGCACAGACACTGCCTCACGGTGAGTGCAATCAGACTTGCAGTCAACAGATCGGTGCTGTCAGTCATAGATTATGGCCTGGTAGTCTATGGAGCAGGCACTGACACTGCCCTTAAGAGAATTAAGACCACATTAAACAAAGCCTGCAGACTCGTCCTGGGGCAGACCACTTAACCCACACATGTGAGCCATACAACAGCACTGGTTGGCTAAATTTAAACAACAGGATCCAGTACCAGGTCTGTTTGTTAGCTAAAAAAGCCACTCTTGGTCTTGCACCACCTGGAGTGCAGCAACTACTTAACCACTCTACCAACTCCAGACCAACAAGAGGTTCCAGCAAAGCTAGACTAAACATCCCGTTTCACTATACCTTGCAAGGGCAATGATCTTTTGAACATAGGGCTCCCCTCTGGCTAAATTCCCTTGGCTTGGAACTGGTCTCCGAACCAAAACTAGGCCCCTTCAAAATGAAGCTGCTAATGAACCTGGCCTCTGTTAGTAAGTGCGACTGTGATACCTAGGCCTAATGCTATACTGAGTTTACCTGACATTACACTTTCCACCTCCCCCCTCACACATTCTCTGATCTTCCCCACCTCTAGCCATCTGACCCCCCCCCACTGCCTACTATTAGGCTCTGACCCACATCAACCCTGCCCGACTACTCCATACCCTTATACTTTAACAGCTGCTTGCACCAATTCCCTTCCAAACGAAAACTCTTTTTGGGTGGATCCATCCACCCCTATCACTACCTCCCCTTCATATGCTGCCCCCTTATCTGCCCCTCATTCAATTCAGTATTAACTCCCCCCCCCAGCTCCACTAACCAACTTCCCCCAAACCTCCTTCAACCTCACCTAATGAGCTAAATACACATAGCAGCTCTGTCTGGCTATTCCACCACTACTGTTGTACTACTGTGACAACCTTGCTTTTGTTATCTTAACCAATTCTCATGTATTTTGTACTGATGCACTTGCTTAGAGTTTGTAATATTGTACCATACCTGTAATGTAAATGTCATTGTTAATCTGATTGTACCTTGTTTGACATGGAGCCTTTGTAAATGAACTCTGTAGCTCAAAGGTTTTAATCCGAGAATCAAATAAAATAAAATAAAATAAATGAAGGTATTAACCAAAATTCTACCACTTATTTTCAGTCACTGTATACAGCATCAATGGGTGATCCACTTGCGGTCTTTTTGGAAGATTTTTTTTGATCTGGCTTTCTCCTATTTACCTTCTCTCACAAAGGAAGATAGAGCATTATTGGATGCCCCATTCTCATCTGCAGAGGTGTTGGGAGCCATGAGTGTGCTCCTATGTAGGAAGGCTCCTAGTCCAATTGACCTCTATAAGCATCTTGCCCCAGTATCTCTGGGTCCTTTACTTAGAGTTTTTTCAGGTTACATTGGAGCAGGGGACTGACTCTTCCTTCATCTTTTTTACAATTATCACTTTATTGTTGAAACCAGGCAAAGGAATTTGGTTTCAGCTTACCATCCAATCTCACTGTTAAATGCTTAAGCAAAGATTTTGCCAATGTGATAGGAAATTATAGCACTGGATCAGTCAGGTTTCACTAAGGGCAGCAATTGCACTTCTAACACTTCCATAATTTTGCAGGTACTCTATATCTTCTCAGGTTTCAAATTCTCTAGTTCTGGTTTTACTTGATGCAGAGAACTCTTTTGACCATGTTGAATGGGACCATGTGTGGTCTACTTTGCATGGCTTCAGGTTTGGAGATCAGTTCCTCTCAATAATTCGGTTAATTTACCTTCATCCATGGGCCACCATGCTAATGAACAGTTATATTTCTCTACTGTTTTGCTTAACTTGGGGTACCAGACAGGGGGTCCCCTTCCCCTGCTTTTATTTGATCTGGATTTGGAACTTCTGGCTTAGGCTACTGGGGAACATCCCTCTAGCCATGGTAATAATTTTGGTTTAGCTAGAAGTATAATGTTTCTATATGCTGATGACATGCTGCTTATGATTACACACCCTGCAGTCTCCCTCCCTAGAATTTTTAACATTATTTCTATCTTAGATGGGCAGTCTGGATACAAGATCAACTGGGATATATCCATAATTTTGCCTCTGTATTCTGCTAATCCTGAGGAACTTGAAGCATCTCTCCCATTTCCTTGAACAGAGAATGAGTTTAAATATTTGCTAACTAATATTCTGAAATACACGGATCTCTTCCATATTAACTACACTCCTCTTATTTCAAGGATGAGGCAAAAACTGTGTGCTGGTTGGACCTTCCCCTTTCTCTCCTCAGCCACATAAATGTGGTTAAAATGACCATCATATCTAAATTTCTGTATTTATTTCAGATCCTCCCCGTTCCAATATGTAAGAGTTTTTTTTTTCTGTCAGCTGCAATCTGTTATCTTCTCTTGGATCTGGGCTAGTAAGGCCCCAGAAAAAAAGTACCATTATCTTACTACTACTTATTCTAATGGGTGCCTCAGCCTCCCATATTTTACATTTTATTACTGGGTTGTTCACCTTAGTATATTGAGGTCATGGTTTCTCCCAGTGCTTTTGCACCCCTCTGTTGCTATTCCTAAATTACTCATCAGAAGACTCAGACTTGCAGGTCTGTTATATAGGACCTTTCAAGCTATCAGACCTAATTTATACTGCTTCCCCATACTTCTTCACTTAAATAAAATATTATATAAAGTACATTTTCACATTCAGTGTCTTCAGGGAGTAAAGGTATTGATATCATTATGGGACATGTTCTCTCTGCAGGCCTTTAAGGATAGTGGTTTTCACTTCTAGAAGACTAAAAGTATGTATTTGGTGGGTCACCTCTTTGAGACAAGTACAATGCTGACTTTTGCATAGCTGAAGAAAAAATACTACCTTCCCTCCACACAATTTTTTTAATATATATACTGGCAAATGTCATCATTACCTGCTAAAATTACAGAGAAAATCTGTGAAGGTAGATTAACCATCATCTATAGCTGCTACCTGGGACCAGGGTGCTGGGGGCCCTGACATCATTTCTAAATTATACATTACTATACTAAGCCAGGCTAAGATAACTAACGAAGTGGCCAAGCGTAGATGGAAATTAGCTTATATGGGATAACCAGGGCTGGACAACAATCTTGGAAGAAGTTATTAGAACCCCATGAGTGGAGCTCTTAAGCATACTCACTATTTTTGTGTACAGAAGGCCTACTATGTGCCTTATCAGATTATTAGATTTCATCTGGGCCCAGATGGCAATTGTTCCAGATGTGAATTTCCTGTGGTAGATACAGCCAACATGTTTTAGGCATGTGCACAGTTGTTTACATGCTAAACTTAAGTCGGGAATATGGTCTCAGAAATCACACAGACTAAAATAGTACTGATGGATCATATTGTGTTGTTGGGAGACTTGATATCCCTAAGGGATTATACTTTTGTTTATTTATCCTTGGTAATACCAAACAAACAATACTGGCATATTGGAAAGATTCTGCACCCCCCCCCCCAAACAAGGAATGGCCTTCATGGGTAAGCCAGGCCGCTAGCCTTAAAAAGTTTGCCTACAGGGTTCAGAGACACGAGTGGGTATGAAGCCGTATGGTCAAAATCTGAAACCTAACTCCATTAATCAGGATGATTTTTCTCCCAAGCTTGGGGGGGCTGGGATTCTAATGGACAGGTTGGAGGAGTCTGGTCCCTCGGGGAGCTTCCACTTACAGTAGTATCATTTCAAAGACTTGGTTTTCTTTTAACATTTGAGTTGCCAAACTCTGGGATGTGATGTCCCAGACACTTCTCTGTCTTTAATGTCTGCTGACTGTCTCCAGTATTTCTTAAAAGTATAGTCTGTTTAGAATTAAGTTTGCTTCTTCTGTAAACATTACAAGCAGTGTATATGGCTGGCTACATAGAATATAACACTGAATTGTTTGACCTGCAAAACTTCAGTTAAAACTTATTTAAAAAAAATAACTGAGAGTGGTGAGGAATTGGTCCCAGGCAAAGGTCTTAGACTTTAAGAGGGCATATTTTTTTTTTGATAGACTAAAAAAGATGTTGAAGGGGAAACTGAAATAAGTAACAAGGGCAGAGAAGGTGGAATCAAAGTGCAAAGTGAAAAAAATTACATATCAGAACTCGCAAATCTTTGTGGTAAGGCAATAGGCGGGGACCCTGTATACTGCGGCAAAATGGACCTACATTCTGTGGTGGGTCTCATACTTGCTGCAACCAAACTATGAGTAATTATGCAGTGATGCTACAGCAATTATGTAATGTGCTTTACATTCTCTGGCAACTTAAATAAGCCCCAAAATGAAATCTAGTATCCTTGAAAGAATCCCCCAAAAAGGCATCCTGGGGCAGTTCAGCAGATGTACAGGCAAACCAAAACAAAGCAATTCTGGCATCAAACACATGGCGCATGGGACTTGCATACCCTGGCCAGTAATTGGGATTCTTGATCCTGTGTACCACATGCCGCGAGTTAGACCAGCTTTTGCTGGTCTAACTGTGGACCTTTATCACGAGTTTGCACCTATATTTGGTGCAAGTCTCCATAAAGAAGGTAAAGTGTTGCAAAAGCACACAACCTTTGTGAATCGGGTGCAATGTGTTTGGGGCAGTGCAGGACTTGTGAAAGCCCTGCATCAGCCTTTGAGAATTGAGCCTCATAAGTTTTTCATAAAGCAGACTTCCTGTAGTAACTCAATATTTGTAGAAGGCCACAATGTTCATCAGCTTCAGGGCTGAGTGCCAGTGGATTTGATTTGTTTTTTTGACACCATTCCACATAGGAGGCTCATAAAGTAACTGAGCAGCTTGGGGGTGGGTCCAGTGATTGTAACTGGTCAACAAGTAAGTTAAGGGATAGACAACAGAGGGTGGTGGTAAATTGAATTTGCTCTGGGTAAGGGAGGGTGACCAGTGGGGTGCCACAGGACTCTGTACTGAAACCATTCCTCTTTAATGTCTTCATAAGTGACACTGCAGATGAGATGGAAGGGCAGGTCTGTCTCTTTGTGTATGACACCAAAATCTGCAATAAGGTGAACACTCCAGAGGGGTGGAAAAAATGTGCACAGATCTGAGAAAACTCGAGAAGGAGCCAAGGATATAACAGCTGGGTTTCAATGTGAAAAAGTGCCAAATCATGCACTTGAGGCACAGAAACCCAGAAGCAGAATACAAAATGAGAGAAGAGGTATTGATGGTCACCAAACAGGAAAGAGACCTGGGAGTAATCATATCTGATGACCTCAAGGTGGCGAGGCAGTGGGACAAGGCAGTGGATATGGGCCAGTGAGATGCTGGGATGCATATGCAAAGGCATCACCGGTAGAAGAAGGGAAGTGGTCTTGCCACTGTATAGAATGCTGGTGAAACCCCACCTGGAGTACTGTGTCTGGTTCTGGAGACATCAAAGGAAGGACATAGACTGAGTGGAGGCTGTCCAGAGGAGGGCAACTAAAATGGTGCAGGGTCTGCATCAAAAGCCCTGAGGAGAGAATAAGGGACCATGTTATGTACACCCTGGAAGAAAGAAGGGAGAGGGGGGATATGATAGACACCTAAAATACCTCACACGGATAGAAAAGGTACAGGAGGGTAGTATTTTTCAGAGGAAAAGATGCACAAGAACTAATGGACATGCAATTAAACAGGAAGGGGGGTAAATTCAAGAGAGATGTGAGGAAGTACTTCCTCACTGAAAGAGTGGTGAATGCCTGGAACAGTCTTCCAGTGGAGGTGATGAGGGCAAAAACAGTGGCGGTCTTCATACATGGATAGGATATGTACAATGAATCTTAGTGGTAAGTAAGTGGGTGGAGGGAGCCGGAGAGCAAATAGGGTCTGCGGTGACAGTATAAGCAGGGAAAAATAGACAGACTAGATGAGTCAAGTGGTCCTTATCTTCCATCAAATTCTTTGTTTCAAACAACATGAAGTCTTGCTGTATTCTGACTATTGCAGTTAGGTCCTGCCTTTCAACTGCCCCAGAGAACAAAGAGTTAACTTTCCATGGCCAACAGGGAACGTTCAGCGCGAGCTCGGTAGAAGCCTCTGTCTGCTGTTGTTTAAACTCCAACCATCAGATTCTTTACTCCGCCTCACTGAACAGTCGCTCCGGAGATTTCTCCTTTGCTCGGTTCGAAAAAGTCAGTTAAAGTGTAATTTTTTCGCTCGGTTTCTACTGAATTTCTGCTACTGAACCTGCCGGTTTAAGTCTCTGTCTGTGGTACCGTGAGTACTAGATAGGTTTTGCATTTAGTTTCTGTGCGGAACTTGTAAATATTGGATCGGTTCGGTTTGAACCGATCAGATTGATCTTAAAAAAGTTTTGAATTTATTAGAGTGTGGTAACCGGACCGTATCGGTTCTAAAAAAGACGGATTTAATTAATGTTTTTTTCCAAGACCCGTAACACGGTCAGGAACCGATAGGGGTGTCTTGCCTAGCGGATTGCCGAAAAAAGGGTAAGTTTTGGATAGGATTGGCCATGTCTGAGAAACCCAAGGAAAAAACCGGGCCCACTGGGTTTCAACACTATAGTATGTGTGGGGAAGCCTTTGCTAAGGCTGATCCCCACACCACCTGTGTTTATTATCTGGGGTTTGACTACCTCGATTCAGACTGCCAAATTTGTAAACATTTTCCCAAAGCTACCCTGGATAAAAGAGTAAGTAGACTGAGGGAAAGGGAGGCCGAGAAGTCTGCTGACCCAGATGGCCAGCCCAGTTTCGGTTCTGACCGAACCAGAAGGAGTGCCCTCTGACCAGGGTGAAACTTCTTCGGGCAAAAGGAGAGCCGATTCTGAGGAGTCGGTTCCGGTTAAAAGAAAGAGAAGAGAAAAATCATCCGGTTCAGATCCACAAATTCTTTCTCTGACTGCTGAAGAAATAGCCAAAGCGATAAGGATAGTTCAGTCGCTAACTTCGGTTCTGGCCGAACCGGCACCATCTGGCAGGGGCTCAGTTCGGTCGGTTCCCCTGGTTCCGGATTATACTTTAGAAGAATTTTATGAACCGGAGGAGGAGGAGGGAGAGTATGAGGATAATGATGATGATGGTGATTATGAAAGTCTGGATGTGCCTATTGACCCGGACATCTCCCCAGACAGACCTTCAGGCGTTTCTCCTCCTAGGCTTTCTGAGTCCCCTTCCCACTTTATGTTTTACAAGAAAGTGGCTGAAACCCTCCAGCTTCCAATGGAAGAAGCATTAGATCATCAGGAGGAGCCTGATTTTGTTGCGATGATGGACATCCCAGAGTCCAGGAGATTGTCTATTCCCCCTCCATAAATCTTTTGGGAAACAGACATTTAAAATTCTAAAGACTCTTAATTCCATACCTCCTGTGGACAGAAGAATGGACAAGAGGTATACCCTTTCAGGCTCGGACACGGAGTTCCTTCCCCAGCAATGCAGCCATGTTGGGGTAGTGCAGGCTGCTGCCTGTGATAAGCAAATATTCCCTTGGCATCACACCCCCCCCAGATAAGGACTCCAGGAAGATTGATGCCATGGCAAAGAAACAGTACATGGCAGCATCTTTGGGACTCAGGCAGGCTAACTATATGGCCTACACAGCTAGATACCAGAAGTCCAGGTGGGACACTGTGCTGGCTCTGGCTAAACAGACCCCTGACCAGCTTGCCAAGGAGCTGGAGCAGGTGGCTGCAGATGGGATTGAGGCATCCAAGGTGCAATTTCATGCTGCTGTGGACTCCAATGATGTTTCACCTAGAGTCATGGCTACATCTGTGGCCCTTCGGAGGATGGCTTGGCTCAGATGTACTAGCCTATCACAGGATACCAAGGCTAAGGCCATGGATTTCCCTGTCATTGGTAATTCTCTGTTTGGGGAGCAGACAGAGAACTACATGAAAAAGATGGACGAGTACAGGACCACTTACAAGAGTGCTCAGGCCAAAGAAAGGCAAGCCACTCCTCAGAGACAGCATTCCAGGGGCAGGGGCAGGCCCTTTCAAAGGCCTTTTTACCAAGCCCAGGCCTCCTCTTCTGCTTATGCTCAGAGGGGGTTCTTCAGAGGGAGAGGCAGATGGGGAATGAGCAGGTCTGCTTCCACCCCTCAGCCTAAAGCCCCTGCCAAGCAGACACCCTGATGGGTCTGCCCGGGCCGATTCTCCAATACCTGTAGGGGGCAGGCTGGCTTACTTTGTCCAGGACTGGAAGTCTTTGACATCAGTAGTAAGCCAGGGACTGGTTCTCAGCTTCAAAAAATTTCCCAAGATGAGAACCAGATCCTTTCCACCTGCAAATCCATCAGAGACCCTTGCCCTAGAGGCAGAGGTTTCTTCCCTCCTGGCTGTCAGAGCCATAGAAAGGGTTCCTACCCTACACAGGGGCAAAGGATTGTACTCCAGGTACTTCCTAACCCCCCAAAAAACAGGAGAATGGTGGCCCATCCTGGATCTAAGATATCTGAACAAGCACCTTTTAAAACCAAAATTCAAAATGGTGACTCTGGGAATAATTCTGCCCTCTCTAAGGCCAGGGGACTGGCTAGCCTGCCTGGAACTCAAAGATGCTTATTTTCACATTCCCATCAGGTGCTCCCACAGAAAGTACCTCAGGTTCGAGTTGCCCTCAGGCCACTATCAATTCAGAGCAATGCCCTTTGACCTAACATCAGCCCCAAGGGTGTTCACAAAGTGCCTGGCAGTAGTGGTTGCTTTCCTAAGGAGAAAAAAGATTTCCATCTTTCCATACTTGGACGACTGGCTCATAGTGGGTCAGTCTCCAGACCAAATCAAGTCGCATCTGCAAATGACTCAGCAAGTGCTCACTTCCTTAGGATTCCTCCTCAACCTTCCAAAGTCAGTTCTCGAGCCAGTACAGCTCCTCACCTTTATAGGGGCAGAGCTGGACACAATAAGGGCAAGTGCCTTCCTTCCCCTGGACAGGGCAAGGACCCTTATAGAACTGGCTCTTCATTCACCCTTCAGGTGTCTCTGACCAGCAAGGCATTTCTGCAGCTCCTGGGCCACATGGCAGCCTCTACAGCAGTGGTCCAGGGGCAAGATTCCAGATGAGGGACATTCAGTTCCACTTAAGAGTCTTCTGGTCCCAAAGAAAGGATTCCTTACCAAACTAGTCCCAGTGACTCAAACCCTGATCCAGGCTTTGCAATGGTGGCAGGATCAGGACAATTTGAGACAGGGAGTTCCTTTTGTAACTCAGTCTCATTCAGTGATACTCACCACAGATGCCTCCCTGCTGGGCTGGGGAGCCCACTTGGGGGATCTTACCACCCAAGGGCTGTGGTCACCTCAAGAATCTCTGCTTCACATCAATCTCTTGGAACTCAGAGCAGTGTTTCTGGCACTGCAAGCCTTTTCCAAATCTGTACAGAACAAGGTGGTCCAGATCAGAACAGACAATACCACCACAATGTGGTACATCAACAAGCAAGGAGGCACTCGGTCTACAGGCTTGTGCACAGAAGCAATGAAGTTGTTGTCTCTGGCCTATTCCCGACAAACCTCTCTGATAGCAGCTCACCTCCCAGGGAAGGACAATGTTCTAGCAGATGCTCTCAGCAGGATATCCCAGGGCCATTACGAATGGACCCTAGATCCCCTAGTTTTGGAAGTGATTTTCTCGAGATGGGGCACTCCACAGATAGATCTTTTTACAGCCCCAGACAATCACCAACTTTCCCTCTTTTGTTGCAGACCCCCAGTCTTGGGCTCAGTCCCCCTGGATGCTCTGTTTCTGAATTGGAAAGGGAAATTCCTGTATGCTTTTCCCCCCTTCCCTCTCCTGTTCAAAGTGTTAATCAAGATCAGGTCTCAACCATGCAAAGTGATTCTGATTGCTCCAAACTGGACCAGACAGCCCTGGTACCCACTGTTGCTGTCCTTAGCAGTCCACCTTCCCCTGTCTCTTCCCAGGAATTACAACCTGTTGACATCCTCTCAGGGGAGGATTTGGTATCTGAACCTCAAATCTCTCAATCTCAAGGCATGGCTCTTGAAGAGTTAGAGTTTGCTGATCTACACCTTTCTCAAGAGGTTCTGGATATCCTTAAGGCTTCTCGAAAGCCTTCCACCAGCAAGACTTACAACTCCAAATGGAAAAGGTTCACTATTTGGTGCTCTAATAAGCATATTTCTCCAGAATCTGCTGGGTTGCCTACAATCCTGGACTATATGGTTCATCTTAATGGCTTGGAACTTAGGCCAGCTACATTTAAAGTGCATCTGGCAGCTGTTTCTGTCTTCTTGTCAGTAGGCAAGTCCTCTCCTCTGTCAGCTCATCCTGTGTTTTGTAAGTTCTTCAAAGGATTGCTGCACACCAATCCCCCCTTTAGGGACCCTGCTCCTGCTTGGGACCTTAATGTTTGCATTGCTCAGCTTATGCAACCACCCTTTGAGCCTTTGTCCTCTGCAGAGCTTAAGTACTTGACTTGGAAAACTGTGTTTTTGGTAGCCATTACCTCTGCTAGGCGTATCAGTGAATTGCAAGCCCTGTCAGTGGAGCCTGATTTCATCTCTTTCCATAGAGATAAAGTGGTCCTAAGAACTAACAGGAAGTTTTTGCCTAAGGTGGTTTCAGATTTCCACCTTAATCAGTCTATGTCTCTCCCTGTTTTCTTCACTGACCATTCCTCCTCTGGAGAGAGGAGGCTACACAGCTTGGATGTTAAAAGGGCCCTCAGCTACTACATAGAGCGCACCAAGGGTCACAGGTTTGAGTCCCACCAGTTGTTCCTCACATATGGAGAGGTCAGTAAGGGCAAACCTGCCACTAAAAGATCTATTGCCAGGTGGATTGTCTCTTGTTTACAATTCTGCTATGAAAAACTGGGTAGAACCCCACCCTCAGCCCTGAGGGCTCACTCTACTAGAGGTACAGCTGTTTCCCTGGCTGCTGCCAGGGATATTCCTATCTTGGAAATTTGTCAAGTAGCCACCTGGAAAACAGTCTATACATTCACCAAGCATTACTCTCTGGATATCCAGGCTAGGAGTGATGCTCGGTTTAGCACAGCAGTACTTCAGAGCCTATTCCCAAAGTAGGTTCTGTCCCTCCTCCATGGAGGTACTGCTTGGTAATCTGCAATAGTCAGAATACAGCAAGACTTCATGTTGTTTGAAGAAAAAATTACTCACCTTAGTGATGTTGTTTCTTCTAATGGAGTCTTGCTGTATTCTGACCTCTCCCCCTGCCTCCCCTCTCAGAACCTGTTTTTGGGATGTGGGTGGGCAGTAGCAGTGTTAACATAGAGGTGCCCTTTTCACCCTCCTTTATTTTGGGTGTGTGTTGTGTTTTATTTTTGGTTTCCTGACTTGAGTCTTTGCTTTGAAACCAAAAAAACCCTTTTTTAATAAATTTAGTTGCCAGTTGGCTAGTGTGAGTTTTACAGTTTCCACACAGAACTTCTAGTGAGTATTGCTCGTAAAGATCTGACGGTTGGAGTTTAAAACAACAGCAGACAGAGGCTTCAACCGAGCTCACGCTGAACATTCCATGCTGGCCATGGAAAGTTAACTCTTTGTTCTCCGGGGCAGTTGAAAGGCAGGACCTAACTGCAATAGTCAGAATACAGCAAGGCTCCATTAGAAGAAACAACATTACTAAGGTGAGTAATTTTTTCTTCTATGTAAAGGGGTTACCCCACTGACCACTGCAACGGGGGGGGTGTATAATGAAGCTGCCAGTAAACTCAGTCTAATAACATTTTAGGCTTTCTCACAATAATTTTAGCAGTTTAGGTGGGAGGGGTTCAGTGACAACATCCATCTTTACTACACTAAGCATGGTCTTTCTGCAGCAGAGGGTTGTTTCTGCATCAGCACCATGCTTCTCTGGCAGCTGCTGCAACCACAGAATTGTAGAAAACATGGGACCCAGGTAACAGGGAAGAAAGAGGTAAGAAAAAAACTGTGGTTTATTAGGGAGATAGGAAGGCTGTGGGGCAAAGAAAAAGGCATTTAAAAGATACAAGATGAGCTGAGAGTAGAGGGATAGGGTAGAATTTCATAACAGGATAAAGTAGACTGCAAGGACCATGAGGAAGGCTAAGGCTGACATGGAGTTGAGAATAGTAGAGGTAATGAGGAAAGGAAACTAAACCTTCTTTTGTTAGTTAGGCCGGGCGAGAAGAGAAAAAATAAGGATGGAATATGGCAGACAAATGAAAGGAAATCAGTGTGAGGAGGTGGGTAAAGGAAAGGGGAACATCCTGAACAAATATTTCTGTTTAGTATGCACAGTAAATGAGATGGGGCTGCTGCCTGACTATCCAATCAGGGTAAAGGGGGAGGGAGTAAGGGTATCAATGAGGACCCAAGCTCGGTGACAAGGGTGCTAGAGGGTTTAAGTGCACTGAAGGTTAAAGTCTATGGACCAGGATGAGCTGAATCTAATGTTGCTCAGATAGTATCCTATGAATTAAGATACCACCAGATACCCGACATTCAGCCAGATAGTGGATCCGGTCGGAGAGTAACGCTATCTGACCTTGGATCCAACTGTCCCAGATCTAGGTTGGATCCCCTCCGGATCCACAATCGTATCCCTGGATCTGATGCTGGATCTGGCCACTGATCCCTGGATCCAAAGTGGGATAGTGCATGATCTGACTGCAGATCCCTGGATCTGACCGCGGATCCCTGGATCCAACGTTAGATAGTGCGGGATCCAACCTCTGACTTGGTCATATCCCAGGTCAGATCTCAGGTCAGACACTGACACTATCCAATGGATCACAATTGGATCCACAAAGGCGCTATCCGAGCATCACTAGCTGAATCCCTGTGTGCTGAAGGAGATGGGGCAGGCTGTAGTGGAGCAACTAACTGAGCTTTTCAGCATCTACTGGAGACAGGAACAGTACCCAAGGACCTGAGAACAGTGAATATTGTTCCCCTGCACACTGGCGGAGCAAGGTTCAACCAGGGAATACAGACCTATCAGTGTAATGTCTATAGTGGGTAAGCTGCACAAGACCATAATAAGAGAGAGGCTGACAATTTTTCTGGGGAAATGGACTTCAGAACAAAAGACAACATGGTTTCACAGGAGAAGTGGGCACTTGTGTCAGACAGAGCTGATTGATTTCTTTGAGTGGGTGACAAAGACAGAGGACAAGGGGCAGGTGGTAGACATAATGAGCCTTGACTTCGGTAAAGTCTTTGACTCAATCCCACATGGATAGCTGTTAAAGAAGATGCATGACCTGGGGCAACAAGTTCACAAGATGGATGGGAAAACTGACTGATTGTCAATAGGTAGAGGTTGGTAATTAATGGGGAATTCTCAGGGGACTGGGAGGTCATTAGTGGTGTGCCACAGGGATCAATCCTGAGACTGGTCCTCTTCAACATCTTCATCTGCAACACTGGAGTAGCGATACAGGGCAAAATATGCCACTCCATGGATGATACTATGATTTGTGGCTGAGTGGTTAGTGAAGAAGGGGTCAGAATTATGAAAGAGCATGTGGGTATGTGGGTAGATTGGAAGAGTGGTCAAAAGTATGGCAGTGAAGATCAAAGACCAAGAAGTACAAGGTAATGTATATTGGAACAAAAAATCATAAAACTGATTACAGCATGGGGTAAGTAGTAGTGGAAAGCAAAACAGAGGAGAGGAACATGGGGTAATATTTTCTGATAATTTAAAGACAACAGCAAAGGCAATATAACAGTTGGAAAGGCAAATAGAAGCAGAATTCGTCGGCAGAAAAAGGCTGCTTGGCCTGCCTAGTCTTTCCAAGGATTTCCTGCCTATTCTTGCACCACAGACCATATCTGGTCTCAGGGAATCTTCCCGCCTCCCTGCCTCTTTCTAATACACTCCTATGATTATCCCATGCATGCATGCATGCTATAAGGGCCCCCCCCCCATTTCTAGCCACCACCCATTTCACTGGCAGTCAGTACCAGCTGTCTGCCACTCTTTCAGGTAAGAAATATGTCCTCACATCTCACTTGAACCCCCACCTCCAGCTTCATCACATGCTCCCTGATCCTTGCTCTTTCTCATTTGAAGAGGCTCCCCCACCTGCTCCCTGTTCACCCCTGTGAGGTACTTGTGGGTCTCTATCATGTCACTTCGCTCTCTCTCTCTCTCTCCTCCCTCCCTCCCTCTCTCTCTCTCTCTCTCTCTCTCTTTCTCTCCCTCCTATCTTTCCTCTCTTCCAGGGTGTACATGTTGATATCCCTCAGTTTCTTCTTGTAGGACTCCCCATGCAAACCCTATGCCATTTTAGGTACCCTCCTCTGAACAACATCCACCCTATCTGTGTCCTTTCTGAGATGTGATCTCCAAAACTGGACACAGTATTCCAAGTGGGGTTGCACCAGTGAGCGATACAGTTGGAAATACCATCTCCTTCCTCTTGCTGGAGATACCCCTCTTTATGCACCCCAGCATCCCACTGGCCCTGTGTAAGTCTAAATAGGTCATATTTGCTGCCCCCCCAAACAATTTCCCTGGTTACCCAAGGAAATCTATCAGATTTATTTGGCATAAACTTCTCCCCATGAATTTGTACTGCCTGTGGTCCTGCAGCCCACTGTATTCTAGATGCTCTATCAGACTTTCTTTCAGTAGGGTTTCAATTAATTTCCCCATCACTGAAGTAAGACTGACTGGACTATAGTTGCTAGCCTCATCTCTGCTGCTGCTCTTATGTAGAGGGACCATGTCAGCCCTTCTCCAGTCTTCCAGAACCACTCTTGCTTCCAGTGAGCTGTTGAACAAGGCTCTTGGTGGAGCAGCTAGCACCTCCTAGAGTTCTTTTAGTACCCTGGAGTATATCCCATATGGCCCCTTAACCTTATCCACCTTCAAGGCTGCATGTCCCTTCAGGACTCTTTCCACTGAAAATGGACTTGTATCCCCCCCTTACTGCTTCTCACGGGTGGCCCATTCCCTCTTCCCTCCACTGGAAAGGCTGAGCATATGTATCTGTTTAAGATGTCAGCTTTTCTTGGTCACCTTCTGCACAGTCTCCCCCGCCACCCTTCTGATCCTTATTATCCCTCCCCTTCTTCTTACTTATGTACCTGAAGTAAGTCTTATCCTCTGTAGGAACTCCTTTTGAAATCCTTTCTTCTGTCTGTATCTTTGCTCCCCTAACTGCCTGGCCTGCTTCCTTTTGCTTTGTTTGGTATACCTCCCTGTCCTCTTCCCTCTGCCTTTCCTTATAGCTCAGGAATGCCATCTTTGCCACTTTCTTGGAGAACCATAATGGTCTCCTTTTTCTCCTGCTTTTGCTTACTTCCTTCATGCAGAGGCTGATTGCTTTAATTATGCCTCCCCCCCTTATTTTCCACCACTGTGCCTCTACACCTCCCTGGCAATCCCCACTTTGAGGCAATTTCTGAGGCAGTCTCTCATTTCTTTAAAATCAATCCTCCTGAAGGTCAGAACCCTTGTCCTCATGTGGCTCACCTCCGCTCCGGTTGATTTATGTTGAACCATGCTGTGTGGTGATCACTGGTACCCAGGGAACTGTCCACTGTCATGTATGAAATGCTGTCCCTGTTTGTAAGCACCAGCTCCATTACTGCCCCATCTCTAGTAGGTTCTTTGACTAGCTGCCTAAGAAAAGCCCATTGTAAAGAGTCTAGGATGCCCCTGCTACTAGACAAAGCTGTGGTTAGAAGGCTCAATTCCACATCTGGCAGACTGAAGTCACCAACTAGCAGTACCTTCCCCTTGATCACCATCCTGATAATGGCTCCCCTGAATGCTCTATCCATCTCCTCACCCTGTGCTAGAGGTCTGTACACTACCCCGGTACAGACAGCAGACCCAGAACCTATGTCCAGGATGACTTACAGTACTTCTGGCCACTTCTTTTCCTCTTGGTACCCCTGTACTTCTGTGGCCTATGAGATGATACTCATGTGCATTAGAGAGGGGGGCTCAGCAGCAGGAGAAGAGAGGCACTTCTAAAACTGCATAGTTTAGTGATTTGTCCTCATCTGGAATGCTGTGTGCAGTTTTGGAGGCCGCATTTGAGGAAGGACAGGGGCAGAGTAGAGGTGGTGCAGAGTAGGGTAACCAAGATAATCTAAAAGAAGGATTTGTGATGAGTGACTGAAAGACCTAAACATGTACAAAGAACTGGGACATTTTTGAAACATGCAAATACCCCACAGTGGTGGACTTATCTATTCACCCAGGCCACCCCTCAGATCACTCTCTGGTTACCTGCCAGCTCTCTTTTTCTTCCCTTCCTAAAAGTAGGGATGCTGGAAACTTAACAACTAGCTTCTAAAGGACCCAGGAGCAACTAAATATATTTCTGACCACATTGCTCAGTTCATTACCAGCAATCATAACTCCACAGGTAGGCCAGATGTGGAATGGCATGCGTTAAAAGCCTATTTAAGAGGAATACTGATTGGCTTGGCTTCAAAGCACAAGAAAAAAATTGAACACCAATTATTGTCCACCCTTTCTCAAATTTGGGATATAGAGGCCAAGCTTACTCCTCATTCCTCTGAGCAACTTAGACAGGAGCTTGTTAAACTGAAAGATTCCTCCCTGGAGCTTCTGAGAGAGAAGGTGGAATTTGCAATTCTGAAAGCCAAAGCTTCCTATACAGATCAGGGTGAGAAGGCAGGTCATTTACTTGCTTTAAGAATAAAACAGCAAGAATCTTCCAGACTTATTACGTCTATCCGCTCATTGGAGGACGGCTCTTCAAAAACCTCCCCAGCGGATATTATTACTGAGTTTAATTGCTATTATAAACAGCTATATGGTCCCATGTCAAACCTACCTTTAGACCAACATCTGGATAGATATCTCAAAGATTCCCATATGCCTTCCCTCTTAGAAACACAGCAACGCAATTTAATATCTCCCATCTCACAGACAGAACTGGCTAAAGTAATTAAGGATCTTCCCACAGAGAAGATCCCAGGGCCAAATAGATTTTCCCATAATTTTTATAAAGTATTCACTGAACAGTTAATTCCCTTACTTTTGCCACTGTATCAGCATATCCTCTCAGGCGCTGAAACTGATAAATCTCTGTTTGAAGCCTTGATTGTCCTTTTGCCCAAGCCTGACAAAAGCCCAGAGTTAGTAACAAGTTACCGGCCAATACCACTTCTCAATCAGTATGTTAAAATTCTGACCAAACTATTGGCTGATCACATTAGTTTAGTTCTTCCTGATCTCATAGGGCCAGAACAAGTGGGATTTATGAAGGGTAGGTCTTCTGTAGACCACCTACGCACTTTGGCTCATGTCTTCTCAGTGTCCAGGGATGCAAATTTTCTGGCAGCTCTGGTTTCCCTGGATATCAAGAAGGCCTTTGATAGGGTCAATTGGAATTTCCTATTTCAAACCCTAAAAGCATTTGTCTTTCCTTCAGATTTCCAGAAGTGGATACATGCGCTTTATAAATTTCCGACCGCTCGGGTGTCCAGTAATGATGTAATATCTGAGCTGTTCCTTTTGCAATCTGGCACAAGGCAAGGCTGTCCCTTGTCGCCATTGCTTTTTAATCTTTATCTGGAGCCTCTCATATGTAGAATGAAAGACTGTTGCAGGATCCAAGGAATTACCATCCAAGGCCATGAAATTAAGGTTTCAGCCTATGCAAATGACCTCCTCCTTCAGTTATCCCATCAGGCCACTTCCATTCCGCCCATGCTGGAAATCATTGAAGAGTTTAGCAACGTGTCCAATTATAAGTTAAATATTGAAAAGACAGTTGTATTTCCCCTTAATCATAAAATTCTGAAACATACAATCTCAGTGCTGGGGCTCTCCTGGAAATCCGACTCCTTAAGGTATCTCACAATTGAACTTACAAACAATCTGTCCAGCTTTCCAAAGCTGAATTTAGATTCCCTTATCCACATGCTTAATCAGGATCTGAGAAGGTGGTCCCTTCTCCTAATATCCCTTTGGGGTAAAATTAACTTGATTAAGATGAATGTTTATCCCCATCTCTTTTACCCACTCAACCTATGAAATATTTGGCTTCCTCTTTCTTGGTTCAAAAAAGTTCACAGTCTCATCACAACTTTATCTGGTCAGGCAAAAGGCCAAGGATGAGGTTCCATAAATTAGCTGCTCCGAAGGTCAGAGGTGGCTTACGTCTTCCACACATTTGTCTCTATTATCAGACAAGCCGTGCCAACAAATATCTCAGGTGGATATCTTCGGAGAGTTCACAGCCCTCTCTTCCTTTCTTGTCAGCCTGGCTCAAAACTGAGTTAGCTCAAATTAGATCTCACCGTCTTTTCCCTTCTGCACTCTTATATACAAAGGTAAAATCCCTCCCTTCACAACTACGGGCCTGTCCCATAGCCATCTCCATAAGGGTCCATTCCCAACTTTGCTCCTTCCTATAGTATACCCACACTCAGGACTTGGCCTAACCATTATGAGGTATCCCTAATATTAAGATAGAAAGCAAAGTACTCTTGTCTCGGTGGCTTCTCAGTTGGGGAACTGTCCACGTACTCACTTTGTAAAAGAGGATGGGTCGTGGCTTTCTTCTCCTGAAATTATGAGTAAATTTAATATCCCAAATTCCAATATTTTCAATGTTTTCCAACTAAGACATCTGTTAAAAGTACTTGGGATGGTCCCCCCACAGCCTGCAAGCCTATCTTTCCATACAGAACTGAGCCCTCTGGCAGGACTCCCACAAGCAGTGTCCAAAACATATGGGATTTTATATGATTGGATTTATCCAGAATGTTTTGGTCCAACTATTTTCTGGTCCTCCCTCTTCCCAGACATGACCATAAATTGGCCTGTCCTGTGGCATAATTGCCACAAATTTGTTACTCAAGATAGTCTTCGCCCTTATGCAGTTTCATATATTGCACAATCTGTATTATTCACCACAAAAACTAACCAAATTTGGTGTGGCAACTTCCTCCTCTTGTACACGGTGTGTGCAGGAGGAGGGTACTTTGCTTCACATTTTCTGGTCCTGTCCAAAGGTGGCCCCTTTATGGGTTCTTATTAAGCAAAGGGTGGACCCTCTTATTTATTTATTTATGACTTTGATAACTGGGTGAGTGCACTGATCCCAGGGACCATTTTCAGGCACGACCCGTGCCATAACACATGGCACCTGGTGACAGTGGAGTACAAGGTAACAGTAATACACATGAAACAGATTTGATACAAGCAACAATAGTAAGCACAATATACAGGATTGATGCATAGGTCCATTTGAGAACAGTGAATACAAGGTTTCAATATCGGACATGAGGAGATTTGGTACAAAATAAACAAATCGTAGGCACAGTGTACAATGTGTGACTGCATTGTCCAGTGAGCAAGTAATACACAGAATACTCAATAAAAATATATATACACAATATGTACAGGCAAGGAAGTCAAATATTACTGTGAAAAATATGATATAACAGTTGTAGGCAGGGGAGTTGACTAGTGTGGGTAGGTGGGTAACCCCTGGGCTGGGGAGTTGACTAGTGTGGGTTGGTGTCAGACCCCAGGGAGCAGCAGCAGGATGAGTTTGCCAGGAACCAGATTTTAAGGTGGGACTTGAAACTGGAGGGTGTGTCAATTGAATGGAGTTCAGCTGGTAGTTTGTTCCACTGCAAAGGGGCAGCTGCAGACCAAGCTCTGCTACCCATGTTGGTGGATACCCTAGGAACAGCTAGAGAGGGAGTACCATTAGAGTGAAGGTTGTGGAGGAGCATTCTGGCTTTCAGAAGGATAGTTGGGGGGATTCTGGAGCCATGTGGATGACATTGTCTACCATGCAGCAGAGGGCTAGGTCAAAGCAACCTTGTAGCAGTAGCCATCCACGAGTATTATAGAGGGTACAGTGGTGGGTGGAGAATGGGGCCAATAAAGCAAAGAGACAGGCACTGTTGTAGGCAGCGGAGAGTTTAGCAATGACAGTAGCTGAGGTCCTGGCATAAATAGGGGAGCAGTAGTCAAGAATAGGAAGAAGATTACCCTGGACAATGGCTAGTCTGGCTTCAGGGGTAAGGTATTGCCTGTGTAACCCCTAGGTGGCACTATCCCAAGGGCTACTACCCCTGCCTGCTTGGCTAGTAGCAGGTTAAGGGGCCTGAGTTCTGAAATGGGTGCCTCCACCTGGAGGTCAGGGTTGGTAGTGGTCAACCTAACATGGGCACAGCCCTCCGGGACACTGTAACCACCCTCTTTCCCCTCTAGTGGCCTGAACACTGTACAATAATCACTTTCACAATACCCCTGGTACACCACACAAGTACCCACACTGTTTGCACTTACCACCAGGGCTGGTTCCTCTGGCTGGACCCTGGGGACCCCCTGTAAAACAAGGTTAAGCACAGCAAATAGCAAAAGTACAGTACTTTGAGCACAAACTGAAACCACAGTCAGATTACATGCAGAAAAAGTTAGATCTGATTTATTCAAGTGACTTGAACAAGGGAGGGGCAAAATCAGGTTAATTAGCTTAAAGGTTATATCAATCAAGCAGTTATGCATGTGCTTTGAGTCCCCCCAGACGGTCCACCTCTGGGTACCCACGTAGAGAAGAGATGGGCTAGCCAGGACAGTTACCCGGGGTTGCAGCTGGTTGGGGCCCTGTGATGAAAACACAACATGACAGTACACAATATTTGTAATCTGGAGCCAGAGGGCTCAGTTCATAAAGGAAATGAAACAACAAGACAATCAGATGACACACTCAGATTAAGCTGTTGTTGTAGGGAGCTACCCTGTATTTACTCAAGATACCCAAGACTGGACACAGGCTGGACGAAAATCAAGACTGCAGGTGGTTGATCTGGAATGCCAGGAGAAACAGGGCCCACACAAGTCACAGAGGCATTGTTTCCGTTCATGCATGGAGCAGGGGGCTGATCCCCAGGCAGGTCTCTCGTCGGTTGCTTCTCTGTGCAGAGGGTAGTCTGGCTGAGCTAGTCTGGCAAAGCCCAGACCGCATGGAGACAAGTTCGGAAGCAGTCCGTTTTGAGCTGGATGCAGCTTCCAACAAGCAGAACACAGTTCACACAGTGGGGAACTAACTCACAACCCACTAGTAGCTCATAGCACGTTTACATGTACAGGAGTTCTGTACCAGGCAAAGCGCTCCCTGGGCACAATCGCAAAGTCTTTGCACACACCGGGAGCTTAGGGGTATCTGGAACTCCTGACAGGCCGATCACATTCAGCAAAAGTATTCAGTCTTCTTCAGGTTGAGCCTGGCCCACTTCAGTAGCTTACTTTAGTCACACAAACTTGGATTTAGTCCAAAATAATTCTCTTCTCTCCTTCTCAGGAGCAGCAGGCAGGCATGGAGGCCAAACTCTCAGCCTTTTCATAGTTCTCCCATACGAATCCACTCAGGATTGCTCTCAGAAGCACTTCAGCTCCTTCTTGCTCAGCTTCCAGCTTAGTTCTAACTGAAAACTGCAAGCAGCCCAGGACTTCCCCAAGATCCAAAAACTTTGGTTGGCTGATTTGGCTGTCAGTCAAAGCAAGAGTTCCCCCTTCAGTTGCAAAACAGGTGCAAAAACTCAAACCACAGTTCCTATAGATTTTGGATTCAGGCAGCTCCTGTAGTCTGGCTACATTTTAGGTCCCACCAGAACTGATTGGTCCAATTTGCAGTCCAGGACCAAGATAGTGGAGACAAACAAAAAACAGTCCTTGCTACAAAGAAAGCAGGTTAGACAAACTACATTATCATTATCATTCTAAATGGTTTTCAGCAAACAGTTACATCTTTCAACAGAGCTCCATCTCAGATTATTTATGCTACAATCAAGCAGCTCTTAAAGAGACAGTGCACAGAGGCTATACAGGCTCTGGCAATCACATTTAAACTGCTAAAATGCAGGACTCCAGCCTGGCAGTGAGCATTAAGGCAAGCTCATGGGAGACTTTCTGGGAACTCCCATTTGTAGGGGGGTTACACCCTTCCCTGCCTGGGCAAACTTGGTGTCCGCGTCAAGTCTGCTCCATCATAACATTGAAAATGCAACATATACAAGATATTTATACCATTAGCATGCTATACAAGTACTATCTGATTCATCAATTAGCATAACCTGTCACTTTACTATACAGAATCATGTAATAACTTCTAGTACTCTAAACAATGCAAGAGGGGGCCCTTCCCTATCAGCTAACTTGGGGCTGGATGGGACAGGGGCACCATGGTGAGAGGGCAGAACAAGTAACCTGGAATGGGCCGTCAAGCTCAATTTGGTCAGTGAGCTCTGAGAGACATAAACACCTTTGTGGACTACATTGAGAGGCAAATCCACTGGCCTCCTGGGGGAATCGTAACTGAAGTGCACCACTGGCTTGACAGCTCGGCCAGTCTTTCTGGGGTGAACAACCACGGTCCCTTTACTTTCAGCGACGGTCTGGGAGCTTTCATCACTTGTAAGGGGTGCCTATGCATGAAGGGGAATGTCCAAGCTGGGAACACTGTCAGCCCCTTGCTCTGTTGTCTATGTTTCTACAACACTTGGCTCATTTTGAAGACACTGTGGCACTGAAGGGGGGTTGTCAGCACTCTCATAGTGCTCCTCAAGTTCTGGCTTGTCACCATACATTTCCACTATACACAAAGGCTCAGCATCCTCAGACGTGATACTTTGCACTTCACCTTCAGGGAGCATTGGCTCCAAGGATGATGCCGGGGCATTAGGCAGTCCAGAAGGCCCAGCTTCATCCCCATAATTCAACATAGGATTTCCACAAAACAACTGACTCAGTTCATATGAGGGGTAATAGGCATTATCACACTCACTGTCATCCGAGTTAGACTGGCAGTCACCATCATTCTGGGCCTACTGTGGGGGAAGTCTTAAATCAGCAACCACGGGGGCAGGCTGACTCTGTTTCCTTCTTGCAGTAGCACGGGTCATTGGTCCAGGGGAATCAATCTCGGCCGGTTCAGCCTCAATTATAACTTGACCAACAAGTAGCACGTGGTTATGGTGCATAATCTTGACAGCTTTGGAGTTATTCTCTGGGCACACTTTGTACACTGGCAAATCATACAACTTTCCAACTATGACATGGAGAAGATGGTGCCATCGATCAGCAATTTTGTGTTTATCATGCAATCCTAAATTTCACAACAACACATGGTCTTCAGGCCTAAGCTCTTGAGCCTTTACTTTTCTATCATGTCTCTCTTTGTTGACTAGATTTCTTTTGGCGGCCATTGTCTGGGCCAGTTGATAGGCATGGTTCAATTGAGCTTTCAGTTTTTGTACATATTGCAGGTAATCTTTGGCTCCGACCCCATCGGGAGAAACCCCAAAACAGACATCAACAGGCAGCCGGGCCTCTGTCCCGAACATGAGGTGGTAGGGAGAGAACCCGGTAGCATCATTCTTCATGCAATTGTATATGTGTACCAAGGTGCTAATCTGCTGGCTCCATTTATGCTTATCTTTTGGGTAGAGGGTGCCTAGCATGTCCAGCAGGGTGCAGTTAAAACGTTCTGGTTGAGGATCCCCCTGCAAGTGATAAGGGGTGGTTCTTGACTTTCGCACCCCCCATAGAGAGAGCATTTCTTTGATTAGCCGACTCTCAAAGTCCCGGCCCTAATCAGAGTGAATTTGCTGGGGGGCACCATAGTGGACGAAGAAATTTTCCACTAGCACCTTAGCCTTGGTAGATGCTTTTTTATCTTTGGTGGGAAAAGCTTGTGCATACCGTGTGAAATGGTCCGTAACCACTAAGACATTGCAGGTATTTCACTGATCAGGCTCTAAACTCAAGAAGTCTATGCAGACTAGTTCCATTGGAGTGCTGGTAGTAATGTTGACAAGTGGGGCAGCCCTCTGAGGCAGGGCTTTTCTCTGCAGGTTGCAACTACAAGTCCTTACATGGTGCTCAACATCGGCCCCCATCTTGGGCCAGTAGAATCAAGATCATACTAGGTCAAGGGTACGGTCGATACCAAGGTGGCCCATATGATTGTGGAGGAACCTCAGTACCAAATCTTTGAAGGCTGTGGGCAGGACCAATTGTTGCTTGTCTATTTGGCCACCTCGATCTACAGTCTCTCTATACAACAACTGATTAAGCAGCTTCAACCTGGGGCCTTCTTTAAACAACAAAGCGGTTCGCAGATCAGAGGAACACAACTTGGACACATCCTTTCCTGCACGAAGGGCGTCAAGTGCTGGCTGAATCATAGGATCTCAGGACTGAGCCCACTGAATGCTGTCATTGTCAAACTGAGGTAGTGCACTAATATCTAAAGCAGAAAAGTGGCAATACGCAGCCGGTATGCAGGTGTCAGAGGGGCCCAAGCAATCTGCTAAGCAGTCCACTGTGTCCGTAAACATCTGTTCATTTTAATCAAACTTTTGGCACAAAGCTTGGATGTCAGGTTCAGACAGCCTGACCCAGTCGCTCTTGGAAATGGGCCTCCAGGATAGGGCGTCAGCATCAATATGATTCAGGCCCGGTCTGTATTCGACAGCATAATCATATGTTGACAATGCAGAAAACCACCGGTGCCCATGGCATCTAACTTAGCTGAAGTCTGTACATAGGTCAATGGGTTATGGTCAATCCTCACCAATATTTTCGCCCCATAGAGGAAATCATGAAACTGGTTGACAATGGCCCATTTTAATGCAAGGAACTCCAACTTGTGCACAGGGTAGTTTCACTCTGAGGGGGTCAAGCTCCTACTGGTGAATGCCACTGGTCTCAAACCATCCTCATGGTCTTGATACAGTACAGCTCCTAGACCCTGCAGACTGGCGCCAGTATACAGCACATAGGGTTTGGTGGGATCAGCATAAGCGAGGATGGGGGCATGGGTGAGCTGGTATATAACTTCGTGGAAAGCTGCTTCACAGTCAGGCATCCAACAGGACCCGAAAAGTTCACCTGGGTGGAAATATGCTTTGTCTGGTTCTTTGATGGCCCTTTTTTTGTATTTTTGATTGGTAGGAGGGTAACCCTGGGTAAGATTCAAGAGTGGCCGAACCACTTTAGAATAGAGCTCTATGAACCGGCGGTAGTAGCCTCAGAATCCCAGAAAACATTATAGTTCTTTCAAATTGTGGGGCTGGGGCCAAGTAGTCAAGGCTTCAACTTTACTAGGATCAGTCTCTATCCCCTCTGTAGACACTATGTGCCCCACATACTTCGCAGAGGTTTGGAAAAACTGGCACTTGTCAATGGACAGCTTGAGGCTGAAATCTTCCAGTCAGTCTAGCATCTTGAACAGTCGACTCTCATGTTCCTCTAGGGAGCTCCCAAACACAATGATATCATCCAAGTACACCAGGCATTCCAGCAAATTCATGTCTCCCACCGCCCGGTCCATCAGTCGCTGGAAGGTGACTGGGGCGCCCGATATCCTCTGTGGCATTTTCAAGAATTTGTAGAACCCCAAAGAACAGATGAAGCCCATCTTCTCATGGTCCTCTGGAGCCATCGGAATCTGGTAATAGCGACTGCGAAGATCCAACACCGAGAACCATTTGCTCCCATTCAAACAATCCAGAGCATCTTGTATACAGGGCATGGAGTATTGACCAGGGATGATTTGCCTGTTGAGGGTCCAATAGTCTTCACAGATTCGTATTGTTCCATTCTTCTTATGCACAACCACAATGGGAGAAGCATGTGGGCTCCTGAATTTTTGTATCACATCAGCCGCGAGCATTTCCTGTAAGTGTCTTCTCATATCGTCTATGTCTGCCGGGGCTAGGCGTCGAGACCTCTCTTGAAATGGCCGTTCATCGTGCAGATGTATGTGATGCTCTGCACCCTGGACACATCCCACGTCCCATTCCTTCGATGAAAACACTTGATCTCTCTGGGCAAGTTTCTGGATAATTCTAGTCTTCCATTCAGCTGGCAACGGGGGAGTCACCAAAATCAAACAAGTCGGGAGTCACTCCATCTGTCTTGCCAGGGTGCTTGTTACTGGGCAACACTGCAGTGTCAGCGCAGTGTACCGTAGCTAGGGTGCATCCTTTGTTCACCTGAATCTCCCAATCTGACACATTATGAATCTGGACCATCACTCATCATGCATTGGCAAGATGTTGGGCTTAACCAATAATCCTTGCGGCAATTTTCCATCACCTGGCGCTTCCAACATCAGTATTTTATCCTTGACATCTTTGCGGAGGTGGACCCCCCCTTGAATGGTACACTGGGCATTAGGGGCCAGTACCATTGAATCAGGATCCTTCTTCCACACGACCCCTACCAGTTCATCCTGGTCCACTCCCTTGGGGTTCTGTTGCAAATGATAGGCCCTCTTGATCAGAGTGGGAATTCTTAGGGCCCTCCCAGTCCATCTCCCCTTGTTTCTTGTGACAGAGTTGTGCCAGTCTCCCAAACATATGGACGTTGGTCCCAATTAACAGGGGAACCCCATCATACAGTCCAGTACAGGGACACACTAAGGCCAGTGTCTCAACTTGCTCCTCTATATCAGTTACAGCTGCAGGAAATGACAACCAGAGGTGGACATATCCTAGGTAGGGATAAGACTTGTCGCTCAGCCCCCACACATGTAGGCCTTCCAGGGATTGTAAGGGCACAGCAGATAAGTGTTTGTCATACCAGTCCTTAAATATAATGGTCACTTGCAAACCACTGTCCAGCACAGCCCGAGTAGGAATACCATTCACAGCCATGGTAGTCTCCATTGAAGGGCCCACTATTTTGGACCAGTCTGGAGGGACAACAGCAGGGGCCTGGACAGATGATTTAGCCACATAGGGATTTGAGTTACTACTTCTTGACCCCTCACTGCGGTCATTTTGCGCACTCCTCGACCGCCGATTCATTCTCCGAAGTGCTCCTTGAAGTCTATATACAACTTTATCTAGGTCTTTTGTGGACCTGCATTCTCTCTTCATGTGCTCATCCTTCCCACAATTATGGCAAAATATGTTTTATGGGATTTGGGGTGGCCAAGGTATCACACTGGGAGCTGGGGCGATGGTACTACCAACCGAGAACCTTGGTGCCATCTCTGGCTGCTGTGTGGTCAGCATTTGGAGACATCTCTTCAATTCTCTTACTTTCATAGTCAAGACATCGAGTTTCGAGCTGCTGTCAGCAGAAGATGCCTGGGTGGACACCCCCACCCCCATAGCAGATGCAGTTGGATAAGGGTCAGTGCCTGTACTTGCAGGAGCGGCCTTCATAAAGAGACTGTTTTTTGTTTCCCTGAACTCCTTCAGCAGTTCATCCCATGGTGGCACACCCTCATTGGTCCCCACTTGGAAGGGCCTTCTGATGCCGTGATCACTTGGGCTGTGCTCACCCTAGAATTACAATCTCTTTTCATCTTCAACCTCCGGAGTTCTTTTATCAAGTCACAATAGTCCAGTGGGTTACCCTTCTATCTGGGAGCCTTAATTGAAGGAGCTGCAATTTAGAATGCTTTGCATGCAGTACGTGCCCAGCCCTCACATGGTTTAAGTCACTGGCGGCTACCGCACCTTTTCGGTAAGCCTTCTGCAGCGCTCTTTCCAGATGAGCAACATATGCAGACAAACTTTCCCCTGGTCATTGTTTTGTACTTTGTAATTTCCACATCTAGTTCTCCCCTGACTCAGTGCTCTCAAAATTGCCTTCGAATGCAGATAGGTACTTCTGGGCAGATGCATCAGGGTTTGCGGACCTCAGAAATGTAATGGCCTCTAGGGCGAGACCCCTCAGTCTTTCTATGATCCTTTTCCATTTCTCAGCCACTGCACACTGCCATTCAGGTACCAAAGGGGCAACACAATCTATCCAGGTCTCTCAATCATCCTCCCCTTGGTGGGTGGGGAGGGTGCCGGAGAAGATTCTCAACCTTCGGTAAGAGTTATGACTAATGGCAGATACAGACATAGGAGCCAGCATTGGCATGGGCACAGAAGGAGAGGCAATAATGAGTGCTGGAGTGGAAGGGGGTTTTGGGGAAGGAACACCCCCAAGTGGCAGGAATAGTTTATTTAAGTCTTCCACAGTTTTCCCTTTCTCCAGCTACAACTTAGCAAATTTCTCCTCAAAAGTCTCAGATAGTGGGGGGGCTCATTCTCTCTGGGGTCTTTACTGTCTTTAGTTATCACTCTCCAGGCAGTGAGGGCTCCTTCAGGGTTGATAGTCCATGGCACTTTGGAACTGTCTACTAGGTCCTTATGCTCTACTAACGCCATGAAACTTTGGGTGAGCAGATTAACCTGTCTACCCACCACCACAGGGTTTTGTAAACATTCAACCTTGAAAAGTATTCCCTCTACAGTGTCCTTATTGGTACCCAGGGGAATACTCAGGATAAGTATAGCATTTTGGGGGTCGATCTCCTGCCCAGTACACCACCCCACCAACTGGTGTACAGCCACTTCTGTTGGGGTAGCCATTTATTTTTAACTGCAATTCACAAATTTGGCCACTAGAAGACACAAAATCCCAGTGGTGAGCCTCCAAAATGTAATCTCTAGGTGGCACTAACCCAAGGGCTACTACCCCTGCCTGCTTGGCTAGTAGCAGGATAAGGGGCCTGAGTTCTGAAACTGGTGACTCCACCCAGAGGTCAGGGTTGGTAGTGGTCAAGCTAACCTGGGCACAGCCCTCTGGGACACTGTAACCACCCCCTTTCCCCTCAAGTGGCCTGAACACTGTATAATAATCACTTTCACAATACCCCTGGTACACCACACAAGTACCCACACTGTTTGCACTTACCACCAGGGCTGGTTCCTCTGGCTCGACCCTGGGGACCCCCTGTAAAACAAGGTTAAGCACAGCAAATAGCAACAGTACAGTACTCTGAGCAAAAACTGGAACCACAGTCAGATTACATGCAGAAAAAGTTATATCTGATTTATTCAGGGGACTTCAACAAGGGAGGGGCAAAATCAGGTTAATTAGCTTAAAGGTTATATCAATCAAGCAGTTATGCATGTGCTTTGAATCCCCCCACACAGTCCACCTATGAGTACCCAGGTAGAAAAGAGATGGGCTAGCCAGGACAGTTGCCCAGGGTTGCAGCTGGTTGGGGCCCTGTGATGGAAAACACAACTTGCACAGTACACAACATTTGTAATCCGGAGCCAGAGGGCTCAGTTCGTAAAGGAAATGAAACAACAAGACAATCAGGTGACACACTCAGATTAAGCTGTTGTTGTAGGGAGCTACCCTGGTATTTACTCACGATACCCAAGACTGGACACAGGCTGGATGAAAATCGAGACTGCAGCTCCCAGGCAGGTCTCTCGTCGATGGCTTCTCTGTGCAGTGGGTAGTCTGGCTGCGTCAGTCTGGCAAAGCCCAGACCGCATGGAGACAAGTTCAGAAGCAGTCTGTTTTGGGCGGTTCCATGTCAACTCATCGCAAATTATCTGAGCGCATACAAGTACAGCGCATCAATAACAGCGCTTATAAATTAATCGTCACACTAATTCATCGAACAGCCTTATAATCGAAAAAACCTGCAAGTCATTATTTCACCGCATAGCAACACAATAATTCACACATATAGACAATTAGTAACTGGTTTCATTCAATTACCTAATAAATGCATTTAAATATATTCATTATGTTAGTGATTGTATCACTGATTACACCATGCCTTTGTCATTCGTTCTTAGCCAGCGAGGGCAGCAGCTGCTTGCGGAGCAAGGTTATTTTACCGTAAAGAGAGTTCCTCCGGTAAAACTTATTGGAAATGTGCAGGGTACGATAAACTGAAGTGCACTGCAAGATGCCATACTATCAGTGACGATATCGTATGTGCAATAAATTCTATAATCATGTGAGAGATGCTGGTGAAATTGAAGTTAAAAAGTAATAGCAGTCATGGAAGGAAAAGGCAATTACCTCACTAGAAGGAACACAGCAAATTGTGGCAGGAGCCACGGTGAGTTACATCGAGCTGTTGCAAGTAAACTGCCTTCTGTTAGCTGTCTGAACTGAACAGCACAGCGCAGTAGGCAAAAGGCATGTGTTGCTCCCTGCATTGCCTTTAAGTTTAGCTGAATTAAAATACCAAAAGAATACTGCCTGTCTGATAACGGGATCAGTTTCTGCTACATGACACTGGTTGCCAAGACCATGATAGACTACTAATTTTCAGCACCAAAAAAAATCTGGAATATATGGCAACTGCAGATAATTGGTATGCAGATGGCACATTTAAGGTTACTCCACCTTTATTCTCACAACTGTACACAATTCATGGTATTCGATTTAATGCTGCTATTCCGACTGTTTTTGCTCTCATGACTGCACGCACAACTTCAGCTTACATCGAGCTTCTTTCCATTTTGAAGTCCCTATGCCCTGCACTCTCTCCACTTTCTGTGATGACAGACTTTGAGCAAGCAGCTGTTCGTGCTTTTGCATGCCAGTTTCCAGAAGCACAAGCAAGGGGTTGTTTTTTTCATCTTTGTAAGGCATTATGGCGAAAGATGCAGGATTGTCCAGAAATTTTAAAGAAGTACACTGTAGACGAGAACTATGCACTAAACATAAGAATGACTGCAGCCCTAGCATATGTACCCATAAATGATGTTGTGGATGCATTTGAAAGTCTTCGAAATTCAGAGTTTTATGCTGAACATGATGAGATCCTAACACTGCACTGCACTGAATTGACAAAAGGTAAGAGCACGCTGCTGAAAATGCTGAGCTTTTATCAGATTTTAAATGTTTAAATTTTTAATGCGATGAAGAACATTTTATTCCATTTTATTACATTTCGTTAATTCGTTATTTCTATATTTCATGTACTGGGTTTTTAATTAAATAATAATAAACCGGGTGCTCCAGAGTTGCCTTTTTATTTGTAAGGGTATGCTGCTGTGCTGAAAAACATTTTATTCAATTTCGTTATCGGTATTTCGGTATAGTAATAAACCGGGTGCTCCAGAGTTGCCTTTTTATTTGTAAGGGTACGCTGCTGTGCTGAAAAACATTTTATTCAATTTCGTTATCGGTATTTCGGTATAGTAATAAACCGGGTGCTCCAGAGTTGCCTTTTTATTTGTAAGGCTATGCTGCTGTGCTGAAAAACATTTTATTAAGTATTTTAAGCCAGTTGATTGCATGATGATGTGCTGAAAAAAATGGTATTTCAGTATAGTAATAAACGGGGGGGGGGCACTTAAGCAAGTTGATTGTATGATGATGCGCTGAAAAGACTTGCGGCAGTTTAACAATTACACTGAATTTAATTTTGATAATGTATCTGCGCTGTAATGCTTGCGCTGTTTTGTTTGCGACGAATTGACGTGATACCGTTTTGGGCTGGATACAGCTTCCAGTAAGCAGAACACAGTTCACACAGTGAGGAACTAACTCACAACCCACTAGCAGCTCATGGCACATTTACATGTACGGGAATTCTACTGTACCAGGCAAAGCGCTCCCTGGGCACAATCGCAAAGTCTCTGCAAGACCACCGGGAGCTTAGGGTAGCTGAACTCCTGACAGGCTGATCACATTCAGCAAAAATATTCGGTCTTCTTCAGGTTGAGCCTGGCCCACTTCAGTAGCTTACTTTAGTCACACAAACTTGGATTTAGTCCAAAATAATTCTCTTCTCTCCTTCTCAGGAGCAGCAGGCAGACATGGAGGCCAAACTCTCAGCCTTTTCATAGTTCTCCCACACGAATCCACTTAAGATTGCTCTCAGAAGCACTTTAGCTCCTTCTTGCTCAGCTTCCAGCTTAGTTCTAACAGAAAACTGCAAGCAGCCCGGGACTTCCCCAAGATCCAAAAGCTTTGGTTGGCTGATTTGGCTGTCAGTCAAAGCAAGAGTTCCCCCTTCAGTTGCAAAAAAGGCGCAAAAACTCAAACCACAATTCCTATAGATTTTGAATTCAGACAGCTTCTGTAGTCTGGTTACATTTTAGGTCCCACCAGAACTGATTGGTCCAATTTGCAGTCCAGGACCAAGATAGTGGAGACAAACAAAAAACAGTCCTTGCTACAAAGAAAGCAGGTTAGACAAACTACATTATCATTATCTTTCTAAATGGTTTTCAGCAAATAGTTACATCTTTCAACAGAGCTCCATCTCAGATTACTTATGCTGTAATCAAGCAGCTCTTAAAGAGACAGTGCACAGAGTCTATACAGGCTCTGGCAATCACATTTAAACTGCTAAAATGCAGGACACCAGCCTGGCAGTGAGCATTTAGGCAAGCTCAAGGGAGACTTTTTGGGAACCCCCATTTGTAGGGGGGTTACATCCGAATCTATAGGCGGCACCTAACTTTTGATGGAACCTTCTGACAAGGGAATTTGCATGCTCATTGAAAGTGAGGGAGGGGTCAAGCAGTACTAAGTATTTGTAGGTGTTGACATCCTCCAGGGCTGGGCCGTCTGGGGTGAGACTGCGTAAGGGGGCATGGTTTTTAGTTCTGGCCAGAAACGGCTTAGCTCTGAACAGCATGGATTTAGTTTTTTTCACATTTACTAAGAGGAGTTTTTTTGAGAACCAGCTGTGGGCCGCAGCATGCTTGTGCGAGAGAACTGAGGAGATTGCGGCCGGGGATTTGTCACTGTGGAAGTGGACAAGGTCATCGGCATACAGGAGAGAGTGACAGTTGAGGCAGTCGAAGGGAAGTACATTAACGAATACGGAGAAAAGGAGGGGACCCAGAATTGAGCCTTGAGTGACCCCACAGAGACAGGCAGGGTGGGGGAGCAGGTTTGACCAATACACACAAATTGTGAACAATCAGTAGGGTAGTTAGTGAACCAGCCTCTCTTAGGCCTGAATGACTTATTCACTGCAGAGGCCTGTCCGTTAGGTGATTTCTCTGGGATTTCAGTCCTCGGTCGTAAATATTACATGGCCTTAATTTCGATGTCTGTCAAAAAGTTGGTACTGAGACACTGGAAAGACAATGAGGAAATTACTTATACAGAGTTACTGGCAAATCTCAGAACAAAAAAGGCAATAGTGAGCCTTCACAGCTGGCCAAAAAGATTTCAAATAATGTGGGGCCCCCTACATTCTCTTTACCCTTTACAACATGTTTGAAATGGTACATTACCTGTAGTCCATTGGTATAACAACTGCTACACTGTGCTGGGAATTTTGGGAGGAGGGAAGGGGAGGAGGGAGGAGGGAGAATGGATCTTTGATTACCGTGTATATGTCTAGCATTACATGCACGTTGTGGATCTGTTCTCTGTATTGTAAAACTCTTAATATTTAACTTTGAATTAAAAAAAAAGAAACATGCAAATACATCAATAGGGTTAACAAGGTGGTTAGTGGGGAACTGTTTAAAATGAATGGGAACACAGACATTAGGGGTAACTCTATGAAGGTTGCTGGGGAAATGAAGAGGGATACCAGAAAGTAGGGTTTTCATGGAAATGGTAGTGGAGGGATGGAATAGACTGCCAAAAGAGGTGGTTGGTGCAAAAACAGTGAGGGGATTCAAACATGGTTGGAACAGATGCATGTGCTTGATAAATACGATGGAAGGGGGAAAGAGATGTGAAGAGCCACTAGAGTTCTTACATTCCACATTAGATAGGTAGCACTGGGCAGACATGATGGGCCAAGTGGCCTTTTTCAGCCAGAAAATGCTATGTTTCTACAGTGTTTCTATGTCTCTCTCTCTGCATCATTTCACCTCCCTTCCCCCCAAAACTGTAACTCTGATTGGCTGAATTAATTCTGCAGTGCACTGCTGTGAATAATTATCTTTGATCCTGTGTGAATTCACTTGCCTTTCTTTTTTTGGAGGGGCAGAATTTCTCCCCCACCTTGCATTAAAATGCGACAATCACTACTCGAAGTTGGCAGTTAAGGGGGAACTGGCACATCTAAGCATCTCTCTTAATTCTGCTTTTCAATTGTTTCCGACAAGATGGTGATGGAAACCTCGTGATTACTTTTGTTTTTGTGAGCTTTGCATCATGGAGGCTGTCTGTCTAAATGTACAGTTCTGTTTAGAAGGGGCAGAGGCTGATGAGATCAAGGAATTTTAATATCTTCCTCCCCCCAGACAATAAATAGCTGTCAGACTGATACCAACAAGTAAATTAGATGTGCAGATGAGGCATTGATTACATTGTTTTGTATAGACTGCTGGTAGCATGCTAAAATGAACTATAATTAGTCAGTGCTCTAGCTCAACCAAGGGTCGATTCACATCTGTGCATAGAGCTTTTGTTAACTTGAGGCTGTGTCCTAGGATGATAGATTTAAGCTGTGTTTACACTTACTTGTTTGCTTTTTGAGTCCTGTAGAAGGCTGCTGCACTACAGATGGAACAGCTTGGGCAAACCTAGAGCCAAAATAATTTGGCAGCACCGAGCCGTAATCGAGGTCTGGGAGTCAAAAGGTTGCTGTAGTATATTGTTGAGTGCTGCTGTGCATGGAAACATACGCTCAAAAACAAAATTATTGTGTGCCACCATTCAAAAGTCACAAAACTTGTTGTACAGCAATTCAAAGGTCACGGAAGTTGTACCAGAGGTCAAAGATTGCAGAAGTTGTTGCATCACAATAGTAATGTCACTGCAGCTTTTCCTCCTTGTACCACTGCAAATGCAGCTGATGCTGCACTTCCAACCTGCCCCAAAACACAAATTCTTCTATTTTTCTGTAATTTACAAAAAAAAAAAAAAAAAAAGAACGTACAGCCCCCTGCTCAGTAACCACCCACCCACCTGGTGACCAGACCATACTTGGTAAAATCTGGTCTTTTTTTTTGTTTGTTTGTAACAATTTATTCCTTTTCCCCTCTTGTCTCTAGTGTTGTCCCCTCCCTGCCAGTCAGGCTCAGGCAATCTCCCACATCTCCCAACACTTACTTTCAGTACTCTACCCCGAGGCTTATCCCCATGGTGGGGCCTGGTCTGGCTTGGCCAGGTAGCACTACCCATCTCCAGAAGCACTTGACAAAATCCTCTGTGGAGTGGCTGGAGGCAGGAAGCAGGGCCTCAGCATGCCAGCATTCATATTGCCTACACCAGGTTTTTCTGGCTTTTTGTCTCTTCCTTCCCTCCTCTTTTGGTATGTGGCACTCGGGAGGGGGGGCAAGGCAAGATGTAGCTACCCACGTCACCAAACATGCCTCTGCAAAGCTGCCACCAGGTGCTGCTGTAGGTGTGGTGTTCTGCAATCCCTCTCCAGAGAAGAAGGTATCCATGCCTACACTCCTCACCCACCCCCTCGGTCCCTCCTCTAGACGACATGTGTGTAGGGCATGAACCCAGGATGCTAGCATGTCTAGGGGGCATCTCTCAACTCTGCACCATGGAACTGGTCTAAATATATTTGTTTCTATTGCTAACTTGAAAAAATGTCCACTGCCGGGTGCCAGCTCATCAGTGAAACTGATTCCATGTCTGCTTCAAAGCAATCAGACAGAAGCAGAAACATTAAAAAAAAAATGGAATCAATTTGTGTTGTGGAGAAAGAGGATGCTCATGGAAGTGTTATTATTTATTTATAGGAAGCCTAGACTATAAAAAACTAACAGATGGGAAACCATGCACAGACAAGGCATGTGTTTCCATGTTGGGGTTCTGATGACATCAGAGATCTATCACAGTTCACTCTCGAGATGTATGATGTGATTAGAACCCCTCAATAGAAATCTAGCCTTGTTGTGCATGGTTTTGCATCCATTAGTCTTATTTTGTTTTCTATTCCAATATAAACACTCATCCCTGCCTGCAGCATTACATCCCTCAGTTACCCAACTATCACTTGTATACCATTAAAAGGGCGACTGAGATTGAGCGACTCAAATATGAGTGACTCAATCTCAACGCCTGGAATGTGAGCTACCCTGAAGGTGAAGAAGGAGGTGAGAGGAGGAGGGGGAATTTTTATTTATTTTTATTTATTTTATTTAAATTTTGGTGACCGGGTAGGCCCACTGAGACTGACACAGTCCCTTTTTCAGGGGCAACCTGGAATTAATTACATATATCTATAAACATAACAAAATACATACATGTCATTTCACAATTAACAGTCAATATAGACACATTGACCCAGTCAAGGATACACTGACAGGTTAATTACAATCAGTATCAACAGGAGTAGAAGTATTATTATTCACAAGACAGCCACAATCAGATTGATGTCCCAATAAGGTTAGATCAGCAGCAAGGAGTCTGGTAGACTCAGCAGTAGCAGCTGCAGAGACTCAGATCCAACAGGTGGGCTTGAAGACCCTTCTTAAAGCCCCCAAGGGAGGTACATTCCTGGAGACTGCTAGGGAGACCTTTCCAGATAGGAGGGATGAAGGCAGCATAGAACTGGAGTCCTAGGGAAGTCCTAACACTGGAGACATGGAGAAGCTGACGGCCAGAGGATCTTAGTGTTCTCCCATTCTTTTTGGGAGCTAATGTGTTAATTAGGCTTGGGGGCGCCATTTAGCTGGAGCTTAAATGCAAGGCACAGTGATGGATATGATAATTTGCCATCTAGAGAGGCCACCTAAGTGATAATAGTACCTTGCAGTGATGTTTCCTGTGACCCTGCAATAAGCACCCTATCCTGTTATACAGTATTTTTAGCCTTTGCATTTCAGAACTTCTTACAGAATGTAGTAAAGGGGCCTCATATAGCAAGGTTGGAAGAAGTGTACCAGTGGAAGCCTTGAGTTTGGATCCACGAGTGAGGAAAGGGCTCAGGCGATATAACAGACCTAACTTTTGGTTGAGTTTCTTGGTCAGATGGTCAATGTGGCCCTTAAAGGAGCAGTCTTGGTCTAAGTATACACTTAGGTATTTGATACACTCGATCACTTCAATTTTTGACCCATTGGAAAGAGCTGGAGACAATAAATGTAAACACGTTGGGCTCAGGCTTTTAGGGACAAATAGCATGTCTTTGGTCTTTTTACTATTTAGAACTAATTTATTAGCAAGAAACCAATTCTCAAGTAGACCAAGGTCTTGACTAAGAAGGTTGTTTAGTTGGACAGTGTCTCGGAAGGACCTATAAAGCATGGCTTCGTCTGCATATAAGGTCACCTTGGCCCCTCCACAATGTGGAGGCAAATCATTAATAAATAGGGAAAACAGGAGAGGTCCCAATATTGAACCCTGGGGGATGCCGTCTGTGATAGGGTGTTTGCTGGACTTAGCTCCATGCCATCTGACAATGTATGATCTGCCGTCAAGGTAGTCAGTGAATCATTGAGTAGACAGATGATCAAGACCAAGAGATGTTAGTTTAGTGATAAGCTGCTGATGATTCACCAAGTCAAATACCTAGAGTCGTGAAGATATCCCCAATAAGGCTAATCAGGACCATGTTGGTACCATGATTTTTTCTAAAACCATGTTGTTGTTCAGTTAGTAAATTGTTCCATTCAGCATATTCCTGGACCTGCTGGTATACAATCCTCTCTAACACTTTACTTAGAGTACAGAGGATGGATATTGGTCTGTAATTCTCAACAAGCTCAATATCCCCACCTTTAGGGATAGGGGTGACCAAGGCAACTTTCCACACAGTGGGGACTTCGCCTTCAAGCAGCGATCTGTTTCAAAGCCAAGTGACTGGAGAGGGAATGACATGGGCTGTGATTCTGAGGAGTCTGGGCTCCAGCTTGTCAAACCCAGCAGAGCCAGAAGATCTGATGTTTTTTAGTAATTTTTGGACCTCAGATTTAGTTACAAGTTTGAAATGAAAATTAGGGTAAGGGGTGGGGGGGGGCTCAGAGGGATTGTTTTTAAATTTTTCCAGGTCAGTGAGGAATGCATTTAGTGCATTAGCAGCATCTTGCTGGTTGGTATAGTGGACACCATTTGCTACTATGTCACTTTTCTTATGGGTGGTTTAGGACAGAGTTAATTTGGAACCAAAATTGTGTAGGGTCTGAAAGGTTTTTAGTTTATAGGTTCTGGAGGTATTGTCTTTTAGCTGATTGTAGTTCCTTTTTACACTTGTTTCTCAATTTTCTATACTCCACCCAATCCTTAGTTAGATTTGCAGATTTGAATTTTTCCCAGGCTTTGTCTCTCACCCTCATTTGTTTTTTAAGGTCTCTGGACAGCCACTTTGAGCGTTTTCCCTTGACTCTGATTTGTTTTAGGGGGGGGCATGCTTATTGGCAGCCAAGGGGAAGTTATTGATGAAGAAATCAAGGGCTGAGTCCAGATTTGGGGCTAGCTTGATTTGAGTCCAATCCACCACTGCTAGGATTTCAAGGAAGGAGCATGTGTCAAAATTGGAATAATCCTGAGCCAAAAAAATTCTGGGTGGAGGGTTGGGATGGTCGTTTTTCCAGATGCTGAATATAGGGGCATGGTCACTTATGGAGTCTGCAAATGTCCCAGCCAGTTTGAAACTACTTAGGTTGGAAGCAAGAATCCAGTCTAATGTGGTGTGGTTTCCTGATTTAATGTTCAACCTAGTGGGTCCTTGGATCAATTGGGTCAAGTTGGCCTCTAGCAAGCTGGATTTTACATCACTAATGGTGTGCTGACACCAGTAGAGGTTGAAGTCACCAAGGATTATTTTCTCCCACTGAGGAAGCCCCGGCATCAGAGCCAGAAGGCTCTTTAAGGCATCTTTTGCAGTCTTAGGTGGGTTGTAGATGCAGCCTATTAGCAGGGCTTAGTCCCTCCAAGCAGTATTTTATTACACTACCTGCGCCACCTGATTGGGTATGGTCTGGCGTTGCCACAAGGGAGGCATTTAGGGATTTTTTAATGTAAATGATAACTCCACCACCCTTCCTACCACATCTGTCTTGTCTAAAAGACTTAAATCCCTGGAGCTCAACCTCATGCATTAGGATACTAGGCTTGAGCCAGGTTTCGGAAATGGCAATTATGTCGGGTGTGCATATTTATCCATGCCTGGAGTTCATGCATTTTAGGTCTGAGTCTGTTAATGTTCATGTGGACTAGTTTCAGACCTTTGGCATTAGCCCAGACAGCCATAGAAGGTGACACAGTTGGAACATTAGGACATGGAGGGTCAGGGTTAGATTCAATATCCACAGTGAGTAATAACTTAATGGTCAGCAGGAATTTCAGGAGTGACCCAAGGGGAGGGTGAGGAAGATTGGACGTTTGTAGACTCTGAGATATCCCATAACCATATAGCAGTTTCCCCCTTTTCTAAGCCCATATATGGTGATAAGGGTAGGATTAATGTTGGCTTGGGGGAAGATACATGAGAAACTGAAGTACAGAGGGTCTCCCAAGACAGCAGGTGTGTGTGTTGGAGGGGCTCCTGACCTGCTAGTCTAAGTGGTGGCATTTCAGAGCTCCCAAAGCAGCAGATGTGTGTGTTGGAGGGGGTCCTGACCTGCTAGTCTAAGCGGCAGCATTTCAGAGCTCCCAAGGCAGCAGGTGTGTGTGTGTGTGTGTGTGTGTGTGTCGTAGGGGGTCCTGACCTGCTAGTCTAAGTGGCAGCATTTCAGAGCTCCCAAAGCAGCAGGTGTGTGTGTCAGAGAGGGTCCTGACCTGCTAGTCTAAGCGGCGGCATTTCAGAGCTCCCAAGACAGCAGGTGGGTGTGTGTGCTGGAGGGAGTCCTGATCAGCTTGACTAAGTGGCGGCATTTTGGAGCTCCCAAAACAGCAGGTGTGTGTGTTGGAGGAGTCCTGACCAGCTAGTCTAAGCGGTGGCATTTTGGAGCTCCCAAGGCAGCAGGTGTGTGTGTGTTGGAGGGGGTCCTGACCTGCTAATCTAAGCGGTGGCATTTCAGAGCTCCCAAGGCAGCAGATGTGTATGTGTTGAAGTAGGTCCTGACCTGCTAGTCTAAGCGGCGGTGTTTCGGAGCTCCCAAGACAGCAGGTGTGTGTGTTGGGTCCTGACCTGCTAGTCTAAGCGGCGGTGTTTCGGAGCTCCCAAGACAGCAGGTGTGTGTGTTGGGTCCTGACCTGCTAGTCTAAGTGGCGGTGTTTCAGAGCTCCCAAGGTAGCAGGTGTGTGTGTTGGAGGGGGTCCTGACCTGCTGGTCTAAGCGGCGGTGGAATGGAAGAGGACGGCAGGGGAACAGGAGAGGATGGCGGGTATGTGGGAGGTAGTGCGGTGAGAGGTTGCCGAGCTGGCCGTGTGGTGTGGTGGTGAGGGTGGTTGGCTACAGTGGAGAGAGTGAAAGGTTAGGGGCTGGGGAGGCGCATACTAGTTTTTTGGTGCAACGGGGGAATATTTCATTTTTTCAAGTTTCACCCCCCCTCCTGACATGCACTCCCCTGGGTTGTTAATCTTTAGTTGATGTGTCGGGAGGGTATAGCCCCCCCCGAGATAACAGAAAGATTTGTTTTCACCTGCTTGTTGTCGTTGCAAGTACACATGGCCTTGTTTATTTTCGGATATGTACATTCACCTAACAGTGATCGCCATTATGACATAGAACCACTATCACTGTAACAAAGAAACATAGAAACACAGAATCTATCAGCAGTAATGGACCTCTAGGCCCACCCAGTCTGCCCATTTTCACTACACACTGCAAAAACCACAGACCCTACTTGATCTCCCCTCCTCTCAGCTCAACTTGTATTTTTTAAATGACTTTTTCTTTGCCCTCACAGCCTCCCCCATCTCCCTTGTAAACCAGTGTCTTCTTACCTCTGTTATTCTTCCCTATTACCTGGGTCGAATGTTTTCTACAGTTCTGTGGTTGCAGTAGCTGCCAAAGAAGCATGGTGCTGACACTGAATCAAGCCTCTGCTGCAGAAACAGCATGCTTGCTGTAGTAAAGATGGGTGCTGCCACCGAACTCCTCCCACCCAAACTGCTAAAAAAATTGTGAGAAAGCCTAAAATGATATTAGTGCGAGTTTACTGGCAGCTTCATTATACATCCCTCCCCCCCTGGGTTGCAGTGGTCAGTGGGGCAACCCGTTGACATAGAAACATAGAATTTTAGCAGTGGTTCCATAATTTCCCCCACCACTGAGGTCAGGCTGACTGGTCTATAGTTTCCAGCCTCCTTCTTGCTTCCACTTTTGAAAAGGGGGACTACATCTGCCTTCCTTCAGGCCTCTGGAACCACTCCAGTTTCCAACAATTCATTGAACAGGGCTGCCAATGGTGCTGTCAGCACCTCCCTAAGCTCCTTTAATATTCTAGGATGTATCCTGTCTGGCCCCATTGCCTTGTCCACTTTTAGTTTTGTGAGTTCCTTTAGAACTCTCTCCTTGGTAAATGGACTGGAGTCTGCCTCCATCCCATTTATGCTCCTGTCTCTTAATTGTGATCCCTCACCTCCCCCCCTTCTGTAAATACTGTACAAAAATTTTTGTTCATGATTTTTGCTTTTTCCAGGTCCTCTTACACACACTCCCCTTTTTCCCCCTTAAGCTTTACAATCCCTCCCTTGGTCTTTCTCCTTTCGTTAACATACCTATAAAAATTGTCCCCTTTCTTTATTGTCTGCGCTGTTTTTTCCTCTGTTTGCACCATTACCCTCCTGACTGCCTTCTCTGCTTCCTTCTGCTTGTCCAGATACTGTACACTACCCTGTCCTCCTCTTTCTGTGTGTCCTTGTACTTCCTGAAAACCAATTTCTTTGTTCTCAGCTTCCCAGCCTCTTCCTTTGAGAACCATAGTGATTTTTTTTTCTTCTCTTTCCTTTGTTTATTTGCCTAATGCATCGGTTTGTTGTCTCCATTATGGCTACTTTTAGCTGGGCCCATTCCTCAACTCCCCCCAAGTCCCCCTGCCGCTAGGGCCTTCCTGAAACATACCCCCAACTCTGCAAAGTCTGCCCTTCTAAAGTCCAGGACCCTCTCTTTCATGTGGCTGGACTTTGTCACTGTACTCATACTGAACCACACCATGAGATGATCGTTGGATTCCAGATGTCCACCCATCTTGACATCTGCTATTCTATCCCCATTGGTGAGTACCAGGTCTAAAATCACCCCCTCCCAGGTGGGCTCCAGTACTAGCTTTTTGAAACATGCCCCTTGTAGGGAATCCAGGATTTCCCTGCTCCTGGCTGATGCTGCAGCTGAGATGTTCCAGTCCACATCTGGCAGACTGAAATCACCTACCTGCAGCACTTCCCCTTTAGTCCCAATGCTATGGATGGTTTCCACTAGAACCCTGTCCAGTTTCTCCCCTTGGTTTGAAGGTCTGTAGATCATGCCCATGGGAATAGCTGTGCCATTGCTCATTCCTAGGGTGACCCACAGGACCTCCTCCTCCCCCTGCATTCACTTTACCTTTGTTGCTTTAAAACCCTCCCCAATGTATAGAGCCACCCCCACTCCCTTTTTACTTCCCTGTCTTTCCTGAACAGAGTATAACCTGGTATAGCTATATCCCAATCATAGTTCCCATTATACCATGTCTTGGTAAGTAAGCCTCCAAGTGTCCCAGCTGTTGGCGTGCACTCGCTATGCTGGCCACTCATGCACATTTCACTTAGCCCTCATTCACCTCAGAAATGATGCACAGCAAAAGAGTGGCTACATCCCAAACCTCAGTAGGATTGTGCACCACAAACGGGGAACCAAAACGGAGCACACAAACAATCATGAGTGTGAATGATCTTTAGATACTTATAATCAAAGCTCCAGGGTGTAGTAGTTGCACTTTATTCCAGCCCCCTTAACCTCTCTGACCAACATAACATGTAGTGTTATGCTTGCCATAGGAAAATCTGGTAATAATGCAATTCCTGTCATTCTTTATTGTTAAACTGCTACTCTATCTATTGATTGCATGTATCTCTTTTGCACCTTTGTATATTACCTTGCCATGTGATCAAGTTTGTCTGTAATCGCCCAGGTCATGTCTGAATATAGGCCTTTGATTGTATAGTGCACTTAGCTGGCTAATAAAAACTAAATAAATCAAATAATAATTTGTTTTAGAGCACAAGAGAAATGAGTAGCATAATGTCTTATGATCCAGAAAATCTCTCGTCGGGTCTTGTTAATTTTGATTGTCCCTGGAAATATGTGTCAGTCTGCTCTCATGATCAGTATACATACTGGAAAGGTGTCACCCATAGGACTGTGATTTGTAGCATCACAGCATTAAGATAAAAAATGGAGGAGTCATGAGTGATGGAACACCCCAGTCATAATATTCTGGGCTCCATATCAGAGAAATGCAGCTAGTCAGAAAGTGTGGTCTGGTCTATGGGCCAGATCGAAAGCTTGCAGTGTCTGGATCAAATCCTGGTTTGTGCATGACCTTGAGCAAGTCACATGACCTTGAGTAAGTAACGTGACCTCCAGCAAGTCACATGACCTCCTTGTGTTTTATTTCTCCCTACCACATAATTCTGTAGAAGCACGACTCCTCTGAAAATGAGACAGTGCATCTCAATTCGGCTATCCTGGACAAACAAAAATTCAATCTACAGTGTATAACACAAGTACTAATTGTTGTATATCACAGCACAGCTAGTATGACAAACTGTTACTTTTGTAGCTTCCTGAGAAAATAATATCCAGATACTTGTTGTATTCACTGTGACGATACCAAGGGTGACAAGTAAAGCAATATGGGACTAGAACCCGTGACCTTTTTGCCCAGAGGCAGATGTGCTACCAACTGAGTCTCACTGACATGTAAGTAGGTGCTGTATTTGTGCATTGGCAACTCATGGATATTACAGACCACTTCTTACCAGGCTTCTGTTGTAAATGGTAATAGGGCTTACACTCCTCGGGTGTGTCTCTTGATTCACTGGACCATCGGACTCCTTATGTAAGAGTGCTTCAGAAATATAGGGGGATAACAAGTAGAGTTAGTAGGACTGGAACAATTCGTAGGTAGCAGAATGATTGATAATAGAATAGGAGGTACTGAGGTAACTTGAAGGCAGGGAGTATTTAGAATGTTGGTTCAAAGAAAACTATAACTTTGCTGTACACTCTCTCTTTCTCTGCTGCAGAGACTACCACCCTTTTAGTGGTAGTTATTAAGTGTAGCCCCTCTCTGACGCTATCCTGGAGAGGGCCACTGCTCCTGCCTTACGGGCCCGACCAAGGGCAAGGGGCCTTGGTTCCCATCGCTGACCTACGGGGGTCCTTTCCCAAACTTTAAAATAAAATGGCAGTGCCTCCATCCAGAGTACATATTAGTGGGTCTGAGTGCTTGCAGTACAACCTCTGAGATGTCGTACCAACCTACCTTCCCAACAGTTACCACAGGCATGGACTTACCAGGATTCGAACCTCCCCACCTTCCCTTACATCATTTATGTTTTCCATTTCAGTCAATAACCTGCTCACTAAAATTAGGCTCTAGATCCATTTTTTGCTACAAAACAGCAACTCCATTGTTTATTTACAGTGGGAGGGTTTAGGAATGGGGTAAGTGGAATAGAGTTCAAGCAGTTTCAATTTGCATTTTCCAAAATCACATTTCCCCTTCTGATTCAATCCCCAGAGTTCAAACAGTGCAGCCACCAGTATCTATCTATGTAGTTATCTGCTGCAGGTGTTACCCAAACCCAGACCCACAGGTTCCAGTCCATTTTAACTCCATGTCCATTCACTGGGTACCAAGATTTTAGTTGCAGGCCTGAGATGCAGCTTGTAGCCAGCATTGACTTGCTAAAGAATTTTAACTTTTTACATGCTTCCCTTTGTATTTTTTCCAGCCCTAGGGGGCATACTTAAACTGTATACAGTCCCCAGGTGCAGGGCAATTCCTGCTGTTTACTCATGGTTCTGCAGAATCAGTCCTTGGATGGCACAGTTCACTGAAGTCCTGTGGATGGACAATAATACAGCAGAACCGGGCACAATGCTTTAAACAGGGGGCACAGAGGCTGCAGCTTGCTCTGTCTTTCTCTTGCTTGCAGATCTTGCAGCTTGTCCCCTTCAGCCCATTACAGACCCTGTTGCCGAGCACATGTGCAAGGCCTGCCAACTACAGAGAACCCAGACCTGGGAGTGGCCCCTCTGGCCCAGCTCCTTCCAATCAGAGTGCCCTAGCACTTGGGTACAAGACCCGTGATCCCCTGTAGTGGCAGACCCCACTTTATGGGGGTTAGCAAGTTCCCCACCTGCCCTGGGTGTCAGCAGAAACATTCAGCACATTCTCTTCTGCTTCTCTTTCTTTCTCTTTCCTGCCACAGTGTGTAGCCACAACAATCTGTTTCTTTCTTTTCCTTGCTGTATCTCAGGAGCAGACAACAGGCAATCGAATCTCAGAAAACACCTGTCTATCCTGCTTTCACAGTCTCTCAACCTGAACACAGCCACATTCTTGCTCTGGCTCATACATATCACCTGCACTCACAGTCCCTTTTCTCATCGTACAGGTACGGCATATACTCACTTATAAGTCGGTCCACCTGTAAGTTGGGGTACAGACTTGCAGCCTGCCATTGCTACCTCAGTCATTGACCTGTTTATAAGTTGGATGCACACTTTAACTGCATGCTGTGCAACCAAAAAAACAAGATATCGAATGTGAAAATGAAAAAAAGTTTTTAATAACATAACGATCTGTTAAAAACAGTAAGTTAAAAAGCGTTAAGCAGCAGCACTTTATTTAAAAACAGCTCCACAGTTTTAGTAAGCAGCACATTATTTAAAACCAGCTCCATAGTTTTAGTAAGCGGCACATCATTTAAAACCAACTCCACAGTTTTAGTAAGTGGCACATTATTTAAAACCAGCACCACAGTTTTAGTAAGCGGCACATTATTTAAAACCAGCTCCACAGTTTTAGTAAGCAACACGTTATTTAAAACCAGCTCCACAGTTTTAGTAAGCAACACGTTATTTAAAACCAATTCCACAGTTTTAGTAAGCAGCACGTTATTTAAAACCAACTCCACAGTTTTAGTAAGCAGCACGTTATTTAAAACCAGCTGTACAGTTTTAGTAAGCAGCACATTATTTAAAACCAGCTGCACAGTTTTAGTAAGCAGCAACAGCACGTTATTTAAAACCAGGTGCACAGTTTTAGTAAGCAGCACGTTATTTAAAACCAGCTGCACAGTTTTAGTAAGCAGCACGTTATTCAAAACCAGCTCCCCAGTTTTAGTAAGCAGCACGTTATTTAAAACCAGCTCCACAGTTTTAGCAAGCAGCACATTATTTAAAACCAGCTACACAGTTTTAATAAGCAGCACGTTATTTAAAACCAGCTGCACAGTTTTAGCAAGCAGCACATTATTTAAAACCAGCTGCACAGTTTTAGTAAGCAGCACATTATTTAAAACCAGCTGCACAGTTTTAGCAAGCAGCACGTTATTTAAAACCAGCTCCACAGTTTTAGTAAGCAGCATGTTATTTAAAACCAGCTCCACAGTTTTAGTAAGCAACACATGATTTAAAAACAACTCCACAGTTTTAGTTTGCAGTAAAAATGCATATGTAGAGTACATTCAGAGTCCCTTCAGAGTTCATCCAACAGTTTTTTTGGGGGGGGGCATGCCTTGCCATGCAATATAGAACAAAATGGAACAGGCATAATTAAAAGCCAAAGAATTCCTCTTCCTCGCCCTCCTCATCTGACTGGAACATCAAGTGCAGCTGTAATTCTAACAACGGTATTTCGTCATACATATCATTCAGTTTGGTAACCGGCAAGTCATCCTGCAGTGATTCACTAGATGTAAGGGGATTACTGGATGCACCATGCTCATGTACCATGTCTTCATACAATACATCATCCTCTGTACCGTCCATTTCATTAGATATGCCACATTTTTTAAAAGCTTTGATCACCAATTCAATGTGGATTTTGTCCCAGGCATCGTGGACAATTGATTTATTCATTGAATAGAATAAAATGCACACAGATGACAGTACTGACAGTTTTGATGGTGTGCTAATCACTACTCGGGCTACTACTGAGGTGCTATTCAGGTGCAAATGATAAGGTGTTAACTACAATTATTTCTGGCATCACAGGCAGCAAAACCACGAGATCAGTAGTACCAGTTACCTTTTCAGCATCTGGTATGTCTCGCCTATAAATCGAATGATGGTTTTACAAACCAAATTAAGAGCCAAAAAATCCGACTTATAAGCTAGTATATACGGTACTTAGCAATTCTCCAACTGAAGAGGCTTACTCCTCCTTTTCTTCTCTGATCACATTTATATTCTCTTGCTCATCATTCATCTGCACTCCTGTCTTTTCCCAGGCTTAGACACAACTTTTGTCCTTTTACCTGGCTCAGGACACACCCATCATTCTTTTTCCAGGCTCAGAACACAACCTTTGTCTTTCTGCAGTATCAAGATGGAACTTCTTCTCTCTTCTGCTCTGGCTCACTGCTGTGGTGCAATTTCAAAGCAGCACAGAACATTCAGCATCCTGCAGCTTTCCTTTTTTCTCTGTACCAAGCTGCTTCTTTATTCTTTTCTTTCCCCGGCTTCTCTTTTCCTGATGGGGCAGGCACTCCCTGCCCTGGGGGACAAATTGCTGGCAGCCCCCAGGCAGGCCCATCTTGCAGCCACATTCTCTCCAGGGCAAGAGCTCCCCTCCTTCTGGAGGGGCTCCCACCAAACTGACTCAAAGTCCAACATTCCTTGCTTTATTGGGAGCCCTTTCCTAGCTCCCCATTGGCTGGAGCCACTGTCCTTAGCCAAAATTAATATGTATGAGGCTCCCTCGATGCCTCATTGGTGCAGAAAGAGGTGCCTAAACTTTCCCTGATATTTTTCCCCAACAGTCCTTTCACACAGTCCCAGAGTCCATGGCAAGAATCCTGGCTCTGTGGTTGGCTGATTGGTGTCACATGGCTGCTAAACATGGTGGCTAGATGTAAACAGTGCCCACATTTTAACAGTGTCCCAAGATTTCAAGTGTCCCTGCAGCCAAACCCTTTACTTTCATTTATTTATTTCCCCACACAGCTGTAGCCACCCCTGTGCCCTGCAAAGCGACTGCCTCATTTTACATATGTAACCTGCCCTCTCTTAGTCATTGCTGCCATTTGCTAGTCTCCCTAGACAGCACACACATTATAACCCCAGAGCAGTCCATATAATGCTTCACTTTGATCCCTGGCTGCAGTCTGTGTAGACTCTTTATTTATTTACTTTCCCACAGACTGGCAGCCTTCACACCCTGACTTTATTTATTTCCTCCTTCTCTGTTGCTAGTGCTGTTTTCTATTCCCCTAGGCACTGGATGGACCCGGCTCATCTTTATTCATAAGACGCCTTATTAATATGCATGAGGCAGCTCCCTGTAGCTCGAGCATGATTGGCGCTCACAAAAAAACACTCCTGCCACTTTCCTTCCATCTCTCCAGTCCTGCCCATGTCTTCGGTCCCTCTATTATCCTTCCCAGGGACTGAGACCACCAGAGAGCCACACCAAAAGGCCGCTGAAATGGCCACTAGAAAATGTGCTTCTCTGCATGGTCAGAGCTCGCCGGCACCGCTGTGTCATTCCTAAAGCCAGCAGCTCCACGAACTTGCTCCTCCAGCCCCACTGTCTCTCTAAAACCATGCAGGAGCCAGAAGGAGAAGATTAAAACACAGGGACAAGCCAGGGCTCCAAAAAAAAGAATGGGGTGAAAGCAAAACCCCGGGGAAAATTAGCCTTTTTGAGGGGCTCACAGGTGAGCCCCAACAAGGGGCTTACATAAGATAACTTGAAAGGCACATAGTATGCAGAATGCCTGTACAGTATATATAGATACAAAAACAAGGACAGCAGAAAAAGGCCTGTCGGCCCATACATTCTGCCCACCCTTGCTGATTACTCCACACTGGAACTAATGGCCATCCCTCCCATTTTTTATGCCACCCCCTTTTCTGACTAATCCCATATGCTTCTCCCATCCCTGCTTGAAGCTGTTTACCGATTTGGCCTGTACCACTTATTCCGGCAACTTGTTCTGCTTGTCCGCAACTCTTTTTGTGAAAAAGTGCTTGCAGATGTCTCTTTTGAATCTCCTCCCTGTGAGTTTAAGCGAGTTCCCTTTCATTCCTGTATTTGTGCTCAGGTAGCTCAAAAATAGCTTAATAGCGTAGGCTTTCTCTGTCCCTGCTATAGGGATTACAGTGACTACCACTCTTGCTGGATTCCATGAAAACACTGGAACCTTCTTACCTAGAGGTGCAGCAGGTATGGGGTCCCCTTATACCAAGGGTACTGTAAGGAAGGGGGCCCAAAAGCACAAATGAATGAAATGAACAAATTACTTACTGTACTTACTAAAAGGGAGAGTCTCGCAGCTTGGGGCGTGATATGCCAGTATCAAAAGATATAGGACCACCTTCAGCTCCAACTCACAATAGAGTAATTAATTAATTAAATACAGTAATTAGTGTTGTGACCTTCTGCATGAAGGAGAGGAAAACCCTCAAGGAGGAAACGGAACCAAGGCCTAGGTCACCATCCTTCTATCCTAAGGATTACTTATTATTTCCAAGAAAGGACTTCAGACATCCTGTTTCAATTAAAAGGATGAAAGTGTCTCCTGTCTAGAGACTTCCATTTACCCAAAGGTGTTGCAAGACTGGTCATACAACTAAAACAGTCCCTACATGGAAGGATTCCAGCCCTGATGAAGTGCAAGAAGGCCGAAGTATTGACCAAAGGAACACAGGATTACTGAAGGAATCCCAGGGAGAAGGACAATGTACTGACAGCTGCTTCAGGCTTGTCTGCCCAAATACTCTCTTCTAAGAACAAGGCTTATACGAACATACATATGAACATATGAATCTGCCAGCAGAAACAGATCTCATGGTCTATCAAAGTCTACTCGAGTGTGCAGCTAGCACCCCTGAGCTAGCATACCTCATGGTATCTGTGATGAAAATCCCCGAACCAGTTACTTCTAGTTCACTGCCACCACCAGGTTTTAACCAAACAGGAATCAGGAAACCTGCTTCTTACCTCCTTCTTTGCACAAGGTCAGGAAGGACAACACAGTAACTGTGGGTAGAATGCTCCATAAGGACAGACTGCAGAGTTCAGCAGAAATAACCAAATTACCTTAGTAAATAAACAGGCAGTCACTTGTTCTATAAAAAACAGATTATTTACTAGAGGACTACAAATAATTACTACAGGATTTATATACAGTCAGACAAAAGGATTACCAGTTTACTAGAAATTAAAATAAATGGAGTTAAACCAGATAGTTAACAGATAGGTTGTAGAGTGAGAATAGCTCAGATTTTCCTATTTAACTGCTGCTATCTGAAGAAACACTATTCCCCAAGCTGTATTTCTCACCAGCTCTCTAGCTGCAGGGCTCTGAGTTTTCAAATGTTATTGGGTCCAAGAGAGCAAGCTTTATTCTCTTTGACTGTGGGAGATGGTTTTGCCCCTTTGAGTGACAGTTTACCCCTGCCCCCCTCCCCAGATGGGTGTGTGTATGGAGAGATGATATCATCCACGCCAGGTGGCTTCTACACACTCAGACATCCTCAGTCCAATTTTATGATTTTGTTTTCCAGGATGGCCAAGGTGTGCAACCCCATGCCTCTGCCTTTCAGGCTGACTGAGGTGTTCAAAATGGCACTCTCCCATCTGCCTTTCAGGATTTGTAGCTACAGGTTCCCAAGGGAACATTTTCTTGTGGCTGAGTTAGCTGAATATTTTCCATGAGGCCTGCTTGGACATGTGACCTTGGAAGCCATGTTTTGTGTCTACTTTGCAAATAGCAGAGCTTACAACAGAAGTATGATGACATTCACAGAGGAAATTAACAAAACAGAAATTAAAAGATCACTCTGGTCACATGTCCGTCACATCATCCCCCCCCCCAGGAAATGAAGGTGAGTCTCTTTGAGGCAACCCCCTAGAGACGGTGCCATTCATGTAAGGCCCAGGGAGTGCCTAAAGGAAAATGTTATGCACTCAGCCCTGCCTCAACAGTCCATCTGCACTGGCATTCTACACCCCACTTCGGTGTTGAATGATCATATTCTATGCCTGTAGTACCAAACTCCAGCGCAGTAATTTTGTGTTTTGCCCACTAGTCCTACGGAGCCATGTTAAAGGGTTATGATCTGTGACCACAGTGAACTCCCTCCCGTACAGATATGGCTGCAGCTTCTGAAGGACCCACACTATTCCAAGACATTCCCTCTCAACTGTGGCATATGCCTTTTCCTTGGGCAGAAGCTTCCAGCTCGGATACACTATGGAATGCTCTTCCCCCTGCTGTGTACTGTGGCTCAGGACAGTGCCCAGCCCATGGTCCAAGACATCCATGTGTGCTATGAACATTAGGTGTTAATTGGGGCTAGCAAGCATGGGTGACCCACATAATGCCTCCTTCAACCGTCAGAAGGCAGACTCACAGAACTTTCTCAGGCATTTTCTTTTTTTGTTAGGGGCTTAGCCACATCACTATAGTGAGGGACAAACCTCCTGTAGTACCTGGCTGTCCCCTGAAATTCCCTTACCTGTTTCTTTGTGTTTCCAGGTGTGCCACCATGAACAAGCAAAGTGAGGGGGTGCTGGTCAAGGGCAGCCAGCCCAGTAGCAACAGCAAACAGATCCAAAGGACCAGAACACCAAAATCAGCAAGGACCACACAATGCAGAAATCACATAATAATATTTATTTAGCAGTCCACAGCACACAGGTAGATACCAGCTACCCCAGTGCTTCGGCATAAAGCCTTCGTAATCGGGCTCCCCCCAGCTGTTCCAAGGTATCATCCATTCTGGGCATGGGGTAGGCATCAGATTTCATAGAGCTGTTTAGCCTCTGGTAGTCAACACAGAACCATGTGGTACCATCCTTCATGGGGATCAGGACCATGGGGTGGGGCCCAGGGGCTACTGGACTTCTGGATTACTCCAAGGGCCAGCATCTCCCTGAGTTCCTCCAGCATGGTCTTCTTAGACCCCTCTGGTACCCCATAGGGGGACTGCCTCAGCGGAACATGGGCCCCAGTGTCCACGTGGTGTTCAGCCATTGTGGCATACCCCGGATTCCCCGTGAACATGTCCCCAAATTCTTGTAGCACCCCCTCATCTCCTCATCCTGGGCCGGTGTCAGCTGCCCCGAGAAGGTAAGGTTATCCACTGAGGATCCCTTCCAGGCTTCCACAAGGAGGTTCACCAGGGGATCAGCCTTGTTCCCCTCCTCTGGCATGCTACACACGGCGAGGACGATCTCCCTCCCTATCATAGTAGGGATTCATCATGTTCACATGATATACCCTTTGCCTGCGCCTTCTGTCAGGCAGCCCTACTACATAATTGACATCGCTAATCAATCAATGAATCAATTACTTTATTTTTAAATGCTGTTCCAGAGATCACAGCACTGTACAAACACAGATAAAATCCATAAAAATACAATATTAAACCACACATTAAAATGAACATATAAATAAAATTATCTATCACATAATTAACTACCATAAATTCACAGACGTTAGCTGTCACTAAAATCAGGAAAGGTTAACTGAAATAGATGGGTCTTCAAAGCAGTTTTAAAACTTTCAGTGGTCAGGCACTCCCTGATCAGATGAGGTAGAGAATTCCACAGGGTAGGGGCAACAAAAGCAAAAGACCGGTTCCCCGAGGTGTTTAGTCTGACCCTAGGAATCTCTAGCAATCCCTCGTCGGATGAGCAGAGGGAGCGAACGGGGTGGTAGGGACAGAGGAGATCTTGACCATGTAGGGCTTTACAGGTCAGTAGCCCGACCTTGCAGGTGATTCACCGTTGGACAGGTAGCCAGTGCAGACCGCGAAGCACAGAGTGACATGGCAAGATTTTGGAAAGCCAGTCAACAAGCTGGCTGCCAAGTTCTGCACCAACTGCAGTCAGCAGGTATCAACTCCCGGTAGCCCTAGGTATAGGGCATTGCAGTAGTCAAGGTGTGAGGTTACAAAGGCGTGGACCAGTGTTGGAAGGTCACCAGGTGAGACCAGGCGCTTAATCCAGGAGATGTTCCTCAGATGGAAAAATGAGGTTTTAACAACTGAGATTTTAGCATCAAGCCACTGTCAAACACAATGCCCAGATTTCATGCCCAGTCCAAGGTCAGCAGCTGGTCACCCCAGAGCCGAAGCCCCGAGGGCTGTCCAACTGATAACCCCAACCCATGGTGACCTGGGTCCACTGCCAACACCTTGGTCTTATCCGGGTTCAGCCTCAGCCAATTGGCACTCATTCAGTCCTGGATCTTAGCGATGCAGTTGTTAAATACTGAGACTGCTCCACTCTGTTTGGGTGCAAAGGACAAGTAGAGCTGAGTATCATCTGCATAGCAGTGAAAACTCAGCCCATACTGCCATATAATGTCTTCCAATGGCAGCATATGCACTGTAAACAACATGGGGGGCAGCATGGAGCCCTGCAGAACCCCACATGACAGGGGGAGTGGGGCCGAAGAGTAAATCCCCGACACCAATCTCTGAGTCCTGCCGATGAGGAAAGATCAAAACCAACTGAGTACTGTACCAGACCGTCCACAGAGAATCCACAGGCACTCCAGCAGAACCCCATGGCCCACAGTGTCAAACGCTGCAGAGAGATCAAGAAGGACCAAGATGGTGTGACTCCCCCGATCTCTAGTGGAGGAAGGCGGATGTGATTCCCCTTCACAAAAGTAGGACCAAGACAGAGGCAGGAAACTACAGACTTGTCAGTCTGACCTCTGTGGTAGGGGAAAGTGATGTGGAGTCACTTCTGAAGGAAAGAATAGTTGAGTACCTAGAGGCCAGTGGCAGTGGCACAGGACCCAAGGCAGCATGGGTTCACAGCGGAAGGTCATGTCAGATGAATCTAATAGATTTCTTTGACTGGGACAAAGTAGTAGACCAGGGAGGGCTGTGGACATGGCCTACCTAGACTTTAGCAAGGCATTTGGACACAGTCCCACACAAAAGATTAATAGTCAAATTAACCAGCCTGGGAGTGGGACCCAGGTGGTAGCCTGTAAACATTGGCTGGACAACAGGACACAGAAGGTAATTGTAAATGGAGTCCACTCTGGAAGAAAGGGGTTACTAGTGGGTACTGCAGGGTTCAGTATTGGGTCCAGTCCTTTTAATGTCTTCATCAGTGACATTGCAGAGGGACTGGAAGGAAAAGTATGCCTTTTGTAGATGACACAAAGATCTGCAACAGGGTTGATACACAAGGAGGCGTGGAAAGGATGAAAAGGGACTTGGCAAGGTTGGAAGAATGGTCAGAAGTATGGCAGCTAGGATTCAATGCAAAGAAGTGCAAATAATGCACCTGGGAAACAAGAACCCAGGGAAGAATACAGAATGGGTGGGGAGGTAGTCAACAACAAAAAGGAAAGGGACCTGGGGTAATCATCAGATGACCTTAAGGTTAGCAAGCAATGTGAGAAGGCAGTAGGGAGGGCTGGGGGTATACTGGATGTATAGGAGAGGCATCAGCAGCAGAAAACAGGAAGTTGTTATCCCTCTGTACAGACAGTTGGTGAGACCCCATCTGGAGTACTGTGTCCAGTTCTGGAGACCCCATCTCCAAAAGGACATAGACAGGATAGAGGCAGTCCAGAGGAGGGCAACTAAAATGGTACAGGGTCTGCAAGAGAAGCCGTATGAGGAGAGACTAAAGGAGCTAAATATGTATACCCTTGAGGAAAGAAGGAGAGGGGACATGATAGAAACTTTTAAGTACCTCAGTGGAATCAACAAAGTCCAAGAGGGTAGCATCTTTCAGAAAAAGGACTTGCAAGAACAAGGGACACAATTTAAAGATAGAAGTAGGACCTGTTCAGGGCAATGTGAGGAAGTATTATTTCACAGAGAGGATAGTGGATGCATGGAACAGCCTTCCTGAGGAGGTTGTGTGGTCTAAAACTGTGGGAGAATTCAAGAATGCATGGGACAGAAATAAGGCAATTCTTGTGGGGGGTAGGAAGAAATAGGCTGTTGGTTAACTAGGATCTGCAGCCTATCCTGTAGGTAGGGAAATGGGCAGACTAGATGGGCCTAGTGGTCCTTATCTGCCATCAAAGTCTATGTTTCTATGTTTCTAGGTTTCTCTAGCTATCAGGAGATCATTTAGCACCCGAACCAGGGCCATCTCGGTACTGTACCTCTTCCTAAACCTGGACTGGAGAGGATCATAAACATTGTGAGATGTTAAATGGTCATCAAGTTGCACCACCACCACCTTCTCAACACCTTGCCCACAAAAGGCAGGTTAGAGACAGGTCTGTAGTTTGCAAAGCAGTCGGAGTCGAGGGAAGATTTCTTCAGGAGGGGTACTGCTACCACCTCCTTCAGGGAGTCAGGAAACACCCCTGTATCCAACGAGCACCAGACTATCTCGGCGCAGATCGGGCCGACGACTCCAAAGCAACCCACTAGGAGGTGCGATGGGCCCAGATCCAAACTACACTAGGTGGGGTGTATATCCTGGATGACCTGCACAATGTTACTGATCGCCAAGCAGCCGAAATTGGACCAGGTAGACCGGGTGCTTCCCACCTCATGCCAATCACTGCAGTGCCCATTTGAGGGCACTGAATGGATCTTGGTCCTGATGGTGGCAACCTTATTGGCAAAGAACTGAGCAAACTCATTGTGAAAACACACTCCGTGACTGAAGACAGGTTGGATTGCACAATCTGTCGACAGTCCAGAAGAGCTGGGCAGGACGATTCCTCGCTGCAGCGATCTCCTTGGACAGGAATTCTGCCTTCTTATAGGAGATTGCCGATTGATAGTCTGTATAATGATCTATCAATCTACTGTAAGCTTATCAGCCAACAGTCCTGATTTCCGCCAGCATCTCTCCAACCTTTGACTGCCTTGCCTCAACTCCTTCAAAGTACCAAGGGGACTTTAGGTGAAGAGTGAAGGGGCGAACACGGACAGGAGCTAGAGAGTCGAGGGCATCTGTTACTGCCTTATCGTAGGCAAGCACCAGTTCCCCCAGCTCTATGCATGCACTCGGCACACTTGATAGATCTAGTACTGCCATAAGACCATCGGGGGTCAAACCCCTTAAAGGGCGGCACTGGACCATCTCCGTAGGAGCAGATCTATAAGGGGGTGCCTCGAATCTGAACCTTATAGTACGATGGTCCAACCACCCAACTGGTTCCACCACCAGGTCAGTGATCTCCATCCCTAACCTTCCTGATTATGGAGAATGGGCTCTTTCATGCTGCCTACAGTTTATTGTGTAGGACTGAGACAAGTACCATAACTCGCTGTCTGGCTTTATATTCCTGGGCTCTGGCCCCTTGGTCATACCAGGTTTTCTGTTGCTGTTGTGCAGTGGCTTAGTGCTCCTGGGTGAGCCCCATGAGCTCCTTAAGCCGGGCCCTGAAATTTAGGATGTACACCACAGCAGACTCCCCTTGGGAGGCATGGTCACCTTCCAATTCATCCCTGACTAAATCTAGGGGCCCCCTCACCCTGTGACCAAACAGGAGCTCAAGGGCAGAACTTATGGACTCCTGTGGGATTTATCGAACACAACAGGCGATGGGGCAAATATTTGTCCCAGTCCCTTTTTGTGTTGGTCAGCAAATACCCTGAGCATAGTTTTGAGGGTCCCATTGAATCACTTGATCAGGTCATTTGTCTTGGGGTGATTGGGTGAAGCATGTGTAACCCCTAGGCAGTGCTATCCTAAGGGCTACTACCCCTGCCTGTATTGGCAATACACAGGTTAAGGGGCCTGAGTTCTGTAAACAGGTGCCTCCACCCAGAGGAATGGTATTGGGATAGCTTAACTGCTCTGGTATAGCCCTCTGGGACACTGTAACCACCCACCAACCCTTCTAGTGGCCTAAGTAATAACACAATGATACATTCACAAGCAACAGGCAGTAGTAATAATGTGCTCAGACCCTTCTCACTTATCACCAGGGCTGGATCTGCTACAACTGCCCTGAAGACCACCTGGAAAATAAGATCAGTAATGCAACAATGCAGCATTAACACTGTAACCCAACTAATAATATGTACACTAGCTAGGTTAAACATGAAAAAAGACAATCAGGTATATTTAGGGGCAGTGAACAAGGAAGGGGCGTGAATCTAGCAGAATGATTAGCAATCTGATTCAATTCAGGATTGTCTGGCATGCACTTTAAGTCCCAATTAAACAGTTCCACAACACTGGGTACCCAGTATGTCATGCAGGCTAACCTGAAGCATTTCCTGGGGTGGCCAGCATAGCAGCTGTTGTTGGAGCCCTTAAGAAAGGAAAAACAGTTAAACATGCACACATCCCAATTATTTGTAATTCAAGACGGATGGCTCTGTCTGTTGCAAGAACCCAGTAAAAGAAACAATTATTGGTATCACAATGATTTTTGCTTTCATTGCAGGGAGCTACCCTGATTTGTACTCATGCTACCGGAACCTGGATGCAGGACAGGCAAGATGTAGACCTCATGGTGATGATCAGGAATGCCAGGGGAAACAGGGCCGACATGGCTTACCTTCAGGTGGTTGCTACCAGTGTGATGGTGTTGGGCAGGGGGCCGGATCCCCAGGCCAATTTTTCACCGAAAAGGTCTCTAAAGCAGGAGTAGCCGCCTAGGCTGAGATGGCAGGACCCAGGCAGGATGAACAGTCCTGCAAAAGTTTGTGATCTTCTGCTGGTGAAGCCTCCAGCTGGTGTAATGGATCTGATCGTGGGGAACCAAATCGTGAACTACGAAAAACATTCAGCACATTTACTGCACTAGCTTCTTTGAACAACAGTTCAGATACTGTCCAGTTGCAAATTGACAGCTGCACTGCACAAACCTTCCCATCCAAGGGTAACTCTCTCACAAGCTGGGCCGATTGATTCTGGAGCAAGTCTTCGGTCCAAATCACAAGTCGCAATGACACTTTTGCTTTCTTCTGCTGCAGTTCCAAAACTGGAAATTAGACTGGTCCGACTTTTGTGATAGGCAGTTCAAATTCTGGAGAATGGAGCAGGAATCCAGCAAAGCCTCTTCCCGCCAATTCCTCTACGGTCCTTCAGGGAGCAGCTGCTTGAAAGCTCAAGCTGTTAACTCTACAACCTCCAACTCTAACTGATCCACTGCTTCAGGCTTTTCTGGGCATTTCTCTGATAATCCAAAAGGTTCTGTTGGCTGAGGGAACTGTCAATCACAGCAAGGGCTCCCCCTCCAGGTCCATTTGCGCGCCAACACTTAAAACTACATAAACTACAGCATTCCTTCCCACAAGACCCCTTGGGACAGGATCCATTTTAAATCCCCAGTGGTTCGATTGGTCCAAATACTGGAAGTCCAGAACCTAACATGGTGGCTCCTATCCAAATGTTCGAGCTGCAAATAAAGCAGGTTAGACAAACTTCTCTATCTTTACTATAACAGCAAATTATCAACAAACAATTACACTTCCTAAAAGGGCTCCCTCTGCGCAAGAAGACAGTAGAATGGAGCAATATAACAGACTGCCTAGCCAGTCACAAGTCTTAATTACTCGAACCCATCCCCGACTAATTTGTAAACACAGATTAGCCCTTTTCTTAAAGAGACAGGCATGAAGGCTCACTAGGGCACTCTCATACAAATAGATGTCACTGCTTAAGACAGGACAGGACACCAACCTGACAGTGGGCATTTAGGAGCCCAGGAAAACATTATAGTAAACCCCAATTTGTAGGGGGGTTACACTCTTCCCTGCCTGGAAAAACTTGGCATTCGCGTCAAGTCTACACTTACTATAAGAGTCTATATATAAAGGCATTATACAAAACACATGCATGTTCTATTAGCATACTATAAAAATAAAGGTGATGCATCAGTAAGACAAATAAATCATAACAACAGTACTGCTATATTTTTCACTTTAGCAATGACAGTTCCATAAGGACACATTTTTCATAACATTTCCCAAATACAATTTAACATATTCAAGTATTTAGACACATTACCCTTACAGTTCTGGTCTGCGTTACCTCCTGCATACTAACCACATGGCTTGGGGCCTATCCCTATCAGCTACACTAAGGCTGCAATGGGCAAGGGCATTAGTACACTGGTCTGAGGGCTTTACTAGTAACTTGGATGTGGCAGAATAACTCAATTTTGGAAGAGAGTTTTCAGAATATACACCCCTTTGTGAACTACATGTAATGGAAGATCTACAGGTCTTCCTGGGGATTCATAACTGAGGCGTATCACTGGCTTGGTGGTTCTTACAGACTTTCTGGGGGGAACAGGCACAGGTTCAGCTCTTTCAACATTGCTTGTCAATAAGTCTGTGTCTGAAGAAAGGGGTACCTCTGCACTGGTTTTCTGCTCTGGACTGGAAACACTTCCAACTTCAGGCTCTGTTAGCTCTGATTCAACAAGATTACTTTTATTACTTGGTTCTGTAATTCCAGGTTCGTCAGCTAGAGGAAATCCATGGAATTTAAATCTTGTAACACATTAATGATACTTTCAGAATCATTAGCTTCATTAACATTACTGTCCATAGTATGATCAGACTCATGGTTTTCCAATCGCTCTGAACTTTCTGGTATGTCACCAGTGGTGCTCTCTGGTTCTGTCTTTCTTTTGTGGGGCTCAGCTAGTTCCACAAGACACAAGGAGTCAACTACATCAGAAGTCACACTTTGCACCTCACTTTTAGGGGGCACAGGAACTGTGGAGAAGGCTAATAGGTTAGACAGTCCCTAGGGTCCCACTTCATCTCCAGAATTGTATATGGGGTTATCCTGAAATATAACTGACTCAGTTCATAGGACAGGTAATAGGGAGCCTCACACTCACTGTCATTGGATTCAGATTGGCTGTCAATTTTATTTAGGACATGACTGATGGAAGGTCTTGAATCTTTTAACAACCGGAGAAAGGGTTAACTGTCTCTTCTTAGCTGCAGCCCTGGTTACAGGCCCTGGAGGGGCAGTGTCTTGAGGTGCAGACTCAATGATGATTTGTCCAATAGGCAACAAATGATTTTGGTGCATTGTCTTTACAGCTCGTGGGTCATTCTCTGGACATACTTTTTAAACTGGCAGATCCTCTAGCTTCATGACAACAATGTAGGAATGTGATGCCACCTATCAGCAATCTTGTGTTTTCCATGGAGTCCCAAATTTCACAAAAAAACTCTTGTCTCCAGGTTGCAGTTCTTGGGCCTTGACACATCTGTCATGCCTTTCTTTGTTTGCAGAGTTCCTCTTTGCTGCCATTGTGTGGGCCAGCTGGTAGGCATGTTTTAACTGGGCCTTTAACTTTCGAACTTAATGAAGGTAATTCTCTGCTTTGACTCCATCAGGGGACACTCTGAAGCAAATGTCTACTGGCAACCGGGCTTCTTGACCAAACATTAGACAGTAGGGGGAAACCCAGTGGTGTCACTTCTGGTGCAGTTATAAGCATGGACCAATGTGTTTATCTGTTGGCTCCATTTGGACTTGTCCCGGGGATGGAGTGTACCCAGCATGTCTAGTATTGTTTGATTGAACCCTTTAGGCTGTGGATCCCCTTGGGGGTGACAGAGGATGGTTCTGTAATTTTGTACCCCCCCCAGAGTGACAGCATTTCCTTGATCAAATGGCTTTCAAAGTCTCTCCGTTAATAGGAGTGGATTCTCTAGAGGGCACCACAATGAACGAAGAACTTTTCAATTAGGACCTTTGCCACTGTGGATGCTTTCTGCTTTTTGGTTGGATGGGCCTGGACGTAACGAGTAAAATGATCAGTCACCACTAGCACATTGTCAATATTCTTTTGATCTGGTTCAAGACACAAGAAGTCAATACACAAGTTCTGTGGGTGCAGTGGTAGAAATATTGACTAAGAGTGAAGCCCTCTGGGGCTGAGCTTTCCTCTGGAGACAAAAATTGCAAGTTCTGATGTGAGTCTCAATTTCAGACCCCTTTTTTGGCCAATAGAACTGGGCACGGGCCAAGTCTGTAGTTTGGTCACAGCCTAAGTGTCCCATCTGGTCATGAAGGGCCCATAGAACTACACGTTTGAAAGCTGTAGATAACACTAGTTGTTGCTTGATAACTTGGCCTTGTTGGTTAAGATTTTCTCTGTAAAGCAGTTTGAGTACAACTTTAACCTGGGTCCCTCTCTAAACAACAGGGCAGTTTGGGGATCAGAAGAACACAGCTTAGACACACGTTTTCCTTCATGGATAGCATCCAGCACAGGCTTGATCATAGGATTTTGGGTTTAACCCCACTGTATATTGTCAGGGGTAAGCTGAGGCAACGTGCTGAGGTCCAAGGCTGCAAGATGGCAGTAGGCTGTGGGGACACAAGTGTCAGGAGGGCCCAAGCAGTCTACCAGGCAATCAACTGTTTCAGCACAGGGATGCTCATCTTTATCAAACTTTTGACAAAGAGCTTTGACAGATTGCTCAGACATTCTCACCCACTTAAAGTTAGAGTCAGGTCTCCTGGAGAGGGCGTCAGCATCAATGTGGTTTAAGCCCAGCCGGTATTCAACTGAATAATCATAAGTGGAAAGTGCAGATAGCCAGCGATGCCCAGTGGCATCCAATTTTGCTGAAGTCTGGACACAGGTGAGGGGATTATCAGTCTTTACTAAAATTTTTCCACCATACAGATAGTCATGGAATTGGTCCACCATAATCCATTTCAAGGCAAGGAACTCCAGTTTGTGTACAGGGCAGTTGTTTTCAGAGAGTGTTAGGCTTCGACTAGCAAAAGCCACCGGGCGTAAATCTTCCTCATATTCTTGATATAGAATGGCACCCAGTCCCTTCAAGCTGGCATCAGTGGACAACACATAGGGCTTACCAGGGTCTGCATAAGCAAGCACAGGTGCATGGGTGAGTTGATGGATGATGACATAGAATGCTGCCTTACACTCGTGGGTTCACCTGGTTCCAAAAGGTTCATTTGTCCAAAAATAGACCTTTTCCTCCTCTTTGACAGCGTTTCTCTTGTATTTCTTGTTCATAGGTGGGTAGCCTTGGGTTAAGCTGAGCAAAGGGTGGATGACTTTGGTGTAGTCTTTTATAAACCAGCGATAGTATCAACAGAACCCCAAGAACCTCTGCAGCTCTTTAAGATTACTAGGCTGGGGCCAGGTGGTTAGAGACTCCACTTTGCTCTGGTCAGTTTGGATCCCTTCAGATGACACTATATGACCATAATATTTCACGGACTTCTGGAAAAACTGGCACTTGTCTATTGATAATTTTAGCCCAAAGTCCTCCAATCGGTCTAGAACCTTGAACAAATGATTCTCATGTTCCTCAAGGGTCCAGACGAACGCAATGACATCATCTAAGTAGACAAGGCATTCTAATAAGTTGATGTCACCCACAGCTCATTCCATCAGCCACTGGAAAGTGGTGGGCACTCCCGAAATACCCTGAAGCATGCACAGGAATTCATAAAACCGAAAGGGCAGATTAATGCTGTTTTTTTCCCTATCTTCAGGGGCCATCGGGATCTGGTAATATCCTCTCTGGGGATCCAACACAGAAAACCACTGACTTCCATTGAGGCAGTCCAGGGCATCCTGAATGCGAAGCATAGTGTACTGATCAGGTATGGTTCTTCTATTCAAAGTCCAGTAGTCCACACACATCCTCACCAAGCCATTTTTCTTTCAGACTACCACAACATGTGAAGCATATGGACTGTGAGACTGCTGTATGATGCCAGCTGCGAGCATCTCCTGGAAGTGGTGTTGAACATCATCTATATCCACTGGGGCTAGGCGCCGAGATCTCTCACGGAAAGGCCTTACATCATCTAGTCTTATGTGGTGATCAGCCCCAGTGATGCATCCCATGTCACACTCTTTCCAAGAGAATACCTTGCTCTTCTGAGCCACCTTCTGGCTGATTTTAGTTTTCCACTCTTCGGGTATGGGAGACTCTCCAAAGTCGAACAGATCAGTGATCATCTCATCAGTCTCTGCAGAACCTTTCTTGCTAGGCAACACAGCTGTGTTTGCACAATATACAGTGGCTGGGGTGCAACCTCGATTTACCCTGATATCCCGGTCAGACATATTCTGGACTTGTACAACCACTCGCCGGGCATAAGCGTGAGCTCAGGCTGGTAGAATGCTAGGCTTGAGCAACAGTTCCTCAGGGAGTTTCCCCTCTTCTGGGGCATCCAACATGAGAATTTTATTTTTGACGTCTTTTTTTTGTGGTTAATAAGTTTTATTGATTTGACTTATTAAGACATTACAAACATTAGAACAGTCGGATACATTGCAAAGATCTTATAGACTGTTACATATGTCTGTAGAAGCAGAGAACGGAACATGCTGGCCAAATAGTAACGAACTGAATATACTAGCCAGGTAAGCAGTAGGATAATACTCCGTGCCTGGATGTACAACACCTATCCAGCTGGACATTAACTTTGAAAGTATTAGCAGTTGGTGCCTTGCATTATAGCTAACGCATACAAACATATCTTACCTGGCCCCATCCTGCTAGTTTCTGCAGTATTTGACAAATCATCAAAAATTATGAGAGGTCCAGGGCCGCTGTCCTCTACTTTATGCCTACAAAATACAAGAAATCACACACACAAAGCAAACAGGTCTTCATTGTTAGGGAAGATATTATCCTTTACTGATATTATACCATGTCATCCGTAGAGCAGGGTCCCCTATAACTCAGTAACAATCTCTTCAGCACTTGCCCCTAAATGCACCATGAGAGGAGACCATTATAGAAGCATGGTTGTGCCTATTCAGCCAATTCCTTCCCTGGGTTTCAAAAACAGAAGAAAGGGAGTCCAGAGGGCAGTATATTTAAAGAGGATATTGGTCACAGTATGTGATATTCTGGCACAGTTGGCAACTTGAGCCATGGAGGTAAGTACCTCCCCAAGGGAGGGGATTATCTGGGACCGCCATTTACACATTAAGAGTCTTTTAACCTGCATACTGAGTGTCAGAAGTAGTTTCAACTTGAAGAGATGAAGGTGAGGGGCCGGGGTCTGGAGTCCTAATAACAGCAACTCAGGGGACTGAGGCACATACTTCCTAAGTATTTTGGACCCCATCTCACAGGTAGCTTGCCATAGGGGCTGGATCAGCCTGCAGGACCAAAGTACATGGACCAGGTCACCTGGGAGTTTCTGACACCTCCAACACAGGTCAGATTGAGCCAGCTTTGCCTTGGAGAGGACTACAGGAGTCCTGTACCGGGAGTGAATTATCTTGTTCTGTATTAATTGACTGCTGCTGTCAGGATATGCCCCGTGAGCTAGTTTTAGACAAGACTTCCACTCCAGGTTCGTAATAGGGGCATGCAGTGCTTTCTCCCATTTATGCTTGGATTCCTCTGCTTGGGACAGGATGGTGCTCCGAATGGCCGCATATACCCACCCCCGCCCCAAGGCTCCTTAAACTGCTCCTCCATGACCATTTCTCAGACATATCTTGTTCGTCCACTCCAGCAATGATAGTAGGAAAAGACAACCAAATTTGTACATACCCTTGGTAAAGATAAGATTTGTCACTCAACCCCTAGACATGCAGTCCTTCTAGGGGTAAGAGTGGGAGATCAGTGAGGTGTTGGTCATACCAGTCTTTAAATACAATAGTGACCTGTGAGCCACTGTCTAACACAGCTCGGGTGGATATGCCATTGACTGTCACCGTGGTTTCCATGGATGGGCCACCATTTCGGACCAATCCGGGGGATCTGTTTTACGGAGTGGCCCACAGCAGTTTTAGATGAAAAGAATTTTCAGGGTGGGCCTGGCTGAGGTTTTATATTACTCTGTAAAACCAGGTTAAATAGCTTGGCAGTGACTTTCTACAGATCTTCAGGGGAATTGCAACCTCATCGGGTGTGCCCGTCTTCTTCACACCTATAACAGAACACCTTTTCTCAGAGATCACCAGGGTGGTTTGGCTCTTCCCAAAGTTTATAATGGTCCAGGGTGAGAGTTCTACTGCCCTCTTGGGGCTTTTTTTTGGGCTCCCTCTCTCTGCAGTTCTGCGAGAAGGCAGAGGATCATGTAGCATGGATGAGGTCCCCCACCAAAGCTCGCAGTTCTCTCATTTCTTCCACCAGTTTGGATTCAGATTGAGATTCAGTGGCAAGAGCATGAGCCCCCACACCCATGGGTGGGGCCTCACTGCCACTCTCAGTCTTAGGAGGACAAAAATTAGAGTTTCTGGCCACTTCAGCCCCGGCTTGTTGGCTGGCTCACATCTCTTTTAGCTCTTTCAGCAACTCTCGGACCTGCTGTATCTCAAGGGCTTCCTCCTTCTCATCAGGCTGGTCTGAGGTCGGGGCAGTGTGTGCAACCCCAGCATATGGTTCCCAACCATCCTCATCATTTTCAGCCTCCCGGATCTCCTTCATCAGCCACCTGTACTCAGGAGGGTTAGCTTTCCAGTCCTGAAACTTCAATTTTAACATCAGCACACTGGAATACTGGGTAGATTTGAGGATGTGCTCCAGCCTGACTTGATTCAGTTCACTGGTTGGGACACACTCTTTTCTATGCGCTCTCTGCAGTGCCCGGTCAATTCGGGTGACAAAAGCAGACAACTTCTCATTTTTCCACTGCTTAGCAGACTTGAATTTCCACAGTAAATCTTCCCCAGACTTGGTGCTGCCGAACACCCCTTCTAGAGTGAGTAGATACTCAGCTTCAGTGGCCTCTGGGTTTGTGGATTGAAGGAACTGAATAGCCTCCAGTGCAGGGCCCCTTAAGCTTTTCATAAGTCTCTTTTTCTTCTCTCCCTTGGAGCACTGCCACTCCTGAACCAAGGGGTAGCATAGTCCATCCATATTTCTAAGTCATCCACCCCCACTGGCACAGGAACTGCATCAGAGAACAATCTGAGTCTGTGATAAGAGTCCAGGTGCACAGAGGGTATCACAATGGGGGATGTTACAATAGGGAATGCCTTGGGGATGGATGGAGAGGCTGGAGGAGATTGTACTGGAGTCGTCTCCTCTAAATCCTCCAAAGTATTTAACAGTTCCTTAGCTGTCCACCCCTCTGCAGCTAGAAGTCTCAATAATTTGTTCTTAAACCCCTCTATCTTTGGGGACCCCCAAGGGGAAGATGGGTCACTATGCAAATGAATAACTCTCCACCCCTTCTGGGATCCCTCCAGTCATAATAACTGGGGGTACTGCCTCAGAGTCTATGGAGAGGCTGCAAGAGAGGAGAGCCACCAAGGTCTGAGCAAATAGATCTGAGTCCCTCCCCCATATGTCAACCTTTCCCAGACATTTAACCTTCCCCACTGTTTATTCAATAGTTTCATTAGTAGTCCCAACAGGGATATCAAGTAGTAATATGGTGCAGTGGGGGTCAACCCCTTCGGTCTTACTCCACCCCAGCATGCAGTGTATGACCAGCTTGTGGGGGGTGGGATTTTCCCTATGGGCAAAGCAAGCGCCTCCAACTCAAATACTGTTTCAATTTTTCACTTGGCTGAAAATTCAGCTTATGACCACTAGGGGGCGCTAATCCCAGCAGTGCCTTCAAGATGTAATCCCTAGGTGGCACTAACCTAAGGGCTACTACCCCTGCCTGTGTTGACAATACTCAGGTTAAGGGGCCTGAGTTCTGTAAATGGGTGCCTCCACCCAGAGGAATGGTATTTGGGAGGCTTAACTGCTCTGGTTTAGCCCTCTGGGACACTATAACCACCCACCAACCCTTCTAGTGGCCTAAGTAATAACACAATGATACATTCACAAGCAATACGCAGTAGTAATAATGTGCTTATGCCCTTCTCACTTACCACCAGGGCTAGATCTGCTGCAACTGTCCTGAAGCAAACAGGACCCCAGTCTGGTACAACAAACTCCCCTCCAATGTTGCCTCCATCTCCAAATTAGAACCTTTCAAGTCAGCCCTCAAAGAGCACATTCTCACTTCATGGCGCTGCCAATGTACCAGCTAGTGCCGGGTCATCTATCTATCCTCTTATGGGAATACCCCACCACTGAGCTCCTACCGATAGGGCTACCAAACATTACCTATTAACAATGCCTCCTTTGGCTGCACTCACAAGATATCTGTCTAATTCTCTACTTCGCTGTAAATATCTAACCTATTACTCCCTCCCTCTATCAGCAAACTTATTGTTCTCTTGAAAACTGTAAAATATAGCTTTTGGTAACATGTTCAATGCAATGTATAGCTGATCTTGGTTCTGCAATATTGTATAACTGAAAAAATTGTAATCTTTACTGTAGCTACCATTCTATGTCTATATGTATTATGTGTTTGCATTTGTTTTTTCTGACATGGCACCTTTGTAAATGAGTCCCTGACTCAAAGGTTGTAATCCTAAAGTCTGTTAAATAAATAAATGAAGACTGCCTGGAAAATAAGATCAGCAATGCAACAATGCAGCATTAACACTGTAACCCAACTAATAATATGCACACTAGCCAGGTTAAATGTGAAAAAAGACAATCAGCTGTTGCTGGCCTTGCTTGTAGAGCAGAAAGCAGCTAACTAAAAAAAGCTACATTTTCTTATTAATTTAAAACTTATATCTCAGCAGGAGTCAGTGTCTGTTGAGATTAAGTAGATAGATACTTTATTAGAAGTAGAAGGGGTCTTATTTAGGGTTAAAAAAAGAAAGAAAAGAAAGAAAGTCAGTGTGTGTTCTGTGCTGGGAAGGGTATTGTATCAGCTGACTTTGCTAAACCAGTAGGAGGAGAGAGAGCTTAATTGGGGGTGTGGCTTAGACACTATAAAAGCAGGTGATTCAAATTACAACTTCCTGTTGCTGGCCTTGCTTGTAGAGCAGAAAGCAGCTAACTAAAAAAAGCTACATTTTCTTATTAATTTAAAACTTATATCTCAGCAGGAGTCAGTGTCTGTTGAGATTAAGTAGACAGATACTTAATTAGAAGTAGAAGTGGTCTTATTTAGGGTTAAAAAAAGAAAGAAAGTCAGTGTGTGTTCTGTGCTGGGAAGGGTATTGTATCAGCTGACTTTGCTAAACCAGTAGGAGGAGAGAGAGCTTAATTGGGGTGTGGCTTAGACACTATAAAAGCAGGTGAGTCAAATTACAACTTCCTGTTGCTGGCCTTGCTTGTAGAGCAGAAAGCAGCTAACTAAAAAAAGCTACATTTTCTTATTAATTTAAAACTTATATCTCAGCAGGAGTCAGTGTCTGTTGAGATTAAGTAGACAGATACTTTATTAGAAGTAGAAGGGGTCTTATTTAGGGTTAAAAAAGAAAGAAAAGAAAGAAAAGACAGAAAGTCAGTGTGTGTTCTGTGCTGGGAAGGGTATTGTATCAGCTGACTTTGCTAAACCAGTAGGAGGAGAGAGAGCTTAATTGGGGGTGTGGCTTATACACTGTAAAAGCAGGTGATTCAAATTACAACTTCCTGTTGCTAGCCTTTTTTCTTACTAATTGCCCTCCATCCCACCCCTCCACTCACCCACCCAAAGCCAGTTCTACTTTTATAGCCACTGGATCTGACTGTCAACAGGAACTTCCTGTTTGGCAGTAGGAAGGGAAGGACCATAGAGAAACATTGATTTTGTCAACCCTAAAGGAAAAAAGTAGCTCACTCTCTCCCCCTAGCTGCTGGTGGTCTGACAATGAGCAAGGAAGAAGGAGGCTACTAAAGAAGATAGGAAGTTGCTGTCCAAGAACAGGAAGGGTGAGAGTTGTAAGGAGAGGAGAGAGTAAGCATACAGAGAAACAGGAGAGGGGACACAAAATAAGACATGATAGGAGTGGTGCAGTGCAATGGCTGTTGGGGGCAGTGTTCCAGAAGACATTCTGGAGGCTGCAATGCTGCCCTATTTGCAGTCACCTCTCTGGTCTGAGAGAGGAGGTTGCCCATCTCCAGGCTGACCTGGCTAGGATTCGTGAACCTCCTCCCCACCCAGGGACCACAGGGCCAATGCCACTACCTCAGAGGTTGCCAAGAAAGAGGAAAGGCTGGACCAGGGTGGGCTCAGGAGGAAAGGGTGGTGGAACAGAGTTGCATCCCTCCAGCTGTACCTCTCCACAATTCATTCGCCTTCTGGTGGATAGTGGTTCCTCTATGGAGGCACCTGCAGTGGAGACCAAGGAGGATGCTGGGAACCTTCACAAAGGAGACCCACAGGAGGAGGCATGGGACCCCACAGGGAAGGAAACAACTCCTGGTAGGGGACTCAATCATTAGGGTAGAAATGGGGGAGGTATGGGAGAGGGAGGTGGCAGGCCTTCCCAGCCAGCTTGAGGACAGGAAGTAATCATCAGGATCATGGGAAGAGCTGCACAAGGGAGGTTGGATGTCATTGTCCACCTAGGGACAAATGACCTGGCTAGGAATGGGATCAGAGCAGTGCAAGAGGAGTTTGTAGAGTTGGGGAGGGGCCCTAGACAAGTAGCGCATATGGTAACCTTCTCGGAGGTGCTGCCTGTCTAAGGCAAGGGCCAGGGCACTCCTCACCAGGGAATTCAATGAGTGGTTGAAAAACTGGTGTGGAGCTCAGGGTTTTGGCTTCATTGGGGACTGGGGAGCCACCTGGAGGGATGCAGACCTATACTGGTGTGATGGTCTGCATCTGTCCGGGGAGGAACCAGGATGCTAGGTGAGAGGTTTAAATGCTTCATTGGCAAGCATTTAAACTAGCCAAGGGAGGAACTGAAAAGGAGCAGGGAAATCCCAGCCTCCCCCCACAAAACATGGTAATTAGTGAGGTAAACACCAAGGTAGAGAAGTTATTAGGGGAGCAGGACAGAGGTAAATGTAAAAAAAGGCAAAGGCAGTAAGGACAGGAATGGGGCTAAAAGGGGTAAGGCTATCAAAAAGGGGAGGGTGATGAGTACCAAAGCCCATAGTCTGTGTAACAAGCTTCCTGAACTAGTGGCCTTGATGGAAGAGGGTTGCCTGGATATTGTGGCAGTCACAGAAACATGGTACACAGAGAACCATGACTGGGATGTCAACATACCAGGATACAAAATCCACAGGAGGGACAGGGAGGGTAAAAAAGGAGGAGGAGTAGCTCTCTATGTAAAGGAAGGGATCAAAGCAACAGAACTAAAGAGTAAACAGAGAGCAGATGAGGCACTCTGGGTCACCCTGGAGACAGGAAATGGCACCACAATCAGCACGGGGGTTGTATACAGACCCCTATCTCAGGGGGAGGGAATGGACAAGGAAATGATAGAAGGCTTCCTTAAAATGGTAGAAAAAGGGGAGATATTGTTGATGGGGGACCTGAATATGCCAGATGTTAACTGGAGCACCTTTGCTGCAGGCACATCCAAGAGCAGGGTCATTCTTGATGCCCTACAGGGGGCATGCCTCAGACAGCTAGTATTGGAACCCACTCGGGAGGGAGCAATCTTAGACCTGGTACTCTCAAATGGCGACGGAGAAAGAATCTCAGATTTAGAGGTAGGTAGCCATCTGGGAAAGCACCACCAAACAGTGTGGTTCACGATAAACACAGCCATACAATCAAGCCATACAAAAGCAAGAGTATTGGACTTTAGGAGGCTGACTTTGGGAAAATGAGAGAGTGCCTCAGAAAGCACTAGCAAACAGGCAAGAAGGAGGGGTGGAGGAACAATGGGGAGTAATCAAAACAGCCATCACAGAGGCAACAAGCTTTTGTGTAAAGCAAAACAATAAAACACAATGAAGGAAAAAAACGCTATGGTTCTCAAAAGAGGTGGCAGGGAAGGTTAAAGAGAAAAGAATAGCATTCAGGAAATATAAGGAAACACAAAAGGAGCAGGACAGAGAACTTTATCAGTTAAAGCAGAAAGAGGCTGGGAAGGCAGTCAGAATAGCAAAGGACCAAACCGAGGAAAGGATAGCCAATTCTGTTAAGAAGGGGGATAAGACATTTTATAGGTACATTAGGGAGCAAAGAAAGACCAAAAGAGGGATACTGAGGCGTAATAAAGGGGAGGGAATGTGGGTAGAGGGGAACAGTGAAAAAGCAGGGATACTGAACGAATATTTCTGCTCAGTATTCACAAAGGAAGAGGAGGGGGAGGTACCTAAACCAAACAAGAGAAACACTCTGAAGACGGGGGTAGATACCAGTCCATTTACAGAAGAAATGGTACTGAAAGAACTAATAAAATTGAAGGTGGACAAAGCAATGGGGCCTGATAGGATTCACCCAAGAATTCTAAAAGAACTAAGGGAAGAACTAGTGACACCGCTGACTACTCTCTTTAACAAATCATGGGAGGATGGGGTGGTACCTGAGGACTGGAGGAGGGCAGATGTGATTCCTCCTCACAAAAGTGGGAGCAGGACAGAGGCAGGAAACTACAGACCAGTTAGTTTGACCTCAGTGGTAGGGAAAATGATGGAATCACTTCTGAAGGAAAGAATTGTTGAGTACCTAGAGGCCAGTGGGGCACAGGACCCAAGGCAGCATGGATTCACGATGGGAAGGTCATGTCAGATGAATCTAATAGATTTCTTTGACTGGGTGACCAAAGTAGTAGACGAGGGAGGGGCTGTGGACATGGCCTACCTAGATTTTAGCAAGGCATTTGATACAGTCCCACACAAAAGATTAATACACAAGTTAGCCAGCCTTGGAGTGGGCCCCAAGGTAGTAGCCTGGATTAAAATTGGCTAGACAACAGGATGCAAGGGTAGTAGTAAATGGAGTACACAGTGAAGAAAGGAGGGTTACTAGCGGGCAGAGGGTTCAGTACTGGGACCAGTCCTTTTAATGTCTTTATAAGTGACATTGCAGAGGAACTGGAAGGAAAAGTATGTCTCTTTGCAGACGACACAAAGATCTGCAACAGGGTTGATACACAAGATGGAGTGGAAAGGATGAGAAGGGATTTGGCAAGGTTGGAGGAATGGTCAAATGTATGGCAGCTCAGATTCAATGCAAAGAAGTGCAAGGTAATGCACATGGGAAACAAAAACCCAGGGGAAGAGTACACAATGGGGGGTGAGATACTGACAACAGTAAAAATGGAAAGGGACCTGGGGGTAATTACAGTATATCAGATGACCTAAAGGTGGGCAAGCAATGTGAGAAGGCAGTAAGGAAGGCTGGGGGGATACTGGGATGCATAGGAAGAGACATCAATAGTAGAAAACAAGAAGTTGTTATCCCTCTGTACAGACAGTTGGTGAGACCCCATCTGGAGTACTGTGTGCAGTTCTGGAGACCCCATCTCTGCAAAGACATAGACAGAGTGGAGGCTGTCCAGGAGGAGTAACTGAAAATGGTGCAGGGTCTGCACCAGAAGACATATGAAGAAAGACTAAACAGCTTAATATGTATACCCTTGAGGAAACAAGGAGAGAGGGACATGATAGAAACTTTCAAGTACCTCAGGGAATCAACAAAGTCCAAGAGGGTAGCATCTTTCAGAAAAGAGATGTGCAAGAACAAGGGGGCAATTTGAAGACAGAGGGGGACGTGCTCCAGAGGTAATGTGAGGAAGTATTTTTCACGGAGAGGTTGTGGATGATGGAACAGCCTCCTGAGGAGGTCGTGGAGTCAAGAACAGTGGGGGAATTCAGGAATGCATGGGACAGACATAAGGCAGTCCTAGTGGGGGGTAGGAGGAAGTAAGCTGTTGGTTAACTAGGATCTGCAGCTTATCTGTTAGGTAAGAAAATGGGCAGACTAGGTGGGCCAAGCGGTCCTTATCTGCTGTCAAATTCTATGTTTCTATGTTTCTATCAGGTTTATTTAGGGGCAGTGAACAAAGGAGGGACGTGAATCTAGCAGAATGATTAGCAATCTGATTCAAGTCAAGATTGTCTGGCATGCACTTTAAGTCCCAATTAAACAGTTCCACAACCCTGGTACCCAGTATGTCATGCAGGCTAGCCTGAAGTGTTGCCTGGGTTGGTCAGCGTTGCAGCTATTGTTGGGGCCATTAAGAAATTAAAAACAGTTAAACATGCAGACAACCCAATTATTTGTAATCCAAGCCAGATGGCTCTGTCTGTTGCAAGAACCCAGTAAAAGAAATAATTAATTTGTACCACAATGATCTTTGCTTTCATTTCAGGGAGCTGCCCTGATTTGTACTCATGCTACGAGAACCTGGATGCAGGACAGGCGAGATGTAGACCTCATGATGATGATAATAATAATAATATTTATTTGTACGGCGCCTTTCTAAAAATCAAGGCACTTTACATCAACAATATAATAAAACACACATACAATAAATACTAGTTCATAAAACAATAAAAACATCAAATCATATACACTTAATACCACAAATGGGTCTTCAGGGCCTGTGTAAATTGCTCCACGGATGCGCACTCCCGAAGCAGATGGGGTGGAGAGTTCCAAAGGGTTGGGGCCGCGTACATAAAAGCACGGGTCCCAGAAGATTTTAAAGAAACCCTTGGAATCTCTAGCAACCCCTCTTCTGCTGAGCAGAGCGATCGCCTAGGGCAGTAAGGTACCAGAAGCTCTTTCAGGTAGTCTGGGCCAAGTCCATGTAGGGCTTTATATGTCAGAAGTCTGACTTTAAAAGTGATCCGCCACTGAACTGGCAGCCAGTGCAGTTCGCGCAGCATGGGGGAAATATGACAGGTACAAGAAGTACCCGTCAATAACCAGGCTGCAGCATTCTGCACTAGCTGCAAGTGGCAGATATCAACCCCTGGTAGCCCTAGATAAAGGGAGTTGCAATAATCAAGGTGCGAGGTCACAAAGGCATGGACCAAAGTTGGCAGATCACCAGACAGAACAAGGTGCTTAATCCTGGAGATGTTCCTCAGATGGTAAAAAGAAGATTTGATGACCGCTGACACCTGCGATCGCAGTGTCAGCCCGTCGTCAAAAATCATCCCCAGATTTCACACCTGTTCAGTAATGGGGAGCTGGGAACCACTAAGAAAAAGCCCTGAAGGTAAACCAGCTCCTCCCCCCCCATCTGGTGACCCAGGTCCACAACCAACACCTCCACCTTCTCCGAGTTCAACCTCAGCCAACTCGAATCCATCCAATTCTGGATTTCAGTGAAGCAGTTGTTAAATGTCGAGAGAGCTCTATCCTGTTTGGATGCAAAAGACAGGTAGAGCTGGGTAACATCAGCATAGCAGTGAAACCTCAGCCCATACCTTCTTACAATGTCTCCGAGGGGCAGCATGTACACTGCGAACAACATGGGGAACACACCAAACCCAGAGGTACCCCAAATGCCAGAAAGACTGGGCCAGAGGAATTAATCCCCGACACCACCGTCTGAGTTCTGCCAGTGAAGAAAGATCTAAACCACCCAAGGACTGTACTAGACAGGCCACAGATGAACCTCAGGCATTTGAGAAGAACCCCATGGTCCACAGTGTCAAACGCTGAGGAGAGATCAAGAAGAACCAAGATGGAGCAGTTCTTCCTGTCTCTCGCCATCAGGAGATCATTGAGCACCCGAACCAGCACAGTCTCAGTACTATGCCTCTTTCGAAAACCAGACTGGAATGGTTCATAGATGTCATGGATGGTCAAATGGTTCTGCAGCTGTATTGCCACTACTTTCTCAATCACCTTCCCCCGAAAGGGAAGGTTAGAAATTGGTCTGTAGTTCGCATGGCAGTCTGGGTCCAAAGAAGCTTTCTTCAAGAGGGGTGTCACCACTGCCTCTTTCAGGGAGCTAGAAAACTCACCCATCTCCAAGGAGCACCAGACTATCCATGCTAGGACCGGGCCAATGGTATCCCAGCAACCCTTAATCAGGGAAGTTGGGCCTGGATCCAAACTACAGCATATAGGGCACACACCCTGGATAATCTGCATGACATCAATGGGTTCCGGTCGAGCAAAGGAACTCCAGGAGAACTCAGAGTCTGCAACCAAGCGCCAATCCATAGCTTCTCCCATAGAAGTTGCAGGTTGGAGGGCTGCCCTGATGTCGGCCACCTTAGCCACAAAGAAGTGAGCAAACTCTTCACACTCTACTTGGGAAAAGGCTCTTCGAACCTGCAGGCAGGCTGGGTTGCACAGTCTGTCTACAGTTCGAAAGAGCTGGGCTGGTCGGTTCTGAGCAGCTGCAATCTCCCCAGACAGGAACTCTGCCTTCTTACGGGAGATTGTGGAATGGTGGACTTGGTAATGTTCCATCAATCTATGATGGTTGGCATCAAGGGCAGATCTCCGCCAACAACGTTCTAATCTTCGTCCTTGTCACCACATCTCCCTCAAAGTCCCATCAAATCATGGGGACCAAGGGCAAATGGGGAGAGGACGAACATGGACTGGAGAAATGATATCCAGAGCTGAGGAAATGGCTTTATTATAAGCAAATACCAAGGCATCTGGGTCACTGCTTACTCCAGGAAACTCCGATAGGTCAAGCACCACCATCAGGCCCTCCAAGCTTATATCTCACAAAGGGCGGTACCTGACCATCTCCACAGGGGTAGGCCTGAGAAGGGGGGCACAAAAACTGAACCCCACGGTGTAATGATCAAACCATCTGACTGGTTCCACCCCCAAATTGATGGCATCGATCCCCAGGAGAAAGACTAAGTCAAGGGAGTGACTGCCTTTATGAGTGGCAGAAGAAACAACTTGTGTGAGACCCAAAAATGTCATCAATTGGAGGAAGTGTCATCCAAATTGTGAGAGTTCCTCATCAACCCAGGCATTGAAGTCACCCAGGTCCATCAGCCTGGGCAACTCGAACGCCATATCGACCACTAAGTCTGCAACTTCTTGCAGGAAACGCTTTTCATCACCTGGTGGATGGTAAATGAGGGCGATCCTACAACCCACATCTGCCACTACGGTACACTCGAATGACTCAGCCTCTCCAACTGGTACATTCGTGAGGCCCAGCTCAGTCTTGAAATAGACTGCAACCCCCCCCCGGTCCAAACTCGGGCGGTGCAACACCGAGTACCCAGCCAGAATAGCAGCCTTTAATATTTGGCCTGCATTCTCATCCAGCTAGGTCTCGGTTATGCATTCCAGATCCACAGATCCAACAAGATCTGCAATAGCTGCAGTCTTATTTTTAATGGATCTGGCATTACATAGCACTGCTTGGGTAGGACGGGCCACTGGAGCTGCTTGGGCTACCTGCCCACCAATACTGGTGGTGCCCTTAGGTATGGAAGCTAGGCATGGCGGACCATGCTCCAGATTCCTTTTCACCCCAGGGCATCTTCTGGGTCTCACTACCCGAATACGATGGACCCGCTCATTCGGCTTCCACTGTTCGCACCCCTCGGCACCCTTCCCCCCTACAAGCAATACCAAGCGCTCTACAGTGTTGGTATGCCGATAGCTATAATGGGGGAGGAAAGAAAGAACGGAAGGCATGAAAAGCGGAAGACGAATAGCGCACGACCGTGGGGATAGGCCTCCTACACATACTGAAGACCCCAACAATTTCCTATGGGGCACTAATTAAGCTGAACCAGGAAGCTCAAAATAAATAAAAACACCCATAATACATATAACCGGGAATAACTCCCTCAATACTTAAAAAATCAGTTATAAGACAATCCCAGTCAATAATGGAAATAAAACCAGAGTTCACAATTAGGCCAAATCCAGCAGAAATAGAAGCTGATGTCTGGGAGGGTCTCTCACAGCCTCCCACCTCAAATAAAATCAGAAAAAAGTTGAAAAAACTAGGACTCTCACTCCCAGTCAATGGAAAATATGTCCAGAATCCAAATACAGTTGATGCTAGAGAGGTTCTCTCACAACCTCCCTCCACAAACAAAACAAAAATTAAAATCAGTAAATATTAATCTCAGGAATATAGGGGAAGGACAACTGAACCACCAAAACCTCAGGCCAAGCTTGAGTTCCAAAAAGCTTCAGGTGCAAATGAAGCAGCGGTGGGCTGGGGCGTGCCAACTAGTTTCCAGGAGGAGCCCCCCCAATGCACCAACATTCACAGGCTCCACGGGCTTCACCCCCCCGCCCATGACCCCCAACTGCAATCCCCCAGGGGATAGGCTGTAAGGAATGACCCACAAGGGATTTAGGGATGATCAGAAATGCCAGGGGAAGCAGGGCCGACATGGCTCACCTTCAGGTGGTCACTATCTCTGTGATGGTGTTGGGCAGGGGGCCGGATCATCAGGCCAGTCTTTTGCCGAAAAGGTCTTTGAAGCATGAGTAGTGGCCTAGGCCAAGATGGCTGGGCCCAGGCAGGATGAACAGTTCTGCAAAAGTTTGTGATCTTCTGCTGGTAATGCCTCTAGCTGGCATAATGGATCTGATCATGAGGAACCAAACCGTGACCCATGAAACACATTCAGCACATCTACTGCACTAGCTTCTTTGAACAACAGTTCAGATACCGTCCGATTGCAAATTGACAGCTGCAATGTGCAAACCTTCTGATCCAAGGGTAACTCTCTTACAAGCTGGGCCGATCACTTTAGAAGCAAGTCTTTGGTCCAAATCACAAGTTGCAATGACACTTTTGCTTTCTTCTGCCACAGTTCCAAAACTGGAAATCGGACTGGTCTGACTTCTGATATAGGCAGTTCAAATTCTGGAGAGCAGAGCAGGAAGGCCAGCAAAGCCTCTTCCCAATGATTCCTCTATGCTCCTTCAGGGAGCAGCTGCTTGAAAGCTAGAGCTGTTCATTCTTCAACCTCCAGCTCTAACTGATTCACTGCTTCAGGCAGTTCTGGGCATTTCTCTGATAATCCAAAAGGTTCTGTTGGCTGAGGGAACTGTCAATCACAGCAAGGGCTCCCCCTCCAGGTCCATTTGGGCACCAATACTTAAAACTACAAAAACTACAGAATTCTGTCCCACAAGACCCCTGGGGACAGGATCCATTTTAAATCCTCAGCGGTTCAATTGGTCCAAGTACTGGAACTCCAGAACCTAACATGGTGGCTCCCAAATGTTCGAGCTGCAAATAAAGCAGGTTGGACAAACTTCTTTATCTTTACTGTAACAGCAAATTAGCAACAAACAATTACAGTTTTTAAAAGGGCTCCCTCTGCACAAATAGCGACTGCAGAATGGAGCAATATAACAGACTATCTGGCTAGCCGCAAGCCTTAATTACTCGAACCCAGCCCAGACTAATTTCTAAACACAGATTACCCCTTTTCTTAAAGTGACAGGTGCAGAGGCTCACTAGGGCACTCTCACACAAATAGATAGCGCTGCTTAAGACAGGGCACCAACCTGACAGTGGGCATTTAGGAGCCCAGGAAGACATTATAGTAAACCCCAATTTGTAGGGGGGGGGGTTACACATGGAACTGTTTCACCCAGCTCTTCTCCCACAAACCGGACATTAAGGGCGACATGAAATTAGTCCCCGGGTCTGAAAAAATCTCCTGGGGAAATCACAGTTGGCTAAAGATTCCCAGGAGCTCATAAGCTGCTTTTTCTGCCTCAATGGAGGACATGGCCACTGCCTTGGGATACCTGGTTGTGTAATCCGCAACAACCAGTATGTATCTTTTCTCCATGCAACTTGGGGTATCAGGGGCCCCACTATGTCCACGGCTACCCTTTTAAAGGGTTCATCAATAATAGGCAGGATCACCAAAGCTGCCTTAGCCTTGTCCCCCACCTTTCCTACCCTCTGGCACTGTGGACAAGTCCAACAGTAATCTGCCACGTCTGTGCACATGTACAGCCAAAAGAAGTTGTTAGCAAGCTGCTTTTTTGTGCAGTTAATACCCAGGTGGCCTGAAAAAGGGATGTTATGGGCCAGGGCCAGAAGCTGCTTTCAGTAGTCCCAGGGGACTACTAGCAGCTGGAGTACCTCTTCCTCTAGCCCCCTCTGTAGTGTACACTCCATGTACAACAGCCCATTCTCCCAGTAAACTGACTTTTTACTCCCCTGAGAGCCCTCAGCACTATCTGCTATCTCTCTCAGTTTTTGGAGGGTAGGATCAGCTTGCTATGCCCCTCCCAGCTCCTCCCATCTGACCATCCCCAATTCCCCTTCAGGAGAAAAGCTACCCCTGGGAGCGACCCTATCTGCTTGCAGCTGGGGTTCAAGGCTGCTACTCCTAACTAGCCCCTCACCCACACTAGCTGCCTCCTCAACTGCTGAGGGAGGGGTCTGCACAGGCTGTGTCACCCCCTCCTCACCCTCAGAAGCTTGCCCTTTTACCTGACTATGGGTAGTCACACATACAAGGTTTTCCCTGTGGTCAAAATCATTTCTCATGATCACATTCACAGGGAGATCAGGTATGACTCCCACCTCCTGTACCCCATGGCCACCTTCCCAGCTCAGGAAGACCTGTTCCATTGGCACTTGGACCACTGGTCTGTGACTACCCGAATCTTGTAAAACTACCCAGGCAGAATCTGCTCTGCCTGGATCAGATCCTGCCTTACCATGGAGATGGAGGCACCAGTGTCCCTCAGATCCTGTGCTACTGTCCCATTGACTAGAATAGGGTGCATATGCTTGGTGGAGTTTGGTGGCACTACAGTGTGTGCACAGCTTACCAACTGCTGAGTATTGTCTTGGTCACCCCCTCTCCCAGCCCTTTGCTTCTGTTTTTAGGGCAGTCATAGGATAGATGCCCCACTTTCTGGCAAATCCAGCATTCCTTTGCCCCGGCTTCTTATTCCCCTTAGAACCAGTGGGTTCTGTTTTGAGTTTGGGTGCAGGCTGGTTTCCTTTACCTGTAGGCTGCCCTCCCTGGGTCCCCTTAAAACCATGTGCTGCCCCATCCATTGTTCTTTCGCTGTGAATGTTGTCTGCTGGCCACATATAAATCAGCACTTTCTGCTGCCTCCTTTGTGGAGTTGCATGCCCAGTCCAGCAGCCATATGCGCAGGTCATCAGGTACAATTTTTAGAAATTGTTCCCTCACAGTTAAATATTTATTCTCTACAGTCCTCGCTTTAGCCCTGTCTATCCAACGGTCTAGGTAAGCACACATTTGGACATGCAGCTCAACATAGCTGTCTCCTGGGCCTTTTCTCAGTTCTCTGAATTTCCACCTATAAGCCTCAGAAGTCAGTTTAAAACATTCTAATAACACTCTTTTGACTTTATCATAATCCATGCAGTCATTATTGCCCATTCTAGCAAATGCATGCAAAGCATGGCCAGTAAGCAATGGGGTCAAGTGGGTCATCCAGGGGCCCTGTTCAATTTAAACTGCATACAAACCCTCTCAAATGATTTTAAAAACAAATTCAGATCATCCCCCTAGTACTGTGGGAACATTTTAGAATTAATTGTGGCTGCATAGGTTGGACCCCCTATGCCATTACTTAAAGGTTGCTGCAGTGTTTGGTGGTGCAGTTTCACCATCTCTTTCTCATGCTGTTGTCTCTGGATCTTGTGGTGTTGCTCTTTTTCTCTTTCCTCTTGCATCAAGATCTCATGGTGATGAACTCTCTCTCTCTTTCTCTCACATCAGGATCTCGTGCTGACAAACTTTCTCTCTTTCCTCTGCCTCCAACCTTGCTCTCCCCTCCTGCATCCGGATTTCATGCTGCCGAGCCCTCTTTCTTTCCTCATCCTCTAGCCTTGCTCTCTGCAGGTCAGCCTCATTCAGTGCAAGCTCTGTCTTCAGTATTTCAAGCTGAGGTTGATTGGGCTGCACAGTTCCCCCAGGTTGTGCCACGAGGTACCCCTCCTTGCTCAGCCACTGAGACCTCAGTCTCGCTACCTGGGTCACCATCCTCAGTGACTGCATGCTGACCAGGTATGTGGCCATCCACTTCTGGGACTGTCTGTCCCCCTGGCATTCGATCATGCAACAGGGCTTCCATGAGTGCACTCTTTGTCAGGCCCTCATGGACAATCCCCCTCTCTGCACACAGCTCACGAAGCGGCTGTACATGAAATTTGACATAGGTTGTGGAGCTCATATTCTCTAGCTATGCTGCACTAAACTATCTAAAATAAAATAAAAAACAGTAGCAAACAAAGTAACCTTTTGTGTATGCCATTTCGTGACTGTTAAAGTATATTTCTGCTGGCACTCTGCCCCCACTGTACTAGGTAAAGCTTTACATCTCCCTCAGAGTTTCTGCCTCACAGGAAATCACACTGTGCACTGCTCTGCACCGCACTTGTACCAGCTGTAACATTTATCTGACCCCTCTGCCACCAGTGTGATGAAAATCCCCACACCAGGGATTTCTAGTTCACTGCAACCACCAGGTTTTTACCAAACAGGAACCAGGAAACCTGCTTCTTACCTCCTCCGTTGGACAAGGTCAGGAAGTTCAACACAGTAACTGTGGGTAGAATGCTCTTTAGGGACGGATTGCAAATAGAGTACAGCAGAAATAACCAAATTACCTTAGTAAATAAACAGGCAGTCACTTGTTCTATCAAAAATAGATTTGTTATTAAAGGACTGCAAATATTTACAACAGGATGTATATACAGTCAGACAAAAAGATTACCAGTTTACAAGAAATGAAGATAAATGGAGTTAAACCAGATGGTTAACAGATAGGAAAATCTGAGTGATTCTCACTCTACAACCTATTTAACTGCTGCTATCTGAAAAAACCCTATTCCCTAAGTTGTATTTCTCACCAGATCTCTAGCTGCAGGTCTCTGAGTTTTCAGATGTTATTGGGTCCAAGAGAGCAAGCTGAACCTCAGCTTGCTGATTTATTCTGTTTGATTGTGGGAGGTGGTTTTGCCCCTGTCAGTGACAGTTTACCCCTGCCCCCCTCCCCAGATGGGTGTGTGTATATGGAGAGATGACATCATCCAGGCCAGCTGGCTTCTACACACTCAGACATCCTCAGTCTGATTTTATTTTCCAGGATGTCTGAGGTATACAACCCTACACTTCTGCTTTTCAGGCTGACTGAGGCATTCAAAATGGCACTCTCTCATCTACCTTTCAGGATCTGTAGCTACAGGTTCCCAAGGGAACATTTTCCTGCAGCTGAGTTAGCTGATTTTTTCCCATGAGACCTGCTTGAACACGTGACCTTGGAAGCCATGTTTTGTGTCCACTTTGCAAATAGCAGAACTTGTAACAGAAGCATGACTTTGGGACACAGTGGGAACCAAGCCTTTCAGGGACAAAAGTAAAAGGTATATGGCCCTCAAGGTGCAGTGGTTGAATAGCTAGGTAGAATAATGAGGATGGAAAGCCTGGATAGGTAGTATGATGAGTATGATAAGGAAGTGAAAGGCTCAGTTAGGTCTGTATGATGAGGGGAATGAAGCCTAGCAAGCAGCATAACAAAGATTGTGAAGCCCTAATGTGGATAGCAAAGAGCGAGTGTCCAGGTTAAAGGAGAGGGCCTGGACAATCACTTGGGCAGGCTGGTGTACATAGTGGTTAAGTTCAAACCAACAGTCTGAGGCCCCAGTCCAGTAGAAGAGCCCAAAAAAGCAGAAAAGCAAAGCATGGCCATAGCAATGGTGGCCGGCCTAATGAATGGACTAGGTCAGCAGAGATGAGGCAACAGGAAATAGTGGGGGCAGCATAAGGAAGACAATACAGGGTAAATGAAAGCGGTGGAGCAGGAGGAAGCAAGCATAGCTGGAGCAGAGAGGCAAGCAGGGAAACAAGACAGGAAATCAGGTTGGGGTTGAAAGTTTTTTTTTTCCAAAATGTTTAACCGGGAGTAGCACACTAAGCTGAAAGCTTGTTTATGGGTGCAACCTGGGAGCACAGGAAGTTAAGTGACTTGCTTAGGGTCACACAGTATGCAAGGGGGGTGCTGTGGGATTCAAACCCAGGTCTCCAGATTTGCAGCTCAGAGCCTTAAATCACTGTGCTATACTGCCTCCCTGAAAGTAAGGCAGTCAAGGCCAGGAGTAGTTCACAATAACAAGCAAGAGCAGACACAGCAGCAGGAGGGCAAACAGAGTAAACCACAATGAGCAGCTGACCTACAGGGCAACAGCATGCCATAGGCTGAGAAAGTGGGATACACGGAGAGGCACAAGGGGCAGGGTAGTGAGGAATATGGAAACAAGAAGAACAGCAGGGCATGCAAGCAGCAACAGGGTTTTCCACAAATCCAGTGCAGAGTCAGAGCTGGGGAGAGAACAGGAACAGTAAGGGGAGTGGTAGGGAGTCATAGGAGACCTACTGGCAGTAGCTGGACTGCAGGAGAAGCAGACAGGATGCCCAAATGCAACAGCTGCAGGGACAGATATAATGTAGGTGATTACTATGAGCATGTGCATGCTTCATTTTTTAAACAGCAACCATCTAAGGTGGTGGAGGGTCTGTAGCAATCATCAACTACCACCGCCCTGCTGGATATAACATTTTTAGGAATCTTCATTTTTTTGTTCCTCATTATTTTATCATTTTTTTCCCCCGTTTTTATGCCCACTCACCTTCGCAACCCTGGCACAAGCAGGCACATGTCACCTACCAGTCACCCATACCCACCTGCACCACCACTGGACCTCCACAGTGGGACTACGGCTCCCACTCCTGGAGAGGAGAGCTGCTAGGCTCGATCCTGCTCCACTCCCCCCCCCCCTCGCCGGCACCCTGATGACCCAAGGTCATTCCTGAACCTAGGTCATTGGCATAGTGCAAGATAAGGCAGAGATGCCTCAACCCTCAGCGCCACTGGGCCGGCTAGGAATCATCATTCTTAAGTCACACTTCTTCAAGTTAGACAGACTCATTGACCAGACTGGAGGACTTATTGACTGTAGCTTTCTCTTACAAAGGTGGCCTTGGGTGGAGGGTCCTGATTACCTGAAAGAGCTCCTGGTTCCTTACACCCCTTTGCAACAGCTCCACTCGGCTGATGAGGGGTTGCTGGAGATTCCGAGGGTTTGTTTAAAGTCATCTGGTGTTCGTGCCTTTGGGTTTGTTGCTCCTACCCTCTGGAATTCTCTGTCCTGTCAGCTACGTGAGTGCAGGACAGTGGGGTGCTTTAAGCAGGCACTGAAAACCTATTTGTGGGGTAAAGCTTACCCTGAACTTCTGTGAACTTCTGTGATTTTATCTGTATTTATTGTATTTTGTTTTTATGTGACTGTGCAGGCCTTGATTTGTGAAATGCGCTATTATTATTATTATTATTGGCCTTGAGGGTGGGGGGACTGGGGGCTGACTTTTACTTACTGAGTCAGGGCTGGGGGAGGGTAGTTAACAGTCTGAGTGCCAGCAACCTGGGGGACTTTTAAATGTACCTAACTCAAAAAGATTTTAAAGTCTCAATAAAAATGCTCTTAACTTCACTGTGGCTAGGGGCAAGGGTGATAGTGGATGCTTGGAGGGTGGGGAGATGGTGATGAAGTTTAAAAATGGCCAAGGTTGGGGGGAGGAGAGTGGTGAAGATATTACAAGGGTGGTGGTCCGGGCTGTGTTTTACTTTTTTTTTAAAACCAATGCAATCATGAACTGTGCAAAGTGACACTTTGCCAACGAAGTGCCTCTTTCAATGGATGAAATGGGTACTTTGCCAGGCAAAGCACTATGCATATTGGCACTTCACTGACTAAGTCTCATTTTGTAACCTCTTTGCCTGGCCAAGTGCCAGCTTCGCTTTGTAAAAATCTACATGAAAAGCCTCAGCTTCACGTAGTTTTTTGAAAGCAGAGTTTCCCGACTTTGCCCACCCATAGATTTTGGTATCACTAGCAGAGGAGTATGACTTCAGGATAGCAGCAGAGGAAGTGCAAGGGCAAAGTGGCTTTACTAACAAAGAGCGGAACACGCTGAAACTCACACTTTCTTTTGGGAATGTCATGAGATGTAAGTCTTGTTGAAGTAAACTGTCATTTATTTTGCAGGAAACTGGTAAATCACTTTATGATTTTTTTTGTGCAGAATAGCCTAGTAAGATGCAGAATCTCATTTTCATGAAGGTCCTAGGGGATGGCAGTATACACACACACACACACACATACACACACATATACATTACAACAATCAGAAGCAACAAGGTAAAAAACAAAGATGCATAAAATCACAGAAACATTTTTTTTTCCCAACTTACTTACTCAGGATAGCCCAGCTGCGATGCAATTTATCTTTTGCAACATCTCTTTTTTAGTGGGGTTGTGCTTTTACACATTTCCACAGCTGGGAGGGCTGGAGTACTGAGAGGTTAAGTGACTTGCTTAAAGTCACTAAGTATTTGATTCTGGTGGGATCTGAACTTGTGATCTCTCATTTTCCAAGCTGGTGTGATAACCACTAGACCACACTACCTTCTCAACATTTGCTGATACTATTTATGGAAAGATATTTGCCTCATGATACAGACTTGTGCCAGTCAGCGGTTTCGGAGCTGTGGCAAGACACTACACCAGCTGCACTTGTGTCCTAGCAGTTAGTGAACACAATGACTCACTGCTATATGAATACAAAGAGGGAGAAATTACAAAGTGCTGGTCTGCTGTGGGTATCATGTGGTGGTTTATTCCATTAATTCACAGTCATCAAATGCCTGCAGTGTACTGTATGTGGGCCTTGCTGTCATCCGTTCCCACTATAGTTTTCATCCTGCTGAGTTAGAACTCATTAGCTGCGGTAGCAAAAAAAAAAACTGACACAGCAGTTCCAAACTGTCTCAGAAATAAATCATCATATTCTTATGCACCTTGAAGCAGAAATATTTGTTAGTTGGTGAAAATTTTCCTCATGTAGTTATTTTAGCAATAACATTTTCTTGACATCTTCATATTCATTATTAGTGTAGTTTTAATTGCTTAGACATTTTCTAAGCATTTTTTGTACTTGATTTGTCATTAATTACTCAAGTCTGGCGGACATTCTAGATGGTTGATTGGGTGGAGATCCTCCAGGTACTATCCAGCCTGCTGTCTACCACCTATGCACTGGAACCAGCTCCGTTGTTGAATGTGGGGCACGAGTCCCTCTGCTTAGGTAGATTGTCAGTGGTTCATTGAAGAAGGGGGTCTTTCCTGAGGTCATGAGAAAGACTACTGTCTCAGAACTCAGTCACACTGCACTACCAATTTTTCATGACCTTCAGACACCTGAATGGTCACATTGATATCTGTCACCACCCAGCTTGATGCTCACTCGGGGTATCTTTAGCTCCAACTCACCACCAGTCACTTCTCACACAGTACAATGACCTTTCCCAAAGGGCAAATGGCCCCCTTATTGTCAGAGCAGCAACAGTCTGCTTTCACCTACCCTGTACTAGGTGCGGGAGTGCTTTGGACTGTTTAGTAGCCTATCTCTACATCACAGACTTGCCAATTACACCAGGTTATTGATACCCTTAAAATACAGCCACAGAGAGTATGAGGTATATACAAATAATTAATACTCCCCAATATCTACATATGGTACAGGATAAAACACATTAAAGTCTATGGGAATACAGTACACTACAGAGAGGAAAACAAACACTTTTGAGCAACAGAAATGCACACAAAATAACCTAACTAAGGTCTAGCTAGATTCTAAGTAGATAGTTTAAGCTTACACCCAAACGGGATCTTTTAAGTCATAACTGACTGGCAGCAATGGTATGGCATCCATTCCAAAGGTACTGTATACCTGACTTTCATAAGTAAAATGCAGTCCCTGAAATACCCATGCCAGACCAGCCCCTTGTCATGTATCATCTGCCCTGCCTCTCTTACATCACACACTGGACATTAATTTAACTCTGTGAGCCTAACTCCAAGGCAGAACTGGTCTGAGCTGGTTATATACATTTGGACCCTTCTCTTTTGTTCGCAGGACCACTCCTCTGCAGGAGGTGTCTAGTCTGCCCTGCCCATTTGCTGCTATATGTAAGCAATAACCACAAATAGCCACTTTCAGGATGAATAGAACTCTATAGTGTATGGTGGAATGCGGTTGTGTATGGAAATCCATACACCGCAAAAAGTTGTTCTGCTTCAGTAGTGACGTCCTCACTAATGGAGAACAACTTTTCATTCTGCGTTAGTGAGGACGTCACAATGCAACCACCCCCACCAGCGCTGTTCATAGGACAGGGGGTGGTTGACTTGTTGCATGCGCGAGCTGGATGGTGCTCCGACGGAAGACAAGAGCCAGTTCCCAGCGACCAGTGATGACAAAAAACAGCTAAAAAGTAAGCAGGCTCTTATTTTTGGGCACCATACACTATAAAGAAAAGTGTATGGGAGCCCACATACACAACCACGCTATTCAGTTACCTCGTGGTTTCTATGATGACTGGCCCCTCTTGAGCTTCGCTTTCGAGGTCCGCTAAGTCATGGAAACCACTCAGTAACAGAATAGCGTGATTGTGTATGGGCTCCCATACACTATCCTATCTATTCTTTGGTGAGTTCAATAGACTGTTTCCCCACAGGCCTAGGACGGCAAAAAGAAAAGAATATGCACTCTCATTTCCCCACATACCTCCCACATCAGCTAAAATATTTTATAGTAAAATAGATTTAAAAAATTGCATTGGTGTCACATCTCCACCTCTCAAAAAAGTAAAGGACATCTTTTACTGTCCCTCCAACCTAAAAAATGTTTGTCACATTAGAAGGTGGGCTGTGCCTGTTATGGTTCAGCTCTCTTACTTGTTTACAGCACCAGGCTCCATCACATCAATTTGGGATTTTGCCCACTGGTCCTGTGGAGCCACGTGAGGGGGTTGTGGTCGGTGATCAGTGTGAATGTCCTCCCATACAAAATATGTTTGTGGCTTCTTTAGAGCCCAGGCTAAACCCAGACACTCTTTTTCGGTTGTGGCATAGGCCTCCTCGCTAGGCAGCAGCTTCCTGCACAGCTGCTGTACATGATTGTTTGTTTATTCATTTATTTATTTACTTATTTATTTATGTGTTTGTTTTTGATTACTGGGTAAATACATGAGACATAAAATGCCTATTTTCAGGCATGACCCGGGAGAGTACAAGGCAAAACAGTCATAACACATTGGTACAGGGAAAGCACACAGTTACTATAGAAACATGGCAAAGTGGCAGAACAGCAAAGTGAATACAGATAATTATTTCACACTAGTAATGTACACAGTAAACTAATAACTCACGAGTGTTATTGAGGATTAATCAACACCCTGGGTGCGCTAGAGGCATGAGAGTGACACCGAGTGTCCTCACAGCCCCAGGGTGTTGATTAATCCCCAGTAACCCCATACTCTGGAGTGGGTTATTGCACTTATAACATGAGCTACAACAACTTTTAAAAATGTTGTTTACTTTGTAAGAAATATTGCAAACTGTCGTGTCTGACTTTGGTATTCTTCCACTGAAAAAGTAGTCTGTGCAGTTTACTTACAACATTTTTAGAACTTATTGTACCCCAAGTTATAACTTACTTCCTCACACATTGCTGGCCTGACCCTGCTGCCTCTTCTCATGCACCTTTACCCTCTACTCCCACTCTCCACAACTAGCCAGGACATGAACTCTGGTACGGCACGTCCTGGATCATTGGACACTGCAACCTGCTCATCCAGCTCTCTGCTCCCACTCCCCCGACTGCTGAGGATTCCTTTTTTCCAGTTAAACATTCAGTGTGCAATCTTGTTTTTACTAATAATAAGTACCTCACTGCAGCACACGGCATTACTCTGGTCACTCTCCTCCACTTTCCACTCTCCTTCTGTGACAGCTGCCTCCTCCATGATCCATCTGGGTGGGCGGGTTGTTCCCTAGTCACTGCAGCACTAAATTGCAAGGAATGCTAGGGGATGGTGCCGCCCACTACTTGCCACTCTTCTACAGCACATCATGCTTCCCTGGCCATTGCTCAGCTCGCTTTCCAGACTGCAGCCCTAACCGTCCCTCTGGAGCGTGGGACACTACATCACAACCTGTTTCTGCTCAGGTTGTCTGACTGCTCCCTCCTTCACTATCCATCTGGGTGGGTGGGTGGTTGATTGGCTGGGTGGGTAGGTGAAAGGCTGATAAATCCTCACACCACTCTCCTCACGCTCCCCTAAATGGCAAGGACAGGAACACATGTTGAAAACTACAGTGTCCGCCAGGGCGTGTGGGTGAGACACAAACTGCCACATGATCCATCTGGCTCTCCAGTACCCATGCTGCCACACTCCTGCACAACCCATCTGGCTATCCTGTAGATCTACTGTTACTGTTCTGCATGATCCAGCTTGCTCTCTGGTTCCCGTACTGCCGCATTCCTGCATGATACACCTGGCTGTCCGGTACTTCTACTGCCGGTCTCCTGCAAGATCCATCTGGGTATATTGCTCTCCTGCACTCTGGACAGAGCAAAACAGCTGTACAGGGAAGGGACTCCCCACCGGCAAATAAGTTCCGACTACCCTTTCCACATACCTAACAGTTAGACGTGAGTAGGGGTTTCGGCTAAACCTACTCACTCTAGCTATGGGTATAACGGATTAATGTATGCCCCTCATGATACTTCTCCTCCGATCAGAAACATCACATATAGAACCTGTATTATAAGCAAAAATAGTAAATACACTATATCAGTGAGTGACTAAAACAGGACAGTAAAAAACAACAATTCATAGGTAACCAATGATAAAAATATTAACAGTGCTACAATAGAGAGGAATAGGTTCAGTAGAATTGAGAGAGAGAGAGAGAGAAGATTGAACAAGTCCTCCCAAGTGTTCATGATCTAAATTAGAACCAACCCTAGACCATGATTGGATGCATCCATGTGCAAAATGAACTTAAGAGAATACTCATGGCTTGTGAGCACAGGTGCCAGCACAACGCCTTTTTCAGTTGATGGAAAGCTGTCTCACAGTGATACATCCATACACTGACCTTTTTCTGGCATTTTCTTCTTAGTGAGATCTAACGGGGTTTGGCCATACTGCTAAAGTTTGGCACAAACTTTCAGTAGTACTTTGCCATCTCTAGGAATGCTTGTACCTTTCTCTGTGTGGTGGATATGGCCTGTCACTGTATAGCCTTACTTTTTACTGGCTCTGGCCAGATGTACTCATTCCCTACCCTGTGCCCAAGGTATGACATCTCTGCTATCCCTTTTTGGTATTTCTCCACCTTGACTGTCAGCCCTGCAGCCTTCAGTCGGCTAAGCACCTCTGTCATGTGTTTGACGTGAACTTCCTATATCTGGTTGTAGAAGGCAATGTTGTGCATGTATGCCACTATTAAGTTATTGCTCCAGACAGAATGCAGTCCTCAAGCCAATGAATGGTCACCAGTGCATTCTTCATTCTATATGGCATTCCTCAAAACTCAGATAGACTAATGAAGTGATGAAGGCCAATGATTTCTCTGTATTCAGGGGCCAGGGGTACCTGCCAATAGCACTTTGTCAGGTCTATGGCAGTAAGGTACATGGCACCCTCTTACCTTTCTAGGACCTCATCCATCTTGGGGATGGGGTATGCATTCGACTTACAGTTCTTGAGCCTATGGTAGTCAATGTAGAACCTCATGGTGCCATCCTTTTTAGGGATTAGTACCACAGGGGAGTCACAGGGACTATGGGACTTCTGAATTACTCTAAGAGTCAACATTTCCTTGATCTCCCCCTCAGTGGCATGTTTCACTCCCTCAGGGACACTGTAGGCTGGCTGCCTCAACAGGTCTGGGAACCTGTATCCACGTGGTGCTCTACCAGCATGGCATACCTTGGTTTCCGATTGAACATTTCCCCAAATGTCTGCACCTTCCCTTACATTTTAACAGCTTGTGTCTATGTCAGCTGCTCCAAGATAGTGAAAGCATCCACTAAAGATTCCTCTTTAACATCCCCAAGGAGATCCACTAGTGGGTCCAGCTCTTCCTCAGTCTTAATAGCTGCACACAGCTAGGACCATCTCTTCCCAGTCATGGTAGGGTATCATCATATTCATATGGTAGATTTGCTGCTTGTGTCTTCTGTCAGGTAGCTCCTCCTCTTATGGTAATTAACATCATTTACCCTCCTGACCACTAAGTAAGGACCCTCCCAAGCCTCCTGCAATTTATTCTGTCAGATGGGGATGAATACTTTCACTCATTGCCTGACTTCATACTCCCAGGCTATGGTCCCACAGTTGTACCATGTCTCATGCCTCTGTTGTGCAGTTGCTAAGTACTCCTGGATGTGCCCCATGAGCTCCTTGAACCATGACCTGCAATTCAGGATGTACTCCACAACAGATTCCCCTTGGGGAGCAAGGTCATCCTCCAATTCATCCTTTTCCAAATCTAGGGGACCCCTTACACTATGGCCAAGCAGGAACTTAAAGGGTGAGAACACTGAGGACTCCTGGAGGACTTCCCTATATGCCAATAAGAGATGATGTAAGAACTTTTCCCACTCTTTTGCATGCTGGTTGGGGAATGCCCTTAATATGGTTTTAAGTGACATATTAGAATGATCGACCAGACTGTTAGTCTCAGGGTGGAATGGGGAGACCATGAGCCACCACACTCCACACTTCTCCCAGAGACTAGCCATTAGGGCAGACATAAAATTGGTTTCTGGTCCAGCAGAATCTCCAGGGGAAACCCCACCCAGCTAAATATCTCCAGAAGTTTATCAGTCACTTTTTCCTCCTCGATGGAGGACATAGCCATGGCCTCCGTGGGTTCCATGTCATAACAGCGAACACACAACAGTGATCACTATTATGGTGAGTGTATATTGCCAAAAAGCAAATCGGCAATATACACTTGAAGGCAACCCAACTTCCGGATTTACAAAAAGTGTTTTTGTGGGGGGCTGTGCCCCGCTCTGCACCCGTTCACCCCCCGCACCCCCATGAATTAGGATTCTCAACTCCAGGGGGGTGCATGTCAGGGAGGGGGGCAAAATCTGGATTAAAAAATGAAGTGCCACAGCTCTCAGCTGTGACAAAATGCAACCCACACCTGAACCCAGTACCTGCTCTGCCAGAGATAGCCTCCTACACTACCATGCCACATGGCTAGCTGGGCAGCAGCAGGTTCTCCAGTCCCTTAAAACCCTTCCTGTTCTTCCCTTCCCTTGCTATTCCCCTTCTGTTCACTCCTTCCCATATTCGCTGCATACCGCTTATTCTGGTAGGTCTAAAAGCACCCAAAATGAGTCATTATATTTCTAGTCACTCATTTTGGGTTGCTCTTGTGATGTGTTACTACCTCTGAGTACCTCTTTGCACTGTCCATGACCACCAGAGTGTACCTCTTGCCTGTGTGACTTGGGGTGATGAGTGGCCCCACAATGTCCACAGTCACTCACCAAAGTGGCTCCTTAATTATAGGAAGGGGAATCAAAGCTGCCTGGCTTTGACCCCAACCTTTCCCACACGCTGGCACTGCAGACAAGCCCAGCAGTAGTTTTTCATGTCCATAAAGATACTGGGTCAGTAAAAATGGTTATCAGCTGCCTTTTTGAATGGCTGACTCCTACAGTGATAGAGATGCAGCAAAATTTTATTTCACCATCGAAATTATGGTGAAATCACCAATTTTGCCTAGTGAAACATTTTACGAAATTATATCCTTTCGGCAAACTTTAGCTGGTGAAATTTCACCTCCAATTTTGCCTGCGCATCTGAAGTGAAATTAGGCGAAATTGGGGCATCTCGCTCTGCTAGTGGTCACATGGTTGAGTCCAAACAGGCAGTAAGTGAGTGGTTCATTTACTATATTCACTGTACTATGTATCTTGAGGAAGCAGGCAGCATTTATACTCCCTGTGACTGCAGAGTGCACTTTTACACCTCAATTGCTTAATTTGTGCTATTTTGTTCAAATTTTTTCTTTTTTGTCTTTGTCATAGTTCATATTTTAGTATCTGGTGATTGTGTGTGTGTGACTGTGTGTGTGTGTGTGTGTGTGTGTGAGAGAGAGATCCCCTCGACTTTCTCTGAGTCTCTATCTCTGTTTCTTTTTTTGTTTGTTTATTTGAATTGGTAATGTTTGTGGATTGTGTACATAATGGTGAAGGGTGAAGACAGTGGGACACCTGTATGTGCATTTCAGCTAACCATCACAAATGAAATGCCACAGCAGGAAGCTTTTAGCTCCAGCACCAGCACCCAGCAGCAATCTGTGCCCCCTCACCAGCAGCAGTTGGAGACAGTGCCCCCTCCACAGCACCAGGAGGATACTGTTCCTCCACCCAGGCAGCAGGAGACTGTGCCCCCTCCCACGCAGCTGGAGGAGTCAGTGCCTGGGGCATTATCTGTGGCATCCCACCCCATGGCTCCATCACCCCTGAAGTTCTTCTGTCTGGGATTTTTTCTACTTAATATCGGTTGGTGACCCAGTGGTCACCTGCAATCTATGCGGGTAGGACATACATTGATGAAAGTGTGGATCCCACTTTGGGACAACCAGCCAGCATAACCACATGGTCCACCACCACCTGCCACAATGGTACCTCAAATTGCGGGAAGTGGCGGCTTATCAAGTGCAGCTGTGGAGAGCAGTGCGGGTATAAGCACTGAAGGGAGTGAGCAGGAGGAAGACATGGCTGGACCAATTAATTGTCCTCGCCGTACCAGGAAACAGCAGCAGTCGGTAACGTCAAGACTCCTCCAGGGCCTTCCCTATCCAAAGCCAGCAACACAGACAGCCCGCCTTGTCAGCAGTGCCAGTGACACATGTGGACTTATCCACCATCCTGTCTGAAGTCCAGCATGTCCGACAAGAGTTAAACGATTTTAGACAGGAATTTAGTGATGCCTGGGGTGAGATTTCTAAACTACAGTGTGATGTTGGCAAAATCATGTGCATCCTGTCAGAACTCCATGGTGGTCCCTCTGGCACTTAATGTGGCAGCACTAATTATTTATTTTTTTGTTTTCAGTTTTCTGTCTTCCATTCTGTTGTTTGTATGCCCCCCCATAAAAAATTAAAAACCAAGAAAAAGCTATTCTAGCCTCTTTAATTTACATCCATTCCTTAAGTCCTCATTTCTTTATTTTGTATGTAAAATAATTTTATTGACCATTGTTGTCGTTTGTTTCTGTCTTATGCTCCCTATAGAATTTAGTCCCTTTTCTTGTTTCCTCTCTATTAGTTCTCCCTGCTTATTGTTGTATTACTCTTGTCCTCCTGATCCTGCCTGTCATTTGTTATGCTTATTCTATACCATGTCCGTGTACCCCTCCCCTAATAAACACCTTATTCCCTTGTTATTTGTGGTGTGTGTTACTTCTTAGAGCTGGTTACACCTACAAGATTCCTTTTAACATCATAATGATGTGTAATGCAGTTGCAACTCACACCCGAGGTATTTGAATTAAAAAAAATACAGACTCTGTGCACAGGGCCTTAATGGTCCACAGCCTTCAACTGGTGCCTGCCTTTCCTTTGCAATCTCCATATATGGGAAATGCAACTGAATTGTGGGTAAGTGTTATATTTTGGTAAAGTTATGTTGAAGACATCACCTGCTCTTTAACATGTTTTCTCCTCCTATCCACAGATGTCAAGTATTGTGCCTATTAAAAAGTCTGTTTCACAATCCTGTGTGATGTTGTATTACATATTGTTGTGTGCAACATTAAGAAGATGTAACGCATCTGGTGCCGGGACTGACAACATGCTCCAGAAGGCCAGAATTCCCAAAATGTTTCCCAGAAAATGTTACAGTACATTCAGACAGAAATCAGGTGTCACACGTACAGTTACATGGTTCACATCCACTTTCAGGAGGACCCAGACCTGCTGTTTTTTTGCACCATTTCTAATGTTTTTCAGGCCTCATCGTAGTGGTGCCACTGCCTAACATGCCCCACTAGCCCATAAATGTTTCCCAAAACATGTTACAGTACATTCAGACAGAAATCAGGTGTTAGACATGCAGTTACATGGTTCACATCCACCATCAGGAGGACCCAGATCTGCTGGGTTTTTTTGCACCATTTCTAATGATTTTCAGGCCTCATCATAGTGGTGCCACTGCCTAACATGCCCTACTAGTCCAGAAATGTTTCCCAAAACATGTTACAGTACATTCAGACAGAAATCAGGTGTTAGACTTGCAGTTACATGGTTCACATCCACCATCACGACACAAATCTGCTGTTTTCCGCACCATTTCAATTGGTTTTCAGGTCTAACCATGCAGGTGCCACTGCCTAACATGCTCCCATATAAAATAGGGTCAGGTAGTAAACACCAGTGGTGTAAATATAGAGTAAAGGGTTAATACGGTAAGCAAATTAAATAGAAAAACAGGAACGCTGCAATGCAGAGGCTAGATCACAATTTTAATTTCTGTGAGCAATTTAACAATGCAGTGTACCTGGATATGGACAAGTCAAACAATCAATGTACAGGAATACTTCCAGTAAAAAATAAAGCACAAAAGCGATTAAGCAAAGGGAAACAGGAACTGAACTACTCAGAATGAGTAACTTCAGATAAAGTTACCTCAAAAAGGGTCAATATGTAAGAAAAATATAACAAATAAGTAGCACACCAACAAAAATATTAAGACTTAAAAGAAATTACAGAAACTCACAACTTGTGAGAAATCTGCCAAATATTAGGAACTAGCCTGCTCTGCTTTCACATACACACACACTCACACCACACGGTCGACCCTCCCACACTCAATTCCCTCACAGACACAGAGAAAACTGAAAACATCACCTAAGTTTAACTAAGTATTATCCAATGATACTAAAACAAAAAAAAGTTCACTAGCAGCACTAGGAACTGAGCAATTAACTCTCAAAAATCACAAATAAAGAGGTTCTTGGAGGGTTTATTGGCTGTGATGCACCACACTGAACTGCTCTCTGACTCAACAGACAATATACTGTGCAGGAAACAGCCTGCATATGATAGTTCAGCTATCTACCCACAATACATTGCAATTTCACTGGCAAAATTGAAAAACATTGCCAAAATTATGGATAATGCAGAAATTTCCCCTTACACGTAAGTGAAATTGGGAGAAATTTTGCATTATGCGAAAGCGAAATTAGAGGCGAAATTAAGTTTTGCCTAGGCAAAAAATTTCACGCAATGCGGTAATTATGCAAAATATTTTGCTAGGCAAAATTTTCCAATTTTGCACATCTCTATACAGTAAGTGTCCAGAAAGGGGAATATCATGGGCTAGGGCCAGTAGCTGTTTACTATATTCCATAGGGACTACTATCTGTTGTAGCACCCCTTCCTCTGGTCCTCCCTTCGGAACCCACTTTTAATATAGGAGTCCATTTTCCCAGTATACCTTCTTTTTCTCTGACCCCCGAGAGTTATCTTCCACCATTTCAGCCAATTCCCTTAGCTTCTGTAGATGTGAGCCAGATTGCTGAGCTCTCCCTAGCTCTGCACAGCTGACCTTCCCCAAAAATACACTCTCCTGTAGGAGAGCAGCCCACGACTGGGCTCTCCCCAGTCTGAAGCTGCGACTTATAACTGCTACTCCCAGTCTGTGCTTCGGTCACTCTTGCTACTTCCCCTGCTGCTGAGGGTGGTGCTGTTTCCAGCTTCACTGCCCCATCTCTCCCCTCAGGGACATGTTCCCTAGCCTGACTACAGATAATGACACAGATAATGTTGCCTCAACTGTCAAAGTCATTATCCATAATTAAATTCACAGGAAGGGTCAGTACAACACCCACATCCTGTATACCATGGCCACCTTGCCAGTGAAGAAAGACCCAGGCCATTGGTGCTGAGACCACAGGACCCATCACTCCTCTCATTCTGGGAAACTGGCCTGGCAGGATCTGTTCCTGGTGAATTACATCCTGCTTCACCATCGAACTAGAGGCTTCAGTGCACCTCAATCCCTGGGTTACCATCCCATTAACTAACACAGGGAGCATGTGTGTAGTGGAGTTAGTGGGAAATGCACTCTGGGTATCCTGTGGGCTGGTAGCTGCTGGGTGCTTCCAGAGTTACACCGTCCTCCTGCACTTGCCTCTTTGGCAATTGTTTTGGACAGTTATGCAAAAGGTGTCCCAGTCTTCAGCAGATATAGCACCTGCATTCATCTGTCTCCTTCATTTTGAAACCACTTGGCTTCCCTTTTGGTTCAGGTATAGGCTGGCTTCCTCTAGACTGCCCCCCCCAGGTTTCCCATGAAGCCACCTGATATCACTCCTTCATTGGTTTTGCACTGAATGTATGGTTGGCTGGACATGAACTGATCAACCCTCTCAGATGCCTGAGGCTAGGAGTCAGATCTGGAAACCATATTCTCAACTCCTCTGGTACAAACTGTTTCATAAGGAACAGATCTTTGATCTGTTGCATGGAACTAGCCTTTGCACCCTCTAACTGTCGCTCTAACAAATTGCCTAGTTGAACACACATTTCTAAATAGCTATCTTGGTGCCTTTCATAACCCTCTAAATGTCTGTCTTTAGGCCTCTGGAGTCAATTCAAAATGCCCTAACAGGGCTTTTTTTTTCACTTTGGTATAGTTCATGAAGTTCTTGTCCATTCTGGCAATGGCTTCTAATGTCCAGCCTGTAAGGAATGGCACATCTTGTCAAATTTCCCAACAATTCTTTCAAAGGTTTTTTAAAAAACAAATCATGATCATCCCCCTCCTAGTACTTGGGAAACATTTTGGTATTAATTTTGGATTCTTGTGTTAAACCCCTGATGCCAGTACTTACAGTCTGTGGCACTGATTTTCTGGCTCAGAATCTCCATTTCCCTCTCTTGTTCACACTCTTGCTCTCACTCTTCTCTCATCTTGATATTGTGATGGCATTGACTTTCTCACTCCTCTGCCTACAGCCATGCTTTTTGCAGCTCTACCTCCCAGTTCAGCTTCTGCCTTTTGTTGCTCAGCCTCTGCATTTACCTTAACTGAGTTGAGATCCAGCCACGTCAGTTCTATCCGGGTTGTATGAGCAGCTGTCTCAGTAATAGGCTCTGACTCACTTGCACTATCCCTGGCATCAGTGTCACAACTTTGGCCAGCAATGACCACTTTTTCACCATTTCTCAGGTCACTTTTCTTGAGGATGACTAAAAGGGCTGCCTATGTCTGATATTCCTCAAAGACAAGCGCTTTTCTTTTGCACAGCTCGTAAAGGTGTGTCAATGTACATCTATCATATGGTACAGACATAGGATTCAATTCTCAAAGAGCCCCTAGACTGACGCAAGCTGCCCCCAAAGGCAGCTTGCGTCAAAGCCTGGTGCACCAGGGACCATCTCTATTGGTCAGACTCCCAATGGCAAAGTCCCACAGCTTACAGCAATCCTGGCTGTGCACCACACAGAGGGTGCATCTTGGGGATGTGTCGCAAACTGCAGGGCAGCTGTGCACCACTGGTGGCTAGAGACCACCCACCTGAACATAGATGTCCCTGAAATACTGTTAGTTCACAGGGCTCTCAGTAGGATTTTTTGTTGAGGAGTTCCGGACTTTCTTGAAAAAAAAATGAGGGTCCAGGCAGAAAATCTGGGAGTCCTCGTGAAATTTTGGTGGGGTCCCCATTGAAATGAATGGAATGAGTCTGGAAAGTGCATTTCATTGTTGTTTATTAATATACCATGTTTTTTTATATTCGTGAGTGATTATTTTGCAGATATAATGCCAAAAAGTTTATTTTTTTCAGCAGTGTTGTATTCCAGTCCTTTTACAAAGGTACCAGATGGCTAAAAACCACAGCAGTGAATGAGCACATAATTACAAATAAGGAATTCACCTGTTATGACTGTTGACTGTTGTTCATTCATTTGTTCGCTGTCACAATTTGACAATTATGAGAAAAATGTACTTACAGTTTTGTAGTTCTTCTGGTACATTGATTGAATTGGGAATTCTACTGCTGCAGTTGAGTGCAGTGGCCTGATTTATTTGCCAAACTGCTACAAACAAAGTTTGCCATTAGATTAGGTACAGTCATTAGATGTAAACATTTTTTTTGACTAACAGTCATTGCTGACAGTCACCTATGTCTCCCAGTCATCTCCTGCCCAAATTACTTCTCCCTCGTTCTCTCCAGCACATTGACATTTTTAATTGCAATTACTTATAATCTAAAACAGCCCCCCTGTTTCAGACACCCAGTGCCCACCCACCCCCCAACTCAAATAAAACATTGCAGAAACCTCCCTCCCAGCTCCCACCTGCCAGTGATGACTCAGGCTTAGAAAGATGAGACAGTCTAACATGTTTGTGTGGTTGCTGCCCCTTAGTGCAATTTGCTTAAGTTGTCTTTTTAACCTGGCTAAACCAGATTGGCTCCTTACATCACCTCCTGCCCAAACTTGTTACTTCCATTCCTAGCACAATTTGGTGGTGGTGCCATCTGTGTGACAAATAATTGCTGTTTTGTGTCTTGACCTGGCATAAAAGTGATTACTTCTTCTCCTACATCCTCTTGCCCACAACTTCTCCTAACACTATCCTGCCCAAAACTTATCCCTGCTACTCTCCTGCACAAAATCTTTTAAATTGCAAGAATACCTGACTGTACCAAAGACATGGATTTAACTGGGGTGACTAAAAGTCCCCACCATCCCACCCACCCCACCTGCACTCCTTCCTAGGCTTGTCAGCTGTCACAATCTGCTGTTAAGAAGACAGTGGCACAATCTGGTGTATATGGAACAACTCGTTCTACAGTGTGTCTGCTTTCTGTGAGTACTTCTCATGGTATACTTCCTGCTGGCAATTTCTCCTAACACCCCTTCTGCTCATTAACTTCTCCTAACACAACTACTCTCCTGCCTGTAACTTCTCCGACTCTCCTCTTGCACATTTCTTACCCACCCCACCCCACCCACAACCTATCTTGGCTCAGCAGGTCTCCCAAATCTGTCCGATTTAAGACAGTGGCACAATCTAATCTGGTTAGTGGCATAAAATCTGTGCAGTCTGTTTTTCTCTGAACTTCTTTTTTATGGCATTTGATTGCCATTTTTTCTGTGGCAATATCCTAACACCTCCTGCCCATAACTTCTCCTAATACCCTCCTGCACATTTCTTTATTGTGTGTGTGGCAGCTAAAAGAGAACCAGTGCCAGTGTTCATTACTGGATAGCACAGTGGGGTGACTAAAAATCCTCCCACCCCCACCCATAACTTACCTTGGCTCAGCAGGTCTCCCTAATCTGTCTGGTGTGTGGCACAATCTGGTGGTGCCTTAGCGTGAATTATCTGCACCATCACTGCCAGTCTGCTTTTTCTATTTGAACTTCTTTTTTTCATGGCATGCCATGTTTTCTGTGGCAATATCTTCTCCTAACACCCTCCTGCCCATTAACTTCTCCTGACACCCTCCTGTCCATATCTTCTCCCATAACTTAATCTCCAAGCTCTCCCTCCTGCACATTTCTTAACTGTTTTGTGTGTGTACTGTTGATGATAATAGAAGCCACTGTTGCAGACAAACTGTGGAAAGAGCAGACTGGGTTAGGTAACTACATTGGCAATAATCTCGATTATCCCCCCACTAAAAAAAAAAAAAAACAGAGGGACTGCATTGGGGCCATATTTATAGTTTACATCCCCCACCCGATCATCTGAACTTGCTAGACTGTGATCCTCCACCACCAAAAATGAAACATGAAAAATTTAATTTAGCAGAATGGTGATATTAATGGCCAGCCACCCACCACCCCCAACCCCTTGGAAATTGAAATCTTGATCCATTCCCCCGTACAGGATCCCCACCAAAAGTAGCATTTGCCTTACCTAGGGGCTGAAAATGGTATTGCCCCCAACCGCCCTTGTTGGAACAAAACATTTTGATACTTATCTTATTCTACTCCTGTGCTGAAATTCCTCCATCGTCCTGTCTCTGTCATGTCAGTCATCTGAATTGTCTGAAACTAAAAACACAATTAAAGACAATTATTAAAACATTTTAAAATTTAAAATAATTATTTTCTGCGCAGTCTTGGGCCTTAAATTTCTTAAGTGCGGGATGAGGGTCATAGTCTTTAAGTTCATGTCCCCCCCTTCCCTCCTTTCCTCAAGGGTATACATATTAAGCTCCTTTAGTCTCTCTTCATATGGTGTCTGGTGCAGACCCTGCACCATTTAGAGCACCAGGAGGAAGGACCTGCTGGTATAACTAAACTTCTCTACTTGGACTAAGAACTAGAACTCTTGTACTGGGACCTTCAATTTAGGGTAACAAAAAAAAAAGTTAGTCTGTTTGTCAGAGTTAGTTGAAGTGAATTGTTATCTGTTGTCTGTGTAGTTATCTAGGTGCTTGTCACAGGTGGCTGAAGAGAATTATTTGTGAAATTAACTAAGTGTAGAAAGATTTGCAAAGTAGGGGGAATGGCTTAGGTAGAAGGAGCCAGGTTAAAACCAGATTTAAACACTGCCCTAGATAACGTCTGCCAGAGAAGAAGCAGAGCACCAGGAAGAAGGACCTGCTGGTATAACTAAACTTCTCTACTTGGATTATATTGCCTTCCTTCACTCCCCTCCACCTCCCCCCCCCATGCAAAGGCAGTTGTACTTTTATAGGCACAGGATTTAACTGACAACAGGAACTTCCTGTTTGGGAGCAGGAAGTGAGTGATCACAGAGCCACCAAAGACACACCATCCTAAAAGGGCAAGAGTAGCTGTCCATCCCCCAGCTGCTGGAGGGCTGACTCTGAGCAAGTAAGGAGACTACTGAGAAATATAGGAACTTCTTGTCTCAGAACAGGAAGATCAGGAGCTAAAAGGGCACAGAGGTGTACGTAGGGACAGAAAAGAAAAAAAAATAAATAAATAAACAGGAGAAAGAGTAAGTATTCCAAACAACAATTGGGGCCAGAAATAAGACATGATAGGAGTGGTGCAGTGCAGTGGCTGTGGCGCAGCAGTCTTCTGGGAGACGTTCTGGAGGATGTGGGTGTTGTCCCATCTGCAGGCACCTCTCTGGGCTGAGGGAGGAGGTTGCTCATCTCCAGGCTGACTTGTCCAGGATTTGTGGGACCTCCTCTCCCACCCAGGGACCAACAGGGTCACTGCCATTGCCTCAGAGGTTGCCAAGAAAGAGGAGCAGTTGGACCACAGTGGGCTCAGGGAGGGTGAGGGTGGTGGAACAGAGGTGCATCTCTCCAGTTGTACCTCTCCACAATTTCTATGCTGTTCTGGAAAAGTGTGGTTCCTCTATGGAGGCACCCACAGTGGAGATCAAGGAGGATGCTGGTAACCTCCACAAAGGAGACCCACAGGAGGGTGGCATGGGACCCCACAGGGGAAGGAAACAACTCCTGGTGGGGGACTCCATTGTTAGGAAGGTAGAACTGGGGGAGGAAGGGGAGAGGGAGATAAGATGACTGCCTGGTGCCATGGCTTGGAGGGACAGGGAGCGAATCCTCAGGACCGCAGGAGCAGCTGCACAGGGGAGGGAGCTGGATGTCATTGTCCACCTAGGGACAAATGACATGGCTAAGAAAGGGATCAGAGCAGTGCAAGAAGCATTTGTGGAGATGGGAAGGGGCCTTAGACAAATAGCATGCATGGTAACCTTCTCGGAGGTGCTGCCTGTCTATGGCACAGGTGATGCTAGGGTGCTCCACACCATGGGATTCAATCAGTGGTTAAAAAATTGGTGGAGAGCTCAGAGTTTTGGCTTCATTGAGGACTGGGGGTCCACCTGGAGGGATGCAGGCCTATACTGGTGTGATGGTCTGCATCTGTTCAGGAGGGAAACCAGGATCCTAGGTGATAGGTTTAAATGCTTCATTGGCAAGCATTTAAACTAGCCAAGGGGGGAGGCACTGGACAGGAGCAGAGAAATCCTTGCCCCCCCAAAAGAATCAGAGTACTAAGTGAGGTAAACACCAACATAGAGGTGTCAATAGGGAGAAGCTCATGGGGTAAATGGAGAAAGTGACAAACACAATAAGAACAGGGATGGGGCAAAAAGGGGTAAGGCCATCAAGGAATGGAGGGTAATGAGTACCATGCCTGTAGTCTGGTCAACAAGCTCCCTGAACTGGTGGCCTTGATGGAAGAGGGATGCCTGGATATTGTAGCAGTCACAGAAACATGGTACACAGAGAACCATGACTGGGATGTTAACATATCAGGGTACACAACCTACAGGAAAGACAGGGAGGGCAAAGAGGGGGTGGAGTAGCTCTCTATGTAAGGGAAGGGATAAAAGCAACTGAACGAAAGAGTAAATAGGGAGAAGAGGAGGCACTGTGGGTCACCTTAGAAACTGGAAATGGCACCACAGTCTGCACAGGGGTTGTATACAGACCCCCATGTCAGGGGGAGGGAATGGACAAGGATATAATAGAAGGCATACTTAGGATGGCAGAGAAAGGGGAGATACTGTTGATGGGGGACCTTAATATGCTGGATGTCAACTGGAGCACCTTTGCTGCAGCCACATCCAAAAGCAGGGCCATTCTTGATGGCCTTCAGGTGGCATGCCTCAGACAGCTAGTTTTGGAACCTACTCATAAGGGAGCAATCTTAGACCTCATACTCTCAAATGGGGACAGTGAGAGGATCTCAGATCTAGGAGTAGGTAGCCATTTGGGAACAAGTGACCACCAAACAGTGTGGTTCATGATAAACTCAGCTACAGAGTCAAGCACACAAAGTGAGGGTTCTGGACTTCAGGAAGGCTGACTTTGGCAAGATGGGAGAGTGCCTTAGAAAAGCACTAGCAAACAGGCTAAAGGAGGGGTGGAGCAACAATGGGGAAATATCAAAACTGCCATCACAGAGGCAACAAGCCTTTGTGTGAAGCAAATAAACAAATCAAAACAAAAGAAAAAGCCACTATGGTTCTCAAAAGAGGTGGCGGTGAAGGTTAGGGAGAAAAAGATAGTATTCTAGAAGTATAACGAAACACAGAAGGAGCAGGACAGAGAACTGTACTAGTTAAGGCAGAAGGAAGCAGGGAGAGTTGTCAGAATAGCAAAGGCCTAAACTGAGGAAAAGATAGCCAACTTAGTTAAGAAGGGGGATAAAATATTTTATAGGTATATCAGGGAGCATAGAAAGACAAAGGGAGGGATAGTGAGGCTGAATAGAATGGACGATGGGTGGGCAGAGAGGCACAGTGAAAAAGCAGGGATACTGAATGAATACTTCTGTTCAGTGTTCACAAAAGGGGAGGTGGGGGAGGTGCCTAATCCAATTAACAGAATCAATCTGGATGGGGGGGGTCGACCCCAGTCCTTTCACAGAAGAAAGGGTTCTAAAAGAACTCCTAAAACTGAAGGTGGACAAAACAATGGGGCCAGATGGAATTCACCACAGAATTCTAAAAGAATTAAGCTGAGAACTAGTGACACCACTGACTACCCTTTTTAACAAATCATGGGAGGATGGTATGGTACCTGAGGACTGGAGGAAGGTAGCTGTGATTCCCCATCACAAAAGTGGGACCAAGACAGAGGCAGGAAACTACAGACCTGTCAGTTTGACCTCTGTGGTAGGGAAAGTGATGGAATCACTTCTGAAAGAAAGAATTGTTGAGTACCTAGAGGCCAGTGGGGCACATGACCCAAGGCAGCATGGGTTCACAGCGGAAAGGTCATGTCAGACGAATCTAATTGATTTCTTTGACTGGGTGACCAAAGTAGTAGACCAGGGAGGGGCTGTGGACATGGTCTACCTAGACTTTAGCAAGGCATTTGACACAGTCCTGTTTTGTTTCTCCTGTACTACTGTACCATTGTCTGTAACAATCACATTATGTAGGTTTTGTTTCTCCTATACTACTGTACCATTGTCTGTAACAATCACATTATGTAGGTTTTGTTTCTTCTGTACTACTGTACCATTGTAACCCCCACCCCCACCCCCAGGGTGCATCTGGAATCGAGCAGTACTCTGCTCAACATGCCTTCCTGGTAAATCTCTTAAATAAATAAATATAATAATAAATAAATAAAAGATTAATAGTAAAATTAACCAGTCTGGCAGTGGGTCCCAGGGTGGTAGCCTGAGTAAACATTGGCTGGACAACAGGACATAGAAAGTAATTGTAAATGGAATCCATTCTGAAGAAAGAGGGGTTACTAGTGGGGTACCGCAGGGTTCAGTACTGGGTCCAGTCCTTTTTAATGTCTTTATAAGTGACATTGCAGAGGAACTGGAAGGAAAAGTATGCCTTTTTGCAGATGACACAAAGATCTGCAACAGGGTTGATACACAAGAAGGCATGGGAAGGATGAGAAGGGACTTGGCAAGGTTGGAAGAATGGTCAGAAGTATGGCAGCTTGGATTCAATGCAAAGAAGTGCAAAATAATGCACCTGGGAAACAAAAACCCAGGGGTAGACTACGCAATGGGGGGGGAGGTAGTAACAACAACAAAAATGGAAAGGGACCTGGGGGTAAATCGTATCAGATGACCTTAAGGTTGGTAAGCAATGTGAGAAGGTGGTAGGGAGGGCTAGGGGATACTGGGATGTATAGGGAGAGGCAACGCCAGCAGAAAACAGGAAGTTGTTATCCCCCTGTACAGACAGTTGGTGAGACCACATCTGGAGTACTGCATCCAGTTCTGGAGACCCCATCTCCGCAAGGACATAGACAGGATGGAGGCAGTTCAGAGGAGGGCAACTAAATGATGCAGGGTCTGCAAGAGAAGCACAACGAGGAGAGATTAAAGGAGCTTAATATGTATACCCTTGAGGAAAGGAGGGGGGGCATGATAGAAACGTTTAAGTACCTCAATGGAATCAACAAAGTCCAAGAGGGTAGCATCTTTCAGAAAAAAGATGTGCAAGAACAAGGGGACACAATTTGAAGATAAGAGGGGGACGGCTCAGGTCAATGTGAGGAAGTATTGTTTTACAGAGAGGGTGGTGGAGGCATGGAACGGCCTTCCTGAGGAGGTTGTGGGGTCTAAAACTGTGAGAGAATTCAAGAATGCATGGGACAGACTTAAGGCAATTTTTGTGGGGGGGGTAGGAAGAAATAGGCTGTTGGTTAAATAGGATCTGCAGCTTATCCTCTAGGTAGGGAAATGGGCAGACTAGGTGGGCCAAGCGGTCCTTATCTGCCGTCAAAGTCTATGTTTCTGTGTTTCTATCCTGTCTATGTCCTTGCGGAGATGGGGTCTCCAGAACTGCATGCAGTACTCCAGATGGAGTTTCACCAACTGTCTGTACAGAGGGGTAAGATCTTCTTGTTTTCTACTAGTGATGCCTCTCCCTACACATCCCAGTATCCCCCCAGCCCTCCTTACTGCCTTCTCACATTGCTTGCTTACCTTTAGGTCATCTGATATGACTACCCCCAGGTCCCTTTCAATTTTTATTGTTGCTAATACCCCCCCCCCATTGTGTACACTTCCCCCAGGTTTTTGTTTCCCAGGTGCATTACTTTGCACTTCTTTGCACTGAATCTAAGCTGCCATACTTTTGACCATTTCTCCAACCTTGCCAAGTCCCTTCTCATCCTTTCCACCCCTTCTTGTGTATCAACCCTGTTGCAGATATTTGTGTCCTCTGCAATGTCACTTATAAAGACATTTAAAAGGACTGGTCCTAATATTGAACTCTGCAGTACCCCACTAGTAACCCCTCTTTCTTCTGAGTGGACTCCATTTACTATTACCCTCTGCATCTCCTTAGTCCTTTTAGAATTCTGGAGTGAATCCTTTTAGGTCCCATTGCTTTGTCCACCTTCAGTTTTAGGAGTTCTTAGTTTCAGAATCCTTTCTTCTGTGAATGGACTGGTATTGATCCCCCTATCCAGAGTGCTTCTATTGATTGGATTAGGTACCTCCCCCTCCTCTTCTTTTGTGAATGCTGAGCAGAAGTATTCATTCAGTATCCCTGCTTTTTCACTGTCACCCTCTGCCCACCAACCCTCCCCTTTATTAAACCTCACTATCCCTCCCTTGGTCTTTCTTCACTCTCTAATGTACCTATAAAAGGTTTTATCCCACTTCTTAACCAAGTTGGCTATCTTTTCCTCTGTTTGAGCCTTTGCTATTCTGACTGCCTTCCCCACTTCCTTCTGCTTTAACTGGTATAGTTCTCTGTCCTGCTGCTTCTATGTTTCCTTATATTTCCTGAATTCTGTCTTTTTCTTCCTAACCTTCTCTGCCACCTCTTTTGAGAACCATAGTGTTTTTTTCTTCATTTTGATTTATTTGCTTCACACAAAGGCTTGCTGCCTGTGATGGCAGTTTTGATGTTTCCCCATTGTTCCTCCTCCTCCCCTCCTTCTTGTCCATTTGCTAGTGCTTTTCTGAGGCACTAAAGTCCAGTACACTCACTTTTGTATGGCTTGATTCTATGGCTGTGTTTATCCTGAACCACACTGTTTGGTGGTCATTTGTTCCCAGATGACTACCCACTTCTAAATCTGTGATCATCTCTCCATCCCCATTTGAGAGTACCAGGTCTAAGATTGCTCCCTCCAGACTGGGTTCCAACACTAGCTGTCTGAGGCATGCCCCCTGTAGGGCATCAAGAATGACCCTACTCTTGAATGTGGCTGCAGTAAAGGTGCTCCAGTTAACATCTGGTATATTCAGGTCCCCATCAACAACATCTTCCCTTTTTCTGCCATCTTAAGGATGCCTTCTATTATTTCCTTGTCCATTTCTTCCCCCTGAGATGGGGGTCTTATACAACCCCCGTGCAGATTGTGGTGCCATTTCCTGTCTCCAGGGTGACCCACAGTGCCTCCTCTCCTCCCTGTTTACCCTTTAGTTCCGTTGCTTTGATCCCTTCCCTTACATAGAGAGCTACTCCACCTCCTCTTCTACCATCCCTGTCTCTCCTGTAGATTATGTATCCCAGTATGTTGACATCCAAGTCATTGTTCTCTGTGTACCATGTTTCTGTGACTGCCACAATATCCAGGCAACTCTCTTCCATCACAGCCACTAGATTAGGGAGCTTACTACCTAGACTATGGATACTGGTACTCATTGCCCTCCATTTTTGATGGCCTTATTAAGCCCCATCCCTGTCCTTACTGCCTTTGCATTTTTCTCCATTTACTCCTGCTCTTCTCCCTATTGACTTCTCTATTTTGGTCCTTACTCACTAACTACCCTCTTTTGGCTTGGAGGCTAGGATTTTCCTTCTCTTTCAGTTCCTCCCCTTGGCTAGTTCAAATGCTTGCCAATGAAGCATTTAAATGTATCACCTAGGATCCTGGTTTCCTGCTGGACAGATGCAGACCATCACACCAGTATAGGCCTGCATCCCTCCAGGTGGACCCCCAGTCCCCACTGAAGCCAAAACCCTGAGCTTTGCACCAGTTTTTCAACCATTGATTGAATCCCATGGTGTGGAGCACCCTAGCCTCACTCATGCCATAGACAGGCAGCACCTCCAAGAAGGTTACCGTGCATGCTGCTTGTCTAAGGACCCTCCCCAACTCCATGAACTCCCCCTGCACTGCTCTGATCCCAATTCCAGCCAGGTCATTTGTCCTTAGGTGGACAATGACTTCCATCTCCCTCCCCTGTGCAGCTACTCCCATGATCCTGAGGATTCCCTCCCTCTCCCTCCAAGCCATGGCACTGGGCAGCCACCTTACCTTAATGCAATAACCCCCAATTTCCTGTTATTCATTCAGTACAACAGCCCCCTCCCTGTTCCCAGATGCCCTGGTAATTCATTCAGTGCAACAGCACCCTCCCAGTTCCCTGATGTGCCCACTATACATATATAAAATAAATTCCCTTTACCCTGCTGTTCCAGTGTCTCCCCCTCTCTGCTCTCCGATGCACCCACTGTACAAATAAAGTCCCTTTTCCCTGGTGTTTTTGTGGTCTCCCCACACCTCAGCAGGTAGTACCCACCCCCCAGCTCCTCCCATCCCCAAACAGAGCAGGGACTGGTAAAGTGCTCCTGTCGTCTCTGCTGCTGGCCACCAAATGAACTGTTATTGAGCTCCTACTGTAAAAGTAGGGAGCTTACTGACAGTTAATTCTGTGGCTGGCAGCAGAAGTGAAAGGAGCACTGTGCCAGTCACCGGCTCTGTTTGGGGATGGGGAGCGGGTGGTGGGTACTACCTGCTGGGTGGGGTGGGGCTACCAGAACACCAGGAAAAGGGGACTCACTTGTACAGTGATTACATAAGGGAATGGGGTGACACCGAACAGCAGAGTAAAGGGAATTTATTTTATATATGTACAGTGGGCACATTGGGGAGCAGGGAGGTGGTTGTTGCATTGAATGAATAACTGGGGCACCAGGGACCTCGAGGGGGTTGGTACATGAAATGAATTACTGGGACATTGGGGATCGGGGAGGGGGTTGGTACATTAAATGAATTACCGGGACATTGGGGATTGGGGAGGGGGTTGGTACATGAAATGAATTTCCACATCAGGGATCGGGGGAGGGGGTTGGTACATGAAATGAAATACTGGGACATCGGTGATCGGGGAGGTGGTTGGTACATGAAATGAATACCTGGGACATTGGGGATCAGGGAGGGGGTTGGTACATGAAATGAATTAGTGGGACATTGGGGATCAGGAAGGGGGTTGATACATGAAATTAATTACTGGGACATTGGGGATCGGGGGAGGTGGTTGGTACATGAAATGAATAATCGGGACATTGCGGATCGGGCAGGGGGTTGGTACATGAAATGAATTACCAGGACATCGGGGACTGGGAAGGTGGTTGGTACATGAAATAATTTACTGGGGCACCGGGGATCGGGGAGTGGGTTGTTGCATTAAATGAATGACCAGGACATCTAGGATCGGGAAGGGGGTTGGTACAGTAAATTAATTAATGGGACATCGGGGATGGGATTGGTACATGAAATGAATTACTGGGACATTGGGGATCGGGGAAGGGGTTGGTACATGAAATGAATTACTAGGATATCAGGGATTGGGAAGGTGGTTGGTACACAAAATAATTTATCGGGGATTGAGGAGTGGGATGTTGCATTAAATGAATGACCAGGACATCAGGGATCGGGGAGGGGGTTGGTACAATGAATGAATTACCGGGACATCAGGGATCTGGGAAGGTGGCCACTAGAACAACAATACAGGGGAATTACTGTATGCTGTTTTAAGGTACACTGTTGAACTCTCCCAGAGGGCATTTGTCTAAGTACACTTAGACCAGCCCTAGCTAGTCTAAGGATACTTAGAAGTTCTTCCTCTGGGAGAGTTCTGAGATTCCCATTTATGAGGATGTGGCATCTTGCATCTGCCACATGTCCCCACTGCCATGTTGCAGCCCATTTCTGGGCATGGGGAGGTGCAAGCTACATTTGGGGCAGGCAGCCTGTGGTTGATGCAGGCTGGTTTTGTGAATAACACTGGGAGCAACTTTTGTTGCAAAGTGCCACTTGCACCATTTATGTTTGTCATAGGCACTTTGCATTCATCTCAGGGCTTTGAGAATTGAGCCCATAGTGTCTTCTACTCTTCCTTACAACAAAGTAAAATAGTATGTACAGTATCCTATGTTGTGTAGCCTGTTCTGTGACTGGACAGATAACCTTTTTATTGATAATCCATTTATGATTCGGCTCCTTTCAATGAGTTTGTCACAGACTAGTCCTCCCATAACTCAGTACACACTGTGCTACCAGTTCTCATGACCCTTGAGATGCCTGAACTGTCACCTTAATATACTGCTACCATCTGGCTTGACTTACAGTTGGGGTATCTTTAGGTCCAAATCCCACCACCAGTCACTGCTCACATAGTACAATGGCCTGTCCCAAAGGGTAAATGACCCACCCTATTGTCACAGCTTGGACATTCCGATTTTATCTACCCTGTTCTAGGTGAGGTGTGCTGTTGACAGTTTAAGTAGCATGTCTCTTTGGAAACAGATCACAGACTTATCAATTACATCAGGCTATCTAACCCTTAAAATACAGTTACAGAAAGCATGAAGTATATAAAAATAATATGTAATATTCTACAGTATTTATACATGGTCATAGCTGATGGACAATGAGGTTATGGCATCAATTCCAAAGGTATGATTGATTTTCATATTGAAAATGCAGTCACTGAAATACACATGCTAGGCCAGCCCCTTTGCATGCGTCATCTGCCCTGCATCCCTTACATCACACCTTGGATATTTCTTTGATTTTGTGACCCCAACTCCAAGACAAAACTGATCTGAGTTGGTTATGTGAACTCAGACCCTTCTCTTTTGTTCATGTGGTCACTGCTCTATAGGGAGTGTCTAATCAGCCCTGGCCATGTGTTGCTATATAAACAAACAGACACTTTCAGAATGAACAGAACTCTGTTCTCTGGTGATTTCAATGGACTGTTTGCCTCCAGGCCTAGGACAGAGAAAAGAAAAGAAAAGAAAAGAAAAGAAAAGAAAAGAAAAGAAAAGAAGATGCCAGTTCCACACATACCTCTCACATCAGCTAAAATATTTTATAGAAAAAAACAGATAAAAAAAAGCATTGCATTGGTGTCACAGATGCTGTTCAGATTTTGAAGCCTGGCTCTACATAAGAATCAAATGTGAGCTGGAATGTTCTTTCTGGATGCTGAGGTGGCTGCTCCAGTCCTGAAGGAATGGTCAGAGAACTGGTACAAATCAAGGCCCAGACATGATAGCAACAGTCTGTCATGAAAGACTAACTAGACTGTAGTCATGATAGTACCATTTTCAGTAGTCAAAAGAAGATATATGATATCAGGATGTCTGTCCATGGTCTGGAGCTGATTACAGATTTTCACAGGACACCGTTATGAGTTTGTAGTGTAATATGCTATATGGATTCTTCTGTTGCTCCAGTCTGTTTTTGAGCTTGATAGAGAAAGAATAATGTGATCTGAATATACTTTCTTAAGACTTTCATTAGACAAGTGGACAGTGGAATCAAATATGGCCAAGGAGAATGTAAATTCCTCAGGTCTTAGGAATCCAAAGAAGGCCAAGGTCATAGCTGCTTATAAGTGTTGAGAAGTTTGTTACCCGAAGATTCCAGTTTGTAAGAGATCCATTACTCTCAATGTAGAGCATGGTCTACAGACTTCCTTGAGGGCAGTTCTTACAGAGTAGCTTTCATAAGCCCTTGGAGGAATGCTTTAAAGAGCCCCTGATTCTGTTGTGACACCTTTGAAAAAATTTAATATTTAGACACAATTCATGTTATAGTTAATTTTTTATGTAATTCTCAGCCTTACTTCTTTATTACTATGGACATGTGCATGTAAACAGGCTTGTTGCCCTATCTGTTCTGGCTGCTTGCCCACAACTGACATCGCAGTTCTGTTTATGACATCACAGTCTGTTGCTGTGGAGATAATTATAATGCCATAAACGGCATTATGATGTCATGTGTAGGCAAGCAGAAAGAGCAGATAAATTCTAAGGGGCAGTAATCCTATTTCATACAACTGTCCTCAGCAATAATGAAAAAAGGGAAAGAATTATTGAAAATATATAAACTGTAAACTGAATTGTGTCTAAACCTCACATTTTTTTCCAGTTTTTTTAAACAGTGTCAGGGGCTCTTTAACTGCTGGACAGGACTGGATAAGAATGTGCTAGTAGGGTAAATGAACATTAAGGTAAACTGATATTCTAATATGTATTGTTTGATAGTAGTGGTCAAATGACTGAATGCTTTTGAGCAGTATGATATGGATGAACAGGCCAATGCTTGTGAACAGTATAAGGTGAAGGTGAAGCACCAGGCTGTTTTTTCTTTGTCTAACACTGCTTCAGTTTATGTATGCCTGAATTCTGTTGTTTGGTTAGCATGATCTTTGCACAATATGTCAGCACTTTCTTTTGGAATCAAAAGTTTATCTGTCTAGTGCAATAAAATGAATGCAAAATTGGACACTTGATTCAGGGAGTCTCTTTTGATGTGTGACTGGGAATTGTTTGGGAGTCTTGAGCAGTATGATGTGGCCAACAGGCTAAATACTTGTGAGCAGTATAATGTGGTTGACAGTCGGAGTACTTGTGAGCAGTATGATGTGGTTGAAAGGTTCAATACTTGTGAGACGTGTGATGTGGCCCACAGCTTGAGTGTTTAAGAGCAGTATGATGCAAAGGCAAGGATATGCAGAAATGAATGCATCAGATGATTCATGTTTTGGAAGGCACAAAGGGTAGAATATTTATTCCATGCATTTCTATAAGCAGCCTTTGTAGATTCTGCAAGTGAATTCCAGATAACTGAGTTACCATGGTTGAGGTAATAAGTTAAGTCATTCGCAGCTCTTGGAACCATGGAGGAGAAGTCATAACTTTGTCAGCTTGGAGATGGGAGGTTCTGAATTGCTGGAACTGAACATAGGAGAGACAATCAGCAAGAAAGTTAGCAGGACCAAGTATGTACATGCAATTGATTCTGAAATTATATGTTAAAAAAAAGTTATGTTAACCTTCTCAGGAAGTTCCTTATGGAGGAGAAGGAAGATAACAGGATGTGAGAAGTTGATTGTTCCAGAGGTGACCCCAGGTAAGAGTAGTTGCTAAAATTAGATACATTTTAAACAGGGATAATGTGGATTAACAATGAGGAATATCTTGGATTTCTGATGGCCATGGACAAGTGAACCAAGATGGGCCAGGATCGCAAGAGCAGCAAAACCGTAGAACTGGATTGTAATAGTGAAAATCTGAATGGTTGATCCTGGAGCAGAATCTCTGCAAAACATGGATATCCCACTCTAGTTTGAGAGAAAGTGTGACCACATAGTGAGGTCTGAATGAATGGAAGCAGTGATGATCAGGTGATGATACAGAGCAGTGACTGTATGTGCCAAGTCAAGCAGGGATATGAACTTCTGACTTGGGGAATTAACATCATCACCAACTTGAGGTATCCTAACAAGTTTAACAGTTCTTGTTTTGTGCAGGATTGTTTGGATAAGAAAGAGACCAGCTCAGAAATATGGAGCAGTTTGTCTTGTGACATCTCAGTCTATAGTAGCAGATTACACTAAGGTTCATATTAAGCTGTAAGGAGCTGAGAAGGCAGTTGGCCTATTAGCACTCCTGTTGATCTATCCATAATAAGAAAGAGTGTTTCCTTCTAATATATGAGTGTGTAATCTGTTTTTGAATTGTTGTTTATCCTTGCTGATTATGATCTCTGATGGGAGTTTATTACATGGATTCACAACTCTGAATATAAAAAGCCTTCTGTTTATTTGTGTTAAATTTCTTGGGTCTTAGTTGTAAGGGGTGTCCTCTAGTTCCTTTGGTCATTTCTAAATCCCATACTCAGTTCACTTAATAAATAATCGTCATGTACAATATCATAGCATAAAAGTAAGTCCCCTCGTATTCTTCTGGTCTCCAGTGACATCATGTACAGATTTTGTAAATGTTCACTATAAAGCAAGTTCATTATGTTATGTATTAAAGAGCTACTGACACCTCAAAGAAAACTTTGAAAAACATAATAATTAGGTACAATTCAGCTTGCTTTCCAAATATATAGATCCCCCCATCTTTTATTACAGAGGGAATTTGCACAAATACATGATATTTATCTGATAGAGTTCATCATGCCTCTATAGCTTGCTCCCTACTTCAAGTCATAATCTTCTGTTGTGTCATCACAGCCTGTTGCCATGGGAGTAACTGTAATGTCACAAGCAGTGCATTATGATCTCAGGTGGGGAGAAAGCAACAAGAATAGATGAACCCTTCAGGAGCAGAGACCCAGTTTTCATGCAGATGGCCTCAGTAATAAAATAATGGGGAGGGAAAATACAGAACTAATGTGAAATAAACTGAACTGTGTCTAAATATTAAGTTTTGTTTAAGTTATCCTGAAGGCATCAGCTGCTCTTTAACTTAGTCTCTTGTCTTTGAACTCTCTCAACATTTTCAGTAATCTCTCTAGAGATAGGTTCCCATATAGTGCTCCCGTTGTCCAATATTGGTCTAATATAAGACCTATATAGCAGCATTATCACTTGTTCACTTCTACTATTAAAATTTTTCTTTATTGTCCAGAGTAATCCCTTAGCTTTGGCGATCTGTTTTTCACAATGTGATGTAGAGGTCAGGTTTTTGTTCATTATTATCCCCAAGTCTCTTTCCTCCTCCTGCGTTTCTCTCAGAGGGGATCCATTCAATACATATGTGACTTTTTGGCACTGTTTACCCAGGTGCATAACACAATACTTCTTCCTATTAAAACTCATTCCCCATTTCCTAGCCCATTCAAGTATTTCATTTAAATTGTTTTGTCATGCAGCTTTGTCTTCATCCATGTCTGCAATATTTGTGCTTTTTGTGTCATCTGCATATTTGCTAACCCAGCCAGTCATATGTCTACCCACATCTGCTATGAATGTCTGGAACAACACAGACCCCAGCACAGAGCCCTGAGGTACCCCACTATCCACGGCTCTCGGATTTGAGAAATAACCATTAATACACACCCTCTGAGTTCTATTATTCAGCCATGTTTGTATCCATTATATAATTCTGTGCTCTAACTTTAGATTTATTAGTTTCTGAATTAGTACCCTATGAGGCACTGTATCAAAAGCCTTGAGAAATCTAGATATATGCAGTCCACCACCAGGCCTCTATCCAGTGCTATTGATATTTTCATAAAAGCACAGGAGATTTATTGTACGTGTCTGCCTGCCACAAACCCATGCTGCTCCTCATCTCTTGTTTCCTGTTTCTTCTGATGGTATACAATCACATGTTCCCAGGAACTGATGCTAGACTAATAGCTCTGTAGTTTGCACAGTTTGCCCTGCATCCTTTTTTATGCACTGGTACCACAGAGGCTGTTAACCAATCTGATGGTACTTTGTTATTATGTATTGATGACAGGAACAATGTTTTTAGGGGCTTTGATATATGTGGGGCTAATACGTTTAGCAGTATTGTGCATATATTATCTGGCCCAGCCGAGTGTGCATTTTAAGCTGATTTATTTTGTTATATCATCTTTGGTTATTTCTACTGTATACATGTTATTTTGTTGAAAGTCTCCTATATATGGATCTACTTTTGAAAAAAACTGATGCAAAGTATTCATACTTTGTCCATTTCTTCCGGGTCATCAATAATTTGACTGTCTTGTGTTACTGAAGTGAGGCCATTATTAGATTTCCGCAAAGAGTTTACATATCCATAAAAGCCCTTCATATTATCTTTGTTTGGTTTGTTTGCTAAATTAAACTCCATTTTTTATTTCTTCTGATTTTGGTTTTACATTTTTTTAGAGTTTCTTTATATTTTTTCCAGTTTTTTTCTGTTCTTTCTCTGATGTATAAGTTATGAAGTGAGCGTTTCTTCTTTAGTAATTTTTGTAAACTATTTTTGAGCCATTTCAGTTTGTTACCTCTGCTATTATATTTTTTCTTCTTTTTTATGTGTTTATCACATATTCTAAATGTATGTAGTTTGATGATTTCCCACGTTTCAGTGGTGGATTTATTTTTAAGTTCAGTCTCCCAGTCAATGTTTTGTAAGTCTTCTTTAATACCAATATGGTTTGCTGTGGTATAGTTATAAATCTCCCTGCATCCCTTTGTTATAGGGATGCTGTCCTGTTAAGAAAAAAATAAATGCTGTTGTGGTCATTGTTTCCTAGTGGTGCCTGCATTTAACAGTTTATTACTCTTGTTTCATTACAACACAATACTATATCCAAGATGCCCCCCCCAAATGGGATCTTTTACATGTTGTATTAGGCCCAGTTGCTCAATGGTTTTATAAACTCCTTACTTAGATGGCTAGTCCCAGTCATGGTTTTCCAATTAACGTTGTTAAGGTTCAAATTCAACATTTCAAGTATCTAGGGGTAACCATGGATAGCTCGCTATCATATGTCCAGCATGTTGAGAATGTTGCCAGGTCTGCCAGTATCAAGATAGGGTTACTCCATAGACATAAACACAATCTAATGCCTGAAGCCCTTATACTAGCTATCTATAGCTCCATAGTATCCATTGTTGACTATGGTCTGGTTATCTATGGCTCAGCTTCCACCACTACCCTCCACAGAATTTCAGTGGCACTCAAAGCATGCCACCTTCTTACTGGAGCAGCATGCCTTACCCACACATGTGAACTGTATGTGCAAACAGGTTGGCTTCAGCTAAATGGGAGGATTCACTATCAAACCTGCTTGCTAACTAAAATGGCACTTTTTGGGCTCCTGCTTTCTGGTGTTACAAACTTACTCAACCCCTCTTGCAGCTCCCAGCACACATGTAGCTCAGCCAACCAACTCTTCTCTGTCCCAAGATGCCAGACTACACAAGGGCAATGATCATTTGCATATAAAGCACCACTATGGTTTAATGTGCTGCCCAGTGATATCTCTTCCTTACCAAAATTGGGACCATTTAAAGGCACTCTTCATCAGCATCTTACAGCTAACAGTTCCTGTGACAGTTTCAACTGACATGGCACTATCTCAGCAGTATTGACACATCCGTGTGTACCTACTTCTTCCCCTTTCTCTGCGAATGACCACTTTCACCTTAACCACTCTGCCCTACTTCCTGCCTCCTTCCCCAATCCTTCTTTCACCTCACCCCTCTCACCCTCCACCTTCTTTCCACTGTTTATCTTCACTTACCTGAACTTTTGTTCACCCCAATCTACCTGTACCTATTTGACAAAGCACCTTGTGCTGCCTCCTTTTATTAGGTTATTTTTGATTTCCTACCGAGTCATAGTTTTAATTTTAGTTATAATGTTAATGTTATTTGTCATTTTAAATACTTTCTTGTCAAAATGTTTTGTAATACCATCTGTTGTATGTCTGTCATCCTTCCCACTGATGTGGAACCTTTGTAAAAGAGCTGTTATGTGCTCAAAGGTATCGTAATCCGAGAATGAATAAATAAATTAATTCATTAATTAAATAAATCTCCGAGAAAAAAAGACTCGGCCTAGCTCACATGCCTTTTCCAGTTCTAAAATAATTTCTTCTAGTATCTCTAGTTTGAAGATTGGGACAAATACCTGAGGTGAATGGCATGAAATGAAGTCCAGTATGGAAGCCTTTGGAAGGCCTAAGAAAAGAATACAGTTAGTTGAGGCAGACCTGGACATAGTAGCAATAACCGAAATCTGTTACACTGCCAACCATGGGTGGGAAGTAAATATACCAGGCTATACTCTGTTTAGGAGGGACAGGGGAGGCAAAAAAGGGGGAGGAGTTGCCCTGTATGTCAAAGAGGATATAAAGGCAACACAGATAATAATAATAATAATAACTTTATTTTTAAAGCGCCTTTCAGAAATATCAAGGTGCTTTACATCAAAACACAATATACAATATCAGTTTTAAAGATATAAAAATAAATACATTAAAACATCACTTAGTTAAAACAAACCATGTGATCATCCATACGATCAGCAGATATTTACAAATAGTTTCCATTAATCATCCAGATAAGCCAAATCCCATAAGTAGGTTTTTAAATCTTTCTTAAATACCTCCACGGAGGTGCACTCCCTTAACTGGCATGGTAGAGAATTCCAAAGAGTGGGTGTGGCATAAGAAAATGCTCTACTACCAGAAGATTTTAAATTCACTCTTGGAATCTCTAACAACCCCTCATCGGCCAAGCGGAGCGATCGGCCGGGGCAGTAAGGCACCAGAAGTTCTTTCAGATAGGACAGACCCTGATCATGAAGGGCTTTGAAAGTCAGTAAAATGACTTTAAAGGTGATCCGCACCATATAGGAAGCCAGTGCAGTTCGCGCAGCACCGGGGTAATGTGACTGGATCTCCTTGTCCCAGTCAAAACCCAGGCTGCAGCATTCTGCACCAGCTGAAGGAGATGGATTTCAACCCCTAAAACCCCAAAATAAAGGGCATTGCAGTAGTCCAAACACGAGGACACAAAAGCGTGGACCAACATTGGTAGGGAGTTAGATGGAACAAGGTGACGCACCCTGGCAATATTCCTAAGATGGTAAAAGGAAGTCCTGACAATGGCCGACACTTGAGATTGAAGGGTCAGCCTATTGTCTAGGACAATCCCAAGGTTGTGCACCTGTTCAGAGGTCAAAAGTGACACACCACCAAGAAAAATTCCAGAGGGCGTGCCACCATGTGACCTCGCTATCTGACCACCCAGGTCCACCACTAACACCTCTGTCTTCTCTGAGTTCAACTTCAACCAACTAGAATCCAACCACCCTTGGATTTCTTCCAGACAGTTATTAAACACCGAGAGTGCTCAATTCTGGTCAGGTGCAAAAGATAAGTATAGCTGGATATCATCTGCATAGCAGTGAAACCTCAGCCCATACCATCTTATAATGTCTCCGAGGGGCATCATGTACACTGCGAATAACATGGGTGACAGCACTGAACCCTGAGGCACCCCACACAACAAAGGAGTTGAGCTGGAGGAATGAACCCCCGACACAACTCTTTGTGATCTCCTAGTGAGGAATGAAGTGAACCATTTTAAAACAGTTCCTGACATTCCACAGATTGACCTCAGGCGTGCTAACAACAACAAGTGATCCACAGTGTCAAAAGCTGATGAGAGATCAAGAAGAGCTAGAATGGAACATCTCTTCTGATCTCTCGCCCTCAGAATATCATTAAGCACCCGAACCAGTGCAGTCTCGGTGCTGTGTCTTATACAAAAACCGGATTGGAAGGATTCGTAGACATTATGGATGGTTAAATGGTCTTCCAATTGGGCTGCCACTACCTTCTCAATAACCTTCCCAATAAAGGGAAGGTTAGAGATAGGTCTGTAGTTAGATGGTAGGTGGGGGGGGGTTGAGGCACTGTGGCTCACCCTTGAACCAGGAAATGGCACAACAATATGCACAGGGTTGATTTACAGGCCTCAAGCACAGGGGGAAGAAATGGACAAGGACTTAGAGGACAAAATGCATGAAATAGCAGTGAAAGTGGAGATTCTGCTGATGGGGTATTTCAATATGCCAGACATGGACTGGACTACCCAGGCAGCTGCTTCAGCCAGAAACAGAGGCATCCTAGATTCCCTACAGGCAGCAGGGCTCAGACAGCTAGTGCTCGATCCCACCAGAGACAGGGCGATTCTTGATCTAGTAATGACCAACAGGGAAAGAATCACTGATGTCCGAGTGGAGGGGCAATTAGGATCCAGTGACCACCACTTAGTGTGATTCAACATAGGGACAGGGATTCAGTCAAGTCACACTAGGGCAAAGGTTTTCAATTTCAGAAAGGCTGACTTTACTGTAATGAGGAGGGATATCAAAAGTGCTCTGAAGAATAGGTGAACAGGAGAGGGGGTAGAAGAGCAGGGGGAGAACCTAAAAGGAGCCATAGTGGAAGTAGCAAACCAATGCATCAGATTGGTATCAAAAGGCAAGAGAAGAAAAGGCCACTATGGTTCTCAAAAGAGGTTGCAGAAAAGGTAAGGGCAAGATTCTGGAAATAGAAGGAGACCCAAAGAGAGGAGGACAGAGAGGTGTACTAAGAGTGTCTAAGGGCAGCAGGGAGGGTGGTAAGGAGAGCTAAGGTGCAGACTGAGAAAAGTTTAACATGGACAGTAAAGAAAGGGACAAAACATTCTACAGGTACATCAGCGAAAGGAGGAAAACCGGGGGATTGTTAGACCAAGGGAGAGGAAGGGAGTGTAAGGAGGGAGACGAGGATAAGGCAGAAACACCTGAATAAATACTTCTGTTCAGAATTCATAGAAGAGGGGGGGATAGGGACCACAGCCAAACATCCGATGTAATGGGGTGAATGAGATGGGGAACAGTCCATTCACAGGGGAGAGTCCTGCAGAAACTCACTTACTTGATGGTGGACAAAGTCAGGGAACCAGACAGCATACACCCAAGGATACTACAGGAGCTGCAAAGAAAGCTAGCCGAACCTCTGGTAGCATTGTTCACTGAGTCACATAGCACAGGAGTGATACCAGAGGATTGGAGGAGGGCATATGTGGTCCCTCTACACAAAGTCAGCAGTAGGGAGGAGGTGGGCAACTATAGGCTGGTCAGCCTCACCTCAGTAGTGGGGAAGATCATGGAGGCACTGCTTAAGGAAAGGATAGTGGGACATCTAGAAGCAATCGGTGCCCAGGACACTAGGCAACATGGGTTCACAGCGGGTAGGTCACGTCAGACAAATCTCATAGACTTCTTATGACACAAAGATCTGTAACAGGGTGGATACTCCTGAAGGGGTGGAAAAAGTGAAGAGGGACCTAGGGAAGCTTGGGAAATGGTCTGCAGAGTGGCAACTGAGGTTTAATTCAAAAAAGTGCAAAATTATGCACCTGGGGCACAGTAAGCCTAGGGAGAGCTACAGGATGGGGGGGAGATGCTTACAGTCACCAAAGAGGAAAGATACCTGGGGGTTATTATTTCAAATAACCTGAAAATGTCAAAGTAGAGTACAAAGGCAGCATGGGGGGGCCAGTGGCATGCTGAGGTGCATAGGCAGGGGTATCACCAGCAGAAGGCTTAAAGTAGTGATGCCGTTATTCAAAACCCTAGTCAGGCCTCACATGGAGTACTGTGTGCAGTTCTTGAGGCCATACCTGTGAAAGGACATTAACAGGCTACAGGCAGTCCAGAGAAGGGCAACTAAGATGGTACAGGGCTTGCACCATAAGACTTATGAATAGAGATTAGGGGACCTCAATATGTACTTGCTGGAGGAGAGGAGAGACAGAGGAGACATGACAGAAACATTCAAGTACCTCAAGGGTATAAACAAGGTGCGGGGACGGGCATCTTCCAATACAGGAGGAGCACAAGAACAAAGGGGCATGACATGAAATTGGAAGGTGGCAGGTTAAGAGGGAATGTGGCAAAGTTTTTCTTCACAGAGAGGGTGGTGGACACATGGAATGCTCTGCCACAGGAGGTGGTGGGAGCAAGCATGGTGGTTGGATTTAAACATGCATGGGACGGGCATAGGGAAACCATAGAGGTAAAGCGGGGGAAGGGTCAGAAGCTGTAATTAAGTACAAGATTTACAGGCAGACTGGATGGGCCTAGCGGTCCTTTTCTGTCAACAACTTCTATGTTTCTATGTAAGAAATTGAATCAGATTCAGATGGATGAGTCAATAACTGCTGGAGAAAAAGACTGGAGTCAAATGTCAGGCAACATATCAGTTGTGGTTTTGGTTAGAAAGGAGGCAAGTTTATAGTGGCAGACCAGCATAACATGAGCTTTCCCACAGTGGCTGTAGACATGCAGCAGGTGGAACAAAGCAAGCACATTCATTGAAGTTTATGCAACTGTTCAGTTGAAAGAAAATAGAATCTGTTCTCATTTTTATCCAGAAGATCTCTGGTGCATAAAATACTTGCTGAGATGTTGAGATAGGAAATTAATAGAAGTTTTGGACCTGAACAAGCCTCAAGAACTGAAATAATATAAGGCTGTGAAATGAGAAAATGACCTGCATATGGAACAGGTAGGGGACGATGTCCAGTGCAGTGCCTGCAATGTGACTCATTATCTAGAGCTGCTCAAGACATCCGTGGGTTAAATTTCAACAGATAAGCAACGGTTTTAGAAGAGACTTGAGTGGTGGGCCAAAGGTGAGCCCAAGTAAGAGTAGCTGCTACAATGAGATAAATTTCAAACAGGGACAATGTGGATTGAAAATGAGGAATATATTGGGTTTCTGATAGCCATGGACAAGTGAACCAAGATGGGCCAGCATCATAAAAGCTGCAAAACGATAGGATTGGATTGTGATAGTGAAAATCTGAATGTTTGATCCTGGAGCAGTATCTTTGAAAAACTTGGATATCCCATTCTAGTCTGAGAAAATGTGTGACCATACAGTGAGGTCAGTCGGTTGATGTCCTGTATCTGGACTTCAGTAAGGCATTTGACTTGGTACCCCATGGGAGACTGCTGGCAAGCTGAGGGACTTGGGGCTGGGGGAGAGGTTGGTGAGGTGGATTGGGAACTGGCTGAGCAACAGACAACAGCGGGTGGTGATGTGGGGGGGATTTATCGACACCGAGGAGGGTAATTAGTGGGGTCCCGCAGGGATCGGTCTTGGGTCCATTGTTATTTAACGCTTTCATTTAAGACATTGTGGGGGGAGTTGCAAGCAAAATGAGCCTGTTTGCTGACGACTCCAAACTAGGAGCGGTTATGGCTAGTGAGGAGGGAAGAAGGGCATTCCAGGAAGACCTAGACAGACTAAAACAGTGGTCGGTCACATGGCAGCTGGGGGTTTAATGCTCGGAAGTGCAGTGTACTTCATTTGGGAGCTAGGAATCCAGGGCACAACTGCCAACTGAGGAGGGTATGGTTAGCAGTATTGAAGGAAGAAAAAGATCTGGGAGTAGTGATCAATGATAAAATGAATCAATCAGAACAATGCAAGAAACCAGCGGTTAAGGCAAACAGAATGCAGGGGTGCATTGCTTGGGGGATCACTTCGAGAAGGAAAGAGGTAATCCTGCCACTGTAAAAATCCTTGGTGAGACTGCACTTGGAGTACTGTGTGCAGTTCTGGTGCCCTTATTAAAAGAAGGACATAATGATCCTGCAGAGGGTCCAAAGGAGGGCACAAAGATTATCCTCAGAATGGGGGATAACCCTATGAAGAGAGACTTCATGAGCTGAACATGTACACCCTGGAAGACAGAAGGGACAGAGAGGACAAGATTAAGACCTTTAAATACTTGAAGGGTATTAACAGAGTAAATGCTGAGGGTTTGTTCATACTGAAAGGGGAAGGGACCATGAGGGGTTATAGCCTAAAACTGGTCAGGGGGAGGTATAGAAGAGACCTGAGAAAACATTACTTCTCAGAGAGGGTGGTGGTGCCTTGAAATGCATTGCCTGAGGAGTTGGTATCAAGGGATTAAGTGGGAGGTTTTAAGAAGCGGTGGGATAGATACATGGGCAGGGTACAGGTAGGGAGGATAGAGACCAGAGGAACTCAGAATGGGAAGCAGGGAGGGATGGAAGGGAGAGGGGAGGGGGGGCACAGCAGTTATCAAACTGTGAGCTGCATTTCGAGCAGACGCATAGGCCTCAAAGCCTAATCTGCCGGGCATTTTAATGTTCATAAACGAAAGTGGAAGCAGTGATGAGTAGGTGATGATACAGAGCAGTGACTGTATGTGCCGAAGTCAGAAGGAATATGAACTTCTGCCTTACAGAATAATCCTTATCGCCAACATGAGTTATCCTAACAAGTTTAATAGTTCTTGTTTTATGCAGGATTGTTTGGATAAGAAAGAGACCAGCTCAGAAATGCGGAGCAGTTTGTCTTGAGCCATCTCAGTCTATAGCAGCAGATTGAAAATTAGGACAAATAACTAAGGTGAATGGCATGAAATGAAGTCCAGTATGGAAGCCTTTGGTGAGGCCCGAGAGAAGAAACTGAATCAGATTCAGATGGATGGGTCGATGACAACTGCTGGAGAAGAGGAGGCATGGGGTCATGTTGCTACATACAATAACTGTGCAGCAATAAATGCCACTAGGAAAGAGTGTTGTAGGAAACAGGGTCCCAGGAAGTACAGCGACCCATCATCAACAAGCGCAGCCCCAGCAAAAGAATGGGACTTCAGCCCCCACCCCGGACTTAATATAATCACCCGGGGTCATGGACTTTGGGATGGGGAAAAGTCTGGAGGAAGAAGTTTTTGGTTTGCAAAAGAAAAACACGTTGTAGCAGGAAGGGTGACCTGGCGGAATCAGACCATGGTCCCAGGCATACTTCTACAACATGTGCTGGTGCCTAGCTGCTCCACCATGGGAGTGGCTCATCCAGCCACCTCAGCACACGGCAACTTCAGCCCTCTTCAGGTGATACACAGAGTGACAAGGGTAGTGGTAATACCTTACCGCTATTACACTCTATCACTGTAAATCCTTTCATGCTTTGCACAGCGTGATTCTTGTAGTGCTCTTCTTGGTGCACTTGTTTTGACCCGCACCAGATGTAAGACTATTGCCTGGAGTCAGATGTTAGCAACATATCAGTTGTGGTTTTGGTTAGGAAGGAGACAAGTTTATAGTGGCAGACCAGCATAAAGTTGGCATCCCCACAGTGGCTTGTAGATATGCAGCGGAGTGTGGTACAAAGCAAGCAAATTCATTGATGTTTATGCAACTGTTCAATTGGAAGAGCATAGAATCTGTCCTCCTGTTTATCCAGAAGATTCATAGGCGAAATACTTGCGAGTCACTGAGATAGAGATTAACGGAAGTTTTGGACCTGGGCAAGAGTCAAGAACTGAGATGATATAAGGCTGTGAAAATGATAAAATTACCTGCATATGGAAAGGTAGGGTAGATGTCCAGTATAGTACCTGCAATATGATTCATATATAGAGAAGCTGAAGACATCTGTAAGTTAAATCTGAATAGATAAGCAGCAGTTTTTACAGAGATTAATTGGTGGTAATCACTGAAGAGCCTGTTTGATAGCAAGATCAAGTTGTGAAGGCATAAACGTGTCTTATGGCAGGAGTGCTGTTGTTTGCTAAATCAGTTCAGGAGGTTGAGCAGGAGAAGTAATGATGGCTATTAGGATGACATTAGAGAATGGAGAGTGAAGGCAGAGTAAGAAGACCTGGAAGCCGATTGGAAGGACCCAGATCTGTTGGTTGACTGGAAGGTCTTGATTCCAGGCCACCACTTTGGAAACAAGCCAAGCTTTGGCTGAGCCCACTTGGAGAATAAGAATACATAACTCCTTAAACTGAAATGAAGCAAGAGTGGTAGTAGGAGACTCTCAATCAGGAAGAGGTGCAATAAACCTTCAAGCACCATTGCTTGTTATTTTGTACTGGTTGGGTTAGTTAATTTCTTACTTTGTTATTGCTGCACTCTACTGAACAATAAAAACAAGGGTTCTACAACAGCCGGTGGACAAATAATGTGCTAATCGACATACATCGACAGCTTTATGCTCGACCGTAGCCTGCTGACAGTTGGCATAAAGTCTCAACAAAAGGTTGCTGCACCTCCCCTCAGTATTTTATTATAATCAACTCTGAGTCGGAGCTGATTCAGGGAGGTGGGGAAGCTGTGCCAGGGTCCCAAGAAGACTTTACAGCGATCTATCATTGTTGTCACTGTCAACGACATCACTGTAAAGTTTTCACAGTGGCATACCAAAAAGAAGCATAGATATTTTTTCCAGGCTGTGTAACCTTGGAGTGCTAATGTTTTTTGTTTACTGTGGTAGTAAGAGGCAGTGGTGGCAAAGGTGAAGCTGGGTTTGAAATCAATGCTGAAACATATAAATCAAACAGTTCCTGCTTCCTGGCAGAGGAATAAAAGGGGGCCTTCAATACTTGGTGTGCAGACATCAGCCTGAGACTGGTCTATTCCTTAATACAGAACTAAGATTTTGAGGAGACTGTCTTATGAATTACTGAATTTCAAAAAGATTTTGATGCCATGTCTGCATGGACAGATAAACGGAGCGTGTTTCAACAAGTATAACATAGAAGCATAGAAACATATGTAACCCCCCTACAAATGGGGGTTCCTGAAAACCTTACTTGGGTGTGACTAAATGCCCACTGCCAGGCTGGTGTTCTGTGTCCTAGCCATTTAAAGGTGTCTGAACACAAGTACCCTGTTAGCCTCCATGCCTGTCCCTTGAAGAGCTGCCTATTTAGTAGTGCACAATTAATCTGGGTAGGGGCCGAGTAGTTTCAGGCTCGAGTCCTGCCCAGGCTGCAGTATTATTGCTCCACTCTGCCATCGCTAATTGCGCAGAGGGAGCCCTATGAGAATATGTGACTGTTTACTGATTATCTGCTTTAATAGTAAAGATATTGTAGTATGTCTAACCTGCCTTCATTTGCAGCATGGACATTTCTGTTAATCACCACCATCTTGGTTCTGGACTGCCTAGTTTGGACCAATCAGTACCTTTGGGGACCCTAAAATGGAGTCTGTTCCAAGGGGTCTTGTGGGAGTGAATTTCTGTAGGAATTGTAGTTTTTACAGTTTGGCACCTAAATGGACCTGGAGGGGGAGCTCTAGCTGTTACAGACAGATTAATCAGCCAATCATTCCTTTTGGATTACTGGGGAAAAGTCCCAAGCTGCCTGCAGCAGAAATCAGTCTGAGTTTGGAGTTGAAAATGTGAACAGCTCGAGCTATTCGAGCAGCTGCTCCTGCGTAGCAAGGCAGAAAATGGGTGGGAAGGCTGTGCTTGGCCTGCCTGCCTCTTCTTCCCATGTGAGGGAGTCTTGCTGTAAAAGAAATCGGACTGCATCCGAAGAGTATTGTGACCAGAATGACTGCCTTTTTACCGCATGAGGACCAAAGATTTGCTTCTACACGATCGGCCTGTCAGGATGTCTGAAACGACCGCAGAGCATGTGGTTTGTGCAGAGAGACTGTATATTGCAACTGGACTGTCATCTGGACTGTGGTATTGCTTTATCTTTACTAGAAGTGTGCTGAATGCTATTAGTGGGTCACGATTTGGTTCCCCACTGTCTGATTGTGTCACGCTTGCTGGAAGCTGCATCTGGCAACTACCAGACTGTTATCTGAATTGTTCACCCGGTCAGGGCCCTGCCTCCTTGGCCCAGACAGCTGCTCGCACCACAGAAAAAAACATTGAAAAGAGACCAGCCCAGGGATCAGCCCCCTGCTCAACATCGCGAACAGGAACAACACCACGGTGAATCGTGTGGGCCCTGCTTCTCCTAGCCATCCAGCTCTTCATCCAGAGATCTCCATTTCAGTCAGTCCTGTGTCCTGTACTGGGTAATGTGAGTAAACACCAGGGTAGCTTCCTGCCAACAGCTCAATCAAAGTGTGTCATCTGATTTAATTGTTTGCCTAATCATCACAAACTCAACCACCTGGCTCTGGATTACAAATTGTGGGTTACTGTGCATGACTATTTCTTTCCATCATTAGGGCCCCGAACAGCTGCAATGCCAGCCTAACCCGGGCAACACTTCAGGCTAGCCTTTACCAACAACTGGGTACTCAAAGTGTGTATGACTGTGTTGTGGGACTCTAAAGTGCATGCCAATTAACCTGAATCTTTCAAATTTTGAAAAAACCACCAGATTCTGCCCCTTCCTTGTTACTACCCCCTTGAATAAATCAGATCTAAATCTTTTTGCATTCAAGCTGGTTGTGGTGTATCTCTGTATTGTAAATTCTGTGGTATTGCTGTTTACTGTTACAGGTCTTATTTTACAAGGGGTCTCCAGGGCTGAGCCAGCTGAACACGCCCTGGTGGTAAGTGTAACAAGAGTGGAGTTAAAACTGTTGTCAGGGGCAAATTACAGTTGTATAATCTGTCAGTTACTTAGGTCACTAGAGGGAAAAGAGGGGTAACAGTGTCCCGGAAGGCTGTACCCAGGGCAGCTACACTACCACAAACCCTGTCCTCAGGTGGAGGCACCTGTTTCTAGTACCCAGGCTCCTCAACCTGCATCTGGTCAGGCAGGCAGGGATAGTATCCCTTGGGATAGTGTCACCTAGGGGTTACACATAGAAGTTGTTGGCAGACAAGGATCTTGTGACCCACCTAGTCTGCCCTATTTTTCCTTTCCCACTGTTGTTACCTCTGACCCTACTCATCCTTGGTTCCCACATACACTTGCTTAACTTCTAGGATCTCCTTGTGTCTATCCCATGCATTCTTGAAACCTGTGACCATTTTAGCCTCTACTATTTCCACTGGTAGACTGTTCCAAGCATCCTCCACCCTTTCAGTGATGAAGAACTTCCTCACATTTCCCCCTAACCCTCCCTTCAGCTTCATAGAGTGACCCCTTGTCCTCGAGCATTTCTTTTTATGAAAAAATACTCCCTTCCTGTACCTTTTTTATACCAGTGAGATATTTGAATGTGTCTGTCGTATCTCCCCTTTCCCTTCTTTCTTCTAGGGAGTACATATTTAATTCCTTGAGTCTTTCTTCATAGGGCTTCTGATGCAGGCCCTGCACCATCTTGGTTGCCCTCCTTTGTACTACCTCCACCCTGTCTATGTCCTTACAGAGGTGGGGCTTCCAGAACTGGACACAGTACCTGAGGTGGGGTCTCACCAATGATCTATACAGGGGTATTATTACCTCCCTCTTTCTGCTGGTGATACCTCTGCCAATGCATCTGAGCATTCTGCTAGCTTTACTTACTGCCTTGTCACAGTTTAGCCACCTTCAGGTCAACAGAAATGATTACCCCCAGGTCCCTTTCCTGGTTTGTGACTGCTAGCTTCTCTCCTCATAGTCGGTACTGAGCTACTGGGTCACTATACCCCAAGTGCATGATTTTGCACTTTTTCGCATTGAAGCCCAGCTGCCACACTTCTGACCATTCTTCCAGCTTATTTAGATCTTACCTCACTCTTTCCACCCCACCCCATCCTGCAATGTCCACTCTGTTGCAGATTTTTGTGTCATCTACAAAGGCATACCTTCCCTTCCAGTCCCTCCACAATGTTGCTAATAAAGACATTGAAAAGGATTGGGACTAGGGACTTCCGGTTCCGGTTGCCTGAGGGATGGATGCCTAAACAGTGAGCTCCCGACTGATTAAAGAAGATCCATATGAATCTAACTCCTAACCCAAACTTATCACGGTACTGGAACCTATAACTGACTGTTTACTATGTCGCCGAAACTAAAACATAAAGATTCTGCTTCGGACTCATATCCTAAGTTAAAATTTCCAGCTCGAAGTACACAGGCGCAGGCCGCGCTACGGGCCGAAATCTCAGACCTGATAGAGCAACCCTCTACCTTCACAAAGAAGACGGACGAAGATTTTACTATAACCTCGAAGACGCTTTATAGCACTTTACAGCAAATTTGTGACACCCTTACCAGAATTGATCAGAAAGCGTCGGAGAATAGGGAAAACATTGTAGAGCTGAACCGCCGAACAGAACAACTGGAAGAGACAGTGACAGAATACACAGAGATCTCAGATGTCCACAATGCTGCTCTGAAGGATTTACATTATCGCGACTTACTTCTACAACAACAGCTGGAAGATTTAGAGAATCGAAATAGGTGTAACAATATAAGAATACATGGCTTACCAGAAGAAACAGAATCGGGCCCAATGCCAAAATTTATTGATAGCCTGCTGAAGGAGCTGCTTGACTTAGATAAGGACAAAGATCTGGGCATAATCCGTGCACATCGCTCATTAGTCCCCAAGCCGAAAGACCCAAAGGCCCGCCCTCGTTCAGTGATACTGGCCTTTGTGGACTTTAGAACAAAGGAAGAAGTCATCAGGGCAGCCTGGGCAAAAAAGCAAATCCTCTTTGGGGACACGCGTCTTTATTTTGACCAAGATTATGCGCCTCAAACTTTGGTTCACCGACAAAAAGCATTTCAAGTGGTGAAAGCAATGAGACAAGCAGGCTTTTCAGCACAACTTGAATATCCAGCCAAGATAAAAGTACTTACGCCTGAAGGTTGGCAGAAATTCCAAGAGTTACCAGAGGCCTGTAGCTGGGCTAAGCAGCATGGTATAGTGACTCCACCAGAGAGTGCAACCGATCATCGCACGGCTGTGGCGAAAAAATCATGGCAAAGAAAGGGAACAAAAGGAGTCCGATCCCAGCGCACAGACGACACCAATTCAATGTGGGACAGTGTTTGTAACAGAGAGTTCCCCCAGCATGGTCCTACCTCTCGATCTCTAACCACAGAAGTTCTGGTGGAGGACTCCTCTTCACTGTCGAATGGATGAGTAAAAATATAGAGCCACTTGGTTTGAGTAATTCATTCACTTTTCCTTTCAAGGCTCTACAGTCCAAGCGGGTTTCGGAAAACTTGGGTTCTGGACTTTGTGACTGTGCACACCCTTCCCTTCTTTATTATTTGTATTTTTACTGTGCCTCCGATGGGTCAATTTTTTAACCTATGCTAGATCAGTGGACAGGAGGCCTTAGAGTAGTGGAGGGGGTTAATGGACGGACACACCCACTCCCGGTCATTTAATTAACCGAGGGAACCCAGTTGGGTTAAAAATTACGGCAGTCAGTGCGTCGTCCTAAGTCTCCCCCTGCTACAGATTGATGAGTGTTAACTTGGAAGGGCCTTTTCATTTTAGAACAAATGTTGATATTCTATGCTGATCTAAATATGGTCTCAACATAAAACAGAGTTCATTTGGAGGGGTCATATGAGAGAGGCGGAAGCCTCTCTAGGCTGGGGGGGGGACATTGACCCACGACAGTGATTTTGCTCATTTAGATGAGCTGCAGAAGTGTCCATGGAGGGGGAGTGGGCAAACATGGGCTACCGCAGAGAAACTCCTAGGTTGGGGGCCATCACATTAGACTCCGACTTTCAACCGGAACAATGCCCTGAAACCATGCAATCTAAATTTTGGTCACTGGGAGGGCCATTGGAGGCCCACCATATCAAGAGCAGAAGAAGTAGGGCTTAAATATTCGGGGGGGACGGGGGGGGCAATATTAGATGCAACAGTTAAATCATTCCCTAGACAACACTTTTAGCCTAAAGAAAAGGCACAAATGGGCTCCAAGACATATTATTAACACCCTCCTCTTGGAGGGGAAGGAGTAGGGGCTGAAACAAAGAAATCCAGATATAGACTCACCCTGTTCATGGGTTTAGGTTGAGACCCTCCCCCTAGTGTTATGAAAGATTGCCCCAGGTAGTGACACGCACGGTGGCCATTTTGAAAGTTAGAGGCTACTGGCGTCAGACTGGAGGGAGCCTTCCTTCCCCCTCACTTCACCTCTTGAAGGAGCAATGGGGTGTCCCCTGGCACCTGGGAGGAGATGGAGGGTTAATATGAAAGAGCCCCCATCCCTTCCTTCCTTGGGTCCAATCGAATGGCCCTAGCGGATCCCTCGTGGGTAGACCTCCCCCCAGCAACAACGGTTCTTTGGTTTTCTAACCAAGTTGCTGCTGGGAATCATCGGTGGACACTCCCCCCCCCCCAGCAATGGTTTTTCAGTATTTAATTAAGTTGTTGTAGAGAACTAATGGTAGATAGTCCAACAGTCACTCAGGCGACTGGAGTCATCCCAGTCTGGGACCCCGCAGATTATTACGGTGGGGCTATCTCTGACGGGGGGACAGAAATATTTTGGTCTCCTACCACACTTCATAGAGAATTCCTGAGGTGTGGAGTTGGGAATAAAGATAACTTGAAGCCATTTAAATGCCTCTTCCTTTTGTGGGAGGCTGTGTAAATAAGTTTAGTTGGTTTCACAAGTTAATTACCTATGTTTTTACTTTTTCATATGGTTATTGCAGGCTCCATGATACTAGAATCGGAGATGGTTTTCCTTTTCTTTTTTATACCACTTTAAATGGCAGATCTTAAACTGATTTCTTGGAATGTCCAAGGCATAAGCAGTCCGATCAAAAGGGCTAGAATTCTGAAAGAGTTACAGAGACAGGGAGTCAACATAGCTTTTCTACAGGAGACCCATTTGAGCCAGGCTGAACATAGAAAACTATGGAGAGGCTGGGTGGGCGAGGTCTACGCGTCATAATATACTCAACAAACAAACAAGAGAGGTACTGCAATTTTGGTCAGAAGAGATACCCCTTGTACCATTTCTCATGTGTATACTGGCCCCCCAGATTAGATTTGTGAAGATAGAAGGGGAGTTCAAGGGTCAAAAGTGCACCTTTCTGAATATATACGCCCCTAATGATGAACAAAAAAGGGTGACCCTTTTGACCAAAGTTCTAACTGAGATGATCCTAGACCCGGACAAGTTAATCTTTATTGGCGGCGATTTCAATACAGTGACAGATTTAGGCCTTGACAGAGTAGGTTCCCACTCTACAGGTCCTGCAAGGTCTAGTAGAGCCCTCACGAGATTATGTGCTGAACTTTCTCTGGTAGATGCATGGAGATTCGCCCATCCCATAGATACAGACTACACATATTATTCCCCCAAGTACAGGATGTATTCACACATTGACCGTTGGTTGGTCTCAGCAAATACATTACCCTCTATGTTTAGAGCAGGGATAGGGTCTATCTCAATCTCGGATCATGCTCCAGTCTCACTGGAGACGTCTCTGGTCCAAAAACCTCCAGAATCTATTTGGCGTCTGAATGTCAGTTAGTTAAACCTTACAGAGTTTAAACAACTAACACAACAATCAATAAAGAAATATTTAGAGACAAACCAGAGGGAAGACACTGAGGCAGGAGTTAGATGGGATGCCTTAAAATGCTACTTAATGAGAATAATAATTGCTTATGCCTCAAAACGCAAGAAAGCACAGATCAGAGAACGCGTAGAACTAGAAGCAAAGATATCCCTGTTAGAAAGGGCCCATAAAGATACTCTAGACCATAAATGCGAGGAAGAATTACTTAGGACCCGAACCAAACGAAATAAGATTCTAGACCTTCAGACGGAAAAACTTTTAACCTACACTAGACAGAGGTTCTATGAACATGGAAACAAGGCTGGGAAAATTCTAGCCTGGCAGTTACGAAAGGAGAGAGCCTCTAGGGCAGTCCCTAAGCTCAAAGCATTAGAGACAAACAATATAATTTGTTCCCCCCCCCCAATTACTACTCAATTTCAGAAATTTTACTCTACCCTCTACAGCACAGACAAAAACATAAATCATGAAAAGGAGACTCTCCCATTTCTTAACAGACTTCAGTTCCCCACCCTCTCAGAGACACAAAGGAAAGATCTAGAAACCCCCATATCTGCAGCAGAAGTAACTCAAAAAATTAAAAATCTTAAAAATGGGAGAGCCCCAGGGATGGATGGCTACACGTCAGAATTTTATAAAACCTTTTTAGACCCTCTTTTACCAGTCTTACTGGACACATATAACGAGTTGTGGAGGGCAGAGGGGGCAGCCCCTAGATCTTGGAACCTGGCCCAGATCTCCATGATCTTGAAGCCAGACAAGGATCCGGAGGACTGTAAATCCTACCGCAATCTCACTCTTGCCAGTGGATCTAAAAATCTTCACTGGGATTTTAGCCGACCGGCTTCAGAAAGTAATAAGCTTTTTAGTGCATAAAGATCAAACCTGCTTTATTTCAGGAAGATTTCTTCAGGATAACATCCGTCGCCTGTTGAACATGATCTCAGCACATAAAAATACTAAACAGCTTCAATTAGCCATCAGTATGGATGCTGAGAAAGCATTTGACAGGGTTGAGTGGGTGTTTCTGGCTGAAACCCTAAAGAGATTTGGACTGGGGGAGAAGTTTGTCAATGTTATCAACAATTTATACAAGGCCCCGGAGGCCAGAGTTAAGGTCAATGGACATCTTTCAGAAAGATTCCCCCTCATGAGGGGTACAAGACAGGGTTGCCCCCTCTCCCCACTCCTTTTTGCCTTGTCACTCGAACCTCTTGCTATAGAAATCAGATCTAACCCCTTGATCCAAGGTGTAGAAGTAGAGGGCCACACCCACAAAATCGCATTGTATGCAGATGACTCTCTCTTGTTTCTGTCACATCCAGAAACCTCAGTCCCCGCCCTAATTCATTCCTTGGAGGAATATGGCACATTAGCAGGTTATAAAATTAACCTTCTAAAATCTGAAACATTGATCCTAAGTGGGACCCCCTCAGAGGCCTTCAAAGAATCCTTCCCCTTTGTGTGGGCCAAGAGAAATACAGTCACATACCTAGGCATATATATTTCAATTGATCTTTCCCTCTTATATAAAAACAACTATGCTAAACTATTTCAGACTCTACAGGCTGACATAGCCAGGTGGCGACTACTTCCCCTGTCACTATATGGTAGATGACGAACTCTCAAAATGAATGCTTTACCTAGACTTTTATTCTTATTCCAAACCCTTCCAATTCAACCCCCTAGACAATTCTGGGCTAACTTACAAAAAGAGGTCCAAGACTTTATTTGGAACAGGAAAAAAACAAGGCTGGCCAGGAAGTTATTACAAACCCCTAGGAGCAGGGGAGGCTTGGCTCTCCCAAACTTCTATTTTTACTTTGAGATGGGAAAAAGAGCTGGGGATCTCAATCCCACAACAAATCTGGGACAGCAGACTGAACAGGGGTTGGCAAGTGACAAGCTCTCCTTCCTGGTGAGAATTTCATTGGAAGGTCCTCCTTAGATATTTTCTTACACCCTCCATGACAAAATATTTTAAAGTGAGAAGTTCGGAGGTCTGCTGGAGATGTGATAAAGCCAAAGGGTCCCCAACACATATATTTTTGGAATGTTCCAGAATTACCTTATTTTGGAAAGAAGTACACTGGTATATGCAAAGAGTAACAGGCCTACAGATCCCATTTAGAGGGGAGGAGATGGTGCTGGGGCTTCCTTGCTTGATCACAGGACCTAGACAAGAAAGGCTACTACCACAGATTATGAGAGTGGCAGCATTGAAGTCTATCACATCTAGATGGCTTCCCCCCATCCCCAACGATAGAGGAATGGAAGGTTAGAATGAGACAATTAGAATCTATGGAACAAATTACTTATAGTCTAAGACAGGTTGTGGAGAGGTTCAACGCCATCTGGTCCCCCTGGCAAGCTTTGGATCCGGATTAGAGAGCCTTGGACATTCCACCAAAAGTTTTATTTTATTTCTTTTAAGAAAAGAAGTTGACGCCTAGAAGACCTCTTTCTCTTAAACAGTAAGATCCCTTAAGGAGCTGATGTATTAAAGCTAGCTAAAACCTGAAGGAAGTATCAGGATGCCAAAGTTGAGTTATAAAATGTTGGATTAGTTATCGAGATGTAAAGTCCATTTGTCAATATAGTTCTGAACTTTGTTAACTAGACAAGCCCGCTCAGATTGGAGACAACGGGCAGAGCCCCCTCTCTGGGAAGTAGATAAGGGACATTTAAGTTAAAGACAAGACAGAAAGAGGGGATGTAAAACAATTATGATTTATGTCTTGGGAAAATATTTGTAAGATTGATAGGAATTTATTAAATTGTCTAGCATCTCCCCTTTGAATTTACTGACAAAGTTGCTTTTTCATGTATGAAAACAACCCATTAAGAAAAGTCCTATCAATGGAACTATGCAATGTTGTGTAAAGTGATACAATGGATATTCAATAAAAAATGAAGTACAAAAAAAAAGAAAAGGATTGGGACTAGTACTGACTCTTGTGGACCTCACTAGCCACTTTGCCTTCCCCAGAGTGGACACCATTTACCACCACCCTCTGACTCCTATTCTCTAGCCAGCTCTCTATCCATCTTACTACTTTAGTACTCACTCCAAGGCTACTCAGCTTACTCAGAAACCTTCTGTGTGGAACAGTGTCAAAGGCTCTACTGAAATCCGGGTAGACCACGTCAACCGCTCCTCCCTGATCTATTACCTTGGTAACCCAATCAAAGAATTCAGTCAGGTTTGTCTGGCAAGACCTTCCCCCTGTGAAACCATGTTGCCTTGGATCCTGTAGTCCATTGGCCACAAGGTATTCCACAATTCTTTCCTTCAGCAGTGATTCCATAACCTTGCCAGCTACTGAGGTCAGGCTGACTGGTCTGTAATTACCTGCCTCCTCCCTGCTTCCACTTTTGTGGAGAGGAGCTACATCAGCCCTCCTCCAGTCTCCCGGTACCACCCCTGTTTCCAATGATAGGTTAAACATGGCTGTCAGAGGTGCAGCTAGCTCCTCCCTGAGCTCCTTCAATACCCTGGGGTGCACCCCGTCTTATCCACTTTCAACCATGATAGTTCCATTAGGATCCTTTCCACTGTGAAAGGGCTTGTGTCCATCTCCCTACCCTTACTGCCATTGACCTTCATCTCTGGTCCACTGCCTGGCACCTCTAACATAAAAACAGAGTAGAAGTATTTCTTCAGTATGTCTGCTTTCTGGTGATCATCTTCTACACAAACCCCTCTTTCCCCTTTCAGCCTAACTATCCCTTCCTTGGTCTTTCTCTTGTCACTTATGTATCTGAAAAATATCTTATGCCCCTTTTTCAGTGGTGTGGCAATATTTTCTTCTGTTTGTGCTTTAGCTCTTCTAACTGCCCCTGCCTCTTTTTGCATCTCCTGATAAACCCTCCTGTCCTACTTCTGTGTTTTGTTTGTATCTTTGTATATCCTAAAAGCCCATTTTTTTGCTCTTACTTTTTCCGCTACCTCCCTAGAGAACCATAGTGGTCTCTTTTTTTCTTTTGCTCATGCTAACTTGCCTGACACAGAGATTTGTAGCCTTTTCAATACCTTCCTTAATTTTTGCCCACTTATCCTCGACTCTTTCTTGGTCCCCACCCCAGCCAGGGCATCCCTGAGGCATTCTCCCATTTCCTTGAAATTGGCCTTCCTGAAGTCTGGGACCCTCATCATTGTGTGGTTCGATTCTAGTCCAGTCTTTATATTAAACCACACTGTAGGATGGTCGCTGGTTCCCAGGTGGTCTCCCACTGTGCTGTCAGTAATACTGTCTCTGTTTGCCAGTATTAAGTCCAGTAGTGCAACCTCGCAGATGGGCTCCTGTACAAGCTGCCTGAAGAACAAACCCTGCAGGGAGTTCAGGATGTCCCTACTTCTGGTAGTTGCCGTGGCAGGGAGGCTCCAATCCACGTCCACCAGATTGAAATCTCCCACTTGTAACTCCTGCCCCCTTTTGCTCTGTTTTTTGGATTTCTTCCATCATTTCCCCATCCACATCTACCTCCTGTGCTGGAGGTCTGTAAATCACTCCAATGCGAATAACGGCCCCTTCCCTTTTCTCCAGAGTGATCCACAGTACCTCTGCTCCCCTTGTTCCCCATGCATTTCTATAGCCTTTATGTTGCCCCTTACATAAAGAGTGACTCCACACCCTTTTCTGCCTCCCCTGTCCCTCCTAGATAGAGTACATCCTGGAATGGCCATTTCCCAGTCCTGGTAATTATTGCACCAGGTTTCCATGATGGTGACTATGTTTGGGTCTGCCTCCACCATGGTGGCCTCTAGATCAGCAATCTTGTTGCACAGACCTCAAGTATTTGCACACATGGCTCTCCAGGTTGTGTTTACACCCCTGTTCCTTTTCCCTTTTGCCCACTCCTAGTTTGACTTTTATATTTTCCAGTCCCAATTGCTTCTTCTACCCTCTGGCTGCCAGTTTTATTTGCTTCTTTTATTGGCTTCACTCCCTCAGTATTCTCATTGTTGGCCTCTTGAACTAGTTGGGGGGGGCAGTTTTGGTCTCCCTGCCTCCTACCACCTCCCCCCTTGGCTTATTTAAATGCTTGTTGATGTAGCATTTAAATTGTTCACTAAGGGCAACAGTCCCCCATCTGGATGGATGTAGGCTTTCACCTTTGTACAGGCCCCCATCCCTCCAGGTAGATCCCCAGTCCCTAATGAAGCCAAAACCCTCCTCTCTGCACTAGTTCCTCAGCCATGCATTGAATTCCCTGGTGTGGAGATCCCTAGCCTCTCCCTTGCCATGGACAGGCAGCACCTCTGAGAAGATCACAGAGCTTGCAACCTGCCCAAGGTCCCTCCCCAACTCCCTAAACTCCTCCTGCACCTTCCTAACCCTGTCTCATCCCTAGCTAAGTCATTTGTCCCCAAATGAACAATGACATCTGGCTCCCCCTCTCCTTGCTACTGTGCTAGTGATCCTCTGGATCCTCTTTCCATCCCTCTGAGCTCTGCTTCCAGGTAGGTACTTAACCTCCCTCTCCACCTCTCTACCTGTCCCCAAATCCACTGCTCTGACTATAGAGTCCCCACCATGAGTTGCATTCTTCTTCTCTGGGGACCCCTGCCACCCTCTCTTGGGGCTCCTTTATGAAGGACCTGTTCATCCCCCCTGGTCACAATTGCTGGCATCACTGTGGAACCTTCCCTCTCCTCCAGTACAGCGTAGGAGTTCTTCATTTGCACCAGATGGGGAATGTGCCTCTGTTCCACTGCCCTCACCCTCCCTGAGCCCACTGTTGTCCATCCACCCCCTCCTGCTAGGCAACCTTGGAGGTAGCGTTGGTAGACTTGGTGGTTCCTGAGTGGGGTTGGAGGTTCCCTGAATCTTAGCCAACTCAGCCCAGTGACTAGTAACCTCCACCCTCAGCCCAGAGAGGTGCTTGCAGATGGGGCAGCACTGCAGCATCCAGAAAGTCCTCCTGAAGACTACAGCCCCACAGCCACTGCATTGTATCACTCCCATCATCTTCCCTTCTGTCTTATTCTAGCTCTGTTCTGATCTAAGAACTCTTTCTTTCTTTCTTTCTTTCTTTCTTTCTTTCTTTCTTTCTTTCTTTCTTTCTTTCTTTCTTCTTTTCGCCATTTACTTCCCCCACAACTGAGAGAAGGATAATGCACTTAAAACCCAATAGATTAAGGATATGTACTTAAAACCTAGCCCCAATACAAATCACAAAACCCCTCACTACACACAGTAAGTAAGCCCCTTACTTCAAAGACACAAACCCCCTCAAAGCACACAGTAAGTAAGCCCCCAACACAAAATCACAAAACCCCTCAATGCACACAATAAGTAAGCCCCCAGCACACAATCCCAAAACCCTTCAATGCACAAAGTAAGCCCCCAGCTCCAAATCATAAAAACCCCTCAATGCACACAGTAAATAAGCCCCAACATAAAATCACTACTAACAGAAAGTGAGCCCCTTACTTCAAAGACACCCCCTCATAGCACACAGTAAATAAGCCCCCAACACAAAATTGCAAAACCCTCAAGGCACACAATAAGTAAGCCCCAGCACACAATCCCAAAACCTCTCAATGCAGAGAGTAAGTAAGCCCCCCAACACCAAATCATAAAAACCCCTCAGTGCACACAGTAAATAAGCCCCCAACAACAAATCACAAAATGCACACAACAAGTAAGTGCCCAGCACACAATCCTAAACCCCTTCAGTGCACAGAGTAAGTAGCCCCAATACCAAATCACAAATACCCCTCTATGCACACAGTAATGAAGCCTCCAACACAAAATCACACTTATCTGATTGATCTCTGCCCCTCGATCTCTGCCTGTGTTGCCTTCCCATTCCTCTGTACTCCCGCTGTGATTTCTAGCCATTTTCTTCCACTTACTAAGTCCCTATTTGACTTATTGAGAGGGTGGGGAGTGAGAGAGAGGACCAAAAACACTGATATTCCATACTGCAACTCTCCTTTGGTGGCATCTGACTCCTACTCACTTCTCTCAGCTTTTTAAGGACTGCTGTTCAATTTAAAATTGGTGCCCTTTTATCCTGATCACTGATTGGTCCCGTCTCTGGTGCTGCTGTTCTGCAACTTCTCGACTCACGACTCCCACTCCCATTGAAAGAATTGAAAGTAAAATGAAACTAAAAAGTTACTGAAGCCCACCTATGATACCTACAGCAACAAGCGCTGACTGCCCACCTTGTAATCTATTAGTGGCATCCTCGGATGAAAAGCAGCCCCTGGTACTCCATACTGCAGCTCTCCTTTGGTGGTGTCTGTCTCCCGTTCCCTTCTCCCAGCTTTTAAAAGACCACTCTACAATTTAAAGTGATTTTCTGAGGTTTGCCATAGCAAATGGGAGTAGTAACCTGTAAGGGTTGTGATTCAATCTCCTACCATTCAAACTGCCTAAAAGTGCTGTTTTCCAATTAAAAAAAAAACGCTTTTATTTCTGTGCTCTGTTTCATTTGTATAACCCACCCTCTTTTTTTTTCTCAGTGCTGCAACACCCAACCGTGACATCATGCAAGGGAAACAAAGCTTATAAAGAGAAAATGCTTAGTAAGGATGTCTGCCATAATGGATGAAGGTTTGGGGCTTTTAGATGCCTCTGTAGTCATTCAGTTTGCTTTTATTTGTTTCTTTACTTACTTTTTCATAATTTTTTTGTATTTTGCCAACTGCTAGTGAGAAAGTAATCCAATAGAATCTTAGTATGATAATGTCAGGAACTCTTTACTGCCAGTGTATTTCAATTGTAAACTGCAAATCTGTTTCCAGAATTCTATGGAGAAATAACACTTTCTTCCACAAAAATATTATATATTTAATAGAAATATGTGATTTTTGATAACATGATCTTTTGCTATAATTTAGCAGGTGACTTTTTCTTCATACCAAGATTTTACTTGGAAAGAAGAAAAGAGAAACTGTTTATTGTTTTTAGAAACATAAAATCATACAGAGGGAGCACAATAGTGCAAACACATAAAAGGCAAAGTTTGTTGATAAAATATGTATCAATTTAATTTGAAAAGGATAGAAGAATATATTTAGTTTCACATTGAAATACGTTTTGCTATTAAGTAGCTGGCAGTTTCTGACATCACAGTACCAGAATTCTATTGATTTATTTTTTACTATCAGTGTGAGAAGCAAAGGTGAAAACCCACTTGTTTCACTGCACTACCAAATATTTTATCATAAAAGTAGAAAGTAATTACTAACACATCAAAATGCAATAAATAAAATAGTTTTCTATTTATTAGAGAAGTAAACACCTGGGGCAGGATTCTCAAAGAAAGCCAATAATCCCACAGCTGCGGGGAAAAAGGCCTGCTGCACTGCGGAAACACAGTTGAGTAATATTCTCAAAGAAAAGTTGCACAGGTGCAGAATTCTGTAAATATCCCTGCAGCTGCGGAAATGCAGCAGCTGCGGAAATTGGGCAAGTGCTGTGAATCCACAACTGCGGATCCACAGCTGTGGAAAATGGCTTAGGAGGCACAGCAACAGTGAACCTAATTAGCTGGAGCAGCAGACTGTAACATTGCAGCCATAGCATGAAGCTAAAAGCACCCACAAAGAGACCAGCAACCAGCCCCTCAACTAAGACCACTGCAGCACCACAGGTATCAGCAATACCATGCCACACAGTGGCTGCCTGTCACTGCTGATCATCCCACCCTGGAGTGTTCCTCTTACCTGAAGGAGTAACACTCACTGCAGGCTGTTCAGGTTCCACTGCCTGTGGGGCTCCATCATGGGCTGCACTAGGTCTGCTGGTTGTTGTCTGTTGCCATATCATGGCAAAGTGTGCTATTGTTGTTGCAACATCAGCCACTGCTATACCCACTGGGATGCTATCATCTGTGCCTCACTTCCACCATAAGTGTTTTTAATTGTTGGGGCACTACTGCAGTTTGCTGAGGGAGAGTTACACCTCATTCCAATGTGTGTAACATTTTTTCCACAACTGCAGAAAAAAACCTGGCTGAGAATAGCCTTTGAGGGGCTGTGCCTTACTTATCTATCACCTTTTTTTCCTCAGGAACTTACTAACATACTAATTGCCAGCAGATTAGGCCTTACGGTCTATCGCGTCTGCTCGAACCTCAGATACCTAGTTGGGTGCCGAGGCCCTTCACCCCCTTGTGTTCCAGAAACCCCTATCATCCATCCCCACCCCACTGGGACAGGCCATCATCTGATACATCCACTTTCTGTGTCTGTCCCTCCCTCTCTTGAAGCCCTCCACTGTGGATCTCTGAACCAGCTCACCAGGCAGTGCATTCCAAGGGTCCACCACCCTCTCAGTGAAAAACCTCCTCCTCTTTTCCCTCACCCTTCCACCTTCCAGCTTCAAACCATGCCCTCTGGTGATACCTCCTGCTTTAGTCTAAAGATCCCCTCCATGTTTACCCTATTTATTCCCTTGAGGTACTTGAAGACCTTAATCATGTCCCCCCTGTCTCTCCTCTCCTCCAGTGAAAACAGGCAGAACTCCTCAGGTCTGTCCTCATATGTCAAATCCCCTAGTCCTCGTATCATCTTAGTTGCCCTCCTCTGTACCTCTCCAGGAGCTGTATGTCCCTCTTCAAGTGTGGTCTCCGGTACTGTACACAGTACTCAAGGTGTGGTCTAACCAGTCCATTGTACAGCGGCAGAATCACTTCCTTGCTCCTAGAGGTGATCCCCCTTACGATGCATCCCAACATCCTGTTTGCCTTGCTAGCCGCTCTCCTGCACTGCTCAGAGTTATTCATACATGTATCCACCATGACCCCTAGGTCTTTTTCCCCTATTGAGGCCTCCAGCGCCTCCCCTCCCAGGGTTTCCCTACCCAAGATGTAACACCTTGCACTTGGTGATATTGAAATTTAATTTTCATGTGTGAGTCCAGATTTCCAGGGTGTCCAGGTCCCCTTGCAGGGCCAACCTCCCCTCTTCTCCCTCAACTACTGCTCCCATCTTGGAGTCATCAGCGATGAGACTCATTTCACACCCTATACCCTCCCTGATGTCTGATATGTATGCATTAAACAGGATCGGACCCAGTACTGAGCCCTGTGGTACCCCACTACCAACCTCTCTAGGGTTCGAGAGTTCCCCACCAACCACTACTCTCTGGGTGTGTCCAGCTAGCCAGTTTTCAATCCATATGACCATCAAAGGGCCTACTCCCAACCCCATCAGTTTCTCCACCAGACCATTGTGGGGGACAGAGTCAAACGCCTTGCTGAAGTCCAAGAATAATACATCCACAGGCTTTCCCCTGTCCAGTTCTGATGTTACCCATTCGTAGAACTCCACAAGATTGGTTTGACATGATCTACTGGCACAAACCCATGTTGCCGACTATCCAGACCTCCCACCTCCTCCAAGTACACCGCAAATCATTCCTTTAGTATACTTTCCATTAATTTTCCCACCACCAAGGTCAAACTGATGGGTCTATAGTTATCTGGTACTTCCCTCGACCCCCCTTTATGGATTGGCACCACATGTGCCTCTTGCCAATCCCTAGGTACCCTTCCTGTCTCAAGTGACCTGTTGAAGAGCTCCGCCAGGGGTGCAGCCATTATGTCTGCCAATTCCCATAGTACTCTCGGATGAATGCCATCCTGCCCAGGAGATTTGTCTTTCTTTAGGGCCTTGAGGGCTAACCACACCCTTTCGGGGGAGATAGCATCATCTGTCCCTCCACCTTACTGGCCTTTTTATCCTTATCCTGATGTGACACCCCTGGGGTACTTCTCCCTTTCCCTCCCTCCCTCTTGCTCCATTTCTGTTGCTCCCCAGATCCCACTCACTGCTGCTTCTATCCCCATCGTACCTTGCTTTGTAGATATCCCATCCCCCTCCCTAGTGAACACAGAGGTGAAGTACTAGTTAAATACTTCTGCCTGGTCCCTCACCTCTTCCACCCACCCTCCTTCTGATCTCAATCTGCTGAGATGGCCCTTAGTTCTTCTCTGCTCCCCAATGTACCAGAAGAACCCTTTTCCCTCCATGTATCCCTGTGCCAGCTGCTGCTCTTTACTGGACTTTGTCCCCTCACCATCCAGGTGACTTTTCTAGATGCAAGATGGTACATTTCCTTATCTCTATCCCCTCTTGTTGTTTTATGTTTTTTGTAGGCCGCCATCTTTTCTCTGACCGCTACCTGAACCTCACTGGACCACCAGCATGGTTTATGTGACCTTGCTCCCTTACGTTTCACCTTAGCACAGGTCCTGACTGCCTCGTGAAGTCCCCACTTTATGACCTCCCATCTCCTTTTTACATCTGTCATTGATGTAATCCCCTTCAAGTGATCCTTGAGAATATTTCCCATGCCCACAAAGTCTGCCTCCCTGAAGTCCACTGCCAGTGTCCTATATCTCACCCCCCCTCCCCCCATGCTTATTTGAAACCAGACAGTATTGTGGTAGCTCCCAGTCAGGGGATCCTCTACAACCAGGTCCCTTACCAGATCCCCATCTGCCAGAACCACGTCTAGGACATGCCCCTCCCTTGTGGGCTCCATCACATGCTGTGTTAAGAACACATCCTGGAAGCCGTCCAGCAGCCTCTGCTCCTTGGCCACCTTGGAGGACATGGTTCCCCAGTTTGTACCTGGCATATTAAGGTCCCCCATTAACACCACTCCTTCCCCTTTTGGTCCACAGTGGGCAATGATGTTGTCCAGCAAACCATCCTCCTGAACATCACCCATCCCGGGGGGCCTATATACTACACCCAGCTTGACCTTATATCCTGCTGGGGATCGTAAGGTGACCCATAGGGCCTCCACATTTCCCTCTGCCTCTTCTACCCTAGCAATTTCTATGTCATCCCTAATGAATATAGCCACTCCACCCCCTCTGCCCTCCTTTCTATCCTTCCTAAGCATAGTGTACCCCCGCACGTTTAGGTCCCAGTCATGGTTTTTGTTGGCCCACGTCTCCATGACCACCGCCACATCCACCCCCAACAGCATGGCCTGGAACTCTGGCAACTTGTTTCCCAAGCTCCTGGCATTTATTAACACCAACCCCCACCCCTTATCCCTGATCCCCTTTGTCGAACCCCCACCCAGGTTCCTTATACTTCATCCTCCTCTGCTCCTCCTGAAACCTCCACCCCAGTCTGTTCCTCCCCTGGGTTTGAAGGCTACTCCTCATCTGGAGGAGAGGGCTTGGTCAGCCCCCTCCCTTAACCCTCCCCCACAAGTTTAAATCCCACCTTTCTTGAATGTAGTCAGCCATCCCTGTTTAGGACTTTCTTCCTAATGGGGCAAGATGAAGTCTGTCCTTGGCATACAGTCCTTATCCTCCCAAACTCCTTTCCAGTTCCCTAACACCCCCAACCCACTCTCTTCACCCCACTTCCTGAGCCAGTCATTAACCTCTGTGATCATCATTTTTTTCTCCACTGAGGCCTTTGGTACTGGCAATATCTTCGAAAAGGAAATGTTGCAACCATTATCCTGACAGACTCTGGCAAGTTCTTGGAACCTTGCTTGGATTTCCAAAATGCTATTTCCTTCTAGATCATTAGTTCCCAAATGCACCCGGAAATCCGGTTTCCCTCCACAATCTCTAACCAGTTCGTACACCATGAACTTTGCTCTGTGCACTGTCAGCCCAGAGATACTCACTACCTTCACCCGGCTATGGCATCCACCCCCCGTCCATCCCACTGGATACCCCTAATCATCGAGTCTCCCAATAACAGAAGCTTAACACCGCCATCATCCTTATGGTTGCCTCCACTATGCACTCTCAGCCCCCCATCCTCCCCTTTATTCATGATCTCAATTCCATGGGAGTCTTCCTGCCTTATTAGAGACCCCCTTGTCACCCTCCTCTTTCTGCCTCCCTCGTTATTTTGCCCACTTAACTTAGACCCCCTCTGAATAGGTGTCCCCATTAACCCTCTCTTATCTGAACCATTTATCTTGGCCCTGATGGTTTTCCCTTCCCCCACTCCGCCATCCTCCCCCCTTGTAATAGTACCCCTTTTCTCTGTGGGTCCCCTTTTCATAGGGCCCCATCCTTGGTACAGACCCCCCTGCTGAAGGGGGGCCCCTCCCCCACCTCCTTGTCTCCCAGTTTCTCTCCAGTCATGCTCTCCTCCCTAAAGCCTGCAATATGTTGCATCTCCCCATCTGCTTAACATTTATGTTTCCCCTTCTCCCTCTGGGACTATTTCTATCCTTTCCATAGCCAGTCTGTGATGCCCTATGGGTATCCAACTCCCTCCCCCCGGCCTCTGTATCAGTTTTCTCATTTCCACCCACCCCTTCCTCCCCCTCTAGGTTGCTTAGTAGATCAAATTTATTGTGACACTCTATGCCAGCCTCCATCAAGTAACCCGAGTTTCCCCTGACTGCATCTCTAAACTGCCCCTCTTCCTCCCCTCTTGCTCTGTTCTCCTTAGGAGCTCCCTTCCCACAGTCTGCTGTTTTAGGCTTCCCCACAACAGCCCCTCCTGACTTTTTCCCCTCCACTCTCTTTGTATTGGGATGTTGACCCCGTACGCTTTCCCGTTAGCGTCAACATCCATATTTAAGTGTCCTCTGTCCCTAATATCCCCCCTCCTGCTTGCTGTAACATAACATCCTGTAATTTCAGAGCGTTGCCCCAGCCTCCCCTCAGCCCCACCCTTCTGCTGCCCATATCCACACCCCTTATCCTTAGACACCCCCCAACTCCCCCAGCTTACTCCTTAACCAATATACTTCACTCCTGATACAAGATAGCTGTCTACAGAGTGGGCATCCTCCCTCTCTCCAGCTCCAATTGAGAATTATTGCCATCCCACAGCCTGTGCAGCCTACAACCCTTCCGAAGATGCCTGCCATGGTGGAATATGGCCACCCTGTTTGTCCTCTTCTGTTTATAATGGCACACACCCCTTTTCTCAGTCCCTTCCCCCGGAATACAGTTTCTCTCTGTACTGACTGCAGTTATTTACAAACCCAATTTCAGCCCACCAATAAAGTTCCCAAGTCTCACAAACACATACAGTCCAGTGTGTGTCCAGTCCCACTAACAGTGTGTGTATGCAGACATCAGGTACCGTATGATGTCACAGGCCCACCAGTTCCTGTTGCTTCAAATTTCAGTCACAAACAGAAATACACAGCCCTTCAATCCCAACCCCCAGTGGCTTCTCAGTATTTAAGAAAGCCTACAAAACAGGGTGCGCGGGAGGGCTCTTACCAACACCAGGCAAATATCACATTTAAATTTCACTCTAATTATCACTGCCAAACAAGTGTTCCCAAGCCCCAAAAGTTACAATATCACAGCCCAAGTAACAGTTCTAACTCAAAGTAGTAATATTTTAACACACAGAACTAATTTCACATACAAAACTATTTAAATATTTTAGTTAAAACAGAATATAAACCCAGACCTCTATCCTTACCAGCCTCCTGCTTATGTCAGCTGCTGCAGCTGCACTTTTTTCCACAGTCCGTAGTGTTTTTTTCCGCAGCTGCGGAGGTTTTTGTGAATAGTACTCTGAGCAATCACCCCTTTTTTCCATAGCTACAGCAGTTTTGGGGACTTAGGGAAGGTTTTGCACCTTCAGAAAGCTTTGTGAATCCAGCCCCTGCTCTTTAAAGGGTACCTAAACAAGCATTTTTTTTTTAAATTGCAAACTCCAAACTCTGGCTTCTTAGCAAGTTAAAGTAAAGGCTACTGTTTATATTTATGCTAAAACTGCATTTATCTAAATAACATAAATGCAGTTTCATAGCTTTGGAAAAATGTAAACATCAGCCTTTCAATTTCAGAAAACAGCCTTGGTTTCTCCCTAAGATGTCTGCCAAGTGTGTTAAGTGATGAGTCATGATGACATCATCGGAGCCAGAGACAGAGATATCCACATATATTTCTATAGTGCTAACTAGTTCTTCTTTCCCTTTTTTGTTTTGAATTGCTGTACCAGAATGATCAACACCATGTATTACCTCTTGGATTATTTTGATCAGTACATGTTAGGCTATGATTTTTTTAATTTTGTTTACTTTAACTTGCAGAAAATGTTTTGCAATCCAGGTGACTTTTTATTTGGCAAACTTCATTACAGTACAACACTTCAAATACCTGATGATCTAGTGGTTATATGATGCAGTGAATTTTGTTTTTTGTTAACCAGGAGAGACACACTAAGCTAAAAGCTTGTTTACAGGTGTGACCTGGGAGCACAAGGAAGTTTAGCGACTTGCTCTGGGTTCCACAGTAAAGTACCGGTCTTGTTCATTTCCAAAGCTCATGCTGTCTTGTTAATCCACAAATAAGGCTTTCTTTTTCCATGTGAACACCCTGCACCTAGCCTGCCTTCTGTTGAACACCCCACCATCCATACCCTGTCCTTAGTACTGCCTGGGGCTGCATATGAGCTTGTGGTCTCATGAAGAGAATTATCACACCTCAGATTGTAATCTTGTAACTCAGAGAGTTGTGCACACCTATACTGATACGCATCATCAGCTGGCACTGTTAAACAATGCCTCCCAAATCACTCACCAGTCCACATTCTCAATGTTTGATTTCTGCTCCCACAGTAAACATTGAGTGGATCACCACCCTTCTGCACAGTGAAAGTAGTATGTACAGATCCCTGTTGTGGTTTTTTTCCCGCCTCATTAACCAACAACTAGGTCTTCCTGGAGGTTCAAGCAATAAGCATCATGACCCACCAGAAAAACTGCTGCTCATGCCCTCATAAGGGCTGCACTTACAATGGATAACAATATTAGCAGGAGAGGCATACTAATACCTTGAACGAATCCACCTGGCTTCCAGTGTCAGTCTACTCCTTTACCTGTGCTCTGCAGAGCCCCACAGGACAGTTCCCAGCAATTCTTCTCCAATACTTTTCTGTGCTCTACTCCACAATGCAAGTTGGCTGGCTACCACCCTTCCAAATCTTGAATGAACTATACACAACTCCCTCAATACTGTCCTAACAAACATCAACATCCCCCCCCACCCAAGGGTAATCTCCCTACACTGAATTCAAGTAACAGTTTAGGTGCAGCCCTGCCACTCTGAGTATTTGTCATCGCTGGCTACTCTCATCCACAGTCAAGTAGTGATCACGATGCTGGCAGCCCCACATTTCAGATCTCACAGTGATCTGCTCAGCGTAGTCCTTCATTTCTTCAACTAACCTTAATATAACTGTACCCTGCTGGAATGGCCTCTTCAGTCTCTCTCTGAATTCATTCTTCTCACCTGCTCCCCACACCAAAAACTGGTGAGTTCACTACCCTTCTGCATCATGAATGTGGTTAGTACAGTCTCCCATGTTATATTTACAATAGACATGGTCTTCTGGTAAGCCAGGCTGATAGCAGCATGGCACACATGGAAAACTAGGCTTTCTTACCCATATAAGATCTAAGCAACCTATGATTAGGCACTATTAAATTACATGCATAATGATGTGCACACCCATCATTTAATAGTGCCTAATGAAAGGTAGCATAGATATTTTAAGGATAGGAGAGCCCATCATTCCCCTCGTTCCCTGCTGGTATAAGCCTGACTTACTGGAAAGATATGTTTATATTTGATATGTCAAAATAAAACAGGGACTGTACTACTTGCATTCATGATGCAGCATGGGGATGAGCACACCAGTTTTCGGTGTGAGGAGGAATAGTGAAGAATGAATACCGGAGGGGACTGAGAAGGCCACTCTTGAAAGGTACTGCTATATTCAGGGAAGGGGAAGACAGAAGGAAAGAAATATGAGCAGATTACTGTGAGAAATAAGATGTGGGGCTGCCAGCACCTTGATCACTACCTGACCCCATTGTCCTGGCCAACATTCCCCTTCCCATAAAAGCAGTTCTTGCAATTTTCCAAGGCTGTGTGTGGATATTAATGTATGAAATGGCTGCCACTACACTTTCAGTCACTTCACTACCAGTCTAGTATTGTTTGTGAAGCACTTTGGAAGACAATGTGTGTGAAAACCACTATATAAAAGCTGATTCTTATAATTGGACTGCACAAGAACTTTGCTACAAAAAAGTGGTGGCTCTAGGGGGTGGTGAAAGGGGTGGCTGCACCCCCCCCCACATAGTAACATACTTGCTTGCTGCTGCTGCTGCTGCTGCTGCTGCGGCATTTCACTTTGTTGAATAAAAATGATTTATTGATTGTACAAACTCAAACTATGGATTAGATTTGTAGTTTCTGTCAGAAACGTACTAGAAAAGAATAATAGCAGAAAATATAAAGATTTAAAAATTATAAAAATGTAAAAAGTGCATATTAAGCATGCACACCACCCCAGCACCCCCATTGTAGCATCCTGGATCCACCATAACCATTAGACCACCAGGCTATTCAAGATTTGTACTGCACTGTGGTTTGCCACAGAGAAAGTCGATTGGATTAAAACACATTTTCAGCATGTTAAAGTAAACAAAATGAACAGCACCATAGTCTAACATGTGCATTATACAAAATAATGCACACGGTTTTGACCATTTAGGTGAAACAATTCTATACAAAGGGAAAAAAGAACTACTTAGTGTCACAAACCCATTCAGCAGGTCGGGCCCTCTGCTCCCACAGTGCCAACCTCCGAGCGCAGTCTTGTGAATAGGAAACAGAAACAGGGTAACCCTCTTGTCTGTTTTGTGGGTTTGAATCAACCATTGGTCTCAAGTCTTGAAGGGATTCAAACTGGGAACCTCTTGTTAGCGTATCCAATGTACAGGCTCAGATAATTCAGCTCTTCAGGGGATGCCAGTTATCTTTTGCCTAGGGCACCTAACCAGGTACAAAAATAACCCTTAAAAACTCTATGGAAGATGGTAGGAAAAATTCTTACCTTCTCCCAGTTTGGTATCACCATTAAGCTTTTACACAGTGTCAACTTTAAATATATATGCTTCACTTGTCAAGAAAAATAATTTCAAAGGCACACCAAGTAGTCTCTAAAGTAGATGTTTACTTAAAAATAGACAAAAATGTAAAATGTAAATACAGAACAGTATATGACAAAACCATACAATTACTTAAAATAATAAGGTTTAAAAGTGCAATTTCCTACCAAATCATACACTTAGATTTGTCTATCTAAGGTATTTCTTCTAACAGTGCTGATAGACAGATGTTGTTGTCAAGAGAGTCCAAACATGTGTGTCTTAGTGGAAAACAGAATATTGTTTTAAAACTGGCTTTGCCAACCTCTTTGCATGAGGTCACCTAGCTCCTCCCTGTCAGAATATAAAACAAATATACACCCAGGATGTCTTATCAGTCAGGATGTAAATTAATTAAGTGACATTTCAGCAAAACTCATTTCACAAATTATGACATTCTTTAAATAACATCCCCTCTTTGATCTCAAGTAGCTTTTCTTCCCAGAACACATCAAAGAATCTTTTATGACTTTGCACTAAAGCTTCATAATCTGCTCTCTTCCTTTAAACATTATAAAAGTTTGTGATTTCCCATCCTAGCAGCTGGCAAGCTACAATTAAGCTAGATAATTTAGGTCTCTTCTAGCCTGTAATTATCTCCTGGCCTTCCAGGTAACACCTTGTGGCTAAAACCTGGGGGGGGGGGGTCATCCCACAGGCTGTCTCAGCATCTCTCATGAGAGACATTCAATAACACATTTTTATATTACAAGAATCCTACAGTGATCAGAACTAGCTGTCCAAGTGTCACAGTTAACACTATAGAGAGCCATATATCTCTCTGGCTTTGGCTCCAATGATGTCATCATATAACACATTTGGCGGCCATTTTAGGAAGCAGGTAAGACAGTTTTTTTGAAATTGGAAGGATGATTTTACAATTTCCATATGCTCTGGAACCATATTTAGGTAAATTATGTAAATGTAGTTTTAGCATTAATGAATACAGCAAGCTTTCCTTTAGTTACCTATGGAGTCAGATTTTTAAATAGTTTGTTGTCAAAATGTTGTTTAGGTATCATTTAAGCACTGTTTTGAAACAGAGACCTCTGTTAGTCCATCTTGGTATTGCAGACATCTACACTACTGAAATAGGAGACTGCTATACATGGTACCCACAATGCCTCATTATGTAAATTAGTATACACAATGCCTTGTTTTAAACATAAACATACGAGTGCTTTTATTGTTGAAGCCACTACAGAAGTATGGACTGCACCTCGCAGTAAGGAACTTGGAAAACAACTTCTTATTGCACCAACAATGCCTTGCTGCATATGTATACATATTAGGTGCTATACTGCAGTTACCACTACCAAAATAAGGGACTGTATTTCTGAGTAACGATCATTTAAATCAACTTTGTAATTTACCCAGCATTCATTGGTGCAGTATGTAAAACACTAACAGTTCCCTTGTATGACATAATTCTGGGGGTGTGGCCACACACAGAAAACTGGAGGACAAAGTGCTGATAAAATGTAAAAAAAAATGACTGACATATTTTTTTACAAAACAGATTGTAGCTTCAACATCTGAAGCATGGGTGGCAATGGCATACTGTTTGAAAAAGGCATCTGCAAAATCTCAGAAAATCTCTTTAAAATCAGTGACCTTTTATCCTGATCACTGATTGGTCCCACCTCTGGTGCTGCTGCTCTGTGGTGTCCCAACTCCCAATTCCTGGTCCCAGTGAAAGAACTGAAAGTAAAGTGAAACAGGAGGCAGTATAGTGTAGTGGTTAATGGCACTTAGCTGCAATCCTGGAGACCTGGGTTTGAATCCCATCAGCCCCCACTAGCACACTGTGTGACCCTGAGCAAGTCACTTAACTTCCTTGTGCTCCCAGGTCACACCTGGAAACAAGCTTCAGCTTAGTGTTCCTTTCCTGGTTAAACAATTCCCCCTTCCCTAATTTAAGTGACTGTAGCCCTCCTACGATACCTACAGCAACAAGCACTGACTGCCCACTGCGTAATCTATCTTCGGTTTCCTTTGCTGTAAAGCAGTCCCCGGTATTCTGTACTGCAGCTCTCCTTCAGGGGTATTGGATAGGTGTACAGTAATACACCTTGGCAAAAAAAAATTAAAATTATAGCTATTACCTCAAAGGTAGCACGCTTGGTACCACCACTGCTGAAAAGTATCTAGGGATTCTAATCAGTTCAGATATGAGACATAAAATACAAATCAATCATGTCACTAGCAGAGAAAAGTTTCTCCTTAATAGCAGGAAAAGGGAGGTCATAATTCCGCTATACAAGACACTAGTGAGGCCCCACCTGGAGTACAGTGTACAGTTCTGGAGACCATACCTACGTAAGGACATAGACAGGGTAGAGAAGGTTCAGAGGAGGGCAACAAAGATGGTGCATGGATTGTATCACAAGCTTCCAATGTGTCTACTCTCCCCCCTCCCCAAACACTCAAGTAGCACGCTGGGAGCCCACCCCAGCATACTCATGTGCTCCCCTCCGCCGCACACAGTATGGATGACAGAGGTGCCCAATCCCCCATCTACTCTGTGCCCCCCCAGACTTCTAGGTGCCATGCTGGGAGCCCATGCCAGCATGGCAAAAGTCAGAATGGTGACGGGGTGCACAATCCCCCGTTGGCTCAACTGAACCCCCCAAAAGAAACAGATTTCCAGTTGCCATGCTGGGAGCCCACCCCGGCATGGCAAACATCTATATGGCTGACAGGGGTGCCCTATCCCCTGTCAGTTCCACTGACCCCCCCAAAAAAATCTTCCAGCTACCACACTGGGAGCCCATCCCAGCATGGCACAAGTCCTGCGTCATCTTCCTAAAAAGAAAACAAACACCTGAAAAGAAAAAATGGTCCCTCATTGATTGTCTTGCCCCCCAACCCACACCCACCCTCTGCGCATCCACCTCCCACCCCACCCCACACACTTACCTCCAGAGTCCGGCGTGACGATCTTCGGTGGACCAGGAACACGTCTGCACTCTTCAAAGCCATCCGCAATCTGAAGAAATGCCGGTGAGCTGAATAATGGCATAAATGTTTTTTTTTTTTAATTTTAGTGCATATCTTGGCCATTTTGGGGAATTTTTTCACCAAATTTTCAACATGGGGTTCTTGGGGCCCCACCTCATGAATTCTGTCACTGTCATTTTGTTATTCAGCCCTGAAAGGTGATTTTGTGGTCACGGCACAGAACCACCTTTTGGGAACAAGTAATGAAACAACAGTGTCACAATTCATGAGGTACACCCCCAAAACCCTATGTTGAAAATTTGGTGAAAAAATTTCCAAAAATGACTGTTTTCGAGCGTGCATTGCGCAGTTCCACCGCACACTCGTAGGTTTGCGAATTTTCAATATTTCCACTCCAGATTTTCAACATTGCCATTTTACCACACCCCCTTATGAGCAGTACAGATGTAATTTTTCATATCTTGCCCAAAATGTGTTTTTGCGCATGTAGCACCCAATGGCACAGTCGGTGTTTGAAATCAATGTTAGGGACAGATTAAGAAAATCACAATGACACTGTTCATGAGCAGAGGTCTTAAAATGGCTACATTGAAAATTTGGTGACTCTGGCACTTCTTATCTGTTGTCTATTTTCTCTGACAAATGCCACTCGCTGCCTTGCTTACAATGCTACCCTTGAATTGTATTAATCTGTACTCTGTTTGCAATGTCCACATTGTTGCAATGTCTGTCTTGGTGTTCCCCATAATTTGTATTTCTCTGATGTGAAACCTTTGTAAAAGAGCCAAGGCTCAAAGGTATTTGTAATCCTAGACTTGATAAATAAATAAAGAAGTCCATAAAATGACTGTGTTACGAGCGTGCACTGTGCAGTTTCCACGCACTCTCATAAGTTCACGAATTTGTACTGTTTCACACACTACTTAATATTTTACAGATCGGTTTAATTGGTATTACCTGACATAATCTACTATAAAATAAAGCAAACAATAAACAGCTGCATTTCAGCACAATTTATAAGGCCGTAGGCAAGGCTGGCCAGATGCTGGGGTGCATAGAGAGGGGGATTTCTAACAGGAAAAGGGTGTATCATCATAACGGCGACTGCAATTGAGCGACTTGAATATGAGCAACTCAGTTACAGCGCCTGTTAAGTAGGCTACCGAGCAAGGTTAGCATTCAGGGTGACAGGAAGAAGGAGAAGGTGACAGGAAGGACAGGAGGGAGGGTATGTAGGGGGTTGTGCATCAGGAAACTGCCGAGCTGGTGCCTTGGGGGAGTGGTGAGGGTGGCAGACTAAAGTGGGAAGGATGCAGGGCTTGGGGCTGGGGAGGATACAACTTTTTATTGCCACACATGCTCTGTAAAGAAAATTTGTATTTTTTCCAAGATTTGTTCCCCCTCCCTGACATGCACCCCCCCCAGAGTTAGTAATCCTTAAGTGCACCTCCCCGCAGAAAAACCTGTCTATGTTCACCAATGTTTCTTTGCTAGAGTACACGTCGCCTTTTTTTTTCTCGGTGATGTACGCTCGCTGTAATGGTGATCGCTATTCCATGATCGTCATTATGACATGGAACCCAGGAAAAGGAAAGTGATGTTGCCACTGTATGACTCGCTAGTTGAAGCTCACTTAGAGTATTATGTTCATTTCTGGAGGCCGCACTTCTGCAAGGACATTAGCAGGGTACAATCGGTCCCAGGGAGGGCTACTGAAATGATAAGGGGATTGCAAGAGAAACCACATGAGGAGAGGCTGTGGAAGCACAACATGTACTCCCTGGAGGAGAAGAGAGTGAGACAAGACATGACTGAGACCTGTAAGTATCTCATGTGGATGAACAAGGTGCAGGAGTGGAGTCTCTTTCTTAAGAGGAGGAGCACCAGAATACGGGGACATGCTATGAAGCTAAAGAGGGGAGTTTAAAAGGGATGTTAGAAAATACTTCTTCACAAAATGGGTGGTGGACACCTGGAACAGCCTGCCAGAAGATGTGGTGGGTGCAAAGATAGTAGGGGGCTTCAAGCATGAGTGGGACATGCACATGGGTATAATAACTAGAGGTAAGGGACAAGGTAAGGCAAGGTAAGAGAAGGACATCTGTGACCAAATAGGGTCCAGAGTGTAGTAATAGACAGGGAAAATAGGACAGACTAGATGGGCCTACTGGTCCTTTTCTGACAACACATTCTATGCTTTTTATATATTTTAACAAGCCCCCCACTCAGCACAGACCTTCCCACACTCCACCCACCTTGCCTTCTCAAACAAGCACAATTTATTATAATCTAGCCCCCCATATTGCACAGGCCTTATCACCCTTATTTCACCTTCCCAAACAGGCATGATTTTTTTAACAAGCTCACCACCTGGCATGGATCTTCCCACCCTACACCAACCTTCCCAGAGAAGCACAATTTATTTTAACAAGCTGCATACACACACACACACACACACACACACTTAGCACAGACCTTCCCACTCTCCAACAACCTTCCCAAACAAGCACAATTTTTTTAACAATCCTGCCCTCCCCCGGTATGCAGCGCTGGCCCTAGCTATTCCAGGGCCCAGTGTGAACCTCCTTTCTGGGGCCCCATATCAGAAGTTATGACACCCCCAAGGAACATCCTCATCCCTAGCATGGTGAGGTGAGGTGAGGTGCCTACCAGGTGCCATGGCATGGAGGGATGGAAGGAAGATCCTGGGGATCACTGGGAAGGCAAGATGGGAGGGTGAGCTGGATGTCATTATCCACCTAGGTACTAATGACCTGGCAAATGGGGAGCCAAAGGAAGTTGAGGAAGAGTTTAGGAAATTGGGGAGGGGTCTCAAGCAAGTAGCTACTTCTGTCACTTTCTCAGAAGTACTACCTGCGAGAGGCAAGGGAGAGCATAGGAGTGGATGCACCAGGAACTTTAACTCATAGTTGAAGAACTGGTGCTGTGAGGAAGGGTTTGGATTCATTGGTGACTGGGGACCCACCGGTAGGGATGGAGGTTTGTTCAAGCCTGACGGTCTGCATCCATCCTGGAGGGGAATCCAAGCACTCAATGATAAGTTTAAATGCTACATTGACAAGCATTTAAACTAGCAAAGGGAAGGGGGGTGGCAGGCCAGCAAGGAGGGTACCTACTTGCTCACCCCCCACAGCTAGCAGTGGAACCAGTGAACCAGAGGAGTGGCTATCTCTACAAAGCAGTGTGCAAAAGATGGAGATTAGGGCCCAAGAGGTGGATAGGCAGAAAAGGGACAAAAGTCAGCAGAAGGGCAGATAGCAAGGAGAACCAGGGATAAAGGACAACCAAGGAAGGGGCTGGAGTAGTACAGCAAAACAGTCTAGGGAGGTCAAATCATGGAAAGCCATGTGTGCAAATGCCAGGAGCCTTAGCAACAAGATGGAAGATCTGGAGGCTGTCATGGTGCAGTCAGACCTGGACATTGTGGCCATCACTGAAACCTGGCGTAATGATAACCACAACTGGGAGATGGCCATACCTGGCTACAACATATTCAGAAGAGACAGAGCAGGCAGGAAGGGTGGAGGAGAAGAGTGGCACTGTATGTGAAAAATGACATAAGGGCTACAGAGATCCAGGAGGAACAAAATGGGGGAGAGATACTGTGGGTTAAGCTGGAAAGGAAAATGGGGACAGTCATCCACACAGGTGTGGTCTATAGACCACCAGCCCAGGAGGAAGAAACAGATAGGGAGCTGATGCTAGCCATCCAAAGGATGGCAGACAAGAGTGAGGTAGTACTGATTGGAGACTTCAATATTCCAGACGTGGACTGGAGCATCCCAGCAGCAGCATCAACTAGAAGCAGATTTATCCTGGACTCCCTTCAGGGTGCTTTCCTCAAGCAGCTGGTCATGGAACCAACTCGGCAGAAGGCAATACTGGACCTTGTGCTCACAAACAGGGACAGTGTGATGGGGTAACAGTGGGGGAGCACCTGGTGAACAGTAACCACCATTCATTGTGGTTTGAAATCACAGAAAGAGCAGAACCAAACCACACAAAAACATGTATCCTGGATTTTAGGGGGACAGATTTTGGGAAAATGGGGAGATACTTGAAAGAGGCATTAAGGGGAATGGAACAGGAATCAGGGGTTGAGGAACAGTGGGCAGTATTTAAAATGGGTTTACAAGAACAACAGAATTAAGCAGGTTAGCAAGAAGGAAAGGAAGAGGAGACCATTATGGTTTTCCATAGAGGTAGCAAAGAAAGTGAAAGCCAAAAAGATTGCATTCAGGCAATACAAAAAGACACAGGCAGAAGGGGATAGGGAGAAGTACCAGGAGAAGCAAAGGGAGGCAGGGAGGTCAGTAAGGGAAGCCAAAGCTCAGACAGAAGAACACATTGCAAAATCAGTGGGTAGAGGGGACAAAACCTTTTACAGGTACATAAGTGAAAAAAGAAAGGCATAGGGAGGGATAGTGAGACTGAAGGGGGAGGATGGGGGCTGCGTGGAGGATGACAACAGTAAAGCTGACATATTGAACAGGTATTTCTGCTCAGTCTTTACTGAGGAAGAGGAGGGTAATGGGTCTGTAGGGAGTACAAGGGGTGAGAATGGTGCAGAAATGGACACAATTCCCTTTATACGAGAAAAGGTCCAAGGAACTGGAAGTAATAAGAGTTGATAAAGCAATGGGGCAGATGGGGTGCACCCAGGGTCCTTAAAGAACTAAGAGAGGTGGTGGCTGAACCTCTGGCTATCCTGTTTAGCGATCACTGGAAACAGGGAGGTACCCAAAGACTGGAGGACAGCAGATGTAGTCCCTTATACAAAAGTGGGAACAAAGAGGAAGCAGGAACTACGACCAGTTAGCCTCACCTCGGTAGTAGGGAAGATCATGGAAGCACTACTGAAGGAGAGATTGGTGGAACATCTGGTTGTCAATGGAATACAGGACCCAAGGCAGCATGGTTTCACCAGGGGGAGGTCATGTCAGACCAACCTTGATTAATTTTTTGACTGAGTGACTAGGGAGGTGGATCAGGGGAGGGCAGTGGACATGGCCTATCTGGACTTCAGCAAGGCCTTTGACACTGTGCTACATAGAAGACTATTACACAAACTGGGGAATATGGGTGTGGGCAGGACAGTAGTGTGGTGGGTAGGTAACTGGCTGGGTGGCAAGACACAGAGGGTGGTGGTAAATGGCTGTCAATCCACAGAGGGAAGAGTGACCAGTGGGGTACCACAGGGATCAGTGCTGGGACCGGTCCTATTCAACATCTTCATCAGTGACATTGTGCAGGATCTAGAAGGCAGAATTTCACTGTTTGCTGATGACACAAAGCTCTGTAACAGAGTAGACACACCAGAGGGTGTAGACAGAATGAGAAGGGACCTGCAGAAACTTGAAGAATGGTCAGGGGTTTGGCAGTGGAAATTCAATTCAAAGAAGTGCAAGATAATGCATATGGGGTTCAAAAACCCTGGCACAATATATCAGTTGGGGGTGAGGATATAGCATGCACCAAGCAGGAAAGGGATCTTGAGGTTATCATCTCTGATGATCTCAAGGTAGGGAAACAGTGTGACAAGGCAGCAGGTAAAGCAAATAGAATGCTGGGATGCATAGGCAGGGGCATCACCAGCAGGAAAAGGGAGGTCATAATTCCACTATACAAGACACTAGTGAGGCCCCACCTGGAGTACAGTGTACAGTTCTGGAGACCATACCTACGTAAGGACATAGACAGGGTAGAGAAGGTTCAGAGGAGGGCAACAAAGATGGTGCATGGATTGTATCACAAGTCCTATGAAGACAGGTTGAAGGAACTGAACATGTACTTCCTGGAGAAGAGGAGGGAGAGAGGAGATATGATAGAGACATACAAGTATCTTACAGGGAGGAACAGGGTGCAGGAATACACTATTTTTAAGCGCCAGGACTAGAGGGCATGGGATGAAGTTGGAGGAAGGACGATTCAGAGGAAACGTGAGGAAGAATTTCTTCACAGAACGGATGGTGGACAAGTGGAACACCCTGCCAGAGGAAGTGGTGGGGGCTGAAACAATCACAGGATTTAAGAATGCATGGGATAGACATAAAGAAATTCTGGAGGCCAGGGGTAAGGGGCAACAGACTTCTAGGAAAACATAAACTGAACTTACAAGCTCAAATGGGCAGACTGGGTGGGCCATAGGCCCTTATCTGCCGACACTGTCTATGTATCTATGTATTTATGTATGGCCTCCCTGTAGCTTCATTTTTAGCTAGGTTTGTGCCATTTTTGCACTTTACTTAAATTAGTACATGCGGGACCAGGAAAAAGGAGGCCGACAGGACAGATGAGTTTTTTGGGGCCCTCTACTTGGGACCCTGTGTGGATGCACAGTGCGTATCCCTAAGGCCGGGCTCTGCCGGCATGGAGCTTCCCACCCTCCCTCCCCTCCCCTACCTTCCTGGACAAGCACAATTTATTTTAGCAACCCATCACTCGGCACAGGCCTTCTCACCCTCTACCCACCTTCCCAAACAAGTGCAATATTTTTTAACAAGTCCCCTCCCCATCTAGTACTGAACTTTTCACCTTCCACCCACCTTCCCAGACCTGAACAGTTCTTTTTATGGCCATGCTGACCTCGAGTCAACCCTTCCCAGCTCCCACCCTCTTTGGACCAGCATATGTTTCTTACCAGGGTGCCCACTCACATTGTCCTACCTGGAAAACCCTTCCCCTCAACCTTAGCTGGCTCCCACCATCCACCTTCCCTGACTAGCCCTTCCGTTTGGGGGTACTTGGTAAGCAATACAATCACAGTGAATGAGAAATCTGCATGTACTTCTAAACGTAATCTGCCCCACTCTCTCTTCTCTCCCCTCTGAACTGTTTTTATCATCAAGTCACATCTTCATCAAACATAAATGTAACACGTTATCAAACTAGTCTGCGTTCACACCTACTGTTTCAGGAAACAGGCAGGATTTGGAAAACAGCAGCAGTTTTGCTCGAGTTTTGCCTTGTAATCTGATCTCACCTCTCAAGCAGTGCCCACCAGCCAGCAGAAAACACAACAGCAGTAAGTTGCAGACAGTCAATAAGGTGCAGTCTAGCACAAAACAAACCTCTAGACTCTCCAACACACGGGACAGAGGGAGGCTGGAGCACAGCTGATAAATTTACAGCTCTTCCAACTGTGCTTGGGGGGGGAGGTGACATCAGTTAGCAATGCTGGAGTTTGATGTATTGCAGACTCCAAGAATAAAAATAAAACAGCCTGCTTTAAGCCAGGAGTGACATCGCTATCATCAGTCTAGGATGGAAGAATGAGAAAGAAGGAACCAGGAAACCTGCAGTACCTGAGCTAAGCAGTTCTGTGTTTCCTCAGCATCAGTCAACAATGAGATCGGGATGGAGGCAGAAAGTGGAACCAGGAAGGCATAATGAGAACCCAACAGAACAGCCTATTGAGAACTTGTCTCGTACTCCCCCTACAAAAATGGCTAAAATGTTTCCTGTTACTCTGTGCTCCCCTCAACAACTAATCTGCAAATAGGGCATTGCCCTTTCTAACTCTAAGCGAATGGGGGTAGGGGCTTTAGCTGTTTAAAGATAATCATTAGAGGTTTCAGCATGATGGGGAAGAAAATCTCAGTAATTCAAAACAAAAAGCTATTTAGCTAATAAATAGGAGGCCGTATAGTGCAGTGGTCTAAGGCTCTGAGCTGCAAATCTGGTGACATCCAGCAGACCAGACCTGGGTTTGAATCCCACAGCTTCCATTTGCATACTGTGTGACCCTGAGCAAGTCACTTAACCTCCTTGTGCTTCCAGGTCACTCCTGTAAAAAAGCTTCCAGCTTAGTGTGCTATACCTGGTTAAACAACTAAATAAAAAAAAATACTTGACTGCTTCCAAGATACATAAAATAAATACAGTGCTTGGTCTCCCATTTTACCCCTCCCCCCGGAACAATAAACCTCAGTGCTTACCTCTTTTGGGTCGGGAGAAGTTTTTTTGCAGGTGAAAGAATACCTTCTCCACAAAGTGCTAAATGTTACTGTGCTTGGGACATGCAAGGTGTCGTTCACTTTCTCTCTGCTCAGTACAGACTAGCGTGGTATAACTCTGCCCATCCTGACCTGATCACTTGTAATTTGAATCAGGCAGGCAGATTCCCCATTGACTGCTGGTCCAGTATGACGTGTCCTTCTCTGTGTCACACGCAGATACCTCAGGTTAATGCTGTGGTCCTCACATGCTCCTTTGTTTGCTCTGCCCAAGCCCCAGCAGATGGTGGTATGCAGTAGCACACGCCAGGAGCCATGCCACCAGGCCGACTGAGCAAGGAGACACACTTGCAGCACAATGCTGCTGGCAACCAGCCAGGCCCGCTGCTAACACTGGCCCACCTGCAATTACAGCCATTGCGTGCCTCTGGTCATGGCCCTGCTCCCTCCTAGGTTAGTACCCTATTTCAGATTTTAGTGTCACCTGTAAATAGGCAGACCTTCCCTTCAGTTCCTCTGCAATGTCCCTATGAACATTAAAGAGCACTGGTCCCAGCACTGAACCTTAAGGTACCCCAATGGTCACTCCTGTTGCTGGAGTATGAGCCATTTATCACTGCCCTCTGCCTCCTATCCTTTAGCAAGTTGTGCACCCAATTTCCCATTTTGTCCCCCCACCTCAAAATTGGTCAGCTTCCTGGGCAACGTCCTGCGTGGCATCATCACAAGCCTTGCTAAAATCCAGATAGGCCACATCCACTGCCCCCTCCCCGGTCTATCACCTATCTCCTTGTTCATGCAGTCAAAGAAATATATCAGATTTGTTTGCTATGTTCTTCCCCCGTGAACCATTGCTACCTGTAGTGCTATAGATCACTGGATTCCAGATATTCAACCAGTCTCTCCTTTAGTAGGGTCTCCATTAGTTTTCCCACCACCAAAGTTAGGCTGACAGGCCTATAGTTGCTATATTTCTTTCTGCTGCTGCTGTTGTGCAGAGGGACCAAGTCAGACCATCTCCAGTCCTCGAGAAACACTCCTGATTCCAGCAAGCTAGCATTTCCCTGAGCTCCTTCAATACCCTAGAGTATACCCCATCCAGTCTCTTACCTTTATCCACTTTCAAGGTAGCAAATAATTTCAGTACCCTCTTCTTAGAAAAGGGACTTCAGTCCATCCCCCCATCTCTATCTTTACTGCTACCTGGTGGCCCGTCCCCTCCACTTTCCACTGTGAAAACCAATCAAAACCGAGCAAAATTTAAAATACATTAATTCTACCAACTCCGGAATATGGAAGTTGTCCATATATGCATGCTAGTTAAAAAATCCTTGGGGACCTTGACAAGGTCTTTAACAAACTGGCTCATATTATCTTGAATACTGACTTGAGGGCAAATAAAGTATTTGTGACCTGTATAGCTGTTTAAACTTTAGGTCCTTGGAAGTTAAGCATTTGCAGTGGACAAACCTGATCTTCGAGGTAATACACGCTTTGGGGACTTGTCCCTTTCCCAACACATGACCATTGAACAAAATGACACCATGATGTCTTTTGTCAGAAATTCAAAAATTAAAAGGCTGAAAGTCCCAAAGGTGTTTTCCAGATTTGGGGAGATGGGAAAAGGTTTTCACAGTGGAACAAACCTAGTACTGTGACCAACAATATAATGTCTGTAGAGATGTTTCAAAAAAAGGTGTCAGAAATAAATTCCAGTGTGTATGTAGTTGTTTTTAAATGTGCATTACAGTAACAACTGAATATAACCAGATGTATGTTGTCTGCTGTGTTGTCTTGAAAGTGGTAGAAATTAATTGCAGTATGAATTATTTTCAAATTGCACCTGAAATGGGTATTGCTAGAGTTTGTGCAATATATAAATTGTGTGGGCGTTACAGGAGTGCATTTTAAAATAGACCATGGTCCAAATATGTACTTTTCCTGTTTAAAAATCTATTTGATACCTACCTTAATTGTTAAAAAAAGACGATTTCCTTACCTCACACCACCCCAGCGACCCAGGTTTGGGAACGACCTCGGGTCGCTAGGGAGCCAGCTTGCGGGGGGAGGAGACAGTCAAAGTGGGACTGAGCTGCTATGCATCTCTCCCCTCTGAGGTGGCAGCCCACTCCTCTGTAGTTCCGCTCCCACCAGGTAGAGGTTCGGTTGGAGCGCAGGCAAGAGGGAGTGGCAATGAAAGTCTGGGGTGGGGAGGAAGGGGTCACCGGATCCTGGCATAAATGTGTGCCTCAACGTGCATGCACGCTTGTGTATGCCATGGTCCCGGGGGAGTGTAAAACCACAAAATAATAAAAAATAGAATATGAAAATAAAAAAGACGATTTCCAGCAGTCGCTGCCTTTCTAAGGTTCTCCACCAAGTAAGTGTAGGCAGTGTGCTCTAGTGCTAAGAGCATGGCTGGCAATCAGGAAATCACAGGTGTAAACCCCACTTGAGCCAAATACTGTGTGACCCTGAGCAAGTCACTTAACCTCCCAGTTCTCCTGTCCAAGCAGCTGTGAAAATGGGAAGAAGCAGGACCTCACTGGAAGTAAGATGTTGAATATCAGCTAGGTTATCCTGGGGAAATAAATTGAAAAAAAAAAAAAAGAACAACACTGTCAGCAATCCCTTAGCTTTCCTGTCTCCTCCCCTCCCATGTGGTAAAAGCGTTAGAACATTGCTGAAAACTGTGAGATCACTGAGTCACTCCCTGCTAGTGCCAAATATTACACTATGTGACCTATTAATATAGTACATGTTTCATCACAAGCTAAGCCCTTTTTTAAATTCATTTACCCTCTCACTAAAAAAGCTTAACAATTTGGCTATAAAACTAGAAAGCAAGAAAACATTAAGGCATTGACCAAAGGTTGCTCATTTTGCAACTACAAGTTACCAATTGCTCTGGGTTTCTGATTGAGCTGTGTGTACCTCTGAGACCTGGGATTAGAATAAAGGCAGTGACTGGAGTAGATTGGGCAGTATGCAGCAAGCAAATGGTTCGTAGCTGGAAGTGCCTGCTGGAGGTTGGACATTTTTTAATTTTTGCATTTAATAAAATAAAGAAAAAATTAACAATGTCTGCAATTGCAGTTTGCTGATTGCTATTTGCTTCAGGCTGAGCTGTATGTATCCATGAGACTTTGGTATAGAGTGAAAGGAGTGCCTTGGGGAGCCTTGGCAGTAGATGGTCACTGGCAGTGCCCACTACTAGTTGGGATATTTTCTTTGCAGATATAAAATAAAACATATTTACCTCCAATCCTCTCCATAAAATAAAAAATATTTATCTCCTACCATCTCTATAAAATAAAGAATATTTACCTCCTATCTTCTCTATAAAATAAAACCTATTTACCGCCTACCCTCTATATAAAATAAACCCTATTTACCTCCTACCCTGTCTATGAAATAAAACTTATTTATCTCCTACCGTCTCTGAAAATAAAACCTATTTACCTCCTACCCTCTGTAAAATAAAACAAATTTACCTCCTATCCTCCATGTAAAATAAAACCTGTTTACCTCCTACCATCTCTATAAAATAAAACCTGTTTACCTCCTACCCTCTCTGTAAAATAAAACATATTTACCACAACCCTCTCTGTAAAATAAAACATATCTACCTCCTCTCCTCGCCTCTCTGTAAAATAAAACATATTTATCTCTATCCCCTCTGTAAAATAAAACATATTTACCTCCTACCCTCTCGGTAAAATAAAACCTGTTTACCTCCTACCCACTCTATAAAATAAAACCGGTTTACCTCCTACCCTCTCTGTAAAATAAAACCTGTATACCTCCTACCCTCTCTGTAAAATAAAACCTATTTACCTCCTACCCTCTCTATAAATTAATACATATTTACCTCCTACCCTCTCTGCAAAATAAAACATATTTACCTCTACCCTCACTGTAAAATAAAACATACTCACCTCCTACCCTCTCTGTAAAATAAAACATATTTACCTCTACCCTCTCTGTAAAATAAAACATATTTACCTTCTACCCTCTCTGTAAAATAAAACATATTTACCTCTACCCTCTCTGTAAAATAAAACATATTTACCTCTTCTCCTCTCTGTAAAATAAAACATATTTACCTCCTCTCCTCTCCTCTCCTCTCTGTAAAATAAAACATATTTATCTCTACCCTCTCTGTAAAATAAAACATATTTACCGCCTACTCTCTCTGTAAAATAAAACTCATTTACCTCCTACCCCCTCTGTAAAATAAAACCTGTTTACCTCCTACCCTCTCTATAAAATAAAACCTGTATAACTCCTACCCTCTCTGCAAAATAAAACCTGTTTACCTCCTACCCTCTCTGTAAAATAAAACCTATTTACCTCCTACCCTCTCTGTAAATTAAAACATATAAACCTCCTACCCTCTCTGCAAAATAAAACATATTTACCTCTACCCTCTCTGTAAAATAAAACATATTTACCTCCTTCCCCCTCTGTAAAAAAAAAACATATTTACCTCTACCCTCTCTGTAAAATAAAACATATTTACCTCATACCCTCACTGTAAAATAAAACATATTTACCTCTACACTCTCTGTAAAATAAAACACATTTACCTCCTCTCCTCTCCTCTCTGTAAAATAGAGTCAAGCCATACAAAGACAAAAGTACTGGACTTTAGGAGGGTTGACTTTGCCAAATGGGTGAGTGCCTCATGAATGCACTAGCAACAGGCGTGGGAAGGAGGGTGGAAGAACAATGGGAATAATAAAACTGCCATCACAGAGGTAACGAGCCTTTGTGTGAACAAATAAACAAAACAAGATGATGTTGAAACCACTATGGTTCTCAAAGGAAGTGGCAGTGAAGGTTCAAGAGAAAGAAAGCATTCAGGAAGTACAATGAATGCAGAGGAGCAGGACAGAGAACTGTATCAGTTAAAAGCAAAAGGAGGCTGGGAAGGCAGTCAGAACAGCAAAGGCCCAACTGAGGAAAAGATAGCCAACCAGTTAAGAAGGGGAATAAACCTTTATAGGTACATCAGGAGCAAAGGAAGACCAAGGGAGGGATAGTGAGGCTTAATAAAGGGGAGGGAGGGTGGGCAGAGGAGAATGTGAAAAGGCAGAGATATTAAACAAATATTTTTGCTCAGTATTTACAAAGAAAGAGGGGAGGTACATAAAACAAACAGTAGTAACACTCTGGATACAGAAGTTGATACCAGCCCATTTACAGAAGAAAGGGTTCTGAAAGAACTCTTAAAACTGAAGGTGGACAAAGCAATGGGGCCTGATGGGATTCATCCCAGAATTCTAAAGAACTAAGGGTAGAACTAGTGACACCACTGACTACCCTCTTTAACAAATCATGGAGGATGGGGTGGTACCCGAGGACTGGAGGAGGGCAGATGTGATTCCCCTTCACAAAAGTGGGAGCAAGGCAGAAGCATAAAACTATAGACCTGTTAGTTTAACCTCAGTGATAGGGAAAATGATGGAATCACTTCTAAAGGAAAGAATTGTCGCGTATCTAGAGGCCAGAAGGGCACAGGACCCTAGGCAGCATGGATTCACAGTGGGAAGGTCATGCCAGACGAATCTGATAGATTTCTTTGACTGGGTGACCAAAGCAGTAGATCAGGGAGGGGCTGTGGACATGGCCTACCTAGACTTTAGCAAGGCATTTGACACAGTCCCACACAAAAGATTAATATATAAGTTAGCCAGCCTGGGAGTGGGTCCCAAGATGACAGCCTGGGTGAGAATTGGCTGGAGAATAGGACACAGAGAGTAATAGTAAATGGAGTCCACTCAGAAGAAAGGAGGTTACTAGCGAGGTACCGCGAGGTTCAGTATTAGGACCAGTCCTCTTCAATGTCTTTATAGCGACATTGCAGAAGGACTGGAAGGAAAAGTATGTCTCTTTGCAGATGACACTAAGATCTGCAACAGAGTTGATGCACATGGTGGGGTGGGAAGGGATGAAAAGGGACTTGGCAAGGTTAGAGGAATGGTCAAATGTATGGAAGTTTAGATTCAATGCTAAGAAGTGCAGGTAATGCACCTGGGAAACAAAAACCAGGGAAGAGTACACAATGGGGTGAGATACTAACAACAAAATGGAAAGGGACCTGGGGTAGTCATATCAGATGAACTAAAGGTGGGCAAGCAATGTGAGAAGGCAGCAAGGAGGCTGGGGGATACTGGGATGCATGGGAGGCATCACCAGTAGTAAACAGGAAGTTATTATCCTCTGTACAGACAGCTGGTGAGACCCCATCTGAGTACTGTGTGCAGTTCTGGAGACCCAATCTCCATAAGAGACATAGACAGGATGGAAGCTGTCAGAGGAGGGCAACTAAAATGATGCAGGGTCTGCACGGAGGACATATGAAGAGAGACTTAAGGAGCTTAATATGTATAGCCTCGAGGAAAGGAGGGAGAGGGGACATGATAGAAACTTTCAAGTACCTCAAGGGAATCAACAAAGTCCAAGAGGGTAGCATCTTTCAAAAAAAGAGGTGTGCAAGAACAAGAGGGCACAATTTGAAGATGGAGGGTGGCTCAGAGGTAATTTAAGGAAGTATTTTTTCACAGAGAGGGTTGTGGATGCATGGAATGGCTTTCCGGCGGAGGTTGTGGAGTCAAAATCAGTGGTGGAATTCAAGCATGCATGGGATAGTCATAAGGCCATTCTGGGGGGTGGGGGTAGGAAGAAGTAGGCTGCTGGTTAACTAGGATCTGTAGCTTATCCAGTAGGTAGGGAAATGGGCAGACTGGGTGGGCCAAGCGGTCCTTATCTGCTGTCAAATTCTATGTTTCTATGTTTCTATGTAAATAAAACATATTTATCTCTACCCTCTCTGTAAAATAAAACATATTTACCTCCTACCCTCTCTGTAAAATAAAACATGTTTACCTCTACCCTCTCTGTAAATTAAAACATATTTACCTTCTACTCTCTCTGTAAAATAAAACATATTTACCTCTACCCTCTCTGTAAAATAAAACATATTTACCTCCTGCCCTCTCTGTAAAATAAAACATATTTACCTCTACCCTCTCTGTAAAATAAAACATATTTACCTCCTCTCCTCTCTGTAAAATAAAACATATTTACCCCTACCCTCTCTGTAAAATAAAACATATTTACCTCCTACCCTCTCTGTAAAATAAAACATATTTACCCCCTACCGTCTCTGTAAAATAAAACATATTTACCTCCTCTCCACTCTGTAAAATAAAATGTATTTACCTCCTACCCTCTCTGTAAAATAAAACATATTTACCTCTACCCTCTCTGTAAAATCAAACATATTCACCTCCTCTCCTCTCTGTAAAATAAAACATATTTACCTACACCCTCTCTGTAAAATAAAACATATTTAACTCTACCATCTCTGGAAAATAAAACGTATTTACCTCCTACCAGCTCTGTAAAATAAAACATATTTTCCTCCTACCCTCTCTGTAAAATAAAACATATTCACCTCTACCCTCTCTGTAAAATCAAACATATTTACCTCCTACGCTGTCTGTAAAATAAAACATATTTACCTCTACCCTCTCTGTAAAATAAAACTTATTTACCTCCTACCCTCTCTGTAAAATAAAACCTATTTACTTCCTCTCCTCTCTGTAAAATAAAACATATTTTCCTCCTACCCTCTCTGCAAAATAAAACATATTTACCTCCTTTCCTCTCCTCTCTGTAAAATAAAACATATTTACCTCCTACCCTCTTTGTAAAATAAAACATATTTACTTCTACCCTCTCTGTAAAATAAAACATATTTACCACCTCTACTTTCCTCTCTATAAAATAAAACATATTTACCTCTACCCTCTCTGTAAAATAAAACATATTTACCTCCTAACCTCTCTGTAAAATAAAACATGTTTACCTCTACCCTCTCTGTAAAATTAAACATATTTACCTCCTACCCTCTCTGTAAAATGAAACATGTTTACCTCCTACCCTCTTAGTAAAATAAAACATAATTACCTCTACCCTCTCTGTAAAATAATACATATTTACCTCCTCTCCTCTCCTCTCTGTAAAATAAAACATATTTACCACCTACCCTCTCAGTAAAATAAAACATATTTACCTCCTACCAGCTCTGTCAAATAAAACATATTTACCTCCTACCCTCTCTGTAAAATAAAACATATTTACCACCTACCCTCTCTGTAAAATAAAACATATTTACCTCTACCCTCTCTGTAAAATAAAACATGTTTACCTCCTACTCTCTCTGTAAAATAAAACATATTTACCTCATACCTGGTCTGTAAAATAAAACATATTTACCTCTACCCTCTGTGTAAAATAAAACATATTTACCTCCTACCCTCTCTGTAAAATAAAACATATTTACCTCCTCTCCTCTCTGTAAAATAAAACATATTTACCTACTACCCTCTCTGTAAAATAAAACATATGTACCTCCTCTCCTCTCTGTAAAATAAGACTTATTTACCTCTAGCCTCTCTGTAAAATAAAACATATTTACCTCCTCTTCTCACCTCTCTGTAAAATAAAACATATTTACCTCCTACCCTCTCTGTAAAATAAAACATATTTACCTCTACCCTCTCTGTAAAATAAAACATATTTACCTCCTCTCCTCTCTGTAAAATAAAACATATTTACCTCCTCTCCTCTCCTCTCCTCTCTGTAAAATAAAACATATTTATCTCTACCCTCTCTGTAAAATAAAACATATTTACCGCCTACTCTCTCTGTAAAATAAAACATGTTTACCTCTACCCTCTCTGTAAAATAAAACTCATTTACCTCCTACCCCCTCTGTAAAATAAAACCTGTTTACCTCCTACCCTCTCTGTAAAATAAAACCTATTTACCTCCTACCCTCTCTGTAAATTAAAACATATATACCTCCTACCCTCTCTGCAAAATAAAACATATTTACCTCTACCCTCTTTGTAAAATAAAACATATTTACCTCCTTCCCCCTCTGTAAAAAAAAACATATTTACCTCTACCCTCTCTGTAAAATAAAACATATTTACCTCATACCCTCACTGTAAAATAAAACATATTTACCTCTACACTCTCTGTAAAATAAAACACATTTACCTCCTCTCCTCTCCTCTCTGTAAAATAGAGTCAAGCCATACAAAGACAAAAGTACTGGACTTTAGGAGGGTTGACTTTGCCAAAATGGGTGAGTGCCTAAGGAATGCACTAGCAAATAGGCGGGAAGGAGGGGTGGAAGAACAATGGGGAATAATAAAAACTGCCATCACAGAGGTAACGAGCCTTTGTGTGAAGCAAATAAACAAAACAAGATGATGTAAGAAACCACTATGGTTCTCAAAGGAAGTGGCAGTGAAGGCTGAAGAGAAAAAGAAAACATTCAGGAAGTACAATGAATCGCAGCAGGAGCAGGACAGAGAACTGTATCAGTTAAAGCAAAAGGAGGCTGGGAAGGCAGTCAGAACAGCAAAGGCCCAAACTGAGGAAAAGATAGCCAACTCAGTTAAGAAGGGGAATAAAACCTTTATAGGTACATCAGGGAGCAAAGGAAGACCAAGGAGGGATAGTGAGGCTTAATAAAGGGGAGGAGGGTGGGCAGAGGAGAATGTGAAAAGGCAGAGATATCAAACAAATATTTTGCCCAGTATTTACAAAGGAAGAGGGAGGTACATAAAACAAACAGTAGTAACACTCTGGATACAGAAGTTGATACCAGCCCATTTACAGAAGAAAGGGTTCTGAAAGAACTCTTAAAACTGAAGGTGGACAAAGCAATGGGGCCTGATGGGATTCATCCCAGAATTCTAAAAGAACTAAGGGTAGAACTAGTGACACCACTGACTACCCTCTTTAACAAATCATGGGAGGATGGGGTGGTACCCGAGGACTGGAGGAGGGCAGATGTGATTCCCCTTCACAAAAGTGGGAGCAAGGCAGAAGCATAAAACTATAGACCTGTTAGTTTAACCTCAGTGATAGGGAAAATGATGGAATCACTTCTAAAGGAAAGAATTGTCACGTATCTAGAGGCCAGAAGGGCACAGGACCCTAGGCAGCATGGATTCACAGTGGGAAGGTCATGCCAGACGAATCTGATAGATTTCTTTGACTGGGTGACCAAAGCAGTAGATCAGGGAGGGGCTGTGGACATGGCCTACCTAGACTTTAGCAAGGCATTTGACACAGTCCCACACAAAAGATTAATATATAAGTTAGCCAGCCTGGGAGTGGGTCCCAAGATGGCAGCCTGGGTAAAGAATTGGCTGGAGAATAGGACACAGAGAGTAATAGTAAATGGAGTACACTCAGAAGAAAGGAGGGTTACTAGCGGGGTACCGCATGGTTCAGTATTAGGACCAGTCCTCTTCAATGTCTTTATAAGCGACATTGCAGAAGGACTGGAAGGAAAAGTATGTCTCTTTGCAGATGACACTAAGATCTGCAACAGAGTTGATGCACATGGTGGGGTGGAAAGGATGAAAAGGGACTTGGCAAGGTTAGAGGAATGGTCAAATGTATGGAAGTTTAGATTCAATGCTAAGAAGTGCAAGGTAATGCACCTGGGAAACAAAAACCCAGGGGAAGAGTACACAATGGGGGTGAGATACTAACAACAACAAAATGGAAAGGGACCTGGGGGTAGTCATATCAGATGAACTAAAGGTGGGCAAGCAATGTGAGAAGGCAGCAAGGAGGGCTGGGGGGATACTGGGATGCATAGGGAGAGGCATCACCAGTAGTAAACAGGAAGTTATTATCCTCTGTACAGACAGCTGGTGAGACCCCATCTGAGTACTGTGTGCAGTTCTGGAGACCCAATCTCCAAAAGACATAGACAGGATGGAAGCTGTCCAGAGGAGGCAACTAAAATGGTGCAGGGTCTGCACGGAGGACATATGAAGAGAGACTTAAGAAGCTTAATATGTATAGCCTCGAGGAAAGGAGGGGAGGGGACATGATAGAAACTTTCAAGTACCTCAAGGAATCAACAAAGTCCAAGAGGGTAGCATCTTTCAAAAGAGTGTGCAAGAACAAGAGGGCACAATTTGAAGATAGAGGGGGTGGCTCAGAGGTAATTTTGGAAGTATTTTTTCACAGAGGGTTGTGGATGCATGGAATGGCTTTCCGCGGAGGTTGTGGAGTCAAAATCAGAGGTGGAATTCAAGCATGCATGGGATAGTCATAAGGCCATTCTGGGGGTTGGGGGTAGGAAGAAGTAGGCTGCTGGTTAACTAGGATCTGTAGCTTATCCAGTAGGTAGGGAAATGGGCAGACTGGGTGGGCCAAGCGGTCCTTATCTGCTGTCAAATTCTATGTTTCTATGTTTCTATGTAAATAAAACATATTTATCTCTACCCTCTCTGTAAAATAAAACATATTTACCTCCTACCCTCTCTGTAAAATAAAACATGTTTACCTCTACCCTCTCTGTAAATTAAAACATATTTACCTTCTACTCTCTCTGTAAAATAAAACATATTTACCTCTTCCGTCTGTGTAAAATAGAACATATTTACCTCCTACCCTCTCTCTAAATTAAAACATATTTACCTCTACCCTCTCTGTAAAATAAACATATTTACCTCCTACCCTCTCTGTAAAATAAAACATATTTACCCCCTACCGTCTCTGTAAAATAAAACATATTTACCTCCTCTCCACTCTGTAAAATAAAATGTATTTACCTCCTTCCCTCTCTGTAAAATAAAACATATTTATCTCTACCCTCTCTGTAAAATCAAACATATTCACCTCCTCTCCTCTCTGTATAATAAAACATATTTACCTATACCCTCTCTGTAAAATAAAACATATTTACCTACTACCCTCTCTGTAAAATAAAACATATGTACCTCCTCTCCTCTCTGTAAAATAAGACTTATTTACCTCTAGCCTCTCTGTAAAATAAAACATATTTACCTCCTCTTCTCACCTCTCTGTAAAATAAAACATATTTACCTCCTACCCTCTCTGTAAAATAAAACATATTTACCTCTACCCTCTCTGTAAAATAAAACATATTTACCTCCTCTCCTCTCTGTAAAATAAAACATATTTACCTCCTCTCCTCTCCTCTCCTCTCTGTAAAATAAAACATATTTATCTCTACCCTCTCTGTAAAATAAAACATATTTACCGCCTACTCTCTCTGTAAAATAAAACATGTTTACCTCTACCCTCTCTGTAAAATAAAACTCATTTACCTCCTACCCCCTCTGTAAAATAAAACCTGTTTACCTCCTACCCTCTCTGTAAAATAAAACCTATTTACCTCCTACCCTCTCTGTAAATTAAAACATATATACCTCCTACCCTCTCTGCAAAATAAAACATATTTACCTCTACCCTCTCTGTAAAATAAAACATATTTACCTCCTTCCCCCTCTGTAAAAAAAAACATATTTACCTCTACCCTCTCTGTAAAATAAAACATATTTACCTCATACCCTCACTGTAAAATAAAACATATTTACCTCTACACTCTCTGTAAAATAAAACACATTTACCTCCTCTCCTCTCTCTGTAAAATAGAGTCAAGCCATACAAAGACAAAGTACTGGACTTTAGGAGGGTTGACTTTGCCAAATGGGTGAGTGCCTCATGAATGCACTAGCAACAGGCGTGGGAAGGAGGGTGGAAGAACAATGGGAATAATAAAACTGCCATCACAGAGGTAACGAGCCTTGTGTGAAGCAAATAAACAAAACAAGATGATGTAAGAAACCACTATGGTTCTCAAAGGAAGTGGCAGTGAAGGCTGAAGAAGAAAGAAAGCATTCAGGAAGTACAATGAATGAGCAGGAGCAGGACAGAGAACTGTATCAGTTAAAGCAAAAGGAGGCTGGGAAGGCAGTCAGAACAGCAAAGGCCCAAACTGAGGAAAAGATAGCCAACCCAGTTAAGAAGGGAATAAACCTTTATAGGTACATCAGGAGCAAAGGAAGACCAAGGGAGGGATAGTGAGGCTTAATAAAGGGAGGAGGGTGGGCAGAGGAGAATGTGAAAAAGCAGAGATATTAAACAAATATTTTGCTCAGTATTTACAAAGGAAGAGGGAGGTACATAAAACAAACAGTAGTAACACTCTGGATACAGAAGTTGATACCAGCCCATTTACAGAAGAAAGGGTTCTGAAAGAACTCTTAAAACTGAAGGTGGACAAAGCAATGGGGCCTGATGGTTCATCCCAGAATTCTAAAAGAACTAAGGGTAGAACTAGTGACACCACTGACTACCCTCTTTAACAAATCATGGGGATGAGGTGGTACCCGAGGACTGGAGGAGGGCAGATGTGATTCCCTCTCACAAAAGTGGGAGCAAGGCAGAAGCATAAAACTATAGACCTGTTAGTTTAACCTCAGTGATAGGAAAATGATGGAATCACTTCTAAAGGAAAGAATTGTCGCGTATCTAGAGGCCAGAAGGGCACAGGACCCTAGGCAGCATGGATTCACAGTGGAAGGTCATGCCAGACGAATCTGATAGATTTCTTTGACTGGGTGACCAAAGCAGTAGATCAGGGAGGGCTGTGGACATGGCCTACCGAGACTTTAGCAAGGCATTTGACACAGTCCCACACAAAGATTAATATATAAGTTAGCCAGCCTGGGAGTGGGTCCCAAGATGGCAGCCTGGGTAAAGGTGGCTGGAGAATAGGACACAGAGTAATAGTAAATGGAGTCCCTCAGAAGAAAGGAGGGTTACTAGCGAGGTACCGCGAGGTTCAGTATTAGGACCAGTCCTCTTCAATGTCTTTATAAGCGACATTGCAGAAGGACTGGAAGGAAAATATGTCTCTTTGCAGATGACACTAAGATCTGCAACAGAGTTGATGCACATGGTGGGGTGGAAAGGATGAAAAAGGACTTGGCAAGGTTAGAGGAATGGTCAAATGTATGGAAGTTTAGATTCAATGCTAAGAAGTGCAGGTAATGCACCTGGGAAACAAAAACAGGGGAAGAGTACACAATGGGGTGAGATACTAACAACAACAAAATGGAAAGGGACCTGGGGTAGTCATATCAGATGAACTAAAGGTGGGCAAGCAATGTGAGAAGGCAGCAAGGAGGCTGGGGGATACTGGGATGCATAGGGAGAGGCATCACCAGTAGAAAACAGGAAGTTATTATCCTCTGTACAGACAGCTGGTGAGACCCCATCTGAGTACTGTGTGCAGTTCTGGAGACCAATCTCCATGAGACATAGACAGGATGGAAGCTGTCCAGAGGAGGGCAACTAAAATGATGCAGGGTCTGCACGGAGGACATATGAAGAGACTTAAGGAGCTTAATATGTATAGCCTCGAGGAAAGGAGGAGAGGGGACATGATAGAAACTTTCAAGTACCTCAAGGAATCAACAAAGTCTAAGAGGTAGCATCTTTCAAAAGTGTGCAAGAACAAGAGGGCACAATTTGAAGATAGAGGGTGGCTCAGAGGTAATTTAAGGTAGTATTTTTTCACAGAGAGGGTTGTGGATGCATGGAATGGCTTTCCGGAGGAGGTAGTGGAGTCAAAATCAGTGGTGGAATTCAAGCATGCATGGGATAGTCATAAGGCCATTCTGGGTGGTGGGGGTAGGAAGAAGTAGGCTGCTGGTTAACTAGGATCTGTAGCTTATCCAGTAGGTAGGGAAATGGGCAGACTGGGTGGGCCAAGCGGTCCTTATCTGCCGTCAAATTCTATGTTTCTATGTTTCTATGTAAATAAAACATATTTATCTCTACCCTCTCTGTAAAATAAAACATATTTACCTCCTACCCTCTCTGTAAAATAAAACATGTTTACCTCTACCCTCTCTGGAAATTAAAACATATTTACCTCCTACCCTCTCTCTAAATTAAAACATATTTACCTCTACCCTCTCTGTAAAATAAACATATTTACCTCCTACCCTCTCTGTAAAATAAAACATATTTACCCCTACCGTCTCTGTAAAATAAAACATATTTACCTCCTCTCCTCTCTGTAAAATAAAATGTATTTACCTCCTACCCTCTCTGTAAAATAAAACATATTTACCTCTACCCTCTATGTAAAATCAAACATATTCACCTCCTCTCCTCTCCTCTCTGTAAAATAAAACATATTTACCTATACCCTCTCTGTAAAATAAAACATATTTTCCTCCTACCCTCTCTGTAAAATAAAACATATTCACCTCTACCCTCTCTGTAAAATCAAACATATTTACCTCCTACCCTCTCTGTAAAATAATACATGTTTACCTCCTACCCTCTCTATAAAATAAAACATATTTACCTACTACGCTCTCTGTAAAATAAAACATATTTACCTCTACCCTCTCTGTAAAATAAAACATATTTACCTCCTACCCTCTCTGTAAAATAAAACATATTTACCTCCTACCCTCTCTGTAAAATAAAACATATTTACCTCCTACCCTCTCTGTAAAATAAAACATAATTACCTCTACCCTCTCTGTAAAATAAAACATATTTACCTCCTCTCCTCTCCTCTCTGTAAAATAAAACATATTTACCACCTACCCTCTCAGTAAAATAAAACATATTTACCTCCTTCCTCTCTGTAAAATAAAACATATTTACCTCCTACCCTCTCTGTAAAATAAAACATATTTACCTCACCTCTCTGTAAAATAAAACATATTTACCACCTCTACTCCTCTTGTAAAATAAAACATATTTACCTCTACCCTCTCTGTAAAATAAAACATATTTACCTCCTACCCTCTCTGTAAAATAAAACATATTTACCTCTACCCTCTCTGTAAAATTAAACATATTTACCTCCTACCCTCTCTGTAAAATGAAACATGTTTACCTCCTACCCTCTTTGTAAAATAAAACATAATTACCTCTACCCTCTCTGTAAAATAATACATATTTACCTCCTCTCCTCTCCTCTCTGTAAAATAAAACATATTTACCACCTACCCTCTCAGTAAAATAAAACATATTTACCTCCTACCAGCTCTGTCAAATAAAACATATTTACCTCCTACCCTCTCTGTAAAATAAAACATATTTACCACCAACCCTCTCTGTAAAATAAAACATATTTACCTCTACCCTCTCTGTAAAATCAAACATGTTTACCTCCTACCCTCTCTGTAAAATAAAACATATTTACCTCATACCCGGTCTCTAAAATAAAACATATTTTCCTCTACCCTCTGTGTAAAATAAAACATATTTACCTCCTACCCTCTCTGTAAAATTAAACATATTTACCTCCTCTCCTCTCTGTAAAATAAAACATATTTACCTACTACCATCTCTGTAAAATAAAACATATGTACCTCCTCTCCTCTCTGTAAAATAAAACTTATTTACCTCTACCCTCTCTGTAAAATAAAACATATTTACCTCCTCTTCTCACCTCTCTGTAAAATAAAACATATTTACCTCCTACCCTCTCTGTAAAATAAAACATATTTACCTCTACCCTCTCTGTAAAATAAAACATATTTATCTCCTACCCTCCATGAAAAACAAAACATATTTACCTCCACCCTCTTTGTAAAATAAAACATATTTTCCTCCTCTCCTCTCCTCTCTGTAAAATAAAACATATTTACCTCTTCCCTCTCTGTAAAATAAAACATATTTACCTCCTACCCTCTCTGTAAAATAAAACATGTTTACCTCTACCCTCTCTGTAAAATAAAACATGTTTACCTCCTACCCTCTCTGTAAAATAAAACATATTTACCTCCTATCCTCTATGTAAAATAAAACATGTTTACCTCCTACCCTCTCTGTAAAAAAAAACCTATTTACCTCCTACCCTCTCTGTAAAATAAAAAATGTTTACCCTCTACCCTCTCTGTAAAATAAAGCATATTTATTTCCTACCCTCTCTGTAAAATAAAAAATATTTACCTCCTACCCTCACTTTAAAATAAAGCATATTTACCTCCTATCATCCCTATAAAATCAAACATATTTACCACCTACCCTCTCTGTAAAATAAAACATATTTACCTCCTACCTTCTCTGCAAAATAAAACCTGTTTACCTCCTTCCCTCTCTGTAAAATAAAACCTGTTTAACTCCTACCCTCTGTAAAATAAAACCTGTTTACCTCCTACCCTCTCTGTAAAATAAAACCTGTTTGCCTCCTACCCTCTCTGTAAAATAAAACCTATTTACCTCCTACTCTCTCTGTAAAATAAAATCTATTTACCTCCTACCCTCTCTGTAAAATAAAACCTATTAACCTCCTAAACTCTATGTAAAATAAAACCTATTTACCTCTTACCCTCTCTGTAAAATAAAACATATTTATCTCCTACCCTCTCTGTAAAATAAAACATATTTACTTCCTAATCTCTCTATGAAATAAAACCTATATACCTCCTTCCCTCTCTGTAAAATAAACATATTTAGCTTCTACCCTCTCTGAAAAATAAAACATATTTACCTCCTACCCTCTCTGTAAAATAAAACATATTTACCTCTACCCTCTTTGTAAAATAAAACATATTTTCCTCCTCTCCTCTCCTCTCTGTAAAATAAAACATATTTACCTCTACCCTCTCTGTAAAATAAAACATATTTAGCACCTACCCTCTCTGTAAAATAAAACATGTTTACCTCTACCCTCTCTGTAAAATTAAACATATTTACCTCCTACCCTCTCTGTAAAAAGAAACATGTTTACCTCCTACCCTCTTTGTATAATAAAACATATTTACCTCCTACCCTCTCTGTAAAATGAAACATGTTTACCTCGTACACTCTCGATAAAATAAAACCTATTTACCTCCTACCTCTCTGTAAAATAAAAACATGTTTACCTCTACCTCTCTGTAAAATAAAACTATTTACTCCCTACCCTTTCCGTAAAATAAAAAATATGTACCTCCAACCTCCCCTTTAAAATAAAGCATATTTACCTCCTACCCTCTCTGTAAAATAAAACATATTTACCACCTACTCTCTCTGTAAAACAAAACATATTTACCTCCTACCTTCTCTGTAAAATAAAACCTGTTTACCTCCTACCCTCTTTGTAAAATAAAACCCGTTTAACTCCTACCCTCTGTAAAATAAAACCTGTTTACCTCCAACCCTCTCTGTAAAATAAAACCTGTTTACCTCCAACCCTCTATGTAAAATAAAACCTATTTACCTCCTACCCTCTCTGTAAAGAAAAACATATTTACCTCCTACTCTCTCTGGAAAATAAAATCTATTTACCTCCAACCCTCTCTGTAAAATAAAACCTATTTACCTCCTACCCTCTCTGTAAAATAAAACCTATTTACTTCCTACCCTCTCTGCAAAATCAAACCTATTTACCTCCTACCCTCTCTGTAAAATAAAAAATATTTACTTCCTACCCTCTCTGTAAAATAAAACATATTTACCTCCTCTCCTCTCTGTAAAATAAAACATATTTACCTCCTACCCTCTCTGTAAAATAAAACATATTTACCTCCTCTCCTCTCTGTAAAATAAAACCTATTTACCTCCTACCCTCTCTGCAAAATCAAACATATTTACCTCTACCCTCTCTGTAAAATTAAACATATTTACCTCCTACCCTCTCTCTAAAATGAAACATGTTTACCTCCTACCCTCTTTGTAAAATAAAACATATTTACCTCTACCCTATCTGTAAAATAAAACCTATTTACCTCCTACCCTCTCTGTAAAATAAAACCTATTTACCTCCTACCCTCTCTGTAAAATAAACATATTTACCTCCTACCCTCTCTGTAAAATAAAACATATTTACCTCCTACCCTCTCTGTAAAATAAAACCTATTTACCTCCTACCCTCTCTGTAAAATAAAAATGTTTACCTCTACCCTCTCTGTAAAATAAAACATATTTACCTCCTACCTCTCTGTAAAATAAAAATATTTACCTCCTACCCTCTGTAAAATAAAGCATATTTACTTATCCTACTCCTGTAAAATAAAACATATTTACCTCCTACCCTCTCTGTAAATAAACCATATTTACCTCCTACCCTCTCTGTAAAATAAAACCATGTTTACCTACAACCCTCTCAGAAAAATAAAACATTTACCTCCTACCCTCTGTAAATTAAGACATGTTTACCTCCTACCCTCTCTGTAAAATAAAACATATTTACCTCCTACCCGCTCTGTAAAATAAAATCTATTTACCTCCTACCCTCTCTGTAAAATAAAACATATTTACCTCCTACCTCTCTGTAAAATAAAAACTATTTACCTCCTACCCTCTCTGTAAAATAAAACCTATTTACCTCCTACCCTCTCTGTAAATTAAAACCTATTTACCTCCTACCCTGTCTGTAAAATAAAACATATTTACCTCCTACCCTCTCTGTAAAATAAAACATATTTACCTCCTTCCCTCTCTGTAAAATAAAACATATTTACCTCCTACCCTCTCTGTAAAATAAACATGTTTACCTCCTACCTCTCTGTAAAATAAAACATATTCACCTACCCTCTCTGTAAAATAAAACCTGCCTCTACCCTCTCTGTAAATAAAACCTGTTCCTCCTACCCTCTCTGTAAATAAACTATTCCCTTTACCTCCTACCCTCCTGTAAAATAAAACTTTACCTCCTACCCACTCTATAAAATAAAACCTATTTACCTCCTACCCTTACTGTAAAATAAAACATATCTACCTCCTACCCTCTCTGTAAAATTAAACCTATTCCTCCTACCCTATTTATCTCCTACCCTCTCTGTAAAATAAAACATATTAACCTCCTACCCTCTCTGTAAAATAAACATATTTACCTCCTACCCTCTCTGTAAAATAAAACATATTTACCTCCTACCCTTTCTGTAAAATAAAATATATTTACCTCCACCCTCTCTGTAAAATAAAACATATTTACCTCCTACCCTCTCTGTAAAATAAAACATATTTACCTCCTACCCTCTGTAAAATAAAACATATTTACCTCTCCCCCTCTGTAAAATAAAACATATTTACCTCTACCCTCTCTGTAAAATAAAACATATTTACCTCCTACCCTCTGTAAAATAAAACATATTTACCTCACCCTCTCTGTAAAATAAAACATATTTACCTCTACCCTCTCTGTAAAATAAAACATATTCTCACCTCTCTAAAATAACATATTACCTCTACTCTCTCTGTAAAATAAAACATATTTTCCTCCTACCCTCTCTGTAAAATAAAACATATTTACCTCTACCCTCTCTGTAAATAAAACATATTTACCTCCTCTCCTCTCCTCTCTGTAAAATAAAACATATTTACCTCTACCCTCTCTGTAAAATAAAACATATTTACCTCCTACCCTCTCTGTAAAATAAAACATATTTACCTCTACCCTCTCTGTAAAATAAAACATATTTACCTCCTCTCCTCTCCTCTCTGTAAAATAAAACATATTTACCTCCTACCCTCTCTGTAAAATAAAGCATATTTACCTCTACCCTCTCTGTAAAATAAAACATATTTACCTCCTACCCTCTCTGTAAATAAAACATGTTTACCTCCTCCTCCTCTCTGTAAAATAAAACATATTTACCTCTACCCTCTCTGTAAAATAAAACATATTACCTCCTTCCTCTCTATCAACTATTCCTCTCCTCTCTGTAAAATAAACATATTTACCTCCTACCCTCTTTGTAAAATAAAACGTATTTACCTCTACCCTCTCTGTAAAATAAAACATATTTACCTCCTCTCCTCTCCTCTCTGTAAAATAAAACATATTTACCTCTACCCTCTCTGTAAAATAAAACATATTTACCTCCTACCCTCTCTGTGAAATAAAACATGTTTACCTCTACCCTCTCTGTAAAATAAAACATATTTACCTCCTCTCCTCTCCTCTCTGTAAAATTAAACATATTTAAATCCAACCCTCTCTGTAAAATGAAACATGTTTACCTCCTACCCTCTTTGTAAAATAAAACATATTTACCTCTACCATCTCTGTAAAATAAAACATATTTACCTCCTACCCTCTCTGTAAAATAAAACATATTTACCTCCTACCCTCTCCGTAAAATAAAACATATTTACCTCCTACCCTCTCTGTAAAATAAAAAATGTTTACCCTCTACCCTCTCTGTAAAATAAAGCATATTTACTTCCTACCCTCTCTGTAAAATAAAAAATATTTACCTCCTACCCTCTCTTTAAAATAAAGCATATTTACCTCCTACCCTCTCTGTAAAATTAAACATATTTACCACCTACCCTCTCTGTAAAATAAAACATATTTACCTCCTACCCTCTCTGTAAAATAAAACATTTTTACCACCTACCCTCTCTGTAAAATAAAACATATTTACCTCCTACCCTCTCTGTAAAATAAAGCATATTTACCTCTACCCTCTCTGTAAAATCAAACATATTTACCTCCTACCCTCTCTGTAAAATAAAACATGTTTACCGCCTACTCTCTCTGTAAAATAAAACATATTTACCTCTTCTCCTCTCTGTAAAATAAAACATATTTACCTCTACCCTCTCTGTAAAATAAAACATATTTACCTCCTCTCCTCTCCTCTCTGTAAAATAAAACATATTTACCTCTACCCTCTCTGTAAAATAAAACATATTTACCTCCTACCCTCTCTGTAAAATAAAACATGTTTACCTCCTACCCTCTCTGTAAAATAAAACATATTTACCTCTACCCTCTCTGTAAAATAAACATATTTACCTCCTACCCTCTCTGTAAAATAAAACATATTTTCCTCCTACCCTCTCTGTAAAGTAAAACATATTTACCTCCCCTCTTCTCTGTAAAATAAAACATATTTTCCTCCTACCCTCTCTGTAAAATAAAACATATTTACCTCCTACCCTCTCTGTATAATGAAACATGTTTACCTCCTACCCTCTTTGTAAAATAAAACATATTTACCTCTACCCTCTCTGTAAAATAAAACATATTTACCCTCTACCCTCTCTGTAAAATAAAAAATATTTACCTCCTCTCCTCTCCTCTCTGTAAAATTAAACATATTTACCTCCTACCCTCTCTGTAAAATGAAACATGTTTACCTCCTAACCTCTTTGTAAAATAAAACATATTTACCTCTACCATCTCTGTAAAATAAAACATATTTACCTACTACCCTCTCTGTAAAATAAAACATGTTTACCTTCTACCGTCTCTGTAAAATTAAACATATTTACCTCCTACCCTCTCTGTAAAATAAAACATGTTTACCTCCATCCCTCTCTGTAAAATAAAGGATATTTACCTCCTACCCTCTCTGTAAAATAAAAAATGTTTACCCTCTACCCTCTCTGTAAAATAAAGCATATTTACTTCCTACCCTCTCTGTAAAATAAAAAATACTTACCTCCTACCCTCTCTTTAAAATAAAGCATATTTACCTCCTACCCTCTCTGTAAAATAAAACATATTTACCACCTACCCTCTCTGTAAAATAAATCATATTTACCTCCTACCCTCTCTGTAAAGTAAAACATATTTACCACCTACCCTCTCTGTAAAATAAAACATATTTACCACTACCCTCCCTATATATTAAAACATATTTACCTCTACCCTCTCTATAAAATTAAACATATTTACCTCTACCCTCTCTGTAAAATAAAACATTTTTACCTCCTCTCCTCTCTGTAAAATAAATCATATTTACCTCCTTCCCTGTCAGTAAAATAAAACATATTTACCTCCTACCCTCTCTGTAAAATTAAACATGTTTACCTCCTACCCTCTATGTAAAATAAAACATATTTACCTCCTACCCTCTCTGTAAAATTTATCATATTTACCTCCTTCCTTCTCTGTAAAATAAAAAGTATTTACCTCCTACCCTCTCTTTAAAATAAAGCATATTTACCTCCTACCCTCTCTGTAAAATAAAACATGTTTACCACCTACCCTCTCTGTAAAATAAAACATATTTACCTCCTACCCTCTCTGTAAAATAAAACATATTTACCACCTACCCTCTCTGTAAAATAAAACATATTTAGCACTACCCTCCCTATAAATTAAAACATATTTACCTCTACCCTCTCTATAAAATAAATCATATTTACCTCTACCCTCTCTGTAAAATAAACATATTTACCTCCTACCCTCTCTGTAAAATAAAACATATTTACCTCCTACCCTCTCTGTAAAATAAAACATATTTACCTCCCCTCCTCTCTGTAAAATAAAACATATTTACCTCCTACCCACTCTGTAAAATAAAACATATTTACCGCTACCCTCTCTGTAAAATAAAACATATTTACCTCTACCCTCTCTGTAAAATAAAACATATTTACCTCCTACCATCTCTGTAAAATAAAACATATTTTCCTCCTACCCTCTCTGTAAAATAAAGCATATTTACCTCTACCCTCTCTGTAAAATCAAACATATTTACCTCCTACCCTCTCTGTAAAATAAAACATGTTTACCGCCTACTCTCTCTGTAAAATAAAACATATTTACCTCCTCTCCTCTCTGTAAAATAAAACATATTTACCTGTACCCTCTCTGTAAAATAAAACATATTTACCTCCTACCCTCTCTGTAAAATGAAACATGTTTACCTCCTACCCTCTTTGTAAAATAAAACATATTTACCTCTACCCTCCCTGTAAAATAAAACATATTTACCTACTACCCTCTCTGTAAAATAAAACATGTTTACCTCCTACCCTCTCTGTAAAATAAAACATATTTACCTCCTACCCTCTCTGTAGAATAAAACATGTTTACCTCCTACCCTCTCTGTAAAATAAAGCATTTTTACCTCCTACCCTCTCTGTAAAATAAAACATATTTACCTCTACCCTCTCTATAAAATAAAACATATTTACCTCCTACCCTCCCTATAAAATAAAACATATTTACCTCCTACCCTCTCTGTAAATGAAAACATGTTTACCTCCTACCCTCTTTGTAAAATAAAACATATTTACCTCTACCATCTCTGTAAAATAAAACATATTTACCTACCATCTCTGTAAAATAAAACATGTTTACCTCCTACCCTCTCTGTAAAATAAAACATATTTACCTCCTACCCTCTCTGTAAAATAAAACATGTTTACCTCCTACCCTCTCTGTAAAATAAAAAATGTTTACCCTCTACCCTCTCTGTAAAATAAAGCATATTTACTTCCTACCCTCTCTGTAAAATAAAAAATATTTACCTCCTACCCTCTCTTTAAAATAAAGCATATTTACCTCCTGCCCTCTCTGTAAAATAAAATATATTTACCACCTACCCTCTCTGTAAAATAAAACATATTTACCTCCTACCCTCTCTGTAAAATAAAACATATTTACCACTACCCTCCCTTTAAATTAAAACATATTTACCTCTACCCTCTCTATAAAATAAAACATATTTACCTCTACCCTCTCTGTAAATTAAAACATTTTTACCTCCTCTCCTCTCTGTAAAATAAAACATATTTACCTCCTTCCCTGTCTGTAAAATAAAACATATTTACCTCCTACCCTCTCTGTAAAATTAAACATGGTTACCTCCTACCCTCTATGTAAAATAAAACATATTTACCTCCTACCCTCTCTGTAGAATTTATCATATTTACCTCCTTCCCTCTCTGTAAAATAAAAAATATTTACCTCCTACCCTCTCTTTAAAATAAAGCATATTTACCTCCTACCCTCTCTGTAAAATAAAACATATTTACCACCTACCCTCTCTGTAAAATAAAACATATTTACCACTACCCTCCCTATAAATTAAAACATATTTACCTCTACCCTCTCTGTAAAATAAATCATATTTACCTCTACCCTCTCTGTAAAATAAAACATTTTTACCTCCTCTCCTCTCTGTAAAATAAAACATATTTACTTCCTACCCTCTCTATAAAATAAAACATATTTACTTCCTACCCTCTCTGCAGCTATGTTTCCCATTCCCTTTCTGTTCCATCTAGCAAATGTACTGCTGGTCAAGCTGCTTTCTCACATTACTTTCCACCTTTCTCCTGTCAATCCACTCTGTCTCTTTTCCCTACTCCCTTTAGTCTCTTCTTCATAAGTCTTTTACTCCCGCCTGCAAATGTCTGTGACCCCAACATCTTGATCTCCTTCCCCTACTCATATTGCCCTGGCCACATTGCTATGCCCTCCCCTTGCTATGCCTACAGGGGTAATTTTCCTTTGCCTATCCTACCTCAGTTTTATCTACCACAGGTACCTGTTGTACTGTTATGCCTTTTACTGTTTATGATTATCATTCTTTTGGTGTACTACATTGCTGTATGTGATTATTATTTTGTAATGTTGTTAATTACTCTTTTTTTTTCTCCTCTAACTTCTGTGCTCCCCCGGACATATTTGGAATGAGTTGGTTATCAGCTCAGTATGTCTTTCCTGGTAAAACTGTAGAAATAAATAAATAATATATATTTAACAGCTGGCCCACCAGTGCAGCGGTACCACTACCACTCGTGGCGCCCATGACCTGGGTTTGAGAATGGACCGGAGTCGGAGCGGCGGGGAGAAGATGGAGCATCCATGGACTACTTTCCTCCTGCGTGGTGGTGGTGGGTAGATGTGCGTCTGGCATGAGATCAACCCCTGGTGGAGGCCAGGGGGTGCCACTGTGATAAGTGAGATGTTGGGAAGGCGTGCCAGACATTAGTACCTCAGTGCACTGCAACACTGCACGCTATACCTCCTAGGGGCCATAGCATCTAAAATGCCGACTATTGATGGTGCTCCATTCCTCCCATCCCACCACATCCCCCCGCAACACTCGATCGATGACTGAGTACAGTCTTCAGTTGGATTCAGCCCAATCCTGTGGCCCCACCCTGGGGGGGGAAACTGGGGGGGAAACACCGGTAGTCTGCAGTGGACCAGCTTTCTGTGGTGTGCCCATCATTCTTCACCCATCACTGCCGTCACAGAAAACACAGGGCCCTAGCAGAAGGTGGTGCCAAGTTTGGGTCTCACACAGTCTTGATCACTACCAAACAAACATGAGACTATTAAATAATTTTTTCCATTTTGCTTTGTTCCCTGGCTGACTCAAGCAGGACTACTCAGTTCTATCCTGCCCCACCCTTGACCAGTCACCACCTCCCCTGGGACCCACCTCGATCCAGTGACCCCCATGGCTTGTCCCTCAAGCCAGGAAGGGAAGGGCCATCCTTTCTCTACCCAGACATTCATTATCCAGTGTGAATCAGTGGTCCAGGTGGCGGCATTGGTTGAGGAGGGTGGGCAGAACTTCATGGGGCCCAAGTCTGCCTCTCTTTTTCATTTTCTCCTTGGGTCCCCTGCCACAGAGGCTCATGAGTGTGTGTGTGTGTGTGTGTTCATGGAGGCACGTGCATGCCACAGAACTGCAGCCCCTCCCTTATTCACACTTGGATGGCAGCACTACCCCAAGCCTTCACCTGGAGGCAGCCAAGGACCATGATGGCAGACCCCCCCCAAGAGAGAAAAGAGCGGTCCTTCAGACACTCGATCCTCTCCCCCACAGCTAACCCCCAGCAACCCAAGCTCATTCACAAACTTGGGTCACTGATGTGGTAGGTGGTAAGGCACACAGCACCTCAGTGCTCTAAACCACTGGGCCAGCATGAGACTATTACTTTTAACATCTTTATCGACTAAATGTGTCTTAGCAGTATATTGAGTCTTTGCCTTACAAACTGTCATATTGTTTGTAAAATGCAATCTTTATGTAAGCCCCTCAAAACAGGATTACTTTTGTGGGAGCTTTTGCTCAGTATTTTCCCTCCATTCTTGGGACTGGTTGGAGGCTCTGGAGGGATTTGGACCCATTTGGTCTACAGTTGGCTCTTCATGGCTCAGGCCATCCCATTGTGGTGTCCTGGCTCTTGGTGGGTGATCCAGGAGCCACTTTTCATTTCCACACTTCTGGGGGGGGCATTTTGGGGTTGTGTTTGGTCATGGGGAGTTGTCGTGGCAATGGGACCGCAGTTTGTACATAGTTATGACAGCCGCGCTACTAGACATGCACATTCGCAGGTAAAGATAAATCCAGTGGAGCGGCTGTTCCAGTCCTGGGTCTGGTTTTGTGGTCAGCCGGGCTTGGGACCGTAGTTTCAAATTAATAAAAATATTGTAATTAAAGATGGCAGTTTTGCGCTTTTGGGCATGTGCACCTGCCGGGTGTACAAAATTTAAAGAAGCAGCTGCTCCTTTTGCGGCTGAGTAGTTTTGATGCCGGCTGGCACCATGGGGCCAAAGTGCAAATAGTTATGTTTGGGACTACATGTCCCAGGGGACAGCAGGGAGCAAAGTGTTTTTGGCACTGAAGGACTGGTCCATGACTGGACCTCAGGGGTTTTGGCACCTGAGAGTTCAGGGGATAAAAGGAGAGAGACAGGATTCTGAGGAGAGGGGAGAGGTCAGAGCATGGTGTTTTCCCGCTCATCCCTATGGCCAGGTGTCTATTTTTTATTGAGCCAATCAGTGTAGTCAGGGAAATGGATGTGGCGGAGGCCGTCTGTTTGGGAGCCTTGTGTTTGGGACCAGTCTGCAATTTCAATCCCTTGAAAGGGACAGAGGGAAAAGTTTGCTGCCAGAAAGGTAACACATCTGAAGGAGTCAGAGACATGAGGTAAGGGGTTGTAGTGGTGGGCAAGGGCTCCTGGACACCCCCTGGTCCTAGTCTGCCCCTCAGTCAGGGACTGCCTATTCCTGGGCTCTGTGCCCTGATGGAGCCAGCACTGAAGGTGGCTGTGGGTCTAGGCAGCTGCCCCTCAGAAGTGTGGACTCAATGGACATGGAGAGAGGAGCAGATGAAGAGGGTGACCTTTTCAGGGTCGGCCATCCCCTGGAGGTCCATACTCCTCGCTGGGAGCTGAGACAGAAGCTAAAGGAAAGAAAAGTTGTGTTGCTGCCTGCTGTTTGAGGGCCTATTCGGCCACAAGTGTTGCTGCCTGCATTTGAACTATAGCTGCCCAGGCTATGGGTAGCTGCCTGAACTAACTTGCTCAGGGCTGTGACTTCCACGTTCCAGAGCACAACTAGCTTCAATGTGACCTGCTCGGTCCTAAGAAATCTGATTGTATTTTACTGCTTCATGGAGTGACTGTTGCTGTTTTTATCAACTGTTCATTAAATGGGATCCCCTGCTTTCTGCAGTTTTGGTGTTTGCCTCCTGTTTTACGGATGACCTGTTTTGCTGCTAAAAGAAGTTTGCTTCCACAGCAGTTCCCAGTGTGTTCCAGGGTTGATCCTGAAGAATCTGTGCACCATTTAGGAAGTTGTCAAGAGGCCTGCCTTGGTGAGACTGCCTACAAAGGTCTGCAGGTGAAAAATCAGTGTTCTTCATCTCTCCTGACCACCTCCACTCCCTGAAAGTCCAAGGGCACCCCCCGGATGGAGCTAATCCATCACCAGCACCACACGAGGGAATCCAGGTACTCTCTTTCCTGTTTTACTTCTGGACTGTGTTTCTCAGTAGTGCAGTGCCCCCCTCCCACCGAAATACCATCAGAATACCCCTAGACACCGGGAGTGGGAGGCTTGCATTCATTTAGGTCCTACCGGTAACTGTTTTTTAGGTAATTTTGTAACTTTAATCCTTTATTTGTAGTTATCATTTTTTGTAACAGTGTATAATTTAATGTATTCATAGCTGCCAAGGATTCCGTTTAAACTGAGCTTTTGCTCATTTTTTTTTATCCTGAATAAAACAAATAAAGTGAAACTAGTGTCATCAAATTTCCAGAGGAGAAAGTACAGTTTATCAAGTGAGTAGAGGCAGGCATAATATGTGCCATTAATCCTGCAATGCTACAAAGCAAGCAAGTGACACCACCACCAAAATAGGCTGTACTAGAGAGAACCGCTGAGAACTGGAGGACACACACACACTTTATTTAAAATTAGGTGACAGAGTCTAAGTTTAATCACGACTTGTGAATCATGAGTCCCAAGTTACCAGTTACCAGTCAACGTCAGTCACAAGTTATGAGTCATAACTTGAGTCATGAGTTATGAGCCACAAGTCAGAAATCATGAGCCACAAGCCACAAATCATGTGCTACAAGTCACCAGTCACAATTTTACAAATCACAAGTCATGAGTCATGAACCATGAGTTACAAGTCAGGTTTTTTTTTTTTTTCGAAGCAGATGAAATTTAAATAATACTAAATAAAAGAAAAAACACAGGAGGCATCATGTTCCTGCTCTGGGCTACTAGGTGTGGCGTTGTATGCTGGATCATGAAGTTCCTAAGCTGCAGCCACAACAGAAGGGAACCAGACAGTCATTGCCTCAGTCTCACTGGTCACAGCTGCAGTATCTGCAGGAATGGATGTTGCATGGCTGGGTGTTCCACTATCTCCCCACGCCTATCCCCTCTACAGCAAAAGCCAGATCTGATAAAGTGTTGTCAGCTCCTTGCCATAATTTAAACAGTTCTATTTTCTCTGCATAAAAAATAAACAGAAATAGGAGGGACATTATTATATAATTTGAAAATCTATGGATCCAGGGAAAGTAAATTAAGTGGTATGGATAAAGCAGATGCAAAACTCCCCCTTCGGACAGTGCAGACACCATCCTCATTTCTGTCCTGGAATGGGGGTGGGCATGTCCCAGGAAACCTCACATGTCTAGGGATTACATTTTGCTCACCAGGAGCTCTCTTACACTGAAATCTGTGTGTCATTTCACTCAGGCTTGGAAGTAAAATATTGGAGCACTCCTGAGACCCTGCCTTCATGCAGCAAGCAAGCACTCATATTTGCAAATGTCTAAGCACTTGGCCTTTCTGAAAACATCTGTCAAAGTGCATTTGTACACTTAATCTTAAATCCAAGGACCTAATTTATCTTCACACTGTCAATGTACTGTACAATCCAATATTCATCTCCAAGGGTTCTGGCTGTCCTCCCAATCCCTTTCCCAGGCTGCCACAGCCATGCCACTTTATTTTGCTGCATCTTGAAGGGATGAATAGGAGCCCTGTTTCATCCCCAGCAGCACCAGTTCATCTGTCTATATGACTGTTTTGACCATCTCTGTCCTTTCTTCACATGTACTTGTGTTATGCAGAGGGCATTTCTGCATTGTCCAGAGGATCCCTACCCCTAGTCCCGCTCTGTCTGCCCTTGCAGTTAACCACAGTTATGACTTTACATATCGGGCATTCCGAGGCATTTGTTTACCACAGCTACCCTCACTGTTTCCTTTTGTTGCCACTTATTTTCTTCTCAAAGCAGGGTTCGTGCTCTGCCTTAAAGTTCACCTTAGTATCCTGTATCATACCAACCAGGTATTTTTTTCCCATGGAATTGAGATCCTAATAACCCAAGGGAGATAATCAAGAGTCAGTACCTTCCCTTGCTAGCAACCCACTGATGCCCCTCTGGCTAAAACCATAAAAAAGGAACAGAGTAGCACACAAGGCACAGACAAAAATGTTGCAACCAAAAAGTATATTTATTTAAACCAGATCTGTGCAACACAAAATATGTACAGATGTTAAAAAGCATACTCACAAATGTGGGGGGAAGATACCACGAAAAGCAAAGGAGATCACCCCTATGTTTAAGCTCTGTGGGTTTCAACTTTCCTCTGGCTGCCTGGTGACCTTCGTTCCACCTGCTCAGATCCTTTCCCTGACAGGTCAGACTGTGGGCAATACTACCCAGGGATTTATTATGCTTCCTCCCTTTAGTCCTGGAACTGGATCTTCTGCCTTAGCTTGTGCCTTAGGTCTGCTGCAGATCTCTCCTGCTGTTTTCAGATGTGATGATTCAGTATGGGCCACACTCCAGAGTCACCTACACTGTGCTCTTCCTCAGTGCCTTTGGGAGACCTTCACAGGCTCAAGGGATTTTTTGTCATCTCTTATAAGGGGAACCTCTACTAGCATTCCCACTCCATCCAAAGGAAGACCAAGGGAGGGATAGTGAGGCTTAATAAAGGAGGGAGGGTGGGCAGAGGGTGACTGTGAAAAGGCAGAGATACTAAACAAATATTTTTGCTCAGTATTTACAAAGGAAGAGGAGGTACCTAAAACAAACAGTAGAAACACTCTGGATACAGAAGTTGATACCAGCCCATTTACAGAAGAAAGAGTTCTGAAAAGAGCTCTTAAAACTGAAGGTGGACAAAGCAATGAGGCCTGATGGATTCATCCCAGAATTCTAAAAGAACTAAGGATAGAACTAGTGACACCACTGACTACCCTCTTTAACAAATCATGGGAGGATGGGGTGGTACCTGAGGACTGGAGGAAGGGCAGATCCGATTCCCCTTCACAAAAGTGGGAGCAAGGCAGAAGCAGGAAACTACAGACCTGTTAGTTTAACCTCAGTGGTAGGGAAAATGATGGAATCACTTCTGAAGGAAAGAATTGTTGGTATCTAGAGGCCAGAGGGCACAGGACCCAAGGCAGCATGGATTCACAGCAGTTAGGTCATGCCAGACAAATCTGATAGATTTCTTTGACTGGGTGACCAAAGTAGTAGATCAGGAGGGGCTGTGGACATGGCCTACCTAGACTTTAGCAAGGCATTTGACACAGTCCCACACAAAAGATTGATATACAAGTTAGCCAGCCTGGGAGTGGGTCCCAAGATGACAGCCTGGGTAAGAATTGGCTGGAGAATAGGACACAGAGGTAATAGTAAATGGAGTCCACTCTGAAAAAGGGGGTTAGCAGTGGGTACCACAGGGTTCAGTATTAGGACCGGTCCTCTTCAGTGTCTTTATAAGCGACATTGCAGAGGGACTGGAAGGAAAAATATGTCTCTTTGCAGATGACACAAAGATCTGCAACAGAGTTGATGCACAAGGTGGGGTGGAAAGGATGAGAAGGACTTGGCAAGGTTAGAGGAATGGTCAAATGTATGGCAGCTTAGATTCAATGCTAAGAAGTGCAAAGGTAATGCACCTGGAAACAAAACCCAGGGAAGAGTACACAATGGGGGCGAGATACTAACAACAACAAAATGGAGAGGGACCTGGGGGAAGTCATATCAGATGACCTAAAGGTGGGCAAGCAATGTGAGAGGGCAGCAAGGAGGGCTGGGGGATACTGGGATGCATGGGAGAGGCATCACCAGCAGAAAACAAGAAGTTATTATCCCTCTGTACAGACAGCTGGTGAGACCACATCTGGAGTACTGCGTGGGTGTCTGAGACCCAATCTCCAAAGACATGGACAGGATGGAAGCTGTCAGAGAAGGGAACTAAAATGGTGCAGGGTCTGCACCGGAAGACATATGAGGTGAGACTTAGGGAGCTTAATATGTATAGCCTCGAGGAAAGGAGGGAGAGGGGGGACATGATAGAAACTTTCAAGTACCTCAAGGGAATCAACAAAGTCCAAGAGGGTAGCATCTTTCAAAAAAAGAGGTGTGCAAGAACAAGGGGGCACAATTTGAAGATAGAAGGGGGGCAGCTCAGAGGTAATTTAAGGAAGTATTTTTTCACAGAGAGGGTTGTGGCTGCATGGAACAGCCTTCCAGAGGAGGTTGTGGAGTCAAAAACAGTGGTGGAATTCAAGCATGCATGGGACAGTCATAAGGCAATTCTAGGGGTTGGGGGTAGGAAGAAGTAGGCTGCTGGTTAACTAGGATCTGCAGCTTATCCATCAGGTAGGGAAATGGGCAGACTGGGTGGGCCAAGCGGTCCTTATCTGCAGTCAAATTCTATGTTTCTATGTTTCTATTCTAGTGGTCCCCTCTTACTCACCTTTTATGGGCAATACCCCTGACTGACCCCCAGGATCTCCAGTCCCTTGAGATCTGCCCCTTGGTGCTGTGATCCCTCAATGGTAGCCACCCAGGTCTCTTTTGATGTCTCCATTAACACCCCCAAGGGGTCCTGAACCCAAGCCACTCTCATAGCCCCAAGAATGGCAGCACCTGGTATCTACACAAGCTTTCCAGTGGGAGTCTCCTCCATATGCCACCTCTGTCGTTGGCCTGAGTTCAGCAGCCAGCCACCACCCAAACTGAAACCTTGGCATCAACCATACTGAGCACTATCAAGTGCCCACTCCCCCAGGCAGTCCAGGTGACACCCAAGTACTCAAGAGCACCCAGGAACTAATGTTCTTCCTACAAGCAGTACCCCCTTCCTTTTAGACTGACACCCCAGGCAAAGGTGTCCCAGTCTGTCCCCCGCCTGACATTCCAAGGGCACTTGTTTCCCCAGTGCTGCATGATCTGTACTGGCTGCAGATAAAGTGATGAATCTCCTTCAAAGTTGATCTGCTGACTTATAAGGCCCTAAACAGGTTGGGACCTGGCTACTTGTCAGAGCTCCTGCACCCTCACTCGTCTTCTTGCCCTTTCTGCTCCACTGAAGTGGGCCACTTGTCTGTTCCAAGAGCAAGGCTGGAAACCTCAGGAGACATGGCCTTTGAAGTGGCAGGCCCAGCATTCTGGAATTTGCTCTCAAGAGCATTTAGAGAGGCTCCCTCAGTGGAGGCCTTTAAAAGAGATTTGAACACATCTGTTCAGACAGGCATTTGAACAGTGCTAAAACTTTCTTTTATCCCAGCTGAGATTCCATTGGTATTCATTTATTTGTTTGCTTTAGTTATGAATTTTCTGCTTTAATGAATGCCTTATTTAGTTCTCTGCTGTACTGCAAAGCAAAAACAATTGAATGAAGGTGTTGGGGGCCCTTTGAAGTAATATTCTCCGACTGTATGGATTTTTCAGAATTTCCTTTATTCTCATCCCCTACGTTTCACTCTCAGATACAGCTTGTTCACAGGGTTAATTTTTCTTGTGATTTGCAAACATATATATTTGTGTAACCCTTAGGTGGCACTATCCCAAGGGCTACTACCCCTGCCTGCTTGGCTAGTAGCAGGTTAAGGGGCCTGAGTTCTGAAACAGGTGCCTCCACCCAGAGGTCAAGGTTGGTAGTGGTGAAGCTAACCTGGGCACAGCCCTCCGGGAGACTGTAACCCCCCTCTTTCCCCTCTAGTGGCCTGAACACTGTACAATAATCACTTTCACAATACCCCTGGTACACCACACAAGCACCCACACTGTTTGCACTTACCACCAGGGCTGGTTCCTTTGGCTCGACCCTGGGGACCCCCTGTAAAACAAGCTTAAGCACAGCAAATAGCAACAGTAGAGTACTTTGAGCACAAACTGGAACCACAGTCAGACTACATGCAGAAAAAGTTAGATCTGATTTATTCAAGGGACATGAACAAGGGAAGGGCAAAATCAGGTTAATTAGCTTAAAGGTTATATCAATCAAGCTGTTATGCATGTGCTTTGAGTCTCCCCACACAGTCCACCTCTGGGTACCCAGGTGGAGAAGAGATGGGCTAGCCAGGACAGTTGCCCAGGGTTGCAGCTGGTTAGGGCCCTGTGATGGAAAACACAACATGCACAGTACACTATATTTGTAATCCGGAGCCAGAGGGCTCAATTCATAAAGGAAACGAAACAACAAGACAATCAGATGACACACTCAGATTAAGCTATTGGTGCAGGGAGCTACCCTGGTATTTACTCACGATACCCAAGACTGGAGACAGGCTGGACGAAAATCAAGACCGCAGGTGGTTGATCTGGAATGCCAGGAGAAGCAGGGCCGACACAAGTCACAGAGGCATCGTTTCTGTTCAACCGTGGAGCAGAGGGGCTGATCTCCAGGCAGGTTTCTCATCGATGGCTTCTCTGTGCAGTGGGTAGTCTGGCTGGGCCAGTCTGGCAAAGCCCAGATCACATGGAGACAAGTTTGGATGTAGTCCGTTTTGGGCTGGATACAGCTTCCAGCAAGCAGAACAAAGTTCACCCAGTGGGGAACTAACTCACAACCCACTAGTAGCTCATAGCACATTTTACATATACAGAATTCTGTACCAGGCAAAGTGCTCCCGGTCTAATCATAAAAGTCTGCACACACGGAAGCTTAGGGGTAGCTGGAACTCCTGACAGGCCGATCGCGTTCTGCAAAAATATTCGGTCTGCTTCAGGTTGAGCCTGGCCCACTTCAGTAGCTTACTTTAGTCACACAAACTTGGATTTAGTCCAAAAGAATTTTCTTCTCTCCCTCTCATGGAGCAGCAGCAGACATGCAGCAAAAAACACAGCCCTTTCACAGTTTTTCCATGCAAATCCACTCAGGATTTCTGCCCAAAATTACTTCAGGTCCTTCTTATTGAGCTTCCAGCTCAGAACTAAACTGAAAACTGCAAGCAGCCCGGGACTTCCCCAAGATCCAAAATATTTGGTTGGCTAATTTGGCTGTCAGTCAAAGCAAGTGCTCCCCCTTCAGCTGCAAAAAAGGCGCAAAAACTCAAACCACAGTTCCTATAGATTTTGAATTCAGACAGTAGTCCGGCTACATTTTAGGTCCCACCAGAACTGATTGGTCCAATTTGCAGTCCCGGACCAAGATAGTGGAGACAAACAAAACAGTCCTTACTACAAAGAAAGCAGGTTAGACAAACTACATTATCATTATCATTATCATTCTAAACGGTTTTCAGCAAATAGTTACATCTTTCAACACAGCTCCATCTCAGATTACTTATGCTGCAATCAAGCAGCTCTTAAAGAGACAGTACACAGAGGCTATTCAAGCTCTGGTAATCACATTTAAACTGCTAAAACGCAGGACACCAGCATGGCAGTGAGCATTTAGGCAAGCTCAAGGAAGATTTTTTGGGAACCCCCATTTGTAGGGGGGTTACATCTGCATGTTAATTTGCTTTCATTTTCTTAATTTGTATATATTTTCATATTTATACTATAACCAATGTTTTCAGTGTATGCACATACCATCAAACAGTTTACTGCTTACAACCTTGCTCCTTAAAGTTTCATACAAGGTCCATACTACACTTCTTATAGCCTTTTTTCACCCAGAAACAATAGTTTCAAAATTTCTTTGAAGTTTGCTACCACAGTGCTGTTGCACACAAGACACAGAGTTTGACTGCAGCTGTTTCTGGCTTAACCACCCTTTTAGCTTTTTAGCAGCATACTTTAATTGTTTGTTTGGGCTGCTTGCTGTGGGACTTGTAAAACCTTTTGTCTCCCGTCCTGTGGAGGCATAATTTTTTTTTGTTAGTGCCATATATCGTACCGCTGTGGTGTTTTAATATTTTTATATTTTTTTTAGTTTACAAGCCCCTTGGCTTACCTCCACAATTACCCACTCGTGTTCTAAGGGGAAAATTCCTCTGCATAGCAGCAATGTCGCCGAGTGTTTCTTCCTCGGTGCTGCTTTCTTTGTATTAGATAAATATACTATAAAAATACTAAATATTAGAATGCATTATTTTAAAGCAATGTGAAGTTTTAAATGTGAATCTTTCTTTATTACTATTTATGCTTCCCTCCAGCCTGTCACACTCTGTCAGTACACCAAGACTAATCATTCACCTTTTTTGGGACTTACCCCTACCTCCAGAGCTCCCATGGCTTGCCCCCATGAACAGGGCTGTTGGAGTTGTCTCTGCCACTCTGGTGTCCGAATCCAGTTTGCTTTTGGTGTGGGGCCTGCACAGGACCAGCGTCACCCTGCGGCTGCTGACTGTTTTCTCACTGTTTCCTGTCTTCCCTGAAGACAGCAGCACAACATACTCCCAAGAGTGTTTGCAACAGGCACGCACAGGAGCTTGCTGACACGTCCTCCAGTCCACAGTGAGCTGTCTGTTGCCCCTCCCATGACACCACAGGTGGTGCTGATGTAAATAGTTGTTATGCTCTTTCTTGTTTCTCCAGAATTTCTCTGTTACCCACATTTACACTATATTCCATGATATTGGTTTATTGTGTTAAAATGCTGGTCAGCTATGGGTTAATATTTTCATGACATCTGGTGAGAAGAATGGTGCCCTTTGCTCTGAGGTACTTTCTGACCTGGCTCTCAGTGCGGGCAAGCCACGAAGGGTTAGCACTTATTAATTCCTTTTTCTCGCTTTAGTTTTCCAATTGTAATTTCATTTAAACTACTGTCGATACGTGTCTGATAAGTTAATAAAGCTGTAATTAAAAGGTCTGAAGGCATGATGCCTGTGATATTGTTACTGAACATGCTGTGCAAGAAGAAATGTTTCATTTGATCTTTGATTCGTGAGCACAATTTGACCTTTGCTTCATGAGTACAAGTGTAAAATGTGATGTTTTCTGTTGCAAGGCAATGCTATTTTTAGGGAAAGATACTGAATGTGAAACGGATAGCAACATTTCACACATTTTAAGTTCATTTGGGTGAGATTGTACTGAGACAGATTAGGGCATCTGTGTAACCCTCTAGTTTTCTTGTACCAGGTATGTATTTAAAGGGAAACACTGGAAAAGATACAGCTTTACAGAGCTACAAAAAATCTTGATTAGTGCTTTTAGACAGTAACATTTTTTTTCAAATTACTCTAATTGATTTTTAGTGATTTAAACAGTGTCCTTCAACTTTCACTTTCTATGCTGAAGCCACCATTTCATGAGTAGCAGAGAGCTTCCTGAGCGCACTTTATGCTAACATGTCCTGCCAACCAATAGCTGAGGTCAAACAGGCATATTAGCATACAGTGCGCTCAGGAAGCTCAATGCTGCTCATGAAATGGCTGCTGCCAGCAACAGGAAGTTGTGGGTAGCTGTTCTAAATCAGTAAATAAAGTTGTTACTGTCTGAAAGCACTAATTGAGAGTTTCTCTAGTGTCTGAGGAAAGCAATGTCTTTTCCATTGTTTCCCTTTAAGCTGTTTTTATATTGTTATAAATTTACACATGTAACAGCTCCTCTTGTCTCACTCACCTGGGCTGCCCAGGAGCCCTCAGGGTCCTCAACGTACTTCCCCAAGGGGGCCGGGCCTGAGTCCTGCCCGGGTAGCAAGTGGTGACTTGGTGCCTCCACCTGGGGCAATGGTATGGCTTCTTGTGGGCAAGACAGGTTATTACCCCCCAGGAACAATTAGATATCCCCTTAGTAACTGACTCCTCTGGCACAGTTAGATCAACAATCCCGCCCCTCAACAATGATAACAAAGCACAAAGCACAAACACTTATGTAAGATGGCAAACAGTAATCCCCCTTTATTTAAAATTATCTAAGAAGAGGTGAGGGCTACTCCTTTGAGCCTCCACATAATCAGGCACACAATCCAGTATGAGCTCTCCCCTTCCCCTGGGTGCACCCAGAACAATCCCAGGTGGTGGGTACCTCACTGTTCTCAGTTGCAGGCTTGCAGTCTCCCGTTAAACATAGAAACATAGACTATGACAGCAGATAAGGACCACTTGGCCCACCCAGTCTGCCCATTTCCCTACCTACTGGATAAGCTGCAGATTCTAGTTAACCAACAGCCTACTTCCTGCAACTCCCCATTATAATTGCCTTATGTCTGTCCCTTGCATGTTTGAATTCCCCCACTGTTTTAGACCCCACAACCTCTCCAGGAAAGTGGTTCCATGCATCCACCACTCTATCCATGAAAAAGAATTTCCTCACATTACCCCTGAGCCGTCCCCCCTCTAACTTTAAATTGTGCCCCCTTGTTCTTACACATCTCTTTTTCTGAAAGATGCTACCCTCCTGGACTTTGTTGATTCCCTTGAGGTACTTAAAAGTTTCTATCATGTCCCCCGTCCCTCGTTTCATCAAGGGTATATATAAGCTCTCTCAGTCTCTCTCATATGGTTTCTGATGTAGACCCTGCACCATTTAGTTGCTCCTCTCTGGACTGCTTCCATCCTGTCTATGTCCTTGCATAGATGATGTCTCCAAAACTGCATGCAGTACTCCAGATGGGGTCTCACCAACTGTCTGTACAAGGGATAACCACTTCCCTTTTTCTACTTGTGATGCCCTCCCTATGCATCCCAGTATCCCCTGCTCTCCTTACTGACTTCTCCATTGCTTACCCACCTTTAGGTCATCTGATGTGACTACACCCAGATCCTTTCCATTATTGTTGTGTTGTACCCTCCCTGCTATTGTACTCTTCTCCTGGATTTTTATTTCCCAGGTGCATTACTTTGCACTTCTTTGCATTGAATCTAAGTTGCCATATGTCTGACCATTCCTCCAACCTTGCAAGTCCCTTCTCATCCTTTCACCCCCGTGTATCAACTCTGTTACAGATCTTTGTGTCATCTGCAAAAGTCATACCTTTCCTTCCAGACCCTCTGCAACGTCACCTATAATGGCGTTGAAGAGGATCAGACAGGACTGAGCCCTGGTACTCCACTAGTAACCCCCTTTCTTCAGAATGTGTTCCATTCATTATTACCTTCTGTGTCCTGTTGTGCAGCCAGTTTGCTACCCAGGCTGCCACCCTGGGACCCACCCCAGGCTGGCTAACTTGATTATTATCTTTTCTGCGGACTGTGTCAAATGCCTTGCCAGTTCAGGTAGGCCATATCCACAGCCCCTCCTGGTCTATTACTTTGGCTGCACCAGTCAAAGAAATCGATTAGATTTGTCTGACATGACCTTCCTGCTGCGAATCCATGCTGCTTTGGGTCCTGTGCCCCGCTGGCCTCTAGGTACTAAATAATTCTTTCTTTCAGAAGTGATTCCATCATTTTCCCCACCACTGAGGTCAAACTAACAGGTCTGTAGTTTCCTGCTTCTGTCTTGCTCCCACTTTTCTGAAGGGGAATCACATCTGCCCTCCTCCAGTCCTCAGGTACCACCCCATCTTCCCATGATTTGTTAAAAAGTGTGGTTATTGGTGTCACTAGGTCTTCCCTAAGCTCTTTTAGGATACTAGGGTGAATCCCGTCAGGCCCCATTGCTTTGTCCACCTTGAGTTTTAGGAGTTCTTTCAGGACTCTTTCTCCTGTAAATAGACTGGCGTCAACCCCACTACCCAGAGTGTTTCTACTGTTTGGTTTAGGTAACTCCTCCTCTTCTTCTTTTGTGAATACTGAGCAAAAGTATTCATTCAGTATCTCTGCCTTTTCACTGTCTCCTCTGCCCACCTCCCTCTCCTTTATTAATCTTCACTATCCCTCCATAACCTTTCTATGCTCCTAATGTACCTATAAAGGTTTTATCCCTTCTTAACTGAGTTGGCTATCTTTTCCTTGGTTTGGGGCTTTGCTTTTCTGACTGCCTTCCCCACTTCTTTCTGCTTTAATTGATACAGTTCCCTGTCATGCTCCTTCTGTGATTCCTTATACTTTTTGAATGCAGCCTTTTTCTCCTTAACCTTCCCTGATACCTCTTTTAAGAACCATAGTGTTTTTTTATTCCTCTTTGTTTTCTTTATTTGTTTCACACAAAGGCTTGTTGCCTCCATGATGGCAGTTTTGATTGTTCTCCATTGTTTTTCCACCCCTCCTTTCTGGCCATTTGTTAATGCATTCCTCAGGTATTCACTCATTATGCCAAAGTCAGCCCTTCTAAAGTCCATTATCCTTGTCTTTGTATGGCTTGTCTCCATGGTTGTGTTTATTGTGAAGCACACTGTGCAGTGGTCGCTTGTTCCCAGATGACTACTGACTTCTAAATTTGTGATCCTCTCTCCATTTGAGAGTACCAGGTCTAATATTGCTCCCTCTCAGTGGGTTCCACCACTAGCTGTCTAAGAGCATGCCCCTGTAGGGCATCGAGAATGACCCTGCTCTTGGATGTGGCTGCAGTCCATGTTGTCCAGTTAACATCTGGCATATTTAGGTCCCCATCAACAGTATCTCCCTTTTTCAGCCATTTTGAGAATGCCCTCTATCATTTTCTTGTCCATTTCCTCCCCTTGAGACGGGGGTCTGTATACAACCCCTGTGCGGATTGTGATGCCATTCCCTGTCTCCAAGGTGACCTAGAGTGCCTGTTGTCCTCCCCCTTTACTTTTTAGTTCTGTAGCTTTGATCCCTTTTCTTATGTAGAGAGCTACTCCACCTCCTCTTTTACCCTCCCTGTCCCTTCTGTAGATTGTGTACCCTATTGGGACCCTTGCAGAGAAACACAGGTTCAAGGAAAATCAATCTGTCTTTGGGGGTGGGGCTCTTCCCCAACCCTTCTAGCTGATGCAAACAAAGAATCCCCAGAGCTGCAGCTCAGGGTACTCACGGCTTCCCCAGGAGGATGATGGTCTCCCTGATTCAAGGATATGCATGGAGTGTGGCGGATGCACTGTTCTTCACCTGCCTGGCCTTTCCAGCTTCGCCTGAGGGCCTTTGTATACAGTATTCACCAGGCAGGCCTGTTCGTCCTTCTATCTCTCTGGTTTCTACTGCAGCAGTGGATTCACACTGAAGACACAGGGTGGTTCAGCTTTCCCTCAGCCAGACCTGGGCTTATGGCCACTCAGCTTGCAGGGCTCTCCCCTGGCTGTAATTCAAGGGCCCCTGTGTGGAGCAGTCCCCAAAGCCAGAGGCCCACTTCAACTGTCCCTTCCAGTCAGTCCCTTAGCCCCCATTCCCTCTGGGAAAAACTCTACCCCCTCTCTCTGTCTCTCCCACCAGCTCTGCCTTTTCCTCTCCTTTCTTCTTCCTGCCAGGGGAGGGTAGCAGCCTCCCTCAGCAGACAGTCTTCCTCCTCTCTTGCTTTTGGAGGGGGAGGGTACAGCTGCCTTTCTCTTTATCCCCGCAGGTAAGCCCATTTTGGGGGGCTTACACACAAAAGGCCTCCATCAAATAAATGCTAGTCTGTGGTTGAAATGGGGGAAGCAAATGAGGTCAGAACATATGATACATGAGCAAAACTATTCTCTGTAAAGGGTTTGCATTTTATGGATTAATTTGGTTATGATAGACAGTGTATTTTGAATCCATTACAAGTCTAAAATGTATATTAAATTTTGCTGTCTAGATTTATCTGTGCTAGTTCTCAGTGCAGACTGAGAAGCCACTGAGGGAGAAAGTCTACTGGGGCAGGCTGGGATATTGTTGCAAACCTCTTGTTTGCTTATATCAGGTCAACAAACCAGTACTGATTACATTGGCATTTGATACTGTGAACCATTGGGAGCTGGTGGAACATCTGAGGAGATTTTGTGACTTGGCTGGCACCGTACTTAAATGGTTTAGGCCATTCCTGGAAGTTCACCAATAGACTGTGGCAATGGGGAATTGTAATTACGGTCTATCCACAGTCAAATGTGATATCCCTCAGGGCTCTACCCTGTCCCTATTGTTGTTCCTAGTATGCATGCTGCTACTGGGAGATATGATCTCAATGTAGGGTTCGAGTTTTTGCTGTTATGCAGATATTGCTCAACTGTACTTTTCCTTTAAACATGGCAGTGTGATCTGAAGTTTGTGATTAAGAATATCATCTCAGGGGAAAGAGTTTATATGGCAACCAGCTAGAAAAGATTTTATTCCAGAAAGATTAAGTTGTTTCTAGTTAATGCTGATTGCCTGGTGTCATCGGTTAGGAAATTTCTCCAGTTTCCAATAGTCACGGGTTCCAGTGGGTCCCAGCTGGAGGGGAGGGAGGAAGTTTGAAACCTGAGTGTCATTCTAGACAATGAGCTTACCCTTACCTCTCAGATGGTGGCTGTTGTCTGGAGTACAGTAGCTTTATCATATAAGGAATATTGTCAGGTTACACTCCTAGCTCCACCATGAGAATATGTGCTCTCTAGTGCAAGCTTTCATTACCTCACAAACTGACTACTGCAATGTGGTCTACTATTCCCTTCCATTTACTCAGCTCTATCATGTGCCACTGGTGCAGAATGCTATTGTTAGGGTGTTGACTGGTGTGCCAACATTTGAGCACATCTTGCTGCAGTGTCTGTGCAAGGTGGGATTAGTTCATCACAGTTGTTGCTGGTGATGTTCCTCCCCCAGCTAGTGTGACAATTATGCAGTCACGGTCTATGGCTTGCCTGCAGGAGCTGAGAGGGAGAACAGCTACCAGCTGCCTTAAAGCAGGGAGTAGATTTACTTGAGTACATTGAATTTAGTTCATAATTCAGGGTCCTGTGAAAGTAGGTAGAAGTAAAGGTTTTGGTTCACTGTTTTTGAGATTGTTCTTTACTTAGTGAAACTTGTATTTGCCAGGGAGGTAATCTAACTGGGAGAATATTTGCAGTCATTTGTAACTAGAGCTGATACTTAAACTTTGTGAAATAGGTGTCTGATAAGGGGAAGAGCTGAATGAGTCTTGAAAGGACTGGGGATTGATAATAAGAGTTAACTGTGGGCTTGTCTGCAGGAGCTAAGAGGGAGAACAGCTACCAGCTGCCTTAAAGCAAGGAGTTGATTTACTTGAGTACATTGAATTCAGTCCATAATTTAGGGGCCTGTCGAAGTAAGTAGAAGTAAGTGTTTTGGTTCACTGTTTTTGAGGTTGTTCTTTACTTAGTAAAACCTTTATTTGCCAGGGAGGTAATCTAGCCTCAGGAAGAACGAGGGGTCCTTGGCTGACCGTTTTTCTCAGTCCAGGGGTAATCCCACCGACCCCAGGGCTTGTTCTCCTTATATAGGCCATGGGTCTGACATCTCCTTTATAGGTACTGCACAGCACACACTTCCTGCCTAGTCCAGATAGGGGGCGGTGTCCCAGTAACACATAAAGGAAAGCCACAGCAGAGGAACAAAAAAAAAAAAAAATAATTTTTAAGGGGTGTCATCTAAATAACTGAGTAAAAGGGGTCAAGCAGCAGTAAGGAGAGCAAGGGGAGCAGTACAGACAACAGTGAGGAGCAAGGGGGGCAGTACAGACAACAGTAACAACAAACAAATTTAATAGGAGGACTACTAAATAACTTGGAAAAGGGGTCTTAGGGGGACTACTAAATAACTTGGAAAAGGGGTCTAACTACAAAACCACTAGGCAACAAACAAAAGGGACCTAGAAGGAGGGCTAGGGAAGCAGACAGCTAGATAAATAGCAGATTAAGTGTAGCATTATGTGGGGAGTGTTGCAATGCAGTGGGTGCGGGGCAGCCATATTTAGGCAGACCTTCTTGATGCTGAAGTGCTGCCCTATCTGCAGGCACCTCTCTGGACTGAGGGAAGAGGTTGTCAGACTCAGAGTGGAGGTAAACTGGGTTATGCATACCTTCAACCTCATCCAGAGACCACCTAGTCCAAACTTGCTGCCTCAAAGGATGCCGAGTAAGAGGAGCACTTGGACAACAGTGGGCTCAGGGAGGGCTAGGACTGTCGGGCAGAAACACTTCCCAAAACCTATTCCATGGCATAACTCATATGCCACACTGGCAAACAGGGAAAGTCAGTCCAAGGCACCCATAGTTGTGGAAAGGACAGATGTGGAGGTCAACTGGGAAGGTGGCCTCAGAGGGGAGAGCAGTAGACCCCAGAGGAGGAGGAAGTGAATCCTAGTGGGGTACTCTATTGTGAAGGGGATCCAGCTAGGAACAGGAGAGGTGGAGGACAGGGAGGTGAGGTGCCTACGAGGTGCCATGGCATGGATGGATGGATGGGAGGAGGAGGATCCCAGGGATCGCCGGGAAGGCAGGTTGGGAGGGAGAGCTGGATGTCATTGTCCACCTAGGAACTAATGACCTGGCAAATAGGGAACCTAAAGCAGTTCAGGAGGAGTTTAGAAGACTGGGAAGGGGTCTCAAGCAAGTAGCTACTTCTGTCACTTTTTTGAAAGTACTACCTGCGAGAGGCATGGGTGAGTGTAGGGATGTCTACACCAGAAACTTTAACAAATGGTTGAAGAACTGGTGCAGCAAGAAAGGGTTCAGATTCATTGGTGACCAGGGACCCACCTGGAGGGATGGGAGCTTATTCAAGCCTGACTGCCTGCATCCATCCTGGAGAAGGACAGATCCTCAATAAAAGTTTAAATGCTACATTGGCAAGCATTTAAACTAGCCAAGGGTGGCAGGCCAGCAAGAGGGGAAGTTAATTGCCCACCCCCAGAAGCTAGCAAAGGAACAGAAGACCAGGAGGGGGAATATCACTGCAATGCAAAGTGCAGAAGATGGAGAAAGGGAAGAATAGAAGGGACATAGGTACCCAATGAATGGATAGACAGTCAGAGGGCAGAATACAAAAGAAGGGCAGAAGGCAGGGTGGGCCAGGCAAAAAAGCTCACCTGGGAAGGGGGGGTGTAGGACAACAAAACAGGGAAGGAAAGTTACATCATGGAGAGCCATGTGTGCCAATGCCAGGAGCCTTAGCAATAAGATGAAGGACCTGGAGGCAGCTATGGCACAGTCAGACCTGGACATTGTGGCCATCAAGGAGACCAGGTGTACTGATAACCATGACTGGGAGATGGCCATACCCAGCTATAACCTATTCAGGAGAGACAGGAAGGGGGAGGAGTGGCACTGTATGTGAAAGATAACATTAAGGCCACAGAGATCCAAGGAGAACAAGGAGGGGGGGAGGTACTGTGGGTTAAGCTTGAAAGAAAAATGGGGCAGCCATCCGCACAGCAATAGTCTATGGACCACCAACCCAGGTGTAAGAGACAGATAGGGAATTGATACTTGCCACCCAAAGAATGGCAGACAAGGGGGAGGTGGTGCTGGTTGGAGACTTCAGCATGCCAGACGTGGACTGGAGCCTCCCAGCAGCAGGAGCCAGGAGCAGATTTAACCTGGACTCCCTTCAGGGAGCCTTCCTTAAACTATTGGTCATGGGACCAACTTGGCAGAAGGCAGTACTGGACCTGGTGCTCACAAACGGGGAAAGTGTGATGGAGGTCACTGTAAGGGAACACCTGGGGAACAGTGACCACTGGACACTGTGGTTTGAAATAACTGAATGGGCAGATCCCTGCCACACTAAAATGCCAATCCCAGACTTTAGGAGGGCAGATTTTGGGAGAATGGGGAAATGCTTGGAGGAAGCACTAGCTGGAATGGGGAAGGAATTAGGGGTGGAGGAGCAGTGGGCAGTATTTAAAACAGGGATAGCAAGGGCAACACAATAATGTGCTAAGCAGGTTAACAAGGGGAAAAGGAAGAGGAAACCCTTATGATATTCCAAGGAGGAAGCAGTGAAAATGAAAGCCAAAAGGATTGCATTCAAGCAATATAAAAAGACACAGGCAGAAGGGGATAGGGAGAGGTACCAGGACAAGCAAAGAGAAGTGGGGGGGTAGTAAGAGAAGCCAAAGCTCAGACAGAGGAGCGCATTTCGAAAATAATGTTTAGAGAGGACAAAATCTTTAACAGGTACGTAAGTGAAAAAAAGAAGACAAAGAGAGGGGTAGAGAGACTAAAGGGTGATGGCGAGAGTATTGTTGAGGATGACAACAGTAAAGCAGACATACTGAACAGATATTTCTGCTCAGTCTTTACAGTAGAAGGGGTGGGTAGTGGGCCAGAAGGGAGTAGAAAAGGGGGGGAGGGTACAGACGTGGATACAAGTGTAACAGCCTTCCAGCAGAAGTGGTGGTTGCGAAAACAATACGGGGGTTCAAGAGTGCATGGGACAGACGTAAGGGTACCCTGGAGATGTGCAGAGCAGGATAGCTGCAAATCAAATAGGATTTGGGGCTGCAGCAGTGAGTAGGGAAATGGGCAGAGTAGGTGGGCTGTATGGTCCTTATTTCCAGTCAGATTCTATGTTTCTATGTAAGTCCCTTTCCATGAGAAAGGGTCCTAAAGGAACTGGAAGGAATAAGAGTCACTAAAGCTATGGGCTCAGATGGGGTACACCCCAGAGTGATAAGGGAGCTCGGAAAAGTGGTGGTTGAATATTTGGTGACCCTGTTTAGCCAATCACTGGAAACAAGTGAGGTGCCCAAAGACTGGAGAACAGCTGATGTAGTCCCCTTATACAAGAGCAGGAACAGAGAGGAAGTGGAAAACTACAGACCAGTTAGCCTCACCTCAGTAGTGGGGAAGATTATGGAAGCATGACTGAAGGAGACATTAGTTGAACACCTTATGGCCAACAGTCTACAGGACCCAAGGCAGCATGGTTTTACTGGGGAGAGGTCATGCCAAACTATCCTCATTGAATTTTTTGACTGGGTGACAAGGGAGGTGAGGGGAGCAGTTGATATGGTTTATCTGACTTCAGTGAGGCCTTTGACACTGTGCATCCATAGGAGGCTGTTAAACAAGCTGGGCAATATGGGTGTGGGTAGAACATCAGTGTGCTGGGTGGGGAATTGGAAGGGTGGCAGGACACAAAGGGTGATGGTAAATGGCTGTCACTTTGCAGAGGGAAGGGAGACAAGTGGAGTGCCACAGTGATCAGTACAGGGTCCAGTCCTCCTCAACATCTTTATCAGTGACATTATGGATAACATAGAAGGGAGAATTTCCCTGTTTGTTGATGATACAAAACTCCGTAACAGACTGGACACACTGGAGGGAATGGATAGAATGGGGAGAGACCTGCAGAAGCTTGAGGAATGGTCATGGGTGTGGCAGTTGCGATTTAATGCAAAAAAGTGCAGAATAATGCACATGAGGCACAAAAACCCTGGAACGACATATCAGCTGGAAGGGGGGATATAGCATGCTTCAGTTAGGAAAGGGACCTAGGGGTTATCATCTCTAATGACCTAAAGGTTGGCAGTCAGTGCGACAAGGTGGCAGGTAAAGCAAATAGGATGCAGGGATGCATAGGCAGGGGCATTGCCAGCGGGACAAGAGAGGTTATAATTCCACTGCACAAGACATTAGTGAGGCCACACCTAGAGTACAGTGTCCAGTTCTGGAGGCCTTACCTACAAAAGGATATAGCCAGGGTGGAGACAGTTCAGAGGAGAGCAACAAAGATGGTACAGGGCTTGCATCACAAGTTCTACAAGGACAGGCTGAAGGACTTGAATATGTACTCCCTGGAGGAGAGGAGAGAGAGAGGGCTATATGATAGAGACATACAAGTACCTCATGAGGACTTACAAGGTGCAAGAAAATACTATTTTTTAGAGGACGAGATGTTCCCGGACTAGGAGTCATGGGATGAAACTGGAGGGAGGGAGTTTCAGAGGTAACATGAGGAAGTATTTCTTCATGGAAAGGGTGGTGAACACGTGGAATGCCCTGCCAGAGGAGGTGGTGGGTGCTGAAATGATTATGGGATTCAAGAATGCATGGGATAGACATTGGGGGATCCTAGCAGTTGGGGGAAGGGGCAACCCAGTTCAAGAGAAGCTTGAAGAGGCAAATTTACATGCGCAATTGGGCAGACTAGGTGGGCCAAAGGCCCTTATCTGCTGTCAGTATCTAAGTATCTATGTGTCCAGCTCTGGAGTCATACTGGCCCAAGACATGGGATATGTGCATCAAGGTGGCTCCAATTCGACAGCATAAGGATGCCTCACTGAAACGTCCACCTCAGACTGCTACTTTAAAAAGTCTGCAACTACTTTGGGTAAACTGTGTGTGCTGGCTACAAACAAAAGGGTACTTTTCTGCCATTGGCAGGACCCTTCTCCTCCCTCTCCTCCCTCTTTCCAAGAGTGGCACAATTTGTTTGCCCTTATGGCTAAATATGAGAGGATGGCCCACGATGCAGCAAGAGAACTCTGGGAATATTATGACATATGGTCTCCATACCTGGGCACTATCTTGCAGGCACCTCACCCAACTCACCCCAATAAGTGAGGAATCGATACCAGCTTACATAGGATCACAGTAACAGCGTTATTTTTTACATATGCTGCATCATTGTTTCTTCCAGTTCCGTACTGTTGTTGTGCTGGTTTACCTCCATGGGTCTAGATTCATAGATTCATAGATATGTGTCAGCAGGAAAGGACCATCTTGGCCCATCCGTTCTGCCCATTCCCCCCCCCCCCCCTTACTTGTCCCCCTCGCCCAAAGATCCTCCCTCCACTCCCCAGACAATCCCATGTGTTTGTCCCATGCCCTTTTGAATCCCTCCACTGTTTCAACCCCATCACTATTCCAGGGTGCCACCAACCTCTCCATGAAGTACTGTCCCCTCACAGTTCCCTTAAACCTACCCCCTGCACCCTCTACTCTGTAGATGGGTTATTTAAACTCCTACCCCTCTAGGAGGGGGTCATATAGTAGTCTTGTTCTCTCCCCTACACACACCACTATACACAAGCATGTATAAACATATATATGCATTTACAAGCTTCCTATGAGAGATGGGGTCTATCTCCACCTGCTGTTGGCACCTTACAAGGACACCTGCTTCCCTGTGGCTTCCATAATTTGAATGTGAAACTGGCTAAGGAGTAGGCATTGGTAAAGTATGGGTGCCCAGACTTTCCCTGTCCTTCTGCACTCCACTAAGCAGCATAGGGATTCAATTTAAAGCCCTTTTTCCAGCCAGGGATCTGCACATGATATGCGCTTTTACCCCCAAAGCCTTCTCCTTAAAAATCTCCTTACTTCTATACTTGCTCTTCTCCTTGGCCTACATTCTCACAAGAGATTATAGAATGTAATTAGAGACTGTTTGGCGTGAACTAATTTTTTTCTCCTCAAACCATGACTACCCCATAATAATATGAAATTAGAGGCAGTATAGGGCAGTGGTTTAAGGCTCTGAGCTGCAAATCTGGTGACATCCAGCAGACCAGACTTGGGTTTGAATCCTATAGCTTCCACTTGCATACTGTGTGACCCTCAGCAAGTCACTTAACTTCCCTGTGCTCCCAGATCACACCTATAAAAAAGCTTTCAGCTTAGTGTGCTACTCCTGGTTAAACAACAACAACAACAAAAAAAGCACTGGTAATGTTCATTACTTGTAACATGGGTTCCTAAAATACTCTCTTCTGATTTGTCCAAACAGGTCACCTCACCATGGATTAAAATGTCTGATATACCCACAGTTGCAAGGTCACATGGCTTTATTTCACTGTTTCTTTAGACAAAACTCTAACAAAACATTGCCCATGTGACAAGAGGATTAACCCACTCCAGGGTATGGGTTTATGGAGCATTAATCCACGCTTGGGTGGTTGAAATCACTCAGCTTCGCCTCGTGATTCCAAACTTCCAGGCATGGATTAATGCTCAGTAAACACATACCCTGTCATGGGTTAATCCCTCCTTATGAAGCTAGTGTGCCTTTCCAGGTATTAGTTATAGAACAGTTATATGTACTTCTTTTTGAGTCAACACTTGTTATTTCTTCTTATTTTACATGCGATTGCTGAATTTTACCATGTCTGTGCTTTTTATGTTATGACCTCTCCAATAATCGACTGTATGCAGATTGTTTCTCATGTTTGTTATAAAATGTGAAAAACTTAATAAACATCTTTATGGAACAAAAAAACTTGAGCACATCACTCTGGTCCTGCATGATCTGCATTGGCTGATAGTTAAGTGGTGGGCTGAGTTCAACACTCTGAACGAAACACACACTGCGGCATGCTCAAACAGAGAAAGGTGCCGCCAGGAGAAAGTTGAGATAACTGCATAAAAAAAAAACAGTGCACACAAGCCAAACTAAATGCAAAAGGACTTTTAATCCATGTAATACAAAATGAACGGGTACAAACAGACTAATCCTTGGCACTTTGAGGTGCTCTGCCTCTTCGTCAGGGAGGTGTGGCTAGTGAGTTAGAACTGACGTACATGAAAAAAAGTATGAACTGTAATATTATTGATTATTTAAAATCTGGTATCTCACATGATCTGCCCTTAGGCAATCAACAGAAATGTTACTGCAATAGCTTATAAATTAATGCAGTCAAAAGGGTATATTGATAAAAACATAACCATACAATTTACACCAGTCAATGCATATCAGAAATAATGATAAAAAATATGTGCCTCTGTATAACAGTGGAAAAGTAGCCTAGCGCTATGATGGACTAACTGACCTCAGAAGTGAATAAAGGAAAAGACAAACAAAACAAAATATACAATATGACATTTCATGAAGCCCAAATGATGCATGTGTAATTTCATACATACCATTACTGCAAATTAAGTAATCATGCAAAAAATCCCAAGGAAACGATAACGTAATGTCCATTTCACACATTGGTAATTTCTGAATACAGATCACACTTGTCTGTAAGAGACAAAATCAGTAATAATTAATCATGCAAACCATAATTACTTGCAAAAACAGTAAATTGATAACCCTAGGCTCACTAAAAGAATACTGTGTAGTCCAGGGCCCAGATATTCAAAAGGGTTGCGCATGGTGCAACAGTGTTGTGCCATGCACAACCCACTGATGCATCCGGCACGATATTCAAGGAAAGAACAAGACAAACTCGGCGCGCTCGGAGTGCATCAGTAATGTATGCAGGCACAGGTGGGCATGCCCATGCATAACCTGCACAGCCCGATATTCAGCCCAGGATGTGCAGAGTCATGCTTGCCCAACCCTACCTGCGCCTGCACAAAATAAGCCCCAAAAAGGAACAATGATGGCCACCCTGGGTGAGCTGCCACACTGCAGGCGCAACACGGCAGCTGCCACCGTGTGGTGGCCACCCCAGTTCCAGCCGCACCTGGCGGCGCCCCCCCATGCCCCATAGTGGGCATCTGTGTACCTAAACCCCCTTCCAATATCCCTGGTGGTCCAGTGGACCGCTATGTGCCCAATTGTGGGCATCAGTATTATAACCCCCCCATCCAATATCCCTGGTGGTCCAGTGGACCGCACTCTGCCTGATCGTGGGCATCAGTATTATAACCCCACCCACGTCCAATATCCCTGGTGGTCCAGTGGACCGCACTCTGCCCGATCGCGGGCATCTGTCAAACATATAAAACAGCCTATTACCCTGGTGGTCCCCCCTCCCCACCTGCCCCCGCAGCCCCACGCCCGCACAGCTCAGTGGGCTGCACGCCCATTGGTTCACAGCATGAGCCAATGGGCATGCAGCCCATACCGTACTACACATTCCAGATATGTGACCACGCATTTGCAAGAAACATAGTGCCATCATCCAATTCAGTTACTGAGTTTGCAGGTGCGGCTGCAGTTCCTCCAATGACTGCTGCAGCTGTCTATGACAGCAGTCAAAAATGCAGTGGCATACAGTTGAAAGGGAGCAGAGCTCTCCCCCCCCACACACAGCGGCACTTGACGACGCATATTGCGGCTGATTGCCCCCCACACACACACTGTATGACCGACAGCGGTGCCCAATCCCCTGTCAGCTCCACACACCCCCAACAAAAGCTGCCCAGGTACCATGCTGGGAGCCCTCCCCAGCGTGACAAAAAATGTTATAGCCAACGGGGGTGCCCAATCCCCCGTTGGCTCTATGGCTGCACGCCCCCCCCCAAAACCTTTCCAGGTGCCACACTGGGAGCCCACCCCAGCATGGCAAATCTTGTTATGGCCGACAGGGGTGCCCAATCCCCACGTCAGCTCCAGCCCCCCAAACAGCCTTTCCAGCTGCCATGCTGGGAGCCCACCCCAGGGTGGCAAACATCCCACGTCGTCTTAATTTAAAAAAAAAAAAAAAACTGTAAATAGAAAAAGGTCCCTCGCAGTCTCACTGCCCCCCACCCGCACCTACCCATTCCACACCCTGCCTCTCCACACCCTCCTCACCCCATACTTACCTCTCTCGGAGCTCAGCGTGATGATCATCGGTGGACGGGAACACGCTTGCACTCTTCAAAGCCAACCGCGAACTGAGGAAATGCCGGTAAGCTGTATAATGGAATAAACAGGTTTTTTCAACTTTGTTGCATATCTCAGGCATTTTGTGAATTTTGGGCCAAATTTTCAACATGGGGTTTCTGGGACCCCTCCTCATGAATTCTTGCACTGTCATGGCGTGAATCGACCCAAAGGGTGATTTCGTGGTCCTTCTGTGAGGAAATCACCTTTAGGCTGTGATTAACAAAATAACTGCCAGTGTTCATAAGGTGGGCTCTCAAAAAGCCAATGTTGAAAATTTGGTGAAAAAATTCCTAAAATGACGGTTTTACGAGCGCGTGTTGTACAGTTCCTACGCAAGCTCGTAAGTTCGCGAATTTTCAATATTTTCACTCCAGATGATTTCCAACATTGCCATTTTCCCACACCTCCTTATGAGCAGTACAGCTGTCATTTTTCACATCCTGCCCAAAATGTGTTTCCGCCCATGTAGCGCACAATGGCGCAGTCGGTGTGCGAAATCAATGTATGGGACACATTAGGAAAATATACTGACACTGTTCATGAGAAGAGGTCTTAAATGGCTATGTTGAAAATTTGGTGAAAAAAATTCCTAAAAATAACTGTTTTACGAGCATGCGTTGTGCAGTTCCTATGCACGCTCGTAAGTTCGCGAATTTTCAATATTTGCACTCCAATGACTTCCAAATACCTAAACAGCACATACAAGTAAGCAACATTTGGCATTGACAAATGCTTGTTGATAACAGTTTAGTGTGGCCACACTGCTAGTTTTAAACCTGTTCTCCTTGTTACTATTTTGTGTTAAGTCCAACACACAGAACTGTGCTTGCCTGGACACACTGCAGCTAGAACTGTTTTAGTTAAACCATTACAGCTTAAAACGTTTTTGCTCCTGGACAGACCTGTGAGTAAAACCATGCTAGCTCTAAAACATTTTTTAAAATGGTTTTAAGACTAGGTATCTAGCAGGGTTTAAAAACACTTTTGTTAAAATGTTTTAAGGGGCTTGTAGTCTGTCTGCAAACAGTGCTAGGGGATTTAAAATATTTTAAGGCACCTAAACCATTTTAAGTTCCCCAGTGTGTCCAGGGCCTCAGATACTTGAAGGTTTCAATCCTATCTTCCCATTCCCTCTTCTCTTCCAGTGTAGACATATTGAGGTCTTTTGTTCTCTCCTCATATGTTTTCTGATGCAAGCCCTATACAATCATCTTAGTCACTCTTTTCTAGACTGCCTCCACCCTATGTCCTTTGTTGTTGTTTATGCTGTCTATATGTCTATGTTTCATTTGTTATTTTGTTTTTGGTGATTGTCAATGTGTTTCTATCAGTATCTGAGGCTTTTATCGGTGCCTCATCCTAACTGACTTCGAGTAACTCCTTCAGCAAAATTAAGTATACATTTCATGTGAGTTTTTTGATAACCTTGGGGTTGGAAGTATAGTCTAGATGTTAGAGTAACAAGCTATGAATGAGCTTGGTACATCCAACAAACCTTGGTTTGAGTCCCATAACCTCTACGTGCTTACTGTGTGACTCTGAGCAAGTCATTAAACCTCCCCAGTGCTGCCGGGTCATTCCTGAAAACAGACATTATATGCCTAAATTACCTGGTTACCAAACAATAAAAAAGACTCTTGGAACAGCTGTGATGCAGTCACAGAGACGGACCATAAGGAACAGAGGATATCAGTTTCGGGAGGTGTGCACTAGTGGTGTGCAACACTGTGTCGCCACTGTGGGTTTTCTGAATCTCATTATATATTTTTTTTCAATTTGTTCAGTAGATAGTTTCAGATCCAGAAATTCAGTCTCACTACTATGAAATTCAGCTGTATATGACATGTTCAAATCATTCTGGTTAAGTTCATGAATTAATTATTTCACTGACTCCTTAGACACACTCCAAATTACCAGCCTATCATCAATAATACAGTGCCAGTGCACCACCTGTCCAAAGAATCTGTTTGTGGCATTTTTATGAACAAATAGTTGTTCCTACCATCAAAGATATAAATTGGTGAATGGTGGCACCATGCTGGCACCAATGGTTGTGCCATGTTTCTGTAAACAGATCTCACCATTGAACATAAAAACAAATTATGAGTCAAAATAAAATTGGCAGCATTCAGAATGCGCAAAAAGCAATGAAGTGCTGAAGACCCAGTGTACAGTATGTAGAATGTGTACAAAGATGGAATGTCTAAATCAGTCCAATGACATTCAGGTTGTCATGCCACCTTATTCATTTTAAGCCTAAGGCGAATGAAGTCTTGGCTGCAGGATCTTAAATTGGGCGCTGTGGACTGCAAAAAGTACTCCACAAAATTATTTAAATTCTCAAGTTAAGGATTCTACATCTGAGACAATTGGCCTATTCAGAGAGTTTTGATGTCTTCGTACATCTTTGACAGATTGTAAAGGTCACTAGAATAGGTTTTTTAACTTTTAGAAATTCTAATTCTTGTTGTGTTATTGCTCGTTCAACATCCTGTTACTGGTTTATTTATTTAATTATTTATTTATTTAACTGTTTTACAAGGAAGGCATACTGAGCAGACTACTGCTCGACTCCAGATGCATCCTGGGGATAAGGGAATAGGGATACAACATAACATATACAATAAGCACAATATACAGAGTCCAGAGAGCATATACAGTGAACAGAGAACCTACTAGCGAGAATTACAAATTAACTGCATACAGAGGCAATAGTGCAAGGCACCTACAGTGAGAAGAGCAAAATGAAGAATATAATACAGTTATAAGCAAGCAAGCCTGAATATAGCCTCAAGAAATGCAGAGGCTAGACCATGCTACTAGGGCTAACATGGGCACAGGGGCAGGTGGAGCAGAAGTGTGCTTTGAGAAGGGAGTTAAGGTGCCAACTAGGGGAGGCATTCCAAATGGATTCAGGGAGGGAGTTCCATAATTTAGGCATGCAATATCTAAATGCAGACTGGCCCGATGTGGTAGACATGAATGGTACAGATAGTGAACGAGAGTCATTGTTCCTGAGAGAGTACATCGGGAGGGTAGTGGTTTCTAAGGCCATGAATGGGTTGGGACCCCTCTACATTAGGATTCTGCTTGCAACCCACCAGGAGGGTTCTAGTCACAGCAGAGTTCTATGCTTGGTCACCCAGGGACTTTTGGTGGTCCCCCTTTCAAGGCTAAAATCTGCAAGGGACTGGGCATTTGCTGTATCTGCCCCCACACATCAGAACTCTGTCCCTAGGTCCATCTACACTGCTCCCTCAATGGAAGTTTTTAAATCAAGATTTTCGTGGTGAATTATAGAAACATAGAATGTGATGGTAGAAGGGGACTGATTGCCCATCAGGTCTGTCCATGGTTGTTACTACCTTACCCCTTGGCTTAGTACTGTGGTGGGTTATTTATCCTCCCTTCCCTTTCCTCTGCCTCCTACAAGTACCTTACAGGGGTGAACAGAGTGCAGGAGGGGACTCTTTTTCAAATGAGAAAATGCACAGTCCAGGACCGGGGGCATGTGGTGAAGCTGGAAGGGAGGAGTTTGAGAGATGTGAAGTAATACTTCTTTACTGAAAGGGTGGTCAACACCTGAACAGACTGCCAGCGGAAGTGGTGGAGGCAAAAAACAGTGAGGGACATTCAGACATGCATGGGATGGACATAGGGGTATATCAGAGAAGCAGCAGGGAGGAGGGAGGTCACCTGAGAACAGTTAGGGTCTGCAGAGACAGATTAGGTAGGGGATATCTTGGCAGAGTGGGTTGACCAATCGGTCCTTTTCTGCTGACAGATTGTATGTTTCTATGTTTCCTGGTTCCTATTTGTGGATTTATGAGCTCTGTGGCCCTGTCCCACCCATGTCTGAACTTATTAATGATCCTTTCCCCTATAACCTCCACCAATAATCTGTTCCAAGACTCCACCACCCTTACTTTGAAGAAAAACATCCTCACATCCTTCCTGTATTTACCTCCCACTAACCTTCAATTGTGCCCCTTCATGACTGCTTCTATGTTTCTAACAAACAGGTCCTCACAATTTACCCTATTTGTACCCCTAAAGAACTTCTATGTCTCTGCTATGTCCCCCCTCCAATCTGGTCTCCAGTGAGTACATGTTCAGAGCCTTCAGTTGTTCATCATACAATCTGCTCTGCCGGCCCTGGATCATTTTTGTGACCCTTCGCTGCACTGGGATCCGTACTAAATCCTGACATCTGAATGCCTGTCACTTACGTTCCCGACACCGAAATACCAGCTACATTGCATGCCCGACTACAAAAATCCCGTTCGCCAAAAAGCCAATAAATCATTTTCCTGACTTTCCTTCCTCGGGAAGGGGAGCCACCAGTTCCTGCTGCAGCACAAGTTCACAGAAGTTAAAAGGTAGGGCTGGAGTGTGATGTGATGTCTCAACGGTCCTGTCCAGGGGAGAAAACCATAGAAAAAAGATGCCATACTGCTCCTAGCCAGCACTCCCCCCCCCTGCAGGCTCTAGCATGACGAACAGGACTGAGCAAAAGAGCTGGCCCGTTGGTGCAGCGGTGGGTTTTCCGCTTGCGACGCCCGACCTGGGTTCGAGAATGGACCCAGGTGCGTCGAGCTTAACCGGGAGAGAAGGATGGGTGTTCTATGGACTGCCCTCCTTCTCCGGGGAGGTGAGGAAGCACTTGGAGCAGTGAGGACTCCTGGCGGAGGCCGGGAGATCTCATGCTGCCGACGCTCAGTCTCTTGGAGGCGGGGCTGATGCTGGCGTCATTGCAGGTCCCCGCCTCAGTGAGGAAAAAGTCAAGAAAAAATAGGCGGGCGAGGGCCACAGTCTTAATGAAGCCATCCTGGAAGACCTTAAGTGGCCACCATCGCTGCGGGTCCCCCGACTAGATACTGGTTCCGTGGCCATGAAAGAGCGTGGCCACAGCCCTGCCCTCTGGGGGCAAGCCGGGGGTGACTGAGGGACCCCGGCAGCCATAGATGGTGGCTGAGGCCTCCAGGGGCCATGACCAGGGCCAATATAGTGACAGGAGGTCCTGCTAAAAAAAAAAAAGAACTGAGCAAAAGGTAGGTGACAAGGCTGGGGGGCGGTGAGTTCAAGGAGCTTATCCTGTTTTTGTCAAGAATAAAACACATACCTGATTTGACATTTGAAACACTTGAACAGAAAAAGCCCCCCCCCCCATCGTGGCAAAAGTTCGTATTGCTGATGGGGGTGTCCAATCCCCCATTGGATCCACTGTATCCCCACCAAAACCACACTTCCAGGTGCCACACTGGGACCCCACCCCAAGCATGGCAAACATTCGTATTGCCGACAAGGGTGCCCAATCCTCCATCGGCTCCACTGTACCCCCCCCAAAACCAGACTTCCAGGTGCCATGCTGGGAGCCCACCCCAGCATAGCAAAAGTTTGTATTGCCAACAGGGGTGCCCAATCCTCCATCAGCTCCACTGGCCCCCCAAAAAACACTTCCCGCTGCCATGTCCCGCATCATCTTCCTAAACTAAGGGAAAACCCTGAAAGAAAACGGTCCCTCGTCGCCTGTCTCCCCCTCCCCAACCTGCACCCACTGCACGCATCCACCCTCCACCCCCCACCCCCACTCCATACATACCTCCGGAGCCCAGTAACGATGATCTTCGGTGGACCGGGAACACGTCTGCACTCTTCAAAACCGACCACAAACTGAAGAAATGCCAGTAATGTGTATAATAGCATAAATGGTTTTTTTTTCAACTTTGGAGCATATCTCAGTCATTTAAGGGAATTCTTTCACCAAATTTTCAACATGGGGTTCTTGGGGCCCCACCTCATGAACTCAGTCACTGTCATTTTGTTATTCCGTCCCGAAAGGTGATTTTGCAGTCACTGTGTGGAACCACCTTTCGGGACTAACTAATGAAATGACAGTGTCACAGTTCATGGGGTAGGCCCCACAAAACCCTATGTTGAAAATTTGGTGAAAATATTCCCACAAATGACTGTTTTACTAGCGTGCATTGCGCAGTTCCTATGCACGCTTGTAACTTTGATAATTTTTTGTATTTTCACTGCAGATTTTCAACATTGTCATTTTACCACACCTCCTTATGAGCAGTATAGCTGTTATTTTTCACATCTAACCAAAAAGTGTTTTCGCCGACGTAGCACACAATGGCGGTCGGTGTGTGAAATCAATGTTTGGGACAGATTAAGAAAATCACAGTGACACTGTTCATGAGCAGAAAGTCTTAAAATGGCCAAGTTGAAAATTTAGTGACAAAAATCCATAAAATGACTGTGTTACGAGTGTGCATGGTGCAGTTTCCACACACCCTCGTAAGTTCACGAATTTGTAATATTTTCAGTCCATATTTTCAACACTGGCATTTTTCCACACCTCCTTATGAACAGTACAGCTGTCATTTTTCACACCCTGGATGAAATGTGTTTTCGCACTTCGTGCGCAGAATAGCACGGTTGCTGTGGAAAATTAGTGTTTGGGACAGATTACGAAAATCACAGTGACACTCTTTATGAGCGGAGGTCCCAAAATACCTGTGTTGAAAATCTGCTGTAAAAAATCCCAAAACTTATTACATTACGGGTGTATGTTGGGCAGTTTGTACACACGCTCGTGACTTCACCAGTTTTTGTATATTTTTACTCCAGATTTTCAACAATGCCTTTTTTACACCTCCTCATGAACAGTACACCTGTCACTTTTCACATCCTGTTCGAAATGTGTTTTTGCACCTGTGGTGCCAAATGGTGCAGTCGCTGTGCAAAATCTCCTTTCACCTAACGAACTGATAGTGTCACTGTTCACGCGGTGGGGTCACAAAAAGCCCATGTGGAAAACTTGGAGTAAAAATACCAAGACACACCCAGGGAATTAGGGGTTTCGACCATAACACCCTACCCTGTAGGGATTGACAGGCGTCAGTGGTATGACTTGGGATTGTCGAAAGTAATACTCATGCCATTCCACCCCAACCCCCACCCTGAAGCCACTGACAGACATCAAGGTGCGCCTTGGACCCTTTGCCCCAGAGTTCACCCCGTTCTCCTATACTGCACCCATTTCAGCATATTCCCTTATGGAATGAGGTGAATGTAAAGCCCAAACACCCCAAGGCACAACTCGACACTTGTCAGTGTCTGAAGGGTAGGGTGAGGGCAAATGTTGTGACCTCCATGGGTGACGATTCAAATACACACCTCAATGCCTGTCCATCTCTGCAGGGTGAGGGTGGAGTTGGTGTCAGTTCAATGCTTCAGTGCCATTCCTATACTGCATCTGTCTAACTCCTGCACTTCCACTACTAATGCCATCAAGCAAACATCTGGCATTGATAAATGCTTGTTAACTGTAGTGTAGTGGTAGAGTTTTCATTTTTTGTGTGGGTTTTGAGTGAAGTAGTGCCAGGATTTAGCTATTTTAAGTCCACATAATAATTTGTCTATTATAGCATACCATCTTTACATTAAACTCCATTATAACGGTTCATGACTCACTCTTTCAAAGAGGAAGAGGGACTGAAGATACTGGTGGATTCCCCACCTGACTGGTGGGGAGGAGCAAAGTTGCATAGTGTTCACATCAATAGTCGGGTGCTATGAGAACAAGTCGGTATGAGTTGTTGGTGTCATATTATTCTCTGAAAAAGGAAGCTATCTTCCAGAAAAAGAGATGTGCAAGAACAAGGGGGCACAATTTGAAGATAGAGGGGGGACGGCTCAGAGGTAATGTGAGGAAGTATTTTTTCACTGAGAGGGTTGTGGATGCATGGAACAGCCTCCCTGAGGAGGTTGTGGAGTCAAGAACAGTGGGGGACTTCAAGAATGCATGGGACAGGCATAAGGCAGTCCTAGTGGGGGGTAGGAGGAAGTAAGCTGTTGGTTAACTAGGATCTGCAGCTTATCTGTTAGGTAGGAAAATGGGCAGACTAGGTGCGTCAAACGGTCCTTATCTGCCGTCAAATTCTATGTTTCTATGTTTCTATGAGTTAGAATGGAGTTCTATGCCCGTACTGAAAGGAGGTAGAGAACTGCGAGGGCTGTGGTTGGTGCATCAGAGTGTTCACCTCACTCAGGAGTGCTGGAGGACCTAATCAGGCCTTGGTGTATCTCGGAGTACCTGTGGAATTAAGACTGAATGTTAGCTGTATCCTGAGCTCTTTTTCACACTGGACAAAGGAGTTTCCATCTTGACCTGAGTCTGAGCCAGAGGTGGTGTGACAGCCCTCAGCTCATTTGCTCTTTTTCCCCTAATTATTGTTATCAAGCCCCCTGTAGACTGTTGTTTGGGTTAACTCCAGCAGTGGCAGTGCCGGGGCTTTACCCATCACCTGTACTTGTATGGACATCCTCTGGTGAGAGCAGAAACAGTTGGCAGCAGTTGCTGTAGCAGACTTGTGTTCTACAACTTGTGAACTTCTTCAGTTATTATGAACATTAGACAGATATTATGAAATGGCTGCACAAAGGACTGTCATATTGTTGGACTTTTGAAAGGAGTTAGGTTGGTTGAATGAGCGGTTGAGGTTAGATATATGTGTGAGTGGGGGGGTGGTTAGGTATTTATTATTTTTATGACTGTGATCTGAATGTGTTGATGCTTTCTTGTTTGTTTAAGGATTAGATCAAGTGGTAATGTGGACCGAGGTGGTGGTGGGTGTGGGATTGTTTTATAAGGAATCGGTGGGAGATTTTTTTGGGGTGGGGTGCTGTATGTGGGTAAGATCTGGGATGTGTTCTATGCAGTTGACCCTGAGACTCAGTTACTTCCCTTCCCTACTCTGGGATCTGTGCCACTTTTGAGACCCCCCAGCCCAGTGTGGCTGATGGACAGAGCAGAGAGGTGTTTTTAGGGCTTTGAGTACCAATTGACACCCTGGGGCACAATGGGAGCTTGAGAGAGTCCAGACATGTTTAGTTCTATTATCCAGCGATCACAACAGACCAAGTGGAAAGCTAGCTGAAGGGCCATTGGCCACCATTCGTCCTCTTTAAGTGATGCTTTGCAATGTGAGATCAATGAGGAAAAAGTCCACTATTATGGTGGATGTTATTTCCTCTGTCAATCTGGCTTACATCACAGAGACCTGGCTTGGTGATGATGCCAGCTGGGTCCTGGAGTTGTTCCCAGCCGGGCTGTCCATAGTGCACTGCCCAAGGAAGGACCATAGTGGGGTGGCTATCTGTTTTAGATCTGGACTGAATCTGCTGGTGCAGCCAGTGGGGGATACCTCATTGTTTGAATGCATGGCTGTTCATGGAGGTCTGGGTGCATGTGTACCAGCCTTCAAGGTGAGGGCCGAAGCGGGGGAGGATTTCTGCAGGAAATCACAAACTTTGTTGCTAACAGAGTGTTGGAGTTGCCCAGAAGGCTAATTCTGGTTGACGTCAATGCTTGGGTTGAAGAAGGGTTCCATGTTGTATGTGCGACCGCAAAACAGAGACTACCTTCACAGCGGGTGTACATCACCAAAAACCAAAAACTGCGATGTGCACTCCGCCTAATGCAAAAACAGCTACACAACCTAAGGTTCTATATGGGGGGGTAATATTTACTTACTTTCTATGCAGGGAGCTGTGCCCCCAGCACCCCACTATATTTATATAACCAACTCCAGGGGAGTGCATGTCAGGGAGGGGGAGAAACTCGAGGGGGGATACAACTCGGGGAGAGAGACACAAGTCAGGAGGGGAGAACATTGGAAGAGCAACCTGCAGGCGGGGGGAACAATGTTGGGGGAATGGGACTTCATCAAGCAGTAAAAAACAAAATTACACAACCCCACCAAGCCTAATACAAAATTATATCACACCCATGCCCAGTCCCAAACCCAGGTCCACCAGCATCACAGACTGTGACTATACCCACCATGCCATACAAGCAGCTTAATACTGTCTCCTTCAACAAATTCTCATACCCTTATCTACCCAATGCTGTTTTGCTACTTACTCACTATTTACTCCCTATTTCCTCACTATTCCCTACAATCGATATTCTCTCATTGTCTCTATCCTTACAGGCGCTCAAATTGAGTCGATCAATTTGAGTAGCCCAAATCATGGGATACCTTGATGAAGAACTATTGCAAGATTTCCTCTGGGTTATGGAATCCCTGGGCCTTGCATAAGCTGTTATTTCTATGACTCACCAACATGACCATGCCTTGGACTTTGTATGCTCTCTGGGGCTCAAGATCAGAAACCTTGAGATTTATCCAGTCAGTTGGTCAGATCATTGTACCATCAGGTTCACTTTTAAGGCCCCCTCTTGTAGTCTACCCCCTGTGGAGGTATTCCAGTTCTTGCCATTGCGAGGGCTTCAGCCAGAGGGACTCTTGGCGGTTCTGGACACCTTGAATAGGTTAGCAATATGAACTAAGGGACAGGAAGAAGTGGCAGAAAGCTGTAATAGGGCTGTTGGGGTAGCTTTTGATCTTATGGTGCTGGTTTGTGTGCGCCCACTGGTTTCAAGCCTTGGCTCCCCATGGTTTAACTGTGAGCTGAGGGAGATGAAAGCACCATGATTTAACTGTAAGCTGAGGGAGATGACAGCAAAGGGCAGAGGTTGCATAATTTTTGGAGGCGATCCAGGGCTCAGGAGGACAGATTGGCTTTGATGACTCACTACAGTAAATATCAAAGGCAGTTACCCAGAAAAAGGCAGATTTTTTGTCTAGGGAAATTACTGCTGGGTCAGAACTGACCTGCTTAGCTGTTCTAGACTATGGATAGGTTTCTCCACCCAGCCTGTCTGGAGCCTGTGAGAACATTTTCACTCGCAAAATGTGAGAAGTTTGCTTGGATCTTCTCTGACAGGGTTTCCTCTATTAGGGCCAGGATCTTGCCAAGTGGGCTGTTCAAGCCCAGCAGGGTTGAACCTATGGGTCTAAGATGTATTCAGTGGTCTTGGGAAGAGTTTCAACCAGTGTCAATGGTAGAGGTGAGTGGCAGTGATTTTGGCACTGCAACCAGCATTTTGCGATCTGGATCCAGGTCTGACACATCTACTTGTGAGCTGTGTAGTACATCTGGGTCCAGTATTCACTGAGATTGTCCAGTGCTCCTTGCTAGAGGAGATTTTCTCACTGGTGCTGAAAAGTGCATTGGTGAAAACACTTCTGAAAAAGTCATCTCTGGATCCAGACATCCTGGCAAATTATTGACCATCTCTAACCTGTTCTTTTTGGGCAAGGTTATTGAGAAGGAGATTGCGCTACAGCTTGAGGCTCTCCTCACTACCTTTGACATCTATGAGTCTTTTCAGTCTGGCTTTTGGTCCAGGCATAGTACAGAGACCACACTAGCTGGGGCACACAATGACCTGCTCATGGTGAGAGATATAGCAGAATGGTCAATTCTTGTTCTCCTTAATCTCTCTTTAGTGTTTGACACCACAGACCATGGGCTATTATTGGACTGGCTCAAGGAGTGTGTAGGACTCACTGGCAAAGTCATCTGCTGATTTGAGTATTATCTCAGTTACAGGGCTCAAAGGGTAGTGTTGGGAATGTTTTCTTCACTCCTGAATGTCCTGCATTGTGGCATACTGCAGGGCTTGACCCTTTCGCCCTTGCTGTTCACAGTGTATCTGGGTAAAATCATTAAGCAATATGGCCTGGGTTTTTACTGCTATGCAGATGATAACCAGCTCTGTATGTCTTTTGTGCCTGGGACACTTGGTGCAGTCGATGTGCTTAATAGATGCCTGGCCAAGATCCAAGACTGGATGTAATTGAGCTGGCTGAGATTTAACCCGGATAAAACTAAAGTACTGGTGGTAGAGCCAGGACATGGGGGGAGTGGCAGCTACTGAGAGGGAGACAGGGCTATGGCTTGGCTCCTCTGGGCTCTTGGCTGCCACAAAGATGACAAATCTGGGAGTCATTTCTTGATGAGGGGCTGATAGTTGAGGCTCAGGTGTCGGTAGTAGTCCAGAATGTTTTTTGCCATGTGTAGAACATCAGCCAGATTTGTTCTCTTGTCCTCTCTGGTGACTTGATCACACTGGTTGCATGCATTTGTGACTTTGAGGCTTGACTACTGCAGTGCCTTGGGGTTGATGGAGGTATGCTGCAACACCTGCAACTGGTGCAGAATGCAGCTGCTAGGTTACTGACTGATCTTCTAAGGATGTATCATATTTCCCTGGCACTGTGTGATCTGCACTGGCTGCTGGTTAAGTGGCATATCTCCTTTAAAGTGTGTTTGCTAACTTATAAGACCTTGCATGATCCGGGCCCAGGCTACCAGACTGATCTCTTGCACCCACATGTACCCTTGCGCCCTCTCCACTCCACTGAAGAGAACCCCTTTGTATTCCCCATGGCAAAGTTAAAAACCTCTGGAGACAGGGTATTCAAGGTAGCAGGCCCAGTCCTCTGGAACTCTCTTCTGTGAGCTCTGAGAGAGGCCCCTTGGTGGAGGCTTTTAAGTGAGGTCTAAAGAATGTCCCCTTAATCCAGGCATTTCAAGGTTAAATCCTCACAGCTGTATCATCCCAGTTATATTTATTTAGGGATTTGTTTAAGGACTAATTTACTTAATAAATATTTTATGATGATATCTATTATAGAAAAAGTTGGGGGTATGTGTTATATATACAGTTTTTATTATTATTTTAGCTTTTCTGCTTGTACTGTACCTAGTGTTGGGTAAGTTACTTTTTCTATTACTTTCTATTACGTTTGGAAACTTGTTCCAGGAAGCTCTGTGCAGTCACTAGCAAGGATGGAGAAGTTCTAGAAAAAGTAATACACCTTACAATTATAATTACTTATTTATTTTAATACAAAAACAGTACAAAACTAATAAATAACTAGAACAGATTACATTTTTTGAAAGTAACAGGTTAGTTACTAGTTGCTTTCAAATAAATATAATCAGTTACAGTTACGTATTTCTTTTGTATAAAAAGACATAAGTAAATGTAACTGTAAGGTGTATTACATCTTCCAGTACTTCTCCATCCTTGCTAGTGACTGCACAGAGCTTTCTGGAATGAGTTTTCAAAAATAATAGAAAAAGTAAGTTACCCAACACTGACTGTACTTGACGTTGTAATGATACCGAGTGTCCAGGGAAGGGCTCTGGGTATAAAGAATACTACTGCTTCTACTACTACGAAGAGCAAGACAAAATAAATTCCAAAAGTAAAAAAAAAAAGATAAATTGTTTTTAAATTTACTGAAGTAATCCTGACCATAGGCAATCATGAACAATCATGATACTATGAGATCGTTTATCACAATCATCATTTCCATAACATCTACTGTTATTCGGGAGGATGACACCTCAAGACAAGAAGAAGCTTGAACCACATGGTATAAACTGCAACTCAATTTAAATTTCACACATCTGTGAACAAGTAAGTGATATGATTCAGTGTTGTTATTCTTTGTCATCTAGCTACAGGGTACCTACCAGTGATGTCAAGTAACATGTTGAAGCCCATACAGGGAGTCAGTAGTGTTGATAGGTCACAAACCTAGGCCTCCACTAGGGTTGTATACATTGTCTGATATTTGAGTTCAGATTTAGGATGTATAGACTTGAACCATAATGTTTGGGCAGCAAGGCTTGGAGATCCATGTTCAGCACCTTTTCCTGTGAGTGTAAAATACATCCTGCCTCCTCCCCTTTATTAAACTGAACCCCTACTCTAATAATTTGGGAAGCAGTATAGTGCAGGTGTTTAAGGCTCTGAACTGCAAATCCCACAGCTTCCACTGTCATACTGTGTGACCCTGAGTAAGTCACTTAACTTCCTTGTGATCCAAGGTCACACCTGTAAAAAAGCTTTCAGCTTAGTATTCTACTCCTGGTTAAACAACTAAAAAAAAACCCTTTTGCCAATTTCTCTTTACTTTAAATAATGATCTTCACCCCTTCCCATCCATGAAGAGAAACCATAGCATTTTTGTCCAGTTCCCAACTTTGATATTCTATATACACTAGTTCTACATGTTATGAAAAAATACATGGACCCATTCTTTGGGGAAGAACAATACATGCCCCATCTACCCATCAACACCTCACCCAACCACAGCTGCTCCCTTAAGGTCCTGGTACCAGTGAAAGGCATTGTGGTATCCAGTATGGAGCCTGGTGACTTGAGCAGAACATCATTTTATGTGGTTTGAGACAGTGTTCATGTAAGGGTGTCCAGCTGTAAATGATGCCCTTTTGTAAAGCATTCTACCAAACCACATAATAAATTAAGCTTTGCTCTGAACCATCTAGCAGCATTCTTGATACTGTGTTTCTTTCACACTTAACAGGTCAAATAAAATGGAACACAGCAATTGGGATCAAGTGTTTTTGTTATGGCACCAGGACAATACATACTGTCAAGGATATGGGCCAGGTCATGACACTATGGATGCCCCAGTGCAAATGTGAAAAGTCAGAGAATATAGTACACATTGCTGTACCTCAAATATGGTTACTTAAGGTAAAGGGGTGGGGCATAGTTACTTAAGGTAAAGGGGTGGGGCACATATAAGGGTCAGGAAAAATGTAACAGACTGGTCTCTCCCAGACTCAGCCTGTACACTATTACCAGCTTTCTCAAACCCCTCAGATTCCTACAAGGGTACTTCAATAGCTGACCCCACTCAGCACAGACACCCCCATGAGGTATCTCTAGATCCGAGTCCCATTACAGCCACTGCCTACATAGTACAGTGCTCCTTACTGAAGGGCAAATGACCCAGACCTCTTTGTCACAGCTGAGAAAACCTCACTTTAGAAACAAAATATGCTAACCATAGCCTTGTCTTCAGAGATGGAAATACAGTTTTTGTCAATTATAACCACGTTATCTGTACCTCAAAGGACTCAGTCACAGAAACATGATGTATATAAAAAAATAATAATTTAATACTTTTAGATTTGTACACATATAATACAAGATATACTACACTAAGACTGTGGGAAATTATAGTTCTACAGGGATGAAAAGCAAATATTTTGAATAGAACAAAAATACACAGAAAAAATATTACTACACTTCCTAAATTTCCCAAAGTAGAAAGAGCTTACCACACAGGACACCTTAGTGAATCAGGGAAGACTCAAACCTTAGATGGTAACTTTCAAGATTCCAAACCTGACTAACTTTTTTTAATGTCTGGCAAGTCTTCAAAACCCTTCAGCTGCCAGCCCCCATGATACAGTGTTATCCTCCAGGATGAAACCCACTTTTAAAGCACTCTGCAGTATGCTGCAGAAAACCTACTGAATAAAGCAATGTAGTTTCAATGGCAATTAGTCCTTTTGTCATAAAGGAAACTGTGGCATTCACTTCATCCTGGCAGTGCCACATTTTCCTGAATGACAAAAGGGACTTATTGCCATTGAAATTACATTGCTTTATTCAGTAAGTCTGCTGCAGCATTCTGCAGAGTGCTGCAAAATGCTGCAGAATTAGGTTTCATCCTGGAGGACGTCACTGTACATCATTAAGTATGTCACTATGACATCATAAATTTAACCTTTCTTTTGTGTCCTGAGAAATCTTCCATTTGGAAAACTGGTCTAAACTGCACTGGTATTCCAGACCCAGAGTTCATGGATTTCAAGTTCCATCCTTTTTTTCTTCTTATCTGATAAAGTCCATGGAGGTCCATCTCCCTTGCTCTGGCTTTGTTTTCCCTCAAAACAGAGCCTGTGATTATGAAAGCAGTTCATCTCTTTGAAGTGTGAGTACCCTTTACCTGACAGGAGGAAAAACAGCCCCCTATCTGACTTGCTAAGGCATGGCCTCCAGTGGCGTGAAACTTCAGATTTATCAGGCAGTTTTCATCTCAACAGAATTACTTAGAAGAAGTCTAGCTGATAATAACAATTAAACACAAAAACATGAACAAAATTATAACAATGTTGCTACATCCCCCCCAAAGAAATGAAAAACAAATTCTTTAGCACCACTAAATGATGTTTGTTTTTCATGTGAGCCAGCTGGCTGCACCTGCTATGCCCTCAGTTCAACTCTCTGGGTGAATCCCACATTAGTTTCTCATAGCACTTCTCCTACTAAAAAGGGTCACTAACTATTGTCTGGACTGCCCATCTGCATTGCCATGCTGCAACTCACTGCGGTGCCTAATACTCATATTACAGGACAGCAGCACTAGACTCCATCTTAGCATTTTGAGGTTCTGTCCGCTGGTCCTGTGCAGCCATGTAACAGGGTTGTGACAGTGAAATTCCTCCCATATAAATAAGATTGCATCTGAAAAGCTGAGACAGTACCTAGACACTCCTTCTCTATTGTGACATAGGCATCCTGTCTCAGCAGCAGCTTCCGATTCCAGTGCATGACTGGGTATTCCTCTCCCAAGTGTGTAAGCTGACACAGAACCACACCTAGCCTATGATCAGATGCATCTATGTGCACAATAAATCTAAGAGAATAGTCTGAGCTGGTGAGCATAGGTGCCTGACACAATGCCTCCTTCAGCTGATGGAACACAGTATCACAGGTTTCAGTACACTGAACCTTTTCTGGCATTTTCTTCCTGATGAAATCAGACAGGGGTCTGGCCATTCTGCTGAAATTTGGCACAAACTTACAGTTGTACCCTGCCATCCCTAGGAAGGCCCCTACTTCTCTCCTGGTTATGGGCATGGCCTATCCCTGTAGGGCCTCAATTTACACTGGTTCAGGCCAGATGTACCCACTCCTCAACCTGTGCCCAAGGAATGACATTTCTGCCATTCCTATTAAGCACTTCTCTGCTTTGACTGTCAGCCAAGCAGCCTATTGTCAGCATAACACCTTGGTCATGTGCCAGACATGATCTTCCCAAGTATGGTTGTAGATGGCGATGTTATCCATGCATGCCAGAGCAAATTCTCCTGACCTATTCAGAATGCAGTCCACAAACTGTTAAAAGGTGGCTGGTGCATTCTTCATCCCAAATAGCATTACTCTGAACTGGAATAATCTAAATGGGGTGATAAAAGCTGATCTCACTTGAGTTTCAGGTGTCAGTGGTACCTGCCAAAAGCCCTTTGTCAGGTCTATGATGGACTGGTAAAGGGCTCCTCATAAGCTTTCTAGAACCTCATTTGTCCTGGGCATGGGGTATGCATCCAACTCTGTGCAACTGTTGAGCTTTCAGTGGTTGATGCAGAACCTTATGGTTCCATCCTTTTTGGGGATCAGTGCCACTGGTCAGGCCAAAGATTACTGGACTCCTGGATCACCCAGAGAACTAACATCTCCTTGATCTCCCCCTCTGTGGCATGTCTTACTCCTTGTGGGACTCTGTAGCATTGCTGTCTCAGTGGGGCTTGGGACCCTGTATCCATGTGGTGCTGTGCCAGCATGGTATACCCCAGCTTCCCAAGAACATTTCACCAAATGTATGCAGCACCCCACATATTTTGGCAGCTTGAACTGGTGTCAGCTGTTCCAATAGGGTTACAGCATCCACTGAGGATTTCCCTTAACCTCTCCTAGGAGATCCACCAGTGGGCCTGCTTTACCCTCCTCTTCCAGATAGCTCTACACAGCCAAGACCATCTCCAGCCAGTCATGGTATGGCTCCACCATGCTTATGTGGGAGACTCACTGTCTGCGCCTAGTGTCTGGTAGTGCCACCATGTAATTAACATAATTCACCCTCCTGACCACCAAGAAAGGCTTCTCCCAAACTGCCTGTAATTTGTTCTGCTGGAAAGGGATGAGCACCATTATCCATTGCCCAACTTCATACTTATGGGCTCTGACCTCATGGTCATACCATGTCTTCTGTCTCTCTTGTGCAGTGGCTAAGGGCTCCTGGACAAAACCTATGAGCTCCTTGAGCCATGACCTGAGTTTCAATACATACTCTGCAACAGATTCACCTTGGGAGTGAGCTCACTCTCCCATTCATCAGTTACCAAATCAAGGGGACCCCTTACCCTATGGCCAAACAGAAACTCGAAGGGTGAGAACTCTTTGGACTCCTGGGGTCTTCCCTATATGTGATGGGTTACGTACTTGTTCCTCTCTCTTGCATGCTAGTCAGCAAATGCCCTTAACATGGTCTTAAGAGACCCACTGAATCACTCAACCAGACTGTTAGTCTGGGGGTGGTATAGTGAGGCCCTGAGCTGCCTTACCCTACACTTCTTCCAAGGACTAGCCAATAGATCAGGCATGAAGTTGGTACCCTGGTACAACAGAATCTCCTGGGGATGACCCACCTGGCTAAATATCCCCATCAGTTTGTCGTCCACTTTCTCAGAGGACAAGGGTACTGCCTCATGGTACCTTGTAGCATAGTCTACAATTTTCAGTGTACCTCTTGTCGATGCGACTTGAGGTACTAAGTGACCCCACAATGTCCATGGCAACTCATTGAAATGGCTGTTCGATGATAGGCAGGGGAATCAAAGCCACCTTAGCCCTTCTCCCAATCTTTTCCACCCTCTGGCACTGTGCACAAGTCCAGCAGTAGTTTGCCATACCTTTAAAAATACTGGGCCAGTAAAAATTGTTATTCAGATGCCTTTTTTGCACAGCTGACCCCTAGATGTCCAGAAAAGGTTAGGTCATGAGCTAAGACCAGAAGCTGCTTCCTATACTCCCTAGGAACCATTATCTGCCAGAGTACCCCTTCCTCCAATTCTCCCTTAGGAACCCATGTATGGCACAGGAGCCCATTCTCACAGTACACCTTCCTTTTCCCAGAACCTAGAGAGTCACCTTCCACACTGGTAGCTAACTCTATTAATTTTTGCTGGAATGGGTCAGCTTGCTGAGCTCTCCCTAGCTCAAAACATACTCTACTGTGGGAGAGCCACCTACATGTGGGCTCTCCTCTGTTTGTAGTTGTGGCTCAGAACTGCTGCTCCCAGCTTGTTCTTCAGCTACAGTTTCTATGGCAGTTGAGGTAGGTGTTGCTTCCTTGTGCACTGCCCACTCTGTGTCTTCAGGAGCCAGTTCCCTTGCCTTGCTACGGTAGTGACACACACAGCATTGGGCCTAATATCAAAGTCCTTACCCATGATTACATCCACGGGCAGGTCTGGTACAACACCCACCTCCTGTATGCCCTGGCCACCTTCCCAGCTTAGTAAGATCTGGGTCATTGGCACTGAGACTGCAGGACCTTTCACTCTTCTAACTCTAGAAATCTAACCAGGCAGGATCTGTTCCTCCTGAATTAAATCCTGCTTCACCATAGATATGGAGGACCCAGTGTCCCTCAATCCCTGGGTCACTATTCAATTTATAAACACAGGGTGCATGTGTAAGTTAGAGGGTAGTGCACTCTGTATACAGGGCACTATCTGTTGTGAATCCTCAAGCTTCCCCCTCCTGTTGCACTAACCCTGTTTTCACATTATTTTAGACAATCATAAGACACATGCCCCAGTTTCTGGTAGGTGTAGCACTTGTGTTTACCTGTTTCCTTGATTCTGAAATGAGGTGGCTTCCCTTTTTGTTCAGGCACAGGCTGGCTTCTTTTAGGTTGCCCCCCCCCCCCATCTGGTTTCCCTAAAACCAGCTGATGTCCCTCCCCCATTACCTTTGCAATGAGAGGCTGGTTGGTTGGATATTGAACGATCAATCCTCTCGGCTGCCTTCCTCATGGATCTTGGAGTACTATCCAACAACCATATTCTCAGTTCTTCATGCACAGTTTTTAGGAACTGTTCCAGAGGAATAAATCTTTTATTTCCTCTACAGAGCCAGCTTTGGCACCCTGTACCTTACTTATCTGCACACACATTTCAGCATAGCTATCTGCCAGTGCCTTTCTTAACCCCCTACATTTTTGCCTATAGGCCTCAGGAGGTAACTCGAAATGCTTTAGCAAGGCATGTGTCACTTTATTATAGTCCATGCAGTCCTCATTGTCCAATCTGGCAAAAGCTTCTAATGCCTTGTCTGTAAACAGTGACAAAAAGTGAGTGACCCAAGAAGCCCTGCCTAATTCAAATTGTCTAAATATTCTCTCAAATGTCTTAAAAATAAATCAGACTTATCCCCCTTTTGATATCTGGGAAAACCTTTAAAATGAATTTTGACTTCCTGGGTTGAACCCCTCATACCTGTACCATTACTCACAGTCTCTGGTGTCGCCCTCTGGCACAGAATCTTCATCTGTCTCCCAGACTTAAACTCCTTCATCTGGATCTCATTCTGGCTTTGCCTTTCTCGTGTCCTTTGCTCCTCTTGCTCTTGCTGGTGGTGCCTTTCTTGATCCTCTCTCATGCTGGTGCTGCCTCTCTTGCTGCTCTCACAACTGGATCTCATGCTGGCACTGCTTTTCTTGCTCCTCAGCTTCCAGCTTTCTTCGCTGCAGATCCACATCTTCCTCTTGCTTCTCAGTTTCTCCCCTTTGCCTTAACCAGGGCAAGCTCCAGCACCAACAGTTTTACACAGTATGTTACACAGCTGCTCTAGTCATAGGCTATGGCTCATCTACATTCTCCCTAGCCTCCATTTCATGATTTTGGCTTGCATTGACCACTTTCACACCTCTTCCCTGGTCGCTTTTTTTGAGGATGTCTATGAGATCTGGCTGTGCTTGGCCTTGCTCATAACCCTGTTCCAGTGGCACTGGAACAATTTTTATAGTGGGGGTGCTGAAAGCTATTGAACAAGACTGCATAGGAAGCCATAGGGAATTTTACTTCAAGCAAGGGGGTGCTGCCACACCCCCAGCACCCCTAGTTCCAGCACCTATGCCCTGTTCACTCCTTCTGCACAGCTCCTGCTGGTTTGGCAGTGTACATTTCTCATATGGCCCTGTTATAGCATCTTCTATCTGTCTACTCATGCTTCTAGCAAAATAAAACTGGTAGAATATACAGTCCCCTTTTGCATATCCTGTTCTATAACGGGATAGATAACCTTTATACTGGCAAAACTGTTTCATATCCCACTCCCTACCTCCAGACAGACTGGTCTCTCCCAGACTCAGCCTGTACACTGTTGCCAGCTTTCTCAAACCATTCAGATGCCTACAAGGGTACTTCAGTAGTTGCCACCACTCAGTATAGGCACTCCCCGGGATATCTCTAGGTCAGGATCCCACCAGAACCACTGCCAACACAGTACAGTGCCCAATACCAAAGGGCAAATGACCCACCCCTCTCTGTCACAGCTGAGAACACCTCACATTAAAAACAAAATATGGTAACTGTAGCCTTCTCTTCAGAGACAGAAACACAGTTTTTGTCAATTATAACTCAGTTATCTGTACCTCAAAGGGCTCAGTTGCAGAAATGTGAAATAAATAAAAAAATAATATTTTAATACTTCAGGATATTTACACATATAATACAGGATGCTACACTAAGACTATGAGGAACAGTACTTCTAGACTGATAAAAAGCAAATATTTTGAACAGTAGCAAAAACACACAGAAAATTTTAATACACTTCCTACCTTTCCTAAAGTAAAAGAGCTACCACACAGACCACCTTGGTGAATCAGGCAGACTCGATCCTTAGATGGTAACTCTCAGGTCCCAACCTGACTACCTTTTTCAGGCTCTGACAAGTCCTCAAAACACTTCAATTGCCAGAGCCCCCCACACACACAGACATATCATCAAGTATGTCACTCTGACATCATAGATTTTACCCTTCCTTTATATCTTGGGAAACTTCCTATCTGGAAAAAAGGTCCAAACTGGACTGGTATTCCAGACCTTGGTTTCATGTATTGCAAGATCCATTCTTTTGTCTTCTCATCCAATGAAGTCTAAGAGGGTCCATCTCCCTTGCTCTAATTTTGTTTACACTCAATACAAAGCCTGTCAGCTAGCCCAGTGCCACTGAGGGTTGAAGCACTGGATGCTACACCTCATGCCACACCAGCAACCAGGGTTCGGGAGTGAGCATGGGTCAACAGGGGCTGGCAGGGAAGGAGAGGGATTAAGCATCCAATGGACTGCTGTCCCTCTTCTGGGGTAGGGGGTTCTCAACGGTCAGCATCTGACTGCCCCCTGGCATAGGCTGGGGTTGGGGATGCCGCCCGTACAAGGGGTAGAGTCGGGGCAGATGCCTGGGCGCAATGCATGCAGACAACGTGCCGCTTACACCCGCTGGTGTCATGCCACACACTACCAACTCAGGGGCAATAGTACAGGAAAATGGTGGCACCTGATGAGGCTTGATGGCCATCTGCAAGTTTGTCAGGCACTGGCACCCAAACTGGATCTGTTGGGGTGGGGAGTTAGGGGGCTCCCTGCCACCCCTCTGCAGGGGGTAAACCGCAGGGGTTACTGGGTGCCAGTGGTCCCGGTAGAGATGGATGGTGGCTGGATCCCCATAGGTAGAGCTGCGAGGCTACGGGGAAGCATCTGGGTGGCCACAGGAGAATAAATAAATAACAATAAAAAAAAACAAAGCCTGTGATTGTGAAAGCTATTTCCCTCTTTGAAGTGTAAGTACCCTTTAGCTAACAGGAATTCTACTGTTTGCCCAAACAACCCCCTTAGCTGACTGCCTTGAGCATGGGCTCCAATGGCATGAAACTCTAGATTTATCACATAGTTTTTATCTCAGCTGAAATACTTACAAAAGGCCTAGTTGATAATAAAAATTAAACACAAAAACATGAAAAAATTACACAAGTTGGGGGCGCTGTGGAGCCCGAGCAAGATGGCCACAGACTCCTAAATCTCTACAAACCATTAGAAATAAATAGATTAAACTAGAGGCTTCCCCTCAACAGGACCAACAAGCTCTAAAGAGAGCGATAAAAGAAACATCGGGGAACAAACATGGGTAATCTCCAGAAAGAAAAACAGTCCGGTGAAGGAGCAAAATCAAAAGCTTTGTCGTCTGCTTCTACTTCACGAGGAGGGCCAGGCCATGAGCCTGAACATGAGGCAAACAGCAAGGAAGAAACCCTACAATCTCTTGGAGAGAAACTGAACCATCTCATTGCCTCCATAACAGGACTGTCTAATAAACTTGATTCACTTACTGCACGAGTCACTATGATGGAAAATTCTTTGGAATCTGTCACCTTAGCATCAGCGGCTGCATTGAAAACAGCTAATGTGGCTATGGGGGGCTGTGACTTATATTATAGAGGAAAACGGACAGCTGCACTCTCAGCTGGAAATGCTGGAAAACCAGTCGAGAGCCTTGAATGTTAAAATACTGGGCATAGCCGAGAGAAGTGAAGGTGACCACTTGTCTCTGTTTCTACAGGAGTGGATAACTCAACAATTGGGTCCTGAGGCAGCTCCACTGGCACAGTACATTCAGAAAGCTTACAGAGTGGCCTTTAGGGGATGTCAGGACAACCCTGAGGCCCCGCATACTGTGGTGATGGTATTAGATGTAGTGGGTTCACAAGATGCTTTGATGGCCCTGGCTCAGAGGAAGGCTATCCTTCCCCATGAAGGCAATGATCTGTGACTTTTTCCTGATTTAGCCTACGCAACCAGGCAGTGGAGAAAACAGTTTGACAGTGTAAGGCCTATGCTCCGAGAAGTGGGGGTTCCTCACGGTCTAGTTTTTCCAGCATGTCTGTGACTCGTACATCAGAACAAGATATTTATTTTCTCTGAACTGGCGGACACCCTGAAATGGTATCAGAAACATGCCCCATCTCATACGAGAGAACAAGAAGATGAACACAGTTCATTGGAGGAAGAAGTGCATTGAGGGACTTGGACATTTAGGTAAGTCTTCTTTGATAAAGGGTTAAAGTGGGAGGGGGAGATCTTTTTTCCCATATGTTGCTTAAATATTCCTTTTGACCCATATGAGGCAGAATTTTGTGTTGTATTTTAGTTTTCAGCTGGTCTGGACTTTCTGTAATAGATCTGGGTCATATAATTACCCCTCCCTCCCTTTCCCACATATTACAGCCCTGTATGAAAATGAGAATGTCTTTCAAACTGAAGGAAAAGGTTTTTCATTCTGACCTGATGTTATTTACAATAAGTGCCTAATTCTTAAAAGGGTGGTGTTGATCTGATAGATTTGGAGAAGCAGATGTTTTGATTGAGATCAGGGGATCCTTGTATTATTATTCGGTTTAACACTAATACTAGTGTAATTACTTGCAAGAGCATGGTGACTACTTCCCTTTTATAGGGATAAATGGTGGATATCATTTATATTGTGAATCTGAATATTATTTTAACAACCATGCAGCTCTTGGATTCATTTGCAGCAGTCGGATTACCAGATAATGCTAATTAGTATATGGTTATCCCCTCATAGGACGTATCTTATTTCATTCAACAGACCTTTTGTTAGTAATGTCAACTGAAGATGTCTTGGCTGTATGTTTGTTTTTATAAATAAATAAACATAAAGTTAAAAAAAAGAAATAATTACACAAAAGTTCTTACAACAGGGTTTGGTTTTAGTGAAAAAGGAGGAAGAGGTATTTATGTTCACAAACACAGAAGGAGTGTCAAGTCTAAATTGAGTCCAAATGTTTTCAATACTCAGAGCATTCAGCATTCAAGATCTGGATTAGTGAACCCATAGTCTCCCTTCTTCACACTTAAAGCTCTGTATAATCACTAGGATAGTAAATCTTTACACAGATACTGTAGGAGATTGTAACTAGGGACTCATTGATAGTGCTCATTTTTTTTAGAAAAGATTACTTGCTAGACTGGTGTTTTAGAATATGTCTTCCATGTGATATTTTGATTCCAAAGATTTTTCTAAATGGCATGACATTTCAGGGTGGGGACTGAGCTTGGAGACACCTTGTGCTTGGTGACATGAAACAATGCTAGGCACATCAGCAAAAGGGCTTTGTAACAGCAAATTAGTATAGTTCATACACAGTAGGTAATTTTTTTTAGCTTTTTTAATTTTTTTTTTCTAGGTAAAGAAAGATAACAAAGTTTGGGGTGGCAGAAGAAAGTGGAATATGGTTAGACTAATAAAAAAGGAATTATGCAGCTTTCTTTAGTATTAATCATACAAAGAACAGCTTTGTGTATCAAACCTAGACTTTTCAGACACAGTGACGCTTCAAATGACCAAAAAGGTGATTTTTGTGGAAAAATGTTGCTGCATAAAGTGATAAAGGAGACCTGTATATATATTTTAAGACATCTTGAAACTGGACAAAAACTGTGGACTTTCAGACAAGTAGAAATTTATGATCTGAGCAAAATATGAAGCCTGCTATAATCCCTTAGTGACCAAAGGATTGTTTTTACATTTCAGTTGCATATCATCAAGATATCTTTATGAAAACAATGACTCTGTATATGCTATATGATAGATAAATAAATTAGGAACAATATGATGTTTTCAGAGCTCTACCATGTTCAGAATTCACTTTTTAAGACAAAATAGTTTTCAGAATTTAAACATGATACAGCAATGAAACTTATACTAAAATGTTGTGCCAGTGATGACTGGTATGGATGTACAATTTCAATTGGTGTGACTATTTCCTATAAAATTCCATGGACTGTACAGAAATGTATAACAAAACTGAGCTGTAGACTGCATTCCAGTGCGAGCTGCCTCCCTTCAAAATGAGCTGGAGGGAAAAGCTGCTCCCTGAAATTCAGAATGATCCCTTGCACCTTTTTACAGCACTAGAAGCCATTACCACTGGGGTCTTTGTAGTGCCCTCTCATAGCCTGATGCACAAAAAATCGAATTTGGAGTCTGATCTTACTCCACTCCTTCCTGTTGGCTCATTCCTAAGTTCTTTTTGTGGGTCTCTACGAGCCGGTTGCATCCAGTTTGACTCTATGCCAACCATCTGTTACAACTAGTAAGATTACCATTTTTATTTCAGATTTAAGCGTGATTTGGTTTTGGTTTTACATATTTAAAAAAATCCTGATTTTTGTATGGGGGCATGTTATCTTTTGAATTCTACTATTCTGGCTTCAATCATTATTCATTTAATCCTGTTGCGTAAAAATATTCCTTCAACCCCCTCCCCCCCAAGACCTCTGTGGTATGTATGGGATAAGAAATCCTCTATTGCCTTTTACCCTTGTTGGTCAGTTGGTTGTTACTTTCTCCCCATCCTCAAGGCTCAACAGTGCCATCTGTGGGGTAAGCAGGGAGATTGTGGTTCTCCAGGTTGTTTTCAATTTCTGCAGCTTTGGTTTTTGGTACACCTTCTTGTTGTTTGCAGTAAGGTTTGTTGGGAACCCAGCAGGATGAGTTCATACATCCACTGCAGGGCTGCTGGTTGTTATTTTACCCCCCTCCCCCATTGTGTGAAGAGCATGCTTTGTCTGCAGGACCCAGCAGGGTGAGTCTGCTCCTCCTAGTGTGAGCCAGCTGCCTTGATCCTGACTCCCTCCACAATATCTGCAGCACAGCACATGAAAATCCTCAGCTCACCTCGTTCAGCAGGGAGGGGATTAAACAACCAGCCTTTCATCTGCCTGGGCTACTCGTCATTCCTTTTTTCTCTCTAGCTGCAGTTCAGGGACACAAGAGGTGGCAAACCCAAGGAGGTATTTGTTTCAGCATTGCAATCACTGTGACTGGCCCACCATATTCCTTCTGCCTTATCACTCAAACTGGTGAGAACAGGGCAACTACACATTATGGTGCTGCTTTGTTTGGGGATGCACCTAACTTTCAAACATGATGTCATTGCATCTCGCAGGAATCACTGATCCTGTCCACCATCTTGTCCTCTGCTAGACTACTGGGATCACCACACAGACAGCAGTACAATATGATGGACATGACCCCACAGGTCCAGGTCCATCCACACACCTTCTCACACAGTATTCCCAGCCGTACTGCCATACAGCGGCAGTTTGTTATTACTTGCCTACTCACAATAATAAATTATATGAATTTTACCTGCTAACTTGTGAATATTCCCAAAAGTAAAGAAGTCTTTGGCTGATCAGCAGTACTATTGCTTTATAGCAAGCTAGGCACTTTGGATAACTGTGAGGAGCAGCCTACAGCAGGGCGATGCATCTGTCTTCTGCTTCTTTTTTTCTTAATTACCAAAACCTTCTCCTCCCTTCTGATGTGCCTGGTGTGCCCCCTTTAGTATATCACCCAATCCCCCTGCTCTTGTCCTATATGCACTTCATGTGTCTTGTTGTGACTCAGTCCCACACATACAGACTCACTGGTCTTTTCTCTCTTGCTGTCCCCTTTTGTCTCCCAGGTTTTACTTCTACCCAAGATGGGCAAGACTTGAAGAGTGTGCCACAAGTGCCCACACTTTCTGCTTCTGAATTCTGCAGGAGATATCTGCTCACTGTGCCTGGTTGATGCAGACTCCCAGGTGAACACCTTGGCCTCTGGCTCCTTCAAGGAGGACATTGTGGAGAACAACGACTCCACAATGTCACAAAGGGTACTGCTTGACATATTCCAGAAACTACTAGACAAAATCGAGGCATTGGCAGACTCCAAGTGCACATGAGAGCCAGTCAGGAACACCCTAAAAGCCATGAAGCAGAAAAGGGATGACACGCAGGAACCTGAATATCCTGATGGGGAGTCTGCCTCAGATGATGGTGATTCTTCTGAGGAGGACAAGGAACAGATGGAGGACCTAACCACCCAGCTATGCCCTTTTGAACTCATGCAAGCAATTGTTAGGGTGGTGCATAAGATTCTCAAGTTTGAGGATACAGCTCCACAAGTGAGCAAAAGCTGGATCCACTGGTTAAAGAAACGAAAAAGACCAACAATTTTTTCCGTGTACAAGGCACTAGAGGATAGCCTAACAAAGGAATGGAATGCCCCGGATCCAGCCAAAACAAGAGAAAAGGCCACCTTTGACAGAAGATACCCACACTAGAAGGACATACTGTACAGACAACCTGGACTGGCCCTCCTAAAGTAAATCCTGAAGTTGCTTCCCTTAACCACAAAACCATTCTAACATTGGAAGAGTTCTCAACACCAAATGACTCCATGGATAAGAAGGTGGAGGACACCATCAAAAAGGCTCATGACATACTGATGATGTCCATGAAGGCCTTCGTGGTGGCCATTTACACTACAAGGGCTATACATGAGTGGCTAGAAGCCATCCTACTTGACTTACTGACACCCAGGGATTACACTATCCAGGCAATAAAATATGTGGTCTATTCCTCGATCAACACTTTTAAGATGTCCTCCCAAGCAGCAGCAACAATCTTTAGAGCCAGGAGACACCTATGACTTTACTATGGCAAGCAGACCAGGAGTCAAAGAATATGTTAATTTATGTAATTATGTATATTTGTGTAACCTTTTCTAAGCAACTTGTATTTATCTGCATCACTTGTTTTGCAGCATCTGTACTCACTGTATTATTTATATATGATGTATATGTCTTGTTTTATTTATATATGCCTTTTTGTACATATATTGTGCCCCATGTTCTATTGTACAAGTGTCTTGGCACACTTCTCTTGCTTTATCTTGTTTTCTGTGTACCTCCCCATGTACCCTCCCCCAGGTCACCCCTGAAAAAGGGACTTTTTGTCTCAGTGGGCTTACCCGGTTACCAAAATTCGAATAAATAAATAATGTTAATGAAGTTGCAGTTCAAAGGGGATGTGGTATTTGGACTAGCATTATAGAGGTTCTTGACAACCAAGGGAGATGAAAAGATCAGTTGTCAAGACAGGCAACTCTCCCTTACTTTTGAAATAACCACTTTTGAACCTTCCACCAAAAAGGTTGTCGACCACAGTCATTCCAGGGGAATGAAAACGACAACTTTGGCAGCAAGCAGAACTTCTTCAACCAGAGAGGCAACTACCAGAACAACAAAGAACACAGTGGATGATCCAGAGGTGGATACAGGAACAATGCCGGACACAGAAACTATCGAGCATGAGGAGATGCAGGCCCATAAACTCAGAGCCAACAGTAGGAGGCAGACTCCAAAGGTTCACCAACACCTGGGCCAAGGTTATCATTGACAAACAGGTGCTGGAGGTAATAACCCAAAGGTACGCGATAGAATTCAACATGACACCAACAAAACCCAGTTCCTACTATCACACATCTCACCAAACAAGACCCCAATACACAAAGTCAGAGCCCTGCTGAATCAGTTCTTACAGGACGCGGCTATACCTCCAGTACCAGCAGGTGAGAAAAAATCAGATATCTATTTTGTATTATTTTTGGTCCAAAAATGACAAGAGCTCTGCAGCCTATTCTGGATCTAAAGTTTGTAAACTACTTTGCAAAATACAGGAAATTCAAAATGGAAACCCTTAGGTACACCATTGCAGTAATCTGGAAGAACAGTCTCTTCATAGCAATAGATGTGAAGGATTCATATCTTCACGTACCCATTCGACCATGCCACCACGAGCTCCTGAGGTTCTGTGTCCTGGACCACCATTTTCAATACAAGTGTCTTCCCCTCGTATTGGCACGCAGAGTCTTTACAAAAGTCTTGGTGACCGTAGCGACAAGGCTGAGAGCAGAGGACATCCATGGAATATTCTACCTAGATGACTGGCTGAGAAGAGCAAGAACAAAAGCCTAATCAGAAAGCACAACAAAAAGAGCTCAGGATTCACTAACCCAACATGGATGGATTGTCAAAATAGCCAAGAACTACCTCTCACCATCCCAACAGTACTGGAACACCTGGGAGTGGTCTTCAACACCGCAAGAGGACAGTCAGACCCTCAGACACGCATCAACAACCTGAGGGCACTCTGCCTTCAAATGCTGATTCACAGGTACCTGACAATCCGGGACTTAATGTGACTGTTGGGCTTGATGGTGGCATGCTTAGACCTCCACAACTGGGCAAAACTCCATGAGACCCCTGCAGAGGTTCCTCCTAGACAATTGGAGTTACACCACACAAAATTACTACAAGACACTCTCTATCCCACCAGCTGTAAAGGCATCCAGCTGGTGGTGGATAGACTTAGACAACCTAAGACAGGGAGTCACCCTCAACAGAAAAATCACCAGAACACTTTACATAGACTCAAACCTCTCAGGCTGGGGAGCACTCATGCGCACCAGAGCAATCCAAGGCAAATGGTTTCCAGCAGAAATGCAAATCACCATCAGTATTCTGGAGATGAGATCAATCTGTCTGGCACTGAAACACTTCCAGGCCCCAGTACACAACCATCACATCAGAGTACAGATAGAGAACAGAACAGCCATGGCCTACATAAATAAACAAGGGAGAACAAAAAAGCAAGGCAATGGCCAGGGAAGCATCCATTCTACTAACCTGGGCAGAAAAGCATCTCCATAGCATCACAGCAGTACACCTGATAGGAGAACTAAATACAAGGGCAGACTGTTTCAGTTGTTGGACACTACAGCTAGAAGAGTGGCAACTAAACCCACAGAGCTTTCACTTGATTCATGAATGATGGGGGCCTTTCCAGATTGACCTAAGGCTTTGGCCCACAACAAATAGATGAAGACATTCTTCTTCAGGTATAAAGAGAATGGGTTGGCAGCAGTAGATGCCCTGTCGATGACCTAGCAGTTCAGGAGAGCCTATGTATTCTCAGCCATTTCCATGACAGGAAGGGTGGTGCAAAAAAAATACAAAAGCAGACAGTACAGTGGCATCAATAGCACCAAACTGGCAAAGATGAATATGACGCTTCTGTCATGTAAATGCTGACAGACAAACCTTTGACTCTACTACCCCAAACAGACTTCCCGGTGTAGGGCCCAATTCTTCACCACAACCCTTTCATACTCCAATTGGCTGCTCAGAGGCATAGAGTTCTAAGTTTGGGACTGTCTAATAGGGTGGTGAACACACTGATGCAAGCCTGGAGAACTTCCACTAACCACACATATGACAGACATTGGTTCATTTTCAGTTAATGGTGAAGGTCAAAAGATCTCAGTCCATTTAACTGTTCAATCACACACTTTCAGGACTTTTTTCAAGAAAATTTGATAAGGGACTTTCCACCACCTCACTAAGGGTCCAGGAGGCTGCTCTTGGGGCCATCAGAGGTGAGATGGATAGGTACTTACCAGAGGCCCATCCTCTTGTACAGACATTCCTAAAAGCCATTATGAACATCAAGCCCAAACTTAGAGCAACAGCCACCCCATGGCACCTGAATCTGGTGCTGGACACCCAAACTAGACCTATCTTTGAACCCTTGGACTCCATCTCCCTGTACTTCTTAACCTTAAAGACATGTTCCTGGTGGCCATTTGCTCAGCACACAGGACTAGCAAATTGCAAGCCCTGTCCTGTATGGAGCCATTCCATTAATTCCAAGTGAATACAGTGATACTGAAAATGGTTCCCTCCTTCCTCCCTAAGGTGGCAACAGACTTCCACCTCACCCAGAAAATATCCTTACCCATTTTTGAACCAGACCACAATGATCTTTAGAGGGAGATACTCTGGTTACTTGAACCAACCCGGTCCCTTAAGATCTATTTGGACAGAAAAGCCTCATTCAGAAAGTCTGAGAGGATGTTCATCCCCACCTCTGGATCCAACCTATTCCTAGCCACTTCCAGATCAACCATAGCATTGCTGCAGAGTGTCATATCTGTGGCCTACAAGGCTTCAGTTCTCCCTTCATTGACTCAGGTAAAAGCCCATTCGGCTAGAGCTGTGGCCACTTCCTGGGCAGAAAGAAATTTGGCTTCTATTGCTAAAATTTGCATGGTAGCCACCTGGTCCACTATCCATACTTTCTCTATGCATTACAGGTTGAACATGTGAAGTCAGGACAAATTGGCCTTTGGTGACTTGGTTTTACAGTACGTGTTTAGGCCTCTCCTCCTCATCCCACCCCATTGCCTCCCAATACTGTTTTTTAATCACCCAGTGGTAATGGCTCAGAGTGCTGTAAAAAGGTGCAAGGGTTAATGGTAGTTTACAGACCTGGTAAAGGTGATTATGGGAGCACTTTTTATAGCACTATGCATCCTGCCTGATGAGGAACGCAGCGTATTATCTGTTGAGTATTGAAAATGGGTGTTTTCTTCATGCATTCTGTGTTTCTGTCAGGAGTTCATTAAAGACTCTGAGTCTGGTCCACTTCTCTGTCTCTCTTCCTTTATCCAGTTGCTTGTAGTTGAGTGTTCAGTGCTGTTTTACATTTAAGCAGTTTCTGGCCTAGAAAAGAGAGCCTGGGAATTTATCATACTGAGGAATGAGCCAACATGAAGGGGCAAAGTATGACTGGATTCTGGATTTGAATTTTTGTGCATCAGCCTATGGGAGGACATTACAAAGACCCCAATGGTAATGGCTCAGAGTGCTGTAAAAAGGTACTCCCATAATCACCTTTACCAGGTGAGTAAACTACTATCACCCAATCAGCATCAACTAGTATGGTCACTGTGATGCAGAAAGGTTGTGACATCAACAGCACTATAAACATTTTGGAAGGAAGTCAAGCCTCCAGAGCTTTGAATACTAGCATTCAGTAGACTTGCTGATTCCCAGTTAAACAGTTGGTCCAAGAAGAAACAAGCATTTGTCAATGTTGAATGTTTGCTGGCTTGTATTTGCTGTGTAAGTCTTTTGCATTGATAGTGCAGAAGTGATAATTAACAACTGAATAACAGAGTTATAATAGTGAGCTTGTCATGACTGGGAAATGAGGAGGTTCACACATAATGCTGTTGTTTTCTTAATATTGTGACCTTGAATTTTTAAAATACTAGGCATTTTTTGCCCCAGCATATGAATATGACAGATGTCATTTATGAAATGCAACCCAAAACAATGTTTCGTGGAAAAAAATGTGAAAACAGGTTTTGGAGGGGGATTTGATAATGTCACCTGCCATGTTCACGGAATGGGGGCAAAAACATGAGCGTTGAAAAATATGGGATACAAAGCAAAAATATTGCAAAGTTATTAGTAAACATTGAAAAAGTGCAGCATTTTTTCATAAATTTTTTTAAAATTTTGACCTCAAATATTCAACATAGTCTTTTTATTAAACCACCTTATGAACATGACAGGGCTAATTTATGAAGTCCTGTCCAAAATGTTATTTTGCAGCTGCAGCACAAGTGGGAAAAGACACTTGGGACAGGATCTGAAAACTGACATATATCATTTTCATGACATAGGTACAAATATGGCTATATTTTGTTGGCACCTGATTCAGGGAAGTGAGGGGGAGAGACAGATGGAGGAGGGTTGCAGGTTCCAAAGAGAGGGGGGAGGTGATACGAGACTACAGATTGCCCAGCTGAGGAGTGTGGGTGAAGAAGGGATAAGAACCTTGGTGTAAGGCATCAAACTGAGCAGAGGGGGGGAGAGACTTCTTTTGAGTATAAAGCCTGGTAGTAGGACAGGAACTGGAGTTAATACACTGTGGAGAGGTAACTATGGTATATTGATTGGTATGGATCATTGGGATATACTGTATTTCTCTACCTTCCATGATCTAAGGCAGTGGGCAAGTAATTTACCTGGCTTCTCTCTGACTTCCCAGTAAGACTGGTTTAGCTGGAAGAGACTCTACTCTATGTGGTATTGCACTGTGGTTTCTATGTCCAAAGTGCAAAGGTCATTTGCATATCATGCCCCCCTTTGGCTGAATGAACTCCCCTGGGACTTAACCTGTGAGCCCAAGCTGGGACCATTTAAAAGAAAACTTCACCAATACCTCACCAGTCGGAGCAACGATGACTGTTGGCCAACCTGAGCAGCTGTGACTGCTAACCCTATTTCTTTCCTTTGCTTACCCTCCTCCTGCCCGCATTCACCCCTTGCAATCCTACTTCCCCAGTGACCCTTAATTTACCTCCACCTAATCTCCTCCTTGACGCATCTTATCTCCTCCTTGATGCACTTATTCCTACTCTTCCATCTCCCCCCCCACCCCGTCCTGCCTAATACCTTGACAATGAATTGTTATTCTGCTTAATAGGTCAAGTATTACAGCTCTGTTTTCGCATTGTATGTAACCTTACAGTCACCTGTATTGTTAACTTCACTGCACTTATATTCTCTGTATGGTCCCAGTTTTGAAATTCATGTACTATCTATTTGTTATTGAAATGTATGTAATGTCATAGAATCATAGAAGCTGATGGCAGAAAAGGGTCTTGCAGCCCATCTAGTCTGCCCCTTACCCCACTAGCCCAACCTATTGTAACTTAAGGCTCCTCCCTTCCCCTTAGCCCCATGGGTCTGACTCAAGCGGTCTTGAATCCATTTATGGTCTCTAAGTTCACCAACTCCTCCGGAAGCCCATTCCAGTTCTCTGCCACCCTTTCTGTGAAAAATTGACCTCTCACATTGCTCCTGAAGTGCCCCCCCAGGAGTCTCATTCCATGCCCCTTGTTATGTTTCCTTCCTTCCTGTGGAATAACTTCCCCATGCCTCCCTTGTTCATCTCGTTCATGTATTTAAAGGTATCACTCATGTCACCCTTCTCCCTCCTAGTCTCAAGTGTATACAGCCCAACTCCTCGCATCTTTGTTCATACGGTTTGTCCTCCATCCCTTGCACAATCTTGGTCTCCCTTCACTGAACTCTTTTACTAAGGTTCATACTAAGGTAGGATGAAGGAGCGAGTAGGCTTTAGATCTTTTGATTGAGTCTATATCCTTGCGCAGGTAAGGCCTCCAAAATTGAACCCCGTACTTGAGGTGTGGTCTCACAAGGGCTTGATACAGGGTCACCAGGACATCCCTATGCCTGTTGATGATCCCTCTGCCAATGCTTGCCAATATCCCATATGCCCTCCCCACCGTCCTTGAGCATTGCATCCCTACCTTGAGGTTGCTGGAGACTGTTACCCCCAGATCCCACTCATCCTTTGTCACCCTGATTCTCTCCCCTCCCAGCATGTATTGGGCCCTTTGGTTCCTGTGCCACAGATGCATAACAGCACACTTCTTGCTGTTGAATTTTAGCTGCCAGGTCTCTGCCCACTCCTCCAGTACTCTCAGATCCCTTCTTATGTCTCCACCCCCACAGGGGAGTCAACTCTGTTACAGATTTTCATGTCATCTGCAAATGTGTTATCTTCTGCTGACATGGAACCTTTGTAAATGAACTTCCAGCTCAGAGGTATACTCCTAGAACTCAATAAATAAATAAACAATAAAATAAATAAATAGGTCTTATCTCTCTGGGGTCTAAGAGGATCTGCTTGGTCAGGGTTAAGGAGCAGGGTCTATTTCAGTAATTTGAGATTGCCCTCTCGAATTCAAAGGTTCTTGTCTCTCTCCTTCTGTAATTTGGACATATGGACAATGAATCTGCCTCAGAACACCACCTTTAAAGCTTCCCACTGGGTCTCAGACAATGTGTCTGGGATCTCATTATTGGAGAAATAGTGATTCCATTATCCAATCACAGTATTTTGACTTTTGGAGGAGGGAAGTATTAAGATGCTATTTATTCCTTGGCCCTGACTCCCTACCCCATGCCACTCAGAGGATCACAGGACCATGGTCAGAAGCCCAAATATTGCCCAGTGTGGCTCCCCATGTGTTGGCCACCAGTTCCTACAACACAAAGAGCACATCATTATGACTATAAGTGTGTTTGCCAAGGACTAATATGGTGAATTATTTTCACTGGGGTGCAAAGTGTGCTACACATCTAGGAGGCCATAGTTATAATAAACTTGATGGACTTGTGTTGCTACAGTAGTTTCTGCATGTGTGTCATGTCCAGTATAAAGTATGATGGAGAACTAAATAGCAACTCTCTATTATAATAAAAAACTTAAGAATAATAGATTTACAACAATTATGTTTGAACTTAATTGTTTTCTAGTTTTCTGGGTTTTTTTTTCACTTTCTCCTGCTGTTGGTCTACTAAACATTGTAGATAATACAGTAATTATTTCACTGAGTCTTTTAAAATGTATCTGACTCCCTTACTAACCACACAATTGCTGTTTGTGACATCACAGTCTGTTGTCATGGTGAGTACTATTTTGTCATAAACAAAGGCACTGTGAGGTTAATGGGAGAGGCAAATGTTTTCTATACAGACTTTTTAGATAGACTACAAAGATGTGCTGCAAATCTTGGAAAGGAACATTGGAAATGAAAAAAATGTATCCTGTAGTAAATTGTAATGGCTAAACACCTTATTTGTGAAAGCACAACCTGAAGTGCAGAGTCGCTCTATAAGGCCCCCTCCCAAAATCAAACTGGTTTGTCCTTTGGGAAGACAAGTCAGGACAGGCTCAAAAAAGACAAAATCTGGTGGGCTGAGTGCATGTAGTGTTCCCAAAGCAAGGGTTTCACCATGGCAAGTGCGTTTGATGAGTACAAAATGGCCTTCCTCATCTCAGTGTGTTTTCTGTTCACCAACCTGTAAGAATTTACATTGTAGGACTGCAACACCCTTACCTCCCATTTGCTTGGAAGAAGTGGAAACGCATTGTATGCAGTGCACGATCACGTACCTTGGAGGTGTTCAGCTTCTAAAGAGGACAGATGGGTTTCCTGGATGAAAGCCACATCACAACCTATATTCCTCAGTTTAGTCAAAATAATAATAATAAATAATAATTTTATTTAGTATAGCGCCTTTCGAAACATCAAAGAGCTTCACAAATACAGACATACATAATTAAGCAATAAATAAGAATAAAATCATTGAAAATCAGGAAATGTCTTAACCCAAAGGAAGGTCTTCAGTGCCTGCTTAAAACTCCCCACAGTCCTGCACTCCCATAGTTGATGAGGTAGAGAATTTCAGAGGGAAGGGGCAGCGAACATAAAAGCCCGAGCCCCAGAAGACTTCAATCAAACCCTCAGAATCTCTAGCAACCCCTCATCAGCCGAGCAGAGTTCTCACACAGGGGTGTAAGGGATCAGAAGTTCTTTCAAGTAGTCAGGACCCAGACCATGTAGGGCCTTGTAGGTTAACAAGCCTACTTTCAAGGTGATCTGCCACTGAACTAGCAGCCAGTGTAGCTCGCACAGCACAGGGGTTATTTGAGATCTTCCTGATACCCCAGTCAATAGACGTGCAACCACATTCTGCACTAGCTGCAAGCGGCGGATATCAACCCCCGGAAGCCCTAGGTACAGGGAGTTACAGTAGTCAAGGTGCGAGGTCACAAAGTCGTGGACCAAAACTGGCAAGTCGCTGGATGGAATGAGGTGCTTGATCCTGGCAATGTTCTGAAGATGGTAAAAGGCTAACTTGACGACAGCAGACACCTGATGATGGAGGGTCAAACCATCATCAAGTATCACTCCCAGGTCATGCACCCATTCAGAAGTAGGGATCTGCTCGGCCCCCAGAAATAAACCAGAGGGCAAATCCATCCCCAGCCGCTGTATCCTGTGATCAGGGTCCACCACCAAAATCTCAGTCTTTCTCGCGTTCAGCTTTAACCCACTGGAGCTCATCCAGTCTTGGATTGCAACGAGGCAGCTATTAAATACTGAGAGGGCACACATCTGGTCAGGTGCAAAAGACAGGTAGAGCTGGGTGTCATCAGCATAGCAATGAAACCTCAGCCCATACCATCTTACAATGTCTCTGAGGGGCAGCATATACACTGCAAACAACATGCAGGACAGCGCCGAGCCCTGGGGTACCCCACAAGGCAGAGAGAAGGACTTGGAAGTAAATATTCCCAAGACAACTCTCTGAGTTCAACCGGTGAGGAAAGATGAAAACCATCTGAGGGCTGTACCCGTCAGCCCACAGATGCACCTCAGGTGCTCGAGCAGAACCCCATGGTCGACAGTGTCAAAAGCTGAGGAGAGATCAAGGAGTACCAAGATAGAACAGTTCCTCCGATCTCTTGCCATCAAGAGATCATTGAGCACCCGAACCAGAGCATTCTCAGTACCATGCCTCTTACGAAAACCCGACTGGAGAGGTTCGTATAAATTGTGAATGGTTAGATGGTCCTCCAGTTGAATTGCCACCACTTTCTAGATAACCTTTCCCATGAAAGGAAGGTTCAAGATAGGTCTGCAGTTTGCCAGAGACTCCAGGTCCAAAGAAGCTTTCTTCAGAAGGGGTGTCACCACCACCTCCTTCAGGGAGCCAGGAAACTCACCCGATTCCAAGGAGCACCAGACAATCTGGGCTAAGACCAGGCCAATAACATCACTACAACCCAAAATTAGGGAAGTAGGGCCCGGGTCTAAACTGCAGCATGTGGGGTGCATCCCCTGGATAATCCTCATAATATCAACAAAATCCGTTAGGTCAAAGGTACTCCAAGAAACACCGGGCAAAGTGACAGAACACCGACCAACCATATCTCCCATAGAACGAGAAAGGTGGATCTCCTGCCTGATATCGGCCATCTTATTTACAAAGAATCGAGCAATCTCATCACACTCACTTTGTGAAAAAGCTCGACGGAGCTGCAGACAGGTTGGGTTGCATAGCCTGTCCACAGTTCGGAAGAGCTGAGCTGGTCGGTTCCTAGCAACAGCAATTTCCTTGAACAGGAATTCTGCCTTCTTATGGGAAATCACTAATTGATAGAGCTGGTAATGCTCTAACAAAATAAGATGGTCTGTCTCCAAGATGGATTTATGCCAACGATGTTCTAACCTGCATCCCAACTTCTGCATCTCCCTCAGCGACCCATCAAACCACGGGGTCCGAGGGCGAAGCGGAAGGGGGCGAACACGGATTGGAGCAATCCGATCCAGAGCTAAAGTAATAGCCTTGTTATAGGCCACCACTAAATGCTCTGGATCGGTGCTGGTCTCACTGAGCGCAGAGAGGTCAATCACTACCACCAGGTCTTCAGGGACCACATCCCGCAAAGGGTGGTAACTGACCATCTCCACAGGGGCAGACCTACTCAGGGGGGCAGAGAAATTGAACCTCACAGTGTAGTGATCAGACCAACCAACAGGTTCCACCCCCATGTCGGAGGCCTCGATCCCCAGGAGGAAGACCAGATCAAGAGAGTGACCACCATTGTGAGTAGCTGAGGAAACAACCTGTGTGAAGCCCAGTGATGTCATCAGCTGGAGGAAGTGTTGACCAAAAAGCGAGGATTCGTCATCGATCCAGACATTGAAGTCGCCCAGAACCATCAGTCTGGGTGACTCCAATGCCATGTCGGCGATGAAGTCGACTACTTCCTACAGGAAGAGCTTTTCATCCCCTGGTGGACGGTAAATGAGAGCTATCCTGCACCTCACACCACTTACCACAGTGCACTCAAATAATTCCGTCTCCTCAACTGGTACACCAGTGAGGCCCAATTCAGTCTTAAAACAGACCGCTACCCCCACTGCCCCTGCAATCCAACCTTGGGCAATGTATCACCGAGTACCTGGGAGGAATAGCTGCCTCCAAAACTGGGACAGCATTACCATCCAACCAGGTCTCAGTGATGCAAGTCAGATCCACTGTTCCAACAAAATCCACAATCAATGCAGTTTTGTTCTTAATGGATCTGGCATTGTATACAACACCCAGGTTGGATGGTGCTCGTATATACTGTATCTGTAATAACTGGGGAGTGTTTTCTCCCATTGAGAAACCAGGTTATAATTCTCCATTATAACCTACGGGTTATGACGGTTTCTATCACTGTGTGCATGTGCAAACTGCTTCTCCTCACTGAGTCCTCTCAGAATTGCCTCCTCACACTGCTCTCACCACCGCATACTGCAAAACAAAGCAAATAAAACATTTCTGTGTTTCCCAGTCCTGCTCCTATATTTACAAACAACACTTCCTGTGTGTCTCACTCACTCCTGCCTACCCGAAGGAACCAGCACTGATCACTGCTACACCACCACAGATACAGACATGGACGTCCGATCCCTTCTCCACATTCTGAGGTATCACCTCGGTGCTAATCTCTCTGCTGGCTACAAACTTTATTTTTATCTACTGGGGATGGGGGAATAACTAAAAACACTGTAACTTGTGGGGCTAAAACATTAAACTGCAGCTTTAGTGTTTTAATCAGCAACCCCATCTATTGACCAAACAGTTTCTTCATGTAGGTGAGAAAACACCCCCCAGAAACTACATAAAACAATGCCTGGGGGGGAGTGCAAACTAGAATTTAAAGCTCACCCTCAGTGTGGGATGCTTTGATAAACCCCATGGGCTTTGCCCTTGGGGTTTAGGTAGCATCCCACACCTCGGATATGCATTAAATACTCTTTATGCACTCTCCCCATACATTATTCTATATTTCCTTAACAGGGTTTTTCAGGCTGTTGACATTCCAGGAAACCACCTTTACAATGTCAAATGCTGCCATTTCGTAACCCTGCCCCAAGAGTACCCAGTGTGTTTCCTGCACAGAGATGAGGGTAGTACCTTTTCTCATCCCCCATACCCACCCCCCACATTCCACCCCCACAGACAACTGCAACCAGATTAGACTGAACATACAAATCAAAGACTCAAGGTGCATCACCCAGCTTCCTTATTTTGGTTTGATCAGGACAACCAGTGCACTGAAATAACAATCCATTAGAAAAGCAAATAGCGATAAAGGTGAATGGCTCTGCTGACCCAGTGGTGCGGACGGCTGAGGCACCTTGCACCTCACCTGCTGCCCACTGGCAACCCAGGTTCAAGAACAAACTCGGATCACTGTGGGTTGGCTGGAGAGGACAGGATCAAGCATCTCATGGACTGTTCTCCTCTCCTGGGGGGGGAGACTTGCCTCTCCACAGTTGACCACCACCAGGTGGAGGCCTAGTGGCAGTGCAAGTGAAAGGTACGGAGTATAAACGAAACCACACAATGGCGCACACTGGACAGCTGGAAGTGGTACTGAGCAAGGTGGCCAGCCTGCTTCTCAACTAGGAAGAAAAACTCTGCACTTGTTTAGTATCTAAAAAGTAGGCTCAATCAGGAATAAAGTAAATCCCTTTTCTTTTTTGTTCGTACTTATTTCCACTGGGCACCAGTCTGCTTACCTCACACTTCCATGCATCCTTCTGAGGTTTCTGGCCACCATCCCAAGGACCCCCGGCTCAATATTCAGGCCCGCGGCATACCCCCGTGGCTTGCCCCCCACGGTGGGGAGGTGAAGAGCTCCCCTCGCACTCTCACACCAGGACCAGATCCAGTAAAGCCATGCACCCTGAGCGCCGTGCGAGTCCCCTGCAGAGATGGCCATCAAGCCACTGCGACTGGTACCCATAGTTTTCCATTTTCTCCCCTTTGGACGTCTCTGGCGTGCAGTGACGTCAAAGGACAGGAGCGCTCATGCTACCGCACGTGCCTCTTCCTGCCGTCTGCCACAGCACATCCCCCAAGTCTGCCCATGGCCTGCCATCACCCCCTGCCAACACTAGAGGCCACTAAGCCACCTAGGCTTCCTGACCCCTCCCCGGAGAAGGAGAGCAGTCCTACGGACGCTTAATCCTTCTCCTCTCTTGCCAACCCCCAATGACCCAGGCTCATTCCCAAACCCGGGTCACTGGCATGGTGCAAGGTGTGGCATCCAGCACCTCAACCCTCAGTGCCACCTGGCCGGCATAAATCACTTTTATTTTGGCATCACAGAAAAAGACACCCAGTTAGAACCCTCTGCCCCAGAGCTTCAACCCACACAGGGTCTCATCAGGGGGTGGGTTACTTTTTTCTGGTTGAGCCTACTTTTTTAGAAAAGCCACAAGTGTAGACCTTTTTTCCTAGTTCAAGTGGAAGGTGCAAAACGAGGGGCTACAGTCCGACACGGTGCATGTATGCCTCCACGTGACACACACTGCCATCTGATGACCATAGCAGGGGTGATGAAAAGAAAAATAAGAAGTCTAGTGGAAACCATCCCACCTGCTTGGACCTGTGCCACCATCTGAGATGCTGGAACCACAATCTGGATAATGTCTCCCGGGGGTAGGCTGGCCCTTCCCTCCTGGTCCTGCCACATTGGGGGGAATCCTTGGGAGGTGGATGCCAGTAGGGGGCTTGCAGGACAGGTTTGTTAGTATGTCTTCTGAGTCCCATGAGGTTAAACACCATAATGAAAAAAAGGTGAACAATTCCAAACTGTTCGAGTCAGGCCAGACACTTCTCCTTTATTTATTTATTTTGCTTTCATTGCCTGGGAATGGAAGACTAGGCAATTCTCCCTATTTTCAGCCTCATCCTGGGGGAGGAGGGAGACACAGATGCAAACTGACATACTGAACCAGATGAAGCTGTTGATGGTATTTTTAGTGGATGGGGGAAATGTGGCCAGAAAATCAGGGAAATTCCCATATTCTTTTCAAGAAATGGCATGGGATCATTAACGTTCACCTGAACTACCACCAGAACAGGAAGACAGGACTTTGGTTTAATGTATTACTGAAAGGCAGCTCCTCAGGAGTGCAGCACCCCCCTCATGCTGCACTACAGTGTCAGTATTGGGATTTTATCCCAAGTTCCCAGTGTGGGGCTAGAACCCACAACCTTCTATCTTCTGGCCTCAGACACGAATGTGTACCCTGCTGAGCCACTAACACTGTTTTGGGGGGGTGTCTAAAAAAAGTAAAGATCGCCAGTAAGCAGACGCTGTCAAAGAACTGAGGTAGACCAGCCACCCCCAGGCGGCCCACCTCCCTGAAATACAAGGTAATAGAGCCCTTAAGCCAACAGGGAGTATAGCACTGTAACAGCTAAGTAGTTAAACTGATGGAACTCTGTTCAAAACTGCAGATAACATAATTTGACTTCTAACCCAATAGAATATAACAACTGCCCCACATTGTGAGTACAGCATATTGTCTCCTACAGCCCGATAGGACAATAAGCCGCCAGTGAAATAACCATCTGAGACTATCAGGAATGTAAACTCTAAAGTGGAAATGGGCAAGTGGAAACAGTTATATGGTATAGTTTAATAAAACAGTAAAGTCTAACAGCAACCCTGTCTGAAAGCTCCAACAGGTTAGGGCTTCCTTCTGTGTCCATTGCAGGTCTTGAATAGAGGGTTGACTCTCTGGCCTCCAAAAGGCCAGGAGAACACAACTGAGAGCATGTGCACAAAGGTGTGGGGGGAGGTTGCATAGGGGCCCCCATGATGTGATGAACCTGCAGATAATTTAGCAAAGTTACAGAGCTAAACTAATGGAGCTGTAAGCAAACCTGTATAAATATCAATGAAATGCTAAAATAACAAAATATAATTCTTGCCTCACATCCTAAGCGCAGTACAGTATTAACCCACTCCAATCCCATTAGGACAAAAAGTCCCAAAATAAAGAACCTTTCAGGGCTGTCAAGGGTGGAGGTTTGGCAGGTAAGCAGTGCAAAAAGATAATGCAGTAAGATATTAAAATAAATACTAAGGTCCAACTGTAACCCCATCTGACAGCCCAACCAAGTTAGGGCATCACTTCTGTGTCCCTCACTGTTCTTGCATGCAGGGCTTATTCACTCATTCACAAGCCACAGGAGACACAACTGGGGGCATCAGGATAAAGTTATGAGGGGAGGTGGAGATCATGCTGGAGCCCCCAAGATGTGGTGAATTAGCATCAAGTAGCAGTCCTGAGGGTCACTGTAAAGAAAGTGGGGCATATAACAAATGTACATATTTTATGAGCCCCCCCCCCAACCTGACATGCCAGTAGAAATAGAACCAGAACTGTCTGGTTCAGTCTGAAGGCATGCAGTCCAGACAGAGAAGCGGAAGTAGGCTCTAGAGAGGAAGTTGAAAAAACGGCACTTACTGGTCATGCCATACTGCAAGCTTGACCAACTAGTGTCTAACAGCATTTCAGGAGGGTTCAGCAGTTGGGTTTAGTGGTGGTGGGGAAGCAACAGTCAACTGGAGTCCACGGTATTTGTATTCTCACATAACACCACAACCCCCTAGTAAAACCACCGCTCGATCCCAACAAACACTTAGTATGTACAGATATTAAAGGGTTTGCAGCTCAGTGGTAGGCTCACTAGTTTAGGAAGCAGTGTTCATCTGAGTTTCAGGTGGCAATGCAGGTTGCTGTGGAAAGGGGGCTGGCCCCCAGTGTGCTTGGGTGGGTTTATGCAGATGAAAGGAGCTGGTTGCTCTATAAGTGGAGCAGCTGGCTCCTTTCAGCTACTGTATGTGAAGTTTATGCCCCACAAAAAGAATAAGCATTTGTCAATGCCGAATGTTTGCTTGCTGGCATTGGCATTGGTAGTGTAGGAGTTAGAGAACTGTATAATAGGAATGGCAGTGAGGTCCTGAACTGAAGCTAACCCCACCACCACCCTGCACAGACTGACAGGCACTGGAGTGTGCCTTCGGGTTGTCAGGCATAATGGTCACGCCATTTCACCGCACCCTACCCTGCTGACACCGACAAGTGTCACGGTGTGCCTTGGAGTCTTTGGCCCTTATGCTCACCCCATTCCATCAGGAAATATGATGAGATGGGTCCTGTATAGGAGAGTGGGGTGAACTTTGGGGCCAAAGAGTCCAAGGCACACCTCGATGCCTCTCACTGGCTGCAGGGTGTGGAATGGTATGAGCATTACAGGCGAGAATCCCAAGTCACACCCCTGATGCCTCTCAATCTCTACAGGCTGGGGTATTATGGTCAGAAAGCCTAATGCCTCAGGTGTTCGTTGGCATTTTCTCCAAACTTTCAACATGTTTTTGTGACACCCACCTTATTAACAGTGGCAATATCAGTTTGTTAGCAAGCTGATTTCGCTGGCGACTACGCCATTGGCACGCGGTGCGAAAACACATTCAAACAGGATGTGAAAAATGACAGCTGTGCTGTTCATGGAGAGGTGGAAAAATGGCAATGTTGAAATTCTGCAGTGAAAATATTAAAAACTGGTGAAGTCACGGTGGCATGAAAATGCGCACACACCCGTAATGCAGTTAGTTTGGGGATTTCTTACAGCAGATTGTCAACACAGGGATTTTGTAACCTCCGCTCATGAACAGTGTCACTGTTATTTTCTTAGTCTGTCCCGAACAATGATTTCCCACAGCGACCACACATTTCTGCGCTGGAAGTGCGAAAACACATTTTGGCCATGGTGTGAAAAATGACAGCTGTACTGTTCATAAGGAAGTGTGGAAAAATGCTAGTGGTGAAAATCTGGACTGAAAATATTAGAAATCCATAAAGTTACGAGGGTGTGTGGAAACTGAGTAATGGTCACTCATAACACAGTCATTTTATGGACGTATTTCACCAAATTTTTAACATAGCCATTTTAGCACCTCTGCTCATGAACAGTGTCACTGTGATTTTCTTACTCTGTCCCAAACATTGATTTCACACACCGACTGCGCCTTTGTACTCTACATGGGCAGAAACACGTTTTGGCCAAGATGTGAAAAATGACAGCTGTAATGCTCATAAGGAGGTATGGTAAAATGGCAATGTTGAAAATCTGGAGTGAACATATTGAAAATTCGTGAACTTACAAGCGTGTGTAGGAACAACGCAATGCATGCTCATAAAACAGTCATTTTGGGGAATTTTTTCACCAAATTTTCAACATATGGTTTTTGGGGGCCTACCTCATGAACTGTGACACTGTCATTTTATAAATCAGCCGCAAAAGGTGGTTCTACACAGTGACCGTGAAATCACCTTCCGGGGCCGATTAACGCCATGACAGTGACAGAATTCATGAGGTGGTGTCCCAAAACCCCATGTTGAAAATTTGGTGAAAAAATTCCAAAAATGCCTGAGATATGCACTAAAGTTGAAAAAACCCTATTTATTATATTATACAGCTTACCAGCATTTCATCAGTTCGTAGTTGGCTTTGAAGAGTGCAGGCGTGTTCCTGGTCCACGAAGATCATCACGTTGAGCTCCGGAGGTAAGTATAAGGGAGCTGAGGGTTGTGTGGAGGCAGGGTGTGCAGTGGGTGTGCAGGTGGGAGAGGGCAAGACAGCAGCGAGGGAAGGTTTTTTCTTTCAGGTTTTTTTTTTTAACCAAACAACGTGGGACCTTTGCCACGCTGGGGTGAGCTCCCAGCATGGCAGCTGGAAAGGCTGTTTGGGGGGCCATGGAGCTGACGGGGATTGGACACCCCTATCAGCCATATGAACTCTTGCCACGCTGGGGTGGGCTCCAGCATGGCACCCGATAGTCTCCTGAAGAGAGGACATGGAGCCGAAGGGGATTGGCCACTCCGTCAGCCATATGATCTGCTGCCACACTGGGGTGGGCTCCAGCATGGCACATGCAACTCTGTTCGGGGAAGTGCAGCACAGCTGATGGGGATTAGCACCCCGTCGGCTATATAGTGTGTGCATGGGTGGGGAAACACGAACATGCAGTATGCGTGCATGCGTGTGTGTGTGGGGGGGAGCGTGCATGAGCATGCGATATCTTATCGCTGCTCACTGAAGCGTAGCTCTCCCTTTCAACTGTACGACCACTACATTTTCAGCTGCTGTCATAGACAGCTGCAGCGTTCATTGGGGAACTGCGGCTGCACCTGCAAACACACTTACTGAATTGGAAGACAGCTACTACACCTCGGAAAACTCGGATGATTTCACTATGTTTCTTGCACATGTGTGCAAGCAAACATAAAAATGCATCAGGATCAGCCTAGGTTATCTTTAGCCATGTTTACACTGCAGCATCGCTCTGAAATCTGCTCTGCTCCCTTCCTGCTGCACTTGCCGCAGTGCTGTTTACACAGCCTGCCCTCACAGCATTGCAGGTTGCTCCAAGGAGGAGGCTGTTCATCCACAGAAGAGTTTAGGGAGACAGTCTTTCTATTGGAGTGAGCACAGCAAAGTGTCTACACCACCATTTAATGCGCTTGCTCCGATGCTGATCCCTTAACTGAGTTGGATCAAAAAACTGATCCAAACGGCACATAAGGCGCTCTAGAAAGTGTCTAGATGGCAGAATTTGCAGCACATCAACCTCTGCGCAAAGGGTTGATGCACTGCAAATAGGGCAATGTAAATGGGGCTATTGGGCTGTCACTGCTGAGCCCATTGCAGCCTGAGCTGCACTGGGCCCGAATGTCACACCTTTCAAATGTTGTTCTTTATAACAACATGTTTACCATGCATGCATGTGCAACCAAACATAAAAAAGGATTTGGGCATTCCCTTGGGGGGGGGATATCCAAAAGAAAGGAAAATGAAGCTGTCTGACCAGTGTTGAGACACGTTTGCAAAGAACAAAGGTTTTACAAAGAAAACAGTTTTCTGAAAAAGAAGCTGGGTTCAAGTACAAAAGACATTTTTCACATGCTCGCCGTCATTTTGTCAGATGACCTATAGAATCAGTAAGCATGCCCTGCTAAATATCTCCTCAGATATTTGTGTAGTATAGTATAGTATTTATTTATTTATTTATTAAATTTTGGTGACCGGGTAAGCCCACTGGGCCCCGGAGGTCCCTTTTTCAGGGGCGACCCGGGATTACATAACATAGAATAAATCACAGTGTGGTAAATGAAGAAAATACAGTATGATACAAGTTATACAGTGGTGTACAGTCAGCTGGTTACATGTGCTGAGATCAGCATACAGCAGTGCATGTGTATTGACACTAAAATAAAGAGGAGGGTGTGAACCACAATTGCAGAGACAGCTTGTGCACAGCAAGTAGTAACGGACTGTGAGGATTAGTTGTCCGTGTGGTGGACTCATATCTCTAGCAGCTACATTTGGAGGTAGCCATCATGTGAGCCTTTAGCCTTGTGCAGAAATTTTTGATGGAGGGTGCTTCCTGCACTCCGGGAGGGAGGGAGTTCCATAGGGTGGGTGCCATGTGAGAAAAAGACTTGCCTACTGCCTTGGTTCTTACTCTAGGGACAGTTAGGAGAGTGCGATCAGTAGTGCAGAGGAGCCGGGGGTTATTCTTTAGTGCAGTAAGTCCCGAGAGGCTAGGGAGGGGTTGGGCTAATTAATTTGAAGGTTTGGCAAAGCAAGGGGTACTGGAGATGGGCATCCCAGGAGGGCCAGTTTAGTTGGGATAGCGTGTCACAGTGATAGTTCCTGGGGTTTGACTGGGCGGCTAACTGAGCCACCTTATTGTACAGAACTTGGAGTCTATCATCTCAAGTCTGGCTACTCCATGGACAACTGGGACCACATAGGTAATTGTTGGGAGGAGGACGCTGGTGGCTATGGAGACCCTTGCTTCAGGTATCAGCTGGTCTTTCAGTCAGTAGAGGGTGCCTAGTTTCGCATGTACTGTAAGTTTTTAGTAACTTGATCCACGTAGTCCTTGAGGGTGAAGCTCTGGTCCAGGGTGAGGCCAAGGTATTTTAGTGATGCCACAACCTCTAGCCTGCTGCCGACGTGGAGGTCAGGTGTAGGTGTTGGTTTCTATCCTGTCCAAAGGATCTTGGGCCAAACAGCATGGCCTTGGTCTTGTCTGTGTTAAGGACCATTCTGTTGTTAACATGCCATTGCTCGAGGGAACTTAGGTCTCCTTGTAGCAAGGGGCTGAGGTCTCCCAGCTTAGTGGAGGATTGATAGATGATGGCATCATCTGCATACGGGACCACAGAGCTCCCACCACAGTGGTCGCAGAGTTCATTGGTGAAAAGGTATAGTATAGTATAGTATAGTATAGTACAGTACAGTATAGTATAGTATATACAATATGTTGTATTGGGTTGGTCAGGGAATTAAAACAAAAACAAGGTGCTGCATCAGCATGTGGTCTGAAAGAAAAACAAAATGGTTATATTAAATGCATGCTGAAAATAGAAAATAGAGTTAAAAATTGATGTTCTGACCATATGTCTTCTTCAGGAAACATCTAAAAGAGAAAAAGCAAAGTTAGTATAGAGGACAGGTGAAATAAGGATTATATATGTGGGGAAGGAAAAAAAGGGTTAGCTCTGGGAGAAAAGTGATAAACGACAAGATAAAGACAGAATCTGGAAAACAGAAAGGTGATGAAGGGAGTGACAAGGCATAATAGCAGTGAATGAGCTAGATAAGTCTCTAGATGGGGACTAAGTAACAGGGCCTAGTAAGAAGACTGAAAGGTGACAAATGTGACGGAAGGAGACAGAGGTCAGGGAATTAGTTGGTTAGTTAACTGATAAATTACTATTATTTTTATGGCTGTAGGCGGAGTCTACAGCCATCTTGTTATCTGTAGCTGGAAAATGGAGTATTGTGGAATGCATGTTTTGGACTTTTCAATGTATCCTTCCATGCCAACTGAAATAAAATATTCCCTTCTTTCAGTTAAGAATGTTGGAGACATAACTCCAAGCTGCTTATCAGATGCCATTAGGAAACTAAAACAGCTTGTTAAATATTTGTTTAATATTGGTTGTCTATTAAACTGGAGATTTGTTTACCCCCTTCAAAATGCAACAAACTGCACATTTAAATATTTAGCATTTAAACAGCTTCTTGTTACTAGTTTCACTTGGGAATATATTGTCTTTCAGGATAGATTCATACCTCATAAATGCCATCCTTTCTCAGCAAATCTATGATTGACACTGTTTTTTAACCTCTAATGATGCTATCTGATAAGCACTGTCTCAGACATATGCCAGGTCTTCAGTGAACTGCTTAGACTAAATATGTAGCAATCAGAAGCCATTTTCTACTATGCTTTTTGGGAAAAAATGTATTGAGCTACAGCAAACACACAGACACACACATTCTGTATACACCATCCTCATGGCCACAACATTCAAAATAAATATTGCATTCTAATATGTTATAAAGAAACTGTTTATGTCAGTGAACACAGTGAAGTTTATTTTAGAGTAGATTTCCTTTAAATATTTCTTATCCTATATTTTGTAAACACACATACACTACACACTACACACCATCCTCATGGCCACAATACTGCCGGGCGGCTTGTGTTCAAGTACCAGCGGAGGCTCTTATTCTTTCTCACCTCTGTTTGTATGTGTTCCATAAAATATGCACATCACATTTCTGTGTGATTATTACAAGTAACTATTTGTGTTGCCATTAGGTTGTGCATTTGAGAAAGAATAATGTGCTCAGGGACGGCCAAGGTTCCAGTTGTCTCAGTGGTGCAGCTAGTTAGTGTAATCGGAATGGTATTCTGGGCGGCCTGGGTTCAAGTCCCAACTGACGCACTTATTTTTCTCACCTCTGTTTGTGTTTCATAAAATATGCACACCACACTCCTGTGTGATTGTTACAAGTAAATATTTGTGTTGCCATTGAGTTATGCATTTGAGAAAGAGTAATGTGCTCAGGGATGGCACAGGTTCCAGTTATCTCAGTGGTGCAGCTGGTTAGCACAATCAGAATAGTATTCCAGGCGGCATTGGTTCATGTCCCAGCTGAGGCACTTATTCTTTCTCAACTCTGTTTGAGTGTGTTCCATAAAATATGCACATCACACTCCTGTGCGATTGTTACAAGGAAATATTTGTGTTGCCATTGAGTTGTGCATTTGAGAAAGAGTAATGTGCTTGGGGATGGCCCAGGTTCCAGTTGTCTTAGTGGTGCAGCTAGTTAGCGTAATCAGAATGGTTTTCTGGGAAGCCTGGGTTCAAGTCCCAGCTGAGGCACTTATTCTTTCTCACTTCTGTTTGTATGTGTTCCATAAAATGTGCACACCACACTCCTGTGTGATTGTTACAATAAAGAAACTGTTTGTTTATTTCAGTGACCACAGTGAAGTTCAGTTTAGAGTAGATTTCCTTTAAATATTTCATAGCCTATATTTTGTATCCTGGATAGCACAGGGGAAGGGAGATGCAACATCTCATTGTCATAGGGATCTTCATTTACACATTTTTGCACTGTATTTACTCAGGCTGTTCCAGATTAAATGCAATATCTTGTTTTCAGTGGGGTCATGATTTTCCCATTTTGATAATGTATTTCTTCAGGGTAACCTAGTCCAGGGCCCCTATATTCAAAGGAGATGCACAGGGCATCCCAGCAGAAAAGGGAGATGTGCTGTGCAACTCCAACAATGCACTGCAGTGTGATATTCAAATGTGTGAGATGTGCTTGCTGCAAGGAAATGGACCAGGGTGCACACAAATAGTATGCTGTGCAAGTTGAGGGTGCATTCCCATGTATATGCCATGCTGCGGCATACACAGTAGGAAATTCACCCCTCACAGCTCAGAGCAGTGCGGCCCATAACTAGGCCATGGATAGCTGGCCTAACCCAGCCAGCCACCCACCCACAGGTGGGCTGCAGAAGTGCAACCAGGTGCACAGCAGCCTGGCAGGCCTGGTGGACTAGAGGTACCCTCTCCCATCCTCGATTGATCAAACTCCATCCCTGAAGAGCTCCATGGTGTAAAGGCCCCCCTGACTCAATCACACCAGAAGAAGCCACAATCCATATCCATAGCATAGAGGACCCTCACCCATCACCTTGGTACATAGATAACCCCACTCCCCCCCATACCCAACCTGTTGCAGAGACTGGTACTGCCCTCCACACCCTGCCACTGCCAGCCACCGACTGCGCTGGACCAGGGCCAAGGACCTGCACTCCAGAATGACCCAAGTGGCTATACCATACATTGGGGCACTACACAAGCCGTGGACCCACCAGTGTATGCAGCTGTGTGTATGTCCCTGGCAAACCATAAGAGGGAACTGACATACCTCCAATGCATGCCTTGTCAATGCTGTATTTTCCTGCTGTCATACACTCTCCCCCATTCCCCAGTGTAACATGCCACCCTCTGGACTGATGAGATATCCTGGATACCAAGGAGTGCGGTATCCTGCAATGCCATTTGTAGTGTATGCTCCAGGCTATGGATAGTGAGTTTATGGTCCCCCGATTGTACAAACAAATGGGAGGTCGGCTATAACATGCCTGTTCAGGGACCTATGTGTGTGAGTGGGTACAGCATTGGCTTTCACCCACACTGAGCAGTGCAATGGCACTGGGACAATGGATCTGCATGTGAGTGCCTGAGGAGTATGGCCACTGGGTGTTATCGCCAGCACACAGCTCATGCCTATGTATAACACATTCCAGCGTCCTACTGCTAGTGCTTCACCACTCGAAAATAAGATGCCATTTCTTCTTTGAGCTATCCAGGCTAAATATATACTGTAGCAATCAGCAGGCATATTCTAGGAAAATACATTGTAAAAATGTGTAAAAGGAAGATCACATTGAAACTGCCTCTCAGCAGATCTGCATTGTGCAAATTCATTAGAAATAATGGATGCCGGCCCAGTGGCGTAGAGGGTTGAGGTGCTGGTGTCTTACCTCATCCCACGCCGGCAACCCGGGTTCGGTAATGGACTCGGGACGCTGGGGGCTGGCAGGGGCAGGAGAGGATTGAGCATCTGTAGGACTGCTCTCCTCTCCTGGGGGTGGGTAGTGGGCTAATGTCGCACCGCAGTGGCCTCTGGTGGAGACCAGGAGCACTGCGGACGCACGTAAGGAGGGAGTAACAAAGAAAAAGCAGAAATACTGTTTCACGGTAGCCGGATGACGGCTGCCTGGCGCTCTGAGGCCATCAAGGTCCTGCTGAGCTCCCTGTCTCAGCAGCATCCCCGGGGCTAAAGTGGTGTGCTGGTCTGGCCTCTTGGCTGGTGCCTTCCCCCTCGGAGGAGAGGGACCCATCCAGCGAAGGGTTATGCCGGGTCACCCCGGGGGTCAGCTGTGATCTGAGGCAGAATCGCGGAGGATGGATGGGTCAGAGGACAGCCTTGGTAAGCCCGAAGGAGTGGCTGCCGTGGAGCATGTAGGGGTAGAAAAGAAATAACACAAAAAAAAAAAAAGAAATAATGGACAAAAGCATCACAAAAGCTTTCCACAGCCATATCGGCTCTGACCAGATTTTGTTTTATTTTGTTTTGAGTTTTTTGGATTTTTGGAAAGTCTTTAAGCCCCACAGTAACATGGGTATATCAAACAATGTTTAAAAGTGAAAACTGTTCAACAATTTAGGTCGATTTGTTTCTCTTCTCTGTTATGAAAAGTAAGCTGAACTATTTTGCATTGTTGTTTCTTTTCACTGTGTTTGTACATATTGGCCCAACTGCAGAAATATAGTTATGCATGTTTCAGTATGCAACCATTTAACAATTATTTTTAGTAATTATCACTGTTTTGTACTAAAACAAAAGATCTATTTTTATCAGTTCCTGGTACCACATACAACATTTGTAAAATTACTTGAATCTTTTAAACAATAAACTATGAAGAAAAAACTTGATCCATTCTTCAATAAAATATAAACTGTATACTTTGAGTTTAAATCGTAATCAAAAGCAATAGTAAGGTTAAAATTCTAGTCATTTGTTCTGAAAACTGGAGGCTGGTCCTTCTTGGAATTTTTAACTAAAAGCAATAACTATTAGTTGTAAACGTTTTTGTTGATTTTTTTTTTATTTTATTGAACAATGCTGAATATGTTTGGAATGTGTTTAGATTGTAGGTGTACATATACACCTGCTGAGGGCTAATGACCAATGCATACCCCTTGAATATGGGTACAAATAAGAGTAGCATTTGTTGTGACAGAAAAGTAATTTTCCCTGTGTTTATTTTCCCAGGACATAGAGGACATAACTGTTAATTACTTTCAGAGTGCACCCCACAGCTAAGAATCCAAATATTCAGAAGCCTTTCTGGACGATAAACCCTTCAGGAGAACCCTCTGAGAGGCTTGAAAAGCAATGCTCAAGATTATCTGGACATCTAAAGAGAATATTCCAATGGGTAAGAACTGAAGTTAATATAGAAAGGTAGAATTTGAAGGCAGATAAGGACCGCTTGGCCCACCTAGTCTGCCCATTTCCCTACCTAATGGATATGCTGCGATCCTAGTTAACCAACAGCCTACTTCCTCCTATCCCCACCAGAATTGCCTTATGTCTGTCCCATGCATTCTTGAATTCCCCCACTGTTTTTGACTCCGCGACTTCCTCAGGAAGGCTGTTCCATGTATCCACAACCCTCTCTGTGAAAAAACACTTCTTCATATTACCTCTGAGCTATCCCCCTCTATCTTCAAATTATGCCCCCTTGTTCTTGCACATCTCTTTTTTTGAAAGATGCTACCCTTTTGGACTTTGTTGCTTCCCTTAAGGTACTTGAAAGTTTCTTTCATGTCCCCTCTCTCCCTCCTTTCCTCGAGAGAATACATATTAAGCTCCTTTACTCTCTCTTCGTATGTCTTCTGGTGCAGACCCTGCACCATTTTAGTTGCCCTCCTCAGGACAGTCTCCATCCTGTCTATGTCCTTGTGGAGATGGGGTCTCCAGAACTGCATGCAGTACTCCAGATGGGGTCTCACCAACTGTCTGTACAGAGGGATAATAACTTCCTGTTTTCTACTGGTGATACCTCTCCCTATGTATCCCAGTATCCCCCAGCCCTCCTTACTGCCTTCTCACATTGCTTGCCCACCTTTAGGTCATCTGATATGACTACCCACAGGTCCCTTTCCATTGTTGTTGTTGTTAGTATCTCACCACCCATTGTGTACTCTTCCCCTGGGGTTTTGTTTCCCAGGTGTATTACTTTGCACTTCTTTGAGTTGAATCTAAGCTACCATATATTTGACCATTCCTTCAACCTTGCCAAGTCCCTTCTCATCCTTTCCACCCCACCTTCTGTGTCGACCCTGTTGCAGATCTTTGTGTCATCTGCAAAGAGACATACTTTTCCTTCCAGTTCCTCTGCAATGTCACTTATAAAGACATTAAAGAGGACCGGTCCAAGTACTGAACCCTGCGGTACTCCGCTAGTAACCCCCCTTTCTTCAGAGTGGACTCTGTTTACTATTACCCTCTGCATCCTGTTGTCCAGCCAATTGTTTACCCAGGTTACCATCTTGGGACCCACTCAAAGGCTGGCTAACTTGTATATTAATCTTTTGTGTGGGACTGTGTCAAATGCCTTGCTAAAGTCTAGGTAGGCCGTGTCCACAGCTCCTCCCTGGTCTTCTACTTTGGTCACCCAGTCAAAGAAATGTATTAGATTCATCTGAAATGACCTTCCCACTGTGGATCCATGCTGTTTTGGCCTAGCTGGCCTCTAGGTACTCAACAATTCTTTCCTTCAGAAGTAATTCAATTATTTTCCCTATCACTGAGGTCAAACTAACAGGTCTGTAGTTTCCTGCCACTGCATTGCTCCCACTTTTGTGAAGTGGAATCACATCCACCCTCCTCCAGTCCTCAGGTACCACCCCATCCTCTGATGATTTGTTAGAAGGTAGTCAGTGGTGTCACTAGTTCTACCCTTAGCTCTTTTAGAATTCTTTGGTGAATCCCATCAGGCCCCATTGCTTTGTCCACCTTCAGTTTTAAGAGTTCTTTTATAACCCTTTCTTCTGTGAATGGGCTGGTATCAACCCCCCTATCCAGAGTGTTTCTATTGTTTGGTTTAGGTGCCTTACCCTCCTCTTCTTTTGTGAATACTGAGCAGAAATATGAATTCAGTATCCCTGCTTTTTCACTGTCATCCTCTGCCCACATTCCCTCCCCTTTTTTAAGCCTCAGTATCCCTCCCTTGGTCTTTCTTCACTCCCTAATGTACCTATAAAAGGTTTTATCCTGCTTCTTAACAGAGTTGGCTATCTTTTCTTCAGTTTGGGACTTTGCTATTCTGACTGCCTTCCCTGCCTCCTTCTGCTTTAACTGATATAGTTATCTGTACTGCTTCTTATGTGTTTCCTAATATTTCCTGAATGCTATCCTTTTCTCATTAACCTTCCCTGCCACCTCTTTTGAGAACCATAGTGGCTTTTTCCTTCATTTTGTTTTGTTGATTTGCTTTACACAAAGGCTTGTTGCCTCTGTGATGGCAGTTTTCATTTTTTCCCATTGTTCTTCCACACCTCCTTCTTGCCTGTTTGCTAGTGCTTTTCTGAGGCACTCTCCCATTTTGCCAAAGTCAGCTCTCATAAAGTCCAAAACCCATGCTTTTGTATGGCTTGGCTCTACAGCTCTGTTTATTGTGAACCACACTGTTTGGTGATCACTTGTTCCCAGATGGCAACCCATTTCTAAATCTGAGATCCTCTCTCCATCCCCATTTGAAAGTACCATGTCTAAGACTGTTCCCTCCTGAGTGGGTTGCAATACTAGCTGTCTGAGGCATGCCCCCTGTAGGGCATCAGAAATGACCCTGCTCTTGGATATGGCTGCAGTAAAGGTGCTCCAGTTAACATCTGGCCTATTCAGGTCCATCATCAACAATATCTCTCCTGTTTCTGCCACTCTAAGGATTCCTTCTATAATTTCCTTATCCATTGCCTCTCCCTGAGATGGGGGTCTGTAAATAACCCTTGTGCGGATTGTGGTACCATTTCCTGTCTCCAGGGTGACCCACAGTGCCTCCTCCTCTCCCTGTTTACCCTTTAGTTCTGTTGCTTTTATTCCTTCCTTTATGTAGGGAGCTACTCCTCCTCCTCCTCTTTTACCCTCCATATCCCTCCTATAGATTGTGTACCCTGGTATGTTGACATCCCAGTCATAGTTCTCTGTGTACCATGTTTCTGTGACTGTCACAATATACAGGTGTCCCTCTTCCATCAAGGCCACTAGTTCAGGGAGCTTGTTACCCAGACTACAGGCATTGGTACTCACGGCTCTCCATTTTTTGATTGCCTAACCCCTTTTAGGCCCATCCCAGTCCTTATTGCCTTTGTCTTTTTCTTGATTTACCCCTGTTCTGCTCCCTGTTGACTTTTCTACCTTTGTGTCTATTTTGCTAACTAGGAGTGAAAGTTCCAAACAAAAGCTGCGAACACTAGGGGTAGCATGGTCCAAGTCCTGGGCAGGTAAGCCCACATAAGACATGAACTTTTCCAAATGAACTGCACTCGAAGCTGGGAAAACACACCAGACCACAATAACCATTGAGCTGCTTTATTGCACATAACATGGTGGTACACATGCACAAACATTTGGAGTACCACAACTTGCCTCGGCACTTTGGGGTAACACACCCTTCATCAGAAGGCATGGCAACAGCAAGGATAGCTCACTTTTTATACAATGCCAAATAGAAAACACCTGAATGTGATGACATTCATGTAATGTGTCTTAACCAAGTAAATACATTCATTAATTAAACTCAGTCATTATACATATACTGTATACAAGTATACAAAATACAAAAAATAAGCTCATAATTTCAAACAGCCAGCTTGATAAATTTTACTTTTAGCTTAATTCTTAAATCATTCACAGTAATAATCACCTGCTATATACTTATAAACAAGTTAAATGCTGCACTTTAATTCTACCAAGGTAACTTGAAAAAAGGGAAAAATGAAGTTATAGACATCAAAGGGGATGGACAAGGTTAATATGATTGAATCCAACACCCAGAGCAGCAGAGTAGTTCAACCCTGTTAAAAAAGAGAAACAAAAAACAATAATGCAAACAGTAGAAAGTCCATATAGAAAATGTCATTATCATAATAAAATATCAAAAAGAATCAATGAATAAACTTTTGGACTCAAAATAAATTCTAAGATGGGTTCTAACTGTCATCCAGAAGTTGAGGAAAAAGGCACCAAAGGAATTTCAAGCACAATTGCTAAATTATAAAAGTCATAGAACCTGACTATACCAGATTATAACAATTTTAAGGGTGACAGTCAAAACCAGTAATTCATCCAAAAGGGTGTTTTTATATAAAGCTAACAAATAGTGATTACTACAATATTAAAATATTTAGAGAACCTTAAATGCACAAATATGAAATTGTAACAATGACACTGTAATGCAATATCAGAGAATACTTAACCAGAACCACAAATATGGGTTCTGACTGTCATCCAGAAGTTCAGGAAAAAGGCACCAAAGGAGTTTCAAGCATAATTGTTAAAATATAGAGGCCAAATAACCTGACCTACCAAATTATGAAATTTCAAGGGTGACAGTCATAAGCCAATAATTCATCCAAAGGGTTTTATAAAAGTAATAAATACTGATTACTACAATTGGAGAACCTTAAATGCACAAATACAAAATTGCAACAATGACATTGTAATACAATATCAAAGAGTACATAACCAGAGCCACAAAAATGCGATATAACCTTCATGAAAAAAACAATACAAAGCTTCAAGTATACATTTTTCATTCATCATCTCTATAAATGTTTCAAAAAGGGCTTAATGTCCCACTGATCATTTATCCCTCTTGGCTCTTCAGAGCCCAGAGTGTAAATCCAATAGGACTCTCTCTATAGGAGTTTGTCAGTTCTACTTCCACCCCTTGTCATCTGTGGTATGTGTTCGATTGCCATGAATCCCAAATCAGAAGCATCTGAATTGTAAAACATAGTAAAGTGTACCCCTACTGGTGTGTCCTTTTTATTATTTATAATAGCACATACATGCTCATGTAATCTGCATTTAAGGGATATCACAGTGCAACCTACATAAAGTTTTCTACATGAACACCACAGGACATATACAACAAAAGTGGTATCACAAGTGATACATTCATTGATGGAAATGTCAATATTTGACCTTAAGGGATATTTAAATATTTTACCTGGGCATGCATACTCACAGCTAATGCATCTGTAGCATTTGTAAAAGCCACCAGTTCTCTTAGGTAGCCAAAAAGCACTGGTTGTTGTGGGGGTTTCTTTCTCCTGTCTGCTATGTACTAATTTGTCCCTCAAATTAGGAGCCCTACTGAAGGTAACTCTGGGTTTAATACCAACTGCTGCCTTGACAGAATCCTCGTTTTCCAGTATTTTCCAATTTTGATAGATAATGTTGCCTATCTTGCCAGCCAAATGATTAAACTCTGTGACAAATGTTACAGAGCCAAAGGACTTCTGCACATTAGATTTCTGATTATCTCTGTACTGCAATAAATTATTCATATCCAGTTTAAGGATTTTTTCTTTTGCACTTTTCAAAAGTTCAACACTGTAACCTCGCTCCCTAAATCTGGATTCCAACTCTACTGCTTGTTCCAAAATATCTGTATCTTTAGTGCAATTTCATCTCAACCTAAGCATTTGAGTGTACGGTACGGAATCCTTAAGTGTGCGGGGGTGGGCACTTTCAGCCCTAAGGACTGAATTTGTCTCTGTCTCCTTCCTGTAACATTTAGTATGGACATAACTACTTACTTCACCCTGAAGTTCTAAGTCCAGGAAGTTTACTTTTTTGTTATCAGCAGTATAAGTGAATCTCAATTTCAACTCATTACGGTTTAGCCAGGCCAGAAATTCCGGTATTACTTGATGATCCCCCTGCCAGATATATAGACAATCATCAATGTATCTGTTACACTGTCTGATATATTTATAGTAGGGGTTGATCTCTGGATTGTTAATAATAGTAAGCTCTCGCCACTCCAAAAACAAGTTAGCATAGCTGGGGGCCATACACGCCCCCATAGCTGTTCCACACAACTGCAGATATTATTCACCCATAAACTCAAATGCATCATGATTAAGTACAGAGTCCAGTGTTTTTAATACAAATTCGGTTGGCATTTCATTGTGATATTCTCTATTCTCTAAAAAATACTGGCAAGCACGAAGACCCTGTTCATGTCGAATAGACGTATAAAGAGCCTCTACATCAATAACCAACCAAAACATATTCTCTTCCCATACCAAACCTTTATTCTATTAATAGTATCCTGGTATCTTTAAGAAACCCTGGTAGCCTAACAGCGCTGTCCTGTAGGAAAAAAATCAATAAACTGACATAGGTTTTCAGTGATAGAATTATTGCCGGAAATGATGGGGCATCCAGGTGGATAAAACATGTCCTCGTGGACCTTAGGTAGAATATAGAACCCAAAATAATGGGGTTAGGATTCCAAATTAATTTTAATTATTTTTCTGTAATAACCCCATCGCTAACAGCATCACTAATCAACCTATGTAACATCTTATTAAATTCAAATGTTGGGTTGACTTTCAATTTTCTAGAGTTACTTTCATTTCCCAGTAAATTTACCACAATGTTCACATACTTTTCTTTTGTCATAATGACAATATTACTGCCTTTATCGGCGGGTTTTATAACAAGGGATTTATCCTCAGTTAGTTCAGTTAGAGCCTTTCTTTCCATACTAGTAAGGTTGTGGTATCTGGGATAAATGTGGCTGAAAATTTGTCTGACTTGCTGCGAAACAGTCTTTTCAAATGCTACAACATTTAGCCTTGTAGCTGTGGGACAGAACATAGATTTTTCTTTAAATCTAGATCAGCATTCATGGGATGAATCACAGTACATACCTGATCTCTCAAATGTTAAATTTGTATCAACTTCTGTTCCCATATTTATATCAAGCAGTCTCCACATCTCATCATCTGAAACCATATCCAAACTAAAAGTCAGTAAGTCCTTATCCAAAGTGTCCAATGTTTCCCCTGTATTTATCTCTTCAAGCAAAAAGTCCAAGTTTTCTTTTAAATCAGGCTGTCCTGCTGCACTCAATGTGCTCGGTATCCTCTCAGTGAAACCCATATTGCTTTTGGAGTGCTGTCTTCTATTAGAAAAAAATACCTTTAAACGAATTTTTAGAAATAACTTTTTAAGATCCACTATAGTTTGAAACTTGTTAATGTTGGGGATGTGGAACATTCAACAAGCCTTTTCTCAGAATGGAAAGTTCCACTGCAATCACTATATGATGGGAAATGTTAATTATTTGTAAACTTGGGTTTTCTTCCCCAATCTCAAAAGTCTTCCATTGGTATTTATTATTGCTTCCCCTCCGCCTCTTCATATCTTTCTGTGTCTTTTCATTCTCGTAACAGCAGGTTGCGTTTGTCTAAAAAAACCTGATTTTTATTTTGATTTGTGCCCTCAGCTGATGATGCTGCTTGAGCATTGCTCATGGTATCAACTTCAGAGCCACCACTCGTGCTCTTTTTTAGATTAGTTTTATTGTTCTGAAAGCATACTTGTTGCCTACTTCTCTCCCTACTCAGAGATTGTGGTTTAGCCCATTTAAGAATATTCCCCTTATTGAAGTCTTCTTCGTCTCTAGTAAGTTTCTTTTGTTTTCTGGCTATTATTTCTTTCTCATATTTAGTAGTGTTCTTTTGAATGTTACTGTTGCAAATATTGAATTCCATTCTCTCCTGAAATTACAGAACCTCTGTGTTTGCTGCCTCAAGTTCTTTATTGAGCTCTCGAAATTTAATTAATTCTGCTTTGATGATTAATTCAAGGAATGTCTTAGAACACAGCTGTGCTGCATCAATCCATGCTTCTTTAAATGGAAAATCTTCCAAACCTGAGGATGGAATAATGCTGACCCTAAGGCCTCTGGGAGCTTGGTTTCTTTTAATATATTCCTCCAATGTAATTATAGTATATGTAATGTTAGTATCCTTTTTTAATAGCCTCTCCAGTTTATTAAAACATACTTTGATATCATCCCCAGTTTGTGGACTTTCTGCTTCAATTAACAAGAGTCTTGCCTTCTGTTGTCTCATTTTTTAAATCTCCTTGCTTTTCTCCAACAAAAGCATTCTGATGCATGTACTGTTTCCTCTGAATTAGTAGGATCATTGCTTGCTTGCATAATGACAAAAAAAGATATGTATTCAATACCTTAATACCTATGGCAGGAAAATGCCTTACCACAACCCAACAAGCATGATGAATTAATCAGACAGGGCTCCAAATTCATTTGTAGTTTCCACTCACCACTGACGGCTTGAAAAGAGACATCTCTGTTCAGCAGTAACAGACCACTAAAAGTAAAAGTTCCAAACAAAAACTGCGAACACTAGTGTAACCCCTCACCCCTGCCTTTTTGCCAGAACAACAGGTGGCATGCTGTTGAAGCTGACAGCAGTACCTGGTGGGGACTGGGTTTGGGGAGGATGAGGTTACTCGGCACAGGGGACCTAGGTTTGGCTACTCTGAACAGAGGCACCCAAGTAAATCCGAACACAGGAAGCAATAACTGTAATGTCCAGAACCAGGAATGGGATTCTACAGTGTGGCTTTTATTCACATCCCAAGCTGAACAAACATAGCATAGACATACCCCCATGGGGCTACATTCCTGGTAATGCAGATTAGAGACAACAGAACACTTTATCACTATTTCCAGCCCTCAGGCTCTAAACCCACCAGGTACACAGCCCGGACTTACACGCAGCTTTGGGTACACAGCCCAACTTGTACACTACTTGGGTTTTCCCCACTGGCCCAGCTCCCCCGCCGACCACTTGATCCATGGTCCATTTGTGGAATGAACCAATTATCCTGTTGTGGCTCCCCAAACCACACTAGAGCCCTTGACTCCTAGAGAGAATTTTCCTCACAATCCCATGTCTGTGTACTTCCCTCATCACTGGCCAAGTGCCTGAGGTAAAGTAGAAATCCACAGAAGAAATTCGTAGAGGTGGACCTGGTCACTAAAGATGGGGGGCCACCCATCTCCAGCTCCCACAGCCCATACCCAGCCATTTCTCTGGAAACTGAATCATTCCTTTACTGAAAACTTTCAAATGTAGATTATGGGTAGACGTCTGTCACATCTCCTCTACATATCATTTTCATCCCAACAAGCTCTGGACTTGAACCTAGTTTTACTTTGCTTAGCCCATTACTCTAGGCTTCCACTATTTTAGTAGTTCAATCCCCACATTGTCACACAAGTCCCAGGGTGAAAAACATAGGTCCTTTTAGCCAGAGCAGACACTCACCCTCACGTTGCAGGTGCCCCATAGGCGACTCACAAGTCTTCTTGTTCTCCCAAATAAACTCTGAAACACATAGGCAGCTTTTCCTTTACAAGCAGAACTAGGGGGTTGCCCCAGAAATCTGCAGAGAAACCTTTCCTGCCACCATCCCTGGGGGGGAGGGGGCACTGAGACCCGAAAACAGCGGTCTCCACCACTTCAATTATCTTCTGTGTCTCTCTTTAAAGGGACACTGTCAACCTGTTTTTCATCATATTATTTCTAGTTGAAACCCCACATTTTATGATTGCTTACCCTCTCTAAAATTCATTGATGTTACTATTTGTTTTGTCTGTAGCCTTGCTTAGTAGAACTGAAATGCATGGCAATGTATATTTATAAACAACCTTGTTTTTGTTTACAATCAAGGTTCTATTCTTACTGCATATGTCCTGAGCATTAGAAACACACACAGACAGTACAGTCACTCATAAAACAGTAGTCTCCGAATCTCCCAATGCATCATGAGGGACTAGACTGTTTTGTGGGTGTTCCCAAACCCAGGAAAGATGCATTTGGGGTTGATCAAGGACTGTAAACAAATCTGTTTGGTGTGATAACACCAGTATGTTGGACAGTCTGTGTTTTACTTTTTTAAAGAAAATAAAGTCAGAATCAAACTACCAGCTACATCAATAATCTTTACAGAAGGTTGTCAATCATAAAATATGTTTTCTAAACTAGGGATAATTTGAGACCTAAGGGGGTTGACAGTGTCCCTTTAAGGCAGAGACACACACCCTTTTACTTAAAAGTAGCCCTCTGTCAGGGCTGAGGCTCCTAGAGCCTTACTGAGCTGCTGAGCTGCTTTCTCAGCAAGCTCCCCACACCAACTCCACACTGAATCTGTTCAAACCTCCCAACATTCTATTCCAACTCCCTTGCTGCAGATTCCACTGTGGCTCATGCAGCTGCGACAGTTCTATTGGTGATGTCATCCCTCAGTCTCAGCTGAGACTGAGAACAGAGTGAGACAGTGTGAAACCCATTTAACTGGAGTTTCACAAGCTGCCTTCCCTGCCTACCACTAGGTCTTACTGGGATTCTAGTAACCCCGGGTAACAAGGGGGTTACACTAGGCATGGTACGGTGCAAGTCCTGGGCAGGTTAGCCTATATAAGGCATGAACTTTTCCAAATGAACAGCACTCAAAGCTGGAAAAACACACCAGACCACAATAACCATTGAGCTGCTTTATTGCACATAAGGTGGTGGTACAAGTGCACAAACATTTGGAGTACCACAACTGGCCTCGGCACTTTGGGGTAACACACCCTTCATCAGAAGGCATGGCAACAGCAAGGATAACTCACTTTTTATACAATGCCAAATAGAAAACACCTGAATATGATGATATTCGTGTAATGTGTCTTTCATAGGATTCATAGGAAAAATTCAAGCATTTACGGATGTTAATCCTTATAGCTTGCCGTAAACCAATTTAATTTATCAAAAATCAGTAACACTTAGTCCAAATTCCATGTCCAATCTTGTTTTAAATGTTTCCATGTCAGGACTATCTATTGTTGTTTTTGATAATTCATTCCAGGATGTCACCACCCTTTGAGTGAACCAATTTTTAAGTAGCTTTAAATTCCACCTAGGCAGAAACAGTTGTTTGGAGTGCTTTTATGTGCGTAGCCGATCATTATTAAATTTAATGGCTAACTCATCCTGTAGATTATAATCACTTAATATTCTGTAAAGCATGCACATGTCTCCTCTAAATCTTCGATATGTAAGAGAGTACATTCCCAATATTTTTAGGCTATCATTATAGGATTTATTATGTAGTCCAGTAATAGCTTTTGTCATTCTTCTTTGTATACCCTCAATCCTGTTTATGTCTTCAGATTTATAAGGTGACCACACCAGCACATAATACTCAAGATTTGGCCTGACTAAAGAATTAAACAATGGTATTAAAACTTTAGCTTCCCTACTAGATATATGTCTGAGAATACAATTTAAATTCTGATTTGCTTTTCTTATCAGAAGAGAACAATGATGACTAAATGAAAAATCAGGGTAATGCTAATTCCCAAGTCTCTTTCCTGAATAGTATCTAATAGATTAACTGGTCCAATCTTATATATTGCTTTTGTATTATTTTTACCCAAATGCATAATTTTACATTTATCTATGTTTGGTTCTCATCTGTTAGTTTCAGTCCAGGACACTACATTAATAATTGCGTTTTGGAAAGTTAACACATTGGATGGATTGCTTACAATGGTTCCCAGTCTGCAATCATCTGCAAATTTGGATAACCAGATATTTGGAATGTTCATTTTTAAAGTTGATATATGGGCATTAAACAATCTTAACCAATTAAATACATTCATTAATTAAACTCAATCATGCTACATATTGTATATACAGGTATACAAAATACAAAAAATGAGTTCATAATTTCAAACAATCCAGCGTGCCTTGACCAGGCCACGGATCCCTCAATTTCTGGAACCTAAACAGTTTTTCAGAAATCCTCTGTACTGCAAGGGATCCAGCATGCCTTGACCAGGCCATGGACCCCTCAATTTCTGGAACCTAAACAGTTTTTCAGAAATTCTCTGTACTGCAAGGGATCCAGCGTGCCTTGGCCAGGCCACGGACCCCTCAATTTCTGGAACCTAAACAGTTTTTCAGAAATCCTCTGTACAGCAAGGGATCCAGTGTGCCTTGACCAGGCCACGGATCCCTCAATTTCTGGAACCTAAACAGTTTTCCAGAAATCCTCTGTACTGCAAGGGATCCAGTGTGCCTTGACCAGGCCACGGACCCCTCAATTTCTGGAACCTAAACAGTTTTTCAGAAATCCTCTGTACTGCAAGGGATCCAGCATGCCTTGACCAGGCCACGGACCCCTCAATTCCTGGAACCTAAACAGTTTTTCAGAAATCCTCTGTACTGCAAGGGATCCAGCGTGCCTTGACCAGGCCACGGACCCCTCAATTTCTGGAACCTAAACAGTTTTTCAGAAATTCTCTGTACTGCAAGGTACTAACCCTGACTTTTGGATTTGGTACCAGTGGAAGCTGATTTCCAAGTGGCCCCACTATCTCCTGCTGAACACACCTCTAACTACTGTATCTCCCTCTGTGTCTCTAGTTGAATTTATGTGCTAGGTTTTAATAATTTGTTTAATCCTTACAGTCATTTTATGTTCTGAGTTGATATTAGAAGTGAATTTAGAGCTTTTGACTTTTCCATTAGCAGATTATATTCTCTCACCACTAAAGGGCTATATCTCTATCTCTTTATCTAGTACGTAAGCCATGTGGGCTCTCTCTGCCTTTCTCTCACCTCTCCTCCTCCTCCTCCTTGCCCTGGCCCCCATCTTCTCGCTCCCTGGTCCTAGCCACCCCCCACCCCACCCCCGCCACCCTCTACTCTGGTTTCCACTGCTTCCCCAAGGGAACTCTCCACTTCCACTCGAGTCTTGTGCTTGGCGCACCAATTGGATATTCCTGGTTACTTAACCCGACCACTACTCTCAATAAGTGTGGCCACCTCTCTACACTGTACCACCTTGCAGTCCATATGGGACACCGCCTGGAACCTTGCAACTTCTACTCCAGGAAACAACAATCAATACTATCTATCAAAGAGTTGTGACTCTGCTCCTTAAAACTCCTACTCCTCCTCCTTCTCATATCAGGCAGCGTCCATCCCAATCCTGGCCCTAGAAGCTCAGGCCACACACAAACTCCAGGTGCTCTTATCCTTGCAACTATTAATATCTGCAGCCTACTACCAAAGCTGGATGCACTCCAAGCCTTCATATGCCAACACAACCCTGACATCCTTGCAGTGGTGGAAACTTGGCTGACACCTAAAGTTCCTGACTCAGCAGTAACAATACAGGGCTACAATGTCCACAGGCTGGACCGGATATCCAAAAAAGGCAGTGGTTGCGCAATCTATATCAAAGACTCCTGTCTTGGCACCCTGTAACAACTCCATCACTTTCTGCCTCGGCCCAGATTCTGCCAATAAAATTGTCCTAGGTCCCAACCATAAAGCCCTGACTATTGTCTCTGTATACATCCATGAGGGACCCTAAACATGGATTCAATGGCGTCCTAAACTTTATCAACTCTCATCCTTCTGAAGCTGAACTTATTCTACTAAGGTTTCAACATAAACTGGTTAGCATCGAGTGCCAGTGCCTATAAAGACTCCATCTCAGCTGCTAACCTCCAAATGGTAAACTCCCCTACTAGGATTAACTACAAGATTGGCACCAGTACCCTCTTGGATTGGGTCCTCACCACTCACCCCACAAGGATTTCTCATACGACCGTTCTCCCAGACTCACTCAGTGACCACTCCCCAGTCATGTGTGCATGGTCTAACAAATTCCTTAAGCCCCCTCCCAAAATTATCACTAGCAGAGTCCTTCCTCGTGGAAAACTTCCACATCTCAAACAACACCTGCTTCTACAAGACTGGCTACCCATCTATGAAGCAACAGATGTTAACTTGGCTCTTGATCACTTCATCTCAATTTTCAACAAAGCCTGCGACCTCTTTGCCCCTGCTAAAAGGCACAAAACAAAATCTCTCTCTAACCCATGGGTTGTGTGGCTCTTCTTTCACAGCTGAAACTAGGGATCACCTCTGGGCAGTTGCCAGGGCCACTGGCAAACAACTGGACATCCAAAATTACAAACAAGCATGAAATGCCTGCACAAAAGCCATACGGCTAATGAAATCCACCTATTACAAAGACGCTCTCACCAATACATGGGAAATGGTCGTGCTTTCTGTGACAATATCAAGGATGTCACAGGAAGCAACTAAAACCTTTCGGCCATGTTAATGGATGATGGTTCTCAACCCTTGACCGAAGGTGATCATGAAACATCTTTAACATGGCTTGTTTAGACCTTAGTGCTGTTCTACCCCATGACTTTTTCGAAAACAGGGCCTACTCCCTAAATACCTCAGCCCCTCAGTCTAAGCACCCACTCTTCTACTTCAGGAAGGTAACGCTGAATGAAGCTCACCGCTATATTACTGCAGCTATCTCTAAATCTAGATCTAGTAGCGACACCCTGGACCTTAAGCTTCTGTTGCTCACCCTCGATGAAGTAATTCATCCATTAACAAAAATCCTAAACCTCTCTCTCAGCCGTGGAAAATTCCCAGACCTATGGAAAACAGCCACCGTGACACCCATCCATAAAAGTGGGGACAAGACAATTCACTCAAATTATCGCCCTATCTCCATACTGCCCCCACTCTCTAAGGCACTTGAGCGCATCGTGGCTGATCAACTTACTGACCACTTGGATAAATACAATATACCTTGTCCACAACAACACAGCTTCCAGAAGGTCACAGCACCACCACAGCCCTTCTTGAGTTCACTGGAGCTTTGCACAAATCCCTTGACAACGGCCTTCTCACAGGGGCCGTTTCGTAAACTCTCTCAAGGCCTTGATACAGTACCATGGACTACTAATACACAAACTACTGAATGCCGGGCTATCACCTGACTCTTCTCTCTGGTTTAAAAGCTACTTAGAAAACCGGTCACAGAGAGTAAAAATTGCGGACGCTCTTTCTAACACCCTGCCTGTTCACTCGGGTGTCCCACAGGGATCCATACTGGGACCCCTCCTCTTTAGCCTTTTCTTAAACTCCCTCCCTTACCACTGCTCTGAGCATATCATACTATATGCCAATGATGCTGTTGTATTCTCCACTCACAAAGATCCTGCAACTCTTCAACACAACCTTCAACTTGGTTTCAGTTCTGTAGAGACATGGTTTCTTAATCATAAACTGGTCCTCAATGACAAGAAAACCAAATCTATGCTCTTCTGCAGCTCTCATAACCCACACAAGCTACACCACTTGGCTATCTCCACCACCCAGGGTAACACTCTAGATCAGGTGATGTCCTTCAAATACTTAGGGATTCAGCTTGACCCTAATCTCTCCTATGGACTTCATGTAGATAATGTAGCTAGAGCTGCTATTATACGACTTGGTCTCCTCTACAAACACAGACCACACCTCATGCCAGAAGTTTTGAAGGTTGCAGTCCTGAGCTCTGTGATCTCTGTAATAGACTATGGTCTCATCATTTATGGCTCGCCACAACCACAACCCTTAGATGCCTCTCAACTGCCTTAAATAAAGCATGTCAGCTCATCACTGGTGCTCACCGTCTCACCCACATGTGACCTGTCGCTCAGACCCGCTGGCTCCAACTATCAAACCACATAAGTTTCTCACCTGCTCCACGGTCAAAATATCTACCTTGGCCTTGCACCTTCTGGGTCTCAACTCTGTTACAACACCGAATTAACAAATGGTGCCTTAGGAGATCCATGCTACAGCTACTGAAAGTCCCCACTGTCACACTTCACAGGGACAACGCTCTTTTGCTTATCGAGCACCACTCTGGTTCAATGGCCTCAGCCCAACCATCCTCTGCCCCAACTATTGGTATGTTTAAAACTAGGCTCCAGGACTATCTCACTACCAACAGCTCCTGTGACTGCCCAACTTAACCTTGTTTCTCCACTTCCCTTTCTGCTCTAGTTGCCCCTCCTCCCCTCCTCACTGGATTCTACCCTCACATCTTGGTATACCCAATGCTGCACTTTTCACCCTCTTGCCACCCTTCCTACATTCCTTCTCCCCCCCTTACCCTCTTCCCTCTCCCTATGACTCTGGCACTTCTTATCTGTTGTCTATTTTCTCTGACAAATGCCGCTGGCTGCCTTGTTACAATGCTACCCTTGAACTGTATTAATCTGTACTCTGTTTGCAATGTACACATTGCTGTGATGCCTGTCTTGATGTTCCCCATAATTTGTATTTCTCTGACGTGGAACCTTTGTAAAAGAGCCATGGCTTAAAGGTATTTGTAATCCTAGACTTGATAAATAGATAAAATAAATAAACAAACAAATGAAAGTAACTATAGGAAACTGAATGTCAATCCAACATTTGGAAAACTTCATGTCTTATGTGGGCTGACCTGCCCAGGACTTGCACGATGCCATGCCCAGTGTTCATAGTTTTTGTTTGGAACTTTTACTTCTAGTGGTCTGTTACTGCTGAACCAGGATTTCTCTTTTTGAGCTATCAGTGATGAATGGAAACTACAAACAAATTTGGAGCCCCGTCTAATCAATTCATCAAGCTTGTTGGGTTGTGGTATGCTGTTTTCCTGCCACAGGTATAAAGGTATTGAATACATATCTTTTTTTGTCATTATGCAAGCAAGCAATGATCCTACTAATTCAGAGGAAACAGCATAAGCGTCAGAATGTTTCTACTGGGAAAAGCAAGAAGATCTAGAAAAGAGACAACAGAGGGCAAGAATCGTGTTAATGAAAGGAGAAAGTACACAAACTGGGTATTATATCAAAGTATGTTTTAATATACTGGAGAGGCTTTTAAAAAAGGATACTGACATTATGTATACCATAATTACATTGGAGGAATATATTAAAAGAAACCAAGCTCCTAGAGGCCTTAGGGTCAGCATTATTCCATCCTCAGGTTTGGAAGATTTTCCATTTAAAGAAGCATGAATTGATGCAGCACAGCTGTGTTCTAAGACATTCCTTGAATTAATCATCAAAGCAGAATTAATTCAATTATGAGAGCTCAATAAAGAACTTGAGGCAGCAAAGGCAGAGGTTCATCGTTTCAGGAGAGAACGGAATTCAGTATTTGCAACAGTAACATTCAAAAGAACACTATTAAATATGAGAAAGAAATAATAGCCAGAAAACAAAAGAAACTTACTAGAGACAAAGAAGACTTTAATAAGGGGAATATTCTTAAGTGGTCTAAACCACAGTCTCTGAGTAGGGAGAGAAGCAGGCAACGAGTATGCTTTCAGAATAATAAAACTAATTTAAAAAGGAGCCCGAGTGGTGGCTCTGAAGTTGATACCATGAGCAACACTCAAGCAGCATCATCATCAGCCGAGGAGACAAATCAAAATACAAATCAGTTTTTTTTTAGACAAACACAACCTACTGTTACAAGAACGAAAAGACACAGAAAGACATGAAGGGGGTGGAGGGGAAGCAATAATAAATGCCAATGAAAGGCCTTTGAGATCGGGGAAGAAAACCCAGGTTTCAAATAATTAACATTTCCCATTGTATATTGAATGCAGCAGAACTTTCTGTTCTGGGAAAAAGCTTGTCGTATGTCCCAACCCCCAACATTAACAAGTTTCAAACTATAGTGGATCTTAAAAAGTTCTTTAGAAAAATTTGTTTAAAGACATATTAGAATGAAATGGCAACTGAATTTCGTGTTAAAAGCACTGGACTTTGTAATTAATCATGATGCATTTGAGTTTATGGGTTAATACTATCTGCAATTGTTTGGAACAGCTATAAGAGCGTGTATGGCCCCCAGCTATGCTAACTTGTTTTTGGGGTGGTGGGAGCTTACTATTATTAACAATCCAGAGATCAATCCCTACTATAAATATATCAGACAGTGGAACAGATACATTGACGATTGTCTATGTATCTGGCAGGGGGATCCCCAAATAATACTGGAATATTTGGCCTAGCTAAACCATAATGAGTTGAATTTGAAATTCTCTTATACTGCTCATAACAAAAAAGTGAACTTCCTGGACTTAGAACTTCAGGGTGAAGTAGGTAGTTATGTCAATACAAAATGTTACAGGAAGGAGACAGTGACAAATTCAGTTCTTAGGGCTGATAGTGCCCACCCCCGCAAATGTAAGGATTCCATATCGTACACTCAATTGCTTAGGCTGAGACATAATTGCACTAAAGATACAGATATTTTGGAACAAGCAGTAGAGTTGGAATCCAGATTTAGGGAGCAAGGTGACAGTGTTGAACTTTTGAAAAGTACAAAAGAAAAAATCTTTAAACTGGATAGGAATAATTTATTGCAGTACAGAGATGATCAGAAATTTAATGTGCAGAAGTCCTTTGGCCCTGTGACATTTGTCACAGAGTTTAATCATTTGGCTGGCAAGATAGGCAACATTACCTATCAAAATTGGAAAATACTGGAAAGCGAGGACTCTGTCAAGGCAGTAGTTGGTATTAAGCCCAGAGTTACCTTCAGGACAAATTAGTACATAGTAGACAGGAGAAAGAACCCCCCACAACATCCAGTACTTCTTGGCTACCTAAGAGAACTGGTGGCTTTTACAAATGCCACATATGCATTAGCTGTGAGTATGCATGCCCAGGTAAAATATTTAAACATCCCTTAAGGTCAGATATTGAAATTTCCATCAATGAATGTATCACTTGTGATACCACTTTTGTAGTAGATTTCCTGTGGTGCTCATGTAGAAAACTGTATGTAGGTTGCACTGTAAGATCCCTTAAACGCAGATTACAGGAGCATGTACATTCTATTATAAATAACAAAACATAACAAAAAGGGCACACCAGTAGGGGTACACTTTATTATGTTTCACAATCCAGATGCTTCTGATTTGAGATTCATGGGGATCGAACACGTACTGCAGATGACAAAGGGTGGGAGAAGAACTGACAAACTCCTACAGAGAGAGTCCTATTGGATGTACACTCTGGGCTCGGTAAAGTCAAGAGGGCTAAATGATCAGTGGGACACTAAGCCCTTTTTGAAACATTTATAGAGATAATGATGAATGAAAAATGTATACTTGAAGCTTTGTATTGTTTTTTCATGAAGGTTATATTGCATTTTTATGACTCTGGTTAAGTACTCTTTAATATTGCATTATAATGTCATTATTGCAATTTTGTATTTGTGCATTTAAGGTTCTCCAATTGTAGTAATCAGTATGTGTTAGTTTAATAAAAACCCTTTGGATGAATTATTGGCTTTTCACTGTCACCCTTGAAATTTCATAATTTGGCAAGTCAGGTTATTTTGGCCTCTATATTTTAGAAATTGTGCTTGAAACTCTTTTGGTGCCTTTTTTCTGAACTTCTGGATAACAGTCAGAACCCACATTTGTGGTTCTGGTTAAGTATTCTCTGATATTGCATTACGGTGTCATTGTTGCAATTTTGTATTTCTGCATTTAAGGCTCTCTCATTACTTATTTTAATATTGTAGTAATTAGTATTTGTTAGCTTTATATAAAAACACCCTTTTGGATGAATTACTGGTTTTTGACTGTCACCCTTAAGCATTTTATAATTTGGCATATTTAGGTTTTATGACTTTTATATTTTAGAAATTGTGCTTGAAATTCCTTTGGTGCCTTTTTCCTGAACTTCTGGATGACAGTCAGAACCCATCTTGGAATTTATTTTGAGTCCAAAAGTTTATTCATTGATTCTTTGTGATATTTTATCATGGTAAAGACATTTTCTATATGGACTTTCTACTATTTGCATTATTGTTTTTTGTTTCTCTTGTTTGACGTGGTTGAAGTACTGTGCTGCTCTAGGTGTTAGATTCAACCAACCTCTATCCAGCTTCTTTGATGTGTATAACTTCATTTTCTCTTTTTTTCAAGTCACCTTGGTAGAATTAAAGTGCAGCATTTAACTTGTTTATGAGTATATAGCAGGCGATTATTACTGTGAATGATTTAAAGATTATGCTAAAAGTAAAATGTATCAAGCTGGCTGTTTGAAATTATGAGCTCTTTTTTTGTATTTTGTATACTTGTGTATATGTATAATGATTGAGTTTAATTAATTAATGTATTTAATTGGTTAAGACACATTACATGAATACCATCACATTCAGGTGTTTTCTATTTGGCACTGTATAAAAAGTGAGCTATCCTTGCTGTTGCGACACCTCCTGATGAAGGGTGTGTTAACCTGAAGCACTGAGGCAAGTTGTGGTACTCCAAACATTTGTGCTCTTGTACCACCACCTTATGTGCAATAAAGCAGCTCAATGGTTATTGTGGTCCGGTGTGTTTTTCCAGTTTCGAGTGCTGTTCATTTAGAAAAGTACTTCGCTAACTACCCTATTTTGTTTGGGGGGGGCTGAGATTTCCCTGCTTCTCTTCAGTGCCTCCTCACTTGGCTAGTTTAAATGTTTGCCAATGAAGCATTTAAACCTATCACCTAGGATCCTGGTCCCCCTCCCAGACAGATGGAGACCATCACACCAGTATAGGCCTGTAACCCTCTAGGTGGACCCCCAGTCCCCAATGAAGCCAAATCCCTGATATCCACACCAGTTTTTCAACCAGTCATTGAATCCCATGGTGTGGAGTATGCTAGCCTCACCCATGCCATAGACAGATAGCACTTCTGAGAAAGTTACCATTTGTGCCACTTGTCTAAGGCCCCTCCCCAACTCCACAGACTCCTGCTGCACTGCTCCAATCCCATTCCCAGCCAGGTCATTTGTCCCTAGGTGGACAATGACATCCAGCTCCCTCCCCTGTGTAGCTGCTCCCATGATTCTGTGGATTCACTTCCTGTTTCTGCAAGCAATGGCACCAGGCAGGCACCTTACCTCCCTCTCCCTTCCCTTCCACAGTTACATCCCCCAATGACTGAGTCCCCCACCAGAAGTTGTTTCCTTCCCCTGTGGGGTCCCATGCCACCCTCCTGTAGGTCTTCTTTGTGGAGGTTCCCAGCATCCTCCTTGGTCTCCACTGCGGGTGCCTCCACAGAGGAATTACACTCCCCAGAATGGCGAATGAATTGTGAAGAGGCACAACTGGAAGGATGCATCTCTGTTCCACCACCCTCACCCTCCCTGAGCCCATTGTGGTCCAACCACTCCTCTTTCTTGGCAACCTCTGAGGCACTGGTGGTGTCCTGGGTGGTCCCTGGGTGGGGGAGGAGGTTTCCCGTATCCTCACTAGATCAGCATGGAGACGGGCAACCTCCTCCCTCAGACCAGAGAGGTGCCTGCAAATGGGACAGTAACATAGTCCTCCAGAACATCTGGAAGACTGCCGCTGCACAGCTAGTGCATTGCACCACTCCCCATATGTCTGTGTCCCTTTCTGTTTAAGAGCTGTTGTTTTTTTGTTAGTGTGTGCAAGTGTGTGAGTGTGTTTACCCCCTATCCAGTGTGCTGTGCATTTAAGGATATGAACGGGTGTATTTCCTTTGCACTTTTGGGGAAGTGATGTCAGAACCCCAGATATAAAGGAAGTGCTGTGCTTGGAGATGGTGGGGGGGGGTATGGTGGGTGCGACTAAGCTGTGCCCTCCAGAAACAATCAACTATAACTCCTTCCTTCCTTTCAGATGCCTATTTCACAGAGTTTAAGTAACAGGTCTAGTCATAAATGACTGCAAATATTCTCCCAGTTAAATTTCCTCCCTGGCAAATAAAAGTTACTCTAAGAAACATCAACCCCCAAAACAGAGAACTAAAACAATTACTTCTGCTTACTTACACAGGCCCCAAAATTAAGGATTCAATTCAGTGTACTCTATTAAATCACTTCCTTGCTATAAGGAAGCTGGTGGCTGCTGCCTGTCTCACCTACAGCAGACAGAGTCCACAAACAACTCCTGTTTTGAATTCACAGTTCCTTATGCCCCTTTCAGCTCCTCCCCTTATCAGACACCTATTTCACAGAGCTTAAGTAAAAAGTTTAGTCACAAATGACTGCAAATATTCTCCCAGATAAATTTTCTCCCTGGCAAATAAAAGTTACACTAAGAAAAGTCAACCCCCAAAACAGAGAACCAAAACAATGACTTACACTTACTTGTACAGGCCCCAAAATTAAGAATTCAATTCAGTGTACTTTTTTTAAATCACCCCCTTGCTATGAGGAAGCTGGTGGCTGCTCTCCGTCTCACCTACTTCAGAAAGAGCACAGACACTATCCCCTAGAACACACCTATTTTTTTGCTTGTTTTTATCAATTTTATATAAAAATTGTTCTTATTAACTGTTATATTTCTGCTTATACAGTATAATTATGACACAACACACTGAAACTAAAGGTGCCCTACATTTAACAAAAAATTATAGCAAAAGTGTATTACAAGCTCTCTTAAAGAGCTGTTGATGCCCTCAAGGAAAACTCTGAAAAAACATAATAATTAGGGTACTTAAGCTTGCATTCCATATAAATTCTATAGGTTCTCCTCCCCATTATTTATTACTCAGGAAATTTGCTGAAAACATGATCTTTATCCCTTAGAGTTCATCTGTTTCTATATCCTACTCCCTACTTCAAGTCATAATCCTCTGTTGTGACACCAGAATCTGTTGCCATGTGAGTAACTGTGATGTCACAAGTGGTGCATTATGATCTCAAGTAGGGTGAAAGCAACAGGAATAGATAAACTCTTTGGGGGCAGAGATCCTGTTTTCAGGCAAATGATCTCAGTAATAAGTACTAGGGAGGAGAAATACAGAACTAATTGGAAATACAGACTGAATTGTGCCTAACTATTATGTTTGTTGAAAGTTATCCTAATGGCATCAGCTGCTTTTTAAGTCTCAGAGATATAGATAAGTATTGAGTCCTTAAAAGATGCTTTGGAAAAAGAATAAAATACAGTACTTGGTTTACTCAGCCAGGTATAGCTGTGGCAGCTGTGATGAAGTCCACTAAGCAGAGAAGGAAAACAAACTTAAAGCTAATTCCAAATATACATCTGTTTATTTAACATGGTGAGACTAATGAATGAAACAATAGACAATCTTAAACATAAATATAAGTTAGAACAAGAAACCAAAGCCATTTTCTTAGAGAGACTCCCACTAAACAGAGGGTGCATCATTCAGAAGATATAGTAGCATGGCCTCCACTAAAGACAACTGAGAGAAAAGGTAGAACAATTGGAAACAGAAACAGAGAGCAGGAAAACAGAAATGCTTACAGCAAACCAAACAATTGATTTTAGATAACAATACATTGTCAGTAGAGAGGTAGGATTGGTTGTTCAAGTACATAACTCGCACAACGAAAAGAGCAAGAATCTGTCAACAGTTATAAGGACAAACAAAACTATTAAATGAACAGTTACAGAATTATTATAGTGAGTCGAATGACCAATCTGTAAAAATGAAACAAAATATTTATAAAATAAAACAATTTTGGTTTGACTAGAAAGTTAGAGAAAACCCAACCTGAACTAAACAATAAAGAGACTAAACCAAAATACCCAATCAGAACTTAAGACCGCTAGAGACACTAGCATACAGTTGAAAATTGTATAAACGAAGTTGAAAATGCTCTTCATTTAACCAGGATAGATTTTGCACATATACTGTCACAACAACAAAACTTTTACAGTTTAGACCATTACAGCAACAAATCTCATCAGCTCACTGTAATGGTCACGCTGTACATAGACACTGTTTCTCCTAGTGTTACGCCCCCACCCCGAAACAACTCCAACTCAGAGGTGGTTATTTTAATAAGGGGGTGCAAAAAAACATTTTCTTTTGGACTGCACATGCCGACTGTCGACATTGTGCTCGTCACCATCCTGGATGTCGACAACAATGTTGTCACTACAGTGTGGTGCATCCAATTTTGCACACCCTAAATGCTTACTAAAGGCTTACCTACAAATGGAATGAAAAGAAAGACAGTTAAGAGTTGCTGATAAGAGGACCTTGCTAACCATGTAGAAGAATTACAGTTTAAACTGCAGTAGGTAACTCATGAGAAAAGGAAAAGAAAGTGAGTTTCTTGGCTGCTGCTGTAAGCTACATTCCTTTGTAGAACCTAGAGGTGAACTTCCTTTAATTTCCTTTTGTTCACACCTCATCAGTTAAATTCTGAAGAGGAGGAACATGCTGAAAAAAATAAAATAGTGAAAACAAGTATCAGAAGACAAGGTAACTAGTGCATTAGCAAATTGATCAGGAAATTGTTACAAAAACAAAGTGAATAACTTAAAGCAGAAGTACTCGATAATCAGGAAGTGATTATCAAATTCTGCTTTTTGGCTGGAAGCAAGCAGCCACAGTTCCAGTTTTCATATTTGTAAATATTTTTTCTAGTGATCTTTAGTTTTTTAGATATTTAAAATTAATTTCCATTGTTGTGAATCCACAATAAATATGGTTGGTGCCTAATTTGCAGCTGAGTCCCCAGCCCCCCCCCCATGTTGCATCATGTCTTTTTGTCTATTTCTGTGGGACCCTGTGCTGTGCATTCCTGCTGCCCCTGTGTAGTACTGTGAGTCATGCACATGCGCGGTTGGCAGCAGATGGTTCCAGTTCAACATGGCGGGTGGGAAAAATGTAAACAAAACAAAGGAAATGGAGCAAATTACAAGGTGATAATACAGTAAAAACAAGAAAGGTTACCAGAGAAGTGCTCAACAGACCACAGGGACCAAACTGTTGCAAAAGATCTGATTTTTTTATCTTGTACTGCTGCTTTAAGAACTGTACAGAATCAAAAAGAACAGCTTAAAAGGAGTCAAGATCAAAGCAAGTAGTTAAAATAACAGTTTGAGGAGAAATACAAATTATAAAGAATAAAATCAAAAGTATAATGAGTTTGAGAACCTGTGGCATTTCAGACTCACACAGAGGTTCTAAACACACTGGGTGGCATTTTCAAATGGCTGTGTCTGTTTTCTGGCTACAGCCAAGTGACATCCATCCAGATAGATTGCCCAATAGGTGGTCTGATTTATGAGTTTGATTGGTAGTACCTGCTCCCTGAAAATGCCGCATGTGTCAGAGTATTCATGCATGCATCATTGTTTTGCTGTACACTGTGCCAAGTGTTGAAAATGCATTAGGATGTTTGAAAATCTGTTGCAAGCATCCTGATGCATTTGCCTGGATGTAGCATGTGTCTGAAATACAGACACAAGTGTTGCATCCAGCATTTTGAAAATCTCCTCCTCTATGTCTTCCTTAGATGGAGATGATTCTGAATCTGAGGAAGAACTTTCTAAAAGGTGTACAAAGGAAATGAGCAGTTCTAAAATGAAAACTGATGAAAGTGAATGGACTAGGCAGCTGATAAAAGCTATAGGATTACTTGGAGGACAATATGATGCTGAAAAGTCTGGCCATATAGTGAAAAAATCATCCTTGATTGTGAAGAAAAAGCTGGTTCTCACAGTGAGTAGGTACAATGATGTCATAAAGCATGAGAGCAAAGCCTGAATGCTCTATGATGGCACTATGCCGATAAGTGAGAGAAACAGCTTGTTCTTCACATTTGGGAGTGATTTTGTTGTATATAATATAATGTGAGCATCGTTTTGGAATTTTTTTGGGGGGGAATTAAGAATTGGGACTTCAGTTTGAGGATTGTTGATCTCATCAACTGATGAGATAGGTAATTCATTGTGATTATGAAGGTTGGCTACACTTTTGCTATCAGTTTCTACTGAGGTAGATGGCCTGGGTTTGATGGTCAAAAACATGTAAAAGGGATATTGATATTCAGTTGAGACTGAATATCACTGGTTTCTTGAAGCACAAGTGGCTTATGCTCACAGCTGCTGTGATAAGCATCCAAGTTGTTCTGTGTGATCTGAAAAGTTATTTTAAATGTTCTGCCATTGAGAACAACTTTTCAGAATCACAGAAAAAAGATGTTGAAAGTGTATTATAATACTGATCAGCACGTATGTAATTTGAAAGATTTTTTTTCCACTTTAAAAGTAATAGGTGAAAAGTCTGACATAATTAAATGGACCATTGCAGATAAACACAATGTGGTATACTTTACTGCCTGCAAAGGTAAAATGCCCAGTAGAACATTTGTGCAATGTAATGAAAAACAAATTTGGTAAGTCTTGCACCAGGAGAGCAGCCAGAAATGTGGCTTAAAAAATCAGGTGTGGACTAGATCAAAATCCATGAGATTTCATGTATAAACTGAAAGGCGCATATCTTGGAGAATGTGAAGACTCAGATCTTGATAGTGATCATGTATTCTGATGCATTGCCTAAAGATAAGTGCCAATTACCAAGAAAAGGTTAAAAAGAAAAAGGGGTTGACACTATACCAGGCTGAACTAATATGGAAAACTCTCCAGTTCAGATGCGGTACACCACCGAAAATATGGAAAAGTCTGCATTCAAGCCAAAAGTATCTGAAGTCACTACTTCAGATGATTTTCTCATGGAAAGTGATGAGCTACCTGCCCCAAGGCTCCCAGGACAAAAAAGAAACAGATAACAAATCCTACACAGGACCAGTCAATACATCAGTCCAGGTCCTTACAAGAACCTGTAATGTTCAAGCAGCCTTACCAGAACCAGGGTTTTGCCATCAGCAGGTATAACCCTTGGAGAGGATGTGGTAGAGGAAGAAATGGGTCTGGAGGCCATAGAGGTAAGATCAGGGGTCACCAGTACCATAATAATGATCAACAAGACTACCAAGGGCCTCAGAATAGAGCTTAAATTAATTACTCAAGCCTATAAAAAATGATAAAGAGTCTCAAAATGAAATACAGAAAACACTGGAGAAATAAATGTGAGACTTTAAAGCTCTTTTATGAAGGCATCTGTCACAAACATCCCATTTCTAATATTGCACAAGCACCACCAGATGCACCTGCTACAGATGGGGTCAGTAGGTCATATAATTTACTACTACTTTCTGTTCCCTCTGTTACAGTCCAGGTTAATGAAACTGCAAATCTGACAAATTATGAAGAGTCTTGTTCAAGAATTGGCAAGGAATGTGTGACAATTGAAAATGCTATCTCTGTATCTTGTCTCCCTCATCAGATGTCCAGAGTTAATACTACAGATACTGCAAAGCACCAATGTGAAAGTGCTAGGCTACCAGATTTAGAGAAAAAGAAATTCTACCTGAGTACTTAACCTCCAAAGGGAACCAGACAGATTTAACTTTGGAGTAATATTGAACGTTGTAATAAACATTGAAAACAAACTGAAGTGACAAGCCTTGTTAGATCTGGAACAGAAGTGGCTCTAATATCTAAAATCTTGTTGCATAAACTTGATGATGCGCAAAGTGAAACAAAGTGCCTGAAAGTTCTTCCAGATCTTCCAGAAGATGTACAAATCTGTAAGTTAGGTAGAAGAGCTTCAAAAACCTGTAGAGAAAGTTTGGATGAAACTCAAGTTTGGTAAAATGAATATTACACATCCATTATGTTGCTATTAAGACAAGATTTACCAATTACACATGACTTTATGAAAAGGTTTAGTCCTATAATTGATTATCTAAGGAACCTACTAGGGAAGGAGCCATCCTGGTTTTGGTGTTAATGAATAGGGATCATGTCAGGATATTAGGGTAAGGAACCAATGTTAGCAGTGACCACCAGACCATGTGGTTTGCATACATATGGTGAAGGAGATCATAAGCACAAAAATACATTTACTGGATATTAGGAAGGCTGACTTCAGCAGAATGGGTGAGAAACTGAAGGAGAGATGAGCAAGCCTTAGGGATGAGCTGGACATGGACCGAAAGTGGACCATGATCAAAGGTGGGATCTTGGTAACTGCAGAAATCTGCCTTAATCAGAGGGCAAAGAAAGTTAAATCCAGGGGGCCACTTTGGTTTAACAGGGAGGTGGACAGGGCAGTAAATAAAGAGGGCCTAGTATAGAATTATAGGATGTCCCAGAAGGAGGTAGATAGAACAACCTGTGTTGAGGAGGCAAGGGTGTCCAGGAAAGTGGTCAGGTAGGCAAATGTATTGAATGAACTGCAAATGTGGAGGGGTTCAAGGAAGGGGTTACAGTGTTTCTCAGATACATTAAGTAAAAAAGAGCTACAAAAGAGAGTATAGTTGAAATAGAAAAGTGGGAACGATGGGGGAACATAAGTAAGGATAAGGCAGAGATATTAAATGAATACTTTTGCTCTGCCTTTACTACAGAAAATATGGACCCAACTCACAAGACAAGATGGACAGAGGGAAGGGGAAAAACAGTGTGGTAGAGGAAAGGATCATGGTGGATTGTGTTATCAAGGGACTCAGAACCCTAAAGGTGGACACGTCCCTGGGACTGGATGGCTGCATCTCAGATTTCTGAGCAAACTGGTAGCACAGCTGGTTTGACTACTGATGAATTGGTTTAACAGTTTACCAGATAACAGGGTGGTGCTACTGCAGTGAGCAGCACATGTGGTACTGCTGTATAAGACTGGGGCTAGGGACAACCCAAGGAACTACAGGCCTGTCAGTTTGATATCCATAGCGGGCAAGCTGATGGAGCCCATCCTGAAGGAATGGCTTGGTTGAATTTCTCAAGGCTAACAGACTCTCATATGAGAGACAGAAGGAGTTCATGGCAGGGAGGTCATCCCAGATGAACTTCTTCAACTTCTTCAACTTGGTAATGAAGACTGCTGACAAGGAGAAGGTAGTAGACATGCAGTAACCCCTCACTATAATAAACAAGCTGAGATCCATGACATAGAATATGTTCATTATAGCTCCCTGTTCACTATATATCAAGGGAAGCTGGAAAAACAATCTTAGAACAGTACTATACTGTTCTGTATTCTGCAGCACTCTATTTGACTACCCCTCCTTCTCCCCCTTTAATTAATTGATTATTAAAATAAATTACATGTCTGTTAGACATTGTATGGCAGCCTAGTGTATATGTATTTTGCCTCTACACTTTAAAATTAGCTGCCATGTCCAGCCCACTCTTCTGACATTTGCTCCCCACAACAGACTGTGCTTAATCTCACCGGCTACTGTATGTTACTTTACTTAGTTCTTTCATTGATATTATTATATTTACAGTATCTATATTTATTACAATATGGACCTCTGTAGTGCAGTACAGTACTTACAGCTCTGGCATGGAGGCAGCTTTACAATTGCGATCACCTAAGAAGTGAGAGATTTAGTTGTCTTGTATACTGTGCATTTTGTGGGAGCAGAATGTTGACAACAAGCAAAGTAAAGAGACAGAAACGAATGGAGATCTAAAACATACATCTAAGGCACACAGAAATAAATGACTATAGGAGTGTAAATTGCTAAGGCATACAGAAATAAATCATTGTTGTAGGGAAAAGCTGCATCAGCAACAAGCCCGGACATAAGTTGCTGCTTCACACAGAGATCACAAGCCTCTAATTCTATTGTACTGCAGTGCTTCCTCGTAGCTATTTATATTGTTATACTGTATACACTACTGAACTATTTTAGTGTTACTGTATTAAAGTCTGCTGTATTGCAAGAATCACACAGAAGATATGTGCAGTGCGGGTTCACCATTGTGATCAGCTATTTAATGTCAGGAGCCATGGGAACCATTTGTTATAACCAAGGGTTCGGTATAATGAGGTTCCTTATAGCGAGGGATTACTGTACTGTACTTGAAATTTCAGTAAAACCTTCAATTCAGTTCCCCACAAAGGATTAGTCAAAATGTTGGAGGCCTTATTGGCAGGTAGCAAATCGATTAGGTGGGTGGCAGATTGGCTCAGTGGGAGGACCCAAAGGGTGGTGATGGGAGGTGAGCTATTATGATCAAGGAAAGCTACTAGCGGGTTCCCACAAGTGTCAGTGCTTTGTTGAAAACCAACATAATGGTAGGTATTAGAGGCAAGATTTGCCTCTTTACATACAATATCAAATTCTTTGGGAGGATGGAGACCAAAAAGGGTATCAGGAACCTTCGAGAGAACCTCACAAAGCTTGAAGGTAGTCTGGTATCTGGTAACTAGGTTTCAATGCAAGAAAGTACAAAGTTATGCAACTTGTCTGCAAGGACCCAAGAGCTGAATACAGGCTGGGGGGGGTAAAGGTTATGGTGCCAAAGGAAGAAAAGGATCTGGGGCAGCTGTAACAAGTAACCTTAAGCAGTCTGTGCAGTGCAAAGAGGCAGCAGTCAAGGCAAACAGGATTATGGGGTGTGTATAGCTAGGGGGTTCAAAAAAAGAAGGAAGGAAATGATCCTGCTGCTGTACAGATCTATGGTGTGACCTCACATGGAGTACTGTGTGCATTATTGGAGTTCTACCTGAGAAAGAACATATATCATCTTCAGAAAATACAGAGAAGGGCAGTGAAGATGAGTTATGGTTAGCAGGGCAGATCGTAAGAGGAACAGCTAAGGAACCTAAATATGTATTGTTGGAGGATAGAAGGGAGAGGGGGGACATGACTGTAAACTTCAAGTACTTCAATGACATACACAAGGTGGATCTCAGGAACTTCTTTATCTTGAGTGAGACCTGGAACACAAGGGGACAGCTACAATCTGTTATGTGTGTGTGTGGGGGGGGGGATAGGGGAGAGATTAAAGAAGGAAGTCAGGAGACACTTCATGGAACACAGGAAACTGGCAGTGAGAGGTCACTAAAGCACCAGTCTTTTATCTGGAATATCCAGACATAGACAAAGGGTAAGTTTAAGCTGCCAATCAAAGCAGAGAATATGCTCGTGATCAGTTCTGTGCTGTGTTTAGGATATGATCACTATCTAATCACGGAACTGTTTTTGAAGATGTTAAAATAGTAAAGATCTGATTTAACACTTGTAACAAAATGAGTACCTAAAAGCTGTTTCAACCAAGAAGGGAGTCTCATAGACATGGAAGTTCATGCTATAGCCCTATGGAGAGGTAAGAAGACCATACTACACCATGTGTATGTGATACACGGCTTAAAATCTTTCACATGCTTGGGTTGGATATTTTGGTATGACTGGGTGTATGGATAGATCTGACCAATAACATTTTGTAATTATGGGATTAAGGGATGACCTTTACCCAACCAAAATGACATCATTGCCCCTACGGTATGGACAAATGATATTTAAAGTGTGCCAAGTATAGAATGAGTCTACTTTGAATGAGCCAAGTAATGTAAACACATTTTCTGTTACAATTAACTTGAAGAAAGACCAAGAAATGCCTTATTCATGTGCATTACTCACACATACAGTAACAAGCAGTTTATGAAAAGAGCTTAAATGAGGGGAACACAGAGGAGAATTCACAAGTGACAAATTAGGGTGCACACAATAACAGTAAGATACAAAATGCATGTGTAAACAGCAGGTGTTCATGTACATAGGTGTGCTTACAACATTAGTAACTATACACAGCAAAGGTAAGAACAATGTGGACACAATCAAGTTTGTAACCTGAACTATGCTGTGGTAGATGTATTCCACACCCTGCTTGTACGGTATATTACCAAGAGAGTGAAGCATCTTTCGGTATATAATCCTGCAACAGAGGCTATTACAATAGAACATAACTGTGAGTTAAGAACTATAATAGGTAAATGATTTCATGATTTGGAATTGCCCATTGCAGTTGTGGGAAAACTACCAGAAAATGGGATGAGATTTATGACCTTGTTAAATTTTTGCCTAATGGCCGGATTACTTTCCAAGAGGTTAATCTATTCAGCAGGGGGCATGCATTCAAATACAACTGAAAATGATGGCCTTGTGCTATCTGTAACTGCCAATAAAAATGAGTGAACCAGAGCGGTAAATGTGGTAGAATCTAGAATTCTGATATAATTAATGGAAAAGTAAGGTTAGGAGAAAAAGTACCTTACCCTGAGATCAAGGAACAGGTTGCAATATTGTTCAAAATAATAAATGTAAAACAGATAAAGAAAAAGAGCAGGGTTTAAAGGAGATGTTCTCCAAAGATGCTTAATGACTGTGGAGTAACTGACCTTCAAGTGTGTGCTGTGCACCCACGGACTTTACATAGACATTGACTGAAGGAAAAAAAAAACATTGGCAAAGGATGCCACTGGCATCTTAGGTGTCCATACAATAGATACTAGATACATTGTAGAAGCATGACATACTAAGAGAACTGAATTATGTTTATAATTCTCAATTTGATCTGTAGTAAAACCTATAGGAAAAGAGAGGCTCACAATTGACCATAGGCAATTGAACAAACAAATACCACCTTTATTTCATTGACCCATAACATATTTAGATCAGAGTTTAGTGCAGACAGGGAGTGCACACTATTTTAGGACTGTACACATAAAAAATGGATTCTGAATCATTAAAGTGGACCCACAAGACCAATACAAATTGACTTTAAGCTTTGGAATGGAACAATATATACAGTATATGGAAAATGTGTATCTTAAAGATACAGTAGAGAACTTCAAGTTCCTTAAAAGAATTAACCAGGTAAACTTTGGGGAATTATTAACTCTGAATATCAACTCAAGGTCACGAGTGGAAATGAACAGGAGGAAGGTTCAGGAGTGATGTGAGGAAGTACTTCTTTACAGAAAGGATGGGAGAACCTTGGAACAGTCTGTCATCTGAGGTGGTAGGTGGAAATATAGTCAGGGGATTCAAGCAGGCATGGGATAGAATGAAGGGAATAGTGGTCACCTGGGGCAACAAGACCAGGGAGGAGAATGGGGATAGGATGGGGAGGGTTAGTACCCTGGAGGAACAGTAGGTTCCAGTGAAGGTTGTAGGGATTATAGGAAATATGGTCAGACTGGATGGATCTCTGGTCTTTTTCTGCCATCATGGTTTATGTTTCTACTAAACTATGCATTACAGTGAAGATGGAAGGAATCTTGCTATATGGATGACATACTTGTCAAACATAACACATTTGAGGAACACCTGAATGATGCAAAATATATTTTGAACTAGTTGAAACATGATTGGGCTAAACTCTCTGGCCCAGATATTCAGACTGCACGGGGCAGTGACGCAAGCCTGGGTGCAGCGCAACTGGAATGCGCTGGGGCCAGGACCAGGTGATATTCAACGGTGATGTGCCATGGAGCAGCACCGCTGAATATGGCACAGACTGCGCATGGTGCATAGGCACTGCACCGATGCAAGCCACAGATAGGGAGCATGGGGATGCACCAGCGCAAGTGCAGTTGTGCTAGGTGCATCACCCGCGCTATTCAGCAAAGGGCATGCAAATGAGGCCACAATATATGCAAGGTGCAAATGGGGCCAGCCATAGTAAATCCCCCAATAACCCACACCCCCTCATGGCTTAATGCTTAAATAACTGAGATGGTCTTTATTAGGGCAAGTTAAACAAGATGGGAGCCAAAAGGCAACCTTGTTTAACTTCATATCACATATGTATTTCTTCTGGCAAGGCTCCATCTTTAGTGAAACTCACCTGAGCAGTGGTGTTTCAGTGTAACATTTTTAAAATATCAAGTAAATGACCATCTATTTCTAGTTCTTCTAGTATGTTTCAAAGTGTATCCCTATTTGCTGAGTCAAAGGCTGATTTGATATCGATATATTGGATGGTGGTTGGTGGTGCAAATTTGTATTGTAAGTCCGTGGACAGGAACACAGTCTTGTATTCCACCAGTGGTCACTACAAGCATGTAATTAACATAATACCTAAATCCCAGTAAATGAGAGTCAAAAGGAACTGTAGTAGTGAAAATGATTACCTTGAACAAAGAATGGACACGAGTAGGAGTTTCCAGTAGAAGGGTTACATTCTAGAGGTCTTAAGGCAGAAATTGAAGTTGACTCCATTGATAGGAAGAAGTTATTGACACATAGGGCCATTGTACCAGGGACAGAACAACAACTTAATTTTATTAGCACATTTGGTAAAAGGTCCACAGCCATAAGAAACACCGGGCCAGATATTCAAAACTTTGCCCCGGGGCTAAATTAGCACTTCCCGGCAGGCAAACTTAGCCCGGAGCACAAAACAAGCTATATTCAAAAGGAATAGTCCCGGGCAAACAGCTTCTGAATATAGCATGGGAATGAGGCCGGACAAACTGGGCTGGGAGTGCAGGGCAAACTTAGCCCTGGAATAAGACAACTCTGAATATGGCAACCAGGAAGTGCAAACGACAACAGCAACACAGTGCACAGCGATGTGAAGGTAGGTAGAGATGAACTATGTGGCCAATGTGTGTTCCAGCAAATGCGTGGACCCAGTACAGCTGCAGGCAGCAGCATATGTGAAAGTACAGTGTGCAAAACTGTAAAATATTCCCTGAACTGTCTGCGCAAAGCTAACACGTTTGCACGGGTTTAGCGCAGGGCTAAACCGTTAGCCCGGTGCAAACACGTTTGCCCGGCGCTAAACTTGGCCATATTCAAAAGTGACATGCAAATGAGCCTACTTAGGTAGTCTGTGGGTAAACATCCAGATTAGCATCTCATTATGCCCTGATTTGCATGAAGTTTTCACCGGGCTAACTGTTTAACCCTGCGCTAAACCCGCGCAAACGTGTTAGCGCTGCACAAACAGCTTGGGGAATATTATACAGTTCTGAACACTACTTCCACATGCGCTGCTGCCTGCAGCTGTACTGGGACAACACAGCATAGGCACAGTTCGTGGTGGTGCTGCATGCAACTGTCACATTGTAGGTCATGCTACAGTGCACAGCAGAAACTACAGTAGCAAGGGGGCCAATAGTGTGTGGACACAGCAATGCCTATGGTGTGTAGGGTAGTGATGATGACTGCACTATACACAGTGAGAGGCCCAACCTGCAGGTGTTTACTTTCACTGGACATTACTGTTACGCTGTTGTGTGACCCACAGATGCTGCTCCTGTGTCATGGGATGCTCACAGTGACATGTACATTTCTGGCTTTGTGTGCTACGGCAGTTGTACAGCTGTGCGGTATATGGCTGGGGGGCGCATATATTATCCGAAAGGCACACTGGTGTTGGGGTATTCCCAATACTGGTCCATGTACACTGCATGATGTGGCCCAGCCTTGTGGCCACACCTGGTCTGTAGCACAGCCTCACCACCCATACATGCTCCCCTCAACATCCTCCATGCCCACAGTGCTGCATGTGTGTGCTGGCATCTGTTGGTGTCCACAGAAGTGCAGTCTGCAGGTGTGTGCTGTATGGCCACACTGCCATGCTGTCCACTGGTGGCAGGGTCACCACTTACTGCCTGGCATGGCTGGGACTGGTGGCAGATGATGGCATCATTGTGATGCCATCAGTTAGCAGCATGCTTCCTCTATGTTTGGCTTTATCTATGTGTCATATTTATTTGTTAGGGTCGCGCAAAACCTGTGCTAATCCTGCTCAAACACCGCGCAAAGCCATAGTGTCACGCAAAGCTGATTGCGCAGGGTTAAGACAAGCTTTTCCTGGGCGGTAATGTGCACTGCACTAAGTGTAACACTAAGTCACGCAAAACCACTTAGCACGGCGCTAGTCACTGAATATAGCATTGCGCCTGTATTCATGTCAGTTTGCCCCTTGCATACATTATAATTTTGCCCGGTGCTAATGCAGTTTGCCAGCGCTATTTGGCCTTTTGAATATAGCAGACCCGCGCTAATCCCGCACTAAACCTGCGCAAATGTTTTTTGCCCAGCGCAAAGTTTTGAATATCTGGCCCATCATTTCTAGAAATTGGGGCATAGTTATCTCAGATCTGATCAAAAAACTTATCAGACAGTTTAACTCACAGCTTATGACCCACTGTAGAAATGCACAAACCTGGCTACCACATTTGCCTAAGGGCACCACAAATGTGGTTGATGTAAATATTGCCCAGTTATGGAAAAAATACTACAGTTTACTAGTAGTAATGCTACAAAAACATTTGACATCAGGAATTGTATCAATTGTGATTCTACAAATTGTGTGTACTTTGCCTGGTGTAACTGTGGGTTGTTTTACATAGGCAAAACATCCAGAACCTTGAAAGTCAGAATTGGGAAACACATGAGGACAATCACTAAGGGTGAGTTAAGTAATGCTTCAGTAATAATGTTAAAGATTCCCAAGCAATAGAGTGTTGTGATGTTAAATTCTGTGGCATTGAGAAGATTTTTTGGGGTAAACGGGGTAGAGATTTGGATGCCTTCCTTTTACAGAGGGAGGCACCGTGGATTTTTCAGCTGGGAGCTACTATTTACCAGGACTGAAAGGCTTAATGTTATGCCATTAATTAAAAGAAAAGGGAAAAATCAAAGATAATGAATTATAACAAAAAGTGGTGGTCAGGTATTTAAACAAAATGTGATGTTCTGATGTTGATAAATTTCTCCCTCTTCTCTGCCGTAGGTTCCTGTATTGTGGCTCTTATCACTATGACTAAATGAGTGGAAGGTAATAGCTAGCCAGAGGTGGTGGAAGGTACTTTAATCATCTCAAGTGAACAGCCCTTGGAACTTTTTGTCCGTTAGCTACTTTAGATGGATGAACTCGTGTGTATGTTAAGTGTGTTTGTTACTCTTTAGAATGAAATTTTGCCTGCTTATACGAGTAATATGAGCAAGATGTTCTAACTGGGGTATTGGGTTTTCCCTTTAAATTTGTCTGTAATACTTTTATGTTACACTGCACCTTTAAATGAGCACTTGAGTACCTGAACACCTATTGGCTGTAAGCACTTAAAAAGATCTGCTGCTCCCTTGACCAGTATCCCTTGATAAAGCCATTCAGGTGAAACCAGGTTGGAAGCAAGTCCTGCTGTAGTTTTTACCACTAAGGTATGTTTTTGTATGTTTGTGTATTTATAATACACTTTCTAATTTTGCACAGGAACCTGGTGCCAGTTTTTCTTGCTTACTGTACATGATTACTTAGACCTCTGGCACAGGTTCATTGTAGTGGAGTGGCATTTTTCTGCTATACAAAAATTCACAAAAACCCAGGTTAATAATCCCTTTAGGCTAAACTGGAATTATTACAACATGCCCATGATGAACCATCTAGAGCATGTAAGAGGACAGAAGAATGTATGAGTCAATAAAAGAAGCGGCATATTGGCCTTACAGTTGCAGCAAAAGACATGGTCAGATATTTCCTGACATTTCTGTGATGTCTCCAGAAAATTCCACACCTACCTCCAGTACCATAGTAGGGCCACCAGAGAATCTGTTTTGAAATATTGAGATATGTTTCAAAACAGCTGATCATATATTTTGCTAAAACTGTACATGTATGGTGACGTAACAGCTTATGTAAAAGGGTAGATGACCTGTTGCAAGTTTCAGACTTCCTCAGCAATAATCAGAAAACCACTGCAGGCAAAAAGAATCACTATGCCTTGTTCAGAATGATATACAAATTCATTGGACTGGACCTGTTACATGATTACCAAAGGGGTAGCAAATACCTTTTAATAGTTACTTGTCTGGTTACAAGTGGGTTGAATGTCTGCATGCTCCAAATGATACTGCTGAAATCAAAGCTTAACTGTTGATAAAGCATGGGTTAGATTTTCAAAGCCCTGAGAATGACACATGGTGCTTTCATCAAAACAAAATGGCACAAGGGGCCCCCTGCACAATATCATGCATCATTCTCTATTTTCAAATGCAGCCTGCAGCAAAAGAAGGGTGGCCTGGGCCCGACATGCTTACACCACACTTACAGTAAAGTAAGGGCTGCACCATGTCATACAGGGGGCTTGCATCAGTAAAAGGAAAAGACAAAAGGCAGATGGGAGCACTAATACAGAGGCTAGGTGTTTATCACAATCATTCAAGCATATGCAAAGCCAGGCAGCATGTACTATGAGACGTATTCAGAAAAAAATCACTCTGGATTCAATTTATACTTCAAAAGGGTTTTACTTACATATCTGTGCCACCAAAATGAAAAACGCTGCCCTGGCCTCCAAAGTTTCACACGTGTGCTTTTTCAAAGGTGAAATAGAGAAAGCGCACATGTTTGAAATGTTGGAGGCTGGAGTGGCATTTTTGTTTTTTTGTGACATGTACTGTATATGTAAGTAAAAACCTTTTTTTTTTTGCTACTTAAATATACTTTATTAGACGAATCCAGTCCAACATATGCATTTAAAAAAGCAACATTGCATTGAGATTTCCACTTACAATGCCAAAATAAATACACAAATTATACATACTAAAAAAAAATAAAAAAACCCAACCCAGAAATTAAACCTTATCCTCCTCCCTTTCCTCTCCCCCCTCCACCCCTCTCCATCCCCCCTCCTTTCCCCACACCACCCACCCTCCATTCAAGCAGTCCACCCTTCAGGACCTCATATTTGGCTAATATCAATGTTCTCTTCAATTAATACATTTCACTTGATTTTACATGTTTACATACAATTTTTCGGATACATTAAGAGGAGTTGGAGTCATAACTCTTCCGCATCTTTTTCCACCTCTCAGCTAAGTAAGCAGTGAGTTGCTCCCATTTCTCACTAACTGATTCTAAACAATGGTGCTGTAAGCCTATCACCTTTTCCACATTAATAGCTTTGTACATTTCTGTAATCCATTCCCCCAATGAAGGTAAATTCTCTTTTATCCAGTACCTCATTATAAGGAGCAATGCCACAGCTGATATTAAAGCCAAGTAGTATTTGAGTTTACTGGAAATCTCCGCTGAGAGGTGGCCCAATACACATATCTCCCTAGTAAAATAACTAGTTCCCCCCAACAATGGGCTACAAAACTCTTTAATTTCTGCCCAAAAGCCTTGGCTCTTAGTACAAGCCCAGATTATGTGACTAAGCGTACCCGGCTCCTGGGTACATTTTGGACATACCGAGAGAGGTGTTGTCTCCCCCATCAAATTTCTTTTAACTGGAGTGACATATAAGTTGTGTAATATATTGAATCTTATCAATCGGAGCCTGTCCTGTTTAATAAACTTATAATTATTGGACCATATTGAATCCCATTGTACCAAGTCGTAAGACAGACTCATGGCCATCTGCCAATATGGAGCTATAGAACTAACATTCTTATCAATCATAGACCTCATCTTTCTGTATAATCTGGCTATTGGTCTAGGTCGAATGGATATTTCAGCCATTTCTGTAAAAGCTCTATCTGCTTTTGAGGACCAGGGGGGTTTATTTAGAGCCTTCAATATACATTGTTTAATCTGGAGAAATTTGAATATTGGTAGTGTCTGTAATTGGAAAGACTGTTTAAGCTGCGAAGGTGTCACAAATCCTCTTTCTATAATTATTTCTGACAACTTAGTCACACCCCATTCTCTCCAGAAACTTTGAATGATAACTCTGCCATCTATTATCAAATTTGGATTATTAAAGATGGGTTGCCCCAAATCAGAGGTGTGACTTAGATTCAGGCTACTACATAATTGGTTATGGGCTCTCACAGACCGTGCTATTGTCGTATTCCTCATATACTGTGGACTTTTTTTATTCCTTATGTAAAGTAAGGATGCTAGAGATATCTTATATTTACTTGTTAAATGTCTCTCTATTTGTAACCAGGCCAGCTTAGAGTTCTCATTACTTTGTGGATTCTTCCATTGAAAATATTTACTCCCTTGGAAGGCCAAATAATAGAGGAACAAGTCAGGGATACTAAGACCCCCCTGCTCCTTTGGTCTTTTTAATTTTTGAATAGTTCTTCTTGGTTTCTTCCCCTGCCATAAAAAGTCAGACCATATCCCATCTACACTTTTAAACCAACTCTGTCGGACAGCCAAGTTTAACATTGATAATGGGTACATCAATCGAGGAAATATAGCCATTTTGAGTATATTTACCCTTCCCCAAAGAGACAAGGATATGTTTTGCCATCTCTTGAGATCTTGTTGCATTTGCAAAACTACCGGGTCTAAATTTAGAGCTTTTAATTTCCCTAAGTCCTTGGGGATTTCTATACCTAAAAAAGAAATTGTCTTAGGAGCCCAACATAACCCTAATTCCTCTATCATGGCCTTCGTACAGGTAGGGGTTAATGCTAATACCCTGTTTTATATAAATTCAATTTATAACCTGATATCTCGCTAAATTTTTGTATTATGTCCAATGCCGATTGTAATGATGAATGCCAGCATGATAAGTGTAGGAGAATATTGTCAGCGAACATAAATCATTTATACTCCCCTGTTCCTATCCTTAGTCCCCTGATTAAGTTGGAAGCCTTTATTTTCAGAGCTAATGGCTCAATATATAAATTAAATAGCATTGGGGACAGGGGGACACCCCTGTCCTGTACCTCTAGTCAACCGACTAATATCAGAAATGGCTCTGTTACACCATACCCTCGCCAATAGGGAACGGTAAAGTATCTTACCCATCGAATAAACTCCCCAGGAATACCGTATCCAGGCAATAGATCAAACAAGAACTCCCAACTAACTCTGTCAAAAGCTTTTTCTGAGTCCAGGGACACCAACATCATATCATTATCGGAGTCCCTGGACGTGGAAACCAAGTGACAGATTTTCCTAAAGAGGTCACTCGAATATCTCCTTGCGACAAAGCCTGCCTGCTCTGGCCCTATCAACACATCCCAAACCTGTTTTAACCTATATGCCAAAACACTTGCCAGCAATTTAACTTCCATATTGAGTAAAGAAATAGGTCTGTAATTACCAGGACTCGAGGGGTCTTTTCCCGGCTTCGGTATTACTACTATTCTAGCTTCAAATATATCAGATTCTTTTAATGGAGCCTCATATAAATAATTATATAGCTCCTGTAGATAGGGAGCTATCTCCTTTTTAAAAATTTTATAAAAAGCCAGAGGAAAACTGTCAGGACCTGGGGCCTTACCTTCCAGTAATCTATCAATTGCATCTAATATCTCTTGTAATTTTATATTACCTACCAGGGAATTCTGTTGTTCTATATTTAACTTTGGCAATGTTAAATCTTTTAAAAACTCCTCCAATTTATTTTTGTAATCTCTCTGTGTTTCTGAAGCTGTACATAGGTCCTGATAATAGTCCCTGAATATCCTGGCAATTACAGACGTGTCCGAAGTGAGTTGTCCTATGTCATTATATTTTAATATAGCTACCCACCTTGCCTCTCTTTGTTGCTTAAGTCTGTTTGCTAATAATTTTCCTGCCTTCTCCCCGTGCCCTATATAATTGAATTTCCATTTAGTATTGATTTTTGTACTAACATTTAATATATGAGAGGCATATTTCGCCCTGAGTGCTTGCAGTTCTCCCCTTATCTGTTCCTCTGTATCCATTCCAAGCAATTTTTCCAGATTATAAATACATTCCAACCACCCCTCTACTTCTTGAGCTCTTTGACGTTTTCTGACTGTGGCCAATCTTATCAGTTCCCCCCTCCATGTCACTTTTAGGGCACCCCATAGGACATCTATTTTTTGGATAGAGGTATAGTTATTTTTCCAAGTACTTTCTATATAATTTCTTAGCCTTTCTATCCTATTCTGCTCCGACAATAGTTGAGTATTTAAGGACCATGATCTAGATGTCCTCCTATATTGGGAAAAACTCACCCTCAGCCAGATCAGGGAATGGTCCGACAACACTCTTGGGTATATCCCCACATCTTCTACACCTGTTAGAGCAAAGGTACTAATAAGAAAAAAGCCTATCCTTGAAAGCACCTTATGTGGAGCCGAGTAAAAAGTGTACTCATGGACCTTCGGGTTTCTAAGTCTCCAAGGGTCTGTGAGTAATATCAGCTCTCTAAGAGCCCTTTGTACTGGCATAAGGCCCATTTGTTTATTAAACAATCGGTCCAGGTCATTTTCATATACCAAATTCGAGACACAGCATATTAGGCACACCCACTATTATGGTCTCTATTGGTGAAAAGTATTCCGGGGTGTCCTTATTCAGCCCATAAATAGAGCCTAACATCACCTCAATCCCTGCTAAACTCACCCGTACCAATACAAATCTCCCCTCAGGGTCTTGCCACTTTTCAATTTCTTTAAATGGCAACAATTTGTGAATCAGGATGGCCACTCCCACCTTTCTATGGTTACTTCCAGCCCCAATTACCTGTCCCACCCACACTTTACATAATTGATTTAATTTCTCTGTCGTTACATGCATCTCCTGCAACATAACAATATGGGGTTGGTATCTCTTAAGATGTCTCAGTATAATATATTTTTTTGTGTTATCCTTCCCCCCTTTGATATTCCAAGAAATCACTTTCCAACTCCCCATATTCCTCCCTTTTGTTTTCCTTTTGTATTAATTGAGGTATATATTTGAGTCCTGAATAAGATGACGCTTTTCACCTTATTAGTTTCTTGCCTCCTTCCTTCCCCTCCTCCCCACCCTCATACCTTAGATCCCTTTCCCAGCAACTACCCAGGCCAAATGCCCTCCCTAGCACACTATCCGCCATGCCCCAAAGAGAGCAGCCCCGCTATAGTTCCCCTAGCATCTGATAAGCCATAACACCTACTTTTTTCTTTTAAAAATAAACTACAAATATCAGACAACTATCCAAATGCAATTGTGTATCTACTAAATATAATTTTGTCTTTCCTATATTTCTATCCTTCCCCTCTGTTTCCCACTTTGCCAGCTTTCTCTACTTCCTCTAGCCCTCAAGCCTAACTATTACTGTAAATTATCAAGAGCTAGTTTTCATTACTTATCTTTTGTCTGCCTGAATTCCCCTTCTCAAACCCCCTCATCAGTTCATGTTATTTATAATCAGCTTCTACATAACTATCTATTAATTGCCCAATATGTCTGGATTTTGCTGAAAAATGATGTCCCATTTCCATAAATCTACACGACTGTTAATGATCTTCCTAAGGATGCAATGACCATTCTCAGCCACACGATGTCCCCCCAATGCCTCTTATCCCCTTTTGAATTGCTTTAACATCCGTATTGATAAATGAAGCAAGACCTAATATCTTTCATCACCCAAAACAAAATCCCCCAGGACACAACCTCCTGCTCTCTTCCCCAAATGTCCCAGTCTCTATTTCCTTGTGAAGAAAGGAAAATGTCTCTCCAGGGCATCACATGATCTCCAGTAAAAACCTTTTGGAGTATAAACTAACTCCAGATAGATTTTTTTCTAATCACATCTCATAGTACTTGCAGCCAGGCTTTGCATATGCTTGAAAGCTTGCATCAGAAACCTGATGCAGCATCCCTTTTGTTGTTATCCAAAAGGCAGGGCCCACCTGTGCTGCAACCAGCCAGGGCTGATCTAATTGCCACTGCAGCACTGGCTGGTCCCCAAGTCAGGGTACCAACAGGACTGTGTGCCCCGGCTGGCAGACTGCAGTGTGGGACCTGTATGTTGGCCAGTGGTGGTATTGTGTCTGTAGGGTGTCATGCCATATGGGGACACTGGCAGTGGTGGTAAGGGAACATGTGCCAGTCACTGCACAGACGTTGGGCCACAGTGCTAAACAAAGGTGCTGGTGCCCAGAACTACACCTCTGCCCCAAACCAGCACTGCCGTTGTGAGTGAGGACTAAGTTCTTCTGAACAGTGGCTACCTTTGTGCTGTACATCTGGACAGCTGGACCATCTCATCAGGAGCTGCTGCACAGGTGGGTGGCCTCCAAATAGTGGGCTAGGATTGTGCTACTAGTGTTGCAGCACCAACATGCACCAGTGGTGTGGGCTGGGTAGGATGCTGTCTATCCATTCATGGTTGGTTATCCTTGGTTACATTGCAGCACTGTCTGCAGCTGGGCTCATGGGTGCCACCAGGGGCATGGGAGTGGCTGGCATGCATATGTACAGGATGGCCATACAGGTCTTAGGCTGGGGTTTCAGGGATCAGGGGCTGGTGGCAGCTTCTGCCAAACCTCTCCCTTGCACCATGAGTTTGCTACAAAGGAGTGGTTGTAGCAATGTATGGAAGTTTGGCACTGGGACCTGTCCTGTACCAAAATCAGGTGCGCCAACCCTGGTGCTCCATGCTTTGATGCAAGCTGTCATTTACCACAGTTTGTGTCGGTCTCACGACCTTTGAAAATCAAACCCCATATGTCTAGTCACTGGAGTTAATCAGTGAAGATGGAATCAGCTAGAGAGATCCATTTTACAGAAAAGGTAATTGAACATACTAGGGGTGTGAGTAACGAATAGTATTTTCTGAATACCACAAATAATGCACTGTTTGTTATTCGGCTCAAAATAAGGAATAGTGGCACAATTCATCACCTGCCTCTTCAGGAAATACTATTTAAAGAAAAAGAAACAGTCCCCCACCCTCCTCCTCCACCCAAATCATTAAATCCCAGCCCCCATCCCCCCACCCTCTGTTAGTAATCCAATCTCACCCACCTCCCTCCTGCACCCACAATTTGATACTTTAATTGGAATAATTCTTTTTCCCATTAACACTTTATTCAGTTTAGGTTACAGGGTACATACAACCAGTCAGTCATTGTTAGTACCAGTGGAGAAACAATCTACAACAAATGACCCTGTAACAAACCCACCCCTCCCTCCCACCCCCAACCTCCCCAACCCAATCCCCCACCCTCTCGGCACAAGTCTGAGGAGATAGGGTGAAATCAACCCAAACAGCATCATATGTTTCAAATAGAGTAACATGTGTAAAGGGGACCCCAGATTTTATCTAACCTGGAGAGCTTATTTTGAAGGCTAGCCGACATCCTCTCAATCCTCAAACAAGCTAGCAGCTCCTCCAGCCATTCCTTATATCCTAATACCACCAAGTCCTTCCAGTGTCTAAGTACCACCCTCTTAAGTGTAGCCGCAATCAGGACCATATAAAACCTCCTATTCCTAACCGGAATGCCGAGACATCCCAAAGGCATATCTCTGGCGTAACAGATCTTCAAGACCCAGAAGAGGATTAACCTTCCTCTTAATATCCTCCACAACAGGGCTACTTTGGACATTGCCAAAAGATATGCATCAAGTCACCATCCTCCCTTGACATCTAAAACACCTCAATCCTTTGTCAACCTGAACTTCTCCAATTTCTGTGGAGAATAAAGATATTATGAAGGAATTTAAACTGCATGAGCCTCAATCTGTCCTGTAACAAAAATTTATGACAATTCACCCATAAATTCTTCCAATTATGCCAAATTCGGAAAGCTGAATTCCAATATGATCCTGGATGGGGTCAGAGGGATAGGCCCACCCAAGTAGTACCTGATAAATTTTGGAAATCGAGTGCCTCAACCCTACAAGAGGGTATAAACCATCATAGAATTCCACTCTCGGTTTCTGCACCGCTCCCTTACCCAATTGTGCGATCATAAGATGTCTAAACTGGTAGGTCCTAAAAATAGCCTTACTGGGTAGCCCAAATTTACCCAGAATGACATCCGAGGGTAGAACCATACCCTCCGTCGAAAGAATGTCCCTCACCATACACCCTCGGGTAAGGGCAACCATACATGGTCCAACATCCTACCATCCAGGACAAAACGAGATTCCATATGGGCTGTGCCCAATCTCTAAAGTGGTCATACCTGAAGAAGCCCGAGAGTTGGGTATGAGCTCTCACTGCTGTCCCCATTGGAGAATTAAGCAACCAACGGAGCAACCATTTTGGTTTGAGATGAAGTAGGGCATTCGGCCTAAGACCGGCATCCTTAATCAAAGTCAATTCTATCCGCAGCCAAAGTGGAATGTAGGAGTGGTGATTAAGGTCATCACACCCCTTTGTCCATCTCATGTATTTACTGGCATGGGCCACCCAGTAATATAAGGCAAAATGCGGAAGTCTAAGCCCTCCCAATTCCTTAGGCAGCACCAATTTCGAGTAGGCTATACGTGATTTCTTCTGACCCCATACAAAATTAGCAATCATATTGTGCACTTTCTTAAACCACTCAAATGGTATCCAGATATTCAACATGTTCAGGGATAAAACAATCTGGGAAATATGTTCATTTTAACAAGATTCACTCTCCCCCATAAGGAGATTGGGAGTTTCACCCATCTCTCCAAATCTAATGCAATGGTCCTTAATAACAGGTCTAAATTCAGCTGAAAAGTCTTAGAATCTCCCCTGGCCATGTTGAGGCCCAGATACCTGATGAAATTCGATTTCCAGGACAATCCTAGCTCCTCCACCTCGTGCCTAAAAACTGAGCTATTAAGGGGAAATACCACTGACTTGTCCAAATTTAATCTATAATTGGCCAAATTCCCAAACTGCTTGATAACCTTCAACAGTGCTCGTATAAAAGCACCCGGGTTGGATAGATAGACCAACAGGTCATCTGCATATGCTGTAACCTTGATAGTATGACCTTTAATACTAATACCTTCAATTGCTTGATTAACAACCACTGCTCTTATAAAGGGTTCCAAATATAAGTTAAAGAGGAGAGGGGATAAAGGGCATCCTTGCCTGGTGCCCACATATATAAACAAAAGGGTCGGAGACTACTCCATTACAACCAACCCTTGCAGTGGGCAGGGGTAAGGGGAGCCAACCCACGCCCTAAAAGGATCCGAAACCCAAACCTTTCCATCGCCGTTAGTAAAACCCCAGTGTACCCTATCAAAGGCTTTCTCAGCATCCAGGGACAGCAGGGCCATAGGTGCCCTGCTGTCCTCGGAGACCGAGAAAGCATGAGCAAGGTCCCAACATGGTCTGCAGAAGATCTACCCTCATGAAACCAACCTGTTCTGGACCAATGAGATCAGGAAGGACCAGACTGATCCTCTCAGCCAATAATTTGGCTAAGATTTTAATACCATAATTAAGCAATGATATGGGTCTATAACTCGAGGACTGCTCTAAAGGCTTACCCTGTTTAGGGATCAATACAATTAGTGCCTCAAATAAGGACTGATCTTGTACCTGCTGAGACAGGATGCACTGAAATAAATTCAGGAGCAAAGAGGATAGAAGCTTAGCAAATTTTTTATAGAAATTTGCCGACAGACCGTCCGGACCTGGCATTTTATCCAGAGGAAGACTTTCTATCACCCTTTCAATTTCATTTTGAGTAATATCCACCATTAATTGCTCTTGTTGAGACTCAGATAACCGAGGGATGTCCAGCCCTTCAAAAAAGGAGAGAATCTCCTGTCTAGAGGGGGGAACCATTTTATCGTAGAGAGACTTAAAGTAATTCCTAAACTCAAATACTATCTCACCTGGGGTAGTCTTAATCATTCCATCCACCTCCGACCGAATCCCTAGGATTAGACGTGATGACTCCATTTGCTTAACCCTCCTAGCTAGAAGTGACCCAGCTTTCTCCCCTTGATCCTGATATTTTGCCTTAGTTTTAATTAGAGCCAACTCCGCTTGCTCACCTAACAGTTTCAAGTATAGATCCTTCAACCTCACCAACTCAATCTTATCCTCCTCATCCAGCTGCCCCTCTACCCTACCTTCTTTAAGTCTAATCCGCGCCAAAAGCTCAGTGAGTACCCGAACTCGCTCCTTTTTCCTATAGAAAGCCTGGGCAATCAAAGTCCCCCTAATAAAAGCTTTAAATGCTCCCCAGACCATATCTGGTCTAACATCGACCCCAACATTATTGTCTATAAATTCGGCTATCTGTTCTGAAACAAACTTGGTGACCTGAGGGTTACGTAGCAACTGGCTGTTAATTCTCCATCTATTACCTCTTTTAGGTAAAGTTGATAGAAGGATGGAGACAACCACCACTGCATGATCGGAAGGTGGTCCCGGCATAATTTCTGCCTCCACTATCCCAGCAAGGAGATCATTAGAAACAAAAATATAGTCTATACGGGATTCGGATCCATGCACTGCAGAGGTGAATGTATACTGTCTATCTTGGGGATGAAGCACTCTCCACACATCTACCAGGCCATATTGATCCAGCACCTCACAAAAGGCCAGCCTAGCAGGCGATAATCTCAACATCCTACCCCCAGATTTGTCCATAAGAGGGTCTAAGGCCAAATTTAAGTCTCCACCTAAGATCATGGGTATCTACACAAAGGGGGCTAACATTCCTGAAAGCTTAACGAAAAATTCCTGAGAATCTACATTGGGGCCATAAATCGCCCCAAGTACCACCTCCACATTCTGGAGCATGCCCCTTACCAACACAATTCTCCCATCCTCATCCTGGACAACCTGTAGTGGGACAAAAGGCACGGATCTGCCCACCAAAATCATAACACCCTTACTCTGTGTATTGCCTTGTGAGGCAAAAACTGATCCAATCTGTCTACGTCTCATAGTATTGGACTCTGATTGGAGTAGATGCGTCTCCTGTAAGAACGCAATATTTGTCCTTAGAACCTCCAGGTGTTTCAAAAGACAACACTGCTTAAGTTTCTGGCGTGCACCTTTTACATTCCACAAAGTGACCTTAAAGGTCCCCGACAATGCCATACACCTCTATTGAAAGCGTTAGCTTATGCACAGCCATGCCATACACCCTATCTCCTAAAATACAGACTTGCGCCCCCCCTCCACATTTGAATAAAGCCAATAAGCCGTACAGTGTCTACCCAACCAAAACCCTCGTACCAACCTCCCCCTCCCTGCCCTTTTGCCAAAACTTGAGTCTTATAAGTAATTCCTAGACTAACCCACCCCACTACAAGACCCAACCACCACCAACCCTACCCCTGCCAAAAACAGCTACCTACCACAGATCCCTCGACCACCCCCTCCACACTGCATTGGTCCATGACATCAGCACACCATAGCTTTGCTCACCTCGCCCTTCCTCCCCTCTTACCTAAATCCCCATTTCCAGCTGCTATCCCATCAAACAGTTTCACCGTTGCACCAAACAATAGAAACCGGTATTCAAGAAACCTCGAAAGCCCAAAACCACCAAACCGTCCCATACCCAACAGATATGGTAGCCAAGAATTAATATCAAAATAGAGCCTTAAGCCCAACAATTCAAAAAGGCCATAATAACAAAGAAAGAAAAGAAGGAATACAAATGGCCACATAACATAAACCCCCAACCCCAACCCCCACAAAACAGCCATGAGTCCTTGGCCCCAATGGCAGAATGCAACCCTAGAAGAGAATTCTACATAATGCACAGAAAATCAATCACTCTAGGGTGCTGCTAAAAAAAAAAAAACCCTTCTGTTCCCTTCAGTTAAGGACTGCCGCTCAGTCCATGAGCCATGAAGCACAGGCCACAATATAGTCCCTCTGAAACAAAACTGTGAAGGCCCAAAAATAATCCATGGGGTCAAACAAAAACCAAGTCCGCACAGAAAAACAGTCCCCTTTAATGTTCTCAGTTTATAATAGTCCAAAAACGGAAAGCATGACATGATCCAACTGCACAGAGTCCCTCTGCCAATAGAGATCCATCGCAAAATTATTACATGCCAGAATCATTCCGTCCCACTTCAGGGATCCTTAAATAGGTTAGGCAGGGCTGCGCTTAATGCCAACCGAGCGGCCTCCGCCAGATCATACTGCATCCACTCTTTATCATAACTTGAAATTTGGCTGGTAGCCCATTTTAAAACGCACACCCGCCGCAATCAGTTTATTAATCAGGGGACTGAAGGTTGCTCTCCTCTGTCTGACCATCACCGGAATGTCCTGCACAACCCTGATCTTGGCACCTTCCCAGTAAAGATCTTTGTTCTCCCTTGCTTTGGTCAAAAAAAGTTGTTGTTCCAAATAATTGAGGAAACGAAAAATCAAGGGGCGAGGTGGCGAGTTAGCGGGGGCATTGGCCTTAAAGCCCGATGAGCCCTCTCGATTATATAGGTCGGCCCGTAAGGAGAAGGGCCCACTATCTTCTCCACAAACTTCTGTACAAATTTAATTGGGTCTGGGCCCTCTTCTTTTTCAGGTAGCCACAAAATGACTGCATTGTTACGGCGGGACCTCCCTTCAAGGTCCTCAACTTTGGTCTCCAGCTTGGCAATCCTTTGTCTCAAAATAACTGTCTCTTCATCCATCCTATCCATGTGCCCTTCCATGGATTTAATTCTAGTTTCACTGTCAGTTACTCTCTTAGCGATGTCCTCCATCGTGCTGGACAAATGCTTAATATCTGTGGCCAGTTCCTTAATCTCCAATTTAAATGGTCTGAACTCCTCGAGAAATCTTGAAAGAGTTAGGATCTCATAGTCCGACTCCTCCTTCGCCCTGCGGTTGTTGCCCAACCGAGGCCCTTGCTTTTCGGGGCCTTTTGGAAACCGGAGGTGTATGCCTCGGGGATTTTTGGCATTTCTTCCTCCATGCGGCCCGAAACGGCTCTCGGGAAGGTCCTGAGGTTGGTAAATGTCGGCAAAGTTTTAGAAACTATCTGAAACCAACACGGGGCTGCAATAATGACGGAAGGCAAACAGAGCTAACCGGGAACGCTGCTACCCCGTGCTCCGCATCACGTGACTCCCTAATTGGAATAATTCTCATGGTGGGTGACCAGTACAACCCACCTGCCTCCATTGCTGGCTGCTATCTAAGCACTTATTTGTACTTAAAGAACATGAATGTCCTCACCCCACCCCACCACCCCTGGCTGATAGCACCCACCAACCACCCTTCCCCTCCCAGCAACCAGCACCCAATTCTTGGCATGCATCAAAGTGACTGACGTTAACCTGCCCTCCTTAACAGCCAGCCACTTATTGCAGAATGAATGTACCCCTGCATTTTCTCATTCTGTGTAGTAAAATATTTCACTACAGCCTCAGAGCGAACAAGCACAGGAGCACTTTCATCTGTAGCAGGTGGACGGCAGTGGAGGAAAACAGGTTTGTACTGGTTGCCTTGCTGCATGTCGAGAATTTAGTGCTCGGGGGGGGGGGGAGGATGGTGGTTGGTGGATGCTGCTGCCAGGGGTGGAAGGGAAATTAGTTTTCTTTAAGTGCAAACAAGTGCTTAGATGACGATCAGCTGTGGAGGGTGGTGGGTTGTGCCGGTTGCCCATTGTGGGAGTTTTTCCAACTAAACTATCAAATTGTGGGTGCTGGAAGGAGGAGGGAGGTATTGAGTTACTAACAAAGAGTGGGGGGACAGGGGTCTTGGATTTAATGATTTGGCTGGGGAAGAGAGTGGTGGACTGTTTCTTTTTTCTGTTTTTTATTACATCCTCCCCTAATACCAGAATATAAATACCTGAATATTTGGGGCCCAGATAGATATTTGGCCCTAATACTGTATTCAGATAAGGTGTTGGCACACCCCTAGAGCATACTATATGTGGAAAATATTGGTTGTTTAAGGGAAAACTGTCTAAATCCATTGCCCCTCGCCCTCAAAGAAGCATCTCAATTCAGCTTTTATTTAAGAGTGCTTTTCTCGCACTGATTTCTTACTTTATTTTATTCCAGAGTCTGCAACTAAGAATATGGTGGATGGGGCTGTATTTACTGTAAAGGTGTACAGCACACTGCTCGCTTCAATACAAAATGCACTGAAGCTGACGTCACATCTTTTACAGTAAATGGCTCCCCAGCATCCGCCATATTCCCAGTTCATGAACTTTTCAGAATAAAAATAAAGTAAGTGGCAGTGCAAGAAAAACATGCTTATCTAAATAAAAAACTGAATTGGGGTGTAAGCCTTTTGGGGGCAGGAGGCCATGAATTTAGACAGTTTTCCTTTAAAGGATGTCACATGTGTTCCATCACCCAGAATGTTTATGACAGATTGGACAGGCAAATCAAACAACTGTGTACATCCAAAAGTAATACATCATTCATTTAGGAAAAGGTCAGGATGTAAAGTAATCCCTTGTTTCAGTAGCAATATGTGTGAATCCTAGTATTTTCTGCAGGTCTATTACCTCTTGAAATGATTACAGGAAGACTAATGGTGCTACCTTTACATCTTTTGTATCCCACAATACGACAAGACATATAAACTTGGCCGGTGCTACTACAGCACTCCTTCACTGCAAGACAAAACCTTGAAAAAAAAACCTTTGTATTTGTACAAAGAAATCTGAATGAAAGTGTTCAGTGTTCTAAGCCATATTAAGACTGGAAAACAACTACAAAAGAATACCAAATTGGTGACAAGGGCCCAGATATTCAAAAGGGTTGTGCCATGCGCAACAGGGTTGCGCATGTGCAAGTCCTACATTGCGCCATTCTGCGATATTCAGCAGGAGGCAGTTACTCCACTGACAACAGGTTGAGCAACAGCGCAATGCAAATGAATGCATGCTCAACAGGAGGGGGAGGAACCATGCATAAACTGCGCAACCCGATATTCAGTCGGGTTGTGCAGAGTTGTGCATGCGCAACCCCCAACCTACGCCTGCACAACTTTGAGCAAAAAAAGGATCGAAGTTGAGGGCCACCCACAGGTGAGCTGCTGTATTGCAGGGCGCAACACAGCAGCTGCCACCACTGGCTGGCCCCCAACTCGGTCCCTGTGCCCCCCCACCAGCCCAATCGTGGGCAGAACATAAAAACAACCCCCCACCCACATCTCCCAATGCCAGATCGTGGCAGAAAGTAACATGAACACCCCACACACACATCTCCGATGCCAGATCGCGGGCAGAAAGTAACATGAAACACCCCCACACATCTCCCGATGCCCAATCGCGGGCAGAAAGTAACATGAAACAGCCCCCCACACACATCTCCCGATGCCCGATCGCGGGCAGAAAGTAACATGAAACACCCCCACACATCTCCGATGCCCGATCAGCGGGCAGAAAGTAACATGAAACCCCCACATCTCCGATGCCCGATCGCGGGCAGAAAGTAACATGAAACACCCCACATCTCCCGATGCCGATTAGCGGGCAGAGCGTGAAACAACCCCCTGCGCTATCGCGGGCAGATGTATAAAGCCCCCAACCGAATATCTCCCTGGTGGTCCAGTGGACGTAATGCCCGATCGCTGGGCAGAATGTCAAGTTACAACCCCCAAACATCTCCCTGGCGTCTGGTGTCCCCCACCCCACCCACCCATGAAGCCCCTCCACCCGCTCCCCTGGCAGCCGGCGGGCGGCAGCATCCCACCCACCTGCCGCCCGCCGTCACTCCGACTGACTGTCCGGGTAGGGCTGCACGCGCCCATTGGTGCAGAGCTACAGCCAATAGGCGCAGCCCATACCATACATGACAGTCCAGATTTGTGAATGATGTACAACTCCTTTGAATATCGCCTGGGCCACACCCCTGCGCAACTATTTTGAGCAGTGCAGGGGCTTGCGCCTCAGAATGGCGCAGTTTGAATATCTGGGCCCAGATGTTCTATTTCAACTGCAGCAGAAATACTGATAAATCTAAAATGTTTTTCCCCAGTTGAGAAGGTCCATTTGTTGTTAAAGATAATTTTCACCTGTAACTTACAAAACTGAAATAAAAAAGAACACTGATGTTAGTGCTGGTGTGAGTTCATATTATTCAGCAGGAGCCTTATTATACATGCAGACAAAACTGGTACAGCGTAATGTCTCAAGTAATAATAAAAGTGATGATCAACAACAAAAAGTGTTAATTCTGTTAATAACTGTGATTGTTGACAAGTTGCAAACATGTAATATGACTTGCATGTGCAAAGAGATTGTCGTGTTCAAACTGTCTCAAAATATGGCTGCAGGAAAAATCTGTTAGAAATAGAAATGTGAAAAATGCCAACTGGGAATAATTGTGATGATTGGCTATCATTATGGTTATTATGTTTGCTCTAATGTAATATAGAAATATTGTGCAATTGTAGAATATGTTATATAAAAGTATGCCTAACATTTGAATATGCTCTGTATTATGTGATATAGATACACTGTATGAAAATGGTCCTTATCATCATTGCTACAATCAGCTGATATCACTAGCCTCCTTCATTACAGTCCTCAGCTCAACTGATGCCTCTGGATTCCAGAACTCCTAATAACTGTAATTTAAAAAAAATAAGGGTGGGGAAGCTTCTGCATTATTGCAATGACCTTAATAAACAATAGGACTGTTTCAAAATACACACAGAAGACAATGCACTCAGGTGGATAAACAGACTTCACACATGCCCATATCTATAAGCAAATTAGAAAAAATGTGAACAGGGTTTATGTTCCTTTTAAAGAGCTGCTGACGCCTTAAAAAATTCTGAAAAGCATAATAATTGGTACAATTCAGCTCGCATTCCGTGCATGTTCTAAAGATTTGTTCTCCCCGGTATTTATTACTGAGGAAATCTGCAGGAATGCATGATCTTTATCTCTCAAGGTTCATCTGCCTTTATATTTGACTCCCTACTTCATGTCATAATTCTCTGTTGTGACATCACAATCTGTTGCCATGGGAGTAACTATTATGTCACAAGCAGTGCATTGTGACCTCAAGTAGGGAGAAAGAAAAAGAATAGATGAACTCTTCAGGAGCAAATATCCTGTTTTCATGAAAATGGCCCCAGGAATAAATAATGGGGAGCAGAAATATAAAATTAATATGAAATATAAGCTGAACTATGTCTAAATATTATGTTTTGTTAATGTTCACCTGAAGGCATCAGCTGCTCTTTAAGCTTTCAGATGTTTATTTTTTCAACCATAAACCAGGTGAAAGGAGAGGAGTTCTGTGGCTTCCCATCTCTGACCCTCTAGCTTTGCTTCCTTCTTCATCTCCTTCTTCACATCCTATGCGAAATCTTATTTCCTCATCTCTCCCTTCCTTTCCTCCAGTCTCTCTTCCTCCCTCAGCCACCACTCCCTTCCTCTCATATTCTTCTTTTCTCCCACTGCTCCATCTGCCTCACTCAAGGCCCTTGTGGCTCCAAACCCCTCAAAGGACTGAGCACTGATGGGCTAGACCCCAAGCTGCTTTATGGCCCCAAGCTGTGGTCACCAACCCTGATGTTTAAAAAATGTGCTATGGTCATTCTCCTTCTCAAGGTGGTATTCCTCCTCTCCTGGAAATTGTCAGCTAGCTTCCATTCTTCCTACACATTCCAAGCAACAGGAACACCTTGATCGCTTCCAACTCTCCTCTTTCCATGACTCCTTTTCTTTCTTCACCCATTTCCAGTCTGGTTTCTACAAGTCCCACTCTACCTTTGCCTACCTCCTCAGGCTCACTGATAAGAACATAAGAAAGGTGTCGGCAGATGGGGACCATGTGGCCCATATAGTCTGCCCAAGGTGGCTACCCCCCCCCCTCCCCGATGCCATCCTATCCAGTATGGACTAGGCTCTGATTATATCTGCAATCTTAGTTGACCTTGCCAAGGCTTTTGACATTGTTGCAGACACTGTTTTCCTGGTCAAAACCTAAACAGACAGCTTTCTGACCTTGTGATTAGTTGTTTCAGACCCTACCTTGAGGGCAGGCCCCAAGCAATTTGCATTGGGGGCTCTCTTCCCCCACCACTCTCAGTCTCCACAGGTGTTTCCCAAGATTCTGTCTTGTGCCTCATCCCTTTCTTCACTTCCCTTAATAACCTACCTAATGCTTGTACCTCTGTGCCTATTCAAATCTCCACTGACAATAGAGTGATTTATACTACTGTTGCCTAAATGTCTGATTTGGTACACAGCTCCAATGGATTTCCCCAACATCCACTGTTAGTTCTAGGATATTACGTTTTCCCTCAGTGCCAAAAAATGGTCTCCGTGACCTTTGGCACTATGAAGAGGTTGGTCAGATTCACCTTCCCCCCCCCCCTTCCATACCGTGGCTGGCATGTTGATAGAGGATGCCTCCTCCTTCAAACACCTTGGGGCTTGGTTAGACTGGCACCTTGACTTCTCTGTGCATGTGAATGCAATCTACCAAAAGCTCCACCCCATACTTGGAGCTCTTTATAGGAATAAAGCATGCATTCTACTTCCTGCATAAAGAGAAATCCTTTTGAAAATGATCCTCCAAGTATTAGACTATAGCAACATCATATATGGTGCTACTTTTAAAGGGAAACTGACAACCCTTTTTGAATTATATTATTTCTAACTGAAAATTCACATTTTATAATTGCTTGCCTTCTCTTAAATTCATTTATGCTGCGGTTTTTTTTATTTTCTTCCTTTCTTAGTAGAATTAAAATGCATTATAATGGTGTAATTACAGTCAATCAAATTTTGCATCAAATCCATGTTCTTCTCTTATTACATACTTCCTGAACATTAGGAACACCTCTAAACAGCACAGCAACTCATGATGCAATAGTCCCCTTTACTCTCCTCCTACTGCATAACAGTATGAGTGGCTATCCTGTGTTATGGTATTCTTAAGTCCAGGAAAGAAACAGAGTGGGAGTTGATCAAGGGCTGTAAACAAACACGTTTTCGTGTGGTAACACCAGTATGGTGGGTAGTCTGTTTTTCAGTTTTAAAAGAAAAAAAGGAATCAGAATTGAACTACCAAATACATCATCAGTCTCTGCAGAATGTTATCACTCATAAAATATGATTTAAGCTAACGACACTTTAAGGCCTAAGGGGATGAGAGTGTCCCTTTAAGTCAAATCTGGCCAGATAGGACCCCTCTTTCACTCTTTCTGTCACTTTGCACTAAACTTCCCCCTCGCACCTACCATTGTTCCCTCTATTAGTCTGTGCCATATCTAGTCCAATACTTCTGTTAACTTTTTTACTGATGTATGTTTATTCTATGTGTATCTTTGACTCATCTATCAACTGCGTATTATTATGTTTATAGTAGCTTTCATGTTAGTTCTTATTTGTTGCATATTGTAGTCAAGTTTTGCTATACTCCTCTTTCCTACCCTCAGGATGCATTTTGAAATGAACAGCTGTCAGCTCAATATGTCTTTTCTGGGAAAACGTAGAAATAAAAAAAAGTGCCTTTCATACAATTGTATTGTATTTGCATTTATTTGTTGTACCAAATGAAATCTATCGAAGAAAGCTCTCTTTCATGGGTGACCTTAGAAAGGCATGCTACAGAAAATACAACAAAGTAAAGAATTACAAAACAAATGTCACAAGTACAAATTATAATGTTACAGCAGCGGCAACACTATAGCAAAAATATGTCAAATACTCATGACACAAAATAATCTCAATCACATTTCATAAATATCAGCATAGTAATGATGTATCACAGCCTTAAACTTAAAAAAACATAGAAACTTAGAATTGGATGGCAGATAAGAACTGCTTGACCTGCCCAGGCTGTCATTTTTTCCCTGACTATGTTGTCACCACAGGCCCTACTTGATCTTCGGCTCCCCTTCCCCCCACTAAGGTTCCCTTATGCCTATCCCATGCATTATTGAATCCTACCACTGTTTTTGCCCCAACCACCTCAACTGGAAGACTGTTCAAGGCATCCAACACTCTTAGAAACATAGAAACATACAATTTGATGGCAGATTAGGACCACTTGGCCACCTAATCTGCCCATTTCCCTACTTATTGGATAAGCTGCAGATCCTAGTTAACCAACAGTCTACTTCCTCCTACCCCCCACTAGAATTGCCTTATGTCTGTCCCGTGCATTCTTGAATTCCCCCACTTTTTTTGACTCCATGACCTCCTCAGGAAGGCCATTCCATGCATCCACAACCCTCTGCTTGAAAAAATACATCCTCACATTATCTCTGAGCCGTCCCCCCTCTATCTTCAAATTGTGCCCCCTTGTTCTTGCACACCTCTTTTTCTGAAAGATGCTACCCTCTTGGGCTTTGTTGATTCCCTTGAGGTACTTGAAAGTTTCTATCATGCCCCCTTCCTCAAGGGTATACATATTAAGCTCCTTTAGCCTCTCTTCATATGGCTTCTATTGCAGACCCTGCACCATTTTAGTTGCCCTCCTCTGGACAGCCTCTATCCTGCCTATGTGCTTGTGGAGATGATGTCTCCAGAACTGCATGCAGTACTCCAGATGGGGTCTCACCAGTTATCTCTACAGAGGGATGGCAACTTTTTGTTTTCTACTGCTGATGCCTCTCCCTATGCATCCCGGTATCCCACAGCCCTCCTTACTGCCTTCTCACATTGCCTGCCCACCTTTAGGTCATCTAATATGACTACCCACAGGTCCCTTTCCATTTTTGTTGTTGTTAGTATCTCACCTCCCATTGTGTACTCTTCCCCTGGGGTTTTGTTTCCCAGGTGCATTATTTTGCACTTCTTTGTGTTGAATCTAAGCTGCCATACATTTGACCATTCCTCCAATCTTACCAAGTCTCTTCTCATCCTTTCCATCCCACCTTGTGTATCAACCCTGTTGCAGATCTTTGTGTCATCTGTAAAGAGACATACTTTTCCTTCCAGTCCCTCTGCAATGTTGCTTATAAAGACATTGAAGAGGACCGGTCCCAGTACTGAACCCTGCAGTGCCCCGCTAGTAATGCCCCTTTCTTCAGGGTGGACTCCGTTTACTATTACCCTCTGTGTCCTGTTGTCCAGCCAATTTTTTACTCAGGCTACCATCTTGGGACCAACTCCAAGGCTGGCTAACTTGTAGATTATTCTTTTGTGTGGGACTGTGTCAAATGCCTTGCTAATGTCCAGGTAGACCATGTCCACAGCCCCTCCCTGGTCTACTACTTTGGTCACCCAGTCAAAGAAATCTATTAGATTTATCTGACATGACCTTCCCACTGTGAATCCATGCTGCCTTGGGTCCTGTGCCCTGCTGGCCTCTAGGTACTCAGCAGTTCTTTCCTTCAGAAGTGATTCCATCATTTTCCCTATCACTAAGATCAAACTAACAGGTCTGCAGTTTTCTGCCTCTGCCCTGCCCCCACTTTTGTGAAGTGGAATAACATCCACCCTCCTCCAGTCCTCAGGTACCACCCCATCCTCCCATGATTTGTTAAAGAGGATAGTCAGTGGTGTTACTAATTCTACCCTTAGTTCTTTTAAATTCTGGGATGAATCCTGTCAGGCCCCATTGCTTTTTCCACCTTCAGTTTTAAGAGTTCTTTCAGAACTCTTTCTTCTGTGAAAGGATTGGTATCGAACCCCCTACCCAGTGTTTCTATTGTTTGGTTTAGGTACTCCCCAACCTTCTTTTGTGAATACTGAGCAAAAATATTTGTTTAGTATCTCTACCTTTTCGCAGTCTCCCTCTACCCACCCCCTCCCCTTTATTAATCCTCACTATCCCTCCCTTGGTCTTCTTTCACTACCTAATGTACCTATTAAAGGTTTTATCCCCCTTCTTAACTGAGTTAGCTGTCTTTTCCTCAGTTAGGGCCTTTGCTATTCTGACTGCCTTCCCCACTTCCTTCTGTTTTAACTGATGCAGTTCTCTGTCCTGCTCCTTCTGTGATTCCTTGTATTTCCTGAATGCTATCTTTTTCTCCCTAACCTTCCCTGCCACCTCCTTTGAGAACCATAGTGTTTTTTTTTACTTCGTTTTGTTTTGTTTATTTGCTTCACACAAAGGCTTGTTGCCTCTGTGATGGCATTTTGATTATTCCCCATTGTTCTTCCACCCCTCCTTCCTTCCCATTTGCTTGTGCATTCCTTAGGCACTCACCCATTTTGGCAAAGTCAGCCCTCCTAAAGTCCAGGACCTCTGCTTTTGTATGGCTTGACTCTACTGCTGTGTTTATCATGAACCATACAGTTCGGTGGTCACTAGTTCCCAGGTGGCTACCCACTTCTAAATCTGTGATCCTCTCTCCATCTCCATTTGAGAATACCAGGTCTAAGATTGCTCCCTCCCAAGGGGGTTCCAATACTAGCTGTCTGAGGCATGCCCCCTGCAGGGTATCTAGAATGACCCCGCTCTTGGATGTGGCTGCTGCAAATGCACTCTAGTTTACATCTGGCATATTCAGGTCCCCCATCAACAATATCTCCCCTTTTTTCTGCCATTCTAAGGATACCTTCTATCATTTCCTTGTCCATTTCCTCCCTCTGAGATGGGGGTCTGTATACAACCCCTGTGCAGATTGTGGTGCCATTGCCTGTCTCCGAGTTGACCCACAGTGCCTCCTCTCCTCCCCATTTACCTTTTTGTTCTGTTGCTTTGATTCCTTCCCTTATGTAGAGAGCTACTCCTCCTCCTCCTCTTTTACCCTCCTTGTCTCTCCTATAGATAGTGTACACTGGTATGTTTACACCCCAGTGATGGTTCTGTGTGTACCTTGTTTCTGTGACTGATGATATCCAGATGTTCTTCTATCAAGGCCACTAGTTCAGGAAGCTTGTTACCCAGACTACGGGCATTGGTACTCATTACTCTCCATTTGTTGATGGCTTTACCTCTTGTAGCCCCTATCCTTGCCCTTACTGACTTTGCCTTCTCCATTTACCCCTGTTGACCTTTCTACCATGGTGTTTACCTCACTAAGTACCCTGTTTTGTGGGGGGGATTGGGAATTCTCTGCTTCTTATCAGTGCCTCCCCCCTTGGCTAGTTTAAAAGCTTGCCAATTAAGCATATAAACCGATCACCCAGGAGACTGGTTCCTTCCCGGACAGATGCAGACATCATGCCAGTATAGGTGGGTATCCTTCCAGGTGGAACTCCAGTCCCCAATGAAGCCAAAACCCTGTGCTCTGCATTCATTGAATCACATGGTGTGGAGTACCCTCGCTTCACCCATGCCATAGACAGGTAGCACCTCCGAGAAAGAAACTGTATGAGCTGCTTGTCTAAGGCTCCTCCCCAACTCCTCAAACTCCTCCTGCACTGCTCCAGTCCCATGCCCAGCCAAGTTATTTGTCCCTAGGTGGACAATGACATCCAGCTCTGTCTCCCATGCAGCTGCTCTCGTGATCCTGAGAAGTCACTTCCTGTCTCTCCAAGCCATGGCACCAGGCAGGCAACTTACTTCCCTTTCCCCTGCCTTCCCCAGTTCTAGACCCCTAATAATTGAGTCCCACACCAGGAGCTGCTTCCTTTCCATGTGGTGTCCTATGCCACCTTCCTGTGGGCCTCCCTTGTGATGGTTGCTAGCAACCTCCTCATTCTCCACTGCGGGTGCATCCATAGGGGAACTATGCTCCACCAGACTGGTATATGGATTGTGGAGTGGTACATCTGAAGGGATGTGCCTCTGTTCCACCACCCTCACCCTCCCTCAGTCCACTGTGGTCCAACCGCTGCTCTTTCTTGACAACCTCTGAGATGGAGGTTCCTGTACTCCTGTCCATTTCAGCCTGGAGACAGGCAACCTCCTCCATTGGAGCAGAGAGTTGTCTGCAAATAGGACAGCATCTCAGCCTCCAGAAAGTCTCCCAGAAGACTGCTGCCCCACAGCCAGTGCATTGCACTACACCCCACATGTCTGTCTTCTTTCCAGTTTATCCTGTGTACATTTTTTTAATGTGTGTTATAGTTAGTGTGTGTGTGCTTTTACCATCAATGGAGTGTGCTGTGCTGGTAAGGATATGACAGTTGTATGCCCCTTGCCCTCTTGAGAAAATGATGTCAGAACCCTTGGTATAATGGAAATGACACCAGAGTGGGGTGGGTGGGGAGTTGGGCCTAAGCAGTGCCCTCTGGAAACAATCAGCTACAAGCTCTGACCCACCACTACAATGAGTGTTGACCTTCCTTTTAGCAAGAAAACCTGCACATTGAGTTAACAGAGAAAATGCCCAGCAAAAATACAATCAAAGAAAAATCAAACAGTTCAGCCCAATACAGGAAAGCCTCTCCTTACCCAATACAACCTGGTCTTGTGTGCTCTGAAAGCAATCAGGGGGACACAGCTTCCCCCACCTAAGACTCTGTCTGGGTTGAAATACACAAAGTGCAGGCTTTGCTATGACAACTCCTCAGCTACCAATACATTATTTAAAAATAGTTTGATGCAAACTGTCACAAAATATTAGTAGACAATCCAGCTACCCACAAGGGAAAACCAAATATGCAGTATTTCAATCCTTCTGAAGTTACTCACAAGATAAGCAGTTTTACAACCCCCCTTATTGATTAAATACTAAATCAAAGCAATACCAAGAGTAAGAATTAAAGTAAGGTACATCTCCCTCAGATTTGAGCAAGAGATTTGTTGCAGATTTCTAGTCCAATATACTGTCTCCCACACAGCTCTCAGTTGTTTCAAAGCAGCAGCTTGTTCCAACTTCAAGAAGATGGGCTTCTGTCTGAAACTGTAACACACCAGTAGTTTATAGTAATCTGATCAATTCTGGAAGACTCCACCCAGGACAATGAGCTGACAAAGGCTATGATGCAAGCCTCCCTGATCCAGTAAAACACTTTATGCTCTGAATGCAATCAGGGAAACACAATTTCCCTCACCCGAGGCTCTGTCTGGGTTCAAATACACAAACTGCAGGCTTTGCTATGACAGCTCCTCAGCCACCAGTAAATTATTTTAAAATGGTTTGATGCAAACTGTCAGAAAACATTAGTAGACAATCCAGCTACTCACAAGGGAAAACCAAATATGCAGTATTTCAATCCTACTGAAGTTACTCACACTATAAGCAATTTTGCAAACCCCCTTCTTGATTAAAAACTAAATAAATAATTAAACACAAAGCAATAGCATGTACAAGAATTAAAGTAAGGTACACCTCCCTCACATCTGGGCAAGAGTGAGATTTGTTGCAGATTTCTAGTCCAATATACAGCCTCCCACACACCTCTCAGTTGTTTCAAAGCAGCAATTTGTTCGAACTTCAGTGAAGAATGACTTCCTCACCTCTCTCTTGAATTTACCCCTTCCAGCTTCATTGTATGTCCCTTTTTTCTCATGCATCTTTTCCTCTGAAAATACTCTCCTCCTGTACACTGGATGAGCACTGGCATTTGGACTGGCTTATTAGAGCTGGGGTGACTGGCGGTAAAGAAGTTAACCAACTCTGATTTGTTTGGTGCAGAGTTATGACTTTTTCAGGCACAGTGAGTATATCAGTAAGATCTGAATGAAGCGCTAAGGTATTGTGCTTTTCCTGTGGTTTATTTCAGACTTTAGAGCCTGAATTATTATACAGTATCATCAGCCTTTCAGTGTTGAGCTCATGCAGTGATGCAGGCCTGTACTGGAGTGATGGTCTGCATCTGTCCAGGAGGGGAACCAGGATCCTAGGTGATAGGTTTAAATGCTTCATTGGCAAGCATTCAAACTAGCCAAGGGGGGAGGCACTGGAAAGGAGCAGGGAAATCCTAGCCCCCCAAAAAGTCAGGGTAGTAAGTGAGGTAAACACCAAGTTAGAGATGTCGATATGGAGAAGGGCAGGGGTAAATGGAGAAAGTGACAAAGGCAATAAGGACAGGGATGGGGCAAAAAGGGGTAACGCCATCAGGAAATGGAGAGTAATGAGTACTAATGCCTGTAGTCTGAGCAACAAGCTCCCTGAACTTGTGGCCTTGATGGAAGAAGGATGCCTGGATATCGTAGCAGTCACAGAAATATGGTACACAGAGAACCATGACTGGGATGTTAACATACCAGGGTACACAACCTACAGGAGAGACAGGGAAGGGAGACGAGGTGGAGGAGTAGCTCTCTATGTAAGGGAAGGGATAAAAACAACTGAACAAAAGTGTAAACAGGGAGGAGAAGCAGCACTGTGGGTCACCTTAGAGACTGGAAATGGCACCACAATCCGCACAGGGGTTGTGTACAGACCCCCATGTCAGGGGGAGGGAATGGACAAGGATATGATAAAAGGCATTCTTAGGATGACAGAGAAAGGGGAGATACTGTTGATGGGAGACCTGAATATGCCAGATGTCAACTGGAGCACATTTGCTGCAGCCACATCCAAGAGCAGGGCCATTCTCGATGCCCAACAGGTGGCATGCCTCAGACAGCTAGTTTTGGAACCCACTCGTGAGGGAGCAATCTTAGACCTGGTACTCTCAAATGGGGATGGAGAGAGGAACTCAGATCTAGAAGTGGGTAGCCATCTGGGAACAAGTGACCACCAAACAGTGTGGTTCACGATAAACTCAGTTACAGAGTCAAGCCATACAAAAGTGAGGGTACTGGACTTCAGGAGGGTTGACTTTGGCAAGATGGGAGAGTGCCTTAGAAAAGCACTACCAAATAGGCTACAAGGAGGGGTGGATCAACAATGGGGAAGCATCAAAACTGCCATCACAGAGGCAACAAGCCTTTGTGTGAAGCAAATTAACAAATCAAAATGAAAGAAAAGGCCACTATGGTTCTCAAAAGAGGTGGTGGGGAAGGTCAGGGAGAAAAAGATAGCATTCGGGAAGTATAAGGAAACACAGAAGGAACAAGACAGTGAGCTGTACCAGTTAAGGCAGAAGGAAGCAGGGATGGGAATCAGAATAGCAAAGGCCCAAACTGAGGAAAAGATAGCCAATTCAGTTAAGAAGGGGGATAAAACATTTTTTAGGTACATCAGGGAGCGTAGAAATGCAAAGGGAGGGATAGTGAGGCTGAATAGAATAGACGGTGGGTGGGCAGAGAGGGACAGTGAAAAAGCAGGGATATTGAATGAATATTTCTGCTCAGTATTCACAAAAGAGGAGGAGGGGGAGGTGCCTAATCCAATTAACAGAAGCACTCTGGATTGGGGGAGGGGGTCGATCCCAGTCCTTTCACAGAAGAAAGGGTTCTGAAAGAACTCTTAAAACTGAAGGTGGACAAAGCAATGGGACCTGAGAAAATTCACCCCAGAATTCTAAAAGAATTAAGGGGAGAACTAGTAAAACCATTGACTACCCTTTTTAACAAATCATGGGAGGATGGTGTGGTACATGAGGACTGGAGGAAGGCGGATGTGATTCCCCTTCACAAAAATGGGAGCAGGATAGAGGCAAGAAACTACAGATCCTGTCAGTTTGACCTCTGTGGTAGGAAAAGTGATGGAATCACTTCTGAAAGAAGTAATTGTTGTGTACCTAGAGGCCAGTAGGGCACATGACCCAAGGCAGCATGGGTTCACAGCGGGACAGTCATGTCAGACGAATCTAATTGATTCCTTTGACTGGGTGACAAAAGTAGTAGACCAGGGAGGGGCTGTGGACATGGCCTACCTAGCCTTTAGCAAGGCATTTGACACAGTCCCACACAAAAGATTAATAGTCAAATTAACCAGCCTGGGAGTGGGTCCCAGGGTGGTAGCCTGAGTAAAACATTGGCTGAACAACAGGACACAGAAGATAATTGTAAATGGAGTACACTCTGAAGAAAGAGGGGTTACTAGTGGGGTACCGCAGGGTTCAGTACTGGGTCTAATCCTTTTTAATGTCTTTATAAGTGACATTGCAGAGGGACTAGAAGGAAAAGTATGCCTCTTTGCAGATGACACAAAGATCTGCAACAGGGTTGATACACAAGGAGGTGAGGGAAAGGATGAGAAGGGACTTGGCAAGGTTGGAGGAATGGTCAGAAGTATGGCAGCTTGGATTCAATGCAAAGAAATGCAAAATAATGCACCTGGGAAACAAAAACCCAGAGGAAGATTACACAATGTTGGGGGGTAGTAACAACAACAAAAATGGAAAGGGCCTGGGGGTAATCATAACAGATGACCTTAAGGTTAGCAAGCAATGTGAGAAGGTAGTAGGGAGGGCTGGGGGGATACTGGGATGCATAGGAAGAGGTATCACCAGCAGAAAACAGGAAGTTGTTATCCCTCTGTACAGACAGTTGGTGAGACCCCATCTGGAGTACTGCATCCAGTTCTGGAGACCCTATCTCCACAAGGACATAGACAGGATAGAGGCAGTCCAGAGGAGCGCAACTAAAATGGTTCAGGGTCTGCAAGAGAAGCCATATGAGGAGAGACTAAAGGAGCTTAATATGTATACCCTTGAGGAAAGAAAGGTGAGGGGGGACATGATAGAAACTTTTAAGTACCTCAGTGGAATCAACAAAGTCCAAAAGGGTAGCATCTTTCAGAAAAAGAGATGTGCAAGAACAAGGGACACAATTTGAAGATAGAGGGGGTGGGTGGTTTAGGGGCAATGTGTGGATGTATTTTTTTCACAGAGAGGGTGGTGGACACATGGAACAGCCTTCCTGAGGAGGCTGTGGGGTCTAAAACTGTGGGAGAATTCAAGAATGCATGGGACAGACATAAGGCCATTTTTTTTTGGGGGGGTAGGAAGAAATAGGCTGTTGGTTAACTGGGATCTGCAGCTTATCCTGTAGGTAGGGAAATGGACAGACTAGGTGGGCCAAGCAGTCCTTATCTGCCATCAAAGTCTATGTTTCTATACTATGGACTTTGAGTTGGATTTGAATTTTGCCAGGGAGACTGGAATGCTGGGCTGGCAAAGTTGTCTGCTAAGCTGGCAAGGGGTATATCCAATCCTGTACTGGCTGTGGTTTGCGGGGGGGGGGGATACGGGGCGGTGAGAAAGCACGGTGTCTCCAGAACTGGTAAACAGACTTAGTTAGACACTGTCTGGCCTGGTCAAGGTGTGTTTTGCGAAGTACACTGGACAAAGGGTGACTTCTATTACTATGAAGCCATGAGAGGGCTGGATAGTGTCAGAATTTATAACTGTTTGTTCAGGTTAAGGTGAGAGTCCCTTGTCCTTCCTGAATCACTAGAAGTGCTTTGAAGATACACAGTGCAGAGTTGGATCAAAAGACTCAGCTATAGGGTCTTAAGTTAAATTGGGGCCCTTTTCCCTGCTGAAGTTAGTGCCGCAAGAATCATTTTTTGTGACTTTGGACATACTTGGACTCCCTTATATTTTGTTTTTATTTAATTAAATTGTTTTATATATTGTGGGACTGTGGGAGGGTTTAAATGTATTTGTATTTTAATTGTTGGGAGAGTTGTGGGTGGATAGATTGTGGCATCTGGTAGTATCTGTTATTGTACCATTGGGTTTTGGGAATTGGGAGGGTGATTTTTGGTCTGTGGGCAGAGCCTACAGCCTTTTTGGCTTCGGCTCATGCTTACAAAAATGGTGGATCATGGAACCTCCAGTTGGACTTTTGGAAGTATCCATCCGAATGTCCAACGGAGCTTGAAACCCTCAGCCATGATCGGCTGTTACAGAATAACAAGCCACACTATTTCGGCTCTTTCTTCCACATTCCAGGGCATAAACTGAGCATGCGCGACTCATGCACATGTGCAGTTCCGTGGCGCTATCATATTGTGAATGGCAAAATGACATTCACTGTAACTGTGCATGCGTGAATGTTGCGCATACGCAATTGCGTTGCTGCCACCAGCAGAAAACTCTCCCACTACTGCTGTCCTCCCACACCAACGTCAAGGTCCCCAATCCCCATGTCGGCATTATGTAGCCCCCCCCAACTCATGTGGCAAACTGGGAGCCCACCCCAGTGTGCCCAAGAGTAGGTCTTTGTCCTGCACTGACATTGGGGTGCCTAATCCCTGTGTCAGCAATATGTCTCCTCCCCACTGATGTGGCACACTGGGAGCCCACCCCAGTGTGCCCAAATGTGTGTTTTTCTTCCCCCTGAAATCAGGGTGCCCAATCCCCATGTTGGCATCAAGTACCCACCCTCCCAACTCATGTAGCACACTGGGACCCCACCCCAGTGTGCCCAAATGTATATATTTTTTTCCCACAAATAACGAAAAACTTCCCTGATGTGATTTCTTTTTAACCTGTAAAAAAGAAAACGGTCCCTCGTCATCGCCCCAGTCCCCTTTCCCCATCCCCACCCTCCCACTGAGCACCCACCTTCCCACACATCCCCTTACCCCATACTTACCTCTAGGGGTCAGCACTGTCATCTTCTCTGGACCGTGACACATCTGCACTCTTCAAAGCAGAACCGCAAACTGAAGAATCAAAGTGTGCTAAAATGGCATTCAATGGGGTTTTCAGCTTAAGTTGATAACTGAACCATGTTTTTGAATTTTGGCCCCAAAATTTCAACATGGAATTTCTGGGACCCACCTCATGACCAGTGTCACTGTCATTTCATTAATCAGTCCCAAAAGGTAATTTTGCGGTCACTGTGCAGAATCACCTTTCAGTACCGATTAACGTAATGACAGTGCCACTGTGCAAGAGGTGGGGCCCAAAAAGCCCATGTTGCAAATTTTGTGAAAAATCCAATAAATGACTGCATTATGAGCGTATATTGTGCTAGTTTCTATGCATGCTCCTAACTTCGCCAATTTTTAATATTTTCACTCCAGATTTTCAACATTGCCATTTTTGCACACCTCCTTTTTAACAGTATAGCTGTCATTTTTCACATCCTGCCTGAAATGTGTTTTCACACCTGTAGCACATAATGGCATGGTCGCTCTGTGAAATCACCTTTCGGGACAAGTGAACAAAATATCACTGGCACTCTTCATGAGGAGGGTCTCAAAAGGCCATGTTGCACCCATGCAACACCCAAAATGGCTGTTAATAATTGGTGCTCTACAATTTCTACACTCAATGCAACTTTGGTCATTTGACAGCTTTTTCACAGCCCTATTAGCTCTGACCAGAACTTGTTACAATAAGTTTGTTGGAGTCAGTGAGTCAGTGAGTGAGTGTGGTGTGGTTGTGTGTTGTTATATTGATAATTTTAATCAGTGTAGTAGTAGATTTTAGGAAATAGAGATGTTTTTTCTGACTCATGCCCAGGGGCTATGCTACTCCCTCTCATTGTTAAAAGTGTTATGCCCCTTCTATGACCCACCCCTTGGGCATTACAAGGAGGGATGTTAGAGGGGAGACAGGAAGAAGGACATAGCTGGGGAAGGGGGAGTTGATTCGGGTGATGGGGACCAGAAGACGCCCTGGACTGAGGAGACAGCTGGAGTGGGATCCCCGTGCCTTGTCTCTATGTCCAGGAAACCCTCCAGATTGAGAGGGTAGGTAACTGAGGAACCGGATTCAGCCTTTCGTCCTCTTTGGGTGGTGTTGTGCAATGCCAGGTTGATAGTGAACAAAACTGCTATAATGGTGGTGCTTGTTGCATCGGTTGACCTGGCGTGCATTATGGAGACCTGGCAGGGGGACACCTTGGGCCCCTGTGTTAAAGGCGTCCATCCCAGATGGATTTACCATGGTACACTGTCCAAGGAAGGAATTCAGGGTAGGGGGCCATTTGCTTCAGGTCAGAGCTGAGCCTGACGGTGCACCCAGTGGGGGACACCAGTTCTTTTGAGTGCATGGCTGTGTGGGGGGTCCCAATGTGGAGTTCAGGATTCTCCTGGTCTACTGTCCACCTGGGTGAGACTGGAGTTTCCTGCAGGAGATGTCTGCCTTTGTCACCGAGAGGGTGTTGGAGTCACCGAGATGGCTTATTCTCAGTAACTTCAACACCTGGGTAGACAAAGAGCCATCATCTGGGGCCAGAGACTTCCTTTTAAATATGGAGGTTCTTGGCCTCACCCTGATGACCACGGCTGGGACCCACCACTCTGGCCATGCGCTCAACCTGGTGTTCTCCCTGGGACTTGAAGTTGATATCATTGAGACTGATCTGGTTGTTTGGTCAGATCATTGCACCATCACGTTTAGCTTCAAAGCCCCCCTAAATGCCCATTCCCTGTGGAAATGGTCCAGTTCCATTCCTTGAAAGGTTTACAACCAGAAGGACTGATAGCAGAACTGAACATTTTGTCTGTACTTGAGGCTTGCATTGATGGTCCAGGGAGTGCTGTGACAGCCTATAATAAGGCTGTCATTGCGGTCCTAGACTGCCTGGTACCAATCCGTGTACACCCCCTGGTGTCACACCTCAGCAAAGGTTGGAGAGGCATTTGAGCAAGACCAGGTCTCTGGAGGACAGGCTGGTTCTGATTATTCATTATGATGAGTATCAGAATGCAATCATCCAAAAAAAGGCAACTTCTATCTCCAGGATGATTGTAGCTGGGAAGAACTGACCAGCTCAATTATTTTGGGTTGTGGACAGGCTATTACAGCTGGCCTGTCTAGAACCAGTCAGAGCTTTTTCAGCTCACAAGAGTGAGGAGTTCACTTAGTTCTTCTCAAACAGTGTCCTCCGTGAGAGCTGGAATCCCTCCAAGCGGAATACCATCCTCCAACAGTGGTGGCCTTCGGGTGGACGGACACACTCGATCACTCTGGGGGGAGTTCCAAATGGTGACGATGTTGGAGGTCTGTGGGGTGATCTCTGGGCTTAAGCCAACATTCTGTGACCTTGACCCAAGCCCAACATGACTACTAGTTGGATGTGTCAAGGTTTTGGGTCCAGTTTTTGCCGAGATTGTTGGGCGTTCCTTGTTGGTGGGTTCTTTCCAGAGTCCCATAAACAAGCTCTGGTTAAGCCCCTGCTGAAAAAAACATCTTTGGACCCCAAAGTCTTGATGAATTACCGGCCACTCTCAAACCTCCCCTTTCTGGGAATTGTTCTTGAGAAGGTGGTTGTGGAACAGGTCAAGGTTCACCTCCTGGACTTCTAAATTTATGAACCATTCCATTCTGGATTTACGGCATTGCATAGCACAGAGACCGCATTGGTTTGTGTGCTGAATGACCTGCTCAGGGCAAGGGACAGAGGAGAGTGAATGATTCTAGTTCTCCTCAGTCTCTCTACAACATTTGACACTGTGGGCCTTGGGGTGTTATTGGACAGGCTGAGGGAGTATGTAGAACTCACCGGCAAGGTCATCAGCTGGTTTGAGTCCTTTCTCTGGGGCAGGTCTCAGAGGGTGGTACTGGGGAATTATTCCTCGGGCCCAATGGACCTGCTCTGTGGAGTCCCCAAGGCTCTGTCCTCTCCCCCATGTTGTTTGCAGTGTACATGCTGCCTCTGGGCGAGGTTATAAGGTGGTATGAGCTGCGTTTTCATTGCTATGCCAATGACACTCAGCTCTACATGTCCTTTGCACCCAGAAGATTGGAAGCGGCCAACGTGCTGAATGAGTTCTTGGCCGAGATCTGGGCCTGGACAACATCGAACTTGCTGGGACTTAACTCGGGAAGACTGAAGTGCTGGTTGTTGAGCCGGGGTGTAGCGGGGGCCTCTGGGGATAGGTTGGGGCTTTTTATTGGCCTAACCGAGCTGGAGGCCTGCTTAAAGGTGAAGAATCTGGGCATTGTTCTGGACAACGAGCTGACACTTGATGCCCAGGTATTGGCCGTTGTCCAGACCAGATTTTACCATCTCTGGAACATCACTCGAATTAAGTCCCTTATCCCCTGCCCAACAACCTGACCATGCTGGTACATGCTTTTGTCACCTTGAGGCTTGACTACTGTAATGCACTCTACCTCAGGGTCAGAGGAGGTGCAATGTGGCACCTGCATCTTCTGCAGAATGCAGCAGCCCGGCTGTTGACTGGACACTCGAGGTTCAGTCACATTACACTGGTGCTGTGTGAACTGCACTGGCTGCCAGTGCACTGGCGCATCACCTTTAAAGGGGGTCTTTTGACTTACAAGGCCCTACACGGGTTGGGTCCAGGCTGCCTGAAGGAGCTTCTGTAGCCCTATACCCTGTCTTGATCCCTCAGATCAGTGGGTGAGGTCCTCCTGGAGTTCGCCAGGGCTAGGTTAAAAACTTCCTGGGACAGGGCATTTGAAGATACAGCCCTGGTCCTCAGGAATTCATTGCCAGGATACTTCCGGGAGGCGCCGTCTCTAGAGTTCTTCAAAAAAAATTTAAAGACCTTTCTGTTCGGGCAGGCCTTTGAGACATGAGGAACTTAGTCTGGGACCATCAGAAGTTTAGGAAGCAGCTTGTTTTTAGACTTTTTCGAGGGTTATTGAAAATGTTTATATTGTATTATTGTCTGTTTTCTTTCTGCTGTATTTGTATGTTTTATTATTTGCTGTAAGGGTGCCCTGAGCCTTTCGGGAAGGGTGCCCGAAATAAATAAACTCTACTACTACTACGCTATTTACCCCTTTGAGGCATTTATAGGTCTCTGTCATGTCCCCCCCTCCTCCTCTCTTTCATAGTGTACCTATTGAAGACCTTCAGTCTCTCCTCATAGGGCTTTCTGATGCAGACCCTGCAATATTTTAGTTGCCCTCCTCTGAACAGCTTCCACAATGTCTACATCCTTCTTGAGGTGTGGTTTCTAAAACTGGGCACAGTACTCCAGATGCAGCCTCTCCAGCTATCTATACAGTGGTAACACCAGCTCCCTCCTTCTGCTGATGATACCCCACAATCCCACTTGCCCCACCAGCTGCCTTGTTTTGCTGTCTCACCACTTTGAGGTCATTAGATATGATTACTTCTAGGTCTCTTTCCTGCTTAAGGATTGTCAAGGCTCTATGATGCCAGTTCGACAAATATTTTGTTGACCAACATTACAGTGATGGATTAATGTCGATCGCAATTGCGGTCGGCATAAATCCATCCAAGAACACTGTGTTTTCTTCGGGGGGCTTCACCCCCCAACCCCCCATGCAGGGGGCTCTGCCCTCCACAGCCCCTCCCATACTTAAGATAATCAGCTCTGAGTCAGAGTTGATTCGGGGTGCAAGACCTCAAGAAAGCAGTCCTGGGGTCCCACGGTGACAGTACAACGACCCATCGCTGTGTCACTGTACTGTCGTTCATGGCAAGAGGTGTTGATGTTAGATCAGCATATGGATTGTCAATACCTCTTCTCCATTTTATACTCTGTATCTGGGTTTCCGGGCCCTAAATGCATGATTTTGCACTTTTCTGCATTGAAAACCCGCTGCCACATGCTTGACAATTCAAGTTTTCTCAGGTCTCTGCACATTTTTTCCATCCCCTCTGAAGAGTCCACCCTATTGAAGATTCTGGTGTCATCCACAAAGAGGCAGACCTTCCCTTCCATATCATCTGCAATGGGTTTTATGTGATAATGACGACTCCAAAACAGCGAATCCGGAATCGTGATGAAAGTTCGGTGAGAACAGATACAGTGACTATTTTTTTTTTCTGTGGGCTTTGTCCCCGCATCCCTCTTACTTATATAACACACTCTAAGAATGTAGCACCTTGAGAAAGGGGTGAAACGGTTGTCACCATGTCGTCCTCACCGATATTCTGTCGACGACATTTAGACTGGCCATTTCAGAGTTGCCAACATTATGTGCCACCTCTGCAATGTTACTTATAAAGAACATTAAAGAGGACCAGTCCCAGTACTGAGCCCTGTGGCACCCTGCTGGTCACACTCACTTCTCCAGAGTGAACTCTGTTTATTACTGCCCTCTTTTACCTGGCCCTTAACCAATTTATTAGCTATTTTACCACCTTAGGAGCTACCTCCAAGCTGCCTAGCTTCTTCATGAGTCTCCTATATGGAATAGTATTGAAAGCCATACTGAAATCTAAGTAGGCAACATTCATCACCCCAGCCTCATCAATTTCCCTGGTCACCCAGTCAAAGAAATCTATCAGATTTGTCTGACATTACCTCCCACCTGAATCCATGCTGCCTCAGGTCTTGTAACACACTGGATTCAAGATAATCTATAATCCTTTCCTTTAGTAATGTCTCCATTAACTTCCCCACTACTGATATCAGGCTGACTGGCCTGTAGTTGCCAGCTTCCTCCCTGCTATCACTTTCATGAAGTGAGACTACATGACTGCATCTGCTCTCCTCCAGTCCTCCAGAACCATTGCTACTTCAGTGAGTTGTTAAAAAGGACTGTCAGAGGTCCAACCAGTACCCCCCCCGAGTTCCCTCAGTACCCTTGGGTGTACCCCATCTAACATCATAGCTTTGTCCACTTTCAGATTTGTGAGTCCCTTCAGAACTCTCTCCTCTGTAAAAGGACTAATGTCTAGCTCCCTCCTTCCAGTGCTCCTGCTGCTTTTATGTGGCCCATCCCCCTCCCCTTCCTATGTGAAGACTGAACAAAGCATTTCAGGACATCTGCTTTTTCCTGATCTACCTCTGCATAGTCCCCACCTAACCTTCCTGTTTTCACTTATTTACCTAAAAAATGTCTTAAACCTTTTTGTTTTATGGATGGGGGTGGAAAAACAGAAGGATGGGAGATTAGAAGCAGTGGAGGCCCCATGCAAGCAGGTGTGGGGACAGTAAGGGTGGGGTGCTAACCAGGAAATAGGGGAAGCAGTTGGTTGGGGGAGGAGCTTGTGCAGCAATCAAAAGAGGAAGGGATGGAGGCAGGAATGGAGGGCAGAAGGGTGTTGATCCTGGGGGATTCCATAATTAAGGGCATTCACTGGGGAAGGAAGGGGAGCCAAAATACAAGTAGGAAGCTGGTTTGAATGCCAGGAATGACAGTAAAGAGGGTGTGCCCAAAAACTGGGGAGATGGTGAGGGGGCTTGGGGGTACCAATCGCAGTTATACACTTAAGTACCAATGACCTAGCCAGGGAGGATGTGGGGGTAGTATGAGAAAGATTCAGAGTGGTAGGGAGGACCTGCAGGGAGGTAGCCATATTGCTGGCATTCTCTGAGGTGTTGCCAGTACCAAGAGCCAGCACGGTCAGGAAGAAAAGGATAGAGGAGTTCAGTGACTGGCTTAGGGAATGGTGCAAGGAGGAAGGGTACAACTGCATTGAAGGCTGGGAGAAAACTGCTCAAATAAAACAGTTTTTTGCACCAGACAGACTGCACCTCATTAGTTGGAGCCTGAGGGTCCTCCAGAACAGGTTGGGGAGGTGTATAATCCAAAAACTTAATTTAAACTACTGGGGGGCAAGTGGACCTGCAGGCCCTGTGGGAGGGAGAGGTCAGTAGTGTGCCAGTGGAGGGTGGAACTGGAGGGTGGAGGTAAAGGGGGAGTGAGGGGTTTAACGGCATTGGATGGGGGGCACAAGTAATGGGGGAAACAAGAAAGGCAGATGGTAGAGAAGGGAAGGAGGCTCAGTCTCTAGGTGGAAGATGGTGTTTCTGAATGCATGAAGTCTGGAAAACAAGTTGGATGACCTGCAGGCATTGTTTGCAGAGAGGGCAGTGTGGGCATCATGGCAGTCACAGAGACATGGGACACACATAGCCATGACTGGGACCTCTCGATCCCTCGGTATACAGGGAGGTAGGAAAGTGGGGAAATGGCAGTTCACATTGGGGGGGCATAATATTTACGAGGTAGGAGTCAGAAGAGGGGAGGATGAAAGCAATGTGGATTCAGCTACTGTCTAATAGAGGGAGAAAGGGGAGGTGGGTGATGGTTTACAGACCACTGAGCCAGGAGAAGGAAAGGGAGAGGGAACTGAACTCACAAATAGTGAGTGCGGCAGGGAAGGGAGAGGTGGTAATAGTGGAAGACTTCAATTTGCCCAAGGTGGACTGTAGGGTGCCGGCCATGACCAGCACAAGGAGTCAGGTGATCTTAGAGGCACTGCAAAGTGGTTTCCTAACTCAGGGCATCACAGAACCCACCAGAGAAGGGAACTATCCTCAATCTAGTGCTAATGAATGGGGATGACGTCCAGGATATAAAAGTCAAGGAGCCCTTGGGTGAAAGTGACCATCGCATAGTGTAGTTCTGATTGGATATGAGCAGGGAAAAGGCCCCCACTAAGATTAAAATCCAGAATTTTAGAAAAGAGTACTTCAGAGAGATGGGTGAGTTGCTAAGGAGTCAACTGGCAAGCATAAGAGTGGACATGGGGATGGACCAAAGGTGGTCTATCATCAAGGAGGGAATAACAGTCACCACAGAGGAGTGCATTAGGCTCAAAGGGAAAACCTCAAGGGCCAAAGCACCCAGCTGGCTTAGTACTGAGGTTGCCCAGGCAGGGTTAAGAGGTCAGCCGACAAGAAATTCAGAAGGACCAAGTGGGAGAAAGACAAGGCGTATACTTGAAAATGGCTAGTGTAGCAGGCAAGGTAGTCTGGCAGGTTAAAGCTCAGAAGGAACTGCAGTTGCTGAGGGAATTAAAAAGGGGAAGAAGGTCTTTTTCATTATATTAGTAAGAAAAAGGACAAGAAAGATGCAATTGTTAGGCTCAGGAAAGGAGACGAATGGGTGGACGAAAATGAAAGCAAAGCCGAGGTACTGAATGAGTACCTCTGTTTTGTCTTCACCAGGAAGAGAGATGGACTGGTGCCACTTGGGGGGAGGGGGGAGGAGAGGAGCAGGGAGGGCTGGGGGCATAAATGTTTTGATAGCAGTGGATAGGATCAGGACAGGGCTGCTAGCTTTGAGGATAGACAAATCCCCAGGCCCAGAGAGCATTACACCCAAGGGTGCTGAGGGAACTGGTGGAGGAGCTTGCAGATTCTTTGGCTGGTCTGTTCAGTAGTTCACTGGAGTTAGGCAGGGTGTTGCAGGACTGGAGAATGGTACACGTTTGTCCCTCTATAACAGCAGTCCCAAGAATGACCGAGGGAATTACAGAGTGCTCAGTCAGACCTCAATTATGTGCAAACTCATGGAGACCATACTTAGGAAAGGTTGGTAGGGTGTCTGTATTAGCATGGTCTCCAGGATGTGAGGCTACATGGGTTCATGGGACAGAGGTCATGTCAAATAAATCTTTGACTTGGTCACTAAAAAATGATTGGGCCAAGCAGTGGATATCCTTTACCTGGACTTCAGCAAGGTCTTTGACTCTGTACTCCACAAGATGTTGATCAGGAAGTTGGCAGATCTTAGGGTTGGAGAGGAGCTGACCAGATGGCTGGAAAACTGGCTGAGGGGCAGGACCCAGAGTGGAGGGAAGTTAGCTATCTAGTACCAAGGAGGTCACCAATGGGGTCCAACAGAGCTCAGTGCTCGGACCAGTGCTGTTCAGTATCTTCATCAATGATACTGAGGGTGGCATTAAGGGCAAAATTTGCCTATTCGTGGATGACACCAAGCTCTATTAGGTGGACACAACAGAGGGGATACAAGACCTAAAAGAAGATCTGGAAAAACTAGACAGATGGTCTGGGATTTGGCAGCTTGGTTTCAATGCAAAGAAATGCAGTTATGCACATTGAAGCCAATAACCTGAGGACTGACAACAGCCTGGAAGGAGTCCAGGTATCTGCATCAAAGGAGGCAAAGGATATGAGAGCGATGATCACTAACAAACTAAAACACTCCTCACAATGTAGGAGAGCAACAGAAAAGGCAAATAAAATGTCAGGTTGTGTTGCCAGAGGGATCAGCAGCAGGTGAGAGGAGGCAATACTGCTCTTGCGGATCATTAGTGAGGCCACTTCTGGAGTACAGTATACAGTACTGGTGCCCATACCTTAAAAAAGGATATTAACCTGATGGAGACAGTCCAAAGGAGAGCAGTGAACATGATCAGTGGGCAGTGTGGTTGGACGTATGAGGAGAGGTTGGACCCTGAACATGTACTTCCTGGAGGAAAGGAGAGAGAGAGGGGACATGATTATGATCTTCAAGTATTTGAAAGGAACAAATAGGGTGGATAAGAAGGGTCTCTTCAAGCTTTACCGGAAAACAAAACATGAGGGGACAAAGTCTCAAGTAGGAGGGAGAAAGGTTTAGGAGAGAGAGGCTGGGAGGCTCTTCTTCATGGAGAGGGTGTTGTCAGATTGGAATGTGCTTCTGGAAGGGGTGGTTTCATTGAAGACAGCAGCTTCAAGACAGGCTGTAATATAGTTCAGGGCCGCTGTTATGGGGGGACAGCCGGGACTTTTTTCTTGGGCCCTGCATTAAGGGGGGCCCACCTGAGCAGCGCTGATATAAGTATTTTTTTATTTGTCCTGTCGTCCTTTTCTGAAGCTGCTATTGACGTGGCGCCACTGTAAAACCTTTTTCTTTGCCATCCAGGTGGGGGGGGGGGATATTTATGTATCAGTCCTACCATTGGACTGTTGCATAAATGACACCTCCCCCCCCCCTTGGATGGCAAAGAAAAACATATTACAGTGGCCGGCGCCGCACAGACCCCTGCTAGACATGATGACGTTTCCCTCCTGCGCATCTGTTGTGAGCGGGAACGGTGCCTAGCGCAGTGCTACTGTACATTGTCCTCAGTCAGAAGAGCACAGCAATTTGAATTGTTAGTGCTTGCTGTGTTAGTTTCACCAATCTATCCACAATGACGACGAGGTCAGGTAGAGGCAGCCAAAGCAACAAGTCACTGAGCCAGGACGGGTCGCCGTCGGAGTACATCAGGCTCAGCTGCTGCCCAGTAGTTGGGTCACAGGGCTTGCTTCGTGCTTGTAGTCATCGTCGCCTCATCGAGTAAGCACCGTGCCCACCACTTTCTAATCCCCAAATCGAATGTGACTGCGATGTGTAGGTGTCCCCACTCGTTCTGTTGACTCCACTGTCCTTGTCCAGACATCCATCCAGGTAAGGGTAAAAAAGGAATAAAAAGCAGGTTCATTGTGTGATTGATGTTACTGATAAGAAGCGGGTACTGGATGCTGGGGGACAATGTATGAATTATTGCCTGCTCCTTTTGCTCCCTTGTTATTCCTCTCAGGTCTGCTTGTGTTTGTAGTAATTTTCAACTGAAAAGCAAGATGGTACCTGCTCTTCAGCAGGAGTTGGATCATTAGCTGGTAATGATCCATCTCCTGCTGAAGAGCAGGTACCGCCTTGCTTTTCAGTTGAAAATTACTGCAAATAAAATACAATCATAGGCAGGCTCAGCCCCACTAATAATTTTGCCTCTTTTTTTTTTGTTTGCACTATTTTACTTTTTATCCTGCTGCAACGCACACCCTCCCCTCTGTGATCTATTGCAGCATCCCCAGACTCACGCCCTCTGTGACCTGCTATGGTGCATGCCCCAATGTGAAGGCAGCAATCCCCCCCCCCACACACACATACGTCTGCCCAAGCAGGTGCCAATTTAAAAAAAAAACACCACTGTGCATGTGCCCAAAGAGAGCAGGGACTGTGATTTGGCAGCAGTGAGGACTCGAGCTGGGCGGGCGACAAGGAGATAGTGTAACAGGCAGCAGAGTAAATGGACTCTGGAGAGCTGGCCACACTCAGTCAGTTGGAAGGACAGAAAGGCAAGACTCACCTCTCTGCTCCACAGCTTTCAACAGTGGACATTATACATTTGTTCCACCTCCTTCCGCATAGTCAGGTTTAACGCTATTACTAGACTAAGATGTGAATATCTGTGTGTTTCTGATCTCGAAATCTCTGCAGATTAGTTCAAGGTACCATATGAGCCATGCTAAATGAAGCCTTTTTATTGCTAGACATATACCACACTCATATTCTGAGCAGCACTGATCAGTGCTCCTGTGCAAGAGGGAAATAGCACTGAATCCAGAGTCCTGTCATGAAGGACTACTGGTCTGTAGCCTCAGAAGTAGAGTAGACTCAGTGAACATTGTGATGTTGATCCTGTAAGTGACTCTTCCACTGCTGATCCTTGGGGCCTGGATTGCAGCACAATTGGTTAAATTATGGTACGGATTATGATTGCAAAACTACTTGAAATATATACATTTTCTGAAGCCTTTGGTATCTGATGTATGTTTTACTGTTACTTTGCAATTGTGTTGATCTTAACAAAAAATTTATTTTTGTATAGTTTTTTGTATGTGGTCTTTGCATTTGCTTGTTATTTGAACTTGTACGGTGCTCAGAGCCTTTTTGGGAAGGTTTGCCTTTGAAATAAAGCTGGTTGCAGTGGATATAGTAGGGAAGGAGGAAGTCACGGGATCACCAGATATTACAAAGAACTATTTTTAAAGAGCAAGTCATACCAAAGAGCTGCTTGTTTAAAGCAGTAAATCAGCAGGTCTTTAGAATTTTTTTCACCCTGTCACCTTTAAGTAATTTAATTTAATTTCACTTGATCGCAACTTCTTTATTGCGACAAACCCTGCGGTGAGGGGGGCCCAGGTCATGCACATGGTGCTGACACCACATTTGGCAAACTGTGGTGATCCAGTATAATTGGGTTGGCGAATGCTGGGGATACTCCATGTCAGCTGAGCCACAGAGGCCTCTGCTCTCTTGGACTCGGTAAGGAAAGTACTATTTTCCTCACTGCACTTGGGAGTCAATAACCAGATAATGTTTAACAAAAGAACATAGCTTTACTAACAGATATTGGCCTGGGAAAGAAATAATTATTGCAACCATAAAACCGTGACCCAGATGCCATTTCTTCAGAAATAAAAACAATTTTGTGCTAAGTCCAAAAGGCTGTCCAGTATGGGATACCCACAGCTTACTTCCTGTGGCAGGGCTCTCCAAGGGGAGAGACCAAGATCCACCTGAGGCCCCAGCCAAGGCTTATATCTCGAACAACATGCTGGTGGGATCAATGGGATTCATTAAGCTTCTGGACCAAGAGTTTTTTCCTTAGGTTTCCCCCAGGAGTCATGGACATAGAGTGATGCAAGTGCGGGTCATGCACGCTTCCACACCTGACCAGCAGATGTTCCCTGTTGTCTCTGCCCACTACTTTGGTGGTCCCGGCCTGTGTACACCCAGTCTCCACAGGAGTTGCTAGCATGCTGGGATGCCACAATCCCTGCTCCCCACACCCAGTAGTATCCAAGTATTAATCCACTTCTTTCATTTGATAACACAGTGGCTTTTTAACCAAGCAAGTACGCCGCAAATATGCTGCTTGTCATCATAACAAGTTATATTATACGCATTGTACTTTTTGATGTAACTGAATATTGAGTTTAATTTAAAGCATGGTATTGTATTACTCAGTAACGGATGTTGTTGTAATTTTTGTGGAACGTCATGCAGCCCACTACGGAAAACGTGCCTCAGGTTAGTGGTGAATTTCCTGAATGAACATATTAAAGGGACACTGTCAATCCTTTTTTGCATCACAGTGTTTCTACTTGAAACCCTACATTTAATGATTGCTTGGCTTTTCTAAAATTCATTGATGTTGTTGGTTGTTTCATGTGTTTCCTTTTGTAGTAAAACTGAAACTTATGCCAACGGTGTGATTATAGTCAACCTTGTTTTGTTTACAGTCTTTGATCTACTCTTATTGCATACTTCCTGAACGTAAGAAATGCCCCCTCTGCATCTAGAGCTGGACAGACTCACCAGGATACCCGGAAATTTCCAGGTAGGCCCCCTCTGTTGGGTATCTGGCCACCTTCTAAATGCTGAGAATCATTTATTAGTTTGTTTTATTAAATGGGGTATTTTGGACCCTGCAAGTAAATGTAAGATGACACAATACTAGTGTATCAAATTTAAGTGAAATACTGACATAGGTATTTCACCTTGGGCCCCTCCCATATTAATTTTTCACATGGGCCCCTGTAGTAACTTTCCAGGTGGGCTCCCTGTACCTCAGTCTGGCCCTGACTGCATCATGAGTGGCTAGGCTGTGTTGGGGGCTGTTTTCAATTCCAGGAAAGATGCAGTGGAAACTGATTGATTACTGTAAAAAACGTTTTTGTCTGGTGACACCAGTATGGTGGACAGTCTATTTTTCACTTAAAAAAGGGAATCAGAATTAAACCACCAGCTATAGCAGCAATCTCTACAGAATGTGAGCAATCATAAAGTGTTCTGTTTTTTTTTAACTAGAAACAAGCTTAGGCCTAAGGGGATTGACAGTGTCCTTTTAACGACACACAGCTTCCCTAAGCATTGCATCACTGTCTGGTTCAAGGTTTCATGAAATGGCTGTTGCTTTGATCTAATATTGGTCTAGCTTCAACATGGATATATCTGGATGGTGGACACCTCCAGGTTAGTTCAACACCTTGTTTAAAAGATTTTTGATGGGTGTTTACACTATGAAGGACCCTGCACATCTATGTTGCCATTAAAGACACCAGCAGCCCTTCCAAACAGTAATATTTTATTGTCATTCTTACTGATTTTTGCCCTTTTATTTCCAGACAAGCTCCAAGTCCTCCTGTCATTATGTTCTGAGCCTGTATCTCACCTGAGAAGCCCTCATGGATACAACTCCTCACCCCCACCCTTCTAGCCATTGCTACTGTAACCCCTAAGTGGCGCTATCCAAAGGGCTACTACCCCTGCCTGTATGGCTAGTGACAGGTTAAGGGGCCCAGGTCCTATGATGGGTACCTCCACCCAGAGGTCGGGGTTGGTAGTGATTAATCTAGCTTGGACACAGCCCTCTGGGACACTGTGGCCCCCCCTTTTCTCCCACTAGTGGCCCACCCTGTACACTACAGTGACTTTTACAATACCCCTGATAAACAAACCACTTACACTTGTGCTTGGCACCTACCCTCTGGACTGGTTCCTTCAACTTGACTATGGGGACCCCCTGTAAAATAAGATGACACAGTACAGTAGCCACAATGCAATAGCTTTAGCATAAACTGACACCACAGTCAAGGTAAATTTGCAGAAACAAACAGATCTGATTTTATTCAGGGAGCTGTAACAAGGAAGGGGGCAAATCAGGTTAATTGGGTTAAACACATCAATAATCACAGTACTGTACATGCACGTAGGAGTCTCATATAGTCACACTCTCTGGGTACCCAGGATGAATAAAGGGGCTAGCCAGGTTCGGTGCAGCTGGTTGGGGCCCTGTGATGGAAAAAAGAACATGCACGCCCAAATTGTAATCCGGAGCCAGATGGCTCAGTTCATGGAAAGAGAAACGCAAGCAAATGAGATGACACACTTTGATTTAATGAAAGGTGCAGGGAACTACCCTGATAATTACTCACAATACCAGGGCTAAACACAGGAAGGCTGATGGATGATCTCTCTGGGTTGTCAGAAGAAGCAGGGTCCCTTTGAGGAAGGATCTTTCTGTGCAGAAAGGTATTGAGGCAAGACCCTCATGGCAGGACCTATCTGCGCCAGGCAGCACGGATTCAGTCCGATTTGGGCTGGAGAAAAACTACTTCCAGCTCTAGCACAGTTTACAGCAATTGGGGAAACCAGAACGCGATCCCCTTTCAGCACATAACATATTTATATGTAAAGGAAATTACTATACCAGGCCAGCTGCTCCTCGATCTCTGATCGCAAAACACTGCAAAACCCGGGAGCACTCACAGCAACTTCAGTCCCTGACAGGCCAATTGTTCTTCAGCAAAATCTTCGGTCTTCTACAGGCAAGCCTGGTTCCCACACTACTTTCTCTTCAGAGACTCAGAATCAGCCCGATGAGCCCTCACTAACAGCTGTAGACAGACTTTAAGGCCTTTCACGTGCTTCCCATATGAGACTACATGCTACAACAGCACAGAGCTCCTTCTCCTGTCATAGACACCTCGCATCTGGCTTGCCAGCAACAGTTCAGGGCATTTTTTTCTACTGCTAACCTAGAGAACAAGCAAGCCCCTCCACCCACCACTGACTCCTCAGAGCAGATACCACCAAGTAAAATCACAGTATTGTATGAAAGTTATCTTGATGACAAATGAAATGCAACAGAATGGACACCTGCTTTGCTCCCTACAGAGACAGAGTGACCTGACCACACACAGGGACCCAGAACCAATGTCTCTTCTCCAGTTTTGCTACCCCCCTGTCCGTCAGTCGAAGCCTGCTACATCACAACACAAACAGTTCAAATGAGAAGTGGGATATGGGTATATTAGGCGCTACCGGTATCTCTTAATTTCTCCAGGTCTGACTGTTCTGTTGCCGATTATCTTGTCTCTTTCCCTTTCAGGTTCGTCTCGCACATTAAACACCTGCCATTACGAACATACAAAGGGGCTATAAGAAATGAAACGGAAGCATCAGACAGTGCCCTTTACTTTACAACTTTCACCACACTGAAACAGTGCAAACAGATAAATGAAAAGTACAGGTGGTGCTACCGGCATCTCTTCGGCACTATAGGCATTCCCTTCATCTATCCCGCTTCATTCTGCTTCTGATTCTCATGCTCACTCCCTTCCAGGTTTGCCTCACATATAAAGCACCTACCGTTATGACCCAATCGCAGTACTCTACAATATAAAAAAAGGTAAACCATGCTCCTGTTTCTGTATACTTCCTCCTATCAAGCAAAGTACTGAACCTGCCATAACAGCTATATCTACCAACTGACACCCTCTACTGGCAAGCATGACAAGTAAAGTACAACAGGAACTACTTTGGTGCAAAAACAACTTTTCTACTCTTTTTAATTATTTTTAAAAATTATTTTCAGCATTTAATAAAAATGATAACATAGTGCCCATTTTCTAAGTGCAATAATACCCTCCAGGGTGGGTGGTATGGGCAATACCTGACCTTCCGGGAGCTGTAAGGCCCTCCGCCTGTGACATCAGGCCTCATAACGGCTCTGGACGGTGCAGTATAGATCAATACCACCCACCCACCCTGTCAGGTATTATTGCTTACATTGTTACATTAGCAGTAGTAAAAGAGTCCCATTAAACAACCTGCAACACCCAATTCTATTTTTGAAGAAGGGAATCAATCATACAATGTGTGTTATATAATAGACACATTATGATGATAAATGGTGTAACAGCTTCACTTTGAAGTAATGTAATTAACGTGCTTTTCCAATATTACAGGTGTCATAAACAAATAGAGGAGGTTGACTGTCTGCCCACATTTGAAAGCCTGTTGTGATCTCTTCTTCAAGTTGTGCCCCAACGTGTTCTCCACAGCACATGAGAGGAAGACTGCCTAGTGTTAAAAGCCTGTTGTGATCTCCTTTTCAAGATGTGTCCCAACGTGTTCTTCACAGTACATGACAGAACAAGAGCCAGCCTCTGAAAGCCTGTTGTGATCTCTTCTTCAAGTTGTACCTCAATGTGTTCTCCACAGCACATGAGAGGAAGACTGCCTAGTCTTGAAAGCCTGTTGTGATCTCCTTTTTAAGATATGTCCCAACGTGTTCTTCACAGCACAAGAGGAAGACTGCCTAGTGTTGAAAGCCTGTTGTGATCTCTTCTTCAAGTTGTGCCCCAACGTGTTCTCCACAGCACATGAGAGGAAGACTGCCTAGTGTTGAAAGCCTGTTGTGATCTCTTCTTCAAGTTGTGCCACAACGTGTTCTCCACAGCACATGAGAGGAAGACTGCCTAGTCTTGAAAGCCTGTTGTGATCTCCTTTTCAAGATGTGTCCCAACGTATTCTTCACAGTACATGACAGAACGAGAGCCAGCCTCTGAAAGCCTGTTGTGATCTCTTCTTCAAGTTGTACCCCAACGTATGCTCCACAGCACATGAGGAAGATTGCCTAGTGTTGAAAGTCTGTTGTGATCTATTTTTTTTTCAATTGGGTGTCTTAACTTGTCTATCTGTTCAAAAATGTATCACCATAAATCTGGTTACCAGAAGCGGAAAGAAAAAAAGGAAAGAGAAAAAGCAGAATCAGACCTGAAAAAAAGTAAACCAATTCTGAAGTACCTTTTAGGTAATGTGCATGAAAATGAAGCCCAACCAGATATCCCCTCACAGGAAGAAGCTGAATGTCAGACTATGTCTAACAATATGGAGGTCGAAAATGCAGCTGTATCCATTGCGGCATCTCAAGGTCAATCACAGGAACATGAAGGCACATGTGCCTCAAAACAGCTCCAGAATGATGACAGTGACTTGTGCTATGTTTCAAATGACCCGGGTCTGTGGCCAGAAAATGTATCTGACATTGAGAGACAAAATATTGTCAAATGTTTAACAATCCAATTTGATGTGAAGAAATTCAAGAATTCGATACCAGCTGATCCTGATGGTCGATCATTCCCTGAATATCTTTTGTACTCTAAATCCTCAAATGGTCGTGAGAGGACACAGAGGGACTGGTTAATGTGGAGCAAGACTAAAGCAGCATTATTTTGTGTCCCATGCTTTTTTGTTTTCCAGTGTCCTGATAAAAAAACAATCGGTGCACTGTGCAAAAAAGAAGGTCTTAACCCAAATGGCAAGTGGCATAAATTATATGATAAGCTTCCAGAACATGAAATGAGTAGTGCACACCAGCATTGTTACTGGCAATGGAGAAACCTCCAACATTCATTACAAGGCAAAGGGACTGATAGCCAACTGCAGAAACAAATACAGTAAGAAGCAGAAAAGCATAAAGCATTATTAGAGAGACTTTTGGATATAACCTTGTTTCTAGCATCAAGAAATTTGGCATTTCGAGGTGGTACTGCCAAAATTGGTGATGCACACAATGGTAACTTCTTAGGTGTGCTGGAACTGATCTCGAACTATGATCCCATTCTGTGTGATCATTTAGAAAAGGTGAGGCAAAAGCAAGACAGGGGGGAAGAATGATGGCTCATTACCTATTGTGGGAAAGTCAGAACGAGTTCATAGAGTTATGTGGTCAGCAGGTTTTGAACAGAATTCTAACAGAGAGAAGTGAAGCCATTTATTTTTCTGGTATTTGTGACGCTACTCCAGACATCACTCACACAGAACAGAATGTGGTTGTCCTTAGATATGTACATAAGGATCAAGATACCGAAGAATGGACAATTCATGAAAGGTTTCTTGAGTTCTTTGACTTCTCAAAAAAAAAGTGGTGAGGAAATTGTAGACATGCTGCTAATGAGATTGCAAAAACATGAAGTCGACATCGTTGATTGTCGCGGACAAGGTTTTGACAATGTAGCAAACATGTCTGGAAAAGTCAAGGGGATGCAAGCTGGTATTCACCAAATGAACCCACTTGCCACTTATTCTCCATGTGCCTGTCATTCTCTGAACCTTGTGGGGATGCATGCAGCAGAATCATGCCCTGAGATCGCAACATTTTTTGGATGCGTAAATCGGCTGTATATTTTGTTCAATGGAAGCCCTGAGAGATGGGCTATTTTGAAAGAAAAAACAGGTTGCTCGCTACACAGCATGTCAGAAACCAGGTGGAGTGCTCGAATCAAGGCAATTCGCCCTATTGCAAAACACCTTCTCAGCATTATGGAACCTCTAGATTATATCATACAGTCCAAAAAAGCTCTCTAATGAAGCACTGGCAGAAGCAAAGGGTCTGCTAACATACTTAAAGTCATACAATGCAAGTGTGCTTGCCACATTTTGGATAAAAATTCTCCAAAGTTTTGAAGAGAGAAACTTGGTTCTTCAGTCTACAGCTATTTCATTAGACATATAAACACAGAGTTTGATGGCAGATAAGGACCACTTGGCCCACCCAGTCTGCCCATTTCTGTACCTAATGGATAAGCTGCAGATCCTAGTTAACCAGCAGTCTACTTCTTTCTACCCCAACCCCCTAGAATTAACTTATGACTGTCCCATGCATGTTTGAATTCAACCACTGTTTTTGACTCCACAACCTCCTCCGGAAGGCTGTTCCATGCATCCACAACCCTCTCTGCGAAAAAATACTTCCTTATATTACCTCTGAGCCGCCTCCCCCTCTATCTTCAAATTGTGCCCCCTTGTTCTTGCACGCATCTTTTTTGAAAGATGCTATCCTCTTGGACTTTGTTGATTCCCTTGATGTACTTGAAAGTTTCTATCATGTACCCCCTCTTCCTCCTTTCCTAGAGGCTATACATATTAGGCTCCTTTAGTCTCTCTTCATATGTCTTCTGGTGCAGACCCTGCACCATTTTAGTTGCCCTCTTCTGAACAGCTTCCATCCTGTCTATGTCCTTGCGGAGATTGTGTCTCCAGAACTGCACGCAGTGCAGTAAAGATGAGAACTGAAATGGGAAGGAAGAATTTGAGAAGGAACAGCTCATAGGAGAAGGGAGAAGAGACATCAAGGCACAAATTGGATACTGGTGGATTATGTAAACTGCAACACCACCACTACCCACCTTTGTGTGATTATGTCTTGCTACAGAGTACCCAGGAATAGCCACAGCAGGATTCTAGACCTCAGTGGAGAGTCAAGATTCAGATATGACAAGTACATTCAGACATAGGTTAAGCAGAATAGATTGCAGTTGGTTATTTTTTGGGAGGAGGCTATGGATATCTAAATGAGCAACCATCAATCTTTGGGAAGCTGAAGGGGTGTGGTTGTGCTATGGCCAGGATTTAGGTCAATGTCTCCTGCTACCAAAGGAAGAAAACAAGGAGCTTTATCAAACCAATATGCTAATTCAAGGAGGGGGAGGTAGAACGATCATGATGAAAAAAAGGGACATAAAGCACCAGTGAGATTCAAGATGTAGCCAAGGAGCAGGAAGGAGTTGACATCCAGGAAGCCAAGGAGAATAGTATAGTGCTATGCCGCTTACCAACAAAAACATGTGGTAACATCATCCTAATGCTACCATAGCACAAATCAAGTATGTACATTCAACAAGTCTTAAGCCAGCCTGTCGGCAACGCTACCACTCACGACGCTAGAGACCCGAGTTCAGTAGCACACTCTGGGTCATCACTAGCTGGCCAGGGAGAGGAGCATTAAGCATCCCACAGGATGCTCTCCGGGGAGAGAGGGAGGGTTGCCATCTCCACTGCTATGCTGCCATCTGGGTGACCACAAGTGGTCGGGCAGATCAGGGGATTCCAGTGGAGGGTTGGGATGTTGGCTATATCCAGGTACACCACCATGCCTCTGCGCATGACCCCTTGATCTCTCTGCATGTTGATGTCCTTGGGCAAGGGAGAAAACAACAGAAAAATGGCACCTGCATGCCAGGATAATGGAGCACTCAGCACCATTCCAGATCTCCCATGTCTGTCCTACAGCAAAGGCTTCTAGACAGTATACAGATGTCCATGGGGGGAGGGTCACCTCATCCCTGCCTGGAGGGGTGGGACCATGGCTCATTGGGGGAAGGCCAGTACACCACAGCACAGGTAAGGAAAACGAAAGCTGACTGGATGCCTTGGCGACTCCTGAAGGAGTTGCCATGCAGGTGACAGGGGAATAAAAACATTAATTAATAAAAAAAAGACTTACAAATCTTGAGTAGAGGCCACCTTTAATGATGTAAGTCATTAGTTACAAATTAGCTATAAAAGCTTTTTTTAAAAATAGCTGAGAAAATTAAACACACACTGAGCATGAATCAAAGGATGTTAGACGTACATTTTTGCTAATATAAAAAACTATACAACAACATTTTTTGCTGACTAACAAACACTGCTGCTTTAAAAATATTTGCATCAAACTGAATTCTGTCTTTTTAAGGCCATATGCACTGTTTTCTATAATAATACATCTAGTCGAGCTGTTTAAGTGAGAGGTCCACAAAGCTATACTAACATAACTGAATTGAAAGAGGAAATGCAGTTCTTCAGGAATTAATGGAATGCCATTATTTCAGAGGCAAGACTAGTGGCACAGTCAGTGGATGTAGTACCCAAGTTTGACTTTGAAACAAACCGGCAAAGAAAACGCAAGAGATTTCACGATGAAACTCCAGATGAAGAAACCAGTCAAAGTGCAGATGATAGATTCTGTAACACAGTCTTCTATGTCTTCCAGATATGTGAATGGATCCATTAACATATCTGGAGTGTGTAGTATGGTATGGGCTGCACACCCATTGGCTCACACTGTGGACCAATGGGCGTACAGCCCTACCTACGGTGTCAGTCGGTGGGCGGTGGGGAGGTAGGCAGGTGGAGTGCTGCCGCCAGCCGCTGACCGGGGGGAGCGGGGCGGTGGGGATCAGTGGGCAGGTGAGGAGGGGGGTCCACTGGACCACCAGGCATATGGGTTATCTCATTCTTTAACTTAAGCTCGCAATCGGGCAGAAAGCGGTCCACTGGACCACCAGGGATATTGAATTTCTGTTTATACACCGAAGCCCATGATCGGGCAGAAAATGGTCCACTGGACCACTAGGGATATTGGATTTCTGTTTATACACCGAAGCTCATGATTAGGCAGAAAGTGGTCCACTGGACCACCAGGGATATAGGATTTGCTGATTATTTAATATGTAATCCCGCGATCGGGCAGGAAGCGGTCCACTGGACCACCAGGGATATAGATTTCTTGGATTATTTACTGAAGCCCGCGATTGGGCAGACAGCGGTCCACTGGACCACCAGGAATATGGGGGACTTTATTTCATTTTCTAATGCCCACGATTGGGCTGTGGGGCACATTGCCGTGCTGCAGGGGGTGTCAGTCCCCGACGGCTGCTGCCTGGTAGGGCACCAGGTGAAGTCGTTATGGTTCAGGGCACCTGCATGCAAATGGAGCCATAATGACATGCAAATGGCCCCATTTGCACCTTGCATAAATTATGGCCCCATTTGCATGTCAACTTTTGGATATCGCAGTTGATGCGCCTTGCGCAATGGAACTTGCGCTAGTGTATCCCTATGCTTCACTCTGGCCACTGGCACTCATGCGCACTCCAGGTGGCCAGGCTGCAATGTTCAACGATGCTGGGCCATGGCACAGCTCCATCGACTATCACCTAGTCCATGCCCCTGCACAGCCAAGTTGAGCTGTGCCCAGGCTTGCGCCACAGCCTGGCGCAGTTTGAATATCTGGGCCCATATATGCAGCTTATTTATTCGGTTGACTTCCTGACTGTGTAATCTTCTATTGTTGTTTAAAGTAACAGTGTTCATGCAATAACCACACATTTACAGCTTTAATCAGTGCTTGGGGTTCCTATGGCACATTAAAGGGAATGTGAACTGGTCACTTATGTGCAGCTGCTTGAAATGTCTCTATTTCCATAACTTATATTCGTACCTCTGAAGGATACCTTATGGAACTCTTGTGAATAAAAGGAGCTGTCAGCTGTGTTTTTTATTATTTCCTTTGTCTGGACAACATTCTGTGCATTTCATTTAACCAAGAATTTGGAGTTCTGACTATGTCACATTATGGTTTCAGAACCGTTAGTTCATGCTCACATTTCTGAAAACATGAAGTGACAATCTAAACTCCAAATTCTTGGTTTTATGAAAGGAACTACACAGAATGTTGTCAATACAAAGAAAACAATACAAACACAGCTGACAGCTTTAGTTTTTATTCAAGTACAGTTAAATAACTGTCCTTCAGAGATATGAATATAATGTAGGTAAAGAGACATTTCAAGCAGATGCACATAGGTAATCAGTTCCTGTACCCTTTCATGTGTTTACAATTCGTTCTTGTGTCGGCCAAAAACAGGAACTAATTTAAATGCATTACCTTGCACAAACATGGACCGCGGTATGCTAACAGCTATTCATTGTTGGTTCTGTTGTGAGCTCTGTTTATTTTTAAATTATAGCTATGCAATATTTTTATAAATAAGAACAGAAACTGAAAGGGGGAGGCGGTACTTAATCACCCTTTCAGGGAATGAATGGCTGGGCAGCAGAGACAGAAGATGGTAATACATGTGAAAGCACTTGTCAGGTGAAGTATATTTGGGAGACTTGTCCGCATTTACACAGTAACATACTGTAGGAAGATTCCCTTCTGAAGTCTATCATCCTGTCATGATAGAGCACAAGGGCAGAGGTTATCAAGGATCACAATAAATATTACATTCAGCAGGTCAGTAGAGTACATACATGAACATTTGTGAAGGACAGAGAAATTAATAAAATAAAACAACTGTTTAAAAATCGAAAGTATTTATTTAAAAAGTAATTTCAGTATTTCTCCTGGATCTATCGCCGCATCTAATAAAACATTTGAAAACATTATAGCGAGGTACAATTCACCTTGCATCCAATACGTGTTCTACATACAGAATTTCACAACCACGTTATTTATTATTCAGGAGGTGTGCATGAATACATGTACATGATGTCCATCTTGTAGAGTTACATTGTATTTCCACTTCCTCATTAGGTTTCTAAGCTTCTTATGGAGATGACAGCTGTTCTTCTGCTAAAACCAAAAAAATGAAAAAGACATGTAATGTTCATATACACAGTTCATATCTAAAAAGTTAAAACCATGGCCTTCTCTCTGTCTGAATTCTGTTCAAAACTTGCTGACCACACAGTGAATTATTGTATAGGACAACACTGGCTAAATGCAAGTTAAGCATGGTGATTCTTACTAGATGTGTTTTCTTAATAACAAAGTTTATCTAAATTCTAGTCCATTTTCAGAGCAATCGGGCAGATTATGTTTGACAGTTCTCTGTCATTTTAAAATATTAATCATCTTGCATGATGCCCTGGTCGCAATGTAACATAAATTGCAATTCCTGCATCCTTATACTGCAGTATAGAAGTTGCATATTATAATGTGAGGAGGTGGTCCAGACCAATCTAAGTGCTCATTTCCCATGTGTATCTGCGACTTACTCTTTCAAACAGTAGGCTAATCACTTCAGTAGCAAGACTTTGGTCGTAATCATCAGTCACACTCATAAACTTCTTTCTTCTGACACAGTTCCAAGGCTGGATATCAGACATGTCAGACTTCTTCAATAGGCAGTGCAATTAATGGAGAACATGGCAGGAAAGCCAGCTAAGCATTTTACCACAGATCCCCCCAAGCTAGTTCAGGGAGCAGCTGCTCGAAAGCTCAAGCTCTTCATTCTTCTATTCCAAGTCTTACTGACCTACTCCTTCAGGCAGTTCTGGGCATTTCTCTTGAAATCCAAAATGTTTGGTTGGCAAATAGGAGCTGTAAGTCATATTAAGGGTGCCACCTTTAGGTCCATCTAGGTGCCAACACCAACAATTACAGAGTATCTCTGCTAAGCTGTACTCTGGGCTTCATTATGCCTGGGGGCTGTACCTCCTGATGCTGGTTTTAGTCAGTACTAAAAACTCTGCAGCAGGTGAACTAGAAGTCCTTCACATCTTGTTGTCTCCAGCCTACTTCCTGCCTTCACTGGAGCAGGTACTCTGCAAGCAGTGCTGTGTCACAGTGGCAGAGCTGAGGACAGCAGACTGTAAGTCAAACAGTTCTTTTTGGACTTCTTTTCTTCATGGGCAGCAAAGAGTCTTATAGACACTAATTGGAGTTAAATTGAGCTGCTTCTGAGCGGGTTCCCATCTCAGCCATGCAAGCTGTACAGACAGTCCCCACTCCTCTGCAGTGTTTTTTCCTATGGTTTCTGGCCAGAATTCCTCCCCACAAAACCCATGGGGACATGATCCATTTCAGGTCACCAGTAGTTCGATTGATCTGAATATTGAAAGTTAGGAGCCCAACATAGTGACCACCATTAAAATGTCCGATCAGCAATAAAAGCAGGTTAGACACACATATCTATCTTTACTATAACACCAGACAAACAACAAGATATTCACACTTCCTAAAGAGGCTCTCTTTGTGCAAGCAGCGACTGCAGAATGTTGCAGATTCACACTTTCTAGCTGGTCACAAGCGTTCATTCTCTCAGATACAGCACCGGCTAATTTCTAAACTCAGGTTAGCCAGGCTCTTAAATAGACAGGCGTGGAGTCTCATTCACTATGGCACTATTGTGCCAGTAGAGATAACTACTTAAGACAGGACGCCTGACAGTGGACATTAAGGATCCCATGAAAATAGTATAGTGAATCCTAGTTTTTAGGGTTATTACTGCAGCATCGTATAAATTTACTTCCTCCAAAACCTTATTGCTACGTTGACGTTGCTCAGCTTCTCTTACATTAATAATTGCACCATGTTATGTTAAAATCCTGTAACCTCATTGGTCAAAAAATACTGCATTGCCTACAGCTGAAGAATTGCATTTATAAAAAGCATTATAAAATAGGTAAAAGAAATCCTTCACCCTGATTGGTCAAAAGACGTGTCCTCACCTGTCAACAAACTGAAAGGTGGCACTACTTTCCTAATACCTTAACCTCCATAGGTGAAAGGGCAGCAATATCATTGAGCAACTGATGTCTTCCATTTGAGAAATAAATGAAAATGTGTTTATTTTTTTTTACATTAAATTCTTCAGCCGTGGGTAAGCAGGATTTACCCACACTCATGTGACATGTTTTGATCAATGAGGTTACAGTATTTTCACACACCATTGTACAATTTTGAATAACTCAGATTTATTTGAATAACACTATAACTTGCATACATGTAAGTCAAAATATAGTTCTTTGCAAGAAGGAGTAATATAGTGTTACATCATTTGAAATTAGTATGAAGTATGAAGTATGCAAATGTAAGCAGAGTATATTCATTAATAATTCTAGGATATAGAGACTACTGGGTGTGCATAGAGTTGCTCATACAGTATTTTGTATAGTGTGTAGTGCAGTATGAAATGTGTGCATGACTACTTTTGCTTTCAAAATGAAATTGACTCATACAGTCTACAGAGATTACAGAGTGCTGTTCAACCAGAGTAGGGTATAATCACAATCCATGACCTTTGGAAATGTGGTACAACAGCATTTGAAAGGGAATTCTAGATGGAACAACACTCCATTATACACTATATTATGTTTTCAAACATCATTTAACTAATGAATCCAGTTTTTTAATTGACATATGTAACATTTTAATGCTATACTTTAGCAATCAATGGTTATCATTAGTTTACAGTATTGTATGCCTTTATTTAGAAAGGTTTAATAGGATAGGTGTTAATTCCATTTGTATAAAAGATATATTTTAATGTTGTGGTGAACTGTGATATATTGTGAATTCATTTTTACCACTAAAAAAAGTAATTTCTAAAAAATTTATTACACATCAAAATACTATCACTGAACCTATTTTAAAGATTGATAATAAAACAGTTATCAATTACCTTTAGATGTGTGTCATTTTGTTCATTTGCTGTTATGAGAAGGTACGATGAATGACAGTAGCCATTGATGCCAACACATATCTAAAATCATAAAATGTTACCAGTTATGAAATAATGAGAGTGCGTGTCTTCTGGGATTTACACATGATAGGTGTGGGGTAACACGAAACACAGCCGAGTGACTTGAAATGCATGAAAAGTCTATAAATCTCAATACTACATGTGCCATGAAGTACATTGTTGTGATTATAAAACAATCCTAATATTGTTATAAAAATGAATAAGGTTCACAGGTTGTCTGTTGCATTCGGACCACTGCCAACCATGGTGGGAATCATGAGGGTTTACATCATGGCTAGCAGCAGACCACATTTATAAACAAATTCTTCTGTTGTTATAAATATGAATAAGACTCCAGGCTAAAAATACAGTCCTTCATTGAATATGGCATTGGGAAAGCTTCACAAAATCTTGTTTTTAGCTTCACTAACAGCCCCAGAACTCACCTGAGAGCACCAAAAACCCCAGAGCTTAAGGGGGCCTGGCGGCCCCCAGACCCCGGCTCACTTTGTTAGGGGTATAGGGGCCCTTATCAGACTGCCTGCCCGGGGCCCTGAAATTGCTAGCTGCAGCCCTGGTTAATGGGAAAATAAGGGTCAAGGGAGGGGCAGGTAGAGGGGAAAGGTGGATTGGGAGGACAGGGTGAGTAGCTTAAGCTGAGGATCCTGCAATACGAGCAGACTAGATAGAACTAAGGACCTTATTCTGCTGGCTTCTTCAAACAGTATTTTTGTAAGTTACGACTCAGTTATTCTTTCCTCAGTTGTGCCTTTGCACTCCTCACTGCTTTCTTTACATCCCTCTATGTCTCCTGATACACCTCCTTGTCTTCTTCCCTCTGCATCTCTTTATACCTCCTAAATGCTACCCTTTGAGCCTTTATCTTTTCAGCCATTTTCTTTGACAACCTTTTTTTTCCTCTTGTTTTTGCTCACTTCCTTTGCACAGAGCTTTGTTGCCTTCACTATGCCCTCCCTTAGCTTAGCCCACTCTTTCTCCACCTCACCCCAGTCATGCCCTTCATCTAGGCCATCTCTGGGGCATTCACCCATTTTTTTTTAAATCTGCCCTCCAGAAGCCCAGGACCCTCATGCTTGTGCAGTTTGCGTCCACCACCATTCTTATATTGAAGCACACTGTACGATGATCATGGGTCCTCAGGTGACATCCCACCTTGGTGTCTGCAATACTGTCCCTGTTAGTGAGCACCAGCTTCAGTATTGCCTCATCATGAGTGGGATCCCTGACTAGTTGCATGAGAAATGCCCCCTGCAGGGAGTACAGCATGTCACTGCTTCTAGCTGAAGCTGAAGCTGGCAGGCTCCAGTCTACATCCAACAGATTGAAGTCCCCCAACAGCAGCACTTCTCCTTTTTCTCCCATTGTGCCAATGGTTTCCACCAGTGTCATACCTCATTTCTCCCCATGTTGGAGGTCTGTAGATCATGCCAGTGCATGTAATGGTTGCATTTCCCATCTCCAGGGTGACCCACAGTACCTCCAACCTCTCCATTCCCTCCTGGATTCCCTGTATCTCTGTCACTTTGATACCCTCCCTTACATACAGCACCACCCTACCTCCCTCTCTTCCCACCCTATCTTTCCTGACCTCAGCATAGCCTGGTATGGCTATGTTCCAGTCATGGCTGCCTGTGCACCTTGACTCTAATGGTCATGATATCCAGGTCTGCTTCTGCCATGAGTTCCTCTAGGTCCAGAATTTGATTTCCTAGATGTCTCGTATTTGTACACATGGCCTTCTACGTTTTGCTTCCACTCTTCCTGCTACCCCCCCTTTTTTTCCTGTTTGCCCTGCCTCATTTTCCCCTCTCTTTTTACATCTCATGTTCTAATCCCTTTTCATTTTTATTACTCTGTTTTTCTTTACTTTGCACCTTGGGGGATTTATCTCCCCTCAAGTCCTCCCTTCTCTCTATAAATTCCACACTGGGTCTCTATCAACTCTACTAGTCCCTAACCTCCCTTGCAGGGTCCCTGCAGTCTTGGCACTCCCAAGACCATTTGTGCAGTGACACTCTCCCAGGCAGGGCAAGCACTTACCTGGGGGACATGTGTGCTGGCACATGTCTCAATGTGCCCAGTAAAGCAACACATATGGAAAGCGTATAAGTATATGATATCACTATTAAGTGCATAAAGCATGCTTGGTTCAGCCTTGTTCAGCATGAATATCCAGACATCTGGTTTCTGGGAATTTTTGCCCCAGAGAACAACTCTCAGTGTCTGGCTTAGTCTTTTGAGTGCTATCTTGTAACCAGCCTTGAGCCACTGGTTACACTCTACCCTGCCTAGAAATCCTTGCATCCCCACAAGTGTCAGCAGAAACTTGTGCCATTTCCTTTTTTTTTTTACCAATTATTTTACCAGGTGAGACACAATAAGCTGAAGTCTTGTGTGCAGGTGCAACCTGGGAGCATGAGGAAGTTAAGTGACTTGCTCAGGGTCACACAGTATGCAAGTGGGGGCTGTGGGATTCAAACCCAGGTCTCCAGATTTGCAGCTCAGAGCCTTAAACCATTGCACCATACTGCCTCCTTTTCTGGGTGGTACTACCCTCCTGACACCTTGATGAGTGAGTTTGTGCCAAGCCTCCCTCTACCTGCGACCATCACAGGCTGGAATACTCACCGGCTCCAGTGTCTTGAGTGAGCCATTTCTGTTTTTCAGAACACTCAAGAGGCCTTAAAAGTGTACTATATGGGCTGACGTTCGATATGTTTTCTGTAGGAGAAACAGGGTGCCCACTAACTGCACACTCCCTAACACCACCTTACTTGACTTGATCTTACACATTAACACATAAAACCAGCAGTTAAATGCCTAAGGGCTGGAACGTACAGTATATCAAGGCCCCCTGTAGCAGTCTTTACTTTCCCAGTTTCGTTGGCATTTCTTCTTTTTCCTCTCTTCTCAGTTCCTTCTGATCTTTTCAGGGACACGATAGTAAAGCCTAGCTCCACCTGCAAGAATACAAAGAAAACACACACACACACACACACACACACACACACACTCACACTTACAGAAAAATGTCTGATACTTTTCTTATTATTTTGTCAAAATATAAAAGTTTTGGTTTAAACTAGGCAAATGACAAAGTCCATTACTGAGCACAGTCCTTATGGGAACAGCAACTCACTTCAAGCAGATCTCCCTTGAGAGATCATTAAGTGCTTCAAATAAAAAACATAGCTATATAGATACATAGAATTTGTCGGCAGATAAGGACTGCCTGGCCCATCTAGTCTGCCCATTTTGTTCTACCTGTAATTTATGCTGCAGAATGTAGCTGATCTGTGGCTCTCCTACTCTTCCCTTTTTCTAGGGTTCCCTTGTATGTGTGTCCCATGCACTTTTGAATTCTTCCACATTTTTTCCCCACCCCTGCGGGAAGGCTGTTCCAAGCACCCACCACCCTCTCTGTAAAGAAATACTTCCTCACATTACCCCTGATTGTTCCTCCTTCCAATTTCATCGCAAGTCCCATAGTTCTTGTACATCTTCTTTTCTGAAAGATGCTACCCTCCCAGGGGTGTAGCTACAAGGTGCCCTCTAGGAATTTGCTACGCTACTGTACCCTCCTGTGCCTTATTGATCCCTTTAAGATATTTATGCATCTCCATCATGTCCCCTCCCTCTCTTCGCATCTCTAGAGAATACATATTGAGGTCTTTCAGCATCTCCTCATGTGACTTTTGGTGCAGCCCCTGTACCATTTTTGTAGCCCTTCTTTGGACTGCCTCCACTCTATGTCCTTCCCGAGATGTGGCCTCCAAAACTGGATATTGAACTCCAGATGAAGCCTAACTAATGATCTGTATAGTGGCATCACAGGCAAGGGATACCAAATTCATAAAAGGAAGAACTGGTTCTCAGTAAGAGTACAAAAATTTGGAATGGCCTATCTGTGGAAGTAGTAACAAGAAAGACAAGTGAGGAATTTAAGCATAGTTTGGACAGTTACTTAATTTCCAGTAACATAAAGGGTTATTGATATTATAGGACAGGGGAATATAGATAAATGGCGAGTATTATGGACTTTGGTCTTTTCTGCTCTGGCTGCCTATGATACCTGTGATACCCGTGATACCATGATACCTATGATCATCAGCATCCCACTGGCCCTTCTAACCACCTTCTCACACTGTGCAGCCACCTTTAAGTCCTCAGATATAATTATTCCTAGATCCCTCTCTAGTTTGATGGCTGACAGTACCTCCCTTCCTCCCCACTGAGTACTCCTCTCTCGGGATCCTGTGACTTAAATGTATAATTTTGCACTTCTTTGCATTGAATTTCAATTGCCATACATTTGACCAATTCTCCAGCTTGCCCAGGTCCCTTCTCACTGCCCCCCACCATGTGTTTACCCTATTGCAGATCTTCGTGCCATCTGCAAAGAGGCACACCTTCCCCTCCAGCCCCTCTGTAATGTTGCTTATGAAGACATTAAAGAGGACTGGGCCTAGCACCAATGCTCAAGGCACCCAACTGTTCACCTCCCCTTCCATGGACTGAACTCCATTCATTAACACCCTTTGTGTCCTACCGCTCAGCCATTTTCTAACCCAGTTAACAACCCTGGATCTGACTCACAGCCTTCTCAGCTTCTTTATTAGCCTTTTATGCAGGATGGTTTTGAAGGCCTTGCTAAAATCCTGGTAGGCCACATCTACCGCCCCTCCCTGATCGATCTCCCTTTTCACCCAGCTGAAGAAATCTAACAGGTTTGTTCAGTAAGACCTTTCTGCTGTGAAACCATGCTGTCTCAGATCCTGCTGTTTGCTGGATTCAAGGTATGTCACAATCCTTTCCTTGAGTAGTGATTCCAGCAATTTTCTTACCACTGAGGTTAGGCTGACTGCCCTATAGTTACCAGTCTCCTCCTTGCTCTCACTTTTATGGAGAGGGACAACATTCGCCCTCTTCCAGTCTGCTGGAACCACGCTTGTTTCTAATGATTTTTTGAACAAGGCTGTCAGTGGTCCTTCTAGCTCCTTTCTTAGTTCCTTTAGAATTCTGGGATGTATTACGTCCAGCCCCATTGCTTTATCTATTTTCAGTTTTTTTAATTCCTTTATGACTCCCTCTACCGTGAACGGACTGGTATCTACGATCCTCCCCTTGGCACTTCTTACACCTAGCTGTGGTCCCTCCCCGTTCCCTTCTACTGTGAAAACTGAACAAAAATATTTGTTGAGGATTTTAGTTTTTTCCTGATCCCCTTCGGCTGACCCCTTCCCTTCCTTTTTTAGTCTCACAATCCCACACCTGATTTTTCTCTACTCTCTAATGTATCTAAAAAAGATCTTGTCTCCTTTTTTAATTACCTTGGCTATCCTTTCTTCAGTCTGTGCCTTGGCCTTTCTGACTGCTTTCCCCACCTCCTTTAGCTTTCCCAGATACATTCCTCTATCTTCTTCCCTCTGTGTTTCTTTGTATTTTCTGAATGCTGTCTTTTTTCCCTCACCTTCCCTGCTACCTCCTGTGAGAACCAGAGTGGCTTTTTCTTCCTCTTTATTTTACTTATTTGCCTAATGCAAAGGGTTGTGTCTTCCACTATGACTCTCTTAAGATGTGCTGATGGTTCCTCTACATCTCCTTTTCTCACTCTACCCCCTAGAGCTTTCTTCAGACATACCTCCATCTTTGCAAAATCGACCCTTCTGAAATCCATGACCCTTGCCTTTGTGTAGCTGGATTTCTCTACTATACTCATGTTAAACCATACCATACTGTGATCGCTGGACCCAGATGACTCCCCACTTCTACATCCATTACCTTTTCTCCCTTGGTGAGCACCAGATCCAATATTGCCTCCTCATGAGTGTGTTCTACCAATAGTTGTCTGAGTCCTGCTCCCTGAAGAGCTTCCAGGATGTTTCTGCTCCTTGCTATGGCTGCACTATGGGTGCTCCAATTGACATCTGGCAAACTGAAGTCTCCCATCAGCAATGTATCCCTTTTTGCTGCCATTTTGTGGATTATTTCCACTAGCACATTGTCCAACTCCTCCCCCTGTGCTGGAGGTCTGTATATAACACCTACTTGAAAGGCAGTACAGTTCCCCATTTCCAGCATGATCCACAGTGCCTCACCTCCCTTACACCCTGTACTTCTGTAGCGTTTATTCCTCCCTAATACAGACAGCAACTCCTCACCCTTTTTTCCTCCCCTATCTTTTCAGATCAGAGTGTACCCTGGCACAGCTATATCCCAGTCATGGTTCCCTGTGTACCATGTCTGGGTCACAGTAACAATGTCCAGGTCAGCCTCTGACATCAAGGCCATTAGGTCTAAAATTTTATTCACCAAGCTGCAAGCGTTTGTGCACATGGTTTTCCCTAGTCTGTCAACCCTCTTTTTAATTTTTCCACCCTTGACCTTGTGTTTTACCTCTAGTTTCTTTCCAGTAGGCATACTACTGAGTCTCTCTCCATTTGTGTTTGTTTACCTCCCTTCATGTTCCTGCTAGTCCCTTTTTGCATTCCATGATTAATTCCTGTTTTGGAGGGCATTACGGCTATGTTCCTATCTTCTAGGGTGTCTTTGATAGGGTCCTTTGCCTCCAGCTCCTCCTTCCCTAGTTTAAATGCCCGATGCACATGCCAAAGTTTTGGCCCAGTGCTCTTACTCCTTCCCTTGTTAGGTGCAGTCCATCGTAAATGAAGAACCTCCTCTTCCAAATGTCTCCACATGCACCAATGAAGGGGTACCCTCTTTCCTTTTTTCTTTTATTTTATGCTGTTTTTGTCCCCCACCGCACCAGTACCCCAGTCTGGTCATGGAGCCCCACTCCGCTTCACATCAGTCACCCTCCTCGATACCCTCTGGCTTTCCTCCCAGGGCAGGGCCATGGCACTCAGCTCCCCTATTAAGTGCCATGGATACCGGGAAAGGTCGAGGAGTCGACTTGAAGCAATGGAAGCAGGGGCAGACGTCATCTAGGCATCAGCGGTAGGAGTTTTCTCCCCTTAGGGAGTTGGGGACATGCAATGACATCCTTTGTTCACCCCACTCCCTGACACTTGCTGGCATCTGATCACTGCAGTACCCCTAGCCTCTGCCAGGGGCCTGTCAAGCACAAGACTCACTCCCGGCCCTCCCTCTGGAGAAGGACAGCAGTCCACGGGACACTCCATCCTTCTCTCCTGGCCGGCCCTCTGGCAACACGGGTCCATTCCCGAACCCAGGTTGCCAGCTTCACAAACAGAAATCCAACCGCTGCACTGATGGGCTGGCTCGGTAGCCTCTTTCTTGTCTCCGGCTCCATAACCACTTGTTGAACTCTTCAGTTTCTTTACTCCTGATCTTCTCTGTGCTACTGCCCTTGCTCCACAGAAGAGGTACTTAAAAGTAGCCAACTGCTGCATTGTCTTTTATGGGTGCACCAGGCAAGCCACAGCCCCTGGAATGAAAGGCCACACACTACTCCCATTGTGGAGTAGCAGAGTTTTTTCTTCCCTTTTTTATCTTGTAGAGAACAAGGCATAACTATTAAACTTACAAACATTACAACTTGGTGGTCCTCATGCTGAAGTTGATAACCCTCCAACCATGGTGGACTTGTTGATTCATTCTGGCTTTTATTCACAAAAGCCCAACATTTTGTTCATACATAATGGTATAAATGAGGTTTCTGAACCTATTCTTCACTGGGTTGGACTGCCTGGACAAAGTAGCCAGTCTGTTGCCTGTGGTATCAAGTAATGTGGGCGAATGCAAAAGAGCAGGCCCACATTATGGCAAACAGAAGACGTCGAGTACCAGAACGGTGAAACTGGTATTCCCTTACCCCAGTGTGCTGCAGCCTTGGAGTTTGGTATTTAATAGAGGGGGTGGGGGGCAAAGCCCCACAGAAAAGCACACAGTCGCCATCTCCGGTCCCTCATTTCCATTTGCTGGTATGGGACTCTCGCTTATTTGAGTCGCCCATATCACATGGAACAATTGCCTGTCCATGTCAGTGTAGATGACCTCGTGCATGTGGATGCTCCTTCCAGTGTCTCAGGTGGAAATTCTAGCTTCAGCAGTTCAGACGATTTGACCTTTGTGGGCCAAATAGTACAAATGGGTCCCTCAAGCAATGTCTTTCTTTTTAGTTGTGAGTAGTTCTTTCACAGTGAGCTTCCACAATCTCCCAGACCCAGGCAAACATATGTGGGAAGCAGAACCCACATTTTTGTCTCCAAACATCTTGTGATGGCTCTGTCAGTTTAACACATTTTTCCAAATCTACAGATATCTCCAAGACCTAATGGCAATCAAGGTCCAAGGTTCCATTTTTTCATTTCATACTTTTTGGCCAATTGCTCCTCAGTCTTTTGTTCTATCTGAGGCTCTGGGGATGCAGTTACTGGGACTGTCACAAGCACTGACTTGTGGACCTGTCATGCAGCATAAAGCAGATAATGATGAAGAGGAGGACATAGATGCTCTTAACAGAGGATTAGTGCATAAAGACTTCACTTTGTCATCCTGATCATCTGGCTCTTCAGCTTCCACAACCATCTCTGACTCTTCAGTGACAGCCTGGCTATTGTCCATCTTCTTCTCAGGCTCTGAAAGAGCTAGCAGGGAACCAGCCTCCTTGCCAGTTGGAGGAAAGGAAGGAGAGGGGGGATATGATGAAGACTTTCAAATACCTCAAGGGTATACATAAGGTTCAAGAGGGAAACATGTTTCAGAAAAAAGGTGCTCAAGAACTAGGAGACATACTATGAGGAGGGTGGGGGTAGACTCAGGGGAGATGTGAGGAAGTACTTCTTCACAGAAAGAATGGTGTATGCCTGGAACAGCTTCCCAGCTGAGTTGGTGTGGGCAAAACCTAACTGCACTCAAGAATGCATGGGATAGACATTAGAGAAACTTAGTGGTAAGGAAAGAAGGGGCAAAGCCGGAGATCAAGTAGGGTCTGTGGTGTTAGTAGGTAGGGAAAATGGGAAGACTAGGTGGATCAAGCAGTCCTTATCTGCTGTCAAATGCTATGCTCCTATGTATTTAGGCCAGACTGTTAATGCAGGTATAGTGCTGCCTAAACTGATAATATCTGGATTCTGAATCTTCACTCCATCAGCATTTTAACTACAATCTCTTACATATGGTCTGGCTGGCCATGGCATAATTCCCACCAAACACAGGGACTAGGGATGTCATATGCTCAGGCCGAATGCTGGTAAATGGGGGGAAGGAGTCTCTGTTAGCAGATGCTCCTAGCCCTCCTGCTGACATTTGAGCTCTTGGCTAGCTGACACTGCACTTTCCTCTCCATGTTTACCTGGCCAATGAGCCACTCTAGAATGGTTGTCTAGAACACAGTTCTGTAAGTGGGGCCCATGGTCTATTGATCAGGACTTAGAAAACCCTTCTCAAACACCCTCAGCATGCTGCACACCCAAGCTAACAAGGAACCAAGTGGAGCCCATTCCTTGGGACTGCTACTAGCTGGAAGCCACTCATACCTGTGGTTAGCTGGACTGTGTGATATTTTTATGAGCAGCACCATGCTTCCTCCCAGCTAGCAGACAGGGAGTCTCACACCCTACTGATCTATGACCACCTCCGCTACTGAATACCAGTCATGCTGCAGAGAACCCTTTAGATGTGAACTCACACTGCCCCCCCTCCTTTTCAGGGTTCTTATGCCTTCAAGGAGTTAATGGTGTATGGCCCTTCATTTTTCTTCACCTGCTTCCTCACCTACCTGGGCTGTCACTGGTCAATTTAGCTAAAGAGGCTACCACATTGGTCTGTGGCTAAGCCGAGCAATGGATATACCTTAATTTGACAGCTTAAGCTGGCAGTCATCCAAGATTGATAAATTTCACACCAGGATAGCCTCCCATATCCCATGATGTGTTAGCCAAGATGATGTGTCAGTCATGCAAATGCTTGCCCATATATGCAGACACACTGAAGCAGGGGCGCACATTGCTATTTAGTTGAGTGGTGAGGACTGCAAGATGACAGCCTTCAGATAGTAAATGAAAGAGGTGCATGTACCACAGTGGTTCCTCAAAAAGGGATTGTCATTCCCCCACCATTTGACACACTTCAGTTCAGCCAGAGTGGCCAACCATGAATGCTGCAGGCACCTAGAATGTGCTGCTAGAATGCAGCAACATGGTGGATGTGAGAGGCCAGCCCGAGTACCTCTCTCAGGACAATGAAGTAGCAATTGGGCAAGACCTGTAGGCCTAGGCCCTCGGGGGGGTGGGAGGACTGGGAACGCTAATGTAGGAATGTTAGCTATGGGAGGAATCATGGATTGCAAACTACCATATCCAGGAGTGATGGAGTGTACACAGGGGCACAGATTAGACTCCTGCCACAGCTACTGGCAATGTTTGCTAACAGCAGCATATCCTAGATGTATTTGACCCCCCCACCTACACCAGACCTATCCTACCTTGCCCTTTCTCCCACCCATGCCACCCCGTTTAGGCAAAGGGCACAATTCAGGGATGCCCTAATTTTATCTGTTTTTCACCTTGATGTTTTTTCCTACATGCGTTAGGGACTGAGGATGGCAGTTTCGGGGTGGTCCTACCCTCACTCTGCGTATATCCCTAGCTGAAAATAAGATAGTATGTTTTCTGTTCTACAAGCATTACTTGTGATGGTTTTGAAAATATTACTGTTATTCTGCTTTTAAGTGCCTGTAGTAGTTTTCCCAATGACTATGATGTCTTATGTACCTGGAACCAAACGAGGAACCCATTACAATTCATTCACCATACAGCTGGGGCAAAGGAGGATTTATGGGTCCCTAGAGGAGGCCTGACACCCTGAAAGCAGTTTACTACCACTAGGAGTCCCACCCCCCATACTGCATCTATACCTCATTTTGACTACAGGCATCCAAGGTACCAAGTACACTCCCCATAACAAACCTGATACCAGGAGACTCATTTTCCAGTGACACAACTCTACTCTTGGCATTCCCTCCCAATTTCAAGTAGCAGATGGCTAACACTCCATTAAATGGGTTTCATGGAATGTGAAAGGTATTTACTCTTGAATTAAGTGGTGTAAGATTTTAGATTTCCTAAGGAGGGAGGAAGCTGGGTGGCCTTCTTACAGGAGACTAATCTGTCCAAAACTGAATCTAATAAGCTTAAAACTGCTTGGATGTCTCAGGATTTTAGCAACTTATATAACACCAAGAGTAGAAGAGTAGCCATACCGATACATGAACACATCTCCTTCATCCCAACCAAAGTTTCCTCAGATGTGGCAGGCAGATTCATGATAATGCAGAGGAACTTGAAGGGGCAGGAAGTCACACTATGTAATGAGTATGGGCCGAACCTCACAGATGCAAATTTCTTCCGCTCCCTTGCTCAGACCCTACAGGAACATAGGAACGTTCACCTAGTCATGGGCAGAAACATGAATACAGTCCTTGATGAATTTTTAGACAGGAGTAAATCCCCCGCTGGTCACAGCACCCAGGCCTTTGTGGCGTTGCATAATCTCACCCAGGAGCTGGGGCTGGTAGACATCTGGAGGATAGTCCACCCCACTGGAAGAGACCCCATGTTCTTCTCCAGTCAACACCAGATTTTCTCTAGGATAGACCTCTAGTTAATTCCAGCCCAATGAGTCTCACACATTGCAGATGCCTATAGGTGTAACATAATCTCAGACCATGCCTCAACCTCCTTCATGTGAGTACCTCCCAGAGCCACCGACCAAGGCCGGGGAATTTGATACCTCAACATGTCCATTCTATTGCACAAAGGGTTCTGGAGTAGACTGAAGGAGCAGATCAGGACTTTTCGCGGGGTGAACAGAGCTGAAGATACTTCTACTGCCACTCACTGGGATACCCTTAAGGATTACATATGGGATAGGTGCATCAGTTACACCTCATTCCTTAAAAAATTAAATATTGAGAAACTAAAGGCCCTGCAAGAAGACTTCAAAGACAAATAAAAATATACAGGGAGGCATTCGGTGATAGGAGAGGCCTGCTGGTGGAAATAAAAGGTACAGATTCAATCTGCTGTTCCATCAAAAGGTAGAATATGCCCTGTTCTGCCTGCAGCAAACCTTCTGGGAATCTGGAGAGAAATCTGGCAGGTTATTAGTATGTCAACTGAAAAAGCACCAGGAAAGCTCCCAAATGATTTTCATTAAGCATAGGAATGGAATCTACTAGGGACAAGAAAGCCAAATGAGGAACTTCTAAATTTCTACAGGACTCTCTACTCCACTGAGACTTGGGCCCAGGAAGGTGAATGAGAAGCACTCCTCTCCAGTCTGCAGCAGCCCTCCTTGGATGATACCACCAAGGTGGCCTGGAAAGGCCACCTTTCCAATAAGAGGTGGGGAAGGCTTTGAGCAGCATGCCTACAGAGAAAGCCACAGGGAAGAAGTAGGTGGAGTGCCATTGAGTCACTAGCTCCCAATATTCTGAGTTCATATCTGTGTGTTTGTGTGTGCTGATGAGCCCCATATTATTAAGGTCAGTGTTCCTCATTTGCTATATTTTGAGTATCGTTGGCCCAACATTTTAGCGGCAAAATCTTAAGAGGTATATAGTGTCTGCCATGCAGGTATTGGGTTTTATCTTAGCTTCGGCATAGTCAGTCCCTTCCCAATCTCCCAGCTCTGCACTTTTCCTGGAACCACTACAGGCTGATGAGAGAGAAGGACATAGACACTAAAATGAAAGTAGTCATGACAAATAAAGCCAAACAGATGTTCATCACTGATTAAAGTTGTTGATGATAAGTAAGGAATGAACTAAACTAGATTTTGATAATCATACCCTGGATTTTAAGTATTTTTGTTACTAAAATGTACACAAATAAAGAAACTGAATAGTTAATACCTAAATGTAATCCTCTGCTAATTTTCCTATAGTGCACCTATATCATAGTTTACCAATACAATATACACACCTCTATTATTCACCAAAAAGTTGGTGCACCAAAGTTGGCAGATAATAGAGGGTACACTGTAACAGAAATAACATGTACAAAGATTACATTGCCAGAAATGATGGCAGGATTTAAGGAAACAAAAGAAGAAGTAAAATCCCACAAAATAAGGTTAAAAGATACAGAAGGTAGAATAAACAGTATAGAAGACCAGATGGAAAGAGAGAGTAGAGAGAGAGAATTATAAATAGCAGACAAATAAATAAAACAGAAGAAAAGATGAAAGACTTAGAACACAGAAACAGATAAAACAATTTGAGAATCTTTGGACTAAGAAAAAGTATAGAGGAAGCACATACTGTCACTTTTGCCAACAAATTGCTCACACATACTGCAGGATTACCACAAGACAGCAATAAATATTGAATAGAAAGCGTTCATAGACTGCTTAAGCCTGAGCCTGCCCCAGGAGAAAGGCCAAGGTCCCTGGTCTTGAAAACACTGGGGGCCCAGTTCCAAGATGCACGTTGCAGCTCACGGGTGTATGCAAGTTGTGACATGTGCCGCTATGCCAGGGACCCTGCACCCTATTCCAAGACAGGCAGGGTCCCTTGCACTTATGTCCTGCGACTTGCGGCAGCCACAGGGTTGTGTCATGGGAATGGCACAATGGACCTGGGTGCCGCAAGCCACTGACCATGAAAAACAGCTCCCAAATCCCCCCCAGCCTTGAAAAAAGCCTGCCAGTCTCTGTGGGTTGGGGGGGGTTGGCAGTGTGGCAGAGGAGCAAGGATAGCACCAAAACTAGACCTGGCAGCTGTGGGGCACCCTGGTATTGGGATGGGGTGTCACAGAGGTGGGGAGCCATGGGACACAGCTGTTTGGATGTTGCAGCACTGTGGGGGGGGGGGCAACCACCATTTGGCCAGGACAGATGCCCCTTAGACCAGCTAACCTAGACTAGCTGGTCTAACCTCGCAGTGCCTCAGTGTGGCTTAGAATAGCGTAATGGGGTTACGCCAGCCGCCCTTTCAGAATAGGGTGCAGCTGCTGCCATAACCCCCCCCTCTACCATGCCGTAGGGGCTATGGCTGGTGGAAATCTCCTTGGGCGCTGGCCGTCTGCGCCATGGCACTGGCCAACTCTTCTAATCACAACCAGCATAATGCATGTTACAAGGTGCGACTTGCACCATTGGGTTTGGCGCAAGTCACCTTGCAACATGCGCAACTCATTTAAGAATCGGGCTCCAGGTTTTCAACAAAAACTTTTCATACAAAGGGTACTAAGAGATAAGCAAGTCTCTGAGTTTGAGGGGTGTAAATTAAAAATATTTAATGATCTACCACCAGAAACTAATAAAAAGACATGCGTTTTCCCTTAAAAAAGAAAACTCGGTGATGCTGGTATCAAGTATAGCTTAATTTTTCCCACACAGCTAAGAGTTTGGTCATTTACAGGTCTCAAAGTATACAATGGATTTGGCTCAGCAAAAGCTGATCTTAAAAATAATTTTAAACTTTGACTTTGCAGCAGCTGCATCAAAAAGTTTCAGTCATTAAACTGATGAAACTCTTACCTTTAGTAATTGATATAATTGTCCACTTGCAAACGAGCTTACAGTATCTCTGATAGTCTGATGTGGTGGTAGTATAGTCTAGAGGTTAGAGTAACAAGCTGTAAATGAGATTAGTACATCCAGGAGACCTGGGTTTGATTCCCATAACCTCTACTTGTATACTGTGTGACTCCAAGCAAGTCACTTAACCTCCCCAGTGCTCCCATGTCACCCCTGAAAACAGGCATGTGGGCCTTACCCGGTTACCAAAGACTAAAATAAAATGTTAAATTTTTCACCTCATCTCATTCCTAATGACAATAAAAATAAATAATAACACCCAAACACCCAGTGCACTCAGGGTCTTATTGACTGCAACACGCTTAAGGAAGTAAAAGCATAACTGGAGTCCCAAGGGGGCAATTTCTGTAAGACAGCAGAAGTCCGAGGGCCACATCACCAAAGCCCGCCTTAGTAAAGGAAGGGTCTTCCACCCCCTCGGCATTATGGTCAGAGGTGTTCAGCCCTATAAGCATTATTAATAAAAATCCCAAGTTTCCTGATTATGGTACTGCAGTTACTGTCTTGGCTCACTTCTGCGTGGTATGCTGACCTATGGTGCAAATGACCAAATATGTGGAGCTGGTGGAGCTGCCATGAGGAATTGATAAGTTTTAAAAACTAATCTGATCCCACAGTAAAAGTTTGTTTTCAATATCGTAACTTGGGTCTGATGGGAGGATTAGGGGATTCCAAAGTGCACCTACTGTATATCAGAAAATTATTTGGAATAGGTGGACAGTTTTAAAATGGTTAAAATATCTTTTGAGTCATGTAACCATTTATACTATACTCCATATCATTTAAATAAAATGGGATTAAGACAAAATTATAAATGTGTAAAATGCAGCACTGGAAAGTGTACTATAATACACATCTTTCGGACATGTAAACCTAGTCAACCCTTTTGGGATAAAGTTCAAGAGTTCTTAAAGACGTAAAAACAATCACACCACCAAGATGGACCTGGAAAGGCCACTTTCCCAAAAAGAGGTGGCAAAGGCTTGTAATGTAGAGACCTGCGTTACAGGATGTGTCAATGAAAATTGTTGTCAGAGTAAACAGCAAAGACACACAATAGTACTAATAGGAGCCACAGTTAAAAATGCTATTGAAATTTGAACTACATGAAGCCCTAAAATTAGAAAATTTTACACATGATATCTTTGAATATGAGGACAAATTCACTCTAAATGGGGGACTTTTTGCAAATATGTTAGATGGACAAAGTGGTTCAGACTCAGATATTTAAATAATCAATTAAAACTGGAAACATTTTATCCCTTTTGGGAGTAAAACATCCAGGTTGGCTAAGTCACAGTGCTTTAACCTCTGCATTCATAATTGTCACTTTACCATTACTTTTTCATCTGTAGTCATTTAATATTTTTTTTCTCCAGGTCGGCAACCATTCTAGCCATCCATCCAGCCCCATACCCCAACATCAGGCTGCAACCCCTCTTCCCCCACAGATTGCACCCCATGGTAGGGCAGCGAGGAGCCCCCCCAAGCTCTACTCACCTCTGCTAGGATCCAGTTTGGGGAGCGCCATTCAGGGTAGGGGCCTGCAGCAGGTGGCTGCATCATCTAGCCGACTGGGATTATTTTCTTGTTTCCTCCCTCGAGAGTGGGGCGTGCAATGCTGCCAGTGGAGGGAATGTGCACGCATCCGCACATGCTCCTCCTGGTGCCTGCCCCACTCAGTCCCTTCTTGCAGCATCAGTGCTCTGTACCCCAGCTGCCGACAGGGGTCAGAAGTGACCACTGAAATCCCCCCTCCCCAGAGAGGGAGAGCAGTCCCTCGAATGCTCAATCCCTCTCCACCCCTGCCAACCCCTGGCAGTCCATGCTCATTCCCAAACACGGGTCACCGACATAGCGAGAGGTAAGGTGACCAGCACCTCAGCCCTCAGCACCACTGGGCCAGCTGTAGTCATTTAATATTAAAGACTAAACTATCTTTCTTTATTCAACACCGTTCCTATCCTTTACTCTGCTTCTTACTAAGTGAAGACGTCAATAAAAATAATTAAAATGAATTCTAATTCCTGTGAGATACTAGTTGTTGTCACTCAAGGCCTCCCAGAAAAGCAGAAATATGAAATAATATGAAATAACTTAGTTGTAAGCATTTGTTAAATGTTCATCGCTTTATTGTGATTTATTTTATTCCTTTTTTTGTTGATTAATTGCTGTGATGGTTTTAAATGTCTTGCCAAATGGCAAATGTATTTCCAAATAGTTCAATAAAATCTAATTGAGAATGTAGATAGATAGATGACATCTGTGATCCATTTTGCTAGTAAAGAGAAAAAACATTAAGGGTTACACCCCTGAGGAAGTGGAGACATTTTCCAAGAAACTTCAGATTCAGAATTGTGCCCAGAAAAAAAAATTCAATAAAACCTCTCTGTGGTTTTATGAATTTGTGGCACATGGCTGTTACCTTGTAGCAGTTCATTTGGGCTCAGACACAGAGGCAGGGTGTAGAAACACACACAGCAGTCTTCAAAGCTGCCAACAGTCAGTTAAAACTGTCAATATTTGTAGCCTCCAGAAAAAGCATGATGTCCTACAGGGCTGGATGGCACCTATCTCCCCTGATATACTAGCAGTCACTGAGACCTGGCTTGACCCTGACACAGCAGACTCTGATGTCCATATACCTGGATATTCTATCCTCAGAACTGACAGACAGGTCAAAAGGGGAGGGGGGTGTGCCTTATACTACCATTACCCTCTTCAAGCCTCTCTAGTCCCTGATGCTCCAACCCCGTCCCATGGGGCCCAAGCCCTCACCATCAGGCTGCAACCTGATGCCTCAGAAAAAGCTCTCATAGAAACATAGATTTTGACGGCAGATAAGGACCGCTTGGCCCACCCAGTCTGCCCATTTCCCTACCTAATGGATAAGCTGCAGATCCTAGTTAACCAGCAGCCTACTTCTTCCTACCCCCAGCCCCTAGAATTGCCTTATGATTGTCCCATGCATGCTTGAATTCCACCACTGTTTTTGACTCCACAACCTCCTCCGGAAGGCCATTCCATGCATCCACAACCTTCTCTGTGAAAAATACTTCTTAAATTACCTCTGAGCCACCCTTCTATCTTCAAATTGTGCCCCCTTGTTCTTGCACACCTCTTTTTTTGAAAGATTCTACCCTCTTGGACTTTGTTGATTCCCTTGAGATACTTGAAAGTTTCTATCATGTCCCTCCTCTCCCTCCTTTCCTCGAGGCTATACATATTCAGCTCATTAAGTCTCTCTTCATATGTCTTCCGGTGCAGACCCTGCACCATTTTAGTTGCCCTCCTCTGGACAGCCTCCATCCTGTCTATGTCCTTGTGGAGATTGGGTCTCCAGAACTGCACGCAGTACTCCAGATGGGGTCTCATCAACTGTCTGTACAGAGGGATAATAACTTCCTGTTTTCTACTGGTGATGCCTCTCCTGTGCATCCCAGTATCCCCCAACCCTCCTTGCTGCCCTCTCACATTGCTTGCCCACCTTTAGGTCATCTGATATGACTACCCCAGGTCCCTTTCCATTTTTGTTGTTGTCAGTATCTCACCCCCCATTGTGTACTCTTCCCTGGGTTTTGTTTCCAGGTGCATTACCTTGCACTTCTTAGCATTGAATCTAAGCTGCCATACATTTGACCATTCCTCTAACCTTGCCAAGTCCCTTCTCATCCTTTCCACCCCACTTTGTGCATCAACTCTGTTACAGATCTTTGTGTCATCTGCAAAGAGACATACTTTCCTTCAGTCCCTCTGCAATGTCCATATAAAGACATTGAAGAAGATCGATCTAATACTGAACCCTGCGGTACCCACTAGTAACCCCCTTTCTTCAGAGTGGACTCCATTTACTATTACTCTCTGTGTCCCTATTCTCCAGCCAATTCTTTACCCAGGCTGTCATCTTGGGACCCACTCCCAGGCTGGCTAACTTGTAAATTAATCTTTTGTGTGGGACTGTGTCAAATGCCTTGCTAAAGTCTAAGTAGGCCATGTCCACAGCCCCTCCCTGACCTACTACTTTGGTCACCCAGTCAAAGAAATCTGTCAGATTTGTCTGGCATGACCTTCCCACTGTGAATCAATGCTGCCTTGGGTCCTGAGCCCCTCTGGCCTCTAGATACTCAACAATTCTTTCCTTCAGAAGTGATTCCATCATTTTTCCTACCACTGAGGTTAAACTAACAGGTCTGTAGTTTTCTGCTTCTGCCTTGCTCCCACTTTTGTGAAGGGGAATCACATCTGCCCTTCTCCAGTCCTCGGGTACCACCCCATCCTCCCATGATTTGTTAAAGAGGGTAGTCAGTGGTGTCACTCGTTCTACCCTTAGTTCTTTTAGAATTCTGGAATGAATCCCATCAAGCCCCATTGCTTTGTCCACCTTCAGTTTTAAGAGTTCTTTCAGAACCCTTTCTTCTGTAAATGGGCTGGTATCAACTTCTGTATCCAGAGTGTTTCTACTGTTTTTTTTAGGTACCTCCCCTTCCTTTGTAAATACTGAGCAAAAATATTTGTTTAGTATCTCTGCCTTTTCACAGTCACCCTCTGCCCACCCTCCTCCTCTTTATTAAGCCTCACTAGCCCTCCCTTGGTCTTCCTTCACTCCCTGATGTACCTATAAAAGGTTTTATCCCCCCTTCTTAAATGAGTTGGCTATCTTTTCCTCGGTTTGGGCCTTTGCTGTTCTGACTGCCTTCCCAGCTTTCTTTGCTTTTGCTGATACAGTTCCTGTCCTGCTCCTTCTGTGATTCCTTGTACTTCCTGAATGCTTTCTTTCTCTTGAACCTTCACTGCCACTTTCTTTGAGAACCATAGTGGTTTCTTCATCGTTCGTTTTGTTAATTTGCTTCACACAAAGGCTTGTTACCTCTGTGATGGCAGTTTTATTATTCCCATTGTTCTTCCACCCTCCTTCCTGCCCATTGCTAGTGCATTCCTTAGGCACTCACCCATTTGGTAAAGTCAGCCCTCCTAAAGTCCAGTACTTTTGCCTTTGTATGGCTTGATTCTATTGCTGTGTTTATTGTGAACCATACTGTTCGATGGTCGTTAGTTCCCAGATGGCTACCCACTTCTACATCTGTGATCCTCTCTTCATCTCCATTTGAGAGAACCAGGTCTAAGATTGCTCCCTCTTGAGAGGGCTCCAATACTAGTTGTCTAAGGCATGCCCCTTGTAGGGCATCTAGAATAACCCCACTCTTTGAAGTGGCTGCTGCAACTGCACTCAGTTAACATCTGGCATATTCAGATCACCCATCGCAATAGCTTCCTTTTCTGCCATTCTCATTATTCTTTCTATCATTTCCTTGTCTGTTTCCTCCCCTGAGAAGGGGTCTGTATCAACCCTGTGCAGGATTGTGGTGCCATTGCGGTCTCCAAATTTACCAACAGTGCTTCTTCTCCTCCCTGTTTTCCCTTTTGTTCTGTTGCTTTGATTCCTTCCTTATGTAAAGAGCTACTCCTCCTCTTTTACCCTCCCTGTCCCTCCTGTAGATAGTGTATCCTGGTATGTTTATGTCCCAGTCATGGTTTTGTGCGTACTGTTTCTGTGACTGCCACGATATCCAGATGTTCCTCCTCCATCAAGGCCACTAATTCAGGAAGCTTGTTACTCAGACTATGGGCATTGGTACTCATTGCTCTCCATTTTTGATGGCTTTACACTTCTTTGCAGCATCCCCACTGACCTGTCTACCTCGGTCTTTTTCTCATTTAGTACCCTGATTTGTAGGGAGAGGCTGGATTTTCTGCTGCTTATCAGTGCCTCCCCTTGACTAGTTTAAAAGCTTGCACAATGAAACATTTAAACCGATTGCTCAAAAGACTTGTCCTTCCTGGACAGATGCAGACCATCCTGCCAGTATAGGCTGGTGTCCCTCCAGGTGGAACTCCAGTTCCCAATGAAGCCAAACACCTGTGCTCCACATCATTTTTTCAATCATTCATTAAACTGCATGGTGCAAAGTACCCTCGCCTCACTCATGTCATTGACAGGCAGTACCTCAGAGAAGGATATTGTGTGTGCTCCTTGTCTTAGGCCCCTCCCCAATTCTACAAAGTCCTTCTGCACTGCTTTAATCTCATGATTAGCCAAGTCATTTGTCCCTAGGTGGACAATGATGTCCAGCTCAGGCTCCCATGCAGCTGTTCTCGTGATCCTGAGAATGCGCTTCCTGTCTCTCCAAGCCATGGCACCAGGCAGGCACCTTACTTCAGTTTTCCCTGCTCCACCCAGTTCTATCCCCCTAATAATTGAGTCCCCCACCAGGAGCTGCTTCCTTTCCATGTGGTGTCCTCTGCCTCCTTCCTGTGGGCCTCCCTTGTGACAGTTGTCCTCAGCCTCCTTAGTCTCCTCTGCGGGTGCATCCATAGGGGAGCTATGCTCCCCCAGAATGGTGTATGGATTGTGGTGTGGAACAACTGACTGGGTGTGCCTCTGTTCCACCATCCTCACCCTCCCTGAGCCCACTGTGGTCCAACTGCTGTGCTTTCTTCACAACCTCTGAGGTAGTGGTGGTGGCTCTGGTGCTCCCTGGATGGGGGAGGTTCCCTTCCTACCGTCCAGTGTGGCCTGGGGGAAGGTCCCCTTACTACTGTCCAGTGTGGCCTGAAGACGGGCAACTTCCTCCCTCAGGGCAGAGAGTTGTCTGCAAAAGGGCAGCATCTCAGCCTCCAGAAAGAGTCCCGGAAGACTGCTGCCCCACAGCCATTATATTGCACTACTCCCCACATTTTTTTTGTCGTGTGTGTGTGATTGGTTTGTAATATAGAAATATATATATATTATACAATGTATGCTTATATTGTCAGTGCAGTGTGCTAGAGAGGATATGACAGTGATATGCACCTTGCACTCTTGAGGAAATGATGTCAGAATCCCAGGTATAAAGGAACTATTTCCAGTGGTGGGTGGGGTGAGGGGTGGAAAGCGGTTGGGTCTAAACTGTGCCCTCTCAAAACAATCAGCTAAAAGCTCTGACCCACCACTGCGATGAGTGCCTTCCTGTCAGCAAGATGCCCTACACAACAATTTGACAGAGAAAGTACCCTGCTAATCAAACAGAGAAAAATGCACACATCCAAGCCAGACACAGGTAAACCTCCCCAGCCCCAAAACAGGCCTGGTGGTTTGTGCTCTGAAAGCTGTCAGCCCCAAAATAAGTCAGCTGTGCTTTAAACTCTTCCTGCATTGAAAATGTTAAGAATTGTAACAAACAAATGTAAACCTAGATCCACCTCCTCTGTTGCTTGAAAGACTGTCTTTTCCTGTTTCACACTGCAGGTTTTTCTATGACAACTCCTTAACCACAGTAACGTATTTAAAAATAGTTTAACTATCACAAACTCCTAAGCACCAGTAAATTATTTAAAAATAGTTTCTGTCCCAAAATCCTAGTAGTCAATCCAGCTACCCCCAAGGGACAACCAAAATGCAGTATTCAAACACTTATGAAGTTACTTCCAAGATAAGCAAATAGATACGGTATATATCCCCCTCCCCCTGGAACCAAAAGCTTGTATTCGACTTGGTACTGAACTGCCTTGTCCAGCTGCCCTACTCCAGTGAAATCATTGCCTTGGGCAACTTTAATATCAATTGGCTCGCTGCCTCCTCCACACCCTTCAAGAATTCCATTTCTGCCCTTGACCTCACATAAGTTGTCCAGTCCCTCTCAAGACTCAATCATAAAACAGGCACCTCCACTCTCATTGACCTCATCCTCATGATCAGGCCCACTCACCTTTCCGAGGTTTCAGTACTCCTGGATGCTTTGAGCGACCACACACCAGTTCTCTGCAAATGGACCTCAAAAACATCTCCAAAATGGCCATCAAAATTTACCTCTTGCCATTGCTTAAAAAAGGGCTCCCTTCCCCAGCTTAAGCGGTACCTGCTGCATTGTGACTGGTTCTCCATCAACTCTGCACCCACCATAAACCTTGCCCTTGATCATTTTATCTCTACATTTAACTTGGCCTGTGATTGCTACGCCCCAGTCTCCAAGCAACTAATAAAAAATAATGATACCCCCTGGCTCTCCCACACCTTACTTGACCTCATGAAGCAGTGGGACAGCCAGTGGCACTTAGCTAATGAATCAGGCAAACCACACGATCGGCAATTGTACAGGGAACCTAGGAACAAATATACCTGGGAAATTTGGAAAGCCAAAGCTGCCCACTACACCTGGGAAATTCAGAAATCCAAAGCCGCCCACTACCTGGAGTCACTTTCCTTCACCTGCCTTCACCTGGGGCTCAGGACGTAAGTTGTAGAATAACATTAAAGAACTAAGTGGAAAAACCATCCCCCCTGGCCCAACTGCTGGTATATGGCTCCCTATCCCAAGACCCCTTTCTAATTGTGGACACCCTTAACCCTGCCTTTTCTGACCTCAGCAGTGTCCCCCCCAATTATTTTGACCCGGCCCCTGAGCTGCCCCCAAACTCCTCACATCCTACAACCACCCCCACCTTCAGGCTCCATACACTCTCCCCACATGAGACAAGACCTTACCTTACCAAAGCCCTGAGCAAATTGTGCTTTGGTAGTGACTCACTGGACCTCAAACTTCATCCTGCTCACCCTAGACACTATAATCACCCCCCTCACAGACATCCTCAATCAGTGTCTCTGCTTTGGACAATTCCCAACATGCTGGAAATCAGCCATTGTCACCCCAATCCTTAAGGGTGGGGACTGTACCTACCCTGGCAACTATCGCCCCATCTCAATTCCCCCCACCATCTCCAAGGCTTTAGAAAACATAGTGTCATACCAACTCACTGACTATCTCAGCAAATGTGACTTGCTCTGTCCTGAACAACATGGCTTCAGGAGGGGACTCAGTACTATTACTGCCCTTCTTGAATACATCACCTTCCTCAACAAAGCCCTTGACCAAGGATACTTGGTTAGCTCTACCTATATTGATTAAACCAAGGTTTTCGACTCTGTCAGCCACATGCTTCTCCTACAATTCCTGACCCTCTTGGGGCTATCTCTGGAAGCCACCACCTGGTCTAAAAGCTATCTGAGCAATAGAATCCAGAGGGTCAAGTTAAACACCTCACTCTCACCCAGTAAAACGGTTTGCTCTAGGGTCTCCCAAGGCTCTATATTGGGCCCCCTCCTGTTTAGCATGTTCTTGAACACCTTCCCCAAGGCCTACGCAGGTCGGCTGCTTCTCTACGCCAATGATCCGGTCATTTTCAGCAGTCACCCTGATTCCCTTTCTCTTCAAGCCCCCCTGCAGCGCACCTTCACTGAGGCTGAAGCCTGGTTCTCAGATCACCGCCTTGTCATGAACTACAAAAAGACCAAAGCCATGCTCTTCACCCACAGACAAAACAAACATAAAAACTTTCCCCTCACCATCCTCAACTCCAAGAGCTCCCCACTTGACCTGGTACCCACCTTTAAATACCTAGGCATCACCCTTGACTCCTCTCTCACTTTCCACAAACACATCAATCTCCTTTACTCTGCTGTCAATGCTAGAATGGAGCTCTTGTATAAGCATAGTGGTTGCCTGCCCCCAAATGCCCTAAATCTTGCTGTGACATCTTCAACGCTCTCACTTATCGACTATGTGATTGTCTTCTATGGCTCTGTTGACCCCACCGCCCTACACCGTATTAAGGTCTCCCTAAATAAAGCCTGCAGACTTATCACAGGATGTGACCAGTGGACCCATACCTGTGAGCTCTACCATCACACCAACTGGCTTAACTTTGATGGATGGCTCAGATATCAGACCTAACTCCTTGCCAGAAAGCTTTCACTCTGCTCCTCCCCTCTGGGACTTCACCATCTTGTACAGCACTCCACCCAACCCCAGACAATTCGAAGCTCTCTGTCCACCCCTCTCTTAGTACCCCATTGCAGGACTTCCCTGGGCCAACACTCCTTTTTCCACAGGGCCCCCCTCTGGTTTAATGAACTACCTCCTGCTGTCTCTCTGGAGCAGCATCTAGGCCCATTTAAATCCCGACTCCACTTTGAAATTCTCTCCCACTCCTGCTGTGACTGCACCTAGTCTCAGTCTGCAATGCAGACACAAGTCACCCGCCACTTTCCCCCACTTCCCCTTTGACCTGGGGTCTGCCCCTACCACTTGATCCTGCAGAAATTGTAACCAGACTGTAGTTTATTGATTGCTATCTTTTGATACTGTAACTATTGTTGTTTACTTCTCACTGTCTGACTCAGGCTGGATCTCTCCACCCTTGAATTTTGTTACTTGTCCTCTTTTCAACATTGTAATATTGCTCTGTTCTTGTCTTTCTTGTACCCTGTTATGTTATTTCATTTTTGTCATGGAGCCTTTGCAAAGGAGTGCTTGACTCAAAGGTTGTAATTCAATTATTTTAATAAATAAATAAATAAATAAAATAAAAATACTTGGCAAAAAGAAAAAAAGGGACTTGTACGCACGACTACATGGACAAAAGTATTGGTGGGTGGGTGTGTCGGGGGACATGGACATGGTAGGGCGAACCAACGGACCTTTCATATAGGGCTGGTCAAGTCCAGGAGATGCCCTGGGGTAAAATGGAGCTTGGAACATGGAGATACATGTCTAGTCCCCATACCCAAGGCACCACCTGTTTGGATGGACAAGTAGTCAGGATGGCTTCAGAGCCTTGTCCAACTCGAGTGGTGTTGCGCAATGCGAGATCTATTAAAAACAAGTCTACTGTTATTTCAGACCTTGTTGGGACAGCAGATCTGGCTTGCATCACCGAGACCTGGCTGGATGGAAATTCTGGCCCCATTTTGGAGGCGACCGTTCTAGCCGAGTACTCGGTGATTCACCGCCCTAGATTGGATCGCGGTGGGGGAGTAGCGGTCTGTTTTAAGACCAGGTTGGGGCTCATGGGTGTACCAGTTGAGGAAGCTGAATCCTATGTGTGTACTGTAGTAGCTGGTGTGGGTTGCAGGATGGCCCCCGTCTACTGTCCACCAGGAGATGAGAAGCGATTCCTGCAGGAAGTGGCAGCCTTCGTCACCGATATGGCATTGGAGTCGCCCAGATTGATGGTTCTGGGTGACTTCAATGCCTGGGTCAATGACAAACTCTCAGCTTTTGGTCAACACTTCGGCCAGTTGATGACATCACTGGGCCTTACACAGATTGTTTCTTCAACTACTCATAATCACGGTCACTCTTTGGATTTAGTTTTTCTCCTGGGGATTGAGGCCTCTGATTTGGTGGTGGAACCTGTCAGTTGGTCTGATCACTACACCGTGGGCTTCAATTTTTGTGCTCCCCTTCATAGGTCTGCCCCCGTGGAGATGGTTCGATACTGCCCTTTATGGGAAGTGTGCCCTGAAGACCTGATGGCGGTATTGAACCTCTCAGAGTTTCCTGTTGCCAGCTTGGGTCCATAGTCTATGGTCTTGGCCTATAATCAGGCAATTTCCTTGGCCCTTGACTCAATTGCTCCTGTCCGTGTTCATCCCCTCTCTCTCTCTCCACCCTCGGGCCCCATGGTTTGATGGGTCCTTGATGGAGTAGTGACATGTAGGAAGACGGTTAGAACGTTGCTGGCGGACATCTACTCTAGAAGTCAACTGCCTTAGTTTGGAGAATTATCGGCTCTACCAATCAGAGATTTCCTGTAAGAATGCAGAATTCCTGTCCAGGGAGATCGCTGTTGCTCAGAATCGACCGGTTCAGCTCTTCAGAACTGTGGACAGACTGTGCAACCCAGCCTGTCTCTAGCGCCGTCGAGCTTTTTCACAAAAGGAGTGTGATAAGATCGCTCAATTCTTTGCAAATAAGGTTGCCGAAATCAGATCAGAGATCAGCCTGACACACTCTAAGGGGGAAGCTGTTGGTCGTCGTCTGGCCATGGTACCCCCGCCTCCTGGAGTTCCTTTGACCTGCCGATGTTCCAGAATATTATGCTGATCATCCGGGGAATGTGCCCTACATGCTGTAGTTTAGATCCAGGTCCAACCTCCCTGATTTTGGGTTGTGTTTAGATCATGGGCCTGTTTCTGGCTCAAATAATCTGGTGCTCCTTAGAAATGGGTGAGTTTCCTAGCTCTCTAAAGGAAGCTGTGGTGACTCCCCTTTTGAAGAAGGCTTCCCTGGACCCAGATATTTTTGCCAACTACAGACCTATCTCCAACCTTCCCTTTATTGGGAAGGTTATTGATAAGGTAATGGCATACCAGCTGGAGGACCATTTGACCATACATAGTATCTACGAACCTCTCCAATCAGGTTTTTGTAAGAGGCATAGTACCGAGACTGCTCTGGTTCGGGTGCTCAATGATCTCTTGATGGCGAGAGATTGGAGAACCCGCTCTATCCTGGTTCTCCTTGATCTCTCTTCAGTTTTTGACACTGTAGACCATGGGGTTTTGCTCGAGCGCTTGAGGTCCATCTGTGGACTGTCTAGTACAGTGCTCAAATGGTTTTCATCTTTTCTATCTGGGAGAACACAGAGAATTGTGTCGGGGATTTTTTCTCTGACCCTTTTCTTCTGCAGTGTGGTGTTCCCCAGGGCTCGGTGCTTCCCCCCATGTTGTTTGCAGTGTACATGCTGCCCCTCAGAGACATTGTATGATGGTATGGGCTGAGGTTTCACTGTTATGCTGATGATACCCAGCTCTACCTGTCTCTTGCCCCTGACCAGGTTAGTGCTTTTTCGGTATTTAATAGCTGCCTCACTGAAATCCATGACAGGATGAATTTGAGCTGGTTACAGTTGAACGCCGGTAAGACCGAGGTCATGGTTGTGGACCCGGGTTGTGGGATAGAGGGGTTGGGGTCTGACCAACCCTCTGGTTTATTTCTGGGGGGGATCAGATCCTTACCTCTGAACGGGTGCGTAATCTGGGAGTGGTACTTGACGACGGGCTGACCCTTCGTCATCAGGTGTCAGCAGTCATTAAGTCTGTATTTTACCATCTTAGGAACATTGCCGGGGTGAAGCACCTTGTCCCATCCAGTGATTTACCTGTGTTGGTCCACGCCTTTGTGACCTCATGCCTTGACTACTGCAACTCCCTTTACCTGGGGCTTCCTAGGGTTGATATCCGCCACTTGCAGCTAGTGCAGAACACTGCTGTGAGGTTGTTGACAGGGGCATCCAGAAGGACACACATCACCCCTGTGCTGCGTAATCTGCACTGGCTGCCTATACAGTGGTGGATCACCTTTAAAGTAGGTCTTTTGACCTTCAAAGCCCTGCATGGACTTGGCCCCGACTACTTGAAAGAGCTTCTGATTCCTTACAGCCCTGTACGACAGCACCGTTCAGCTGACGAGGGGTTGCTGGAGGTTCCGAGGGTTATGTTAAAATCTTCGGGGGCTCAGGCTTTTGTGTTTATAACCCCAACCCTCTGGAATTCTCTGCCTCGCCAGCTTCGGGAATGCATGTCAGTGGAGTCTTTTAAGCGGAACCTTAAGACCCATTTGTGGAGTCAGGCTTTTATGGTTTGAGATTGTTGAGATTACTGATTTTATGTGTGTATCTTCTGATTTTATCATTCATTTGTACAGCGCCTTGGTGCTTGAAAGGCTCTTAATAAATAAAGTTTTATTATTTATTTTATTATTATTATTAACTCCCCTACACATCGATTTGGAAAAGTAAGTGACCCTCAGGAGGCGGAGTTAGCTTTCAAAAATACACCTTAAGTACCCCACTAATTCCAATTGTAAATACATAACACCGGTAAGCATTCATTAGTGTTCTGTATTGTATAGATTTCAATGTGCAAAATGCTGCTAAATTTATTTATTTATTTATTAAATTTTGGTGACTGGGTAGGCCCACTGAGCCCCGAAGGTCCCTTTTTCAGGGGCGACCCGGGATAACAACACAAGTTATAAGAATGAACAAGGACATAAGGAACATTTGAGGCATTGTGAGTTACATCATGAGATGGTTACAGTAAAGAAAAATAGTGGATACAGGCATGGTTACAGGCATGGTAAAAGAAAAGCAGTGGATGCAGGCATTAGTACAGGCATGGTTATCATCATGACATGCAAGCAATTGGTAGTACTTTGCATATAGTTTATTAAATAAATTAATTCAACTGCGCAGTTCTACTGAGTGCATATAAATCACTGTATAAGTATTGCAATACAATTTACATACAGTGATGAACATTAATTGCGCTAGTACTATACAATGGCATGGCTAATTCCTCTTCTATGATTGGTCAGCCAGCCCTACACACAGTGATGTTACCTGACAATGACATCACTGTATGTAGGGCAGGCACAGGAAACTCTGCATCACCTCATGAGGAATCACTCCGTATGGCACTGGATAGAAAAGTCATCATGGCCCCACCCCCAAACATTAATTCTGTACCTCACTCCACCAGTAACACCAAATATCATACTTAAGAATACAAATTAAATTTAATTTTCATGCTAGCTTATTTACTGGGCAGTTAAGCCATTACAGCCCCCCAAAAAAAAACAATAATTCCATACCTTACTCCACCAGTCATGCCAAATAAACTTCAGAATAAAAATTTAATTTAATTTTCATGCTTGCTTCTTTTCCTTGAACTGAGCAGCTTCAGTGAACCCCTCAGACACGTTTCACTGAAGCTGCTTAATTCGGGGAAAAAAACTGACATCAACATAAAATGTATTTTGTATCCTGAAAGTAAGAAGTGCCACACATCCTCCATCCCCACCCTGCTCCTCCTGTACTCACCACCAAAAGTGTAGTTAGAAACAAGACACGAGATAAACTGACTTTTCCACATCCTCCTCGGCTGCAGCTCTGAACTCTTTAGTATGTACATAGGCTTAGCCACCACAGAAAGAAACAATAAAACTTAACTAGAAATACCGACTGATTTCACGGGTGTCTGAATGGGTTTGGGGGGGGGATTCATGTCAAAGATAACAGCAGGCATCATACAAGAGTAAAACAATGAGAAGCCCTGGGGGGTCTAGACTGGCAGCTTCATTAAAATAGCAGCTCCAGGTACTGGCGGAAAAACATTCTGGACTTTTTTTTCAAAGCATATACCTCCACACACAAAAATGACATAAAAAATGAATGAGTTTTTTTTTGTATTTTATTACCAAACTAGCCATTGTATAATAACAATAAGGCACTCCAGGATGTGTGTTATTGTGCAACATCACTTCTTGGGTGTTGAATGCACTTGGTCCACAGCCTTATGCTTCAACCACCCGAGGCATGACATTATTACACAATAACACACACCCTGTTGTGCCTTATTGTTTAATTAAAACATGTTATGCAAACTACACCAGAAGTGATGGTATAAATACAAAAGTACTCTTTAAAATCAGTTGTAACTGTCAAAAGATGAAAAAGCAGCAAATACTATACATACGCTGATAGTTGTATTAGGACATTATATTTAAGGCCTTAATTGTAAAATGTGCAAAAAACAATTGTCCATATATGCTGGACTGATGCACACAGAAAATTCCCTTGTAAACAAAAAAGTTTACATTTTTTTTATTTACTGTGCTTTAGGTGTGAGCTGCTGAAGGCTCAGCTCCCACTCTCTCTGGTCCCCCACCTTGCCCCTGTTACTTACTTCTTCCAGAAATCAACCTGGCTTGCCCCCCACAGGGCAGGGCCTTCAAGCAGATGCAGACTGTCACAACGCTGGTACAACATTCCCGGCAGGGATCACAAATTGGTATTGCCTCACTGGCTTACCCCAAAGAGCAGGGTGTGGAGTCAAGTCATACTGGATGGACAATGGTACCACGTCACTGTTAGAGTGCTGTGGCCAGTGATTGGGGCTGCAGGAGGGGGCATTATTTATGGTGACTGCTGCTTTAGAACAAGGGACCCCATGGGGAGCATGGCGTGCAATGACGCAAGGCACTGAAGCGCCAAAATCCTGCACCCTCCCACACAGTCTAGGCATTTGTAGCTGCTGAGCCCCAGCCTCCACCAGGGTCAGACATGCACCAAGTTCTCACCCACCCTCCTCCAGGGGAGGAAACCAGTCCAAGGGACACATGTCCTCCTCCCCCCCAGTTGGCACTCCGATTCTCGGGTCCATTCCCGAACCCAGGATGTCGGCATCACAAGCAAGCATCTTACCACTGCACTGGCAGGCTGAAAAGTTTACTATTTTTACAAAAGAGGGGCTCTGGTGCCAGCACAGTGGACAATGAGTTAAACAAAACATATCACTGTATGGTAGTATAACAAGGAACAAAAAGGAAGATAATAATTCAATCCAAAATAAGAATCTGAAGACGTTAAATACAATTTTAACCAGCAAACACTAATAGAGATGGACTACATGCTAAAGTGGTGGGGGACGAAGAAAGAGAATATATCCAAGGAAAAGAGAAGAACTAAGGATGGGGGGACAGGAGAAGTCAAAGGAAACTGAAAAAGGGGAGAGATCCTAGAAAAGACTGGAGAAAATGCGGGACAGAGGGGAAGGGGAGCGGGATTCTTGGAAAGGGAATGCAAGAAAGGGAGAGGAGAGTTAGAACATTCTTTTGTATATTAATAGCAATACAGTACAATCACATCATATTATAAATACAGTAGCTACAAAAATGGCTTGCAATCTGTTTGATCATTCAGTTACTAGCTAGGGACCAGAGCATCCAGGATGAAACTCCATCTAATCTCTCATTGCAGTAATTTTTTTTATACAATCTCAACCCCACACAGGTGGATCTGTTCCAGTACATGGAATTTCAAACCATGGGGTCTGGAATCATGTATTCACCCCCACCTTACAAACTGGCTTTCCATTGTAATTAATGGAGAATATTTGCTTTGATTTTTCATCAGAGCCTGCCCTGAATTCTAGTACTTGAATCTTGAGAGGGTATAAGTTCTACATCTGGTGAAGGAACACACATGCATGCCTAGTTCTGGTGAATGTAGGAGCAAGGCTATTTAATATTATTGTGGCCTGTCACAACCCCACTCAGCAGGTCAGGCCCTCTGCTCCCACAGTGCCAACCTCCGATCGCAGTATTGTGAACAGTTAACAAAACAGGGTAACCCTCCTGTCTGTTTTGTGGGTTTGAATCAACCTTTGGTCTCAAGTTTCTGGAGGGATTCAAACTGTGAACCTCTTGCTAGCATACCCAATGTACAGGCTCAGATAATTTTACTCTTCGGGGGGAGGCAGATATCTTTTGCCTACGGGCACCTAACCAGGCATACAAAATGACCCCTTAGAACTCTATTAAAGACCTCAGAATAAACTCTTACCTTTTCCAGTGTGGTAAACCAGTAAGCTATGCCCAGTGTCAGCTTTAACCATATATGCTTCACTTGTCAAAGAAAGAATTTCAAAGGCACACCAAGTAGTCTCTAAAATGAGATGTTTACTTAAAAATAGATAAAAATGTAAATGAAGAACCATATATCACAAAACATACAAATCACTTAAAAAACAGGTTTAAAGTTTAAACAAAATCTCCTACCACAGTATGCTTGGAATTCTCTTGCTCATGTATACCTTCTAACAGTGCCTGATGTTACTTTTTCAGATTCCAAACATGTGTGTTTAAATGGAATACAGACTACAGTTTAAAAATGCTGTGTTTCAATCCTCTTCATGATGTCATCATCTAGCTCCTCCCTTTCAGGATACATAAAGTATATGTATAAATACAAAACAGGAAGTCCCATCAAGGTATTGAATTCCGTGACTCCAGCAAGACTCATTTTCCAAATAATGACACTCTTAATTAAGACTGATTTCTCAGTCCCTTTGATCCATGAGCAGTTTCCTTTCTCAAACACACCAAAGGACTTTTTATGACACCAGGTGCAATTAATTGACTTTCCTGAGGATGTCATAAAATGGATATTCCACTTCCTTATGACACCAGCTGCAATTAACTGATCTGCCTGAGGACATTATAAAATGGATATTCCACTTCCTTATGACACCAGCTGCAATTAACTGACCTTCCTGAGGATGTCATAAAATGGATATTTCAGGTCTTAGCATCAAACAACCCAGATCCTAAATGAGGCTATAAAATGTGAGTTCTTAGAAGTTAATCTCATCACAGATATCTGCTGTTTAACTTATATCTTGTCCTGTTAGAACTGAAACCTGGGATGGGGGGGGGGGGTATCCAGGCACAGCATTTCTCATGACAGACAATCACACTACATTTTTTTATATTACAAAAAGCATAGATTAATCAGGACCAGCTGCCCAAGTGTCACACTGCCTACTTTATTTTGCAGCAATTATGTGTTTCTGTTTTCATCATCAAAATGTATTGGGTTTGAAATCTGTTGCAGTTGCAAACCAGGACCCAGATCATTATAATCTGTGGTTGTTGCTTTGGAGAGGTTAGTAAAAGCCATTGTGGGTTTGAAGCAGTATCCTTTCCCACCGAACCCATCGAAAGGTCAGGGAAAATTTTATGTTGTTTTTAATTTAAACTGCATTTAAAAAAATAGTAAAAACTAACAAACCAACATATAAATGCAAGTCTCCACCATTAATCAGAAAATCTGAATTGTTGCCCCACAAAAAACAAACACCTTAAGCATGTGCTTGTTTCTCAAGGCCCGGAATTGCATACATAGCAACATGCCTCCTGATGGAGGTGTGTGAAGTTGTCAAACTTCACATTACAGTAAAATCTGCACAGTTTCTGCACTTTGTTTAGTTCATCATGGAGTTTTCAGTGAAGCAATGAGGGCACTTCATGGGGAAACTCCACAAAGTGCAAATTTTAGGGGCAATGGTGGCCCTTTTAAAGCCTTTTTTTTTTACTACAAATTATCCACTTCATGAAATTCTTTTTGTTCAACACTGAAAAAAGGAAACACCCTTCCTCTCCAGGCTTCTAGCTCCCAATCGAACCATCCTCCTACCCCCCTAGAACCTATATAATATATCATGTACTGCAGCTTTTAATGCAAATAATTTCAGTATTTAATATGTTGAATATGTCTGTTACAGTACATACATTATTATATTCTGGGTATAGAAGTATAATACATGAATATACTTTTCTCCTTAGAGTATGAAAAGTTACTCCAGCCTGAGGCTAACCTAATGTGAATTAATCTAAGTGGATATGGATTATTTTATTCACAGACGGTTACTCAAAGGAGATTACAACTAGTTTTTTTTTTGTTTTTTTTTATTATTATTATTTGGTAACTGGGTAAGGCCAACTAGACACAAGTGGCTGATTTCAGGGGCTACCCAGGAACACTAGAGTGGTTATGTGATTTGCTTAGAGTCACACAACATGCAAGTGAAGGTTGTGGGAATCAAACTCATGTTTGCTGGATATCCCAAGCACTTTTATATTCATTACTCTAACTGCTGGGCTATACCACCAGCCTAGGTTATAGTGCTATATGTCTGTTGTTTGAGTTGTTCATTAGTTTTTATTTGAAACAGTTACTAGGTGAGCAAGTAGAGTCCAAGAAGACCTCATTTCCAGTTGTAACCTGGAGAGTGAGGGGATACACAGGAGAAGAAGGGAGAGGGCTTGAGTGGGTCCAGCACTGGTAGACTGGGTAATAAACTGGTCAGGGGATAGACGACAGAGGGTGGTGGTAAATGGAGTTTAATTTGAGGAAGGGAGGGTTACCAGTGGGGTGCCTCAGGGATCAGTGCTGGGACAGGTCCTCTTTAATGTCTTTATAAGTAACATTACAGAGGAGCTGGAAAGGAAGATCTGCCTCTTTGAAAATGACACCGAAATCTGGAATAAGGTGGACACTCAGGGAAGGGGGGTGGAAAGGACGAGAAGAGACCTGAGAAAATTTGAGGAGTGGTCAAGGGTATGTCAGCTGGGTTTTAATGCAAAACAAAAGCACTTAGGACACAGAAACCCAGGAGCAGAGTACAAAATGAGTGAAGTGGTATTGACGACCACCAAGCAGGAAAGGGACCTTGGGGTAATCATATCAGATGACCTAAAGGTGGCCAGATAGTGTGACAAGGCATTTGAGAGGGCTAGGAGAATGCTCGGGTGCATAGAGAGGGGTATCACCAGCAGAAAGAGGGTGGTGGTGTTGCCCCTGTATAGGTATGTAATGAAACCCCTCCTAGAGTACTGTATCCAGTTCTGGAGACCACATCTCTGGAAGGACATAGACAGAGTGGAGGCAATCCAGAGGAGGGCAACTGAAATGGTGCAGGGTATGCACCAAAACATAGAAACATAGAATTTGATGGCAGATAAGGACCACTTGGCCCACCTAGTCTTCCCATTTTCCCTACCTGTTTCATCCTAAATGATCTGCAGCTAATCCTCTCTTTTCATTCGCTATACTTCCTTTATGTTGGTCCCATGCGTTTTTGAATTCCCCTACCATTTTTGCCCCTGCAACCTCTGCAGGGAGGCTGTTCCATGGATCCACCACCCTTTCCAAGAAAAAATACTTTCTCACATTACCCCTAATTCTACCTCCCTCTGTTTTCATATTATGGCCCCTTGCTGTTGATCATCTTTTTTCTGAAAGATGCTACTCTCATCTACCTTAATTACTTGAGGTATTTGAAAGTCTCTATCATCTCCTCTCCTCCAGGGAATACATATTGAGATCCCCTGTCTCCTCTCATATGACTTTTGGTGCAGCCCCTGCAACACTTTTGTCACTCTTCTCTGAACTGCTTCTACTTTATCAATGTCCTTCTGGAGATGTGGCCTCCAGTACTGGACACAGGACTCTAGAGAAGGTCTCACCAATGTTCTGTACAGCAGCATCACCACTTCCTTCCTTCTGCTGGAGATACCTCTCCCTATGCACCCCAGCATTCCACTGGCTCTCCGCACAGCCTTCTCACATTGTTTGGTAACCTTTAGATCATCAGATATGATTACTCCCAGGTCCCTTTCCTGTTGGGTGGCCATCAGTACCCCCACCCATCATGTACTCCTGCCCTGCATATCTGTGCCCCAGGTACATGATCTTGCACTTCTTTGCATTGAATCATAGCTGCCACACCTTAGACCACTCCACAAGCTTGCTTAGGTCTCTTCTCATATTCTTTACCCCCCCACCTGAGTGTCAGCCCTGTTGCAGATCTTCATGTCATCTGCAAAGAGACACACCTTCCCTTCCAGCCCCTCTGCAATGTCACTTATGAAGACATTAAAAAGGACAAGTCCAAGCACTTATCCTTGCGGGACCATGCTGGTCACCCTCCTCTCTTCAGACTGAATTTCATTCACCACCACTATCTGTGCCCTATCACTCAGCCAATTTTTGATCCAGCTTACCACCCTGGGACCCACTTCTAGGCTGCCCAGCTTGTTTATTAGCTTCCTTTGTGGGACAGTGTCAAAGGCCTTGCTGAAATCCAGGTAGGCCACATCCACTGCCTCTCCCTGATACACCCCCCTTGTCGCCCATAGAAACAAAGAAACATAAAATTTGATGGCAGATAAGGAGCGCTTGGCCCACTCAGTCTGCCCATTTCCCTACCTGATGGATAAGCTACAGATCCTAGTTAACCAGCAGCCTACTTCTTCCTACCCCCACCCCCTAAGAATTGCCTTATGACTGTCCCATGCATGCTTGAATTCCACCACTGTTTGTGACTCCACAACCTCCTCTGGAAGGCCGTTCCATACATCCACCACCCTCTCTGTGAAAAAATACTTCCTTAAGTTACCTCTGAGCTGCCCCTTCTATCTTCAAATTGTGCACCCTTGTTCTTGCACACCCCTTTTTTTGAAAGTTGCTACCCTCTCGGACTTTGTTGATTCCCTTGAGGTACTTGAAAGTTTCTATCATGTCCCCCCTCTCCCTCCTTTCCTCAAGGCTATACATATTAAGCTCCTTAAGTCTCTCTTCATATGTCTTCCGGTGCAGACCCTGCACCATTTTAGTTGCCTCCTCTGGACAGCTTCCATCCTGTCTATGTCTTTCTGAATTGGGTCTCAGAACTGCATGCAGTACTCCAGATGGGGTCTCACTAGCTGTCTGTACAGAGGATAATAACTTCCTGTTTTCTACTGGTGATGCCTCTCCTATGCATCCCAGTATCCCCCAACCCTCCTTGCTGCCCTCTCACATTGCTTGCCCACCTTTAGGTCATCTGATATGACTACCCAGGTCCCTTTCCATTTTGTTGCTGTTAGTATCTCACCCCCATTGTGTACTCTTCCCTGGGTTTTGTTTCCCAGGTGCATTACCTTGCACTTCTTAGCATTGACTCTAAGCTGCCATACATTTGACCATTCCTCTAACCTTGCCAAGTCCTTCTTATCCTTTCCACTCCACCTTGTGCATCAACTCTGTTGCAGATCTTTGTGTCATCTGCAAAGGCAGTACTTTTCCTTCCAGTCCCTCTGCAATGTCCTTATAAAGACATTAAAGAGACCGGTCCTAATACTAAACCCTGCGGTGCCCTACTAACCCCTTTTTCAGAGTGGACTCCATTTACTATTACTCTCTGTGTCCTATTCTCAGCCAATTCTTTACCAGAGCTGTCATCTTGGGACCCACTCCCAGGCTGGCTAACTTGTATATTAATCTTTTGTGTGGGACTGTGTCAAATGCCTTGCTAAAGTCTAGATAGGCCATGTCACAGCCCTCCTGATCAACTACTTTGGTCACCCAGTCAAAGAAATCTATCAGATTTGTCTGGCATGACCTTCCACTGTGAATTCATGCTGCCTTGGGTCCTGTGCCCTCTGGCCTCTAGATATTTAACAATTCTTTCCTTCAGAAGTGATTCCATCATTTTCCCTACCACTGAGGTTAAACTAACAGGTCTGTAGTTTCCTGCTTCTGCCTTGCTCCCACATTTGTGAAGGGAATCACATCTGCCTCCTCCAGTCCTCGGGTACCACCCATCCTCCATGATTTGTTAAAGAGGGTAGTCAGTGGTGTCACTAGTTCTACCTCTAGTTCTTTTAGAATTCTGGGATGAATCCCATCAGGCCCCATTGCTTTGTCCACCTTCAGTTTTAAGAGTTCTTTCAGAACCCTTTCTTCTGTAAATGGGCTGGTATCAACTTCTGTATCCAGAGTGTTTCTACTGTTTGTTTTAGGTACCTCACCCTCTTCCTTTGTAAATACTGAGCAAAAATATTTGTTTAGTATCTCTGCCTTTTCACAGTCACCTTCTGCCCACCCTCCTCCCCTTTATTAAGCCTCACTATCCCTCCCTTGGTCTTCCTTCACTCCCTGATGTACCTATAAAAGGTTTTATCCCCGTAGTTAACTGAGTTGGCTATCTTTTCCTCGGTTTGGGCCTTTGCTGTTCTGACTGCCTTCCCAGCTTCCTTTTGCTTTAACTGATACAGTTCTCTGTCCTGTTCCTTCTGTGATTCCTTGTACTTCCTGAATGCTTTCTTTTTCTCTTGAACCTTCACTGCCACTTCCTTTGAGAACCATAGTGGTTTCTTACATTGTTTTGTTTTGTTTATTTGCTTTACACAAAGGCTTGATACCTCTGTGATGGCAGTTTTATTTTTCCCCATTGTTCTTCCACCCTCCTTCCTGCCCATTTGCTAGTGCATTCCTTAGGCACTCACCCATTTTGACAAAGTCAGCCCTCCTAAAATCCAGTACCTTTGTCTTTGTATGGCTTGACTCTATTGCTGTGTTTATTGTGAACCATACTGTTCGATGGTCGCTAGTTCCCAGATGGCTACCCACTTCTACATCTGTGATCCTCTCTTCATCTCCATTTGAGAGAACCAGGTCTAAGATTGCTCCCTCTCAAGTGGGCTCAATACTAGTTGTCTAAGGCATGCCCCCTGTAGGGCATCTAGAAGAACCCCACTCTTTGAAGTGGCTGCTGCAACTGCACTCCAGTTAACATCTGGCATATTCAGATCACCCATCAGCAATATCTCCCCTTTTTCTGCCATTCTAAGTATACTTTCTATCATTTCCTTGTCCATTTCCTCCCCCTGAGAAGGGGGTCTGTATACAACCCCTGTGCGTATTGTGGTGCCATTGCCAGTCTCCAAATTTAGCCACAGTGCTTCTTCTCCTCCCTGTTTACCCTTTTGTTCTGTTGCTTTGATTTCTTCCCTTATGTAAAGAGCTCCTCCTCCTCTTTTACGCTCCCTGTCCCTCCTGTAGATAGTGTATCCTGGTATGTTTACATCCCAGTCATGGTTTTGTGTGTACCATGTTTCTGTGACTGCCACGATATCCAGATGTTCCTCCTCCATCAAGGCCACTAATTCAGGAAGCTTGTTACTCAGACTATGGGCATTGGTACTCATTGCTCTCCATTTTTTGATGGCTTTACCTTCTGTTGCAGCATCCCCCACTGACTTTTCTACCTTGGTCTTTTTCTCATTTAGTACCCTCTTTTGTAGGGGGAGGCCAGGATTTTCCTGCTGCTTATCAGTGCCTCCCCCCTTGACTAGTTTAAAAGCTTGCCAATGAAGCATTGTCAAAGACATCAAAGAAATCAAAGAAGTCAAAGAAATCTATCAGATTTGTTTGACATAGATCTTCCCAATGTGAATCCCTGATGCCTCAGATCCTGTGCGCCACTGGATTCGAGATATAACGCAAACCTTTCTTTTAGCAGTGATTCCATTAGTTTCCCCACCACCGAGGTCAGATTGACTGGTCTGTAATTGCCAGCCTCCTCACTGCTCCCACTTTTGTGGAGACTCGGAGAGGGACTACATTCGCCCTCTTCCAATCTTTGGTAGTACACCCATTTCCAGCAAACTGTTGGGCTGTTAGTGGTGCTGCCAGCACCTCCCTGAGTTCTCTTAGTACTCTGGAGTGTATCTCATCTGGCTCCATTACCTTGTCCACTTTCAAATTAGCAAGTTCCTTTAAGACTTTCCTCCTTAATTGGACTGGTGTCCACCTCCCTCCCAGCGGTGCTTCCATCACCTAACTTTAATCCCTCCCCTTCCCCTTCTTCTGTGAATACTGAACAAAAATGCTTGTTCAGGATTTCTGCTTTTTGTTGGTCCAAATCTGCATACTTCCCTCCTTCCATTTTTAGTCTCACAATCTCACCCTTGGTCTTTTTTCTTTCGCTAACTTACCTGAAAAAGTTGTTGTGCCCTTTTGTTATTGCCTAGGATATTTTTTCTTCTGTTTATGCCTTTGCACTCCTGACTGCTTTCCCTGCCTCACACAGCTTTTCCAGCTACAGTTCTCTTCTTTCTTCCCTCTGTTTCCTTGTACCTCCTGAATGCCACCCTTTTTGTCCTGACCTTCTCAGCCACTTCCTTTGAGAACCATAGTGTTTTTTTCTTTCCCTTTGTTTTGTTTACTTGCCCAATGCAATGGTTTGTTGCCTCCCCTATGGCTCCCTTAAGATTCTAGCATTGTTCCTCCACCCCCCAACTTTTCTCCTTCCCTGCCAGTGATTTCCTAAGGCATTCCCCCATCTTTGCAAAGTTGACCTGCCTGAAATCCAGGAAACTTGCTTTCGTGTGGTTTGATTCTTCTGCTCTTCTCACATTGAACCTCACTGTACTGTGATTGCTTGATCCCAGATGGCTCCCCACTTTCACATCTGTAATTCTGTTTCAGTTGGTGAGTACCAGGTCCAAAGTCGCTCCCTCTCAGGTAGGCTCCAGCACTACCTGTCTTAGGCACGCCCCCTGCAGGGCTTCCAGGATGTCTCTGTTCCTGGCTAAGGCTGCAGCCTGGTTGCTCCAATCCCCATCCAGCAGACTGAAGTCTTCTATCAGCAGCACCTCCCCTTTAGCTGTCATTTTGTGGATGGTTTCTATAAGTACCCTGTCCAGCTCTTCCCCTTGTGCAGGAGGTCTGTAGATCACACCATCATGAATGGTAGTGCCATTTACCATCTCCAGGGTGATCCACAGTGCCTCTGCCTCTCCCTGCATTCCCTCTACCACAGTTGCCTTAATTCCTTACCAGACACAGATAGCCACTTCTCCTCCCTTTTTATCCACCCTGTCCCTCCTGAATAGAGTGTGATCTTGTGTTGCCATATCCCTGTCATCATTCCCCATGAACCATGTATCAGTAACAGCAACAATGTCCAGGTCCACCTCAGTCATTAGGGCCACTAGGTCAGGAATCTTATTTGATTGTGTGATTGTGAAGGGATAAAGATCTTGTTTCCCAGACTGTGGGCATTTGTGCACATGGCCTTTCAATTTTTGCTGCCTCCTTCCTAATAACTCCCCTCCTATCCCCATGTATTTCCTCCAAACCCCTCTTGTCCTTACTCCCATTCTGCCATTTCTCTGCATTTTTACTTATTTTGGTTTTAGCTGTCTTTGGCAAGTTCTCAATCTTAGGGTCCTCTCTGCCATCTGTATCATTTTGTGGGGGGGGGGGCTGTTTGCTTCACCCAGTTTATTTATGCCACATCCCTTGGCTATTTTAAATGCTGGCTGATGAAACATTTAAACCTCTCACTAAGGATCCTGGTTTCCCCCAAATAGACGCAGGTCATTGCCCCTGTACAGGCCTGCATCCTTCCAGGTGGAACCCCAGTCCCCAATGAAGCCAAATCCCTCTGCTCCACAACAGTCCTTCAGCCATGCATTGAAACTCTTGGTGTGGAGTACCTTTTTCTCCCCATTGCCCTCAATGGGTAACACCTCTGAAAAGGTCACAGAGTGTACCACCTGTCCAAGACCCTTCCCCAACTCCCTGAACTGCTCCTGCACTACCCTAGCCTCACCACTTGGCAGGTCATTTGTCCCCAGGTGGATAATGACATCTAGCTCACCCTCCCATCCTGCTGCCCCAACAATCCTTAGGAAGTACTGTTCATCCTTCCAAGCCATGGCACCAGATAGGCACTTGACCTCCCTCACTGCCTCCCCTCCTGGCCCCAAGTCTACCCCCTTGATGACAGAGTCTCCCACCAAGAGTTGCTTCCTATTCCTCCAGGGTCCTCTGCCTCCCCCCTGGAGTCTCCACCATGGAGGACCCCCACTTTCTCCTTGATTACCACTGCAGGTGCCTCTCTGGGACAGTCCCACCCTGCCAGAGCAGCATAGGAGTTATGGAGTCAAACCATAGGAGAGATGTGTCTCTTCCCCACCACCCTCACCCTTCCCAAGCCCACCGTCATCCTTGGCAACTACTGAGGCAACAGAGGTGGACTTGGTGGTCCCTGTGTGGGGGAGAAGGTCCCCTAAATCCCAGCCAACTCGGCCTGGAGACGAACAACCTCCACCCTCAGCTCAGAGAGGTGTCTGCAGATGGGACAGCAGCACAGCCTCCAGAAAGCCTCCCTGAAGACCACTTCCCCACAGCCACTGCACTGCATCACTCCCATCAAGGCTATAAGTGCCCTTCATGTTTTAAGGTATTTCTCTCTCTCTCTCTCTCTCTTTTCTCTCTCTCTCTCTCTCTTCATCTTTCTCTCCTCACTTCTCTACTTTCCTTCAGTACAGAAACACCCTTGCTTAGTTGCCTTTGTGCCCTGTAGCTGTTTCAGTATAGCGCAGTGGGTTAAGGTTCTGAGCTGCAGATCTGGAGACCTGGGTTTGAATCCCACACCCACCTAGGTGCATACTGTGTGATCCTGAGCAAGTCACTTAACTTCCTTGTGCTTCCAGGTCACATCTGGAAACAAGCTTCAGCTCAGTGTGCTACTCCTGGTTAAACAATGTCATCACCTCCCCCTCATGTGTTATGGTGAACCCTTCTTTCCTGCCTCCACAGGAAGTATCTATCCCCATCAATAACCCCCTGGAGCCTATAAAAGTGGAGCTAGCCCTAGGTGGATGTGTGTACAGGTGGGAGGGAGTACAGTATTGTGTGTGTGTGTGTGTGTGTGTGTGTGTGTGTGTGTGTGCACACGCGTTGTGTTTGTTGTGTCCCCCTTCCTCTTATGTCCCTTTGCTGCTAGCCAAACACTGTGTAGTAATTAATCTTTAGAAGGCACTAAGCATCTCTCAGCCCCACACCCCAATTAAACACCTGATTCACAGGGCTTCATTAATCCTTTTTCCCCCCACACCACCTGTTACAATTTAAAATCCAAATTTCAAGGTAACCCAGTCACTGCCTCCCAAGTTTCAAAGTGCCCCAACCACTGCTTACAGACCTTTTCTACCCACTTACCCTGCTACTTTAAAAATGAATAGAAGTATAAATAAATATTAATATACTGTACCTTTAAGATAAAGCTAGTTGTTTTCACACCATTCTTTAAGCAAAATTTCTTCAATGAGAGACTAAAGGACCTCAATACGAAGGGCTCCAGATAAGAGTTTACTAAGTGAGTAAAGTATTCACCATGTTTACAGTGACGTAAGTAAAACCAAATTTGGATGGAAACAAATTCTGAAATCTTTTGACTTAAGTGTACTTATTTGTTAAAATATTTTTGCATTTATATAACCATCTAAATTTGGTTTCACTCACCTCACTTTAAAATGATGAGTTATTCAGTACATTTCTCAAAGTAAAGTGAATTATGATTTTTTTCATATATGACTGTATTTTAACCAATAGATGCTTTTCTAGTGAGACACAGCCACATTTAGGTCCACATACAATACAAAGGGGAAGGGATGCAGCATAGTAACTTGTTGCAAGCATCTGATCTCCAAAACAATTCCACTCCTACATTAACCCTTTCCCCAATCAGCAGTTTGCCTTTTAAAAAAAGTACCTTAATATTGATGGATTTATCACATATTGGTGTTATGCTCCATACGATTCTCCCTCCCATTTTCAGCCTTATAAACCAGTCTGAAAATGAATCACATGCCAGTCTCCCTCACACTTACAGCACTGACAACCTAGAAACATAGAAACATAGAATTTGACGGCAGATAAGGACCGCTTGGCCCACCCAGTCTGCCCATTTCCCTACCTGATGGATAAGCTGCAGATTCTAGTTAACCAGCAGCCTACTTCTTCCTACCCCCACCCCCTAGAATTGCCTTATGGCTGTCCCATGCATGCTTGAATTCCACCACTGTTTGTGACTCCACAACCTCCTCTGGAAGGCCGTTCCATACATCCACAACCCTCTCTGTGAAAAAATACTTCCTTAAATTACCTCTGAGCCGCCCCCCTTCTATCTTCAAATTGTGCCCCCTTGTTCTTGCACACCTCTTTTTTTGAAAGATGCTACCCTCTTGGACTTTGTTGATTCCCTTGAGGTACTTGAAAGTTTCTATCATGTCCCCCTCTCCCTCCTTTCCTCGAGGCTATACATATTAAGCTCCTTAAGTCTCTCTTCATATGTCTTCCGGTGCAGACCCTGCACCATTTTAGTTGCCCTCCTCTGGACAGCTTCCATCCTGTCTATGTCTTTGCTGAGATTGGGTCTCCAGAACTGCACACAGTACTCAGATGGGGTCTCACTAGCTGTCTGTACAGAGGATAATAACTTCCTGTTTTCTACTGTGATGCCTCTCCCTATCGTCCCAGTATCCCCAACCCTCCTTGCTGCCCTCTCACATTGCTTGCCCACCTTTAGGTCATCTGATATGACTACCCCAGGTCCCTTTCCATTTTTGTTGTTGTTAGTATCTCACCCCCCATTGTGTACTCTTCCCCTGGGTTTTTGTTTCCCAGGTGCATTACCTTGCACTTCTTAGCATTGAATCTAAGCTGCCGTACATTTGACCATTCCTCTAACCTTGCCAAGTCCCTTCTCATCCTTTCCACTCCACCTTGTGCATCAACTCTGTTGCAGATCTTTGTGTCATCTGCAAAGAGGCATACTTTTCCTTCCAGTCCCTCTGCAATGTCACTTATAAAGACATTGAAGAGGACTGATCTATCTGAACCCTGCGGTACCCCACTACTAACCCCTTTTTTCAGAGTGGACTTCATTTACTATTACTCTCTGTGTCCTATTCTCCAGCCAATTCTTTACCCAGGCTGTCATCTTGGGACCCACTCCCAGGCTGGCTAACTTGTATATTAATCTTTTGTGTGGGACTGTGTCAAATGCCTTGCTAAAGTCTAGATAGGCCATGTCCACAGCTCCTCCCTGATCAACTACTTTGGTCACCCAGTCAAAGAAATCTATCAGATTTGTCTGGCATGACCTTCCGCTGTGAATCCATGCTGCCTTGGGTCCTGTGCCCTCTGGCCTCTAGATATTTAACAATTCTTTCCTTCAGAAGTGATTCCATCATTTTCCCTACCACTGAGGTTAAACTAACAGGTCTGTAGTTTCCTGCTTCTGCTTGCTCCCACTTTTGTGAAGAATCTCATCTGCCCTCCCCAGTCCTCGGGTACCACCCCATCCTCCCATGATTTGTTAAAGAGGGTAGTCAATGGTGTCACTAGTTCTACCTTAGCTCTTTTAGAATTCTGGGATGAATCCCATCAGGCCCCATTACTTTGTCCATCTTCAGTTTTAAGAGTTCTTTCAGAACCCTTTCTTCTGTAAATGGGCTGGTATCAACTTCTGTATCCAGAGTGTTTCTACTGTTTGTTTTAGGTACCTCACCCTCTTCCTTTGTAAATACTGAGCAAAATATTTGTTTAGTATCTCTGCCTTTTCACAGTCACCCTTTGCCCACCCTCCCTCCCTTTATTAAGCCTCACTATCCCTCCCTTGGTCTTCCTTCGCTCCCTGATGTACCTATAAAAGGTTTTATCCCCCTACTTAACTGAGTTGGCTATCTTTTCCTCGGTTTGGGCCTTTGCTGTTCTGACTGCCTTCCCAGCTTCCTTTTGCTTTAACTGATACAGTTCTCTGTCCTGTTCCTTCTGTGATTCCTTGTACTTCCTGAATGCTTTCTTTTTCTCTTGAACCTTCACTGCCACTTCCTTTGAGAACCATAGTGGTTTCTTACATCGTTTTGTTTTGTTTGTTTGCTTTACACAAAGACTTGATACCTCTGTGATGGCAGTTTTTATTATTCCCCATTGTTCTTCCACCACTCCTTCCTGCCCGTTTGCTAGTGCATTCCTTAGGCACTCACCCATTTTGACAAAGTCAGCCCTCCTAAAATCCAGTACCTTTGTCTTTGTAGGCTTGACTCTATTGCTGTGTTTATTGTGAACCATACTGTTTGATGGTCGCTAGTTCCCAGATGGCTACCCACTTCTACATCTGTGATCCCTCTTCATCTCCATTTGAGAGAACCAGGTCTAAGATTGCTCCCTCTTGGTGGGCTCCAATACTAGTTGTCTAAGGCATGCCCCCTGTAGGGCATCTAGAATAACCCCACTCTTCAAATTGGCTGCTGCAACTGCACTCCAGTTAACATCTGGCATATTCAGATCACCCATCAGCAATATCTCCCCTTTTTCTGCCATTCTAAGTATACTTTCTATCATTTCCTTGTCCATTTCCTCCCCTTGAGAAGGGGGTCTGTATACAACCCCTAGCCTCCACTCTTGTGTCCTTCCAGCTTCAGTCTCCCTTTTGGTTACTTCTAAAAAGAAACAATTCTGACACAACATGTACCTACTGATTGGTCTCTGCTCCTGTGCCCTTCCTGCTTCAGCCTTTCCTTTTAGCCACCCCATACTGTACTTTCACATCTTCCCACAACTGTGTACCCATCATGCTCTCATCAAGCCACTCCCCCTCACTAATGCAAGGAAATTGCAAGTTCTGGGATCACTGCTCATGCCTGCTCATGCCATTCACTACTAAGGCATGTTAAATATGCTACCCAGAACTGTCATATGGGGGGCTTGCATTACTGTCCAATGCAGGCATTCCTCTGCCCCTTTCTGTCAACAAAATGTGCAGACTAACATAACGGATTCCCCTGGGTCCTGTAGCACTGCTGTCTACCATATCAGCCTTTCAGAAGCCAATTCCAACTGTAGTGTATTTAATACACTACAAAACTGAGAAAGTGGGAATTTTTACAGGATTTAGAAGCATAAATAGACCTAGTACACACCTTAACTGGAACCTGTTAATCCATTACACCCTGCAAGACAGGAAGGATAGGGTTATATAACAGAGACCTTTAAATACCTCACAGGGGAAAAGAGACCTTTAAATACCTCACAGGGCAACAAGATGGAGGATCTGGAGGCTACCATGGTGCAGTCAGACCTGGACATTGTCGCCATCACAGAGACCTGGTGTAATGATAACCACGACTGGGATAGGGCCAGACCCAGCTACAACATATTCAGAAGAGACAGGGAAGGCAGGAAGGGAGGAGGAGGAGGAGGAGTGGCACTTTATGTGAAAGACAGCATAAAGGCCACAGAGATCCAGGAGGAACAAAATGGGGGGTGATGGATACTGTGGGTTTAGCTGGAAAGGAAAACGAAAACAGGGTCAGCTATCCACACAGCAGTGGTCTACAGACCACCAGCTCAGGAGGAAGAGATAGACAGGGAATTAATGCTAGCCATCCAAAGGATGGCAGACAAAGGGGAGGTGCTGCTGGTTGGAGACTTCAATATTCCAGACGTGGACTGGAGCCTCCCAGCAGCAGCAACAACTAGGAGCAGATTTATCCTGGACTCCCTTCAGGGTGCCTTCCTTAAGCAACTGATCTCAGAACCAACTCAGCAGAAGGCAATACTGGACCTCGTGCTCACAAACAGGGACAGTGTGATAGGGGTAACAGTGGGGGAGCACTGTCACTGTGGTTTGAAATCACAGAAGAAGCAGAACCATACTGCACAAAAACACGTGTCTTGGATTTTAGGAGGGCAGATTTTGGGAAAATGGGGAGATGCTTGAAAGAGACACTAATAGGAATGGAGAGGGAATCAGGGGTGGAGTAACAGTGGGCAATATTTAAAACAGGGATAACAAGAGCAACACAATTATGCCTTAAGCAGGTTAGCAAGAGGAAAAATGAAGAGGAGACCATTATGGTTTTCCAAGGAGGTAGAGGACAAAGTGAATACCCAAAAAGACCGGTTTTAGGCAATACATAAAAGACACAGGCAGAACGGGATAGGGAGAAGTACCAGGAGAAGCAAAGGGAGGCAGGGAGGTCAGTAAGGGAAGCCAAAGCTCAGAAAGAAGAGCGCATAGCAAAATCATTGTTTAGAGGGGACAAAACCTTTTACAGGTACATAAGTGAAAAAAGAAGTGCAAAGAGAGGGAACGTGAGACTGAAGGGAGAAGACGGGGGCAGCGTGGAGGATGACAACAGTAAAGCTGACATACTGATTAGATATTTCTGCTCAGGCTTTACTGAGGAAAGGGAGGGTAATGGGCCTGAAGGGAGTACAAGGGGTGGGAAGGGCATGGAAATGGACACAAGTCCTTTTACACGGGAAAGGGTTCTAAAGGAATAGGAAGGAATAAGAGTCAATAAAGCAATGGGACCGGATGGGGTGCGCCCCAGGGTACTAAGGGAACTAAGAGAGGTGGTGGCTGAACCTCTGACAATCCTGTTTAGCCAATCACTGGAAATAGGGGAGGTACCCAAAGACTGGAGGACAACAGATGTAGTCCCCTTATACAAAAGCGGGAACAAAGAGGCAGCGGGGAACTACAGACCAGTCAGCCTGACCTTGGCAGTGGGGAAGATCATGGAAGCACTACTAAAAGAGAGATTGGTGGAACATCTGGTTGCCAATGGACTACAGGACCCAAGGCAGCATGGTTTCACCAGGGGAGGTCATGCCAGACTAACCTCATTGAATTTTTTGACTGGGTGACAAGAGAGGTGGATCAGGGGACAGCAGTTGATGTGGCCTATCTCGATATCAGCAAGGCCTTTGATACTATGCTGCATAGAAGGCTGTTAAACAAACTGAGGAATATGAGAGTGGGCAGAACAGTAGTGCGGTGGGTGGGTAATTGGCTGGGTGACAGGACACAGAGGGTGGTGGTAAATGGCTGTCACTCCACAGAGGGAACAGTGTCCAGTGGGGTACCACAGGGATCAGTGCTGGGGCTGGTCCTATTCAACATCTTCATCGGTGACATTGTGCACGACCTAGAAGGCAGAATTTCCCTGTTCGCTGATGTCACAAAGCTGTAACAGATTGGACACACCAGAGGGTGTAGACAGAATAAAGAGGGACCAGCAGAAGCTTGAAGAATGGTCAAGGGTTTGGGAGTTGAACTTTAATGCAAAAAGTGCAAAATAATGCATATGGGGCACAAAACCCACATATCAGTTGGGGGGGGGCAAGGATATAGCATGCGCCAAGCAGGAAAGGGACCTTGGGGTTATCGTCTCTGATGACCTCAAGGTAGGGAAACAGTGCAACAATGCAGCAGGTAAAGCAAATAGGATGCTGGGATGCATAGACAGGGGCATCACCAGCAGGAAAAGGGAGATCATAACTCTATACAAGACACTAGTGAGGCTCCACCTGGAGTACAGTGTCCAGTTCTGGAGACCTTACTTATGTAAGGACATAGACAGGGTGGAGAAGGTTCAGAGGAGGGCAACAAAGATGGTACAGGGATTGCATCACAAGTCCTATGAGGGCAGGCTGAAGGACTAGAATATGTACTCCCTGGAGGAGAGAAGGGAGAGAGAAGATATGATAGACATACAAGTACCTTACAGGGAGGAACAGGGTGCAGGAAAACACTATTTTCCAGTGAAAAAGATGTTCCAGGACTAGAGGACAAGGGATGAAGTCGGAGTGAAGATGATTCAGAGGAAATGTGAGGAAGAATTTCTTCATAGAAAGGTGGTGGACAAGTGGAACACCCTGCCTGAGGAAGTGGTGGGGGTTGAAACAATCATGGGATTTAAGAATGTATGGAATAGACATCAGAGAATCCTGACGGTCAAGGGTAAGGGGCAACAGACATCTAGAAATACTTAAAGTGATCTTACAAGCTCAAATGGGCAGACTGGGTGAGCCATAGGCCCTTATCTGCTGACAGTATCTATGTATCTATGTAAGGTATAGGAGGGAAGTATTTTTTAGACAAAAAGAAGTTCAAGAACAAGGGAACATGCTATGAAACTGGAGAGGGGTAGATTCAGGAGAGATGTAAGTAAGTACTTCTTCACAGAAAGAGTGGTGGATTCCTGGAACAGTCTTCCAGTGGAGGTGGTGGGGGTGAAAACAGTGGTGGGGTTCAAGAATGCAAGGGATAGGTATACAGAAATCTTAATGGAAAGGAAGGAAGGGGGAGTGCCTGAGATTGCTTAGGATGTGCAGTGATGCTGTACGTAGGGAAAAATGGGCAGACTAGGTGGGACAAGTGGTCCGTATCTACCATCAGATTCTATGTTTCTATGAGAGCAATTTGCAATACATGCTGCTCAATATATACAGTTAGGGTGTTGGCAAAGACCACCTAATCAACATTTTATTGATCTAACTGGGCCTCTTATGAGTGATCTGTGAACCAGTTTTGAGAATTTATCAGATCTAATCCACTGTAAACCCTGCTTCAGTTCAGATTTTCAAAACAATCTAAAGCTTATACTGTAGCTGCTTTCCTCAGCAGCCCAGGGCATCAGTGACCCATTAGTCCATCAGTCTAATGTAATATTAGGGGCTGCAGCTAGTCACCTATTCCAACGTAAGTCCGCCAGCAACAGATAGACAACAGAAATGAACAGTGAGATCCACAAACTTACCACGCTGCTGCTGCTGCTTCTCATTGGGGACCAGTAAAACATTAACAACTCAAAGTACTCAGTATGTGATCCAGCAGGAAGTGAGCTTTCTTCCCCTAATCACTGGCCAAGTGCATAGTGTTCCGCCTTACCTTGCTATACTTAATCTTTCCGAGATTAAAACTGGAAAAGTAAACTAATGAAATGGTGGATGGATGGATTGTGGAGGTTATTACTGCTACAGTACCACCGCTGCTGCCCTACGAGAACCCAGCCACTGAAACTGCTTGTTTCTATTACTGTATTACCATTGTTTCGAGATCCTAAACTACAGACACAGGGAGACAGTGTTGTGTGAATTACTTTCAAAAAAGTAATCAGTTACTGCCAAAGAAATATAATCAGTTACAGTTATTTATTACTCTTGTCATAAAAAGTAATTAGTAACTGTTACTGTACAGTAACTCCTATTACTTTATTACTTTTGAGAAGCTGGTTATGTTTACTTATTAAACATATTTATGAGCTCAGGAAACTCCCAAAAATTCATAAAAAGAGCTAAAATAGATTCTATAAGCAATGAATGAGTTTCTGTGTAAGCATTAATACCCAACAGGGTGGGTGGTATTGGGCAATACCGGAATGCCCAAGGGCGTAATGAGGCCCAATGCCACAGGTGGAGGGCCTTATAGCCCCTGGAAGGTCTAGTATTGCCCTGTACTGCCTACCCTAGAGGGTATTATTGTGATTAGAAATTGGGCAACTGTATTTTATACTGTATTGGGAAAAAATGCTTAAATGTTTAAACTCTTTGCTGTTTAATTTATTGTGCGACAAAATAGTTCCTCCACCTGCATTTTCAGTGTTGTGTGTTTTTTTTAAACGCGGGACTTTTGGTCTGGTGGAACTTCCATAGTTTTGTTTCATGCTGGTTGCCATGGTTCACCCCCCACACACACACACACACACACACACAGGAGTCAAGTTGAACTGCTTTTGTTTCTGTATTTTATTTATTTGTTTTAAATCATTCATTCTGGCAAATTTTTGAGCATGGTTACTTTTGAAATGCACAGGTACTGTGGCCAGGAGTTGCTGCATGATTTTCAGTAAAGCACGAGTTTCCAGCCCTGAGGTATGGATAACACTGTTTATTTTTTCTGTTGGGTATTGTGAGAAGGGCAGAGTGGAGCTAAGAAAAAAAAAAGTTTGTGGTTTCTGCCCCCCTGCCTCTGTCAGTTGCAAGCGCGATCCCTTTTGATATGGAAAGGTACTGTGTCGAGGAGTTGCTACCCATGTTTCAGTGTAGCGCAACTTTCCTGTGCTGAGGTATCATGGACAAGACTGTTTTTCCCTGTTGAGTGTTGTGTGTTGTAAGAGGGTCAGAGTAGAGCTAAGAATAAAAATAAAATAGTGGTTTCTGCCCCTCTGTCCCCATCAGTTTTTACCCTCTGCAGCTTTGGTAATGGCTCTGCATTTTGCAGTTTCCATGAGAAGGAAGGGTACAAAGTCAGAATGGGCACATTTAGTTGCCAGTTTATTAGAGCCGGGCGCTGCCGACTGCCAGTTACGTGAAGATGATCATACTGACAGTTTCCTTTTTCTTTCGTTTTCTTGCTTTCTTTTTCTGAATATGTGGTTAATGTTTGTTAATTTACTTTATTTAACTTAAGAGAGATGGTGGGGTGACTGTCTGCCAACTTGCTCACCAAGTGAGAGAAGAAAATGGTGGCTGGTCACTTTGGTAATTTGGTGTGCCCAACAATACGTTAAGTAATGGGGCACCCCAAATTGGCACTTCTTTCTTATAGAGCTCTATCTTAAGTTATTTCCCCCCTCCCACCCCTGCTATGGCTCTCAGCCAATCAGAGAGCTCATAGTGTCTAGCCCATTTTCTAAGTTACTTTATTTAATGTTTTCTAATAAAATATGAAAACGTTTATAACCTTTTTTGGCTTTGCTTGTTATACACACATAAAGAATATTCACATCACAACAGGTTGACGTTTTCCAGCAAAGCCCATATCATGAGTGTTATAAATGTTTCTTTTCCATTGGTTTTTGCCATTGTCATGTTGTGCAAAGCTGAAACAAAGATAATAAAAAACAGATACAAGTACAGTACCACATTAAGTGCTTTCTTTGTGTTTGTAGGTTAATAATAATCCTTAATTGTTAGTCATCAGAAATAAAACTGTACAATATGACACATTGCAAATATTGGCTCTGACCAGAGTTTGCTTGGTTTAAACCCTTCATCTCCACCTGGCAAATTGATCAGGCAGGTCCCCAGGTGGGATGACTACTAGATATCACTCTGGTGATGGTGCCACACTGCCATACTACCACACTGCTATGCACAGTGCTTGTGGCATTTAATGTGAACAACTGGCACTAAGAGCAAAGCCCCCCATCCAAACATAGGTTCATTGTGAATTTGCACTGTGCTGTGGGCATTGCAATAAACTTGTTTTTTGCTTACTGCTTACTGCAACAGCAAAGTAGATTGTATCACACGACTTCTGCTGACTTGCAAGCTAACTTTTTCTGTCACTGCAAATCTTCAGATCCCTTTATTTATTTTATGTCTTTGATAACCGAGTAGGTGCACTGATCCAGAGGACCATTTTCAGTCACGACCGGGGCCACAAAGGTGGCAACAACAGTAACAGATACAAATAGTACATACAAAATGCAGTCCAAACATGTCCACTCTGGTAGCAGTATAAGGTACACAATAAATGGATAAGGTTATACAAGGTATAAAGTACAAGGGTAGAGATGAAAGACAAAATATAATTGCAGCTGGTACAGCTTACAAACAATAACAGTGTACAATTACAATGGTTAGGGTTCAAAACAATTGTAGCAACCATAAGCTGTACAATTTCAGAAACAGTTCAGCATGTTTAAAGAAAACATTTGGGATAAGAAAGGTAAAATGAGAAGGAGTATGTGTTAGGCTGAGGGGGAGAAGTAAGGGGATGTAAATACAAGACATTGTGTAAATTCTTACATGACAATAACTCTCACATTGTGTGACTCCAGGAACAGAGACAGGAGAAAAGAGGAAGGTGGGGAAGGAAGAGGGACATAGGGGTGTGGGGGAGGGATGGGGAGGAAAAAAGTTAGGGGTAGTCATGGGGGGTGTGTGTGTGTGTGGGGAGGACAGAGTGAGGAGAAGAGGGGGCAGACAATGGGTGGAAGTAAGTGCTGTTTATTGATGTGAGGGCAATAGGTGATGAAGGCTCCCTTGCAGCTGTCTGACATGGGAGAATGGGCTACAGCAGTGGGAGATTCAATACCCTACAGGTTCTGCATGTTAAGAATTTCTTATAAGCACTGATCTTTTGTTTGCTGCTCCCACTGTCCTCCTTGGGCTATGTACAGTCACAGAGGTCTATCCCTAGCCCAGGCCTCCCAGGAGAAGAGTGGGACTGGCAAGCATTTGTGATTGTAGTGGCTTACAGAAGTTACAAAACATTCACTGCACGCTATTGTTATCTCTCACTGCTGCAGCCCTCTACTGATGTTAGCTGTAGGGGGATTTGAAGATTGTTGTGGTTACAGGAAATGTCGGCTTGCAAGGCAGCAAAATCAGTGTGATACAACTGCTGCACAGCTGTGGCAAGCAGTAAGTAAAACGGATGTTTTTTGCAATGCGCACAAATAGTGCAGATTGAGAACAACAGCATGCTTGGGTGTGGGGCTCTCTTAGTGCTGCTGACTGTTCCCCTAGCTTTAAAGAATGTGTAGTGTACAGTGTGAGTCCTTAGGTTGCATTTGTAGAACATAGTGTTTGCTCCTAAATTTCTGTTAATTAAAAAAGTAAAATAAATACATAAATAAATAAAAACATTCCTCCCTCCATCATGCCTCGTTCACCAAAACCATTCCCCTAAGACCATGCAGCTATCATCAGTGATTCATTCACATTAACTTGTCAGGGACAAGCTCCTGCTTGCAGGCTCAGCTGAGGCCACTGGCTGATGATGATCCCACAGTAACTGCTCTGTGGCTGTGTGACGGCTAGCATGATGAAATCACATCAGATCAGAGTGACTCGTCAGTCAAAGTTGTGAAAGATTGTGAATGAATCAGTAATGATGTGGTTACCTCTGAATGTGCATGTTATTTTTACGTTCGCTTGCGTGCATGCACAAGGAACATCTTGCAACAGTAAGACTTTTGGAGGTGTGTGACCCTCCTCACCAATGTACTGCTCAGTGTAGCAAGCATGACCTTAGGGGACCAATACATGCCGAGCTAAGTATGACAGCAGTTTGGCTGTGTTGGTCTTCACTTCTAACAAAAGGTGTGCTGCAATCAGTGGTTGTAGCATGTATGCAATTTGCATGCGATCAGGTGAACTGCTGTCATGCACAGCTCAGCATTAAAAAACCCTCCCGCTTCCTCACTCTGCTAATGTCCTACCCCTCCCTCGTTAGTGTTCTTCCCGCCCCAACCTTGTTTGCTGAGGGGGTGCCCAATCCCCCTCGGCTCATGCATTTCCCCCAGCACACTGTGTGGTTGATGGGGGTGTGCAATCCCTCGTTGGTTGCAGCCCCCCCCCACAAACAATCAGTTGGCATGCTGGGAGCCCACTCCAGCATGCTAATGCCTCCCTCTACACACGCTGTAGGACGGCAAGGGTGCCCAATCCCCACCAGCTCCAGCCCCAACCCCCCCCAAACAAACATGTAGGTGGCACGCTGGGAGCCCACCCCAGCATGTCAAAAGTGTCAGTTTCTTTTGGTGACATACTAGGAGCCCACTCCAGCATGCCAAAAGCATCCATTTCTTTTGGTGACACATTGGGAGCCACCCAGCATGCCAAAAGCATCTGTTTCTTTTTTTTAAAATGCCCTGTGAAAGAAGAAAATGGTCCTTGGTGAGTCCCTGCCCCCGCCAACCCGTGCCCACCTCTGCACACCCACCTCCCCACACCCCCCTCACTGCATACTTACTTCCAAAGCCCGGCACGATGATCTTCGGTGGACCGGGAACACATCTGCACTCTTCAAAGCTGACCATGAACTAAGGAAATGCCGGTAAGCTGTATAATGGCATAAATAGGGTTTTCACAATTTAGGTGGATATCTTGGCAATTTTTTCAACTTTTAACACCAAATTTTCAACATGGGGTTCTTGACACCCCTTCTCATGAATTCAGTCACTGTCATGGTGTTATTCGGTCTTAAAAGGTGATTTTGAGGTCACTGCATGGAATCACCTTTGGGACCGAGTATCGAAACAACACTGGTGGTGTTCATGAGGTGGCCTCTCAAAAAGCATATGTTGCAAATTTGGTGAATACATTTCAAAAAATGACTGTGTTACAAGTGTGCATTGTGCAGTTTCCATGCACACTTAGCGATTCTGTAATATTTTCACTCCAGATTTTCAACATAGGCATATTTCCACACCTTCTTGTGAACAGTGCAGCTATCATGTTTCACATCCTGGTCAAAATGTGTTTTCACACTTCCAGCACAGATTAGCACAGTCACTGTTGGAAATCAGTGCTCACTACAGAGTAAGACAATCACAGTGACACTGTTCATGAGCAGAGGTCCTAAAATGCCTATGTTGAAAATTTGGTGACAAAAGTCCATAAAGTGGCTGTTTTTTCACTAGTGTACATTGCTCAATTTTTACACGCTCTCGTAAATTCATGAATTTGTAATATTCTCACTCCAGATTTTCCACATTGGGATTTTCCCACATCTCCTTTAAAGCAGTACAGCTGTCATTTTCGACATCCTTGCCAAAATGTGTTTTCACAACTCTGGCGTACAATAGCGTGGTCGCTGTGGGACATCATGTTTGGTACAGAGCAAAAAAATCACAGTGACACTGTTCATGAGAAGTCCTAAAATGCCCATATTGAAAATTCGGTGCAAAAATTCCAAAAAATGACTGTTTAACGAGCATGCATTGCACAGTTTCCACACGCACTTGTACCTTTGTGAATTTGTAATATTTTTCACTCCAGATTTTCAACATTTGCTTTTCCCCACACCTCCGTATGAACAGTATAGCTGTCATTTTTCATATCCTGGCCAAAATGTGTTTTCACTCTTCTGGCACAGAATAACACACTCACTGTGGGAAATCAATGTTAGGTGCACAGTGAGAAAATCATACTGACACTGTTCATGACCAGAGGTAAAAAAATGCCTATGTTGAAACTTTGGTGAAATACTTCCACTGAATGATTGTGTTACAAGCGTGGCCTGTGCAGTTTCCACACAGGGTCATACCCTTGAGCACAACCAGGACATCAGGGTTCCTAAGACAGTCACTTAAGAAGTACGGCAGTGAAATAGTAATCAGATGCAAAAGTTACAGAGAGGTACTCTGTTGGGATATGGATGCTGAAGGGACATGGATACAACTGGGGGGGCTGCATAACTGCCAATCACCCAATGCACACACCTGCAAGTGAACGTTCGGCATTGACAAATGCTTGTTTGTTGTAGCTTTCATACAGAAATGTCATTCCCAAAACCCTATCCATTCATAGTAGCTTCAAAGTCATTACCATCCCACGCCTGTAGTGAAGTTGATGAGTGTGCCTCATCTATGACAGGGGGAGGTTATCACCCAAGCCAGGCCAGTGTCAGTGTGCAGTGGTGGAGTGGGTCACACTGTCCCCATGAACCTATGCTCCATCTCTAGGTTGCTCTCAGTCATTTCCTTTCATGCAGTGAATGAATCGATGATGATGATGATGATTGTCAGTCAGGGTGAAGTTGATGAGTTTGCCTCATCTATGAGTGAGGGTGGCAGCAACCCAGGCCTGGCCAGTGTCAGTGTGCAGCCAGTGGTTCTAGCTTGCTCTCATCTCAGTCAGTTCCTGTCATGCAGTGAATACATTACTGATGATGATTGTCAATCAGGTTGATGATGATGATGATGATGATGATGACCACATTTTATAACTGTATGAAACAAGTTCATGAAGATGATGATGATGATGCTAACATTATTACCAGACAGTAATCTGACATTTCACTGGAAAGTGGCTATGCCGAAGTGGTAGGTAGGCTAGTGTTGCTTAGCTTGGTTCTGAATGTCAGGTAACAGACAAGCAGCTTCAGCTAAAGGTAACTGGATGCCAGCAAATCTGCATTTTTGTGCAAAAGCAATCAAAAAAATATCAATGAGTGTCGACCATGAAAGTCTAAAATTGTGCGGCTTGGTGTTTAGGTAACCAAGGTGGTTAATCCCACATGGTGCACATACCAGTCCATGTCCACCACCCCAGAACTACCATTAGATAAGGAGCATGGTCCTTATAAAGAATATCACAGAAGAAGACCGAAATAATGCAATTGACTCAAGTTACTTCAAGTAGCAGTTTGTTAGTCAGTCATCATTTTTTTCCAGCACTAAAACAGTCATGTTACTTACTTCAATTTTCCTTTAAAAAAAATCAGTATTCATTTTTGCATTTACTGGTGGCATGCCTGCCCCCGCCAATAAATAAATGAATTATCTGTGTTTTCAGTAAACGTTATGTGACATCTTCACATCAGAAACGTGAAATAGCCCTGTGACCAGATCACTGCTGACCAGTAACCACCAGTAATTTCCTCCCAAAAAAACAAGTATAAAAAAAATAATGTTGTTGACTTACTTACTTAAGAGGCAGTATATGGCAGTGGTTTAGGGCTCTGAACTGCAAACCTGGAGATCTGGGTTGAATCCCACAGCCCCCACTTGCATACTGTGTGATCCTGAGCAAGTCACTTAACTTCCTTGTGCTCCCAGGTCACACTTGGAAACAAGCTTCGACTTAGTGTGCCTTTCCTGGTTAAACAATTTCCCCTTTCCCCTCACTTGGTTGCATCATTATGCTGATATACATACATACATACATACATCATGATGACACTGTTTTTGATGTTATGCCCAGTTACCACTGGATTTGTAAACCCAGCCATGGAAGTCAACTTTAACTTAAGTGACTCACACAAATGGCATGTGAAAATTTGGAATATCACAGCATTCTGTATGTTATGAATGAATAAATGGTTTTGAGTCAAAATGCTGGATGCATTGAGCCACCAGTCTGCTGATAATGTTGAACCCTGATATTTCCTAATGACAAACAATAACATATAATGCTACTGAACTACAAGAAAACCAAGGCCATGCTTCATTCCAGCCCCTACAATAAATGCAGGCTCACTCCCCTCGAAATCACCAATAATGCTGGTGAGCAGATTGAGCAGATACAATCGTTTAAGTACCTAGGGGTCACCATTGATGACTCTCTCACTTATACAAACCATATTGACTCCAAAGTCAGATCAGTAAATACAAAGATTGGGTTCTCTATAGACATAAGAAATCCCTCACCCCAGAAGCTCTCCAAATCTCAGTCTCCAGTTCCATACACCCCACGATAAACTACGGGCTGGTGGTCTATGGAGCTGCCACTGATACTGCACTCAACAAGGTCCAAATTTCACTAAATAAGGCATGCCGCCTGACCCTGTGCGCAGACCAATACATTCATACTTGCACCCTATATGAGTGTACAAACTGGCTTAACCTAAAAGACAGGATCAAATACCAAACCTGTCTCCTGGGTAAGAAGGCACTCCTCGGAAAAACCCCACCCTGCATAGGAAACCTGCTCAAGGCCTCTCTCTCATCCCACATCACCAGAGGGAGGAAGAATGGAGCACTGTCCATCCCATTCCGGCGAACCTCACTTGGGCAGCGCACTTTCTCCTGCCGAGCTCCCCTCTGGCTAAATGAACTCCCATTGAAACTACAAACACACAGCCTTCCACAGTTCAAAACAGGCCTCAAACAGCACCTAAAGTTTAGTTCACAATGCAACTGTTTCTCAGGCCATACTTGAAAGCCTAAACTACACCACCGGTAATACCCAGCACAGATACCTTGAAAAACCTGACCTCATCCCAGCCTAGCCAACAGCACTAGTAAGCTATTAATCCTCTTTACTGCTCTGTGTGCTGCCCCCCAAATCCCCCCTCACCCACTTTCTCAACCATAGTCTATCAATGGATTTTGGTGGTCTCCAGGGCTGAGCTACCCAGAGTTTCATCCTAGGCATAGCCTGAATCCTCTTACAATCACTTTGTTTTCCACTGATTGTCTATAATTCTCATGTTCTGCTCTTTAATTGCCTAATGTGCTGAACCCTGAAACTACTGTATATGTGCTGAACCCTGTAACTACTGTATTTGTGTCTAGTATTATTTGTCCACCCTGACATGGAACCTTTGTAAAAGAGCTCACTCTCAAAGGTCTTCCGATATTACAAATAAAAAAATACAAAGAAATAAATACTGTACATACTGCTTCTTGAACTGTTGTTATCATTGACATTTATTTATTTAATTTCCAGGGTATTTATTTATTTATTTATTCATTCATTTATTTATTTTTTGTATGAGATTTGGTCCTTGGATATAGCAAATACCAAATAGCTTAAGGCAGCTCTGCTAAACAACAGCACAGGTCAGCTCGTATTCTTGGGGATATTGATAGATGAAGACAAGGAGAAGACAATATAACATATAGCTTTTAGTATGATAAACAGCAAGTTCAAATTACTGCCTAGGATTATGATATAATAAAGTGTAAAGTGGCATAATACAGTTAGCAGATTGTTATTCATTTTTTAGGGCTGCAGTGGGTGTTGCCCTGCAGACCTCTTGTTATCAGAAAAGGACTCAGCACATTCCTTCCAACTGAACATGTTGGAGTTGCAACACAGTCACCTCCACATCTGTGAAGCACCACACATGCTGTCTCCATTGGCAACCTCACTACACTATTTTTATTCTGTAGGCAGTCTTGGCAGAACATGGCACTCTGCCATGTCCAAGATGGCCACCAAACTGTACTGCACATGGACGACCATTACCTGTAGCACATGCATAGTAGAAAGTGGTGGCCATCTTGGACATGGTGGAGCGTGCCGTGTTCCACTGTGAGTGCCGATTCTTTTTCTTAATTATCGATATGTCTCCCACCCAACCCTCCTTCTCAGCAGCTCCCCAGAAACCTAACAATGACACTAAGGGTGCCCAATTCCCCAGTGTCACAGTCGTGTTCTGCCTTGATTGGTTTTTATTTTGTAAACATATATTTTTTTCTCCACCCACCTGACCCTCCCTCTCAGCACCTACCACCCCACCCCACCCAAAAACATAACAATGACACTGTGGGTGCCCAATCCCCCAGTGCCTCAATCAGGAATCCTGGGTGGTGGGTTCTTTTCCTTGTAAAAAGCATACCATCCATCGATGTCTTTTGGGCCATTCCTGAGCCCCACCCAATCCTCCAACTCAGCACCCACCTCCCCGCACCCCCCAAGCCCTTACTTACCAAGCGGGGATCCAGTTCTGTACTCCTCTCTGGACTGCAGACACGTCTTCACTATTAAAAGCCAGACCACAAACTGAAGAAAAAGGTATGCGGTTTGATGTATTTCACTAGGGTTTTGAACTTAATGGCATAACTTGAGCATTTGGGCATATTTTGGCCCAAATTTTTAACACGCCTTTTTTGGGACCCCGGCTCATGAACACTTGCACTAATATTAGGCAAATCTGTTCCGAAAGTGAATTTTGCAATCTTTGTGTGAAATCACCTCTCAGGCAGGAGTTGAAAATTGTTTCTGTCCTTGTTCATGAGGTGGGGTTATAAGAAGGCTATGTTGAAAATTTGGTGTAAAAATATTAAAAAACAATAAAGTTATAAGCCTATATTGAATTTTGCAAACACAGGCTCATAACTTTGGTAATTTTCAATATTTTTACCCAAAATTTACAACATAGCCATATCTTTCCAGTACCTCATGAAAGTGACAGCTATCATTTTTGAAATCCTGGCACAAATCTTTTTTTTTTTATACCCCGAAAGGTGATTTCATGGTCCCTGCATGAAATTACCTTTCATGCTGGAGTTGAACATTTACTCTGTCCTTATTCATGAGGTGGGGTCATAAAAAGGCTATATTTTAAATTTGATGTAAAAAAATTTTAAAAAAAAAAAGTCACGAGGCTATGTTGAATTTTTCAAATGCAGGCTCATAACTTTGGTAATATTCAATATTTTTACCCCAGATTTTCAACATAGTCATTTCTTTACAGCACAGCATGAATGTGACAGCTGTCATTTTTCAATTCCTGCCCAAAAGGTGTTTTTGTGTCCTGAAACTGAAAGTTGATTTCGCAGCCCCTGCACAAAATCAGCTTTAGGCCAGGAGTTGAACATTTTCTCTGTCCTTCTTTATGAGGCAGTGTCATGACAAGGCTATGTTGAAAATTTGGTGTAAAAATAATTACAAAAAATTTCTATATTTTAACCCAAAATTCCTCAGCTGCAGCCCTATCGGCTGTGGCCAGAATTTGCTTGTTTAGTTATCATCAAAAATAGCAGCAGATGAAATGAAAATGATGAGATAAACTCATTTTTGGTTTGAAATACTGGCATACTGTACATTTACCATTTTACCTGACATCCCAAAATATCAACAGCTATGCTTGTTATACAGGGATGCTGTATGTAAGGCAAGGGCACAGCTGGCAGCACCATGGGCCCAGGTGGCACTGCCCCATCATACCTTTTTGTAAAGAATTTATATTAATTTACGCCAACACCACCCTCAGCCTATCATTGTTTTACTGTCACAAAGGTACAAAACAGACTACTACTATTTCCAGTATGTTTTGTTGTATGTAAAAGCAGTCGCACTTCAAAGGTTTCATCACCTAGTCAGTTTCGCTGAGCATTAAGTACCTGTACACCAACAGTGAATACTCTTTCAACTGATACACTTGATGGAAGTGCAGTACTGTAATGCAGGAATGTTTTCTTTATTGTGGGGAATGTCTGCAAAATGTCTACTGTTGTATTTGTGTCCTTGAGATACTGCTGAAGCTCATGAAGTACTCCATCATGGCTAGGCTGCTTATTTTCTTCAAATCTAAAGAAATCTCCATCATCATCATCCTCAAGGTTGTCTTCAGATGATGACTTCCTTGACTAACATCTTTCTTATGTGACAGCAATTTGTTTTCAAGCATGTTTTTTTTTTTTTTTTGCTGCTTGTACATCATCCTCCTTGACAATCTACCAAATGCAAAGTTGTCGTAACATGATGCTGGACAGAATTAACTCTTTCTGTTCAAAAGTGGTACCAAGCTGAGTGGCCGCAACTCTCATGATGGCATCAAGAAGAAGAGTGGCATAATGCAAAAGTGGTCTGATATCAAGGAACTTCTTTTCAATGCCACTAATGTGGGAAGAAGATATCCCATGTAGCATTGTGTTTCTGCTCGCAGAATCTCCGATGAGTCTGCAAGAGGCTGCATTACTTTTTCATACTCAGTCACAAAAGCAATTACAGTTGTTGTAAACCTTGCTAAGCCAAGTTCATCACATATGCTATTCGGATAATCTTCTGCTTTTTGTACTGTGGATCTTATTTTTCCTACAACCCTGTAGTAAGAATTCCATCTTGTGTCATTGAGGATAATGAGCTTAGCAACAATTTTGTCTTAAACAATCTCATTGCTTGTTAACTTCGGTGAACTTTGTTCCAAAGAGCTGATCATTTTGACATTGTGCTGCAGTAGATCTTCTTGTACACAGGATTTGTAGTAGCAGAGTCCATATCCTTCACTGCTATTATGTTCGGAGTATATGCTGCACATCATTGATGTGGAGGAAGGTTGTCAGTCTCCTCCATGTCTTCATCTGTGTCATCTAGGATCCTGAAAATGTCAGCAAAGGTCACTTCATCTCCACCTGCAGATTTGTCATCTTCATTGGCATGGCTACTGCCTCCCTCTTGCTGTGACTGGTCATGGTGGTCATCATCATCATCATCATCATCATCATCGTTGTCATCATTCAGAATCCCATCTGTGGAACTGATGGGTCAGTGGTTAAAATGGAAATGTTTAGGAGGTGGAACTGTAATCTCTACATTTGTAGGAGGTGGAACTGTCATCCCTAGGAGGTGGAGCTCTCCAATAGTTAAGCAATAAGGTGTGATTAGGGGTTAGATTAACAGTCTGTTAATTACCCACTGGGGGTGTAATGTGGCACAAGGCACAGCCAAATGCCATATTGTCCTTGGGGGTGAATAACAGACTGTTAATCTAACTCCTGGGAGTGCATTATTGCTATTATAAAGATTATTTGAAAAGAAAAGTATTAACAGTGTACTTTTTGAATGTTTTTCTCATTAAGAGGGTGATTTTTAATATAATAGTTCTTCCACCAACAGTTTAAGAATGCTGGCACAGAATCAAAATGCATCATTCCAATCATTCAGCCATTTTAGAGAATGGAATGCTAGCAGGAAGAATTAATATGCCATGATGATCAGGCTGCACATGACAGTGTAACAGGGATTAATGTAAGACTGTCAGAATCCATACAGCCAATCAGTTTACAGCATTTCTGTGATCCTTTTTATAATATTCAGTGGAGAAAGGTGTCAGAGGATGTGGAACTGAGTTCTTGTGAGTTCCTGATCAATTTAGCACTTGTGATGGGTGTGGTAGTCTCTGTGCCAAACGTCTTAAATGCATTAACAAAGTCTGACCCATTGCTAGTCACAGTTTTAACAACCTTGCTCTGGATGTGATATTTCAGGTGAACTTTTTCAAGTTTTTTTTTTTTTTGGAGTAATATTGTTCATGTGTCTTCCTTTTATTTGCATGCATGTTAATGCTGCTGACTTTCTAGTCAATGTTTTCTGATCAGTCCAATGCACCATCACACCTAGGCTGCTCCCGTTATGGGCAGTGCAAATGTCTGCAATAGAGCATATATGGCTGACATTGCTGAATTCAGATATCTGATTTGTCTTCATGTGTTGGTACATTTTACCTGTTCTGTCAATGTTTTTTGTGTCATTACTTTTTTGTTGGGTTGGAGACCAGTAACTAATCCGATGAATGAAGTCTGTTCAACAATGTTTAGTGACTGTAGATTTTCAACTACAAACTGAATAATGAGCGTATCAACCTGAGATTGACCAATAAGTGAACTCTTTTGTAGAATCAAATAATTGTTAGGTAAAACATTTCTTATCTTTTTGAATGCGGAGGATTTCACTGGCAATGAATTACTGCTGCTGCTTGAGCTGGAGAATTTAACTATCTCTTCTTCCTCTTCCCATATCCTTTTCGAGCAGAGCTGGCGATGGCTGCTGCTGGACTACCACTTCCACTGCTGCACAGCTTTTGAACTTCTGTAAAGATGCTGGCTGGATGCATTCCATATGTTTTTTTTTCAAGTTCAACATACTGTTTTTGAATGTTGACAAAAGCTTCAGCTTCAGTATGCAGAGTTTACACTGAACTGAAATATTTTTTCCCTTTTCAGAGTTGACATCGAAGAATTCACCCAAATACCATTTTTGAAAAACTGACACACTCTGGCATGGTGACTCAGGATGCAGCAAGGAGTATGTGTTGAAAGAGGGGGACTGGGAGGAAAAAGATACAACTCGAGAGGTTTCAGGAGCAACTACAGTAGTGGCTATAGTTTCTTTTTCTTGTTGAGCCATGTTACAGAAGATGTCAATGCCATTTCTTTTGTTGTACATAAAGGGCCAGATATTCAAAAGGGTTGCGCCATGCGCAATAGGGTTGTGCCTGTGCAAGTCCGAACTTGCTCCATTCTGCGATATTCAACAGGAGGCAGTTGCACCACAGAAAACATGCTGAGCAACAGTGCAATGCAAATTAATGCATGCTGAACTGGAGGGGGAGGAACCATGCATAAACTGCACAGCCCGATATTCAGCCGGGCTGTGCAGGAGTTCATGCAAGCGCAACCCCAACCTGCGCCTGCACAACTTTGAGCAAAAAAGGCTCAAGTCAAGGGCCACCCACAGGTGAGCTGCTGCATTGCAGGGCGCAACAGCAGCTGCCACCTGTGGCTGGCCCCAACCCACTCCCTGTGCCCCCCTGCAGCCTGATCGCAGGCAAAAGAGTGTAAAATACCCCTGCCACCCTCCACCAGCCCGATCGACGGGCAGCAATGTGTCTCCTCCCCAACACATCCCTGGTGGTCCAGTGGACTGAAAATCCCGATCGCGGGATGTAATAATTAACACCACCCCGAACACAGCCCTGCTGGTCAGTGGACCGAAAAATCCCGATCGCGGGATGTAATAATTAAACACCCGAACATAGCCCTGGTGGTCAGTGGACTGAAAATCCCGATCGCGGGATGTAATAATTAAACACCCCGAACATAGCCCTGGTGGTCCAGTGGACTGAAAATCCCGATCGTGGGATGTAGTAATTAAACACCCCTGAACATAGCCCTGGTGGTCCAGTGGACTGAAAATCCCGATCGAGGATGTAATAATTAAACACCCCAACACAGCCCTGGTGCCTGTGTCCCCACCCCACCCGCCACGAAGCCCCACCACCCGCTCCCTTCCCAGCAGCTGGCGGATGGCAGCATCCCCCCGCCTGCTGCCCGCCGCCTGCCGACTGACTGCCCGGTAGGGCTGCATGCCCATTGGTGCAGAGCAAGAGCCAATGGACGTACAGCCCATACCCTACAAGACAGTCCAGTTTTGTGAATCAATGTATTCATTCACAAACATACATTCATTCACAAAACTGGACTGTCTTGTACAGTGTGGGCTGCACGCCCATTGGCTCTTGCTCTGCACCAATGGGCATGCAGCCCTACTGGGACCAGTCAGTCAGCAAGTGGCGAGGTGTGGCGGTGGGATGCTATACCCGCTGGGTGCGGGGGAAGAGGGGTGAGTAGGGCTTCATGGAGTGAGTGGGGTGGGGGACACTAGCACCAGGGCTGTGTTTGGGGGTGGGGTGTTTAATTATTACATCCCGCGATCGGGATTTTTGGTCCACTGGACCACCAGGGCTGTGTTCGGGAGACACATTGCTGCCTGCGATCGGGCTGGTGGGGGATTTAAGCTATGCCCACGATCGGGCTGGTGGGGATTTAAGCTATGCCCGCGATCTGGCTGGTGGGGGATTTAAGCTATGCCGTGATCAGGCCAGTGGGGATTTTGCAGTCTTCAGCCTGCGATCGGGCTGCAGGGGACGTCGGTACCTGATGGCTGCTGCCTGGCAGGGCGCCAGGTGCAAGTCCTCGGGGATCGGTGCACCTGCATGCTAATGGCATGCAAATGGGGCCATAATCAGATGCAAATGGCCCCCACCCACGCCTTGCATGAATTATGGCCCCATTTTCATGTCACCTTTTGAATATCGGGATTTTGCGCATGGCGCAATGGTACTAGCATACCGCCGAGTTGGATACTCACTCTGTCCGCTGCGGTGGCGCAAGTTCCACTGCGCCATGCACAGTGGCTGTGGCGAGGGTGATATTCAAAGGAGTTGCTCAAGGGCGCAACTCCTTTGAATATCGCTCTGGCCACACCCCTGTGAAACTATTTTGTGCAGCGCAAGGGCTTGCTCCACAAAATAGAGCAGTTTGAATATCTGACCCAAAATAGATAAAGTTTGTGGTACAGTATTTTGTAGATTGAATAAGTTACAATACAGCGCAGCCTAGTTCAGGTTTCTTCTTTGTTTGTTTGTTCAACAAAAGCAACATCAAGAAGTACAAATACCAGAAAGAAGGGATGTCTGACTCCACAGTAATCTCAGTCATGATGTGCCAAGAAATGTATATTTGCAAACGTTAACTATAAATGTAAAGAATTCTGATGCTACCCTCTTTTAACACATTTCATGTGTCTGGGCCCTGGTTGGGGGGGGGGGCTGCTGAGTGACTTATCAACAGTGGGAAACAAGTAACCTGACATTGCACATAGGCACTGTAAGAACAAACTGTATCAGATCATTAAGTGGCATGTCAGTACAGCCACATAATGTAGTAATTATTTTTCACTGTATAAGTTGAAGACAAGTATTAAAACTAATTGAAAATAGAAACCATGAAGGAATAATAATGTTTTTGCATTGAACTCATAAAAGATCGCTGCTCATAGACACTCAGGCCTGCTTGGACGATAAGAATTACAATTTAAACTGTGTGAGCTCACCGACATGATACAGTCATTGTATCATAGTTTTTAACAAGTTTTATGATTTGAAAGTTCTTGTAACAGTAAAGAACAAATTTCATATAAATTTCATGTAAACAATCAATTCTGTCTTTAATTTTTTTTTGGCCTGAGCCTCCTGGCTCGTTGTGGACTGGACTGTGGTGATTGAATAAATGCTTCTGCTTCCTTCCTCTGTTCAGCTGTCTGTCTCACTAAGCTGATGCTGCTGATGGACTGATAGTGGAAAATTCACACAAGTCAGTGCTGCTGCCATGCTCGCATATACTGATCAAAGTCAGTCTGACTGTCTTCTACCACCCTGCAGCCACCTAGGCCTAGAAGTCTCTCCTTACAATGAAATCTTAATTTTTCTTGACTAATAACCCATCTTCCTGCTGTCTCTTCTTTGTCTCTACTCTCTTCCACTGTATGGTCATGAACGTTTCCTGTAAAAGAACAAAAAATAACTCATTTGGTGCATGCAGGTTCCAAACCACTGGACTGCTGCACCACATCCACATTTCTATATTCTATTTGTAAATGACAGTATTACTAAGTTTGTCTTAAAGTTTAAAAGTACAAAAAGGTGTTCAGTAGTGGTCAGGAGAAAAAACACTCCAGCCTGTTGTACCTGCCCCTACACCACCTAACATACAGTTGGTTGCACCACCACAGACTACACAGACCCTAATACCAGACATCGCCCATTCAGGGGGCACATTTTGGCCCGCTCCCTAGTCCATCCACAGTCCTGGCATGGTATCCCAATAGGGAAAGAAGGAAATAGGATGGAGGAGGAACCCTGACACACTACAGGGTGGAAAACAATCCAAAGGGCAGAATGACCCACCAGAGCACCACAAGATCTCTGCTCCTGCGGACAGAATGACCCACCAGAGCACCACAAGATCGCTGCTCCTGCTGCACCTCAAATGTCTGCGTGTTTTAGGATAGTGTTGCAGGGTGGTGTGCTTTGTGGTTGTAACCTCTCTCCCTCTCCCTCCACCAGCTGTCCACCGCAACCCATCTGGATGAATTGGCATTCAGGATCTTCTTGGAGCAGGTAAGTTTGTTCAGTGAGAAAAGAAGTGTCCAATGGCCAACAGGGATGTGGGGCAATATGGTCTGCTGCAGTGGCTGGGCAAGGGAAAGGGGGCCATCAGGTGACAAATTGCCAATGCTATGCAGATATAACCTACGCTTTGTAGAAAAAAACATCAATTTTAATGTTAGTAGTAGGGAACAAGTTCAACTAAGAAAACCAATTCACTGTCACTGTCAGGGCTGTCATCACTGTGGCATAATATGTATCATTAAATAAATATCATATCAGGATCATCATCAAACATTATGACTAGTACTTGGCAGAGATAAACATTAATTTTGGTGTCTGATACTGTCTCACCCTCCTCTCACACTCTCCTGCTGTGATGTGTGTCTGTCAGATGAGATGCATGATCTGGACGTCAAATCCCCCAACTCCAGTTCCAGTCATCTTCAGCTTCACACATCCTCATGTGACAGGATGGGAATGCACCAGATCCAGATTTCAGCACTGAGAAAAAAGGGAATTTACAAATGGCATGCCCTATTCACAAATGCCTATGCATTGCATATTCGCGGCATGTAGGCATGCCCATGATCAAATTCCATGTAGCAGGTCTGATGCCCACCCCCCCATGGCATTCAGGACAGGTGCACTAATGCCTTGAGCACCACATCCCCCAACTGCCCAATCAGCTACATGCTACAGGTGGTCCAGGAGCATGCTATTCACTAAGGTGTGAAGTTGGTGTGGAGTGTTGGGCCAGAGGGGAACAAGTTATGCAATGGTGGACCCAACCATAACTTTACATGCCCCCCATGGACACCTTCCAGCTGTGTTGGCACAGGGACCAATGTCTCACTGCTGTCCCAGCCCACTGGGCTGCCAGGGAGGGTTGGTGGAAGCTATTTGAGCAGTCACCCATTGGACCCCCATTCCCGGGTTCTGCACCTTCCCTTGATCTCCTACATGCACACAGCAGGTGATCCACTATGGGACCCAGGCTAGGCGTCCCTTTGGATGCTTATCTGAATTCCATGATCCACCCACCCACGCAGCTATAATCCACCCCTGTGCAGCTGTGCACTGGGGAGGTGGGGCTGCAGACAGGTGCCCTGCAGATGCTCATGGTTGTAAATACTGTGCACCCTGTGCCTGTCTGGGGCCGCGTAGGTTTGCAGGTGTTATACATACATTTTGCACATATAATCTGTGCTTTTGTGAATAGGGTTCTATGTGAGGAGCAGCTGCTGCATCCTTCACAGAGACCACAACTCGTACCCCAAACCCCCAGCTGCAGCCCAGGTAGAGACAGCTGTGTCAGCCCCACAACGCCCACCCCATTGTAGCACTGTGGTACAAAACTAATGTGTTACTTACTTCACTGCACAATGCCAGAGTCCAGACACACTATTACAGATAGCTGTTGGCTGTGTGAGTGAATCAAACCCAAAAACACAGCAGAACAACACACAGACAGATCATCAGACCCAGACCAGGCTCCAGCTCACACCTCAGCACACAGAATACCAAACCCCAACCCCCCATCACACCCAACTGATCACAGTTAGGATACGGCAGATGGTGACAGGAGGTGAGACAGTATCACACACACAGACAACAGCAGACTGGTAGGTGCTGGAAGGAGTGAAGCAACAGCAGTCCAATTGTTCCATTGGGCATTTGCAATTGCAAATGCAGCAGGGAATACTGACTGACTGATGTGAGTGCAATGCTTCCTGACTCTCTTCTTTCCTGCTGATGTTGACCCCATCCCTTCCTGGTCTCTATAGGTTCACAGCTTTGCTCCCCCATCACAGCAAACCTCAGTTCTGGCTCCAGGTTCATGGCTTAGCCCCCAAAAGTGCCACCCCACACCACCCGACAAAAACACAATAGGCCTTCGCTCTGGCTCCAGGTTCATAGTTTTTCCCCTTCATCACAGCAATGGGTTCCCACCTCACCCAGCAACACATAATGGCCTCCACTCAAGCTCCAGGTACATACAGCTTTGACCCCCAATCACAGCAGGCATCTGCTCCAGCTCCAGGTTCACAAAGCTTTGCCAAATTGCCCACCCACCCTCACAACAACACAGCACACCTCCACTCTGGCTCCAGGTTCACAGCTTTGCCCCAATGCACCATCAGATCACAGAGGCTTCGCTCTAGCCTCAGGTTCACAGCTTTACTCCCAACAGTGGAGTGCCCTCCCTACCCGCAGCAACACGGCAGGCTCCAACTCTGGCCCCTGGTTCATAACTTTGCCCCCACACCTCATCAGATCACAGCAGACCCTCACTCCAGCTCCAGGTTCACAGCTTTGCCCTCACACCCCATCAGACTACAGCAGGGCCCCACTCGAGCTCCAGATTCACAGCTTTGCCCTCACACCCTATCAGACTACAGCAGACCTCCGCTCCAGCTCCAGGTTCACACAGCTTTGCCAGATTGCCCCCCTAGCCACACAATGACACAGGAGATCTCCACTCTGGCTCAGTTCACAGCTTTGCCCCAACACCCCATCAGATCGGAGCAAGCCTCTGCTTTGGCCCCAGGTTCACAGCTTTACCCCCAACAGTAGAGTGCCCACCCCATCCCACAACAATACAGCAGGCCTCCGCTCCAGCTCCAGGTTCACAGCTTTGCCCTCGCACCCTATCAGACTACAGCAGACCTCCGCTCCAGCTCCAGGTTCACACAGTTTGCCAGATTGCCCCCACCAAACCCAGTCCCCGACAACACAGCAGGTCTCTGTTCTGGCTTCAGGTTCAGAGTTTGCACACAGACCACATCAGATCACAGCAAGCTTACACAGTGTTCCAGAGTCACGACTTTGCCATCATCTTACACCCCAACACATCAGCAGGCCTGTGCTCCAGCCCCAGGTTCATGCAGCTTTGCCAAATTGCCCCCAGACCACCCACAACAACACAGCAGATCACAGCAGGCCTCCACTCCAGTGGCATGCTCACCACATCCCCACAACAACCCTCGGCTCTGACTCCATGTTTACACAGTATTGCCACCACCCTTCCCCCAACACAGCAGTCCTCTGCCCTGGGCCTGGCTCCAGATTCACAGCTCTGTCAGACTGCCCACCCATCCACCATCATTCACAGTAGCAGGTTCACAGCTTTGCTTGCCCCAGTGCACCCCCAACAACAAAGCCCAAGCAGCCCTGCCCAGGAGTACTCATCTGAGGAGTTGGGACCTTCATGTTCAGAGATTTGACTCCCCACATCCAGTGATGTGTGGGTGGCTCAAAACTTACAACTGCCTGCTCGGCAGTGGTAAAACTGGTTCTGCCCCCAACCAGACCATCCAGCCAGTCTCAAAAATAAGAAATACTTAAATAATATTACTATACTTTTTTATTAACAGGCCAAGAATTAATTGCAATTGAACTTTCTTATTTTTTATTAACAGACCAAGGATTAATTGCAATTGAACGTAATTATTTTGGGGGGATGGTATACAGTTCATGTCCAAGTGGTGGTACTACTGGTTGTCTGCACACTGAAAACATTGGCCTCGAGTCCTCCAACTGCTCCGATGGATCCTCCACCACAAATGGCATGTGGCTTTGTGTGGTGCCTGGTGGTCAGTGGTCAGAGGTGGTTGTCTCGTCTTTGGTGTGGCCCTCGGTTGTCATCGTCGTCGCCTTGGTTGGCTGCGCAGTAACCAGTTTAGCACTTTTTTTTTCTTTTTTCTACAGTTTGACCGGAGGACGGACTCACGGAGCTTACTACCCTTCCCCAAAATTTCTGGCAGCATGACAGCCCATCTCAGGGCTGCAGCTGCCTTCCTCAGTACCTCCTTAATTATTCTGCTCCCCCAGTGAACAGTCGGTCAGTTTTCAGTCAACAGCTGCCACTCACTGTGGCTCAGCTGCTGCTCCCCTGGTTTTCGAGTTTGACTTTTCAGTCAAATTACTGCCACATGCCTGATCTGCCCAACCCTACCTTCCCTGGCAGCACCAGCTGTTTAACTTGTTGTTATCACCCCAGAACTGACATGGTCTGAGTTGTCCATCCTGTACCTTCCCTCCACACACCAGATGATGGCAACCCCAAACAGTCTGGGGTCAAAATGGTGCCAAGCCAACTGCACAAGTCAGGCGTGCTGTGCGACTGACCAGTGTCCCTCCCTGGCTGGACTCCTCTCTCAGCTGAGCAGGCAGGGGCACACACTAAAGCAGCCAATTAAAATGCCAGCCTGTCATGTTGTCAATTACTGCTGGCACCAACAATGGGTCAATCAAATCAAAAGACTACCTAAACACATTGCAATCTACATTTTGCTGAAAAATAATGCAGGCCACATTTCAAAAAACAGGAAATTCCCTTCCTGTCCACACCCCTGCCACCTCCTCCCACAAAGTAATATGCAGTACTGCATATTACTGTACTACATTACTTCTAAGAAAATATAATTAGTAACCGCAGCAAACTGCATTTTCCTTATACATTATCAGTAACTACTGCAAGTTAGCATGAAATGTAGTCTGATTACAGTAACGTGTTACTTGTAATGTGTTACTATGCAGCACTGCGGGGAGAATCTTGCAAACCAGGAAATGTCTCACAGGTGATGCCTGAACAGGATCAAGAAACTCTTCCTAATGGAAGAAACACAATGGCACAAGCCACACACTAAATCCACAGACACAAAGAAAAGCTTCCAGTTCAGATATATTTAAATGTACTTCCAGCATGTAAACGGATGCTTCTCTACTTGCTGCCAATAAACGTAAATACATTTGCACTGGAAATTCTTCCTATGTACCTATAGATTTGATATGTAGCTTTGTGTTTCTCCTGCTCAGAATTCTGACCCACCATTTGGTTCCACTTGGATTGCTCACAAAAGCAGCATGCACTGTCTGAAACACACTGTCACACCTCTCCAAGGTCCTGACCTCTCAACTCCAGCTGCACTTCTCACAAATTAACAACACAAACTGCTGCAACACAGTGCCGTGATGCCACTCAATCCTCCTGCAGATCATTAAACAAGCTCAGTGCCCTCTGCCGTTTCAAGACACTGCTGCAGCTTCAGACTTTTTCAGGTGTTTTATTGTTTTAAAGCAACCATTGCTCCACAAACCCCAAACCAGTGAGCCATTTAGACTACCTCCTTATCCAATCAACTACCCCCTGGTGCCAGTCATATTCTCCAGTTCATGCATTTTCATCCCAGTAATCCCACCACATGCCGACACCTGTTTGACAGTTTTACTGTGATCGACATTACAGTAACAGGTTATTGTAATGTCGGTGCAGGACCCTGGCACTGCCTTCTTGGGGTCTTGCACCCCCTCCCCGAATCAACTCCAACTCAGAGTTGATTATTTAAGTTATGGGGGGTGCAGGGGCCCAGGGGCGAAGCCCCCCAAAGAAAACAAAATCTTCACAGAATGACTTTATGTCGACCGCAATTGCGGTCGACATAAAGTCATCACTATAATGTCGTTCAACAAAAAAATTTGTTGAACTGGTGTCATGGATCCATAATCCCATTTCATAGATTTATGTGCTGCAGAATGACATGATGACATCAGTCTTGTGATTTGATGAACACAGGAAGAATACACATGGGTACATTTCCTATTTTCAGTTCCTGTCAGATCCTCTTGTTATTGTGAAACCAATATTTATTTATTTATTGAACATATCAGAATTAAAACCTTTGAGTCAGAGACTCCTTTACAAAGGCTTCCCATCAGTACATATGCAAGTACAAGGAACGTAGTTTGAAAAAAGCACATACAGTGTTGTAAAGCAATAATCAAAGAGTACAGTGAGTTTCATGAGAGGGATATACACAGGTATATATGACATTGAATTTACAGCAGTCAAGGACAGCAGAATCTACAAAGGAATACTGCAGATTAATACAATGGTTTTACATAAACAAGATCAGTGGTTACAGTAGGAGACAGTAGGACCTTGGCCCTGTGTGAATAATAGGTAATCTTGTAGCATGAGGCATAACAGAAGCAGGCAGGACCATTAAGGGTCCATTGTCATAATGAGCTATTAGTGGAGGATGTTGGGATCAATGATAGTCACAGGTAACAGACTGAGTGATATGTTCCTGGAGGAGGAATTTGAAGTGGCCAAGTTTGGGTTCATCTAGGATTGATTTGGGGAGTGAGTTCGACCAGTTGGGGGCCCGGTACCGAAAGGTTCTTTTACCCATAGTAGATTTGCAGAGGGGGACCTGATATGGGTTTTTTATGGACTGACGAGTGTGTCTGGTGACTTGAGATGGGCGTAGCAGCATAGAGAGACTGGGTGGGGCGAGGCCAGCTGTGGTTTTTTGGCATAAAGACAGGTCTGGTATTTTAAATGCCCATCAAAGTTTAGCCACTTGATGTGAGAGTGGAGCATGCAGGTGTGGGTGAATCGGTCACTAACAGTGGCCAGTCTACAGGCCTTATTCAGAGCACCCCTGATTTTATTGAGGCATGTGGTATCTGCTGCACCCTATACCAGGATACCATAGTCAACGAGAGATAGGATTGATGCAGAGATTGCTAGTTGCAAAGCTTCTGGGGGGAGGCAGTGCTTGTATTGGTGGAGTAGGCCAATATGCGTATTGACTGCCGAGCTCAGGTGGCGGACATGCTTGTGGTAGGTGAGCCCTAAGTCCAGTGTAACCCCTAGATATTTAAGTGAGGTGACTTGCTCAAGGGTTTCATATAGTGAGCTTTGTATGAGCAATGGGTGATCCCTGTTTTTATTTTGGACACGAGCAAACAGCATAGATTTAGGTTTTTTTTTTATAATTTAGTACAAGTTTTTGTTCTGCAAACCAAGATTCAGCATCACTGAAGGATCTTTGGAGGGTTTGCTGGAAGGCGGTGGGGTCAGAGAGGGTGCTGAATAATACCACATCGTCTGCATACAGGAGGATATTGCCAGAGCAGGCTTTGGGTAGGGAGTTAAATAGACTAAATAGTAGGGAACCAAGAATCGACCTCTGCAGTACCCCCTACATGACTTGGAGTGGAGACGACAGTGTCAGTGCTGTTCGCATTTGTTGGGTTGTGCCTGAGAGGTAGTCAGTGAACCAGCCTACTGCATTCTGTGAGAACCTATTTGGGTAAGGGAGGTGAGTAGGAGAAAGTGATGAATGGTGTCAAACACTTTTGACAGGTCAGTAAATACTGCCTCTGCAGTGTGACCTGCGTCAAGTGATGAGTATAGGGTGTTTATGAAATCCAAGAATGCAGTGATGGTACTGTGGCTGTTATGAAAGCCATGCTGATCAGGACATAACAGATTGTACTTGGCAAGGTAGTTGGAGAGCTGGGTGGCTATGATTTTTTTAAGAACTTTGGAGAGAGGTGGTAGTATCGAAATGAGACGATAGTTCCCTGACATGGTATGATCACCACTCTTAAAGATAGGTGTGATGGTAGCTGTTATCCACTTTTTTGGGAACTGCCCAAGGGCAAGTGAGTGGTTCAGAATAGTCATGAGTGGGAAGAGAACCTCGTTGCGTGTTAGTCTTAGCAGTTTAAGGTCAAGGGAATTGCTGCAAAGCTAGATTTGTTGAATGCCTTTAGGAGGAGCTGGGCGGCTTCTCACTGGGAAATAGCTTTAACGTGAAAAGGAGGCACTTGGGTGGGTACATGGCTGGGGAGGGAAAGGAGTTTGGTGGGAGCATACTGCTGAGGTCCGAGAATAAAGAATTCAATGTGTTTGCTATGATCTCCGGGTCAGTAGTGATGTGCCCATTTACAAACATTTGAGAGGGAGGGCTGTCGAGGGTTTGCCACTAAGTTCTTTAAGATTATCCCAGAATCTACACCCTGAGCCCCACATGGCTGTGAGGATAGTTCGCTAGTAATCCTCCTTGGCCTTGCAGATGTTCCAGGTACATTTGTTCCTGGCCTCCTGGTAACGCTGCCTATTAGCAGGTTTACCATTTCCAGGGCTGTGTGCCACAGAATGTCCTTGTCTCACATTTGATCAAGTAGGGATTGTGACATCCAGGGGGTATCAGCACCTTTGATGACACACTTACTGAGTGGTGCATAGCGGTCACAGGCAGTATTAAAAGAGTGAATAAAAAACTCCAAAGCAGAGTCAATATCTGGTAATGTTACAATGGGGGACCGGTCCGAATAGGCCAGGTGTTGTTTAAGAGGTTGCAGTTTACCAGGTCTGAGGAGACATTGCAGAACAATTTTTTGGGGGGTCCTTTTTGGCCATAAAGGACCAGTGGCATAGTATGGGGAAGTGGTCACTCAGTGCATCAGATAGTTCATTAACTTTAGTGAATTTGTGAGGGCAGTTGGTCAGTACGAGGTCTAGGAGGGTCGAGGTGCCAGTTCTCAGGTTGAGGCGGGTGGCAGAGGGAACTATTTACGTGAGATCAAGGGCAGAAACGGCATCCTTTAGGGGAGTTGCAGCATCAGCAAACCAGTTAATATTAAAATCACCCAGTGCAAGGATTTCAGCCTTGTCTGGAAGTTGCTGGAGGTGAGCTAAGACAGACTGGAAGGCTATTTTTTGTTCCTGGGGGGGAATGTAAACAGACGAGATGAATAAAGCTGTTCTAGCATTGGTGAGGGTAATTTTAATTGAGAGGACCTAGGCACCCTGCTCAAGGTCTGGTGATAGGAGGACATGCACTTGGAGGGGGTCCTGAAGGTAAATAGCACCCCCTCACCTTGCCTGCCTGTCTGTCAGTATGGTATATCATGTACCCTGTGAGAGTGACAGCAGAGTCAGGTGTGCTTTTATTGAACCAGGTCTCCACCACAGAGATGATGTCTGGCTGTTGTTGTACTACCCAACCCTGCAGGCTGCCAAATTCTTTTAGCAGGCTGCATATATTGATGGAAGCAATACGGAGATCCCATGGCACTTCTCAAAAAGAGTAGGGGAATTTTTTATTCAAAACTTCAAAACAAAATCTACAAAATATATTACGGCATACAAAATCATAATGAAAGAAAATCAAAGACATGAAACGTATTACATCATACATAAACTTCAGGGGAACACGACAATTCGCTCCCGACAATTCTCCCTACATCAACTCGCTCCCGACAATTCTTCCCCATACAAATTCACTCCTGCAACATTCATTTGCCTACGACAATTTGCTCCCAAAGTGATTCGGGTCAACAAATAAATATCTGCCCTACGACAATTCGCTCCCGAAGTGCTTACAGCAATACATGGTGAATGGTGGAACAGTATACGCTCCCAAAGTGATTTGAGTCAATGAATAAATATCTCTTACCAGGTTATGTGCAACTCTCACCTGGCTCAGCGTATGACGTAAGGCGTCGACGTCCATAGCTACCTTGGTTACCCAGCCACTCTATAGCAAGTTCAGCATTCATTTAATTTTCTTAAAGGAAAACTTTATTTCAAAACTTTAAAAACAGTTTAATGCAGTCATTAGTATTCAAAACTATGTGCTACTCCTCGTAAAAACTCCTCGGTAGTACGATCTGCACATTTCTCCAAAATACAGGCAAGCCTTGCAACATTGTCTCTGTACACTCTCCATGAAGCTGTGGGTGGAATCCCTGCCAGTATCTGCTCCATTTCTGAATCCCTTTTTCTTTGCACTCCCCTCAGCCCATCAATAAATTTCCATACTGTTGGATGTGACATGCATAACACAGTCTGCATGCCACGGTGGAAAGCTTCCACTACATTATTAGTTTTTGCATGACCATTTGATACACTTTTGGAATGATTCCACAACTGTATGTCATACAGTGGCTGTCTGCGTCCTGTTCCTCGTCTATTTCGCCTCCCCACCCAAGTATCCTCGAAATAGTCGATTAAAGGCTCCAATTCATCAGGAAATATGTGTGCAGAATCATCTGTTATTTCCTCAAATCGTGCAACCACTTGTTCGGGGGGATAAAATGCTAGTGCAGGCAGATATTTTGATTTTAATGCAAACTCGGAATCCTGTGAATATCTGATAGATAATCCCTCTGTTTGTATTTTCCTGTAGATGCACTGGGTAAAATGGAAAAAACATCCTAATATCTTTGTTTGTGGGAACACAGACTGGAAAGCAGCAATAGATGCCCTCTCAAAGTCTGTCATTACCTGCTCTGGGTTAAGATGTGGACAAATATTTTTAAGTGCAGCCAGCAGACGTCCATAACACTCCCTCAATTTCCCCCGGTAACAGTGCATAAATTGCAGGCTGAACATTAGAAAACCGTTCCCCCATTATAACGTATAGCTGCTTAAACAGTGGAGGCGAAACGCTGAATGTTCCATCTGCATACCATAGTTTACACTTCTGCAGGAATTCAAGATTTTTTTCAGTTCCAAACAATAAAAATCTGTTGTGTCCTGGGCCACTATCATGCAATAAGAATGGGACAGTATCACCTGCATTAGTTGTGCTATACATTTTGTACTTGTTTGGAATCACAAGTTCATTGAGGTCTTTAGGGTTAGGTGGAGCACTGTGAACTCTCACTCGTTGGATGGTTCGTTTAAGATTTTTGTCACACATTTTTACCCTGTGATGCAAGAGACATAGTAGACTTAGAGTGAATCAGAACCTGGGCTGTGGTATCTTGTGTTGATGCAGCTCTATCTTTGGCTGCATTGACAGCAGCGGCTTTTTCAACTGCACAAACATCTGGTGCATGCGAATGAATGGAAAAGCGATGAATTATTGTTGGGTCCTCGATTCCTTTAGTGTGCACTCTGGCATTGCACAGCTTTGTTTTATGGACAGCTAGCTCACACTGCCAAATTGCCTTATTCATATGTCCTAATTTATGAAAGGTGTAAATGAAATTTAAGTCACCTACTAGTTTTTTGTTCCCTCACTCTGACAAAATGAACCGGCAAGTCATTATATTACTGAGGAGTGAATGCTGGGGCGAGAGAAAAGCGAAACTTAAAGATTTTCTAATTACCCACAAACACTGACAAGCAAGTCTTTACTCTTGGCAACCGTCAATCAGGATTAGTTTTAAGGTGAACAGTGATTCGAGAACAACATGGGGCAAGCAGTTACATCTATTGGCAAATTACTTTGTTTAAAATGAAGGTGCGAGCTTACAGCAATACATGTTGAATGGTGGAACAGTATTTTACAAGTAAGAGGGAGCGAGTTGACATTACATGAATTGTTGTAGGAGCGTGATGTCGGCGGGGTGAATTGTCGGGAGTGAGTAGTCGTGCTATGAATTGTCGGGAGCAAATTGTCATGTACCCAAACTTCAGACCTAGGTAATTCATATTTATACACACCTCCCTCTCCCTCCTCCCAAAGGAGTAGGGGAATTTTGTATTATAACTTGAAAGTAAGTATAAACAAATAGTGTTACATCACACAAAATTATATACAAAAAAAATTAAAAATAAGTATTACAAGCATACATCCTAACTTTAATACAAAAAGGAAAAATAAAAAATTACTCCCCCCCCCACTAAAAGAGTAGGGGAATTGTAACTCAGAACTCAAAAAAATGTACAGAAATATATTTAACTCATACTAACTCATAAAAGAAAAGTCAAACATAAATAAGTATTACATCATACATGTGACTAAGGTTAAATTAAACACCTTTTGTTAGAGGATCCCCCCCCCCCACTACAAGAGTAGAGAACTGTTTTAAACTAAAAAAAAACAAACCTACTATAAGTGTTCAATCCCATAGACTTACAAAGGGGAAACAAAATTATAACAAAAGTAGGAATTACATCATTTTTATACAAGAAATCCAGAGTATAAATAAAATTTAAAAAAACCACCCCCCCACTGTAAAAGTGGAAATATATTTATTTCGTATCACAAAACAATTTTTACAAGAAAAGCATGAACTCATGTGAAATCAAATAAGCAAACCATATGGAAGTATTACATCATACATAATATTAATACACTAATATTGATAAAACAAGGCCTGTCATTGTGTGTGTGACTGGGGCTAATAGCAGGAACGTGAACTATATGAAACTTTTAATTGTGTGGTTGGAAAATTGTTTTCTCTCTTTTATTTTGGAACCCTACTGAGTAGGAAATAGGAGGAGAATAGCTGTAGTTCTGCTCAGTGAGCATAATACTACATATTGTTACTGCATCATTTTTATTCATTTGTTCCTACCTATCTACAATACTTGTCCTTAGTTTAACCTAGGGCTGATATTCTGACAAAATATAACACTTTACTCACTATAAGTAACAGCGAGTGTTCCCGCGACCCCGGAAGTCACATCCGATTCAGAGGGGCTATATAGATCGCTCCTGCAGCGAGCAGGGTGAGCGCGGGCAGGGAGTGCATCACCGCACGCGGAGATGCACGCAGAGATGCACGCGTCGGCGCATGTCGGCTGTGTCTGCTGGATGGCTGGACAAAGTCCTTGTAGACAAGTAAGAGAACATTATATAAGAATGGTGTGTACTGGGTGTCATATGTATAAACTGGGGGATACATGTGAGGAATATGAGTGCGACAAATGTTTACTATTAGGTGAATTGTGCCAGGAAATAGAATTACTGAAACAAAGAATCAGGACACAAACAGAGATTGTTACACTCGCGCAATTTATTGATTCAATGGCAGAAGGTGTTTCAGAGCCAGGTATGCATGATATAGCTTCACCAATAAAATCTGAGAAACTAAATGAAACTGAGGAATGGTGTTTGGTGGATACAGAAAAAGCCAGAAAGAAAGGTAGAAGGAATATAGGTGGTTCTACAAATGTACTTACTCCTAATAGGTATCAGGCCCTTGCATTTATTGGAAGTAATGAGGAACTAATACATTCTAATAATCTCACTGAAACAATTGGAGAAAATATGACTCATACCACTATTAACATAATTCAAGATGCAGTAAATAAAAATAGTTAATCAGAGATTAGTACCCCAAGTGATGAGGAACTAATACATTCTAATAACCTCTCTGAAACAAATGGGGAAAATATGACTCATATCACCATCAATAAAATTCAAGAAGCAGTAAATAAAAATAGACAACCAGAGATTAGTACCCCGAGAGATATACTGTATATAGAAGACTCCATTTTACACCATATGGAACATATATTATGTAAAAGGCAAAATGAATTCACTACAGTGAGTGTATTACCGGGAGCGTGCATTAGGGACATTAAACAGCTTTTACCAGGATTACTAGACAACAGAACCACTCCCGTTGTAGTGTTGCATATTGGAGTAAATGACATCGGCAAGGTGGATCTACCAGTAATACAAAATGATTTTGAATATGTGGGTGCTTATCCTAAAAATAGAGGCTGCGATTTGCTGGTTTCAGGAATACTACCTGTTCCTAGGGCCAGTGTTATGTTAAATAATTAGATCCAGAGATTTAATGGGTGGATGAGGAGATGGTGTTTTAGAGAAGGTTATGTTTACATCGACCAATGGAAAACTTCCAGGGCCTTCATTTATTTGCAAATGATGGGCTACATTTAAATAAGCATGGCAAGCGTATCTTAGTGCAGAAATTGAGATACACAACGGAAATTAATTTAAACTTCCTTCAAAGGGGGGTGGGGGTAGCACAAATTCCAAGGTCTCTGATGTAATCAAGAATACACAGTTTAAATGGAAAGTTTTATTACTTAATGCTAGGAGCCTTACTAATAAAATTGATGAGTTAAAATTAATAATGCATACCTGTCATGTACACATCTGTGCCATCACCGCGACATGGTGGAATGACAGAGATACCTGGGATAGGGTAATCCCAGGATATACACTATACTCAAAGGAGAGAACAATCTTAAAAGGTGGTGGGGTAGCACTATATATTTCAGATAATGTATCTTCTGAGTGTATTGACACATCATGCTGGGGTGATTCCGAAGTTTTATGGATTAAAATTTCCCTTCAAAATGCTCCTATACTAAATATAGGCCTTGTGTATAGACCACCATCCATTGGTAAATCTGATGACATCATACTGATAGATTTTATTAAACAATTGGTATTAGCTAATAGTCTCATACTCCTGGGGACTTTAACCTCCCGGGAATTAATTTGGATACACAAGAAACTGCTAACCCTATGGAAACAAAATATTTGGAGATCTTGAATCTAGCTGCATTGGAACAATATGTAACTAACAGCACTAGGGGGGAGCATATTTTGGATTTGGTATTGAGCAATTTTAATAATAATATACAGAATTGTACTACCTTACCCCCACTTGGATCCAGCGATCATGCTATGGTCAGTTTTGATTATTTGGGTAATTTGGGGAATTATACTGGCAGTACAACTATTTATAGGTATGATAAAGCCAATTTTAATCGGATGGGAAAATAATTGATGGAATGGAATTGGCGATCTGAATTTACAGATCTAACAGTAGCAGAGATGTGGGAGAAATTAAAAAGTAATGTCTGCTCCCTGGTTCATAAACATGTACCAGTTGTAAAGAAATATAATGAATCCAAAAAATCTCTTCCCCCATGGCTGACCCCTACAATTAGAAAACTAATCAAAACTAAAAACAGTGCGTATTTGAGGGCAATATACAGTAATAATAATAATTGCTGGGCAGTATATAAGGAGTGTTTAGAAGTACCAAAAAGGAAATTTCAATAGCAAAAAGAAATTATGAATATAAATTGGCAACTACAGTACAAAATAACTATAAATCCTTTTACTCATATGTCAACTCTAAAAGGGGTGATACTGGAACCATTACCTCCTTAAAAAAACAGGATGGTGAGCTGACCTCAGACAATCAGGAGATGGCAGAATTATGTAATATATACTTCTCTTCATTATTTAATTAAGGTTCAAATGCAGCAACAGATGTTAGGAATAAATCTACAAGGTGGAGTGTTAAACTTAGCACCGCTGATGTAGCAAAACAACTACTTGAAATAAATCCAAATAAGGCACAGGGACCAGATGGTATACATCCGAGAGTTATTAAAGAACTAGTGCATGTGCTGTCAGATCCAGTCGCTTATATTTTCCAAAAATCCCTGGATATGGCAGAGGTACCAGATGAATGGAGACAGGCTATGGTTATTCCTATCTACAAAAAGGGATCAAAACAGGAGGTTGCCAACTATAGGCCCATTAGCTTAACCTCAGCCTTGGGTAAGATCTTAGAGAAAATAATCAGGGACCAGATCTTGGACTTTCTAAATAGTGAGGGTATCACTGATTACTCACAGCATGGATTTACAGTGAGTAGGTCATGTCAGACCAACCTCTTGGAATTTTATGGTAGGGTCAATAAAGCCCTGGATATGGGTAATTCAGTGGATATTGTATTTCTCGATTTTGCAAAGGCATTTGTTAAAGTGCCTCATGATGAGTTGATAAAAGCTCTAAAAGATTTAGGGGTCCATGATAATTTGACTTATTGGATAGAGGCTTGGTTAAAAAACAGAAAACAGTAGGTGTGTATTCGAGGAGTTTGTTCTGACTGGGTGAATGTGACCAGTAGGATACCCCAGGGATCTGTTTTGGGCCCTTACCTTTTTAATCTATATATTTCAACAATGTGTGTCAAAAATGGGTTGTGGCCATCTAAATTTGTGGATGACACATGTGTGGGATTTCCCATTAATAATATCATGGAGGCTAAAATCCCAAAGGCAGCCCTAACTGATTTGGATGCATGGGCAAAAGCAAGGAGCTCCACATTTAACATGGAGAAATGTGTTGTTATGCATATGGGGAAAAAAATTTGCAGTATAAATATAAATTAGGAGGCAAAGAGCTGAGACAAGTACAGAATGAGAAAGATCTCGGAATACAAATTGATAATGAAGTAAAATTTGGTATACATTGTGGCCAGGTGGTAAAGAAGGCTAGTGGAATACAGCACTGCATATTTAAACATATTAAGAGTAGAGATAGAGCAGTACTAATGCCCCTGTATATCTCATTGGTGCGTCCGCATATGGAGTACTGTGCACAGTTCTGGGCACCTGGTTATAAGAAGGATATTAAAGCCTTAGAGAAGGTACAGAGAAGAGCTACTAATGGTATAAGAGAAGTACGGGGATTAAATTATGAGCATAGATTACAAAATCTTGGACTTTACTCCTTGGAGTTTCGTAGACTACGTGGTGATATGTACCAGATATTTAGAGCACTTAAAGATGACCATTAAGGGAACAACTAGGCCTAGTAATAAGGAAGCAGACACATGATACTAGAGCAAATAGCCTTCAGTTATATAAAGATAAATTTAACACCAAAAGAAGGGAAAAGTGGTTCAATGTGAGAATCACTGGCAAATAGAATGCACTTCCTAACAAAGTAGTGTTAAACCCTACTATGGATATTTTTAAAAATAGGCTGGATGCATACCTAATAGAAAAGGGTGTACAGGGATATTTCTAGAATACTCGGTGAGCTATATGGACATGTGTCTTCTATGCTCAGATAAAACCTATGAACCTATGAACCTATCATACATGAGGAAAACTCTAGCTCATATAAAGTGTGATATAATAAAGCCTCACCCCCGCCCCACTAAGGAGTCAGGGATTGTTGTTTACAAAACTCCACAACAAAAATAACCATGAGTATGACCTCCCACAGTCTCAATAAGTGGGAAGGAAAATCATAATATCAATAAGGAGTACAACAAATCTAAAATATACATAAAATTAGAAAACTCCTCCCCCATCTTCTCCTCACTGAAAGGAGCATAGAAATTCTTATCCCATAACACAAAACACATAACAATAACTAAGTAGCTCCTGTAAAAGCATAAACAAAAGGAAAAAAAAACTCAGATATTTCAGCATACAGTAATGGAAATTGTTCACTGATCACCCAGTATCCAGCCAATTCATGTGTTTCCAGTACACCCGAAACTGGACTTGTGGAATATGATCTTGTTCTTTTTGTTTAATTTTCAGAATGGTAGTTTGTAGTTTCCAGAATAATTGTTCTGGAGTTATATACTATTGTTGCAAGGACCAGGCACAACGTGCCTGCCAGATGTGATATTTAATACAAGACAAAATTATCTGAATGATAATGGCCCTAAGTCTGAGGTAAAATACCTAAAAACAAGATCTCCTCTGCGAGTTGTATTAACGGAGAACCCACCCACTGTGTAACTGCATAGGACCAAAATTGAACCACATATGGGCAATCAAAAAACAAATGCTGAATAGTTTCAACCTGGGCTGTGCACACATTTTGTCTTGGGTACCCACGTTCTTGAATGACTTTGTGTTTCAGATTTCCTTGTATGTTAAATATTTTATGTTTCCCAGCCACACCACATCCCACAGATATGTTGGTACCCATCTAGATGTCAGCATGTGTCCAGTTTGTGCCAGCTGGTGAGGTGGCCAGGCAACAATGTCAGAAGAGATCAGAAAATGCCTATCCATGACATCACCATATAGTTCTTTCCTGGAATAAGTTTCCAGGTGAAGTTGTAGGACATCCCAGAGTTTTAACTTAGCAAAACAAGATTTGAAATATTCTGGAAGCCCCACCAAAGATTTCTGTTTTTGATACTTTTGGATGTGTCCCAAGGCAGGATCCAGTGGGAAATAACATCCCACACCCAACCATCCCAGACTTTCCCAATCTTTTTTTAAAAGAGGACTAATGTTTTTGGTAACAAATAGGGAAAAGAAAAATACTACAGGGTTCACCATCCAGATACCACCTAATCTAAAATCCTGATAGAAGATACCTCTCTTAATCAGGTTTAATCTACTTCCCCATATTGATGAGAAAAATATCCCATATATGATTATATCCAAGGTTGCTGGAGGAGGAAAAACTGCACCCAAATGCAAAAACATATGTAAGCCCCCAACCCCTGCCTTTCTGCAAACAACAGGTGGTATGCTGTTTGAATCTGACAGCAATACCAGGTGGGGACTGGGTTCGGGGAGGAATAGGTTACTCGGCACAAGGGCTAGGTTTGGCTACTCTGCACAGGGGCACCCAAGTAATTCCGAACACAGGAAGCAATAACTGTAATGTCCAATATCACGAATGGGATTCTAAAGTGTGGTTTTATTCACATCCAAGCAGAACAAACAAAGCAGAGATGGACCCTCACAGGGTACACTATTGATGCAGATTAAAAGAATCAGAAACACTTCTTCAACACTCCAGCCCTCAGGTTTCTGAACCCAACTGAGCACACAAGCCTGAATTGTATGCTGTTTTGGGCACAGCCCAAACTGTACACACTATTCTGGTTTTCCCTGGCTTGGACTCTGCTGGCCACTCTAACACCTTCCATATGTCATGGAAACCTTTGCTGGTGGCTCCCTAAACCACCTAAGAGCACCTCAGCTCTATAAGGGAAACTTCTTTTTAATCCCACATCTGGGTACTTTCCTCAGGCACTGGCCAAGTACCTGACAGAAAGTAAAGGTGCCACAGAGCAAATCTGTAGAGGTGAATTTGGTTACTACTGATAGGGGGGTCTCCCACCTCTCGCTCCCACACTTCATACCCGGCCATGTCTCTGGACATTAAACACCTCTTTCTGTAAAGCTTGGCAATGTAGATTAAGGGTAAATGCCTGTCAATTTCCTCTACTTGTCTTGCTTTCCCATTGTGCTGGACTTGAACCTACTTTTACTTGTCTTAGCCCATTGCTCTAGGCCTCCCACTGATCAAGCAGTCCAATCCCCACTTTACTTTACTCTTTGTGCTGGACTTGAACTTACTTGAATTAACCGGCAATGTCTATTACACTAGACCTCCTACAGATTAAGTAGTCCAATTCCCACTTTCCAACAGTTCAGGTGAAAACATCGGACCTCTGTCAGAGCGAACTCACCCTTTGGTTGCAGGTGCCCCACAGGTGATTCCTCACAGGAATTTCTCTCCCACAACTTCTGATGCCGCAGCACAACTTGAAATAAGGCAGCTTCTTTCTTAGCCAGAACCAGGAGGATTGCCCTGGAAGACAGGCAACCTTCCACCCCTATCCTCAGGGATGGGGGCACATGGAACAGTAACAGCGATCTCCACCACTTCACAAACAGCTTACTGCGTTCCTCTTTTGGTGGAAACACACACTTCCCCTTACAGTAGCTCTAAAACAGAGCTTTAGGCTCTGAGAGCCTGTCTACAGACTGCTGTGCTTCTCCTCTCTTCAAGACTGCACACAGACTCTGTTCAAAAACTCCCCAACATTCTATCCTAACTTCCAACTGCAGATTCCAGTGTGGCTCATGCAGCTGTGAGAGTTCTATGGTGATGTCTTCCCTCAGTCTCAGCTGAGACTGAGAACAGAGTGAGACAGTGTGAAATCCATTTAACTGGAGTTTCACAAGCTGCCTTCCCTGCCTACCACTAGGTCTTACTGGGATTCTAGTAACCCCAGGTAACAGGGGGGTTACACATACTTAATAAAAAGGTTTTGGCCATATAGACCCTCTTTTTCTTGGACATCCTCCACTTATTCCAGTTTTGGACTTTAGATTGAGCTTCTTTGATGAGAAGGTCCCAGTTACACATAGCCAGGTCCTCCATGACAAAAAATATCCCTAACATTTTATAAACTCCTGTACACACAGGGAGCCCCATAATGTCAATATTCATCAAATTGTCTATATTCAGAGTAAAATACTTACTTTTTCTCAGATTCAATTCTGATCCTGAGCCCTGCACATATGCCAACAGCAAAGCCTCAGTAGCATGGCATCATGTGAGATCTGCCAAAACAATGAAAAGATCATCAGCATAGGCAATCGTTTTAACCTCTGCGCAAGAACTGTTTATGGATTGACCCCTAATATCCTCTGCTGCATTCATTTTTGCAAGAAAAGGTTCTAAAGTCAGAATATATAAAAGGGGGCTTAAATGGCACCCTTGCTGAACACCTCTAGTGACTGACACAGATTTACCCACACACCCATTTACAAAAGGTGTTGCCACTGCTGCACTATAGCATGTTTTAAGCCAGGTTATAAGTGAAGACGGGAATCTCATTTTGGTGAAACATGACCAAATATAATTATGTAGAACCCTGTCAAACACTTGTCGTTGATCTAAACTAAAAAGAAACCCCTTAGTTCTCCTGAAAGTCCCCTGGAAAACAGTTCCCTTAATAAAATAGACCATCTGTAACAGTCCATTCTGATACAGAACAGAACTGTGTAGGATGGATTACATCCTCCAGAGAGATGGATAGTCGTTTACACAAAATTTTTGTAAGGAGCTTTTAATCACTATTAACGAGAGTTATTGGTCTCCAATTGTTCAGTGATTCCCTGTCACCTTATTTATAAAGTAATACTACCAGGCCCATGTACATGCTGGAAGTTAAAGCCTTGGCCTGTAAACTGTCAGAAAAAAGATGAGCCAGTTCTTCCTCCAACAAAGGTATTACTAATTTGTACATCTTATTCGGAAGCCCATCAATGCCTAGGGCTTTCCCCACTGGAGAGTGAGAAATAACTTCTCGGACTTCCAGTACCGAAATTGGTTGTAGCAGAGTTAGAAGAAAATATTCCAGAACGATTTGAAGGGGACAAGAGCTTAACCAATCTTCTATATGGGAGTCAGTAAGCTGTGGGTAAGAATAGAACAATGCCTCAAAATGCCTCCCAACTTCTCCCAAAATTTCATCTTTTTGATATATTACCTCCCCAGTGATTTTTTTTGAGTGTTTTAATATCCTTCTGATGTCTAGAGGCATTACATAATCAAAAGGGTTGGTATGAGCTTGTTTACCACTCATACCAAATCTCTGTTCCTGTCTTAAAGAGGACATCCAATCATATTGAAGTATAGTAAGTTTTGATTTTAAAATCTGAAATTCCTGGCCATTATACTCAAGACCCTATAACATACGTTCCTGAAAAGCAAGGCATTTTCATATGGTATCCAAATATTCCTGTGTCCTATGTCTGCCTAATAGCCTACCTATGGTTTCAAAAAAGGTCCAAAACTCCAGTTTTGTATCCTCCCACCATTCCTGCCTTGTGTCATATAGACAAAGTACTGATTTCTGGGCAGTAACTACAGCTTGGAACCCCTCCATAACCTCTGGAAAATCTCATAAGGATAAGTTGAGCTTCCAATAACCAGATCCCCTAGATGTTGTATGATAATTCGATATTGTAACACTCATTAGTACATGGTCAGATGTAGCCACTAGCTGTACTGAGGGGTCTCTAGTGTGTAAGGAAGGAGACAAAAACCAGTAATCAATTCGGGATGATTTCTTCCCTTGAAAAAAGGTATGGGGAGTCGTGGTGCATGAAGAGAAAATATCAATTAAACCCGATAGAGTAAGCAGGGAATTTAAAAGTTCAAGTTCAAGTTCAAGTTTATTGCAGGAAAACTCCATTGAGCAAGCTCATTCACAAGGAGGTCCTGTGACATAAACACTTAAAGTACAAACACAGATAGGTAATAACAGTATATACATGAAATACATGTTACATGATGCAGGCTGGATATACATACAAGTGTACCACACAGGGTGACCGCAGGTGGTAAACATTGATATGAGACAGGGAAGCGACTTATAGGTTGCATACTGATAAATGAAACATGATGACTGGTGTGATTTGATTTAATCAAATCAAATATACAGTATTTTGGCGGCTAGAACAAACAACAGTCTACAACTGATATGAGAGGAGGAGAGATTTGATAGAGTAGCAGTGGAGCGTAAGCAAAGATAAAAGCCAGGAGTAGAAGGGAAGGAAAGCAGTTAATATGACAAATCAATTATACCTTACCAGTGGATAAATATGGCACACATGGGGAAGGAAGAGACTTAATGACAGTTACAGGTGTCTTTTATTTTGGCTGAACTTAGTTTGTAGAAGTTTATTGAAACTGTGCTAGTTAGTTTCAGTATGGTTTGTAATTGGTTCCAAATGGAGGGAAGGGCATATGCAACAGCGCTTACCAAAGGAAGTCCGCCTTTGGTATGTCAAGCATAATAAAGTCAGATTTTCTTAACGAGTAAGCACTATGTGAGATACTAATAAGGGAAGAGAGATATCTTGGCAATTTCTGCAGGAGCAGTTTAAGAGTCCATAGCCCAGCATGGAGCAGGCGTCTAGTAGTAAGGGATGTCCAACCAACAGCTGCATATAAGTCACAGTGGTGTGAACGGTAAGGGGAGTTGGTAATGAACCGTAACGCACGGTGATAAAGGATGTCCAGTTTACTTAGATTTGCAAGAGTGGTGGAGGAATAGATTACACGCCATTCGGTAGGGGGAGAAAAGTGGCCTGTACAAGCTTGTTTCGAGTTTCAAGGGAAAAAGGGCCTATTTCTGTAGAAGAAACCTAACCTTGCTTTTAACCTTCTAGAGACATCTTCGATGTGGTCACTGAAAGATAATTTATTGTCGATCCAGATACCTAGATATTTAAATTTGGTTACAACTTCCAGAGGCTCGTTTAGCGTGGTGACAATGAAGTCTTGGCAAGAGTATTGGGGGCCTGAGACAGCATCATGGAGAATATCATCGCTTTAGTCTTCTTGGCATTGAGAAGCTTTGCCTTTATTAAATTATGCTCAAGTTGTGCGAAGTCCGCTTGAAGCACTCCCTTGACTTCAGATAACGATGAGCCAGAAGTATACAACACAGTATCATCTGCAAAAAAGTGCAGATTGGACGTAGATATGTTAGCATCTAAGTCATTGATGTACAGAGAAAACAAGATAGGGCCTAAGATGGATCCTTGGGGGACTCCTTTTGCAACTGGCAAGGCAGCAGAAAAAAAAGCCTTCCGCCTTTACTTTTTGGAATCTTCCAGTTAGGAAGCTAGAGAACCACTGGGTGGTATGGTATGTGGCACCCAACTTTGCAAGGCAATTGACTAATAGTTTGTGATCAACAGTATCAAAAGCTTTGCTGAGGTCCAAAAAGACTGCACCAGTTACCTTCTTAGGATCTATAGCAGATATCATTGGTTACTTTTGCTAGTGCAGTGATTGTGCTATGATTAGCCCGGAAGCCAGATTGAGCTGGGTTAATGAGAGAGAAGGTTTCCAAGTGAGATTTTAACTGAATATGGATCAGTTTTTCGAGAACTTTAGAAAGGATAGGCAATATGGAGATAGGCCTATAGTTGTTTACATCGCATGGGTCACCAGATTTAAATAGAGGAAGGATATGTGCTGATTTCCAGCAGGACAGCACAGCAGCAGATGTAATGGAAAGATTGAAGATGTGGAGAATTGGGGCAGTGAGATGGGCATAGCCTGACCTTAGGAAAAAGGGTTCCAAGCCATCGTCCCCTGCACTTTTTTGGGTGTCTAAGTTAAGAAGAGAATATTCTACTTCTTTATAAGTTATCTCGCGCAGTTGGAAGGGACTGGGTCCAGGACTAGATGTGGCGGGAGGGGTATGCTGGCTCACCGCAGCACCAGGATAAGGTGACGAGTCAAAAGCTAATCCAGCTGTGGCAAAGTGGGAGTTAAGTTCCTCCAGGATTAGGGACTTGTTTTCCACAATCTTGCCACTTAGACTATCTTTGTTGGGACAGAGGGGCCATGGGCTGTCCTTCTATAGTTTTGATAGTCTTCCATATTTTATGAGGGTTACCTTTAGCTTGTTCGAGAGTAGAAATATAATAGTTAGCTTTAGCAGAGCAAAGTTTTTTCACAGTTATTCCTGGCTGTTCTAAAGGCCTGCCAATCCGAAGATTCTTTGGAATGCCTAGCTTTAGCCCAGAGCTTATCTCGAGCTATAAGGGCTGCCTTGAGATCTGAGGTGAACCAGGGATTGGAATTGTTCTGTACCCTTACTTTGATGAAAGGGGCATGCTTATTTATTATTGTAGTGAGTTTGTCATTAAGGATGCAAGCTGCCTTGTTGACATCTTTGGCTAGGTAAAGATCTTGCCATCTGATCATGCTCAGGTCAGATAAAAAGTTTACTGCACTGAATTTGCGAAAGGATCTTTTTGTTATAAAGACAGGTTACGGCCGGGCCTTAATTTGAGATCTTATGCAAGCAACAATTCCATGATCGCTCATGTCGCTGTGAAAAACATTGTATCACAGTAAAATTTTGTGGTTGAGAAATGTCTATCCTGGGCTGTTGTGTTTATATTAAAATCACCCCCAAACAAGATATTTCTACTAGTAAATAGGAATGGGAGTATTAGTTTTAATAGGGAAAGTCTGCCCGATTTGGACTGAGGACCATAAATGTAAATCAGCCGAAAGTCTATTTTTGCCAAGGTAACGTCCAAAAGATATGCCTGACCTGGAAGAATGCCTACCATATGTGTTACCATCACATGAGGAGTGGTGAAACAAAATTCCCTAGATCTGAACAACGGTCCTCCCCCCCCCCAGACCAATAACTAGGCCCCCATATCCATGCTTCAGAGGCTGTGGTAAATTCTTGCAATGAATGCAATCTAGTATCTTGCAGGAACACTACATCATACCATTGGTTGGAGAACAAATCAAAGGTAGCTAACATCTTGACCTCTGAACGTATACTATTGGTGTTTAAGCTAACAATTGTTAAATCATAGCTAGCAGGGTCAACAACAGAAGCAGTGGCTCAAGTACATGTTGAAGGTTTTCTCGTACTCTTCCTGGTACCTACTCAAGGCCCTGTACCATGTTTTTTCCCTAACCTTACCAGGTGGAACAGTGCCAGAATCAGGGTCAGAAGCAATCTCCATTTCGGAGGAGGCTAGGGATGCAGTATCCAAGTCCGGATCTTCTCTGCTAGTATCAATGGGCAAAATCTAAAATCTATTTTCTATGATAGGTACCCCAAGTACCAAAGGTGAAGCAGGCTGTACTGTGGGCAGGGAACACAGTGCACCCCCCTTTTGGGGTTCTGAGGGAGCAGAAGTCACCAGAAGTGGAGGAGGAGGGCATAGTCTCCCTACTATCTTGTCTAACCTGAGTACTTTGGACTTCTTCCAAGCCCTGTGGTGTAGGCCCAGTAACTTCTGATTCCCTTGAGTCAGTGGCTAAAAGAACTGTTCTTGGCCCACTAGAAGGGGTAGTGTCACTGGGGTCCCTATGGGCAGGTTGTGGCTGCTTCCTCCTCTGGGGTTGTGGGTCGGAGGGGAACTGCTGCAGAGTAGAATCGTGTGCCATTCTGGCTGCCCTGTGTACATAAAAATCTTGAATACCATAATCTGCATCCCCTGTGTTATGAGCAGTCCACGGGCATTCAGTAAAATTATGACCCCCTTCATCACAGAGATTACATTTCGGGTTGTTACTTCAATGAACACTGGAGTGCCCAGTATCCCCACAAAATGTACATTGCTGAATGGTACAGTATGAACTAAGGTGTCTGAAAGACACGTATTTAAAAGTTTTTTTGTTTGTCCCAGGTAAAATATAAAACCCTTATCCCTTCCTACATAGAAACAATTGGGCAGATGTTCCAGCCTGTCTTCAGTTTGTGTTAACTTAATTTTTATTTTCCACCCCCAATTCCAAAACCCCTCCACATCCAAAAGGGGGTCAGGGGTACCTTGCAATTCACAGTGCTTTTTAAGTGAATATAAAATGTCCGAAATATTGACCCCCTTATTCCTGAGTAACACAGTTATGACCCAAAAAGGTTGTTTTGTCAAAGGGATCACCTGGAATGGTGTCCATAGTGGATTAGTCTTTACAGTCATGTGCTTGATCCAAAAACGCTCTAGGATTTCAGGGGTCCTAAAACTAATGTTGAATGTGTTCTCTTCTGGAGCATGGATCAAAGCATAGACCTCGGAAGGTGTAAAGCCTAGGGACTGTTTCAGTAAAATTCATCCCATAAAGTATCTGTCTGGGACAGGATCCATGCCTCCCAGATTTTGTAGTCTGACAGCATTCCTGCACTTAGCCAATTCAATAGGTTTGCGGAATAAGTCCGCATATGATGGGCGTTGTGAGCGATTAAGCCCCTGTGTGTTTTGAGCTTCTTGCTCAGTACCGTGACCTCGTGTGGCTATTCAGGTGGGTCTACAACCCCTGAGACAATATTAGAGACAACTTCAGGGTGAGAAGGACCAGGGGATAGTGAAGTTTTACCTGTGCCTTCCAGCTGGTTCTCCATTTGTTTGAGCCTCTCCTGAGACTCAGCCTGTGTCCTCGATCCTTCTGGCAGCGTTGCTGCTGGAACCTCCGCCGATTGAAGTGGAGCCAAAATATCACCAGCTATGGCCATACTTTCCATTGTGGGGTCAGCACTCTATTCCCCATTTTGCAAAAGATGCCACCCAACTTCTCGCATTGCTCACTCCAGGGACCATTCTGGACCTCCCAGGACCTTGTATGTCACCAAAGCCCTCCAGTTTCCTTCTTCCAGAAATTGTAAGCCAGAATCAGCCAGAAAAACTTTCACCGAGTGCGACTGGATGTTTTCTGGACTCCGCTTCCATTTTTTCTCTTCCTCTATATGATTCTGTTCTTGCTGCATTTCTACATCCAGAATTAGAAGCTGCTGCTGTAGGTATTTTTTTTTTTTGCTGCAAAATGCATTTCAGTCTGTGTAAGAGTGCCCTACAAATCCTCACAAAAGGCATCCAGGACTGGTGTGCTAGATAGATTCAATAATTTTGCTCCAGTCTTCTCTGGAGCATCCACCGCATGGGAGGCTATCTGCTGGCTACTGCCAACATCCAAACCAGCTGCCTCCATGCAAACACATCCAACTCCTTCCATCTTCAGCTCCAAACTGGGCTCTGCCATCTCTGCAGACAGACAGACAGCACCACCTGCCTACAGAGGAGGGGAATTTCCACGGTGCTGTAGTTAATTGGTCACAGCACTGCCCTGGTGCTGTACTTTATAGGTCACAGCACTGCCCCTGACCCAACTGTCACAGAACTGCCCCCTACCCAACAGTTACTGCATTGATCCCCACCAAAACAGTCATAGCAGTTGTGCCATTATCCCAACAGTCAATAAACTGACCCCCACCCATAGTCACAGGAGTGACCCCAATACCAACAACCATAGCACTGAACTCTTAGTTTCTATGATTAAGCACTGGCCCCTTATTTATTTAGTTAGTTTTTGTTGACCGGGTAAGTGCTCTAGATAAACTCTTGCCTATTTTCAGGCATGACCTGGGGGGAGGGGGGATACAGATGAATGCCAACTGACCTCGAACCAGATTAAGCTGTTGGTGGTATTTTAGTGAATGGGGGGAAATTTGGCCAGGGCACTGGGGAAATTCAGTAAAAGGAAAGAAAAGAAGAGGAAGCAAGGAGTGTAGCTCAGAAAGAAAAAGAAAAAGGAAAAAGGGGAATCAAGAGCAAGACACAGGACAAGAAGAAGTGCAAAAGAAGGAAATGGGTCAAAAGCAAAGTAAATTTACCATGGTAACCAGATCTAGGAATAAGGATCAAAGTAAACAAAAGCAACACATACTGGTGGAAAAGGACAGAGAAGGGGTGAAATTAACTAATAGATATGCACCCTTGCAAGATAAAGAAGGAACAATGGCAGATGAAGAGTCAGAAAAGGATAGCTCTGACTCATCTTTAAGAGAAGATGGAACAGATGGAGGTATGTCTGATACACAAGCATCAAAAAAAGGAAACAAGCATAGGACACAGGATAACAGGGAAGTAAACATTTTTTGGCAACAAATTAATCTATGGGAAACTTGAATTGTATCACAAATAATGTGAACAGTACAAAAAACAGGAAAAAAAGACTCATCACATTTAAAATTTTCGGTGACTTAAAAAATGACATTATAATACTACAAGATACTAGACTGCATACGATAAATGAATTACAAAAGGACTGGATTTGGGGACCATCTTTGTGGTCAATAGGTGAAGAAAGATTTTCAGGGTTGGGGGTAATGTTTATGTCTCTCGAGAACTGAAGGTTTGTAAAATAACAGAGCCAGTACCCGATAGAGCATTTATTGTAGATTATATAATGAAAGACACTGCAATACGGATAGTAGTAATTTATAATCCACAGACCAAAACAGTAAGAAATAGAGTGATGGGAATAATTGAGCCATTCTTGCACACTTCAAAATTAGTACTATGGGGGGGGGGCTTCTGTTGTGGATTAACCAAAGCTGACTGGGGGAGGGTGACTGGGAAGGTTTTTTGTGACACAAATCGGTTAAAGAAAATAATGGCTAATGCAGGGCTGGAAGATGCATATATATTCAAAGGAAAAAAGGAAGAACATACATACTTAAAAGGAGTGAGATCAACAAGGACAGATTTTTGGATGGTTCCAAAGGATTCTGTCCTGGAGCAGGTACAGAGTATTCCAATTGAAACTACAGATCACATGGTGGTGAAGATAAATATAAATATAGGGAAGAAAATTATATTTGGTAGAGCATTTTGGAGAATTAGTATGGTGAAAGTAGAGGATGAGAAGTGCAAAGAAAATGTAAAAGAATTATTAGAAGTTAGGGAAATGGTTAAAGAAATTTATGATAGTAACAAAGATTGGTGGGAAGATACCAAAAATGACATCAAAACATTATTGATAGGAGAAGGGAAAAAAACAGAAGCAGAGAATTATGGGAAATATTTGGGTTTAAGAGCCAAATTATATAAATTAATAACAAGACAGGCAAGAGAGAGAATAAACGAAGATCAACAAATACAGGAAGTAAAACAAGAAATGGGGAAATATCAGTACAATAGAATAAAGTCACTGATAATGGAACAGAAAAGTGGGCACAAGGCACAAAACAGCAAACAAATCCTTTTGATAGCAATAAAAGTAGAATTAAAGAACATGTAATGTATGAATTACGAGACAAGCAAGGGAAAGTGCAAACAGATATAAGTCAGATGAAAGGGATCGTGCAAGAATTTTTAAGAGAAAAATATCAGAAAGGAAAAAGTAAGGAAGGAAATTAATTTTTTAATAATGTAAATATGCCAAAATTAAAAAAGGAAGAAGCAGATTTGCTAAATAAAGGAATTAAGGAAGAGGAAATAAAAGAAGCCATCAGATCATTATCAAACAACACTTCACCAGGAGTAGATGGTATATCAAATAGATGTTATAAAATATTTGAAGAACAATTGACACCAATATTATGGCAACTGTATAATGAAATATTAAAGAGTGGTGAATTACCTGAAAGCATGAAGTTGGGAATAACATTTTTTTAATTTAAAAATGATACAGGATACAAATACAAAATTGGAGGCCAATAAGCCTATTAACAAAAGACTATAAAATACTGGCTAAAATAGTAAATAATAGATTAAGAATGTTTGCAGAACAATTGGTGTTACAAACCCAGACATGTGCTATTCCAGGAAGAAAAATACAGCAACATTTAGTATATATAAGACAGGTCATACAGAAAGGCCAAGAGAATGAAACAGAGGGATTTCTGTACTCACTAGACCAGGAGACTACATTTGATGTAATTAAGCATACATACATACGTACATACATGTGGAATACATTAAAGGAATATAATATCCCAGAGCAACTGATTAATTTGATTAGGACTTTGTATAAAGAGTCTCAGATATGTTCAATGATTAATGGCCATATGGGGATACCTATGTTTATAAAGAATGGGGTGAGACAGGGCTGCACATTGAGCCCTTTGTTATGCATACTATATTTGGACCCTATATTAAGGAAAATAGAAGAAGAGAAAGAGATTCAGAATGTAATGTGGCAAGGGAAATAATTAAGCTAGATGAGTGCATATGCAGATGATTGCATAATATTGGTTAAAGATCAGAAGGCAGGTGATAAAATGCTGGATTTGGTGGAAAATAATAGTCAATACATGAGTATAAAGATAAATAAAAGTAAAAGTAAAGTGTGCCCATTAGGAAATGTAAATGTGGAGAAAACAGGCAAATTATGAATTGTACAAGGGGAAATAAGGATTTTGGGGATCGTATATGGTAATCCCAAGACAATACAACAGAACTGGGAAGAAAAATTTGAGATAGTACAAAGGAAAGTGAACACCTGGAAGCAATGGAATATGACAAAAGAGAAAAGGATGTATTTGATAAAAGCCTTTATTTTGCCAATCTTTTTATATTTAGCCTGTGTATATCCGGTGCCACAACAGATACAGACTAGGATATTGTCTTTGTTTTTTCAGATGTTATGGGGTAGCAAATTAAACCCTATTAAAAGAGGAATAACATATAGAGAAGTGAAAGATGGTGGATTAAACATGTTGCAGCCAATTTTTTTTTAGTGGGAATATTTACCTCATTTAATTTAGTTCCTATAATTAAAGGGGAAACATCGGGATGGTTGCAGTTCATGCAAGGATGGGGGACCCTTTGATTAGAAATATAAAGAAGAAAGGAATTTAAAAGGTGGGAAATATGGCCTGGATATATGGAGACTGTAGGAGCTATCTTACACAATGGGGAGTTAAAGTAGATTCTTTAATCAGAAGAAACAGGAAACAAGTATGTAAAGAGACAATGAAGAGCATTTTTTATGAGAAAGAGGTGTTTAAAGTTACAAAAGGAATCGTGGTAGAAGACTTGTTGGCAGCAACACTAAAGAAAAAGAATTCCAAAAAAGTGAAGGATGTGCAGTCATGAAAAATTAAATGTGAGAAGTAATCACAAACATAAAATAATGGCGGGAAGAATACGTGGGGAGGTTAATTGTGGGTTACAAGAAGAAACGATGATGCATATGTTCTTTGATTGTTCTTATATTAAAACTTTTTGGAGTATGCTAGCTACATTTTGGGGGATGAAATGCTTTAAATACATGAATTATGAAACATTGATTTATGGGCAATTATTCAAAATATGAGAGAAATTTGACAAAAGTACCATATATGTGATTCTAGCTGTATTAAAATGGATAATATAGCAAAACAGATGTTTAAGATTTTTGCAGAAAAAATAAGTAACCATGCAGGCTCTTTTGTTTAAAGTACAAGGGGAATTGGATAAAGTGTATCAGGAGGAATGTATGATATTTGGGGACGACAGGGCAAGGAAAATGTGGAAAAACATTACGGGAATTGGTTAAAAAGTTATAAATAAGTTGTATATATGAAACTGTAAATAATGTCTGTACAAAATGTGTGTGTTTGTTGTAAATAAAAAATGTCCCTACTCTTTTCGGGAAGTGCCATGGGATCTTCAACATCCATCTGAACAGGCAGATGGGACCTTGGTTTAACAGCTCATCAGAAAGACAGCACCTTAAGAGTGCAGCACCACCCTCATGCTGCACGGCAGTGTCAGTATTGGGATATTAACCCAAGTGCCTGGTGTGGGGATAGAACCCGCAGCCTTCTGATCTCCCAGCCTCAGAGGCAAGTGTGCTACCTGCTGAGCAACTGACACTTACCCCCCAACAGTCACAGTACTGACTCCCTCATCTCCAGCAGTCAACGCATTGCCCTCACTCTGAAACAGTCGCAGCATTCCCCCAGAAGAGACAAAGTACTGCTATACCCACAACAGTTACAGCATTCAATCAATCAATCAATCAATCTTTATTTTACCAGATGAAGCACCATTGAGCGAACTCATTTGCAAAGTGGATCTGGACAATGTACATAAAAGTAAACAATATACAAAGGTAAAAGATGGGTGTACAATCAAGGAATACAATGTAGCAGAGGACATAAAACATAGTACAGTATTAGGCAAGGTATATACAGGCAAAATATGCAAAAGAGTACAAAAAAAATATTGTCAAAATACATTGTTATACAGTATGTACATGAACAGTTCAGGAAAAGGAGTAGGAGGGGTGTTAGGGAGAAGTAGTGATAAACAGGGAATCACAAGGCCTGGAGACAGGTGTCCAGCACATATTTCACTGGCCTCTGGTGGGGGAAGGGGCAGTTACAGGATTCAATAAAGGAATGAGAGAATAGCTTTTTGGTGGTGGAGAAGGTTGTCGGGGCAGCCAACTTCAGAGTTTTACGTAATTTGTTCCATAGGTGAGGGAGTACATAGCTTATAGATGCTTTACCAAAATGTGAATTAACTTTAGGAATGTATAAGGAGATAAAGGAGAGGCTGCATTACCCAACTGCCAAAAGTTGCAACACTAACCCTCCCAGCCACCAGATGCAACATTTCCTCATGTCCACCAATCACAGCATTAGCAGTCACAGCACTGTCCCCACCTCCAACAGTCACAGCACAGACCCTTAACCCCCACCAGTCACAGCACTCACCCCCTTAGCCAACACACACATCACTGACCCACACCCACCACTCATAGCACTGTCTCCACCACCACCAATCAAGGCATTATCCCCACCCACAACAGTCTCAGCACAGACCCCCCCAACCCCCACCAGTCACAGCACTCACCCCATAGCTAACAGACACATCATTGACCCACACTCAACACTCATAGCATTGTCTCCACTGCCACCAATCAAAGCATTGTACCCACCCACAACAGTTTCAGCACAGACCCCCCAACACCCACCAGTCACATCACTCACCCCCATAGCCAACAGACACATCACTGACCCACACCCACTACTCATAGCACTGTCTCCACCACCACCAATCAAGGCATTGTCCCCACCCACAACAATCTCAGCACAAACCTCCCAACCCCCACCAGTCACAGCACTCACATCATACCCATCAGACACATCTCTGATCCACACTCCGTCACTGCACTGTATCTACTGCACCAGCCACTACACTGTCCCACACCCCAACAGTCCCAGCATTGTCCCTCACCCCCCTTACAATGACAGAACTAACCCCACTCCAATAGTCACAGTAGTGACTCTCTTTCCTTAACAGTTAATGAACTGACCCCCCGTTGCCACAGCAGAGACATCCTACCCCAACAGTCACAGAAGTGACTCCCTCACTTCCAATAGTTAAAGCACTGCCCACTCACACCCAACAAAACAGTCACAACACTGACCTCCTCTTTCTCCCAGAAGTGAAAGCATTGTCCCCACTCCCGAACAGTTACAGCATTAGCACCCAGAACAGACACAGTAATGACCTACCCCCAACAGTCACAGCAATACTGTGGTCGCAGATTCTCTTTACTGTCTATACTTTACCTTAATTTCTATGTACTCAATAACCACACCCAATGGTTATTCCAATAAACTCAGTTTATTGTCTGTACACACATGTGTGGGAGCCTCGGCTAAAGGCAAGAGCTCCTCGATTATTGTTCACAGAGGCTTATATACCTTTTTTAGTTTCACAGTCTAACAGTGATCTCATGCTTAACAACAGCTTTTCCTTATCTTTAGCAAAACCTTAGATTCAGCACTTTCCGTATAAGGAGTTGTTTTTTATACTTACTATGTGTCTCCCTTTATCTTAGTTACAACCAGCTGTATTTCACTTCATTTAATTTTTCAAGGTTTTCTTATCTTTGTCAAACAACCTCCTTTGTTTTAGTTAGCACAGAACTGTACATTCATTATGGCTGTTTTACAAAGCAGATAGTTTAAAGCATATGAAAGGCAACATGGCTATATGGCTATAACAAAACAGATAGTTTTAGAGCATATGAGAAGCAATATATCTATATGGCTATAATCACATATAACAGTTATAAGCTCTGGTACAATAAGCTTTAGAACATAAAGGTATTATACTTTAGGATATATAAAAATTCCACCACACTCCCCCCTTTTGATACTCTGTATCAACTAACCACCCCCCTTTTTATTTATATGATTTAAAACTGGTTTTCAGCATCCAGATAGTTAAGGCATGGAGTTACAGATGGAACACAGTGGTGAGTTTATAAAACATAATACAGAATTGAAGGATGTCAACACCACAATTGAAATGTGTGAGAAAAAATGCTAACACGTGACACCACATATAACATAACAATTTTGTTGATGAAAAAGAGTTTATGGAATTCACTTTGAGAGTGAATAAGGTAGATGCTACTTTGTGTTGAGGTGTGGCACACCTTGGAGCTTGATTGAAGAATCTATTGATAATGTCTCTTGACAGATAAGTCCTTATAAACATAACAGTCCATGAAATTAACAGTTCATAAGTTCATATAAGTATCCACAGGTTGATGTAGTTATAGTACAGATGAAATGTCATTTGCAGAATGGTGGTAACCCCACAAGGCATATGGGGCAATGCAGACAGTAATTTAAAACAAAACACCAGCATAGTAGAAAAGTCAGTGTTCATTTTGCTGGCTGGCTGATTAGTACACACTGGCCAGGGTGCATTAAGTCCTTTAATGGAGTAGTCCACACACACACTGGCATGGCATTTGTTTTGTCGTGAGTTGATTACACCCCAGCATACAAATTAACAGTCCATAAAAGGTAACAATTGACAATAAACCATTAAGAACACAGTCCATATTAGAGCAATAGGGTTGTAGAAAGTACCAGCCATGTTTGGAACAAGTGGCAGTGAAGAAAATGGATGTATTGCTTGAAGGTCAATTGAAGCAGAATCTTCTGCTGGAGTTAGGGAGTGCCCCTTCCCCAGACTTAACTTCATAGTAAGCAGAAACAATAAGCTTGATTGCAGAGTCTGAACTGACTGGACCTTTTCAGTTTATTTAAAGTTCTACAAATAGGTGTAATTTCGCTGAAAACATTACACTTGCAGAGGTTACTGCTGTTGAACGTGGAGATCTTGTGTGTGCCACACCGTGGAAACCTGCAAACTTGCAAAGTGTGTTAGACACTGAGTTAAAAACACATAAATAACAATCTTTTAAACCATTTACTTTTTGTTTTGTAAAGAGTGGTGTGACAGAGCCTAAATTCTGGCAATTTGAAAGAGACAAATAAAAATGGAACATCAACCGCACACCCTGGGGGTGCAGGCCAAGGTTCAATTATACCATTTGACCATCTGTAAATCATGACAATGTTATGGTTACACCCTGCTTTCAAATCACAGAAGCAGTTATGACAGTGATGAACATTATTTCCCTGTCTGTTGCAAGCAGGCCTGATGGAGACCTGAGTTATAAAATCCTGTAATGTTACAATACATAGATACAAAGACAGTGTCGGCAGATAAGGGCCTATGGCCACCCAGTCTACCATTTGAGCTTGTAAGTTTAGTTTGCTTTTTTACAAGTCTGTTTTCCCTTACCCCTGACCTCTAGAATTCCTTTATGTCTATCCCATGCATTCTTAAGTCCCGTGATTGTTTTAGCCCCCACCACTTCCTCTGGCAGGGTGTTCCACTTGTCCACCACCTGTTCTGTGAAGTAATTCTTTCTCATGTTTCCTCTGAATCGTCCTCCCTCCAACTTCATCCCATGATCTCTAGTCCTAGAACATCTTTTTCACTTCAAAATAGTGTTTTCCTGCACTCTGTTTCTCCCTGTAAGATACTTGTATGTCTCTTATGATATTTTCTCTCTCCCTCCTCTCCTCCAGGGAGTACATGTTTAGTTCCTTTAACTTGTCTTTATAGGACTTGTGATGCAATCCATTTTTGCACCATTCTCACCCCTTGTACTCTCTTCAGACCCATTACCCCCCTCTTCCTCAGTAAAGACTGAGCAGAAATACCTGTTCAATATGTCAGCTTTACTGTTGTCATCCTCCACGCGACTCCCATTCTCCCCCTTCAGTCTCACTGTCCCTTTCCTTTGTCTTTTTTTTTTTGCTACCTCTTTGGAAAACCATAATGGTCTCCTCTTTCTTTTTCTCTTGCTAACCTGCTTAATGCAGTTACACGCTTCAAACATATTGTTCATAACAATATGCCTTTTACACAATGCAATTAGTGGGACAAATACATATGTTGTTGGCCTATGCCAATTTAATAACAGTGCCTATTGCACCTGTGACAAGTGAAAAGGTCTACCTTTTTTACCCTGTATAGTGAAATACTTTAAAGTACTGAGTGAGATAAGGCTTGAAGCATAGGTTTGGAGTACAATGTAAATTGTGCATATTATAATTGTTAAAATTTAAAATGACAAAACCTACATACAGTACACAAATTTTTAGGGTACCTGTGAGTAATAAGACAAACGGAGCATTAATTTTACTTTTGGTTTTGCTCTGGAACATATTGTAGGGTGGGTCAGCAATGCTGGCCTCAGTATTTAGGTTTGGTTATGAGCATTAAAAACATTATACATGTGGAGCACTTTTCTGAATCACACACATGATACAGTGTAGCAAGATGTATATTAAAACATTATAACATAAGCATGTTTGTAATAGAACAATTTCAGTATTGAGCATAATGCATAAAATACATTTTAAACAACACATGTAGGCTGTAAACTTAGCTTAGAGTCCAGAAATGTTAGAGTACTGTGAATTTACTGGTTGAAAAAAATGCATTCATTAATTGCTGTAAGGCAATGACAAAAGTTGCTTTGCATTTGTTTTAACAGGATAAGAAAGCTGAAAAGACAATCAAAGAATGAATATGTGTGGACATACATACAACTTCACTCTCCAGCGTAACTGATTACTTGCTGAGGCAGAAACCCTTGTACCAATAATAGGTGTGAGATTTAACTGTTTGCACTAGAAAAACAGAAGGGCTTGGGCTGGGTTATGCTGTTAAAATATCTTGGTTTTTTTTTTTTTAAAACCTGTAAATAAGAAACAATTATTGGCAAATACATATTTTCTTTATTTACCCTCTAGGGAACAGTGATGTACCTTGCAACCTTTGTGGGTATTACACTGGAAGGGATAGAGGAAGGGTAACACCCCCTCCCCAAGCTCCTACTGGTGGAAGAGACGCTCAGTGAAAGAGACAGCTCGAATACTGTAGCAATAAAAAGGTTAGCTGTGGATGGTGACATGATCCCCACCTACTACACTTTAAATTATAACAAGATAATATTACAATTAGTTTAGTAAGTTTGATACCTTACTATAAAGATGGAGAACTTCTTTTTCTCTAGAAGAAAGAGAAGAAACACAGACAAACATCAAAAACAAACACACACCAGTTTAAAAATAAAACAAGATTATTTCCATAGGATAAAAGAAGCCAAGCGTCCCTGGGTTCCCTTATCCTAAGCATGACAAAATGTCAGCTGAGTTTATAAGATCCGGTTAATGGTAATACTATACGTACGTATTTTTAGAATGCATTCAAAAAGAAGAAAAAAATGATTACACCATGGTCACACATAAAAACCAAAACCATTGTTTTTTAACTGTAGATGGTAGACTCTCAAAAACAGCTGTAATAGTCCTTTTTTTTTAAAAGCGTACTGTATATATATAATAAAAATATGGGGAGATGATGAATAATTCTCCCCTTCCAGCTGGAGTATTGCCTGTGTTGGCTGCAAGTCAGAAGCCATGACAGGAGAAGAAAAGTTTGTTCCTCTTTACTTAGAATACTAGTTTTGCAATAAAAAGTCAAATTACATGGTTCACTCTTGGTGTGCTTTCATGAAAACATACATTTTGTGTGAAAAGTTGTACTTTAGGCATGGAATACACATCAAGTTTGAACTGGTAGTAACAAAATGTTGAAACACAAGAAGGTCAAATAACATGCAAAAGGTCACAGTGTGCATGCAAGGGTCGTTCAAACCCAGTTATTTTTGTAGTGTCCTTGAACACTACTGATATTAAATATCTTTACAATAAAACTGCTGGCCAAGACAGTACACACACATACACATACACAAAAAGAAACACTTAACACAAAATAAGACTGACATTGTTTCACACCAATTTGCTGAGGTAATGCCCATAGTTTCATTAGAAAACCGTACGTGTTTTAGATATATGTGCTACCTCCCCTGTCTTTGTAACACTGACAATTTTTAAACCAACACATTTATACATATCGCCATGCCAAATCTTTCCAGAACAAAACACTTTTAAACACATTCTAGTAACTCCTTTCAACACCTTTAAAACACAGCACAACATACTATCTGAAGTGAACACATCTAGTATAACATGGTTACACCTTCTGAGCATAGCCAAAATATGACACTCTGCCATTTTGCAAAAAGTTTCTGGTTTTAACTAGAAGTATGATAAAGCCATTTATAGCTGTTAACACATTACATTTTTACCTAGCAGTGGCTTGGCACGCTGCTTGCAAACTACAACTCTTTCTGCACATTGCAATCTATGACGTCATAACTCTTCACCTTCAACACTACCTGCTTCACCCAACAACTACATACAAAATTTCTTCACTGACCCTATCTAGGCAGCACAAATGTTCCATTAAAAATAAAACCAATTAAAACAGTCAGCTATGAGGCAAAGAAATCTTTTCATCTTTTTTTTTTTACTGTAACATGTTTTGCACTGAAGGCAGTCAATCCTATCTCTCAACCTTGACAACAGAACATAATTACAGAACACAGATATAAGCTATAAAATATGTACAAGAAAGACTGAGCATTACCTTGTTTAGTATACGTATTGCAGAAATAAAACAGACAGACATGAAACAACTTTGAATAAAAAATTTAGACTTACCCGATGCCAAGGTATTTTTTTTTTTTCCTCTTTTCAGATACACAAGTCTGAGTAAGAAAACTGACTGCAGGACCTTCATGATAATTTTCAAACACTGCAGCTATTAACTCTTTCAAATGTTTTCTTTTGGCCATTTTAGTAACCTGCCAAACCAAGTCTTTTTCCAGAGCTCTGGGTTGCAGTTTAAAAACAAAACAAAAAAAATCTCTTAACAGTACTAGCTTGAGATCCATCTGGTAGAGGTCCCCCATATTTCCCATTTTGGTCCCGTTTACTGGCGCCTATCTCTTATGCGAAGTGCCCACCTAACACTTCTCTTATTTGGACGTCCCCTGACGTCAAGTGCCAACCTAGCACTTTCGGTGCCACCCTAGCACCTAAGACAGTAAATGATGGCTGTCACCAATCCCTAGGCGTCACACAAGTGATGGGACTAAAACACAGGGGCACCCTTCCCCTGTGCCCGGGACTAGGTAGTCCGATCCGAGCAACCGCAGGCTGAAGCCATCCTGCCGATTCACGCCAAAAAACTGTGGTCGAGATTCTCTTTACTGTCTATACTTTACCTTAATTTCTATGTACTCAATAACCACACCCAATGGTTATTCCAATAAACTCAGTTTATTGTCTGTACACACATGTGTGGGAGCCTCGGCTAAAGGCAAGAGCTCCTCGATTATTGTTCACAGAGGCTTATATACCTTTTTTAGTTTCACAGTCTAACAGTGATCTCATGCTTAACAACAGCTTTTCCTTATCTTTAGCAAAAACCTTAGATTCAGCACTTTCCGTATAAGGAGTTGTTTTTTTTATACTTACTATGTGTCTCCCCTTTATCTTAGTTACAACCAGCTGTATTTCACTTCATTTAATTTTTCAAGGTTTTCTTATCTTTGTCAAACAACCTCCTTTGTTTTAGTTAGCACAGAACTGTACATTCATTATGGCTGTTTTACAAAGCAGATAGTTTTAAAGCATATGAAAGGCAACATGGCTATATGGCTATAACAAAACAGATAGTTTTAGAGCATATGAGAAGCAATATATCTATATGGCTATAATCACATATAACAGTTATAAGCTCTGGTACAATAAGCTTTAGAACATAAAGGTATTATACTTTAGGATATATAAAAAATTCCACCACAATACCCATCCCCCAACAGTCACAGAACTCAAACAGTTGGCTGACATAGCACTTGCCCCTTGTTCACCAGTCACAGCACATCCCCTACCCTCAAAACTTACAGCACTCACTCCCACAGCCATAGACATAGCACTACACCATGTCCACAACTGTCACAACATTCTCCCCTGCCCCAACAGTCACAGCACCGGGCCCCAGCCTCCAGACACATCATTGCTCCATTCCCACTAGTCAGAGTCCCATATCCCCAACATTCACAGTACTCACCCCACTGCCACCAGAAACAGCATTGCCCAATGCCCACTAGTTACAGGAATGTCGCCTAACACCAACAGTCACAGCACTCACCCCTACAATCACCAGACACAGCATTGCTCTATGCCCACCAGTCACAGCACTGTCCCACACCCCAACAGTCACAACTCAGTCACCACCCCCAAACAGTTTAGCTTAGTTAGTTTATTTATTTGTTAGAGTGGTCTATCTCATTGTGACTCTAGGCGCTTTACAAAATAGAAACATAGAAACATAGAAGCTGATGGCAGATAAGGACCGCAAGGCCCATCCAGTCTGCCCATTTCTTTTTCTACCTTATAAATGTGCCATCGGCCTTTGCTCTGTCAGTGACCTATCTATTCATAGTCATTTGTATTGCTCCCTTATGCCTATCCCATGCCTGTTTGAAGCCCTGCACTGTATTCATAGCCACCACTTCTTGTGGTAAGCTATTCCATGCATCTACCACCCTTTCTGTGAAAAAGAATTTCCTCACATTCCCCCTTAATCGGCCTCCCTCTAATCTCATGCTGTGTCCTCTTGTCCTGCTATTTTTCTTATATTTAAACATGTTAGACTCTTTCACCTTGTTTATGCCCTTAAGGTGTTTAAATGTCTCGATCATATCACCTCTCTCCCTCCTTTGCTCAAGGGTATACATATTGAGCTCCGTTAATCTGTCCTCATATGTCTTCTGATGCAGTCCCTGCACCATTTTGGTTGCCCTTCTCTGGACTGCCTCAATTTGGTTAATGTCCTTGTGAAGGTGTGGCCTCCAATACTGCACGCAGTACTCCAGATGGGGCCTAACCAATGTCTTGTACAGAGGGATTATTACCTCCCTCTTACGACTTGTGATACCCCTACTAATACACCCTAACACCCCCCTAGCCTTACCTACTGCTTTAGAGGTCTGCTTGGATGATTTTAGGTCATCAGTGATGATGATGCCCAAGTCTCTTTCTTCCTTTGTGACTGCTAGCAACTCCCCTCCCAGCCTATAAGTGGCTTCAGGGTTTCTCTTCCCTATGTGCATGATTTTGCAATTCTTTGCATTAAATCCCAGTTGCCACTCTTCTGACCATTTTGCTAGTTTATCCAGATCTCTTCTCATTCTGCCCACCCATATGGATCATCTACTCTGTTGCAGATCTTGGTGTCATCTGCAAACAGACAAGCCTTACCCTCTAGTCCATCTGCGAGGTCACTAATGAAGATGTTGAATAGGACTGGCCCCAGGACTGATCCCTGAGGTACCCCACTTGTGACTTGCATCTCTTCTGACTGTATACCATTTACCACCACTCTCTGTTTTCTGCCAGTCAACCAGTTTGCCACCCAGTTGACCAACTTCTGACCCACCCCAGCCTACCTAGCTTATTAATCAATCTTCTATGTGGTACAGTGTCAAAAGCTTTGCTGAAGTCAAGGTAGGACATCAACTGCTCCCCCTTGGTCCACCACTCTGGTTACCCAGTCAAAGAAATCTATGAGATTAGTTTGACAGGACCTTCCTTTTGTAAACCCATGCTGTCTTGGATCCTGTGCCCCATGGATTCCAGGTGTTGCACTATCCTTTCCTTAAGGAGTGCCTCCATAATCTTGCCCACTACTGAGGTAAGACTGACTGGTCTGTAGTTCCCCGCCTCCTCCCTGCTACCACTCTTGTGGAGCGGGATCACATGAGCCCTTCTCCAGTCTTCTGGGACCTCTCCTGTGCTCAGAGACTCACTAAACAATTCTGCTAATGGCTCTGCTAGTTCCTCCTTTAGCTCCTTAAGTACTCTGGGATGTATGCCATCAGGTCCCATTGCCTTATCCACCCTGAGCTTAGCAAGCTCTTGTAGGACCCTTTCTTTTGTGAAGGGAGTAGTGCTCACCTCCCTCCCCCTGTGTCCATGATGCTGAGCTGTGGGCCCTGCCCTACCTTCTCTTTAGTAAATACTGAGCAAAAGTATCTATTTAGGATAGATGCCTTTACAGGGTCCTCCTCCTCACATGCTCTCTTTTCTCCATTAAGCTTAGCAATACCTCCTCTGGACTTTCTCCTTTCACTAATGTATCTATAGAAAGTCTTGTCACCTTCTTTTACTGTTAGTGCTAGTGTTTCCTCAGTTTGGGACTTTCCCTGCCTTACTGTCTTTACCTGCTTCCTTAGGGCAGTTTGGTATGCCTCCCTATCTTCATCCCGCTGTGTTCCTTATATTTCCTGAAGGCCAGCCTTTTGGCTCTGACCTTTTCTGCTACTGTATTTGAGAACCAAAGTGGTTTCCTTCTTCTTTTGCACTTCCTTTTCTGTCTAACACAATGGGATGTTGCTTCAAGTATTGTATCCTTAATGCTTGCCCACTTTGCCTGTACCTCCTCACCTGTGTTTCTTTTTGCCAGGGCTAGCTTAACTCTGTGGCCATCTTATCAAAGTCAGCTCCTCTGAAGTCCCATATTTTGCCTTGGAATGGGATGATTCAGATGTAGTAGCCAAATTGAACCATACCATGTGATGGTCACTGGCCCCCAGGTGACCTTCTACCTGGAGATCTGTGATCCCTTCTTTTAGTCAGTACTAGATCTAGGATAGCCCTGTCTCTTGTGGGTTGCTGTACCAGTTGTTTGAGGCCCTCCCCCTGCAGGGAATCCACTATGAGTCTAGTTCTGGCAGATGTTCCTGCTGGTATTGACCAATCTGTATCTGGCATGTTGAAGTCTCCCATTATCAGAACCTCCCCTTTAGCTGTCATGTTTTGTATATCTTCTAACAGTAATGTGTCTATGTCCTCCCTCTGGTCTGGGGGCCTGTAGACAACCCCAGTTCTTATGGCTGTCCCATTTCCTGTTTCAGGGTGACCCACAGTTCTTCTGGCTCCTTATGTGTATTCTGAATTTCTGTAGCTTTGATATTTCATTAACATACAGGGCCACTCCTCCCCCCTTTTTGCACCTCGGTCTCTTCTGAACAATACATAGCCAGGTACTGAAGTCTCCCAAGTGTGGTTACTGGTAAACCACGTCTCACTAATTGCTACTATGTCCAGTTTAGCCTCTGACATTATTGCCTGCAGGTCTGGGATCTTATTTCCCAGGCTGTGAGCATTTGTGCCCTAATAATATAAACAAATGCAGTAGAATATGCATAAAAATATAAAACTGAGCATAATGAATTAAAAGGAGGGGAAACCTTTACTAAATAGAAAGGTCTTAAGATCCCTCTTGAAGGCACCAACCAAGGGGGCCTCCCTCAGCAACCGAGGCAAAGAATTCCACAGGGTAGGTGCTGCAACTAAAAAAGCCCAGGCACCAGATGATTTCAAATGAACCCTTAGAATCACTAGGAGGCCCTTCTCGGATGACCAGAGAGGATGAAAAGGGTGGTAGGGCCATAGGAGGTCTTGCAGGTAACCAGGCTGCACACCATGTAGGGCTTTGTAGGTCAGTAAACCAACCTTGAATGTGATCTGCCACCTGATAGGGAGCCAATGCAGAAAGAGCAGCACAGGTGTAATTATGACATGACCTCAGGAGGTCAGTCAACCGCCTGGCCACTGCATTCTGCAATAGCTGTAGGCAACAAAGATCAACACCTAATAGCCCTAGGTAAAGGGCATTGCAGTAGTCAAGCCGTGATGCCACAAAGACATAAACTAGTGATGGTAGATCACCTGAAGGAATCAAGGGTTTAACCCTGGTGATGTTTCTTAGGTGGTAAAAACCACTCTGGACCACGGTCAACACCTGAAATTCAAGTGTTAGGCTGCTACCCAGCATAATGGCAAGATTTTTCACCCTGGGGGAGGTGAGAAGCTTGGAATCTCCAAGCCTAAGCCCGGAGTCTCGATCAGCCTGCGCACCAACCCTTGGACGACCCAGCTTAATCGCCAGAACTTCTATCATATCCGTGTTTAACCTCAGCCAGTTGGCACTCATCCAGTCCTGGATCTTGGCAAGGCACCTATTGAAGACTGAGACCACATCCTGTTGTTTGAGCACAAAAGACAGGTACAGCTGGGTATTATCAGCATAGCAATAAATCTCAGTCTGTACCATCTTATAACATCCCTTAGTGGTAGCATATACACCACACATGAGCAACATGGGGGACAAAATAGAACCCTGCAGGACTCCACACGGCAAGGGAAGTGGTTGGAAGGAAAACCCCCTTAAAAACACCCTCTGCATCCTGCTGGCGAGAAAGAGTGGAACCAATTGAGAACTACACTAGGGAGTCCACAATGACCCCCAGGCTATCCAAAAACACCCCATAGTCCACGGTGTCAAAAGCTGCTGAGAGATTGAGGAGAACAAGAATGGAGTGCTCTCCTGTATCCCTGGCCACCAGGAGATTATTAAGCACCTGAACCAGGGCAGTCTCAGTACTAGGCCTTTTCCTAAAGCCCAGCTGGAGAGGGTTGTAGATGTTGTAAGTTAGCAGACAGGTCTTCAGCTGTAAAGTTATCACCTTCTCAATAACATTCACTTAAAAAGGGTAGGTTAGAGACAGGTCTGTAGTTCACCAGGCAATCTGGGTCCAGCAAAGGTTTTTTCAAGAAGGGCCTCACTACCGTCTCCTTAAGGGGCTCAGGAAAGACCCCCCTCAGTAAATGAACACTGGACTACCCTAGCAAAGACCAGACCAATGGACTTGACACACCCTACAAGAAGGTGCATTAGACCCTGGTCCAGACTACAGTAGGTGGATCTCAGCTCACGGATGACTCTAACAACATCCTTGACCGCCACTGAGTCAGAATCAGACTAGATTGATGTATTGCCCACAACAATCACAGGCTCGCCACTGCAGGTCCCCATGGAGGGTGCTGATAAGGTCTCCTCTATCAGATCTGGAATCCTATCAGCAAAGAACAGAGCAAACTCATCACATTTAGACTGCAAAAAGGCTCTAACTGGCTGAAGATAGCCTGGATTACACAGCCTGTCAACAGTGCGGAAGAGCTGAACTGGTCTATTAATTGCTGCAGCAATTTCCTGGACAGGAACTCTACCTTCTTACAGGAAATTGCTGTTTGATAGTCTCTGTAATGAGACATCAAAACATATTTATCCTCAACAGATTGGGATTTCTGCCAGCAGCGCCCCAACCTTTGGCTCCTCACCTTCTACTCTCTGAGAGTCCCGTTGAATCATGGGGCTCTCCGGTGTGAGGCAAGGGGTCGAACATGGACTGGTTCGATGGAATTGAGAGCACCAGTGACGGCCCTATTATAAGCAGACACCAATTCCCTCGGCCACTGGCAAGTTCTCATCACACTCGATAGGTCAAGTACCGCCATCAGACCCTCTGGGGTCAAACTCCTCAAAGGGTGGTACTGAATCATCTTCATAGTGGAAGGTCTAATGGGGGGTTCAAACAAGAACTTCATGGTATAGGGGTTTGACCAATTGACCGGTTCCATTATGAGGTCTATGACCTCTAATCCCAGTGAGAAGATAAGGTCCAAGGAGTGACCGTTTAAGTGGGTTGCAAAAGTAATCACCTTAGTCAGGCCCAGTAATTGCATTAACTGGAGGAAGTCTTGTCCAAATGGTGAGAGTTCATCAATCCAAGCATGAAGTTGCCCAGAATTATCCATCTGGGTGACTCCAAGACTAGTATGACCATGAAGTCTGCGACTTCCTGCAGGAATTCCCTCTCATGCCCTGGAGGGCAATAAATGAGAAGGATTCTGCAACCTGCACCTGAAACCCACTGTGCGGCCACACACTCAAAGGACCTTGGTGTTCCCACTGGGAGAGCTATAACGTTCAAGTCCAACTTAAAACAAATAGCACCCCCCATGATCCTTTCTCAGACAGTGAATCACTGAGAACCTGGCAGAAACCACTGACTACTATACTGGGCCAGCATTTTGATTCAGCCAGGTCTCGGTGATGCAGGCCAGGTCAACTGCAGAGACCAGATCAGTTATAATGGCTGCCTTCTTTCTAATGGACCTGGCATTGCATAACATTGCCCAGAAAGGATGGGTGAATGAGGCTGGACCTTTGGCTGCCTGCCCACCAGGTGTGGGGCCCTTGGGTATGGGAACAAGGCAGGGATGACCCCTATCATGAAACAATTTCGCCCCAGGGTGCCTCCTAAAGCTCACCACACTTATCTGTCCAACTCCTGCATTATTTCTCAATGCTGGCCCCATAGTCCTCTGCATTCTATTTTCCGAACAGTGCCCAATGCCTAAACAGTCATAGCACTATACCCCACACCCACCAGTCACTGCACCGTCCCCTACCCCACCATTCTCAGCACTATCCTCCTCTCCAACAGTCATAGCACTGTCCACTACCCCTACAGTCACAATACAGTCTCTCCTGAATAGACACAGTACTGTACCCCACCCATCAACAGTCACAGCATTACCACCCAACCCATAAAGTTTTAGCAATGACTCCACCAAAACAGTCTTAGCAATTTCCCATCACACCAACAGTCACAGCTGTGCTTCCACTCCCAAGTCACAATACAGTCCCCACCACTGAACAATCACAAAACTGTACACCAACCCCAACACACAGAACTATCCCCACCACCCAAACATCACAGCATTGCCTCTCATCCCCTATAGTCACAACACTGCCCCCCACAACAGCCTTAGCAATTACATCATCCCAATAATCACAGCACTGCCCTCCCCACAAAAAAGCACAATACTGCCCTACACCTACCAGTTACAGCTCTGTCCCGTCTCAACCAGTCGCTACACCCTAACCTTTAACAGCCACAACACAAGTTTCCCACCTCAACTGTTACATCATTGTACCCCACCTCCAACAGTCACAACGTCTCCACCAACTAACAGTTACAGCATTACCACCCCATACAAACAATCACAGCACCACCCTCTACTCCAAATAACTGTAGATCCTACTACTTTTCCCCATAATTCCTCATCCATACTTCTACTAGGTCACCTTTTCCTACTCCATGTCCTAGTGATATCCCCTCTCACCCCATCCCAGCTCCTGCTTCAGGTCATGCTGCCCCTCCTCTCTGGGCCCTAACACCCTTTTCCCTGCTTCAGTGCCCCCATTTCCTCATACTCTGCTCAAGGTCCCGTGGTCATAGTCCCTCTTTCTCCTCACTTAAACAACTCCCTCTTACAGGCATTCGTAAGGTCAAAGCGGGGCCAAGATGTCATAATGCTGCCACAGGTAACTCAAGAAGAGTTCATACATTGTCAATGTGATAAAATGTTTTCACTGGTAGCTCACGGAATGCTCAGGAGGTGCCATGATGATAACAGGCCACAACTGGTGGCTCAAAGAAGGCCCAGTCAGGGCCAAGGTGTTACAGTGCAGCCACTGGCAACTAACAGGTTGAATTTGGACCAAAGCATTAATGTATCACCACCAGCATCTCACAGAAGGCTCAGTTGGTGCCAAGGCATTAAACCTCCACCACTGACAGGTCACAGAAAGTCCAAGCAAGGCCATGACGTTAGTATGCCACCACTGGCAGCTCATAGAAGGCTCAATTTGGACCAAGGTGTACATACACCACTACCAGGAGCATACAGAAGGCCTGATTGTGGCCAAGGCATTAATATGCCATTATTGATGTTGCACAGAAGGCCTGATCAGGCCCAAGGCATTCAGAGTCTGTCACCAGTGGACCCAAGGCAATACTATGCCACTGCTTGCAGCATATGAGGTCACTACACTGTCACCTGAAACCTCTCGGACACTGGGCAGTGAATGCACATTCACATGCCCACTGTGTGACTGAGTGCACACAGCGAGCTTGTGAACAGACTGATCAGGCAACAAATGTAGAATATCTCAGTTCATAGATCCCTATACCACAGAACAACATAATGATATCAGTCATGTAATTTACCAAGCATCAGAACAATAATGGGTACATTTCCATCCAGACCCAAAACTCTTGTGATCAGAGTAAACCTGCTGTGGCTACACTTAGCAGTCTTAAACATGAGCACATAGTAAGTAAAATAGGCATCTTCAAGTGATTTGATAGGCAGTGGGTAAACTTCCAGCTCTTCTGACATTGAGCCCTCCAGATTAATCCTCTTATTAGATGGCCTGAAACAGTTTCCTAGTTGTTTAGTTAAAAAGTTATTGTCCTAGAGGCATAGCAAAAATTTTCTGAGATCACTTTATATGATCTGTTCTACTGTAAGCATGGATCTGTTGTTATTTTGGGCATTTGCAAGAGAGCATCCTGTACCTGATATTCACTCTGAACTGTGAACACGATTGTTCTACAAGATACTGTTTGTAACCTGAAGAAAAAACAACCAAACCTTAGCATAAAAAAACAGCATCCACCAGCTAATGCTGAACCTCTGATGTGAAACCCAAAGCGCTAAGCCGGGCATGCTGTCTGATGGGAGTTGCATCTTTCTATTGTTCTGAGAAAAGCCTGACAGGCATTATAAGGTGCCCTCAGTGGGTGGTGAACAACGTGCTTAGAATCGTGCAGCAGTGCCTCCAGAATGCTTCTGATCAGGCAAATCTTATGGTAGCTTATATTATATGCTATTTTCTTTAGCAGGAGCTCTTGCTGCTTAGCTACAATATGCACCCTGGACCAGTAGCTGAAAATCGACATACCTAGGGTAGCATATGAGGCATATACCCTTTTACTAAACACATTCAAGGTTCCTGATTGTTTGTCGGGGATGTTTGGCTAAAGTGTTTCAGTAATCTAGCCTTCTTTCTCATTTGGAACTGTTGCAACTATAGATTCTGTAGAGAAGTATATGTGTATAAGAAGACCTGACCCTAAGGGACCTGGTACTTCCTATCTGAATAGTTTAATGTATGCCATCCCATTTTGGGGGGCTTACTATTTGTTACCTGTACTCCCTCTAGTGGATCAGCCCTAGGATTTGACTGACAGCTGGGGCCTGCACTTTGGGTGTGTTTCTGGGGCCCCTGGCTGTATAAAAAGGGGGTGGTAGTGGGTTCAGGAGGCCGGCAGTGACATATAGTGCAAGTGGTGGGCCGGGGATTTCAAATCCCAGCCTAGGGAGTTTTGCAGCCTTCAGCCCTGTGGCGCTGCTCTGCACTCGGGTTATTCGGAGTGGTATTTAGGGACAACCGACCGTGGGATGGGACTCCCTGAGGCATTTAAGGGAGCGGTGGCCCGGAGAACAAGCACCCCATTTAGGAGAAGCAATGTAAACCCACCCCATGCTCCACAATATTGAGGTGGGCCAGGGCCTATTCCAAACTTTAGGGAGAGAACTGGCAGTGGGGGCACTGCAGCAGTGCAGGGCCATGGTGTGGCCTTCCTGGCAGTGGCAGCATTTGTGGGGGGGCCATATCCGGTGTGGCACACTGTCGAGGTACATTCAAGGTGGCCTTCAGGGAGAGTATGGGATGAGGCCTGCCATGCCCGGGTCTGGGGCAGGTCCCCGGTTCTGGTCCTATGCAACAGGAAAGAGGGAGAAACTAGGAAGGAGGGAGCTGGTCACTTCGGTAAGAGCTACCTGGTTTGTGTGGACCATTCGGGCAGTGGGAGAGGTGTGGGCCTGGATTTGAGTGGGGCAGGGTGTGTTACAGGAGCCTTGGTGTGTGTGAGTAGGCCGTTGTAGTGAGTAGGCCACCCATAGGGGATGTTGCTCTGCTGAGCTATCTTCTGAACCTTTTCCAGCGCCATACCTGGGTGGAGCTTGTCTCCTGGCCTTATTCAGTCTTTCGTGGGGACCGCAGCTTCATGCTGACATCAATCAGGCCTGTGTAACTTGTCAATTCACTATTGTCCTCCAGCCCCATGAAGCTGTAATCATCTCTTTATTTATTTAAATTTTATCAATTAAACTTTTTTATTCTCCACGGTAAGTTAGGCCTATTTTAATGTGCCTGCACTAATGTCAGTTGCCTCCTGAGGTTCAAGCCTTTGCTCCTCTGGTTCCTGTCCAGTTCCAGTATCAGTCTCTCCTGGTGCCATCTGAGAGATTTCCCAGTCTCGCATGAATTCATGGACAAGGTAAGACTGTTTATTTTTCCAGCTTGATTTCTGGCTGATGTTTCTGATTTGTGCCCCTCAGCCCTTTTTAACATCAGGCCCCTAGACAGTGGGTATGGGGAGGGGCATACCTCTCAACCTTTTATCACCCAAATATGTGACAAGATGTGTGACAAGAGGATATAATGTGTGACACATCAAACATGACATTGCAAGCTCAGAAAACTGTGGAAATTAGTGCACTAATGTTAATAATGTTTACTGAAAACCTAGCATCTTATATTATTATATATTTCTGCTTAAAAGTCTCAGCGGTCAGTGTGGAATGTCACCTTCTCAATGTGGGACAGAGGGTTTCTGAGGGATAAAATGAGTGACATACCTCGTAATGTGTGACAGTTGAGAGGTATGGGGAGGGGTTACATTCAGAACTAAGGCAAGACAGACAGGCCTCTCCTAAGTCCCTACTATGGTCTTCAAGAAATTAAGGAGGAAATGAGTTACCCTGATGACAACGACAGAGAGCACATACAGGAAATTCTGCAGTAAAGGTAAAACTTGTATTCTATGAGACCCCTAAATAAAAATTCAGAGTCTTTGACTATTTTTTTTTTTTTTTACAGAAAAACCAAAAAAGTTAAATCCTCTTGAGGGAGATCCATAGACTCCCTCATGTTTATCAAGATCCACACACTCTACAGCTATGTTATTTGTCTCATCTGTAACTGTATTACAGAGTCCTCAACTTCAGACTTCACAGATTTTTCAAGATGACTGCCTAGTTAGTGTATCGTGTCTTCTCTCTGTCTGTGTCTATAGGTTAGTTTTTGTCTTTTATTGTGTGTGTTTCTGACTTGGAGTAGCTCTACCAGTTTTGACCATATCTTCAGTGAACATCTCCTGAATCATCATCTTGAACAACACAGTACTAGGTATATGTACTTTTCTTCAGAATTGGCTTTTAAAGAGCTGTTCCAAAGAAATTGATGTATCTGAGTTTCTGCAGTTTCATGCAATTCCTATAGCCTGTTTCCAGAAACCTAATATATGCCAGGTAGTCATCTCCTAAGGATCAAAAAATTCCATTCTGCTACACTCTGGCACTAATTGCTGTCAATATGTTGTGTGTACTGCTGAGATATTTTCCAGTAAACTGATTCCTGCTTGTAGACAGCTGTGCATCCTGCATCCTCTTATACTATGCTCAGTGACTTGACCCAAACTTGTAGCCTTGCTTATGGTGATGTTACCTTGGCTGCTTGTTCAGGGCTGCAAAGATTTACAGCAGAGGCTTACAGCTTGTTGGGAAGAATTTGGTATTTTACAATCAGATTTGCTGAACCCTCTGATTTGAACTAGGACGCCAATCTGTGGATCCTTTGCTAGACACTTGGGGCTCAATTTAAGTGAAAACTATGACGAAGATGCCTGCACCAAACAGGTATGATGCAAGTGGCACCATGTGTCATAGTTTGTGGCTATCCTGATTTTGAAACGCCAGCTGTGGCAACATCGGGATGCTGTGTGGCAAAGCCCCACTGTGCCACTCTTGCAGCAAAAATGCCTATGCACCAGGTCGCAAGGGTGGTTGCGTCACAGTGGGGTTGCACCATCCCATTATCTGGTATTGTAGAAGCCATGCTGTAGTCACAATGGGGGGCTCAGGTTAGACCAACCAGGAGGTGGCCTAAGGACCCTGCACCACTGCAGGGCAGGGCAGCAATGGAGGGTTACAAGATGGTAACCAGTGCAAAAGGAGCATGGACAGTGGCATAGGGAGTGACGGGGCATGGCAGCAATGTGAGGATGCTGAGGTGGCACCTTGTGGGGGGTGCTCGGCAGCCAATCAGGATGAGTATGGGGATTTGGCAGGAAGGAACCAGACCCAGCCTCAGGTGCATGCTGACCATTCCCATCCACCACCTGTACCCTGCAGCAACTGCTGCCCACCTATGGTGCTGGGATCATTGGCAACTATGGGGCATGTGCCAGGACTGCGTGCACCTGAGGCCGGGTCCTGGTCCCTTCCTGCCAAACCCCCGTACCTGGGCTGATCAGCTGCCTACGCCTGCAGGGTGCCACCTCAGCACCTTCACATTGCTGCCTTGAATCTGTCACTCCCAATACAACCCCATGCTCCTTCTGCCCCCAGTTCCTGTCTTGGAGCCATATTCACAACCCCACCTCTGCGGCCCCTTGAGTGTTGTGCCTGGGAGGATTGACAGAGCCTTCCATCAAACCCTGCAGGTGCACCACATCATCAGTGCAACCATGTGGCAGATCTCAGGTCTCTGGTGCAGGGACCCTCATTTTTATAAAATTTGGCACAGGGTCCCTGATGCACCCCAAGATTGCTGCAGCCCTAGTTCAACACAACTGATGGAGATCTAAGGGCTTTTTAAAATTAAGCCCTTGGTTTCCAGCCTCTGTCCCAACACAGTGTCAACTCATCTGATAGCCTTCAAGTTTTAAATCTGTGTCCCACCTGGACCCTTGTTCTGCCTGTAGCACTTGAACCTGTGAATTTACACCCATTAGACACTAACCTGTAAGACACAAACACCAGGACCATTGTTTTCAGTCTCTTCACTGCCTTCAAGAATCTATAGGCTTCCCCTGCCTGATTTGAGCACTCTGAATTGGAGGAAACCACCCGGCTGTCACAGACCTGTGGGACTCTTCCACCACTACAGGACCATTAACAGCTGCAATCCACCACAAGTACTTATGTTATCTCTCTCCATCCACTACTGACTACAACCAAAAATGTCCCTTATTTCCAATGTAAGACTTCTCTAGTTTACTGAAGTGGTTTCACCTGCCTGTTCATCCTGGTATTCAATAATCTCATGCTTTGAATAATGTCTACAGGTTAGGCCTTTCTGGGCCTGTTTTTGTGCCTGGTCTACCCTGCTTAGTTTAATTGTATTTTCCCTTGCAGCATTATTATGTAGCTTAGTTAGCCCCTACAGTTTGCTTAATTAAATATTTTATTGCTTTATTCTGATAATTTAATTAGCTGGTGCTGACTACTGTTCTGTACTTGTTTGTACTGGCCCAATGTGCAGTCACCTCTGCTTTGGTAATTCATTTTGTATAGTAGCCAAACTTGATCTTTGTATCTGCATTTAAATAAGTACCATTTTTGCTGATTGCTAATCTGTATGAGAAGTGTCCCCCACTACACGTATTGGCTAGCTGCTATAACCTTCACTCTCCACCAGACCTCACCAGCATTTGCTGACAATGCTTAACTCCCATCTCTTCCATTTCATTTTACCCCTCTGTGCCTCCTGTTCCTCCTCCCCCTCCCCTTACCATTCCCTCTATCTTACTTCCAGTTTACCTCCTTTACCCTTTCTCCTGCTTCTCCATACTTGTCATCCCCCCTTCTTTTCCATATTCACCCTTGTGTCCTCTCCTCCACCTATCTCAATCTTGAGGCTCTCCTACATTCTTTTTCTTCTACCCCACCTCCCCCTCACTGCCCCATAGATAGTATGCAATATTTATTTCTTATAATAATAACTGGTTAGTGATGATTATCAACTGTGAGAAGAAGTTGTAAAACTCCGTTATACACAGCCATGTATAATCATCCATGTATAACAGTTTCATTATACATGGCCATGTATAGTCACCCATGTATAACGGAGTTTTATTAAGCACCTTTTGCAAAAATTCTAAGATCATTCTCATGCTAGTGCTACTGGCTCCTCACACTATCAACTTAATTGTGCTAACCTCACTGAAACCGCCGAGTGGGAATCTAACTTACGTGTGGCTGAAAAAAGACACATTTCTCACAGAAATGAAAAGTAACCAGCGATCTACTAACGTCTGTCTAGCCACCTAAAAAATGTCACATTCATCACCATTTCAGGAACCTAATGACCTAAAAAGACAAAAATTCATAGAGCAGCAAGAAAACAGAAACACTCTAAGAAAACCGATACGATGTTAAGCTGTTCAACAAGTACCTGTCCAACAAAATAATCAAAGGAACTAGTTATTGTAAAAATAAACACTGGGAAGTGTAGTTCCTTCTGATTTTATGACTGATGTGCGATGCCTTGATAAACACCTCGAGCTTCGCTCTTGGGGTTTATGAGGCATCACACATCTCGAGTGTGCATAAAATCCTCATTATACACACACTTCCCAATGCATAATTCTGTATATTGCATACATTCCATTATGTTATCCATTGAGTATTGTTTAAAAAATGATAAAATAAAGTACATTTATATTTCTCTTTTGCCTCTGTGTAGCTCTTGATTCCTTGTTTGAAATTAATTTTAGTTCTGACATTTCAGAACTATCAAGGTTCCTTCCTCAGAGAAAGGCAGTATACAATGATAAATAAAAATCTCTTTAAACTAGATGTATAATTTTTCACAAAATTTATTTCATATTTGTTTTTTAAGAATTTTTTAATTATTAGGTGGAACTGACCTTAATAATAGTGTCAGTTAAGCCTTAAAACTGAAGTGTTGGATAGGTGTCTTTATGTAACCGTGTTAAAATTAAAATAACATTTTAAGAATACACATACAAGCATACAAAATTGCCAGCAGATTAGGCCTAAAGGTCTATCGTGTCTGCTCGAGTTGCAGCTACACAGTACAATCACTACAGCTTCCCCACCTTCCCCCCATCCATACTTGCCATTCCCTGATACACATTCTGAGTTTCCCAACTGGTCCATTCCCTCCCCACCTGAACTTTGCCCATGAATCTATCCCATCCTTCCTTAAAACCTCCCACAGATTCCATTAATAGCAGCTCCTCTGGCAGTGTGTTCCAAGGTGCCACCGCCCTTTCCATGAAGTAATATTTTCTCATATCCCTTCTGTACCTCCTCCCTACCAATTTTAAGCTCTGTCCCCTAGTGGTCCCTTCCTCCTTCAGTCTGAATAGACTCTCAGTATCTACTATTGAAGCACTTCAAGTACTTAAAGGTCTCAATCATGTTCCCTCTGTCCCTTCTGTCCTCCAGGTAGCACATATTTAGCTCCCCAAGTCTCTCCTCGTAGGTCTTATCTCCCATTCCATGGATCATTTTAGATGATCTCCTCTAGACCCTCTCCAGGAGCATAATGTCCTTCTTTAAGTAAGGGCACCAGAAATGCACACAGTATTCCAGATGCGGACCTCACTAAGGATTTGTAAAGTGGTAGGATTACCTTCTTCCTTCTTGAAGTGATCCCCCTAGCAATGCATCCTAGCATTCAGTTTGCCTTAGCCACCAACTTCCTACATTGTTCTGAGTGACACATTTTCCTAATGATTACTACTCCCAGATTCCTTCCTCCTCCGAGACTGTTAAGCTAACCCCCTCCCCCAAATGATAGCTGTACCCTGGATTCCTAGCTCCCAAGTGTAGTACAGTGCACTTTCTAGCATTAAAACCCAACTGCCATGAGACCAACCACTTTTCAACTATCTCAGAGTCATCCTGGAGCATCTTCTTTCCCTCCTCACTATCCACCACTGCTACCAGATTGGAGTTTTCTGCAAACAAACCCATTTTCTATCCCCTGCTTCAATGTCTGAAATGAAGGCGTTGAATAACAAAGGTCCCAGGACGGATCCCTGTGGGACCCCACTAATGACCTTCCTAGGTGCCGATAGCTTCCCCCTTACTACCACCGATTGCTGTCTGTCACTCAAGTAGTTCTTGATCCACTCCACCATCCTTTCCCTTACCCCTAAATCCTTTAGCTTGCTCAGGAGTCTCCCATGTGGTACAGAGTCAAATGCCTTACTGAAGTCCAAATATGGGACATCAACTGAATTACCTCTGTCCAGGGATCTTGTCATCCAGTCAAACAGTTCTACCAGGTTCATTTGATAAGATTTCCACTGGGCAAACCCATGTTGACGGACATCTTGAAGGCCATTATCATCCAGAAACTTCACCAGCCTCTCCTTTATTATGCTCTCCAATAGCTTTCCCACTATAGATGTCATGCTCACTGGTCTATAGCTTCACGGCTCATCCCTTGGTCAACCCTTATGAAGGGGCAAAGCATGTGCCATTCCCAGTCCAGGGGCATATGTCCCATTTGGAGGCAGAAATTGAATAATGCTGTTAGAGGTGCTGCCAGGACATCTGCCAGTTCCTTAAGGACTCTATGGTGGATCCCATCTGGGCCTGGGGATTTGTCTGTCACCAGGGCCTTTAGCCCCTCCCAAACTCTCACTTCCAGAATCTCCCAAGCAATTTGTGTACCCCCTTCCCCAACCCTTGCCTTACCTCTCCCCTGTGGAATTGGCACAACCTTTTCCCTTGTAAAGACAGAGTTGAAGTACTCATTAAGTACCTCAGCCTGCTCCACTCCCTTCTCTGCCCACTCGCCCTCCTTCTTTAGTCTGGTGCTCTGCCCCCTTTCATTCCTTCTCCCCCCAATGAATCTAAAGAATTATTTCTCCCCCTCCCTGATCACCTGCGCCAACCTAACTCCTTGGATGCCTTGGCTGCCCTTACCACCCTGCTCGCCTCCTTCGATTTTTTGCAGTACTCATCTCTATCCTCCTCCTCCCTATGAGTTCTCCTGTACCTTCGGTAGGCTAGCCTTTTCCCTCCAACCCCCTCCTGCACCTCCTTGGCTCACCAGCAAGGTTTCCTTGATTTACATTGGGTCCTTGTGTAGAATTTAGTGACCTCCAACAGCCCCGATTTCAAAATTTCCCATCTACGATCTGTGTTCATGTCTGTACATATTCTCTCTAAGTGCCCCTCCAGAATGGCTACCATCCTCCCAAAATCCACACCCTTGAAATCCACTACCCTCGTGTTTGTGTGGTTGCCCTCAATCCCCAGATCAAGGTAGAACCTTACTGCCAAGTGGTCGCTCCTTGCCAGCGGGTCTTCTACTACTACATCACTAACCAGATCACCGTCTGCCAAAACCAAATCCAAGAAGCTCCCCTCTCTGGTCGGCTCTACCACCAGTTGCACCAGGAAAACATCTTGGAATGCCTCCAGAATCAGTTGTTCCTTGGCATTAGAAGACACCATAGTGCTTCAGTCCACCCTTGGCAAGTTAAGATCTCCCACCACAGCTGTTCTGCCCCTTCCCCTGCAACAGTGAGATCTTAACTTTTCCACCAACTCCCTCTCCAGTTCCTTAGATTAAGCAGGAGGCTTGTAAATTACCCCTAGATTTACCCTCCTCCCCTTAGCATCGTGCAAGATGACCCACAGCACTTCCACGTTACTATCTCCACTCTCATCCCTACTACACTCTAGCCCCTCCCTTTCAAATACCACCACACCTCCTTCCCTTCCCATGATCCTTTCCTTCCAGTAAATTCTATAACCTGAGATTAAGTCCCAGTCATGGTACTAGTTGGCCCAAGTTTCTGAGACTGCAACCATGTCCCTCCCTCCACCATCATTGCCTGTAACTCAGGTAGTTTATTACCCAGGCTCCTTGCATTAGTGGAGACCACCTTCCAACCAGACCCACTTCTCCTCGCATCTACTCCCACCCCTTTGGCAGTGCTCTATTAGGGGGACAGGCTCCTGCCCTCCCAATCTCTTTATAGCTACCCAACCTGCAAGTCCCACCACATATCTAGTTTAAATCATAATTCTCTACAATGGACACCCACAGCTTGTTTTTTAAAACTCCCCTAACCCTTCATGCTTAGATGTAGCCTGTCCCTGGCAAAATAGCTCCTTATTATCCCATGTGGTATCCCAGCCACCCACCAATCCAAACTCCATATCCAAACACTATTTAACCAGCCACTCATTGAAATCTTTAATTTTTTGCTTCCAGACCATGTTAGCCCTAGGCACCAGCAGAACTTCTGAAAATGCAGTAGTGCTTCCCTCAGTTTGACATATTCTGGCCAATTCTCGAAACCTAACTTGAATCTCCTTCACACTGTTTCTCTCCAAATCATTTATGCCAATGTGCACCACTATGTGGGGTTCCCCCCTCTATTCCTCATTGTAGAGTGTACTATGTGCTTGGCCTTATGTGATGTCATGCCTGGCATTCACTCAACCCAGATATGACTCCTCCTCTTCCCCCTCCCCCCCATTTGATACCTTTAATTATTGAATCCCCAAGAATGACCACCTTGCTGCCACCTATTTGCCTACTCTCAGCTGATTCACCCCCTCTCCTCTCTGTGTCCTGTTCAACTCCCCATTCCCCCTGGCCTGGTCCACTACCCCTCTAGTCCTGCCTTGCACTCCTTCCAGGAGCAACCCCAGTCTTCTACTCAGATAAGACATGTACCCCCCCCCAGATCATTAATTGCCCTCCTACACTCTAGTGCACCTTTTTGTGCACTCTCCATGTCCTCCTTTCCTCTCTTTTTCCTGCCCCTCAACTCCGATTCCCCCTGGTTATTACCATCAACTACACCCCTCCATCCCTTTTCCCTTCCTCGCCTCATCCCCCTAACACCTCCCTATTATGACCCCCCCAGTCCCAGTATTAACTATCTTAGCAGCTCCATTTGTTCCAGTCATATTGACCTGTCCCACTACTATTACCTTTCCATCTTCCCCCAACTCCCTCTCCCTCTCCCCCTCTGGTTCTATCTTCCATGCTCCTTTCCACCTCATGTATACCCATATCCTTCAAATTACTTAAAAGAGTATACTTATTAGCCAATTTAACCCCTCCTCCATTTGAAATGTTGCTATCCCCACTCATCCTGCCCTTACTATCTCTTGTAACACTTTGTGCAATAGCCCCCTGCACTCCCCTTGGCTTACCCACCACCTGCCATCCTCCAACTTTCAAGTTATCTGATACATTATCCCCCCCCCCCGTAGGTACACTTAAGTACTTTCCATTATTTCTATCTGGCCTGACCTATCCATTATTGGATATGTTATACACACAAACACACACACACACACACACACACACACACACACACATACATACACACACCTCTTGTAGGTGCTCCTCAGTACTTCACATTATTGCCATCCAACCTGATCTGCCTATTGGTGCTTCCGATGTAGTTTCTCCCTCCATTGCTAACCCCCAATCTCTGCCCCTTCATCTCCCTATACAGGCTAAAAAAATCTGTCTCCAGATACCTCTCTACCTCCCTTTGCAGACAAAAAAAATTCAGTTTCCAGGTACCAAAATCTCCTACAAATAGGGCAACCCCCTGATTCTCCACAGTGTGTCCATATACAATGCAGCTCCACAACCATTACCCCCCACTATTCTCCTTGATCTTAAACCCCCTCTGCTAACACCCTGCCCCTGCACAACCCCCCACCTTCCTTTTATGCTCCTATATTCCATCCCCAAATGTTTCTTTCAAAGTAGTAGCAGAAATACTTTCCACAATGCAGTCATGATGCTCCCAGCTGAGAGGTGTAGCTGAATAGTATGTCCCTGAGTACACAAGATTACCCCCAGCTAAGATCCTCAAGGATGCCAAAGCTGCTGTGTTGAACTACCAATAGACAATCCAATTCACTTAAAGTAGAACCCGATCATTAACCAAATTCTTGTAAACCAGCCACTCAACTCGCAGACTCACTTAATGCTGCTGTGTGGAGTTTCCAGCTGTCCCCTTATGACTAACTCAAATAACCCAATTTATGTTTTCAAGCCACCCAGTCGTGTATTAGCAGCACAACAGCAGCATTGGAACACCTTATGCTTGGCTTGACGCCCCCTTTAACTACACAGAAACTCTTACCTTATTATCTCCTTGTTTACATCTGGTCCTAATAGCATGTAATCACCTTGTCCCAAATTGCAACCATTTACATTTTTCCCCCAATTCACAATCCCACTGTTGTGTCTACATGATGGTGAGCCTAATAGCATGTCATCACCCTTTCCCAAATTGCCAATACAGCACAAGGCCATTAGCAATTTTCTCCCATTTCACATTCTATCTGTTATGGCAGTGCATCCCCCGTAGGAGTAGAATATAATAAACCCCTCATAGAAATAGAATACATCAGACAGTTTTCTACATATGTCTCTTCAACAATTACACCCCAAGTGACCTGAATTCTACTGGTCAGAGCTCTCAAACTTCACCACGCCAGTATTTAAATAGATGTGGAGGTGGGGGCAGGTGCATGGGAGAAAAACCTCAAGGTCTAACTTGCAGCTTGAAAATAGAGTCTGATCCAAAATGCAGCCCAAATTTTTTCTTTCAGGTAACTAGCAAACTGTAGGATGAACTTATTTGAAAATCTGCAAAAATTCTTAAGTTCAGGGCTTTCCCGGTCAGTGCAGGCTGCTCACTTACTTTGGGGGTAGATGGGGTCCCAGCAGGGACTAAGCCAACCTCTCACCCCCCGATGCTGCACTCCTCTGGAAAAGAAAAGCACCCAATGCACTTTTCAAAGCTGATTGTGGCTGAATTTAAATTTCAGTGCCAGTGGACCCTTCAGCCCTGGTTGGCTGACTTCTTAAAAAGTCTTGTGGATCCCTGACTTCCAAAAATACAGTTCCTTGAAAACTCAGCCCAAGGTCTAACTTGCAGCTTGAAAATAGAGTAGAGTCCAATCCAAAATGCAGCCCAGGTTCTTCTTTCAGGTAACTGGCAGACTTGTAGGAATTAGTTCCCATGAACTCTTATTCTTGACTTCACTTTTGTGTATTGATTACTCTCTGTGTTTACACCAGTTTCATGGACCCTTTTAGTGGTTCTGATTCAACATTTTTACCTGTAAAGAGAGGATTACAATCTTTATCAGTGGGTTTGCCCTTTGAAATATTAAGTATAAATTATGGACTTTAAACTGCTTCTAGACTTCTTTTTGTTAATATTAAGGTTATCAGTGCAGAAACTCATCACTTATTGTGTCCTATTTTATAGTCCTAAGGCTCAGAATAATTACAACTTATTTTTTCTTAGGAACAGTACAAATCTGTTCAAACTTTTGCCTTGTAATATATTGCAGTCTTCAATTCTTATATGTTTTAGCTCTGCGTTGAGTTTAAAACATAAACTTACCCCTGATTTGGATATATATACTTTTGGAGGCGTTTCAACTCTGGGGTGCCACTGCCATTAGTAGAAACACTGTGAGTACTTGGTAGCTTGCTAGCTACTGTGAAGGGGGCTGGGCAGCCGTATCATGCATGACGGTGTGACTGTGTCATGTGCGTATGACATCAAGACGTGCCTGGCAGCTCAGTTCCATAGGATTCCAGAGACTGCAATTTAGTACAAGTAAGACAAAAGTTTAAACAGGTGTGTACTGTGTCTAAGAAACAGCAAAGTGTAGTAATACTGTGCCTCAAAGGAAACAGGAAATGATTTTTACATAGTTAAATGCCCCTACACCTTCCTTTCTATGCCAGTTATGTATTCTGATATGTTTTGATGTTTTTTCGATAAATAAATAATATAGCTTTGGGGTGCCCCCAGATCTACATGCAGTTCCGCTCTGCTCACCTGCTACTGCTCTTTCTTTTCAGATTTCTAAGACATTCCATGACATCAATAACACCCATTCCATGCTGTACATCTGAATGGCACATAATGATGTTATTGATGTCATAGAATGTTCTGGCAGTATGAAAAGAGCGATCAGCAACTGCTGAGGAGAGAGGGATTAGGGGTAATTAAAAAGGCAAGGCAAGGCAAATTTTAGTTATACAGCGCCCTACCCAAGAGCCCAGAGCGCTTTACAATAAGAATAGTGCTCCCAAGAATTAAAATCAGAATTTAAATAAAACTGAAAGCTTTTTCAAAGAGAAAGATTTTTAAGGAGACTTTAAGGGCAACAAAATTAGTTTATTAATTTAGCAAAAAAAGGTCAAAAACATATCGCAATACTGGGTAGATAACAAAAGAACAACTGTAGGGCATCTAGAGGCTTAACAATGTGTTCCCCATCACCTTTAAGATTATAACCATAGGACATGAGAATTGTTAGACTTTCCTGCATTGATAACCTCACTATCGACAAAAGCAAGTTTAGAAGCAGTTTCAATTCCATAATTTAGGATTAACATTTCAAATGGCAGCAAGCCTGCTTTGGTTTCTTTACTATCAACACACTACAAGAGATTGTAACCCTCTCTTTACAGATTAAAAAAAAGTTGAATTAGAACAGCCAAAAGGGTCCATGTAACTGGCGTAAACACATTGGCCCAGATATTCAAACTGCGCCCAAAATGTACGCAACAGCAAGAGCAAGCACAAGTCAATTGCGCACATGCGCAACAGACGAGATATTCAAACGTGGAGCAAGTCAAACTGTGCAACCAGCCAATGTCTAAATATGACAACCTTATAGCGCAACAGCAGGGGAAGGAGCACACATGCTCTAATTACAAGAACAAGGCCAGCCCAGCTGAGCAGTGAGATGCACCATAGCAAGCAGGAGCCCCCAGTAGCAGAGCAATGGAACTGCACAACCAGGGAGGTAGGCAGGGGCCCGCCACCCATGCCACAGATGGGCACAGGAACACAGTGTAGAATTAACAACACACCTGAAGCACAGCATCACCGGTGGAGAGACGGAAAATCCACTGGCCCATGGGGACAAGCTTACAAAGCACAGCAGGGCCACGGCACCCCAGCACACCCACTGGCAAGCAAATACTGCCACACAAAGGGGCCGGACAACCCAGGTGTACCACAGCCCCCCTGTCCACAGCACACCATGCTCTGGAACCCCAAGACACCACCCATGAGCAGTGACTGTGACTAGCACTGCCGGAATCACCATGCACCCCCCCGGCACAATGCAACCGTGTGTACCACAGAACCATACAAGCCAGATCCACCAGGAGCACCCAGCGGTGTGTGGCAGCACACGGCCAGACCGGCTGAAAGCCACCACACCAGGGACACCCCCACACACACACACACACACACACACACAATCCCAGGACAATACCACCCCAGATGCCATGCACACCACTGCAACTGAGCACCCATAGCCAGCTGCAAATCAGAGACCACCACAGTATTCATATCAAAATAGATTTATAAAAGAATATCAACAGGAACACACAACTATAAACTATATACAGATAGATATATATAAGAAAGGGGTGGGGGTACGTGTACAAGATAGGGGTGGTTTAGGGGCAGGGGTGAAGAACTGGGTGAGGGAAGGCAGGGTGTGAGGCAAGGGTAAAGGGGGTAGGTGTGGGGCAGCTACTGCCCTCCAGGCTGCACAGCATCAGGCTGCCTCTGGTCCCATGTCCTCCCCCGTCGTCTCACAGCCCTCTGGTGCATCACCCGCAGAATGGACAGGGACTCCATTGACACCTCCAGCAGGCGGTGGACAACCTGCTCAATCCACCGCAGGACCCGTACACCTAGGGCAAGGGAACAGAATCAATGGCTAGGACTGTACACAACCCTGAAGCCCACCCAGTATGCATGGCATACAGCCAAGTGCCCTGCCCCTGTGATGGACTGCACACACTCACAGTGACTGTGCATGGGCCTAGCTCAACCAAGCAGCAACAGCCATGTGTGCCACTACACACACACACCCCCCCCAAGCCCAGAACAGCACAACCAAGGCAGTACAGTGACATGTCTATGTGGTGGGAAGGTAGTGCCACAGCCATGTGCCCAGTGCATGCATGGACCACCAGTGACGCACTCACAGACACGCAGTGCCACTGGACAGTGCTGACTGTCACACATTGCGTGCATGGCAGTGTTGTCCATGGATGGTGGCCATGCCCTATCCCCCCATTGCACGCAATAGCATCCATGATGTAATGACACTCACCCTCATCCAGCCGCTGCTGCTGCTGTGGCGGCGGCTGCTGCAGATGCTGCTGCTGATGATGTTGCGGGCCCATACCGCCGCCTCCTCCACCGGCCACCCCTGCAGCACCCCTGTGCGACTCAGCCTGGGCCCTCCTCCGCTCCTCCATGCCTGTGGGAAACAAATGTTGAGAAGCACATTAGTGAGATCCAAACGCAGACAGCCCCCTGCACCAATGAGTGTGCCTGCCCACACAGCCAGACCCATGCATCACACACCTGGAAACACTGACACAGCCAACCATGGAACAACCCTCCCCCATGATCTGGCCCCAATACACAGTCATACCCCTGCGGACAATACAGGTGCATAGATGGGTCACCCACCTGGCCTAGGCACAATGCCCCTCCTGGCACAGGACCTGAGGCATGCCAGCAGTGCCTGCTCCCTCCTGCGCAGGTCACTGTAGCAGTGCCTGCACTGCTCTGCTGTCCTGTGCTGCCCTGTGACCTGCTCCAGCGCAGTGGCCACCTGCTGCCACACTTGGGTGCGGGCCAAGTCTAGGGGTCCCACCCCAAACATTTGCCCATAGTGAGGCTCAACCACGGCCACTAGGTTGGCCACCTCCAAGCTACTCCACTGGGGATCTCTCCTGCGTGCCATGTTAGCAACCTGATAGTAGGCAATATGGTGCTCCGCAGCGCAGCAAACCCATGTGGAAATGTTGCGCAATACAACCCCGTCTGTCCTTATCATGCTGTTCCGGCAGCGCCGTCGGTCCCTATCGTGCTATTCAGGCAATGCCGTCAGTCCCTATCGCGCTGTCACCGAACAGCGCGATAGAGCTGCACACATGCCAGACGTACAGCGCCAAGGGGGCATAGGTCGGGCACAAGGTCATGTCTCTGGCGCAAGGCCAAGCACAGCACCATCGGATGTCTGCACGTCCAGTGCGAGTGGTCGCCTGCGTGCCAGTGCCACAGTGGACTATTGCGCAGTTGTGCCACAGCGCCATGTGGTGACCAGTGCTGTAGCGCCACTGGCACAATGGTGGCTGTGTCATGAATAGCTGACCGTGCACAGCACGTAATCAGCGCGGCAGATGCCTGCGTAAGGTACCTGGGCATGCATGGTGCTGTGTACTACGCAGTCACAGAACTGCGCCATAGGCACAGCCGGCCCAACCGTATTGCACCAGGTGCAACAGCGTGATATTCAGCCATCATATGCAAATCAGCTGATCAGCCATTCAAAGGCGCAGCGGCGCGATTTGCATCCCATTAAAGTTGCTCCACTGCTAATTTGCATGCATTGCTCTATAAATGTGCGACAGTGATCTGCAGTGGCCATATTCGGTTACTGCAGGTGATAGGTGGGTTGCATGCTGTGTGATGTTATGGACTATGGTCATGGGAAAATGCTGTGAACTGCACAGTCACAGGTGTCCTCTTCCACCCATACAGACCATGACATGGCCGAGCAAGCACTGGGTGAGGAGGAAGATGGTGGGAGGAAGAGGAGGCCCAACTTCACAAAGGCTGAAACAGAGGCACTCTATGAGGCCTACCTGGATGAGGAGCCACTACTCAGTGGACGGCGGGGCACCCCTCAGGCCCGTGCTGCTGAATGGGAGGGGGTAGCTCGCACCCTGAACCTGCATGGAAGCCACCAGCGCTCCGTGCAGGAATGTAAGAAGAAGGTGGGGACAGACAGGAGACGGGTTAAGGAGAAGGTCGCAGCACTCAGGGCGGCACGTGCTGCCACAGGCGGGGGTCAGCCAGAGGTGGTGCAGCTGACCCTGGTGGAGGGCCATCTTGCTGCATCCATGCAGCGCAGTGCCATCGAGGGCATTCCAGGTGGTGACTTCCAGACAGGTGGAAGCCCATCACTGCATGGTATGACATGGTGGGGGTTGGGGGGGAAGGTTGACCCCATGCACTAACATGTTCTCACTTTCTGTTACAGATCCTGTGCACCTGCAGGGGACAGTGATGGTGGGCCCGTGCACTGTGGGCATGCAGCCAGAGTTGGAGGAGGGTCCATCCACCTCTTCTGGTAGCCGGCATGCATTGCACCAGTGTGCACGCCTGGCTGCCATCTCCGATGTCGGTAAGTCAGGTGTGGGGGGTGCCCTTCCTGTGTCCCAGCGGTCTGGCATGCAAGCATGCCAGCTCGCTGTGGCTGAGGCTGTGGCACGAACCTGCACCATTGATGATGCAATGGCCGCTATGGGCAGTGACACGTGTGTGTCACAGAATGGACACACAGCAGGACAGCCCATGCCCATGGACCTAGAGGGTTCCAACGTGTGTGCCAGCACATCAGCACAGTCCCAGGCTGTGCCTGTCAGCACCGGTGGGGCAGCACCGGTAGCTGTGCAGGTCCCTGGCACTGTTGTGGACACAGCATTGGAAGGACTGGTCCTTTGGGCACAGCAGGTGGAGGTGCAGCAGTGGCAGTCACCCACTGGGTCTGGGGGTACAGGGTTCAGTGGTGGCGTATGCACACCACCTGTTGACATGCCCATACTTGGTCCTGGTGAACAGCGCCCACCCTCAAGGGGTGTTGAGCATCAGGCCCTTCCATCCCCTGGGGGACAGGTTGCCGATTTGGCAGCCGACCCGTTTAACGAGCACACCTGCCTGCTGCGGGCATCAGTACAGCAGCAGATGCGGGTTGCAATGTCCATGGAGGCACTGTGTGTGGCTGTGGAGCAGCACAGCAGGGACAATGCAATGATCCTGGCAGAAATGGTCCAAATGCGGATGGATGTGACCGCAGCCATTGACAGGCTGACCCAGGCATTGGTCGCTGTTGTGGCCCACATTGGGCACACAGTCAGGTGCCCCTGTACTGCGCACCCCATGTGGTACGCTCTCCACTTCACATTCCTGGCATCATCCGACACCCAGTCTGTCGACGCCGGGTTCTGCTGTGGGCATCCTGAGCACCCCTGGTGCAGGTATGTTCGGCATGCTGCAGACCCCTGTGCGGACAAGGTCACGCTTGCGCAGTGGGTCCCCTGGTGGTCCATCGGTGCCACCCCATGTGGCCCATGCTCAGCCTGCCAGTGCGGCTGGGTCACGGCTGGGCTACCCAAGCATCCATGGTGGCCGTGGCTCAGTGCCACCTGACTGACCTGTCTCCCAGTGCGGGCCCTGTCTGGTGCTGCCCTGTGTGCAATGTGTGTCTTGCTGGGCACTGCACTGGTGGGTGCCCTGCCCAACACGCCGACACACGGACCACCTGCACACCCACCCAACTGCTGTCCACAGGTGCGTGTGCATGATGATGCCTGCATTGTACTGTACACCAAGGTGCAAGGGTGCCCAGCATCTGACACACGTACATGGACAGTACAGGTGGTGGAGGTGGTCTGTGGATCTGTGTGTTTGACATGTCTGTTCCTGCTCTGCTGTGCAACTGCCCCTGTGCACTGTGTGCCTGGTGTGTGTGTGTGTGTGTGTGTGTGTCCATGTAGCGTGTAACTATTCACCCCTCCCTGATGGTGTGTTTGTGCGCCTTTACCCTTCCACTCCCCTTGCTATCATGCACCTCTGGTGTGTTACCCTGTGTGTATGTGGGTTGCGCCTAGACAGTGTTGGTTGAACATGGCCCCATGACTTACCTGTGTTGTGCGAAATGCTCCTCTGTGATGGTGTCCTGGTGCAGCTGGGCCTGCCGGATCAGTCGGGGGTCACGCCGTCCAAGGGGGGGCTGCTCATCCCCATCATCACCGGTGACACCGGCGTCCCCATCGCTGTCCCCCTCCTCGACCTGTACGGCTATCCCACAGTCTTTGGCCATGTTGTGCAGGATACAACAGGCCAGGAATATCCCACAGGCCTTTGAGGGGCTGTACTGTAGGGCACCGCCGGAAGTGTCTAGGCATTGGAAGAGTGCCTTCAGCATCCCAAACATCCACTCGATGATGTTGTGTGTGGCGGCATGTGCCTCATTGAAGCGTTGTTGCGATGGGGTCGTGGGGATCCGGTAGGGTGTGAGCAGCCAGGGACAGAGTGGGTATCCACTCTCACCTGTGTGGAAATAGTGTAGGTTAGTGTCATGTTCAGGTCCATATTGTCCCTAGCCCTTTGTGCCACCCCCATGGCACCTGTGGCTTGCCCACCAGTCCCCCAACTTTGCCGCTCCTACATGCACACTCACCCACTAGGTGTCCTGTGGGGATGTCCCCACTCTCGAATCGATGGCACAGTGCAGACTGGTACCATATGAATGAATCATGTGCTCTGCCAGGGTGCATGGCACAGACATTGATGATGCGCCCAGTGGCATCACACACCACCTGGCAGTTGACACTGGAGTACCCCTTCCGGTTGCGATATGCGGCCCCATCAGGGCCATGTGGCGTGTAACTAGCCACATGGGTGCAGTCTATTGCCCCTAGCACACCAGGCATATGTGCTACCCTGTGGAACTCCTGTATGTTTGCTGTATGCTCTGCCGCGATGCTGGGGAAATGGATGTACTCCGCAGCATGTGGCAGCAGTGTGCTGAGGAATTGGGTGAGGATGTGTGACATGGCCAACTGTGTTATGCCTGTGGTGTCCCCTGTTGGCCTCTGGAAGGTACCCATGGCGAGCAAGCACATGCAGGCTGTTACCTTTGTCTCCACTGACAGAGCGTGACTCCGTCGTGAGGGTGCCTGCATCGCATCACTGCACAGCTCACAGAGCCGCCTCAGTATTGCCCTGTTCAGGCGGTACCAGTCCACAATCTCGACATCCGTGTACAGCTCAAAGCTGATGCAGGCGCGGTACTGCCTGTTGGGGGCGTACCGCCGACGGGCCCTTCCACGGCCATGTCCCCCTGCGGCATGCCTTCTCACCCCCCTCACTACGGCTTCCACGTGGAAGGTGGCACTGTCCATCTCCCTGGCTTGTGTCCCCCCAGCTGTTGTTGTTCTATTCCCCCCGCTGTCCTGACTGCTACCTCCACTGCACCGGGTACACCCACTGGCCTCCAAACGCTGTGGCCCCACACACCTTCGGCTGCCACTATTCTGTCCTGCCTACTCCCTGGCCTGCACTGGTTGCTGCTGTGGCCTGCTACCTGTTGCTGCTTCATGAGCATTCCATGTCTTTCTTGTGTCTCATCCTTGAGCCTTTTTATTTTGGCTCATTTCCGCCGTAGCGCAACTTCTGGCTATTCCACTGTTGCGCATTGCGCAAGCCTATGAATATCGAGATTGCGCCTTTATGCATGGATCCACCCCTTTCGATTGCGCATGCCTTCATTTGCATGGCGCTGTTGCTCAGCATGTTTTCAGTGGCGCAACTGCATCCTGCTGAATATCGCGGAATGGCGCATTTTTGGATTTGCGCTGGCGCAACCCTATTGCGCATGGCTCAACCCTTTTGAATATCTGGGCCAATGAGTAAACAGTACACAAACGTGAAGTTAAGAATAAGAGTTTATAAGAACAAATTATTAAATGGTTATTTTAATTTTAACAAGTGTTGTATGAAGACACCGTCCAATAATTTCATTTTAAGGCTTAACTGACTTGATAATTAGGTTAGCCCTACCGAATAATTAAAAAATACTTAAAAAATGAATATAAAATAAATTTTTTGAAAAATTAGAGATCTAATTTAAAGAGATGTGCTCTTATTTATCATTTTAGACTATGGAAGGAACCTTTATGGATATGAAATGTCAAAACTAAAAGAAATTAATTTCCAGTAAGGAATCAATAACAAAGACAGAAGAGAAATATAAATGTATTCTGTGATTTTTGAGACGGTACGCAATGGATTACATAATATAACATACATAATTATGAGAATTAAATATTACATGAGACCTATTCATTTGGTCTGAAACCAACTATTTTTGTTACCTCCCCCCTTCCCATCTACCAACCTTTCCAAAGGACTGAGTGCTTTATCATATAAATATTAGGCCCAATATCCAAAAGTTTGCATGAGCACTAAAGGGTCTTTGCCCAAGCAGAGGTTTGTGCTGGAGCCCCATATTCAAAAGGGGCATTTATGTGAGCAAAGAGGGTTAGCGCCCACACAAAACATAATGTATGTGTACCTACAAGGGGAGGGGCGTGGCCATGAAGATGCATGCTACCCCATATTCAGCAGTTTTGCGCTGCACAAAAGGGTTTACCATGGTCCTTTTATGCAATGCAAATATCAATGAAGAAAACCTCAACTTACTCCGGGCAATCCTACCAGCTGTCGGAGGTAATGCAGCCCTCTAGCCGGTTGGCCACTGGGGCAGCACACCTGCCCCCTGTGGTTCCTGCAGCCCCCCAAAGATTACGAGCCTATTCTGTAATATATGGTATCCCTGGCTCTACTGGTACCCCTCTCCACTGACTGTCAGCCCATTCTGTAATATTTATTTATTTATTTATTTATTGAATATAATCAGAATTACAATCCTTTGAGCCACAGACTCTTTCGCAAAGGCTCTACGTTGGTTACGAGGGGTGGAGGGTAAACAAATACAGAAGAAACATACAAAAACAAGCAGTATACACATAACAGGACTCGTAGTGCAGTCCAGGCTTTAACTTAGCTAACTGGTGACAGTAGTAGGCAGTATTCTGGATATCCCTTGACAGAGACGTGCAGGATGCTGTTGTAGTATCCTTGGCACTAGTGGTACCCCTCCTTCACCAAGCACTGGCCCGTTCTCCAATATCTATTTATGGATCCTTTCCCTGCATTGTCTATAGAGTTAAGGATGTTATGGTCACCAGAGAGGGCTGTCACACTCAGAAAGCACCAAGTCCACGTACCTGACCTCCGGAGTCTGGGGATGACCTTCAGGCATCCACTGGCACATGACAGGGCTGGCTAGGCTGCGGATTTAAAAGGGGTTAGACAACGTGGATACAAAACAAATTCAATGCCTAAATGGGGAGTAAAGTTAAAAACAACCAGGATCATTTATCTAAAACATTTGCTTTGCCATGGCAATGAGTTCATGCATTTCTTCGGGCTAGCCCTTGGACCAAAGGTGGGTCACATTTTCGTAAACCCCAGCTGGGTGCATTCAACAGTCTATATACTTTATTTTGAAACCTTGAAATGTTATTCCAGGGTTTTCTTACATAACTATAGGGCTCTCCCCAGTGCAGTTCACATCTTCTGATCAGCGGGATAAACAATGCTTCACTTCAAATGTCCTTAATTCCAACCCCATTTTATTTGACAAGGAGAGGCACTTGTTCTCCCTGGGGTCTGAGGTGCAATGGGACAGTGCCTCCTACTCTCACTCAAGACTTGACTCCATGAGGAGAGAGTCCAAGTCCAGATTCTGAGTACATATCTCATAGGGATCCAAACTTAGGGGGAGGGAGGACAGAGCATCCCCTGGGGTTCAAGGTGCCACAGACATCCGCCCCAACCCCCTCTCAAGAACTGATACCCCTGAGAAGAGAGTCCCAACTTCCACATTAAGAGGCAGAGCAAATTTCAAGGGACATTTGAAAGTCCAACAGTCACTAGCCATCTGGCTAGTAGCTCAGTCTTGTCACATGGTAGCAGTGTGGTGCCTCTTTATCCCTTACGAGGATTTCACAAATTCACTCTGTTTTTGATAGAGCACATATTTGTTTTGTGCTTCAAATTTCTTCACTGTGATGCTCCTCAAAGACCCGCTGACCAATCTAAGCATGGCTTTGGTGCCCACACAGGCACATTCACCACCAGACTCAGGCAGCAGGATAAATGACACCGTTCTGAGGTGATCATGTTTACTGACAGGAAATTTGCATCCAGTCCAGGTATGTCCCAAGTGGGGCTTGAGGCACAGCTGAGTGTCACTGAAATAACATTTTAAGCAACATTAAAACATCAGCTTAGGTCTTCCTTGTACATTTTAGTTGGCTGTTCATTTTCTCACAGAAACTTCTCTGCTAATCTTCTGGAAAATGGGTATTTCTTCTTTTGGAGAGGGGCACCCACCTTTTAAAGGCAGTTGCTTAATGGCTGCTGCTAAGAACAAGCAGATTTTCCAATGTCAGACTCTAAAGAACAGTTTAGGACAGTGGTATCTGGCACAGTGTACTAGGAGCTCACCTCCCACCAATTGACTTGGAACTTTCTCTGCTGTCCAGCAGAGAGCTCTGACCCTTCCCCTTAGAAACACCCTGGCAGTCCAGCTCTCCTGGTCCTCCAGAGGCATAGAGACTGGTATCTTTCTAGAGATCACAGGACACTCTTAAAGAAATACACACTATAACTCCCAAAGGGGCGGTTACATTCACGTACCTTTAAAGGCTCGACATCCCTGGCAAGCCCATCTGGCAGAGGGCTAGCCATCCCTCTACCAGCCAGCCCCCACAGGGGTACTAAAACTGTAACACTACAAGGGTAGTGCACACACTAAATTGGAACAAACTAAAACTTCTAAGCCTAGAGGTTTCAATCCACCCACTTGGTTCTTCTGATAGCCTCAGCCCCCAGCCCACCTGAGAAGTTCACCTCAGGAGACCCAGAGTGGCACATCAGGACCTAAACCTTGCCAACCAGGTCACACATCAATATGCAAAATACCTAACCAGGACATTAAACTCATCAGTAGTGCAGTGAGAACCTGTCTCATCCCAAAATGTACATGTACCCTACTATAACATGCATTACATTTTTTTTCTGTTAAAACATGCAAATAGCCATATATTCTACTCATGCGATGTGAATTACATCTACACATTGAGATTTCTGATACTTCTATATATGAAGAATATCATTTTCCTTACTGCTTCTAAAATATCTTTAATATTTTATAACTAACTCTAAATATTTCATGCAGTGAGAATTATGCAAACTCAGACAGTGTAACCCATGCCTCCCACACAATAACAGTCTACCCAGTACTCTGTCTATACTCTTCTGATCTAAGCAGCTTCCCAGACCCTATTCCACAGTGACACCTCTTGAAACAGCAACCCATATCACACTCATATTTTGTGATATTGTAACTCTGGTTACCCATAGCGTCTCCAGGAGCTTGGCTCTGGTCACTGGAAACCTGCAGAAGGAAACAAAACACCCCATATGCAATGACCACATCACCTTTCAAGTCTTTACTTAAATTTTATAAAAATATAAACTTTACTCTTGCATTTGTGTTTTTATTTTCAAAACAACTTCTTTTGGGGGTACTGACGGGTCCATATAAGAATATTGTCCCCAGTTTAGTCTTCACACTCCATGGGGCTGCTGTTTTTCCATGTTTTAGTTCCCGAATGAGAATGTCACTGGGATAGTTAGTTTTCTTGACCCTTAACATCAACTAGATACCAAAAATATTAAACTAAGCCCCCAAATCACATGTCCCACTGCAAGGTAAAAGAAAAAGTACATCACCAGTCCCTGAAGACAGACAGGTTTGCAAACCTCATTGGGCTTCTTTTGGGGGCCACACAGCTGGTGCAGGAAACCAGTGGGTTTTTATCCCAGGAGGGCTTTGTCATATGCTGAGTCTTTGAAAAGACTTCAGGGCCTGGGATCCCCCTTTACTGTTGTGGCTAGGGTGCATTGCAACAATTCAACACACAGAGCACAAACAAGCTGGACTCTTCTTAATCTTGGAATGGAGTCAACACCACTGGGTGTCGATACTAGGATGCCAAATGGTGAATTTCTTGCCGGGCGGACTTATCATCCTGTGACTGCAGAACTTAGCAGATCTTCACCTTACTGGGCAATTAATGGATCCCACAGTTTAAAAATAATACCTGGGGTCAGGCTTAGTACAACGGTGTCCCACACAATCCACCCTGGGCACTCTGTAGAGTACTACATTTCCTTCCAGGTACTGCACCTGGACATAGTTCTGAATAATGTCAGTCCTCTGTAGACCCCACTGAGGATAGACTGAGTCACCAACTGGGCTTTATCTTTTATGGCCTGCTCACTCTTATGCATGATACCATGATTTCTCCGGATCTTATCCACTATGGCACGGAGGGTCCAGTCCTGGTCATTTCTTTCAAAGAAGTCCCACATGTACTCACTTATATAAAGGTATTCCAGCTCTGGATAATCTTTTTTTAATGATCCTTTGCATGATTTGCTCTCTCCCTGACTCTACTCAGGAATAGATCTAATGGCTGTCCTGGGAGCTTTCCCAGGGGTAGCCACACCTTGATTTGCTAAGCCAGTGCCAGGGGGGATATCTTTTCCAACACTCTCATTACAGACTGACCCCTACCATAGTGCATGGGAGGGGGTCCATACACCAGTCTCATATGCTGAGGAGCAAATAGGGCTGGCCCAGCTGAGGCTACTCACCCAAATGTGCCAGTTCCGTCAGATGGGGTTTCCTTAATTGGCTCCACTCTTTTGGGTGCACTGATGGGCTTCTTTTGTTCTCACTAGATATACTGTCTGCTTCCTCACTGGTTGCAGTGCCAGTTTGGGTGGCTTTCTCCTCTGTCAAGGCACATGGGGTTGAGTTTACAGGGATTCTTGCGCTAGTGGTTCCAGCAGGTCTCAAGGCTGAGGGGGGGCTCTTGGAGTTTACCAGCTGAAACTAGTAGCTCTTGAACACTATCTCCAATGGATTGCACTAGTCTTTCCAGATCATCTGGGTCCTCACATTCCCTGTTGTCCGTGGATACTTCTTCCCATTCTTTCTCTATCACTAGGCTCACATCCTCTGAGGAGGGGTTCTTCTCAATCTCCCTCAAGGAAAGGGGGTTCCTTTTGCAAGCTCCCATGCTACTTGCTTTGATCCCAGAGATTCAGAACAGGTGGGGTTCCCAGAGGCCACTACAAGCAGGGAGGCCCTACTGAGGGCCATAGCACCCCCATCTTTACAAAGGCTGGACATGGGAATAAGAGCAACATCCTCCCCCACATGGGTTCATTTACTGCATTGGAGTGGGCCACCAGCCTTCAATCTTCTGATCCTTTTCCTCTCAATAAGCTATTTGAACACATCCAAGAGAATTTCAATTTCAGGGTTTCTTGGACCTTCAGCCATTCTGCCCCACTGATTTACTGTTCCCAGTCTACAAAAGTGAAAAAAGTACATCTCTCAGTCTTTGTTAACCATTTTCACACCACACACCATTCTTCCCTTGTGTTTTTAAGTCCCACAGCTTTTCCTGCTAAACCTGCTCATCGCCCCTCCATTTTTGACACTCCTGCTGTATTTATGAGCCATTACAGTTATGTTTCCCACTTTCACAGTCTCTGCACATGGCCATTCATCCTGCCCTGCAAAGGCTGGCTTCTGCAAAAATGTTGCTTCTTTTACTCACTGTGTCGAATCACAGTTGCCTCACTGGGCTGTTCTCCTCTTCCAAGTCTGCAGGCTCTTTTCTTTGCTCTGCTGAGGGAAATGACAGGTTGGTGCTACAGGACCCACTGGGCTTTACATTATGCAAAGGGATACTCACTGTGTGATTTTCACCACTCTACACTCTTTGACTGGTTCACACGTCTTCTCACGTTGCACTGTACTTATTCCCAGACCTTAAGTCCCTAGTCACTACCCCTTTGTGATGTTTGTCCAATCACTCTTCGCCTTTCACTTTCCTCATGAATATTAATGAGCCTTTCACCCGCAAGCACAACAGACTTTGTCCTGCTATGTCAGTCGCTTTTCTAAACACCTGGCTCATGCTTCCCACTCCCACTAGCAATCCAAACAGTTTGTTCAGCACCATGACTTCTCCTCAAAATGCGTATTCAGTAACATTTTCTAAATCTTACACTGCACTACTGCCCTCCAAAATGCCAGGGACCCTAAAGGCACCCCTGAGAAAATCCTGGAATCAGCCCTCAAAATGTAAGTGTCCCCTCTCTGCATTGGCCAGGGGTTTAACAATGTTACACTTGGCAGGGAAGGGTCTCACACTCAGAAAAAAATAAATCCCCATACCTGACCTCCAGAGTCTGGGGTTGATCTTCAGGCATCTGCTGGCACATGGCAGGGCAGGCTAGGCAGCAGATTTAAAAGTGGTTAGGCAACTGGGATATAAAACAGATTCGGTGTCCAAATGGGGAGTACAATAAAAGAATAACCAGGATCCTTTATTTAAAACATTTGCATTGCCAAGTGATGGATCCAAGCATGTCTTTGGGCTAGCCCTTGGACCAAGGGTGGGTCACATTTTCATAATTCTCCACAAGGTGCATGCAACAGTCTATATACTCCATTTTGAAACTTCAAAATGTTATTCCAGGGCTTTCTTACTTAACTACAGGGTTCCTCCAGTGCAGTTCATATCTTCTGCCCAATGGGGTAAACAGTGCTTTGCTTCAAACATCCCTAATTCCAACCACAACCTACTTGGCAAGGAGAGGCACTAGTCATCTGGGGGTCCAAGGTGCCATGGGACAGTGCCTCCCATTTTCACTCTAGACTTGACCCCCATAATGACAGAGTCCAGGTCCAAATTCTGAGAACACATCCGATAGGGATCCGAATTTAGGGGCAAGGAGGGCAGAACATCCCCTGGGGAGGGTCTGAGGTGCCACAAATGTCCACCTCCACCCTCTCTCAAGAACTGACCCCTGTGAGAAGAGAGTCACAACTTCCACATTAACAGGCAGGGCAAATTTCAAGGAACATTTGGAAGTCCGACAGTCACTAGCCATGCGGCTAGTAGCTCAGTCTTGACACATGGCAGCAGTGCGGTGTCACTTTATTCCTTACAAGGATTTCTCAAAATCACTCTGTTTTTGACAGAGCACATATTTGTTTAGTGCTTTAAATTTCTTTGCTGTGATGCTCCTCACAGACTTGTTGCCCAATTTGGGCATGGCTTTGGTGCCTACACAGGCACATTCACCACCAGACTCAGGCAGCAGCCCAAATGACATCTTTTTGAGGTGATCACATTTACTGACAGGAAATTCAAAACCAGCCCAGGTATGCACCATGTGGGGCTTGAGGCACAGCTGAGTGCCACCAAAATCACATTTTAAATAACATTAAAAGTCACCTTAGGTCTTCCTTGTACACACTTTCTGGCTTTCAATTTTCTCACAGAAACTTCTCTGCAAATCCAGTGGAAAACAAGTATTTCTCTTTTTGGAGAGGGGCACCCCTCTTTTAAAGGACCTTGCTCAATGGTCACCACCAAGAACAAGCAGATTTCTGATGCCAGATTCTAAAAAAAATTTCAGGACAGTGGGATCTGGTACAGTGTACTAGGAGCTCACCTCCCACCAACTGACTCAGAGAGCTCTGATTCAACCCCTTTGGAATGCCGGGGCAGTCCAGCTGTCCTGGTCCTCCAGAGGCATAGAGACTGGCATCTTTCTAGAGGTCACAGGACACACTCTTAAAAAAATACACACTGTAACTCCCAAAGGGAGTTACATTTGTATCCCTGGTGCAAGTGGTACCCACTCTTTCTGATTGCTAGTCCCATTTACATGTAGACCCACCCTGGTGCTAGTGGTAGCTCCCCTCCTTCTGATCCTAGCCCCTGCTTACACATTTATCCACAGTGCCATTGGTATCCCCCTCCTTTTGATCACAGCCCCTGCTTAAATACATTCATCCCTGGTGCTACTAGTGCCCTTCCCCCCTCTGATCCCAGCCCTGACATACACACAACCCCTCCCTGGTGTCCAGTGCCCCCCCCACAGTACCAGGCACCCCCCAACATATCCATGGCACTGGTGTCACAGGTGTCTACAGTGACTGGCACAGCCCTTCTCACACCTCCTTAGCCAGCCACTGTATGTACAATCAGGGTGCATGCCTATTATTTATTGGACAGAATGATGCACCCTGTCCTATAAATAAGAGGCACGCTGCCTGACTGTACATATGGCAGCCAGCTGAGGAGGTGTGAGGAAGGCTGTGCTGGTTACTGTATGCACCCACGGCACCACTGCTGTGGATATGGTGGTGGGGGGTGCCCAGTGCCACAGAGGGACCATTGGATGCCAGTTAGGGATCGTGTGTACATTGGGGCTGGGATTAAAGAGGGGCAGGGCACCACTAGCACAAGGGATTAATGTAGTTAAGCAGGGGCAGGGATCAGAGGGAGGGGTTTACCTCTAGCACCAGGTATAAATGCATTTCAGCAGGGAATGGGATTGGAGGAAGGGGGTACCACTGGCACTGGGGCAACTGTTTTTAAGCAGTGGCTGGGATTGGAGGGAGGGTACCACAAACACCAGGGATACTATAAATTAAAGAATGGGCTGGTGATTGGTGGGGGTTGGGGGGCACTAGCACCAGGGATACTATACATTAAAAAACAGAACAGTGATCAGTGGAGGGGGGGACCACTAGCACTAGGGATACTATATATTAAAGAACAGTCTGGCTATTGGCAGAGGGGGACCACTAGCACCAGCTACTTTATATATTAAAGAACGGTCTGGCAATCAGTGGAGGGGGGTCCACTAGCACCAGGAATAGGTATACATGGCTGGGACTAGGTAATTGGGGGTCGGTGCTACACTAACCTGCTTTGCCACCCATGCAAATGAGCCCATAATGGGCATGCAAATGATCCCTTAGTGCTCTGCATGCCAAATGGGTCCATTTGCATAGGCCCCCTTGAATACTGGAAATTGCGCTCTGGAACTATCCATTCTAGTGGTGTACTTCGTGAGCCCTGTCAGGGCAGTGCTAAGTGGCTTAGCGCTGGACCAACATGGCCTTATATTTAGTTGAATAGCACTGGTGCATTATTCCACTGAATATAGCATCTTCAGACACCCAGGCAAGCACAAGGCAAGCGCAAGGCACAGTGCAAATTTTTGTGCTAAGCTTTGCGCATATATGAATATCGAGCCCCAGAAGTCTACTCCACAAGCTCAACCAACTAAGGTTGTAAGCCATACATTACAATCCTGATGTGATAATTGTTACTGAAACCTGGCTCTCTGCTCATACCAGTGATGTAGAAATTGGACATTCTGGTTATGTAGCTCACAGGCAGGATTATGGGAAGCGTAATGGTGGAGTTCTTCCACACATATGTCACAGCCTGAACTGTGATGTTGTGTATTGTTCTGCTGTCCCTGCTTCCCATGAGCTCCACCTGTATAGGTTATCTTTCCTCTGTGCATGTCCCATTTTCATTGGAGGCATTTACTCACCCCTAAAGCCAAGCCTGACACCTGTCCTGTCACTGTCTCATCCATCTTCTTTCAGCTCCAGGTGAGCTCTTAAGTCTTGGGGATCTAAATATAAATTGGCTCTCCCTCTCGGCAAAAAATACTATTCACCAAACTGAGTCCCTAAAACTCACACAGCTCATCACTGAGCCAATCCATCTCAACCCCAAATCCTGAAATCATTACCTCATTGATTGGCCCTGTCCTCACACCCTCAAAGCATTATTTCTGCTGAAACCTTACAGGATGCTTTCAGTTGCCATCTCCTGGTTTACTGCATCCATAAAATATGCTGCACTATGGCCCACCTGCTAGACGATCTGTGGGCAATTGACTGGTCTGCACTGTTAGCACTACATATGAGTGTGCATTATTGAGCGCTTCAACATGAGCGACTCAATAATACCATTCACATCTACAGCAAGTAGAGAAAAAGAGCCCTGAATACCTATAGCTAGTGTAGAGCTGAGGGGATATGTGCTACATTCGCGAAACAGAGGATAAAAGAAATAATTTGGCCAAGCCTTGCCAAGCTGGCCATGTGGTATAGTGGCTTGAGCCATTGCTCCTGGAGCCTGTGGTGCCATGTTTGGATCCTGGTGCAGGCAATATTTTTTTGCTTCCAGGGGAATTTCTACATTTTCTAGGTTCGCTCCCCGGAGTTGAGAATCCTTATTTTGGAGGGTGTTGGGTGTTGGGGGATTGCCCCTTGCAAAGAGGGGCATGGGGGGCAAAGTCCCCCACATAGAAACAAGAACTAGTGCATATTTTTAGAGGACCATTGCTATTTGCGGTGGTCTCTCTAATGGGAAGTCGCCCTTTTGACATGGGCGATTCTTTTCTCGCTCTAATGAGTGGCGCAATAAGGGACTCACCCTTATCACATAAAACCGTCTGCTCTCACTTTATCCACTGAAATAGATGTTGATTTTACATCTTTCCTGTCCAATTTCACTGCTGCATGGGGCAAACATTCCCCTCTCAGGAGGTCTTTTGTCCATGGGTCCCACCTTCCCTGGATCTCTGCAGAGGTCATTGACCTGCTCAAAGCTCTTGATTCTGCCCAGCATCTACACAAAACTTCAAGCTCCTCAGAGCATTTGTTGAGATGCAGGCAACTATGCAATACCTGTACTAAGGCCACCAGGGATGCCAAATCAATTTACTGTGCTTACAACCTGCAGAACAACCTTAAATCCCCCTGATAGGTTCTGTAGGATATTCACTCCTTGCTCAGACCCCTTATGCAGTCTATCTCTCCTGTCCTCAGACTAGGAAAGTCTCCTATCTCTGACCCAACTGAGGTTGCAAACATCTTTAACAATTCCATCACTTCCTGTGCCCTCTTTCTTTTTCCTCCTCCCATCCCTTCTTCCACTGCCTACCATGTCTCTCTTCAAATGCCCTTCAGCTCCTTACCCTCAATCCCAGCATCTTTTTCCTTCTCTGCAGTCTCCACAGAGACCACCCTCATTGCCTTACTCTTTCTTAATTCCATTAAGGGGCACAGCCCTGATGGTCTGGATAATAATCATTGCCCTCTCTCGTATCACCCCATAATATCGTTTAAAAAATATTGCCGCAATAATATTGCAGTTAAGAATGTTGGGAGCCTTTACAGTGACAGGGGTATTACATCATACCCCCCTGTCACCGTATGTGTAGGCGGGGAAGGGAAAGCACTAATGGGGAAGGGATAAGAGAGCAGGAGGTGTGGTACTTGGCCAAGCTGGTCCTGTGGCGGCGTGGCTAAGGCACTTGCTGCTGGAGCAGAGAAGACCTGGGGACCAGGGTTTGGTTCCCTGTCTCCTAGAACTGACCTTTAGTGGGTTTTTTTCAAAGACATTCCCCCCCCCCCCGGGTTTCTCGCTGTCCCCGAGGTCCACACAGCCTCAGAGTTGATTACATAAATTTTCATAGGTTTATTGGTGTCTTACGAATTAGTAGGTCAGTGACCCATGATTAACTCGTCACTTTTCAGTGGTGATCTAATATTTAATATTGCCCATGTGATTATCCAACACTCACTTAAAGCAATCAGTAGAGATACTCAAGACAACTTCCTCTAGGAGAGTATTCCATACAGACACAACTCTCTGAACCAGTTCATTCTTTTAGAGCTATTTGTAATTTCCCTTTGCAGTTGGAGACCATGTAACCTAGTTGTTCTATGAGTTATTTTAGCCTTTAGGCCTGTACTCTTCCAGAGTAAGGAGTCATTGAATGCTCTATACACCAGGCAGTGCCCCCCCCCCAAATCTTCTATTCTGCATTGAGTACAAATTCAACATTTTTAGTCTTTCCACATATGCAATATTTTCATATTGTGTAGTTGTTGAGTCATACTCGCTGAACTCTATCAATAAGTTTTGTCCTTGTGTGTCTCTGAGTGGACATACAGCTGTGCAATATTCAAGATGGGGTCTCACCAAAGAAGAATAGAGAGATACTATTACTCTTGGTCCCTACTTTTATTTTTTGAGAATGTTCCACTTTATTTTATTTTATTTTTGGTAGGTGTGGGGGGCAGAGCCCCTCACAAAACAAAAGGGTCCTCATGTTATTTGTCACGTTTTTGTGTTCTGGTGGAATTTGTGCCGGCTGGTGTTTTTGCCTGTGTTGAATGTACTGTGAAATGTTTTGGTTGCAGTGTTGTGTGCCGCAACGTTTTTGCTCACAATGTTATTGCATGGAACTAACATCTCTGCATCAGATATCACTGCCCCTCTTGACTCCCTTTTCAGTCTTTCATTCCAACTAGGTTCTGTCTCTCAGTTCTGAAAGCAAACTAAAGTACTTCCTCTCCTCAAAGGTGGTGACCCTTCTTCCCCAGATAACTACTGGCCCATCTCTTTTCTCCCTTTACTTGCTAAGGTGCAGGAAAAAACTTGTCCTCTCCCAGCTATCTACGTACCTTGACTCCTCTTCTTTCCTCTCCCCTTTACAGTCTAGCGGCCACAAGAAGCAGTCCATTGTCTCCTCCCTTCTCCAGTTCACAGACATTGTGCTGAAAGGCATGGACTAGGACCAGTTCACTGCAACCATTTCCACAGACCTCACAACGGACTTTGATACATTGGCCCACCGACATCTCTTGAATAAATTAGTTGCTGCAGGTCTATCTATCCTGGCAGTCAGGTGGTTCTGCTCCTACCAGCTGCAGTCAGTCCAAGTATGTGATGCCCTATCCACCCCTCTGCCCATCAAGTCTGGTGTCCCCCAGGGCTCCATCCTTGGCCCAATCCTCTTCTAAATCTTCTTAAATGATCTCCCCTCCACCTTCATCTGTTCCCACATACATATGTATGCAGATGACACAGTTCTGTTTGCTTTACACGTCTCAGTCCCTGAGCTAGAGTCCTCACTCCAGCTTGATTTTGAAAATGCTCATCGTTGATTCCATGCAAACCAGCCTTGGTTCCACGCAAACCAGCTCTCACTAAAAGCAAAAAAAAGTATCTCTTGCATTCAACACTAGACAAAGATAAGTAATGCTTCAACATATACCTGTCTTCTCAATTCTAGATGGCAATCTACTTGAACAGGCACCTCATTTCAAGTACTTAGGGTGTGGTTGAATCAGAATCTCAGCTTTTCCACCCATATTGACACCATGGACAAGACACTTGGCCCTAAATTTGTTATGCTGTACTGAAACAAATCATGCCCTCCTTCCCTGGTCTGCCGTGAGATTAAATCTAAGATGATCCTGCCTGTGTTTGACTAGGCAGATGTAATCTACAGAGCCGCCCCACAGTCTCCACTTGCCAGTCTTGATCTCCTTTGCATTCATTCTGCTGCTTTGCCTTTAGCACTCCATCTCTTCCCCCATCACTGCTCTCTATATTCTAATATCTGCTTCCCCTCTCTTGAGGCCTGGTATATCTCATGTTGTTCCTCCTTCATGGCCAAGTATTGGCTTGTACTACTACTCCCACTTACCTTTGCTTTCTCCACAGTCCTACCATCACTTCTTCTTACTCCCCACATTCATCTGCTTCTCATTCTTTTCATATTTCTCACAGTAAATCTGTTGCAGGCCAGTCTGCTTTCTTTATCTATCTTCCTACACTCTGGAACAGTCTCCCTCTATGTCTCCATCTCTCTTCTTCCCTGAACTCTCTCAAACCACTCATAGAAACATAGAAACATAGACTTTGATGGCAGATAAGGACCACTTGGCCCACCCAGTCTGCCCATTTCCCTACCTACTGGATAAGCTGCAGATTCTAGTTAACCAACAGCCTATTTCCTGCAACCCCCCACTATAATTGCCTTATGTCTGTCCCATGCATGTTTGAATTCCTCCACTGTTTTAGACCCCACAACCTCTCCAGGAAGGCGGTTCCATGCTCCACCACTCTCCGTTGAAAAAGAATTTCCTCACATTACCCCTGAGCTGTCCCCTCTAACTTTAAATTGTGCCCCCTTGTTCTTACACATCTCTTTTTCTGAAAGATGCTACCCTCCCGGACTTTGTTGAGTCCCTTGAGGTACTTAAAAGTTTCTATCATGTCCCCCCGTCCCTCCTTTCATCAAGGGTATATATATTAAGCTCTCTCAGTCTCTCTTCATATGGTTTCTGATGTAGACCCTGCACCATTTTAGTTGGCCTCCTCTGGACTGCTTCCATCCTGTCTATGTCCTTGCGTAGATGAGGTCTCCAAAACTGCATGCAGTACTCCAGATGGGGTCTCACCAACTATCTGTATAGAGGGATAACCACTTCCCTTTTTCTACAGATGCCCCTCCCTATGCATCTCAGTATCCCCTGGCTTTCCCTACTGACTTCTCACATTGCATACCCACCTTTAGGTCATCTGATATGACTACACCCAGATCCCTTTCCTTTATTGTTGTTGTTAGTACCTCCCCTGCTATTGTGTACTCTTCTCCTGGATTTTTATTTCCCAGGTGCATTACTTTGCACTTCTTTGCATTGAATCTAAGTTGCCATATGTCTGACCATTCCTCCAACCTTGCCAAGTCCCTTTTCATCCTTTCTACCCCACCTTGTGTATCAGCTCTGTTACAGATCTTTGTGTCATCCGCAAAGAGGCATACCTTTCCTTACAGACCCTCTGCAATGTCACCTATAAAGACGTTAAAGAGGACTGGACCCAGTACTGAGCCCTGAGGTACTCCACTAGTAACCCCCCCCTTTCTTCAGAATGTGTTCCATTCACTATTACCTCCTGTGTCCTGTTGTGCAGCCAGTTTTCTACCCAGACTACCACTCTGGGACCCACTCCCGGGCTGGCTAACTTGATTATTAATCTTTTGTGCGAGACTGTGTCAAATGCCTTGCTAAAGTCTAGGTAGACCATATCCACAGACCCTCATACTGACATACTTCACTAATGAATGTACCTGTAGATAGATTTCTTCCTCTTCTCCCCATATTACAACGTCAGTACCAATATCTGATCTATCCGTCTGCCATTGTACCAGTTTTACCCTTTTTTGCCTACTCAGTTGTATAGTTTACAACTCAGTGTACTAGTTTACAACTCAATGTACTCTATAATCTTAATTTTATGCCTCATGGGTTCAACGTCTTGTCTGAAATTGGTGGCACAGTCCTTTAGTTTTCAACCTGGCTACCCATAACCAATGTGCATGTACACTTTTACATTGTTTTTATCTTTCACTGAAATTCATTACTTGCATTATGGTTTTATAGTACCTCTTCATGCACTTATCGCTGTCACTTTGTTATTGCTGTTTCACTCCCTGTTGTATCCCATCCCTGCATCGCACCTGGAAATGAGTTCAGTGTGCCTATCCCTGTCACCAAATTTTAAATAAAATAAAATGAAGGAGGAGTGGAAGGGGGTTGAAGGGGGAGAGTGAGAGAGGGAGAAAATGATCATCTCAAAATCTTCCATCAGAAGTGGCGTCACTCTCTACGCCAGGATTCCAACTCGGACACCGAGTCTGAGATCCTCAATGGCTGGATGGTGGCCAATTTCTGCTCTTCTTTCCCTTACTTTCCTTGTCCTTATGCCACTTACCCATAATTGGGATGGCGCTATGCCAGATGTCAGGCTTCACGTCAATGAGAACCAATGGAAAACATTCAGACTTATGCTGTTTCAAAGCCCTCAGCCTTGAATCCTGATATTTATGTGATGCTGAGAGACCTAAAAGAGAAGAGAACAAAGCACAGAGCCTACACCAAATAAGGCTGTTTGCTTAATACTTAAAGTGGCAGTGTGGTTGGGTAGATAGAGGAAGTGCTTTTTAGTGTTTTTTTTCCCAGTGGTTGCTTACCTTGAGGGAACACAGACTAAACCAAGTCCAAGTAGAAGGGGTCTTATATGGCTGCTCAGAGATAAAAAGGCAGTGTGAGACCTGATTCTCCCCTTGAGGGATGTAAGGCATGCTATTACCCCTGTCAGGGGAGAGTACCCTGCTGCCTTTAGGCCCCAGTAGCAGTAAAGCCTGCTATGGGTGGAGGAGCAGTCTGAAAAGGACATCTAGGAAGAGGGTACTCACAGTGGGGGACTCCATAGTTAGTGGTATTGAAGGACAATAGCAGATAGGGTACTCCCTAGGATAGTCATACTGATCAGGGAAGTGAGGGTAGCCAGACATTTTATTGTCCATGTTTTGATGAATTATCTGGTAGAGAAGTGATTTGGAGCCATTAAGGACAGTTTCGGGGCACTGGAGGCCAGGCTCAAGGGACTGACCAGTGCTGTAACCTTCTCTGAGGTCCTCACAGTACACAGAAATGAAGGTGGGGAGGCAAGGAAGCTGAAACTCTTCCCATTAAACAATTGGTTGAAAGGGTGGTCTGCTGATGAGGGGTTTCACTTCTTTTGAGGCTGGAAGTCTTTTGGTGGTACAAAGGCTTATTTAAACTGAACTTTCTTCATCCTACAAGGAAGGAAACAGGGGCATTTGGCTAGAGGTTTGAGTCTTTCATTTCAGAGCAGTTAAACTAGTAGAGGGGATACTGGGACTAGAGTCATCCACAGGGTAAACTCAGTTGAGAGAGACTTAGCTAGTACTGCCCTGACTAGAGGAAGCAATCAGAGACATGGCGATAACATAGATGGGGTACATGGCAAGGTCATGCACCCGAGAGTGAGAACCATAGCAGATGGGAAGGGGGTACCAATACCTCTAGATATAAACTACAGGAAATAGGTCTGGTCTGTGGATGGGGGAAGGGCAATAGGCAGGGTTCTTAGAAGGTGGTCTGCCGAAATGTCAGAAACCTTGGCAACAAAATGAGCAACCTTCAGTCTATGGCAGCAGAAGGCAGCCCTGATGTAATGTTAGTGACAGAAACATGGTCATCGCCCAACAATGACTGAAACCTCATGATTACAATGATTCAGAAGCAGAAAAAAAATATGGGAATGTGCTTTCTAGACAGAAGTCGCAGATCCTCCATCACCCTGAGAAGAAGCCAACGATTAGTCTGGTTTCAGACTAGGCAACTGGAAGGCCCTATCAAATGAGGAGGGATGACAGGAAGGTATCAAATGGCAAGAACAAGGACAAGAGGGTAGAGAGACTGGAAAAGGAATCAAATGTGATTAATTTGTTAAAGTATATTCCAAGAGAACTAGAAATCCAAGTTCTTAATAAAGGACTCTTGCTCATCCCAGCTAGTGATGTGAATATATTTGAAACTATAGTGGATTTATATAAATTCACAAGGCTACTTTCGCTAAGGTACTTCCTTTGATAGCACTAATGAGGGTCAGTTACAATACAACAGAACTGATACTGATCAGGATACAAATAATTTGCCATTATCCCAAGGAAGTTAGTACCCTCAGAACCCTCAGAAAGAAATCAACCTTCTGTGCCCCCCCAAAGAATAATGCTATAGAAATCTCTATATGTGAACAGGACTTAGAAAATGTATTCCAAGAGCCGGAACCTGACTATTTCAACAACCTTGCTCAAGTCAAATGCCAGGCTTCAAAACATCTTTAGAAGCAGAAACAAGTGACTATAAATTCAGCTCACCAGGGGGAGACAGTACTGTGCTGTTAGGCACTGAAAAGTACCTGGCAGAAATGTATATGAAATTTGGGGATGAATCCTGCTGTATGCAAATCAACAGGGACCATACAAATTAATGCAAGATCATTATTGAGATATTCAAAAGAGTTTTCTTACATGGTCTCATTACGGAACAAATTGAGAAATATTTAACAGTGGTCTTTCCTGTGCAATAAACAATCTACATCTTTTGTTAAAAGTACATGTGACACTGCAGAACTCCTCAGGAAGACCAATTATTTTGGGGTCGGGGGATGCTCATGGAACCACTCTCCAGATTTGCGAACAGACACATCAAATATCTGGTAAAATAGATACCATCTTATATTCAAGATACAAAGGACATCACAGAAACTGTCGAAAACATTAACATAGAATCACAGTTGGCTTTTAGTAACTCTTGAAACTATGTCATTTTACAGTATACCAACATACTTCATGATCATGGCCTTGATGCCCTTCAATACCATTTGTAGAAAGAAACATGGATTCCGTTCCCACTTGCCTATTGATGAAACTGGTTGAATTAGTACTTATATGTAACTCTTTCATTTCTCAGAATAAACATTACCTCCAAATCAAGGGTACAGCCATGTGGGCTAGTTTTGCCTCCAGTTTTGACAGTTCATATCTAGGCAAGTGGGAGGAAGAAATAATTCATCATCAAGAGTGCTATCCATTTTTGACACATTAGACCTATGCTAATGCTATATTGATGATATTCTAATTGTGTGGCAGGGATCAGAACAGGAGCAGGGGCTTTGTGTTCAATATCGTAAGGGCGGTAAGCCAAATTCAAAGTTTCTGGTTACTACTAGTAACACCAGAATTAACTTATTCGAATTACCTACAGTATATACAAGGATTTTAAGGGTAACATCTGTACTAAATTGTTCAGAAAGGTCACTAACTGCAATGTGTTGTTTAAGCTTTTGTCACCCTGGACACACAAAAGAGAACAGCCCTAAGGGGCAGTTCATATGTATCAGGAACACTTGTCACTCCAATAATGATTGCATACTCAGTACTCTGATTTGGAAAGCAGGTTTTTATATAAGGGTATTTTAGACCAGTGACTGATAACACCAAATTGGAGGTTGATCCTGTAACAAGGGAGCGATTTTTAGACCTCAAAAGAAGCAAAATGGTGAAGTCCAAATTCAGGCCCAAAATGTGTCACTACTTACAGTCAGAGATCTCATCAGGTATGAAAAATTATGGAGAAGAACTGACATGTTCTGAAAGCAGACTTTATTTTAGAGAAATATGTTGCAGAGCCCCCAAAACGTTCATACTATCTAAAAATGTGAGAATGCACCTGAGCACATTTTGAAACCATTGGAGTGTTAGGACTGGTTGCCTACTTCCTCTAGTGGATGCTTCCCATGTGGTAACTGTAAATGTTGATCTTCAATAGCTAGAACAAAGTAATTCTCTAATTCTATGAATCACAAGTCCCTTTGGATAAGGGATTTATTACCTGCAACTCAGAACTGGTGATTTATTCAGCAAGTTGCAGTTATGGAGCTTTTTACAAAGGTGAAATCTTGAGAAAGTTTAAAGTAAGGGTAGGGGTGACTCTTCTTTGACTTTTAAGCCACATATTGATAAAACTGTTTCAATGCCTGGGACACTTAAAGGGCACCAGACATTATTTGTCAACCCTGGATCGCAAACACATTATTTGTCAAGCGATTCTTCCTATCCTTGATAATGGCGATACTATTTACCACCGTGCACTCGATTCACATCTCCTCCCCTAAATTACTGTTTACTTTCAGTTACTCAGATTTAATTTGAAAACAAGGTGGGACTAGCATCACTGATCTTTACTTCATTAATTGAATTGGTTATCACCATCCTCCAGGCATAATTTTCCACTGGTTATTCCTCATTTATAAATCTGCCAATAATCAGACCCCTGCTTTTTTATCAGAAAGGTTAATTATTCCTGCTCACAAATAGAGTTTCAGAGATGTGCCACAACATGGCTTTCCCTTACCCAAATTTCACACATTTTGGTAATGAATGTTTTTCATACAGGGCCCTGTTTTCTTGGAACAACTTGTCCCCTCAGCTCAGAAATTGACCTACCCTTGGCTCTTTTAAACATGGTCTATCTAGTTGATAGAATTATGTATGTCTAGCTGATTTATATTTATTGTTCATTGTAATCTGTCTAAATTACAGCTTGGGATGTTCTGTAAATGAGATTTGTTTCTCATGGAACCTCTCCTGTATTTTTGCAACTTTTAATTTTTAGAAAAGCACCTACGAGTAATGAGGGTGGAAGATCCTGAAAATGCCTTTGCATGGAACCTTTCAGCCAGTAAGAACATTACAAATAATTGGTTTTGCTTTATTTTTATTGAAAGGGCTATGCTAGGAATGCAGGGAGGGAATTTGGATAATAAACTGCTGAGACAGTACAGTAGTCCTATTGGCTGTTTACATTAGCGTAGAAACATAGAAACAAACAGAGTTTGTTGGCAGATAAGGACTGCTTGGCCTACCCAGTCTACCCATTTTTCTCTACCTACAGTATCACTGCAGATCCCACTTGTTCTCTGTCTCTTTTCCCCTTTCCCAATTCCTTTCCACTAAGATTCCCTTATGCCTAACCCATGCATTCTTGAACACCACCACTGTTTTCACCACCAACCAGCTCAGCTGGTAGGCTGTTCCAGGAATGCACCACTCTTTCTGTGAAAAAATACTTCCTCACATCTCTTCTGCATCTAACCCCCCCCCCAACTTCATAGCATGTTCATTTGTTTTTGTGAACCTTTTTTTTCTGAAAAATACTTTCCTCCCACCTCTCTTCCATGGTGTACATATTCAGTTCCTTTACTCCCTCCTCTTAGGGCTTTTGATGCAGACCCTACACCATTTTAGTCACCCTCCTCTGGACTGCCTCCACTCTTTATATGTCCTTCCAGAGATGTGGCCTCCAGAACTGTACACAGTATTTTAGGTGAGCTCTTACCAGTAATATATACAGAGGCTGCACCACCTCCCTCCTTCTGCTTGTGATACCTCTCCCTATGCATCTCAGCATCCCCCTAGCCCTCCCAACTGCTGTGTCACACTGTTTGGCCACCTTTAGATAATCAAAGAGAAAGAATTAGGAGACATAAAGTGTTCAGATCTTAATAACCAATTTGTTTTGACTCCCTTTTTAGTGTAAGTAAATATATTCTGGCACTAATGCAATGTGTTTTCTCTGCTATGCAGATTTGAGAAGCCAGAAAATGACAATATCCAGGGATCTGTTTCAGACACAGAACTATCTGTTTCTGTAATTATTGGTTACTTGGATGTCTGTACTAGTTTTGTCATACGACATGTTGCACAGTATCTTATTGTTAAGCATTATATTTGTATTCAGTTTTATATGCTGTTTGTAATCAGTTTTTAAATGTGCTGTTGTACTAAAGCATAACTGCACTTTTAACCCAGTTTTTGCCCTCTTGTCTTTCCTGTCCTGTCTCTTTAAATCACTGTATATAAAAGGTATGGATATAGGTACAATAGGCATCATGACAAAGCGCAAAGAGCATACGTGAAATGTCAGTCTCTCGGGGTTGTGGTGAGCAGTTTCTCAGGTTGCTATGCTGCTACTGAAAGTAATCTCTTTCACTGTTTTATGACACATTAAAACATATAGGGCCAGATATTCAAAACCTTGCGCCGGACAAAAACCGTTTGCGCAGGTTTAGCGCGGGATTAGCGCGGGTCTGCTATATTCAAAAAGGCCAAATAAGCGGGCAAACTGCATTGTAAGCGCGGGCAAAATATAATGTATGCAAGGGGCAAACTGGCGAATACAGGCACAATGCTATATTCAGCAACTAGCACCGCTAAGTAGTTTTGCGTGACTTACTTTGACACTTAACGCGGTTTCACAATCCGCCAGGAAAAGCTTGTCTTAACCCTGGGCAATCAGCTTTGCGCGACACTATGGCTTTGTGTGGTGTTTGCGTGGGTTTAGCGTGGGTTTTGCGCGACCCTAACAAATAAATATAACACATAGATAAAGCTAAACATAGAGGAAGCATGCTGCTAACTGATGGCATCACAATGATGCCATCATCTGCCACCAGTCCCAGCCATGCCAGGCAGTAAGTGGTGACCCTGCCACCAGTGGACAGCACAGCAGTGTGGCCATACAGCACACACCTGCAGACCGCACTTCTGTGGACACCAACAGATGCCAGCACACACATGCAGCACTGTGGGCATGGAGGATGTTGAGGACGTGTGAGCATGGCTACTAGACCAGGTGTGGCCACAAGGCTGGGCCACATCATGCATGCCATACATGGGCCAGTATTGGGAATACCCCAACACCAGTGTGCCTTTCGGATAATATATGCCCCCCCGGCCACATACCGCACAGCTGTACAACTGCCATAGCACACAAAGCCAGAAATGTACATGTCACTGTGAGCATCCATGCCACAGGTGCAGCATCTGTGGGTCACACAACAGCATAACAGTAATGTCCAGTGTCAGTAAACACCCACAGGTTGGGCCTCTCACTGTGTATAGTGCAGTCATCATCACTGCCCTACACACCATAGGCATTGCTGTGTCCAGCCACTACTGGCCCCCTTGCTACTGTAGTTTCTGCTGTGCACTGTAGCATGCCCTACAGTGTGACAGTTGCATGCAGCACCACCACCACCTGTGCCTATGCTGTCTTGTCCCCTGGGGTACAATATGCTATGCTGTGCTGTACTGTTTACATGTAGCCTGCAGCTATCATCGTGCACCGCCAGACTGACCCCACAGATGGAGCTGCGGTTGACCTGGTCAGCCTCTACTTCCAGACTGATTCCACAGGTGGCTCTGTGGGACCCTGCAGTAACGCTGGGCAAACTGCATGCAAATCAGGGTATAATGAGATACTAATCCGGTTGTTTGCCCAGAGACTACCTAAGTAGGCTCATTTGCATAACACTTTGAATATGGCACATTTTAGCTCGGCAAATGTGTTTTTGCTCGGCTAACTGTTAGCTCACGCTAATGTAGCGCTAATGTTTTAGCCGGGCGCCAACAGTACGGGAATATTATACAGTTTTGATCACTGTTCTTTCACATCTGCTGCTTCCTGCAGCTGTACTGAATCCATGCATTTGCTGGCACACATTGGCCACGTAGTTCGTCTGTACCTGCCCTCACGTTGCTGTGTACTGTGTTGTTGTTGTGGGTTGCACTTCCTGGTTGCTTTATTCAGTGCTGTCTTATTCCAGGGCTATGTTTGCCCCGCACTCCCAGCCCAGTTTGCACGGCCTCATTACCATGCTATATTCGGAAGCTGTTTGCCCTGGGCTATTCCTTTTGAATATAGCTTGCTTTGTGCTCTGGGCTAAGTTTGCCCTCCAGGCAGTGCTAATTTTGCCCCGGGGCAAAGTTTTAAATATCAGGCCCATAGTTTGCAAAACCTAAGTGCAGTTTATATTGGCATTTATACTGATGACACGTTTTTTGTTTAGAGTGTATTAGTTTCTCCGGAAAGTTTATCTTAGAAGTGAACTTTTTTCAACTTGTGGAAAAGTAGAACTATCTGTCTGAGAAGCTAGTCAATGTTAAGATGGTTGCAAGTTTCAGAAAGGTGACTGATAGGCACATAGGACTGGTGTAAATGATAAAGGAGTGGATAGAGCTAATGGGGCACCAGACAGTTGAAGCAGAACTGAGGAATGATAGCTCTGCATAAGGCCTTTCAAATGCTAGTCTGGGAAGGACCAAGGTAGGAACTGGGCAGACCAACTGGACCATAAATCTTGTTCTGTCCTTAAACATATATGCACCTCGGCATCAGTGGAGGTGTCCTGCAATGCTGCAACTAGTGCAGAACCCTGCGGCAAGGTTACTAATAGGCCTTACCAGGTCCTGCCAATTGATCCTGGTCCTGTGTGCACTTGTCCGACTGCTGGTGAAGTGGTGTATCACATTCAAGGTCAGTTTACTGATCTATAAGGCCATATACAGATTGGGCCCTGGATACCTAGTTGAATGCCTGACTCCTCACCGATCATCCTACTCCCATCACTCCTCCTAGGTGGGCCTCCTTGTAGTTCCCAGGGCAAGGCTAAAATCTTCAGGGGACTGAGCTTTTGAAGTAGCCGGTCCTGCCCTGTTGAACTCATTACCAAGCTCTTTGAGAGAGGCTCCCTCAGTGGAGGCCTTCAGGAGGAGCCTAAAGATTTTTCTATTTTCTATCTAATGCATTTACATCTGTGGATGCCATTTGTTGCTGAATCATTTAATTTATATATCTATGGTGACAATGGTTGTTCTATGAGTTTGAATTGAATTGTATCATTAATTATTTTATTTACGTAATGTTTATTTTAGTGTTAGGTAGTGCTCTGAGCCCCTGGGAAAGGACATGATATAAAATAAATTACTACTACTATGTTTCTGTGTTTCTAGGTTTCTAACAACTTCAGACCTTCAGCATCAGTAGCAGTTCACATCAAAGGCCTTGAGATCAGCTGGGAACACTAGTCTGAGTCATTGATTGAGTCAAGCCACAGGCTTGAAGTAATTTGGGTTTTATGGTCGCACAGTGCCCAAGACACTGAAAGCAAAGGTTAGGCCCAAGAAATTTGGAAGGAAGAATCGGTTTCCAGCTTTGACATGATGGCTCTTTTCATTTATTTATTTATTTAGTTATTTATTTGAGTTTTGGTGACCGGGTAGGACCACTGAGACAATTACAATCTCTTTTTCAGGGTCGACCCGGGGTCGTAAATGGTACAGTAAAGCAGAACAATTGTACAGACAGTCAGTGCAGTACAGTATCAAACTTGACATACATTGTACAGTGGATACAATAAAGTAGAGCTAGTCACGAACACAATATCTTCATACTTATAAATTCTATACACATCAGGACTAAACTGTATATAGGCAATTGATGTCACATTTGAACACAAAGAGAAAGGGAAGAAGAGGGCTGTCAATTATTAATGACTGATTGGGGTGGAGAGGGAAGGGGAGAGGGGGTAGGGGTTAGTGGTTGAACCCCCCAACACATTTTCTCTTTGGATATCAAGGATACACCTTTTGAGGACGACATCCCCAGTGCAACCTAGGGGGAAGAGGAGATGACAAAAGAAAATACAAACACATGCAATATAGAAAAAAAGGGGCTATGGATGTCCAGCAAGATATTCAAAGTCAATTATACAATGGCAAGAGAAAATCCTGGTCCTTGATTGGTCAGACTGGGACTGGACCCGGGATGTTATCCCAGCATAACATCCCGGCTCTAGTGCCAGTACAGTCATGACCGCATCGAAACTTAAAAAAAAATCCATCCACAGCTGTCCGTTGCTTCCTGCTCGCACTAAAAGTGAAAGCCGCATTTCCGATCGGCTTCACAGCAGGCACAGCTCTCACACGTTCCCCAAACAAGCTTTGTTTATTTCCTAAAAGAAAAAACTGAAATCAAAGCCGTCTTCAGGATTAGCGAGCGTTTAGCATCACAGCAGTCTCCGCTCTTTCTCCGGTGCCCCGCCCCATCAACACCATCATCTGCTCGCACTGAAAGTGAAAGCCAGATTTTCGATTACTAGTAGGCACAGCTCTCACACGCCTCCCCAAACAAGCTTTATTTATTTTTAAAAAGAAAGAAAAACCTGAAATCTCTCACTATTAGCGTCATAGCAGTCTCCCGCTCTTTCTCAGGTGCCGCCTCATTCTCCGTTGTAGTGAACTCACTACAGTCGTTCAACTCATCTTTCTACTATGTCTTTTTTCTTTAAATACATGAACCAATAGCAGGAGAAAAACAGTAAAGAAAGGAACCCAGTATAAGAACACCTAGAGGAGCGGGTTGTGTGTGTGTGTGTGTGTGTGTGTGTGGGGGGACACCTATTAGAGACCTGCAACAGACACACAGAAAAACAGCTCCACCTGCTGTACAAACAGTATAAGGCACTATTTTTCAAATCTCCATCCTTCCACAGTAAAAAAAACTAAAAAAATACAATTTAAACACTATTTTTTAACCATTTTTCTAATGTAAATGTAAACGAGCCATTGTATAATAGGAATAATGCCCTCCAGGGTGGGTGTTATGCTGGGATAACATCCCACCTTGGGTGTTGGACGCCCTAGGCCGTTGGCCTCGGGCCCAACCACCCAAGGTGGGATGTTATCCCAGCATAACACCCACCCTGTCGGGCATTATTCCTTTAGTATTGTCCTGTGTCATGGTGATTTCGCCCCCAACCAGAGTCAATATGTCTTGTACAGTGAGAGAAAAGAAACAAAAGACTCATGGGGTCTCATTGCAGGCATGGGTGTGCACCAACATTCTACACAAATACTGTTGGGTGCCATTATCATCTCTTAAGTTTTCAAATTCTGAAGGAGTTCTACTGCCTTCCAGCCAGGTCCATATAGTGAGGCTCTATTGAGCAATATATCCTAATGTAATGCATTTTATTTAATTTGATTAAACTTCTTGCAGTTACAACTAGTCACAAAAGGCTGGTTGACATACAGTATAAATTATTAGAGTATACAAATTACAAAAGCAGAAAGATCATACAAAGTATACTAATACAACTGCACCTATACACGTATCTAGAATTATATTATTCTAAGAAATATAATTAGATTACATCTGTAAAAAACACTCAAGATAAATAGCATACAAAAATCGATTTTTCATACTTCCTCATTCTAATCCTAGGTTTTTCTAACAATTCCTAGGTTCTTAAGGTGTACTAAGAACTTTCCCTCTTTTTTTCTTTGTTTAAAAAAAGAGTGCAATCTGTGATACGGTACACATGTTTCAGAAAAAATGCCCCTGACAATTTTTCCCTTTTCTGAGCTATTCACTCCCCCTCTACAGCTGCTCAATGCAGGACTCCCCAGGATCACCCAGGATGCAACTGGAAACGAGCCTTCCAGCTCAGTATGTCTTTCCTGGTAAAACTCTTTTAAATAAATAAATAATGCAGCAATGTAATTTAACCCATAGAGCCAAAAATAATCCTTGCCCTCCTTTGCAATTTTTCAATATCCTTAGACTCGGCCAAGGTTAACCCACCATGCCAAACAGCTCCACCAAAAGCAGTCTGATGACAGTGAAAAAAGAGCAAATCCGGTTGACTTAGCCCTGCTCTTTTAAGGATTACCAATAAGTACAGTTGATTATTAGCATTTTTTATAATATTTCTGCTTGTAAAGACCATGTGACATTTCCCTTAAGGCGGAAACATAACAGCTATCCACTTTCCACTACAGTCACCTCTCTATCCTCAAAACTCAGACGAATTGGTGTTTTTCCCAAAACAGAGTTCCATGGTTCTCATAGGATTTATCTCCATTTTGTTTTTTTGTTTTCTTTTTGACCATTGTTCTATTATTCTAAGGTCTTCTTGCATTGTGCTGTTGGCATTTTTGTCAAAAACATCAATGACAGTAGTGCCATTGATGTACTTGACACAAAGGTCAACAGTGCTCAGGTAATTTATCATCAGCAAAAACAACATGGGACCCAACTTCGTTCCTTGATGCTCCTCCCCCCCATTTATAACATCTCTTTTTGACTTTACCCCTTCTACTTCCACCCATTGGGACCTCCCCTGTAAAAAAATCATAGACCCATCTAGTCAAACATCTGGGAATACCATACTGCTCCATTTTCATTGACAAAGTTTAATGATCTGTATAAGATCAAAGGTTTTATGATAATCAACAAGCATGTCCCTAGCATGGTCACCATTATCCCAAGCTCACATACAAATGTCTAACAACTTAGTAACTACAATGGTGATAGAATACCTCTGTTGTGACCCAAACTGATTTGGGTCTAGTTTGGGCTGTACATAGGCCATTAGCTACTTATAGATGAAACCTTCACAAAACTCAGCAATTACACAAGTTAACAAGACAGGCCTAAAATCTTCTTCAAAACAACAGGCAGCCCAACCTTAGGGATGGGTATCACCTTAGCCTCCTTCCACTGCAAAGGGACCTGATCATAAATCAGAGTCTTATAAAAATATTGCATACCCATGGGGCTAACACATCAGCACCCTCCAGCCACACTCAGTTTGGGGATTTGATCAGGTCCCATTTCTTTCCCCACCTTGATTTTCTTCATTTCTTTTGTCAAGCCCTCTATATTCATAAGCAGCCTACTAGGAATATCCAAATCCTCTGTTTGATTTCTGTTTAGAGGAGTTAGTTTTTTTTCCTGACATTACAAAAAGCAGTACTCAAAGAATTCACAAACTCCTCCACTGCCCCTTCAAATTTACCAGACTGTCATCATTTATTGATGTTCCTGTTATTATTCCCAGATCCCAGAAATTATTGGGTATTTCTCCACCTTCCCTGCAAACATTTACTTTCCTTTACTTTATTTCTTAAATAATTAAATTCTACCATGTTCTTTTCTTTAAAAGCAATCTGCCTCTGATGAATTAAGCCTTTAAAGTCATTCATTATCCACTGCTTGTCCCCTCTCCTAATTACCTTCTCAACAGGTGCAACTCTGACCATTACTTCCTTAATTGTCTCTATTACTTTATCCTATGTGTTACACAGGTTATTTGAAACCTAATTAGTATTTATTTTTAACATTAAATATTTTCAAATCCTATCTTTTCTCCCTGTTGTCCATTTCCTATACATCTGAACTTCTTTTGTTCACATTTATTTTCACCTTTTGGAAACTAGATGCTACAATTCTATAGTGTGTTAACATGTCTGTTTGACTTGGATTAACTCCAGTTCAAGACAAATGTACTGCTATAGAAGCCTCAAGACTAAAACATCCCTCTAATTTTAACACTGGATTAAGATTTCTATTTCATTATTCCCATGTGCCCCTTTTGTTTCTGTTTCCGCCTTGCACTCACCACCCCACCCCATCAATCAGGATTGCCACAAAGAAGGAGCTTTTCATAACAGTGATGATGAATGACTAGCTACCTTTAAAGCTAATTCCAATGCAATTCTCTGGTCAGCTGGCAGGATGTCCCTTCCTGAAAGCCAAGCGCATCACCTCCATACCATGCTCAGCCACCATCTTGCCTTGGTGTGGGATTCCAGGGTGACACATGAACCACGTTCTCACAGCAGGCTTGTTTGCCACACCCCTGAGCCAGACTACATTAAGATTAGTGCCAGATCCCTGTCACAGTTTTATTGACCTTGCCAAGAGTTTTAACACTATGGCCCACCCCACTTCCTGAACAAATTGGTGGGGGCCAGATTTTTAAGACTTAGTGGTCAGCTGGTTCCACTCCTACCTCTCTAATCAACATTAGTTTAGATTAAAGGCATCCTATTGCCCCCATCTCATCTGAAATCCCACAGGGTTCCATTTTGGGACCATTTCTCTTCCCCATCTTCTTAAATGACTTCCTTCTGTCTATGTCTCCTTGCACATTCATATGTATATGATCGATACAGTTTTTTTTAGCTTCTGGTTCCTCGGTCCTTGAACTGGAACCATCTCTGAAGCGGGACTTTGACAATGCTAAATGTTGGTGCTGCTCAAACCAGCTCACTCAATGCCAAAAATACTATCTTCTTGATATTTGGCACCAAGCAAAGGCTCACTAGCTTCCCCTCTATCCAGTGTTCATTACTGTTAATGATACCCCCTTAAAGAAATCCATCACTTCAAGAACCTCAGTATTTGACTGGATTGAAATCTTGACCTTTCCTCCACATTGACACTGCACAGTGCTTAATGCTCTGTAGCCAAACAAGTGCTGTCTTCCACTCTCAGGTCACTGTGAGGTTACCCTCAAGATGATCATGCCAGTGTTTGTCAATGCAGTTTTGGTCTGGTGTGCAAATCTACCTTGCCAGACTGGAACCACCTCTCCCATTTCTTTTGTTTCATCCTCAGCTACCTTCCTTGTTCCCCACTGTTACCTTTGCCAAAATGTATGTCTTAGGGATCGATGTCTCTTTATGCCACCTTTCTTTCAAAATACCATTTCTTCCCCTCTGTTGGCCTCCTTACTCCTAGCCCCTCCTTCCTCTCCTCTCCTCTCCTCTCCTCTCTCTTCAATCCTCTCTTCTTCTCTCCTCTCCTCTCCCTTGCTCATACTTCCTCCACTTATACAATACTTGACCCTTCTCTATCCCAAGCATCAAAGTTGATGCTGGGTAATCTTCCTTCTATTCCAGCTTCCCCACCTCTGGAACAGCATCTCCCTCCCACTCCCCATCTACTCCTGCTCCGCCCTCCCCTGCCCAAAGCCCTCCTCAGCAATCATCTATCACCTACCTGCAACTGTGACCAGCAATTTAGAAACATAGAAACATAGAATTTGATGGCAGATAAGGACCGCTTGGCTCACCTAGTCTGCCTATTTCCCTACCTAATGAATAAGCTGTAGATCCTAGTTAACCAACAGCCTACTTCCTCCTACCCCCCACTAGAATTGCTTTATGTCTGTCCCATGCATTCTTGAATTCCCCCACTGTTTTTGACTCTATGACCTCCTCAGGAAGGCTGTTCCATGCATCTACAACCCTCTCTGTGAAGAAATACTTCCTCACATTACCTCTGAGCCGTCCCTCCTCTACCTTCAAATTGTGCCCCCTTGTTCTTACACATCTCTTTTTTTGAAAGATGCTACCCTCTTGGACTTTGTTGATTCCCTTGAGGTATTAGAAAGTTTCTATCATGTCCCCCCTCTCCCTCCTTCCCTCGAGGCTATACATCTTAAGCTCCTTTAGTCTTTCTTCATATGTCTTCTGGTGCAGACCCTGCACCATTTTGGTTGCCCTCCTCTGGACAGCCTCCAGCTTGTCTATGTCATTGCGGAGATGGGGTCTCCAGAACTGTACACAGTACTCCAGATGTGGTCTTACCAACTGTCTGTACAGAGGCCCAACAACTTTCTGTTTTCTACTGGTGATGCCTCTCCCTATGCATCCCATATACCCCCAGCCCTCCTTACTGCCTTCTCACATTGCTGGCCCACCTTTAGGTCATCTGATATGACTACCCCCAGGTCCCTTTCCATTTTTGTTGTTGTCAGTATCTCACCCCCCATTGTGTACTCTTGCCCTGGGTTTTTGTTTCCCAGCTCTGTTCCCTACCCTTTCTCTACCCTTTCTCTTTCCCTTTTTGCCCTCCCCCACCTGTCCTGTTTCTTTCCACCCAAATTCCTGAGCTCTTACTGTCTTTGTAGCTTCAAGTACTTTATGAGGTAGTTTACATGTAGTTGACACTACACTATGCTACACCCTGCTATGCTGCAGAGTTTACATGTAGCTGACATATGTCACAAAATTGCTACCAGGTATTTTCAAAAAGCTTGAGAACCTGACTTCATTTCTCACTAGTATATATTCCTACTGGTGCAGCTTTACAAGCAGAACCAACATTTAATGTGTTTTGAAAATATACTTTATTGTTCTTTAGAAAAATAGTGATCACAGTTATCACTAAATGTCAACAGCATGTTAACTGCCACCATACAGTACACCTGCTTATGGAGTAGGTATTCAGTTACAACTGCAGTTAGTGTTTTATTTGAAAAAAGTAAAGGAAACATATAAAAAAAACATTAACAGCTGTTCCACTTAAGAACCTGTACTAATATGAAAATACAGAAGTGAGAAGTGAAGCTATTTTTTAAACTTCTTTTTCTATCAATTGTACTTTTTGGGACAGGTATCAGCTACATTTAAATCCTAATATGCAGCACAGCGTAGTGTAGTATCACCCACATGTAATCACCCTCTGTGTCTCACCATACCTCCAGTTTGAATAACGATTAAATTTATTGCCAACCCATTTACAAGGGCCACAATGCAGGCCTGGTTAGCTGCTCATGCAACAATGGGATACCCACCCACTCTGTCCCTGGAAGCATCTATAAAACTGGCACTGTGGGGGGAGAAATTAATGACAGGTCCCACTGGTCGGACTATTGGGGTTTGGGAAAAGGCAGAACTCCACACAGTTCACCAGATATATGAACTAGGAATTATCCGGCCATACCAATGTCTGTCCAGGGAATCTGGCCTACACCTCTCCCACTTCTTTATTTATTTATTTATTTATTGAATTTTGTTGACCGGGTAGGCCCACTGGGTCCCAGAGGTCCCTTTTTCAGGGGCGACCCGGGGGTAAAAAATAACATACAGGTAAACAGACAGTACAAGCAGGTAAGCAGAGCTGTAAACATGCATAAATTCCAAATGGTTTAACAGTGAAAACACACATAAGGCAAATTCCATACTGTATAACTGTGAAAGACTTAATGGCATTTACAATATGAAAGGTGGAGAGGGAGGAGGGGCCGTGACATAAGGTCAGTTCCTTATGCATTGGCAAGTGCTCCTGGTGAGCAGGTGTGCTTTGAGCTTAGACCGGAAGCAGGGGCTCGACCCTGCCTCCCGTACCTCCAGTGGGAGTTTGTTCTAGTGGGAAGGGGCTGTAAAAGCAAAGGACCTGGACCCAGCTTTAGTCTTTGTTTTGGAGACCACAAGGAGGTTTTGACCTGAGGAACAGAGACTCCTCAGATTGGTTTTGACCCTAACTAGTCCTTTGAGACTAGGGGGAGGTAAGGGCCCCAGAAGCTTAAAAGTGAGACATAGTGTGGGGTAGATGAGGCGGCTTCCAATGACGGCCAGCTGAGCTTGGATTGAGCCTGCAGTGGTGTGTCCTAGGTGTGATAATGTGGCAAATCGGACAATCTTATGTATAAGGTCTGGAGCCTGCCAAGTTCCGTGAGAGGCCACGCCTTGAAGAATAGGTGCCGATAAGTGAGCTTGGGAGAAGGACGCTTAGTTGCGATGGAAACTCTGGCTTCAGGATAATCTGGTCCTTTATTCTGTAGAGGATACCGAGTTTTCCATGTATGGTTTTGGTGAGTTGGTCAACATGATTTTTTAGGATGAAGCCTTGGTCCAAGGTTAGCCCTAGGTATTTAGTTGAGGTAACCACCTCAAGTTTATCACCCTCTAGACTGCAGCTGAAGGGCAGCGACCTCCGGTTCCAAGGATCAGGCCCGAACAACATCGCTTTAGTTTTACTGGTGTTTAATACCATTTTGTTCCGAGGAGCCAGTCCTCCATCTGAAGAATGTCCTCTTGGAGGGCATTCCCCAGTTCTCCAAGTTAGGGAGGCTGTAAATGACAGCATCGTCCGCCTATTGGATGACGCTGCTGCTCCCGCAATGTAAGTGCAGATCGTTTATAAACAAAGTGAAGAGAAGGGGACCAAGTATTGACCCCTGAGGTACTCCTACTTTGAGCGGTGCAGACTGGGAGACATAGTTCTTCCACTTGACCCTCTGGGTCTGGCCCGTGAGGTAACTAGCAAACCATCCTAGGGCATGTGCGTCCATGCCAAGAGCGCACATTTTTTGTAAAAGGAGGTTGTGGTTTACCAGGTCAAATGCTTTAGACAGGTCCATGAAGACCGCGCCTGTGCTGACCCCTGAGTCATTATTGCCCAGGATTTCAGTCGAAAATTTGGTTAGTGCAGTGTCCGTTCCATGCTTGGCTCTGAAGCCGTGCTGCGATGAAGAGATTACCTGGTGTGTTTCCAGATATTCGCGTAGTTGAGAGCAGACAAGCTTCTTGTAATTTCGCTACATTATGACAACAAGGAGATAGGCCTGTAGTTCCCAATAGGCTCGGGTAGACCCTCCCTTGTGAATGGGGATCACTAGGGCCTGCTTCAAGGCTCAGGGACACACCCTCCATAAAGGACTGGTTTATCAGCCAGGTTAGGGGCTTAGCTAATGCTGGGGCACCCTCCTTGAGGATTCGGAGTCTGGATCCCATCGGGCCCCGGTGCCTCGCCTTTAGGGATTTAATGATGAGCAGAACCTCCCTTCCTAACCAGCCGCAGATGAAACAGAGGGCGGTCTAGTTCAAGGGGCAGGTGCCTGTTAGGTTCATTCTTGTTATCTAAGGACCCACCTTATGCGCTTCCAGGTTTGTGAAGAAACCGTTTTAGGGCCTCATGCGAGAGCCTCTTGAGTACTTCGCCTCGTCACCAGGATAGGCTGGTTGTTGATTTCATACCTCCTTTTAGGAGTTCGTTAATGTGCGACCAGAAGTATCTAGGGTTTCCCAGGTTAGCTTTTTGGAGATTGGTGATATATTCATTCTTAGCTTTCTTTATGGCCAGTTTGCATTGGTTTCTGAGGGCCCTGTAGCTAGTAAAGTCCACTGAAAACTTAGTTTTCCTGAACTTTTTCCATGCTTTGTCCCAAGTAGACATCAGGGCTTTTAGGGGGGATGAGATCCACTTATAACAGCTACCTTTGACCCTATAGGTTTTCATAGGGGCAACGAGGTCAGTGACTCTAGTGAGGGTGGTTTGGAAAAATTTTACAGCTTCCTCCAGGTTAGGTAGGTGTCTAATGGGGTTCCAGTCAGTGCTATTTAGGTATCCTATGAACTGGTCAGGGTGGAAGTTGGAGTAGTCTCTGGTAGTAAAAGATCTAGGAGGGACTTTAATAGCATTATTCTTCCAAATGACAAATATAGGCGAATGGTCGCTCAAGGCATCTCCCAGGATCCCAGGATCTTTACATACTTACAGGTCTGGAATCACCTTTTGGGGGCCAAGAGCACCACGGTCACACCTATTCCCATACAAAGACCCCCTCCGGAGGAGGGGCTGTTGGGAAACACAGGAATGCACACCCACAGATCATTAATAATATGTTATAGAGAGACGGCCCTGTGGCACTGAGAGCTGAGGCGCTGGTCGCCTTACCTCATGCAATGCTGGCAACCTGTGTTTGGGAATGAGCACAGACTGCCGGGGATTGGCAGGGGCGGGGAAGGATTGAGCATCTGACAGACTGCTCTCCTTCTTCTCTCGGGAGGGGGGTTTTCAGCTGTCGGTGTCTGGTTGCCCCTAGCGGAGGCTGGGGGACATGGCTGCCATGCTGCAGACAGGGGAGGAGTCAGGGCAGATGCTAGGAGGGGAGCGCATGCGGATGCATGCATGCTCCACTCTGCAGGTGTCATTGCACGCCCCAACCCCTAGGGGAAGGAAACAGAAAATAAAAGCTGCAGCAGTGTGATGGAGGGCACCTCGCAGGCTCCGCTCCAGGCCAGCCATGGCACTGGCCCCTTGAATCTGGTCTCCGGTAGGGGCTGGGGGAACCCCACTGGCCCTGCCGGCGGGGGCAAGCTCTGGGGCCAGGTCAGTGCCGGATGGTGGACATCAGGAGACAGGGCTGGGGGCACCCTCTAGATGTAAGCCAGCAAAGAAAATAATAGCTGTAAAAAAAACCCCCCAAAAAAGCAATGTTTTAGAGTACTCTAGGAAGCTTGCCCCACACACTAGAGAAGTTAAAGGAGAAATGGGATAGAGATATGGAAGGGGAAACCTTGATGGAAGGGGACTGTAGAATGATTCTGCACAGGTGGTATGAGCCGCTCAGTTAGTAACAGACTGACAGCAATCCATTTTAATGTTCTTCACAGAACCTATTTCACCCCTGCAGTAGCCCACAGAATAGATCCCTCTTGCTCGGACCTCTGCCTGCAGTGCCAGGCCCAGAAGGGGACTTTCATACACACATGATCTGGGAGTGTGATAAAACAAGGAGTTTCTAGTAAAGTGCCACAAAAATAATGCAAAGAGTGTTGAGAGACACACAAGAAATAGGCATGGGGGAAGTACTTCTGGGATTGCCAGGGAGATGGAGGAAAGGTGAAGGATTGGGGCACCCACTATGGTCCCTAGCCATGGTAGTTGGAAAACAGGCTCTGGCCTGTCACTGGGGAAAGGAATTAACTCCCACGGTTTCTGAATGAGCTCAAAAATTGCTTAACTGTATGAAGCTTGAACACGCCCAATACAAGGCAATGGATAAGGAAGACAAGTTCCAAGCACTATGGGGACCATTGGAAGATGCCATTGCACATTTATGGTTTCCAACATTTTAGAGAATAACTCAGCAGGGGTGGGTCCAGTTACACTCACAATATACATGGGGGGGAGGGGTGGCGAGCAGGTAAACTAACTGATATGTGTGTATGTATCAGTATAAATATACTAGAACAGGGGACTCCATCAAATCCTAACATCAAACTGGAGCTGCAGGGAACATAGAAATGAAATGAAATACTTTGTATGGACCGTTGTTTGTAATGTATTAGCAATTATGTTACTAATAGTGTATGCATGTACTCTCTGACCTATATACGAAAGAAAGATTTGAAATGTGCTGTATGTGGTGAAATTTTAAAATAACATTTTTAAACAAACATACCTCCAGTTTAATTAACTAAAAGATAATACAGCATATTGTATTTACTTCCATTGTATTTTCCTTTGTATTTATTTTATTTAAATTTGTGTCATTTTTAAACAATAGTCACTGTAACATGCAACTGTATTTCCATTTGTTTTCATGTTATTTTGTACTACTTTTCATTTTGTACCTTTACAGTTGTTTTTCTTCCTTTATTTATTTATTCATTTATTTATTTTTTATTTATTTATGTATTAATTTGGTGATACACCTTTGAGCACAGATACTCATTTACAAAGGTTCCACATTAGCATTTGGATGCAGCACACCGACAAACTCCAAATAAGATTGCATGCAATAGTTTACATCATTAACACAGCTATAAATAAGATAAATTGCAAAAAACTTCATTAATGCATTAGTTAGGGTTGCCGCAACAAAAACAGTGAAATGTGGCATTAGGGTTTCACCCTAACACCCCACCCCTACCCTGCACAGAGCAAAAGGCATCAGGGGGGTAGCATTGGGGTCATCAACCCTAACGCTCACCCCATTCCATTATAAAATAAGCTGGGTGGGTACAGAATAGGAGAATGGGGTGAGTGTTAGGACTGATGACCCCAATTCCACCCCCTAGTGCCTCTTTGTCTGCATAGGGTAGGGGTGGGATGTTAGGGTGAAACCCTAACTCCACATTTCCCTACTTTTGTTGCAGAAATCCGAACTAATGCATTAATGAAGTGTTTTGCAATTTATTTTCATTACCTGTGGAGATAATATAATAGTATCCTTATTTTACGTTGGGACCTGCCCTCCCATCCCTTCATTGAAATGGTGTAACAGTATCCTTATTTTAAAGTGGGAGTGCAGGGTCCTTTGGACCCTGTGGTCCCATCTCTCCATTGAGATAGTATTTACGGTGGGAGTGCAGGGTCCTTTGGTCCCTGCGCTCCCATCCCTCCATTGAGATAGTACAACAGTATCCTTATTTTATGGTGGAAGCACAGGGTCTTTGAACCCTGAACTCCTATCCCTCCATTGAGATAATATTTACGGTGGGACTTGGTGCTGAAAATGTTCAAATTCCCACCAAAACATAATTCTGCGTGACCGCAATGCTGTTCTATACCACAACTTTGAAAACCCATTTTGGGCAGGATTTAAAAAATGACAGCTGTGACACACATGAGGTGGAGTAATATGAAGACTACGTTGAAAATACTGAAAATTTTCAAAGTTACGAGTTTGTGTAACGAGATTGTAATGAACGCCCATAACGTAGCCATTTTTTGAAATTGTGACCCCAAATTTTCAACATAGCCTTCTTATGACTCTGCCTCATGAACAATATGACTGTCATTACACAAATCCCACTGGAAAGGTGATTTCACCAACTGACCATGAAATCACCTTTCCAGCAGGAGTCGCCTAGCAACAGTCATATTGTTCATGAGGTGGCGTCCCCAAAATGGCATGTTGAAAATTTGGGAACAAAATCACTTAAAACAGCTGAGTTACAAGTATATGTTGACCCCCCCCCATGAAATGCATTTACCTTAGTTCATATCGCAGTCACCGGTTCCAGCAGCAAGACATGACTTTGGTTGACAGAGCGAGTCTCAAACCTGGGATATGTGAAGGTGAGTAAGGATCTGTGGGGGCATCATGGAGGGTGTTGGGAGGTGGGTGCACAGTGGGTGGTCAGGTGGGGGGTTATGGGCATGATCGGTGATGGCCTTTTTTTATTTCAGTTCACAAATGAGCAAAATACTAAGAGGGTTTTTTTTTTTTTGCTAACAAGTGAAAAAAAAAAAGGGACCAACATTGGGGATGCCACTGCCACCAATGATTACTGGAGCATTGGTGGGTGGGGGGTACCACTACACACCAGGGAATACCACCAGCAGCATTGTGCCCCCTCCCAAAAAAAAGGGGTTTGGATATATAAAAAAAGGAATAAAAATAATAATAATAAACTATGTATGTGTATGTATGTGTATATATATATATATATATATATATATTTTCATTGCAAAAAAACTCCATTAATGCATCAGTTAGGGTTGCTAGTACGCTGATAAAAGTTTGGAAATTCGGTGTTAGAGTTACCAACCCCAACCACCCCATCCCCACCCCCACCCTCATCACACCAACAGGCATCAGGGAGGTACATTGGGGTCCGTGCTGCCCAGCTCTCACCCCATTCCATGTGTAAACAAGCTGAGGTGGTGCAGTATAGAAGAATGGGGTGAGAGTTAAGTCCAATGACCCCAATGCACACCCCAATGCCTGTTTGTGTGAGGAGGGTGGGGATGGGGTGGTAGGGGTTGATAACCCTAACACTGAATTTTCAAACTTTTGTCGGTGTACTATCAACCCTAATGGATGCATTAATGGAGGTTTTTGCAATGAATTTCCCTTCTTTGTGAGAAAATGTAATTTTTTTTCTTTTTTTTCCATATTTTATTTGTGCTCCTATGCTCCGTGCCCCCTTCCGACCAACCCTCCCAGCCCTGACATCCCAGAATTACTGGGGCTTACCTTTCTGCCCGGCCCAGGAGCAGAGCCTGCAGAGAGTCAGGCTTCACCTTGCGACTGGAGGATTTGGTTTTCTCCTCAGTTTTCTCCCCTGGTCCCCATTGCTGGGGCACACATGCCATACCTGTGTGCATGGAGGCACGCACACATCTGCAGAAGTTCCGCAGCACCCACCCCTTCTGGGCGCCTGCAGACCCACACTTCCCCCAGGCCTCCACGTGAGGGCAGTCATTCAGCGGGAGTGCAACCCTTCCCCTCCCAGGACAGGAGAGCTGTCCTCCAGACGCTCAATCCTTTCCTTCCCCACCAACCCCCAACGGCCAGGGCTCATCCTGAACCCAGGTTGCTGGCATGGTGCAAGGTATGGCGTCCAGCACCTCAACCCTTAGTGCCACCAGGCCGGTGAGAAAATGTAATCTAACTAACAGATGGTATGTGGTAGCGGGGCCCTGCACTCCCCTCACACTACCCATTTTGTGTAATGGTATGCGTATGGGGGAGTGCGGATCCTCTGCACCCTGTGCCCCCAATTACACATAAGTACAGAGCCATATAGCAGCCCCATAGTACTCAAAAGGAACCCTGGCAACATGTATTTGGCAATATCTCAGTAACCGTAACAACTATGAAAAAAATTCCACTGCAGTGGTATTCATGACTACGATACTTCCATGCATGCTTAGTGCACCTAAGGGGTGGCCTATGCTACAGAGAATGAAAAATCCGTATCTCGCACCATTTCCAAGATATGGGCATCGAATGTCACCCTACAAATTTCAGCCCAAAAGCCCCAAATGTTATGGTGCAGTGCGGTGGCAAAGAATTGCTGACTTTGGGAGATGTTTCTGTCGAAAACTGTGACAGTTTTCCAAAAATGGGCACAACACTTTCATGATTTGTGACAGTGTCGCATCCGTTCTGTCACAGATTTGTGACATTGTGGGGGTGTGATTGCCAAACAGGCATTTCTGGTTTTTTTTCCAGAAAAAAAAGATAGTGCTGTGATCCTAAGGACCCGACTAGGTAAATACAACAGTCAGTGTTTAACTAGGGGGTCCCAAATTTAAACGCCAAGCATTTCTCTCTCTCTCTCTCTCTCTCTCTCGCTCTCTCACTAACTGAAAACAAGATGATCACCACATGACAGTAAAAGGGCCATTTGCAACAGTAAAATGTAGTGGCGGCAGCTTTCGAGAGACATTTTTTTCCCCGTTGACTATGATGGGAACCTTTTTTTTTGGAATAACTTTTGAGCAGTTTAATATTTTTTCACCAAATCTTTGAAAGGCACATCAGTGATACAGATTGCATCTTCCCTGAAGATTTCAGACCAAACGGACAAATAGTGTGGGCTATAGCCACGAGCAAAGAAATGAGCAAAAAAACCCATTTTGTTTGCATTTTTGGGCACTCTGCAGCTCTACAACAACTCATTCAACCATAACGCAACTTGCCAGATCCAGATATCTTAGGTACCAGACCACGAATGCAAAGTTTCAGACAAATCCGTTGTATGGTGGCAAAGTTATTAAAGTGCACAATTTGGGATTTAACATAGAAGTGGCCATGCAACCCTAACTATACTGGCACTACCATGCCAGTATAAAATTTTATATATATACACACTGTATATATATTATAGTGTCACGGTAGTGCCACTATAATTAGGGTTAACTACCCCATTTAAGGTTAAAGTGTGAAATGTTGCAGCTTAATAACTTTGCCACTGTATGAAAGATTTGCATGAAAGTTGGCAGACACTGAGCAGTACCATAGATCTCTGGATCTGCCAAGTTTTGTAATGATCGGATGTACAGTGGCAGAGCTATAAAGCACAATAGAAAGTCGTATTTACGCTTTTTTTCGAAATTCTTTGCTTGCGCCTACAGATTGCACGGTTTGTGTGACCGGTCCAAAAACTTCAGGGAACATGTGGCCAGGGTCCCCGAAGTACCTTTCAAAGATTTTGTGAAAAAATATTAAATGGTTCAAAAGTTATTCAAAAAACAAGTTTCTCATTATAGTCAATGGGAAAAGTTAACAAAAAGTTTGACAGTGTCACAAAGCAGTTTTTAGTGTCACAAATGATCCCTGTAGTGTCACAAATCCACCATTTTGTTTTCAGCTACTGGTAATAGAAATGTTTGCCATTTGAATTGGGGACCAACTAGGGACACAATTCTTTTTGTGCTCACCTAGTCGAGCCCTGAGGATGATAGCCATGTCTTTTTTGGGGGGTTAAACACCCCAGAAATATGTTTTTGAAATTTTTTGAAACAGTAGTGTCACGAAGTAGTGTCACACATTCGACACTTTCATGAGTTTTTTTTGCGAAAGAGTCGTGATTTGTGACACTACTTTGCGACACTATGCCCAAAATAACAGGAATTCTTTGCCACCCTGCTGCAAAAGAATGGTTTGGTCTTTTGGGCTGAAATTTGGAGGGAAGAAAGCCAACATCCCACTGATGTGCCTTTTGCTGGTGACAAAATATTATAGGGCTGCAAAGTTACGGCTCTCCAAAGCTGACTATTTTTCCCATAGACTAATATTACGGCATCCACTGCGCCTTTCGGGGCCCGTATGTCGAAAACACTTCAAGATACGGACTTTTCGTCAGAAAAATGCTTAGCCCCCCACTAGGGGGCTAAATGCAATACTAGCCAGGAAAGTCATAAATCACATGAAATGTGTTTTTTTTTCTACGTCATACGGTTCCTGAGATATAAGCTTTTAGTATTCCAAGTGTCCATTTTCTGCTCTATGGGCCATTATTATGCATATATTCTTTGTATTCTCTGTGTTTCTCTATGCAGCTTTTGGGGGAAAAATGGCTGTGCGTTTTCATTACTGTTACAGTTAGCGTTTCCACTTGCGTTTTTGTTACTGTTTGCATTAGTGTTCCCTTCTATGCCACCATGTGCGTTACCCTTTGTGTTTTCATTTGCGCTTGCATTAGCGTTACTATTAACATTTGCAGTGCCATTACTGTTTTTGTTTGCGTTTCCTTTTGCATCACCATGTGCATTTCCATTTGCATTTGCGTACATGCTTCCGTTTGCATTTCTGTTTCTGTTTGTGTTTTCTTTGATGTCATCGTTGCTGTTACCGTAAGTGTCTGCATTTCCAATTGCATTACCATGACCGTGCGCTTTACGGTTTGCATTTCCGTACACGCTTGCATTTGCATTTCTGTTTTCATTAATGTTTATGCTTGCATTTCTAATACGGTTTGCGTTATTGTTTACATTTGCGTCACCATGTGCGTTAGCATTTGCGCTTGCGTTTGCGTTGCCATTACTTCATTATTTGTGGTGCACGTTCTCAAAAAGAAGGGAAATGCATGCCAAAAAACTCTGTTTAATGCATCAGTTAGGGTTGTTCCACAGCGACAAAAGTGAGTAAATTCGATGTTAGGGTTCCCACACTCCTTGCACCCAACCCTGCCCGCACCAACAGGCATCGGGGCGTGTGTTGAGGTTATCAGTCCTAACTCTCACTCCATTCTCCTATCCTGCACCACCTCAGCTTGTTTACACATGAGATGGGGCTAGAGTTAGGACCGATGACCCAAAAGCACACCCGATGCCTGTTGGTGGGGGTGGGGTGGGTGGGGTGCAAGGGTGTGGAAACCTAACAACAAATTTCCTTGTTTTTATCACTGTGGAACAACTCTAACTGATGCATTAAACTGAGTTTTTGCTGTGAATCTCTCTCTCTCTCTCTCTATATATATATATACACACATAACACAGGGTGGGGGTGCCACTAGACATCAGCGATTTTCCCTTTCCACGGGAGTCACATCAACAAGAATGTGCAAAATGTAACAAAATGGGGGGAAAGGAATTTTTTTACAACCCCATGCCTCGGGAGGGGGGACTTGGAATACAGGAAACATCCCATACCTTGGGAGGAAGACACCTCTGTAGCCCACCACATCCCTTGCTGACTCCTGCTTTCTGGACCTGATCACCCCCATCCTTCACCCTTCACCTGTGCCTGGTATCAGATGTGAGGTATGATCACTGTGGAGTGCACAGGATCAAGGCAGAGCTAGCTGATGGGGCCCAATACACGGTGACCAGAGGGAAATAGAGTTGAAAAAAAAGAGCGTTCCTAGCCATATTCCTGGTGGGGTATTGGTTTTGGACAGGACGTAAAATGTTTTGCAGCACAGGAGGTATGAGGCCCAGCAGAGCTTTCTTACCAAACAAGCACATTTGGAATTTTATTCCATCCTTCAGTGGGAGTAGAGGGACCAAGTATGGGTGAGTCTATCGGCACCAAGAATGAAATAGCAGTCCTTGTTCAGCACCAGTGTGACCCTACTGAGTACAGCATCAGTGGCCGCACCATATATTGTGATGCCATAGTCAATAATAGGGAAGACAGAACTAACCACAACAGCCCACTTGGCTTCAGTGGTGAGGTAATGCCTTTGCCTGAAGTGGGCACCAAGTTTCCTGTTAGCCGAACTGACAACACATGGGGCACAAAGGAGAGGGCATCATCATCAATGGTGACCCCTAAATATTTAAAGGTGTTGACCTGTTCCAAAGTGGTCTCACTCTCATTGAGGATTGAGAGGGGACTGACCTTTTTCCTCATCTGTGGCCCTGCAAACAGAATTTTGTTTTAGTCTTCTTGTGGTTCAAAATTTGTTTATTACCTTTGAACCAGTCCTCAAGAGATGAAAAATTACGCTGAAGATCTCTTGTTAGGGCCTCCTGGTATAAGCCACTAGTGTACATGACAGTATCATCTGCATAGAGCAGTACCCTAGAGGTGGGGCAGGCATCTGGGAGTTAGTTAATAAAGAGACTGAAGAGTAGTGAGCCCAGTATAGAGCCTTGCGGCACACCAGTCATGACATGTTTGGTGTCAGATAGCACTCCATTTATTTTCACACGCTGTGATCAGTGAGAAAGGTAGCTTCTGAACCAGGACACAGTGTCCGAGGAGAGGCCAATGGAGTGGAGCTTGTTTGGCAGGAGTAGGTGGTTAACCAGATCGAAGGCTTATGTAAGATCAATATAGATGGAGCCCATTGGATTGTTATTATCAAGGGCCTCCTGTATGAAGTCTGTGATTTGATGTGGACAGTATTGGTACTATGGAGTTTCCGAAACCCATGCTGTTGCTGGCTTTGGATATTATATTTATTTAGATAAGAGATTAGCTGGTCTGAGACCACTCTCTCCAGCACCTTAGAGAAAGGGGAGAGAATGGATATGGGCCTGAAATTTGAGACTATGGTTTGGTCATCACTTTTGTGTACAGGTGTGACCAAAGCTATTTTCCAAATGTTCAGGAACTGGGAGTATAGTACCTCAAAGAAAAGTTGAAGAGTTTGGTTAGTGGGAGAGCAAGCTCATCAAGGGACAGAGTAACTAGTTTCACATCCAGAGTGTCACTTCCTATTCTGGTTTTCCCAGAGCTTTCTTGACATATCTAATAGTGTCTGCAACACTTTATTACTTCTTCCCCCAGGTGGCAGCTGGAATTGACCTTTGGGTCAAAAAACTTTTCCTGGACAACACACAAATACATGTCAGACCAAATGATGCCATTTTGCTTATCATGACTCCCCCACCATCTCCCTTTGAGGCCATTCCAATGTCCCTGTCTACCTGCTTGTGGTACTACATCCAGGGCTACCTCCTCTCCAGTCTCCAAGTTGTCCAAACCCTCCTCCGGCTCTGCTCTATTCCTAACAGAGGACCCTCCCTACAGGGCAGTGTAGTATGGGCTACATTAAGTAAAATCTTCTATTCATTATTCTTCTGGGAATTTATCTTTCTTAATGTAATGTGGTACAGTACATACAGTACTTGGTAATTCAGGATACTATAAACTTAGTTTCTGCTAAATACACCTGCAGTACTATATGTACCTACTGTATGCACGCAAGTCCATGACAGACAGTTTTGAATCTAATCAGAGTTTTTAACCTCCTTGAACCATGGCAATTACTTTGGAGAGTGCTTATTTTTACCCAGAACGTTATTTTTAATTGAATAATTTGTTTAAAGTTTGCTCTCCAGTTGTAATTGATAGCAAGGGCTCAGTCAGCTGAATATGTCACTCCATTCCTAATGGCATGAAAACAATACTAGTCAGGTCACCAGCTTTAAAGAAATAGTTCAATTAAAAAGAAAGCATTGGTTATGGGGAAAAACACAAAAATCAGTTTTGTGTTTTATGGTTATCAGGCTCCCCAGTTAATTTAGGCCTGTGGCATGCCTCTTGAAACAATGGCTATAGATTGCAGTAAACAGTTCATGTAAAGTTATCTGTCATGTCTGTTATACTATACTTTGGTTCCCAAATCCAATCAACATTAGCTTGTTAACTAATTAATGTAAGTGATTGAGTGGGACATTTACAGAGAATACTTCAGCTTATGTGGGAAAGTGCCAGGGGAACTTGTGGGAGGATGTATGTGCCTTCCACAACAAGAATTCATGCCAGACTTTAATCCTTCTGGCTCCTTTGAGCACTCACCTCAGTGCTCTGTTTCACAGTTTTTGTTTGCTACAAAATTAGCAGATTTTTAACATTTGTAGAATGGAATGGAATGTGTTTTTTTTATATAGCAGCTCTCATATATATTGTATCCCAAAGCGCTATACAAAGCAATAGATACTGGTAGTACAGGAACTGTATGATACACATGCAGAAACTAACAGTGATTACACAACATAGGCAGCTACACTGCATTAGAACCTATGTTATTAAGGGAGGCAAATTTGACTAGGACACTAGGGATAACTTTCTTGTTCTTTCCAAACATCCCATCGGATCTTTTACTTCTACCTAAGCAACCACCAGAGAAGGGCAAAAGGGACCTTGTTTTAACATTTCACCTGAAGGATAGCACTTCCAACAATATAGCATCTGTATAAAGATGAACACTAAAACTGTATTTCCTAACAATCACTCAGAGAGATACTACATACATATTTACCAGTATTGGTGCCAATATGGATTGCTGAGATACTCTACAGGTGCTCACAGCTGAGGAAGATGAGCGCATTCCAATTGCCACAGAGTGCAAGCTGAAGGTAAGAACAGAATCAGTCTAAATACTGTCCCTGAAACACCCTATAACAACATAAATTCGTTCTATGTCATATCAGCGATAGAAAAACAATGCTGACCATATGAGCAACTGTACACCACCAAAAACTGATAACAGTGATATACAGTATAGCGCCTGCAATACAAACCAACCAGCACTCAATTCAACAAAAACTTGTGTTTTACACGGGGGCTACTCCCCTTCCCGTACCCCCCAGATGTTTAATAATAAACTCCGGGGGGGGGGTTGATACTGCGGAAGAGGGGGAAACTCAGGAAGGGGGTTACATTGAGTGAAGGATTTCAGCAGGGAAGAATGTTGAGGGGGACAACCTACAAGCAGGGGTACACACAGTCAGAGGAGCGGGGAATGGGACACAAAATAAAATAGATAAAAACAATGACAATATTTAAACAAAAAAAAACATAACATGCCAACAGCCAGTCCCGAATCCAGGTCACCCAACACAAAGGCAGTGACCTTAGCCACCAGACCAGATGGCCAGCTGGGAGCTGTCCTGATGAAAAACCTACATATACTATATCAACTTTATTGAAACACTATGTGCTCACATACACTGTGCTATTAATAGCACATAGCTATTAACCACGCATCGCTGTCTTTCCTTTCGCTATTTTGACTTTGCTTAAATTATATCACTCAGAAGGACTCGCTGTCTTAATTGGCTACCACACAAATTTTGTATTCTCTTAATGCACGCTATGAAATCAATGTGAAAAAGATCCTCCTAGCATTTAATTACAGGGATGTGATGTATGGTGCTGGCCCCAAATCCCCAGGCTGGACTCTCTTTCCTACCCTTTCTGTTGCATTGCTTTTGATTGCCCACCCATATCCACTACTGCTTTCTTTACATCTCTCTCCCACACCCCTCCGTAGAGGGCCACAGCCTCTCCTAGTGTACTTGCCGCATTGCCAAGTTCCGCATTGTCTCCCTACACTATTCTGCTGCCTCCATTTTCTTCTTGACTGCTCTCTCCCCTCCTTCTCCTCCTACTTCTTCAGAAGCCATGACTCTTACTCCTTATTCCTCCTTTTTTCTCCTAAAATCTCTGCTGGCCAAGCTGACTTCTCATTTAAACTACCGCATCTCTGGTCTAACCCCCTCTCCCTTTACTGATCCTTGTCCTTGATTGCCTTGAAACATTCACTTCATAACCACAATACTCATGGTTGTTCCTGTTCCCCCATACCTCATAGATAGTTGGCAGCTATAGTACAAGTCATTTTGTGCAGCTTTCGACAGGGCACCTGGCTGCACAAAATTACTATACTTGTCTTGTTGGCTTGCTTTTGTAACTTTTTGCAACTTTGGCAATAACCGATAATAAACTACAAGCTTTGGTTAAGCAATGGTGCGTCTATTACCTTCATTGGAGTTATAGCTCCTGGCTCTGGAGTATGAGTGGTTTTGTCTTTCATTTTACCAATCATTTAGACAGTTTGTAGAAGCATTAGCAATCATGCAGGGGTTAAAGGATTAGGCTGACTATTGCAAATTGTCATAACGTGGTTAATGCAGGCATTGTTCATGTGCAAACAGATCAAATGTACTGTCAGTCTGTTAAGGGCTATGTGCATGATGCACAACACAGGGTATTGTCTTTTTCATGAGGGTGTGATGGTAAATGCTGCAAGTCGCGTGTCCTTTTGGGCAGTGGACTTGGATAGGGTTGTGTAGTGACTACACCAACCACCTAGCAACAACAATAATAATAATCACGAGAGCCAACAGCTGATTACAAGGAGAGGAAGGCACAAGTTCTAGATAGTGTTATGGATTGAAGTTTATTGTAGTACAACAATGTCACACCAATACAAAGGTTTGCACCATACAATGGCTGGAACATCACCACAGCAAGGTTTGTCAATGGAGCTTCTTGTACTATGATGGTTTTTACTACTCTACAAGATAACATACACTTTATGCAATTATTTGTGTGCTCCATGCAAGGATTCTTATGCAAGGACTCATGCTTTATGCAAGAGTTCTTTGCTTTCTGCAAGAATTCTTATGCTGTAGTCAAGGATTCCTGTGCACTGTTCAAGGATTCATTTGCTCTTTACAAGGACTTATGTGTTCCTTGCAAAGCTTCTTAGGCCCTATGCAAGGATTATTATACTCTATGCTAAGAATTATCATGCTCTACTAAAGAATTCTTATATTCTATTCCCTACTGGATCCACCACACTAATCTAAAGGGCATTCAAAACTTATATGACTATATATGATATTCTAATCCCTTCTCAGCACTACCTTGAGCAAAGGGTTTATGTGAGGAATAGGGTTGTCAGAACTAGTTCGTCAAAGATTCGAACCCTCCTCGAACCCTGGTGTTCGAGTTCTAACTTAGAACTCGAACACTAAAAGGTTAGCAAAAGGGTTCGAATCTGAGTCCCAGCGTGTGTGTGGGAGAGGAGGGCGGAGGAGGCACGTCCCAGCAGGCAGCCCCAAAGGGGGGGGTGTAGGGGTATGTGTGGGGACTGAGGAGGCATGTTCCAGGCAGCAGCAGGCAAGTAGCAGCCCCGATGTGGTGGCGGGGGTGCAGCAGCAGCAAGTGTTGTTGGGGGAGGTTGAACTTATTTGCCATCCACCGTGAGTTGTCTGTTTGTACTTGCGTAACGTACTTACGTACATACGCTCAAGTGAAGTCATCCTCCTCATCACCTGACCAATAGTATGTGGTCAGGTGGGGGTCAAGTAAGCTGCACGAGCCGCAGGATCTGTGGGGGTATTTATAGGCAGAATAATGCAAGCCGAGACAGAGCGCCATTTGCTGAGGATTCAGGAGGCAGCAGCAGCCTACTTAACTGTAGCATTAGCGGTTAGAATACCGCTACTCTACTACTGCAGCCAGGCATTCTCTTGCCCAGGTCAGTGTGGCTGCAATCGGACTGCAGCGAGCAATTGCTAGTTGCTGCAGTGCTATTTAAAGAATTCCATCATCCATTTTCCTGTGAGACCGAGAACGAGAGAAAGGCTGAAAAAAAGGTTCAAAATTAACGGTCGGGTGGGAGTGGGACTAGAGGGAGGTTCAGGTGGAGGGATTAATCAAGAATTGGGAAGGGATTGGGGAATAGGAAGGGATCGAGATCGAGATCAATCAATATCAGGAGGACTCAGGAGAGAGAATAAAAATATAAGAAGAAGTGAAGAACCTTTGTGAAATGTGATTGTGATTATTTGAAACTGCAGCACTGCACAGTGGTGCACACTCAGCAGCTGCCAGCAACAAGCATATAACAAGGGGCAACAAAAAGGCAAATAAATCTGTACCCTACCCAGTGTGTGTTACAGAGAGAAGCCCAGTGGCCAGTTGTGTGGTGGCATTAACCTTACATGACAGAAGTGTAGAAATATAATTCTCATTCCCTGAGTTGTCAGTTATGTATGTGACTCTGTCTCCTGTGGTCAGCCCATCACCCTGCTGCTGTGTGCCCCTTGACTGCACTGTACGCTACCCAGTGTGTGTTACAGAGAGAAGCCCAGTGGCCAGTTGTGTGGTGGCATTAACCTTACATGACAGAAGCGTAGAAATATAATTCTCATTCCCTGAGTTGTGTGTGTGACTCCGTCTCCTGTGGTCAGCCCATCGCCCTGCTGCTGTGTGCCCCTTTGACTGCACTGTACCCTACCAGTGTGTTACAGAGAGAAGCCCAGTGGCCAGTTGTGTGGTGGCATTAACCTTACATGACAGAAGCATAGAAATATAATTCTCATTCCCTGAGTTGTGTGTGTGACTCTGTCTCCTGTAGTCAGCCCATCACCCTGCTGCTGTGTGCCCCTTGACTGCACTGTACCCTACCCAGTGTGTGTTACAGAGAGAAGCCCAGTGGCCAGTTGTGTGGTGGCATTAACCTTACATGACAGAAGCGTAGAAATATAATTCTCATTCCCTGAGTTGTCGGTTATGTATGTGACTCCGTCTCCTGTGGTCAGCCCATCACCCTGCTGCTGTGTGCCCCTTGACTGCACTGTACCCTACCCAGCGTGTGTTACAGAGAGAAGCCCAGTGGCCAGTTGTGTGGTGGCATTAACCTTACATGACAGAAGCGTAGAAATATAATTCTCATTCTCTGAGTTGTCGGTTATGTATGTGACTCCGTCTCCTGTGGTCAGCCCATCATCCTGCTGCTGTGTACCCCTTGACTGCACTGTACCCTACCCAGTGTGTGTTACAGAGAGAAGCCCAGTGGCCAGTTGTGTGGTGGCATTAACCTTACATGACAAAAGAATAGAAATATAATTCTCATTCCATGAGTTGTGTGTTGGTTATGTATGTGACTCCATCTCCTGTGGTCAGCCCATCACCCTGCTGCTGTGTGCCCCTGGACTGCACTGTACCCTACCCAGTGTGTGTTACAGAGAGAAGCCCAGTGGCCAATTGTGTGGTGGCATTAACCTTACATGACAGAAACATAGAAATATAATTCTCATTCCCTGGGTTGCGTATATGACTCCATCTCCTGTGGTCAGCCCATCACCCTGCTACTGTGTGCCCCTTGACTGATATGCGTATGCCTATGCCCAGCAGCCCAATCATTCTGTAAGCCTTGAACCTGGGATCCTTTAGTTGCAAACTGTCATATTCTTCAATTACTTTCAGTCCACGGTATCACAGTGTCACACAACCAAAATAAAATTTTGGAGTTGTAGCCAGCGATCACAAATCACATTGCTTTCTTACACAGGAATTGTTTGGGTGTGGGTGTGTTCACCGCAGTATACTGGTAGTACTGGTACTGTCTGTTATGGCTGACACCAACATAGATGAAGCATCTAGTGCTGGTGTTGGAGCAGGTGTTGGTGGTAGTGGTAATCCTGGTGCTAGCAGAAATAACCAAAATGTTTCACGTGATAAAAATTCAACAAACAGCAAAAGAGCGACAGTGAAGTGTGGTAAAGGGGGACCTTTTAAGAAAACCTGTACAGCTGCTGGGGTCACACGAAGAGGCACCATAAGGTATGCCATCCATGCTGTTAAGATCCCTGTGACTAGCAGCAATAATGTAAGTGACAGTGAGTCCCTCTCTGACTCAGACAGTAGCTCTTTGTGTCAGTCCTACACTGTTGTGTCTCGCGACGAATCATTACTTCCTCAACAAAGTGAAATGAGCAAGTCTGCTGACAATGAATCAGGTAGTGCACTTGCAAATACATCCAGCACTGTTGGCAATGAAAAGGACATATCCATTGAATCCACCACTTCTGTGTTGGCCAGCAATGAAAATCCACCAGAGTCTTCTGCCCACTCTTCTAGCACCAAGGAACATGTCCCAGGTTCTGTTAGGACAGGTGAAAAGACACAAACAGTCTTTAGCTATCTTCCTAGCACTCGAACAAAATCTGTCACATCAGAGGTGTGGAATTATTTCTCTGTCAGTAAAACTAATCCATGCAGAGCAATTTGTTCCGTGTGTAAACAGAGTGTAAGCCGTGGTAAAGTTGTGTCATGCCTTGGCAATACAGCTCTTAAACGCCATCTGAAAAAGCATTCAGTTTTGCTTGATCATCCAAAACCCATGTCCTCCATCTTCCAGACCGCACGTGAGAAGGGTCAGGAATCTGAAATGGATACTGAATTGTCTGAACTTGATGCGGGCAGAACCACTGCCAGCCCTAGGATCACTGTTACCACCAATGCCAGCACCATTAGTACCAGTTGCGCATCCAGTGATGGCACTGAATGTATAAGTCCTAGTCCACCATCTCCGCGTCCATCTGCCCATCGAAGCACGGTGTATAATAAACCAGCAGGGACATGTTGTAAACAGATAACACTGTCTCAGGCATTTGAAAGGAAGAATACCTTTACTAGAAATCATCCAAAGACCCTTCATCTTAATCACTGAATTGGTGAACTGTTGGCAGAGCCCTTCTCCCATACTCTTTGGTAGATCATGAGGATTTTAGGAGTTCATGACATTAGCAGAGCCTCGTTACAATGTTCCTCATCAAAGGTACTTTTCCTATGTTGAAATACCAAACATTTATCAGGCTTTAAAAGTGACAGTGATGCTTGCACTTAAAACTGCAGAGGGTGGGGTTATTCATGTCACAACAGATATGTGGACCAGCACTCAAAACATAGATTACATGTCCCTTACCGCTCATTGGGTCACATTTGCTTGTGCTTCTTCAAAAACAAAGACACCCCAAAAGATGGCGCTGCTGCATATAAAGAAGTTTGGGCAAAGTCATACTGTTGCAAACATCTTGCAGGAACTAAATGACCTCCTTGATGAATGGGTTTATTCTCACGGTCTAAAATGTGGCTTCATAGTAAGTGACAATGGAGCCAACATCTTGAAAGCAGTACAGGATGGAGGATTTCTGCATGCTTCTTGCTTTGCACGTTACTTACACTTAATTGTCACGGGATTTCTCAGCAACGAAACACAAGTAGATGGTATGATTGCTGTTTGCAAAAAAATTGTGACTCACTTTTCACATTCAACCAAGGCTATACGGACATTGTCTGAACTGCAAAAAAAACACAAGCTGCCCCAGCAAAAGCTGATTCGAAATGTTTCCACTCGTTGGAACTCAACACTTTATATGCTGCAGTGCCTCTTGGAGCAAAAGCAAGCTGTACATGAGTATTGCTCCAGTTACATTATTGGAGATGGCATTATGCCGTCTGTGCTGCAGTGGAAATTAATGGAGACAGTGTGCTGCATCCTCGCTCCTTTTGAGACAGCTACAAGGGACATTTGTTCTGAACGCGCATCTGTGAATCAGGTTATCCCACTCATAATGCTCATTTCACATCATCTTAGTGTTTTAAATCTACAAATAGAAAAAGACAGATCAGAAACGCAGACAACATGTCACCTGTATCATGGGAATCTCGTAAAGAGAATGAGCAAGCGCTTCAAAACCATTGACAAATTAGTTGCAATAATGAAATCAAAACACTACATCCTTGCAACTCTCTTAGATCCCAGGTTCAAGGCTATACATCTTCCAAAAACAGATGATATAGAGCAGTACAAATGTCTGTTGCTAGATGAGCTGCAGCACTCACAGGAGTCAACCACAGACACGCACAGTACCCTCAGGTTGTCATCACCACAACATGCAGGTTCATCTTCACAAAGGGATACAGAACTGGAAAAGTCACCAAACATTAACAGCAGTTGTTCCACAACTGCCACTTCTTCAACCCTTAGTAGCAAGCTAAATCTGTGGCAAAACCTTTCCCAAATTGCTGCCATACCAGCTTCTGCTGATTCCTCTTCTGAGCGGTTTCTGTCCATCATGGTAGACAGTTACCTGCAAGAACTGCCTATTCCTATTGATGCATGCCCTTTTGAATACTGGAGATCAAAAAAGTCAATTTGGACAGAGCTGTACGATGAAGCCTGTAAATATCTTGGTTGTCCTGCAACAAGTGTCTCTTCAGAATGCATGTTTAGTACAGCTGACAATATTGTGACAGACACCAGAAATAGGTTGCTGCCAGAAAATGTACACACGTTAACTTTTATTAAAGTTAATAAGTCAAGATTTTCGTATCCCTACAAGAGTATACAAACTGATCCTGAAGTGATTGATGTTGTGGATGTTGATGGTGATGACAACTCAGATGGTGGTGGCTGGTAAATACTGTGTGGGACAGAGTCTCTCTGCACCAAAAAGGAAACTTTTACAGACTGTGATGACTTTGGTTGTCTCTCTCCTTTTTCGATCTACTACCTTGGACTATATACCCCCCAAAACTTTCACCATTTCATGGCAAACTGCTTTGTAGCTAGGGTCTAAACTAAAGTCAACAAGTTTTATATACAGGGCAATTTTAACATCAGTGGGAAGGGGAATCTGTGGACAAGATCCCTAGTACCTTTCTAGAAGTCACACCTGGACTACTGGTTGGATGTGAAGATGAGCAACAAAGAACTTGATCCTCTGGTGCTGTTCTTCAGGACACACCCAGACCACTAGACAGGATCTGAAGAAATTGAAGTGAAGAGACTGTATCCTCTTGTGCCAACCTGAAGGTCACACCAGAACCATCAGTCAGGATTTAAAGAAAAAAGCCAATGAACTAAAGAAATTGTATCCTCTTGTGCTGACCTGAAAGTCACACCTGGACTGCTGGACAGGATTTGAAGAAAGAAGCAAAGGAACAAACTAGAAAAAACTATAGATCCTCTTCTGGAATCCATGGGGCTGGAGAACCTCTCCTGTAAAGTTCCATGTGATATGGGCGACAGCAAAGCGGTGATGGCAAAATGGCGAGGGGAAAACAGTGAGACAAAATGGAGCGACCGTTAAATATCAGTGATTGCTATAATGGCAACAACACTGCAGCGGTGAGTTTCTCACCCCCCTTTCAATATATAATCAACTCCAGGGGGGTGCAGCTTGGGGAGGGGGAGAAAGCAGTAGGTCGCCGTTTTGGTGATTGCTGTGTTTCCGGGTCACTCTTTTGCCCTCGTGGTTTTGAAGTTGCCATTTTGACATTCACAATCTTGCAGTTGCACTTGTCACGGGATACTGTTCTATGACACTGAAACTGGAGATCCTTATCTGTAACACTGAAGCTGGAGATTCCCTTCTGTAATGTTGGAGCTGGAGATCCAATTATGTAGTGTTGGAGCTGGAATTTCTTTTCAGTAACACTGCACCTGGAGATTCTCCTCTGTAATGTTGGAGCTCTGTATGAGTGTGAGGGTTCCCATACTCCTACTCTATTTTCTCCTTCACACACACTGGGCATGCCATGTTATACCCCAAAGAGGGGAACTGACAGGAAGTACAGAATATGGAGTACCAGGCCTTTCTATAGAAGGTGTCACCACTTCATGTATTGCTGAAAAGAGAATCTGCCTTTAGGTGGCTTCACAACTTTAAGTTGGATTACATTTGTGTGCCAGAACTGCTCCTAAAATAAACTCGTAGAAGGAATGTACAAAGTGCATTATGATAAAGTAGCACCGGGGTCGAGGGGATGGTTATTATTGTTTTGTTGAAGGCTAACATGGGTTTCTTTTCCTAGATCTCTCATGACTCTAATTAAGAAAGTACAATGAGACCTTGCAAAACACTTTCACATGTTTAATCTGAAAATACATTGCTGTTTGTTAACTGATTTGCTCTCCCCTAGGCTAAGGAGTTTTTGAATCTGGATCTCCTCTGCATCTTCTCTAATGGAGCAGCAATTAATTGATACAGAGGTTTAGAGTTGGATTTTCAGTGGGGTGTCCAAGACTTGTGACATCTTTTTAATGCAGTTGTGCAATCTGTGACAAAACAATAGACCACATAAAACGTGGTCTAACTTTTTGACACAGTTATAGCAATTTGATGCAGAAAATTATGCTTGCATCACAACAATAATGCACACGCCAGTTTTGTGCCATAAAACAGGTAACTGTGGCAAATGTGTCAAAATCTTTGCAAATAGTATTCAAACATTTTGGTGCATTTCAGATGATGCAGGTACAGCTCATAAACAAGAATTGCGTGTAGGTCATCACTTTTAAAAATCCAGCCTTTGATGCATATCCAGCACCCAGGCAAACACTAGCATTCCCAGCTTGAGACTGGTGGGAAATGAAACTTTGTGAAATGCTGAATTCTGCTGGCTCAGCTCAGCCAGAACGGCAGTTCTGCTTCCAAATAGGTTTTTGGAATGTTTTTGCTAAATTCCATGGAATTCCAAAAGTCTTTCAATGTAAAGTGTCGAATAATTGGATGGACTAAGATGATTCTCCCCATTTCAGCAATGGAGACATTGCTTATGCTGCTGCTCCAAAGTCTTCTTTAGCTGGATTGGAGCCTCTTCTTCATTCCTTCTGCTGGTTTGCCCTTGACAAACCATTGCTTACACACCACTGTGCTCTGTACTCTGTACTCTGTACTCTGTACTCTTCCTCTCCCTCCCCTCTCTTGATGCCAGACACACTAGTCACTGTGCTTCCTTTATTTCCAAATCTTGGTTTGGCTCTCTCCCCTCATATCTTGCTTCTCTCCACTCTTTCCCACCTTGTACCACTTACTCCCTTCACAATGCTTGCTCTCGCTCTCTTGCTCTCCCCTCTGTGAAATCTATTGCTAGTCAACCTGCCTTTTTGTTCCGCTTCCCTAAATGATAGGGCTCTCGTCCACCTTCTATTCACTCTGCTTCTTCCATTCCTGCTCTGAAATCTCTCCTCCATGAGTTTCTTGTTCACTCCTGCAGTTGTCTGATATTGGGGTGAACTCCTATTCACCTGCAATCACGCCCAATACTGACACCAGCACTGCCCCATTCCCCTGGTATCAGTCATTTTATCCTGTTCCTTATTTTGTTGTGTTGCTTACTGTTAGTGTTCTTTTGCCCATTCCACAATTTACTGTGCAATAATTTACTTTTTGGCAATTTATTCTTTCAGCATTCTTGAAATTATTTGTTTGTTTGTTGTATTATTTTATACATTGTATCTGTTCTCTTTTCTTCCCCTTCCCCCAAGGATGCATCTGGAAATTAGACAATATCAGGTCAGTATGACTTTCCTGGTAAACATTTTAAAATAAATAAATTAATTTTTCATGGTTTTCATAACTGCAGAATACTTTTCTACAGTTTGCAGAAATCTGATCTGTGGTTAACCTAAACCACAGACCACTAACCCATGGTTTATGCAAACTACAACTTTACTAATCTGCAGTTTAATACTGCTAAGTCCACCCAGTTCTAGTGAGAAGGGAGTTTCAAAAATGATGTAAAGGAGTTCTTTATTGAAAGGGTGGAGGATAGATGGAACTGGCTACTGGAGGAAGTAGTGAATGTGGACTCCATCTCAAGTTTGAAAAACAAATAGGACCGGTACAGAGGGGTCATCAGGAACAAAGGCAATCCTCAGTATGCTGAAATTCAGTCAGAGAGCTCTTTAGACTAGGTGGAAATTTAGCACAGGACAGACTAGATGGATGACCATGTAAATGAAGCAAAGCAGCATATCAGGAGCTCAATATTCAAAACTCTGTCCGGTGGGCAAAGCGATTGCACCACATTTGCCTGGGGTTTGCTCCAGAGCACAATATTCAAAAGGGGCAGTTGTGTGTGTTAAGAGTTACTGTGTGCACAAAAAATAATGTACGTACTGTTCAGGGAGCACATGGTCTGCGTACTCTACAAGGGGCAGGCTGCATGCTCCCTGTACAGTAAAGAGGACGTATGCCCTGTGCAATACATAAGAAGCGCACTATATGATTTTCCATATGGTGGCCAGCCAAGAAGGTGAGAGGAGGGCTGTGTCAGTCACCATACATGGCACTGGCGCTTCAGTTGGGGGAGGGTTTACATGGTGGGAGGTTGGTGCCCACGGTGGGGGGGGGGCTGCTATACACCAGGGACTGGTTATGGGGGTACAGGGATGGGGATCAGTGTGTGAGGGGTACCTCTAGATGCCATAAAATACAGGTTACTTTGGCAGTTTTATTTATTTCTTGAACACTTATGAGAGTACCTTCAGTGTGATTTCATACAGGGTCAGCAACTGGGAGCTGGGAGGACCACTGGATGCCAGGGACATAATTTCAAATATATGGGCTGGTGATCACAGGCAGGAAGGACTACTAGGGACCAGGGTATTTTTACTTTCACCATTGCCAGGCAAAGAGAACTGGAGGACCACTGGCCACCAAGGAATATGGGTATTTTTGTGGGGCTGAGATATGGTGAGCAGGGGGACCACTGGAAACTAGGGGATGAATGTCTCATAAGGGGCCAGGGATCAGAGACCAGGGAGGACCATTAGACACCAGAGAGATGAATGTCTCATAATGAGATGGTGATTGGAGGGTTGGACTGCTAGGCACCAGAGAATGTTTTACCACTATACGGAATGGCGATCGGAGAGTGGGGAGGACAACGGACCACCATGGCCTATTAATTTAATAAATGGGATGCCATCTGGAGGATGGAGGAACCACAGACCACCAGGGATTATTAATTTAATAAACAGGGCAACCATCAGATGGTGGGGGGACCACAGACCACCAGGGATTATTAATTTAATAAACAGGACAGCCACTGGAGGGTGGGGGAACCACAGACCATCATGGATTAGTAATATAATAAACAGGACAGCCACCAGAGGGCGGGGAGACCACAGACAACCAGGGATTATTAATTTAATAAATGGGATGGCAATCAGAGTGTGGGGAGACCATGGACCACCAGGAATTATTAATCTAATAAATGGGATAGTGATCGGAGGACAGGGGACCACAGACCACCAGGAATTATTCATTCAATAAACAGGACGGTGACTGAAGGTCAGGGGAAACATTGGGCACCAGGGCACTATGATACCTTTTATGGGCTGGTGATTGGAAGGTGGGGAGAACCACGGGACATGGGTGAAGCATTTTCCTTTCCTGGGATTGGTGTTTGGAACCTGCCTCCACTTGCAAATGTCCCCTTTGGCCTTGCAAGCCCAATGGGCTCATTTGCATGGTGATGTCTGAATATTGCACTGGGGACTCCTAGCACTATTGGGTCTGAGGGTGCTATTCTGTGCACAGCCAGGATTTGTGTCAAGGTAGCACTATTCGACTTAGCATTGTGCTGACGTCCCTTTACATTCAGTCAGATAGCACTGGAGCACTATCCAACTGAATATAGCAGGGAACAGAAGTTGCTCCAGCTGTCATCCCAAGCCATCACAGAAGTGGCACCATCATTGTCCAGTCAGCCAGAGTCACAAAACACAGCAGAATGACATGTGAACATCAAGAGGAAGCAGACGCTCCAGAAAAAAAGCACATGGGTACTGGTCTGCCAGATCATCAACCTGAAGCAGGGGTATCGGAGCTTCAACCAAAGCTACTTCCTGGTCCTCACTATCCCAGAGGAGCACCTGCAAGGTGAAGGAAGGATCGGATGCCCCCCGATGAGAGGATAACCTAGAAACTGCTGGATCCTGGAGCAAGCAGGAGATGGCTGGGGAATTGTTTCTGGTGTAACAACGATAACCACCACTACAGTACATGACCACCTGAGGGCAATCGACCACAGCATGCCAGCACCTCAGGAAGGAGAACAGAGAGGGCAGTAATGCCATAGACATGAACGGTTTATCTCATGAATGACCACCATGCTGCTCTGGTGAACAGAGGTGAGCTCTCAGTGAGCATGCCTATTGACCAATGAACATTGTAATTCTTCAGTCATTTACGTAAGAACATTTACATTGCAAGCTGTGCATCTTCTCGAAAGATTGTATCCTGATTGCTGCACATAGACCTGACTAAAGTCTGCACTTGGCAGTACAGGTAACCGGGGTCAAAGTGGGGGTAGTTCAACCTATAGCTTTATACATGCATTTTGCTACACTGTGGATATGGTAGAGGGCTCACAGCACCCCATAGTGCCCACCCTCATTACCTGGTATGTTAGTAGTATTAAGGGGTATGGACACACGCTTGATAGATATGCTCTGCTAGACACTGAGCTACTAAAAACTAGGGTGTCATAGGCCACCAGAGGATGCTACTGTATATGCATCAATAAAACAGACACCTGTACCTATGAAGCCTAAATATCGGAAGTGCTGAAGTGTCAGTGCAGTCTGTCAGTGGGCTACAGGATAGGGTGATGATTTACCATCTACTTTCTCTTACATGTCTGTGCTGCCTAGGAGCTGGAACTGGCAACCCTGACCCACAGTCATACCCCACCACCATCTCCTCCTGATCTAAGAAGTTCATGGGGTGCACCATAGCCCACCAGATGGCAATATCTAATAACATTTGCTGACTGGCTAGAACATGAGACTGCAGCAGAGCAACAAACAATCCAAACATGTACTGCCTAGCAGGATTTAGTGCATCTGCTTTGTCTTTAAAATTTTCATAGCAGATATATGGCCCTCCCTCCTCTCCCACGCCCCCTTTTTATGGCTGTGGGTGGAGCCTGCAGCCATTTGCCATCTGTAGTCTGAAAACGGCAGATCGTGGCACACTTCCATTGGACTTTTGGAAGTATCCTTCCGAAAGTCCAACAGAGCTGGGAGCAGTCCACCACGGTCGGCCTCTACAGAGTAACAGCTGCACTATTTTGTCTGTTACTTACGCATTCCGGTACAAGAACTGCACATGTGCACGAGAGTTCTGCTAGCGCCACCATCTTGGGAATGGTAGAATGCGATTCACCGTAACTACGCGTGCGTGAATGCCGAGCATGTGCAGTTGTACCATTGCCGCCATCTTGCAGATGGCACTCGGTGGTGCTGGTGGTGCTAGCTCTCTGGAGCTTTGGAAGCTCACCACAGCCATATCAGCTCTGGCTAGAGTTTGTTACTTCCTGCCCCTTCCCTTCCTTCTTTCCTCACCCCTTTTTACCTTCTTCATCCCCTCCTTCCCAGCCTTTTTATTTTATGTTTTGCTTTTGCTTTATTTGTGTTTTTGGACCACACTCATCACATAAAAATTGAGGATGTATATATGGTTAATATAAACAAGCATTTGTCAATGCCGAATGTTGCTTGCTTGTATGTGCTGTTTAGGTATTTGGAAGTGACAGTTTCATGCCTTCCTCCCAAGACATCCACTGTGTCTTTCCGCTCAGTATTCACAGAAGAGTGGGAGGGGCAAGGGCCACAGCAGTACAGCAGTTGCCAAGGGTGAAGAGGTGGACAAAGAGTCCTGCAGGAGCTCACTAAATTGAAGGTAGACACAAGCGTGGAACCAGATGGCATAGCCTAGGATATTAACAGAACTGCTAAGGGAGATAGCAGTACCTCTGGCAGCCATGTTCACTGAGCCATTCAACATGAGTGAATTGGAGGAGGGCACATGGTCCCTCTACACAAGTCTGGCAGCAGGGAGGAGGCAGGGAACAATAGGCCATTCAGCCTCACCTCAGTAGTGGGGAAGAGCATGGAGACATTGCTTAAAGAAAGGATAGTGGGGCATCTAGATGCCATCGGAACCCAGGGCCATCGACAACATGGATTCACAGTGGGGACATCATGTCAGATAAATCTGGTTGATTTATTTGACTGGGTGACAAAGGAAGTGAATCAGGGTGGGGCAGCGGACAACGCTTACCTGGATTTCAGCAAAGCCTTTGACACCATCCCATATAGGAGGCTGATAAACTAGCTGGGTAGGCTGGACATGGGGGAAAGGGTGGTAAACTGGGTTAGAAACTGGCTAACAGACAGGAGGCAGAGAGTGGTGGTAAATGGTTTGCAGTCTAGGGAGAGGGGGCGACCAGTGGGGTGCTGCAGGGATCGGTCCTGGGGCCAGTTCTGTTCAATGTCTTCATTAGTAATATTGCAGAACATCTGAAGGAAATTTTTTCACCAAATTTTCAACATAGCCATTTTAAGACCTCTGCTCATGAACAGTGTCACTGTGATTTTCTTAATTTGTCCCGTACATTGATTTCGCACACCGACTGCGCCATTGTGCGCTTCATGGGCGGAAACACATTTTGGGTGAGATGTGAAAAATGACTGCTGTACTACTCATAAGAAGGTGTGGTAAAATGGCAATGTTGTAAATCTGGAGTGAAAATATTGAAAATTCGCGAACTTACGAGTGTGCGTAGGAACTGTACAACGCACGCTTGTAAAACAGTCATTTTTAGGAATTTTTTAACCAAATTTTCAACATAGCCATTTTAAGACGTCTGCTCATGAATAGTGTCACTGTGGTTTTCTTAATTTGTCCCATACATTGATTTCGCACACCGACTGCGCCATTCTGCGCTACATAGGCGGAAACACATTTTGGGTGAGATGTGAAAAATGACAGCTATACTACTTATAAGAAGGTGTAGTAAAATGGCAATGTTGAAAATCTGGAGTGAAAATATTAAAATTTCATGAACTTATGAGCCTGCATAGGAACTGCGCAACGCACGCTTGTAAAACAATCATTTTTTGGAATTTTGGCACCAAATTTTCAACATGGGGTTTTTGGAACCCCTTCTCATGAATGATGTCACTGTCATGGTGGTACTCGGGCCTGAAGGGTGATTTCGCAGTCACTGCGTGAAATCACCGAACCAGACTCTTTCATTCACCGAGAAAAGAGGTCACCATGTTAATTGGTCGCATCCAAAAAAATATGCCTGAGATATGCAGCAAAGGTGAAACCCCCTATCTAGCCCATTATACAGCTTACGGCATTTCCTCCAGTTCGCGGTCGGCTTTGAAGAGTGCAGACGTGTTCCCGGTCCACCAAGATCGTCGCACCAGAGTCGGAGGTAAGTATGGGGTGAGGGGGTGTGGGAAACTGGAGCCGCAGTGGGTGGGTGCGGGTTGTGGGAGGGTCGGGAGGCAGCGGCAGGCAGTTTTCTTTTACAGGTTTTAAAAAAAAGACGTCGTGGGACATTTGCCACGCTGGGGTGGGCTTCCAGCGTGGCACAAGGACAGGAGGGCATTCAGCCGATGGGGGATTGGGCACCCCCGTCGGCCAAAGGACTGCTTGCCATGTTGGAGTGGGCTCCCAGCGTGGCACCTACTACTGGGGGGCGGCGCGGCTCAGGCGGCGGGATTGGGCACCCCGTCGGCTATACAGTGCGTGCGGGGGTGCGCACACCTACATGGGGGGGGAGCTACGCTTCTTATCGCTGCTCACTGAAGCATAGCCTCCCTTTCAACTGTATGCCACTGCATTTTGGAGCGTGTCATAGACAGCTCAAAATGCATTGGCTTACAGGGGCCGCGCCTGCCAGCTCACTGACTGAATTGAAGGAGGAGGTGACATACCTCCGAAATCTCCGATGATGGCACTATGTTTCTTGCACATGCATGCAAGCAACATAAAAAGTGTAATACTTTTTGCAAACAGTTTAATAATTCACCTTTATCCTATTCTCTTTCAGATACACTTGTGTTTTTTATGGTGATGGGTTTAATTCTGTCAAAGCAGCCACCAATGCAATTGAGTAGTTAGTATAAGGACATTTTGTAAGATACTGTGTCTTGCATTCTCCAATCAGGAGATAAAATTAATGTACGGTTGATGTGGCTTAGCCTCAGGCAAGATGGCTGCCTAACTTCTTTGTCTCTCTGACCCCTGTACAATACCTGTCGAAATCTGCATAACTTGCTATACTTACTTGCAAGCATGGCACGTAGTTTGGCGAGTCAGCTGTCACAGAGCAGATCAGTCCAGTTTGATACCAATAGGCCCAAAATTGTCTTTGGGAATATCAATGAAAACTTTTCCTTGCAGACTGACACTCTCAGGAATGGCAGGTCAAACATCCAAAATGGTGCTTCCTGACAGAGGAACAGGTCCGGTAGTGCTCACTGAAATAAGGCAGATGTTTGAACAACTTATGCAGCACTTCAAAAGATTAGAGTTTGCCACACAAAGAACCAATGCCAATGTTATTCAACTAGCAAACTGTGTGAACGTCACAGAACAAAGAGTAGTCAACAGGGATGATCACAAAGAGTGCCTCACAGCCCATGTCTGCAATCAGGACAGAGCGATCCAGCTACTGTGGGAAACAGTAGAGGACCTGGAAAATTGCAGGAAGCACATGTAACCCCTAGATGGCGCTATCCCAGGGGCTACTACCCCTGCCTGATTTGCCACTAACAGGTTGAGGGGCCTGGATCCAATGGCGGGTGCCTCCACCCAGAGGTCAGGGTTTGCAATAGTTAAACTAACTTGGTCACAGCCCTCTGGGACACTGCAACCCCCCTTTCTTCCCACTAGTGGCCCACACAATATATCAGAATTACCTTCACAGTATACACTTACCCCCAGGTCTGGTTCCGCACTGGGACCTCCTGTGAAATGAGATACAGTGCAACAATCACAGTACAGTACTTTAACATAGACAAATACCTCAGGCAGTATAACTTTGCTGAAACAAGCAGCTCTGATTTATTTAGGGGATATAACAAGGACAGGGAAATCAGGTTAATTAGCTTATCACTCTAATAATCTACCTATGGCTCTGTGCACAGGCCTATCCCTATCAGTTACTGTCCCTGGGTACCCAAGCCCTAGTGGCTAGTCCAAACCGTGGCAGCTGGTAGGGCCTTTCACACAGAGAAAGGAGAATTAAACAGTCAGCAGTACAGTAATTCCATTTGGATTTAATGTGGCAATTCAACAGGGAGCGACCCTGAATTAGTACTCACGACCTCCAAATAAGATAGGGTCCTTCAATGTCAGCAGGGCTCACTTGAGGTACACAAACCTCTTCACACATCCATATAAAGAAAGCACTATACCAGGCAGGCTGCATCTGTATCCGATCGCAATTACTGCACAATACCGGGAGAACACACAGCAGATTCAGTTCCTGACAGACCGAGTGCAATTTTCAGCAATTCCTCCAGTCTTCTACAGGGTGAGCCTGGTTTCTACTCTTCAGAGATCCTTTGATTCTTTCTGGGACGGATTCAGTCCTAACAAGCTGTTACACAAGCTGCAGACCGGAACTCTGGGCCTTACAACGTTTTTGACTAAAACTGCACACTGAAAAAGCACAGGGCTCCTTCCTTCTTCTCACTGCCAAAGCTCAACTGAAACTCCAACCGACAAAACGGGCACTTCCTTTGAGTTCCTCCCAGTTCTTGACTGGATTGGCTGTCACTCACAATAGACTGCTGCTGTTGGTCCAAAAGGCACTGAAGTCTAAACTACATCTCCCAGAGTCACTGCCCATACAATCCTCTTGTGGCTGGCTCAGATTATGAGTCCAAGTTCTGATTCGTCCAAGGCACCATTTTAGAGCTAGCTTACCCCACACTGATTGGTCCAGTTCAGCAGTTCAAAACTAGAATGGGGAACTAGCAGACACAGTTCTGACTGCAAAGAAAGCAGGTTAGACAAACTGTAATTTCATTATTACTCTAAATAATTTCTGGCAAACAGTTACATCTTTCAGATAGGTTCCCTTTGCACTCTTAGTGACTGCAAAATGAAGTGAATTGGCAGCAGCTCGAGTGGTACTCAGAGAAGCACACAGTCCCCCCATACAAACTAATTATGTCTGCAAGCAGACAGCTCTTAAAGAGACAGTACCAGAGGCTCTAAAAACACTCACTGATAAATGGCTTAAATGCCAAACACCATTCAGGCTTGGAGCATTCAAGCAAGCTCCTGGAAGTCTTTTGGGAACCCCCATTTGCAGGGGGGTTACACACAACAATCTCCACCTCATAAACATAGAAACATAGAATTTGACGACAGATAAGGACCTTTTGGCCCACCTAGTCTGCCCATTTTCCCTACCTACAGTCATAGAAACATAGAAATTGACAGCAGATAAAGACTGCAAGGCCCATCCAGTATGCCCATTTCTTTTTCTACCTTATGAATGTGCCTTATGCTTTTGCTCTGTCAATGGCCTATTTATTCATACTCATCTGTATTGCTCCCTTATGCCTATCCCATGCCTGTTTGAAGCCCTGCACTGTATTCATACCCACCACTTCTTGAGGTAGGCAGTTCCATGCATCCACCACCCTTTCTGTGAAAAAGAACTTCCTCACATTACCCCTCAATTGGCCTCTCTCTAATCTCATGCTGTGTCCTCTTGTCCTGCTATTTTTCTTATATTGAAACATGTTAGACTCTTTCACCTTAGTAATGCCCTTAAGGTGTTTGAATGTTTCAATCATATCACCTCTCTCCCTCCTTTGCTCTAGGGTATACATATTGAGTTCAGTTAATATGTCCTCATATGTTTTCTGTTGCAGTCCCTGCACCATTTTGGCTGCCCTTCTCTGAACTGCCTCAATTTGGTTAATGTCCTTGTGAAGGTGTAGCCTCCAGTACTGCATGCAGTACTCCAGATGGGGCCTAACCAGTGCCTTGTAAAGAGGGATTATTACCTCCCTCTTCTGACTTGTGATACCCCTATACACCCCAACATCCCTCTAGCCTTACCCACTGCTTTAGAGGTCTGCTTGGATGATTTCAGGTCATCGGTGATGATGACGCCCAAGTCTCTTTCTTCCCTTGTGACTGCCAGCAACTCCCCTCCCAGCCTATAGGTGGCTTCAGGGTTTCTCTTCCCTATGTGCATGATCTTGCACTTCTTTGCATTAAACCCTAGTTGCTACTCTTCTGACCATTTTGCTAGTTTATACAGATCTCTTCTCATTCTGCCCACCCCATCTGGATCATCTACTATGTTGGAGATTTTGGTGTCATCTGCAAATAGACAAACCTTACCGTCCAGTCCATCTACAATGTCACTGATGAAGATATTGAAGAGGACTGGCCTCAGGACTGATCCCTGAGGTACCCCACTTGTGACATGCATCTCTTCTGAATGTATACCATTTACCACCACTCTCTGTTTTCTGCCCATCAACCAGTTTGCCACCCAGTTGACCAATGTCTGACCCACCCCGAGCCTACCCAGCTTATTAATCGATCTTCTATGTGGAACAGTATCGAAAGCTTTGCTGAAGTCAAGGTAGGCAACATCAACTGCTCCCCCTTGGTCCACCACTCTGGTTACCCAGTCAAAGAAATCTATGAGATTAGTTTGACAGGACCTTCCTTTTGTAAACCCATGCTGTCTTGGATACTGTGCTCCTATGGATTCCAGGTGTTGCACTATCCTTTCCTTAAGGAGTGGCTCCATAATCTTGCCCACTACTGAGGTAAGACTGACTGGTCTCTAGTTCTCTGCCTCCTCCCTGCTACCACTCTTGTGGAGCGGGATCACATGAGCCCTTCTCCAGACTTCTGGGACCTCTCCTATGCTCACAGACTCACTAAACAGTTCTGATAATGGCTCTGCTAGCTCCACCCTTAGCTCCTTCAGTACCCTGGGATGTATGCCATCGGGTCCCATTGCCTTCTCCACCCTGAGCTTATCAAGCTCTTGTAGGACTCTTTCTTTTGTGAAGGGTCTAGTGCACACCTCCCTCCCCCCTGTGTCCATGGTGCAGAGCTGTGGGCCCTGCCCTACTGTACCTTCTCTTCAGTAAATACTGAGCAGAAGTATCTATTTAGGATAGATGCTTTTACATGGTCCTCCTCTTCACACTCCCCCTTATCCCCTTTGATCTTAGCAATACCCCCTCTGGACTTTCTCCTTTCGCTAATGTATCTATAGAAAGTCTTGTCACCTTCTTTTACTGTTCATGCTAGTGTTTCCTCGGTTTGGGCCTTTGTCTGCCTTACTGCCTTCCCTGCTTCCCTTAAGGAAGTTTGGTATGCTTCCCTATCTTCATCCTGCTGCGTTCCCTTATATTTCCTGAAGGCCAGCCTTTTAGCTGTGACCTCTTCTGCTACTGTGTTTGAGAACCAAAGTGGTTTCCTTCTTCTTTTGCATTTCCTTTTCTCACTAACACAATGGGATGTTACTTCAGGTATTGAATTTTTAATGCTTGCCCACTTTGCCTGTACCCCCTCACCAGTATTTCTTTTTGCCAGGGCTAGCTTAACTCTGTTGGCCATCTTATCGAAGTCAGCTCCTCTGAAGTCCCATATTTTTGCCTTGGAATGGGATGATTTTGTTCTAGTGGCCAATTTGAACCATACCATGTGGTGGTCACTGGCCCCCAGGTGACCTTCTACCTGGAGATCTGTGATCCTTTCCCTGTTAGTCAGTACTAGATCTAGGATAGCCCTGTCTCTTGTGGGTTGTTGTTGTACCAGTTATTTGAGGCCCTCCCCTGCAGGGAGTCCACCATGTGTCTAGTTCTGACAGATGTCATGCTGGTATTGACCAATCTGTATCTGGCATGTTGAAGTCTCCCATTATCAGAACATCCCCTTTAGCTGTCATGTTTTGTATATCTTCTAACAGTAACGTGTCTATGTCCTCCCCCTGGTCTGGAGGCCTGTACACAACCCCAGTTCGTATGGCTGTCCCATTTCCTGTTTTAAGGGTGCCCCACACTTCTGGCTCCTTATGTGTATTCTGAATTTCTGTGGCTTTGATATTTTCATTGACATAAAGGGCCACTCCACCCCCCCCTTGGCATCTCGGTCTCTTCTGAACAGTACATAGCCAAGTTCTGAAGTCTCCCAAGTGTGGCTACTGGTAAACCATGTCTCACTAATGGCTACTATGTCCAGTTTAGCCTCTGTCATTGTTGCCTGCAGGTCTGGGATCTTGTTTCCCAGACTGCGAGTATTTGTGTACATGATTTTCCTTTGGTCAGATTTCGGTGTGTTAGTTGTTGGGCGAGGTCTGGCGTTTCCCCTGTGCATCGTATGGGGAGCCGGACCTTTTTCCTTACCTGGTGATGCAAATGAACTACAAACATGCTGAACTCCTGTTTGACCACTAGCTGAGGGGGGTTCTTCCCATTCAACATTTCGGGTGCTGCAGCCCTCTCTCCATTTGCTAGTTTAAATATTCTGCAAGGACATCAAACTTTTGCCCCAATGCACTGACTCTCTCCTTAGTCAGATGCAGTCCATCAAATTTAAAGAACTTTCACTCCCAAAACTGTTGCCAGTTCCCTGCAAATCTGTGTCCTTTTTCCTGGCACCAGCCCTTCAGCCACATGTTTAACTCCCCTAGTTCCCCTTCTCTGACCTTCCGTCCATCTGTCCCCCTCTCCCAGACTGGCAGGATCTCAGAGAAGGAGATGCCGGATGAAATGGATGATAGTTTGTCACCCAGCCTGGTTAGGTGTTCCTTGGTCTCCACAACTGGCCAGCTGGCAAGATAGTTAGTTCCTATGTGTAACAGGACATCAATGTTTTCTCCTACTTCCTGAACAATTTTAGCAATGCGGTCAGTGTCTCTCCATGCTGATGTACCTGGGAGACATCTGACCATTACCCCTGGCTGGAGATACGTATCAACTCCCTGAATCATGGAGTTTCCTATGATCAGAAGTTTTTTGGATTTCTTTTTTGCTTTTTTTGATTTAGGCACGTTTTGTTGTGCCCACTCCTGTGCTGCAGTGTCTTGCTCTGCAGTGTCCTCTGCCCCTTTGTTTGATTTTGGAGATAGAGGCAGATACCTGTTTGTAGTTTTTATATGGTTTGTGGCGGTTATGTGTTGGAAAGCACCGAATGATGGGGCACCCGATTTGCCCTTCCTAACCACCTGCCAACCTCCCAGACCAACTACCCTCTGCGGTCGAAGTGCTTCTGTTAGATGTTGGGGAAATGGCGGTCGGTTCTTATAATATATTTCCTCTTGAATATGCAATTTGAGGTGTGCAATCTCTGCCCATGCTGCCTGGAGCTGAGCCCTTAGATCTCCAATGGCCCAGCATGTATGACAGTGTTCTAAATCCTGTAAAACTGCCCTTCTGAAAAGTGTTCCACAGTACCTGCATTTAATGATATCCATTCGAGGTAAATTGCTGGGTTTATAACCTGGTCAGAGTAATTAGAAGGAAGAAAATGAAAGCAAAAGTTTGATTTTGTGTTTTGTTTATTTGTTTTTGTATAACTTGTTATAACAAGTTAAATTACTAGTGCCCCTGTAAATGAGGTCACTGTGTGGATACCCCTCTGATCCGCCCCTTCCTGCTTTGCTACAGGAAATGTCACGACTGTGCTACCCTATAAAAGGAGTGTAGTGTGGGGTGGTTGTGGATGGGGGTGGGTGGTTGGGCCTTTCCCCTGCTGAAAAAGAAGAACCACGGATGAAAGAAACAAGGAGGTAAGAGCAGAAACAATCAGCCAGCAACAAATGCAGTAGCCCTGAAAGCTTATCCTAATGACAGATAAAACTGTGAAACCTATAAAGCACCACCTGTAATAATTTCACAGAAGATATACCCTATAAGAAACACTTTGCTACAGAAAAAAATAAAGCAGTAACAGAAGATATACCTTGTAAAAGACAATTTGAATCAGAAGATTACAGCAGTAATCTGTAAGCACACCCTGTAATAATGCAGCAGAATGTATACCCAGCAACAACAATTTGAATCAGAGAAAAATAAAGCAATAAAATGTTAGCAACAAACAGTAACAATCCCTGTAAGTACAAAATAAAAATAACAACACACAGTAAACCTGCCTAGCCAAAAGAAGTCTTAATCTTTATTGTTGCTCTGGTAAGGTTCTTTGCTCTGTCCTTTCAAGCAACCTTGAAGAAATGAGCTCAGGTGAAGCTAGATGCCTTGGCCAGCAAACCTAGTCTTCCACCTGTCACACTGCAGACCCAGCTTGATCTTTGGCTTTACTTTCCCTTCCCATATCTCTAAGGTTCCCTTATTCCTATCCCATGCCTTCTTAAATTCCACTATAGTTTTTGCTCCCATGACTTCATCGGGGAAGCTTTTCCAGGCATCCACCACCCATTCTGTGTAGAAGTGCTTCCTTACATTTTCCCTGAATCTGCCCCCTCAATCTTCATACCATGACCCCATGTTCTTGAGCATCCTTTTCTCTGTAAAATGATTCACTCTTGAACCTTATTTATACCTTTGAGGTATTTGAAAGTCTCTATCATATCCCTCCTCCCTCCTTTCCTCCAGAATGTACATATTATGGTCCTTCAGTCTCTTCATAAGACCTTTTTTTTTTCTTTATTTATCCTCCTTCTCTGCCTTCGGTCCCCCCTCCTTCAGACCGCTCAATTCTTTCTCGGACCCCCCCCGGATCTGCCCCTAGAGTGCCTCTTCCCTCCTCTCCTGCACAGCGGGGTCTGTCCTGGGGATCGGTGGTCCCTATTAGATGGAGCCATCTTCATCTAGGGGCGCGAAGGTTTTCCACTTTCTGTTCTCCCATAGCCCGCCCCTTGAGACGCCGGCACTGGGGCGCGGGCGTCCAGAGGGTGACGTGCATACGCATTATTCTCTCAAACGCCTTCCAACGTCCCCTCTCCCGGACTTTCGAATGGAGCCACAAGCCCCCTAGAATGCCAGTGCTCCCACTGGCATTTTGGGGTTGCATTCCCACGAGGGAGGAGACCATCCGTTGGGACGCTCAATCCTCCCTCCCTCCCCCCGGCCGACCCCCGATGACCTGAGTCCATTCCCGAACCCGGGTTGCCTGCGTGGTGTGAGGTGTGGCGTCCAGCACCTCAACCCTCAGCGCCACCGGGCCGGCTGTTCATAGGAGTTTTAATGCAGATTCCACACCATTTTAGTTGCCCTTCTCTGGACTGCCTCTACTCTGTCTATGTCTTAAGACAGATGAAGACTCCGGAATTGGACACAGTACTCTAGGTAGGGTCTCACCTGAGATTTATACAGAGGTAACACTATCTCCCTCTTTTTGCGGGTGATACCCTTCCCTATGCACCCTCGCATCCCACTGGCTCTCTCCACTAAGTTTTCCTGAGGGCTGCAAAAGCAAGAACATGATTGCCTTTCTCAAAATAATACTCCCGGAGCTGCTCAGAAACCAGTGCCCAACTAAGCTGGAGACAGACTGGGCACACAGGTCATTAGCCCCCCCCCACCCAAACACAGGGAGAGGCCCCAACCAGCTCTGGGTCACTTTCTTTGCTACCCTGACAAAGAAAGCAGAATGACCTGGGTCAGAAGGAAAGGACAGTTTTCATAAAAGAGACACTTTGTACGCATCTTTCCTGATTTCTCACAGGAACTTTCAGTGAGACACAAGGCCTATACCCCAGCCTGCAAGGCCTTAATGGTCCTTGGAATCCCCTATTGCTTCCAGTATCTGGCAGCCCTGTATTTCATCAGAAATGGGGTAACTCAGCAGTTCAACACACTAGAAGATTGGAGGCCAATATCACCAAATGCTGGCCGCAGACAGATTGGACTCAGTATAAGGTACTGGAGAAGGACAAAAACATAGAAACATAGACTTTGCCAATAGATAAGGACCATGTGGCCCACCCAGTCTGCCCATTTCTTTACCTATTGGATAAGCTGCAGATCCTAGTTAGCCAACAGCTACTTCCTCCTACCCCCCCACTAGAATTGCCTTATGTCTGTCCCATGCATTCTTGAATTCCTCCACTGTTTTTGACCCCACAACCTCCTCAGGAAGGCTGTTCCATGCGCCTACCACCCTCTCCATGAAAAAGTACTTCCTCACGTTGCCCCTGAGCCATCCCGCCTCAATCTTCAAATTGTGCCCCCTTGTTCTTGCACATCTCTTTTTCTGAAAGATGCTACACTCTTGGACTTTGTTGATTCCCTTGAGGTACTTGAAAGTCTCTGTTATGCCCCCTCTGTCTCCTTTCCTCGAGGGTATATGTATTAACCTCCTTTTGTCTGTCTTCATATGGCTTCTGGTGCTGACCCTGCACCATTTTAGTTTCCCTCCTCTGGATTGCCTCCATTCTGTCTATCTCCTTGTGGAGATGGGGTCTCCAGAACTGCACACAGTACTCCAGATGAGGTCTTACCAACTGTCTGTATAGAGGGATAACAACTTTCTGTTTTCTGCTGGTGATGTCTCTTCCTATGCATCCCAATATCCCCCCAGCCCTCCTTACTGCCTTCTCACATTGCTTGCTCACCTTTAGGTCATCTGATATAACTACCCCCAGGTCCCTTTCCATTTTTGTTGTTGTCAGTATCTCATCCCCCATTGTGTACTCTGCCCTTGGGGTTTTGTTTCCCAGGTGCATTACTTTGCACTTCTTCGCACTGAATCTAAGCTGCCATATTTTTCCCCATTCCTCCAACTTGCCAAGTCCCTTTTCATCCTTTCCACACACACCTCCCCCCCCCCCACCGGTATATCAACCTGTTGTAGATCTTTGTGTCATCTGCAAAGAGGCATACTTTTCCTTCCAGTCCCTCTGCAATGTCACTTATAAAGACATTAAAAAGGACCAACCCCAGTACTGAACCCTGCTGTACCCCGCTAGTAACCCCCCTTTCTTCAGAGTGGACTCCGTTTACTATTACCCACTACATCCTGTTGTCCAGTCAATTTTTTACCCAGGCTACCACCCTGCGACCCACTCCCAGGCTGGCTAACTTGTTTATTAATCTTTTGTGTGGGACTCTGTCAAATGTCTTGCTAAAGTCTAGGTAGACCATGCTCACAGACCCTCTCTGGCCTACTACTTTGGTCACCCAGTCAAAGAAATCAATTAGATTCGTCTGACATGACCTTCCCACTGTGAATCCATCCTGCCTTAGATCCTGTGCCTCGCTGACCTCTAGGTATTCAACAATTCTTTGTTTCAGAAGTGATTCCAACATTTTCCCTACCACTGATGTCAAACTAACATGTCTGTAGTTTCCTGCCTTTGCCTTGCTCCCACTTTTGTGAAGGGGAATCACTTTCGTCCTTCCTCCAGTCTTCAGGTACCAAACCACCCTCCCATGATTTGTTGAAAAGGGTAGTCAGAGGTGTCATTAGTTCTCCCCTTAGTATTTTTAGAATTCTGAGATGAATCCCATCAGGCCCCATTGCCTTGTCCACCTTGGGTTTTAGGAGTTCTTTCAGGATCCTTTCTTCAGTGAATGAACTGGTATGCCCCCACCATCATACAGAGTGCTTCTATTGTTTGGTTTAGGTATGTCCTCCTTCTCTTCTTTTGTGAATCCTGATAAAAGTATTCATTCAATATCTCTGCCTTTTCACTGACACCCTCTGCCCACCCCCTCCCCTTTATTAAGCCTCATTATCCCTCCCTTGGTCTTTCTTCACTTCCTAATGTACCTATAAAAGTTTTTATCCCCCCTCTTAACTGAGTTTTCTATCTTTTCCTCGGTTTTGGCCATTGCTATGCTAACTGCCTTCCTCACTTTCTTCTGCTTTAACTGATACAGTTCTCTGTCCTGCTCCTTCTGTGATTCCTTATACTTCTTAAATGCTATCTTTTTTTCCCTAACCTTTCCCGCCACCTCTTTTGAGAACCATAGTGTTTTTTTTCCTTCATTTCATTTTTTTTATTTGCTTCACACAAAGGCTTGTTGCCTCTGTGATGGCAGTTTTGATTTTTCCCCATTGTTCCTCCACCCCTCTTCCTGCCCTTTTGCTAGTGCATTCCTTAGGCACTCTTGCATTCTGCCAAAGTCAGCCCTCCGAAAGTCCAGTACCCTTGCTTTTGTATGGCTTGACTCTACAGCTGTTTTTAACATGAACCACACTGTCTGGTGGTCGCTTTTTCCCAGATGGCTACCCGCTTCTAAATCCAAGATCCTCTCTCTGTCCCTGTTTGAGAGTACAGGATCTAAGACTGCTCCCTCACGAGTGGGTTCCAACACTAGCTGCCTGAGGCATGGTCCCTTTAGGGCATCAAGAATGACTCTGCTCTTGGATCTGACTGTAGCAAAGGTGCTCCAGTTAACATCTGGCATATTCAGGTCCCCCATCAACCATATCTCCCCTTTTTCTGCCATTCTAAGGATGCCTCCTATAATTTTCTTATCCATTTCCTCCCCCTGAGATGGGGGTCTGTATACAACCCCTGCATGGATTGTGGTGCCATTTTCTGTCTCCAAGGTGACCCACAGTGCCTCCTCTCCTCCCTGTTTACCCATTAGTTCTGTTGCTTTGATCCCTTCCCTAATGTAGAGAGCTACTCCTACTCCTCTTATACCCTCCCAGTCCCTCCTGTAGATTGTGTACCCCGGTATGTTGCCATCCCAGTCATGGTTCTCTGGGTACCATGTTTCTGTGACTGTCACAATATCCAGGCGTCCCTCTTCCATCCAGGCCACTAGTTCAGGAAGCCTGTTACCCAGACTACAGGCATTAGTACTCATCACCCTCTATTTTTTGATGACCTTACCCCTTTTAACCCCATCCCTGTACTTACTGCCTTTGCCTTTTTCCCCATTTACCCCTGCTGACCCCTATTGACCTCTCTACCTTGGTGTTATTCTTGCTTACTACCCTGTTTTGTGGGGGGAGGCTGGGAATTCCCTTCTCCTTTTCAGTGCCTCCCCCCTTGGCTAGTTTGGACCCCCAGTCCCCAATGAAGCCAAAACCCTGTGCTCTGCACCAGTTTTCCAACCATTCATTGAATCCCAGGGTGCGGAGTACCCTAGTCTCGCCCATGCCATAGACAGGTTGCACCTTCAAGAAGGTTTCCTTACTTGCTACTTGTATAAGACTATTCCCGAACTCCACAAACTCCTCCTGCACAGTTCTGGTCCTATTCCTAGCTAGGTCATTTGTCCCTAGGTGGACAATGACATCCAGCTCCCTCTCCTGTGCAGCTGCTCATGTGATCCTGAGGATTTGCTTCTTGTCTTTCCAGGACATGGCACTGGGCAGGCAACTTACCTCCCTCTTCCCTCCCTCCCTCGCCCATTTCTTTCCCCCTAACAATTGAGTACCCCACCAGGAGCTGTTTCCTTTCCCTGTGGGGTCCCATGCCACCCTTCTCTGGGTCTCCCTTGTGGAGGTTCCCTGCATCCTCCTTGGTCTCCACTGCATGTGCCTCCATAGAGGAACAATGTTCTACCAGAATGACATATGAATTGTGGAGAGGTACAACTGGAGGGATGCACCTCTGTTCCACCACCCTCACCCTCCCTGAGCCCACTGAAGTCCAACCACTCCTTATTCCTGGTAACCTCTGAGACAGCAGCAGCAACCCTGCCAGGTCCTGGGTAGGGAGGAGGTTTCCTTACTCCTTGCCAGGTGTCTGCAAATAGGGCAGCATCGCAGCCTCCAGAATGTTTCCCAGATGACTGCCGCACCACAGCCAGTGCATTGGACCACTCCCCACATGTCTCTCTCCCCTCCCCATTGAAATAGTGTTTTTCCCACTATTAGGGAACCTCACTTCCCCTTGGTTGTGTAACCCTTTTCCTAGGGACTATGTACTAGCACCCCACAATTGTTTTTTTTTGTTTGTTTTTTTACAATAGCAATCACAAGAAAATATCCTCCCAGCTTATGCAACACTGCCTGGCTGCCTTCCGTGGCACACCCCACCCTGTTTTGTGTCTAAGTAGGAAGTTGTCACACCTTTCTGCCTAACCCCTTAAAGCTAGGGTAGGCAGGAGAGGGTAGGGGTTGGGCAATCCACCTGTTCTATGCTGTGAGGACAATCAAAGCAATTAGTCTGAACATCCTGACTAATACACAACTCCACTGAGTGCAGGAATGAAAGAACACTCCAGTGAAAACTTAAAGTGGCACTGTCAGTTTTGCCCCTGTTTTGTAACATATATTAGGAGTGTGCCTCTAGGCACGTATTTGTGAAGCAGTTACTCTAAAATGCCCCTGTGTAGCATGAAAGTATTTATTTACCTTTTTCAGGCACATAGCACATCTTTCTTGTCAACTCACCCCCGCCCGCCACCAGCATAACTACCTCGAGATTCGCCACAAAGCGCTGTCTCGAACATTTTGCTAGTTAATATTGTAAAATGATGTTATCGTTAGAATTTCATCTCCAGCCAGCTTCTGGTGTTCGTAACCAGTTACTGCTTTCAACGTACACTTGCTGTCAGAGCCAAACTCACTTGCCCACGCAGGAGGGTACCTCTGCACATGCACCCAGATCTTCACCCAGACCCTCTTGTGCAGGCGCTGATTTTGGCTCCAATTTATAAAATTATTTTGCGGCAGAAGTAGTGTCTGCTTAGTTTACAGACACCAGGGGCATTGAGGTTACAAGAACATCTACAGTTACACATGTTTTTGCAATGTGCTTGCAAAGTTACATTCAGGACAGCGCTAGCCGGCAGATGCGTGTCCTTGAGGTGGATGTGCTTCCGGTGGCAGCGGAGTTTAGTGTGGACTGAGTAGAAAGAAAGATATGTTAATATTGCCAGAAAAAGGTAAATAAATTACTTTTATGCTACTAAGGGGCATTTTAGAGTAACTCCTTCACAAATACGTGCCTAGAGGCACGCTTCTGACATATGTGACAAAACGGAGGGGCAAAGCTGACAGTGTCCCTTTAAATGTTTGCTGTAAAAAGTCACCAGTACTAGCACACTACAAATAAGCCACCAGAGTCACAGAAAAGGAAAAACAATCAGCAGTATTTTAATCCCTCTGTATGTAAAGTAGCAATCTACAAAAAGATCAGTAGTACTGCAAACCCCTTCTTGATTTAAACAAGCAAAAACCAGTATAAAACTAAAAGTGACTTCCCTCAGAATTCGAGCAAGATTGTGCCTTCCACCAGTTTCCTAGTTCCTAGTTCAAGATTGAGCATCCTTCTCAGCTCCAAGTTCAGTTTTTCAAAAGCAACCTTTACCTTCAAAAGATAAGACCTTTCTCAGGCCTTATCTTTTGAAGGTAAAGGTTTTCCTCCACCCAAGCCACAGACACCACCCTGGTCCCTGATGGGCCAACATCTACCCTTTACCACTCCCGGGGATATTGTACCCCGCTGTGCTTCATATCTATTGAGGACAATCCCTGGCAACCAGCTGCTAAGCACAAAAGGAGAAACAAAAAGTGAAAACCTTTAAAAGACAGGTGCCAGGACCACTCACCCTGGCCTAGAAGTTGAAGCCACAGTGGAAGATGGAGATCTCCTACTGCCTCCAAAAGTCACTCCCTGGTCCTGATGGCAACTGCTTTGCCCCTCGTCAGCACTCTGAGGACAATGTCACCACTACACATCCAGACAGCCTCAAAGTGGAGCGACTCCAGCTGAAGCGCACCCAATGCACCTGCTTCAATCCCCCGTAGATCTGTCATTTTGCTCTGTACTGCTCCATGGTTTCCTCTGCTAAAATGGTTTCCCTGCTTCCACCTGTGTACCATGTTCTTCTCTCCTTGGTCTTCTTCCTCTTCATCCCTCTCACTTTCCATACTATTCCCTGCTGACTGTTTCACCTACTACTCTGCCTCTACTCCCTCTCTCACTTTCCATGCTATCCCCTGCTGACTGTTTCACCTACTACTCTGCCTCTTCGTTCCTCTCACACTTTTCATGCTATCCCCTGCTGACTGTTTCACCTACTACTCTGCCTCTTTACTCCCTCTCATATAGCATCTCCTGAAGCCTGTGATCTTAGTCGATACTCTAATTGTAGTCATTGGCATTTACTGCAATTCTGTAATGTCTAAAGACTTACTGTTCATTGTTATTGCAAAGGCTAATATGTTATTTTGTTAAATTTGTACTCCTGTATTTCTACTATGTTGTATTTTTGACATTGTTCTGCCTTTCCATTTGTTGTACGTTTTTCTTTTTTGCTATGTTGTAATCTCCCAGGTCATGTCTGAAAATAGTCACTTTTGTGTCTAGAGCACTCACCCGGTTATCAAAAACTAAATAAATAAATAAAAGAGACAAGGCCAAAGTCCTAGACAGAAGCAGTAAGTCTTCTTGCAGTGGCAACAGACCTCCCTTTAGCAAGTCATCTTGCACAGAAGAATGGGTGGCCTGTGAACAGAAGGTGACTATGGCTGCACGCAAAGAACTTGCACCCCACACCTGAACTGTCTTCTGCACCACCTGACAAGTACTAAATGGTGTCCAGCTTTTTTGTACTCAGGAGGGTATGATTACATACATCTTTGGGCTCAGGTCTATCTGGACCAGCCAGAAACTGACATGTCCTTCCTTAAAGAGGCCATGCTTGGTATTCTTTGTTGTGACCATACAATGTGTATAGCCCTACTTAACATACTGTTCATAGACTGTACTGTACTTTTCTAATCATTACATGATGTATTGCATTCATGTCCCTTTTAGTAAGGTGGGGTCATTATATAACAGTGCTGCTGACTGGACTGTTGACTATTTGTTTATTTTATTTTTATATTTAGTTTTTGTTGACCAAATAAATGCATAAGTTCTTCAGGATATCACGGCAAGGCACAAGAACACTCTGCTCCCTGCTATGTAGCACTAATTAGTCTTACTTGTATTTTTATTTGTAGACTACCCCACCCCATTGCTACTAAGAAGGGGTACTAGGGCCTTTAATTCACCACATAGGACAAACATTGTCCCTGGTGGGGGAGGAAAAAATTGCATAGGGCTGGGTGCCAAAATATCCCAGTTCTGAAACTCTAGCATAGTTTGATGAAGGAGGGGGAGCTACCGAGGAGGCTGTGAAGGTAACACAAGGTGAGTGAGCAAATCATGTCCTGCTCAACCTGTTGTGATATCAGTGCTGAGATCGCACATTAGATTCTCCCAGGCTCATACACTTGGAGCTTTGTACTGTGTGTTAGATGAGCCAAGGTAAAACAGCCTGGGAGGGATGGTATCCCAGGGGAGAGATAGAAACATAGAAGATGATGGCAGAAGGGGGCCTGCGATCCATCGAGTCTGCACAAGCGAGGTATCCTGGAACATATTGTGCACTGGTGTTGTGTCCTCCTAGACACCCAGCCTAGCCCTTGCCAGTGCCATGGGTTTGTTCCCAGCCCTTGTCCCACCCATACTTAAAGCTTGATATTGACTTTGCAGACACCACCTTGGAAGGTAATCTATTCCAAGATTCCAACACCCTCTCTGAGAAGCAGTACTTTCTGATGTCCCTCTTAAGCACTCCACCCTTCAATTTCCACTCGTGCCCTCTTGTAGTAGAATTGACATTCATGGTAAAAAATTACACTTCTGGCACCTTGTTGATGCTGTTAAAGAACTTGAAGGTCTCAGTCATATCCCCTCTCTCCCTCCTAGTCTCTAGTGAGCACAATTTCAGAGCCCCAAGCTTCTCTTCATAGGTGATTTCCTGAACGCCATGTATAATTTTTGTTGCCCTTCTCTGGACCACTTCCAATCTATCAATATCCTTTCTTAGGTGAGGCCTCCAGAACTGTAAACAGTACTCCAGTTGAGGCCTCACTAATGACTGGTAAAGTGGTAGCATCACCTCCCAGTCCCTGCTGTCTATCCCCCTGCCAGTGCATCCTAACATCCTGCAAGCCCTGCTATAAGCCTTATTGCACTGACTTTGCTGCTTGAGGTTGTCCCTAATGATGACTCCCAGATCACGTTCCTCAGCAGATGAGCTCAGCTGGACTCCATTTAGCCAGTATTCTTCCTTGGGGTTGGCCCGACCATGGTGCATCACCTTACACTTCTTAGCACTGAAGTTTAATTGCCATATTTGTGACCACCTTTCCAACTTCTTAAGGTCCTCCTGCAGTTGTCTGACTCCCTCCATACTATCCACTCTTCTGTTGAGTTTCATGTCATCCACAAACAGGGCGATGTTGCCATTTTTGCCCTCATTGATGTCACTAATGAATACATTGAAGAGGATTGGCCCCAGGACTGACCCCTTGACCTGCCTCTCATTAGAGTTCACCCTATTTACTACCATCCTTTGTTTTCTGTCCCTCAGCCAACTCTGTATGTGTAAGAGGATTTTACTATCTGTTCTGCTACCCCAAGGTCTTCTAGTTTCTACTTTGGAGTTGGATTGTATGTTTCTCGTTATAGCCCCAGTTGGGTATGTTGTTGTCTATAATTACCCTCTGATGTTCAGACCAGGCAAGGCCAGTGTCAGCTCTGCAGCCCCCTTCACCACCTCACCCTCTGTACCTAAACCAATCCAAAAGGATTTAATGGGCATGCCTTGCAGGGGGTGTAATTTCACGATGCATACCATGTTACAAGTACATACATGATACAAGTATCTTACAGAGAGGAGCAGGGTGCAGGAATGCACTATTTTTAAGCGAAAAAGATGTTCCAGGACTAAAGGGCATGGGATGAAGTTGGAGGGAGGACGATTCAGAGGAAACGTGAGGAACAATTTCTTCACAGAACGGGTGGTGGACAAGTGGAACACCCTGCCAGAGGAAGTGGTGGGGGCTGAAACAATCACGGGATTTAAGAATGCATGGGATAGACATAAAGGAATTCTGGAGGTCAGGGGTAAGGGGCAACAGACTTCCTGGAAAACATAAACTGAACTTACAAACTTAAATGGGCAGACTGGGTGGGCCATAGGCCCTTATCTGCCGACACTGTCTATGTATCTATGTATCTATGTTAATATTACTTACAAACTGCCACCCCCCCACATCCAATATAACATCTATGGCTTCCCCACCAGCCCAAATCCATTTTATTTACTGCCACCATGAAGGAAGGGGTTGACAATAAAGTATGCTTGACTATTCTCACCATATCAGGATGGTCTTTAATCAGATATGCCTGCAACCTTCAGCTGTTACTACTGCAATCCAGACTGAAGGCACGAGGGTGTGGATCAGACCCCCTTCATACTTATAATGCCTACCTCTGATCTATATCATACCCTCTGCAGGATGATGCTCCACTCAAAGCCTGTCCTTATCTCAGGGCAGTCAATGGGTACCCCCCATGTCTCATAGCTAAGCATGGACATATGATAGGGAGGACAGGCACACAAACTCCTAACCCGCTGGTACTATATGCATGCTGATGCCACCTCGCACTCAGACACACACCTGCTCAGTCCATTCAGAGCATTCCTCAACTGCAGTAGTGGTTTGAGATTTCCCAGGGGGAGTGAGAATGCTTTTTTTGCACTTTCTACAGTATACCTCAATGCTCCAGTCTCTGACTTGTACACTTAGAGCTACGTACTCTGTGTTAGATGACCTGAGGTACTACAGAATGTGGGAGGGATGCTGTCCTGGGGAAAGCTATTTGGGAGGGGGATTGTATGTTTCTCATTATAGCCCTGGCTGGACAGGGCTAGCACTGTTATGTCCATGCTATACTTTCCCTGTCCTTGTTTTCGCAGACGCTATTTGCACAGTGCAGTTTTGTGCCATACCATTCCATCCACACTATTGACCGGATACCTGTCTCTAGTTACCCTCTGATGTTCATACCAGGAAAGGTACATTTCCTATGTAAGTTCTTCTTCTGCATAATGATTGTGGTATGTCTAGAAATATGTAAGAGGATGTGCTTAGTGTGGGGATTCTGTTAGCCTTTGTACAAGTTCATGAGGTCACCCCTTGGGTTAAACAATGACTGACATAAATATAGTCAGCTCGAATGTTATGGGTCTCAATTTGCCATTGAAGCAAAAAAAAAGAGCACTAGCCCACCTTAAATGACTTTTGACCCAAGTTGTTTCCCTGCAGGAAACCCATCTTGATCAGGCCAAAGCAGCCAAACTAGCTAGAGAGTGGGTGAAAGTTGAAGTCTTTAGCATGGCCCCCACTAAAAATGAGGGTTTTGTTTCAATTTTTTTCCACAAAGCTCTACACTGGACAATTTTGGATGCCACAAAGGATGAGGGCAGTAGAAGAGTTATAATGGAGGTAAAGACCCCAGAGGGGCAGCTAATCCTGGTCAATGTATATGATCTGAAAACAGACGAACCAGGTTTTTTACACAAACTTAGTAAAGTACTCAGCCAATTGTCATCCCCCAGACATCAGTAATGATGGGGGGGGGGGGACTTTAATGTCACTCTCAAGTCATGCATAGACTCTAGTGCTGGGGCAACTGAACCACATGTCAAGGCAAAAGCAGTCCTCAAGGAGCTCCTCAAAGTACATGCACTTACCGATGCATGGAGAAGAAGAAGAAGAAGAATCATCATTTATATAGCACTTTTTAATACATCCAAAGCGCTTTACAAGCAATGCTAGACTGGTAGTGAAGTGACTGAGAGCCCAACATCCGAGCACCAGAGACTATACACACTTCTCAGGGGTGTATCTCAAATCTAGTCAAACAGACATGTGGCTCTCCTCTCCTCATACTACGCTGTTTGTTCTGGACACATAATCTCCAACCGTGCCCAGCTCTCCCTCAATATGGTGTAAGGACTGCCCACTCCCCACATCAAATCATGGACGGTAGACCTTCTCCATCTTAAAGATCCTGATTTCAAGGACTCAATGGTGGCTGAAAACAAGCAGTTTTTGGAGCTCAGTGGCAATGGGGAAGTCTCCCAAGGAACTCTCTGGGAGGAATAGTGTGACAGGGAGATCCTGCCACTCTTGAGGACCGACCTTTTCTTAAATCTGTTGCAACAATTCTTCTATTTCTTATCCTGATCTATTCTTTACAATTTCTAGTCCATAAGGTTGGCCAACTATGGGCAACCCTTCCCCTTTCTTGACTATGCTATAGTGTCCTCTTTAATTTTCCTTTTCCCTCTCAGGTCCTCGTATAGGGAGGTTATTGTAGTGACCTCTGAGTTTATGTAAAACAACAGGCTGTGTTTATTATTGTTGGATTTAGTATGTAATAGCACTATGTCATGAAATACCTTGCTGTATATACCTTGTGTTTATGAAACCTGTAAATATTGAAAATACAATGGCACTAGGTGTTTTTGATAAAGATAGAAAGTACTAGGTGACTGTATTATAGAAATTAAGTTGGTTGGGTTGTTAAATGCATGTAAATTGGTAGCATGCATTCCTGCTGTAAACTGAGCCAATCTGAAATGTCATGGGGATTTGCATATATCCCATGATACTTTGCATTATGGAAGTATGTGTGATGTTGTGTTTCTTTGAAACTTGGCTTATTATCAATACCCTTTGGGGTAACCCTTGTTTCAGTGCTTCTGCACTGAGGTTCTTTGTCTGTAGCTTGTTTGTTTTTTTCCTTTTTTGAGCCCCCACCACCTAAGCAAACAAGGAAACTATAGGGATGAAGGTTTTTCACGGAAAAGTTTAGATCAATAGATCAGTGAATCAGTAGATGCTGACAAGTGCAAATGAAAGGTATATATAGTCTGTTGCTGAAAACTGATGCATTGAAGAAGGAATATGCCATTGCTGAAGGTTATCTGCTGTATTTTGAATAAACATCACACAGGGATTGTGTGTTGAAACTGAAGTTTAGTGTCTGGTCCATCTGTTATCCCACAGCTCCTCCACACATATAAAGCCATCATGAGAGGTCACATTATTAGCTTTGCGGGGAATAGATGCAAGGTTAGAGAAGCAGAGCTGGCAGCCCTGGAAAAATAGCTACGGACTCTGAAAGGGGCCTACAAACCCCACCTGACCTGGACCTAGTGGCTAAACTCACTATCACAAGATTTAAGCTTAATAAATAGCTCGGCAGGAAGGCAGAGCTTGCTTTGTTTTGAATGAAACGCTCGTACTAGGAAGGAAGAAGCAAGGTTAGCAAGCTTCTTGACTATTGAGTAAAACAAAGACAGGCATAGAGACATATGCCAGAGCTAAAGGATCAGCTGAGATGCATTTTTTTTATTTTATTTAGTTATTTAACCAGGTGAGACACACTAAGCTGAAAGCTTTTTTACAGGTGCAACCTAGGAGCACAGGGAAGTAAAGTGACTTGCTCAGGGTCACAGAGTATGCAAGTGGAAGCTGTGGGATTCAAACCCACGTCTGGTCTGCTAGATGTCACCAGATTTGCAGCTCAGAGCCTTAACCCACTGCACTATGCTGCCTCCCATGCATCCAGAGTGACCACTAGAACATTAATACCATAATGTAATCCTACTGCTATGGCCTATACTCCTCCCCAATCCACCTTGTCTAACAGATATTGAACAATTCCTGCACAACTTCCCCATCCTCCCGATCCCACAAGTAGCTCCAGTTCAAGCACAAACCCTAGAATCACCAATCTTACTCTTGGAAGTCCAGCAAGCCATAATAGCATTATATAAATACAAAGTGCAAGGGGGAATGGTTTCCCTATTGGCTTTTACCAGTTTCTGTGTGTCTACATTAGTCCCACCATCTTCCAGATGAACCAAGAGACATGTACGACAGGCTCCATGCTACCCACCCTTGAGGAGGCAGTGATTACAGTCTGGCCAAAAAAAGGAAAGAACAAGCTGGCCCAGTGGTACAGAGTGGTGAAGCGTTGGATGTCTTACCTTTCACCACACTGGCAACCCATGTTCAGGAGTGAGGACAGGTTGCCAGGGTCACCGGGGGGGGCTGGGAGTAGTTGGAACAGCCATCAGGAAGCTTTCCTCTCCCAGATTGGGGAGATAGGCCTCCCCAGTGCTTGGCTGCCATTGAGTGGAGGCTCAGTGGTAGTGTCAGGCACTGGGGGGGCTGGCACTAGGCCAGGTGGGTGGATTGGGGGCTGTGTTTGGTGCCAGTGCGCAAGTGACCATGTTGGCTGAGGCCCCCAGTGAAAGTTAGGGAGAAAATCAGTGGGGAAAAAACACAGAGGCAGGATGAAGACTGACCCCCCCACAGACTCCGCACCGGTGGCTGGGCACATGCCACTAGTCCTGTGGCAAAGGACATCAGCATAAGGTAAGTCCCTGAGGAGCTGAGTGACAGGGCTGAGAGGGTCAGTTGGAAGAGGGTAACTGTGGAGAAGGAGGACAAAATATAATTAAAAAAACAAGGAAAGGACCCCCACACACCTAGCAGTTACAGGCCAATCTCCCTAATGAATGTGGATGCCAAGATTCTTGGCAAAAAATCTTGCTCACTAGATTGGAACCCCTTCTACAGAGTCTTATACAGCCCAGCCAGGTAGGACTCATGAATGGGTACAACAGTACCAACCACACCAGAACCCTTCTCAACCGCATACATGCTGCCAAGAAGGTCCCCACCCCACCAGTGACCTTGGCAATTGACTTCAAAATGGCCTTCAACTCCATAGAATGGAGTTGCTTAATAGGCACTATGGCATGGTGGGGGTAAGTCCTCAGTTCCTAGCTTTGGTTAAGACACTTAATATCACACCAAGGGTGAATGTTCTTATTAATGGACTTCATTCCCCCAGCCTTCCATTGCAGAAGAGTTCCCAGCAGGGATACCCCCTTTCCCCCTTACTTTTCATTCTAATTATTGAGCATCTGGCTATAGCACTATGAATGCATCCAGCCCTCACTCGCCTATGAGTGGGGGATGAGGAATACAGAACTCTGTTACATGCAGATGATTTCCTCATAGTACAGGCAGACAGGGAGGCCAGTCTGGAACCCGCCACAGAAGTCCTCAACACCTTTACAAAAATGTCAGAGCTTAAGATTAACCAAACAAGATGGAGTTCTTACCCCTTAATTCACTTAATTCACAATGACAGACAGCCCCTTCATGTCTAAAGGCCTCAAGTGTGCAGAAGAGGTTATCAAATACTTCTGGGTGTCAATCCACCATAACTTACATAAAATGGTGAACATGGAAATGTCCCCATTGCTGTATACAATCACCACCAAACTGGATAGATGGGCATGCATCTCCCACTCATTAGCAGGTAAATTAGATGCCTTCAAGGTGATACTGGCCCCCAAAATTAAGCACATCTTGGCTCATTTACTGCTTCGAATTCTCAACAGCTGGTGTACCACACTTGGCACCATATTGGGAAGGAATCTCTGAGAAGGGAAACAACCAAGATACTGCAAGATCAAGCTCCATAACCATTGGAGCAAGATTTAATGAGGCCTGCCATGACTAAAAGGTTATCACATGGCACAATTGTCAACCCAGACTGCCCAATGTTTTTTTCCTGTAAGGTTTATACACAGTGAGATTACCTTTTGGCTGATTTTTTATTTTTTTTCTCTCCTTTCTGTTCATTTGTGCATTTCATTTCTCTTTCTTTTCAGCAGGGGTTTCTCTCAACTCTCCTTCCCCCATCAAACCCTCCCCCAGTCATCTACTTATATAGGGCTGTGACCTATCCCCTAGTTCCTGCCTAAAGAACAGGAAGGGGAGGGATGGATGTGATTACAACAAAAAGACAAAAAAAAAAAAGCCAGTTTCCCTTTTTTCCACCTGGAACAGATCATCTTCTTCTAAATTTGAATAATTACGTACTCTTTCTTACCATCCACTGGCATGCACATGGATATAGTTGGCCGCCAACACTGCGGGACTCGCCCGAAGGTAGGACCACTGTTCCGTATGCTCGGAGATACGTCACCTCAGGACTCAGCTGCAGGAAGCATGGGGTGAGAGCAGCATCCTGTGTAACCACCTACAGGGAAACATTTCTTTTAGGAGTGCACCTCCACATTGCCAACACCAAACCAGGCACACCTTTCCCCAGAGAACGACCAGGCCTGGGGGATGGCAACTGGTTGCAGGAAAAGTGGGCAGAGCTCAGGCAACTCTCCCAAACCAATGAAGCACTCTAAACACAGCAAACAGGTACACACCTCTTGCATCCATACCATCCATAATGACGGAGAATGTCTCGGGCCAAAGGAATGCCAAATGCAACAGGATAGCAAAACAACATCAAAAACAAAACCTCGACAAGAAAAAAAAAATCATAATCATAGGGGACTCCATGATTCGCAGTGTGGACCCCCACCTGAGACAAAACAAACATGCAGATATGCAGGTCAGATGTCTCCCAGGAGCATCCACTTGGAGATACACTGAACGAATAGTCAACATAGTTAAAAAGGAAGAAGAGGGTGAAAACATCCTGGTACACCTAGGGACAAATGACCTTGCTAGATGGTCGGTCGAGGTGGTTAAGGAGCACATTGCGCAGCTCGGTGAGAAACTGGTTTAATTTTCGTCCAGCATTGCATTCTCTGAGATTATGCCTTCTTGGGAAAAGGGGACGAACAGGCAGAAATAATCAGAGAGAAAGAGATAAGTGAGCTCAATGCATGGCTCAAGGACTGGTGCCACACAAAGGGGCATCACTTCTTCAGAAACTGGGGCAACTTCTGGGGAAGGGAGTTCTTCGAATTTGATGGCCTCCACCTGACTAAAGAGGGAGTCAGAGCACTGGGCCAGAAATTTGATGCCTACGTAGGACATTTAAACTAGTGGGAGGGGAGATGACGGTATCTCTAGGAGAAGTACACATAGAGCCTGCTGTCTCTCCTCCAGCTAGTACCAAATCTATACACTCCAGGACAGCAAAAGCAGATAGCCAGAAACATAAAACCCTTTCCGACTCTGGCGTTGACCATCACAATGGAAAGGGAGTAACCATAAACAGGGAAAACTACAAAGGGATGAACAATAAGATCAAGGGAGGAATGACAAACAAAGCGACACAGCAAGAGTAGTCAGCATTATGCCTCAATGCACACAGTCTGGCTAACAAGATGACTGACCTCACTGACACAATAGCTGATACAGGACTAGACTAGGTGGCTGTGACCAAAACATGTTTCACAAATAATCATGATTGGGAGGTGACTATCCCAGGGTACAACTTGTTTAGGAGAGATAGGACTGGGAAAATGGGAGGGGGGAGCTATTATGTTAAGGATACCATCAATGCTACAGAACATGTTGTAGAACCATGGAATAGCCTGCCGGAGGGGGTGGTGGGAGCCAAGACAATGGAGGAATTCAAGCGGGCATGGGACAGACACTGTGGGATACACAAGCAGGCAGCTAAGTAGGGGGGTAGGAAGCCAAGGGCAGACTTGATGGATCATACGGTCCCCATCTGCCAACAACTTCTATGTTTCTATAATGCCCTGTAATAGCTCCATATTTTTATTTATTTATTTATTTATTAAATTTTGTGGACCCGGTAAGCCCACTGGGCCTAGCAGTCCCTTTTTCAGGGGCAACCGGGGGGGGGGGGATACAGATACAGATGGCAAGCAACTGAAATTGAACCAGATTAAGCTGTTGGTGGTATTTTTAGTGAATGGGAGAAATTTGGCCAGGACACCAGGGGAAATTCCCCTACTCCATGTGGGGGCGCTGTTGGACCATGGATTCGTTCGTGGGACCCAGTCATTCTGCTGGTGGACCTGCAGGAGAGCAGAGCTCTGCTCCTGCAGGTCCAGCTTTGGAGCCTGAAGTACTGAGGACGTCTGACCGTTTTGTTGATATGCTTGTGTATCTTGCTGTACCAGATGAATCTTTACCTTCTCAGTCTACCTCTGCATCATCAGATTTTTTTGCCTGCGGATGAACTTTGGTTGAAGTCCCTCCTTGCTGCACATCGGGACCAGGTACTTGCTGTTGTTGATGCCGTTAGCCCTTTTGAGTTGGCTTCTCCTGGGACACAGACTCTGTCGCTGGAACTAGGGGCTGTGGAGGATCTTCCTGCTTTCATAATGGATGCAGTACCTTTGGGCTCATTGGAGGTGCAGAGTCGGCAACAATCTTCTGTAGCACCGGTGCTACCAGTGTTGCACCATGCTCCGTTGGAATTTTCGGTTCCTACAAATCTGGATTGAGCAGTGTCTTCTCTGCCTTTGAACTCGATGGTGACTTTGCCTGGTGAAATTGTGAGTACTATGCATTCGAGACCATGTGTTTCATCTCCTAATGCGCAGACTGTCTCACCTGTTTTGCCTCCTCCCACTCTGTTGCCTTGTTCTAGCCCACTACTTGTCTCTTCAGAGGCCTCCTTGCGGAGTACGGGTTGGAAACCAGGCATTCCGGGGCACTGGATACCTGACCCTGCCCATAACCCGATACCTAGTTGTGGAGGGCAACAGCCCCCCTTGATAGACATGCCTCCATCTTTGCCTGGTAGCCCAGATTTGTATTTGCATGCTGAGGATGTTCAGCATCCTGCATTGGATACTACTCTGCTGGCTAAAGTTCCTTCTTTGCCTCCCTCCTCTTCGGGTGATGAAGGCCCTAGCTCTAGGGGACCAGCGTGGGGTGATAGAATGGACATGGATGTCCCGCTCCCTGACCCTCCTCCAGGCCCTTCTCCTGACCCCGGGGACAAGGGTAAATCTACTTGGGAAGAATTTCGTAGAAGGGATACATTTCAGAACTCCCCTCCTCCTCTTCAATGACGGAATGCGGTCCACCTTCAGTATATTGGGGGTCTTGATGTAGCTCAAGACCATCTCTATGTGGGAAAGTCACTTTTGAAAGGATCTTTAGGTTTTTTTTACAAATGAAATATTTGCATTGATTCATGTATCAGGTTCTTCGTTATATGACGTTAGTTTTCAAAGCCCTAGAGGATTAGATCAATTCTGGACAAAGTATGATACTCTTAAATACACTGAGTTGTGGCTGCCATTTCGGGTTATCCCACTTACTAGACCTTCTATTAAAACTGTCACCATTTTGTTTAGAAATGAGAATGTAGCAGCTAGTGATATTACGCATTGGTTAGCTAAATGCTGTGATGTCTTGGGGTTACCACAGCCTATATTTGACTCTGAACACTTGTGGACTGGTGGTTGGCGTTATAGGGTGCGACTTAGAAATACAAATATGGGTCCCATACACTCACCTAATAGTTTGTTTTTAGGTAGGAAATGGGGGCATTGCTTCTATGTGGGGCAGCCTCGTACCTGTTTTAAATGTGGCTCCCCTTCCCATCTCAGTGCAGCCTGTGATAGACTACAATGTTCCCTTTGTTTGTCTTTTGGCCATACTAGTGCAGATTGTAATTCTGAACTAAATACTAACGTACTAAAATGCCAGCAGAATAGGCCTAACGGTCTTTTGAGTCTGCTCGATTGGTCAGACCCCACCCTGGGTGCTGACCTTGCTGCCCCCCTCGCCTTCTCTGGCTTCTCCCTTCCCAGTTCTGGATATTCTTGCTGCATTGGATTTTGCTTCCAGAACCCTTCCCCTGTACCTGTCCCAGCCCCTCTTGAACTCTTCCACCGTCTCTGCCTCCACCAGCCCCCTAGGCAGTGCATTCCATGGCTCCACCACCCTCTCAGTGAAGTAGCACCTCCTTCTTTCTCCCCTGAATCTTCCCCTCTCCAGCTTCCACCCATGCCCTCTAGTGGCCCCCTCCTCCTTCCTTCGAAGCACCCCAACTGTTCCTCCCCTATTTACCATCTTCATGTACTTGAAGACCTCTATCATGTTCCCAGGTCCCTTCTGTCTTTCAATGTGTACATATTTAGCTCTTCGAGCCTCTCCTCATAGGTCCTGTCCCCCAAGCCCCAAATCATTTTGGTTGACCTCCTCTGGACTCTCTCCAGGAGTTTAATGTCCCTCTTTAAGTGTGGCCTCCAAAACTGCACTCAGTACTCAAGGTGTGGCCTCACCAAGCAGTTATACAGAGGGAGCATCACTTCCCTCCTTCTGGAAGTGATCCCCCTAGCGATGCATCCCAGCATCCTGTTGGCCTTGGCTGCTGCCCTCCTACAAGTCTCTGAGTTGTTCATCTTGACATCCACCACCACCACCCCCAGGTCCCTCTCAGCCATCGAGACTTGTAGCATTTCCCCCCCAAGGGTGTACACTTGGCCCGGGTTTCTGGCCCCCAGGTGGAGTACTTTGCATTTCCCTGCACTGAACCTCAGCTTCCACTTTCTAGACCATCTTTCCAGAGTCTCCAGGTCCCCCTGTAGGGCCACCCTCCCCTCCTCCCCATCCACCACCGTCCCCAGTTTTGAGTCATCTGCAAAGAGACTCATCTCACTCCTGATTCCTGTCCTTATGTCAGAGACGAGAGGTGTTGAACAGGAGGGCCCAAGTACTGATCCCTGTGGGACCCTAATAATGACCCTTTTGGGGATGAGACTATCCGCCAACTACAACCCTCTGGGTCTGGTCCTGGAGCCAATTGCCTATCCATCTGATCATCTGGTTCCCACCCCATTTCTCCCAGCTTATCCAACAGGCCCAGTGGGAGAACAGAGTCAAATGCCTTGCTGAAGTCTAGAAAGAGGATGTCCACTGGTCTACCCAGGTCCAAGGCACTCATCACCCAGTCATAGAACTCCACAAGGTTTGTCTGACATGATTTCCCGAGATAAATCCATGCTGTCTATCATCCAGGCACCCTGACTTTTTCCAGGTCCCCCTAGCGCCTCCTTGACAATGCCTCCATCACCTTGCCCACCACCGATGTCAGGCTGACAGGCCTGTAGTTCCTCGCCACCTCCCTTGATCCCCCTTGTGGATAGGCACTATATGCGCCACCTTCCAGTCCTGGGGCACCCACCCTGTCCTCAGAGAGATGGTGAAAAGCTCCGCCAGGGGTTTCACCAGGACATCCGCAAGTTCCTTCAGCACTCTGGGATGTAATTTATCCGGCCCCGGTGCTTTCTCCATCTTAAGGGAGCTGAGGGCTTCCCTCACTCTCTCTGCTGTGATTTCCACTTCCAGTACCTCTTCTCCCTGCTTAGCCCTCCCCCCTCCTGCCAGTGATGCCTCCCCCTCTCCCCAGACCCGCCCGAGTTGGTAGGGTTCCCCTCCTCAGTATCTCTGTCTCCTCCCATGTATGATGCAGCACTCCCATTTTCCTTAGTGAAACTAAGGTGAAGTACTCATTTAGTACCTCAGCCTGCTCCCCGGGTCTTGTGTCCATCTCTCCTGATTTAATCCCTGCTAATCTGTCCCTTCACGCTTCGTTTTTCCCCAATGTATCTAAAGAACCCCTTGTTCCCTCTCCTAATTTCCCTGGCCAGGTTCTGCTCCTTCCTTGCCTTAGCAGCCCTCACCACCCTAGTGGCCCTTCTAGCCATCAGCTCATACTCTCCTCAATCTCTTTCACTCTTTGAGCACTTGAATTGTCTATAGGCTGCCTTCTTTCCTCGCACCACCTCCTGGACCTCCTTGGTCCACCAGCAGGGTTTTCGGGCCCTACCACATTTTCGTCTTACTCTTGCACAGGTGCTGGTAGCATCTTGCACCCCTCTCCTGATGATTTCCCACCTACTATCAGCGTCCATGTCTGACCCAATCACATCCAAATGCTCCTTAAGGATCCTTCCCATTTCCTTAAAATCTGTTCCCTTGAAGTCAGTTACCTTCGTCTTTGTGCAGCGTTCTAGCCCTCCTAGGTCCAGGCAGAACCAGACCATGGCATGGTCACTCCCTGCCAACGGGTCCCTTACCTCCAGGCCCCTAATCTGGTCGCTGTCTGCCAGGACCACATCCAGTACCCGTGCCTCCCTGGTCGGTTCCCCCACCTGCTGTGTTAGGAACGCATCTTGAAAGACATCCAACAACCTCTGTTCCCTGGTCACAGAAGATGTCATAGTCTCCCAGTCTGTTTCTGGCATGTTTAAGTCCACCAACACCAGCACCGTTCCTCTGCCCAGTCTGCAGTGTCTCCCAACATCTACCACCAGACTCTCCTCCAGCTCCTCCACCAGGGCAGGGGGTCTATACACCACTCCTATTTTCACTCTCTTGCCCCCCCTTGTTATCAAGGTGACCCAAATCACTTCCATGGTTCCCTCTGCTTCCTCTACTCCCCCTATGCCAAAGCAGTTTTTGACTATCATTGCTACCCCTCCTCCCCTTCCCTCCCCCCTGTCCTTCCTGAACATAGTGTAACCCTCCAGGTTCAGGTCTCAGTCGTGTCCTGCAGTGGCCCTGGTCTCAGTGACCGCTGCCACATCCACTGCTCCCTCAGTTAGCATCGCCTGGAGCTCAGGCATTTTATTTCCCAAGCTCCTGGCATTTAGCAGGACTACCTTCCACCCTTTCTCTATACTTCCATTTCCCCTGCTCGTGTTCCCATGGGGATTCTGTTTTCCCCTGGTCTGCACTTTACCAGTCGACCTTTTTCTGCAATCCTCCAGCTCCCCAGGAGGGTGGAGACAGAGTCCCGCCTTTATCGGCACCCCCTTGACAGCCTTTTCTCCCATCCCTCCCCCCTTCACAAGTTTAAACCCCACTTTTCACCAATGAACCCCTCTATTTTCAACTTAAGGATTCCCCTCCCCTCCAAATTGAGATGGAGTCTACCTCTAGCACACAGCTTCTTATCCTCCCAGGTCTACCCCCAATCCCCCATCAACCCATACCCTCTGGCCTCACACCACTCCCTGAGCCACTGGTTTATCTCCCTAATCTTCCTTTTTTGCTCCCCACTAGCCCTTGGCACCAGCAGGATTTCTGAGAAGGAAACTGTGCATCCTATGTCATGACAGACCCTGGCAAGCTCCCTGAATCTTGCCTGTATCTCTAGCTCTCTATTTCCCTCAATGTCATTTGTACCCAGGTGGACCAGTATGTCCGGGAAACCCCCACAATCCTTTGCCAGCTGATATACCTCATGATTAGCCCTGTACACCGTTAGTCCAGGGAAGCATTTTGTTCTAACTGGCCAGACTTCTCCCTCCCTATCCCATTTGATACCCTGATCATAGAATCCCCCAACAGGAGCACTCTGACCACTCCTTTTCCTCCATCTCCCCTTCCATGTCCCTCATCCTTTCTACTGGCCCTCCACCCAGCCGGCTCCTTGTTCCTCCCCTATCTGGGTGCCACATGCCACCCCTCCTCCAATCCTATGCCTCCTCCTCCTCCTGAGTATCCTTCTGTACCTTGCTAACTCCCCCCTCACTGCTCACAACTGGTCTTTCTCCCCCATCTGCTAAACTAGCCTGGCTCATCCTCCCTTCCTTGCTGTCTCCATTTAGTCCCTCCTTGCTTGTAGTGCTCCCATGGCCTAAACCGTCAACTCCCTTTACTAAATCCTCCTTGTACTTCTGGTCCTTCTCCTTTACCTTTCCTCCCAACTGGTCCTTCTCCTTGCACTTTCCTCCCTCTTCCCCCTGCCCCTCCTGCTCAGATTCACTGCTCCCCCCATTTTCCTGCATTCCAGGTTCCCCCCTGTTCTTCCTGCTATCTGGCCTCTGCCTCCTGCCCCCCACTCCCTTTCCGTCTCTAACCACCCCTGTCATGACTACATCACCCCCCCTCATCCTCGAGCAGAAGAGGAGAATTGAAGCGGTTACTGAATGTAAGGTCTGATCCACTTCCCCACCTTGCTTCCTTCTGTCCAGCCCTGGCCATCTGCCTACTTCCCTGAGAATGTTGTCCCTCTCTCCCTCCTTTGTGAGGGTCTCCAGTTACCTGCCTGCTTCCTTGGTAGTGTCCTTTTGGACCCTCTCTGCCAGGGTCCCTATGTGACCCTTGAGTATTCTCCTGCACTCCTTTCCCTATGCCGCTGCCCCCAGTGCTTGGTGCAACCCTGTGGGAGATCCCATGCCCTCTTCCCCAACCATACCTCCCCCCTTCCCCCAGCTGTCTCCTAATCCTCGCAACCTCCTCCCTAAGCTGTTCCAGCTGGTAGCACACTGGGCAAACACCACATTTCCAAGCCCAGTCCAGTATCATGGCTGCTTCACACCCTGTGCACCCCACCACCCTCCCAAAGATGCCGGCCCTAATGCCATGTGGTTCCATCCCCTTCCAAGTAGGTTTCTTTGGGTGAGCCACCAGGTTCCCCCAGTCCAAGATACACCCCTACTGCCTAATCAGGTCACCCACTAATCTTAGATACAGTCCCACAGTACACCAGCAACCCTGTTACTAGGTGCAGTACAACACAGTAAACTTATAAGGGCAATGAACAACTCCCTAAGCTCCTCTCTCCCAGCCTTTAAATCCAACTCCCAGTGGCTAGAACTACATGAGCTGCACCTGCAGCCTTTTCCTCCAACTGCAGGGCAGGTGTTCCCTCTATAAATTAGCAGAACTCTGGGAGGAGGGGTGGGAGGGGTGGGTCTTGGCCTACACCCGACTCGAGAAAGAGAGTGTATCAGCCCTGTGTCTCCCCTCCAAGCCCAGCAGCCAAATACCCAGGCCCAAGAAAATCCCACCAAATAGGTTTTAAATCAGAAGAAATAGACCTCCACCAGCGCAGCCCGTTAAACAGTGAAACATCCAACAAATGAGCCCATTACAGCCACCAAACCAGTTTTCAAACCTCCAACATCCCCCAAAACAATACCCTGCTAGCCCCTTAGAAGTAAGAAAGAAAAGAAATAACCTTATCCCAAGTAAAATCCACAAGAACCCTGTAAAAACAACAAGCAGCAGCTACTGTCCTGGAACACAACTAATCCTGTCCCCTTCCAGTTCCTTCTGAGAAGACAAAGCAGCCAACACCACAAACCTGATTCAGCTCTGCCTCCAGTCAATTGCTGAGTTAGATCTGGCCAGACCATTAACACCCTTCCCCCACTATGCAGTAATCTTTGCAGCTACTGAAGTCAGCAACAATGAATCAAAATTCAACTCAAAGCCCCCAAAATATGCTTGCTGCCAAAGGAAACAGGTCTCCAATTCAATCAGCTTCACTAAAAACACATAAAAATAGGCTTGAAATTAACAGATATAGGTCTCCAATTCAAATACCCAGGCCCAAGCAAATCACACCAAATAGGTTTTAAATCAGAAGAAATAGGCCTCCACCAGCGCAGCCTGTTACACAGTGAAACATCCAACAAATGAGCCCACTTACAGCCACCAAACCAGTTTTCAAACCTCCAACAGCCCCCAAAACAATACCCTGCTAGCCCCTTAGAAGTAAGAAAGAAAAGAAATAATTCCCAAGTAAAATCCACAAGAACCCTGTAAAAACAACAAGCAGCACCTACTGTACTGGAACACAACTGATCCTGTCCCCTTCCAGTTCCTTCTGAGAAGTCAAAGCAGCCAACACCACAAACCTGATTCAGCTCTGCCTCCAGTCAATTAGCTGAGTTAGACCCGGCCAGACCATTAACACCCTTCCCCCACCATGCAGTAGTCTTTGCAGCTACTGAAGTCAGCAACAATGAATCAAAATTCAACTCAAAGCCCCCAAAATATGTTTGCTGCCAAAGGAAACAGGTCTCCAATTCAATCAGCTTCACTAAAAATACATCAAAATAGGCTTGAAATTAACAGATATAGGTCTCCAATTCAAATACCCAGGCCCAAGCAAATCGCACCAAATAGGTTTTAAATCAGAAGAAATAGGCCTCCACCAGCGCAGCCTGTTACACAGTGAAACATCCAACAAATGAGCCCATTACAGCCACCAAACCAGTTTTCAAACTTCCAACATCCCCCAAAACAATACCCTGCTAGCCCCTTAGAAGTAAGAAAGAAAAGAAATAACCTTCTCCCAAGTAAAATCCACAAGAACCCTGTAAAAACAACAAGCAGCAGCTACTGTCCTGGAACACAACTGATCCTGTGTGAAGAACTAGGTCATGGTTTTAGATCCTGTCCTTGGGCTTCCCATAACAAGGAAGATAGCCCGGATCAGAATGTGATCCTTCTTAATGCCTAGAAAAAGTATATTGCTATGGCAAAGTCCCTTTCTTCGAATGTTAAGGTAGTCACTGGTCCCTCTTTATGCCCTGATACTGTGGTGCCTGCTCCCCAGTCAGTGGTTTCAATATCTGAACCTTCCTCTGAGCCTCCTTTACAGGAAGTTCCATGACCGGTTGTACAGGACCCTTCCTTGAAGATAGGGGGGGGGCGGCTCAGAGGTAATTTAAGGAAGTATTTTTCACAGAGAGGGTTGTGGATGCATGGAACGGCCTTCTGGAGGAGGTTGTGGAGTCAAAATCAGTGGTGGAATTCAAGCATGCATGGGACAGTCATAAGGCCATTCTAGGGGTTGGGGGTAGGAAGAAGTAGGCTGCTGGTTAACTAGGATCTGCAGCTTATCCAGTAGGTAGGGAAATGGGCAGACTGGGTGGGCCAAGTGGTCCTTATCTGCTGTCAAATTCTATGTTTCTATGTTTCCTCTGTGCCCCCCTTCCCTTCCCCCTCTTTCTGTTGTTTCTCCGGTTCCTGCTGAATCTGTGCCTATACCTGACAAACCTCTGGATATTATTATTATGCCCCCTCCTGAACCTAGTGTTCAGACAAAGAAACAGACTCAAAAACAGACTACAGGTAGGGCCAAATTGGCAAAGTGTCTTCTCCTGGTGGCTCTGTTCCTTAAGTAATAAATTTGAGGTCCTGTCCCATCACACTCAGTCTTCCGATGTGGAAGCTGATTCTGACACCCCCTCACAACCTATGGTATCCTCTGATTCTGAGAATGATAAATCAAAGGAGTTGCTGATGGATATTCAACCCTCGTGGTCAGGGGTGAGACCCCGGAGAAGTACTAGAAAGGGAAGGGTTACTTGATGTTGACTTATTTTTATTTTGACCCTTTATCTGATTCTCTTTCATGGCCATGGCAATTCATCTCACTGTAGCCACCCTCAATGTGAACAGAGTGAAAAATGCTTGTAGGCGCCTGATTACTTTTCAACTTTTGAGTGATTTGGCATGTGATATTTGCCTTATTCAGGATACCCGTCTCAATACCTTCCTTGGTTAATATGGCTAAAAAGCTTTGGTGATGGGGTCCTCCTTTTTTCTTTAGGATTAGACATGTAGTGGTGTTGGGGTGTTGTTTAGGTTGATGGTTCATGTTACCAAGTTGGTTGAACTGCTTATGGACGGGCCTTAATATTGGATTTTACTTATTTACATTACACTTTGGAGATTAATTGTGATTTATACACCAGTTACGGAGAAAGGTCGAGTGGATCTCTTTCGTGAGGTGCAGCCTTTTTTGTTCACGTCACACTTTCTCATATGGGGTGGTGACTTTAATTGTGTAGTGCATTAATCAGATCGGGAGGCCTGGACTGATAAGGATTTCTGTGATACACATTGTGTCAATCACATTATTGTCCAGGGTCATTTACACAATGTTTATAGGGTTTGTCATCCTACTGGTGGATGTACTTTTTTTAAGGGCTCCTTATCCACTAGGATTGATTTTCTTTTTGTCTCTGCAGCTTTGAGGGTGATTAAAGCTCAAACCATTCCAGTGGAGATTTCAAACCATAATGTGGTAACTGCCACGTTAGGGGTAGGCCCTCATGCTAAACTGGGGCAAGGATATTGGAAATTGAATTCTTTACTGCTACTTGATGACATGTTTTTGGCCCAAGTTCATGATTTGTTGAAAGCTCGTATGTCACTATCTGGACTTTCCAAAGATTTGTTAGATTGGAGGCTACTCACTAAATCAGAAATCTCTACTTTGGCTAGGAGGACATCTAAATATGCTGCAGTGACTAAATATAAGAGATATTTGTCTTTATGTATGCAGTTGGAAACATTATATTCAGCTATACACTCACAAGGCTTATCTTTGACAGCTCAGGTACAGAATGTAAAAAAAGAAATGGCTGCACTACAGTATACTAGAGCTACTTCCCTGTTACATGAGCATTGGGTTTGTTCTGCTAATAAATCTGCTTTGGGGATGTTTTGGATTGTAGTCATAGGCGTTCTGTGGATCGCCTTCTGACTGAAGTTGTGGATACTGCTGGTACTAGTTACACTGCATTTCCAGATATCTTGCAGTCTCCTCACATTTTTCAGACTTATATTCTGCATCTCCAGTGGATAGCACTGGTGTAGAACAATTTCTTTCCTCTCTCTGTATTGCCCCTTGTTCTGATATACTATTATGGGCTTTAGTTGCTCCTATTAGTGTTGATGAGGTTAAAAGGGAAATTTCCCATTTACGGAATAACACGGCACCTGGTATTGATGGCTTGCCTGCAGAATTTTATAAAACCTGTAGTCCTTTGGTTTGTGATGTGCTCACAGTAGTGTTTACTTGGGTTTTGCAACATCACACTCTTGATTTATATTTTTTTATACTTCAATTCAGATTTTGTTATATAAGAAAGGTGATAGAACTTTACTTTCCAATTGGAAGCCTTTAAGCTTCCTTAATACGGATTTTAAAATTTTGATGAAAATATTGAATACCAGATTGTTGTCCATAGCTCCACACTTGATTTCCCTACACCAGGGGTTCTCAAATGATGAGGCCAGCCTCCTTGGGGAGGCTCCAACCTGTTCCAGGGAAGGCTCAAGCAAGTCTGAAAAAGTACTGTATATAAATTTTGAGTTTTATATATTTTGTGTGAAGAGATGAAGCAAATTGAAAAAGGATAATTGTAAGTGGGTTTTATGTATTTATTTATTAATAAGTGACATGGGAAGGTGAATAAGTGAAGGCTCATTTCAGGTGTACCCGGAGAAGGGTAGGTAGTGAAAACAAATATGAACAATAAACTGATAATGAGTGGTGGTAATTGATCAATTTGTACACTGATGGTGGAGTAGCCCAAATACAAGGGCTGAGTATAAAAGTGCTAAGAACAACAGCAGGAAGGAGCAAAGTAATCCCAGAGAAGTTGCTTAGGATCAGGGAAGGAGGGGGAGAGGCAAAGTATGTAGGAAGATTATTTCATATGGAGAGGAAATAAGAAAGTAGTCTGACCCATGAGCACAGGAGTTCTTTTTCAAAGGTTCCACATCAGTATAAGACAAATAACTGAATGTGAGCCAAGTAGTCAAAGGGGTTTCAGTTTATTCGTGGTGTACTGCGTAAAGTACAGTATGCTATTTTTCTTTGGGGAGGCTCAAGATTATTTCAATTTTTGGGGGAGGCTCAAAATCTTTTCCATGGATTTAGGGAGGCTCACTGTGACAAAGTCTAAGAACTATTGCCCTACACCAATCCTGTTCAGTACCGGGCAGATCTGTCTATAATAATCTCCTTTTGCTTCGGGGACTAATAGAGCTTGGTAAAGTTGATGTTATAAAGGGTTTTCTTATGTCCATGGATCAACAAAGGGCCTTTGATCAGGTCCCGCATAGTTATTTGTTTCAGGTTTTATGAACCTATGGAGTTCCTGATCACTTTATAACGTGGATTTCTTTGCTTTATAGTCATGCTTATGCTATGCCCTTGGTAAATGGTTATTTGGGTTCCTATATCCCTATTTGTCAGGGGGTGAGACAAAGCTGTCCTCTGAGTCTATTGCTTTATGTTTTAGTTTGGATCTGCTTTTACATACAATTGTCCAAGATGTGCGGATTCTTGGTATTGCTTCCCCTCATAGTACCCTTGAGGCCAAAATTTCGGCTTATGCTGATGAAGTCTGTGTCTTTGTTGCTGATTTGACCTCTGAAGATAAGGTGTTACATCATTTTTCTAATTTTTCGGATGTTGCAGGTTCCTCCCTTAATAAATCTGAGTTTTTTTTATCCTCTGCATACTGCCATTCCTGAGGTTATGGAGCTGCAAGGCGTTCCTGTTGTACTGGGCTCTGTCCGAATTTTAGGTATTGATTTTGGTAAAGGTGATAATGCTATTTAATTGGTCAGCTAAAACTGAGGCAGTTCAGTCCAGAATCAGATTATGGAAGTCTTGGCAACCAACTAAACAGAAAAAGGTTATCATTACTAAATCTTTACTTCTCCCTCAGTTTTTATACCTTAGTGCGGTATACCCATTCCTTCTGGTTTGGAAGCCACTTTATTGGGTCTTTTTTTCAAATTATTTGGGGGAGTAGCCTAAATCCCATTAAAAGAGATGAGTTGTATCTTCCTATTGCACAGGGTGGTTTGAATTGTGTGAATCCGATTACTTTTTACTATATTATTTTTTTTTCATTGGAATTTACTAGACTTTAGTCATCCACACTCTGTGTTATGGGTGATTTATGCATATGGTTGGCTACCTAAATTGTCCTCAGAGTGGCCAGGTTTGAGCCAGAAAAATCTACACACTTCTAGTTACCTGATTTATGTCAGACCTGTGATACCGAAACTTAATAAATACTAAGGTTCATACTAAGGTTAGAAGAAAGAGCTAGTAGGCCAAAGCCCATAATGCTCCTATGCTAGACCATAGAGTAGAAAGTTAAGTCATACCCAGACATAATTAGCGTGTCGAGATGATGTTTAAAAATCTCTTTAGTATTACTTGTAACTACATTGGACGGAAGTCTATTCCAAGGCCCAATAGTTCTTACAGAAAAGAAAATCTTACGATTATTATGTTTAAAAGATTTACCAGTTAACTGGAGGACATGACCTCTAGTATTATGTATTGATGACTTAAAAGAAAATCCTAACTCAGTCATGATATAGGGGTCTTGAATAATGTCATATAGGAGGAGAAGGTCACCTCTAATGCATCTGATAGTAAGAGGCATTAGTTTCAATGTATCCAACCTAAACTCATAAAATGAGGATTCAAGACCAGATATTTTTTTAGAGTATTTTGCTGGACCCTTTCAAGAGAGTAACTATCTGATTTTTTAAAAGGACACCACAACTGTGAAGCATATTCAAGATTTGGACAGACATAGGACCTGAATGGGGTAACAACACCTCCTGATCTCGAGATCTAATATTACACAAAATAGACCAAATAATTGTATTAGATGTACTAATAACCGAATGCATATGCTTGGAATATGTTAAGTCATCTGAAATGTTTATACCCAAATCCTTCTCATCATTAGTGGCACACAATGGTAAATCATCCGGAATATACTGGAAATTTAAATTATTAGAACCCAAATGCATTACTTTGCATTTTGTAGAGTTTAACTTCATGCCCCATTTATTAACCCAGGTACTAATAATATCAAGATCATGCTGAATACAAGATATTTGGTCTAAATTAGAACATGGTCCTCCGATCTTCACAACATCTGCATATTTAATTGTAAATGAAAGGCAGGAATTAGTTAAATCAGATATAAAAGCCTGAAAAAGACGGGCCGAGAACCGAGCCTGGTGGAACACCACTTAAAACTTTACCAGAGTTAGAAAATGCCCCATTAATCATCACCTTTTCAGTTCTGTTTGAAAGCCAATTGTGAATCCATGTAATTATATGATTATTAATACCAAGACCCGTGAGTTTTTGAATTACAGCCCAGTGTGGCATGGTGTCAAAAGCTTTACTGAAATCAATAAAGACAATGTCACAGGCTAACCAGTTATCCAAACAAGAACTAAAATGTTCATAAAAGCAGAGAAAATTTGTCAGACAGCTTCTACCCTTCTTAAAGTCATGTTGTTCCAAATCAGATGCATCAATAATAGGGGCAATAATATCCTTTAGTAGACTTTCTGACACTTTACATATGGAAGAAGTCAAACTAATCGGCCGATTATTTTCCCATAAATGTTTTGATCCCTTCTTATGTATTGGTACCACAAACGCCTCTTTCCATTCACACGGGATAAAATTATATTGTAAAAAAAGGTTGAATAAAAGTTTGAGTGTAAAGGCAATATGTTTAGATAATAGGTAAAGTAAATGCCCTGCTATATTGTCTGGGTCTGAACAAAATTTACCTTTTAGTAAGTGTAGTTTTTTAAGAATAGACTCAACTGAGAATGTGATAAAAGTATCTGATGGTGAAATCATAGGTACAGGTGATTGAACTTCTGATGCAGAGAAAACTTTACAAAATTTATTATTAAATACATCAGCCATGGCTTTCGGCTCATGGATAAGTATGTTTTCTGTTGTAAGAGGCCCCACCACGCTTGGACTTTTCCTGAGGGAGTTTATATAAGAGTAAAATTGTTTGGAATTAGACTTACTAGCTGTTGTTGCCAATTTCATTTCCCATCTAGATTTGGCCCTACGGATGACTAATTTACACTTCCTACTTGATTTTAAATAGGATTCTCAATTAGAAGCTGTCCTATTCTTTACGTAGTTACGATGTTTTTAATTTTTTATATTTATTAAACGTTTTATGTTTTTATTCATCCATCTAAGAGTCTGTTTCCCATTAGAATTCTTATTTTTTGATGGAATGTAAGTATTACAAAGAGTCGAAATAAGTGATTTGAAAAGTACCCAACTTTGATATAAGGACCGGTTATCAAAAAAAGATAACCAGTTTATTTTTTCAAGGTATAGAGTGATACTGTGAAGATCAGCTTTGTCGTACAGGTATATAATTGAAGAATTAGTATTAAAGACTATGTCTCTGCAAGTTAAATAAAATAGAATTATGATCACTGCTGCCAATTGGTGATGAAATATGCACATCCCTAATATCTAAGTCGGTACTACTCAGAACAAGATCTAATATATTATTAACCTCAGGTTGCAGAAGTTATCCATTGCTGTAAGTCCAATTCCAAACAAGTGGACAAAAATGTATTACTAGTGCTGCTAGATGTTTTGAATGACTTCCAGTTTATATCTGGGAGATTGAAATCCCCTGTAATGATAACATAACCCATTTGAGTAGCTATTTCAAATTCAGAAAGAATGGCATCCATAGATAAAAGTTGCTTCTGGCCCATGTGTATTGCAAATCGCGCAAATATATTTATGATGTCCTACAATCTAAAGCACATTCCATAGTCCCCATTTTTAAGGATGTACCGGATGGTCATGTTGATAACCTCCTTAAAGGTTTGGTAGATTAACAGATTCCACCTAGATTATGGGATGTTTTATGGCTTAGTTGTCATGGGCGACTCAGTGTTAGGGGGAATTTAAAGCATAAAATGGTTACTGAACGTACTTGTCCGAGGGATACTTGCATTAATCAGGAGGAAACAATGTCCCATTTTTTTGTTTCCTGCCCCTTTGTGCAAGAATTCTGGATGACCCTTTCTGCCCATTGGAGCCAGCCTTTCTGGTGGGCTGTTACATATCTGAAAGTTGTGAGAGGGTTTTTTGCTATATTCTACTTTGTTGGATGCAGGTGCAGTACGGCTGCGGTTCTCTATGTTCAAGTTTCATTTATGGCATGCCAGATGTCACCTTACTCTACAACAGTTATACCACTCACCACTTGAATTTCTTCAACATTTTGAACATGATTTGTTGTTACAATGTGATTCTGAACGCAAATGTTTGCCCAAAAATGTATGGCTTATGAGTTGGAAAGAGGTTCCTTTTTTGAAAGACAAAATAGGTTGAATCATTATGCTGTCAGAGAATTGAGTATTGCTGATATTCTCTTTGTTATGATTTTTTTTCTTATTTTCCATTAATTGTATTACTGTTTTTCTCATTTATTGTTCTGTTTATTAATAAAAACCTTCCCCTACTCTTTTTTGATAAGTGCCATGGGATCTTTAGCATCCACTTGAACTACCACCAATCCAGGCAGATGGGACCTCGGTTTAACGTCTCATCCAAAAGACAGATTATATTGAACAGGAAGTCATATCCACTCCTCTGCCAGCCAATATTTTATACAATAAATTCCCTACACACTTGAAAGACCACCCCATTGTCTCTGCGTCCAGAGATAGGTGGTACTGTCTACATAAACTCACGGCCACAGTCCAACCCCACCCCATTTTGCACCCCTATGGGGAAATAATCACCTCAGTATTGAGGGGAACCCCACCGCATTGGCTGAGCTGGCCCCAGACAGGAATCCTACATATCAGGGACATACTAGCACTGGATGGTCAGCATGTTGAAACTTTCTCTGCCATTCAAAAAAGAAACACTTTGCCAATGTAAGACTTCTAGTAGCATCTACAGCTCTGTAGTGCCATCACCATACATCTCCCTGGGTTACTAAGAAAAGTTACTACTAAGGTCACCAAGCTCCCTAAAGGGAAAGTGAATTTTCTGTACAAATAGCTCAGAGACTGTCATCCTGATCCCTCACAACCAGCTAAAAGAACATGGGAAGAGGTCTTGGGCATACAGATCTCGGAGTCATCCTAGGCAATGTAACTCTCCAGAGCTCACAAAGCACACAAGGACAGGAGTTAGTTAATTCAAAATAAAACTTTTCTATGCCGGTATTGCAATCCAACAGCCCTGAAGAGAATAGGCCTCCTTCCAGAGGACAGGAGTTGGTGCTGTCATCAAGTGGCAGCCAAAATATTACACATATTATGACACTGCCTGCGTATCCAGGCCTACTGGGTGGAAAGTCTTAATATCTGTAAACCACTATAAGAAATAAATATTCCCCTTGATGCCTCTGTGATGCTTCTACGTCTCTCTAATGATACTGTTCACAGACATTCCCCTTCTGCCCAGTGGCTGGTAGCAGTTGGAGTAGTAGCCAAGAGACTCCTACTATGCAGGTGGATAGCCACTTATATACCCATGGTTGCAGAATGGCAGATAGCTGTGGGATAGCTAACAGCTTTGGAGAGACTCTCCGATAGGAATGCAGAGAGTATGCATGCTTATCAAGCTGTCTAGTAGCCATATCTGACCTCAGCCTCCTGCCACAACACACACAAGTCCAGCCCTTATCCAGATGATACCCAGGCTCATGATGTAATCTCACATCAAGACGCCACCCCACTATAGTATGATGGTTTAATTCTGCATCCACCCCTTGCCACACACCTCATACCTGTATATTCAAAATTCAGTTACCCAATGTTTCACTTAGTTGCCTGTCTTATGATTCTGAATGTCATGCTTTTATCTACTTAATTCATATTCCTGACATGGGACTTATGGGCAGACTGGATGAGCCTTGCGGTCCTTATCTGCAATCAACTTCTATGTTTCTATGACATGTTCACTGTATTGTATAACTGTATCATCTTTACTTGTCCTGGTTTATTTTTACTTCTGTTGTTTGAACTTGGAGAATTAACAGTTCATAACTATGTTGTTATTCACAAAAATTTTCAATAAAAGGACTACTTGGAAAAAAATAATGTATGGTTCACATTAAAGACAAGTTAACTGCCTACCCACATGTTTTAGTGACTGTATCTCTTTAAACCATGCACAGATTACCGCCACCCAGACTGCTAAAGTGTGAGCTAACAAAGCCAGTGCAGGCGGTGGGCTCAGGAGCAGAATATCACCAGATAATATTAACTGATTTAGGTGCAGTAGCGGGGGTAGTAGCGGCTCACAGCCAGGGGAGACAAGGGGGCATCAGCAACATGGGAGGAGGAGGAGGAGGAGGACACAGCCTGAACTTGTTCTTCAAAATTTGAAACCAATCTGGGATTCTTTTGACACCCTCCCCCACAACCTGGATTAGTGAAGTTGAAATCACACCTCCAGATGTTACTTGGCTAGGTGTTATAACATGACACCACAATAATGTGGAATACAAAAAAACAAGGACAAAATGGTCTGAATTACAGAGATTCATTTTATTCATTGTTCACTTAGAAAATATAATGTTTCAAGGAATCATTTTCTTTACATAGCTTACATAGCTGTGGTACAACCATTGACATGAACAGCAGCTGACATCACTGTAGTAGATCGTGGGAAAGGAAGGACACAGACACAGCAGGTAGGTGCAGCAAGACTAACTTTGTCAGGCCGAGGGTTTTATTTTATCAACATAACATAACAGATAAATGGACTTTTGGTTGAAAAATAAAAAATTAAAATAAAAAAAAAACATAGCTCAAAGCAACATTATAGTTCTAATCACTGTTCAACTTCTGATATAGGCTATAACATCACAGGAAGGGTAATTATCCCACCTGTCCCCTCAAGGTCTGAATGGAGCTGCAGACCTCTTAGGTTCAGCACTGCACTGAACCTCCAACACATCTGATCCTATCCATCTGAGAGCAGTCTTTTATATCTGGTGACCATCAGGTGACTACTCTAGGCTCCACCCACTTTTTTTTTATTATACAAAAGTTTCTAAATAACACAGTTTTTATTTCAAACAATTACTGTACGATGCCCAGGGTTAGTATTTTTCTATATGAGGTTTCATGGCTTAAAATAATAAAACAATAAAATATAGATTTGTAGGATGTAGCTCACACAGGCTCCTCCCTCAGGCTGTCAGTGTATAAGTACAGTGCAATATGGCTGTCTAGCTCTTTAATAACAACTGAACAGCACTGGGGTAGGACCTTGTGAAGCTACTCCACAAGCCTTGGTAAGTGAATAAACATTTGAAGCATATGTGTTTTGTCCCTGTGAAAAGAAATCATAAGATAGGCAGAATAACATTAAGGCATCGCTAATACATTTTGTTGTGCCCCGAAAATGCATCTGTTTCACCATTTGTCCGTAGGTAATATTACCCTAGACCCTAGAAAAGCTTAAAAAAACATGTAAGTGTACTACCGTAGTTACACCAGACATACTTCCCTATGCTAATGCAGGGAGCGAGGGACAGAGAGGTGAGAGATGCAGACAATGATATAGTAAGTCGCATCTCACAACGCCGCTCTGTCTTCTCGCAGCGTGCAGCAAAGAACCTGCAAGCTTCAAAGCTATACACCTAAGGCCCTTCAAGAAAACAAACAAGTGGTGAAGCAGACTCTTAATTCTTCTGCTTAATTCTCCTGCTTCAGTTTGTCTGCGAACATTAATACAGTGGATTGGCCGGAGGTACGCAGAGCACAGACAGCTCGCACAGCATACTCCGGTCCAGTCTGAGCATTTGAGGGGACATATCTTTTATTCTTTCCTTTACAACTGATTTGGTTGGGAGGTTGGGAGCAGCACAGAGGTATATTTCTTTCTTTTCTGCGTCCCCTTCTGACCGGCTTAACCATTATTTTCCCCGGGGCATAGTGAAAAAGTCAGACGTGACATGCGGCTCGCATTCAAACCAACCTAAATAAACAATTTCATTTTATGAGCTATGAGCTGCGGCAGCATCTCATAGACTTGAACAGTATTTTGACCGCGTGATTGGGGGTATTTAAAAGCAGTCTGCTGCCTTTCTATGGGGGATCGTAGGATTGTGAAAGAAATAAACAACAAATAGGCAGTGGGGGGTATAGTGGACACAGGACCACAGAACCTTCTCGGGACCCAGAGAGAGAATCAAAAAGGGATAGCCGAAGACGCGCTACAGGTGACCTTCCTGTAGGGGGAAATTACAGCAAAAGGAGAAAAAGAGGAAAAGAAAGGTTAGCAGGATAGATGCTACTGCAATAGTCTTCAAGAAAGCAACAAAAGGGTCACAGCAGAGAAGGGGGGGGCATCCACTATAGCAATTACATCTTAACAAGGTGGTCGATATATATTTGTTACACTCTTCCACTGTTAGCACTCTCTTCCAGAAGTGTCTCATGCCCCATATCAGTTGCACATGATTCTGTGGTTTCACCCACCTCCTTATGTAATGCTTTATCTGATCCAAATTAATTCATGTAGTACGTAGTTTTCAGCTCCAAGCCCGCAGGGAATGTGCATCACCCTTGCAATCCACAGCTGCTTCCATGACCCCTGCAGCCTCTCAGCCAATTCCCCTGACACCAGCTCCAACTGCACTGGCCTTCCTGTGAATGACTAGAAGACAAAAATGATGGTGAAAATAAGAATGAGTCCTCTAAATTTTGGAAAGCTATAAAAGCTATGGAAGGAACGGCAGCCCCTACAAACTTATCTAGGCAGATTTAAACTGGAAATAAGTTCATTACAGGTAAACCAATAATAGTGAAGAAATTACATTTGTACTTTGCCTCTGCAGGGATGACTTTTGAAAACCCTTTTAGCCAATATTCCTTTACCTAACCAGCAGTTGTCTAACTTGACAACAAATAGTTTCAGCTGTTCTCCTATTTGCATGTGGAATGGCTACTTCAGAACTTTCATCCCAAAAAATGTGCTGGTGCTGATGATAATAATAATAAATTTTATCTCACAATAGCGCCTTTCCAATACCAAGGTGCTTTACTTATGGTAAAATTAAAGTAATAAAATCAGTCATTAAATATAGTATAAAATAGCAAGCAAACTAAACAGAATTATTCATACAACTCCATTAAAGGCCTGGCACCATAGGAAAATCTTTAGAGCCTGTTTAAAACTTCCCACAGTCATGCACTCCCGAAGCCAACATGGTAGAGAATTCCAGAGGGTAGGGGCCACATACATGAAAGCCCGGACCCCAGAAGACTTCAACGACACCCTCGGAATCTCCAGCAATCCCTCGTTGGCCGGATGGAGCTGTCAGTCAGGGCGGTGGGGAACTAGAAGCTCTTTCAAGTAGTCAGGGCCAAGTCCATGTAGGGCTTTATAGATCAGCGAACCAACTTTAAAGGTGATCTGCCACTGAATTGGCAGCCAGTGCAGAGTGCGCAGCACTGGAGTAATATGAGAACTTCAAGGAGTCCTCGTCAACAATCATGCTGCTGCATTCTGCACTAGTAGCAAGCGATGGATATCAACCCCAGGAAGCCCTAAGTACAGGGAGTTGCAGTAATCAAGGCACGAGGTCACAAAGGCGTGGACCAGTGTAGGAAGGTCCCCAGGTGGAACCAAATGCTTGATCCTGGTGATGCTCCTAAGATGATAAAAGGATGATTTGACGACTGCTGACACCTGAGATTGTAAAGTCAGCCCGTCGTCTAGTACCACCCCCAGGTTCTGCACCCATTCAGAGGTCAGGATTTGGACACCCCCTAGATAAATTCCAGAGAGCTGACCAGTCCTCGACCTCTCTATCCGATGACATGGGTCCACCACCAACACCTCGGTCTTTCCTGCATTCAGCTTTAACTAGCTCGAATTCATCCAGTCCTGGATTTCAGCAAGGCAGTTGTTAAATACCAGGAGCGCACTATCCTGGTCAGGTGCAAAAGACAGGTAGAGCTGGGTATCATCAGCATAGCAGTGAAAGCTCAGCCATACCCTTTCACAATGTCTCTGATGGGCAGCATATACACTGCAAACAACATGGGGGACAGCACTGAGCCCTGAGAGACCCCACATGAGAGGGCGATAGGGTCAGAGGAAAAAATCCCAGACACTGCTCTCTGAGTTCTACCTGTTGTTCATCAAAATTGGTTATTCTACCTTAACTGACCTCATAACCCATCTCTTTAACCTGTCGATAGCACAATGTGAAATTCCACTGATGTGGAAAACTGCTCACATACTCCCACTTTTTAAGTCAGGCGATAAGGCCTCCCTAAGTAATCACAGGCCTAACTCCATCCTGCTGGTCTTAGCCAGTTTACTAGAAAGATTGGTGAATGAGTAGCCCAGAGAATTTCTTGACAAATACAAGATCATCACCCCAACTCGACTAGGTTTTCGAGCTCAGCACAGTATGTCAACTGCTCTAATTAATGTTACCAACCACTGGCTTACGGCTCTCCATCATAAACTCACCAATGCAGCAATCGTCCTAGACCTTAGCAAGGTTTTTGATACTGTTGACAATAATACCCTCCTGAGTAAATGTATGAGTATCAGTCCAGATGCTGTAGCCTGATTTAGGGAGTATCTTTCTGGGAGAAAATAGCAGCTAAAGCTGGAAAACTTGTCATCCTCTTGTGCCCACATCTGCAAAGGGGTGCCACAAGGATCCATACAAGGACCATTTTTATTTATGATTTACACCAATGATTTGGGATCAAACATTGTAAAGCTAAGCCACACCAATAGGCAAATAACAGTGTTCTGCATGTTCTAGTCCCACCCCGACTATGGCTATGGATGACCTCCAGTGTGCATTTCATCAACTCCAAATCAGCCTGGGTGCCTCAAATCTGCTTTTAAATGCTAAAAAAACAAATACATGGTATTCTCTCCCAAACAATATTTACCCTTTTCTTCAGTAGACATTACCGCTCTGTTGGGGATAAGCTGGAATTTGTAGAGTCCTTCAAATACTTGGGCATGTGGTTGAATAGCAAACTATCCTTTAGTATACATATGGATAGTCTTTGTAAAAAGCTGCAATTGGTTTCTGTTTCAACTCTGAGGTAAAAAAAAGGCTAGTTCAGGTGACCTTCTTTCCCTTGCTAGACTATGGCAGTATCCTCTACAGAAGCACCTCAGTTTCTCATCGGTCCAAATTAGATGTGCTGTGCCACAGAGCACTCCATTTCATCTCTGGCCTGCATGCCATAACATACCATTGTTTCCTCTATGCACAGTTAGTTGGACTTCACCTAGAATCAGAAGGTTCAGAAACCTACATATGTGGTCTTTCAAGGCCATGCAGAACTTGTTACCAGCACATATATCAAGTCTCCTTCATGGATCTACTGGACTGCGCAGCCTAAGAAAACATAGCACTATTCTGCTTAATATCCCAAGACATTCCTAGAAATTTGAAAAACTGGCCTTTAGCTGCGTTGTCCTTACATTTTGGAACACCTTGCAAGAATCGTTTAAATTGAGCTTGCTCATCAGTTCCTACTGTTTTACATTTTTACTTGATCAGTTTTGTGGTGACAAATGTAAATGATATGAAAACACCTGTAAATGGTGTTTTGCTATAGTGTTAAAACTGCACTTAAATGAAGCCGTCTATAAGCATAGACTCAGCCTTCATACCACTATATAATTTTATTTCTATTGTTTCTAGACCTAGTTTTAGATCTCGCATGTTAGCCTGTTTTCCAGCGGGTCCGATTTTTGAGGGTTGATGCAGAGGTTGCATCAAAGCCCTGCATCCAGCCCTTGCATTACTGCAGCTATGGCATTAATACCTGCCGCAACTGTGCCCAATTTTATAATCTTGGGGGCAGCTGCAACAAGGAACCTGTTTCACAGCAGCATGCACCAAACTTTGGATGCAAGTTCTGTCTAAAGGGTCTCCAATATTGATGCAAGCTAGACCACAAGAAGATGGTCTAGAGAGTGTCACTTTGCATCAAGGGATTGAAGATCCCTTTAGATTGCCACAAGCCTGGTGCACTATATTCTTGGTGCACCTGGGGTTTGAAGCAATTGTGCACATTTGAAAATCCGGCACAGTATTTAATTTTTATCTTTTTATTTATTGGTTTTGTAAGCAAAAAACGTACAAGACAAAGTTACATAAGAGGATAGCATTAAAATGCAGTACAATCAATGTTCACTTATAAAGAGCTATTGAAAGACACCCCCTGTGGGGGTACCTCATGGGATGGATTCCCATTTGAGAACTGCTTACACAATTATATACCCAACACATACAGCCCAGGAAGGACAACAGGGAATCTCAAAAGGATGTGTATACAGAATTGCCCTGTTTTCACAGTGACTCTAAGATCTAACTGATTCCCCCATTACAAAGATTGTATACATATAAAGACGTTATTCCCAAGACTCCCAATTAACAGTGAGATATTCCATTACAATATAGTATTATAGTTCTGTAGCAACAACAGCAATAAAATGAACCATTGTGGAGAGTATATGTATCATATGGTTGATTTTAACTTAATAGGAAGGCACCCCCTGTTATATTCACTAATGTGCAGAAGCTGTAGGCTAACACAAAAGAAGGTCCCAGCACATTTAACAGTCTCTACTTAACTAGCAAACGTATACCAAAAACTAATACCAGAAACTTGTGTCTTCACTTACATTCATGTAGTCAAAGACATTAATTCAAATGGGAATCACTACTTTAATGTAGTAAAGTAGTAGTAAAAAATCTATTTTTAAACAGGAATAATACATATCATTTGGATAATACAATCGAGTTTTCAAGACAGTCCTGTACAAACTCTTTAAGTTTCACATAGTAAAAACAACCAAAGACAATTAAATACAAAAAATAAATACACAAAGAATCAATCCCTGTACACCTCACTCAACAACCCAAATTACCAACATTATATAAAAGAAAAAAACAACAAACATCAATATCAAACCCATACACACGTATAAACATAACACATCTCTAACCCTTCAATAAATCTTTTAATAGTTTTCTCAGCTCGTAATTAAGGAGGGAGTATATTCCAACATACTGATGGTTGTGATGCCAGTGTTCTAGACCCAAACTTATTTTTTCACCTATCTGGATCAATTCTGTTTTGGTACAATGACCTAACTGAATGTTTCCTAAGGGCAGAATCCTTATCTGCCAATAGTTTAGCAATATTGTGATTTAAGTGGATTGTTCTATATTTATAAATGAATATTGACCAACTTTTCTTATATTCTAAATCAAGGGGTAGCCAGTTTAACCTGGTTAACAAATTACAGTGTTGGTTTCTGAAATTACAACATAGGACATATCTTGCCACCCTATAATGTAATTTATCTAATTTGTTTAGGAGTTGTTTTGTTGCAGACCTATAGATAAACTCTCCCATACTTTAATACTGGAACTATGAACTGTTCTGCAATCAATTTCATATCCTGCAGTTTTAAACATCTAGATGTCCTTTTCAAGGCTCCTAATTTTTTATGTGTTTTAGTAATAATGGATTCAATATGCCCTTTAAAAGTCAACAAAAAATCAATGTTTACTCCCAAATAACAATAGTCTGATACTTGTTCTATTGGAATTTGATTTAATGTTAAGATTTGTACACTCGAAACCAGATGATGTATATTAGTACCAAAACACATTAGTTTAGTCTTGTTTACATTCATTATTAGTTGTGACCTGGTGAACCACTTTTGTACCCTGGTAAAATCAGTCTGTAGTTTTCTCTGGAGATCCACCGGACCGCCCAGAAGCCACCAAGACCATATCATCTGCATACATCCTTATATCAGTATGCTGAATCATTGATGGTAGTTCATTATTAAAGATCAAGAACAACAAGGGTCCTAAAATGGACCCCTGTGGAACTCCCCTTTTAACAGTCCGAGGGTTAGAAAGATGATTCTGTAACTGTACCCTCTGGGATCGGTCTGTTAAATATGACATAAACCAGGCCAGTGGATCCCCAGAGAAACCCAGACCTGCCAACCTCTTGAATAAAATAGAGTGGTTCACCAGGTCAAATGCTTTTGATAAATCAATATATATTGCTGCTGTGTCCTTACCTTTTTTCAAAGATGTACATATCAAATCATTTAACTCGACCAAGGCTGACGTGGTTGAAAAACCCTTCCAAAAATCAGACTGATATTGTGCTAACAAATCATATTTTTCCAGGTAGGCTCCCATTTGCTGGTTTACCAGTCTCTCCAATCATTTGGATAGAATAGGTAAAATAGCAATGGGATGATAATGGTTGGGTGATGTTTTATCACCGGCTTTATAAATAGGTACTATTTTCCCTGTTTTCCAAAGGGTGGGAAAATGTCCCTCTTGTAGGCTCCAATTAAATATAGCTAAGATTGTACATGCTATGTAGGGGGCAGCTATTTTTAAAAAGCGCCCCTCCAGATTATCCAAGCCTGCAGATTTATATGGATTTATTCTTGATAATTCTTTTGTCACTTTTTGTAAGGTTAGTTTTTTAAATCTGAAAGGGGGATGCTGGATTGAAAAATGTTCTTCAATCTCATAATTAATTGCTATTGATGTATCTTCTGATAACCCTAAATCAGGGAGAGCAATAAAATAATTGTTCAAGATATTTGAAACCTCCCCTGGATCTTCAGTTATGCCATCATTTACCCTCAAATTTAAATTAGCTTGTCCTCCTTGCCCTCCAGGATTTGAAAAATTCTTTATAATTGTCCAAAATCTTTTAGGATTAACATTATAATTTAATTTGTTACGATAATAATGTGTTTTTGCCTTTTTTGTTAATTTCCTACACTCATTTCTTTTAATTTTAAATAATTCCCAATCATAAGTTTTTTCTGTCTTTTTAGCTTTTTTCCAAATTCTATTTTTAACTCTAATTGCTTTTAGCAATTTATCAGTTATCCATGGGAATTTAGCACTATGTTTCTCTATTATTTTGGGGGCATGTATGTTATATATTTTTTGGAAGGTATCAGTAAAATATTCAACACTAAGATCCAATTCTGGTATTAATAAACACCTCTCCCATCTTTCTGATTTAATACTATTCAGGAAATGAGGTTCTGAGAAATGTCTCATATCTTGAGACCAAGTTTGTTTCAAATGTCCTCCAAACCCACCTCTAGGGTGGGTAATAAGAACAGTCCAAACGGGAATGTGATCACTAAAATGGGGGGGGGGGTGGCAAGATTCCTAAATCCTTTATTTGAAGAGTTTGAGAAACAAAAATTAAATCCAATATAGATCCTTTTACTGTATTATCAGTGTACCTTGTGGGTGAATTAATCAATTGTGTAAGTCCCATTTCAGTTGTAATTTCTTTTAATTGTCTTCCTCTTACATTAGCCCAGTCACAATTAAAATCCCCCCATCAAAACAACAGGTCTACCATTTATATAATCCCCTATTTTATTTAAAACCCCCTCTATAATTTTTAAATTTGTTCTGGGGGGTGAATAGATCACAACTACTACTAAATTGTAATGGACAACAGAGATAACTAAATAATCTACATTATCCTCACTTCCTGCCATCATTATTTCAGCATACCCTAATGAGTTTTTAACAAAACACATTACCCTTCCCCCTTTACCTTTTCTATCTTGTCTAAAAATCTGATATGCTGGCACACCCATTTCAGTTGTACTGATTTTATTATTGAGCCAGGTTTCACTTAGGCCCAGTATACACGGATTCTGAGAAAATTTAATGTTTGTCAGCAAATCAGACTTCCTGGATATACTATGAGCATTCTCATGCAAAACAGTTATTTCATTTGAGACATTGGGTCCTGGATTTAACTCAACATCACCCCCCCCCCCCCAAAATCAATACCAAATAACATGCATCCATAAAACCTTCAGGTGATTTGTTAAAATTTGGGAAAAAAAACTTCAATTTATTACCTGCTTGCTTTTACTTATTCCAGAAGTTTGTAAATTTATTTATTCTACTTAAAAACACATATCCATCTTGGTAGAGATGTATAGAGGTAGTAACTGGCCAAATTGTTTTAGTTATTCCTAGGTCTGATTCGCTAAATATTGCACCTGCAAAAATCAAACCCAGGATTAAATACCCTAGCACATTTACTGAAGGCATTTTCTAATAAAGGTTAACTCCAATATTCTCGGGTACTTAATTCCACTCTACAGGCAGGCTACCTCCACCACCTTAATACAAAACCTTTTATGTACTCCCTACCTGCAAAGCGAGATGAGATATCCAAGAACTCTATCCCACCAATTTTTTTTACCAGAAAAATCCCCTTTACTTGTACTTTTTTCTTTTTCAACTTGTAGTGGTGCTCACGCCACTCACAAGCTCATGCAGTGAGTGGCACGGACTTTTAAACTACAAGCCCCACCTCTGCAGCTCACACATTGGTTCCCCAATCAGTCCATCAGTGTCCCGAATTCAGCTGTGCTTTTCGTTGTTTCTTGTGGTGATGTTTCACCGCGTCTGCTGCCAAGAAAGATGAAAAGCCACAATGAGAGCTGCTGCAACACTCAGGAAGTGGGGATAGGTGGCAAAAATTCCCCTTGACTAGAAGTAGGGACAAACAAGCAGCGTGGACTTTTAAATCTACAAGCCCCACCTCTACAGCTCACACATTGGTTCCCCAATCAGTCCATCAATGTCCCAAATTCAGCTGCGCTTTTCGTTGTTTCTTGTGGTGATGTTTCACTGTGTCTGCTGCCATAGTAACTAATTGACCCAGACACGAGACAACCACTGTCATTAAAAGTTCAAATTGCAACAGGAATAGCCACGTCAAAAGTCAGTTTTAATCAGTGCATGCCTAGTTTGTATTTAAGGGTGGACTTTCTAAAACAAATCAACCACCCCAGGCCCCATAGTCTGGAGCTTATATTACAAGCACGGCCGCCTTGCTCAGTCTTCATCGGAGGAGTTCCCATCGTCGTCTGTCTCCCCTGACCAACTCCTGCTCTATACGTTGGACCCATTTGTCTGCTTCTCTTCTCATTGAACAAGTATTGTTGGCCATTCCATGACAATCAGAGCTTGGCCAGTAGAAGTAACTGGTGTTGTTCCTTCAATTGATGAAGCCAACCCCACAGACCATCAAATGCTTTATGGCATTGGCGGGTGCTATGCGAAAGGTCTGGGAACAACATCAGGATATCATTGCCATATTTTAGAGTCCTGCGGCATCTGGCAATAGCAAGGGCCCAGTCCCGATCTCTGATGCCAGTACAAACTATCAGAAAGGTCCTTGGAGCCACAGGATCTATCACTTCCCACAAAGGGGTAATTCGATATGCCTTCTCTATAGACAAGGGAGGATCAGTTTCATTGAGACCCAATATGTCTGGTAAAAGTGTTCTGGTGAAGGCAAGGCTGTCTTCCCCTTCCGCAGTCTCAGTCGGCCCTATCACTCACAAATTCCTCTCTCTCACTTGACTCTCCACAGTCTCCAGTCTATGAGAGAGAAGCACATTTTCTTTATCAACTTAGCAGTTGCATCCATCGATTTAAAATTGGGGGCTTCCGAGCGCTGCACCATAGTTTCACACTGCTCCATTCTTGTCTCCAAAGCTGAGACTCTCGGTGTGAGAGTATCAAACTTTTTATCTAAGACTTGGTTTGCTGGCCAAGGCACCTAGCTTCACCTGAGCTCTTTCCTTCTAAGACTGCTTGAAAGGCAGAGTAGAGAAACTTACCAGAGCAAGGGAGAAGGATTAAGACTTAGTTTGGCTAAGCAGATTTACTGTGTGGTGGTGTTTTGATTTTTTACTCACAGGGATTGCTACTGTTTGTGGCTAACATTTCATTGCTTTATTTTTTCTCTGATTCAAATTGTTGTTGCTGGTATACCTTCTTCTGCATTATTACAAGGTGTGCCTACAGGTGTGTGCTAACAGATTACTGCTGTAATCTTCTGATTCAAATTGTCTTTTGCAAGGTATATCTTCTGTTACTGCTTTATTTTTCTCTGGAGCAAAGTGTTTCTTACAGGGTATATCTTCTCTGAAATTATTACAGGTGGTGCTTTACAGGTTTTACAGTTTTATCTAACATTAGGATAAGCTTTCAGGGTTACTCCATTTGTTGTTGACTGATTGTTTCTGCTCTTACCTCCTTGTTCTTTCGTCCTGGTTCTTCTTTTTAGGCAGGGAAGGGCCCAGCCACCCACCCCCATCCCCAACCACCCCACGCTACACTCCTTTATAGGGTACCACAGTTGTGACATTTCCTGGTGGCAGAGCAGGAAGGGGCGGATCAGTGGGGCCTCCACAAGGTGATCTCATTTACAGGGGCACTAGTAATTTAACTTGTTATAACAAGTTAAACAAAGCACAATTAAACCATTACTTGCATTTTTTTCCTTTTTTTTTCCTTCTAATTACTCTGACTAGGTTACAAACCCAGCAACTTATTTGGAATGGATTTCATTAACTGCAGGTACTGTGGAACAATTTTCAGAAGGACAGTCTTACAGGATTTAGGACACTGTCCTACATGCTGGGCCTTTGAGATCTTCGGTCTCAGCTCCGGCAGCATGGGCAGAGATTGCACGCCTCAAATTTCATATTGAAGAGGAAATACATTATAAGAACCACTTACTATTTCCAGCATCCAACAGAAAACTCGATCAGCAGAGGGTAGTTGGTCCAGGAGGTTGGCAGGTGGTTAGGAGGAGCAAACCAGGTGCCCCATCACTCTCTGCTCTCCAACACATTACCTCCAAAACCATATAAACGCTACAAACAGGTATCTGCCTCTATCTCTGAAATCAAATAAAGAGGCAGAAGACACTGCAGAGCAGGACACTGCAGCACAGGAGCTAGCACAACAATACTCACCCAAATCAGGAACCAAAACTAAACAAGCACAAAGGAAATCCAAAACTTCTGATCATAGGAGACTCCATGATTCGGGGAGTTGATACCCATCTCCAGCCAGGGTGATGGTCAGATGTCTCCCAGGTACATCAGCATGGAGAGACACTGACCGCATTGCTAAAATTGTTCACAAAGCAGGAGAAACATTGATGTCCTAGTACACATAGGGACTATGATCTCGCCAGCCGGTCAGTTGTGGAGACCAAGGAACACCTGACTAAGCTGGGTGACAAACTATCATCTATTTCGTTCGGCATCTCCTTCTCTGAGATCCTGCCAGTCTGGGAGAAGGGAACAGATGGACGGAAGGTCAGAGAAGGAGAGATAGGGGAGCTAAACACGTGGCTCAAGGACTGGTGCCAGGAAAAGGACACAGATTTGTAGGGAACTGGCAACAGTTCTGGGAGCGAAAGTTCTTTAATTTGATGGACTGCATCTGACTAAAGAGGAGTCAGTGCATTGGGGCAGAAGTTTGACGCCTTTGCAGAATATTTAAACTAGCAAATGGGAGAGGGTGCAGCACCCATACGTCAATGGGAAGAACACCCTCCCTCAGCTAGTGGTCAAACAGGAATTCAGCGTGTTTGCCATTCATTTGCATCACCAGGTAAGAAAAAGGTTTGTCTCCATACGATGCACAGGGGTAATGCCAAACTTCACCCAACAACTAACACACCAAAATCTGGCCAATGGAAAATCATGTACACAAATGCTCACAGCCTGGGAAATAAGATCCCAGACCTGCAGGCAATAATGTCAGAGGCTAAACTGGACATAGTAGCAATTAGTGAGACGTGGTTACCAGTAACCACTATTGGGAGACTTCAGTACCTGGCTATGTATTGTTCAGAAGAGACCGAGGTGCAAAGGGGGGGAGGAGGCCCTGTATGTTAATGAAAATATCAAAGCTACAGAAATTCAGAATACACATAAGGAGCCAGAAGAACTGTGGGTCACCCTGAAACAGGAAATGGGACAGCCATAAGAACTGGGTTGTCTACAGGCCCCCAGACCAGAGGGAGGACATAGACACATTACTGTTAGAAGATATACAAAACATGACAGCTAAAGGAGGTTCTGATAATGGGAGACTTCAACATGCCAGATATAGATTGGTCAATACCAGCAGGAACATCTGCCAGAACTAGACTCATAGTGGATTCCCTGCAGGGGAGGGCCTCAAACAACTGGTACAGCAACCCACAAGAGACAGGGCTATCCTAGATCTAGTACTGACTAACAAAGAAGGATCACAGATCTCCAGGTAGAAGGTCACCTGGGGTCCAGTGACCATCACATGGTATGGTTCAATTTGGCTACTACATCTAAATCATCCCATTCCAAGGCAAAAATATGGGACTTCAGAGGAGCTGACTTTGATAAGATGGCCAACAGAGTTAAGCTAGCCCTGGCAAAAAGAAACACAGGTGAGGAGGTACAGGCAAAGTGGGCAAGCATTAAGGATACAATACTTGAAGCAACATCCCATTGTGTTAGACAGAAAAGGAAGTGCAAAGAAGAAGGAAACCACTTTGGTTCTCAAATACAGTAGCAGAAAGGTCAGAGCCAAAGGCTGGCCTTCAGAAAATATAAGGGAACACAGCGGGATGAAGATAGGGAGGCATACCAAACTGCCCTAAGGGAAGCAGGTAAGGCAGTAAGGCAGGCAAAGTCCCAAACTGAGGAAACACTAGCACCTAACAGTAAAGAAGGTGACAAGACTTTCTATAGATACATTAGTGAAAAGAGAAAGTCCAGAGGGGTATTGCTAAGCTTAATGGAGAAAAGGAGCATGTGAGAGGAGGACCCTGTAAAGGCATCTATCCTAAATAGATACTTTTGCTCAGTATTTACTGAAGAGAAGGTAGGGCAGGGCCCACAGCTCAGCATCATGGACACAGGGGGGAGGGAGGTGAGCACTACTCCCTTCACAAAAGAAAGGGTCCTACAAGAGCTTGCTAAGCTCAAGGTGGATAAGGCAATGGGACCTGATGGCATACATCCCAGGGTACTTAAGGAGCTAAAGGAGGAACTAGCAGAGCCATTAGCAGAATTGTTTAGTGAGTCTCTGAGCACAGGAGAGGTCCCAGAAGACTGGAGAAGGGTTTATGTGATCCCGCCCACAAGAGTGGTAGCAGGGAGGAGGCGGGAACTACAGACCAGTCAGTCTTACCTCAGTAGTGGGCAAGATTATGGAGGCACTCCTTAAGGAAAGGATAGTGCAACACCTGGAATCCATAGGGGCACAGGATCCAAGACAGCATGGGTTTACAAAGGAAGGTCCTGTCAAACTAATCTCATAGATTTCTTTGACTGGGTAACCAGAGTGGTGGACCAAGGGGAGCAGTTGATGTCGCCACCTTGACTTCAGCAAAGCTTTTGACACTGTTCCACATAGAAGATTGATAAATAAGCTAGGTAGGCTCGGGTGGGTCAGAAGTTGGTCAACTGGGTGGCAAACTGGTTGACTGGCAGAAAACAGAGAGTGGTGGTAAATGGTATACAGTCAGAAGAGATGCAAGTCCAGTGGTACTCTAGGGATCAGTCCTGGGGCCATCCTATTCAACATCTTCATTAGTGACCTCGCAGATGGACTAGAGGGTAAGGTTGTCTGTTTGCAGATGACACCAAGATCTGCAACAGAGTAGATGATCCAGATGGGGTGGGCAGAATGAGAAGAGATCTGGATAAACTAGCAAAATGGTCAGAAGAGTGGCAACTGGGATTTAATGCAAAGAAGTGCAAAATCATGCACATAGGGAAGAGAAACCCTGAAGCCACTTATAGGCTGGGAGGAGTTGCTAGCAGTCACAAAGGAAGAAAGAGACTTGGGCATCATCATCACTGATGACCTAAAATCATCCAAGCAGACCTCTAAAGCAGTAGGTAAGGCTAGGGGGTGTTAGGGTGTATTAGTAGGGGTATCACAAGTCGTAAGAGGGAGGTAATAATCCTTTGTACAAGACATTGGTTAGGCCTCCATCTGGAGTACTGCGTGCAGTATTGAGGCCACACCTTCACAAGGACATTAACCAAATTGAGGCAGTCCAGAGAAGGGCAACCAAAATGGTGCAGGGACTGCATCAGAAGACATATGAGGACAGATTAACGGAGCTCAATATGTATACCCTTGAGCAAAGGAGGAGAGAGGTGATATGATCGAGACATTTAAACACCTTAAGGGCATAAACAAGGTGAAAGAGTCTAACATGTTTAAATATAAGAAAAATTGCAGGACAAGAGGACACAGCATGAGATTAGAGGGAGGCCGATTAAGGGGAATGTGAGAAATTCTTTTCACAGAAAGGGTGGTAGATGCATGGAATAGCTTACCACAAGAAGTGGTGGCTATGAATACAGTGCAGGGCTTCAAACAGGCATGGATAGGCATAAGGGAGCAATACAAATGACTATGAATAGATAGGTCACTGACAGAGCAAAGGCCGATGGCACATTTATAAGGTAGAAAAAGAAATGGGCAGACTGGATGGGCCTTGCGGTCCTTATCTGCCGTCAACTTCTATGTTTCTATGTTTCTATGTAAATCTTGCACAGTTTTTACAAGGTAGTGGAGGCTGGTGAGGACAGAGGTTAATAAAGCCTCTTCTGACTGTGTGTCAACAGAACCCAAGGCTCCACCACGTTGTACAGGCCTCTCCTCCTGATTCTGCTTCTTGGGAGCAAAAAAGTCGCTGTAAGATGCAGCAGCCCCTTTTGTTTTGCCCATCTTGCCAATCAGTGTAATATCAGCCACAATCTGGAACACTTCAGAAGCTTTCAGTGATGGAATTACTTAGATTCTTATAATTTTTTAAAGTTTTCCCTGGGAGCGCAAGTAACTTGCTTCTTCTTCTTGGCTGCTTAGCAGCACCTCCTCGTATTTAATTTTTTTATCACTCCCTATATTACGTTATCCACCTTATTTCCTTCTGTAATGTTATCTGTCCTAACCAGGATCTCCTTGTAAATGAGCATTGCTCAATGGAGCTTTTTTCCTAGTAAAAGAAATAAACACAATAAATACTAACTCGATGGGATTCGGCTCTAGTCTGGGCATACTTGAACATAAATTATATACAGTCCCCAGGATGTTGCAGAGCAGTTCTTGCTGTTACTCACAGTTCTGCAGAATCAGTCATAGGGTGGCACAGCTGACTGAAGTCCTGGGGTTGATGGAAACAGCACATGCAGAAACGGGCTCGATGCTTGAAGAGAGACAAAGATGCTGCAGCTGGATCTTCAGGCTTGATTGAAGGTCTTGCAGCATGTCCCCTTCAGCCTATTGAAGCCCGTTGCAGAGCACATATGCAAGGCCTGCCAGTCACAAGGGAACCGGATCTGGGAGTGGCCCCATGGCTTGGCTCCCTCACAGGTCAGAGCGCCCCAGCACTTGGGTACAAGACCTATGGCCCCCTGAAGCCAGCAGGCCCAACTTGTTGGGGGTTAGCGAGTTCCTCACCTGGCCCAGGATTTAGATCATAGTTGTCTTCCTCGCCATACCAGCAGTGGTCTAGTACATTGTGGTGTTGGTTGACTTACTATAAAGGGCAGTACTTGCCAGGGTGTTGGAGCAGTGGTGTATTTGATTGTTTCAAACAGTCACCAGTGGTTGTGGCATTTCCTTTATAGCCAAGGTTCTGACATCACTTCCTCAACAGGTCTTGGAGCAGAACTATCATATTCTTAATTACCCAGCACAGGGCATAAAGCATAAGTATACACACACACACAAAAAAAAATTGTATATTACTCATTGTATATTATAAGGAAGAGGGACATATGGGGAGTGGTGCAATGCACTGGCTGTGGGGCAGCAATTTTCTGGGAAACATTCTGGAACCTGCATTGCTGCCCTATTTGCAGGCAACTGTCAGCTCTGAGGGAGGAGGTTGCCCACCTCCAGGCTGAACTGGCAAGGACTAAAAAGGACTCCCCCACCCAAAGAGCACCAGTTCCACAACCACTGCCTCAGAGGTTGCCATGTGTGAAGAGCAGATGGACCACAGTAGGTTCTGGGAGGGTGAGGTGGTGGAACAGAGGCGAGCCCAGTTGCACCTCTACACAAATCATATGTCTGTCTGGCAAATCAAGGTTCCTCTATGATGACACCCTCATTGGAGACCAAGAAGAATGCTGGGGACATCCACAAGGGAGACGCAAAAAGAGTGGCAAGGGACAACACAAGGAAAGAAACAGCTTCTGATAGGGGACTCAGCTCTAGGGTGTAGACCTGGGGAAGGGAGGAGAGGGAAGTAAGGTGCTTGCCTGGTGCCATGGCTTGAGGGACAGGAGCGAATCCTCAGGATTGCAGAAGCAGCATCACAGGAGAGGAAACTAGATATCATTGTCCACCTCGGACAAATGACCTAGCTAGGCATGAGATCAGTGCAGTGCAGGATGAATTTGTGGAGTTGGGAAGGGGCCTCAGACAGGTAGCAAGCACGGTAACCTTCTCAGAGGTGCTGCCAGTCTATGGCAGGGGTGAGGCTAGGGTACTGCACACCATGCGGTTTAATGAATGGTTGCAAAACTGGTGCAGAGCGCAGGGCTTTGGCTTCATTGGGGACTGGGGGTCCACCTGGAGAGATGAAGGTCTATACTGGCATGATGGTCTGCATCTGTCCAGGAAGGAAACCACGCTCCTAGGTGACAGGTTTAAAGGCTTCCTTGGCAAGCTTTTAAACTAGCCAAGGGGCGAGGTGCTGATAGAAAACAGGAAAGTTCAAGCCTCCCCCCGCAAAGCATGGCAGGTAATAGGGTAAACACTGAGGTACAGAGCTTGACAGAGGGCAGGACAGGGTAAATGGAAAATGGACAAGGGCAATAAGAGCAGGGATGGGGTAAAAAGGATAAAGCTAACATTAAATGGAGGGCAATGAGTACCAATGCCTCGTAGTCTTGAAACAAGCTTCCAGAGTTAGTAGCCCTGATGGAAGTGGAACACTTGGATATTGTGGCAGTCACAGAAACATGGTACATGGAGAACCATGACTGAGATGTCAACATACCAGGGTACACAATCTACAGAAGGGCCAGGGAGGGTAAAAGAGGAGGTGGAGTAGCTCTCTACATAAGGGAAGGGATCAAAGTAACAGAACTAAAAAGTAAAGGGGGAGGACAAGAGGAACTCTGGGTCACCTTGAGACAGAGAATGGCACCACAATCCGCACAGGGTTGTATACAGACCCCCGTCTCAAGGGAGGAAATGGACAAGAAAATGATAGAGGGCATTCTCAAAATGGCTGAAAAGGGAGATACTGTTTATGGGGACCTGAATATGCCAGATGTTAACTGGGCAACATGGACGGCAGCCACATCCAAGAGCAGGGTCATTCTCGATGCCCCCAGGAGCATGCCTTAGAGAAGCTAGTGGTGGAACCCACTGGGAGGGAGCAATACTAGATCTGGTACTCTCAAATGGAGAGAGGATCACAAACTTAGAAGTCAGTAGACACCTGGGAACAAGAGACCACTGTACAGTGTGCTTCACAATAAACACAACCATGGAGACAAGCCATACAAATATAAGGATACTGGACTTTAGAAGGGCTGACTTTGACAAAATGGGTGAATACCTGAGGAATGCATTAGCAAATGGCCAGAAAGGAGGGGTGGAAGAACAATGGAGAAAAATCAAAACTGCCATCATGGAGGCAACAAGCCTTTGTGTGAAACAAATAAAGAAAACAAAGCGGAATAAAAAACACTATGGCTCTCAAAAGAAGTGTCAGGGAAGGTTAAGGAGAAAAAGGCTGCATTCAAAAAGTATAAGGAATCACAGACGGAACACAACGGAACTGTATCAATTAAAGCAGAAGGAAGTGGGGAAGGCAGTCAGAAAAGCAAAGGCCCAAACCGAGGAAAGGATAGCCAACTCAGTTAAGAAGGGGGATAAAACCTTTTATAGGTACATTAGGGAACATAGAAAGGTTAAGAGAGGGATAGGGAAGATTAATAAAGGAGAGGGGAGGTGGGCAGAGGGAGACAGTGAAAAGGCAGAGATAATGAATGAATACTTTTGCTCAGTATTCACAAAAGAAGAAGAGGAGGAGTTACCTAAACCAAACAGTAGAAGCACTCTAGATAGTGGGGTTGATACCAGTCCATTTAAAGAAGAAAGTGTACTGAAAGAACTTCTAAAACTTAAGGTGAACAAAGCAATGGGGCCTGACAGGATTCACCCTAGAATCCTAAAAGAGCTAAGGGAGGACCTAGTGACACCACTAACCACACTTTTTAACAAATCATGGGAAGATGGGGTGGTACCTGAGGACTGGAGGAGGGCAGATGTGATTCCTCTTCACAAAACTGGGAGCAAGGCAGAAGCAGGAAACTACAGACCTGTTAGTTTGACCTCAGTGGTGGGGAAAATGATGGAATCACTTCTGAAAGAAAGAATTGTTCAGTACCTAGAGGCCAGCGGGGCACTGGACCCAAAGCAGCATGGATTTACAGCAGGAAGGTCATGTCAGACAAATCTAATCAATTTCTTTGACTGGGTGACCAAAGTAATAAACCAGGGAGGGGCTGTGGATATGGCCTACCTAGACTTTAGCAAGCCATTTGACACAGTCTCGCACAAAAGATTAATAATCAAGTTAGCCAGCCTGGGAGTGGGTCCCAGGGTGGTAGCCTGGGTAGCAAACTGGCTGCACAACAGGACACAGAAGGTAATAGTGAATGGAACACATTCTGAAGAAAGGGTGTTACTAGTGGAGTACCTCAGGGCTCAGTACTGGGTCCAGTCCTCTTTAACATCTTTATAGGTGACATTGCAGAGGGTCTGGAAGGAAAGGTATGCCTCTTTGAGGATGACACAAAGATCTGTAACAGAGTTGATACACAAGGGGGGGTTAGAAAGGATGAGAAGGGACTTGGCAAGGTTGGAGGAATGGTCAGACATATGGCAACTTAGATTCAATGCAAAGAAGTGCAAAGTAATGTACCGGAAATAAAAATCCAGGAGAAGAGTACACAATAGCAGGGGAGTACTAACAACAACAATAATGGAAAGGATCTGGGTGTAGTCATATCAGATGACCTAAAGGTGGGTATGCAATGTGAGAAGTCAGTAGGGAAAGCCAGGGGGATACTGGGATGCATAGGGAGGGGCATCGCAAGTTGAAAAAGGGAAGCGGTTATCCCTCTATACAGACAGTTGGTGAGACCCCATCTGGAATACTGCGTGCAGTTTTGGAGACCTCATCTACGCAAGGACATAGGCAGGATGGAAGCAGTCCAGAGGAGGGCAACTAAAATGGTGCAGGGTCTACATCAGAAACCATATGAAGTGAGACTGAGAGAGCTTAATATGTATACCCTTGATGAAAGGAGGGACAGGGGGGACATGATAGAAACTTTTAAGTACCTCAAGGGAATCAACAAAGTCCAGGAGGTAGCATCTTTCAGAAAAGAGATGTGTAAGGACAAGGGGCACAATTTAAAGTTAGAGGGGGGACGGCTCAGGGGTAATGTGAGGAAATTCTTTTTCACGGAGAGAGTGATGGACGCATGGAACCACCTTCCTGGAGAGGTTGTGGGGTCTAAAACAGTGGAGGAATTCAAACATGCATGGGACGGACATAAGGCAATTATAGTGGGGGGTTGCAGGAAATAGGCTGTTGGTTAACTAGAATCTGCAGCTTATCCAGTAGGTAGGGAAATGGGCAGACTGGGTGGGCCAAGTGGTCCTCATCTGCCGTCAAAGTCTATGTTTCTATGTTTCTATGACATGTAGCCATAGCAGTCTCTATCACCTTTCTCATCTGGATCTCAAACAGTCGTGGCAGGTTCCTGCAGACTAGGAACCCCTGCCCATCTTTTGCCTTTCACAGTCTCTCCATCTCTAGAAAGGAGCCACTCTCACTCTGGCTACTACACAGTTCAAAAACATCTCTTTTCTCACTTAGGGCTTCTCAAAATACAGGTACAGATGAACTCTAAAGAAATTCTCTCTTCCATTTTATCTGGACAAAACTATGTGACTTTTTCCAGGCTCAGATAACCTTTGTCTTTTTTTCCAGGCTCAAGACACAACCTTTGTCCTTTTTCCAGGCTCAGGGCACAACCTTTGTCCTTTTCCAGGCTCAAGACACAACCTTTTTCTTCATCTTATCACTGAGATGCATCTTTCTACAACAGCAGACTTTCCAAGGAACCTGCAGCTTTCTTCCTTTTCCAGCAAAGCTGCTTGCACAAACTTTCTTCTCCTTACTCTCTTGATGGGGAAAGGCACTGCCAGCCCTGGGGGACAGAGTGCTGGCAACCCCCAGGCAGGCCCTTTCCCAGCTTTGCAGCACCATTCTCTCACAGGGGCAAGCGTCCCTCTTCCTGTGGAGGGGCTCTCCTCAGACTGACTCCAGAATCAAAAGCTCTGTCTTCTTGGGAGCTTTTTGGCAGCCCCCCATTGACTAAAGCCACTGTTCTTTCAGAAAATTAATATGTGTGAGGCTCCCACAATGCCTCATTAGCTGTTCAAAACAGTGCCAGAATATTCCCTGGTATTTTTCCCCAAGAGTCTGTTCACACAGTCCCACTGTCCTCCTGTAAAATCCTGGCCCTTTAATTGGTGGAAACTACATCACATGGCTGCTATCACGGCTACTAGCAAAACAGCTTGCATTCAGTTCCTCTGAAGTCCCACTTTACTGTCCATGTGCAGCTAGAACAAACATTTATTTTTAGTAACAACCCCACTATTTGGTAGCCACCCCTTTGCCCTGTTTCACGTTGCCACCAGTTAACATTTTACCCATTCCCCTGTCTGTTGCTACTGCTATTTTGCATGGCCTCAAGCCGCACATATACAGCCCCATTACATTTTATACAGTGCCCCAACTTTACCACCTTACTGTAGCCCACATAGACACATTTATTTAAATATTGCCCCTTTTTCCCTGGCACACCCTCACAACACTTATTTGTATTATATATTTGTTTGACTTTTGCTAGTGCTGATATCTGTGACCCCAGGTGCCATACAAGTACTGGCTCATTAATATTTATGAGACATTCATTAATATGCATGAGGCGGCTCCAAATCCTTGAGAGTAATTGGCTCACACAAAACCCGGTCTCTGTTTTACTTCTATCTCTCCATTCTAGCTAATGGCTCTGGTCCCTTTTTTGCTCTGACATGGGACCCTGAACAACAGCGAGGCAAATGAAGTGGTCACTGAGACAGCTGGTCAATATTTGTGCATTTGCACATGTGCGGAGTGTCGGTAAGCACCCAACAAAAATACACTGTGCGTCGGCTCCCTCAGCCCCGCTCTTGCCCAGCTATTGCAGGAGCTGGAGGGAGAACTCAGGGGACCATGGAGGTTTTGCAGGGGGAACAGCCAGGACCGGGGAAAAATAAATAGGGGGTGGAACAAGCCCCGGGAAAATGGGAGCCCTAAAGGTGGCAGTCAGATAAGTCCCCAGGAAAGGGGGGTTACACTCCCCCTTCCCTTAAATGCTTGACATCTCTGTCAAGCCCCAGCACATAGCCTGGCTCCATCAGAGCAATAATCACTCTTTTCATTAAATCCATTACAATCAATAAATATTTATTTATTGAGTTTTTGTTAACCAGCTAAGGTGTCATAGCCATAATTATGACTATTTTCAGACATGACCCGGGAGGTTACAGACATTTTAGGCAGTCAAACAATTTACAGACATCCGTACAGAGGATGAGCAACAACATGAAAGAGAGACTCTACAAGACATTTCAAGTAATAACAGTGATAATAAGATACTAGAAACAGGTAGGAAAAAAATTACATAGTTCATACAATCAGAGGTACTAGAAATGTTGCATACCATCCATGCTAAGTGCTACATATTACAGTAGTCAGGTTCCAGAGAGAGAGAGAGATGGTCATTAAGTGATAGGAGACAGGAAATAAGAGCAGCCTATGGAGGGTTAAAAACAGGTGCATTGGACGCTCTTGACCAGGGGAGTGTGATGCATTTTTTTAAAGGCAGCATGATTAGGGGCAGAGCGAACGTCAAGTGGGAGGGAGTTCCAGTACTTTGGGGCCTGACATGAGAAAGTTGAGGTACCTTTTAGAGTCTTACACCTGGGAGAACTTAGTGGAGAGAGCTCAGAGGAGCAGATGCCATAGGCGGGGGTTTGGGGCACTAACATGGTTGCAAGAGAGGTAGGAAGGCCAGTTCTAATCATATTATCTAGTAGCATACTAAGGGCAAGAAGACAATGGGCAGATGGAGAGGGCCACCTTAGGTCTGAATATAGCAGGCAAGGTGTTTCAGGTGTGGGAAAGCTGAGGCATAGCGACAGATATTGTTATATGCTGTGTCCTATTTACTGAGTGTGGTTTTAGAGGCATTTGTATAGGTGATGGCACTATATGCTAGGGATGGGAGTAGAATGCCCCTGGCAAAAGCCAGTCTAGCAGAAGGAGTGAGCATCCAACTAGTTCTGTAGGCAGTGCCTAGTTTAATGTTGACTGATTTGCATGTGGTCATGATGTGTTGTTTGAAATTGAGTAATTCATCAAGTAGGACGCCTAAATACTTAAAAGAGGTTCCCGCCATAAGAGAGGAGCCATTTGCACAGGAGACATTAAAGAGGCTGCGATTAGCATTAAGTTTGACAGAGGATCCAAAGAGCATGCCCTGTGTTTTACTTATGTTTAAGACAAATCTATTGTTATGGTTCCAGTCTTGGATTTTTAGAAATGCAGAGGTTAGACGTTTATTTATTTCCTTTATATGTGCCAAGGAAATGTAAAGTACAAGATCATCTGCATATAAAATAGGTGATTTACCACATCAAAATATGTAACATCCTATTCTACACACATAATTACCTATTCTGTCAAACAGCATCATATCACATCCTATCTTAGACAATTTCCAGCTATTTTTGCAATTACACACATTCCCCATGCCTCAGAGCTTCAGATGGTGTTAAACCTCCCTGGGGACCCTTCGCTTAAAAAATGTTAGGTGGTGCAATTTTTTTGTGTACAGTTTCTACCTTTGACCACTAGGGGGCATGCTCCTCTAAAATTCTCATTGACCAGCAATGAAGTTAACCCAAGCCATATTTGGTGCCAAAACACCTCTTCAGAACCTTCCATAGACTTTCCACCATTTTAAGGGTCCTCAACATTTTATGAGTTGGGGGGGTCCATGCTGAGCATTACTGGCACAGGAGATCCCAGCGGTGCCTCCATTTATGTAGTCCCTCTCTGGCACCATCCTAGAAAGGGCCCCTACCGATGCCATGCAGGCCTGACTATGGTTGAGGGGCGTGGGTGATACATGAGGGTCCTTTTCCAAAGTTACAAATAAAATGGCAGTGCCTCCACCCCGAGTACATTTAGTGGGTCTGAGCTCTGTCAGTACAACCCCTTGGGATGTCATACCAACCCACCTCCCCAGTACGGTTACCCCAGCCATGGACTTACCGGGTCCAAACATCCCAACCTTTCACACAGTTAGCATTTTCAAACTCAGCTACTAACAAGTTCAGTAAAAATCAGGCTCTTGAGTTGGCACTTTCTGAAACAGTAACAACACAATTTATTTACATGGGGAGGGATTAGGATGGGGTAATGGAATAGAGATTAAGCAGATAGTTGTTAACTTGCATTTTGAAAATTTGGCATTTTAAAGATGTGGCATTTCCCCCATAATCATTTCCCTTTTTATAGTTGTGGGTGGAGCCTACAGCCATCTTGCTCTCTGTAGCTGTAAAAATGGAGTATTGTGGAACACACATTTTGGAGTTTTCAATGTATCCTTCCACATCTACAAATCACTATGCCAACTGAAATAAAGTACTCTCTTCTTTCTGTTTAGAATGTTGGAGACAAGCTGCTTATCAGATGGCCATTAGGAAACTGAAACAGCTTGTTAAATATTGGTTGCCTATTAAACTGGAGATTTGTTTATCCCCTTCAAAATGCAACAACTTGCACATTTAAATACTTAGGGTCAGATAGTCAAAAGAGCTGAGCCATGCGCAATAGGGTTGCGCCTGCGCAATTCCGGAAATGCGCCATTCTGCGATATTCAGCAGGAGGCAGTTGTGCTCCCCAAATCACGCTGAGCAACAGTGCAATGATAATGAATGTATGTGCAACTGAAGGGGGAGGAACTATGCATAAATGGCGCAGTGCGATATTCAACAACATGTGCCATGCGCAATAGGGGAGCCAGCAGAAGTTGCGCCATAGCAGAAATGAGCCAAAATAAAAGGGATCAAGGGAGAGGCGCAAGAACGCTACAGGAAAGACACATGAGGCTGAACTCTAGCAGGACAAACTGGGCAGCAGGGACACACAGGGCAGGCCAGGAAAGGGGACCTGGAACCAACAGGCTCAGTGGAAGGTGTGGGGAGCCACAATGCAGAAGGGGGAAGTACTTGCCACAGAGCAGTGAGGCCAGCACAGGCAGGTGTTCCTGGTGCAGGGGAAGTAGCAGCCAGGACAGTGGGGAATACAGAAACAGCTGCCGGGGGGTGAACACAAGCCAGGGACATGGCCAGTGCCACCATCCAGATGGAGGCAGTAATGAGGGGGGGGTGAGAAGGTGGGCAGCAGGGGGGGGCGTGGCTGTGGAAGGGCCCGTCGGCAGTATGCCCCCAACAGACAGTACCGAGCCTGCACCAGTTTCGAGCTGTATAGTGATACAGAGATCGTGGGCTAGTACTGCCTGAATCGGACAGTTCTGAGGTGGCTCTGTGAGCTGTGCAGTGATGTGATTCAGGGACCCACACAACAGAGCCATGCTCTGTCAGTGGAGATGAAAGTGACAGCTTGCATGTGCTTGCTCACCATGGGCACCTTCCAGAGACCAACTGGGAACACCACAGGCATAACCCAGTTGGCCACATCACGCCACCTCACCCAATTCCTCAGTGCACTGCTGCCACATGCTGCGGAGTACATCTATTTCCCCAGCACACCGGCGGAGTGCACAGCAAACATACAGGAGTTCCACAGGGTAGCACGTATGCCTGGCATGCTAGGGCAATAGACTGCACCCATGTGGCCATCCGCACACCACCTGGCCCTGAGGGGGCTGCATATATAAATCACAAGGGCTATGCCAGCATCAACTGCCAGGTGGTGTGCGATGCCAGGGGTGCATAATCAATGTCTGTGCCACGCACCCTAGGGGAGCACATGATGCCTTCATCTGGCACCAGTCGGCACTGTGCCACAGATTTGAGAGTGGGGATATCCCCACTGGCTACCTAGTGGGTGAGTATGCAAACCACATGGACAATCATAGGGCCTGGGTGGGCATGGTCAGAGGTGGCATGGGTAGTGGCCTACATGGCCCGGGGCAGGGCGATGCTGATCACCAAACTAACCTCCACCCTCTACACACAGGTGACAGTGGATACCCACTCTGTCTCTGGCTGCTCACACCCTACCAGAGCACCTGCTACCCCATCGCAGCAACGCTACAATGAGGCACACGCCACCACACGTAATGTCATTGAGCGGGTGTTCGGGATGCTGAAGGCACATTTTCATTGCCTGGACACCTCCGGCGGTGCCCTACAGTACAGCCCCACAGAGGTCTGTGGGCTATTCCTGACCTGTTGCATCCTGCACAACATGGCCAACAAATGTTGGATAGCCATACAGGTCAAAGAGGGGGACAGCGATGGGGACGATGAGGATGCCAGTGACAATGGTGATGGGCAGCCCCCTCTTGGGCGACGGGACCCCCGACTGCTCCAGCTGGCACAGCTGCACCGGGACACCATCATGGAGGAGCACTTCAGCCAACCCAGGTAAGTCAAGGGGCCATGTGCAACCAACAGTGGCTAAGGCACAACCGACAAACACGCATGGACAAACACCAGGGGTGCCTGACATCAAGGGAACTGGCCAGGCATGGAACCACACACACAACCAGGGATGGGTGAGGTCTAACATGCCACACAGACACACACACACACTCACACACACACACCCCGCACCAGACATGCACAAAGGGTAGGAGGCACACCGACCCAGAATGCCACCCCTACCCACACACATGTCCACAGACCACCATTCCCACTGTCTGTCATTGTGCGTGTGTCAGATGCTGAGCACCATTGCACACTGGTGTACAGCACAATGCAGGCATCATCATGTACACGCAACTGCGGACAGCATCCAGGTGGGTGTGCAGATGGACTGTGTGTCCACGTGCAAGGCCAGGTACCCACCCGTGCATTGCCCGCTGAATGACACAATGCACACAGGGCAGCACCAGATGGTAGCTGTATTGGGAAACAGGTCAGTTATGCGCCACAGTGCCCCGGCCACCACGGATGTGTGGGCGGCCCCACCGAGACCCGCCAGCACTGACAGGCTGACCACTGGTCTCATGGGGTGGCACCGATGGTCCCCAAGGGGTTACACTGCGTGAATGCGAATGTGCTCACGCAGGGGTCTGCAGCACACCAAACATGCCTGTGCCAGGCATGCTCGGGATGCCCACAGCTGAACTCAGTGTCGACAAGGATGGTGTCGCACGACGCTGGGAACGGGGGGTGGACAGTGCACTGCGTGGTGTCTGTGACACATGGGAAAATAACTGTGTGCCCATTGTGGCCATGACAGCAGTGAATGCCTGTGTCTGCTAGTCAATGGCAGCGGTCACATCCTCCCACAACCGGTCCATCCCTGCCAGGATCAAAGCGGTGTCTCTGCTGCAACGCTCCTCTGCCTGCTCCAGAGTCACACGCATTGCATCCACCGACATCGCAAGCCGCATCTGCTGGTTGACTGATGCTTGCAGTATGTTGGTGTGCTCATCCAAGAGGTCATCTGACTCCTCGGCATCCTGTCCCTCAGGTTGTGCATGGCCCTGATGCTCAGCACCCCTTGAGGGTGGGTCCTGCACACCAGGACTAGGTCTGGGCATGTCCACAGGAGGTGCACTGGCGCTGCCCCCTGACACTGTACCCCCAAGCCCATTGGGCGACTGCTGATGCTGCCCCTCTGGCTGCTGCTTCCCAGAGCTCACTGGTGCTGCCACAGTGGCCGCATTAGTCCCACTGTTCTGTACACACACCAGTGCTGCCCCACTGGTGCTGACAGGCACAGGCTAGGACTGTAATGACACTCAGGCCTCCACGGCGGCACCACCCACAACCATGGCTGCTATGCTACCTGCTGTGTGGCCATCCCGTGGCACACACGTGTCACTGCCCATGGCGTTAGCGACATCATCATCGGTGACGGACCAGGCACCAGCCCGAGTCACAGCATGCTGGCATCCATGGACGCTGGCACGCTGGGACACGGGCAGGGCCTCCTCTGCACCTGTTCCAACAACATCAGTGTGGACAGCCAGGTGGGCCCACTGTCACACTGAGCCATGTATTCCTGTGGAGGTGGATGGGCCCTCCTCCATCTCCATCTGACTGGCCTCAGTGGACAGGCCCACCACCGCTGACACATGCAGATGCTCAGGATCTGTAAGGGAAAACAAAGTCACGTTACTGCATGTGACCTACCCTGCCCCCCCAATAGACAGACCATGGCCTACCATGCAGTGATGGGCTACCACCCATCTGGAAGCCACCACCCAGAACACCCTCAATGGCACAATGCTGCATGCTGCCAGCAACCCTCTCCTCCTGTGGGGTCAGGCGTAGTACCTCTGGCTGTCTCCCACCTGTCGCAGCTCATGCTGTCCTGATGGCAGCCACCTTCTCCTTTGTCCTCCTTCTGTCTGTGCCCATCTTCTTCTTGCACTCATGCACGGAGCACTGGTGGCTGCCATGCAGGTTAACTGTAAGCGCCATGCCCTCCCATGCAGCAGCACGGGCCTGTGGTGTTCCCTGCCATCTGCTGAGAAGCAGCTCCTGATCCAGGTAGGCCTCAAACAGGGCATCCATCTTGGCCTTGGTGAAATTAGGCCTCCTCCTCCTCCTCCCACCACTCTGTTCCTCCTCACCCATAACTCTCTCGGTCATGATTTAGCCTGTGAGAGTGAAAGTTGTTACCTGCGACTGTGCAGTCCCATGCATGTCCCAAAACCAACAGTCCACACTCCCAAACAGCATGCAACTCACCAATAGATTGCAGTAACCGACTATGGCCAGTGCAACCCAATGTCGCACTTTTATAGCGTAACCCATGCAAATGAGGCGAGGCGCAACTTTAAGTGGATGCAAATTGCAGTGCTGTGCCATTGAATGGCTGATTAGCTGATTAGCTGATTTGCATATGACGGCTGAATATCGCGCTGTTGTGCTTTGCGCAATTGTGTTGAACGTGCTGAGCCAAGGGCACAGTTCTGTGACATGCACAGTACACACCTAACTGCGCATGCCCAGGTTTTTGACGCAGGCGCCTGCCACACTGCAGACGTGCTGTGCACAGGAGGCAATGCAGGGCATGGCCACCATTGTGCCAGTGGCACTACAGCGATGTTTAGCTATATGACGCTGTCGCACTGGGGCATCATAGGCTCAATGGGGCAACAGCATGGTAGGCCGCTACTGGAAGTAGCACACAGGCACCCAATCGCGCTACACACATTGGGTTCAAATGGCGCTGTGCCTGTCCATGCACCAGAGACCCTTGACCATGTGCCCAACCTTTGTCCCCTAGGCGCCATGCATCAGGCATGGGTGCACCACTATCGTGCTGTTCGGTGACAGCGCGATAGGGAATGGCAGCGCTGTACCATGCAGCATCTGCATGCAGTGGAACCACACTGCAGAGTGCCATTTTTAACCTACTGAGCAACAGAGATGGCACGGAGAAGAGCTGCCCAGTGGAGCCAGATTGAGATGGCAAACCTTGTTGCCATTGTTAAGCCACTTTATGGCCCACTGTTTGGAGAGGCACCCCTGGACAGGACCAGGAGCCAGGTATGGCAGGAGGTGGCTGACACCCTAGAGGAGGCCACAGGAATGGGGCAGATGGCGGAGCAGTGCCACCACAGGTATGGGGACCTGAGGCGGAGGGACCCAGACCTGCTTGCCTACCTGCAGGCATGTGCCAGGAGGGGCACGGTGCCACAGCCAGGTAGGTGTGATGTCCACACACTTTTATCTTTCTTATGGGTTTCACGGTTGCATGTGTCTGGAACATGGGGGAGGGACCATCCGGTGTTCGCTGTGGTGGTGTTATCAGGGTGTGGGGTGGATGGGTCTGGCTGGGTGGGATTGCACACACATGGGGGCAGGGGTGCTTTGCTACAGGATTGTACTGATGTTCCTCTCTCCATGTTTGCACCACAGGGCCGGAAGAGAGACAGCTGGCCAGGGAGCAGAGGTGCCAGCAGGAAGACAGGGCCATTAGGAGATTCGAAGGTTCACAGCACCAGAGGGACTGGCCTGATGATGGTGAGTGCCATGCCTCCATGATTACTATTGCATGCTGTGTAACAGGGCGGGCAGTGGGGCATGGTTACTATCCATTGACACCACTGCCATGCACGCAACTTGTTACAGTCAGCACTGTCCAGTGGCACTGCATGTCTGGGAGTGCATCAGTGGTGGTCCATGCATGCACTGGGTACATGGCTGTGCCACTGCCTTCACACCACATAGCCATGTCACTAAACAACCACAGTGGTGCTGTGTAGGACTTGGCCGGTGGGTGTGTGCAGTGGTCTGCATGGCTGTATGCACCTGGGTGGGCAGGTCTTGTGGATGTGATCACTGTGGGTGGTCACACACCATCACAGAGGCATGTCCCCTGGCCATATGCCATGCACAGTGGGTAGGCTGTATGGGGCTGTGCATTCACACCTATTGACTGTGCTTTCTTGTCCTAGGTGGCCGCCAGCTGCAGGCTATCTGGGAAGCACTGCAGGAGATTCTAAACATGACGAGGGCATCATTGGACATCCTGCAAAGGATTGAGCGGCTGGGGGTCCAGAGGAGACACGGGAGGCAGAGTAGCCAGAGTGGGGAGTGGGGCTCCCACTGAAAATCTATATGCCCCTGATTTTCCCTACCCCATGGACCCACCCTCACACCCCTCCTTTTCTGTCCCATTTGTTCACCCCTGCCCCTTACCCACCCCGACCTTGTTTGTGGCCCTCCCCCCACACATTTGTACATAGTTGTATATAGTTTTGTTTGGCATTTTGATTACAAATCTTTTCATATGAATACTGTGGTGGTCTCTGATTTGCAGCGGGCTATAGGTGCTCAGCTGCAGTGGTGTGCATGGCGTCAGGGGTGGTGCAGTCATGGGTATGTGTGTGTGTCCATGGGGAGGTGACTATGGTGTGGGAGTAGCTATCAGTCAGTGTCTGTGGTGTGTGTGATGTTCCTTGTGCACTGGATGACTGTGTGCAGTGGTCCATGGTGCATGCTCTGTGTCCATGGTGCATCTGTCAGCCCATCCATGGCCTGTGCAGCTGACACCCTTGCATGTCTGTGACCTGCACGGTCTGCTGGCATGTCAGTGGTGGCTGTCCATGCAGGGCAGCCACTGTACCTGTCACAATGCTGGGTTGCCTCCTGTCACTGGTGCAGTGCATGTCTGCCTCGGATGACACTGTGGCCTCCACAGTTGTTGTCCCACCTCCATGCTGTGGCTTGTGTGTGTTGCAGGGGATGTGCACCACTGTCTGTGACTTGTGCTCCAGGCAAATGATGGTGGTGTACAGGTCCAGAGTGCCTTTGCAGGGTGGCTGACACTCCTGTGCCATGGAGGACTGCTGGCCATGTGTACACGGTTTCCATGGGCCCACGCTGGGGGCTTGGTTGCCCCACTACTGCGTCCCTGTGTTGGTGTGCCCTTGGGTAGGGGTGGGTGTTTGTCCATGCACTGTGTTGCATCCAGTGTGGTGCATGCTTCCACGCACCACTGTGGGTGTCTGCACTGGCTGCTGTGGCCAGTGCTGGGTCGGGGTGTGTCCTTGGGAGGGTGTACAAGGTGCTGTACCACTGGTGGTGGGGTCCGGGGCATGCTTTGTCATGTGTGGGGTACCTCATGTGCCGAAGCATGGTCAGTCTCTCAGCTGTACCTCGGGGGGAGGCTGCACGTGGTGGCACTGTGTATGCCGTTGTTGCATCGCTGTGTGCTACCACCTGCTGATGGGTGCTCATGGTGGAGCTGCCTTGCATGGTTCTGTAGTGCACAGGGTTGCATTGTCATAGTGGGGGTGGTGGCATGCATGGGGTATCCTGCAGTGGTGGATGCTGCTCCTGGGCAGGGTATCTGGGGGTCACGGTGCAGGGTGTGCTCTGCATTTGGGGGATGGTGTGGCACGGGGTGGTCGGCCCTCCTTGTGTGCCGGTCACAGCTTGTCAGGGGGTGTGATAGGGCACCATGGCACAGCTGTGGGTTGGTTGCTTGTCTCCATGGGCCAGTGGTTATTCCAGCCCTCCCCCTGTTGTGCAGTGCATGGGGTGTGGGGGGACAATGTCTGTTCTGCTGTGTGTTCCTCTGCCCATCTGTGGCATGGGTGTTGGGCCCCTACATCCCTGGTTGTGCAGTTGCATTGCTGCCCTGCTGCTGGGGGCATCCCTGGTTCTATGGTGCCTCTGGACTGCTCAGCTGAACATCCCTTGTTGCGCTATGGTGCATCAGATATGCTCAGCTTCCCGGCCCTAGTTGCACTATGGTGCAGGTTGTGCGATATTCAGTCGTCGGCTGTAAGTGCATCTTGGCTGGCTCAGTTTTTGAATATCATACCTCTTGCCCATGGGCGCAATGGACTTGCACTTGCTCCTGCTATTGCGCACTTTTTGGGCGCAGTTTGAATATCCGTGCCCTAGTATTTAAACATGTTCTTGCTACAAGCTTCAGTTGGGCAGGTATTGTCTTTCAAGAAAGATTCATACCTTATAAATGTCCCCTTTCCCTGCAAATCTAAAAAGATTTACAGTTTTTTTAACCTTTTAAGACCCTATCTGATAAGAACTTTCTCAGACATACGCCAGGTCTTCTGTGAAACATCCAGGCAAAATATAGAGCAATCAGCAGGCATTTTTTCTATGCTTTTTGGGAAACAAATATATTGAGCTATAGCAAACACACACACACACACACATATACACACTCACTGTACACTCCATCCTCATGGCCACAACATTCTAAATAAATACTACAATCTAATATGTTATAAAACAATAAAGAAACAGTTTATATCAGTGAGCACAGTGAAGTTCAGTTTACATTTATTATGTCCTCTTTGGCAACTTATATTATTAAAATGCATTGTATGTATAGCTTATTAAATCTTGACCTTGGGATAACTCTTGAATGACTCTTAAATAAGTTTTAAGCCATTCCCTTTACGGGAGGTCAAGACCTGTGCAAAAGCTCAAGTGTTGTTTTTTCATATTTTTTTTTTTACAAATGTTCACATTAAAAGTGTGGAGAAATACAAAAGTATGTACAACTAATCTCCTATGCATTTTCAACTTGGAGAAAAGTTACTATTTGCACAAAATCAAAACCAAAGTTTTGTTCTAAATCATATTGAACTATTGATGAACTCTGCAAAGAAATGTTTAGATAAAACAAATTGAAGACTCCAGGATTGGGAGGTCATTAAAATTGCAAAAGGTCAAATTATGAAACCTTAAATGAACTTGTTAAGACCATTTTTCTTCGTGTGTAATTATAACGAATTAAAGCCATTTGAATATAGATCTAAAATTATACAAACATTGTGACACATATTTTTAGGATCAGAGGAATGGTGCAATTCTACCAAAATTGTGGTGATCTCACTGCTTTAATGCTTCAGTATGCATGGACCAAACCAAGAAGAGCCATAATAAAAGCTTCTACCACCTCAAAGAAAACAAAAAACAATTATATTTTATTATATTTGATTTAACCTGAAAATACAAAATAGCAGTAAGGAAGTAAAACAATCAAGATGAGATTTCAGCTATCTCCAATCATACATTAAAACTGAATCATAATAAAGGCTTCTATCTTCTTCAAAGCAATTATATTTTATTTTGGTATATTTAATATTCTGTATCTAAGTAGACACTAGAAAAAAGTTTTTTTGTGTGTTTGAAAACAGGCAAATGTAACCAGACACAGAAGGAAGTCAAACGAGAGTATCGATTGCGGGGCTAGTAACAAGTCAAGGAGCTCGCTTGACCACTCCAACAGGGGCCACCCACTGACACTACTGACTGTTGGTGGGTACTGGTAGCAGAGGAGGAGCTGGGCAAGTGCTGCAAGCAGTCAGTGAAGGAGGAGGAAGAGGTGGATGGCAGGCTGCCAGCCATAGTCCAGCTCTCATTTTAAATCCCTGGTGGTGCCTGAGTGGCTGTAGCAATCACCTGTGCAGCAGTCCTCCATCTGTAGAGATTAAGGGGACTCAGTTTAGCTGTCCTGTTGTATTCAGGCAGGCTTGAGTTCCATTACAGCAGTAGGTCTGACTGGAGCCCCAGACCCCCCAACTCTGCTACTTGTACAGGACTGACCGCTTGAGAGTGAGGGATCCTCGCTGCTTGCAGAGGAAGAGGGAGGGGTCGTGGTTGGTGTTCATTTGTGTGCCAGGGTAGGGAGAGGGGCTGGCTGGGCTGGGAGGAGTGCCTTTAAGTGTAAGCATTGCATGTGTCTGAACTGTTGCTGATTGCAAGGGCGTAGGCTGGGGGGTGTTCAGGGTGTTCAACCCCCCCCCCCCAAATTACTTCAGAAAATTTCAAATTCCTGTATTTTATTTTCAGGTTGGCTTAGGCTCAGCTGCTAAAAAACTCGATGTCTTAGCAGTCTTTATAGTGGTTGGAGCTAGCAGCTACACAATGTGCATGCACGAGACCATTGATGACTAGGGGAGATGGAGAGATCATCAACAGAGAGAGCAAGAGAAGCCTGGTGAGACAGACTAGTAAGTGTGCTGCTGTGCTGCATCATCTGTATAGTGTCAAGTAAGCTGTAGTGTCCTGTTGACTGTTGTGGTGGTAGAGTGGGACTATGTGCTGCTCTTCTCTAGCCTCAGTTGAACTGTGGGAGAACTTGAAGTATGGTCTACAAGAGAAAGAACTGACCCGTCCACTGCTGAGCTGCGAGTAATGTGTGGTGCATCTTCTTGACTGTGTTGGATTTGGCTGGACTGGTGTTATGGTTCGAAGAGAAGACATGAGAGGTTGAGAAAAAATCTGCCCTGGCCTAGTGGCCTGTAGTCCTGTCCTGGGAGGGGAGCGACTGGTTATGCAAGCAAACAGGAGGATAATCAGCAGAAAAATGGTGAGTGATGAAAAGAATAAAGATTGATTCGGGGGGGGGACTTCTCTCATTCAGAAAGGTGGTGAGGGGTATTGGTACCATTTCCCAGGGCAACCCACTCATTACATCTCAACTCTATAGGTGTTCTGCCCAACTTGGAGCTTATCATGCAGAATGGGAATAGGTGTGGAAAGGCAGATGCCTCACTGATATCTTTGTCTCTGGATGTTGCAGAGTGCTCCCATGTGCAAAGGTGAAATGGGGTTAGGAGTACTCTGTATATGCAGCGGTGGGACAGTGGCAAAGAAGGAGTGATACAAATGTGTGGAGGAGTCCCCATGTGTAGGAGTGGGAAGGATGGAGAGCAATGCTCTCCATGTAGGGGCAGGGGGATGAAGGGGTGGAGTGCTCCTCATGTACAGAGCCGATATGAAGTGGGAGGAAAGCTCCCCATGTGTGGAGGTTGAATGGAGGGGGAGGAGTGCTTCCTATGAGCAGGAGGTAGGATGCAGTGGGACAAGTGCTCTCCATGTAGGGGAGGTGAAATATAGTGGGAGAAGCACTGGAGGGGTCAGGGGATGAGAATTACAATGTATGGAAGTGGGATGGAGGTGGAGCAATGATACCTATGTGTGGAGATGGAAAGGAGGGACAAGTGCTTTCCATGTTCAAGTTCAAGTTTATTGTGATGGGATAAATTCCATTGAGCAAGCTCATTTGCAAGGAGGTCCCTTGTATAAGCAATGATAAAGGCAATACATGGTGTGAGATACAAAAAGTAAGGACACATAAATTAAAATAAAGTAATTTTCTTTGCATTAGTATATGCAACATGTACAATATTGCATTCAGCAAGGATTGAGACCAAATATCAATACATAAGACTCTATGTCCACCATGTGGAAGATGGCTGGAGAAGGAGAATTGTTCCCCATATGCAAAGGAGGCATAGAAGGGGTGGAGTGCTCTCTATGTGCAAATGTGTAATGGAGGGGGAGGAGTGCTTCCCATATGTGGCAGTGGGGGACAGTTACTTAATGACCACCATCCTAGACCCCACTCCAGCCTGTCTGTGAAACATTTTGGAAAGGGCACAGTTTATGATGGGGAAGATGTGCAATCCACATCTCTTCTCTGGCTGCTGTAAAGTAAAGTATTGGGTTGATAGGTGGGGGTGCAAGAGGGGGAAGAAATCACTCAGGAACATCCACTGTATCCTACCCACCCCCACCCACCAAGCAGAGTGGGAACAGTTGTGGAGGGGCAGATACAAGACCCACATTTTTATATCTCAGTACCTCAGAGTGCTCTCCATGGGTAGAGCACATTAGGTGCGAGAGCTTCTGGCTGAAGCAGAGTGTTCTACAAATGTAGAGGTGTGGCATAGGGTGAGGAAGTGCCAGTCACCCAAAGCCCATTCCAACCTTCATGCTAGCTCTGATGGCTCAGGAACGGGTATGAAGGGGCAAATGTGCAACTTGCATCTCTATCCCTGGCTGCTGCAGAGTGCTACCCTTGTGTGGAGGTGGGATGGGGGGATGGGGCATCAGTCTCCCAGAGCCACCTGCCTGGAACACACCCAATGCCAGTGCCAGCTTTCATGGAACTCGGATGGGTGAAGATGGACAGATGTGTGAACCATATCTGTCACTGGCTCCAGCAGAGTGCTCCTCACGTGCAGGAGGTGGAATGGAAGGAGAAAATGCTTAACATGTGCAGAAATGCAGAAAGATGTGTTGGGTGTTAATTGCTTTGGGTCACCCAGTGGATCTGGACTGCAACCCCATTTCCACCCACCTGGTGCCTACCAGGCTAGATAGAAACATGTGTGGTGTGGCAAATGTGCAACTCACATTTCTGTCTCTGGCTTGGGCAGCCAACGTGCAGCGGTGGGACGGTTCTGGCAGGGGCTCCAATCACAAACTTCTGCCAGGCCACAGTCCACTATTTACCCTGGGCTGCCCACCTGGAGGTCACCTTGTCACTGTCCCAACCTGTGTGGAGTGGGATGGGTGTGGAGGGGAAGATGAGTAACCTACATCTGTCTGTGGCTACTGTAGATTGCTCCATATGTGCTGATGTGAGCTGAAGGTGTAGAGGACAGCAATTACCCAGGGGTGCCCATGCAGTGCCCACCCTACACTGTGCTAGTCAATGTGAAGGGGCAGATATGTGACCCACATATTTGTCTCTTGCTCTGCCTGGGTGCTCCTTTTGTGCAGTGGTGGACTAGATGCACCAAGTTTATTTTACATTGTGTCTCTCCTGGTCTCTCACTCTGTGTCTAATGTCTGCTTGCCCACGATGAAAAGAAACTCTGCAGCACTGCTCTCTGTCCCGGTCATGGCATTCTTGCTACCACTGTCTCTGCCTCTCTGTATGTGCTGTCTGCTTCCATGGAACTTCAAAAAGACAAACAGAGAGTCAGACCGACAGCAAGGTGCTGGAAGAGTGAGCAGAAATAAAATGGATGGCAACCAAGCTCAGGTGCACACTGTACTCCACTTCTGTATTTGGGGGGGGGGTGACACTGTCCCTGACTGGAACAGATTGGGCCTGCACATATATGCTGCACTGGAAGTGGCTGTCGCTGTTGCTATGTCTCTCAAGGGGTGAGGTGGGAGGGTGGGGGGGAGACTCTGCTTGGGGACAGGCCACCCGTTAAATGAATGTTTGTTCAGGTGCAGGTCTGGAAGCCACCGGTCATCATGGTTATGGTCAGTACATTGCACTGCTCCCAGTTTCACACTGCCAAGGTGGTGCTGCAATACTGACAGCCTGTCACTTAGTGATCACTCTCATTCCGCTTACTCGCCATATCTCAGCATGTTGCTGTCACTGTTTGGGGCCTCTCTCTCCACTCTGTCCCTGACACTGGTACCACTCACCACCTCTTTTGATCCTGTGTGCTCTTTCGGGATGGGGTGTTGCTGCCTGTCCTTCTCAGTGTCTGTCTCTGCAGCCCGTGTCTCCCTTTCCCAACCATTCAGGGTTAAGCTACAACTTTGCAGTCAATGCTGCCTCACTTCTCAGTGCTCTTGCTCCTTGTATTGTGCGGAGGGTTGGGGGGCACACTGAGGCAGCATGGACACTAGGAGATCCATGGGGCGGGTCAGTGGGTACCATCACAGAGAGCAACGCTCAGGCTGGGCATTGTGGCTCACATGAAGCACTGGAGAGAGAGGAGCTCAGGGACAAGAACACACTGTCATTCACACAAAGACACAAACAAGTTCAACGTGAATGTTTGTCTGGGGAAGGATAAATAATATTTATTTGTTCTTTACTGCTAGGACTGTTTACTGCTTATGGCACAGAGAGTGGGGGATGCAGTGTATGGCTGGGTACCCGGACATCTGCAGGATGGGTGGTGAGACAAGCAATAAGATCAGTAAGGGCATGAATGAATGAAAGGAATGAAGCACTTTCATTTGAGCACTTTATTTCTTTCAACTAGATAACAGCTTCCAGCTGTGAAACTGTGACTGGTATCAGTCTGGTTGCATACTCATTGGTCTGTCAGGGACAAGGCCACCGTAGATTGCTGTGCATTGGACTCGTCCCTGATACACCTCTGAAATGTCATTCTACCATAAGATGTTTGTTGCACATGCACAGGGAAACATAAAAAACTATAAAACATTTAGATTAGTGACTATCCTCATTTGAAAGGCATTTTTGTCCTGAACACAAAAATGTAAAATAATGCACTTGGGGTACAGAAATACAGGGGCAGAGTACACATGAGTGGAGTGGTATTGACAACATTAAGAAAGCACACATTCAAAAAAACATAGAAACATAGAATCTGATGGCGGATAAGGACCACTTGGCCCACCTAGTGTGCCCATTTCCCTACCTAATGGATAAGCTGCGGATTCTAGTTAACCAACAGCCTACTTCCTCCTAGCTTCCACTAGAATTGCCATTTATCTGTCCCATGCATTTTTGAATTCCCCCACTGTTTTTCACTCCATGACCTCCTCCGGCTGGCTGTTCCATGTATCCACAACCCTCTCCATGAAAAAAATACTTCCTCACATTACTTCTGAGCCCCCCCTCCCCATATCTTCAAATTATGCTCCCTTGTTCTTGCACGTCTCTTTTTCTGAAAGATGCCACCCTCTTGGACTTTGTTGATTATCTGGGTGCCACTGTACATCTGATGCAAGCCCATAATGATGGTCCTCATTTAAAGCAAAAAGGGGGGAGTGGAAGCCAAAACTGGCTCCTTGTTTTTGTGCAAATGGGGTCCGTTTCTTTACAGCAAAAACAAGGAAAGGCATAATTTCTAAAATGTGCAGTTGAGCATGTGGACCACTTTTCCAGAGCATGCCACCACCGGCAGCTACCACTACAAGACTGATACTACCCTCACCTAATACAATCAGGGGAAAACCAGAAGTATTCTACTGGCACTGAGATCAATATGGTTAAGGCACATTTGCCAGAAATTACTGCTTAGAAAAGAATGAGAAAGTGACTGATGACAAGCAAGTCCCAGACCAGATCTCTAGTTTGTTAATAGACTCTTCCTGAATCTGATTTGTACAGCTGCACGGGCCAAGCTCCACGGATGTTATGCCATCATCAGATTTGTATAACAACACTATGGAAGCATGTGACTCAACCGCTGTCTGATGTGCTGCCACAGTGCTCCGACATAGTTTCCAGTGATTCTGCTCATGTAGCCCTTCCCCTCCATGGGCTGCATAAACATACCCACTTCCTGGCACACTACTTTTCTGTTCTACAACTGCAATACTGACAGGCACCATGTGCAACATGGTGATGTTGACTTAAACTGTGCATGCATGACTATCGTGCATACATAGTTATGTCAGTATCGGCAGGTTGTGCAGGGCTGACTACAGGGCAAACTCCACATGTGCGAGTATCACGCATGCACAGTACTGTAATTGCTGCAATATTACTTACAGCTAACTCCGGTGCAGCAAAAGCACCGCATATTCTTTTCCACACTCTTGCCACTCCTAAAAGATCTCCGCAGCCATATTGGCTGTGATCAGAATTTGTTATATGTAGTAGTAGTACAACTAGTAGTAAAATGTTTTATTCATATAAGTTCATACAAATTAGGATTAGCTTGATGTTCAACTCATTTACAACGAGATTCACATCATTTTAAAACTTCATTTTAAAACATTATTCCAGTCTAACAAAAAGGAAACACAATACACTATCAAAGTAAAATAGAACACAGGGCAGTATTCGGTGTGAACTTTCCTTGATTTATCCTTACACAAAACTAAGGGTACCTTAATTTAGTCCATTACATCAAATCATGTTATTCTAATATAGAGTTCTCAAGAAGTTACAGGGAGAGTATCTCCAAGACCCACACTCTAATTAATGCAGCCACCATCTCTCTACCGAACTAACTTTTGCAGGTGCTACCATAACCCAATCCCACTGGTACCAGTTTAGAACAATGCCCCGAGTTCTGTCCCTGGGTACTCAGATGTCAGTTGCAGGCCTGAGGTGCAGCTTGTTGGCCAGTGTTGGCATGCTTGCTGAGTTAAATTAACTATATACATTTTTCTCTAATTGTGCTGATATTCCTATGCCATTGGGCATACTAAAACATAAACTATATAAAGTTCCCAGGATGTTGCAGAGCAATTCCTGCTGTTACGGTTCTGCAGAATCAGTCCTAGGGTGGCACAATTGACTGAAGTCATGGGGTTGGTGGAAACAGCATGTGCAGAACTGGGCTCAATGCTTGAAGGGACAAAGGAACTGCAGCTGGATCTTCAGGCTTGATTGAAGGTCTTACAGCTTGTCCCCTTCGGTGTATTAAGGCCTGTTGCAGAGCACATACACAAGGCTTGCCAGCCACAAAGGACCCAGACCTGGGAGTGGCCCCATGGCATGGCCCCCTCACAGGTCAGAGCACCCGAGCACTCGGGTGCAAGACCTGTGGCCCCCTGCAGCTAGCAGCTGCAACTTGATGGGGGTTAGTGAGTTCCTCACCTGGCCCTGGATTTAGGATGGCAACTTTAGATCATTGTCATCTTCCTCTCCGTACCAGTTATGAGGTGTAGCCAAAGCAGTCTCTATCACCTTTCTCATCTGGATCTCAAACAGCCGTGACACATCCCTGCAGACTAGGAACCCCTGCCCATCTGTTGCCTTTCACAGTCTCTCCATCTCTAGAAAGGAGCCACTCTCGCTCTGGCTACCACACAGTTCAAAAACATCTCTTTTCTCACTCAGGGCTTTTCTCAAACTCTCTGACGCACAACCAATATTCTGCTCACCCTGCAGGTGTAGAAGAACTCTCCCCAGGCTCAGACACAACCTTTTCCTTTTTTCCAGACTCAGGACACAACCTTTGTCCTTTTCCAGGCTCAAGACACAACCTTTTTCTTCATCTCATCACTTTGGTGCATCATTCTGCCACAACAGACTTTTCTAGGAACCTGCAGCTGTCTTCCTTTTCCAGCAAAGCTGCTTGAACAAACTTTCTTCTCCTTACTCTCTTGATGGGGAAAGGCACTGCCAGACCTGGGGGACAGAGTGCTGGCAACCCCCAGCCAGGCCCTTTCCCAGCTTTGCAGCCCCATTCTCTCAGATCAAGAACCCCCACCCCCGACGAGGGGATCTCCCCACACTGACTCCAGAATCAAACGTTCTGTCTTTTTGGGAGCTTTTTAGTAGCCCCCTATTGGCTGGAGCCACTGCCTTTTCAGAAAATGAATATGTACGAGGCTCCCTTGATGCCTCATTGGCTGTTCAAAACAGTGCCAGAATATTCCCCGGTATTTTTCCCCAAGAGTCTTTTCACACAGTCCCACTGTCCTCCTGTAAAATCCTGGCCCTTTGATTGGTGGAAACTATATCACATGGTTGCTATCATGGCTACTAGCAAAACAGCTTACATTTAATTCCTCTAAAGTCTCACTTCACTGTCCATGTGAAGACAGAGCAAACATTTATTTTTAGTAACAGACCCATCATTTTGGTAGCCATCCCGTGTGCTGTTTCACATTGCCACCAGTTAACATTTTTACCCATTCCACTGTCTGTCACTGCTGCCATTTTATATGGCCCCTAGGCAGAATATATACAGCTCCATTACATTTTATACAGTGTCTTAACTTTTCACCTTAATGTAGGCCACACAGACACATTTATTTAAACATTGCCCTTAGAATCACAGTGCGCCTTTTTCTCTGGCACACCCTTGTAACACTTATTTATTTTATATATTTCTGTGACCCCAGGCACCACACAAGTACTGGCTCATTAATATTTATGAGCCACCTCATTAATACGCATGAGACAGATCCGGAAACTTTAGCATGACTGGCGCACACAAAACCTTGTCTATTTGCTTTACTTCTGTCTCTCCAGTCTAGCTAACAGCTACGGTCACTTTTTGCTCTAACACGGGACCCGGGCCACCAGAGAGACAAATGAAGTGGCCGCTGGGATGGCCAATTGATATTTGGCCTTTTGCGGATGCACAGAGCATTAAGCACCCGAAGGTGCAGAAACAAACTGGCTGCTTTGTGAATCAGCTCCCTTGGCCCTGCTGTTACCCAACTAATGTGGGAACCAGAGGGAGAACTCAGGGGACCATGAAGGATTTACAGGGGGCACAGCCAGGTCCAGGGAAAAAGAAATGGGGGTGCAACAAACCCAGAGAAAACAGGAGCCCTAAAGGGGGCAATCAGATAAGCCCCTGGGACAGGGGGTTACACTAGCAAGAGATGTAATTTAGTAACTGATGCCTCCAGTATCATACCTTGGGAAAGTCAATGCCCATCTGCAAATACATGCTGGATGAAGGGTGCCAGTGTTTTGGAAACTATATCCTCCCTGAAGAAATCACCCTTCATTATGCCAGTGAATAGTTGTATTGGCCCAGGCCCTTGGTATTATATGGCACCCAGACATGTATTGTAAGATGGTGTTTGGGCTGTTTTTTTCAATACCAGGAGTCCTTTTTTGTGGGACAGAAGGACTGCATGGCTATAATACTCTTATCTGTAAAAATCACCTCCACAGATTTTTCATTGGTCTTTCTCTAGGTCATTGCTTGCTCCAACTGCTTATTCTTGTTTGCCTCACAGGCTCAGGATCAGGTGTTATTATACAGTATATTACCTAGAATTTGTCACCTTTCAGCCTTCTTACTAGGCCCTGTTAATTAGTCCCCACCTGGAGACTTCTCTAGCTCATTCACTCCTATTACATCTTGTCTTTCCCATCATCACCTTTTGTGTCACAGATTCTCTCTTAATCTTGCCATTTATCACTTCTTCTCACTGAGCCTTCCCCTTTTTTTCTTTCCCCACATACATATATCCTTTATTTTAACTCCCCTACACTAACTTTGTTTTTTCCTCTTTTAGATATTTCCTGAAGAAGACCTAAGGTCGAAACGTAGATTTTTAGCTCTATTTTCTATTTTCAGCATGCATTTAATATAACCATTTTGTTTTGCTTTCAGACCACATGCTGATGCAGTACCTTATTTTTTTTATTACCTAGAATTGACAGTTCTACCAAAATATTCCCAGAATAGGTACCGGTCAGCAGGGAATAATCATACCAGATGACAAAGCTTAACAGTTGCTAACGTCCTCACCTGTCTCTGCCATTAGTTCATCCTTTTAACATAGAAACAGAATTTGACGGCAGATAAGGACCGCTTGGCCCACCCAGTCTGCCCAGTTCCCTACCTAATGGGTAAGCTGCAGATCCTAGTTAACCAGCAGCCTACGTCTTCCTACCCCCACCCCCTAGAATTGCCTTATGACTGTCCCATGCATGCTTGAATTCCACAACTGTTTTTGACTCCACAACCTCCTCCGGAAGGCTGTTCCATGCATCCACAACCCTTTCTGTGAAAAAATACTTCCTTGAATTACCTCTGAGTCATCCCCCCTCTTTCTCAAATTGTGCCTCCTTGTTCTTGCACACCACTTTGTTGATTTCCTTCAGGTACTTGAAAGTTTCTATCATGTCCCCCTCTCCCTCCTTTCCTCGAGGCTATACATATTAAGCTCCTTAAGCATCTCTTCATATGTCTTCCGGTGCAGACCCTGCACCATTTTAGTTGCCATCCTCTGGACAGCTTCCATCCTGTCTATGTCTTTGAGGAGATTGGGTCTCCAGAACTGCACACAGTACTCCAGATGGGGTCTCACCAACTGTCTGTACAGAGGGATAATAACTTCTTGTTTTCTACTGGTGATGCCTTTCCTATGCATCCCAGTATCCCAGCCTCCTTGCTGCCCTCTCACATTGCTTGCCCACCTTTAGGTCATCTGATATGACTACCCCCAGGTCTCTTTCCATTTTTGTTGTTGTTAGAATCTCACCCCCCATTGTGTACTCTTCCCCTGGGTTTTTGTTTCCCAGGTGCATTACCTTGCACTTCTTAGCATTGAGTCTAAGCTGCCATACATTTGACCATTCCTCTAACCTTGCCAAGTCCATTCTCAACCTTTCCACTCCACCTTGTGCATCAACTCTGTTGCAGATCTTTGTGTCATCTGCAAAGAGACATACTTTTCCTTCCAGTCCCTCTGCAATGTCGCTTATAAAGACATTGAAGATGACCAGTCCTAATACTGAACCCTGCGGTACCCCACTAGTAACCCCCCCTTTCTTCAGAGTGGACTCCATTTACTATTACTCTCTGTGTCCTATTCTCCAGCCAATTCTTTACCCAGGCTGTCATCTTGGGACCCACTCCCAGGCTGGCTAACTTGTATATTAATCTTTTGTGTGGGACTGTGTCAAATGCCTTGCTAAAGTCTAGGTAGGCCATGTCCACAGCCCCTCCCTGATCTACTACTTTGGTCACCCAGTCAAAGAAATCTATCAGATTTGTCTGGCATGACCTTCCCGCTGAGAATCCATGCTGCCTTGGGTCCTGTGCCCCTCTGGCCTCTAGATATTTGACAATTCTTTCCTTCAGAAGTGATTCCATCATTTTCCCTATCACTGAGGTTAAACTAACAGGTCTGTAGTTTCCTGCTTCTGCCTTGCTCCCACTTTTGTGAAGGGGAATCACATCTGCCCTCCTCCAGTCCTCGGAACCACCCATCCTCCCATGATTTGCTAAAGAGGGTAGTCAGTGGTGTCACTAGTTCGACCCTTAGTTCTTTTAGAATTCTGGGATGAATCCCATCAGGCCCCATTGCTTTGTCCACCTTCAGTTTTAAAAGTTCTTTCAGAATCATTTCTTCTGTAAATGGGCTGGTATCAACTCTGTATCCAGAGTTTTTCTACTGTTTGTTTTAGGTACCTCCCCCTCTTCATTTGTAAATACTGAGCAAAAATATTTGTTTAGTTTCTCTGCCTTTTCACAGTCACCCTCTGCCCACCCTCCCTCCTCTTTATTAAGCCTCATTATCCCTCCCTTGGTCTTCCTTCACTCTCTGATGTACCTATAAAAGGTTTTATCTCCTTTCTTAATTGAGTTGGCTATCTTTTCTTCGGTTTGGGCCTTTGCTGTTCTGACTGCCTTCCCAGTTTCCTTTTGCTTTAACTAATACATTTCTCTATCCTGCTCCTTCTGTGATTCCTTGTACTTCCTGAATGCTTTCTTTTTTATTTTATTTTTTTTTATTTATTTTAGCCTTTGGTAACCGGGTAAGGCCCACTAGGCACAAGTACCTATTGTCAGAGGTGACCTGGGAGCACTGGGCGGTTAAGTGACTTGCTCAGAGTCACACAGTATGCAAGTGGAGGTTGTGAGAATCAAACTCAGTTCTGGTCTGCTGGATGTATCAAGCTGTTCACGCCTCATTCCTCTAACCTCTAGGCTATACTGCTGAACCTTCACTGCCACTTCCTTTGAGAACCATAGTGGTTTCTTACATCGTTTCATTTTGTTTATTTGCTTCACACAAAGGCTTGTTACCTCTGTGATGGCAGTTTTATTATTCCCCATTGTTCTTCCACCTCTCCTTCCTGCCCATTTGCTAGTGCATTCCTTAGGCACTCACCCATTTTGGCAAAGTCAGCCCTCCTAAAGTCCAGTACTTTTGTCTTTGTATGGCTTGACTCTATTGCTGTGTTTATTGTGAACCACACTGTTCGATGGTCGCTAGTTCCCAGATGGCTACCCACTTCTACATCTGTGATCCTCTCTCCATCTCCATTTCAGAGAACCAGGTCTAAGATTGCTCCTCATTCATCAGATCGATGACAGAGTACTCTCATTCTGTTAGCATATGATGGACCTCTTGAGCACTGCTCTCATTCTCCTCCACTGTTAGCTGAATCCACAATACTCGAAGCATCACTGCAAAGAAAGTAAAACAAATGATGTTATATCAATCGAGGCAACAAAGCATTCTCGAATACCACCTCACTGCCATGTAATGGGGATTAAGGAATGAGCCAACCAGATGTTGTGGAGCATGTGGGCATGGCTTGGCTATGTTGTGAAAAAAGTGCGAGGCAGTCAACAGCTGTGTGCTGGATTTTTGAATTTGGGGAATAACATTTATGATGGGGTCTTTGTTGAGATTGAAGATTGCTGTGACAGACATCAGACTGCAAGGCTAGATATGGGACTACTGCACTGAACTGTATATCAGACTGAAGGTGACTTCCAGATTTGCTACAGTGTACCTTTATGGGACACGTCAGGCAAAAAGACTCAGCAGGCAAGGGGCATTGTTGCAAGTGCAAAACAGGGCACCAGTAAGCAGAAAAAGAGTGGGAAAATAAAATGCCATTCCACCAGCAAAACACACCATTTAATAAAGAAAGGACACCCAAAATACACAGTAAGAAATTATTCTAATTATTGTTTTAAACTGTAAATGCTAAAAAATAATTATGTATACAAATACAGAAGAAGAAAAAAATATGTTGCAGGTGATACCATTTATTGAACTAACAAAAATATTTCTGAGACTAGTTTTCAAGAGATAATACTCTCTTTTTCAGGTCAGGTCAAGCCTGACTGAAGACTGATCTGACCTGAAGAGGAGAGTATCATCTCTCAAAAAGCTAGTCTTAGAAGTAATTTTGTTAGTCCAATAAAAGGTATCACCTGCAACATATTTTTTTTTTCTTTTTCTACGTTGCCAACTGGACTAACACAGCTACCACATTTATTTTTTTCAAACATGTATATAAATATAGACGCTGAATAAATGCATTCATTCCATAGTATCCAAATGTACCATTAGTCCACCCTAGTCCATCTCTCTCACTTGCAGGTTATTTCCAAGTAAGTTACTTCCAAGCATTAATGTCAATAAAAAGTAATGAATTTTAAATAATGTTGGTTTTGGCTGTAACTCTACATAATTATTGGCAGTACAGTATTCTCAGAAAATATTTCTGACTTCCAAACAGTGTGATATCATCACCAGGGACAATAATCCCTCCTTTTATAAAGAGCAGGAGGAACAGCAAGAGAAGACAAGTTCTGGTCTGAGCTGATATGGCTGTGGAGAGCTTTTGGGATGCTTTTACCCATTATTTCTAATGAATTTGCACAATGCAGATCTGATGAGAGGCAGTTCCAATATGGTCTTTCTTTTACAGTATACATTTTTATAATGTGTTTTCCTAGAATATGCCTGCTGATTGCTATATGTTTAGCCTGGACAGTTCACAGAAGACATGACATCTTATTTTCAGTGGGGCTCTGCATCTACACAATATTATGTTACATCTGGAATAGGCTACCCTGAAGAAATACATTATAAAAATGGTAACATCATGACCCCACTGAAAACAAGATATTGCATCTAATCTGGGACATCCTGAATAAATACAGTGCAAAAATGTGTAAAATGAAGATCCCTATGAGAATGAGATGTAGCATCTCCCCATTACTATCCAGGATACAAAATACAGGATAAGAAATATTTAAAGAGTCAGTGGAGCCCAAACAGGCAGGCAGGAAAATAATAACAGTTTTAAGTAGTAGTCAGTTGTCAGTTTTTATTTCTGAAGTATTTTTCTTTTTCCTTTTGCTCAACAGAAAGTATTCTATGTGATAATATTGTGCTGGATGTGTGGAACAGCTCTTAGCCTGGCAGCTGACATATCTAACTCTATTGCCCCACACTACATCATCAGCACTGTGATCTCACTAACTGTGGCATCACAGGTGAATGACCTGGCAGTCACACACTTGCTGTTCCTATGTAGCAGTGATGTCACAGTCATTGAGGTCACAATGCTGATGATATAGTGTGAGACAGTACAGTAAGATATGTCAGCTGCCAGGCTAAAAGCTTTTCCACACATCACACCTACTAACATCAACAATCTTTTAATTAAACAAAGGGAAAAGAAAAAAGTACCTCTGATATAACAGGTAATGGTTGGCTGCTTTTAAAATCTAATATTAGTTTTAGGCAGTACACTAGCTCTTTAAAGGAACTTCACTGTGTTCATTAACATAAACAAACAGTTTTTCATTTTATAATATATTAGATTGCAGTATTTATTTTGAATGTTGTGGCCATGAGGATGGTGTGTACAGTGTGTGTGTGTGTGTGTGTGTGTGTGTTTGCTGTAGCTCAATATATTTTTTCCCCAAAAGGCATAGTAAAAAATACCTGCTGATCAATATATAATTAATGTAGTTCAGATAGTTCACACAAGACCTGGCATATGTCTGAGACAGTGCTTATCAGTCAGTGTCTTAAGAGGTAAAAAAAAAACAGTGTACATCTTTGTACATTTGTTTCTGGGAAATGGTGACGTTTACAAGATATGAATCTTTCTTGAAAGACAATACTTGCACAACTGAACCTAGTAGGAATAAAACATTTAAATGCTAAGTATTTAAATGTGCAAGTTGTTGAATTTCTAAGGGGTAAACAAATTTCCAGTTTAATAGTGCTGTCTCCAACATTCTAAACAGAAAGAAGGAAATATTTTATTTCGGTTGGCATAGTGATTTATAGTTGTAGATGGATACATTGAAATGTCCCAAAAAGTGGTCCACATTCCTTCATTTTTCCAGCTATAGACAGCAAGATGGCTGTAGGCTCCTACCACAGCCATAAAAACAGCAGAGGCACTCAAACAGCAGTCACATGCAGGGCAGTGGGTAGCAAGCAAGGAGGATTCACATTTGGAGGAAGGGGAAATAAAACAAAAGACTGGCTGGGCACACAGAATAAGCTGTAGCAGTCTGGAAGACTATGACCAAGAAACACACAGGATGAGTGCGCAAAACATAAGCCAAGAGGTTGAAGTACTGCTCAAAAAGGGTGCTTATTAGTATTGACAACAGAAAGTACCAATCTCTGGGCACTTCAAACCTCTGCAGGTTCTTTGTTAAGGGAGTGGGTAGCCAGTTAAGAATACATATTTCAAGTAATAGTCTAAAGGTACAGAAGCATTATTTATGTATTATAAACAGTCGTACTTATTAATAATGATTCAGTATGCCTTACAGTGGACCCTGACAAATGTGCAGGCAACGAAATAAGAAATACAAATACCATGTGAAAATGTGAAAAAATAAAAATGTAAGCTTCAATTAACAAAGATAAAGGAAGCAGATGACAATGTTGGATCACAGAACTGCTCTACACCAGCAAGGAGAGCATAGTGCAAGTTCCATACAAAAGTGTAGTGGCTGGAGGAGAAACCCCAGGAAACTAGACATTGAACTGAGGGGAAGGAATTCTAAAAAAAAGGAGGAAAAAAAGAAATACAGTTAGAAATGATATTATAACAAAGAACAACAAATAAAAGCAATTTAATCATATCACTCAAGGCCTCTAAAAAAGGACACCCACTGAAAAGCTAGATGAACCATTTGCTGAACCCAGTGATTGTACAGACTTATAATTAGGGTATGCCATCACAGTCCTCATTGAGCCTAAGGGTGTAAACACTCTGAAAGTGAAGATAAGGTGGCTGTCCCTTTGTAATTGCCACCTCTTATGGATGCAGGGATGTGATCTATGTCCATGTAGGGGGCTGTGTTTGGATCTGAATTGTGAAATTGATGCCAATGGACACCAACTGGAGTATCACATTTACCACTTGTAGCTGGGCAGACATGTTCCTGCACTCTTTCCTTCAAGGGTCACAATGTATGACCAATGTAAACTGACAGGCAATTGCACCAAATGGCATAAACAATAAAGGGCATTTTGCAATTAATGAAATGGTGAATATCATACGTTTCATTCTTGGTGGGCTAGTAAAAAGAACACCAGTGTTTACAAATCTGCAAACATTACAGTTTCCGCAATGGTGCATTATTTTGGGGAGCAGTGGAAGACAAGAAGGCTTTTTTTTTTCTGGTATTAACAAAAGTGCTGTGGACTACCATATCATGAATACTGGTGACTTTTTTGTAAACCACCCTGGGACAATCACCAATAGTATCCACTAAATCAGGATCAGTTTTTATTATGTTTGCTTGCATGCACATACAAGAAACATAGTGCCATCATCCGAGTTTTTGTAGGTGTGGCACCCTGTCTTCCAATTCAGTCAGTGTGTTTGCAGGCACAGCCAAAGTTCACCAATGAATGCTGCAGCTGTCTATGACAGCAGTTGAAAATGCAGTGCCGTTTAGTTGAAAGGGAGAGCTCCACTTCAGTTAGCAGTGATAAGATAGTGTTGATTAGCATATTGCCAGCAATCCTGTTTGTATACGTCTCTGCTTTCTCTTCCTGGAACATAAATTCAGTTTGAAGTGAACTTTTTCTAGGACTATTTTCTCAGGAGGAGGCGACGGGGGTGCCCAATCTCATGTTTGCTCAATTAAACCCCCCAAAAGAAACAGATTTCCAGTTGCCATGCTGGGAGCCCACCACAGCATGGCACATGTCTGTATGCCCAATGGGGGTGCTCAATCCCCCATCGGCTCCACTGCCCCCCCAAAAAAATCTTCCAGCTGCCACACTGGGAGCCCACCTCAGCATGGCACAAGTTCTGCATCATCATCCTCGGCTCCACTGCCCCCCCAAAAAAAAATTCCAGCTACCACGCTGGGAGCCCACCCCAGCATGGCACAAGTCCTGCGTCGTCCTCCTAAAAAGAAAGCAAACACCTGAAAAGAAAAAAAAATCCCGTGTTGATTGTCTTGCCCCCCAACCCGCGCCCACCATCTGTGCATTCACCTCCCCACACTCCCACCTCACCCCCATACTTACCTCCGAAGGCTAGCGAGATTATCTTCGGTGGACTGGGAACACGTCTGCACTCTTCAAAGCCGACCGAAAACTGAAGAAATGTTGGTAAGTTGCATAATGTGATAAATAGGGTTTTTTCAACTTTGATGCATATCTCAGGCATTTTTTGGAATTCTGGCACCAAATTTTCAACATGGGGTTTTTAGGACCCCTCCTCATGAATTCTGGCACTGTCATGGCATTAATCTGCCCTGAAAGGTGATTTCGTGGTCACTGCGTGGAACCACCTTTTGGGACTGATTTATGAAACGATAGTGTCACAGTTCATGAGATAGCCCTAGAAACCCTATGTTGAAAAATTCAGAAAAATTCCCAAAATGACTGATTAGCATGTGTGTTGCACAGTTCTATGCACGCTCATAAGTTAGCAGATTTTTTATATTTTCACTCCAGATTTTCAACATTGCCATTTTACCACATCTCCTTATGAGCAGTATAGCTGTCATTTTTCACATCTCGCTCAAAATGTGTTTCCGTGCATGTAGTGCACAATGGCGCAATCGGTGTGCAAAATTAATGTTTGGAACAGATTAAGAAAATCATAGTGACACCATTCATGAGCAGAGGTCTTTAAATGGCTATGTTAAAAATTTGGTGACAAAAGTCCATAAAATGACTGTGTTACGAGCGAGCTTTGCACAGTTTCCACACACCCTCATAAGTTCATGAATTTGTAATATTTTCAGTCCAGATTTTCATCACTGGCATTTTTCCACACTTCCTTATGAACAGTGCAGCTGTTATTTTTCGCACCATGGCCGAAATGTGTTTTCGTACTTCCAGCGCAGAAATGCGTGGTCACTGTGGGAAATCACTGTTTAGGACAGATTAAGAAAATTACAGTGACAATGTTCATGAGCGGACGTCCCAAAATGCCTGTGTTGGCAATCTGCTGTAAAAAGTGTTTGCCTGTTTTGATTGAAAGAATATGACCTAGCTTCATCCAAAAGGTGAGGATCATAACCCCCTACAGGAATCTTCTGATCAGGTCTTAAGCCTGTCTGGCATATGCTGCATCATCCGAGCAGTTGTGACATAATTGCAAAAAACTGTCCCTTCAGGATGCCTGGCACTATCAAAACATAATAAAGTATTCCCAGAAGTGGGTTTACAGAACTTTTCAGTCGTAATATTTCCTTCTGAGTCAACTTTTAAAGTAAGGCCAAGGAAAGATATGGTATTATGGTTCACACTGTAAGGAAAACATAAGTTCCAATTATTATCATTAATAAGTTACATAACCTCATGCAATTCACAAGGGACCCTTCCAAATAAGTTTAATATCATCTATAATGTGGTCCCAGTATCTAGTTCTCTGATTGAAAGGGTTTTGAGTGGGGTCATCGATGACCACCTCCTCCCACCAACCCAAAAATAAGTAAGCGTAGGAGGAGACCATCACCAACCCCATCACGGTGCCACAAACATGTAAATAAAACTGAGAATCAAATGTGAAGCAATTGCATATGCAGATTAGAGCCACAGCCCCAACATGAAATCTGAAGATACTATATAATCTGTGTCATCCATGAAGAACCTGACCTCATTAAGTCCTAGATGTCTGATGTATGTATATGGTGATTTCACATCAATAGTGAGCCATACGCTAGCTGCATCAAATTTTTGATACTGAAGAGCATCAAGAACCACCCGTGTGTCACGCAGATTGGGACACCAACTTCCACCAAGGTTCCCCATACCTGGGGTTGGTTCCACCAACCATCTACATTGTTAAAGTACAACTAGATGATTTCTAGCAATGATGAGGGACAAAAACACTTCAACCAATAACCCCTACACTGCTTTATTTCTTCAAAAGGTACCTCTCACAAGAAGGCATGCGCTACAGGAGAGAGAAGCAAACTGTTGCAGAGTAGGAAGCAGGAAGACTTATGCATGCTTCAGATAACTGCAATTATGTGTTAACCTAACCCTAACTACTAGCACTTGGTACAACTAGTAGGAGACTAACAGGTAGAATGACTAAGGGGCTACTGGAGAATAAGGAGATTATTTTCATGCCACCTCCACTCCTACTTATGTTTGCACTCTGATGGTTTAAATCCAGCCCAAAGCTGTAGCTAGAGAATGCTAAGTGGTACACCTGCACGCTGCTTGCTGTAAATGGAATCAATTTGCTCCATACAAACTTAAATCTGTTTAATTAATGTCTCAGATTACTAAATTACTATGACTGAAAATATCTGCATTAAAATGTAAGGTTCTGCCTCTTGTAGCTACATTTAGGAGCATGTCTAGACAGTTGTACTTTTTACTCACTGGGACTTTTATTATTCATTACCAGTGACTGCCTTTAACCATTTTCTGTAAACTACATTGTTAATGTACAGGTACTTCAGAGATTCCACTGTATGATTCTGTATGTCCTGCAGAATGTATTTAAAAATTTTTTTTTCTAGCCAGTCTGTTGCCAGCAGTAGAGCTACAGCTCACGACATAATTGACCTGAGTTTGGAAACGAGCTCCTGTTCTTGGACAGTCAGATGGAGAGGGAAAGTCGAATGTCCCAGAGGATGCTTCTTTCATTCAGGGAGGAAGGGTGATGAACTTTGCTGCCACACCACCCCACTGGTGACCACAGGGGAGGTACAGCTCATATTGCTTGTCAGGGAGGAGAGAACACTGCTGACATCAATCTGCACTTCTTGCACAAGCTCATCCAACGATATCATGGTGGTGATGTCCTCAAGGAGCAGGAGAAACTGAAGGAAGAAATCCTCTGCCTCATGCAGCATGAAGTACCTCACTCCACCTTCAGGCTCTGCACTTGACAACTCAGGCAGTCTTCCTGATGACTAGAGAATGAAGTTTCTGGAGGGGCTTCAGACACCTTAAAGTCTTTGCCTTAGGAGGTAAGCCACAGTAGCCCATCAGAAGGAGGTAACCCCTGAGAGAAGGTGGGGTGATGGAGCTTGGATGGGAGCAAAGACTGGAATAGCGTATCCCGGGGCCAGACAGAAGTAGAAGCATAAAAAATATATTTTTCTTAATAAAAACAACAGGGTGCCTTGCAGTAATGACTCACATTGGGAACTCTGTCTCTTTAACCTTCTTACTAGATGCTGACATACTTCTGTTGTGTCCATCAGACTGAACCACTGGGGAACCCTCACTATCAGGGGAGTTCTGTAAGCTATACTATAAACCCACTTGGAGCAGTTTCAATAAGTTACATCCTTTATATGATTATTTTAGTTAAAGTAGGTGCAGTCATTTCATAATTCCATTTCCTACAAGTCCTAGCTATATGTTAATTGCAAGAAAGTCCAGATCTACTACAGACATCCTCAATGCTGGACTGACAGGCTGAAATTATTAGAAATGGCACTACCTGGCAACTTTGAGAATGTCACTTACAGTCTTAAAGAAGGGCCCTGATAAACATAAATGATACCATATGAAGATGTTACAGGAAGTGATTAGTGCCTGCTTCACTCTTCCTTGACTGATCTGCCCACTTACTCAGTTAAAGTGTGGGTGCCAAACGTCATAGCCTTTCAGCACTGTATGAACATCACTGTTCATTAAATAATTAGGAGATGGGTCATACCTGAATAAAAAAAAAAACACAGACATTAATTCTGCATTTCATCTTTGTTTTCATCTATTCCTGAGTGAGCAGTCTCATTCAACGCTGCCAAGAGTACATCACTTAAGTCTAACTTTTGAAACCTCCGCACTCTAAACCTGGAAGATGTTCTCAGAGTAGTCTGCTCCATGCATCAGAGACACTATAATAACAACTTCTGTAAATGGAGACTGAAACTCCATAAATCCATAAATCACAAATGCCTTCTAAGAGGAGGGAGTTGATAGGATGCCCCCCCCACTCATACAGAAGACTTGCTATTTTGTAAGGACTCTGGGATTCCAAAGAGAACCCTGAGAAGCCAAAAAGTGGAAGAGTGTAGCTCCCCATAATATACAGAACCCCATGATCTTCTCTGGGACCCATGACAATTGCAACTATTACAGTATCTGTTCCCATAAGTAATGCTCAGTCACAGATGATTTTTTAAATGTTTGTTAATATTCATAGAATGTAAAAAGCCTGATTGTAAAGCATGTGCAGGACCAGTGTACACAAACATAAAGCAGAATAGCACTTTGTACACCAGAAATAAAAAATAAAGAATGGTAAATAGATGGTACTGCAGCAGATAAGAAAGTAAAACATCTTAAATTGAAATAAAATCAACCCTTAAATCTCTCCTACTATACAGTACAGGCTGCTAGATTCACTTGCCAGGGTCAAAATGTTTATTGTTTATTGAATACTAGGAATTAATACCTTTGAGCCAAGGCTCTTTTACAAAGGTTCCGCGTCAAATTAGGTACAAGCAATAAGGTTACAATGAGAGACACAAGTAAAGTACATTATGGAATGCTATATACATGGACAGAACAAATATCAAAATGTTAGTGCAGGGATAAGTAATTACCAGGTGAAACACTTTAATTCAATAAGCAATCAAATGGGGGAGACAGGAAAGTAATGTGAGATAGAGCATATACATGAAAGGAGGGAGGAGCCGACCACAGGTAGTGGAAAGGAATCATCTACCAGGCCTTTGTCAGGTAAAGTGGGCTGGAGAGAAACAACTTAAATAGAGAGGAATTAGTCAAGGCAGTCGCAGGAGTTGGAGGTGGCAAGGTGAGAGAATAGGCTAGAATTTAAATGCACCTAAAGAGGTAGAGGAGGTACAGGGTGCTAAGTGCATTTTAGCCAGGAGGGGCACGATAGGCAAATGATCTCTGGCCCTGGAAGTCCGCAATGGGGACCTGAAGGGCTGATTTTCTGATCTTCTGTTGGTCGAACACTTGTGTTCTGGCATATCAGGTCTTGAATGCAAGGTGGAGTGAGGCCCATGATGGATTTTTTAGCCATAAGGCAGGTAAGGTACTTTGGGCGGTTTGATAGTTGTAGCCATCCAATTTCAGCATATAGCTCGTAGGTGTTAGTATGTTGATGAGTGCCAGTAAGCAGCTGACAGGCCTTGTTAAGGGAGGTTGTATTACGTTTAAGTGCACTAGTAGAGGTAGACCCATAGGCAATTAGGCCATAGTCAATAATTGAGATGATTGAGGATTGAATAGCTAGCTTCAGTGCTGGTAGGGTGAGAAGCTGTCTGTTCCGGTACAGTATCCCGAGCCACTGATTGATAGTTTTGGCTGTACTGTCGATATGAGTTGCAAAGGTGAGGCCCTGATCAAAGGTGATTCCAAGATATTTGAAAGTAGCCACCTGTTCAAGAGTGGATCCCAAGGATATGTTGATGGTGAGTGGTGTTTGCCTTTTCTTGTTTTATGGACTTGAGAAAAGCATGGATTTGTTTTTTATGGTTTAGGACTAAGCTTATGTGCACGAACCACTTTTCAACACTGGCAAATGCATGCTGGAGGCTAAGGCATATGGGATAGGATCTTCATGAGAGGATAGAATCACAGCATCGCCAGCGTAGAGAATAATTTGCTCGGAGCAGGATTTAGGGAGGAGTTTAGAAAAAAGCTGAAGAGGAGAGGGCTCTAAGATGGATCCCTACGGAACTCCGAGAGGACAGGCTTTGTTCTGAGAGCACACCTGCTATTTTACAACTGGGAGCTGGCGAGGTAACTTTTATCCAGGCCCTGAATCCAGGAGAGCCCAAGAGACTGCAGCTGACTGATGAGTAGGCCATGATGTACCATGTCAAAAGCCTTCATTAGATCAATGTACAGCTCCAGTTAGAGTCCCTTGTCCAAGGCCTTGTGGATAGCGCCTGAGAATTCGAGGAGGGCTGTCGTGTGCTATGCCCTTGTCTGAATCCATGTTGCTGGGCACAGAAGATGTTATATTTCTGCAGGTAGTCTGTAAGCTGGTCTGCCAATCACTTCAAGAGCCTTTGAGAGGGGAGGTAGTATTGAAATAGGTCTGTAGTTGCCAGGCAGGGACTTGTCACCATTTTTGTGCACAGGAGTGACAATTGCAGCTTTCCATTTACTAGGGAACTTGCTGGAGCAGAGGGAGAGATTGAATAATCTGGTGAGGGGGAGTAGTACTTCATCCAGAGTAAGGGACAGTAATTTAAGGTCAATAGAGTCACTGCTTGCACGGGATTTAGATATAGCCTTCTTTATGTATTTATGGACTTCATGTGCTTTAACTATTTTGAGATGGAAGGGTGGTATGTTTGGAGAGGCAGAAGGGGATATGGAGAAAGGAGGGTCAGTGTTAGAGAAGTAGTCAGATGAGAGGACACCGCTAAGGTCAGTGAATGTCTCATTAAGGGTGTTTTATGATGACCAAAGGGTCAAGGGTGGTAGTACCATCCATGGTTAGTATAGTAGGAGAGGACAGTCTTGCTTACCTCTGATATTTCTTAAATTGTCCCAGAAGGATTTGCCTTCCCCAGGAGTTGGAGAGGGCATTCTTGAAATAGGAGCTTTCATCCCGAGGTCTCTTTGGTGCAGTGATTTCGGGCCTGTTTATACTTTAGGATGTCAGTCAGTGAGCCAGTGGCTCTTAAGACAGCTCAGAGGTGGTCTCTACCTTGAGTAGTGACAGTAGCTTGGCAGTGAGCCAGAGATTAGAGAATGCTTTCACTTTACGTTTTTTTACAGGTGCATATGAGTCACAGGCAGCGTTGAAAGTGTTGATAAAGTGATTAAGGGCTACGTCAACATCTTGAGTGTAGTACACAGGAGACCAGTCCTTCTGCCTAAGATTTTCCTTGAGTTGAGTAAGGTTGCCGAAAGGTAGTACTCTACTGGAGATGGTTATGGGAGGAGGTTTTCTGAACTTATTTGACCAGGTACATTTTATGGGAGAGTGGTCGCTAAGAGAGTCCGGGAGAATGGCAACATTATTTATTCGAGCAGGGTGATTTGCATGGATCCAGTCAATTAGGGTGCTGTTCCCAGATTTATAGTTTTTCCTAGTGGGTGAATTGACCAACTGTGTTAAATTTGCAGCAAGGATATCATCCTTAGTCGACCCTGTGTCAGGTGATAGCCAGTTAATATTAAAGTCACCAAGGAGTAGGAGCTCGGCATCAGGAGGTTGAGATCGGACAAATTCAAGTACAGTCTGGAGACCGGCCCTCGGATCTTTTGGTGGAATATAAATAGCAGTAACCGTGAGGACTTTGTTGTGGGCACCAAGGAGTAGCTTGATTGGGAGGAGTTGTACAGCAGTTTCAGTGGTGGAAAACGAGACAGGGAGGCGTATGAGATAATCCTTTATGTAAATAGCACAACCACCACCCCTTTTTGAGGTCCTATCCAGCCTGAATATTTTGTAGCCTTGTAGCAATATGGTATGGTCAGGGGTGTTAGGTGTCAGCCAAGTTTCAACAATAGCCAGGATGCCAGGGTTATGTTGGCTGGTAAAGGTTTGAAGGGAGGCCAGTTTAGGTAGGAGACTACAAATATTTAGAGTGATAATAGTGAGTCCCCTCCATGTTGGCTGGCTTTTTTGTGTTGTGGGAGATAGGGCCAGGATTTGGATGTACACTACCTGACATTAAGAGAAGGAGGAGCAGGAGTTTGAGAGTCAATAGCCGTAATTCATAGTAGATAGTAATACATCTCCGTTGCTTATGTGAATAGGTCCAGTGCAGGTGTCTAGGATCCTAGTGTAAGGCATTGGTCAGAAATAGATGTCAAGTTGCCCCCAGGCCATCATCGCTTTTATTCATTATTATACAATCCATTGCCAGATGGCACCATTTGGGGGAGATTGCAATCGTACTTGATGGAGGGTAGCTGGCCATGAGGACCGGAGTACAGTGTGGAGAGGGATAGGAAGTGATTGGAAGATGACAAAGAGTAGGAAGCAAGGAGAGGGCAAGAAGGGACAGAAGAATATGGTTACAGGGTGGCATGATAGCTAGGAGAGGAGGTAAGGGTGTGAGGATAGTGGATGTAGCAAGGAAGAAATGAGGAAATAAGAGAAAGAAGCCAGGGACCTGAGAATACACTGAGGCGTGTGTCCAGCAAATCACCCAGTGAAGCTAGCTGTGATAGGAGAGTGCAGGAGGAGTGGGAGGGGTTTAGCAAGTGGGACAGGATAGGATAGGATAGGATGTAAGGACAGGGGAGGGTAGTTAGAAGGAAGGGCAACAGGGAAGACTATTTAATAGGGGGGGGGGGTATGAAAATTCGCACTGAGCAGTGCAAGTCTATGGGCTCCGAGCCCAGCAAGCCCAAAAATCACCCAGACCAATCAGAAAGCAGGGTCTGAGACCGGAGGCCAAACAGAGCTAGCACAATGCGCTGTAAGCCAATCGCAGCTGATCACTGCTTCTCCAGTCAGAGGATATCCTTACCCGGCTTTCAGGGGTCGGGAGGTGGCTAGAGGCGTTGTAGGTGGCATGGGGGAACCAGGTACCATTGACCGTGCCCACCTGGCACCCGGCTAGCCCTCTCTAGGCTACGAGATCTGGCTTTCAGGGGTTGGGAGGCAGCTAGAGGCATCGTAGGTGGCGTGGGGGAACCAGGTCCCATCGACTGTGCCCACCTGGCACCCGGCTAGCCCTCTCTAGGCTACGAGATCCGGCTTTCAGGGGTTGGGAGGCGACTAGAGGTGTCGTAGGTGGCGTGGGGGAACCAGGTCCCATCGACCGTGCCCACCTGGTACCTGGCCAGCCCTCTCTAGACTATGAGATCCGGCTTTCAGGGGTCGGGAGGCGGCTAGAGGCGTCGTAGGTGGCGTGGGGGAACCATGTCCCATCGACTGTGCCCACCTGGCACCCGGCTAGCCCTCTCTAGGCTACGAGATCTGGAAGGAGGAGAGAGAGAGGAGAGTGGAATGTAGTACGTTTCTCTCAGCAAAATGGTCCCTATTGCAAATGAACACCTTAAGATCCAAATGGAAATATTTAGTCTTGTATACCCTTTGTCAACTCCAATGATCTAGTGAAATCCCTTAAGAGTGTGTGCAAGATTCTGCATGCAGATCAGAGTGGAAACATCTTGAAATGTGTGGTGGGGAATTCAGAATCAGCCAGATATTACTGATTTAAAGAGCAGCTGACACTTTCAGGAGAACTTTCACAAAACATAACATTTAAACACAGTTCGGCTTGTATTTCACATTTGTTCTGTATTCCTCCTCCCCATTATTTATTACTAATGTAATCTGCACAAAAACAGGATCTTTGCTCCTGAAGAGTTTATCTATTCATGTTGCTTTCTCCCCACCCTAAGTCATAAGACACTGCATGACTGTTTCGATCATTTCACCTCTCTCCCTCCTTTGCTCTAGGGTATATATATTGAGCTCCATTAATCTGTCCTTATATGTTTTCTGATGCAGTCCCTGCACCATTTTGGTTGCCCTTCTCTGGACTGCCTCAATTTGGTTAATGTCCTTGTGAAGGTGTGGCCTCCAGTACTGCATGCAATACTCCAGATGGGGCCTACCCAGTGTCTTGTAAAGAGGGATTATTACCTCCCTCTTCCGACTTGTGATACCCCTACTAATACACTCCAACATCCCCTAGCCTTATCTACTGCTTTAGTGGTCTTCTTGGATGATTTCAGTTCATCAGTGATGATGAGGCTCAACTCTCTTTCTTCCCTTGTGACTGCCAGCAACTCCCCTCTCAGCCTATAGGTGGCTTCAGGGTTTCTCTTCCCTATGTGCATGATCTTTTACTTCTTTGTGTTAAACCCCAGTTGCCACTCTTCTGACCATTTTGCTAGTTAATCCAGATCTCTTCTCATTCTGCCCACCCCATCTGGATCATCTACTCTGTTGAAGATCTTGGTGTCATCTGAAAACAGACAAACCTTACCCTCCAGTCCATCTGCAATGTTGCTGATGAAGATATTGAAGAGGACTGGCCCCAAGACTGATCCCTGAGGTACCCCACTTGTGACTTGCATCTCTTCTGACTGTATACTGTTTACCACCACTATCTGTTTTCTGCCCTTCAACCAGTTTGTCACCCAGTTGACCAACTTCTGACCCACCCCGAGCTTACCCAGCTTATTAATCAATCTTCTATGTGGAATAGTATCAAAAGCTTTGCTGAAGTCAAGGTATCAACATCAACATCGACATCAACTGCTCCACCACTCTGGTTACCTAGTCAAAGAAATCCATGAGATTAGTTTGACAGGACCTTCCTTTTGTAAACTCATGCTGTCTTGGATCCTGTGCTCCTATGAAGTCCAGGTGTTGCATTATCCTTTCCTGAAGGAGTGCCTCCATAATCTTGCCCACTACTGAGGTAAGACTGACTGGTCTGTAGTTCCCTGCCTCCTCTCTGCTACCATTCTTGTGGAGCTGGATCACATGAGCCCTTCTCCAGTCTTCTGGGACCTCTCCTTTGCTCAGAGACTCACTAAACATGTCTGATAATGGCTCTGCTAGTTCCACCCTTAGTTCCTTTAGTACCCTGGGATGTATGCCATCAGGTCCCATTAACGTGTTCACCCTAAGGTTATCAAGCTCTTGTAGGACCCTTTTTATTGTGAAGGGACTAGTGCACACCTCCCCCCCCCTTGTCCATGGTGCTGAGATGTGGGGCCTGCCCTGACCTACCTTCTCTTCAGTAAATACTGAGCATAAGTATCTATTTAGGATAGATGCTTTTACATGGTCCTCCTCCTCACATGCCTCCTTATCCCCTTTGATCTTAGCAATACCTCTCTAGACTTTCTCCTTTCACTAATGTTTCTATAGAAAGTCTTGTCACCTTCTTTTACTGTTTGTGCTAGTGTTTCCTTGGTTTGAGCCTTTGCCTGCCTTACTGCCTTCCCTGCTTCCCTTAGGGAAGTTTGGTATGTCTCCCTATCTTCATCCTGCTGCATTCCCTTATATTTCCTGAAGGCCAGCCTTTTGGTTCTGACCTTTTCTGCTATTGTTTTTGAGAACCAAAGTGATTTCCTTCTTCTTTTGCACTTCCTTTCTCTCTAACACAATGGGATGTTGCTTCAAGTATTGCATCCTTAATGCTTGCCCACTTTGCCTATACCCCCTTACCTGTATTTCATTTTGCCAGGATGGATATTTCACATTTATTGCAGCCCCATACACAGGTGTGAGTGTCTAGAATATGGAAGTCCCCCATTTGTTGTAGCTCCATGCATAGGTCTAAGCCTTTAGACCATGGATGTTTGACATTGGTTGTAGCCCTATACACAGGTGTAAACTTTAGAAAATAGATGATCCCCATTTGGGACAGCCACATAATACAGGTAAGACCCTTAAGAACAAGGATGTTTCCATTTATTGCAGCCCCATAACACAGGTGTGAGCCTTTAGAACAGGAATGTTCCCCATGGGTTGCAGCCCCATACACAGGGGTGAAGCTTTACAACATGGATGTTCCCTATTTGAGGAGGACAAACAACACAAGTGTAAAGTTTCAGAACATGGATATTCCACAGTTGTTGCAGCCCCATACAAAGGTGTAAAGCTTTAGAACACAGATTTTCCCCATTTGGGGCAGACTCATATAACAGTTGTGTGCTTTTAAATTATAGATGTTCCCCATTTGTTGTAGCCTCATGCACAGGTGTGAGGCTTTAAAACATGGGTGTCTGACAGTTGTTGCAGCCCCATGCACAGGTGTAAAGCTTTAGAAAATGGATGTTCCCCATTTATTGCAGTCCCATACAGGTGTGAGCCTTTAGAATATGAAAGACCCCTATTTGTTGCAGCCTGGTGCACAGGTGTAAGCCTTTGACTTAGAATACGGATGTCTGATATTTGCTGAAGCCCCATACACAGGTGTGAAGCTTTAAAATATGGATGTTCCACATTTGTTGCAGCCTAATAACATAGGTGTGAGCCTTTAGAACACTGATTTTCCAAATTTGGGGCAGCCTCATAACACAGGTGTAAGCCTTAAGAAGGATGTTCCCCATTTTTAGCAGCTCCCATCCATAGGTGTGAGCCTTCAGAACATAGATGTTCTCCATTTGTTGCAGTTCCATAACACAGGTGTGAGCCTTTAGAAAATGGGTATTTCAAATGTGTTGCAGACCTATACACAGCCATAAAGCTTTATAACAGGGATGTTCCCCATTTAGGGAAGCCCCATACACAGGTGTTAAGCTTTAGAACACGGATGTTCCCACTGTGAAGCAGCCCCAGTGTAAGCCTTTAGAACATGGAAGTCCCCCATTAGGGGCAGCACCATACATGGTTAAAAGCCTTTAGAATGTGGATGTTCCCCATTCTGGGCAGCCAAATAGCACAGGTGTGAGCCTTTAGAACATACATCTTCGCCATTTGTTCCAGTCCGCATAGACTGGTGTGAGCCTTTAGAACATGAATGTTCCCCATTTGTTGTAGCCCCATACCACAGGTGTGAGCCTTTAGAACATGGATATTCCCCATCTGTGGCAGCCTCATACACTGGTGTAAGCCTTTTTTTTATTCTTTAGGAACCAGGTAAGGCCCACTAGGTTCACATGGACAATTTTAAAGGGTGACCTGGGAGCACTGGGTAGGTTAAGTGACTTGCTTAGGGTCACACAGTATGCAAGTTGAGGTTCTGAAAACAAATCTAGGGCTGCTGGATATACAGTACCAAACTCATTCATGGCTCATTATTCTAACCTCTAGGCTATTCTGCCAGCCCTTAAAACATGGATGCCATCCATTTAGGGCAACCTCATACACAGGTGTGAAGCTTTAAAAAATGGATTTAAAGCATTTTTTGCAGCTCCACACATGTGTAAAGCTTTAGAACATGAATGTTCCCCAGTTGCTGCAGCTCCCATACACTAGTGTGAGTCTTTAGAACATGGATGTTCCCCATTTTTAGGAGCCCCACACACAGGTGTGAGCCTTTAAAACATGGATTTTCCCCATTTGGGACAGCCCCATACAACAGGTGTGAACCATTAGAACATGGATGTTCCCCATTTGGGGCTGCCCCATAACACATCCGAGAGAATTTAGAACATGGATGTTCTCCATTTGGGGCAGCCTCATAACACAGGTGTGAGCATTTATTCTATTGATGTTCACCATTTGGTGCTGCCCCATAACAAAGGTGTGAGCCTGTAGAAAATGGATGTTCCCCATTTTTTGCAGCCCCTTGTAATGGTGTGACCCTTTAGAGCATGAATGTTCCCATTTGGGGGAGCCTACTAATACAGGTGTGAGCTTTTAGAACAAGGATGTTCCAGATTTGTTGAACCCCCCCCCCAGGTGTGAGCCTTTAGAACATGGATGTTCCCCATTTGTTACAGCCTTGTAACACAGGTGTAAGCCTTTAGAATATGGTTGTTCCCAATTTTTTGCAGCCCCCTGCACAGGTGTGAGCCTTAGAACATGGAAGTTGCCATTTTTTGCCACCCTATACACAGGTGTGAGCCTTTAGAACATGAAAGTTCCCCATTTGTTGCCACCCTATACACAGGTGTGAGCCTTAGAACATGGAAGTTGCCATTTGTTGCCTCCCTACACACAGGTGAGAGCCTTCAGAACATGGAAATCCCCCATTTGTTGCCACCCTGTACACAGGTATGAGCCTTTAGAACATGGAAGTTCCCCATTTGTTGCCACACTATACACATGTGTGAGCCTTTAGAACATGAAAGTTTCCCATTTGTTGCTGCCCTATACAAATGTGTGAGCAGTTAGAACATGGATGTTCCCCATTTGTCGCATCCCCATCACACAGATGTGAACCTTTAAAACGTGGATGTTACCCATTTGGGGCAGCCTCATAAAACAGATGTGAGCATCTATTCCATCGATGTTCCTCATTTTGCGCTACCCATAACACAGGTGTGAGCCTTTAGAACATGGCTGTTCCCCATTTGTTGCAGCTCTATACACAGATGTGAGTCTTTAGAACATGGATGTTCCCCATTTGTTGCCACCCTATACACAGGTGTGAGTCTTTAGAACATGGAAGTTTCCCATTTGTTGCAGTCACTTGCACAGGTGTGAGCCTTCAGTACATAAGTGTTCCTTATCTGTTGCAGACCTATACACTGTTATTTGCCTTTAGAAAAAAGAATGTTTTGTACTTGGACCTTTAATTTAGGGTAAAAAAAAAACTAACAAACAAAACAAAAAAAAGTGTGTGTTTGTCTGAGTTAACTGAACTGAATGGGTATCTGAACAGTTATCTAGGTGTAAATCTCAGGTGATTGAAAGGACTTAGCTGTGAGATTTAAATTACTTGTAGAAAGATCTAGTAAGATGGGGAAGTGGCTTAGCTAGAAGGAAGCTACATTTAAAGACTGCCTTAGAAAGATTCTGCTAATAACTTGGCAGAAGACACCAGGAGAAAGGACTGCTGTGTGACTGGACTTCTCTGCTGGGACTATATTGCCCTCCTTCCCTCCCCTCCACCCCCCCGCCACCCAAAGCTAGTTCTATTTTTATAGGCACTGGATTTGACTGACAAAAGAAACTTCCTGTTTGGGAGCAGGAAGTGAGTGATCACGGAACCACCAAAGATCCACCATCCTAGAAGGGCAAGAGTAGCTCTCCAGCCCCCTCTAGCTGCTGGAGGTCTGCCTCTGAGCAAGTAAGTGGTCTACTGAGAAATATAGGATATTCTTGTCTCAGAACAGGACAATCAGGAGCTTAAAGGGCACACAGGCAGAAAGTAAGGAGACAGAAAAAAAAACAGAGGAAAGAGTAAGGATTGCAAACAGTTAAGGGGCCAGAAATAAGACATGATTGGAGTGGTACAGTGCAGTGGCTGTGGAGCAGCAGTCTTCCGGGAGACGTTCTGGAGGATGCAGTGTTGCCCCATCTGCAGGCACCTCTCTGGGCTGAGGGAGGAGGTTGCTCATCTCAAAGCTGAGTTGGCCAGGATTTGTGGGACCTCCTCTTCCATCCAGGGACCACCAGTGCCACTGCCGTTGCCTCAGAGGTTGCCAAGAAAGAGGAGCGGTTGGACCACAGTGGGCTCAGGGAGGGTGAGGTGGTGGAACAGAGGTGCATCCCTCCAGTTGTACCTCTCCACAATTCCTATGCCATTCTGGCAAAGTGTGGTTCCTCTATTGAGGCACCCGCAGTGGAGACCAAGGAGGATGCTGGGAACCTCCACAAAGGAGACCCACAGGAGGGTGGCAGGGGACCCTGCAGGGAAAGAAACAACTCCTGGTGGGGGACTCCATTGTTAGGAAGGTAGAACTGGGGGAGGAAGGGGAGAGGGAGGTAAGGTGCCTGCCTGGCACCATGGCTTGAAGGGACAGGGAGCGAATCCTCAGGATTGCCAGAGCAGCTGCATAGGGGAGGGAGCTGGATGTCATTGTCCACCTAGGGACAAATGACCTGGCTAAGAAAGGGATTAGAGAAGTGCAGGAAGAGTTTGTGGAATTGGGGAGGGGCCTTAGTCAAGTAGCATACACGGTAACCTTCTCAGAGGTGCTGCCCAGCTATGGCATAGGAGAGGCTAGGGTGTTCCACACCATGGGATTCAATCAGTGGTTGAAAAAACTGGTGTGGCACTCAGGGATTTGGCTTCATTGGGGACTGGGGGTCCATCTGGAGTGATGCAAGCCTATACTGGCATGATGGGCTGCATCAGTCCGGGAGGGGAACCAGGATCCTAGGTGATAGGTTTAAATGCTTAATTGGCAAGCATTTAAACTAGCCAAGGGGGGAGGCACTGGAAAGAAACAGGGAAATCCTAGCCCCCCTCAAATAATCATGGTAGTAAGTGCGGCAAACACCAACATAGAGGTGTCAATAGGGAGAAGGGCTGGGGTAAATGGAGAAAGTGACAAAGGCAAGAAGGACAGGGATGGGGCAAAAGGGAGGGTAATGAGTACCAATGCCCGTAGTCTGGGCAATAAGCTCCCTGAGCTGGTGGCCTTGATGGAAGAGGGATGCCTGGATATCATAGCAGTCACAGAAACATGGTACACAGAGAACCATGACTGGGATGTTAACATACCAGGGTACATAACCTACAGGAGAGACAGGGAGGGGAGAAGAGGGGGAGGAGTGGCTCTCTATGTAAAGGAAGGGATAAAAGCAACTGAACAAAAGAGTAAACAGGGATGAGAGAAGGCACTGTGGGTCACCTTGGAGACTGGAAAGGGCACCACAATCCATACAGAGGTTGTGTACAGACCCCCATGTCAGGGGGAGGGAATGGACAAGGATATGATAGAAGGCATTCTTAGAATGGCAGAGAAAGGGGAGATACTGTTGATGGGAGACCTGAATATGCCAGATGTTAACTGGAGCACATTTGCTGCAGCCACATTCAAGAGCAGGGCAATTTTTGATGCCCTACAGGTGGTAAGCCTCAGACAGCTAGTTTCAGAACCCACTCGTGAGTTAGCAATCTTAGACCTCGTACTCTCAAACGGGGGCAGTGAGAGGATCTCAGATCTAGAAGTGGATTGCCATCTGGGGACAAGTGACCATGAAACAGTGTGGTTCACGTTAAACTCAGCTACAGAGTCAAGCCATACAAAAGTGAGGGTACTAGACTTTAGGAGGGCTGACTTTGGCAAGATGGGAGAGTGCCTCAGAAAAGCACTAGCAAACAGGCTAGAAGGAGGTGTGGAACAACAATGGGGAACCATCAAAACTGCCATCACAGAGGCAACAAGCCTCTGTGTGAAGCAAATAAACAAATCAAAATGAAAGAAAAAGCCATTATGGTTCTCAAAAGAGTTGGCTGTGAAAGTCAGGAAGCAAAAGATAGCATTCCGGAAGTATAAGGAAACATAGACGGAGCAAGACAGAGAGCTGTACCAGTTAAGGCAGAAGGAAGCAGGGTGGGAAGTCAGAATAGCAAAGGCCCAAACTGAGGAAAAGATAGCCAACTCAGTTAAGAAGGGGGATAAAACCTTTTATAGGTACATCAGCGAGCGAAAGACAAAGGAGGGATAGTGAGGCTGAATAGAATGAACGTGGGTGGGTGGGCAGAGGGGGACAGTGAAAAAGCAGGGATACTGAATGAATATTTCTGCTCAGTATTCACAAAAGAGGAGGGGGAAGTGCCTAATCCAATTAACAGAAGCACTCTTGATAGGGGAGTCGATCCCAGTCCTTTCACAGAGGAAAGGGTTCTGCAAGAACTCCTAAAACTGAAGGTGGACAAAGCAATGGGTCCAGATGGAATTCACCCCAGAATTCTAAAAGAATTAAGGGAGGAACTAGTGAAACCACTTGCTACTCTTTTTAATAAATCATTTGAGGATGGTGTGGTACCCGAGGACTGGAGGAAGGCGGATGTGATTCCCCTTCACAAAAGTGGGACCAAGACAGAGGCAGGAAACTACAGACCTGTCAGTCTGACCTCTCTGGTAGGGAAAGTGATGGAGTCACTTCTGAAGGAAAGAATAGTTGAGTACCTAGAGGCCAGTGGAGCACAGGACCCAAGGCAGCATGGGTTCACAGCGGGAAGGTCATGTCAGACAAATCTAATAGATTTCTTTGGCTGGGTGACCAAAGTAGTAGACCAGGGAGGGGCTGTGGACATGGCCTACCTAGACTTTAGCAAGGCATTTGACACAGTCCCACACAAAAGATTAATAGTCAAATTAACCAGCCTGGGAGTGGGTCCCATGGTGGTAGCCTGTGTAAAACATTGGCTGCACAACAGGACACAGAAGGTAATTGTAAATGGAGTCCACTCTGAAGAAAGAGAGGTTACTAGTGGGGTACTGCAGGGTTCAGTATTGGGTCCAGTCCTTTTTAATGTCTTCATCAGTGACATTGCAGAGGGACTGGAAGGAAAAGTATGCCTTTTTGCAGATGACACAAAGGTCTGCAACAGGGTTGATACACAAGAAGGCGTGGAAAGGATGAAAAGGGACTTGGCAAGGTTGGAGGAATGGTCAGAAGTATGGCAGCTAGGATTCAATGCAAAGAAGTGCAAAATAATGCACCTGGGAAACAAGAACCCAGAGGAAGAATACACAATGGGTGGGAGGTAGTAACAACAACAAAAAAGGAAAGGGACCTGGTGGTAATCATATCAGGTGACCTTAAGGTTAGCAAGCAATGTGAGAAGGCAGTAGGGAGGGCTGGGGGTATACTGGGATGTATAGGGAGAGGCATCAGCAGCAGAAAACAGGAAGTTGTCATCCCTCTGTACAGACAGTTCATGAGACCTCATCTGGAGTACTGTGTCCAGTTCTGGAGACCCCATCTCCGCAAGGACATAGACAGGATAGAGGTAGTCCAGAGGAGGGTAACTAAAATGGTGCAGGGTCTGCAAGAGAAGCCGTATGATGAGAGACTAAAGGAGCTTAATATGTATACCCTTGAGGAAAGAAGGGAGAGGGGGGACATGATAGAAACTTTTAAGTACCTCAGTGGAATCAACAAAGTCCAAGAGGGTAGCATCTTTCAGAAAAAGAGACATGCAAGAACAAGGGGACACAATTTAAAGACAGAAGGAGGGCAGTTCAGGGGCAATGTGAGGAAGTATTATTTCACAGAGAGGGTAGAGGATGCATGGAACAGCCTTCCTGAGGGAGGTTAATGAGGTCTAAAACTGTGGGAGAATTCAAGAATGCATGGGACAGACATAAGGCAATTCTTGTGGGGGGTAGGAAGAAATAGGCTGTTGGTTAACTAGGATCTGCGGCCTATCCTGTAGGTAGGGAAATGGGCAGACAAGATGGGCCAAGCGATCCTTATCTGCCATCAAAGTCTATGTTTCTATGTTTCTAATGTTCCCCATTTGTTGAAGCCCCCCTGCACAGATGTGAGCCTTTAGAACATGGATGTTCCCCATTTGTTGTAGCCCCCCTGCACAGGTGTGAGCCTTTAGAACATCCATGTTCCCCATTTGTTGCCATCCTATACACAGGTGTGAGCCTTTAATAATGATAATATAATAATATGCTTTATTTTTATGGCACCTTTCAAAATATAAAATAACATACCAGACAGTCCAAACATTTTAAAATAGAACATGGATGTTCCCCATTTGTTACAACCCCGTGAACTGGTGGAAGCCTTTAGAACATGGTTGTTCCCCATTTGTTGCAGCCTCATAACACAGGTGTGAGCTTTAGAACAGGGATGTTCCTCATTTGTTGCAGACCCCATACACTGGTATGAGCATTTAGAACATGATTGTTCCCCATTTGTTGCAGCCCCCTTGCACAGGTGTGAACCTTTAGAACATGGTTGTTCCCCATTTGTTGTAGCCTCATAACACAGGTGTGAGCCTTTAGAACATGGTTGTTCCCCATTTGTTGCAGCCTCGTAACATAGGTGTGAGCCTTTAGAACATGGATGTTCCCCATTTGTTGTAGCCTCGTAACACAGGTGTGAGCCTTTAGAACATGGTTGTTTCCCATTTTTTGCAGCCTCATAACACAGGTGTGAGCCTTTAGAACATGGTTGTTCCCCATTTGTTGTAGCCTCGTAACACAGGTGTGAGCCTTTAGAACAGGGATGTTCCCAATTTGTTGCAGGCTCATAACACAGGTATGAGCCTTTAGAAAAGGGATGTTACCCATTTTTTGTAGCTTCATAACACTGGTGTGAGCCTTTACAACAGGGATGTTCCTCATTTGTTGCAGCCTCTTAACCCTAACTGGTTATAATGTTGCACGCTTAATAGCATACGACATTATGATTAAAATGGTACAGCACTGTACCTGTGAGCAAATGGTGCAATACCCCGTATACTGCTGTAAGCAGTATTGCACCATTCTCACTCTTCCAGGTAGAGGATAAGACCTCTGCTGGGAGTGGGTTTCTCCCCCTCAGCTGCTGTGGCTCACTGGACTGAGCCACAGCAGCAGGATCCCAGGTGCTGCATCTGGGACTGGGTTTGATTCCCAGTCTGAGAACCTTTTATTTCTTTTGGACTTTGGGTGCTCCCTGAGGTACACCCCCCCTCCGGAGTTGAGAATCTTTATTGGGGGTGTTCAGGGGCACAAAGATTGGCCATGGAGTAGTTCCTATTGGTCAATGGGAGAGGATGTTTGTAGTGGGATTGGGGTTTGTTTTTTAATGACTGATGGATGTGGTACTTCATGGTTTACATTGTAGACTAATTTCTTTTTATGGCCCACAAACAAAGGCATTACGAATTGCTTTGTTAACTAAAGTACAACTGTATTTGTATACTAGCCAGCAAATATTGCTTTGTGGGGATTTTAATATTAACTTTCATCAGAGAACTGACTCAGGGAAACAATATTGTGTTAAGGTATTTTTAAAATCGGTTATTAGTCAAGCGCATTTGCAGGATGCACATGTTAAATTTGGTTTAACTACGAAATTGACATTTTCCAAAGGAATTTTGAATTCTCGGATAGATTTCATTTTTGTACAGAAATCCTTATGGATTCAAGCAGCGTTTAATATTCCAATAGAAACTTCGGATCACTCCCTGATAGGAGTTAATATGGAGAATCCCCCCAGACAAAAAAAGGACCTGGAATATGGCATCTTAATTCTTCATTATTGTCTTTACATGGCATTGAATCTGATTTGGAAAGAATAATACAGGACAAATTAACAACCATGGTCCTCTATGATGATATAGCTGAATGGTAGGGTGATTTTAAATCCTGTTTAACAGGATATTTTTGAGCTTTACGTCAACAACGTGCTAAGACCAAAAGGGAGAAATATATTGAATATAGATCCTTATTGTATTCATTATTGTCTAGACAAGAAGAAGGCTTGGGAGGTTTGACAGAGGAAATTGCATGGGTTAAACAGCTAATGAGTGAATATCAATATAATAGATTTTCTTCTTTACATACAGAGCAGTCCTTTGGCACACAAGGGAAATCCTCATTTGCTAACCCTTTCATTGCATGTAAAGATCGAATGGATAAGCGTGTCTTTGACTGTTTAGATACTTTTAATAATGAGCGAGTTTATGATAACAGTAATATAATGAAAGTTCTTGATGATTATACAGAATTGAAATTTAGGGAACAAGCTGCAGATTCGAACTTTATTACTCCCTTATTACAAGCTGCATCACTTCCACAGCTTTCACTGAGTTGGCAAACTGCCATGCTTAAGAAATTTACGTTGAATGAATTAGAGAGGGTAATATTATCACTGAAAATGAATGTCTCCCCTGGGTCGGATGGATTGCCCAGTGAATTATATAAACTTCTGTGGTGTTTTATGGCTTCCACTTTATTACAATTATATCTTTTTTTTAGATGAGTTTTTTTTTTTGCCTTCCCAGATATCCGAAGTTTTATTGTTTTTTCTTTATAAATCTGGAGACCATGACGATGTGATGAATTGGCGCCCTCTCACACTATTAAATGTGGACTTCAAGATATTTTCCAAATTGTTAGGGAACAGGTTGTCTTTAGTTATGCTGGATTTAATTTGTGAAAATCAATGTTGTTCAGTTCCAGGAAGATGTATTTCGGATGCATTAATTGTCATTAGAGAATTATTAGACTCACAGGACGGATAAAAGGGAGGGGACCAGAATTTAGGATATGTTGTTAGTTTGGACCAAGCTAAAGCCTTTGATGAGGTCTCCCATATATATTTATGGCACTGTTTGTTGGCTTATGGGATACCAGGGACTTTTGTTCAGTGGATTAGACTGTGTTATGATTTGGCAAATGTGAAAATATATGATAACGGGTGGCTTGCGGCTTGTCATCAGATTTCGAAAGGTGTTCATCAGGGATGTCCTCTTAGTCCCCTCTTATATGTGTTTGCCCTGGATCCCTTGTTGAGAATACTGATTCGGTCTCCTAGAATCAGGGAGATAAGGAATGATTTGGGCATTTTTTCTAAACTAGTGGCATATGCAGATGATCTTTGTCTTATTTTGAAAGATGGTGATTCCATTAAGGCAGCTTGTGACCTGATACAGGAGGTGGGTAAAATAACAGGAGCCCAAATTAATTTACATAAAACCCACTGTTTACGGATAGGAGGGTTTCCCATCAAAAGTGAAATAGTTGGGGGTCTACCAGTAGACATGGTCCCTTGTCGGATTTTAGGTATTTATTTTGGTGGGCAGAATATAGCAGAATATAATTGGCAGCGGGCATTGGATAGAGGGGAAAAAAATAATGGCGGATTGGAATAGATGGAAGTTATCAAAATTAAAACAGATTTATTTGATTAAAATCTTTTTGACTCCTGTTTTTTTATTTTTAAGTTCTGTTTATTTTGTGCCACACACCTTAGAAACACAGTTGATGGGATTTTTTTTTAGTAGTTTTTGGGGGAGTAGATTGAATCCACTTAAACGGAATATCTTATACTTACCAAAAAAAGCTGGCGGAGTAACTATGGTCCATCCGGTTTTGTTTTTCTTTACAATTTGTTTATATAGTAACATAGTTCCAATACTTATGGATAGTGCTAATAGATGGTGTGGTTTAGTTCATCATACAATATCTGGGATTTTGATTGAATGGAGATCTGGTTCTTTTTTTACATAAAATAAGAGATGTCCAAGATTGTTATCTAGATGGGATGTAGTTTTTGATAAAATTAAGCTTTGGCAAATAAGTAAGAATTTAGTAGTGACGGTTGTGCAGAAAGCTCTCTACACAGGTATTCTCCATAGGTGTTTTTTTGAATCCCCTTTTTTGGGATTTTCATTGTTACATCAACAGGAAATTTCTGATTATATTACTGATCTAAGAATATCTTTACATATTTGGGATACGGTGTGGCTGGGTCTTCATAGCAAGGTAAATGTTCGTAGTAATCAAAAACATAAAAGCCTTCTGGAGTGATTTTGTCCTTGGGAGGATTGTGTGGATATAATAGAAACAACGCCGCATCTCTATTTTACTTGTCCGTATGCATTACAATTTTGGGATGTGATAAAAAAATCGTTGGAAGAATAACATTTTAGTCCCTCCTACAAATGGAATTGCTTTTTTATGATATCTCAAATATGTCAGGGTCCAAAGAAAAGTTGAGTACATTACAAATGATACACGGTCATTTTTTGTACTGGTTATGGATCAGTAGATGTAGATTGTTACTCCAACAACAAATGATTCTCCAGGAAGAACTATTTTGTATACTGAAATATGAGTTGCAACGCTTATATCAGATAGAAACTTTGAATTTAAATGTTAGTTATAGGATCAAATTATGGACAGGATATGATTTTATTTTTAAATAAAATTCCCCTACTCTTATAGTGGGGATGGGGAAGGGGTGGGTTATATTGCTTTCTTAACAGTCAGGATTATTGTATGAATTAATACTTGTTTATGTTTTTTTTTTTCATTTTATGGTTATGTATGATGTAATACTGATTTGTATATATTTTGTTATGATTTCAATAAAAATTCCCCATCTTTCCTGAAGGTGAAACTCTGGTCAGCAAGATGGCTGCTCAGTGGGATCCAGGCGAGGAAGAAGGAGCCATGGCAGCAGGGGAGAAGGCCTCCTTCCTTGCCTAGCCTCTACAAGAGGCCAGTGATGTGGATTTACAAATGGAAATGAAAGAAAGAGATTGCTTGGACTTTTCAGTGGAGAATAATGTGAGTAAAGTTTCAATTGAACTTAATAATGATACGATGGAAATCTCTAAGCCTGCATTGTCTAGTGTGGAACAAGCGTTACAAAATTTAGAAGAAGAAATAAATTTAAAGTGGAAACAGTGAGCACTACGAGATAAAATCTCTGAGTTGAAAGCTGTCAAAATGAATCAAACAAGGCCTGTCAGCGTCCAAGTGTGTAGTGACACAGCATCAGCTGAAACCTCAGCGGCTGTTTGCTAAAAAATCTCAGAGCGAGGAGGACAGCCTGAAACACTAGCCCTTGTTGTTACAGTGAATGGCAGAGTAAACATTAAGGCTAGCATGTGCCAAAAGTCACCAGGGCTAGAAAGAGAATTGGGAAAACAGAGGAGGACACTGGAGCAGAAGAATGCTGAAATTCTGCATAAACCAGCAATCGAGAGTCGGGCCTCTGAAATTCAAATACAGATAGTAAACGAGCAAGCTACAGATGTTGTGAGAACCCCGCTAGAAGAATAAGATTTGAAAGAAAAGATTTCACAAGCCCCTGGTAAATAGGGAGAGCAAAATGCTGAGGAAAGAAAATGGGAGGGGAGGGAGACTGCTGAGTTCCAGCCTTATGAAAGCATTGAAATGACACAAACAACAGCCAGTCCACCGAATTTCAATGAGAAACTGTCTATTACCAGGGTAACTATAGCTGAGGCCTTAAGAAATGGTGGGTGGGATAAGCTGCAAGGTTCTTAAATCTGGGCCTGTCCATCAGCACCCAGGAACTCCAAGGGAGGACATACAGACCCATTAGAAATTCCTTCTCCTTTTCATTTAATGCAGAATCCTGTACTACAACTAAAGGTACCTCAGAATACTAGAGAAAGTGATCAAGAGGACCTAGGAGGAAATAAAAATGGTGGTAACAATACAGAAAATAGTGAATCCCAGAACGAGAATAACCCCCTCCCCGAAACCAACAAAAAGAAACACAGCAGGAAAATGGACCAGACAAAGAAAGAAATGAAGGAACTTAAAATAATCAAGGGACTCAAGGTAACCAAAGGAATAACCAGGGAAGAACCTATGCTGGACTCTTTCCTATCCCTCCAGAACCAGCTAAACATAGAAACGCGGTACAGATTAGATATAGAGGGGGACTGGAAATATTCCCAGATTGAGTATATGTTGGAAAAAACTGATAAAGAAAAGCTTGCAATTGCTTCTGGCAGAGGTTTACACCCTAATACATACATCTGGGGAGTCACATTTTGATTTAAGTTTTAAGACGCCTTCAGGCCTTGAAGTTGAAGCATTTTGGCATTGATATCACCAAGTCAAGTACAACCCACCCCGTGGTCACCGTTTATAGCGATCCCCCTAACAAAACCAGCAATCAGGTATATCACAGTCCTATTTAGGAATGAGGGAGTAGCAGTTGCTGATATCTTAAGGTGGCTAAAATTGAAATGCACTGTGTTAGGTTTGCCAGAACCCATCATAGATTCAGAGCCATTCATAGCTATGGACTGGAGGGTGGAGAATCCAAGTTCATCTGCCCCATGTAAATAGGGTAATTCAGCACCTTCCTAGCTGCTTCTACCTTGGAAGGGTGAGAGGATTTATATTTTACTCAGGCCAGCCCAAATCTTGTTTTCGATGTGGAACGCAGACACACTTGAGTGGAGACTGTGACAGACTGAAATGCTTTCTGTGTGGAGGGATAGGCCACACAATCATAAATTGCTCAAAACCTGTCTACTGCAATATGTGCGATGAAACCTCCTGTTCCTTTAAAGACTGCCCATGGGCCACACACAATAACCCTGCAAATACTCAAAGCAAGAAGAAACGGTCTCCAATGCACAACAAAAAGAAACTAATGATGCTGGAAGAAACAGGGAACATTTCCCCAACCAGTCCCTGAGTGCAATATCTGACACAGATCCTGAGCCAGTGAGTGAAAACACTGAGATCCCAGCTAGACAGGGCTTAACTGATGTATCAAAGCAAACAGAAGGAGAAGCATCTACCTCACAGGCAAATGCACCAACAGAGGAAGGACTGAATAACACAGTTCAACTTCAAGATATCAAGATCTAATAATCTAATAATAAACTAGAAACAATTATTCTTGGGGACCTTAATCTAGACTGGTTATCAAATGCCTCTACATCCCTCTCATCCTTTTGTAATACGCATGGATTAACGCAACCAATCAGTGAACCAACGTGTATTAACAAAAAAAATCCTGACAATAGCTCTTTGCTGAACGTTATCTTAGTGAGTAAACCGCATCTCTTCTCCCATGCTGGCATTTTTTTTCAGTGACATAAGTGATCACTACTTCATAGCTGGTGTAAGATCATTCAGTAAACTTTCACCTCCAGCAAAGTTCTCAGCTAAGAGATCTAGATGCAATTTGGACTTATCTGCTTACATCCACAAACAGAAACACTCCCTACATTAGCAAGATTTTTACCTGGCAAAGACGATACAATCAGCTTATGATATTTTCAAAGAAATTCTCTTAGGGACCTTAAATAAATATGCTCCCATTATTAAAGTTCGTATATCAAAAAAAGGTGTCAAGAAAATACAAAATCACACATGCCCACACAATGCAAAGCATCATGGGCTGCATATGCAAATCACCACAGAATGTTATGCTGGTCCAACTTTAAGCAGAATTGTATGGTGCCAGAAAGGCCTCTCACACAGTTTGCAAAGGGTGCTAACAGTGTCGTTGACTTCCAGTTCCAGTCATGCCCGGGTGAAGATGCATAGCGAGAGGCTCCCGCCTGAGATAAAAATAAAAAAGAGCAAATTCAGCATTAACTCAAAATAAAGAGGCAAATCTGTCCTTTTCTTAACTCACAGCTGAGCTCTAATAATCAGCAACATGGCTAAAGAGCACCGGAACAGATATCAGCCCATAGCTGAACTCACTGATGTGGAGAAGCCTGAGTTGGACGAGGGGAAGGTCCAGCTTACGCTAACTCTGGGATTGGAAAAAAAAACCAAATACCGCCAAAACCAAGGGGAAGAAGAAATCCTCAGAACCTGCCATGAAACTATTTTACAAGCGATCACGGACTTCCGTGGTGAGGTCCGTGAATCGCTATAAGACATCTGACAAGATATAAAAAACCTGCAAAATAAAGTCTCCGAGGCAGACCACCAAATTTCCCTGAATACCTCTAAGCTAGACAAACTAGAAGAAACAGTCCATTCCCTAGCATCTGAGCAACTAGCAATTTCAATCAGACAAGAGGACTCGGAGAACAGGGGAAGAAGGCGAAACATACGAATCTTCAGGCTTCCAGAGGGGGAAGAATGTAATGACCCCAGGGCCTTCGCAGATTATTTTCTGCGTTTAGCACTTGAATTGGACCCAGATTTCCAACTCGACCTGGAGAGGGCACATCGTGCATTGGGTCCAAAGCCCACCTGCCCTGAAGCCGGACCCAGATCCTTTGTGGTGCGCTTTTTAAGCTACCAGACTAAAGAGTCCTTACTTAATAAAGCTTGGCAGAAGGGCAAGATTATGTGGGGCCGACAGAGACTTCTGTTTGACAACAACTATGCCCCCTGCACCCAGCGGCAGCATAGAGAATACAGCCCCTTGTTTCCCATTCTTCAGGCCCAGAAAATATGGTTTCGTACTCCATATCCTGCCAAACTGGTGGTCACCTTGTCATCTGGACTGCAAACATATACCTCAGCTACAGAGGCCACATCCGACCTCTTGCTTAAAGGAAACTCACAGAGAAGACAGCTGAGACTGTGAGACTATGCCAGAAGCAACTCAATTCAATGGAGTGGCCCAACTTACCTCAGGCCACAGAAACACCGATTGCAGCCATACTGAAGCATCTACAACAATATCACAACCCTACCATGCCTCCTTGAAGATCCTAGAGGTACCTTTCACACTCTCATATAGAGCTTGGTGCGTATTCCCACCTCGGGATGCAGGGACGGAAGTGGGGGGGGGACACCTGGGGATGGAGGGGGTGGGCATCTTCATTAGGTTCAGGCAACTAAACAAAAACTTTCTAAAACTAATTAGGCTTTGAGTTGCCATTTGGATCATTGTGCGCTCCCAGATGGTGGGGGTATTCCCAAACCAGGGGGTGCTACTACCCGAAGACTATGGCATCCTCTTCCATGTGTTCCCATGTTTTGATTGTCCCTCTCATGGGCACCCTTCTTTCTGCCTGTGTCCTGGGGTGGGTTTCCCCGAGCTCTTCCGGATATCGGGAGAGATGTTCCAGACCTGGGCCTTGTTCTTAGAAGGCTGAATACAGCCAAGCATGATTTTTGCAGAAAAGGAACTTATGTCTTCCTGTCCAGAACTCTTTGAATTGCTTTGCTCATACCTGAACATTAAACTTTAGTGTATGTCTACACTGAAATAAGAAGGAAAAGCTAATCTCCCCTTTTGGGACTTTTCATTGCTGGTTTTTTGGGGGGGGGGGTAAAACTGCATCTTTCTGCTAATAATTTAAACAACATAAGTAGTAATTAAGGATATTGCCTCAATCTCTCTGGAGTGCCCGCCTGAGACTACATTCCAGATTTAACCTTGCTTGAAGGGGTGGGGACACCCTCCTTTCCTAGAGTAATCTGGCATAAAGAGCCACTGACCCTTTATGTATCACATGTATCGGAGTTTGTCTTTTCTGAAGCCCTTTGTCCTCTTTTTGCCAGGGGCACTTGAATCTCTAAATATTGTGTATAGCCTCGAGCTTTAAAACAGTGGGAGATATCTATTCTGTTCTGTTTTTTTTTTTATAGGGGTTCAGGATTATGACGAAATCTTTTTAACAGGTCCACTGCCTTTAATTTACAAAGAAGGGCTCTCTAGTTATGTACGGGGACCCTTTTCTGATCCTGACCTCATGCCCTAACTCTATACCATAATTATTGTCTTTCCCACATCCTAGGGAGCTGATCAAAAATATTATTTACCGGCAGTATGCCTCGGGAGTGAAGTGAACTTTACTATAACCTTGGCACATCCAGTTCCATCATGGAGTGGTCTCGCATTCACTCCTCTTGTGGCCCTGTTTCTGTTCCTGAGATTAATTTCTCAGGGGTCTGACTCAAGAGCCATGCATTCCTCTCCTATCCCTAGTGGAACTCAGGACAGGATGCTCCAGGGGAAGCTCTATATGAGCACGTCCCAAATGGTAGTCAAACTGTATATGGTTCTAATATATTTGAAAATTGTTTACAAAAGTTTCAACATTCAAATCTTTGTTTTATACGGACTACTAATTGCTTCTTCTATAACTAATATTATAAGGCTAAACAAGCCCAAGGACCTGGTTTTAGGTCAACAAGTAAATTTTATATCATTCCACGAAATGGTTATTCGTGGTAGTTTACTATTTAGAAATCTGATGAGCTGGGGTTGGGGGAAAATAACCACACGTATAGAAAAAATATATTTTTATGATATACTTTATTGAACCAATTGCAAAATGAGGGTCAGAAAAACATTTCTTCTCAGGAGTTTGTTCTGGTTGTTTGGGGGAGCTTGATCTGGTTGATCTTCATTAGGTCCTTCCGGGGGGGGGGGTGGAGAGAATAAAAAAATGTAAATATTCCAAAACCCAAAGAAATGACATCAGTAAATCCAGTTAAAATGATGTCACACTATATAAATGGTCTCCATGACCCCATTAAAAGAGCTCATTTAATGCAATTTTTGCAGAAAAATCCCTCCGACCTTGTTTTTCTTCAGGAGACTCACCTCTCGGAATCAGAATATCTTAAACTAAACTGGGGAAAAAATATTGGGTGGTGGTCTCCTCGCATCCTAGTGATAGACGAAGGGGCGTGGCAATTTTAATCCCTCAAACCACGCCTATGGAGATACAACAAACACATGTTGATGCTCAGGGGCGTTTTGTAATTGTTAGGGGTTTATTATTTAGTAAACAGATAATACTGGCCAATGTATACTTTCCCCCACAAACTAAGTTTCCCATGTTCAGGGGCTTTTTATCCACCCTACTTTGTTCTCCTCCAAGGTCAGATGATTATGGAAGGGGATCTGAATTTAACACTGTCTCCACACATAGACTGTTGAAACCCACATAAGCACCGTAATACCTTAACAACCAAACAGTTCAAACACTGTATTGAACACTTGGGGCTGGTGGACATGTGGAGACGTATATTCCCATCTTTCCCGGGCTTTACTTATTGCTCCACAAGATTTAAATCCTACTCTAGACTAGATTATTTTTTGATCACATGTGAGCATTTGTCAACTGTTCAAGCTGTTGTCTTGGGCCCAAATCTTCTATCAGATCATCACCCCCTGATTTTAAAACTAGATATGGGAAGGGAGGGGAAGAAATCTCTTTGGAGACTAAACCCATCTATTTTAGGAGATAGGGAATTTCAGGAGAATATTTCGCTTCGGCAGCCTCTCTTCTTTCAGGAGTATGCAGATCTGAAAGTCTCGGAGTCAATGAAGTGGGATGCGATGAAGGCCACCATCAGTGGGGAAATAATAGCATATTCTGCTAGGAAATATAGAGAAAGAGAGGAGGAATATCACAGGTTAACAGAGCTACTATCTAACTACCAGATGTTATACCAAGAAGAGGACAAGGATCTCCAGCAACTAATTAGGGATACCAAGGCATCCCTACAAAAGATAGTTGATAACAAAGTACAACAATCATTATACTGCCTCCATCAATCAGCACATGAGGGGGGGCTCCAGAGGTACTAAGAAGCTGGCCAGCAAACTGAGGGAGCATAAGAGGTCTGCTACTATCCTAAAATTTAAAAATCTTTCAACAGAGAAAATACATCGTTCCAACGCACATATTCAGTGGGCCTTTTCCAATTTCTATTCAAAGTTATACTCTCCAGGCCCTCACCATATGCAAGCCTCAGCTAAACAATTTTTAGATGGTGCCGGACTACCAACTCTGTCTCCCCTCCAAATTAAAACACTGACAGCTTCCATTTCAAAATTGGAGATAGAAGAAACTATCAAAAATCTTAAATCAGGAAGGTGCCCTTGACCTGACGGCTACACTTTAGAGTGGTACAAGAAGTTCCTTAAAGAGCTTATTCCAAAAATACATTCTCTATTTAACCAAATTTCTCAGGGTGATCTGCCTCCCCCATCCTGGAATTTTGCCACTATAGCCCCCATCCCTAAACCAAATAAGGATACCTCAGACCCAGGATCCTATCACCCTATATCTATACTTAATGTTGACTATAAAATTTACATGCCCATATTGGCATCCAGGTTGGAATCTACTATCCCCCAAATTATACATCCTGCTCAATCAGATTTTGTTAAGAATAGAAACACATCTGATAACATCCGACGGGCCTTAGTATTATAAGAATATGTATCCACCCACCAAATCCCTTCTGTTTTTATAAGCCTTGATGCAGAGAAAGCTTTTGACTGTGTTTTGTGGCCTTTTCTTTGGGATACCTTGAGAGCTTTCCATTTCCCTCCTCAATTTATTAAAAAACTTAGTTAATCCATATAAATCCCCATGAGCCTATATACATACTAATGGATCGTTATCCTCTCCAATTGTCCTGGGCAGAGGAACACGACAGGGATGCCCCCTGTCTCTGTATCTCTTTTCTGTTTTCTGCAAACCCCTGGCATCTGTCCTCCGTAATACTCCCCAGGTGGGGGGGGGTATACCAATTGTCCAACAAGAATACAACATCAGCATGTTTGCTGATGATGTGTTGTTGACATTGGTGACCCCTTCACAGTCCATTCCAGCTAGATGGAAAACTCTAACCCAATTCAAAAAAATATCTGGCTTTAAACTAAACATAGCCAAAACAGAAATCTTCACATTTAATTTTACCCCCTCCCAGCAACTTAAAAATATCTATCCATTTAAATGGTTGTCTACTAAGATCACATACTTGGGTCTCAAACTCCCTCTCAATGTTGAAGTACTAGAAATAGTTAACTATGAACCTTTGACAATAGAGATCCAACCTGACCTTGACCAATGGGCAACAGGATTTTTTCCTTTCCAACGAAAAGTTGAGATCATTCGAGCAAATATACTTCCTCGAATATTATATGCCTGTTCTGGTGGTAGTTCAGGTGAATGTTACAGATCCCATGGCACTTCTCGAAAAGAGCAGGGGAATTTCCCCGGTGCAATGGCCAAATTTCCTCCATTCATGAAAAATACCACCAACAGCTTAATTTGGTTCAAGGTCAGTTAGCATTCATCTGTATCCACCTCCCCTGGGTCGTGCCTGAAAATAGGCAGGATTTGTCTAGTGCACTTACCCGGTCAACAAAAACTAAATAAATAAATAAAATAAAATAAATAAATATCTATTATAGACTATCCCTATTTATCCCTCAAAATTCTACTTTAAATCATGGGACAGATTGATCTCTGGCTTTTTATGGGGTAAAAACTGTCCAAGAATTAGGCTCTCCATCCCAAAGTTATCATTATCTCAGGGGGGTCTAAACCTTCCAGATCTGCCTTTATATGCTCAAGCAGCTTTTTTAAGAATACTCATATTGTGGTTGACTGAAACATACAGCTCCCCCTGTAAAACTATAGAATTTCACCTAAACAACCTTTTTGATATCAAAAAGATCCTATTTTCTTTAGACGAGAGGTCTGTTCCACCCTCTGAACTAACAAATACAACATCCCAAACCTATAAGTTATGGAGACGGTTGAGAAAAAAAAGCCCTATTTTAAAGATCTACGAATATTGCAAGCTTATATCCCAAGATGAAACATTTGTTCCTAACTTCATGGACCAAACCTTTGCCTTATGGAGAGGACTTGGACACTCGCAAGTTTTCCAATTTTGCTCCCCTCAGGGCATCATTCCTTTTGATAGGTTACAGTCCCAATTTTCATTACAAACCTCTGCTTTGTTTCAATATTTTCAAATTCGTAACCATATCCTTCATAATAAAACCATCTCACCCATAATTCCACTCCCCGCACCTAACCTATTAAAGCTATTTATTGAGTCAATCAAAGGTAACTTGGGGTCACATATTATAGGAATAATATATAAACAGCTGAGAAATGGAAGGTTGGAATCAACTGGATCCATCCTCGATGAATGGAATAAACACCTAGAACTAGAGATTCCCATGGAGTCATGGATGGGCTCGGCTCTGACGGAGGTTAAATCAACCTTGTCCCCCCATTGGAGGGAGTTCGCATGGAGATGCCAATCCTGATTTTTTAGGGCTTCGTCGGTTCTTATCAAATTCCTTCCCCAACAATATGGCCGTTGTTGGAGACTCTGTGGTTGCAGGGTCAAAACCTTGGGTCATGTTTTTTTGCTGTGCCCTTATCTCATACCCTATTTGCTCTCTCTTCAAAATGAGCTATCAACCTTGTTCAATGAACCTATTGAACTCACAGCTGAACAATTTCTGTTGGGGATTTTTCCGGACCGTGCTACTCCTTGGAGGGATTCTATACTACCAGTTTGCATTCTAGCAGCCTAAAGGGCAAATACTCGGTGCTGGATGTCGTCACAGATTCTGATAATACAAGAATGGAGAAATATAATGTCAGAGATCTATATTTCAGAACATTTTAATATGGAGATGTTAGGTAGAGGTTCATCTCCTATGTGGAAATGGCAGAGATGGGTCAACTACTGTGCCTTGACAGATCCCACATTCTACCCTTGAGCAAGATTTGGGTGAGGAGGCCTGGTGGCTACCTTTAATGAATTGAATGTGTAAACTATGCCCTGTGGATTGGAGGGGGGGCTATGCATTTAAATAGGTAAACAATATTAAGACTAGTTTTATGGAGACGGACCTTTACTGGTGACATTAAGTCAACTGCTGACTATCAGAAATATATGTAAAGTCATTATACCTTCAACAACCTTATGCCTATAAAGACTGACCAAAACTGAATGTTGACAATTGGTTCTATCAAAAACTGTATTTACATTTTCTCTGTAACAGTGTGGTATAAAACTTGCAATAAAAAGTAATTAAAAAAATGTGGCATTGGTTTACATCAGAACTTAAATCTGCTTTGTTAGAGAGGGACAAGTTATGGAAAAAAACACGAAAAACTCAGACCCACTTGGATTGGAATCAGTTTAAAAGGGCAAGAAACCGATGCACAGAATTAATCGGAGATACAAAAACTGCCTATTACCGCACAGAATTTGACACTGCCTCCAAGAATCCAACTAAATTCTGGAAAACCTTCAAAGATCTGTCTGGACATGTGCCTGGAAAGTCTCTACTCGGCAAGATCATCTCTGGCAATTATATCATTAGTGAGAGACTGGAAATATTGATTCCTTCAACAATCACTTCGCAACCGCAGGCCTAGCATTTGACAACTCACCTGCTGACCTACTACATCAACAGATTAGCAATAAAGAGATGGAACCCCATGTCATTGATCCAAGATTCTCCCTGACTTCTACCTCACTCAAAGAAGTTGAAGAATTGATGCTGAAGCTGGATACAGGAAAAAGTGCTGGCGCTGACACGATTGACCCCTATTTCCTAAAAGTGGCACAGCACATGTTAGCTGTGCCTGTAACACACCTATTTAACCTGTCCCTGTCCAAGGGGTATAGCCCACCCACATGGAAAATGTCACACGTTATTCCTCTGTTTAAGTCAGGGGACCATGGTGATCTAAACAACTACAGACCAATTTCAATTCTTCCAGTACTGTCAAAACTACTGGAAAAAATTGTAAGCAGTCAGTTGAGACTGTACTCAGAACCTGTGAATCTACTAAATCCAGTCCAATCAGGCTTCAGAGCGAAACATAGTACTATTACAACTCTCGCAAAGGTGACCGATGATTGGCAAAGAGAATTGGGCAATAGGAACTACAGTTGTGCTGTCTTTTTAGATTTAAATAAGGCCTTCAACACTACACTGTCAACCATAGACTGCTTCTATCCTCTGCGTACTATAGGGTTGGACTCACTGTCCTTGCAGTGGTTTAATAGTTATCTCTCTGACCACCTCCAGCAAGTTAAGGCTGAAGGTGAATTCTCAACCCTCAAACCTCTCCTGAGAAGGGTCCCTCAGAGATTTATATTAGACCCTACATTGTTTGCCATCTACATCAACAACGTTGATGATTATATAACCAAGGCCAGCATCCATCTGTTCGCAGATGATACAGTACTCTACTTAAGCCGCCCAACCCCAGAAGCCGTGTGCAGCAACCTGCAAGCCAAATTCAACTTATTACAAAACCAGCTCCTAAACAAAAAACTTTTACTTAATGCTAAGAAAACCAAAGCGATGCTTTTCTCTCCTCTGGTACATACAGCGAATCCGGCGTATGCAGGATTATTACCTCAAATTTCTACAATTCTCAGAGAAAAATTGGAATTCGTTAAAAAATTCAAATACCTGGGAGTATGGCTGGATCATAGGCTATCCTATATAGATCATATAGACGATCTTCTAAAAAAACTAAGACAAAGATTGGGCCTTTTCTTTAGGATCAGCCACGTTCTAACAAGAGATGCTAAAAGTATCTCTGATCCAAACAACGTTCCTCTCTCTAATAGACTACGTGGATTTCCTGTACAGTCATCGTCCTGCCTCCTACCTCATAAAACTGGACACGCTGTACCACAGAGCTCTGAGATTCATCACAGGTCTCCCCTTTTCTACTCACCACTGCTCCCTATATGCTGCCGTGGGCTGGTTTTCCCTCCAATATAGACGGAATAGAAATGCTGCCTTATGGACCCTCAGAGCAATTTCAAGCAAACTTCCACAGTATATCACTGACTACTTCCCTTTAAACCTTCCACAATACATTGCTGACTGCCTCCCTTTAAACCAGATAGGCAATTATGCCCTGAGAAGCCTTACAACCATCTCACTGAGAGTCCCCAAAGTCAAGTCTCACTTTGGTAGAGCAGCTATAAGCGCTGTGTTGTCCTCTCTGTGGAACAAACTTCAGAAAACATTGAAGCTGAGTACTCCAGTCGGTGTCACTACCTTCAAGACCCTTTACTCTCATCTCATCAAGGAGCCTTGCAACTGCTTTTCATGATCTTAGCCTAGGTCTTTTTATCCTACCTACTTCTAACCCTTAATCTTTGGTAATCTCATTCATCATGTGGATCTTATTCCTATCCTCTGCCTTCCTTTATGTATTCATGGTCCATTGTCATTCCTTGTCCATACTCCTACCTATCAAAGTTCCTAGTAACCATCTTAGTCCTTCTTTGGCAAACCAGTCCCTATCCCAGCTCTTCTACCACCTTTTTACTCCCTTACCTTAATTCCTGAAAATTGACCTGTGGGATCCTAACAATATACATTTATCTGGGTTCCTACCCCCACCTGGTTCTTCCCTTCCCTGCTCGCTGCTGTACCTCCTGACAGTTTTTAAATTGGTTCCCCAAGTTAAAGCGCCAGCAATATAACTGCACATGGGGACTGTAATCCCTACATGGTTCTCCTGCAATATGTTATCTTGTGAATGACACATCACTTATCGCTTCACAACTGTATATGGTTCTCTTGTAATATGTTCTCTGTGTATGTCCTTCATGTCTTGTACCATACTCCTATGTATCATATTGCCTCTGTATACATATTTATTTTGTACTTTGTGTATATATATATATATATATATATATATATGTGTGTGTGTGTGTGTGTATATACATTTTTTATACATGATGATTTTCCATGTGTACCTGACCTTGTTATCCCCAGGTCCAGCTTGCAAATGAGCTGTGCTCAATGATGTCCACCTAGATAAACAAAGATTTTGATTGATTGATTGATTGATAATGCCACCACTGGAGGAAAGGCCCTGGTTCCAAATAGGGCAAGGAAGGCAAACAAGAAGTAAAGCAAACAAGAGGAACAAATCAGTGAAACAGAAACCTGAGGGGAAAATTTCCACTAGAAACAGATATACCACCCTTTACAAAAGAAAACAGTGGACCAAAAATGAGGAAGATTCAGATGCATCCTTGGTAGCATCATTCCAGCCTGAACCAATGACAGGTACAGAACAGGTGTCTAGTGAAAGAAGATGCACAACACAACAAAAAGGTGCAAAATGAAATCTCCAGGAAAAGGGAAGAAAACCTAAAAGAACTGGGATGTTGACATTTTTAAAATGTTGGAAACCTTATCTTGCTGTTCCCTCAATGTTAATAGCATCAAAAACATAAAAAGAGGAAGGTCTATTTTTTCTATTCTAGAAAGCTTAAATGTGAATATTATTCTATTACAGGATACCAGAATACGCACCTTAAGAGAGGTTAGTAAAGTAACAAAAGAATGGAGAGGAGGGGTTTCCTTTTGGTCCCTAGGAGAGGAATCATGTTTGGGGTGGCCATCCTTAGCAAGGATATAACTTTAACTGAAATAAGGTTAATTGACCTGGTGCAAGGTAGGGTTTTAATGCTAGACATTATCATACAAAACCAAGAATGGAGAATTATTAACATATATAATCCCCAAGTAAAAACAGAAAGAATAGAGGTCATGTGCAAAATATAGCCTTTTTTATACTCAGCTAAGTCCATAATCTTTTTATTTTTTGGGGGGACTTTAATTGTATTCTCAGCCTAACAGATAAGACTGGGAAAACACAGAAATTATACTCAGATTCAAATTTTCTTAACTCAATGTATAAAATGGCAACTCTAAAAGATGGGGCTATAACTGGGATAGGATCGCCTTCACACACATTCCATAGAGGTAAATCTTCCACCAGGATAGATTATTTTTTCATTTCAAATTGGATCCCCTGTCATAAGTGTACTGTAACCCCAATAGAAATGTCAGATCACTGTTTATTAACTATTCATATAGGAACTCCCAAAAATAAACCAGGAGGCCATAACCACTGAAAGATGAATATGACAATATTAGAAGAAAAATAAAGGTTGGAAAGCCCTTTTAGAGGTAATTAGAGACAAACTGTCAGTTTTTGAGCTATACGAAAATATTGCCCAGTGGTGGCAGGAAACAAAAACTGAAATGAAAAATTACTGTAAATCCAGTGCTAAGTCCCAGAACTAAGAGAAATATATACAAAATTCAGAAAAACAGAAGCAGATTCAGGAACTGATTTCTCTAAAATCAGAATTTGGCCTAGATTATTCTGATCATATTATACAATTTAAAAAAGAAATGACTTTGTTTCAATATGATAGGTCCTCTTCCCTTTTTCTAGAACAGAAATACTGTATGAAAGGTAATGCCCAGACTCTAAATCTGTATGACCATTGTAAACAAAGAACTGATGCAAAGTATATGTCAAAACTTTGTAATACTGATGATATCTGTGTTGAAAGTAATCTGGAAATGTTAAAAATTGTAATAGACCATACCAAAAGGCTTTTCGAGTAGACATCAATAATCCCAACAAAGGAAAATGATTTTTAACAAGATTTAGGTGTCCCTGAGATAACACAAGAGAAGAAGGAGGAATTAATATGACCAATCAGTGAAGATGAGGTTAATAGGCTAATAGATAACTTAAAAAATACAGTAACCCTAGGCCCAGATGGAATACCAAACAAGTTCTATAAAAAAGCAAAAAGTGTAATACTAAAATACCTCACAGCAGTGTTTAATAGCATTCTCCAAGGACAATACCCACTTCCTCCTACATTAGCAGATAGCCTTTTGTTTTTTTTACATAAGAAAAATGAAAGAGAGAACATTAATAACTAGAGACCAATCAGTTTGATAAGTTTAGATTGGAAAATTCTCTGTAAAATAATATGTATAAAACTGGCAAAAATTGCAAGCATGGTAATTTGTACAGCACAAACTTGCACTATTCCCCAGAGATCAATGCTAGATAACCTAAAACTAGCCAGGGAAGTGTTCAATTTCCCCCAAGCTGAGGGCTACATAATATCTTTAGACCAGTCAAAAGCCTTTGATCAAGTCCCTCATGAATATCTTTTACAGTATTGCAACAGTATGGAATCCCAAATGAATTCAACAAATGGATTCAAATCCTATATAAACAAGCACCTATGACACCATTTGTCAATGGCCTAATGGGCTCTCATATGAGAATAAAAAAAGGGGTCAGACAGGGTTGCCCTCTGAGCCCCTTAAGCTGTATTTTTTCTTTAGATCCAGTATTTAGGAAACTAAATAGCTCACAATCTATAGAACAAGTATCTGGCCCGGGGAACATGCATTTTCCCTGTGCAATGGTTTATGTGGATGATATCTGCCTGTTGTTGGCAAATAACCCTTCGGTAACCCAAGCCCTAAAAATCATATAGGAGTTCTCTGTGATTTCAGGATCATGCCTTAATAGAGAGACAAGTATAGGGATGAGCCCAAAAAGTTAAGATTTTAGTCAGGGAAATGAAATAGAGGGGCTCAAAATTAAATCAGGAAACTTTAATCTTCTTGGAATATCCTTTGGAGATATAAACCCAGCAGATAAAAACTGAACTGAGAAACTGAAGATAGCCGAAGAAAAACTTTCAAAATGGAAAAGTTATCCCATGACCAAGAAAAAGAGGAAACACATTCTTAAAACTTTTATTATTCTAATACCTCTTACCCGTAAGTTACAGTTATCCAATACCCCCAAATTTAGAACCCAGAGTATATAATGTCTGCTTCCAGCTATTATGGGGCAGTCGCTTAAACCCTGTGAAAAGAAATATTACATACTGGCCTATAAAGCAGGGAGGTTTGAACATGCTAAACCCTGTTCTTTTCTTTTTTACTATTTTTCTTTATTCAAATATATCTCCTATTATTGTAGGAAATCAGCAGGATTGGGCAAAAGGCATAAAATCAAGCAATCAGAGTTTTTTGTCGATAAGTGGGCAGCACCAAAATGGGGTATGTTTATACAAATACCTTTAGGAACCTCGAAGTACCTAACAGATTTAAAAAAATAAATAAAACAATGGGGAATTACTATAAAAATGGTACAATTGCAACAGGAAGACATTGTATTGAACTGTTCTATATAATCATTGTTTAACAGGGCCAATTTTTAATAATCCACAGGAAACAGAACCCCAATGTCTAACAAAGCAACTAACAGATGATAGGATACCTCAGAAAATGTGGGACACCCTGCAGTTGTGCTGCCATGGGAAGTTCAATGTGAGGGGTAATTACTCACGTAAATCCATGGAGGAAAGATATTGCATTAGAGAGTCTTGTATAGTACAAACTGAAACAATGCAGCATTTATTCTTTGACTGTCCATATAGTCTTCAGTTTTGGGATTGTTTAGCGAAGAAATGGACAACTCCTGTAGTGGCCAAAATGTCATATACAAAACTAGTATGTGGGAAATATGGATCAGCATGGAACTGTTTCCATCCAAGTACACTATGAATTGTAACCACAGTTTTGAAATGGTGTTTGTGGCAAAATAGATGCCTTCTTTTTCTTCAGAAAAAAATGTGCCTGTAATGGAATTATTAGAAAAGGTATCCCAAGAAGTAGTCCTGGTGTATAAACATGAACAGTGTAGATTGCCAAGAGCAGTAATTAATAGTTGGTGGGGGTCTTTTCCTATTTTAATTTTTGAAGGTGTAACATGAAAGCATAGAAGTGTTTTGAAGAGGGTAATTACTGTACATTAGTATGTATAAATCAAGTTTAATTAAGATAGAGTCATTTCCTCTGAGGACAGGAAGAATAAGCTAATCTCAGTAATTTAATTGCAGGTGCAATGAGATGATAAGTGTAAGGGAGAAGGGGTAGTTAGGATAACATGAAGAGAGAGTGACTTGAGGGGTATAAATGGCAGAAAATACAGAAGATAGAGAGATAAAGTTTGTACATATGGGATGAGGTCTGTATAGTAAGGATTCATGTTCAGCAATATGTAAGTTTTAACAAAGTATTAACAGAAACATGCATGCATGAATCTCTTTATTGTTATATTATTGTATTAATAAAAAATTCCCCTACTCTTTTCGAGAAGGGCCATGGGATCTTTAAAGTTCATCTGAACAACCACCAGAACAGGCAGACGGGACCTTGGTTTAACGTCTCATCCAAAGACGGCACCCCAGTAGTGCAGCACCCCCCCATGCTGCACTACAGTGTCAGTATTGGGATATTAACCCAAGTACCTGGTGTGGTATAGAACCCACAGCCTTCTGAACTGCTGGCCTCAGAGGTGAGTGTGCTACCTGCTGAGGCCACTGACACTGACACAGGTGTGAGCCTTTAGAACATGAATGTTCCCCATTTCTTGCAACCTCGTAACACAGGTGTAAGCCTTTAGAATATGGTTGTTCCCCATTTGTTGCAGCCTCATAACACAGGTGTGAGCCTTTATAACATGCTTGTTCCCCATTTCTTACAGCCTCGTAACACAGGTGCGAGCCTTTATAACATGTTTGTTTCCCATTTGTTACAGCCCCTGCACAACAGGTGTGATCCTTTAGAACATGGTAGCTCCCCATTTGTTGCAGCCTTGTAACACAGGTGTGAGCCTTTAGAACAGTGATATTCCCCATTTGTTGCAGCCTCATAACACAGGTGTGAGCCTTCAGAACAGAGATGTTCCCCATTTGTTGCAGCCCCCTGCACAGGTGTAAGCCTTTAGAGCATGGATGTTCCTCATTTGTTGCAGCCCCTGCACAGGTGTGAGCCTTAGAACATGGTTGTTCCCCATTTGTTGCAGCCTCATCACAAAGGTGTGAGCCTTTAGAACATGGTTGTTCCTGATTTGTTGCAGCATTGTAACACAGGTTTGAACCTTTAGAACATGTTTGTTCCCCATTTGTTACAGCCTTGTAACACGGGTGTGAGTCTTTAGAACATGGTTGTTCCTCGTTTGTTGCAGCCTCATAACACAGCTGTGAGCCTTTAGAAGATGGATGTTCCCATTTTTTGCAGCCCCTGCACAGGTGTGAGCCTTAGAATATGGTTATTCCCCATTTATTGCAGCCCTATACACAGATGTGAGCCATTATAACAGGGGTGTTCCACATTTGTTGCAGCCTTGTAACACAGGTGTGAGCCTTTAGAACAGGGATGTTCCCCAGTTGTTGCAGCCTCGTAACACAGGTATGAGCCTTTAGAATATGTATGTTCCCCATTTGTTGCAGCCCCTGCACAGGTGTGAGCCTTAGAACATGGTTATTCCCCATTTATTGCAGACCTATACACAGATGTGAGCCTTTAGAACATGGTTGTTCCCCATTTGTTGCAGCCCCTGCACAGGTGTGAGCCTTAGAACATGGTTGTTCCCCATTTGTTGCACCCTATACACAGATGTGAACCGTTAGAACATGGATGTTCCACATTTGTTGCAGCCCCCTACACAGTGTGAGCCTTTAGAACATGGATGTTCCCTATTTGTTGCAGTCTCATAACACAGGTGTGAGCCTTTAGGACAGGAATATTTCCCATTTGCTGCAGCCCCTGTACAGATGTGAGCTGTTAGAACTTGGATGTTCCACATTTGTTGCAGCCCCTACACAGTGTGAGCCTTTAGAACATGGATTTCCCCCATTTGTTGCAACCTCATAACACAAGTGTGAGCCTTTAGTGCAGGGATGTTCCCTATTTGTTGCAGCCCCATACAACAGCTGTGAGCTTTTAGAACATGGTTGTTCCCCATTTGTTGCAGCCTCATCACACAGGTGTGAGCCTTTAAAACATGGTTGTTCCTGATTTGTTGCAGCATTGTAACACAGGTGTGAGTCTTTATAACATGTTTGTTCCTCATCTGTTGCAGCCTTGTAACACAGGTGTGAGCCTTTAGAACAGGGATGTTTCCCATTTGTCACAGCCTCATAACACAGGTGTGAGCCTTTAGAACAAGGATTTTTCCCATTTGTTGCAGCCTCGTAATACGTGTGTAAGCCTTTAGAACATGGTTGTTTCCCATTTGTTGCAGCCTCATATCAAAGGTACGAGCTTTAGAACAGGGGTGTTCCTCATTTGTTGCAGACCCCATACACTGGTATGAGCATTTAGAAAATGGTTGTTCCCCATTTGTTGCAGCTCCTGCACAGGTCTGAGCCTTAGAACATGGTTATTCCCCATTTATTGCTGCCCTATACACAGATGTGAGCCGTTAGAACAGGAATGTTCCACATTTGTTGCAGCCCCCTACACAGTGTGAGCCTTTAGAACATGGATGTTCCCCATTTGTTGCAGCCTCATAACACAGGTGTGAGCCTTTAGAACAGGGATGTTCCCCATTTGCTGCAGCCTCGTAACACAGGTATGAGCCTTTAGAACATGGATGTTCCCCATTTGTTGCAGCCCCTGCACAGGTGTGAGCCTTAGAACATGGTTATTCCCCATTTGTTGCAGCCTCATAACACAGGTGTGAGCCTTTAGAACAAGGATGTTACACATTTGTTGCAGCCTCAAAACACAGGTGCGAGCCTTTAGAACATGGATGTCCCCCATTTGTTGCAACCTCAGAAAATGGGTGTGAGCCTATAGAACATTGATGTCCCCATTTGTTGCAACCTCATAACATGGGTATGAGTCTTTAGAACAGGGTTATTCCCCATTTGTTGCAGCCTCATAACACAGGTGTGAGCCTTAGAACATGGCTATTCCCCATTTGTTGCAGCCTCATCACAAAGGTGTGAGCCTATAGAACACGGTTATTCCTGATTTGTTGCAGCATTGTAACACAGGTTTGAACCTTTAGAACATGTTTGTTCCCCATTTGTTACAGCCTTGTAACACGGGTGTGAGCCTTTAGAACATGGTTGTTCCTCGTTTGTTGCAGCCTCATAACACAGCTGTGAGCCTTTAGAAGATGGATGTTCCCATTTTTTGCAGCCCCTGCACAGGTGTGAGCCTTAGAACATGGTTATTCCCCATTTATTGCAGCCCTATACACAGATGTGAGCCATTATAACAGGGGTGTTCCACATTTGTTGCAGCCTTGTAACACAGGTGTGAGCCTTTAGAACAGGGATATTCCCCATTTGCTGCAGCCTTGTAACACAGGTATGAGCCTTTAGAACAGGGATGTTCCCCATTTGTTGCAGCCTCTGCACAGGTGTGAGCCTTAGAACATGGTTATTCCCCATTTGTCGCAGCCTCATAACACAGGAGTGAGCCTTTAGAACAGGGATGTTCCCCATTTGTTGCAGCCTCGTAACACAGGTATGAGCCTTTAGAACATGGATGTTCCCCAGTTATTGCAGCCTCGTAACACAGGTATGAGCCTTTAGAATATGGATGTTCCCCATTTGTTGCAGCCCCTGCACATCTGTGAGCCTTAGAACATGGTTATTCCCCATTTATTGCAGACCTATACACAGATGTGAGCCTTTAGAACATGGTTGTTCCCCATTTGTTGCAGTCCCTGCACAGGTGTGAGCCTTAGAACATGGTTGTTCCCCATTTGTTGCAGCCCTATACACATATGTGAACCATTAGAACATGGATGTTCCACATTTGTTGCAGCCCCCTACACAGTGTGAGCCTTTAGAACATGGATGTTCCCTATTTGTTGCAGTCTCATAACACAGGTGTGAGCCTTTAGGACAGGGATATTTCCAATTTGCTGCAGCCCCTGTACAGATGTGAGCTGTTAGAACATGGATGTTCCACATTTGTTGCAGCCCCTACACAGTGTGAGCCTTTAGAACATGGATGTCCCCCATTTGTTGCAACCTCATAACACAAGTGTGAGCCTTTAGTGCAGGGATGTTCCCTATTTGTTGCAGCCCCATACAACAGCTGTGAGCTTTTAGAACACGGTTGTTCCCCATTTGTTGCAGCCTCATCACACAGGTGTGAGCCTTTAAAACATGGTTGTTCCTGATTTGATGCAGCATTGTAACACAGGTGTGAGCCTTTAGAACAGGGATTTTCCCCATTTGTTGCAGCCTCATAACAAAGGTACGAGCTTTAGAACAGGGGTGTTCCTCATTTGTTGCAGACCCCAAACACTGGTATGAGCATTTAGAACATGGTTGTTCCCCTTTTGTTGCAGCCCCTGCACAGGTGTGAGCCTTAGAACATGGTTATTCCCCATTTAATGCAGCCCTATACACAGTTGTGAGCCGTTAGAACAGGAATGTTCCACATTTGTTGCAGCCCCCTACACAGTGTGAGCCTTTAGAACATGGATGTTCACCATTTGTTGCAGCCTCGAAACACAGGTGTGAGCCTTTAGAACAGGGATGTTCCCCAGTTGTTGCAGCCTCGTAACACAGGTATGAGCCTTTAGAATATGTATGTTCCCCATTTGTTGCAGCCCCTGCACAGGTGTGAGCCTTAGAACATGGTTATTCCCCATTTATTGCAGACCTATACACAGATGTGAGCCTTTAGAACATGGTTGTTCCCCATTTGTTGCAGCCCCTGCACAGGTGTGAGCCTTAGAACATGGTTGTTCCCCATTTGTTGTAGCCCTATACACATATGTGAACCATTAGAAAATGGATGTTCCACATTTGTTGCAGCCTCCTACACAGTGTGAGCCTTTAGAACATGGATGTTCCCTATTTGTTGCAGTCTCATAACACAGGTGTGAGCCTTTAGGACTGGGATATTTCCCATTTGCTGCAGCCCCTGTACAGATGTGAGCTGTTAGAACATGGATGTTCCACATTTGTTGCAGCCCCTACACAGTGTGAGCCTTTAGAACATGGATGTCCCCCATTTGTTGCAACCTCATAACACAAGTGTGAGCCTTTAGTGCAGGGATGTTCCCTATTTGTTGCAGCCCCAAACAACAGCTGTGAGCTTTTAGAACACGGATGTTCCCCATTTGTTGCAGCCTCATCACACAGGTGTGAGCCTTTAAAACATGGTTGTTCCTGATTTGTTGCAGCATTGTAACACAGGTGTGAGCCTTTAGAACAGGGATTTTCCCCATTTGTTGCAGCCTCATAACAAAGGTACGAGCTTTAGAACAGGGGTGTTCCTCATTTGTTGCAGACCCCATACACTGGTATGAGCATTTAGAACATGGTTGTTCCCATTTTGTTGCAGCCCCTGCACGGGTGTGAGCCTTAGAACATGGTTATTCCCCATTTAATGCAGCCCTATACACAGATGTGAGCCATTAGAACAGGAATGTTCCACATTTGTTGCAGCCCCCTACACAGTGTGAGCCTTTAGAACATGGATGTTCACCATTTGTTGCAGCCTCGTAACACAGGTGTGAGCCTTTAGAACAGGTATGTTCCCCATTTACTGCAGCCTCGTAACACAGGTATGAGCCTTTAGAACATGGATGTTCCCCATTTGTTGCAGCCCCTGCACAGGTGTCAGCCTTAGAACATGGTTATTCCCCATTTGTTGCAGCCTCATAACACAGGTGTGAGCCTTTAGAACATGGATGTCCCCCATTTGTTGCAACCTCATAACACAAGTGTGAGCCTTTAGTGCAGGGATGTTCCCTATTTGTTGCAGCCCCATACAACAGCTGTGAGCTTTTAGAACATGGTTGTTCCCCATTTGTTGCAACCTCATAACACCAGTGAGAGCCTTTAGTGCAGGGATGTTCCCTATTTGTTGCAGCCCCATACAACAGCTGTGAGCTTTTAGAACATGGTTGTTCCTCATTTGTTGCAACCTCGTAACACAGGTCTAAGCCTTTAGAATATGGTTGTTCCCCATTTGTTGCAGCCTCATAACACAGGTGTGAGCCTTTATAACACGCTTGTTCCCCATTTCTTACTGCCTCGTAACACAGGTGTGAGCCTTTATAACATGTTTGTTTCCCATTTGTTACAGCCCCTGCACAACAGGTGTGATCCTTTAGAACATGGTAGCTCCCCATTTGTTGCAGCCTTGTAACACAGGTGTGAGCCTTTAGAACAGTGATGTTCCCCAATTGTTGCAGCCTCATAACACAGGTGTGAGCCTTCAGAACAGAGATGTTCCCCATTTGTTGCAGCCCCTGCACAGGTGTAAGCCTTTAGAACATGGATGTTCCCCATTTGTTGCAGCCCCTGCACAGGTGTGAGCCTTAGAACATGGTTGTTCCCCATTTGTTGCAGCCTCGTCACAAAGGTGTGAGTCTTTAGAACATGGTTGTTCCTGATTTGTTGCAGCATTGTAACACAGGTTTGAACCTTTAGAACATGTTTGTTCCCCATTTGTTACAGCCCTGTAACACGGGTGTGAGTCTTTAGAACATGGTTGTTCCTCGTTTGTTCCAGCCTCATAACACAGCTGTGAGCCTTTAGAAGATGGATGTTCCCCATTTGTTGCAGCCCCTGCACAGGTGTGAGCCTTAGAACATGGTTGTTCCCCATTTGTTGCAGCCCTATACACAGATGTGAACCGTTAGAACATGGATGTTCCACATTTGTTGCAGCCCCCTACACAGTGTGAGCCTTTAGAACATGGATGTTCCCTATTTGTTGCAGTCTCATAACACAGGTGTGAGCCTTTAGGACAGGAATATTTCCCATTTGCTGCAGCCCCTGTACAGATGTGAGCTGTTAGAACATGGATGTTCCACATTTGTAGCAGCCCCTACACAGTGTGAGCCTTTAGAACATGGATTTCCCCCATTTGTTGCAACCTCATAACACAAGTGTGAGCCTTTAGTGCAGGGATGTTCCCTATTTGTTTGCAGCCTACAACAGCTGTGAGCTTTTATAACATGGTTGTTCCCCATTTGTTGCAGCCTCATCACACAGGTGTGAGCCTTTAAAACATGGTTGTTCCTGATTTGTTGCAGCATTGTAACACAGGTGTGAGTCTTTATAACATGTTTGTTCCTCATCTGTTGCAGCCTTGTAACACAGGTGTGAGCCTTTAGAACAGGGATGTTTCCCATTTGTCACAGCCTCATAATACAGGTGTAAGCCTTTAGAACAAGGATTTTCCCCATTTGTTGCAGCCTCGTAACAAAGGTACGAGCTTTAGAACAGGGGTGTTCCTCATTTGTTGCAGACCCCATACACTGGTATGAGCATTTAGAACATGGTTGTTCCACATTTGTTGCAGCTCCTGCACAGGTCTGAGCCTTAGAACATGGTTATTCCCCATTTATTGCTGCCCTATACACAGATGTGAGCCGTTAGAACAGGAATGTTCCACATTTGTTGCAGCCCCCTACACAGTGTGAGCCTTTAGAACATGGATGTTCCCCATTTGTTGCAGCCTCATAACACAGGTGTGAGCCTTTAGAACAGGGATGTTCCCCATTTGCTGCAGCCTCATAACACAGGTATGAGCCTTTAGAACATGGATGTTCCCCATTTGTTGCAGCCCTGCACAGGTGTGAGCCTTAGAACATGGTTATTCCCATTTGTTGCAGCCTCATAACACAGGTGTGAGCCTTTAGAACAAGGATGTTACACATTTGTTGCAGCCTCAAAACACAGGTGCGAGCCTTTAGAACATGGATGTCCCCCATTTGTTGCAACCTCAGAAAATGGGTGTGAGCCTATAGAACATTGATGTCACCATTTGTTGCAACCTCATAACATGGGTATGAGTATTTAGAACAGGGTTATTCCCCATTTGTTGCAGCCTCATAACACAGGTGTGAGCCTTAGAGCATGGCTGTTCCCCATTTGTTGCAGCCTCGTCACAAAGGTGTGAGCCTATAGAACACGGTTATTTCTGATTTGTTGCAGCATTGTAACACAGGTTTGAACCTTTAGAACATGTTTGTTCCCCATTTGTTACAGCCTTGTAACACTGGTGTGAGTCTTTAGAACATGGTTGTTCCTCGTTTGTTGCAGCCTCATAACACAGCTGTGAGCCTTTAGAAGATGGATGTTCCCATTTTTTGCAGCCCCTGCACAGGTGTGAGCCTTAGAATATGGTTATTCCCCATTTATTGCAGCCCTATACACAGATGTGAGCCATTATAACAGGGGTGTTCCACATTTGTTGCAGCCTTGTAACACAGGTGTGAGCCTTTAGAACAGGGATGTTCCCCAGTTGTTGCAGCCTCGTAACACAGGTATGAGCCTTTAGAATATGTATGTTCCCCATTTGTTGCAGCCCCTGCACAGGTGTGAGCCTTAGAACATGGTTATTCCCCATTTATTGCAGACCTATACACAGATGTGAGCCTTTAGAACATGGTTGTTCCCCATTTGTTGCAGTCCCTGCACAGGTGTGAGCCTTAGAACATGGTTGTTCCCCATTTGTTGTAGCCCTATACACATATGTGAACCATTAGAAAATGGATGTTCCACATTTGTTGCAGCCTCCACACAGTGTGAGCCTTTAGAACATGGATGTTCCTATTTGTTGCAGTCTCATAACACAGGTGTGAGCCTTTAGGGACTGGGATATTTCCCATTTGCTGCAGCCCCTGTACAGATGTGAGCTGTTAGAACATGGATGTTCCACATTTGTTGCAGCCCTACACAGTGTGAGCCTTTAGAACATGGATGTCCCCCATTTGTTGCAACCTCATAACACAAGTGTGAGCCTTTAGTGCAGGGATGTTCCCTATTTGTTGCAGCCCCAAACAACAGCTGTGAGCTTTTAGAACACGGATGTTCCCCATTTGTTGCAGCCTCATCACACAGGTGTGAGCCTTTAAAACATGGTTGTTCCTGATTTGTTGCAGCATTGTAACACAGGTGTGAGCCTTTAGAACAGGGATTTTCCCATTTGTTGCAGCTCCACTTAACAAAGGTACGAGCTTTAGAACAGGGGTGTTCCTCATTTGTTGCAGACCCCATACACTGGTAGAGAGTATTTAGAACATGGTTGTTCCCATTTTGTTGCAGCCCCTGCACAGGTGTGAGCCTTAGAACATGGTTATTCTCATTTAATGCAGCCCTATACACAGATGTGAGCCGTTAGAACAGGAATGTTCCACATTTGTTGCAGCCCCCACCAGTGTGAGCCTTTAGAACATGGATGTTCACCATTTGTTGCAGCCTCTTGTAACACAGGTGTGAGCCTTTAGAACAGGTATGTTCCCCTTTTACTGCAGCCTCGTAATACAGGTATGAGCCTTTAGAACATGGATGTTCCTCATTTGTTGCAGCCCTGCACGGTGTCAATATTAGAACATGGTTATTCTCATTTGTTGCAGCCTCATAACACAGGTGTGAGCCTTTAGAGCATGGATGTCCCCCATTTGTTGCAACCTTACAACACAAGTGTGAGCCTTTTGGTGCAGGGGATGTTCCCTCATTTGTTGCAGCCCCATACAACAGCTGTGAGCTTTTAGAACATGGTTGTTCCCATTTGTTGCAACCCTCATAACACCAGTGAGAGCCTTTAGTGCAGGGATGTTCCCTGTTGTTGCAGCCCCATACAACAGCTGTGAGCTTTTAGAACATGGTTGTTCCCATTTGTTGCAACCTCGTAACACAGGTCTGCGGCCTTTAGAATATGGTTGTTCCTCATTTGTGTTAGAACAGGAATGTTCCACATTTGACCAGCCCCCTACACAGTGTGAGCCTTTAGAACATGGATGTTCCCCATTTGTTGCAGCCTCATAACACAGGTGTGAGCCTTTAGAACAGGGATGTTCCCCATTGCTGCAGCCTCGTAACACAGGTTTGAGCCTTTAAGAACATGGATGTTCCCCATTTGTTGCAGCCCCTGCACAGGTGTGAGCCTTAGAACATGGTTATTCCCATTTGTTTGCAGCCTCATAACACGAGGTGTGAGCCTTTAGAACAAGGATGTTACATTTGTTGCAGCCTCAAAACACAGGTGCGAGCCTTTAGAACATGGATGTCCCCATTTGTTTGCAACCTCAGAAATGGTGTGAGCCTATAGAACATTGATGTCCCCATTTGTTGCAACCTCATAACATGGGTATGAGTATTTAGAACAGGTTATTCCCCATTTGTTGCAGCCTCATAACACAGGTGAGACATTAGAGCATGGCTGTTCCCATTTGTTCAGCCTCATCACAAAGGTGTGAGCCTATAGAACACAGTTATTCCTGATTTGTTGCAGCATTGTAACACAGGTTTGAACCTTTAGAACATGTTTGTTCCCCATTTGTTACAGCCTTGTAACACGGGTGTGAGTCTTTAGAACATGGTTGTTCCTCGTTTGTTGCAGCCTCATAACACAGCTGTGAGCCTTTAGAAGATGGATGTTCCCATTTTTTGCAGCCCCTGCACAGGTGTGAGCCTTAGAATATGGTTATTCCCCATTTATTGCAGCCCTATACACAGATGTGAGCCATTATAACAGGGGTGTTCCACATTTGTTGCAGCCTTGTAACACAGGTGTGAGCCTTCAGAACAGGAATGTTCCCCATTTGCTGCAGCCTTGTAACACAGGTATGAGCCTTTAGAACAGGGATGTTCCCCATTTGTTGCAGCCCCTGCACAGGTGTGAGCCTTAGAACATGGTTATTCCCCATTTGTAAAGCCTCCATAACACAGGGGTGAGCCTTTAGAACAGATGTTCCCCATTTGTTGCAGCCTCGTAACACAGGTATGAGCCTTTAGAACATGGATGTCCCCAGTTGTTGCAGCCTAAGTAACACAGGTATGAGCCTTTAGAATATGGATGTTCCCCATTTGTTGCAGCCTGCCAGAGGTGTGAGCCTTAGAACATGGTTATTCCCCATTTATTGCAGACCTATACACAGATGTGAGCCTTTAGAACATGGTTGTTCCCCATTTGTTGCAGCCCCTGCACAGGTGTGAGCCTTAGAACATGGTTGTTCCCCATTTGTTGCAGCCCTATTCACATATGTGAACCATTAGAACATGGATGTTCCACATTTGTTGAAGCCCCCTACACAGTGTGAGCCTTTATAACATGGATGTTCCCTATTTGTTGCAGTCTCATAACACAGGTGTGAGCCTTTAGGACAGGATATTTCCCATTTGCTGCAGCCCCTGTCCAGATGTGAGCTGTTAGAACATGGATGTTCCACATTGTTGCAGCCCCTACAAGTGTGAGCCTTTAGAACATGGATGTCCCCATTTGTTGCAACCTCATAACACAACTGTGAGCCTTTAGTGCAGGGATGTTCCCTATTTGTTGCAGCCCCATACAACAGCTGAGCTTTTAGAACATGGTTGTTCCCCATTTGTTGCAACCTCATCACACAGGTGTGAGCCTTTATAACATGGTTGTTCCTGATTTGTTGCATTGTAACACAGGTGTGAACCTTCAGATCAGGGATTTTCTCCATTTGTTGCAGCCTCATAACAAAGGTGCGAGCTTTAGAACAGGGGTGTTCCTCATTTGTTGCAGACCCCATACACTGGTATGAGCATTTAGAACATGGTTGTTCCCCTTTTGTTGCAGCCCCTGCACAGGTGTGAGCCTTAAAACATGGTTATTCCCCATTTATTGCAGCCCTATACACAGATGTGAGCTGTTAGAACAGGAATGTTCCACATTTGTTGCAGCCCCCTACACAGTGTGAGCCTTTAGAACATGGATGTTCACCATTTGTTGCAGCCTCGTAACACAGGTGTGAGCCTTTAGAACAGGGATGTTCCCATTTGCTGCAGCCTCGTAACACAGGTATGAGCCTTTAGAACATGGATGTTCCCCATTTGTTGCAGCCCCTGCACAGGTGTCAGCCTTAGAACATGGTTATTCCCCATTTGTTGCATCCTCATAACACAGGTGTGAGCCTTTAGAACATGGATGTCCCACATTTGTTTCAACCTCATAACACAAGTGTGAGCCTTTAGTGCAGGGATGTTCCCTATTTGTTGCAGCCCCATACAACAGCTGTGAGCTTTTAGAACATGGTTGTTCCCCATTTGTTGCAACCTCATAACACAGTGTGAGCCTTTAGTGCGGGATGTTCCCTATTTGTTGCAGCCCCATACAACAGCTGTGAGCTTTTAGAACATGGTTGTTCCCCATTTGTTGCAGCCTCATCACACAGGTGTGAGCCTTTAAAACATGTTTGTTCCTGATTTGTTGCAGCATTGTAACACAGGTGTGAGCCTTTATAACATGGTTGTTCCCCATCTGTTGCAGCCTTGTAACACAGGTGTGAGCCTTTAGAACAGGGATGTTTCCCATTTGTCACAGCCTCATAACACAGGTGTGAGCCTTTAGAAGAGGGATTTTCCCCATTTGTTGCAGCCTCATAACAAAGGTACAAGCTTTAGAACAGGGGTGTTCCTCATTTGTTGCAGACCCCATACACTGGTATGAGCATTTAGAACATGGTTGTTCCCCATTTGTTGCAGCCCCTGCACAGGTGTGAGCCTTAGAACATGGTTATTCCCCATTTATTGCTGCCCTATACACAGATGTGAGCCGTTAGAACAGGAATGTTCCACATTTGTTGCAGCCCCCTACACAGTGTGAGCCTTTAGAACATGGATGTTCCCCATTTGTTGCAGCCTCGTAACACAGGTGTGAGCCTTTAGAACAGGGTTGTTCACCATTTGCTGCAGTCTCGTAACACAGGTATGAGCCTTTAGAACATGGATGTTCCCCATTTGTTGCAGCCCTTGCACAGGTGTGAGCCTTAGAACATGGTTATTCCCCATTTGTTGCAGCCTCGTAACACAAGTATGAGCCTTTAGAACATGGATGTTCCCCAGTTGTTGCAGCCTCGTAACACAGGTATGAGCCTTTAGAATATGGATGTTCCCCATTTGTTGCAGCCCCTGCACAGGTGTGAGCCTTAGAACATGGTTATTCCCCATTTATTGCAGACCTATACACAGATGTGAGCCTTTAGAACATGGTTGTTCCCCATTTGTTGCAGCCCCTGCACAGGTGTGAGCCTTAGAACATGGTTATTCCCCATTTGTTGCAGCCCTATACACATATGTGAACTATTAGAACATGGATGTTCCACATTTGTTGCAGCCCCCTACACAGTGTGAGCCTTTATAACATGGATGTTCCCTATTTGTTGCAGTCTCATAACACAGGTGTGAGCCTTTAGGACAGGGATATTTCCCAATTGCTGCACCCTGTACAGATGTGAGCTGTTAGAACATGGATGTTCCACATTTGTTGCACCCCTACACAGTGAGCCTGCTAGAACATGGATGTCCCCCATTTGTTTGCAACCTCAAAACACAAGTGTGAGCCTTTAGTGCAGGGATGTTCCTATTTGTTGCAGCCCATACAACAGCTGTGAGCTTTTAGAACATGGTTGTTCCCCATTTGTTGCAGCCTCATCACAAGGGTGAGCCTTTAAAACATGGTTGTTCTGATTTGTTGCAGCATTGTAACACAGGTGTGAACCTTTAGAACAGGGATTTTCCCATTTGTTTGCAGCCTCATAACAAAGGTACGAGGCTTTAGAACAGGGGTGTTCCTCATTTGTTGCCAGACCCCATACACTGGTATGAGCATTTAGAACATGGTTGTTCCCCATTTGTTGCAGCCCTGCACAGGTATGAACCTTTAGAACATGGATGTTCCCCATTTGTTGCAGCCCCTACAGGTGTCAACCTTAGAACATGGTTATTCCCATTTGTTGCAGCCTCATAACACAGGTGTGAGCCTTTAGAACATGGATGTCCCCATTTGTTGCAACCTCCTAACACAAGTAGTGAGCCTTTAGTGCAGGATGTTCCCTATTTGTTGCAGCCCATACAACAGCTGTGAGCTTTTAGAACATGGTTGTTCCCCATTTGTGCTACCTCATAACACAAGTGTGAGCCTTTAGTGCAGGATGTTCCCTATTTGTTGCAGCCCCATACAACAGCTGTGAGCTTTTAGAACATGGTTGTTCCTGATTTGTTGCAGCATTGTAACACAGGTGTGAGCCTTTAAAACATGGTTGTTCTGATTTGTTGCAGCATTGTAACACAGGTGTGAGCCTTTATAACATGGTTGTTCCCCATCTGTTGCAGCCTTGTAACACAGGTGTGAGCCTTTGAACAGGGATGTTTCCATTTGTCACAGCCTCAGGTGTGAGCCTTTAGAACAGGGATTTTCCCATTGTTGCAGCCTCATAACAAAGGTACGAGCTTTAGAACAGGGTGTTCCTCATTTGTTGCAGACCCATACACTGGTATGAGCATTTAGAACATGGTTGTTCCCCATTTGTTGCAGCCCTGCAGGTGTGAGCCTTAGAACTTGGTTATTCCCCATTTGTGCTGCCCTATACACAGATGTGAGCCATTAGAACAGGAATGTTCCACATTTGTTGCAGCCTCCTACACAGTGTGAGCCTTTAGAACAGGGATGTTCCCCATTTGCAGCAGCCTCATAACACAGGTATGAGCCTTTAGAATATGGATGTTCCCCATTTGTTGCAGCCCCTGCACAGGTGTGAGCCTTAGAACATGGTTATTCCCCATTTATTGCAGACCTATACACAGATGTGAGCCTTTAGAACATGGTTGTTCCCCATTTGTTGCAGCCCCTGCACAGGTGTGAGCCTTAGAACATGGTTATTCCCCATTTGTTGCAGCCCTATACACATATGTGAACTATTAGAACATGGATGTTCCACATTTGTTGCAGCCCCCTACACAGTGTGAGCCTTTATAACATGGATGTTCCCTATTTGTTGCAGTCTCATAACACAGGTGTGAGCCTTTAGGACAGGGATATTTCCCAATTGCTGCAGCCCCTGTACAGATGTGAGCTGTTAGAACATGGATGTTCCACATTTGTTGCAGCCCCTACACAGTGTGAGCCTTTAGAACATGGATGTCCCCCATTTGTTGCAACCTCAAAACACAAGTGTGAGCCTTTAGTGCAGGGATGTTCCCTATTTGTTGCAGCCCCATACAACAGCTGTGAGCTTTTAGAACATGGTTGTTCCCCATTTGTTGCAGCCTCATCACACAGGTGTGAGCCTTTAAAACATGGTTGTTCCTGATTTGTTGCAGCATTGTAACACAGGTGTGAGCCTTTAGAACAGGGATTTTCCCCATTTGTTGCAGCCTCATAACAAAGGTACGAGCTTTAGAACAGGGGTGTTCCTCATTTGTTGCAGACCCCATACACTGGTATGAGCATTTAGAACATGGTTGTTCCCCATTTGTTGCAGCCCCTGCACAGGTATGAGCCTTTAGAACATGGATGTTCCCCATTTGTTGCAGCCCCTGCACAGGTGTCAGCCTTAGAACATGGTTATTCCCCATTTGTTGCAGCCTCATAACACAGGTGTGAGCCTTTAGAACATGGATGTCCCCCATTTGTTGCAACCTCATAACACAAGTGTGAGCCTTTAGTGCAGGGATGTTCCCTATTTGTTGCAGCCCCATACAACAGCTGTGAGCTTTTAGAACATGGTTGTTCCCCATTTGTTGCTACCTCATAACACAAGTGTGAGCCTTTAGTGCAGGGATGTTCCCTATTTGTTGCAGCCCCATACAACAGCTGTGAGCTTTTAGAACATGGTTGTTCCTGATTTGTTGCAGCATTGTAACACAGGTGTGAGCCTTTAAAACATGGTTGTTCCTGATTTGTTGCAGCATTGTAACACAGGTGTGAGCCTTTATAACATGGTTGTTCCCCATCTGTTGCAGCCTTGTAACACAGGTGTGAGCCTTTAGAACAGGGATGTTTCCCATTTGTCACAGCCTCAGGTGTGAGCCTTTAGAACAGGGATTTTCCCCATTTGTTGCAGCCTCATAACAAAGGTACGAGCTTTAGAACAGGGGTGTTCCTCATTTGTTGCAGACCCCATACACTGGTATGAGCATTTAGAACATGGTTGTTCCCCATTTGTTGCAGCCCCTGCACAGGTGTGAGCCTTAGAACTTGGTTATTCCCCATTTATTGCTGCCCTATACACAGATGTGAGCCATTAGAACAGGAATGTTCCACATTTGTTGCAGCCTCCTACACAGTGTGAGCCTTTAGAACAGGGATGTTCCCCATTTGCAGCAGCCTCATAACACAGGTATGAGCCTTTAGAACATGGATGTTCCCCATTTGTTGCAGCCCTTGCACAGGTGTGAGCCTTAGAACATGGTTATTCCCCATTTGTTGCAGCCTCATAACACAGATGTGAGCCTTAGAACATTGATGTCCCCCATTTGTTGCAACCTCATAACATGGGTGTGAGCCTTTAGAACAGGGTTATTCCCCATTTGTTGCAGCCTCATAACACAGGTATGAGTCTTTAGAACAGGGTTATTCCCCATTTGTTGCAGCCTCATAACACAGCTGTGAGCCTTTTGAGCAGGGATGTTCCCTATTTGTTGCAGCCCCATACCACAGGTGTGAGCCTTTAGAACGTAGATGTTCCCCATTTATTGAAGCCACACACACCACTGTAAGCCTTTTTTGATTCTTTAGTAACCAGGTAAGGCCCATTACATGCCCATGGCCTTTTTTGGGGGGCTGAACCAGGTGCACCAGGTAGGTTAAATAACTTGCTCAGGGTCCCACAGTATGTAAGAACAGGTTCTAGGAAACAAACCCTGGTCTACTGGATGTACCAAGCTCATTCACAGCCTGTTACTCTAACCTCTGTGATATACAGTCAGCCTTTAGAACATGGATGCCACCCATTTGGGGCAACCCCATACACAGATGTGAACTTTTAGTTAATGGATTTGCCCCATTCACTACAGCCCCATATACAGGTGTGAGCCCTCAGAACACAGATGTTTCCCATTTGCTACAACCCCATGCACTAGTACGAGCCTTCAGAAAACAGATTTTTCCCATTTGTTGCAGACCCAGGCAATAGTATGAGTCTTTAGAACACTGGTGTTCCCCATTTGGGGTAGCCCCATACACAGGTGTGAGCCTTTAGAACAAAGGTGTTCCCTATTTGTTGCAGCCCCATACACTGGTGTGAAGCTTAGTTGTTCCTCATTTAGTGCTGTCCCATAACACAGGTGTGAGCCTTTACAACATGAATGTTTCCCATTTTGGGTAGCCCCATAGAGAGATGTGAGCCTTTAGAATATGGAGCCTTTGGAACAAGGATGCCCCTCATTTTGGGAAGCTCTATACACGTGTGTGAGCTTTTAGAACAAAGATTCCCCCATTTGGTATAGCCCCATAACACAGTTGTTAGCCTATAGAACATGTTCACTATTTGTTGCTGCCCCATACACAGGTGCAAAGCTTTAAAAAATGGATGTTGTCCCATTCAGTGCAGCCCTATCACACAGGTGTAAGCCTATTGAACATGAATGTTCCCCATTTGTTTCAGCCCCATACACAGGTGCAAGCCAGTAGAACATGGCTGCCCCCATTACTAATCAAGAAACAAACACTGTACAGTACTCCTATTTTCAAAAGTGGGGCATTGCACTTTTTGAAACACTGCATGTGAAGCCCTCATAGTTACAAGGTATCCTCAGGTGCAGGCCCATCCTCAGCACTGACTGGTTGAATGATCACTGATGGTTTATAATCCTGAACTGAGACTTAAACCCATCTCTCCAGCAGAGGTAGACTGGCACCCCAGCCACTATGACACCCAGCCTTTTTTGATAAGACAGTCCCACAGATCTGTCATTCAAGGCACACAACTGCTCTCTGCAGTCCCTTTGTACTTTCCTGTTGTCTGGCAATCTTATTTCATCTTTAATTACTTTTGTGTAACGTACCCTTCTCTAGTAAGACATAACAGGATTACATGAAAATGTAGAAAATGGCAGAATTCTATTACAGCAGAGTGGTTGTTAAACAGGGTGAGCACTCATGGACACTTAGTACCATCTAGCAACTGTGAATCAGCATTCTGTTCCATTCGATGTGTACCTGACTAGCTTTCTAAAGCCTCATCTATTCAGTGAAGTGAACAAGTGTGTTATAGAGCAGGATAATAGCATTGGCACATCTGTTGTGCTCAGGTGAGTCGGGTCGTGAAGAGGGAACTAAGTCTTCCTCACAGGTGCAAGTGCCACCTCAAGCAGGTGTTGTGGGAAGGGAACACTGTACGTTTCTAGGTGGGTGGGGGGAGGCACCTGGCAAGGAGAGGCAGGAGTTATACTCACTGCTTGAGCACAGAACGGGATGGCTGCCTAAGCAATTGCTCCACTGGCCCTATGTAAATTATCCAGTACCATCCACCAGTTTACCTCCGACTGAAAACCCCCAAACACAGCACCAGACATATAAGAATACTGGCAACCAGACACCTACTCTCCAGTTGGAATAGGTAAAGAGAATACCACAAAATACTTGAATAGAACCTGTGGCTTTGGCCACTGAAACTTCCCAGATGACCACAACTGAGGACGAAGAAGCCCTTATGACGGCCAAAGAAAGGTCAGAGATTAAAGCACTGCCACACAAAGTATTAGAAGAGATAGCAGTGTTTAAATTTCAACAGAAGAGCTGCAGGAAAAGATCCAGGCTTTAGAGCACAGATAAAATGACACTGATAATTATCTATCGGGCTTAGACGAGAGGGAGACACAGTAAGATTCCTGAATACAACAGATGAGAGGGTGGTCAGCACCCTATGGCAAAGAGCAGAGGATACCAAAAACAGGAGCCGGAACAGCATCCTCCAGATCATAGGTTTCCTGGAGAGGGGATTGAAAAAAAGAATTCAGTGGGCTCTCTTCAGAGATCGTTCCCCAAATTGTTGGGCTACTTATGGACACCCATGCTTGAAACTGAAAGGTCTCATAGATCACAAGCCCCTATGCTCAAACCAGGGGAGAGACCCAGACCATTCATCATTTCCCTGCTAAGACACCAGGACAAAGAAAACAATCATAGTCCTGGTGAGGGAATGAAAACCCCTAATTTGGGACAGCCACCGCATCATGATTTTCAATTATTTCTCCACAGAACTGGCAGAGAAAAGGAAAGAGTACATACCAGTTAAAAAGGTACTTCAAGAACTGGGAATACCCTATCAGCTTCAGTACCCTGCCAAATTCAAGCTTATTAGGAACGGGGTGACCAGCTTGCTTGACTTTCTGGAGGAGATCACAATATACATCCACAGGCAGTAGACAGACAAACTGGTCTCCCTTTCACCCTCCAAACATGCCAGAAGCAGCCCCCCAAGATGAGCTGACCAACGATCCACACTGGACAAAGGGAACCAAGCCCACTAGCAGAGAAGAAATAAGGATCAAGGGGACATGGAATGGCAAGTTACCAGAGCCAAAAGGCATTGTGATAAAGAAACGAGGAGGAACTGCCAGCCCCAGACTGATGCCAACAGGGCGGATAATCCAGAATCAGGATTCACATCTCAGGACTCAGTGGCGAACCAGACTCCAAACGCATAGGACAGGAGCAAGAGATATACTCGGGTGCATGGAAGGGAAGGTTCAGGATTCCAGGCTCCCACCAAAAAGAGACAAAACACACTAATGCCAACCAGGTGGACTGTGCAGAAGAATCCACGGTAATTGAGAAGGACACTCGTGCAACGCAAGGTGTACACCGATCACCAGGAAGCATGGACAATCCGACTACACTTTAACCTTTAGCCCACAGAGGCAATCAAGTGCTTGAGGGACTGGGGTCCTTCTCCTTACTTTTACCTGACTATGTAATCAGCTCCCACAGCCCAATGCACCCCTCACTCTGGACTGAATTGTTATCGTAAGTTGATCTTTAACAACTCTTTTCCTTCTGTACAGGTCATGTTTTTTTTTTGGCAGGCCCACTGTCACTCATCTGCCCTGGTCATGGTTCCCGAGGCTTCCACTACCATCTATTGCTGCCTTTGTCCCCCAGTTCTCCCCTGGATTACCCCCGGAGGATGAGACCGCGGCAACAGTCCCCTATCCGCACTGTGGGACTAGTGACTGGTCAGGGGACTGCAGCGATGGTGGCTAATTGAAGCCCCAAGGATGGCTTCACTTAGACAGTGGATCCCACCTGCCTGCTCCTTTTTCCTGTGTTCTTTTGGAGGCGGGGACATGCAATGATGCCAGTGTTCACCCCGCCTCCCTGTATGACGAGCGCCGGTAGCATGAGTGTCTCCCAGCCTCCACCAGGAGTCCTCAGTGCACCCAACACTTACCCACCCATCCCCCTGAGAAGGAGAGACGTCCATAGGACGCTCCATCCTTCTCCCCCCGACCAGCCTCCAATGATCCGGGTCCGTTCCCAAACCCAGGTCGCCGACACCGAAAGCGGAAACCCAACCGCTGTGCTTGTGGGCCAGTTATGTTTTATAGTACTGCTGAGGAACAATCAGAACACTCCTCCAATACCTTATGTCTTCCCAAAAGTGGCTCAGATCCCTCCGCAATCCTCCAGATTGGGTTCTTTGGAATCAGATCAGAGCAGATTCCAACACAGGGGCTAGAGGTAGCAGGACTGCCAGTAACAGAAATGGCACTGACCAGAGCCGAAAGGCAGGGGCATCACAGGTTTCCTCAATGTCCCAATCAAATGGAAAATGGGTATGTACTGAAACAGCCTTTAAAGCTGTGAGTGAAAGAAGGGGCCCCGAGAACAAGGTACGTGTGATACATACCAGCCAGTTTGTTTCTGGGCTTTAAGGCTATTGATCTTTTTTCATTAGGCAAAGGCCAAAGGCATTCATTGATAAGGTCCCAGCACACTTCCACCTACACACAAAAGAAAACAATGGGACAGATCCTGCAGGGACCAACATACGAAAACATACTACCACAAAGGGGCTTAAGCCAAATTGGGGCTTCTTGTCAACTGTTCCCCCTTTCCCTGTAAGTGACCATATTCCACCCCCTCATGGAAGCAATGAGGCAGAATACCCCTACGGGGAATGCGCAGAGGATATCCTCCATACTGGCAGATGTTTAAGGGCCCAAAGGGAAAGATGCACAAGGTGGCCAATAATTTGCCTGGAGGGCTAAGGGGTCCCAGAAACCGTGAGCACAGTCGATGCACAACGCTCGTGTAGGGGGACCCTTCGGGACTGCATACAAGCTGTTTCTAAAACTTTAATCTTGTTGTAATTCAGGCGTTTAATGTTGTTGTCTTGGAATATATAAAGGGACACAGAAAAAGCCTGTTGAGAGGTGTACCTCATGACTACCCACTGTGGGACAGTGGCAATGAAGTAAGAGATGGTAACAGTGCCCCACAAATATAATAATGTTGGGCCTTATCCATGTTATGGTTACAAAACTACTCTTAGATGGACTTTGTGCCATTTGGTGCCCATGGAGTCCCAAATAATAGGTTTGCTCTTAAGGCTGGGTTAGATGCGGGATGAGGGGAGGGTCTTGAGGGAATTAGGAAAGTGAGAAAAATAGGCATCCCCTATATTCAGTAACACACAAGAAGGCAGACTGAATGGAGAAAGATGCTCAGGGAACACCATATCTCCATCACAAAGAAAGAACTAAGATGGCCCGCAGCTACTTGCGGCAAGAAGGTGGGCCGTACAGGTAGACTAACACAATCACCCCACATCCCCCAATAGAATCATATGACTGCTCAAGGAAACCCTCCTTAGGCAAGGTAGAGCTGTCGATTACAAACACGCACCCACACACAGAGGTTAGTATACGTCCGCCCCCACTTACACCAAAGGAGACAGGAAAGAGAGGGTGCACTCACTGGGAGCAAAACAGAGCAGCTGGTCCAACCCTGGCACTCAAATAAGCAGGTGGCAGAAAGTCAGGAAGAAACCACTCATAACATACAGACAGACTCCTACTGCACTTGGGGCCTCCTGGATACCCCCCAACCTGAGGGCAGGGACAGGATTGGCTGGTTCACCCAATAACTGAGTCTGCACATAAAATAAACAGTCTCATGGGAGACCCAAATCAAATTCACACACACCAGCTCTCCAGACGCACAACTTCTTTTGACAATGGGCACCAAGGTGCGATAATAACCCCCCCCACCCTAAGCAAATCGTGTCTACCCAAAATAGAAGTAGCTTTAGATTTCTCTTGACACCCTCGATGCCAGCAACACTTTCATAGGGGGTCAGAGACCATTTGTCAGATCACTGAACTACAAGAGGGAATAACTGGGTCTCTAAGACAAAAGAGCAGGGGCAAGAGAATGTATTGATTGATTGATTGATTGATTTAAATGTTTCACCTGGAAGGGTACAATGAACAACAAGTTGCTCATCTCCCGGTGTGACCTGGGGGTGAGGGTATCAGTGAAATCATACATACATAAACCAAAAAGTAATACAAATTATACAGTGATGCATGACAGTGTAAACAGTGCTGAAGATTACAGAAGTTAATGTAGATTAGAAGTGCAGCAATGAAAATATATATTGTAAACAACTTGCGGGAACAGATAAGTGCTACCTTCTAGAGTACCAGCTTTATCCAAAGTGAGATAAATAGCATTGAACTAGCTAGCAGGTGAACAGAGTGAAGTAAAGGGAACAGGAAAAGAGGGGTAAAATAGGGGTGGATAAGGTGAGGTATAGGAATTAGGAGAGGAGGGGTACAGTAGGGATGAACAGGCATTGCAACAGCAGTAGAAATAGGTAGTATGTTGGTAGGACATTAGAAGACGGGGGAGAGACAGCAGGGATAAGCCAGAGGTACAGTTCACCAAGAGGAAGTTTTGTAGGGGCTGAAGAGATGGAGTAGGAGGAGGAGGAGGAGGGGGATGAGTGGTGAATCTGGTGAGGAAGCATGTTCCATAGTTTAGGGAAGCGATGCGAGAAGGCCATCCGGCCTATAGCAGTAGACCAACAAGGAACTAGCATTAAACGAGAGTCATAAGATCTAAAGGAATGGGCAGGAGGAGGGAGGATGGATAGTGAAAAATTAAGATACGGGGGGAGTGTTCCAAACCAAAATTTGGACATGAATTCAAAGCAATGGCGGTGGCAGCGATTTTCTAATGTGAAAAAAGCCAGGGAGTGGTAGAGATTAAAGTAATGAGTGAGAGAGGAGGAGTCCAGAGCGAAGCGAAAGAAGTAGTTTAAAAGGGTATCCAATCTAGTTAAGGAAGACTTGGGAGCAGCACTGTAGACCACATCACAGTAGTCAAAAATAGGTCAGATCATCTTCTGGACAAGTTTGTGTCTAGCTGGTAGCAGGAGGCAGCCACAGTTCCTGTATAATGCACCAAGCTTGGGGTGCAGTTTCTTCAGGATGGCGTCCACATGTCCAGAGAAGTCGAGGTGTTGGTCAAGCCAAACCCCCCAGTACCTAAAGCATGAGGTGTCCTCAAGGACTGTCCCGTCAAGGGTATGGAAGGAGGGCAGGGAGGGGAGCCTAGAGAGCCTCTGTCTAGTGCCAAAGGTCACTGAGACTGTGTTCTTGGCATTAAGGAAGAGTTGACTGGAGCTAAACCAGTGCTGAACTTTACTGAAGTCATGCCAAAGCCTGGTTTCTACATCAACAGGGGACTGGCCTGAGGTGAAGAGGACCGTGTAATCAGCGTACATGTGGAATGAGGTAGATGAGTAGGCTAAGGGAAGGTTATTTAGAAATATGGAGACTAAAATAGGGCCTAAAATGGACCCCTGGGGTACAACAGTGTTGATGAGGAGAGGAGGGGATGTGGAGTCAGCTATTCTGAGTAACCGAGTCCTGCCTATCAGGTAGGCTCTGAACCAGTTAGTGGCAGAGTCAGTTAAGCCTGCCAAGGAGAGGGAGTTTAATAGAAGAGGGTGGGAGACAATGTTGAAAGCCTTTGCTAGGTCAACAAAGATGGTGGATGTGATCTGGCCACTGTCCATCCCTGAGAGGATAGAGTCAGTGAGCCTAATCAGGGAGGTAGTAGTGGATTGGTTCTTCCAGAACCCAGATTGGAATGAAGTGAAAAAATTAGAATCAGAGAGATAGGAAGAGAGTTGTGAGAGAACCAGATGTCCTTGGAGCTTAGCAACGGTAGGGATGAGAGATATGGGTTGATAGTTAGCAGAAGCAGAAGGATCACCGCCCTTAGGCAGGGGAAGAACAGTGGCATGCTTCCAAGCAGAAGGGACAGTACCCGTTGTGAAGGAAAGGTCGAGAAGGTCTGATAGCATAGCAGAGATAGCTGGAGCTGATAGATACAGCAAATTAGGGTCCAAACCATCAGGTGAGCTGCCTTTGGAGGGATTGAGAGCATATAGTGGATCCAAGGTGTCAGAGGGTGAAATTTTTGAGAAGGAGTTAGATGAAGAGGGTAGTCTAGGCAAGGGGGGGGGTCAGCAGGTCGGGAAGATGGTAAGGAAGATAGAGCAGAGGCACAGGATGCAAATAGGAATTAAATGACCAGGGCCATCACTATGCACATCTAAACACAGAGATGCATGTCTAGTAAGGAAATGCCTCACACCCCTTCACCCCCGGGAGGTCCACAACACCCCACGTTAAATAAGACATGCCTAAGATGCCAGACCAAACTACAGGAGAGATGTACAGGAAAGAAGAGGCAAACTGGGAACAGCACAGGGCTAGTGACCACCTGTTTGAGCAGTCAGTGGACCACAGCACAGGGATACAAGTCAGGCAGATACGGGGAGAGGACACCTCACTTGCTAACTGTACTGCACCCCAAGAAAGAATAAGAGACTATAAAGGTGAATGCAAGTAAAAAAGCACGGGCACTGGCTCAGTTTAGAAGAAAAAGGAAAATCTGGGGAAGCAGTGCACTAAGAGTGAGAAAATACACAGATCAGTACAGTAAAACTGTAAGCACAGTGGAAGAATGGCCAAGGTCAGTCTCACGCTCACATAGGAACACTAACTCCATAGGGGAAGAGGGTAATCAGGCAGGAAAACAATTTGATGCCCCATTTGACACCCTCAGGAGTATACTAAATAATAGCTTACCATCCCACAAAAATTTAACTCCTGGAATGTAAAGGGAATAAATTCACCAGTCAAGTGGAGGAAGAAACTAGGCTATCTCAATGACTAGGCACAAAGGTGGCCTTTTACAGGAGACCCACTTGATGAAACCGGAGGCTGACAAGCTTAAAACAGGTTGGGTGGGACAAGTCTTCAGTTGCTCCGACAATAGGAAGAGCAGCGGGGTGACAATAATGATTCACAAAGACACGCCCTTTCCGACCTTCAACATCTGTGCTGACAAGAAGGGGCACTCTCTGCTAGTCACAGGATCTCTCAGAGGGATAGACACCACATTATACTGCATCTATGGCCCAAATCAACATACGCCCTCTTTCTTTATATCATACAACTACTGGCAGAGGTGGACAAGGGGCAAATTCTGATTGGGGATGACATGAACATTGTCCCGGATGGCTTCTTAGACAGAAGTACACCCCCAACCAGTGGTATGCCCTTGAATGGCAAAATTATTAGTAGCTTGGTGGAAGAAACCGGAGTGGTGGATGTTTGGAGGCTATTGCACCCCATGTTGAAGGATTACACCTTCTACTCCTCCCCACACAACACCTATTCGAGGATCAACATCTAGATCACCCCAGCAGCCTGGCTGGGAGATACTATAGATGCCAGCATAGAAGCCACTCTTATATCAGATCACAGCCCCATAACATTCACCTGACTCCCCCCTGAACTCACTCCCGGCAGTAGACCACCCTGCAGACTCAATATCTCACTTCTGAAGGACCAGGAATTCTGCAGGCAACTCCACAGAGAAATCCAAGAGGTCCTGTGCCTTAATAAACCTGGAGACATGTACCTGGCAATGAGGTGGGACACACTCAAGGCATTTGTAAGGGGAAGGTGCATAGTATACGCCTCCAAAATTAAATGGACAAAAGAAAAAGACTTTCAGGAGCAAGCAGGTAGGCTAAAAGACTTGGAAAGGGAATATAGAGACATAGGCTGCAACAGCAAGACACTGAGGGTGCAGATCATTGGGACAAAACATTAAATGAACATGCAACTTCATCAGAAAGCAGAATTTGCATTATTTAAAATGAGACAGGCTTTCTGTGAGGCGGGTGAGAAACAAGGTAGACTTTTGGCCCACCAATTGAAGAAAAGGGAACAAAAGAGAAGGATCAACTCTCTCTGAATGCCCTCAGGGGAGATAACCACAGATGGGTGGAAGATAAACAGGGCCTTTCAGAACTTCTTATGAAACACTCAGATGTGTGGGCCTTCACGAAGAGGCTGCAATTGTCGGCCCTAAAACATGAGCAGTTGGAGCTCCTGGAGGCTCCCATTACAATGCAAGATCTGTCAGATGCCCTGGGAACCATGCCAAAGGCAAAGCCCCAGGTTCAGATGGTTACCCAGCTGAGTATTACCAGACATTCAAGCACTTGCTCCTCCCTATGCTGGCAGATACCCTCACCGAAGTAAGGGAGACAGGAACTCTACTGGCATCGATGAGGATGGCACAGATAGCTCTCCTTCCCAAACCAGGGAAAGACCCACAAAATTGTGGTAGCTACAGGCCACTCTCCCTCATCCCAGTGGACTGCATGATCCTGGCTAAAGTCCTGAAAGCCAGACTGAAGAAGGTCATCGATGAGTTAGTCGACACAGACCAGGTGAAATTTGTACCGAGTACGCAAGGATCGGACAACACAAGGCGACTCACCAACCTCAACTTGCGAGCCTCCTGCCTCAACACCCAGTCAATCACACTGAGAAAGTCTACGATAGGGTGGAGTGGCATTTCCTTTCCCATACATTGGAAACTATCGGTCTGGGCCAAACATGAGACGCTGGGTCTCAGTACTGTACAACGGTGTGTGAGCAACAGTAATTACTAATGGTATCCCCTTAGAGGACTTTCCCTTGGGAAGGGGGATGAGACAAGGATGTGCTATCTCCCCTCTCCTCTTTATACTTACTCTGAAACCCCTGCTACAGGAAATCTGTATGCACCCACAGATTCAGGGGATTCAAATGGGAGGGGAGTATAAGGTCACAGCCTATGCGGATGATATCATGCTAACCATCACCCGGCCAGATTCATCCACCCCTCACCTGGTTGAGCTGCCAAAGGAGTATGGTAAGCTTGCTGGGTATAAAATCAACATTGCCAAATCCATGCTTCTTCCATCACATTCCTAAGTGGCATTGAGGCAAGGGTACCCCTGGAGGATGGCCATTGCCCAAGAATCTATTAAGTTCCTGGGAGTCAGTTTCACTTGGGACCTTTCACAACTAGACTGCATAAACATATCTCCACTACAGGAGGAATCATCTAAAGACCTGGCTAGAAGTAGTCACTTCCACTTATCGTTAAGGGACAGGGCCCATGCATGTAAGATGATGGCTGCCACAAAGGTGCAAAACATCCTGTACAACATACACCTACCCATCACCCTGAAGCTCATAACCCACCTCCAGGAGGACATGCTCCCTTCTTTTGGAAGGGAGCAGTAAGACACCTGAACCACAAAAAAACAAGAAGCACAGCAGCCAAAGGGGGGTTCTACCTCCCTGATTACTGCTTCAAATGACTGGTTCAGAAGCCCACCAGCTCGTGAAAGTGGCAGCAGCCAACATGGAAAGACTCAGCAAGTGGATGGTTTGTGAACAAAAGCACCCTTGGAGCCCCCATACTGACCTCCATTTGCTTCAACAAAGCCCCAGCAAGAGGCATAGACCATCCCATCATCAAAAATGCAATAACGAACTGGGGTCAGAGTACCAAAATGTCATGTTGGAACCCTCAGAAAACAAAGGTCTTCCCCCTGTGGAAGAATCAACACCTAAGGATAGGGGGCACACTAGTAGATTGGCAAGACTGGGCCAAGAAAGGTTTCTGAAATCTACACCATATACAAGACAAATGCTCCGGGGTGCTACAGTCATTCCACAGAGCCATACCAGCACCACTGGAGATACCTCCAGTTGAGACACACTCTGGTGGACACTCTCAGCCCATATCACAAGGTCCAACTGATCACCCACTCGATGGGCTGTTCAGACCTCAGTCACCAGCCCATATGAAAGCAGTAAGCCTCTACCACTTGCTGATAAACTTGGGCCCAGATCCAATGGAGGCCACCAGGAAACAATGGGAAAGAGAGTTGCAGACACCCATCCCATTGCCTAGGTGGGAGCATTGCTGGAAACTCCTAAATGTAAGTATCCTGGATACTAAGAACAAACTCATACAGCAGAAAATCCTGCTGAGATGGCATAGGACCCCAGAAGCCCTTCACAGTTTTATGTAATAATGGCAAAAACCTAAAGGTGATCGCTGTTATCAAGAAGTCAAGAGTGCCGAAAACATTTTTGGCACTCTGACACCAGCGCACAACTAAACACTGCCAGGTTCATTTTAATATTTTTCTGTGGGGCTGTCCCCCACCCCCCCTTCTAAAGGATTCTGAACTGCAGGGGGGTGCATGTTGCATGTCAGGGGGTGAAAACATTACAAAAATAAAAGGTTCAGGCTGGGCACAATAAAAATGCAGCAGTGCCAGGACCCAAACCCCATACCTTGCCAACCAGCACCGGCAACCCACCCACCTTGCCATGGGGTCAGCTCGGCAACCACCACAGCACAACCCCTCACGTCCCCTTGCTGTGCATGCTCACTTCCCCTCCTCGTGCATACGTATAGCGACATCCTGTTGCTATACACGTCGACCCCCCCCCCATCTGGCTGCCCAACCCTACCATCGCTGTGAATGATTCACTGGGGAGCGGGTCGCCATTATTGTCAGTGCCCTTTCCCCAGCGCCCTCATCACAGGATACCACCCTTCAGAGATGGAGATTACTTTCAGGGGCAGAATGCTGGAGATGCCAAGAGCAAGAGGGGTCCCTCACGTACCTGCTATACTCATGCCCAAGATTATCCCTCTACTGTAATGAAGTACAGCAAACCTGCAGAGAAATAACCTCCGACATGTTCACCATTGACAAGATCTGGGTAATGCTAGGTATACCAACAGATTTAGGGGAATGGAGGGCCAAAGGGGTGAACAACGTCACCACTCACTGGATAGCCAATGCCCTCACCATGGCAAAGAGTCATCCTGAGACACTGGAAACAGCAGACTCTCCTTTCAGCTCAAGAATGGCTGAACGAGCTCAGCAAAGCAGTCATCTATGAAAGGGTTCTAGCAGTGACTAGAGGAAAAGAACAGAAATATATGAGCAGCCGGGAGAATAGCTACACTCACAATTCTGCCTGATATCCACTAGCAACTATCTTCCTGACTATATCAGGCATAAAGGCCAGACTAGACCACACCAACCCAAAGCCCCAGATTCGTCCTTTAGTCCTGACCTAATAGTGCTCCCGTAGTTCTCCCACCGCCTGGAAGGAATGTTGGCCAAAGGGGAAGATGCCCCCTAAACACCCCACAAATCAGTATGAGCATGAGACAACCAGAGTCAATAATCCACAAACACACAAACTTATCTTGCATTCCCCTCCACTTCAGTGCCTGTGTACTCTCTAACATAATTATCGTACTAAGAACAATGCATCCTAATACAGGCATTATTAACCCAGAATTTATCTCTAGTACTGTAACCAAAAGACATACGTCCCTGTATAGGAATATGTTTGTAACACATCGTATATGTAACACACAGAGGGCATCAATGTATGCATTGCTTGACAATTGTTGTAATATGTTATGTTTTCTTCTTTTAAACCAATAACAAATATTGATGATAAAAAAAGCAGTCATACTCAGAGGTCCATTGAAGCAAGGGCTTTATTCAGCAGGAAGGTTGGCAATGGTCACAGAGGCGGGTATTCAACAACAATATTAAGGATATGTGAGATAATAACTATCTATGCAATAAATAGATGAATAAATAAAGCTAGAAGGTGCACCTTTACTCAGTTAACTACTGTTACCTTACTGCTTCATTCACAAGGGTGCAGTGTGCATATATATTGGATCTAAACAAACAGAAGAGAGAAAGAAGTAAGTGTCATAGCTGGGATTTGAGCACAGACCACCTGAAATACAGTTCTGTTGTGCTACTAGCTGTGCCATGAAGACAACTGAAAACCTGGGACTCCCAGAAGCACCTTTACTCTTTCTCTAATGCACAACCCAACCTGGTGCTGCATAGATAATTACATTTTCATTCACAATGGTGCAGTGTGCACTATATGGAACCCAAACAAACAAGAGAGAAAGAAGTAAGTGCCTTAGCTGGGGTTTGAACCCAAGCCACCCTGAATACCATTCTGTTCTGTTACTAGCTGCACCAGCAAGGCAACTGGAAACCTGGGACTCCCAAACCTCCTTACTCTTTCTCTAATGCACAACCTAGTGCTGCACAGATAATTACCTTTTCAGTCACAAGGGTGCGATGTGCACATATATGGAATCCTAGTGAAGGCATTGACTTCTTTCTCTCTTCTGTCTGTTGCTTTACTGCAACTGTCATTACCTACAGTACCATTACTCCTTAGCCAACCAGTGCTAACCTATGCTTTTACATGTAAACATTTGTTACGTTCAATGCAATAATTCAGACTGGGTAATCAAGTCACTTTGAAGTCTATGCCAGGATGTTGAGAGGAACTTAGCAGAGAACTGAGACCTGAGCAGGGCACCTGGACTAAAAAGGGGCACTGGTTGCAACAGTGGAGCTGATAATTCAATGAGGAGTCTCAATTAGGCCACCGGAATGTTGGAGAGGTTTTGTAAACAGGCCATAGGTTCATCGGCAAAAGCAGACCTCTCTTGGGCTGCTAGGACAAGGGAAACAAAATTGCAACTAGAAGAAGACTCCCGGGCACTAACCCTCCCTTGAGCTGCCAGGACAAGAGGAACTGAAGATGTGGAACTTGAAGCAAATTCTTCAGTGCAATCCCTTTCTTTGGGCTGCTGGGACAAGAAAAAACTAGTTGCAACTTTCATAGAAGAGGAGAAGCTGGTCTTTGGATGATAGTCCAGGCTGCTGATCTTCGGACGATGGTTCTGGATACAGGACTTTGGATGTTGGTACTGGATGTTGGCCCTGAAAGAAAAAAAACCCACAACACTCCACAACAGAGGCCTTTCCTAGTGAGTTGGGTGGTTCCTAAGCTTCCTTTTCTTCTTAACGGGGTAGGGACTTAGCTTGGCAGAGTAGTGAGTGGGGCCTGTCCTATCTCCCTAATGCTAGCTGTCTCAACCACCACAAGTTGTTGTCCAAGGGGGTGGTGTCACAGGCTAGTGTGCACACAGACTTTGATCATTGTAACACCTAGGCAGTCTGTAGGTAGTTGCAGAGGGTACTAAGTGGCATTACAGCTGAGGCAGGATTGTCAAGCAATGTGGTGGTTCAATGCAGGGTACGTGGACATTCAAGGCAATCTCTCAGGAGGGTAGCTGGGGCAATAGTCCATTGCAGAGTAGTAGAAAAGGATAGGCAGTCTCTTGAAAGGGGTACCACAGATATAAGGCAGTTACTTCAAAGGTACCATAGATGTAAGGCAGTTAGTTCATGGCAAATGGGGCACCACACAAGTTCAGGCAGGTCGTAGGTAAACAGGGCAATACATAAGTTCAGGCAAGTCGTAGGTAAACAGGGCAATACACAAGTTCAGGTAGTTTGTTAGGCAAACAGGGCACAGCACTTGAACTTTAGTTCAAGAGGCAGTTCGTTAGATAACCAAGGCAATTCACAGGTTCAAAAGAAAGTTCATTAGCAGGACACAACACTTTAGTTCAAGAGGGCAGTTTCAGTAATGAAGTTCTGTACCTTTAAATGCAGTTCGGTAGACAGTCTTTCAGGTTAGGTACACTGTCACTTTAAACACAGTTCAATGGGGCAGGTTGCACACATTCAGATACTGCAGTTAACTGCCCTTCAGCAGTAACTCCTATGGCACTTAATGTGCCCCCTTCCCACTGATCTGCTCCTGTGGCGCTGTATTTAATGTGCTCAGTGGGTTACTTTAAGTTGCCCATCCCACACTATAATGGCTCCTATGGAGCCTTACTGTTCCACCCTGTGGGCAGATCCTTCACTGTGGCCTTGCTGTGCCCAATTTAGCTACTATGGAGTTGGCACTTAGCCATCTCTCTGGGTGGTCCCAAGGTGAGACAACACCCACCAGCTGGTGAGGCTTTGGCCGCTTTGCTATGTACCACTTGGTGTGATTAATTTAAATAAAATTAAAAAAACTGTAGCTCAGTTTTGCTCTATTGGGGCTACCCCACCTCTTGCTCTGCCCTCTGGGAGCTCTTGTAATTAGATTCAGGGCCTCCAGCCCACTGCTCTGACCTCTGGGAGATCCTTTAGTCTGGGGCCTTTCCCACCCTTTGTGCCATCTGGTGCTCTCAATAAACATTTGTGTTTTAAATTAGTTTGCTCTGGCAGTCAGCACCTGCCCAGTGGCACAGGAGGCAGTATAGCACAGTGGTTTAAGGATCTGAGCTGCAAACCTGGAGACCTGGATTTCAATCACACAGTCCCCACTTGCATACTATGAGACCCTGAGTAAGCCACTTAACCTCCTTGTGCTCCCAGGTCACACCTGTAAACAAGCTTCAGCTTAGTGTGTCTCTCCTGGTTAAACAAACAAAACAAAACAAAACAAAAAAAGATTGAGGCCCACCTAAAAATACATGTTCCCATGTATTCACTTTCTAATACACTAACTTTAAACACTAGAAATACTCATAACATTTTCTTTAACATTTCTAAACTTGTCTGAATTATTAGCATAATATATGCCAAGTGAAGAGTACATAACATCAGTAAAACATCTATAACTTCTATATTTGTACTACAATTAAGTGACCATGCCTTTTTTTACTTGCTTTTTACAGGGTTCCTAAAATGGTGACTCGCTCTGGAGGGCATCTATCATAAATCATTTTGGGGGTATTTCAAATGCAGATCTCTGCAACCTATGAATTTGAGGAACCTGGGGCTCAGCAGAACAAACTGGTTCAGAGAGATAGGTTGCTGAGGGATTCACTGCTGGTTCAGGAAAATTAATTGCTGAGGGATTTACATTAACCACATGAACCCATGGATCCTGTTTTGGCTAATCCATCCTCAAGATGCTCCTGCCTCTCTCTCAGCAAAGTGTCAATTGCAGTTCTTTTTTTTTCTAATTCTTCCCTAAAGGTACAGTGCAAAGTTTGAAGAGGTTGCAATGCACATTCTTAGTAGCTTTTCCATGTTCAGTTTGTATCTAGTAGACTGGGATATCAGGGTATGGAATTGCTATGTTGCGATAGGGGACTGGGTCCCATTTGGTGGAAAGTTTGTGTTATCTTTGTGTTCTTTTCAATAGGACTCTTTCTTCAGTCAGTAATGATGCTGCTTGAGGTTTGGTATAATATGTTGCTTTCTGTCTCTGTCAAGCTTAGCTCATGTTCATCTACAACCTGTCCAACTTCTTGCAATCTGTGGTGGTGCTCTTGTGCCCAGTCTGTGATAGGCAGTTTGGCTGAGGTTTCCACTGGGTAGACATCTAGCACTGCACCAAGTCCATAGGGAGTCAGTCATGACTGGCAAACATGAGGTAATATGAAGTGTAGCCAGTGGAGCAGTGAACTGTTTTATAGTGTATGGTGGAAATCCCTCCCTCCAAAAATGTTGTTATGCTGCACTAGCTACGTCAGCTAGTTTGTTATGCTGTAGTAGCTACGTAGCTAGTGCAGCATAATAACTTAGAATGTGGTCACGCGTGTGTGTACTGGCGATTTATGAACCACAGGAAATGGCCACAACAGTGAGAATTGTCCAAGGAGGTGAGCAACGATAAAAAAACCAAAAAGTAAAGACACCCATTGCCTTTATGAATGACCATACATTACAAAAGACAGTATATGATGGCACATAGATGGTAAGCATATTTTTTAAAACTCTCGAGGTTTCTGTGGTAACTAGACATCTCGAGCTGCACTCTCAAGGTCTCTGGTTACCACAGAAACCTCTTGAGTGAAAAATACCTTGTTGTGTATAAGCAATCATACACTATCCCCTGTATTACATAGGTACATGAGTTCTGGAAGAGTAGTGGGACAATGCACATGACGATACTCAGGAAGAGCTCTTAGCATTCCAATCAGGATCCAATTTACCCTTTCATAAAATTCATTTGACTGTGGATTGTATACAGTTGTTCATACTTTCTGTCTTCCATACAGAGTGCAAAGTTCTTGGGACAACTGGGACTCAAAGGAGGGTCCTTGATCTGTCCAAATTTTAGTGGGATGCCCATAATGTCACACAAACTGACACAGGAAGACGTCTTCTGTGGTTTGGGCTGTGGGGTCTCAAACATAAACAGAACAAGACAAATCAACATTACACAGACAGACTAAAAGCTATAAAATAATTCATCAGAACTATGCATCAAGTCCAGTACATTCCAATAAAAATTTTGATAAATCAGGTATGTAATGTACTTGACAGAAAGATAAAATTTTACCAGTGTTATCTTATGTGCCTCTTATTTTACAAATATTTGGGGCTCCAGTAAAGTGCAAATAGCCAAGCCTCCTCAAAATATATTTCAACAGGGAACATCAGTCAGTTAATGCATAGCATTCTAGCCCCTGCTTAAGAAGCATGGCCTCCCCAGAGCATAAGGATGACAGAAAAAGATCCCATGCCAGCAGAAGTTTCTCAGGTTTCAAGCTTCCTTTTATCTCCTCCTGACCTGTTCCTACTTAGTCCCCCTCCCCCCCATTTCTTCTCACACATCATTTTTATGTTGGCTCGCGCTTGCGCAAGAGTCAACATATTGCAGTAGCAGCAGATTTGGAGGCGCGGCCACTGTTGGCCGAATGCAGGGCACACGTCAGTAGGTGCGTCCCTCATTTCCCAATAAGGCAGCTGCAGGCACTGACACCAGGCATACATCAGGTGGCCACCAGATCTAACAAAAGGTCCGTTGCAATCATGCAGTGGCACAATAACACGCCCTCCCAACGTGCCGGTCCATCGCCTGCAGATTGCCCCGACCCACTTCACTTGCCGATGTTGGAGCCCCCTCCCCATCAACATAATGCCCCCTCCCATTTAAAATGTATGCCAAGGGGTGCCCAATCCCCCTCAGCGTCATCAGCCCCCAAGAGTCTTTCTTGTTCGGCAGAGCCCACTCCCCGTCAGCATAATCCACTTTTGTTGTGTGCGAGGATGGGCCCAATCCCCTCAGCTCGTCCCCTTGGTATGTATCGTGGCATCCCCCCACAAACAGTTAGGTGGCATGCTGGGAGCCCACCCCAGCATGCCAAACGGTCCCTCACGGTCTCCCTGCCCCCTCCCCAACCCGCACCCACTCTCTGTTCACCCTGTCCCCACACCCCCTCACCCCATACTTACCTCCAGAGTCCAGCATGTCAATCTTGATTGGACCGGGAACATCTGCACTCTTCAAAGTCGACCGTGAACTGAAGAAATGCTGGTAAGCTGTATAATGGCAAAAATAGGTTTTTTTCAACTTTGGTGCATATCTCAGCCATTTTTGGGAATTTTGGCACCAAATTTTCAACATGGGGTTATTGGGACCCCACTTCATGAATTTAGTCACTGTCATAGTGTTTTTGGTCCCAAAAGGTTATTTGCGGTCACTGCATGGAATCACCTTCGGGACTGATTCTAGAAATGACAGTGCCACTGTTCATGGAGAGGGCTCCAAAAGCCTATGTTGAAAATTTGATGAAAAATCAAAATATCTGTTCTGGCGTGCTTGCACAGTTTCCATGTACACTCATAGCTTCGTGAATTTGTAATATTTTCCTCCAGATTTTCAAAACTGGCATTTTCCCACACCTCCTTATGTACAGTACAGCTGTCATTTTACATATCCTGGCCGAAATGTGTTTTCATACGTCTGGCGCACAATAGCACGGTCGCTGTGCAAAATCAGTTTTTGGGACAGTTTGAGGAAATGACATTGACACTGTTCATGAGCAGAGATCCTAAAATGCCTATGTTGAAAATTTGGTGATGAACGTCCTTAAAATGACTGTGTTACAAGCGTGCATTGAGCGGTTTCCACACACCCTTGTAATTTACAAATTTGCAATATTTTCATGCCAGATTTTCAGCACTGGCATTTTTTCACACCTCCGTATGAACAGTACAGCTGTCATTTTTCACATCCTGCCCAAAATGTTTTCGCACCTGTGGTGCACAATGGCGTGGTCGGTGTGGGAAATCAACTTTTGTGACAAATTAACAAAATCACAGTGCCATTGTTCATGAGGGGGGGTCCCAAAATGCCTATGTTGAAAATGTGGTTAAAAAAAACCAAAAATAATTGGGTTACGTACGTGTGTTGCGCAGTTTCTATGCATGCCCATGACTTCACCAATTTTTCATATTTTCACTCCAGATTTTCAACGTTGCAATTTTTTTACACCTCCTCATGAACAATACAGTTGTCATTTTTCACAAACTGCCCAAAATGTGTTTTCATCCCTGTGTCACCAAATGGCATAGCCGCTGTGCAAAACTACCCTTCAGCTAACAAACTAATAGTGCTGCTCTTCATGAGGTGGGGGTAACAAAAAGCCTATGTTGGACATTTGGAGTGAAAATACCAACAAACGCCTATGGCGTTGGGGTTTCCAACTGTAACTCCCCACCCTGTAGAGACTGACAGGTGTCAGGGGTGTGACTTGGGATCATGGCTATAATGCTCATACCATTCCACCCCCACCCGCACCCTGCAGCCAGTGACATGCATCTAGGTCTGCCTTGGAGTGTTTGCCCCTAAAGTTCACCCCATTCTCTGATACTGCACCCACTTCAGTGTATTTCCTTATGGAATGGTGTAAGTATAATGCCCAAAGACCCTAAAGCATACCACGACACTTGTCAGTGTCTACAGGGTAGGGTGAAGTAGAATGGCATGAACATTATAGCTGATGACCCAAAGGCACACCTCAACGCCTGTCACTCTCTGCAGGGTGGGGTAGGCATTGGCTTCAGTTCAATACTTCACTGTCATTCCTATTATGCATCTCTCTAACTCCTGCACTACCAATGCCAATGCCAGCGAGACAACATTCAGCATTGACAAATGCTTGTTTGCTTTGCATCTTATACAGACTTTCATCTCTGGGCCCCTTTTAACACTTTCCTACTTCACTTCCTGCTATTTATTTTAAATTGCTGCTCAATAGATACAAATACTGCTTATGTTGCTCAGTTTTGCTATTCACCTGAAGAAGGGACCTGTGAGGCCCCAAATGCTTGTGTATAATTCCATCTTTGTACAAGATACTTATTGATCCAATAAAAGGTATCAAACCTTCCATCATGTCCTGTTTCCAAGGACCAATACGGCTGGAATCTCTTTTTACAAAGTAATGGAAGATATCGCAATTCACCATCTAAAATGGCAACTCTGCAACATGAAGAAAAAGGAAGCCAAATTTAACAGTGACATCTACTTCCTAACTGCATGCAAAAAAAACAGAACATTATACCTAAAGGACTTCAGATCTACAACCTACTGCGAACTACATACAATTCAAGGTATGCATAACAACTACCTGTGTGTTGTAGGACATCTGAGAAACTCAGGAATCACCTTATTCATTAGATATACGCTAGAAAATCTCACCTTAAAAATACATTTTCTAAACTTTCACACACCCTTCAAGGAAACAGCAATGTATTACCAGGATTTAGCTGTGATCTCCAAACACACTACCAAAAAAGTTCTCCAGGTTGCCCTATCACAGAAGAGGAGGAAACTCAGAGAACTACAAGACAGCAGCCACAACAACACCATGACTCATCCAGGGGAAGTAAACCACAGCATGAGCATTGTGGAACAAGATAATACACTGCAACAACTACCAGTGATCAACCTATCTAATAAAGAACTTGCACAAGTTGAAACATATGTATTATCCAAGGGCTTAACGTTCTGCTCCATACAGGAATTTGATAACATTAGATTCTGTGATGAGATAGAAGAATTAGACAGCTTCGTCTAAAACAATATTTCTTTGATAAAAACAACACACAAACACATTATGACAGCACAAAAAAAACATTAGACTGGACCCCTCAGAACAGATGCAACCCCAAGTTGGATGCCTACATCTACTGCTTCCATGGAAGAATAAACTCCTAAATCCTTTGCAAACAGCAGAAACTCCTGTATAATACCACACCACTGGAAAAGAGGGCAATACAAACTCTGAAAAACAACCATAACCTTGTAATAAAACAAGCTGACATGGGCAGAGCTGTAGTTGTGATGAACACAGAAGATTACATTAAAGAGGCACACAGACAGCTGTCAGAGACAACTTATTTTAGTGAACTCACTGAAGACCCTACTATACAATATACAGAAGAACACAAATAAACCATCCTGTCTCTACCAAACAACATTCAAGAACAGTTAAAAATATTAATTCCAAACAAACCTACTTCAGGGAGATTCTATATGCTACTCAAGATACACAAACCAGGGAATCCAGGATGACCCATCATCTCTGCCATTGGCACACTCACTGAAAACATTTCAGGACTCATTGAATCCATTTTAAAACCACTAGTAAGAGCTACTAGCAGTTTTATTCAGGACACCACAGCATTCCTCAGGAAATTGAAACAAATGGGACAGCTGCCACCTAGACTATCCTAGCCACAATGGATGTCATTATCCTGTACACTAATATCACACATGAATATGGCATAGCTGCATGTCAGAAATTTTTAAAGGAAAACACATCTGAAGAAGACATTCCAGGAACCATCATCAGCACCCTAATAAAATTCATTTTGACACACAACAACTTCACCTTTAATGGCAAGCACTTTTTACAGATCATGGGGACAGCCATGGGCACTAAAATGGCACCACAATATGTCAATCTCTTCATGGCCTGTTTAGAGGAGGATTTATTTTATTTCTTTTTAAACACCATCCCTCAGCCCGGTGGTGCTGATGGTTGAGGTGCTGGACACCACACCTCGCACCATACTGGCAACCCGGGTTTGGACGCAAGCCCGGGCCGTCAGGGGTCGGCGGGGTGGGATAGGATACAGCATCCAATGGACTGCTCTCCTGTTCCTGGGGAAGGATCCAGGGAGCCAGCACTCTGCAGTGGCCCCCAGTGATGATCGGGGGCACTGTCAGAGCTAGCCGTAGAAGGATGGAGTGCGGCAGACATCGGTACATCAGTGCCCAGATGTCATTGCATGCTTGCACTCTCAGGGGTAGAAAAAAGTTAAAAATGGTACAGCACAGGCCGCAGAGTTTGATGGCTGCACTCCGCCAGCTGAATGATGCCCGATGCACGTGACGGTAATGGTTCCTCATCTGGCGCGGGGGCAATAGGAGGTGCCCCTCTCGAAGGCAGACCTGCATATGCCAGCTGGGCATGCCATGTCGGGGTCGGAGATGGAGCTGAGCGGTGGCTGGATTCAGGCAGGTCAGTGGCTACAAGGAGTAAAATATGGCATGATAAAAATTAAAAAAAAAAACACAACTATAAACCATCTGTCTACCTCTGATAAATTGATGACATATTCCTGATTTGGACAGAAGGTGAAGACTCTCAAAAATTTCCATCATGATTTTAACAACTTTCATCACTCTATAAATTTCACTATTGAATACTCCACCACCAGCATACATGTTCTTGACACCACAGTCAGTATCACTAAAAATGGACATATACGAACTGCTCTTTACAGAAAATCCACAGATAGATACTGCTACCTGCATAATTCCAGCTTCCACCCAAATCATACAAAAAAATCTATAATCTACAGTCAGGTAATTCAATACCATCGAATCTGCTCTGATGAGAGAACAAGAGACAGACAGTCCTCCTTACTTCATAATTCCTTAATTCAGTAGGGCCACTCTCCAAGACAAAGTGACAGAGAATTTGAATGGGCCATATGAATACCATGAGACAATCTGCTGGAATACAGGCAAAAACATCAACCTGACCACACACCCTTAGTGGTCACTTATAGCCCCATGCTAAAACCCCTTCAGAAAATTATTAAAGAACTACAACCCATGCTGAGAGAAGATGAAACACTGAAGGACATCTTCCCTGAACCACCTGTCATTGCCTATAAGCAGCCCCCCATCCTCTCGAACATAATAATTCATAACAAACTCCCAGCAGACCATAATATCTGGGAAACAAGAGGGACAACACCATGCAACATGGAAAAATTATTTATTGTTTATTTAGATCTAGGATTATAATTACCTTTGAGCCAAGGCTCTTTTACAAAGGTTCCACATCAGGAGAGTACATACATAATGTAAAATGTAAGACCTGCACACACATATGTACACAGGCCACCATCAAGACAAGCCAGAACAACATAATACAAATTAATGGATCCTACATATGTCAATCCAGCAATGTTGTTTACCTAATTTAGTGCAACAAATGGATGTTATACTGGGGAAACTAGTAAACCACTGAAAACCAGGATGAATCACCACTGTCACACAACAGTAAACCAGGTTAGCAGCACACCGGTAGGAAACCATTTTTCACAAACAGATCACTCTGGCTTGGATTTATCTGTCTTGATACTAAGAAGCAACTTCAAAAACACACAGGACAGAAGGACATCGGAATTGAAATACATTAAATAATTTAAATCTAATATTTCTTAACTGAAATGGGACATTGGATTTATGACACACTATGGTAAACTGCAATTCTCTTTTATTGTGGACTAAATCATTACATCATTTATCACACTTTGGTTCTGTATTTCTCTTGTTATTGTTTTTTTCTGAGTTCCTGCCTACTCTACTTTTTTTACCTGTACCTTACATCCTCCCTGCCTCTCCTACAAACTCTTCAGCTCAGTCCTGTCCACGCACTGTTTTTTTCACACCTACTGTTTATACTACCTCACAATCTTTTCAACTGGGCCTTTGTTCTTTTGTGTCTTCTAATTTCTTGACTTCCATGCATTTCTTAGGCATCTCCTGTCTATTCTACCCTTACAGCTAACCTTTGATCTCAGATCTTTCTTATCTGTGTTCCTGTCTGGTCCTTTGTTTTCCCTTTCAAGCTTCCTTTTATCTCCTACTGACCTGTTCCTACTTAGTCCCCTTCCCATTTCTGCTCACACATCATTTTTTACTTCACATCTTATATATACTTTCATCTCTGGGCCCCTTTTATTACTTTCCTACTTCACTTCATGCTATTTTTTTAAATTGCTCCTCAGTAGATACAAATACTGCTTATGTTGCTCAGTTTTGCTATTCACCTGAAGAAGGGACCTGTGAGACCCTGAAAGCTTACAAATAATTCCATCTTTGTACAAGACACTTGTTGGTCCAATAAAAGGTATCAAACCTTCCATCATCTCAGTTTTACCCCTAATTATATAGGACAAGCATTCAAGGGCAAGTACTTCTGAAGTCAAATTATGCTACTGCTGCATGGTAGAGTTGGCCCCAGAGACCCATGTATTTAATATACAATACCTAGCTAAAGCTAACAAAATTTGGGTCCATCTGGGCATAAGAACCCACCCCCATGCCCCAGATCCTCTATACTGAACAAGAACAGTAGAGAGATCAATGGGAGCTGGTGGCACAAGAGGGCTCCCATGTTCTGCGTTGCACCTTGCCAGAATGTCTGGAGAGTGAGGCATGACCAGAAACAGTAAAAGTAGGATCTCAGGTCCTTGCCACACCTATCGCACATCATAGACACAGCAGGATTAAATTTATGAACAATTGTAGGGGGGCAATAAAGTCTATGGATAAATTTATGAAAGGACTCCTTGTACTTATTACATACCAGGAGCCCCTATGCAAACTTAAATTAAACCCATTATCTGCCTGGATTTGCACTCCCAAGTCTCTTTCCCATAGGGATTTAGTTTTACCTAAGACATCAAGTAAATATTGTCTCCCTATATATGCCAGCTTCCTGTTCAACACCCTGGCATCCCTTCTGGCCTGGAATACAAGATGTTCCACCTTTGCTAAGGGAGAATCCATTCCAGAGTCCCTACCCATGCCTTTTACATAAGCCCTCACCTGCAAAAAGCAAAAAAGATGGGCGTGTGTGACAGGCCTGTGCTCCTCTGGAGTTCCTCAAAAGAAAGGAAACCATGCTGTGTTAGAAGAGCTCCAATGTATTTGATGCCCTTCACCTTCCACTCCCTGAACCCCAGATCCTCCAAGCCAGGTATAAAAAGGGATTTTTGGCAATTGGTAAAAGTAGAGTTTCTTCATCATGCACTCCCAGTACCTACCAGACCTGGTCCCAACAATCCAGCACTGATAGTACCAAGGGATTGGCTCATGTTAGCCCTTCATATGCTCTACGCCCCCATCTTGATAAATAGGCAGAAAGTTACCCTGGGCAGTCCAACTCCTCCAAATCAAGCCAGCCTGCTTCTGTCAGACTGTTAACCCAGCCCTGAATATAGCGAAATTAGGTTGCCAAATAATCATTCTTAAGGTCAGGGAAATTCAGTTCATCATTGTTCGAATCTGCTTTTAGATGCTAAACACTAGATCGAGGCCCCCTACCCTGCCATATAAAATCAGAGAAAGCCTTCTCCAACCTGTTTATGTCAGCCGTGACAAGACCAACATGCCCCATCTGCATCATATAAAGAAGTCTGAGTAATGTATTCATTTTTATGAGGTTAATGTGGCCAAGCCAGGAATTGGGCAACACCCTCCACCCTCGCAACTCCTCCTCGACTGATCTCACCAGAGGGGTATAGTTGAGATGATACAAGGAGCCCAAATCCCTTCCTACCTGAATTCCTAACTACTTAAATGAGGTCTGTACCTCCTGTAACCCCCACCTATTAGTTTGAGACATACTTGCAAGTACACCCAAGATCATTATTTCAGATGTTCCTAAGTTAATTTTGTACCCAGAAACAGGGAGAGTAGGGGTAGCACAGATGTTTGGGGTTCCATGACATATAGGAGTATGTCATTTGCATAAAGGGTAACTTAATACATATTGCCAGACTTTCCCATCACCTCCTTGATATTAGGATAATTTTGCATGCTGATAGCCAATGGCTCTATGGCCAAGGCAAATTACAATGGGGAGAGGGGGTACCCCTGCCTTATACCCCTATGCAAAGAAAACCTTTCTAAAAGGGAACCATTCACCAGGACGGATGCCCCCGGGGATTTATAGAGTACCTGGACCAGCCCCACGAAGCCGTCCTCCAGACCAAACTGATTCAACACCTCAAACAGGTATTCCCATTCTATACGATCAAATGCCTTTTTGGTATCCATGGACAGCACAGAAGTGCTGCCATACTGCCGAGAGGCCCCCACACACTATGTTTAACAGTTTGCACCTGTTATGATAGGAAAGGCACCAGTGAATAAATCTGGCCTGGTCTGGGTGGACCAGCCCCAGAAGTAAATGGTTCAGGCGACTTGCCAAGATCTTCACCAGTTTATTACCCCAGTCAAAAAATGTATTCTTAATGAATAGCCATGTTTTCCATGCTTCCCCCAGTAGTAAGCTATTTAGGGCTTCCCATGCTGCAGTTAACTGTTGTCGAGTGTCTCTCTCCTCCCCTTTGGCTACCCTACCCTCAAGGTCTTTAACCCTACGCTCCAGGTCCAGTTTCTTTTGCTTTTGTTCCCTTTTATAATTGTCTACATAACTAATCATGGCCCCTCGCATAAAAGCTTTACCAGCATCCCAGTATATTCTACTATTCATGGCAGAAGACTGTTTTTATTCATTGTAGTTTCTATTGATCCCTCAGATAATTCTGAAATTCTTTCCTACCTGGCTTATACAGTATGTCGGGAACCTCCACGATGGTGGACCCCCTTGTTCTTCAATCCCCCACAAGGACAAATTGACCATAGCATGGTCCATGATATGAATAGGGCCATGTTTGTCAGATATTAGCCTAGAGTACCAGTTGCGGGGCATGAAGATGTAATCAATTCAGGACCATGCTTTATGGGGATTAGGGAAAAAAAGTACATTTCATGTCCCTCGGATTAGCTGTCCACCAGCTATCAATAAGATCCAACTCAAGTAATGCTAGCTGCCACTGCCGCATAATTCCCTTTCCCCTCCCCCAACCCTCCGAATGGTCCAGGATAGGGTCCAAAGTGCCAATAAAGTCACGCTCCATTATTAAACCTGGAAACTGTTCTTTAACAATTATATCCAGAATCAATTGATAGAAGGGCAGATCAAAAACTGAAGGGGAATAAATGCTGGCAAACATCACTTGCTCCCCAGATAGCATTCCCACCACAAAAACATATCATCCCTCTTTGGGGTCTGCCACCACACATCTCACTCGAAAGGGGAGATGCTTGTTGATTAGCACTGCCAATTCCCTCTTGTGCAAAGAAAATGATGCAGCATAACATGTGCCTACCCACCCACGCACCAGTTTTTGATGCTCAGATGCCTCGAGGTGCGTCTCCTGTAGCAGAGCAACATGTGCATGCTGTAGTTTTAAGGCAGATAACAGATTGGTACATTTAACTGGGGAGGAGAAACCCCTGACATTCCACGCAATTATGTTTAGCTCTTTAACTGAACCCATACTGAATTACAGAGATGTTTGAATGAACAACCATGTCCCCAGAGATATTACCCATTCAGTTACGTGGGGAATCCCCTGCAAGAGGCAACACCATTAGTTTGCTTGAAACCCCCCCCCCCAAAATTGAAAGAACCCAGTAGAACCATGTAACAATAGAACAAACATTGAAACAAACAAGCTTCCCCCTCTTCCCTACCCAAATCCCCCAACCCACTGTACTCCCAACTAAACCACAGAACTTTGTAGCAACAGCAATACAGCTGAAAAATAGCCACATCCCATCAGAGTAAACATATATCCCCACTCCCCCCCCAAGAATTACTTTTAAATAGCTACATTTAAAAAAGAAACCATAACATAATCAGTGCCATGTAGGGCACCCACCACCCCCACAAGGCAACAATGAGGCACACAACCAGCCCCTCCACCAAGGAGTTCAGGAAAGTGCTCCCCCACTGGGGTTATCCACTCACCCCGCAGGGCAATAAGCACCCCTGCAACTGATATGCACCACATCATTCCAGGTGGCTGGCCATCTAATGAGAGCCAGCACCAGGCCCAGCCCTGCCAAGAACCATGGGCACCCACCACAACACCCCTCATCTGTTGAGGAGAAGAGCCACGAGACCCCCCAAAAGAGGATTACTCTGCTCCTCCCTCATTTATCAAAATGGTCCACCCCACAGTAATACTAATGGAATATATTTATAACTCGAACCTTATTCCTAAAACAGGTCTATAGCATAGAACCAGAAGAAGCCAACAAGATGAAAACCCTCCCCCATACCTGGCATTACAGTACACTCAAACCTACAGACGTGGCAATGGCTATGCACAGACCCCCGAACAGCCCCCCCTTCCAACCCACAAACAATCCCCCGAACAGAACAGTGCCCAGGCCAGTGATACTCTCTCCCCCCCCAACCTCATACCAACAGTATAGCCAAACTGCTGACAGTCATTGAAATAAGCAGGCAAAAAAAGGAGGGAGAGCATACCCCATCCAGGAGGCATCTCCCGAACCAACAACAGTTCCTGGAAATAGAAAGGCTGTCGGGTCTTTAACAGCAGCTGCTACTATGAACTTGGAGAAGTGGTCTGTTATTGTTAGTACATAGGTGGTATCACTCAGTCTGGATTCCAACTTGAAGCAGTTGAGACTGACTAGTTCGAGAGGTGCACTGCTGGTGATTGACTTAAATGGAGTTCTTTGGTCACATGTGGCATTGCCCTTGAGAATGCAGAATGGGCATTCCTCACACCATTTCTGTACATCTTCCTGTATGCCAAGCTAATAGAAACATGGGCAGATACTGGCAACTGTTATCTTGTGCCCCAAAATGTCCAGACTGGTTGTGATGGGCCTCAAGTATCACTTGTGCACTGTGTTGAGGAACCACAGTTTGAATCACTTAACACTGGGTGTTTGTATCCTGACTTTTACAGATCAACTTCTTGTGCTCAGTAGTCATGTGATTTCTGTGTCTTAACAACTTGACAAGCTCTGAGCCAGCCCTTTTTTGTGCCTCTGGGGAGAAATTCTGTCCTTCCTCTATCAGGTCTTTTTGCCAGATTATGGGACTCTGATCCTGCATCTATGTCCATAGGTTTCCCTGTTCTGCTAGAGTGGTTAGGAGCTCTGGTTCTGGTTCAGGAAGGTTTTCCGGATTGGTCTGGCAACAGGTATGCACTATTTCAGTGGGAACTCGGAGAAATTACAGCATCTCCAGATTCTCCCTGGAAGTGTCATCAGTTTCAGCTTCAGTCTAAGTGGGTAACCTTGACAAGGTGTGAACATTTACATTTGACTTTTCAGACCAGTATTTAATGGTGAAAATGTAGCTCGACATCCTTGATGCCCACCTCTGTTCTAAGGCTTCAGGTCTGGCAGTATTCAGATCAGCCAACGGTTTATTGTCTGTAAAACTGTGAATGGTGTTGCAGCCAGGTAATTGCAAAATGTGTCCATGACAGCCCACACAAGCACTAGGAACTCTAATTTGAAAGAAGCGTATCGCTCGTCGTTGTGCTCTGAACCTCTCAAACCATGACTTGTATAAGCGACTACACGTTCTATCCCGTCTTGCTCCTGGACCAGCACTGCTCCTCAGCCCCAATTGCTGGTGTCTGTGTACACCTAAACAGTTTTCTTGTAGTTCAGATAGGCTAGGACTGGCGCATCCCATGAGTCTCATCCTTAACTTGTCAAAGGCCTCTTGCTGGGCTGTGGTTCATCATATAGGGCTGTTCCTTGAACTGCGCCCAGTATATGCAATCCTGTCCCCTTTCCCAATCTATCATGACAGCCCTCCCCTTCCCCAGTGCAGTACCTAGGGAAATAAAAGTTTTATACCACAACCCATTTCGACTCCTCTTTGCCTCTGCCCCCCTTCCTTCAGTTGTTCTTCACAAATTGCATAATGATAGTAAACATAGTAGGACTTGATTTATTCATTCAAACAGAGCACATCATTTTTATTTAAACTGCTGACCATGAAGGAACACTGCAAGTCTAATTTTGCCGAGCCACCCAGGGGAAGGGACACAAAGGAGAAAATGTATATACTGGTAAAACACAGCAATCATAACAAAAGGCATAACTATTCCAGCCAGTGCAGGTACAATCAGAGCAGAGAAAATTATATCATAACATTTGTTGGGATGGGGCTCAGACAGTGGGAGCACACAAATCGATGCCAAGACCCACAATGCATCCCCTTAAATCTAGTTGCTCTTACACCCATGCCCCTATGTTCTAGTTGACAGACTCTTGTCAGTGCCACCCAAACCTATCAGCCTTTGGATAATGAAATGTGGGACCCTGGTAATCACACATGTGGTAAAGTATGAACACATCATCAAGACTGAAAATGCAACTTCGGAACACTTTGGAAATTAATCCGTGCATGTGTTTCTGCCAGTTAAATTTTTGCTTCACATTTTAACACACAGTATTATGATAATTTTGCTGTATTAAAGACTGAGTTTATAGCACTTTGTCTGGCCAGAATCAACACTTTATCCATTGTGAAGCAAATATGGGGCAAAGCAACATTAAGGGGCAAAATAAGGAACATCCCTGCTCCCTCACAATGTTGGAGTGTTGAGAGGTATGATGCCATCAAGGCCAAGCAGTATTTGACACCCTCCCCTTTTTCTCATTTCACCACACTGTATGTAGGCACAACACACTCATGATATACAAATCTGGTGTGATGATTGCCTCTTCTTTCCCATTTACTTGACTGACTGCCTGTCTGCTCACTCACTAGCATGCCCAGATATCCATCTGCCCTCTTGCACATCCATCTAACCATTCACTTGCCAACATACAGGGCTGTACACTGTCTCACATTTAATGCTGCAACATTTCCCACCGGCGCAGACTGCCTGTCTGTTTCACTCGCTACAGTCATCTCACATTGCTGTGAGAAATGGCATCAGAGCATAGAGGTAGCATGCTGTCAGCCTGATGAAAACATATATATATATATGTATATATATTCTATGCAAAAAAACTTCATTAATGCATTATTTAGGGTTAAAACACAAAAAGTCAGGAAATGAAAAATCTTTAGGGTTGCCCCTCCCCACGGACTCGTCCATCATCCCAAGATTGACAGCTGATGGAGTGTGTCATTGGGGTTGTGAGGCCTAAATGTCACCCCATTCAATCTGAAATTACATTCACAAGCCACAGTAAATAAGAATGGGGTGACATTTAGGCCTCACAACCCCAATGACACCCCCCCAATCAGCTGTCAATCTTGGGATGATGAGGGGTTCCGGGGGGAGGGGCAACCCTAAAGATTTTTCATTTCCTGAATTTTTGTGTTTTAACCCTAAATGATGCATTAACAAAGTTTTTTGCATAGAATGTCCTTACTGTTTGAGAAAGAATAAAAAACTAAGAACTTGCACAAGTTGGCGGGAGCGCGGGCCCTTCGGGCCCTGTGCTCCCACCAACCTACAGAACTTTGGGAGACACAGGCACTTCAGGTCCTGTGCTCCCACCAACTTGTAAACATGCTTGTACAATCAACACCCTCCAAATTTCAATGGAAAACACCAAACCATGTCAGAGATATAACTTGTTAAAGTTTGAGATTTTCAGTTGTCAGAGATGCAGAATTCCACACCGGTTAATGTTTTACAGGCACAACGACTGAAAACTACATCCATGATACTAAGGCTATGTACCTATGAATTTCAAGCCACCAGCACAATGCAAAACACTGTCTGTAACACGTAAATTGCATCACACAATATTGCTGCAAAACAAATTTTCTCTGACACATAAACACCATAATTCACATCTACAGGACATGCCAACAACACCCTTCAAATTTCATTGCAAAAGACCAAACCGTGTCCAAGATATAACATTTTAAAGTTTGAGATTTTTATTCATCAGACTGGCACAGTTCCGCACCTCTTGACATGTAACAGACACAATGACTGCAAACTACATCCATGACACTAAGTAAGCAATAACCCATGACAGGGTGTGCGGTTATTGGAGATTAATCAACACCCCGGGTGTGCTGTGAGGCAGGGTGTTGATTAATCCCCAATAACCACACACCCTGGAGTGGGTTATTGCACTTAGAACATGGCCCAAATGTGGAGAGAAATGGACAAAAACTGTTGCAATAAGAGGGGAAAACATGTGGGAACTATTTAGTGTTCTTCCACTGTTTATGTCTGCAGCACCACACTTTTCTGAGTTCTGCCACAGTAAAAATAGTTCAAAACAGAGAAGTTTGTGGTGAACAGGCCACAGAGAATAGAATCAAGGGGCCAGTGTAACTTTTTATTGTGCTGACACCAGGGTGCTGTATCATTCTGTGTGCTCACACTGCAGTCTGTGAGTTTGCATAGTGTCCCCCCCCCCGTTCTCTGGTTACAAGTGCTCCCCCAACCCCCAAATTAAGCTAGTACTGTCATGCATACTGTAAAACGTACAATGCTGCGTCTGTCTTCCTACACAGTGCCACCCAGACAGAAGCCTGCTGATTCCTATTACCTCTGTCCACTCATTTTCTGATTAGTGACACACAGAGAAAGAGAGAAACACTGGCGCTAATCAGCACTGCCACTTTCTGCTATCATGCTGATCACTGTATTCTCTGTGTCTTGCCTGTCAATCTCTCTCTCTTTTTTGGGGGTCAGCTACCGACATTGCCGACACCGATACTATCATGCTGCGGTTCTCAGAGGTACACACAGCGGGTGACTCAGACAAGGGTGCTTTACTAACACAGAAAGAGAGAGACTACACAGGAAGGGAGAGATGAAATTGGAGCAGTTTCAGTTCCTGCCCTTTATAGAAGGAATGAGGAGCGTTTCTCTCTGGTCCTGGTATCAAAGCAATGGTGATCTGTAAATGGACTCATTCTGTCTCTCTGTATCTCTCTCTCTATCTCTTTTGCTGTCTCGCTTTCTCTCACACACAGAGGTGTCAGCAGGGTGGGTAAGTCATGACGATTAGGAAGCACTGTACGCTGGCTTCAGGTACTTCCCTGCATCTAGTGACACTGCCAATGATACTACTGTGTGTAGAACAAGCACAACAGGCAATTATCATGATCAACTGGGAGGGTTAGTGCCAATACAAAACAAATCACCCGATACTACTGTGTCCACCAGGTGGGTGGGTGGGAAGCCTGAGCATAGCTGCAGTCTCACTAAAAAGCGATCACAAGATGGCTAACTTTCACAAACTTTTTCTCTCATATTAACAAGATCTGGTATGCTCTATAGTTCCTAAACAGCAGACTGACCACCACAACAATCAAAGAATAAAAAATGCTGTAAATCAAAAAAAAGGAATTGTGGTAAACCACCACCATGGTTCAACAGAACGAAGCCCCCTGAGCAAAACCCACTCTCATTTAACTAACTAGGGCACCCCTGGACTGAGAAAATTGATTTTTTAATTTGGCCATCTCGTCCCTCACTTGCGATGCATGATCGTGATCAAAGAATCTCGCAGTCAAAGAATTTGCAGGCTCACGATCAATGAATTTGGAGGCTCACAGTCAAAGAATAAAAAATGCTGTAATTCAAAAATTACAAGGAATTGCGGTAAACCACCACCATGATTCAACTGAACGAAGCCCCCTGAGCAAAACCCATCCTCGTTTGACTTCCTAGGGCACCCCAGGCTAATAAAATAGATTTTTTAATTCAGCCATCTCATCCCTCGCTCGCGATGCACAATCGCGATAAAAGAATCTGGCGATCAAAGAATTTGCAGGCTCGTGATCAAAGATCATTAGTGAGCCATGATCAAAGATTTTAAAAACCATATAACTCTATTTTTGGACCATTTTGAATGAAACCAAAGGCATGGCTCAATAGATCGGAGCCCCCTGAGTAAAACCCATCCAAGTTTTACTTCAGGAGTGACCCCTGAGCCAAGATATTTGTGTTTTTATGATCAGAAATCTAAAAACAAGATGGTTAACTTGGGTGCCCCTCATAAGAGTTATGTCCTCCTACCACCCATCCCAAGATCATACTTCCTCCCCAATCCTCCATCCATACAAAACATACAAAAAACATCTCTGGTGGTTTTGTGGTTTCAGTGGCATGGTGTACCCTTATGTGAGCAAGCTGCACTCCTCTTTTCTCGCCAAGCTTGCTACAGGCAATGTGTCCACTATTTCCATTTCAGACACACTGTCAAGAAGGTGTAGCATGGCTGCTTGGTACATGCCCCCTTTGAGTGTGCCACCTCACATTGGGGACCTGTAGGACAGGCTGCGGTTTACAGCATAACTTTGTGGCCCCACTCCTTACAAAAATGAAATATATTTTAAAATATTAAAAATATATTTACATGTATGGACTATGTTCCAATCTACTTGTTTATTTCTATATGTTTTAACATTTTCAAATATATTGCAATGTATTTTAAATATACAACTTATTGCCACTTTAGTATTTTATGTATATTGCAAAATATATTAATTCAATTCCAAATATCTTGAAATAAGGACAGTAAATATATGTTATTGGTATAGTGTCAATATATGTATAAATGTATTTTTTTACATTTCAAATTATGTTTCTTATATTTACAAATATATGTAATATACATGTGTAATACATATTAATATAAATATTAACTTAACTGGACAAAAACAAAAGGCATTAATTATGATCTAGAAGACTTGAATTAGAAGACTTGGTTTGCTGGCCAAGGCACCTAGCTTCACCTGAGCTCTTTCCTTCTAAGACTGCTTGAAAGGCAGAGTAGAGAAACTTACCAGAGCAAGGGAGAAGGATTAAGACTTAGTTTGGCTAAGCAGATTTACTGTGTGGTGGTGTTTTTATTTTCTACTCACAGGGATTGCTACTGTTTGTTGCTAACATTTCATTGCTTTATTTTTTCTCTGATTCAAATTGTTGTTGCTGGTATACCTTCTTCTGCATTATTACAAGGTGTGCCTACAGGTGTATGCTAACAGATTACTGCTGTAATCTTCTGATTCAAATTGTCTTTTGCAAGGTATATCTTCTGTTACTGCATTATTTTTCTGAACAAAGTGTTTCTTACAGGATATATCTTCTGAAATTATTACAGGGGTGCTTTACAGGTTTTACAGTTTTATCTAACATTAGGATAAGCTTTCAGGGTTACTGCATTTGTTGTTGACTGATTGTTTCTGCTCTTACCTCCTTGTTCTTTCGTCCGTGGTTCTTCTTTTTAGGCAGGGAAGGGCTCAGCCACCCACCCCATCCCCAACTACCCACGCCACACTCCTTTATAGGGTACCACAGTTGTGACATTTCCTGTGGCAGAGCAGGAAGGGGCGGATCAGTGGGGCCTCCACAAGGTGATCTCATTTACAGGGCACTAGTAATTTAACTTGTTATAACAAGTTAAACAAAGCACAATTAAACCATTACTTGCATTTTTTTCCTTTTTTTTCCTTCTAATTACTCTGACTAGGTTACAAACCCAGCAACTTATTTGGAATGGATTTCATTAACTGCAGGTACTGTGGAACAATTTTCAGAATGATAGTCTTACAGGATTTAGGACACTGTCCTACATGCTGGGCCTTTGAGATCTTGGGCTCAGCTCCGGGCAGCATGGGCAGAGATTGCACGCCTCAAATTTCATATTGAAGAGAAATACATTATAAGAACCACCGCCATTTCCCAGCATCCAACAGAAAAACCTCAATCGCAGAGGGTAGTTGGTCCAGGAGGTTGGCAGGTGGTTAGGAGGAGCAAATCAGGTGCCCCATCATCTCTGCTCTCCATCACATTGCCTCCAAAACCATATAAACACTACAACAGGTATCTGCCTCTATCTCTGAAATCAAATAAAGAGGCAGAAGACACTGCAGAGCAGGACACTGCAGAGCAGGAGCTAGCACAACAAAACTCACCCAAATCAGGAACCAAAACTAAACAAGCACAAAGGAAATCCAAAAACTTTGATCGTAGGAGACTCCATGATTCGGGAGTTGATACCCATCTCCAGCCAGGGTGATGGTCAGATGTCTCCCAGGTACATCAGCATGGAGAGACACTGACCGCATTGCTAAAATTGTTCACAAAGCAGGAGAAAACATTGATGTCCTAGTACACATAGGGACTAATGATCTCGCCAGCCGGTCAGTTGTGGAGACCAAGGAACACCTGACTAGGCTGGGTGACAAACTATCATCTATTTCGTCCGGCATCTCCTTCTCTGAGATCCTGCCAGTCTGGGAGAGGGAAGCAGATGGACGGAAGGTCAGAGAAGGGGAGATAGGGGAGCTAAACACGTGGCTCAAGGACTGGTGCCAGGAAAAAGGACACAGATTTGTAGGGAACTGGCAACAGTTCTGGGAGTGAAAGTTCTTTAAATTTGATGGACTGCATCTGACTAAAGAGGGAGTCAGTGCATTGGGGCAGAAGTTTGACGTCTTTGCAGAATATTTAAACTAGCAAATGGGGAGAGGGGTGCAGCACCCCATACGTCGAATGGGAAGAACACCCCTCCCCCCTCAGCTAGTGGTCAAACAGGAATTCAGCGTGTTTGCCATTCATTTGCATCACCAGGTAAGAAAAAAGGTTTGTCTCCCCATACGATGCACAGGGGTAATGCCAAACTTCACCCAACAACTAACACACCAAAATCTGGCCAATGGAAAATCATGTACAAAAATGCTCACAGCCTGGGAAATAAGATCCCAGACCTGCAGGCAATAATGTCAGAGGCTAAACTGGACATAGTAGCAATTAGTGAGACGTGGTTTACCAGTAACCACACTTGGGAGACTTCAGTACCTGGCTATGTATTGTTCAGAAGAGACCGAGGTGCAAAAGGGAGGAGGAGTGGCCTGTATGTTAATGAAAATATCAAAGCTACAGAAATTCAGAATACACATAAGGAGCCAGAAGAACTGTGGGTCACCCTGAAACAGGAAATGGGACAGCCATAAGAACTGGGGTTGTCTACAGGCCCCAGACCAGAGGGAGGACATAGACACATTACTGTTGGAAGATATACAAAACATGACAGCTAAAGGGAGGTTCTGATAATGGGAGACCTCAACATGCCAGATACAGATTGGTCAATACCAGCAGGAACATCTGCCAGAACTAGACTCATAGTGGATTCCTGCAGGGGAGGGCCTCAAACAACTGGTACAGCAACCCACAAGAGACAGGGCTATCCTAGATCTAGTACTGACTAACAAAGAAGGGATCACAGATCTCCAGGTAGAAGGTCACCTGGGGGCCAGTGACCATCACATGGTATAGTTCAATTTGGCTACTACATCTAAATCATCCCATTCCAAGGCAAAAATATGGGACTTCAGAGGAGCTGACTTTGATAAGATGGCCAACAGAGTTAAGCTAGCCCTGGCAAAAAGAAACACAGGTGAGGGGGTACAGGCAAAGTGGGCAAGCATTAAGGATGCAATCATGAAGCAACATCCCATTGTGTTAAACAGAAAAGGAAGAAAAGAAGAAGGAAACCACTTTGGTTCTCAAATACAGTAGCAGAAAAGGTCAGAGCCAAAAGGTTGGCCTTTAGGAAATATAAGGGAACACAGCGGGATGAAGATAGGGAGGCATACCAAACTGCCCTAAGGGAAGCAGGGAAGGCAGTAAGGCAGGCAAAGTCCCAAACTGAGGAAACACTAGCACGAACAGTAAAAGAAGGTGACAAGACTTTCTATAGATACATTAGTCAAAGGAGAAAGTCCAGAGGGGGTATTGCTAAGCTTAATGGAGAAAAGGGAGCATGTGAGAGGAGGACCCTGTAAAGGCATCTATCCTAAATAGATACTTTTGCTCAGTATTTACTGAAGAGAAGGTAGGGCAGGCCCACAGCTCAGCATCATGGACACAGGGGAGGGAGGTGAGCACTACTCCTTCACAAAAGAAAGGGTCCTACAAGAGCTTGCTAAGCTCAGAGTGGATAAGGCAATGGGACCTGATGGCATACATCCCAGGGTTTTAAGGAGCTAAAGGAGGAACTAGCAGAGCCATTAGCAGAATTGTTTAGTGAGTCTCTGAGCACAGGAGAGGTCCCAGAAGACTGGAGAAGGGCTCATGTGATCCTGCTCCACAAGAGTGGTAGCAGGAGGAGGCGGGAACTACAGACCGGTCAGTCTTACCTCAGTAGTGGGCAAGATTATGGAGGCACTCCTTAAGGAAAGGATAGTGCAACACCTGGAATCCATAGGGCACAGGATCCAAGACAGCATGGGTTTACAAAAGGAAGGTCCTGTCAAACTAATCTCATAGATTTCTTTGACTGGGTAACCAGAGTGGTGGACCAAGGGGAGCAGTTGATGTCACCTACCTTGACTTCAGCAAAGCTTTTGACACTGTTCCACATAGAAGATTGATAAATAAGCTGGGTAGGCTCGGGTGGGTCAGAAGTTGGTCAACTGGGTGGCAAACTGGTTGACTGGCAGAAAACAGAGAGTGGTGGTAAATGGTATACAGTCAGAAGAGATACAAGTCACAAGTGGGTACCTCAGGGATCAGTCCTGGGTCCAGTCCTATTCAACATCTTCATTAGTGACCTTGCAGATGGACTAGAGGTAAGGCTTGTCTGTTTTCAGATGACACCAAGATCTGCAACAGAGTAGATGAGCCAGATGGGGTGGGCAGAATGAGAAGAGATCTGGATAAACTAGCAGAATGGTCAGAGAGTGGCAACTGGGATTTAATGCAAAGAAGTGCAAAATCATGCACATAGGGAAGAGAAACCCTGAAGCCACTTATAGGCTGGGAGGAGTTGCTAGCAGTCACAAAGGAAGAAAGAGACTTGGGCATCATCATCACTGATGACCTAAAATCATCAAGCAGACCTCTAAAGCAGTAGGTAAGGCAAGGGGTGTTAGGGTGTATTAGTAGGGTATCACAAGTTGTAAGAGAGGTAATAATCCCTCTGTACAAGACATTGTTAGGCCCCATCTGGAGTACTGCAGTATTGGAGGCCACACCTTCACAAGGACATTAACCAAATTGAGGCAGTCCAGAGAAGGGCAACCAAAATGGTGCAGGGACTGCATCAGAAGACATACGAGGACAGATTAACGGAGCTCAATATGTATACCCTTGAGCAAAGGAGGGAGAGAGGTGATATGATCGAGGCATTCAAACACCTTAAGGGCATAAACAAGGTGAAAGAGTCTAACATGTTTAAATATAAGAAAAATAGCAGGACAAGAGGACACAGCATGAGATTAGAGGGAGGCTGATTAAGGGGGAATGTGAGGAAATTCTTTTTCACAGAAAGGGTGGTGGATGCATGGAATGGCTTACCACAAGAAGTGGTGGCTATGAATACAGTGCAGGGCTTTAAACAGGCATGGGATAGGCATAAGGGAGCAATACAAATGACTATGAATAGATAGGTCACTGACAGAGCAAAGGCCGATGGCACATTTATAAGGTAGAAAAAGAAATGGGCAGACTGGATGGGCCTTGCGGTCCTTATCTGCCATCAACTTCTATGTTTCTATGTATGTTTCTATGTTTCTATCTAATGTTACCATATCTGTACAACTGAAGTTCCTCTTGTTAGCAACCATAACGATCTTTACATTGGAATTATTGTTTTATAGTGCAGCTTTAACTCAAACCTACATTTCATATATTTATATTTACTCCTAGGACTTGCCTCACAAGATTCTGCTTATTAAGAGCTCTGATTGGAATTTATACCACTCCATTTTGTTTCCCTTTTAGGTCAGGGTGAGATCCTACATGTACTTGCTTTATACCTTGTACTTTTTCTTTCAGTCTGTAAGCTAATGTTGTCAATTCAAAATTATTTTAAAAAGAGAAATTATCATGATTTTGGCTTATAAACTATGTTTTTGAAATATGCAAATCAGTTACGTAAATGAACACATAGGACCAAATTAAGCATTTACAAAAATATATGTAACATATATAAAAAATATATATATAATATATACAAAGAATACAATATATGTTTTGAAATATACTAATAGTATATTTCAGACAATGTATTGTTAAATAGATTGACATGCTTTCAAGCAATGCATGAGGCAGAATTGCATTATGATTATATATTTCTGAAATATATTGTTTAATATATTTTAATAATTTAATATATTGAGATACTTAAAATAATTTCCAGTATATTGAAATATATTACATTTTCATAGTAAAATATATTCTTTCAATATATTTAACATACATTTCATCAATTACAATTTAATTAGAAACACATTGATTCAGTATATGCTGAAATATAGTGTACATTATATTTCATTGAGTCAGTGTATTTCTCAATATAGTGACGTATTTTTGCATACTATGAGTTAGAAATATATTATGTCAGCATATTTAAAATATATTTCATAATATATAATATATTACATTGGGACAATGTATTTTTCAATGTATTGACACATATTAATGCATATTTTTCAATATATTGCTATATATTCTATTTTTGTAAGGGCCAACATTCTCAGTTCCCACATTCTGTGGGCTCATACATTATGAGCTCACCAGGGCTCACCAGTAATCCATAAATGGAAAGAAATGGCCTGCTTACTGCTGAGCCAGACTGACTCATGGCCACCGCCATCTTACATTCAGTGCAAAGTCATGCAGTCCTCAGCTTGGCAGCATCATGATCAGTACATTGAGAGATCTGAAGAATGAAGGTAGTTCATCCAATGCTTTGTAATGTTTGTCAGTCCTGCAAAAAAAAACAAAGGTTATTTCAAGTCTGGTGCCTAACCCATTACCTGGAAGTGTTGAGGAGAGACAAAGAGCCATGACCTACAATCAGAGCCCCATATAGACAACCAGTTTTCCACAGAGTTAAATCCTGTTATGCCTGGGTTATGCACCCATACTATCACACATACACATTATATTGTATTCCTGGTAACTTATGCTGTGATACTGGTATTTGCACTAATATGTAGATGTAGGTGCCTATCATACAAGCATGGTATTAGGAATGTGCTTTGCTGCTAATATATGCTACCGTATACTATGTTTACATTATTGTATATGTTGTTTTACTGTTATGATTCATGTTTCACACTCATCATACATAATACATTATACCTCACTATAATGCATTTACCTAGGTTATGTTTTTTTTATGTATTTTATACACATGAATTCTGACCCATATCACTGATAAAAGGGCCTTTTCAGATTGTCAGTGATTGTTATATATTCTAATATTCTTATATAATCATATGTAGTTTCTGTCTTATACTTAAATATCACGCCACATGTATTTCTGTTTACTCAGCATTCTGTTTGTCTGTGATTTATGGCTGACAGAGTATTTCCTTTGTCCTAACTTCTTACTCATTAGTAATTCTGTTTCCTAAGTAACTGCCCAAGGGAGACATCTTGCCTACACCTTATTTAGGATACACATCCAATGTGTTATGTTCCTCATATCTGTAACTATGTTGTTATCACTACTATATAATCTTATGTAAGCCTGTTCCTCATTGAGAATCATACCTTCCTTGAGGACTGGTGAGAAACTGACTCCCTTTTGATTTTCTCTGTCACATGTTTGGCATGAGTATTGTCATAAACTTTTCGTTATCACTTACTGCTTGTGTGTGTTCTTTGGCTAACACTACAGACATACAAGAATCTGATAAATCTAGAGCTGTACTTTAGATAACAATGGTGACTGTGGTAAATGTCTGAGTGGTGGTTAAAGTTACACTTATTTCCCTTGTGGAGTTAGACATTGGGGTGAGTAATCCCCCAGTGACAAGCAGCTGTTAGATTCTACTGTGTAAATCGTCATGGTCTGCCATGCCCCAGTGTATGGAGCTTAGGCACTAGGGACCTCTCTGTCAGACTTTTAAATCTGTGCAGTGAGCTGCCTCTCCCTGTGGGAACACCAAGCTGTAATAGGTTCTGTGGAGACAGCTAGAGTGCTTTCAGGTTCCTTCACGGGCACCCACATACGTCAAAAACTGTCTATGTGTGCTTTTATTTACTGTGGTTTGAAACGCAGTTCCTGAACCACAAACAGTTAAAGGTTTCTCTGTTTATTTTGACATGTCTGAAAAAATATGTGCAGAACTGAGGTTAGAATCCTCACAGTACCTCACTAGCCATAGTGGTTTTGAGGATTTTGCTACAGTAGCTAAAGATAAAGTTGATCCTGTACGGGCTATCTTTGATCATTATATTGATTTAAAGAATGGTACCAAAAAATATTTCTTCCAAAGGCTTGTTAGTGGCAATGCTGTTTGCCAGCTTAAAAGCTTTGTACAGCAGCTGTCTGCAGTGGAGTCAGATTACACTACTTTCAGGCAAGAGATGGGAGTGTTAAATGCTGATCTTGCAGAATGTGTAGTCAGGCTGGAATCACAAATCCAGACACTGAGTCAGTAGCATGATTCCCTGTTACATGAAACTGCTAACAATAATGTTCAGGAATTAGATGCTTTGAGAGGATGATTGCAAAAAAGCATTGCTTGATAGAAAGCAGGTTATACACATGAATGACCTGTTGTCTGAAACTAATGATACCTTACATAAGGAAAATGAGGAGCTGAGGGGGAGCTGAACCAGGTAAGTGGTGAGCTCAAAAGTAAGATTAGGGATCACACCAAAGTAAGCACCAAGTACAGAGTCTTGCAGAAAGATGTTGTTGTGGATTTGTGTGTTACCAATAACAAGGTTAATCACATGAAATGCAGAGCAAAGATGGTGAATTTACACCATCGGTGAGAGGTACTGGCTGGGCATATTAAAACCATGAAGGACTTTCAGTATATGCCCATTGAGATTACCTCTTCTGGTGGTGAGGAGTTTGATTCTGAGGACTCACACATGCTGTGGAGTGGGCTATCCCAACAACTGGCCACTCTTCTTTTGTTTCACAAAATGGTGGCTTGTTGATGTCTCAAAATGGAGGACACACACATCATCACCATTGCATCCCCATGCCATCCCCAAGATGGCCACTCATGCCCACATGATGGTGGCCATATTGCCGTACACCAAGATGGCGACTCCCAGTGCAGCTTCCAAGATGGCTGACCATCACATCATGGAGCTGTGTTTATTCAAATGCAAAGACCCGCAATTGCTCCCTTGACCAGACAAGACACACAGGAGATCCAAGAAATGATTAATGAGGCTATCAGTAAGACTGGTATTTCTGAGGAACAGAAGGATAACCTTAAAAAGCTGGTTGATGAACTTCTGAAACAGACTGGTAGACAGCCTAATATTGTGAAGTCAGTGGCAGATGCTGCAGCAGAAGCAGCAGTTAGTGGAGTCACTTTTAGGCTTTCACCCAACTCAAGAGCACCACCAAGCAACACCATGAAATCTGCACATTCAGCCCAGCAGATGGCTGACAGTATTGGGTGCATGCAGCCTACTGATAACTAAAGCTGCCACCTTTACAAGGCCCGGGCACACTGTGAAATGCTCAGCCTTCCTAGGAATGACTTTGTCCAAGTGCTTCATTTGACTTTGGACCCTAGCCTCTGGTCCAAGCTTCCAGAGGATATCAGAGATGGGAAAAAGAAGGTTTATGACATTATTTGTGCAGCGTTGATGGCTGTACAGTATCCAGGCATTGTTGGAGCACGCCTGACATACAATGTGATGCAGGGAGCCAAGGAGTCTCCGCTAACTACCACAAACATTTCTGGTTGCCTTACAGTGCTGGCAAGTCCTTGGCAAAGGAACAGTTTGCTGTTAATAATGTGGAATACAAATATATTTTCCTATGTAACATGATACCAGCCCTCCATGAGAGGGTTGAGTGTGCTGTTTTTCCCAGAAGATGACAGTTTTGACAAGATGCTGAGAGTGGTTGAAAGAGCATACTATGTATACATGTGCTGTCTCAACTTCAGCAACAAAAACAAGGTTGTTGCCATCCAGCTGCCTTCCAGTGGGGTAACCCACTATGCAGTCGAGAAGGGGGGAGCACAGGGTAACAAGGCCCCTGCCTCCAATAATGGACAGGGCAACAAAAACTGGAATAAAACAAGAAGAAAAAGGGTAACAACAGGGCAACAACTTTTACCATCCTGGGCCACCTTACCAGCAGATTGCAAGGAGATGTACCATCATTTCTGTACACTATGCTCAACTAGCTGCTGTGGCCTGTACTCTGGAAGTGCTAAAGCAAGGCACTACAGACACGGTCATTATTATAGACTCTGATTGGGTTTGTAACTCTTTGACTGAATTTCAACCCTTTTGAGAGAAAACAAACTTTGAGTCCTCTGATGGTACTCCTGTAAAATACAGAGACTTGTCTGTGTACATCACAATGTTGACCAGACAGTTTAAATAGAAACTGTACATTCATAAGGTTCGAGCATACTGTAAGAATGAACCTTATTTCCCGTTTAACAACCATGCCGACTGTGTAATGAAAGAAGGTGCTCGAGGAGGGGACATATGGGAAATGAAAACTCCCTCTGTCTCAGATACAATATGCATTGCTGCTGTGAATAAAAAAATAACTTCTTTTGTGCCCTTAGATCTAGCATCTGCACAAAAGAAGGACCATCATTTGAGGGCAGTGTTCAGATTCCTTGACAAAGGGACTGAGGAAGAACTCCCAACAAACAGTCCCTACAAAAAAGGTGAAAGATGACCTTCACCTATCCAGTGACAACCTACTCATATGGTATCACTGCCCCAATATTTTTGAAAAGTTGTGGATAGTACCTGAGCAACTGTGGATGGATTTTATCTATCAAGTACATGACACTCCAACTGGTGGACACCAGGGAGTGGAAAAGACCCTAGACAGATTAAAACCCTGTGTCTGGTGGCCTCACATGAGAAACGATGTAGAGCACTACATCAATAACTGTTTTATCTGAGCACAGAACAATCCTACCCAGCTAGAAAAACTGTCAAATTGTTACCCCGGAGGCACTCAGGCCCCTGAAACAACATATAGATTGATTACATTGGTCCCTTGCCAAACACTAAGAACAACAAGTTTGCACTAGCAATCACTGACCTGTTTTCTAAATGGGTCGAGGCACTGCCAACAAAGAACAACACTGCAAAGGTTTTGGTAAACCAACTGTTTACCAGGTGGGGCCTACCCCTAAAGGTGGATTCTGATCAGGGATCCAGCTTCACAGCTGAACTAATGCAGGAAGCTCTGGATTTGTTAGGGGTAAATCAAAAGTTTCACATCCCTTACCACCATCAGTCATCAGGACAGGTGAAAAGGGCTAACAGGCAGATCAAGCTCATGTTATTCAAATTTCTTCAGGACAACCCCAAAGACTGGGATTCATTATTGCCTTTACTCCTTAAGGCAATAAGAGGGACACCCTTCACAAGTACACAGTGTACCCCATTTGAAGTCATGACCAGACAGTCCATGAGACTACCAGATCACTTACATCTGGACCTGTGTACTCCCAGTGCTGATAGAGTATCAGTAGATAAATATGTCAAGCAACTCAAACAAGATATCCAAAAAGTACATCTGTTTGCTGCACAATGTATGGGCAAAGCCCAACAACAGGCCAAAATACAATTTGACAAAACTGTATATTATGTGGATTGGCATATTGGGGATCAGGTAATGATTCTCAGATTTTCACAACCTACTCATGCATTTGAAAACAATTGAGAGGGGCCCTACCTCATTGTAAACAAACTCAGTCCATCAGATTACCAAGTCAGACTACCCCAGAACAAGAAACTCACTGACAAATGGCTGCATGCCAGTCGATGAAACTGTATAAAGGAGATTAAATCTACCTTTCCTTACCCCATTGGGTGGAATAGTACTGAATTAACTATGTTTTTCTTCTCTTTTCTTTTAGGTTCCAGAGAGAGATGGCTGTTCTACACTTATTTTTCTTTTTAGGAATTTTGGTCTTCTTACAAACCCAACTTGCATATCATAAAGCAGATGAGATACCAGTGACCCCCAAACTAAGCAAGCTTGTTGAGGCAGAGTACCTCGTAAGCCCACGGGATAAAAAAGCAACCCATGGAGTCCACATTAATGTCCTAGAAGACAAGGTCACCTTTCAGGAGGGCAGTGAGGCCCTACTGAATGTTTTGATCATTGCTTAGGATCAGTCTAGTCTTGAAATTGAGTGGTATGCACTGTGCAATAAAGATCTAATACCAATAGCCCGCCTTTACAAAGGCACTCTCCAAGGCTATCCCAATGCCAGGATTTCCCCTGGTGGTACCCTATCCCTTCAACAGGTATGCTCCACAAATTCTGGAGCATACAACCTAACAGCTAGGCTTGATCTGAAGTCCAGTTTAAAATTTGTTGATAACCAGGAATTTTGCATCCAGAATCATATGGCAACCACTGCCATTGTCCTAAAGGTTCTACCATATGATGCCCAAGAATTTGTAATACCAGATACTGAGTACCAAAAACAGGAACCTGGTCCACCCAGTGGTCTAGTCACCACTTCCCAACCAGGTGCCCTAGTCAATAACGTGCAGTTCATGCATGTTCTGTTGTTTTTAAATCTTACCCATTGGAATTTGGAAGAATTTGGTTTATGTTCCACAACAAACATTTATGCCTTTTTCCAAGTTATGTTATTAGATATTCTGGCAGCTTACTGGGTACACAATAATGACCCCCTGTACTGAGGCTGATAGCACCACACATAGAGAATTTTCAAAGCCTAAACCTAGTGGTATATCTAAAAATAGTGAACAACCCAAATGCATTAAGCATTTTGTTGCAGAAATAGGTTTAGCCTCTGACCTATTTGGTTCTGGTATGTCTACCTGGAAGAGGGTTGATATAGCCAGTATTCAAGCACAAATGTCAAAGGTTCATGATAGTATGAAATATAATATCATACCTCCCCTTTTGCATGATGTAGATGGTCTCGCTCAGGAAGAGCAATTTACAATTTACAATATGAAGGATATTGCGAAGGGATTTGATTTGATAAAGAATAAGATTAATGAATTAATCTCTGCTAACAATAAGGAAGCAGAAAAGCATCACATAGCCAAGGAGGCCCTTTGCACTGCCTCTGGCTCTTATGTTCTTACATCCATTAGTAACCTCTTCCGGGATTTGGAACTAGGACATATTCCTGATCTCATATATGATAGATGTATGGGATAGTGATATTGCCTAAAATGTACTTCTACTGCCTGTGTTAACAAATGCTTGTCTGACACTATTTCTATTCCCTTGTCTACAGCAAGGAACCTTGGGTATGTCATCACACATATAAGCATTGCTCCATGTTTCAAAACATATTCCTGCACAATCAAGGACACCATGTTCGTGACATTCACAGTCTTGTTGCCACAGTTTGATCCTGCAACTTCCATCTTTGATCATTTGGCTGTCATCCATTCTATTGGTCATCTTGATGGGGACATCTATCGTGAGAGACTGGAACTAACTCCCTTGTTGGTATACCATGAGGTCTTGGATGCTTGGTTGGCGCCTAATGTGGATTGCTGTACATGGAAAGGATACCATTTCCCCGTGCAGATGTAACATCTTCGAACTTGTCAGGCCAATCTGTGGCTACTCACCTAGCAATTGGAATGGGGCTTCCTCTTTCGATCTATCCATGAGCAGTTTAAATGGATCTAAAATAAACAATGCAGCTTTGTTTAACACTGGGGAAAATGTTGGCTCTATCCCTGGAACTAATCGTGGTTTATGGATTGTGAACACTGATATTTCGTGCCCTGTTCAACTACGCAAATGGACAGTACCATCTTCCAAGGTGGTTGATTCTGCTGATAGAGAATACTGTGTGGTGACTACCTATAAGCAATTTTGGTATGGTTTCAAGTTGTGTGATGTGAACTTTCCTAACTTCTGTTTTTTCCCTAAACAGCGTATTGTTATAGGTCATACTGTGATTACCCCTGTTCCCATTCCAGAACCAGATACCACTGAGTCTAGCCCTGACTATCTTGTTGCACTGTCTCAGTTTTTACCTATATTCGATGTTCATATTGACAACTTGAGTTTGTCTCTCCAATCCTTTCTCAATAGAACATATACACTCCTCAGTTACATCAGTAACACTGTTTCCAAGGGGTCAGGAAGCACTGGATGATCTACTAAGTGAGGATATTGCAATGATTTTGGAAAACCCCATTGTCAAGTTCACATTTAAAATTTTTGTAGTTATTCAAGGTTTACTAATCTTTTGCCTAATCACTATGCTTTGCTGTCTGAGGAAAACCCTGAAACACCATTGTGACCAGATAAAGTTCCTTTACCATGTGGGCTTGTAAATGAATGGTGCCTAACCATCTTCTTTTTGTTGTGCTGCCTCTTCTACAAGGCAACAAAAAGGGGATTGTTATGCCTGGTTTATGCACCTCTACTATCCCACATGCACATTAAATTGTATTCCTGGTAACTTATATTTGCACTAACATGTAGATGTAAGTGCCCATCGTACAAGCATGGGTATTAGGAATGTACTTTGCTGCTAATATATGCTACTGTATACTATGCTTACATCATTTTATATGTTGTTTTACTGTTATGATTCATGTTTTACACTCATCATGCATGATACATTATACCTCACTATATGCATTTAACTAGGTTATGTTTTCTTTTATGTATTTTATACACATGTATTCTGACCCATATCACTGACAAAAGGGTCTTTTTGGATTGTCAGTGATTGTTAAATATTCTTATATAATCATGTGTAGTTTGCGTCTTATACTTAGGTATCACACCACATGTATTTCTGTTTACTCAGCATTCTCTTTGTATGTGATTTATGGCTGACAGAGTATTTCCTTTGTCCTAACTTCTTACTCATTAGTAATTCTGTTTCCTAAGTAACTGCCCAAGGGAGACACCTTGCCTACACCTTATTTAGGATACACATCCAATTTGTTATGTTCCTCATATCTGTAACTATGTTGTTATCACTACTATATAACCTTCTGTAAGCCTGTTCCTCACTGAGAAGTATACCATCCTCGAGGACCGGTGAGAAACCGACTCCCTCGTAATGTTCTCTATCACATGTTTGGCATGAGTATTGTAATAAACTTTTCATTATTACTTACTGCTTGTGTGTGTTCTTTGGCTTATACTACAGACATACAAGAACCTGATAGATCTAGAGATGGACTTTAGATAACAATCCACAACGTACCATCCCTCAGCCTTGCTTCTTCTCCCATTCTGTCAAAAAGCTTCACACCTTCACCACTTCATTGAATGTGTAGGTTGCCCCCTCTATCATGACCTTTACTACAGCAGGATTTGAGAAAACAAAGTCAATTTGATTTTTTCTGTGAGCATCCAAGATCAGAGCAAAAGTCCTGATAATCATAGATCTTGCTGCCCTCGCAGATTAATTCTTTTTTTGCTCAATAGGCAGTGAGGATCACCTGCCTCGACGATGCCATCCTGTTCACGATGATGCTCCTATATGCGGATGATGCTGTCCAGTTTGCCTCTGATCCTGATCCCCTTAAACTCCACCAAACACTCCAACACTCAAACACTCCTTCCACAAAACTCAACACTGGCTCACCACCCAGCGTCTAATAATTAACTACAATAAGACAAAAGTCATGATCTTCTCCCATCCCTAGAACACACTTAAGAGCCACTGCCCCCAAATTCTTACTATCAATCAAACCCCCCTTGAACAAGTGAGCACCTTTAAATATCTAGGGATCACACTAGACCCGGCCTCAACTTTAATAACCATATTCTGCACCTAGCAACTGCACTTAACTCTAGATTACGCATACTTTATTGGCACAAACACTGCCTCACCCCTGAGGCTCTACGACTTACCATAAACTCCCCTGTCCTCTCTCTGCTGGACTACGGTATTCTCATCTACAGTGCTGCACCCATCTCAGCCCTCAGTACACTCTGGCTCATGCTAAACAAGGCCTGCTGTCTCATCCTTGGATGTGATCGCTTCACACACTCCTGCTCCCTCTACAGTACCACAAACTGGCTAAACTTAGACAACAGAATCAGGTACCACCTAATGACCTAATGCCTAATGACCAAAAAGATAATTCTAGGCCTCACCCCCCCTGCCATTGACAAAATTATTCTCCGAGCATCTCCTGTCAGAACCACCCATCACTCAGACAAACCGGTGCTATGGGTACCCCATTGCCAGACTTCACAGTTCCAAAGATCCTTCAGCTACAAAGCTCCTTCCTGAACAAACTCACTCCCAAGCCTAATAACTAACAAAATAAGGCTTGGCTCTTTTAAATCCAGGCTAAGGAAACACCTCCAGGCCTCCAACCTATGTGACTGCACCTGACACTCCCCCCCCAATGACCTATACCAACCTTCTACGATCTCCATATCTAATTTCTCCGATCTTATTATTTGACAAACAGCCTTCTTCAGAACCTCTCTGCTACTCTATGGCTGTGCTACACACTGTAATTCAAGCCATCTTTGAATGATAGCAAATGTGTATCCAATACCTGTTCTGTAATGTAATGTACTGCAAACTGTAACAAATGTTGTCCCTGTACCTCCTATGTATGACGTGGAACCTTTGTAAATGAGTCTTTGACTCAAAGGTCTTTCTGAATATCTCAATAAATAAATAAATAAATCACTTGACAGGGCAGTTGATCTGGCAGTTACCTGGAAGCTAGAGCCCAATGGGTCCTTTCCACTTTTAACTTTATCTTCTTTCCAGCACATTCCCAAGGGTTTTATCAGGACCTCAGTGCAAAACATCATGGCACCCTCCCTCGCTTTGCTCTCCAGGAGTCCCGGGATATGCAGGTTGGTCCTGCAATAATAATTTTCTTGACAGTCCAGTTGCTCAGGAAGCTCGGCTAACTCCCACTCCAGCTAAGCTACTTCCTCTGGGAGCCCACCATGTGCGTCTTCAGTATTGGAGACCCACTGTTTAATTTAACCAGTCTCTTTGTTTGTCCTACTGACTGACTGGCTAGCTCAATTAGCTTTCCTGAGAGAGTGTCCAGCTTTAGGGAAAGTGCCTCCAGTACCTATTCAACCACAGTCTGTCCCAGAACTGCCATTGCTGTTGGAGATAACATGATCATTCCTGGACCTGCAGGCTGCTATGCTGCTGCTGCTTTCTTGCCTCTCTTCACCACACCTCTTCACTGTTTAGCTGCCTTATTTATTTATTTTTTTGTTACTCCAATAAGTACACTGATCTCAGGGACCATTATCAAGCACAACCCAGGCCATATAGATGGCACATAGTACATGAGTTTACAGTAACAGCAGTGGATACAGAATATGTCATTAGTAAATTTATACAAGAGAAATACAACAATGGGGTAGCAAGAAACAACATAATGTAATAAGAGAAACAAACACTAAAGACATTTAATTCTCTTTCATCTCGAGCAGTTGATTCAGATTCGATAGGGATCCAGAAAATTGGACCGTCAAACAAGGTGACAAAGAAAATAGGGTGTTTAGGCTAAGCATTTACAGAGAGCATTGAAAAATAGTGTCTCTTGAAGTGATTTTTAAATGTAGGAGGAGAGGCCAATGAATGGAGATGTCTGTGATGGAATTCCAGAGCACAGGTGTAGTATAGGATAAGGCTCTCCAACCCATGTCAGTGAATAACTTAGGACAATCAAGCATGTGGCTAGCAGAGGACCATAGTTCACACCTGTTTACTTTTGGATTTAGCATACTTTGCAGTGGAGATTTAGTCCCAGCATGCTGAGTCTTGGCAGCCTGACAGCAGTTTCCTATGATCCTGAGGGGAGAGTCAACCAATAGACTGGTACAGCTGGCAATGGTGTGTGTGGAAAGGGGCTTGGGCAACAAATCTGCAGATGTTGTTATAAGCTGTATTCATCTGGCTTATGAGCTGAAGAGCTGTAAGGAATATTATAGAATGTGAAGGATGGTACTTAGATTAATCCACTGCAAGTTCCTACAGAGGTTTGTACCATTAATAACTGTAAATTTGGCTTCAGAATATGAATTTTAATGTTAATTTGCCACAGAGAGATAGAACTCGAGAAAACTGCATCTGGCACTCTAGCTGCTCATTAGTACCCCCTTTTTTATTTAAATAGCACTGTAAAGAGGTGTACCAAGATGCAGAACACCAGCAGAAGAGTCCTGATCTATTCGTGTCTGACGGACAGTGTCAGATTGGGTGGGGGGGGTTCTGATTTTGACTATATTGGTCTGTCCAGCCTTAAACAGAACTGTGGTCAGCAGGTAGAAGAGCAGAGCACTGAGAGTATATTTTGCCTGCAGCACTTTTATCTTGCACACATTGCTGTGTGCAAGAGCAAGGCAATTCTCTTTTACACATGTAACTGGGTGGCTGTGGATGTTGTCGTAACTACCCCTATCTTGTGGGCTCAACGAGGTTAAGAGGCCTGGGTTCATTAACTTCCTGACTAAGGAGGTTCTATCCAAAGTTAAAAATAAATATCTAATGTTAGCAACCAGCATGGCTGCTTGAGCAAGAGCTCCTGCCTTTCACACAGGAAAACTGATTGACATCCACAATCAAAGACACTTGCTTTCGCTCCTGAACAACGACTTAGCAAGGTTTTGCATGGGAGATGGGTGACCCAAAGAAACCCCCTGAAATACTGGCCCCAAAACCTGCCAAGAGTTGCAGAGATACAAGGGGTTGCAGCCCCAGTGTTTCACCATTCCAGGCCTTTGGAATATACAGTGGGCCCAGGGGACAAAGACAAGAACACCAGATCGGGGACCAGCATGCTGCTGGAACACGTTAGCACTACAAGCATCAAGAAGATGCTGTATAAAATTGGTAGAAAGGTGTCAGATATAAAACAGGACTATAAAAAAACTAGAGCAACGTAAAATTGCTGTAGAGGAGTGGGTCCATGAATTGCTGGAGGAGCATGGCAGTTTCAGATGCTCGCTGCATTAGGCAAGGCAATTTTATTTATGCGGCACCCTATTCCATGGGCTCTGGGTGCCTTACAATACATAACAACAAAACATTCACTATAAAATCAGTTTATAATAGTAAATATTAAATTAAAATTATTAAAACTGGACATTTATAAAGCAGTACTAGACCCAAAACTCAAAGAAAACAAATTAGTCTTGAGGTAAGACATAAAAAGTTCTAATGAAAGAGCAACTTTCTTCTCAAGACAGTCACACCAAATGTTTTATCTTCCAAGGACTTAAGTCTGGATCTAGGTACAAAGAAGAGGCTTGTCTGCACTGACTAGAGTGGGTGGTCAGGAGCATAAGGAGTCAAGAGGTCTTTCAAGTAGCCTGGACCCAAACCATGTAGGGTCTCATAAGTTAACAAGCACAGCTTTGAAGTTAATGTGCCACCACAATAGCAATCAGTGAAGAGTATTGAGAACCAGCATGATATGCTCAGACTGGGAGGTACAGTACAAGCAACCAGCCATGCTGCCACATTCTGGAACAGCTCAAAGTGATGCACCAACCTTGTGGATAACCCAAGACACAGAGTATTACAGTAATCCAGTCTATAACTAACCAAGGCATGCACCAGAGTTACCAGATCAGCTGGTTCAAGAAAGAACAGTTACGTACTTAATGTAACAGTAGATCTTCGAGAGGATCTCTTTCATTAGGCCACACCTTTGGAATTATATCTGTCAGGCACTAGGATCACACAGAAATGTTTGTTAGCCAGGGGCTGCCCACAATGACATCCCAAGTCTGCGTCTACATAAACTTGGGTGGCTCCATCACTCCTCAGTTACCTGCAAGAGATTAGACTCAGAGGACTTCCAGCAATGGAGAACCAGGAGATAAGACCAGCACCAGGCATACAAGGAGAGATATGGGGAAGGATATATGATGCATGGAATAGGTTCAGGCACAATATCTGATGTAACCCTTTCTGAAGCAAAAGGGGAATGGAGGGAGGGACAGCATGGCCTAATGGAGGAGATTCTCTCAAAGTTCTACTGTTACAGCAAGTATGTAACTATTCTGCCTTCTTCAAGGATATCTCTTTCAGTTGGCCACACCATTGGAACCATTTTCAACCAGTACCAAATAAAGCTGGGAGGGGGATACAGTCTGATATATATTCAGGACATTAGGCATTGCAGCACAGCGAAGTCCGAATCCAGCATGTCAACAAGAGACTACATCCATAATTTAATGTGTGAAGGCATGGACAATGCTTCATGTAGCTGCAGCACAAATGTCAGCAACAGAAACATTTCTGAAACAAGCAGCAGAAGTGGCCATTCCCCTGGTGGAGTGACCACGAACCAGACCAGGAAGTTCCTTATCGTACTTCCTATAACAGAACGTAATAAAGCATGTCAGCCATTTGAACAGGCACTGTTTAGAAACAGGAGCTCCCTCTTTCCTAGGGGCGAACAAAACAAAAAGCTGAGAGGACTTTCTGCAGTTCTTGGTGTGATTAATGTACTATCTGAGTATTCTATGTACATCTAAAGAATGGAGCAGTGTCTCACCCTGATTGGCATGCCCAGGGTAGTAAACAGGAAGGTGTATCATTTGATTCAGTGCAAATTCAGATATCACCTTCAGGAGAAACTTAGGATCTGTAAGTAGGCAAAGAAACTCTGTCTTTATGGAAAATCAAATAAGGAGACTCACACATTAGAGCCTGAAGCTCTGACATCCTTTGAGCAGAAATGATTGCAACTAAAAATAACATTTTCTATGACAGGAAATGTGAGCCACAACTCACAGCTTGCTCAAAAGGAGCCAACATCAGTTTCTCAGGTCCCAAGGTGGGACTGGATTGCAGATAGGTGGTTTTATATAAAGAACACCTCCCAGGAAAGTATCTAACATCTCTAAATGGACAACCGTGTGATCATCAATAGGGACATGGAAAGTTGATACAGCAGCCAAATGCACCTTAAAGGGACACTGTCAACTTTTTTGCATCATAATATTTTTAGGTAAGAACCCACGTTTTATGAATGCTTACCTTCTCTAAAATTCATTGATGTTGCTGGTTATTTTATCTGCTTCCTTGCTCATTAAACCTGAAATTCATAGTAATGTATAGCTATACCCAGCCTTGTTTTGCTTCAAATCACTGAACTACTCTTACTGCATGCTTCCTGACATTAGAAACACCCTCAAACAGTGCAACTACTCATGATGCAATTGTCTTCTCTACTCCCACTGCATAATGAGTGGCTAGATTGTGTTGGGGGTTTTCTGAGTCCAGGAAAGATGCAGTGGGAGTTGGTCAAGAAACGTAAACAAACATGTTTTCGTGGGGTAACACCAGTATGTTGGGCACTCAGTTTTTCACTTTTTAAGAGAAAAAATGGATCTGAATCAACCTACCAGCTGCATAAACAGTTTTTATAGAATGTGAACAATCAAAAAATGTGAGTTTAAAACTAGGGAAACTCTGGGGCCTAAGGGGGTTGACAGTGTCCCTTTAAGAAAGGAAAACAGCAAGCCAGAGTCTGGCAGGGTCAGCAAGTATTCCAATGCAACATTTACAGGATATGTGTGTAACACCGCCCCTTCCTGCCGCATCTAGGGGTATACTTTATCTCGCAGATGTTCCAGGCAGAAAAGGGGAAGCACTCCTAAGTGCTAACATTCAAGACCTGTTTGCACCTTAAACAGCAGGGAAAACAGTTGTCTCCTACCTGCATGGTGCCTTCATAGTTGTGCACTTTATCTCCTCCCACTCAGCATCTGATCTCCTCCCCGAGCTGTTCACCAGACCGAGACCTCCCTCTGCACCGTCAGAGGTCTCGGAAGCTCCTGCAGCCCCAACCAGGCTGGATAGAAATATTCTGCCCATGGAATACAACTCATGGAAAATGAATTAGACTGCATGTATAGAGGGAAAAAGAGAATTTCATTTCAATTACCTCCCCCCTACAGTCGAATAAGGCACAAACCACTATTTCTCCCCAAACAGGCTTTTATTTTGCACCTGCATGGCAAATAATTCCAGCGATACAGTGGTCACCATTCTTCATTAAAAATAAGCAGCTCCATGGGGCTTTAGCTTTTTATAATTCTGGCTAGATAGGATAAACAGCAGAAACTCATGGATTCAGCAGACACAAGCAAGGATTCTCCTCTGCCTATTATCTCACTCTCTCAGGTGCTCTACCCGAGACTCTGGAACACAGATCCCTGCAATCTCCTGGCTTCCAATGGATCCAGTGAGCCCACTTTCACTTTTTTTCCTTAGAGGTCCCTTCCACTGCCACTGATTATCCCCCCTTACATTGGCATGGGAAAGTGAGCAGCCTCCCCCACCTGGACGCCTGGGTGCTGGCCCAAGCCACAAAGGTATCCAGGAATTTTCCTGATGACCCAGGCCCCGACCCACCTTCAATGGCTGGTATCATTCCCGGTGCTGAGTCTACACCTGCCACGGTCACTCGGCTCTACCTCAGCACCCCATGGCCCCAATTCAGTCTAGGAATTCTGCTGGTATTTGCTTCCTCGGGGATCCCTGTTTCATCTCCTGGGCTTGCATTAAGCTCCATCACGGGGACTACCCTCCAAGGTCTGCTATTTCTTTGGCCTGCGACCCACCCGGACCTTAATGTACCGGCACCCAAGGACCTGTCCCTCCAAACAGACCCCCTGTGTTGGGTGAAAGTCTCCCCAGCTCCCTCAATCCCCGCCGGCCACCCTGCCACACCAGGTACGAAGGGAACTTCTGCCACCAGCTCCCCTCCAGGAAGGGCCCTGTCACTTCCCTCCCAGCCCTGGCGACCTGGGAATACACACAACTGGCTTCCTATGGGCTGCTACTCTCTCTACTAGGCTTGTTAAAGCCTCCTAATGCCCTAGCCCCCAACGACGCAGGACTTGGCTACCTGTGCCCCCATGGAGCTCCATACCCCCACTCCTTGTCGACCACGGCGCATGATAAACCGTCCTGACTGCACTTTTTGGGGGGGTTCCCCTCTGGTCCTCCTATACCACCAAGCTGTCTCACTTGCCCACCTTATCTGTTCCTAATACTGCTCTTCCAGCCTCCCCCACCAGTCCCAGGCCAAATGCCCAGGCTGGAAAGGCCCCTCTACTTCCTGTCAGTCTCCTTATATACCCTTTTACTACTGTCTGCTGCCACCTTGAGGTGTCCAGAGCAATATCCTCCAGAGCACTAAACCCATTTCCTAGCTGTGTTGGGGGGGGGGTTAGGAGGGGGAAAGGGATGCCTAAACAGTGGGAATATAAGCCCCATCTTTACAGGGGGCTTATACTCTTCCCCCACCCAGGAAATCATTCCCTCCTGGGAATGATGGCAAGGGCCCTGTCATGGTCCTCTCCCATCAGACTGAGTATGCGCACTCCCCAACCTTCTGGTGATGGACACACTATGCCTGGCCATCAGGCACCTCCCAACCTGCCTACCTAACTCAAACTATATCCTAAAGGCTTATTCCTAAACCCTACCTGCGCCAGGAGATAAATCTAAAGGTTTAGTCACAGCCTTCATTATTTCTTTTTAAACAGTAATTGCAATCACCTTTCATAATGATTATGCATTTCAAGAAATGTTCCTTAAGCACTGGCTAACAGTGATAATGAGGTGGAACTGTTTAGGCATTCCCACAGATACCTCCCACCAAAATGTTAAAATAAGTTTCTCTGTGTACAAACCCCAGACCACTCACTCACACGTGCACACACACATTCTCTCACCAAGCTTTCAAAACATATTTTATCATAATCCTAAATCATTAACAGTATAAAACTTTTTTTTTTAAATTTAAGAGCTTGATTTGAATAAACTGAATTAGAGTTACCTTATCGGCTCCATGGAGCAATTGTCCTAGAGCAGTCCACAAGTCTCAGTCCAAGGGGCCTAGATTGCAGGCCCCCCACCTGGAGGGAAATAATACGCTGGATCTGGCTTAGTGGTCACTTCTCCAAAGGAATCCGATCCAAAAGATAGTACTTGGTCCGAGTCCCAATTAAGTCCTGGACCATAGCAAAATGCTTCTACATAGTTAATCCAGACCAGACCTCTGTGCAACACATTGACCATGGCTGCTGGAATAACTGTTGAGATGGGGCACGTCCTCCTCCTAGATGGTTCTTCAGCCTTTCCAACTGCTCCTTGAAAATCTAGTCCTCCTGCATCTCCTCAATAATGTCCCAAATTCATTCTGGCACATAAGAATAGTTCAGATTGGGATATTCTACCCGCAGCCTCCTGTGAACCCACCTTTTGGCCTGACTCCACTCAGGCAGGTGCCTCATGCTGGTTCTCCTAGCTTGTCCCACTGGTAGCCATACCCCAAGTCGATACTTTAGGTTCAATGGGCTATTTGGGTTTAACCCATCCATCCGGGTATGGAGAGTCTTAGGCCAGATCAGGAGCTGTGGGGTGGCATCCCCAAAGGTGATAACTGGGCAGTGGTAAGGCCTAGGGATTTCCCTGACAACCATATGGTCTTGGAACTGGAACTGGCTGCCGACATATTTTTCCTCATCCAGCTCACTTAGATCTGTTGGGTCGTCAACCCTCCCTCTGGCTGACACTGGTGCAGGCTCAGGCTCAGTGTCACTCTCTATAGATTTAATTTTGCACTTGGCTCCCAAGACAGGCTTTGATTTGCTGGATAAAGCCTGTGGGCTACCACCCGGAGGAGGGGCTGTGGTGAGGGTTCCCCAGGCTCTGGAGGATCCACAACCGGTTGTCTGAGGCCCCTGCCCCTCCCTCTGCCAGTGGGATAGCTGGTAGCCGGTGGCGGAGAGCTGGGCAGATAGCTGTGCTTCCCTTCACCTTTGTCCCTCTCTGGTGCACCTGCACCCTCCTCTTCAACAGCCTCCACTATCACATCCGGGGATTCGCTTCGGGTCTCATCTACCTGGACATGGGTGCTCTCTCCCAGGGACAGTCTCTCAAACCTCTACGAATCCCCACTGGCTGGTGACCATGGGATAAATAAGCTGGCGGTGGAACTGGGAGCATGCATCCACCTACATAGGACTGGTGGACTGCCTATGCAATACAGGCATATAGGCAACCTGGATACTGCCTCCCCCATAAATCCACACCTCACACAGCGTTCATGTTCTTTGCATTTTCCCCAGCTTTCCAGAGCCAGAAGAGAAGTGAGGCAGGAACTATAGACAGGGGTTCCTCCTGAGGGGTCTCTTCAGGTCTCTCTGCATCTCCCCCTGCTACCACTTGCTGTCAATCCATGGTGGATGCCTGTACTTGACTTTTTCCCTCCCAGTCCCACACTCAAAAGGAGCTCCAAGTTCTTTTGCTCCAGAAATGTGCAGCCCAATTCACTTGTCTGCTCTGATAATGTGCTCAGGAAATGGTCTCTTTTGCTTTGCTCTCGCTATTATTATTTCCTTCTAGCGTTATCTGTATGATTCTGCTAGTCTCACTCCCTCAGCTGCATTGGCTCTGATTGCCCATGATGGCACCTCTGCCTGCAGCTGCTATAGCTCTCTTTCACCCATTCTCCAATCAGGACCCTGCCTGAGGATTACATGACCAGCAAGTCACACACGCACATCACACCAGCAGGCTATGCCTTATGCCTGATGCTTGCTCCAGGCCTGCCCCACAGCAATTCTGTACTGCGCCACTGGGCCCAGCCACGCCGGGAAGCTTGGTACTGCTGCGGACCACAAGGCTCGGGATGTGGCAAAGATTTTGACATTCAGGGAACATCCAGGATGAGTAGCCCCCACAATGTAACCCCCCCCTTCCTGCCCCTTCTAGAGGCATACTTATTCTTGCTGATGTTCCAAGTAGAAAAGGGGAAGCAATCCTAAGCGCTAACATTCAAGACCTTTTGTACCTTAAACAGCAGGGAAAACAGTTGTCTCCTACCTGCATGGCATCTTCATAGCTGTGCACTTCACCTCTCTCTCAGCATCTGCTCTCCTCCCGAGCTGTCCCAGAGCCGAGACCTCCCTCTGCACCGTTGAGGTCTGGAAGCCTCAGCCCCAACCAGGCTGGACTGGAATATTCTGCCCCTGGAATGCAACTCATGGAAAATGAATTAGACTGCATATATAGAGGAAAAGAGAATTTCATTTCATTTACCTCCCCCCTACAGTCGAATAAGGCACAAACCACTATTTCTCCCAAACTGGCATCTTTTGCACCTGCATGGCAAATGATTCCAGCGATACAGGGTCACCATTCTTCATTAAAATAAATAAACAGCTCCATGGGGCTTTAACTTTTGCAATTCTGGCTAGACAGGATAAACAGCAGAAACTCATGGATTAAGCAGACACAAGCAAGGATTCTCCTCTGCCTATCATTTCATTCTCTCAGGTGCTCTACCCAAGACTCTGGAACACAGATCCCTGCAATCTCCTGGCTTCCAATGGATCTGATGAGCCCACCTTCACTTTCTTTCCTTATGGGTCCTTTCCACTGGCACTGGTCATCCACCCTTACACTAGCATGGGAAAGCAAGTGGCCTCCGCCACCTGGATCACTGGGTGCTGGCCCAAGCCACAGGGGTATCCAGGAATTTTTTTCTGATGACCCAGGCCCTGACCCACCTTCAATGGCCAGCACCATTCCTAGTGCTGAGTCCACACCTGCCACAGTCACTATGCTCTACCTCAGCACTCCATGGCCCCAGTTCACTCTGGGGAATCTGCTGGTACTTGCTTCCTTGGGGATCCCTGGCAGGCCCACATTCCTGCTTCATCTCCTGGACTTGCATTATGCTCCAGCATGGGGACTGCCCTCCAAGGTCTGCCATTTCTTTGGCCTGCGACCTGCCCGGACCTTAATGTACTGGCGCCCTAGGGCCTGTCTCTCCAAACAGGCCCCCTGTTTTGGGTGAAAGGCTCCCCAGCTCCCTCGACCCCCCAACTAGGCCACCCTGCCACACTGGGTATGAAGGGAACCTCTGCCACCGGCTCCCCTCCAGGGAGGGCCCTGCCACTGCCCTACCAGCACTGGCAACCTGGGAATACACACAATGGGCTTCTTAAGTGCTCCTACTCTCTCTACTAGGCTTGCTAAAGCCTCCTAATGCCCTAGCCCCCAACGACACAGGATCTGGCTACCTGCTCCCCACAGAGCTCCATACCCCATCTCCTCATCGACCATGAAACATGATAACCCATCCTGACTGCACTCTTTTGGAGGGTTTCCCTTCTGGCTCTCCTGGACTACTGAGCTCTCTCACTTATCCACCTTAACTGTTCCAGATGCTACTCTTCCAGCCTCCTCCCACCAGCCCCAGGATTAATGCCTGGGCTGGAAAGGTCCTGCTACTACCTGTTAGTCCCCTTATATACTCTTTTTCTACTCTCTGCTGCCACCTTGAGGCATCCAGAGCAATATCCTCCAGAGCACTAAACCCATTTCCTAGCTGTGTGGGTTGGCGGGGGTAGGAAGGGGAAAGGGATGCATAAACAGTGGGAATATAAGCCCTGCCTTTACACGGGGCTTACATGTAAATGGGTCCAAATTCCTGTAAGCAGCCCACAAAGTGAACCACTTCCATTTCAAAGAATATGTACAGTATATCTTGTAGAAGGCTTTCTAGCTGCAGTCAGAACATCAGCAACCTAAAGGGATACCCCAAAATGTGCAATGTATATGCCTTCAGGAGCCATGGATGCAGATGTAGGGATCACAGGTCCAGCTGAACCCGGGATTCTTTGTCCTATGACAACAGGAGCCAGCACAGAGGTAGGGGGACAGAAGACTCCACTGCCACCTGTTGCAGAAGTGTAAACCATATCTGGTGAGGGCAATCTGAACTTCTCTCACACGGAGGCATAATGGAGCAATGAGGATGAGAGAATCACACTACATCCACAGCTTGGGCAGCACTCACTGCATTAGTGGAACTGAGGGAAATATTTGCAGGATTTTCTCTTTCTAAGAGAGGAACAACACATCTTACCAGAAAACTCCAGACCCTGGAGTGAATGAGCAGAAACATGGCAGTTTTTCATTGTGGGGGGTGCAAAAAGGTCAAACTCTGGACAACCCCATCTCGCGAAGGGGTCATCTGCCACTAGGTCATCAGTTCCATGTTTTAATCTTGGTTTGTGAGCTGCTTAGTCTGTCTGCTAAGATATTTTGGAGACCTAGAGATGCACAGATGACAACTGCAGGCCATGTTACAGAGCCCAATATCATACTCTCGTTGCTTCTCTGCATAGGGAATAGGAATGAGTGCCCCTTTGTTTGTTGATGTAATGCATCACACTGGCATTGTCCATCTGTATTAATGGAGTACTGGGGCACAGATGCTCCTGAAATGCCTGCAGGCTGTACATGACAGCTCTGCTCTCCAGGACATTTATTAACTTGGCCTCCACCTTGGTCCATGACCCTGCATCTGGTAAGGGCCAAAATGAGCACCCCAGCCAGAGCCCAAGGCGTTCATGGTGAGGATCTGTACAGGAGCCGGTACATGGAATGGAATATCTTTTAGTAGGTTTTTGTGATCCCTCTATTATGGCAATGTTCTGTGAAGAGGGGATGTAACAAGAACCGTTTCATCTAGTTTATCTGTCAGCTGATCCCACTGAACCCTAAGTGTCCACTGAGGGTTTCTTACATGTAAGTGGGCCAGTGGCACAGTCACAATGGCTTCAGCCATGAGACCCAGGAGGTGTAACAATGTTCTTGCAGAGACATAGTGACTTCTGTATACCAACTGTGTGGGTAATCAGATTTTCTACTCTGTCCTGTGTCAGGAAAGCTCACCATTTCTCTGTGCCCATGTCTGCCCCTATGTACTGCAGTCTTTAGCAGGGAGTCAGCACAGATTTTGGCACATTTGCAGTCACTCCCAACTCCTTGATCAACTGCCGTGTGTGAGACTAGGCATGTAGGAGAGCTTACCTGAAGCTGATCTTCAGCAGTGAGTCATCAGACAGAGGAACACATACAGGCCTTCAGTGAAAAGGATTGCTGCAACTACTGATATGCTTTCGGTAAAGATCTTCGGTGCAGAAGACAATCCAGAGGACAATATTCTGAACTCATAATATTCCCCCTCTAACACAAAGCAGAGGTGTTGCCTGTGGGATTTTCTGATCTTTTTTTTTTTTCTTTCTTTCTTTGGTAACCAGGTAAGGTCCACAAGGAACAAGTGCCTGTTTTGAGGGGCAACCCAGGAGCACTGGAGAGGTTAAGTAGGTTAATTGACTTTCTCAGAGTCACACAGTATTCAAGTGAAGGTCATGAGAATCAAACCCAGGTCTGCTGTATGTACCAAGCTCATTCACAGCTTGTTACTCTAACCTCTAGGCTATATCGCCAGCCCATCTTGACACGAAGGAATCCATCCTTCATGTCTAGAGAACAAAGCCAGTTTCCTGTTTGCAGAAGATGAATCAGAGCTTGCAGGGATACCATTGAAAACTTCTTGTATTCAATGTAGAAGTTGAAATCCCTCAGATCCAACACAGGGTGAAGATCCCCTGTCCATTTTGGGACCAGGAAGTATCTGGAATAGAATCCTCTGTTTCTCTGTCGAGGAGGAATTGGTTCTGTAGTTGTTTTAAGAATAATGAATGCACTTCTTCCTTCAGAAGGGACAAATGGCCTGAAGAATAACAGGAAAGAGGCATAGGATGATCTAGTGGGGTTTCTAGAATCTCTAGAGCCTGCCCCCTTGCAGTTATCTCCTGGACCCACTCATCTGTTGTAATCTCCCACCATTGTATCAGATGCAGGGAAAATCTGCCCCCCACAACCACCCCTGGAGGTAACAGTGGAGGTGGGGGTGTATCCGAATGAGAGTCAGGCAGAACTGGTGAGGGCGGTGCCACCAGTACCAACTGACTCCGGTGCTTTTGTATTGGCACCTGGGGGGGAAGGGGCCCTACAGGGAGCCAGTTCCCTTACCTCAGCCTTACTGATGGTAGGCACGGCTACCTCTGGCAGTAGGCTGACAAAAGGATCTCCTCCCAAGACCCCTGCTAGGAGTGGGATACAGGGACATAGCAGATCCTATAGTTATTTTTGAGGTCTGAAGGCCTTTCAGGGCCCCTTCAACATCATAACCAAACAGTTTTGTCCCTCTGAAAGAGGCATTCAGAACTGCTTGTTGCACATCATTGGTAAACCCAGCGACTCTGAGCCAATAACATTTTCTCGCACAAATGCCAGAAGCAGCAGCTCTGGCAGAAGCATCAGATACATCATAGGCTGAGTGTATCAAAAGTTTGCCAACCTCAGCATCAAGAGTTAAGGTTTTAAGTAACTCACTCTTGGCATGGTCATCAGGCAAAGCCTGGGCTACAGTATTTGCAGCTAGCTTCCCACAGACTGTTCTGATATTTTATCATATGGGCTTGGTAATTTGTAATCCAAAGGCCCAGTGAAGCAGAGGCATATGTTCACTTGCCGATCAAATCCAGCACCCTAGATTTTTTTTATCAGGAGGCAAAGTACTCGTGTATTTAGGTGTTCTAGACCTATCATGAGTAACCACCATGACTACTGATTCAGTTTCTGTCTGGTTAGCATAATAAGGCTTAGCAGATGGAGCAGGTTACTTCTCGGCCTTTCTGGGAACTGCAGGCAGTGAATTTGGTCTGTACCATGTAGCAAAGGTAGCATCCTATAATGCAGGATATATACTGTATGCGAAATTATAATGGAGCGTGTGCAAGGGACCTTCAAAACTCCAATCAGATTTCTTTTTGTGGAATCTTCCTCTTCCACAGCACAGCCCATAGCAGTGTGTATTTGCTGCATCATAGCTTGAAAAGCAGGATTATCAGGAGGAGACCTTAGGGTATAGACACCAAGTCCTCACTACAGTATGAGAGGGTAGAACTAGAGTGAGCTGCAACATATTGTTCTCCCTCATACTCCTCCTCTACATCCTCCTCTAAAACCATGAGGTCGGGATTATATTCTACTTCATTATCAGCAATTCCATCAACAATAGGAGCTGCAGAATGCACCAGTGGTGGCTGAGAAGGAAGAACTGTGGCATGCTTGTAGAAAGCGTTGATGGGGGCTGGGTGTCTGAGGCCCTGTCAATGGGATAACTGCCTGTATAGGTAGCCCAGGCACAATGTATCGTATCATTTCTGAAAATAACACCAGCACAATCTGAGAGTCAACTGTGCCCTGTAAAGGAGCCGGGACTACTTGTGTCGACAGGCTTTGGCCCAACGATGATATCATACTACCATCCATATTAGCACCTAAAACAAGCCCTGACCTTGGTGTCTTATGAACAGTCAGGGGGGCTGCTGTCAACATCTCCAGAGCAAGCGATGATAAAGTGGATTTAACTTGCCTCAACGGTGACCGGGACCTCACAGACAAAGCAGAGTTCTCTTTTTCTCTTTATTTATGCTTGTGGCCTGATGATGAGGAGGGCCATGATGATGGCTGTTCCCTGTCCCGGTCCTTTGACTTCAGTGGCCATTTATCAGTCGACTGTGAGGGAGACACAGATTTGAGCACTGTTCCTTCTCTATGGCTTTCAAAGTTTTAAAGAGAAGGAAATTTCCTCGAGTTTTCTTGTGGCATCACCTTGTAGCCTGGTTAAAGGCAAAACTCACAAGTCTTCAGGCTATGAGACAGTCCCAAGCAGTACACACAGACCATGTGTGTGCCTTGTTTGTAAATTTTAGCTCTGCACTTACAGTACTAAAGTGAAGGCTCTTTCAACTTCAGCGGCATGCAGAGACAACAAAATAAACTGTTAAATAAAGTGAAAGAATGAAGGCAATGGCTAGTTGATGGTGTTTCCTTCAGCAGGTCAGACTAGGTATTCGACAGCTGTAAAAGAACTGAGGAGTGATGGGGCTGCCCACTTTTAAGTAGACACAGACATGGGACTTCATCATGGTCAGCCCCTGCTTAGCAAAAGCTTCCATGTGGTCCTAGTGCCTGATGGCTATAGTTCCAAAGGTGTGGCCTAATGGAGGCGATATCCTTGAAGAAGATAGAGTTTGATCCAAGAGATATTCTGAAAATGGTAAAAGCCACTGTGGACAACAGCTGATACCTGATATTCTAAGGTCAACTTAGAGTTCACAGTGACCCCCAGCTTCCTCACCCTATCTACAGTTCCGAGCATGATGCCATCTAAAGAAGGAAGGACAGCATCCCAGCTCATCATTGCTGAACCATGCTGACCCCATTCCACCAGTAGCACCTCTGTCTTCAATTGATTAAGTCTAAACCAGCTAGCTGCCATCCAATCTTCAAATTCCCCAAGGCACTCACTCAGCTCTGGGACTGCAGGATTTCTATAAGTAGCACAAGATACACACAGCTAGGTATCATCTGCGTAGCAATGAAACCCCAAGCCATAGCATCTATGATCTCACAATGGCAACATGTACACAACAAACAACATGGGAGCTAAAATTGGTCAACCCCTGACACCCACAGTCAGCAGAGAGCTGCCATGCTTGAGATGAAAGAGTCAAGTGCTATCTGTTGCCACCTGCCAGATAAGTAGGACTCAAAACACTGAAACACCATTCTGTGAGTCCTACATAGTGCCTCAGATGAGCCAACAACTTACTTCCATCAAAGGGAATGGACCCTAACTAGAGGAGAAGAGGACACTGAAGCAAGAGCCCACTGAAACAACATAAAGATTTTTTGTTTTCCAGAAGGTCTCGAGCAAGACAACCTAGACACCATCCTCATCTCATAGCTCACACAAGATCTGCACTTGCAGGAGGTTCAACCTTGATATTAAGCATGCTCCTAAAACCCTGGGCATCAAGCCCAAACCAGAGGCTCCCAAAGTCAGTAAACATCACATTTCCTAAAATACCCCACAAAAAGAAATGTTTTTATGCAAAGCGTGGGCCAAGAAAGACTTGAATTTGGATGGGCAGAGGGTATATGTAGACAAGGATTTCCCACCAGAGATGTTGTAGAATTGCATGACGGTTCATAAAAACATAGAAACATAATTTGACAGCAGATAAGGACCATTTGACCCACTCAGTCTGCTCATTTCCCTACCTACTGTATGTAACCCTCCTACAAATGGGGGTTCCCGAAAAGTCTTCCTCAAGCTTGCCTAAATGCTCACTGACAGGGTGGTGTCCTGCGTTTTAGCAGTTTAAATCTGATTACCAGAGAGTGCCTGTATAGCCTCTGTGTACTGTCTCTTTAAGAGCTGCCTGGATTGCAGGCATAAGTAATCTGAGAGGGAACTCTGTTGAAATATATAACTATTTGCTGAAAATCATTTAGAGTGATAATAATAATGTAGTTTGTCTAACCTGCCTTCTTTGTAGCAAGGACTGTTTTATCTCCACTATCTCTGTACTGGACTGCCGAATTGGACCAATCAATACTGGCAGGACCTAAAATGGAGTCAGACTACAGGAACTGTCTGGAGTCAAAATCTGTAGGAACTGTAGTTTTGGGCTCTTGGTGCCTTTTTGCACCTGAAGGGGAAGCCTTGTTGTGACTGACAGACAGGTCAGCCAACCAAACCTTTTGGATTCTGGGGAAGACCCAGGCTTGCTGGCAGTTGAGTCAGATCTAAGTTGGGAGCTGAAGAAGCAACACCTTGAGACAGTCAAGCAGCTGTCTGAGTAGTTTCACATGGGAGAACTGTGGAAAGGCCTGAGTTGTGGCCTGCATGTCTGCCTGCTGCCCCTGAGAGGGAGAGAAGAGAATTATTTCGGACTAAATCCAAGTTTGTGAGAACGAAGTAAGCCACTGACTTTTTTACCAGGCTCATACCTGAAGAAGACCGAAGATTTTGCTAAATGCAATTAGCCTGTCAGGATTTCCAGCTGCTTTTGAATCCCCAGTTTGTGCAGAGACTTTGCAATCATGAGCGGAGAGCGGTTTGCCTGGTACAGTAGAATTCCCTTACATGTAAATGTGCTGTGAGTTGTTAGTGGGTCATGATTTGGTTCCCCACTGTGTGTGAACTGTGTTCTGCTTGCTGGAATCTGTATCCAGCCCAAAACGGACTGTATCCGAATTTGTCTCCATTTGGCCTGGGCCTTGCCACACTCGCCCAGCCAGACTACCCACTGCACAGAGAAAGCGTTGACGAGAGACCTGATTGGGGATCAGCACTCTGCTAAACGTTTGAACAGGAATGACGCCTCGGTGAATCGTGTGGGCCCTGCTTCTTCTGGCACTCCTGATCAGCCACCTGCAGTCTCAATTTTCATCCAGTCAGTGTCCAATCTTGGGTATCATGAGTAATCATCAGGGTAGCTCCATGCAACAACAGCCTAATCTAAAAGTGTGTCATCTGATTGTCTTGTTGTTTTCTTTTCACAAACTGAGCCCTCCAGCTCCGGAATTACAATTAGTGTGTGTGGTACATGTTGTTTTCTTCCATCACAGGGCCCCAACCAGCTGCAACGTTCCTGACTAGCCCACCATTCACCTTCTGGGTACCCAGGGTGTGTGACTGTTTATGGAACCTGAAGTGTGTACTTAACTGTTTTATTGATACAGCCTTTAAGCAAATTAACCTGATTACGCCCCTCCCTTGTTCAAGTCCCTTAAATAAATCAGATCTAACACTTTTTTGCATTTACCCTGACTGTGGTTCCAGTTTGTGCAAGAGTGCTGTACTGCTGTTATTTGCTGTGTATAACCTTGTTTTACAAGGGGTCCCCAGGGCCAAGCCAGAGGAAAACCCTGGTGGTAAGTACAAACAATGTGGATACTTGTGTAGTGTATCAGGGGTATTGTGAAAGTAATTATCATGTATTGTTCCTGCCACTAGTAAGGAAAGAGGGGGGTTACAGTGTCCCGGAGGGCTGTGCCCAGGTTAGCTTGACCACTAGCAACCCTGACCTCTGGGTGGAAGCACCCGTTTCAGAACTCAGGCCCCTTAACCTGCTACTAACCAAGCCAGCAGGGGCAGTAGCCCTTGAGATAGCACCACCTGGGGGTTACATTTTGAATGCTCAGTCTGGGATTTTGTGCCCTCTAGTGGCCAAAAATTAAGAATTATTGTTAAAGATTCATGGCTACCCCAGTAGAAATGGCTGTACACCAGTTGGTGGGGTGGTGTACTGGGCAGGAGATCGACCCCCAAAATGCTCTACTTATACTGGATATTCCCCTGGGTACCAGTAAAGACACTGTTGAGGGAGCACTCTTCAAAGTTGAATGTTTAAAAAACCCTATGGTGGTGGGTCAACAGGCTGATTTAATATCCCAAACTTTCATAGCCTTGGCAGAGTGTAGTGACCTCATGGACAGCTCTAAAGGGCCACAGACTTTTGCCCCAGAAGGGGTTCCAGCTGCCTGGAGAGTGATAAAAAAAAGGCAATAAAGACCCCGGGGAGGATGAGCTCCCACCATTATCTGAGACTTTTGAGGAGAAATTTGCTAAGTTGTTGCTGGAGGAAGGGAAAACCATAGAGGACTTTAAGAAACTATTTCTGTCACCTGGGGTGTTCCTTCCCCAACACCCCCTCCCACTCCAGCACCTGTTACTTTCCCACCTTCTGTGCCCATGCCAATGCTGGCCCCTATATCTGTACCTGCCATTAATCACGACTCCTACCGAAGGCTGAGAATCTTCTCGGGCACCCTCGCCACCCCCCCCAGGAGGAGGATGACCGGGAGATCTGGATAGACTATGTTGCCCCTCTAGTACTCGAATGGCAATGCTCAGAAGCAGAGAAACGAAAGAGGTTGAGTGAGAGCCTCCGATGTCCTGCCCTGGCTACCATCCTTGCCTAGCGGGCCAATAACCCCGAAGCAACTGCACAGAACTATCTTGATGCATTGGAGAATGTGTATGGGAGCCCAGATTCAGATGAGGATCTGTGGTGGAGAGTAAGAAACGCTCAGCAGTACCCAGGGGAGCCATTGTCTGTGTATGTACCTCAGCTTGAAAAGCTGCTACAAGAGTGCCTCAGAAAGGGTAGTTTGCCATCAAATTAATTAGATTGAACTAGGTTGGACCGGATCCTTAAGTCTGCCCCATTTTCAGAATTGTTACTGCTTTAGTTGCACCGTGCCACCTGACTAGAATCGCAGCCCCCCCGTCTAAGACGAGCTAATGAAAGAAATTCAGGGGGTTGAGCAAAGGTGACCCCAGGGGGGAATTGCACCCATAACTGCTGCTGCTGCACAAGTGACTGAGAGTGATCAGCCAAGTGAGGCTCAGGGGCAAAAGTCGGCAGTTAACGAGCACTCTGAGAATGCAAAGGACTTCCCGCCCTGGGCCCAGCATTGTAAAGATGAACTACTAAAGGAAGTCTGAGAGTTGAAGATGGGTGCCTCTGCAAGGGATTCCCCCATGAAACAAGATTCTGGTCCCTTTCAGGACGTGACTGCCATGGGGGTTGGGGTGCACCCTCAGGCATCCGCTACCGAGGGTGGCTCCAAGGCTGAGATCACAGGATTGACTGCCACTCTAAAGGAACTGTTAAGACATGTTGCACCACTATCACCGCTGCAAGCAGACACTAGACCCCAATCTCTTAATCCTGCTTCAGTTCCTCATATGATGTTCTCTCCCAGGATGACCCAGGAGTCTATTGTTTGTCACAACTGTGGAAAGGATGGCCATATGAAAAGAAAATGCCGGTCTCAGAAGGACTTAGAAAGAGTAGTAAACAGACTCCAAGGGGAGCTCCAGAAAGCAAATCAATGACCAAGAGGTGCCCAAAATGACCGCAGTGAGGGTTCGAGAAACCCTAACTCAAATTTCTTTGTGGCTAAATCATCTGACCAGGCCTCTGCTACTGTCTCTCCAGACTGGTCCAAAATAGTGGGCCCTTCTATGGAGACTACGGTGACTGTGAATGGTAGTCATACTCAGGCTGTGCTTGACAGTGGGTCACAAGAGACCATTGTATTCCAGGACTGGTATGACAAACACTTATCTGATGTGCCTTTGCAATCCCTGGAAGGCATACATGTGTGGGGCCTGAGCGACAAGACTTATCCCTACCTAGGGTATGTCTGCCTCTGGTTGTCTTTTCCTGCAACTGTAACTGGTGTAGAGGAGTGAGTAGAGACATTGGCCCTAGTGTGTCCCCCCACCAGACTGTATGATTGGGTCCCCCTGTTAATTGGGACAAACGCCCATATGTCTGGGAGACTGGCGCAACTCTGTCATGAGAAACAAGGGCAATGGACTGGGAGGGCTCTAAGAATTCCAGCTCTGATCAAGAGGGCCTATGATCTGCAACAGAAACTCGAGGAAGTAGACCAGGATGAACCGGTGTGGATCGTGAGGAAGAAGGATCCCAATTCAATGGTACTGGCCCCTAACTTCCAGTGTACCATTCAAGGGGAGGTCCACCTCCAGAAAGATGTCAAGAACAAAATACTGATGTTAGATGCACCAGGCGATGGAAAATTGCCAGAAGGATTATTGGTCAAGCCCAGCATCTTGCCTGCTCATGCCCATGCCTATGCACAATGAGTGATGGTCCAGATTCACAATGTGTCGGATCGGGAGATCAGGGTGAACAGAAGGTGCACCCTAGCTATGTTACACTGTGCAGACACTGCTTTATTGCCCAGCAACATGCACCCTGGTGAGAAGGAGAGAGGGACCCCAAACTTGTTTGACTTTGGTGACTCCTGATTGCCAGCTGAATGGAAGGCTAGAATTAGCAAGAGACTTGCCCGGAGAAACCAAGTATTTTCATTGAAGGAATGGGATGCGGGATGTATCCAGGGTGAGGAACGTCACATACGCCTGCACGATGAATGGCCATTTCGAGAGAGGTCCCGACGCCTAGCCCCAGCAGACATAGATGATGTGAGAAGACACCTGCAGGAAATGCTCACTGCTGACATGATACAAGAATCCAGAAGCCCATACGCCTCTCTCATTGTGGTTGTGCATAATAAGAATGGCTCTGTGAGGATGTGTGTTGATTATCGAACCCTGAACTGGCAGACCATCCCAGACCATACACTATGCCTCGTCTACAAGATGCCCTGGATTGCTTGAATGGGAGCAAATGGTTCTCTGTGTTGAATCTTCGCAACAGATACTACCAAATTCCATTGGCTCCAGAAGACCATGAGAAAACAGTCTTTATCTGTCCCTTGGGGTTCTACGAATTTCTGAGGATGCCACAGGGATATCAGGTACCCATGCCACCTTTCAGTGACTGATGGAACGTGCGGTGGGAGATATGAATTTGCTGGAATGCCTGGTGTACTGGACAATGTCATTGTGTTTGGGATCACCTTACAGGAGCATGAGAACTGATTGTTTAAACTCCTAGACTGACTGGAAGACTTCATCCTCAAGCTGTCCATTGACAAGTGCCAGTTTTTCCAAACCTCCATGAAGTATGTGGGGCACATAGTATCTACAAAAGGGATAGAGACTGATCCCAGTAAGGTTGAAGCATTGACTGCTTGGCCCCAGCCCCATAATCTGAAAGAACTACAATGCTTCCTGGGGTTCTGTGGCTACTACCACAGGTTTATAAAAGACTATTCCAAGGTGATTTGCCCACTCTTGAACCTTACCCAGTGTTTCCCTCCTACCAATCGTAAATACAAAAAAGGGTCCATTAAAGAACTAGAAAAAGTATACTTCCACCCAGGTGAACTCTTCGGGCCCTGCTAGACATCCGACTGTGAAGCAGCCTTCCATGAGATCATATACCAGCTCACCCACACCCCCATCCTCACCTATGCTGACCCCACCAAACCCTATGTGCTGCATACAGATGCTAGTCTGCAGGGTCTAGGAGTGGTGCTGTATCAAGACCATGAGGATGGCCTGAGACCAGTAGCTTTCGCCAATAGGAGCTTGACCCCATCCGAACGAAACTACCCTGTGCATAAATTGGAGTTTCTTAAGCTAAAATGGGCCATCATTGACCAGTTTCATGAATACCTCTATGGGGCAAAGATATTGGTGAAGACTGACAATAACCCATTGACCTATGTACAGACTTCAGATAAGTTAGATGCCACTGGGCACCGGTGACTTTCTGCATTATCAATCTATGATTATGCTGTCAAATACAGACCGGGCCTGAACCATGTTGATGCTGACGCCCTATCACAAAGGCCCACTTCCAAGAGTGATTGGGTCAGGCTGTCTGAACCTGACATTCGCGCATTGTGCCAAAAGTTTGATAGAGATGAACAGATGTCTGCGGACCAGGGTGGGACAAATAGGGTCGCCAGGTCGGCAAATGTGACCTGGCTAAACATTTTGGCCACCAGATTTGTGTAAAAACTTGCCATTCTGGATAGTACTAAGCCGCATCACTAGTGTGCATGCGTGGTAGCTCAGCATCTCCTCAGCTGAGCTGCCATCATTGTGCATGTGAGGGATCATCTTTTCCGGCCCAGACAGAGCAGGAGGGACATGTCTGGGTGGGAAGGAGCCAGAGGAGGAGTCGGGACTCGAGTCGGGGACACCATCAGGCTTCAGCGAGTCTGCGCAGCACAGTACTCATCACGAGGTGAGCAGTTGGGACTGTTGGGTGCTCACGTGGGTGGGGGAGTCGGGAATAGGGGAAAGGATTCACTCGTGCCTTCGCCATTGATTTCAGGCGGTGAGTGGGTGAGGAAGACTTGTGTGTGAGCTCTGTTGCAGCAGAGCATAACTTTGCCGTGAAATTGTTCAACAGCCCTTTTAAGAGCTCAGTAAATAAAGACTACCAGACCAGTACTGTTTTTTTAGGAGCCTGTGTGTCCTCCGTCCTATTTTGGTAGTATAAAAAGCTTACTTTTCTCAATTTGGGTACGACGTGGTGACTGGGGGGGGGGTGCTTGGTGGTCCTGTTGGGATTGGGGAAGCCCTGATTACTTTAAATGGGCAAATTGGGTGGGCAAATAAATATTTTCTTAATTTGCAATTGCTGCAGCTCAGCTGCTAGCACATTAGTCACTGTGCTGACTGCTGAGTGAGTCTGACAACTGGGAGAACGGAGGGGGACGACAGAGACCCTGCTTTGTGGACGTGTGGTGGTACAGGGGAAGATGTGAGCTGTAATCTGTATCTGATTTTGCTTGTCTTCAGTCTTTTTTGGGTGGGATTGGGGCTCTTGGGCCCAAAACTGAAAAAAATACAAGCTACAATAATTTAAAGTCCAGAGTCCGGACTACCACTGTTGTGTGCATATTAGTGGTTGTTTGTGTCAGGTTTTGGGGGCCAAAAATTAGAGCTTACTAATTAATGAAACGCATATAGTAGTGCTACCTGTGTGCATATTATTGATCACGTCTTTTTGTTTGGCTATCCACCTGTCTCATCCAGTCCTCTTGAGGTTGTGTCAGGCTTTTCTGAGGTACCAATTTAAAAGAAAAAAATTAGAGCTTGCCACAATTAATGAACAGTCCATACTAATGCTGCTGCTACCTGTGTGCATATTATTGACTGTCTTTTTTTGTTTGGCTATCCACCTGTCTCGTCCAGTCCTCTTGAGGTTGTGTCAGGCTTTTTTGAGGGGACCAATTTAAAAGAAAAAAAATTAGAGCTTGCCACAATTAATGAACAGTCCATACTAGTGCTGCTGCTACCTGTGTGCATATTATTGACTGTGTCTTTTTTTGATTGGCTATCCACCTGTCTCATCCAGTCCTCTTGAGGTTGTGTCAGGCTTTTTGAGGGACCAATTTAAAGAAAAAATTAGAGCTTGCCGCAATTAATGAACAGTCCATACTAGTGCTGCTGCTACCTGTGTGCATATTATTGACTGTGTCTTTTTGTTTGGCTATCCACCTGTCTCATCCAGTCCTCTTGAGGTTGTGTCAGGCTTTTCTGAGGGTACCAATTTAAAAGAAAAAAAATTAGAGCTTGCCACAATTAATGAACAGTCCATACTAGTGCTGCTGCTACCTGTGTGCATATTATTGACTTCGTCTTTTTTTGTTTGGCTATCCACCTGTCTCGTCCAGTCCTCTGAGGTTGTGTCAGGCTTTTGAGGGACCAATTTAAAAGAAAAAATTAGAGCTTGCCACAATTAATGAACAGTCCATACTAGTGCTGCTGCTACCTGTGTGCATATTATTGACTGTGTCTTTTTTTGATTGGCTATCCACCTGTCTCATCCAGTCCTCTTGAGGTTGTGTCAGGCTTTTTTGAGGGGACCAATTTAAAAGAAAAAAAATTAGAGCTTGCCACAATTAATGAACAGTCCATACTAGTGCTGCTGCTACCTGTGTGCATATTATTGACTGTAAAAAATACCTTTATTCATTTCAATGGGGCATGCCCCTGTACTCTACGTTGCCCTATATCATAATGTGCCAGAGCGTGAGGATGTGAAGGCCAGCTTCACTGGGGGGGGGGGGGCATAAGCCTGACTATAGTCTTCAATATAGTTCCAATAGTCTGTGCACACCATAACACTCAACTGTCCCTGAATGCAAGTGACAGCCCTCATTTTGCCCCTGTAAACTTCTCTGCCCCTCATCCATCCCTCATGGAAAACTTGCTGCTCACACAGAGGCTGTCCTGTAAATTTAGACTTTATGACAGAGGCGCCATTTCAGATGTCAGCAGAAGGAAGCCAAATACCAGTGGAGGCCAGGTGCTAGTTAGCCCCTAGGTGGCAAGCTCTGGAATATCTGGAAAGTCTCTAAAAGGTAAAATGTATTTGTTATGATCGAAAGGGGATATGCAAATCAGGAAAAATTCAAATGCATAAGATTCATCTGGCTATACCCTGGAGCAGTGCATCAGATTTGGGCATAAACCCACCCATTTATGAACCAATTTGTTTTCATGGCTGAAGTTCTGCCCCCCCCCAAAAAAAAACTGTTGTCCCAATTTCTTATCCCAACTCTATTCAATACCCATCTCATATGGGTTGTGAAGCTGTCCAAAGGTGCAGAAACATGAAAAACACATCAGTAATTCAGTCCTTCCACTTTCCCCAATCCCCCTGTAAAAAAAGTATTTACTTACTTACCTGACCATCTGGCCAGAACCTGTGGCTGAGCGCAGTGTACCACCAGCCCAGTTTTCAGTGCGCTCCTCCTCTGTCCTTCTGCCAGAAACTGGACACTATAACCGACCATCCCAGGTCTCCAACGTGGTCTGTGACCAAGTCACCTCACCAACTGAACCCACCCAGCCTGTGTTGCTTGTTTCTTGTTCAGCTGCTGTTTTGGCTGCTGATGCACCGCACTGATCAAGGCCTATGAAAGCTGCCCACACCACTGTCACTGCTTCTGTGAGGCCTAGGTTGCTGCTGCGGAGGGTCCACGTTGTTTTTTTGTGAGGCAAGCCTAGTAGAGTAAGTAGGTAGCCTAGTTTTGAGTTAGCTTCTAGCTCACCACCAGCCAGTTCATCCACCAAGGGAGACAGAGACTCATTAAGAGTAGACCAACAAAAATATCCCACCACAACACTGCTATTGAGAGTTCAGTGCTCACTGACTCCTCTAAGCTGTAGTGTGCAGCCTGTCTACTCTGTGGTGGGAAAGACAGTGTCACACTTGCATGACTCATGCTCTTGCTTGGCTGGAGCTCCTAGACATCATGAGTGATGGCACCAGCACTAATGGGTGGAGAGAGTGGATAACACAATACAGACACAATCGAATCAGAAGTGCACCTGCAGTGTGTACTCAGCACAGGCTGGGGGGTGGGGTACTTATTGTGCAAAAGATTAAATCTAAATTTAATGCCATTATTGCCACACCATAGGAACAACCTAGGCACAAATGTGGGGGGGCAACTGCCCCCCTCTGCCTTATTTAAATGGCACCCCTGCTTTATAGTAGAAATTCATTCTCGGGGCTAACATCGGTACAATTAAATACAATGGTTTCCGCTGTGTTCTGAGGTACTGTATCTCCATGTTTCAGTCTGCGTCCTGATCATCGTGAGGGATAGTGTCCCTTATTATCCCTCATTTGGAGTGTCCATGTCCCTCATTTCAGTGACAAAATGTAAGGCATGGTGCATGCTTCCAAGACCCTACTCAGCACAAAGAGTGCTGAGCATCGCCATGGTGAATAAGCGCCATACAAAATGACAAAGGGAACGTGAGCCATAACAGTCATGGAGAAACACATTTGTCGCACTAAATACGCATAAGGGGATTTGCATGGCCCAAAACCAAAAGGTCAGACTTCACAACACAGAGGCCCCGCTTCACACATCTGGAATGGGGATGTTGGACAATTATATCCTAGGCATTTAATTCAGTAAGCAAACAATACTTTACAAATTAATGGCAATTTATTGAAAAAAATAAAAAGCCATTAAACAACCTGCAAAAGGATCAGAATTAATGAGGTTACCTAATTTTAACGTGGAATCAATGTAAAGGTATTTTAATGGCTCTAAATGCTAGCAGTAGTATGAGAAATAGAAACGGATGTGTTTTTTTAGATAAGAGTTACACCAGCTTAGTTGCTGCACACATGGAAAGCGTGCAACATGTGAACCTGATGTGATTTTTAAATGAAGTTCACACCAGCTTAACTGCTGCACTCATGTCAAATGAGCAACTCTCGAACCTGGTGTGATTTTTAGAAGATTTTCACACCAGCTTACCTGCTGCACACATGTCAAAGCTTGCAGCATGTGAACCTGATGTGCTTTTTAGACCTGGTTTACATAGGTTCACTTTGTGTATGCGAACCGCATGCAAACATTGCACAGTTAAGCATGTGGCATGCATTCTGCATGTATGTAGCACACTTATATTTCTGTAAGGGCAGGGACAAAGTACGAATTAGATGGGTAGGTACTGACAGTCATGAAGTAGGAAAGGGATCTGGGAGTTATTATCTCAGAGGGCCTAAGAGAAACTAGGCAGTGTGATAAGGTGGATGGAATGGCTAGCCAAATGCTTGGATGCATAGGGAGGGGTATCATGAGTATAAAGGGGGAGGTTATCTTGCCCCTGTATAAGGCACTCTTGAGACCACACCTGGCATACTGCATTCAGTTCTGGAGGCCCCATCTGAGAAAGAACATAGACAGGGTGGAGGCGGTGCGGTGGAGGGCAACTAAAATGGTGTAGGGCCTGCAGGATGAGACCTATGAGGAAAGGCTAGCCATGCTGATATTTAAAATATTTATTTCATTTGGGTAAAGCATTTAACCCATTTTAAATATTGCATTTTTACAGGATATGCCAGTTGAGATTCGATATGTCATTTACAGTGTGGTCATGCTTTTACCCATTTTTTTCTAATGTATTTGCACAACACAGATCTGCTGAGAGGCAATTTCAATGTGGTCTTCCATTTATTAATGTGTTTTCCCAGAATATGCCTGCTGATTGCTATATATTTAGTCTGGATAGTTCACAGAAGATGTGACATCTTATTTTCAGTGGGGTCCTACATCTGCACATTATTATGCTGCATTGCGTAAAGTCAAAACATGCTGAAAACAATATTTTACATCTGGACTAGGTTACACTGGATAAATGCATTGTTAAAATGGGTAAAATCATTACCCCACTTAAAACAAGATGTTGCATCTAATCTGGGATATCCTGAGTAAATAAAGTGCAAAAATGTATAAAATAAAGATCCCTATAAGAATGAGATGTAGCATGTCCCCTATGCTACCCAGGATACAAAATATGAGATAGGAAATATTTAAAGTAAATATATACTTCTTCCTCTGCTATCATTATGTAAATCATGTAGTTGAGACTGGTGGAAGTGGGGAGAAGGCTAAGTTGATGAATATGTTATTTTAATCAGTAAACAGCTGAATGTAAATATGTAATAATTACATTTACCATGGTAGCAAATTCCACACTGTAAACTGAACTTTACTGTGTTCCATATAACCAAGACTGACATAAACAAACAGTTTCTTTATTGTTTTATAACTCATTAGGCTGCAGTATTTATTTTGAATGTCGCCATGCAGATGGAGTGTATGTGTGTGTTTTAGTGAAAGGGGTTAAAGAAACAGCTGTCTTCTGACAGAGTAAACTATTTCTGAGACAGTGCTAATTAGTGTCTTAAGAGGTTAAAAAAACAGTGTAAATCTTTTTAAGAGATTTGTTGCTGGTAAAGAGTGAGTAGGCTAGCATGTTTCTGAGCTATCAATCTTTCTTCAAAGACAGTGCTACCCACTTTGACGCTTAGCACATAAAATAGTACATTGCAGCACTGCTCAGCTTAGTGAATACAGAAGAAACAGAGGAATAACACAAACCACCAATTCTAACTAGTCCATTAGAAATCTTCAGAGCTCCTTTTTTCTACTGTATCTCAAAACGTCTGCAGTGCTCCACAACTGCAGCTGTAAAAAATGATAAAGTGGCTGAACGACCATGTAGCTGTATGCTGTTTGTGAACTAGTTTCAACAGTGCACTCCACTCCCAGAGCTGGACCCAGATATGCATAGCCAATTAACTATTCATTGTGAAATTGTTTCCTCTTTATTACAGGTGTGTGATGTCCTTAAGGACTAGGTTAACTCAGTTCATTTTGTTGTCAATTCTTCCCATCTTGCAACCCTTGCCTCAGTACCCAAAAGCCTAACCAGACCAGAGGTGGGTCTAGAGGTGGGTTAGGCTCACTCAGCTCATGAGTAGTCAGAGATGTGTTGGCATCAAAAGCTAGTGAGGTACCAGGAACCAAAACTGAGGTATGAAGGAGTGAGGAAGCGAGGAGGATAGAGGAGTTCCAGAGCTGGAAACTGCAAAGGAGTGGAAGTAAACAGCAAAAGTTAGAGCACACTACCCTTCTCGAGCATCACTGTGCAGCTTGGAATACTGCTAATTGGGGATAACCAAGAGTGGAGCAACCAGGGAGCAGACCAAACACAAGGCTATAGCTGAGCTCACAGTGGAACAGTGCACCATGCCCAAGATGGCCACCAGAGCTCAGTATGCATGTGTGAGCAGCGGTGAAGTCGCATATGCACACTGAGCTCCAGCAGCCACCTTGGGCATGGCAGACTGTCCCACCATGAGCTCTGTGTGAATGCGCGACAAGCTGAGGAAGTTGTGCATATGCACTGAGCTCCAGTGGCCATCTTGGCCACAGCAGACTGTTCCGCCTTGAGCTCAGTGTGGATGCGCACTGCCCGGAGCAGTCTGACTAACCAGATTGTGCTGTAGCTCTAAATTTGTGCTGCAGTTGGAATCCAGTCAGTCATTTTTAGAGCTGGCCGCAACAAGGCTGCAGGCTCTGCCCACTGCAGCCGTAAAAATGCCTACTAAAGCAAATACTGCTATTTGTACCTTGAATGGCATTAATATTGAATAAGTATCAGTTTCTAAATATCTGGGGCTTTATATTCATTGCACACTAACACACAGTTTTCATATTTCACATTTGATTAAAATGCTTCATCAAAGATTAAGTGCACTATATAGGATTAATTATTTTTTGCTACCTTCTTCATGCCTTTTGTTATCTCAGTCTTTTTACTTCCTATAATTGACTATGGTCTGTTGTTTTATTTTGTGACTTCTGTGATAGAGATCTCAATGGTCAAAGTTCTATACAATTGCTCACAAGGTTTGCTACTCAACTGTCTGCTCTTACTCTTCATTGTGTTCTTCTGAAAAGGGCTCAATGGCCCACTTTGTAGTCCAGATTCAAGCTTCAGCTTGGTATACCTGCTAGAAAAAATAGTTGAATATGATTCTGACTATCTACAAGGTATTTTTCCAATCTAAAGCATCTTCAGTGCATACCTGGGGCCAGATATTCAAAACTTATGGCAAAATTAGCACTGCACGGAATGCAAAAATAGCCCAGATTCATGTGCATGCCATAGTCAAAGGAATAGCCCCAGGGCTCAATGAGTTGAATATATCATGCAAACAAAGGCATGCAAACAGGGCTGAAAGTGCAGTGCAATAGAAGTCCTGCAAATAAGACAGCACTGAATATAGTAACCGAGGGCAGTGCAAACTGCAACAGTGGCCCAGTGCATGCAGAGGTGGAGTGAGTTAAGGCTCAACTACAGTATGTGAGAAAAGTGTGTGCTAGCAAAGCAGTGGAGCACAACAACAGCAAACAACAGTGCAGGCCAAATACTGCAGAACCATGTAATGGAATATTACAGCATTGCGCAGGGCTAACACATTTGTGCAGCACTGACACATTTGCTCGGCACAATCCCATTTGCCCTGCACTAAAGTTTGCTATGTTCAAATTTGCTATGCAAATGAGCACACTCAGGCAATCTGAGGGCAAACAGCCACATTAGCATCTCATTACGGCCTGCTTTGCATGCTTCATGTGGATTGCCCGGCACTATAACTTGGAGCACACAGCTCCACCAGTAGGTCTAACTGGAAATACAGGTTGGCAGCCACATTCTTTGTGTGCTCACAGCTCACAGAACATTAGCTGCAGTCTTGGTTTGGACACAGGTACAAAGACCAATATGGTCCAAGGGAGTAGCACTACAGGAAAAGGTAGTCATGCTGCATGCCAGAGGTTCCTGCCACAGTGTTTATCAGATGGTACAGTACCATAGTAGGTGATACTGTGAGGTACACAGCAATGCCTATGGTGTGTCAGGCAACTGTGACTGGTGCTAACCACACAGTGACATGCACAGCTGGACAGTGTGGTCTGACAGTGGACACCACGGTCATATTGTCCTGTGACCCTCATGTGCTGCAACAGTGGCATGGGATCCCCACACTACCATACACATGGCTGTTCATGTGTGTGGGGATCCTGGACAGGTGTAGGATATGTGCCCCCAGGAGGGGGAAGCCACACGTACCGTCATACTGGCACACTGCTGTCAGGGCATTCCTGTCAATGGAACATGTGCACTATGTAGATGGCCCCAGCTGTGCGGCAGTACTTACTATGGGGTGCAGCCTGGCCACCTTTATACCCTCCCCTCAACACCCTCCATTCCCCCAGTACAGCATGTGTCTGCTGGATTGTGTTGGTGTACCCCAATGGGGGAACTGGAGGTGTGTGCTGCATGGATGGACTGCCATGGTGTCCACTGGGTGCTGGGGGCCCCCACTAATGCCTGGCAGGGTTAAGACTGGTGCCAGTTGACAGCAACATGGGTGGTGCCATCTGTGTGCAGCGTGTCTCTGCCGTGTATGTTTTATGTTTATTGTTCTATATCACTTTGTTGACTGGGTAAGCATACTGGGCCAAGGCCCAGTGTCATGAATGACCTGAAGACACTAACTGGGCAGCTGAGATGCAATGGTGTACAATACAGATATACAATGCACAACACACAATATACAACTATCACATTAGGTACACATTTCAATACATTACAAATAGTTTGTTGTTGCAAGTGGTGTTCTAGCTCAGTTGTATCATTTACATGAGTGTTCACTTCACAGCACTGTTGGGGCATTGTATTCCACAATGTGTGTGTGTGTGTGTGTCTGTGCATGTGGAGTGGCCCAGGGTGGCCATCCGCCCACACTGCCTCCTCATTGAATGCACACATCCTTGTTCCCTGTTGCTGCTATGTCCATACCCCCATCCTAGGTTTACCTGGAATTAAGACTACCTTTTCATAGGTGGTAATTTGCACCATACTACACGTTGCGCTAATGCACATTGTGCGGCGCTATACTTTTAAATATACTGTTGTACCTGAATGTATGTCCCCGGCCCTCACTTTGTACCACACATACATTATCTCATAGCGTTGGTGCTATCACATTGCGCTGGTGCTGTTTGGCCTTTTGAACATAGCAACCCGGTGCAAATGTGGCACAATTGTGGTGCAATCGATTTGCGCCAGGTGCAAAGTTTTGAATATCTGGCCCCAGATCTCTTGAGTCTGCTTTCTTTAAAGTTCCTACACTTAGAAGCAATTTGGGTCAGAATCATTGCTGAATCAACTCCCTAGCTTTTATAATTCCCTTCCACAACAACTTCTGATATGTCATTAGGTTTAAATATATTTAAATCAAAATTGGCAAATTTCTTCTCAACTTTTGACCAATGTAATCATTTGTAAAAATTCTGTTTTATACTATTTGTTTATATGTTACTTAAGCAACAATGCATGACAGGGTGTGGTATATCATGAGATATTGTCATGCCTCGGGTGGTTGGGCATGAGGCCGCAGGCCGAGTGCGTCCAACAATTGAGAGGTGATGATATCCCATGATATACCACACTTGTGATCCTGTTGAGTCGACTGATTAGCACCAGGTTGAGGAGGGTGGCAGACCCGGTCTTAGGGTTCTGCCGTGTGGGGGAAGGGACTACTTGAGAGGGGTCCATAGCAGCTATAGCGTCTTTATAAGGGGCAGCAGAAATAGATTGCCAATTCATGTTGAAGTCCCACAGAGCTATGCATTCTGTCTTAGGGAGCAGGAGGGAAAGGTAGATCAGCACAGAGTGAAACGCTGTTTTTTTGGTTGGTGGGGAATGTAAGCCGAGGTGATGAAGATTGGGGCAGTGTCCTTGTCCACAGTAATTTTCAGGGTGAGAGCTTGGGCACCATGTTCCAGCTTTGCAGGAGGGAGAATGTTGACCCTGCAGGGAGTCCTTGAGATAAATGGTACAGTCCCCACCACATTTTCCCCACCAGTCTGCATGGAAAATGGAATACCCGGGATGGCCACTGCAGAGTCAGGGGTATCTTTGGAGAGCCAGGTTTCTACAATGGAGAGTATATCAGGTTGGTGTTGGGCCATCCACCCCTGGAGGCAATCAAATTTTTTCAGCAAGCTACAGATGTTAATGGATGCTATGCGAAGCCCATCAGTAGGGGGTGAAGGTAGGTCCTGGCTCAGGGTGTATGTTCCCGGATATCAGCAGTCGTAGTAGAAGGGCCCTAAGAAGAGTATACTGAAATTGCTTATGGAGGCTGGAACCTAGTGGTGATAGGCGGGTTGGTTTGGAGTTGACAACTGGGATGGGGAGAGCTAGAATGTGTGGTATGGATAAGAGGAGTGGGGGCACGTGGGAGAAGGGACTGCGGAGAGGGAGGTTAAGGATAGGGAGGAGAGGAGGCATGAAGAGGCATCTGTAGATGCAGTGTGGATGAGAAGGGGGTGGTGGTGGGGGGGACTGACCAGTCAGGGGTGGTAGGAACAAAGATGGGGGAGAGGACTGGGGGGGGTGAGTAGGTAGAAAAATATGAAAGAGGACAGGAAAGAGACAGTGGCCATAGTAGAGGTTTTAAGAGTACCAGCAGAAGGCAATTGTCACAGCAGACAGGAGTTAAATGCATCTGGGGAGGGCCGAGAGGTAGTTAGGGTGAAGAGTAGGAATAGGAGATATTAAAGAACACACAGTAATAGGGCTGCTCACCTGGCACAGTAGTAGTAGAGTAGGGAGTAGAATGTGCAGGGTTCAAGTCTGAGGTAGAGAGACTTGGAAGCAAGGGCCGGAGGTGTGGAATCAAACACAAGGTGACACAGGATGAGGTGGGATAGAGGAGAAGGGAAGCAGAGCTAGAGTGGCCGTGAAGGAAAGAAACAGTGGTTCAGGAGGAAGCAACACAGACTCCTAGTGGCCACCCAGAATAACGGGCTAATGGAGAAATGGACACTTAGGTAAAATGCATGCGATCACGTGACCTGATGAGGTCAATAAGTTAAGGAATGCCCCTGGGTGAGAGGGTGGCTGGGGTGGGCGGAACAGTCAACACAGAGCATCAACGGACTAACACCATCTTCAAACGGCTGCAGGAGAAGGAAGTGAAATTACCCTTAGGGTGCTCTGTGTACCACGCTATCCTCACTGTGAGTGCTTTGAGCAGGCGGCTAGAGTGTGGAGGGATGGGGTTCCAAGGCTGCCTTTAGGGCGGTCTGTGTACCACGCTATCCCCACTGTGAACGCTGTGAGCAGGCAGCTAGAGAGTGGAGGTATGCGGTTCCAGGGCTGCCTATAGGGTGCTCTGAGTACCACGCTATCCCCGCTCTGAATGCTGTGAACAGCCAGATAGAGTGTTGAGGGATGCGGTTCCAGGGCTGCTGTTATGGTGCTCTGTGTACCATGTTATCCCCGCTGTGAACGCTGTGAGCCAGACATTAGTCTTTATTTTTCTCTGTAGCAAAGTGTTTCTTACAGGGTATATCTTCTCTGAAATTATTATAGGTGGAGCTTACATTTTTGTGACTTTTTTATCATTGGGCTAAGCAAAATTACTGTTTGATACTGTTTTATTTTATTCTTTTTTTTTTTTTGTTGAAAAGGTTTGTTGTCTCAGAGGTGTTTCAGTCTCCTTCTCACATTGAAGGAGCTAATTGCTTTCCTCCCACAGCTCTTCCAAAGGATTAGGTGTGTATGTGAGGGGTGGAGCTGGCAAACTGTCAGTAATTTCCAACAGAAAGAAGGGTTAAAAGGTCAGGTTGGTTGATATCTTGGAGGTAGAAGGCTTGGTTTGCTGGCAAAGGCACCTAGCTTCACCTGAGCTCTTTTCTTCCAAGACTGCTTGAAAGACAGAGTAGAGAACCTTGTCAGAGCACGGGAAAAGGATTAAGACTTCTTTTGGCTAAGCAGATTTACTGTGTGGTGTTGTTTTAATTTTTTACTCACAGGGATTGCTACTGTTTGTTGCTAACATTTCATTGCTTTATTTTTCTCTGTAGCAAAGTGTTTCGTACAGCGTATATCTTCTCTGAAATTATTACAGGTGGTGCTTTACAGGTTTTACAGTTTTATCTAACATTAGGATAAGCTTTCAGGGTTACTGCATTTGTTGTTGACTGATTGTTTCTGCTCTTACCTCCTTGTTCTTTCGTCCGTGGTTCTTTTTCGGCAGAGGAAGGGCGCAGCCACCCACCCCCATCCCCAACCACCCCACACTACACTCCTTTTATAGGGTACCACAGTTGTGACATTTCCTGTGGCAGAGCAGGAAGGGGCGGATCAGTGGGGCATCCACAAGGTGAGCTCATTTACAGGGGCACTAGTAATTTAACTTGTTATAACAAGTTAAACAAAAACAAAACACAATCAAACCATTACTTGCATTTTTTTTCCTTCTTATTACTCTGACTAGGTTATAAACCAAGCAACTTACCTGGAATGGATATCATTAACTGCAGGTACTGTGGAACAATTTTAAGAAGGACAGTCTTACAGGATTTAGGACACTGTCCTACATGCTGGGCCATTGGAGATATTAGGGCTCAGCTCCAGGCAGCATGGGCAGAGATTGCACGCCTCAAATTTCATATTCAAGAGGAAATACATTATAAGAACCACCCGCCATTTCCCCAGCATCCAACAGAAAACCTCACCGCAGAGGGTGGTTGGACCAGGAGGTTGGCAGGTGGTTAGAGGAAAAATCGGGTGCCCATCACCTCTGCTCTCCAACATATTACCTCCAAAACCATATAAACACTACAAACAGGTATCTGCCTCTATCTCTGAAATCAATCAAGAGGCAGAAGTCACTGCAGAGCAGGACACTGCAGCACAGGAGCTAGCACAACAAAACTCACCCAAATCAGGAACCAAAACAAAAAAGCAAACAGGAAATCCAAAAAACTTCTGATCATAGGAGACTCCATGATTCAGGGAGTTGATACCCATCTCCAGCCAGGGGTAATGGTCAGATGTCTCCCAGGTACATCAGCATGGAGAGACACTGACCGCATTGCTAAATTGTTCACAAAGCAGGAGAAAACACTGATGTCCTGGTACACATAGGGACTAACGATCTGCCAGCCCGGTCAGTTGTGGAGACCAAGGAGCACCTGACCAGGCTGGGTGACAAACTATCATCCATTTCATCTGGCATCTCCTTCTCTGAGATCCTGCCAGTCTGGGAGAGGGGAGCAGATGGACGGAAGGTCAGAGAAGGGGAGATAGGGGAGCTAAACACGTGGCTCAAGGGCTGGTGCCAGGAAAAAGGACACAGATTTGTAGAGAACTGGCAACAGTTCTGGGAGTGAAAGTTCTTTAAATTTGATGGACTGCATCTGACTAAGGAATGAGTCAGTGCATTGGGGCAGAAGTTTGACATCTTTGCAGAATATTTAAACTAGCAAATGGGGTGAGGGGTGCAGCACCCCATATGTCAAATGGGAAGAACACCCCTCCCCCCTCAGCTAGTGGTCAAACAGGGATTCAGCATGTTTGCAGTTCATTTGCATCACCTGGTAAGAAAAAAGGTTTGTTTCCCCATACGATGCACTGGGGTAATGCCAAACCTCACCCAACAACTAACACACTGAAATCTGGCCAATGGAAAATCATGTACACAAATGCTCACAGCCTGGAAATAAGATCCCAGACCTGCAGGCAATAATGTCAGAGGCTAAACTGGACATAGTAGCAATTAGTGAGACGTGGTTTACCAGTAACCACACTTGGGAGACTTCATTACCTGGCTATGTATTGTTCAGAAGAGACTGAGGTGCAAAAGGGGGAGGAGTGGCCTGATGTCAATGAAAATATCAAAGCTACAGAAAGTCAGAATACACATAAGGAGCCAGAAGAACTGTGGGTCACCCTGGAAACAGGAAATGGGACAGCCATAAGAACTGGGGTTGTCTACAGGCCCCCAGACCAGGGGAGGACATAGACACATTACTGTTAGAAGATATACAAAATATGACAGCTAAAGGGGAGGTTCTGATAATGGGAGACTTCAACATGCCGGATACAGATTGGTCAATACCAGCAGGAGCATCTGCCAGAACTAGACACATAGTGGATTCCCTGCAGGGGAGTGCCTCAAACAACTGGTACAACAACCCACAAGAGACAGGGCTATTCTAGATCTAGTACTGACTAACAGGGAAGGGATCACAGATCTCCAGGTAGAAGGTCACCTGGGGGCCAGTGACCATCACATGGTATGGTTCAATTTGGCTACTACATCTAAATCATCCCATTCCAAGGCAAAAATATGGGACTTCAGAGGAGCTGACTTTGATAAGATGGCCAACAGAGTTAAGCTAGCCCTGGCAAAAAAAAAAAACACAGGTGAGGGGGTACAGGCAAAGTGGGCAAGCATTAAGGATGCAATACTTGAAGGAACATCTCATTGTGTTAGACAGAAAAGGAAGTGCAAAAGAAGAAGGAAACCACTTTGGTTCTCAAATACAGTAGCAGAAAAGGTCAGAGCCAAAAGGCTGGCCTTCAGGAAATATAAGGGAACACAGCGGGATGAAGATAGGGAGGCATACCAAACTGCCCTAAGGGAAGCAGGGAAGGCAGTACGGCAGGCAAAGTCCCAAACTGAGGAAACACTAGCACGAACAGTAAAAGAAGGTGACAAGACTTTCTATAGATACATTAGTGAAAGGAGAAAGTCCAGAGGGGGTATTGCTAAGCTTAATGGAGAAAAGGAGCATGTGGAGGAGGAGGACCATGTAAAAGCATCTATCCTAAATAGATACTTTTGCTCAGTATTTACTGAAGAGAAGGTAGGGCAGAGCCCACAGCTCAGCACCATGGACACAGGGGGGAGGGAGGTGAGCACTACTCCCTTCACAAAAGAAAGGGTCCTACAAGAGCTTGCTAAGCTCAGGGTGGACAAGGCAATGGGACCTGATAGCATACATCCCAGGGTACTTAAGGAGCTAAAGGTGGAACTAGCAGAGCCATTAGCAGAACTCTTTAGTGAGTCTCTGAGCACAGGAGAGGTCCCAGAAGACTGGAGAAGGGTTTCATGTGATCCCGCTCCACAAGAGTGGTAGCAGGAGGAGGCAGGAACTACAGACCAGTCAGTCTTACCTCAGTAGTGGGCAAGATTATGGAGGCACTCCTTAAGGAAAGGATAGTGCAACACCTGGAATCCATGGGGGCACAGGATCCAAGACAGCATGGGTTTACAAAGGAAGGTCCTGTCAAACTAATCTCATAGATTTCTTTGACTGGGTAACCAGAGTGGTGGACCAAGGGAGCGCAGTTGATGTCGCCTACCTTGACTTCAGCAAAGCTTTTGACACTGTTCCACATAGAAGATTGATAAATAAGCTGGGTAGGCTTGGGGTGGGTCAGAAGTTGGTCAACTGGGTGGCAAACTGGTTGACGGGAGAAAACAGAGAGTGGTGGTAAATGGTATACAGTCAGAAGAGATGCTAGTCACAAGTGGGGTACCTCAGGGATCAGTCCTGGGGCCAGTCCTTTTCAACATCTTCATTGTGACCTTGCAGATGGACTAGAGGGTAAGCTTGTCTGTTTGCAGATGACACCAAGATCTGCAACAGAGTAGATGGTCCAGATGGGGTGGGCAGAATGAGAAGAGATCTGGATAAACTAGCAAAATGGTCAGAAGAGTGGCAACTGGGATTTAATGCAAAGAAGTGCAAGATCATGCACATAGGGAAGAGAAACCCTGAAGCCACCTATAGTCTGGGAGGGGAGTTGCTAGCAGTCACAAAGGAAGAAAGAGACTTGGGCATCATCATCACTGATGACCTGAAATCATCCAAGCAGACCTCTAAAGCAGTAGGTAAGGCTAGGGGGTGTTAGGGTGTATTAGTAGGGGTATCACAAGTCATAAGAGGGAGGCAATAATCCCTCTTTATAAGACACTGGTTAGGCCCCATCTGGAGTACTGCATGCAATACTGGAGGCCACACCTTCACAAGGACATTAACCAAATTGAGGCAGTCCGGAGAAAGGCAACCAAAATGGTGCAGGGACTGCATCAGAAGACATATGAGGACAGATTAACAGAGTTCAATATGTATACCCTTGAGCAAAGGAGGGAGAGAGGTGATATGATCGAGGCATTCAAACACCTTAAGGGCATTAACAAGGTGAAAGAGTCTAACATGTTTAGATGTAAGAAAAATAGCAGGACAAGAGGACACAGCATGAGATTAGAGGGGGGCCGTTTAAGGGGGAATGTGAGGAAATTCTTTTTCACAGAAAGGGTGGTGGATGCATGGAATGGCCTACCTCAAGAAGTGGTGGCTATGAATACAGTGCAGGGCTTCAAACAGGCATGGGATAGGCATGAGGGAGCAATACAAATGAGTATGAATAGATAGGTCACTGACAGAGCAAAGGCCAATGGCACATTTATAAAGTAGAAAAAGAAATGGGCAGACTGGATGGGCCTTGCGGTCCTTATCTGCCGTCAACTTCTATGTTTCTATGTTTCTATGTTAGTCTTGTAAGAATATTCATTTTCATTACTTCTGCATGAGTGGGAGTAGAGCCCATGTATGCATGCTGTTCATCATCTCCTCCAAGAGTTTGAGATGATTTAATTTATGTACTGTAGTTTGGGAAGTGCTGGAATAATTTTAATGCGTAGATATTTAGACATGTTGTTGGTGACCCACTGAAGTGGAAAGGTGGCTTTAAAGACAGGTGGGCAACTACCAGAAATTACCATTGCCTCTGATTTTGTGAAGTCAGTTTTATAGCCTGATATTGCTCAAAAAGTATTCAGCTCCTACACTAAGCTGGGGTGGAGTAGACAGAGTCTTTAATAAAGAAGACGGAGCCATCTAAAAAGAGTGAAAACTTCTGGTATGATTCCCCCACTTTAACTCCTTGTATGTTGCATTGATTTTCACTGCTACTTCCAGTGGCTCTATGCACAGAGCAAACAGGAGAGGGGAAAGGGGACACCCCTGCCTGGTGCCTCTGTCTTGGACAAATCTTTGTGAAATAACCCCATTTATCCTAACCATTGCCTCTGGGGAGGTGTATAAGGATGCGAGACAAGTAATGAATTCAGGGCTAGACCCCACTGCTTCCAATGTGCAGAATAGGAAGGCCCTATCAGCCCAGTCAAAAGCTTTCTCTGCATCCATAGATCTGGCCAGTTACAAGGCCTTCTGTGTCTTCTGTGTATGCAGCATATCAAGGAGGTGCTGGATATTGTCATGCAAGTTCCATCACTTGATAAATCCTGTTTGATCCAGGTTGACTAGGGCCCCCACCACTTCATGCACCCTCTCAGCCATAATAGAGGTGAAGATGCTTAAGTCCATTGTAAGAAGTGCAATGCGGCAATACAATTCACATTTAAACTGATCTTTACCACGTTTTGGTATGACTGAGATCTGTGCCCTATGCCACGTCCGAAGTGGTCCCCTCTCCCTCTAATTCTGACTCGAAAAGCACCAACAGTTCCAAGGTAAGCAGTTCCCTGAAGGCTTTATAAAATTCTGAGATCATCCCATCTATACCTAGGCTTTTTCCATTTTAACTGATCGAATGGTCTCAACTACCTCTTCTCCTGTGATTGGCTTCTCCAGGTCCAGCTGTTGTTGGTTACTGAGGGAGGGTAAATAAATTTTGCTTAAGTACTGATGTATCTTTGCCATGTGATCATCTGATCTTTCTTTATAATATGGTGTCTTGTGATGCTGAGCAAAGATCTCAGGTATTTCTTTGGGGTAGACTATTTGCTGGTCTCCCCTGTTTCGAGTACAGCTCAATTGACCACTTGTTTTCTAATTTGCCATGCTAGGACTTTTACTGCTCACCCCCCCTTCCCCATACAAAATGTTTGATATTCATAATGAAGTTGCCCATCAATCTTTTGCTCTATGTGTTCTTTAACGGTGTCTTTACACTTCTTTATTTGGGGTAGGAGCACCTCGTCCATTGTAAGCTCATGTGTTGCTTTCAAGTCAAATAACCTTTGCTCCAGATCAGCACCATCTCCTTTTTCTTCCTTTTAGGATGCATACTGTATAATTGTTCCAGTAATGATGGCCTTCGTAACATCCCACCTGTCTGCCAAAAATGTATTTCCTTATTTATTGGCTGTGAAATATGTTTAGTTCCCTTCTGAACTATTTCCTTAAACTCCTCTTTATTTAATAGGGAGTTATTTATTTTCCACATAGAGCTGTGATTGGTAGGAGCCACCTCACATAGAATTTGAAACATAGACACATAGAATTTGATGGCAGATAAATACCACTTGGCCCACCTAGTCTGCCCATTTCACTACCTAATGGATAAGCTGCAGATCCTAGTTAACCAACAGCCTACTTCCTCCTACCCCCCACTATGTCTTATGTCTGTCCCATGCATTCTTGAATTCCCCCACTGTTTTTGACTCCACAGCTTCCTCAGGAAGGCTGTTCCATGCATCCATAACTCTCTCTGTGAAAAAAAATACTTCATCACATTACTTCTGTGTCATTCCCCTCTATCTTCAAATTGTGCCCCCTTGTTCTTGCACATCTCATTTTCTGAGAGATGCTACTCTCTTGGACTTTGTTGATTCCCCTGAGGTACTTGAAAGTTTCTATCATGTCCCCCTTCTCCCTTCTTTCCTCAAGGGTATACATATTAAGCTCCCTTTGTCTTTCTTCATATGTCTTCTGGTGCAGACCCTGCACCATTTTGGTTGATGGACAGCCTCCACCATGTCTATGTCTTTGCGAGGTAGGGTCTCCAGAACTGCACACAGTACTCCAAACGGAGTGGGGTCTCCAGAACTGCACACAGTACTCCAGATGGGGTCTCACTAACTGTCTGTACAGAGGGACAACTTCCTGTCTTCTGCTGGTGATGCTTCTCCCTATGCATTCCAGTATCCCCCAAGCCTTCCTTACTGCCTTCTCACATTGCCTGCCCACCTTTATGTTATCTGATATAACTACCCCAGGTCCCTTTCCATTTCTGTTGTTGTCAGTATCTCACCCCCCATTGTGTACGCTCCCCCTGGGTTTTTGTTTCCCAGGTGCATTACTTTGCACTTCTTTGCATTGAATCTAAGCTGCCATACATTTGATCATTCCTCCAACCTTGCCAAGTCCCTTCTCATCTTTTCCACCCCACCTTGTGTATCAACCCAGTTGCAGATCTTTGTGTCATCTGCAAAGAGACATACTTTTCCTTCCAGTCCCTCTACAATGTCACTTATAAAAACATTAAAAAGGACCGGACCCAGTACTGAACCCTGTAGTACCCCACTAGTAACCCCCCTTTCTTCACTATGGACACTGTGTTTACTATTACCCTCTGCATCCTGTTGTCTAGCCAATGTTTTACTCAGGCTACCACCCTGGGACCTACTCCCAGGCTGGCTAATTTGTTTATTAATCTTTTATGTGGGACTGTGTCAAATGCCTTGCTAAAGTCTAGGTAGGCCATGGCCACAGCCCCTCCCTGGTCTACCTTTGGTCACCCAGCCAAATAAATTGATTAGATTCATCTGACATGACCTTCCCGCTGTGAATCCATGCTGCCTTGGGTCCTGTGCCCCACTGGCCTCTAGGTACTCAATAATTCTTTCCTTCAGAAGTGATTCCATCATTTTCCCTACCACTGAGGTCAAACTGACAGGTCTGTAGTTTCCTGCCTCTGTCTTGGTCCCACTTTTGTGAAGGGGAATCACATCCGCCTTCCACCAGTCCTCAGGTACCATACCATCCTCCCATGATTTGTTAAAAAGGGTAGTCAGTGGTGCTACTAGTTCTCCCCTTAGTTCTTTTAGAATTCTGGGGTGAATCCCATCAGGCCCCACTGCTTTGTCCACCTACAGTTTTAAAAGGTCTTTCAGAACCCTTTCTTCTGTGAAAGGACTGATATCGACCCCCTATCCAGAGTGCTTCTATTGACTGGATTAGGTACCTCCCCCTCCTCTTCTTTTGTGAATACTGAGCAGAAGTATTCGTTCAGTATCCCTGTTTTTTCATTGTCCTTCTCTGCCCACCCACCCTCTTTTTTTTTTTTGTATAATCTTTTTATTACATTTTCTTTTTTGAAAAGATGTAAAAAAGCCAGGTATACAGGATTGTACATCATAGTATCTCAAAAACAATCGCATCACAGGTGGCTAACAGTACAATTGTATGCTCCTCAGACTCTTCACTGTACATCTTATCCAGCTGTAGTGTCATATGAACTGTCCATCCATAGGAAATAACCTTTTCTGTAGGGCTGGCCCATTTACAAATACTCATTCTACGTTGCTCTAAAATTGTACTGTATACCTTGGAATGGGCTAGGTGCCAGAAAATTCAGAAACAACAAAGACTGAGGTATAAAATTTTAGAAAAAGAATCAGAGAAAGATAAAAAGGAAGAGGATAGAAGAATAGAATCATTCTGCCATTAACAAGAAAAGATATTTTCCATCCCTGGATTAACACACATTCTTATAGAAACTTCACAACTGCTTGACATAGTCCCCAGGGTGAGCTCTCTTTAAGTGAGATTAACATTCCTGGTGTTTCTCCTAACTTTGGGTACCCCTCCTTTCCCCCACCCCAAATCCGTAGAGCAACTGAGCCTCAGTCAGTGTAAATGAAGCCAGGAGTTCCACCCATTCAGTGGAAAATCTTTCCTCCCTACCTTTTATGACATAAGTGAGTCTGTCCGTAGCTAGGGTTGTGAGTAGCATGCTCTTCCACATCTGGAGTGTAGGAGACATACATTAAACCCAGGTATTAAGGATTCTCTGTCTAGCCACTACCAGTGCTACTGTCACCTATCTAGGGTACAGGTCCTGTTCATCCTCACCCCCCGCCTCCACTCCAAAGAGAAGCAAAATGGGCAAGAAGCTCACAGAGAGGGGGTATCCCTGCCTAGGCCCTCTAAACAGCTCAAACTCCTCCGAGGGCATACCATTCACTATCACCCTTGTCTTTGGTCCCCTATAAAACATTTTGACTAACTGCACAAACTCATCTCCAAGCCCAAATCTGTGCATATCCTCAAACAAGTATTTCCACTCTATTCTATCGAATGCCTTTTCAGCATCCATAGTTAATACACATGCCTGATCTGGGTGCTTCAATCCCCACCACACCACGTTCAGTAGTCGTCTCATACTATGATAGGACAATCTGCCCTTCACAAATCCCATCTGGTCAGAGTGGACCACCACTGGAAGGACCTGCTCCAAGCGAAGGGCCAAAACCTTAGCTATAATTTTGCAATCGTAGTTGAGCAGGGAGATGGGTCTGTATGAGGTACATTCAGTGCCATCCTTTCCCTGTTTTGGTATCACAGTTATATTTGCCTCTAAGCAAGTTCTGGGGAGTCCCCCTCCTCTCTAGCCTCCTCTGTCAACCTGCACATTAATTCAGCCAGATCTCCCTGCAATACTTTGTAATATTCAGCTCCAAGGCCGTCTGGGCCTGCAGCCTTACCCGGCTTGAGGTAACGTATGGCATGTACTACTTCGGAGGGAGTTATTTTCCCCCCCAGCATGTCCCTCTGAGCCTCAGTCAGACAAGGGAGGTGGATATCTTCCAGGAAATTCTGCACTAGTTCTTGTGTGCCCCTGCACTCCGCTTGATATAGGTCACTATAGACCCTCTTAAAGCAATCCCTGATGCTATGATTATCCTGCAATAGCTGCTCATGCTTGCTCTTTACTGATAGCACCTTATGTGAGACCCTTCCCTCTTTCATCAATTTGACTAGTAGGGGGCCTGGTTTGTTCCCCCACTCATATATTCTTTGCCTAGCAAAAAATAGCCTGTTTAAGCCTCCCCTGTAAGCTAATCATTCAGGGCATCTCTGGCTGCTTTCAGATGCCTCTTGTCCTCTGTCCCTCCTTGCTCAGCCACCCTTCTCTCTAAATCTTTCACAGTGCTTTCCAGGCCTTCTACTTTCTTGCGCCTGTCCCTTTTAATTTTAGCTGTATAGCTAATAATTGCACCTCTCATAAAGGCCTTGCCTGCCTCCCATAGGACTCCCTGTGATTCTGTTGTTCCATTGTTCACTGAGATATAAGTCTTCCATTGCTCTTTAAGGTACGTTTTAAAATCATTCTTCGCAAGTAAATAGGTGGGAAAGCGCCAGGGGCCTCTATATGGTTCCAGGACCCTCAGTCTCATTTTTAACTGTACTATGGAATGATCCGATACACCTATCAGGCAGTGGGTGACATCCATCACCCTGTCGTATAATGCCATCTGGGTATATATATAGTCCAACCTGGACCAGGTGTCATGCGGTAGTGAGTGAAATGTGTATTCTCATGCACCTGGATTTGTCTGCCACCAGCTGTCTACAAGTTCTAAATCTAAAAGTCTTCACACCCAGGTTTTGGTGGCCCTATTAAATCATCCCCAATGCCCGAGTAATCCATGTCTATATCCACAATACAGTTAAAGTCCCCCCCCCCCCCAAGTATCAGATTGGGAAACTGCTCCTTATTGATTACTTCAAGTATCCATTGGTAAAGGGAGGGTTCAAATATAGATGGGGCATACACACTCTCAAATATCATAATCTGCTCCCTGATTCGTCCTGTTACAAAAACATGTCTCCCCCCACTATCTCTGACCACCCTATTGATCTGTATGGGGAAGTTCTTATGGAAGAGGATGGCCACCCCCCTTTTGTGGGAGGTATAGAAGGCAGCATAGCATGCCCCCACCCACCCTCCAATTAGTTCATTATGTTCCTGGCTGTGAGGTGAGTCTCTTGTAGTAAGCTACCTGAGTGGCTTTCTTCTTCAAGGCAGCAAGAACTTGGTTCTCTTAACTGGGGATGAAAAGCCCTTAACATTCCAGGAAACTATTAAGTCACCACCTGGATTGGCCATAATGATAGGCTAATAGTTCCAGTAGGGTAGTATGCCCACCCTTCCGTTCCTTAATTTCCCTCTTTCTATTATCAGGCAAACATTTACACAATCCCTTGAACCTCCCCTCCCCCCTTATGTCCCCGTCCTAAATTCACTTCAGTTATTGCTACCTTCTATGTAATTACCGCCACAGCTTCTTATTCTCCTTCAGATATCTATCTGAGTTAACGCAAATTGAGTTTTATCTATCCCCCTCCACCACCCCCCCCTCTGCACTACCTGCCCCTAAATCCTTCCAGCATTTCAGTATCTGTCCCCAATATAGGTACTATGGGATTCCGCCACAGTTACTTACTCTGTGGCTCGCATAAACATTTCCAGTCACCGCCCCATCCTGGTCCGGGTTGTATGAGCACCCAGAAGCCAATAAGATCTGACCCCCTGCGCCCCCTTCCCAAGCTGTTAATGACCCCTTTCACCCCATCCATTCCCACAGTCACATCAAAGCCCCTTTTCTGCAATTAGCGAGTTTTCAGTCCTTCGTATTCCGCATTCCACCCTCCTCTTTATTCAGCCTCAGTATCCCTCCCTTTGTCTTTCTTTGATCCCTAATGTACCTATAAAAGGTTTTATCCCCCTTCTTAACCAAGTTGGCTATCTTTTCCTTTGTTTGGGCCTTCGCTATTCTGACTGCCTTCCCTCTTTCTTCTGCTTTAACTGGTACAGTTCTCTATCCTGCTCCTCCTGTGTTTCCTTATACTTCCTGAATGCTATCTCTTTCTCCCTAACCTTCCCCGCCACCTCTTTTGAGAACCATAGTGTTTTTTCTTTTGTTTTGATTTGTTTATTTGCTTCACACAAAGGCTTGTTGTCTCTGTGATGGCAGTTTTGATGTTTCCCCATTGTTGCTCCTCCCCTCCTTCTTGCCTGTTTGCTAGTGTTTTTCTGAGACACTCTCCCATTTTGATGAAATCAGCCCTCCTGAAGCCCAGTACCTTCACTTTTGTATGACTTGACTCTACAGATGAGTTTATCGTGAACCACACTGTTTGGTGTTCACTTGTTCCCAGATGGCTACCCACTTCTAGATCTGAGATTCTCTCTCCATCCCCATTTGAAAGTACTAGGTCTAAGACTGCTCCCTCCCGAGTGGGTTCCAACACTAGCTGCCTGAGGCATGCCCCCTGTAGGGCATAGAGAAAGGCCCTGCTCTTGGATGTGGCTGCAGTAAAGGTGCTCCAGTTAACATCTGGCATATTCAGGTCCCCCATCAGCAATATCTCCCCTTTCTCTACCATCCTAAGGATGCCTTCTATCATTTCCTTGTCCATTTCCTCCCTTTGAGATGGGGGTCTGTATACAACCCCTGTGAAGATTATGGTGCCATTTCCAGTCTCCAGTGTGACCCACAGTGCATCCTCTCCTCCCTGTTTACCCTTTAGTTTCATTGTTTTGATCCCTTCCCTTACATAGAGAGCTACTCCTCCTCCTCCTCCTCCTCCTTTTCTACCCTCCCTGTCCCTCCTGTAGATTGTGTACCCTGGTATGTTGACATTCCAGTCATGGTTCTCTATGTACCATGTTTCTGTGACTGCCACGATATCCAAGCGTACCTCTTCCATCAAGGCCACCAGTTCAGGGAGCTTGTTACCTAGACTATGGGCGTTAGTACTCATTACCCTCCATTTTTTGATGGCCTTACCTCTTTTTGCCCCATCCCTGTCCTTACTGCTTTTGCCTTTTCCTACATTTGCCCCTGCTCTTCTCCCTATCAACTTCTCTATCTTGGTGTTTACCTCACTAACTACCCAGATTTTTTTGGGGGGGGCTGAGATTTCCCTTCTCCTTTTCAGCCCCCCCCACTGGAGTGTGGTCAGATAAGTTTGTGCTTTCTACATGGGAATCCTGCAGCATAGGTACCAGTTCCCCTGTGATAAATATCATGTTGGTTCATGAATAAGACCTTTGCAGGGCTAAGTAGTACATGAAATCCCTGTCAGCTGAGTGCATGAAATACCACATGTCATGTAGACCTGCATGATTTGTAAGTCATTTAAGGCATTTCTCCACCTGCCCCCATGCGAGGTACTTCTCCTGCCAAGGCTCTCCTGCATGACAGAATTGAAATCACCCCTTCTTATGCACAGCTTGTGGGGCTCTGAATGTATTGTCAGCAACATTCTTTTCAGGAAAGCATCTCTATCTACCTGCTCATTCGGGGCATACACATTCAAGATATAAATAGGGGTAACTCTGTAAGTCCCTTCAATTACTATGGACCTTCCATTTGGATCTTCAGTTGAGCTGGTAACCTGTAGGGGTACATCTTTTCTTATTAAAATAGCTCCCTCCCTTCTATGCAGGTGAGCAGTATATGTAGAGAAGTAACAAGTCCCTACCCAGGAGAGCTTTAATTTCTTATGTTCCTCTTGAGTGACATGTGTCTCCTGCAACAATGCTACAGTGACCTGTTGCCTTGGTAATTCTTGCAGCAACCTACTTTGTTTGACCAGGCTAATCATCCCTTTGACACTGTAAGTGGCTATTTTCCTGCTTAGTGCCAGATGTGATTTGAGGATTGCTTTCTAATCCAAGGCTGCAGCTCAAGTGTCCATTCCCATCAGCTGCTGTTCCCTCACCTCACAGGTATATAAATATTTAGTCTCTACTTCTGTGACTGACACATAAACATGTCAATTGGACACAGCAGACTAGTCGTATACACATTCCCATAGAAACATAGAAACACAGACTCTGTCGGCAGATAAGGCCATACGGCCCAACTAGTCTGCCCATTTCCCTACTCACTATTGCAGCCCTAGATCCTATTTTATCTGCGGCTCTCCTGCTCTGCACATCTACAGGATACTCTTATGTTCATCCCATCCACTTTTGAACGCCCGTAATGTTTTCGCACTCACCACTTCTGCTAGAAGGCTGTTCTATGGCTCCACCACCCTTTCACGGAAAAAGTACTTCCTAAAATTACCCCTGAGCCTTCCACCCTTCAGCCTCATATCATGCCCCCTTGTTCTTGTGCAGAGTTTTCTTTGAAATATGCTTTCCACCTGTACCCTGTTTAATCCCCTAAGGTACTTGAAAGTCTCTATCATATCTCCCCTCTCCCTTCTTTCCTCCAGTGAATAGATATTAAGGTCCTTTAGTCTTTCCTCATAGGGCTTCATGGCGGAAGCCACAGAGAAAGTCTCCTGATAGTTTAGACAACTCTGTGGTGGTATAAAACCAGAAGTGCCAGCAGTGTTGGCACTCCGGTGGCAGTCTTATCCCCCTCTCATCTGTGACTATCCCACATACACATCACCTTGTCTTAGCAGCTGCTTAGGTCTCAGGCTCCTCACTGCAATTGGGCAATCTACATTTAGACATCCCCCATTTAGTATCATAAGGAACACCCATGAAGTATTTTGTGCATTCCACAAAGGATGTTGTATCAGCCCTCCAATCTATCTCTGTACTCTCCCCCTTCATCCATGACTGGCAGGACCAGCACCCAAGAAGTGAGCACCAGAGTGCTCCACCCCAACCACCTAATGTACCCATTCTCCATTAATCACATACAAGGGGTCAGGATCATTATGAGGTTTGAGACTAGCAATTGCCATTGCCTGACCCAACTTTAGTTTAGTCAGGTGTAGCACAATCATCACTAATTGTAGGGGACATTATGTCATTAGCATCGCTGCATGTGTCCTGCCCCTCTGCTCTCTGTGTCTGGGTCGCATGCTGGGGCTGTTGTAGCCAGTTTTAGTCTATGTACTGTGGCCGTAGCTGAACTTTGCAACCTGCGGGAACACATCTAATGGCAAATTTACTGACATAAAAGAATGTTTACAGCCTCTGAGTCCCCCTAAATGGTCAAGTGCATGATGGAGTCACTGATATCACCCCCAAGGCCCACCCCCAATCCCATCCCCAGGGTGGTTCTCTTATGAAATTACTTCAGACAAGTGTTTTATCTTTGTGAATATGATGCATCAATGATCCACTCCTCAGCAGTTCCTGAGTTCACTGGGCCGCTACCCTAAACAGGTTTATACATTATTAACATTATAGGCAGTCAACCAGATTAATGAGTTACAACTTTTGCTTTGCTAAAACAGACAGTCCATGCTCTCACATCTTGTGGGTGGCAATGGAACTTACCACCCCAAACTGTAGCGAGGTCCCAGGCTTAGATACCTAAGGAGGCATGCTGGTAAATCAAAAGAAACTAGACTGATTTTACAGGTTTTACATGTTTTAATTTTCAGGCATGTCCCAGCCCCCTTCACCCTGTGTATCAGTGTCTCTCTGTGCCTCTGGAACCTCACATGTTCCCTCGTCCCATCTTCTTCCAGGCTGCTGTTGTGGCTTGCTGCCCTCCTTTTCTGCCACATGGTCTCAACTTGTAAACTGACCATGTCTGCTTCTGGAGGTCACGTTCAAAGCTTATACTGTCCAGGTCAGTTGAGGCTGATAGAAGGAATCCTTGATATTTTGAAAAGTCTTTGGCATCGCCTACGCTCCAGAAGAACTTGGTCCTAGTCTTCTCATGGAGTTTTAACTGTGCTGGGGCAAACAATGAGCTCTGATTCCCTTTTCTTTCAGCATTTGAACCACCTGCAATATCTTTCGGTGTTGCTCTATTTGCTTTGGGGTAAACTCATGCTCCATCAAAAAATGCAAGTCTTCAAACAGCAGTTCTTTTTTGTCCCATGCCTTTCTAAGAAGTTGCATTTTAACTGGGAGGCAGTATAGCGCAGTGGTTTAAGGCTCTGAGCTGCAAATCTGGAGACCTGGGTTTGAATCCCACAGCCCCCACTTGCATACTGTGTGACCCTGAGCAAGTTACTTAACTTCCCTGTGCTCTCAGGTTGCACCTGTAAACAAGCTTTCAGCTTAGTGTGTCTCATCTGGTTAAACAATTGGGAAAAAACTTTATACTCAAAGAACTGCATCACAAACAAGTGAGGTCTAGCACTGGGGCCTGTGCCCTATGTGCTCTCTCCAGGTCTGTCTCACTTCAGCTGGAATGTCCAAAAGCTCTCACAGGAAAGATGTCATCAGTACTGTGGTGTTTCCCATTTCATTGCCTTCCAGGAAACTGTACACCCACACATTGTATTGGTATGATGTGGTCTAGAGATCCTCCAGCTTTGTGGTGATGGCCTGCTCTCTGCAAAAAGAGGTAGATGAGAGCACTGTTGTGGCTGTCGCTTAGGCCATTAAATCAGTAAGTCCTTGTTTTACTTCAGTGGTTCTTGTCTGAATTTTTTCTATGTCAGCTTGAGTTGCTAGCCTGATTTCCTCTCGTTTGAGGAGAGCACTACTGATATTTCTTAGCTCAGCTACTATTGATTTTAAAGTGACGGTTATATTTTCTTCATCTCCATCTCCTTCAGTGGCACACTCTGTAGAGTCGCCAGCCATCAGTTGCAAAGATCTCTTTGCTCTGGGACTTCCTGTGGTGAATTCTTTCAGCCTGGATTTAGCTGCCATCCTGATAAGTCAAATTTTGTCCATTTGTGTCTGAAGATTCGGTGTTTGAAGGAGGATTTGTTTTGATTTAATTCACCCAATGCACAGAGCATAGCTGTCCCACTACTACATCAACAGAGACATCACCGGAAGTCTCTTAAATGGGTTTCATCCCCAGAAGGCACCTGCAGGATGACATTTGCAGGGTATTGAACATTGTGGCACTTAGTAAAGGGGTGGCAGAGAGGGCACACTTGGAAATTGTTTCCAATGATGCTGAAAAGGTGCTTGATTGCTTGAACTGGGCATATCCAACTGCCACCCTGAAAAAGTTCCAGCAGTGGGACAAGTTCTGCTCTTGGATAAATTGGCTATACACTTTGCCAAGGGCCAGAGTAAAAGTAAATGGTTTCCTGCTCAAGACAGTAAATCTCAAGAGGGGTATCAGATGTTGGATAGCTTATCTGCCCCGTCCCTGCTCCCAACAGTCATCCCTTACCTCTCTCTGGTCAAAGACATGTATCCAATAGAAACATAGAAACATACAAGTTGACAGCAGATAAGGACCGCAAGGCCCATCCAGTCTGCCCATTTTTTCTACCTTATGGATGTGCCATAGGCCTTTAATCTGTAAATGACCTGTCTATTCGTACTCATCTGTATTGCTTATGTCTATCCCATGCCTGTTTGAAGCCCTGCACTGTATTCATATCCACCACATCCTGAGGTAGGCTGTTCCATGCATCCATTATCCTTTCTGTGAAAAAGAACTTCCTCACATTACCCCTTAATCAGCCTCCCTCTACTGTCATGCTGTGTCCTCTTGTCCTGCTATTTTTCTTATATTGAAACATGTCCAACTCATTCACCTTGTTAATGCCCTTAAGATGTTTGAATATTTCGATCATATCACCTCTCTCCCTCCTTTGCTGTAGGGTATACATGTTGAGCTCTGTTACTCTGTCCTCATATGTTTTCCGATGCAGTCCCTGCACCATTTTTGTTGCCCTTCTCTGGATTGCCTCCATTTTGCTAATGTCCTTGTGAAGGTGCAGCCTCCAGTACTGCATGCAATACTCCAGATGGGGCCTAACCAGTGTCTCATAAAGAGGGATTATTACCTCCCTCTTACAACTTGTGGTAGCCCTACTAATACACCCCAACATCTCTCTAGCCTTACCTACTGCTTTAGTGGTCTGCTTGGATGATTTCAGGTCAGCTGTGATGATGATGATGATGCTCAAGTCTCCTTCTTCCCTTGTGATTGCAAGCAACTCCTCTCTCAACCTATAGCTAGCTTCAAGGTTTCTCTTCCCTATGTGCATGATCTTGCACTTACATAGATACATAGATACATAGACAGTGTCGGCAGATAAGGGCCTATGGCCCAACCAGTCTGCCTATTTGAGCTTGTAAGTTTAGTTTGTTTTCCTAGAAGTCTGTTGCCCCTTACCCCGACCTCCAGAATTCCTTTATGTCTATCCCATGCATTCTTAAATCCCGTGATTGTTTCAGGCCCCACCACTTCCTCTGGCAGGGTGTTCCACTTGTCCACCACCCGTTCTGTGAAGAAATTCTTTCTCATGTTTCCTCTGAATCGTCCCCTCCCTCCAACTTCATCCCATGCCCTCTAGTCCTGGAACATCTTTTACTTAAAAATAGTGTTTTCCTGCACCCTGTTCCTCCCTGTAAGATACTTGTATGTCTCTATCATATCCCTCTCTCCCTTCTCTCCTCCAGGAGTACATGTTCAGTTCCTTCAACCTGTCTTCATAGGACTTGTGATGCAATCCATGCACCATCTTTGTTGCCCTCCTCTGAACCTTCTCTACCCTGTCTATGTCCTTACGTGGTATGGTCTCCCAGAACTGTACACTGTACTCCAGGTGGGGCCTCACTAGTGTCTTGTATAGCGGATTATGACCTCCTTTTCCTGCTGGTGATGCCCCTGCCTATACATCCCAGCATCCTATTTGCTTTACCTGCTGCCTTGTCACACTGTTTCCCTACCTTGAGGTCATCAGAGATGATAACCCCAAGATCCCTTTCCTGCTTGTGCATGCTATATCTCTCACCCCCAACTGATATATTGTGCCAGGGTTTTGTGCCCCATATGCATTATCTTGCTTCTTTTGCATTGAATTTCAACTGCCAAACCCTGACCATTCTTCAAGTTTCTGCAGGTCGCTTCTAATTCTGTCTACACCCTCTGGTGTGTCTACTCTGTTACAGAGCTTTGTGTCATCAGCTTAACAGTGAAATTCTGCCTTCTAGGTCCTGCGCAATGTCACTGATGAAGATGTTGAATAGGACCGGTTCCAGCACTGATCCCTGTGGTACCCCATTGGTCACTCTTCCTCTGTGGAGTGACAGCCATTTACCACCACCCTCTGTGTCCTGCCACCCAGCCAGTTACCTACCCACCACACTACTGTCCTGCCCACACCCATATTCCCCAGTTTGTGTAATAGTCTTCTATGTGGCACAGTGTCAAAGGCCTTGCTGAAGTCCAGATAGGCCATGTCCACTGCCCTCCCCTGATCCACCTCCCTAGTCACCCAGTCAAAAAGTTCAAAGAGGTTGGTCTGACATGACCTCCCCCTGGTGAAACCATGCTGCCTTGGGTCCTGTAGTCCATTGACAACCAGATGTTCCACCAATCTCTCCTTCAGTAGTGCTTCCATGATCTTCCCCACTACCGAGGTGAGGTTGACTGGTCTGTAGTTCCCTGCTTCTTCTTTGTTCCCACTTTTGTATAAGGGGACTACATCTGCTGTCCTCCAGTCTTTGGGTACCTCACCTGTTTCCAGTGATCGGCTAAACAGGATAGCCAGAGGTTCAGCCACCACCTCTCTTAGTTCTTTAAGGACCCTGGGTGCACTCCATCTGGCCCCATTGCTTTATCAACTCTTATTACTTCCGTTCCTTCAGGACCCTTTCTTGTGTAAAGGGACTTGTGTCCATTTCTGCACAATTCTCACCCTTGTACCTTTCAGACCCATTACCTCCTCTCTTCCTCAGTAAAGACTGAGCAGAAATACCTGTTCAATATGTCAGCTTTATTGTTGTCATCCTCACACGGCACCCATCCTCCCCTTTAGTCTCACTATCCCTCCTTTTGTCTTTCTTTTTCCACTTATGTACCTGTAAAGGTTTTGTCCCTCTACCCACTGATTTTGCAATGTGTTCTTCTGTCTGAGCTTTGGCTTCCCTTACTGACCTCCCTGCCTCCCTTTGCTTCTCCTGGTACTTCTCCCTATCCCCTTCTGCCTGTGTCTTTTTGTATTGCCTGAATGCAATCTTTTTGACTTTCACTTTCCTTGCTACCTCTTTGGAAAACCATAATGGTCTCCTCTTCCTTTTCTCTTGCTAACCTGCTTAATGCACACAATTCTGTTGTTCTTGTAATCCCCATTTTAAATACTGCCCACTGTTCCTCAACCCCGATTCTGTCCCATTCCCTTAATGCCTCTTTCAAGTATCTCCCCATTTTCCCAAAGTCTGCCCCCTAAAATCCAGGATACATGTTTTTGTGTGGTTTGGTTCTGCTCTTTCTGTGATTTCAAACCACAATGACTGGTGGTCACTGTTTCCCAGGTGCTCCCCACTGTTACCCCATCACACTGTCCCTGTTTGTGAGCACAAGGTCCAGTATTGCCTTCTGCTGAGTTGGTTCCATGACCAGTTGCTTGAGGAAGGCACCCTGAAGGGAGTCCAGGATAAATCTGCTCCTAGTTGATGCTGCTGTTGGGATGCTCCAGTCCACGTCTGGAATATTGAAGTCTCCAACCAGTACTACCTCACTCTTGTCTGCCATTCTTTGGATGGCAAGCATCAGCTCCCTATCTGTTTCTCCCTCCTGGGTTGGTGGTCTATAGACCACACCTGTGCGGATGGCTGTCCCCATTTTCCTTTCCAGCTTAACCCACAGTATCTCTCCCCCATTTTGTTCCTCCTGGATCTCTGTGGCCCTTATGTCATTTTTCACATACAGTGCCACCCTCCTCCCTTCCTGCCTGCTCTGTCTCTTCTGAATATGTTGTAGCCAGGTATGGCCATCTCCAGTCATGGTTATCATTACACCAGGTTTCAGTGATGGCCACAATGTCCAGGTCTGACTGCACCATGACAGCCTCCAGATCTTCCATCTTGTTGCTAAGGCTCCTGGCATTTGCACACATGGCTTTCCATGATTTGACCTCCCTAGACTGTTTCACTGTTCTACTCCAGCCCCTTCCTTGGTTGTCATTTATCCCTGGTTCTCCTTGCTGTCTGCCCTTCTGCTGCATTTTGCCCCTCTTGCACTTCTTTGCGTTAAACCCCAGTTGCCACTCTTCTGACTATTTTGCCAGTTTTTCCAGATCTCTTCTCATTCTGCCCAGCCCATCTGGATCATCTACTCTGTTGTAGATCTTGATGTCATCTGTAAACAGCCAAACCTTACCCTCCAGTCCATCTGCAATGTCACTGATGAAGATATTGAAAAGGACTGGCCCCAGGACTGATCCCTGAGGTACCCCACTTGTGACTTACATCTCTTCTGACTGCATACCATTTACCATCACTCTCTGTTTTCTGTCCACCAACCAGTTTGCCACACAGTTGACTAACCTCTGACCACCCCGAGCCTACCCAGCTTATTAATCAATCTTCTATGTGGAACAGTACTAAAAGCTTTGCTGAAGTCAAGGCAAGTGTTATCAACTGCACCTCCTTGATCCACCACTCTGGTTACCCAGTCAAAGAAATCTATGAGATTAGTTTGTCAGGACCTTCCTGTTGTAAACCCATGCTATCTTGGATCCTGTGCTCCTATGGATTCCAAGTGTTGCACTATCCTTTCCTTAAGGAGTTCCTCCATAATCTTGCCCCACTACTGAGGTAAGACTGACTGGTCTGTAGTTCCCTGCCTCCTCCTTGCTACCACTCTTGTGGAGTGGGATCACATGAGCCTTTTTACAGTCTTCTGGGACCTCTCCCATGCTCAGACACACTAAACAGTTCTGCTAATGGCTCTGCTAGTTCTACCCTTAGCTTCTTTAGTACCCTGGGATGTATGCCATCAGGTCCCATTGCCTTGTCCACCCTGAGCTTAGCGAGCTCTTGTAAGACCCTTTCTTTTTGTGAAGAGACTTGTGCACACCTGTGTCTATGGTGCTGAGCTGTGGGCCCTGCCCTGCCCTAACTTCTCCTCAGTAAATACTGAGCAGAAGTATCTATGTAAGATAGATGCTTTTCCTTGGTCCTCCTCTGCACACTCCCCCTTATCCCCTTTTATCTTAGCAATACCCCCTCTGGTCTTTCTCCTTTCACTAATGTATCTATAAAAAGTATTGTCCCCTTTTTTAACTGTTTGAGCGCGTGTTTCCTTAGTTTGGGCCTTTGCCTGCCTTACTGCCTTCTCTGCTTCCCTTAGGGAAGTTTGGTATGCCTCTCTATCTTCGTCCCACTGTGTTCCCTTATATTTCCTGAAGGCCAACATTTTGGCTCTGATCTTTTCAATTTTTTTTGAGAACCAAAGTGGTTTCCTCCTTCTTTTCCCCTTGCTTTTCTCCCTAACACAATGGAATGTTGCTTCAAATATTGCATCCTTACTACCTGCCCACAGGAGAAGATCAAGAAAAAGACAGTTAAAAAAACAGAATCAAAAAGAAAAGAGGGAGTTTTGTCTATAATGGATAGTATTTCTGACAATACTTTACTACAAGTGGATTTGCAATACTGTTCTATAACTAAGGAAAACAAAGCACAAACAGAACATGTAAATTCTAATCAGATTCATTTGTGTCCTAATACACATAATGAATGTATTATCCCAAGGAGTATCAAACCCCAATTGAAGGAACCTGAACCAAACAAAAATCAGTTTGGGGTGAAAGGGTGGAATGGGAAAATTCTTACAGGTTAATTGAAGCAGCCACTGTAGAGAACATCATAAATAGAAGCACCACAGCTCAATTTCCAACTACTTCCTTAGTAAACAACTCAGCAAGTGATTCGACCACAAATATTACTAATTGTGCCATATTGAACTAGTATGGTTTCCAAATTGATGCAATCTGGTCAAATGTGATACTAAGGGAAAAGATTGTGAACCTGTCCAGGGCAGCCATTGGTGCTGATATTGTGAATTTAGATATAATTCAGTTATGGGAGGACAAAGATTGTGAGGGAGTGGCTTGTTTATTCATTTTCTGCAAGGCTCCGAGGATAGTGAATCAAATCTGGATTAACAGGGAATCATTGAAAAAGATGGGATATACGCTGACGTACAGTATATAAACAGAGATATGATGAATAAAAAAAAAAAATAGATTACACCCAGCTCAAGTTTCCATTTTTGGACTAAATGCCTCTCCAAAAATTACAGATTTTAAGTTAAAAAATATTTTGATTAATATTTTCTCTCATATATTAAAGATACCAGAGAATGTCATAAGAATACTGGAAGTGAGGAAAGGGCAATCTGAGTCTAGACTAGGCCGAGTAGAGGCTTTATTAGAATCAAAAGAATTAGTAGACATGATTATGGAAAAGGCCTTATTACTGGATAAGGCAGGTGCACATATAATACTAGGGGAAGCAGAAAACATTCCTAATACTAACATATCTCAAAAGGCATTAGAACATCAGAAAGAAAAATATCCAAAGCTGTTGCAACTTTATGGTGTAGGAAGGATTAAGAATGAGAATGATGCAAAGCTGGAAAGGTTAGTAAAAGACTTATTGGAGCAAATACTACAAGTTTCAATGCAGGATTTCAAAGCACTGCTGGTAGTAAGAAAGAGAGGAGACTCAGATTGTGACACAATTATCTTAATAGTCAACCAAAAGCATTTATACAACAAATTAGTTAATAACCTAGCTTTGTTGGACTCTTTAGTGTTATATTTAGTGATGGTTGATGATGAAAATTCAACAAATTCTGTAAGAGCAGTTTCTCAGGGAAATAAAAGTTTAGAAAATGGGTCATCTAGAGAAACAAATTTCAGCAATAACATACAACATAGTAACATCCAACAAATTTCAAGAACTAGCATCTTGTGAAGATTGACTGCATAAACCAGATCAATCTTCTGGATGGAATTCTTACAAAAAGTTAAGGTTGGTTCCATGGAATATTGCCGGTCTAACAAACAAATTAGCAGATAGCGAGTGGATGGATTTTATTTCTAGTTTTCATATAATCTGTCTTCAGAAAACGTGGCATTGTAAAGATTCAGATATCTTCCTTAATGGTTACAGTATGTTCCACTCTAGTGGGGACAAAAAAAACAAGTAAAGGAAGATTAGCAGGTGGGTTAATCACTTGGATTAAAATATAGGAAAGCACAGAAGTAATATTTTTTATGTTCTAATAATAATATTTTGATTATACAAGTTAAGCAGAAAGGCTTTCCATTCTGCTTAGCAAATGTTTATCTCCCTTCCTCAAATTCAAAATATTATGATCACTCAATCTGGGATTAATTAGAAGTTAAGCTTCATAAAAGCTGGGTACTCTCTGACTTTGAGGAACTCCTACTTATCGGTGATAGTCTACTAATCTTGTGAGGAGTTCTAAGGATACAAGAATTAACAGGATGGGAAGGAATGTAATTAAGATTCTAGACACATTCAATTTAGTTCCATTAAATGGTCACCTTTTGGGCTACAAAACTGGTAACTATTCACATTTTTCATTGAGAGGGCCGTCTCTAATTGATTATTTATTTTGGAATGGCGACGTGTCACTATGGGAAACTTTAATAATTACAGATAAAGTGGATAGTGATCATTTTCCACTATCGTCAACTTCTAAACAGTTAAATTATGGCTCTAATGACAATCACTTTCAACCACCGACTCTAGAAATACGTTATAATAAAATCAAATGGAATGATGCAGTAGCTGATCAGATTCATAATTTAATAATAGATAGATTGGATAACACATTAAAACACATTTATGACAGGGGAAATTATTATTCAGCATGTTACTCAATGTCTGGAAGAAATCAGATCCTTATTAAGCAAGCCACATATTAAACAATCCAGACTGGACACAGAAGCAAAAACTTGGTTTGATAAAGATTGCCGGAAAGAAAAAAAAACACTTAATAACATCTTAAGAGGTGTTAAGGCGCAAAGAAAAGGTTTCACTTTCAAAGATTTAAATAAACATAGAGAAAAGTATAAGGCCACTTTACTCAAAAAAAAGAATGCATATCAACAGAAGCAACGGCAAGAAGTGTTAAGGGTAAATCAAAAAGATTATAAATCATTCTGGCTCCTAGTAGCGAAAGGTTCAAATAAAGTTAAATTTGAAATTGACACATACATTACAATGGAGTCTTGGACTCTATATTATTCAAATAAATTTTATAGTAAAGTGTGTGACGATTCTCAGATAACTTTAAATTACGATGTGAATCAATTTGTGCCTTTCAGTTTTGACGAGGTTTACCAGGCAATTGTATCGCTAAAATTGCATAAAGCTCCAGGTCCAGATCAAATCCCCTCGGAGGTCTTTCTAAAGTCCCCTGCAACATGGGCTGAGCTTCTCACAGTATTATTCAATGTATGTGGAAAAGAATTACATCTACCTGTATCTTGGAAAGGAGCTATTATAATTTCAGTACATAAAAAAGGCAAGAGATTGACCCAGTAATGTACAGACCAATCTCTCGTTTAGACCATTTGAGCAAAATCTTTGCCAGACTAATTTTAAGCCGGTTAACAGACCAGGGGCCAGATATTCAAAACTTTGCCCCGGGGCTAAATTAGCACTGCCCGGCAGGCAAACTTAGCCTGGAGCACAAAGCAAGCTATATTCAAAAGTAAATAGCCCGGTGCTAATCCTGCTGAATATAGCAGTCTAAGGAAGCCGGGCAAACTGGTCTGGGAGTGCAGGGCAAAAATAGCCCGGGAATAAGACAGCACTGAATATAGCAACAGGGAAGTGCAAACTGCAACTGCAGCTCATTAGACTCTGTAGCAAGCCAGTGTTGCAGGTGGAGGACATTGTGTGTGATTGCACAGAGATGTCTCACAGCTACTTCTCAACCTCCTGACTCATAAATCAGGGACAAGGTTTAAAACAATTAGGGACAAAGGTTTAAAATCACGGACACACCTTAGGAATTGGTGATATCCGCTCAGGAAGCTGATAGAATAAGTGGTGTAGTGTAAAATGCATTGTTAAAGGAAGAACACAACTGCAACATTAATGTCTGACATTATGTTATGCCTACAACCCCTGCTGTTTGGTCATGGAAACACAGTTTGTAGGAGGGACAGAGTAGAAGTTTGAGGTAAATTCAGGGACATCCCTGAAAATCAGGGACAGTTGAGAGGTATGACTGCAAACAACACTGTAAGCCACACACTGCCAATCTGTGCTTAGTGTGCTGTGCTGAAGTGAGGTTTGGCCGGGGCTAACCTGAATGCACAGTGCTAACGCATTAGCCCAGTGCAAACTGGTTAGCCCGGGGCAAACGGGAGCTATATTCAAAGTTCCCATGCAAATGAGCCTACTTAGATAATCCACGGCAAACAGGTATATTTGCATCTCATTAGGTGCTGCTTAGCATATATTACCATGCAGTTTGTCCGGTGCTGCTGCATGAAGCACAAAACTCCCCCTTTTGGTCGGAATGGAAGTACAGGCTGGACGCTGCAAGCCAAGGCATGTCCACAGCATCCTCTGTTGGTCAGAACAGAAGTATAGGCTGGAAGCAACAGGAACTGTGTGGTGGCAGGCACAGTCGGAGCATACATGCCTCATAACCCCTTGCCCCAAGAGAAGGGCCAAGACTTCAAAGGATCAGGGACAAAGACCCATAATCAGGGACACAGTTTAAGAGGTATGCACTCAGAATGCTGATAGAATAAGGGGATTTGTGATAAGAAGTAGTTTCAGAAGCAGAACCAGTCTGTAACAGTCATGTGTGACATGAATGTGTGAGGTTAATTCCCACTGTTCTGTCACAGTAATACATACTCTGTGAGGGACAGAGGAACATTTGGAGGCTATATCAGGGACCACCCAGAATAGTAGGGACAGTCAGGAGGTATGAGTGCATAAAATGCACCCATGCATATGTGTGCTTGATACACACAAGTGACCCTGGTGCTCTAGTGGTCCCCCCACCCCAAAGCATGATCCCTGACCCACATAGCCATGCTAATTTCATAATTTCCCTGGTGTTCTAGTGGTCCCCCAACCCCCCAAGTATGATCCCCGACCCTGTAGCCATGTTGTTTTCATAGTTTCCCTGGTGCACTAGTGGTTCCCCCACCCCCAAGCATGATCCTCGACACCGTAGCACAGCATTAGCATAGTGTCCCTGGTGTTCTAGTGGTCCCCAAGCACGATCCCTGACCCTGTAGCCACAGTAATGTAATAATTTCCTGGTGTTCTAGTGGTCCCCCACCCCAGCCACGATCCCTGACCCCGTAGGCTGCAGTAATGTAATAATTTCCCTGGTGTTCTAGTGGCCCCCACCCCCCAAGCACAATCCCAGACACCCGTGATGTGGTGGTAATGTAATAATTTCCTGGTGTTCTAGTGGTCCCCCACCACCCAAGCACAATCCCGATGCCTGTAGCCGTGGTAATGTAATAATTTCCCTGGTGTTCTAGTGGTCCCCCCAACCCCACCAAGCACAATCCCCGACACCTGTAGCCATGGTAATGTAATAATTTCCCTGGTGTTCAGTGGTCCCCCCCACCCCAAGCACAATCCCGACCCTGTAGCCATGCTACTTTCAAAATTTCCTAGTGTTCTGAGTGGTCCCCCTGCCTCACAAGTACAATCCACGACTCAGTAGCCCCAAAATAACAGCAAAATCTGGTGGTCTAGTAGGCACCCCCCCAAGTGCTCCGCCCATCCTCCGTAGACAGACTCAGTACTGCACCAGTGACTGGCTCAGCCCTCCTCTCACCACCACGGTTGGCCACCGACTGCAGTATGCATGAGCACTCAGCTGAGGTGCTCATGCATACCGCAGTTGGCGGGGGCCACTAGAACACAGGGGAACGTTTGATAGTAGCATGGCTACGGCGGCCAAGGATCGTGCTTGTCAGGTAGGGGGACCACTAGAACACCAGGGAAATTTGATAGTAGCATGGCTACGGGGGTCGGGGATTGTGCTTGTGGGGTAGAGGGACCACTAGAGTACTAGGGAAATTATTACATTACCGCAGCTACGGGGGTCGGGGATCATGCTTGGGGGGTTGGGGTAGGCTCTGCCAGACTGGAGGAAGGGGAGAAAGAGTTTGACCAGGGAGGGTGAAGGACAGCAAGGCAATGGATGTCGGCTTCCCTGTTAGGAGGTTGAAGCGAATCCCCTGGGTCCCTTTGGTGTAACTCCCTCCAGAAGATCCCTAGTAGCAGCCTCAGTCAGTTTTTGCAGAAATCTGCCATCTAGTCGGGTCCCCCAGTGTGTCAAGTCAGTTCATTTGGCCAGGAAACAGACCCAGTGCACCTTTCATGCAGCAGGCTCCAATAGAAGATGCCTTATCACTCCTTTCTGGTTGTGCACTCCCCAGAGTACAGAAGTTTTGGTTGAACTCCAGGGGTGAGTAGGCTGTTGGCCAGCATTTCCTTTAATAATTAGTCCTAGCTAGACCTGATCCAGCTAGGGGAAGGATTGTTTGTTTAGCAATTGGATTTTTGCACTGTGTAATTATTGTTTAGAATTGTTAAATTGCTTCCATTGTACCCCCCAGGGTGGAGGAAAGCTGCTACCTTGTCCAATTGTATAGAGACAGAGAGAGAAATGACAACCAAAAAGGCGGAAGCTAGAGGGGTTCAAACCAAATGATTGTTGGGCCATGATCAAAGGTATTTGTGAACTCCTACCTTGAAAGAATCTCTGGTAGTTTAACTTATTCTAGGCAGTCTGTGCTCCATATAAAGAGACTTGGGCACTCCCTCTTAGCCAAGAATCAAAGAAGTGTTAGGTAAAGCCAGGTCAAAGTATTATTGGTGAGAATGTGCATTTTCTGCTGAAGTTCTAATTGTTTAGCTGTAAGAAGCTAATTACTAAAAGCCTGGCAGAGCCTTATTGCATGCTTTGCTCAGAGTTCTAAGGTACTCTAAGCCCAAGTAATGGAAAAACTTAGTCCTTTGTCCATGTAGTAGAAGGGCCTGGCAGCCCATAGCTGGAACAGAGACACTAGATACCCTGGCCTCCATATTCAGAAGAGGGGTTGGTCATCAAACTGTCTCAATGCCCGTGAAGCAAACTGTATTTTCTTTATCTGCCTGCAATTTCCTGTTGCTTGCCTACCTCTCAGCTGTTCCTGATTTTCAGGGATGTCCCTAATTTTGCCTCAGAAATTTCTTCTGTCCCTCCTAAGTCTGGCATTTCTAGCACTAAAGAGTAGGGATTGGGATCACAGAATAATGCCAGCCATTGATGGTACAGTCTCATTCTCATTAAGAACATTCTATTCACACTAAGAAACACGTGGTATACAGCTTCTGGGACTAATATTACTGTTTTATCTGATGTGTTCCTGATTCTGGTCATTTGACCCTTCCCTGTGATGAGGGAGGTTAAGAGGTATGGTTGCCTGGACCCACTGCTTGCAGTGTCTGAACTGCTGTATTCAATCAAACTGTTTTAAATTGTTGAACTGCTTGCTATGACTGAACTGCTATATTCAATTGAGGAGTTTAAATGACTGCGCTGCCTTATTTTCTCAATTGTCCTTTGTGACTGCACTGCCCTGAGGAATTGATTACTGCACTTGCCTACTGCTACTCCCTCTGAAGACATTTGGGGCCACCCCATCCCAAATGGCAGGGCTCTTGGTCATACAAGGTGGGGGGAATTGCCTTTCAGGTTTTTCATTTTTGTTCTGTTCCAGGCTCCTGCACACACCTCACACCTCATCCAGGAGTCCTTCGATGTCTCTTCTTCGACCCAGGGAAGGTCCCTGGGAAGCCCAGTATCACCTGCACCCACTTCCAATGACCTCCAACAACTCCAAATGTTCACCACGATGCCCCAGGTTCGAGTTGTGAGTCGTAGGTGGTAGCCAGCTGGTAGCTAGGGCCTACCAAAGTGAGTCAGATTAGGGGCCGCCCCAGCTCTAGCTGGAGGGACTTAAGTCATCCGCCGAACTCGGAGTCACGTTGCCCATTCTCCCGAATAGACATTGTCTTAAGGTGGCAACAGTACTGGTGGCCTATACCAAGGCCTTGCCGAGGATTGCCGGGCTCTGTGCCCCATTCCCTGAGGTGGCATAAGTACCAGTGGCCCACGCAAGAGGCCACACCAAGGGTTGCCACACTCTTGATTGTACTGCACATAGGTGGCTCGTGTTCCGGTGATGCATCAAGAGGTCACACCAAAGATTGTCGGATTCTGAAGCTGCAGGGGTGAGGTGGTAAGGGTTCCGGGGATCTGCCCAGAGGTCGTCCAGTGGATCATCGCACCCAGCATCCTTTCCTCGGCTGGAGATCACCTGCCTGAGGTCACCACAGCCAACATCCCCAGAGGAGGTTCTCTTCCCCTACAATTTGGCATCAACACCCATCCTCGACCAGGTGCTGCCCTGTTGACGTTGCCTCAGCGATGCCAGGAGTCACCTTCTTCCCAGTGCCAGGAGGCCTACAGTGTTTTACTTGGTTTTTGGTTCACTGGGGGATGCCCCATTTTATGGCCTGTGTAGGAAGCGCTTCCTTAGGTTTACCCTCAGCAGTCGGCTGACCAAAATACTAGAAACCCAAGCTTGGTGCATCGGATCACTACACCTTTAAGACATGAATAACCTGGACTTTTGTAGGATATTAGTGCCACCTACCCTCCACTAGGTAACAGCCACACAGCTGTACACATTGTTCCCTCTCCTCAAAGGAGGAGATATGTTGATGGACGCTAAATCCTCCTTCCCCATCAGCCCTTGCATAGCTTTGGTTCATTCCCAAACCTGGGTCGCCAGTGTGGCAGAAGGTGAGATGTCCAGCACCGCAGCCCTCCAGGCAATTGGCCCGACTACAAGTTTACTGTAGCTCAGATTTCCTTAGACAATACTGTTTGTGGACCTGAAGGGTCTAAACCTGCAACCCACTGTTTATAGGTTCGGTGCTTTTACCCTCTGTACCATTCAGCTGGAACTATTTGTTTAGCAATTATTTCCCCTTTTTCTTTATTACTGAGGGAAGTGACATAAAAACAAGATTGCTGTCCCTTAGACTTTATTTGCTTTGGCTGCTTGTCTATACATGACATCATAATGCCTTGTTTATGACAAAATTATCACCACAGCAACAGATCTAGATGGCATAAACAGAACTGTGAACAGAAGTAGACACGCAGACAGAGAAACTAGGGTAGAGATCCTGTTTTCATGAAAATGTCCTTAGTAATAAATAAGGATGACAATTACAAAAAACTAGGTGAAATATAAGCTAAACTGTGTCTAGGTATTACATTTTTCAGAGCCCTCCCAACAACATCAGACATTCTTTAAAGCCTGGAGGTTATACCACAATAACCACATAGTCACCGAACTCACTATATATTTTTTTCTGGGTGGGGGCATTACAATACTTCTTTCTGTCAATGGATATGAACCCCCTTACATCAAACTGGGAGACATCACAAACCCAGGTGCCATCATGATATTTGCAGTGACCTGGTGGTGCAGTAAGATAGACTCCAAACAGGGAGACCCACACTCCAGTGCTTACCCAGCCAGTGCAGCTGAAAAGGCTGGCTAGCCCAAAATGCAATCCACAGAAAGTCCAAACCCAGCTCACTTGAGAGGAATGTTTGTGCATACACTCTGCTCAAGTGCAGTTGGGTTTTGTGTATTAAGTAGCAGTGCCCTGTTAAGACACTACCTCTGATTGCACTTAGAGCCTTTACAGCTGAAATAGTAAACGGCTGTAAACTGGTTGCAAAATAAATTTGATGTGAACTGCACTGCTGTAGCAATTGTGTGAACTGCAATGTGTAGTTGTTCTTAAATTATTCATTCTGTTTTTGGTAAAGCACTCCAGACCCATAGAAGGAGTGCTATGGCAGCTTAAATCACCTTGCCTATTACTGGCATTTTGCTACATATGCAAATGTTTGAATAGCTAGTCCCAGCTGCTTCTGTAAATGGGACGTATGGTCTAGCAGCCCTTGGGAGGCATTTTCATAACCTGGACAGAACCCTGCTGGTTTATGTCTATATGCACAGCAGTGTCTCACTCTGAGGTTGCTGTATCAGTCAGGGCAAAGCTCAGCATGCAGTGGCGCCACCAGCTGGTGCTCTTCTCAAAGCCCGTGAACAACACTCTGAGTTTCTGAGCAGAACACTCACCAGCATACCTCTCCACTGCCCTACATTATAAGGGGGTAAACCTCATATTATCCTTTGGAATTTCTCCATCCCACACGGAAAACATGCTGCCTGCCTCGAATAGGGAAGATGCTGTCTTACATTGTCAGTTCAAATCTGAAAGCAGAAATCCATAATAATGTACAGCATGGAACTTTGAAGAGCTAAAATCAATCGTTCCCTCTGGGTTCTGAAATTGTATCCTCATTTGTGATGCTGTGTTCCATATATTTCCACATTTTGAGTGTCAGTGTCTCACATTTCAGTGATATGGGGAAGCAGGTATGATCTCAAGTATGAATCAGCTACCACCTCATCATGAATGTAGCTGCCTATGAAGACAGTGGTGAAGCAAGGTCTTTGATTACTCATTGTGAACTGTTCTGCTGCAGCACACACTCCCCCTTTCCTCCACAGATACAGACTGCAGCATGCTTTTCTGCCCTCCTTCAGACACACACGCACACACACACACACACACACACACACACACGATGCACACACACACGTGCACACACACACACACACACACACACACACTCCCCCTTTCCTCCACAGATACAAACTGCAGCATGCTCTTCTGCCCTCCTTTAGACACACACACACACACACGCACGCACGCACACACACACACACACACACACACACCCGAGCATGCACAGGCATGTACTGGCTACTGGGAGCTCACAGCTACTGCAGCCCTCCTACATCTCAGCAGGGAATGCAGCAGAGTGAAAATCATTAAAGAGAAACTCAGTAACACAAAGGGCGGCAGCTAAATATAGCAAGTAAAAGAGAAATGCAGCCAGCACACAAAAATGTGCCCGAGAGTTATCGAAATCTAGTGGTTTTAAGAGAAGAACCTGTGAGAAAAATCTATGATTTATTATTTCTTTAGTAAACATTTGTGATGCAGCATAAAGTTAGAACAACGCTACAAAAGGCCAACATTCATTATTTTTGTGCTACAATAAAAAACGTATTTCTAGGATGTGTGATCTCTAGAGGCTATCTTATTTTTAATCTTTTTCTGCTGAATGGCCAGGGGAATTCTTTATAACCCCCTGCCACTCTAAAAAAAACAAAGTTACAAATCATAGAAAAAGCATGTGAAGCCCTCAAGGAAATGGGTGTCAACCTGAATTAATCTGGGACTGGAATGTGCCCAGAACCAGAATGGATACATTCCATTTTTTTCTTGTGTTAGGATCCCCCTCCTCCTGCCAGAATGAACCCCACTACCTACCAGAATGCCCCCACCCCACATGCCAGAATGTCACTCTTCCTACCACAGTGATTGCCAACATGCCAGAATGCACCTGGTGCCATCTCTGTCAGGCATCCAATGGACCACATAACCTCCTCTTTCACAACTGACCATCCCTACCACAGATAGCAGCCAGCATAGTACACCTCTCACCTCCTTGACTGGCTGCCGTCTAAACTAATTCATGCAAACTACAGTTTATATGAATTACTTCGGATGGTGACTGGCCAAGGAAGTGAGAGCTGGGCAGTGTTAGCTGATGTCTGGGGTTGGGGTGGAGAGGAGATTGTGAAAGGGAGTTGAGAGGAACACTAAACACCAGGGATAGATGGCGGGGGTGGGTATTCCGGGGGGTATGGGGGATATTCTGGCAGGAGCAGTGGGTTCCAGTGGGCCATTCTGGCAAGGGGATCCCTAAGAAAAGAAAAACAGAATTGACCCATTCCAGTTCCTGGTGCATTCTGGATCTGTATCAGTTCTGGTTTCACCCAATCCCCCCAAGGAAAGCTAATTGGTGTCATGTAATGCTTTCTGTACGCATTATATCCCAAAGTACTTTACATTCCAGCAGCCATTACATGTACAGAGGAAGAGAGAGCTGAAACTGATCATGGAGGTTAAGGTAAGTTCAAGGAAGTTAAAAGGGAGTGAAAGTAGAAATTAAGCACAAAGAGGTTAAGTGACTCACTAAAGGTCAAACAACGAGAAGGTGGCAATGGTGACATTCAAATCCAGGAGCTTCAAGTTCACAGTTCTGTGGCTGTAAGGTTGATTATTTTAGTATTTTTTTTTTTATTTTTCAGCTTATTTTCCCAGGATAGGTCAGTTGAGATGCAGCATCTCATTTTCAGGGGAGTCCTGCTTTTACTCAATTTTACAGTTGGGGTAGACTTCAGTATAGTGAGGACAAGCAACTTGCTTGGGGTAATGCAGTCAATGGCTATAATGGGATCTGAACCCAGTATGTTTTGCTACACAGTTCTGTGTCCTAACTGCAGGCCGCACTACTACGTAGTGCTCTTGGTGTGCAGTGGGCAACCATATCTTGTTCAATGGGCTTTACTTAATATGTTTTGGGGGAAAAGTCAAAAATTTCCACGGGTCCAAATTTGCAAGTCATTACTTAAGTAATAAGGCATACAGGATGTGTGTTATTGGAATAATGGCATGCCACAGGAAGTAAGGATGAGCAATGCCAAAGGCCTTACACACCGGATAAGTGCTACCATTCCACAATTGCACACACCTTGGGGTGCCTTATTGCAATTATAAAGTGATTCCCCTAATTTTTATTTTAAGCACTGATTAATGAGGTTCAGAAAGTTAAGTATTCCAGACCGGTGCTGTTATGCCGGAATAATGCACGGTCATGTGATAGCATCAAATCAGTGAGAGGCCTTGTTTTCTTTTACCCATTTTATAAAGTTGCTTTGAAATCCAACTACTTCCTATGTTCCAAATTCTGAAAGCAAATACTGTAAGACAGACCAATTTTTGGAAGTTAAAATATAAACCATATAAGGCTCCAAGACCATTTTCCTTCTCTCAAGCAAATGTAAATGCATTGTTCCCTTTCCTTCTTCCTACATCAGCCACAGGTAGAAAAAAACAACACACCTGGTCAGAGCCAATACGGCTGCTATGCTGCTTTAAGAACACCGGAGAGGAGCTCAATGGCTGCACAAACAAATGGAGCTCAACTAATTGCAAAACTTGATCAGGTCCTGAACAACGGCATTGTGAAAGGAATCACAGGCTAGTCTGGGTACTAGAGTGGATAAGGAATCATTATAAATTAGGATGTTTGAACAACATAAGTTATCCATCCTTGCATATGAAACCGGAGTGGACCTGAAGGACCTAGAATATTTTCTGACCTTAAATCGCTATGTTACTAACACTGCCTCTCAGGGGTGGACATGAAGGGCCTAGAGTCCCTTCTGACCTTAAATTGCTGTGTTACTCACACTGCCTCTTTTACAGCAGAGCTGTCAAGTCACCACTGTCTTCCCCTGGACTTTCCAACATGCTGGAAAGGTTAAAGGCAGAGGAAAGAGGACTGTCAGTTTTAATGTACTTCATCTCAAGTGACTGTCCCTGTCAGTTAATTGTGCCATGGGTGTAGGAAGACATACTCGATGAACTCCATGGTGTACAGTTTTATTTTAAGGGAGCAACAAGGTTTTGCACTGCTGCCATTGTTCTATGGAACACAACATAGGACCAGCTGAGGCTTTCTGTACTTATATAAAAAAAAACTAGAAGGATTTGCTACTTAAACTGTCTGCATCCTAGTTTCCATACATTACAACTTTTGGGGGGTATGCAGGTGTCTGAGGGAGCAACATTTTGTAACTACATTACTGTATCATTAAATACAGTAAGAGGGGGCAACAAAGTGTGCCATGGGGTACAGGAATTGTGGTTATAGTGCCAAATGGAGCAACAGACATGATCACAGTGTACACATTTTTACTTCCTGGCTACACCCATGAATTGTACCAAATGGTCACACAAACAGTGAGCAACAAAAGCATTACCCAGCTTTCCCTGGATAACCATCACATGCCACAAGCAAGGAGAGATCCCAGAGGTGACACTGCCACTGATAAGTCCTTCAAGCTCCACAACCTCTGTTATAAACAACAACATTTCCACTAGCAAGTTTCAGCACTGAACTCTATATAACATTTGTTTTGGTATGTTTATGCATTTACAGTCGCCTACAGCTACCATGTGTTAACATTTATTATAAAATTGGAAGGGAAAATCCCGTATCCTGACCGATCATTTGCCATGCATTAGAAGCATCTAATGCACGGCTAAAAACAAGTGCTGCCAACCTGGATGTAGGATATGAGAAATCCTTGAGCCACCAAGAATTAAAAAAAAATCTGCAGCTGCCATTTTTTCTCCCCCTTAGTGAAAGTATGTAATAGTCTAACACATAATACACATTAACTGCATTATTCAGTCTGCCAGAATACTGCATGCACGTACGCCAAAAAAAAAAAAATTAAACACAACCCAAACTGGCATCTTAAAACACCTAGGTTTTGTATGCTGCTTCTCCTGTTCTTATAGATTTGTCCCTGACCACTGCTCACTTTTATAGTGACCTGACCACTCCCGCCGGCCAGTACTTCTCATTTGCTGCCCTTGTCAGAAGTAGCCAGGGTCTTTAATGTAAAAACTGTATTTAAATAACTTTTATTAAAATAAGAGGTTGCCCACTGTACTCCCCCTGTCACTGATCGCCCACTCATGGAAAACTACTGAATCAGTGGGATGTAAGGCTCCAGCACAGCATGCTGAGTGCTGGTAAAACTGAGAAAAATAAATCAGCTTCCGCACAGCACTTTGAGCCTGACTCCTGCTTCTGACATTCCGCTTTCAGTGCCATGCAGTCAAGTGGCTAGGTTTTGGGACTAAAGACTGGGTTAAAAGTGAAAGGTACAATCATGGTTCAGTGGCACAGCGTCTGCATCGGCGGGGGCATCCTGTTTCAAATTACTGACAAGATGTGCAGGGTATCAATACAAGGTATCCATAAGTGTTCATTGGGAGAGGTAGAAGTGAGAAATGCCACCACAGAGGGTGATCACTGACACTATAGAAGTGATCAGAGTGAGTTTCATTGTGAATACGAGCCAACACCATTTTATTTTTTTATTTTTTTTATTTTAGTTTTTGTTGACCAGGTAAATGCACTAGACAAATTCTGCCTATTTTCAGGCACAACTCGGAGGAGGGGGATACAGATGAATGCCAACTGACCTTAAACCAGATTAAGCTGTTGGTGGTATTTTTGGTGAATGGGGAAAATTTGGCCAGGGCACCAGGGAAATTCCCCTACTCTGTAGACAGGTGGTGCTGTCCGTCTGTCTGCAGATGATGGAGGATTCCAGTTTGCTGTTGGACACGAAGGGAGAAGGACATGCTGCAGGATGTACGGAGCCTGGTCTGAGGGAGACTGAGGATCTCTCTCCTATGCCTACAGAAATTATAGATTTGGGCTTCGTTATACTGATTTTGGTACATACTGCAGAGGAGGAGATCACTGAGGATGAAGCGCTGCTACAAGCAGAATTACTTAAGAAAAAGCAACAGTTGTTGCTGATGTTGTCAGCAGTGGAACAGGAATTCCTAAAAGAAAAGTCACAGCTAGATGAAGAACGGAAAAAACGAAAATGATTGATGGCCAGCCCCCAACAGGACGTAAGTAAACATTTGCCTGGGGGGGGGTTTGGAACCAACACCTTCCTTAGACTTTGTTACTGCTCACGATCCTTTGGAGGAGGGGACTGCACCCCAGGATATGGTTTTCGAGGGTACTCCATCAGCCTGGATGCCAGGAAAAGCGCTTGATCAGGCAGGTTGGGTGTTTGTTAATGGTTGCTGGCTACCTGACCCTGCTATCCCTATCCCCGGCTCCCCGACTCCTAGTAATGATACATTTGCGATACCTGTGATGGAATCTAATGTTGGGGATGTTGATAGTGCTGGCAGAATTCTTTCTTTGAAGCAAGGTTTACAGTGGATGGGATTTTGGTTGCTGCACCAGACGCTGAGCCTTGCGTGCATCCGGGTAATGGTGTTGAGCGTGAGGATTCTCTGGGCAGTGCTTCTGCTTTAGGAACTGTTTCAGATGGGGACGGCATCACGCTGGGAGAACAGAGAGATGGGGGGATAGGGCAGGAGTCTGCAGGTGAGGCCTTGGAAGGGACACTTCATTCTGAACTGTCTTTGGGGAATAGACGTCCTACGACTTATGCAGGACTATTTCAGACAACTATTACAGCTGCTAAAAGGAGATTTTTGGTGCGCTTTCGGTATAAAGTTTTAGTCCCAATAACGCCTGACAGATTATGGGTTAATAAAACACTATTAATGGATTCTATGGGTTTTACACCCGCTGAGGTGTATGCGTTTATCCATGCCCTGGGCAATCATATGTATGATGTCAGCTTTTGTACTATGGCTTCCCTTGACAGGTTCTGGAAGTTATATTATGAGATAAAAGATACAGAGGGCTGGAAGGATTTCTTAGCTATACTCATTACCAAGTCAACCATTAAAACAGTTACGTTATTATTCAGGAATGAGGGGGTGGATATTAAGGATATTATATTCTGGCTGGAAAAATTATGTACTATATTTGACCATCCTTGTCCCATAATGGATGATAATGGCTTTTGGACTGGAGGGTGGACTTTTCGGGTTCAGCTGAACCAATCTGGGCATGGTACTCAACATCTCCCAAGCTCTTTTTTTCTGGGTCGAGATAGAGGAATTCTTTTCTATGCTGGTCAGCCAAAGAGTTGCTATCGGTGTGGTTCATTATCACACCTAAATACGGATTGTGATAATGTGAGGTGTTTTCAATGTGGTGCATTGGGACATACAGCAATGCAGTGTTCAGCCTCCCCCGTGTGCAGTCTTTGTGGGGATGATGAACATGCTTTCCAGGAATGCCCTTGGGCTGCTTGCAACTCAGAGGAGGCCTCTGATCGTGATATTTTGCTTTCCCGAGCTAGGCATTCTTTTGCTAGGAATGAGGAAGCCGGTGTTGATTTTCCAATGCCTGCTAGGAGACGAGGTAGAGGACGAGGTGGAGGTGGAGGTGGAAGTCTGAGGGGTATACCGAGGCCTGTTCCTCTATTCTCTCGACCTACTGGTGTTGCTACTTTCCCCACCTCAGTAGTGGTGGAAGGTCGGCGGGTTTCTGAGGTTTCCCAACCTCTGCCAGAAACCTTTTGTACCACCCCCCCCGATTGTGCTGTATTGACTACTGAACACCAGAAACAGACTCTTGGAGTTAAACCTATTGATGATTTGGTTTTAGTTTCTTGTTCTAAAGATACTGCAAAGAACACTAAGTTATGCCCATCTTCAGAACTGGAGGAATCCAGTTTGACCGCTGATGCAATTATAGATGGAGACTTTGGTACTGGTTTGAATCAGGGGCCAGTGTCCCCATTACCCCTTTCAAAACATTGTTCTGTGTTCTCCTCCTGGGGTGACAGAGTTGAGGAAGAACAACCAATGGATTTGGCTTCGGAACCTCTTCCCTCACAAGGAGTGCAGGCGAATACCCAAGTTAATGAGACGCCATCAGACCTACATGTATCACCCTCTAGATGGACAAGGTCTAGTGTTCGCCTGAAAAAGAATCCACCCTGAGCCTGTGAATCTTAAATTGGCTAGTTTAAATGCCAATAGTTTAAAATCTCCTGTCAGACGGGCTACTACCTTTTCTATTTTACAGCATTTACAGTATGATATAATTTTTTTGCAGGACACTCGGTTTCTTACACTGTCAGATTTACATCTCGCTAAAAAAGATCGGGTTTGGGGACCTGCATATTTGTCTATTGGTCCTGATTTATGTTGTGGTGTGGGTATTGTTTTCAGGAATTGTGCTGTTCTGGTACTTTGGCTAGTAGATATAGAGCCAAGTAGGGCACTTTTGTTAGATGTAGAAATTGGGTCCTTTTCTTGTCATTTAATTAACATTTATGGCCCTCAATCTAATGCTCAATGGATAGAGTTGTTGTTAAAAGTTCAGCCTTTTCTGTATACTAGTAGGCAACTTTTCTTTGGGAGTGATTTCAGTGTAAATTCTCAACAGACACGTCCTGGCAGTAAACAGTACTGTGATAAATCCTTTTTGATTAAAATGGTTTCGCAGGCCGGTTTACAAGATGCACATCTACAGGGAGGTCATAAGGTTAAGCCCACTTATTATAGAGGAACTCTAGAATAGATTATATCTTTGTAAAGCCAACAGCTGGAATTTGTTTTATTTGTACATTACCTATTGAAACTTCTGATCACATGTTGATAGGAATTCACATTGCAATCCTCCCCCCAAGAGTGTCTGGCCAGGTTTTTGGAGATTAAATGCATCCTTATTGTTGGAAACTGCTGTTAGAAGTGACTTACAATTGATTCTTTCTGATAAATGTTCTACTATATTCTTATATGAAGGTGTGCTTAGTCAGTGGTGGGATGATGTAAAATACTGTTTGACGTAATATTTTCAGTTTAAAACCACAGCACAGGCCGCATCGTTAAATGTTAAATATTTGGAGCTTCGGAGGCAATTGTATCGTTTATTATTGGCCCAAACTGTTAGTAGTCAGGATTATAGTCATGAATTTAGTTTGATTCGTACTGAAATGTCCTTATACCAGTATAATAGATTGGTGTCCCTACAGAAGGAAGAGTCTTTTGGGATGAAGGGGAAAGTGGATCAAACAAATCTGTTTATAGATTGTCAGAATAGGAGGGAGAAAAGAGGTTTTGTGAATTTGGTAAATGAACAAGGAGAGTTACTTGCAGATAATACGACTGTGATGGAATATTTGGAATCCTTTATTACTGAGATATATGGGGAGGTATCACTGGATCCTTATGCTCTGTCTATGGTGTTACAGGCAGCTGATTTACCACAGCTAACAGTTAAACAATCTGATAAGTTAATAGCCCCTTTTTCTCCAGAAGAAATGCAAAAAGTGATTATGTCTTAAAAATCCAATATCTCCCCAGGTTCTGATGGTTTGCCTAGAGAATTACATAAACTACTGTGGGATTATGTGCTGGCTGAACTTTTGGCTGTTTATAATTTTATGTTAAGGGATGTGTGTTTATCAATGCAGATGTATGAAGGGCTTTTGATTTTTTTGTTTAAGTCAGGACAAGTGTCAGATATTGCAAATTGGCATCCAATTACTTTATTGAATGTTGATTTCAAAATATTTACCAAATTATTCGGCAATAGATTAATGGCCATGATGGATTTTTTGATACATCCGTCACAGTTTTGTGGGATACCAGCTAGAAGTCTTACAGATGCGGTATGCTTATTACAAGAAATTATGAATAGTGGGAGGAGTACAACAATTTCTGGCCTAGAAGGGGGTTTTGTGTTTAGTTTTGATCAGGCCAAAGCTTTTGATAATGTTTCACATCAATTTTTATGGCAATGTTTACAGTCTTATGGGATTCCTGAGACCTTTATTCAGTGGATTCATTTATGTTATGCTCTTGCCTTTGTAAGACCATATGAGAATGGGTATATTGGTAATTTTTGTACAATTTTGAAAGGGGTATGCCAAGGGTGTCCATTAAGCCCTTTATTGTATGTCTTTTATATTGATCCACTGCTTCAGATCTTACAAAGATCACCTTTAATTAAAGGTTTGGGCTTTGAATTAGAACAGAATATTAAAGTTATTGCTTATGCAGATGATATTTGTCTGTTAGCACAAGATGATGTGTCTCTTCTGAAGGCATATGATGTAATTCAAAATATAGGGTCTGTAACTGGAGCATGTTTGAATCCTCAGAAATCCATTTGTTTGGCTGTTCAAGTGCTTGACGATCCAATCCTAGAGATAAGTGATATTCCTATTGCTAAACAACCCAGAATGATTTGGGGAGTTTATTTTGGTCAGGAGAATTTGGCTGAAGATAATTGGAAGAGGGCTTTAAATAAAGGAATTGATAAGGTAACTCGATGGAATGTTTGGAAAATGTTAAAAAAAAAGAGAATTTATTTAATTGAATCCTTTTTAGTACCATTATTTTTGTTTATTGGTACAATTTTCCCTTTACCTAGGTCTTTGGAAACAAATTTACTAGTGTGTTTTTTTTCTTGTAGTTGGGGTAGTCGTCTAAATCCTATTAAGCGTAATGTGCTTTATAAATCTATTAAGGAAGGTGGTCTTCATATGCTTAATCCGTTGGTATTTTTTTTCACGATTTTGTCTATAATAACTTGCTTTTTTTAATGAAACCCTCATCGAAATTATGGGTACTTTGGAGATTACCGAAATTACAGGGTGTAATGCTGGAGTGGAACATGATTGTTTTTTTACATAAAAATAAATGATCCCCCTGACTAGATAGCCAGTGGACTGGAGTCTTTGATAAAGTAAAACAATGGAAGGTAACATTTGATTCAGTTTTAAAATTCCCTAGGCGAATTCTGTATGAAGATATTATCCAGAGATGTTTTATGGATTACCCTTTTGCAGATTTTTCAGTGGGGGATCAACTTTCAATTTCTACTTTAATTCTGGATGTTAGGATCCAGGAGAAAATGTGGGATATGGTATGGTTGGCAGTTCATGGTAAGGTAAATGTAAGGGGGAATCATAAGCATAAACAGCTCCAGGATCGATATTGTCCAAGAGACACTTGTATACAATGTATTGAGACTATGACTCATTTATATTTTGAATGTCCATATATTAAACATTTTTGGGATTTGATTGTTAATTTAGGAACTTGGAAAATTGATTTTCCTCTGGATGAGAGATTATTGTTTTACGGCATTATTCCGGCTTCACAAAAATGTATTCCACATAGTACTTTATGTATGATTATGGTACATTTTCTCTATTAGATATGGATAGGATGATGGAAACTGGCACTTTAATAAATGGAGATTTCAGGAGGGGAACTTTATTTTATCATATTTACTGCATTATAAGCATTTAAACGTAGGGGGTTTTTAATGCTCTCTTTAGCTGATTGGGAGACTTCTTGGAAATATTTTGATTGGCTTTGAGGAAGGAGAGGGAAGGGGTCTTAATTATTTTTCCAAATTTAGTTGTATGGGAAATGTGGGGAAAGGGAGGGTTTGGAAACCTGGTCTCTTTTTTTCCTTTTTCATGATGCCAGGTTAGTGTATGACTTATTACTTAATTCCATTTTTTGTTTCTCTTTTCTAGGATCCTGTTTGTTATAAGTTTTTATTTGTATATTATTTTCTTGCTCTAATGTTGTTCAATTTTTTTTTTGCTATACCTACATAGTAGCATTCTTACAATTTTTTTTAGTGGGGGGGATTGGTCATAATGGTTTTTGGTTTAGGGTTTTGTATAACATAATAATTTTGTTATGTTTCTGCTTGTTTTTTTTTTCCTTTTTATTTTTGTATAATACTGAATTGTATATATTTTGGTATGGTTTCAATAAAAAAAATCTCTTATGGGGTGGGGGGGTTGGTTATAATGTTTTTTTATGTTAAGGGGTATTGTATGAATTAATACTTATTTATGTTCTTGATTTTTTCCCTTTCATGATTTTGTATGACGTAATACTGAATTGCAGTTTAGTTTAGTTTATTAGTCTAGGAATTAATACCTTTGAGCCAGGGCTCTTTTACAAAGGTTCCGCGTCACAAAGAACATTTAACAAAGCACGATACACATTACAGGTAAAACCAGACAGGAAAGTTACATCATAAATTTGCTATTAACAGTTTAAGGCAGTAACGTTTTTAAGTTTCATAGAAAAACAAGCTATAACAGGTTCAAACGAGTAGACAATTTCGAGGTTAAGGAAACTTCCAGGGAGAGGGTGATCATTAGGCACCAAAAGGAGGCTAGAGAGGAGGGAAAGGTGGTGAGCAGGAGAGTAGGTGAGAGGGGACAGGAAAAAAGGGGGGGAGTGAGTTTGGGTGGGAGACAGGAAGTAGTAGAGGTACCAGAGGGTTCATTAGTCAGGGAGGAAGAGGCCTCAGATGTGAGGATGGACATGAGGAGTAGTAGTCTTTATCCAGCGCAATCACAGTTGCTAGTGGTGGTGAGGTGGGCATAGAGCATGGATTTGAATGCTTCAAGCGAGGTTGAGGATAGAGTAGGTGGACTAAGTGCATTGAACCATGTCGGGGCCCTGTATGTGAAAGATCTTTGTCCCTGTGCAGTCCGGCATCTCGAACCAGGAAAGGTTGGCGCTCAGATCTGGTGGAGGGTCGTGAGCCAGGATTCAGTCGGAGTAGGTTTTGAATACATAATGGAGTCAGTCCCAAGACAGATTTTTTGCCATTGTGCAGGTGAGATAAATAAGACGATTTGATAGGTTCAACCAGCCTGATTCATAGTACAGATCATACATGTGAGTCAGTCTTGAGCCCCGTGAGAGCCGGCAGGCCTTATTTAGAGTGATTGAGATATGCCTTAGAGCAGTGGAGGTAGCTGAGCCATAAATAATAAGGCCATAGTCAATGATTGAGATTATGAAACTCTGTATAGCTATTCTCAATGCCGCTTGATTTAGAAATTGATGGTTACGGAATAGTATTCCAAGGCTTTGGTTCACTGTTTTCGCAGTGTTGTCAATGTGGGTTGCAAAGGTGAGCCCTTGGTCAAAAGTGATGCCAAGGTATTTGAAAGTATTTACTTGGAATTGAATTGTATTTAATTTGTTATGGTTTCAATAAAAACTTCCCCTACTCTTTCTGAGAAGTGCCATGGGATCTTTAACATCCACCTTAACCACCACCAGAACAGGCAGATGGGGCCTCGGTTTAACATCTCATCTGATAGACAGCACCTCAGGAGTGCAGCACCCCACTCATGCTGCACTATAGTGTGAGTATTGGGATTTAACCCAAGTGCCTGGTGTGGGGACAGAACCCACAGCCTTATGATCTCCTGGCCTTGGAGGCTAGTGTACTATCAGCTGAGCCACTGTCACTGACCTGAGTGCTCAACACCCTCCGTGGTGGCATTTCTCATGTCTACCTCCCCCAACAAACACTAGCTGACTTAAAAAAATGAAAAGTATTTTCCAGCACTCCTTTTTTTCTCTCTACACCTGTGATGCTCTCAATTCTACCTGACAGCATTGCAGCTGAATGCCTCCCACTCATGGGGTCGCTCATTTACTACACTGCTTATATTCTTCTTCTACTGAAAAAAGGATTTAAAAGAAAATATATACAGACTGCAATCAATGTGTGTGTGTGTGTGTGTGTGTGTGTGTGTGTGTGTGTGTGTGTGTGTAACACGTAGCATACCAAACAAAAAAAATGCAACTATGGTGGCCAAAGTAGGATAATAAAGCCAGAAAAAAAATCAATCTCAAGCAGGCATAGTAACTATTTTATGTTAAATTGAGCCAAAATCTGTAGTTTTCTTATTAGCTGAACCTACTAATTTTAGTTTTTACATGCATATAAAAGAGGGAGTCCCACTAAAAGCACAATAAGACACTCCAGGGACATGATTAGACCCTTCTGATGCACAGACAGGGGCAGAAGGCACTCAGCCTGCAGCCTTGTGCCTTACCACATCCCTGACCATGCATTAGAAGTGTCTAATGCACATACCATGTCTTACTGCTTACTTGCATCAGGAAACGTATATAAAGTTTCAAATTTTGATGAAGCAAAAATGTGCATTTCTTCATAAAACTCCAATGCATAAAAAGTATAAATAATTTTACAACTAAGACACTGTTCATGTTATTTGAAAGTGTATATATGCTATTGACATTTTTCAATAAAAGATTAACAAAAGAGTCTCTCTTCTATTTTAAGCCCACTGTTGTAAACTGATCTATCACTTTAAAATGAATTGATATAAATTAGCTGTGCCACTTAATAGAATGTAGTCATGAAACACACCAGGGCAGAAATAAAATAGGAGGTAAATCCTTCCAAATGGGGCAGCAAAGATCATAACATTATCTTCTTCCCCAAATCCACTTAATTCGTATGTGCCTTTGATGGTTTTTCCCTTGTCAGGCTCACGTCCTGACCTACATTTTGAGTTTTGTGTCCAGTTGTGTGCTGATCTTTTTTTGTCCAGTCTGTGTTTAAACCTTTGTGTCTAGTCTGAGTGTTGACCTTTGTCTCCGGTCTGCATGTTCTTGTGTGTTTCACATCTATATTCTATGAAATGGTACAGCTGATTTATATCATTTCAATGTATTTTAATGTGACAGACCAGTTTACAGCAGTGTGTTTAAAATTAATCTGGTGGAGATGGGCGGCGAGCACCTCTGCCTGACTGGCATCAGTCAGCATTCACATTGAAGCTCTACCAGCCAGCCAGTGGCTCAGTCTCTCTCTCTCTCTCTCTCTCTCAGGACTTGTGAATCACCTGCATTTTCAACTCTCTGTTTATACTGTCGAGCAAAATTCCAAGGTCCCTGTATCCGTGCATGAACACCGGCAACCCCTGACTGCAGTCCCTTCATTATGGCTGGTGGGACGCTAACCAACCCAATGGCCAGTGTTATGGTCACATCGTGGTTAGCTGCTGTGGATCCCTCCTCACATTCAAGTGACAAATTGGAAAATGCAGGTACAACTCCCACCATTGCAGCTGTGGCCCTGCCACCAGCTCTTCCACAAACCACCAAATTAGATTATATTTATCTACAGACAGAAAGCTAAGTCTGAGCATGTTGTAATGTGTTCACAGAAAAGCAGAACTGTGCCGCAGAGTTTCAAACATCAGATCCAGTGAGTACAAAAGCAAGAACAATTCTGCAGAGGTCAGAGCAAACAGGGTTGCTATGCTACTTTGGCATTCACAAACAAATGCATGGTGTAATGGAGGGCAAGTAGCAGGGTTGGCAGCAAGAAAATAGTGCAGTGGAGGGGAGGCAGTACTGAATGAAGATGGCAGAGGGCTTCCAGTAGCAGAGTGATTGTGCTTCAAGTCCAAAATTTTGTTCGGCATTCAATGACATGCTTCCGGAGCCCCCTTCTCTCTCTGTGTAATAACAAGACATCATGCATAGCTCTGCTATGCAGCCATAAAAAGCACTGCAGAAACAACGCTGCTGCAGGGGGCTCTTTGATAACCATGCACTTCATTCTGTTTTCTCCAAGTCCATGTTTCTATATATGTTTCAGTTATTGGTTTTATTTTCCATTTTTGCTCACCTGGGATAGTGTCCATGAGAGGTAGCATCTTGTTTTCATGGGGGGAGGGTTCCTAATGGAAAAGTAAGCAAACATCTGACAGCCAGATTCCTACACAAAAGACAGCAAACATACATGAGCAACAAATACCACACAGCAGTAGCAATCACTAAGAAGTGCGGGCAGGCCCTTTTAGGAGTAAAACACAAAAGGTGACTTTCCAAAACAGGTCACAGCCAGAGAGACAGAGCTTGAGGTGCATGAGGTGTTTCTACCATCCTTCAGGGCCTGTGTAGACAAAGCTGTGTCACCCAAAGTTGCTTTTCACCCACCATTACTATAAAGTTCAGGGACACAGAAGAACATCTTAAGCAGTTCTCATTATAATTATGGAATGAAGAACGGGGTGGCTTTTCATTTAAAGTCATTCCATTCACATTACTATCCAGGAGAGAAAGGGGAGAAATTGTTGCTGCTCTCAGTTACAAAGGGAGATTCAAACAACCCAGAGATAGATGAAAGAGAAATTAGAGAGAGGTTAAGCACAGGAAAGTTTAGTGACTTGCTTAGGGTCACACGGCGAGTAAGTGGTGGTTGTGGGATGGCATCAAACCTGGGTCACCAGATTCACAGCTCTGCATTCTAACCACCAAGAGGGCTAAAGACAGAATTAAATTCCTATGAATCAGTCAGGAAAGTGCAGTCAGACAAATATAGTGAAACTGGTTAGAGATAAAGCAGTGGGTTACTTAGGTTGCTTAGGAAGGGAACTCCCATCTTTGAATTTGTGAGGGTTATGGGAGGCTGTCTTCTCTGTAAGGTGGAACCCTCAGATAGTAGTCAATCAGGAAAAGTGACACAGGAGCAGGAATTCATACAATTTTGTATACGAAACAAGAACTCCTGTGGGTTCCAATTTAACCCTGATCTACACCGTTTGATTACAGAGCACATCCATGGTCTGTAGGGGATCTCTTAGTGGCCATGTGGAAGACAATACCCTCCCCTCCCCTCCCCCTCCCTTAATCCAACCTAGACCTCAGGGAGCATGCCATAGCTTGGTTTGTGATATGTACTCTGTTTTATATGTGGGGAACAGATGAGGATGAGGTTTGTTTCTTCTTTCAAGGAGAGGCAGGCATGACTTTCCAGATGCAATAAAATAGTTTATTAGCACAGCCATGTGTGTCACACCAGGAACAACAAACCAGTTCTTCCAACAATAACAAAATGCTTATACTCTATTAGGACTCCCTATAGCCCCTACATCTGCAGACAATGGTCAAAGTTACTAATATCATGAGCACGATACTATAAAATTAACATTCTGCCCAGGAGCAACTAGCAATACACCAGTTCAAGAGCAATTGTAAGTCTAATCAAGCTCAAGGCTAGTGTGCACTAAGGTACCTGGTCAACCAATCAGTTTCATTGACTGGCAGAAGAAGTTGGATGACTCGATGGTGAGGTGGGTGAAAACCTTGGCAGAGGTGAGGTGACTGAAGAAGCAAGAGGAATGAAGAAATGAAGAACGATGATCATTGTAGGAAGTTGAGGATCTGAGGGATTTTGGATGATACTGGTGCTGAAGAAGCAGGAAGTATGAAGAAGGTGAAGAAGGATGGCCACTGTGGGTGGCTGAAGAGGCTGGGAAACTTTTGATGATGCAGGTGATTGAGAAGACAGGAAGACGGATCACCCTGAGAAAGATCTTTCACCACTGCAGATGTCTCCTGAGAAGGTTACTGAAAGGTTGCCGCCCAGATGATGAAGGAGTAACTGAGGTCACCTGGGGAAAAAGCAAAATAATAATGTGGTAACTCCCTATTCACCATATTGCAGGGGGGGGGGTACCGCGATACTCCTGAGTAAGATTGGCCCTTAGGTTAACTGCATAGGGATGTACTTGCTATTGCTATTCTGGCTTCTCCAGACTTTAGCATCTTCTGCTATGCTCACTGGCAGGCTTTGTGACTCAAGAGCTGGATGGGTGGTGATCCAAAAGGTGTCAGCTGACTGGGCGGGAAGCAGTACAAGACAGGTCGCCGGTGACTGATAATGAAGCTGGAAGCTGGTAAATTAAGTCATCAGGTGTGCTGGCTCTGTCAACATACAGAAGGAAGAAGCTAGCAAGCAGGACACAGGTTCTATTCAGGTGGCTGGGTGCTGACCGATTCATGTTGAATTGATTCAGGTGCCTATATTGACTTACACACTAGGCAGGGTTTTAGACACAAACAATTCTGGTCTTAGACTAAACAGTTCAATTCACAGGGAGGAAAACTTGCATAGGCAAACACGGTTCAGTATTGGGCGAGCAGTTTAATTCCTAACGGTAAAATAGTTTAGTTTCTAGGGGGCACTAAGCGTACTAATGAATGGTTCAATTTTGCAGGGGCGTCATGCATTAGTAACGTAGTTCAGTTCAAGGCAGTTCACTTCAGTTCACATCGGGAGCACTTGCATCTGAGGGCAAAATACTTCAGTCCCTAGGGTGCTATACAAACTAAAGCAAGGTGCAGGTTGGTAGGGGTAACACAGCAACACAGTTCAGTTTTGGGGCAAGCACTAAGTAGGCATGCTAGTCATTAGCAAAACAGCCCAGAAGCACCCTCCTCAAAAATAAGCACTCTGCCTTTAAATATATCTTTTCTCAGACCTGGATGCCCCTTTGCTGTCTTCAGAAAGGGCCTACTACTCTTAGCCCTGCCCTGATTATCAGTAATTATTAGGGCCCATAGCCTTCCCCTTTGGGCCTGTGCCCTTAGTTTCAACCCTCTAACTATTATGTATGAGCACCTGTGCACTCACATTCAGCCCCGCCTCCCTAATGAATAACAATAGGGACCTCTGCTCCTTGACACTGCCCCTTGCAATCGTGGTGTGAACCTTTAAAAATGAGCTCCATCCCAAGCTAACTGGTGCCAGATGGTGCATGGGTTCTTTGGGTCTATTTCCCCCTTTTTTTTTTTAAATTGCCTTTGAGGCCACCTCACCCAGTAACCCACATTCCAGGCAGTCCTCGGATAAAAGGGGAGTTGGCCTGAGCCTCAGTTATTATCTATAGGGACTCCTTTACTGAGTGATGCAACATTTAAAACAAGAGGCTTTAAGCCCCCTGCAACCCCCTTCCTCTCATGCCAGTTGATGTCACTAATGTATTATGGGCACTCGCCCCAAATGTCACTACCGTGCCAGGTCCTTCCCATTGCCTTGCACCCAGTGGCATGGAGAGTTCTTTTTTTGTTGGTATTTTTTAGTTGGTTGGTAGGTAATTTTTTTTGGTTTTTGTTACTTCAGGGTTGGACTTTCAGCCCACTTCTTCTCCCCACCCCCATCCTCATGCACCTGCAATACAAGTTTTTAAAAGTATACGGGTGCATGACTCACTCACTACCAGGACTGCTGCTGGGATGTAGGGAAGAGATGACCAGGGAGTCAGGATCCCACCTGGCTTTCTGGCAGTTAATGTGAGGGAGGAGGAAGGCTGAGTCTGGGAAGAAGTGCTCCCACCCAGACAGTGAAACCTGTGGCACAGACAGGGAGAACACAAATAAATAAATAAATAAATGGTGGGGCTACAGCCACAGAGTAACCAGCCACATGATAGTAACCCAACCCTTGAAAATCACACCGAGGAGGAGACAGAAATAAAATTAAAGAAAGAAACACTCTGCTTCTACTACTAGAAGATGCCCTCTACTTCTGCCAAAGACTTGAGAGGGAGGGAGTTTGCACAAACCAGATGGTTAGTGGACTGCTGGGGGACCATCGCACACTGGACCACCACAGGGAACCTGGATTTTAAAATAAAAAGAAGAGGGGGGAAAAAAACTACTTGGCTGCTGCACTGGGAACTTTCAAAAAAACAACTCTGCTGAAGAACACTGAACTGAGATAAATAATAAAATAAATTTGACAGCTGTACTGGCAACCCGATGGAGGACTGCTGCACACAAGATCAGGGGAGAACAACGCCCATGGTGACATGGACCCAAGGTAAGGTAAGCCTCCAGGCATCCATGCCCCTGCATCCTCAACCCTACACAGCTACTGTACACTAATCAACTTGCCCACTGATAACTGGGGAAGGCCTTATCTAGGATGGGGGTGGTCCTGGTTACTGACCAAGTGAATGGGCCATGGTATTTAGGATCAGCCCCCTTGGGGAGGGTCAGTGACCTGAAGACTGCCCTCAGGGATGGCCTAAGGCCTGGCAGTTATCCTCAGAGACAGCCCTTGCCTTGTGACCTCCTGTGGGCAAAAAGGCTTTAAGTTTGAAATCAAACTGGGTCAGGAGATAAGACAAAGACTAGCTGAATCTGCTTCTGGCTCCCCACTGGGACAGGATTCAGGCAGAAACACAGGGGATGAGGAATGTGGCCAAAACAGTTTTTGACCAGTTTGTCGGCCTTGGGAAGAGGGGAGAGAGATAGGAAGGGAAGGAAACACAAAGAGAGAAAAAAATGGCAGAGGAGGCAACTTTTAAATGCATCGGTTTATGTGTGTGTAGGGGGGATTAACTTATTTCCCTGAGTCCCCCTATCTCCACTACTGCCCCTGGGGTTCCCTTAACTGCCTAACCCTGATGTACCCTAAGGATCCTGGCATATTTTTGTAGGGCCCGCCCCTGGCCCAAATCTGCCTGACTGTACTTTGGGGCACTACAAATTCACCTTCCTTAAACATACAGTACATGTCCCCATGTATGGGGCTCAATTGCAATTTCAAATTTCAAAACACAAGCAAACATTTTACTTCTCTAAAATGATTTAACTAGTCTACTTTAAAACATTAATTCTTAACTGGCTTACTTTAATGTTTTTGGCATATCAAAACATTTTTTAACATCTGGAGACACTTATGGCTGATTTAGGTGTGACACGCTGGCTATGATACTGAGAGTAATATATCTTAGTTTCCATTTTTCAGGGTCCTAGATTAGGATTTATATCTCAAGAAGGAGACAGCTAGGAGGAACATCTTTGGTAGTACGCTGTGACTTATATAATGCTTTGTTGGTCGCCAGTGGTTCTGCCAATGGAGGACCCTGCAGTGCAGTGGCTGAGACAGGTTGAACCCATGGCCATGAAGGAAGGTTTCCTGGTGGTATTCCTGGAAACCCATTGCATCTTCTTTCCTTCCTCTCCATGGTGGTGCTCTCTTCAGGTTCAGGAGTCGGATATTCTTGTTCAGATGCTCTGAAGATGCAGGGCTTGAAAAGATTCTGGTGCACTATTTTCTGCTGAGAGGATCCTGATTCCTGCTGTATTTTGTAGACAGGGATGGAGGTATGGAATGCCTACAATTAGACAGGGGCTGGTTCCCCTTTGTCTTTAACTTTCAGGTGCTGTGAGTTCAATTCAGCAAGACCCTTCTCCTGTTACAAGGGGTTCAGCTTTGGCCCTTTTGTCTTCATTTCCTTCTTTTGTTGGTGCACTTTATCCATCTGTTGGGAGACCACTTTGCTTGCCGGTTGCATAAGTGCTCTTGTACCCATGTGGTTTCAGAGGTCTTTTTGGGTTGCACTGGTACTCCCAAAACCACGTTCATGGGTAACAGACCATAGCACCCAAACATTAGATAATACAGGGTGTGTCCTATGGAGCAGTGGATGGTGTTGTTGTACAGGTATGATTACTCTGGGAGGACTGTGAGCCATTCCAGACATCGGCATTTGGGTAGGGACCTCAACCCATTGATAATGGTGTGGTTGGCCCATTCGTAGAGTCTATTGGACTGCAGGTGGTATGCATTGGGCTGTAGCTTGCTGCTCCCATAGAGTGCACAGATGTTCTTGAGGAGCTGTGACTCAAATGCAGAGCCTTGGTCTGTGAGAATCTGGGTCAGATAACCATAGGGCTTGGTGAAATGGTCTCAGAAGGTTGTTGCTGTTGCTTTTGCTGTGAGGTCCCTGACAGGTACTGCTATCAAGAACTTACTGTAGTGGTCGGTGATGGTCAGCAGATAGGTTCAGCCATCACTACTGAGGTCCAACTTGAGGTGGTCCAGTGCGACCAGTTCTAGTTTAGCTTTTCTGACTGTGGGTACCAGAGGTGCTCATTCTCCTGCACATTGGTTGTGTTTGAGGCGCCATGCTTCACACATGTTGCACCACTGGATGAAGTCGTCTCTCATGCCAATCCAGTAGAAGCGCACCCAGAGATTGCTCTCAATATTTGCATGGCCAAAGTGCCCAGACAGTTCTTGGAAGGCTTCTAGTGCAGTCAATACAGCTTGCCTCAGCAGGACAATCTGTACCATCTCTTGGTGGGTCTTGGGGCACCAGGCCTTTCAGACCAGCCTCCCTTGTTTGATGGAGAGCTGGTCCATGTGTCAGAGTAGTTTGAGAAATTCCTCCAGTGCTTGCTCCCATTCCTGGGATGAGAGTGTGGCCCCAGTCATCATCATTTCTTGAATTTGTTGGATGATCAGACTCTGTAGCTGTATTTGCATCCAAAGGTCTTTGTTCTGGAGGAGTGGAGTGGTTTTGGTTTCCTTTTTGGTATCCAACCTCTATAGGAGACTCTAACAGCAGGTCTGGACCACTTCTGTTGGACTATTGATAAATGGTGGCATTTCTAAATTCTCTTGATCAGTTATCTTCCTCTGGCTCGTCCTTCATAGGCAGTCAAGACAGGGTATCTGCATTGATGTTTGCTTGCCCAGACTGGCTGCAGATTGTGAAATCAAAGTTTGCCAGCTGAGATGCCCACCATTGTTCCGGGGCCCCTAGTTTTGCTTTGTTCAGGCATGCCAGGGGGTTATTATTTGTGTATCCCACAATAGGGTTGTCACCAGGTAGTTCTTGAACTTCTCAGTCACTGTTCACACCAGCACCATGAACTCGAGTTTGAATGAGCTGTCTTCTCATCATTGCACTCTGACCCTCTTAGCCACTGGCTGGTGTAGGCAATGACACTCTCAAGCTCAGCTTGGGTCTGCACCAGGACTGCTCCTAGTCCATGGTTGCTGGCATTGGTGTACACAATGAAAAGCTGGGTGTAGTCCAGGTTCACAAGGCTAGGTGCTTTCATCTGAATCATTTTCAGTTGCTAAAATGCCACCTGCTGTGGTCCTGCCCAATGCACCAGGGCATTCTGTGTTACCTTCTGTTCCTTGCAGTGGAGCTGCAATCTTGGAAAAGCCTTTGATGAACTGATGGTAGTACCCCATGCATGAAACCAAGGAATTTTGGACATCTCAGATATTTTTTGCCAGTCCTGCACAGCTTGAATCTTCCCCAGTTTAAGGGATATCTCTGCAGTGCTGTCAATCTGGCCCAAGTAGTTTGCTCTGTCTTTGAGTAGGTGGCACTTAGATAGTTTTATCTTCAGCCCGTATGCTGTGAGCCATTCAAAGACTTTTTCCAGGTGATGTAGGTGCTTTTGATAGGTGCCTGAATAGACAATGATGTTGTCAAGGTAGAGGAGGACTATGTCAAAATTTTTAGCTATCCAGGCAGTGCTCAGTCAGCCTTTAAAATGTGCTGGGAGCACTGCACAGTCCAAAGGACATTCTTGTAAATTCATACAGTTCCCTTGACGTGGTGATAGCTGTCTTATCTTGAGCTGCTGGGTACCTGGTACCTACAATTACCCACTGATAAGATACAGGGTAGAGAATAGAGTAGCTGACTTCAGTGTGGTAAGATAGTCCTCGATTCAGGGAAGAGGGTAGGTGTCCTTGTGCATAACCTGGTTTACTTTGTGCTAGCAAATGCAAAACCAGAGTTGGCCAGCTTTCTTATTGACTTTCTTATTTACTGGGGCTGTGACTCTCATAGAGGATCTTGGAATTCAACATTTCTTTGAGCAGATCTTTGGGGTTGGTACATGGCAGGTGGTATTGGCTGGAGTCATTCTCTGATGGGTGGGTGGTCTCCTTTTGGAATGTAGTGTTGAACAAGACTTAGTGTATCCAAAGTCAAGTGGGTGTTGAGGGAACGCCATTTGGTGCTTGTAGACCAACTCCAGCACTTCACGTCTTTATCTCTCAGAGTTGCTTGCAGTTCCCCAGACCAATCTCATGCAGTCACTCTTCTTTTGGGCCACTTTCAGACACATCCATGGCAATTGCAGACCTGGCAGTGCATGCAAAGTCTGGATTACTTTCAGTTTGGGTCTCCACACCATTGTCCAGTTCAATCTGTATCAGTCGTCTGACTGGTTGATTCCTATACAGGCATACTGAAGTCAGTTCATAACAAAGGACTATCACTGGCACTTGTCCCTTCTTTACCATGACCAAGGTCCATGCAGCTGCCACTGCACTATCTTCTGTAGTAATGTGAGATTCCAGCAGGGCAGTGTAGTTCTCCCCTAGGAGGCAGTATAGCGTAGTGGTTAAGGGCACTGAACTGCAGACCTGGTGACCTGGGTTTGAATCCCATCAGCCCCCACCTGCATACTGTGTGACCCTGAGCAAGTTACTTAATTTCCTTGTGCTCCCAGGCTGCACCTGGAAACAAGCTCCGGCTTAGTGTGCCTTTCCTGGTTAAATAATGTCCCTCCTTGTACACCTTTCCTGGCTTTGCAGACAACAATTGTTTGTGACCGGGTGTTCAGCAACATGGTTTGGGGATCCAGGGCCACCATCATGGGGGGGGGACGACCAGGACTGTTGCCCTTGGCCCTGAGCTCTGGGGAGCCCACCTGAGGAGCAGGCTTTTTTTTTTCTGTGCCAGCCAATCAATAAAGATGATTCAATCGCTGCTGTGCTGCTGACTGGCAAAATAGAGCAGCTGGTGGGCCGCAGGCGAGTTGAAAGGCTGAGGAGGGTGGAGCTGAACCAAGGAGGAGGAGGACCACACATCACCATCACATAGTGGAATGGCGGATCAGAAGCGCATGCAGCTGTACTGAATGCTGTTGGTCAGTTGGTGACACGGGTCAGCTGTCGGTCTCCTGAGTTTTGTTTTCTCACTTCCCCATGGACCTTCTCACTTTGCAGACAGACAACAATGAGAGAGGAGAAGAATCTTCATAAAAAATCAAAAAAAAATGCTAAGTTCTAGCCTAGATTCGGAGTTAGACACATCACAGAGGCAATTGGGCAAGGCTTCAGGCAGTGAGTTAAGTTGGCGCAGCAAGGCCAGGATGGCAGCGGTGGGTCCTTGGTTGTGGGGGTCCGCGTCAGGTGCAGATGTTGTGTTTTTCTTTTGTTAAATGACCTGCCATTTCCACGGTTCCACCAGAAATTAAATCAGTGCCACTGTGCCAGTAAAAATAATTGTTTTTTGACTGACCTCTTGCTGTCTGTGCTCACTGTCTGCTGCTGATTCCCTATTGGAAAATATCTTATTCTATGAAGGTAGAAAAGAGGATGAGGGGACCAGGGGTAAGCAGATGGAGATGGTTATGTTTTAATGTGTTCAAAAAATAACCGCCTCAGACAAATTCAGTATAACTGTTTTCAAAGAGTGTCAATGTATTTTTGAGTTCATTGTGCACACAAGCACAGACAAACTCATTGAAATGAGAGTTGCTATACAGGGGTGTGAGTGGAGTGTGTCCACTGGAGACCTCAGTTTCAAGGGGCAGGTCAGCAGCAGGTGAATCAGTAGGCAGGCTGGTGATGACTCACTTTCTGTTTTTGGGGTGGAGTTGGCAAACTTTTCAAAGAACAGAGCTGAACCAATAGTGGTGCAGCTCAGTCCTTTGATGTGTAAAGACCTGCATTACATTAACTTTCTGGTTGCGCGTTCACACTGCCAGAAGACTTACAGTGTGAACATGCTGAGCCTGCCCACTGCTCCTATCCTCTCAACATTCCCGTTCGAGCCCCCTTCCAGCAAATCAATCCCTCCCTCTCCCTCCCAATGCTGCTGTCCACCACACACCCTCATTCTGTTCACTGCACACACACACACACACACACACACACACACACACGCACACAGCAAATCCCTCCCTCTCCCTCCCCCTCCCTCCCACTGCTGCTGTCTTTCTTGCACTCTCTGTTACCCGGCCCCCTGGACACTGGGGAGCACACTCCCAGTGTGCAGAAATGTTCACATCCTTTCCTATAAAAAGTCCCCAATGTCTGTATTTCTTTAAACCTGAAAAAAAGGTCCATCGTTGTCTCCCCATCCCTCCCCATCCTGACTCTCCCATCAGACCCACCCCCACACACACACACACCTTACCCATACTTACCTCCGGAGGTCGGGAGCAACGATCTTCTGTGGAACAGGACACGTCTGCACTCTTCAAAGCCGACCGCAAAGTGAAGATTTCAAGGTAAGCCGAATAATCGGAATCAGTGGTGGTGGGTGGGGGGTTAACTTAGGTTGATATCTCAGCCATTTTTAGAATTTAGCCCAAAATTTTCAACATGGGGTTCTTAGGACTCACCTCCTGAACACTGTCACTGTCATTTCGTTACTCGGTCCCCAAAGTGATTTTGCGGTCGCTTTATGAATCGCCTCGACCGATTAATCGAAAACAACAGTGCCACTGGTCATGAGGTGGGTTCAAAACCCATGTTGCAAATTTGGTGAAACAATTCTAAAAAATTGACTGCATTATGAGTGTGCATTGTGAAGTTTCTATGCACACTCCTAACTTTGCCATTTTTTTATATTTTCACTTCAGATTTTCAACATTGCCATTATTTTATACCTCCTTATGAACAGTATAACTGTCATTTTTCATATCCTGCCTAAAACATGTTTTTGCACTTGTGGCGCAGAATTTATTTATTTTAGTTGTTTAACCAGGTATAGCACACTAAGCTGAAAGCTTTTTTACAGGAGCGACCTGGGAGCACAAGGAGGTTAAGTGACTTGCTCAGGGTCACACAGTATACAAGTGGAAGCTGTGAGATTCAAACCCAGGTCTGGTCTGCTGGATGTTACCAAATTTGCAGCTCAGAGCCTTAGACCACTGCACTATACGGCCTAAATGGCGTGGTGGTTCTGTGAAATCACCTTTCAGGATGAGTGAACAAAATGACACTGACTCCTTTCATGAGGTGGGGTCATAAGAATGCTACATTAAAAATTTGGTGTGAAAATATTAACAAACAACAAAGTTACGAGCATGCACTTAAATTAATAAAATGCAGGCTAGTACCTTTGGTACGTTTCAATATTTTGACCCCAAATTTTCATCATAGCCATCTCTTCACTGCACCTCATGAATGTGACAGCTGCCATTTTCCAGATCCTGGCCAAAATGTTTTTTTTGCATCCCAAAAGGTGATTTTGCAGCCACTGCGTGAAAGTACCTTTTGGACAGGAGTTGAAATTGTACTCTTCCTTTCTTCATGAGGTGGTGTAATAAGATGGCTATGTTGAAAATGTGGTGTAAAAATATTAAAAAACAATGAAGTTGTGAACCCATGTTGAAATTTGCCAACACCGGCTCATAACCCAACCCCATGGCACCAGTGCACACGACAATGTTTCGGCATTGACAAATGCTTGTTTTTAATCCAGTATTGGCACACAGAATTGACCCTTCTAGCACAAACAGCTGCCTGCCCAAACAAAGTGTAAAACAGAGGAGGGAAATTTTTTTTTTTATTTAGCATGGGCATTCCAAAACATATCTTACCTCTGGTGGACAGCCTGCATAAATCCTAGGGGAGACCTAGTCCAAGACCTAGTCAGCCAGACACTATCCTTATGGGATTACCAGCCTCAGATCCCTAACATTCATAGTACTACTACTCCCACCTCCTGTGGCTTCTGGGCATAGCAGTAGCAAAAAGAGTGCTGGCACAGGATTGGCTGCTAGGGCCAACACCACAACTGGCCAAATGGTGTAACCAACTGCTGGAGTGCATGAAGGTAGAACACTTGCAGTACACACTCTGTAGAGTAAATAAAAAGTGTACAAACTAATGAGGGGTCCCCTGGAGAGGCCCCTGGATGCTAGTATTTCACTATTTAATCTCTTTTTGCTCTACACTACTTGATGGAACAAGCTAGAACTGAACTGGGATATGTGTCAACATGGGTGAACGGGGGGAGTCTGGTGTTGGGGTACTCCTGGGGGTATTACTGAAAGTAACTTCGGGACTGTTTGCTCTGTAACCAACCTAGACAGTTTGCTTGAATTTTGCAGTGAGATTCCACTGGGCCTATGTGCCATGGCTACCTTTCCACAATCCTGCATGACCATTTCCTGCATTATGTAAAAACTGTGCTTATGTGCTGCAAGCCAGCCCTCTAATAAACAACATTTTTTAAATTTTTTTTTTAAAAGACTACAGGTCCATCTAGTCTGCCCAGAGTTACCTATCTGTCCTGAGCCCTATTGTCCATGCAAGGTTTTATCCCTCTGGTTCACCCCCCCAATCCCCTCCCTACTGCTACCACCAAACACGTCACTGTGTCCCAGCCATGCTTGAAAGCATTTATGGTCTTGGTGCCCACCACTTCCTGCAGAGTCTAAGGCTTGCCAGAGTCTACCACACCCTTAAGTACGGGGGGGGGGTAATTTTTTCCCCCTGGAGTCAGGGGTAGGGAAGATGTAACAAAAGTGTGTTTTTATTTCCAATAAAAGGCCCCAAAACTCATCACAGAGCATCTAAACTCCCAGAGCTTCTGGGACCCCAGACCCCCAGCTTTAGCTGGTTTGGGAGGGGGCCCATCTCAAATTGCGTGTCCTGAGCCCCACAATTATTAGCTGCAGCCCTGCAGGGATCCACCACACACACAAGGCCAAACTGTCCTTTGTCATTGGGAAATTGTTGGTGGCTTTGTGTGATATGGATGGACTGCTGTCAGACATGTCTCTTTGGCATTGGTAGCTTTGTTGCTGGGCTCCTCAGGACCTCCAACAGTTCCTCATAACAGTTTGGCAGACAGTTCATTCCTAGGATGACAGGGGCATACTGTCATTAGAAGTCTAGGTGATGATGATGCCTTGATCTGGGTACGTGGTTGCACTCAACCAGGTATTGACTTCCAGATATCCATGATATGGGACGGTTAAACCATTCCCCGCAATAAAGTTGAGCCACTTCTGGGGTGGAGTCTGAAGCTGAATTTTGGGTCAGTGTCTGAAGATCTGCTTGCATTGAATAGTGGTCACTTGGGAGCTGGTATCCAGAAGTGCCAGGAATTTAACGCCTTTGATCCAGATGGGTATGATGGGGCACTTTCCAACATACTTGCAACATTCCTGTCCAGGTTCAGGGCTAGCTCCTGTCTTCCCAAGGGCTGGTCTATTGCATCAGGACTCTCTGTTTAAACTTACATCCTCTGTTGGATGCTGTGCACATTCCTGCTCCACATGACTGCTAATGCTGCATCTTCTGCTCATGGGTTTGCGTTGGTCATCAAATCGGTTGGTCAGCCTCCATACAATGCAAGGCAAGGCAATTTTATTTATATGGCACCCAATCCAAGAGGCTCTGGGTGCCTTACATAGAAAGAGGTAAGGTCAACAATACGACACATATAGGGCCCGATATTCAAAAGTGCACCTGACACTGGCACACGTGGTTGCCCCACACAACTGAGTTGCGCTGGAGCAACAAAGGGGTATATTCAAATGAGATATGCCATGGTGCAGTTCATCTGAACATATCAAACAATGTCCACGGCACAAATACAGTGCATCAGTGCATCCCCCAGCCAGGTCTGAATACCAGGAATAGGAAATGCGCCAGCCCATCAGAGTTACACCGTGCGCAAATTCCTGATATTCAGACACAAAAACGCAGATGGGGCCATAATGAATGCAAGGCAAAAACGGGGCCATTTGCTTGTCATTGTGGCCCCATTTGTATGAGTTGTGCAGGGCTGGCCAGCAAAATGCACCTGGTGCTCTACACAGCATGCGGTGCTGTCAGTGGTGGTCCAGTGGTTCCCCCCTCCCCATCCCTTAACTCCAATCACCCGCATGAACTGTTTTTAAATTCCCTGATAGTCTAGTGGTACCTCCCTCCCCACCCATAACCCTGATCACCAAGATATTGTCCAAATGCAATCTCTAGTAGTCTAGTGGTCCCCCCACCACCCACCCACCCACACTGGACCTGCAGCCCACCCACCTACTCCCCAGTCATCAGCAGGCAGCAATTCCACCCCATACCTCCGCGGCTGCCCACCAAATGACAGCTTAGGTATCTGTTGCAAGCTCATTGGTCCACACTGTGGACCAATGGGCTTGCAGTGCATACTGTAATAGTCATTCACAACTTTGCGAATGAATGATTTCATTCGCAAAGTTGTGATTGACTATTACAGTATGCACAGTGTAGACCAATGAGCTTGCAGCAGATACTGTAAGCTATCATTCGGCCGGCAGCTGTGAAATATGTGGGTGGGTTTGCTGTCCACTGATGACCGGGGATGGAGTCAGTTGGCTGGGGTCCTGTGTGGGTGGGGGTGGGGGATCACTAGACTACCAGAGATTGAATTTGGACAATTTCTCAGTGATTGGGGTTACAGGTGGGGAGGGGGGTACCACTGGACCACCAGGGATTTTTGTGGGTCCTTGTGTATGGTGTTCTTGGGGGGGAAGCCATCCACAGCAGGCAGCTGCTGTGATGCACCTTGCATTACAGCAGCTCACCTGTGGGTGGCTTCCACTTAAGCATCATTTTTCCATGCTCAACTTTGTACCCAGATATGTGGCACATCTCCGGGATGTGCCGGCATATGAGCTGCACATCTCGGCTGAATATTGAGATGTGCCACATATGTATGGGCATGCCCCCTGGAAATGCTCCACATACATTATCTTTGCACCCTGGCTCATCGGAAATTGTACTGAACAATTCTCCATTTTGAATATTGCCCCGAGGTGCATTTCTGGAGTTGCGCTGGCGCATCTCCTTTGAATATCTAGCCCATAAACTAAAAGTATCTCATACATCAATAAAATATAAAACAATGCAGAATTCTTAGAATAATTTAAAATACAGATTAAATAAAACTGGTCACTCACCTTTGTCAGAGATTTCAATTCAATTCACTTTATTTACCGGGTAAGCACACTGGGCTGGGGCACATTTTCAGGAATGTCCTGGAGCCTCAACAAGTAAAGCTTAGTTGACTTAAACAATAAAATACACAAACACAACTTACAAAACAAAATAAATCCTTAAAAACATTTACATATAGTTTGCAACTCTAAATAGTTTAAGAAACCTTTTTTTTTAAATTAACATGACTAACATCATCTTTGCAATGTTGAGGCAAGGAATTCCAGAGTTTTGAACATTGGACTGAAAAAGCCCTCTCATCCATACAGGTTGAGGTTCTGGGTAGTGTTAAATGAAAAGAAGAGGAGGATTGAAGTGTTCTAACTTCACCCTTTATTTCTAGTAAAGTAAATATAGGGGATTGATGCTCCAGTTTAATTGTGTTGTTAAGCAAACAGCTTAAGCTATATTGAAAGCTCAACTTAGGGGACAACCATCCAAGCTCATTATATAAAATGCAGTGATGAGTCTTGTATGGTTTAGCTGTTACAAATCTACATATTGAATTAAAATAATAATAATAATAATAATAACATTTATTAATATGGTGCCTTTCCATTACCAAGGTGCCTAACAATATTAAAACAAATCACATACCGTCAAACAACAGATCAATACAATTAAATCATATATCAGTACAGCAGTTACATACTTCAATTAAATGAAAAAGCTTTTTGCCACAGGTAGGTTTTTAAGCCCTTCTTAAATTCCTCCACAGCTGCACGCTCCCGTAACCGACTGGGTAGAGAATTCCAAAGGGCGGGGGCTGCATAAGCAAAAGCTCTTGACCCAGATTACTTCAAATTCACCCTTGGAATCTCTAACAACCCCTCATCGGCTGAGCAGAGTGATCGACCAGGGCCATAAGGAACCAGAAGCTCTTTCAGCTAGTCCGGGCCCTGTCCATGTAGGGCTTTAAAAATCAGTAAGCCGACTTTAAAGGTGATCAGCCACAGTACTGGCAGCCAGTGCAGTTTATGCAGCACTGGAGTAATATGGCAGGATTGAATAGACCCTGTCAAAAGCTGGGCTGCCGCATTCTGCACCAGCTGCAAGTGACAGATTTCAACCCCAGAAAGCCCTAGATAAAGGGAGTTGCAGTAATCAAAGCGCGAGGACACAAAGGTGTGGACCAGAGTAGGAAGGTCATCAGACGGAACCAGATGCTTAATCCTGGCGATATTCCTAAAATGATAAAAGGAGGTTTTGACGACAGTCAACACCTGAGAATGTAGGGTCAGTCCATCATCAAAAACTACCGCCAGGTTACGCACCCGTTCAGAGGTCGGGAGAGAGACGCCACCAAGAAACATTCCAGAGGTCGCACCAACACCCGACCCCCCCCCATCTGATGGCCCAGGTCCACAACCAGTACCTCGGTCTTTTCTGAGTTCAACTTCAGCCAACTGGAATCCATCCACTCCTGGATTTCTTTCAGAAAGTTGTTAAAGACTGAGAGAGCTCCATCCTGGTCAGGTGCAAAAGAAAGGTAGAACTGGGTATCATCTGCATAACAGTGAAACCTCAGCCCATACCTTTTAACAATGTCTCCGAGGGGTAGCATATACACTGCGAACAGCATGGGTGACAGCACTGAACCCTGAGGCACCCCACAAGACAAAGCAGATGGGCCTGAAGAAAAAAACCCAGACACAACTGTTTGTTTTCTACCTGTGAGAAATGATGTAAACCATCTGAGGACTGTCCCCGACATTCCACAGATATGCCTCAGGTGTCCTATCAACACCATGTGGTCCACGGTGTCAAAAGCTGAAGAGAGATCCAGAAGAACCAAGATGGAACAGTTCTTCTGATCTCTCGCCATCAGGAGATCATTGAGCACCCAAACCAGTGTTGTCTCGGTGCTATGTCTCTTATGAAAATGGACTGGAGGAGTTCATAGATGTCATGGATGGTCAAATGGTCCTCCAGTTGTGCTGCCACTACTTTCTCAATCACCTTCCCTTCAAAGGGAAGGTTAGAGATAGGTCTGTAGTTTACGTGGGAGTCAGGGTCTGAGGTAGCTTTCTTCAAGAGTGGTGTCACCACTGCCTCTTTCAGGGAGCTAGGAAACTCTCCAGATTCCAAGGAGCACCAGACTATCCGCGCAAGGACCGAACCAATGATATCAATACAACCCAAAATTGGGGAAGACAGTCCAGGGTCCAAGTTACAGCATGTAGGGTGCACACTCTGGATAATCCTCATGACATCCATGAACTCCAGTCAACTGAAGGTACTCCAGGAAAACTGAGGTATGGTGACCCTGTACTGATCATAAACAATCCCCATAGAGTGTGCTGGCTGAAGTACCACCCTGATGTTGGCCACCTTACTTGCAAAGAATCGAGCAAGCTCATCACATTCTAATTGCAAAAAAGCTTTCTGAACATGCAGACAGGCTGGGTTGCACAGTCTGTCCACAGTTTAAAATAGCTGAGCTGGTTGATTCTGAGCAGCTGCAATCTCCTCGGACAGGAATTCTGCCTTCTTACAGGTGATTGCAGATTGATAAACTAAATAATGGTCCATCAATCTAAGGTGGTCGGCATCAAGGGCGGACTTTCACCAGCAATGCTCTAACCTTCGCCCTAGTCTCCGCATCTCCCTCAAAGTCACATCAAACCAAGGGGACCTGGGGCAAAGGGAGAGAAAGCAAACACGAACTGAAGCAATGGAATCCAGAGCCGCCGAAAAGGCTGAATTATAAGCCGACACGAGGGTCTCTGGATCATTGCTTGCCGACGAGAAGGACAAGAGGTCAAGTCTTATTCACAGCCGGTCCAGTGGCATGGAGGGCTAAGGCAGCGATGCCTTATCTCCTGCTATGCCTGCGGCCTGTGTTCACAGTGCAAGTGGGTTATCGAATGCTGGTTTGGGTGGGAGAGGATTAATCATCCAGAGGACAGCTCTCCCCTCCCGGGGAGGGTGGGGAACAGAGACTGGCATTTGCCTGACACCAAATGGAGGCTAGGTGTTGGCAAGCCAGGTCCTGTACAGTAAGGGCACAGAGGAAGAACAGCTGATGGGCATGCTGCCTGCTGACGCACATGCGGCACGCCGATTGTCGGCATTGCACACTCCCCTCCATACAGAAAATGCCAGAAAATGTGGTCCAGTTCAGTGGCTTGATGAATATCTGCCGCAGGTCCCACCTCCGAGAGGGCATCACCCAGTACTGGATCCGGACTTGATTGGTAGAGTTGGAGGCTCCTCACCACCCCCCAACCCCTCGGGGGGGGGTAAGCAATGGGGATAGGAGGTGAAAGCCCGAGACTGGAGGTCTGAGCTGGGTGGATGGCAGCTGGAAGAAAAATAGGAGGATGGCCGATCTCAACCAGGGAGAAAATTGTAAGCAAAAAAAAAAGTCTTATTCACGAAATCAAGATCCTTAGCTGTTAGCTTAGTAAATAAGAAAAAAGGCCAAGCCAAACAGATGAGCTCTCAGACCCACCTTAAAGGACTCAACTGACAGGGCCTCCCTAACAGCAGCTGGAAAAGTGTTCCATAACGTAGGCCTAGCGACATTAAAGGCACGGTCGCCTGATGTTTTCAGTCTCACCCTTGGAACAGCTAAGAGGCACCTAGCCAAGGAGTGGAAGGAATGGACTGAGAAGGTAGGTGTAAGGAGATCAGCCAGATAGCCCAGTCCATATAGGGTCTTGTAGGTGAGCAAGCCCACCTTGAAGATGATCCTCCACCTGACTGGCAGCCAGTGCAGAGCCCACAGAAGTAGGGTTACATGACTGGACCTAGTCAGGCCCGTCAGCAACCGAGCAACTGCATTCTGCACCAGCTTCAGCTGGTGGAGGGTCCCTCCAGTGGCCCCAAAGTACAGAGCATTACAGTAGTTGAGCCTTGATGTAACAAAGGTATGCACCAGTGATAGCAGGTCTTTGGGTCAAACTAGGGGCTTAATCCTGGCAATATTCCTCAAGTGGTAAAAAACACTTTTTACAACAGATGACACCTAAGCATCAAGTGTCAATCTGCTACCAAGGATAACGCCAAGATCATGAGCCCTAGGGGAAGTTATCAACAGAGGGGATTCCAGAAACAATCCAGTACCCACTCTGGAGGTACTCCCATCACACCCGCGACCCGGCTCAATCACCAGTACCTCCGTCTTGTCCAGGTACAGTTGCAACCAGCTAGAGGACATCCAGTCATTGATCTTGGCCAGGCAGTTGTTTATCACTTCCATGGCATCAGATGTTCCAGGGGCAAAGAACAAATACAGTTGGGTATCATCTGCATAGCAGTGAAAACCCACTCTGTAATGCCGAATGAGCTCTCCCAGGGGCAGCAGGCATACCGCGAATAACACTGTTGACAAAGGCCCTGAGGTACTCCACATGACAGGGGCTTTGGAGAGGAGGAGAAATTCCCCATCACCATCCACTGCTCCCTGCCAGAGAGATAGACCTCAAACCAGTTGATGACAGTGCCAACGAGTCCACAATACTCTTGCAGGTGATCTAGAAGCACAATGTGATTCACGGTATCTAAGGCCGATGAGAGATCAAGGAGAACAAGAACTGACCTGTCTCCTCTATCTCTAGCCCTGAGGAGGTTATTATGCACCCCGACTAACGCTGTTTCAGTGCTATGCCTGGCCCTGAAACCTGACTGGAATGGCTCATAGATGTCAAAGAACATGAAGTGTTCTTCAAGCTGTTGCACCACTATTTTCTCAACAACCTTGCCTAAAAATGGAAAGTTGGAGACTGGACGGTAATTTGCTAGGACGACAGGGTTGAGAAATGGCTTCTTCAAGAGGGGTCTCACCAGAGCTTTTTTCAAGGCATCCAGAAAGACTCCCTCTGACATCAAACACTGGACAATCCCGTTGAGTACTGGGCCAATGGGCCCGACACATCTCATCAAGAAACATCTTGGGGCCGGGTCCAGTTCACAAAAAGTGTGCTTTAGCATCAAGATCACCTCAATGACCTTAGCCACCTCCACTGGTCTAAACTCCTCCCAGACAGCCAGAGTGCCTCTGCTCACCCTAGGCTGACCACTGTGAGACAAAGATTGCCTCACTGATGGGATCTCTGACCAGATGGAGGACACGCTGTCAGAGAAGAACAGAGTAAACTCCTAACACAAAGTGATTGAAAAGGCTTTTTTCAGCTGTAGGCAGACTGGGTGTAAAAGTCTATCCACAGTCTGAAATAGCTGAGATGGTCTGTTCTTCCCTGCAGCAAACTCCCTAGACAGGAACTCTGCCTTCTTACAGTTGATTGCCTCTTGGTACTCATAATAATGAGCATGCAAGGCCATTTTGTCTTCCTCTGACCAGGTCCTCCACTAGCAATGCTCCAACTTCTGACCCCTAATCTTCATCACCTTGCGATCCCCATCTAACCAAGGGGATCTCAATTGAGAAGATCTGGGTCGTATATGAACTGGTGTGATGGCATTGAGCACTTTGGAAACCAACTTATTATAGGCAGCCACCGCCTCGCCCATGCCAACCACACATGCGGCATCTACACTAGATAAGTCAGCTACCACCAGTAGTCCCTCTGGAGACAATCCCCTCAAAGGGCGATAGCTAACCATCTCAGCGGGGAAGGGACTTTCGGGGGGGGGGCCCAAACAAGAACTTCACCGTGCATTGTTCACCTCAAGCCCAGTGAGAACACCAGGTTGAGCATGTGGCCTTGGTGATGGGTCACAGAAGTAACCACTTGTGTCAGGCCCAGTGATGACATCAACTGGAGGAAGTCAGAACCAAATTGCAAGTATTCATTGTCGAGCCAGGAATTGAAGTCCCCCAGAATCAAACATCTGGGGGACTTCAACACCTGTCCAACAATGAAGTCCTCGACCTCCTGCTGGAAGTCGCCTCCTGGCCCTGGAGGGTGGCAAATGAGGAGAATCATGCAGCCTGCAACTGAATCTCCACACACTGCCACACACTCAAAAGACCTAGCCGATCCCACCGGGTGCACGGTAAATCCCAAGCTGGATCTAGAGCAGATGGCCACACCCCTGCCCCTGCTTTCCCTCCTCGAGCAGTGTACAATGAAATACCCAGAGGGGACAGCCACCTCCAGAACTGGCCCAGCATCGTCACCCAATCAGGTTTCCATAATGCAAGCCAGGTTGACCAAGGACACCATGTCCGCCATAACTGTGGCCTTGTTCCTCATTGACTTGGTATTGCAGAGCACTGCCCAAAGGGGATTGGTATATGCTGTCAGCATCCCCCTGGCTACCTGCCCACTCAGTCTGGTGGGAACCCTGGGGATGGAGATGAAACACATCTGGCCTCTCTCAAGGCTCCACCTCATTCCAGGGCGTCTCCTGTACCTAACCACCCCAATACCACTCACCTCTGCCGAGTCCGCTGCCCCTCCAACCTACTCAGGCCTTTGTAATGCTGATCTCCCTGCTGCATCTGGCTGCAGTAGCCAAAACTGGGAGGTCAGAGCAGGGCCGGAGGTCATGCAGCTGGGAAGCAGCGTATGCCAAATGCATGGGGCCTAAGCTCCAGTACATCCCGACACAGATCGGTACACCTTAACTAATACTAAATATCCAGCTATCCCTGACCTAACAAGGATAGTTAAGTTCTACTGGGTTTTTCAATCCTTACATCAAACACTGATCACAACCACCTTAATACTGAATAAAAAAACTATCCACACATACACACCACACATTCATACCCCACCTAAACCCTAAAACAAACTCCCACCCACCAAACTCCCACCCTCCAAGTAATAAAATTAAAATTAAATAGGACCAGAAAAGTTTGTCCTTAGGAGAGACCACAAACCATGCTATGAATGAAATGAAATGTGATTACAGCTCCTTAATAAGAGCAAAGTCCAAAGTCAGTCTACCAAGTTTGAATTAAATGATCAGAACAACTTTTCAAATGCAGATCCTGCGAGTATAGAAGTGCCACAGTATGCTCTCACCAGACTGCTCACAGTCCCACACAGGAACAGTGCTCTTACCACAGAAGCTCCATAATAGAAGTTTTAATGCAGGTACTGCACTGCTGCAGAATTGTCTGAAAAGGAGGCAGGCTTTTGGAGGTAAAAGTTCTCGAAACAAGGATTATCCCAGGTGCTGCTTTCATCTGCTCCAGAAACAACAAATTCTGGTCAGATCCACCACGGCTGCATAACAAAGTTAGTGAATTTGCGTGAAATTGTTAAGGAGGTATGGAAAAACAACACAATTATTTGTAAGTAGTAAGATTTTTTGGGGTTTCTGTTCTAAGGAAGGCCTACCCATTATTAGGAAAATATATGGAGGTGTACATTTTAATGGAATGAATTGGAAGCTTACAAAAGAACCCCAGAGCAAATGCCACTGATGTATGTGTTATCCCAGATGATATTGGCCAGCCAGACAAATTTTAAAGAAAACACAATTGTACATATCCCAATGATGCACAGCATCAAGGGAAACATATGCAAATCCCCATGCTGTACAGAAGGTGGCAGTACATGAAAAAGTAATGACTGGCATATATTCAGCCTTGGGATTATTTACACATTTGTTTTTAATTTTTTTAAGAGAAACATGGTTTTTGTCCATGAGGTGATGTAAGTTATATTTAAGCAATGTGTTGATATCAGGAAGTCAGGTGTAATGATGATGGTCTGTTAGAAAAAGTATGATATTAACTTTCAGAGGGGGGCAATTTGATAAGGGCAAGGTAGTTATGCTTGTGATAATGGGAATATTAGGAAAGTATGAGGTCTATGCAGAAGAGAAGTACAAATATGCAAAGTTTCATAAGTCTGTGCTCAGAGTGCAGGCAAATGTGATATGCAGGTTTGTTTTAGAAATAGGTAAAAATAGCGATACATACAATTAATAGAAAGATAGATAATTACATAGACATATAGACAGAGAGCGAGAGAAACAGACAGACAGGCAGAATAGGAATGGCAGTGAAGTATTGAAGTGACACCAACCTCACCCCCAACCCGCAGACATGGACATGCATTGGGGTGTGCCTTTGGTTCATTGGCCATAACACTCATGCCATTTCACCTCAGCCTACCCTGCAGACACAGACAAGAGTCGAGGTGTGACTTGGGGTTTTCAAAGGTTACGCTCACTCATTTCCATACAGAAATATTCTGAAATGGGTACAGCATAAGAGAATGAAATTAACTTGGTGCTGAAGAGTCAAAGGCACACCTTGATACCTGTCACTGGCTGTAGGGTGGGGGTGGGGTGGAAAGGTGTGAGCATTACTGTTGACAATCCCAAGTCACACCCTGATGCCTGTCAGTCCCTACAGTGCAGGGTGTTATGGTCAGAAACTCTTAATGCCCTGGGTGTTTCTTGGTATTTTCACTCCAAGTTTTCAGCATGGTCTTTTTGTGACCCCACCGCATGAACAGTGACACTATCAGTTCATCAGCTGAAAGGAGATTTTGCACAGCAACTGTGCCATTTGGCACCACAGGTGCAAAAACACATTTTGAAGAGGATGTAAAAACTGACAGCTATACATTTCTTGCTTCAGTAACTGCTCAGCACATCTGTTGCATGACTTGCTTATTGACATTTTATATCTGCTGTGCAATGGACTGCTCCTATGGCTGTATGGCTGAGAGGGACCTGGGGGTGGGGGTGGATGTCAAGATGAACAACTCAGAGACTTGCAGGAGGGTAGCAGCTAAGGCCATGATGCTGGGATGCATCACTAGGGGGATCACTCCAGAAGGAGGGAAGTGATACTCCCTCTGTATAACTGCTTGTTGAGGACACACCTTGAGTACTGCATGCAGTTTTGGAGGCCATACTTAAAGAGGGACATTGAACTCCTGGAGAAGGTCCAGAGAAAGGCAACCAAAATTATCTGGGGCTTGGGGGAAGGACCTATGGGGAGAGGCTCAAAGAGCTGAATATATACATGTTGGAAGAGAGAGAGAAGGGATGGGGGACATGATAGAGATTTTCAAGTACATGAAGGGGTAAACAGGGTGGCAAAATCATGGTGCTCTGAAGGAAGGAAGGAGGGGGAAACTAGAGTGCATGGGTGGAAGCTGGAGGGGGGATACTCAGGGGAGAAAGGAGGAGATGCTACTTCAGTGAGAGGGTGGTAGAACCATAGAATGCACTGCCCAGGGGACTGGTGGAGGCAGAGACTGTAGAGGGGTTCAAGACGGGGTGGGACTGGTACAGGGGAAGGGTTGTGGAAGCAAAGTCCAATGAAGCAGGAATACCCTGGACTGGGAACGGAGAAGCTCGAGAAGGTGGCGGGGTGCAGCAAGGTCAGCTCCCATGGTGGGGACTGATCAAACGAGCAGGAAGCCCACTGTTCCTATTCTGCTGGCATTTTTGTATGTTAGTATGTTGGTATGCTTACTACACCAACATCATGAACCATAAAACAGATGACTGCAGTAACTAGGGAGGCAGTATAGTACAGTGGTTTAAGTCTCTTAAAGGAGTAGTCCACCCAGAATTTGCAAAAAACATATGTTATGCAGTGTTTTGATATGTATGTTAAATCCTAGTGTGTCCTTCCCTCTGACTGCTATTAGAAGTTTTTGCTAAATTAGCCTGCTAGCTGTATGATAGTTTTACGACCCCTGGGGATCTCCATCACCATCAGGTTTATTAGCTTTCTTTTTCCTATGGTGCACCTTGTCTCATGTGACAGTGATGTAGCCAGGCCCCTAGATTTAGCATGTGCACAGAAAACAGCTGGTAAATAGCTTTAATTCATTATTTGTGTTTTCGGTGTGTGTCAGGTCTAGCTTGCAGTAGTAAGTGTTTTCATTTTAAAATGTTATTTTATCAAACTACACACAACAATAAAGAGCATAGAAATTGCCCCAAATTATCAATGCAATAATTAGCAAAGACTGTAGCTGTTTTCTTACAGAACATCTACTCAGCTCTCAAGTATTTGCTAAACCATAAATGTAGGTATCATCATTCTACTAGAAGGAACTGTGAATTAGGGCTGATTTTGCTCTGTGACATGACTTTCATTTGTTTTTTGTTACAAATGTGAAGTGTCTTTTTAATAAAGTATAAAAACATGTATGTGTGAGTTATTTCATTTGGAGAATATTTGTTTTATTATTTGAAAAGGTTTGATACACTAAATGTGTAGTGCAGTGAACCATTGTAAAATGGAATCAAATGTGTAGCTGGAATAGTCACTGTCATCCTGTTGCTTTCATGCCATACCACAGGCAGGAGAAAAGCTGACTTTAAAGTATTTTGCTGTTTCTAGGCTGCAGCTTCTTACCATACACTTCATTTGCAAAAAAAAAAAAAAAGATCTTGTCACAGACCACAATCGGCACTAACTACTAACAGAATGCTGATACCTACATTTACAATTTAGCAAATACTTGAAATCTAACTGAGTGGGGTTTCTGTAAGAAAACAGCTAGAGTCTGTTAATTATAGCATTTTATAGCATTGCTGATCTGGGCAGTTTCTGTGCTTTTATGGTTGTGTATAGTTTGATAAAAATTAAAAATTTTAAAATTAAAATACTGCTGCTAGCTAGACCTGATGCACATAGGAAACAAAAACAGTGAATTAGAGCTATTTAGTAGCTGTTTTACAGAAACCCGTTAGCTTGCTCCCTGGATAAGAACACAAAGCTCTGCTGTTGTGAACTGATTTTAAAGTAGTGCACATGCTAAATCTAAAGGCCTGGCTACATCATTGTCACATGAGACAGGAAGCATCGTAGGAGAAAGAAAGCCAATAAACCTATTTGTGATGGAGATCCCCAGGGGTCGTAAAACTACCATACAGCTAGCAGGCTAATTTAGGAAAAACTCCTAATAGCAGACAGGGGGAAGGACACATTAGGACTTAACATACATATCAAAACATTATGCATAACATATGTTTTTTGCAAATTCTGGGTGGACTACTTCTTTAATTGCAAATCTGGAGATCTGGGTTTGACTCCCACAGCCCCCACAAAAAAAATGAAAATTTTCTTACAGAGCTAATTGGCACTAACTGCTTATAGAATGCTGATACCTACATTTACAGCTTAGCAAATACTTGAAATCTAACTGAGTGGAGTTTCTGTAAGAAAACAACTAGAGTTTGTATTAATTATAACACTGATTATCTGGGCAGTTTCTGTGCTTTTATGGTTGTGTATAGTTCGATAAAATTAAGTTTTAAATGGAAACACTCCTGCTAGCTAGACCTGACACAGAAAATAAAAATAGTGAATTAGAGCTATTTAGTAGCTGTTGTCTTACAGAAACCCCAGTTAGCTAGCTCTCCCTGGACTGGGAAGGATAAGCCCGAGAGGGCGGGAGGCAGCAAGATCAACTCCCAGGTGGGGACTGTCCAAAGGAGCAGACACGAAGCCCACTAGGCCTATTCTGTTGGCATTTTGTATGTTAGTATGCTTACTACACCAACATCATGAACCATAAAACAGATGACTGCCATAACTAGGAGGCAGTATAGCACAGTGGATTAAGGCTCTTCTCTGCAAATCTGGAGATCTAGGTTTGAATCCTACAGCCCCACACAAATGTGGAGTATCTTTTAAGAAAATATAAAATACTGTGAAATGATTTTAAAGTAGTGCACATGTTAAATCCACTGCCACATTCAAGACATCATACCCTACATACTTACCACATATAAACTCAACTATATTAAAAAAATAATTCTAGGCACTTTTTTTTACCAGGAGAGACACACTAAGCAGAAAGCTTGTTTACAGGTGTGACATGGGAGCACAAGGAGTTAAGTGATTTGTGCAGGGTCACACAGTATGCAAGTGGGGGCTGTGGGTCAAACCCAGGTCTCCAGGTTTGTAGCTCAGAGCCTTAAACCACTGCCTACTTAACCATTTACAACATGGTTACACTTATATATAATACATACTTCTCAAACTTGAAAGTAAAAATACACTTTATCATCAAAGTCTGTATTTACCAAGTACTGTCCCCATGTTTAAAATAATTTGAACTCCCCAAAAATGTGCCCTGACATGAAACTGCATGTTTAACTGTAAAGACAATTAAAAATTGTATTTATAAATGCATTACTAACACCAATGTTTCATGATTAAACAATTTCAACCCCTCCCCCATGAAAGATTGCATTCTGGAAAAATTGCCTCGGCAAGATGCTATTAAAAAAACCTGAAAAACAGGTTTAATGGAGTGAATGCTGACATCCTATTTCTAGTGCCCATGATAAAATAAAAAATAAAGATTTGTTATGTCAGCTTTGATCAGAATAGCTTTTAAAATCACCAATTGTTTTCTTGTTCAATGTTTTCTAATACATCTCAAACTTAAAAGAAATAACATACTTTATCATCAAAGTCTGTTTTCAGCTTCCTACCATACACTTCATTTGTCAAAAAAAATGATCTTTTCACAGACCACAATCAGCACTAACTACTAACAGAAGGCTGATACCTACATTTACAATTTAGCAAATACTTGAAATCTAACTGAGTGTGGTTTCTGTAAGAAAACAGCTAAAGTCTGTTAATTATAGCATTTTATAGCATTGATGCTCTGGGCAGTTAGATCTGGGTTGGAATCCCACAGCCCCACAAAAAAAATGAAAATTTTCTTACACAGCTAATTAGCACTAACTGCTTATAGAATGCTGATACCTACATTTACAGCTTAACAAATACTTGAAATCTAACTGAGTGGGGTTTCTGTAAGAAAACAGCTAGAGTTTGCATTAATTATAGCATTGATGATCTGGGCAGTTTCTGTGCTTTTATGCTTGTGTATAGTTTGATAAGATTAAAAGTTTTAAAATTGAAACACTCCTGCTAGCTAGACCTGACACACACAGAAAATACAAATAGTGAATTAGAGCTATTTAGTAGCTGTTGTCTTACAGAAACCCCAGTTAGCTAGCTCTCCCCTGGACTGGGAAGGGAGAAGCCCGAGAGGGCCGGGGGGGGGCAGCAAGGACTGTATTTACCAAGTACTGTGCCCATGTCTAAAATAATTTGAACTCCCCCAAAAAATGTTCCGTGACATGAAACTGCATGTTTAACTGTAAAGACAATTAAAAATTGTATTTCTAAATGCATTACTAACACCAATGCTTTCAAAGTTTTGAAACTACTAAAGACAAATTATATATAAACTATACATATATAAAATGTTTAAGAAAAACATGTGGCTCTTACTGTAAATTAGAATGTGTGTCTAGGTCTCCTTCTGAGGCCCCAGGTGGCTCTGATAATCATTTGTTCCAAAGGATTTTTAAGTCAATTTGAAGGCATTAAATATCTTCTGTTTTGTTCTGTTCTGTTCTCCACTGCACAGGCATGTCTGTTGGTTGATAAGGTCCCAAACTAGTGTATCTTGTTACAGCATGATAGAACTATCTCATGCCCTTCCTACATGAATCAGAAAAAAGTTTGGGGTGGAGGCGGAGGTGGATCTTACTCCAAAAAAAAAACCTAATGCTGCCTCCCACTACTCAGGTTCCAGTTCTTGTACCACCCATTTAAGAAAGAAAATAGTACCCTGCAACCTTTGACTAACATGAAAGTGTATTTATTTGAGGGCAGAAAACATTGCTTGGAGAGGGTAAGGTGGAAGAGACTGTTTACACATTCAGTCAGTTCCACGGACAGAAAACATGACATCACTTCTTTTGTACATGCAAAATGTCTGCGGGCTATGCCCACAGCCGTAAAAATGATCTGGGACACAGATCAAAATATACCAGGAGGAAACAAAATAACCCCGCCAAATCTCAAAATGCACTGCTCAGCACTCTCTCTCACTGGCATTCAGTGACGCTCAGCATGAGCAGAAATTCCACAAGTGAAAAGCTCATCATACCAGGGCCAGCAATTGTTAAAATCCAACAGCAGAGTAGTCTGAAATCGGGGGCCACATCTGGTAGACCTCCACCACAGCTCTCCCAAAAGGTCCCACAAGGATCCAGCACTGCAAAGAGCAAAACCAGAGAAGACAGAGCTGTAGTCCATGTTAGTAAACCACACCACTCACATGCCAGAGATAAAACACTCAAACTGAGTTGGTGTTCCAGATGAAAAAAGTTCAAAGATGAACTAGACCTCCAGACAAACGGCTTTAGCCAGCAACTAGCAGTTATTCTTAAATTCCGAATTCCTCTGTCTCTGGCCAGCCTGCCTCCCAAGTCGGACCAGCTGGTGGCAAGTTCATGATACATCATTGAGTCCCCTGCAGGTGCGGACCTCCTCAAAATGGAGCCTCCAGATGAATGTTCACCTTCCAACCGTGACTGCAACACTCAACTGCAGTCGCTGTAATCATTCTTCCTGTTTCTCCCTCCAGTGATTCTTCCACAACTGCAGCACTGAAAAGTCCTTACTGAAAACAAAAAGTCTGGCTCCTACACTACGCCTCACTTACCCGATCCTACCTAACACTTTGCCCTGACCCAGAGTTCCTTGGGCCCCCTGTGGATGATTGCCATCTTCCTTGACTCTAGCCTTCCTTCTGACTCCTCATTTTCTGATGCACATCTGCCATTTGTTTGGTTAGCACTGGCACCTGTTCCTGGAGCTCCTTTTTATGGGTCTTTGGTTGGGGTACCTCTCTACTGAGGTGTCAGTCTGGTGCTTGGGTCATGTAGTGTAGAGCAGGTGGGTACTCTAGGTCAGTAGGGGTGCCTGGAATGCAGTTCATCTCAGGCCACCACCACGATCCAGCCAGGTCTTCTTGTGTTCACCAGTCCCTCTAGGAGGGAGGCATCTGCAGGGGCCAGGCTGCCAGACCACATCATCTAGGGAACACCTGTGTGTTGCACACAGATAGTGGCTTCTTCTGCTGTCTGGACAGTCCCCAAAATTCAGATGGGCTTCTGTTTGAAGTCCAGGAAGGACTCACCTGGTTTCTGCAGTGGAAGTATCCTGAGGTCCCTTCTCAGAGCATCACTCTGCACCCTCTTAATATATTTTCCCTTAAATAGAGTCTTATACACTGTCTTGGTCCACTTGCTGTATGGCTTTCAATGCCTCCTGTAGGCTCAGTGCAAACTCTCACAGGCTTTCTTTGTGGCTTTGGGTGTGGGCAAAGAATCACATCTTCAGCTCTGAAGAGGTGCGATCGTTGAAGGTACAGCTCAGCCTCAACAGAATCTGATCAGTTGTAGCTCGTTCCTTTTTGGCCAGGTGATAACATCTTAATGTGCTGCTCCTTCCAACTAACCAGTCAAAATCTCCATCTTCTGGTGTTCTGGGATGTGGTACAGCCAGAACATTGCCTTCAACTTTGCCCTGAATTTTGTCAAGTTAGTTGCTTTGAGGTCAGTGGGGTGACCAGTGTTTCTCGGAGCCACGAGGCATTGAAGTATTAAGGCATCATGAGTGGTGACTGCCAAACTGGGATTCCATCCCTGGTCTCATCGTCGTTGGAGCAGGAACTACTGGGCTTCAGGATCTTGAAGGCTGTCTGTGAAACTTGGGCCTGCTTTGGACTCCAAAATCCTGCTAACTATGCCAAATTTCTGTGGGAAGCAGATGATGGTGAGGTTTGTTTCTTCTTTAAAGGAGAGGCAGGCATGACTTTCTAGATGCAATGAAATAATTTATTTGAACAGCCACAACAGGAACAAAAAAACAGTTCCTCCAACAATTACAGAATACTTACACTCTATAAGGACCACCTATAGCCCTATGTCTGCAGACGTCAAAGTTACTAATACCATAAGTACAATACTATAAACTGAACATCCTGGCCAGGAGCAACTGGCAATATACCAATTCAAGAACAATTATAAGTCTAATCAAGCTTGAGGCTAGTGTGCACTAAAGTACCAGGTCGACCGATCAGTCTTGTTGGCCAGTAGAAGAACTTGGACAACTCTGTGGTAAGGTGAGTGAGAACCTTGGCAGAGGAGAGGTAACTGAAGAAGCAGGAGGAATGAAGAAGATGAATGACAGTCATTATAGAAAGCTGAAGATCTGAGGGACTTCTCGTGATGCAGGTGTTGAAGAAGCAGAAGGAATAAAGAAGTTGAAGAAGGATGGTCACTGTGGAAGGCTGAAGATGCTAGAAAACTTTCAGTGATGCAGGTGATTGAGAAGGCAGGAAGAAGGATGACCCTGAGGAAGATCTTTTGCCACTGCAGATGTCTCCTGAGAAGGTAACTGAAGGGCTACCACCCAGCTGATGAAGAAATAGCTAAGACCACCTGAAGAGAAAGCAAAATAACAACATGGCAACTCCCCTATTGACCATACAGTGTGGGAGAGGGGGCTCACTACCACTGAGCCAGATTGGCTCCAAGGCTAACTATAAAGGGGTTCACTAGCTATTGCTATTCTGGCTACTCCAGACTTTGGCATTTTTTTGCTGCCCCCAGGGCAGTCTTTGTGATGCAGATGCTAGATGGGCAAAGATCCGAAGGGCATCAGCTGGCTGTATGGGAAGCAGGAGAAGACAGGTCGCTGTGGACTGATGATGAAGCTGCAAGCTGGAACTTGAAGTCATTAGGTGCACTGGCTCTGGCAAGGTACTGAAGGAAGAAGCAAGATGCAGGTTCTGTTCTGGCAGCTGGACGCTGATCACTTCACATCGAACTGGCCCAGGTGGCTATAGGGGCTAATACACTAGGCTGGGTTTTATAGGCAAACAGTTTCACTTAGGCGAAACAGTTCAGTTCACAGGAGGTAAAACTTGTATTAGCAAACACAGTTCAGTGTAAGGTGAACAGTTCAATTCCTAAGGATGAAATAGTTCCACTTGTAACAGCCTCTTTCAGACTCACCTCAGCTGTTTCGGGGCCCTCTGATCTTCCTTGGACACACCTCAAGGGGCTGGCCTAGGTTTTCTGACAGACAAGTGGTCTGGGAGCAACAGGTGCGCATGGTGCCTCCACCAGGGGTAGTGATAGGGAATACTTATAGATAAATTGCAGGTTAACACCACCCAGGAAAATATAGTAACTACCCCACTGTACCTTCCCACCCAACAACAATTTCCTTTTCACAATGAGTCGCAGTGCCAGAATGTAACATTAACGATTAACAGTTTTTATTTTTGGGGAAGTGGGAAAAAGGAAGAAAAACAGCGTAACAACTTTAACAACTGATGCAACACTTTTACCTCACACAATCCCCACCTCCCACCAACGGATGCACCCAGCTTCCCCATGGCAGCTGCTCACATGTCTATTAAGTCCCTTGGGTGGGTACCACACCACGTGAAGAAGACGCTGGGGATCTTTCGTTGTGGCCCAATAACTTTTAACAGATGCACAAACTTCTAAACCTTTGCCTGGGCACACTTTTAACCTTGGCACAGTCCTGCTCAGGGCTTAAACCCCTTTATTCCGACTAGCCAGCAAGCTAAACAAAGACTTCCCCAAAGCAGCAGCCTGGGGTAGGTACAGTTCTGAAGATTCTTAGGGGGTTTTGGACATACTTGATTTCATAGTACCATGCTGATGTTAGGAATTGACCTTGCAACAAACAGTCACTGGCTGAAGCAATGATGAAAGCCAGTCTTCAGCTGCCAGGCCTTTCCAATCTTCACCCTGGGGGCCTTTGTATGCGGTGTTCACCTGGCAGGCCTCTCAATGACTTCTGCTCAAAGGATTCTCTCCTGGTCTGGGTAACGCACTCTCCCCACCTGGGGGAAATGCACTTGCAAATCACTTTCATCTTAACTGGCAGACACTGTGGATTTTAGGTAGCAACCTTTACATTCTCTGAGAGCCACTTGTAATTTTAAATGACACTTTCTGCACTGCAGGAGAGTCCACTCCTACTGGCAAATCATAGAAATCTCACAGCAGCAAATATCTCACAAACGTGGGTCCAACTCTTAGCAGTAAATGCTCTCAGTCACTGGCTCACTCTCTGAAACAAAATCCACACACTGCAGCAACATTCATTGGCCACAGGTTCAAATCTCAAAAGCAACTTCCCCTCACTGTGGCAACCCTCCTTGGCCACAGGTTCAAATCTCAGAAGCAACTTTCAAAGTCTCCAAAGCAGGTTCCACTCACTACAGCTACTTTACTCAGCCACAGGTTCAAATCTCACCCAGAGAATCTCTTTCACATAGGTACTCTTATCCATGGGGCTAACTTGTTTCTCCAGGTGCAGTGCAGTTTGTCCTATACTGAGGCCAACTAGGTTGTGGAGCAAACACACAGGTCGTCAGGGCTAGCGAGCCCACAGCATTATCTCTTCTTGCTTCTGGCTGGACTCAAAGCCTCCAGCCAAAGATCGCTTCTCATGGGCAAACAGTCCTATTTATTAGCTCTCCAGCAGCCCTTTCTCATTGGCTGCCTCACTTGTCCAACTGGGCAAATTAATATTCATTAAACATACTTGACGCTCTATTGGTTCTTCAATGTGCACCAAGAATAGTCCCTGGTTTTCCTCCCACAAGTCTTTTTTCCAGTCCCAGAAGTCCTCCTGGCATAATACTGGCTGTTGGTTGGCTGAAACAGGGGGAAGAGGTGACCAACATGGCTGCTGAATTCTCAGCCCAACAGAGTCTCACTTTATAAATATATATTGCAGCCACACCAAATAGTTTTAAAATGTATTTCCCCAATATCCATTAGTAGAACCACTGCCCACTCACCCACATGCAGAGTTTTAAATTTTCATTCAACTTTTAGCCTGTCACTGCTGCCTAAACACTGTCCCCTCAGGCAGCAGGCAGGATCATTAATATTCATAAGCCTCTCATGAATTATTTATGAGCAGAGCCCTAACCGTCAATTGGTGCTCTCAAAATGAACATTTTTTGGGCTTCTCTTTTTGCCACCTCCTTGTCTCTGGACCCTGATTTACTAATCCTGGGTGTCAGTAGCATGGAGGGAGCCTTTACGGGGCCGCACTTCTGCACATTCACGGACTGCTGGCATGCATATTTATGCAGCAGCAGCGTGGCAGTTCTGTGTCTCCACTCCTCCTGCCCCCATTCACAACAGAAAACACATCAGGGGGCTGGCAGAGAGCCCGGACACACTAGACAAGCATCCCGCCAGGGACCACCAGAAAGCCCTCCGGTCCTGATCCAGGCAGCCACGGGGACCGGAGGAAGAACAGGAGCTCCCTGAGGGCACAGCCCCATAGGTAAGCCCAACAGAGTTGGGGGGCTTACACACTGCTAGGGGGTGCTAGGCATACTAAAGCACAGTTCAGATTTGCAGGAGTGTCAAGTGTTACCAGCACAGTTCAGTTCAAGACAATTCACTGTAGTTCACATAGAGAACAATCCCATCCAGGGCAAAATAGTTCAGTCCCTGGGGGTTCTATGCACCCTAAAGCAAGGTTCAGGTTGGTAGGGGAAATATAGAAAAACATTTCTGTTTGTGGGGCAAGCAATAAGCAGGCACACTAGCCACAGCAAAACAGCCTGTAAGGACCCTCCTCAAAATGTGCACTGTGCCCTTAAATATATCTATTCTCAGACCTAGATGCACCTTTGCTATTCTCTTGTGCCACTTCCATGCCTCCAGACCCTGATTTACTAATCCTGGGAATCGGAGCATGGAGGAGCCTTTACGGGGCTGCAGCAGCGTGAGAAATGAAGATGCACTTTTGCACATGCATAAGCATAGAGGGCCTGTTTTACGGGAAAAATGACTCTCAATTCATTTTACTTAATTTTTAATTTTATTTTTTATTTTTAAAATCTGTCACCCATAACCTATTTTCTAAGTGCAATTATACCCTCCAGGGTGGATAGTATTGAGCTATATGCACCCTTCAAGGGGCTATAATGTCCTCTGCCTGTGGCATCAGGTCCGATTTACTAATCCTGGGAATCGGGAGCATGGAGGAGCCTTTATGGGGCTGCAGCAGTGGTGAGAAACCAAGATGCGCTTAGGGACTGAAACTATTTTGCCCTGGATGGAATTGTTCTATGAACTACAGTGAATTGCCTTGAACTGAACTGCGCTGACCATGGTGTGCTGTTGGAGTGCCTGTGGATTTATTGTGGGCTGTCTGGAACAGTCCTCAAATGGTTTCAGTCTTACCTCACAGACAGGTTTCAGAGGGTTGCCACTGGAATTTATTCCTCTGGCGCTCACTTCCTGCCTTATGGGGTACCGCAGGGTTCCATTTTAGCACCCATGTTGCTTGCAGTGTACATGCTGCTATTGGGAGATATCATTAGGCGATACAGTCTGGGTTTTCACTGCTATGCAGATGATACTCAGCTGTATTTGTCCTTTCCGCCCGGGCAAGATGGTGCTCTCTCCATGCTAGACAACTGCCTTGCTGAAATCAGATTATGGATGAGTTCTAGCTGGCTGAGACTGAATCCTGATAAGACTGAGGTGTTGGTAGTGGACCCAGGTCATCCGGGCGGGTTTGGGGGTTGGCCAACCACCGGGCTTATTGCTCGGTGGTATGTCGCTCACTACCTCTGATTGGGTACGGAACCTGGGCGTTATTTTTGACGATGGCTTGACCTTAAAATCTCAGGTATCAGCCGTAGTCAAATCCTCTTTTTATCATCTGAGGAATATCGCCCAGGTGAAACACCTGGTCCCACGGTGATCTGCCAACGTTGGTCCATGCCTTTATCACTACCCATCTTGATTACTGTAATTCTCTACCTAGGGTTATCTGGGTTGATATCCGCTGCCTGCAGCTGGTGCAGAATGCAGCGGCAAGGCTTTTGACTGGGATCTCTAGATCCAGCCATATACGCCTGTGTTCCGTAGAACTGCACTGGTTGCCTGTTAGGTGGCGGATCACCTATAAGGTTGGTTTGCTAACCTTTAAAGCCCTACATGATCAGGGACCCGGCTACCTGAAAGATCTCTAGGTACCCGATTGCTCCCTCCGTCCTGTCCGCTCTGCCATTGAGGGATTGCTGGAGATTCCCAGGGTTTGATTAAAAACATCAGGATCCCGTGCTTTTGCTTTTTCAGCACCAACCCTGTGGAATTCTCTGCCTTGTTGGTTGAGAGAATGTCCAACCATCGAGAAATTCAAAATGGAGCTAAAGATGTATTTATTCAGTTTAGCATATCCTAGTTATGGTTATTAATTTATGATTGTTTTACTTTATATGTATATGTGATCTTTTTGTACAGCGCCTTGGTTCTGAAAGGTGCTTCAGAAATAAAGACAATTTGATTTGATTTAATTATGCCCCTGGGTGGACAGGTATAGCCCATACCACTCACCCTGTTGGGTATTATGCTTGTTTACAGGAAGGGGAATGTTGGCTAGGGCATAGGGAAATATCCCCTACTCTTGCAAAAAGTGCCTTGGGTTCTGTTGCATCCATCTGGGCACCCACCAGGACAACACCAGAGACGAGCAGAAGGGACCTTGGTTTAAAGTCTTATTCAAAGATATTTGACTCGACAGTACTGCGTTTCCCGAGTACTGCACTTGGGTGCCAGTGCTTATCGTATGAGCCCAATTCCAGTGTGGAACTAGTACACATGATCTTCTGGCTCAGAGGCAGATGTGCTTCCAACAGAGCCACGCTAAAACAAGGTTTATTGGTTTAATAACTGTGTTTGACAAAGTAATGTCATAGCTGGGCTGACCTGAGTAAGAGAGTATAACTCTCTAATGCTAATCTCAAAAACTTTTTTAGTCCAACAAAAAATTTTTTTTTTTTTGTTTGTTTGTTTTTTCAGTAACTATGTTTACACATACACAGTCTGGGTGACATTGATAACAGTGAGTCTAGGTCTCACAATGAAGAAGCATGCACTAGTGACTACACACGTAAACTTGACAAAACTTGATAAACAGGTTTTAGACTGGATCTGAGGAAGCCCTTTGCACAGGCAGTGTGATAAGGATGTGGGTGAGTTACCTACTCTGTGGTGGAACCTAGTTGCTTAGTAGCCTTGAAGAACCATCTGGATGCCTTTTTCAAGTTGAAGGGTACAACAGTTATATCTGCTAAAATGGTGTGGGAAGAGAGTCAACATGCTCATCTCCTTCTGTTCCTGCACGGTGTATTGTATAATGTGTCTTCATACAAACTATATCTTGAAGAACTTCAAAATTCAAGGTTTGTTCTGTTGCTTATTGGTATCCTTTGATCATCTGTTCATTTTTTTCAAGATTTAGTAGGTGGCAAGGGTTTACTGGTGTGGTTTTATTCCCTCACCTCTGGCCGCCTCTTTTTCTTATAAGAATTGTAATGTTGAAGGAAAACTATACCCTCTTACCTTGTAAATTTTATTTGTTTCCATGCCTACACCCAACTCTTATCCTGTAGCTGTTAGGGATACATGTAATGGCTTTAGTTAATTTTCATTGTTCATACTAGTGCCTGTAACTTCCTGGGGGTTTCCATTTTCTGGTTGTTGAAATCTCACTGTCCATGACAGCTGCATTAGCATATGAGAACATGATGTGAAACACCCTTTAGACTGTACAGTATGCCTGTCTGCTTAATTAGATTTCAACAAAACTAGTCGCAGCAAGGAGTGAAATACAATATTTACCTTCAGGTAGCTTTGCAAACTGTCTGAGTTTCTAACCAAGGGTTTTCCCATTGCTTTCAATTTGTGTGTTTCCAGAGGATTGTTTTCAGGATATTTGTACTTTCAGGGTAGAGATACATAGTATGAATGGGTGATTTGACATCATGTTCTCATATGCTAATGTAGCTCTCATGGACAATGAGATTTCAACACCCGTAATAATGGAAACCACCAGGATAGTTACAGGGCCTAGCATGCACAGTGAAAACAAAGTAAAGAAACACGATGTCCCCATCAGCTACAGGAAAAGAGTTGTCTGTTGACAAGGAAACAAAATGTATAAGACTTGAGGTGTAGTTTTCCTTTAAGTATTACTATCGCTTTGGCTCTGCTTGTAATATTTTTCTGTAAAGCGCCTTGAGTAATTGTAAGGGTGCTATAAAGAAATAAAGATACTAATACAGAAGAGGGTGGAGAGAGAGTTGCTGCAGTTTTAGCATACAGATTCAAAGAGCACAGAGGAAGAGGAAGAGGAAGGAGAAATTACAGAGAGGCTAGCATGGGGGTCAAGTGACTTGCTGAGGGTCACACAGTGAGTAAGGGATGGTTTGCAATGGCAAGTTATAAGAAACTGTTGATTTACTAAGTCAAAGGATTTGGACATTAACAAAAGTAGGCCCAACAAACTGGCCAAGGGTTGTCCTTTGTTGATTATCATAACAAATCAACACCCTTTAAGTCAGTCAGAATTTGTGTCTACAGTGCCTTTGAAGGAGCACAAAGGTATGCAAATGAAGGGATTAGGGCTCTCTACCCCAGCACTATGCGTGCTGTCACCTTACTGAGTGCTGTGACCCTGTCATGCTTTGTTGAGGTTTCTGACACTGACAAGCAAAAATAAATGATGAAATACTAGAGAAAACTACAACAGGTAAGTCACCTTGCTATAATAAGGACAATATTTGGTAGTGGAAGTTAGTGATCTAGCATAATGTTACTGGAACCATTGATAATCACATCGACCTTTGGCCTCAGTCTTAATCTACTAGGCCCAGTGCCACTATGCCGTCACCTGGAATAAACCTCCTGTTCCAATTTGCCTCTTCGCCACTTACCTATCTCTTAAATCCCTCCTAACTGAACTTTTTCACCCCTTCCCACACCTCCATTAGCCTTTCTGTGCTGGTAGCCAGAGCTAACTGTATCTGTTCTTCAGCATTCAGTACTCTGGCACCTGCTGTCACCCTGTGATAGGGTGGATGTGCTGAGAAGAGCAACCAAGTTGATGCAGGGGCTGGGGGAGAAATCATACGAGATACAATTGAGGGATCTTTACACGTACACCGTGGACACAAAAAGGGAGATGGGGCATGATTGAAATAGAAACACAGAAACATAGACTTTGATGGCAGATAAGGACTGCTTGGCCCACCCAGTCTGCCATTTTCCTACCTATCGGATAAGCAGTAGATCCTAGTTTTACCAACAGCCTACTTCTCCTACCTCCCACTAGAATTGCCTTATGTCTGTCCCATAGTTTCTTAAATTCCCCACTGATTTTGATGACACAACCTACTCAGGAAGGCCTTTCCAGGTGTCCACCACCCTCTCTGTGGAAAAAATACTTCCTCACATTGCCCCTGAGTCGTCCCCCTTCTATCTTTAAATTGTGCCCCTTTGTTCTTGCACATCTCTTTTTCTGAAAGAAATGTGTGTATATCTCCATGGGATTAACAACAGGAAATGCAAGGAACTGTTGACACTTAGTACAAAGATATATACAAGGGGGAATCTACTAAAGCTGGCAGGGGAAGGTTTGGGAGGGATGTCCACAAGTAATTCACAGAAAGAGCAATGGACACATGGTATGGACTGCCAGAGGAGGTCTGTGTCAAAACAGTGAGCGGATTTAAGCATGGGTGGGAAAGGCACAAAGACATAATAAGGACTGGCCTGGAGTTAGTGTAACAGGGAAGGGAAAAGGGAGGAGGATGGTCACTAGGGCAATCACAAGATTAATAGGTAGATTCGGCAGACTGGCTGGGCAGTGGACCTTTTTCTGCAATCATGTTCTTTGTTTCTATATTTCTGCTGTCCTCCAAGGGGTGACATTGGTGTCGGCTTTGAAGTAAGATGCCCACCTACCCTCCTGGCCAGAAGGAAGGGGCAGATTTGGTAACCAAAATTGCTGAGGTAGGGCTATAGCACTAAAACAGGGAGACTGCAAAAATAAGGCCAGTGGTGGTGAAGATCTGACTGCCAATCAAGACTGATCAAGCATACACACACACACAGCATTTTGTGTGGGGATATTTTTCTGATCCTTTGGAGAGCTGGTATTCTCTTTGGAGTCCTTTTTCATAAGCGGAAGCTATTCAGGCACTAGGTTTGTCATAGCTGAATTTAGATTGGCTGCTTTCTGCTTTTTTTGAATATGTGCCATTGCTGATCCTTTAGACATGGTCCACCATTTGTTTCAAAATTATCTAATTGTCAGTGGCTGGCCTCTCAGTTCCTTTTTCTGCATTGGTTTGAAATATTTGATTGGAGTAGATACAGTACTTGCTCTTCCACTAGAAAAAGGAAACAAATTGGGGCATTTAAGCAAGCAATAACACATGACGAGGTGTGGTTTATCGCCTGATAAGAGCATGCCCAGGGGTGTACTAAGGCACAGGTGCTTGCGCCGAGTGCCTTATGCCACTGGGCGGTTTATTAGGCGATCAAAACCACACTCGGAGTGTGTTATTGCTTATAAATGGGCACTCTAGTAAAGAAGTTAATTGAAAAAACAGAAAGTAGAAAGTGGAAATAAAAAAAAGTATAAAAATATGAACAGTAAAAAAATAATAAAAAGTAGTCCCTGCCATTGTGTTTTACTGGAGATGTTTAATGTAGGTGCTTGACTAGTCTTGTGTCTACAGTCCCCAAGTATCAGTCACACACAGAAAAATATTCAAACCATGTTTTTACTTCACACACAGACACATATTCAAACCCATTTTTTTTTTTATATTTCTTACTTTGCGCAGGCTGTTTCAGTTACAGGCATTGAATCACCAAGACAGTTTCAGTTGCAGGCATTGAATCACCGAGACAGTTTCAGTTGCAAGCATTGGGAATTGACATTTGCAGTGTTTCTTGGCTCTGGCCCTTCCCGTTCCCCGAAAATAGAGAAAGCCATTTTTTTTTAGGTTCGACATTTTACTGTGTTTATTTAAATTAAATGGCTTGCTGACTGGGGCGAGCATGTCCCTCAGCAGCCACCGTACAAACTCATTTTGCTTCACATTTAAAGAAATAATGGTAATTCATGCTGTGTGGAGTTTTTTTTACTTTAGTTTTGTGTCGGATGTTGAGGTGACTGGGAGAATATAGATTAACGTGGTAACCATTACCGCCCTTTCAAATGCTGGGAGGAATCAAGACATGGATGTACAGTGCACTGGCCAGGCAAACGGACATAAAAATGAACAGGTATCAAGTCTGGAGACTGGAGAGTTTTGGTGGTACAGGAAATTTGGGGAATGTTGTGTTCTTTTGTGTTGGCGGTACACTGGTGCCACTCTCCTGGTGCAGCGGTTGTGGTTCTGTTGCTCAGTAGGTGACGGGCTGCATTGGGAGAACGGTGCCATGCATTAATTTTTTTATGTGCTTTGTTTGGTTGCCATGAGTAGTGCCGGTTGCCTAAGATATCATGTGATAAGGACACGGGTTTTAAGAGCAGTTAGCCAATCAGATTAGTTGATTTTAGATGCCCATTTTATAAATGGGAATAAAGCACACAATAAATTCACCACCAGTTTTGTCAGTTTATTTCTGTCTGCACTATAGCACCCATCCGATTTCTGTAATCAACACAGTCCTTGTTTAACTGTTCAGTTTTACTGAGTCCCAACCAAAAAGAAATAAGCCAGTCAGGTTTAGACTAGGCACACCCAGTCAGTGGCATTCAGTCCACCTTACAAATAGTAAGGAATTTTTGCAGTACACACATATGGCACACACGCAGCACACACACACACACACACACACAAAACACTTTGTTACTGTCTGTCTATCTTAACATGTTGACTATTTACACATGCTGAACCAAACTAGAATGTGTTATCATTTTTAGTATTCACGTTTTTTCTATTCCCACTTTTTGCCCATCTAGACTGGACAATCTGTCTACCTCCTCACAACTCTACTGATATACTCTACAGACTGCTCCCTTTCCCACAACAAGAACCGTACTGGTGGCACAACCAGAGACCAGTACAGCTTGGAGAATCATCTAGTCCTCATACACAGGAGGGACCTGATTTTACCCCATGAAGGCCCAACCACCTTCCCCGACTGGCACCACCTGTGCATCAGATCTCCTGTGAGACAGCAGCACCCTCTTCAAGCTGATCACTGGGAGGCCTTAAAATAACAGGAGGTCTCCCACCTACCAATCCAGAAGCCAGATTGTGTCACGCCAATGACACACTTGGAACCTGCTGGTCAACGGCTGGGAATCAGGTCCAGGAATTGAACCAGAGTCTCCAACATACATGCAGCCACACCACAGAGTCAGCAAGAATGGTTTCCAGAAAGAATAGCTAATATATTTGGTATAGTCTAGTCATAGATTTACTTATCAATGCAATCTGCAAATTCTAATAATCACTGATGATTTTTCTTAAAAAGGCAATCCATGACTGAAGCTGAAATAATTCTATAGTCTTTTGTAGATAGAATGCCCATCTGTCTAATTTTACATCCTGATCAATAACATAAATGTTTTCATTAAGTCAATTTCATACTCAACTAAGCAAAGATTGGAAATAACATCCCGCTCACCCAAATTTTCTTCAATACAAAATAATTTCATTTTCATAACGTCTAGAAGAAGAATGTCCTACATTTTGGGAATACCCTTCATCAGGGAGTCTGGTTATCAAGTTATACTCTTTCTTCCTTTTGTTTTAGATTTACCATCAGTGTACTTTATAGGTTGCGCTTCCTCTTACGTGCTGTAATGACTCACGTTTTGAAAATGTATCCTGTCTTTAAATAGCTCCTTTAGTAAGTGCATCTCTTTCAAAGGGGAAGCTTCCCCTTTGAAAGAGATATACTTACTAAAGGAGCTATTTAAATACAGGATAACAAGACTCCCTGATGAAGGGTATTCCCGAAACATAGGACATTCTTGGTCTGGATGTAATGAAAATAAATGTATTTTGTACTGAAGAAAATTAGGGTGAGCAGGCCATAATTTCCAGTCTTTGCTTCAGCTTTTTTTTTAGTTGTTTAACCAGGTATAGCACACTAAGCTGTAAGCTTTTTTACAGGAGCGACCTGGGAGCACAAAAAGGTTAAGTGACTTGCTCAGGGTCACACAGTATGCAAGTGGAAGCTGTGGGATTCAAACCCAAGTCTGGTCTGCTGGATGTCACCAGATTTGCAGCTCAGAGCCTTAGACCACTGCGCTATACTGCCTGCCGTCTTTAGTGGACTGTAGCCACTCCCCTTAAAGTATGCTTTCTTTTTTGTCTACTTTTCTGAGGTTTGGCTAAATCAGAGTTTTTGGTCTTCATCTCAATTTCATATCCCCAGACACACATACACACACAACTGAAGTGTGTGTGTGTGTGTATGTGTGCACGCGCGCGCGTGTGTGCACGCGTGTGTGGGCATGTGGTGTGCATGCAGGCTGGCTTGGACTGGCAGGTAGTAGAACTGGGGAAAATGACCCTAAGCTAAGTGGGTCAATTTGAGAAGGTAGGCCACAAGAGCCATGCTGACTTCCCCACCCCCAAAATTCTAGCTCACATTTTTTTAAGCAGAGAGCCTCCCCACCCAGACCAGCAGGCCTGTTAAATCTGATGACCCTGTCTCTGGGCCCCACCCCACAGCTGCCCTATACTCTTGCTACTCTTATTTTCTGCCTGACCTGCTAACATGGACACTTTCAAGCTCTCTAACATGCTTGCACTCGATTGTTCGAGAGCATGCGTAATCCCCATGTGCACTGAGGTGTTAGCAGTTTGGTCCACCTCCTCTTCATAGCAACAAACAGAAATGGTGCAGGTGTCAATGCAGTGGAAGGTGCATTAAAGGAAATGTCTGTCCCTAACAAATCATTAAGAAACACAAAAAAAGTGCACTCATACAGAAAATAACAATACCTCCATGCACTGGGGTAGTTGCCAATTTACTTCAAGTTGCTTGCAAATAAACACCAACACTGCAAAGAATGGAGAGCACACAGAACCAACCACTCTAGCACTTTCAATGTAAGGTCTTTGTCAGGGGCATCCAACTGCAAATGGGTCATGCTCACTGCAAATGCCTGGGTTCCATTGCCCACCTCAGTAGTCCACAATGGAGTTGGCAAATTTTGGAGAGCTCTCAGAGGCAATGGGGAAGGTGGATGATACTCCACATGAGCTGGCACAAGCCTTGGGACTGGGGCTTTGCGCAGTCCTGTGATGAGCATATCATCAGAGTTCTCCTGCTTGGAAGTCACAATAGTTTCAGGCGGAGATGATCCACTGAAAACAGCTGTGAGCAAGAGCACTGAGTTTTTGCTAGGCAAAGTGGAGGCAGGGGGTGACACTAGCAACTTTGGCAGTTCCACATCTAGTACATCTATTTGGAGGGCTATCATTTGTGAGTGACATTTGGAACAGTCTCTGGTTTCACTGAGCAGATAATGGGGATTTTTAGAATAGCTGTCTTGCAGCACAGTCTCAGGTGCCCTTGCAGATGCTGGCAACATATCCACTGAAAAGGTCACAGGTGGACTGAAAGACAGCTTGACTGCTGGGTCATCAACTGCAGCCTGGATGCTGGATCCCTTTGGGTGCACTGCTAGGATCTCAGGAAATACTGGGCAATCCTCAGGCCATTAAGCCAAAGCCAGATGGGGAGTCAACACCGGGGTAGGGCCAAAAACTACAGTTGGTATAATCCAAATCCTAGAGGTTTTGGAAAGAATGCCGAGATCTCAGGGTGTAGCCCGCAACATCTAGGCATGGGTATACAGATGTGTGGTGACCACATCATCTCCCTGATGCCAATGCAGTTTGCATTGCCTCACCAGCTCCTTACCAGAATGAAAAACAGGCTTATGCTGTTTCCACCATGCATTCTAAATCCCATTGCACATTAAGTTAATGGTTACGGTCCCTGGAAGCTCCTCCCGGTCTTTTCACCCCAGCCAAATGCTTAATGCCATGCTTATTAGACAATAGGGTAAGTATCACTCCCCTTAGTCCAGATACGGTACACTGTTTCACTATGAAATGGTTGTAACCTTCCAGGGTGCAAAAAGCATAATCTCTGTGGTTTAAAAAGCCACTGTCAGCCCCCCTTAGGCCTCACATTTTCCCAAGTTTAAAAACACATATTATGATTGCTTGTATTTTGTACAGACTGCTGATGTAGATGCTTGATTTTGATTCCTTTTTTTCTTTTAATGATCAATAAAGATTGCCCACTATACTGGTGTTACCACACAAAAATGTGTTTGTTTACATTCCTTGATCAACTCCTACTGCCTCTTTTCTAGACCTGTGAACACCCTGATACAGTTTAGACACTCAATATGCAGTGGGAGGCGAGAAGACTATTGAGAGGCCACATAGGGTGCCACTTGTGTAGCTGACCCATGAAACAATTGAATAGTACAGGGCCCTCTTACTCAGCAGAGGGGGCTGGCTGGAGTTCTAATAATCAGTTACTCAGGGACCACAAGCATAGGAACCTGAGGGGGATACACTTAATAGTGGCACACAAAGTCAATGAAGTGAATGCCCACACACAACTGGAAGCAGCAGACTTTATTCTTTTTAAGTTCAAAATACACAGTTCTCATGATATCACAGTCAATGGGCATAGTCTCCTGGAGATGTGAGTAGAACAGGCACAAGCTCACGGTATTTCACAATTAACACATCCCGCATGATCACACATCCTGGCATTTCCATACTTTATTCAAATGAAACACATAGAAGATCCACAGAATACTAAAGCTTGCTGGTACACCAGAACCTCTTCAATGAGCAGCAGCTGGGGCTGATACAGCATGGTGGATGAGCACCCAACCCTTTGTGGGTCATACGTTTGGGGATCCTCAGCCTTATAGGTTAACACAACAAGTTCAGAACTGCATAGACAGTAACACTTCTGTCTCAGGGTTTTTCAGGCTCTCTTATGGAGGGAAAGCAGGGTATACTTATGGCTTCTTCAATGACCCAACTGGTCTTCCTTAAGAGAAAACTCTGCGATGGCTGCTGCCCCATCAATCTTCTCATATGGGAGTCTGTGTAACAATAAGGAGGACTGACATCAATGGGAAGATCAACAGCTCACCCAGAGTGGACTCCTTGCAATCTTCCTCTACCAACGTCCTACTGCTCTGTCTCCTGACTCTCAACTTTATTCCAACCAATTCCCAATTTAACTCCAGCTCCTTCCACCCTCGCGGGCATGCTCTTTTTAAGAGCCTGGTAGCTCTTCCCACTTGATACATCCCCATTACAAGACACAGAGCCAAGGGGTTGTTATGATTTAAAAGCAAAAGGGTCACACCCTTAACTTAGATGACCCTTATCCCCCTACTCTTACTGCCCTGCCCATGTTATGCTCTTGATCCCCCCATCTGCCCATTATGCCCTGTTGAACATACTAATTTGCCAGCAGATTATGGTCTATTGAGCCTGCTCAAGTGTGCTGCTAACAATCCTTATACTGCAGCTGCCCCTCCCTCCCCTGACCCCAGGAGTGTAGCCAGAAATTTCCATTTTGTACACAATCTCCAACAGTTACACCCCCCCAATTAAAAAATGTACACATCCCTTCCAAATGGCACCCCCTTCCAAACAAGTCAGATTGTTGTCAGATGATTCCTCTACTCTCTAAAGAGGTTATACATGTATCGGACCCTCCTCAGTGGCCTACACTAACCCAAATACTACAGATTAGAATGATAATATTAACAGAGTAGCTTATGGTTTGTGACAGGCACTCAACAAAACTGTACACAAATGTGTACAGTGAGTATGCCTGTCTACACCCTTGCCTGACCCTCCCTCTTACCTTATCTAATCTCCTTTTGAAGCAGTCCACTGTTCTACAGGATACTACTTCCACAGGCAACGCATTCCACCCAGACACCACTCTCTCCGTAAAAAAGTGTCTTCTCTTTTCCCTCCTGAACCTTCCCCCCTCCGGTCTGAGAGTGTGACCTCGAGTGTCCCTACCCCCCTTAACTTGAATGGTCCCTCCATGCCTGTCTTGTTTATTTCCTTCATGTACTTGAAGGTTTCAATCATATCCCCCCTGTCTCTCCTCCCTTCCAGTGAGTACATGTTCAACTCTCTCAGCCTGCTTACGTAGGGTATGTCCCCTTGTCCCTGGATCACCTTTGTTACCCTGCGCTGCACCCTCCAGTAACTTAATGTCCTCTTCAGGTATGGGCACCAGTAGAGCACGAGTACTCCAGGCGTGGTCTAACCAGTGACCTATACAATGGCAGGATCACCTCTCTCCTTGAAGATATACCTCAGCACACAACCCAGCATTTTGTAGGCTCTTGCAGCTGCCTTCATGCATTGTGCTGAGTTGTTCATTGAGCCCATTATAATCCCCCAGATCCTCTTCTTCTCCTCTATCATGGCTAGCTGAACCCCCAGCTGGTAGCTCCTTCTTGGTTTTTTCGCCCTGAAATGTAGCACCTGCACTTTTGGCATTGAACCCCAAATGCCAGGTGTCCAACCAGGTCTCCAGTTTTGACGGATCATCCTGCATCCATGCCTCCCTCCTAGGTCATCCACTCCTGTTTCCATCTTGGTGTCATCTACAAACAAACTGATCTTGCTCTTTATGCCCATTGAGATGTCTGATATGAACAACCCAAACAATGCTGGTCCCAGCACTGAGCCCCCTGCGGTACTCCGCTTGTCACTGCCCTCAGAGATGACAGCTCCCCTCCCACCACCACCATCTGCTGCCTTCCCTATAACCAGTTTACTACCCATCCCACCATTTTCGCCCCTGCACCTGTACCTCCCAGCATACTACCCAGCCTCCCATGTGGCACCAAGTTGAATGACTTACTGAAGTCCAGAAACAGGGCATCCACTGCATGACACTTGTCCAACTGTCTAGTTACCCAGTCATAGTAATCCACCAGGTTGTTCTGACAGGATCTGCCCATGACAAACACATGCTGCCTAACTTCCTGCAGCCCATTGGTCTCTAGAAGGGATATTAGCCTCCTTCAGGATTGTCTCCATAAGTTTTCGTGATGCTGGATGTGAGGGCTTACTGGCCTGTAGTTTCCGGTTCATCTTTGGGACCACTCTTCTGGAGAGGTACCACATGAGCCATTCTCCAGTCCTGAGGTACACTTCCTGAGACCAGGGAGGCATTGAACAGGTCTGCCAAGAGCCCCACCAGGATTTCTGCCAGCTCTCTCAGTACCCTGGGGTGAATGCCATCCTGCCCTGGTGCCTTGTCCACCCTCAGTGCCCTCAGGCCCTCCAGTACCCTGCCCTCTGTGATTCTCCCATCTGTCACCTCCTCCCCCGAGCCTGACCTCCCACCCCCACCTTGGTAGCACCCCTCCTTTCTCCTTAGTAAACACTCAGCAGAAGTATTCATTAAGTGCTTCTGCCTGCTCTGCCCCTGTTTCCATCCACCCCCCATCCCTCTTAATCCTTACTATTTTGTCACTACAACTCCTTTTCTTCCTGATGCTCATGAAGAATTCCTTCTCCCCTTTTTTGATGCCTTGCGCCAGCCTGAGCTCCTTAGACGTCTTGGCTGCCCTTACTGCCTTCGTCACCTCGTTTGATTCCTTCAGGTAATCCGCGCTGTACAGTAACGGGTACAGTAATTTCTATTGCCTATTAAAGCTCAGTTTTTAGCTACCATGATCACTTTGTTGTACTGTTTTACCTTGCACTGTTTATTATTGTGCTCATTTTTAATGTACTTTATTGATTGTAGCCACTATTTTTTGTATATATCTATCTGTAAATTGTTTTTCTTATTTTTGACTATCTGTACTATCTTCCATACCCCCTCCAGGATGCATCTGGAAAGAAGCTGTTATCTACTTTCTATATCTTTCCTAGTAAAATCTTCACATAAATAAAAAATCTGTAGAAGATCCAGGGGCTAATGTAGGCAACCATATGGTTATAGAGGCACCAACAGGCCCCAAGGAGCACCCAAGGATTACATATGGCAGGTAGAGGTCAAGGAAGGGGTGCAGCACAGAGGGCAGTAGTGTGGACCACTGAGTGCAGGAGATAGGAGAGGGCAGTGCAGGAATAACAGAAGTCAGTGTGTGGGAGATAACTGAATCTCTCACTTTACCATGTGATAGGGTGAGGTGTGTAGATGCATGTGACTTTCCTCAACATTGGGGTAGGGATGTAATGCCTATGAGTATCTGTACTCCATACTGTGCTACCATAGAGTTGGAAGTGTCCAACCAGCCTGGCATAGTGGCAGAGGTCATGGAGGAGCTCAGACTATGGCTTGTTCCCCAGAAGCTAAAGGAAGAAGAAGAGAAACAGAGTGGAGATACGCTGAAAGGGGGCCAGGGGCTTTTACTGGCATTTGTTGTCCATGGTCAAAGGGGGCCAGTCTGTTTCTGCCACCCCCATGGAGGTAACCTCAGAAGGAGAGAAGGGACTGGTGGCTTTGGGAGTGCAATGTGTGAAGAATTATTGGCAAGCATTGACTTGAGTCCAATCCACAGTGGGGTAACTGCCCTCTCATTGATGTCACCCTCAGCCTTCAAGGTTGTTCCCACAGAGCTTGCCACTGAGTCCACAGAAAGTCCAAAAGTATAGCCTGACTCCTCAGCATCACAAAAGCCCAGAGACTTCAGCAGATAAGTCAGGATTTACCCAGCCAGAGCCCAAAATTCAAATGCCCCTTAGAAACAGTGCAACCACCAGCTTCCTAAGGAGATGAAATGTAGAAGAAGTGGAGGACTCAGAAAATTATATCTGGCCATTGCCAGATAGGACAATTCAGCATCTGACAAAGCCCAACAAGGCTGCTAAAGTCAACGGGAGATATGTGGAGGCATGTTGGTCTTACAGTGGCTGTACTTGCCTGGGTGGCTATGGGACCATATAAAGGACAACAGAGAAAAGTGGTTGACATAGGAGGCCATCTGCTATCTACTTGAGGGGCATCCTGAACTCTTCCCTGATTACAACAGCAAACGTTCAGCACATGTAGTTTGTCCACAAACAGTGAGTCCCTCCTGAGTGGAAGCCAGTCTTGTTTGTGCTAGGGTTAAGGCTTGCCAGTGTGCTATGTGTGAAACTCCTGTAACTGCAGCTAGTAAAATACATTAAGCATCTATCTGTAAGCAAACTAGTGATTCCACCTACCAGCAAAAACTAAGTCATTGTGAATTAATTGAGGTCCCCTCTCCGAGGTCCTGTAGCATTTGAAATCTCAGAGGTGTCCCAGTTGTATTTGTTCCTTGCCTGGAGAGGCCTGTGAGCCCAGCCTGTACTGATAAAGCCCCACTGCTTGACTGGAGATGTGTGGACAATAAGTTTGCTTTGTTACTGTTTAAAGTATTGAAGCTACCCTTCTGCCTTGTGGTCACACCAAAATACACTATGAAAACCTGAGCAGCCCCTCCCATTGTGGAGGGACCAACAGTACCTGACTGCCAGGGTGTCGGCAACATGCAGGAGCATCAGCGGAAGCAATCAGACTGGTGGCACAGCATCTTTGTGCCTATACTGTAGGTACTGAGGTCCTGGTCAGTGAAGCAATCCAGCCCTATTGATCACTGTGCCATGAGAGCCAGTTTGAGACAGGGACAGCTGCACTGGCAATGCCTTACTTTGATGTTTCCCCTGGCCCAAAACACTTAAGTGTAGCTGCTTTCCATTGATCTGTGCATTTCTGCAGTAGCTCGTCCTCCGAGTATTCCCTGTAGCCAAACAACCTCAGGAAAAGATATTAGTATAATGTACTACCACCTAGGCAATATGCATGTTAGAGTATAGACCTGCAGAAAGTCCTCATGCTATTTATTAACTGGGTTGGGTGGGTTGTAAATTTACAACTCTATGTGGGAAGTCAGGTGTATGAGAGGCTGTTGCTTTGCTGGGATTTGGGGAATCTGCAAATGGAAGGTTAGTGGGGTGGGGATGTTTTATTTGGAAGGAAGGGTGTCTGCAGGTGAGAAGGATATGGTGCTGTTTTTAATGAGATCTGCAGTTGTCTTCAAGTGGGAGGGGTATGTGGCTGTTTTACTGGGATAGCAAAGTGCAAAGAGGAAGTGCATGGAAATGTTTGGGAACTTGGCGGTGTCTGCAGATGGAAGGGTAGGGGGCAGAAATGCGACTCCTCACCAGCTAGAATGTGTTTAATCTTAAATATAGACTTCAAAGTGTGCCACAGAGCACTTAACATCCTTGAGTTCCTTGGGGTTAGGCAGCCCCCAAACCCTAGCCATGAAGTCAGTCCCCCTGCCCCCACCTCAGGAAAACTGAAAGAGAGAATTTTGATCAGCTGCCGTAGGTTTCAGGTAAGCCATCAGAGACAATTCCCCTGTGGACCCCACATACCCAAGTATGTGTGTGTGTGTGTATGATGTGTTAGTGCAATAAATATGATCAATGCAAAAACTGTGAAACTAAAGTTAATAATTTTCGTGGTTGGATAAAAAAACAGGTTTTGAGATACAAGTCGACATATGGCAGAAAATTGCCTGCAGCAATCAGAATTATGGCAGTTGCATCTCTCTCTCTCTCTCTCTCTCTCTGCTTTGCACAGATATTTCTCTGCAAATTGTGTCATGTCTCCTGTGCATGTCTGTGTGTGCAAGGCACTTTGGTGTAGGTAATAAATAAATGAATACTGTTACATTCCATGTTGCTCTTTGCTTTCATTATCCCATTCAAGCACAAGGACTTAGGACCTGTGGGGGATGCACAGGCAGTGTACACACACACACACACACACACACACACACACACATATTTGAATGCATCCCTCAATGTAGGTCAGTACAAAGAGGTAGATAGCAAAGCCTTCAAATCCGGGACTAGGGACATCTGCCACACACTGCTAGTGGAGTCGGCTCACAGAAGACACACGTTAGGCAGACGACACTTGTCAAGGTTATTGTCGCACGGCACAAGGAGCTGTCAGGAGGGGGAATGGAGTGGGGAATGGTGTTGTCCCTAACAATGAAAATTCAACTGACCTCAAGGACAATCTAAATAGCAAACTATAGGAACCGAGCAAACATGAAACAAAGGCAGAGGCTTGATACAGAGAAGCTGCAGCAGTTGGTGTGATTTGCAGATTTCATGGTATTTAAAAAATGGAATTAAAATATGAGATTTACTGAGAAGGCTGTATAAGCCACTGCAGACAATTGTCTGTTTTAAGAAGCACCAGCCTAAGTGAAATCTGGGAAGGTTGGGGTGGCTGAAAGAAGTAGGATAGACGAGGCTTAATGGAAAAAACATGCCACAAGATTTGCTGTTTCAGCAGAGTCTTACAAATGCATTTAACAAAGAAAAAGTTTGCATAAAAATTAAATAACACAAAGGAGCTGCAGTGAACACGGATTAAATTAAAGGCTGTTTCTAATACAGCAAGGTGAGAGCAATGGCAGGAGAGAGCTAGAAGGTGGGCTCCTACAGTGCTGATTTTACAACTTTAGAATGTGTCAGTACAAAGAAACAGTTTTTTGTAAAATGCTAGCGATGACTAGTAAAAGAAAAACTGGGAGAAGGGACTGTCATGGAGGAGATCCTAAAACAAGGGCAGGATTTTCAAAGCCGCCTGGATGCACAATATGACATACAGTGTCACATTCATCATTTAACTTTTTTTTTTTTGCCATCAAGAACTGTCACAAATGTGTCAAAATGTTTGAAAATAGCAATCCAACATTTCTTCAAATTTATTTTGATGCAGAAGTAGATGAAAATTGGAACTGTGCCTGTGTCAAGTTTTGAAAATCAGCCCAAGGTCTGTGGAAAATAGATCCTGCAGAAAATAGCCTTTTATTTTGTTAGCTAAGTGCGTTTTATGTAAAAAGACAGAGAGAAAGCCAGGATTGGGCTCCTGCCAACAATGCTGGTCTTGTGATGGAAATATTGCTGTGTTTCATTTAACTGCTGTACTATTGCGCCTGTAGTTTGGTTCGCCTTTTCCATGTTGTGGAAGATGAGGGGATGTCATGGGGTCCAAAGAAGCTGTGCCTAGTTGAGTCAAAGGCTCCACTGCTAGCTAAGTCTGCTGTCTAAGGCATTCTGCTGTACAATCAGGCACCAGCATAGTGAACCCATAAATTTGGGTTATCATTTACAGTATATATTTTTTTGCTTTACTGCCCCCCCCCAACCCCTTACTTTTCCCTGTGGTTGGCCCAAGAAAAGACCAGGCTCAGTGTGGCCTTTTTGGTCAGGGATTTGTAAATAATTACAGATAGCATTATTAATGAAAGATCATTGGTCCGTTCAGTACTACAGTACCCCACACTAACTCTGTGGAAATTCTCATCTTCACCCTTGCTATGGATTACTTGCTGGGTGAGCAGTGATGCAGAATTTGCTGGGTGAGCAGTGATGCTGAATTTGCTTAGTAAGAACAGTGATGCTGAATTTGCTGGGTGAGCAGTGATGCTGAATTTGCTTAGTAAGAACAGTGATGCTGAATTTGCTGGGTGAGCAGTGATGCAGAATTTGCTGGGTAAGAACAGTGATGCTGAATTTGCTGGGTGAGCAGTGATGCTGAATTTGCTTGGTAAGAACAGTGATGCTGAATTTGCTGGGTGAGCAGTGATGCTGAATTTGCTTGGTAAGAACAGTGATGCTGAATTTGCTGGGTGAGCAGTGATGCGGAATTTGCTGGGTGAGCAGTGATGCGGAATTTGCTTGGTAAGAACAGTAATGCTGAATTTGCTGGGTGAACAGTGATGCAGAATTTGTTGGGTAAGAACAGTGATGCTGAATTTGCTGGGTGAGCAGTGATGCTGAATTTGCTGGGTGAGCAGTGATGCGGAATTTGCTTGGTAAGAACAGTGATGCTGAATTTGTTGGGTGAGCAGTGATGCTGAATTTGCTGGGTGAGCAGGGATGCAGAATTTGCTGGGTGAGCAGTGATGCTGAATTTGCTGGGTGAGCAGTGATGCTGAATTTGCTGGGTGAGCAGTGATGCAGAATTTGCTGGGTAAGAACAGTGATGCTGAATTTGCTGGGTGAGCAGTGGTGCTGAATTTGTTGGGTAAGAACAGTGATGCCGAATTTGTTTTATGAAAAACATCTAGGGTAGAAATTCAAACCCTGGACTTGAATCTGAAGATGGTGGTTCAACAGCACCACATTTCCCATTCCCAGAGTAGCCTGACAGCATCCTCACTATAGCAAGGTCTCCCGTAACATACCTTTGTGTTTTTTGTCCCAACATTGTGCTGTTGTTCCTCAGAACTGTTGTTGCTCTTTCTGCCGCATGTTGGTGGTCTCCTCCACGTTAGGCTGGATCCCTCTTCCTATGCCAGCCTGACTGTCCTGACAGCCTAGGCTGCCCCGGCTTATCCCCTGGGAAGAAATGCCCCCTCCTTTCAGCTCAGCCATGATCAGGTTGGAGAAATGCCAGTGACAAGTTCTTGCTAGAGCACAGCTGATGGGGGCCAGTCTTGCCGATCACCAGTGAACGTGGCAGAGGATTGGATGAGGTAATCATGTTGCATCTAATTGGGGATTTTTAGAAACATGGAAACAGAATTTGCCAGCAGACATGGAATGCTTCGACCACCTAGTCTGTCCATTTTTCCCTGCCTACAGTATCATCGCAGAATCCCAGATCCTACTTTGCCACCTTCCCTTTCTCTAAGCTTCCCTTATGCCTATCCCATGCATTCTTGAATAGCACCACTGTTTTCACCCCTACCACCTCTGCTGAAAGACTGTTCCAGGAATCCACAACTCTTTCTGTGAAAAAGCAGTTTCTCACATCAATCCTGAATTTACCCCCAGTCTATTATCATGCCCCTTTGTTTGTGAGTATCTTATTTTCGGCAAACTACTTCCCTCCTGTATCTTATTTGCCCCCATGAGGTATTTAAAGGTCTCTATCATATCCCTCTTCACCCTCCTCTCCTCCAGAGTGAATATATTTAGGTCCATAAGTTTCTCCTCATAGGGCTTCTGATGTAGACCCTGCACCATTCTAGTTGCCCCACTCTGGACCGCCTCCACTCTGTCTATGTCCTTCCAGAGATGTGGTCTCCAGAACTGGACACAGTACTTGAGGTAGGGTCTTACCAGTGATCAATACAGAGGCAATACCACCTCCTTCTTTCTGCTGCTGATACTCCTCCCTGTACATATCAGCATCCCACTAGCCATACCGACTGCCTTGTCACACTGTCTGTCCTCCTTTAGGTCATCCAATGTGATTACCCAGGTCTCTTTCATCCTTGGTGGTTGGTAGAACCACTCCTCCCATTTTGTACTCCACCCATGGGTTTCTATGCCCCAAGTGCATTACTTTGCACTTTTCACATTAAAACCAGCTGCCATACCTTGACCACTCCTCAAGTTTTCTCAGGTCTCTGCTCATTTTTTCTACCCCTCAGAGTGTCCACCCTATTGCAGATTTTGGTGTTATCCACAGAGAGGCAGACCTCTCCTTCCAGCTCCTCTGCAATGTCACTTATAAAAACATTAAAGAGGACTGGTGTCAGCATTGATCCCTGAGGCACCCCGCTGGTCACCTTCCCTTCCTTGGAGTGAACTCCATGTATTACCACCATCTGCCACCTATCCTTTATCCAATTTCTTACTCAGTTTACTGCCTTTGGACTCCTAAGCTATCCAGCTTGCCTACTAGCCTCCTATGTGGAACGGTGTCAAAAGCTTCACTGAAATCTAAGTAGGCCATGTCCAGCCCTCCATCCTGACCTAATTCCTTGGTCACCCAGTCAAAGAAATCTATCAGATTCTTTTGATGTGACCCCCCAACCCCCACCCTTGAATCCATGCTGTCTTGAGTCTTGCAACCCATTGGACTCCAGATATTCCACAATCCTTTCCTTCAGCAGTGATTCCATTAACTGTTCCACCACCAATGTCAGGCTGACTGGTTTGTAATTGCCAGCTTCCTCCCCGCTACCATTGTTGTGAAGTTTTGTGGGACGTAGACGGAGTGGAGGTGGTCCAGAGGAGGGCAACTAAAATAGTGCAGGGTCTGCATCAAAAGCCCTACAAGGAGATACTAAAATAATACAATATGTATACACTGGAAGAGAGGAGGGAGAGGAGGGATATGATAGAGACCATTAAATACCTCAGAGAAATAAATAAGATACAGGAGGAGAATATTTTTCAGAGCAAAAGTTGCACAAAATCAAGGGCATGCTATGAAGTTGTAGGGAAGTTGATTCAGGAGAGATGTGAAGAAGTACTTCTTCACAGAAAGAGTAGTAGATTCCTGGAGCAATTTACCAGCCAAGGTGGTGGGGGTGAGAACAGTGGTGGGGTTCAAGAATGCTTGGACAAGTATAAGGGAATCTCAGGGACTTATTGACTGACTGCTGCTGTTTTATTGTTTTTAATTATAATATTGTTAGTGTTATTGTATATGTATTGTAAAGGCACCCTGAGCTATGGAAGGGCACCTTATATAAATAAAATGTCACTTTACTTTACTTTACTTAGTGGAAAGGAAGGGAGGAGGGAGAAAGAGTCGGAGATCAAGTAGGGTCTACAGTGATACTGTAGATAGGGAAAAATTATCAGACTGGGTGGGCCAAGAGGTCCTTATTGGCTGACAAATTCCATGTTTCTTTGACTACATCGCTCTAAACTACATCTAGTGCCCTCTTCCAGTTCTCCGGTACCATCCTGTTTCCAATGAGCTGTTAAATAATAGGACTGTCAGAGGTTCAGCCAGTACTTCCCTGAGCTCCCTCAGTACCCTTGGATGAGCCCAATCTGGCTCCATTGGTTTGTCTACTTTCAGATGAGCGAGTCCCTTCAGGACTCTCTCCTCTGAAAATGGACTAAAGTCCACCTCCTTCGCTCCAATGCTCCTGTTACTTTTTGTCGCCTCTCCCCTTCTCCTTCCTCTGTGAACACTGAACAAAAATATTCATTCAGGATGTCTGCCTTGTCTAGGTCCCCTCTGCATAACCTCCCTCTTCCCTTTTTAACCTTACAATCCCTCCCCTGGTCATCCTCTTTTCACTTACATACCTAAAAAATGTATTCTCCCCCTAGTCACTACCTGGGCTATTCTCTCTTTAGTTTGCACCTTCGCACCCCTTACTGCTCTCCCTGCTTCCCTCTGTTTCCTCTGATACACCTCCCTATCCTCTTTCCTCTGTGTCACTTTAAGCATTCTGAAAGCTACCCTTTTAGCCTTTACCTTTTCTGCCACCTCTTTTGAAAACTATAGCAGTCTCTTTTTCCTCTTGCTTTTGTTCACTTGCTTGATGCAGAGATTTGCTACCTTCACTATGACCCTTTTTAGCTTGCCCACTGTTCCTCCACCCCAGACAGGTCATCCCCCTGCTAAATCATCCCTGAAGCATTCACGCATCTTTTTAAAATCTACCCTCTTGAAATCCAGGATCCTCTTCCTTGTGTGGTTCAATTCCACAGCCATCCTTATCTCGAACCACACTATACAGTCATTGCTGTTCCCCAGGTGGCCTCCCACCTTGAAGTCTGCAACACTGTCCATGTTAGTGAGTACCAGGTCCAGTATTGCCTCATCATGAGTGGGTTCACTGACTAGCTGTCTGAGGAATGCCTCCTGCAAGAAGTCCAGGCTGTCCCTGCTTCTAGCTGAAGCCACAGCTGGGGAGTTCCAATCTACAGCCAGCAGATTTAACTCCCCCTCTTCTTCCCTCTTGCAAATGGTGTTTGCCAATGGCATCTACCAGTACCTTATTTAGCTCCTCCCCATGTGCTGCAGGTCTGCAGATCACACCAGTGTGAATAAAGGCTCCATTCTCTGTCTCTAGATGACCCACAATACATCTGCTTCCACTTATACTCCCTGTATCTCCATTGCTTTTATGCCTTCCCTCCCATAAAGCACCACACCTTCTCCTTTCTTACCCACCCTGTCCCTCCTGAATAGAGTATAGCCTGGTATGGCCATGTCCCAGTTGTGGTTTTCAGTGTACCATGACTCGGTAATGGCCACAGTATCCAGCTTGGCCTCTGCTATTGTGTTCTCTAGGTCCGGAATCTTATTTCCTAGACTTCAAGCATTTACACGCATGGACTTCCAGATTTTGTTTCCACTCTGCTTGGTACCCACTTCTTTCCTTCCACCCTGTCTGCTTAATGCTTCTGTTCCTATCCCCCATCATTTAGTTTTGTTTCATTTTCACTGTATACTGAAATGCTTGTGAGCAAGATGCCCATTTGCACAAGCATCCAGTTACAATAAACACAAAAATACGTAGAATAATACAATGAGCATTTACATAGAATATGTACTAATAATAAAATCAATTAAAACACTTGAATACAGATTTGGCAAGTAAGTAACTTTTGGAGGACCTTTTAAATGCTGAAATCTTAGTACAACTGACGATGGAATTTGGCAAATTGTTACAACGTTTTGTAACCATAAATGAGATGGAATTTTGTCCCAACACAGTGTAAACAAATGGAACCTGAAAAAAATATCTACTTTGCAGCCTAGTTGAAACAGCATTAGATATTTTAGGAAACAGATTAGTAATACAATCTGACAAGAAACTCAAGTGAATTTTGTGAAGAAATAATAATCATCTAAGATTACATTTGTCAACCAGAGAAAGAAAGAGAGAGAGAGAGAGAGAGAGAGAGAGAGGCAACAAAGACCTATAAAGGTCACAATGATGTGTTCTTCTCGATAGTCCAGCTGCAAAATGGATAATGTTACGGAAGGGATTTAAGCTTATTAAGCATCCTTCCTGTAGTAAATGAGTAAATTATAGAGCCATAGTCAATAAGAAAATAGAAAACTAGGTGTCAAAATTTACTTAATCTCTGATATTAAGTGCTCATTCAAGCGATATAACATCCCCAGCCGCTGATGTAATTTACCAATTAAATTGATAACATGCTGTTCAAAGGACAAATGACTATCTAGGATTAAACCCAGGTATGTAAAATCTGAAACCTTTTCTATCAAGTCACTAGCATTATCAAAGAGTGAAATCTGTGACAATGGCTTTTTGAGGATTGAGAAAACCATGACTTTAGTTTTAAAGAATTGCGTACTAATCTATAAAGTTAAACCAGGCATGTAAATGTGACAAAATCCTTCTGAAGATTTTCTCCAGTATTGAAATTACATTGCCAGTACAAAAGCAAAACAGCATCCTCAGAATATAAGATTAATTCAGTGCTATCATACATATCAGAAAGGAATTAATAAAGTGAAAATAAAAGGGTACCAAGAATGGACCCGAGGATTCCACATCTCATTAAACATTCATTTGAGTAAGAACCATTAATGAAGATCTTTTGTGTCTTAGTCTGTAGATAGTTCTCAATCCACGAAATTACTTCAGCTGAAAAATTACTTGTAGACAGCAACTTGAGCAACACCTTATGGTCTACCAAGTCAAATGCGTTGGTGAGATCACGAAGACTGAGGCCACATATCTGCCCTCGTCAAAGGCTTTATAAATTTGAGTAGTGAACCTCACCAAGGCAGTTTCAGTGTTATGACTGGTTATAAAACCATGTTGCAAATCAGACCAAAGATTATATTTTTCAAGATATTCAGAGATCTGGTCTGATACATTTTTTTTTCTAATATTTTAGAAAGTGGTGCTAAAAAAGAAATGGGCTGATAGTTATTTGCATTTGCCTCAGTCCAGATTTGTGTCTAGACCTGACAGTTGCGCAATTCCATTTCATAGGAAAAACACCATAGCATAATGAATAATGAAATAATTTTGTTAAGGAGAGTGTGATCAAAGAGCAGATCCTTTAAACTATATGGTAGTCAATATTGTCAGAGCCAATACAGGGTCTAGGATCCAGCTTACTAATGTAATGATAAAAATCACTGGGGGAAAGAGAACGAAAATAAAATTTAGGTACACCTGCAGGTGAACATTTTGTATGTTGATGCTCATCAACTAAAGCATAATTGTCATTTGGGACCGTGTGAGAAACAATAATAGAGGGTCTGTATTTATTTAGGTTACCAAAGTGAGAATTGAAAATATTAGCAGACTTACTGAATTCATTAATCAAAGAACCTTCAGATTCAAGAGAAAATGTTTCAGCATTTCTGGATCTCCCCATTAGAGTGTTCAAGGTATTCCAAATTGATTTAGAGTTACTTCTGTCTGTAGTTAGTTTCCTTTTAAAAAAGTTTATTTTAGCTGTTCTGATTGCTGCCTTGCACTTGTTGCATAAGGTTTTCTAATCCTGTAAGTATGCTTGGGATTTAGATTTTCCATATTAAGCCCAAGATTTATTTCTACATCTAATTAATTTAAGTAGGTCCAGTGCAATCTAGTCATTGCTCCCCCCCCCCATGCCCCAACTCTCATTTTTTAAGGCAGTAGCTTATCACAAATAGCAAGAAAATTAGTATAGAAGGATTCAAAAGCATCATCAATATTAACTAATCTATCAAGAAAGGACCAATCAGATAATGTAATGTAATTTGAAAATTCCTGAACATTCGCATCTTTTAAACAATGGTACGTAATCTCCTTGGGTACCTTTTTACTAAGTTTAGCCAACCAATTACAGAACACTGCACAGTGATCACTAAGAGAGTCTGACAATACTCCTGATGAAATTACAAGAGGGGGATTACTAACCAATCACCCAATCAAGAGTGAACTCACATCCAGTTCTATAAATTAATGAAGGCCTAAACCAGAAATTAAATCTCTGGCTTCCACAGCATGAATTGCGCTCCAGTTTATATTAAATTCACCTACAATTATCCATTCATGAGTGGGAGGTAAAGAATCATGATTATAAAAAAATGAATCAATGCCCATTTTGGAGTGACCAGGTGCAACACAGACATTACTAATAGTTAAAATGTTGTTACTGCCCGGAACAATATTGATTGGCAAAGACTCAAAAAACAGACTGTCCAAGTTGTTAATGAGCTCTGTGGCTGTTAATTGCTCAAAACAGTCTCCACCCCACCTATCTTTTCCATCCTTCCTAAATACTGAGTACCCATTCAGATATATCTCATTATCAGATATTTTGTCAGACAGACAAATTTCTGTTTGTGCAATAACATCGAATTTGTTTTCCACCACCCAACATTCAAACTGATTTTTTTGGGGGCTAATAGACTTTGATTATTTAGGTGGACTATCCAAACTGAGGGGAAAAATCCCATGGGAAACTTCCTTTACTTCAGGAACCCAGGAACACAGACCAGGATTTGGGTGGACAGAGCCAGAGAGAAACAATTGAAGCAATAAAATATGTTTATTTCTAAGCCCAACAACAACAACAACACAGCTTTTTCTGACATAATTTAAAATCTTAAATGTTCTGTGAGACACAAAGCTATGTTGCACAACAGTACAGCAGTTTTGTAAATAACAGAGCCAGTTCAATGCCCCACTGTTAATTACAAGACATGCCCTAACCACAGTGGTAGAGGGTACAGTAAAGTGTTGCTATGAACTGGAATAGATACATGAAAACCATTTAGGGTACCCATAGAAATAACATTAAAAGCAGTGTGATAATCTATACCTAAAGTGGAGTCACAATAATGCAGAGCAACTGGTTGTCCCTTCTGAATCCCAATTAGCAGTCCTAAAAGCAATCCCAATACAAGCATTTTAACAGTTGCAAGACTATAAAGTCATATAATTAAAACAGATTTTATAACACAGCCTCCACTGTAGACTCCGCTGGTGACCTCCACCGCCATTCCAGTGGGAGGCGGCTCTGCAGTGAGCCCATGACTATGCTTTGAATGAGCTATGCCCCACCCCCATCAGTCATCCCCTCCCATGCCCCCAACCTCTGGCTCCTGCCACCAGCCAGAATGGGGAAAGGATGTTAAAAGTCAATGGGGCTGGCAATCTCTTCGCCCCACTGGGCAACAGCAGTTCAGGGAGCAGCAGAAAAACTGGAAAAAGTGCAGAATTGAGTGCTCCAAGTCATTGAGTGGCTTCTCTTTTGAATGGGCTGTGCCCCATCCCTGTCTGTCACCTCCTCCCATGCTCCCAACCTCCGGCTCCTGCCACCAGCCAGAACAGGGAAAGAAGGGAGATAAAATGGGGCTGGAAATCTCTTCACTCCACCAGGCAAAAGCACTTCAGGGTGCAACAGAAAAGCAGGGAAAAGAGCTGGATCCTTTATTTCAACTGTCCAGCTTCCTTTATTAATTTCCACCCTAGAGTTCCATTCCCCTTGAGGTTCTCCTGCTTTCCACTTCAAGCTTAGTGGGGAGAGGGGCAGTTACTGCCTCCCTGATTTTCTGACCCCCCAGTTAGTTTAAATGTTCATCAAAGTAACGTCTTTTAAATAACACACTCTACACTTTCCACTGAGGACTGCAGTTCCCTCTTGGATAGATGCAGGCCATTACCCCTGTAAAGGCCCTTATCCGTCCAGGTGGATCCCCAGTCCTCAATGTAGCCAAACCCCACCTCTCTGCACAATTTCTTCAACCATGAGTTGAAAGTCTTGGTAATGAGATCCCTATACCCCCTTCCCACCATCATAGACAAGCAGCACCTCAGCAAGAGCCACTGAGTGCGCTGCCTGTCCAAGACCCCTCCCCAGCATCTCAAGCCCCCCCTACACTATCCCAGCCACATCTCTAGCCAGGTCATTAGAACCCAGGTGGACAATGACATCCAGCTCTGCCTCCTGTTCTGCTGCCCTAGTGATCCTCAGGATCTGCTTCTCATCCAGGCCATACTACATATGAACATAAGAACGTAAGAATTTGCTGGCAGAAGGAGACTTGTGGTCCATCTAGTCTGCCAGGGTTTTCTACCCCCATTATCAATTTGTCTTGCTAATGTGACTATAATGTCTATCCCATGCCTGTTTGAACTCACTGACCGTCTTGTCTGCCACTACCTCCATTGGCAGGCTGTTCCAAGGGTCCACCACCCTGTTTGTGAAAAAGTACTTCCTAACATTTGTTTTGAATTTACCTCCCACCAGGCACATGTTGTGTCCCCTACTACATGCAGCCCTGTTTTCCATGAAGAGGTTCCTGGTTTGTACTGTGTTGATCCCTTTAACAAATTTAAATGTGTCAATCATATCTTCTCTGTTTCTCCTCTGCTGAGGGAGAATAAATTTAGCTGGCTGAACCTAGCTTCATATGTTTGTGGTGCAGACCCTGCACCACTTTGGTAGCATGTCTCTGCATGGTTTCCAGATGGTCTAAGTCCTTTTCAGGTGAAGTCTCCGAATGCACACAGTACTCCAAGTGAGGTCTCACCAGGGACCTGTACAGCAGGAGGATTACATCATGCATCCTACTGGTAATGTCCCTACCAATACATCCAAGGATGCGGCTTGCCTTTAGTGCCACTTTTTTGCATTGCTTCCCTACCTTTAAATGGTTTGAGATCATGACACCATGATCCCATTCCAGCTTTGTTTCTTCTAGTAGCTGCCCCTCCAGAACATACTTCATGCATGGGTTCCTTCTACCCAAGTGTATGACTTTACATTTTTTGGCATTGAATCTCAACTGCCAGTTCCTGGACCATTCCTCCAGCATCCTGAGATCTGCCTCCATTTCTGCGATCCCTTCCTGTGTGTCCACCCTGTTGCAGAGCTTCATATCATCTGCAAAGAGACAGACTTTCCCTTTCAGTTTTTTAACGATGTCGCTGATGAATATGTTGAAAAGGATGGGGCCTAGTACTGATCCCTGCAGCACGCCACTTGACACCTTCTCCTCTTGGGACAAGGTGCCATTTACCATAACCCTCTGTTTCCTGCCTTGCAGCCAGCTTGTGATCCATTTAACTACTTTGTGACCGATGCCAGCTTGCTCCAGTTTGTAGGCTAGCCTTCTGTGTGGGACTGTAGCAGAGGCTTTACTAAAGTCCAGATACACCACGTCCACTGTTGCCACCTGATCTACTTCTCTTGTAACCCAGTTGAAGAATTCTATCAAATTTGTTTGGCATGAGCATCCTGATATGAAGCCATGCTGCTTTGGGTCAAGTTGCCCACTTGCTTTTAGGTAGTTCATTACCCTTTCCTTAAGCAATGTCTCCGTTAGTTTACCCACCACTGAGGTCAGACTTAGTGGGCAGTAGTGTTCTGCTACCTCCCTGTCCACTCTTGTGCAATGGCACAACCGTGGCACTTTTACAATCCTGTGGTACTATCCACTGTTCCTGTGAACTGTTAAACAGTTCAGCAAGTGGGGTGACAAGTTCATCCCTAAGTTCTTTTAGAACTCTTGGGTGTATTCCATCAGGGCCCATTGCCTTGTCCACTCTTATTTTAGACAACTCCTCAAGGACCCTTTCTTTCATAAAGGGGGATATGTCTGCTCCCCTGGTGTGGGGAAGTGTCCTGGCTGGTGCTGGACCATTACCAATGTCTTCTTGTGTGAAGACTGAGCAGAAGAAGTTGTTGAGAACTTCTGCCTTGTCTTTGTCACTTTCCAACAAGTGTCCTTCCTTGCTTGCCAACCATGTTATTCCTTCTTTGCTCTTTCTTTTTTCTTGAATGTATCAATAAAATGTTTATCCCCCCTTTCACTTCTTGAGCCAGTTTTTCTTCGGTCTGGGGCTTTGCCGCCCTAATAACTTTCCCAGCTTGAGTTACTCTTTGTAGGCTTCTCTATCTTTTTCAGACTTGGTCTCCATGTACTTCTGAAAGGCTTTTCTCTTTTCCCTAACTATAGTAGCTACCTCTTTGGAGAACCAGGGGATCCTTGCCCTTTTGGACTTGCTGATTTGTTTAGTGCATAGAGCTATGACTGATGCTACAGCATCTTTCAGCTTTGTCCATTTGTCCTCCACATTCCATGTGGTATCTGTTGCCAGCAGGGGTTTGATCCTTTCCTCATTTTCAGGAAACTGCTTTCCTGAAATTGAGCACCCTATTCTGGAGTGGCAGGGATCCTCAGGCTTGCTAATGGAGAACCAGACTGACCTGTGGTCACTGGTACCCAGATTGATCCCCACTTGTGTGACTGATACCCTGGCACTGTTAGTGAGTACCAGGTCCAGGATAGCTGATTTTATGGTGGGAGAAACTACCATTTGATTCAGTCATGCCCCCCTCAAAGCCATGAAGAAGTCTCTACTACTCTCTGAGGAGGCTGTGAAGGTGGACCATTCTACATCTGGTAGACTGAAGTCTCCAACTAGCAATAGCTCACCTTTATTGGCCATCCTCATTATGTCTTCCAGGAGAACCTTGTCCTTTTCAATCTCCTGGTTTGGGGGTCTTTAGATAACTCCAATCCTGATAGGATTCCTGTTTCCAGCTCCCAGCGTGACCCATAGGACCTTTGTCTCACCTTGTGTTCCCTGGATCTCAGTAACATTTATCCCTTCTCTGATATAAATAGCAACCCCCTCCCTCCTTTCTTACCTATGCTGTCTCTCCTGAAGAGAGTGTAACCAGGGATGGCGACATCCCAGGTATGGTTCTCGGTGAACCAAGTCTCCATGACAGCAACTCAGTCGAGGCTGGCCTCGGCCATCAGTGCTGTGAGATCTGTGATTTTGTTTGGAAGGCTATGGGCATTGATACTCTTGGTTTGTCTTGTTTCCTGCGCAATTTCTCCACTTGTGGTTTGTGTCCCTAATGTTTTGTTTGTTTGCTTGTTTGTCTAACCAGGAGAGACACACTAAGCTGAAAGCTTGTTTACAGGTGCGACCTGGGAGTACAAGGAAGTTAAGTGACTTGCTCAGGATCACACAGTATGTAAGTTGGGGCTGTGGAATTCAAGCCCAGGTCTCTAGATTAGCAGCTCAGAGCCTTAAACCACTGAGCTATACTGCCTCCTGGTTTTGAATGTCCCTATCATGTTTGGAATGCCCTTGTGGAGTTGTGATGCATGTGGTGCTTATGATGACCTGTTTTGGTTTCGATCAATTTTCCTTTAGACGGGGGAGGGGCATTCGTAAGCTCATATGATGCAACTGTTGCTGATGCCCCTTCCCCTCCCTCTAGTTTAAATGGTTGATGAAGATGTTGAATTTTGGCTGAGAGCACATGTTCCCTCTTTTGAAAGGTGTGGGCCATCCAGTCTAAAGAACTTCCTCTCCCAGAAGTTCTGCCAGTTTCCTACATAGCCATAACCTTTTTTCTCACACCAGTTTCTGAGCCAGGTATTAAGTTCGATGATGTCCTTTTCTCTGACCTTCTTCTGTTAGCCCCCTTGCCCCACACAGGCAGAATTTCTGAGAAGGAGACTTGGATAAAGGGAAGTGAGTTTTTCTCCTAGAGTCATTAGATGCTGCTTAGTCTCTCCAACTGACCATCTGGCCAGGTTGTTTGCACCTATATGGATGAGAATGTGCATGTCTCACTCGGTGTTATGTACAATTCCCTCAACCCTGTTTACGTCCCTCCATGTCGATGTTCCTGGGAGGCATCTAACCTCAATTTATGCATGGCTGCTTCGGTGGATGTGCAGCTCTACCCAGCGGACCATAGAGTCATCTATTACTAAGATGCACTTTTTATTTTGCTTGAAGGTTTTTGTTGTTGTTTGTTTGTCCATGAGTTGTGTAAGGGTCCTCTTCACTGTCATGCCTGTCCTGGCAGTAGGCTAGGATGAAATTGGAGAGAACCTATTTGTTAGTTTGATTGGTGTTGGAGTTATTTCATGAGAGTTATTTCATTGCACTTTCTGTTTTCCTACCAGCTGCCAGCCCTCTAATCTGCAACCTCTCTGGGGTAGTGGCATTGGTGGTTGGTGCCTTAAGTCCGAGTGCTGCTCAGCACAGTTGAGAGTTGCACCTTGAGAAAGTATATTTCAGGGTACACTGCACTGTCAGTGACATTTCATCAGTGCAGTCCCTACAACAGTGCCACGTCGCTGTAGGGAACCGCTAGAACCCGGCACTGTCTGTCGGGGGTCCTGCACCCACCCCAAACAGCTCCGACTTGGAGATGACAGTCCTAAGTGGGGGATGCAGGGGATGCTGCTGCCATGTGGGGGTTCGGGGAGCAAAGCCCCTGAAGAAAACAGTTTTCAATACAAAAGCAGCCGACTGCAAAATGCGGTCGACCTGCCGGTTCGCTGTCTGGTCATTCGACAAATTTTGTCGACGACCGGTGGCGGATCTATTTCAGCATGAGCAGCATGTAGTTGAGTGCATAGATCATTTAGTGAAGAGCAAGTCGACAATGCCCATCTACCTCGCGTAAGCTCTGGTGAGCGAGGTCCAGCAATATCTGTGGTTGATGATGTAAATATTGTTGTGTGGGTAACAGACAAAAAATAAAGTTGCTGTAAATCTAAGGATAGATGGTACACAGGTGAACCCCTTCTAGTACAACTACCTGAGCTCAGTAAGGCAAAATGGAAGTGAGATGGAAATAAAAGCACCTCTTCAAGTTGGCTGTAGCAGAAATAGGGAAGAGTGTGGATGGAAATATAAATCCTACTTGAGGAAAAAAACTAAAAGTTTTTCAAGGTTACCAGAAAGGGAGTAGACAAGGAGTTCAGATGAAAATAGAAGTGCCTGTGGAAATAGTAATAGAGAGGTTTTGTTTTGCTTTGTTTTGTTTTTATGCCCTAGGAAGAAGGTTGCTAGAAAGGAGCAGAAAAGGAGTTCGGATGTAAATAGAAGCACCTATGCAAAAAGAGGATGTGTGGACCTAACTTCCTCTCCCTTTCCTATTCCCAAATCTATCCCCTCACAGTCGAGTCCCCACCAGAAGTTAGCTTCCTCCTCCTCCTCTGGGGTTCTCTTCCTCCCTCCTTGGGGTATCTGATCCAGAGGACCCACATCCTCCATGGCCACAACCACAAGTGCCTCTTCCTGGCAGTACTGCCTCACCAGATCAGCACAGGAACTACATAGTGGTACCAGTTGAGGAATGTGCCTCTGACCTACCCCCACCCTTCCAGAGCCCACTGTAGTCCAGCCGTTCCATATTTTTCCACTTTTATGGACCCTGCCTCCCAGCCCTGTGCTGAGTTCTTGCACATAATTGTCCTATTGAGGGGGTGAAAAGCATTGCATGATTGCTCTTGCTGACAAGAACACTGCACTACCCCGCACTGAAGAGAAGAGCATCTGCACAGATGCTCTGCAACCTCCCTAACAGCCTCGGCTCCTGTTGTCCATGGCTGGGGGTGAAAACTAGTGGTGTGTGAAACCAGAGAGGTTCTGGCTTGGGTTTTGCGAAATCACCCTTGGTTTTGGTTCTGGTTTTGGTTTTGCATTCATGGTCAATATGCATTCATTATAAATTTTGCTCCATACCTCCATTGTAAAGTATAATAAAGAGTAAAACAGATAATGTGGGATAATGGACACACTGAGACACAGTTCTCATTCAATGTGAGACACTGACACTCTGAGACATGGGCACTCATGTAATGTGAGACACTGACACATTGAGTCATGGGCCCTGATAATGTGAGACACTGACACTCTCAGTCATGGGCCCTCATATAATGTGAGACACTGACACTCTGAGTCATAGGCCTTCATATAGTATGAGACACTAGCACTCTGAGTCATTGGCCCTCATATAATGTGAGACACTGACGCTCTGAGTCATGGGCCCTCATGTAATGTGAGACACTGGCACTTTGAGACAAGGGCCCTCAAATAATGTGAGACACTGACACCCTGAGTCGGGACCCTCATATAATGCGAGACACTGATACTCTGAGTCAGGGGCCTCATATAATGTGAAACACTGTCACTGTAGACCTTTGTATAATGTGAGACATGGCACATCTTGAGACAAGGGCCCTCATATAATCTGACACTGACACTCTGAGACATGGGCCCTCATATATGTGAGACATGGGCCCTCATATAATGTGAGTCACTGACACTCTGAGACATGGGCCCTCATATAATGTGAGACACGGACACTCTGAGACATGGGCCTTCATATAATGTGAGGCACTGACACTCTGAGACATAGGCCCTCAAATAATGAAAGTCACTGACACTGAGACATGGGCCCTCATGTAATGTGAGACACTGACACTGTGAGACATGGACCCTCATATAATGTGAGACACTGACACTCTGAGACATGGGCCCTCATATAATGCGAGACACTGACACTCTGAGACATGGGCCTTCATATAATGTGAGACACTGATACTCTGAGTCGGGACCCTCATATAATGTGAGACACTGATACTCTGAGTCAGGGGCCCTCATATAATGTGAAACACTGTCACTGTAGACCTTCCAGCTCAGCCCCTAGACCAGGTGCTCCATCCATGGCGCAGCTCATCATGTTGCTGCCGTGCTCATCTGCCTGCCTGCCCTCTGAACCAGGCGCTTCACTTCCAAATGGCAGTGTGGCTCTTCTGCCGGCCCCTATTGCCTCCAGACAGATCAGCTTGGCCTCTTGACCAGGTACTCCCTCCTGGTGGCTCACCATCTTGACACCACCGATGGCCGTTCACCTGCCTGCCCGCCCTCTAAACCGGGCTGTTCGCTTCAAGTGGTGGTGCGGATCTTCTGTCTGCCTACTGCCTCAGCAGACAGATTAGCTCAGTCCCTTGACAGGGTGCTCCCTCTGTGGCTCTCCATCTTTCCACCTGCTCACCTGCCTTCCCACCCTCTGAACCAGGTGCTTTGCTTTGAAGTGGCAATGCAGCTCTTGCGACTGCCCGCTCACCTCAGCAGACAGACCAGGTGCACCTCAGCTCCAGCGGCATTCCAGGCTTGAATTTCTGGTGCCTAAATTTCAATTGGCCAGCTTGTCTCTACATCGCTTGGTCATTGGCTAATCAGAAGTCAGACTGCCGGCTAACTGCGATTCTGTTAATGCTGTATAATTCTTCCTGCTGTACTCTGCATTCCTTAATGCTTTAATTTTTTGTTTAAGTATTACTGCATCTAGTGATTTAAGGCTATTTCAAGTGTTTTAGGTAGACAGCCACTAATTATATACAGTTATATTTTGACTGCCAATGGGTTGCTAAGAAGTCTTGTAACTGAAACGTTCCCCATTCTCCTGCTACTTTATTCTCCTTTTGCTTTATTCTGTCTAACTTAACTCTTCTCTGTTTTCTACCTGGCTTAGTCCAACAAGCTTTTACTACTTTGTGCTGCAAATGCACACCCCACCCCTCTCTCTCTCTCTCTCTCTCTCTCTCTCTCTGTCTCATTTACTTCTATTGTCTCTCACCCACTCCCACTGAGTGTACCCCTAGCCTCTCTGGCTCCTTCCTCGACCCTCCACGGTTAACAACCCTTAATTTACTCCTTAACTGATCTGTTCTCTCCCTTCCCTCCCTCCAGCTCAGCCCCTTGACCTGGTGCTCCCTCCTGGCATGGCTCACCATCTGCGCCCGCTGATGGCCGGTTGTCTGCCTGCCCACCCTCTGAACTGGGCGCCGCTTCCAAGTGCTGGCACTGCTCTTCCGACCACTTGCTCGCCTCAGCAGACAGTTCCCGTCCACCCACCCTGTCTGGGCCTTTACTCTAATAGATATTGTATATCACGTGATCATTAAATTAACTCATTCAGGCCTAGATACGCCTGTAGGTGGCATCTGAAAGCATAGCCACTCAGGCCAATAATGCCTGTAGACGTACTCAGCTGACTTACACATCAGGCCTAGAAACGTCTGAGGAAGTCAGCAGTTTTTACCTAAATATTAAACAAACCAAATTGCTTAGAATTGATTGCACAGCACCGTTAGAAGGGTAATTTCATGCTGAACAATTTTGCTGCTGATACCTTGTGTCTATCACGTATACTTTGGGAGTTCCTCGCATTTGTTTAAGGTATGGTGTGCATGGCTGGCATCTGTCTCTCAAGGCTCACCTAAGCACCTTAAATAAATCTGAAAAAAACCACAGTTGCTAGGTATTTCAACTAGTATGAAATAAAAACTAAATGTATTACAACTGATTACATAGCACTGTTAGAAAGGTAGTTTTGTGCTGCACAATTTTGCAGCTGATACTTTGTGTCTACCATGTATACTTTAGGAGTTATTCACATTTGTTTAAGGTATGGTGTGCATCGCTGACATTTGTCTCTCAAGCCTCACCTAAGCACTTTAAAAAAACCTGAAAAAAACACAGTTGTTTGGTGTTTCAGCTAGTATAAAATAAAAACCAAATTGATTACAATTACTTGCATAGAACCACTGGAAAGGTAATGCACTGAACAACTTTGCCACTCATATTTTGTGTGTAGCACTTAAGGTTCAAGAGGTATTCACATTTGTTTGTGGCATGCTGATTATGGCTTGATTTTGCTTAGAAAGGCCCAGGATGCAGTGCTAAGACTATACAGGGCACAAGTGGTGGAATTCTCAAAAGAGCTCTTGTGGTGTGAATGAGTTAACTAAGTCCCTGCTTTCCATTGGCTCCTTATTCACATTGACCACCAGGGGCTTACTGTCAATCACAATGTTCCTTAACATAAAGGACTACTAGTTGCCTAACAACACCAAAATATTACATATCCAGCTATCTGATAAACTGTTCAAAGGTAAACTGACCTCTTCCTTGCAGGCAGCATCCCCACCTTTCTAGGAACTCTATTTCTAATTAAGCACTACTGTTTATCAACAATCTGCCACCATGCTACTATCCTCTTACTTCAATCTCCTCCTAAGTTTCCTGGTCCTATCCACCCCTTACCTGTCCTCTCTCTCCTGCCCTTTAGCTCCCCACCTCTCAACTCCTCATCCTTTTCAATCACCTATCATACAAGCTCCTACCTACAACGTACATACATCGGCACAGTACCGCTATACTTCGCACTATTCCCCCATTATGCCTTGTTCTTCCCTCTTATCATGGCCCTAACTCCTGGGCAACTCTAAGTCTTCTAAAATTACAGGCATCCCCAGCCAAATATCCTCCCAGATCCCATGCTCACTCACGTCCCTGACTGGTATAAGAGCCTAAACTTCACTTCCTCATCTTACTGCTCCTACTACTTGCATCTGGTGACATTCACTGAACCCTGGGCCTTTCCCAGCAACTACCCCTCGCTGTACAGCTATGATTACCTCTGACCCTCCCCAAAGTTACTTGACCTTTACCAGGTCTAATTTTCTCCATTTAAACATATGCAGCCTCCTACCCAAATTGATCTGCTGCAACCCCTTGCTGTGTCACTCGCCCTGACATTTTCCTACTCACAGAATTATGGCTGTCTCATAAAATTTCTGATAACTCCATCACATCCTGGCTATTCCATCATAAGACAAGACCATGCAGTAGGGAGGTGGAATAGCAATGTGCATCTCCTCTTATCCAATATAACACCATCCTGTCCTTATCTGTCCCAGCAGCCCACTAAGCACTCATTATCCTGCTATCCTGCCATTCTTGGCCCTATTTTTGTTGCCAGGGTATACTGTCATCCTGGACTCCTCCACTACTGTTGCAGACCTCATTTCCACCATAGTATCCCTCACATCCTCAAGCGAGCTATATGTCTGGCTGACTTCAACCTGAATTGGCTGGCACCCTCCTAAAGCAAAATGCATACTGACTTAGCTGCACATAACCTAATGCAACTAATCAACCAACCAACCCGGTTAAATCATAAAAAAGCATAATCATACCCTGATTGGGCTATCGCTTCCTATCCACATAGGGTCATATAATCTGGCCTATTTTCTGATGCTCTAAGTGATCACCATATGATTTATATGGTACGTAAAATCCTCAGGCCTAAGGCACCTCATAAATTTCTGCACACACAATCATACAAATCCTTGGACCTTGCCCTTATCCTCCTCGACCTAGCCCAAACTGACTGAACTCCAATCTCCACAACTGGCTCAGTGAATACAGCCCTGGAACATTTCAAACTTTTTAATGCCTGGAACCACCATGCCTTATCAGGTGGTCTAGAGTTCGGGGTAATCACCTCCACTGGGTCTCCATGAATTGCTAGCCTACCAGCGAGCTCGAGACCAGGCCTGGAAAACCAACAAAGCTTCTAAGCTGGAAAGGGACTACATTACATACCATTCACTACAGAACTCTTGAACCAAAGTCACCAGGTCGGCCAAAGCAGAGTGCTTCTGCTCAACCTTCCATGCTAATATAAACTCTTCTTCAAAATTTTGGACGATAATACATGCACTGTTCTCCCCCCTCTCTCCACACCTCCTACCCAGCTCCACAAAATAAATGACTTACTGGTATCCGATCACCCTAGCTGTGCTGCCGAATTCAAGTCCTATTTCACGTCCTGCGCCTCCACTCTCCTATCCACTCTCTCCCCCCCCGCCACACACATCTCTCCACCTACTGCAAGTGAATACCCAATAATTGAGTGATTTTCTTTCTCCAAAGTCTCTCTGACTGACACACTGGATGCCCTTCTGGCATTCAACCCCTCTAAAGGCAGCTCACCTGATGGTCTGGACCCTAAGTTACCATACCTTTCTGCCTCTGCAATCTTGTTTCCTCTGTCTATGATTTTGAATCTCTTTTCCCACTGTGACGGTCCCAGCAGCCTGGAAACATGCTATCGTTCTGCCCTTTCAAAGGGTGGTGATCCCTCCACACCAGGAATTACCACCCCATATCCTCTCCCTATCCTTGCCAAGCTCCAAGAACACTTGGTCCTCTCAGCTCTCCTCCTTCCTCTCAGACACCAACTTCTTCACACCTTTCAATCTGGTTTCCAGAGTATCACTCTACCACAACCTCCCTATTTGAGCATACCGATTCCATCTTCTCAGGGATGGACAGTGGTCTAATTACCTCTGCTATTTTTGTCAACCTCGCTAAGGCTTTTGACACAGTCTCCCAGTCCCTCCTCCTGGATAACCTCACTTCAGCGGGGTTGTCTGACTCCGCCACAAACTGGTTCAGGGCCTACCTTGTAGGGCAGATGCAATCTGATAGAATAGCAGATTCCATATCCCCTCCTCTCCCTATTAATACTAGTGTCCCATAGGGCTCAGTGTTAGGCCCTCTGCTGTTCTCCATTTTCTTAAATGAACTCCCATCAGTCTGCGCTTCGTCCTACATCACATGTATGTGGATGATGCTATCCTAGTCACCTCGGGCAATCCCTCAGCCCTCGGATGTAGCAGCCAGACTCAGCATGACTTCTGAAGGTTCAGAAATGACTTAGCTCTAATCAGCTCTTTCTAAATGCCAAGAGACTGCCTCCATGACCTTCGGCTCTAGGCAGAGGCTTGCTACGCTTCCCTCCATGCCTTCCTTCCACACCCTTGCCAGAACCATACTTGAAGATACATCATCCTTCAGATACCTCGGGGTTTGGCTTGACCAACACCTCAACTTCTCAGAACATGTTGACGCCATCCTAAAAAAACTGCACCCAAGCTAGGCACCTTATACAGGAACCGTAGCTGCCTACCACTAATGGCAAGCCGTGAACTAGTCCAAAATATGATCCTCCCTATATTTGACTACTGTGATGTAGTCTACAGCGCTGCTCCCAAGACTTCCCTAGCCAGGCTGGACTCCCTCTTTAACTCCTTCTCCTGTTTCACACTGGACTCCCCCACTCACTCATCACTGGGACCTTTACCACTCTCTTGCTTTCCCCTTACCAACAGACATCTCTCCGCAGTGCTAAATTCATCTCCAGGTTCTGGTTTGGGTCCCACCCTCCTATCTCTCCAACTCTCTATCTACCCTCCCCACCTCTCACTCCCTCAGGACAAATGACACTCATACATAGGCAGTCCTCACCATTCCACCTCAGCGTGACAGGCAGCATTCTCGTACCACTTCCCTAAACTTTGGAACTCACTTCCACAGCAAATGAAAACTCCTCATTTGCTCACTCTATCTTCTCAGCCCTGTGCAACTTCTTCACTCCTAATTGTACCAGCCCTTAAATAATTTTTCTTTTTTTCCTCTCAAATTAAGTTTCCACTATGGCCTTTCTTCTGCCTCTACCCCTCACTATTCCATTTATGTGGCAGAGGGACTCCTTGTGCCCTTATGCCTCTCCAAACGGGTGATTACTAGGGCACCTTGGGGCTTACTTCCTCCCTCTCTCTCTCTCTCTCTCTCTGCATCCCGAGTATTCAGATGTCAAAGTTTTGCTACCTATTATGTCTGGTCAATCATTATCTCTATAACTATTAATTGCTAATTAGTCACTGCCTGTCTTCAAATCAAGATTGTATGCTACTCACTGTATACACTTCACCTATTGTAATTGCACTTATATGACTTTGTGCTCGTATATGTGTACTAAACTTGTCTTGATGTATCATTGTAATTATCTGTTTTGTCTCCTTTATGTAATTCCCTTACCCTCTCCCCAGGATGCCCCAGGAGAAGAGCAATTTGATTGCACAGAATACTTTTTCTGCTGAAATTCTTCAATAAAAAAATAAATAAAACATTGACACTCTGAGACATGGGCCCGCATATAATGTGAGACACAGACACGTTGAGACATGGGTCCTCATGTAATGTGAGACACTGACACTCTGAGACATGGGCCCTCATTTAATGTGAGACACAGACACGTTGAGACATGGGTCCTCATGTAATGTGAGACACTGACAAACTCAGGCATGGGCCTTCGTATAATGTGAGACACTGACACTCTGAGACATGGGCCCTCATGTAATGTGAGAAACTGACACGCTGAGACATGGGCCCTCATGTAAACTGAGACACTGACACTGTGAGATATGTCACCTCAAATAATGTGAGACACTGACACTCTGAGACATGGGCCCTCATATAATGTGAAACACTGACACTCCGAGACATGGGCCTTCATTTAATGTGAGACACTGACAATCTGAGACATGGGCCCTCATATAATGTGAAACACTGACACTCTGAGACATGAGTCCTTATATAATGTGAGACACTGACACTGAGAGACATGGGTCCTCATATAATGTAAAACACTGACAATCTGAGACATGGTCCCTCATATAATGTGAGACACTAACACGTTGAAACATGGGTTCTCATGTAATGTGAGACACTGACACCTTTCAGACATGGGCCCTCATGTAATGTGAGACACTGACACTGCAGACATGGGCCTTCATATAATGGGAGACAATGACACTCTGAAACATGGGCCCTCATGTAATGTGAGACCCTGACACTCGCAGACATGGGCCTTCATATAATGTGAGACACTGACACTCTGAGACATGGGCCCTCATATAAAGTGAGACACTGACACTGTGAGACCTGGGCCCTCATGTAATATGAGACACTGACACACTGAGACATGGGCCCTAATGCAATGTGAGACATGACACTGTGAGATATGGGCCCTCATATAATGTGAGACACTGACACACTGAGACATGTGCCCTCATGTAATGTGAGACACTGACACTGTGAGACATGGGCCCTCATGTAAAGTGAGACACTGACACTCTGAGACATGGGCCCTAATATAATGTGAGACACAGACATTCTGAGACATGAGCCCTCATATAATGTGAGACACTGGCACTCTGAGACATGGGTCCTCATGTAACGTGAGACACTTATACTGTAAGACATTGACCTCATATAATGTGAGACACTGACACTCTGAGACATGGGCCTTCATTTAATGTGAGACACTGACACTCTGAGACATGGGCCCTCATGTAATGTGAGACACTAACACTGTCAGACAGGGTCCCTCAAATAATGTGAGACACTAAAACTCTGAGTCATGGGCCTAAAATAAGGTGAGACAGTGACACTGTGAGACATGGGCCCTCATGTAAAGTGAGACACTGACACACTGAGACATGGGCCCTCATATAATGTGAGACACTGACACTCTGAGACATGGGCCCTCATATAATGTGAGACACTGACACTGTGAGACATGGGCCCTCATGTAAAGTGAGACACTGACACTCCGAGACATGGGCCCTCTTATAATGTGAGACACTTACACTCTGAGACATGGGCCTTCATATAATGTGAGACACTGACACACTGAGACATGGGCCCTCATGTAATGTGAGACACTGACACTGTGAGACATGGGCCCTCATATAATGTGAGACACTGACAATCTGAGACATGGGACCTCATGTAATGTGAGGCACTGTCACTCTGAGAAATGGGCCCTACATATAATGTGAGACACTGACACACGAGAAATGGGCCCTCATGTAATGTGAGACACTGACACTGAGACATGGGCCTCATGTAATGTGAGACACTGACACTGTCAGACATGGGCCCTCATATAATGTGAGACACTGACACACTGAGACATGTGCCCTCATGTAATGTGAGACACTGACATCTGGAGACATGGGCCCTCATGTAATGTGAGACACTGACACTCTGAGACATGGGCCCTAATATAATGTGAGACACTGACATTCTGAGACATGGGTCCTCATTAACGTGAGACACTTATACTGTAAGACATTGACCCTCATATAATGTGAGACACTGACACTCTAGAGACATGGGCCTTCATTTAATGTGAGACACTGACACTCTGAGACATGGGCCCTCATTTAATGTGAGACACTAACACTGTCAGACAGGGTCCCTCAAATAATGTGAGACACTAACACTCTGAGTCATGGGCCTAAAATAATGTGAGACAGTGACACTGTGAGACATGGGCCCTCATGTAAGTGAGACACTGACACACTGAGACATGGGCCCTCATATAATGTGAGACACTGACACTCTGAGACATGGGCCCTCATATAATGTGAGACACTGACACTGTGAGACATGGGCCCTCATGAATGTGAGACACTGACACTCGAGACATGGGCCCTCTTATAATGTGAGACACTTACACTCTGAGACATGGGCCTTCATATAATGTGAGACACTGACACACTGAGACATGGGCCCTCATGTAATGTGAGACACTGACACTGTGAGACATGGGCCCTCATATAATGTGAGACACTGACAATCTGAGACATGGGACCTCATGTAATGTGAGGCACTGTCACTCTGAGACATGGGCCCTAATATAATGTGAGACACTGACACCTGAGAAATGGGCCCTCATGTAATGTGAGACACTGACACAACGAGACATGGGCCCTCATGTAATGTGAGACACTGACACTGTCAGACATGGGCCCTCATATAATGTGAGACAGTGACACTCTGAGACATGGGCCCTCATATAATGTGAGACATGGACACTCTGAGACATGGGCCTTCATATAATGTGAGGCACTGACACTCTGAGACATAGTTCCTCAAATAATGTAAGTCACTGACACTGAGACATGGGCCCTCATATAACGTGAGACACACTAACACTGTGAGACATGGGCCCTCATGTAATGTGAGACACTGACACTCTGAGACATGGGCCTTCATTTAATGTGAGACACTGACATTCTGAGACATGGGCCCTCATGTAATGTAAGACACTGATACTCCGAGACATGGGCCCTCATATAATGTGAGACACTGACACTCTGACACATGGGCCCTCATATAATGTGAGACACTGACACACTGAGACATGGGCCCTCATGTAATGTGAGACACTGACACTGTGAGACATGGGCCCTCATGTAAAGTGAGACACTGACACTCTGAGACAAGGGCCCTCATATAATGTGAGACACTGACATTCTGAGACTTGAGCCCTCATATAATGTGAGACACTGGCACTCTGAGACATGGGTCCTCATGTAACGTGAGACACTTATACTGTAAGACATTGACCCTCATATAATGTGAGACACTGACACTCTGAGACATGAGCCTTCATTTAATGTGAGACACTGACACTCTGAGACATGGGCCCTCATATAATGTGAGACGCTGACACTCTGAGACATGGGCCTTCATTTAATGTGAGACACTGACATTCTGAGACATGGGCCCTCATATAATGTGAGACAATGACAGTCCGAGACATGGGCCCTCATATAATGTGAGACACTGACACTCTGAGACATGGGCCCTCATGTAATGTGAGACACTGACACTGTGATACATGGGCCATCATGTAATGTGAGACACTGACACTGTGAGACATGGGCCCTCATGCAATGTGAGACACTGACACACTGAGACATGGGCCCTCATGTAATGTGAGACACTGACACTGTGAGACATGGGCCCTCATGTAATGTGAGACACTGACACACTGAGACATGGACCCTCATGTAATGTGAGACACTGACACTGTGAGACATGGGCCCTCATGTAAAGTGAGACACTGACACTCTGAGACATGGGCCCTCATGTAATGTGAGACACTAACACTGTCAGACAGGGGCCCTCAAATAATGTGAGACACTAAAACTCTGAGTCAAGGGCCCTCATATAAGGTGAGACAGTGACACTCTGAGACATGGGCCTTTATGTAATGTGACACTGACACTCGGAGACATGGGCCCTCATTTAAAGTGAGACACTGACACTCTGATAAATGGGCCCTCATATAATGTGAGACACTGACACTCTGAGACATGGGCCCCCATATAATGTGAGACACTGACACTGTGAGACATGGGCCCTCATGTAAAGTGAGACACTGACACTCCGAGACATGGGCCCTCATATAATGTGAGACACTGACACATTGAGACATGGGCCCTCATGTAATGTGAGACACTGACACTGTGAGACATGAGCCCTCATATAATGTGAGACACTGACACTCTGAGATATGGGCCCTCATATAATGTGAGACACTGACACTCTGAGACATGGGCCTTCATGTAATGTGAGACACTAACACTGTCGGACAGGGGCCCTCAAATAATGTGAGACACTAAAACTCTGAGTCATGGGCCCTAATATAAGGTGAGACAGTGACACTGTGAGACATGGGCCCTCATGTAAAGTGAGACACTGACACTCTGAGACATGGGCCCTCATATAATGTGAGACACTGACACTCTGAGACATGGGCCCTCATATAATGTGAGACATTGACACTGTGAGACATGGGCCCTCATGTAAAGTGAGACACTGACACTCCGAGACATGGGCCCTCTTATAATGTGAGACACTGACACTCTGAGACATGGGCCTCATATAATGTGAGACACTGACACTCTGGGACATGGGCCCTCATATAATGTGAGACACTAACACACTGAGACATGGGCCCTCATGTAATGTGAGACACTGACACTGTGAGAAATGGGCCTTCATATAATGTGAGACACTGACACTGTGAGACGTGGGCCCTCATGTAATGTGAGACACTGACACACTGAGACATGGGCCCTAATGCAATGTGAGACATGACACTGTGAGATATGGGCCCTCATATAATGTGAGACACTGACACTCTGAGACATGGGCCCTCATATAATGTGAGACACTGACACACTGAGACATGGGCCCTCATGTAATGTGAGACACTGACACTGTGAGACATGGGCCCTCATGTAAAGTGAGACACTGACACTCTGAGACATGAGCCCTCATATAATGTGAGACACTGGCACTCTGAGACATGGGTCCTCATGTAACGTGAGACACTTATACTGTAAGACATTGACCCTCATATAATGTGAGACACTGACACTCTGAGACATGGGCCTTCATTTAATGTGAGACACTGACACTCTGAGACATGGGCCTTCATTTAATGTGAGACACTGACATTCTGAGACATGGGCCCTCATATAATGTGAGACACTGACACTCTGAGACATGGGCCCTCATGTAATGTGAGACACTGACACTGTGATACATGGACCCTCATGTAATGTGAGCCACTGACACTGTGAGACATGGGCCCTCATGTAATGTGAGACACTGACACACTGAGACATGGGCCCTCATGTAATGAGATACTGACACTCTGAGACATGGGCCCTCATATAATGTGAGACACTGACACTCTGAGACATGGGCCCTCATGTAATGTGAGACACTAACACTGTCAGACAGGGTCCCTCAAATAATGTGAGACACTAAAACTCTGAGTCATGGGCCCTAATATAAGGTGAGACAGTGACACTGTGAGACATGAGTCCTCATGTAAAGTGAGAAACTGACACACTGAGACATGAGCCCTCATATAATGTGAGACACTGACACTCTGAGACATGGGCCCTCATATAATGTGAGACACTGACACTGTGAGACACGGGCCCTCATGTAAAGTGAGACACTGACACTCCGAGTCATGGGCCCTCTTATAATGTGAGACACTGACACTCTGAGACATGGGCCTTTATATAATGTGAGACACTGACACTCTGGGACATGGGCCCTCATATAATGTGAGACACTGACACACTGAGACATGGGCCCTCATGTAATGTGAGACACTGACACTGTGAGACATGGGCCCTCATATAATGTGAGACACTGACAATCTGAGACATGGGACCACATGTAATGTGAGGCACTGTCACTCTGAGACATGGGCCCTAATATAATGTGAGACACTGACACCCGGAGAAATGGGCCCTCATGTAATGTGAGACACTGACACACTGAGACATGGGCCCTCATGTAATGTGAGACACTGACACTGTCAGACATGGGCCCTCATATAATGTGAGACAGTGACACTCTGAGACATGGGCCCTCATATAATGTGAGACATGGACACTCTGAGACATGGGCCTTCATATAATGTGAGGCACTGACACTCTGAGACATAGTCCCTCAAATAATGTAAGTCACTGACACTGAGACATGGGCCCTCATATAACGGTGAGACACTAACACTGTGAGACATGGGCCCTCATGTAATGTGAGACACTGACACTCTGAGACATGGGCCTTCATTTAATGTGAGACAGTGACATTCTGAGACATGGCCCTCATGTAATGTGAGATACTGATACTCGAGACATGGGCCTCATATAATGTGAGACACTGACACTCTGACACATGGGCCTCATATAATGTGAGACACTGACACACTGAGTCATGGGCCCTTATGTAATGTGAGACACTGACACTGTGAGACATGGGCCCTCATGTAAAGTGAGACACTGACACTCTGAGACAAGGGCCCTCATATAATGTGAGACACTGACATTCTGAGACTTGAGCCCTCATATAATGTGAGACACTGGCACTCTGAGACATGGGTCCTCATGTAACGTGAGACACTTATACTGTAAGACATTGACCCTCATATAATGTGAGACACTGACACTCTGAGACATGGGCCTTCATTTAATGTGAGACACTGACACTCTGAGACATGGGCCCTCATATAATGTGAGACGCTGACACTCTGAGACATGGGCCTTTATTTAATGTGAGACACTGACATTCTGAGACATGGGCCCTCATATAATGTGAGACAATGACACTCCGAGACATGGGCCCTCATATAATGTGAGACACTGACACTCTGAGACATGGGCCCTCATGTAATGTGAGACACTGACACTGTGATACATGGGCCCTCATGTAATGTGAGACACTGACACTGTGAGACATGGGCCCTCATGTAATGTGAGACACTGACACACTGAGACATAGGCCCTCATGTAATGTGAGACACTGACACTGTGAGACATGGGCCCTCATGTAATGTGAGACACTGACACACTGAGACATGGACCCTCATGTAATGTGAGACACTGACACTGTGAGACATGGGCCCTCATGTAAAGTGAGACACTGACACTCTGAGACATGGGCCCTCATGTAATGTGAGACACTAACACTGTCAGACTGGGGCCCTCAAATAATGTGAGACACTAAAACTCTGAGTCATGGGCCCTCATATAAGGTGAGACAGTGACACTCTGAGACATGGGCCTTTATGTAATGTGACACTGACACTCGGAGACATGGGCCCTCATGTAAAGTGAGACACTGACACTCTGATAAATGGGCCCTCATATAATGTGAGACACTGACACTCTGAGACATGGGCCCTCATATAATGTGAGACACTGACACTGTGAGACATGGGCCCTCATGTAAAGTGAGACACTGACACTCTGAGACATGGGCCCTCATATAATGTGAGACACTGACATTCTGAGACATGAGCCCTCATATAATGTGAGACACTGGCACTCTGAGACATGGGTCCTCATGTAACGTGAGACACTTATACTGTAAGACATTGACCCTCATATAATGTGAGACACTGACACTCTGAGACGTGGGCCTTCATTTAATGTGAGACACTGGCACTCTGAGACATGGGCCCTCATATAATGTGAGACGCTGACACTCTGAGACATGGGCCTTCATTCAATGTGAGACACTGACATTCTGAGACATGGGCCCTCATATAATGTGAGACACTGACACCGAGACATGGGCCCTCATATAATGTGAGACACTGACACTCTGAGACATGGGCCCTCATGTAATGTGAGACACTGACACTGTGATACAATGGCCATCATGTAATGTGAGACACTGACACTGTGAGACATGGGCCCTCATGTAATGTGAGACACTGACACCTGAGACATGGGCCCTCATGTAATGTGAGACACTGACACACTGAGACATGGACCCTCATGTAATGTGAGACACTGACACTGTGAGACATGGGCCCTCATGTAAAGTGAGACACTGACACTCTGAGACATGGGTCCTCATATAATGTGAGACACTGACACTCTGAGACATGGGCCCTCATGTAATGTGAGACACTAACACTGTCAGACAGGGGCCCTCAAATAATGTGAGACACTAAAACTCTGAGTCATGGGCCCTCATATAAGTGAGACAGTGACACTCTGAGACATGGGCCTTTATGTAATGTGACACTGACACTCGGAGACATGGGCCCTCATGTAAAGTGAGACACTGACACTCTGATAAATGGGCCATCATATAATGTGAGACACTGACACTCTGAGACATGGGCCCTAATATAATGTGAGTCACTGACACTATGAGACATGGGCCCTCATATAATGTGAGCCACTAACACTGTGAGACGTGGGCCCTCATATAATGTGAGTCACTGACACTCTGAGACATGGGCCCTCATATAATGTAAGACACGGACACTCTGAGACATGGGCCTTCATATAATGTGAGGCACTGACACTCTGAGACATAGTCCCTCAAATAATGTAAGTCACTGACACTGAGACATGGGCCCTCATATAATGTGAGACAGTGACGCTCTGAGACATGGGCCCTCATGTAATGCGAGAAACTGACACTCTGAGACATGGGCCCTCATGTAATATGAGACACTGACACTCTGAGACATGGGCCCTCATATAATGCGAGACACTGATACTCTGTGTCAGCACCCTCATATAATGTGAGACACTTATACTCTGAGTCAGGGGCTCTCATATAATGTGAAACACTGGCACGGTAGACCTTCCAGCTCAGCCCCTTGACTGGGTGCTCCATCCATGGCGCGGCTCACCATGTTGCTGCGCCGCCACCCTGCCTTCCTGACCTCTGAACCAGGCGCTTCACTTCCAAATGGCAGCGCAGCTCTTCTGACCTCCCTGTTGCCTCAGCAGGCAGATCAGCTTTGCCTCTTGACCGGGTACTCCCTGCCTGGCGCGGCTCAACATCTTGCCACTGCCGATGGCCGCTCACCTGCCTGTCCGCCCTCTAAACCGGGCTCTTCGCTTCCAAGTGGTGGCACGGCTCTTCTGTCTGCCTACTCACCTCAGCAGACAGATCAGCTCAGTCCCTTGACAAGGTGCTCTCTCTGTGGCTCTCCATCTTTCCACCTGCTCACCTGCCTTCCACCCTCTGAACGGGTGCTTTGCTTCCAAGTAGCAAGCGCCAGCTGCCGACTGCCCGTTCCTCAGCAGACAGACCAAGTGCACTCAACTCCAGTGGCATTCCAGGCTTGAATTTCTGGTGCCTAAATTTCAATTGGCCAGCTTGTCTCTCCTCGCTTGGTCATTGGCTAATCAGTAGTCAGACTGCCGGCTAACTGCGATTATGTTATGCTGTATAATTCTTCCTGCTGTACTCTGCATTCCTTGATGCTTTAATTTTTAATTTTTTTATTTAATTTTAATTTATTTAGTTGTTTAACCAGGAGTAGCACACTCCTCTTATTTATTTTATTTTTGTTAAGTATTACTGCATCTAGTGATTTAAGGCTATTTCAAGTGTTTTAGGTAGACAGCCACTAATTACATACAGTTATATTTTGACTGCCAATGAGTTGCTAAGAAGTCTTGGAATTGAAACGTTCCCCATTCTCCTGCTACTTTATTCTCCTTTTGCTTTATTCTGTATAACTTAACTCTTCTCTGTTTTTCTACCCTGGCTTAGTCCAACAAGCTTTTACTAATTTGTGCTGCAAATGCACACCCCTACCCCCCCCCCTCGCTCTCTCTCTCTCTGTCTCATTTACTTTTATTGTCACTCACCCACTCCCACCGAGTGTACCCCTAGCCTCTCTGGCTCCTTCCCTCGACCCTCCCACCGATTTAGCAACCCTTAATTTACTCCTTAACTGATCTGTTCTCTCCCCTTCCCTCCCTCCAGCTCAGCCCCTTGACCTGGTGCTCCCTCCGTGGCATGGCTCACCATCTTGCCGCCGCTGATGGCCGATTGCCTGCCTGCCCACCCTCTGAACTGGGCACTTCGCTTCCAAGTGCTGGCACTGCTCTTACGACCACCTGCTCGCCTCAGCAGACAGTTCCAGCCACCACCCACCCACTCTGTCTGGGCCTTTACTCTTATAGATATTGTATATCACGTGATCACTAAATTAACTCATTCAGGCCTAGATACGCCTGTAGGTGACGTCTGAAAGCATAGCCACTCAGGCCAATAACACCTGTAGACATACTCAGCTGACTTACACATCAGGCCTAGAAACGTCTGAGGAAGTCAGCAGTTTTTAACTAAATATTAAACAAACCAAATTGCTTAGAATTGATTGCACAGCACTGTTAGAAAGGAAATTTCATGCTGAACAATTTTGCTGCTGATACTCTGTGTCTATCATTATACTTTAGGAGTTCTTCGCATTTGTTTAAGGCATGGTGTGCATGGCTGACATCTGTCTCTCAAGGCTCACGTAAGCACCTTAAATAAATCTGAAAAAAACCCACAGTTGCTAGGTATTTCAACTAGTATGAAATAAAAACTAAATGGATTACAACTGATTACATAGCACTGTTAGAAAGGTAGTTTTGTGCTGCATATTTTGCAGCAGATACTTTGTGTCTACCATGTATACTTTAGGAGTTATTCACATTTGTTTAAGGTATGGTGTGCATGGCTGACATTTGTCTCTCAAGCCTCACCTAAGCACTTTAAAAACCTGAAAAAACACAGTTGTTTGGTGTTTCAGCTAGTATAAAAATAAAACAAATTGATTACAATTGACTTGCATAGCACCACTGGAAAGGTAATGTACTGAACAACTTTGCCACTCATATTTTGTGTGTAGCACTTAAGGTTCAAGAGGTATTCACATTTGTTTGTGGCATGCTGATTATGGCTTGATTTTGCTTAGAAAGGACCAGGATGCAGTGCTAAGACTATACAGGGCACAAGTGGTGGAATTCTCAAAGAGCTCTTGTGGTGTGAATGAGTTAACTAAGTCCCTGCTTTCCCATTGGCTCCTTATTCACATTGACCACCAGGGGCTTACTGTCAATGACTATGTTCCTTAACATAAAGGACTACTAGTTGCCTAACAACACCAAAATATTACATATCCTGCTATCTGATAAACTGTTCAAAGGTAAACTGTCCTCTTCCTTGCAGGCAGCATCCCCACCTTTCTAGGAACTCTATTTCCTAATTAAGCACCACTGTTTATCAACAATCTGCCTCCATGCTACTATCCTCTTACTTCATTCTCCTCCTATGTTTCCTGGTCCTATCCACACCCTTACCTGTCCCTCTCTCTCCTGCCCTTTCACTCCCCACCTCTCAACTCCTCATCCTTTTTCAATCACCTATCATGCAAGCTCCTATCTACAACAACGTGCGCACATCGGCACAGTACCGCTATACTTCGCACTATTCCCCCATTATGCCTTGTTCTTCCCTCTTATCATGGCCTAACTCCTGGGCAACTCTAAGTCTTCTAAAATTACAGGCATCCCCAGCCAAATATCCCTCCCAGATCCCATGCTCACTCACGTCCCTGACTGGGTATAAGAGCTCTAAACTTCACTTCCTCATCTAACTTCTCCTACTACTTGCATCTGGTGACATTCACCCGAACCCTGGGCGTTTCCCCCCCAACTACCCCTCACTGTACAGCTATGATTACCTCTGGACCCTCCCCAAAATTACTTGACCTTTACCAGGATCTAAATTTTCTCCATTTAAACATACGCAGCCTCCTACCCAAAATTGATCTGCTGCAACCCCTTGCTGTACCACTCGCCCCTGACATTTTCCTACTCACAGAATTATGGCTGTCTCATAAAATTTCTGATAACTCCATCACATCCCTGGCTATTCCATCATAAGACAAGACCATGCAAGTAGGGGAGGTGGAATAGCAATGTGCATCTCCTCTTCTATCCAATATAACACCATCCTGTCCTTATCTGTCCCAGCAGCCCACTAAGCACTCATTATCCTGCTATCCCTGCCATTCTTGGCCCCTATTTTTGTTGCCAGGTATACTGTCATCCTGGACTCCCTCCCACTACTGTTGCAGACCTCATTTCCACCATAGTATCCCTCATCCTCAGGTGAGCTATATGTCTGGGGGGACTTCAACCTCAATTGGCTGGCACCCTCCTAAAGCAAAATGCATACTGACTTAGCTGCACATAACCTAATGCAACTAATCAACCAAACCAACCTGGTTAAATCATAAAAAGCATAATTATACCCTGATTGGGCTCTCACTTCCCATCCACATAGGGTCATATAATCTGGCCTATTTTCTGATGCTCTAAGTGATCACCATATGATTTATATGGTACGTAAAATCCTCAGGCCTAAGGCACCTCATACATTTCTGCACACACAATCATACAAATCCTTGGAACTTGCCCTTATCCTCCTTGACCTAGCCCAAACTGACTGAACTTCAATCTCCACAACTGGCTCAGTGAATACAGCCCTGGAACATTTCAAACTTTTTAATGCCTGGAACCACCATGCCTTATCAGGTGGTCTAGAGTTCGGGGTAATCACCTCCACTGGGTCTCCATGAATTGCTAGCCTACCAGCGAGCTCGAGACCAGGCCTGGAAAACCAACAAAGCTTCTAAGCTGGAAAGGGACTACATTACATACCATTCACTACAGAACTCTTGAACCAAAGTCACCAGGTCGGCCAAAGCAGAGTGCTTCTGCTCAACCTTCCATGCTAATATAAACTCTTCTTCAAAATTTTGGGCGATAATACATGCACTGTTCTCCCCCTCTCCCACCTCCTACCCAGCTCCACAAAATAAATGACTTACTGGTATCCGATCACCCTAGCTGTGCTGCGATTCAAGTCCTATTTCACGTCCTGCGCCCCTCTCTCACTCTCCCCGCCACACATCTCTCCACCTACTGCAAGTGAATACCCAATAATTGGGTGATTTTCTTCCTCCAAAGTCTCTCTGACTGACACACTGGATGCCCTTCTGGCATTCCAACCCCTCTAAAGGCAGCTCACCTGATGGTCTGGACCTAAGTTACCATACCTTTCTGCCTCTGCAATCTTGTTTCCTCTGTCTATGATTTTGAATCTCTCTTTTCCCACTGTAGCGGTCCCATGGCCTGGAAACATGCTATCGTTCTGCCCTTTCAAAGGGTGGTGATCCCTCCACACCAGGGAATTACCACCCCATATCCCTTCGCCCTATCCTTGCCAAGCTCCAAGAACACTTGGTCCTCTCTCAGCTCTCCTCCTTCCTCTCAGACACCAACTTCTTCACACCTTTCCAATCTAGTTTCCAGAAGTATTTCTCTACCACAACCTTCCTATTTAGACTTACCACAACCTCCCTACTTAGACATACCGATTCCATCTTCTCAGGGATGGACAGTGGTCTAATTACCTCTGCTATTTTTGTCAACCTCGCTAAGGCTTTTGACACAGTCTCCCAGTCCCTCCTCCTGGATAACCTCACTTCAGCGGGGTTGTCTGACTCCGCCATAAACTGGTTCAGGGCCTACCTCGTAGGGCAGATGCAATCTGATAGAATAGCAGATTCCATATCCCCTCCTCTCCCTATTAATACTAGTGTCCCATAGGGCTCAGTGTTAGGCCCTCTGCTGTTCTCCATTTTCTTAAATGAACTCCCATCAGTCTGCGCTTTCTCCTACATCACATGTATGTGGATGATGTATCCCTGGTCACCTCGGGCAAAATCCCTCAGCCCTTGGATGTAGCAGCCAGACTCCAGCATGACTTCTGAAAGGTTCAGAAATGACTTAGCTGTAATCAACTCTTTCTAAATGCCAAGAGGACTGCTTCCATGACCTTCGGCTCTAGGCAGAGGCTTGCTACGCTTCCCTCCATGCTTTCCTTCCACACCCTTGCCAGAACCATACTTGAAGAAACATCATCCTTCAGATACCTCAGGGTTTGGCTTGACCAACAACTCAACTTTTCAGAACATGTTGACGCCATCCTAAAAAAACTGCGCCCAAGCTAGGCACCTTATACAGGAACCGTAGCTGCCTACCACTAACGGCAAGCCGTAAACTGGTCCAGAATATGATCCTCCCTATATTTGACTACTGTGATGTAGTCTACAGTGCTGCTCCCAAGACTTCCCTAGCCAGGCTGGACTCCCTCTTTAACTCCTTCTGCTGTTTCACACTGGACTCCCCCCACTCACTCATCACTGGGACCTTTACCACTCTCTTGCTTTCCCGTCACTTACCAACAGACATCTCTCCCACAGTGCTAAATTCATCTCCAGGTTCTGGTTTGGGTCCCACCCCTCCTATCTCTCCAACTCTCTATCTACCCCTTCCCCACCCTCTCACTCCCTCAGGACAAATGACACTCATACATAGGTAGTCCCTCACCATTTCACCTCAGCGTGACAGGCAGCATTCTCGTACCACTTCCCTAATCTTTGGAATCACTTCCACAGCAAATAAAAACTCCTCATTTGCTCCTCTATCTCCTCAGCCCGCGCCAACTTCTTCACTCCTAATTGTACCAGCCCTTAAATAATTTTTCTTTTTCCTCTCAAATTAAGTTTCCATTATGGCCTTTCTTCTGCCTCTACCCCTCACTATTCCATTTATGTGGCAGAGGGACTCCTTGTCTGTATATGCCTCTCAAGGGGTGATTACTAGTGCACCTTGGGGCTTACTTCCTCTCTCTCTCTCTCTCTCTCTCTCTCTCTCGCATCCCGAGTATCCAGATGTCAAAGTTTTGCTACCTATTATGTCTGGTCAATCATTATCTCTATAACTATTAATTGCTAATTAGTCACTGCCTGTCTTCAAATCAAGATTGTATGCTACTCACTGTATACACTTCACCTATTGTAATTGCACTTATATGACTTTGTGCTCGTATCTGTGTACTAAACTTGTCTTGATGTATCATTGTAATTATCTATTTTGTCTCCCTTATGTAATTCCCTTACCCTCTCCCCAGGATGCACCAGGAGAAGAGCAATTTGATTGCACAGAATGCTTTTTCTGCTGAAATTCTTCAATAAAAAAATAAATAAAACACTGACACTCTAAGACATGGGCCCTCATATAATGTGAGACACAGACACGTTGAGACATGGGCCCTCATGTAATGTGAGACACTGACACTCTGAGACATGGGCCCTCATTAAATGTGAGACACAGACACGTTGAGACATGAGTCCTCATGTAATGTGAGACACTGACAATCTCAGGCATGGGCCTTCATATAATGTGAGACACTGACACTCTGAGACATGGGTCCTCATGTAATGTCTCACACTGACACTTTGAGACATGGGATCTCATGTAATGTGAGACACTGACACTCTGAGACATGGGCCCTCATATAATGTAAGACACTAACATTCTGAGACACGGACCCTCATATAATGTGAAACACTGACATTCCGAGACATGGGCCTTCATTTAATGTGAGACACTGACACTCTGAGACATGGGCCCTCATATAATGTGAAACACTGACACTCCGAGACATGGACCCTCATGTAATGTGAGATACTGACACTCTGAGACATGGGCCCTCATATAATGTAAGACACTAACATTCTGAGACACGGACCCTCATATAATGTGAGACACTGACACTCCGAGACATGGGCCTTCATGTAATGTGAGACACTGACACTCTGAGACATGGGCCCTCATATAATGTGAGACACTGACACTCTGAGACATGGGTCCTTATATAATGTGAGACACTGACACTGTGAGACATGGGTCCTCATATAATGTAAAACACTGACACTCTGAGACATGGTCCCTCATGTAAAGTGAGACACTGACATTGTGAGACATGACCCCTCATGTAATGTGAGACACTGACACCAGGGGCATAGCTACAAGGCTGCAAGGGGTGCAGTGGCACCCGGGCCCACTAGGTTAGAGGGGCCCAAATCATAATTTTGTTGTTTATTCAAAACTAGGGAGGGGCCCTGTAACATCACCATGCACCCAGGCTCTCAGGGAATTTCCTACACTACTGACTGACACTCTGAGAGATGGGCCATCATGTAATGTGAGACACTCACATGGTGAGACATGGGCCCTCATGTAATGTGAGACATTGACACTCTGAGACATGGGCTTTCATATAATGTGAGGCACTGACACTCTGAGACATGGGCCCCCATGTCATTTGAGACACTAACACGCAGAAAGATGGGCGGTCATGAAATGTCAAACACTGACACTCTGAGACATGGGCCCTCATGTAATGTGACACACGGACACGCTGAGACATCAGCCCTCATGTAAAGTGAGACACTGACACTGAGAGACATTGGCTCTCACATAATGTGAGAAACCGACACTCTGAGACATGGGCCCTCATATAATGTCGGACACTGACACTCTGACACATGGGCCCTCATGTAATGTGAGACACTGACACGCTGAGACATGGACCCTCCTGTAATGTGAGACACTGACATGTTGAGACATGGGCTCTCATGTAATGTGAAACACTGACACTATGAGACATGGGCCCTGATGTAATGTGAGACACTGACACTCGGAGACATGGGCCTTCATATAATGAGAGACACTGACACTATGAGACATGGTCCCTCATGTAATGTCAGACACTGACACTCTGAGACAAAGTCCTTCATTTAATGTGAGACACTGACACTCTGAGACATGGGCCCTCATGTAAGTTGAGACACTGACACACTGAGACATGGGACCTCATGTAAAGTGAGACACTGACACTGTGACACATGGGCCCTCATGGAATGTGAGACACTAACACTCTGAGACATGGACCCTCATATAATGTGAGACACTGACACTATGAGACATGGGCCCTCATGTAATGTGAGACACTGACACTCTGAGACATGGGCCCTCATGTAATGTGAGACAATGACCCTCTGAGACATCGGCCCTCATGTAATGTGAGTCACTGACGCTCTGAGACATGGGCCCTCATATAATGTGAGACACTGACACTCTGAGACATGGGCCTTCATGTAAAGTGAAACAATGACACTGTGAGACATAGGCCCTCTTGTAAACTGAGACACTGACACTCTGAGACATGGGCCCTCATATAATGTGAGACACTGACACTCCGAGACATGGACCCTCATATAATGTGAGACACTGACACTCTGAGACATGGATCCTCATATAATCTGAGACACTGATACTCTGAGGATCTATGTGATAATGGCAATCGCCGATGGGTGATTGCAGTTAGGGCAGCGGCACATCACCACAATAACATTTAGGCGGTGTACCCCCCCACCCAGCACACAGTTAAACGGACTGGAGACGTGTAATTTAACATTTTATGCTGGGGGCTTCACCGCCCGCACTGCCCTACTTAAGTATTCTCAACTCTAGGGGGTGCATGTTGGGGGGGTGCAAACACAGCAACAAATATGTTGGGCCGGGTGCAACAAAATGTACCTGCACCTGGACTCTAACCCAGCACCATTCCCACCCCAGCCCTGAATCCACCCACCATGGCACGGAAGCAGCTTGGCAGCTTGCTGCAGAGCCACCCCCTACAATCCTTTCATCCCCTTCCACCCCTCGCTCACTGTGCTCGCTCCCCCTCTATGTGCATAGGCATGTAGCGACAGGATGTCGCTATTTTGTGCAACCCCCAATCCGGTCGCCCACCTTCCCCAGTCACCCCGATGACAGGTGTTGCAATTGAGTCACCCTTTCGGTAGGCACCCAATCGCGATCACCAAAGTCATGGGATACCACACTCTTGAGACATGGGTCCTCATATAACATGAGACACTGACACTCAGGGTAATGTGCCCTCATATAATGTGAGGCATTGACACTCTGAGACATGGGTCCTGATATAGTGTGAACACTGATACTTAGAGACATGGGCCCTCATACAATGTGAGACACTGACACTCTGAGACATGGGCCCTCATGTAATGTGAGACACTGACACTCTGAGACATGGGCCCTCATATAATGTGAGACACTGACACTCTGAGACATGGGCCCTCATATAATGTGAGACACTGGCACTCTGAGACATGGGTCCTCATGTAATGTGAGACACTGACACTCTGAGACATGGGTCCTCATATAATGTGAGACACTGACACTCTGAGACATGGGCCCTCATACAATGTGAGACACTGACACTCTGAGACATGGGCCCTCATATAATGTGAGACACTGACACTCTGAGACATGGGTCCTCATATAATGTGAGACACTGACACTCTGAGACCTGGGCCCTCATGCAATGCGAGACACTGACATTCCGAGACATGGGCCCTCATGTAATGTGAGACACTAACACTCTGAGACATGGGCCCTCATATAATGTGAGACACTGACACTCTGAGACATGGGTCCTCATATAATGTTAGACACTGACTCTGTGAGACATGGGTCTTCATATAATGTAAAACACTGACACTCCGGGACATGAGTTCTCATATAATGTGAGTTACTGACACTCTGAGACATGGGCCCTTACATAATGTGAGACACTGACACTGTGAGACATGGGCCCTCATATAATGTGAAACACTGACACCCTGAGATGGGTCCTCATATAATGTGTGACACGGACACTCTGAGACATGGGCCCTCACATAATGTGAGACACTGACACTCTGAGACATGGGCCCTCATATAATGTGAGTCACTGATACTCTGAGGATCTATGTGATAATGGCAATCGCCGATGGGCGATCGCAGTTAGGGTGACGGCACATCACCACAAAAATATTTTGTCGATGTACCCCGCCCCCCACCGGCGCACAGCAAAATGGCACTGGGGACGTGGGATTTAACATCTTATACTGGGTGCTTCACCGCCCGCACCGCCATACTTAAGTATTCTCAACTTCAGGGGGGTGCATGTTGGGGGGGGGTGCAAGCACAGCAACAAATATATTGGGCTAGGTGCAACAAAAAGTACCTGCACCCGGACCTAAACCCCGCACCATTCCCACCCCAGCACTCAACCCACCCACCACGCCACGGAAGCAGCTCGGCAGCTCGCTACAGCACCACCCAACACAATGCCTTCATCCCTCCCACCCCTCGCTCCACGTTGTCGCTTCCCCCATGCGCATAGGCATGTAGCAACAGGATGTCACTATTCTGTGCACTCTAATTCAGTCGCCCACCTTCCCCAGTCACCCCGATGGACGCGCCATGATTGAGTCACCCTTTCCGAAGCCACCAAATCGCGATCGCCAAAGTCACAGGATCCACAATCTGAGACATGGGTCCTCATATAACATGAGACACTGACGCTCTGGGTCACCTGCCCTCATATAATGTCAGACAATGACACTCTGAGACATGGGCCCTCATGTAATATGAGACACTGACACTGTGAGACATGGGCCCTCATATAATGTGAGACACTGACACTCTGAGACATGGGCCCTCATATACTATGAGACACTGACACTGTGAGACATGGGCCCTCATGTAATGTGAGACACTGACACTGTGAGACATGGGCCCTCATGTAATATGAGACACTGACACTCTGAGACATGGGCCCTCATATAATGAGAGACACTGACACTCTGAGACATGGGCCCTCATATAATGTGAGACACAGACACTCTGAGACATGGATCCTCATATAATGTAAGACAGTAACACTCTGAGACATGGGCCCTCATGTAATGTGAGACACTGACACTCTGAGACATGGGCCTTCATGTAAAGTGAGACACTGACACTCTGAGACATGGATCCTCATATAATCTGAGACACTGATACTCTGAGGATCTATGCGATAATGGCAATCGCCAATGGGTGATCGCAGTTAGGGCAACGGCACATCACCAAAAAAACATTTTGGCGATGTACCCCCCCCCCCAGCACACAGCAAAACAGACTGGAGACGTGTAATTTAACATTTTATGCTGGGGGCTTCACCGCCTGCACTGCCCTACTTAAGTATTCTCAACTCTAGGTGATGCATGTTGGGGGGGTGCAAACACAGCAACAAATATGTTGGGCCGGGTGCAACAAAATGTACCTGCACCTGGACTTGAACCCAGCACCATTCCCACCCCAGCCCTGAACCCACCCACCATGGCACAGAAGCAGCACGGCAGCTTACCGCAGAGCCACCCCCTACAATCCTTTCATCCCTCCCACCCCTCGCTCACTGTGCTCGCCTCCCCCACGCATAGGCATGTGGCGACAGGTTGTCGCTATTTTGTGCAACCCCCATCCGTCGCCCACCTTCCCAAGTCACCCCGATGTCAGGTGTCGCAATTGAGTCACCCTTTCGGTAGGCACCCAATCGCGATCACCAAAGTCACGGGATACCACACTCTTGAGACATGGGTCCTCATATAACATGAAACACTGACACTCAGGGTAATGTGCCCTCATATAATGTGAGATATTGACACACTGAGACATGGGTCCTCATATAGAGTGAGCACTGATACTTAGAGACATGGGCCCTCATACAATGTGAGACAATGACACTCTGAGACATGGGCCCTCATGTAATGTGAGACACTGACGCTCTGGGTCACCTGCCCTCATGTAATGTCAGATAATGACACTCTGAGACATCGGTCCTCAAATAGTGTGAGCACTGTTACTTTGAGACATGGGCCCTCATACAATGTGGGACACTGACACTCTGAGACATGGGCCCTCATGTAATGTGAGACACTGACACTCTGAGACATGGGCCCTCATGTAATGTGAGACACTGACGCTCTGGGTCACCTGCCCTCATATAATGTCGGACAATGACACTCTGAGACATGGGTCCTCATATAATGTGAGACAATGACACTCTGAGACATGGGTCCTAAAATAATGTGAGCACTGATACTTTGAGGCATGAGCCCTCATACAATGTGAGACAATGACACTCAGAGACATGGGCCCTCATGTAATGTGAGACACTGACACTCTGAGACATGGACCCTCATATAATGTGAGACACTGACTCTGTGAGACCTGGGCCCTCATGCAATGCGAGACACTGACATTCTGAGACATGGGCCCTCATATAATGTGAGACACTGACTCTGTGAGACATGGGTCTTCATATAATGTAAAACACTGACACTCCGGGACATGAGTCCTCATATAATGTGAGTTACTGACACTCTGAGACATGGGCCCTTACATAATGTGAGACACTGACACTGTGAGACATGGGCCCTCATATAATGTGAGACACTGACACCCTGAGATGGGTCCTTATATAATGTGTGACACGGACACTCTGAGACATGGGCCCTCACATAATGTGAGACACTGACACTCTGAGACATGGGCCCTCATATGATGTGAGTCACTGATACTCTGAGGATCTATGTGATAATGGCAATCTGATCGCAGTTAGGGTGACGGCACATCACCACAAAAATATTTTGGCGATGTACCCCGCCCCCCCCGGCGCACAGCAAAATGGCACTGGGGACGTGGGATTTAACATTTTATGCTGGGTGCTTCACCGTCCGCACCGCCATACTTAAGTATTCTCAACTTCAGGGGGGTGCATGTTTGGGGGGGGGTGCAAGCACAGCAACAAATATATTGGGCTAGGCGCAACAAAAAGTACCTGCACCTGGACCTAAACCCCGCACCATTCCCACCCCAGCACTCAACCCACCCACCACGCCATGGAAGCAGCTCTGCAGCTCGCCACAGCACCGCCCAACACACTGCCTTCATCCCTCCCACCCTCGCTCACGTGTTTCGCCTCCCCTGCACATAGACATGTAGCAACAGGATGTCGCTATTTTACGTGCCCCCTAATTCACTCATCCACCTTCCCCAGTCACCCCGATGACGCGCCATGATTGAGTCACCCTTTCGGTAGCCACCAAATCGCGATCGCCAAAGTCACAGGATCCACAATCTGAGACATGGGTCCTCATATAACATGAGACACTGACGCTCTGGGTCACCTGCCCTCATATAATGTCAGACAATGACACTCTGAGACATGGGTCCTCATATAGTGTGAGCACTGATACTTTGAGACATGGGCCTCATACAATGTGAGACACTGACACTCTGAGACATGGGCCCTCATGTAATATGAGACACTGACACTCTGAGACATGGGCCCTCATGTAATGTGAGACACTGACACTCTGAGACATGAGCCCTCATATAATGTGAGACACTGACACTGTGAGACATGGGCCCTCATATGTGAGACACTGACACTTTGAGACATGGGCCCTCATGTAATGTGAGACACTGACACTCTGAGACAGGACCTCATATAATGTGAGACACTGACACTGTGAGACATGGGCCCTCATATAATGTGAGACACTGACACTCCGAGACATGGGCCATCATATAATGTGAGACACTGACACTCCGAGACATGGACCCTCATGTAATGTGAAATACTGACACTCTGAGACATGGGCCCTTCATATAATGTGAGCCGCTGACACTCTGAGTCATGGGCCCTCATATAATGTGAGACACTGACACTCTGAGACGTGGGCCCTCATGTAATATGAGACACTGACACTGTGAGACATGGGCCCTCATATAATGTGAGACACTGACACTCTGAGACATGGGCCCTCATGTAATATGAGACACTGACACTGTGAGACATGGGCCCTCATATAATGAGAGACACTGACACTCTGAGACATGGGCCCTCATGTAATATGAGACACTGACACTGTGAGACATGGACCCTCATATAATGTGAGACACTGACACTCTGAGACATGGGACCTCATATATTGTGAGACACTGACACTCTGAGACATAGACCCTCAAATAATGTGAGACACTGACACTCTGAGACATGGGCCCTCATATAATGAGAGACACTGACACTCTGAGACATGGGTCCTCATATAATGAGAGACACTGACACTCTGAGACATTGGCCCTCATATAATGTGAGACACAGACACTCTGAGACATGGATCCTCATATAATGTAAGACAGTGACACTCTGAGACATGGGCCCTCATGTAATGTGGAGACAATGATCCTCTGAGACATCGCCCTCATGTAATGTGAGTCACTGACGCCTGAGACATGGGCCCTCATAACGTGGAGACACTGACACTCTGAGACATGGACCTTCATGTAAAGTGAGACAATGACACTGTGAGACATGGGCCCTCTTGTAAACTGAGACACTGACACTCTGAGACTTGGGCCTCATAATGTGAGACACTGACATGCTGAGACATGGGCCCTCCTGTAATATGAGACACTGACACGTTGAGACATGGGCCCTCATGTAATGTGAGACACTGACACTCTGAGACATGGGCCCTCATATAATGTGAGACACTGACACTCTGAGACATGGATCCTCATATAATCTGAGACACTGATACTCTGAGGATCTATGTGATAATGGCAATCGCCGATGGGTGATCGCAGTTAGGGCAACGGCACATCACCACAAAAACATTTTGGCGATGTACCCCCCCCCCAGCGCACAGCAAAACGGACTGGAGACGTGTAATTTAACATTTTATGCTGGGGGCTTCACCGCCCGCACTGCCCTACTTAAGTATTCTCAACTCTAGGTGGTGCATGTTGGGGGGGTGCAAACACAGCAACAAATATGTTGGGCCGGGTGCAACAAAATGTACCTGGACTCGAACCCAGCACCATTCCCACCCCAGCCCTGAACCCACCCACCATGGCACAGAAGCAGCTCGGCAGCTCACCGCAGAGCCACCCCTTACAATCCTTTCATCCCCTCCCACCCCTCGCTCACTGTGCTCACTCCCCCTCTTCGTGCATAGGCATGTAGCGACAGGATGTTGCTATTTTGTGCAACCCCCCCATCCGGTCGCCCACCTTCCCAAGTCACCCCGATGACAGGTGTCGCAATTGAGTCACCCTTTCGGTAGGCACCCAATCGCGATCACCAAAGTCACGGGATACCACACTCTTGAGACATGGGTCCTCATATAACATGAGACACTGACACTCAGGGTAATGTGCCCTCATATAATGTGAGACATTGACACTCTGAGACATGGGTCCTCATATAGTGTGAGCACTGACACTCTGAGACATGGGCCCTCATGTAATGTAAGACACTGACACTCTGAGACATGGGCCCTCACATAATGTGAGGCACTGATGCTCTGTGTCACCTGCCCTCATATAATGTCAGACAATGACACTCTGAGACATGGGTCCTCAAATAGTGTGAGCACTGTTACTTTGAGACATGGGCCCTCATACAATGTGGGACACTGACACTCTGAGACATGGGTCCTCATGTAATTTGAGACACTGACACTCTGAGACATGGGCCCTCATGTAATGTGAGACACTGACACTCTGAGACATGGGCCCTCATGTAATGTGAGACACTGACGCTCTGGGTCACCTGCCCTCATATAATGTCGGACAATGACACTCTGAGACATGGGTCCTCATATAATGTGAGACAATGACACTCTGAGACATGGGTCCTCAAATAATGTGAGCACTGATACTTAGAGACATGGGCCCTCATACAATGTGAGGCACTGACACTCTGAGACATGGGCCCTCATGTAATGTAAGACACTGACACTCTGAGACATGGGCCCTCATGTAATGTGAGACACTGACGCTCTGTGTCACCTGCCCTCATATATGTCAGATAATGACACTCTGAGACATGGGTCCTCAAATAGTGTGAGCACTGTTACTTTTAGACATGGGCCCTCATACAATGTGGGACACTGACACTCTGTGACATGGGTCCTCATGTAATTTGAGACACTGACACTCTGAGACATGGGCCCTCATGTAATGTGAGACACTGACACTCTGAGACATGGGCCCTCATGTAATGTGAGACACTGATGCTCTGGGTCACCTGCCCTCATATAATGTCGGACAATGACACTCTGAGACATGGGTCCTCATATAATGTGAGACAATGACACTCTGAGACATGGGTCCTCAAATAATGTGAGCACTGATACTTTGAGGCATGAGCCCTCATACAATGTGAGACAATGACACTCAGAGACATGGGCCCTCATGTAATGTGAGACACTGACACTCTGAGACATGGACCTTCATATAATGTGAGACACCGACACTGTGAGACATGGGCCCTCATGTAGTGTGAGACACTGACACTGTGAGACATGGGCCCTCATGTAATGTGTGACACTGACACTCTGAGATATGGGCCCTCATATAATGTGAGACACTGACACTCTGAGATATGAGCCCTCATATAGTGTATGACACTGACACTGAGACATGGGCCTTCATATAATGTGACACTGACAGTCTGAGACATGGGCCCTCATATAATGTGAGACACTGACACTCTGAGACATGGGCCCTCTAGTAATGTGAGACAATGACACTCTGAGACATGGGCCCTCATGTAATGTGAGACACTGACACTCTGAGATATGGGCCTCAAGTAATGTGAGACACTGACACTCTGAGACATGGGCCTTCATGTAATGTGAGACACTGACACTCACAGACATGGGCCCTCAAGTAATGTGAGAGAATGACACTCTGAGACATGGGCCTTCATGTAATGTGAGACACTGACACTCTCAGTCATGGGCCCTTATATAATGTGAGACACTGACATTCTGAGAGATGGGCCCTCATGTAATGTGAGACACTGACACTCTGAGACATGGGCCCTCATGTAATGTGAGACACTGACACTCTAAGACATGGGCCCTCATGTAATGTGAGACACTGACACTCTCGGTCATGGGCCCTTATATAATGTGAGACACTGACACTCTGAGACATGGGCCCTTATATAATGTGAGTCACTGACATTCTGAGACATGGGCCCTCATGTAATGTGAAACACTGACACTCTGTGACATGGGCCTTCATATAATGTGACACTGACACTCTGAGACATGGGCCCTCATGTAATGTGAGACACTGACACCCTGGGTCACCCTGGGACATGGGCCCTTATATAATATGAAACACTGACACCCTGGGACATATGTACTCATCCTGTGAGAGACTGACACAAGTAACATAAATCTGTATTGGGTTTTGATGTGCACTTCATATTTTTATTGAAGTTCAAAGATATTCCTTCTTGGTTTCCAGAATGGCACAGTGGGTAGCACTGCATTTTCCCGTGCTGGTGACCCAAGTTTGGAATCGAGCTCAGGAGGCTGGCTGGTCAGTCTGACAGCTAGGGAGGTGCTGCCACTTGGGTGTGCTCCCAGCCCAGGGAGGACATCTGGTTCCACCACTCTGGTGACCTTTGCGGTGGTCCATGGAAATTTCCTCCACAGGGAGCTAGAGAATGATGTGGCCAGCAGAGGGAATGCCAGATGTCAGGGAAGGTGGGCGGGACAAGAAATACTGGGAGAAAATGCTCGAGTGGAGTAGGCTTTGTGATGTGAAGCCCTGCCTGCTCACACCATCACCAAGCACCTGAAGATCTGGATTATTCTCCAGTGGTTGGAGGATGGCCCTCCCGCTTCTGGCCCCACCACAGCAGGCAAGCTATGGAAAATACATGGTAGGTAAGGTCAGGAAGATGGGGTCAGCAGGAGGGCAGTAGGGACATTGCTGAGTAGCCTCCTATCCACTTAAAAAGGTCGAAAAGCCTCTATGAAAAAAAATGTTCCTGCTTTTATAGGTAAATGGCAAAAGACACTGAATACACAAACTCAACTTTAAAAGGTCTGCCTATTTCCCCAAAAACACTTTGCACGAGATGCAAGCCTGTAATAGTCCGATTATGCATTTTATTTTTATATTGAACTGCATAAAAGAATAATATTCCTCCTTTATTCCTTCCTTCTTACATTGGAAATTGTTGGTGACCCTGCAGTCCCCTACCCCTGACCCTCATCTAAGAATAGACACACACACACACACACACACACACATATGCACTTTTTTCTTAGTCCTTTAAACATTTTTGTTTAAAAAGTTTCTTTTAGTTTTCTAATGTAATTTGAATTTCTTTTCTTGCCATTGTGCAGTGCTGTTTTGCACTGTCAGGCAGTACTGTGGACTTATATGTACACTGACTGTACAGCCTCTGCTCTCAAGTCTAAGCAGTCACCCCCCATCCACACACAGTTTCTTTCATGCTTTTCTGTATTTATCTTTCACTTAGTTTATGTTCTTTCACTGCAAGGCACATACCCCCCCACCCCAGTTCCAAGGTACAGATTCCCCAAATAGCAGGTCGTAACTTAGAAGAAGCAAGAGGTCTGCAGAGCTTTCCTCACTAGTCATCCACTTATAGGAGTGCCTCCTGGCCCTTGGAACAGGGAGTCTGTGAAGCAGTGCTGCTACTGCTCAAGCCTGGAGGACCTTTGGATCTAGGGTTTGTCAGTTAGTTGTAAAGCAAGGCTGCAAGGAATTGGACCAGGCTGATGTGAGCCCCCAGGATGCTGTGTCCAGGTTCACACCCCTGCCTGGAGACTGTATACAACCTACGTGGTTGAGGGGATTGGGTTCATTCTTTCTCCTGTGGTAGCAAGGTTCTTCCCAAAGCAAATAATGAACAGTGCAGTGCCTCCACCTAGAGAGAGAATAATGGGTCAGATGTCATGTGCTGTACAATCCCCTTGATGTAGTACCTACCTACCTCCCACATGGGATCGGACTACCCCAGGGACCACTAAGACAGTTATTACCTTTATCAATAAACTCTTCAATACACAGAGGTAAAATACAACCAATTAACAGTGCCTTTATTTAAGAACACAGGCCTGGCACCTGGAATAAAAGAAAAGGTTTAATAGTTGCAAGTCACCTTGAGCACTCCCACCTTATAGCAATGCACCCTAAGAGCTACTGTACACCCTCTCAGATACCACACAGTTTGTGGAAGCACCTGCCTAAACAAGGACACAAAAAATTGTTCAGCACAGGGTGTGGTGAACTCTTGCCTAAGATCACATTTCCTACTTTTGCTGCTTAATCTGAACCCTAACTGGTGCATTACCACAATTTTTGCAAAGAATTTTCCTTTCTTTTGAGATAGCAGAATTGTATCATATCCATGCGCTGGGCCCTGTGCTTCCAGGACTCCATGTCACAAATTGCTAGATGACAGGCAAAATTACATGTCATGAATGGTGAACAATAGGATCAGGTTCCATACCTACCTCATGGCTAAAAATTACCTCGGCCTCTCACCCCCTGGGCTCGTCCCCTTAGTCCACCAGGCCCCGAAGCTTAAGCACACTCGGAGTTCTGCCAAGCCACGGCCCCCTCCCTCATGAACAGCCTTCCAACCTTGCTTGTAAATGAAAATAGAATTGGCCCTTTCAAAACCCTTCTCAGGGACCACCTCCAGGCCTCAAATACCTGTGATTGTTACTTAACCCCTACCTCTCCCTTCCTGCTTACCAGTGCCACTGGCCTGCCTACCTTAGGCTTCCAGACCTAAGATATATCTCTGAGCTTTACCATATATCTCCAACTGTACTAATTATCCCTAGTTTCTGATTGTTAGCCTTCACTGTTTCCTAGTATTCATTGCTGAACTGTGTTCTCGTTGAATTGTTATGTAAAGTCTATTATGTACCGAATTTCTGTGACATGGAACCTTTGTAAATGAGTCTTTGACTCAAAGGTATTTCCGATTCCTCAAAAAATAAATAAATAAAATATGCTGAAGTCCATCCTGATGTATAAAGATAGGTTTGGGTAGGTATTTTTTCAAATTAAATACCAGAATCAAGCTAAACAACTGCCATTTAGTGAAATACAGGTCTTGGAGTCTGATTTTTCCTCAGTATTTGCTTCCTATACCGTACTGAATGTGGTTGGTAAATAGTATCGTTCGAGTGGTAATTAAAATACATGTCACAAGTTAGTGTACAACAGGAACAAAATTACATGTTATGAATGGTAAATATCCAGGAACAGCGAAGGTAATCCTAATGCATAAAGATAGGTTTGGGAAGATATTTTTTAAATTAAATACAAGAATTGAGCTAAACAACTGTCCTTGACCGAAATACAGGTTTTGGGGTCTGGCTGTACCTCAGCATTTGCTTATTATGCCATTTTACAATGCAGTTGGTAAATAGAATCACTTGAATGATAAATAAGAAAAACCTGTTGCAAAACACTGCATAAATGGTAAACTTATATGTCATGACCAGTAAATTTCCCCCATGAATGATAAAATTAAATGTCATGACCAGTAAATTTCTGAGGAATGACTGAAGGTAATCACGATGGTAAAGATAGGTTTTGGGGGGCAGTTGTTAAAATGAAATTCCAAAATTGAACTAAAGAACGGTCCTTTACCAAGATGCAGATTTGGGGGTCTGATTGTACCTCAATATTTGCTTACTGTGCCATTTTACAATGTGGTTGCTAAATAGTATTGCTCGAATGGTAAATAAGGAAAACCTGTTGCAAATTACTGTATGAAGAGTAAATGATATGTCACGATTGGTAAAGTACGCTCGGACTGAAAAATTGTATGTTGTGACTGGTAAATTTCCCACACGAATGGTAAAATTATATGTTGTGACCAGTAAATTTCCACATGAACAGTACAATTATATGTCATGACTAGTACATTTCTGCACAAATATTAAAATTACATGTCGTGACCAGTAAATTTCTGTATGAATGGTAAAATTACATGACGCGACCAGTAAATTACCAAGGAACCAGTGACAGTAATCAGGATGGGTAAAGATAGGTTTGGGGATTTACTTTTTAAAAAAAAATTCCACACTCAAACTAAAGAACTGTCATTTAGCAAGATACAGGTTTTGGGATCTAATTTTATCTCAATATTAGCTTCTTAATGCCATTTTTTAAATTGTGAAAAAAAACAAGATGCAGTTATCATGATTAGTTAACTCTGGAGCTATATAATATTTTTTCAAGAAAACCTTCCAAAAGCACAACATTGGCTTGGATCCCTTCAACCCTGAAAATTTCATGAAAAAATACCACACTGTCTAGGCTGTGAGAGCAAAAAATATCCAATGCTAAGTATAGGGAAATAAAAGTTTTTTTTCTGTTTTGTGGTGCCCTATATCTCAAAAACTGAACAAGATAGCATCACAAAACTTTCACATCTTGGGACTCTAGCAACCTAACCACACATGCCAAATTTTGGGCTATTTCATCAAATGACGCCAAAGTTATTAAGGTGCAAAAATTGGGGTTTAACATTAAACAGCCTACTGAGCCCTAACTATAGGGGCACTACTGAACCCCTATAATATAGGAACATAGGAAAGTGACAGCAGAAAAGGACCGACAGGCCCACCTAGTCTGCCCATTTGCCTAGCGTCCCCTAGGCTTGCTCTGATTTCCCTCCCCCTTCCTTCAACAGCCCTCTATGTCTGTCCTCCCAAGTCCTCTTGAACCCTCCCACTGTATTTTGCCCACCACTGTTACGGGCAGCCTGCCCAGGTGTCCACCACCCTCTCAGTAAAGCAGTATTTCCTGATGTTACCACTAAACTCCCCCAGTTGGAGATCATGCCTCCTTTCCTGGGACATCCCTTCAATTGGAATAGGTTCTCTGTAGGCACTTTACTGATCTCTTTAGGTACTTAAAAGTCTCTATCATGTCCCCTCACTCCCTTCTCTGTTCCAGGAGTACATGTCTAGGGCTCCCAGTCTTTTCTCATACGGTGCGGCACTTCACCATCTTGGTTGCCCTCCTCTATACCTGCTTCATCCTTTCCACGTTCTTTTTAGGTAAGGCCTCCAGAACGGGACCCCATACTCCAAATGAGGCCTGACCAGTTGGGTGTACAAGGGCATCAGGACCTCTTTCTTCCTGCTGGTGATCCCTCTCCCAGTGCAATTCAACAAACTGTTTGCCTTTACCACTGCCTCCCACTGCCTCAGCCACCTTCAAATCCTGGGAGATGATGATGCCCAGGTCCTCTATAAATTTATATATATATATATATTTTTTTTTTTATTATTATTATTTATTTTAGTCTTTGGTAACTGGGTGAGGCCCACTAGGCACAAGTGCCTGTTTTCAGGGGCAACCTGGGAGCACTGGGTGGTTAAGTGACTTGCACAGAGTCACACAGTATGCAAGTGGAGGTTGTGAGAATCAAACCAAGGTCTGGTTTGCTGGATGTACCAAGCTCATTCACACCTCGCTACTCTAACCTCTAGTCATATTTCTTGAAGAAGCTACATTACATAAGAGCAGTGAAACAGTGAAAATATATATGATTGACTGTATGAGCTGTTTTATTGAAAAAAAGATACTTTATTGATATTTGGTGAGTGGTGTCTAATGAACGGAGTTCAGTCAGTAGAGGGAAGTGACCAGCAGGGTGCCTGAGGGATCAATGCTAGGCCCAGTCCTCTTTAATGTCTTCATAAATGACATTGCAGAAGGGCTAGAGGGAAGGTGTGCCTTTTGCAGATGACACTAAGATCTGCATTGAGGTCGACACTCTGGAGGGGTGGAAAAATGAGAAGGGATCTCAGCAAGCTGGAGCAGTGGTCAAGTGTATGACAGCTAGGATTCAATGCAATGAAGTGCAAGATTATGCACTTAGGGCACGGGATCCCAAGGGTGGCTTACCCATGGGGGTGTTATGCCACCAAACAGGAAAGGGATCTGGGGGTGATTATATCTGAGGACCTAAAGGTCGCTGGACAGTGTGAGAAGGCAGTCAGCCTTGCTTGTAGAGCAGAAAGCAGTTAACTAAAAGAAGCTACATTTTCTTATTAATTTAACACTTGTATCTCAGCAGGAGTCAGTGTCTGTTGAGATTAAGCAAGACAGATACTTTATTAGAAGTAGAAGGGGTCTTATTTAGGGTTAAAAAAAGAAAGAAAAGAAAGTCAGTGTGTGTTCTGTGCTGTGAAGGGTACTGTATCAACTTACTTTGTTAAACCAGTAGGGGGGAGAGAGAGCTTCATTGGGGGTGTGGCTTATACACTATAAAAGCAGGTGACTCAAATTACAACTTCCTGTTGCTTGCCTTGCTTATAGATCAGAAAGCAGCTAACTAAAAGAAGCTACATTTGCATTTACGTGTGTCCGCTGTGTCCGCTGAGCACGCTGAAACTGCTGCATTAGACAAACTTGGATAAGATAATTTTAGCATATCCTCTACTTAGTAAATATAAACCTTTAATAATGGAAAAAGAACTTAGTAAGTGTATGCAATGTTTAATGTATAGTGAGGGTAAGTATGGGGAGCGAGTATTTATGTGCTAATTGCCATCTGATTACTACTCTTGAAGCAGAGATAGCGTTCTGTCTTAATATTAAACCAGTTTCTACTGATATTAGGAATTGGAAAGTTACATTGATCTTATGGATGAACAACTTCATTCTAATGAACAATTTTCTTCACATTCAGGTAGCATTTCTATGCCTCCTGATGAGGAGACAATTGTAACAACTAGTACTGGTATACCTGTTGCCTCTGCCCCCTCTTATAAGGTGGATGATTATCCACCCTCTTCTCATGATAATGATGACTGGACATTGTCACAAAGCCTCTTAAAAACAGGAGGGGTGGTCAAATACACAATAGTGCCCCTATTGAAACTCGTAATAGGTTTGAGCAATTGACTGCATCAAATAATGAAGTGCTACATGATTTATCCTGTGCATCACCCTCTGTTGATAATAATGGTTCAAAAACACTTTTCAATCAGGAGTTAATGCCCATGAATACTTGTCCTAGTAAGTCTCAGCTACCAAATCAATACCTATTAAGTTAATCGCTCCAGAGTGTGTTAAACAATCACCTGTTTCTGATTCTTGTACCCCTACTGTCTCAAAACAAGTGTTAGTCCTGGGAGATTCAATCATTAAGCACATTGACAGGGCGGTATGCAATAGTGACAAGAGCAACCGCACTTGTTCTAGCTTCCGTGGGGCCAGGGTATCTGACATTACCTCCATGATGCCTAAAATTTTACAGAATGCGGGGGAAAATCCACTGGTTATCATACATGCCGGTGTTAATGATATAAACAACACCCCATTTAATCAGTTACAACAGGGACTATGTGGCATTATGTAACCTGTTACTTGATTGGGGATGCTGTGTATGTATATCTGAAATTCTACCTGTCCCGACAGCAACATCTGTCATGACGCAGAAAATCAAATCCCTAAAAGAATGGTTGAGAAAGTGGTGTTTTAAGCAGGATATACCCTGTATTACCCACTGGGAATCATTTTCAGATTGTTCTTCCTTGTTTTGCTGGTCCGGTTTACATCTCAGTCGTAGGGGTAGTACACTTATGGGGAAAAGTATCACTAAAATCATAAATCATTGTTTAAACTAAAAACAATGGGGGAGAATGGGTCTATTCCCAAGTCTCTGAATACATACCAAAATATTATTACAACTATATGTAAATTCCTAGCTTTGAATGAAAGATCTTTAAACCAACTCAAATTAGCAGAATTTGAAGCCAAATGTAAACTTTAAATATAGGTGCGGTGGGAGTAATCGAAACTTGGTGGGACGATCCTCAATTTGGTCCAGAGAAATTCCAGGTTATAAGTTATATCATAAAACAGATTAGATAAGCAAGGCGATGGAGTTTGTATGTACATACGAAATGATATTCCTTCTTTTGAAGTGTGTTCTCCTTTCCTTTGGAAAGTATATGGGTTAAAATCTTATTGAAGGAGCAGTCCTATATAACTATTGGCAACATCTATCAACCTCCATCTGCAAATTCAGATTACATAACTGATATATTTAAAGAAATTACAAATTTTTCAGAATCTCAAGATACTGTAATATTTGGTGACTTTAACCGCCCACATATTAACTGGGACTCATTGTCAGGACAGTCCTATGCCGAGAAAGGACTAATAGATGTGGTAGTTAGTATTGGATTGCAACAACTTGTTACTGAGCCCACTCGAGGTCCTAATATTCTGGATCTATTATCTACTAACACAGAGCAACAAATTAGCAATTTACAAATTTGGGATCCACTTGGGACCAGTGATCATTCATCTATTCTTTTGAAATTCAACAGTTTAAAACTACACAAAGGAAGTTATACTATACAAAAATTATAACAAAGCAAATTTTCTAAAATCAATGCATACTTACAAAACATGAACTGGGAATCTAATCTTCTTAATTGTACAACACAACAAGCGTGGGATTTTTTAAAACATTGTACATTATTTGGAAAATACCTTTATTCCATCTAAGAGGAAATTTAACAATAAAGGAAAAATTCCCCACTGGTTCAACAAGACAATTAAAAGTCAGATTAAAATAAAATTAAACATGTTAGGAAACTTAAGAATAGTTCTGTTCCATTTAAAACTACTCTATTACATAAATACAGACTATCTGTGAAAACTTAAAAATTATATTAAATTGGCAAAAATAAGCTAGAATTTAAACTAGCTCACACAAAGACTGTCACAAATCTCTTTTCTCCTATATAAATAGTAAAAGGTGTATCAAGGACCATTGGTCCCATTATAACCAATGGCTCTTCTCTATCTGATATAGAAACCTCAAATCTCTTTAATAAGTACTTCTGTTCTGTCTTCTCTCAAAGATCACCTATTAGTACATTTAAAGTTCACCACATAGATTATCATAGGTTCTATCTAACTGACATTATACAGGCTATCAAAAAACTAAAAAAAAAAATACTAGTCCAGGCCCAGACGGTATTCATCCATGGTTTCTGATCGAAACCTCTATAAATATTTCTATACCTTTGTCAATTATTTTCAATAAATCCTTACAAGAAAGCAATGTACCAAATGATTGGCATTCAGCAATAGTTACTCCCATATTTAAAAAAGGCAATAGAGGTTCTGTGCAAAATGATCATCCAATTAGCCTGAATTCAGTGGCTGGTAAATTAATGGAATGAGTAATGAAGTCTCCAATAGATCAAGATTGTGAAAAATTAGGAATTTATGATTCAAATCAGCATGGGTTTACTCTCAAGTATTCCTGCACCACCAATCTGATATCTTTTTACAATAATATAAGTACTCTACTAGATGTGGGTATCCCTACTGATGTAATTCTTTTGGACTTTAGTAGAGCTTTCGATAAAGTCTCACATGAAAAACTCATTACTAAAATGCACAACCTAGGTTTGTCACCTGATATTGTCAACTGGACTTTAAACTGGTTGACAAATTGTTCTCAGAGCGTCAGAATTAATATCTTGCCTGATTCGGGTAGTGTGACAAGTGGTGTACCACAGGGGTCGGTCTTGGGACCAACATTGTTTAACTTCTTTATCAGATTTACAAACAGGGCCAAATAACTTCATAGTTAAATTTGCAGACGATACTAAATTGGGGGGCAAGGTTAATAATCAAGAAAATATTTCTGCATTAAAGAAGGATTTGGAAAAATTAACACTTCGGGCAAATGAAAATCATATGCAGTTTAATCAAGACAAATGTTTAGTAGTGCATTTCGGTATAAATAATCCAAAAATGATATATCATATAAACGGACTACCACTTCACTCATCAAATTGTGAAAAAGATTTAGGGATATATGTTAATAATAAACTTACATCAAATGATCACTGTGTTAGAACTGCTTGCATGACCAACAGACTTTGAGGCAAATAAAACACACTTTTGTTAATCGTACTGAACAATGCCTTATTCCATTGCATAGGGCATACATTAGACCGTATCTAGACTATGGCTCCCCTTTCTGGAATCCAAACCAAAAAAAAGACATAGCAATTCTTGAACAGGTTCAAAGGAGAGTAACTAGAATGATTCCAAGATTAACAAACTTGGATTATCAGAACAAATTAAAAGTTACTGGTCTCTTCTCTCTTCAAACCAGAAGATTAAGAGGTGATATGCTTATGGTTTTTAATTTAATAAATTTACCAGATCTAATGGAAAAATGTGGTCTAACACTCTCCAAAAGGAGACATGTTCCGAGACTGCATAATAAACAGCTTGAAGTAAAAACTTATAAAACCCAGCAAAAGGGGAAACTTTTTTCCAATAAGAGCATCCATTGTATGGAACACCTTGCCACAAGAATTGGTAGAGGCAACTGTGCCACTGTCTTTAAAAACAAATTAGATGTTTGGTTGAGGGATAATAGATACATACTGTTCCACATAGTGTGGGGGACAGTCTCGATGGGCTCTGGCCTTCTTCTGTTCTTTCACACCAAGTAATACCAAGTAAGGGCCAGCAGGATACTGGGGTGCATAGGGAGAGGCATCACCAGCAGGAAAAAGGAGGTGGTGATGCCACTATACAGATTATTGGTGAGACCTTATCTAGAGTACTGTGTCCAGTTCTGGAGGCCACATCTCAGAAAGGATGTAGACAGGCTGGAGGCAGTCCAGAGAAGGGCTACTAAAATGGTACAGGAGCTGCACTAGAAGTCATATGAGGAGAGACTGAAAAAGCTCAATATGTATTCGCTGGAGATGAGGAGGGAGAGAGGGGACATGATAAAGACATTCAAATATCTCAAAGATATAAATAAGGTAGGGGGTAGCATATTTCAAACAAGAGGATGGACAAGAACTAGGGGGCATGATATGAAGCTGGAGGGAGGTAGAATCAGGGGTAATGTAAGGAAATACTTCTTTACAGAAAGGGTGGTGGATGCTTTGAACAGCCTCCCCGCAGGGGTGGGGGGGGCACAAATGGTGGAGGAATTAAAAAATGCATGAGATAGATGTAAAGGAACACTAGAGGCAGGGAAAAAGGTAAACCATTGATCATCTACGGTCTGCAGCATAAGCAATAGGTAGGAAAAATGGGCAGATTAGATGGGCTAGGCAGTCCTTTTCTGCTGACAAATTCTATGTATTTATGTATCTATGTATGGAACAAGAGGTAGTTCAGGGAGAGATTAAAGGCTAGTGGTACCAAACAGACAGGAAAATTATGCACATTTAAGAAGTAGTCAGTTAGTAGTTTTATTTCCAAGTATTTTTCTTTTCCTACAGCTTGTTAGAAAGTTTTATATGTGATAATATGGTGCTGTATAGGTAGAATAGCTTTTAGCCTAGCAGCTGACATATCTGTCTCTAGTCCCTAGTTCACACCTGCCCACTACATCATGAGCATTGTGATCTCACTGACAGTGGCATCACAAGTGACTGACCTGGCAGCTACTGACTGTTCCTAAGCAGCAATGATGTCATAGTCAGTGAGGTCACAATGCTGATGATGTAATGGAAGGAACAGAGCTAGATATGTCAGTTGCCAGGCAGAGTGCTGTTCCACACATCACACATACTAACATCAGGTAAACAATCTTCTAATTAGCCACAGGCAAAAAAAAGTACTCAGATATAAAAGGTAATGGTTGACTGCTTTAAAAACTACTATTAGTTGTAGGCAGTACTCTAGCTCTTTAATCAACTAGAAACTGAAGTTAAAACAATATTAAAAGATGAAAAGATTAATGACTTTATATTTAAATTTAAGAAGTCATTAGAAGAATCGGAAGAATTTATTAAAGAACAGAAATCAGAAAATAAGAAGGGATATACAGGAGTATAAAAATAATAAAGTATCCCAAAAGGTCTAAATAAGAATTATATACAGAGACAAAACTTTAATTTAAACTCAGATGACAGCATATATGCATACTCAACTACCACTACAGAGACAGGTAGTATAGATTACCTTTTTAGGGAGGTCGCCAGACCAGCCTCATTGAGTTCTTCGACTGGGTGACATGGACAGGAGAGGCGGATCAGGGAGGGCAATGGATGTGGCATACTTGGATTTCAGAAAGCCTTTAATACGGTGCCACATAGAAGGTTATTAAGAAGCTGGAGAACACAGGGAGTGGGTAAGATGGTGGTAAGGTGGGTGGAGAATTGGCTGGATAACAGGACACAAAGGGTGGTGGTAAATGGCAGTTACTCAACAGAGGGTAAAGTGACCAGTGGGGTACCACAGGGATCAGTGCAAAAGCAAGAGTGTTGGACTTTAGGAGGGCTGACTTTGGGAAAATGGGAGAGGCCTCAGAAAAGCACTAGCAAATGGGCAAGAAGAAGGGGTGGAGGAACAATGGGGCGAAAATCAAAACAGCCATCACAGATTCAACAAGCCTTTGTGTAAAGCAAATCAACAAAGCAAAATGAAGGAAAAAAACACTATGGTTCTCAAAAGAGGTGACGGGAAGGTTAAGGAGAAAAGGTAGCATTCAGAAAGTATAAGGAAATACAGAAGAAGCAGGACAGAAAACTATACTAGTTAAAGCAGAAGGAAGTGGGAAGGCAGTCAGAATAGCAAAAGCCCAAACTGAGGAAAAGATAGCCAACTCAGTTAAGAAGGGAATAAAACCTTTTATAGGTACATTAGGAGTGAAGAAAGATGAAGGGAGGGATAGTGAGGCTTAATAAAAAGGAGAGGGTGGGCAGAGGATGACAGTGAAAAGCAAGGATACTGAATAAATATTTCTGCTCAGTATTCACAAAAGAAGAAAGGGGAGGTACCTAAATCAAAGAATAGAAGCACTCTGGATAGGAGGTCGATACCAGTCCATTCACAGAAGAAAGGGTTCTGAAAGAACTCTTAAAACTGAAGGTGGACAAAGCAATGGGGCCTGACGGATTCACCTGAGAATTCTAAAGAACTAAGGTAGAGCTAGAGACATCACTGACTACCCTTTTAATAAATCATGGGAGGATGGTGTGGTACTGGAGGACTGGAGGAGGGCAGACATCATTCCCTTCACAAAAGGGGAGCAAGACAGAGGTAGGAAACTAAAGACCTGTTAGTTTGACCTCAGTGGTAGGAAAATGATGGAATCACTTCTAAAGGAAAGAATTGTTGAGTTCCTAGAGGCCAGTGGGGCACAGGACCCAAGGCAGCATGGATTCACAGCAGGAAGACCGTGTCAGATGAATCTAATAGATTTCTTTGACTGGGTGACCAATGTAGTAGACCAGGGAGGGGCTGGGGACATGGCCTACCTAGACTTTAGCAAGACATTTGACACAATCCCCACACAAAAGATTAATATATAAGTTAGCCAGCCTTGGAGTGGGTCCTGAAGTGGTAGCCTGGATAAAAAATTTGCTGGACAACAGGATACAGAGGGTAATAGTAAACGGAGTTCACTCTGAAGAAAGGAGGGTTACTAGTGGGGTACTGCAGGGTTCAGTACTGGGACCAGCCCTCTTTAATGACTTTATAAGTGACATTGCAGAGGGACTGGAAGGAAAAGTATGTCTCTTTGCAGACGACACAGAGATCTGCAACAGGGTTGATACAGAAGGTGGGGTGGAGAGGCTGCAAAGGGACTTGGCAAGGTTGGAGGAATGGTCAAATGTATGGCAGTTTAGATTCAGTGCAAACAAGTGAAAAGTAATGCACCTGGGAAACAAAAATCCAGGGAAGAGGGCACAATAGGGGGGTGAGATAATAACAACAACAGAAATGGAAAGGGACCTGGGGTAGTCATATCAGATGACTTTAAGGTGGGCAAGCAATGTGAGAAGGCAGTAAGGAGGGCTGGTGGGATACTGGGATGCATAGGGAGAGGCATCACCAGCAGAAAACAAGAAGTTGTTATCCCTCTGTACAGACAACTGGTGAGACCCCATCTGGAGTACTGCATCCAGTTCTGGAGACCCCATCTCCGCAAGGACATAGACAGGATGGAAGCTGTCCAGAGGAGGGCAACTAAAATGGTGCAGGGTCTGCATCAGAAGACATACAAAGAGAGATTAAAGAAGCTTAATATGTATACACTCAAGGAGAGGAGGGAGAGGGGGTCATGATAGAAACTTTCAAGTACATCAAGGGAATCAACAGAGTCCAAGATGGTAGCATCTTTCAGAAAAAGAGATGTGCAAGAACAAGGGGGCAAAATTTGAAGATAGAATGGGGATGGCTCAGCGGTAATGTGAGGAAGTATTTTTTCATGGAGAGGGTTGTGGATACATGGAACAGCCTTCCTGAGGAGGTAATGGAGTCAAAAACAGTGGGGGAATTCAAGAATGCATGGGACAGACATAAGGCAAATCTAGTGGGAGGTGGGAGGAAGTAAGCTGTTGGATAACTAGGATCTGCAGCCTATCCATTGGGTAGGGAAATGGGCAGACTAGGTGGGCCAAAGCAGTCTTTATCTGCCATCAAATTCAATGTTTCTATGTTTCAGTGCCGGGTCCAGTCCTCTTCAATGTCTTTATCAGCGACATTGCGGAAGGTCTAGATGGAAAAATTTGCCAGTTTGAAGATGACACAAAGCTCTGTAATAGGATGAACACACCAGAGGGAGTGGATAGAATGAGGATAGATATGCAGAAGCTTGAGGACTGGTCAAGGGACTGACAGTTGGAATTTAATGCTAAAAACTGTAAGATAATGCACATAGGGCACAGAAACCCAGGAACAACATATTGACTTGGGGGAGGGGGGATAGAATGCCCCAAGCAGGAAAGTGACTTGGGAGTTATCATCTCTGATGACCTCAAGGTAGATGTGATAAGACAGCAGGGAAAGCAAACAGAATGCTGGGATGCATAGCTAGGGGAATCACCAGTAGAAAAGGGAGGTCATAATTCCACTAAACAGAACATTAGTAAGGCCACGCCTCAAGTACAGTGTCCAGTACCTATGCAACGATATAGATAGGGTGAAGGTGGTTCAGAGGAGGCCAACCAAGATGGTGCAGGGACTACACCACAAACCCTATGAGGATAGGCTGAAGGACTTAAACATGTACTCCCTAAAGGAGAGGAGGGAGAGGGGGATAAGAGATGCTTATACCCTCACAAGGAGGAATAAGGTGCAGGAAAACATTTTCAAAGAAAAAGATGCTTGAGGATGAGGGGACATGGGCAGGGACCCTGGTTTTCCATTTTACCGGTAACACGGTAACAATCATGGAATCCTGCTTGGTCTGTGGATTTTGAATTCTTGTACTGGTGCCTCACAGAAATTGCATGTCACTGCACAGAATCTCTAAGATTTCAGTATCTTTTAATTTTTTTTTATTTTCTCTTTCTATGTCCCTTCTCATAGCATCAGTCTCCACTTTTCAGAGATCCCTAGGCTGGGTATCCCCTAGCTTCACCCCCAGGTAATGCTCAGGAGCTCCTGTGGGCCTGCCCCTATCCTGCCTGGGTTGTACCCCCCCAGGTAGGAAGGGAGGGGACCCCAGGTCACCCCTCCACACTCCCTTAGAGTGTGTCGGGCAGCCCAGTAGGTCCCTCATGGAGCCTGGTCATGAAGTCTGGGGCACCTGGGTCCCTTCTACCAGTGGCCAATATGGGGGTGATTGTTCCTGGTTTTCTGGTCTCTGTCCCTGAGGGCAACAGCACTAGAGGAGATCCAAGGAGGTAGGTCACATAGAGACATGCCACTGCTCCAGATCCTGGCTAGCATCCTCCCCTCCTGATCACTCTGCAGCACCATTGCACCACCACTCGTGATCATACAGATGGTGGTAAAGCAGCAGGACCTGCAGCCCACCCTCCTCAAAGGAGGAGAGCAGTCCCCCGGGTGCTTGATCCTACTCCACTGGCCAGACCTCCAGCAGCCCAAGTTCACTTCTGACCCTGGGTCACTGGCAGTGCAAGCAGTAATGCTACCGCAGCGCCAGCAGGCCGACCCAGATTTCAGCATCTTAAAATGAATGCTGCTGTGCTTCACATTCTTTCTGCTTTGCTGCTTATAGAATCAGTAAGGAAATCACCCGTACTGCTTTGTTATAATCAGCCATTCAGTTTAACCACCCATGCTTCCCACCAACATCTCTGTCACCTGAGGACTGCTTTCCTTCCTGAAACCACAGTTTTCATGTAGTATGTGCCTAAGAATCTTTTACTATTTATATTACACTGTATGATACAAAAAAAAAAACAAGTATCAGCACACTGGAAAATTGCAGGAAAAGTATCCTGAAATTGCAGAGATTTTTTGCAAAACTTGCTGGGAAATTGTGGGAGTTCTACTATAGATCCTGAGTGCTTCACAAAAAATCCTATAAAGCATATATTAGTCAGCATAAACTACTAAATGAGTACAGTAACAGTTGAATATGTTTTAAATATGAAGAAAAACTTCTGTTTCTAACATGAATCCTAAATGGATAAGATGTGTCCCCCAGGGCTCCATATTGGGCCCATTACTGTTTGCCATTTATATCAACAGCTTGGACGCAGGCATCAAAGATGCCAGTATTTACTTGTTTGCCGATGACACGGTGCTCTACTTAAGCCGGGAATCTCCTGAAGCTGCCTGCACTGAGTTACAAGCTGTCTTTAATACTCTGCAGTACCAGCTCCTTAGCAAAAAGTTACTACTAAATGCAAAAAAAAACAAGGCAATTCTTTTCTCACCATCAGACCTAGGCTTACTCTGCTGTCGCTAGTCCATTACCATCAATCTCTACTTTATTAGGAGAAAATCTTGAATTTGTGACTAAATTCAAATACCTTGGTATTTGGCTAGACAACAAACTCTCTTTGTGGAACACACAGAAGAACTGCTGAAAAACTGAGGCAGAGACTTGGTCTTTTTCAGAATTAAATGCCTCTTGACCACAGATGAAAAAAGACAGCTTGTCCAATCTCGTTCCTTTCTTTAATTGACTATGCCAACTTCATTTATGGCCATTGCCCCACCTCATATCTTGCAAAACTGGATGTATTATATCATAGAGCACTGAGATTATAACTTGCCGCGTACTCCACATCACTGCTCTTTACGCGCAGCCATAGGGTGGCCCTTCCTTCAATACAGGCGATATAGAAATGCAGCCCTATGGATGCTCCGACCCTCACCAACAAACTCCCACAATACATTGTTGACTGTCTCCCCCTTAGTCCTATTAGGAACTATGCCTTAAGAAGTCACTCGCTGATTTCTTTGAATGTCCCAAGGGCCAACACTCGCCTTGGAAGGGCCGCCATAAGCTATGCACTGCCTACTCTCTGGAATAGGATACAAAAATCGTTGAGACTTAGCTCACCTGTCAGTCCTGCCTTCTTTAAGACCCTCTAGGACAAAATGTTTGCTGAAATCTGTAATTGCTTCTATCACTCCTAGCAGCTTGACTGTTGTTCCTCTCTTCTTCAACACTAGTCCCAGCTGCTTATCCGGATCAGCCCTTGCCACTACTGCTCCCCTCCTCTGCCCCACTTGTCCTTAGTACCCCTGCATCTCTTACTCACCACCCCACTTCTGCCGCATTACCACCTAAGGCTATACACTGTTATGCGCACTCAGCTTAGGAATTTCCATCCAGGCCTGTAACGTTTTTCTGCTGGACAGGAATATAAATAATCTTTCTTTTTTTCTTCTATGGTTTGTATATGACATCCATACACATCTTGCTCCTGTGGGAACTGTATATATATGTATATATTACGTTCAGGTTGTGTTATGTATATCTTTCTTGTACATGTGACTAGGAATGTAAATACTCTGCTCCAATCAGTATTGTAAACATGTTGTTCCTTTTGTATTATGTATATTTATATGTAACTGTACAATTTTCCCTGCCAACAGCAGGTCCACCTTGTAAATGAGCTTGCTCAATGGTGACCGCCTGGATAAATAAAGATTTGATTGATTGATTGATTGATTGATTGAAGATGTGTTCCATCTTCCAAAATGTAAAACATCTGCCTCATACAGTGTTAGAATCTATTTAGTGAGCCACAGAAAATCAATATTAAATAAATCTAGAAAATAAACAAGTTTTATCAGTTTCTAGATGTAGAAGAAGCCTGATCAAAAGATATTTACAGTGCTCTGTCAACTATTCACCCACTTTGGTGTAAGAAAAATAAGCGGATGGAGTGGCAAATAGTTCAGTTTTAGTAAACAGTTGTTAAGTGTTTCATGTTCATAATTTGTACTGTAGGTACTATGCACTATTATTAAAATCATACATTAAAACATTATATATGGGTGTTATTATGGCTGGCAGTATAGCCTAGTAGTTAGAGTAACGAACAGTGATTGAACTGGATACATCCAGCAGACTTGGGTTTGATTCCCACAACCTACACTTGCATACTGTGTGACTCCAAGCAAGTCCTTAACCTCTCCAGTGCTTTTAGGTCACTCCTGAAAACAGGCAGTTCTGCTTAGTGGGCCTTACCTAGTTTACAAAGAATATATATAAAAAAATACCAATATATGTTTACTACAACTTAGAATAGTAGTCAGGGTACCATGTAATTTACCTGAGTTTTACTTGGGCTGCAATGATTTTGTATAGGCAAAGGTAAATGTTCAGATACATTTTACATGTTTTATAAGCTTGCTTTTAGATTTTAGTCAGGTTTTTATTGTATTCTTTGCATATGATCATTTAGGTTGTACATTGCTAAATGCAGGATCACAGTTACCAGCTAACTTATTCAAGTTTATAATCAACAGGCAATCCAAAATCCTCAGTTGTTTGAATGAAAACTAGTCTGAATAAAAGTATGTTCACAAGGAAAAAACTACCTTACTACTAATGAAAAGACTTCACAGTCAGCACCCCATTTAGGTGAATTAGATCATTTGCACCTTGTCTCCCACCTGCTGTTTCACTCTCTGTAACAACAAAAACTGTTCTGATAGACTGCTTCAGCAAAAAACAAATGTTAAGTATTTAAGTGTACTTATGTTTGGCCAGTGGATTTTGAAAGCACATTCAATGACACACAGAATGTAAGACCCCAGGGGCTGTACGATGCTGGTGGGCAGAGTGGTTGCTCAATTCACATCTCAACAAAGACATGAAAACTGGGAGACACCCTTTTCATGGACACCAAGTTAAAAAAAAGCATCCACATGTCTGGGAGATGCATGAACCCATTTGAAGATCCTCCTCTAATCACTTGTGGATTTTTAGGTGAAGACACTTTATTTAAAAGAAGCAAATTCAAGCAGGTTTTTTTTACTACTCCTACCCCCTGGCCATCCACTCCTTCAGGTCTGCCAAGGCCCCCTACTACCGCTGCTGAGTCCTGACCACCATTCACTGCCCCTTACTGATGTGCTACCAGGTAACCCAAAGTAACCCTTCACTGAGTGGGCCCCTACCCCTGTGGGAGGCTACCAGGGGAGGAGAATTGCCCCAAAGAGCTTCCTGTGTATCCTGGGCATGGCAGGGGTCAGAACAGACACATGTCTGGGGCTTCCAGCTTATGGAGGGACCAGCAGCCATCCTTTTGTTGGCCAACGGTGTTTTCCCATTTTCTTGGGAGCGTGACAGGCCACATGATGTCAAGGCACAAGCTGACCCATCACGCCCCTCCCGAGTGAGGGCTGACATGTTGTCATGCCTCTGGCCTCCACCAGGGGCCAGCAAGTGCTGAGCGTGAACCCACCCTCCCTCCCAGGAGAAGGTGAGTGGTGGTTGGACACTCAAGCCTTCACCCACCAGCTGGCCTTCCAACACCCAAGTCTGTTCCTAACCCTGGTCAGCGGTGTCACAGGCAGAAATCCAATTCAGGCAGTTAAATGATAGATAGGAAAAAACAAAGGTAGTCCACCTTAGCGGTGATGGATCAGATTAATTCACATCTGAGTTCTAACAAGCAAAGAGACCAAGTCATTTGTAACTTGTGTATGTGGGGTGTGGGTGTTGAAGAAAGAGGATCATAGTGCTGTCATTACTGCCATCACCCCTGAGGGATGTGGACTGCATTGTTGCTACTGCCATCACACCAGAGGAGCAGGGGCCATAATGCTTCTGCCATCACCACTGGTGGATGGGGCATGTAGTACTGCTGCCATCACACCTAAGGGACAAGGGCCGTAGTGCTGCTGGTTCTGTCACACCTGAGGAGGAGATCATAGTGCTGTTGCTGCTGCCATCACCATCACAACAGAGGGATGGGGCCATAGTGCTGTTGGTGCTGCCATCACACCTGAGGGATGGGGCCGTAGTACTTCTTCCATCACACCTTAGGGATGGGGGCTGTAGTGCTGCTGCTGCCATCATATCTTGTACCTAAAATAACTTTAAATTGATACAAGGATGGAAGGATGTGCAATAGTGGAGGTCAAAATTGCTAAAATGCATGTTAGCAGAGTTAAAAATTGTTAAATAAAGTACACAGAATCAAATACCGGTAAAACCAGATTTTGGCTTGGCAGACACTGGTGACAATATCGCTTTTAACAATGTGTAAAATGGAATATGCCCTTTCTCAATCCTGGTAAACCAGCGTCCCTGGACATGGGATGAAACTGGAGGGAGGGAGGGAGGTTTAGGGAGAACATGAGGAAGTACTTCTTCACGGAGAGAGTGGTGGACAAATGAAACAGCCTGCCAGAGGAGGTGGTGGGGACAGAAACGATTGCAGGATTTAAGAACACATGGGATAGGCATAGGGGGATACTGGTAGTTGGGGGAAGGGTAAAACCTTATTCTGGGAAAGATTGAATAAGCATTGTTAATTAACATCAATGAGCAGACTAGCTGGGCCATTAAAGGCCTTTATCTGCTGACAACATCTATGTATGTGTCTATGTATGTATCTATGTGACCTTAGCTATATAGGAACGATAACACTGAAGTTAAATACGATAACTTCCAAACATAAAAGCTGTATTTGGAGAAAAGATGTAAATTGACCTGTGGTGAGACATTTTATGGAGAAATCACACACAATACTACAACTTTCATTTCTAGGCATTCAACAAGTGAAAATGCTAAAAGGAAGGGAGATTGGGAAAAGCCTCTCCTCACACATGAGGCTAGATGGATAGTTAGAATGGAAACCCTTATTGGCCAACTGGGTTATTCTTATTGCCTCCCAAAATCTGGAATTCACTTCCCCTCAAATTCACCACTCATGCTCTTGCTACTCCATTAACTCTGCCCTCAAGAACTTCCTTGCCCTTCTTGTGCCTGCCATGACCTCCCTAATCCCCGCCACCTCTCCTAGCCCATATTACCATATGTCTACTCCCACCACTCCTATTTCCCTCTGATCATGCTCCTCCTTGTCCCCTACTCTCTCCTTCTAAAGTGCTCCTTCCCCTTCTTACTAATGTTTTCTTGGTAGAAAATTTTGGTGATGGTTGTGTTTTGTTAATTTTTCATATGGGGAGTTTGTGTGGTTAAGGTGAGGGATTGGAGCATTAATGGGAAGATAATAATAGTGGGCCAGAGGGATTTTTGTAATTTTCTTTTACTAATGTTTTGGCTGTTTTGTTTCTTGGATTTTAATTTTGTTTCTAACTAATTTTCACTTTAATTTAGTTTTTCATTTTTGGTGGTATGTTTTTAGAGTTTGTAGTTTTTCCTACTTTGATATATTCTTTATTATAAGACACATAGAGCCAAGGGGTTGTTATGATTTAAAAGCAAAAGGGTCACACCTTAACTTAGATGACCCTTATCCCCCTACTCTTACTGCCCTGCCCATGTTATGCTCTTGATCCCCCATCTGCCCATTATGCCCTGTTGAACATACTAATTTGCCAGCAGATTATGGTCTATTGAGCCTGCTCAAGTGTGCTGCTAACAATCCTTATACTGCAGCTGCCCTCCTCCCTGACCCCAGGAGTGTAGCCAGAAATTTCCATTTTGTACACAATCTCCAACAGTTACACTTCCAATTAAAAATGTACACATCCTTCCAAATGGCACCTCTTCCAAACAAGTCAGATTGTTGTCAGATGATTCCTCTACTCTCTAAAGAGGTTATACATGTATCGGACCCTCCTCAGTGGCCTACACTAACCCAAATACTACAGATTAGAATGATAATATTAACAGAGTAGCTTATGGTTTGTGACAGGCACTCAACAAAACTGTACACAAATGTGTACAGTGAGTATGCCTGTCTACACCCTTGCCTGACCCTCCCTCTTACCTTATCTAATCTCCTTTTGAAGCAGTCCACTGTTCTACAGGATACTACTTCCACAGGCAACGCATTCCACCCAGACACCACTCTCTCCGTAAAAAAGTGTCTTCTTTTCCCTCCTGAACCTTCCCTCCGGTCTGAGATTGTGACCTGAGTGTCCCTACCCCCTTAACTTGAATGGTCCCTCCATGCCTGTCTTGTTTATTTCCTTCATGTACTTGAAGGTTTCAATCATATCCCCTGTCTCCTCCCTTCCAGTGGAGTACATGTTCAACTCTCTCAGCCTGCTTACGTAGGGTATGTCCCCTTGTCCCTGGATCACCTTTGTTACCCTGCGCTGCACCCCCTCCAGTAACTTAATGTCCCTCTTCAGGTATGGGCACCAGTAGAGCACGCAGTACTCCAGGCGTGGTCTAACCAGTGACCTATACAATGGCAGGATCACCTCCCCTCTCCTTGAAGATATACCTCAGCAATACAACCCAGCATTTTGTAGGCCTTTGCAGCTGCCTTCATGCATTGTGCTGAGTTGTTCATTGAGCCCATTATAATCCCCCCAGATCCTTCTTCTTCTCCTCTATCATGGCTAGCTGAACCCCCCCCAGCTGGTAGCTCCTTCTTGGTTTTTTCGCCCTGAAATGTAGCACCTTGCACTTTTTGGCATTGAACCCCAAATGCCAGGTGTCCAACCAGGTCTCCAGTTTTGACGGATCATCCTGCATCCCATGCCTCCCTCCTAGGTCATCCACTCCTGTTTCCATCTTGGTGTCATCTACAAACAAACTGATCTTGCTCTTTATGCCCATTGAGATGTCTGATATGAACAACCCAAACAATGCTGGTCCCAGCACTGAGCCCTGCGGTACTCCGCTTGTCACTGCCCTCAGAGATGACAGCTCCCCTCCCACCACCACCATCTGCTGCCTTCCCTATAACCAGTTTACTACCCATCCCACCATTTTCGCCCCTGCACCTGTACCTCCCAGCATACTACCCAGCCTCCCATGTGGCACCAAGTTGAATGACTTACTGAAGTCCAGAAACAGGGCATCCACTGCATGACACTTGTCCAACTGTCTAGTTACCCAGTCATAGTAATCCACCAGGTTGTTCTGACAGGATCTGCCCATGACAAACACATGCTGCCTAACTTCCTGCAGCCCATTGGTCTCTAGAAGGGATATTAGCCTCTCCTTCAGGATTGTCTCCATAAGTTTTCCGATGCTGGATGTGAGGCTTACCGGCCTGTAGTTTCCTGGTTCATCTTTGGGACCACTCTTCTGGAGAGGTACCACATGAGCCATTCTCCAGTCCTGAGGTACACTTCCTGAGACCAGGGAGGCATTGAACAGGTCTGCCAAGAGCCCCACCAGGATTTCTGCCAGCTCTCTCAGTACCCTGGGGTGAATGCCATCCTGCCCTTGTGCCTTTTCCACCCTCAGTGCCCTCAGACCCTCCAGTTCCCTGCCCTCTGTGATTCTCCCATCTGTCACCTCCTCCCCAAGCCTGACCTCCTACCACCCCCCTTGGTAGCACCCCTCCTTTCTCCTTAGTAAACACTCAGCAGAAGTATTCATTAAGTGCTTCTGCCTGCTCTGCCCCTGTTTCCATCCACCCCCCATCCCTCTTAATCCTTACTATTTTGTCACTACAACTCCTTTTCTTCCTGATGCTCATGAAGAATTCCTTCTCCCCTTTTTTGATGCCTTGCGCCAGCCTGAGCTCCTTAGACGTCTTGGCTGCCCTTACTGCCTTGCACACCTCGTTTGATTCCTTCAGGTAATCCGCGCTGTACAGTAACGGGTACAGTAATTTCTATTGCCTATTAAAGCTCAGTTTTTAGCTACCATGATCACTTTGTTGTACTGTTTTACCTTGCACTGTTTATTATTGTGCTCATTTTTAATGTACTTTATTGATTGTAGCCACTATTTTTTGTATATATCTATCTGTAAATTGTTTTTCTTATTTTTGACTATCTGTACTATCTTCCATACCCTCCCTCCAGGATGCATCTGGAAAGAAGCTGTTATCTACTTTCTATATCTTTCCTAGTAAAAATCTTCACATAAATAAAAAAATCTGTAGCAGAAGATCCAGGGGGCTAATGTAGGCAACCATATGGTTATAGAGGCACCAACAGGCCCCAAGGAGCACCCAAGGATTACATATGGCAGGTAGAGGTCAAGGAAGGGGTGCAGCACAGAGGGCAGTAGTGTGGACCACTGAGTGCAGGAGATAGGAGAGGGCAGTGCAGGAATAACAGAAGTCAGTGTGTGGGAGATAACTGAATCTCTCACTTTACCATGTGATAGGGTGAGGTGTGTAGATGCATGTGACTTTCCTCAACATTGGGGTAGGGATGTAATGCCTATGAGTATCTGTACTCCATACTGTGCTACCATAGAGTTGGAAGTGTCCAACCAGCCTGGCATAGTGGCAGAGGTCATGGAGGAGCTCAGACTATGGCTTGTTCCCCAGAAGCTAAAGGAAGAAGAAGAGAAAACAGAGTGGAGATTGGCTGAAAGGGGGGCCAGGGGCTTTTGCTGGCATTTGTTGCCCATGGTCAAAGGAGGCCAGTCTGTTTCTGCCACCCCCATGGAGGTAACCTCAGAAGGAGAGAAGGGACTGGTGGCTTTGGGAGTGCAATGTGTGAAGAATTATGGGCAAGCATTGACTTGAGTCCAATCCTCAGTGGGGTAACTGCCCTCTCATTGATGTCACCCTCAGCCTTCAAGGTTGTTCCCACAGAGCTTGCCACTGAGTCCACAGAAAGTCCAAAAGTATAGCCTGACTCCTCAGCATCACAAAAGCCCAGAGACTTCAGCAGATAAGTCAGGATTTACCCAGCCAGAGCCCAAAAATTCAAATGCCCCTTAGAAACAGTGCAACCACCAGCTTCCTAAGGAGATGAAATGTAGAAGAAGTGGGAGGACTCAGAAAATTATATCTGGCCATTGCCAGATAGGACAATTCAGCATCTGACAAAGCCCAACAAGGCTGCTAAAGTCAACGGGAGATATGTGGAGGCATGTTGGTCTTACAGCTGGCTGTACTTGCCTGGGTGGCTATGGGACCATATAAAGGACAACAGAGAAAAGTGGTTGACATAGGAGGCCATCTGCTATCTACTTGAGGGGCATCCTGAACTCTTCCCTGATTACAACAGCAAACGTTCAGCACATGTAGTTTGTCCACAAACAGTGAGTCCCTCCTGAGTGGAAGCCAGTCTTGTTTGTGCTAGGGTTAAGGCTTGCCAGTGTGCTATGTGTGAAACTCCTGTAACTGCAGCTAGTAAAATACATTAAGCATCTATCTGTAAGCAAACTAGTGATTCCACCTACCAGCAAAAACTAAGTCATTGTGAATTAATTGAGGTCCCCTCTCCGAGGTCCTGTAGCATTTGAAATCTCAGAGGTGTCCCAGTTGTATTTGTTCCTTGCCTGGAGGAGCCTGTGAGCCCAGCCTGTACTCGATAAAGCCCCACTGCTTGACTGGAGATGTGTGGACAATAAGTTTGCTTTATTTACTGTTTAAAGTATTGAAGCTACCCCTTCTGCCTTGTGGTCACACCAAAATACACTATGAGAAACCTGAGCAGCCCCCTCCCATTGTGGAGGGACCAACAGTACCTGACTGCCAGGGTGTCGGCAACATGCAGGAGCATCAGCGGAAGCAATCAGACTGGTGGCACAGCATCTTTGTGCCTATACTGTAGGTACTGAGGTCCTGGTCAGTGAAGCAATCCAGCTCTATTGATCATTGTGTCATGACAGCCAGTTCGAGATAGGGACAGATGCACTGGCAATGCCTTACTTTGATGTTTCCCCTGGCCCAAAACACTTGAGTGCAGCTGCTTTCCATTGACCTGTGCATTTCTGCAGTAGCTCTTCCTCCGAGCATTCCCTGTAGCCAAACAACCTCAGAAAAAGGTATTAGTATAATGTACTACCACCTAGGCAATATGCATGTTAGAGTATAGACCTGCAGAAAGTCCTCATACTATTTATTAACTGGGTTGGGTGGGTTGTTAATTTACATCTCTATGTGGGAAGTCAGGTGTATGAGAGGCTGTTGCTTTTGCTGGGATTTGGGGAATCTGCAAATGGAAGGTTAGTGGGGTGGTGATGTTTTATTTGGAAGGAAGGGTGTCTGCAGGTGAGAAGGATATGGTACTTTTTTTAATCGGATCTGCAGTTGTCTTCAAGTGGGAGGGGTATGAGGCTGTTTTACTGGGATTGCAAAGTGCAAAGAGGAAGTGCATGGAAATGTTTGGAAACTTGGGGGTGTCTGCAGATGAAAGGGTGGGGGGCAGAAATGTGACTCCTCACCAGCTAGAATGTGTTTAATCTTAAATATGAACTTCAAAGTGCGCCAAAGAGCATTTAACATCCTTGAGCCTCTGGGGGTTAGGCAGCCCCCAAACCATAGCCATTAATTCAGTCCCCCTGCCCCCACCCCAGGAAAACTGAAAGAGAGAATTTTAATCAGCTGCCACAGGTTTCAGGTAAGCCCTCAGAGACAATTCCCCTGTGGACCCCACATACCCAAGTGTGTGTGTGTGTGTGTGTGTGTGTGTGTGTGTGTGTGTGTGTGTGATGTGTTAGTGCAATAAATATGATCAATGCAAAAACTGTAAAACTAAAGTTAATATTTTTTGTGGTTGGATAAAAAAACAGGTTTTGAGATACAAGTCGACATATGGCAGAAAATGCCTGCAACAATCAGAATTATGGCAGTTGCATCTCTCTCATCTCGCTCTCCCTCCTCTACTCTCTCTGCTTTTGCGCATCATATCTCTCTCAAATTGTTCCAAGCAAATGATTTGATACCTTTTAATGGACCAAAATAGATGTAACAACAAGAACAAAGTGCTCTAGCTTTCGGACCAACCAGTCCTTCTTCAGAAGCTCATGGCAGTTGTTTAGAAAATACAATACTTATAACAGCTAGATAATGCAGAGAAAACAGAAAAAATCCCCATTGGTTTAAAATACTCATTTAAAAAACAAAACAAAAAAAAAAAACAGAAGATGATGTCAGAGAGTTAAACAGTACAATACTGCCTCAGTCCGAATGAACCTTGGGTTAAGATGTGCTTGGTGCAACAAACATAAAGAATCCTACTACACATAAATTTAATTGACATAAGATAACACTGCTGAAGCAGATAACTCCCAAATCAAGCCATGAGTGTCACAGTCAGTATAAGGATGTGATTACTGAAAGGCAACCCCCCCAACAAGACAAACTAAGATAGTTATAGGGCTCTTGAAATTACAATGTATGCATTAAAGACAAGAATACCAGTAAAGTTGTCTAAAAAACATCAGTGCACACTGTGTGATGTGTAAAACCTAGCTAGACATGTTACCAGCTGTATTCTCAAGCTAAATAAAACATGAAATTACAAAAACCTCAGGACTATATAAATGATAATATAAATATAAATTGATAATATTAGTGTTAAACAAAAACTCTAGTAGAGGAACCTCAAAGAATTCAGACCATGCATCCTGATATGTACTGATGTCAATATATACTGAGAATGTAGCAACTACATGTACCACAAGTGTCTAGGAATCTGAAAAGAGATAAAAAGTAATTTATCTCCTCCTGCTCATACAAACAGTACAACCTAACCCACCCACATCACAATAATGTGGGTGGGGAAATACATAACAAACGAGATGTTGTCTCTCTCTCTCTCCCCTCCTTTTCTCTCTCTCTCTCTGTCCCCCCACACACACACACACACACACACACACACACACACACACACACATACACACATCCAATCTCTCTCTAGTGAACCTATTAACTTCAGTCACTGTAATTGTTCCCCAAAGGAATACAACTTGTTGAAATTCTGAGTAAATTACTACAATATTAGCCTAATGTAAAAGATATGTGCAGGACCCACAAGCAAATGAGATCACACATCCCAATATGTACAGAGTTACAAAATTATATATAACAGTATAAGATAACACTCCTGTATGTACACTAGCAGGCTGGGTAAACTGAATATGGTGCAATGGAATCAATCCCCCACAGAGGCAAAGATAAAAAGTAAGGAGAAATTTGTTGTGTGTGAAATGAAAATAGTACACATTATACCTCCATATAGCTAAATAGAGACTTACCTCAATGTGACACCAAGCCACATCTATTATATCACATACCTCACAACATACCCACACATACACACACACGCATCCATCTCACATGCTGAAGTCCTATAATATGTCAGCTTGAAGAAGAAAAGGTCTGTGGATGTTAATTTCTATAGTGTCCATAAAGCCAATATCCAGAGTTCATCCATCTGCTACCATACTGAGATGTAAATAAGTTTAATCTCAAAAGCTTGTCTCTGTTGTGTGTTTTGAGATTTCCTTTTAAGACCATTACTGACATATCTGAGACTGGTGGTCAGGCTGGGAGAAGTGATGCCCACTGGTTTTCAGTCTTCCTTGCTGTAATAGTATGCCTGTGTGAGTTCATCCTAGTGCGGAGCTGTTGGCGTGTCTCTCCTACATAACCTGTTTGTGGACATCTCTTGCACTGAATGAAATAAACAACTATATCGTGACATGCATGTATAACTCCCATGCACCTGGAATTGTCTGTTTTGTGATGTAACCACACAGTCTGAGGTAGAAATTAGCCCACAAGTCTTTCAGGGCGTTGATTGCAGGGTCGTGTTCCATTGTGTGACATGGTATTCTGTTCGGTGAAGTTGCTCCTAATAATTAGGCTGGATAAATTTGGCGGTTGTTTAAAAGATAGTAGTAGGAGTTCATAAAAAATACAATTAAGGGTGTCATCCTCACTAAATATTGGGTGGAGATCTTTAATAATCTGCATGAGCGTTCAAGGTCTGGATGATATGTGACTACCAAGGGTATTCTTTCTGTAGCTGTCTTTTCTTTATATTGAGTAGTTGTTGTCTTGGTACTTACGTTGCCCGTTCTGTTATCCTGTCAATTTCCCTGGAAGAGTGTCCCTGCTCCATAAAGGTGTTTTCAACATAGCCAAATGTGTATCTCTGTCATCCTCATTTGAACAAATACGTTGACAAAAGTGCTTGACTGTATATGACAGATTTTTTGTATAATTAGAGTGGTTACTTTTCCTGTGCAGGTATCTCTGTCTGTCTGTTGGCTTCCTGTAAATACATGTATGTAAGGTTCCATCCTTAATGATGACTGTGGTGTCCAGAAAGTTAACCTTGGTGGTAGAGTACTCCAAGGTAAGCTTTATAGTAGGGTGGAGATTGTTAAGTTTGTGATGAAAATCTTTGAGTGCATCTGTGCCTTCTGTCCAGATGATAAGCAAATCATCAATGTAACGGAAATAAGCCAGTGGTTTGTGGGGATACTGCCTTAAAAAATCCACCTCCAAGTCAGCCATAAAGAGGTTAGCATACTGTGGAGCCATTTTGGTGCCCATTGCTGTTCCCATAGTTTGAACATAATGTTTACCATTGAAGTTGAAGTTGTTATGTGTCAAAATGAATTCCATAAGTTCCCCCACCACTCCAGGGTTGATGTTTTGGTCAGGTCCTTTCTCACGTATGTATTTAAGGCATGCTGCAATGCCATCTGTGTGTGGAATATTAGTGTAGAGGATGTTACATCCATTGTCACTAAAATGGTATCAGGTGGTAAATCCTTATAACCAGAAAGTACCGCAACAAGTGCGTAGTGTCCTGGATATAACTGTCTCTTTCCATAACCAGCGGTTTCAAAATGGTCTCTAGAAACCCTGAGATCCCCTCAGTCAAGGTACCATTACCAGAGACTATGGGTCTCCCTGGATTGCCAGGTTTATGTATTTTAGGCAGCATGTAGAATGTCCCTGGCTTTGGTTCAGCAGGAATGAGGTAGAGCTAGTTTCTTTCGGACATGGTCAGGAAAAGTTTTAGTTAAGTCACATAGTTCATCTTTATATCTTGTAGTGGGGTCACTCTCAGTTCTCTGTAGTATGTCAGATCTGTTAGCTGTCTAACTGCAGTAATATAGTCTTCTCTGTTTAAAATCACCACTGCAGAACCTTTATCAGCTTTTTTGATGACAATGTTGTGGTTTGATTTCAGTGTCCCTATAGCTCTCCGTTCCAGTGGAGAGAGGTTATAATGGGTTTGTTTTTGCCTGGTAAGGATCTGACCACTGACTTGCTGGTGGAAACAATTAATATAATTGTCTAGTTTTTTGTTACGCCCACTTGAGGGGGTAAAATCAGATTCCTTTTTCTTATCCATTACATTATTGCTGTTTGCACTGTCTTCACTACCAGTGATTTCTTCCCTGCCATGAAAGAATTCTTTAAGTCTCAATCTCGAAGTACTCCTCTAGTCCACCACAAAACAGTATGTTATCCAGTGGTTTTGTTGGGCAGAAAGTGAGGCCCTTTGAAAGTACATTCAGTTCTCCAGTAGTCAGTGTGTGGTTGGACAAATTAACAACTGAAAGGTGCCCATCAGTATTGTGTTGTTGTTCAGTGACTCCATTATGTGCTTCATGGTTGTTAGGAAGTATGGTATGTTGAAGGGCATCTAATTTCCTATTTTCAAGACATGGCTTTTCTTAAGGTCCTTTGGTAGTTAATGTGTATCTCTCGCAAGATGTCTTGAATAGGTTCCCCAGACACCCTTTCCAGAGTGGTTACAATTTCAGCAAACTTTTTGTTAAGAACAACTTTTTGGGCATATGACATGCGAATCCTGTGATTTCTAAGTTTCTCAGAGATCCTATGACAAAGTTGTTCTGCATAAGTAGAATTGTTTGTATTTCTTAATGGATTCCAAATAGTAAGACCTTTAGGGATAATGTTTCTCCTCTTGCACTGGGTTAGAAAATAGATGTCACTGTCTAGCCGTGCCAATTTCTTCTTGATGTTATGTAACTGCCATATTCTCCGGCGAATTCCGGTATCTTCCATGTTGAAATCTTGATTTAGTAGTTGCCGTATTGGTCCTTGCAAGAATAGATCCAGAAGCAAATGATTTGATACCTTTTAATGGACCAACATAGATGTAACAACAAGAACAAAGTGCTCTAGCTTTCAGACCAACCAGTCCTTCTTCAGAAGCTCATGGCAGTTGTTTAGAAAATACAATACTTATAACAGCTAGATAATGCAGAGAAAAACAGAAAAAATCCCATTGGTTTAAAATACTCATTTAAAAAAAAACAGAAGATGATGTCCAGAAGTTAAACAGTACAATACTGCCCTCAGTCCGAATGAACCTTGGGTTAAGATGTGCTTGTGCAACAAACATAAAAGAATCCTACTCACATAAATTTAATTGACATAAGATAACACTGCTGAAGCAGATAACTCCCAAATCAAGCCATGAGTGTCACAGTCAGTATAAGGATGTGATTACTGAAGGCAACCCCACCCAGCTTAAAGACAAACTAAGATAGTTATAGGGCTCATGAAATTACAATGTATGCATTAAAGACAAGAATACCAGTAAAGTTGTCTAAAAAACATCAGTGCACACTGTATGATGTGTAAAACCTAGCTAGACATATCACCCAGCTGTATTCTCAAGCTAAATAAAAGGCCCAAGAAATTACAAAAACCTCAGGACTATATAAATGATAATATAAATATAAATTGATAATATTAGTGTTAAACAAAAACTCTAGTAGAGGAACCTCAAGAATTCAGACCATGCATTCTGATATGTACTGATGTCAATATATACTGAGAATGTAGCAACTACATGTACCACAAGTGTCTAGGGAATCTGAAAAGAGATAAAAAGTAATTTATCTCCTCCTGCTCATACAAACAGTACAACCTAACCCACCCACATCACAATAATGTGGGTGGGGGACTATAAGCTAAACGAGATGTTGCCTCTCTATCTCTCCCCCTCCTTTTCTCTCGCTCTCTCTGGCCCCCACAGACACACACACACACACACACACACACACACACACACACACACACACACTCTCAATCTCTCTCCTAGTGAACCTATATTAACTTCAGTCACTGTAATTGTTCCCCAAAGGAATACAACTTGTAATGAAATTCTGAGTAAATTACTACAATATTAGCCTAATGTAAAAAGATATGTGCAGGACCCCCAAGCAAATGAGATCACACATCCCAATATGTACAGAGTTACAAAATTATATATAACAGTATAAGATAACACTCCTGTATCACTAGCAGGCTGGGTAAACTGAATATGGTGCAATGGAATCAATCCCCCACAGAGGCAAAGATAAAAAGTAAGGAGAAATTTGTTGTGTGTGAAATGAAAATAGTAAACATTATACCTCCATATAGCTAAATAGAGACTTACCTCAATGTGACAGCAAGCCCCACATCTATTATATCACATACCTCACAGCACATACCCACACACATACATACACACACGCATCCACATCTCACACATGCTGAAGTCCTATAATATGTCAGCTTGAAGAAGAAAAGGTCTGTGGATGTTAATTTCTGTAGTGTCCCATAAAGCCAATATCCAAGTTCATCCCATCTGCTACCATATTGAGATGTAAAATAAGTTTAATCTCAAAAGCTCGTCTCTGTTGTGTGTTTTTGAGATTTCCTTTTAAGACCATTACTGACATATCTGAGACTGAGTGGTCAGGCTGGGAGAAGTGATGCCCCACTGGTTTTCAGTCTTCCTTGCTGTAATAGTATGCCTGTGTGAGTTCATCCTAGTGCGGAGCTGTTGGCGTGTCTCTCTACATAACCTGTTTGTGGACATCTCTTGCACTGAATGAAATAAACAACATATCGTGACATGCATGTATAACTCCCATGCACCTGGAATTGTCTGTTTTGTGATGTAACCACACAGTCTGAGGTAGAAATTAACCCACAAGTCTTTCAGGGGCGTTGATTGCAGGGTCGTGTGCCATTGTGTGACATGGTATTCTGTTCCGGTGAAAGTTTGCCCCTAATAATTAGGCTGGATAAATTTGGCGGTTGTTTAAAAGATAGTAGTGGGAGTTCCTTAAAAATACAATTAAGGGTGTCATCCTCACTAAATATTGGGTGGATATCTTTAATAATCTTACATGAGCGTTCAAGGTCTGGATGATATGTGACTACCAAGGGTATTCTTTCTGTAGCTGTCTTTTCTTTATATTGAAGTAGTTGCTGTCTTGGTACTTGCGTTGCCCATTCTGTTATCCTGTCAATTTCCCTGGAAGAGTGTCCCTGCTCCATAAAGGTGTTTTCAACATAGCCAAATGTGTATCTCTGTCATCCTCATTTGAACAAATACATTGACAACGAAGCTTGACTGTATATGACAGATTTTTTGTATGATTAGGTGGTTACTTTTCCTGTGCAGGTACCTCTGTCTGTCTGTTGGCTTCCTGTAAATACATGTATGTAAGGTTCCATCCTTAATGATGACTGTGGTGTCCAGAAAGTTAACCTTGGTGGTAGAGTACTCAAGGAAGCTTTATAGTAGGGTGGAGATTGTTAAGTTTGTGATGAAAATCTTTGAGTGCATCTGTGCCTTCCGTCCAGATGATAAACAAATCATCAATGTAACGGAAATAAGCCAGTGGTTTGTGGGGATACTGCCTTAAAAAATCCTCCTCCAAGTCAGCCATAAAGAGGTTAGCATACTGTGGAGCCATTTTGGTGCCCATTGCTGTTCCCATAGTTTGAACATAATGTTTACCATTGAAGTTGAAGTTGTTATGTGTCAAAATGAATTCCATAAGTTCCCCCACCACTCCAGGGTTGATGTTTTGGTCAGGTCCTTTCTCACGTATGTATTTAAGGCATGCTGCAATGCCATCTGTGTGTGGAATATTAGTGTAGACTAGGGATGTTACATCCATTGTCACTAAAATGGTATCAGGTGGTAAATCCTTATAACCAGAAAGTACACGCAACAAGTGCGTAGTGTCCTGGATATAACTGTCTCTTTCCATAACCAGCGGTTTCAAAATGGTCTCTACAAACCCTGAGATCCCTCAGTCAAGGTACCATTACCAGAGACTATGGGTCTCCCTGGATTGCCAGGTTTATGTATTTTAGGCAGCATGTAGAATGTCCCTGGCTTTGGTTCAGCAGGAATGAGGTGAGCTAGTTTCTTTCGGACATGGTCAGGAAAAGTTTTAGTTAAGTCACATAGTTCATCTTTATATCTTGTGGTGGTCACTCTCCAGTTCTCTGTAGTATGTCAGATCTGTTAGCTGTCTATTAGCTTCAGTAATATAGTCTTCTCTGTTTAAAATCACCACTGCAGAACCTTTATCAGCTTTTTGATGACAATGTTGTGGTTTGATTTCAGTGTCCCTATAGCTCTCCGTTCCAGTGGAGAGAGGTTATAATGGGTTTGTTTTTGCCTGGTAAGGATCTGACCACTGACTTGTTGCGGAAACAATTAATATAATTGTCTAGTTTTTGTTACGCCCACTTGAGGGGTAAAATCAGATTCCTTTTTCTTATCCATTACATTATTGCTGTTTGCACTGTCTTCACTACCAGTGATTTCTTCCCTGCCATGAAAGAATTCTTTAAGTCTCAATCTGGAGAGTACTCCTCTAGTTCACCACAAAACAGTATGTTATCCAGTGGTTTTGTTGGGCAGAAAGTGAGGCCCTTTGAAAGTACATTCAGTTCTCCAGTAGTCAGTGTGTGGTTGGACAAATTAACAACTGAAAGGTGCCCATCAGTATTGTGTTGTTGTTCAGTGACTCCATTATGTGCTTCATGGTTGTTAGGAAGTATGGTATGTTGAAGGGCATCTAATTTCCTATTTTTCACAAGCATGGCTTTTCTTAAGGTCCTTTGGTAGTTAATGTGTATCTCTCGCAAGATGTCTTGAATAGGTTCCCCAGACACTGGTAGTGCCTTTTATTTAGCTTGAGAATACAGCTGGGTGACATGTCTAGCTAGGTTTTACACATCACACAGTGTGCACTGATGTTTTTTAGACAACTTTACTGGTATTCTTGTCTTTAATGCATACATTGTAATTTCATGAGCCCTATAACTATCTTAGTTTGTCTTTAAGCTGGGTGGGGGTTGCCTTTCAGTAATCACATCCTTATACTGACTGTGACACTCATGGCTTGATTTGGGAGTTATCTGCTTCAGCAGTGTTATCTTATGTCAATTAAATTTATGTGTAGTAGGATTCTTTATGTTTGTTGCACCAAGCACATCTTAACCCAAGGTTCATTCGGACTGAGGGCAGTATTGTACTGTTTAACTTCTCTGACATCATCTTCTGTTTTTTTTTTTTTTTTTAAATGAGTATTTTAAACCAATGGGGATTTTTTTCTGTTTTTCTCTGCATTATCTAGCTGTTATAAGTATTGTATTTTCTAAACAACTGCCATGAGCTTCTGAAGAAGGACTGGTTGGTCCGAAAGCTAGAGCACTTTGTTCTTGTTGTTACATCTATGTTGGTCCATTAAAAGGTATCAGATCATTTGCTTCTGGTTCTATTCTTGCAAGGACCAATACGGCAACTACTAAATCAAGATTTCTCCAAATTGTGTCATGTCTCCTGTGCATGTCTATGTGTGCAAGGCACTTTGGTGTAGGTAATAAATAAATGAATACTGTTACATTTCATGTTGCTCTTTGCTTTCATTATTCCATTCAAGCACAAGGACTTAGGACCTGTGGGGGATGCGCAGGCAGTGTACACACACACACACACACACACACACACACACACACACACACACACACACATTTGAATGCATCCCTCAATGTAGGTCAGTACAAAGAGGTAGATAGCAAAGCCTTCAAATCCGGGACTAGGGACATCTGCCACACACTGCTAGTGGAGTCGGCTCACAGAAGACACACGTTAGGCAGACGACACTTGTCAAGGTTACAGTCGCACAACACAAGGAGATGTCAAGAGAGGAAATGGGGTGGGGAATGGTCTTGTTCCTAACAAAGAAATTCAACTGACCTCAAGGACAATCCACATAGCTAACTATAGGAACCGAGCAAACATGAAACAAAGGCAGAGGCTTGGTACAGAGAAGCTGCAGCAGTTGGCGTGATTTACAGATTTCATGGTATTTAAAAACTGGAATTAAAATACGAGATTTACTGAGAAGGCTGTATAAGCCACTGCAGACAATTGTCTGGTTTTTTTTTTTTTGTAATTAATATTTTATTAGTTTTAACTACCACAAAACATCAGATACATAAATAATGAAGTGTTACACTGAAAGTGCATAGTCTCCCCTCTAATATTCAAATTTTACATATATCGCACTTTCTGCTGAAATGACAACAAAGAAAATATACACCCAAAACCCACTACCTCTCCCCACCCCCTACCCCTAAGGTTATAAGCAATCAAATCAGAAAAAAAATAAGAGGTGTTCCTGACAATACGGAAAACTTCTTAGTTTCTGACTTCAGGTCATCAAAAGTGCTCCAAAGAGCCCCATAGAGACACATAATACTCATGCTTACCCCGCATACAAGCAATATATTTCTCGAGTTGTAATGCTAGAGTACATCCCTATGCCACTCCAAAAGTGTTGGAGCCTTATCCGACGACCAATGTCTTAAGATTAACAACTTCATAACAGCTGACACAAGAGAGACACGTGCTCTCCAAACCTTGGAAGTGGACATTGGGAAAGCATGTAACAAACAAATCTTGGGAGTATCCATTTTATTTGAGCCAAGGATAGGGTCTAATAAACTACTTATAGTTCTCCAAAGAGTCTGATTCTCCGGGCACAGCCATAATAAATGATATAGGGTTCCCTCTTCCCTTTTACAATTCCAACAACAAGGTGAGCTGAGTGCGCCCCTTCTGAATAAATGGGTAGGAGTCAAGTAGAGATGATGCATGATATTGAAATGTACCATTTTTAGCCTATCGACAATTGTCTGTTTTAAGAAGCACCAGCCTAAGTAAAATCTGGGAAGGGTGGGGTGGCTGAAAGAAGTAGGATAGACGTGGCTTAATGGAAAAAAACATGCCACAAGATTTGCTGTTTCAGCAGATTGTTACAAATGCATTTAACAAAGAAAAAGTTTGCATAAAAATTAAATAACACAAAGGAGCTGCAGTGAACACGGATTAAATTAAAGGCTGTTTCTGATACAGCAAGGTGAGAGCAATGGCAGGAGAGAGCTAGAAGGTGGGCTCCTACAGTGCTAATTTCACCTCTTTAGAATGTGTCAGCACAAAGAAACTGTTTTTTTATAAAATGCTAGTGATGACTAGGAAAAGAAAAACTGGGGGAAGGGGACTGTCATGGAGGGAGATTCTAAAAACAAGGGGCAGGATTTTCAAAGTCCCCCTGGATGCACAATATGACATACAGTGTCACATTCATCATTTATTTTTTTTTTTTGCCATAAAAACTGTCGCAAATGTGTCAAAATGTCTGAAAATGGCAATCCAACATTTCGGCAAATTTATTTTGATGCAGAAGTAGATGAAAATTGGGACCTGTGCCTGTGTCAAGGATTTTGAAAATCCAGCCCAAGGTCTGTGGAAAACATGATCCTGCAGGAAAAAAAAGCCTTTTATTTTGTTGGCTAAGTCTGCATTTTATGTAAAAAGACAGAGAGAAAGCCAGGATTGGGGCTCCTGCTAACAATGCTGGTCTTGTGATGGAAATACTGCTGTGTTTCATTTAACTACTGTACTATTGCACCTGTAGTTTGGTTCACCTTTTCCATGTTGTGGAAGATGAGGGGATGTCATGGGGTCTAGAGAAGTCTGTGCCTAGTTGAGTCAAAGGCTCCACTGCTAGTTAAGTCTGCTAAGGCATTCTGCTCTACAATCAGGCACCAGCATAGTGAACCCATAATCTTGGGTTATCAATTACATTATATATTTCTTTTGCTTTACTGATCCCCCCCCACCCTTACTTTTTCCCTGTGCTTGGCCCAAGAAAAGACCAGGCTCAGTGTGGCTTTTTTGGTCAGGGATTTGTAAATAATTACAGATAGCATTATTAATGAAAGATCATTGGTCCGTTCAGTACTACAGTACCCCCACACTAACTCTGTGGAAATTTTCATCTTCACCCCTTGCTATGGATTACTTGCTGGGTGAGCAGTGATGCTGAATTTGCTGGGTGAGCAGTGATGCTGAATTTGCTTGGTGAGCAGTGATGCTGAATTTGCTTGGTAAGAACAGTGATGCTGAATTTGCTGGGTGAGCAGTGATGCTGAATTTGCTGGGTGATCAGTGATGCCGAATTTGCTGGGTGAGCAGTGATGCCGAATTTGCTGGGTGAGCAGTGATGCTGAATTTGCTGGGTGAGCAGTGATGCTGAATTTGCTAGGTGAGCAGTGATGCTGAATTTGCTGGGTGAGCAGTGGTGCTGAATTTGCTGGGTAAGAACAGTGATGCCGAATTTGTTTTATGAAAAACATCTAGGGTAGAAATTCAAACCCTGGACTTGAATCTGAAGATGGTGGTTCAACAGCACTACATTTCCCATTCCCAGAGTGGCCTGACAGCATCCTCACTACAGCAAGGTCTCCCGTAACATACCTTTGCGTTTTTTGTCCCAACATTGTGCTGTTGTTCCTCAGAACTGTTGTTGCTCTTTCTGCTGCATGTTGGTGGCCTCCTCCACGTCAGGCTGGATCCCTCTTCCTATGCCAGCCTGACTGGTCTGACAACCTAGGCTGCCCCGGCTTATCCCCTGGGAAGAAATGCCCCCTCCTTTCAGCTCAGCCATGACCAGGTTGGAGGAGTGCCAGTGACAAGTTCTTGCTGGAGCACAACTGATGGGGGCCAGCCTTGCCAATCACCAGTGAACGTGGCAGAGGATTGGATGAGGTAATCATGCTGCATCTAACTGGGGATTTTTTAGAAACACGGAAACAGAATTTGCCAGCAGATATGGAACGCTTCGCCCACCTAGTCTGTCCATTTTTCCCTGCCTACAGTATCATCGCAGAATCCCAGATCCTACTTCGCCCCCTTCCCTTTCTCTAAGCTTCCCTTATGCATATCTCATGCATTCTTGAATAACACCACTGTTTTCACCCCTAACACCTCTGCTAAAAGACTGTTGAAGGAATCCACAACTCTTTCTGTGAAGAAGCAGTTTTCTCACATCAATCCTGAATTTACCTCCCCCCCAGCTTCTTATCATGCCCCTCTTTTTATGTGAGTATCTTATTTTCGGCAAACTACTTCCCTTCTGTATCTTATTTGCCCCCATGAGGTATTTAAAGGTCTCTATCATATCCCTCTTCACCCTCCTCTCCTCCAGAGTGAATATATTTAGGTCCATAAGTTTCTCCTCACAGGGCTTCTGATGTAGACCCTGTACCATTCTAGTTGCCCCACTCTGGACCACCTCCACTCTGTCTATGTCCTTCCAGAGATGTGGTCTCCAGAACTGGACACAGTACTTGAGGTAGGGTCTTACCAGTGATCAATACAGAGGCAATACCACCTCCTTCTTTCTGCTGCTAATACTACTTATGCATATCAGCATCCCACTAGCCATACCGACTGCCTTGTCACACTTCCTGACCTCCTTTAAGTCATCCAATGTGATTACCCAGGTCTCTTTCCTCCTTGGTGGTTGGTAGAACCACTCCCACCATTTTGTACTTCACCCATGGGTTTCTATGCCCCAAGTGCATTACTTTTCACTTTTTCACATTAAAACCCAGCTGCCATACCCTTGACCACTCTTCAAGTTTTCTCAGGTCTCTGCTAATTTTTTCCACCCCTCAGAGTGTCCACCCTATTGCAGATTTTGGTGTTATCCACAGAGAGGCAGACCTCTCCTTCCAGCTCCTCTGCAATGTCACTTATAAAAACATTAAAGAGGACTGGTGTCAGCATTGATCCCTGAGGCACCCCGCTGGTCACCCTTCCCTTCCTTGGAGTGAACTCCATGTATTACCACCCTCTGCCACTTATCCCCTATCCAATTTCTTACCCAGTTTACTGCCTTTGGACTCCTAAGCTATCCAGCTTGCCTACTAGCCTCCTATGCGGAACGGTGTCAAAAGCTATACTGAAATCTAAGTAGGCCATGTCCAACCCTCCATCCTGACCTAATTTATTGGTCACCCAGTCAAAGAAATCTATCAGATTCATTTGACATGACTCCCCAACCCCCACCCTTGAATCCATGCTGTCTTGAGTCTTGCAACCCATTGAACTCTAGATATTCCACAATCCTTTCCTTCAGCAGTGATTCCATTAACTTTCCCACCACCGATGTCAGGCTGACTGGCTTGTAATTGCCAGCCTCCTCCCTGCTGCCATTGTTGTGAAGTTCTGTGGGATGTAGACAGAGTGGAGGTGGTCCAGAGGAGGGCAACTAAAATAGTGCAGGGTCTGCATCAAAAGCCCTACAAGAAGATACTAAAAGAATACAATATGTATACACTGGAAGAGAGGAAGGATATGATAGAGACCATTAAATACCTCAGAGGGGTAAATAAGATACAGGAGGAGAGTATTTTTCAGAGCAAAAGTTGCACAAAATCAAGGGCATGCTATGAAGCTGGAGGGGAGCTGATTCAGGAGAGATGTGAGAAAGTACTTCTTCACAGAAAGAGTAGTAGATTCCTGGAACAATTTATCAGCCAAGGTGGTGGGGGGCGAAAACAGTGGTGGGGTTCAAGAATGCGTAGGATAAGTATAAGGAAATCTCAGGGACTTATTGGCTGACTGCTACTGTTTCATTGTTTTTAATTATAATATTGTTAATGTTATTGCATATGTATTGTAAAGGCACCCTGGGCTATGGAAGGGCACCTTATATAAATAAAATGTCACTTTACTTTACTTTACTTAGTGGAAAGGAAGGGAGGAGGAAGAAAGAGCCGGAGATCAAGTAGGATCTACAGTGATACTGTAGATAGGGAAAAATTATCAGACTGGGTGGGCCAAGAGGTCCTTATTGGCTGACAGATTCCATGTTTCTTTGACTACATCGCTCTAGGCTAGATCTACTGCCCTCTTCCAGTTCTCCGGTACCATTCCGGTTTCCAATGAGTTGTTAAATAATAGGACTGTCAGAGGTGCAGTCAGTACTTCCCTGAGCTCCCTCAATACCCTTGGATGCACTCCATCTGGCCCCATTGGTTTGTCTACTTTCAGATGAGCGAGTCCCTTCAGGACTCTCTCCTCTGAAAATGGACTAAAGTCCACCTCCTTCGCTCTAATGCTCCTGTTACTTTTTGTCGCCTCTCCCCTTCTCCTTCCTCTGTGAACTCTGAACAAAAATATTCATTCAGGATGTCTGATTTGTCTAGGTCCCCTCTGCATAGCCTCCCTCTTCCCTTTTTAACCTTACAATCCCTCCCAGGTCGTCCTCTTTTCACTTACATACCTAAAAAATGTCTTCTCCTCCTAGTTACTACCTTTGCTATTCTCTCTTTAGTTTGCACCTTCGCATCCCTTATTGCTCTCCCTGCTTCCCTCTGTTTCCTCTGACACACCTCCCTATCCTCTTTCCTCTGTGTCTCCTTAAGCATTCTGAAAGCTACTCTTTTAGCCTTTACCTTTTCTGCCACCTCTTTTGAAAACTATAGCAGTCTCTTTTCCTCTTGCTTTTGTTCCTTGCTTGATGCAGAGGTTTGCTACCTTCACTATGACCCTTTTTAGCTTGCCTACTGTTCCTCCACCCCAGACAGGTCATCCCCCTGCTAAATCATCCTGAAGCATTCATCCATCTTTTTAAAATCTGCCCTCTTGAAATCCAGGATACTCTTCCTTGTGTGGTTCAATTCCACAGCCATCCTTATCTCGAACCACACTATACAGTCATTGCTGTTCCCCAGGTGGCCTCCCACCTTGAAGTCTGCAATACTGTCCATGTTAGTGAGTACCAGGTCCAGTATTGCCCCATCATGAGTGGGTTCACTAACCAGCTGTCTGAGGAACGCCTCCTGCAGGAAGCCCGGGATGTCCCTGCTTCTAGCTAAAGCCACAGCTGGGGAGTTCCAATCTACAGCCAGCAGATTTAACTCCCCCTCTTCTTCCCTCTTGCAAATGGTTTTTGCCAATGGCTTCTACCAGTACCTATCTAGCTCCTCCCCATGTGCTCAGGTCTGCAGATCACACCAGTGTGAATAAAGGCTCCATTCTCTGTCTCTAGATGACCCACATACATCTGCTTCCACTTATATTCCCTGTATCTCCATTGCTTTTGTGCCTTCCCTCCCATAAAGCACCACACCCTCTCCTTTCTTTTCCACCCTGTCCCTCCTGAATAGAGTATAGCCTGGTATGGCCATGTCCCAGTTGTGGTTTTCAGTGCACCGTGACTCGGTAATGGCCATAGTATCCAGCTTGGCCTCTGCTATTGCGTCCTCTAGGTCCGGAATCTTATTTCTTAGACTTCAAGTATTTACACACATGGACTTCCATATTTTGTTTCCACTATACTTAGTACCCACTTATTTCCTTTTCTGCCTTCTTTCCTTCCGCCCTGTATGCTTAATGCTTCTGTTCCTATCCCCCATCATTTAGTTTTGTTTCATTTTTACTGTATACTGAAATGCTTGTGAGCAAGATGCCCATTTGCACAAGCGTCCAGTTACAATAAACACAAAAATACATAGAATAATACAATGAACATTTACATAGAATAAATATTAATAATAAAATCAATTAAAACACTTGCATACAGATTTGGCAAGTAAGTAACTTTTGGAGGACCTTTTAAATGCTGAAATCTTAGTACAGCTGATGATGGAATTTGGCAAATTGTTACAATGTTTTGTAACCATAAATGAGATGGAATTTTGTCCCAACACAGTGTGAACAAATGGAACCCGAAAAAATATCTACTTTGCAGCCTAGTTGAAACAGCATTAGATATTTTAGGAAACAGATTAGTAATGCAATCTGACAAGAGACTCAAGTGAATTTTGTGAAGAAATAACAATCATCTAAGAATAAATTTGTCAACCAGAGAGAGAGAGAGAGAGAGAGAGAGGCAACCAAAAGACCTATAAAGGTCACAATGATGTGTTCTTCTCGAAAGTCCAGTTGCAAAATGGATAATGTTATAGAAAGGGGATTTAAGCTTACTAAGCATCCTTTCTGCAGTAAATGACTACATTATAGAGCCATAGTCAATAAGAGAAAATAGAAAGCTAGGTGTCAAAATTTACCTAGTCTCTGATGTTAAGTGCTCATTCAAATGATATAACATCCCTAGCCGCTGATGTAATTTATCAATTAAATTGATAACATGCTGTTCAAAGGACAAATGACTACCTAGGATTAAACGCAGGTATTTAAAATCTGAAACCTTTTCTATCAAGTTACCAGCATTATCAAAGAGTGAGAAATCTGTGACAATGGCCTTTTGAGGGCTTGAGAAAACCATGACTTTAGTTTTAAGAGAATTACATACTGATCTATAAGAGTTAAACCAGGCATGTAAATGTGCCAAAATCCTTCTCAAGATTTTTCTCCGGGATTGAAATTACATTGCCAGTACAAAACAAAACAGCATCATCAGAATATAAGATTAATTCAGTGCTATCATACATATCAGAAAGGGAATTAATAAAAAGTGAAAATAAAAGGGGACCAAGAATGGACCCCGAGGGACTCCACATCTCATTAAACATTCATTTGAGTAACAATCATTAATGAAGATCTTTTGTGTCCTATTCTGTAGATAGTTCTCAATCCATGAAATTACTTCAACTGAAAAATTAACCTTAGACAGTATCTTCAGCAGCACCTTATGGTCTACCAAGTCAAATGCGTTGGTGAGGTCCACAAAGACTGAGGCCACATATCTGCCCTCATCAAAGGCTTTATAAATTTGAGTAGTGAACCTCACCAAGGCAGTTTCAGTGTTATGACTGGTTATAAAACCATGTTGAGAATCAGACCAAAGATTATATTTTTCAAGATATTCAGAGATCTGGTCTGATACATTTTTTTTCTAATATTTTAGAAAGTGGTGCTAAAAGAGAAATGGGCTGATAGTTATTTGCATTTGCCTCAGTCCAGATTTGTATCTAGACCTGACAGGTGCGCAATTCCATTTCATAGGAAAAACACCATAACATAACAAATAATTAAATAATTTTGTTAAGGAGAGTGTGATCAAAGAGCAGATCCTTTTAAGTATACGGTAGTCAATATTGTCAGAGCCAATACATGGTCTAGGATCCAGCTTACTAATGTAATGATAAAAATCATTGGGGGAAAGAAAACGAAAACAAAATTTAGGTACACCTGCAGGTGAACATTTTGTATGTTGATGCTCATCAACTGAAGCATAACTATCATTTGGGACCATGTGAGAAACATTAATAGAGGGTCTGTATTTATTTAGGTTACCAAAGTGAGAATTGAAAATATTAGCAACCTTACTGAATTCATTAATCAAAGAACCTTCAGATTCAAGAGAAAATGTTTCAGCATTTCTGGATCTCCCCATTAGAGTGTTCAAGGTATTCCAAATGGATTTAGAGTTACTCCTGTCTGCAGTCAGTTTCCTTTTAAAAAAGTTTATTTTAGCTGTTCTGATTGCTGCTTTGCACTTGTTGCACAAAGTTTTCTAATTTTGTAAGTGTGCTTGGGATTTAGATTTTCCATATTTAGCCCAAGATGTATTCCTACATCTAATTAATTTAAGTAGGTCCAGTGTAATCTATTCATTGCTCCCCCCACCACCACCCCCAACTCTCATTTTTTATAGGCAGTAGCTTATCACAAATAGCAAGAAAATTAGTATTGAAGGTTTCAAAAGCATCATAATCAATATTATCTAATCTATCAGGAAAGGACCAATCAGTTAATGTAATGTAATTTGAAAATTCCTGAACATTCGCATCTTTTAAACAATGGTAGGTAATCACCTTGGATACCTTTTTACTGAATTTAGCCAGCCAATTACAGAACATTGCACAGTAATCACTAAGAGAATCTGATAATACTCCTGATGAAATTACAAAAGGGGGATTACTAACCAATCACCCAATCAAGAGTGGACTCACATCCAGTTCTGTAAATTAATGAAGGCCTAAACCAGAAATTAAATCTCTGGCTTCCACAGAATGACTTGAGCTCGAGTTTATATTAAAATTGCCTACAATTATCCATTCATGAGTGGGAGGTAAAGAATCATGATTATAAAAAAATGAATCAATGCCCATTTTGGAGTGACCAGGTGCAACACAAACATTACTAATAGTTAAAATGTTGTTATTGCCCAGAACAATATTGATTGACAAAGACTCAAAAAACAGACTGTCCAAGTTGTTAATAAGCTCTGTAGCTGTTAATTGCTCCGGTCTCCACCCCACCTCTCTTTTCTATCCTTCCTAAATACTGAGTACCCGTTCAAATATATTTCATTATTAGATATTTTGTCAGACAGACAAATTTCTGTTTGTGCAATAACATCGAATTTGGTTTCCACCACCCAACATTAAAACTGATTTTTTGGGGGGCTAATAGACTTTGAATATTTAGGTGGACTATCTGAACTGAGGGTAAAAATCCCATGGGAAACTTCCTTTACTTCAGGAACCCAGGAACACGGACCAGGATTTGAGTGGACAGAGCCAGAGAGAAACAATTGAAGCAATAAAATATGTTTATTTCTAAGCCCAACAACAACACAGCTTTTTCTGACATAATTTAAAATCTTAAATGTTCTGTGAGACACAAAGCTATGTTGCACAACAATACAACAGTTTTGTAAATAACAAAGCCAGTTCAATGCCCCACTGTTAATTACAAGACATGCCTAACCACAGTGGTAGAGGTACAGTAAAGTGTTGCTATTGAACTGGAATAGATACATGAAAACCATTTAGGGTACCCATAGAAATAACATTAAAAGCAGTGTATGATAATCTATACCTAAAGTGGAGTCACAATAATGCAGAGCAACTGGTTGTCCCTTCTGAATCCCAATTAGCAGTCCTAAAAGCAATCCCAATACAAGCATTTTAACAGTTGCAAGACTATAAAGTCATATAATTAAAACAGATTTTATAACATAGCCTCCCACTGTAGACTCCCGCTGGTGACCTCCGCCATTCCAGTGGGAGACGCTCTGCAGTGAGCCACTTGAGCGGCTATGCTTTTGAATGGGCTATGCCCCACCCCCATCAGTCATCCCCTTCCATGCCCCCAACCTCTGGCTCCTGCCACCAGCCAGAATGGGGAAAGGATGTTAAAAGTCAATGGGGCTGGCAATCTCTTCGCCCCACTGGGCAACAGCAGTTCAGGGTGCAGCAGAAAAGCTGGAAAAAGTGCAGAATTGAGTGCTCCAAGTCATTGAGTGGCTTCTCTTTTGAATGGGCTGTGCCCCATCCCTGTCTGTCATCACCTCCCATGCTCCCAACCTCCGGCTCCTGCCACCAGCCAGAACAGGGAAAGAAGGGAGATAAAATGGGGCTGGAAATCTCTTCACTCCACCAGGCAAAAGCACTTCAGGGTGCAACAGAAAAGCAGGGAAAAGAGCTGGATCCTTCATTTCTACTGTCCAGCTTCCTTTATTAATTTCCACCCTGGGGATTCCATTCCCCTTGGGTTCTCCCTGCTTTCCACTTCAGCCTGTGGGGGAGAGGGGCAGTTACTGCCTCCCTGTTTTTTTCTGACCCCCCCAGTTAGTTTAAATGTTCATCAAAGTAACATCTTTTTAAATAACACACTCAACACTTTCCACTGAGGACTGCAGTTCCCCTCTTAGATAGATGCAGGCCATCACCCCTGTAAAGGCCCTTATCCCTCCAGGTGGATCCCCAGTCCCCAATGTAGCCAAACCCAACCTCTCTGCACCATTCCTTCAACCATGAGTTGAAGGTCTTGAAGTCGATCCCTCTCCCCCCCCCCACCATCATAGACAAGCAGCACCTCAGCAAAAGCCACTGAGTGCGCTGCCTGTCCAAGACCCCTCCCCAGCATCTTAAGCTCCCCCTACACTATCCCAGCCACATCTCTAGCCAGGTCATTAGACCCCAGGTGGACAATGACATCCAGCTCTGCCTCCTGTTCTGCCGCCCTAGTGATCCTCAGGATCCACTTCTCATCCAGGCCATGCAACATATGAACATAAGAACATAAGAATTTGCTGGCAGAAGGAGACTGTGTGGTCCATCTAGTCTGCCAGGGTTTTCTACCCCCATTATCAATTTGTCTTGCTAATGTGACTATAATGTCTATCCATGCCTGTTTGAACTCACTGACCGTCTTGTCTGCCACTACCTCCATTGGCAGGCTGTTCAGGTCCACCACCCTGTTTGTGAAAAAGTACTTCCTAACATTTTGTTTTAGTTTACCTCCCACCAGGCCATGTTGTGTCCCCTACACATGCAGCCCTGTTTTCCATGAAGAGGTTCCTGGTTTATACTGTGTTGATCCCTTTAACAAATTTAAATGTGTCAATCATATCTCCTCTGTTTCTCCTCTGCTCGAGGGAGAATAAATTTAGCTGGCTGAACCTAGCTTCATATGTTTTGTGGTGCAGACCCTGCACCATTTTGGTGGCATGTCACTGCATGGTTTCCAGACGGTCTATGTCCTTTTTTTAGGTGAGGTCTCCAGACTGCTCACAGTACTCCAAGTGAGGTCTCACCAGGGACCTGTATAGCAGGAGGATTACATCATGCATCCTACTGGTAATGTCCCTACCAATACATCCAAGGATGCGGCTTGTCTTTAGTGCCACTTTTTTGCATTGATTCCCTACCTTTAAATGGTTTGAGATCATGACACCATGATCCCATTCCAGCTTTGTTTCTTCTAGTAGCTGTCCCTCCAGGACATACTTCATGCACGGGTTCCTTCTACCCAAGTGCAGGACTTTATATTTTTTGGCATTGAATCTCAACTGCCAGTTCCTGGACCATTCCTCCAGCATTCTGAGATCTGCCTCCATTTCTGCAATCCCTTCCTGTGTGACAACCCTGTTGCAGAGCTTTGTATCATCTGCAAAGAGGCAGACTTTCCCTTTCAGTTTTTTAACGATGTCGCTGATGAATATGTTGAAAAGGATGGGGCCTAGTACTGATCCCTGCAGCACGCCACTTGACACCTTCTCCTCTTGGGACAAGGTGCCATTTACCATAACCCTCTGTTTCCTGCCTTGCAGCCAGCTTGTGATCCATTTAACTACTTTGTGACCGATGCCAGCTTGCTCCAGTTTGTAGGCTAGCCTTCTGTGTGGGACTGTAGCAGAGGCTTTACTAAAGTCCAGATACACCACGTCCACTGTTGCACCCTGATCTACTTCTCTTGTAACCCAGTCGAAGAATTCTATCAAATTTGTTTGGCATGAGCATCCTGATATGAAGCCATGCTGCTTTGGGTCAAGTTGCCCACTTGCTTTTAGGTAGTTCATTACCCTTTCCTTAAGCAATGTCTCCGTTAGTTTACCCACCACTGAGGTCAGACTTAGTGGGCAGTAGTATCCTGCTACCTCCCTGCTACCACTCTTGTGCAATGGCACAACCGTGGCACTTTTCCAGTCCTGTGGTACTATCCACTGTCCCTGTGAACTGTTAAACAGTTCAGCAAGTGGGGCGACAAGTACATCCCTAAGTTCTTTTAGAACTCTTTGATGTATTCCGTCAGGGACCATTGCCTTGTTCATTCTTATTTTAGACAACTCCTCAAGGACCCTTTCTTTCATAAAGGGGGATATGTCTGTTCCCCTGGTGTGGGGAAGTGTTCTGGCTGGTGCTGGACCATTACCAATGTCTTCTTGTGTGAAGATTGAGCAGAAGAAGTCGTTGAGAACTTCTGCCTTGTCTTTGTCACTTTCCAACAAGTGTTCTTCCTTGCTTGCCAGCCATGTTATCCCTCCTTTGCTCTTTCTTTTTTCTTGAATGTATCAATAAAATGTTTATTCCCCCCTTTTCACTTCTTGAGCCAGTTTTTCTTCGGTCTGGGGCTTTGCCAGCCTAATAACTTTCCCAGCTTGAGTTACTCTTTGTAGGCTTCTCTATCTTTTTCAGACTTGGTCTCCATGTACTTCTGAAAGGCTTTTCTCTTTTCCCTAACTATAGTAGCTACCTCTTTGGAGAACCAGAGGGGGATCCTTGCCCTTTTGGACTTGCTGATTTGTTTAGTGCATAGAGCTATGACTGATGCTACAGCATCTTTCAGCTTTGTCCATTTGTCCTCCACATTCCATGTGGTATCTGTTGCCAGCAGGGGCTTGATCCTTTCCCTCATTTTCAGGAAACTGCTTTACTGAAATTGAGCACCCTGATTATGGAGTGGCAGGGGTTCTCAGTCTTGCTAATGGAGAACCAGATTGACCTGTGGTCACTGGTACGCAGATTGATCCCCACTTGTATGACTGATACCCTGGCACTGTTAGTGAGTACCAGGTCCAGGATAGCTGATTCTCTGGTGGGAGAAACTACCATTTGATTCAGTCCTGCCCCCCTCAAAGCCATGAAGAAGTCTCTACTGCTCTCTGAGGAGGCTGTGAAGGTGGACCACTCTACATCTGGTAGACTGAAGTCCCCAACTAGCAATAGCTCACCTTTATTGGCCATCCTCATTATGTCTTCCAGGAGAACCTTGTCCTTTTCAATCTCCTGGTTTGGGGGTCTTTAGATAACTCCAGCCCTGATAGGGTTCCTGTTTCCAGCTCCCAGCGTGACCCATAGGACCTTTGTCTCACCTTGTGTTCCCTGGATCTCAGTACTTTATCCTTCTCTGATATAAATAGCAACCCCTCCTCCTTTCTTACCTATGCTGTCTCTCTGAAGAGTATGTAACCAGGATAGCGACATCCCAGGTATAGTTCTCAGTGAACCAAGTCTTCATGACAGCAACCCAGTCGAGGCTGGCCTCGGCCATCAGTGCTGTGAGATCTGTGATCTTGTTTGGAAGGCTACAGGCATGACACACTTGGTTTGTCCTGCTTGCTGCACGATTTCTCCACTTGTGGTTTGTGTCCCTAATGTTTTGTTTGTTTGCTTGTTTGTCTAACCAGGAGAGACACACTAAGCTGAAAGCTTGTTTACAGGTGCGACCTGGGAGTACAAGGAAGTTAAGTGACTTGCTCAGGATCACACAGTATGTAAGTTGGGGCTGTGGAATTCAAGCCCAGGTCTCTAGATTAGCAGCTCAGAGCCTTAAACCACTGAGCTATACTGCATCCTGGTTTTGAATGTCCCTATCATGCTCGGAATGCCCTTGTGGAGTTGTGACGCATGTGGTGCTTATGATGACCTGTTTTGGTTTCGATCAATGTTCCTTTAGACGGGGGAGGGGCATTCGTAAGCTCATATGATGCAACTGTTGCTGATGCCCCTTCCCCTCCCTCTAGTTTAAATGGTTGATGAAGATGTTGAATTTTTGGCAGAGAGCACATGTTCCCTCTTTTGAAAGGTGTGGGCCATCCAGTCTAAAGAACTTCCTCTCCCAGAAGTTCTGCCAATTTCCTACATAACCTTAACCTTTTTTCTGACACCAGTTTCTGAGCCAGGTATTAAGTTTGATGATGTCCCTTTCTCTGACCTTCTGCCTGTTAACTCCTCCCCCCTTGCCCCACACAGGTAGAACTTCTGAGAAGGAGACTTTGGATGAAATGGAAGTGAGTTTTTCTCCTAAAGTCATTAGATGCTGCTTAGTCTCTCCAACTGACCGTCTGACCAGGTTGTTTGCACCTATATGGATGAGAATGTGCATGTCTCACTCAGTGTTATGCACAATTCCCTCAACCCTGTCTGTGTCCCTCCATGCTGATGTTCCTGGGAGACATCTAACCTCAATTTATGCTTGGCCACTTCGGTGGACGTGCAGCTCTACCCCACGGACAATAGAGTCATCTATTATTAAGATGCACTTTTTATTTTGCTTGGAGGTTTTTGTTGTGATTTTTTGTCCATGTGTTGTGTAAGGGTCCTCTTCACTGTCATGCCTGTCCTGGCAGTAGGCTTGGATGCAAGTGGAGAGAACCTATTTGTTAGTTTGATTGGTGTTGGAGTTATTTCATGAGAGTTATTTTGTTGTGCTTTCTGTTTTCCTACCAACTGCCAGCCCTCTAGTCTGCTACCTCTCTAGGGTAGTGGAATTGGTGGTTGGTGCCTTAAGTCCGAGTGCTGCTCAGCACAGTTGAATTGCACCTTAAGAAAGTATATTTCAGGGTATACTGCACTGTCAGTGACATTTCGACAGTGTAGTCCCCTACAACCGTGCCACGCCGCTGTAGGGAACCCGCTGGAACCCGGCACTGTCTGTCGGGGGTGCTGCACCCCACCCCAATCAGCTCCGACTTGGAGATGACAGTCCTAAGTGGGGGGATGCAGGGGATGCTGCTGCCCATGTGGGGGGTTCAGGGAGCAAAGCCCCCTGAAGAAAACAGTTTTTTCAATACAAAACCAGCAGCCGACTGCAAAATGCGGTCGACCTGCCAGTTTCGCTGTCTGGTCATTCGACAAATTTTGTCGACGACCAGTGGCGGATCCTATTTCAGCATGAGCAGCATGTAGTTGAGTGCATAGATCATTTAGTGAAGAGCAAGTACAACAATGCCCCACCTGCCTCGCGTAAGCTCTGGTGACGAGGGTCCAGCAATATCTGCGGCTGATGATGTAAATATTGTTGTGTGGGTAACAGACAAAAAACAAAGTTGCTGTAAATCTAAGAATAGATGGTACACAAGGTGAACCCCCTTCTAGAATACAACTACCTGAGCTCAGGAAGGCAAAATGGAAGTGCAGATGGAAATAAAAAGCACCTCTTCAAGTTGGCTGTAGCAGAAATAGGGAAGAGAGTGGATGGAAATATTAATCCTACTTAAGAGAAAAAAAAAGCTCCAAAGTTTTTTCAAGAAGATAACCAGAAAGGGAGTAGACAAGGAGTTCAGATGAAAATAGAAGTGCCTGTGGAAATAGTAATAGAGAGGGTTTTTGTTTTGTTTTGTTTTGTTTTTTATGCCCCTAGGAAGAATGTTGCTAGAAAGAGAGTAGAAAAGGAGTTTGGACGTAAATAGAAGCACCTGTAGAAAAAGAGGATGTGTGGACATGCTGCCTTGTAGGCACCTAACTTCCCTCTCCCCCCTTTCCTATTCCCAAATCTATCCCCCTCACAGTCGAGTCCCCCACCAGAAGTTGCTTCCTCCTCCCCTGGGGTTCTCTTCCTCCCTCCTTTGGGTATCTGATCCAGAGGACCCACACATCCTCCATGGCCAATACCACAAGTGCCTCTTCCTGGTAGTACTGCCTCACCAGAGTGGCACAGGAACTACATAGTGGTACCAGTTGAGGAATGTGCCTCTGACCCACTCCCCACTCTTCCAGAGCCCACTGTAGTCCAGCCATTCCACATTTTTCCACTTTTATGGACCCTGCCTCCCAGCCCCGTGTTGAGTTCTTGCACATGACTGTCCTATTGAGGGGGTGCAAAGCATTGCATGATTGCCCTTGCTGACAAGAACACTGCACTACCCCCCACTGAAGAGAAGAGAATCTGCTCAGTTGCTCTGCACCCTCCCTAACAGCTTAGGCTCCTGTTGTCCATAGCTTGGAGTGCAAAACTAGTGGTGTGCGAAACCAGAGAGGTTCTGGTTTGGGTTTTGCCAAATCACCCCTGGTTTTGGTTCTAATTTTGGTTTTGCATTCATGGTCAATATGCATTCATCATAAATTTTGCTCCACACCTCCATTGTAAAGTATGATAAAGAGCAAAACAGGTAATGTGGGATAATGGACACTCTGAGACATGGTTCTCATACAATGTGAGACACTGACATTCTGAGAAATGGGCCCACATGTAATGTGAGACACTGATACATTGAGTCATGGGCTGCCATGTAATGTGAGAAACTGACACTCTGAGACATGGGCCCTCATATAATGTGAGAAACTGACACTCTGAAACATGGGCCTTCATATAGTATGAGACACTAGCACTCTGGTCATTGGCCCTCATATAATGTGAGACACTGGCGCTCTGAGTCATGGGCCCTCATGTAATGTGAGACACTGAGCACTTTGAGACATGGACCCTCATATAATGTGAGACACTGAAACTCTGAGACAAGGGCCCTCATATAATGTGAGACACTGACACTCTGAGACATGGGCCCTCATGTAATGTGAGACACTGGCACTCTGAGACATGGACCCTCATGTAATGTGAGACACAGACAGGCTGAGACATGGGACCTCATGTAATGTGAGACACTGGCACTCTGAGACATGAGCCCTCATGTAATGTGAGACATTGGCACTCTGAGACATGGACCCTCATATAATGTGAGACACTGACATGCTGAGACAAGGGTCCTCATATAATGTGAGACACTGACACGCTGAGACATGGGACCTCATGTAATGTGAGACACTGGCACTCTGAGACATGGGCCCTCATGTAAAGTGAGACACTGATACGCTGAGACTCGGGCCCTCATGAAAAGTGAGACACTGACACTCTGGGACATGGGCCCTCATGTAATGTGAGACACTGACACGCTGAGACACGGGCCCTCATATAATGTGAGACACTGGCATTCCGAGACATGGGCCCTCATGTAATGTGAGACACTGACATGTTGAGACATGGGCCTTCATAAAAAGTGACACACTGACACTCTGAGACATGGGCCCTCATGCAATGTGAGAAACTGACACTCTGAGACATGGGCCCTCATGTAATGTGAGACACTGACACTCTGAGACATGGGCCCTCATGCAATGTGAGACACTGACACATTGAGAAATGGGCCCTCATGTAATGTGAGACACAGACACTCTGAGACATGGGCCATTATGTAAAGTGAGACACTGACATTGTGAGACATGGACCCTCATATAATGTGAGACACTGACACACTGAGATAAGGGCTCTCATATAATATGAGTCACTAGCACTGTGAGACATGGGCCCTCATGTAATGTTAGACACTGACACTCGGAGACATGGGCCCTCATATAATGTGAGACACTGACACTCTGAGACATGGGCCCTCATTTAAAGTGAGACACTGACACTGTGAGACATGGACCCTCATATAATGTGAGACACTGACACTCGGAGACATGGGCCCTCATATAAAGTGAGACACTGATACCCTGAGAGATGGGCACTCATATAATGTGAGACACTGACACTCTGGGACATGGGCCCTCAAATAATGTGAGACACTGACACTCAGTGACATGGGCTTCCATGTATTTTGAGACACTGACACTGTGAGACATGGGCCCTCTTGTAATGTGAGACACTGATACGTTGAGACATGGGCCCTCATGTAATGTGAGACACTGACACTGTGAGACATGGGCTCTCATATTATGTGAGACACAGAGAATATGAGACATTGCCACTCATATAATGTGAGACACTAACACTCTGAGATATGGCCCTTCATATAATGTGAGACACTGACACGCTGAGACATGGGACCGCATCTAAAGTGAGACACTGACAATGTGAGACATGGACCATCATATAATGTGAGACACTGACTCGCTGAGACATGGGCCCTCATGTAAAGTGAGACAATGATACTGTCAGACATGGACCCTCATATAATGTGAGACACTGACACTCTGAGACAAGGGCTCTTTTATAATGTGAGTCACTAGCACTGTGAGACATGGGCCCTCATATAATGTGAGACACTGACAATCTGAGACATGGGCCCTCATTTAAAGTGAGACACTGACAATGGGAGACATGGAACCTCAGATAATGTGAGACACTGACACTCGGAGACATGGGCCCTCATATAAAGTGAGACACTGACACCCTGAGAGATGGGCACTCATATAATGTGAGACACTGACACTCTGGGACATGGGACCACATATAATGTGAGACACTGACACTCAGTGACATGGGCTTTCATGTATTTTGAGACACTGACACTGTGAGACATGGGCCCTCTTGTAATGTGAGACACTGACAAGTTGAGACATGGGCCGTCATGTAATGTGAGACACTGACAGTCTGAGAAATGGATACTCATATAATGTGAGACACTGACACGTTGAGACATGGGCCCTCAAGTAATGTGAGATGCTGACACTGTGAGACATGGGCCCTCATATAATGTGAGACACAGAGAATATGAGACATTGCCACTCATATAATGTGAGACACTAACACTCTGAGACATGGCCCTTCATATAATGTGAGACACTGACACGCTGAGACATGGGCCCTCATGTAATGTGAGACACTGATACTATCAGATATGGACCCTCATATAATGTGAGACACTGACACTCTGAGACATGGGCTCTCATATAATGTGAGACATGAGTACTGTGAGACATGGGCCCTCATGTAATGTTAGACACTGACACTCTGAGTCATGGGCCCTCATATATTGTGAGACAGTGACACTCTCAGAGATGGGCCCTCATGTAATGTGAGACACTGACACTCTGAGACATGGGCCCTCATGTAATGAGAGACACTGACACGCTGAGACATGGGCTCTCATATAATGCGAATCACTGACACTGTGAGACATGGGCACCCATATAATGTGAGTTACTGATACTGTGAGACATGGGCCTTGATGTAATGTAAGACACTGACACTCTGAGACATGGGCCCACATATAATATGAACATAGACACATCGAGTCATGGGACATCATATAGTGAGAGACACTGACACGCTGAGACATGGCACTCATGTAATGTGAGACACTGAAACGCTGAGAAATGGGCCCTCATATAATGTGAGACGCTGACACTCTGAGACATGGGCCGTTATGTAATGTGAGACACTGACAGTCTGGGACATGGGCCCTCATATGATGTGAGACACAGATACTATGAGACATTGCCACTCATATAATGTGAGACTCTAACACTTTGAGACATGGGCCTTCATGCAATGAGAGACACTGACACGCTGAGACATGGGCTCTCATATAATGTAAAACACTGACACTGTGAGACATGGGCCCTCATTTAATGTGAGATACTGACACGCTGAGACATGGGCCCTGATGTAATGTGAGACACTGACACTCTGAGACATGGGCCCTCATATTATGTGAGACATTGACACATTGAGTCATGGGACATTATATAGTGAGAGACACTGACATGCTGAGACATGGACCCTCATATTATGTGAGACATTGACACATTGAGTCATGGGCCGTCATATAGTGAGAGACACTGACACGCTGAGACATGGGCCCTCTTATAATGTAAGACACTGACACTCAGAGACACGGGCCCTCATGTAATGTGAGACACTGACACGCTGAGACATGGGACCATATGTAATGTGAGACACTGACACTTTGAGACATGGGCCCTCACATAATGTAAGACACTGATGCTCTGAGACATGGGCCCTCATATTATGTGAGACATTGACAGATTGAGTCATGGGCCGTCATATAGTGAGAGACACTGACACGCTGAGACATGGGCCCTCATATAATGTGAGACACTGACACTCAGAGACACGGGCCCTCATGTAATGTGAGACACTGACACGCTGAGACATGGCCCCTTATGTAATGTGAGACACTGACACTCTGAGACATGGGCCTTCATATACTGTGAGACACTAGCACTCTGAGATATGGGTCCTCATGTAATGTGAGAAACTGACACTGTGAGACATGGTCCCTCATATAATATGAGACATTGACACATTGATCACGGGCTATCATATAGTGAGAGACACTGTCATTTTGAGACATGGGCCTTCATGTAATGTGAGACACTGACAGTCTGAGAAAGGGATCCTCATGTAGTGTGAGACACTGACACGTTGAGACATGGGCCATCATATGATGTGAGACACTAACACTGTGAGACATTGGCCATCATATAATGTGAGACACTGACTCCATGAGACATGGGACCTCATATAATGTGAGACACTGACACTCTGAGACATGGGTCTTCATATAATGTGACACTGACACTCTGAGACATGGGCCGTCATATGATGTGAGACACTGACACTGTGAGACATGGGCCTTCATATAATGTGAGACGCTGACACTGGCCCTCATGTAAAGTAAGACACTGACAGTCTGAGAAATGGATCCTCATATAATGTGAGACACTGACACGTTGAGACATGGGCCCTCATATAATGTGAGACACTGATACTCTGAGACATGGGCCCTCATGTAATGTGAGACACTTACACTCTGAGACATGGGCCCTCATATAATGTGAGACACTGACACGCTGGGACATGGGCCCTCATATAATGTGAGACACTGACACTCTGGGACATGGGACCTCATATAATGTGAGACACTGACTCTCTGAGACATGGGCCCTCATGTAATGTGAGAAACTGACACTCTGAGACATGGGCCTTCATATAATGTGAGACATTGATACTATGATGATCTATGTGATAATGGCAATCACCGATGGCCGATCGCAGTTAGAGCGACGGCACATCACCACAAAAATATTTTGGCGATGTACAAACTCCCTCCCGGCGCACAGCAAAACGGCACTGGGGTCGTGGGATATAACATTTTATGCTGGGGGCTTTACCACACGCACTGCCCTGCTTAAGTATTCTAAACCCTAGGGAGGTTCATATTGGAGGGGGGGTGCAAAAGCAGAAACAAATATGTTTGGGCGGGTACAGCAAAAAGTACCTGTACCCGAACCCAGCACCATTCCCACCCCAGCCCTCAACCCACCCACCATGCGACTGAAGCAGCTCAGCACCTCGCCACAGCGCCACCCCCTACAATCCCTTCATCCCCTAAAACACCTCCTCATTGCGCTTGCTCCTACCAGCGGCGCGCAGGCATGTAGCAACAGGATTTACGGCTATTTTGCGCACCCCGCTTGGTCCATCTTCCCCTGTCACCCGATGACAGGCGTTGCATTGAGTCAACCTTTCTGCAGGCAACCCATCGCGATCGCCAAAGTCACGGGATACCACAGTATGAGACATGGGCCCTCATATAATGTGAGACACTGACACTCTGAGACATGGGCCCTCATATAGTGTGAGCACTGATACATTGAGAAGTAGGCCCTCATACAATGTGAGACAATGTCACTCTCAGACATGGGCCCTCATGCAATGTGAGACAATGACAAGCTCAGACATAGGCCTAATGTAATGAGAGACACTGACACGCTGAGACATGGCCCCTAATGTAATGAGAGACACTGACACGCTGAGGCATGGGCCTCAATGTGTGAGACACTGACACACTGAGACATGGGCGTCACGTGAAGTCAGACATTGAAACTGTGAGACATACGCCTGATGTAAACTGAGAGACTGACACTCTAAGGCAAGGGCCATTATGAAATGTGAGACACTGACATGCTGAGACATGGGCCCTCGTGTAATGTGAGGCACTGACACGCTGAGACATGGGCCTCATATAATGTGAGACATTGACACACCGAGTCATGGGCTGTCATTTAATGTGAGACGGTGACACTCTGAGACATGGGCCGTCATATAGTGAGAGACACTGACACTGTGAGACACGGGCACTCATATTATGTGAGAAATTGACCCTGTGAGACATGAGCCCTCATATAATGTGTGACACTGAGACGTTGAGATATGGGCCCTCATATAATGTGAGACATTGAGACACTGAGTCATGGGCCGTCATGTAATGTGAGACGGTGACATTCTGAGACATGGGCCGTAATATAGTGAGAGACACTGACACTTTGAGACATGGGTCTTCATATAATGTGACACTGACACTCTGTGACATGGGCCCTCATATAATGTGAGACACTGACACGCTGAGACATAAGTCCTCATATAATGTGAGACACTGATACTCTGAGACATGGGCCCTCATGTAATGTGAGACATTGACACATTGAGTCATGGGCCGTCATATAGTGAGAGACACTGACACGCTGAGACATGGGCCCTCATACTATGTGAGACATTGACACATTGAGTCATGGGCCGTCATATAGTGAGAGACACTGACACGCTGAGACATGGGCCCTCTTATAATGTAAGACACTGACACTCAGAGACACGGGCCCTCATGTAATGTGAGACACTGACACGCTGAGACATGGGACCATATGTAATGTGAGACACTGACACTCTGAGACATGGGCCCTCATATACTGTGAGACACTGGCACTCTGAGATATGGGTCCTCATGTAATGTGAGAAACTGACACTGTGAGACATAGTCCCTCATATAATATGAGACATTGACACATTGATCACGGGCTATCATATAGTGAGAGACACTGTCATTTTGAGACATGGGCCTTCATGTAATGTGAGACACTGACAGTCTGAGAAAGGGATCCTCATGTAGTGTGAGACACTGACACGTTGAGACATGGGCCATCATATGATGTGAGACACTAACACTGTGAGACATTGGCCATCATATAATGTGAGACGCTGACACCGGCCCTCATGTAAAGTTAGACACTGACAGTCTGAGAAATAGATCCTTATATAATGTGAGACACTTACACGTTGAGACATGGGACCTCATGTAATCTGAGACTCTGACACTGTGAGACATGGGTCCTCATATTATGTGAGACACTGACCCTGTGAGACGTGATCCCTCATATAATGTGAGACACTGACACTCTGAGACATGGGCCCTCATATAAGGAGAAACATTAACCCACTGAGTCATGGGCTGTCATATTGTGAGAGACACTGACACTTTCAGGCATGGGTCTTCATATAATGTGACACTGACACTCTGTGACATGGGCCCTCATATTATGTGAGACACTGACACGCTGGGACATGGGCCCACATATAATGTGAGACACTGACACTCTGGGACATGGGACCTCATATAATGTGAGACATTGACTCTCTGAGACATGGGCCCTCATGTAATGTGAGAAACTGACACTCTGAGACATGGGCCTTCATATAATGTGAGACATTGATACTATGATCTATGTGATAATGACAATCACGATGGCGATGCCCAGTTAATGACACATCACCACAAAATATTTTGGCGATGTACAAACTCCCTCCCGGCATACAGCAAAGCGGCACTGGGGTCGTGGGATATAACATTTTATGCTGGGGCTTCACCACATGCACCGCCCTGCTTAGAATTCTAAACCCTAGGGGTTCATATTGGAGGGGTGCAAAGCAGAAACAAATATGTTTGGTGGTGCAGCAAAAGTACCTGTGCCAGACCAGCACCATTCCACCCAGCCCTCAACCCACCCACCATGCGACTGAAGCAGCTCAGCACCTCGCCACAGCGCCACCCCCTACAATCCCTTCATCCCCTAAAACACCTCACTCATTGCGCTTGCTCCTACCAACGCGCATAGGCATGTAGCAACAGGATTTCGCTATTTTGCGCACCCCCCTTCCGTTCGTCCATCTTCCCCTGTCACCCCGATGACAGGCGTTGCAATTGAGTCAACCTTTCTGCAGGCAACCCATCGCGATCGCCAAAGTCACGCGATACCACAGTATGAGACATGGGCCCTCATATAATGTGAGACACTGACACTCTGAGACATGGGCCCTCATATAGTGTGAGCACTGATACATTGAGAAGTAGGCCCTCATACAATGTGAGACAATGTCACTCTCAGACATGGGCCCTCATGCAATGTGAGACAATGACAAGCTCAGACATGGGCCCTAATGTAACGAGAGACACTGACACGCTGAGACATGGGCCCTAATGTAATGAGAGACACTGACACGCTGAGACATGGGCCCTCAAGTAATGTGAGACACTGACACACTGAGACATGGGCCGTCACGTAAAGTCAGACATTGAAACTGTGAGACATACGCCCTGATGTAAACTGAGAGACTGACACTCTAAGGCAAGGGCCATTATGAAATGTGAGACACTGACATGCTGAGACATGGGCCCTCATGTAATGTGAGGCACTGACACGCTGAGACATGGGCCTCATATAATGTGAGACATTGACACACCGAGTCATGCGCCGTCATTTAATGTGAGACGGTGACACTCTGAGACATGGGCCGTCATATAGTGAGAGACACTGACACTGTGAGACACAGGCACTCATATTATGTGAGAAATTGACCCTGTGAGACATGAGCCCTCATATAATGTGTGACACTGAGACGTTGAGACATGGGCCCTCATATAATGTGAGACACTGACACTCTGAGACATGGGCCCTCGTATAATGTGAGACATTGAGACACTGAGTCATGGGCCGTCATGTAATGTGAGACGGTGACATTCTGAGACATGGGCCGTAATGTAGTGAGAGACACTGACACTTTGAGACATGGGTCTTCATATAATGTGACACTAACACTCTCTGACATGGGCCCTCGTATAATGTGAGACACTGACACGCTGAGACATGAGTCCTCATATAATGTGAGACACTGACAGTCTGAGACATGGGTCGTCATATAATGTGAGACACTGACACGCTGAGACATGGGCCCTCATATAATGTGAGACACTGACACTCTGAGACATGGGCCCTCATTTAATGTGAGACACTGACACGTTGAGACATGGGCCATCATGTAATGTGAGACACTGACACTGTGAGACATGGGCCCTCATATAATGTGAGACACTGACCCTGTGAGACGTGAGCCATCAAACATGGCGAGACACTGACACTCTGAGACATGGGCCTTCATATAATGTGAGACATTGATACTCTGAGACATGGGTCCTCATATAATGTGAGACTCTGACACTCTGAGTCATGGGCCTACATATAATGTGAGACATTGATACTCTGAGACATGGGCCCTCATGAAATGTGACACACTAACAGTCTGAGAAATGGATCCTCAAATAAAGTAAGATACTGACACGCTGAGACATGGGCCCTCATGTAATGTGAGACACTGACACTCAGAGACATGGGCATTCATGTAATGTGAGACACAGACACGCTGAGACATGGGCGCTCATATAACGTAAGACACTGACACTCTGACACATGGGCCCTCATGTAACGTGAGAAATTGACAGTCTGAGACATGGGCCCTCATGTAATGTGAGACACTGATACGCTGAGACATGGGCCCTCATATAATGTGAGACACTGACACTCTCAGACATGGGCGCTCATGTAAAGTGACACACTGAGCGTCTGAGAAATGGATCCTCATATAATGTAAGACACTGACAAGTTGAGACATGGGCCCTCTTGTATTGTGAGACACTGACACTCTGAGACATGGGCGCTCATGTAATGTGAGACACTGACTCGCTGAGACATGGGCGCTCATATAATGTAAGACACTGACACTCTGACACATGGGCCCACATGTAATGTGAGACACTGACACTCTGAGACATTGGCACTCATGTAATGTTAGGAACTGACAGTCTGGGAAATGGATTCTCATATAATGTGAGACACTGACACGTTGAGACATGGGCCCTCATGTAATGTGAGACACTGACACTGTGAGACATGGGCCCTCATATTATGTGAGACATTGACCCTGTGAGACATGAGCCCTCATATAATGTGAGACACTGACACTCTGAGAAATGGGCCCTCGTATAATGTGAGACATTGACACACTGAGTCATCGGCCGTCATGTAATGTGAGACGGTGACACTCTGAGACATGGGCCATCATATAGTGAGAGACTCTGACACTGTGAGACATGGGCCTTCATACTATGTGAGACATTGACCCAGTGAGACATGAGCCCTCATATAATGTGAGACACTGAGACGTTAAGACATGGGCCCTCATATAATGTGAGACACTGACACTCTGAGACATGGTTCCTCATATAATGTCAGCCATTGACACACTGAGTCAAGGGCCATCATTCAGTGAGAGACACTGACACTTTGAGACATGGGTCTTCATATAATGTGACACTGACACTCTGTGACATGGGCCCTCATATAATGTGAGACACTGACACTCTGAGAAATGGGCCCTCGTGTAACGTTAGACACTGACAGTCTGAGAAATGGATCCTCATATAACTTGAGACACTGACACGTTGAGACATGAGCCCTCAGATAATGTGAGACACTGACACTCTGAGACATGGGCCCTCATGAAATGTGAGACACTGACACTCTGAGACATGGGCCCTCATATAATGTGAGACACTGACACTCTCAGACATGGGCCCTCATGTAAAGTGACACACTGAGAGTCTGAGAAATGGATCCTCATATAATGTAAGACACTGAAAAGTTGAGACATGGGCCCTCTTGTATTGTGAGACACTGACACTCTGAGACATTGACGCTCATGTAATGTGAGACACTGACTCGCTGAGACATGAGCGCTCATATAATGTACGACACTGACACTCTGACACATGGGCCCTCATGTAATGTGAGACACTGACACTCTGAGACATTGGCACTCATGCAATGTTAGAAACTGACAGTCTGGGAAATGGGTCCTCATATAATGTGAGACACTAACACGATGAGACATGGGCCCTCATGTAATGTGAGACACTGACACTGTGAGACATGGGCCCTCATATTATGTGAGACATTGACCCTGTGAGACATGAGCCCTCATATAATGTGAGACACTGACACTCTGAGACATGGGCCCTCGTATAATGTGAGACATTGACACACTGAGTCATGGGCCGTCATGTAATGTGAGACGGTGACACTCTGAGACATGGGCCGTCATATAGTGAGAGACTCTGACACTGTGAGACATGGGTCCTCATATTATGTGAGACATTGACCCAGTGAGACATGAGCCCTCATATAATGTGAGACACTGAGACGTTAAGACATGGGCCCTCATATAATGTGATACACTGACACTCTGAGACATGGTTCCTCATATAATATCAGACATTGACACACTGAGTTATGGGCCATCATACAGTGAGAGACACTGACACTTTGAGACATGGATCTTCATATAATGTGACACTGACACTCTGTGACATGGGCCCTCATATAATGTGAGACACTTACACTCTGAGACATGGGCCCTCGTGTAACGTTATACACTGACAGTCTGAGAAATGGATCCTCATATAACGTGAGGCACTGACATGTTGGAACATGGGCCCTCATGTAATGTGAGACACTGACACTGTGAGACAAGGGCTCCCATATTATGTGAGACACTGACCCTGTGAGACATGAGCCCTCAGATAATGTGAGACACTGACACATTGAGATATGGGCCCTCATATAATGTGAGACACTGACACTCTGAGACATGGGCCCTCATGTAATGTGAGACACTGACACTCTGAGACATGGGCCCTCATATAATGGGAGACATTGACACAAAGAGTTATGGCCGTCAAATAGTGAGAGACACTGACAATTTGAGACATGGGTCTTCATATAATGTGACACTGACACTCTGTGACATGGGCCCTCATATAATGTGAGACATTGACACTCTGAGACATGGGCCCTCATGTAAAGTGAGACACTGACACTCTGAGACATGGGCCATCATGTAATGTAGACACTGACTGTCAATGTCCTCATGTAATGTGGACACTGACAGTCTGAGAAATTGATCCTCATATAATGTAAGAAACTGACATTTTGAGACATGGGCCATCATGTAATGTGAGACACTGACACTGTGAGACATGGGCCCTCATATAATGTGAGACACTGACAACCTGAGACATGGGCCTTCACATAATGTGAGACATTGACACTTTCAGACATGGGCCCTCATGTAATTTCAGACACTGACACTCTGAGACATTGGCCCTCACATAATGTGAGACACTGACACTCTGAGACATGGGCCCTCACATAATGTGAGACACTGATACTCAGAGAAATGGGCCCCCATATAATGTAAGAAACTGACACAGTAAGACCTGGGTCCTCACAGAATGTGAGACACTGACACTCTGAGACATGGGCCATCATGTAATGTGAGACAATGACACTCTGAGACATGGGCCCTCATAGAACGTGAGACATTGACACATTGAGTCATGGGACATCATATACTGAGAGACATTGACACGCTGAGACATGGGCCCCCATATAATGTGAGAGACTGACACTCAGAGACATGGGCCCTCATATAATGTGAGACGCTGACACACTGAGACATGGGCCCTCATGTAATGTGAGACACTGACACTCTGAGACATGGGCCATCATATAATGTGAGACACAGAGACTATGAGACATTGCCGTTCAAATAATGTGAGACACAAACACTTTGAGTCATGGGCCTTCATAAAATGTAAGACACTGACACGCTGAGAGATGGACCCTCATGTAATGTGGACACTGACAGTCTGAGAAATGGACCCTCATATAATGTAAGACACTAGCTCGTTGAGACATGGGCCATCATGTAATGTGAGACACTGACACTGTGAGACATGAGCCCTCATAAAAAGTGAGAAACTGACACTGTGAGACCGGGGTCCTCATGTAATGTGAGACACTATCATGCTGAGACATGGGCCCTCACATAATGTGAGACACTGACATGCTGAGATAATGGGTGCTCATATAATGTAAGACACTGACACTCTGACACATGGGCCTTCATGTAATGTGAGACACTGACACTCTGAGGCATGGGCTCTCATAAAATGCGAGACACTGACACTCTGACACAGGGGCCCTCATGTTATGTGAGACACTGACACTCTGAGACATGGGCCCTCTTATTATGTGAGATGCTGACACTCTGAGACATTCACCCTCATGTTAAGTTAAACACTGACAGTCTGAAAAATGGATCCTCATATAACGTAAGACACTGACACGTTGGGACATGGGCCCTTATGTAATGTGAGACACTGACACTGTGAGGCAAGGGCCCTCATATTATGTGAGACACTGACCCTGTGAGACATGAGCCCTCAGATAATGTGAGACACTGACACGTTGAGATATGGGCCCTCATATAATGTGAGACACTGACACTCTGAGACATGGGCCCTCATGTAGTGTGAGACACTGACACTCTGAGACATGGGACCTCATATAATGTGAGACATTGACACACTGAGACATGGCCGTCATATAGTGAGAGACAGTGACACTTTGAGACATGGGACTTCATATAATGTGACACTGACACTCTGTGACATGGGCCCTCATATAATGTGAGACACTGACACGCTGAGACATAGACCCTCATATAATGTGAGACACTGACACTCTGAGACATGGGCCCTCATCTAATGTGAGACACTGACATGTTGAGACATGGGCCATCATGTAATGTGAGACACTGCCACTGTGAGACATGGGCCCACATGTAATGTGAGAAACTGACACTGTGAGACATGGTCACTCATATAATGTGAGACACTGACCCTGTGAGACGTGATCCCTCATATAATGTGAGACACTGACACTCTGAGACATGGGCCTTCATATAATGTTAGACATTGATACTCTGAGACATGGGTCCTCATATAATGTGAGACTCTGACACTCTGAGACATGGGCCATCATATAATGTGAGACACAGAGACTATGAGACATTGCCGTTGAAATAATGTGAGACACAAACACTCTGAGACTTGGGCCTTCATATAATGTAAGGCACTGACACGCTGAGACATGGGCTCTCATGTAATGTGGACACTGATAGTCTGAGAAATGGACCCTCATATAATGTAAGACACTGCCACGTTGAGACATGGGCCATCATGTAATGTGAGACACAGACACTGTGAGACATGAGCCCTCATATAATGTGAGACACTGACACTCTGTGACATGAGCCCTCATAAAATGTGAGAAACTGACACTGTGAGACCTCGGTCCTCATGTAATGTGAGACACTATCATGCTGACACATGGGCCCTCATGTAATGAGACACAGTGACAGTCTGAGAAATGGATCCTCATATAATGTTAGACACTGACACTTTGAGACATGGGCCCTCATGTAATGTGAGACAATGACACTCTGAGACATGGGCCCTCATATAATGTGAGATGCTGACATTCTGAGAAATTCACCCTCATGTAAAGTTAGACACTGACAGTCTGAGAAATGGATCCTCATATAACGTGAGACACTGACACGTTGGGACATGGGCCCTCATGTAATGTGAGAAACTGACACTATGAGACATGGTCCCTCATATAATGTGAGACACTGACCCAGTGAGACGTGAGCCCTCAAATATGGCAAGACACTGACACTCTGAGACAAGGGCCTTCATATAATGTGAGATATTGATACTCTGAGAAATGGGTCCTCACATAATGTGAGACTCTGACACTCAGAGTCATGGGCCTACATATAAAGTGAGACATTGATACTCTGAGACATGGGCCCTCATGAAATATGACACATTGACAGTCTGAGAAATGGATCCTAATATAATGTAAGATACTGACACGCAGAGACATGGGCCCTCATGTAATGTGAGACACTGACACTCAGAGACATAGGTGCCTATGTAATGTGAGACACTGACACGCTGAGACATGGGCGCTCATTTAACGTAAGACACTGACACTCTGACACATGGGCCCTCATGTAACGTGAGACATTGACAGTCTGAGACATGGGCCCTCATGTAATGTGAGATACTGATATGCTGAGACATGGGCCGTCATATAATGTGAGACACTGACACTCTCAGACATGTGCCCTCATGTAAAGTGACACACTGAGAGTCTGAGAAATGGATCCTCATATAATGTAAGACACTGACCCGTTGAGACATGGGCCCTCTTGTAATGTGAGACACTGACACTCTGAGTCATGGGCGCTCTTGTAATGTGAGACACAAACACGCTGAGACATAGGCGCTCATATCATGTAAGACACTGCCACTTTGACACATAGGCCCTCATATAATGTGAGACTCTGACACTCTGAGTCATGGGCCTACATATAATGTGAGACATTGATACTCTGAGACATGGGCCCTCATGAAATGTGACACACTGACAGTCTGAGAAATGGATCCTCATATAATGTAAGATACTGACACACTGAGACATGGGCCCTCATGTAATGTGAGACACTGACACTCAGAGACATGGGCACTCATGTAATGTGAGACACTGACACGCTGAGACATGGGCGCTCATATAAAGTAAGACACTGACACTCCGACACATGGGCCTCGCGTAACGTGAGAAATTGACAGTCTGAGACATGGGCCCTCATGTAATGTGAGACACTGATACGCTGAGACATAGGCCCTCATATAATGTGAGACACTGACACTCTCAGACATGGCGCTCATGTAAAGTGACACACTGAGAGTCTGAAAATGGATCCTCATATAATGTAAGACACTGACAAGTTGAGACATGGGCCCTCTTGTATTGTGAGACACTGACACTCTGAGACATGGGCTCATGTAATGTGAGACACGACTCGCTGGAGACATGGGCGGCCATATAATGTAAGACACTGACCTTTGACACATGGGCTGGCCATGTAATGTGAGACACTGACACTCTGAGACATTGGCACTCATGTAATGTTAGAAACTGACAGTCTGGGAAATGGATTCTCATATAATGTGAGACACTGACACATTGAGACATGGGCCCTCATGTAATGTGAGACACTGACACTGTGAGACATGGGCCCTCATATTATGTGAGACATTGACCCTGTGAGACATGAGCCCTCATATAATGTGAGACACTGACACTCTGAGAAATGGGCCCTCGTATAATGTGAGACATTGACACTCTGAGTCATGGGCCGTCATGTAATGTGAGACGGTGACACTCTGAGACAAGGGCCATCATATAGTGAGAGACTCTGACACTGTGAGACATGGGCCCTCATACTATGTGAGACATTGACCCAGTGAGACATGAGCCCTCATATAATGTGAGACACTGAGACGTTAAGACTAGGGCCCTCATATAATGTGAGACACTGACACTCTGAGACATGGTTCCTCATATAATGTCAGCCATTGACACACTGAGTCAAGGGCCATCATAGAGTGAGAGACACTGACACTTTGAGACATGGGTCTTCATATAATGTGACACTGACACTCTGTGACATGGGCCCTCATATAATGTGAGACACTGACACTCTGAGACATGGGCCCTCGTGTAACGTTATACACTGACAGTCTGAGAAATGGATCCTCATATAACGAGAGACACTGACACATTGGAACATGGGCCCTCATGTAATGTGAGACACTGACACTGGGAGACAAGGGCCACCATATTATGTGAGACACTGACCCTGTGAGACATGAGCCCTCAGATAATGTGAGACACTGACACATTGAGATATGGGCCCTCTTATAATGTGAGACACTGACACTCTGAGACATGGGCCCTCATGTAATGTGAGACACTGACACTCTGAGACATGGGCCCTCATATAATGGGAGACATTGACACAAAGAGTTATGGCCGTCAAATAGTGAGAGACACTGACAATTTGAGACATGGGTCTTCATATAATGTGACACTGACACTCTGTGACATGGGCCCCATATAATGTGAGAGACTGACACTCAGAGACATGGGCCCTCATATAATGTGGGACGCTGACACACTGAGACATGGGCCCTCATGTAATGTGAGACACTGACACTCTGAGACATGGGCCATCATATAATGTGCGACACTGACACTCTGAGACATGGGCCCTCGTATAATGTGAGACATTGACACACTGAGTCATGGGCCGCTATGTAATGTGAGACGGTGTCACTAAGAGACATGGGCCGTCATATAATGAGAGGCACTGACACTTTGAGACTTGGGTCTTCATATAATGTGACACTGACACTCTGTGACATGGGTCCTCATATAATGTGAGACACTGACACTCTGGGACAAGGGACCTCATATAATGTAAGACACTGACACTCTGAGACATGGTCCCTCGTGTAACGTTATACACTGACAGTCTGAGAAATGGATCCTCATATAACGTAAGACATTGACACGTTGGGACATGGGCCCTCATGTAATGTGAGACACTGGCACTGAGAGACAAGGGCCCCCGTGTTATGTGAGACACTGACCCTGTGAGACATGAGCCCTCAGATAATGTGAGACACTGACACATTGAAATATGGGCCCTCAGATAATGTGAGACACTGACACTCTGAGACATGGGCCCTCATATAATGGGAGACATTGACACAAAGAGTTATGGCCGTCAAATAGTGAGAGACACTGACAATTTGAGACATGGGTCTTCATATAATGTGACACTGACACTCTGTGACATGGGCCCTCATATAATGTGAGACATTGACACTCTGAGACATGGGCCCTCATGTAAAGTGAGACACTGACACTCTGAGACATGGGCCATCATGTAATGTGGACAGTGACTGTCAATGTCCTCATGTAATGTGGACACTGACAGTCTGAGAAATTGATCCTCATATAATGTAAGAAACTGACATTTTGAGACATGGGCCATCATGTAATGTGAGTCACTGACACTGTGAGACATGGGCCCTCATATAATGTGAGACACTGACACCCTGAGACATGGGCCTTCACATAATGTGAGACATTGACACTCTCAGACATGGGCCCTCATGTAATTTGAGACACTGGCACTCTGAGATATTGGCCCTCACATAATGTGAGACACTGACACTCTGAGAAATGGGCCCTCACATAGTGTGAGACACTGACACTCAAAGAAATGGGCCCCCATATAATGTAAGAAACTGACACAGTGAGACCTGGGTCCTCACGTAATGTGAGACACTGACACTCTGAGACATGGGCCCTCATGTAATGTGAGACGCTGACACTCTGAGACATGGGCCCTCATAGAACGTGAGACATTGACACATTGAGTCATGGGATGTCATATACTGAGAGACACTGATACGCTGAGACATGGGCCCCCATATAATGTGAGACACTGACACTCAGAGACATGGGCCCTCATATAATGTGAGACGCTGACATACTGAGACATGGGCCCTCATGTAATGTGAGACACTGACACTCTGAGACATGGGCCATCATATAATGTGAGACACAGAGACTATGAGACATTGCCGTTCAAATAATGTGAGACACAAACACTTTGAGTCATGGGCCTTCATATAATGTAAGACACTGACACGCTGAGAGATGGGCCCTCACGTAATGTGGACACTGACAGTCTGAGAAATGGACCCTCATATAATGTAAGACACTAGCACGTTGAGACATGGGCCATCATGTAATGTGAGACACTGACACTGTGAGACATGAGCCCTCATAAAAAGTGAGAAACTGACACTGTGAGACCTGGGTTCTCATGTAATGTGAGACACTATCATGCTGAGACATGGTCCCTCACATAATGTGAGACACTGACATGCTGAGATAATGGGCGCTCATATAATGTAAGACACTGACACTCTGACACATGGGCCTTCATGTAATGTGAGACACTGACACTCAGAGACATGGGCTCTCATAAAATGCGAGACACTGAAACTCTGACACATGGGCCCTCATGTTATGTGAGACACTGACACTCTGAGACATGGGCCCTCATATTATGTGAGATGCTGACACTCTGAGACATTCACCCTCATGTTAAGTTAGACACTGACAGTCTGAAAAATGGATCCTCATATAACGTAAGACACTGACACTTTGGGACATGGGCCCTCATGTAATGTGAGACACTGACACTCTGTGACATGGGCCCTCATATAATGTGAGACACTGACACGCTGAGACATAGGCCCTCATATAATGTGAGACACTGACACTCTGAGACATGGGCCCTCATCTAATGTGAGACACTGACACGTTGAGACATGGGCCATCATGTAATGTGAGACACTGCCACTGTGAGACATGGGCCCGCATGTAATGTGAGAAACTGACACTGTGAGATATGGTCCCTCATATAATGTGAGACACTGACCCTGTGAGAAGTGAGCCCTCATATAATGTGAGACACTGACACTCTGAGACATGGGCCTTCATATAATGTGTGACATTGATACTCTGAGACATGGGTCCTCATATAATGTGAGACTCTGACACTCTGAGACATGGTCCATCATATAATGTGAGACACAGAGACTATGAGACATTGCCGTTCAAATAATGTGAGACACAAACACTCTGAGACTTGGGCCTTCATATAATGTAAGACACTGACACGCTGAGACATGGGCTCTCATGTAAAGTGGACACTGACAGTCTGAGAAATGGACCCTCATATAATGTAAGACACTGCCACGATGAGACATGGGCCATCATGTAATATGGGAACCACGGACACTGTAGAGACGAGGCCCTCATAATCGAGACACTGACACTCGGAGACATGGGCCCTCATATAATGTGAGACACTGACACTCTGTGACATGAGCCCTCATAAAATGTGAGAAACTGACATTGTGAGACCTGGGTCCTCATGTAATGTGAGACACTATCATGCTGACACATGGGCCCTCATGTAATGAGACACAGTGACAGTCTGAGAAATGGATCCTCATATAACGTTAGACACTGACACGTTGAGACATGGGCCCTCATGTAATGTGAGACAATGACTCTCTGAGACATGGGCCCTCATATAATGTGAGAAACTGACACGCTGAGATAATGGGCTCTCACATAATGCGAGACACTGACACTCTGACACATGGGCCCTCATGTTATGTGAGACACTGACACTCTGAGACATGGTCCATCTTATTATGTGAGATGCTGACACTCTGAGAAATTCACCCTCATGTAAAGTTAGACACTGACAGTCTGAGAAATGGATCCTCATATAACGTGAGACACTGATACATTGGGACATGGGCCCTCATGTAATGTGAGACACTGACACTGTGAGACAGGGGCCCTCATATTATGTGAGACACTGACCCTGTCAGACATGAGCCCTCAGATAATGTGAGACACTGACAAGTTGAGATATGGACCCTCATGTAATGTGAGACACTGACATGCTGAGACAAGGGCCCTCATATAATGTGAGACATTGACACACTGAGTCATGGCCATCATATAGTGAGAGACACTGACAATTTGAGACATGGGTCTTCATATAATGTGACACTGACACTCTGTGACATGGGCCCTCATATAATGTGAGGCACTGACATGCTGAGACATGGGCCCTCATATAAAGTGAGACACTAACACTCTGAGACATGGGCCCTTATCTAATGTGAGACATTGACACGTTGAGACATGGGCCATCGTGTAATGTGAGACAATGAAACTGTGAGACATGGGCCCTCATGTAATGTGAGAAACTGACACTATGAGACATGGTCCCTCATATAATGTGAGACACTGACCCAGTGAGACGTGAGCCCTCAAATATGGCGAGACACGGACACTCTGAGACAAGGGCTTTCATATAATGTGAGACATTGATACTCTGAGAAATGGGTCCTCACATAATGTGAGACTCTGACACTCAGAGTCATGGGCCTACATATAAAGTGAGACATTGATACTCTGAGACATGGGCCCTCATGAAATATGACACATTGACAGTCTGAGAAATGGATCCTAATATAATGTAAGATACTGACACGCTGAGACATGGCCCTCATGTAATGTGAGACACTGACACTCAGAGACATGAGCGCCCATGTAATGTGAGACACTGACACGCGCTGAGACATGGGCGCTCACTATAACATAAGACACTGACACTCTGCACAGGCCGCCTCATGTAACGTGAGACATTGACAGTCTGAGACATGGGCCCTCGTGTAATGTGAGATACTGATATGCTGAGACATGGGCCGTCATATAATGTGAGACACTGACACTCTCAGACATGTGCCCTCATGTAAAGTGACACACTGAGAGTCTGAGAAATGGATCCTCATATAATGTAAGACACTGACACGTTGAGACATGGGCCCTCTTGTAATGTGAGACACTGACACTCTGAGTCATGGGCGCTCTTGTAATGTGAGACACTAACACGCTGAGACATAGGCGCTCATATCATGTAAGACACTGCCACTCTGACACATGGGCCCTCATGTAATGTGAGAGACTGACACTCTGAGACATGGGTCTTCATGTAATGTGAGACATTGATACTCTGAGAAATGGGTCCTCATATAATGTGAGAATCTGACACTCTGAGTCATGGGCCTACATATAATGTGAGACATTGATACTCTGAGACATGGGCCCTCATGAAATGTGACACACTGACAGTCTGAGAAATGGATCCTCATATAAAGTAAGATACTGACACACTGAGACATGGGCCCTCATGTAATGTGAGACACTGACACTCAGAGACATGGGCGCCCATGTAATGTGAGACACTGACACTCTGACACATGGGCCCTCATATAATGTGAGACACTGACACTCTGAGACATTGGCCCTCATGTAATGTTAGACCCTGACAGTCTGAGAAATAGATCATCATATAATGTGAGACACTGACATGTTGAGACATGGGCCCTCATGTAATGTGAGACACTGACACTGTGAGACATGGGCCCTCGTATTATGTGAGACATTGACCCTGTTAGACATGAGCCCTCATATAATGTGAGACACTGACACTCTGAGACTTGGGCCCTCGTAAAATGTGAGACACTGACACACTGAGTCAAGGGCCGTCATGTAATGTGAGATGGTGACACTCTGAGACATGGGCCGTCATTTAGTGAGAGACACCAACACTGTGAGACATGGGCCCTCATATTATGTGAGACATTGACCCTATGAGACATGAGCCCTCATATAATGAGAGACACTGAGACTTTGAGACATGGGCCCTCATATAATGTGAGACACTGACACTCTGAGACATGGGCCCTCGTATAATGTGAGACATTGACACACTGAGTCACGGGCCGCTATGTAATGTGAGACGGTGTCACTAAGAGACATGGGCCGTCATATAATGAGAGGCACTGACACTTTGAGACATGGGTCTACGTATAATGTGACACTGACACTCTGTGACATGGGTCCTCATAAAATGTGAGACACTGACACTCTGGGACAAGGGACCTCATATAATGTGAGACACTGACACTCTGAGACATGGGTCCTGATATAATGTCAGACATTGACACACTGAGTCATGGGCCGTCATATTGTCAGAGACACTGACACTTTGAAACATGGGTCTTCATATAATGTGACACTGACACTCTGTGACATGGGCCCTCATATAATTTGAGACACTGACACTCTGAGACATGGGCCCTCATGTAATGTGGACACTGACTGTCAGTGTCCACATGTAATTTGGACACTGACAGTCTGAGAAATGGATCCTCATATAATGTAAGACACTGACACGTTGAGACATGGGCCATCATGTAATGTGAGACACTGACGCTGTGAGACATGGGCCCTCATATAACGTGAGACACTGACACTCTGAGACATGGGCCCTCACATAATGTGAGTCATTGACACTCTCAGACATGGGCCCTCATGTAATGTGAGACACTGACACCCTAAGACAAGGCCCCTCACATAACGTGAGACACTGACACTCTGAGATATGGGCCCACACTTAATGTGAGACACTGACACTCTGAGAAATGGGCCCTCATATAATGTAAGAAACTGACACAGTGAGACCTGGGTCCTCATGTAATGTGAGACACTGACACTGTGAGACATGTGCCCTCATGTAATGTGAGACACTGACTCTCTGAGACATGGGCCCTCATATAACGTGAGACATTGACACATTGAGTCATGGGACGTCATATACTGAGAGACACTGACACGCTGAGACATGGGCCCCCATTTAATGTGAGAAGCTGACAACCAGAGACATGGGTCCTCATATAATGTGAGACACTGACACTCTGAGACATGGGCCCTCATGTAATGGGAGACACTGACACTCTGAGACATGGGCCATCATATAACGTGAGACACAGATACCATGAGACATTGCCGTTCAAATAATGTGAGACATAAACACTCTGAGACATGGGCCTTCATATAATGTAAGACACTGACACGCTGAGACATGGGCCCTCATGTAATGTGGACACTGACAGCCTGAGAAATGGACCCTCATATAATGTAGGACTGTGGCGCATTGAGACATGGGCCATCATGTAATGTGAGACACCGAAACTGTAAGACATGAGCCGTCATATAATGCGAGACACTGACACTCTGAGACATGGGCCCTCACATAATGTGAGACACTGACACTCTGCGACATGAGCCCTCATAAAATGTGAGAAACTGACACTGTGAGACCTGGGTCCTCATGTAATGTAAGACACTATCATGCAGAGACATGGGCCCTCATGTAATGAGACACAGTGACAGTCTGAGAAATGGATCCTCATATAATGTTAAACACTGACATGTTGAGACATGGGTCCTCATGTAATGTGAGACACTGACACTCTGAGACATGGGCCTTCATGCAATGTGAGACACTGACACTCTGAGACATAGGCCCTCATGTAATGTGAGACACAGACACTCTGACAAATGGGCCCTCAAGTTATGTGAGACACTGACACTCTGAGACATGGGCCCTAATATAATGTGAGAAACTGATACGCTGAGATAATGGGCGCTCATATAATGTAAGACACTGACACTCTGACACATGGGCCTTCATGTAATGTGAGACACTGACACTCTGAGGCATGGGCTCTCATATAATGTGAGACACTGATACTCTGACTCATGGGCCCTCATGTTATGTGAGACACTGACACTCTGAGACATGGGCCCTCTTATCATGTGAGGATGCTGACTCTGAGACCCAGGCCTCGTGTAAGGATTGAGACACAGACAGTCTGAGAAATGGATCCTCATATAATGCGAGACACTGACACTGTGACTCATGGGCCCTCATGTAATGTGAGACATTGACACTGTGAGACAAGGGCTCTCATATTATGTGAGACACTGTCCTTGTGAGACATGAGCCCTCAGATAATGTGAGACACTGACACGTTGAGATATGGGCCCTTACATAATGTGAGACACTGACACTCTGAGACATGGGCCCTCATGTAATGTGAGACACTGACACTCTGAGACATGGGCCCTTATGTAATGTGAGACACTGACTCTCTGAGACATGGGCCCTCATATAATGTGAGACATTGACACACTGTGTCATGGCCGTCATATAGTGAGAGACACTGACACTTTGAGACATTGGTCTTCATATAATGTGAAACTGACACTCTGTGACATGGGCCGTCATATAATGTGAGACACTGAAACTGTGAGACCTGAGTCCTCATGTAATGTGAGACACTATCATGCTGAGACATGGGCCCTCATGTAATGAGACAGACTGACAGTCTGAGAAATGGATCCTCATATAATGTTAGACACTGACAGGTTGAGACATGGGCCCCTCATGTAATGTGAGACAATGACACTCTGAGATAATGGGTGCTCATATAATGTAAGACACTGACACTCTGACACATGGGCCTTCATGTAATGTGAGACACTGACACTCTGAGGAATGGGCTCTCATATAATGCGAGACACTGACACTCTGACACATGGGCCCTCATGTTATGTGAGACACAGACACTCTGAGACATGGGCCGTCTTATTATGTTAGATGCTGACACTCTGAGACATTGGCCCTCGTGTAAAGTTAGACACTGACAGTCTGAGAAATGGATCCTCATATAATGTGAGACACTGACACGTTGGGACATGGGCCCTCATGTAATGTGAGACACTGACACTGTGAGACAAGGGCCCTCATATTAATTGAGACACTGACCCTGTGAGACATGAGCCCTCAGATAATGTGAGACACTGACACGTTGAGATATGAGCCCTCATATAATGTGAGACACTGACTCTCTGAGACATGGGCCCTCATGTAAAGTGAGACACTGACACTCTGAGATATGGGCCCTCATGTAATGTGGACACTGACTGTCAGTGTCCTCATGTAATGTGGACACTGACAGTCTGAGAAATGGATCCTCATACAATGTAAGACACTGACACGTTGAGACATTGGTCATCATGTAATGTGTGACACTGACTCTGTGAGACATTGGCCCTCATATAATGTGAGACTCTGACTCTCTGAAACACTGGCCCTCACATAATGTGAAACATTGACACTCTTAGACATGGGCCCTCATGTAATGTGAGACATTGACACTCTGAGACATGGGCCCTCACATAATGTGAGACACTGACACTCTCAGACATGGGGCCTCACATAATGTGAGACACTGACACTCTGAGAAATGGGCCCTCATATAATGTAAGAAACTGACACAGTGAGACCTGAGTCCTCATGTAATGTGAGACTCTGACTCTCTGAGACATGGGACCTCATGTAATGTGAGACACTGACACTCTGAGACATGGGTCCTCATATAATGTGAGATGCTGACACACTGAGACATGGCCCCTCGTGTAATGTGAGACACTGACACTCTGAGACATGGGCCATCATATAATGTGAGACACAGAGACTATGAGTCATTGCCGTTCAAATGATGTGAGACGCAAACACTCTGAGACTTTGGCCTTCATATAAAGTAAGACACTGACACGCTGAGACATGGGCCCTCATGTAATGTGGACACTGACAGTCTGAGAAATGGACCCTCATATAATGTAAGACACTGCCACGTTGAGACATGGGCCATCATGTAACGTAAGATACTGACACTGTGAGACATGAGCCCTCATATAATGTGAGACACTGGCACACTCAGACGGGCCCTCATATAATGTGAGACACTAACACACTGAGACATGGGCCCGCATCTAAAGTGAGGCACTGACACTGTGAGACCTGAGTCCTCATGTAATGTGAGACACTGACACTATGAGACATGGGCCCTAATATAATGTGAGACACTGACAGTCTGTGACGTGAGCCCTCCTAAAATGTGGAGAAACTGACACTGTGAGACCTGAGTCCTCATGTAATGTGAGACACTAACATGCTGAGACATGGGCCCTCATGTAATAAGACACACTGACAGTATGAGAAATGGATCCTCATATAATGTTAGACACTGACAGGTTGAGACATGGGCCCCTCATGTAATGTGAGACAATGACACTCTGAGATAATGGGTGCTCATATAATGTAAGACACTGACACTCTGACACATGGGCCTTCATGTAATGTGAGACACTGACACTCTGAGGAATGGGCTCTCATATAATCGCAGACACTGACACTCACACATGGGCCCTCATGTTATGTGAGACACAGACACCTCTGAGACATGGGCCGTCTTATTATATTAGATGCTGACACTCTGAGACATTGGCCCTCGTGTAAGTTAGACACTGACAGTCTGAGAAATGGATCCTCATATAATGTGAGACACTGACGTTGGGACATGGGCCCTCATGTAATGTGAGACACTCAGACACTGTGAGACAAGGGCCCTCATATTAGTGAGACACTGACCCTGTGAGACATGAGCCTCAGATAATGTGAGAGCACAATCCACGTTGAGATATGAGCCCTCATATAATGTGAGACACTGACTCTCTCGAGACATGGGCCCTCATGTAAAGTGAGACACTGACACTCTGAGATATGGGCCCTCATGTAATGTGGACACTGACTGTCAGTGTCCTCATGTAATGTGGACACTGACAGTCTGAGAAATGGATCCTCATACAATGTAAGACACTGACACGTTGAGACATTGGTCATCATGTAATTGTGACACTGACTCTTGTGAGACATTGGCCCTCATATAATGTGAGACTCTGACTCTCTGAAACACTAGCCCTCACATAATGTGAAGCATTGTAACTCTTAGAACATGGGCCCTCATGTAATGTGAGACATTGATTGCACTCTGAGACATGGGCCCTCACATAATGTGAGACACTGACACTCTCAGACATGGGGCCTCACATAATGTGAGACACTGACACTCTCAGAAATGGGCCCTCATATAATGTAAGAAACTGACACAGTGAGACCTGAGTCCTCATGTAATGTGAGACTCTGACTCTCTGAGACATGGGACCTCATGTAATGTGAGACACTGACACTCTGAGACATGGGTCCTCATATAATGTGAGATGCTGACACACTGAGACATGGCCCCTCGTGTAATGTGAGACACTGACACTCTGAGACATGGGCCATCATATAATGTGAGACACAGAGACTATGAGTCATTGCCGTTCAAATGATGTGAGACGCAAACACTCTGAGACTTTGGCCTTCATATAATGTAAGACACTGACACGCTGAGACATGGGCCCTCATGTAATGTGGACACTGACAGTCTGAGAAATGGACCCTCATATAATGTAAGACACTGCCACGTTGAGACATGGGCCATCATGTAACGTAGAGACACTGACACTGTGAGACGCAGAGCCCTCATATAATGTGAGACACTGGCACACTCAGACCACGAGCCCTCATATAATGTGAGACACTAACACACTGAGACATGGGCCCGCATCTAAAGTGAAGCACTGTACCACGAGACCTGAGTCCTCATGTAATGTGAGACACTGACACTATGAGACATGGGCCCTAATATAATGTGAGACACTGACAGTCTGTGACGTGAGCCCTCCTAAAATGTGAGAAACTGACACTGTGAGACCTGAGTCCTCATGTAATGTGAGACACTAACATGCTGAGACATGGGCCCTCATGTAATAAGACACACTGACAGTATGAGAAATGGATCCTCATATAATGTTAGACACTGACACGCTGAGACATGGGCCCCTCATGTAATGTGAGACAATGACACTCTGAGACATGGGCCCTCATATAATGTGAGAAACTGACACGCTGAGATAATGGGCGTTCATATAATGTATGACACTGACACTCTGAGACTAGGGCTGTCATATAATGCGAGACACTGACACTCTGACAAATGGGCCCTCATGTTATGTGAGACACTGACACTCTGAGACATGGGCCCTCTATTTATGTGAGATGCTGACACTCTGAGGCATTGGCCCTCGTGTAAAGTTAGACACTGAAAGTCTGAGAAATGGATCCTCATAAAACGTGAGACACTGACACGTTGGGACATGGGCCCTCATGTAATGTGAGACACTGACACTGTGAGACAAGGGCCCTCATATTATGTGAGACACTGACCCTGTGAGACATGAGCCCTCAGATAATGTGAGACACTGACACGTTGAGACATGGGCCATCATGTAATGTGAGACACTGAAACTGTGAGACATGGGCCCTCATGTAATGTGAGAAACTGACACTGTGAGACATGGTCCCTCATATAATGTGAGACACTGAACCTGTGAAATATGAGCCCTCAAATATGGCGAGACACTGACACTCTGAGACATGGGCTTTCATATAATGTGAGACATTGATACTCTGAGACATGGGTCCTCATATAGTGTGAGACTCTGACACTCTGAGTCATAGGCCTACATATAATGTGTGACATTGATACTCTGAGACATGGGCCCTGATGAAATGTGACACACTGACAGTCTGAGAAATGGATCCTCATATAATGTAAGATACTGACACGCTGAGACATGGGCCCTCATGTAATGTCAGACACTGACACTCAGAGACATAGGCGCCCATGTAATGTGAGACACTGACACGCTGAGACATGGGCCTTCATATAACGTGAGACATTGACAGTCTGAGACATGAGCCCTCATGTAATCTGAGACACTGATACGCTGAGACATGGGCGCTCACATAATGTAAGACATTGACACTTTGACACATGGGCCCTCATGTAACGTGAGACATTGACAGTCTGAGACATGGGCACTCATATAATGTGAGACACTGACACTCTCAGACATGGGTCCTCTTGTAATGTGAGACACTGACACTCTGAGACATGGGCGCTCATGTAATGTGAGACACTGACACACTGAGACATGGGCGCTCATATCATGTAAGACACTGACACTCTGACACATGGGCCCTCATGCAATGTGAGACACTGACAGTCTGAGAAATGGATCTTCATATAATGTGAGACACTGACACGTTGAGACATGGGCCCTCATGTAATGTGAGACACTGACACTGTGAGACATGAGCCCTCATATAATGTGAGACATTGAGACGTTGAGACATGGCCCTCATATAATGTGAGACACTGACACTCTGAGACATGGGCCCTCGTATAATGTGAGACATTGACACACTGAGTCAAGGCCGTCATATAATGTGAGGCGGTGACACTCTGAGACATAGAGCGTCCTTATAGTGAGACACCCCAGCACTTTGAGACATGGGTCTTCATATAATGTGACACTGACACTCTGTACATGGGTCCTCATATAATGTGAGATACTGACACTCTGGGACATGGGACCTCATATAATGTGAGACACTGACACTCTGAGACATGGGTCCTCATATAATGTCAGACATTGACACACTGAGTCATGGGCGTCATATAGTCAGAACACTGACACTTTGAGACATGGGTCTTCATATAATGTGACACTGACACTCTGTGACATGGGCCCTCATATAAAGTGAGTCACTGACACTCTGAGACATGGCCCTCATGTAAGTGGAACACTGACAATCTGAGCATGGGCCTCATGTTAATGTGAGACACTGATACTGTGAGACATGGGCCCTCTTGTAATGTGAGACACTGACACTCTGAGACATGGGCCTCATATAATGTGAGACACTGACACTCTGAGACATGGCCCTCACATAATGTGAGACACTGACACTCTGAGAAATGGGCCCTCATATAATGTAAAAACCAACACACAGTGATACTTGGGTCCTCATGTAATGAGACACTGACACTCTGAGACATGTGCCCTCATATAATGTGACACTCTGACACTCTGAGACAAGGGCCCTCATAATATGTAAGACACTGACACTCTGAGACATGGGCTCTCATATAATGCGAGACACTGACACTCTGACAAATGGGCCCTCATGTTATGTGAGACGCTGACACTCTGACACATTGGCCCTCATGTTATGTGAGACGCTGACACTCTGAGACATGGGCCCTCTTATTATGTGAGATGCTGACACTCTGAGACATTGGCCCTCGTGTAAAGTTAGACACTGACAGTCTGAGAAATAGATCCTCAGATAACGTGCGACACTGACACGTTGGGACATGGGCCCTCATATAATGTGAGACATTGACACTGTGAGACAAGGGCCCTCATATTATGTGAGACACTGACCATGTGAGACATGAGCCCTCAGATAATGTGAGACACTGACACATTGAGATATGGGAACTCATATAATGTGAGACACTGACACTCTGAGACATGGGCCCTCATGTAATGTGAGACACTGACACTCTGAAACATGGGCCCTCATATAAGGTGAGACATTGACACACTGAGACATGGCACGTCATAGTGAGAGACTCTGACACTTTGAGACATAGGTCTTCATATAATGTGACACTGACACTCTGTGACATGGGCCCTCATATAATGTGAGACACTGACACGCTGAGAAATGGGCCCTCATATAATGTGAGACAATGACAATCTGAGACATGGGCCCTCATCTAATGTGAGACACTGACACGTTGAGACATGGGCCATCATGTAATGTGAGACACTGAAACTGTGAGACATGGGCCCTCAAGTAATGTGAGAAACTGACACTGTGAGACATGGTCCCTCATATAATGTGAGACACTGACCCTGTGAGATATGAGCCCTCAAATATGGCGAGACACTGACACTCTGAGACATGGGCCCTGATGAAATGTGACACACTAACAGTCTGAGAAATGGATCCTCATATAATGTTAGACACTGACACGTTGAGACATGGGCCCCTCATGTAATGTGAGACAATGACACTCTGAGACATGGGCCCTCATATAATGTGAGAAACTGACACACTGAGATAATGGGCGCTCATAATATGTAAGACACTGACACTCTGAGACATGGGCTCTCATATAATGCGAGACACTGACACTCTGACAAATGGGCCCTCATGTTATGTGAGACGCTGACACTCTGAGACATGGGCCCTCTAATTATGTGAGATGCTGACAGTCTGAGGCATTGGCCCTCGTGTAAAGTTAGACACTGACAGTCTGAGAAATGGATCCTCATATAACGTGAGACACTGACACGTTGGGACATGGGCCCTCATGTAATGTGAGACACTGACACTGTGAGACATGAGCCCTCATATAATGTGAGACATTGAGACGTTGAGACATGGCCCTCATATAATGTGAGACACTGACACTCTGAGACATGGGCCCTCGTATAATGTGAGACATTGACACACTGAGTCAGGGGCCGTCATATAATGTGAGACGGTGACACTCTGAGACATGGGCCGTCATATAGTGAGAGGCACTGACACTTTGAGACATGGGTCTTCATATAATGTGACACTGACACTCTGTGACATGGGTCCTCATATAATGTGAGATACTGACACTCTGGGACATGGGACCTCATATAATGTGAGACACTGACACTCTGAGACATGGGTCCTCATATAATGTCAGACATTGACACACTGAGTCATGGGCCGTCATATAGTCAGAGACACTGACACTTTGAGACATGGGTCTTCATATAATGTGACACTGACACTCTGTGACATGGGCCCTCATATAAAGTGAGTCACTGACACTCTGAGACATGGGCCCTCATGTAATGTGGACACTGACTGTCTGTGTCCTCATGTAATGTGGACACTGACAGTCTGAGAAATCGACCCTCATATAATGTAAGACACTGACACGTTGAGATATGGGCCGTCATGCAATGTGAGACACTGACACTGTGAGGCATGGTCCCTCATATAATGTGAAACACTGACACTCTGAGACATGGGCCCTCATTTAATGTGAGACATTGATACTGTGAGACATGGGCCCTCTTGTAATGTGAGACACTGACACTCTGAGACATGGGCCTCATATAATGTGAGACACTGACACTCTGAGACATGGGCCCTCACATAATGTGAGACACTGACACTCTGAGAAATGGGCCCTCATATAATGTAAGAAACTGACACAGTGATACTTGGGTCCTCATGTAATGTGAGACACTGACACTCTGAGACATGTGCCCTCATGTAATGTGACACTCTGACACTCTGAGACAAGGGCCCTCATAATATGTAAGACACTGACACTCTGAGACATGGGCTCTCATATAATGCGAGACACTGACACTCTGACAAATGGGCCCTCATGTTATGTGAGACGCTGACACTCTGACACATTGGCCCTCATGTTATGTGAGACGCTGACACTCTGAGACATGGGCCCTCTTATTATGTGAGATGCTGACACTCTGAGACATTGGCCCGTGGTAAAGTTAGACACTGACAGTCTGAAATAGATCCTCAGATAACGTGCGACACTGACACGTTGGGACATGAGCCCCTCATATAATGTGAGACATTGACACTGTGAGACAAGGGCCCTCATATTATGTGAGACACTGACCATGTGAGACATGAGCCCTCAGATAATGTGAGAGACACTGACACATTGAGATATGGAACTCATATAATGTGAGACACTGACACTCTGAGACATGGGCCCTCATGTAATGTGAGACACTGACACTCTGAAACATGGGCCCTCATATAAGGTGAGACATTGACACACTGAGACATGGCCGTCATATAGTGAGAGACTCTGACACTTTGAGACATAGGTCTTCATATAATGTGACACTGACACTCTGTGACATGGGCCCTCATATAATGTGAGACACTGACACGCTGAGAAATGGGCCCTCATATAATGTGAGACAATGACAATCTGAGACATGGGCCCTCATCTAATGTGAGACACTGACACGTTGAGACATGGGCCATCATGTAATGTGAGACACTGAAACTGTGAGACATGGGCCCTCAAGTAATGTGAGAAACTGACACTGTGAGACATGGTCCCTCATATAATGTGAGACACTGACCCTGTGAGATATGAGCCCTCAAATATGGCGAGACACTGACACTCTGAGACATGGGCCCTGATGAAATGTGACACACTAACAGTCTGAGAAATGGATCCTCATATAATGTTAGACACTGACACGTTGAGACATGGGCCCCTCATGTAATGTGAGACAATGACACTCTGAGACATGGGCCCTCATATAATGTGAGAAACTGACACACTGAGATAATGGCGCTCGTAATATGTAAGACACATGACACTCTGAGACATGGGCTCTCCTATAATGCGAGACACTGACACTCTGACAAATGGGCCTCATGTTAAGGGAGCGCTGACACTCTGAGACATGGGCCTAATTATGTGAGATGCTGACAGTCTGAGGCATTGGCCCTCGTGTAAAGTTAGACACTGACAGTCTGAGAAATGGATCCTCATATAACGTGAGACACTGACACGTTGGGACATGGGCCCTCATGTAATGTGAGGACACTGACACTGTGAGACAAGGCCCTCATATTATGTGAGACACTGACACTGTGAGACATGAGACCTCATATAATGTGAGACACTGACCCTGTGAGACATGAGCCCTCAGATAATGTGAGACACTGACACGTTGAGACATGGGCCCTCATGTAATGTGAGACACTGACACTCTGAAACATGGACCCTCATATAATGTGAGACATTGACACACTGAGTCATGGCCGTCAAATAGTGAGAGACACTGACACTTTGAGACATCGGTCTTCATATAATGTTACACTGACACTCTGTGACATGGGGCCTCACATAATGTGAGACACTGACACGCTGAGTCATGGGCCCTCAGATAATGTGAGACACTGACACTCTGAGACATGGGTCCTCATCTAATGTGAGACACTGACACGTTGTGAAATAAGCCATCATGTAATGTGAGACACTGACACAGTGAAACATTGGCCCTCATGTTACGTGAGAAACTGACACTGTGAGATATGGTCACTTATATAATGTGAGACACTGACCCTGTGAGACGTGAGTCCTCAAATATGGTGAGACATTGATACTCTGAGACAAGGGTCCTCATATAATGTGAGTCTCTGACACTCTGATACATGGGCCATCATATAATGTGAGACATAGAGACTATGAGACATTGCCGTTCAAATAATGTGAGAGACAAACACACTGAGACATGGGCCTTCATATAATGTAAGACACTGACACGCTGAGACATGGGCCCTTGAAATGTGTACTATGACAGTCTGAGAAATGGACCCTCATATAATGTAAGACACTGCCACGTTGAGACATGGGCCATCATGTAATGTGAGACACTGACACTGTGAGACATGAGCCCTCATATAATGTGAAACACTGACACTCTGAGACATGGGCCCTCATATAATGTGAGAAACTGACACTCTGAGACATGAGCCCTCATAAAATGTAAGAAACTGACACTGTGAGACCTGGGTCCTCATGTAATGTGAGACACTATCATGCGAGACATGGGCCCTCATGTAATGAGACACAGTGACAGTCTGTGAAATAGATCCTCATATAATGTTAGACACAGACACGTTGAGACATGGGCCCTCATGTAATGTGAGACAATGACACTCTGAGACATGGGCCCTCATATAATGTGAGACGCTGACACAGTGAGACATGGCCCTCATGTAATGTGAGACACTACTCTCTGAGGCATGGGCTCTCCATAATCACGAGACACTGACACTCTGACACATGGGCCCCATGTTATGTGAGGCGCTGACACTTGAGACATGGGCCATCTTATTATGTCAGATGCTGACACTCTGAGACATTGGCCCTCGTGTAAAGATAGACGCTGACAGTCTGAGAAATAGATCCTCGGATTACGTGCGACACTGACACGTTGGGACATGGGCCCTCATGTAATGTGAGACATTGACACTGTGAGACAAGGGCCCTCATATTATGTGAGACACTGACCATGTGAGACATGAGCCCTCAGATAATGTGAGACACTGACACATTGAGATATGGGAACTCATATAATGTGAGACACTGACACTCTGAGACATGGGCCCCTCATGTAATGTGAGACACTGACACTCTGAAACATGGGCCCTCATATAAGGTGAGACATTGACACGCTGAGAAATGGGCCCTCATATAATGTGAGACACTGACAATCTGAGACATAGGCCCTCATCTAATGTGAGACACTGACACGTTGAGACATGGGCCATCATGTAATGTGAGACACTGAAACTGTGAGACATGGGCCCTCAAGTAATGTGAGAAACTGACACTCTGAGACATGGGCCCTCATATAATGTGAGAAACTGACACACTGAGATAATGGGCGCTCATAATATGTAAGACACTGACACTCTGAGACATGGGCTCTCATATAATGCGAGACACTGACACTTCTGACAAATGGGCCCTCATGTTATGTGAGACGCTGACACTCTGAGACATGGGCCCTCTAATTATGTGAGATGCTGACACTCTGAGGCATTGGCCCTCGTGTAAAGTTAGACACTGACAGTCTGAGAAATGGATCCTCATATAACGTGAGACACTGACACGTTGGGACATGGGCCCTCATGTAATGTGAGACACTGACACTGTGAGACAAGGGCCCTCATATTATGTGAGACACTGACACTGTGAGACATGAGACCTCATATAATGTGAGACACTGACCCTGTGAGACATGAGCCCTCAGATAATGTGAGACACTGACACGTTGAGACATGGGCCCTCATGTAATGTGAGACACTGACACTCTGAGACATGCGCCCCTCATATAATGTGAGACATTGACACACTGAGTCATGGCCGTCAAATAGTGAGAGACACTGACACTTTGAGACATGGGTCTTCATATAATGTTACACTGACACTCTGTGACAAGGGGCCTCATATAATGTGAGACACTGACACGCTGAGTCATGGGCCCTCAGATAATGTGAGACACTGACACTCTGAGACATGGGTCCTCATCTAATGTGAGACACTGACACGTTGTGAAATAAGCCATCATGTAATGTGAGACACTGACACAGTGAAACATTGGCCCTCATGTTACGTGAGAAACTGACACTGTGAGATATGGTCACTTATGTAATGTGAGACACTGACCCTGTGAGACGTGAGCCCTCAAATATGGTGAGACATTGATACTCTGAGACAAGGGTCCTCATATAATGTGAGTCTCTGACACTCTGATACATGGGCCATCATATAATGTGAGACATAGAGACTATGAGACATTGCCGTTCAAATAATGTGAGAGACAAACACACTGAGACATGGGCCTTCATATAATGTAAGACACTGACACGCTGAGACATGGGCCCTTGAAATGTGTACTATGACAGTCTGAGAAATGGACCCTCATATAATGTAAGACACTGCCACGTTGAGACATGTGCCATCATGTAATGTGAGACACTGACACTGTGAGACATGAGCCCTCATATAATGTGAGACACTGACACTCTGAGACATGGGCCCTCATATAATGTGAGAAACTGACACTCTGAGACATGGGCCCTCATATAATGTGAGAAACTGACACTCTGTGACATGAGCCCTCATAAAATGTAAGAAACTGACACTGTGAGACCTGGGTCCTCATGTAATGTGAGACACTATCATGCGAGACATGGGCCCTCATGTAATGAGACACAGTGACAGTCTGTGAAATAGATCCTCATATAATGTTAGACACAGACACGTTGAGACATGGGCCCTCATGTAATGTGAGACAATGACACTCTGAGACATGGGCCCTCATATAATGTGAGACGCTGACACAGTGAGACATGGGCCCTCATGTAATGTGAGACACTGACTCTCTGAGGCATGGGCTCTCCTATAATGCGAGACACTGACACTCTGACACATGGGCACTCATGTTATGTGAGACGCTGACACTCTGAGACATGGGCCCTCTTATTATGTCAGATGCTGACACTCTGAGACATTGGCCCTCGTGTAAAGTTAGACGCTGACAGTCTGAGAAATAGATCCTCGGATTACGTGCGACACTGACACGTTGGGACATGGGGCCCTCATGTAATGTGAGACATTGACACTGTGAGACAAGGGCCCTCATATTATGTGAGACACTGACCATGTGAGACATGAGCCCTCAGATAATGTGAGACACTGACACATTGAGATATGGGAACTCATATAATGTGAGACACTGACACTCTGAGACATGGGCCCTCATGTAATGTGAGACACTGACACTCTGAAACATGGGCCCTCATATAAGGTGAGACATTGACACACTGAGACATGGCCGTCATATAGTGAGAGACTCAGACACTTTGAGACATAGGTCTTCATATAATGTGACACTGACACTCTGTGACATGGGCACTCATATAATGTGAGACACTGACACGCAGAGAAATGGGCCCTCATATAATGTGAGACACTGACAATCTGAGACATAGGCCCTCATCTAATGTGAGACACTGACACGTTGAGACATGGGCCATCATGTAATGTGAGACACTGAAACTGTGAGACATGGCCTCTCAAGTAATGTGAGAAACTGACACTGTGAGACTTGGTCCCTCATATAATGTGAGACACTGACCCTGTGAGATATGAGCCCTCAAATATGGCGAGACACTGACACTCTGAGACATGGGCCCTGATGAAATGTGACACACTAACAGTCTGAGAAATGGATCCGCATATAATGTAAGATACTGACACGCTGAGACATGGGCCCTCATGTAATGTGAGACACTGACACTCAGAGACATAGGCGCCCATGTAATGTGAGACACTGACACGCTGAGACATGGGCGCTCATATAACGTAAGACACTGACACTCTGACACATGGGACTTCATATAACGTGAGACATTGACGGTCTGAGACATGAGCCCTCATGTAATGTGAGACACTGACATGCTGAGACATGGGCACTCATATAACGTAAGACATTGACACTTTGACACATGGGCCCTCATGTAACGTGAGACATTGACAGTCTGAGACATGGGCACTCATATAATGTGAGACACTGACACTCTCAGACATGGGCCCTCATGTAAAGTGACACACTGAGAGTCTGAGAAATGGATCCTCATTTAATGTAAGACACTGACACGTTGAGACATGGGTCCTCTTGTAATGTGAGACACTGACACTCTGAGACATGGGCGCTCATGTAATGTGAGACACTGACACACTGAGACATGGGCGCTCATATCATGTAAGACACTGACACTCTGACACATGGGCCCTCATGTAATGTGAGACACTGACAGTCTGAGAAATGGATCCTCATATAATGTGAGACACTGACACGTTGAGACATGGGCCCTCATATTATGTGAGACATTGACCCTGTGAGACATGAGCCCTCATATAATGTGAGACACTGACACTCTGAGACGTGGGCTCTCGTGTAATGTGAGACACTGACACACTGAGTCATGGACCGTCATGTAATGTGAGACGGTGACACTCTGAGACATGGGCCGTCATATAGTGAGAGACACTGACACTGTGAGACATGGGCCCTCATATTATGTGAGACATTGGCCCTGTGTGACATGAGCCCTAATATAATGTGAGACATTGAGACGTTGAGACATGGGCCCTCATATAATGTGAGACACTGACACTCTGAGACATGGGCCCTCGTATAATGTGAGACATTGACTCATTGAGTCAGGGGCCGTCATGTAATGTGAGACGGTGACTCTCTGAGACATGGGCCATCATATAGTGAGAGACACTGACACTCTGTGACATGGGTCCTCATATAATGTGAGATACTGACACTCTGGGACATGGGACCTCATATAATGTGAGACACTGACACTCTGAGACATGGGTCCTCATATAATGTCAGACATTGACACACTGAGTCATGGGCCGTCATATAGTCAGAGACACTGACACTTTGAGACATGGGTCTTCATATAATGTGACACTGACACTCTGTGACATGGGCCCTCATATAATGTGAGACACTGACACTCTGAGACCTGGGCCCTAATGTAAAATGAGACACTGACACTCTGAGACATGGGCCCTCATGTAATGTGGACACTGACTGTCAGTGTCCTCATGTAATGTGGACACTGACAGTCTGAGAAATGGACCCTCATATAATGTAAGACACTGACACGTTGAGATATGGGCCATCATGTAATGTGAGACACTGACACTGTGAGACATGGGCCCTCATATAAAGTGAAACACTGACACTCTGAGACATGGGCCCTCACTTAATGTGAGACATTGACACTGTGAGACATGGGCCCTCATGTAATGTGAGACCCTGACACTCTGAGACATGGGCCCTCACATAATGTGAGACACTGACACTCAGAGACATGGGCCCTCACATAATGAGAGACACTGACACTCTGAGAAATGGGCCCTCATATAATGTAAGAAACTGACACAGTGAGACCTGGGTCCTCATGTAATGTAAGACACTGACACTCGGAGACATGTGCCCTCATGTAATGTGAGACACTGACATTCTGAGACATGGGCCCTCATATAACGTGAGACATTGACACATTGAGTCATGGGACGTCATATACTGAGAGAGACTGACACGCTGAGAAATGGGCCCCCACATAATTTGAGTCACTGACACTCAGAGACATGGGCCCTCATATAATGTGAGACACTGACACATTGAGACATGGGCCCTCATATAATGTGAGAAACTGTCATGCTGAGATAACGGGCGCTCATACAATGTAAGACACTGACACTCTGACACATGGGCCTTCATGTAATGTGAGACACTGACACTCTGAGACATGTGCCCTCTTATTATGTGAGATGCTGACACTCTGAGACATTGGCCCTCTTGCAAAGTTAGACACTGACGGTCTGAGAAATGGATCCTCATATAAAGTGAGACACTGACACGTTGGGACATGGGCCCTCATGTAATGTGAGACACTGACACTGTGAGACAAGGGCCCTAATATTATGTGAGACACTGACCCTGTGAGACATGAGCCCTCAGATAATGTGAGACACTGACACTCTGAGACATGGGCCCTCATATAATGTGAGACATTGACACACTGAGTCATGGCCGTCATATAGTGAGAGAAACTGATACTTTGAGACATGGGTCTTCATATAATGTGACACTGACACTCTGTGACATGGGCCCTCATATAATGTGAGACACTGACACTCTGAGACATGGGCCCTCATGTAAAGTGAGACACTGACTCTCTGAGACATGGGCCCTCATATAATGTGGACACTGACTGTCAGTGTCCTCATGTAATGTGGACACTGACAGTCTGAGAAATGGATCCTCATATAATGTAAGACACTGACACGTTGAGACATGGGCCATCATGTAATGTGAGACACTGACACTGTGAGACATGGGCCCTCATATAATGTGAGATACTGACACTCTGAGACATGGGCCCTCACACAATGTGAGACATTGACACTCTGAGACATGGGCCCTCATGTAATGTGAGACACTGACACTCTGAGACATGGGCCCTCACATAATGTGAGACACTGACACTCTGAGACATGGGCCCTCATGTAATGTGAGACTCTGACACTCTGAGACATGGGCCCTCATATAACGTGAGACATTGACACATTGAGTCATGGGACGTCATATACTGAGAAACACTGACCGGCTGAGACATGGGCCCCCATATAATGTGAGACACTGACACTCAGAGACATTGGTCCTCATATAATGTGAGACGCTGACACACTGAGACATGTGCCCTCATGTAATGTGAGACACTGACACTCTGAGACATGGGCCATCATATAATGTGAGACACAGAGACTATGAGACATTGCCGTTCAAATAATGTGAGACACAAACACTCTGAGACATGGGACTTCATATAATGTAAGACACTGACACGCTGAGACATGGGCCCTCATGTAATGTGAACACTGACAGTCTGAGAAATGGACCCTCATATAATGTAAGACACTAGCACATTGAGACATGGGCCATCATGTAATGTGAGATACTGACACTGTGAGACATGAGCTCTCATATAATGCAAGACACTGACACTCTGAGACATGGGCCCTCATATAATGTGAGACACTGACACACTGAGACATGGGCCCTCATGTTATGTGAGACACTGACACTCTGAGACATGGGCCATCATATAATGTGAGACACAGAGACTATGAGACGTTGCCGTTCAGGTAATGTGAGACACAATCACTCTGAGACATGGGCCTTCATATAATGTAAGACACTGACACGCTGAGACATGGGCCCTCATGTAATGTGGACACTGACAGTCTGAGAAATGGACCCTCATATAATGTAAGACACTGCCACGTTGAGACATGGGCCATCATGTAATGTGAGACACTGACACTGTGAGACATGAGCCCTCATATAATGCAAGACACTGACACTCTGAGACATGGGCCCTCATGTAATGTGAGAAACTGACACTCTGAGACATGGGTCCTCATATAATGTGAGACACAGACACTCTGTGACATGAGCCCTCATAAAATGTGAGAAACTGACACTGTGAGACCTGGGTCCTCATGTATTGTGAGACACTATCATGCGAGACATGGGCCCTCATGTAATGAGACACAGTGACAGTCTGAGAAATGGATCCTCATATAATGTTAGACACTGACACGTTGAGACATGGGCCCTCATGTAATGTGAGACAATGACACTCTGAGACATGGGCCCTCATATAATGTGAGAAACTGACACGCTGAGATAATCGGCGCTCATATAATGTAAGACACTGACACTCTGACACATGGGCCTTCATGTAATGTGAGACACTGACACTTTGAGGCATGGGGTCTCATATAATGCGAGACACTGACACATGGGCCCTCATCTTTTGTGAGACACTGACACTCTGAGACATGGGCCCTCTTATTATGTGAGATGCTGACACTTTGAGACATTGGCCCTCGTGTAAAGTTAGACACTGACAGTTTGAGAAATGGATACTCATATAACGTGAGACACTGACACGTTGGGAGATGGGCCCTCAAGTAATGTGAGTCACTGACACTGTGAGACATGGGCCCTCATATTATGTGAGACGCTGACCCTGTGGGACATGAGCCCTCAGATAATGTGAGACACTGACACGTTGAGATATGGGCCCTCATATAATGTGAGACACTGACACTCTGAGACATGGGCCCTCATGTAATGTGAGACACTGACACTCTGAGACATGGGCCCTCTTATAATGTGAGACATTGACACACTGAGTCATGGCCGTCATATAGGGAGAGACACTGACACTTTGAGACATGGGTCTTCATATAATGTGACACTGACACTCTGCAACATGGGCCCTCATATAGTGTGAGACACTGACACTCTGGGACATGGGACCTCAAATAATGTGAGACACTGACACTCTGAGACATGGGCCCTCATGTAATGTGGACACTGACAGTCTGAGAAATGGATCCTCATATAATGTGAGACACTGACACGTTGAGACATGGGCCATCATGTAATGTGAGACACTGACACTGTGAGACATGGGCCCTCACATAATGTGAGACACTGACACTCTGAGACATGGTCCCTCATATAATGTGAGACACTGACACTGTGAGATATGGACCCTCATATAATGTGAGACACTGACACTGTGAGACATGGGCCCTCATGTAATGTGAGACACTGACCCTGTGAGACATTAGCCCTCATATATGGCTAGACTCTGACACTCTGAGACATGGGCCCTCATATAATGTGAGACACTGACACTCTGAGTCATAGGCCTACATATAATGTGAGACATTGATTCTCTGAGACATGGGCCATCATGTAATGTGACACATTGACAGTCTGAGAAATGGATCCTCATATAATGTAAGATGCTGACATGTTGAGACATGGGCCCTCATGTAATGTGAGACACTGACACTCTGAGACATGAGCGCTCATGTAATGTGAGACACTGACACGCTGAGACATGGGCGCACATGTAATGTAAGACATTGACACTCTGACACATGGGCCCTCATGTAACGTGAGACACTGACACTCTGAGACATGGGCCCTCATGTAATGTGAGACACTGATACGCTGATACATGGGCCCTCATATAATGTGAGATACTGACGCTCTGAGACCTGTGCCCTCATGTAAAGTGACACACTGACAGTCTGAGAAATCGATCCTCATATAATGTAAGACACTGACACGTTGAGACATAGGCCCTCATGTTATGTGAGACTCTGACACTCTGAGACCTGGGCTCTCATGTAATGTGAGACACTGATACGCTGAGACATGGGCGCTCATAAAATGTAAGACACTGACGCTCTGACACATGGGCCCTCATGTAATGTGAGACACTGACACGCTGAGACATGGGCCCTCTTATAATGTGAGACACTGACTCGTTGAGACATGGGCCCTCATGTAATGTGAGACACTGACACTCTGAGACATTGGCCCTCATGTAATGTTAGACACTGACAGTCTGAGAAATGGGCCCTCATATAATGTGAGACACTGACACGTTGAGACATGAGCCCTCATATAATGTGAGACACTGACACATTGAGACACGGGCCCTCATATAATGTGAGACACTGAGACTCTGAGAGATGGGTCCTCATATAATGTGAGACATTGACACTCTGAGTTATGGGCTGTCATATGATGAGAGACACTGACCCTTTCAGGCATGGGTCTTTATATAATATGACACTGACCCTCTGTGAAATGGGCCCTCATATAATGTGAGACACTGACACTCTGGGACATGGGACCTCATATAATGTGAGACACTGACACTCTGAGACATGGGCCCTCATGTAATGTTAGACACTGACAGTCTGAGTAATGGATCCTCGTATAATGTAAGACACTGACGCGTTGAGACATGGGCCCTCATATAATGTGAGACACTGACACTGTGAGACATGGGCCCTCATATAATGTGAGACATTGACACACTGAGTTATGGGCCGTCATATAGTGAGAGACACTGACACTTTCAGAAATGGGTCTTTATATAATGAGACACTGACACTCTGTGACATGGGCCCTCATATAATGTGAGACACTGACTCACTGGGACATGGGACCTCATATAATGTGAGACACTGACACTCTGTGACATGGGCCCTCATATAATGTGAGACACTGACTCACTGGGACATGGGACCTCATATAATGTGAGACACTGACACTGTGAGACATGGTCCCTCATATAATGTGAGACACTGACCCTGTGAGACATGAGCCCTCATATATGGCGAGACACTGACACTCTGAGACATGGGCCCTCATAGAATGTGAGACACTGACACTCTGATACATGGGCTTTCATATAATGTGAGACATTGATACTCTGAGACATGGGCCCTCATGTAATGTGACACACTGACAGTCTGAGAAATGGATCCTCATATAATGTAAGATACTGACACGTTGAGACATGGGCCCTCATGTAATGTGAGACACTGACACTCTGAGACATGTGTGCTCATGTAATGTGAGACACTGACACTGTGACACATGGGCCCTCATGTAACGTGAGACACTGACACTCTGAGACATGGGCCCTCATGTGATGTGAGACACTGATACGCTGAGACATGGGCCTTCATATAATGTGAGACACTGACACTCTGAGACATGGGCCCTCATGTAAAGTGACACTCTGACAGTCTCTGAAATGGATCCTCATATAATGTAAGACACTGACACGTTGAGACATGGGCCCTCATGTAATGTGAGACACTGACACTCTGAGACATGGGCTGTCATCTAATGTGAGACACTGACACGCTGAGACATTGGCCCTCTTATAATGTGACACTGACACGCTGAAGCATGGGCCCTCATGTAATGTGAGACACTGACACTCTGAGACATTGGCCCTCATGTAATGTTAGACACTGACACTCTGAGACATTGGCCCTCATGTAATGTTAGACACTGACTGTCAGAGAAATGGATCCTCATATAATGTGAGACACTGACACTGTGAGACATGGTGCCTCATATAATGTGAGACACTGACACTGTGAGACCTGGGTCCTCATGTAATGTGATACACTGTCATGCTGAGACATGGGTCCTCATGTAATGTGACTCACTGACAGTCTGAGAAATAGCAGCAGGTAAAGCAAATAGGATGCTGGGATGCATAGGCAGGGGCATCACCAGCAGGAAAAGGGAGGTCATAATTCCACTATACAAGACTCTAGTGAGGCCCCACCTGGAGTACAGTGTACAGTGCTGGAGACCTTACCTATGTAAGGACATAGACAGGGTAGAGAAGGTTCAGAGGAGGTCAACAAAGATGGTACATGGATTGCATCACAAGTCCTATGAGGACAGGTTGAAGGAACTGAATATGTACTCCCTGGAGGAGAGGAGGGAGAGAGAGGACATGATAGAGACATACAAGTGTCTTACAGGGAGGAACAGGGTGCAGAAATACATTATTTTTAAGTGAAAAAGATGTTCCAGGACTAGAAGGCATGGGATGAAGTTGGAGGGAGAACGATTCAGAGGAAACGTGAGGAAGAATTTCTTCACAGAACGGGTGGTGGACAAGTGGAACACCCTGCCAGAGGAAGTGGTGGGGACTGAAACAATCATGGGATTTAAGAATGCATGGGATAGACATAAAGGAATTTTGGAGGTCGGGGATAAGGGGTAACAGACTTCTAGGAAAACATAAAGTAAACTTACATGCTCAAATGGGCAGACTGGGTGGGCCATAGGCCCTTATCTGCCGACACTGTCTATGTATCTATGTACCCTGTCATCTCTGTTTGCTTCGAAAATCATGTTCTGTCTGCGTCTCTCCATGAATTTTCTTTCCCTTTTTCCACTCTACCTTCCACAATTTTTCATTCCCTCCTTCCATTCTTCCTCTCTTTACGCCAATCACTGTAAATCTTAAGTATCTATGTTACACTAATGGCTACCAATTACTATTGGGTCACCTTACCATCTAGTGCTACATACTGTTTCCAGGTTATTATATGTGTTCCAGTGTTACCAACTGTCATGAACTGTTGCCAATTTGCTATATGTGTCTTCATATCTATTATACTTAACTGTTGCATTGTTAGCCACTGTTATCCACCTGTAATCCCTCCTGCTCTCATTGTATGCAAGTAATCAAATTGTATTCCAACATTGTAACATTTCTCTGTATTCTATCCCATTGTTCCCTACCCCCCAGGTCGCACTGGGAGACGAGCAACTTGTTGCTCAGCGTGCCTTCCTGGTGAAACATTTCATTAGCTAAACAAATAAATAAATAAAATATGGGTTAAATGAGGAATTAGACTGGTTAGCCCTCATTTACTTAGATGGGACAGTCTTCATGAGGGTAATTCTCTTACTTGTTTTTTAAATTGCTCCATGTGAATGTTTGGCAGAACTGCTCTGGTATTAATATGCCTTGAACTCATAGGAGATTTAAAAATAATTTAAAAATAATTTACTATACATTCAAATTTTGAATTTGTCAAGGCTTTAAGTTTAAAATGGTTATGTGTGAATGATATCACGTTGTTACCTCATGACACTCAGACAGTGGGTGCCAGTTTCAAACAGTTTAAAAGGAAGCAGAGAGATGTTAGGAATTGCTGGCAGCTATCACACTGGAATACCAACAAATGCAGAGTCAGTGCGTGGTAAAGGAAGCAGTCTGTTAAATGTTTGGTATAATTTATGGTTTTAGCACCATGTTTCTGTATTATGGGACGAAAGAGTGCATGAGCTTGCCCCAAGCCTGAACTGAAGAATACTCTTCTGGGCAAAAATTTTAAATGTAGATTTAAAACAAGAATGTATATCAACATAAACAAACTAAGTTAAATGGCAGATAAAGCTAATGTGTTGCTATCTCTGTGTAGGATTCACAAAAGAGATGTGCCGGGCGCAAGTGAGATGTGTCGGTGCAAACCAAAACTGCACCATGAAGCGATTCACAGACAGGGTGGATGTGCTGGTGCATCCCAGATACATCGTGCCGAACTGGATGTGCTGTAGATGCATACTAATGTGATGTGGTGCAACTAGAGGGGGCGTGCACATGCATGCACAGTGCAAAGCGATTCACAGTGCAAAATGAAGGCGCAACAAGAGAGCAAACCTGGCGCAAGTACCAAATGCGCCATTAAATGATAAGTATAAAAGAAGCAGACTTAAGTGCAAACCACCAGCAGGTCAGCAGCAGAACAGTAGCACCAGCACAGTGGTAGACAGAGAGAGAGAGAGAGAGGGAATGACAGCACACCACAACCAGCAAGGATGCAGCACCATTCGCAATAGCTGGACTACTAATGAGGATGAAGAGATGGGGAGGCGGAAGGCACCATAGGTGGCCTGCCCCACAGTGGTATTGTGCCAGGCTGTCCTTTGAGCAACTGACAGATGTGGAGACAGTAGGCCGATACTGCCTGAACAGGGCCATTCTGAGGCAGCTCTGTGAGTTGTGCCATGAAGAAATGCAGGCACCTACTGCACAAGGTCATGCCATATCGGTGGAGACCAAGGTGACAACAGTAATGTGCTTGCTCACCACAGGAACCTTCCAGAAGCCTACTGGGGACACCACTGGTGTATCACAGGCCTCCACTTCCCGCCTCCTCAAACAGTTCCTCACTGCACTGCTACCACATGCTTCAGAATATATCCATTTCCCCAGCACACAAGTAGAGCTGACAGAAGCCATGCAGGGGTTCTACAGGGTGACACGCATGCAAGGCATCATAGGGGCCATTGACTGCACCCATGTGGCAATCTGCACACCACCTGGCGATGACGCCATCACCAACATAAACTGCAAGGGATACCACTCAGTCAACTGCCAGGTGGTGTGCAATGCCACAGGGCGCATCAGCAATGTCTGTGCCACACACCCTGGGAGCACACATGATGCCTTCATATAGCAACAGTCGGCCCTCTGCCAGAGATTCCAGGCAGGGGACATACCAAGTGAACATCTAGTAGGTGTGTGGGGCATGGCAACCAGTTGCACAATGGGGCACCAAAGCCAGGACAGGACGGGGGGAGAGGTGTGCAGATAGCACCATGCACAATGTGCATAGGGTGCAGCAGCTGTGGGACAGTGGAGATGTGCAAGGGGACACAGGAAGACACCAGCAGGTACAGGGAGGCACGCGTGCAATGCATGGGAAGTGTAGTTTAGTGCAGTGCCATGGGTGGGCATGTGTGGCAGGGAAATGCATAACACAAGCGGACAGTGGCTAGTGTCAGAATGTACACTGGCAAGGCAATGGAGGGCATGGCACATGTGAACCCAATGGCATTGTTGGCCAGGGCCGACAACAGGCGCAGGCCCTGCAACAGCAGTTGGAGTAGGGGGGTATGAATGCAGGGAAGGGACAGGCACAGGCAGTGGTGGATGCCTGGCGCACACACCAGTGCTCAATGGAGCAGGGAGTGGGGGCACACCACACATATGATCAATGTACTAACAGCCACCCTTCCCCCCCCCCAGGTGATGCCACATACCCACTGAGGCCCTGGCTTCTCCCCCCCATCTGACAACTCAGAACAGAGGCAGTGGAGCAGTACAATGAGGCACACATCATTACGTGCACTGTCATTGAGCGTGTCTTCAGTTTGTTGAAGATGAGCTTTCGGTGTCCATGTAGGTCAGGAGGTTCCCTACAGCATAGCCCTGAGAAGGCCTGTGACATATTCCTGGCCTGTTGTATGCTACACAACATGGCCATTGACCATGGAATACCTGTCAAGGCCAGTGAGGGCGACAGTTCTGGGGGGGGAGGAGGAGGAGGAGGATGAAGCAGTGCCACAGGGCCCCAACACTGGACTATCAATGGGCTGCCAGGACCCATGGCTGGCTGCACAGGTGAGGCAATACAGAAGCATGCTGGTGGAGGAGCATTTTGGGAATCACAGGTGAGTGTCAGAGGTATGTATTTGGGAGGTGCACAATGGTGACAACAGGTAGACACAGAGTCATTAATTGCATGGCAAACACAGGACAGTACACCAAGAGCCCTAAACAGGTGCACATGCACACACTCACACACACACACCATGCAACACACACATGTGTCACCATGACTGTGCCAGGGATGGCATGGATCAGTGTGTATTGCAGCTGCCACACAGGCACAGCAGATACTGTACCACATTCATCATGCCCATGCCACATGGCACAATAGTGGTGCACACAGACATGCAAGTGGCACTGTACAGGGGGCCCACAGTGGTGGTGCACTGTGGCAGGTGCTTGCCACACATGCCATCCCAGGCATCATCATCATCCAGGCGTGTGGTACGCAGTGGTGGAAAGCATAACTGCCATTGGAACGGGGACCTGGACATCACACTGTGGCACCATGGCCACCACAGACATGTGGTTGACCTCTGCCATGACTGGTGGATGCAGCTGCAGCACCACCAGCCACAGGGGGTATCCAACACCCTTGTAGGGGTACTGCAATGAGACCGTGAATGAGTGCTCATTTTTGTGGTGGCCCCGTGAGCCATGTCTGGGCTGGGGATGCTAGGCATTGCATCATGTGCAGATGGTGTCAGCAGCAAAGGGTCCACCTGACACCACTGCCTGGGTGTGTGGGAGGTGCTCCTGGGTGTCCAGCTGGATGCTCGATGGCCACAGCGCACAACGGATGCACACGCTGTCTCTGCAGTGGCTGCAATCCGCTCCAATGCTGTGGTCATGCCCACCCATAGAAGGCTTGCTTCAGTCAACATCTGTGCATGCCATGCAGCCACAGACTCATGCTCCAGGACCATCACTATCCTGTGGCTCCTGACCTCCACACGGAGGGCTGCCTGCCCCTCCACGGTGTCACACAGGAGGTGGACATAGCCCTCCATGTCGTCAGCGGGTGATGGGTCACGGTGGTGTCACCGACGAGCGGGGGGTGATACAGCCTGCCCAGGGGCATATCCACGGGTGGTGGTTCCTCCATGGCAGGCTGCAACATGGGTGGGCCTTGGCCATGCTCAGCCACTACACATCCATAGCCGGTGTTGTCACATTCCAACAGTGCCTGCATGTGTCCTGCAGCACCTGGACAGGATGCCCTTGATGGCCCTTACACCGCACCTGGACCAGATGCAGGGGGCACAGCACCCACTGACTCAGGCAGCTGTGAAGCCACTGCATCCACGCCAAGTGCAGCAGGGCCATCAGTGGCATCAGGGGCCACCTGCACAGGTACCTGTGTGCTGCGTATCCCACTGTCAGCCGTGTCCCCGTCTATCTGTGTGGCATCATCATCCACAGTGACATTGCTGCATGCCCCCTGCATGCCAGATGTAAGCCCAAGGAGGGCATCAGTGATGTCCACTGCATCTGCAGGGTCATCATCAGACAAACCCAGCAGACCCTCCAGCCATGGGGTGTCATCGCTGGCCACCCTGGCAGCATTGGCCAAGGGATCTGATGGGCCCACCACCATTGGAGCTGTGTCTGGTGAGGCCGGTGCAGCGGATAGTCCAGGGACAGCACCATCTAATGCAGTGGCCACAGCCCTGTGTGACGGACCTGCATCATCACCCGCTAGGGCATCCATTGCAGCCGTGCCCACGGCTGCACCTGTGAGGCATGATGGAGCTGTGAAAAGAAGAAGGGAGAACATAGGTAGTGCACTATACATTGGCATACATTCATGCAAACATACAGACATGTACAGTGTGTCACAGTGTAGTGCCATGGTTGCACGTGACAGTTCTCGACATGGCTGTGCAGTGCCTACCATGCTGCTCCAGCCATGCGCCTTCTGTAACCGTACTATGTGTTGACAGGCCTTGGCCACATGGAACCATGTGTGGCAATGGTATGACAGGCCCATCCAACAGTGTGTGTGTCCCACCAGCCTGACTGGCAGTGGCACAACTCATGCACCACCACGGGCATGGGCAGTGAGGACAGCATAGCATGGTATGGGACACACATGCGCCACTGCCACACATGGTACATCCTCTGGGTACACAGTCGTACAGCACAACACAATGGGACAGGCATGGCAGCCAGGGCACACATGTGACCAGACAAGTGTCATGTGTATGGCTACTTACAGTGCTGTGATGGGCTTCCACCAGTCTGGAACCCCCCACCTGAGACACCCTGCGTGGCAGATCTGGCAATGGTTGCCACAAGTAGCTGCTCATTAGGGCTCAGGTGGACATCTGCCTGCGGATCACCCCCTGTCCACCACAGGGAGGCCTCTATGTGGGCCTCCTTTTCCTTTGCCCTCCTCTTCCCATCATTCAGATGCTTCCTGCACTCCAGGAGGGTCCTGTTGTATGTATCTATGGCATTCACATGATGGGCCACCACCTCCCAGCCCTCCTTCCATGCCATATGGCTGCCACCCCTGCCCGACAGTACATCACACCTGAGATGGTATGCCTCGATGAGGGCCTGCTCCTCATCCTTCATGAAGTTTGGCCACCTTCTGCTGGTGGCACTGTTGCCTCCTGACATCATGGTTTCTGTGGGAGAGTACAGACAGACATTAGCCATGCTCATGTAGATTCCTGTGTGCCCATTACCGACATACAGTGGGTGCATTCGGCCACACCAGCACCTGTCAGACAGGGCCTGCAGGCAGTGCATGTGTGTCTGGGTGCACGGTGTGTTGTGGTGGTCGGTTCAGCATCCGGCATGTACGGCTATCCCACCATGAACAGCTGTCTGCCCATCACTCACACAATGCACATATCACAGTTGGTGCAGGCACATCAGCCACCCCCCCACCACCACCACTGGTGCAGCCTGTGGGACAGTGTGTGGCACACCATGTCAACAGGAGTCCCTGCACATGGCTGCCCAGTGACAGGCTGTCCACAGCCAGGTACATCATGTGGATTGGCTACACTGATACGGGGCCTGTACACACACGGATGGCTCTATAATACATTCCTGTGGCAGTCGTCTGTATCCCCCTCCCCTGTGTGTGCCTGATTCTAGGCAGCATTGACTAATGCACTTACCCAGTCCACAAAACCTGCTGTGATACATGTAGCAATAAAAATGTACTCACCATCAAGGCTGCAAATTCTCTCAGTCACCTATTCACAGTGTGGGCTGAGTTGGGAGCATTTATGGCTCAGGTCATGCAAATGAGGACAGGGGCAGTGTTAACGAGATGCTAAACAGCTGAGACGCCCCTGAGACACTCCTGATTACATTATTAGGCTGATTTGGGAGCATTGTCTGTGAACTGCATAATTGCCCTCAGCTCTTCTCAATCAGCACGGCGCATTTGCTGAGTAGGGTGTATCCCTACACAGCGCATGGCCCGCGCATGCGTGTTGCATTCACAGCATCCTCCTGAATGGGGTGCAAATGCTTTGGCGCATGCTGTGTGCATGTGCTGTGCATTGTACCCATGGTGCAGCACCACAGTTGCGTGTTTCTTCTGTCACTCGCATCGCGGACATGCATATGGTGCCCATCGCGTGGTGCAGTCTGTTCACACATGCACGCCACCCATGCAGTGCTCATTGTGACAGTTTTCAGTTGTATGTGGATCATGCATTACATGCCATTGCGCATCAGTGTGCTACCATGCATCACAGGCGCTATGCATGATAGTGCATGCCACTCGTACCATGGTGGCTCCATACACATTGCTCATACCTGACCTGGTCATGACCCATGACCCAACATTCCCACCATAAGATTGTGCATTGCGCATGCACCTGTGGGTGCATGATGGACCAATTGCACTTCACGCTGCTGTACGCAGTACCAAGCACATGGCCTTATAGCGCATGTGGCACCATTTTGCATTCCAGCTGTGCATACAGTGCTTGTAACAGTGTGCTGTTATTGGTGTGGGGATGCCTAGGGCAGGGAGGACTGGATCAACGGCCATGAGTTGGTCGAGATGGAGCTGCTCCACCTGGTGGCCCTGGTACTGCATGTGGAGGGCCGGCTGTTTGGGGCTGAGGACCTTCATGTGCCCAGGGCAGAGGTGTGGACCACCATTGCCTGGCGGCTGGTGCAGCACACAGGGGTTCTCTGCACCAGGTAACAGTGCAGGCACTGTTATGATGACCTTGGCCGGAAGGATGGGGCCCATCTTTGGCAGCTGCGTGAGCGTGCACGCAGGGGTGCACTTCCAAGACCAGGTAGGTTGCGCACATCTGTGTGCAGCACAGGTGCATGCAGGGTGGGGATAGGTCACATCACAACATCACACTCACATGGGCACTCCACACCACGCACACATGGCTGTGGCTGCACCTGCCCTGTAGTGTCCTGTCATGCATGCAACATGGGGTGGGCTCTCCGCAGTGGTATTTGTGGGATGGGTACACTGTGTCGCACATGGGGTGGGACCACCATGTGCAGTGCATATCCACATGAGGGCACTTTGGGGGTTCAGGCACGGCTGCTGTGTGCAGCTGTGGACTGTATGGCTGGTCACCGGTGTTGCACTGGCTGTGTACACCTACACTGCATGCCCACACTGTTGATGTTGGGGGTGGGTTTGTGCACTGATGTGTCTAATCATGGTGATATCTGTCTGTTGTGTCTTGCAGGGCTGGAGGCCAGGTGGAAGACCACAGAGGCCTCTGAGGTGAGGTGTCAGGGGACTGTAGCAGGAGATCATCATAGTGGCCATCTGAGAGCAGGTAGGTGGTGCCCTTCTGTGTGCTTTGTCTGTCTGTTGGGGTGGGCTACTGCTCGGTGGGGGTTGTGTGCCTGCCATGGTCCTTAGCATGTGTTCTCTGTGTCCTTGCTGTAGGTCCCCAGGATCATCATGCAGTGGCTGGAGGTGAAGGTGCCATGGACCAGCTATAGGATCTGGAAGGGAGGATTGCACAGGCCATCCAGGGGTCATTCAGGCCCAACCGATGGACACTGGTGCACCTGAATCGCATCATAGGGGCTGTCCTCCATCTCCTGCCAGCACATAACTGTCTGGGCTTAGGGTGCAGAGGTGTGCGGCCACACCTGTAGCCCCCTTACATGTACAGGCCTTTCCCTGATGTATATAGCCTTCTGTTTCACACACCATCTATACCTATGTTGCTGTCTCCGCCCTTCCCGACTTTTGCATACTTGTATTTGTGTATAGTCCCTCACTGCCCTTCCCTTTTGCATTAATTTGTGTACATAGTTTCCGCTGTTTCTTCTGTTTATATTGTTCACTGTTCAGTTTGTTATTTATATAAATCTTCTGACTCTTTCACATGGTGTCTGTGGTCATTCACTGTTCCACGTTCCTGGGTTTGTGTACTGTCAGGGGCTCTTCCCTGTCCCCTTACTGCCATGGCCCTGTGGGCCCCCAGCTATGTATGGTCTCCTTCCCCTCTGCTACCCCCATCCGTTCAGCCCCACTGTTGCCTCTAGCATGTGCATGGGCCTCATGTCCTACTGCTCATGTCCCTGCCCCTGGTCTGTGTGTCCACGCTGCTTGTGGCATGCATATGTTGCACTGCTGCACTATTGTGCTATGGACCTGTGTGCGATGTCCTGTGGTTGGGAATGTGGCATGGCTGAGTGGCACTGTAGTGACACGGTGTTCTGGCCACTGTTTGGCATGGTGTCACCCTGTGTGTCCCCCCCACATGGCCATAGTCCTGGCCACCTGTGGTGTTGGCCTTGTCCAGTGGCCTCCATCTTGCTCCTTGCATTTGCACACTGTTGTGTGGCATCATACCAGCTACAGTGTGCCTGTTCTGTGTGCCTGCCATGGACCTCTGTGGGTTGTGGTCTGGGACTCGGTGTGTTGTTCTCTCTTCCCTGTCTCAGTTCTGCGGCTGACAACAGGACACAGAGGGTAATTGTAAATGGAGTCCACTCTGAAGAAAGAGGGGTTACTAGTGGGGTACTACAGGGTTCAGTACTGGGTCCAGTCCTTTTTAATGTCTTTATAAGTGACATTGCAGAGGGACTGGAAGGAAATGTATGCCTCTTTGCAGATGACACAAAGATCTGCAACAGGGTTAATATACAAGGAGGCATGGAAAGGAACAGGTGATTGTGCTATTTGACTTTCTAGTATGGTTTGGTTACAAGGGTTAATTTTGTATACATAAGGGTCCAGGTCAGATATGGTGTTTTTTTGGTAAATTACTATTGAGTGAATGTACAGCTCATTATTATACATTAAATATTACTTTTAGTTAAGACTTTTTATATTTTTTAGTCATACTTCCTAAAGAAGCTGCATTCCATGAGAGCAGTGAAACATTGGAACATATATATGGCTGACTGTCTGAGCTGCTTAATTAAGAAAGACACTTTACTGACATTTTACCTCCAGGGTAGATTCGGCTGCCTTGTTTGCACTTTACATTGTATCATCGAGTTCGCTTTCTGCTACATATTTTATTTCCTCTTCCCCTTCCCTTGTGTCACATCTGGAAACAAGCCTTGACTCAGTGTGCCTTTCCTGGTCACTAATTTTCAAATACCGGTAAATCAATAGATAAATAGAACTGGTGTTTATTGGATTCCCATTGTCATTAATGCCACTACTTGAATGTTCTTACTTTGTACCTCCTTGTTCTCCCTCCCCCGGGTTGGACCTGGAAATGAGTGTCAACTCAGACTGCCTTTCCCAATTACCAATTTTCAAATACATAAATAAATACATTTGAGCATTATGCCACAACTAAAGGTTGGGTTATTCTCAGTTCATCCAACCCTAGGGGGTCATGAGGCAGAACATGTAGACGAGGACCTTATGCTCTAAGCTTAGATTAACAAAAGTAACCCAGCCCCCTGGAGTGCCTTACTGCTATTATTGAACTAAATTTGTTTTATCTGTAAATTTAATGTGTTTAAATTCTAATTGTTATATTGCACATTAGGGTTTCCAGATATTAGCATGACACTTCAGAATGCATGGCAGCAACCAGAATGCTCCATTTCTAGTTCGTGTTTTATAGTAAGGCTTTGCAGATTTGATTCTGACCCATCCGTCCACATCAAGAGTCCCTTGTAATTGGGAATTAAACTCCAAGATATTTTCTTTCAAGCTGCAGTGTGGGCTATGGTGAAAATTAGTGCTCCTTCTATTGAACAATTTGGTTCCCTGAAAAGGTCAGGGAGTCAGTGGGGGCCAAAAAAAGATATTTATAAGGTACAAAGAAAAATGGGGGGTGAGGAATAGGACAAGTATCAGGAAAAAAACTAGAGAGGCCAAGATGGCAATCAAGATCGCAAAGGCAGATGCAGAATTGCAGATTGCAAAAGAGGTCAAGGGAAGGGAAAACAGTTTTTTAGATATATGAGGGGGGAAAATAAAGATGGGAGGGGGAATTGCCAGGCTAAAGGGGGGGGGTAATGGAGGAAGATGGGCAGAAAACAGCCATGCTGAATGACTACTCATGCTCAGTATTCGCTAAGGAGAACAGCAGACCTTTGCCAGACAGTGGCATAAAGGAAGCTGATAGAGGCAGCCCCAGAAATGAGGCTGCAGAACTATACCAGTGAAAGAGTCACAGAAGGATTACCAGCCCTGAAGGTAAACAGTGCATTGGAGCCAGATGAGATGCATGCATGTGTACTAAGAGAACTGGGTTTGTTGTTAGCTGAATCCATGTAGGGGCTACTCAGTAGCTCTTTGCAGTAAGGGATGGTTCCCAAGGACTGGAGGATGGTGGACGTAGTTCTAATACACAACGGAGGGGACAAGGAGCAGATGGGAAACTATAGACCCATCAGCCTTACCTCCGTGGTAGGGGAAACTGGTGGAGACACTACTGAAAGAGGACCTCATGGAATACCTGGAGAACAATGGGCTTCAAGCTAGTAAGAAACACAGGTTCATGTCAGGGAGGCCTTGTCAGATCAACCTGATATTATTCTTTGACTGGGTAATCAGGGTAGTTGACAAGGGGCATACAGTTGACTTACTTTGACTTCAGCATGGCAATTGACTCAGTACTACATCAAAGGCCGCTGAAGAAGTTGGGGGATCTGGGTAGAGCCAGAGAAATAGTACAATGGGTAGAAAGTTATTTGGAGGGGAGGCAGCAGGAAGTTGCAGTAAATGGGGTCAAGCCAGTGGAAAGAGAGGTAATCAGCAGAGTACCACAGGGATCTGCCCTGGGTCCAGTCCTCTTCAATATGTTCATCAGTGACATAGGAGAGGGAATACAGGGCAGGTTGTGTCTATTAATGGATACAACTAAAGTCTTTGTTGGTGTTGACAATGTGGAAGGGATAAGGGAATTGCAGAGAGACCTGCAATGGCTGGAAAACTGATCCAATGTCTGACAACTGAAATTCTTTGCCAAGAAGTGCAAAGTGGTACACTAAGGAAACAAAAGGCCCAGAACAGAATACTGGATGGGAGAGGTTCAGCTGGACACAGCATCAGAGGAAAGAGACCTAAAAAGTCTTATTAATGATTTCCTTAAACAAACCAGCCAGTGTAACAAGGTCTTCAACAAGGCTAACAGGATTCTAGGATCCATGAGGAGAATGTTTGGCAGTAGGAAGCAGTAGGTACTATTGCCTCTGTCTAGGTTACTGGCAAGGCCATAGCTGAAGTACATTGCCCAGTTCTGGAATCCCCACCTAAAAAAGAACAGGGACAGGCCAACGATGGTACAACACAGGGTGACCAAGATGGTTCAGGGCCAGGAAGGCAGATCCTATGAGGATTGACTAAAGGCACTGAACATATTCACTCAAAGTCAGACAAGAGAGAGGGGGATATGTAGGAGTCTGTCAAGTTCCTGAAGGAATAAATAAGGTGAACTGTGAAGAGGTACAGTATTTAATGGAAGCTAGGACAAGGGGTCACGAGAGGAGGTTAATGGGAGAAGGTTTAAAATGGATGTGGGTAAGTATTGTTTTATAGAGAGAGTGGTTCAGCCATTGAATGGTCTGCCAGCAGAGTTGGTTTGGCCAGAACCATAAACAGTTTCAAACACAGCTGGGATAGTGCTAAGGGGATAGTAGCTATTCAGCAGGACAAGGGAGGCAGAAACATGGAGAACAAAAATGAGGACAGGGTAAGCACAGACCCCACAGAGACAGCAGGTCCCAGGATATGATAAAGTAAGATGGGCAGCCTAGATGGACCATTGGTCTTTTTCTGTCATCCTTGTCTATGTTTCTATTATTTCAAATGTAAACAAGTACTGTATTTGTCAATGCCGAATGTACGCCACTGATATTGCTTTTGTGCCGTTTTTTCACATTTTTAAACATAATCATTTTATGACCACTCCTTCTGAGCATGACAGGTGTCATTTATAAAACAATGGCTGAAACAACATTTTGCACCACAAGTGTTAAAACACATTTTGGGTAGGATTTGAGAAATGACAGCTGTCACATTCATGAGGTGGTGTCAAAAAAATGGCTATGTTGAAAAGTTCATAGAATCATAGAAATGTGATGGCAGAAAAAGACCCTCTTGGCCCATCGAGTCTGCCCCTCCCCCCCACTTGCCCCCTCACACAGACAGACCGCCCCCGAGTCAAAATACTGAAAATTACCACAGTTACAAGTGTGTGTGTTGAAAAACTGCAACGTTGACATATAACTTTGTTGTTTTATCATATTTTTCCCAAACATTTTCAACATAGCCTTCTTGTGACCCACATAGCCTTCTTATGAGCCCACCTCATGAACAAGGGCAGAGAATATTTTCAAATCCTGCCCAAAAGGTGATTTTGTACCACAAGTACAAATACACATTTTGGCCAAGATTTGAAAAATGACAGCTGTCACATTCATGAGGTGCTATGAAGAAATGGCTATGTTAAAAATTTGGGGTCAAAATATTGAAAATAAGCAAAGTTACGAGCCTGCGTTTGTAAATTTCAACGTAGGCTCATAACTTTGTTGTGTTTTCAACATAGCCTTCTTACAGTATGAACAAACCTCATGAACAAGTGCAGAGAACATTTTCAGCTCCTGCCCAAAAGGGGATTTCATGCAGCGACTGTGAAATGACCTTTCGGGATGCAAAAACACACTTTGACCAGGATTTGAAAAACAACAGCTGTTAACATCCATGGGGTATTGTGAATAGCTGTGAATAAATGGTTATGTTGGAAATTTGAGGTCACGATATTGAAAATTACCAAAGTTATGAGCCTGCATTTGTAAATTTCAATGTAGGCTCATAACCTCATTGTTTTGTTTAATATTTTTACGCCAAATTTTCAACATAGCCTTGTTATGACCTCACCTCATGAACAAGGGCAGAAAAAAATTTCAACTACTGCTCAAAAGGTCATTTCACACAGCAACTGTGAAATCACCTTTCGGGACAGATTTTCCTAATTTCACTTCCATTGTTCATGAGGTGGAGTCCCAAAAAAAGGAATGTTGAAAATCTGGTGCAAAAATATTAAAGAATTGCCAAGTTATGCCACTAAGTTCAAAACACCATTGAAATACATTGAATCGCATACCTGTTTTCCTCAGTTCGTGGTCCAGCTTTGAAGAGTGAAGACCTGTCTGCAGTCCAGAGAGGATTATGTTGTTGGACCCCCAGTGGGTAAGTAAGGGATTGGGTGGGTGTGGGGTGGTGGGTGCTGAGTGGGAGGGTCAGGTGGGGAGACTAACTGTGCAAAAGACATGGATAGATGGCTTTCTTTTTTTATAGGGTTTTAAAACAAACAAAAAAATGATGAGGGACGGTTGTCTTTATTTTAGGTGGACACTGGGGGACTGGCAATCCCCAGTGTCAGTGTTATGTTTGTGTGGATAGTAAAGGGTGGCAGAAACAGATGTTGATGGATGTTTTTCCTTTTTACAGGCTAGATAGATATATACATATATTTAAAAAAACTACGAGGGATGGTTTGCTTTATTTCAGGTGGACACTGGGTGATTGGGCACCTCGGTGTCAGTGTTATGTTTGTGGGGGTGGTGGGTGCTGAGTGGTTAGGTCAGGTAGGGGGATTAACAGCACAACAGACATCGATGGACGTTTTTCCTTTTTACAGGCTTTAAAGGGACACTGTCAGCTTTTGGGGGTATTTTTATGTAGTACCAGATGATAGTGAATGTTGCCATCAGCCTTATAAAAGAGTGTACATTGGGTCCCGATTTTGATATAATAAGGACTTTTTTTTGTAATTTTTATAAAATCCTAATGTAAACAGTGTGATTGTTTTGCCGCCACCAGACACTGAAGCACGTTCCTGATACCAGCATGACACTGAGGCACTGGTAAATTCCTGCATGTTCGAGTATGTCATTAAATGTGCACAGTGAGCTTAGTTCATCTTTGTAATGCTGGCAGTCAAATGAACTTACGAACATATGAACATACGACTTTACCAACAGAAAAAGGCCTTATGTTCTATCAAGTCTGCTCGAGTGTGCAGCTAGCAACCCTTATACTGCAGCTGCCCCTCCCCTTCCCTGACCCTCCCTCTTACCCTATCCCATCTCCTTTGAAGAAGTCCACTGTTCTACAGGATACCACTTCCGCAGGCAACGCATTCCACCCAGACACCACTCTCTCCATAAAAAAGTGTCTTCTCATTTCCCTCCTGAACCTTCCCCCCTTCAATCTGAGATCGGGACCTCGAGTGTCCCTACCCCCTTAACTTGAATAGTCCCTCTGTGCCTGTCTTGTTTATTCCATTCATGTACTTGTAGGTTTCAATCATACCCCCCCCCATCTCTCATCTCCTCTCCTCTCCTCCAGGGAGTACATGTTCAACTCCCTCAACTTGCTCACATGGGGTATGTCCCCTAGTCCCTGAATCATCTTTCTTGCCCTGGGCTGCACCCCCTCCAGTAACTCAATGTCCCTCTTCAAGTATGGGCACCAGCACTGCATGCAGTTCTCTAGGTGTGGCCTAACCAGGGACCTATACAACGGCAGGATCACCTCCCCTCTCCTTAAAGATATACCCCTGGCAATACAACCCAGCATTTTGTTGGCCATTGCAGCTGCCTTCCTGTATTGTGCTGAGTTGTTCATTGAGCCCATTATAATCACCCACAGATTTTTCTCCTCCTCTGTCATGACTAGCTGAACCTCCCCCCCGCCAGCTGGTAGCTCCTTCTTAGTTTTTTTGGCCCAAAATGTAGCACCTTGCACTTTCTGGCATTGAACCCCAACTGCCAGATGTCTGACTAGGTCTCTAGTTTTGACAGATTATCCTGCAACCCGTGCCACCCTCCTAGGTCATCCACTACTGCTCCCATCTTGGTGTCATCTGCAAACAAACTGATCTTGCTCTTGATATCCATTGAGATGTCTGATATCAACAACCTAAACAACACCGGTCCCAATACTGAGCCCTGTGGTACTCCGCTTGTCACTGTCCTCAGAGATGAGCGCTCCCCTCCCACCACCACCCTCTGCTGCCTTTCCTGTAATCAGTTTATTACCCATCCTACCATTTTCACCCCTGCACCTGTACCTGCCAGCTTACTACCCAGCCTCCCATGCAACACCGAGTCGAATACCTTACTGAAGTCCAGAAACAGGACATCCACTGCATGGCCCTTGGCCAACTGCCTACTTACTGAACTGTTTGCCAGGCTGAAACAAGCAACCTAACAGTACGAAATTTAGAGTTACAAACTAATGCCATGAGTCAGAGCCTGCACATCAGTGTCAATGCACATGCCCAGAGTCACAGCATTAGTTTTCAACTCTAAATTTCGTGCTGTTTCAGCTTGGCAAATAGTTTGGTAAGTTCATTTGACTGCCAGCATTACAAAGATGAACTAACACATTGTTCATATCTAATGTCATACTAGTGCATGCACGAGTTGTACCAGCACCTCAACACCATGTGGGTATCAGGAACGCTTTTTGGTGTCTGGTGGCAGAAAAACAGTCAGTTTTGGTTTTTTTTGACAGAGAGAAGAGAAATGCTATTCTGATTGAAACAAAAATGGAGCAAACAAGTCAGATCCCTTGTGCATGTGTACAATTGTACGTGAATCAATGCTAAGCTTCACCATTCTTCCTGACGTTTGGTAGGGAAGCACAACTTCCTAGTGACCTCTGCTTTAAAGTGTCTGTTGACAGAGCTGCTCCAGCAACGTATTTGGGATATACGCAATGCCTCTATTTACAGCTGCAAGTGGCTTATCATTTAGCTGTGGAAGCTGCCACCAAATTCCAAGCTGCTAACAAAAGCCATCATGATAGAAAAAAGTTTAACTTTAGACTGAAGAGGAAACCTAACATTGCTGATCACAGGCAACCAAGCTCTATGTCATTGTTGAAAAACTGTCACAAATACCTGTTCACAGGATTCATCAGGAGAATCAATGAGGGACTGCAAAAACTGCATTGCAACCACCTTCTACTTTTGGTCACATGACACCTGTACAGCCACCAGAGCCTAAGTCAAGTCAGACTCTTAGAACTCAGAGACAGATCAAATTGTAAGCCTCAGTTAAAGCTAAAAACCTATCAGTTTCTCCACTCATTAGACCAGTAACCTGGATGATACTTTGAACAGTGAGGGGCAAAGCATGTTTGCCAATTTCTCCATGCACCTATTACAGATACAAAAAGAATGCCAGTGGGTCTGGCCCCTAATGGGATACTCCCTCACCTCAATCCACCAATACTGACCCCTGGTGCTATCCCATTTGTACCCTTTGAGTCAGCAGCCAGTCAATCCACTGGTCATTGTTGAACTTCAATATGGAAACCTTGATGGAAGGAGGACTGGTAGAATCTGAGGGTAAGTCTAATGCTCAAAACCCTCATTCCATGCTGGACACAGGACTGAATAAGGAGGAATCTCCCTCTTTCTGTAAAGGAGGATTTTGACATTACCCAAAAGATCCCAATGTGGACACCATCCACCCATGAAGCTCTCTTATGATACCCCTGCTATCTTCATAAATGTTCCCATACTAGTAGTTCATAAAAGTGTGGTGCCCATGGTTCATTCTCCATTCAGCTCCCCCTATTATGTGTGGAAAACTTTACATAGGTAGGACAAAGAGAACGATGAGACTCAGAATGAATTAGCATATTCTAGCAATTAAACATGGCAACATAGAATATGCCATGGCTCATCATGTGAAAACATGTGGAAAAGATGGGGTCCATAAGGTCACAGCATGTGGTTTGGAACATGTTAAAACAAATGTGAGAGGGGGAGACATTGAGTCTATTCTAAATGAGAAAGAACAGAAATGGATTTATAAATTGGGTGCGACAAGACACCAAGGACCAAATGATAAATTTGAACTTAAACCATTTCTGAAAAAGAGACGAAAATAGTAGGATGTATGTGGGACTGAAGTTTATACTTACAGCCCCACCCAGGTGGTTAGTTGCAGCTAATGTCCACGCACTTTCAAATCTTTCATTGGGTGTGACACGACGCCAAGGAATAAATGATAAATTTGAACTTAAACCATTTCTAAAAAGATACGAAAATAGTAAGATGTATGTGGGACTGAAGTTGATACTTACAGCTCTTCCCCCCCGGTGGTTAGTTGCAGCTAATGTCCAAGTGCTTTCAAACCTTTCACTCCTGCCTGGGGTTTTGTCCATATGCTGTCTGTTTATTGTGATGAACTGGCATATTGAGAACATGTGAGAGAAGTAGACAGAGATGGTTTAGCATCTAATTTCACTTCTGTAATGTTTCTCTTTATTTAGGTCCATTGGGACTAGATGAAGGGATATGAATAAATAAATGGAACCTGAATATAAAGTTCAAGATTCAAGTCTGATAACACGTTTTAAAGTCACTAAGGGTTTTCTCTTGGACATTTAATTACAACTTTTTTGAATAATAAAATCGACACTGTGATTGGTGACTTAAGTGAAATGATTAGTTTTCATTAAAATGATGTCATGGGTGTTAAGCGTATATACAGTACAGTATGCTTAGTTTGTAAATGGATTCACTATCTCTGAAGAAGCCTGAAATATCGGGCAAAACATAAGATTTTCCTGTAATGTTGTGATGCTTTGAGAGTAAAGAAGAAGCTGAATAAACACTGACTGTGGGAATCATTATGTTTGCTTGCATGCATGTGCAAGAAACATAGTGCCATCATCCGAGATTTCGGAGGTGTGTCACCCCCTCTTCCAATTCAGTCAGTGTGTTGGCAGGCGCGGCCCCTGTCAGCCAATGCATGCTGGAGCTGTCTATGACAAGCTCCAAAATGCAGTGGCATACAGTTGAAGGGAGCTATGCTTCAGTGAGCAGCGATAGATATCACCTGCTCATGCACAGCTCCCCTACACACACACACACACACACACACACACACACACACACACGCCACGTACTGCGTGCCCCCATGCACACACTCTATAGCCGCAGGGGATGCCCAATCCCCGTCGGCTGTATACTCCCCCAAAGCCTTCAAATGCCATGCTGGGTGCCCACCCCAGCATGGCAACTCAAGTGGTATAGCCGACGAGGTGTCCAATCCCACATCGACTTCACTGTCTCCCAAGTACTGGAATTGCCACGCTGAGCCACCCCAGCGGTGGCAACAAATGCCATGGCCAATGGGGTGCCTCAATCCCCGCCGGCTCCACGACCTCCAGCCATCCGGCTGCATGCTGGGGAGCCCACCCCAGTGTGGAAACGTCCCGTCGTCTTTTTTTTTTAAATACCTGAAAAGAAAAAACGGTCCCACGCAGTCTTCCTGACCCCCTCCCCACAACCCGCACCCACCCACTGTGCACCCTGCCTCCCCAAAACCCCCCTCACCCCATACTTACCTCCGGAGTTTGGCACGACGATCTGCGGTGGACTGGGAACACGTCTACACTCTTCAAAGCCGACTGCAAGTTGAGGAAATGCCGGTAAGCTGCATAATGGGCTAGATAGGGTTTTTTCAACTTTGTTGCATATCTCAGGCATTTTTTGGAATTTGTGCACCAAATTTTCAACATGGGGTTTTTGGGACCCCTTCTCATGAATGCTTTCACTGTCATGGTGTTATTCGGGCACGAAGGGTGATTTCGCAGTCACTGCGCGAAATCACCTTTGGGACAATTAACTAAACGACAGTGCCAGTGTTCATAAGGTGGGCTTTCAAAGCCTATTTTGAAAATTTGGTGGAAAAATTCCAAAAAGCGACTGTTTTACTGGCGTAACTTCGCGCAGTTCCTACACCGTTAAGTAAGTTCGCAAATTTTTGATATTTTCACTCCAGATTTTCAACATTTCCATTTTACCACACCTTCTTATGAGTAGTACAGCTGTCATTTTCACAGCTCACCCAAAAGCGATGTTTCCACTGGAGTAGCGCACAATGGCGCAGTCAATGTCTTGAAATCAATGTATAGGACACATTAAGAAAATCACAGTGACACTGTTCATGAGCAGAGGTCTTAGAATGGCTATGTTGAAAATTTGGTGACAAAATTCCTAACAATGACTGTTTTACGAGCATGCGTTGTGCAGTTCTATGTAGTAAGTTCATGATTTTCAATATTTTCACTCCAGATTTTCAACATTGCCATTTACCACACTCCTATAGAGCAGTACAGCTGTCATTTTCACATCTTGCCCAAATTGTGTTTCCGCCCATGTAGCGCACAATGGCGCAGTCGATGTGCGAAATCAATGTATGGGACACATTAAGAAAATCACAGTGACACTGTTCATGAGCAGAGGTCTTAAAATGGCTATGTTGAAAATTTGGTGAAAAAATTCCTAAAAATGACTGTTTTACGAGCGTGCATTGCGCAGTTCCTATGCATGCTCATAAGTTTGCCAATTTAGTATTTTCACTCCAGATTTTCAACATTGCCATTTATTACACTTCCTTATGAACAGTACAGCTGCCATTTTTCATATGCCGTCCAAGTGTTTTTTCACATGTAGCGCACAATGGTGCTGTTGGTGCGAAGCAATGTTTGGGACAGATTAAGAAAATCACAGTTACACTGTTCATGAGCAGAGGTCTTAAAATGGCTATGTTGAAAATTTGGTGACAAAAGTCCATAAAATGACTGTGTTACAGTGAGCATTGCGCGGTTTCCGCACCCTGTAAGTTCATGACTTTGTAATATTTTAAGTCCAGATTTTCACCAGTGGCATTTTTCCACACTTCCTTATTTACAGTACAGTTGTCATTTTTTACAACATGGCCGAAGTGTGTTTTCTCACTTTCGCTCAGATATGCGTGGTCGCTGGGGGAAATCATTGTTCGGGACAGATAAAGAAAATCACAGTGACACTGTTCATGATTGGAGGCACCAAAATGCCTGAGTTGACAATCTGCTGTAAAAAAATTCCCAACCTAATTATATTACGGGTGTGCATTGCACAGTTTCTATGTATGCTCGTGACTTCACCATTTTTTTAAATATTTTTAATGCAGATTTGCAACATTGCCATTTTTGCACCTCCCCATGAACAGCACAGCTGTCATTTTTTACATCCTGTTCGGAATGTTTTTGCACCTGTGGTGCTAAATGCCGTAGTCGCTGTGCATAAGCAGCTTTCAGCTAACAAACTGATATTCCCCCTGCTCGTGAGGTGGGGTCACAAAAAAACCATGTTGAACATTTGGAGTGAAAATACCAATGAATGCCTGAGGTATTAGGGTTTCCAACCATAACGCCCAACCCTGTAGAGAATGACAGGCATCACGGGTGTGACTTGGGATTCTTGCCTGTAATGCTCATACCATTCCACACCCTGCAGCCAGTGAGAGGCATCAAGGTATGCCTTGGACTCTTCAGCCCCAAAGTTCACCCCATTCTCCTATATTGCACCCATCTCATTGTATTTCCTAATGGAATGGGGTGCGCATAAGGGCCAAAGACCCCAAGGAACACCGTGACACTTGTCAGTGTCTGCAGGGTGGGGTGTGGTGAAATGGTGTGGCCGTTATGCCTGACGACCCAAAGGCACACCCCAATGCCTGTCACTCTCTGCAAGGTGGTGGTGGGGTTGGCTTCAGTTCAATACTTCACTGCCATTCCTATTACGCAGCTCTGTAACTTCTACACTACCACTGCCAATGCCAGCAAGCAAACATTCGGCATTGACAAATGCTTGTTTTATTTTAGCTGCTCTTGCAAGGGTGAGTCGATCTCCACCACAGCCTAAATCAGTTACTTTAATTGGAGAAGCACCACCGCCCCTGTGATCACATCTACTCTGAATTAATGCAATGACTGTTGCAGTAAATGAAGATTTTTTTTTTGTCAGGGAAAAGAGAAATGCTATTCTGCTTGTGCAAATGTTAACTTATTGATTAGGCTGCACAGCCATTAGCGTAGTAACTGATAGAGCCATTGTCTGATGTTAAAAATAAATTTGCTCTATCTGTGAACGTGATCTCCCACCTCTGTGGTATATCTTATTAGCACTGTCAGTTTCTTATGAATCCACATAAATATCTGACCTGCCCTTTTAACTAACCTTCCTTACCGCTAGTTGGATACCATCACCCAGGTAGGTGGAAGCAGGGAGCAGGCAGGTGTTTTAGTACCCCCTGACATACTGGGCTGTGGCTCACACAGAGTCACAGCATGGTGCTATGCAATACTACAGCTCTGTGTTCAAGGTAAGTGATGCCTAGCATATTTCCCTACCTGCTGCTCCCCTCCCACCAACACCCACACCTTAATGCCTTCTTTCAGATAGTTGAACATAAATTACATGTCCTTCATAGTTCAGTGCCCCACCCTACCTGCTCCCTAGGTCTTCCTGTGTACCTGATGTCCAGTGGTGCCCCCTCACTAGCCCATGTCCCTTAGAAGTCCAATTCAACTGTGGTAAGATGTACCAGAATCTGGTGTCTTTGACATCAGCAAAACAGGTCTGAAGAAACTGTTTCCCTTCTGCATTTTGGCACTTCGACATTATGATGCAGCACTTTTTGAAGGAGCACACACAAATCTGTAAAGGTTCACATAGAGCAGTAACAAATGCTCCTAGCTAGTGGCTGCCATCTTTGCCTTATACTGTAATCAGGTCATGTAGGATTTGATCAAACTCTAGATTTGGTGAGAACTAATTTCTACTGGCCCCATCTGCCATGGCACATAAAGAAATAATACAAAAGATGTGCTCTTTGCATACAGTGTAAGATTTTGCCCAAGCTAGCTGCTCCATTGGCAAACATTACCACCAGTAGACCTCTAGAACAAGTCTGTATGTTTTATTTGTTTTTTTATTTGTTGATTTGTTGAAGTCTAGGATTACAAGTACCTTTGAGCCAAGGCTCTTTTACAAAGGTTCCATGTCAGATGATGTACAATACAAAAAAAAGGCATTTAAGTACAAAGGAAGGAGAAATGGTTTACATTGAGTTACATGAGTATAGGTACATACTATTCGGTAAATACTAAAGTCAGAGGCATTGCAAGGGTACACACTGAATACAACAATTGGTGCAGACACAATAGTTTTGGCTGCCAGAGGCATTGTCAGAATAGGTGCTAGAGGCATAGAGGAATTGAAGTAGTCTGGATTTGAAAGGGCCTAGCTTGGAAAGGGAGGTGATGTCTCTGCTGAGACCATTCAACCAGCTAGGGGCCCTGTGAGCAAAATATCTCTACCCTTGTGATGTGTGGCAGTGGGAGATCTGCAGGAGTTGAGTTTCGGCACCCCTAGTATGGTGAGGATGACGAGCAGGGCAAATGAGAACTTGGACTCCAGAAGGTGCTAGGCCCAGAGTTATTTTCTTTGCCATTAAGCAGGTTTGGTACTTGATGCTGTTTGAGAGTTGCAGCCAGCCTGATTGTACATAGAGGTCACAAGTGTAAGTGAGATGGTGAGATCCAGTGATGAGCCAACAGCCTCTATTGAGAGCCGTGGATATGCATCTGAGTGCAGTAGTAGAGGCAGAACCATATATGATCATGCCATAGTCTATAAGAGAGATCACAGAGCTCTGAACTGCGTCTCTTAAGGCTTCTGGAGTAAGGTTAAGCCTGTGCTTGTAGAGCAACCCCATGTGGGTATTAATGGCTTTTGAAACATTATCAATATGCGCACCACGAGACAGGTAGCTGTCGATAGTGACTCCAAGATATTTAAAGGAGTGCACCTGCTGAAAAGCAGCACTATTGCAGTTTGTGATGTTCAGTTGGAGGTGCTTGAGCTTGTTGTGAGGGCTGCAGAAAAGCATAGTCTTGGTTTTTTATAGTTGAGGACCAACTTGTGTTTACAAAACCAGTTTTCAACTGAGGTGAAGCCCAGTTGTGGTTTGTTTTGTAGGGGTTAGAGCTCCTTGTGGGTGGAATGGATTACGGCATCGTCAGCATAAAGTAGGATTGATTCTTGGTGAGATTAAGGCAGGCTGTTCAGAAAGAGACTGAAGAGAAGAGGACCAAGGATGGATCCCTGAGGGACTCCAGAATGGACTGGTCTAGTGTCTGAGAGGACATCTGATATTTTTACTCTTTGGGAGCGGTTTTCCAGGTAACTTTTAAACCAGGTCATGACCTTAGGAGAGAGCCTGTCATTAAGCAACTGACTGATTAGAAGATGATGATGGATGGTGTCAAAAGCCTTGAATAAGTCAATGTAGACAGCTCCAGTTAGATGGCCATTGTCCAGGGAACTGTGGATGGCTTCTGTGAATTCCAGAAGGGCAGATGTGGTGCTGTGACCCTTTCTGAACCCGTGTTGTTGTGTGCACAAGATATTGAATTTGTCCAGATATTCAGTGAGTTAGTCAGCTACAATTTGTTCAATGGCTTTTGGGGGGAAGGGGTAATATGGAGATAGGCCGATAGTTTGTGTGAAGGGTCTTGTCTCCATTTTTGTGGACTGGTGTAACAGTAGTGGATTTCCATCTGTCTGGCAACTGGCTGAGGCTCAGGGAGAGGTTGAAGATTTTTGTCAATGGAGCTAGCACCTCATCAAGGGTGAGGGACAGCACTTTAAGGTTGAGTGAGTCCCCACTTGAGCTGGACTTGGCGATTGCTTTGCTAATGTATATGTGGACTTCATGCATTCTGACAGTTTTAAAGTAGAATGGCGGATGAGTAGAGGAAGGGGGGAGGCTGGCGTCTAGTGTTGGAGGGTCAGCAGCGATGAAAAAGTCGGGTGGTAGATACTACTGAGATCAGTGAATGCAGTATTGAATGTATTTGGTATGGTAGCAGGGTCCAGGATTGTAACCCCATCCAAGTCCAACATCATGGGGGATGTTTTTGGCTGCTTTCCAGTGACTTCTTCAATATTGTTCCAGAATGATTTGCCATTTCCCCAGGTGTTCATGAGGGCTTCTTTGTAGTAGTTGCTTTTTATTAGACTAATTGATTTTGTGCATGCATTGCGAGCCTGTTTGTAGTTCTGGATGTCGGTTGGGTTCCCTGAGGCCCGTGCCTGCAGCCAGAGGTGGTCCCTAGCTTTTAGTTGAGCTAGCAGTTCAGAGGTTAGCAAGGGATTGCAGAGGTCTTTGAGTTTGCGCTTTTTGAAGGGGGCATAGGAGTCACAGACAGCATTAAAGATGCTGATAAAGTAGTCCAGAGCCAAGTTGATGTCAGAGGCATTGTAAATAGGATACCAGTCTTGTTGTCTAAGGCAGGATTTTAGGTGTTTCAGCTGCCTCTTGGTAGGACTCTGCTGGAAGTGAGTTTGGGGAGGGCATGCAGAATTTGTTAGACCATTTGCAGATGACTGGGGAATGGTCACTTAGTGAATCAGGGAGGACAGAGATGTTGGAGATGCAAGTAGCATGACTGATTAGTATCCAATCCAGGAGGGTACTTGTGCCGGTTTTGTAGTTGTGCCTGGTAGGGGAGTCGACTAGCTGAGCAAGGTTGGCTGCAGATATGGCATCCTTGAAGCCCCTTATTTCAGGTGCCAGCCAATTAATGTTGAACTCACCCATCAGGATTGTCTCAAAGCCAGTTGGTAGGGTTTGCGTGAGGTCCAGGATGGTGTTGAGACCTTTGCCTTGTTCTTTAGGAGGGATGTATACAGTGGCAACTGTCAGTGCTTTGTTTTGGGCACTTAGAATGATTTTGACCTCTGTCTGTCCTTTATTCTGTTCTTAGAGTCCAATAAGGAGAACATCAGGAACATACTTTTGATCACCAGTCATTACACCCACTATGCTTAAGCTTATCCTACCAGGATCCAAAAGCTAGCATGGTGGTGAGAGTTCTCGCAAAGTACTTGGATCACTACAAGATGCCCCAAAAAAATTCTCTCTGACCAAAGGCCAGACTTTCAGAGCCACCAGCTAAGGGAATTTCTAGCATCCTGTATCATTGATTAATCCTGTCAAACTAATCTCATAGATTTCTTTGACTGGGTAACCAGAGTGGTGGACCAAGGGGGAGCAGTTGATGTCGTCTACCTTGACTTCAGCAAAGCTTTTGACACTGTTCCACATAGAAGATTGATAAATAAGCTAGGTAGGCTCGGGGTGGGTCAGAAGTTGGTCAACTGGGTGGCAAACTGGTTGACTGGCAGAAAACAGAGAGTGGTGGTAAATGGTATACAGTCAGAAGAGATGCAAGTCACAAGTGGGGTACCTCAGGGATCAGTCCTGGGCCAGTCCTATTCAACATCTTCATTAGTGACCTCGCAGATGGACTAGAGGGTAAGGCTTGTCTGTTTGCAGATGACACCAAGATCTGCAACAGAGTAGATGATCCAGATGGGTGGGCAGAATGAGAAGAATCTGGATAAACTAGCAGAATGGTCAGAAGAGTGGCAACTGGGATTTAATGCAAAGAAGTGCAAAATCATACATAGGGAAGAGAAACCCTGAAGCCACTTATAGGCTGGGAGGGAGTTGCTAGCAGTCACAAAGGAAGAAAGAGACTTGGGCATCATCATCACTGATGACCTAAAATCATCAAGCAGACCTCTAAAGCAGTAGGTAAGGCTAGGGGGTGTTAGGGTGTATTAGTAGGGGTATCACAAGTCGTAAGAGGGGTAATAATCCCTCTGTACAAGACATTGGTTAGCCCCATCTGGTACTGCGTGCAGTACTGGAGCCACACCTTCACAAGGACATTAACCAAATTGAGGCAGTCCAGAGAAGGGCAACCAAAATGATGCAGGGACTGCATCAGAAGACATATGAGGACAGATTAATGGAGCTCAATATGTATACCCTTGAGCAAAGGAGGGAGAGAGGTGATATGATCGAGACATTTAAACACCTTAGGGCATAAACAAGGTGAAAGAGTCTAACATGTTTAAATATAAGAAAAATAGCAGGACAAGAGGACACAGCATAAGATTAGAGGGAGCCGATTAGGGGGAATGTGAGGAAATTCTTTTCACAGAAAGGGTGGTAGATGCATGGAATGGCTTACCACAAGAAGTGGTGGCTATGAATACAGTGCAGGGCTTCAAACAGGCATGGGATAGGCATAAGGGAGCAATACAAATGACTATGAATAGATAGGTCACTGACAGAGCAAAGGCCGATGGCACATTTATAAGGTAGAAAAAGAAATGGGCAGACTGGATGGGCCTTGTGGTCCTTATCTGTCGTCAACTTCTATGTTTCTATCTTAGATCACACCTTATCATCCTCAGGGGGATTCACAGCTTCAGTGATTTAACCACACTTTGCAGAGTATGATTGCAACTCTGAATCCCAATCAGAAACAAAAATGCAGCCAATGAGTCAGCTCCCTTGTGCATGTGTATAATTGTACCTGAAGCAATGCTAACAGTTTCACCATTCTTCCTGATGTATGGTAGGGAAGCATAACTTCCTATTGACCTCTCTGCTTTAAAGTGTCTGCTGACAGAGCTGCTTCAGCAATGTATTTGGGATATACTCAATGACTCTATTTACAGCCACAAGTGGTTTATCGTTTAGCTGCGGAAGCTGCCACCAAATTCCAAGTCGCTAACAAAAGTCATTATGATAAAAAAAAGTTCATCTGCAAGTGCTACAGCCTGGAACTGAATTCTGCGAAGAAACTTCAGACTGAAGAGGAAACAGAATATTGCTGATCGCCAGGCACCCAAGCTCTATGTCTTTCTTGGAAAACCATCAGAAATGTTTGTTCACAGGATTCATCAGGAGAATGGATGAGGGACTGCAAAGACTGTATTGCAACCACCTTCAGAGTTTGTGAAAAAAAGCAGGAGAAATGGTGGACCCAAGAAACATGAGAACATCAAAGAAATAAAATCTAATAAAGCAGATAAAGGAAAGAAGGACAAGGGGTTTCAAACACTGCCTATGAAAACAAACAAAGCTCCAAGCAATGAGCCCTGTGTTAAAATTACAGATAGTTTGTAGCCAGATGAATCCATTATTGAAACAAAAAGATATAAGAAGTCAAAATGGAGAAGGAATAAAAGTTACCAACTATTTATTTTAAAGAAATTCTCAAATCAAGGAGGGAAATGCCATTTTCCTGAAAATAACAGTTTATAATATGCTAAAAACCTTAATGAAAATGAAAATCACCTGGGAAAATATTAGTTCAGTATATAGGTACAAAACAGATCCAAATAGAGGTTCTGTATGCCTGATAGTAAAAAGCTAGGAAACCAGACCAAAGATTTTGGGCCTGATTCTCAAAGCTCCCAGGGCAGCACAAGGGGCTTGTGTCCCAATAATTGGCATTAAGTGCCGCTAGCACCAAACGATGTCCCTGGAGCTATTCATAAAGGCAGCCTGCAACTACTGCAGGCTGCCTGCACCACACAGGGCCTGTGCCACCTATGTGCCACAAAATGGGCTGTAGCAAGGCACTAGGGGCTTATGGCAGACTCAGACTGCCAAAGCTCCACAATCAATAATCTCAAAACTCAAGCCAGAGGGCAGAATTTCTAGTACCCTTAGACCAACCATCTGTCAATCACTGGCCGAATACTATATACAGTACATGCTTATTCAGAGCTTCGGTCTACAGCTGGCCATGGTGGTGAGTGGTGGGCTGTGCCAGTCACTTGAGTTGGGGAGCAGGGTGGTAGGGCACTGTGAGGTGGGGAGAGAAGTCCCTAGACCACCAGGTTTAGTAATATTCAATATAACGGGGATCAGGGCTCAGGAGGTCAACTAGACCACTTGAGGTTCTTTGGTGTATTATTATGGGAGATCAGGGCTTGGTGGGGCAATGTATATATTATAATGTGGGATTGGGGCATGGGGAGGTGCAAGACTGCCAGGGATATTGTAAATTGGGAGCTCAGGGCTGGGAGGGCATTAGACCGAAGGTCTGCTTCTGCACAGTGCTGCAGGCTTGCAGCAACCTGTCCGGTGTGCCCTCAGTATGACACACTGCTTGGGTTGCCATAAGCTGCAGGACTTTGCCACCAGGACCCTGCCCAATAGAAAATGGGGTGTAGGGTCCGTGGCACACAGGCGATCTGGCTTGCACCAAGTTTTGAGAATTGGGCCCTTTAAATTTTAATAGGAGACATGGAAAAAATAGGAATAGAACTAGATATTACAATGAATCAATTTGTAGTAAACAAACCTGCAAAAAGCAATATGGGCTTGACAGAAGATAAAGAAAAAAAAAGAATGTAACAAACAATAGTGAAATTTAAAAAAAGTCTGCAGTCACAGAATATGAGCTACCAGGTACATCAAAAGTAGAAAGATTGAGGGGGAATGCAGAGGGGTATGAGAATAAATAATAATGAGATATTGAATGAAATTGAAGGTAGTGAGGAAGGGAAGCAGAGTGCTCAATATGACATAAATGTGTCATTGCACAATAGGTACCAAATGTTTGAAAATACGCTGAATACATCTGCAACCTCATTGTTTTGGATCAGGAAATGTTATGTGATTGTGAAAATGAGCGAGCCATCGAGCTCCCACTAGATAGCCTTGTAGCGATAATAAGCTGGAACACTGCAGGGATAAATAGTAAGACAAGTGATGGGTCTTGGCTCAATTTTATAAGACCATATTATTTATTTATTTAAATTTTATATATTTTAAATAAGTCCACTGAAACAGAATGTCTCTTTTGCATGGCTGACCCGAGGGAGGGTAAAAGGGAGGTACAGAGAAACAATACATAACAGCAACAGATAAGTGTACAATAGCACTTTTACAATAGGCTGTAGAACACAATAAATATACAAAATACAAGATGCATGTACAGTATTTACAAAATTATACAGAATAAGCAAGTACAGACATAACAATTTACAATCAATAATCAAGGTGCAAGGGCAGAGATTTTTATAGTTCATACAGTCAGTTTTACAGATAAAACAGTAGATGCTGGTACAGAGGCAGAGAATTCAAGAACACTGGCTGGCTCACAGCTGAAGTGGGAGTGAAACAGCTCACAGTCGGAACACAGCAGAGCAGGAATGGCACAACAGGGTAGAGCAAGAGAGAGATAGGAAGGGACAAGGGAATGAGCCAGACGCCAAGGTGGGATGACTTAAGCACAGGAGCAAGGCTGAGGGGAGGCAAGGTGGGATTTAAGAGAACTCTTGAAGGAGTGGATGGAGGGGCATCTCAGAGCTGCAGCTGGTAGGGAGTTCCAGAGGGAAGACCCAGAAAAGACAAATGCATGTCAACCCATGGCCAGGAGGGGTTTTGGAATAGAGAGAAGAGGAAGGTCGGATGACCTTAGGGAACTTGTCACGGGTTTACATTGGACAATGTCTATGAGGCAGGGAGGAGTGAATTTATGAACAAAGTCATAGGTAAGGCAGAGGGTGGAGTACTGTAGTCTGGCTTCAAAGGAAGGCCAGCCTAGGGATGCCAGGGCTGGACAGTGGTGCATCCTAGTGTTAGCGATGAGGGTAAGAAACCTAGTTAGACACAAGCTGGGATATGAATATATGTGTGTTTTTTAATAAATTTGAAATTCCAGCAAATAGAATGACCCTGATAAACACCAGGCTTGACTGGACAGGTTTGAACTGTTATAAATCATCTCATAAATATTGGATCCCAATACAAATAATAATGGGCCCTATGCACCTAGGGGCAGGAAGTATGCACCAGAGGCGCGTATCTCACCCGCAAATGGTCACACCTGCAGAGAGGTGCACACCCGGGGGTATGCACTACTGGTGTGCACCTGTCCACAGCCCCACCCCCCTGGTGCATGGGAGCATGGAGGACAGATATGCAGACCTGGCAGGCATCCATTGGGATGGATGCCCAACCCAGTCCATCGGTGGATCACTTGTGCTCACGGGCACAGAGACATGGCTGCCACTGTGCCGCGTGCAGCAACCAAGAAGTGGGCTGATGCCTGGTCAGCCATCCCCAGACTACCATTCATTGTCCATGGTTTGGGGCAGGATGGTGTGGTGGAAGGCATGCCCCGTCTGACATTCGGTGACTGGGGGGGTGGCATCCCAGAGGGTGCACAGACCTTACCGCAGGGCTTCCCTCTGTGTACTGTGCACCCCCAGCCTCAGCACTCTGTGACTCTGTGATTGTGGGTACGCCCCAAGCACGCCCCTGCCTGCCCCAACTGCATTGCCCTCTGTGCAGTCTGGCAGAGGAGGCTGCATGCCCCATAGATGAATACCCTGGCTGGCCGCGCAGAGGACACAATGGGTGCCGAGTGGCTACGTGCCATGGATACGCGGAGCATAGCCACTCAGCACCATGGTGCATAGGGGCCAATAACAGCATTATTTTATTTAATGTTTATTTCCCTCATTCTGTAACTATCCAAGAATCTGAGAAACAATTACAAGAACTAACTCATTTTATGGAAGAACAGCTGTTACAAGAAAAATGTGTACAATTCTTGATACTGGGAGACTGGAATGCTCATGTGGGAGAACTTAATATATATCCAGTTGAGCATAATATAACAGAATCAGATGGATTCTTGAATATGCCAGTAAGAAAATCAAAAGACAAAAGGAGTAATGCAAAGGGGATTGCATTCATGAAATTCCTGTTGAACTACAGTTTATGTATATTAAATGGAAGGAACTTTAAAGATTCATTAGGGGACTATACTTTTCCAACAAAAAATGGAAGTTCTGTCCTCACTCTAGCAAATATAGACACTACTCTCTTCTGCACTGTAAAATCTTTTGAAGTAAAACAGGAGGCTATATCAGGCCATTTCCCAATTCAGGTTAATATAACTTTAGAGTTAAAAAATGAAGTATGTATACACAGGAATTTGGGAAAGGAAAGTCAAAATGAAAAACACATGGTAATTGTAGCTAAGAAAAAGTTAAAATGGAACCTGTTGCAACCGAAAGAATGGAAAAACTACAGAATGGCAATACAGGTTTAAGAGTGAAAAATGTATTTCTAAACTGCCCTGAAGAAGAAATTTTAAGACAGTATGAGGTCCTACTAAGTTATGTTAAAAAATACACAACAGGGAGCAAGAACTGAAACACAAAACTGTGTTCCATGGTACGATAAAGAGTGTATGCAGCTGAAAAAGCTACTCAATAAAACTGCCCGTATATCTAGAAAATTGGTAGACATAAATTATAACAAAGCTCTAATTTCTGTAAAGCAAGAATACAGAACATTAATAAAGAAAAATAAAAAAGTGCAATAAACTCTTACGGAGTAAGTTACCGAAAGCAATTAAAGTAAAAGATCATCAGGCTTTTTGGAATGTAGTAACACGTGCACAAAAAGGAAATAGCATGACTATAGATGCCAATATCCCAGCTTCACTTTGCATACAGCATTTTGAAAACCTATATGGGTGTGAAAAAATATGATAGTCATGACAGTTTAACTCTAACTGTGATAACAAAGGATATAACTATAGAAAGAAGCCAAAATTGGGAATGTCTAACATTAAATCAAATTAAAATATATATATATTATCCTATAAAAAAGGAACAAAAGCACCAGGTGCTGATGGTATACCTGCAGAATTTTATCAATACAATGTAGACTGGTGGCTAAAATTTTGCATAAATTATACTTGTACGTTATTACGACAGGAAAAGTTACAAATGCATGGCTTATAGCAGAATTGGTGCACATTTTTAAAAGGATTGTAGACAGGAACTGTCTGACTATACACCTATTGCACTACAGTGCGTTATGGCAAAGATATTTTCTTGAATATTACTAGAAAAATTAAATGACTGGATGATTGATTATAAAATATTAAGCACCAGGCAGTTTGGTTTTAGGCTGAATTTCACAACAGTAGATTATATTTTTATTGTAGATAACTTATTACGGAAAACAACAGCATATGGTACACACCAATTGTAGTTTGCATTTGTTGATATTACATCAGCTTTTGATAACTTCAATAGGAACATCTTGTGGGCAATTTTGAAATCATGGAAGACTGATGACAAGCTGCTCTCATTAGTGCAAAGATTGTATTCAGATACAGTTATTCAAATTAGATACAGCATGGATGGTAAACTAAACCTATAAATGTACAGTAGATAAGGGTGTAAAACAAGAGATGTCTATTGGCACCATTACTATTCAGTTTGTATGTTGATCGAATAGTATACAATTTACATAAATGCAAGACTGATGCTCTAATGATATATGGAAACAAAATTAATATCTTACTATACGCAGATGATGTGATACTAATATCTAAATCTGTTATGGGATTACAATGGGCCTTGGCTAATATAACAAATACCTTGAAAGTTTAACATCACAAAATAAATTTGGAGAAATCTAAAAATATGATGGTGAATAGGTTGAAGAATTTAAGATACCAATGGAGTGTCGAGAATGCAAGAGTAGAGGAAGTTAATAAATATGCCTACTTAGGAAAAGTGTTAGGTGCTGGAGAAAACTGGAAAAAACGTTGAAATAAACAAGAAAAGGGCAGTTTTATTTTATTTTAGTCCTCTTTTTATATTTCTTTTCTCCTCTCCTCTCTTCTCTCTGGGACTTGTGGAGAAATATGGGATCAATTTTCATCCTGCATCGGAGTGGGGGAAGGGACACTGTAGACCAAAGATCATTATGTTAACAGGACATTCTTTAATGTCAGTTCTTGGAAACCCCGTCCCCTGTTTATTCTCTTGGCTGCATGCATATGTCATTGTATATTACTTGATCTTACACATATCCGTACCTCCCCTGTGTTGTATGTAATGAGGAGGTGTCTATCAATTTCCTTTGTAAGTATGACAAGTGTATGGAATTCCGATAATGTATTATCCTCCTGTGTGTACTTTTTTGTATGCTTGATTACAGAAAGGAAAAATAAAATGTTTATAAAAGAAAACCCAAGAAAAGCGTAACACAGGCAGTTCTTGCAGTAATAAGTATTCAAAACAATATATTAATAACTCAGCTGTAGCTCTATTAAAAACCTATTAGATGAAAGCAATCTCTGCCATTTTATACGGTACTGAAATTCTGGATAATCCAAAAATAGTTACCAATCTAGAACCAATAGAGAATCTATTTATCAGATTAACTCTGTGATTTCCGCAATGTATTCTGTCTGAATTTCTAAGAGCAGAGACAGGGTTTAACATCAACTGCCTTATCTGAATGTAGGCAAATTCATTTCTTCAAAAAATTACATAAAAAACAAAATGACAATTCTCTGTTATATAGTTGTTGGCAGGACAGCCTAGAATGTCATGGAAATGGCTCTTTAGGCTCAATTAAACCCCAGTCATGGTTTAAGGAATTAGATCTCCGAGTGAAAAAAAATGGGTTTGGAAACTATTTGTAGAAATTGGAACATTGCTGATTTAGGTAACCGTAGAAGGACTGCTGAGATTTATTGCTGATTTAGATAACTATAGCAGGACTGCTGAGATTTATTGCTGATTTAGGTAACTTTAGTAGGACTGCTGAGATGTATTGCTGATTTAGATAACTATAACAGGATTGCTGATATTTGAATAAATAGAGAATAAAGTATGGGGTAATGTGTGTAATGAGAAGTTTATACACACCCGAGGGGTTAGATGCTACATAAACCCCGAGAGCGAAGCTTGAGGGGTTTGTGCAAGCATCTAACCCTGAGGGTGTGTGTAAACTTTGAGTTTACACACATCACCCCGTATTTTATTTTATATAATTGCTGGCTTTCAATTTTTCACCACAGCAATTATATAAAATAATAGAGGTTCTGGCCGAGGGGTGCCGCTCTCCGTTTTCCTTCAGTGACCGTGCATGTGGGTTTAAAATCTTAAAAGATGTCTATTTGTGCCCGTAACTGTGGAATCTGCCCAGAATTCTTAAAAAAATAATATAACTTACTGCCGAGCTACTGTGGCGGATGGCAGTTGACTTTTCATCGAGAGGGCAAGCGGCACAGTAAGGAAGTGGTGGACTGTGGCGGGCGCATGTGTTGAGTGGAGGAAACCATGTGCATGTTTGCCGTTATAAACGCTCCTTTATAATGGCAAATTATGCCATGGTTTTCCTGTGGGAAAAAGGAGGAGCCGGTTATTATATAGAGAATAAAGTATGGGTCTGAGTGTGTAACGAGAATTTACACACACCCGAGGGGTTTGATACTACATAAACTCGAGGGGTTTATGCGTAGCATCAAACCCCGAGGGTGTGTGTAAATTCGAGTTTTCACACACCCAGACCCATATTTTATTTTATATAATTGCTGGGTTTGCCTTTTTCTCCTCAGCAATTATATAAAATGAATGCAGGCTGCTGCGCGGACCGCCTGGTTCGATTTGTGCATCCAGTCTGTGACAGTGACTCATGGTGCCATTTTCAATTTATTTAAAACTTTTTTGGAGAGGTGAGCAGTAGAGACAGGTTCTATTTAACGTTGCAGATTCTGTTTTAGAAGTTAAAATTACCACCGAGTCCGATTCTAAGTGGCAGTTTAGTCTTCTGGGGGAAAGCGGCCGCGTGCATTCTGAAGGGAAAAGCAGCAGTGGGGCATGTGCAGAGTGAGGGAAACCATGTGCATGTTTGCCGTTATAAATGCTCCTTTATAATGGCAGATTACACCACGGTTTCCCTATGGGAAAAAGGCTAAGCCTGTTATTATATGACAATTATAACCAAAATGATTTGGAACACTTATCATTAACAAATAATTTTACGGCCTATACAAAACTTAAACCAACACATCAAATAGAATCATATATTAGTAAATGTGAAACTATCTTGCACGTCAAGTCTATAGCTAGATAGAGATTTGGGCCAGGATTCACAAAGCGAGTGCAAAGTGGGTGCAAAAGTTTGTGCTGCATTTCCCGGCTGCGCAGGTAGGCAAAGGAGATATTCACAGTCAGATAGCCTGGTGGGCTATCAGACTGTGAATAGGGGGCCAGTGAGGACAGCACTAACCCAGAAAAAGCAGTGAAATACATAATAGCACTTCCCCCACAGCCAGCCATGAAAATGTCCCCGCAGCCAATAGTACTTAGGCGCTAAAGTGCTATTCATGAACAGAGGCATGCGAATTAGCTCATTGGGCATGCAAGGCACTAGTGTCCATTAGCATGCTCACTATGAGCTCATTTGTATGCCATTAGTGTGTGGTGCACTCTTCCACCAGCCCAAGCCCCACACAGCTGCATTCCTCATAGTATAGTGGTGTCCTCCTCCACTACAATCACAGACCCAATGGTAGAAAAAATATATTTCCATAGTGTAGGGTCCCAACCCAAATTCCCAATCACTGAATCACCCACCCATAAAGTAAATAAATGATATTACATAGTATAGTGGTCCCTCCCTGTTCCTGATTACCCGATTACCCACCTGGTAATAGGAAATGTATTTTCTGTAATTTAGTGGCTCCTCCCCATTTCCCAATCACCCGATCACCCACCCATTATTAAAAGAAAACCATTTATGTAGTGTAGTGGTCCCCCAAACCCCCCATCCACTCAGTTAAGCAACACACCACCCCACTCCCCCACCCAGCATGGCTGGCAATCATTGAGCAACACAGCCCTTTTCACATCTCCACAGCTGCCCACCACTGAACTATCAATGACAGCTTACAGTATACACTACAAGCCCATTGGTTGATGTCAACCAATGGGCTTGTAATCTACACTATGCTGTCACTGACAGTTTAAGGCGAGAAGCTGTGAAGGTATGAGGAGGTTGTGCTGCTTGCTGATAGGTGGCTGTGCTGAGGCAAGAGACGCAGGTAGTGTGTGTAATTAGTAGGTGAAGGATGAGAGACCACTACAACAATAATTTTTCTTTAATAATAGGTAAATGACAAGGCAATGAAAATGAGGGAAGAGCCACTACATTAAAAAAATATATTTTCTATTACCAGGTAGGTAATAGGTGATTGAGGGAAGAGGAGACCACTACTATGATTGGGCGGGTGAGCCAGCGATCAGGGACTGTGGTGACAGCATTACACTATGGAATATAATTTATGTACTTTACGGGTCAGTGATCCAGCGAACAGGGACTGGAGTGGGACACTACTCTCTGGAGCATGCATTTCTTTATTCTTGGGTGGGCAATCGGGGACTGGGGGGGGGGACACCATTACCTTTGCAAACCATTAGGGTTGCATGGATTACCACAAGTTTTTTTCAGCAGTATTTTGCTCCACACAAGGACCTTCGTAATGGCCCTTGCGTGGAGCAAATCTTTTATGAATGGGATTGTGGGGATATGCAGGTCCCTGTCCCCTCATTTGAACAGCGGCCCCTCTCACTTCTTTGCCCAGGTACAAACCCAGTTTGCGGGGGCAAACTGGACTTTGTGAACACCAGCTATTCACAAAGCCCAGTTTACTCTGGGCAGACTGGGTTTGCACCTGGGCAAAGCTTTGTGAGTCCTGCTCCTGATGTTAACTATAGTATAAATACCTACTGTTTGTATAGGATGCAATATCAAAAGGGCATGGATTGTAATAGCAGTTGCTCAGGTAAATGGTCTACGAAACATATGTTATTAGAATGTGAACATTTGGGAAGTCTGCACAATAAATGGATAAGGAATTTTATAAATTATTATTCAGTAGTACAGAAGATGATAACATTGCATGTTTATTAAATTCAAATAATATTAAGGTGCTGTACAGTGTAACGAGATGTTTACTGGCTGTATTGAGTATTGTCAAATTACAAAAAGTTGAACAGATTATAGAGATTATTTATTATTGTGTCAATGTTATGACAAGTCTTTTAAAGGAATTATAAAGTTTTTACACACATTTTAAATGTCATATGTTGTGTCAAACATGTATGTTATACACACAATTGTAATTAATAAACCTGAAATTGAACTTGAACCACTTTCAATTTTTGGTCAAATGACACCTGTACAGCCACCAGAGCCTAAGTCAAGTCAGACTCTTAGAACTCAGAGACAGATCAAAATGTAAGCCTCAGTTAAAGCTAAAAACTCATCAGTTTTTCCACTCATTAGACCAGTAACCTGGATGACACTTTGAACAGTGAGGGGCAAAGAATGTTTGCCAATTTTCCCCATGCACCTGTTACAGATACAAAGAGAATGCCAGTGAGTCTGGCTCCTAATGATATACCCCCTCACCTCAATCCACCAATACTGACCCCTAGTGCTATCCGATTTGTACCCATTGAGTCAGTAGTCAGTCAATTCATTGGTCATTGTTAAACTTTAATATGGAAACCATGTTGGAAGGAGGACTGGTAGAATCTGAGATTAAGTCTGATGCTCAAAACCCTCATCCCATGCTGGACACAGGACTGAATAAGGAGGAATCTCCCTCTTTCTGTAAAGGACATTTGACATTACCCAAAAGATCCCAATGTAAACACCATCCACCCACGGAGCTCTCTTATGATACCCGATGTCTTCATAAATATTCCCATACGAGTAGTTCACAAAAGTGTAGTGACTATGGTTCATTCCCCATTCAGTTCCCCCAATTATGTGTCCCACATGTTCATAATGGTAAAGATAGTAGGATGATAATTACATTTATATAGTTACAAATGCATGGTTGGGCATAGCCTTTAAGCATGAAACTGTGTCAGTGTACTGACTGCAATTTGGATAGATAGGCACCAGTTGTAAGAGCTGTGGTTATCTGATGTTACAGTAAACCTGAACTCTGAGGCTTCGCAAGGACACCAAGTGTTTGCCAGGGACAATGTAACCCCCTCACCAATGTTGGGGACTTACTTCTTATTTTATACTGCCAATTCTCCTATCTGGACTACTGTTTGGGGACTAGTTGGGCACAAGAATCTCCTCAGTAAAGTTAAGTTGGCTGCTGCCACGTAAGTCTTAGTTCGGCAGCCTGCCTAGATTGGTTTGTAGGGCCATCCCACCTAATCATGGGTGGTGGTTTTTATTCTTCTACTTTATATTTGACATTTACCTCCTTCCCTTTACAGGGGTTCTCTTGTGACAGAAAACAGAGAAAGATGAGTGTTTCTAAGCATGCAAATTTAAACAAAAGGAAAAAGAAAAATTGTACAAAAATACAGGGGACAACAGGTAAAAGTCAAATACAGAGTATAAGAATGAAATCACCACAAAATGTTGGGGCTTCATTGGTGGACTGAGTATGAGATAAAGAATCACTGAATCAAAATATCAATGGATGGGACATTTTTGTTTTCTCTGAGAGTATACGTTGTAGCTAACAAAGTCTCTTTCTGCTGCAAAAAGATAGCCACCTCAAAAGAGTAAGCTGGGCATCCTGGACATTCCTGCATGCTGCCCAGAGTGTTCCCAGGAAAAGCCTGTGACTGCACCAATCATGAGCTTCAATTTACAGACCACCGTCCTTGCAGACTTGCCCATGCTCAGGACATGGTAACCATGGAAACTGAGAACCAGTGAGGCTTCTAATTCGCAGGACTATAAGTAGGACTTGCTCACATTATCCATGGCTTTGTGGCTGCTACTATTTAGCCTGAAGCTGTTAGCCTGCTCATCTTAAAATCGTAATAAGACCTGAGAGAGTTTCTATCCAACAAAGAGTCATTTCTACTGCAACTACTTTGGCTCTGCAGACTAGGTCATTTGTTAGTCCATCACTAAGTTTTGATTTAAATTCTGTTTTTGTATAACCATTGACACAGTTACTTGTACAACGGAGACTTAGAGACATCTGGAGAAAGTACTCTTTCTATGATTCCCTGGAGAGAATCTTTTCAGAACTTCCTAACCATCTGAGGCCACGTCTATGCCAGCAAACCAGCAGGGTACATCACAAGGTGAGCACTGCCTTTTTTTCACCTTGGCTGTGTCTGTCAGTAGGCTGAACCTTTACAGCTTCAAGGAAAGTGGTAACTGGTCTAGATTTAAGCCTTGGTATACCAACAGGTCAGGGATTTTGGGTGCTACCATAGTCTCAGCAAGAGAGAGAGAGACAGAATGAGGAGGTGGAAACCATGAGAGATCACTTTTGTAGCGAACATTGGGAGTTCATTGAGAATAAGGAGCTCGTCAGATGACTTTGCATCCTGTCCACCATCACTACTGAGCCCTACTGACCCTATTTCTTCTCTGCAGTACAGCGAGGACTTCCATCAACTGAGTTCATTAAACTTGATGGAACATAAATACCTCAGAATTCAGACTCTGAGGCCTTTCTTGTGTTTATTTAAAGTGGGATGTCAGGAAACCCCTTTTATAATTGTTTCACTGACAAGTGCATTGATTGCTATTTGCACTCCAATGGGCCCCTATTCATTGCTAGCCAATGCTCTTCCCAGTGTGGTACCTGCTACACTAAGAGGAGAGCTCTCCCAAATAGGGACTTTATTTATTTACTTATTTAGGAAATCAGAATTACAACTCTTTGAGTCATAGACTCGTTTCCAAAGGCTCCACATCAGAATAAAACATAGATAGTCATACAGTACATACATAGAATAAATGTGGGTAAGCAATCATACAGAGTATGAATGCAATGAGCACTGGTTAATGCCTATACATTTGGTAGCTAAAACAGTGCAGAACTATTGACATATTTACCCAATGAGAGGTTAAGACTTACACAATTGGTAGCTAAAGCAATGCATTATATGAGTTGGTATTGCACGCCTCAGGGAGGCCTTGTCTTATACATAATACAATGAATCATAGTCCAGTGCAACTATATGGTAACCGAGGGAGGTGAGGAGCCTGTAGGCTAGAAATAGTGAGGGCTCTCCACTGCCAGGCCAAGGGCGGGTTCGTGGCCTAGTGGCATGGTGCAGGATCCACAGGTTACCGGTTGTGATGCTTGGCCAGCTGGTTATGATTGTTCTATGATATATGTAATATAGAATGTGGTATGTGACCCCCCCCCAGGTCAGAGAAAGCTACAGTATATATTAACCTAAAACCAGGAGGTAATTAAAAGACTAGAGAGACTTAATTAAGGGTATCCTGTTTCTGTCTTAATTAGAACTGACCCAGCTGCCAGGACATAGGGCTTGTAAAACTTTTATGACGTCTTAGAGGAAAAACATGTTATACCACCACGATGTGAAAAGTTGTAAAATTTTGACCTGCCTTGGAACAGGAAACCACACAAGATCAAAGGAAAGTCTTGATTAAAGGCCATCATAATCTGGGAAATTAGTTTTGCTGAAGTCACAGTATTTAAAATATCTCTGACAGGAAGATCATTGTTTGTATATATTTTATATTCTAAAAGGAGGAGCTAGATGACATTAAAGAAGGGTGTGAAACACAGAGGGCCAGATATTCAGAAATGTGCCAAAGGCAGCGCAACCCCAGTGCAGCACAACACAAATCGCCATGGCGCAGTGACTGTGACATTCAAGAGTTTGCATGGCGACATGAATCAGCGCAACATGACTGAATATCGCAGGGATGCGCTATGGCGCAGCCAGAGGTGCACCAGGGAGCAACCTGACCTGCACCATAGCGCTACCAAAGATGCACAAGAGAGCAAAGGGAGGTGCGCTAAGGCACAGAAGGACCAGCCCCAGGCACTGGTGGGAGCAAGGCAGTGGGGGGACAGCGCAGGGAGACAGTATAACCCAGCTGAGGACAGTGGCAGGGAGGCACAGTGGTGGGCCACAGGTGACCACCACCCACAGGGTGCAGACATTCAGCCACCCACCCAGCACCAGGGCAGTGGATGCAGGGAACAGGTGGCACCAACAGCCAAGGGTGAGCTGCCACCAGAACCCCCCCACTGGATGGCATGCCCCTACCCACCTAGACCATGGCAAGCCACACCCTGGTACATGGCACCCAATACACATGCCACACATCCTGTACAGCCAGCCCATGGCCATCCCAAGGCATAGCCACTGACCGAGGGGCAGGACACCACCATGCATGGCCCACACAATGACACAGGCACACTACACAGACACCCACCATGCCACTGCAGCATGGCTCCACTCGCCAGCCACAAAGCAGACACGGGCACAGGCGGGTAAGCATGTAAACTGTATTAAAGAAGTATGTACATGTAATAACAGAGGGACAGGGTAGGAAGAGGAAGAAGAAGAAGAAGAATCAGCATTTATATAGCGCTTTTCATACATCAAAGCACTTTACAAGCAATGCTAGACTGGTAGTGAAGTGACTGAATGTGGTGAATGGCCATATCACTTTATCATCACCCCACACAGCCTGGATAATTGCATGAACAGTTTATAGGAAGGGAATGTTGGCTAGGACACCGGGAATGTTTCCTACTCTTTGCGAAGAGTGCCCTGGGTTCTTTTACTTCCACCTGGACACCCACCAGGACAACACCAGGATGGACAGAAGGGACCTCGGTTTAACGTCTCATCCGAAGGACGGCACACCCCAGCAGTACAGCACCCCCCAATACTGCACTCAGATGCCAGCAATTTTTAGGTGCAAGTCCAATCCCGGTGTGGGATGAGAACCCACGGCCTTCTGGTCCAGAGGTGGATGTGCTACCAAATGAGCCATGCTGACACCTAGGAGAACGAGGGATGGGGACAGGGGACAGGGACTGTACAGTGGGATGGGGGAAGGAAGGGGAAGGGAAGGCAGGGGCAAGACGGATGCACAGGGTTAGCTACAGGAGGCCAAGGCCTGCCGCCGCCTGGCACCTCCAATGCTGCCTGTTGCACAGCACTAGCGTCCTCATCTGCTGGGCCACCTCCAATGTGGTAGATGTTATGAGTATTATCTGCTGCAGGAGCTGGCAGTAAAGTGGCAGCTGCAATCTCCTCTGGATGCCTATTACAAAGGAATGGACAAGTGATCAGTGCAAGTCCATAGAAACCATGTCCTCCCACTGTCGTAGTGGACAGTGGGAACACACGTCCCTGGAGTGGCACCCTGGCCACCCACAGTGGGTGGGCCAATACACCAGCATGCCACGACAGTGCACAGTGGTGGACACCACCACCTAAGGGCCACCTGACTGCTCAGTGACAGGCAGGTGGCACAGTGCTGCAGCAGCACCACAGCAGCACCGGTGGAAGCCGGATGCACACCCATCCCACCAACAGCTGGTACATGTGTGCAATGGCTACCCCACAGTGGCATGCACACCCTGCACACAGCTGGCATGGCACATGGCAGAAGTGGCCATGGCCGCACCCCCCGCTTACGTCTCAGTAAGGAGTAGAGGAAGAGAACAGTGCCTACCTGCCCACTGCGGCACTGTACATGCCAGTCCTGCAGCCACCCCACCGCCACCACTTGGGCCAGCTCCCCAAGCCAGATGTCCCACAGTGGCCTGCTGTGGCCCACCAAGCACCCCTGCTGCCCTGGCATGGTGATGATCCTCAGGCCCTAGGAAAGGAACACAGACAGGCACACATCAGATCACAGCCACAGCATGAGCCCATCGCCCCCACCCCTGTGCACAGTGTGTGCCCAGGTGCACATGACCCGCAGGAGTAGTGCCACAGCGCACCCAGTCTGACAATGTTACACCTCATGGTCACGCTGACAGTGCCCCTCCCAGGCTGTGTCGGGCAGTCCAGCCAACACCACAGTACAGCGATTGACCACAGAAGCAGCATGTGCCGACTTACCTGGCCATGGCACGGCCCCCCTGTGGACACGTGCCTGCAGCATCCTCAGCCTCTCAGGGTCCCTTCGCATGATGTCACAGTATCTTGGCAGTACTGCTCACCAGTACGTTGCACCCCAGTGTCCTGGACCAGGCCAACAGCAATGGCCTTCCAGACATCTTCCCAGGCTATGAGCATCTGTGTACATGATTTTCCATTGGCCAGATTTTGGTGTGTTAGTTGTTGGGTGAGGTCTGGCATTTCCCTGTGTGTCATATGGGAGACAGGACCTTTTTCTTACCTGGTGATCTAAATGAACTGCAAACATGTTGGCAGTGTTGAGGGTGTGCGGGTAGTGGCTTCCAGACCGGAGGGAGCCTGCGTGGGAACTGCCAGCACAGCCAGGGTGGATGGCGGGCCACTGCAGCCAGTAACACACTTGTCCATGTCCACAGGTAGCAACATGTCCAAGCATGAGGAGACCAAGGGTGTGGGCCTGTCCACAAGTGCAGGCCCAACTCTCGAAGGCAGAAACTGATGCCTGTTCGAGGCCCTACCTTGACAGGGGAGCAATTTGTGGAGGTGGCAGCAGCCGTGAACCAGCAGGGCAGCCACCAGCAGTCTGTGCAGGAGTGCAGGAAGAAGGTAGGCACTGACAGCAGGATTGAAGAGAAGGTAGCGGCCATATGGGCTGCCAGGAGCCACTGGTGGGGCTATGCAGCTGTGCCACAGCTCACAGCACAAGAGGAGCTGGTGGCAGCCACCATGTGGTGCAGCACCATTGAGGTGTGCGGTGGTGGCTTCCAGACAGGAGAGAGCCCGTCACTGCATGGTATGTATGCCATGCTGGGGGGGATTCTGGTAAGCACTAACACACCTGTTTTCTCTTTACAGCACGGCACGCTAGCATGCAGTGGCAGAGGCACCAGTGACTGCTGTGGGGCAGGCCCAGCCGGAGGACCAGATATCCACCTCCATGGACATCCGGGCCCGATCAGCTGCAGCACACCACTGCCATCAGGCGGATGTCCTGCACTTGGTGTTGGATGAGGCCCTGGCTGTGTCCAGCAGGATGCCAGCCATGGCTTGCTCTGCATGGAGACACAGATTGGGGCAGGGTCTGACACTGATGATGACATAACCATCATCCTGGACAGTGTGGGTGGTGTCATGAGGGAGACTCCCATATCTACCACCATCACTGGCAGCACAGCCAGTGGCCTGTCGGCGGTGGAACAGCTGCCCGCCTCTGCCTCTGGTGCCACGATGTGCACAGCCACAGCAGTGCTGGATGGTGGTGGTGATGAATCACTCAGGTGCTGGCCAATTCACAGGGACTAGAGGGAAAGCAGCGGCAGAAGGCTGGGGACATTGGGCCACCGGACGCATAGTTCACTGCTGGTGCACCTGACAATGACCTCAAGTGGGGATCCCACTGTGTAGTGTCCAGCTGAGTAGAAGGCGGTGCAGCGCAGTCGTGACACCACTGGTGGGCGATCGCATGCCCATGCACCCCTGGGCACTGACTCATTGACTGAGCACACCCGATTGCTGCGGGCCTCCATGGAGCAACAGGTGCTGCTCATAGCTGGGGTGTGTACACTCCATGCAAGGTGCACCAGGCAGCTGAGCAGCACCAGAGGGGCACCTGCGCGAGTTCCTGGAGGCCATACAGCACCTCGCGGAGGACATGACCATCTCTGGACCGCATGCCAATCGCGATCTCGGTGGCTTACACCACTGTCTGCCACAGGGCATGGCCACCAGCCACAGATGCTGTGGAGTGCACTGTTCACCCCACAGACCCAGCATCTGGTGACACCTCAGTGTCGATGCGGGATCTGCTGTTGGCATCCCAGGCATGCCTGAGGTGGGCCTGTTTGGGTGCCTACAGGCACTTGTGAGGACCCAGTCACGTTCTCACAGTTTGACCCCTGGGGGCAGTTGCATACCCTCTATGGCCATTGAGCAGCCTGTGGCTGCCAGCTGACTGCGCAGCTGCCCATGTCTGCCCGGTGGCTGTGTTTCGCGCAGCGAACCTGATGTATGCGCCCACGCCCTGTCTGCAGTCTGCTGCCACTGCCCTGTATGCACATGGGCGATGTGTGTGGTGCATGCCACAGTTGTGGCAACTGTGTGTCATGCCACACTGCCCGTGTCTTGCGCCCGTCCAGCCACTGGCCCATGTGGCATGTGGGTGATGATAGCAATACAGCACTGGTTGCGCCTGTGCACGGCGCCTCCATCTGATCCATGCCATGTGCTAGCACCTGGGCGCATGCTTGCATGTGCCAGTATGTGTGTGTGTTTGTTGCTGTGGTGCTGCATGGTGTTGTGCATGGCTGTGTGGCACCACACCCGCCCTGCCCAATGCCTGTGTGTGCATGCCCATAGCCATGCCTGCCCATGCCTGTGTGCTGTGCTATTGTGTCTGTTCTCTGCATGGGTGTTTATACACCTACCTGTGTGTGCCAAGGTGCTCCTGTGCAATCATGTCCCGTGCTGGTGTGCCATCCTGAGGAGCTGGGTATCCCCACATGGGGCTGCCCACCTCCCAGCCCATTGCCCTCATCATTCCCACTGCTGTAGCCTTCTTCAGCCTGGACAGCTATCCCACGGTCAATGGCCATGTTGTGCAGCATACAGCAGGCCAGGAATAGGCCACAGTCTTTGAGGGCTGTGCTGTAGGGCACCACCAGACCTGTCTAGGCAATGGAGTGTGCCTTCAGCATCCTGAACACATGCTCAATGATGTTCCATGTGCTGGCGTGTGCCTCATTGTACTGGTCCTCTGCTGGGGATGAGGGGCATCGGTAGGGGTGAGCAGCAAGGGCATGAGTGGGTAGCCACTGTCACCTGTGTGAATGGATACATGGTTAGCCTGGTGTCCTCTGTCACTGTGCCCCTTGCCCATCCCTGGCACTCCTGCCAGTGCATCCACCCTGCCAGCCCCTGTCCCATGCCCTGCTGTTCCCAGCTGCCCATGGTCATTCCATACTCACCCACTAGGTGACCGTGGGATCTCCCCACTCTCGAACCTGTGGCACAGTACTGAGCTGTACTAGATGAATGAATCATGTGCACTCCCAGGGTGTGGCACAGACATTGGTTATGCACCCTGGATCGCAGACACCACCTGGCAGTTGACACTGTGGTAGCCCTTCCTATTCACGTATGCTACCCCCTCTGGGCCAGGTGGCATGCGGATGTCCACATGGGTGCAGTTGATGGCCCCTAGCACACCAGGCATCCATACTACCCTGTGGAACTCCTGCATGGTTGCTGTATGCTCTTCCTGTGTGCTGGGGAAAGGGATGTAATTCCACAGCATGTGGCAGCAGGGCATTGAGGAATTGTGTGAGGAGCCATGACGTGGCCAACTGGGTTATGCCTGTGGTGTCCCCTGTGGGTCTCTGGAAGGTGCCTGTAGCGAGCAGGCACATGACGGCTGTCACTTTAGTCTCCGCTGTGAGGGCATAGCTCCGTCTAGTGGGTGCTTGCATCTCCTCACTGCACAGCTCACAGACCTGCCTCAGAATTGCCTGGTTCAGGCGATACTGGCCTACGATCTTCGTATCAGTGTGGTTCTCGAAGCTGATGCGGGGACGGTACCACCTGTTCTGGGCGTACTGCCAACAGGCCCTTCCACGGCCATGTCACTCTGCCTCCTGTCTCCTCACACTCCTCATTATGGCCTCCATCTGAAAGGCTGCACTGGCCATGGCCCCTGTTGTCCTGTCTTCCCCTGGGTGTCCGGCTCCAGTGGTCCACTTGCCATTGTGGGGCAGTGCCTGTCACTCTGCCAGGCTCCCTCTTGCAACACCTGCCCTTGGCTTGCACATGCCTGCCACCTCTGTCCCACACCCCTGTGGATACCTGCATCACTCCCTCCAGGGTCTGGTGGCTCTTTCTCTCTCACTCTCTGTCTCTCTGTCTCCCTGTCTCTCTCTCTCTCTCTCTCTCTCTCCCCCTCTCTCTGTCTGTCTCTCTCTGTCTCGCTCCCCTCTGGTGCAAGGGCTGTCCCCCTGCTTGCTCCCTGTATTTATAGGCTCAAGTCTGCTCGGCGCATCTGGCCATTGCTCCACACTTGCGCCATGGGTCAGGAGTTGAATGTCACACTGTGCCACATATTCATGGGAACGCCCCCTGCCCTTGCACATGCATTCACATTTGGGTTGTGCATTGGCTCACTGCTACTTGCGCTCATAATGGCTCCGCTGAGTATCACTCCATGGCACAATTCACGCGTTAGCGCTTTGACTATCAGCCAGAGTTTTAAACTGTATACAGGGTTTGAACTTGTGACATTTCTTTTGGGCTTATAAGAAACAAGATCTAACTATAAGCACTATAGAGGTAATACATTAGATAGAAAAGTCTGATTGTATTGTGGTAGGAGTTTTGTTTGTACTTTTCCTTGTTTTCTTTTAAGTGATTGTATGCTCTTTGATATATTGTTCTATGTTTACATTGTTCATGCTTTATCATCTTTAAATAAAGTACCCTTTATATTTAAAAAGACTGCCTGGGTGTGTCTTCAAAGTTCTTTCTTTGTATGTGGTGTATACATGATTAAGTTGACAGCTGTTCTGAAGGGGCTTGATGGTGTTACAAACTGGGAAAAGGTAAGACTATACCTAAAGTCTTTTATAGAGTTTTAAGGGTTCATTTTGGATATCTGGTTAGGTGCCCTTAGGCAAAAGATATCTTGCATCCACCGAAAAGAAGATTATCTGAGCCTGTACATTTGGGTACGCTAGCATAAGGTTCACAGTTTGAATCCCCCCAGAACTTGAGACTAAAGGTGATTTGGACCCACAAGCAGACAGGAGGGTTACCCTGTCTGTTACCTATTCACACTCTTGTGATCGGAGCTTGGCACTGTGGGAGCAGAGGGCCTGACCTGCTGAGTGCACTTGTGACTGATTTGGTTAACAGCAGTGAGGATAAGTTTTTGTAACACAGGCTTTAACTGTTCAGTGTTTCAGCTTAATACTGTACAGCTCACTTGCAAAAAGGCAGTGATTTATTTTAAAAAGGAAGCAAAACTATATAATTTTGCTTACAGTGCATTCCTACCTGTTTGATTTTTTTCTAAAGTGCAAGTTAGAGTAGCCATAGTTAGGGAAAGATGGCTTCCAACTACAGCGGGCACACTGTAGACTACTTGAGGCAGTTGTGCCAGGACAGAGGAGTCCTGTATGAGGGGAAAGCCACCAAGCAGAATCTCATGGATGCCCTGATGGCAGCAGATGCCCAGAGCATCAAGTCACTGACTGTGACTGTAAGGGACCAAACCTTGAGCATGGAGGGGCCAGTGGCCAGTGCAGTGTCCAGATCCAGTGAGGATGACAGCAGGGCCAGTGCCAGTGAAGGGCCACAGCAGCAGAGGAAGGTCACCATTATTCTGGAGCCAGAAGCATTCAGGCTGCAGATTGAGTTGTGCAGAATTGAGCTGGAGTTCCAGAGGGAGGCTGAGTGAGAAGAGCGAGAAGCAGAGCAAGAACGGTGAGAAGCAGAGTGAGAGAAGCGAGCCACAGAGGAGAAGAGGGAGGTGAGAACAGTGAGTAGTGGACCGTGAACATCGAGAGGTGGACCATGAGGAGCATGAGCGCCAGAGGTGACATAAACTGGAGAAGCTATTACTTCAACCACCAGCACCAGAGTAGGTAAGTGGCTTGGGTGTAACAGGAACTACAGGACTGGGTCACAAATTGAATTCCAAATTGATAGCTGAATTTAAGAGGGAAGGATATGGATGTCTTTTAAATTCCTTTGAAAAAGTTTGTATTCAGGCAAAAATTTCTAGAGGGTCCTGGAGCTTCCAGCTATCCCCACTACTTACGGAAAGCTCAGGATGTATTGGGTCAAATGGACAATGAGGACAGTAAAGATTACAGCAAACTTAAAGCTGCACTTTTAAAAAGTTTGATTTAACTCGAAGCATACAGAGCTAAATTCCATAAGCTCAGGAGAAGCCCTGATATGAGCTACGAGGCTAGCCACAAAACAATGTCAGTTTTAAAATGTTGGTGGGAAGGAATTGAAGCAAACTCTGTAGATAAAATTGAAAATGCTATTTTGTTAGAACAGTTTTTGGGGCATGCCCAGAAGAGCTGAAAACCTGGCTGGAAGACCGAGATCTCAAAACAGTGCAAGAGGCTGCTGAACTCTTGGACTGCTATGCCAAACAGACCTGCTCTGAGAGTGAATAGGCGGGCATGGCAGTGCAGAAGGGAAAGCACCTTCAGAGCAGCTAAAACTCTCACTGCCTCCACCGAAACCAGTTAGCCCCAGGTTTCAGAGAAAAGATTTCTCTGAGAAAAGAAACGAATGTTGGGTTTGTAAAGAAACTGGGCATATTGCCAGACAGTGTCCCAAAAGGACAAGCAATACGCAGAATGGGGCTAGGAAAGAAGTGGGTTGTTTGTCTGTCCCTGGAAGCATGCCTATGAACATGAGGGAACACATGCACCCAGTCACGGTGAATGGTGTACAGACACAAGGGTTAAGGGACACAGGGGCATCCCTGACATTGGTAAAAGGGGATATGGTAGAGCCTGGTCAGCTTATACCCAATACATCTGTAACTGTACAAGGGTTCACTGGTGAAGAGAAAACATTGCCACTCACCAGTGTTCTCCTAGACTGGGGTGAAATAGGGGGAACTGTGCAACAGGTGGCTGTAGCCACAACTTTAGCAGTTGACATCATCCTTGGCAACAATCTCAAACAGGGGATGGTGTGTGCAGTTACCCATAGCCAAGCTGGAAGGGGAAATTGTAGTTATCTGGGCCCCACAGAAGCCAGTGTGGAAATCCCTGGGAGGCTGATTCACCAGCATGTGTCTCCCTATAGGGAGACTAATGAAAAGGGGGTAGAAATTTCCCCAGTATCAAGTAACCACACAGCTACGGAGGGTTACTCTGAAGAAGGAGGGATGACCCATTGTCAGAGGGTTAGGGATGACAGTGATCCTGAGTCCCCTGGCGCTAGTGCTAGGACCCTAGTTTAGAGACTGAAGGGGACCTGTTCCATGCCTTGCAGATGTGTAAGGAGTTTGCAACTGCTCAGAAAAGTGACCCTAGTCTAGAGAAGCTGAGGGCTTGGGAAGACTCTGACAGAGCACAGGGAGGTGACGGTAAACATACGTTTATTGGGAAAATGGACTAATGTTTACTCAGGCTGTGAAGACAGAGGGAGGGATGATAGGCAGGCAGCTTGTCATTCCCCAGGGTATCGTGAGCAGTTGCCCAAGATTGCACAACAATATTCCCTTGTCTGGTCATCTGGGAATTGTGTGCATTACGCAGCAGTTGGCCCAGAATTTACATTCAACTTCACCTAGCAGGTGAAGGAGTATCGCAGGTCTTGTCACTGGTGCCAAGAAATAGGGAAGGCAGGTAAGAAAACACAAGCTGCCCTAATTCCATTGCCCATAGTGGAGGAGCCATTCCAGAGGGTGGAAATGGATATTGTGGGGCCTTTAAATACCCCCAGCTCCTCCAGGAAGAGGTTCATTCTGACTGTGGTGAATTATACCACCCGGTATCCAGAGGCAGTCACCCTATCCTCACTGAGGACAGATAAAGTGGCAGATGCCTTACTTGGGATTTTCTCCCGTGTTGGATTTCCACAGGAGGTTATCACTGATCGAGGGGGTTCCTTCGTGTCGGACCTGATGAAATGTTTGTGGGAGAAGTGTGGGGTGGTGCAGAGGCACACAACACCTTATCATCCACAAGCCAATGGTCTTGTGGAAAGATTTAATGGTACCTTGAAGTCAATGTTCCAAGCATTTGCTGAACAGCATGGGAGGGACTGGGAGAAATGCCTTCCTCACCTGTTGTTTGTATTCAGAAAAGTGCCCCAACAGTCAACAGGATTTTCCCCCTTCGAGCTCTTATATGGACACCGGGTACATGGGCCCCTAGACTTGATCCGGGAGGACTGGGAAGGCAAGCACACCACCCAGGGAACTCCCATAGTGGATTACATCCTTAGGTTTAGGGAAAGGCTGAAGGAGCTTATGGGAACAGCCCAGAGCAACCGGGCAGCGGCCCAACAGAAACAAAAAGTGTGGTACGACCACAGAGCCAGAGTGCGCTTGTTCACGGTGGGTCAGGAAGTCATGGTCCTTATCCTGGTCCACAAAGACAAGCTGCAGGCTGAGTTGGCCAGACCATACAAAGTAGTTAGAAAGGTAAATGATGTGAACTATATCATAGAGTTACCTGACAGAAGACAGACAGAAAGGATGTACCATGTCAACATGATGAAGCCATATGCTAATAGGGCTGACATGGTGTTTGCAGTATGTAGTCCTGGGAGGGGCGGATGAAGGAGAACCCCTTCTGGACTTCAGAGAAAGCAAGTGTGAGTCTCTGTGGAGGCAGTTAAATTGTCTCCCCAGCTGGCCCGGACAAGATCCAGGAAGTAAGAGAGGTTTAGCAAACTTTGCCCACTGTTTAGCGCCAAGCCTGGACTAACCCTTTAGCGGCACACGATGTGGAGACAGGGACACAGAAGCCCATACAGTGAACAGCATATCGGGTGTCAAAGGCTGTCCAAAAGGACATTAGGGGAGTTGGAGGAAATGCTGGATTTAGGGTAATCCAGAGATCCCACAGCCCTGGGCCTCACCCGTAGTCCTTGTGCCCAAGCCAGATGGCTCTACTCATTTCTGTGTGGACTATCATGGACTGAATGCAGTCACAGAAGTCAGATGCCACCCAATGCCCTGGATGGACGAACTCCTGGGCAAGTTGGGAGGGTGACATACTCCCGACTATTGACCTGACAAAGGGTATTGGCAGGCAGCGTTAACTGACAGAGCTAAGGAGAGTCGGCCTTCATCACTCCAATAGGCTTATTTGAATTTAAAGTAATGCCTTTCGAAATGAAGAATGCCCCAGCCACTTTCTAAAGGTTGGTGAACCAGGTGTTAAATGGTGCTGATATTGCCAACTTTAGTGCCAGCTGGCAGGAACACCTGTCCCACCTTAGGGAAGTGCTGGGCAAGATACAGAGGGCTGGGCTCACTGTCAAAGCAGAGAAGTGCCAGGTGGCCATGGCTGAAGTGGCATACCTCAGGCATGTTGTAGGCTGGGGACAGCTCTGTCCTAACCAAGTAAAAATAGAGGTGATCAAGGCATGGCCCAGACCAGAAATGCAGAAGCAGGTCAGGAGTTTTCTAGGGCAGCAGGGTACTATAGGAAATTTGTACCCAATTGCAGTGCCCTGGCTACTCCCCTATCTGACCTGGTAAAGAAAAAGATGCCTAAAAAAATTACATAGGAATCAGCATGTGAAAAAGCCTTTACCAGACTGAAGGAGGCACTGTGCAGTGCTCCTGCATTGACAAGTCCTGACTATAGCAGACCCTTTATAGTTCAGACTGATGCCTCAGACGTGGGTATTGTGGCAGTACTGAGTCAGGCATCCAACCAAGGGAAAGATCACCTGGTACTGTACCTGTAAGTTACTTCCCAGGGAGCAGGCTTACTCTACTGTGGAAAAAGAGTGTCTTGCCATAGTGTGGGCCCTAAAGAAGTTAGAGCCATACTTATATGGGCAGCATTTTGAGATACAAACTGATCACAACCCCTGGTTTGGCTGACTCAAATGGAAAAAACTAATGGTAGACTATTAAGATGGAGTCTTGCCTTGCAAGTGTGTGACATGACAATCTCTCATAGGGCTGGAGCAACAAATCAGAACACTGATGGCCTATCGCGTCAATATGAGGAGTGAACTGATTTGGGAAGCTCATCCCATGTGGGGATAGAGCCCCAAATTCAGTCTAAGTGGGGAGGAGTGTTATGCTTGCCAGCTGGTTATGATTGTGCTATGATATTTGTAATATAGAATGTGGTATGTGATTGTCTCACTGGGTAAAGTTAAGAATATACCTAAGGTCTTTTACAGAGTTTTAAGGGTTCATTTGGATACCTGGTTAGGTGCCCTTAGGCAAAGATATCTTGCATCCCCAAAGAAGATTATCTGAGCCTGTACATTTAGATGCGCTAGCATAAGGTTCACAGTTTGAATCCCCAGAACTTGAGACTAAAGGTGATTCGGACCCGCAAGCAGACAGGAGGGTTACCCTGTCTGTTACCTATTCATGCTCTTGCACTCGGAGGTTGGCACTGTGGGAGCAGAGGGCCTGACCTGCAGAGTGCATTTGTGACACCAGTTACACTGGCATTGATGTGAGGAGAGGATATGGGCCCTTAAGGCAGCTTTAAAAGGACCTAGATTGGTGATTGATGTGACGGTCGGTGGAAGGACATTGTACCAGGATGGAGCTCTAAGAGGGAAGGATCGCTGGGCCAGGGTGGTCCTCACCCTAGGCAACTTCCAGATAGTTTTTGGGGTGACCCGTGTGGACGCTGAGATGGTGGCTGCCTGAAGAGAACCCATGGCACCTATTGAGGTTAAACCCAGGTGGATTTTTTTTGTGAGGAGACAGGTCTGGTATAATAGTCTTTCCTCAAGGGAGAGGATATTGGTGAGCGCGTATAGGGTGCAGGTATGTGTATTTCTGTTGGCACCAGAGAGGAACTGGCAGGCTTTATTGATGACTACTATAGGGTTGGTGGCAACATAGATTGTGAGGCCATAGTCCACCAGCAATAAGACTGAGGAGGTAATGGCCAGGTGAAGTGCTTCAGGTGGCAGGCAGTCTTTATGTCTACATGAGACCAATGCTATGTTGGTGGCGGAGATGAAGATTTTTTATATGTTCATGGAATGAGAGGGAAGAGTCAAATGTAATACTGAGACACTTATACTTTTGGACCTGTTCCAGTGAGATGAGAGAGGTGGAGAGTATTTCCAGGGGGAAATCCTTTGATCTGTTTTGGCGGTGGGCATAGAGCACTGTCTTAGTTTTTTAATGTTGACCACCAATCTGTGTTCAGCAAACCAGTGTTCAATCTGAGAGAAGGAGTTTTGTAAGCTACTCTGGAGAGAGCGAGGATCAGGATGTGCAGCGTAAAGAACAGCGTCATTCGCATAGAGGAGAAAGTTGCCAGAGCAGGATTTAGGCAGGGCATTGAGGTAGATGTTGAATAGCAGGGGACCCAGGATAGATCACTGGGGAACTCCTGAGCACACAGGCAGCATAGTAGATATGGTATTATTAATTTTAACACATTAGGTTCTAGACAAAAGATAGCTGGAGAACTATGAGAGTGGACAATGAGAGACCCCAATTTGTTGTAATGTGTTAAGGAGGGAGTGAAAACCATGTCAAGGCCTTGAGAGGTCTATAAACACGGCCCCCGAGGTGCTCCTTGTCAATTGTGGAGTGCAGGGAGTTAGCAAATTCTGTGAGGGCAGTCATAGTGCTATGACCAGCTCTGAAACCATGATGCTCCCTACATAAGAGGTTGTGTGCGAGGAGGTAGTCAGTGAGCTGATTGGCCATGATCTTTTCAAGGGCTTTAGAGTGGGGGGAGAATTGAGATGGGCCGGTAGTTGTTTGGGAGGGAGCTGTCACCACATTTCAATATTGGTGTTATCACTGCCATTTTCCATGAGGTTGGGAACTGGCCCAGGTGCAGGGACAGATTTAGAATGTCCATGAGTGGGGAGATAACTGAGTCTTTCGCAAGGTATAGGATACACATATCGAAGGCATCTTTGCAGTAATTGGAGCTCTGGAGGGCTTTGGACAGGTGAGGCTTTTGCTTCTGTAGGGTAGTGACTCTGAGTTTGAAGAGGGGTGGAGGAGCTCAGGTGGTGGGGTAGGCAGAACTGGATCGAAAAAAGTTGCTAGGGAGGACTGAGCTGAGGTCTGAGAAGGGGGAGTTGAGGCAGTTTGCTATGTGAAGTGAGTCTGTGGTGGTAGTACTGTTAACATTAAGTTGTGAGCGGGGGCAGAGTGGGATTCACTATTAGGCTCCTTGATGTTATCCCAGAACTTTCTTGTGCTACCCCAGTTGGTGGATAGGGCAGTTCTTTAGTGCTTTGGGGGTAAAGTCCGTTTTACCCACTAAACAGAGAGAATAGACTTTCAGAGGGAGGGCCTCCTGTGCTGTTTTTGTTAATACCTTAGTTACATAGCATGTAAGACTCCTTTTTGATGTTTCCTGCTCATTAACCTTGTCCTTTTCACTCCTCCTTGTTAAAGATAGCATTATTTTTCTTTTTATATTTGTGTTTCTTCCATTACTGTAGACTCTATCACTATGGGTGGAGACTATGCGGGAGGCAGGCAGACAATTTTTTTCCTGGGGAGTTTAAGTCTGAGTGTATCCAAGGTTCCCCTTTTCAGTATCCCAGCTGTAGGCACTGCATTGTTTATAAATAATCAATCGGAACCCTTGGCTATTCATAGCCCAAAGTCAGGTCATCCACCACGGTAAAGCACAGAAGGAGAGGAGGAGCCTAAGTGGGCTTGGGGTGAGAATGAGCCACCACACATGATGGCTGGGCTACATTCAGGGTTATACAAATGTGCTTTTAATTTGTTCTGTTTGAGTGGCAACATACCATCAACCACTTTTAGGCAGTAATTTTCTTTTTGCAAGTTCTACTGCTGAACCTTTGCAACAGAGACCATCCCAATGGTGGCACTTTTTTAACAGTAAGGTATGCATCAGTATTTCTAAAATCAAGAAAAAGGGATGTACAGTATTGCATTATACCATTAATAAAATATCAAACCAACAAAAATGGACACAGCAAGGTACTATATAAGGTGTTCAAGCAGACAACAGTACAGTACAACAGAGAAAAAAACAGCACACAAAAACCCCAGCAGTAAGAGAAAAGCACTAAAAGAAAAAGTGCAAACTTTATTAGGTGCTACAACAATGCAAAAAGGATACAGGATAGTCCTCACAGAGGCTGCAGCACACAAAGCCTCCTGACCAGCTCTGTGTACAAGCTCTTTGTACTTTCTCAAGGTGTCTGCTGGGAACAACCTCTCTGATTATATATGCTGCCAGTGTGGTTGCTCGGGTACTTTTGGGGTGGGCAGGAGTGAACAAGTGACAGTGCAATGCTACATGTAAGTTAAAACAACAGTAAAGGAGATATACAAATATACAATATGCCACTATTTCACTGAGATATGATAATATCAACTATCAAATGATAAAATAATGCAGAAAGGAATCCTGAGATTTTGCAAGACTACAGTATCAGCTGCTAAGTAATATACAGATCATGAAAACTCTCAAAGCCGCAGCAACATATGAAAATGATATCTGTTATCCACTGAAATATTCACTGGGAATAATTCATACAGCAGTGCATCCTCACAAGATTGTACAAGCAGTGATTCTGCAGCAATGCAATATCAGTATGGAGGGAGGGAGTATATAAAAGGGGGACAGTCGTGATAGGCATGGGTGCATTCCACTGTCCTTATGTCCTCAGTAGTAATAACAAAAAGAAGAGAAAATCATACAGATATGACCAACATTCAACAAAGTATTCAGTTTTCATTTGCTATCTAGCAAATGATTTTGCTGGAAGAGAGGGATAGTTTCGAAATTAAGGTTTTACTTGTGCAGCTAGCTTGGCGTTTGAAGAGCAGCCGCTGGAAGATCTGTTGGACATCTTTTGGGTTCCCTTGTTTGTTCGTTTGAACATCTTTAATTTCTCTGCTGAGAATTCTTTGACTTTGTCTGGATTTTATTTTTTGGATCGCCGGAGAACTGTTTTCTCTGGCTTTTATTAACTCTTGGACTAAAGGTGATGAGAGTGTTGTATATTTATTTATTTTAATTTTATTACAAATCTGATTTATTTATTTGACTCCCTGCCATGTGAGAGGTGGTATTGGGAGATTATATAACATCTTTACAGTGCTGCACGTGAGAGGTGCTTGCACTGTATAAAACTAAATTTGTTTAATAATTAATAAGCTATTTTGTTGTGTTTTAGATCATTGGATTCTTATTTTATTTTATTGCTTTAGTTTTTGAGTTGGGGTTTATTTTGGCTTATGCTAGTTTATTTTGTTTTACTTGCCCTCCCTCAGTGAGAGAGATGAGGAGAGTGTGTTATTGAGTGTGTTATTTATAGGTTTGATTTTTAGTTTTATTTTTGCGTTTTATTTAATCAATGGCGGTTGGGCACTATTCCCCACTAGGCTCAGGGAACTACGTCCATTTGAGTGCCCACCATTGTCATCCGACACCTATTTTGGGTGTCGAGCATTGGAAGCATTCTGAAGGCGGGAGACGAAGGTGGAAAGCTGGGCCTTGTGGGGGACAGGAGGAGGAGGAGTTGGGGTTTTAGGGTCCAGAAGATGTCCTGGGGTGAAATGGGGTCAGGATAGAGGTTGCTCTTATCTTGTCCCATACCCAAGAGTCCGAAGATATCGGACAGGTGGTGAGGTCTTCCCGACATCTCATCCTGCCTTGGCGGTGTTGTGCAATGCCAGATCCATAAAAACAATACAGCTATTATAGCTGATCTTGCTGGGTCATCTGATCTGACTTGCATCACCGAGACCTGGCTGGATGAAAATCCTGGTCCTATATTGGCCTTTGGCAACTCCAGTTGGTTCTCGGTGATACACCGGCCCAAGGTCAGATCGTAGGGGCGGAGTGGGCCATTATGTTAAATCTGAACTGGGCCTTGTGGATGTGCCATTGGGGAACACCAGATCTTTTGAATATATCCTGGGCAAGGGTGCAGGTTGTGGGGATTCTCCTGAAATCTACCGTCCACCAGGTGGGCGAATTCCTACAGGAGATTGCAGACTTCATTGTTGACCTGGTGTTGAGGTTTCCCAGATTAATACTTCTGGGCTACTTCAATGCCTGGGTCGACGATGAACTCTCTCATTTTGGTCAAAATCTCCTCTAGTTGATGAATACACTGGGCCTGACACAGGTTGTTACCACCTCTACCCATATAGGGGTCATTCATTAGATCTGGTCTTTCTCTTGGGTATGGAGATCACTGACTTGGGGGTGGAACCAGTCAGTTGGTCGGACCATTACACCATAAGGCTCAGTTTCAGGGCCCCCTCTAATAGGTCTGCCCCTACGGAGATGGTCCAATACCGCCTTTTAGGGGTATTGGCCCCGATGACTAATGGCGGTGCTGGATCTATCGAGTTTGTGGGGTGAATGCATGAGTCAGATGGTCTTGTATCTGCCTATAATAAGGCTGTGGGAGATGCTCTGGACAAAATTGCTCTGTTAGGTATTGGCCTCTCACCATCCGTCCAAGGTCATGGTTTGATGGCCCCTTGAAGGAATTAAGGCGTAGTAGTCAAGGCTGAGAGAGCCTGGCAGAAATCGGGCCTTGATGCTGATAGGCTGGAGATTGCTAGCCCATTATGATGGCTACCAATCAGAAATCACTCATAAGAAGGCAGAATTCCTGTCGAGAGATTTCTGCTGCGAAAGAATCGACCGCTCAGCTTTTCCGGACTGTGGACAGACTGTGCAATCAATCTGTCTTCAGCCTAGAGAAGCCTTTTCCCAGCGTAGATGCGAGGAGTTCGCTCACTTCTTTGCAGATAAGGTTGCCAGAATCAGGTCCGGTATTGGTCTGACCTCTCCTTCGGGGATTGTGGTGGACGACTGATGGTATCTAATCCTCGGCCTGTCTGGTTAGATTTTCACCGCCCGGAATTCGTGGACATTGTGAAGATCATCAAACAATGCGACCAACTAGTTGTAGTTTGGATCTGGGTCCTACACCGCTGTTAGTAGGTTGTGTAGAAGTTATCTACCCAATCCCTTGCTGACATTGTCTGGAAATCCTTGGAGAGGGTTTTCCTGACCCCTTAAGGAGGCAGTAGTTCGACCACCCTAAAAATCCTCCTTGGACCCAGACTGTCTAGCTAACTACCGCCTATCTCTGCCATTTGCTGGTAAGGTTATTGAAAAGGCAGTTGCATTGCAATTGGATGATCATCTTACTTCTCATAATGTCTATGATACTCTCCAGTCTGGCTTCAGGAAAAGGCACAGTACTGAGACTGCCCTTGTTCGGGTACTGAGCGACCTCCTAATGGCCAGAGATCGAAAGGCTTGTACCATTCTGGTCCTTCTTGATCTTTCTGCTGCATTTGACACTGTAGACCATGGGGTGCTACTGGAGCGACTGCGGGTTTTTTGTGGGCTGTCTGGTACAGTCCACAAGTGGTTTCGTTCTTACCTCACTGGCAGGTCTCAGAGAGTTGTCACCGGAATTTATTCCTCTGACGCTTTCTCCCTACCGTGTGGGGTACCACAGGGCTCCATTTTAGCTCCCATGTTGTTTGCAGTGTATATGCTGCCATTGGGAGAAATCATCAGGAGATACAGTTTGAGTTTTCACTGCTATGCAGATGATACTCAGCTGTACCTGTCCTTTCTCCCGATCAGAGTGATGCACTCTCCGTGCTTAATAACTGCCTGGATGAGATCAGAATTTGGATGAGTTCGAGCTGGTTAAGACTTAATCCGGATAAGACTGAGGTATTGGTTGTGGATCCAGGTCGTCCTGGGGAAGCTTGGGTGTTGGACAGCCATCGGGTTTATTACTTGGTGGTGTACCGCTCTCTAGCTCTCGACAGGTGTGAAATCTGGGCGTTATTTTGATGATGGTCTGACCTGAAATCGCAAGTGTCAGCTGTTGTCAAATCTCTTTTACCATCTGAGGAATATCGCCTGGGTGAAACATCTGATTCCCGGAGGACCTTCAACTGTTCACGGCCTTTGTTACCACAGTCGGACTACTGCAATTCCCTCTACCTAGGGCTACCAGGGGTTGATATCCGCCGCCTTCAGCTGGTGCAGAACGCTGCAGCCAGGCTTTTGCCTGGGACTCTTAGAACCAGTCATATTACGCCTGTGCTTCGCGAACTGCACTGGCTGCCTGTTCGGTGGTGGATCACCTTTAAGGTTGGTTTACTAACCTTTAAAGCCCTACACGATCAGGGACCCGGTTACCTGAAAGATCTTCTGGTTCCCTATTGCCCCCTCCATCCTCTCCGCTCCGCCAGTGAGGGATTGCTAGAGATTCCCAGGGTTCATTTGAAGCTTTCGGGATCTTGTGCCTTTGCCTTTTCAGCTCCAACCCTGTGGAATTCTCTACCTCGCTGGTTAAGAGAATGCCCGACAGTTGACAGTTTTAAAACTGCTTTAAAGACATATCTTTTTACCTTGGCTTATTCTTTATAGTTATGGTTGTTTAGTGTTTGGATTTTCCTGTTCTATTTATTTTTCTACAGTGCCTTGATTTTGAAAGGCGCTTTATAAATAAACATGATTTGATTTGATTTGATTTAGATTGTGAAATTCATGCAGATCTTCAGTAAAAATTCGAAAAGCTATGCCACTGTCACTCCTTGTTTTGTGAGTGATTCACTGTGATAACAGTGGCTTAGAGTACACTAAGATATTGAATCCAAGTCCAGATCTTCAAGAAGAAATAATATCTCATTAATATAAATTTGACTTAAAGGGGATAGTAAATTATTATTTACATAGTTAACCACCCTTCCATCTTTCTTTCCACACCAGTTATGTATTCTGATATGCTTTGACCAATTTTTGATAAATAAATAATCTGGCTTTGGGTTGCCATCAGGTTTACATAGAGTTCCACTCTCCTCACCTGCTACTTTTCTTTCTTTTCATATTTATAAGCCATTTGACATCAATAGCACCATTCCATGCTATTCATCTGAATGACCTGGAATGGTGTTAATATGTCACTGAATGTTCAGGCAGTATGAAAAAGAGAGCAGCAACTCCTGAGGAGAGAGGGGTTCAGGGTAGTCACACAGGGAAAAAATTAGATTATTAATTTAACAAAAAGGTCAAAACATATCTGAGACACTCTGAGACATGGGTCCTCATATAGTGTGAGCACTGATACTTTGAGACATGGGCCTCATACAATGTGAGACACTGACACTCTGAGACATGGGCCCTCATGTAATATGAGACACTGACACTCTGAGACATGGGCCCTCATGTAATGTGAGACACTGACACTCTGAGACATGAGCCCTCATATAATGTGAGACACTGACACTGTGAGACATGGGCCCTCATATAATGTGAGACACTGACACTTTGAGACATGGGCCCTCATGTAATGTGAGACACTGACACTCTGAGACACGGACCCTCATATAATGTGAGACACTGACACTGTGAGACATGGGCCCTCATATAATGTGAGACACTGACACTCCGAGACATGGGCCATCATATAATGTGAGACACTGACACTCCGAGACATGGACCCTCATGTAATGTGAAATACTGACACTCTGAGACATGGGCCCTTCATATAATGTGAGCCGCTGACACTCTGAGTCATGGGCCCTCATATAATGTGAGACACTGACACTCTGAGACGTGGGCCCTCATGTAATATGAGACACTGACACTGTGAGACATGGGCCCTCATATAATGTGAGACACTGACACTCTGAGACATGGGCCCTCATGTAATATGAGACACTGACACTGTGAGACATGGGCCCTCATATAATGAGAGACACTGACACTCTGAGACATGGGCCCTCATGTAATATGAGACACTGACACTGTGAGACATGGACCCTCATATAATGTGAGACACTGACACTCTGAGACATGGGACCTCATATATTGTGAGACACTGACACTCTGAGACATAGACCCTCAAATAATGTGAGACACTGACACTCTGAGACATGGGCCCTCATATAATGAGAGACACTGACACTCTGAGACATGGGTCCTCATATAATGAGAGACACTGACACTCTGAGACATTGGCCCTCATATAATGTGAGACACAGACACTCTGAGACATGGATCCTCATATAATGTAAGACAGTGACACTCTGAGACATGGGCCCTCATGTAATGTGAGACAATGATCCTCTGAGACATCGGCCCTCATGTAATGTGAGTCACTGACGCTCTGAGACATGGGCCCTCATATAACGTGAGACACTGACACTCTGAGACATGGACCTTCATGTAAAGTGAGACAATGACACTGTGAGACATGGGCCCTCTTGTAAACTGAGACACTGACACTCTGAGACTTGGGCCCTCATATAATGTGAGACACTGACATGCTGAGACATGGGCCCTCCTGTAATATGAGACACTGACACGTTGAGACATGGGCCCTCATGTAATGTGAGACACTGACACTCTGAGACATGGGCCCTCATATAATGTGAGACACTGACACTCTGAGACATGGATCCTCATATAATCTGAGACACTGATACTCTGAGGATCTATGTGATAATGGCTATCGCCGATGGGTGATCGCAGTTAGGGCAACGGCACATCACCACAAAAACATTTTGGCGATGTACCCCCCCCCCAGCGCACAGCAAAACGGACTGGAGACGTGTAATTTAACATTTTATGCTGGGGGCTTCACCGCCCGCACTGCCCTACTTAAGTATTCTCAACTCTAGGTGGTGCATGTTGGGGGGGTGCAAACACAGCAACAAATATGTTGGGCCGGGTGCAACAAAATGTACCTGGACTCGAACCCAGCACCATTCCACCCCAGCCCTGAACCCACCCACCATGGCACAGAAGCAGCTCGGCAGCTCACCGCAGAGCCACCCCTTACAATCCTTTCATCCCCTCCCACCCCGCTCACTGTGCTCACTCCCCTCGTGCATAGGCATGTAGCGACAGGATGTTGCTATTTGTGCAACCCCATCCGATCGCCCACCTTCCCAAGTCACCCGATGACAGGTGTCGCGAATTGAGTCACCCTTCGGTGAGGCCCAATCGCGATCACCAAAGTCACGGGATACCACTCTTGAGACATGGGTCCTCATATAACATGAGACACTGACACTCAGGGTAATGTGCCCTCATATAATGTGAGACATTGACACTCTGAGACATGGGTCCTCATATAGTGTGAGCACTGACACTCTGAGACATGGGCCCTCATGTAATGTAAGACACTGACACTCTGAGACATGGGCCCTCACATAATGTGAGGCACTGATGCTCTGTGTCACCTGCCCTCATATAATGTCAGACAATGACACTCTGAGACATGGGTCCTCAAATAGTGTGAGCACTGTTACTTTGAGACATGGGCCCTCATACAATGTGGGACACTGACACTCTGAGACATGGGTCCTCATGTAATTTGAGACACTGACACTCTGAGACATGGGCCCTCATGTAATGTGAGACACTGACACTCTGAGACATGGGCCCTCATGTAATGTGAGACACTGACGCTCTGGGTCACCTGCCCTCATATAATGTCGGACAATGACACTCTGAGACATGGGTCCTCATATAATGAGACAATGACACTCTGAGACATGGGTCCTCAAATAATGTGAGCACTGATACTTAGAGACATGGGCCCTCATACAATGTGAGGCACTGACACTCTGAGACATGGGCCCTCATGTAATGTAAGACACTGACACTCTGAGACATGGGCCCTCATGTAATGTGAGACACTGACGCTCTGTGTCACCTGCCCTCATATAATGTCAGATAATGACACTCTGAGACATGGGTCCTCAAATAGTGTGAGCACTGTTACTTTTAGACATGGGCCCTCATACAATGTGGGACACTGACACTCTGTGACATGGGTCCTCATGTAATTTGAGACACTGACACTCTGAGACATGGGCCCTCATGTAATGTGAGACACTGACACTCTGAGACATGGGCCCTCATGTAATGTGAGACACTGATGCTCTGGGTCACCTGCCCTCATATAATGTCGGACAATGACACTCTGAGACATGGGTCCTCATATAATGTGAGACAATGACACTCTGAGACATGGGTCCTCAAATAATGTGAGCACTGATACTTTGAGGCATGAGCCCTCATACAATGTGAGACAATGACACTCAGAGACATGGGCCCTCATGTAATGTGAGACACTGACACTCTGAGACATGGACCTTCATATAATGTGAGACACCGACACTGTGAGACATGGGCCCTCATGTAGTGTGAGACACTGACACTGTGAGACATGGGCCCTCATGTAATGTGTGACACTGACACTCTGAGATATGGGCCCTCATATAATGTGAGACACTGACACTCTGAGATATGAGCCCTCATATAGTGTATGACACTGACACTGAGACATGGGCCTTCATATAATGTGACACTGACAGTCTGAGACATGGGCCCTCATATAATGTGAGACACTGACACTCTGAGACATGGGCCCTCTAGTAATGTGAGACAATGACACTCTGAGACATGGGCCCTCATGTAATGTGAGACACTGACACTCTGAGATATGGGCCCTCAAGTAATGTGAGACACTGACACTCTGAGACATGGGCCTTCATGTAATGTGAGACACTGACACTCACAGACATGGGCCCTCAAGTAATGTGAGAGAATGACACTCTGAGACATGGGCCTTCATGTAATGTGAGACACTGACACTCTCAGTCATGGGCCCTTATATAATGTGAGACACTGACATTCTGAGAGATGGGCCCTCATGTAATGTGAGACACTGACACTCTGAGACATGGGCCCTCATGTAATGTGAGACACTGACACTCTAAGACATGGGCCCTCATGTAATGTGAGACACTGACACTCGGTCATGGGCCCTTATATAATGTGAGACACTGACACTCTGAGACATGGGCCCTTATATAATGTGAGTCACTGACATTCTGAGACATGGGCCCTCATGTAATGTGAAACACTGACACTCTGTGACATGGGCCTTCATATAATGTGACACTGACACTCTGAGACATGGGCCTCATGTAATGTGAGACACTGACACCCTGGGTCACCCTGGGACATGGGCCTTATATAATATGAAACACTGACACCCTGGGACATATGTACTCATCCTGTGAGAGACTGCAAGTAACATAAATCTGTATTGGGTTTTGATGTGCACTTCATATTTTTATTGAAGTTCAAAGATATTCCTTCTTGGTTTCCAGAATGGCACAGTGGGTAGCACTGCATTTTCCGTGCTGGTGACCCAAGTTTGGAATCGAGCTCAGGAGGCTGGCTGGTCAGTCTGACAGCTAGGGAGGTGCTGCCACTTGGTGTGCTCCCAGCCCAGGAGGACATCTGGTTCCACCACTCTGGTGACCTCTGCGGTGGTCCATGGAAATTTCCTCCACAGGGAGCTAGAGAATGATGTGGCCAGCAGAGGAATGCCAGATGTCAGGAAGGTGGGCGGGACAAGAAATACTGGGAGAAAATGCTCGAGTGGAGTAGGCTTTGTGATGTGAAGCCCTGCCTGCTCACACCATCACCAAGCACCTGAAGATCTGGATTATTCTCCAGTGGTTGGAGGATGGCCCTCCCGCTTCTGGCCCCACCACAGCAGGCAAGCTATGGAAAATACATGGTAGGTAAGGTCAGGAAGATGGGGGTCAGCAGGAGGGCAGCAGGGACATTGCTGAGTAGCCTCCTATCCACTTAAAAAGGTCGAAAAGCCTCTATGAAAAAAAATGTTCCTGCTTTTATAGGTAAATGGCAAAAGACACTGAATACACAAACTCAACTTTAAAAGGTCTGCCTATTTCCCCAAAAACACTTTGCACGAGATGCAAGCCTGTAATAGTCCGATTATGCATTTTATTTTATATTGAACTGCATAAAGAATAATATTCCTCCTTTATTCCTTCCTTCTTACATTGAAATTGTTGGTGACCCTGCAGTCCCCCTGACCCTCATCTAAGAATAGACACACACACACACACACACACACACATATGCACTTTTTCTTAGTCCTTTAAACATTTTTGTTTAAAAGTTTCTTTAGTTTTCTAATGTAATTTGAATTTCTTTTCTTGCCATTGTGCAGTGCTGTTTTGCACTGTCAGGCAGTACTGTGGACTTATATGTACACTGACTGTACAGCCTCTGCTCTCAAGTCTAAGCAGTCACCCCCCATCCACACACACAGTTTCTTTCATGCTTTTTCTGTATTTATCTTTCACTTAGTTTATGTTCTTTCACTGCAAGGCACATACCCCCCACCCCAGTTCCAAGGTACAGATTCCCCAAATAGCAGGTCGTAACTTAGAAGAAGCAAGAGGTCTGCAGAGCTTTCCTCACTAGTCATCCACTTATAGGAGTGCCTCCTGGCCCTTGGAACAGGAGTCTGTGAAGCAGTGCTGCTACTGCTCAAGCCTGGAGGACCTTTGGATCTAGGGTTTGTCAGTTAGTTGTAAAGCAAGGCTGCAAGGAATGGACCAGGCTGATGTGAGCCCCCAGGATGCTGTGTCCAGGTTCACACCCCTGCCTGGAGACTGTATACAACCTACGTGGTTGAGGGGATTGGGTTCATTCTTTCTCCTGTGGTAGCAAGGTTCTTCCCAAAGCAAATAATGAACAGTGCAGTGCCTCCACCTAGAGAGAGAATAATGGGTCAGATGTCATGTGCTGTACAATCCCCTGGATGTAGTACCTACCCACCTCCCTACATGGGATCGGACTACCCCAGGGACCACTAAGACAGTTATTACCTTTATCAATAAACTCTTCAATACACAGAGGTAAAATACAACCAATTAACAGTGCCTTTATTTAAGAACACAGGCCTGGCACCTGGAATAAAAGAAAAGGTTTAATAGTTGCAAGTCACCTTGAGCACTCCCACCTTATAGCAATGCACCCTAAGAGCTACTGTACACCCTCTCAGATACCACACAGTTTGTGGAAGCACCTGCCTAAACAAGGGACACAAAAAAATGAATTGTTCAGCACAGGGTGTGGTGAACTCTTGGCCTAAGATCACATTTCCCTACTTTTGCTGCTTTAATCTGAACCCTAACTGGTGCATTACCACAATTTTTTGCAAAGAATTTTCCTTTCTTTTTGAGATAGCAGAATTGTATCGTCATCCATGCGGCTGGGCCCTGTGCTTCCAGGACTCCATGTCACAAATTGCTAGATGACAGGCAAAAATTACATGTCATGAATGGTGAACAATAGGATCAGGTTCCATACCTACCTCATGGCTAAAAAATTACCCTCGGCCTCTCACCCCCTGGGCTCGTCCCCTTAGTCCACCAGGCCCCGATGCTTAAGCACACTCGGAGTTCTGCCAAGCCACGGCCCCCTCCCTCATGAACAGCCTTCCAACCTTGCTTGTAAATGAAAATAGAATTGGCCCTTTCAAAACCCTTCTCAGGGACCACCTCCAGGCCTCAAATACCTGTGATTGTTACTTAACCCCTACCCTCTCCCCTTCCCTGCTTACCAGTGCCACTGGCCTGCCTACCTTAGGCTTCCAGACCTAAGATATATCTCTGAGCTTTACCATATATCTCCAACTGTACTAATTATCCCTAGTTTCTGATTGTTAGCCTTCACTGTTTCCTAGTATTCATGCTGAACTGTGTTCTCGTTGAATTGTTATGTAAAGTCTATTATGTACCGAATTTCTGTGACATGGAACCTTTGTAAATGAGTCTTTGACTCAAAGGTATTTCGATTCCTCAAAATAAATAAATAAAATATGCTGAAGTCCATCCTGATGTATAAAGATAGGTTTGGGTAGGTATTTTTCAAATTAAATACCAGAATCAAGCTAAACAACTGCCATTTAGTGAAATACAGGTCTTGGAGTCTGATTTTTCCTCAGTATTTGCTTCCTATACCGTACTGAATGTGGTTGGTAAATAGTATCGTTCGAGTGGTAATTAAAAATACATGTCACAAGTTAGTGTACAACAGGAACAAAATTACATGTTATGAATGGTAAATATCCAAGGAACAGCCGAAGGTAATCCCAATGCATAAAGATAGGTTTGGGAAGATATTTTTTAAATTAAATACAAGAATTGAGCTAAACAACTGTCCTTGACCGAAATACAGGTTTTGGGGTCTGGCTGTACCTCAGCATTTGCTTATTATGCCATTTTACAATGCAGTTGGTAAATAGAATCACTTGAATGATAAATAAGAAAAACCTGTTGCAAAACACTGCATAAATGGTAAACTTATATGTCATGACCAGTAAATTTCCCATGAATGATAAAATTAAATGTCATGACCAGTAAATTTCTGAGGAATGACTGAAGGTAATCACGATGGTAAAGATAGGTTTGGGGGCAGTTGTTAAAATGAAATTCAAAATTGAACTAAAGAACGGTCCTTTACCAAGATGCAGATTTGGGGGTCTGATTGTACCTCAATATTTGCTTACTGTGCCATTTTACAATGTGGTTGCTAAATAGTATTGCTCGAATGGTAAATAAGGAAAACCTGTTGCAAATTACTGTATGAAGAGTAAATGATATGTCACGATTGGTAAGTGCACCGGACTGAAAAATTGTATGTTGTGACTGGTAAATTTCCACAATGGTAAAATTATATGTTGTGACCAGTAAATTTCCACATGAACAGTACAATTATATGTCATGACTAGTACATTTCTGCACAAATATTAAAATTACATGTCGTGACCAGTAAATTTCTGTATGAATGGTAAAATTACATGACGCGACCAGTAAATTACCAAGGAACCAGTGACAGTAATCAGGATGGGTAAAGATAGGTTTGGGGATTTACTTTTTAAAAAAAAATTCCACACTCAAACTAAAGAACTGTCATTTAGCAAGATACAGGTTTTGGGATCTAATTTTATCTCAATATTAGCTTCTTAATGCCATTTTTTAAATTGTGAAAAAAAACAAGATGCAGTTATCATGATTAGTTAACTCTGGAGCTATATAATATTTTTTCAAGAAAACCTTCCAAAAGCACAACATTGGCTTGGATCCCTTCAACCCTGAAAATTTCATGAAAAAATACCACACTGTCTAGGCTGTGAGAGCAAAAATATCCAATGCTAAGTATAGGGAAATAAAGTTTTTCTGTTTTGTGGTGCCCTATATCTCAAAAACTGAACAAGATAGCATCACAAAACTTTCACATCTTGGGACTCTAGCAACCAACCACATGCCAAATTTTGGGCTATTTCATCAAATGAGCCAAAGTTATTAAGGTGCAAAATTGGGGTTTAACATTAAACAGCCTACTGAGCCCTAACTATAGGGGCACTACTGAACCCTATAATATAGGAACATAGAAAGTGACAGCAGAAAAGGACCGACAGGCCCACCTAGTCTGCCCATTTGCCTAGCGTCCCCTAGGCTTGCTCTGATTTCCCTCCCCCTCCCTTCAACAGCCCTCTATGTCTGTCCTCCCAAGTCCTCTTGAACCCTCCCACTGTATTTTTGCCCACCACTGTTACGGGCAGCCCGTTCCAGGTGTCCACCACCCTCTCAGTAAAGCAGTATTTCCTGATGTTACCACTAAACTCCCCCCCCAGTTGGAGATCATGCCTCCTTTTCCTGGGACATCCCTTCAATTGGAATAGGTTCTCTGTAGGCACTTTACTGATCTCTTTTAGGTACTTAAAAGTCTCTATCATGTCCCCTCACTCCCTTCTCTGTTCCAGGGAGTACATGTCTAGGGCTCCCAGTCTTTTCTCATACGGCAAGTGGCCGAGCCCCTTCACCATCTTGGTTGCCCTCCTCTATACCTGCTTCATCCTTTCCACGTTCTTTTTTAGGTAAGGCCTCCAGAACGGGACCCCATACTCCAAATGAGGCCTGACCAGTTGGGTGTACAAGGGCATCAGGACCTCTTTCTTCCTGCTGGTGATCCCTCTCCCAGTGCAATTCAACAAACTGTTTGCCTTTACCACTGCCTCCCCCCTGCACTGCCCAGCCACCTTCAAATCCTGGGAGATGATGATGCCCAGGTCCCTCTATAAATTTATATATATATATATATTTTTTTTTTTATTATTATTATTTATTTTAGTCTTTGGTAACTGGGTGAGGCCCACTAGGCACAAGTGCCTGTTTTCAGGGGCAACCTGGGAGCACTGGGTGGTTAAGTGACTTGCACAGAGTCACACAGTATGCAAGTGGAGGTTGTGAGAATCAAACCAAGGTCTGGTTTGCTGGATGTACCAAGCTCATTCACACCTCGCTTCTCTAACCTCTAGTCATATTTCTTGAAGAAGCTACATTACATAAGAGCAGTGAAACAGTGAAAATATATATGATTGACTGTATGAGCTGTTTTATTGAAAAAAAGATACTTTATTGATATTTGGTGAGTGGTGTCTAATGAACGGAGTTCAGTCAGTAGAGAGGGAAGTGACCAGCAGGGTGCCTGAGGGATCAATGCTAGGCCCAGTCCTCTTTAATGTCTTCATAAATGACATTGCAGAAGGGCTAGAGGGGAAGGTGTGCCTTTTTGCAGATGACACTAAGATCTGCATTGAGGTCGACACTCTGGAGGGGTGGAAAAAATGAGAAGGGATCTCAGCAAGCTGGAGCAGTGGTCAAGTGTATGACAGCTAGGATTCAATGCAATGAAGTGCAAGATTATGCACTTAGGGCACGGGATCCCAAGGGTGGCTTACTCCATGGGGGGGGTATTGCGGCCACCAAACAGGAAAGGGATCTGGGGGTGATTATATCTGAGGACCTAAAGGTCGCTGGACAGTGTGAGAAGGCAGTCAGCCTTGCTTGTAGAGCAGAAAGCAGTTAACTAAAAGAAGCTACATTTTCTTATTAATTAACACTTGTATCTCAGCAGGAGTCAGTGTCTGTTGAGATTAAGCAAGACAGATACTTTATTAGAGTAGAAGGGTCTTATTTAGGGTTAAAAAGAAAGAAAAGAAAGTCAGTGTGTGTTCTGTGCTGTGAAGGGTACTGTATCAACTTACTTTGTTAAACCAGTAGGGAGAGGAAGCTTCATTGGGGGTGAGCTTATACACTATAAAAGCAGGTGACTCAAATTACAACTTCCTGTTGCTTGCCTTGCTTATAGATCAGAAAGCAGCTAACTAAAAGAAGCTACATTTGCATTTACGTGTGTCTGCTGTGTCCGCTGAGCACGCTGAAACTGCTGCATTAGACAAACTTGGATAAGATAATTTTAGCATATCCTCTACTTAGTAAATATAAACCTTTAATAATGGAAAAAGAACTTAGTAAGTGTATGCAATGTTTAATGTATAGTGAGGGTAAGTATGGGAGCGAGTATTTATGTGCTAATTGCCATCTGATTACTACTCTTGAAGCAGAGATAGCGTTTCTGCTTAATATTAAACCAGTTTCTACTGATATTAGGGAATTGGAAAGTTACATTGATCTTATGGATGAACAACTTCATTCTAATGAACAATTTTCTTCACATTCAGGTAGCATTTCTATGCCTCCTGATGAGGAGACAATTGTAACAACTAGTACTGGTATACCTGTTGCCTCTGCCCCCTCTTATAAGGTGGATGATTATCCACCCTCTTCTCATGATAATGATGACTGGACATTGTCACAAAGCCTCCTAAAAACAGGAGGGTGGTCAAATACACAATAGTGCCCCTATTGAAACTCGTAATAGGTTTGAGCAATTGACTGCATCAAATAATGAAGTGCTACATGATTTATCCTGTGCATCACCCTCTGTTGATAATAATGGTTCAAAACACTTTTCAATCAGGAGTTAATGCCCATGAATACTTGTCCTAGTAAGTCTCAGCTACCAAATCAATACCTATTAAGTTAATCGCTCCAGAGTGTATTAAACAATCACCTGTTTCTGATTCTTGTACCCCTACTGTCTCAAAACAAGTGTTAGTCCTGGGAGATTCAATCATTAGCACATTGACAGGCGCGTATGCAATAGTGACAAGAGCAACCGCACTTGTTCTAGCTTCCGTGGGGCCAGGGTATCTGACATTACCTCCATGATGCCTAAAATTTTACAGAATGCGGGGGAAAATCCACTGGTTATCATACATGCCGGTGTTAATGATATAAACAACACCCCATTTAATCAGTTACAACAGGGACTATGTGGCATTATGTAACCTGTTACTTGATTGGGGATGCTGTGTATGTATATCTGAAATTCTACCTGTCCCGACAGCAACATCTGTCATGACGCAGAAAATCAAATCCCTAAAAGAATGGTTGAGAAAGTGGTGTTTTAAGCAGGATATACCCTGTATTACCCACTGGGAATCATTTTCAGATTGTTCTTCCTTGTTTTGCTGGTCCGGTTTACATCTCAGTCGTAGGGGTAGTACACTTATGGGGAAAAGTATCACTAAAATCATAAATCATTGTTTAAACTAAAAACAATGGGGGAGAATGGGTCTATTCCCAAGTCTCTGAATACATACCAAAATATTATTACAACTATATGTAAATTCCTAGCTTTGAATGAAAGATCTTTAAACCAACTCAAATTAGCAGAATTTGAAGCCAAATGTAAAACTTTAAATATAGGTGCGGTGGGAGTAATCGAAACTTGGTGGGACGCATCCTCAATTTGGTCCAGAGAAATTCCAGGTTATAAGTTATATCATAAAAACAGATTAGATAAGCAAGGCGATGGAGTTTGTATGTACATACGAAATGATATTCCTTCTTTTGAAGTGTGTTCTCCCTTTCCTTTGGAAAGTATATGGGTTAAAATCTTATTGAAGGAGCAGTCCTATATAACTATTGGCAACATCTATCAACCTCCATCTGCAAATTCAGATTACATAACTGATATATTTAAAGAAATTACAAATTTTTCAGAATCTCAAGATACTGTAATATTTGGTGACTTTAACCGCCCACATATTAACTGGGACTCATTGTCAGGACAGTCCTATGCGAAAGGACTAATAGATGTGGTAGTTAGTATTGGATTGCAACAACTTGTTACTGAGCCCACTCGAGGTCCTAATATTCTGGATCTATTATCTACTAACACAGAGCAACAAATTAGCAATTTACAAATTTGGGATCCACTTGGGACCAGTGATCATTCATCTATTCTTTTTGAAATTCAACAGTTTAAAACTACACAAAGGAAGTTATACTATACAAAAAATTATAACAAAGCAAATTTTTCTAAAATCAATGCATACTTACAAAACATGAACTGGGAATCTAATCTTCTTAATTGTACAACACAACAAGCGTAGGATTTTTTTAAAAACATTGTACATTATTTGGAAAATACCTTTATTCCATCTAAGAGGAAATTTAACAATAAAGGAAAAATTCCCCACTGGTTCAACAAGACAATTAAAAGTCAGATTAAAATAAAAATTAAACATGTTAGGAAACTTAAGAATAGTTCTGTTCCATTTAAAACTACTCTATTACATAAATACAGACTATCTGTGAAAAACTTAAAAAATTATATTAAATTGGCAAAAAATAAGCTAGAATTTAAACTAGCTCACACAAAAGACTGTCACAAATCTCTTTTCTCCTATATAAATAGTAAAAAAGGTGTATCAAGGACCATTGGTCCCATTATAACCAATGGCTCTTCTCTATCTGATATAGAAACCTCAAATCTCTTTAATAAGTACTTCTGTTCTGTCTTCTCAAAGATCACCTATTAGTACATTTAAAGTTCACCACATAGATTATCATAGGTTCTATCTAACTGACATTATACAGGCTATCAAAAACTAAAAAAAAATACTAGTCCAGGCCCAGGCGGTATTCATCCATGGTTTCTGATCAAACCTCTATAAATATTTCTATACCTTTGTCAATTATTTTCAATAAATCCTTACAAAAAGCAATGTACCAAATGATTGGCATTCAGCAATAGTTACTCCCATATTTAAAAAGGCAATAGAGGTTCTGTGCAAAATGATCATCCAATTAGCCTGAATTCAGTGGCTGGTAAATTAATGGAATGAGTAATGAAGTCTCAATAGATCAAGATTGTGAAAAATTAGAATTTATGATTCAAATCAGCATGGGTTTACTCTCAAGTATTCCTGCACCACCAATCTGATATCTTTTACAATAATATAAGTACTCTACTAGATGTGGGTATCCCTACTGATGTAATTCTTTTGGACTTTAGTAGAGCTTCGATAAAGTCTCACATGAAAAACTCATTACTAAAATGCACAACCTAGGTTTGTCACCTGATATTGTCAACTGGACTTTAAACTGGTTGACAAATTGTTCTCAGGCGTCAAATTAATATCTTGCCTGATTCGGGTAGTGTGACAAGTGGTGTACCACAGGGGTGGTCTTGGGACCAACATTGTTTAACTTCTTTATCAGATTTACAAACAGGGCCAAATAACTTCATAGTTAAATTTGCAGACGATACTAAATTGGGGGCAAGGTTAATCAAGAAAATATTTCTGCATTAAAGAAGGATTTGGAAAAATTAACACTTCGGGCAAATGAAAATCATATGCAGTTTAATCAAGACAAATGTTTAGTAGTGCATTTCGGTATAAATAATCCAAAATGATATATCATATAAACGGACTACCACTTCACTCATCAAATTGTGAAAAAGATTTAGGGATATATGTTAATAATAAACTTACATCAAATGATCACTGTGTTAGAACTGCTTGCATGACCAACAGACTTTTGAGGCAAATAAAACACACTTTTGTTAATCGCACTGAACAATGCCTTATTCCATTGCATAGGGCATACATTAGACCGTATCTAGACTATGGCTCCCCTTTCTGGAATCCAAACCAAAAAAGACATAGCAATTCTTGAACAGGTTCAAAGGAGAGTAACTAGAATGATTCCAAGATTAACAAACTTGGATTATCAGAACAAATTAAAAGTTACTGGTCTCTTCTCTCTTCAAACCAGAAGATTAAGAGGTGATATGCTTATGGTTTTAATTTAATAAATTTACCAGATCTAATGGAAAAATGTGGTCTAACACTCTCAAAAGGAGACATGTTCGAGACTGCATAATAAACAGCTTGAAGTAAAAACTTATAAACCCAGCAAAAGGAAACTTTTTCCAATAAGAGCATCCATTGTATGGAACACCTTGCCACAAGAATTGGTAGAGCAACTGTGCCACTGTCTTTAAAACAAATTAGATGTTTGGTTGAGGGATAATAGATACATACTGTTCCACATAGTGTGGGGACAGTCTCGATGAGCTCTGGCCTTCTTCTGTTCTTTCACACCAAGTATACCAAGTAAGGGCCAGCAGGATACTGGGGTGCATAGGGAGAGCATCACCAGCAGGAAAAAGGAGGTGGTGATGCCACTATACAGATTATTGGTGAGACCTTATCTAGAGTACTGTGTCCAGTTCTGGAGGCCACATCTCAGAAAGGATGTAGACAGGCTGGAGGCAGTCGAGAAAGAGCTACTAAAATGGTACAGGAGCTGCACTAGAAGTCATATGAGGAGAGACTGAAAAGCTCAATATGTATTCGCTGGAGATGAGGAGGGAGAGGGACATGATAAAGACATTCAAATATCTCAAAGATATAAATAAGGTAGGGGTAGCATATTTCAAACAAGAGGATGGACAAGAACTAGGGGCATGATATGAAGCTGGAGGAGGTAGAATCAGGGGTAATGTAAGGAAATACTTCTTTACAGAAAGGGTGGTGGATGCTTTGAACAGCCTCCCTGAAATGAGGGGGCACAAATGGTGGAGGAATTAAAAATGCATGAGATAGATGTAAAGGAACACTAGAGGCAGGGAAAAAGGTAAACCATTGATCATCTACGGTCTGCAGCATAAGCAATAGGTAGGAAAAATGGGCAGATTAGATGGGCTAGGCAGTCCTTTTCTGCTGACAAATTCTATGTATTTATGTATCTATGTATGGAACAAGAGGTAGTTCAGGGAGAGATTAAAGAGCTAGTGGTACCAAAACAGACAGGAAAATTATGCACATTTTAAGAAGTAGTCAGTTGTAGTTTTCATTTCCGAAGTATTTTTCTTTTTCCTACAGCTTGTTAGAAAGTTTTATATGTGATAATATGGTGCTGTATAGGTAGAATAGCTTTTAGCCTAGCAGCTGACATATCTGTCTCTAGTCCCCTAGTCACACCTGCCCACTACATCATGAGCATTGTGATCTCACTGACAGTGGCATCACAAGTGACTGACCTGGCAGCTACTGACTGTTCCTAAGCAGCAATGATGTCATAGTCAGTGAGGTCACAATGCTGATGATGTAATGGAAGGAACAGAGCTAGATATGTCAGTTGCCAGGCAGAGTGCTGTTCCACACATCACACATACTAACATCAGGTAAACAATCTTCTAATTAGCCACAGGCAAAAGAAAAAGTACCTCAGATATAAAAGGTAATGGTTGACTGCTTTTAAAAACTACTATTAGTTGTAGGCAGTACTCTAGCTCTTTAATCAACTAGAAACTGAAGTTAAAACAATATTAAAAGATGAAAAGATTAATGACTTTATATTTAAATTTAAGAAGTCATTAGAAGAATCGGAAGAATTTATTAAAGAACAGAAATCAGAAAATACAGAAGGGATATACAGGAGTATAAAAATAATAAAGTATCCCAAAAAGGTCTAAATAAGAATTATATACAGAGACAAAACTTTAATTTAAACTCAGATGACAGCATATATGCATACTCAACTACCACTACAGAGACAGGTAGTAATAGATTACCTTTTTTAGGGAGGTCGTGCCAGACCAGCCTCATTGAGTTCTTCGACTGGGTGACATGACAGGAGAGGCGGATCAGGGGAGGGCAATGGATGTGGCATACTTGGATTTCAGGAAAGCCTTTAATACTGTGCCACACAGAAGGTTATTAAGAAGCTGGAGAACACAGGAGTGGGTAAGATGGTGGTAAGGTGGGTGGAGAATTGGCTGGATAACAGGACACAAAGGGTGGTGGTAAATGGCAGTTACTCAACAGAGGTAAAGTGACCAGTGGGGTACCACAGGGATCAGTGCAAAAGCAAGAGTGTTGGACTTTAGGAGGGCTGACTTTGGGAAAATGGGAGGGCCTCAGAAAAGCACTAACAAATGGGCAAGAAGAAGGGTGGAGGAACAATGGGGCGAAAATCAAAACAGCCATCACAGATTCAACAAGCCTTTGTGTAAAGCAAATCAACAAAGCAAAATGAAGGAAAAAAACACTATGGTTCTCAAAAGAGGTGACGGGGAAGGTTAAGGAGAAAAAGGTAGCATTCAGAAAGTATAAGGAAATACAGAAGAAGCAGGACAGAAAACTATACTAGTTAAAGCAGAAGGAAGTGGGGAAGGCAGTCAGAATAGCAAAAGCCCAAACTGAGGAAAAGATAGCCAACTCAGTTAAGAAGGGGAATAAAACCTTTTATAGGTACATTAGGGAGTGAAGAAAGATGAAGGGAGGGATAGTGAGGCTTAATAAAAGGAGAGAGGGTGGGCAGAGGATGACAGTGAAAAAGCAGGGATACTGAATAAATATTTCTGCTCAGTATTCACAAAAGAAGAAAGGGGGGAGGTACCTAAATCAAAGAATAGAAGCACTCTGGATAGGGAGGTCGATACCAGTCCATTCACAGAAGAAAGGGTTCTGAAAGAACTCTTAAAACTGAAGGTGGACAAAGCAATGGGGCCTGACGGGATTCACCTGAGAATTCTAAAAGAACTAAGGGTAGAGCTAGAGACATCACTGACTACCCTTTTTAATAAATCATGGGAGGATGGTGTGGTACTGGAGGACTGGAGGAGGGCAGACATCATTCCCCTTCACAAAAAGGGGAGCAAGACAGAGGTAGGAAACTAAAGACCTGTTAGTTTGACCTCAGTGGTAGGAAAATGATGGAATCACTTCTAAAGGAAAGAATTGTTGAGTTCCTAGAGGCCAGTGGGGCAGGGACCCAAGGCAGCATGGATTCACAGCAGGAAGACCGTGTCAGATGAATCTAATAGATTTCTTTGACTGGGTGACCAATGTAGTAGACCAGGGAGGGGCTGGGGACATGGCCTACCTAGACTTTAGCAAGACATTTGACACAATCCCCACACAAAAGATTAATATATAAGTTAGCCAGCCTTGGAGTGGGTCCTGAAGTGGTAGCCTGGATAAAAAATTTGCTGGACAACAGGATACAGAGGGTAATAGTAAACGGAGTTCACTCTGAAGAAAGGAGGGTTACTAGTGGGGTACTGCAGGGTTCAGTACTGGGACCAGCCCTCTTTAATGACTTTATAAGTGACATTGCAGAGGGACTGGAAGGAAAAGTATGTCTCTTTGCAGACGACACAGAGATCTGCAACAGGGTTGATACAGAAGGTGGGGTGGAGAGGCTGCAAAGGGACTTGGCAAGGTTGGAGGAATGGTCAAATGTATGGCAGTTTAGATTCAGTGCAAACAAGTGAAAAGTAATGCACCTGGGAAACAAAAATCCAGGGAAGAGGGCACAATAGGGGGGTGAGATAATAACAACAACAGAAATGGAAAGGGACCTGGGGTAGTCATATCAGATGACTTTAAGGTGGGCAAGCAATGTGAGAAGGCAGTAAGGAGGGCTGGTGGGATACTGGGATGCATAGGGAGAGGCATCACCAGCAGAAAACAAGAAGTTGTTATCCCTCTGTACAGACAACTGGTGAGACCCCATCTGAGTACTGCATCCAGTTCTGGAGACCCCATCTCCCAAGGACATAGACAGGATGGAAGCTGTCCAGAGGAGGCAACTAAAATGGTGCAGGGTCTGCATCAGAAGACATACAAGAGAGATTAAAGAAGCTTAATATGTATACACTCAAGGAGAGGAGGAGAGGGGGACATGATAGAAACTTTCAAGTACATCAAGGGAATCAACAGAGTCCAAGATGGTAGCATCTTTCAGAAAAAGAGATGTGCAAGAACAAGGGGCACAATTTGAAGATAGAATGGGGATGGCTCAGAGGTAATGTGAGGAGATATTTTTCATGGAGAGGTTGTGGATACATGGAACAGCCTTCCTGAGGAGGTAATGGAGTCAAAAACAGTGAAATTCAAGAATGCATGGGACAGACATAAGGCAAATCTAGTGGGAGGTGGGAGGAAGTAAGCTGTTGGATAACTAGGATCTGCAGCCTATCCATTGGGTGAGGGAATGGGCAGACTAGATTGGGCCAAAGCAGTCTTTATCTGCCATCAAATTCAATGTTTCTATGTTTCAGTGCGGTCCAGTCCTCTTCAATGTCTTTATCAGCGACATTGCGGAAGGTCTAGATGGAAAATATTTGCCAGTTTGAAGATGACACAAAGCTCTGTAATAGGATGAACACACCAGAGGGAGTGGATAGAATGAGGATAGATATGCAGAAGCTTGAGGACTGGTCAAGGGACTGACAGTTGGAATTTAATGCTAAAAACTGTAAGATAATGCACATAGGGCACAGAAACCCAGGAACAACATATTGACTTGGGGGAAGGGGGATAGAATGCCCCAAGCAGGAAAGTGACTTGGGAGTTATCATCTCTGATGACCTCAAGGTAGATGTGATAAGACAGCAGGGAAAGCAAACAGAATGCTGGGATGCATAGCTAGGGGAATCACCAGTAGAAAAGGAGGTCATAATTCCACTAAACAGAACATTAGTAAGGCCACGCCTCAAGTACAGTGTCCAGTACCTATGCAACGATATAGATAGGGTGAAGGTGGTTCAGAGGAGGCCAACCAAGATGGTGCAGGGACTACACCACAAACCCTATGAGGATAGGCTGAAGGACTTAAACATGTACTCCCTAAAGGAGAGGAGGGAGAGGGGGGATATGAGAGAGATGCTTAAGTACCTCACAAGGAGGAATAAGGTGCAGGAAAAAAACATTTTTCAAAGAAAAAGATGCTTGAGGATGAGGGGACATGGGCAGGGACCCTGGTTTTCCATTTTTAACGGTAACACCGGTAACAATCATGGAATCCTGCTTGGTCTGTGGATTTTGAATTCTTGTACTGGTGCCTCACAGAAATTGCATGTCACTGCACAGAATCTCTAAGATTTCAGTATCTTTTTAATTTTTTTTTTTTATTTTCTCTTTCTATGTCCCCTTCTCATAGCATCAGTCTCCACTTTTCAGAGATCCCTAGGCTGGGTATCCCCTAGCTTCACCCCCAGGTAATGCTCAGGAGCTCCTGTGGGCCTGCCCCTATCCTGCCTGGGTTGTACCCCAGGTAGGAAGGAGGGACTAGTCACCCCTCCACACTCCCTTAGAGAGTGTGTCGGGCAGCCAATGGGTCCCTCATGGAGCCTGGTCATGAAGTCTGGGGCACCTGGGTCCCTTCTACCAGTGGCCAATATGGGGGTGATTGTTCCTGGTTTTCTGGTCTCTGTCCCTGAGGGCAACAGCACTAGAGGAGATCCAAGGAGGTAGGTCACATAGAGACATGCCACTGCTCCAGATCCTGGCTAGCATCCTCCCCTCCTGATCACTCTGCAGCACCATTGCACCACCACTCGTGATCATACAGATGGTGGTAAAGCAGCAGGACCTGCAGCCCACCCTCCTCAAAGGAGGAGAGCAGTCCCAGGTGCTTGATCCTACTCCACTGGCCAGACCTCCAGCAGCCCAAGTTCACTTCTGACCCTGGGTCACTGGCAGTGCAAGCAGTAATGCTACCGCAGCGCCAGCAGGCCGACCCAGATTTCAGCATCTTAAAATGAATGCTGCTGTGCTTCACATTCTTTCTGCTTTGCTGCTTATAGAATCAGTAAGGAAATCACCCGTACTGCTTTGTTATAATCAGCCATTCAGTTTAACCACCCATGCTTCCCACCAACATCTCTGTCACCTGAGGACTGCTTTCCTTCCTGAAACCACAGTTTTCATGTAGTATGTGCCTAAGAATCTTTTACTATTTATATTACACTGTATGATACAAAAAAAAAAACAAGTATCAGCACACTGGAAAATTGCAGGAAAAGTATCCTGAAATGCAGAGATTTTGCAAAACTTGCTGGGAAATTGTGGGAGTTCTACTATAGATCCTGAGTGCTTCACAAAAATCCTATAAAGCATATATTAGTCAGCATAAACTACTAAATGAGTACAGTAACAGTTGAATATGTTTTAAATATGAAGAAAAACTTCTGTTTCTAACATGAATCCTAAATGGATAAGATGTGTCCCCAGGGCTCCATATTGGGCCCATTACTGTTTGCCATTTATATCAACAGCTTGGGCCTTGAGGCATCAAAGATGCCAGTATTTACTGTTTGCCGATGACACGATTGCTCTACTTAAGCAGGAATCTCCTGAAGCTGCCTGCACTGAGTTACAAGCTGTCTTTAATACTCTGCAGTACCAGCTCCTTAGCAAAAAGTTACTACTAAATGCAAAAAAAAACAAGGCAATTCTTTTCTCACCATCAGACCCAGGGGCTTACTCTGCTGTCGCTAGTCCATTACCATCAATCTCTACTTTATTAGGAGAAAATCTTGAATTTGTGACTAAATTCAAATACCTTGGTATTTGGCTAGACAACAAACTCTCTTTTGTGGAACACACAGAAGAACTGCTGAAAAAACTGAGGCAGAGACTTGGTCTTTTTTTCAGAATTAAATGCCTCTTGACCACAGATGAAAAAAGACAGCTTGTCCAATCTACGTTCCTTTCTTTAATTGACTATGCCAACTTCATTTATGGCCATTGCCCCACCTCATATCTTGCAAAACTGGATGTATTATATCATAGAGCACTGAGATTTATAACTGGCCTCCCGTACTCCACACATCACTGCTCTTTACACGCAGCCATAGGGTGGCCCTTCCTTCAATACAGGCGATATAGAAATGCAGCCCTATGGATGATCCGACCCTCACCAACAAACTCCCACAATACATTGTTGACTGTCTCCCCCTTAGTCCTATTAGGAACTATGCCTTAAGAAGTCACTCGCTGATTTCTTTGAATGTCCCAAGGGCCAACACTCGCCTTGGAAGGGCCGCCATAAGCTATGCACTGCCTACTCTCTGGAATAGGATACAAAAATCGTTGAGACTTAGCTCACCTGTCAGTCCTGCCTTCTTTAAGACCCTCTAGGACAAAATGTTTGCTGAAATCTGTAATTGCTTCTATCACTCCTAGCAGCTTGACTGTTGTTCCTCTCTTCTTCAACACTAGTCCCAGCTGCTTATCCGGATCAGCCCTTGCCACTACTGCTCCCCCCTCCTCTGCCCCACTTGTCCTTAGTACCCTCTGCATCTCTCTTACTCACCACCCCACTTCTGCCGCATTTACCTAAGGCTTACACACTGTTATGCGCACCTCCATAGCTTAGGAATTTCCATCCAGGCCTGTAACGTTTTTCTGCTGGACAGGAATATAAATAATCTTTCTTTTTTCTTCTATGGTTTGTATATGACATCCATACATCTTGCTCCTGTGGAACTGTATATATATATATATATATTACGTTCAGGTTGTGTTATGTATATCTTTCTTGTACATGTGACTAGGAATGTAAATACTCTGCTCCAATCAGTATTGTAAACATGTTGTTCCTTTTGTATTATGTATATTTATATGTAACTGTACAATTTTCCCTGCCAACAGCAGGTCCACCTTGTAAATGAGCTTGCTCAATGGTGACCGCCTGGATAAATAAAGATTTGATTGATTGATTGATTGATTGATTGAAGATGTGTTCCATCTTCCAAAATGTAAAAACATCTGCCTCATACAGTGTTAGAATCTATTTAGTGAGCCACAGAAAATCAATATTAAATAAATCTAGAAAATAAACAAGTTTTATCAGTTTCTAGATGTAGAAGAAGCCTGATCAAAAGATATTTACAGTGCTCTGTCAACTATTCACCCACTTTGGTGTAAGAAAAAATAAGCGGATGGAGTGGCAAATAGTTCAGTTTTAGTAAACAGTTGTTAAGTGTTTCATGTTCATAATTTGTACTGTAGGTACTATGCACTATTATTAAAATCATACATTAAAACATTATATATGGGTGTTATTATGGCTGGCAGTATAGCCTAGTAGTTAGAGTAACGAACAGTGATTGAACTGGATACATCCAGCAGACTTGGGTTTGATTCCCACAACCTACACTTGCATACTGTGTGACTCCAAGCAAGTCACTTAACCTCTCCAGTGCTTTTAGGTCACTCCTGAAAACAGGCAGTTCTGCTTAGTGGGCCTTACCTAGTTTACAAAGAATATATATAAAAAAATACCAATATATGTTTACTACAACTTAGAATAGTAGTCAGGGTACCATGTAATTTACCTGAGTTTTACTTGGGCTGCAATGATTTTGTATAGGCAAAGGTAAATGTTCAGATACATTTACATGTTTTATAAGCTTGCTTTTAGATTTTAGTCAGGTTTTATTGTATTCTTTGCATATGATCATTTAGGTTGTACATTGCTAAATGCAGGATCACAGTTACCAGCTAACTTATTCAAGTTTATAATCAACAGGCAATCCAAAATCCTCAGTTGTTTGAATGAAAACTAGTCTGAATAAAAGTATGTTCACAAGGAAAAACTACCTTACTACTAATGAAAAGACTTCTACAGTCAGCACCCCATTTAGGTGAATTAGATCATTTGCACCTTGTCTCCCACCTGCTGTTTCCTCTCTGTAACAACAAAAACTGTTCTGATAGACTGCTTCAGCAAAAACAAATGTTAAGTATTTAAGTGTACTTATGTTTGGCCAGTGGATTTTGAAAGCACATTCAATGACACACAGAATGTAAGACCCCAGGGGCTGTCGATGCTGGTGGGCAGAGTGGTTGCTCAATTCACATCTCAACAAAGACATGAAAACTGGGAGACACCCTTTTCATGGACACCAAGTTAAAAAAGCATCCACATGTCTGGGAGATGCATGAACCCATTGAAGATCCTCCTCTAATCACTTGTGGATTTTTAGGTGAAGACACTTTATTTAAAAGAAGCAAATTCAACAGGTTTTTTTACTACTCTACCCCCTGGCCATCCACTCCTTCAGGTCTGCCAAGGCCCCCTACTACCGCTGCTGAGTCCTGACCACCATTCACTGCCCTTACTGATGTGCTACCAGGTAACCCAAAGTAACCCTTCACTGAGTGGGCCCCTACCCTGTGAGGCTACCAGGGAGGAGATTGCCCCAAAGAGCTTCTGTGTATCCTGGGCATGGCAGGGGTCAGAACAGACACATGTCTGGGGCTTCCAGCTTATGGAGGGACCAGCAGCCATCCTTTGGTTGGCCAACGGGTGTTTTCCCATTTTCTTGGGAGCGTGACAGGCCACATGATGTCAAGGCACAAGCTGACGTCCATCACGCTCCCTCCCGCAGTGAGGGCTGACATGTTGTCATGCCTCTGGCCTCCACCAGGGGCCAGCAAGTGCTGAGCCGTGAACCCACCCTCCCTCCCAGGAGAAGGTGAGTGGTGGTTGGACACTCAAGCCTTCACCCACCAGCTGGCCTTCAACACCCAAGTCTGTTCCTAACCTGGTCAGCGGTGTCACAGGCAGAAATCCAATTCAGGCAGTTAAATGATAGATAGGAAAAACAAAGGTAGTCCACCTTAGCGGTGATGGATCAGATTAATTCACATCTGAGTTCTAACAAGCAAAGACCAAGTCATTTGTAACTTGTGTATGTGGGGTGTGGGTGTTGAAGAAGAGGATCATAGTGCTGTCATTACTGCCATCACCCCTGAGGGATGTGGACTGCATTGTTGCTACTGCCATCACACCAGAGGAGCAGGGGCCATAATGCTTCTGCCATCACCACTGGTGGATGGGGCATGTAGTACTGCTGCCATCACACCTAAGGGACAAGGGCCGCAGTGCTGCTGGTTCTGTCACACCTGAGGGAGGGAGATCATAGTGCTGTTGCTGCTGCCATCACCATCACAACAGAGGGATGGGGGCCATAGTGCTGTTGGTGCTGCCATCACACCTGAGGGATGGGGCCGTAGTACTTCTTCCATCACACCTTAGGGATGGGGGCTGTAGTGCTGCTGCTGCCATCATATCTTGTACCTAAAATAACTTTAAATTGATACAAGGATGGAAGGATGTGCAATAGTGGAGGTCAAAATTGCTAAAATGCATGTTAGCGAGTTAAAATTGTTAAATAAAGTACACAGAATCAAATACGGTAAAACCAGATTTTGGCGCCAGACACTGGTGACAATATAGCTTTTAACAATGTGTAAAATGGAATATGCCCTTTCTCAATCCTGGTAAACCAGCGTCCCTGGACATGGGATGAAACTGGAGGGAGGGAGGGAGGTTTAGGAGAACATGAGAGAGTACTTCTTCACGGAGAGAGTGGTGGACAAATGAAACAGCCTGCCAGAGGAGGTGGTGGGGACAGAAACGATTGCAGGATTTAAGAACACATGGGATAGGCATAGGGGATACTGGTAGTTGGGGAGGGTAAAACCTTATTCTGGGAAAGATTGAATAAGCATTGTTAATTAACATCAATGAGCAGACTAGCTGGGCCATTAAAGGCCTTTATCTGCTGACAACATCTATGTATGTGTCTATGTATGTATCTATGTGACCTTAGCTATATAGGAGCGATAACACTGAAGTTAAATCGATAACTTCAAACATAAAGCTGTATTTGGAGAAAAGATGTAAATTGACCTGTGGTGAGACATTTTATGGAGAAATCACACACAATACTACAACTTTCATTTCTAGGCATTCAACAAGTGAAAATGCTAAAAGGAAGGGAGATTGGAAAAGCCTCTCCTCACACATGAGGCTAGATGGATAGTTAGAATGGAAACCCTTATTGGCCAACTGGGTTATTCTTATTGCCTCCCAAAAATCTGGAATTCACTTCCCCCTCAAATTCACCACTCATGCTCTTGCTACTCCATTAACTCTGCCCTCAAGAACTTCCTTGCCCCTTCTTGTGCCTGCCATGACCCTCCCTAATCCCCCGCCACCTCTCCTAAGCCCATATTACCATATGTCTACTCCCCACCACTCCTATTTCCCTCTGATCATGCTCCTCCTTGTCCCCTACTCTCTCTCCTTCTAAAGTGCTCCTTCCCCTTCTTTCTCTTTTTTTAATCTATCTCCTTCCTGTGAGCTTGATCACTGCTTTGTGCAGGCAGGATCTATAGTACACGGTGGGCAACAACTTTACCCCCTTTCCCCTATTTCTCCTTTTACTGCACCCCCTCAGTCACTGCTAGATCACTGCCTTGTGCAGGCTGGGTCAGCCAGCACATGATGGGGTACTACCCCCCTACTATAGTTGACCTATGCTCAGGCTCATATGCCTACTTCTCACCACTCCTATTTCCCTCTGACTGTGCTCTTCCTTGTCCCCTACTCTCCCTCCTCCTAAAGTGTTCCTCCCCCTTCTTTCTCTACCCTTAATCTATCTCCCTCCTGTGAGCTTGATCACTGCCTTGTGCAGGCAGCGTCACCCAGCACACTAATGGTGTACTACCCCCCCATGATAGTCGACCTCTGCTACCCCCCACCACAACATCTCCTCCAACACCCCCTCTCGCATCACTATATAAATCACTCTCATCGCCTATAACTGGTGTCCTACCAGTAGAGCTGTCCACCACCCTCCCAGATAGGGATAACAGGAGACTGTTGAATTTCAACTCCCCCCCTTGGATACAATATCTCTCTCTCTCATCACCCTGCTACACTCTACCTTTCCTCTTCTTCCACCCCCCCTTCCAGTTAACATAGCCTAACACTGGCCTACCCCCACACTCAATTAAGCTCTTATAACCTACCCCTGTACCCTTCTTATATGCAGTTTAGTCCAACTTAGAAGAGGGTAATAGTAAATGGAGTCCACAGTGAAGAAAGGATGGCTACTAGTGGGGTACCACGGGGTTCAGTACTGGGGCTGGTTCTTTTCAATGTCTTTATAAGTGACATTGCAGAAGGACTGGAGGGGAATGTATGTCTCTTTGCAGATGACACGAAGATCTGCAACAGGGTTGATACACAAGGTGGGGTGGAAAGGATGAAAAGGGACTTGGCAAGGTTGGAGGAATGGTCAAATGTATGGCAGCTTAGATTCAGTGCAAATAAGTGCAAAGTAATGCACCTGTGAAACAAAAACCCAGGGCAAGAGTACACAATGGGAGGTGAAATACTGACAACAACAAAAATGGAAAGAGATCTGGGGGTAGTCATATCAGATGACCTAAAGGTGGCCCAGCAATGTGAGAAGGCAGTAAGGAGGGCTGGGAGGATACTGGGATACATAGGGAGAGGCACCACCAGTAGAAAACAGGAAGTTGTTGGCCCTCTGTACAGACAGTTGGTAATACCACATCTGGAGTACTGTGTACAGTTCTGGAGACCCCATCTCCACAAAGACATAGACAGGGTGGAAGCTGTCCAGAGGAGGGCATCAAAATGGTGCAGGGTCTGCACCAGAAGACATATGAAGAAAGATTAAAGGAGCTTAAGATGTATAGCCTCGAGGAAAGGAGGGAGAGGGGGGACATGATAGAAACTTTCAAATGCCTCAAGGGAATCAACAAAGTCCAAGAGGGTAGCATCTTTCAAAAAGAGATGTGCAAGAACAAGGGGGCACAATTTGAAGACAGAGGGGGGACGGCTCAGAGGTAATGTGAGGAAGTATTTCTTCACAGAGAGGGTTGTAGATGCATGGAACAGCCTTCCTGAGGAGGTCATAGAGACAAAAACAGTGGGGGAATTCAAGAATGCATGTGATAAACATAAGGCAATTCTAGTGGGGGGTAGGAGGAAGTAGGCTGTTGGTTAACTAGGATCTGCAGCTTATCCATTAGGTAGGGAAATGGGCAGACTAGGTGGGTCAAGTGGTCCTTATCTGCCATCAAATTCTATGTTTCTATGTTTCTAAGCCAGAAGGGGAAGGAAACAGATTAATTTCAGTGCTTTACAGTAACTGTTCATTGCTATTTTTGTTTTAAACTTAGATTGTGGGCTTTTAGTGACACTGTAATGTCTTTGCTGTCTTTACTTGTCTTTACTTAGAATTGTTTTTGGGCTATTGAAAATGTAAAATCTAGTTTAGTGTGGCTGTAGTGGTGGTGTATTCCTTTGCTGTCTTTAATTGCTGCACATTTTCACACACACCCCTCCCCTGCCCCCAACTTTTAATTATATGTCCTGTTAAATCTGATTGACAGGAGCTAAGCACAGGAGAAAGTAGGGATTGTGGAGTAGTAGGGGCATAAGCGGGAAGAAGCGCACCCTCAGCATGGCAAGTGTTTTGGCTCATTTTTTATTTTATTTTTTATTATTTTAAAGAAAAATATCTGAGGATCAGTGGCAGGATTTTTAGGACAGTAAATTAATAAAAAATGAAGTAGGAGAGCTTCAGTAACAGACAAGTACTAGAAACACAGTGTAAGTGCAGTATAATGTGGGGAGTGGTGCAATGCAGTGGCTGCAGGGCAGCCATATTCAGGCAGACCTTCTGGATGCTTAGGTGCTGCCCTATCTGCATGCATCTCTCTGGATGGAGGGGTGAAGTAGCCAGACTCAGAGTGGAAGTAAACTGGGTCAGGAGTTCCATCACCCCTATCCAGAGACCACCCAGTCCAATGCCGCTGCCTCAAAGGATGCCAGAGCGAGGAGAATTTGGATCACAGTGGGCTCAGGGAGAGTTAGAGCAGTCAGGCAGAGACACATCCCAGATCCTAATCCACTCAAGAATGCATATGCCACACTGGCAAAACAGGGACAATCAAATAGAGGTACCCAGAGAAGTGCAAAGAAAGGATGTGGAGGTTAGCCAAGGAAGTGGCCTCAGCGAGGAGAGCAGTGGACCCCAGAGGAGGAGGAAGTGAATCCTGGTGGGGAACGCCATCATAAGAGGGATCCAGCTAGGAACACAGGAGGGGGAGGGGGAGGTGAGGTGCCTACCAGGTGCCATGGCATAGAGGGATGGAAGGAAGTTCCTGGTGATCACTGGGAAGGCAAGACGGGAGGGTGAGCTGGATGTCATTATCAACCTAGGTACTAATTGTGATGTGGACAGCCAGTTCTGAGTGCTGTATCATTTTTTTTAAATATAAAATGTATTACTGTCTGTCTCTGCTGGAAATCTGGTGCTCTAGGAGTGACCTTTCTCCCCCCCCCAGGTTTCAGTTGAAAGATGAAAGCCATGAGAAAATGCTGATACAGCATGTGAGATCACACACACAGGTTTTAGAGACAATGTGTTACATGGAAGGCCTTAATCAAGGATCTCCTGTTTTTCTGAGTTAATTAAAGCTTTAGTTGCTAAGATGGAAGATCATATCCATTTTATGACATTGGAGGGAAAACCCAGGTTAGTACACAGGATTGCGAAATCATAAAGATGCTTTCATGTCCTGAAAGGGGGAAGTTTATCACAAGATCAAAGAGATGACATTTGCAGAACATATGAGTATGCTGAGATTGCAGAATTTAACAGTTTGAAAAAAAAATCCTGTTTTTGTATAAGATGTATATATTTGTTATATATATTCTGACAGAGGAGGCGCTAGTGACCTCCCACAAAAAGGGGTTGGCAAATACAGATTGTTTAAGGATTCTTCTGTTTTTTCCTTCAGGCACACTTTTATCTAAACTCTGACAAAGAAAACATCTTTGGAGCACTTGTAAACAGGCATTTAGAAAGAGAGTCAAATCTAAATACTGTAATTAGGAATTGCACTGTTTAAAACCTTGTTCTTTTAAAATATTTGTATGTCTTGTGATATAACAGTTCTGTATTTGTGTTTTACATATTTTTATCTATTTTAGTAAATTTCTTTTTAGAGCCTACTTGGTCTGTCTTTGAATTTTCTTCCATTTGTAAGAAAAGTACATATGGTTATAGCAGACATTAGACATAAGCTTGAATGGTGGTACCAAACTGGAAAGAGAAGTGTTTTAAATCTGAGGTCTTTATTAAAGTTTTTAAGGGTTCATCTCTGTATACCTGGTTAGGTGCCCATAGGCAAAGATATCTGGCCCCCCCGAAAACAGAAATATCTGAGCCTGTGCATTTGGGTACGCTAGCAAGAGGTTCACAGTTTGAATCCCTCCAAGACTTGAGACGAAAGGTTGATCCAAACTCACAAAACAGACAAGAGAGTTATCTTGTTCTGTTAAACTATTCACAAGACTGCGCTCAGAGGTTGGCACTTTGGGAGTAGAGGGCCTGACCTGCTGAGAGGGTTTGTGACACTGACACTAATGACCTGGCAAATGGCGAGCCAAAGGAAGTTCAGGAAGAGTTTAGGAAATTGGGGGGGGGTCTCAAGCAAGTAGCTACTTCTGTCACCGTCTTGGAAGTACTACCTGCGAGAGGCATGGGACAGCATAGGGGTGCATGCACCAGGAACCTTAACTCATGGTTGAAGAACTGGTGCTATGAGGAAGGGTTTGGAGTCATTGGTGACTGGGGACCCACCTGGAGGGATGGAGGCTTGTTCAAGCCTGATGGCCTGCATCCATCCTGGAGGGGAATCCAAGCACTCAATGATAAGTTTAAATGCTACATTGACAAACATCTAAACTAGCCAAGGGGGTGGCAGTCCAGCAAGGAGGGTACCTAATTGTTCACCCCCACAGCTAGCAGTGGAACCAGTGAACCAGAGGAGTGGATATCTCTACAAAGCAGTGTGCAAAAGATGGAGATGAGCACCCAAGAGGTGGATAGGCAGAAAAGGGGCAAAATTCAACAGAAGGGCAGACAGCAAGGAGAACCAGGGATAAAGGACAACCAGGGAAGGGGCTGGAGTACAACAGTTAAACAGTCTAGGGAGGTCAAATCATGGAAAACCATGTGTGCAAATGCCAGGAGCCTTAGCAACAAGATGGAAGATCTGGAGGCTGTCATGGTGCAGTCAGACCTGGACATTGTGGCCATCACAGAAACCTGGTGTAATGATAACCAAGACTGGGAGATGGCCATACCTGGCTACAACATATTCAGAAGAGACAGGGCAGGTAGGAAGGGAGGAGGAGTGGCACTGTATGTGAAAAATGACATAAGAGCCACAGAGATCCAGAAGGAATAAAATGGGGGGGGGATACTATGGCTTAAGCTGGAAAGGAAAAAGGGGCTAGCTATCCGCATAGGTGTGGTCTCTAGACCACCAGCCCAGAAGGAAGAAACAGATAGGGAGCTGATGCTAGCCATCCAAAGGATGGCAGACAAGTGTGAGGTAGTGCTGGTTGGAGACCTCAATATTCCATACGTGGACTGGAGCATCCCAGCAGCAGCAGCAGCATTAATTAGGAGCAGATTTATCCTGGACTCCCTTCAGGGTGCCTTCCTCAAGCAACTAGTCATGGAACCAACTCGGCAGAAGGCAATACTAGACCTTGTGCTCACAAACAGGTACAGTGTGATGGGGGTAACAGTGGGGGAGCACCTGGGGAACAGTGACCACCAGTCATTGTGGTTTGAAATCACAGAAAGAGTGGAACCAAACCACACAAAAACACGTATCCTGGATTTTAGGAGGGAAGACTTTGGGAAAATGGGGAGATCCTTGAAAGAGGCATTAAGGAGAATGGGGCAGGAATCAGGGGTTGAGGAACAGCGGGCAGTGTTTAAAACAGGGATTACAAGAGCAACAGAATTATGTATTAAGCAGGTTAACAACAGGAAAAGGAAGAGGAGGCCATAATGGTTTTCCAAAAAGGTAGCAGAGAAAGTGAAAGCCAGAAAGATTGCATTCAGGCAGTACAAAAAGATACAGGCAGAAGGGGATAGGGAGAAGTACCAGGAGAAGCAAAGGGAGGCAGGGAGGTCAGTAAGGGAAGCCAAAGCTCAGAAAGAAGAGCACATTGCAAAATCAGTGGGAACCTTTTACAGGTACGTAAGTGAAAAAAGAAAGGCAAAGGGAGGGACAGTGAGACTGAAGGGGGAGGATGGGGGCCGCGTGGAGGATGACAACAGTAAAGCTGACATATTGAGCATGTATTTCTGCTCAGTCTTTACTGAGGAAGAGGAGGGTAATGGGTCTGAAGGGAGTACAAGGGGTGGGAATGGTACAGAAATGGACACAAGCCCCTTTACACGAGAAAGTGTCCTGAAGGAACTGGAAGTAATAAGAGTTGATAAAGCAATAGGGCCAGATAGGGTGCACCCCAGGGACCTTAAAGAACTAAGAGTGGTGGTGGCTGAATCTTTGGCTAACCTGTTTAGCCGATCACTGGAAACAGGGGAGGTACCCAAAGACTGGAGGACAATAGATGTAGTCCCCTTACACAAAAGTGGGAAATAAGGGGAAGCGGGGAACTACAGACCAGTCAGCCTCACCTCAGTAGTGGGGAGATCATGGAAGCACTACTGAAGGAGAGATTCATGAAACATCTGGTTGTCAATGGACTACAGGACCCAAGGCAGCATAGTTTCACCGGGGGAGGTCATGTCAGACCAGCCTTGTAGAATTTTTCAACTAGGTGACTAAGGAGGTGGATCGGGGGAAGGAAGTGGACATGGCCTATCTGGACTTCAGCAAGGCCTTTGACACTGTGTCACATAGAAGACTATTACACAAACTGGGGAATATGGATGTGGGCAAGACAGTAGTGTGGTGGGTAGGTAACTGGCTGGGTGGCAGGACACAGAGAGTGGTGGTAAATGGCTGTCACTCCACAGAGGGAAGAGTGACCAGTTGGGTACCACAGGGATCAGTGCAGGGACCGGTCCTGTTCAACATCTTCATCAGTGACATTGCGCAGGACCTAGAAGGCAGAATTTCCCTGTTCGCTAATGACACAAAGCTCTGTAACAGAGTAGACACACCAGAGGGTGTAGACAGAATGAGAAGGGACCTGCAGAAACTTGAACCATGGTCTGGGGTTTGGCAGTTGAAATTCAATGCAAAGAAGTGCAAGATAATGCATGTGGGCCACAAAAACCTTGGCACAATATATCAGTTGGGGGGGTGAGGATATAGCATGCACCAAGCAGGAAAGGGATCTTGGGGTTATCATCTCTGATGACCTCAAGGTAGGGAAACAGTGTGACAAGGCAGCAGGTAAAGCAAATAGGATGTTGGGATACATAGGCAGGGGCATCACCAGCAAGAAAAGGGAGGTCATAATTCCACTATACAAGACACTAGAGGCCCCACCTGGAGTACACTGTACAGTTCTGGAGACCTTACCTACATAAGGACATAGACAGGGTAGAGAAGGTTCAGAGGAGGGCAACAAAGATTGTACATGGATTGCATCATAAGTCCTATGAGGACAGGTTGAAGGAACTGAATATGTACTTCCTGGAGGAGAGGAGGGAGAGAGGGGACATGATAGAGACATACAAGTATCTTACAGGGAGGAACAGGGTGCAGGAATACATCATTTTTAAGTGAAAAAGGTGTTCCAGGACTAGAAGACATGGGATGAAGTTGGAGGGAGAACGATTCAGAGGAAACATGAGGAAGAACTTCTTCACAGAACGGGTGCTGGACAAGTGGAACACCCTGCCAGAGGAAGTGGTGGGGACTGAAACAATCATGGGATTTAAGAATGCATGGGATAGACATAAAGGAATTCTGGAGGTCAGGGGTAAGGGGCAACAGACTTCTAGGAAAACATAAAGTGAACTTAAAAGCTCAAATGGGCAGAGTGAGTGGGCCATAGGCCCTTATCTGCCGACACTGTCTATGTATCTATGCATCTATGTACCCTGTCATCTCTGTTTGCCTCGAAAATCGTGTTCTGTCCACGTCTCTCCGTAAATTTCCTTTCCCTTCTTCCATTCTACCATCCGCAATTTTTCATTCCTTCCTTCCATTCTTCCTCTCTTTACTCCAATCACTGGAAATCTTGAATATCTATGTTGCACTAATGGCTACCAATTACTATTGGGTCACCTTACCATCTAGTGCTACATACTGTTGCCAAGTTATTATATGTGTTCCAGTGTTACCAACTGTCATGAACTGTTGCCAATTTGCTATATGTGTCTTCATATCTATTATACTTAACTGTTGCATTGTTAGCTAATGTTATCCACCTGTAATCCTCCTGCTCTCTCATTGTATGCAAGTAATCAAATTGTATTCCAACATTGTAACATTTCTCTGTATTCTGTCCCATTGTTCCCTACCCCCCAGGTTACACCGGGAGACGAGCAACTTGTTGCTCAGCATGCCTTCCTGGTGAAACATTTCATTAACTAAACAAATAAATAAATAAATAAAATATGGGTTAAATGAGGAATTAGACTGGTTAGCACTCATTTACTTAGATGGGACAGTTTTCATGAGGGTAATTCTGTTATTTGTTTTTTAAGTTGCTCCATGTGAACGTTTGGCAGAACTGCTCGGGTATTAACATGCCTTGAACTCATAGGAGATTTAAAAATAATTTTAAAATAATTTACTATGCATTCAAATTTTGAATTTGTCAAGGCTTTAAGGTTAAAATGGTGCTGTGTAAATGATATTGCGTTGTTACCTCATGACGCTCCGAGAGTGGGTGCCAGTTTCAAACAGTTTAAAAGGAAGCAGAGAGATGTTAGGAATTGCTGGCAGCTATCACACTGGAATACCAACAAATGCAGAGCGAGTGCATGGTAAAGGAAGCAGTCTGTTATATGTTTGGTATAATTTATGGTTTTAGCACCGTGTTTCTGCATTATGGGACAAAAGAGTGCATGAGCTTGCCCCAAGCCTGAACTGAAGAATACTCTTCTGGGCAAACATTTTAAATGTAGATTTAAAACAAGAAAGTATATTAACATAAATAAACAAAGTTAAATGGCAGTTAAAGCTAATGTGTTGCTGTCTCTGGGTAGGATTCACAAAAGAGATGTGCAGGGCACCAGTGAGATGTGCCACGCAAAGCAAAACTGCACCATGAAGCGATTCACAGACAGGGTGGATCCGCTGGTGCATCCCAGATACATCGTGCTGAACCGGATGCGCTGTAGATGCATACTAATGTGATGTGGCGCAACTAGAGGGGGCGTACACATGCATACACAGTGCAAAGCAATTCACAGTGCAAAATGAAGGCACAACAAGAGAGCAAACCCGGCGCAAGTACCAAATGCGCCATTAAAAGATAAGTATAAAAGAAGCAGACTTACGTGCAAGCCACCAGCAGGTCAGCAGCAGAACAGTAGCACCAGCACAGTGGCAGACAGAGAGGGAGAGAGAGGGAGAGACAGCACACCACCACTAGCAAGTATGCAGCTCCATTCACAATGGTTGGACTACTAATGAGGATGAAGTGATGGGGAGGCGGAATGCACCATAGGTGGCCTGCCCCACAGCGGTATCGTGCCAGGCTGTTCTTTGAGCAACTGACAGATGTGGAGACAGTAGGCCAATATTGCCTGAACAGGGCCATTCTGAGGCATCTCTGTGAGCTGTGCCATGAAGAAATGCAGGCACCCACTGCACGTGGTCATGCCATATCGGTGGAGACCAAGGTGGCAACAGTAATGTGCTTGCTCGCCACGGAAACCTTCCAGAGGCCTACTGAGGACACCACTGGCGTATCACAGGCCTCCACTTCCCGCCTCCTCACACAGTTCCTCACTGCACTGCTACCACATGCTTTGGGAATATATCCATTTCCCCAGCACACAAGCAGAGCTGACAAAAGCCATGCAGGGGTTCTACAGGGTGGCAAGCATGCCAGGCATCATAGGGGCCATTGACTGCACCCATGTGGCAATCCGCACACTACCCGGTGATGACACCATCACTGACATAAACCACAAGGGATACCACTCAGTCTACTGCCAGGTGGTGTGCAATGCCACAGGGTGCATCAGCAATGTCTGTGCCACACACCCTGGGGAGCACACATGATGCCTTCATATAGCAACAGTCAGCCCTCTGCCAGAGATTCCAGGCAGGGGACATACCAAGTAGCCATCTAGTAGGTGTGTGGGACATATCAACCAGTTGCACAATGGGGCACCAAACCCAAGACAGGATGGGGTGTGTGTGCAGAAAGCACCATGCACAATGTGCATAGGATGCAGCAGCTGTGGGACAGCAGAGGTGTGCAAGGGGACACAGACAGACACCAGCAGGTATAGGGAGGCACATATGCAGTGCATAGGAAGTGTGGTACAGTGCCATGGGTGGGCATGTGTGGTAGGGAAATACATAACACAAGCGGACAGTGGCTAGTGTCAGAATGTACACTGGCAAGGCAATGGTGGGCACGGCACGTGTGAACCCAATGGCATTGTTGGCCGGGGCCGACAACAGGTGCAGACCCAGCAACAGCAGTTGGAGTAGGGGGGTATGAATGCAGGGAAGGGACAGGCACAGGCACAGGCAGTGGTGGATGCCTAGCGCACACACCAGTGCTCAATGTAGCAGGGAGTGGGGGCACACCACACATGTGATCAATGTACTAACAGCCACCCTTCCCCCCCAGGTGATGCCACATAACTGCTGTGGCCCTGGCTTCTCTCCCCATCCGACAACCCAGAACAGAGGTGGAGGAGCGGTATAATGAGGCACACATCATTACGCGCACGGTCATCGAACGTGTCTTCAGTATGTTGAAGATGAGCTTTCGGTGTCTGTGTAGGTCAGGAGGTTCCCTACAGTATAGTCCTGAGAAGGCCTGTGACATATTCCTGGCCTGTTGTATGCTACACAACATGGCCGTTGACCATGGAATACCTGTCAAGGCCAGTGAGGGTGACAGTTCCGGGGAGGAGGAGGAGGAGGAGGGTGGGGATGATGAAGCAGTGCCACAGGGCCCGAACACTGGACTACTAATGGGCTGCCAGGACCCATGGCTGGCTGCACGGGTGAGGCAATACAGAAGCACGCTGGTGGAGGAGCATTTTGGGAATCACAGGGGAGCATCAGAGGTATGTATCTGGGAGGTGCACAATGGTGACAACAGGTAGACACAGAGTCATGAATTGCACGGCGGACACAGGACAGTACACCGAGAGCCCTAAACAGGTACACATGCACACACACACACACACACACACACACACACATGTGTCACCTTGACTGTGCCAGGGATGGCATGGATCAGTGTGCAATGTAGCTGCCACACAGGCACGCAGATACTGTACCACACTCATCATGCCCATGCCACATGGCACAATAGTGGTGCACACAGACATGCAAGTGGCACTGCTCAGGTGGCCCACGGTGGTGGTGCACTGTGGCAGGTGCTTGCCACACACGCCATCCCAGGCATCGTCATCAGGCATGTGGGACGCAGTGGTGGCAAGCACAGCTGCCATTGGAACAGGGACCTGGACATCACACGGCGGCACCACAGCCACCACAGACATGTCGTCGGCCTCTGCCATGACTGGTGGATGCAGCTGCAGCAGCACCAGCCACAGGGGGTATCCAACACCCTTATAGGGGTACTGCAATGAGACCATGAATGGGTGCTCATTTTTGTGGTGGTCCAGTGAGCCATGTCTGGGCCGGGGACGCTGGGCATTGCATCATGTGCAGATGGTGTCAGCAGCAAAGGGTCCATCTGACACCACTGCCTGGGTGTGTGGGAGGCACTCCTGGGTGTCCGGCTGGATGCTCGATGGCCACGGTGCACAACGGATGCACACGCTGTCTCTGCAGTGGCTGCAATCCGCTCCAATGTTGTGGTCATGCCGACCCACAGAAGGCATGCTTCGGTCAACATCTGTGCACACCATGCAGCTGAGGACTCATGCTCCTGGACCATCACTATCCTGTGGCTTCTGACCTCCACACGGAGGGCTGCCTGCCCCTCTACGGTGTCACACAGGAGGCGGACATAGCCCTCCATGTTGTAGGCGGGTGATGGGTCATGGTGGCGTCGCCGATGAGCGGGGGGTGATACAGCCTGCCCAGGGGCATATCCACGGGTGGTGGTTGCGCCATGGCAGGATGCAGCATGGGTGGGCCTTGGCCATGCTCAGCCACTACACATCCATAGCCAGTGTTGTCACATTCCAACAGTGCCTGCTTGTGTCCTGCAGCACCTGGACAGGATGCCCTTGATGGCCCTGACACCACACCTGGACCAGATGCAGGTGGCACAGCACCCATTGCCACAGGCAGCTGTGAAGCCACTGCATCCATGCCAAGTGCAGCAGGGCCATCAGTGGCATCAGGGGCCACCTGCACAGGTACCTGTGTGCTGCATGTCCCACTGTCAGCCGTGTCCCCCTCTATCTGTGTGGCATCATCATCCACAGTGACATCGCTGCATGCCCCCTGCATGCCAGATGCAAGCCCAAGGAGGACATCAGTGATGTCCACTGCATCTGCAAGGTCATCATCAGACAAACCCAGCAGACCCTCCAGCCATGTGGTGTCGTCGCCGGCCATCCTGGCAGCATTGGCCAAGGGATCTGATGGGCCCGCCACCATTGGGACTGTGTCTGGTGGGGCTGGTGCAGTGGATGGTCCAGGGATGGCACCATCTAATACAGTGACCACAGCCCTGTGTCACGGGCCTGCATCATCACCCGCTAGGGCATCCTTTGCAGCCATGCACACGGCTGCACCTGTGAGGCGTGATGGAGCTGTGAAAAGAAGAAGGGAGAACATGGGTAGTGCACTATACATTGGCATACATACAGATATGTACAGTGTGTCCCAGTGCAGTGCCATGGTTGCACGTGACAGTTCTCGACATGGCTGTGCAGTGCCTACCATGCCGCTCTAGCCATGCACCTGCTGTGACCAGTACTGTGTGTTGACAGGCCATGGCCACATGGAACCATGTGTGGCAATGGTATGACAGGCCCATCCAACAGTGTGTGTGTCCCACCAGCCTGACTGGCAGTGGCACAACTCATGCGCCACCACGGGCATGGGCAGTGAGGTACAGCATAGCATGGCATGGGACACACATGCACCACTGCCACACATGGTACATCCCCTGGGTACACAGTCACACAGCACAACACAATGGGACAGGCATGGCAGCCAGGGCACACATGTGGCCAGACATGTGTCATGTGTATGGCTACTTACAGTGCTGTGATGGGCTTCCACCAGTCTGGAACCCCCCACCTGGGACACCCTGCATGGCAGATCTGGCAATGGTTGCCACAAGTAGCTGCTCATTGGGGCTCAGGTGGACATCTGCCTGCGGATCACCCCCTATCTGCCGCAGGGAGGTCTCTATGTGGGCCACCTTTTCCTTTGCCCTCCTCTTCCCATCATTCAGATGCTTCCTGCATTCCAGGGGGGTCCTGTTGTATGTCCCTATGGCATTCACATGATGGGCCACCACCTCCCAGCCCTCCTTCCATGCCGTATGGCTGCCACCCCTGCCTGACAGTACATCATGCCTGAGATGGTACGCCTCGATGAGGGCCTGCTCCTCATCCTTTGTGAAGTTTGGCCACCTTCTGCTGGTGGCACTGTTGCCTCCTGACATCATGGTTTCTGTAGGAGAGTACAGACAGACTTTAGCCATGCTCATGTTGATTCCCGTGTGCCCATTACTGACATACAGTGGGTGCATTCAGCCACACCAGCACCTGTCAGACAGGGCCTGCAGGCAGTGCATGTGTGTCTTGGCGCACGGTGTGTTGTGGTGGTCAGTTCAGCATCCGGCATGTACGGCTATCCCACTATGGACAGCTGTCTGCCCATCACTCACACAATGCACATATCACAGTTGGTGCAGGCACATCAGCCGCCCCCACCCCCACTGGTGCAGCCTGTGGGACAGTATGTGGCACACCATGTCAACAGGAGTCCCTGCACATGGCTGCCCAGCGACAGGCTGTCCACAGCCAGGTACATCATGTGGATTGGCTACACTGATATGGGGCCTGTACACACACGGATGGCTCTATAATACATTCCTGTGGCAGTCGTCTGTATCCCCCCCCGTGTGTGCCTGATTCTAGGCAGCGTTGACTAATGCACTTACCCAGTCCAAAAAACCTGCTGTGATACATGTAGAAATAAAAATGTACTCACCATCAAGGCTGTGAATCCTCTCAGACACCTATTCACAGTGTGGGCTGAGTTGGGAGCATTTATGGCTCAGGTCATGCAAATAAGGACTGGGGCAGTGTTAGCAAGATGCTAAATAGCTGAGACGCCCCTGAATACATTATTAGGCTGATTTGGGAGCATTGTCTGTGAATTGCATAATTGCCCTCAGCTCTTCTCAATCAGCATGGTGCATTTGCTGAGTAGAGTGTATCCCTACACAGCGCATTGCCCAAGCATGCATGTTGCATTCACAGCATTCTCCTAAATGGGGTGCAAATGCTTCGGCACGTGCTATGTGCATGCGCTGTGCATTGTACCCATGGTGCATCACCGCAGCTGCGTGTTTGTTCTGTCACTCACATCGCGGACATGCATATGGTGCCCATCACGTGGTGCAGTCTGTTCGCGCATGCATGCCCCCCCTACACAGTGCTCATTGTGACAGTTGTCAGTTGTTGTATGTGGATCATGCATTACATGCCATTGTGCATCAGTGTGCTACCGTGCATCACAGGCACTATGCATGATAGCGCATGCCACTCATAACATGGCGGCCCCATACACATTGCGCATACCTGACCTGGTCATGACCCATGACCTCACATTCCTGCCATAAGATTGTGCATTGCGCATGTGCCTGTGGGTGCATGATGGACCAATTGAACTTCATGCTGCTGTACGCAGTGCCATGCACATGGCCTTGTGGCGCATGTGGCACCATTTTGCACTCCAGCTGTGCATACAGTGCTTCCAACAGTGTGCTGTTACTGGTGTGGGGATGCCTAGGGCAGGGAGGACTGGGCCAATGGCCATGAATTGGTCCGAGATGGAGCTGCTCCACCTGGTGGCCCTGGTGCTGCATGTGGAGGGGCGGCTGTTTGGGGCTGAGGACCTGCAGGTGCCCAAGGCAGAGGTATGGGCCACCATTGCCCGCCAGCTGGTGCAGCACACAGGGGTTCCCTGCACCAGGGAACAGTGCAGGCACTGTTATGGTGGCCTTGGCCAGAAGGATAGGGCCCATCTTTGGCGGCTGCATGAGCGTGCACGCAGGGGTGCACTTCCAAGACCAGGTAGGTTGCACACATCTGTGTGTGGCCCAAGCGCATGCAGGGTGGGGATGGGTCACATCACAACATCACACTCACATGGGCACTCCACACCACGCACACATGGCTGTGGCTGCACCTGCCCTGTGGTGTCCTGTCATGCATGCGACATGGGGTGGGCATTCCACAGTGGTGTTTGTGGGACGGGTACACTGTGTCGCACATGGGGTGGGACCACCATGTACAGTGCATATCCACATGAGGGCATTTTGGGGGTTCAGACATGGCTGCTGTGCACAGCTGTGGACTGCATGGCTGGTCACCGGTATTGCACTGGCTGTGTACATCTACACTGCATGCCCACACTGTTGGTGTTGGAGGTGGGTTTGTGCACTGACGTGTCTACTCATGGTGATATCTGTCTGTTGTGTCTTGCAAGGCTGGAGGCCAGGTGAAAGACCACAGAGGCCGCTGAGGTGAGGCATCAGAGGGCAGTAGCTGGAGATTGTCATGGTGGCCATCTGAGAGCAGGTAGGTGGTGCCCTTCTGTGTGCTTTGTCTGTCTGTTGGGGTGGGCTACTGCTTGGTGGGAGTTGTGTGCCTGCCATGGTCCTTAGCATGTGTTCTCTGTGTCCTTGCTGTAGGTCCCCAGGATCATCATGCAGTGGCTGGAGGTGGAGGTGCCATGGACCAGCTACAGGACCTGGAAGGGAGGATTGCACAGGCCATCCAGGGGTCACTCAGGCCCGTCCGATGGACACTGGTGCACCTGAATCGCATCATGGGGCTGTCCTCCATCTCCTGCCAGCACATAACCATCTGGGGTTAGGGTGCAGAGGTGTAGCCAGCTGTAACCCCATTGTGCAGAGCCTTTCCTGATGTATATAGCCTGCTGTTTCCCACACCCTCTATACCTATGTTGCTGTCTCCGCCCTTCCCCTCTTTTGCATACCTGTATTTGTATATAGTCCCTCACTTCCCTTCCCTTTTGCATTAATTTGTGTACATAGTTTCTGCTGTTTCTTCTGTTTATATTGTTCACAGTTCAGTTTGTTATTTATATAAATCTTCTGAATCTTTGACGTGGTGTCTGTGGTCACAGAAACAGAGAAACATAGACTTTGACAGCAGATAAGGACCACTTGGCCCCTCAGTCTGCCCATTTCCTACCTACTGGATAACCTGCAGATTCTAGTTAACCAACAGCCTACTTCCTGCCACCCCCCTACAATTGCCTTGTGCCTGTCCCATGCATGTTTGAATTCCCCACTGTTTTAGCCCCAACAACCTCCCCAGGAAGGCAGTTCCACGCATCCACCACTCTCTCCGTGAAAAAAGATTTCCTCACATTACCCTGAGCCATCCTCCTCTATCTTTAAATTGTGTCCCCTTGTTCTTACACATCTCTTTTTCTGAAAGATGCTACCCTCCTGGACTTTGTTGATTCCCTTGAGGTACTTGAGCGTTTCCTATCATGTCCCTCTGTCCTCCTTTCATCAAGGGTATACATATTAAGCTCTCTCAGTCTCTCTTCATATGATTTCTGATGCAGACCCTGCCATTTTAGTTGCCCATCTCGGACTGCTTACATCCTGTCTATGTCCTTGCGTAGATGAGGTCTCCAAAACTGCACACAGTACTCCAGATGGGGTCACCAACTGTCTGTACAGAGGGATAACCACTTCCTTTTATGTTTGCTTGCACGCATGTGCAAGAAACATAATACCATCATCCGAGATTGAAGGTGTGTCACCTCCTCCTCTAATTCAGTCAGTGTGTTGGCAGGTCTCCTGTAAGCCAATGCATGCTGAGCTGTCTATGATAAGCTCCAAAATGCAGTGGCATACAGTTGAAAGGGGAGCTATGCTTGAGTGAGCAGCGATAAGATATCGCCTGCTTATCGCTAACCTCCCTACACACACACACACACACACACACACACACACAAACTCCCCTCCCCTCTCACGTATAGCCAAGGGTGCCCAATCCCGTCGGCTTACTACCCCCCAGTACAAGGTGCCACACTGAGAGCCCACCCCAGCGTGGCAACAAATGCCATGGCCGATGGGGGGTGCCTAATCCCCATTGGCTGAGCGCCCCCAACATCCTTGTGCCATGCGGGAGCCCACCCAGCGTGGCAAATGTCCCGCATCATCTATGTTTTTTTCAACCTGGAAAAAAAAAACATCACGTAGTCTCCCAGCACACCTCCCACAACCGCACCCACCACTCGCACCCTGCCTCCTCACACCCTCAACTCCCTCACCCAATACTTACCTCCGGACCTCGGTGCGATGATCTTCGGTGGACCGGGAACACGTCTGCACTCTTCAAAGCCGACCGCGAATTGAGGAAATGCCGGTAAGCTGTATAATGGGCTAGATAGGGGGGTTTCAACTTTGTGCATATCTCAGGCATTTTTGGGAATTTTTGCACCAAATTTTCAACATGGGGTTTTTGGGACCCCTTCTCATGAATTATGTCACTGTCATGGCGTTATTCGGGGCCGAAGGGTGATTTCGTGCAGTGACTGCGAAATCACCCTTTGGGCCTGAATAACTCCTGACAGTGACATCATTCATGACAAAGTACTAAAAACCCCATGTTGATTGGTGCAAAAATTCCAAAAATGACTGTTCTAATGATAGTGCCGCAGTTCCTCATGAGCTCATAAGTTCCGCAATTTTCAATATTTTCCTCCAGATTTTCAACATTGCCATTTACCACCTTCTTATGAGTAGTACAGCTGTCATTTTCATCTTACCCAAAATGTGTTTCCGCCCATGTAGCGCACAATGGCGCAGTCGGTGTGCGAAATCAATGTATGGGACAAATTAAGAAAATCACAGTGACACTGTTCATGAGCAGAGGTCTTAAAGTGGCTATATTGAAAATTTGGTGAAAAAATTCCTAAAAATTACTGTTTTACGAGTGTGTGTTGCGCAGTTCCTACGCACGCTTGTAAGTTCGCGAACTTTCAATATTTTCACTCCAGATTTTCAACATTGCTATTTTACCAAACCTTCTTATGAGTAGTATAGCTGTCATTTTTACATCTCACCCAAAACGTCTTTCCGCCCATGTAGCGCACAATGGCACAGTCGGTGTGCGAAATCAATGTACGGGACAAATTAAGAAAATCACAGTGACACTATTCATGAGCAGAGGTCTTAAAATGGCTATGTTGAAAATTTGGTGAAAAATTCTAAAAATGACCCAAACGCACACCCCAATGCCTGTCACTCTCTGCAGGGTAGTGGTGGGGTTGGCTTCAGTTCAATACTTCACTGCCATTCCTATTACGCAGCTCTGTAACTTCTACACTACCACTGACAATGCCAGCAAGCAAACATTCGGCATTGACAAATGCTTGTTCTACTAGTGATGCCCCTTCCTATGCATCCCAGTATCCCCTGGCTCTCCTCACTGACTTCTCACATTGCTTACCCACCTTTAGATCATCTGATATAACTACCCCAAGTCCCGTTCCATTTTGTTGTTGTTAGTACCTCCCCTGTTGTGTACTCTTCTCCTGGGTTTTTGTTTCCAGGAGCATTACTTGCACTTCTTTGCATTGAATCTAAGTTGCCATATGTCTGACCATTCCTCCAACCTTGCCAAGTCCTTCTCATCCTTTCTACCCCTTGTGTATCAACTCTGTTACAGATCTTTGTATCATCTGCAAAGAGGCATACCTTTCCCTCCAGACCCTCTGCAATGTCACCTGTAAATATGTTAAAGAGGACTGGACCCAGTACTGAGCCCTGAGGTACTCCACTAGTGACCCCCCTTTCTTCGGAATGTGTTCCACTCACTATTACCTTCTGTGTCCTGTTGTGCAGCCAGTTTGCAACCCAGGCTACCACCCTGGGACCCACTCCCAAGTTGGCTAACTTGATTATTAATCTTTTGTGCGGGACTGTGTCAAATGCCTTGCTAAATTCTAGGTAGGCCATATCCACTGCCCCTCCCTGGTCTATTACTTTGGTCACCCAGTCAAAGAAATCTATTAGATTTGTCTGACATGAACTTCCGCTGTAAATCCTGCTGCTTTGGGTCCTCTGCCCCTGGCCTCTAGGTACTCAACAATTCTTTCTTTCAGAAGTGATTCCATCATTTTCCCTACCACTGAGGTCAAACTTACAGGTCTGTAGTTTCCTGTTTCTGCCTTGCTCCCACTTTTGTGAAAGGGAATCACATCTGCCCTCCTCCAGTCCTCAGGTACCACCCCATCCTCCCATGATTTGTTAAAAGTGTGGTCAGTGGTGTCACTAGGTCCTCCCTTAGTTCTTTTAGGATTCTGGGGTGAATCCCATCAGGCCCCATTGCTTTGTCCACCTTGAGTTTTAGGAGTTCTTTCAGGACTCTTTCTTCTGTAAATGGACTGGTGTCAACCCCCCTACCCAGAGTGCTTCTATTGTCTGGTTTAGATAACTCCACCTCATCTTCTTTTGTGAATACTGAGCAAAAGTATTCATTCAGTATCTCTGCCTTTTCACTGTCTCCCTCTGCCCACCTCGTCTCTCCCTTATTAATCTTCACTATTCCTCTCTTAACCTTTCTATGCTCCCTAATGTACCTATAAAAGGTTTTATCCCCTTCTTAACTGACTTGGTCATTCACTGTTCCACATTCCTGGGTTTGTGTACTGTCAGGGGCTCTTCCCTGTCCCCTTACTGCCATGGCCCTGTGTGCCCCCAGCTATGTATGGTTTCCTTCCCCTCTGCTACCCCCCCCCGTGCGGCCCCAATGTTGCCTCTAGCATGTGCATGGGCCTCATGTCCTGCTGCTCATGTCCCTGCCCCTGGTCTGTGTGTCCACGCTACTTGTGGCCTGCATACATTGCACTGCTGCACTATTGCTCTGTGGACCTGTGTGCGGTGTCCTGTGGTTGGGGATGTGGCCTGGCTGAGTGGCACTGTGGTGGCACGGTGTTCTGGCCACTGTTTGGCACAGTGTCACCCTGTGTGTCCCCCCCACTTGGCCACAGTCCTGGTCACCGGTGGTGTTGGCCTTGTCCAGTGGCCTCCACCTTGCTCCTTGCATCTGCACGCTGTTGTGTGGCACCATACCAGCTACAGTGTGCCTGTTCTGTGTGCCTGCCATGGACCTGTGTGGGTTGTGGTCTGGGACTCTGTGTGCTGTTCTTTGTTCCCTGTCTCAGTTCTGTGGCTGACAACAGGACACAGAAGGTAATTGTAAATGGAGTCCACTCTGAAGAAAGAGGGGTTACTAGTGGGGTACCACAGGGTTCAGTACTGGGTCCAGTCCTTTTTAATGTCTTTATAAGTGCAATTGCAGAGGGACTGGAAGGAAATGTATGCCTCTTTGCAGATGACACAAAGATCTGCAGCGGGGTTAATATACAAGGAGGCATGGAAAGGATGAGAAGGAACTTGGCAAGGTTGGAGGAATGGTCTGAAGTATGGCAGCTTGGATTCAATGCAAAGAAGTGGAAAATAATGCACCCGGAAAACAAAAACCCAGGGGAAGATTACACAATGGGCGGGGAGGTACTAACAACAACAGAAATGGAAAGGGACCTGGGGGTAATCATATCAGATGACCTTAAGGTTAGCAAGCAACGTGAGAAGGCAGTAGGGAGGGCTGGGGGTATACTGGGATGTATAGGGAGAGGCATCACCAGCAGAAAACAGGAAGTGGTTATCCCTCTGTGCAGACAGTTGGCGAGACCCCATCTGGAGTACCCAGCGCATCTCTTGTGTGAATCCTGCCCTTTGTTTTTAAAGGGATACACCAAATAGGTAAAGTGTTTCATATTTCAAGAAACACGGCTAAAAAAACAAGGGTAACGTTTTACTGATGTGTCACTTGATTCAAACGATGTATAGTTGACTTCAGAATAACTATTAAAGTAATTTTATGTTTTATGCAGCTGCCAGTCACAATGGTGAATATTAAACAAATATAACAAATTAAAGCTACACTTAAAACAGAGACAGTTTGAACAGGTGATTGTGCTATTTGACTTTCTAGTATGGTTTGGTTACAAGGGTTAATATTGTATACATAAGGGTCCAGGTCAGATATGGTGTTTTTTTGGTAAATTACTATTGAGTGAATGTACAGCTCATCATTATACATTAAATATTACTTTTAGTTAAGAATTTTTATATTTTTTAGTCATACTTCCTAAAGAAGCTGCATTCCATGAGAGCAGTGAAACATTGGAAAATATATATGGCTGACTGTCTGAGCTGCTTAATTAAGAAAGACGCTTTACTGACATTTTACCTCCAGGGTAGATTCGCTGCCTTGTTTGCACTTTACATTGTATCATCGAGTTTGCTTTCTGCTATGTATTTATCTCCTCTTCCCTTCCTTGTGTCACATCTGGAAACAAGGCTTGACTCAGTGAGCCTTTCCTGGTCACCAATTTTCAAATACCGGTAAATCAATAAATAAATGAGTGTTTATTGGATTACCGTTGTCGTGTCTGCTTCCTTGAATATTCTTACTTTGTAGCCCCTTGTTCTCCCTCCCCGGGTTGAACCTGGAAATGAGTGTCAGCTCAGACTGCCTTTCCCAATTGCCAATTTTCAAATGCATAAATAAATACATTTGAGCATTATGCCTCAACTAAAGGTTGGGTTATTCTCAGTTCATCCAACCCTAGGGGGTCATGAGGCAGAACATGTAGACGAGGACTTTATGCTCTAAGCTTAGATTAACAAAAGTAACCCAGCCCCCTGGAGTGCCTTACTGCTATTATTGAACTAAATTTGTTTTATCTGTAAATTTAATGTGTTTAAATTCTAACTGTTATATTGTACATTAGGGTTTCCAGATATTAGCATGACACTTCAAAATGCATGGCAGACAACCAGAATGCTCCATTTCTAGTTCGTGTTTTATAGTAAGGCTTTGCAGATTTGATTCTGACCCATCCATCCACATCAAGAGTCCCTTGTAATTGGGAATTAAACTCAAAGATATTTTCTTTCAAGCTGCAGTGTGGGCTATGGTGAAAATTAGTGCTTCTTCTATTGAACAATTTGGTTCCCTGAAATGGTCAGGGAGTCAGTAGGGGACAAAAGAAAATCTTTATAAGGTACAAAGAAAAACAGGGGGGTGAGGAATAGGACAAGTATCAGGAAAAAAATTAGAGAGGCCAAGAGGGCAATCAAGATCGCAAAGGCAGATGCAGAATTGCAGATTGCAAAAGAGGTCAAGGGAAGGGAAAACAGTTTTTCACATATATGAGGGGGGAAAAATAAAGATGGGAGGGGAATTGCCAGGCTAAAAGAGGGGGGAAGGTAATAGAGGAAGATGGGCAGAAAACAGCCATGCTGAATGACTACTCATGCTCAGTATTCACTAAGGAGAACAGCAGACCTTTGCCAGACAGCGGCATAAAGGCAGCTGATAGAGGCGGCCCAGAAATGAGGCTGCAGAACTATACCAGTGAAAGAGTCACAAAAAGGTTACCAGCCCTGAAGGTAAACAGTGCACTGGAGCCAGATGAGATGCATCCATGTGTACTAAGAGAACTGGGATTGTTGTTAGCTGAATCCATGTAGGGGCTACTCAGTAGCTCTTTGCAGTAAGGGATGGTTCCCAAGGACTGGAAGATGGTGGACGTAGTTCTACTACACAACAGAGGGGACAAGGAGCAGATGGGAAACTATAGACCCATCAGCCTTACCTCCATGATAGGGAAACTGGTGGAGACACTACTGAAAGAGGACCTCATAGAATACCTGGAGAACAATGAGCTTCAGGCTAGTAAGAAACATAGGTTCATGTCAGGGAGGCCTTGTCAGATCAACCTGATATTATTCTTTGACTGGGTAATCAGGGTAGTTGACAAGGGGCATACAGTTGACTTACTTTGACTTCAGCACAGCAATTGACTCAGTACTACACCAAAGGCCACTGAAGAAGTTGGGGGATCTGGGAACAGCCAGAGAAATAGTACAATGGGTAGAAAGTTAGTTGGAGGGGAGGCAGCAGGAAGTTGTGGTGAATGGGGTCAAGCCAGTGGAAAGAGAGGTAATCAGCAGAGTACCACAGGGATCTGCCTTGGTCCAGTCCTCTTCAATATGTTTGTAACCCCCCTGTTACCCGGGGTTACTAGAATCCCAGTAAGACCTAGTGGTAGGCAGGGAAGGCAGCTTGTGAAACTCCAGTTAAATGGATTTCACACTGTCTCACTCTGTTCTCAGTCTCAGCTGAGACTGAGGGATGACATCACCATAGAACTATTGCAGCTGCATGAGCCACATTGGAATCTGCAGATGGGAGTTAGGTTAGAATGTTGGGAGTTTTTGAAGGCAGACTTGTGTGAGCAGTGAAGAGGAGAGGAGCACAGCAGTCTGTGCACAGGCTCTTGGGCCCTAAGCTCTGATATAGAGCTACTTCTAGGGAAAGGTGTGTGTTTCTGCCTAAAGAGGAACACAGTAAGCTGTTCTTGAAGTGGTGGAGACCGCTGATACTGGTCTCTGTGCCCCATCCCTGAGGATGGGGGGTGGAAGGGTTGCTTTTTATTCCAGGCAACCCCCTGGTTTCAGCTAGGGAAGAAGCTGCCTATTTTTCTGAAATGTGTTGTGGCATACGAAGCTGTCAAGATTCACCTGTGGGGCACCTGCAACCAAAGGGTGAGTTCTGCTCTTGTCAAAGGGCCTATGTTTCTCCTGAACTGTGTTAAAGTGGGGATTGGACTGCTGAATTAGTGGAAGGCCTAGAGGAATAGGCTTAGCCAAAGTAAAAGTATGTTGAAGTCCATCACAAGCGGAAAGCCAAGATATGTAGAGGAGATGTGCTATACGTTTACCCTTTAATCTACATTGCCAAGCTTTCAAAAAAGAGTTGTTTAATGTCCAGAGAAATGGCCGGGTATGGATTGTGGGAGCTGGAGGTGGGAGACCCCCCATCTTTAGTAACCAGGTCCACCTCTACGGATTCGCTCTGTGGATTTCTTCTTTGCCTCAGGCACTTGGCCAGTGCTGAGGGAAGTACCCAGACATGGGATTGAAAGGAAATTTCCCTTAAGGAGTCAAAGGCTCTAAGGTGGTTTGGGGAGCCACCAACAGAAAATGTGGTCCACTGCCATATGGACCAGGATCGAGTGGCCGGCAGGGGAGCCGGGCCAGGGAAAAACTCAAATAGTGTACAAGTCGGGCTGTGTACCCAATGCAGCATGCATGTCCGGGCTGTGTGCCTGGTGGGTTCAGAGCCTGAGGGCTGAAATATTGAAGAAGTGTTCTGTATCTCTTATCTGCATTACCAGGAATGTAGCCCCATGGGGGTCCATCTATGCTTTGTTTGTTCAGTTTGGATGTGAATAAAAGCCACACTTTAGAATCCCATTCCTGGTATTGGACATTACAGTTATTGCTTCCTGTGTTTGGATTTACTTGGTGCCCTGTGCAGAGTAGCCAAACCTAAGCCCCTTGTACCGAGTAACCTAGTCCTCCCCGAACCCAGTCCCCACCAGGAACTGCTGTCAGCTTCAACAGCATATCACCTGTCATTTGCAAAATGGCAGGGGTGTAGGGCTTACAAAATGGAGGCACCACTTTGGATTTTAATTTTGGGAGGAAAGGTGCTCGGGCAAGGGACAAGCATTTTGGTTATCTGGCAGTGGGTAGCCCAAAAAGCTGAAGCAAGTTTAACTAGTGTGTCGCTGTGTGCTGTGGTTCATATGCTGCTGTTAAAATGCCAACTGTTTACCAAGGAGCAGTAAAGCTGAAAGAGTATGCCCTTGTCCTGCATCAAATATTTACAGCGTTTTTGCTAGCTTTCTAAGGAACTGTGTGTGATAAAGAAAAGTGTGGAAGACTAGGGGTAGCAACAGGAAAATTGTGCCCTGGACATTGGAAATGCTTTTTAGCAAACTGAGAGACTTGCTGTGTTAATGGCCATGCTAAATGGTTGAAATGGGCTCCCACTGTGGAGTCAGTTGAAGAAAAAAAAAAAAAGTGTTTTGCAGTTTAAATTTGCCTGCTTGACGATCGCTGTGAAGAGAAGAGCACTCATGAGGGAAAGAGGCTCATTTGCATGGAGTCGTGTGATTGGTGAGACTGCAATCAGTCTCACCCCCAGCCAGTTCTACAGTGACTTCCCAGCATTGAGAGGGAGTGTGAGTGGAGTGTGTGTACTGGCTTGGTGGAGGAGCGTCGCGGTGATTAAAAAGCGCTGTAAAAGTATTCAAAGCAGACTTTTCTGTTTAAAATCGGGCTCAACCCGCATCTCGATCGACTGGATTGTGAGTGTGGTGATCGGAGAGACGATCGGCAGGACTGCCCACCCGCTTCCTTTCTGAGGCCTCCAAGACTGGCTGCAGGCCATTTTTCCATTGCAGTAAACAGCTACTGATAACAGTGAGTACCAACTGTAATAATTGCTCAAAACAGTGATTTTCTGCCAAAAGCCAGCTGAATATGTGTGCAGCAGTGTAGTTGCTTTGCAAATAAAGACTGTGTCAAGTTTTACCAGCTAAAGCAAGTCTGTTAAGCCATTGACTGTGAGCATAGTTATGGATTCAGCGTCAGTTTAAAGTTTCAAAGCCAGAGAGACTGTGAGTTGTAGCAAAATGTGCAGCACTAGTTACAGGCAATCCGGTGCTTGAAATCCTGAGGCTTTAAGGGACTGTGAGCTAAAGAAATGTTTTCAGCAAGTGAAAAGTCTGTGGCAAGTCATATAAATGTACTAGAAAAAGAACAGTGCAAGTTTGTACAGTTTTGAGCAGTATCAGTAGTGTGTGTAAATCGGATGCTCAGTGGCTTGACCCGATTTCTGAATGTTGATGCACAGGAGTGCTGCCGCCGCCATTACAGGGTGGGGTAGTAAAGTAAACACAGCAGCAGAGGAGCCATTTTAAAAGTAAAGAAAGTGTTCAGTGAAGTGGGACTTTCAGTAACAGTGAGCTTTTGTTTGTTTTCCCTGCAGTTATGGCCTCAGGACCAGCCCGCTACCCGGATCATGCCTGGGCTGCAGTAGCAGCAGAAGTAAATAAGTTAAGGGACATTGAAAGGTGCTGCTATGGAGGATAACTGCCTTCTCATGTGGCGATTCCTGGATATCCAGTGCAAGTGTGTCTAATATGCTTAAATGCAGGAAGGGACGTCTTCATGGTACCTCACTGTTCTGGGTGCCTACAGAAATATGACTTGTATAAAGCGCCCAAGATTCGTTTGGCTCCCACATGGACAAAAGTTCAGGAATTTGTAGTTGGCAGCACACAGCACCAGGTGGAGCCTGTTGAAGAAGGCCCATCGGGGGAGTGTGGCACAATGCTAGAGGGTGCAGATTTAGAAACAGAACCATATGCTGATGTTTCAGATGCTGGATCGCAGAAGGAGAATTCAGATAGAGCATCAGTAGACCCCTGGAGGGGGGGCCTAGCCCAAGTCTCATAGGAGAAGATGAGATGAGGGAGACCTTTGAATGGGAGGTGTCGACCTCCACACCTAGTGATGAGTGGATAGTCTCAGGAGTGAGGAAGACTGCTCACTCCTGGGCACAGATTCTCAGTGAGGAAGAAGATGAAGGGGAACCTATGTGGCCTTGTGAAAAAGTAACGGGTACACAGCCTCAAGCTCTTGCCTCGAAAGAATGCATGGAAGAGAACGGTGATGCCACTGCCCTGGCTGTGCAAGAAGAAGAAGTCAGAGATACGTTTTTCATCTCGTTGAGAATGCATAGGTGGCAGAACCAGGACTGGCTGCCCCCAAGCCAGGCCAGCGGTCTCAGGTTGACCAAAGCTAGTAAAGAGGTGAGACTGGTTCGTAGGAAGGCGAATGAAATCTATGGGATGTCCTTTCCTACCTTTCCTCGGAGAGTCTGGGAGGAGATTGAGAACAGCAGGAAATCCTGGATCTGGGCCGAAGCAATGAAGTGTGTGCATCCTGGTGCAAACAAGCATGTCAGAAACAGACTGTTTCATGAATAGTACACCCAGTGAAAGAGAGGCAGGACACTGTTTATGGACACTGTTCGAATAGTGGATGGAGAGAGACGTGAAACCTTTCACAGTGTGAATTATGTGTGCCCAGATGGGGTAATAATTCAAGCTCCTGACCCCCAGTACTATTGGCCTCAATGCAAGGACCTTCCAGCAAATGTGCCCATGCCTACCAGATGGAAAGCAGAGCAGTGATAGTCAATACTGCCACACCAGCTATTGCAGTGCCTTTGTTGATCCTCCAGTATGGACATCCATGACTCAGGTGCCCCACATTCATCAGTTCTACAGTGTACTGGCCTTTCCAGAATCCATCGACTGGCCCACCAGATGACTTCAGATCCAGAGAGGACACCAGCCCAGCTGTATCATGATCCATCGCCTGGTAATTGGATGACATCAGACCAGCTGTTTTCCTTTTTGTTCCTGTTTCAAGGTTCCAACTCCAGAGATGACATCAGCCCAGCAGTTTCCAGATGTGCCCTCCTGTAGTTCCCGGAAGATGTCCGCCCAGCTGTATCGGAAGAATGCTGCCAGGGAGCATCTTCAGCAGAGGAACAGGTCGGTGCCAGTGTTTATTCTACAAGGGGCTGGTAAATCCAAACTTTTCTATCCTTATGACATTGCAGTACACACCCTACACTAGCAGACTCCAGAATGTGTGAACTGTCCTCAAAGACTCTCCCCTTCGGGACTTTGGCCTGCTAGAACTGTGCTTCACAGGGCTCCGGCCCAGGAGAGACTCTTTAATGGACTAGCCTTCAGGCACTGTGGCCACTAGGTGGGACTTTTAGGGCATTCCATCCCCCAAATGTGTACTGTAAATAATGTCATTGTTTTTCTACTGTCTTCTAATGTATATACTGTTTTTCTACCTTTTTTAAAAAAAATTATTTTTGGGATTCTCCAGTGTTTTGATGGTAGGGGTTTAGATAGACTGTGTATGCAGATTAGGAGTGTGTGTTGTCTTTCTTTTTCTTGCAGGTGGTCCTGAAGAAGATAGAAGAGAAGACAAGAAGAGGAGGAGGGGCTCATCGGAGTTCCTCACTAGTACTTTAGTGTGTAGTAATTTAAAGTACTGTTGTTGTTACTGTAGTAACCCTTTCCTTCCACAGTTGTGGTTGTGGGGGTGGGAGGCAGTAATGTAATGTAATAGATGGTATTAGTTCTTAGTGTGTGGTTGCAGGGTGCCCAAGGTCGGGGAGGTCCCTGGGTTGTTTTTATTTTGGGATGTTAAGTTAGAGGCAGACAGATTTTCCCTAGAGGGCTGGGGGGGGATAGACAGGCTGTGGTCCTGAACGGCCTTAGGGACTGCAGTGCTGATCTATTAGGGCTATGCTCTGGACAGTTCTACCAAAGCCACTAGGCAACCATGGTAAGTGGGTAGAGTAGAGGCTGATATGTCAGCCACAGGCCTCTAGGCCCTTAGTGTTGTCTGCCTGTGCTCGCACATGGCAGGAGGAGGCCTGATCACCCCCCTCCGCAGGTAGCACATAGGGTGGGATGGCCTAAGCCGGGTAAATAATGACTGCGGACAGTCGTTTTCCTGGCCCAGGGTGAGTGTAACCCCCTGTTACCCGGGGTTACTAGAATCCCAGTAAGACCTAGTGGTAGGCAGGGAAGGCAGCTTGTGAAACTCCAGTTAAATGGATTTCACACTGTCTCACTCTGTTCTCAGTCTCAGCTGAGACTGAGGGATGACATCACCATAGGACTATCGCAGCTGCATGAGCCACATTGGAATCTGCAGATGGGAGTTAGGTTAGAATGTTGGGAGTTTTTGAAGGCAGAGTTGTATGAGCAGTGAAGAGGAGAGGAGCACAGCAGTCTGTGCACAGGCTCTTGGAGCCTAAGCTCTGATATAGAGCTACATCTAGGGAAAGGTGTGTGTTTCTGCCTAAAGAGGAACACAGTAAGCTGTTCTTGAAGTGGTGGAGACCGCTGATACTGGTCTCTGTGCCCCATCCCTAGGGGATGGGGGTGGAAAGGTGCCTGTTATTCCAGGTGCAACCCCTGGTTTCAACTAGGAAGAAGCTGTCTATTTTCTGAAATGTGTTGTGGCATCTGAAGCTGTCAAGATTAGCCTGTGGGGGCACCTGCAACCCAAAGGGTGAGTTCTGCTCTTGTCAAAGGCCTATGTTTCTCCTGAACTGTGTTAAAGTGGGGATTGGACTGCTGAATTAGTGGGAGGCCTAGAGGAATAGGCTTAGCCAAAGTAAAAGTATGTTCAAGTCCACCACAAGCAGAAAGCCAAGACATGTAGAGGAGATGTGCTATACATTTACCCTTTAATCTACATTGCCAAGCTTTCAAAAAAGAGTTGTTTAATGTCCAGAGAAATGGCCAGGTATGGACTGTGGGAGCTGGAGGTGGGAGACCCCCCCATCTTTAGTAACCAGGTCCACCTCTACGGATTCGCTCTGTGGATTTCTACTTTGCCTCAGGCACTTGGCCAGTGCTGAGGGAAGTACCCAGACGTGAGATTAAAAGGAAATTTCCCTTAAGGAGTCGAAGGCTCTAAGGTGGTTTGGGGAGCCACCAACAGAAAATGTGATCCACTGCCATATGGACCGGGATCGAGTGGCCGGCAGGGGAGCCGGGCCAGGGAAAAACCCAAATAGTGTACAGGTCGGGCTGTGTACCCAATGCAGCATGCATGTCCGGGCTGTGTGCCTGGTGGGTTCAGAGCCTGAGGGCTGAAATATTGAAGAAGTGTTCTGTATCTCTTATCTGCATTACCAGGAATGTAGCCCCATAGGGGTCCGTCTATGCTTTGTTTGTTCAGTTTGGATGTGAATAAAAGCCGCACTTTAGAATCCCATTCCTGGTATTGGACATTACAGTTATTGCTTCCTGTGTTCGGATTTACTTGGGTGCCCCTGTGAAGAGTAGCCAAACCTAGGCCCCTTGTGCCGAGTAACCTAGTCCTCCCCGAACCCAGTCCCCACCAGGTACTGCTGTCAGCTTCAACAGCATACCACCTGTTGTTTGCAAAATGGCAGGGGTGTAGGGCTTACATGTTCATTAGTGACATAGGAGAGGGAATACAGGGCAGGTTGTGTCTATTAATGGATACAACTAAAGTCTTTGTTGGTGTTGACAATGTGGAAGGGATAAGGGAATTGCAGAGAGACCTGCAATGGCTAGAAAACTGATCCAATGTCTGACAACTGAAATTCTTTGCCAAGAAGTGCAAAGTGGTACACTAAGGAAACAAAAGATCCAGAACAGAATACTGGATGGGAGAGGTTCAGCTGGACACAGCAACAGAGGAAAGAGACCTAAAAGTCTTATTAATGATTTCCTTAAACAAACCAGCCAGTGTAACAAGGTCTCCAACAAGGCTAACAGGATTCTAGGGTCCATGAGGAGAATGTTTGGCAGTAGGAAGCAATAGGTACTGTTGCCTCTGTATAGGTTACTGGCAAGGCCATAGCTGAAGTACATTGCTCAGTTCATCTTTTTATGACCACTCCTTCTGAGCATGACAGGTGTCATTTATAAAACAATGGCTGAAACAACATTTTGCACCACAAGTGTTAAAACACATTTTGGGTAGGATCTGAGAAATGACAGCTGTCACATTCATGAGGTGGTGTCAAAAAATGGCTATGTTGAAAAGTTCATAGAATCATAGAATCATAGAAATGTGATGGCAGAAAAGGACCCTCTTGGCCCATTGAGTCTGCCCCTCCCCCCCACTTGCTCCCCTCACACAGACAGCCTGCCCCCGAGTCAAAATATTGAAAATTACCACAGTTACAAGCGTGTGTTGAAAAACTGCAACGTTGACATATAACTTTGTTGTTTTATCATATTTTTCCCAAACATTTTCAACATAGCCTTCTTGCGACCCACATAGACTTCTTATGAGCCCACCTCATGAACAAGGGCAGAGAATATTTTCAAATCCTGGCTAAAAGGTGATTTTGTACCACAAGTACAAATACACATTTTGGCCAATAGTAGGCAGGCCACTTCAATTTTGTCATTTGAAAAATGACAGCTGTCACATTCGTGAGGTGCTGTGAAGAAATGGCTATGTTAAAAATTTGGGATCAAAATATTGAAAATAAGCAAAGTTACGAGACTGCGTTTGTAAATTTCAGCGTAGGCTCATAACTTTGCTGTGTTTTAATATTTTTGCCACAAATGTTCAACATAGCCTTCTTATGAACACACCTCATGAACAAGTGCAGAGAACATTTTCAGCTCCTGCCCAAAAGGGGATTTCACGTAGCGACTGTGAAATGACCTTTCAGGACGTAAAAACACACTTTGGCCAGGATTTGAAAAATGACAGCATGAGGTGCTGTGAATAGCTGTGAATAAATGGTTATGTTGGAAATTTGGGGTCACAATACTGAAAATAACCAAAGTTATGAGCCTGCATTTGTAAATTTCAATGTAGGCTCATAACTTCATTGTTTTGTTTAATATTTTTACACCAAATTTTCAACATAGCCTTCTTATGACCCCACTTCATGAACAAGGGCAGAGAAAAATTTCAACTGCTGCCCAAAAGGTCATTTCACACAGCAACTGTGAAATCACCTTTCGGGACAGATTTTCCTGATTTCACTTCCATTGTTCATGAGGTGGAGTCCCAAAAAAGTCATGTTGAAAATCTGGGGCAAAAATATTAAAGAATTGCCAAGTTATGCCACTAAGTTCAAAACACCATTGAAATACATTGAACTGCATACCTGTTTTCCTCAGTTCGTGGTCCAGCTTTGAAGAGTGAAGACCTGTCTGCAGTCAGAGGATTATGTTGTTGGACCCCAGTGGGTAAATAAGGATTGGGTGGGTGTGGGGTGGTGGGTGCTGAGTGGGAGGGTCGGGTGGGGAGACTAACGGTGCAAAGACATGGATAGATGGTTTTCTTTTTATAGGGTTTTAAAACAAACAAAAAATGATGAGGGACGGTTGTCTTTATTTTAGGTGGACACTGGGGGACTGGCAATCCCCAGTGTCAGTGTTATGTTTGTGTGGATAGTAAAGGGTGGCAGAAACAGACGTTGATGGATGTTTTTCCTTTTTACAGGCTAGATAGATATATATATTTTAAAAAAACTACGAGGGATGGTTTGCTTTATTTCAGGTGGACACTGGGTGATTGGGCACCTCGGTGTCAGTGTTATGTTTGTGGGGGTGGTAGGTGCTGAGTGGTTAGGTCAGGTAGGGGGATTAACAGCACAACAGACATCGATGGACGTTTTTCCTTTTTACTGGCTTTAAAGGGACACTGTCAGCTTTTGGGGGTATTTTTATGTAGTACCAGATGATAGTGGCTGTTGCCATCAGCCTTATAAAAGAGTGTACATTGGGTCCCGATTTTGATATAATAAGGACTTTTTTTTTGTAATTTTTATAAAATCCTAATGTAAACAGTTTGATTGTTTTGCCACCACCAGACCTGAAGCACGTTCCTGATACCAACATGACACTGAGGCACTGGTAAATCCTTGCATGCTCGAGTATGTCATTAAATGTGCACAGTGAGCTTAGTTCATCTTTGTAATGCTGGCAGTCAAATGAACTTACGAAAATATGAACATATGAATTTACCAACAGATAAAGGCCTTATGTTCTATCAAGTCTGCTTGAGTGTGCAGCTAGCAACCCTTATACTGCAGCTGCCCCTCCCTCCCTCCCATTACCCTCCCTCTTACCCTATCCTATCCCCTTTGAAGAAGTCCACCTGTTCTACAGGATACCACTTCACAGGCAGACGCATTCCACCCAGACACCACTCTCTCCATAAAAAGTGTCTTCTCATTTCCCTCCTGAACCTTCCCCCCTCCAATCTGAGATCGTGACCTCAAGTGTCCCTACCCCTTAACTTGAATAGTCCCTCCTTGCCTGTCTTGTTTATTCCCTTCATGTACTTGAAGGTTTCAATCATACCTCCCCTCTCTCTCCTCTCCTCCAGGAGTACATGTTCAACTCCCTCAGCTTGCTCACATAGGGTATGTCCCCTAGTCCCTGAATCATCTTTGTTGCCCTGGGCTGCACCCCCTCCAGTAACTTAATGTCCTTCTTCAAGTATGGGCACCAGCACTGCATGCAGTACTCTACGTGTGGCCTAACCAGGGACCTCTACAATGGCAGGATCACCTCCCCTCTCCTTGAAGATATACCCCTGGCAATACAACTCAGCATTTTGTTGGCCATTGCAGCTGCCTTCCTGTATTGTGCTGAGTTGTTCATTGAGCCCATTATAATCCCCCCAGTTCCTTCTCCTCCTCTGTCATGGCTAGCTGAACCTCCCCAGCTGGTAGCTCCTTCTTGGGGTTTTTGCCCCGAAATGTAGCACCTTGCACTTTCTGGCATTAAACCCCCAACTGCCAGGTGTCTGACCAGGTCTCCAGTTTTGACAGATCATCCTGCAACCCATGCCACCCTCCTAGGTCATCCACTACTGCTCCCATCTTGGTGTCATCTGCAAACAAACTGATCTTGCTCTTGATGCCCATTGAGATGTCTGATATCAACAACCTAAACAACACGGTCCCAACACTGAGCCCTGTGGTACTCCAACATCACTGTCCTCAGAGATGAGGCTCCCCTCCCACCACCACCCTCTGCTGCCTTCCCTGTAATCAGTATACTACCCATCCCGCCTTTTTCACCCCTGCACCTGTACCTGCCAGCTTACTAGCCAGCCTCCCATGCAACACCGAGTCGAATGCCTTACTGAAGTCCAGAAACAGGACATCCACTGCATGGCCCTTGGCCAACTGCCTACTTACTGAACTGTTTGCCAGGCTGAAACAAGCAACCTAACAGTATGAAATTTAGAGTTACAAACTAATGCCATGAGTCAGAGCCTGCACATCAGTGTCAATGCACATGCCCAGAGTCACAGCATTAGTTTTCAACTCTAAATTTCATGCTGTTAGAATGCTCATTTCAGCTTGGCAAATAGTTTGGTAAGTTCATTTGACTGCCAGCATTACAAAGATGAACTTAGCGCATTGTTCATGTCTAATGACATACTAGTGCATGCACGAGTTTTACCAGCACCTCAATACCATGTGGGTATCAGGAACACTTTTTGGTGTCTGGTGGCAGCAAAACAGTCAGTTTTGGGTTTTTTTGACAGAGAGAATAGAAATGCCATTCTGATTGAAACAAAAATGGAGCCAACGGGTCCGATCCCTTGTGCATGTGTACAATTGTACCTGAATCAATGCTAAGCTTCACCATACTTCCTGACGTTTGGTAGGGAAGCACAACTTCCTAGTAACCTCTGCTTTAAAGTGTCTGTTGACAGAGCTGCTCCAGCAACATATTTGGGATGTACGCAATGCCTCTATTTACAGCTGCAAGTAGCTTATCGTTTAGCTGCGGAAGCTGCCACCAAATTCCAAGCTGCTAACAAAAGCCATTATGATAGAAAAAAGTTTAACTTTAGACTGAAGAGGAAACCTAACATTGCTGATCACAGGCATCCAAGCTCTATGTCATTGCTGAAAAACTGTCACAAATGCCTGTTCACAGGATTCATCAGGAGAATCAATGAGGGACTGCAAAGACTGCATTGCAACCACCTTCTACTTTTGGTCACATGACACCTGTACAACCACCAGAGCCTAAGTCAAGTCAGACTCTTAGAACTCAGAGACAGATCAAATTGTAAGCCTCAGTTAAAGCTAAAAACCTCTCAGTTTCTCCACTCATTAGACCAGTAACCTGGATGACACTTTGAACAGTGAGGGGCAAAGCATGTTTGCCAATTTCCCCATGCACCTGTTACAGATACAAAGAGAATGCCAGTGGGTCTGGCTCCTAATGGGATACCCCCTAACTTCAATCCACCAATACTGACCCCTGGTGCTATCCCATTTGTACCCGTTGAGGGAGGTGAGCACTACTCCCTTCACAAAAGAAAGGGTCCTACAAGAGCTTGCTAAGCTCAGGGTGGATAAGGCAATGGGACCTGATGGCATACATCCCAGGGTACTTAAGGAGCTAAAGGAGGAACTAGCAGAGCCATTAGCAGAACTGTTTAGTGAGTCTCTGAGCACAGGAGAGGTCCCAGAAGACTGGAGAAGGGCTCATGTGATCCCGCTCCACAAGAGTGGTAGCAGGGAGGAGGCGGGGAACTACAGACCAGTCAGTCTTACCTCAGTAGTGGGCAAGATTATGGAGGCACTCCTTAAGGAAAGGATAGTGCAACACCTGGAATCCATAGGGCACAGGATCCAAGACAACATGGGTTTACAAAGGAAGGTCCTGTCAAACTAATCTCATAGATTTCTTTGACTGGGTAACCAAGTGGTGGACCAAGGGGAGCAGTTGATGTCGCCTACCTTGACTTCAGCAAAGCTTTGACATTGTTCCACATAGAAGATTGATAAATAAGCTGGGTAGGCTTGGGGTGGGTCAGAAGTTGGTCAACTGGGTGGCAAACTGGTTGACGGGCAGAAAACAGAGGTGGTGGTAAATGGTGTACAGTCAGAAGAGATGCAAGTCACAAGTGGGGTACCCTCAGGGATCAGTCCTTGGGGCCAGTCCTCTTCAACATCTTCATTAGTGACCTTGCAGATGGACTAGAGGTAAGGCTTGTCTGTTTGCAGATGACACCAAGATCTGCAACAGAGTAGATGATCCAGATGGGGTGGGCAGAATGAGAAGAGATCTGGATAAACTAGCAGAATGGTCAGAAGAGTGGCAACTGGGATTTAATGCAAAGAAGTGCAAAATCATGCACATAGGGAAGAGAAACCCTGACGCCACCTATAGGCTGGGAGGGGAGTTGCTAGCAGTCACAAAGGAAGAAAGAGACTTGGGCATCATCATCACTGACGACCTAAAATCATCCAAGCAGACCTCTAAAGCAGTAGGTAAGGCTAGGGGGGTGTTAGGGTGTATTAGTAGGGGTATCACAAGTCATAAGAGGGAGGTATTAATCCCTCTGTACAAGACACTGGTTAGGCCCCATCTGGAGTACTGCGTGCAGTATTGGAGGCCACACCTTCACAAGGACATTAACCAAATTGAGGCAGTCCAGAGAAGGGCAACCAAAATGGTGCAGGGACTGCATCAGAAGACATATGAGGACAGATTACGGAGCTCAATATGTATACCCTTGAGAAAGGAGGAGAGAGGTGATATGATCGAGGCATTCAAACACCTTAAGGGCATAAACAAGGTGAAAGAGTCTAAATGTTTAAATATAAGAAAATAGCAGGACAAGAGGACACAGCATGAGATTAGAGGGAGGCCGATTAAGGGGAATGTGAGGAAATTCTTTTCACAGAAAGGTGGTGGATGCATGGAATGGCTTACCACAAGAAGTGGTGGCTATGAATACAGTGCAGGGCTTCAAACAGGCATGGGATAGGCATAAGGGAGCAATACAAATGACTATGAATAGATAGGCCACTGACAGAGCAAAGGCTGATGGCACATTTATAAGGTAGAAAAAGAAATGGGCAGACTGGATGGACCTTGCGGTCCTTATCTGCCGTCAACTTCTATGTTTCTATGTTTCTATGTTGAGTCAGTAGCCAGTCAATCCACTGGTCATTGTTGAACTTCAATATGGAAACCATGATGGAAGGAGGACTGGTAGAATTTGAGGGTAAGTGTAATGCTCAAAACCCTCATTCCATGCTGGACACAGGACTGAATAAGGAGGACTCTCCCTATTTCTGTAAAGGAGAATTTGACATTACCCAAAAGATCCCAATGTGAACACCATCCACCCATGAAACTCTCTTATGATACCCCTGCTATCTTCTTAAATGTTCCCATACGAGTAGTTCATAAAAGTGTGGTGCCCATGGTTCATTCTCCATTCAGTTCCCCCTATTATGTGTGGAAAACTTTACATAAGCTGGACAAAGAGAACAATGAGACTCAGAATGAATGAGCATATTCTAGCAATTAAACATGGCAACATAGAATATGCCATGGCTCATCATGTGAAAACATGTGGAAAAGATGGGGTCCATAAGGTCACAGCATGTGGTTTGGAACATGTTCAAACAAATGTGAGAGGGGGAGACATTGAGTCTATTCTAAATGAGAAAGAACAGAAATGGATTTATAAGTTGGGTGAGACAAGACACCAAGGACTAAATGATAAATTTGAACTTAAACCATTTCTGAAAAAGAGACGAAAATAGTAGGATGTATGTGGGACTGAAATTTATAGTTACAGTCCCCCCACCCAGGTGGTTAGTTGCAGCTAATGTCCACTCACTTTCAAATCTTTCATTGGATGTGACAAGACACCAAGGAATAAATGATAAGTTTGAACTTAAACCATTTCTAAAAGATACGAAAATAGTGGGATGTATGTGGGACTTAAGTTCATACTTAACAGCTCTTCTTATCCCCAAGGTGGTTAGTTGCAGCTAATGTCCAAAGCGCTTTCAAACCTTTCACTCCTGCCTGAGGTTTTGTCCATGTGCTATCTGTTTATTGTGATGAACTGGCATTTGAGAACATTTGAGAGAAGTAGATAGAGATGGTTTAGCATCTAATTTCACTCTGTAATGTTTCTCTTTATTTAGGTCCACCGGGACTAGATGAAGGGTTATGAATAAATAAATGGAACCTGAATATAAAGTTCAAGATTCAAGTCTGATAACACATTTTAAAGTCACTAAGGGCTTTCTCTTGGACATTTAATTACAACTTTTTTGAATAATAAAATAGACACTGTGATTGGTGACAAGTGAAATGATTGGTTTTCAATAAAACGATGTCATGGGTGTTAAGCGTATATATACTCAGTTTGTAAATGGATTCACTATCTCTGAAGAAGCCTGAAATACTGGGCAAAACATAAGATTTTCCTGTAACGTTGTGATGCTTTGAGAGTAAAGAAGAAGCTGAACAAACACTGACTGTGTGAATCATTTTATTTTAGCTGCTCTTGCAAGGGTTAGTTGCTCTCCACCACAGCCTAAATCAGTTACTTTAATTGGAGAAGCACCACTGCCCCGTGATCACATCTACTCCGAATTAATGCAATGACTGTTGCAGTAAATGAAGATTTTTTTTTTTGTCAGGGAAAAGAGAAATGCTATTCTGCTTGTGCAAATGTTAACTTATTGATTAGGCTGCATGGCCATTAGCGTAGTATCTGATAGAGCCATTGTCTGATGTTAAAAATAAATTTGCTCTATCTGTGAATGTGATCTCCCGCCTCTGTGGTATTTCTTATTAGCACTGTCAGTTTCTTATGAATCCACATAAATATCTGACCTGCCCTTTTAACTAACCTTCCTTGCCGCTAGTTGGATACCATCACCCAGGTAGGCGGAAGCAGGCAGGTGTTTTAGTACCCCCTGACATACTGGGCTGTGGCTCACACAGAGTCACAGCATGGTGCTATGCAATGCCACAGCTCTGTGTTCAAGGGAATTGATGCCTAGCATATTTCCCTACCTGCTGCACCCCTCCCACCAACACCCACACCTTAGTGATTTCTTTCAGATAGTTGAACATAAATTACATGTCCTTCATAGTTCAGTGCCCCACCCTACCTGCTCCCTAGGTCTTCCTGTGTCCCTGATGTCCAGTGGTGCCCCCTCACTAACCCATGTCCCTTAGAAGTCCAGTTCAACTGTGGTAAGATGTACTAGAATCTGGTGTTTTGGACATCAGCAAAACAGGTCTGAAGAAACTGTTTCCTTCTGCATTTTGGCACTTCAACATTATGATGCAGCACTTTTGAAGGAGCACACACAAATCTGCAAAGGTTCACATAGAGCAGTAACAAATGCTCCTAGCTAGTGGCTGCCATCTTTGCCTTATACTGTAATCAGGTCATGTAGGATTTGATCAAACTCTAGATTTGGTGAGAACTAATTTCCACTGGCCCCATCTGCCATGGCACGTATAGAAATAATACAAAAGATGTGCTCTTTGCATACAGTGTAAGATCTTGCCCAAGCTAGCTGCTCCATTGGCAAACATTACCACCAGTAGACCTCTAGAACAAGTCTGTATGTTTTATTTTTTTTTTTATTTGTTGAAGTCTAGGATTACAAGTACCTTTGAGCAAAGGCTCTTTTACAAAGGTTCCATGTCAGATGATGTACAATACAAAAAAAGGACATTTAAGTACAAAAGAAGGAGAAACGGTTTACATTGAGTTACATGAGCATAGGTGCATACTATTCAGTAAATACTAAAGTCAGAGGCATTGCAAGAGTACACACTGAATACAAAAATTGGTGCAGACACAATAGATTTGGCTGCCAGAGGCATTGTCAGAATACAAAGTGAGTGCAGTGGAAGTGGGGGGAGGCGGGTGAGTGAGGGGAGGGAGGGGGATTGAGATAAGAAAGAGGGGAGTTAAGTGCTAAGTAGAAGTTGTAGAAACAATAGAAAAGGTAGATAGTAGGGAAAACTGATTAGGGGAAGCAGTCGCAGGTGCTAGAGGCAGAGAGGAATTGAAGTAGTCTGGATTTGAAAGGGCCTAGCTTGGAAAGGGAGGTGATGTCACTTCTGAGACCATTCAACCAGCTAGGTGCCCTGTGAGTAAAAGATCTCTGCCCCTGTGATATTCGGCAGTGAGAGATCTGCAGGAATTGAGTTTCGGCACCCCTAGTATGGTGAGGATGACGAGCAGGGCAAAGGAGATCTTGGACTCCAGAAGGTGCTAGGCCTAGAGTTATTTTCTTTGCCATTAAGCAGGTTTGGTACTTGATGCAGTTTGAGAGTTGCAGCCAGCCTGATTGTGCATGGAGGTCACAAGTGTGAGTGAGACGCTGAGATCCAGTGATGAGCCAACAGTCTCTATTGAGAGCCGTGGATACACATCTGAGGGCGATAGTAGAGGCAGAGCCATATATGATCAGGCCATAGTCTATAAGAGAGATCACAGAGCTCTGAACTGCGACCCTTAAGTCTTCTGGAGTAAGGTTAAGCCTGTGCCTGTAGAGCAGCCCTATGTGGGTATTAACGGCTTTGGAAACATTATCAATATGCGCACCACGAGACAGATAGCTGTCGATAGTGGCTCCAAGATTTTTAAAGGAGTGCATCTGTTGAAGAACAGCACCATTGCAGTTTGTGATGTTCAGTTGGAGGTGCCTGAGCTTGTTGTGAGGGCTGCAGAAAAGCATAGTCTTGTTTTTTTTATAGTTGAGGACCAACTTGTGTTTACAAAATCAGTTTTCAACTGAGGTGAAGCCCAATTGTAGTTTGCTTTGTAGGGGTTGGAGCTCCTTGTGGGTGGAATGGATTACGGCATCATCAGCATAAAGTAGGATTGATTCTGGGCAAGATTAAGGCAGGCTGTTCAGAAAGAGACTGAACAGAAGAGGACCAAGGATGGATCCCTGAGGGACTCCAGAACGGATTGGTCTAGTGTCTGAGAGGACATCTGATATTTTTACTCTTTGGGAGCGGTTTTCCAGGTAACTTTTAAACCAGGTCATGGCCTTAGGATAGAGTCTGTCATTAAGCAACTGACTGATTAGAAGATGATGATGGATGGTGTCAAAAGCCTTGAATAAGTCAATGTAGACAGCTCCAGTCAGAGGGCCATTGTCCAGGGACCTGTGGATGGCTCCTGTGAATTCCAGAAGGGCAGATGTGGTGCTGTGACCCTTTCTGAACCCGTGTTGTTGGGTGCACAAGATATTGAATTTGTCCAGATATTCAGTAAGTTAGTCAGCTACAATCCGTTCAACGGTTTTTGGGGGAAGGGTAATATGGAGATAGGCTGATAGTTTGTGTGAAGGGTCTTGTCTCCATTTTTGTGGACTGGTGTAACAGTAGTGGATTTCCATCTGTCTAGGAACTGGCTGAGGCTGAGTGAGAGGTTGGAGATTTTTGTCAATGGAGCTAGCACCTCATCAAGGGGGAGGGACAGCAGTTTAAGGTCGAGTGAGTCCCCTCTTGATCTGGACTTGGCAATTGCTTTGCTAATGTATGTGTGGACTTCATGCATTCTGACAGTTTTAAAGTAGAACGGCGGGTGAGTAGAGGAAGGGGGAGGCTGGTGTCTAATGTTGGAAGGTCAGCAGCGATGAAAAAGTCGGGTGGTAGGACACTACTGAGATCAGTGAATGCAGTATTGAACGTATTTACTATGGTAGCAGGGTCCAGGATTGTAACCCCATCCAAGTCCAACATCATGGGAGATGTTTTTGGCTGTTTTCCAGTGACTTCTTCAATATTGTTCCAGAATGATTTGCCATTTCCCCAGGGGTTCGTGAGGGCTTCTTTGTAGCAGTTGCTTTTTATTAGATGGATTGATTTTGTGCATGCATTGCGAGCCCGTTTGTAGTTCTGGATGTCGGTTGGGTTCCCTGAGGCCCATGCCTGCAGCCAGAGGTGGTCCCTAGCTTTTAGTTGAGCTAGCAGTTCAGAGGTTAGCCAGGGATTGCAGAGGTCTTTGAGTTTGCGCTTTTTGAAGGGGGCATATGAGTCACAGGCAGCATTAAAGATGCTGATAAAGTAGTCCAGAGCCAAGTTGATGTCAGAGGCATTGTAAATAGGAGACCAGTCTTGTTGTCTAAGGCAGGATTTTAGGTATTTCAGCTGCCTCTTGGTAGGACTCTGCTGGAAGTGAGTTTGGGGAGAGCAAGCAGAATTTGTTAGACCATTTGCAGATGACTGGGGAATGGTCACTTAGTGTATCAGGGAGGACAGAGATGTTGGAGATGCAAGTAGCATGACTGATTAGTATCCAATCCAGGAGGATACTTGTGCCGGTTTTGTAGTTGTGCCTGGTGGGGGAGTCGACTAGCTGAGCAAGATTGGCTGCAGATATGGCATCCTTGAAGCCCCTTGTTTAAGGTGCCAGCCAATTAATGTTGAACTCACCCATCAGGATTGTCTCAGAGCCAGATGGTAGGGTTTGCGTGAGGTCCAGGATGGTGTTGAGACCTTTGCCTTGTTCTTTAGGAGGGATGTATACAGTGGCAACTGTCAGTGATTTGTTTTGGGCACCTAGAATGATTTTGACCTCTGTCTGTCCTTTATTCTGTCCTTAGAGTCCAATAAGGAGAACATCAGGAACATACTTTTGATCGCCAGTCATTACACCCACTATGCTAAGCTATCCTACCAGGATCAAAAGCTATCATGGTGGTGAGAGTTCTCGCAAAGTACATGGATCACTACAAGGTGCCCCAAAATTCACTCTGACCAAAGGCCAGACTTTCAGAGCCACCATCTAAGGAATTTCTAGCATTCTATATCATTGATTAATCTTAGATCACACCTTATGATCCTCAGAGGATTCACAGCTTCAGTGATTTAACCACTTTGCAGAGTATGATTGCAACTCTGAATCCCAACCAGAAACAAAAATGTAGCCAATGAGTCAGCTCCCTTGTGCATGTGTATAATTGTACCTGAAACAATGCTAACAGTTTCACCGTTCTTCCTGATGTATGGTAGGGAAGCATAACTTCCTATTGACCTCTCTGCTTTAAAGTGTCTGCTGACAGAGCTGCTTCAGCAACGTATTTGGGATATACTCAATGCCTCTATTTACAGCCGCAAGTGGCTTATCGTTTAGCTGCGGAAGCTGCCACCAAATTCCAAGTTGCTAATAAAAGCCATTATGATAAAAAAAAGTTGATCTGCAAGTGCTACAGCCTGGAACTGAATTCTGCGAAGAAACTTCAGACTGAAGAGGAAACAGAACATTGCTGATCGCCAGGCACCCAAGCTCTATGTCATTCTTGGAAAACCATCAGAAATGTTTATTCACAAGATTCATCAGGAGAATGGATGAGGGACTGCAAAGACTGTATTGTAACCACCTTCAGAGTTTGTGAAAAAAAGCAGGAGAAATGGTGGACCCAAGAAACATGAGAACATCAAAGAAATAAAATCTAATAAAGCAGATAAAGGAAAGAAGGACAAGGGTTTCAAACACTGCCTATGAAAACAAACAAAGCTCCAAGCAATGAGCCCTGTGTTAAAATTACAGATAGTTTGTAGCCAGATGAATCCATTATTGAAACAAAAAGATATAAGAAAAATTCTCAGTAAAAATGGAGAAGGAATAAAAGTTTTAACAAGAAGAATGCAGGTCTGCACCTGGGGACTGTGCTTCGGCAAACAACAAGTAAAATAAAAAGTACAAATGAGCCAGCACCGGTCTTATGGCAAGTGTCTCCAACTGCACAAAACACTCCTGGATTTGATAGCTCTTTGTGGAAGCAGGGTGCATTCACTTGTTTTTATCTTTTAATAAAATGAAGCACTTTTAGCACCCAGAGAATTGCTTCCTTGGTCTGATTCGAACCCCGATCGGTGCAGTTGGAGACACTTGCCATAAGACCGGTGCTGGCTCATTTGTACTTTTTAAGGAATAAAAGTTACCAGCTATTTATTTTAAAGAAATTCTCAAATCAAGGAGGGAAACACCATTTTCCTGAAAATAACTGTTTATAATATGTTAAAATCCTTAATGAAAATGAAAATCACCTGGGAAGATATTAGTTCACTATATAGGTACAAAGCAGATCCAAATAGAGGTTCTGTATGCCTGGTAGTAAAAGCTGGGAAACCAGACCAAAATTTTGGGCCTGATTCTCAAAGCTCCCAGGGCAGCACAAGGCTTGTGCCCAATAATTGGCATTAAGTGCCTGCACCAAATGATGTCCCGGAGAGATTCCTGGGCAGCCTGCAACTACTGCAGGCTGCCTGCACCACACAGGGCTTGTGCCACCTATGTGCCACAAAATAGGCTGTGGCAAGGCACTAGGGGCTTGTGGCAGACTCAGGCTGCCAAAGCTCCTCAATCAGTAATCTCAAAACTCAACCAGAGGGCAAATTTCTAAGTACCCTTAGACAAGCCATCTGTCAATCACTGAGCGAATACTATATACAGTACATGCTTATTCAGAGCTCAGTCGACAGCTGGCCATGGTGGTGAGTGGTGGGCTGTGCCAGTCGTAAGTTGGGGGGAGCGGGGTGGTAGGGCACTGTGGGGTGGGGAGAGGTAGTCCCCTAGACCACCAGGTTTAGTAATATTCAATATAACGGGGGATCAGGGCTCAGGAGGTCAACTAGACCACTGGGGTTCTTTTGATTATTATTATGGGAGATCAGGGCTTGGTGGGGGCAATGTATATATTATAATGTGGGATTGGGGCTTGGGGAGGCTGCTAAACTGCCAGGGATATTGTAAAGATTGGGAGATCGGAGGCTTGGGAGGGGCATTAGACCGAGTCCTGCTTCAGTGCTGCAGGCTTGCAGCAACCTGTCAGGTGTTCCCTCAGTATGACACACTGCTTGGGTTGCCATAAGCTGCAGGACTTTGCCACAGGACCCTGCCCAATAGAAAATGGGGTGTAGGGTCCGTGGCACACAGGCGATCTGGCTTGCACCAAGTTTTGAGAATCGGGCCCTTTAAAGTTTGATAGGAGACATGGAAAAGTAGGAATAGAACTAGATATTACAATGATCAATTTGTAGTAAACAAACCTGCAAAAAGCAATATAGGCTTGACAAAGAAAAAGAAAAAAAGAATGTAACAAACAATAGTGAAATTTAAAAAAGTCTGCAGTCACAGAATATGAGCTACCAGGTACATCAAAGTAGAAAGATTGAGGGGAATGCAGAGGGTATGAGAATAAATAATAATGAGATATTGAATGAAATTGAAGGTAGTGAGGAAGGAAGCGAGTGCTCAATATGACATAAATGTGTCATTGCACAATAGGTACCAAATGTTTGAAAATCGCTGAATACATCTGCAACCTCATTGTTTTGGATCAGGAAATGTTATATGATTGAGAAAGTGAGCGAGCCATCAGCCCCCACTACATAGCCTTATACGATAATAAGCTGAAACACTGCAGGAATAAATAATAAGACAAGTGGTGGTCTTGGCTCAATTTTATAAGACCATATTATTTATTTATTTAAATTTTATATATTTTAAATAAGCCCACTGAAACAGAATGTCCCTTTTTCATGGCTGACCCGAGGGAGGGTAAAAGGGCGGTACAGAGAAACAATACATAACAGCAACGGATAAGTGTACAATAGCACTTTTACAATAGGCTGTAGAACACAATAAATATACAAAATACAAGATGTATGTACAGTATTTACAAAATTATACAGAATAAGCAAGTACGGAGGTAGCAATTTGCAATCAATAATCAAGGTGCAAGGGCAGAGATTTTTATAGTTCATGCAGTCAGTTTACAGATAAAACAGTCAATACTGGTACAGAGGCAGAGAATTCAATAACACTGGCTGGCTCACAGCTGAAGTGGGAGTGAAACAGCTCAGAGTCGGAACACAGTAGAGCAGGAATGGCACAACAGGGTAGAGCAAGAGAGAGATAGGAAGGGACAAGGGAATAAGCCAGGCGCCAAGGTGGGATGACTTAGGCACAGGAGCAAGGCTGAGGGGAGGCAAGGTGGGATTTAAGAGAACTCTTGAAGGAGTGGATGGAGGGGCATGACAGAGCTGCAGCTGGTAGGGAGTTCCAGAGGAAGGCCAGAAAAGACAAATGCATGTCAACCCATGGCCAGGAGAGGTTTTAAAATAGAGAAGAGGAAGGTCCGGATGACCTTGGGAACTTGTCACGGGTTTACATTGGACAATGTCTATGAGGCAGGGAGGAGTGAATTTATGAACAAAGTCATAGGTAAGGCAAAGGGTGGAGTACTGTAGTCTGGCTTCAAAGGAAGGCCAGCCTAGGGAGGTCAGGGCTGGGCAGTGGTGCATCCTAGCGTCAGTGACGAGGGTAAGAAACCTGGTTAGACACAAACTGGGATATGAATATATGTGTTTTTTTATACATTTGAAATTCCAGTAAATAGAATGACCCTGATAAACACCAAGCTCGACTGGGCAGGAATGAACTGTTATAAATCATCTCATAAATATTGGATCCCAATACAAATAATAATGGGCCCTATGCACCTAGGGGCAGGAGGTATGCGCCAGAGGCGTGTATCTCACCCGCGAATGGTCACACCTGCAGAGAGGTGCACACCTGGGGGTATGCACTACTGGTGCGCATCTGTCCACAGCCCCACCCCTGGTGCACAGGGAGCATGGAGGACAGATCGCAGACCTGACAGGGATCCACTGGGATGGATGCCCAACCCAGTCCATCGGTGGATCCCTTGTGCCCATGGGCACAGAGACATGCTGCCACTGTGCCACATGCAGCAACCAAAAAGTGGGCTGATGCCTGGTCAGCCATCCCCAGACTACCATTCATTGTCCGTGGTCTGGGGCAGCATGGTGTGGGGGAAGGCATGCCCATTCTGACATTCTGTGACTGGGGGGTGGCATCCCAGAGGGTGCACAGACCTTACAGCAAGGGGTTCCCTCTGTGTACTGTGCACCCCCAGACCCAGCACTCTGTGACTCTGTGATTGTCGTTGATTGTGAGCACGCTCCAGCACACCCCCTGCCTGCCCCAACTGCATTGCTCTCTGTGTGGTCTGGCAGAGGAGGCTGCATGCTCCATAGATGAATACCCCAGCCTGCCACACAGAGGACACAATGGGTGCTGAGTGGCTATGTGCCATGGATATGCGGAGCATAGCCCCTCAGCACCATGGTGCATAGGGGCCAATAACAGTATTATTTTATTTAATGTTTATTTCCCTCCTTCTGTAACTATCCAAGAATCTGAGAAACAATTACAAGAACTAACTCATTTTATGGAGGAACAGCTGTTACAAGAAAAATGTGTACAATTCTTGATACTGGGAGATCGGAATGCTCATGTGGGAGAACTTAATATAGATCCAGTTGAGCATAATACAACAGAATTAGATGGATTCTTGAATATCCCAGTAAGAAAATCAAAAGACAAAAAGAGTAATGCAAAGGGGATTGCATTCATGAAATTCCTGTTGAACTACAATCTATGTATATTAAATGGAAGGAACTTTAAGGATTCATTAGGAGACTATACTTTTCCAACAAAAAATAGAAGTTCTGTCCTCGCTCTAGCAAATATAGACACTACCCTCTTCTGCACTGTAAAATCTTTTGAAGTAAAACAGGAGGCTATAACAGGCCATTTCCCAATTCAGGTTAATATAACTTTGGAGTTAAAAAATGAAGTATGTATACACAGGAATTTAGGACCGGAAAGAGAAACTGAAAAAACACATGGTAATTGTAGCTAAGAAAAAGTTAAAATGGAACCTGTTGCAACCTGAAAGAATGGAAAAACTACAGAATGGCAATACAGGTTTAAGAGTGAAAAATGTATTTCTAAACTGCCCTGAAGAAGAAATTTTAAGACAGTATGAGGTCCTACTAAGTTATATTAAAAAAATACACAACAGGGAGCAAGAAGTCAAACACAAAGCTGTGTTCCATGATGCGATAAAGAGTGTATGTAGTTGAAAAACTACTAAACAAAACTGCCCATATATCTAGAAAATTGGTAGACATAAATTATAACAAAGCTCTAATTTTTGTAAGGCAAGAATACAGAACATTAATAAAGGAAAATAAAAAAATGCAATAAACTTTTACAGAGTAAGTTACAGATAGCAATTAAAGTAAAAGATAATCAGGCTTTTTGGAATATAGTAACACATGCACAAAAAGGAAATAGCATGACTTTAGATGCCAATATCCCAGCTTCACTTTGCATACAGCATTTTGAAAACCTATATGGGTGTGAAAAATATGATAGTCATGACAGTTTAACTCTAACTGTGATAACAAAGGATATAACTATAGAAAGAAGCCAGAAATGGGAATGTCTAACATTAAATCAAATTAAAAAATATATATTATCCTACAAAAAAGGAACAAAGCACCAGGTGTTGATGGAATACCTGCAGAATTTTATCAATACAGTGTAGACTAGTGGGCTGAAATTTTGCATAAATTATACTTGTACATTATTACGACAGGAACAGTTCCAAATACATGGCTTATAGCAGAATTGGTGCACATTTTTAAAAGGATTGTAGACAGGAATTGTTTGACTATAGACCTATTGCACTACAGTGCATTACGGCAAAGATATTTTCTTGAATATTACTAGAAAAATTAAATGAATAGATGACCGATTATAAAATTTGAGCACCAGGCAGTTTGGTTTCAGGCTGAATTTCACAACAGTTGACTATATTTTATTGTAGATAACTTATTATGGAAAACAACAGCATAGGGTACACACTAATTGTAGTTTGCATTTGTTGATATTACATCAGCTTTTGATAACTCAATAGGAAGTCTTGTGGGAAATTTTGAAATCATGGAAGACTGATGACAAGCTGCTCTTATTAGTGCAAAGACTGTATTCAGATGCAGGTATTCAAATTAGATACAGCACGGATGGTTAACTAACTAAACCTATAAATGTACATAAGGGTGTAAAACAAGAGATGTCTATTGGCACCATTACTATTCAATCTGTATGTTGATCAAATAGTATACAATTTACATAAATGCGAGACTGATGCTCTAATGATATATGGAAACAAAATTAATATCTTACTATACGCAGATGATGCAATACTAATATCTAAATCTGTTATGGGATTACAATGGGCCTTGGCTAATATAACAAATACCCTGAAAGTTTACATCAAAAATAAATTGGAGAAATCTAAAATATGGTGGTGAATAGGTTGAAGAATTGAAGATACCAAATGAGTGTTGAGAATGCAAGAGTAGAGAAAGTTAATAAATATGCCTCCTTAGGAATAGTGTTAGGTGCTGAGAAAACTGGAAACAACATGTTGAAATAAACAAGAAAAGGGCAGTCTTATTTTATATTAGTCCTCTTTTTTATTTCTTTTCTCCATTCTTCTCTCTGGGACTTAGAGAAATATGGGATCAATTTTCATCCTGCATCGGGGACACTGTAGACCAAAGATCATTATGTTAACTGGGCATCCTTTAATGTCAGTTCTTGGAAACCCAGTCCCCTTTTTATTCTCTTGGCTGCATGCATATGTCAATTTATATTACTTGATCTTACACATATCTGTACCTCCCCTATGTTGTATGTAATGAGGAGGTGTCTATCAATTTCCTTTGTAAGTATGACAAGTGTATGGAATTCCGATAATGTATTATCCTCCTGTGTGTACTTTTTTGTATGCTCGATTACAAAAAGGATAAATAAAATGTTTAAAAAAGAAAACCCAAGAAAAGGGCAACACAGGCAGTTCTTGCAGTAATAAGTTTTCAAAACAATATATTAATAACTCAGCTGTAGCTCCATTAAAAACCTTTTAGATGAAAGCAATCTCTGCCATTTTATATGGTACTGAAATTCTGGATAATCCAAAAATAGTTACCAATCTAAAACCAATAGAGAATCTAGTTATCACATTAACTCTGTGATTTCCGCAATGTAGTCGGTCTGAATTTCTAAGAGCAGAGACAGGGCTAACATAATTAACTGCCTTATCTGAATGTAGGCAAATTAATTTCTTCTAAAAATTACATAAAAACAAAATGACAATTCTCTGTTATATAGTTGTTGGCAGGACAGCCTAGAATGTCATGGAAATGGCTCTTTAGGCTCAATTAAACCCCAGTCATGGTTTAAGGAATTAGATCTCCGAGTGAAAAAAATGGGTTTGGAAACTATTTGTAGAAATTGGAACATTGCTGATTTAGGTAACCGTAGAAGGACTGCTGAGATTTATTGCTGATTTAGATAACTATAGCAGGACTGCTGAGATTTATTGCTGATTTAGGTACTATTAGTAGGACTGTTGAGATGTATTGCTGATTTAGGTAACTATAACAGGACTGCTGATATTTGAATAAATAGAGAATAAAGTATGGGGTGATGTGTGTAGCGAAGTTTATACACACAGGGGTTAGATGCTACATAAACCCGAGGCGGAAGCTGAGGGTTTGTGCAAGCATCTAATCCTGAGGTTGTGAAACTTCAAGTTTCTACCACAACACTTATATTTTATTTTTATATAATTGCTAGGTTTCAATTTTTCACCACAGCAATTATATAAAATAACAGAGGTTCTGGCCGAGGGGTGCCGCTCTCCGTTTTCCTTCAGTGACCATGCATGTGGGTTTAAAATCTTAAAAGATGTCTATTTGTCCCTGTAACTGTGGAATTTGCCCATAATTCTTAAAAAATAATATAACTTACTGCCGAGCTATTGTGTCGGATGGCAGTTGACTTTTCATCGAGAGGGCAAGCGGCGCAGTCAGGAAGTGGACAACTGTGGTGGCCGCATGTGCTAAGTGAGGGAAACCGTGCACATGTTTGCCATTATAAATGCTCCTTTATAATGGCAATTATGCCATGGTTTCCTAAGGGAAAAAGGGGGGAGCCGGTTATTATATAGAGAATAAAGTATAGGTCTGGTTGTGTAACGAGAATTTACATACCGAGGGGTTTGATGCTATATAAACTTGAGGGTTTATGCGTAGCATCAAACCCTGAGGATGAGTGTAAATTCAAGTTTTCACACACCCAGACCCATATTTTATTTTATATAATTGCTGGGTTTGCCTTTTTCACCTCAGCAATTATATAAAATGAATGCAGGCTGCTGCGCGGACCACCCGGTTCGATTTGTGCATCCGTTCTGTGACAGTGACTCACGATGCCATTTTCAATTCATTCAAAACTTTTTTGGAGGGGTGAGCAGTAGAGACAGGTTCTTTTTAATGTTGCAGATTCTGTTTTAAAAGTTAAACTTACCACCAAGTCTGATTCTAAATGGCGGTTCAGTCTTCTGGGGGAAAGCAGCCGCGTGCGTTCTGAAGGGAAAAGCAGCAGTGGAGCATGCTCAGAGTGAGGGAAACCATGTGCATGTTTACCATTATAAATGCTCCTTTATAATGGCAGATTACACCACAGTTTCCCTATGGGAAAAAGGCTAAGCCAGTTATTATATGACAATTATAACCAAAAGGATTTGGAACACTTATCATTAACAAAGAATTTTATGGCCTATACAAAACTTAAACAAACACATCAAATAGAATCATATATTAGTAAATGTGAAACTAGCTTGCACGTCAAGTCTATAGCTAGATTGAGATCTGGGCCAGGATTCACAAACGGAGCGCAAAGTGGGTGCAAAAGTTTGTGCTGCACTTCCCGGCTGTGCAGGTAGGCAATGGAGATATTCACAGTCAGATAGCCCGTGGGCTATCAGACTGTGAATAGGGGCCAGTGAGGCAGCGATAACCAGAAAAGCTGTGAAATGCATAATAGTACTCCCCAGCCAGCCAGGAAAATGTCCCCACAGCCAATAGCGCTTAGGCGCTAAAGTGCTATTCATGAACAGATGCATGAAAATGAGCTCATTGGGCATGCAAGGCACTAGTGGCCATTAGTATGCTCATTATGAGCTCATTTGCATGCCATTAGTGTGTGGTGCACTTTTCCACCAGCCCAAGCCCCACACAGCCGCATTCCTCATAGTATAGTGGTGTCCTCCTTCACTACAATCACAGACCCAATGGTAGAAAAAATATATTTCCATAGTGTAGGGTCCCACCCCAAATTCCCAATCACTGGATCACCCACCCATAAAGTAAATGAATTATATTCCATAGTATAGTGGTCCCACCCCAGTCCCTGATTGCCCGATTACCCACCTGGTAATAGGAAATATATTTTCTGTAATGTAGTAGCTCCTCCCATTTCCCAATCACCCAATCACCCACCCATTATTAAGGTGGTCCCCAAACCCTCCAACCACTCAGTTAAGCAACACACCACCCACTCCCCCACCCAACATGACTGGCAATCATTGAGCAACACAGCCTCCTCACATCTCACAGCTGCCCACCACTGAACTATCAATGACAGCTTACAGTATACACTACAAGCCCATTGGTTGATGTCAACCAATGGGCTTGTAATCTACTAAGCTGTCATTGACAGTTCAGGCAGCGGGAAGCTGTGGAGGTGTGGAGGAGGGTTGTGCTGGTTGATCGGGTGGCTGTGCTGGGGCAGGGGGAGCAGGGTGGTGTGTGCTTAATGGAGGTGGGTGGGGGGTTTGAGGGACCACTACACTACAGAAATGTTTTTCTTTTAATAATGGGTGGGTGATAGGGCGATTGGGAAATGGGGAGGGCCACTACATTACAAAAAAGATATCTCCTGTTACCAGGTGGGTAATCGGGTGATTGGGGGGCAGGGAGGGACCACTACACTATGATTGGGTGGGTAAGCCAGCGATCGGAGACTGCGGTGGGAGCACTACACTATGGAATATAATTTATTTACTTTACGGGTCAGTGATCCAGTGAACAGGGACTTGAGTGGGACACTACACTCTGGAGCATGCATTTCTTTATTCTTGGGTGGGCAATCAGGGACTGGGGGGGGGCACCATTACCTTTGCAAACCATTAGAGTTGCATGGATTACCGCAAGGTTTTTTCAGCAGTATTTTGCTCCACACAAGGACCTTCTGGCGGCCCTGCGTGGAGCAAATCTTTATGAATGGGATTGTGGGGATATGCAGGTCCCTGTCCCTCATTTGAACTGCGGCCCCCTCACTACTTTGCTAGGCACAAACCCAGTTTGCAGGGGCAAACTTGGCTTTGTGAATACCAGCTATTTACAAAGCCCAGTTTGCTCTGGACAGACTGGGTTTGCACCTGAGCAAAGCTTTGTGAGTCCTGTTCCTGATGTTAACTATAGTATAAATACCTACTGTTTGTATAGGATGCAATATCAAAAGGGCATGGATTGTAACAGTGGTTGCTCAGGTAAATGGTCTACGAAACATATATTGTTAGAACGTGAACATTTGGGAAGTCTGTACAATAAATGGATAAGGAATTTTATAAATTATTATTCAGTAGTACAGAAGATGATAGCATTGCATGTTTATTAAATTCAAATAATATTAAGGCACTGTATAGTATAGCGAGTTGTTTACTGGCTGCATTGAGTATTGTCAAATTACAAAAAGTTGAACAGATTATAGAGATTATTTATTATTGTGTCAATGTTATGACAAGTCTTTTAAAGGAATTATGAAGTTTGTACACACATTTTAAATGTTATATGTTGTGTCAAACATGTATGTTATACACACAATTGTAATTGATAAACCTGAAATTGAACTTGAACCACTTTCTGTTTTTGGTTAAATGACACCTGTACAGCCACCAGAGCCTAAGTCAAGTCAGACTCTTAGAACTCAGAGACAGATCAAATTGTAAGCCTCAGTTAAAGCTAAAAACTCATCAGTTTTTCCACCCATTAGACCAGTAACCTGGATGACACTTTGAACAGTGAGGGGCAAAGAATGTTTTCCAGTTTCCCCATGCACCTGTTACAGATACAAAGTGAATGCCAGTGAGTCTGGCTCCTAATGATATACCCCCTCACCTCAATCCACCAGTACTGACCCCTAGTGCTATCTGATTTGTACCCATTGAGTCAGTAGCCAGTCAATCCACTGGTCATTGTTGAACTTTAATATGGAAACCATGTTGGAAGGAGGACTGGTAGAATCTGAGATTAAATCTGATGCTCAAAACCCTCTTCCCATGCTGGACACAGGACTGAATAAGGAGGAATCTCCTTCTTTCTGTAAAGAAGGATTTGACATTACCCAAAAGATCCCAATGTAAACACCATCCACCCATGGAGCTCTCTTATGATACCCGATGTCTTCATAAATGTTCCCATACGAGCTGTTCACAAAAGTGTGGTGACCATGGTTCATTCCCCATTCAGTTCCCCCAATTATGTGTCCCACACGTTCATTTTGGTAAAGATGGGAGGATGATAATTACATTTATATAGTTACAAATGCATGGTTGGGCATAGCCTTTAAGCATGAAACTGTGTCAGTGTACTGACTGCAATTTGGATAGATAGGCACCAGTTGTAAGAGCTGTGGTTATCTGATGTTACAGTAAACCTGAACTCTGAGGCTTCGCAAGGACACCAAGTGTTTGCCATGGACAATTTAACCCCCTCACCAATGTTGGGGACTTACTTCTTATTTTATGCTGCCAATTCTCCTATCTGGACTACTGTTTGGGGACTAGTTGGGCACAAGAATCTCCTCAATAAAGCTAAGTTGGCTGCTGCCACATAAGTCTTAGTTCGGCAGCCTGCCTAGATTGTTTTGTAGGGCCATCCCACCTAATCATGGGTGGTGGTTTTTATTCTTCTACTCTGTATTTGACATTTACCTTCTTCCCTTTACAGGGGTTCTCCTGTGACAGAAAACAGAGAAAGATGAGTGTTTCTAAGCATGCAAATTTAAACAAAAGGAAAAAGAAAAATTATACAAAAAGAAAATACAGGGGACAACAGGTAAAAGTCAAATACAGAGTATAAGAATGAAATCACCACAAAATTTTGGGGCTTCATTGGTGGACTGAGTATGAGATAAAGAATCACTGAATCAAAATATCAATGGATGGGACATTTTTGTTTTTTTCTCTGAGAGTATACGTTGTGGCTAACAAAGTCTCTTTCTGCTGCGAAAAAGATAGCCACCTCAAAAGAGTAAGCTGGGCATCCTGGACATTCCTGCATGCTGCCCAGAGTGTTCCCAGGAAAAGCCTGTGACTGCACCAATCATGAGCTTCAATTTACAGACCACCGTCCTTGCAGACTTGCCCATGCTCAGGACATGGTAACCATGGAAACTGAGAACCAGTGAGGCTTCTAATTGCAGGACTACTATAAGTAGGACTTGCTCTTATTATCCATGGCTTTGTGGCTGCTACTATTTAGCCTGAAGCTGTTAGCCTGCTCATCTTAAAATCGTAATAAGACCTGAGAGAGTTTCTATCCAACAAAGAGTCATTTCTACTGCAACTACTTTGGCTCTGCAGACTAGGTCATTTGTTAGTCCATCACTAAGTTTTGATTTAAATTTGTTTTGTATAACCATTGACACAGTTACTTGTACAACGGAGACTTAGAGACATCTGGAGAAAGTACTCTTTCTATGATTCCCTGGAGAGAATCTTTTCAGAACTTCCTAACCATCTGAGGCCACGTCTATGCCAGCAAACCAGCAGGGTACATCACAAGGTGAGCACTGCCTTTTTTTCACCTTGGCTGTGTCTGTCAGTAGGCTGAACCTTTACAGCTTCAAGGGAAAGTGGTAACTGGTCTAGATTTAAGCCTTGGTATACCAACAGGTCAGGGGAATTTTGGGTGCTACCATAGTCTCAGCAAGAGAGAGAGAGAGACAGAATGAGGAGGTGGAAACCATGAGAGATCACTTTTGTAGCGAACATTGGGAGTTCATTGAGAATAAGGAGCTCGTCAGATGACTTTGCATCCTGTCCACCATCACTACTGAGCCCTACTGACCCTATTTCTTCTCTGCAGTACAGCGAGGACTTCCATCAACTGAGTTCATTAAACTTGATGGAACATAAATACCTCAGAATTCAGGCTCTGAGGCCTTTCTTGTGTTTATTTAAAGTGGATGTTAGGAAACCCTTTTATAATTGTTTCACTGACAAGTGCATTGATTGCTATTTGCACTCCAATGGGCCCCTATTCATTGCTAGCCAATGCTCTTCCCAGTGTGGTACCTGCTACACTAAGAGGAGAGCTCTCCCAAATAGGGACTTTATTTATTTACTTATTTAGGAAATCAGAATTACAACTCTTTGAGTCATAGACTCGTTTCCAAAGGCTCCACATCAGAATAAAACATAGATAGTCATACAGTACATACATAGAATAAATGTGGGTAAGCAATCATACAGAGTATGAATGCAATGAGCACTGGTTAATGCCTATACATTTGGTAGCTAAAACAGTGCAGAACTATTGACATATTTACCCAATGAGAGGTTAAGACTTACACAATTGGTAGCTAAAGCAATGCATGATATGAGTTGGTATTAAGCCGCCTCAGGGAGGCCTTGTCTTATACATAATACAATGAATCATAGTCCAGTGCAACTATATGGTAACCGAGGGAGGTGAGGAGCCTGTAGGCTAGAAATAGTGAGGGCTCTCCACTGCCAGGCCAAGGGCGGGTTCGTGGCCTAGTGGCATGGTGCAGGATCCACAGGTTACCGGTTGTGATGCTTGGCCAGCTGGTTATGATTGTTCTATGATATATGTAATATAGAATGGTATGTGACCCCCAGGTCAGAGAGAAGCTACAGTATATATTAACCTAAAACCAGGAGGTAATTAAAAGACTAGAGAGACTTAATTAAGGGTATCCTGTTTCTGTCTTAATTAGAACTGACCCAGCTGCCAGGACATAGGGCTTGTAAAACTTTTATGACGTCTTAGAGGAAAAACATGTTATACCACCACGATGTGAAAAGTTGTAAAATTTTTGACCTGCCTTGGGAACAGGAAACCACACAAGATCAAAGGAAAGTCTTGATTAAAGGCCATCATAATCTGGGAAATTAGTTTTTGCTGAAGTCACAGTATTTAAAATATCTCCTGACAGGAAGATCATTGTTTGTATATATTTTATATTCTAAAAGGAGGAGCTAGATGACATTAAAGAAGGGGTGTGGAAACACAGAGGGCCAGATATTCAGAAATGTGCCAAAGGCCGGCGCAACCCCAGTGCAGCACAACACAAATGCGCCATGACGCAGTGACTGTGACATTCAAGAGTTGCGCATGGCGACATGCATCAGCGCAACATGACTGAATATCGCAGGGATGCGCTATGGCGCAGCCAGAGGTGCACCAGGGAGCAACCTGACCTGCACCATAGCGCTACCAAAGATGCACAAGAGAGCAAAGGGAGGTGCGCTAAGGCACAGAAGGACCAGCCCCAGGCACTGGTGGAGCAAGGCAGTGGGGGACAGCGCAGGGAGACAGTATAACCCAGCTGAGGACAGTGGCAGGAGGCACAGTGGTGGGCCACAGGTGACCACCACCCACAGGGTGCAGACATTCAGCCACCCACCCAGCACCAGGGCAGTGGATGGCAGGAACAGGTGGCACCAACAGCCAAGGGTGAGCTGCCACCAGAACCCCCCACTGGATGGCATGCCCTACCCACCTAGACCATGGCAAGCCACACCCTGGTACATGGCACCCAATACACATGCCACACATCCTGTACAGCCAGCCCATGGCCATCCCAAGGCATAGCCACTGACCGAGGCAGGACACCACCATGCATGGCCACACAATGACACAGGCACACTACACAGACACCCACCATGCCACTGCAGCATGGCTCCACTCGCCAGCCACAAAGCAGACACGGGCACAGGCGGGTAAGCATGTAAACTGTATTAAAGAAGTATGTACATGTAATAACAGAGGGACAGGGTAGGAAGAGGAAGAAGAAGAAGAAGAATCAGCATTTATATAGCGCTTTTCATACATCCAAAGCACTTTACAAGCAATGCTAGACTGGTAGTGAAGTGACTGAATGTGTGGTGGCGGCCATATCGCACATCATCACCCCACACAGCCTGGATAATTGCATGAACGGTTTATGGGAAGGGAATGTTGGCCAGGACACGGGAATGTTTCCTACTCTTTGAAGAGTGCCCTGGTTCTTTTACTCCACCTGGACACCCACCGACAACACCAGGATGGACAGAAGGGACCTCGGTTTAACGTCTCATCCGAAAGGACGCACACCCCAGCAGTACAGCACCCCAATACTGCACTCAGATGCCAGCAATTTTAGGTGCAAGTCCAATCCCGTGTGGGATGAGAACCCACGGCCTTCTGGTCCAGAGGTGGATGTGCTACCAAATGAGCCATGCTGACACCTAGGAGAACGAGGGATGGGGACAGGGGACAGGACTGTACAGTGGGATGGGGAAGGAAGGGGAAGAGGCAGGGGCAAGACGGATGCACAGGGTTAGCTACAGGAGGCCAAGGCCTGCCCCGCCTGGCACCTCCAATGCTGCCTGTTGCACAGCACTAGCGTCCCCATCTGCTGGGCCACCTCCAATGTGGTAGATGTTATGAGTATTATCTGCTGCAGGAGCTGGCAGTAAAGTGGCAGCTGCAATCTCCTCTGGATGCCTATTACAAAGGAATGGACAAGTGATCAGTGCAAGTCCATAGAAACCATGTCCTCCCACTGTCGTAGTGGACAGTGGGAACACACGTCCCTGGAGTGGCACCCTGGCCACCCACAGTGGGTGGGCCAATACACCAGCATGCCACGACAGTGCACAGTGGTGGACACCACCACCTAAGGGCCACCTGACTGCTCAGTGACAGGCAGGTGGCACAGTGCTGCAGCAGCACCACAGCAGCACCGGTGGAAGCCGGATGCACACCCATCCCACCAACAGCTGGTACATGTGTGCAATGGCTACCCCACAGTGGCATGCACACCCTGCACACAGCTGGCATGGCACATGGCAGAAGTGGCCATGGCCGCACCCCGCTACGTCTCAGTAAGGAGTAGAGGAAGAGAACAGTGCCTACCTGCCCACTGCGGCACTGTACATGCCAGTCCTGCAGCCACCCCACCGCCACCACTTGGGCCAGCTCCCCATGCCAGATGTCCCACAGTGGCCTGCTGTGGCCCACCAAGCACCCCTGCTGCCCTGGCATGGTGATGATCCTCAGGCCCTAGGAAAGGAACACAGACAGGCACACATCAGATCACAGCCACAGCATGAGCCCATCGCCCCCACCCCTGTGCACAGTGTGCGCCCCAGGTGCACATGACCCGCAGGGTAGTGCCACAGCGCACCCAGTGTCTGACAATGTTACACCTCATGGTACACGCTGACAGTGCCCCTCCCAGGCTGTGTCGGGCAGTCCAGCCAACACCACAGTACAGCGATTGACCACAGAAGCAGCATGTGCCGACTTACCTGGCCATGGCACGGCCCCCCTGTGGACACGTGCCTGCAGCATCCTCAGCCTCTCAGGGTCCCTTCGCATGATGTCACAGTATCTTGGCAGTACTGCTCACCAGTACGTTGCACCCCAGTGTCCTGGACCAGGCCAACAGCAATGGCCTTCCAGACATCTTCCCAGGCTATGAGCATCTGTGTACATGATTTTCCATTGGCCAGATTTTGGTGTGTTAGTTGTTGGGTGAGGTCTGGCATTTCCCCTGTGTGTCATATGGGGAGACGGACCTTTTTTCTTACCTGGTGATCTAAATGAACTGCAAACATGTTGGCAGTGTTGAGGGTGTGCCGGGTAGTGGCTTCCAGACCGGAGGGAGCCTGCCGTGGGAACTGCCAGCACAGCAGGGTGGATGGCGTGGGCCACTGCAGCCAGTAACACACTTGTCCATGTCCACAGGTAGCAACATGTCCAAGCATGAGGAGACCAAGGAGTGTGGGCCTGTCCACAAGTGCAGGCCCAACTCTACGAAGGCAGAAACTGATGCCCTGTTCGAGGCCTACCTTGACAGGGAGCAATTGTGGAGGTGGCAGCAGCCGTGAACCAGCAGGGCAGCCACCAGCAGTCTGTGCAGGAGTGCAGGAAGAAGGTAGGCACTGACAAACGCCGGATTGAAGAGAAGGTGGCGGCCATATGGGCTGCCAGGACAGCCACTGGTGGGGGCCATGCAGCTGTGCCACAGCTCACAGCACAAGAGGAGCTGGTGGCAGCCACCATGTGGTGCAGCACCATTGAGGGTGTGCCGGGTGGTGGCTTCCAGACAGGAGGGAGCCCGTCACTGCATGGTATGTATGCCATGCTGGGGGGGGTTCTGGTAAGGCGGCACTAACACACCTGTTTTCTCTTACAGCACCGGCACGCTAGCATGCAGTGGCAGAGGCACCAGTGACTGCTGTGGGGGCAGGCCCAGCCCCGGAGGACCAGATATCCACCTCCATGGACATCCGGGGCCCGATCAGCTGCAGCACACCACTGCCATCCAGACGGATGTCCTGCACTTGGTGTTGGATGAGGCCCTGGCTGTGTTCCAGCAGGATGCCAGCCATGGCTTGCTCTGCATGGAGACACAGATTGGGGCAGGGTCTGACACTGATGATGACATAACCATCATCCTGGACAGTGTGGGTGGTGTCATGAGGAGACTCCCAATCTACCACCATCACTGGCAGCACAGCCAGTGGCCTGTCGGCGGTGGAACAGCTGCCCGCCTCTGCCTCTGGTGCCACGATGTGCACAGCCACAGCAGTGCTGGATGGTGGTGGTGATGAATCACTCAGGTGCTGGCCAATTCACAGGGACTAGAGGGAAAGCAGCGGCAGAAGGCTGGGGACATTGGGCCACCGGACGCATAGTTCACTGCTGGTGCACCTGACAATGACCTACCCGTGGGGATCCCACTGTGTAGTGTCCAGCTGAGTAGAAGGCGGTGCAGCGCAGTCGTACACCACTGGTGGGCCGATCGCATGCCCATGCACCCCTGGGCACTGACTCATTGACTGAGCACACCCGATTGCTGCGGGCCTCCATGGAGCAACAGGTGCTGCTCATAGCTGGGGTGTGTACACTCCATGCAAAGGTGCACCAGGCAGCTGAGCAGCACCAGAGGGGCACTGCGCAGTTCCTGGAGGCCATACAGCACCTGCGGAAGGACATGACCACATCTCTGGACCGCATTGCCAATGCGATCTCGGTTGGCCTTACACCACTGTCTGCCACAGGGCATGGCCACCAGCCACAGATGCTGTGGAGTGCACTGTTCACCCCACAGACCCAGCATCTGGTGACACCCTCAGTGTCGATGCCGGGATCTGCTGTTGGCATCCCAGGCATGCCTGAGGTGGGCCTGTTTGGGTGCCTACAAACCCTTGTGAGGACCCAGTCACGTTCTCACAGTTTGACCCCTGGGGGGCAGTTACATACCCCTCTATGGCCATTGAGCAGCCTGTGGCTGCCAACTGACCCCAGCGCAGCTGCCCCCATGTCTGCGGTGGCTGTGTTTCCGCGCAGCAGACCTGATGTGTGCGCCGCCCTGTCTGCAGTCTGCTGCCACTGCCCTGTATGCACATGGGCGATGTGTGTGGGTGCATGCCACAGTTGTGGCAACTGTGTGTCATGCCACACACTGCCCGTGTGCGCACCCGCCTGGCCACTGGCCCATGTGGCATGTGGGTGATGATAGCAGTACAGCACTGGTTGCGCCTGTGCACCGGCGCCCTGCATCTGATCCATGCCATGTGCTAGCACCTGGGCGCATGCTTGCATGTGCCAGTATGTGTGTGTGTTTGTTGCTGTATGGTGCTGCATGGTGTTGTGCATGGCTGTGTGGCACCGCCACCCCCGGCCCTGCCCAATGCCTGTGTGTGCATGCCCATAGCCATGCCTGCCCATGCCTGTGTGCTGTGCTATTGTGTCTGTTCTCTGCATGGGTGTTTATACACCTACCTGTGTGTGCCAAGGTGCTCCTGTGCAATCATGTCCCGGTGCTGGTGTGCCATCCTGAGGAGCTGGGTATCCCTCCACATGGGGGGGCTGCCCACCTCCCCAGCCCATTGCCCTCATCATTCCCACTGCTGTAGCCTTCTTCAGCCTGGACAGCTATCCCACGGTCAATGGCCATGTTGTGCAGCATGCAGCAGGCCAGGAATAGGCCACAGTCTTTTGAGGGGCTGTACTGTAGGGCACCACCAGACCTGTCTAGGCAATGGAATTGTGCCTTCAGCATCCTGAACACATGCTCAATGATGTTCCATGTGCTGGCGTGTGCCTCATTGTACTGGTCCTCTGCTGGGGATGAGGGGCATCGGTAGGGGGTGAGCAGCAAGGGCATGAGTGGGTAGCCACTGTCACCTGTGTGAATGGATACATGGTTAGCCTGGTGTCCTCTGTCACTGTGCCCCTTGCCCATCCCTGGCACTCCTGCCAGTGCATCCACCCTGCCAGCCCCTGTCCCATGCCCTGCTGTTCCCAGCTGCCCATGGTCATTCCATACTCACCCACTAGGTGACCCGTGGGGATCTCCCCACTCTCGAACCTGTGGCACAGTACTGAGCTGTACTAGATGAATGAATCATGTGCACTCCCAGGGTGTGTGGCACAGACATTGGTTATGCACCCCCTGGCAGCGCACACCACCTGGCAGTTGACACTGTGGTAGCCCTTCCTATTCACGTATGCTACCCCCTCTGGGCCAGGTGGCATGCGGATGTCCACATGGGTGCAGTTGATGGCCCCTAGCACACCAGGCATCCATACTACCCTGTGGAACTCCTGCATGGTTGCTGTATGCTCTTCCTGTGTGCTGGGGAAAGGGATGTAATTCCACAGCATGTGGCAGCAGGGCATTGAGGAATTGTGTGAGGAGCCATGGCGTGGCCAACTGGGTTATGCCTGTGGTGTCCCCTGTGGGCTCTGGAAGGTGCCTGTAGAGCAGGCACATGGCGGCTGTCACTTTAGTCTCCGCTGTGGCATGGCCCGTCTAGTGGGTGCTTGCATCTCCTCACTGCACAGCTCTACAGACCTGCCTCAGAATTGCCTGGTTCAGGCGATACTGCTACGATCTTCGTATCAGTGTGGTTCTCGCGAAGCGCAGTCGCGGGGGCGGTACCACCTGTTCTGGGCGATACTGCCAATAGGCCTTCCACGGCCATGTCACTCTGCCTCCTGTCTCCTCACACTCCTCATTATGGCCTCCATCTGAAAGCTGCACTGGCCATGGCCCCTGTTGTCCTGTCTTCCCTGGGTGTCCGGCTCAGTGGTCCACTTGCCATTGTGGGGCAGTGCCTGTCACTCTGCCAGGCTCCCTCTTGCAACACCTGCCCTTGGCTTGCACATGCCTGCCACCTCTGTCCCACACCCTGTGGATACCTGCATCACTCCCTCCAGGGTCTGGTGGCTCTTTCTCTCTCCTCTCTGTCTCTCTGTCTCCCTGTCTCTCTCTCTCTCTCTCTCTCTCTCCCCTCTCTCTCTGTCTTCTCTCTCTGTCTGCTCCCTCTGGTGCAGGGCTGTCCCCTGCTTGCTCCCTGTATTTATAGGCTCAAGTCTGCTCGGCGCATCTGGCCATTGCTCCACACTTGCGCCATGGGTCAGGAGTTGAATGTCACACTGTGCCACATATTCATGGGAACGCCCCCTGCCCTTGCACATGCATTCATTTGGGTTGTGCATTGGCTCACTGCTACTTGCGCTGCGCAATGGCTCCCGCTGAGTATCACTCCATGGCACAATTCCGCAGTTGCGCGCTTTGACTATCCCAGCCAGAGTTTTAAACTGTATACAGGGTTTGAACTTGTGACATTTCTTTTTGGGCTTATAAGAAACAAGATCTAACTATAAGCACTATAGAGGTAATACATTAGATAGAAAAAGTCTGATTGTATTGTGGTAGGAGTTTTTGTTTGTACTTTTCCTTGTTTTCTTTTAAGTGATTGTATGCTCTTTGATATATTGTTCTATGTTTACATTGTTCATGCTTTTATCATCTTTAAATAAAGTACCCTTTATATTTAAAAAGACTGCCTGGGTGTGTCTTCAAAGTTCTTTCTTTGTATGTGGTGTATACGTGATTAAGTTGACAGCTGTTCTGAAGGGCTTGATGGTGTTACCAAACTGGGAAAAGGTAAGACTATACCTAAAGTCTTTTATAGAGTTTTAAGGGTTCATTTTGGATATCTGGTTAGGTGCCCTTAGGCAAAAGATATCTTGCATCCACCGAAAAGAAGATTATCTGAGCCTGTACATTTGGGTACGCTAGCATAAGGTTCACAGTTTGAATCCCCCCAGAACTTGAGACTAAAGGTGATTTGGACCCACAAGCAGACAGGAGGGTTACCCTGTCTGTTACCTATTCACACTCTTGTGATCGGAGCTTGGCACTGTGGGAGCAGAGGGCCTGACCTGCTGAGTGCACTTGTGACTGATTTGGTTAACAGCAGTGAGGATAAGTTTTTGTAACACAGGCTTTAACTGTTCAGTGTTTCAGCTTAATACTGTACAGCTCACTTGCAAAAAAAGGCAGTGATTTATTTTTAAAAAGGAAGCAAAACTATATAATTTTGCTTACAGTCGCATTCCTACCTGTTTTGATTTTTTTCTAAAGTGCAAGTTAGAGTAGCCATAGTTAGGGAAGAAGATGGCTTCCAACTACAGCGGGCACACTGTAGACTACTTGAGGCAGTTGTGCCAGGACAGAGGAGTCCTGTATGAGGGAAAGCCACCAAGCAGAATCTCATGGATGCCCTGATGGCAGCAGATGCCCAGAGCATCAAGTCACTGACTGTGACTGTAAGGGACCAAACCTTGAGCATGGAGGGGCCAGTGGCCAGTGCAGTGTCCAGATCCAGTGAGGATGACAGCAGGGCCAGTGCCAGTGAAGGGCCACAGCAGCAGAGGAAGGTCACCATTATTCTGGAGCCAGAAGCATTCAGGCTGCAGATTGAGTTGTGCAGAATTGAGCTGGAGTTCCAGAGGGAGGCTGAGTGAGAAGAGCGAGAAGCAGAGCAAGAACGGTGAGAAGCAGAGTGAGAAGCGAGCCACAGAGGAGAAGAGGGAGGTGAGAACAGTGAGTAGTGGACCGTGAACATCGAGAGGTGGACCATGAGGAGCATGAGCGCCAGAGGTGACATAAACTGGAGAAGCTATTACTTCAACCACCAGCACCAGAGTAGGTAAGTGGCTTGGGTGTAACAGGAACTACAGGACTGGGTCACAAATTGAATTCCAAATTGATAGCTGAATTTAAAGAGGGGAAGGATATGGATGTCTTTTTAAATTCCTTTGAAAAAGTTTGTATTCAGGCAAAAATTTCTAGAGGGTCCTGGAGCTTCCAGCTATCCCCACTACTTACCGGGAAAGCTCAGGATGTATTGGGTCAAATGGACAATGAGGACAGTAAAGATTACAGCAAACTTAAAGCTGCACTTTTAAAAAAGTTTGATTTAACTTCAGAAGCATACAGAGCTAAATTCCATAAGCTCAGGAGAAGCCCTGATATGAGCTACGAGGAGCTAGCCACAAAACAATGTCAGTTTTTAAAATGTTGGTGGGAAGGAATTGAAGCAAACTCTGTAGATAAAATTGAAAATGCTATTTTGTTAGAACAGTTTTTTGGGGCATGCCCAGAAGAGCTGAAAACCTGGCTGGAAGACCGAGATCTCAAAACAGTGCAAGAGGCTGCTGAACTCTTGGACTGCTATGCCAAGAGCAGACCTGCTCTGAGAGTGAATGGGGCGGGCATGGCAGTGCAGAAAGGGAAAAGCGCACCTTCAGAGCAGCTAAAACTCTCACTGCCTCCACCGAAACCAGTTAGCCCCAGGTTTCAGAGAAAAGATTTCTCTGAGAAAAGAAACGAATGTTGGGTTTGTAAAGAAACTGGGCATATTGCCAGACAGTGTCCCAAAAGGACAAGCAATACGCAGAATGGGGCTAGGAAAGAAGTGGGTTGTTTGTCTGTCCCTGGAAGCATGCCTATGAACATGAGGGAACACATGCACCCAGTCACGGTGAATGGTGTACAGACACAAGGGTTAAGGGACACAGGGGCATCCCTGACATTGGTAAAAGGGGATATGGTAGAGCCTGGTCAGCTTATACCCAAACATCTGTAACTGTACAAGGGTTCACTGGTGAAGAAAACATTGCCACTCACCAGTGTTCTCCTAGACTGGGGGTGAAATAGGGGAACTGTGCAACAGGTGGCTGTAGCCACAACTTTAGCAGTTGACATCATCCTTGGCAACAATCTCAAACAGGGGATGGTGTGTGCATTACCCATAGCCAAGCTGGAAGGGGAAATTGTAGTTATCTGGGCCCCACAGAAGCCAGTGTGGAAATCCCTGGGAGGCTGATTCACCAGCATGTGTCTCCCTATAGGGAGACTAATGAAAAGGGGGTAGAAATTTCCCCAGTATCAAGTAACCACACAGCTACGGAGGGTTACTCTGAAGAAGGAGGGATGACCCATTGTCAGAGGGTTAGGGATGACAGTGATCCTGAGTCCCCTGACGCTAGTGCTAGGGACCCTAGTTTAGAGACTGAAGGGGACCTGTTCCATGCCTTGCGAATGTGTAAGGAGTTTGCAACTGCTCAGAAAAGTGACCCTAGTCTAGAGAAGCTGAGGGCTTGGGAAGACTCTGACAGAGCACAGGGAGGTGACGGTAAACATACGGTTTATTGGGAAAATGGACTAATGTTTACTCAGGCTGTGAAGACAGAGGGAGGGATGATAGGCAGGCAGCTTGTCATTCCCCAGGGGTATCGTGAGCAGTTGCCCAAGATTGCACACAATATTCCCTTGTCTGGTCATCTGGGAATTGTGTGCATTACGCAGCAGTTGGCCCAGAATTTCTATTGGCCCAACTTCACCTAGCAGGTGAAGGAGTATCGCAGGTCTTGTCACTGGTGCCAAGAAATAGGGAAGGCAGGTAAGAAAACACAAGCTGCCCTAATTCCATTGCCCATAGTGGAGGAGCCATTCCAGAGGGTGGAAATGGATATTGTGGGGCCTTTAAATACCCCCAGCTCCTCCAGGAAGAGGTTCATTCTGACTGTGGTGAATTATACCACCCGGTATCCAGAGGCAGTCACCCTATCCTCACTGAGGACAGATAAAGTGGCAGATGCCTTACTTGGGATTTTCTCCCGTGTTGGGTTTCCGCAGGAGGTTATCACCGATCGAGGGGGTTCCTTCATGTCGGACCTGATGAAATGTTTGTGGGAGAAGTGTGGGGTGGTGCAGAGGCACACAACATCTTATCATCCACAAGCCAATGGTCTTGTGGAAAGATTTAATGGTACCTTGAAGTCAATGTTCCAAGCATTTGCTGAACAGCATGGGAGGGACTGGGAGAAATGCCTTCCCTCACCTGTTGTTTGTATTCAGAAAAGTGCCCCAACAGTCAACAGGATTTTCCCCTTCGAGCTCTTATATGGACACGGGTACATGGGCCCCTAGACTTGATCCGGGAGGACTGGGAAGGCAAGCACACCACCAGGAACTCCCATAGTGGATTACATCCTTAGGTTTAGGGAAGGCTGAAGAGAGCTTATGGGAACAGCCCAGAGCAACCGGGCAGCGGCCCAACAGAAACAAAAAGTGTGGTACGACCACAGAGCCAGAGTGCCTTGTTCACGGGTGGGTCAGGAAGTCATGGTCCTTATCCTGGTCCACAAAGACAAGCTGCAGGCTGAGTTGGCCAGACCATACAAAGTAGTTAGAAAGGTAAATGATGTGAACTATATCATAGAGTTACCTGACAGAAGACAGACAGAAAGGATGTACCATGTCAACATGATGAAGCCATATGCTAATAGGGCTGACATGGTGTTTGCAGTATGTAGTCCTGGGGAGGGGACGGATGAAGGAGAACCCCTTCTGGACTTGCGAAGAAAGCAAGTGTGAGTCCTCTGTGGAGGCAGTTAAATTGTCTCCCCAGCTGGCCCCGGACAAGATCCAGGAAGTAAGAGAGGTTTTAGCAAACTTTGCCCACTGTTTAGCGCCAAGCCTGGACTAACCCTGTTAGCGGCACACGATGTGGAGACAGGGACACAGAAGCCCATACAGTGAACAGCATATCGGGTGTCAAAGGCTGTCCAAAAGGACATTAGGAGGGAGTTGGAGGAAATGCTGGATTTAGGGTAATCCAGAGATCCCACAGCCCCTGGGCCTCACCCGTAGTCCTTGTGCCCAAGCCAGATGGCTCTACTCATTTCTGTGTGGACTATCATGGACTGAATGCAGTCACGAAGTCAGATGCCCACCCAATGCCCTGGATGGACGAACTCCTGGGCAAGTTGGGAGGGGTGACATACCTTACGACTATTGACCTGACAAAGGGGTATTGGCAGGCAGCGTTAACTGACAGAGCTAAGGAGAGGTCGGCCTTCATCACTCCAATAGGCTTATTTGAATTTAAAGTAATGCCTTTCGAAATGAAGAATGCCCCAGCCACTTTCTAAAGGTTGGTGAACCAGGTGTTAAATGGTGCTGATATTGCCAACTTTAGTGCCAGCTGGCAGGAACACCTGTCCCACCTTAGGGAAGTGCTGGGCAAGATACAGAGGGCTGGGCTCACTGTCAAAGCAGAGAAGTGCCAGGTGGCCATGGCTGAAGTGGCATACCTCAGGCATGTTGTAGGCTGGGGACAGCTCTGTCTAACCAAAAGAAAAATAGAGGTGATCAAGGCATGGCCCAGACCAGAAATGCAGAAGCAGGTCAGGAGTTTTCTAGGGCAGCAGGGTACTATAGGAAATTTGTACCCAATTGCAGTGCCCTGCTACTCCCTATCTGACCTGGTAAAGAAAAAGATGCCTAAAAAATTACATAGGAATCAGCATGTGAAAAAGCCTTTACCAGACTGAAGGAGGCACTGTGCAGTGCTCCTGCATTGACAAGTCCTGACTATAGCAGACCCTTTATAGTTCAGACTGATGCCTCAGACGTGGGTATTGTGGCAGTACTGAGTCAGGCATCCAACCAAGGAAAGATCACCTGGTACTGTACCTGTAAGTTACTTCCCAGGGAGCAGGCTTACTCTACTGTGGAAAAGAGTGTCTTGCCATAGTGTGGGCCCTAAAGAAGTTAGAGCCACTTATATGGGCAGCATTTTGAGATACAAACTGATCACAACCCCTGGTTTGGCTGACTCAAATGGAAAAAACTAATGGTAGACTATTAAGATGGAGTCTTGCCTTGCAAGTGTGTGACATGACAATCTCTCATAGGGCTGGAGCAACAAATCAGAACACTGATGGCCTATCGCGTCAATATGAGGAGTGAACTGATTTGGGAAGCTCATCCCATGTAGGGGATAGAGCCCCCAAATTCAGTCTAGGTGGGGAGGAGTGTTATGCTTGCCAGCTGGTTATGATTGTGCTATGATATTTGTAATATAGAATGTGGTATGTGATTGTCTCACTGGGTAAAGTTAAGAATATACCTAAGGTCTTTTACAGAGTTTTAAGGGTTCATTTTGGATACCTGGTTAGGTGCCCTTAGGCAAAGATATCTTGCATCCCCCAAAGAGAAGATTATCTGAGCCTGTACATTTGGGTACGCTAGCATAAGGTTCACAGTTTGAATCCCCCCAGAACTTGAGACTAAAGGTGATTCGGACCCGCAAGCAGACAGGAGGGTTACCCTGTCTGTTACCTATTCATGCTCTTGCACTCGGAGGTTGGCACTGTGGGAGCAGAGGGCCTGACCTGCAGAGTGCATTTGTGATTCACCAGTTACACTGGCATTGATGTGAGGAGAGGATATGGGCCCTTAAGGCAGCTTTAAAAGGACCTAGATTGGTGATTGATGTGACGGTCGGTGGAAGGACATTGTACCAGGATGGAGCTCTAAGAGGGAAGGATCGCTGGGCCAGGGTGGTCCTCACCCTAGGCAACTTCCAGATAGTTTTTGGGGTGACCCGTGTGGACGCTGAGATGGTGGCTGCCTGAAGAGAACCCATGGCACCTATTGAGGTTAAACCCAGGTGGATTTTTTTTGTGAGGAGACAGGTCTGGTATAATAGTCTTCCTCAAGGGAGAGGATATTGGTGAGCCAGATAGGGTGCAGGTATGTGTATTTCTGTTGGCACCGAGAGGAACTGGCAGGCTTTATTGATGACTACTATAGGGTTGGTGGCAACATAGATTGTGAGGCCATAGTCCACCAGCAATAAGACTGAGGAGGTAATGGCCAGGTGAAGTGCTTCAGGTGGCAGGCAGTCTTTATGTCTCCATGAGACCAATGCTATGTTGGTGGCGGAGATGAAGATTTTATATGTTCATGGAATGAGAGGGAAGAGTCAAATGTAATACTGAGACACTTATACTTTGGACCTGTTCCAGTGAGATGAGAGAGGTGGAGAGTATTTCCAGGGAAATCCTTTGATCTGTTTTGCGTGGGCATAGAGCACTGTCTTAGTTTTTAATGTTGACCACCAATCTGTGTTCAGCAAACCAGTGTTCAATCTGAGAGAAGGAGTTTGTAAGCTACTCTGGAGAGAGCGAGGATCAGGATGTGCAGCGTGAAAGAACAGCCATTCGTATAGAGGAGAAAGTTGCCAGAGCAGGATTTAGGCAGGGCATTGAGGTAGATGTTGAATAGCAGGGGACCCAGGATAGATCACTGGGGAACTCCTGAGCACACAGGCAGCATAGTAGATATGGTATTATTAATTTTAACACATTAGGTTCTAGACAAAAGATAGCTGGAGAACTATGAGAGTGGACAATGAGAGACCCCAATTTGTTGTAATGTGTTAAGGAGGGAGTGAAAAACCATGTCGAAGGCCTTTGAGAGGTCTATAAACACGGCCCCTGCGAGGTGCTCCTTGTCAATTGTGGAGTGCAGGGAGTTAGCAAATTCTGTGAGGGCAGTCATAGTGCTATGACCAGCTCTGAAACCATGATGCTCCCTACATAAGAGGTTGTGTGCGAGGAGGTAGTCAGTGAGCTGATTGGCCATGATCTTTTCAAGGGCTTTAGAGTGGGGGGAGAATTGAGATGGGCCGGTAGTTGTTTGGGAGGGAGCTGTCACCACATTTCAATATTGGTGTTATCACTGCCATTTTCCATGAGGTTGGGAACTGGCCCAGGTGCAGGGACAGATTTAGAATGTCCATGAGTGGGGAGATAACTGAGTCTTTCGCAAGGTATAGGATACACATATCGAAGGCATCTTTGCAGTAATTGGAGCTCTGGAGGGCTTTGGACAGGTAGGCTTTTGCTTCTGTAGGGGTAGTGACTCTGAGTTTGAAGAGGGGGTGGAGGAGCTCAGGTGGTGGGGTAGGCAGAACTGGATCGAAAAAGTTGCTAGGGAGGACTGAGCTGAGGTCTGAGAAGGGGGAGTTGAGGCAGTTTGCTATGTGAAGTGAGTCTGTGGTGGTAGTACTGTTAACATTAAGTTGTGAGCGGGGGCAGAGTGGGATTCACTATTAGGCTCCTTGATGTTATCCCAGAACTTTCTTGTGCTACCCCAGTTGGTGGATAGGGCAGTTCTTTAGTGCTTTGGGGGTAAAGTCCGTTTTACCCACTAAACAGAGAGAATAGACTTTCAGAGGGAGGGCCTCCTGTGCTGTTTTTGTTAATACCTTAGTTACATAGCATGTAAGACTCCTTTTTTTGATGTTTCCTGCTCATTAACCTTGTCCTTTTCACTCCTCCTTGTTAAAGATAGCATTATTTTTCTTTTTATATTTGTGTTTCTTCCATTACTGTAGACTCTATCACTATGGGTGGAGACTATCGGGAGGCAGGCAGACAATTTTTTTTCCTGGGGAGTTTAAGTCTGAGTGTATCCAAGGTTCCCTTTCAGTCATCCCAGCTGTAGGCACTGCATTGTTTATAAACAATCAATCTGAACCCTTTGGCTACACAGCCCAAAGTCAGGTCATCCACCACGGTAAAGCACAGAAGGAGAGGAGGAGCCTAAGTGGGCTTGGGTGAGAATGAGCCACCACACATGATGGCTGGGCTACATTCAGGGTTATACAAATGTGCTTTTAATTTGTTCTGTTTGAGTGGCAACATACCATCAACCACTTTTAGGCAGTAATTTTCTTTTTGCAAGTTCTACTGCTGAACCTTTGCAACAGAGACCATCCCAATGGTGGCACTTTTTTAACAGTAAGGTATGCATCAGTATTTCTAAAATCAAGAAAAAGGGATGTACAGTATTGCATTATACCATTAATAAAATATCAAACCAACAAAAATGGACACAGCAAGGTACTATATAAGGTGTTCAAGCAGACAACAGTACAGTACAACAGAGAAAAACAGCACACAAAACCCCAGCAGTAAGAGAAAAGCACTAAAAGAAAAAGTGCAAACTTTATTAGGTGCTACAACAATGCAAAAGGATACAGGATAGTCCTCACAGAGGCTGCAGCACACAAAGCCTCCTGACCAGCTCTGTGTACAAGCCTTTGTACTTTCTCACAGGTCTGCTGGGAAACAACCCTCTGATTATATATGCTGCCAGTGTGGTTGCTCGGGTACTTTTGGGGTGGGCAGGGAGGAACAAGGACAGTGCAATGCTACATATGTAAGTTAAAACAACAGTAAAGGAGATATACAAATATACAATATGCCACTATTTCACTGAGATATGATAATATCAACTATCAAATGATAAAATAATGCAGAAAGGAATCCTGAGATTTTGCAAGACTACAGTATCAGCTGCTAAGTAATATACAGATCATGAAAACTCTCAAAGCCGCAGCAACATATGAAAATGATATCTGTTATCCACTGAAATATTCACTGGGAATAATTCATACAGCAGTGCATCCTCACAAGATTGTACAAGCAGTGATTCTGCAGCAATGCAATATCAGTATGGAGGAGGAGTATATAAAGGGGACAGTCGTGATAGGCATGGGTGCATTCCACTGTCCTTATGTCCTCAGTAGTAATAACAAAAAGAAGAGAAAATCATACAGATATGACCAACATTCAACAAAGTATTCAGTTTTCATTTGCTATCTAGCAAATGATTTTGCTGGAAGAGAGGCAGGGTTCGCAAATTAAGGTTTTACTGTGTGCAGCTAGCTTGGCGTTTGAAGAGCAGCCGCTGGAAGATCTGTTGGACATCTTTTGGGTTCCCTTGTTTGTTCGTTTGAACATCTTTAATTTCTCTGCTGAGAATTCTTTGACTTTGTCTGGATTTTATTTTTTGGATCGCCGGAGAACTGTTTTCTCTGGCTTTTATTAACTCTTGGACTAAAGGTGATGAGAGTGTTGTATATTTATTTATTTTAATTTTATTACAAATCTGATTTATTTATTTGACTCCTGCCATGTGAGAGGTGGTATTGGGAGATTATATAACATCTTTAGCAGTGCTGCACGTGAGAGGTGCTGCACTGTGTAAAACACAAATTTGTTTAATAATTAATAAGCTATTTTGTTGTGTTTTAGATCATTGGATTCTTATTTTATTTTTATTGCTTTAGTTTTTTGAGTTGGGGTTTATTTTGGCTTATGCTAGTTTATTTTGTTTTACTTGCCCTCCCTCAGTGAGAGAGAGTGAGGAGAGTGTGTTATTGAGTGTGTTATTTATAGGTTTGATTTTTAGGTTTATTTTTGCGTTTTATTTAATCAATGACGGTTGGGCACTATTCCCCCACTAGGCTCAGGGAACTACGTCCATTTGAGTGCCCACCATTGTCATCCGACACCTATTTTAGGTGTCGAGCATTGGGCATTCTGAAGAGGCGAGGAAGAAGGTGGAAAGCTGGGCCTTGTGGGGGACAGGAGAGGGGAAGGCGGATTGGGGTTTTAGGGTCCAGAAGATGTCCTGGGGTGAAATGGGGTCAGGATAGAGGTTGCTCTTATCTTGTCCCCATACCCAAGAGTCCCGAAGATATCGGACAGGTGGTGAGGTCTTCCCCGACATCTCATCCTGCCTTGGCGGTGTTGTGCAATGCCAGATCCATAAAAAACAATACAGCTATTATAGCTGATCTTGCTGGGTCATCTGATCTGACTTGCATCACCGAGACCTGGCTGGATGAAAATCCTGGTCCTATATTGGCCTTGGCAACTCCAGTTGGTTCTCGGTGATACACCGGCCCAAGGTCGGATCGTAGGGGCGGAGTGGGCCATTATGTTAAATCTGAACTGGGCCTTGTGGATGTGCCATTGGGGAACACCAGATCTTTGAATATATCCTGGGCAGGGTGCAGGTTGTGGGATTCTCCTCGTCTCACCGTCCCACCAGGTGACGGGAGGCTAACTCCAGGAGATTGCAGACTTCATTGTTGACCTGGTGTTGAGGTTTCAGATTAATACTTCTGGGCTACTTCAATGCCTGGGTCGACGATGAACTCTCTCATTTTGGTCAAAATCTCCTCTAGTTGATGAATACACTGGGCCTGACACAGGTTGTTACCACCTCTACCCATATAGGGGGTCATTCATTAGATCTGGTCTTTCTCTTGGGTATGGAGATCACTGACTTGGGGGTGGAACCAGTCAGTTGGTCGGACCATTACACCATAAGGCTCAGTTTCAGGGCCCCCTCTAATAGGTCTGCCCCTACGGAGATGGTCCAATACCGCCTTTTAAGGGGTATTGGCCCCGATGACCTAATGGCGGTGCTGGATCTATCGAGTTTGTGGGGTGAATGCATGAGTCCAGATGGTCTTGTATCTGCCTATAATAAGGCTGTGGGAGATGCTCTGGACAAAATTGCTCTAATTGGTTCGCCTCTCACCATCCGTCCAAGGAGTCTATGGTTTGATGGCCCTTGAAGGGAATTAAGGCGTAGTAGTCAAGGCTGAGAGAGCCTGGCAGAAATCGGGCCTTGATGCTGATAGGCTGGAGATTGCTAGCCCATTATGATGGCTACCAATCAGAAATCACTCATAAGAAGGCAGAATTCCTGTCCAGAGAGATTTCTGCTGCAAAGAATCGACCGCTCAGCTTTTCCGGACTGTGGACAGACTGTGCAATCCAATCTGTCTTCAGCCTAGAGAAGCCTTTTCCCAGCGTAGATGCGAGGAGTTCGCTCACTTCTTTGCAGATAAGGTTGCCAGAATCAGGTCCGGTATTGGTCTGACCTCTCCTTCGGGGATTGTGGTGGACGACTGATGGTATCTAATCCTCGGCCTGTCTGGTTAGATTTTCACCGCCCGGAATTCGTGGACATTGTGAAGATCATCCAAACAATGCGACCAACTAGTTGTAGTTTGGATCTGGGTCCTACACCGCTGTTAGTAGGTTGTGTAGAAGTTATCTACCCAATCCTTGCTGACATTGTCTGGAAATCCTTGGAGAGGGTTTTCCTGACCCCCTTAAGGAGGCAGTAGTTCGACCACTCCTAAAAAAATCCTCCTTGGACCCAGACTGTCTAGCTAACTACCGGCCTATCTCTAACCTGCCATTTGCTGGTAAGGTTATTGAAAAGGCAGTTGCATTGCAATTGGATGATCATCTTACTTCTCATAATGTCTATGATACTCTCCAGTCTGGCTTCAGGAAAAGGCACAGTACTGAGACTGCCCTTGTTCGGGTACTGAGCGACCTCCTAATGGCCAGAGATCGAAAGGCTTGTACCATTCTGGTTCTTCTTGATCTTTCTGCTGCATTTGACACTGTAGACCATGGGGTGCTACTGGAGCGATCATGGGTTTTTTGTGGGCTGTCTGGTACAGTCCACAAGTGGTTTCTGCTCTTACCTCACTGGCAGGTCTCAGAGAGTTGTCACCGGAATTTATTCCTCTGACGCTTTCTCCTACCGTGTGGGGTACCACAGGGCTCCATTTTAGCTCCCATGTTGTTTGCAGTGTATATGCTGCCATTGGGAGAAATCATCAGAGATACAGTTTGAGTTTTCACTGCTATGCAGATGATACTCAGCTGTACCTGTCCTTTCTCCCGATCAGAGTGATGTACTCTCCGTACTTAATAACTGCCTGGATGAGATCAGAATTTGGATGAGTTCGAGCTGGTTAAGACTTAATCCGGATAAGACTGAGGTATTGGTTGTGGATCCAGGTCGTCCTGGGGAACTTGGGTGTTGGACAGCCATCGGGTTTATTACTTGGTGGTGTACCGCTCTCTAGCTCTCGACAGGTGTGAAATCTGGCGTTATTTTTGATGATGGTCTGACCTGAAATCGCAAGTGTCAGCTGTTGTCAAATCTCTTTTACCATCTGAGGAATATCGCCTGGGTGAAACATCTGATTCCCGGAGGACCTTCAACTGATCACGGCCTTTGTTACCACCCGTCTGGACTACTGCAATTCCCTCTACCTAGGGCTACCAGGGGTTGATATCCGCGCCTTCAGCTGGTGCAGAACGCTGCAGCCAGGCTTTTGCCTGGGACTCTTAGAACCAGTCATATTACGCCTGTGCTTCGCGAACTGCACTGGCTGCCTGTTCGGTGGTGGATCACCTTTAAGGTTGGTTTACTAACCTTTAAAGCCCTACACGATCAGGGACCCGGTTACCTGAAAGATCTTCTGGTTCCCTATTGCCCCTCCATCCTCTCCGCTCCGCCAGTGAGGGATTGCTAGAATTCCCAGGGTTCATTTGAAGCTTTCCGGATCTTGTGCCTTTGCCTTTTCAGCTCCAACCCTGTGGAATTCTCTAACTCGCTGGTTAAGAGAATGCCCGACAGTTGACAGTTTTAAAACTGCTTTAAAGACATATCTTTTTACCTTGGCTTATTCTTTATAGTTATGGTTGTTTAGTGTTTGGATTTTCCTGTTCTATTTATTTTTCTACAGTGCCTTGATTTTGAAAGGCGCTTTATAAATAAACATGATTTGATTTGATTTGATTTAGATTGTGAAATTCATGCAGATCTTCAGTAAAAATTCGAAAAGCTATGCCACTGTCACTCCTTGTTTTGTGAGTGATTCACTGTGATAACAGTGGCTTAGAGTACACTAAGATATTGAATCCAAGTCCAGATCTTCAAGAAGAAATAATATCTCATTAATATAAATTTGACTTAAAGGGATAGTAAATTATTATTTACATAGTTAACCACCCTTCCATCTTTCTTTCCACACCAGTTATGTATTCTGATATGCTTTGACCAATTTTTGATAAATAAATAATCTGGCTTTGGGTTGCCATCAGGTTTACATAGAGTTCCACTCTCCTCACCTGCTACTTTTCTTTCTTTTCATATTTATAAGCCATTTGACATCAATAGCACCATTCCATGCTATTCATCTGAATGACCTGGAATGGTGTTAATGATGTCACTGAATGTTCAGGCAGTATGAAAAGAGAGAGCAGCAACTCCTGAGGAGAGAGGGGTTCAGGGTAGTCACACAGGGAAAAAAATTAGATTATTAATTTAACAAAAAAGGTCAAAAACATATCTGAATATTGGGTAGACACTAAAAGGACAACTGGAGGGCATCTAGAGGAGTAAAAACTGTTTCCTATCACCTTTAAGTTCAAAATTTATTCCAGTACCCATTTAAGTTGATTATTAAGACCAGGCCATTTCCTTACCCCAAGTTTGTAAATCCAGAAGGATTCACAGTTAAGCAACTTGGTATCCAAGCCACCCCCTCCTTAACCCCATTTTGACTCTTTCAGTCACTACGAAGAATGCACAATGTTTAGACACATCACAGCTTACTACAATGCGTTTTGCTGAAGCATTGTCGGAATCCCCATTGGAACCTTGTCTCCTTAAGCTGGCTGTTCCACCCATTGCCTCTCCGATTGCCAGAATCTACACTTTATCCCTTATCCATAGCACCGTGCCAGACCTATGGAAATCTGCAAGAGTAACACCTATCTTTAAAAAAGGTGATCCAAAGGATATGGCCAATTATAGACCTATAGCAATTCTCCCTGTCCTTAGCAAGATCCTAGAGAAAGTAGTTGCATCACAGACCATTGACTACCTTACATGCTACAATCTCCTCTCTGACACCCAGCATGGTTTCAGAAAAGGACATAGCACCACCATGGCTCTTCTTCAACTAACTACTGATATTCTGCCCAACATGGATTCTGGAAAACTCACAGGTGCCATCTTCATTGACCTCACTAAGGCTTTTGACCTTGTAGACCATCCCCTTCTTCTCTCCACTCTCCATAAATTCCATTTCTCTACCCCTGTTGTGGATTGGTTCTGTAGCTACCTGTCAAACCAGTCGCAAACTGTTAAATTTAACTCTTCCCTGTCCAACACGTCGACTATCAACCTTGGGGTCCCCCAGGGCTCTATCCTCGGGCCCCTTCTGTTCTCAATTTTTATCAACAATGCAGCTGAGGTCCTGGAATTCTGCTCGGCTATTCTCTACGCTGATGACCTGATCATCTATACTAGTTCTGCTAGTATTGCCTGTATAAACACATCATTTACCTCAGACGCTAATAAGGTATTAGACTGGCTACTAGACCGTAAGCTTGTACTGAATGAAAAGAAAATGAAAGCCATGCTCCTAGGTTTCGCACTGAAGATTAAGGCCTGTTCTAGTTTGCTGGAGGTTCTTCACCCAGGAGGAATTCCACTTGAAAATGTTACTTTCTTCAAGTACCTTGGGATCCTGCTGGACCAATCCCTGGATTTTAATCTTCACATTCAGTCCTCATGCAAAGCTGTAAACTCGAAATTGGGAGTAGCTTACAAAACGAGCTACATGCTTACACCCTCTGTGAAATTAGCAATTGCCTAAGGTATTCTGCTCCCAACCCTTACTTATGGTGTCCCTATTCTTACCTCTGCCCATAAAACTTCCCTACTAAAATGGGACGTAACTTATAACAATATATGCCAATTTGCCTCTTCGTCGTCTCGACTCAAACATCACTGCCTTCTTTATAAGGATCTGAATTGGCTCTTTCCCTCTGCTAGTAGGCAATACTACCTTGGATCACTAATAAACTTGATCACCTGGGAAAAAAAAACATCCCAGCTGGCGGCATTTCTGGACCCTCAACCATTCTCCCATGGCCTGCGATCAGCTGACAAATCCTTGCTCTATGTTCTGAGATGTCGGATGACTAAAGGCACAGGGACCTTCCAATACTCTGCTCCCAGGCTATGGAATGCTCTTCCACTCAACCTCTGACTGTCTCAGTCTCACCTTAGATTTGAAAGTGAATATCATCGTTATCTGTCCTTAGCTGATGCTTGTACATGCTTTGACCCAACCTGAAGCTCCTGAGACTTACCAGTAATGTCACCCTGCTCTAATCCAGCTCCAAGACTGGCTCCTCTTCCCTTCCCCATATTCTTCCTTCTCTTTGTAAATAACTTCTTGACTACTAGCTCTCTTCCTTCTCGAACCTTGTTGCTGACCATCCACTGTTGTTTTGCCAAATGCCACCCCTGGCCTTCTTTCTGTCAATCTTTCTTGTTACGTTTGAACATTCCTCACTTTTCTCTCTATATAACCTTACTCTCTTATTAACCATTTCACTCCACTAGGTCAGGTCCGTGGTTTTTGCATTTATTATATATCTTACTGCCATTATTTGTATAATGCTTGCCATTATTTTTTGTTGTTTCTACTCATTGTATTTTTGTAGCACTGCTGTACTGTTCCTCTATTTGTATTACTGTTCCCATGTTGCTGTTGTTCCACTGTTCTCTTTTTGTTGTACTCTCCCGGGTCATGCCTGAAAATAGTAATTTTATGGCTAGTGCACCTACCCGGTTAACAAAAACTAAATAAATAAATAATATGGATTTTTAGTAACTCCTTTAATTTTGTTTTAATTTACATGTAACATTGCACTGTCGCTTGTTCACTACTACCTACCTCAAAAGTACCCAAGTCACCACACTGGCAGCATATATAAACAGAGAGGCTGTTCCCAGCAGACGCCTTGAGAAAGTACAAAGAGCTTGCACACAGTGCTAGTCAGGAGGCTCTGCATGCTGCAGCCTCTGTGAGAACTGTTCTGTATCCTTTTTGCACTGCTGTAGCACCTAATAAAGTAAGTTTGCACCTTCTCTTTTAGTGCTTTTGTTATATTACTGGAACTAACATGAACTAGGTTTTTCTCTGTTACGTAACTGTTGTGTTGTCAGCAACAGGGCAGTGAGCAAAGCAAACAGAATGCTGGGATTCATAGGGAGGGGAACTAGCAGTAGAAGAGAGGAAGTTATCCTCCCTCTGTACAGGTCACTGGTGCGACCACACCTGGAATACTGCACAAGGCACTGGAGACCACATCTGAAGAAAGACCACAACGTGACGGTAGTAGAGCACAGAGCAACCAAGATGTACATGGCCTTGGGGATTTGACATACGAGGGGAGGCTGCAGGAGAAAAGGAAGGAAAGGAGTGAATGACTGAGGCGTATAATTACCTGCATGGGATAAACAGAGTAGAGACCAAGGAATTATTCTCTTTGAGTTCGAACACAAGAATGAGAGAGAATCTACTAAAGCTGGCAGGGGTAAGATTCAAAAAGGATTTTCAGCAGCATTTCTTCATGAAAAGGATTGTGGATAAGTGAAATCAGCTACCAGAAGAAGCTGTTCAGGCCAAGTTAATCAGCAGCTTCAAGCAAGAATGGAACAGTAGAGTGGGTTTAGTTAGAAAAAAGGGGGGAACAATAAAAAAGTAGAGGATTGCCATTTGGGCAAGGTTGAACAGTTAGGTGGGGTGGGCAGACTGGATGGGCCAAGAGCCATTTCTGCTCTCAGCGTCTATGTAGCTATGGTATGTAGTATACAATGGAGATCACTAATGCATGCTTTAGTGTTTATTTCCAGTCAAGACTGCTTTTTGAGCTGGATTCCATTAATTGATTCTACTAAAATGGGGAGGGGGTCTTCATGCCCTTTCTTTTTTTTTTTTTTTTGCTTTATATTTTTATTAGGCGAAACCAGCTCACACAAACAGAATTACGTAAGAGGCTCCATCACAATGTAATTTTCATGTACATATAACATAAAACAAAGGATGGGATGAGGAACCCCCCTTAATATACTCTCCACATTGGGGGAAATATAACATAAGGTTTCCTAAATCGTGGCATTTAGCATGCAGCTTCAGGAGTGTCTCAGAGGAGTACACGGTGCCTCCAGCAAACCACACTAGCTGGGGCCGGGTCAAATGACCCGCCATCCTCTGAGGATAAATCTCCATTATTTATTTAGTAGCCCCATAAATCTTAGCATAAGATAGCTTGTTACAAATTTTGTGTTTAAAATTCTAACATATAGGATCAACTGCCTGATGTAATAGGTCTACTTATAAAACGATGCTCACATCTAAATAGAGGAGAAATAGATATACATAAACAATTGAATATACACCATCCTCCCTCTCCTCTATATGCATCCAGGCCTCCCAATGCTGATAAAGTCCACAAGGTCCACAGGTTCTCAACTGAAAAAATACAGGCTGTCGTCTGAAACTCAGGAAGGAAAAGGAAAATCAGAGGGGCAACCTCAGGGAGATACCTCATAAAGAGCATCAGTATGTTACCCCGTCTGGGGATTAAATCTCATTCCTTGATGTTTTGACCTCCCCTCTGATCTACCACATGGTTCTTAGTAATATCTGAATATAAGGATCAGCCCCTCTCCATGCCATTAGGCCCCAGCTGGATAACAGCTCCAGCCCAACTAAGGAAAAACGTGTAATACATGGGCTAAATCTCACAGGAAGGCAAAAGAAAATCAGTACATTACACAGTTACAAATCTAGGCAGTCAGTCTCCTTCAACTTGAGTTTCTGCAGCCTCCTGTTCCAAGATTGGTAAAATCTTCTCGGCTTCCTCTGGGGACCCAAACATATACGTTTTGTCCTGCCAAACGATTCTAAGTCGAGCGGGGAATATCAGCTGATGTGGGACCTTTAGGCTACAGAGTCGACACCTCACCCCATCATAAGCCTTGCGTCTATGTCATGTACCATAGGAGAAGTCAGGAACACCATAATCTCCGCCTCACCATATTTCAGCTGTCGCTTCCTCCTGGCCTCTTGTAACACCCGATCCCGATCTCCAGTGCCTGAGCATACCACCACCATAGTTCGTGGCATGGTCTGTGTTGCTGCTCCTCTGTCGGGGTAAGCCTGTAGGCCCTCTCCAACGATAATGGTGGATCATCCTCACCCAGCCCCAGCAGTCCTGACAAAAAGGTGCGGACGAACCCCAGTGGGTCATTTCCTTCTGCATCTTCGGGTAAGCCTAAAATCCGTAAATTTCTGTGACGGATCTGGTTCTCCACATTGTCTAATCTTTGCCTTAGCCAGGTATTGTCCTTTATTAACTTCGTTGAGACATCAACGGTTTTATTAAGGCTGGTATCCATTTTATTAAGTCTTTGGTCTGTAAAATCCATTTTTATCTCAAGCTCCGCTACCCAAGAGGTTAGGGCATCGAACTTCCTGTCGAGTTCCTGCACAGAGTTGACCAGTTTCAGCAACGTTGCATTTACCGTAGCCAGCGTTAATTTCTCCCGGGTCCACCACAACAGAGGACCCTGCTAAAGCATTTCTAGTAGGCCCCTCATCCCGTTTACTACTCGGAGAAAAGAACTCAGCAGAGGCAGCCGCATTGCCTTTAGTTTTCCCCATATGACCACCTTGTAGGCTGCTCAATCAAATAAAGATGTCGGAGGCAGACTAAAAGACCAAAAGAGGTCACTTTTAAATAGTTTTAATTAAAAGTTCATGGGAGCTCCGATTATGTGCTGCCTTCTGATGAGCTGCTCAGCAGTGACCCCCATGCCCTTTCTTTTTAATGTAAAAACCTTATTTCCATTTCCCCTCATCAATATTGACCCCTACCAATGAGAGGAGGACTGACCCAGGCTCCATAACCTGTGTTTTTTTTTAACTAATGCTGTGTTTGCCTGTGATGGTCCCAGCTGTTGTTGGTGAGGGGAGGAACTGATTGGACTCCTGGTGTTGCCGAAGTTTCCTATGCCTCCAAAACTAACCACACCCAGACTGCAATCAGCAAAAACCCTCACCTCCCTTTGTCAGCCAGCCACCAGCTGAATAGATTAACCACAACTGCATTACTGAGATAGATGAAATTTGTCAGTTTCAGTATTGTGATTGTAGTTAATCTATTGTGACACCAGCTGTCAGAGGAGTGTGGCGGAAGGTTTTTGCTGGCCATCATTTGGGGTGGAGACAGAGAAAGAGAAGGAATTAATTGGGTTGGGGTGGTACTAGACACAAGGATGCTTGGATTAGTGGTGCCATTGTCCAGCAGGGCAGTGCTTGGGATGAGGGAAGGGTTGGGGGTGCCACTGGATACCAGGGAAATGTAACTGGGTGTCACTGAATACAGTCAGCATGGCTTTCAACTGCTAGGTATTTTGCAACATACTAAGTATGTTACATCCATAATGACCCTTGCACCACAAAGATTTACTGATGTTCTTCATAATGCACAAATCGAAAAATTTGGAGCACTCACAACCAAAGAGGCTAAAGAGCACTGACTAGTGCAAAGGCATTTATTTAACTGGTGTCTCGAGTACAAACAAGTTAAAAACCAGCAGGCCTCACTGCGTGTGAACTGCCTTCACACAAATAATGTGCTTAAAGGCAAAATGCACAGCGAATGATGACATTAAATAGTGTTGTCTCAAAGCTATATATACATACCACTAGCAATTAACATACATAACATCAAAGACACAAGAAAAAACCTTAAAAAACTATCAAAAAGAGCTACAGTATTTAATTATCAATTTGTGCTTAATAAAGCTGCAATTTATGCCATACTGTACTCAAACTCATATATGTCACAAGTGTGTAGTTCTCAGCTAAAAAGTATAGTTACTCTAAAACTTGCTAGTTATAAATTATATAAGGGTTTTGGAGCATCCCCAGTTGTAGGCCATCTTCTGTTGGGTACTCAGGAACCTTTACCAAAAGGGGCTAGAGTAGGGTATTTAGTTGCAGCTTGGGAGCTAAAGTAGAAACAGAAAAGGAGAGTTATTAACAAACACTTCCTTATACAAACAACAGTGCTTCAAAAATGGTGCCAGGTCAGAGCCCCAGTTTAATATCACCCCAACAGTATCACAAGTAATCATATCTCTTATTTCCGTAGTTTGCCCTGTTTTGGGGTTGATGAATTCTTTGCTTCGTGAGATCACACCGCAATAAGAACATCCTTTTCAGGGATAACATCTTTGGTTACATAAAGGTAGCAAAGTACTCCTCTCCCTCATCTTCTGTTGTTAGTTATGGACTAAGTAGTCATGTAGAGTGGTAGCCCTGTGATATGACATGTGTGGTGGATTTATTAATTCTATTACTTATTATTTCTTCTGAGGCAGAGAAATTGGCATTTGGGGATGTTGGTGACCGAGTGGCGTTGGTGGCCAAGTGGGTGGGTGTTTTTTAAGTTTTTAGCTGAGAAATATGCACTTGTGACTTATTTGAGTTAGAACACAGTATGGCATAAATTGTAGCTTTATTACACACTAAATAATTGAATACTGTAGCTCTTTTTGATAGTTTTTTAAGGTTTTATCTTGTGTCTTTTATGTTATGTCTGTTAATTGCTAGTGGTATGTATGGGATCCATGACACTGCATCTACAATGTCATTCCAACACAACTTTTCCCTGACACAGCTATGTTAACCGCAGTTGTGATCGGCATTGTGCCATAGGAGATAAAGGTGTTTTTCTGCAGAGGGCTATGCTCGTCCCCCCAACCCCTAATCTCAAATAATCAACTCCGAGTCGGAGCTGATTCGGGAGGAGGTGCGACTTTGGGGAAAGAGTGTTGGGATCCTGGGCAGACTTTACAGTGATGTGTCGATGTTGTCACCATCAACTACATCGCTGTAAAGTTGTCACTGTAGAGACAGCATATGGTATGTATGTACAGTATGTATAGCTTTAGGATAGCTCTATTTTATGTCATCATTCACCATGCATTTACCTTTGAAAAAGCACATTATACGTGTGAACCACGTTAGGCAGTTTACACACAGTAAGGCTTGTTGGTTTTTAGCTTGTTTGTACCTGAAACACCAGATAAAAAAACCTTTGCACTAGTCAGTGCTCTTTAGTCTTTCTCCGGTTGTGAGTTCTCCAAATTTTTTGTTTTATGCCTTGGAGTGTTTCTTTGGTAATACCCAATCGTGGTGTAAGATTTTTTCTGGGATCACTGTTCTTCATAATGTTAGAGTTATTTCTGGACATACAAACTATTAGAACATTTTAAACTAACTTTACAGAAACAGTCTTTAACACTAAATATATGCTGCCCACCATTCTTAGACTTATTATTCTTTAGCTAAAAATAAACTATGCATTTTGGCTAGTTGTTCTGCATTTTAATGGCCAGGGCTATGCTGAGAGCTTGAGAGGTATGGCGGTCAATACCTGGCATAGGACAGTGTGATGGAAGGGGTGCCACTGTATCGAAGGGAGTGCTTACCACAGGGACAAAGTGAGGGAGAGGTGCCAGTGGACACCATGGAATGTTTCTTGGCAAGGGGACTGGTCAAAGGAGGGGTTGCCACAAGGTAGCATTGAGTGCTTGGCACAGGGACATATTTTAAACTGCAGATGACAGAAGATGGGGACTGGGAAGCCCACAACACACTTTGTGACTGAAGGTACACTATCATAAAAACAAAAGAAATATAGAAGTTGATGGCAGATAAGGACTGCTTAGCCTACCTAATCTGCTCATTTTCTCTACCTGTTTCGTATATCACAGATCCTAAACGATCTGCAGCTCGCCCTCTCTTTTCTATCACTAGAGTTCCTTTATGTCTGTCCCATGTGTTTTTGAATTCCCCAATACCTGGATAAGAAACAGTTATCAGACAGTTCCCAGCAAGGGTTCACCAAGGGAAGATCCTGCCAGACAAATATGCTGGCATTTTATGACCAGGTAAATCAATCAATCACTTTATTTAACCAGGCATAAACACCATTGAGCAAGCTCATTTTCAAGGTGGCCCTGGGCATTAATACAATACAGTACACTTCATAAGATTACAATTATGGTGGACAGCGGTGCAAAAAAAACCCAAAAAAAACCCATTGTGAAGGTGCCGGTCAATATGGGCCTATACATACCGGTCAACATAATTAACATGCAAAGGTACATAATGATAAGCTTTACCGGAATGAGAAGAGACAACAATCCCACATAGTCTCCGCTGAGTAAGAGCTCATACCTAAATGATAAAAAATAAGGTGGTATTAAGCAACAGGGTAGAAATTGAGGTGAAAGAGTAGGCAGCCAAGAGGGAGGCCAGAATAGGTAAAAGGTAGAGAATAGGCAGGGCCATCTTGGATTAAGGAAACTAGGCTTGTAGGTCCTAGATTTCTGTTGTTAGGAATGTGGGGTGGATGAGATATTTAGGCATAGGATTTGAGGGTGGCACTTGGGGCTTAGGGGTCATAGGCATCTGAAACAGTTGCATGATTCCTTCAGATAATCTGTTAATAGTAAATAAAAGACTAGACTAAGGGAACTCCTGTAGATGTCCTATTTTTAGATTTTTCCAAAGCTTTTGACAAGCTTCCCCATACAGAACTATTTATTTATTTATTTTTTTTTGTTGACCGGGTAAGTGCACTAGACAAATTCTGCCTATTTTCAGGCATGTCCCAGGGGAAGGGGATACAGATGAATGCCAACTGACCTGAAACCAGATTAAGCTGTTGGTGGTATTTTTAGTGAATTAGTGAAACTAATTAGAGAAATGTGCAAAATAGGGATCCATCCATCTATAACAACTTGGGTTCAGAGTTGGTTGAAAAACAGGAAGCTGCACATATGTATTAGAGGCCAATACTCAGACTGTGTGGGGTGTCCAGTGGAGTGCCTCAGGGATCAGTGTTGGGCCCCTGTCTCTTTAATTTATATGTGATTACACTGCAAGTTCACCATCAGAAGGTCTGGATGAACAAATTTGCAGATGACTGCAGATTGGGAGCAGAGATCGATGCCAGGCAAGGGATATCACCTCTGCAGGAGATTATAAACACCATAGACAACTGGACAGAGAAATCCAAACTCACCCTAAATTCAGAGAAGTGCACAGTTATGCACTTGGGGAAAAATAATCCAGGTATATTTTACACCCTGGGGAGTGTACCCTTGAAGGCAACAGTGGAAGAGAGAGATCTGGGGGTCATAATATCCAAAGACCTGTCATTTTCTTCTCATTGCAAGAATATAGCACAAAAGGATAACAGGATCCTGAATTGCATACTTAGGAATATATCAGCTAGAACCAGGGAGGTCATCTTGCCTATTTATACTTCATTGGTGAGACCAGTTATGGAGTATGGAGCCCAGGTTTGGGCACCATATAAAAAGAGAGACATGGCACTTCTGGAGAGAGTACAGCAATGGACCACTAGGGCGATACATGATATGTCAGGGAAGAGCTATGAAACGCATCTAAAAGAACTGGACTTGTATTCATCGGAGGCAAGAAGGAAAAGGGGGGATATGTGCTTAGTGCACTGAGCTTGGAACAGCAGTGATATCTGGGACCTTACTGGTCTAGAAGAAAATGTTAATATTTACAGTACTAGATCCCATCCTCTGCAGTTAACTACACAAAAATTGAGATTGGTACATACCAGTTGGTGGTTTAACCAACGTGTAGTCCATGACTGGAATAGGTTACCACTTGAGGTAGTGGCAAGTTCAACAACAGCAATATCTAAACATAGGTGGGATCAATACATGAGATCAACTAGGAACCCAGCATGTTTAATTATGAATAATCTAGAAATGACCGGTTGGATTTCTGCTTGCGACGCTGGTGACCCGGGTTCAGGAATGGACCTAGATCATCAGAGGGCTGGCCAGGGGGAGAGGGATGGACTGTTCTCCTTCTCCAGGGGGAAGGTGGGGAGAACATCCAGTGCTTGAGGGACCCCTGGAGGAAGCCTGGGGACCCACAAGCAGCCGGCCTCTGGACATCCTAGGAGGTGGGGCAGACATGGGACATCATTGTATGTCCCTGCTCTAAGAAAAATGGGGAAAAAATCACCATAGCCAGCATTCTCATGACGCCTACCTCACCGCTCCTTCATTCACTCCCAGGCCGACTCCCCGACCTGACCAAAGTCCATAGCACTTTGGCCAGTGCCGCGGCCACACCCTGGGGGGCAAGCCAAGGGGGTAATGGGGAGTAGTAGCTCATATGGGAGTGGAGGGCAGTGAGGACCATGACTGGGGCTGAAATCACCCATGCTGGCATGCAGACAAAAAGTATAGTAAATTGGGACAAAAAAGAATAACCTAGAAATTGTGGCAAGCAATAAGGATGCAAATCCATTAGCTCTGTACATATCCTATGAATCCTATTGTTTTTGCCCCTGCAATCATTGTTGGGAGGCTGTTCCATGGATCCACCACCCTTTCCATGAAAAAATACTTTGTCATGTTACCCCTGAGTCTACCTCCCTCTATTTTGATATCATGGCACCTTGTTCTTGAACATCCTTTTTTTTTTTTACAGAAGCTACCCTCTTGTACCCTATTTACACCCTTGAGGTATTTGAAAGTCTTTATCATATCCCCCCTCCAAGGAATACATATTGAGATCTTCCAATCTCCCCTCATATGACTTTTGGTGCAGCCCCTGCACCATTTTTGTCAACCTTTTCTGAACTGCTTTTACTCTGTCTATGTCCTTCTGAAGATGTGCCTCCAGAACTGAACACAGTACTCTAGATGAGGTCTCACCAATGTTCTGTACAGTGGCATCACCACCTCCTTCCTTTTGCTGGAGATACCTCTCCCTATGCACCCCAGCATTCCACTGGCTATCATAGCCCGGATAGGGCTAGACCAGGAGCAGCCTTATAACATGGCTTCTCACATTTATTTTAAGGGAGTGCTCCATAAATGTCCTCTTTGTCTTTATATTTATGGGTGGTGAAATGTTGTGGCAAGAACATGGAAAGGGGTTATTTCTGAAGCAGATAAGTAGGGGTACCACATTTCATAGAGAGTGCCACCATCAGGCAGAGACCATTGCACATATTATCAGTTCACCAGTCAGTCAGTCAGTTAACTAGTTAGATATTTTCCATACTTGGATAGTCTCAATGATGGGAAGTCCCTAGATTAAAGAGGACCCTGTACAGTGGGGAGATAGGCAACACTGCAGTTATGGTAACCTGGATATCATCATCATTATGATATGTGGGTGTGTTTCAAAGAAACTGCATCCAAGACATGGCTATGTTATATTGGGATTAACAGTATAATAGAATGTAATCATATGTCATATAAAATCTTTCATACAAACTATCACAAAATGTTTTGTTTCATATAAACAAGAGAAGGAAAATAATATTAGAAACAGTATGTTAATTTAGGATACTTCCTTTGTGTCAACTGCATGGACCAGAGACTGCTTTGGCATGCTGGCAATGCAGGTACCCTGAGTCCATTACATCAGGTGTGGAAGTGGGCAGGGAGGGCTAGGAGTTCCTGCATGGATGCTCTTCCCTTGGGTAGGGTATGTCCCAAGCGCCATTCCTGTAGTGACACTTATGGAAGGTGTGAGAAGAGTTATTGATGCTTTGGGTGACCGTGCCATATCAGGCACCTCCTCAAATAGTCATGAGTGAGGGCCCAGCCAGTTCTAGTGGTGGGATGAGCCAAACAGAAGACTATGCCCTGTGGACACATGACATCTGCTACCAAGGGGTTACTACATCCATCGGGCAATATAAATATGCTAGTTGCTTTCCCGCTACTGTGTGCCACCAGTGAAATACTACTTCCTCCTGTGCGCAGTCTCAGGTACACATCATAGAAGAACCTGTCTCAGGCTTATGCTGGGAGGTGGAGGGATAAGGTGCTTCGAGGGTCTAGATAGACAGAAGCACTAGCAAGACCACAGAGACCCAGAATGGGAAGCAGATCAAGCAGCAGGACTGAGCAACTAGCCAAGCGGGTATGAATAAGAAACATACTGGTATATCCTTACTTTAATTTATCTACATTATAATACAATGCTAACAGTGTAAAAGCTGTGAGATACTCTGTCTTGGATGGCCAAGGCACACATGACAGTTTTCTGTTTTTTCTGCATAGCACAGAAAATACTAGGGCTTGAATGACAGACTTTTCTATTAACTCATTCTTCAGATATAGATATACAGTATAGAGATATAATACATAGATGGGGAATTTTATTTATTTTTATTTATTTATTTAGCTTTTGTTGACCAGGTAAGTGCACTAGACAAATCCTGCCTATTTTCAGGCACGACCCGAGGGAGGGGGATACAGATGAATGCCAACTGACCTTGAACCAGATTAAGCTGTTGGTGGTATTTTTAGTGAATGAGGGAAATTTGGCCAGGACACCAGGGAAATTCCCCTACACTTTTCGATAAGTGCCATGGGATCTTTAACATCCACCTGAACTACCACCAATCCAGGCAGATGGGACCTCGGTTTAACGTCTCATCCGAAAGACGGCACCTCAGAAATGCAGCACCCCTCTCATGCTGCATTACAGTGTCAGTACTGGGATATTAACCCAAGTGCCAGATGTGGAAACTGAACCCACAGCCCTCTGATCTCCCGGCCTCAGAGGCAAGTGTGCTACCTACTGAGCCACTGACACTGACTGATATAAAAGGCCATTTGTTATTTTCCTGTATACCTGTAACTGAATTATCAATTGAAACAATATGCTTTCACTAACCACACAATTAAAAGTATATACCTACGCTAAAATTATATACCTATGCTAATCAAACAATTAAAAGTACATACCTACACTAAAATTATATGCCTACACTAATCAAACAATTAAAAGTATATACCTACACTAAAATTATATACCTACACTAATCACACAATTAAAAGTATATACCTACACTAAAATGATATACCTACGCTACTCAAAAAATTAAAAGTATATACCTACACTAAAATTATATACCTACACTATTCAAACAATTAAAAGTATATACCTACACTAAAATGATATACCTACACTAATCACACAATTAAAAGTATATACCTACACTAAAATTATATACCTATACTAATCAAACAATTAAAAGTATATACCTACACTAAAATTATATACCTACACTATTCAAACAATTAAAAGTATATACCTACACTAAAATTATATACCTACACTAATCAAACAATTAAAAGTATATACCTACACTAAAATTATATACCTACACTAATCAAACAATTAAAAGTATATACACTTACCTACACTACATTAAACCCTGTGGGACAATAATAATAGCACAATTAATGTATCATTAGGAAGTCAACCAAACTAAGTAACAAGCTGCAAAATAACTTGGAAAAAAAGACAAGCAAAACCTTCCCAAACCCAAAAGTCCCCCAAACTCCTACATGCACTCTGTACACATCATTGCTTCTTGTTGCAAGAGGTCTTCCATAATGCAATCACATATGGGAGCACCTTATAAATAGCCTTTCTAATGTATTATATTCAACAAACGATGGGTACGGGTGACATACTCAGAAGTATATCCATCTCAGGGACTAACTGGACTCATGGCCTTGTAGCCCTAATTAGCCCCCTCAATGGGTATACATCCTTGTATACCACCCTTACCCATTAGTTATTTTATATGCTGCATTGATGAATATATTATGGTTGAATTGCAAAGTGTACAAACTAAAGAAATGAAAAATTAGGGTTTGTGGTGCAGCATACGTTTATTATGAATCTTTGGCTGATTGGTGGTGAGGTGTTTCTCAGAGTTTAAATGATCATGTGATGGAGTGTTGAATGGTCATGTGATGTAGTGTTACACTAAAATTAGCACCCTCTATGCAAGCATTGCAGTGTGATTTACTTTGAGTAGCACAACATTAATGGTATTAGGGTAATGGTAGTCCTGTGTCACATGATCATTCAAGCCCCTCAAAACACCACATCACCTTTTGGTCAAGGTTCCATGGACTTTGAACCCCATATTTTCCCCACAGCATCAACGTAGCTTTGTGCAAGTAATTCCCTTATATTTTGAATATGTTGTGTAATAAGTGCCACCTTTAGCTTTTGCCTTTCTTACACCCACTGATGAACACAGCTTAGTGATGCTCACTGTGCCATTCCTCCAGTTTGCTTCACGAGTGGCCCTACAGTCACTCATGAAGCAGTTACATAATAACGTGTACTGCACCAGACCTGTAGCTTACTTCGCGAATGGCCCTGCAGCCACTCTTGAAGCAGCTACATAATGATGTGTACTGCGCCAGACCTCTACCTTACTTCACAAGTGGCCCTACAGTCACTCATGAAGCAGTTACATAATAACGTGTACTGCACCAGACCTGTAGCTTACTTTGCGAGTGGCCCTGCAGCCTCTCAGGAAGCAGCTATATATCCTGTAATACAAAATCACACATGCCCCCACAATGCAAAGCATCATGGGCTGCATATGCAAATCACCACAGAATATTATGCTGGTTTAACTTTAAGCAGAAATGTATATATCCTGTAGCTTACTTTGTGAGTGGCCCTGTAGCCACTCAGGAATCATCTATATAATAACGTGTACTGCACCGCACCTGTAGCTTACTTCACAAGTGCCGCTGTAGTCACTCAAGAAGCAGCTATATAATAATGTGTACTGCACCAGACTTGTAGCTTACTTTGCAAGCGGCCCTGCAGCCACTCAGGAAGCAGCTATATAATAACGTGTACTGCACCACACCTGTAGCATACTTCGCGAGTGGCCCTGCAGTCACTCAGGAAGCAGCTATTTAATAATGTGGACTGCACCATTTTTTATAGAAAAAATAAATAAAATAAAATAAAAAATACATACTCGGCTGAACCAGATAACATATCACCAAAAATGTTAAAACTTTTATCACCTTATATAGCTACCCCGTTAAGAATACTGATCCTAAAAAAGTTAACTGATAATGGTGTACCACCAGATTGGTATCCGCAATTGTGATAGCAATACACAAGAAGGGAAGCAAGTCAGATCATACTAACTATAGGCCTATTAGTTTGACATCCCTCCCCGGGAAAGTCATGGAGTCCATTCCCAAAGATATGATAAATGGGTACTTGGAAAATAGTGGCCTGAGAGATAGGGATCAGCATGGTTTCATATCAGGCAGATCATACAGTATGTAACAAATCTGTTGTGTTTTTATGGAAACATACCAGCAGTGCAGGATAGAAGAATACTGGCTGACTGCATTTACTTGGATTTTTCTAAGGCCTTTGACAAAGTCCCACACAGTGGTATTATACAAAGTCTGATAGACATTCAGATAGACCATAGAATCATGAGATGGATTCTGGGCTGGCTGTGAGGTGGAACACAGAGGATGTGTATAAATGACTGTTACTCGACCCCTGTTCCTTCACAAGTGAGGTGCCACAGGGTTCGGTCCTGTTTCCAGTGCTGTTCCAGATATTTATGTCCAATATGGGTCAGTAGGCAACTAATTGGCTGAGTAAATATACAGATGACACAAAACTTGCAGGCATTGCTAGCAACTGGCTAAACAATAGTACCCAGAGAGTGCTAGTAAATGGATGTCTGTCGAGGGAAGGTAATGTAACCAGTGGTGTTCCAAAGGGGTCAGCAGTGGTCAGTACTGGACCTATCCTATCTTCAGCATCTTTATAGGAGACCTTGCAGATGATTTGAAAGGGAAGGTTTGCCTGTTCACAGATGATACTACGCTCTGCAACAGAGTGGACTCACAGGAAGGGGCAAACAACATGAAAACTGACCTTAGAAAGTTGAAGGAATGGTCCAGGGCTTGGCAGTTAAAATTTAGTGCCAAAAAATATAAGGTAATGCACCTGGGTAGGAGGAACCCACGAAATAAGTCTGCACTCGGAGGACATCAACTCAAAGAAACACAGATAGAGCAAGATCTTGGCATAGTGATCACTGATGACTTAAAAGTAGGAAAACAGTGTGAGAAGGCAGCACAGAAAGCAAATGGCATCCTTGACTGTATTAGTAGCCACTCTACCCTCATCGGTCAGACTGGTTTCACCCATTGCTTCCCTAAAATCTGGAATTTCCTCCCCCCTGAAATACGACACTCCTCCTCCAACTACTCCCTTACCTCTCCCTCAGCTGTTCCTGCTTTAACCCTCCTTAATACCTATCCCCAGTTTCTGCCTTCCTACCCTGACCCCCCGGCAGGGTTCTCAACATCCTGAAGGGGAAATCAGGAAATGCCTACCCCTTCTCCTCATATTCAGTACTTGCCTCTCCCCCTCTCTTCTCCACCTGCCCTTCTGGGTCACCCATGTGCACAACCTACCCCATCCTTTTTACTCCAATAGCACTGGCATACTACCTTGAACCTGCTTCTGGTACGCTCATGCACTATAAATGGTTCTGTCGCATTATTACTGTTTTGTACATTTATATGTAATTTTTTACGATTTTGGACATGTATTGTAATTTACCCAATGTTCCACTACTGTTTATTGTGCAATACCATGTGTTCCAACTGTTGCACAATCTTACAGTGTTGCATTGTTTGTGCTACCCACATACTATTGTAACTGATCATCCTTCACAACCCCCTTCCACCAGGTCACACCGTGAGATGAGCAACCTGTTGTTCAGTGTGCCCTACTGGTGAAATATTTTAATAAATGAACAGTAGGGGAATTACTAGTAGGAAGCAGGAGGTTATCATGCCTCTCTACAGGTCCTTGGTAAGGCCACACCTGGAATACTGCAGTCAGTTCTGGAGACCTCACCTCAAAAAGGACACTGACTGTTTGGAGACGGTGCAAAGAAGAGCTACAAAAATGGTGCAGGGTCTACATCACAAAACATATGAGGTGCGACTCAGGGAATTATATTTATACTCCCTCAAGCAAAGAAGAAACAGAGGTGACATGATCGAAACATTTAAGTATGTGAAAGGAGCTAAACACAGCTCAGGCAGGTAATCTATTTCAGCACAACACAACAGCACGTACAAGGGGCCATAATTTGAGGTTAGTGGGAGGTAGGTTCAAAACCAACCTCAGGAAGTTCTTCTTCACGTGGAGAGTGGTGCAACCATTCAAAAGCCTGCCCCAGGAGCTAGTAGCATCAAAGACAATTAGAGATTTCAAACTTGCATGGGATAGGCATTGCGGACAGGTTAGGTTGCAGGCAACATGAGGAGGGTGGTCTTTTGGGGCAGACTAGATAGATCACACGGTCCCCATCTGCTGACATTTTAATTATGTTCTTATGATGAAGACTTAACCAAACTCCAAATAGATTTAGACAACATACAAAAACGGGCTGACTACAGGGGGATGAGTTTAAATACAGATAAGTGTTGTGTTATACACTTGGGGTGCCATAACAAGGAAGGAACATATTTCCTAAATGGACTATCACTTAGGGATTCTCACAAAGAAAAAGACCTAGGAATAAACAATCACAAAAAAACTAGCTTATGATACAAACTGTAATAACCAAATAGCTAAAGCTAAAAAAGTACTCTGGACTGTTGAATGAAATTTTAGAAGCAGGGATGAACAGGTGATGATGCCTTTGTATAGATCATATGTCAGATCATTACTCGACTATGGAAGCCCTGTTTGGGGTCAAATAACAAAGGGTAGTACTAATAGAATAGAAAAAATGCAACGGCAGACTACTAAATTGATATATACTCTAACAACATTACTTTATAATGACTGCCTTCAGAAATTAAATCTGATGTCACCTGAGACCAGAAGAGTACAGGGAGACCTACTATTATGCTACGACATAATGTAAGACAACTACCTTCTAAGCGAATTAGACTTCAGATTCAAAAATGATAAAATGGGCACAAGGGGCATCCACTACAACTAAGACCAAAGAAATTTAATACAAATAAAAGGAAGGCATTCTACACATAGAGGGTGGTGAATCCATGGAATGAATTACCACTGGAGGTCATAACCAGTAAAGACAAATAACAATTCAAAAGAAGATTAGATTCATATGTTTTAGATGGAAACCACTTGACATATTATGGGTAAAGTGACAGGAGCTCACGTGGGCCAATCACCTTCTCAGCTCCTTACACCTTAGTGTGCACCTTATATTATAGACCTGTAGCTTACTTTGCAAGTGGCCCTGCAGCCTCTCAGGAAGCAGCTACATAATAATGTGTACTGCACTAGACCTGTAGCTTTTATTTTATTTGAAAGTTGATAACCGAGAAAGGCACCACTGAGCCGAGGCTCGTTTCCATGTGTGACTCGGGGAAAGGGTACATAGGGAATAAAAATGACATAACAAAGCACAAGTAAAATACTGTTGAGCAAAACACGGGTGAAAAAGAAGGGTGAAGACTGGAGGGTGGCCAGATTTTGTCTGGAACCAAAATGAACTGGAAACATCCCGTTGCAGGACAAATAAACAATAAAGCAGATATACAATACAGTGTATGCAAAGCAAATACAGTCAAAACGAGGGACATGGATTAAAACCACAAGGGTAGGAGACAATCCAACACAGGGAAAATAGTATGAAATGCAATGAGAGACAACTACGAAACCACAGTTTACTACAGATTATACATAGAGCCAGACCTGCAAAGACATAAAGTAAAATTGAGACTTGGCACAAGACTCAAGAGCAAGGTCCGACGGAGTAAATACTGAGGACATAACAGAAAAAAGGGGAGAGTAGACCTAGGAGTGGACTTAGGAGGAGCGATGATGGGGGGGATAAAATTAGGTGTTTAAGTAGGAGAGGGTAGAGGGACAATGAGAGCAATGCAGAAGAATTTGGAGGAGCCGCTTGAGTGAAAATGAGGAGTAGAAAAGTCGGAGGTCAGAGGGGAGGTTATTCCAGGGGGAAGGGAAATGGAAGAAGAATGCAGATTGACCAGATGCAGAATTAGGGCATGTGATAGAAAAGGTACATGGACCTCTGTGGTGAAGAGAGTAGTTTGAGGAGGCAGCTTGGGAGAGGCGGGTGGAGAGATATGATGGGAGGGTGCCAAACCAATACTTTGCAACAAAGGAGGCACAGTGGACCATTCTCCTGTGGGGTAGAGGAGCAAAGGATAGGGCAGAATACAGATTGCAGTGGTGAGTAAGGGGGGTAGGCAGAGACAAAACAGCAGAAGGTGTTTAGAATGGTATCCAGTCTGGTTAGAGCAGACTGAGAGACTGTGCTGTACACCACATCGGTGTAATCAAAGATGGGCAGGATCATTTTTGATACCAAGTTGCGGCGGGTGGAAAGAGAGAGTCTATCTTTATGTCAATATAGGACAGCCAGCTTGGGGCATAGTTTAGTGCAGATGGTGTTGACATGGGTTGAGAAGTCCAGGTGGCAATCCAACCAAACCCCCAAATATTTGAAAGATTCTCAAGAGGGGCACCGTCCAGGGTGAAAAAGATGGGTTAAGACTGGAGGGTGGCCAGATTTTGTCTGGAACCAAAAGTCATGGCCACAGTTTTTTTAACATTCAGTTTGAGCTGATTTTCCTGGAGCCAAGTTTGAACTTTATTGAAGTCCTCTTGTAGGGGGTGACCGTACACTGATGACAAAGGGCCCAGAGATGAAAATGATAGAATCATCAGCATACATATGCATATTTGAAAATTTGCAGAGTGAGGGCAGATTGTTTATGAATATGGAGAAAAGGATAGGCCCAAGGATGTAGCTTACTTTGCGAGTGGTCCAGCAGTCACTCAGGAAGCAGCTAAATAATAACATGTACTGCACCAGACCTGTAGTTTACTTCGCAAGTGGCCCTGCAGCAATTCAAGAAGCAGCTATATAGTGATGAGCTCTACACCAGACCTGAAGCTTGTTTGTGGACCACTCATGAAGCATCTGCAAAAGAACGCTGACTAATAATGCTCACTGCACAAGAACTATAGCTTGTTTTGCGAGTGGCCCTGCAGCCTTTCAGGAAGCAGCTACATACTAATGTGCACTGCACCAGACCTGTAGCTTACTTTGTGAGTGGCCCAGCTGCCACTCAGGAAGCAGCTACATAATAACGTGTACTGCACCACACCTGTAGCTTATTTCACAAGTGGCCCTGCAGCCACTCATGAAGCAACTATATAATAATGTGTACTGCACCAGACCTGTAGCTTACTTCGCAAGTGGCCCTGCAGCCACTCAGGAAGCAGCTGTATAGTGATGAGCTCTACACCAGACCTGAAGCTTGTTTGTGGACCACTCATGAAGCATCTACATAAGAACGCTGTCTAATAATGCTCACTGCACTAGAACTGTAGCTTGCTTGTGGGCCACTCATGAAGTAACTGTTTAGTGAAACTCAAAGTGCCAGATGCTGCATCATCATTACACACATGCCAAGGACCTGTAGCAGACTTACTGAGTGAGTCTGCAGGCTACTCGCAAAGCAGATGCATCATCACATGCATTGCCCCAAACCTGTAGCTTGCTTTGCACGTGGCCCAGCGGACATCTATATTTGTTCAAGACATCTATATTTGTTCCATTTTGAAGATTAAGTGTCATGAAATCAGAAGTTGTATCACATGAAAACAGGCTTGCAAGTCACTAAACCAGGTTTCCGAGTCATGAAAATATTCTCTAAGTATTTTTTTAATAAAACACTTGAATCTACCTTCCACCTTCCACTGTGGACCACATAAGTTTCAGTTCAGTTCAGACTTCACTTCAAACAGATTTACCTGTTTTTGTACATAAAGGTTTCTGTTCTTTTCCCCCATGTTGGTGGCAGTAGCACTGCAGTATGTAGCTACCTCCCCCAAGAGGAGGAAAGTGTCCTCTGAGTGTTCTGGTTTCCTCACTGTCTAGCCCCCAATGACAGAGGCTCATTCTTATATTTATTTATTTATTTATTGAATTTTGCTGACCCGGTAAGCCCACTGGGCCTAGAAGTCCCTTTTTCAGGGGCAACCGGGGGGAAGGGGGATACAGATGGTAAGCAACTGAAATTGAACCAGATTAAGCTGTTGGTGGTAATTTTTAGTGCATAGGAGAAATTTGGCCAGGACACTTGGAAAATTCCCCTACTCTTCCAGTAGGGGGAACTTGTAGCTGTGAGATGGAGGAGCCAGAGGAGGCTAAGACACTGACGGAGATGGCTGGGATGCACCCTAGTGAGGATGGCCAGCAGAACCATCCAAAACCTGCTTCTCTGATGGAAATGGAGAATATCCTGATACAGGGAACTAGCACTGGAACCAACTATATGGTTCAGATGGACATGGAGGATACGGAATTACGGAGGGCGGAACAAAATTTGGAGGAATTTACCAGCAGACAGAAGGAGGAGGAGCTTTTGACCCAAATTCCCAAATTGGAGACCAAGTATCATTTGGAGAAACAGCAGATTGAGGAGAATAGCCATTTACAGAACAATAATGTAAACCAATGCCTGTTATGCAATGTAATGTACTGTACTCTGTAACAAATGTTGTCCCTGTATCTCTATGTATGACGTGGAACCTTTGTAAATGTAAATGAGTCCTTGACTCAAAGGTCTTTCTGAATTTCCTCAATAAAAAAATAATAAATAAATAAATAAAAGGAAGAGGTTAACAGAACACTCACCAACTGTTGATAGCGCACCAAAAGTTTTTATTTTCGGCCCAGATTCAGGATCCCCAGATGTAATTATGCAGCAACAACCTTTGGCTGATGCAGCAGAGATGGATAAACAAGGATGGACTCCCAGTAAAGCACTCCTAAAAGTGGGCTGGTTACCAATGGGAATGGGGGGATGGATTCCCGACCCCAGTATACTGGTTCATCGACTAAAGACAACTCCTGATGAGATTGTCCAGAACCCACAGGACTCTGAGAATCCAGAAATAACATTGGCGCCCCCATCACCGATGGCTGTGGAATCACAACAACCTTCAACCTCAACTTCAGCAGGTACTATTTCAGTTTTAAATGAGAGTGTACCCGAAGTGTTTTTTTGAGGCTTTAACTGAAGTCGTACCAGCTATGTCAGAACAAACATGCAACATTAATACAGATTCTAATGCTGATACTGAGACTCCAACTGTTACTTATGCTAGCTCGTTAAAAAAACATTGGAGCAAGTGAAGAAAAAGCACGCAGTTAGGCTGCAGTATATGGGCCAGCTTGAGTACCCCCCCCCCATAGATTTTATGTGGGAAAACAATTACTGAAACAAGGCATGGACTTCACGCCCTCGGACGTACATGCTTTAATCCATGCCCCTGGAGAACCTACCTTTGATATTAGCTTTAGGAATGCTAGCTTGCTTGATAGGTTTTGGACCCTTCACATGGCTCAGAAAAGAACTCCCTTATGGTCCCCCTTTCAAGCAATACCCCTCACAAAGCCAATGTTCAAAATGGTTACCATCCTATTTAGGAATGAAGGGGTTAATATCACTGATGTGGTGTTCTGGTTAGAGAAAAAATGTAAATTGCAGGGCACACCAGACCCCATAATGGATAGGAAAGGATTTGGATGGGGGGGGGGGAGCTGGAAAGTAAAGGTTAAACTGAGACAGGACAATGCGGGCATGTCTCATCTCCCCAATTGCTTTTACTTAGGGAAGGATAAAGGCATACTTTTTACCAAGGGCAACACCACTCTTGTTACAAATGTGTGTCCCATAGGCACATCAGTAATTTCTGTGAGGTAGTGAAATGTCTCCAATGTGGTGAAACAGGCCATACGGGCGCCCACTGTATTTCAACCCCTTTATGCCATCTTTGTGACGAAGCTGATCATTCCTTCTTTTCTTGCCCATGGGCGTCCCATAACACAGACAATGCAAACTATGCAGAGCAGGATTTTTATATTGATCAGGCCACAAAACAGGGAACAGGACATGGGCCTAAAACATGGCCTCTCCAGCAGCAGTAAGATACAGAGAGTGCTGCCCTAGTGGTGAGGGTAGAACCCGCCCCAACCTCCACAACCCTCTCCCCAAGTGACAGAGTATTATCCGAGACCGAAATGTTACCTCCACCCCCTCCTCCCCCTGTTCCTGAGGAGATGGCCTTCCAAACAATTTTCTCTAAAGGGAGCAAGGAGGTAGGACCCTTCCCTCCCTAAAACAACAGATTGCATACCTTTGCAAAACAAATTCACTGCTTTATCATGGGGAGAAACAGAAATGGAGGAGGATTCTGATGTTATGTCAGAACAATCCTCACAAAAAGAAGGAACGTCAGATTTAGAAGAACATGTTCCCATCACTGCAGAAACAATTAAGAAGAAAAGGGCAATGGGGACTAGATATAGTTTAAGGAAAAAGAAGGCCCCAGACTGAAAAAAATGGAGTCAGATATTTTCCTAGCCTCTCTTAACATGAATAGTTTAAAATCAGAGAGGAAAAGAAAATCTACTTTTGCTTACTTTGCCCACCATAAATATGATTTTGTCTTTTTCCAAGACACCTGTATCACTACAACGGAGATACAAAATTGTAGTACAGATTGGATTTGGGGAGCTACCTATTGGTCTGTGGGGTAAGATACCTGCAGCGGAGTGGGGATTTATGTCAACAACCCACTGGCCAAAGTAACTAGAATACTTGTCATATCACTAGGCCGGGCAATGCTTTTAGATGTAACCCTGGAGGAACAAGATTTTCGACTTATTAACGTATATGCACCCCAAGATAAAGCCGAAAGGGTACAATTGTTTGGACAAATACATCCGTATGTATTAACAGCAAAAGCGGTCCTCCTTGGTGGGAATTTTAATTGTAGTAGGCATAAAAAAGATAGCTGTTCAGTATCTGAGAAAACTTATTGTGATCCAGGGTTTTTAAACAAAATGCTGGCTTTGACCAAATTAAAAGATGTTTTCTTAGAATGTCATTCCAACCCTCAGTACACATACTTTAAAGGAGTTCTGAAAACCAGGCTAAATTATTGGTTTATATCCCCTTATTTACCGGTAACCCATTCAAAAGTCCTTCCAGTTGCCACTTCTGACCATTCCTTGCTGGAAATTAAAATTTCATACTCGCCAGAAGTAACTATAGGAAAGGGGTATTGGAGGTTAAATACCACTCTGTTAGATGATAAAGATATTTGGTAAGGCATTCTTGATATCACTGAAGCCTGAAAGTCTGTACTATTTCTCTATGCTTCTCCAGTAGACTGGTGGGAGCACAGTAAGAAAGATTACACTGATTTTTTGAAAACAGCAAGGAAAATCACAGGCAGTTTGGCAGTTTTCGAACCACAAAATATGAGAAATTAAGGAGACAACTATACCATCTTTCCTCCCTTCAGGCAGACTCTAACCAACATTATTCAGCACAAATTAGAATAGTCAAAACTGAACTAGCCTCTTATCAGTATGACAGGCGGCGCTCTTTGGAGTTCGAGCAGAGATTTAACACTACAGGGAATCAGGCACATGCTAACCCCTATGAAACTTGTATAACCAATGCGAATAAAAAAACAATTTCTTCTCTAAAAATTGGAACCCAGACTATTCAAGGTAACTCAAAAATTATGACTGCAGTTGAAAATTATACTAGTACACTATATGGGATGGCCCATAAGGAGTCAGAGGAAACCATTATATGGTTGCAAAAGGGATTTTTGCCAAAACTCTCCCTGATGGATGGTGCACCGCTTCAAAACCCCGGTTTAGAGAAAGAACTTCAGACAGTCATATCACAACTTACGGTAGAAACAGCACTGGGACCAGACTGTTTGTCCCATGCCTTTTATAAAAAGCTTATATCTCTTTTACTTATGGAACTTACGATTCTTTATAACTTTATGTTACAACAAGATATATTACCTGATGCTATGTATTCTGGACTGATGATCCTCATATATAAGTCAGGAGATAAAGAATCCTTAACTAATTGGAGCCGATCTCATTATTAAACTCAGATTTTAAGATTTTAACAAAATTATTGAACAATAGGATGATGGCAGTGATACCTCCCATAATACATCACACTCAGACATGTTCAGTACCAGAAAGGAAAATCTCGGACATATTAATAATGATTAGAGAAATCCTAGAGAAAGGAGACAGTGGAGAACTGATGGGATACCTTCTAAATATAGACCAATCAAAGGCCTTTGACAAGGTCTCACACACATATCTCTGGACATGCTTAGCAGAGTATGGATTTCCTGTTCAATTTATTAAATGGATACAGCTGTGCTATAAAAAAGCCACCTTATCCCCTTATGTCAACCGAAGGATAGGACTACCATGTAGCATTAACATAGAAGTTCTCCAGGGATGTTCCCTAAGCCCCACCCTGTATTTACTGTCCCTAGATCCCCTTATTAAACACATTAATGTTCATTCAGATATACAGGGCCTTTCTTTCTCTAGTCAAGAAGCAGAAGTTAAGACTCTCGCTTATGATGATGACTTGTGTATTTTAATCGCTGACCAAACATCTGCCCCACATGTAGCTTATGTTTTTAAGGAATTTTCTGCCATTTTAGGATCCCAAATTAATTTGCAGAAGAGCAAATGCATTCCCATTGGACAGGGATCAGTGGACAAAGATCAGATAATAGACATTCCTCTTATCCCCCTAGGAACAAAAGTCCCAGGTATCTATTTTGGTTACCCTGATTATGTGCAATTTAACTGGGAATACACAATTAATATTGCTCTCGATAGGATTGCACGATGGAATCAATGGAGAATGTGCAAAAAAAAAGGATATACATGATTCATACCTTCTTGCTACCTACGTTCCTCATCTCAGCTATGTATACCCCCATCCAAAAATCTGAAATAGACTCCCAGCTGTTTTTTCAAAGCATCTGGGGAGTCGCTTGAACCCATAAAAGAGGTATCCTATATTTAGAAATAGCTTTAGGAGGTTTAAAGATGATCAATCGATTGCTTTCTATCATAGTATTTTTTTATTTGCTAACATTAAGCCCATCCTTGCAGGGAATTTAGCTTTTTGGTGCCCCTTGGTGGCAGACCACTGATCCCCTTTAGTACAAACATGGAGGCAGGCAGATATTTCACCCAAACAAACCAGGTTAACGTCCTATGCAGTCTATATCTGAGACTACTTTAGTAAAATCAAATCCTGGAAAGTTACACTAGCGTCTCTCCTGTCACAGGACAGAAAGCAGTTCTATTCAAATACACAGCAGCAATATTTCATGGTCCCCCCACCTTATTTAGAAAGACCTCGGATGGAAACAAAATATATTTCAGATCAATTTTTAGATAAGTGGATACCCCCCAGATGTGGGACACAGTGTGGTTCTGTGCCCATGGGAAACTGCCAGTCAATGATAACTGAAAACACAAAGGGATGTCAGAAAGATTATGCCCCAAATTGACTTGTATAATGCAATCAGAAACTATGAATCATCTATTTTTCCAATGCCCTTTTATTGTTGATTTTTGGGACCTATTGTATAAAAAATAGCCCATTTTACCAAGATATCTTATGACACCTGAGATGTTATATTTGGGTGAAGAATTCTTGCAATAAAAGTACTCTGAGGATTATTACGGCATGTCTGAAATATTGGATCTGGCAAGCTAGATGCAAATTCACTCCCCAACAAATTGTCTGGTCAACTGAACAACTTTTTCAAGCCATTTTACATAACATATGTGCTATTAAACAACAAGAACAAAAGAATGACTCAATCTCCTTTCCAAAATACTGGGTGGGATTTGATTGGTTAGGAAACTAGGCCGCAGGTAATAGAAATACCATTGAGCCCGTATATAAAAATACTTCCTTATGTTGCTCCCACTAACTTTGTTTATTTTGACTATGGTTTTCCCCTATTTGCAATGTATGTCTGCAATATTTGATTTATACCCTGTGTTTGATCTGATTTTGGGATATTAATTATGTGTATTAATGCTGTTTGCATATCATATGGGTTTTTGAGTTTACAAAATATGTGTTTATTTAAGGGTATCTTATGGGGATATACGATTGTGATACTTATTGTTCCCCCTTTTGATTAAATATTGTTTTGTCTGACATAAGATAGTTCTAAACTGATTTCTCATTGAAGATTTTAAATCACAAAAACTTCCCTACTCCTTTAGTGGGGAGGATAACTTTTCTTTCCGTTTTTCACTAAAATTAGGTGTATGATTGTAATACTCAACTTTAATTTTGTTTTATCTGTATATTTCACTTGTGATGTAACACTATTTGTTTATATTTTACTTTCAAGTTGTACTAAAAATTTCCCTACTCTTTTAGTTGGGAGGGGGAAGGGGCCTGTTTACAGTATTTATTACTTATGTTTGAGGTTTATGTATGATGTAATACTTATTTATGTCTCTATTTTGCTTTTCTTATTATTTTGTATGAAGTAATACTAGTTTGTATGTATTTTACTTTGAAGTTATAAATAAAAAATTCCCCTACTCTTTTTCGATAAGTGCCATGGGATCTTTAGCATCCACCTGAACTGCCTCCAATCCAGGCAGATGGGACCTCGGTTTAACGTGTCATCGAAAGAGGGCACCTCAGAAGTGCAGCACCCCCCTCATGCTGCACTACAGTGTCAGTATAGGGATATTAACCCAAGTGCCAGATGTGGGAACTGAACCCACAGTCCTCTGATCTCCTGGCCTCAGAGGTGAGTGTGCTACCTACTGAGCCACTGACACTGCACATTCTTGAACCCAGGTCACCTGTGTCGCAAGCAATAGCCCTACCACTGGGCCAATGGGTTGGTTCACAGCAACCTAATTTCATTAACATTTTAAAAACTATTTATTTGTTTAAAAAAATCACTTGAGGAGTCAACCTTAAACCCCACACAAAACCCAGATAATGTTCCATCTTAACTTCCAACTAATTTTATTTTTGATATGCAATGCTTTTAATTCTTTTCCCCCACTTTTGTGACTGCTTAGACAAACAGAAGTCTTATCTCAAAACTGAGTTCGGTTTGTAAAAGTGACATGTTGGTTTCGCCAAAATCCAGCTGTGAATGGAACATTGCAAAAATAACTGTGAGTGCACAAAAATGTCACTCTATTTCCTTAATGATTTAAAAACTACAAATTTTTAGTAAAACCACTCATCGAATAATCATCATATGTCCAAACTCTGACAAATCAGAAAGTGTCAGCTTTCATCTGTTAGCCATTTTTGTGCTATCAGTGAGCAAAAAAAAATCTTTCAAATCTATTTTATGAGGTGTTCAACCTACTAGAACTTTTAAACCATTAAACTGACCATTACTAAATGTACAGGTACCAGAGATACTGGCACCAACTATGCACACGCCATGGTTCAGGTTATTCCGTCCAGAGATGGCCACACTATTAAAGAGCAATTCTGTACTTCAGCATGCGCTTTCATAAATAAAATGGTTCAGCTGTTCCAGGTTTACTAGAGAATACATTTTTTTTTCCATTTTCATTATTCCTTTTCAAGATTTGCAGCACTTCCTGGTAGTCCATCTAAAATGTCTGTATAGAAAACATTTGCCTCTCCCCTGTTAACCTCATTGTGCCTTTCTTTATGACATCCTAGTGCTCTCCATGACAACAGACTATGCTGTCACAAACAGCAATTGTGTGTTTAACAGGGGAGAGTCAGATATATTTTGAAAGACTCAGTGAAGTAAATACTGCATTATCTATAATATTTAGTAAACCAACAGCAGGGGAAGTAAAAATAAATAACAAATAACTAGGAAACAATAAAGTTAGAACATAACTGGTGTAAATCTAGTAATAATTAAGAGTTGCCATTTAAGGTGCAGAAATCAGGGTTTCGCATTAAACTGCCTACTCAACTGCAGCAGGTTTCATGTAATATATCCCTGCTTTGTCTCTCCATCTTCACTAACTTTGCATATTTATCCCTGCTTTCTTTTAACCTTGTCACTAATGTTGATTAATTATTTATTCTTTATAGATAATTCTTGAAGAAGACCTATGGTCAAGCTTCAATTCTAACTTTATTTGTTATTTTCAGTCTACATTTAATCTAACAAGTTTGTTTTTTTTGTAGCCCACATACATGAAGAAGGACGGAGAGAGAGTGCAGAGGAGGAGGAGGATGGGAAAGCAAACATATGGAACAAGTACTTTAGTTCTATGTTTATGGTGGAAGGGCAGTGGGATAAAATTTAAGGGTACACCTAGTCGCAAGTTAGAGATGGGACTTATATATGGGGATACACAATGGCCTGACTGAGGATATGCTATTTATCTACACAACAATGGACAGGACATAACTCATGAGTTATGATGTGTGATAGAGCCAGGAGTAAGTTATGAGAGTCCTGCCCCCTCACAAGAGATGATAAATGTCATACTTTGAGTGAGGCCATTGTGTGTCTAATTTATACAAAGTATTTTAAGTCATAGAGCTTTCATATTAGTTCTTTAATGAAGATTCGACTGTTTCTGTTTGGTTTTGGTGCTTTGTTTTGAGTGCAGAAGGGATCACTGTGATGTCATCAGGTATTATTTAAGCGGCTGTCCCATTGGTTAAGAGCTAATCTGTAATCAACCTAAAGTGATAATAAAAGGTGATGACCCACTTAGCATGGTGATGAATGATTTATAATCATTTTATGTCTTCAGACCCTAGAAATACATAATTTACTTGTAAGGTTTAATTCTTACCTACATTCTACATATCTGAAGGGGAGAGTACTAAAGGCTCCATGGGATCTAAAGGTAAGCAAGTCCCCAGGTCTGAATGGGATGCACCCAAGGGTGATGAGGGAGAAAAGGGCAGTCCCTTGCAACACCATTGGCAGATCTGTTTAATCGATCACTTGCAAAGGGCATAGTGCCTATAGACAGGAGAGTGCTGAAAGTGGTCCCCCTGCACAAGAGTAGGAATAGAGAGAATCTTGGAAATTATATGTAAGTCCCCTCCTCCAAATCTGGGGGCTTACCTCCTGCTTCCTCCAGCCCAAGGACCTCTCTTCACCCTGTGGTCTCCCTGGACTGCAGCGGAGGGGACCAGCAGGGCAGCCTACAGCACCATCCAGAAGTCCCAGGTGGGGCTCAAGTCCAGACTCCAGTCTAGCCTCTGTGCAGCTTTAACCACACCACTGACCAAGGATCTCGGACCCCCAGGACTGCTTAGTGGGGTGAGACTGGGTGGGAGAGTGATGTCCGGGAACATACAAGGTGATTCCCCAACCCCAGGACAAGCAGCAGGTTAGGAAATAGGAAAGGTCATAGCCACCACTGTCAGCACTGCTATGAATGCGCAGCAGCAACCACATTGGAGCTTGTGCTCCAAGGCTGAAACCAGGCCATGCATCCAAATCTATCAAGGGTCCTGGCTTCTGGGAAAGCAGCAGAGCAAAGACTGAAATAGTTAGAACCACTGGGTGCCAGCAAAAGTGTTTCCCAGTCCTAGGGCATGTAGCAGCACCAGAAACCAAAAACGTGCAATATGCATTTGCACACAGTCACCGGGAGATTGACTTCCTGTGGCAGAGCTCCCGACCCAAGACTGGGCTAAGTGCCCAAATAAATGGACACCTCCCTGGCCACAGGACAGGCAGCACAGCCAAGACAATGTCAAAGCAGCATCCTAGGGCTAAGGATAAAGCAGCAACAAGTTGCTAAAGGTTGCCACAGCACAGCACCAGAATGTAGACAAACATGGCGGTGCCCATCTCTCCTCAGCCATCTGACTCCAGCATAGACTAAAGGGAAAGAGCCAGAGATTGACAGAAAATGCTCCCAAACTTCAGTCAATCAGGAGCCTGCATTGCTTTTCAGTCTGCATGCAAGCCCAGCATGGCTGAGCCAACATTCCAAAGACTGCTTGCCCAGGAGACTGAGTGGCCAAGAGGGTATTGAGTTTCATCATCTATAAAAGTGGATACTCCCAGGGATCTTGCCAGTTCTGCCAATGAGACAGAGAGAGAGGAGCTGCGAGCCAGTGAGCCACTGTCTGTCAGGCTAAAGAAGTCTGGAATCCCAGCACATAACTCTTTTCTGAAGAAAACAACAGTCCTTATCAAAACTGCCAGTTTTATGGCGAGGAGCGGAGCTGGGGTTTTTCTTCCCCACTAGTGACTTTCCCCTTTGAGATATGAGCTCCTTTGAAGACTGACCAACTGAGAAGGTCACTGTGTGCTTCAGGGTCCCTGGACCCCCTGCACCTGCAGCACTAGATCAACCATGAGAGATCCGAGACCAGTGAGTGAACAACAGAAGACAACCCTGGGGAAGCCTGCTGTCCAGCTGAAAGCACATCCAGCAATTTGTTCGATCATCAGACACCAGAGGTATCTGTGAAGCTACTAAACCGTGAGTAAACATCAGGTATCAGCATGGCAACAGGGTAAAATTGTGATTGTGCTAGGACTGAGGGAGAAGCCCTAGGCAGAACTTTGCCATTTTGATAGGTGCAGCCAGATGACCTGTGGAGGCATTCTGGCCACCCATTTGTGTGTGGATTACCAGTAGGGGCCCCTTTACAACAGCTTACAGTTTAATTGTTCAGAAACAGTTTAGATTTTACAGTGTGTTTTGCCTGCAGCAGTTAAAGTGCACCATCGAGCTCCTACCCTGCTAGCAGCAATCGCATCCTCAGTGAGGTACCCACTGCAACTTAAAAAATAGAGCTCTCACTCTTGGCCTTTGGGTGGATTAAAGTCAGGTGCACCTGTCTGGGGTTTAAAGGACTTCTAGGGGGTGAGTGGTTGTGAGGTGCAAATTGTTGTTATTGGTACTGCATGGAGTATAAGAATTTTATTGCTACCCAATTATGCCCACTTTTCCTACTGTCCCCTTGTTCTTATGAATATATGAACATACAAAACTTGCCAGCAGAAATAATGGTCCTATGGTTTATCAGGTCTGCTTGAATGCACAGCTAGCCTCCTTATATTGCAGCTGCCCCACCCCATCCCACCAATCCCCTCTGGAAACTGCTCAGCATGGTTTCCCCCCAACCCCCTTGCCTGTCCCATGCCCTATTGAAACTTCCCACCATCCTACATGTCACCACCTCTTCTTGCAGAGCATTCCATTTTGACACCACCCTCTCAGTGAAATAATGTCTCCTCTTCTCCCTCCTGAACCTTCCTGCCTCCAATCTTAGCCCATGCCCTGTTGTTTCTCTTCACTTCCTCAGCTTAAACAACCCCTCCATGCCAGACTTGTTGAGACCCCTCAAGTATTTGAAGGCTTCAATCATATCTCCCTGATCCCTTCTCTCCTTCAGTGCAAACAGACTCAAGTGTCTCAGCCTTTCTGTGTAGGTTCTGCCTTCCATCCCCATATCATTTTCGTCACCCTGTACTACACCACCTCAAGCAGCCTGATGTCTTTCCTCAGATACGGGCACCAATATTGCACACAGCACTCCAACTGCGGCCTGACCAAGGACATATACATTGGTAGGATCACATCCTTGCTCCTGGATGAGAATCCCCACATGATGCACCCCAGCATCCTATTGGCCCTAACTGCAGCCTTCCTGCACTGAGCAGAGATGTTCATGCCACCCATTATTATGACTCCCAGATCTTTCTCCTTCTCAGTGATACCTAACCCCCCCCAAAGAGAATTCCCTCCTTGGATTCTTTGCCCCGAAGTGCATAACTTTGCACCTCTTTGTGTTAAAACCCAATTGCCACCTCACTGACCACTCTCCAAGTTTGGTTAGGTCACCCTGTAGCTTCTGCCATTCCTCTATATCCTCCACAACAGCCCCTATCTTGGTGTCGTCCGTGAACAAACTGATCCTGCTCCCGACCCCATGTGCAATATCCAATATAAATAGGTCAAACAGCACCAGCCCCAGAACAGAGCCCTGCGGCACACCACTGGTCACTGATTTGGGGGATGAGAGCCCCCCCCCCCATGATCACCCATTGTAATCTGCCTTCCAGCCAATTACTGATCCAATTTACCATCTTAGCCCCCACCCCTACATATTTTAATTTTACCCCAGCTGCCCATGAGGGACCAAATCAAAGGCCTTGCTGAAATCCAAATATAGGACATCCACTGCATGACACTTGTCCAGTTCTCTTGTTACCCAATCATAAAATTCTATTAGGTTGGTCTGGCATGGCCTCCCAGAGACAAACCCATGTTGTTGACCATTCTGGAGCTCATTGTTCTCCAGGAAAGTTACCAGTCTCTCTTTCAAGACTGCTTCCATAAGTTTACCCACTATGGAAGTGAGACTGACAGGCCCGCAATTTGCTGGCTCATCTTTTGGGCCGCTCTTGTAGATAGGCACCATGTGCCAATATCCAGTCCCACGGCACACATCCCGTGTCCAGGGAGGTGTTAAACAGGTCAGCCAGCAACCCAGCCAACACCTCTGCCATCTCTTTTAACACTCTGGGGTGAATGCCATCAGGACCTGGTGCCTTGTCCACCCTAAGTGCTTTCAGACCTTCCAATACTCTACTTTCCTTAATCAGTTCATCTGTCCTCCTCCCCTCTTTGTCCCCACCCTCCCAGTCCACAGCAGTAGCGGACCCCCTTTCCATACCCTTCTGCCTCCATCTAGCTTCACTTAGATCCTTGCTTCCTCTACCCTCCTACACCAGCCACCCCACTCTCTCCCTCCTACCTTATGCGCAGATGGATCCCTGTCCTTCTTCGACTCCTTATCTTGCTGCTGCTCTTGAGGGCTGGGGACATTGAGACCAAACCCAGCCCTCCCCTTCCCCTTCCCCTTCCCACACTGCCTTTCCAAAGGTCTGCATATTATCCACCTCAATATCAGGAGTCTCTTTCCTAAGACTGACCTCCTTCAACCGGTCATGGCCAGCCTCCAGACAGGCATATGTATCATTTCTTAATCATGGCTCTCCACTAAAATCCTGGAGTGCTTCATATCCATCCCTGGGTACTGCCTTACTTGATGGGACCAATCCAGCAGGGGTGGGGGTACTGCCATCTACATTTTCTCCTCCATCCAATTCACCACTATCCTCTCTGTCTCTCTCCCATCTGCCTATGAACTTGTCCTACTAAACCTTTTCCTCCCTTTTTCCCTTCTCATCTTCTTAGCAGGAGTCTACTGCTGCCCTGGCCTCACCTCATCCTCCATCTCTGACCTTCTCACCGCCATCTCCACCCACTCTTCTCCTAGTGAATTGCTCATTCTAGGGGACTTTAATTTTAATTGGCTAGCCCCTCCCCACTCCAGGATCCATCCTGATACCATGTCTCTAAATCTCATTCAGCTGATCACTGACCCCACCAGCCTCCACCACAAATCTTTCAAGCACACCCTTTTAGATTGGGCTCTCACCTCACACCCACACCACATTACTGCCACTGGCATCTCCTGGACACCCTCAATGGCCACCATATAGTCTACCATGTGGAATTCCCTGCCTGTTTATTTAAAGGTGGTTCCCTCTGTAACATAGAAACATAGAAACATAGAAGTTGACGGCAGATAAGGACCGCAAGGCTCATCCAGGTTGCCCATTTTTTTACCTTATGAATGTGCCATAGGCCTTTACTCTGTCAATGGCCTATTTATTCATATTCATCTGTATTGCTCCCTTATGCCTATCACATGCCTGTTTGAAGCCCTGCACTGTATTCATACTCACCACTTCCTGAGGTAGCGGTTTCATGCATCCCCCATCCTTTCTATGAAAAAGAACTTCCTCACATTACCCCTTAATCAGCCTCCCTCTAATCTCATGCTGTGTCCTCTTGTCCAGCTATTTTTTCTTATATATACATATATATATATATATATATATATATATATATATATATATATATATATTTCCCCAACTCTTTTCCTCCGGTCGTGGTCCTAGGGCCCTCTCTCAGGCATCTAACCTGTTCCTGCCCCTGCCTGAAGTCCCCCCTGTCCAAACCTTCCTCTCTCACCCACCTCGCAGCTGGCATCCCCAGCTTAACCCCTCCGAGGTGGGGCAGCCCCTCCTACCTTGGGCGCTGTTGACGTTTAGACTCCAGCTGCAGACTTGGGCCCCGGGCGGAAGATCCATGAAGGCCGGCTGAGTCGGACCCAGTTGTGGGCATGGGGATTGGTGCCATCGCCTACCCCTAGGACTGGGTTTTTCCATTTTCTGTTCCTCCCTCCCCATGCATGGGCATGCCATGATGCATTGGTGCATGGCAACCCTGCCTGCTTCGGTCACACCACCAGAGGTCACTGGCTCACCGGGCCATCCTATCCCCTTGGGCTGGGGAGGAGAACACCACTCAGGTGCTCAGTACTCAACCCTTCCCCTGCCGACCCCTGGCGCCCGAGTCCATTCCCAAACCCGGGTCACCGGCGTGGCGCGAGGTGTGGTGTCCAGCACCTCAACCCTCAGTGCCACTGGGCCAGCAACTATTTTTCTTATATTGAAACATGTTTGTTTTATTTTATTGAGATCTAGGATTACAAATACCTTTGAGCAGGAACTGCTCATTTACAAAGGTCCCACGTCAAAGGAATGGGGTTTATACATAAATACAAAGGTCAACATAATAATACATAGTTACACAATAAAAAGAAGAGACTGAGGCTTAGGAAATTCCAGTAATTCAAGATGTGCCAAATGTTAGGTAGCATGACATACCAGCCAAGGGCAATCTTAGAAATAAGCACTGCAGGTGAGAGAGAAGGGGGTATGCAGGCAGGAAGGCCATTGTCAGAGGATAGAGGGTGAGGTAAGAACTCTAAGGGAGGGAGGGAGGGAGGGTAAAAGTCAGGAAATGCCCAGGGGTGAGGAAAGGAGAGGGGCAGGGGGGTAGGCAGGTAGAAGGGGAACTGAGAGGAGGTAGCTGTCAAGACTGAAGTGGAGGGCAGTGGTGTGGGCCCCTGATTAGGTGAGGAGGTCACAATGACTAGTTGAAATGAGATGAAGTCGGAGTTGTCTCTTAAAAGGGCCAAGAGCAGCAGCAGTAAGAGTTTCTTTGTTGAGAGTATTGTACCACTGTGGTGATCTGTGGGCAAAGGCCCTCTGGCCCATGGTAGTCCTGCATCTGAGGACAAGGAAGGTTAATTGTTGTGAACTTCTAGTTCGATGGGTGCTGTGGTGGTCAATGAGGAGCATTTCAATGCCCGGAGGCATGACCCCGAGGAGGACTTTTTGGCTAGAGGCAGGTTTGGTACTGTATCGGCTGATGAGATGAGCCATCCTACCCAAGTGTACAGGTCACAAGTGTGTGTAAATTGGTCAGCCCCAGTTAGCAGCCTGCATGCTTTGTTGAGTACAACTGTAATTCTGCGGAGGGCAGAGGCAGAGCCATAAATTGCTAGCCTGTAATCAATAATGGAGGTGACAGAGCTGTTGATAGCCAACCGGAGAGTGTCAGGAGTCATGCAGTGTTTGTGCCTGTAGAGCAGGCCTATACAGATGTTGGTGGCTTTGGCGACAGAATTTATGTGCCGACAGTAGGAGAGTGAGCTGTCCAATGTGACACCTAGCTATTTAAAATCAGGAACGTGTTCGAGTAAGGTCCCTGTTTGGTTTAGGATGGTGAGGTCACGGGATTTGTACTTGCTACTGGCATTGTAGAAGGTCATAACCTTTGTTTTGCTGTAGTTCATGACCAGTTTGTGTGACTTGAACCATTCTTCGATGCGCATGAATTCAAGCTGTAATTGTTTCTCAAGGAGCTCTGCGTTTTGGTGGTTGGTGAACATGACTGCATCGTCGGTGTAGAGCAGTAATTTCTGGTGGCAGACACTGGGAAGGTCATTGCGGAAGAGACTGAAGAGTAGTGGCCCCAGGATGGACCTCTGTGGGAACCCTGAAAGGACTGGCTTTTCTTCCAAGGTGACACCGGCAATCCTAACCCGCTGGACCCTCTCCGCAAGGTAGCTTGAAAACCAGAGCAGCGCTTCATTGGAGAGCCCAATGTTTGATAATTGCTTGAGTAGGAGTGGGTGGTTCACAGTATCAAAGGCTTTTGTAAGGTCGATGAATACTGCTTCTTTCCTTGATTGAGTGTGGTATGAATGAAGCCCGTAAATTCTAATAGTGCAGTGGTGGTGGTACTGTGCCCTTTTTGGAAACCATGTTGCTCAGGACACTGGATGTCATATTTTTCCAGGTACTTGACTAGTTGGTCTGAGGCGATGCGCTCCAGGGCCTTAGACAATGGAGGGAGGATGGAGATAGGTTTGTAGTTGGAGTGCAGTGATTTGTCTTCACTTTTGTGTACCAGTGTGATGGTCGCCTGTTTCCAGCGAGATGGGAACTGGGACATCCTTAATGATAGGCTGAGGACCTTTGTCAGGGGTTCAAGGACTTCTTCAAGGTCAAGTGCTAACAACTTCAGGTCAAGGGAGTCACCGCTGTAGCCTGCGTTGTGAATGGCCTTCCGAATATAGGTTCTGACTTCATGCACTGGGATCTCATTGAAGTAGAATTGTGGGCCACATGATTGATGAAAAGTAATCAAATCCACAGGAAATGGTGAACTACTGGGGACCAGAAAACTGTAATTGTAGCTCAAAGACTCAGAATGTGATAAATTCCTGAAGGGGTTAAATTCCTGAAGGTGATGAACATTGGCCTGGGGCATATGCAGGATGTAAAAATCCTTTGTTAGTATGTTCCCTTTGTTCTCCAAAATGGTTGTGAACAGACCTCAAAGACAAGTGCACATCCTTTAAAAACAAGTCAGACGGAATGGAAATGTGGATTCAATGCAGCACTCCACAACTAAGTGCTTGTATAACAGATTTACTGACCTTGCCTTTGGCTTTGATGGCTTCTAAAAAAAGTTAATTTATGATGAGAATGCCAATACCTGGTGGTGATGTTTTGCAGTTTCTTAGTCCAGGCAATGTTCATAGATGGTATGTCCAAGAATGGCCCACTTCCTCCAAGCAGAAACACATGAAAATCCACAAAAACTAAACTACTGACAGAGACAAACACACACAGCCAGCCACACAGGCTCTGGTCAAGTACATTTTTGTCTAGACTCGTTCACCTTGTTAATGCCCTTAAGATGTTTGAATGTTTCGATCATATCACCTCTCTCCCTCCTTTGCTCTAGGGTATACATATTGAGCTCCGTTAATCTGTCTTCATATGTTTTCTGCTGCAGTACCTGTACCATTTTGGTTGCCCTTCTCTAGACTGCCTCCATTTTGTTAATGTCCTTGTGCACATGCAGCCTCCAGTACTGCACACAATACTCCAGATGGGGCCAAACCAGTGTCTTGTAAAGAGGGACTATTACCTCCCTCTTACGACTTGTAATACCCCTACTAATACACACCAACATCCCTCTTACCTTGTCTACTGCTTTGGTGGTCTGCTTGGATGATTTCAGGTCATCTGTGATGATGATGCTCAAGTCTCTTTCTTCTCTTGTGATTGTCAGCAACTCCCCTCCCAACCTATAGTAACTTCAGGGTTTCTCTTCCCTATGTGCATGATCCTGCACTTCTTTGCGTTAAACCCCAGTTGCCACTCTTCTGACCATCTTGCCAGTTTTTCCAGATCTCTTCTCATTCTGCCCACCCCATCTGGATCATCTACTCTGTTGCAGATCTTGGTGTCATCTGCAAACAGGCAAACCTTACCCTCCAGTCCATCTGCAATGTCACTGATGCAGCTATTGAAGAGGACTGGCCACAGGACTGATCCCTGAGGTACCCCACTTGTGACTTGCATCTCTTTTCTGCCTGTCAACCAGTTAGCCACCCAGTTGACCAACTTCTTACCCATCCCGAGCTTACCCAGCGTATTAATCAATCTTCTATGTGGAACAGTATCAAAAGCTTTGCTGAAGTCAAGGTACATGGTATCAACTGCACCCCCTTGGTCCACCACTCTGGTTACCCAGTCAAAGAAATCTAGAAGCCTATAAGAAGGGCCTGAAGACATATTTGTTTCAAAAAGCATTTATTGATTAACTATGTGGTTTTAACAAGGGACAGATAGATTAACTGTATGCTCCCAGTTGGAATTTATTTATATATATATATATATATACACACACACACATATATATATATAGTGTATGATTTTAAATAACTGTACTGTTGTTGCTTTGTACAGCACCCAGAGTCTCTGAAAATGGGTGCTTCTATAATAAAAATAACTACCTATCTACTTATCTACTGTGTTTGCAAAATCCACTGTTCAAAAGCCCCACCCAAACTACTTCTGATCTGATCTTTTAGGTCCTTGGATCTGTCTGCCCTCCATGAGGATATGGTAACAACTGACTGGTCACTTGTAACAGCCTCCAACATTGTCGACAATTCCCTTGTCTACTTCAAATTCACATTCCTCTCCATCTGGGACCAACACGCCTCCCCTAAGGAAAACCAAGGTCAGAGGCTCCCACCTCCCATGAATCTCCGTTGAACTCCTGGCCTGCCTGCATGTAAGGGACCTAGCATGGAAGGCACATAAGTCCTCAGAATTCCCCCAGGACTTACACAGATATTGTGCCCTTCATAATGCCTGCACCAGAGCTACCAGGCTAGCTAAGTCAGACTACTTTTCCTTTACCTTTCAGAACAATATTATCATTCCTCTAAGTTCTGTAAGGTTGTCTATGCCCTATTATCTCCCAAGGCCCAGCCCACTGTACCAGTTCTTAAGGTGTGATTCCACCATTTCTGACCCACTCTCAGTGGCAAATTAATTCAACACTTTCTTAACCTCCTGTGCCTCCTCCTTCCTCTCCTCCTTCCCACCAGCATCTCTGCCTCCCTCTACCCCCATCCTCTCTCCCAAATCCCCCCTTCTCATTCACTCCTGTCTCAAATGTCTCCTGTACCAATCCACTCGTGTCTCCTCCTGGGGGGGTCAGCTAGAAACTTTTGGGATAATGTAAAGGAGTTGAATGGGAAATCCTCCTCCCCCCCCTCTCAACTCTTCTTTAATGGAACTATCTGCTCTGACCCCCTTGGCATTGCAGACTGCCTAAACCACACTTTCTCAGACTTGAGTTCAGTCCTGCCCAGTAACTTCTTTGACCCCATCCCAGTAGCACCCCTACCCACTCTCCAGAGACCTCCTTTCTACCTACGTACCATCTCCCCATTGGAGGCTAGACCCCTTCTGCAAAAAGCCGTTAGTAGTAACAATCCCGGCACCGACCTACTGAACACTAGACTACTTCGTCTGATGTTGGATGCTATCCTGGTCCCACTTACTAAGCTGCTCAACCGCTCTCTATGTCTGGGGTAGTTCCCCAGCACATGGAAAACCGCCATCATCACTCCTATCCTAAAAGAGTGGCGATCGAGCGACTCTGGGTAACTATCGACCTATCTCCATCCTTCCCCCACTCTCTAAGGCCCTTGAAAAAGTAGTTGCCAACTAGCTTGCTGAATAACTGGAACAGTTAGGAACGTGCTGCGAGCTGTGGCTGAATGAGGTGGTGCTGAAACAAAGGGCAGCCAGCCCAAACACAACAAGAAGCCAAAAGTAGTACAGCACACTTTAGCCCGTTGCAGGATAAATCCAGGTCCAAATGAGTAGATGCAGGTAAACTGAATTATTTATTGTATCCAAAAGAACAACACGGACCAACAGGCAAAAACAGAAAACAAAGCACTTAACGTGCACCCATACATGCCTGCTGTACTCCACCACCAACTTGCTCAACCTTGAAGAAAGACTCTGCTTCCAAACCTGCCTTCTTGTGAAAAAGACCCTGCTAGGGCTCTCCCCCCCTGGGGTCACCACCTCCCTGCAGTGTGCCTCCCCCTCAGTCTCCACTGGCAGCACTGTCAAGACCTCCCTTATTGTCCCCAGGGTAAAGACCTCTATGACCCAGAGATCCTTTTGCTATCAAGCTCCCTCCTGGTTCAATTCCCTCCCAGCCAATGTAGCTGACTCCACTAAGCTTGGTCCTTTCAAGGTCTCTCTCAGAAGCCATCTGACAAGCACTCGCTGTGGCAACTGCACATAATCCTCCACCTGCCCCTTACCTTCACCCCATGGCTGGGTCTGCCCTGTCTACTTTTGCTGTATATACCTGGGGTCTCATGCAACATCTGCTGACTAATGTAATAAAATATATCTGGTTGCTACCTGACATGGTACTTGTGTACCTATATTATGACTACTGTGATCTACCTATTACCAAGCATGTACCACCAATGAATGCCTGTAACACACTGGTTGTTTTTTTAATCTAAGCGTTATGTACTGTACTGTTTGTTTGCTGTGATGTATTGCTCTCTTGACAAGGTGCCTTTGTAAATAAGTCTATGACTCAAAGGTCTGTAAACCGATGATCTAATAATAAATAAATAAATCTGCTGTCACCATTAAGGCCTTGTTAGCCCTCAACCCAGACAAGAGCAAAAGCCCTGATAGACTTGATCCAAAACTTCTCTATCTTACTACTCCTGCCATTGGTGTCCCTATATCTGCCCTTCTAAACCTCTCCTTCTTCCTAGCTACTGTCCCCACTGCCTGGAAGCACTCCTTAGTTATTCTCTTCCCTAAAGGTGATGATCCCTCTATTCCTGGGAACTATTGCCCTATTTCTCTTCTCCCAACCCTTGCCAAGCTCCAAGAACACTTGGTGCTATCTCAACTTTCCCCTTTCCTTGACTCTTCCTCCTTCTTCACCCCTTACCAGTCTGGATTCCGTAAAATTCACCCTACCTCCTCCTCCCTCCTCCGGCTAACTGATACCATTCTCATAGGTATGGATCAGGGCCAAATCACATCAGCCATCTTTGTTGAATTGGCCAAAGCCTTTGATACTGTTGCCCATCATCTTCTCCTCTCTAAGCTCTCAGCAGGTGGACACTCTACCTCAGCCACTAACAAGTTCTGGTCCTGCCTTGTAGGTAGGTCCCAATCAGTTCTCTTTTTTTTTTTTTCAAATGTTTAATCAGGAGTGGCACACTAAGCTGAAAACATGTTTACAGGTGTGACCTGAGAGCACAGGGAAGTCAAGTGACTTGCTCAGGATCACACAGTATGCAAGTCGGGGCTGTGAGATTCAAACCCAGGTCTCCAGATTTGCAGCTCAGAGCCTTAAACCACTGTGCTATATTGCCTCCCTAAAGTTTGAATTGGTGACTCCCTTTCCCCTTCCTTCCCAGTCTGTACTGGTGTCCCCCAGGGCTCTGTCCTTAGCCCTATTTTATTCTCTGTCTTCCTAAATGACCTTTCTGCTGCCTGCACCTCTCCATTCACATGTATGCTGATGACACAGTCCTATTTGCCTCTGGCCAGTCCCCTTCTGAATTGATGACCAGACTTCAACGGGACTTTGACAATGTCCAGCTCTGGTTCCACTCAAATAAGCTGGCTCTTAACACAAAAAAAACAGTCTCAGTGACCTTTGACACAAGGCAAAAGCTCTCTAGGATTGGTAGTGCCCCCTCCTTCTGCACCCTGGATGGGTTCACCATTGAGAATTTACTTTCCTTCAAATACCTCGGGGACTGATTTGACAACCAATTTGACTTTTCTGAACACATTGATGGTACAAGCAAAAAATTGCACCCTAAGCTAGGAGTGCTGTACTGCCACTGCAGCTGCATCCCTCTGCTGGCCCGCAGAGCCACTGTTCAGAAAATGATCCTCCCCATTTTCAACTATGGTGATACAGTCTACAATGTTGCCCCCTTCCACCCTCTCCAGACTGGACTCTCACTCCTTCTGTCATTTTGCCCTGAACTGTCCACTCTGTACTCATCACTGCACTCTCTATATGTCCCTCTCCTTTCCTTCCCTTGAAGCTAGATGCTTGGCGCACTGCTTCTCTTTTATTGTCAAGTACTAGTTTGGCTCCCTCCCTCCCTTCCTACCTCTCTTCTGCCCTCTCCCAGCCCCTCCAAAACTCCTATGCTCTTTACATCTCCCACTTCTGCTCCCTTGCACTCTCCCTAGAACCTCCTCAGCTAGCCAGGCTGCTTTCTCCTACTGACTCCCAAAGTTATAGAACTCCCTCTCTATCCACTCTGCCTCCTCCCCCCCTCTCTGTATCCTCCCTACTGTCTAGCTTCTCCTCCTACACCTGTAACTGCAATTGAACTCTACTACTTGTCCTACTGCCTTTCCCTACCCCCTACTCCCCTCTCCCCAACCTCTCATTCCTAATGCCCTGTCCTCCTAACTCCCTCCCCTCTAGTCATTCACTCCCTCACAGCTGCCCCGCTGTCCTCCCTTTCCTACCACACTCCTCTTCCCCCTTCTGTTTGTTTGATTTCTCCCTCCCTATCCCCACCTCTACCCCTTCTTCAATATTGGCCATGAAACTAGTCTTGTGATGGTGTGATCCCACACATGCCTGCCCCTTCTGGGGTTTTCACCTCAGAGGGATGATGGCTTGCCTCTCCTCTAAGCCTGCCCCATCTCCTCCTAATCTTCTTCTCCCTCCACCTGTTGGGAGTGGCCCATAAGGGGCTTTTCACCAAAGAGGCTGTGTTATTCATTTGATTCCACTGTTTAGGTCACTTTCCCTAAACTGTACTTTAGCCATTGTTCAATGTTATTTAATTGCTGTATAAAGTTTATGTTTTTATTGTTAATCCTTACTCTGTTGTGTTATCAAGTTGTACTTCTCCTGCACCTTCCCCCCAGGATGCATCTGGAAACGAGCTATTTTAGATCAGTATGCCTTTGCTCGTGAAACTTTTCAAATAAATAAATAATACACTCTCTTTTAAATAAATTATTTGTTTGAACTGCATTTCTTGGCTGGGGGTTGTTATTGCTGCCACAGCATCATTTGTTTTGGGGGCAGGACAGTGTGGGCAGGTTTTGCACTGTTTCCTAGGGGATAATAACTTTGTGTGTCAACATCCCAGTACCCCATATTGCTACCCCAGGTGTAGTCACTGTGCCACATTTAGGCCCGAATAGCCAGAGTAGCACAACTTTAGGCAACCCAGGCCGGCACCTAAGAGTGTTTGGAGAAGTGAACCCCAAGAGTCCCAGGTGATCTGCTACATTGAAGACACTGCAAACTGTGACTTTGTAGAAAACAAATGCCCCCCCAAATTTGACAAGTTGCTATAGTGCTTTATGAGTTGGAAGACTGGAGCTGAGGGAAGTGCCTGGACCTGAAAAAGGTGGTTTTGGTCATGGGAACCCCTGAAGGTACAGACTGGGCCAGTATGTTGGTGGCATTGGACTCTTCGGAGTGTTTGGGTAATTTAAAAGTATATGGTGTGAGGTACAACCACACCAGCCAGAGCATGACTTCCTTAATTGAGAGGGATTCAGAAACTGATGTGAGCAAACCGCCTGCACACTCAACCCTGAAAGCTTGGAAGGGGTATGGCACCTGTTTGGTGTGGGGGGAACTAGTCTGCCTTCTGTTCCCCCTTCCCCACCAATATAGCCAATAGATTGGGTGACAAACATCAAGCTATTATTGGCTAATGAAAGAAAGATTGGTAACAAGTGACAACCTGCATCCTGCACCCAGGGGCCCCCGTACCCTCACAGATTTTGAAATTAAATTTCAGTCATTTTTCAGTGCAGAGGAAAAGACTGCCAAGGATGTGAGCGACTTGTTATGGAAAGACAATGGAACACCCTGTGCTTCTTGCAAATTCCACCACTGTAGGACAAGGATGGGCAGCCATCCCTGTATCCCTCAATGACATGCCTACAGGAATGTAACACGCTGCACCAGGAATGATAGTTGTGATGAATCTAATGAAGAGCTGTGGCAGAGTTTGTGGGGGTGGATTGACTCAAACTAGAAACCTTACTGCTTTTAAAAGAACTAACGAAGCAAGCACAAGATAAAAAACAATTTTTGCATACCTTGTATTTGCAGTTTGAAAACCTTTATTGTCCACAAAGTGCACACGGTGCAGTAAAATCCCACAGCCTCAAGTTCCTGAGCTTAGAAATGGATATACAGAGATCTTGAAAGATATTCTAGAAAACATCCATACCACACAACCCAGTCTCCCTCCAGCTTCCTAGTCACCTCATGCGTTTCACGTTTCTGATGCTTTTTCAAAGGCTTTGACAAAACGCCAGTAGCATGAAGTGTCAGGTGACTGGGAAGCTGGAGGGGGATGGTTTGTGTGGTATGGCTCTCTTGAACAGCCTAGGCTGGTGGAATCACCCCTGCCCAAGTGAATAGGACCCAACTGGAGGAAATGCTGAAAGATACACTCATAGATGACTGTCTTTTTTTCTTCGGCTGAAGGATCAAAAAGCCATAATATCCAACTTGAAACAGTTACTGGAAGGTGTGAGAAGAAGAGTCCCTGGTGGAATGGAGAGAATCACTGAAAAGGTATACAGGGAAAACCACCCCCCTCTGCCAAAGTACCTAAGATGGATGCCACTGAGTTAAGGGCACAAATGAAGCAATTGGTGGAGCAAGTAAATGCACTGACAATGGCACATGAACAGAGGACCCAAGTCAACTCCAGGCTTCCAGCTAGAGGACGTGCTCCCCCCCAAAAAAATTCTACTGCCCCTCAGCATGGGCCTGTAACCCCACCTCATCCTAGGAACAATGTGTTTTGCAACAGATGTGGGCAGGATGGACACATAGCCTGAAGATGCATTCACCCAGCAACTCCATAGCTTTTGAATCAGAAGTGGAAAGTTAACTGCCCAAGCAGGGAAACAACAGTGGAGCCCCAGTGAAGGAGTGATCTGGGCCTCCGACAGTGCAATGTTCCTCAAAATGTACTGACCCTAAAATCCCCAGAGGGATCAACTTGCCCTCAGAACTACTGGTCCCTAGAGCTGACATTCCAGTCCTCACCAAAGGGAAAGCATGGAAAGCTTTACTTGACAGTAGGTCGCAAGTTACCATCATCCACTATTCTTAATAACAGCCAGTTAAAACACCTGCCTATGATTCCTCTGAAAGATTTTGCCCTGTGGGGCTTAAGCAACACCAGCTAACCCATGATGGTTACAGAATCATACAAACTGAGTTCCCCAAAGCAGGCAATGGAGTGCCACACTGGATTGACACCATAGCATTGATACGGCCAAAATCCAACAGCATGAATGACACTTCAGTGCTGACCAGTACCAACCCAATATGTTTTGGAGGCTGGCCCAAAGTGTGTCAAGAGAGAGGAGGAGTACAGTGCCTACAGAGTTCACTATTGCAAGCAACTGTAAAAAGACTGAGCCTGAAACCTGAAACCCGAAAGCCAATGATGCAAGAAGAGACCATTGTAGTGATCCACCATGTAGACAGCCAGGAGGTGGTCTTACGGTCTGATGGGATGTGCCAAATGATCGGGATTGCAGAGTTCAAGTGCAAGCCAGCAGGACCTACTCTCATTATTGGTGTGCCAGCTGACAACAGCCTGCCAGAAGGACTGATGGTCCAAAGAGAAGTGATGCCCCTGCCTGCCACACATCAGGAAAGAAGAGTCACAGTGAGGATGAAGAATGAAATGGAAATAAAACATCATCTTGTGAAGAGGGTGAGTGTTGGCAAATATCTTCCATGTAGACAGTCTTACCAGGGTAGACCCTGAAGTTGCCACAGCCACAGAGATCAACCCTGGACTATTCAAGTTCAGAGACTTGCCAATACCTGACCAGTATCAGTAGAGCCTAAGTAACAAGCTAGCCAAGTGCAAAAAAGTGTTCTCCCTGAATGAATGGGACTTGGGATGTATCAAGGGAGAAGAGCACCACATCTGCCTCCAGGACAACTGACCCTTCCAGGAGAGAGCTCAAAGACTGACCCCTGCTGACATAGTAGACATCAGGCGCCACTTGCAAGAACTACTGGTGGCAGAGATCATCAGAGAGACCTGAAGTCCATATGCATTGCCTATTGTGGTAGCCAGGAAGAAGACAGGTGCAATTTAATTATTTATTTATTTATTCACTATTTTTCCCTCGCTCTGTCTGGCCCTCCTTTCCATAGATCCTCCCAGCCCCATCCTCTGACCTCTCCCAGGACTTATCTTCTTCCCCAAGTCCAGCCCTGTCTTCTTTCCATGGCTGGGAATTCCAGACAGGGGAGGAGCCTAGGTTGCCAGGAGTGGGACCTGCAGAGGTCAGCAATCATCCTGCCAGCCAGGGTGTTATTCCTCCCCTTTGTTCCCCCTGTCTTGCTGCCACTCTACCCCCCCCATAGGAACAGCAACATGTGGGACTACATCCCCTGTGTAAGCATGCTCACACGATACGCAGTGCAGCACATCTCTCCCTCCCCATGTCTCACTTGCATTACCACCCATACATCTGCAGGTGGCAGTGCTGCAGCGAGAGACAGCATCCTTCCTCCCCAGAAGAAGAAAGCATCCTGTAGGGTGCTCGATCCTCTCCCTTTCCCTCCCTGGCTGACCCCCGACTACCTGATGACCCGAGTCCACTACCAAACACAGGTCACCGGCATGGCTGGAATTAATGCAGAAAGCACCTCAGCCCTCCATGCCACTGGGCCGGCTACTGGTGCAATTTTTATGGGCATCAACTACTGCACATTCAGCAAGAAGATGGTGCCCGACCAATATATGGTATTCAGAGTCAAAGATGCCCTGGCAAGCTAGATGGGAAGCAAGTGGTTCTCCATGCTAGATCTCTGAAATGGCTATCACCAAATTCTCAAATGAAAAGACCTCATTTATCTGGGGTTCTACCAGTTTGAGAGGATGACCAAAGGTATATCTGGGGCCCCTGCCGATTTTCGGAGGTAGTGGAGACGGTGGTGGGGGATATGAACTAGGGTTGTCAGAACCCTCTGAAGTTCTGGGTTCTAGTTCTAATCTAGAACTTTTGGAAAAGTTCTAGGGTTCTAATCTTTTTTAGAACTTTTTAGAACTCAAACCCTATTTTTATATTGTGCTGCCAGTAACGAAGATAGTAATAAAATACATGTAAAGGAAAAACTGTTCAATATAAGGGGAGAGAAATTATCTTGTGTGACATTGATAGGAATACAACTAGGTTTATCTATGGTTTCTTCTGTTTGCTAAAGCCAGCAACTTACGTAACAGGCCCACCCACCCACCCATATGTTAAAGTTTTCCTGCTGCAGCTGCATCATAGTTCCTTAGTGAAAGAAAGAGGCACATTAGCCATTTATGTACTCAGCTATATATACTCATCGTCATGAATTATGAGAAAAAATAACTGATATTACCTAATTTCAGCTATTTGCTGCTTTCTGTTTTAAATGAGAAAATCAAAAGTTGCTATGTTTAAAAGATAGCTTTTATAACAAAGTTAAGCCAAGTACTACAGCAGCAGCATGTGGAACTGTTGCAAAACATATTATGTCATAACGTAGTCAGTCAAGACATTTGAATAAAAAAAATATGCCAGTCATTGTTGCTGGCAAAAATGCATGAGTTTTCTAATGTAATGCACATATACCAACATTTTTGTTGGCAAATTGAGTAATACTTACAACTTTCTAAGATGATGCATTTTGCAGCTGATACTTCAATAAAATCTGTATTTCAGTCACATAAATAAAAAAGTGGTTTCTCACCACATACTAAGGAACATTTAATGTAGCTGCAGCAGTTGGCATGTGATGTTTAAGGGACAGTCTGTCAACCATATTATGTATCAAATTATCACTACTTGTAAAGCAAAACACACTTTATGATACGTCACATTCTGTGAAAACTGCTGATGCAGATTTTCTTTTATTTCTGATTCCTTTATTCTTTTTTAAAGGGGACAGGACAATTTGCTAGGTGGCAGCAGTTTGCAATGTATTTAATAAGAATATATATTATGTACAGTAGGTTCAGTCTGTCATCATTTTTTCTCACCATTCCCAGCTGATCACGAATCTGTAAATGAAAGAACTAAAACAACACCCACCTTTCACCCCATCACCCATTCCACTTTTCTTCCACCACCCTCATCTGTGCAGTAGCACCTATGCCATCCTTTACACCCATGTTAAACCAACCCACAACCCTCACCCATGTACTAGCATCCATTTTTCGCTTATGGCTAACATTTCTGTAATTGAAAAATAATAAACAGCTACCAATTAGAACTCATTGTTTTGTCCTCTTTAAAATTGAAAATAGACTGTCTCCTGTCCCAGCCCATACTGATGCACCACAAAGTCACAGAAGGTAAATCCAAAAATACATGTTTTCACTTTAACTATAAATAATATGATACAGAAAGGATTGATGTGACAGTGTCCTTTTATGCCAAATTTGGGCCTTGTTCCACTGATGTTAAAATTGCCCTGTATATAAAACTTGTTGACTTTAGTTTAGACCCTAGCTACAAAGCAGTTTGCCATGAAATGGTGAAAGTTTTGGGGGGTATATAGTCCAAGGTAGTAGATCGAGAAAGGAGAGAGACGACAACCAAAGTCATCACAGTCTGTAAAAGTTTCCTTTTTGGTGCAAAGAGACTCCGTCCCACACAGTATTACCAGCCACCACCATCTGAGTTGTCATCACCATCAACATCCACAACATTAATCACTTCAGGATCAGTTTGTGTACTCTTGTAGGGATATGAAAATCTTGACTTATTAACTTTAATAAAAGTTAATGTGTGTACATTTTCTGGCAGCAACCTATTTCTGGTGTCTGTCACAATATTGCCAGCTGTACTAAACATGCGTTCTGAAGAGACACTTGTTGCAGGACAACCAAGATATTTACAGGCTTCATCATACAGCTCTGTCCAAATTGACTTTATTGATCTCCAGTATTCAAAAGGGCATGCATCAATAGGAATAGGCAGTTGTTGCAGGTAACTGTCTACCATGATGGACAGAGACCCGCTCAGAAGAGGAATCAGCAGAAGCAGCTGGTATGGCAGCAATTTGGGAAAGGTTTTGCCACAGATTTAGCTTGCTACTAAGGGTTGAAGAAGTGGCAGTTGTGGAACAACAACTGTTAATGTTTGGTGACTTTTCCAGTTCTGTATCCCTTTGTGAAGATGAATCTGCATGTTGTGGTGATGACAACCTGAGGGTACTGTGCGTGTCTGTGTTTGACTCCTGTGAGTGTTGCAGCTCATCTAGCAACATACATTTGTACTGCTCTATATCATCTGTTTTTGGAAGATGTATAGCCTTGAACCTGGGATCTAAGAGAATTGCAAGGATGTAGTGTCTTGATTTCGTCATTGCAACTAATTTGTCATTGGTTTTGAAGCGCTCGCTCATTCTCTTTACGAGATTCCCATGATACAGGCGACATGTTGTCTGCGCTTCAGATCTGTCTTTTTCTATTTGTAGATTTAGAACACTAAGATGATGTGAAATGAGCATTATGAGTGGGATAACCTGACTCACAGATGCACCTTCAGAAGACATGTCCCTTGTAGCTGTCTCAAAAAGGAGCTAGGATACAGCACACTGTCTCCATTAATTTCCACTGCAGCACAGACAGCATAATGCCATCTCCAATAATGTAACTGGAGCAGTACTCATGTACAGCTTTCTTTTGCTCAAGAGCGCTGCAGCATATAAAGCGTTGAGATCCAACGAGTGGAAACATTTTGAATCAGCTTTTGCTAGGGCAGCTTGTGTTTTTTTTGCAGTTCGGACAATGTCCGTATAGCCTTGGTTGAATGTGAAAAGTGAGTCACAATTTTTTTGCAAACAGCAATCATACCATCCACTTGTGTTGCGTTGCTGAGAAATCCTGTGACAATTAAGTGTAAGCAATGTGCAAAGCAAGAAGCATGCAGAAATCCTCCATCCTGTACTGCTTTTAAGATGTTGGCTCCATTGTCACTTACTATGAAGCCACATTTTAGACCGTGAGAATAAACCCATTTGTCAAAGAGGTCATTTAGTTCCTGCAAGATGTTTGCAGCAGTATGACTTTGCCCAAACTTCTTTATATGCAGCATAGCATCTTTTGGGTGTCTTTGTTTTGAAGAAGCACAAGAAAAAGTGACCCAATGGAGGTAAGGGACATGTAATCTATGTTTTGAGTGCTGGTCCACATATCTGTTGTGACATGAATAACCCCACCCTCTGCAGTTTTAAGTGCAAGCATCACTGTCGCTTTTAAAGCCTGATAAATGTTTGGTATTTCAACATAGGAAAAGTACCTTCGATGAGGAACATTGTAACGAGGCTCTGCTAATGTCATGAGCTCCCTAAAATCCTCATGATCTACCAAAGAGTATGGGAGAAGGGCTCCGGCTAACAGTTCACCAATTCAGTGATTAAGATGAAGGGTCTTTGGATGATTTCTAGTAAAGGTATTCTTCCTTTCAAATGCCTGAGACAGTGTTAGCTGTTTGCAACATGTCCCTGTTGGTTTATTATACACCGTGCTTCGATGGGCAGATGGACGCAGAGATGGTGGACTAGGACTTATACATTCAGTGCCATCACTGGATGTGCAACTGTACTAATGGTGCTGGCATTGGTGGTAACAGTGATCCTAGGGCTGGCAGTGGTTCTGCCCGCATCAAGTTCAGACAATTCAGTATCCATTTCAGATTCCTGACCCTTCTCACGTGCGGTCTGGAAGATGGAGGACATGGGTTTTGGATGATCAAGCAAAACCAAATGCTTTTTCAGATGGCGTTTAAGAGCTGTAGTGCCAAGGCATGACACAACTTTACCACGGCTTACACTCTGTTTACACAGGGAACAAATTGCTCTGCATGGATCAGTTTTACTGACAAAGAAATAATTCCACACCTCAGATGTGACAGATTTTGTTTGAGTGCTAGGAAGATAGCTAAAGACTGTTTGTGTCTTTTCACCTGTCCTAACAGAACCTGGGACATGCTCCTTTGTGCTAGAAGAGTGGGCAGAAGACTCTGATGGATTTTCATTGCTGGCCAACACAGAAGTGGTGGATTCAATGGATATGTCCTTTTCATTGCCAACAGTGCTGGATGTATTTGCAAGTGCACTACCTGATTCATTGTCAGCAGACTTGCTCATTTCACTTTGTTGAGGAAGTAATGATTTGTCGCGAGACACAACAGTGTCGGACTGAGACAAAGAGCTACTGTCTGAGTCAGAGAGGGACTCACTGTCACTTGCATTATTGCTGCTAGTCACAGGGATCTTAACAGCATGAATGGCATACCTTATGGTGCCTCTCCGTGAACCCCAGCAGCTGTACAGGTTTTTTAAAGGTCCCCTTTACCACACTTCACTGTTGCTCTTTTGCTGTTTGTTGAATTTTATCACGTGAAACATTTTGGTTATTTCTGTTAGCACCAGGATTACCACTACCACCAACACCTGCTCCAACACCAGCACTAGATGCTTCATCTATGTTTCTGTCAGCCATAACAGACAGTAAGTACCAGTACTACTAGTATACTGCGGTGAACGCACCGCCAAACAATTCCTGTGTAACAAAGCAATGTGATCTGTGATGCTGGCTACAACTCAAAATTTTATTTTGGTTGTGTGACACTGTGATACCGTGGACTGAAAGTAATTGAAGAATATGACAGTTTGCAACTAAAGGATCCCAGGTTCAAGGCTTACAGAATGATTGGGCTGCTGGGCATAGGCATACACATAGCAATCAAGGGGTGCACAGCAGCAGGGTGATGGGCTGACCACAGGAGATGGAGTCACATCACAAACCCAGGGAATGAGAATTATATTTCTACGTTTCTGTCATGTAAGGTTAATGCCACCACACAACTGGCCACTGGGCTTCTCTCTGTAATACACACTGGGTAGGGTACAGTGCAGTCAAGGGCACACAGCAGCAGGGTGATGGGCTGACCACAGGAGACGGAGTCACATACGCAACCCAGGGAATGAGAATTATATTTCTACGTTTCTGTCATGTAAGGTTAATGCCACCACACAACTGGCCACTGGGCTTCTCTCTGTAACACACACTGGGTAGGGTACAGTGCAGTCAAGGGGCACACAGCAGCAGGGTGATGGGCTGACCACAGGAGACGGAGTCACATACATAACCAACAACTCAGGGAATGAGAATTATATTTCAACGTTTCTGTCATGTAAGGTTAATGCCACCACACAACTGGCCACTGGGCTTCTCTCTGTAACACACACTGGGTAGGGTACAATGCAGTCAAAGGGCACACAGCAGCAGCGTGATGGGCTGACCACAGGAGACGGAGTCACATACATAACCAACAACTCAGGGAATGAGAATTATATTTCTACGTTTCTGTCATGTAAGGTTAATGCCACTACACAACTAGCCACTGGGCTTCTCTCTGTAACACACACACTGGGTAGGGTACAGTGCAGTCAAGGGGCACACAGCAGCAGGGTGATGGGCTGACCACAGGAGACGGAGTCACATACACAACCCAGGGAATGAGAATTATATTTCTACGTTTCTGTCATGTAAGGTTAATGCCACCACACAACTGGCCACTGGACGTCTCTCTGTAACACACACTTGGTAGGGTACAGTGCAGTCAAGGGGCACACACTGGGCTTCTCTCTGTGACACACACACTACACTGGGAAGGGTTCAGATTTATTTGCCTTTTTTTGGCCCCCTTGTATGCTTGTTGCTGGCAGCTGCTGAGTGTGCAGTCAGTGTGCACCACTGACTGAGCAGTGCTGCAGTTTCAAATAATCACATTTCACAAAGGTTCTTCACTTCTTCTTATTTTTTTTTTATTCTCTCTCCGAGTCCTCCTGAGTCCTCCTCCAGTCCTGATATTGATTGATCTCGGTCTCGATCCCTCCCTATTCCCCAGTCCCTTCCCAATTCTTGATTAATCCCTCCACCTGTCCTGAACCTCCCCTAGTCCCACTCCCACCCAATTTTGAGCTTTTTCAGCCTTTCTCTTGTTCTCGGTCTCACAGGAAAATGGATGATGGAAGTGGCCACTGGACAAAAGAGTAGCTGTACGCTTAACTGCTTCCGCAGTTTAGCTAGCTGCTGCTACCTCCACTCTGATCCTCTGCAAATGGCTCCTCCTCGGCACATCTCCTAAATACCCCACAGATCCTGCGGCTCCGCGGCTTACTTTCGACCCCACCTGACCGATGCGTGCATGAAGTGCAACAGACAACGCCTCGGTCTCTGCCAGGATTCAACCCTTTTATGAACCATTTAGTGTTCAAGTTCTAAGTTAGAACTCAAACACCAGGGGTTGAGGAGGGTTCAAATCTTTACCGAACTAGTTCTGACAACCCTAATATGAATCTGCTGGAGGTGTTGGTGTACCTAGATGATCTGGTAGTGTATGGCAAGACACTAGAGGAGTACAAAACCTGACTCATGAAAGTACGTGACAGATTGGAAGAGTTTGGTTTAAAAGTTTCCATTGACAAGTTCCAGTTTTGTCAGCTATCAGTTAAATATGTGGGACACATTGTTTCTGCAAATGGTGTACAGACCGACCATGCAAAAGTAGAGGCACTCACCACTTGGCCTAGACCACACAACCTAAAGTCACTACAGTCATTTCTTGAACTCTGTTGCTACTACAACTGATTTGCAAATGGCTACTTCATTATTGTCTGCCCTTTGAATGACCTCACCCAGGGGTACCCACCTACCCACAAAAAGAAAGCCCTCACTAGGGGAGCAATCCTCACACTGAGTACTGGAAAGTAAATAAGCCTTTTGGTGCTAGGTGGAATGAATATTGTGAATTGACATTTAAAGAAATAATCAAACATCTGAGTGAGATGCCCATGCTCTAATTCGTTGAATCTACCCAACTATGCATCCTGTACACCAGCACCAGCTTAGGTGCCTTAGGAGATGTTCTGTACCAAAAGCACCCAGATGTACTTTGTCCAGATGCTATGGCCAGCCGAAGGTTGAATCCTTCCAAAAAGCACTACCTTGTGCACAAACTGGAATTTCTAGCACTGAAGCGGGCTGTCACCAAAGAGTTCTATTATTACCAGTATGGATACCAGTTCACAGAGAGAACAGACAAAAATCCTCTCACTTACATAAACACAGCTACCATGCTGGATGTGGCAGGACACCAGTGACTTTCAACCTTATCTATTTAAGACACCAGATCATGTCACTCCTGCCAATCTACACCAAGCAATCAACATGCTCAGAAGGCCTAATGGCGGTACTGGACCTCTCAGGAATTCCAGGGGATAGCACTGACCCATTGCCTCTTGTGTCAGCCTATAATAAGGCTGTTATTGAGCCACTGGATACCATTGCTCCTTCTCATGTTTGCCTCTTACCTCTCATCCAGGTGCCCCATGGTTTAATGGGGAGATCCATGAATTAGAGAGGCAGGGGCGAAAGTTGGAAAGACACTGGCGGAAAACTCGTCTAGAGGCGGACAGACTTAGATTGATGGACCATGATGATGTCTATCAATCAGCCATTTCCCGTAGGAAGGCAGAATTCCTGTCCAGGGAAATTGCTACAGCAAAGAACAGACCAGCCCAGCTCTTCCAGACTGTGGACAGACTGTGCAATCCAGCCTGTCTTCACTCTGGTCGAGCATTGTCACAAAAACAGTGTAAGGAGTTTGTGCAGTTCTTTTCTGATAAGGCATCCACCATCAGAAACGAGATCAGCCAGTGCCTTCCCATTGGTCCTTGCATTAATCAACAGGGTAGTACTAATACCCAGTTAATCTGGTCCACCTGTAGCCAACCAGAAGTCGTGGATATAGTGAGGATCATCCAGACTCTGTGGCCAACTTACTGTAGTTTGGACCCGGGCCCTACACGCCTACTAGTGGGGTGTGTAAAAGTCATTGGCCCCGTCCTTGCTGGGATAGTGGGAGTTTCATTGGAGAGAGGGATCTTTCCAGATCCCTTAAAGGAAGCAGTAGTTCGCCCCCTTTTAAAAAAAAACTCCTTTGACCCAGACTGCCCGGCTAACTACAGACCAGTCTCGAACTTGCCTTTTGTTGGGAAAGTTATTGAGAAGGTGGTTGCACTGCAGCTGGAGGATCATTTGAGCAACCACAATATCTAAGACCCTCTGCAGTCTGGCTTCATAAAAAGGCATAGCACTGAAGCGGCCCTGGTGAGGGTACTTAGTGACCTCCTGATGGCGAGAGATCAGAGAGCCCATTCGATCTTGGTTCTCCTTGATCTCTCAGCAGCATTTGACACTGTGGATCATGGGGTGCTGCTCGAGCACCTGTGGATTTTCTGTGGACTGAGGGGGGCAGTCCACAATTGGCTTAAGTCCTTCCTCAAGGGTAGGTCTCAGAGAGTGGTGTCAGGAATGTATTCCTCTGCCCCTCATGGACTGCCCTGCGGGGTTCCACAGGGCTCGGTGCTATTCCCCCGTGTTATTCACAGTGTATTTGCTTCCGTTAGGGGACATTAAAAGGTGGTACAGATTGAATTTTCATTGCTATGCTGATGATTCTCAACTGTACATATCCTTTGTACCCGATCAGGAATTAGATTCCGTTGTGGTGTTTAATAAGTGCCTACTGGAGATTCAGAGCTGAATGAGTGTCAGTTAGCTTCGGTTGAACTCAGAAAAAACAGAGGTATTGGTTATGGACCCTGGTTATAGGATGATAGGGACATGGGCAGGAAAACCATCAAGATTAAGTCTTGGTGGGATCCCGCTTATTGCCTCTGGCCAGGTACGGAACCTGGGCATTGTTTTGATGAAGGCCTGACCCTGAGGGAGGTTTTGGCTGTAGTCAAATTTTCCTACTACCATCTTAGGAACATAGCCTGGGTGAAGCACCTGGTTCCACCCGAAGATCTTCCAACCTTGGTCCACGCCTTTGTCACCAGTCGTCTTGATTATTGCAATGCCCTCTACCAAGGGTAGATATCCGCCACTTGCAACTAGTGCAGAATGCGACAGCCAGGTTGCTGACTGGAGCCTCTAGGTCTAGTCATATTACACCTGTGCTGTGTGATTTGCACTGGTTGCCAATACAGTGACAGATTACCTTCAAGGTCGCTTTGCTGACCTATAAGGCCCTTCATGAGCAGAGTCCCTACTACCTGAAAGAGCTCCTGCATCCTTACTGTCCCTCCCACTCACTCTGTTCCTCTGGTGAGGGATTGCTAGAGATTCCCAGTGTATCCCTTAAAACAGTGTGAGGAAGATATTTTGCCTTTATGGCTCCTACCCTGTGGAATTCTTTACCTCCTCAGATATGAGATAGCCAGACCATAGAAGGTTTTAAAAATTGTTTGAATACATATTTGTTTAACCAGGCCTTCTCAGGAACATATTGAGTTTGAATTTATATGGATATTTTTTAATATGTTTTATATGATTTATGATGTGTGGTGAATTTTTAAGGTTATAAGTGTAAAGGCGCCCTGAGCTTTGGAAGGGCGCTTTATATAAATAAAAACTTGCTTGCTTGCTGGGGCCCTCTCTAGATGCCATTCCAACTACATATCTCAATTTCGCTGGTTTGGACCTTTCATCTTTGCCCCAGTCTAGCCATTCTGAACTCAAATAAGCCCAACAGGAAGACTATGTGTTATGTGGTGTGGCACGCACCCTAGAAAAGGGGTGGGATGCAAGTCCGGTATAAATACTCACCCAGATATTGCCCTGTTATTGCGAGTGCAAAACAAATTGTCTTTAAAAGATGCTCTGCTCATAAGAACAGTTCATGACAATTCACACCATGAGTTACCTCGTCAACAGCTGGGCTGAACATGGAAGTACCAAAAAGCCATCATCTGGTCCCTACATGATAACATGGGTCACTAAGGAGTTGTCCAAACTCTTGACTTGATGCAGGCCCATTTCTATTGGCCCAAAATAGCAACAAAAGTGAATTGGCATTGCAAGAACTGTCTCAGGTGCATCAAGAGAAAAAACTTTTCAAAATGAGCAGCACCCTTAGTCAACATCAAGTGAGTGGACTACTTGAATTAGACTGTATGGACTTTCTCTCACCCTTGGTGTTGGAGGAATTGGCAACTGATCCACCTGAAAACCCAATTTTGGACAGTGATATGGAGTTGGAATTGAAGGAAAAAAAACCCAGAGACTGACATAATCCCTGTCATTCCTGACACTGCCCTTGCGATGAATATGGAGCTGGAAGAGGAAAGTGATCGCCCTATGCGTGAGGAAGAAACTGTTACCTCGCAAGTCTGGACGTGAACATAAAAATATCATCAAGCTGTCATATGACACCTTTGGTGCCTCCTCTAATACCCCTATCCTTGTGGTTCATAAGCATATTGCTCCCGGTTATATAACCTCAATGTGCTGCACACAGGTTCAGTTGATAAAATGTAATTGTATGCCAGTTGAATGCTATGGATAGACAGGCACCAATTGTGTTTCCAGAAATGTACACTATGTAAATATGTATAAATGCACTTAGTAGTTAGACATCAGGTGTTAGATGGAACTGTATATATTGTTGATATGAAGGCTAATGCCACTGCCACTGGACTTTTGAACATTATGGCCGTGAATCTGGCAGGGAGAGTGTGTAAGTCCCCCCCCAAATCTGGGGCTTACCTTCTGTCTCTTTCAGCCCCAGGATATCCCTCTTCACCCTCTGGTCCCCCTAGACTGCAGAAAGGGGGTCCAGCATTGCAGCAGCCTCTGTCATCATCATAGAGTCCCAGGTGGGACTCAAGCTCAGGCTCCAGTCCAACCCCCATGTGACTGCAGCTGCACTGCTGACCTGTGATCTCAGCCCTCAGGACTGCTTAGTGGGGTAAGAGAGTGTCATTCAGGTGCAGGCAAGGTGATTGCTTGATCCCAAGACAAGCAGCAGGTCAGGGAACAGGAAAGGTTATGGTCCCACTGTCAGCACTGCTGAACATGCACAGCAGCAATAAAAACAGAGTTGGTACTCCGAGGCAGCAATCAGGCTGTGCGCCTGAATCTAGTAAGGGTCCTGGCTCCAGGGAATGCAGCGGAGCAAGGACCAAAATAGCACCATCAGGTGCCAGGAAAAGTTTTTCCCAGTCTTAGGGCAGGCAGCAGGGCTGGGAAATGAAGAAGTGCAGTGCACATGAGCACACACCCATGGGGAGAGTAGCTCAAAGGCCATTTCCTGCAACAGCGTCCCTGACCCAAGAACAGGCAGTGCCCAAATAAATAACAGCTCCCTTGCACCAGGACAGGCAGCAGGGCTGGGTGTCATCGAGGCACAGTCCAGGAAGTATAGGAAAACTAAGAGCAGTTTTGAAATTTGTAAATAGCATTTTATTATGAACAGCAAAATAAAAAATTAAAATTGTTCAGACTATTTGCAATGGCAGTACAAACATAGAAAGCAGAGTCCTTCTGAGTTTTTCTTAATTTTCAATCTTAGTATTTCAGTCTCTGTCTCTCCCTTTTGCAAAACATTGCAGCTCTTTTTATAACAAGTCTCTGTAGGGAGCTCGTTAAGAAAACATTCTGCTTCTCTCACAGTGCTCTTGTCAGTTTCAGCAGGTGCATCAAAACAGAACATTATGACCCAGAACTGACCTCTTGTTGACAGTTCTGGAAATATTTTTCAAACCAGCCTCTCAGGTTAACTCCTTGAATTCCATTTTTTTGCAATCATTTCAACAATATAACTATATACAGTTTTAAACAAAGGGATTTCAGTATCAGTGACATTTCCACATAAATATTCATATATATTTTTTATAACTGCAGATGTGCAGGGGGAAGGAAAGAAAGAAATAACAAGGGAAGGCAGAGAGCTAGCGAGAGGCAGAGAACTGTGAAACTGTTGGAGTGATCAGTTCCTATGTATCACAAGAAAATTTGGTTGCACAGCCAGACAGAGAAGAGATAGCAAAGGAGAGGATAGAACAGATCCTTGTGCTTAAACTCTTTCTGCATAACAAATGGGGCAGGGCCTTATTCAACCCTGTCACACTGGGACAACATCAAAGCAACATCCAGGGCTCAGGATAAAGCAGCAACAAGCTGCTGAAGACTGCAACAGCACAGCACCAGAATGTAAACAAACATGGAGGAGCCCATGTCTTCTCCTCAGCCATCTGACTCCAGAAAAGACTTCTGGGAAAGCAACGGAGGTCAGTGCACAAAAAGATCACAAATTTTGGTCAGTCAGGAGCCTGCATTGCTTTCCAGCCTGCATGTAAGTCCAGCAAAGCTCAGTCAACATTCTAAAGACTGCTTGCCTGGGAGACTGACTGAGCAATAGGGTGTCGAGTTTCATCCAAGCACACAAATAGGTACTGCTCTGGATATGGATGCAGAACACAGTAAACCAAAATGGAACCAAAACAACAAATTGGGCTGAGAACTGCCTTACCAGAAAAAAGTCATATGCTGACTACTAAGTAAAGTTCACAGATTACTTTTATTAAACTACAAGTGGTGTGCAAGACTGAGGACTAGCTTCCCAATATTTTGCACATAATCCCGGTGCTTAATCATGGGAATCACCTAATCCAGGTGGTTAATCATGGGATTCTGTCGAGTTTCATCCTGTATAAAAGGGGCTACTCCCAAGAATCTGGGCCAGTTCTGCCAGAGTGACAGAGAGATAGGAGCTGTGAGCTATGAGCTTGGTGAGCTACTGTCTGCCAGGCACTGGAGGCCTGACAGGCTAAAGAAGTCTGGGACCCCAGCACAACTAACTCTTTTGTGAAGAAATCAACAGTTTTTATCAGAACTGCCAGTTTGAAGGCAAGGAGTGGAGCTGGGGTTTTCCTGCCCCACCAGTGGCTTTCCCCTCAGGAGGATGAGCTCCTTCAAAGACCAACCAACTGAGAAGGCCACTGCCTGCTTCAGGGTCTCTGGACCCCCTGTACCTATAGCATTAGACCAACTGAGAGAGAACCGAGACCAGTAAGTGAACGCCAGATGACCCTGGGGAACCTGCTCTCCAGTTGGAAGCACGTGCACCAGTTTCACTTGCTCTACCCTGAGACACCAGAGGTATCTATGAAGTCACAAAACAGTGAGTAACCATAGAGATTTCAGCCTCACAACAGGGAAAAAATTGTGATTGTGATTGTGCTAGATATGAGGAAGAAGCTCTGGGTGGAACTTTGCTGTTTTGATAAGCATAGGCAGAAGACCCATGGAGGCCATTCGGCCACCAATTTGTGTGTGGATTACAAAAAGGGGCCCTTTTTGACAGTTTACAGTTTAACTGTTCAGCAACAGTTTTGGTTTTAAAGTGCATTTTACCTGCAACAGTTAAAGCATGCCACCGAGCTCCCACCCTGCTAGCAGCAACTACATCATCAGTGAGGTACACACTGCAAATAGAAAAGAGTTCAAATTGCTCTGTCATAGAACAGAATATGTTGAGAACAGTATAAGGATGGCCAGTCTGCATTTGTTGGGAGTTCCCGAGGCACATGAAGGATTGGATTTAGCTACTGTTATAGCGACTTTGACAAAACATTGTTGAATATGGGCATTTCAGGATAAGTGCTAAAAATGTACTGAATTACCCCTAACAGATGACCAGACTTGATGGACCAACCCGGAACTATCCTGGTGGCAACTAGCAGTCCCCACATCAGGGATTTCATGCTGGTGGCTGCTAAATACAATGGACATATGGTGATTGAGGATGGCACTCAAATATACTGTTTTCCCAACATCAGCTTTGTGACCCGCCAGTGGCACAAGGCCTTTCATGTGGTTTAGTCGGGCTAGTGCATGCAGGGGATCTCCCATGCTCTCCAGTTCCCCACCCATCGCTGCATTTCCTACATGGGCAAACATTCATCTACTCTGATCCAGAGGAAGATGACAAATAGCTGGAAGCCATAAAAGCAAAGTTTGCATGCCAGCACACAGGACAAGAATCTGAGGAAGGAGAGTGAGAAACCCATGATGTGGTGAGAGTACACACTCTGCTAAACACTGGTGATCTGTCCAGCTGAACTGGTTTATTTTGGAATGACTATACAAAGTACAGGCCTCATGTTATTGCTATGTTTAAATTATGCATGAGTGATGGGACGGGTTAAGTACCCTGGCAAAAGCAGATTTGGTATGTCAGTGGGGCTACCAGGTTGGGACAGAAGAAATTGCAATGGTCTTAAAATGGCAGATGCCACGTAGTGACCAGGCTAAATTCAAGCATCGCTCTTGCTCCCTGTGAACCTCAAGTGCAAACACTGAGTCCTGCTTAAAATATTGTTTTATCCTGAGCCTGATCACAGTTTTGCATAGCGTCAGTATTATAAACAGATTTGCTTGTTCAACTTCTGTAATTGCCATTGACAGTTTTACGCTGTTTTCATGATGTTAATGCATTTACAATTCTATCTGTTGTTGAGTAACTCCATTACATATCATAGAAATATAGTTCAAACAACATGAAGTCTTGCTATATTATGACATATGCAGTGAGTCCCAACCTTCGAACTGCTCCGGAGGTGAAAGAGTTACCTTTCCATGCCAGGCATGGAATGCAGAGCTCGCTCTGGGTTGAAAACTCTGTCTGTTGTTCTTCAAACTCAAACTATCAAATTCTTTACTCCGACTCACTGAACAGTCGCTCCGGAGATTTCTCCTTCTGCTTAGTTCATTTTGTCGGTTAAAGTATAGTTTTCTCATTTTTTTGACCGAATTTAAACTGCAACCGGTCGGTTCAAGCTCTGTCTGTGGTATTGTATGTAATAGATAGGTTTTACATTTATTATTTCTCTGTGGAACTTGTAAACGGTTATTGGTTCGGTTTGAACCGATCAGGTTGTTTTAAAAACTTATTAATCTGTCTTTTAGAGTGCGGTTCTCCGGTTCTTATCGGTTCTAAAAAAAATGGATTTTATTACATTTTTTTTCCATGACCCGTGACATGGTTGGGAACCGATAAGAGAGTCTTGCTTGGCGGATTGCCATTAACGGGCAAGTTTGGTTAGGACTGGCACTATGTCTGAGAAACCCAAAAGAAAAACCGGGCCCACTGGGTTTCAACACTGTAGTGTCTGTGGGGAAGCCTTTGCTAAGGCTGACCCTCACACCACCTGTGTTTATTGTCTGGGGTTTGACCACCTCAATGCAGACTGCCAGATTTGTAAGAATTTTCCTGCTGTCACCATAGAAAAGAGAGTTGGTAGGCTCAGGGAAAGGGAGGCCAAGAAGTCTGCTGACCTGGATGGCCAGCCCGGTTCAGTTCCAACCAAACCGCGGGAGTGCCCTCTGACCAGGGCAAGACTTCCTCGGGCAAAAGGAGAGCCAGCTCAGAGGAGTCGGTTCCAGCAAAAAGGACTAGAAAATCAGCTGGTGTGGAGCCAAAAATTTCCTCTCCAACCACTGAAGAAATAGCCAAAGCGATTCAAATTGTCCAGTCGCTTTCCCCGGTTCCGACCGAACTGGCACCATCAGGTAAGTGTACGGTTCGGCCGGTTCCATCGGTAAAAGAGTATGAGTTTGAGGATTTTTATGAACCGGAAGAGGGGGAAGAGGAGCATGAGGAGAGTGAATGTGGATTTGAAAGTCTGGATGTGCCCATTGAACCGGACATCTCCCCAGACAGACCTTCAGGAGTGTCTCCTCCTAGGCTTTCTGAGTCCCCTTCTCATTTTATGTTTTATAAAAAAGTTGCTGAAACACTCCAGCTCCCTGTTGAGGAAGCTGTTGATGACCAAGAGGAGCCTGATTATGTAGAAATGATGGATATCCCAGAGTCCAGGAGACTGTCTATTCCTTTGCATAAATCTTTTCTGAAACAGACAGTAAAAATTCTAAAAACTCCTCACACAATACCTCCTGTGGATAAGAGAATGGACAAGAAGTACACATTGTCAGGCTCTGATATGGAGTTCCTTACACATCAATGCAGCCATGTTGGAGTAGTGCAGGCTGCAGCCTGTGATAAGGCAAATATTCCCTTGGCTTCACACCCCCCTGAAAAGGACTCCAGGAAGATTGATGCCATGGCAAAGAAGCAGTACGTGGCAGCATCCTTGAGACTCAGACAGGCAAATTATATGGCTTATGCTGCTAGATACCAGAAATCCAGATGGGATACTGTTAAGGCTCTAGCTAAACAGGTCCCTGACCAGCTTGCCAAGGAGCTGGAGAAGGTGGCTGCTGATGGTATTGAGGCATCCAAGGTGCAATTCCATGCTGAGGTGGACTCTAATGATGTGTCATCAAGAGTCATGGCTAAATCTGTGGCACTTTGCAGGATGGCTTGGCTCAGATGTACTAGCCTGTCACAGGATACCCAGACTAAAGCCATGGATTTTCCTGTTGTGGGTAATTCTTTGTTTGGAGAGCAGACAGAGAATTACATGAAGAAAATGGATGAGTATAGGACCACCTATAGGAGTGCACAGGCCAAGGAAAGGCAGGCCACTCCTCAAAGGCAGCTTTCCAAGGGCAGGGGCAGGCCCCTTCACAGGCCTTTTTACCAAGCCCAGGCCTCTTCTTCAGCTTTCTCCCAGAAGGGGTTCTTTAGAGGGAGAGGCAGACGGGGTACAAGCAGGCCTGCTTCCACCCCTCAGCCTAAAGCCCCTGCCAAACAGGCACCCTGATGGGGTTGCCAGGGCCAATTCTCAACTACCTGTAGGGAGCAGGCTGGCTTACTTTGTCCAGGACTGGAAGTCTCTGACATCAGACAAGTGGGTCCTGGAAGTAGTAAGCCAGGGACTGGTTCTCAGCTTCAAAAAATTTCCAAAGATGAGAACCAGATCCTTTCCACCTGCAAATCCATCAGAGGCACTTGCCCTAGAGGCAGAAGTCTCTTCCCTCCTGGCTCTCAGAGCCGTGGAAAGGGTTCCACCCCTACATCATGGCAAAGGATTGTACTCCAGGTACTTCCTTACCCCAAAAAAGACAGGAGAATGGTGGCCCATCCTGGATCTCAGATACTTAAACAAGCACCTTTTAAAACCAAAATTCAAAATGGTGACTCTGGGAATTATTCTACCCTCTCTAAGGCCAGGGGACTGGCTAGTGTCCCTGGACCTCAAGGATGCCTACTTCCATGTTCTCATCAGAAGCTCCCATTGAAACTACCTCAGGTTTGAGCTGCCCTCAGGCCATTACCAGTTCAGAGTAATGCCCTTCGGCCTTACCTCTGCCCCAAGAGTATTCACAAAATGCCTGGCAGTAGCAGTTGCCCATCTAAGAAGGCAAAAAATTGCCATCTTCCCTTACCTAGACGACTGGCTCATAGTAGGCCAGTCTCCAGATCAAGTCAAGTCACATCTTCGGATTACTTGGCAACTGCTTACCTCTCTAGGTTTCCTTCTGAATCTTCCAAAGTCAGTTTTAGAGCCTGTTCATCTTCTCACCTTCATAGGTGCAGAACTGAACACACAGGAAGCCAGAGCCTTCCTTCCTTTGGTCAGGGCAACAACCCTGGTCTCTCTGGCCTCCTCATTCACCCTGCAGGACTCTTGACCAGCAAGGCACTTTCTGCAGCTCCTGGGACACATGGCTGCCTCTACACCAGTAGTGCAAGGAGCAAGATTTCAGATGAGGGACATCCAGTTTCATTTGAGAACCTTTTGGTCTCAAAGAAAGGACCCTCTAACCAAGTTGATCCCAGTAACCAGAACCCTGATCTAAGTCCTACAGTGGTGGCAGGACCAGAACAATCTGAGACAAGGGGTCTCCTTTGTCACTCAGTCTCATTCGTTAATCCTCACTACAGATGCATCCCTCTTGGGGTGGGGAGCTCACATGGGTGACCTCACTACCCAGGGACTGTGGTCCCCTCAGGAATCTCTGCTCCACATCAACCTGTTGGAGCTCAGAGCAGTTTTTCCAGCACTTCAAGTTTTCTCCAAGTCTGTTCAGAACAAAGTTGTTCAGGTCAGAACAGACAACACCACTACAATGTGGTACATCAACAAGCAAGGAGGCACTCGGTCTACGGCCTTGTGCACCGGAGCAATTAAGTTGTGGTCTCTGGCTTACTCCCTGAACACCTCCCTTACGGCAGTTCACCTCCCAGGCAAGGACAATGTCCTGGCAGATGCCCTCAGCAGGATCTCTCAGGGCCATCACGAATGGTCACTGGATCCCTTGGTCCTGGGGGTAGTTTTCGTCAGATGGGGCACCCCACAGATAGATCTTTTTTGCAGCCCCAGACAATCACCAACTTCCCCTCTTTTGCTGCAGGCCCCCAGTCTTGGGCTCAGTCCCTCTGGATGCCTTAGTTCTAAATTGGGAAGGGAAGTTTCTCTATGCCTTTCCTCCCTTCCCTCTCCTGTTCAAAGTGTTAGTCAAAATCAGATTTCAATCCTGCAAAGTGATCCTGATTGCTCCAGATTGGGCCAGACAACCTTGGTATCCACTCCTTCTGTCCTTAGCAGTCCATCTTCCCCTGTGCCTTCCCAGGAATCACAATCTGTTAACCTGTGCTCAGGGCAGGATTTGGTACCCGAAACTCAAATCTCTCAATCTCAAGGCCTGGTTCTTGAAGAGTTAGAGTTTGCTGATCTACACCTCTCCCAAGGTGTAATGGATATATTGAAGGCTTCTAGGAAGCCTTCCACCAGGGCTACTTACAATTCCAAATGGAAAAGGTTTTCTATATGGTGCTCTGGGAAGCATATTTCCCCAGAATCTGCTGACTTACCCACAGTCCTGGATTATATGGTCAATTTAAACACTTTGGGGTTGAGGCCAGCTACCCTAAAAGTGCATTTGGCAGCTGTGTTTGCTTTTATTTCAGCAGGTAAACATTCTTCTCTTTCTGCTCATCCTGTATTCTCCAAGTTTTTTAAGGGATTGCTTCACACCAACCCTCCATTCAGGGACCCTGCCCTTGCCTGGGATCTTAATATTTGCATTGATCAGCTTATGCAACTCCCCTTTGAGCCCCTGTCTTCAGCAGAACTTAAGTATTTGACTTGTAAGACTGTGTTTCTAGTAGCCATTACTTCTGCCAGATGCATAAGTGAATTGCAGGCTTTGTCAGTGAAGTCTGATTTTATCTCTTTTCATAGAGATGAAGTGGTCCTCAGGACTAACAGGAAGTTCTTGCCTAAGGTGGTTTCAGATTTCCACCTTAATCAATCTATTTCTCTTCATAGAAACATAGAAACATAGACTTTGACGGCAGATAAGGACCACTTGGCCCACCCAGTCTGCCCATTTCCCTACCTACTGGATAAGCTTCAGATTCTAGTTAACCAACAGCCTGCTTCCTGCAAACCCCCACTATAATTGCTTTGTGTCTGTCCCATGCATGTTTGAATTCCCCCACTGTTTCAGACCCAACGACCTCCTCAGGAAGGCTGTTCCATGTATCGACCACTCTCTCCGTGACAAATAATTTCCTCACATTACCCCTGAGCCATCCCCCCTCTATCTTTAAACTGTGCCCCCTTGTTCTTACACATCTCTTTTTCTGAAAGATGCTACCCTCCTGGACTTTGTTGATTCCCTTGAGGTACTTGAACATTTCTATCATGTCCCCCCTGTCCCTCCTTTCATCAAGGATATACATATTAAGGTCTCTCAGTCTCTCTTCATATGGTTTCTGATGTAGACCATGCACCATTTTAGTTGCCCTCGTCTGGACTGCTTCCATCCTGTCTATGTCCTTGCATAGATGAGGTCCCAAAACTGCACACAGTACTCCAGATGGGGTCTCACCAACTATCTGTATAGAGGGATAACCATCCTTTTTCTACTTGTGATGCCCCTTCCTATGCATCCCAGTATCTCCTGGCTCTCCTTACTGACTTTTCACATTGCTTACCCACCTTTAGGTCATCTATTGACTACTCCCAGGTCCCTTTCCTTTTGTTGTTGTTAGTACCTCCCAGCTATTGTGTACTCTTCTCCTGGGTTTTTGTTTCCCAGGTGCATTACTTTGCACTTCTTTGCATTGAATCTAGTTGCCATATGTCTGACCATTCCTCCAACCCTGCCAAGTCCCTTCTCATCTTTTCTACCCCTCTTGTGTAACAACTCTGTTACAGATCTTGTGTCATCTGCAAAGAGGCATACCTTCCCTCCAGCCCTCTGCAATGTCACTTATAAAGATGTTAAAGAGGATTGAACCCAGTACTGAGCCCTGAGGTACTCCACTAGTAACCCCCTTTCTTCGGAATGTGTTCCATTCACTATTACCTTCTGTGTCCTGTTGTGCAGCCAGTTCGCTACCCAGGCTACTACCCTGGGACCCACTCCCAGGCTGGCTAACTTGATTATTAATCTTTTGTGTGGGACTGTGTCAAATGCCTTGCTAAAGTCTAGGTAGGCCATACCCACAGCCCCTCCCTGGTCTATTACTTTGGTCACCCAGTCAAAGAAATCAATTAGATTAGTCTGACATGACCTTCCTGCTGTAAATCCATGTTGCTTTGGGTCCTGTGTCCCGCTGGCCGCTAGGTACTCAACAATTCTTTCTTTCAGAAGTGATTCCATCATTTTGGGAGGCAGTATAGTGCAGTGGTTTAAGGCTCTGAGCTGCAAATCTGGTGACATCCAGCAGACCAGACCTGGGTTTGAATCCCACAGCTTCCACTTGCGTACTGTGTGATCCTGAGCAAGTCACTTAACTTCCCTGTGCTCCCAGGTTGTACCTGTGAAAAAGCTTTCAGCTTAGTGTGTCTCACCTGGTTAAATAACTAAATAAAAAAAAAAAAAAAAAATTCCCTACCACTGAGGTCAAACTTACAGGTCTGTAGTTTCCTGCTTCTGCCTTGCTCCCACTTTTGTAAAGGGGAATCACATCTGCCCTCCTCCAGTCCTCAGGTACCACCCCATCCTGCCATGATTTGTTAAAAAGTGTGGTCAGTGGTGTCACTAGGTCCCCCCTTAGTTCTTTTAGGATTCTGGGGTGAATCCCGTCAGGCTCCCATTGCTTTGTCCACCTTGAGTTTTAGGAGTTCTTTCAGGACTCTTTCTTCTGTGAATGGACTGGTATCAACCCCCACCCAGAGTGCTTCTATTGTTTGGTTTAGGTAACTGCTCTCATCTTCTTTTGTGAATACTGAGCAAAAGTATTCATTCAGTATCTTTGCCTTTTCACTGTCTCCTCTGCCCACCTCCCTCTCCTTTTTAATCTTCACTATCCCTCCCTTAACCTTTCTATGCTCCCTAACGTACCTGTAAAGGTTTTATCCCCTTTTGACCGAGTTGGCTATTTTTCCTCGGTTTGTGCTTTTGCTATTCTGACTGCCTTTCCTACTTCTTTCTGCTTTAGTTGATACAGTTCCTGTCGTGCTCCCTCTGTGATTCCTTATACTTTTTGAATGCAGCCTTTTTCTTCTTAACCTTCCCTGCCACCTCTTTTGAGAACCATAGTGGTTTTTTACTCTGCTTTGTTTTCTTTATTTGTTTTACACAAAGACTTGTTGCCTCTATGATGACAGTTTTGATTTTTCTCCATTGTTCTTCCACCCCTCCTATTTGGCCATTTGCTAGTGCATTCTTCAGGTGTTCACCCATTTTGCCAAAGTTAGCCCTTCTAAAGTCCAGTATCCTTGTTTTTATATGGCTTATCTCCATGGTTGTGCTCATTGTGAAGCACACTGTGCAGCGGTCACTTGTTCCCAGATGTCTACTGACTTCTAAATTTGTGATCCTCTCTCCATTTGAGAGTACCAGGTCTAGTATTGCTCCCTCCCAAGTGGTTTCCAGCACTAGCTGTCTAAGGTCTGCCCCCTGCAGGGCATCGAGAATGACCCTGCTCTTGGATGTGGCTGCAGTACATGTCCTCCAGTTAACATCTGGCATATTCAGGTCCCCCATCAACAGTATCTCCCCTTTTTCAGCCATTTTGAGAATGTCCTCTATCATTTTCTTGTCCATTTCTCCCTTGAGATGGGGTCTGTATACAACCCTGTGCGGATTATATGCCATTCCCCATCTCCAAGGTAACCCAGAGTGCCTCTTGTCCTCCCCCTTTACTTTTTAGTTCTGTAGCTTTGATCCCTTCCCTTATGTATAGAGCTACTCCACCTCCTCTTTTACCATCCCTGTCTCTTCTGTAGATTGTGTACCCTGGTATGTTGACATCCCATTCATGGTTCTCGGTGTACCATGTTTCTGTGACTGCCACAATATCCAATTGTTCATCTTCCATCAAAGCTACTAGCTCAGAAAGCTTGTTTCACAGACTACGGGCATTAGTAGTCATTGCCCTCCATTTAATGTTGGCTTGATCCTTTTTTACCCCATCCCTGCTCTTATTGCTCTTATCTATTTTACCATTTACCCCCATCCTGCCCTGTGTTGAGCTCTGTACCTCAGTGTTTACCCTACTACCTGCCATGTTTTGTGGGGGGAGGCTTGACTTTTCTTGCCTTTTATCAGTACCTCCCCCCTTATCTATTTTAAAAGCTTGCCAGGAAGTATTTAAACCTGTCACCTAGAGCTTGGTCCCTTTGTGGACAAAAGACAGACCATCATACCAGTATAGACCTTTATCTCTCCAGGTGGACCCCAGTCCCCAATGAAGCCAAAGCCCTGTGCTCTGCACCAGTTTTGCAACCATTCATTAAACTGCATGGTGTGCAGTACCCTAGCCTCACTCCTGCCATGGACTGGTAGCACCTCTGAGAAGGTTACTGTGCTTGCTACCCAGCTGAGGCCCCTCCCCAACTCCACAAATTCATTCTGCACTGCACTGATCCCATGCCTAGCTAGGTCAATTGTCCCAAGGTGGACAATGATATCTAGTTTTCTCTCCTGTGATGCTGCTTCTACAATTGTGAGGATTCACTTCTTGTCCCTCCAAGCCATGGCACCAGGCAGGCAGCTTACTTACTCTCCCTTCCCAGTTCTACCCCCTAACAATTGAGTCCCTATCAGTAGCTGTTTCCTTCCCCTGTGGTGTCCCTTGCCACCCTTTGTAGGTCTCCCTTGTGGATGTCCTCAGCATTCTTCTGGGTCTCCACTGAGGGTGCCATCATAGAGGAACCTTGCTCTGCCAGAATGACATCTGATTTGTGTAGAGGTACAGCTGGGGGGCTTCACCTCTGGTCCACCACCCGCACCCTCCCAGAACCCACTGTGGTCCTACTGCTCTTCATACTCTGAAACCTCTGACTCAGTGATTGTGGCAGTGGTGCTCTTTGGGAGGGGAGGCCTCCTTGGTCCTTGCTAGTTCAGCCTGGAGGTGGGCAACCTCCTCTCAGAGCTGACAGTTGCCTACAAATAGGACAGCAACGCGAGTTTCCAGAATGTTTCTGGAAAACTGCTGCCCCACAGCGTGTGCATTGCACCACTCCCCCACATGTCCTGCTCTCTTATTATATACAATATGTAATTATATATATATATATATATATATTATTATTTGTTTTGTGTACCTACTTTATGCACGCTGCAGGGTTATTAGGAATATGACAGTTCTGCTCCAAGACCTGTTGAGGAAGTGATGTCAGAACTGTGGCTATAAAGAAATGCCACGCCTGGGGGTGGGGTGGGATGGTGGTGGGTAGTGCACAGCCACTGATGACTGTTAGAAACAATCAAATACACAACTGCTCCACCACCCTGGTGAGTACTGTCCTTTATAGTAATACAACTAACACCACAATTTACTAGACCACGGCTCCAACAGAAACCACTCTACTGAGTCCAGGGATAAAAATGAACTCACTCCTCAGTCAGCAGGACACTTAAAATGTTACAAAAATATCCTTCCAAATCCTAAGTCTCAACCCCCACACTCAAGAAAATTCAGTTGTATCTCACTCACTCTGGTTATAAAATTACTACCCTTTTAAAGGAATCCTGCAATTCTCTGCTTAATGCCAATAAGGAAAAATAAAAATAAAACTTTTTGTAGAAAGTGTAGCTCCCCTTCTTACCCAGTGCTCTGCAGTATTATACCTTAATCAGGTTTCCAGGTCCTAAATGGAGTTGCAGTTTGTTCCTTGCCGTAAGTTTCTGAGCTTCCAACAGACACTTTAAAGTCAGTGTGACTGGCTTCTAACTGTGAAGGATGTCTAAGATAAGCACAGTGATGAAACCCCGCCTAGAGCCAATTGATTGACTAGTGACACCTGTGATGCAAGCAGGCCTTTCAATGCAGGCAGACTGCTATGTGTGATTCCAATATACAAAACCTTTCAGTGAAACCAGGGATAAAAACTTAACTTCTCAGCCAGCAGGACACTTAAAATGTTACAAAAATATCCTTCCAAATCCTAGGTCTCGACCCCCACACTCAAGCAAATTCAGTTGTATCTCACTCACTCTGGTTATAAAATTACTACCCTTTTAAAGGAATCCTGCAATTCTCTGCTTAATGCCAATAAGGAAAAATAAAAATAAAACTTTTTATAGAAAGTGTAGCTCCCCTTCTTACCCAGTGCTCTGCAGTATTATGCCTTAATCAGGTTTCCAGTGTACTTCACTGACCATTCCTCCTCTGGCGAGAGGAGGTTACACAGTTTAGATGTGAAGAAAGCCCTTAGTTACTACATTGAGCGTACCAAGGGTCATAGGTTTGACTCCCTCCAACTGCTCCTCACTTATGGTGAGGTTGCTAAAGGGAAACCTGCCACTAAAAGATCCATTGCCAGGTGGATTGTTTCTTGTATCCAATTCTATTATCAAAAGCTGGGTAAGGCTCCCTCCTCAGGTCTGAGGGCTCACTCTACCAGAGGTACAGCTGCTTCCCTGGCTGCTGCCAGGGACATCCCTATTCTAGAGATATGTCAAGCAGCTACCTGGAAAACAGTTCACACTTTTACCAAGCATTACTCCCTGGACATCCAGGCTAGGAGTGATGCTCGGTTCTAACACAGCCATGCTCAGAGCCTATTCCCTAAGTAGGTTCTGTCCCTCCTCCATGGAGGTACTGCTGTGTAGTCTGCATATGTCATAATATAGCAAGACTTCATGTTGTTTGAAGAAAAAATTACTCACCTTAGTAATGTCGTTTCTTCTAATGGAGTCTTGCTATATTATGACCTCCCCCCCTGCCTGCCCCTCTCAGAACCTCTAATTTTGGGATGTGGGTGGGCAGTGCAGTGTTGGCACTTAGTAGATGCCCACCTTGGTGTTTCACCCCTCCTTTTTTGGGGTGACTTGGTGTTGTGTTTTTCATTTTTTGGGTCTCCTGACTTGAGTCTTTGTTTTTGTACCAAAAAATGTGTTGTTATATTTAGTAGCCAGTTGGCTAGTGTAGGTTTACAGCTTCCACACAGGACCTTAGTGAGTTTAGCTCATAAAGATCTGACAGTTTGAGTTTGAAGAACAACAGACAGAGTTTTCAACCAAGAGTGAGCTCTGCGTTCCATGCCTGGCATGGAAAGTTAACTCTTTCACCTCCGGAATAGTTTGAAGGTTGGGACTCACTGCATATGTCATAATATAGCAAGACTCCATTAGAAGAAACAACATTACTAAGGTGAGTAATTTTTTCTTTACAGTTCTTGGCGGGCAGTGGTAGCAAGAGTGACTGCTGTATTTCTTTGACATTTAAAGCATTCAGGTGGGCACAGGGCAATAAGGCTGTGCATTAGCAGCATTTGTGTTGTGTTATAACACAAGGACTTCATTTTCGGACACTAATATTTAGTAATGGCTCCATGTTCAGTGCTGTATGGTGTATTAAAGGGATCAGCTATATGAATTTTTTTTAAACTGCACCACATATGTACCCATATACCTCCTATATCACCTTAACCTCTCTTTCTCCTTATCCTGTGCCCCAGACTCTTGGAAGCTGGCAACTGGCATTCCCCTTCCCAAAGGGGGTGATCTCTCTTCCCCTAGTAACTTCCATCCTATCTTTCTCATTCCCACTTTAGCTAAGCTCCAGGAACATCTAGTCCTTTCTCAGCTCTCCCATTTTCTTGATTCAGCCTCCTTTTTTACACTTTTCCAGTCTGGCTTTAGGAAGGTTCATTCCACAACCACCTCTCTCCTCCAACTCACTGATGCTATCCTTTCTGGTATGGATCAGGGCCTTGTCACCTCGGCTGTTTTTGTCAATTTAACCAAAGCTTTTGACACTGTAGCCCACCCTATTCTCCTGGACAAGCTTAAGGCAGCTGGTCTCTCCATTTCTTCAGTTGAGTAGTTCAGCTCCTACCTTGAGGGCGGGTCACAAGCTGTCCATATTAGAGACCATTCCCTATCAGCTCAGGCATCCCTCAAGGGTCTGTCTTGGGCCCAATTATTTTCTCTATTTTTCTAAATGACCTCCTCAAGACTCCTCTGTGCCAATTCATATGCATGCAGATGATATGGTTCTTTTTTCCTCTGGCTCCTGTGCCCCTGATCTTATGAACCAACTCCAACTGGGCTTCAGCAACATCCAGCACTGGTTCCAAGTTAATCAGTTATCCCTCAATGCCAAGAAAACAGTCTCTATGACTTTTGGCACCAGGCAGAGACTTGCCAGAGTCCTTCCACTTCTTTCCTTTCATATTCTTGCAATTATTGAAGATGTCACTTCCTTCAATTACCTCAGGGTACGGTTAGATCACCATCGAGATGTCTCTGTTCACATGGATGCTATTTACAAGAAGCTTCACCCCAAGCTTGGGGCACTTTACAGAAATAAGAGAAGCATTCCACTTCCTGTTCGCAGAGAAATCCTCACTTAGATGATTTTGCCCATTTGTGAATATGGAGATATTGTTTATAGTGCTGCTCCAAATGTCACATTAGCTGACTGGACTCTCTCTTTCACTCCTCCTGTCACTTTGCCCTTGATAAACCCATGCATACTCATTTCTGTACCTTATATTCTTTTTTCTCCCTCCTCTCTCTTGATGTCTGCTGTTTCACCCACTGTGTAGAACAAAAAAGATTGCACTCACAGAGAGAAACCCCAGGCAGGAAAAATTTAAAAGTTAATTTATTTGAACTCAAAGTACAAGACACCGTATGGCAGCCCCAGCACTTCAACCATTAGGTCTTCCTCAGGTGGTGTGTCATGGCAAGGGTTTGAACCCCTTTTAAACTAATGACATAAACAATCACATGAATAATGCTTGTAACATTCAAAAAATGAGAAAAACATAAGCTATAATCAACAAATTTTAATTACTATATGTGTACAAAGCATTTGTTATAAATTTCATAATTTGTAGAGAAAACCTTCACGTTAAAGGAAATATTACATAGAAAGTAAAAGTGTTCCTTTCTACTATTTTCATTTGTTAACCTGTTCTATGTTGGGTTACATATTATTATTTCATTTATATTCATATTTCCTTTACATTAACCCAAAACACCAAAAATGTTCACATAATTCTTTTACAATCATTTGTTCATATTCGATTTGTTAAGGGAGAATGTACACAAGGTTCAGAGACTGCTCTTCTGTGGTATTTTAACATTCTTATTCCCCCAGTGGTTGCACTTAAAAGTGCACTCTCCCTTCCCCAGTAGATTTTCCATCACTAGTAAATCGTAGTTTCAACCGTTCATTTAGGTAGGGTCATTTTCTCACAATCTGGCCAACATAAAAATGGGAGGAGGTCAGTTGGGGTGGGGGGAGCAGATTGAAACAATGTATATTGAGAAACATCAATGTAACTGACTGGAGGAGTTCAGATGCATTGTTTATCAGGCAATTCGAGAAGACTAAATTAATAAACAGCTGGATCAATAGAAGTTCTAAAGGAAAATAGTAATGGAGGGTTGGTTTTGTGACAATTTAAGTGCTACCTTATAGTCAAATGCATTGCTTGAGGAAACCATATGGAGTTAAGTCCAAACATTAACACAATCATTCAAAAGTCCAGAAAGTTGCTGAATATTGTCCAAATGTTAAACCATGTCCTATTTGTTAAAGGCTGCAAGAGACAGAACAAAAACAGATTAAATAAGGTATCACAGATCTAAATCAATTTCGATATCAGGTATTAGATCTTATAACACATTTGTCCTATGTATCTTTCAGAAATGGTTTGTAATCAATTTCTTCAGTCATGCCCTTTGGATTGAGTTCTCCTAGAGTCGAAATACAGTGACTTTCTTTTTTCAGTAATAAATTCAAATGATCACCTCCCCTAAAAAGAGGCGGGACACATTCAAATGCTGTAAATTTAAATCCTGCTAGATTCGAATGGTGAGCTACTGCAAATTGGGTCCCAATCACATTGGTGTAGTTTTTATTATTAACCACAGCCCTAATATGCACCTGGATCCTTGTTTTCAACATTCCTGTGTTCATGCCTACATATTGCATGCCACAAGTACACCAGACAACATATACTATGTAGGTACTTCTACATGTCATGAATTGCCTGATTTTGATAGCTTTGTTATGTTCATGGAGGTGGACATAAACATTCCCTATGGAGGCATTTTTGCAATTGCCGCATTTGTGGAATCCTTCCAGTCTATGTGGCAATCATTTTCTAGCTGTGTGTTCATCAGGTTGTGACCTCTTAAAGTGGCTACTGGTGAGAATGTCACCTAGGTTCTTATCATTCCTGAAAGTGACACAGGGTTTTGGGCCAACTAAGTGGGTGAGTGTTTAATCGCTCATTAGTAATGTCCAAAATTTGTGTACTACTCCCCCTATCTCTCTTGCCACTGGGCTGTAATCAATACAAAAAGTGCAAGGTATATCTCCAATAGTATTTCTATCTTTATGGACTAGTAGTGTGTCCCTGTCCTGCACTTTCACCTTTTCTAAGACCTGAAGTAGATTTTGCAACCCATAACCCCTTGCTATTAATCTATCAGTCAGTTCTCTAGCTTGTTGCTCAGATACTGTTTCCTTTGTGCAGTTTCTGCAGATTTGTAAGTATAGTGCACTGAGGATAGAGTTTACAGGTTGTTTTTTGGGTGGGAGCTGTTATTGTGCAGAATGCTATTTTCAACTGTTGCTTTTCTGAACCCCTTACTTGAAATGGATAGGTCATCATGAGCAATGATGGTAACATCAAGGAAATCAAGCTCTGTCTCTTTTAGTACATGGGTGAAATTCAAATGCAGTGTCAGTGGCTCAGTAGGTAGCACACTCGTCTCTGAGGCTGGGAGATCAGAGGGCTGTGGGTTCAGTTCCCACATCTGGCACTTGGGTTAATATCCCAGTACTGACACTGTAATGCAGCATGAGAGGGGTGCTGCATTTCTGAGGTGCCATCATTCGGATGAGATGTTAAACCGAGGTCCCATCTGCCTGGATTGGTGGTAGTTCAGGTGGATGTTAAAGATCCCATGGCACTTATCGAAAAGAGCAGGGGAATTTCCCCGGTGTCCTGGCCAAATTTCCCTCATTCACTAAAAATACCACCAACAGCTTAATCTGGTTCAAGGTCAGTTGGCATTCATCTGTATCCCCCCTCCCCCGGGTCGTGCCTGAAAATAGGCAGGATTTGTCTAGTGCACTTACCCGGTCAACAAAAGCTAATAAAATAAATTATAGTCATTCGTATTTATGTATCCTATATAACTGAGAATTCTTCCATGCCACCGTCCCATATGCACAAAATATTGCCAATAAACCTAAACCAACAAACAATATTCTAATGAAAAACATTATTTTGAGCATTATATATGTGTCTGTTTTCCCAGTGTCCCATATAAAGATTGACATATGAAAGGGAAAATGTAACCCCCATTGCCATTCCAAATCACTGCAAGAAAAATAGTGTATCGAAAGTAAAATAATTTCTGATTAAGGCAAATTCAAGTTCTCCCATGATAGATGATATAGGAACACCTTTCTATTCCATTAAGAAACTTTTTAACTGCAGAAACATTTTTCATGCAGTATGCTTGTGTAGAGACTAAGTAACATTTGTTGTGGCCCACTTATAGCCAGATTTCCATCTGAATCCCTGTAGTTTAGAAACATAGAAACATAGAAGTTGACAGCAGATAAGGACCACAAGGCCCATCCAGTCTGCCCATTTTTTCAGCCTTATGTATGTGCCATAGGCCTGTACCCTGTCAATGGCCTATCTAGTCATACTCATCTTTATTGCTCCCTTATGCCTATCCCATGCCTGTCTGAAGCCCTGCACTGTATTCATATCCACCCCTTCCTGAGGTAGGCCATTCCATGCATCCACCACCCTTTCTGTGAAAAAGAACTTCCTCACATTACCCCTGAATTGGCTTCCCTCTAATCTCATGCTGTGTCCTCTTGTCCTGCTATTTTTCTTATATTAAAACATGTCAGAATCTTTCACCTTGTTGATGCCCTTAAGATGTTTGAATGTTTCAATCATATCACCTCTCTCCCTCCTTTGCTCTAGGATATACATATTGGCCCAGATATTCAAAAGGGTTGCACCATGCGCAACAGAGATGCACCAGCGCAAGTCCGAAAATGCGCCATTCTGCGATATTCAGCAGGAGACAGCTGCACCCCAAATTGCAATGCGAAAGAGAGCAATTGTAATGAATGCATGTGCAACCATAGGGGGAGGAACCATGAATAAATGGCGCAGTGTGATATTCAACAGCATGCGCCATGCGCAATAGGGGAGCAAGCGGAAGATGCGCTATAGCGGAAAAGATCCAAAATAAAAAGGAACAAGAGAGAGGTGCAAGAATGCTATAGGAAAGCCAGAGGTGGGAGCAAGGTGACAGCAACAGAAAAGAGGGCAGCAGTGAGTGGGAATGGAAAGGAGCAGGACAGGGCACCTGGGAACAAAGCAACAGGACAGGGGTGGGGGCCTGTGCCACTATGCAGGAGAGACAGGGAAGTGCCACAGTGGACTGAGGGCAGTGGCAGTGGGCAGGACAGCCAAAGGTTGGAGGTGTACCTGGTGCAGGGGAGCATCACAAGGACATTGGGGAATGGGATAACAGCTGCGGGGGGGACACCAGCCAGGGACATGGCCAGTGCCACCTTTCAGATGGAGGCGGTAATGAGGGGTGTGAGAAGGCAGGCAGCAGTGGCGCGGCTGTGGAAGGCCTGTCGGCGGTATGTCCCCAACAAGTGATACCGAGCCCGCACCAACTTCAAGCACTACAGTGACACAGAGATTGTGGGCCAGTACTGCCTGAACCGGGCCATCCTGAGGTGGCTCTGTGAGCTGTGCAGTGATGAGATGCAGGCACCCACATGACGGAGCCATGCTCTGTCAGTAGAGACAAAGGTAACAGCTGTCATGTGCCTGATCACCACGGGCACCTTCCAGAGACCAACAGGGGACACAACAGGCATAACCAGTTGGCTGTGTCACGCCTACTCACACAATTCCTCAGTGCACTGCTGCCACATGCTGCGGAGTACATCCATTTCCCCAGCACACCGACGGAGCGCACAGCACACATACAAGAGTTCAACAGGGTAGCACGTATGCCTGGCATGCTCGGGGCCATTGACTGCACCCATGTGGCCAGCCACACACCACCTGGCCCGGAAGGTGCCGCTTACATCAACCGGAAGGTCTATGCCAGCATCAACTGCCAGGTGGTGTGCGATGCTAGGGGGTGCATAACCAATGTCTGTGCCACGCACCCTGGGGGAGCACATGATGTCTTCATCTGGCACCAGTCTGTACTGTGCCACAGGTTCGAGAGTGGGGACATCCCCACTGGCCACCTAGTGGGTGAGTATGCAAATCACGCAGGATGACATGGATCTTGGGGGGGCATAGTCAGAGGTGCCATGGGTACTGGCCTTGGTGGCCCATGGCAGAGCGACGCTGACCACCATGCTACTGTCCACCCTCTACACACAGGTGACAGTGGCCATCCACTCCATCCCTGGCTGCTCACACCATACCAGCGGCCCGCGACCCCATCGCAGCAACGGTACAATGAGGCACATGCCACCACATACAATGTCATAGAGTGGGTGTTCAGGATGCTGAAGGCACGTTTCAGTTGCCTGGACACATCTGGCGGTGCCCTACAGTACAGCCTCTCGAAGGCCTGTGGGCTATTCCTGGCCTGTTGCATCCTGCACAACATGGCCAACGACTGTGGGATAGCTGTAGAGGTCAAAGTGGGGGACAGTGATGGGGACAATGAGGATGCCGGTGCAGACAGTGATGGGCAGCCCCCCCTTGGGCGAAGGGAACCCCGCCTGATCCAGATGTCACAGCTGTAGCGGGACACCATCACAGAGGAGCACTTCAACCAACCCAGGTAAGTCATGGGGCCATGTGCAACCACCAATGGCAAGGGCACAACCCACAAACTCGCATGGACAAACCCCAGAGGCACATGGCGGCAAGGGAATTGGCTGAGCGTGGAACCGCACACACCGTCAGGGATAGGCAAGGCCTAACATGGCACAGAGTCACACACACACACACACACACCCACACCCACAAGACATGCACAAGGGATAGGAAGCACGCCGACCGCCACCCCTAGCCACACACAGGTCCACAGATGCCCATGCCCAGTGCCTGTCATTGTGCGTGTCTCAGATGCTGGGCACCATTGCACAGTGGCGGACAGTGCAACGCAGGCATCATCATGCACACACCATAGTGGCCAGCAGCTGGGTGTGTGTGCACATGGACCGTGTGTGCATGCAGGGCTGGGTAGTCCACCCGTGCATCGCTTGTTGAACAATACACTGCACACAGGACAGCGTCAGACAGTTGCCATGGTGGGAGACAGGTCAGTCAAGGGGCATAGTGCCACGGCCACCACAGATGTGTGGGAGGCCCAGCCGAGGCCTGCCAGCCATGACAGGCTGACCATTGGCCTCATGGGGTGGCACTGACGGTCCCCCAGGGATGATGCTGCGGGAACGTGACCGTGCTCAAGAAGGGGTCTGCAGCTCACCGAACATGCCTACGCCAGGCATGCTCGGGATGCCCACAGCTGAACCCGGTGTCGACATGGAGGGTGTTGCATGATGCCGGGAACGGGGGGTGGACATGACACTGCGCTGTGTCTGTGGCGCATGGGCAACAAACTGTGTGCCCAATGTGGCCATGACAGCTGTGAATGCACGTGTCTGCCTGTCAATGGCAGCAGTCACATCCTCCTGCTGCCAGGCCATCTCTGCCAGGAGCAGAGCATGGTCTCTGCTGCGCCGCTCCTCTGCCTGGCACAGAACCGCACTGAGTGCGTCCACCACCCTGACAAGCTGTGACTGCTGATCCATGGAAGCCTGGAGTAGTCGGCTGTGCTCATCAAAGAGGTCATCCATCGGATCGGCATGACATCCCTCATGGTGTTCCTGGCCCTGCTGGGCATCATCCCTTGATGATGGGCACTGCACACCAGAGCCATGCTGGGGAATGGCCACACACAGTGCACTGACGCCGCCCCTGCCACTGTCCCCCTGTTACCATTGGCCGACTGGTGACACTGCTCCTCTGGCCGCCACTTGCCAGGGGTCAACGGTGCTGCCACAGCTGCTGCAGCAGCCCCACTGGCCTGGATGCACACCAGTGCTGCCCCACTGGTGCAGACAGGCACAGGCTGGGACTGTGATGTTATGCAGGCCTCCACCGCGGCACCACCCATGGCTATGCCTGTGCTGTTACCTGCTGTGGGGGTATCCTGCGGCCCACACGTATCACTGTCCATGATGTGATCTCCATCATCATCGGTGACAGATCCGGCACCAGTCCGAGTCTCAGCATGCTGGCATCCATGGACGCTGTCACGCTGAGACATGGGCAGGGCCTCCTCTGCACCAGCTCCACCAACTTCAATCCGGACAGACAGGCGGGCACACTGTTGTTCTGACCCTCAGACACCTGTGGAGGTGGATAGGCGCTCCTCTGTGTCCAGGGTATCACCCTCGGTGGATGAACCCACCACCGCTGACCCATGTAGATGCTCAGAAACTGTAAGGGAACACAGTAGCATTAATGTCTCTGCTCTACCCTGCGGCATTTCCCCCAACCCCACACAGTGACAGATCAGGAGCTACCATGCCACCCATCTGGAAGCCACCACCTGGAATACCCTCTAGAGCACAATGCCGCATGCTGCCAGCAACCCCGCTCTTCCTGTGGCATCAGGCGTGGCACAGCTGGCTGTCCACCACCAATCACAGCACGTGCTGCCCTGATGGCAGCCACCTTATCTTTTATTCTCCTCTTGTCCATGCCCACCTTCTTCTTGCACTCCTGCATGGACCACTGGTGGCTGCCATGCTGGTTGATGGCACACGCCACCTCATCCCATGCCGCAGCACAGGCCTGTGGTGTTTCCCGCTGTCTGCTGAGCAGTGGTTCCTGGTCAAGGTAGGCCTCAAACAGGGCATCTGATTCTGCCCGGGTGAAGTTGGGCCTCCTCCATCTCCCACGTCTCTGTTCCTCCTTCTTCTCCACCTCACATTCGGTCATTGTTGATCCTGTGGGAATGACAGGTGTTACCTCTGAATGTGCAGTCCCATGCATCTCCCACACACCACAGTCCACACTGGCAAACAGCATGCAACCCACCACAATAGACTGCAATACCAGGCTATGGCCTCTGCAGCCCCATGTCACATTTATATAGCGCAACACATGCAAATGAGGTGAGGCTCAATTTTAAGTGGATGCCATGGAATTGCTGATGAGCTGATTTGCATATGCCGGCTGAATATAGCGCTGTTGCGCCTTGCGCAATTGTGTTGAACATGCTCAGGCAGGGGTGCAGCTCTGTGACGTGCACAGTAGACACCGCACAGTGCATGCCCGGGGTGCTGACGCCAACGCCTGCCATGCTACTGATGTGCTGAGCATGGGAGGCAGTGCAGGGCATGTCCACCACTGTGCCAGTGGTGCTAGTGTGCTGTTCACATGTATAGCGCCATTGCCCTGGGGCGCCGTAGGCGCCGTGGTGCCACAATGCGGTAGGCCACTGCAGGAAGTCCCACACATGGACTCTACCACGCTACACACGGTGAGTACCAATCGCGCTGTGGAGGTCCGTACGCAAGAGACCCTTGACCCTGTGCCCGACCTTTGCCCCCTAGGTGCCATGGATCTGCATGGGTGCACCCCTATTGCTCTGTTTGGTGACAGTGCGATGGGGAATGCAGTGCAGTACCGCGCAGCAGCCAAACATGGTGGACGAGCGCTAGGGAGCGCCATTTTGATTCAGACACGGTCCAAAGATGGCACGGCAACGAGCACCGATCTGGAGCCAGGTAGAACTGGCAAACCTAGTCACACTAGTTGAGCCCCATGTTGGTGCTCTGTTTGGTGAGGCACCCCTGGACAGGGCCAGGAGTGCCATGTGGGAGGAGGTGGTGGTGGCACTGGAGGAAGTGACAGGGATCCAGAGGACAGCTAAGCAGTGCAGACACCAGTATGAGACCTCCAGTAGAGGGACCCGGACAGGCTTGCCACCTGCAGGCATGCGCCAGAAGAGGCGCTTTTCCATGGCCAGGTAGGTGCCCCATCCATACACTGGTTGCGTCCATACAGGTATCACAGTGGCATGTGTCCACCACATGTGGGGGTGGTCCATCCAGTGTTGGCAGTGGTGGTGTTGTTGGTGGTGGTGGAGGTACAGGGGTGGGCGGCTAAATGGTTTGGCTGTATGGGATTGCACACACCTGGGGTGGGGGGACTTTGCTACTGGATTGCACTGATGTTCCTCTCTCCAAGTTTACACCCTAGGCCCTGAGGAGAGTCACCGTGCAAGGGAGGAGATGCAGAGGCGTGAGCCACGTCCCAATGCTGGAGGTCCCATACAGGCTCAGTGCCAGGACCAGCCCAATGATGGTGAGTGCCTTACAGCCAGGATTTTCTGTGCATGCTGTGTAGCAGGGCAGGCGGTGGGGCATGGCCACCATCCATTGACACCACTGCCGTGCATGCCACATGGTACAGTCAGCACTGTCCAGTGGCACTGCATGTCTGGGAGTGCATCACTGGTGGTTCATGCGTGCACTGGGTACATGGCTGTGCCACTGCCTTCGCACCACAAAGCCATGTCACTGTACAGCCATGGTGGTGCTGTGTGGGACTTGGGCGGTGGGTGTGTGCAGCGGTCCGCATGGCTGTGTGTGCCTGGATGGGTAGGTCTTGTGGACATGATCACTGTGAATGGTCGCACACCATTACAGGGGCATGTCCCATAGCTGTATGCCATGCACAATGGGTGGGCTGCAGGGGGCTGTGCATTCACACCTATTGACTCTGCTCCCTTGTCCTAGGTGGACGGTGGATGGTCTGGATTGAGAAGGCACTGCAGGAGCTGATTCAGGTGGCCAGGGCTTCCCTGGCAATACCAGAGAGGGTGAAGCAGCATGGAGTGAGACGGAGGCATGGCAGGAGGCGCCATAGGAGCGGGGAGCGGGGCTCCCGCTGAAGAATTTCCACCCATGGACTACACCAAACCCCCTGGACCCACCCTCACACCCCTCCTTCCCTCTCCCATATGTTCATCCCTGCTCCTTACCCACCCCTACCCGGTTTGTGGCCCTCACCCCTTTTGTTCTGTATATCTGTACATAGTTTTGTTTATACTTACAATACATTTGTTTAGTTATGTCTACTGTGGTGGTCTCTGATTTGCAGGGGGTTAATGGTGCTCAGCTGCAGTGGTGTGTGTGTGTGTGTGTCCATAGGGGAGGCAAGTTTGGTGTGGGCATAGCTCTCAGTCACTGTCTGTGGTTTGTGTGTTGTTCCCTGTGCACTGGATGACTATGTGCAGTGGTACACGGTGCATGCGCTGTGTCCATGGTGCATCTGTCTGACCGTCCATGGCCTGTGCAGCTGCCACTCTTGCATGTCTGTCACCTGCACAGTCCACTGGCATGTCAGTAGTGGCTGCCCATGCTGGACAGCCACTGTACCCAGCACGATGCCGGGTTGCTTCCGTCACTGGTGTGGTGCACGTCTGCCTTGGGTGGCACTGTTGCCTCCGCTCTTGTTGTCCCACCTCGATGCTGTCACTTGTGTCTGTTGCAGGGGATGTGCTCCACTGTCTGTCACTTGTGCTCCAGCCCCATGCTGGTGGCGTACGGCGTCGTGGTGCCTGCACAGGGTTGCTGGCACACCTGTGCCATGGAGGGGTTCTGGCCATGTGTACACAGCTGCCGTGGCCACACGCCGAGGGTTTGGTTGACCTGCTACTGTGTCCCTGTGTTGGTGTGCCCTTGGATATGGGTGGTTGTTTGTCTGCGCACTGTGTTGCATCCTGTATGGCACATGCTTCCATGCAACACTGTGGGTGTCTGCGCTGGCTGTTGTGGCCAGTGCTGGGATGGGGTGTGTCCTTGGGAGGGTGTGCAGGGTGCTGTAATACTGGTGGTGGGGTCCAGGGCATGCCATGTCACGTGTGTAGTACCTCATGTGCCGACACATGGTCAGTCCCACAGTTCTACCTGGGGGGGGCACGTGCGTCTTGGCACTGTGTATGCAGACATTGCTTCACTGTCTGCTGCTGCCCACTGAAGGGTGCTCGTGGTGGTGCTTCCTTGCATGGTTCTGTGGTGCACAGGGTTGTATTGTCACAGTGGGGGTGGTGGCATGCTTGGTGTGTCCTGCACTGTTGGGCGCTACTCCTGGGCAGGTTGTATGGGGATCGTGGTGCAGGGTGTGCTCTGCATTGGTGGGATGGTGTGGCATGGGGTGGATGGGCATCCATGTGTGATGGTCACAGCTTGCAAGGGGGTGTGCTGGGGCACCATGCCACGGCAGTGGGTTTGTTGCTGGTGTCCCTGGGCCAGTGGTTCTTCCTGCTCTCCTCAGGTTGTGCGGTGCATGGGGTGTGGGGGGCGATGTCTGTTCTGCTCTGTGCTCCTCTGGCCATCCCTACCATGGGTGGTGGGCCCCTGCATCCTGTCCCTGCACATCCCTGGTTGTGCTGTTGCGCTGCTGCCCTGCTCCACTAGACATCCCTGGTTGTGCTATTGTGCATCTGACCTGAGCCACTGCACATCCCTGGTTGCGCTATGGCGCAGTTGGCGCGATATTCAGTCATGTGCCGCAGGCGCATCTTGACCTGCGCAGTGTTTGAATATCACGCGTGTTGCGCATGGGCGCAGTGGACTTGCATGTGCTCCTGCCGTTGCGCACCTTTGTGGCGCAGTTTGAATATCTGGGCCATTGAGTTCAGTTAATCTGTCCTCATATGTTTTCTGATGCACTCCCTGCACCATTTTGGATGCCCTTCTCTGGACTGCCTCCATTTTAATGTCCTGGTGCAGGTGCAGCTTCCAGCACTGCATGCAGTACTTCAGATGGGGCCTAACCAGTGTCTTGTAAAGAGGGATTATTACTTCCCTCTTACGGCTTGCGATACCCCTACTAATACACCCCAACATCCCTCTAGCATTACCTACTGCTTTAGTGGTCTGTTTGGATGATTTCAGGTTATCTGTGAAGATGATGCCCAAATCTCTTTCTTCCCTTGTGATTGCCAGCAACTCCCCTCCCAACCTATAGGTGGCTTCATGGTTTCTCTTCACTATGTGCATGATCTTGCACTTCTTTGCGTTTGTACAGCAAATCCATGGTATCACGGATATGGGATTCAAAGTTAAAAACACTTGGCTGTAGGACGTGATCCAAATAGATGGAAAGATTTTGTGTTAGTGAACCCACCCCCGATACAATGGGTCTTCCCAGGGGATTATTAGGGTCCTTGTGTACCTTTGGGAGAATATAAAAAGTGGGCACAATCAGATACTCTGTTTTTAAAAATCCTACCTCTCCTGTTGAAATAATGCCCCGTTCCAATCCCTGGTTCACAAAACAAAACAATTTCCTCTGAAAAGTTAAAGTTGGATTACTTCCTAGTTTTTCATAATCCCAACAATTAATTTACTTTTGAAATATAAAACATTTCTGTCATTAATATGATCTTGCTCCCTTTGTTGGAGGTTCACTCCTTGGACCTGGTGTTCCTCCTGGGGATGGAGGCCGATGACTTGGTGGTGGAACCAGTCGGATGGTTGGACCATCACTCTATCAGATTCAGTTTTGCAGCTCCGCCTGTGAGACCAGCCCCTTTGGAAATGGTCTGGTACTGCCCTTTGAGGGGTGTAACCCAAGAGGGTTTGTTGGCGGTGCTGGACCTATCGAGTTGGCCACTGGAATGCTTGGATCCAGGAGATCGAGCGATGCGCTATAATAGGGTGATACTGGAGGCCCTGGATTCCATAGTGCCTGTCCAAGTTCACCCCCTTCCTCTTCATCCTCAGTCTCCTTGGCTTGATGGGACCTTGAGGGAGTTGAGGAGAGTGGGGCGAAGGTTGGGACGTTGGTGGCAGAAATCCGGCCTGGAGGAGCACAGACTTAGGTTGATTGCCCATTATTTGGACTATCAATCAGAAATCTCCCGTAAGAAGGCAGAGTTCCTGTCCAGAGAGATTACTGCAACAAGAAATCGACTGGCTCAGCTCTTTCGGACCATGGACAGACTGTGCAATCCAGTCTGTCTTCGGGGCTGGAGAGCCTTTTCACAAGATAAGTGTGAGGAGTTTGCTCGATTTTTTGCAGATAATGTGTCCTCCATTTGGTCGGAGATCTGTTCAGCTCGTTCAAATGAGTACGGCGGCGGTCGATGTGAGGGCACAGATACCCTGTCTGCCTGGATAGTTTTTTACTGGCCAGCGATCATGGATATCATGAAGATTGTTCGGGGCTTGCGACCGATTTACTGTAGTTTGGATCCAGGTCCAACACACCTCCTGGTGGGGTGTATAGATTTCATTGGACCGATCCTCGAAAGCTAGTCTGATGTTCGCTGGATCAAGGGGTGTTCCCTGATTCATTAAAGGAGGCAGTGGTGACTCCCCTTTTAAAGAAATCATCCAGTGACCCAGACTGTCTTGCAAACTACAGACTGGTCTCTAATCTACCCTTTTTGGGTAAGGTTATTGAGAAGGTAGTTGCGTTGTAGCTTGAGAACTTTCTTACCACCCATGAAGTCTATGATCCTCTCCAGTATGGTTTCAGGAAGAGGCACAGTACTGAGATGGCACTAGTTCAGGTGATGAATGATCTTCTAATAGCGAGGGCTCAGAGGACTCATTCAATCTTGATCCTCCTTGATCTCTCTGCAGCATTTGACACCGTGGATCATGGGGTGTTGTTGGAACACCTGTGGTTAATCTGTGGACTGTCGGGGACAGTCTTCAGATGGTTCCATTCTTTTCTCATGGGCAGGTCGCAAAGAGTGGTGTCTGGGATTTTTTCCTCGGGCCCCTTTGCCCTGCCCTGTGGAGTTCCCCAGGGTTCAGTACTGTCCCCTATGCTGTTCACGGTGCACATGCTGCTGTTGGGAGACATCATAAGGTGGTATGGGCTGAGTTTTCACTCCTATGCAGATGATACTCAGCTCTACCTGTCCTTTGAACCCAAACAGAGTAGTGCTGCCTCGGTATTTAACAACTGCCTTGCTGAGATTCAGGACTGGATGAGTGCTAACTGGTTGAAACTAAATCCGGATAAGACTGAGGTGTAGGTGGTGGACCCTGGTCACCGGGTAGAGAAGTTGACTCCTGGGCAACTGTCCGGTCTGGTGCTGGGGGGTGACCAGTTGAGACCTTCTGAGAAGGTGCAGAATCTAGGGGTTCTGCTTGACAATGAGCTGACGCTTAAAGCACAGGTGTCAGCTCTTGTCAAGTCCTCATTTTTCCATGTGAGGAACATTGCCCGGATAAAGCACCTTGTTCCATCTGATGACCTTCCTATGTTGGTTCACGTCTTTGTGTCCTCTCGTCCTGACTACTGCAATGCTCTATTCCTAGGGTTACCGAAGGTAGATCTCCAACGCCTGCAGTTGGTGCAGAATGCAGCAGCCAGGTTGTTGACAGGGCAGTCAAGATCTAGCCATATAACGCCTGTGCTGCACAAATTGCATTGGCTGCTGGTGCAATGGAGGATCATCTTCAAGGTCGCATTGCTGACCTATAAAACCCTACATGGACAGGGACCGGTTACTTGCAAGACCTCCTGTGACCTTGTCGCTCCTCTGCCCTCTCCGGCTCAACCCGAGGAGGGATTGATAGAGGTACCAGGGTCGTTTACAGATATCAGGTGCTAGGGCTTTTGCATTTGTTGCTCCAACCCTGTGGAACTCTCTACCTTATCGGATTAGAGACTGCCTGTCCACTGAGACGTTTAAATCCTCCTTGAAGACTTATTTATTTGATTTAGCATTTGGGGAGGATATTTAACCATATGTATGCTGTCTTTTAATTCTTTGTGTTTTAACTATCTGTTTGATTATTTAAAATTGTAAACGCGCTTTGATTTAAGAAAAGCGCGCTAGAAATAAAATATGATTTGATTTGATGCCTCGCAGTTCCAGCAAGGCATCCTGCTTATCTGCTGAGAGATTGGTATTGTTTCTTAATCTGCGCTGATTTATGATTTTGCCGACTTCCTGGTTTAAAACATTTTCAAAATGGGTTAAAGTGGCATTCTGCACATTAGGACAGAATATACATATAGTGTATGGTAGAACGCTGTTCCACATGGAATCCATGCATGGAAAAGCATTGTTATGCTGAACTCAGTGTATCATGATCTTGTTGTGATGCACTGAGTACGTCACCAGTGCAGCACAACAAGATCGAACACATTTGCGCATGCACAATGTTGGGATGCATCAGTGACAACAGACAAGGGACAAATGAAACAAGCAGCGCTTGAATATACCTTGCCAAGAAGGTACTTCACATACCGTTAAAAGCTTGTCTGGACTCACCGTACACTATAAAAGATTGTCTATGGTGAGTCATTCATGAACAAGGATATTCTCTGCTCTCAAGGTCTCCATGTTAATGGATGACCTCTCAAGCTTCACTCTCGAGGTCTAGCATTGCCATGGAGACCTCTTGATTGAGAATATCCTTGTTGTGAATGACTCCCCATAGGCAATCCTCTATTTAGGTTTAAATCCTGTGTGTTTGAAGTGAGAATCATACTGATCGTTAGTATTCCATTCCATCATTTGGTCGAGGTTCAAGTCATCTAATAAATTCCATCACCAGTATTGGTCAAAGTCCAGTTCTGTTCCCTCATTAGGTTCCTCATGTCGACTCAGCTGTTCTCCATAGTCTGCTTGGTCCAAAGCTGTGATGAGCTGGTCTAAAGGCTCGTTCTCCTGTAGGTGATCATTGACGTATGGGTTGATGTTAATGAGTTTGTTTTTATCAGTCCCAGGAGACTCAAATCAAAATGATTAACATCTAACCTCATGTTGTAGTGTTGTTTGTTCTTAAAGAAAAGTCACAACTTAAGTTTACATATGAATTTACAGTTAAATTGTTTATTGAATTTTGTATATGTTTAACGAATGCAGTACATGGTATAGTATACAGATAGAAGAATACATTATATAATGTGTGCTGCAGGCAGTAATATGATTGACATATTCTAACAGCACATTAAGTACTGTATTATAATAATTATAAAACCTACAATCAAAAAGCAAACTTTATGTATATGATTAAGTCCATATAAAGATAAATGCCTTGTACTGTAAATAAAAATCTAATCAAGGTAACCAAACAATATTATAAACAAAAAAGAGCTGCATGAGAAGTTTATTATAAAAAGTGGTCTATATCTATGAGATGATATCAGGGTAAGGAATCTGATAGTGTATATCACCTAGATGTTTGAAGAAAATCTAAATAATCCTGCCAACAAAGATTGAATTAATTTAGTCGGTCTTGTGTCAGGTATGACAGACGTTCCAAGGAGGCAGTATGGGTTAAACTGTTCAGGATATCAGTCAAAGTACAGTAGGTGTTAATTGAGATTTCCAGTGCATTAAAACCAGTTTCTTAACTTGCATAAATAAAATATGTAACCATCTATGCTGATGTTTTGTTAGTTTTATATCTTTGTTTATGACTCCTAGTAAACAATATTTGGGTTCAAATGGGATAGGGCGGCCGATAATTTTGGAGGCTAAGCTATGGATGGACTGCCATAGTTTAGAGATTGGTTCACATGAACAAAGTATATGTAGAAGGTCACCCTTTGTTGAATTGCAGTGACCAACAGTTATTATTAGGTAGTAAACCCATCCTGTGCAATCGAGAATGGGCTCTATACCATAGGTGTAAAATTTTATATTGACTAAGCATGCTACGGGTATCTTTAAAGGTGTTGTGGCCAAGTTTCCAGCATTCACCCCATTGACAGTCTGATATGTATCATTTAATGCAAGGTTCCAACTATTTCTGGCTAGGAGAGAGTGGTTTGGTAACATTTCTCTGATTTGTTTGTAAATTCTACTAATTAAGCCAGAAGAGATTTTGGTCCATAAGTTAATGTATGTGAAAGCTGGGGGTAGGCTATTAATTTGTTGTATAATCAGGAATATGGCAAAGCGAATCTGTAGATACTTCCAGAATTCTTGTCTAGGAATAATCCATTTTGTTTGTAGGTTACTAAAAGAGTTTAATGTATTACCATTATCAGACAAGATATAATTTAGAAAGAATATGTTCCTATGTTTCCAAGAATTACAATATAATGGTTTATTCCCTAAAGTAATTTTCGGGTTTCCCTAGATAGGGGTATAAGATATAGGAGTAGGATTAGTTTTGAGCCATTTATGCATTCTGTACCAGTAATGGATAGATGCGGTGATTGTAGGATGTGTTTTTTAATTTAGAAGTTGGGATAACGTATATAAAGCTGGTAGGGATCTGTCCTGGGGTTAAGGAAGCTTCCATGTCAAGCCATAATGGGGAGTTAGAATTAGGTTTGGAAAACCATTTAATAGTTTGTGAGGCTCTGAATGCCCAGAGGTAGGCCAGAAACCAGGGTAGTCCAAAACCACCCTGAGACCAATGAGAGTGTAGTTTAATACGGTTAAATCTTGGTATGTGGCCTTCCCATAGGAAATCTCCTATAACTTTGTCAATGTTGTGAAGAAGAAAAGGAGAGATTTTGAGTGGAATATTAGTGAACAGATAAAGAATCTTAGGTGTGACGTTCATTTTTATAGCAGCTATTTTGCCAGAAAGAGATAGCCTTAGATTTTTCCACTTAGCTAGATTCGTTTTGATATCTGTTAATAAGGGATGAAGATTTATTTCCCAGATTTTATCAAGATTAGGTAACATTTTTATCCCTAGGTAGGTAATACCTCTTGGAGCCCAGCGAAATCCAAGGGGGTTGTTTGTGGAAGGATCACAGTATTTATTTAATGGTAATACCTCAGTTTTTTGGTAGTTAACTGATAGTCCGGAGAGTTTAGAGAACAAATTAAGTATATGGGTAAGTGGCTGTGCAGACAGTTCTAGATTTTCTAATAAAATGAGCATATCATCTGCATATGACAATGATGTATATTATGCATGCCCGATAGATATACCTTTTATATCATTATCTTGTCTTAAAGAAGTAGCCAGGGTTTCAAGAGCTAAGATAAAGAGGGATGGGGAAAGTGGGCACCCTTGCCTGGTGCCCCTAGTTAGTTTAAATGGTTGGTATAATGTAGAGTTAGTGAGTACCCTGGCTTGGGGGGATGTATAAAGAAGTTTGATCCAGGAACAGAAAGGTTACTGAAACCAAAATGCGATAGCACAAGGTAAAGAAAGTTCCAGTCTAAAGAGTCAAAAGCTTTTTCAAAATCCACAGCAATAACTGCTGCAGGGGAATTAAGAGATTTGGCTTTGTACATTAGATTAATTAGGGAGCGAAGATGGTCAGAACCCATCCTCCCTTTGACAAAACCCACCTGTGATCTATGAATTCATTTGGGGATATGTGATTCTATACAGTCTGCCAAAATCTTAGCAAAGATTTTGCCATCTGTGTTAAGTAGGGATATAGGACGATAATTAGATGGGAGTGTAATGTCCTTGTCTTTTTTAAGGAGGATAGTAATAATTGCATCTGTCATAGTTTGAGGTAGATAGCCTTTCTTGGAAGATTCATGAAATACATTACATAACAAGGGGCATAATTGTTCCGCAAAGAGCTTGTAAAATTCAACTGAAAAACCATCTCCACCGGGAGATTGTGCAGATTTTAGAGAAAAAAGTGCCTTTTTTACTTCTTCTGCGGTAAAAGGTTTATCTAGGGAGCATGCTACTTCATGAGAGAGATGCGGAAGTGATAAGTTATCAAGAAAAGAAATTATATTCGGGGTGATGCTGGGGAGGAAGAAGAATATAGATTTTTATAGAAGGTTGCCATAACCTCGTTAATGGAGGAGTCATCTGTTTGAATTTTCCCTGCCTTTTAAAACAGCAATGTGTCTCTCCATTTGTTGCATTCTGAGTCTATATGCCAGTATTTTGCTCCCCTTTTCCCCTCCTTCCCAATATTTCTGCTTTATTCTTAACAATGTTATTTCTGTTTTTCGAGAGATTGACTCATTGATTTGCATGCGTAATTGCAGAATTTTGTAGTACAGAGGAGAGGTGGGCTCAGGGTGGGGGTTAACTGAGTATTGTGTTTGTTTTGCTCTTAGTAAATTTTCAAGGTTATTAAGTTGTTGTTCTCTGAGTTTCTTTCTGTGAGCTGCAAAACTAATTATTTTACCACGTAGGGTAGCTTTAAGAGCTTCCCAGGTAATACCCATGGAGATGTCTCCGGGATCATTAAATGCTGTGAATTCTTCTATTTGTGTTTTAATCCAGATTGGAAATTCTAGATCTTTAAGTAGTAAGGGGTCTAATCACCAAGAAGAGGATTTTAGAGTAGGGGAATCCCATGTAAGTAAAAGTTTAACCAGGGAATGATCAGATATGAGTAAAGGAAGAATAGTAGTCTCTATTACGTTAGTCGTAACTGTGGGGGAGGTTAACCAGTAGTCTATTCTACTGTAATCCGATGGCTGGAAGAGTAGAATGTGTAATCCCTGTCTCTGGGATGTAGAATCTTCCAAATATCTGATAGGCCTAAATCTTTCATCACTTGGGACATTATAGCTATAATATTAGGGTGAGCCTCATGTGAGCCATTGCTCCTGTCCATATAGGTATCCAAAGTAAGGTTAAAATACCCTCCAAACAGTAAGGGAGAATTTACCAGATTTTGTGAAATTAAAAGTTGAATCAGTTTGTGGAAAAACTGAGGTTCATCGGAATTTGGGGCATAAATATTGACTATAGATAGTGGACCTGAGGGAGTATCAAAGGTTGTGACAAGCCATCTACCATCAGGATCCTTCAAAATATTAGAAGACTTCCATTTCAGGTTCTTATGAATTAACATAGCTACGCCTCTTTTCTTGGAAGGAGCAGAAGCCGCATATACCTGACTGACCCAATCACATTTTAATCTATAATTATCTGCATCTAAAAGCTTAGTTTCTTGCAGAAGAGCAATCTGTGCTTTATGCTTTTTGCGTTTACTTGGCGCATTGAGTCCCTTGACATTCCAGGTATATAGTGTTAGATTAGCCATCAGGCTTTAGATTATCTAGTCTATAATGGGGTAGATGAGGGACTAAGGGACTCCAATAGCCAAGCTCACTTAGTAAAGTTATGCAGATCAGATTAATATGCACATTGATTGTAAAGAAGCTATTGACAAAATTATTTAAGATTATCAAGAAGAAATGGCATATAAAATTTTCCAGATTCCTTTCCCTGCAGCTCTTTGCTAACAGTGCAACCATGATACTTATAAGTATCTGAACTTTGTAACAATATAACATTAAGGTCATCTGAGATGAGCAGAGAAGGAAGGTCAGTCCAAAAAAGGAAAGGAAAAACGGTCCAAGACCACTTCTCTGTTCTCTAGGACGCAACTTAACAGCTCAGGATAGTGGATAATACTAAAAATAATGTATAGTCCAATATTCCCTGATAACAGCTTGTCTAACGAGAATTGTATAACAATACTAAAATGTTTGTAGTTTAACCAGTATCGAACTCTAGAGCAGAGTAATAGATATTGTAATTATCTTAATCTTATAGATCTAGAGTTAATCGAGTTACAGATAACATTAACTAATCTGCCATCATCTCTATTATGAAAGAGGCCAGTAACAAGTTAAGGATATGAGACTACAGCATAGGGTTAGCATAGGGTTAAAAAAGATTATTGCCGGCCCAGTGGCGCAGAGGGTTGAGGCGTTGGCGTCTTACCTCATCCCACGCCGGTGACCCGGATTCGGGAACGGACTGGTCATCGGGGCTGGCAAGGGTGGGAGAAGATTGAGTCGTGGGACTGCTTTTCTCTCCTGGGGGTGGGTAGTGGGGTCTTGTCGCACCGCAGTGGCCTCTGGTGGAGACCAGGAGCACTGCTGACGCATGCAAGAATGAGGGACTAACTAGAAAAGCGGAAATACCACTTCACGGTAACCAGATGATGGCTGCCCGGAGCTCTGAGGCCATCAAGGTCCTACCGAGCTCTCCATCTCAGCAGCATCCCCGGGGCTAAAGTAGGAGCTCTGGTCTCCCCCTTGGCTGGTGCCTTCCCCCTCAGAGGAGAGGGACTCATCCGGCGAAGGGTTATGCCGGGTCACCCTGGGGATCGGCTGCGATCTGAGGTGGAGTCTTGGAGGACAGATGGGTTGGAGGATTGCCTTGGCAGCCTGAAGGAGTGGCTGCCATGGAACACGTAAGGGGTAGAAACAGATAACGCAAAAAAAAAAAAAAGATTATTATCTATTCTCCTTAAGTAATATAGAGCTATCCTATTATGGAGGATTAAAATAAATGAAACTGAGGAGGACCCAAAGCTATTATGGGCTCTAAGAAGTTCTTGCTTTAAAATGAGTAATCAGTGACTGCTGTAGTATTAAAAAAAAAGGCAGTAATAAGGTTAATAAACTTAGAGGATATGATGCCTGTGTTGATTGGATTACAGGAATTACGATAGGCTAGAATGATCAAAATATAAAAGTGGTTCATTTGTATCGAACAGTGAGAAAATTCTATATATTGGAGTTAGGTCAGTCAGGAAATGAACAAATATTAAATATATAAGTGGCCTCGTAAGTACTAGGCATAGCAAGTAGGTATGACAACTTAATGTTATAAATGATATCCTGTGATTAGGTTCAATATTATCCTTTGTCCAGCAGGGGGAGTGCCTCCATTAGATAAACAATTGAGAACTCAAAATGCAGAGCTACTGAAATCAAGCACTGCTAGAGCCATAGAGACATTGTCTGTTATTATCTCATAGGATGTTGTGGGAAAAGATATTATCAGTTCTAGCATAGCTGGTTCATCATAGCGATAAGCGCTGAACAGAACTAGCAGTCCAAAATTCACAATCGCAGACAGCAGCACACGTCTATCCCATCACCTTGAGTCTGCCATGTGTTCCACCCTTCATGCACAGCCGCGGGGTAAATCAATATTAATCCAAGGCATAGTGTATTGTGAGGTGACCTTCAACATTTACCAGAAGGAGTTAATCAAAATCGGCCGACAGGCTCAGCACAACGTGGTAACCACAAATACATCAAACCATCTACAGCAAAGCCTTGTAGCCGAATGCTAAGAAACTCCAACTCGTGCAGCATGAAAACAACCTGTATGTGCATTCATCTAACAGATACATATATATAATGTATGTGGTCAGATGTAGATGCTACAGTAGGGAAAGACTAACTGCACAGTAGAGCAGTAGTGACTATCCGATAGTCGGCAATCTATGAGTAAAAGTTCTGCCAGTTTGCCATTAAAAATAAAGTTAGGCAGTAGATGTTGGAGTTATTAAAGACACAGTCACTGCAAGTGTTTAAAGGGTGTAGTATCTCCTTTATTTTTGCCCTTGCTGCGATGCTTCTTTTTTGGGGGATCATTAATTTTGAAAGGCGAGCTTTCTCCGCTACCAGCCCACGAAGCTTCTACTGGAGTGCAGTCCATTTCGGTTCCCATAGAAGTACTCATTTCTGCAGAGGAATTTCCATTAGTACAGTGAGAGGAGGGTAAGTCTTGAAGCAATGTGAATTTATTATGCACTGGGACATTGGAAATGATTAGGTTTGTACAGTCGGGTCTGGGTATATTGCAGTGCGTATCTTCAGGACTACAGCATCGTGGTTTTGAGTGCCCTGTACCGAAGGATAGCTTCTCTTGTACCCGATTAGATTACCTTCTGGGTGGCATAACAAGGGAGTCTGAGACAACAGATTCCTTTCCAGGGGTTAGAGTAATGGGAGGCGCTTCAGCACCAGTGTCGGTGGCAATCGAGGATGCAGATGAAGGATGAGCCACTCGAGCAACTGAGTTTTTAAGGTGAGTTGCAACATGACTGTGTAGGAAAGACATTAGGGACTCTGGAGTGTGAAAGTCCTTGTGAGAATTTCCAGTGAAGATCCTCATAGTCGCAGGATACCTACTTGAAAAACGGAGGCCAATCTGGTGCATTAGTTGTCTAGCTTGGGTAAAGGCTTTATGTTTAGCAGATAGCTCCTTTGAGAAATCGCGGTATATGTAGATGTCATGTCCTTGCCAGGCGAGTTGACCAATTTCTCTCAACTTCTGCAGAATAAGCTCTGTATCGGCATAGTCGAGGAATCTGGCAGTAACTGGCCTAGGTCTGTGTCCTGAAGGAGGCATAGGGCCTAGTGATCGGTGGGAGCGTTCTATAATTAGGCTGTTATCGGTCTGAAGTTTAAAAACTTGCGGTAGCACATGTAGTAGGAATGCAGTTGTATTTATGGCTTCCACTTTCTTGGGGAAGTCAAATATCTGGAGATTATTTCTTCGGTTCCTGTTCTCCATATCATCTACCTTAGTTTGCAGCTCTCTGATCGCACGGTCTTGTAGTCTGATAGTAGCTTTTAACTCCTGTATTGATTCTTCATTAAGGCGAGCTTTATTCCCTGTGGAAGCAAGCCGAGAGTCGATAGTTTTCTTAGTCTGAGTGTTTTGCTGGGTAGCATTTTTCAGATCGTTCATATCTGTAGATAACTTAGTGAACATTGCTTCAATTTTGTCAAGAGGATTCAGCTGCTTGTCTGAGTTAGCCATGATGCTGGGCCTGCAGTCAGAGTTCAAAAGTATTACAGGAGCACTGTGGATAATGAAGCTGATCTGAGCTAAAATAGCCTTTGCAAATTTGTGCTGTAGAGTTATTTATCCATATTCTCATTGGTAAGGTTACTTATCTGGCTTAGATGGTTGGAGATGATGTTAGATTGTTATAGTTGGTGAGGAGCTCTAGAGTCAGACATCCATCTTGCTTGTGCCAGGCCACCCCCATTACATATGAATTTAAATATGTCAACTTTGATTTTAAATAAGTCAACCTTAGGAAGCAGCACAAATAATAGCCCCTTAGTTAGTAATTGTTTTTGTTGTTCTGTAAGAGTGTGTTCTGAAAGATTTACAATATTTATACAGTATCTTTCTCCGTGGATATCTGCTTTGTCCCATTTTTGTTCCTTCTTATCCCCCTCCTTCCCCATCTTGTTTTTTTTCTTCTGTTTTTGTAATTGTCCTTTAAGTTTTTTGAAGGTCCAGCTCTCTGATCGTTATCTTTCAATTTAGTTGTATTCTTTAGAGCCTCTTGATTGGGGGTGGGATGTGTTATCATTCGACGGACCTGACTCTCCTCCAGATTTAATTATTACTGTGGGGTCTGTTTCAAAATGTACACTTTGTTATCTTCTTTAAAAGTTTCTTTGTATGTTATGGCTTTTACTGTGATTCCTTCTCCAATCTCTTCCTTGACTGTATGAATGATTTTTCCGTTCCCAGTTGAACATCTCCCCATTTTCAAAGTCCTTGGCATCCCTTGCCAATTTCGTCTTTTTCTATTGCAACAGGGTTTTTTTTGTGTTTTGAGATCTTTATGACCAGGATTTTATTTAGTTCAACAAATTTAGGATCTTGTTGATATACACTTAAGTTCATTTGAATCTCTTCGATTTCATTATTTAACCTTTCTTCGTGTTTTTTGTCACATTTGATAAGTGCCTTTACATGTTGATCAGTGCAGTCCATAAGGGCCAATTCCCACTCCTCTCTAAACTTAGCCTCCTCCGCTGGAAAGCCACAGGTGGGTTCTTTATCAATGCAAAGTCCCCGCGTGAATCTCCCCAGTTCAACATACTTCTCTAGTGTAATCTTATTATAATAAGCATTTGTCAATGCAGAAAGTTGTCTTGCTGGCATTGGCATTGGTAGTGCAGAAGTTGGAGAGATGCATAATAGGAATGCCAGTAAAGTATTGAACTGACTCCAACCCCACCCCCACCTTGCAGGGACTGACAGGCATTGGGGTGTGCCTTTGGGTCATAGGCCATAATGCTCATGCCATTTCACCTCACTCTACCCTGCAGACACAGACAAGTGTCGCAGTGTGCCTTGGGTCTTCGGTCTTCACGCTCGCCCCATTCCATAAGGAAATATGCTGAGGTGGGTGCAGTATAGGAGAATGGGGTGAACTTTGGGGCCAAAGAGACCAGGCACAACTCAATGCCTGTCACTGGTTGCAGGGTGGGGGTGGGGGTGGAATGGCGTGAGCATTACAGCCGACAATCCCAAGTCACACCCCTGACACCTGTCAGTCTCTACAGGGTGGGGCATTACAGTTGGAAACCCTAATGCCCCAGCTGTTTGTTGGTATTTTCCCTCCAAATTTTCAACATGGGCTTTTTGTGACCCCACCTCATGAACAGTGGCACTATCAGTTTGTTAGCTGAAAGGTGATTTTGCACAGTGACTGCGCCATTTGGCGCCACAGGTGCGAAAATACATTTCAGGCAGAATGTGAAAAATGACAGGTGTAAAAAAATGGTAATGTTGAAAATCTGAAGTGAAAATATGAAAAACTGGTGAAGTCACGAGCATGCATAGAAACTACGGAACACACACTGGCAATGCAAAAAATTATAATATTATGGCTGCCGATATTCTCCCTTTTGTTAAAGCCTTAAAGAAATCCACTGGCCCAGGACCTGACCAAGTTAGTTCTAGGTTTCTTATACATACAGCTGAGGCAATTTCAATTCCCCTATCTATTCTGTTCAACAAATCATTACAGTCAGCTGAGATTCCAGTAGATTGGTTATCAGCAATCATAACCCCTATTCATAAGAAGGGAAACAGATCTTCTGTCCAAAATTTTCGACCCATTAGCCTTACTGCAATTATCTGTAAAACCATGGAAAAAATAATAAAATCGTACTTAGAGAAGGAAATGGTGGATCTAAATATTATAGATTCATCCCAGCTTGGCTTTAAAGCCGGTCACTCCTGTACCACCAACCTACATAGAAACGTAGAAACATAGAATCTGATGGCAGATAAGGACCGCTTGGTTCACCTAGTCTGCCCATTTCCCTACCTAACAGATAAGCTGCAGATCCTAGTTAACCAGCAGTACTTCCTCCTACCCTCCACTAGAATTGCCTTATGTCTGTCCCATGCATTCTTGAATTCTCCCACTGTTTTTGACTCCACGACCTCCTCAGAAAGGCTGTTCCATGTATCCACAACCCTCTCTGTGAAGAAATACTTCCTCACATTACCTCTGAGCCATCCCCTTCTATCTTCAAATTGTGCCCCCTTGTTTCTGTACATCTCTTTTTCTGAAAGTTGCTACCCTCTTGGACTTTGTTGATTCCCTTGAGGTTTGAAAGTTTCTGTCATGTCCCCCCTCTCCCTCCTTTCCTCGAGGCTATACATCTTTAGTGCCTTTAGTCTTTCTTCATATGTCTTCTGATGCAGACCCTGCATCATTTTGGTTGCCCTCCTCTGGACAGCCTCCACCCTGTCTATGTCTTTGCGGAGATGGGGTCTCCAGAACTGTACACAGTACTCCAGATGTGGTCTTACTAACTGTCTGTACAGAGGGCCAACAACTTCTTGTTTTCTACTGGTGATGCTTCTCCTTATGCATCCCAGTATCCCCCCAGCCCTCCTTACTGCCTTCTCACCTGTTGTCTTTTTACAATAACATTAGTATGGGCCTTGAAAATAAACAAAATATGGACGTCATACTGTTGGACTTCAGCAAGGCATTCAACAAAGTACCCCATGGTAATTTAATTAGAAAATTAAAATCATTGGGCTTTTCTATAGGGTTAGTAAACTGGATCAATGCTTGGCTACTAAACAGAACTCAAAGGGTCTCTATAAATGACTGTGTTTCAGACTCAGCTGAAGTTTCCAGCGGGGTACCACAGGGTTCAGTGCTTGGCCCATTACTGTTCAACTTACATATCAGTGACATGGAAATAAGTAATAAAAATTGGTTATGCAAGTTTGCTGATGATTCCAAACTTGGGGGCCTGGTAAATAATGATTATGATTATAACGAACTCAAACTTGATCTACTTAAAATTGAAAATTGGGCAATTATTAATAAAATGGACTTTAATGTAGATAAAGGCATGGTCTTACATTATGGTGCCCGAAATTCAAATTGTAGTTACTATATAAATGACAATTTGATTAAATCAACCAATACTGAAAGAGATCTAGGCATCTTGGTAAATTCCTCATTAATCTTTTCAGGCCATTGTTTAAAAATAGCCAATACCACAAATGGCATACTTAGACAAATACGGCATTCTTTTGTCACTAGAAATGAACAGTGTTTAATACCTCTTTACAGGGCATGTATTCGCCCCCAAATCGACTATGGTTCTCCTTTTTGGAGTCCCCACCTAAAGGGAGACATTAAATGGTTAGAGAAGATTCAGCAACGAGCCACAAAGATGGTTCCAAGATTGGCCAAGTATTCTTACCCAGATAGATTAAAATTGACAGGATTGCACACCTTGCATAACAGAAGAATTGGGGTGATTTAAAATTAATCTATAAACTTATGCATAATACTGTTCTCATGAATAAGTGTGGCCTCCATTTTACAAATCGCCGTACAGTGCCTAGAAGCCATAATAAGCAACTATCTGCTCCATTTGCTAGTACCAATCTTACTAAACACTTTTTCTTTGTTAGGGCACCTAGGCTTTGGAACCAATTACCCCAGTCCTTAGTTGACTCTAATAGTGTCAATATTTTTAAAAAAGGTCTCGACAGTTGGCTTGTAGGGTTACCTTCATCTTAATGTGCCTACACTGTGTGGGGGAAAATCATGATGGGCTTCGGCCTTCTTTTTTCCATTAAAACCTAGTAAACCTAGTAAACCTAGTAACGCAATTATTTGGGGGATTATTTTTAAGCAGATTTTCAACATAGGCATTTTGGGACCTCCAGTGATGAACAGTGACACTGGTATTTTGTTAATCTGTCCCAAACATTGATTTCCTACAACGACCGTACCATTGTGCGCCAGATGTGTGAAAACACATTTCGGACAGGATGTGAAAAATGACAGCTGTACTATTCATAAGTAGGTGAGAAAAAATGGCAATGTTGAAAATCTGGAGTGAAAATATTAAAAATTCTCGAAGTTACGAGCATGCATGGAAACTGCCCAAAGCACACTCGTAACAGTAATTTTTTGGAATATTTTTGCCATATTTGCAACATAGCCTTTTTGGGAGCCCACCTCATGAACAGTGGCGCTGTCGTTTTGTTAATCAGTCCCGAAAGGTGATTCCGTGCAGTGACTGAGAAATGACCTTTCAGGATCAAATAACAAAATGACAGTGACTGTGTTCATGAGGTGAGGTCCCAAAAAACCCCATGTTGAAAATTTGGGACCAAACTCCCAAATATGGCTTAGATATCAACCTTAATTGAAACCCCCCCATTCAGTGCCATTATAGGATTTACCATCATTTCTTCATTTTGAGGTCAGCTTTTGAAGAGTGCAGATGTGTTCCTGGTCCTCTGAAGATCGCTGCTCCCGACCTCCACAGGTAAGTATGTGTGAGGAGGGTGTGGGGAGGTGGGGTGCACAGAGGGAGGGTGCAGGTTGGTGGAGGGGAGCTGGCAGCAAAGACGAGGGACCGTTTTCTTTTTTTCAGGTTAAATTTAGAAAAAAGATGTTGTGGGTCTGTTTTCTGTTTTTACAGGGAAACTATGGATTTTGGCACACTGGAGTGGGCTCCCAGTGTGCCACAGTACTAGGGATCAATGCTGACCCGGGGATTGGGCAACCCTGGGTTGGAGGATATGTGGGGGGGGGCACATCCAACACCAGGAGTGAGCATCTCCATGTTGGAAACATCATAGCAGGTTTTGGCACACTGGGATGGGCTCCCAGTGTGCCACATTAAAGGATGGTTGGGGGGGATTAAGCACCCTGATATCAGTAGGCAGGGGGTCCACCAGCACGATCGGATCATGCTTAGAGTACAAGTGCCTTCGGGCACTCAATACTCCCAGTCCATACAGAGCTTGGGCTGTGGCCTGCTCCACACGGCTGGGAGAAACTTTTGTGCCGGAGACAGTGGGACGTGGAGGAGGCAGGTGAGGAAAGCGCCTCCTCCCACCTTTTAGGCAGGGACCAGTGGCATGGCGAGGTGGAGACATCACAACACAAACAGCTGTTTGCTCTCCTGCTGCCGCCACCATGTTTATTAAAATGTTTCATCAGGAAAGGCACATAGGAGGCATGTCATCTGTGCCGCTGCATGACACGCTTGTCTCTGATTGCAGCAACACATTTGTTTCAAGTTGGTGGCACTTTGCATATACTTGTATCAGAGCTAGCGTGCTCGCTAATTGGAGAATGAGGGTCGCACCTTCTAAAGCGTGCCTTACATTCGCCAAAACTGACATACCTCTGCATTTCTCATATAACCACAAGATGTTGCTTGCATGTGTGCAAGACAACATAAAAATGGCTGAGTTCAGATGTTCTAAGCATCTCACATTTTCAGAACAGATCCTGAAGCTCCACTGTGTCAGATACACCAGTGGTTCTCCTCCTAGAAGAGTGCCTCTCTGGCTTTTTCCCGCTATGCTGGCACACAGCCTCAGCGTATTCTAAACAGTGTTGTTCCCCAATATTCCCTACTGCTTTCTCCGCCCCATTTGCAGGTAGATTGCTCATATTCAAACTGATGGAGGGTATATTATTACTCACTGTTTCTCTAAGGGTATCAAAGATGGGGAAACAACACAAGAGCTCTCCTTCTGTGGTGTTGGATGATATCCACTATAGTTACCCCAATGGTCCCACTGCTTGGTGTAGCATATCTGGTAGCACCCAAAAAGCGTCTAGTTTCAGGAAGGTAAAGGTACGGGTGTGCAATCAAGACCCCCAGGCCATTGGTGCAATCTAGGGCAGCTAGCCCAACAATGTCAGCTATGTAAAACAAAAAAGACTGCACTCACAGAGAGAAACCTCAGGTAGGGATAACTTAAAAGTTAATTTATTCCAGCTCAAACTACAAGATACCATATGGTAGCCCCAGCACTTTGACCATTAGGTCTTCCTCAGGGAGTATGTCAAGGCAAGGGTTTGAACCCCTTTTAAACGAATGACATCAACAATCACATGATTAATGTTTGTAACATAATTCACCCACACTGTGTGGGAGACATTTATGATGGGCAGTTGTCTGCTTATGTCTGCACCAAACCGAATAAACCGAGTAAATATACAAAAAATAAGAAAAACATAAAATATAATCAACAAACACATTACTATATATGTACAAAGCATTCATTATAAATTTCAAAATTTGTACAGAAAAACCCACTTTAAAGAAAATAAAAGGAAATAATAGATAGAAAGTAAAATTGTTCCTTTCTACTATTTTCATTTGTTAACCTGTTCTCTGTTGGGTTATACACTATTATTTCATTTATATTCATATTTCCTTTACATTAACACAGCACACCAACAATGTACACATAATTCTTTTACACTCATTTATATTCATTTGTTCATATTCGATTTGTTAAGGGTGAATGTACGTGTATTTAAGAGACTGCTCTTCTGTGGTATTTTAACATTCTTAGTCCCCCTGGTGGTTGCACTTAAAAGTGCACTCTCCCTTCCCCAGTGGACTTTCCATCACTAGTAAATCACAGGTTCAACCGTTCATTTAGGTAGGATCATTTTCTCACGATCTGACCAAAGATAAAAATGGGAGGAGGTCAGTCGGTGGGGGGGGGGGCAGATTGAAACAATGTATATTGAGATACATCAATGTAATTCATTGGAGAAGCTCAGATACACAGTTTATCAGGCAATCACCCACTGTGTCCCTTTTATCTCCAAATTTTGGTTTGTCTCTCTCCCCTCATATTTGACCTCTCTTCTCTCCATTCCCCCTTCAACTTCCTACTCTCTTCGTCATTCTTACTTTCACTCTTTTGCCCTTCCTCAAATGAAATCTACTGCATGTTGTTTATGTAAACTTTTGGGGTTCCCTTCCCCCTTCTATTCACTCTGCTCCCTCCTTTCCTGCTCTTAAAGCTCTCCTCTGTGAGTTCTGTACTCACTCCTGCAGTTGCTTCTGTTACTGGATTTACTTCTTACCTGCAATTTACCTAATTCTCTGTCCCTCAGCACGTCCTCACTTTGTATCAGTCATTCCCTCAGTTGTATTATTCTAGTTGATATTTGGTTAATTGTTATTTTGTGCAGTTCCACAATTTACTGTTTGGTGCATTTTAGTCAGTTTATTCTTAGGCATAATTGTCAGGTTTACTTTTGTTTATATTTATTTCAGTCTATGTAATTTACATTCTATATTTTTATATCTGTTACCTTTTCCCCTTCCTCAGGACACATCTAGAAACAAGCTGTTACCAACTCAGTATGTCAAGAAAGAGAGAGAGAGAGAGAGAGAGAGAGAGAGAGAGAGAGAGAGATTGTAACAGTGGAAGTAGAGTATACCTCTACTGATTACGTGATGTTTATGATGCGATTTGTAATACTTGAAACCAAGAATGTTGAAAAGTGAATAAAAGTAACTAAAAAAGAGAGCTCTTGCCCATGGCCTTTGGGGGGATTTAAGTCAGGTGCACCCGCTTCAGGTTTGAAGGCCTGCCAGGGGTGGGCAGAGTGTGTGGGGCAAATTGTTGTTACTGCACAGAGTACAAGGATTTTATTGCTACCCCTTTGCTCCCATTTTCCCTACTGTCCCTTTGTTCTTTATGTATCCACCCTTTTAAATAAATTATTTGCCTGAAGTGCATTTCTTTTATTTTTTTTGTGGTGGGCTGTTACTGCTGTTTCAGTGTCACTTGTTCTGGGGGTGTGCCTGTGTGGGCAGGTTATGCATGCTTTCCTGGTGGTAATAGCCTTGTGTGTTAGCATCCAGGTACCCGATAGCACTGCACCACTTTTAAGCCCCAGTGCCCGGAATAGCACAATTTCAGGCAACCTAGGCAGCCCCCTCAGAGGATTTGAAAAGGTGGACCCCAGCACCCCAGGCAGTCTGCTATATATAGACCAGTGATCCCGATATCTGTTGTAAGCAAGCTACTAGAGGCAACTGTAAAGGAAGAGATGGCAGGGTTCATGGAAAAATATGGGCTTATTTTTATTTATTTTATTTATCTACGTCTTTGGTTACCGGAAAGGTGCACTGATCCAGAGGACCATTGTCAGTCATGACCCAAGCCACAAACATGGCACATTAAGCAATGCAAATACAGATAAACACACAATAGTACACACTTCAAACATGAGTGTAAGAGTTACAGTACAAGGGGTCTTTACGTAAAGAAGTTACATAAGATACATGGTGCCATTAAGGCCAGCAGACAGGTAAAATACATAGTCACAAAAACACAGAGATCACACATATAGTGTCACATTTTCAGATACAGTAAAAATAAAGTGCAATTGTATTCAGGTAAACAGTCAGCATTCAAGTAAGCAGTAGTAAACAGGCTTTGAAAATGTTTTTGAAAGAGAAATGAGAGGTGGACGAGCAGAGCTATGTAGGGAGTTTGTTTCAGAGGGAGAGGGCAGACAGAAAAAGCTTTGCTGCCCATGGTGGAGGAGATTCCAGGGACTACTGGGGGGGTGGGACCGATGACTCGCTGAGGCTCCTAGATGCCACTCTGCCCATGAGGAGGGATGAGTACGGGGACAGGTGGCTGTTTCTCGGGGTATTGTCAACTAAGCAGCCAATGGGCATAATCAAACCGCCTTGCAGTGGGAGCCAACGAAGAGACTGGTACAATACACAATGATGAATTGAACAGGGAGTATTGAGGACGAAGTGACAGATACTATTGTAGACTGACTTCAGTCTGGAGTGCAGGGCTGACGATATGGGGGAATAGACGGAGGGGCAGTAATCAATAAGGGGGAGAAGGTTGCCTTGTGCTATTGCTAGGTGCACCTCAGTAGACAGGAATTGTTTTTGACAGTAGCCCCTAGCTTCTGGTTAACTCTGTGTACGGAGTTGGTAACATGTTCAGCGAAAGTAAGGGAGGGATCCAAGGTAACACCTAAGTATTTGAAACTGGGGACATTTTTGAGGGGGGGGGCCTGCAGGTGTGAGTACAAGGAGAGAGGAGTTAACCTTGGCGACCTTGGCAATGAACAGTTTGGAGCCAAGCAGCATGGATTTAGTTTTCTTTTTGTTTACCAGGAGCCTGTTGGAGAGAAATCAATTGTAGGCAGCACCATAGTTAAGTGTAAGAGCAGAGGAGATGTTCGCAAGTGACTTGTTGTGGTAAAGAATTGTTATTATTGACAGGAACCAACAAGGATTCATGAGACATAGGTCCTGCTAAATGAACTTGATTGATTTTTTTCAATGTGGTAACACAAATGGTAGATACAGATCAGGCAATCAACCTTCTGTACCTGGATTTCAGTACGGCCTTTGATTCAGAGAAACACTGAAATATAACATTTGTCAGCAGAAAAGCACCGCTTAGCCCACCAGGTCTGCCCAATTTATTTTCCCCCTGCCTATTCTGTCCCAGCAAACCCCAACTGCAGCTCTGCTGCTGAAGCCCTTAAGCTGTCTGGCCACCTCAGCTCAGCTAATCTGCGCTCCCTAGAGACACTTCCAACCCTGGTTGGGCTACAGGGGTCCCCGCAGAAACTGCGGCTCTGGTGCTAAAGCCCTTAAGCTGTCTGGCCACCTCAGCTCAGCTAATCTGCGCTCCCTGAAGGTATGGACACCCACTCGACCCTTGCTCCGGGCTCCTGCTTGATTACTGCTGATAAGGAATTTTCAAACTTGGTGCCACTTAGCCTTCTCTTCATTGGCTCCCTTATTTAGTGGCTGATCAGCTACTGACTGTTAAAGCCAGAGACTATTGCTAGTGTATTTTAAGATTATACTTATATGTTTGCTCGTTTTTGAACCTCCGTTGCTGAAGCCCACTTAGATACTGCGCTTGCCTAGATATCTGATTATTTTTAGGATTGTTTTTTTAAGCATGTTTGCTGTGCTAGCTTCATTTCTCTGTCTAAGCCCCCTCTGATTTTTTCCTTTCCCACTCGAACTCTTTGCCCCACCCCTGCTCCCTCTTTCTGTTCCTGATCCTGCCTTGTCCCTGGCTCTCCACTAAATTCTTTTCCATTTTGCAGTTCTCCCTGTTTCTTTGCCCTTGTCATGGCTTTCTGGTTAATTTGTTTCAACTCTGCAATTTTCCCTGTTCTTTGCCTCTTTGCCCCCACCTTTGATCCAAATCCCTCCTCCGATTTAGCCCTTTACCCACTTCTTTTGTGTTGTAAATTGCTCACTGCTGCTCGCTGTTGCTACCTTCCATAGCAGACCCCCCCCTTGTATCTTGTGCTTAATTTATCCTGTCTTTTTCCCCTTTTCTCTTCAGGTGCTTCCAGCCCTGGTCAGGCTACAGGGGCCCCAGCTGAAACTGTGGCTCTGCTGCTGAAGCCCTTAAGCTGTCTGCCTGCCTCAGCTCAGCTAATCTGTGCTCCCTGAATGTATGGACACCCGCTCGACCCTTGCTCCAGGCTCCTGTTTATTCCCGCCTGTGCTTTGCACTAGCTCCCTCCCACCCTATCTGGTCACTTTGTTTTATAAAGGTGAATAGTCACGTGACAAGATAAAGTTTGTGGGCTAGATATTCAAAAGGGTTGCGCCATGCGCAATAGGGTTGCACCTGCGCAAGTCCAAAATTTCACCATTCTGTGATATTCAGCAGGAGGCAGTTGCGCCCCCCAAGTCATGCTGAGCAACAACGCAATGCTAATGAAGGCATGCTCAACCTGAGGGGGAGGAACCATGCATAAACTGCACAGCCCGATATTCAGCCGGGCTATGCAGAGTTGTGCAGGCGCAACCCCTTACCTGCGCCTGCACAACTTTGAGACAAAAAAAAAAAGGATCAAGTCGAGGGCCACCCACAGGTGAGCTGCCACATTGCAGGGCGCAACACAGCAGCTGCCACCTGTGGGTGGTCCTCCACCTTGTTCCCTGTACCCCTGCAGCCCCATTGCGGCATATAGTAACCTCCATAGCCCAACGCGGGCAGAACACACACTTTCCCCACTAGCCCGATCGTAGGCATACTGGCTCACGGTCTGATCACGGTCATGCTGTATAAGAACCTGTCACTGATCCGATCTCGGCAAACGGAATGACCTCCACTGACTGGCTCCTATCGCTGGGTAACAGACCTGACCTCTTTTATGGCTACAACAGTCTCCCCACCTGATCATTGGTGAATGGAGTCATCTCCAAAGACATATCCCTGTGGTCCAGTGACCGAAGCCCATCAACCTTCTGTTATTCCCGGTGATCTAGTGGCCCCACTCATTCACATATCTGGATGCCCGGTGTTGGCTTCACACCCATTGGCTCTTGCTCTGAACCAATGGGCGTGCAGCCCTTCAAGCAGTCAGTCGGTGGGCGGCGGGTGGCAGGGGTGGTGCTCGCCTCCGCCGGCTGACTGGGGGAGCGGGGTGGTGGGGCTCCATGGGTGGGTGGGGTGGGGGCCACTAGATCACCAGGAAATTGGACCTTGGGGGGTTTGACTCTAATGCCCACCATCAAGTTGCGGTCCACTGGACCACCAGGGATATTGGTCTTTGGGGGTTGAACTCCATTCTGCCCACGATCAGGCTAGTGGGAGGTCATTTCTGTTATTCCAGTCGGGCCAGTCGGGGTCATTTCTGTTATGCCATGATCGGGCCAATCGGAGAGATCATTCCTGTTATGCCGCTGTCGGCCCAGTCAGGGGTTCAGTTCTGTTATGCCCGTGATTGGGCCAGTCGGGGGTCAGTTCTGTTATGCCCCGCATCGGGCCAGATCGGGGGTTCAGTTCTGTTATGCCCGACGATCGGGCCATTGGGGATTTACTTCATGCCCGCAATCAGGCTGCAGGGCATCAGTCCCGACGGCTGCTGCCTGGCAGGGAGCCAGGCGCTAGTTGTCGGGGATCGGCGCACCTGCATGCTAATGGCATGCAAATGGGGCCGTAAGTAGATGCAAATGACCCCCCCTGCACCTTGCATAACTTATGGCCCCATTTGCATGTCACCTTTTGAATATCAGAAATTTGCACATGGCGCAATGGAACTTGCACCACCGCATATTGAATGCTCCACTCTGACCACTTGCGGTGGCGCAAGTTCCACTGCACCATGCACAGTGGCTGTGGCCGGGGGTGATATTCAAAGGAGTTGCTCAATAGTGCAACTCCATTGAATATCGCCCTGGCCACACACCTGCGCTACTTTTTTGAGCAGCGCAAGGGCTTGCGCCACAGAATGGCGCAGTTTGAATATCCAGCCCTAAGTGTCCATTTTCCCATTAGCTTTTTATTTGTACTGGCCACTGGGTGGCTCCATTGCTGCTCCTAGAGTCGTTGCTTGCCTGCATTTGCTTTCTACACTGCTGACACTTCTTTAAAATAAGTGCAGGGTATACTCGTCTCCATTTGCTTGGATCCACTTGCTCCAAATATGGCTGATATTACTACTCCATCTCAATAACTTCTGGTTAAACCCCTCGCTGTCTCAACCTCACTCCACTACACTGCTGAAATTTGCTACACCCTCTCATTCACTTTAATTAGAGGAGCACTTTTTCTCCTGAGCCATCATTTCTCTCTCTCATGGCTCTTCTAAGGATGGTTTTGTTGGGCACCTGCCTAACTATTTACTTCGTGCTATGGCTTGTCTTCACTCCTTACTCCTTATCTCCTGATGCCTCCCCATCTGATCCTAACAACTTTACCTTCTTGAATCTGCTAGCTTCCTCTAGCTCACACCAAGATCTTATCCCTCTTCTCATCCCAAAAAACGTTTTCCACCTCACAGTCTTTATCTCAAAAAAGTGCCTCTGTTGCTACGGCATCCTGCTCCCTCCTTCTTTCCACTGTAAACTCTGGTATCTTCTCCTTATTGTACTCTTACTTGCCCTGGCTGGAGATGTTGAACCCAATCCTGGTCCAGCTGCTCATTTATCACACATGGATGTCTCTTGGAATGAATCAAAAGGTCTTCGAGTTGCTCTTCTTAACATTAGGAGCCTACTTTGTCACCTTGCCGAACTTGAGGCGTGGATTAGACTTTATCACCCTGATGTCCTCTGCCTATCTGAGAGCTGGCTTAAATCATCCATACTGGATACTGCCTGCTCCTTACCAAACTACAACCTCATCATATCTGATAGGTGCACTTCCAAACGTGGGGGAGGGGTTGCCATACACTTCAAATCCCACCTCAACCACTCCACCCTGCCTATCCCTACCTTATTTCTCTGTGAATCTCTTCATTCTATCCTACTCCTAGGCACAAAGAAATTACACATAGTTTGTACCTACAACCCTCCCCAAAGTGGGCTTGCAGGCCTTGGGCAACTGCTTGACCAAGTTGCCTTATCTGCTGGATGAAATGAGGTTCTCATTCTGGGTGACCTAATTATAAACTGTCTAGGTGAAACTAGTGATCAAATCCTATCCATAGTTCAAAGTTTTAACTTTCACCAACTCATCAACGATCCAACCAGGGTTGTATCTTCTCCAGATCTGGTACCCTGATAGACTGGATACTATCAAACCATATTGACAGAATCTTAATATCAAGCACCTTGGCTGATGCCTTAAGTGACCAGTCCCCCATATATTGCATCTGGCACTCTACATCAACCCAGGCCCCTCCACACAAGTACATTACTTTCAGGAATCTTGCCTACCTTGATCAAGCTAAATTTCTGCACATCTCCCTAGTAGATTGGTCCTCTGTCCACCACGCCCACTCCTTCTTTTACACGTAGAGTCAGGGGCACATAAACAAGGTGGCTATGCAAAGACCTTCTCATGCAGCTCAGAGCACGGGACAAGTCCTGGAAGAGTTTCAGACTATCTGGACATCCCTCTGATTACAATACCTATAGGGCACAAAGAAATGCTTGCAAAAGATAAATTCATTTAGCAAAAAGCTCTTACCGTAAAGGGCTCCTGATTGATGCTGCTGGTGACTCTCGTAAATCCTGGTCTCGCATTAAAACGTTCCTGGTGTCCAATCGCTCCCAATCAGCTAATGATATGGTTATTAATGGCACCCATTGTAACAGTCCTACTACTATTGCTAACGCCTTGAACCTCCACTTCTCAGCTCTACCCACCAATACATCTTTGTTCGCTCCCTCTCAGTCCACCACCCTCCACGTGGAACCTGACCCCACTCTCATGCATCCACCCTTCCATTTCAAAACCATAACCAGGGCTCAGGTCTTCAGCTTTTAAATACCATCTCAGACAGTACTGTGGGCTCCAATGGTCTTGAGCCCAGGCTGCTGAAACTTGTTTCCCCCTGTATTTCATCCCTCCTAACTAAGATCTTTAACCTTTCTCTTCACCATAGCCTAGTCCCAAGCATTTGGAAAATCGCTAGAATCACTCCGGTATTAAAAAAAGGGGATCCAAAGGACATTGCAAACTATCACCCAATAGCTATTCTCTCAGTACTGGGCAAAATTCTAGAGAAGCTGGTGGCAACTCAAACATTATCCTTCCTACTGGACAATAACCTTCTCTCTGATAGGCAGCATGGATGCAGCAAAGGTCACAGTACTACTACAGCCCTTCTTAAATTAACAAATGATGTCTTTATGGCCATGGACAAGGGTCTTCTCACAGGCGCAATCTTTGTAGATTTCAACAAAGCATTTGATCTTGTTGACCACCCCCTTCTCCTTGCAAACCTGTTATCTCTGGGCTTCTCGCCACAGGTAGTGGACTGGTTTAGTAGCTACCTATCAAATCAGAATCAAGTTGTGCATTTCAACTCCACCTTCTCAAATCTGGCTATTATTAATCTAGGAGTTCCTCAAAGATCTATCCTTGGTCCTTTTCTATTTTTCATCGTTATCAACAAGTTCTCTCTGTATACTCCTACATGTTCGTCCTTGCTGTACACTGACGATCTGGTCCTTTATTACAGCTCTAAGAATATTGCTGACATCAACCAGACCCTCTCTTCTGATTTCAGTGCCATTCAGTCCTGGCTCTCTTGTAACAAGCTTGTCTTAAATGCTAGCAAAACTCAAGCTATGCTTTTTGCTTCTGATCTAAAGCTTAGAAACAACAAATGCAAACTTAATAGCCACTTTGCCAATGGCTCTATGTTGGACACAGTTACCTCTTTTAAATACCTGAGTGTGTTGCTTGATGGTTCCTTGAATTTTGATCAACACATCTCCTCCATCTGTAACTCTGTCAATGTCAAAATGGTGTGGCCTATAAAACTAGCTATGCTCTTACCCCCTCTGCTAGATTGGCTGTTGCCCGTGGCATCCTGCTCCCACCTCTTACTTACAGTGTTGTCACATACTTAGGCTCCTCTAAAACATCTCTTCAAAGATGGAACACAACGTACAGCAACATCTGTCGCTATGCCTCTGCCTCCTCTCATCGCAAACACCACTGTCAGCTCTATGCTGACCTAAACTGGCCCTCCCCATCAACTTGTCTCCTTTGCCTTGGATCTCTGGCTGATGGCATTATCAGATCTGGATCCCCATCATCCTTAGCCTCCCTGCTGTCCTGGCAAACCTCCTCACATGGACTTAGGTCCACTGACCAAACTCTCCTTCATATTCCAAGGAGTAAAACAGCCATGGGTGCTCATGCTTTCTCCCATACTGCCCCTTGTTTCTGGAACTTCATTCTCTTAGATGTCCGATTAGCTCCTAGTCATGCCCTCTTTAAAAAGAAACTCCGAGATCACCTTACCAAGCTAGCCTCATGCACATGCTTCTATCCACCTTTAGCCCCTTACCTACTGCTGTTTTGGATTTCTCCCCCTCCTCCCTAATTGCCTCCACCTCCACCTCTACCTCCTACTCTTGTCTCCCCATTTCCCTTACTCTAACTCTGACCCTCCTGTACCTTATACTTGATCTCTGTCACCCTCTTTTATACTCTCTGCTCTTGCCCTGTTCTATATTGCAGGGCAGTTTTATGCACGGGCTAAATAGGCTGCAGCCTAGGGGGCACTGGCTGTTTAGGGGCACCTGCGAATAAGGCACCAAGATACATGTTTTTGATTGCTTGTTCATTGTCTCTGCTGGTGCTGCCTGAGTCCACTGAGTGCTGTGAGTCTGGTTTTGTGGCCCACTACACACACACACACACACACACACACACACACACCACAGGTTTAACTAGCATGATAAGTTGGAGTCCACTCCAGCAAAAAACAAGAAAGCCCATCCTGACTCCTGCAATGAACCCCTGCTATCATTTGGCTCCCCTCCCTCCCTCCTCCCTTCCTCCCTGACTCAGCTGAAAAAATACTTATGTTGAGTTATCTCTTGTCCCCCCTCCTTGCAGCAAATATCCCTGCCTCCCGATCCCTTTCCATCATTCATTGACATGGTGCTGAACCTCCCCAATAAACGGCGGGTTTGGATTTCAAAATCGTACTGGTGCCAAATTGCTTACAGTGGCCAGGGAATTCTGGGCTGGGTGTACTTGGTGTACAAGAAGGCCATATTTCAGGCAACTTTTCTTTCTTTTGGATGGTGACTCAGCATTAGGCCCCTTTAAACGCACTGTCATATAACAGAATGACAGGTACAGAAGCAGTGTGCTGTTACATTTCTGTCATGTGTTGGCGATCTGAAACAAAAGTGAGCTTTCAGTCAAAACACGTTCCCAGCTTTTCTGGGTTTGCCGGCTCATGTTCCATTTTGGCAAGCCATCTAGTTGCTTCCTTCTACTCATATCATTACCATGGTAAGGACATCTCATCATGGTCTCTTGGCTGCCCAGAAAGACTGTCAAAATGCCAGCACAGCCAAGAGAGTGATACGAGGGGACACAGGTACAAGTGCATGGTTGAGGGCAGCAGCGTGAACACAACAACCGCGTTTCAGAACATTCTGATATATGACAGTGTGTGTAAAGAGGCCTGTTGATTCAGTTCGGATGGCACATCAGCACTGTTGGGACTTGGAAACGAAACTCTTGGCACCGATGACCAACTGCAGTGTTTCTACTTTTTGGAAACACTGAGCCGAACAAAGAAGTTTGATTTTTTTGTGGGATTTTCCCTCACGTAAGTGAAAATATCGAAGGATTCAAAGAGTTGACCCACTAAGTTATCAACTCCTTGTGTAAACGTCCTGGATCAGGCTCAGCTAATGAACAAAGTTCAAGTGCCTCTTCCCACTTCAATTTGTACTAACTATCCTTGCGAAAGCCACCCAATGGTATTTTGTCACTGCACAGACCTGACTGGGAATCCATTGTATTTCCATGTATTTCTTTAGTGAGACACACTTGTAATAAGCTAGTTTCACTAATTTCAACTTTTTTTAGTCTGAAGAAACTGATCCTTCACTGATTCATGCAACTCAGGGCTGAGGCTGACTTAGAAATCCTTGGAGAAAATCCTGCACCCTCCTCCATCTAATAGATGCTGCCATCCTTTCAAAGTCTCTGGTTTGTTCTTGTTATGTTTCATCCACAAATTCTGGTTTTGAGTTGGAGTCAGTGTTCATGCCTTGACAGGCCAAAAAATAGGCAGAAATAAAGCAGTCAGTATGCAGATTGTAGCGATGGCTTTTCAAACAACCGTTGCACACAAGGGAGAGACAGTGATTAGTGAAATACTGAAGAGACTCCTGGCCAATTAACAAATCAGTAAAGAAACCACCAAAACCCCACAGCAATAAAACCAAACTATGATAAGTGCAAAGGAGACCAGTTGGGCCCTAGCTAGGCAGCTAGTAGGTAGGCAGACACCACAGTAATGGCATTTGATTTAGCAGCTGAGACGCCAAATACCCAAAGCCTGTAACACAGAAGAATGTGTGGTACTGGTCCTCTGAGACGGAGCTGCAGTAACAAACTTGATCCATAAGCAAAACAAAACTGCACTCCAAGAACAAAAGCAGTTGCCAAAGTGGTGCAGTGAAAAAGGTAGTTTATTCAGGAGTCATGCAAACAACAAAAAGATGGTCTGGCCCAGTGGCGCTGAGGGTTGAGGCGCTGGACACCACACCTCGCGCCATGCCGGCGACCTGGGTTTGGGAGCAGACTTGGGCTCTGGGGGTTAGCAGGGGAGAGTTGAGGATTGAGTGACCTCGTGGTGCTTTCCTCCCCAGGGAAGGTGGGGGGGAAGGCCCAACATGCCAGTGGCCCCCGGTGGAGACCGAGGGGCACTGCAGCAAGCTGAGCAGCACGTTAACAGCATGGCCGACGCAGGCAGGGTTGCTGTGTGTCTGTGTATCAGAATGTGCACCATGCATGGAGAGAAGGGGGAGAGAGAGCACAGAACAAAGAAAACACCGGCTTTGTGGGACAGGCGATGGCACCTGTCCGCCATGCCCTCCACGACTGGCCTTCTAGTTCCTCCACCCGGGCCCTCTACTGCAGTCAGAGTCTGACTTAGTAAGAGTACCCAAGAGGAGGGGTGACGCACCCCAGGTGGATGAAACCGGGGGTACTGGCTGCGGGTGGGAGAGGAGACACAGATCAGGGGAGCTTCAGGCAGAGCAGGACATGGATAGGATGCCCGTGAGAAGGTCCCACAGGCCACGACAGGAGGAAAGAAAGTTGAAAAAAAAAAGATTATACTGTTTGCATTGTTGCCATCCCCTGAATTGAGCCATGTTTGGGGGGGGGCACTTAAAGATTCCAGCCTATGGGTGCCATCTAAGTTAATGTGGCCCTGCTATATTGTTCAACTTGCGCTAATGATGATTCTTTAGAATTGATGCCACTTATTTATTTTTGGGTTATATTTTTGTCTTTGTTACTCAGGATGCCTTTTGCACTCATTGTTAACTAAAACCTCTACAAACCGTAATATCATCTGCATTGTAACCTTACTGTTGTTACATGTCAGACTGTGTTTCATCCTTGTCATGTTTTCACTCTGTTTGTAACCTCCGAGTCGTGTCTGAAAATAGGCATTTCTATGTCTAGTGCACCCAACCCAGTTACCAAAAGCAAATAAATAAACTGTTCTCCAGTGACCCCACCCCCACCCTTTTATTTACTAGTATTCACTTATGTCTATCCCATGCATGTTTCATCATTCGGGACCACATAGGAGACTACTGAAGAAAAGAGGGGACCTAGGACATGGAGTGGGGTTAACTAGATGGATTGGTTGACAAATAGGACTCAGAGTGTGGTCCTGAATATAAAGTTCTCTGATGTTAGGAAGGTAACTAGTGGGTTGCCTCAGGGGTCTGTCTTGGGGCCACTACTCTTTAGTCACATTTACACTACCTGCAGGGTAACATTCAACTCTCCTCCACTCCACCACTGCTGTTCCGGCTGTGCTCCTGATGACTATTTACATGGTGTTGGTCTGCGCCAGTGTAATCTCAGGTTGCATTGTATGCAGCACTTCTGCTGTTTCCCATAGCATTTCTTCCAGAGTAGCAGTGGAGCAGAGAAGAGGAGAACTGGAATATGTGCAGGTGTCCTTGGTCCTTCAGTCCTTCCTTCAAAATTCAAACTGCATCAGCTGTCCAAAAACATACTGGTTTTCTGCAAAAGGAATTCAACAGCAACTTCAATGTGTAAAAAAATGGACACCATTCAAAATTGTCAGCACCTGATATTTATGCAGTACAGACAGCTTGTAGGCTGACATAGCAGTACGGCATGATGGGGGGTGCCACGGAGCTGCACCGGTGAAGGTGAAGCAGTGTGTTTACATGCTAGCATTAAACGCCTGCACCAGTAAGCATCCCCACAAAAAACATTGATCACACTGCGCCACAGCAGAGACCTACAGTGCTCCTCAGGCTGTTTACATGGCCTGATCTGCACCGGCAAACGTCATCTGCATCACTCACAACAAAGCAGATCAGGCTGTGTAAATGTTCTTATAACATAAACATATCTATTCTATAGGTTGCGTTGCAATGGAAAGTGAGTTAGATTACAGACAACATGAAACTCTGCAAGAGAGTGGATAGTGAGGAGGGAATTAGTAGCATGAAGAGGAAGGCATTGGCTGGAGAAGTGATATAGTTTTTGACAACTGAAAGTTAATGCCAAGAAATGTAAAGTACTGTAACGCACATTGGACTCTTCATTAATGCACGAGAATTGCGCTGAAAGAAGATGTAGTGGCTGTGTACCCATACGCACCAAGCAGGACAGCACTGCATGTCTGCATTCACAACCAGAGGTGAACAGGCACCCAAGGCTGAGGTCGGCACCCACAGACTGCACATAGGCATGTGGGGGATGGCCAGACAGAGGCTAGGAACATGGCCAGGCCCAATGACCCCACTATATATGGACAACTGCACAGGCACATGCACATGCGGAAGTGAATGCCAAAATGGACTGTGACTGCACCAGTGCAACCCCTGCAGGCATGGCGGCCGCAGCAAGTCAGCCCACAAGCCAGGACCCCCATGTGGAGGGGCATGGCCACAGGAACAGAAGAGTGCCTGGCCTGTCAGCCTCCATCCTGTGACCCAGGTCGACCAATTTCACTGCACCACAGGTGGCCGCCCTGGTCACCAACATACATGCCCACTATGCTGCACTGTATGGGGTGGATGCTTGGAAGGTTCCAGCTGAAATGAAGGCATGCCTGTGGCTTGACATACAGGTGGCGGTCAATGTTGCAGGGCCAGAGACATGCACACTGAGTGCCATAAAGCACAAGTTTCATGTCCTCAGATCCACTGAGAAGCACAAGCTGGTGGCTGACAGGAACTCTCAGTCAGCTGCTAGTGATAGCTCCCCTCCAAGGAGCCAGTCCTGAGTGCCATCAAGAAGGTAGTGGCGGAGACTATCTCTGATGTGGTCCCCCATTGTGAGAACATGGGCAACGACACACTGTCATGTATGTGGAGCACCAGGATAGCATAGGATGCCTGCGGGGCCACGGCACCAATGCTAACCCCCCTGTGATTCATTCTGTAGACACAGCCTATCAGACAATGGAAGTAGCAGGGAACACCACACCAGTGGAGCCCCCTAGGGAGCACACACCAACGGGTGGTACATAGCACAAATTAGACACCATGCTGGTACTGGGACCCATTGCCATAGCAATGGCTATACTAAACACCCACCCACGTCACTCATGAGTATACAGCAGAACCAGGCCAGAACGATGGAGGAGGACAGCGTGACACCCCAGGATGCCAGACCAAGGCCAGAGGACACAATGGAAAGAGCAGCTGACTCCCCACAACAGCCATCCCTCACCAGCACACACCCCACACATATGTGCCACACCACCACAAGGCACACTATACCCTGCTGCCCAAAGGTGATGTCCCAGCAATTCCACCCCCAGGCAGGGGCGCACAGTAGAGCACACCTGACAGGTGAGTGTCCCCCCCATGGCCACGATAGTGAGGAGGAGGGCCCAACCAGATTGCCACAATGGTGCAGTAGGCAGAACATGGGAGCAGGCATGCTGCTGGCCAGTTACCATGACCTGCAGCAGCATGAACCTGACCACCCTGCAGCACAGCAAGACATCACAGGGGCACTGCATGATCTAACTGAGGAAGTGTGGGGCATGCGCCGGGGCATTAACATGGTCGGTGACATCCTGGAGATGTTGGTGGAGAACACACCACCAGCACATGTCACTCCAGTGACCACACAGGCCAGCCAAACAGTTGGGGTAGTGGAAAGTCCGGTACAGGGCACAGCAGGTGCACATGGTGCCCGGTCAGACCCCAGATAGGGCATAGCTCCCATGCAAGGCAGACCACAACGGGCCACCGCTGTACAGGGGACATGGCAATGGGACAATGCCTGGAGACAAGGGCAGGGCAAGGGACTAGGCGGCAGTGAGTACCACCCCACAAAGGTGTCTGCCAAGCATGGTGTCCAACAGAGGTGCAACATCGAGCGTAATACTGAACACTGCACAATAAACCCCAACATGCACTAAAACCCCAACATGCACTACACGGCACTCAACAGTGATCACATGTTACACAAGCACCACACATGTCCCTGCACACACTACACTGGACCCTCCATGCACTGCACAGAACCATATGGCCCCCCATTTCACACCTCCACCACACACACTCCAAGGTCACACAGGGCCACATCTGGCACTGACAAGGACCCCAAGGCACCATAGAACATCCCCTCAACATGTGAGCTCATGGGTATCCCACAGGATATCACCCCTGGGAACACACAGGCATGCACAGGATGCACTCCCCCCCCACACACACACATATGCAATGCACATGTGTCCACCCCTAGAGGCATACTGACTGCAGCTTCTCAGGCAGGCACTGTCAGCACAGCGCCCATGCGGGCATCATAGCTGGCATGGGTGCACTCAGAGGGGTACACATCATCACAGTGCACTCTGACCATCAATCTATCAGCCAAATGTAGCCTGTGCTACCATGTGGTGCATGGCATGTCCTGACAGGGTATCAACCACCACCATGTGCAGGTTTGTCATCATCTCCAACTGGCTTGCCCATGGGTGTATCTGCTGGCATGGGCAGGCAGCACCATTCGCAGATGTTGTGTAGCATGTCACAGGCCATAACCGTTCTACATGCCTCATCATGCTACCTGTGCAATCCAAGCACTGGAACCGCATCTTCAGCCATCCAAATGTGCGTTCAACCACTGACCATGTCCTACTGTAAGCAGCATTGCATACCTCCTCAGCATGCCCTTGTGACTCCAGGTATTATGTTAGTAGGTATGGTCACAGCAGATACCTGCTGTCACCTATAATGAGAAGAAACAGTGTCAGTGAGTGTGTGGCATGTCAGGCATGCACCTTGATCCCCCTCCACGGTACCCACCAAGCAACCAGCCATCCACCCCACCATGGCCATTAAGGAGGGTGCCCAGGCCAGACCAGTCAAAGATATATTAGTCATGGCATGAGACTGGGTATTTAGTGCACACATTCGTTATGACACCTTCTTCATTGCATATGGACTGGCATATTATTCTGTGAAACCCCTTGCGGTTACGGTATGCATCCTCCTCAGCTGTAGGGGCCACGATGATGACATGTGTGCAGCCTATGGTGCCTATCATGATCGGCATGCTGTTCATGTCATAGAAGCCCCCTATCATGGCCTGCAGGTCCACAGGGGTGGTTGGAAAGGCAGTGTGTGCTTGCACATGGCACAGCACGGCATCTGTGACATGGTGCAGGGCATGGAACACTGATGGTTGGCTCATGCCAGTGACATCTCCAGTCACCCTCTTGAAGGATCCAGCAGTATAGTATGCCAATACACACAGCATTTTCATTTCTATGGTCATCTGGTGCATGGTGCGACATGTGGCCGTACCATGTTACACAGCTGTACTATGGTGGCATGGTTCAACCAGAACCGCTGGATGTAGTGTGTGTCCCTGAGCAATTGCAGCAGTAGCCTGTTCCAAAACACTCTCTGCCAGCAGCATACACAATGCTGCCATAACCGTTCAATTTCCTCTTCATGCAGGAGGGCATTCCGCAGCAGCCCTGGACACATAGTGCACCAATGGGTGCTGCAACACCTCTCATGCTGTGGAGGTATGCTGTAAAGTGGCAGTGTATCCCACCATACAGTCTGTCCTCGCCGGATTACTCCATGGGCCATTATGTGGCCCTTCCAGTGCATGCCAGTGTGTGGCATGGTATGATAGGGCATCTTCCATGTGGCGACATCCATTCTGGAGTCCAACACAGCAGAGGCATCAGCGAGAACTGCTGTCAGCATGGGGCACATGGGGACTACCCCCACAAACTGTGGAGGTGGGCCACCCTCCTTTACCAGGATCACAAGGAGGGGGGCAACAAATGGGAAGTGACTAATCTAGCAGAGGTGAGTACCTGGTCGCATGGGTGTGGCATTCTGTGTGCGGTGCAACAGGATGCATGTGGCTCACGGTCTGTCTCTGTGTCTCTCAAGCAGTTCAGCAGGAAGCTGCTGGAGGTGACACTGGAGTGGAAGGAGTTGGGACCAGGGGAGGTCAAGACTGTGCAGGAGGAGATGGCCCCAGGCCATACCAGGCCTACTGTCCCTCAGGGTCTCCACCAGGGACATCTTCTACAGAGACTATGTGAGGGAGATGGGGGCAGTGGAGGAGCCCTCCAAGGTGAGTGTATCGTGGCATGTGTGTGTTGGTTGGATGGATGTGTTACAGCACAGGCCTGCCGCTCATGCCCCACCTGTTCTGTCATTTATGTCATTGCAGGGTTACACCAGTCCGCTCTGATGAATTATTCTAGCTCTCCGCCCACCCACCAGGAGAACACCACTCCCATCCTCAAGGGACTCATCGGAGGGGGCATATTGACAGACTGTTTGGGGGCACAGCTGTATTGTCAGCCTTATGGTCATTAAAGGCTTGTGCATTCAATACCCTGTGTCAGAGCCATTATTCTGGCTAGCACCGCAAGGCATACACCCATGGGGGGGCTGGCATGCATTCACTGCTGTATTGCGTTTGTGTGGCCATGATACTTGCATGTCGCACATTATGTCTGTGGACCACTGTCAGGGGAGTGTCCTTATACAGGTGTTGGGCAACCCTGTGTGTGGCAGGTGTCGGGGTATGTATTGTGCTTTAGGGTGTGTGGCACGGCCTGTCCATCACTGTTCCTATTGTTGATCATGTGTACTTCACCACACCTTGGCGTGACAGCATGCAGCACCCTGTATGGTGTGTGGCTGTTGTTTACAGTGCCCCGTCATAGGCACCACTGCTGTCTGGGTTGGCTACCACTGTGTGGTGGGGGACCATAGCACAGCATGTGTCTGTGCTCACCCCTACCAGGCCCCGTCTTGCACTGTGTATGGCAAGGGTTACAGCAGCCCTAACCTTGGTGTAGTTCTATGCATGTGCTTCCACATGCCTTAATGACTTATTTGCAGTAATGCATGTGTGTTCCAGGGGGGTGCATTGTGCTGATACAGACATGCCCCTCCACACAGCCCATGCTGCACACCTGCGCACCTCCATGCCAGACACTGGCACACTGCACTTTGCATGTTTTGTGCATGCCATCCATGCATACCCTGCGCATCACACAGACATAGTGCTCCCCACGCTACATCTATACGTCCTGCGCAGCCCTTCCCCAGTTTTGTTAATAGGCCCCATTGGTAGCCGAACTCTGTATACAGATTACTGCATCAGGGTGGAGCAATCAAAGCAGGATGAGGACCTCAATGTAATAACTAGCAATAGTCTAACAATCTTTTCCAAATACAGTAAAGCATGTAGGAAGGCAAACCGGATGCTAAGAGATGTATAAGTAGGGTCTCTACCATTCACAGAAGGAAGGTAGTACCACCACTATACAGATCACTGGTTAAACTACACCTAGAGTACTGTGTGCAGTTCTTGAGCAAACATCTAAGGGAGGACACAGATATGCAGGAAACAGTACAGCAACGGTTGATGCAAATGGTCTAGGGACAGGAGGCTAGATCCAATGAGGAGAGACTGAAAAGTCTTATTGTGTACTCTTTGAATGGCAGAAGATAAAGGGGCTATGAAGGAAACATGAAATACATATGGAGGTACAACAAGGTGTACTCCACGGAGTTGTTCAAGCTGAGGAACACTTCATCCACCTGAGGATGTAATCTCAAACTGAAGAGGGGAAATTTACAAAGGACATTCAAATGTATTTTTTCACAGAGCAGGTAGCTGATGGAAGGAATAATCTACCCAATAATGTGGTCAATACTGAGACATTAGCTGGGTTCAAAACACAACCAGACACCTTTAAGAGGGTTGTTAAGGGGACTCATTATATGGTGGAAATAAGGGTTACTGAGAACAGGGAAACAAGGGGACAAGATGGTTTGGTGCCTACCAGGGGTACCAGTTGTGAGGGATGTGACCAGGGCAGAAGGGAATATCAGGGTAGTGTGAACAGGGAATGGGCTTGACATCACTGTCAACTTGTGACGGTAGCCTGTGATGAGCACGACTGTGTAATGACGACTGGTCATAAGGCGATAGCACAAGCGGTGCCGACAATGTGGAGACCTCTGATTTCCCCTCTTTCCCAAGTTGTCCCCAGATGGGGAATCCTAAAGTGAGGGGTGTGGGGGCAAAGCTCCATGAGGGGAGTGCAGGGTGAAGCTCCCCACATTAAATAACATAGTGTTTTTCAATCACCCTGGTGGTTTTACACCCTTCCGCAGGTCGCCGGCCTGCAGTCACCCTTGTCATATAGCACCCTGTTGACTACTAACATACTAATTGCCAGCAGATTAGGCCTTACGGTCTATCGAGTCTGCTCAAACCTCAGATCCCTAGTTGGGTACTGAGGCCCTCCCCCCCGTTTTCCAGAAACCCCTATCATCCATCCCCACCCCCCTAGGCCAGGCCATCATCCGATACATCTGCTTTCTGTGTCTGTTCCACCCTCTCTTGAAGCCCTCCATGGGGATCTCTGAACCAGCTCACCAGGCAGTGCGTACCAAGGATCCACCACCCTCTCAGTGAAAAACCTCCTCCTCTTCCCCCCCCCACCCTTCCACCTTCCAACTTCAAACCATGCCCACTGGTGATACCTCCCTGCTTTAGTCTAAAGATCCCCTCCCTATTTATTCCCTTGAGGTACTTGAAGACCTCAATCATGTCCCCCATCTCTCCTCTCCTCCAATGAAAACAGGCAGAGCTCCTCAAGTCTGTCCTCATACGTCAAATCCTCTAGTTCTCATATCATCTTAGTTGCCCTCCTCTGTACCCTCTCCAGGAGCTGTATGTCCCTCTTCAAGTGTGGTCTCCAGTACTGTACACAGTACTCAAGGTGTGGTCTAACCAGTCCATTGTACAGCGGCAGAATCACTTCCCTGCTCCTAGAGGTGATCCCCATTACGATGCATCCCAACATCCTGTTTGCTTAGCTAGCTGCTCTCCTGCACTGCTCAGAGTTATTCATACATGCATCCACCATGACCACTAGGTCTTTTTCCCCCGTTGAGGCCTCCAGTGCCTCCCCTCCCAGGGTGTACCTGTGTTTAGGGTTTCCCCACCCAAGATGTAGCACCTTGCACTTGGTGATATTGAAATTTAATTTCCATGTGTGAGCCCACCTTTCCAGGGTGTCCAGGTCCTCTTGCAGGGCCAACCTCCCCTCTTCCCCCTCAACTACTGCTCCCATCTTGGAGTCATCAGCGAAGAGACTCATTTCACACCCTATACCCTCCCTGATGTCCGATATGTATGCATTAAACAGGATCGGACTGAGGACCGAGCCTTGCGGTACCCCACTACTGACCTCTCTAGAGTTCGAGAGCTCTCCCACCGACCACTACTCTGAATGCATCCAGCTAGCCAGTTTTCAATCCATCTGACTATCAAAGGGCCTATTCCCAACCCCGACAGTTTCTCCACCAGACCATGGTGGGGGACAGAGTCAAACGCCTTGCTGAAGTCCAAGAATAATATATCCACAGGCCTTTCCCCTGTTCAGTTCTGATGTTATCCATTCGTAGAACTCCACAAGATTGGTTTGACATGATCTACCTGGCACAAACCCATGTTGCCGACTATCCAGACCTCATACCTCCTCCAAGTACATCCCCCAATCATTCCTTTAGTATACTCTCCATTACTTTTCCCACCACCGAGGTCAAACTGATGGGTCTATAGTTACCTGGTACTTCCCTCGACCCCCCTTTATGGATTGGCACCACATGTGCCTCTCACCAATCCCTAGGTGCCTTCCCTGTCTCAAGTGGCCTGTTGAAGAGCTCCACCAGGGGTGCAGCCAGTATGTCCGCCAATGGACTACTGACCTCACTTACAGATCCCTGGGGGAGGTTATGGATAGTTTTAGAAAGCTAGGGTGAGGCTCAAGCTGGCAGTTGCCTTATTTACCTTTTCAGAGGTCATGCCAATCTGGGGCTGGGAGGAGATAAGAAATTTTCTGATCACTCACTTCAACATATGGCTGAAGGAGTGGTAGAGGGAAGAGGGATGGGGGTACTTGGAGAGGGTTGGGCCACTCTTGGAGGAATAGAGGGCTATTCAGCCATCATCCTTCCGAGAAAGGCACCAGGATGCTAGGGCGCAAGTTTAAAGTGCACATTGAGAGCATTTTAAACTAGCAGTGGTGAGAGGCAAATTGAAGGCAGATAGGTGGGCACCAACTTAAATGAGGGGGCCTAGAGAACCCTCCCTGTGCTCCAAAACAAAGAACAAGAAACAGAGATGAAGGAGAGGCAAACAAGGGGAGGTGGGTAAAGTTTCAAAGGAGGGTCTGCAAGGGATCCAGAATGCAGGTAGGAGAAGGGAGACAAGGGCAAGACTGGACAGAAGGTCAGACAGGAAGGAAATTGGTCAGGATCAGAAGAGCATGAAAACTGGTAAACTGGAGAGCTATGTTAACAAACACCAGGGCCTTAGGGAACGGAGTCACTTTGGATGCAAATCCAGGATTCCAAGAATAGGATTCTTAGAATGGGAGTGGTGTACAGGCCACCATCTCAGATGGAGGAGTTAGACAGGGAACTAGCGGGACAGATCAGGAGGACTTGTGAGAAGGGTAGTGTGGTGATTGTGGGGGACTTCAACATGCCAGGAGTGTACTGGAGCACCCCACCAACCAGGAACAGAAGGGAGCAGGTACTGCTGGATGCCTTCCAGGACAGCTTCCTGCTGCAAATGGTCAGTGAACCAACCAGGTTAGGGAATACCCTTGACCTTGTGCTGGCAAATGGGGACTTTTGTGAGAGAACTTACAGTGGAGGAACCGCTGTCAGGAGTGACCACCACTCAGTATGGCTCACATTGGATATGGGCAAGGAAGGAGGAATCTGGCACAATAGTGCTGGACTTCAGGAGGGCCAACTTTGGGAGGATGGGGGAAGTAGTAAAAGGGTACCTGGCCAGAATTCAATCTAGTATGGACACTAACCAGAGGTGGGAGCTCATAAAGCTGGGGATAGTGGAGGCAACCAAAACCTGCTGCAAAGCCCAGAGCAAGAAGGCTAGGGCTAAGAAACTGATCTGGTTGAGCAAGGAGGTCATGGAAAAGGTAAGGAGGAAAAGAGCTGCCTTTAGGAAGTACAAGAAAACAGGGAGGGGGATGACAGGGAGGAGTACTTGACAGAATCGAAGGAGGTGACAAGGCAGTAAGGGAAGCCAAAGCATCTACGGAACTCAGGCTGTCACAAGGCATTAAGAAGGGGGAGAAGGACTTCTTTAAGTACATCAGGGAGAAAAGGAGCTGTAAGGACCACATAGTAAGGATTAGGAAGGAGGGGGGTTGGGTGGAAGCAGGGTGTGATAAGGCGGAAGCACTAAATGAGTACTTCTGCTCAGTATTTACTAAAGAGAAGAGGGGGGGTGACACCTAAGGTGGGAGAAATGGCAGAAGCAGGGTGGGAAGTGGTGACAGATGGGGAAATCATGGAGAGCAGAGTTCAAGAGGGTTTGAAGGCACTGAGGGTGGACAAGGCACCAGGCCCAGATGGCATCCACCCCAGGGTACTGAAGGAGCTGGCAGAGGTCCTTGCAGGACCTTTGGCAGACCTATTTAATGCCTCACTACATTCGGGGTGTGTACCTCAGGAATGGAGGATGGCTCATGTGGTGCCCCTCCACAAGAGTGGCCCCAAGGATGAACGGAAACTACAGACTAGTAAGCCTCACATCCATCGTGGGTAAGCTAATGGAGACTATCCTGAAGGAGAGGCTGGTGGCCTCCTAGAGGCCAAAGGACTACAGGGACAGCAGACAGCATGGCTTCACACGTGGCAGATCCTGCCAAACCAACCTGATCGAAGTTCTATGACTGGGTAACTAGGCAACTGGACAGGGCCATGCAGTGGGATGTCCTGTATCTGGACTTCAGTAAGGCATTCGACTCAGTGCCACATGGAAGTCTGGGAAGGAAGTTAGTAGGCACTGGGGCGGGTAAAACTGGTGAGATAGGTAGGAAACTGGCTGCAGGGAAGGTAACAGAGGGTGGTGGTGGGTGGGAGCTCCACACCTGCTGGGCAGTGACGAGCCGGTGTTCCACAGGGCTCGGTGTTGGGACCAGTGTTGTTTGGGATATTCATTGCAGACATATCATGGGACATCAAGAGCAAGATCAGTCTGTTTGCTGATGATACCAAGGTAGGCGAGTAGTGGATGACCTAGGGGATGGCAGGGTTGCAGGATGATCTGGCAAAGCTTGAAACCTGGTCAGACACCTGCAACTGGGCTTTAATGCCAAAAGTGCAAGGTGCTGCATTTTGCATGAAGAACCCAAGGAGGAGTTACCAGCTAGGGGAGTGCAGCTAGTCCAGACAGAGGAGGAGAAGGATCTGGTGTGCTCATTACAGGGTCAATGAACAACTCGCACAATGTAGGAAGGCAGCTGCAAAGGCCAACAAAATTCTGGGTTGTATTGCAAGGGGTATGTCCTCGAGGAGGGAGGAGGTGATTCTGACACTGTATAGGTCATTAGTTAGACCACACCTGGAGTACTGTGAGTAGTACTGGCGTCCGTGATTCGAAGAGGGACATTAAGTTACTGAGGGGCGAGCTAAAGTGACAAAGATGATCAAGGGCTGGGGACTTATCATACGAGAGGAGGTTGAAGGAGTTGAACATGTACTCACTGAGGAGAGGAGAGACAGGGTGACATGATTGAAACCTTTAAATACATGAAAGGAATAAACAAGACGGGTACAGAGGGGCTGTTCAAAGTAAGGAGGGAGGGACACCAGGGCCATGATATGAGACTGGAGCAAGAAAGGTTCAGGAGGGAGATGAGGAGACACTTTTTACAGAGAGGGTGGTGGCTGGGTGGAATTTCTTTGTCAAGTGGTATGCAGTAGAACAGTGGACTGCTTCAAAAGGGATGGGACAGGACAAGGGGTAGGGTTAATGAAGGAAGGGTGGAAGGGAGGGCAGCTGCAGAATAAGGGGTGCTAGCTGCACATTCGAGCAGACTTGATAGACCTCTAGGCCTTTATCTGCTGGCAAATTTCGTATGTTCGTAAGATAAGTGATCTTTAGGGTGTAGCAGCTGAAGCATGCTTGGACCTGGTGGTGATCACATAAAACATGGGCAGCCCAGTACCATAACTGGGAAATGACTACAGTGGGATATGCTGTATTCAGAAAGGATGAAGAGGTAAGAAGATGGGGTAGCATTATATATATATAAAGGAGGGTATAAAAGCTATAGATTTTTAGTATTTGGGGAATAGCAAGTGTACAGAGATAATATGGGTGCAGAAAGTAGCAAACAGGTGGGGAAATATCAAAATGGGGTAGTATATAGATACCATCTCAAAACAAGGAATCTGATAGGAAGTTGGGAGGTGAGGAAAAAAAAGGGCAACAAGGCAAGGAGAGGTACTGCTATTGGGGGGACTTCAGCATTCTGGACATGGATTGAAGAATCCCAGTAGCAAAAAGTGCAAAGGCCAACAGCTTCTGAAAATCTTTCATGAAAATATTCCTAGTGTAAAACCTAGAGATGACTATTAGGGAAGCAGCCATCCTTGTCTTACTGTTGCACATACTAATGGAGATAGTACTGGGGAAGTCATGGTACTGGGTCCATTGGAAAACAGTAACCATCAGACACTTTGACTTGACACCAAACTTAAACAGAAAAATCAGCCCCAGATTAAGGTCTTAAATTTTAGATGGACTGATTTTTCTTTTTTTTTTTTTTTTATGCTCCTTCCTTAGACTTCCCGGGCCACCTCTTCTTCCGGCCAGCCATGGACCCCACCGACTCCCTCGCCCCATCCTCCCTCTACCTACCTCATTTTGCAGTCATCCCGGGGTAGCCCGGTGTATCCCTTCACCAGATGGGTCCATCTCTTCTGAGGGTGAAGGTGCCAGGGAGGACAACCAGTGCACTAACTGTTCGGTCCCTGGGAGCTGCTGAGGTGGCTTTGGGGGCACAGGGCACTTGCAGCAGCAGGAACCAGTAGCCATCTTCCAGCCAACTGAGAAGCAGTTTTCCCGGTTAGCTCCCTGGGGGTGTGGTGTGCTACAGACATCAAAGCACATGCCGACGTCCACCATGCCTCTTGCGTTCAGCGGGGCTCACTGAACTATCGTGCTCCCAGCCTCCACCAGGAGGTGGCTCAGCGAGCCATATCCCCTCCCTTCCCCAGAAGAGGGCAAGCAGTCATCAGACACTCAAACTTTCTCCTCCTGGCCAGCCCTCCAACGACCCGGGTCCATTTCCGAATCCGGGTCACCGGCGTCACAAGCGGAAATCCAACCACTGCACTGATGGGCCAGCCAGATGTACTGATTTTTAAAGGATGATGAAGATGTTGCATGGGAAACTAGAGGGGTTAAGAACAGCAGAGGGGGGTGAAAGTGAAATGGAAGGTGATCTCTGTGTAAGGGTAATAAGGGAGAACAAGAAGAAAAAAACATAGTGGTTCAAGAGGAAAGTAGGGCCAGCTGTGAGGGAAAAGTAAAAGACATTTTAAATGTACAAAACTAGCCAAATGGAGGGGGACTTTGAGTCTTGTGATGGTGCTTGACTGAGGTAGATGCATGGCTTAAGGCTCTGCTTGACCATCCAAGTTTTTTTTCCTTATTTTAGCCTTTTTGGGATGTCAGTCTTAATTGTTTCCTCCCCAGTCTGTTTCTTTCATAATAGAGTGTGGTAATGTTCTTAAAACTTTCACTTCAGCAGCAACACTCAAACTGTCAATCCGCCACAGTCCACCTCTGACACCAGAAAAACCCAGGGACCCTAAGTGACTGAAAGCATCAACTTCCCCCCTATTGCTGGGATCTGGTCCAGATACCGAGGATACCACTGAGAGATATTTTGGGGAACTTCAGTTGATTAAGGAAGTGATGTTAGAACTAGCAGGCAACATGAAAGAAATCCATCCCACCTTGGATGCCCTTACCAACAGAGTTGAAGATACAGAGGCCCATATCAGTTCTGTTAAAGATAAGCAGGCCTGGGGTGAATCAGAATTACTCTCCTTTTGTAAAACAGTTACAAAGCTGGAAACATACATTGAAGGCCAGGAAGAGTGCAACTGGCAGAACAACCTGGTGATTGTGGTGATACCAGAGAAGACAGAGGGGTCGGATATGTTAGCCTTCATTCAGCAAGTATTCCAGGACCTGGAAGTCCCTTCTTCCCAAGGGGACAAGTATGTAATAGAATGGGATCACAGGTTTTTGCACCTGGTCCTCAGTCCCACTGAATGGCCTCACCAATAATCTTGAAGCTTTTGAACTTTTGGGAGAAACTACATATTCAAAAGAAAGTCAGAGAAAAAGACAAACTTTTCTGGCACTCCTAGGAATTTATATCTTTATTGACCTCATTCCACTGATTTGCCAGCTGCAGGGGGAATATAAAGGTATTAAGTTCAAACTACTGGCTGCAGGGGTACACTTTCGAATTTTGTACCCAGCCATGTTGGTAGTCACCACCAACAAAGGCACTAAGAAAAATGCCTCCGCACAAGAAGCCTAAGAGAGCTTACCTGTTATATTTCCAGATTTATACCCAGGTAAAAGTCCAGTGGTAAAGGGACACCATGATAATTCACTGCTAGTGATTGGAATGTTGTAGTTATCTGGATGATTATTTTTTAAAGTTGTCCCTTCACTGTTTTGAGACTTCATGAGACTCCTGTGCTAGCTTTTGCTTTTTTGTGTTACTCCCTGATGCACCATTCACAGCCTTCCCACTTAAGTGGCTTTTATTGCTGAAGGAGACACTGTGAGTTATAGTCCATCTTCTCCCTTATTGGAATAGTCCCCTGCACGCAACAGGAGACCCCCCAGAAGCCTAAGGTGTTGGACACTAGGTGGCGGGAGTACTTGGTGCATTTTATCTACTTCTGCCCCTGCTTTTTCTTTGTTTCCTTCTCTCCACATCAGCGATCTGTTTTAATCATGTTTTGCCACAGCTGAGATCAGTTTTCAGCTTCACCCCTAGGATGCCGACAGAATTAGAACACATAGGAATTTTGGATGGATATATCAGTCCGTGGCACAGCAAGGGTTAATTTCATCTCCTAACAAAGTTATTGCTGCTCGTTTGTTATCTTTCCATGTTGATTCCCATCTAAGCAGTTCAGTGGTAGAGGAGCACCATGAGGATTTGCTACAAGTGCCTTAGATGTCTTTGCAGTTTTGTTACAGTTTTGTGCTGACACCTCTATCAGGCTATAGTCCATTTAGTCCTCCTAGTCACCACACTCCTATCAGCCTTGTTATTTTTTGCAGTGCTTATGGCTTTGGGAATCAGCGCATGTAATATCACACCCTCTTCTACTTTACTGGCCTATGTCTCTGCATATGATGGCTAATCTCCCTGCAAACTATGTTGTTGGACATTTGTTCACAGTAGTACACAGTGTATTTTTTATGCTCATGTTAATTTTTTCTGGCTGCCATATTGGAGATCTGCCATTGTGCTGGTTGGGATGAGTCTCCAGTGTTCCCCTTGTTGGCCCAACTGGTTTAAATGATGTATTTTAGTCTTTGCTGTTTTTCAATCAGTGATGGATATCTCTTTTTTCTTTCTTGTTAGATGTTTGCAAGTCTGGGGGATCTTAGCACACTGGGACTCTGATAAATTGACTTTAATAACTTTTTTATTGGGTCAAGATGTCGATCCTTGGTTCCATACATTGTTGTTCTATGTATTTGGACACAAGATATACTTTTTTATCCATCTTTACAATGGGGGGATCTATGCCTGCATCTTACACTATATACTATAGTTTCACTGACAACTGAAGGGTATATTGTATTAGCAGTATGCTAAGGCTTTGCCTGAAGCTCTGTGGTCATCTTTTGTAAAGATAGTTATATGGCCTCGCTACTTGAGTAGTTACTCTCCTCCTATGCTTTATTTTGTGGATCTGTAATTGCCTCCTCAATAGGTCAGTATGTTTTACTATAATTTAGAAAAGGCTCTGGGGCACAAGTCAGAGATCACTCTGGTTGGGCGCAATCCAGATCAAATGGATTTTGTATCCCAGGCGGAGGGGAATCCCCCTCCATGATGGTGTGGACAGTGATGTATATATGTTATCCTGTTTTGATGGCGTTCTGTTTGTTGATGTTTGTAGTGGTTGGTATATTGGGGACAGTTGGTATTTCTTGGGAGGGTGGGGGCTGGGTGGGTTGGGTTGGATTTAGTACCCACACTGGGAATCATACATTTGAGCTATACCTTACCAGTGGGGGGTTATTAATCTGGCTCAGAAGGTGGTCTGTTTTCATGTTTACATTTTCTTGATGGCTTCTACTACTAAGTATTGTAGGTGGAATACAAAGGGTGCTCAAACTAATAGCAAAATATATCAGGTTTCAAAACTGTTAAAACATCTTTACAAACTCCAAGTGGATAGATCTTTTTTTCAAGAACCCCTCCTCAGGGCAGACCAAATCAATCTCTGTAGTAGAGAGAGGGTGGCTCACAGTTATGGGGCCGGGAATGACACTTGTAAAAGGAGGCAGCAATTCTTAAGGCCAGACGGGTCCCATTTTAATTCCTACAGGAGATAGCAGACCCACATGGTTGCTATATCCTGATTAAGGGTTTATTGGGACAGCAAGAAGTTCTTCTGGACTCTATTTATGGCCCCACTCAGGACAATCCCTCTTTCTTTTCCCAACTTTTGGTACTCTTATCCCCTTGTGTTACTACTCCTATAATCCTTGCAGGGAATTGGAATCTGGTGTATATGAATTAACCTGACAGATCAGGAGGTAGGTGGGCAGGCTTGACCCCTGCACAGTGGGCGTTGATGGAGTTCATGGCCACCATGGGGTAAACGGACCCATGGAGCTTGCTTTATCTACTCAGAGGGACAATACTTTTTATTCCCCTCCACTTAAAATGTTTTCCAGAACAGATTTCTTTTTAGTGGAAGCTGACATCCTCCACAGACACCACGGGTGTGAACATGTGGCAATGCTGGTATCTGATGATCACAATGAACACAAATGTAGGCACTTGCAAACCGTGGTGAAAATCAGCCGCTAAACTAGCAAAATGTTACAAGGAAACACTGGAAGCAGCGATTCATGCAATGTTTAAGTGCTTTATTGCGAGGATGCAAAGACATAACTTTGATCGTCACCCTGTGCTATTCCAGCATAGTTTCCTATAGGCTCCCATAGCGGATAAAACCTGGAAATTGAACAATTACTTAAGTCCACAGATGTTCTAGATGAGATCCATAAGTTCAATGCCTAACAGTGATGTCCTGTGGGTAGCTTTAAAATGTAGCTCAAGGGTGGAATTTATTTGTTTAGCTCTAAATGTAAGAAAAATAAGTGTGAATCCATTGCTTTACTCACTGAGGTAAGGGATCTTGAAAAGACTCTTTCCTCAATACCTGAAAGAGCACATGGCCAAACTGAATACCCTTCAGGCTAAATATAATGATCTTATGCAGGAGAAAGCCGAGCATGCTATATATCACCCCAAGGTCAAGTATTTTGACTGGGGGGGAAAAGCTGGAAAGCTTATGGCATTACGTTTGTGGAAACAAGAAATGGATAGAGTCATACCAAGCATTATTACAGATCAAGGTCAAGTACTCAATAACCCCTGTGATATTGCTGCTCAGTTTCGAGGATATTATCAGGCCCTATATAGTTAGGAAAATAGGGAGTCCTGTATGGAGATGGTAGAGGAGTTTTGAGGGGCTGTTCCACTCCCAAAATTAAATGATACACAACATATCTTTCTCAAGTCTCCTTCATCCCTGTGGAAGATAGAAATGGCTATTAACACTCTTGCCCAAGATAAGTCACTGGGCCCTGATGGGTTTACACCCATCTTTTGCAAAAAGCTAAAACCGGTCATAGCCCCCATACTTTCTGATACATATTACTATATATATATATATATATATATAAATATGCCATGGTACACACGATTCTAGTTTGATGAAAGCTCTGGTCACTGTTTTATTAAAACTTGACAAGGATCCTGCTAAGGTTACTAGCTAGTAGCCAATTTCTTTGATTAACATGGATTACACAATACTCACTAAGGTTCTGGTGGCCCAGCTTAACGCAGTCTAGGGAGATTTTGATAAGCAGGGAATAGGAGGGATTTGTTTTGGGAGGCTATCTTCAGATCATATCAGGAAGCTAGTGCATCTCTTTTCTATGACCAAGGATAGCCTTGACCCTGTGGTCCTGGCCTCCTGGATGCGGAAAAGGCGTTTGATCATGTATCATTGGTATATCTGTTTCAGGTCTTGCAAGAATATAATATCCCACAGGAGTTTATTAATTGGATTAAAATACTTTATAATAACCCAAGTGCTAGGATAATATGTAGTGGGATGCATTTATAGATGGTAATCATTCAGTGGGGTAGCTGACAGGCATGTCCACTCTTCCCACTTCTATTTAATCTTTTTTTTTATAACCTTTGATCAGGAAAATTAATAATACGTCTGACATCCATGGAATTCCTACTGGCTCCAATCAGTTTAAAATTTCTGTTTACACAGATGATATTCTTTTACCCATCTTACACCTGAGCAGATCCCTGCCTGTGGTACTAGATGTTGTTAGTAGCTTTGGCTATATTTCTAACTAAAGTATAAGCTATAGAGAAAACTGAAGTTATGCCCTTAAATCTTCGGGCGCAGCAGTCTAATGTAGTGGCACTGGGACTGTAGTGGAAACCAGATAAACTTAAATACTTAGGCATTTACCTTAACAGCATATCACCTACACAGCTGACAAAATATAATTTAGATTCACTGCTGGAGCAGCTGAAGTAAGACTTGTCATGGTGAACCCACTTACCAATTACTCTTTGGGGTAGGATCAACATTGTCCAAATGAACTTGCATCCTAGGGTCCTTTATCCCTTAAGTGTGCTTAACCAATTCATACCCTTTTCCTGGTTCAAACAATTACATCGAATTATCTCTACCTTTATATGGAATGGGAAGGTGGTCCGCGAGGCTTATACTAAACTTATGGTGCCTAAAATGGAAGGAGGTCTGCATTTACCAAATTGTTGTTTATATTATTTATGAACCTCCCTAATTCATATTATTTGGCCATCCATGGTAAATACCTGCAATGGTATAGAGACCCAGATTCTGAGAACCTTCCTGGGTATGTACCACTATGCCTGTCTACTGAACATCATCTCTGCACTATGTATGGGGTGACTATCACTTCTCTTCTACTCTCCACTCACCAGACTGCCATGCCCTCTTAGGAATACCCCCATAGAAACCTCAGAGAAAACTCATGGGCAGTTAAGTCATTTATAATGTTTGAACCCGGTAAGAGATACTTCACAACCATTACTACAGTAGGTAATTCAAACTTTAAATTAGATGGTCCAGTTACTACGGCACCCTTTTGGTCCTCTAAGCAAATTAAAAAGTGTGGCCCAATTAACATCGGATGGCACATTGATTCCCTATGCCACCTTTCAGCAAAGGTACAATACCACTAACAGATTGTTTTACATTTTTGCAAGTGGGACATTGACTTACTAAGTATTTTGGACCACCAACCTGGTCTAATGAGCACAGTGCCAAGCTTTTATCCTTGGCCCCTTGGGCTACGCTTCCACACTCAAGCTCTCATCTTTTCACCCATCTTTATAATTTATTGCCTAACAAAATAGATGGTTCAGCCCTATATTGGGAATGTAACCTACCACCACAAATGGGTAATTATGACTGGACTAAAATCTGGTCTGATATGTACAGATTTCTTCAATATGACAGATATCAGCTTATACAGTTGAAACTACTTCATCATTTATATTTACCACATATAAATTACATTACATGGGAAAATCACCTACTGACTTATGTTCTTGATGCTCTAGTAAGTGTGGCAGTGTTTTTCATATCCTGTGGGAATGAGAAAAGGTTAAGTCATTTTAGACTGCTTTCAAGGACCATTTAGACCCGCTCTTGGGGTTAGGGCATGCTTTCTAACCTGAGCTCTGTCTTATAGGTGACTATAAGGATAAATTACTAGAGGCACAGAAATATCATATGTCTTTAATAGCTGCATGTGGAAAAATAACGATATTAAGACACTGGCTAGATACTGATGTACCAACATTTACTGAGTAGCATAAGGAAATTATTTTTGCCTTTCAAGCAGAAAAGATGATAGCCAGCATGAGAGATAGACCCACTACTTATAAAATGCATTGGGAAGGCCGGCCCAGTGGTGCTGAGGGCTGAGGCACTGGACACCTTGCCGCATGCTATGCCAAAGACCCATGTTCGGGAATGAACACTGGTCACTGGGGGTCAGCAGAGGAGGAGAAGGTTCAAACATCCGTTGGACTGCTCTCCTTCTCTGGGGGGGGGGGGATCCTCAGCAGTCAGAGCTTGTCTGCCCCCTGGTGGAGGGTGGGGGACAGGGTGCCACACTGTAGCAGGGGGAGGAGTTGGGACAGACCCTTGGAGGGCACGCATGTGGGCCCATGCGTGCTCTCCTGTACCGGCGTCATTGCACGCCCCAGCTCCTGGGAGAGAAAAAACAGGAAAAGCGATGACATGGCAGAATGGTGGAGGGCACTTCACAGGCTCTGCTCCAGGCTAGCCACAGCGCTGGCCCACTGAATCCAGACTCTAGTGGGAGTTGGGGAATCCCGCCGGCCCCACAGGGGGGTCAGGCCCTGGGAGTTCGGGTCAGTGCCGGATGTTGGACGCCGGGGGACAGGGCTGGGGGTGCCCTCCAGAGGACAAGCCAGCATCAGGAGGAAAAAGCACCAACAAAAAAAAAAATGTCATTGGGAATCTCTTCATGCCCTTTTGTTGTTAACTGACTAACTTGCATCTGTTGTGGTAGTGGTAGGTGAATATTCCACCGACGCTTAATATCCCAACTATGGGTATGCATTTTGTTGATAAATATCTGTGCGAGTGTATATTAGTGCTACCACTTTTTCTCTTGGCAAGTATTTTTGTACCGGGAGGATGGGAGGGGAGGGAGAGGGCTGTATGTTCGTTGATGTTGTTTTGCTATATGCTATATTTTTTCTTTTGTCTTTCCTAGTGGTGTTCTGTAGTATGGAATAATTCAATGAGGTCTATTACATTTTATATAATTGTAACCCCATCCCAAGTCAGGAGCTTACCTTTTTATTTATTTATTTATTTATTTCAAGATTCGGCCATTACCTTTGAGCAAAAGCTCTTTTACAAAGCTTCCACGTCAGGCACAACAAAGTGTGAACAATTGAGAACAAGAAAACAAAGGAGGGTGGAGCCCCAGTGTAAGCAAATTACAAGGGTGAAACATTACTAACAGAGACATAAGCTATCTGATAAGTGCAAAGAAACATAACATGGCCAAACATTGTCAGGTACACAGGTATAATTAACAACAGCCAAAGGCAAGGCACAAAGGTATAATCTTCACTAGCCAGCGAACTAGATCCATCTACATAGTGGAATTGATGCAGAGAGTTGGGGTGAGGGATCCGGGATGTGGGCAGTGGCCCTGTTGGGACTTTGTTAAAAAGGGTGTGGGAGGTGACTTGATCCATGTCGGTTAGCCAGGCAATTGTGTCTTAAGGCTTGCAGGGCTGGGAATGCAATTACTGCCTACAGCAGCAGGCCATGCTTCCAGAGAGTTACTGTTTCAGTGCAGCCTTAAAGGCAGGAAGGCTCAAGTTTGTCAGTAGGTGAGCCGAGATCTCGTTAAGCCACAGGGGAGCATGGTACACAAATGACCACAGTCTCAGTGTCGTTTTTCTGAAGGGGACTGCTGGGGAGCCCCAGGAGTGGCCTCTGGCTGGCACTCAAATCTACAGGCAGGCAGCAAGCCGCTGAGGAATGGAACCACTTTGCCTAGAAGTGATTTCTTACCCAACAGGCAGGTTTTTTTTTTTTCTGTTGGGTAGGTTAAGCCATTTGGTCTGCTCAAAGAGGGAGCATGTGTGTATAAGGTTGTCTGCATGCCTACATGCTTTGTTAAGGGCCGTTGCAACGTGTGCAAGTGCAGTATTGGAGGTGGCCCCATACACCACAAGTCCGTAGTCAATGACTGACAGAACTAAGGAGGAGACCAAGAGACGAAGGGCTAATGGTAGGAGGTATTGCCTGTGCCTATAGATCACACTGAGCTTTGCATTTACTGCTTTTACCACATAGTCGATGTGCTGCACAAAGGAGAGGGCGTGGTCGATAATAACCCTAGGTACTTGAAACAGTGTACCTGCTCCAGCGGTGCAGCCTTGCTATTGGTGATAGTAAGGGCAGGGAGGGTTTTCTTGTGCTTTGGACTAGAGATGATCATCATCTTTGTCTTTTTGTGATTGAGGAGCAGCATTTTTTTTTACAGAACCAATCCTCCAGCCCATTGAATGAGCTCTGAAACTCTGCCTGCAGGGCCATATGCTGCTTGCTGCTGCATAGAACGATGGCGTCATCCACATATAGGATGATCTTGCTCTCACAAGCTTCAGGGAGTCTATTTATAAATAGACTGAATAGGGCCAGCCCCGTGGCACTGAGGGTTGAGGCGCTGGATGCCACACCTTGCTTCACACCAGCGACCGGGGTTAGGGAATGAGCCCGGGTCTTCGGGGGTCAGCAGGGGAGAACTAGGATCGAGCATCCAATGACAGCTCTCCTAGTCCTGGGGGAAAGGGTGGGATCCACACCATGCTCTGGTGGTCCCTGGGGATGCCCGGTGGTACTGCAGATGCACGGTTGCCTAGGGGGCAGGAGCACGGCAGATGTCTGCACGTTTGTGCATGGACATCATTGCATGTCCGTGCTCCCATTGGGCAGAAAAAGGAAAAAGGGCTGGGTGTGACCATGCAGCTTGATGGCCGTGAGCTGTCATGCGGGGAGGACTGTCGAGGAATCACACTGGGGGGGGGGTTCAGCACCGGTCTGGCTGACAGGGATGGGAGCCCTCCAGTGGATCGGCCATGCTGGAACCCCTCATCATGCAAGTGAGCCTGCTGCTCTTCCTGCGGGCAGGGCTGGCAGGTGGATGTCCCCGCCGGTAGGCGTCATAGTGGGCACAAGAAGAGGGATGCAATAAAAAAATAAATAAATAAATAGACTAAATAGGAGCTGCCCCAATATTGACCCTTGGAGGACCTCTAGTGTAATTTCCCTTGAGGGAGATATGGTTGTCCCAATTTTGACACATTTGTTTTCTGTAGAATAAGTAGTCTTGGAACCAGTGGACCACTTCAGGTGAGAGCCCCAGGCTTAGCAGGTCAGTAAGAAGGATGCAGTGATTGACAGTGTCAAATGCTTTAGTGAGATCTATGAATACAGATCCCACCAAATGGCTCCCATCCATGGCCCTGTGCACGTAGTCGGAGAATTCCACCAGGGCAGTAGCCATGCTGTGGTTCCTGTAGAGAGAGGAGAGAGGAGAGAGGATGGAGATCGGCCTATAGTTGGCAGTGTTGGACTCATCCCCACTTTTTAAAACTGGGGTGATCAGGGCTAACTTCCAGGTCGAAGGGAACTTCACCTGGGCAAGGGATTTATTAAAGAGACTGGTAATTGGTCTCAGTAGCTCTTCAAGTGCTACTGCCACAAGCTTCATGTCTAAACCATCTCTACCTAGCCTTGTTTTCCCAAGCATCTTACGTACGTAGGTTCTGACTTCACTAATTGTGGCCTGTTTAAAATAGAATTTTGGATGGAAGGGGTTATGTTGATCTCGTGGAGGGGGAGGTTCTGGGCTGTTTAAATAGTCTGGTGGCAGGACAGCACTAAGATCAGAGAACGACAGGTTAAAGGGTTCAGCTATGATGTGCATTTCAGTGGTAGGAGTCCCATAAATGGTAAGCATTGTTGGATGTCTCCTGTCTTCCTTTCCAAGCGAAATCTTTGTTGTTGTCCCAGAAGTGTCTACCATCCCTCCAACTGCTGTTTAGCTTCTGTTTGTAATGTGCTGCCTTGGCTTGCCGAATGAGCTGGGTGCACTTGTTTCTTGCTGCCCTGTAATTTTGCCCATCAGTGGGGTTGCCAGAATTTCTAGCCAGACACCAGAGGTTATGCCACCCCCTCATACAGCTGAGTAGGTCACAGGAGATCCAGCCATTGGAGGCTGCGCTAATCCTTTTCTTTCTCAGTGGTGCAAAGGTATCACAAATACCACTGAAGGTGTCTACAAAGAATCACAGGGACTGGTTGATGTCATCAGTGGCATCAACTGGAGACCAGTCAGTTTTGGCCAGGGCAGCTTTAAAGGACAGGGTTGCCCCACACTTGACAATCCTGTTATGTACAGTGATGGGAGGTTCTGTCATTTCTTTTGTCACCCAGGTGCAAGCCACAGGTGAATGATCACTGAGGTTGTCCAAGAGAACCATGACATTTTTTGTCTTATTTTATTTTTATTTATTTATTTATTTAAGGATTCGGATCATACCTTTGAGCTCAGAGCTGTTTTACAAAGGTCCCACATCAAACAGTGACAATGACAACAATAACAAACAGTTTATATACAATATTCGAATAGTGGGTAGCTAGTATACGATAAGGTTATAATGTCATTCATAGTACCAATGGTGATAGTACAGAGTCAAGAGCATTCAACTTAGGTAAAGGACAGAGTTTGTATGTAGCGAAGGTGATAAAGAGGTGTGACACCTAGTGTGAGAGTCCGAGGAGGAGTCAAGGTGAGGGGGAGGGGAGACTGGGGAATGGGCAGCCAAAAGGAGGGCTTTGTCTAGGAGGTTGGGGAGGTAGTGGTAGTAGGTTGGTTATAAGGTTGATCCAGTGGGGAAAAGGCACAGGGGAGAGGAAGACAGAGGGACCGGCATGGGGAAGAGTGGGGGTAAAAGGAAGGGGAAGGAGAGTGTGGGTGAGTGGGCATTTTGGGTGTTAGAGTCCTAATGGCAGTCACAAACTGTCCTAGTAAGAAGGTGTTGCCTTAGGCCATTTTTGAATTGCGAGATGCATTGGGAGTTTAGAATGTGCACTGGGATTTCATTGAGCCATTGGGGTGCCCTATAGCTGAAAGCATGCTGTCCCTGCACAGTTCAATGGAAAGGTGTTGATAGGGTCCCCCTCATCCTGCCTCTGGTGGTATAGCTGGTAGCACTTGATGTTGGAATGCTAGAAATACATGGGGGATTTTACCCAATAGCGCCTTTTTTCCAAGGAGACATGTTTGGAATATAATCCTGTTCTTTAGTGGCAGCCAGTTGGTCTGGTCGTATAAGGAGCAGGTGTGGGTATTTTGACCTGCAGCCATTGTAAGCCTACATGCCTTGTTGAGGGCAATGTGAATCCTTTTTAGTGTAGTGTCTGTTGCTGCACCATAGACCACCAATCCATAGTCAATGGTAGAAAGGATGGAGCTGGAGACTGAGAGAAGGAGGGCCTCTGGCGTGAGATACTTTTTATTCCTATAGAGTACACCCAGCTTGGTGTTCACTGCCTTTACCACTGTGTCGATGTGTTGGGTGAAAATGAGGGAGTCATCAATGGTGACCCCCAGGTACTTGAAGAAGTGAACTTGTTCTAGCGGCTCACTGACTTTATTGGAGATGGTGAAGAGAGGGAGCTTCTTTTTGTGCTGTGGACTGGCTGTGAGCATCACCTTGGTCTTTTTGTAGTTTAATAGAAGTTTATGGCTACAGAACCAGTCTTCCCGTTTGTAGAAGGATGCCTGCAGCTCGGAGTGGAGGGCGACTATTGATGAACTGCTGGTGAGAAGTACAGTGTCATCTGAGTAAAGTATCAGTTTAGTGTCACAGGCTTCAGGAAGATTATTTAGGAAGAGGCTGAATAGTAAGGGCCCCAGTATTGACCCCTGTGGGACCCCTAAAGATACCTCGTTGGAGCTAGATACTGTGTACCCAATTTTAACACGTTGGCTTCTGTGTGTTAGGTAGTCCTTGAACCAGCAGACCAGCAGTGGTTGCAACCCGAAGGTTCTGTAGCTGAATCAGGAGGAGAGAGTGATTGACAGTGTCGAAGGCTTTGGTGAGGTCTATGAAGACTGACCCCACCAGTTTTCCTTTGTCTAGTGCCTTGTACAAGTAGTCAGTGTAGTCCAGCAAGGCAGTGGAGGTACTATGATTCTGCCTGAAGCCGTGTTGGTTGGGACATAATAGGTAGTATTCATTGAGGTAATCTGTGAGTTGGGCGGCCACAATCTTTTCCAGATAAGGGAAGAGGATGAATATTGTCCTATAATTGGCGGTGCATGTCATATCACCGTTCTTGTTCACCGGCATCACGAGATCCTGTTTTCAGATACCAGGGAATTGTGCAAGAGCCAGCGATTTGTTAAATAGTTTTGTAACTGCCACGATTATGACATCCAGTGTTAGGGATAGGAGTTTCATATCGACTCCATCACTCCCCATGCTGGTCTTGCCTAGTATGTTTTTTTATGTGTTTGTAAGCCTCCTTCACTGACACTTTTTTGAAGTAGAAGACAGGGGTTGAGCCCCCTTGAGGCATGCAGTTGGTTTGTTCCCAGCAGGGTGCAGGTATTCGGGGGGGTAGCACTTCAGTCAGGTCAGTAAACGCTGTGTTGAGAGAATCTGCGATGTGCCGTGGATCAGTAATCGTGGCATTGTTGATGCTGAGCGAGCGGAACTGCTGGAAAGAATCCAGTCTAGGAGGGTTCTGGGTTAGCCTGGTGTGCTCAGAGATCATTTGGGTGAGATAATAGCTAGTGACCTGATCTTTAAGATGGTCAGTGTCTTTGCTGATCCAGTTTACATTAAGGTCACCAGTAAGGACAACCTCAGAGTTGTCCTTCAGCTTGGAGTTGGTTTCCAGGGCAGGGCTGAGCCCCAATTTGGCTTCTTCCAGTGGCAGACATACAGAGAAGACAGTGTGAGAGCCTTACTCTGCCTGCTCAGGAGAAGCTTAACAGCTAGCATTTCGTAATCACTGGCACCATCAGGAACAGACAGCCATTCTTTACATAGATGATACAGCCTCCGCCTCGCTTACCTGGCCTGTCGAGCCAAAAGGTTTTGAAGCCCATTAAGGAAATTAATTTATCCTGAACCTTGGGTTTGAGTGAGTTTTCCGTCAATCAGATGATATCTGGGTTGTACAGTCAAGTCCATGCCTGCAGCTGCGCCATCTTGGGAAGCAGGCTACAGATATTCATAATCACGATTTTCAACCCATTACTATGCTTCTCCCTGGACTGGTTGTCACCAATTGGCCCTGGGTTAATATGGACATCCCCAGCCAGGAGCAAAAGCACGAGGATGGCAAAAACATGTCAGGGAGTGTACTATCATTTTTAATTTACACAGATTACACAGAAATTTGCCAGCAGTAAAGGACCACACGGCCCATCCAGTCTGCCCTCATATCCTCCCCTGTTCCCTCCCACCCTACTTATCATGCTACCATCCCCTTTCCCAATCCCTTATGTCTGTCCCATGCTCTCTTGAAGCCCTCATAGGTACATAGATACATAGACAGTGTCGGCAGATAATGGCCTATGGCCCACCCAGTCTGCCCATTTGAGTTTGTAAGTTCAATTTATGTTTTCCTAGAAGTCTGTTGCCCCTTATCCCTCACCTCCAGAATTCCTTTATGTCTATCCCATGCATTCTTAAATTCCGTGATTGTTTCAGCCCCCACCACTACCTCTGGCAGGGTGTTCCACTTGTCCACCACCCGTTCTGTGAAGAAATTCTACCTCACATTTCCTCTGAATCGTCCTCCCTCCAACTTCATCCCATGCCCTCTAGTCCTGGAACATCTTTTCCGCTTAAAAATAGTGTATTCCTGCACCCTGTTCCCCCCTGTAAGATACTTCTATGTCTCTATCATGTCCCCTCTCTCCCTCCTCTCCTCCATGGAGTACATATTCAGTTCTTTCAACCTGTCCTCATAGGAATGGTGATGCAATCCATGTACCATCTTTGTTGCCCTCTTCTAAACCTTCTCTACTCTGTCTATGTCCTTACGTAGGTAAGGTCTCCAGAACTGTACACTGTACTCCAGGTGGGGCCTCACTAGTGCTAGGCCCCTCCACCATTTCGGCTCCCACTACCTCCTCCAGCAATCTGTTCCAGACTTCCACCACTATTTCTGTGAAGAACCGCCCTCTGACATTGCCTCTGCATCTCCCGCCTTCTAATTTGAGCCCGTGTCCTCTCGTGTTCGCTCCTTTATTCATTTTGAACAAACTTCCTTCCTTCACCCTATTTATTCCCCTCAGGTACTTAAAAGTCTCAATCATGTTCCTCCGTCTCCCTCCTAGTCTCTAGTGGGTACAGATTCAGCTCACTCGATCTTTGCTCATATGGTATATCCCACATCCCTCGTACCATCTTGGTCGCTCTTCTCTGCACCCTCTCCAACATCTCAATATCCCTGCACAAGTGCGGTCTCCAGAACTGCACCTCGTACCCCAGGTGCGGCCTTACCATGGTTCTGTACAATGGCATTAGCACTTCCCTCCTTCTACTAGTAAAGCCCCTTGCAATGCAGGACAACATACCATTCGCCTTACCCACTGCCTTGCTGCACTGGTTCCCCACCATAAGATTTCTTGGTACCACGATCCCTAGGTCCTTTCCTGTTCCTTTTCCATGATTTCCTCCCCCCCCCCCAAGGAAGTAAGTTGCCCTCGTGTTTTTCCACCCCAGGTGCATCACTGTGCACTTCACTGCATTCAATTTTAGTTGCCAGGTTTCTGACCACTTCTCTAGCTTCTCCAGGTCCCTCCTCATGACCTCCACTCCCCCTTGTGAATCCACCCTATTGCAGACCTTTGTTTTGTCCACGAACAGGTACACCTGGCCCTCCAAACCCTCTGCAAAGTCACTAATATAGACCTTAAAGAGTAGTGGTCCTAACACTGACCCCTGTAGCACCCTGCTGATCACTGCCTGTTCCCTGGAATGTGTCCCATTTACCACCACTGTTTTTCACCTTCCCGTCAGCCCGTTCTCCACCCACCTAGTGATTTTGTGACCGATACCCAAGCAGTCAGCTTATTCACCTGCCTTCTATGCGGAACTGTGTCAAAGGTCTTACTGAACTCCAGATAGGCCACATCCACCGCTCCTCTCTGGTCCACTATCTGCATCACCCAATCGAAAAACTCTATCAGGTTAGTCTGGCAGGACCTACCGTTAGTGAAACCATGCTGCCTCTCATCTTGCAGACCCTTGTCCTCCAGGAATTCCACCAGCCTTATCTTTAGTAATGTCTCCATTACATCTCCCCACCATTGAGGTGAGACTAACAGGGTGGTAGTTCTTGACCTCATCCTTCCTTCCTCCCTTGTGTAGTGGAACCACCTCCACCCTCTTCCAGTCCTCTGGCACCATGCCTGTGTCCAATGACATGTTGAACAGTCTCGCCAAATGTGGTGCCAGCAACTTCTTCAGCTCCATAAGTACCCTTGGGTGTAGGCCGTCAAGCCTCATTGCCTTATTTACCCTAAGTCTACCCAGTTCCTTACTTACTCTATCAGCCATGAACAATATAGAATCCATTTCTCTGTGGTTTTCTCCCTTCCCTTCCTGTGCTGGTTCACTGCCCTCTCCCTCCTGTATGAAGATTGAACAGAAGTAACTGTTCAATGCCTCTGCTTTCTCCAAATCTTCCTCCAGTATAGTTCAGGATTACCCCCTTAACATCCCAATCCATTGCTGTGCCTTCCTTCTTTCTCCCACGTATCTAAAAAAGGTTTTATCTCCCCTCCTGGCCTGTCTTGCTATCCTCTCCTCCGTGACCTCTTTAGCCCTCTTTATCTTTTGCCCTGCCTCCCTCCCTCTTTTCCTGTAGGCCTCCCCATCCTCAGTCTTTTCTGTTATCTTGTACTTCCTGAAAGCTCCCGCTTTCTCCCTGACCACCTTCACCACCTCTCTCTAGTAAACCAAAGAGGTCTCTTCTTCCTTTTGTTCTTCCTGACTCTCCTGATGCATGTGTCCATGGCTTTCAGCACCCCTCCCTTGATGGCTATCCATAATTCCTCAACCTCCTTTATGTCCCCCAGCTTTAACATTTCTTCACCGAATACCCTCCGCATCCTGCCAAAGTCTGCCTTCCTGAAGTCCATTATCCTGGTTCACGTCTTATTATTTTCCCTGCCCATTCTCACCTTGAACCTGACCGCTCTGTGGTCACTTTTTCATAATTTTCCCCCACCTCCACCTCCTCCACACTGTCTCCATTTGTAAGGACTACATCCAATAGGTTTCCACCCCCCAGTGAACTCCTTGACCTGTTGTAGAAATATGCCCTGTAGTGCCTTTAAGATGCCCTTGCTCCTAGTTGATGCTGCTGTTTGAGCATCCCAATCAATGTCAGGGAGGTTTAGGTCCCCTACTAGCAGAATTTCCCCTTTCTGTGCCATTCTCGTTACTGATTTTACAAGGTGTTCATCCCCCTCCTCCCCCTGCATAGGAGATCGGTACACTACCCAGACTTTCAAATGCTCCCCATTTTTCCTATCTAAGGTGACTCATATTGTCTCTGCTTCCCCTTCCTCTTCCTGCCCCTCCATGGCCCCAATTTCTTCCTTAAAGTATAATGCTACCCCTCCTCCCCTTTTCCCCACCCTGTCTTTCCTAAATAATCGATACCCAGAAATCACTGTCTCCCAGGCATGATGCTCATTCCACCAAGTCTCACACACTGCTCCCATGTCGAGACTGTCATCCACCATGGTTGCGTCAAGTTCCCCCAGTTTATTCCCTAGGCTTCTGGCATTTGCCACCAAATCCCTCCACCATGGAGCCCTACCTTCCTTATCCGACCCCTCCCTACTGCTACCTGTTATCATCATATCTGCTTTATCCTTGGGGAGCAGACCTTGGGGAGGCCGACAGCCTCAGATGCTGTATCCAACCTCCCTGCTTCTACTTGGTCTCCATGTATCTGCCTTGTCCTGGGGGGAGGCTGAAAGCCTCCCAGTACTTTAAACGTAAAGGTGGCCCTCTCTGTAACCCCCCTCCCCAGTTTAGTTTAAATTGATCTTCCTTACTCCTTTTGTTATTCGAGCAGGCCCTTGTGTAGGATGGATTAGCCCTTGTGGGGTGGCATGACAGTTGAGCCATAATTAGGGTACCACTACTGAGATGAAAGAGTGGCTCATGGGGGTGAAGGTGTGTCAGGTGGAGTTTAAAATGGGAAATTATGGAGGTGCCATGATTTAACCCTAATGCACTGGGGGCAGTGGCCCCACATCCTGCTTCCACAGTGGAAACGTGGTGCAGAAAAAAAACAATCTGAGGGAGTATCGCTTAACAGTGAGTGGAGACCAGTGCACTGTGGCAGCCTGAGTCCACATTTCAGTGTTCTGTACAAGGAGGTCACTTGTCAAATAGCAGGTGGCCCGCAGGTGCGACAGAGCGATCAGCTAAGCTACCTAAGGTCAGTTCTAATAAGGACAAGTACCTCTGAGCTTTAGTGGTAATTTCCTTGGTGAAGGGGTGTTGTCACTATCTATCTGTGGGGAAATGTATGGTAGGGTCCGTCTAGTGGTAGAAGTATATAATCTGCTAATGGAGAAATGGACACAACAGCAGAGACAGAGGAACAGCAGGGGGTATGAGATGTATGGGTTTACAGATTAATTTAACAAAGGGGGAGAAAAAGGCAGAAGACCAGGAATGAAATTAATTTGCATCTGAAAATGGTGGGCTTGTCACCACTGAGTCTGGGTGAGGGCTGTAAGCTCTAAGACTATACTGAATGTAATGCTAAATTTTCTTAAAAGCTCTAGGAAAACAAATAACAAGTCAGCTACTTAACAGCATTAGCTTAAACATAGTAACCTGTCTAAGATCAGGTAACTTAACAACACTGTTAGAATTTAGCAGAAAACAATAATTTTAAGTATAAAAAGCAATTGTGGCATCAGGAAGAATTAGCCAGGAGAATAGCCACTCGAGATGCAGCAACAGAGGGCAGTGCCCAGTCAGGATTTGGCTGTGGAAAGTGCCAAAAATTTAATCTGTTGGCAGAGTCGTGTCATACCTTTGCAGAGTAGAGGAACTTTCCTTCTGGGCAGACCAGCTGAGCAGCACAGGTAGAGGCTTAGTTAGAGCCGACCGCACTGGGCAAGGCTTCAGGAGGCAGAAGAGATAGCTGTGTTGGAGGGAGTGCCCAGATCTGGTCCCCACTTTGCATGGTAGAGGAACTTTCCTTCCAGGCAGAACAGCTGAGCAGCACAGGCAGAGGCTTAGTTAGAGCCAGCTGCACTGGGCAAGGCTCGGGAGGCAGCAGAGATAGTTGCATTGGAGGGAGTGCCCAGGCCTGATCCCCACTTAAGGCCCCACAGTTGTCCTGCAGACTCCAGCGACATGCGGCCGGTGAGCTGCTTGCTTCCTCACTCCTCCCAGCCCTCTCCTGAACTGCTGCCAGGGCCTGGGGAGCAGACTGAACAGTTGTGGCACCTCCATGCACCTGATCCATGTGGTCAGCGAGCCGTTTGCTTCCTTGCTCCCCTGGCCTTCTCCTGGACTGCTGCCAGGGCTGGGGAGCAGACTAAACAGTTTTGGCACCTCCGTGCACCTAATGGATGCAGCCAGCAAGCCACCTGTGTGCATTGCTTCTCTGCCCCCTCAGACTGCTGCACAGCGGGGCAGGAAGCTCCAGGGAAGGCCCTATGTGTTTTCCGCACCCAGAGCGCCCGGGCAAAATGTGGTAGAAGCATCACTGGAAATATCATCTCCTCAGCCCCATCAAACACAAAAAGGGGCTTGGAGGAATTGACACAGATAAAATAAATATTTGAAATGGCTCCCCAACCTGATACAAGCCTCCAGTGGGTCAGAGAGTGAAGGGAACAAAATGGCGCTGGGTACTACAAGTCCCATGATCCTTTGAGGCACCAGAGCCATTTCTAGAGATTTGCTCCTGCTGGGGAGCTCACAGAATGGAGCTTCCTACAGAGCTCCTATCCCCCCAAAGTGCCCCCTGGCCCTGGAAATCACCAGATGGGACCAGGAGGGTCCTAACCCTGCAGCCACATGCTGCCAGAATATTTTTATTCAAAAGACATTCAACAGAGATGAACAGGACTGTGTGGGGGTGGCCATGTTGGAAGTGGTCTGCCTGAAGCACAGCAAGGACCCAATTGGTAGCTGCTGTAGTGCAATCAGGGGTGGAGTGCAAGCCTCCTTTTCAGTCAATGAGATGTCAAGATTTCAAAACAACATTCTAGGGTTTGACAGTTAACCCTGAGAGACTCTGAAGTGGTTTATGAAGAGAAGGCATCTGATTTTGACAGCTCCTTGTGCTGTCACAGCCAAAACCCTTGAAGCTTGTTTCTGAACAAACTGGAACGTTGGTGTTTGTTGCTGAACAACCTGGAAAATCCCAGAAACAAGGGGATTTGCCTCAGCATGAAAGAAATACCAAAACTTTAGCAACAGAAAGGACAGAGACTGCTCTGAGGATTAATTGTTGTCCTGAAGAGGTGAACTACCACTGCCTATCGGATCCTGACTAAAAGACAACCTCCACTTGCATACTGTGTGACTCTGAGCAAGTCACTTAACCACCCAGTGCTCCCAGGTCGCCCCTGAAAACAGGCACTTGTGCCTAGTGGGCCTTACCCTGTTACCAAAGACTAAAAATAAAAAATTGTAACAGGGGACCTGTGCTCTGAGGTCCTGCCTGCCTGCCTGCTGGCCCATTGGCCCACTGGCCCACCTGCTCAGGTGAGTGAAGACAAGTCCCTCAGTTGGGTGAAGACTGAGTGCCTAACTGCTGGCCCACCTGCTGAGGTGGGTGAAGACAGTTCCATCTGTGGGGTGAAGATCGACTGCCTAATTGCTGGCCCATCTTTTGAGGTGGGTGAAGACAAGTCCCTCTGTGGGGTGAAGAGGATCATCATCATCATCATCCACACCAGCCTAACAGTTGTACCTGACTACTTGACATAGGAGATGTCCCCCAACACCTACAACACCTGGTCATCTAAAGGTCATGAGTACTGGGTTTACCCAACCAATTGCTATTTTACTGTCCAGCTAGCTAGCTAGTTAGCTTACCCTCTGAGCTTCCTGTGTGACCTTAACCTAAGCCCACAGCAACAGTTACAGACAGGGTCATCTGTGTGTTTACATCTAATGGTGTAATTTGTATTTATCAGCTGCAGCTCCACACAACTGTAACGGTCCTGCACCCAGTGTACAGTCGTCATAGGCCTGTAACTCCTCGTGGTGTGCACACTAAGACTATTGGGAGCTCCCACAGGGACTGTAGAGTTACCTGGTGCACCAGTGGGGGAGAAGGACTGGGACAGAGGCCATAATGTGCTGTGATTGGTTGCAGTTTTTATTCGTACCTGGTTAGTTGATGTTTTTCTCCTTTTGTTTCCCTTGTCCCCCACCTTATTTTCCGAACCCCACAATAAACCCATCTGGTTATTTATCTGCAATTGTTGAAGTATTTGTCATTATTGTGTTAGTGTAATATTTGCATGTTTAGAGTGATAAGTGGGGAAGGGATTGTGTTCCTAATCTACCTGTCACCAAGGGAGTGGGCTGTGTTCATTTCCTGTGGGGAAGCACCCTGGCAGCACGCTGCTATAAGGATCCCCATAGGTGGAGGCACCAAGCCTTTTACAAATCCAGTTCTAACCATGAACCCAGGCCCCAACCTATATCTACTAGGCAGCATCACTTGTTGGTGGTCATGCGGATACTAGTAGTAGGGTGGTTACAAAATTGGAGGCACTGCTGGGATTTAGAACATTTCTGTACCTTCTTTGTGGTGGGAACAGCATGGTACCCCCCACAAAAAATTTCAGAGTCATGATGGATTGCAACTCATTGCTAGACTAGTGCAAAGGTAGAGGACATTGATCTGAAAAAGCTATTTTGGTGCAAGGGTCTCCAAAGCATCCCAAGGACCATATCGAAAGTGTCATAGGTAGCATAACATGTATGGGAAAAGTGACTGTGCATGGGAGGATTTACAGTTCTGCTTGGCAGGCATTATGAGTTCTAATGGAGTGCCTAGAGGATGTTGATCCTTTCAGAGTGCCTAATCAACTCACTGCTGATGGAGACCCCACCCCTTGGGCCATAACAACCCATGCAAGCCTGGATCATCCTTCCAAGGACCCTAAAGTGTTAAGTGAGTTTGAATAAAAAATTGCAATCATTTTTGGCCACTGAGGGAAAGCCTGTTCAAGATGTGAGAACAATTTTCCAAGAAAATGATCCAACACCGACAATACCACCTAGCGAACTCCGGGTAGGAGGACATGACTGGTCCCCTTACTTGGCCCTATGAACAGTACAGGAGACTGCATACTTTCTCTGGTGCCACCCTCACTCCTTCATGGGAGGATGACTATGAAAGCTGGATGAACCAAGCCACCCAGATGGAGAAAGTATGGAAATGTTCAGAAGATGAAAAATGCAAACACATAGTAGAAAGTTTGAGAGGTATGGCATTGGATGTTATCCGATCACTATGAGCCAGCCACCTGGACTGCACTGCTAGTTACCATCTTGCCATGCTGAGGAGTACATTCAGAGCAGTTGACAGTAAGGAAGACCTCATTTTTCAGCTGGGAGCCACCACACAAAAAGAGGGAGCGCAGTTGTCCCACTATATGACTTGAGTGGAGATAGTGATTCGTAAAATAGTTGAGGCCAGAAGAGTTACCCCTGCACAAGTTGCCCAAATGAGACTAGATCAGATCTTTTTTGAAATGTAATAAGCTTTATTAAATATTTGGTTACAGAAACATTCATAACATAGTACATGGAATGAACGTGACAATTCTAAACTACATTCCTACCTACTTTATCCCACCCCTCCCCCATTCCCAAACCCCCACTACCCCCCCAATCCCACCCTTGGAGTGTGTCATTTAGTCAAATGTGATACCAGGAAAATCCTGATAAACACTATACAAAGAGCTAGTGAGGAGCAAGAAGAAACTATCTAGAAGGTACTGTCAAGTATAAGGAGTACAGTTTGCCCCATTTGGTATTAAAGAGATGAGGCTTATTATGGATACTCGCAATCATTTGCTTGGTTCTCAAGTAAAAGGATAGTTCATGTAGCCATTCTTTATGAGAAATTGAGGTCTGATCCATCCAGTGTTTGAGAACTAACTTTTTGACAGCCATAGAGATAAGTAAGATGTGGTATTTTCTTTCCTGAACCCTGATTTGAGAAAAATTTACCAGGATACAAATTGTGGGAATAAAAAGGTCTTCCAACCTGAGTAGGGGGAGACTAGATCAGATCTTATGAGGAGCTTTACATTCCCTCTGGACTCTGATAACTCTTAGACTGAAAGAACACAGAGCAGGTTCCCCACATTTCAGACAACTACTCGATGATGTGAGTGAAGAAGAGTCACAGGAATCCATTGCCAATTCACTTTGAGTGCCTACTGGGAAAGCCATTGTCCTGCAGCTTTAAGTTGACCATAACCAAGAACAAATTGATACTCCAGACATGAGAACACAGTTGAATGAACTCACTGACTGCGTAAAAGCATTGCAGATGGCACAGACACCTCACCCACAAGTGAATTCCCTGCAACCTGGTTGTGGACATCCACTGAATCCTTCATCTGCTCAAAGGGTCAGACCTCGACTCTCAACCTTACCCAGAGATGGATTGTTCTGTTTTTATTGTAGAGAAAATGGACATTTTGCACAAGGGTGTGGCAGGCCTGAGAACCAGCAGCTAGTGGACCAGAAATGGGGATGATAGCAACAGCTGCAGGGAAATGACAATGGAGCCCAGTGAGGGAGTGACCTGAGACTCCAATAGCAAACAGCTCCATAAGATGAACAAATCCTACTGCATCTGTTAGGAACAAGTTGCTGTCAGAACTGATGGGTCATATTGCTTAAAGTCTTGTTTTGATGTTGTGTACTGTTTTTTGTACATTGTGAAAAATTCAATAAAGTGTTCTTATACATAAAAAAAGAACTGATGAGTCTTACCTCGACCATAAATATCTCTGTTGAGGGATACCCATGTGAAGCCATACTGGACAATGGGTCACATGTCACCATTATTTACTGATCTTTTTACCAGACATATCTGAAACATTTGCCTTTGCAACCTTTAGAGGGACTTTCTGTGAGGGGGTTGAACAATGCCCTATGATGGCTATATTGCTGTGCAAATTGAATTTCCAGAGACTTTTGCTGGAGTCCCTCAAAGGACTGACACTTTGGCTCTCATTTGTCCTGATGTCTAGATATTGGACAAGACACCTGTGTTGACTGGAACAAATGGCAATATGTGTGGATGCCTGGCTCACTTGTGCCTGCAGAAGGCAGGGAAAATAAACTACCAGACTTTACTGATTCATGCCACTGTGAGTACCACACACCTGGAAAGGGAGACCAAGGTCTGCAACCACCCTGAGGGGATTGTCGGAGTCATCAAGAAAGAAGGGAAAGAGCCTTTGATTGTGCCTTCTAAAGCTGAGTGCCTGGTGGAAGGAGCTGAGGATTGCCATGAATCTCTGTCAGAACAGATCATTGTGGAGTCACCAGGAAGCAGTTTGCAAAATGGCCTGATGGTCCAACAAGGAGTGCTACCCAGAACCGAAGTGACGATAAAAAGAATTAATATAAAGTTAAAGAACGAGATGCACAAAGTTCTGACAGTACACTTTGGTGCAGAACTAGCCTACCTGTACACTGCTGATGTGGTCATGGCAACATCCTGTCAGAAGAAGACTACTCAACTGGATGAAGGGGTTTTCAATTTTGGGTTATCTCCCATTCCTCCCGCTGGAAGAACCAATTACAGCAGGAATTGGCCAAATGGTCAGATGTCTTCTCCTGCCATGAGTGGGATGTGGGATGTGCAAAAGGGGAAGAACGTCATATATGCCTACATGATGACTGCCCATTCAGAGAAAGGTTGAGAAGATTGGTGCTCACTGACATTGAAGATGTTAGGTGACATCTGCAAGAGTTCTTGAAGGCAGGGATAATAACAGAGTCTCGGAGCCCCTATGCTTCACCTATAGTGGTGGCCTGGAAAAAAAAAAGGTGCCATAAGAATGTGTATTGGACAGTGGCCAATCAATACACCATGCCTAGCATGCAAGATGCCTTAGACAGCCTCATTGGGAGTAGATGGTTCTTTGTTCTTGACTTGCGCAGTGGTTACTACCAAATACCAATGGCTGAGGAAGATAAGGAAAAGACTGCCTTGATCTGTCCACTTGGATTTTACCAGTTTGAGCATATGCCACTGGGAATATCTGGTGCCCCAGCAACTTTACAGTGCCTGATGGAGAAGGTGGTGGGTGATATGAATCTCCCAGAGGTCTTAGTTTACCTGGATGACATTATAGTGTTTGGGATGAACATGAAGCCCGACTACTAAAGGTACTGGACTGGCTGAAGGAACATAGTCTAAAACTCTCCCTGGACAAGTGTCAGTTCTGCCAGACTTCTGTGAAGTATGTTGAGCATATTGTTTTTGATCAAGGTATCAGTACTGATCCAGAAAAAGCGAAAGTTCTTACTACTTGGCCGAGGCCTGCCAACTTGAAAATGCTTCAATCATTCTTAGGTTTTTGTGGATACTACAGAAGATTTATGAAAAATTACTCCTCAGTGGTGAGACCTTTGCACACATTAACTAGGGGATATCCTCCAACTTAGAAGAGCAACTGTCTGGGAGCCATAAAGACATCCCCCAGTGAATATTTCAAGACCAATGAACCTTTTGTGGATCGACGGACTGCTGAATGTGAGAACACTTTTCAAGAAATTATTTGACTCCTAACAGAAGCCCCTGTTTTAGCCTTTGCTAACTACACCAAACCATACACCCTTCACATTGATACCAGCATGGAATGATCAGGTGTCAAACTTTGCCAAGAGCATGAAAACAGTATGATACCAGTTCTCTATACCACCTGCAGTTTGAGTCCCTCTAAAAAGAACTATCCAGTCCATAAGTTAGAGTTTCTTGCAATGAAATGGGCAGTAACTGATCAATTCCATGAGTATCTGTATGGACCCAGATTCGTTGTACTGACTGACAATAACCCACTGACATGTTCTGACAACTGCCAAGATGGATGCTGTCACAAACCCACTCAGCAGGTCAGGCCCTCTACTCCCAAAGTGCCAACCTCTGAGCGCAGTCTTGTGAACAGTGTAACAGACAAGGTAACCCTCTTGTCTGTTTTGTGAGTTCGGATCAACCTTTGGTCTCAAGTTCTGGAGGGATTCAAACTGTTAACCTCTTGTTAGCACACCCAATGCACAGGGTCAGATATATCTGTCTTCGAGGGGCCAGATATCTTTGCCTATGGGCACCTAACCCGGTGTACAGAGATGAACCCTTTAAAACTTTAATAAAGACCTCAGATTTAAAACACTTCTCTTTCCAGTTTGGTATCACCATTTAAGCTTATGTCTATTGTCTGCTATAACCATGTACTTTTCTTACAAATAAAAAAAGAAGTCAAAGACAGATCAAGCAAGTTCTAAAAAGAATTCTACTATAATAGATAAGAATATGTAAAATACAACAATACAGAATTGTTATATCACAAGACATACAAATCTATTAAAAGAACAAGGTTTTAAACAGTGCAATTCCTACTATAGTACTTAGTCTCTAAATACTTGCTTAAAAGTGCTCCCAAGATGTTTCGTGGTCAGAGTCTAGGTAAAAATGTGTCTCTGTGAAGTAAAACAGACTAAATTAAATGCTAGAATTTACCCCACCTCTTTTCAGGAGGTCGCCTAGCTCCTCCCTGTCAGGATATATGAAAATATATATCTTATACAAAAGTATTACATTCTGCAACTTCAGCATAATTCACGTCCTTCAAATGACACTTCTTTTGATCTCAAAATAAGCTTCCCACTTCCAGGACAGGAAAGCATCTTTATGATTTTGCACTTCTATGTAATAACCTGGGTTTTCCTTCCAGCGTCATAAAATGGATATGTTATTGCAACTACGGTTGTAATTAACTCAGACCAACAAGATCCTTAATTAAGGCCTTACATGTAACACATGGTCTCTAAAAACTGAGTGTGTGTGAACTCACATGCTGTCAGCATTTTTCTTACGGCTTTCATCTTTTAGCTAAAATCTGGGAGGTGGGATGGGTGAGGTCATTCTAAGAGCATCAGATTTTCAACAGAGACAGTCAGTAATACATTTTATATTAACAAAAAAATGATACAGCACTCAGAACTGGCTGCCTACATCACAGATGCCACTGGGCATAGATGGATCTCTGCCCTATCTGTTTACAATTTCTGCTTGCAACATCATCTTGGACAAAACAACATATATGCAGATGCTCTGTCTAGACACCCTCATCATACTCCATCCACGGAGAGGCCCTGGACCTATGTGTCCAAAGATGGAGTGAAAGCAGTCTGTCAGATGATGGTGCTTAATGACCGCTCTGCTATCACACCTTCTTGCCTCACTTGTGTCCTGCAGATTTAAGATGAGCACAGTGAACAGATCCCTGTTTGTGAGACATCATCTTAGCCAAAGAAAAGGGCTTGTCATCCTCTCAAGTGAAATCAAATCTGCCTGATGTACCACTTCTCCTGAGAGAGTGGGACACGTTTTTGTTAAAGAATGGACTATTGTATCGAATCACCAAAGCACAAACCCATTTCCCCAAAGAGCAACTCATGCTTCCCAAAAAGTATCGAAAAATGGTGTTGCAGCTGACCCAGTGACATAGATGGCTGAGGCAGCAATGCCTTTCCTCCTGCCATGCCAACAACCTGTGTTTGTGGTGCAAGCGGGTAGTCAGGGACCGGCAGAGGTGGGAGAAGATCGAGCGTTCAGAGGACAGCTCTCCTCTCCTGGGTAGGGTGGGGAACAGAGATTGACATTTGCCTGACACCTAGCGGAGGCTAGGTGTTGGCACACCAGGTCCTGTATAGTGGGCCACGGAGGTGAAGCAGCCAACAGGTATGCTGTGTGCAGACACATGTGCAGCATGGCCATTGTTCACACTGCATGCTCCCCTCCACAGGAAAAAGTGGAAAATTTCTGTCTTGTCGAGCGGCATGATGGCCATCTATCACAGTCACCACCCCCAAGAGGGCACCACCCAAAACTGGATCTGGTCATGGTGGGTCAAGTTGGAGGCTCCCCACCACCCTGGCATGGAGGGTAAGCCATGGAGGTAAGAAGGCAAGGGTGTAGCCAGGCATAATCACTGTATGCATGTGTACAGTTTTGCTGAGTGTCTGTGCCAAATCATATACCTTTTTGTTAACAGTATCATTCTAATCCATACTATTTAAGTTAGAATAGGCCACTGAGTAGTGCTTCTGTTGTTTAGGGGATAGATATGTGTACAACCTGTTTAGAGATTAGATGAGTTATCTGACAACAGTCAGATTTGTTTGTTATGGGGGGCAGTATTTAGAGAGGATGTGTACATTTTTTAGATGGGGGAAGCAGTTCAAAAGTGTGAGTACAACATGGAAATTTCTGCCGGCCCCATGGCGCTGAGGGTTGAGGCACTGGACTCCACACCTCATGCTATGCCGGTGACCCGGGTTTGGGAACGAGCCTGGGTTGTCGGGGGTTGGCAGGGAAGAGGGAGGACTGAGTGTCCATAGACTGCTCTCCTCTTTCTGGAGAGGGATCCAGGGACTGCCCAGTGCAGCAGCAGCCCCCGATGGAAGCCTGAGGGATGTGCGCATGTCTGGGCACAAAGTAGAGGGGTGGAGTTGCGGCAGACATCTCGAGATGCCATTGCATGACTGAACTCCGGGGGGGGGATGAGGGACATACAACAAAAAGAAAAAATCCCCGCCTCAGCTTGCAGAGATGAAGGGGGGCTCCAGGGATGCAGCCCACATCCTAACATCAGCCCGATGCCTCAGGAGACTACACGCCTGGCCCGGTGCTCAGGTAAGGCCTCTCTAATTTCAGATAGGCCATCGGGGGGAGGTCAGACCTGTCCTGGGGGTGATCTGGGGGGCTAGGCCTGCCTTGGTGGCTGGGGGAGTCTAGCTGAGGATAGTAGGATTCAGACAGGGAGTAGAGGCTGCAGTTGAGTGAGTACCTCGGAAGGATGCTTGGGCTGAGGATGTGCAAAAATAGGGTAAAAAAAAAAAGAACATTTCTGGCTACACCCCTATAAGAAGGTGAGTGCCCGAAGGTTGGGGGACGGTGCTGGGTGGACAGATGAAGGAAGGGGCCAACCGGGGCCAGGGGAGGAAAAAAAGTAGTAGCAAAAAAAAAACAAGCATTTGTCAATGCCGAATGTTTGCTTGCTGATATTATCATTGGACGTGCAGGAGTTAGACAGATGCAGAATAGAAATGGCAGTGAAGTATTGAACTCATGCCAAACCCTACCTCCACCCTGCAGAGATGGACTGGCATTGGGATGTGCCTTTGGTTTGTCACCCATAACGCTCATGGCATTTCACCTCACCCTATCCTGCAGACACTGACAAGTGTTGAGGTGTGCCTTGGGGTGTTTGGCTTTACAGTCACCCCATTTCACAAGAACATACACTGAAATGGGTGCAGTATAGGAGAATGCAGTGAACTCTGGGGCCAAAAGTCCAAGGCACACCTCGATGCTTTTGTCACTGGCTCTGTGTGGGGGTGGGGTTGGGGTAGAATGGCATGAGCATTATAGCCGGCAATCCAAAGGCACACCCCTGACACCTGTCAGTCTGTACAGGGTGGGACATTATGGTTAGAAACCTTAACACCCCGGGTGTTTGTTGGTATTTGCACAAAAAATTTTCAACATAGCCTTTTTGTGACTCCACCTCATGAAAGCATCTGGGACCTCTGCTCATGAACAGTGGCACTGTGATTTTGTTAATCTGTCCTGAACATTGATTTCCCACAGCGACCACGTCATTCTGCACCAGATGTGCAAAAACACAGTTCAGGCAGGATGTGAAAAATGACAGCTGTACCATTCATAGGGAAGTGTGAAGAGATGGCAATGTTGAAAATCTGGAGTGAAAATATTAAAAATGCTCGAACTTACGAGTGTACATGGAAACTGTGCAATGCACGCTCATAACACAGTCATTTAGTGGAATTATTTCACCAAATTTTCAACATAGGCATTTTGTGACCTCTGCTCATGAACAGCGTCACTATGATTTTCTTAGTCTGTCCTGAGCGTTGATATCCCACAGCGACCACACCATTGTGAGCGAGATGTGCAAAAACACATTTCGAGCAGGATGTGAAAAATGACAGCTGTACTGTTCATAAGGAGGTGTGAAAAAATGCCAATGCTGAAAATCTGGAGTGAAAATATTACAAATTCATGAAGTTACAAGTGTGCATGGAAACTGTGCAACACACCCTAGTAGCAGTCATTTTTTGGAATTTTTTCACCAAATTTGTAACATTGGCTCTTTGGGAGCCCACCTCGTGAACAGCGACACTGTTATTTTGTTAATCGGTCCTGAAAGGTGATACCGCACAGTGACCGCAAAATCACCTTTCAGGACTGAATAACCAGATGGCAATCACTGAATTCATGAGATGGGGTCCCAAGAACCCCGTGTTGAAAATTTGGTGCCAAAATTCGCAAAAATGGCCAAGTTATCCACCTAAGTTGACCCCCCCCCCATTTATGCCATTATACAGCTTACCGGCATTTCTTCAGTTCGCGGTCGGCTTTGAAGAATGCAGACGTGCTCCCACCTTAATCAAGATCATCATCGCACCAGGCTCCTGGAGTGTGCGTGGGGTGTGGGAGGTCAGGTGTGCAGAGGATGGGTGCGGGTTGGTGAGGGGCACCAGAGACAACGAGGATGGTTTTCTAAGACCTTGTGGGACAGTTTTTCTATTACAGGGACAGTGGGCACACTGGGGTTGGCTCTCAGCATGCCACCTGGGTGTTTGTTGGGGGGGCTGTAGCCAACAGGGATTGGGCACCCCAACAACACATACAGAATGCTTGGGGGGGGCGCATGAACCGAGGGGTTTGGGAAGCCACCTAAGCACACAACAAATGGGGGGGACATTATGCAGATGGGGATTGGGCTCCCCCATCAGCAAATGAACTTGGGAGGGGTCATGCCGACAGGGGGATTGGTCACTCCCATTGGCCTTCATGGGGACTGTGAGAGGCGGACGACAACAGCCAACACCATGTGTATTTAAAACAAATGAGGGGGACATTATGCCGACCGGGATTGGGCTACCCCATCGGCAAATGAACTGTGGAGGAGGCATGTCAACAGGGGGATTGGGCACCCTTGTCAGCTTTCATGGGGACTGTGAGAGATGGCCAGCAACAGCCACTGCCATGTTTCTTGAAATGGGACACCAGACAAGGCAAGCTGTGATTCACCGATGGAATCAGGGACCGCCCCAGCAGCAAAAACAGCTGATTGTTAAATGACGGGGCGCTCCCTGATAGCAGCAGTGAGTTTCTTTCAAGTTGGTGGCATGCTACAATACTGCTGTCATTGACAGCAGTCTCCTCTATTTGCACCACAGAGACCAGCTCCAAAATGGACTGCTGGCATTGGCTACAACACTGCCGCACCTCCACAACTCGTTACTACAGCAAGCTGCCACAATATGTTTCTTGCACATGCATGCAAGCAAACATAAAAAATGGTGTTGCAGTCACTTCATTAGGACGTGGGACATTTGGGGATTGATAAGACTTTGGACCTTGTACAAGACCACTTCTACTGGCCACACATGGCCATGGAGGTAAAAAGACATTGTAAACGTTGCAATTGGTGCTTCATAAGACTTTACACAAACAGACAGCACCACTTGTAAACATCACCAGTTCTGGGCCAATGGTTCTGGTCTGTATGGACTTTCTTTCCCTTGAACCTGATTGGAAGGGGACAAGATTTATTTTTCTGTCAGGAGGTCTCTTTGGTGAGAGAGCAGCAAGGAAGTGGGTTTGTAACTCACCCCTGCTATTTTTCAACAGTGTTTTCCTGAATTATACCTCTGGGGAGAGTGGGTAGCCAGGTCATTGCCTGGTTACCAAGGTAACAGCTAAACTTTCCACACAAGAGGTTTTGAGGGATAGTGGAGGCTCCTAAGTTCCTCACATAAATGGGCTAGGAAACAGGCCCATTTTTTTATCTATACTCTGCCATTATTAGGGTGATTGGCTTTACCAAATTCAAGACCACTGCATGAGGTGGCTTGAATTGTGAATATTGTTTATTTTGAAACTTTGTTGAGCAGTAAATTGGGTTGAGGACCCAGAAGTGCATGATTCACCACTTCTGGTTCTCAAATTTTTAACCCCGCAGCCCAAGCGAGCTGGCAGATTTATTTTATTATCAGGAGGTCTCTGATGAAAGAGTAGCAAGGAAGGGGATTTGTGACTCACCCCTGCTATTTTCCACTGTGTTTTCCCGAGCAATACCTCTGGGGACAGGGAGCATCCAGATCGTTGCCTGGTTACCAAGGTAACAGCTAAACTTCCCACACAAGTGGTTTTGTGGGATAGTGGAGGCTCCTGAGTTCCTCACATAAATGGGCTAGAAAACAGGTGCCTTTTTTTATCTCTACTCTGCCCTTATTAGGGTGATTGGCTAATGGCTTTACCAAATTCAAGACCACTGCATGAGGTGGCTTGAATTGTGAATATTATTTATTTTAAAACTTTGTTGAGCAGTAAATTGGGGCGAGGACCCGGAAGGCGTGATTCACCACTTTCGGTTCTCGAGCTTTTAACTCCACAGCCCGAGCAAGTGGGGTGAATGCATGGAGATGCTGGAGATGCAGGGACCTAGGACTACTTAAAAGGATCATTATACAGCAGCTCCTGTAGGAAGTAATCAGATTTTTTGTTTTTTATTTTTTTTTATTTTTATTTATCAGGTCTAGGATTACAATACCTTTGAGCAAGGGCTATTTTACAAAGGTTCCACGTCAGGTTACAATTCAAAATGTAAGACATGTAAGTCAGATTACAAATTGAATGCACAGGACAAGGTTACAAAACTGTAGGCTAAACAGAGTTACAAAGCATCTGAGAAACAAAACAAGTTTTGGAGGCTAGGTTACAAGGGGATAGCGGATGAGGTGCAGAGAGGATAGAGGACAAGAGAGAGGAGGAGTAGAGGGGGTGGAGAGCTATAGAGGAGGAGGGCAGCCAGCCAGAGGCATTGTCGTAGACATAACATGGGGAAGTGCGTGCTAAGGGGTAGCCAAGTGCTAATAGTAGAGAGAACTGCATAAGGTTAGTGAAATTTTCATGGGGTCAGCTAATGGAGGCAGTCACAGGAGCAAGAAGCAGTGAGAGAGAGGCGGAGCCTTGATTTAAATGCACCAAGTGTAGGAGTGGAGAAGATGTAACTGTTTAGTCCATTTAGCCAGCTGGGCGCCCTGTAGGCAAAAGATCTTTGAGCTTGTGAGGTACAACAATGTGGAACCTGCAGGAGCTGTTATTCAGACCCCCTGGTTGAGTGAGGGTTATTGCTAGGGTGCTAGAGTGCACACACTCCAGGGGGCGCAAGGCCCATAGTTATTTTCTTCACCATGGTGCAGGTTAGGTACTTTATCTGATTGGTGAGTTGCAGCCATCCAGTTTGTGCATAGAGGTCACACACATGTGTGAGGTGGTGGGATCTAGTGAGAAGTCGGCAGGCCTTATTGAGGGAGGTGGATATGTGTCTAAGAGTGGTAGCAGGGGCAGAGCCATAGATGATAAGCCCATAGTCAATAATGGAGACAACAGAGCTCTGAACGACGACAGTCAGGGCTTCTGGGGTAAGATGTTGCCTATGCCAGAAGAGAAGGCCAAGGCGAGTATTTGCTGCTCTGGCTACAGAGTCAATGTGGGCACTGTAGGTTAGATGAGGGTCTAGAGTGATCCCAAGGTACTTAAAGGCTTGAACCTGTTCCAGGGTGACTCCATGACTGGTTTTGATTGATGGGGGTGCAGCTTATGCTTATTATGAGAGCTGCTGAACATCATAGACTTTGTTTTCTTATTATTGAGGACCAGATTGTGATCTGAGAATCAATTTTCAACAGATGTGAAGTCAAGCTGAAGGTTGCTTGCAGAGGCTTAGCATCCTTGTGGGAGGCAAGAATTACAGCATCATTAGCATAGAGGATGATTGTTTCAGAGCAAGAATTTGGAAGGGAGTTCAGGAACAAGCTGAATAGTAGGGGGCCCAGAATGGAACCCTGGGGGACACCTGAGCGAACAGGCCTGGTATCAGAGAGGACATCTGCAATTTTTACTCTTTGAGACCGGTTCTCCAAGTAGCTTTTGAACCAGGCAGTGGAGATGGGAGAGAGCCCAGCTTTCAGAAGTTGCACAAGCAGTAGGCGGTGATGGACAGTATCGAACGCCTTAGTTAGATCAATAAAGACGGACCCAATTAACTGACCATTGTCCAGTGAGCTGTGAAGAATGCCAAAGAATTCTAGCAGGGCAGATGAAGTGCTATATCCTTTCCTGAAGCCATGTTGTTGCGAGCACATTATATTGCATTTGTCCAGGAAATCTGTGAGCTGATCTGCTGCAATACGTTCAAGGGCCTTGGAGAGGGGTGGCAATATAGAGAGCGGACGGTAGTTTCCATGAGTGGCCCTGTCACCACTTTTTATGGACAGGGGTAACAGTGGCAGATTTCCATATGTCAGGGAACTGGATGAGCCTAAGTGAGAGGTTGAATATATGTTAGTGGCTGTAACACCTCATCAAGGGTGAGGGACAGCAGTTTAAGGTCAAGTGTATCACTGCTGAATCTGGCTTTGGTAATGTGTTGCGGCATCATGCATTTTGACTGCTTTCGAAATAAAAAGGCAGGTGGCTAGAGGAGGAGGAGAGAGAGAGAGTCATAGTCCTTGAAAAAGTCAGAAGGGAGAACACTGCTGAGATTGGTGAATGCAGTGTTGAAGGTATTTGCTATGATTTTAGGGTCAAGTGTAGTAGACCCATTTATGGTGAGCAAGGTAGGGGAGGTTTTTGGCTGCTTCCCAGTGACCTCTTTAATATTGTTCCAAAATGCCCTCCCATTACACCAGGTATCCATGAGAGCGTTCTTGAAGTAGGTAGATTTCTTTTGCCAGATAGATTTGGTACACTCATTCCGTGCACATTTATAGTTTTGGATGTCAGTTTCTTTACCAGTGGTTCTGGCCAGATCCCAGACACAATCTCTAGATTTTAGTTGACATAAGAGATCAGCTGAGAACCAGGGATTGCAAAGGGCTTTGATTTTGTGCTTTTTAAAAGGAGCGTAGGAGTCACAGGCTGCATTGAAAGTGTTGATGAAGTAATCCAGTGCAGTATTTACACCTGTTGCTTTGTAGATAGGGGACCAGTCTTGGAGGTTGAGGCATGTTTTGAGATGTGACAACGGCCCACATGGTAGGGCTCTACTAGTGATGATATTAGGAGGGGGCCTGCGGAATTTGTTTGACCATTCACAGATGACAGGTGAATGGTTGCTAAGCGAGTCAGGGAGCACTGAGGTATTTGTGATATGAGTTGGGTGGCTGATAAGAATCCAATCCAGAAGGGTGCTGGTGCCAGATTTGTAGTTTTTCCTGGTCAGAGAGATGACCATCTGGGTGAGATTGGCTGATGAGACGGCATCCTTATGGACCCCTGCATCAGACACGAGCCAGTTTATATTAAAGTCTCCAAGCAGAATCATTTCAGAGTCAGGAGGTTGGGACCTGGTGAATTCCAAGACAGCGTTAAAGCCATTCCCTTGTTCTTTCAGGGTGATATATACTGAGGCAACTGTGAGGGATGTGTTATGGGCACCTAATAAGATTCTGATAGGGAGAATCTGCGCAACAGTGGCTGGGAGGGGGATAGTGATGGGGCGTCCCAGTAGCGAATCTTTAAAGTAAATTGCACATCCACTATCTCTTTTGGACTTTCGGTCCAGCCTGAAAACATTATAGCCTGGAAGAGCGATAGCCAGGTCAGGGATTTTGAGTGTAAGCCAGGTTTCTACAACTGCCAGGATATCTCGGCTGTGCTGATTGGTAAAGATTTGTAGGGCATCCAGCTTCCCCTTGTATTTACTTCTGGGTAAAAAAGAACCTGTTACTAACTAGCTTAGCAAGCGAGTTTTCATATACAGAGTGTCCACTATCTAGACAAAGGATGGAGGGATTATTGCTATGTTGCAAACAATGCAAAATGTATATAAATGGGGTAGCAGACCCAGATTTTATATGTGACAAATGTTTATTAATCTTTACCTTGCAACAGGAGGTTAAGATGTTACATCATAGACTGTCAGTCCATAAAGATATAGAAAACATCGAACAACATATTAACAGTGTAGCTAATGACATAGATAGTCCCCAAGTATCTATTGAACATCTGGCTACTGCTAACCACGTGGAGGGAGGTAAGGATAACCCCCCCTCCCCCATACACCATCTACAGCCAGAAATAGAGGATTGGGCTATAGTTAAACCAAATACCTGTAGAGGAAGAGGTGGTCAGATCTTTAACAGTGCACCAGCGGAGCTATCTAATAGATACAAAGCCCCATCTATTAACCCTGACAAAGAGGTGAATTTATCAGGGAAGGGCAGCATAAAGGCTAATGTGTCTGTTAGAAATGTCCAACCCAAAAGGTTAGCAGAAACGCCAAATGATTCTGTACAGGAGGGCAGCAAATATACCAACAAACAAAATGCAGAGGGAATTATCCCACAGGATGAGACAACATATGTCCCCAGGAAAATAAAAAAGATGCTTATAAAACAGTACCTCATAGGGAGATCCTTGTTATAGGAGACTCTATTATTAGGGGTATCGATACTGCAATATGTAAAGGGTGAAACGAACATACAACAGTTAGTACATTACCGGGAGCAAAGGTAATGGATATTAGAAGGATGTTAAATGGCCTAATGAGTAATTTGGTAAAACCTCTAGGGCCCGGATATTCAGACTGTGCCAGGCAGTGGCGCAAGCCTGGGCACAGCGCAACTGTGATGCACTGGGGCCAGGGCCAGGTGATATTCAGTGGTGATGCACACATACAGCACATACACATACATACATACAGCACATGGTGCAGTGGCACTGCGCCTGAGCAAGCCACGGATAGGAAGCACGGGGATGCGTCAGCGTAAGTGCAGTTGTGCTAGATGCATCACCCACGATATTCAGCAGGGGGCATGCAAATGAGGCCATGACATATTCAAGGCACAGATGGGGTCATTTGCATGTCATTATGGCCCCATTTGCATGCCTTGTGCAGGGCAGCCCGGTGACTTGCGCCTGGTGCCCTGCACAGCAAGACGTATGCAGTGGGGATCCCTGGGCATCCCCTGTCCCGTAGCCACCAGCGCGGTATATGTCAAACATAGAAATCCCTGGTAGTCTAGTGGCCCCCTCTCCTGAGTCCCCGATTCCCGAGATATGTATAAAAGACCATCCCTGGTGGTCTAGTGGTCCCCCCTCCCACCCAAGTCCCCGAGATATGTATAAAAGACTATCCCTGGTGGTCCCCACTCCCACCCGAGTCCCCGCAATAAGTATAGAAGACCATCCCTGGAGGTCTAGTGGTCCCCTTTCCCACCCAATCCCCCAAGAAGTGTAAAAAAGACCATCCCTGGTGGTCTAGTGGAACCCCCCCCACCCGTTGCTATGATCATGGTACAGCTCTGTCAAAGAAATCCATGGTGATCCAGTGGCACCCCTCACTCCTCCCACCCACACTGGACCCCTGGCCCACCCCACTCCCCCCTGTCATTGGCGGGTGGCTGCAACCCACCTGCATACCACCCAGCCAACCGCCGAATGACAGGTACAGTATGGGCTTGCAGGGCATACTGTACTGGACAGTCCCAAATATGTGAATGATGAGTGAAGGAGAGTCCAGGACATTTGTAAAGACCTAGAGGCAGTGGCATCCGAGATAGAAAGAAAAGGAGTGGAGACTATCATATTAGGTTTACTCCCGACTCATGGTTTCCAAACACATAAAATGAGGAACATTAAAGCAATAAATAGTTGGATTAAAAACATGTGTGAACAAAAAAAGATCTTCATTTTGGACAACGGTGACATTTTTAGAGACAATAGTCTGTTCAGACCAGATGGGCTTCACTTGAATAAAATGGGATCTAGAATATTGGCAAAAAGGTTCAATGAAGCTATTGCTATGCATTTGAACTACCAGCGTGGGGCAAGGGGCAGGAGATTGTCTCCATAGGGGATCAGTCTCCTAGTATTATTAACACTTCAAATATACCACACAATACATCTTGGAAGGGTCTCCTATGAAATGCAAGAAGTTTTGTTAACAAAAAAGGATGAACTTAAGTTACTTTTAAAGGGAAACACTGGAAAAGGCACAGCTTTACTAAGGCACTACAAAAATGCCTGACTAGTGCTTTCAGACAGTGACATTTTTTTTTAATTGCCTCTAATTGCTTTCTTAGTGATTTAAACAGTGGTCTTCCACTTTTACTTTCTATTGCTGGCAGCCACCATCTCACAAGCAGCAGAGAGCTTCCTGAGCTCACTTTATCCAAATATGCCTTGCCAACCAATAGCAGAGGTCAAACAGACATATTAGCATACAGTGAGCTCAGGAAACTCACTGCTGCTCGTGAGATGGTGGCTGCCAGCAACAGAAAGTGGAAGTTGTGGGTAGCTGTTCTGAATCTTTAAAAAAGTTGTTACCATTCGAAAGCACTAATTAAGAGTTTATGTGGTGTCTGAGGAAAGCTGTGTCTTTTCCAGTGTGTTCCTTTAAAATATCATGATATACAAATCTGTGCCATAACTGAAACCAGGTGACAAAGCTGAGACTTCAGACCAGAACATCTAAGGATAACCTTTATACAAATTCAAAGGAGCACAGGAGAGGAGGAGGTGTGGCCATTTACTGTACATTCAAGAAAACATTCAGTCCTATGAAATAAAATACTAGAATACCAACGTGGAGCAAATCTGCCTAAAAATCACCACACCTAGTGAACCTAAAATTGTCCTGGGAGTAATTTACAGACCACTATCCATAACCAAAGAGGATGACCTTGATCTTCTAAAACAACTACAGGATTTAAATCCTGCAGACAGGTTATTCTCATAGGCGATTTAAACCTTCCTGGTACAAATTGGAAAACCCTGGAAGGGGTAAACAAAACAGAAAACACCTGCATTGAGGTATTTGACCATATAGGCCTAGAACAAGGGGCTGAAGGAAAAAACAAGAGGGAAAAACACTCTAGACCTAATTTTAACCAATATGGGTGACACACTGATTGGATGTACAACAGTAGCCATTTTGGCAATAGTGACCATGAAACCGTTCACTTTGAAATAAAGGAGGCTACTGTAAAACAGTCAAGATGCACCAACATTTTTAACTTTGGGATGGCAGATTTTGTGCAACTGAAGGCTAGTATGGCTGACTGGAATTGGAAACAACAGTTTCAAAACAAATCTTTATGTAACATGTGGGACATCTTCTGTACAAAATTAGCTAAGGAAACCAGCAAGTTCATACCATATAAAACTCAATATAGTACAAAAGGTATGACACCAAACTGGATGACTCCCCGAAATCAAGGGACTAATTAAAAAGAAAAATAAATTGTTTAAAAAACTAAAACATACTTGGCAGGAAACAGGATGGGCAGATTATAAAAAATTAAGGGTTAAAAACAAAATTAAAAAAGCAAAATCAGGATTTGATTTAAAGCTAGCAACCATATCTAAGGATAACTATGAGGCATTCTATGCACACATAAATAAAACAAAAGGGACCAGTAACTCAGTGGGGCCACTGAAAAAATCATGATGGTGATATCACATCTGATATAAAGCAGATGGCTAATATTCAGAATGCATATTTTTCATCAGTATTTAACACTAAATCTAAGATAGCCCCAATTCAAAACAAAACAAACATAAAACAGGCTCAGCCACTCTTCCACCATCCTTCCATGCAGGCATGTTAGCCCTAAAATTCCCTGCACAAGTGCCCACGGCACTTACAGATCAGACGCCTGCTTCTCTACGCAAGCTTCCTTGGAACAGATCTTTTACTAAACTAATGATAAGCTTCCTGCTCCTCCTGTCTGGAAATGTCGAGACAAACCCTGGCCCAACCCCTACCCCAGGGCTTACCCCCTCCCCACCCCTTCAACTCCCCAAGGGCCTAGAGCTGGTTCACCATCCCTCCTACAGCCACTCACCCTTTCCCTACACCCTGACAGTGTGATTATCACCGAGACCTGGCTAAAACCTCATATAAAGGATGCTGAAATCACTATTCCTGGCTACACCATCCTTCGTCATGATCACTCCAGGAGTAAATGAGGAGGGGGCATAGCAATGCATGTTGCATCTTCACTTCAGCTCATCAAAGTTTCATTAACCGCCTCCACGCTGACCATCAACACCTTGTCACTGAAGCTATCCCTCCTCCACACCATACCCATATTCATAGCTGGATCCAACTGCTCACCTAATGCCACCATACCAGACATCCTGGAACACCTGTAACCTAACATCTCTGGCATCAAGGGGTGAGCTATATATCCTCGGGGATTTCAATTGAAACTGAATCAACTGTGCCAGCTTCAAGCTGTGCAGCCAGGTGGCCGCTCTCAGCCTAACCCAATTGATCACAGAGCCCACGCACCTAAACCCCAAATCCTCAAACCACTCACTCATTGATTGGTCCCTTACCTCCCACCCCCAATGCACAGTAGCATCTGGTCTACTACCAGACTCGCTAAGTGATCATCATATGATTTTTACAGTAAGAAAAATTTTCAGGCCAAAGGCACCTCCTCCCAAAACCCTCCTGACCAGGTCCTATAAATCCCTGGACCTCCCCTCCCTTTTACACAACCTGGCAAATACTGACTGGTCTGGCATCTCTAGGGCTACCTCCATCAACTCCGCCCTGGATTATTTCAAGACCAGGTTCATTGCAGCCTGGGACTACTATGCCCCTCTCCCACAGGTGCGGGTGAGGGGCGCACACCTGCCTTGGATCACAGCCAACATCATATCACACCTCAGAGCTAGAGATCAGGCATAAAAGTCCTTCAAAGTCTCTGGACAATCCTTGGATCATCTACGATATCGTGCTCTGCAGAACGGCTGCACGAGATTAATCCGGCAGGCAAAAGCAATGTACTTCAACAGCATCTTCTCCACGAACATAAACCACCCGGCAAAATTCTGGAAAGCAGTCACTTTGCTCTTCACCCCACCGTCTCAACCCCTAACCCCTGCCTTAAACATAGGCAGTTCCACTGCAACTGACCCTCTTGCAGTGGCCTCTGAATTCAACCCCTATTTCACAATCTGCACTGCATCTCTTCTGTCCTCCCTCCCCCAAATTCCCACTCATCCGACCGCACCCCAGCCCAAGCCCCTCTACACACATCCTCATTCTCATTCCAAAAGGTTACCCCACAAGAAGCATTAAAGGCGCTGCTCACCCTAAACCCATCCAAAGGTAAATGCCCCACTGGCCTGGACTCCAAAATGCTCTACCTGTCTGCTCATGCCATCGCCTTCCCTCTGACAGCACTTTTCAACCTCTCCTTCTCTCTAATCTCTATCTCATCTGAGTGGAAGCATGCCACTGTCATCCCTCTTCCAAAAGGTGGTGACCCATCTGTCCCAGGAAATTACCGCCCTATATCCCTCCTCCTCATACTGGCCAAAATTCAGGAACACCTGGCCCTCTGACAGCTCTCCTCCTTCCTTGACTCCTCTTCCTTTTTTATACCTTACCAGTCTGGTTTTAGGAAGAATCACTCCACTGCCACCTCCCTACTAAGGCTCACAGATTCCATCCTTACTGGTATGGACAATGGCCACTTTACCTCAGCAATTTTTGTCAATCTGACTAAGGCATTCGACACTGTCTCCCACTCACTCCTACTGTCAAAGCTGTCACTCAAAGGGCTCTCCTGTGTAGCTACCAACTGGTTCCACTCCTACCTGGTTGGTAGATCCCAATCGGTCCATATTGGCAACACCACCTCTGCCCCCCTTCCTCTCTCTACCAGTGTGCCCCAGGGCTCTGTCCTTGGACTGCTCTTATTTTCCATCTTCCTTAACGATCTGCCCTCCACCTGCCCTCACACATCCATCTATGTGTATGCAGATGACCCGGTGCTGTATAGGTCCGGCCCCACAACATCTGATGTGGTGACTAGACTGCAGCAGGACTTCAATAATGTTCAGCTCTGGTTTTGCACAAATCAGCTTTCCCTCAATGCCAAGAAAACTGACTCCATGACCTTCGGCTCTAGGCAGAGACTCTTGCGGCTCCCCACCACCCCTAAATTCCAAACCCTGGATAGGACATCCCTGGAAGCCTGCACCTCCTTTAGATGCCTCAGGGTCCACCTTAACTAGCACTTTGACTTCTCTGTACATATTGATGCCATCCACAAAAAGCTTCACCCAAGGTTGGGGGCACTATACCGAAATCGTGGCTGCATCCCACTGCTGGCTAACCATGCCATTGTACAGAAGATGATCCTCCCTATCTTCAACTATAGGGATGTAGTCTACAGTGCCGCACCCAAGTCCCCCCTAGCCAGACTGGACCCTGTCTTCCACTTCTTCTTCTATTTCACACTGGACTACCCACCCACCACCCATCATTGCACTCTCCACCAGACCCTGGGCTTCACCTCCCTCCAGGACCGAAGACTGTCCCACTGCGCTTGGATCACATCCAAGTTCTGGACCCAGTCCCTGCTGATTTACTTCACTTCTATACTGTCTGCCCCTGACTTTCCAGCTTACGCACTAAGGATCAATGCCATTACGTTACTATCCGTACCACTCATGTCCATTACTGCGGGCCAGTCAACCTTCAAATATTGCATGCCTAAACTGTGGAATTCCCTTCCCATGGGCATTCAACATGCCTCCTCCACCCAGCACCTGAATTCCCTACTCCAAGCACAATTCTCCACCTCCTGTACATGCGCCTAAATTTTTGGCCCTTTCCTAGGGTCATCAGTCCCTCCTATTTCCTAGATTGTTGGAATAGCACTGACTCAAACCGCTATGTTGTTTCTGTGAATCTTAGCTTAAACTGCCCAACTGTTGAGTGCTATTAGCTTAGATGGTCCAACTGACTGCCACAAATCTCAAGCTGTTGTACTGTCTTCATTTGCACTGTGCTTATACTCTTTATTGTATTTTTTGTATACATTCTGTACTTAATTGTATTCATGGATCTCTGGTTGCTCATTACTCAAGGCTGTTCCTTGTCTCTCCGTGTACTACTCCTCTACCCCCCCCCCAGGATGCATCTGGAATCGAGCAATATTCCTGCTCAGTATGCCTTCCTGGGAAAACTTTTACATAAATAAATAAAACAATCCATGCCAATTTATATAGACCATAAAGATGTGGAGGCAAGGTTAAAAAAGGTAAACCCAAATAAATCCCCCAGTCCAGATGAGATACACCCAAAAATAATCAAGAAATTAATTGCTGAGCTGTCTCCTTCCTTAGCCCACGTCTTCCAAACATCCCTAGATATGGGCGAAGGTGTGGAATCACTGAAGGTAGCTACAAAAAGGGGACTAAAATGGATCCCGTCAACTACAGACCTGTTAGTTTGACAGCCATCCTGTCTAAAGTATTTGAAGGCATTGTAAAAGATTATATCACAGTCTTTTTGGAGTAGGAAAGACTTAGGGACAGGTCACAGCATGGGCTCACAAAAGGCAGATCCTGTCAAACAAATATGTTGTACTTCTATGACAGGGTGAACAGGGCACTGGATATAGGGGATTCAATTGATGCGGCCTTTTTGGACTTCTTTAAAGCTTTCAATAAGATCCCGCATATAGAGTTAATAGATGCACTTCATAAATTAGGGATACAAAATGACAATCAGCTGGATCCAGCCATGGCTCACTGGTAGAAAAACAGTGTGTATGCATAAAGGGGGTTTACTCAAACTGGGCGGAGGTAACTAGTGGAGTGCCCCAGGGTTCTGTACTGGGTCCTTGCTTGTTTAGTATTTATGTCTCCCCTATCCATTACAATCATGATAAAATCTGGCTAACAAAATTTGCAGATGATTGTAGGTTGGGGGCCACAGTACAAAATCAGGAAGATGCTGCAGCACTTCAGCAGGCTCTAGATTACATTCAGGAATGGACCACAGAGCATAAACTACTTTTAAACCATGACAAATGTATGGTAATGCACATGGGGAAAAAGATCCGTCAAAACGTTTATTCATTAAACACAATAAGCCTTAAGGAAACAGCTGAGGAAAAGGACCTGGGCATCACAATCTCACATGACCTCTCCTTCAAGTCCCACTGTAAAAAATTAGTCCACAAAGGGAATAAAATATTAAACTGTATATTCAGGCACATTGAGAACAGAAGCCGAGAGGTCTTGGTCCCACTCTATACATCTTTGGTGAGGCCTATTCTGGAGTATGGGGCCCAGGTCTGGTCACTATACAAAAAAGGGGAAATTCAAATGATTGAGAGGGTCCAGAAAAGGGCAGCTAAAGCTATTAAAGACCTAAGGGAAAAAAATTCTCAGGAAAGAAGGAGAGAACTGGACATGTTCACCCTGGAGCACAGGAGATCACGTGGGGACATGTGCCTACTACATAGGGCATTGTCAGAAAACAACTTATGGGACATTCTGGGGCTGCAATGTAGAGATCAAATCTATATCACTCATTCTCATCCTCTGTAGCTGAAAAACAGAAACTGTAAACTGATGAAAAGTAATCAGTGGTTTAATCAGAGGGTGGTTCCCATATGGAATGAACTTCCTTTTTAGGTCATAGGGAGTACCACCACAGACCAGTTTAAGCGGAACTTAGATAAACCCTTTTTGGGTAATACAGTAGGCAACAGATATTTGCTACTAAGGCGAGCTCTATGGATGAAAGTCTAACACCTTTAGCTCTGTACATACCTATGATACCTGTGATGTAACATTCTAGTAGTAACTGACCACAATACCCACTATACAAAGGCTTTCCCCACAAAAGACCAAAAAGCAACCACTGTGGCTAAAGTTTTGTGCGAAAAGTATTTTGTACATTATGGACTCCCCTAACGCTTTCACTCTGATCAAGGGAGAGACTGTGAGAGTCACGTCATCAAAGAACTCACAAGCATTTTTGGCATTAAGAAGTTTCGTAATACTCCATACCACTAATAAGGTGACCCTCAGCCCAAGAGGTTCACTAGAACCCTACTTAATACAGTATGCTGGGAACATTGAGTCATAACAGAAAGCCATACTAGAGCCAGCAAGTACATTTCCTAGTCCATGCCTGCAACTGTACTAAAAATGACTCAACCAGGTTCTCACCCTATTTTCTGATGATCGGACAAGAAGCCAGGCTTTCAGTGAGCTTATGTTTTAGGGTGTCAGCTGATGGCACCCTACCAGAGACACACTTGGTGTATACCAGGAGGCTGCATGCACAACTGAAAGAAGCCTACAGGGTGGCTCAAGAAGCAGCTATGAAGTCCAACCTAGCAAACAAAATCAGATATGATAAGAGAGTATGAAAACAAGCTCTTCAGCCAGGGGACTGAGTATTGATTCAGAATTTGAGCACCCCAGGCAAACACAAGATTGAAAACCAATGGATACCTGATCCATATGGAATTGTGGAACAGCTTCCAAACTTGCCAGTGTACCAGCTAAGGATGGAAAGAGGAAACACTGTGGTTAAAACACTGCATCAAAACCACCTCTTGCCAATTGGTCAGCAGTTACCTGAACTTGTTAACTCAGTACCTCTCTCACTGCCATGGAGACTGATCACTAGAAATGAGACAAAGTCAAGAAAAAACAGTCTAGCTCAACTGCCATTACCTGTCATCCCACTGGCGACTCAGTCTGATGTGGTCAACAGTAGCTCTGAGGTTGAAGAACCTTACAGTTATCCAATACCATGTCAGTATCAGCCTGCACCATTCCCTATGGACTTTCCCCTTCCAGCACCTGGAGGGAGTAAGGTGAGTCATTTTGGGCCACTGAATCCGGCTGCAGTATCCTTTGTTTCAGCTGAAACTGGGCCCACAGTCACGAACACTGTTCCAAATGCAGGGGATATTGAGACTCTAGTAATAGAACCAACCCAGGACATTGAAAGATTTGAACCCACGGTGGCAGAGTATGCAGAACCCATCAATGATTCTGATCAAATCATTGCCAAGGAACTTGTGGTACCCTGCCATTCTGGAAGAGAAGTCAAGCACCAAGTAAAACTCACTTATGATGTCCCTGGTGTCGCCTCTGATCTCCCTGTCAATGTGGTGCATAAAAAGGTTAATCTGCTGCCAAGCCCACTATTGTTGCCCCCCTTGTGCTGCCCTCAAATCATAATAGGGAGGTGTTCCTGTAAACCATAATGGGAAAGTGATTATACCAATGCATGCCCTGTGTTTTCTGAAATACAATGCTGATGTTGGTCAGATAGAATACAGGTGTGTTAGATAGAAATGTTTAGATAGGAATCAGGTGTATTAAGATCACCTGTGATGTGTCGTAGTTGCAATGTTTATGTTTTCAGGCCTTGACTAGGATGCCAAGGAGTTCAGTGGGGGGGGGGGAGAATAGGAGAGAAGAGGAAAGCAGGGGATAGTACAGGTAAAAGTGGAGAAGGCAGTACAAGTGGAGGGGGACTTCAAGAAGGCAGAGGTGCCGAATGGGTACTTCTGCTCAGTCTTCACGGTGGAGGGGGAAGGAAGGGTACTGGAACTGTGGGAGAAGGGAAGGGAGGACATAAAGGTAGATCCTAGCCTGTTCAGTGAAAACAGGGTAAGAGAGGAATTAAAATGGTTGAAGGTGGACAAGGCCATGGGTCCGGACACCCTGCATCCAAAGGTACTCCGGGAACTAAGGGAGGAGCTGGCAGCACCTCTGGCGAGACTGTTTAACTTGCCCCTGGATACAGGGTGAGTGCCTAAAGACTGGAAGAGGGTGGACGTCGTGCCACTTTACAAGGGTTGCAGCAGGGAAAAGGTGGAAAATTATTGTCTGGTCAGCCTCACCTCATTGGTGGCAAAGGTGATGGAGGGGCTATTAAAGGAAAGGGTGGTCAGCTACCTTGTGAACAGTGGACTACAAGACAACAGAAAGCATGGCTTCACACAAGGGAGGTCATGCCAAACAAACTTAATCGAGTTTTTCGATTGGGTGACCTGGGTGGTCGAGCGGGGGGCAGTGGACATGGCCTATCTGGACTTCAGAAAGGCCTTCAACATTGTCCCCCACAGAAGGCTGGTGAATAAACTGGAAAGTTTGGGGGTGGGTCTGAAAATAACAAGGGGGGTGGAAAACTGGCTGAAGGACAGAAGCCAGAGGGTGGTGGTTAATGGGGTGCATTCCAGAGAGGAAGGGGTAACGAGCATTGTGCCACAGAGGTCAGTGCTGGGACCCATCCCTTTTAATATCTATATCAGTGACATAGCAGAGGGACTACAGAGAAAGGCCTGCCTATTTGCAGATGATGCAAAGATCTGCAATAGGGTGGACACCCCAGAGGGAGTGGAGACAATGAAGGAGGATCTAAAGATCCTGGAGGGGTGGTCAGAAACCTGGCAACTGAAATTCAATGCCAGAAAGTGTACAGTAATGCACATGGGGCAGAATAACTCACAAGCCATCTACACATTGGGGGGGGGGGATTAAGGTAACTGAGCAGGAGAGGGATCTAGGGATTATAATTTCAGATGACCTTAAAGTGAGGAACCAATGCAGCAAGGTGGTGGGTAAAGGGAACAGAATGCTGGAGTGCATAGGGAGTGGTATAACAAGCAGAAGGGGGGAGGCGCTGATTCCTCCTTATATATCTATTGTGAGGCCTCACCTGGAGTTCAGGGTCCAGTTCTGGAGACCTCCCCTACGCAAAGACATAAATGGGACTGACAGGGTTCAGAGAAGGGCAACCAAGATGGTGCACAGTATGCATGGGAAACCCTATGAGGAGAGGTGGAGGAGTTGGCTCTCTACCTGCTGGAGACTAGAAGGGAGAGGGGGGACATGATAGAAACATTTAAGTATGTAAAGGGGATTAACAAGGTAAGGGGGAGCTTTTTTACAAGAAAAGCAAGCGCTAGAACTAGGGGTCATAGTGTAAGGGTAGAAGTAGGAAGGTTTAGGGGCAATGTGAGGGGGCATTACTTCACTGAGAGGGTGGTGAAGTCCTAGAACAGTCTGCCAGAAGAGGTGGGGGGGGGGGCCAAAATGATGGAAGGATTCAAGATGGCATGGGACAGACACAAGGGGTTCTCCAGTGGGTAGAGTGGAAGATCTCTGGTTAAAACAGACAAGTGAGGAGAGGGGTAAGGGGCAGACTAGATGGGCCAACAAGGTCCTTTTCTGCCACCAGATTTCTATGATTCTATGAGAATGTAACCCCCTCCCAATTGAGAGTTTACCTTGAAGCTCCACTGTCGTTCTGCAGACTCCCGCAACATGGGGCCAGCAAGCCGCTTGCTTCCTCGCTCCCCCAGCCCTCTCCTGGACAGCTGCCATGGCCAGAGAGCAGACTGAACAGTTGTGGCACCTGCTTGTGCCTAATCCATGCAGCCAGCAAGCAGTTTGCTTCCTTGCTCCCACGGCCCTCTCCTGGACTGCTGCCAGGGCCAGGGAGCACACTAAACAGTTTCAGCGCCTACATGTACCTAATGGATGCGGTCAGCAAGCCATCATTGTGCTTTGCTTCCCCACCCCCCTCGACTACTGCACAGTAGGGCGGGAGCCTGCGAAGGCCCAATGTGTTTTCGCACCCCAGAGCACCCAGGCAAAATGCAGCAGAAGTGCCTCTGAAATATAATCTCCCAGCCCCATCGGACATGAAAGAGGGCTGGGGGGAACTGACACAACTAAAATAAATATTTGAAATGGTTTCTTGACCTGATACCAGCTTCCAGTGGGTCGAGGAGTAGAGGGGACGAAATGGCGCTGGTGACTACAAGTCCAATGATCCTTTGCGGCACCAGAGACATTTCTAGAGACTAGCTCCTGCTAGGGAGCTGGCAAAATGTTTTCCGACGGAGCTCCTGTTCCCCAAAAGTGCCTCCTGGCCCTAGCGACCACCAGATGGGACAAGGGGGGTCTTGACCCTGCAGCCAGATGCTACCAGAACCTTTTGATTTAAAAGACATTCAACAGAGATGAACAAGACTGTGTGGGAGCAGCCATTTTGGAAGTGGTCTGCCTGAAGCACAACAAGGACCCAATCGATAGCTGCAGTAGTCCAATCAGGGGTGGAGCTCGAGAACACTGAGATTTAAAAACAACATTCTAGCTTTTGACAGTTAACCCTGAGAGACTCTGAAGTGGTTTCTGAAGAGAAAGTATCTGATTTTGACAGCTCCCTGTGCTGTCACAGCTGAAAACCTTGATGTTTGTTCACAACAAACTGGAACTTTGGTGTTTGTTGCTGAACAGCCTGGTATATCCCAGAAACAAGGGTTTTTACCTCAGCCTGTGTGAAATACCAAGACTTCAGCAACAGAAACAACAGAGACTGCTCTGAGAATTAATTGTTATCCTGAAGAGGTAAATTGCCACTGCATCTCAGATCCTAAAAGACTGTAATGTTGACAGGGTAACAGTGCTCTGAGATCCTGCCTGCCTGCCGGCCCACCTTCTGAGGTGGGTGAAGACAAGTCTCTCTGTGGGGTGAAGATTGACTGCTTAATTGCTGGCCCACCTTTTGAGGTGGGTGAAGACAAGTCCCTCTGTGGGGTGAAGACAACTGCCAGCCCATCTTCTGAGGTGAGTGAAGACAAGTCCCTCTGTGGGGTGAAGATTCACTGCCTAACTGCTGGCCCACCGCTGAGGTGGGTGAAGGCAAGTCCCTCTGTGGGGTGAAGATCACTGCCTAACTGTTGGCCCATCTTTTGAGTTGGGTGAAGACAAGTCCCTTTGTGGAGTGAAGAGGATCATCATCATCATCATCATTCACACCAGCCTAACAGTTGTAGACAGGGGAGACATTCCCCAATGCCTACACCACCTTGTCATCGAAAGGTTGTGAGTACTGGGTTTACCCAACCATTTGTTATTCTAACTGTCCAGCTAGCTAGCTAGTTAGTTTATCCCCTGGGTTTCCTGCATGACCTTAACCTAAGCCCACAGCAAAAGTTACAGCCAGGATCTTCTGTGTGTTTGCATCCACTGGTATAATTTGTACTTAGCAGCTGCAGCTCCACCCAACTGTAACTGCTGCAGCCAGTGTCCATTCATCACAGGTTTGCAGCTCCTCGTTGTGTGCACACTAAGACTACTGTGAGCTCCCACAGGGACAATGGGGTTAACTGGTGCACCAGTGAGGGAGAGGGACTGGAACACAGGTCATACTGTGCTGTGATTGGTTACATCATTTACTTATACCTGGTTAGTTGATGTTTTTACTCCCTTTGTTTCCCTTGTCCCCCACCTTATTTTCCAAACCCCATAATAAATCCATCTGGTTATTTATCTGCAATTGTTGAAGTATTTGCCATTATTGTGTTAGTGTGATATTTGCCTGTTTAGAGTGATAAGTGGGGAGGGAATTGTGATACTAATCTACCTGTCACCAAGGGAGGAGGCTGTGTTCATTTCCTGCGGGGGAAGCATCCTGGCAGCATGCTGCTATAAGAATCCCCATAGAATGAGGCACTGCACCCTTTACAAATCCAATTCTAACCACAAACCCAGGTGCCAACCTACATCTACTAGGCAGCACCACTTGTGGGTGGTCGTACAGATACTAGTAGTAGGTGTGGTTACATAAAAAAAAAAAAATAGAGGGGAACCAGGTGGAGTTTCATCACAGAATGACAGAGGTCAGCAAGATCATGAGAAACGCTAAAACTGACATGGAAAAAAGAAAAAGCTGTGGCGCTCAGGCGGGAATTCTGTTTTAAACTGCTGCACCTGAAAAAACTAACAAAAGGAGCAAAAGGACTGGTGCACAGAAATAAATGACAAGACAAAAAACATAGATGCAGGTGATTTAATACTAGCACAAATACTCATGCTGAACAAACAAACCCCAGCGCTTTGAGCCCTTGTGGAGTCTCGTCGGTGGGGGATCACCTGCATCTACATTTTTTGTCTAAGACTGACATGGAGCTGAAAATAGTCAAGGGTTTGAGGAAGGAAGACAAAACCTTCTTTCAGTACATACAGTATAAGAGGAGGGGAAGACTAGAAAATGAATGTTCTGACTGAAGCAATGAGTGGAGAGGTAAAAGGATGATAAAGGAAAGGCAGAAATCCTGAACAAATATTTGTGATCTGTGTTCACAGTGGAGGAGAACAGATCGATGCCTGATTGTGCCATCAAGAAAGGAGGGGAAGGAGTAAATGAGGATCCTCTTTCAGTGAAAAAGGGGATTTGAGGACTTAAGCACACAAAGTGGTAAGTCTGTGGATACAGGTGAGCTACATCCTTGTGTACTTAAGGCAATGGGGCAGGTCCTGTTTGAGCCACTAGCAGAGCTGTTCAGTAGCTCACCGGAGATAGGAATCATCATACCTAGGGACTGAAAGACAACACATGTAGTTCCCCTGCACAAGAGCGGGGGCAGGAATGAGCCAAGAAACTGTCAGTCTAACACCTATTGTGGGTAAGATGCTAGAGACCATAATAAGGGAGATCCTGGTAAGTTTCCTGGAAACAGATGGTCTGCAGGACAAAAGATAATTGAAGGGCAAGCCCATTGTTATGTGGTGGGAAGAGCTTCTCCCCCACATCCTATTTAACTGAAGCAGCAGACTTCCGCTCTGCTTAGAGCTAGTCGCACTCGCTGGTGTGCTGTGGGTGGTTCATGGCTGCTTGCCTGTTTCCCTCCCATCCCCCCATCCCGTGTTCCTCCTGTGTTCCTCGCTTTGTTTTCTTTGTTCCTTTGTGTTCCCCCCAACCCTTCTTCTCCCTGTTACCAGTGTTTGTTTTCTTGTTCCTTCCCTCCCAACCCGCGTTCCTCCTGTGTTTCTTGCTTTGTTTTCTTCATCCATTTGTGTCCCCCCCCCCCACTTCTTCTCCCTGTTACCGGTGTTTGTTTTCTTGTTCCTTTGGGGTGCTCTTTCCAGGGCTGCTCTTCGGCCGCCATTACTTCTACTCCTTGCCGGTGTTCTGCTCGGCTGTCCTGGTTTGTTGTGGCTTTATGTCTCCTCCAAGCAGCTACTTCCATGTTGCCACTAAGTTCATCTATCCTAGAGTGCTCACTACGTGGACTGCTATGCTCTCCTGCCTGAGCCTCCTTGCTTGCTTTGACACACAGCTACTGCTGTCCTCCACTTCTTTCTGCTTCCCGACATCGAGCTACCTGGGAGCAGGTCCGGAGCCTCATGGCACTGGTGTTTGCCACATTGCCTGCACAGCCTTGGATATTCAATCCTTCTGAATGAAGCAGCTATCAGTTCAGACCATTTTTAGGGCTTCAGCCTCACCAACTTGCATACCTTTAGGTTTTCGTATGCTGCCTTGCTGCTTGTGGTTTGCTATTGCGATTGCACTACTGGCTCATTCCTCTGCATTTTGCTGCGCTGCCCCTCCATGTTTGTTGGATCTCATCTGCTGCTAACCTGACATGGACTCAAGGTACCTCAGCCCACTTGTATATTTCTGGCATTTGTGAGGGGAGTTCGACTTTGGAATTGTTTCCGCTATGCTCTGGGAGAACTTCAATTGCTTTACAGCTGGCCAGGCTACCGTGACATCTTTCTGTATTTAAGTGCTCCAAGCTGTGTATTGCAGCTCGACAATGGATGCCTTCCTGCTCCTACCTTCTTAAACCTTCCGTGAGATACAAGTATGTTTCCACCACCTGTTCCCTCTATTTTGTCACCTATGGTCTATCCTGACTCGGTTTCAGTGACTGCTGCTCTGCTTCTCAGCCAGTTCCCCTTTTTGTTTTCAGGACATGGGACAGGTTAAAGCACGCTAAATATATACACCGTTCAACTTTCATAATTGCTCTTTCTCTTACCACTGTTTAGCTGTGGACACAAACAATTTAGGAGGGACAGGGTACAATTTGAGGCACAGTCAGAGACGTCCCTGAAATTCTGGGACAGCTGAGAGGTATGCATGCCTCTCACATGTTCTCCCTGTGCTTGGCACTCTGTATTTGGCTCGCTTGTACCTTCGCTTGCTCGTTTCCTGGTTCTTCATTATGCTGCTTTTATGGATATATGGACTGTTTCTATTATTTCTGTTGATGGACCCTTCCCTGTCCCTACTTATATGGGGCCCGCTTTCGTGGACATGTTCTGTTTATACATTGGGCTTTTCTCCACCTTCTGGCCATTCATATGAATTGCAGGCTATGCTCTGGCTCATTGATGGGAATCGGGAGGCGTGATTCTTCCCTTCATGGTTATTCCAATGCCCTTGGATCCTCAGCTCCTACGTCGCTCCTTCCTGCCTTAGCCTCCATCGGTTCTTCCCTATAGGGCTTCTGTAGGGCTTCTATGGTTCCTCAGGCCTTCTCCTTAAGTGTGCTTCTGGATGTTCCATTCGGTTCATCGACCATGCCTGCCTGCAATGCTTTACGTGATCGCACCTTTCTTTCACTCATAGACTCCAGATTCAGGACGTTCTTTGCCTCGACAGGTTGCCTACTTTTCTGCCAAGATATTCGCTGCGATCCCTACAATCCTTGATCTACGGTATACATTGGTCTACAGCATCATTTTACTTTCTTGCATCTGCTTTACTTTTACAATGCTACTTCGCACTTAACTGGCTCAGGATACTGCCTCCATTTCAATACCTACTTCTCCTCTACGCCGCCTCACCCAGCTCAGGGCCTAGAGATTTACAGTTTCTACAACCTGCCTTTGCCCTTCGGGCTGGGAGGTTTACCTGCTTCTACTCTATGCCTGCCCCATTCAGCTCAGGGTCTGGAGAGTCACAGCTTCTATGACCTGCCTTTGCCCATTGGGCTGGGAGGTTTACTTACTACTTCGCCTGCTTCTACGACCTGCCTTCGCCCATCGGGCTGGGAGGTTTACCTGCTTCTGCTCTACTTCTGCCTTGCCAGATCAGGGCCTGGAGATTCACACATTCTACTGTATGCCTACATGCTGCCGTGTCAGCTGGCCGGAAGCTCTTTTACTATGGATTCGCATCTGACCGTTTCTTCGTTCCTCGTCTATTCTTGGATGCTTTGCCCTACCGCTTCCGCCGTATGGAATTACTGCTGCTTCACCTTTCCAGGACACTTTGTTGAGCTTCTCCTGAAGACCTTCCTTATCCTGATTGTGCTGTACCGCTTCTTGGACCCTGTGACGCTACTCCATTTGACTCAGCCTCTTCAGTTATCTCCATCTGGGACTCTTATGCTCGACTATTCGGGTCTCGTCAGGTTATTGCTGCCTCAAACATTGAATACCTACAGTTTCGGATGTTATTCCTCTCACCAGGTTGCCATATCTCTGCCACGGTCTCTTCAATGAGATCCCTGCCATCCTTGCTCTACTGGATATGTCACTCCTCAGCACCATTCCATTCTCTAAGTCTGCCTTACAAATGCAGTATTACTCTGCTCTAACTGACTCAAGATACGTCTCCTGGAGGCTATATACCACACTGTATTCCTACTGCTGACCTCCGTAGGTCTGACTGCACTTCCTGTTACCTGGAGCTAGTCACCTCTCTATTTACCTCATTGGCTGATGGATTTGCTGCGCATCTCGTCGAGGGACTACCTGCCATGCTGTATTTCTCCAGCAGAACTCCATAGGTCTGGCTGCACTTCCCATACCTGGAATCAGCCGCCTCTCTCTCTTACTTCACCAGCTGTCAGTTAAGCTGCACTTTCACCAGGGGCTGGTTGCCACGTCCCATTCCTTCTCACCTGCCTAGGTTGGTGCATTCCTTGCTACCTACTCCTCTCTCTTCGGATTCACAGTCCACCTGCCTTGGTTTACTTTTTGGGCTCACCATATTCTACTACTTGGATGCTTCCTAACCTCGCACAAGTGCCTCTGATTCATCCTCTCCAGCCTGCCATTATTCCAGCTCAGCTCTACAGCCGTTGCCTTATATCTTTTCCCAAGACTATACTCTACTCCTATCGTACTTACCAGAACTGGATTCGTCAGTCGGTAACCTGGCTCCAAGCCTTCTGTCATTCCACATGCTGTACAAGCCCTCTATTAGTAGAAACCAGGAAGTCATACTACTTCTATTCATCCTGCCTCATTTGCGACAAAGCTTGGATACAACTAATTCATCTGGTCACCTGTATTGAGTTTGTCAGTCATCAACTTCATCTCCACCATCATACAATTCCCTGGATTCTTATGCCTTCTATCAACTGAAGTCCGGAAGACAGTCTTTTCAATATATCCACTCTCCATTGTTCGAACTGTACATGGATTCTCGAACTCGGAGTTTACTAGGAGGAGATTGCTTCACTGGGCATGTTACAATTCAATACTTTCTTAAGCTCTGTTTCTCCGGATCAAGTTCTACAATTTGGAATTCAGATTAGCTGATTAATTCAATTTGTTAATTAGGATCTCTCTCCTTTAGTATGCCCAGAAGGACAGGCAGGTCAGTAGCCATGGGTCCTCAGAGGTTCTCCTCAAGGGATTTTTTCCTCTCCTGCTTGCTACTGGTCACACTTTCCAGAGTTGGAGGAGGTGATCATCTATTCATATCATTATTAAGGGTGTATTCCTGCTCGACTCATTCATCAGTCAGTTATAGAACAATAGTTGATATTATATTCTTTTTGGGGGGGTCCCATAATACTAAACCAAGATTCCTTCCTACAGGTGGGATACAGAGAAAAGCCAAAACCATCAAATAATATAAAGACTCCCAATTCAAGCATCCAAGCACATTGCTCAATCTATCCGATTCATATGTACTATATTCATTGTCTCTATCATGCTCATGCTAAAGTACCTAAGCACAAATCATTCTATACTACTAGTACCTAGTAAACATTGTCATTTTTGCTGGCCTCTGTATCCAACAACCATCTACATCATCCAGCTACAATATGTTACATAAGCACTGAGCTATGAACCACACATAATATGGGCTCATGGGGACAAATCTGATCGAATTCTTGGACTGAGTGACAAAGGCAGTGGACAAGTGATGGGGGTGGACATACTGCACCTTGACTTCAGTAAAATACTGTTGTTATTATTATTATTAGTAAGCATTATTATCAGAGATAATGTGACCTACTGGAAATTGAACCTGGGACAGTATTCCAGGGGCCTGGGTTCAACTCCCAGTCAGTCACATTATTTCTTTCTCACTACAACTTGTGATTTAAATTGCTTAGTAATGGCTAATACTGCACCAAAATGCATCTAACTGTTATCCTGAAATTCCTAGTTACAGGGTATTCAATACCAGACAATGGACGTGTGTTTGGGAACCCCAGGTCCAACCATGTCAGCCTGCAGCTCAGTGGTTAGAGCAGTAGCACGGTATTCTGGGGGCCTGGGTTCAATTCCTAGTAGGTCACATTATTTCTTTCTCACTATAATTTGTGATTTATAAATTGCTTAACAGTGACTAATACTGCACCAAAAAACATCTAATTGTTATCTTCAAAATGTGTGGGAACACAAATACCAGGGTTAACTGCTTAGGGTCCAAGTTTTGGAAGAGTTGTTCCACCTGTACAGTGGCGGATCACTTTCAAGGTCATGTTGATGACCTATAAAGCCCTACACTGGTTGGGACCCCACTACCTGGAAGAATTCCTGACTTCTTACTGCCCCTCCCACTCCCTCCAATCCCCTGGCTAGGGATAGCAAGAGATTCCCAGGGTAACCTTAAAAACATCTGGTGGAAGAATGTTTGCCTTTATGGCTCCTACCCTGTGGAATTCTCTACCTTGCAAGATACAAAATAGCCTGACTGTGGAGGGTTTTAAAAAAGCCCTAAAGACCTTCCTTTTTAATCAAGCATTTCAGTGATGTAAATTATGTTAAAGTTGTTATGTATAAAATGTTATTTATTATTGTGGTTTTAATGCTGCTTATGGAATTTTGTAAAGGCGCCCTGAGCTTGGGAAGGGCGCCTTATAGAAATAAACTTTACTTTACTACTTACTTTACTTTACTTTACCTGTTTATAAGTAACAGTCTGGAAGTAGAAGGTGCCATGTTGCAATTTTTAGGTAAAGCTTACTCAGGGCCTGTTAGCATGAGAGAGGCAGCTTGCAGCTTATCAAATGTCATACCAACAGATGCAAAGTGGGAGTTTAGCTCTTCCGCTATAAGCTGCTTATCTGAGATAATCTTCCCGTTCACAGAGAGATGTTGGGGCAGGGTTGAGGATACAGTCCCTCCATCTAGTGGGCGGGGTTGAGGATACAGTACCTCCATCTGTGCCTTCACTGACTTCCAAAATTTAGAGGACTCATTTACTCTCAGGAGTTTCTAGTAGCAACTGGCATTTATATCGTGAGTATAAAGTATCTGTATTCTATACCTTGACTGTTTTAGAAATGCTGTAGGGCACTGCTGTACTCAGAACAGTTATTTACAGTATGTCATAAGCATTATGTATGTATTCTGCACCTTGACTGTTTGCAAAATGGAGCACTACTGTACACTGAAAAGCTATTTATAGCATGTTATTTATAGCATAAGCACTATATTTGCATTCAGTACCTTGACTGTTAGAAAAATAGGGCAGTGCTGTACACTGAAAGTTATTTATATCATAAGCATTATACCTGCATTCTGTACCTTGATTGTTTAAGCAATAATACATCACCAGGGGTTATGTTACTGGTCTGTTAATCACTCTCTAGGAGTGTAATATTGCACAAGGTGTAGCTGAGTGCTACATGCTCCTAGAGGGTGATTAACTGACCATTAACATAACCCCTGGAAGTGCTTTATTGCTATTATAATATGAACATTTTTTTTTCTTTTTAAACAGTGTTAAACCTTGTTCAGCATATTATTGGGCACTACATGTAGGTTTAGTAAAAGATTAACATTAAGGTTGATAGAAAGCTTACATCCAATAAGAAAGCTCTATTTCTCAGATCCTTTTAAAATTGAAAAATAGGGCACTGCTCTACTCTGAAAAGTTATTTATATCATAAGCATTATACCTGCATTCTATACCTAGACTGTTTGTAAAACAGAGCACTACCGTTCACTCTCCACAATGGTGTGGTGGACTCATGATTCTTTCAGACTCTACCCAACACAACCATTAGGTGCTTCAGGCCCATTATTTGCCTGTTCGGTTAATTTACTAGAAATCACTTGGTCGCTATTTGCCAGTGTGGTGCCACTTTAAGATATTATTTAACCACTGTATTTTTGTCTAACCTCAATGATAACATGGGTCTTTATAACAGTTCTGTGCTCAGTGGCCAGCCTAACTAGTGTGCTGTCTATATTTATTTATTTATTGATTGATTTGTCTGTGTATTTGTATATTTGTTAATTTATTTATTCATCTATTTATTTATTTCAAAAGTATTACCAGGAAAGTCATACGGATCTGGTATCAGCTAATTTGGGAAGGGTCAGGAACAGAACAGATACAAGGTACAATGTACAAAAAAATACAATAATATGGAAATAACTAAACAAAATATACAATTATAAGAAAATGCTTCAAGAATGAAATTGTCACACAGTTAATTACCATACAGTAAAATTCAAAAACAGATAAAAGAACTCTAAACAGTGAGCAACAAAGTACAGTAATAATATGAGGGACACAGAGTAATGAGTGATGAGCTTGGGAAGAAGGGCTTAGGTAGTATTAGCGCGGTGTGAAAGGCAGGTGACAGAAATCTTCCCCAATATCAGTAACAACTGCAGACGTGAATAGAGAAACCATGGAGGAGAGATTTCAGAGCAGGAAGGAGCAAAGCAAATGGAAGGGGAAGAGAGACCCATATTTTAGAGAAATGAAACTAGAAGGCAGCTTCGCCAGTTGTAGATTTCATTGCTGGGAGAGCCAGACAGCAAAAGCATGCATTGCAAATGAAGTAAGAGCTAGAAAGGGGGATATGCAGGAAAGAAGCAATATATGAGGGGAAGAAGCCAAACCAAAATTTGGAGATAAAGGAGGTACTGTGGCAAAGGTGCCTGGCATCAATAGAGGGCAGGGATAAGGAGGTATACAAAGAACAGTGGTGAGTATGCAGAGGTTTGTCAATGACAAATTGACAGAAGGGGCCCAATTTTACAAGCTGCCTGCATTAGACACAACTTGCAACTGAAAGGGGAGCAGCATCCGATTCAGTTGCGGCAACTGCTAAAGTCGCTATTCCAGAACGTGTGCTGCAAGTGGCAAACTTTCTGAATAGCTTTCATCATGGCGGCCCTGCACCAGGAAGAGGGACAAAGTCAGAGGATGTGGCACAGGGCCGGACACAGCCCAAGACAAGGGCAGGGTTGCTGAGGTGCCCAAGGGCACCAAGCCCAGAACCCTGGCACAATGGGCAAGACTGTGGCACAGGGTGACTTGCCCCATAGGGCACTGTGCCACAACTGTCTGGGCACCCAAGTGCCACCTGGATGGATTACCTGCTGTGGCAGGCTATTGCCCACCCCCCACCTACTGTGGTGGTACTATAGTTCCCCCCCAATGTAGAGGTAACCCCAATCCTCCATTGCTGTCTGTGAATAAGACAAGTGCAGTCCCAGTCCATATTCTCTACTCCATCCACCCCGGGTCCCCACCATGCCCACAACACACCACCCACACAGTACATGGTGGTCTAGTGGTCCACTCACTCACCCTGACAGGCAGTGGACTTCCTCCACCCCTTCCCCAACATGCATCCATGACTGGCACAGTCCTCCTCACACCACCACCATGGCCAGTTGCAGAATGCATACAGCATATGCTGTACACTATATAGTATACAGTGTACAGTAATGCAGTCATAAATGCATTCCATGGCTGGTCATGGAGGTGTGAGGAGGGCTGTGCCAGTCACGGATGTGTGTCAGGGATGGGGGGGTAGGGAAGTCCACTGCCTGTCAGGGCGGGGTGGATGGGGAGGCCACTACACCACCAGGTACTGTGTGGGCAGTGTATTGTGGGCATGGTGTGGGCACAGGAGGATAGAGTGGGGGACATTGACTGGTACTGGACTTGTCTCAATCATAGGTGGCAACAGGGGATTGGGGATACCTCTGCACTGGGGGGGATGAGGACTTGGACCAGGGTTTTTTTCACAAGAGTCAACAGGGGTCAGGGCGCCATTGGACTTGGGAGGGGCACTATCTCACCAATACCAGAACACACAATCATTTTGGAGGGGTGACAGCTACATGGCAGTACTGCCTGGGCAGAGAGGTAACCAGGGACCATGCCAGTGCACATTGGTGCCGTCTCGATTCTTGTCACATGCTGGAGTGGGTTGCCACCTCCCAGACATGCCCCCATCAGGACATGCCCTGCTCCTGGTGTGCCCCTACAGGCCCCTGTCCCACCTCAACCCATTGCCACAACCCACTTGGACCACCTCCTGGCTGGTCTAAGTTGTAGCTCTATGATAGAGCTTCCAAACTCCCAAAAAAGAGGATGTGACAGCCCCACCATGGTGCAAGCCCCCTTGCAACATGGTGCCCTGGGTTGTTGGATGTAACCCTGGTGTAAGGGGGCTTTACTGCAGCTGTCCCTGCATCAGACACAGGCCACATTGTAGAATCCTATTAGATGTAAGTTGTGCTGTAACTCACCACTTGTATCAAACACCTTTGCTGCAACTCTCTTGCATCGGGCACACCTGACTGAGAATCAGGTCCAAAGACTGAAAGAGGGAGTCCAGTCCAGCTAAAGTGGACTTTAGGGCAACACTGTAAACAATATCTCCATAGTCAAAAATGGAAGGAATCATCTTTGTGAGGACTGTGCTCTGAACAGGAAGCAGGATGCTTCTCTTATTTTTGTAAAGCGCACCAAGTTTGGCATGCAGCTTCTCATAGATAGCATCCACATGAGCAGATAAATCAAGGTGGTGACCCAGCTAGACCCCGAGGTGCTTGAAAGAGGAGGCTCCTTCAATAGATGCACCATCAAGAGTATGAAAGGAAAGAAGATGGGAAACTAGCAAGCTGCTGCCTGGTGCAAAAAGTAACAGGGATTGTTTTCATAGCATTGAGAGATAATTGAGTATTTCATAACCAGTGCTGGATTTTATTAAAGTCCAGTTGGGCTGATTAGTAAGGTCAGAGGCAGAGGAGTCAGAGGGAAAGAGAACCATGTCATCTGCGTACCTGTGATTTCTTTTCATGTCATGACTCTAAAGCTGGCCAGCTCAGATTCATGGGCACAGAACACGTCCTTTTTTTAAAGAAAGAGGACAACAGGATAAATGCCCTCCTTATAAAGGAAAGCTATTGGATATTCACACTAAACAGTGTGAAGCCTGGCAGTTTAAATGATCACTGGGATATTAAACCGTAACTGCTAGACTAATGTTTTGACCCCAAAAAAGTAACTATTATGTCCTGATATTGCATTCTTGTGAAACTGAAATGTATGAGTTTCGTGTTTATTTGCTTGGTTTCTAGATTCCATCTAGACTATTGTCTGTCAGCAGTTCATTAGTGATAACATTTGATGCCATTATTCACAAAATCATTATTTTTATTTTGTAAATTGCATAACCCTAGTATAAAAGTATGGTCTGATGATGGTCACCCTTATGAGCAGAGAAATTCATTTTATTTCTTAACTAATTCATTGGGGAACATTTTTTTACAGACAATTGTGCAGCAGTGCAACGAAAATGGGCTAAAATTTGACCCCACCTGTTTTTCTTCCTAACTGATGCCAGATGTCTTGCAATTTATTTTGTTGGCAAACTTTTAAGTTTTCGTTATCATTTAAGAATGTTATAAAAGTTTTAAAATAATTATTTCTCAAGAAAAAAGATGGCCACCTCATTTTTGCATAGACATAATACTAAGGACCTGTAGAGGGTAAGAATGCAGACAAAAATGCAAATGTACAATATACAGAATAAGAAGCATCCAGAAAACCCAAATCAACAGTTCTGCCAATATTTTTCATAACTATCACAGAAAATTATTTTTTGGGAATAACTTTTTGGTTGCACTGCTGCCTTAACATTCAGACTAAGAGATGTTTCATTGTGGGGTTTTCATTAGTTAATTTTAGAATTTAGTTTTTCATTCCCCATACAATATTAAGCTGTAACTATTTGTTATCTGTTTCCATCAGGCAATACTGTTCTATCTTTCCTTCACCCTGGTAGCAACTGAAACCTGTTGATCGCAGTGAACTATATAAGATCACAGCTGTATGAGATTCTCCTTTCTTTCTGTTAAAAGGTTTTCGATACAGTTCTACATCTATAGTCATTTTGCATTAAGCAAATAATTGTGAATTTAAGTACGTTGTAGACAATGTGATGTATTAGGGATAATCATTCTTTGTATAGACTTTTGTTTTTATTTAAGTATATGTAAATATGTATCAATTTAACTTATGTTTATTCATGAGGTGATGGTGTAAGTTAATCATGTGTCTCTTTCATGAATCGTGCCCCCGGATGAAGGTTTTCTGACCTGAAGTGCCACGGTATTGTGGCAGTGGTAAGGTCTGTGTGCACACCCTGCTGTATTTTGGCAATTAAAGCATGTGAAACTAAAAAGGAGTAGTGCACTGGGTGTGCATTGGTGCTCAGTTTTTTTGGAGTTCTGTACCTATGAATGAACACAGAGAAGCAGACAAGGGGGAGGTAATTTAGAAAAATCGAGGAAAGAATTGGGTCAAGGACAGACCCTTGGGGGATGCCTGAGCTGATAGAGAGTTGGAGGGGGAAGAGGAAGTAGCCAATACTGACAGCTTGCAGCCTGCCCTCAAGGTAGGAGTGGAACCACTCAGCCGAGGAGATAGAGAGTCCAGCTACTTTAAGCTTGTCCAGGAGAATAGGATGGGCAAAAATGTTGAAAGCTTTGGCTAAGTTGACAAAGATGCTGTAGGTGACAAGGCCCTGATCTATGCCAGGGAGGATAGCATCAGTGAGCTGGAGGAGAGAGATGGAGGTGGAATGGGACTTTGTAAAGCCAGACTGGAAAGGAGTGAAGAAGAAGGCTGAGTCAAGAAAAGGGGAGAGTTGGGAGAGAACAAGATGTTCATGGAGTTTAGGCAGTGTAGGGAGAAGAGAGATAGGATGGAAGTTACTAGGGGAAGAGAGGTCACTCTATTTAGAAAGAGGAATGACAGTAACCAACTTCCAAGAGTTAGGGGCATTGAATAAGGAGAAAGAGAGGTTAAGAAAGTAGGTGATAAGGAGGGCAATGGCATAAGCAGAGAGATACAGGAGTCTGGAGTCAAAACCATCAGAGCTCCAACCTTTGTGAGGGATTAGAGCCAAGAGGGCCTTAACAGCAGCAGCAGGAGTTGTGGGTGAGAATGAAAAAAGGGAGGAGTGGGCAGTAGGATGGTAGAGGAGGACTGTGCAACAGAAGATAAGAAGAGAGAGAGGGAGAGAAGGAGGAGGAGGAAGACAGAAGGGATCAGGCACAGGAGGTGAAAAAAGAACTGAAAGATGAGGTGACTGCAGTGGGGTCAGAGATAGCAGTATCACCCATCTTGAATACAGGGAGATGGGACTGGGTCGGAGGGGAGAAAAGGGCATTAATTGCCTTCCAGAATTTCAAGAGGTGATTAAAGTTGTTCTGGAGTATCTAATTATTGTTCTTAAATCATCTTCAGGAATTTAGAGCTAACTCCCCCAGGTACTGCCAGTTACATTATGTCCTATTATTTGAATGAACTCCTGCTGTCCTTATTCAGGAAAAAGCATATATACTCCATGTATCTGCTTGCTTTCTTTCCTGTGGTAGTCCTATCCTCCCTTGGCATTCTCCTCACTCAGAATATTCTGCTATTTACTCTCTTAAGAATAACCACAAGGAAAGGAGTCAAGGAGGAAGCAACACCTGGGAAGTAGTTAATTTATCAAAGAAAAAGCTCACTGAAAATCAAATCAGTGTACTACAAACAAGACTAAGTTTCACCCTCACACCAGAAGTACACAAATGTAATAATTGCGTTGAACTGCTTAACATTTTTAGGAAGCTTCACTTGCATTTCTATTTTGCCAACATGGGTAGAATTCATGGTGATGAGCAAGTTTCAGGCTCAGTTGCTTCACATAATAACAGAGAGGACTTGTATTTTCTTATTTATGCTCTAGAGGATCCTGGGGTACTAAACAATGAGGATGAATTAAATGGGTCTTCATTGGGAGAATTAATGTATGCTGTCTCTTTAATGGGACATTCAGATATTTTAATGGCCTCATTAGCTGCAAGTAGCCCAGGTGTTAGTTTTGATCATTGAGGTTAGGAAGATCGAAAGTCACAGTTCAAACCCAAAACTAGCTTCAGTCCAGACACTTTTGATTCAGCAATTACTGTCTTCCAGAGAACAGTCACAAGTGAGGTAGAACAATTATTCGGTAAAGCCTGGAATTTAGGCAATGGTAATTTGAGTGAGAGGGAGAAAAGGGCATTAGATGAGTTGATAAAAATGGAAGATATGATTACACGTCAAGTGGATAAAGGAGGAAATGTTGTAATTTTGAATAGAGATTATATAAAGGAAGTGAATAGGCTGTTGAGCGACAGTTCCACATATTTGAAGTTAAACCATAATCCAATGGGGATGTTCAAAATTGAATTTTATGAATTGGTTGATAAAGCTTTAAGGGAAGGACTAGTCACTCAACAGGAGGCTGAGCTTTTGAAAGTTAAACATCCAGTTTTGGCCACATTTTATCACATTCCCAAGCTGCACAAGGATGTTTTAAATCCACCAAGATGGCCAATAGTCTCGGGTGTAGGGTCATTAACAGAAAATTTGAATAGGCTTGTGAATTATTTTGTACAGCCTATAGTTATGGATTTGAAATCCTACACCCGAGACTCAACCCATTTAATGTGTAGGCTGCGAAATGTGATATGGCAATCTGAATTTTTATGGATTAGCCCAGATGTAACCTTCCTCTATACTAGCATACTGCGTGAGATGGGGCTTAAAGTCCTTGATTACTTTTTATGAAGACAAGAGAGGAGCAATGCACCATCTGCTCACTTTTTGACTGAAGCAGCCAGCTTCATATTAAAGCACTTTTTTTTTTTACTTTTAATGGAAGGATCTATTTACAGCAGAAAGGAACAGCCACGGGGGCTACAATGGCGCCTTCATTTGTATACATATATGGGCTGGTGGGAACAACTTTGCATTTTTGATGATGCAGAAAATAGATATCAAGAGCAGATATCTTGAACCATGACTGGGACATAAACATACCAGGATACACTATCTACAGGAGGGACAGGGAGGGTAAAAGAGGAGGAGGAGGAGTAGCTCTCTACATAAGGGAAGGAATCAAAGCAACAGAACAAAAGGGAAAACAGGGAGGAGAAGAAGCACTGTGGGTAAATTTGGAGACCGGCAATGGCACCACAATCCGCACAGGGGTTGTATACAGATCCCCTTCTCAGGGGGAGGAAATGGACAAGGGAATGATAGAAAGAATACTTAGAATGGCAGAAAAGGGGATATTGCTGATGGGTGATCTGAATATGCCAGATGTTAACTGGAGTGCAGTTGCAGCAGCCACTTCAAAGAGTGGGGTTATTCTAGATGCCCTACAGGGGGCATGCCTTAGACAACTAATATTGGAGCCCACTCAGGAGGGAGCAATCTTACACCTGGTTCTCTCAAATGGAGATGAAGAGAGGATCACAGATGTAGAAGTGGGTAGCCATCTGGGAACTAGCGACCATCGAACAGTATGGTTCACAATAAACACAGTAACAGAGTCAAGCTTACAAAGGCAAAAGTACTGGACTTTAGGAGGGCTGACTTTGCTAAATGGGTGAGTGCCTAAGGAATGCACTAGCAAATGGGCAGGAAGGAGGGTGGAAGAACAATGGGAATAATAAAACTGCCATCACAGAGGTAACAAGCCTTGTGTGAAGCAAATAAACAAAACGAACGATGTAAGAAACCACTATGGTTCTCAAAGGAAGTGGCAGTGAAGGTTCAAGAGAAAAAGAAAGCATTCAGGAAGACAAGGAATCACAGAAGGAGCAGGACAGAGAACTGTATCAGTTAAAGCAAAAGGAAGCTGGGAAGGCAGTCAGAACAGCAAAGGCCCAAACCGAGGAAAAGATAGCCAACTCAGTTAAGAAGGGGGATAAAACCTTTTATAGGTACATCAGGGAGCGAAGGAAGACCAAGGGAGGGTTAGTGAGGCTTAATAAAGAGGAGGGAGGGTGGGCAGAGGGTGACTGTGAAAAGGCAGAGATACTAAACAAATAATTTTGCTCAGTATTTACAAAGGAAGTGGGGGAGGTACCTAAAACAAACAGTAGAAACACTCTGGATACAGAAGTTGATACCAGCCCATTTACAGAAGAAAGGGTTCTGAAAGAACTCTTAAAACTGAAGGTGGACAAAGCAATGGGGCCTGATGGGATTCATCCCAGAATTCTAAAAGAACTAAGGGTAGAACTAGTGACACCACTGACTACCCTCTTTAACAAATAATGGGAGGGTTGGGTGGTACCCGAGGACTGGAGAAGGGCAGATGTGATTCCCCTTCACAAAAGTGGGAGCAAGGCAAAAGCAGAAAACTACAGACCTGTTAGTTTAACCTCAGTGGTAGGGAAAATGATGGAATCACTTCTGAAGGAAAGAATTGTTGAGTATCTAGAGGCCAGAGGGCTCAGGACCCAAGGCAGTATGGATTCACAGTGGAAGGTCATGCCAGACAAATCTGATAGATTTCTTTGACTGGGTGGCCAAAGTAGTAGATCAGGGAGGGGCCGTGGACATGGCCTACCTAGACTTTAGCAAGGCATTTGACACAGTCCCACACAAAAGATTAATATACAAGTTAGCCAGCCTGGGAGTGGGTCCCAAGATGACAGCCTGGGTAAAGAATTGGCTGGAGAATAGGACACAGAGAGTATTAGTAAATGGAGTCCACTCTGAAGAAAGGGGGTTACTAGTGGGGCACTTGAGGGTTCAGTATTAGACTGGTGCCTTCAATGTCTTTATAGTTTACATTGCAGAGGGACTGGAAGGAAAAGTATGTCTCTTTGCAGATGACACAAAGATCTGCAACAGAGTTGATGCACAAGGTGGGGTGGAAAGGATGAGAAGGGACTTGGCAAGGTTAGAGGAATGGTCAAATGTATGGCAGCTTAGATTCAATGCTAAGAAGTGCAAGGTAATGCACCTGGGAAACAAAAACCAGGGAAGAGTACACAATGGGGTTGAGATACTAACAACAACAAAAATGGAAAGGGACCTCGGGTAGTCATATCAGATGACCTAAAGGTGGGCAAGCAATGTGAGAGGGCAGCAAGGAGGGCTGGGGGATACTGGGATGCATAGGGAGAGGCATCACCAGTAGAAAACAGGAAGTTATTATCCCTCTGTACAGACAGTTGGTGAGACCCCATCTGGAGTACTGCGTGCAGTTCTGGAGACCCAATCTCCGAAAAGACATAGACAGGATGGAGGCTGTCCAGAGGAGGGCAACTAAAATGGTGCAGGGTCTGCACCGGAAGACATATGAAGAGAGACTTAAGGAGCTGAATATGTATAGCCTCAAGGAAAGGAGGGAGAGTGGGACATGATAGAAACTTTCAAGTACCTCAAGGGAACCAACAAAGTCCAAGAGGGTAACATCTTTCAAAAAAGAGTGTGCAAGAACAAGGGGCACAATTTGAAGATAGAAGAGGGGGCTCAGAGGTAATTTAAGGAAGTATTTTTTCACAGAGAGGGTTGTGGATGCATGGAATGGCCTTCCGGAGGAGGTTGTGGAGTCAAAAACAGTGGTGGAATTCAAGCATGCATGGGACAGTCATAAGGCAATTCTAGGGGGTGGGGATAGGAAGAAGTAGGCTGCTGGTTAACTAGGATCTGCAGCTTATCCATTAGGTAGGGAAATGGGCAGACTGGATGGGCCAAGCGTTTCTTATCTGCCGTCAAAATCTATGTTTCTATGTTATGTTTCTAGGTGGTGCATTAGCACCATTTCATTGATGATATACTTATCATCTGGAGTGGATCTAACCAGTCAGCAGAAGCCTTTATTTAGGGACTCAGTGGTAATGGGCTCAATGTGTCCTTCACAGCAAGGATATCTGATGAGCGTATTGAGTTTCCTGACTTAAACTTGCAAGCAAAACCTGGGGAGAAAATTGCCATTTCTGGTTACAGAAAACCTAGAGCTGGGAACACAGTGCTTCATATATAATGTGGACTCTATGATGCTGGTTCAACAACTATGTTGTCAACCACCATTACAGTGATGGATTTATGTCGACCGCAAGTTGCGGTCGACATAAATCCGGCAGGAGACCCCAGTTGTTTTTCCTCACCTGTTCCAGACAGGTTGTTAAAATAACTACTTTTAGCTTTCTTTATCTGTTTAAGAAAGGTGTTCCTTGACTAGCGATATTTGTCCCATGCTGCTTTTGTATTTAACTTTTTAGCTATTTTCCATAATCTTACTCTGTTTTTCTCTGTAAGCCTAAAGTCCCAGTATACCATTCTGCATTTTTTAATTTTACCTTTCTTTTATGAACTGGGGCATGGTAATTGCACACAAACATAAATTCATCATAGAAATAGTCCCAAGCGCTATTTACCTCCAGGGTGAGACTCAGTCTCTTCCATTCTCTTCCCTCTAAATCAGTCATGAAACTCAAATAATCAAAGTGTTTCATTTGTCATGATTCCTTAATTACAAATTTGTCCACCCTTTTTTGGTGTTTCTGGATGCAAAATGTGACCTGATGGTCACTAAACGCATCCAGCAACACACCATAACTAGTATAACTGTCAGGATCAAAAATGAAAATTAAATCCAAGATGGTTAATAGATTTATATTCCTAGGATTTAGTCTGGTAGAGATCTTTGTCAGCTGGGTTAGCCCTGCACCTAGCATCAGATCCATGAGTCTGCCGCCCAGGGGAGGGCCGGACCAATCCACACTGAGACCACCCATCATCAGTATTTCATTGCTATGCCTATATGGATACAGAAAGTCTTGAATTTTAGCAACATTTTCCTCCCTACCTTTTGGGGGTAAATAACACCCCAAAATTAAAATAGGCTTGTTACCAGGCATCTTTAATTCTAGTACAATCTTCTCCATCCCTGGAGTCTGTGCGCAATTAGAATCAATAAAAGATATATCCAGAGCAGTTTGCCCATATATTAAACCCCCCAACCCTTTTACTATGATCCTGTCTCCAACTTTGTTATCCCTGTACTTATATCTCTGAGTCTTCTATTCTATCGTTTAGCCTATTTTCCGTAGTAATCACCACTCTAGGGTTGTGTTCCAACATCCATTCTCTCACCCTGCATATTTTTGGAGCCAAGTTGCAAATATTAAAGTGTATAAAACTGTCCCCCCTGCCCTCCAAACTGTCTGGTACCTCCCTCATCCCTGTGTGTGGGCCTGTATTTAACCGCACACCCCCCCTGCAAGTATTAAGCACATCAAGAGCATACCTTTAGCTTTTGTTATTCTTTTTAGGTACAGTTTAACTCTTAACATTATCCTGAGTTGGCTTCCATTTTTAAATTGCATTCTTATCTCTAACATAGCTTTAGCACCGTTTGCTACTGCCTTCACTAAATTAATGCGAGTCATTTGCTACAGCATACCAGGGGCTAAACCCAAGACCGTGTATGGGGGAGAAAAAGCAGAAGGAGTTGCTGTCTCTCCACTTACTCTATAAATAACTTTTATGTTTGCTTGCACGCATGTGCAAGAAACATAATGACACCATACGAGAATTCGTAGGTGTGCCTCCCACACTTCCAATGCCCTGTTCCCTTTTGCAGGCACGGCTGCACTGCACCAGTGAATGTCCGAGCTGTCTATGACAGCCGTTCAGATGCAGTGGCATACAGTTGAAAGGAAAACACTGCAGACAATTTGCATACTGTTGTCAGCAGTATGCAAATTGTCTACATCTGCACCGCATTTGAACTGTCTGTCATAGACAGTCCCCCCCCCCACAAACACATAGGTGCACGCTGGGAGCCCACCCCAGCATGCTCATGCGCTCCCCTGTACATCTGACGAGGGTGCCGAATCCACTGTTGGCTCAGTGCCCCCCCAGCACACTTCCAGGTGCCATGCTGGGAGCCCACCCCCGGGTGGCAAACGTCGATCTGCTGCCCCCCATAAACACACTTCCAGGTGCCACACTGGGAGCCCACCCCAGTGTGGCAAATCACTGTATGGCTGACGGGGGTGCAAAATCCCCTGTCGGCTCCTTTGCCCCCAAAACAAGGGTTCCAGCTGCCATGCTGGGACCCCACCCCAGCATGGCAAAATTCCCGCGTTGTCTTCCTAAAAGAAAAAAAGACCTAAAAACAAAAAACGGTCCCTCGTTGATTGTTTTGACCCTCCCCACTCGCGCCCACCCTCTGTGCACTCTTGCCTCACACCGCCACCTCACCCACCAGAGTCCAACGCACGATCTTCGGTGGACCAGGAACACGTCTGCACTCTTCAAAGCCGACCGTGAACTAATGAAATGCCAGTAAGCTGTATAATGGAATAAATAGGGTTTTTCAACTTTGATGCATATCTCAGGCATTTTTGAGAATTTTTTCACCAAATCTTCAACATGGGGTTCTTGGGATCCCACCTCATGAATTCTGGCATTGTCATTTTGTTATTCATTCCCACAAGGTGATTTCGCGGTCACTGCGCGGAGCCACCTTTTGGGACTGATTTACGAAACAACTGTGTCACAGTTCATGAGGTAGGCCCCCAAAAACCCTATGTTGAAAATTTGGTGAACAAAATTCCCAAAAATGACTGTTTTATGAGCATGCATTGCGCAGTTCCTATGAACACTCGTAAGTTTGCGAATTTTTAATATTTTCACTCCAGATTTTCAACATTGCCATTTTACCACATCTTCTTGTGAACAGTACAGCTGTCATTTTTCACATCTCTCCCAAAAGGTGTTTCCACACATGTAGTGCACAATGGTACAGTCAGTGTGCAAAATCAATGTTTGGGACAGATTAAGAAAATCACAGAGACACTGTTCATGAGAAGAGGTCTTAAAACGGCTATGTTGAAAATTTGGTAACAAAAGACCATAAAATTACTGTGTAACGAGCGTGCATTGCGCAGTTTCCACATACTCTCATAAGTTCACGAATTTGTAATATTTTCAGTCCAGATTGTCAACACTGGCATTTTTCAACACCTCCTTATGAACAGTACAGCTGGCATTATTCACACCCTGGCAGAAATATGTTTTCACACTTCTGGTGCAGAAATGCATGGTTGCTGTGGGAAATCAGTGTTCAGAACAGATTAAGAAAATTACAGTGACACTGTTCATGAGTGGAGGTCCCAAAATGCCTGTGTTGACAATCTGCTGTAAAAAATCCACAAACTAGTTACATTACGGGTGTGCATTGTGCAGTTTCTATGCATGCTCGTGACTTCACCAGTCTTTTTATATTTTCACTCCAGATTTTCAACATTGCCATGTTTTACACCTCCCCATGAACAGTACAGCTGTCATTTTTCACGTCCTGTTTGAAATGTGTTTTCGCACCAGTGGTGCCAAATGGCATAGTCACTGTGCAAAATCAGCTTTCCACTAACAAACTGATATTGCCACTGTTCAAGAGGTGGGGGGGTCACAAAAAAACCATGTTTAAAATTTGGAGTGAAAATACCAATGAACGCCTGGGACGTTAGGGTTTCTGACCATAACGTCCAACCCTGTAAAGACTGACAGGCATGAGGGGTGTGACTTGGGATTGTTGCCTGTAATACTCCTGCCATTCCACCCCCACCCACACCCTACAGGCAGTGACAGGCATTGAGGTGTGTCTTGGACTATTTGGCCCCAAAGTTCACCCCATTCTCCTATACTGCACCCATCTCACCATATTTCTTATGTGATGGGTTGAGCATAAGGGCCAAAGACTCCAAGGCACACTGTGACTCTTGTTGGTGCCTGCAGGGTAGGTTGTGGAGAAATGGCATGGCCCTTATGCCTGATGACCCAAAGGCACACCCCAGTGCCTGTCAGTCTCTGCAGGGTGGTGGTGGGGTTGGCTTCAGTTCAAAACTTCACTGCCGTTCCTGTTATGCATCTCTCTAACTCCTACACTGCCAATGCCAATGCCAGCAAGCAAACATTCAGCACTGAAAAATGCTTGTTTGACTTGAGCTTGTGTTGTGACCATTATCTGCACAGATTAATGCTATCCACGCAAAAAACAATACCAACTTAATCAAACATTTTCCCATTTTACTTAAACATAAAAAGGAATACTTGCAATATCAGGTCTTATCGGGCCTCAAGTCGGGTTTCAGATGTTTTAATACGTACCTTTCCTTTGTCAGAATACAAGCCCACAGGGAGAATATTTCCCTGTGGGCTTGTGGGGGTTATTAGTAGGGTACTACAGGGTTCAGTACTGGGACCAGTCCTCTTTAATGTCTTTATAAGTGACATTTGCAGATGACACTAAGATCTGCAACAGGGTTGCTACAGAAGGTGGGGTGGAGAGGATGCAAAGGGACTTGGCAAGGTTGAAGGAATGGTCAACTATATGGCAGCTTAGACTCAATGCAAAGAAGTGCAAAGTAATGCACCTGGGAAACAAAAACCCAGGGGAAGAGTACACAATGGGGGGTGAGATAATAACTACAGAAATGGAAAGGGACCTGGGGGTAGTCATATCAGATGACCTTAAGGTGGGCAAGCAATGTGAGAAGGCAGTAAGAAGAGCTGGTGGGATACTGGGATGTATAGGGAGAGGCATCACCAGTAGAAAACGGGAAGTTGTTATCTCTTTGTACAGACAGTTGGTGAGACCCCATCTGGAGTTCTGTGTCTAGTTCTGGAGACACCATCTCCACAAGGACATAGACAGGATGGAGGCTGTCCAGAGGAGGGAAACTAAAATGGTGCAGGATCTGCACCAGAAGACATATGAAGAGAGATTAAAGAAGCTTAATATGTATACACTCGATGAGAGGAGAGAGAGGGGGGACATGATAGAAACTTTCAAGTACATCAAGGGAATCAACAGAGTCCAAGAGGGTAGCATCTTTCAGAAAAAGAGATGTGTAAGAACAAGGGGGCACAATTTGAAGGTAGAGGAGGGACAGCTCAAAAGTAATGTGAGGAAGTATTTTTTCACAGAGAGGGTTGTGGATACGTGTGTAACCCCCTTGTTACCCGGGATTACTAGAATACCAGTAAGACCTAGTGGTAGGCAGGGAAGGCAGCTTGTGAAACTCCAGTTAAATGGATTTCACACTGTTTCACTCTGTTCTCAGCCTCAGCTGAGACTGAGGGATAACATCACCATAGAACTCTCGCAGCTGTATGCACCACACTGGAATGCTGTAGTTGGAAGTTAGGATAGAATGTTGGGGATTTTTGAACAGAGTCTGTGTGCAGTCTTGGAGAGAGGAGCAGCACAGCAGTCTGTGTGCAGGCTCTCAGAGCCTTAAGCTCTGTTTTAGAGCTACTGTAAGGGAGATGTGTGTTTCCACCGAAATAGGAACACAGTAAGTTGATTGTTGAAGTGGTGGAGACCGCTGTTACTGGTCCATGTGCCCCACCCCTGAGGGGATGGGGGTGGAAAGGTTTGCCTGTTTTCCAGGGGCAACCCTCCTGGTTCCAGCTAAGGAAGACGCTGCCTATTTCAAGTTGTGCTGCAGCACCAGAAGTTGTGGGAGAGAAATTCCTGTGAGGAATCACCTGTGGGACACCTGCAACCAAAGGGTGAGTTCGCTCTGACATAGGGCCTATGTTTTTTCACCTGAACTGTTAAAACGTGGGGATTGGACTACTTAATCTGTAGGAGGTCTAGTGTAATAGACATTGCCGGTTAACTCAAGTAGGTTCAAGTCCAGCACAAAGAGTGAAGTAAAGTGGGGGATTGGACTGCTTAATCAGTGGGGGGCCTAGACCAATGGGCTAAGCCAAGTAAAAGTATGTTCAAGTCCAGCACAATGGGAAAGCAAGACAAGTAGAGGAAATGTGACATACATTTAGCCTTAATCTACATTGCCAAGCTTTACAGAATGAGATGTTTAATGTCCAGAGAAATGGCCGGGTATGAATTGTGGAAGCGAGAGGTGGGAGACTCCCCCCATCAGTAGTAAACAAATTCACCTCTACGGATTTGCTCTGTGGCAACTTTACTTTCTCTCAGGTACTTGGCCAGTGCCTGAGGAAAGTACCCAGACGTGGTAGTAATAGGAAGTTTCCCTGACAGAGCTGAGGTGCTCTTAGGTGGTTTAGGGAGCCACCAGCAAATGTTTCCATGACATATGGAAGGTGTCCGAATGGCCGGCAAGGGAGCCAAGCCAGGGGAAAACCCAGAACCTTGAACAAGTTCTGGCTGTGTACCCAAAGCAGCATGCAAGTTCGGTCTGTGTGCCCGGTGGGTTCAGAGCCTGAGGGCTGAAGTGTTGAAGGAGTGTTCTTGATTCTCTTAATCTGCATTACCAGGAGTGTAGCCCCGTGTGGGTCCATCTATGCTTTGTTGTTCTGCTTGGATGTGAATAAAAGCCACACTTTAGAATCCCATTCCTGGTATTGGACATTACAGTTATTGCTTCCTGTGTTCAGAGTTACTTGGGTGCCCCTGTGCAGAGTAGCCAAACCTAGCCTTTGTGCCGAGTGACCTATTCCTCCCTGAACCAAGTCCTCACCTGGTACTGCTGTCAGATTTAAACAGCATACCACCTGTCGTTTGCAAAATGATGGGGGTGGGTTTTACACGTTGTCTTGCCTAATCGAAGAGTCACAAAGGAATAATCACACTTGGCATTCACACATCAGCACAATTTATTGCAAGCAAAAGATAATTACACTTCATTTAGCAGCAATGTCACTATCAGCATTAATGATTACACTTTAGCATTCATTCATTAGCAATATTACTATCAGCATTAATATATACTTCAATTAAGCAAAACATGATACATCACCGATTCAATAAAGCATCATCCAAGCCTTTTCCCAGTAGCTGGGGAAGCCCCTAAATCATCTCACAGCCTGGCCAGGAGTTTTGAACCAGGAGAAAGTTCCACAGCGATGCGTCCACCCTGCAGATGAGGCTTCCAACCAGGCATTGAGAAAGCTACATTTATATCTTATTCTATGCTAAAAATAATCGTGCAGCCTTCATAGTGTTGTTTTCCCACATTCTAGAAGCTGGCCGGGCTCCCAGGATGCTGCAAATTCACACGATAAAGACTGCTCAGAATTCCCTACACCTGCTAGGTCACTGTGCTCCAAACACTGGCCGGGTGCCTAGAACACTATGAGCTAAGCAGAAGTTTAAACAAAACTACAAAAACAGGTTGCCTGATAATATGCAACCTTCAAGTCAGCAAGATACACTGTCTGAAGCAAAACATAATAATGAGGCTATCTAAAAAGCAAAACACCAATTAAATGAAGCAGCATGTAAAATGGAGTCACACAATACAAAATGGAGTATAAAATGACATACATTACATGAAATAGCATACAAAATGGAGTGACAATAATCAACATATTATACTATCACTACACACGTGGAACAGCCTTCCTAAGGAGGTAGTGGACTCAAAAACAGTGGAGGAATTTAAGAATACATGGGACATACATAATGCAATTCTAGTTGTGGGTAGGAGGAAGTAGGCTGTTGGTTAACTAGGATCTGCAGCCTATGCATTAGATAGGGAAATGGGCAGACTAGGTGGGCCAAGCAGTCCTTATCTGCCGTCAAATTCTATGTTTCTATGTTTCTCTCACCAAGTGGTGCCACTCACGCTCATGCCCCATACTCATGCTGGAGTGCAGCTTGGAGGTTTAAATGCCTGCCAAAACCCCTCCCTCTGAGGCGTTCCTGGTCAATGATTGGCTTGCTGCCAAGTCCCCTTCACCCATGGGTACCATGGCTACCTCAGACACTCCCCAGTTCAAACAGCAGCATAGATTGCAAAGTGCAGGCAGTCAGTGCTCACTGTCATTAAGTGAAGGTGTTTCTTCAGCCGCTCACCTAATATAATCCACTACCCTCTAGAATTCAGAACATCATTCTACAAAATTGGTCTATTCTACTGTTTTGTAGCATACCAAATCTATCTGATGATCAACCAAGAGTAACTTACAGTAGAGAAGAAAAAAAGTTTCTGGCACACACAAGTTTCTTGAGAGGGACGCACAGAATAATTCAGAGGCAAATCCTTACTTTCATCATTTAGTTTACCCAAGACAACCTTGACCGGCCTGACATGTTTTGGATTTTCATCAATCCTTTCTCATGCATTCTGTTGCTAACTTACAGTAGAGTCAGAAATTTAACGGATGTGGTAACTCGTAGTCACATCTCCCCACCCTGCTTCTACCCAGGCACTATGTTTGAGTACCTCCTCCTCAAATGTCTCCCCCTCTTTTTCGTGCTAGTACCCTTATCCCATCTGCCAAACATCTCACCTGGCCCACACTTAACAGCACCTTCTACTCTCCCTGACTTTGGCCAATCCCACCTGACACTGCCCATGAACCCTGGCCCACGGCACCCACCCCCTGGAAACCTTTCCACTGCCTACCCTACCTCCACATGGCCGCTACTTGTCCTTGCCCTCCCTACCCTTCGAACCCTGTCCACTCCTTGTTCCCCTATGGCCTCCCTCCCATCCCTGCGTACCCACTGTAAGCTTACACACTACCACCCCCTGATCAGGGTCTTGGTCTTTCTACTTCTCCTATTGGGTAATATACATCCAAACCTTGGCCCAGTCTCCTCCAACCCACCAGCAGTGCAAAATGGTCTCCGCATAGCCTCCATGAACATATGTAGCCTAATGAAAAAATGTGATGCCCTTCAGTGCTGGGTGATGCTGCATCAACCAGGCATCATAACCCTGGTTGAAACCTGGCTGTCCAAATCCACCCCTGACTCCTTTGTCTCCCTCCCAGGCTGTACCTTATACCGCGAGGACCTAGTAGGCAAACGCGGGGGTGGCTGTGCAATCTATACCAGGGACACAATCGTTGGACAAGCGCTCCCTACCCCTGCTGTTGTAAATGGGGCCCAGGCCCTCAACCTCAAACTTGCTCCTGACCCCTCCAGGGGCCCTCTATATCTCACCGCCGCCTACATTCCCCCAAAGAACCAGAGCCTGGCACTGATATCTTTAACAGAATATCTTGCGACCCACCACTACAAGGTGGAACAAATCATACTGGGGGACCTAAACATGAACAGGCTCAGCACCTCCTCATCTACTACCCGAGTCTCTTTCGCCACCCTAGACCTGACACAACTCATTTCCCAACCCACCAGAGTTAACCCAAAGAGAGGTACCAGTACCCTTCTGAATGTTGTTATCACCAACCGCCCCGGTAAAATTCATAACATCCAGGTCCTCCCAGACTTGCTAAGTGACCATTCCCCTATCCTATTCCTTTGGATGGACCCTGCTCCCAAACCCACTGTCCTGACCACATCCCGCAGGCACCTCTGCCCTGGCGGCCTGATAAAACTCAAGCATTTTCTCACCCAGATCAATTGGTTCCCCATTCGCCTCGCACCCGACATAGACACTGCCCTTGCCTTTTTATCCCACACCTTTAACAAGGCCTGTGACCTCTATGCACCCCTCACAGGAGGTCGACCCAAAAAATGCAATGCACCCTGGGTTACCCCTGCCCTACTACGAATGCTCAGAAATAGAGATAACGTCTGGCACCTTGCCACTGAAACAGGACGGTTGATGGATAGACAGGCCTACAATGCTGCCTGGAACAAATGCACATGGGCCATCCGGAAAGCCAAGGCCGACTATTACCAGGCCACCCTCACCTCCTCCTGGGGGTGTGCCCGGACTTTCTGGGATAAAGTTAAACAATTAAATGGGAAATCACGCTCCCCCCCATCCCAGCTCACAACTGATGGCACCACCTTCACTGACCCTGCTTGCATAGCTAACCACCTAAATACCACATTCACCGACCTTGGCTCTATCCTCCCTAGTAATTTCTTTGACTCCCCCTACCCTACCTTCCCCTGACCTCCAACGCCCCAGTTTCCATCTTTGTAGGGTATCTGCCCAGGAAGCCAGACCACTCCTAATTAAAGCTTTAAAAGGCAACAGCCTCAGCAGTGATTCCTTGGACCCCAGCATTCTCCGGCTGGTGCTGGATGAAGTCCTTGACCCACTCACCAGCTTACTCAACCAATCTCTCTGCCTGGGACAATTCCCTACTGCATGGAAATCAGCCAAGTCGCACCCATCCATAAAGGGGGTGACAGGTTCTCCACTGGGAACTACCGACCTATCTCCATCCTTCTGCCCCTCTCCAAAGCCCTGGAAAAAATGGTGTCCATACAAATTACAGAATATCTTACCAAACATAACGTCCTATGCCCAGAGCAGCACGGCTTCCGTGCTGGTCACAGTACCGGCACTGCGCTAGTTAAGTTCTCCAATTTCCTACACTCCTCCCTGGATGCTAGCTCACTAGCCGGTGCAGTGTTCATTGACCTCTCAAAGGCCTTTGACACTGTCTCCCACCCCCTACTGCTGAATGACCTAGGCCACACTGGTTTCTCCACTGGCCCCCTCGCCTGGTGTGCAAGCTATCTGTCCACTCACTCCCAATGTGTAAAAATCAATGGAACACTCTCCGCAACTCATCCCATCCACTCAGGGGTACCTCAGGGCTCTATCCTGGGGCCCCTACTCTTCTCTATCTATCTAAACACCCTACCCAATGCCTGCTCTGGCAATATTCTTATGTATGCCGATGATGCTGTCATTTTTGCCACCCACCGCAATCCCATCTCACTACAGAATACTCACCAAAAATCCTACGATGATGCTGAGGCATGGTTTAAAGAGCACAGGCTAGTCATTAATCTTAAAAAAAACAAAACCATGTTTTTCACCCACCCCCAAAACAAAGCCCGCAACTTCCCACTTCATATCCTCCCTAGTACCAATCAACCGCTTGAGCAAGTCAGCTCCTACAAATACCTTGGGGTCACTTTTGACTCAGCCCTCACCTACCACACCCACATTGATGCCCTTGCCTCTGCCACCAATACACGGCTTGGCATCCTATACCGCCATAAAAACTGCCTCCCACCTGATGCTCTCCGACTAGCAGTCACATCTTCAGTGCTGTCACTCATTGACTATGGCCTGCCAGTTTATGGTGCGGCTGACACCACTGCCCTCAACAAAATTTGACTTACCCTAAATAAGGCCTGCAGACTGATTACTGGTGCCCCCAGGCTCACACATACTTGTCTTCTCTATGATGAAGCAAAATTGCTAAGCCTGGATGAAAGCCTACACTATCAAATCTGCCTCCTCACAAAGAAAACCCTACTCGGGTTGTCCCTCCCCTGGGGTGACAGCCTCCATCCGCCACTCCCAGTCATCCATCCCAACCCGAACCTCTAGCAAGTCCAGTCCTCTGGTACCCAGATCCAGGACCACCCATGGACAGAGGTCCTTCTGCTACAGAGGCCCATCTTGGTTTAACTCTCTCCCTGCATCCATCTCCAAAGCCCCCACAATCTCCACCTTCAAAAATGCCTTACGGAGCCAACTGTTTAGCACTCTCAGCTGCGCCTGTCTCTAAACAGCGCCTTGACCCAAACACACTTGACAATGCCACTTAGGCAGCACTCTAACTCTCCCTCCTCAACTCTCCCCACCATAGCCTTATCCCTCTGCTATTAACAGCATACTATCAGCTGTATCATTGTAATATTCTACCAAATTGTTTAAAATGTACGGAACCACTCTATGTAACCCTAAGTATGTAACACTTTTGCTGTAATCAAAAATATATTGTCTTTCTATGTATGTATGTAACACTTTACTGTAACCAAAATTTACTGTCTGTTTTGTCCTCAATGTGACAAGGTACCTTTGGAAATGAGCCTCTGGCTCAAAGGTTGTAAACCGATGTACAAATAAATAAATAAATAATGCCTGCCAATGATTTACGTCTCACTCGGTTACCACCTAAACCACAGGGATTTTTTACTTGTGTGAATTGTGTGACCTGTATTTATGGTATTTCAGGAAAGGAATTTGTAGTTTCTGAATTAAATATTAAAATAACCATCAAACAATTAATTTCTTGTTATACAATGTTTGTTGTGTATATATTAGTGAGTTCATGCCCACGGATCTAAAATATGTAGGGCAAACAGTTAGACAAGCCAAGTAGAGGTTTGTGAGCACATTAGAGATATCAGGACAGGAAATTTGTAAACTGTAGTGGGTAGACATTTCTTTGAGGAGTATGAACAACATCCGAATTGTGTAAAATTTTGTGCAATTGAACACAAACAAAGATTGTATGGGGTGGGGAGCATATTTGAATACTGCTGCAGAAAGAATCAGAGTAGATTTATAATCTGAAGGCATTAAAATCTATAGGATTAAATGAAGAACTATATTATACAGTATTATTGTAGCAGTGTTCAAGCACTTCGGATGTTTGGCATGTAGTATTTGGTTTTAATAGGACAATGATTAATGATTTGATTGTTTTGCAGAGACTGAGGTTGGCAGTCTTCTCATAGAAACATAGAATTTGATGGCAGATAAGGACTGCTTGGCCCACCTAGTCTGTCCATTTCCCTACCTAATGCATAGGCTGCAGATCCTAGTTAATTGACAGCCTACTTCCTCCTACCCCTCACTAGAATTGCATTATGTCTGTCCCATGCATTCTTGAATTCCTCCATTGTTTTTGAGTCCACTACCTCCTCAGGAAGGCTGTTCCACGTATCCACAACCCTCTCTGTGAAAAAATACTTCCTCACATTACCTTTAAGCCATCCCCCCTCTATCTTCAAATTGTGCCCCCTTGTTCTTGCACATCTCTTTTTCTGAAAGATGCTACCCTTTTGGACTCAGTTGATTTCCTTGAGGTAATTGAACGTTTCTATCATGTCCCCCCTCTTCCTCCTCTCCTTGAGTGTATACATGTTAAGCTTCTATAATCTCTCTTCATATGTCTTCTGATGCAGACCCTGCACCATTTTAGTTTCCCTCCTCTGGACAGCCTCCATTCTGTCTATGTCCTTGTGGAGATGGGGTCTCCAGAACTGGACGCAGAACTCCAGATGGGGTCTCACCAACTGTCTGTACAAAGGGATAACAGCTTTTTGTTTTCTACTGCTGATGCCTCTCCCTATATATCCCAGTATCCCACCAGCTCTTCTTACTGCCTTCTCACATTGCTTGCCCACCTTAAGGTCATCTGATATGACTACCCCTAGGTCCCTTTCCATTTCTGTAGTTGTTATTATCTCACCCCCCATTGTGTACTCTTCCCTTGGATTTTTGTTTCCCAGGTGCATTAATTTGCACTTCTTTGCATTGAATCTAAGCTGCCATATATTTGACCATTCCTCCAACCTTGCCAAGTCCCTTTGCATCCTCTCCACCCCTCCTTCAGTATCAATCATGTTGCAGATCTTTGTGCCATCTGCAAAGAGACATACTTTTCCTTCCAGTCCCTCTGCAATGTGACTTAAAAAGACATGACAGAGGACCTATGGTTTTTAGTTTGTGGATTCAGTTTTTTTTTGTCTGAACTAGGTGGATTATTTAAAGTTGTATTATTTAAAATAATGTTTCAAACAGCAGGTTCAGTTTTATATTCCATTTTAGAATAGACATTTGATTGAGGGGTTGCTGTAATGTTATAAATAATATTTATTCATGATGCTATGGCATCTTTCCATTTGTCCTTCAGAAATCTTGAATATTTTTCTTACTCTGTCTAATTATTGATTGTAGCAGGAATAGATCAGGTGTTCTTTTGTATGTATTTATATGTTTTTTGGTAACATGAGTGGAGCTGAGAGGGGACATTAAGGCAATGGGTATAAGTAATGTTGCTCACCTTATGGGCAGATACTTTTTGACATTAATATGAGGGCTATTAATATTTATGAATTTGATGCACACAACTTATCAGTTCAACCAGTTCAACAAATCAGGAAGCAATTGTAAATGGCTCCACTTTCCTCCCTTCCCCCACTTTGGTTACCGATTTTGTCTCAGTTGTATTGGGCCTTATGTTTGGGTTTTGTCTTTTGCAGCTCCGGGTTAGTATTTTGTTTGCTCCGCTGGCTGTATTTGTTTTACTTTCTGTCTTTTAGGACAGCCACTTCTGCTACTCTTGTCCTCATTCAGCTCAGTGTTTTCAGTGTGCCTACTCAATTCTGTGTCCTGCCTCTGTTATGCTGCAGTCTTTTATGTCTGTTTCACAGACTGTTTTACCTGCTTTCATATCCAAACACTTGCTGCCTGTTCACTGATTACCCTGCTGTTAATAACCAATACTTGCAATTTCACTGCGGCTCCTCTGCATGCTTTCCACTCAGTTTCTTCACCTGGCTTTACCAACAGCTGCAACCAAGTAACTCAGAAGGTATAAGAAGATGCAGAGGGAGGAAGATAGGGAGGTATGTTAGGGAAAACAGGGGGAAGCAGGGAAGGTGCTAAGGAGTATAAAGGTGCAAACTGAAGAGAGAATAGCCCAGGAAGTAACAAAAAAGGTCAAGACATTTTTGAAGTATGTAAGTGAAAAGAGGAAGATCAGGTGGGATTTGAAAGACTTAGCCTGGAGTTCGGTGGACAAGTAGCCAGTCACTCCCACTTCATGAGCTATATAAGCAGTTTCTCTCAGCCTCATTGTGAAGCACTTTTTCTTTGCAGCTGAAGGTTCTGTTGGTCTGTCCTCTGAGCTGGTTGGGCAACCCTCCCCCACCTTGCTGCTCCTGCTTGTCTGCTGGATTTCTGTGTTTATTCCTGCTTCTGGTTTGTATTTTACCTTTGGCTGTGTGTGCTTCTTCTGTCTTTCATCCCTGTTTTCTGTGTTTGTGTGTCTTTGTTTGTTTTGTTTTTTATGGGGGGGGCTTTGTTCTAAGTTCCTAGCATATTGCTCCAGAGTTCCTACTATTTGCTCTGTTACTCACAAAACTCTTACATTACTGAAATGCAACTACAGTCATTATCTGTGAGTTTCAGCTCAACCATAGCTGCTTCATGTTGCATACTCAATTGTTTTCACCTGACTCAGGCTTACTCTGAACCTAGCTATGCAGCTCAACCATACTTTCTCATTCTACTTACCTCATTGCAGCAGCTTCATTGCACTGTCTGGTTATACCTACTTTCAGAGCATTGTGTCTCTTTTATTTATGTTTATTGCAGCTTTACAACTCAGTATACTCAATACAGATGCTCTATGTTCATACACCCTGTTATACTCAGAGGTCAGCTAAAGCTACTGCTAAGGCTGTTATTTAGTTTCAAATCTTGTCACCACCGATGACAAATCCTCTGAGTATGTGTCACCTCTATTGGTTTTGGATGCCTGTCTGGCTTGCCCCATTATTCACAGTGCTGTTTCATTGCTACTATGCTATGCAGACCTACGTGAAGGTCCACCTATCACTACTGCTGTTTACCGACCTATGTGCAGGTCCACTCTTGCTTACACAATCATTGCTTCATGCCTACCGCATCCCCTTGATACAATTCACAGAGAAGAAATTATGTAGGGCTGAAGTTATAGTGGGGGGAGGAGGAGTGGTGAATCTGGTGAGGAAGTGAATTCCACAGTTTTGGGAAGTGATACAAGAAAGCAGCCTGGCCTACAGTGGTAGACTGGTGAGGGACAACCAAGAAACGGGAGTCGTAAGATCTAAGTGAGTGGGCAGAGGGAGGGAGGACTGATAGAGAGGAAGTGAGATAGAATGGGAGTGTTCCAAACCAGAATTTAGAGACAATTTTAGCACAGTGATGGAGGCATCTATTTTCTAGTGAGGAAAATGCCAGGGAGTGGTAGAGTTGACAGTGGTGGGTGAGAAGAGGAGGGGAGTCCAGAGCGAACTGACAGAAGGAGGTGAAGAGGGTATCCAATCTGGCTAAGGAGGTCTTGGGAGCAGCACTGTAGACTACATTACAGTAGTTGAAAATAGGAAGCATCATCTTCTAGACAAATTCGTGACTAGCTGGGAGAGGGAGGAAGTTCCAGTTCTTGTATAGAGCACCGAGCTTGGGGCGCAGATTTTTCAGGATGGCGTCCACATGACCGGAGAAGGTGAGATGTTGGTCAAGGCAAACACCCAGATATCTGAATGAAGAGGTGTCCTCAGGGACTGTCCCATCAAGGGTATGGAAGGAGGGCAGGGAGGGGAGCCTAGAGAGTCTCTGCCTTGTGCCAAAAGTAATGGAGACTGTCTTCTTGGCATTTAGGGAAAGTTGATGAGAGCAAAACCAGTGCTGATCATTATTGAAGTCCTGCTGAAGTCTGTTTGCAACATCACTGGGGGACTGACAGGAGGTGTAGAGGACCGTGTCATTTGTGTACATATATTGAGGTTGATGCATAGACATATGGTAGGTCATTAAGAAATATGGAGAAAAGTATAGGGCCTAACATGGACCCTTGAGGGACTCCAGTGTTTATATGGAGGGGGGGAGATGTGGAGTCAGTGATTCTGACTTACTGGGTCCGACCTACAAGGTAGGCTCTGAACCAGTTAGTGGCTGAGTCAGTCAGACCTGCTGAGGAAAGGGAGTTTAGTAGTAGGGTATGGGAAACCGTGTCGAAAGCCTTGGCTAGGTCGACAAAAATGGCAGATGTGATTTGACCACTGTCCATCCCTGAGAGGATGGAGTCTGTAAGCCTAATCAGGGAGGTGGTGGAGTGGTTTTTCTGAAATCCAGATTGGAAGGGAGTGAAAACATTGGGGTTAGAGAGATAAGAAGAGAGTTGGGCAAGAACCAAGTGTTCTTGCAGTTTGACAATGGTGGGAAGGAGGGATATGGGATGGTAGATCCCCATTGAAGAAGGATCACCACCCTTAGGTAGAGGAAGAACAACGGCATGCTTCCAAACAGGTGGGGTGGTTGCCATTTCAAATGAGAGGTTGAAGAGGTCAGACAGTGGGTCAGAGATAGCCATAGCTGAGAGATATATCAGCTTGGAGTCCAAGCTATTAGGCACACTGCCTTTGGATGGGTTTAAGGCATGCAAGGCATCCAAGGTGTCAGAAGGAGCAATTTTAGTGAAAGAGAAATAAGTAGACTGGGGCAGTGTGTGTGGTGAGGTGAAGGGGGCACCTGGCCTAGTAGACAGTAAGGAGGATAGGAGAACAGAGGCACAAGAGGTGAAGTATGAATTAAATTCAGTAGCAACACTGGAGTGATCAGTAATAAGGGTGTTGTTTATATTAAGAAGAGGGGAGGAAGGAGTTGAAGCGAGGGAGAAGAGTGAGTGGATGGCTTTCCAGAATTTAGAGGGATTGTTTATGTTGGATTGAAAGGTTGAGCTAAAGTAGTCTGCCTTAGCCAAATTAGTGGCTTTTGTGCACTTGTTGGGAAGAGAACGATATGTGTCAAAGTCTTTAGGGAACTTAGGGGCTTTATGTAGCTTCCAAGCTTGGTCCCATGCTCTTTGACAAGCTATGAGTTCAGGTGAGATCCATGGAAGGTGGCTCCCATGGACTCTGATGCATCAAGGTGGGGCATGCTGATTCCAAATGTCGAGAAATTTATCTTTAAAGTATTCTGTGGCTTTGTCTATCGAGTTTGCTGAGGCTATAGGGGCCCAGTTTGTATGAGCTAGGCCATGGAGGAGGGGACCGAGGTTCAGAGATTTATATGAGTGAGTCATTAAGGTTTTATGAGGGGCCTTGATTCTGTGAATTTTACATACCAGAAAAGTAATGAGGTAGTCACTTAGGACATCTGATAATACACCAGATTTAATGACCCTATGTGGGTGTTAGGTGAGGGGTCCAGTCAATTAAGGAGTGATTATCTGTTTAATGGTTCATCCAAGTTGGATCAAGGATGAGCTGGGATAAGTTGTGTGCATCAATTTCATTTTGTACTTTGTTCATGGTGGGGGTTAACCAGCTTAAGTTAAAGTCACCCATAATATAAGCTTCACCCGAGGAGGTGTGAGATACTATGGAACTGATGAGGTCTGTAACAACAGAGGAGTGGAGGCCGGGGTGACAATAGGCACCTATCACAAATATAGGGATGAAGAAAGGGAGGGATAGCTATAAGATAAGCACCTTATATGCTTTAAGAACAGAGGCGGAAAGAATGGTGGTGAATTGGATAGATGAGGAGACATAGATAGCCATTCCTCCACCCCTTCCTGACTGGTCTTGTCAAGTTATAATGTAGCCCAGGATCAAGAGAGAAGGATCATCTATTTTATTGTTAAGCCAGGTTTCAGACAGGATGATAATATCAGGACCAAGCGAAGCAACCAGAGGCTGGAGCAGATTGACTTTAGGGAGAAGGCTGTGTATATTTAGGCGGAGAATTTTTAGTCCACGGGGAAGGACAGTGAGGCTTGATGGAGAAGTTCCTGGAGCAATGGCTGGGGGTGCCGAGGTGCTTGGAGAACAAGGTCCAGGGTTGGGATTTATGTCTCCGTAAGACAGAAGCAGGAGTGCAGTGATAATGTAGTGAAGCTTTACACTCTTATACCAAGGTACAGAGCAGGCTTGACTAGAGATAAGGGGTGTGTGGAGAGAAGGAGTAGGCTGGAAGCATGTAATGTGTAATAGTGTGCAGTAAATAGTAATTGTTAAGAGTGAGGCACTAGGGCTAAACGTCCGTTAAACGTTCGGTCATCTCTTCCCCTGTTGTTTGGATTTTCTGTAACACGACCATGATTTGCATGGCTTGGAAGTCAGGGACACTTGCTCCGATGGTCTGTGAAGGCCCCAGTCTTTTGGTGCTAGTCAATGAACAGAGAAAGGCATCTATCTAGCCCTTGTTGTGCTTGTTTCTGATCTTTTTTTCAGTCCCATGACTTTCCTGACTCCAAACTGAAACAGCAACTCTCATTTACCAAAACACCTGTTGTGAAAAAGACTATCTTCCTTTGTCTTAATGTAAAAGCATATCAGAGCTCTAAACAAAAATGTCTGCCATGTTTGCTGCTCCACAGTGCCCTCCAACCTGTTCAGTATGTTATCAGAAAAACAATAAAGAGCAAGTCTGTGTAAAAGAATGTAATTGCCTATTAGAATAAAAATCTATGAGAGGTATATAAAAAAACATATCCTACCACATTGCCAATGTCCTATGATCTGGTAATAGAATTATAAACATCCAGCAAAGCAGTCTGGCTAGAGAGATGCTTTAATTCCAGACTGCAAGTAAAAAAGCAAATCATACTTTTCAGAAAATTGATGATCAAATGGTGAACAAGCATCGTAAGCAGTTTAGAGAGAACAGGGAGATGTGAAATGGGATGATAATTTTCAGCTAAAAACTACAACCATCTTTAAGGATAGGAACCACCAAGCAGTGCTTCCAAGAAGTTGGGAAGGATTTAGAAATAAAAGAGAGATTACACCAATAAACAAGGGGATACATCTGCCTCAACCTTTAGCAGAAAGTTGTCCAGATAATTGTAACCTTTCCAGTGTACGTTTTAACACCAGAAGGTTCATACTAAGGTTCATACCAAGGTTTTGTAAGAGCTAGGGGGCTTTTATGCCCATAATGCTCTTGAGATACTACTAATAAATTACATTACCAAGTAGTATGTACTTATCCAGACGATTTTTAAACATATGTTTAGAACTGCTAATAACAACGTCTTCAGGCAGGGAATTCCAAGGTTTTATTACACATAAGGAGAAGAAAAATTTCCTTGCCATTAAATTAAAAGTTTTACCATATAATTGAAGTGGATGGCCTCTTGTGTTATATGGGTTCTCTTTGAACTCAAATCCCAGTTCGGTAATTAGAAAAGGGTCTTGCATAACATCATGCATAAACAGAAGATCACCCTGCATACATTGAACTGTTAATGACATCAAATTCAAAGATATTAGCCTTGATTCATAAGGATCATTATAACGGCCTTTAATATGTTTAGTGTATTTATGCTGGACCTTTTCAAGTAAGTTAATGTCGGATTTCTTAAAGGGGCTCCATAATTGGGAAGCATATTCTAAATGGGGCCGAACATAAGCTTGAAACAGAGGCATTAAAACTCTCCTGTCCTTAGATTTTATATTACACCTAATGGACCAGATGACTTTATTAGCTTTAGCGATAGTCTCATTAATCTGTGTGGTGGGACAAAAATCTGAGGATATGATTATTCCCAAATGTCTTTCATTTACTGAAATGCTAAGTTTTTTTCCAGATAGGTGACAAGTCACCTGCTGATTTAAAGCACCCAAATGCATAACCTTGCATTTATCGGGATTTAATTGCATCTTCCACATGACAACCCAATTAGATATTTTATTCAAATCTGACTGGATGGTGTCTATTTAGTCCACAGTTAGATATGGTCCACCTATTTTTACATCATCTGCATATTTTATTGCAGTGGAAATGCAATCTGCAGTTAAGTCACTTATAAGAATTTGAAACAGGCACGGTTCCAACACGGAACCCTGTGGGACCCCACTAGTAACACCATCAATATAAGACAAGTGACCATTTATAATTTCACATTGGGCTCTGTCGGATAACCAATTAGAAATCCAGTTGATAATAAATCCATTCATTTTTTGATCATATAGCTTTGTAATTAAGCCCAAATGTGGCACGGTGTCAAAGGCTTTACTAAAATCAATAAAGATGACATCATATGGTATCTTCTTATCAAGTGAATAACTAACATTTTCATAAAAACACATCAAGTTGGTTAAACAACTATGTCCCTTTTTAAACCCATGTTGGGGTGAATCAGATATATCAAAGTTAATAGAGATTATATCTTTTATTAGACTTTCCAATATTTTACAGAGCAGTGACGGTAAACTAATGGGCCTATAATTTTCCCAGTTATTTTTTGGTCCTTTTTTGTGAATCGGTATAACAAATGCTGTTTTCCATGAGTCAGGGATGAAATTCTGTGCTATGCAATTATTGAACAGTAGCCAAAATGGTAGCCCAAGAGAATGTCTTAATAAGTATAAATAATGGCCTGCTAAATAGTCAGGGGAAATGCTGGTTTTACCTTTCTGTAATGATAATTTAAATAAGACATTCTCCTTCGAGATGGTAATAGGTTGGTCAGTACATGGAACAAAAGCTAACTTATCATGAGATGTTTGGAGTGTTTCACAAAATTTTTAATTAAATATTTTTGCCATATCACACGGATCATTAATTATCTGATTATTATATTGTAATGGACCAACTTGGCAAGATGTTTTTTTCAGTGAATTTACACCTGAGAAAAAAGATTTTCTGTTGTGTTTGTTAGCATTACTAGCTCTTGAAACTTGACTTCCCAGCCAAATGCCCTTTGGGGTAACCCTTGCCTCAGTGTTTGAGCACAGAGGTTCTTTGTCTTTTAAATAGTTTTTTATTTTAATGGGTTCACCACAACATATCCAAGACACACTGTCTTAGGGTAGTTGGTCCATTCCACTGGGGTGTCAAACAGACGAGACATACTGATGAGTCCTGGTAGGACGAAACACGTGTCTATGTTATCTGTTAGCACCCTTTGCAAACTGTGTGAGAGGCCTTTCAGCACCATACAATTCTGCTTAACGTTGGACCAGCATAACATTCTGTGGTGATTTGCATATGCAGCCCATGATGCTTTGCATTGTGTGGGCATGTGTGATTTTGTATTTTCTTAATAGCTAGATTATGCTCCCACTTAATTTTTGCCTTGCGTATAGCACTTTTACATTTTTTTGACTAAGCAAATATGAATTCCAGTTATCTATAGTTTTGTTTATTAAAAACTTAGAATATTTTTTAATTTTTTCATTAATACTGTTTTTAATTGTTTTATTCATCCATTTTGGGTAGTGTCTATTATGTGAATTATTTTTCTTTATAAGGAACGTAGCGGTCTCTCAGATCAATTAATGTATGATGTAATATATCCCAACATTCTGAAATGGGACGTGCATAGAAACACTCCCAATCATATTTATTTAATTCTAATGTAATTGAATCAATATCCGCTCTGTCATAAAAATAAACAGTTGATTCAGAAATAGTGTGATGTACCATGGTTTGTAACACAAATATGATGGTATTGTGATCGCTATTATCCACAGGAGTAGTAACTTCCGTGTTCTGTAAAGATAAACTAGCATCATGGACTACAATATCCAAGATATTATCACCTCAAGTAGGCTGCCGAATACTCTGAATTAGATTACACTGTTGACAGAGACTCAAGAATTTTTTTACTTTGACCTGATATGGCAAATAACTTCTCCCAGCATACATCTCCAAGATTAAGATTGCCCAATACTACTACTTCATCCAACATTCAGGCTTCTTCAATTTCACTCATAATAGATTTAAGTATATCAGATGGAGATCTAGGGGGTCGATAGCAAACACCTATAACTATTGTTTGCATTTTATCTAATGCCAATTTAATCCAGATGGTTTCAGTGTTGCATGGTATCTTTTTAATATTATGGGATATATCAAATTATTGTAAAGAATTTTTAATAAAAAAGGCACCCCCCTTTCTTATGGAGTCTATTTAATATATAAGGAGTATATCCAGGTACCATGTTATTCCAATTGGACTTATTGTCACGCCATGCTTCAGTAACAGCTAATACGTCGATGTTATCAGAAGCTAGTCTAACATTTAATTCGTCTAATTTATTTGTAAAACTTCTTGCACTTAAGTATAAAAATTTCAAGTTCTTTATAATATGTTTTGAAGTACTAGATCTACTCCTGTTCAGAGAGGAAGGAATATCCTTCACCTCCCCCGAAGTAATTAGTTTAAACTAGGTGTTATGAAATCTATGATGTGTTTAGCAAGAATAGAGGAACCACGGTGACTTAAATGGAGCCCATCACCACAGTAACATTCAGTCCTAGATAAGAATTCTTCCCAGTGTGTAATACATTTATGGTTCTGCTTCAGACACCATTTTCTAAGCCAAATATTTGTAGTTTTTAATTTTCTGATTGATTGAATATGATGCTCTAGGGATTGGCAAAATTTCAGAAAAGCCAATTTCACAGTACAATTCCACAAGGATATTAGCCATGGCAACAGTGTCTTTTTTAGTATCGATTAACTCATCGTAAAAGATGTTATTAGCTCCAAGATGTAAAATAACCAATGGATTTGTTCCCCTGTCTTTTAAAATATTGGGTAGCATAACAGTGATATCATTAATGTGACCTCCCCAAAAACTTGAGCACATTCTGTTAGCTTTATCATGGTGGCAAATGGTTGTATCTAGATGTTTTGTAATTGAATCCCCAATAATGAATATCTGTCTTTGGCTAGTATTAACAGAGGTGTTATGCGAGTTTTCCATTGGAGAAATCTCATTTACTGAAGTAGGGTGAGTAGGAGTATTATTTGGGACAGAAGCCAGAGTAGAAGTGCTATTTGGTAGGTTCTCTGCATTTAATCTTGGAACACCATCACAATTATTTGATTCAGATAAATTCTCAAGCAAGCCACATTTATTTTGAGTGTCCAGTGTAAATATGGTGGCCTCGCACCCTTTTTTAAACACTCTTTTGCTCTGTACTTCGTACTATTTTTCATCAGCTGAGCATTCAGAATCCCTAGGATGTTTCTTATTACCTATACTGTTGTCAATGTTGAGACTGCAAGAGATTTTATCCTGACCCAGTTCTTGAGTGACCACATTACTTGTGACCTCTTGAAAATTAGAGCTAGCCTCCTCTATGTTACTTGTAGCAGTGATTGTATTTAAGGATTCATGGGAAGCAAAACATACAGCCATTTCTTTTTTGACTAGTCTCTAAGGTTAAAAGTTGTAAGTCAAATAAAGTAATCTCCTCTTTTAGAGATGTGTTTTCAATACATTTAGAGTAAAAAAAATTATCGGTATTATGGGGAACAGACAGCAATGCATACATACCGCAGCAATTGCATTTATACCCTACATCTCCGTCCAGCGTTATGATGGTGGAAGCCATTGTCAAACTTTAAATATGAACCTAAGAAGCTGAGATGAAAGCAGGAATGGCAACAATGCAGCATGTATAGGACACTTACCAGAAAGGCTAGGAGGTTTTTTATCAGCACTAATCAACTACATCCAAACAATAGGGAGTCAAGGGCTTGTGCAGTTGCCGAACTAACTGTGACTGGTGTAGTGTTTAGAGTTCTGTGGATAGCACAACTCTATGCCCCCACAGAACCCACTGAACACACAGAACATGCGCAGACGTGCGTCTCTGCGTGCATCTCCGCGCGCGGCAACACGCATGTTCACCCCGCTCGCTAGCGCGAGCCTTTTAAGAGTCACCAACCTGGAAGTGGGTAAGTGGCTAATTGCAGTGCTCGGAGCAGAGCCTGAACAGTTCGGCAATTAAAAGTAAAGGCCCAGATATTCAGACTGCGCCAGGCTGTGGCGCAAGCCTCGGCGCAGCGCAACTTAGCTGAGCAGGGGCGTTGACTGGGCGATATTCAACGGAGCTGTGGCATGGCACAGCATCATTGAATATCGGACCCTGGCTACCCACAGTGTACATGGCGCAGTGACACTTCGCTAGCGCAAGTGGCCAGAGTGGAGCAGGGGGATGCGCTAGCGCAAGTTCCGTTGTGCTATGTGCAACAACCACGATATTCAAAAGTGCACATGTAAATGGAGCCATAATGTATGCAAGGTGCAAATGGGGCCATTTGCATGTCATTATGACCCTATTTGCATGCAGGTGCACCGATCCCCAGTGACTTGCACCTAGCGCCCTGCCAGGCAGCAGCCGTCGGGAACTGACACCCCCTGCACAGTGCGGCAATGTTCCCCACAACCTGATTGTGGACTTAAGTAAAAATAAATCACGTCCTATTTCCCTGGTGGTCCAGTGGACTGCTGTCAGCACGATCGCGGGCATTTGTAATAATAAAATAAAGTCCAATATCCCTGGTGGTCCAGGGAACCACTGTCAGTCTGATCACGGACTTCAGTAAACAAAAATCATGTCCAATATCCCTGGTGGTCCAGTGGACTGCTGTCAGCCCTATCACGGGCATTTGTATTAAAAAAAATGAAGTCCAATAGCGGTGGTCAGCGGTAACCCTCCACATGCCCTGGGCCCCCCGCCCCTCCCCAGGTCAGCAGTGGCGGCAACTTTCACCACCTGCTGCCCCACCACCTGCCGACTGACACCGTGGAGTAGGGCTGTCGCCCATTGGTCCCTGGCGTGAGCCAATGGGTGTACAACCATCTCTACACATTCCAGATATGTGAATGGATCCATTCACATATCTGGAAGTATAGTCGGTATGGCTGCACACCATTGGCTCACGCGTGAACAATGAGCGCACAGTCCCCTACGGTGTCATCGATGGTGGCGGGCAGGCGGTGGTGGTGCCCACCCACCGCTGACCGGAGAGCGGTGGTGGGGCTCAGTGAGTGGGTGAGAGTGGGTACTGCTGAACCACCAGGGATATGGACATTATTTTATGATTACAAATGCTCGTGATTGGGTTGTGAGTGGTCCACTGGACCACCAGGGATATTGACTTTATTATGATTACGAATGCCCACGATTGGTTGACAGCAGTCCACTGGACCACCAGGAGACAGGATGTGATTTTGTTTACTGAAGCCCACGATCAGGCTGACATGATGATCCCTGGACCACTCAGGAGATAGAACGTTAAAAAGATGCACGTGATCGGGCATGGGGGTGCCACCACGGAAGTGCAGTCGGGAGCTTGGGTGGCTACCCATAGGTGGCAGCCGCCGTGTTGTGCCCTGTAATACGGAAGCTCACCTGTGGGTGGCCAGCCATTGTCTTTTTTTTGGCTCACCCGTGTGTGGCGCAAGTAGGGGTTGTGCATGCATGGACTCAGCACATCCTGGGCTGAATATCGGGATGTGCGGAGTATGCATGGGCACACCCTCCCCACCTGCGCCGCATACATTACTGATGCATTCCGGTGCATCAGGATTTGTGCCAGGCACAACACCCCGGTTGAATATCACGCCGGGGTGCATCAGTGGGTTGTGCATGGCACAACACTGTTGCACCATGCGCAACTTTTTTGAACATCTGGGCCAAAGTGTACAGCTGTTTAAAGTACAACACATAGTGAGCTTTAGCAGAATAAGACTCAGGAATACCCGGGTCCTGCTACAATAGTGACCAATACTAGGTATTAAAACAAACACAAGTAAAATGTTTCATTCAGTGTTATTTAACAGGACCACCTCTCACCAGAGGCACGCAGCTACTTCAGCTCAACTGAGCAAGCAAGAAAACAGGAAAAAGACCTTCTTGCCATTGGTGACCCTAAAAAAATTTTTTGACCCTTTTGTTCAATACTGAAATTTGAACTTACAAAAGAAAAGTTAGTTGAGATATGAGTATCAGACAATAGATTATCTGGGACATTTATGAAAAATTAATTAAAAAGACAACCAATAACTTTGTTAAAGTTAGAGGATGTCCCATTGTTATTAAGGTAAGAATATGCTGTAGACCATTTTCCCTTGCTTATGGAATCAATTTTTTGCAAAAAGTCTTTCAATTATTACAGTGGAAATCTAAATTAATCTTAAAATAAAGGGCATTTGATTTCCTTAGTAAGGCAACAAATCGGTTGCCGATTTTCCAAAAATGAGGCTCATGGGTTTCCAAAGGGTTCTTTCAAGCCGTAGAGTAAAACTTGTCCCTCAGGTTTCAGTTTTTAATAATAATTGGAGACTCACAAGGAATGTGTCTCTGTCTAACCCTTTTTGCCAAAAATGGGGCATGTTGATCACAGATTTTGGTAAACTTACTCAGAGAAAACAAATTGCTAGTCTGTCTTAACATCAGTATATGAATAAATCTTGCACTAATCAATTGCTTTAAGATCACTACAAAAACAAATGTTATGTTTTTTAAAACTGTGTTATTTTTAATGTTCTATGTATAGTAAAATTAGCAGTGCTGGATGGGAGATGGCATAAAACTACCTCATGGTTGCTTAAATAATTATAGTACCTAAGAAACCAGAGGAAAAACACAGCAAGATCATGGGAAACAAAAAAAGATCAAAGGCAGAGGCAAGGTTCTATGAACTAGGAAGGCATCACGATGCTGGTCAGTGCATGCGAAGACCTAGCCACCCTCACAAAACTGCCACAGAACACAAGTTTACCCACACTCGGGAAGGAGAAATTAAGCAAAGATGGTAACATTCAGGCTGTGATTATCTTTATTCCATAAAAGCGCTCGACACAGCAAAATCCAGCAGCCACGCAACATAATCTAAATTTCTGATAGTGCTTCATAGAAAAGTTCATTTCAGGGCAGTTCAAAAAGTAACATACAGGACCCTCAACAAAGCTATGATTTTGGAACGAAGCACTGGGTGGCAGGTAGCCACTGTGTCTGGCAGTTTAAGTGCTGGGTAACCATCCTAAACTTCCCTCTTACCTGAAAACTCATAAAGGTACTGCAAAACAGTATTCACACCTTTTTACTGCTCCTATCACAGGCAATTAGAAATCCTGCAGCTGCTTCCTTAAACACAGTATGATGATGTTAAAGCAAATGTGGTAATGCAGTATGAGGGATGTTAGGATGGCTATCACTGTATGTATGTTACTATTTGAATTGCGCTGATATTCTCTTTTCTACGAAGTACTATTGACAGTTTCTAGCTGTGTTTTTTGCAGCTGTCACTCTGGATTTCACTGTGAACAGTACTGTTGTGGAACAAAGACAATCACAACCTGAATTTCGCCTCAGTTGCTTAGTTTCTTCTTAGGAGTATGAGTACAGTTGGGTTCTGTAAGAGTAGAGGTGGGCCATCTTACAGAATCAGTGCTAGCTGACTGAGAAATAAGCTACTGTCGGTAACCAAGGGGAGACAAGAAGGCCTGCTTTAATTAAAGCTCCATGGTAAGCCCCTGGGGGCATTAAAGTCACCAAGCAAAATTATGTTTGAAAAGGAATAAAAAAATACTAAATTAAGAATGTGTAAAAAGGCTGGATATTTTAGTTGTGGTGGAGAATAGAAACAGACAACTAAGGAACCTGTTTCTTTGAGATTAACAGTTGCTGCAAAAAGTAATGAACAAGTAAATGAATCATGCTCAGAAACGACCGTGTCCCCTTCACACCTATTGGGGTCTGCTCCAAAAAAAATGACATCATTTGGTAAAGCGAATTTATCAGAGGGATCAAGTCAGGTTTCAGACACAGCTAAAATGGAGGGGGTGCAAACATCAATCCAAGGCAGGCAATCCAGTTTGGGGGAAGTAGCTGCAGACATTACCATGAAGAGTGAAACCATTAGCTGGGGAAGGCTGAGGTTTGGTTTCACTATCCATTGAGAATAATAATGTAACAAATATAAACTAAATCAAAACTGAAAAAAGATGGTGTTTAAAGCCCTTTGTAGGCCAATAAAATGACATCTGCTGGGAAAGATTAGGAGTAAGATTCAACAATAACCATAATCTATTACCAGAAGCACAATTTAAAAAGAAAGAGGAAATAGAATCCCCCCAAAATACAGTACCTTTGTTAAAAACATGACAATTAGGCAGAAAACTGTCTGTATCTGAGAGAAATAATTGCACAAATTAAGGTCAGTTCTATTAAACCCAAGATCAATACACATGAACAACACAGTGATTAGTAATATAATTTGCCAGGTCCATGTGAATTAAGTGCAAAATGAGTTCTAAGATGAGAAGAATGACTAGCCCAGGCCCAAGGTGTTTCTGGTTGACTTCCAGTGTGACTCCCACCCACTTGTCCACCACAATTTGCTGCTGCTCTTTGCCACTGCTCCAGAGACCCCTTGGTATTTTAAAGGGGTTGGGCTCTTCCTTTCCAACCCTAACTCCCCCACCCTGCAGCAAAAGGGAAAAAACATTAGGGTTTTGGGTCTCCAGAATCTTAGCAAATCAGTGGTGTGGTCTTCCTTTGGGCTATCACCCGTAATGCTCCCCCCTCCCCCCAGCTCATAGTCTCTTGTCTGAAGCACAAGGTGCAGCTCCAACCCAGTGCCTCATACAGATATGTTCTTCAAAGGTAGAGAAGTATGTCTTGCCACACATTGCCAATAGAATCTGTTGCAGCATTCTTCATGCAGAGCCCTGTAAACTGGTCTCATCTAGCTAGGTTCATGTGTTTGTTTTTTTAAAATTGCTCCATTTTTTTGTATTTCCATGTTTTTTAGTTTGATTGGAAAAACAACATGTCTGCTGTCAGCACAAACATTTTTCTTTGCTGTGAGAAGCAAGTGGTGAGAAACCAAAACGGTCTTGCAACACAGAATTGTTTGTATTGTATCCTAACATTATCCCCAAAACTCTACTGAGCATGCTCAGAACAGGAGAAAAACAAAATTAAAAATTCTTATAATTATAGAACTGTTTAATATTTTTTCACAAAACATTTCAAAGACACTCCCTTGGCACAATGCACTTCTACCCTGAAAATTTCAGAAAAAAGTTCCATTCCATACAGGCTGTAAGTGAGAGCAAAGCCAAAATCCATCTCAGAAACTGCATAAGCTGCCCTCATGAAACTTTCCGCACACTTAGACCTTGCCAATTAGACAATGCATGCAGCATTTCAACTAATTTCATCAAACACTGCCAAAGCTATTAAGGTGCAAAGTTAGGGGTTTAACATAGAACCTGTCGCTCAGCCCTAACTATACCGGCACTACCGTGAAAGTATAATATCTAAACATATATGTTTTTAAGCTGCAGTTGAGGTGAACATTATTTATTTTATTTTACAATTTATTTACCCAGGATATAGCAGCTGGTGGGGCTCTGCTTCTACCCATTTCTGCAGCTGGGTTGCCCAAGGTCACACAGTAAGTATTTTGCTCTAATGAGGGCTGAAACTGCAATCTCCTGGTTCCAAGTCAATTCTGTAACCACTAGACCATTCAGCTCCCAGGCACTTATGAAGTGTGTATAAGGTACAGCTAAGGTGTGCACCTAAGTTCAGTCTCGGGTGTTGGTTTTTGGACATCTGAAACAGGACAGTGACTGGACAGAAGAGGAAAATGGGAAAGTTGCCCAGTGATCAATAATGCACCTGAAATATGTTGCCTTTATACTGGTCCACATGTCTATGGGAAGATGTACAACTGGTAGAGCAGCCAGTTGCAAAGCTTTAGATGTTAAAGAGATAGTGTACTGCCTGGAATAATAGTAAATTTCAGATGTAGTCAGCTGTCACTTCTTATATCCGAAGTAATTGTTTTTCTGTTTGCTTGATTTTCCACATGGCAGTACTGGGGTGATGTGTAGAGCAGCACTCAATGTGAAGGCAAAAATATCAGTTCTGTTCCTCCCACCACATCATCAACATTGAGGCCACACTAACTGTGACATCAGTGGCAACCAAGGAAAACCATTTCTCACTGCCAGATTATTCTCTTTCACATGAAGCAGCAGGGATTGACTCTTATTGGTTGTAAGTGATGTCAAATCTTCCTGCATTTTGATTGGTAACTTGTGAAAGTCTCTGCTCAGGCTGCAAGGATTGTGTTGCCTTGGTGTGTTTGGTCACATTTCTGATGATGAAATAGGAGAAACAGAATTGATTTTTTTAGCCTCTAGAATGCAACTTCACACATCAGCCCAGTACTGCCAGGTGGAAAATCATCTAATTAGCAAACAGAAAAGAAAAAAAAATATTTCAGATCTAAGAAGTGATAGCTGACTGCATCTGAAAATTACTATCAATTCCAGGCAGTACACAAGCTTGTTAATGCAGTACACAGTGTTGTAAAGGCCTTATTGCTACTTTGGAGAAATAATTACAGCTGAGCACCTTCTAATTAAGAACTGCTGCTTGTAAGATCCGCTGGAAGCCCTCCCGTACACAAATGTGCAGTGTCAGTGGCTCAGTAGGTAGCACACTCGCCTCTGAGGCCGGGAGATCAGAGGGCTGTGGGTTCAGTTCCCACATCTGGCACTTGGGTTAATATCCCAGTACTGACACTGTAGTGCAGCATGAGAGGGGTGCTGCACTTCTGAGGTGCCGTCTTTCGGATGAGACATTAAACCGAGGTCCCATCTGCCTGGATTGATGGTAGTTCAGGTGGATGTTAAAGATCCCATGGCACTTATCGAAAAGAGTAGGGGATTTCCCCGGTGTCCTGGCCAAATTTCCCTCATTCAGTAAAAATACCACCAACAGTTAAATCTGGTTCAAGGTCAGTTGGCTTTCATCTGTATCCCCCTCCCCCGGGTCGTGCCTGAAAATAGGCAGGATTTGTCTAGTGCACTTACCCGGTCAACAAAAGCTAAATAAATAAATAAATAAATGAATGAATATGGCTAAAGATCCAGTGCCAACATGTTTGCCATTTGTAGGGCTGCAATGAGTGGAGCCCTGCAGACCTCTTGCATTCAGAAAAGGACTCTGCATTCTTTGCATTTTTTGTGACCAAACAGCATGTTGGACTTGCACCACAGTCCCCTCCACATCCATGGAGCAGGCTGTTCACACTGCACTATTTTTCCTCAAGAAAAAAAATTGGCAGTCCTGATAATCACATTAGGGGATTGGGCACCCCAGTAACACTGTTATGCTTCTGGGGGGTAGGGTGCTGGGTGCTGAGAGGGGGTTGGGTGGGGATATCTCTAATTGAAAGAAAATGGCAGTTACAGCAGAACACAGCTTACTCTACTGTGCCAAGATGCCACCATACTGTACTGTGCATGTGCGACCACTTGTGGTGCAGTGGCCATCTTGGTCATAGAGGAGTGTGCTGTATTTCACCATGACTGATGATTTCTTTTAAAAAGAAAATTATGCATATCCCCCCACCCAACCCTCCCTTTCAGCAGCCCCGGAACATAACAATGACACTGGGTTGCCCAATCCCCCAGTGTCGCAATAGCGATTTCTCTGTTCTTTTTATTTTTATTTTTAACCTGTAAAAAGAGAAACCATCCATTGATGTGTTTTGCACCATTACCATTCCCCCACCAACCCTCCCACTCAGCACCCACCACCCTGCCCCCCAACCCTTGCTTACCTATTGGTGGTCCAGCGCTGTAATCCTTTCTGAACTGCAGACACATCTTCACTCTCCAAAGCCACACCACAAACTGAAGAAACGGGTATGAGGTTCAATGTATTTCAATGGTGTTTTGAACTTAGTGGCATAACTTGGACATTTTTGCATATTTTTGGCCAAAATTTTCAACATGCCTTCTTTGGGACTCTGTCTCATGAACAATGGCACTGTCATTAGGCAGATCTGTCCTGAAAGGTGATTTTATGGTCCCTGTGTGAAATCACCTTTCAGGCAGGAGTTGAGAATTTTCACTGCCCTTGTTCATGAAGTGGGGTCATAAGAAGGCTATGTTCTAAATTTGGTGTAAAACTATTAAAAAAAAACAATAAAGTTATGAACCTACATTGAATTTTGTGGATGCAGGCTCGTAACTTTGGTAATTTTAAATATATTTACTCCAGATTTGCAACATAGCCATTTCTTTACAGCACCTTATGAATGTGACAGCTGTTATTTTTTAAATCCTGACCAAAATGCTTTTTACATCTCGAAAGCCGATTTTGCCGTCCTTGCATGAAATCACATTTCCAGCAGGAGTTGAAAATTTACTCTACCATTGTTCATGAGGTGGGGTCATAAGAAGGCTATGGTCATAAGAAGGCCACCTCCTTGCAGCATGCCTCCCCCTCAGTCTCCACCCACAGCACTGTCAAAAATTCCCTTATTGTCCCCATGGTAAGGACCTCTATGGCCCAGAGATCCTTTTGTTATCAGGCTCCCTCCTGGTTCAGTCCCCTCCCAGCCCACATAGCTGACTCCACTAAGCTTGGTCCTTTCATGGTCTCTCTCAGAAGCCATCTGACAAGCACTTGCTGCTGCAACTGCTCATAATCCCCCACCTGTCCCTTACCCTCACCCCTAAGCTGGGTCCGCTGTATATGCCTGGGGTCTCAGACAACATCTGCTGACTAATGTAATAAAATATCTCTGGTTGTTACCTGACATGGTACTCGTGTACCTATATTATGACTACTGTGATCTACCTATTACCAAGCTTGTACCACCAGTGAATGCCTGTAACACTGGTTGCTTTTTTAATCTAAGCGTTATGTACTGTACTGTTTTGTTTGCTGTGATGTAGTGCTCTCTTGACAAGGTGCCTTTGTAAATGAGTCTTTGACTCAAAGGTCTGTAAACCAGTGATCTAATAAATATATAAAATAAAATGTTCTAAATTTGGTGTAAAAATAGAAAAAAGTAATGAGGCTATGTTGAATTTTGCAAATGCAGGCTCGTAAGTTTGGTAATATTTAATATGTTTTCCCCAAATTTTCAACATAGCCATTTCTTTACAGCACCTCATGAATGTGACAGCTGTCATTTTTCAACTCCTGCCCAAAATGTGTTTTTGCATCCCAAAACTTATTTTAGCAGTCCCTGCATGAAATCACCTTTCAGGCAGGAGTTGAACATTTGTTCTGCTCTTCTTCATTGGCAGGGGCATAACAAGGCTATATTGAAAGTCTGGTGTAAAAATATTACAAAAACAAATTCATGAGCCCACATTACATTTTACTAACACAGGCTCGTAACTTTGGTAATTTTAAATATTTTTACCCCAAATTCCTCATCTGCAGCCCTATCATCTCTGGCCAGAATTTGTTCATTAAGGCCGCATGATACAGTATTGTTTTACTGTACTTTGGGTCCCTGCTGAGAGTTTCAACAGCACATTGTGTAGTCATACTCTCCTTCAGCTTTGCTCCAGCTGTGCCACCAGCACCACACATCTCCTTTCCTACTGCACCCACTATCACGGACTGTTTAGCCTGACTGGGAGAACTGGAACTTGAAGTGTGAATGGCTGACAACCATTCTATTAAACATCTTCCTTCACTCAGTCTGGAAATCGGCCTGCCTAAGAGATGTTCATCCTCTAATGTCCTTAATTCACCTTCTTAGCTTCAGTACTAAGCACAACTTAATGTCCTCCAAACTTGGCTCTGCTTAGACAATGCATTTTTTTCTCTCTGATCTCTGTGCCAGTGAATACCATGCTTGTTAATAAAATTGTGTCTTTGACCTCTCATATCCAAATGTGACCCAACCCTGCCTCTGCAGATGCATATTCTGCAAATCGAGCACTCAACAGTACTTGAGTCCTTAATATCTATGTGTGAAAAAATTCCCCACCAATGAAAATGCTAGCCTCTGATGCCGTCACAAGTGGTGAAGGAATAGGACTAAGAAAATAAATATTGGTTCTGAGGTTGAACTGATCATATGTTATCATTAGTGATATTCAAAGCTAGGGATGAATAAGAAACAAGTACATCACTTTAAGAAACTGCATGGTTATTTATTTTTTATTTATTTAGCTGTTATTGACCAGGTAAGTACACTAAACACCATTGTGCCTATTTTCAGGTGTGGTCTGGGAGTGTCTCTGAATCTTTCACACAGGACTAAACCACAGACTCCTCATCACCATTGTAATCTATGGATGAATTAGAATGTTGAAATCGATCTACACTTTCCATATGACTCCTTTTCTTGAAGCCACGTAGGTTCATTGACATCATCACAAACACTTTTTCCCTACATAAACATGCTGAAGTAGTACAAATAAACAAAGGCCTGTCCAGCATTGACTGTGATTTGCTATTTTACAATTGCGATTCAGAGACCTTGTGGAATAAAACTGAAAGTATCACATTAAGTGTCAGTAACAAATTTTTAGGCCAAAGTGTCTAAATAAGAAAATAACTGAACTCATTAACAAACAAAAAGAAAAACAATATTTAAAGCCCACAGGACATTGCAAATGCAATTTCTTTGGGAAAAATATAAGAAAATACAAAAACAGTGCAAATATGAAATTAGAAGAGCCAAAATCAATATGGAACTCAATTAGGCAAGGAATGCTTCTAGGCAAAATAGTAAAGCATTTTTTTAGTAATAGAAACTCCCTAAAAAATCCCAGGTGTAAAGCAGGGCCACTGCTTCACAATAATACCATCATGAATAAGGTTGAAGAAATATGTGACAGGGTTACATAAGACCCTTTTCCATTTGTTATGCAGGGAGAGTTAGATGCAAGGATCTGTTCTATGCTCTTCTTTTCTATCTCTTGTCTGTCTGGTTGCACAACCAAATTTTCTTCTGAGACCTAGGAACTTATTATTCAGATTGTTTCCGCCTCTTGCTGTCTCTGCCTTCAACTTGTTGTTCTGTCTTTTCTTCCCCCTTGCATATCTGCAGGTATAAAAATATATGTGAATCACTGTGCGGAAATATCACTGATACTGGGATCCCTTTGTTTAAAACTGTATATAGTTATACTGTTGAAATGATTGCAGAGCTATTTGGAACTCAAGGGGTTAACCTGAGATGCAGTTTTTAAGCCTTTTGCACAGCTGCAAACAAGAGGTCAGTTCTGGGTCACTATGTTCTTTTTGCTGCACCTGCATTGAAACTGACAAGAACATTTTGTAAACTTATAAGAACATTCTGTGAGAAGCAGGCTTTCTTAACGTGTTCCCAGACAAAAACTTATAAAAAGAGCAGCAATGCTTTTGATAGAGAGGCAAGGAGAGTGAGAGACTGAAACTTGGAACTGAAAAGAAACCCTCAGATGAAGGACTTGGTTCTCTGTTTGTACTGCTTTTGTAAATAGTTATACAGTACCGAATAATTTTTATTTTTTTATTTTGCTGTTATTGAGAAAAATAAAATGCCATTTATGAATTTTGAAACTGCTCCCGGTTTTCCTATGCTTCCTGATCTGTGCCTCGATGACAAAATGGTTGACCTTTTTAATATACATTTTTACAGAGTTTATGTAAAGAAAGATGTCAATATTTTTTTCCAATTAATATCAGCTCTGGAAGTCAAATAGTTATCCTAGAGGAGGAAATCTTCACAAAGATAAAAAATACTAAATCAGACTGCTCACCAGGTCCAGCTATGATAACAGCAAGTATGGTCAAGCTTATTTTAAGTCACCTGTTACATCCCAGCATAAACAGCTGTGATGTTCCTAGAGAGTAGAGAATAGCCAATGTGGTTCCAATTTTTTAAAAAGGAGGATATGCACAATGTCGGCAGTTACAGATCCATGAGCCCAACAGCTGCTGGATATAAAATTCTTGAAGGTATCATAAAAGATAAGATTTTATTCCCTCTGGGAAATATTGATTCTGAACAACATGGTTTCACTAGAGATTAGTCTTATGCTACTAGCCTCTTGTGTTTTTATGAAAAAAATCAAGTCACCAACCGCACAATAAAATCCCATGCAACATTGTTTTTCCTGATGTCAGGCTGTTGGGCTTGTGCCCCATTGGGCCATAACTGAGAAGCTGAAACTAGCACAAAATAGATTTGAGACTAATTAGGTGGATGTCCAGTTGGTTATATGATGGAAGTCAGAGAGTGATAGTTAATGGCATTTTCTCCAAGGAGGGTGGTGTGTCTAGCGGAGTGCCACAGGGGCCGTGCTTGGCCCAGTTGTTTTCATATCTTTATGTCTGATCTGACAAACAACCTGAGCAGCTGGGTGACAAAGAACGCTGACGACAGTAAAATAGGTGGGACTGGCACTTCAGTTGAGGAAATTAACAGAATTGAAACAGACCACGATTGCATCACTCTTTGGGCTGCTGTTTGAGAGATGTGTTTCAACCTTGAAAAGTGCAAACTTATGCACCTGGATACCAAAAATACTAAGCATCCTTATTTTTAAGTGAACATCAGCTGACTGAATCAACATTGGAAAAAGACATGGGGGTTCTTGTTTCAAACACTTTAGATAGCAGTAGACAGGTAAATGAAATTATAATCAAGGCCAATAAAATCTTGTGGGCAATACTCAGAAACATTAGATCCACAGATCCGGAGGTTCTAGCTCCCTTGTATAGAGCTTATGTACGTCTGCATTTAAATTATTACTCTCAGTTTGATAATATCAGACATATTGAAAATGTACCAAATGACAAAACTTATGCATGGAGTCAGAGCGTTAAACTATCATGACAGATTAGGTGTGCTTAATCCATGTCTCTTGAGATGAGATGTCTAAGGGATGAATTACTGTTTATGAGGGATATCTTGATGGACCCCTTTCTAACTAAATAGGTTTTGAATTCAAACAGGAAAGGTCACCCATTCCAAGTACGCTGTAAAAAAATTTAACAACACAAGAAAGAAATGTTATTTTTTGCAAAGTGTAGTAAATCCATGGAATTCTCTTCCCATTGAAATAGTGATTAGCAAAAGTAAAGATATTTTTAGAAACAAACTACAGTAGACAACTCAATTCTGAGAAAGGACAGTGTACATTATAAGGGTATGAGATCGGAGCTCCATATGGGCATTTGTCAGTACGAACCTCAGTATCAGGATAATCACCGATCTTCTCTATACTGGTCTTAATCTCATCATCATTATCCCTACCAATTAAATATCATTGTGTCTGTCCTGTGTTTCCAATTCAGACATAAAAAATTCTTCAGATTCATCAATTTGAGATTCTTCTACTTGACTATTATGCAAGCAATAACACACGAGGAGGTGTGGTTTATCGCCTGATAAGAGCACGCCCAGGGGTGTACTAAGGCACGAGGCGCTTGCGCTGAGTGCCTTATGCCACTGGGCGTGCTCTTATCAGGCGATAAACTACACCTTGGAGTGTGTTATTGCGCTTATAAAATGGGTATCCTAAAGTAAATAAAAAAAAAAATAGGAGGAAAGAAAATGTCCAAAATGTTTTTAAAAAGTGTTTTAATACAAGTTATAGGAAAAATAGTCCCCTATTACTGTACTGTGCTGTATTTCAGACTGGCTAGCTGGCCAGTAGAGGGCTCTTGTCCATTCAAAACACATAGTGTTGATGTTAGTATCCCACCCTGCCCACCCCCACACACACGCAATGTGTAGAATATTTTAACATTAACTAGCGTGTTGTGAGGTGTCAGTCTGCCCCCCCACACACACAAAATCCTCTAAAATATGCTTTTTCTTCTGTTGTGTGTGTGACCCAGTAAGTGCTTAACGAGTTTCAGCTAGAGAATTGGACGCGAGCGTGTCTCTCACCAGCCACTGCAGTTTGTGCTTTTGAGATAGCGCTTCTTCGATTGCGATCATCACGGTTGGTGTCTGTTAATGCCCCCCCGCCGTTCCTGCCACACATACAAAAACACAAAATCCCGAAGAATATGCCTTTTCTTTGTGTGTGTTTTTCTGTGTCTGAGCAAGTGGTCAGTGACTTTCAGTCAGAAGATGGGACCTAGGCCAGTATGAGGGAGTTTGTGGTTGACAGAAGTTGGTGCGTGAGCATTGCTGGGGCAACGCACGCTCGCATTTGCCTGTAGGTAGTTGAAGCTGCGAGTTGATGACGTTTCTGGTATCAGCAACTTCTGTTTTAAGAAAAATAGGAACAAGCTAAAAAATGACATAGGATGTTGTTTGTGAAGGAGGAGGGGTCGGGCGGACCAGAGCGCGGACAGGGGTTGCTGTGGCAACACACACTTGCAATCACTTGTAGTTAGCTGAAGCTGTGATTTGAGCTCGGTCACAAGGATGTCACGTTGTGAGCTGTGCCAGCCTGTGTTTCTGTTTTCAGCTGGCAGAGCGCACTGATTCTGTGCAGTTGAGGGGCTTGGGAGTGGAGGGTAGTGCCAGTTGGCTACTATATCATCTGGTAAGGACATGGCTCAGATGATGTAGTAGCCAATCAGGATGATGGATTTTTTTGGCCATTTTATAATACTTATTATGAAATGGGTTTAAAGAGTGCTGGATCCTGATTGGTCGAGAGCTGCTATCAGCCAGGCAGTTTATCCCAGCACAATGGCCCAGCTGAAAGTAGCTCCTGGCAATCAAGACACAGCATGTCAAACATAGCAGTATGCTCTTTAATTGCCCTAAACAAACATGGCTACTTCTGATTTTGTTTTCCACATAGGACGGCCCTACATTACACCCGCTTCCACCACTCCCAGCTTCAGTCTCCCACATCCTCATTGATCCCCAGCAACAGTTCCAAATCTGTTTTGTTTAGATAACATTCCCATTCCTGAATGCCATGAGGAAAATGAGTCATTACATGGTTCAAACTGTCTTGCGCACGCTGCACCAAAAGGAACTACCGATTACCGTTTTTATATATTTGTTTTAAACAACAAACAGGCTAGCTCCCAAACTGGATGGCAGTTTCAAAATCTGCCTGCCACTCTGCTCTGATCTGACTGCTGCCTCAAAAAACAGTAACTGGAGGCAAACGCGGACTGCTCTGCCTTGATGCCAGACTCTACATTAGTGCGCTGATCTGATGGACAGCACTGATGAATGCAAGATCCTCTGCCAGGATGTGCTAGTGGCTGAAGCCACTGCTTGCCCTCCCTTTGCCTTTAGTACCACTTAAATGCAGCATTGGCACCACCTGCTGGCAATGTGAAAAAAAACGCAGTGTTCAAATTGGACTATTTTTTGTTTGTAAACATTTATTCTACATCTTTTAAAATATTTGTTCTATATGTAGGAATCCAAAAACAATTTTAAAAATACTGTGTACAGTTTATTAATAGGAACCCATATCATAACTGCAATAAGTCATTTGGGGGGTTATGGTGCGATAACAGCCCTTCTCAGGTGATGAAAGAAGTTGTCTTCACCTCATGCTTCAACCCACCTGGGGTGGGACATTATCACACCATAACCCACCCCATCATGCCTTATTACTTAAGTCCAAGAGTCACAACATCTGCTACTGTCGGTGGCTCAGCTGACATCTATCTCTGGGTCAAAAGGCTGTTGGTTCTAGGCCCAGTCTAGGATTGGATTCCTACAATAAACGCTGGTACCCGACTAATGTACTAGGGGAATGCTTTACTGTCAGGAAGTGCTATCCTTTAGATGACATGTTACATTTTTGTCCCTTCTGCTCATGTTTGGTGCTATCCTGGTGGGTATACAGGTGGAAGTAAAAGAACCCAAGGTACTTTTCACAACAGAAGGGGATTTTATCTGTTGTCCTGGGAAAATTCTTGTTCCTATAACAAACAGTTCATGCAATTGTCCAAGACTGTGTGTGGATACTGATGTCTGATATGGCTGCTGCTACATGTTTACAGTCATTTCACTGCCAGTCTTTCACTGCTTGTATAGTGCTTTGGGAGGTATGAAAGCCACTATATAAATACTAATCATTCTTCTTATAACTCACACTTGAGAGACCACACCTCACTGCCTGTTTTAGTCTATATGTACTGATGTACTGTGTGTGTGTGTGTGTGTGTGTGTGTGTGTGTGTGTGTGTGTGTGTGTGTGTGTGTGTGTGTGTGTGTGGTGGGGGAAGGGGGAGGGCTACAGTTCCACCAACAATAGTAACATCTTTATCAAGGACTGAGCAGTCAATTGCAGAAGCACTATCATCATCACATGGCCAATAATCTGTTGTCTGTGGCATTTTTTTTGTTTATTATTGAAACTTTTTCGGGACATCTGTTTTGAAATTGGGGCAACAGATTAGGTATTCACCAGCACAGGTCTCACAGCCCCCTTTTCTGCTTCTCTTGGTTCAGATCACATGATGGATGCAGCTGGTAGTGCTGAATGCTTGTTAAGTACTTACTGGTAAATAAAGAGCACATACATGTCAGTAATTTCCAACCCTCAGGTCACACAGTTAATATTGTGCACAGTCCTAGCCTAGGTAACTTATGACTGAAGAGCTCCCATTCTACTTTAGCTTTCATTAATGTTCACCTCCTTGCCTCCTTGGATCCATAAGGCAAGTAGCACCCTAGCAGGTTACATGCCTCTCTTGCTGAGACTTTCCTATTACTCACCATCCTGCTCCCTCGGATTCATAAGCCTGTTAGCTGGGAAAGATCAGGCCCCTTGGGCCTTACTAGAACTGTGGCCCACTGACTGTGCCACGTATCCATAGCCTGGCATCCGTGTTCACATCCCACTCTGGGCAGAAGTTCTCTTGTATCTCTTGGGATCACAGACATCATGCACACTGCTCCTCCAGGTCCTCCTGCAAGGGAGAACACCTGACTGAATACATGGTCTCCTAGCTGCAAGGTTTAAGGAGCACCCTCCTGGCACAGAGCATAATTTTCCCAGGAACTGCTTCTCACTCCAGCAGCAAACTTTCTCTCTGTCCTGACTGCTGACTCGGTCCTAACCCACTAAACTGGCTCCTATGCTTCTCTTTAATACTAGCTGGCTCCTCCCTCCCGGAGCCCAGGGCTGTAACATTTCCCTAACTGATCGAATGATTTGGACTGCTATTTGCACTACTGGATAGTAACAACCTTCCTCCCCCTACTGGGTGGAAGAGGGTGTTATAATACTATGCACAAAGGAAGCACAAATGTGGCTGAAGGAGCCCTAGGAAGGAAAAAAATGGTATTGACTGTGTGTCTTCTCTGCCCACTGGCACCCCACTTTTTCAAACCTCACAACCCCACTGGCTTCCAGACTCACCTCTCACTACCTCCAAGTGTCATCATGACTTCCAGAGTCTGCAGGGCCCCCTTGTCCCTGCCAGGGGGCACCCCTGATCCTCAGTTACTGAAAAACCTGAAACACCTGCTGGAAGGGCATTGGCAGGTTAGATGACATGATGGGGGGGGAGACTGTAAGGCCATCACTCTATTGAGTTATTCATTTATTTCAAACATTTTACCAGTAAAGACATACTGAGCTGGTGACAGCTCATTTCCAGGTGCGTCCTGCATCCTGAGGGAAGGGGTGTGCAGAGAGCGGACAATAAAATAAGGTGCAGTCAGTGCAATAAATTAACAATGGCGTAAACAAACAGAATAATCAGTGCTGGTGTGCTGGCACAGAATTTCTGCCTTTACTCACTATCCCCTGCTGATCTTTCGCTCAAGCACACAAATGCTGGCGGATGTCCAGACAGTGGATGTGTGTCTTATGGTGCGTGGCCACCCATGCTATCAATTGTACCTTTACCATGCTATCACCAGGAGGTGATACAAGTGAGGTACAACAAGCTGTCTCTGCAAGGAGGAGTGCTCCTTATGGATGCTCTGAGCCCAGCTGCTGGCTTTTGCTCCTGACTTCCTGGGCTCAGAGCACCAACTTAGGCCACCAGTCTTCCAGAGTGTTTCCCACATCACTTATTGCCTCTGAGCCAGAGTCATGGTCTTTTTAATAGCATTAGTGCAAAAACACTGAACAATTGCAGTCAATGGAAGCTGAAGAGAAAAAAAAAGTCACTGTATTTTAATAAGTACAGTGTGAAAACACTGCACAAATGTGGCTGAATGAGCCTGAGAAGAGAAAAAAATATCACCTTTTTTTCATTTATTTATATGTCTTGCTCTGCCACTGGCCCCCATTGGGATGGGTCCCGCAGCCCTGATACCTACCTTCTCCAGGACTTACAACACCACTTGCCAATAACCATTGTGTGGTGGGTGGGTGCCTCAGTTAGTAGTACAGGGCCTGTAAGGTTGTGCCATTATCCTGCTGGTTGGAGGGGTTTCCTCCAGAGTTTTTAATCTCCTATTTTCCCCGAGGGCCTAGCCACATGTGATGGCACACATGTATGTGTTGACACACATGCACATTACAGCCAGCTACAATGGTACCCCTCTACTGGGAACTCACTGCCATACAACCTAGTTTCTGCTAGGTGGTAATGATGCAGAGAGACACACTGTTCACCACATCCCTGAAGGAGGACAGCAGTCCATGGGATGCGCAATCCTTCTTTCACCAGTCAGCCATCCCCCCCCCCCCCGAGTGAGCCAAATCTGTTCCCAAATCCGGGTCACCAGCGTTACGGGTGGTAGCATAACCATTGTGCCACCAGGCCAGATGTCACCAACATTTTAATAACTACAGTGCAAAAACACTATGCAAATGTGGCTGAAGGAGCTTGATGAGGAGAAATGTCACTGTCTTTTAATAATTACAGTGCAAAAATACTGAACAAATGTGCTGCCTAAGGAGGGATTGAACTTTGCTATGTTATGTATTCTGTTATAAAATAGGTTGGAAATTTCCTGCTTCCAGACTGGCTATATAAGTTCAAACACTCAATTCCCCATAAATGCATGGGTTGGAACAAGCTCAGGCAATGGGATTTGGAATTTGGGCCAGCATCACATATACAATTCATGAACCACTTCACTCATCCCTGATTGCCATCACAAACATGTCTGCCACCTTTACTCACTGAAAACCTTCAACAAAGGAAATGGTGGAGTCACTAAATAAACACTGCTGTATGGTGTATTAGGCAGTGTATTCCCCTTGAATGAAGATAATACAAAGAACACTGAGAACAACATAAAGGGTTCTGACTTTGCAGTGCTGTACTAAGAGAAGACATAACCCTCAAAAGGGTGATGTCTAACACCTCAGCAGGACCAGACAATATCTCTGCACAGCTTACAGATGTAGAGTATGTTTATATTCTTGATCACTTAACATATATCTTTAACCAGTCAGTAAATACCAGTATGATCCCAGTAGACTGGTGAAATGCTATTTTGGTCCCAATTTTTACTGCTGCATGGGGCTCCACAGATGTTATGCCATCGTAGTTTAGAAGAGCACTGTGGAAGCACATAACCGGATTGCTGTCCGGTGTGCTTCCATAGTGCTTTGGTGAGTATCCACTGGTGCTGTTTATGCATTCCTTCCCCTCTGTGGGCCACATAAACACACCCCTTCACGGAACTCTACTTTTTCTTCTGTAACTGTGGAAGTGATGGCCGCTGTGCCCAAGATGGTGACACCGACTCAAACTGCACATGCGCAGTTCTGTTAGTGCTACAATCTTGTGAATGGCAGACTCCAGTGTGATGATAGCATGATGAAAGCTCCAAGTATTCTTTTACTCACTCTCTCTGCACTCTCATTGTTCTGCGCAGCCATATCAGCTCTGACCAGAGTTTGTTTAAAAGGATGCCAAATCACAAGGCCAGTAAGTCCAATCTCTCTTTTTGTAAAACCTTGAAAGTTCTAATTAAAGCCTATTTCGCCACATTCTTGAAAGATAATTTGGAAGATACTACCCAGCATGGTTTCAGAACTGGCTGCTCATGTGTTACAAATCTGATTTCCATTTATAAAGATGTTAGTAAACCTCTAGATGAAAGCAAAGTATAATCTTTTGAGATTACTCTAAAGCTTTTGACTTGGTACCGCATTAGGTTATTGTCTATAAAATAAGACAAATGAAGTTTCCTCATATAACTGTAAATTGGTTGGAGAACTGGCTTAAGGAAAGACAGCAAAATGTTTGAATCAAGGGGAACATTGCAAAACCAAGTCCACAGCTCAGTGGGGGAATTGCAGGGATCCATACTTCATCCTTTCCAAATCTTTATTTCAGACTTGAGGAAAGGTACTAGCTGTTGGCTGAAACAATTCACTGACAACACCAAAACTGGTAAGGTTGTGCACACTGAACAAGAATGTATGGACCTTAAATGTAATCTAAACACCCAAGCCAACTGGACTGCTGACTAGGAAATGATACTCAGTAGTGTGTGACAACTCCCGCTTCTTTGGGTGTCTGTACCATCTGCCCATAGAGGAGAGGGGCAGGCCATAGCCCAGTGGTGACTCTTGTGTCTAGGTGTATACACCTCCTGAAGAAGGGGGAGTTAGTGCCCCAAAGCGCCGAGGCTGGATGTGGGTGGAGGTTGAAAACTTATTTTGCATGAGACTGTGTTTTATTGTGCATATTTACAATTGTAAGTAACTTTTTATTTTTATAATAAATAAAATACCTTCACTGAATTTTGTGTCTGAGTCTGGCATGCTGGATATTAATTTTTGGGGGGTATACCAATGGTGACCGATCACCAAGAGTGACCCCTTTCCTACTGTTCTGGGTCTGGCTGCTTCACCCCTAGTTGGCATGACCACCAGGGTGCCATCTGTTTGAATCTCTGAACTGTGCCCCCCATGGGGAGACCACCTGCCACCCTCCTTCATCTTGTCCTCCTTTGGTGACATATTAATTCTGCTTGGTCTCCACTACCCTGACTACATCATGTTCTTCTTCCCTTAGCACTAGGGACAATCAGTGACATGCTTGGTTGGTCAAAAAAAAAATTATTTCATTTCACACCACACTATGGAATTACCTTGGCAAAGCAACTTGGTATAATGATGATTTAATTAACATTGGCTTCTTTTCAAGAACACAGTGATTTAAACTCAAAATGAGCAAAGCAATGGGTGCAAAGGTGCACATCACTGCAGTCATGTAAACCATGCAGAATTCACCAATACTCCTACATGCAGATGTTGTAGAGCATGTGGAACAGGATATGGGAAGGTCCACCAGAGGCAGGAAGACTCCTTGACCCCATCATATATGGTGACTCACACCGGGAGGGACATGCGGCATCCCAATGTGCATGCACGTACAGGGTACAGGGTACATGCATGTGGAGATGTTCACATGGCAACAGTGCCGTGCAACAGGTACCAGGCCACAGTCATGGGGTCCATGCCAGCAATGTGCTGTCCACGCAGGCATCCCATGGCCTGACAGTGTAGGGGTCATGTGACCATACACCACAGATGTGGTGGTGGATGCAGCTGTTCAGTGTAAACAGTAGGTCTGTGTAGGGATCATAGAATCATAGAAGGAGAATCAAGTTTTGTAGACCATGGTCCTTAATGAACTTGCCACCATAATTTTAATGGTGGTAATAAAACTTTTGTTGTTTCATATGTTTATCCAAACTAATTTTAAATGTTTCCATATCCTTACTATTAATTACATGCCATGGAAGTGTATTCCACAATGTAAGAATGTGTTGGTTATACCAATGATTCCTTTTTGTGGTATCATTTATTTCTCCCTTAAGTTTACACATATGTCATCTTGTATTTAAACTTTTTGAATTATGCTTTTTTTAACCCTAATGTATGTATCAAAGCTTCATTCTGATACACTTTAAATGCAAAACATATGTCCCCTCTTATTTTCCCTGTATTCCATAGAGAAAAGATTCAGTTCCCGAAGTCTTGAACTGTAAGGTTTATTGGTCATATTTTTGATTTTTTTGGTTAACTTCTGCTGTATTATATCAATTTTCTTTTTGCCTTCGATTGTATAAGGAGCACAAAACTGGGAACAGTACACCAGATGCGGTCTAATCAGAGAGGTATACAGAGGAACTATAACCTCCTGTTCACGGCTCTTGTAGCAAGGATTGTTTTTGCTAAAATGCATAATTTTGCATTTAGACGCATTAAAGGTAAACATGTATTCTTTGGCCCAGTTGGCTAATTGATCCAAGTCCAAGTTGAAACAGAGTGGCAGAGGCATGATCTGTTACAATGCCACCAATTTTACAATCATCGGCATATTTACTTATCCATAGTCAGGTTGTAACCTGCATTGATGTAATCAGTATACTGAATAGTATAGGTCCTATGATGGAGCCCTGTGGCACATCACTTGCCACAGAGCTCCAATCAGACATATACCCCCTTATTACCACCCTATGTTTCCTTTCAATCAACCAAGACTTTATCCAACTGATTATGTTGGGTTGCAATTCCAGTTTGATTAGTTCTTCAATTAATTTATTATTGGAAACTTTATCAAATGCTTTAGAAAAATCTAAATATGCCACATCTGCCAAAATTCCTTTATCTAATGCCGCACTTATCAACTCCAAAAAAATTATTAGACTAGTTAAACATGACCGACCCTGACAGAAGCCATGTTGAGTGGGATCAATGTAACCAATTTTGTGTAAATAAAGAAATAATGTCTGACAGGGTGGGTGTTATGCTGGGATAACATCCCACCTCGGCTGGTTGGGCCCGAGACCACCAGCCGAGGGCGTCCAACACACGAGAAGGGATGTTTTCCCAGCATAACACCCACCCTGGAGGACATTATTCCTATTATACAATGGCTCATTGTTTTATACAAAAAAAAAAATGAAGGAACTTTTTTAGTGTTTAAAAATTTTTTTAAGAGAAGATGCAAACAATGATCAAGTGGGAAAAGGAAATAGCTATGGGATCAGCATTGTCTAGTTGATCAGCAGGAATGTTATGCCAGGATAACATCCCTGCTGTGATGGCCAACTGACCAATCAGAAGGCAGGATTCTTTCTTGCCATTGTATAATGACTATTATACAATGGCAAGAAAGAATCCTGGATTCTGATTGGTCAATGTGAGCCTGAGACAGTGATGATATTGCAATATAACATCACTGTCATTGATTAGCATTAGCTTTGCTTGCTGCCATCATGGAGCCCCATTAGCTCTTTTTTCCTCTTCTCTTAAGAAACTCACTAAAAATCTACTAAAAACATTTTTTAAATATTTTTTTATTTTGTATAACATTGAGCCATTGTATAATAGCAATAAGGCACTCCGGGGATGTGTGTTATCGTGTAATAACGTCACTCCTGGGGTGGTGGAAGCACTCAGCTTCGCCTCGTGCTTCAACCCACCCCAGGAGTGACGTTATTACACGATAACACACACCCTTTCATGCCTTATTGCTTAAATAATACACTTTTGTATTAACTTTTCAAGAAGCTTCCCAAGCACAGAAGTCAAGCTATTTGGCCTGCAATTTGTAATATCCTGTTTATCACCACCCTTCAAGATAGGAATAACCAGTGCTTTATTCCACTCATTTATTGTTTTACCCTCAGAGGGGGAGGCATTAAAAAGCTTTGTAATCGGACCATAGTGTTGTTCGACTAGTTCCTTTAAGGATATTGGACTTAGGCCATCAGGTCCTGGAGAATTCGTAGTTTTAATATTTTTAATCACCTCAATAACTTCTACCATAGTAAATGTCTCACAATGCAGAACTCCTTGTTGGATATCTAGTACCTTAGGCTGCTCCGTGTCATGTATACTTAAGAAATATTGATTAAATACAGTATCCATATCCTGCTCATGTATTATTACACCATTCTCTGTTTTAATAGGTCCAACATTGTTGTTTGTATTTTTTAGTAAGCCTATGTAATTAAAGATTTTTTTTTATTATCTTTATTTGAGTTGCTAACCTTTTTTCCATTCCCTGTTTTACTTGCTTTATCAATTTTTTGCTCTTTTTGGCAGTAGATTTATATTTATTCAAATTTATCTCTGTAGTTTTCTTTTTATCCATTTTATATAACCTATTTTTCTTTCTAATAGTGTTTTTGTATCTCCAGATTCCACCACATGGGGATTCTTTTGTTTTTATTATATTTTTTTCCTGTTAGGAACCCATCTTCATATACAGGTCTGGATTTTGTCATTTAATATTTTCCAGATGTTCTCAAAATGTTGTCCTATTAGATCTTTTTCCCAGTCCCAGTTATTTACTGTGGACATTTTCGCATGTTAGCATAGTCCGCTTTGTGGTAATTTTTGAATGTAGTAACCCCTTTGGTCTGTACTATTTTGTTTATTTGAATTACAAGCTGTATTATCATGTGGTCACTGCCACCTAGAGGGGGAAGTACTTTAATGTGGTTCGTTCCAAGTTCCAAGTTGACAAAAATTAATTCAAGTATATTTTTATCTCTTGTGGGTGTATGCACTATTTGCTCAAAATTTATTCATAAGTATGATTTCTATGAATTTATTTTCTAACAAGCTAGCTCCTATCCCAGAAGTCCAATTAATATGTGGGAAGTGAAAGTCTCCCATTAGAATACTATCACCTACAAGGTTCGTGTCTTCTATCTCTTTTAGGAATTTAATAGTTTCCTCTGTTTTTAAATTAGGGGATCTATAGCCTAACCCAATAGTCAAATTAGATGTCATGAACGACACCTTGGTCCATATCAATTAATTTTCCATGTTCTCATTTGCCTCTAGATGAATTTCATATGGTTTCATGCTTTCTTTAATGTATAATGCTACACTTCTACCTTTCTTAGGATTCTATTTTTATGAAAGCAGATGTAGCCAGGAATTGTGCAACCCCATTCTTTTTGGTAAACCTTGTTTCAGCGATACCATAGATATCTATGTAATTTATGATCATAATATTGGTTAATTCCTCCATTTTATTTTTTGGGCTTTGTGCATTAGTAAGAAGTAGTTTTAAGTGATTATCCATTTTGTTTTTTAAACCTTTTTGTACATCTTGCTGCATGTTAGATAATTTTGTTAAACCGTTACTGTTATCAGAATGTAGGAGTAGACCTGGTTTTAGAGCAGTTGTTGCATCCAAACTCTCCCCCTGTAGATTAGTTTAAATGTAAAAGATGAAATTGTTAAATTGTTTGCCAAGTATGGCTATTCCCCTCCTGCTGAGATGGAGCCCATCCCAGCAGTAGAGTTCTTCCCTTTGTTCGAAGTCCTCCCAATGGGTAATGCACTTAATGCCTTATTTCAAGCATCAAAATCTTAACCAATTATTAATCTCTTTTATTTTTGATAAGTGATGTGATGAATATTTTGGTATTGGTAATATCTCAGAAAAGGCTACTTGGAAACCAAGTTCCAGGAGTTTGTTAGATAATGCTACATAGTCTTATTTTATTTGTATTGCTGAATCCTGCAGGATATTGTTTGCACCAGCATGTAAAATTATCAGAGCACCTTTTTCATTATTTTTAAGGAAGTTTTCAACTATTTGTGTTATCTCCGATATATTGCTACCTCTAAGGTTCATCAATTACCTATTTTCCTTGTCTCTTTTGCAGATTGATTTATCTAAGTATTTAATGATTGAGTCTCCTAGCACTACTATCTGTTTAGTGCTTTTAACTCCTGACCTTTTATTCAAAGTAGCTCGGCCTGAGCAATCCATGTTTAAATCAATATGTGGCCCATCATTTGTTGGTGAAGTAAGTAGTTGATTTGTTTGTTCCTTTATTGGGTCAAATCTGTTTTATGTTGTTAGATAAAATATTCAGCTCTCCTCCCTTTTTTGCTGTTTTGTTACTCAGAACAGTATACCAGTCTTCATCAGGACTGGGAACTTGTTCTTCTCTCTCCCTTTTTTTTTTGTGCATGTGTTCTGGCCTATTCAGCATATTTCTATCAAAACTTGCTGGTATTAGAATATCTTGATCATGCCTGAGAGCAGCTATTTGTGTGCTAACAACCCCTTTTATGTTATACTGTGGTAAAATTTTGTCAGGAGCCTGAGCCTCTATTACAGTTTTACTTTCTCTTTCCTTTAACCGTTTGAACATTTGTTTTTGGCTTTCTTCTACACATAGTAATTTTTCCTTGAAATCATTCATCTCTTTCTTCTACATGAGAAAAAGACCAAGGTAGAAAGGTCAGTGGGGGATGCTGCTACAGAAGGTAAAGCCATCAAAAAATGGAGAGCAATGAGTACCAGTGCCCGTAGTCTGGGTAACAAGCTTCCTGAATTAGTGGCCTTGATGGAGGAGGAACATCTGGATATCATGGCAGTCACAGAAACATGGTACACACAGAACCATGACTGGGACATAAACATACCAGGATACACTATCTACAGGAGGGACAGAGATGGTAAAAGAGGAGGAGGAGTAGCTCTCTACATAAGGGAAGAAATCAAAGCAACAGAACAAAAGAGTAAACAGGGAGGTGAAGAAGCACTGTGGGTCAATTTGGAGGCAGTCAGTGGTACCACAATCCACACAGGGGTTGTATACAGACCCCCCTCTCAGGGGGAGGAAATGGACAAGGAAATGATAGAAAGTATACTTAGAATGGCAGATAAAGGGGAGATATTGCTGATGGGTGATCTGAATATGCCAGATATAAACTGGAGTGCAGTTGCAGCAGCCACTTCTAAGAGTGGGGTTATTCTAGATGCCCTACAGGGGGCATGCCTTAGACAACTAGTATTGGAACCCACTCAAGAGGGAGCAATCTTAGACCTGGTCCTCTCAAATGGAGATGGAGAGAGGATCATAGATGTAGAAGTGGGTAGCCATCTGGGAACTAGCGACCATTGAACAGTATGGTTCACAATAAACACAGCAATAGAGTCAAGCCATATAAAGGCAAAAGTACTGGACTTCAGGAGGGCTGACTTTGCCAAAATGGGTGAGTGCCTAAGGAATACATTAGCAAATGGGCAGGAAGGAGCGGTAGAACAACAATGGGGAATAATAAAAACTGCCATCACAGAGGTAACAAGCCTTTGTGTGAAGCAAATAAACAAAACAATGTAAGAAACCACTATGGTTCTCAAAGGAGGTGGCAGTGAAGGTTCAAGAGAAAAAAAAAGCATTCAGAAAGTATAAGGAATCACGGAAGGAGCAGGACAGAGACTTGTATCAGTTAAAGCAAAAGGAAGCTGGGAAGACAGTCAGAACAGCAAAGGCCCGAACTGAGGAAAAGATAGCCAACTCAGTTAAGAAGGGGGATAAAACCTTTTTCGGTACATCAGGGAGGCGAAGACTAAGGAGGATAGTGAGGCTTAATAAAGGGGGGGGTGGGCAGAGGGTGACTGTGAAAAGGCAGAGATACTAAACACATATTTTTGCTCAGTATTTACAAATGAAGAGTGGGAGGTACCTACAACAAACAATAGAAACACTCTGGATACAGAAGTTGATACCAGCCCATTTACAGAAGAAAGGGTTCTGAAAGAACTCTTAAAACTGAAGGTGGACAAAGCAATGGGACCTGATGGGATTCATCCCAGAATTCTAAAAGATCTAAGGGTAGAACTAATGACACCACTGACTATCCTCTTTAACAAATCATGGGAGGATGGGGTGGTACCCGAGGACTGGAGGAGGGTAGATGTGATTCCCCTTCACAAAAGTGGGAGCAGGGCAGAAGCAGGAAACTACAAACCAGTTAGTTTAACCTCAGTGATAGGGAAAATGATGGAATCACTTCTGAAGGAAAGAATTGTCGAGTACCTAGAGACCAGAGGGCACAGGACCCAAGGCAGCATGGATTCACAATGGGAAGGTCATGCCAGACAAATATAATAGGTTTCTTTGACTGCATGACCAAAGTAGTAGATCAAGGAGGGGCTGTGGACATGGCCTACCTAGACTTTAGCAAGACATTTGACTCAGTCCCACACAAAAGATTAATATACAAGTTAGCCAGCCTAGGAGTGGGTCCCAAGATGATAGTCTGGGTAAAGAATTGGCTGGAGAATAGGGCACAGAGGGTAATAGTAAATGGAGTCCACTCTGAAGAAAGGGGGGGTTACTAGTGGGTGCCGAGTGTTCAGTGTTCAGTATTAGACGGTCCTCTTCAATGTCTTTATAAGCAACATTGCAGAGGGACTGGAAGGAAAAGTATGTCTCTTTGCAGATGACACAAAGATCTGCAACAGAGTTGATGCACAAGGTGGGGTGGAAAGGATGAGAAGGGACTTGGCAAGGTTAGAGGAATGGTCAAATGTATGACAGCTTAGATTTAATGCTAAGAAGTGCAAGGTAATGCACCTGGGAAACAAAAACCCAGGGGAAGAGTACACAATGGGGGTGAGATACTAACAACAACAAAAATGGAAAGGGACCTGGGGTAGTCATATCAGATGACTTAAAGTGGGCAAGAAATGTGAGAGGGCAGTAAGGAGGGCTGGGGGAATACTGGGATGCATAGGGAGAGGCATCACCAGTAGAAAACAGGAAGTTATCCCTCTGTACAGACAGCTGGTGAGATCCCATCTGGAGTACTGTGTGCAGTTCTGGAGACCCAATCTCCACAAGGACATAGACAAGATGGAAGCTGTCCAGAGGAGGGCAACTAAAATGGTGCAGGGTCTGCACCAGAAGACATATGAAGAGAGACTAAAGGAGCTTAATATGTATAGCCTCGAGGAAAGGAGGGAGGGGGGGACATGATAGAAACTTTCAAGTACCTCAAGGGAATCAACAAAGTCCAAGAGGGTAGTATCTTTCAAAAAAAGAGGTTTGCAAGAACAAGGGGGCACAATTTGAAGATAGAGGGTGCGGCTCAGAGATAATGTAAGGAAGTATTTTTTCACAGAGAGAGTTGTGGATGCATGGAATGGCCTTGCAGAGGAGGTTGTGGAGTCAAAAACAGTGGTTGAATTCAAGCATGCATGAGACAGCCATAAGGCAATTCTAGGGGGTTGGGGTAGGAAGAAGTAGGCTGCAGGTTAACTAGGATCTGCAGCTTATCCATTAGGTAGGGAAATGGGCAGACTGGACGGGCCAAGCGGTACTTATCTGCCGTCAAATTCTATGTTTCTATCTCTTGCACTAATGACTTTATATGCATACATTTATTACAAATACTGGCTTTAGGAATAATTTTCTCCTTTATGAGAGTATACATTCCACAATTAGGGCATTTAATCGCTACATCTCCATCAATTGTCATAATACTGTCTGCCATTTTACTTTATTTTTGTAGCATTACACAAATTTCTAATTTGTAGTCACCTGTATTTGTTATTCTCGGTGATGGGATGGTTAGTATGCCTTCCCTGCCTTCACTCGCCAAACCCGCAAAACCCACTCTAGACACGTGGGTCTTTGCACGCGTCTTCACTCGCTGTGACCATACGCTCTGCTCATGCTCGCTCTGTTCGCATGGAGCATCACCTTTGTAGGTCTGCACCCAGAAGACACAGCGGTCATGTGACTACCCGGAGCGAGTGTCCAAATCAAAAGTTTAAACTTGCAATGATTAAAAAATGCAAGACTCTGCCCTGTATTAGCTGGTAAAGGCAGAACTTTGCTGAGTATCAGTAAATAAAGTAAGCTGCTAAAATGGCAAGTTTCACTCTGGACCTCCTATGCCCCGATAGTTATTTCAGATACTTTAAAAGACTACACTACCCAGCACTCTCCATAAGGAATGCACTGGCTGTTTTCAGGTTATCTCACAGAGGGTTACAATGGTTGAGCTCCTAATTGCAAAATATCCCTGCTAACACTGTCTCACACCATATAGGTGTCACACCGCTTGTAGTCAAGGAAGGTTTTACAATTACACACACAGAGCGCCTCCTTTGTAGGTCTGCACCTGGAAGACACAGCAGTCACGTGACTACCCGGAGCAAGTGTACAAATCAAAAGTTTAAACTTGTAATGATTAAAAAATGCAAGACTCTGCCCTGTATTAGCTGGTAAAGGCAGAACTTTGCTCAGTATCAGCAAATAAAGTAAGCTGCTAAAATGAAAAAGTTTCACTCTGGACCTCCTATGCCCCGATAGTTATTTCAGACACTTTAAAAGACTACACTACCCAGCACTCTCCATAAGGAATGCACTGGCTGCTTTCACATTATCTCACAAAGGGTTTCAATGGTTGAGCACCTAATTGCAAAATATCCCTGCTAACACTGTCTCACACCGCATAGGTGTCACACAGCTTGTAGTCAGAGAAGATTTTTAGGGATGGGATGGGACATGCCTTGCACAGTACTGGTTTCCTGTACCATCCATTGTCCAGCCCATGCACCCCAGCCCTGGGCATGGCATCACTGCTGCCATGTTTACCGTGGCTCAAGGTCCATAGCCTGCATGCAAGGAGATAGACCCCACCATGTGTCACACCCTGAAATGGCCCAACTGTGATTGGGTGGATGTGGGACTCATGCCCCATTAGTATGCACTGAGTGTCGTCGCCCATCTCTGTTCCCTGCCTGTGATCATTCAGGCCACTCAATGTGGGTGTGGCATGCATGGAGCCATGGCAGACATGTGCTGCCAGGCAGATATCTTCAGTGTGAGCAGGGAAACATTCAGAGCCAGGAGTCAGGAGCCATACCATCACCACCATCCCAATGTTGTACACAGTCGATCGACCCCCACAGGTGGCTGTCCAAGTACCTTGGGGTGAGCCCTATACCATGAGCACTGCGGATGTGAACCACAGAGTCTTGACTGCAGTGGATACCTGCCAGTGAGTACCCTGCTCAACACAGGATAAATCAGGGCATTGAGGGATAGTGCCTGCAGAAGGGTTGGTGATGTTGCTGCACATAGGGGGTTGGGGTAGTGGACATGGAGGGACTAGTGTGTGTACTGCAACTGGCATGCAACACTTAGGTGTCTGAAGGGTATGGCGCCTGGGATATCCACCCCAACAGGAGGTCCCTGTGCAGACACCATGCATAGAGCACAATGGAATGTGTGCAATCCATAATGGACCAATATGCATGCTGATATACCCTGCCACACTCTCCTGCTAATGCCACAGTATAGTGGTGACCACTGTGTAGTTATGTTAAGGCAGTGTATAATATACTGTGGGGTGGGAACTAATCAGTGTGTTCTGTTCTCAGGGTGTCGGCATGGCTGGGGGAGGAGACACATAGGACGTGATTGTCCCCCTGGCAATGCTGGAAAGACTGATACTGAGGGATTCAAGCACCAATACTGCCACCAAGGTGCATGACTGCTGAAAAGTGTGTAGCTGCAGAGACCCTTATGTCATGATCAGTTGTCCATGCCAGGGTTGCGTTCTGCCCTCCCGGGGAACACCGAAGACAGCAAGTGTGATCAAGGCATGTCCTGATGGGGTACATGGTGCATCAGATGGAAATGAATGGGGACTGTGGTTCCACATGATGAAAGTGCCCTCTACACATCTGCTGCCCCAACTGGGATTGACAACATGGAGCTGGCATGGTGTCTTCTGACAAGGGGAGGAATGACACTGGGGTAGACCTCACTGGAGTAACACCAGTGTGAAGGCCACACTGACACACAGGCTTCCCCACATGCTTTGAAGTGGACTGCATGCCCTCTGGTTGATGGGACTATTGTGGTAGTACCACTTCCTGCAGGGCCATCTAGGCAATCATGGGCCAGGAAACAAGGTGCATCAGGGGCAGGCAGACGTAACATTGTAGGACTAATGCAACCAATGGCCAGTACCAGCAGGGACACGGGTAGTGGAATGTCCAATCTCGCCCATTACCAGAAGGGCCAGTGGCTGCAGCAAGGCAAGGAACAGCAGGGTCATGTATGCACTATACTGGAGTGGTCTGAGGCTGAGCGGTTCATTCCCTGATGTGTTAAGGTGAAGTACTCAATCCCCAACTATCCCTCCCTTCTGGAGCTGCTCTGGGATGAGCTTGAGAGGTACTTGGAGGACTAGATGTATGAGGTGACCCTGAACAAAATCCACACCAAAACATGACATGGGTAGGGACAGTAGACTGCTGCATCTCCTGGAAGCCTGGGTGCATGCCAGGTCCCTGATGGGTACAGTCTATAAGGGCTAACCATCATGAAGCACTGTGCCCAGTTCATGGATATTGAGGGCAACAGAACAGTGTACTCACTAGATGTAACAGACTCCTACAGAAAGTCCTGTACCAAGTCAGACCCCAATATTATTTCTAGAAGGTCAGGGGAGCACAGTGCACCCCATGAGGTTGTTCTCAGTGCAGGGTGACTCTGTTGCTAAGGTAGCACGGAATTGTAACAACAGAGCACATTTATATTTCTTTTTTTTTTGGTAACCTGATGAGGCCCACTAGGCACAAATGCCTGTTTTCAGGGGCAACCTGGGAGCACTGGGGTGGTTAAGTGACTTGATCCAAGTTACACAGTATGCAAGTGGATGTTGTGGGAATTAAACCCAGGTCTGCTGGATGCACCAAGCTCATTCACAGATCATTACCCATCATCCGTGCCACGGAACTAGTATCTGGTCGGGGATGTGGAGATGGCAACTAATAGAAGCCCCAGGGAGGGCTTCACATAGACAGCGGACCTGCCCGCCATCTTTGTCCTGGTTTTCTCAGGGGGGGGACATGCAATGATGTCAGCATCTGCCCTGCCTCCCTGATACCAAGCGCCAGTACCATGAGTGACTCCCAGCCTCCACCAAAGGTCCTCATTGCGCCAGACACTGCCCCTCCCCCAGAGAAGGAGAGCCACCCATGGGACACTCAATCCTTCTCCCTCCGATTGGCCCTCCGATGACACAGGTCCATTCCCGAACCCGGGTAGCCGGCGCCACAAGTGGAAATCCAACCGCTGCACCGGCAATCCAGTCCGCTAGTGCTTTTCTAAGGCACTCTTCCATCTTGCCAAAGTCATCCCTCCTGAAGTCCAGAACCTTCACTTTTGTATGACTTAACTCTGTAGCTAAGTGTAACATGAACCATACTGTTTGGTGGTCACTTGTTCCCAGATGGCTAACCACTTCTAGATCTGAGATCCTCTCACTGTCTCCATTTGAGAGTACGAGGTCTAAGATTGCTCCCTCATGAGTGGGTTCCAAAACTAGCTGTCTGAGGCATGCCACCTGAAGGGCATCGAGAATGGCCCTGCTTTTGGATGTGGCTGCAGGAAAGGTGTTCCAGTTAACATCTGGAATATTAAGATCCCCCATCAACTGTATCTCCCCTTTCTCTGCCATCCTAAGGATGCCTTCTATCATATCCTTTTCCATTCCCTCCTCCTGACATGGGGGTCTGTATACAACCCCGGTGCGGATTGCGGTGCTATTTCCAGTATCTAAGGTGACCCACAATACCTCCTCTCCTCCTTGTTTACTCTTTTGTTCAGTTGCTTTTATCCCTTCCCTTACACAGAGAGCTACTCCATCCTCTCTTCTCCCCTTCCTGTCTCTCTTGTAGGTTGTGTACCCTGGTATGTTAACATCTCAGTCATGGTTCTCTGTGTACCATGTTTCTATGACTGCTATGATATCCAGGCATCCCTCTTCCATCAAGACCACCAGTTCAGGGAGCTTGTTGCCCAGACTATGAGCATTGGTACTCATTATCCTACATTTCTTGATGGTCTTACCCCTTTTTGCCCCATCCCTGTCCTTATTGCGTTTGTCATTTTCTCCATTTACCCCTGCCCTTCTCCCTATCGACATCTCTATCTTGGTGTTTACCTCACTTAGTACCCTGATTTTTTGGGGGGGCTAGGATTTCCCTGCTCCTCTCCAGTGCCTCCCCCCTTGGCTAGTTTAAATGCTTGCCAATGAAGCATTTAAACCTATCACCTAAGATTCTGGTTCCCATCCTGGACAGATGCAGACCATCACACCAGTATAGGCCTGCATCCCTTCAGGTGGACCCCCAGTCCCCAATGAAGCCAAATTCCTGAGCTCTGCACCAGTTTTTCAACCACTGATTGAATCTTATTGTGTGGGGCACCCTATCCTCACCCATGCCATAGACAGGTAGCACCTCTGAGAAGGTTACCATGCGTGCTACTTGTCTAAGGCCCTTTCCCAACTCCACAAATGTTTCCTGCGCTGCTCTGATCCCTTTCTTAGCCAGGTCATTTGTCCCTAGGTGGACAATGACATCCAGCTCCCTCCCCTGTGTAGCTGCTCCGGTGATCCTGAGGATTCGCTCCCTGTCCCTCCAAGCCATGGTGCCAGGCAGGCACTTTACCTCCCTCTCCCCTTCCTTCCCCACTTCTACCTTCCTAACAATGGAGTCCCCCACCAGGAGTTGTTTCCTTCCCCTGTGGGGTCCCATGCCACCCTTCTGTGGGTCTCCTTTGTGGAGGTTCCCAGCATCCTCCTTGGTCTCCACTGTGGGTGCCTCCATAGAGGAACTACACTTTGCAAGAATAGCATATGAATTGTGGAGGGGTACAACTGGAGGGATGTGCCTCTGTTCCACCACCCTCACCCTCCCTGAGCCCACTGTGGTCCAACAGCTCCTCTTTCTTGGCAACCTCTGAGGCAACGACAGTGGCCCTGGTGGTCACGGAGTGGGAGAAGAGGTCCCACAAATCCTGGCCAACTTAGCCTGGAGATGATAAACCTCCTCCCTCAGCCCAGAGAGGTGCCTGCAGATGGGATAACACTGCATCCTCCAGAACGTCTCTCAGAAGACTGTTGCTCCACAGCCACTGCACAACAAGATGCACAAAGAAGCTCAGCTAGATAGTGACACAGATCACCTAATTTGTGCATCTTTGTGTATTTGAAATCTTTCTTTCACTTAGAAATGTGTTAGTATTTGTTTAGTTGTAGTTTTTGACTTATTATGTTTGCTTGTACGCATGTGCAAGAAACATAGTGCCATCATCCGAGATTTCGGAGGTGTGTCACCGCCTCTTCCAATTCAGTCAGTGTGTTGGCAGGCGCGGTCCCTGTACGCCAATGCATGCTGGAGCTGTCTATGACAAGCTCCAAAATGCAGTGGCATACAGTTGAAAGGGGGAGCTACGCTTCAGTGAGCAGCGATAAGATATCGCCTGCTTATGTGCAGCTCCCCCTATACACACACACAGGTGTCGTCCCCCCCTGCCGCACACACTGTATAGCTGACGGGGCGCTCCCCGCCCCCAAAGCCTTCCAAACTCATGATGTAGCGATGGGGGTGCCCAATCCCCGTCGGCTCCACTATCCTCACCCCGAGTACTGGGTGCCGCTGGGAGTCCACCCCAGCGTGGCAGTAATATTTTGGCCGACTGGGGTGCCCAGTCCCCGTCAGCTGAGCGCCCCCAACCATCCTTGTGCCACGCTGGGGAGCCACCCCAGTGTGGCAAGCGTCCAGCGTCGTCTTTTTTTTTTTTTACCTGTGAAGAAAAGCGGTCCCCGTAGTCTCTCTGGCCCCTCCCACAACCCGCACCCACCCACAGCGCACCCTGACTCCCCACACCCCACACCATGCTACCTCCGGACCTCGGCACGACGATCTTCGGTGGACCGGGAACACGTCTGCACTCTTCAAAGCCGACCGCGAACTGAGGAAATGCCGGTAAGCTGTATAATGGGCTAGATAGGGTTTTTTCAACTTTGTTGCATATCTCAGGCATTTTTTGGAATTTTTGCACCAAATTTTGAACATGGTGTTTTTGGAACCCCTTCTCATGAATGATGTCACTGTCATGGTGGTATTCAGGCCCGAAGGGTGATTTCGCAGTCACTGCGCAGTCACTATGCGAAATCACCTTTCTGGACTGATTAACAAAATTACACTGCCAGTGTTCATAAGGTGGGCTCTCAAGAAGTGTATTTTGAAAATTTGGTGGAAAAATTAAGCTATTTACAAGCGTGAGTTGCGCAGTTCTCCTGCGCTTGTAAGTTCAAGAATTTTCAATATTTTCACTCCAGATTTTCAACATTGCCATTTTACCACACCTTCTTATGAGTAGTACAGCTGTCATTTTACAACTCACCCAAGCGTGTTTCCGCCCATGTAACGCACAATGGCGCAGTCAGTGTCTTGAAACCAATTACAGGACAAAGTAAGAAAACCACAGTGACACTGTTCATGAGCGGAGGTCTTAAAATGGCTATTTTGAAAATTTGGTGAAAATTCTAACAATGACTGTTTCACGAGCATGTGTTGCGCGGTTCCTCATGCTCTCGTAAGTTCGCAAATTTTCAATATTTTCCTCCAGACTTTCAACATTGCCATTTTACCACACCTTCTTATGAGTAGTACAGCTGTCATTTTCACATCTCACCCAAAATGTATTTCGCCCATGTAGCGCACAATGGCGCAGTTGGTATGCGAAATCAATGTACGGGACAAATTAAAAAATCACAGTGATGCTGCTCATGAACAGAGGTCTTAAAATGGCTATGTTGAAAATTTGGTGAAAATTTCAAAAATGACTGTTTTAAGGCGTGCATTGTGCAGTTCCTTTCCACTAAATTCAGCGAATTTTCAATATTTCCTCCAGATTTTCAACATTGCCATTTTACCACACCTCCTTATGAGCAGTACAGCTGTCATTTTTCACATCTTGCCCAAAATGTGTTTCCGCCCATATGGCAGCACAATGGCGTGATCGATGTCTTGAAATCAATGTATGGGACACATTAAGAAAATCACAGTGACACTGTTCATGAGCAGAGGTCTTAAAATGGCAATGTTGAAAATTTGGTGAAAACATTCCTAAAAATGACTGTTTTACGAGCGTGCATTGCGCAGTTCCTATGCATGCTCATAAGTTTGCGAATTTAATATTTTCACTCCAGATTTTCAACATTGCCATTTTATTACACTTCCTTATGAACAGTACAGCAGCCATTTTTCATATACTGCCCAAAATGTGTTTTCGCACATGTAGCGCACAATGGTGCTGTTGGTGTGCGAAAGCAAAGTTTGGGACAGATTAAGAAAATCACAGTTACACTGTTCATGAGCAGAGGTCTTAAAATTGCTATGTTGAAAATTTGGTGACAAAAGTCCATAAAATGACTGTGTTACGAGTGAGCATTGCGCAGTTTCCATGCACCCTCGTAAGTTCATGACTTTGTAATATTTTAAGTCCAGATTTTCACCAGTGGCATTTTTCCACACTGCCTTATTTACAGTACAGCTGTCATTTTTCACAACATGGCCGAAGTGTGTTTTCACACTTTCAGCATAGAGATGCGTGTTCGCTGTGGGAAATCATTGTTCGGGACAGAGAAAGAAAATCACAGTGACAGTGTTCATGATCGGAGGCCCCAAAATGCCTGAGTTGACAATCTGCTGTAAAAAAATCCCCAACCTAATTATATAGCAGCGTGCGTTGCACAGTTTCTATATCGCGCTCGTGACTTCACCATTTTAAATATTTTTACTGCAGATTTGCAACATTGTCATTTTACACCTCCCCATGAGCAGTACAGCTGTCATTTTTTACATCCTGTTCGGAATGTTTTTGCACCTATGGTGCTAAATGACGTAGTCGCTGTGCATAAGCAGCTTTCGGCTAAGAAACTGATATTCCTCCTGTTCATTAGGTGGGGTCACAAAAAAACCATGTTGAACATTTGGAGTGAAAATACCAACGAAGGCCTGAGGTATTAGGGTTTCCAACCATAACGCCCAACCCTGTAGAGAATGACAGGCATCAGGGGTGTGACTTGGGATTCTTGCCTATAATGCTCATACCATTCCACACCCTGCAGCCAGTGAGAGGCATTGAGGTATGCCTTGGACTCTTTGGCCCCAAAGTTCACCCCATTCTCCTATATCGCACCCATCATACTGTATTTCCTAATGGAATGGGGTGTGCATAAGGGCCAAAGACCCCAAGGAACACCGTGACACTTGTCAGTGTCTGCAGGGTGGGGTGTACTAAAATGGCATGGCCGTTATGCCTCAAGACCCAAAGGCACACCCCAATACCTGTCACTCTCTGCAGGGTGGTGGTGGGGTTGGCTTTAGTTCAATACTTCACTGCCATTCCTATTACGCAGCTCTGTAACTTCTACACTACCACTGCCAATGCCAGCAAGCAAACATTTGGCATTGACAAATGCTTGTTTTCTTTGTATTTCTATACTTATATCTACAGCCTTTATATCTGTGTTTTCTGTTGCCATCTATTTTCAGATGCTTTTGTTCTGTTAATTTTTGTTTTAGTTATTGTTTTTAATACTAGAGGAGTGGTCTAAGGCATGGCAGCTGGGTTTCAATGCCAAAAAAGTTCAAAGTCATACACCTGGGACAGGGAAACCAGGGAACTGTGTATAAGACCAGGATAGGTACTGGGTGTTTACTCACCTGGTAAAGGTGATTGTGTTGGTTGGCACCCATGGCACTCCAGACATTACCTCATGGGTTTAAGCCCACCTGATAGGCTAGTGATGCACATGACCCAGATCAAATTTCTAGCATATCCAGGCCCCAGAAACCCCTGCTCTCCAGTTCGAATCTTCCATAGCTGAAATTAAGGTTAATTAGTACAAGAGAAAAAAAACATACAGTGCAGGCACAACCAAGCAAAGGCAATAAGCGAAATAATCAGAGACATAAAGGGATGAGGACTACAACGTAGTATCAGTGGCCCATAGGCAGAGTCTTTATTCTTCTCCTACTATTTACAGTCTAATCTCGGTCCCGAAGGTCCGACTGGTAGTTTAACATTAAGAAACAATCATTGATGTCTATCCCCTCGTAGGCCTACCATGGGAGAAGATCCCCTAGTTTAGTCCTGGTCACTCTGAGCACTCTGAAGGGAGGGCCTTGGAGTGCCATGGATGCCAACCTACACAATCACCTTTACCAGGTGAGTAAACACCCATTGTGATTGGTTGGCATCCATGGCCTCAGACAATACCTCATGGGTAGATAAGAAGCAGTGTAGTACCCAAGGGGGGGAAACAGAGTGGTCTAAGAGTGAGGGGTTGAGGATGCTGCTGCCAGGACCTGAGTGGCGAATGTGGGCCATACGGCTAGTAACTGTTCCAGCCTGTAGTGTCTGGCGAACGTGTGGAGGGAACTCCACGTGGCTGCCCTACATATGTCCTCTGAGGACACATTGTCTCTCTCCGCCCAAGAAGTGGCGATCGCTCGGGTGGAGTGAGCCTTGATCCCCTGGGGTGGAGTCATCTGGTTTTGCTATGTAGGCATTTTGGATGACTCTCCAACCATAGCAATGGTGGCCTTGAGGCAAGCTCTACCCTGCCTCTGTCCCTTCGATATGACAAACAATCTTTCTGTTTTGCGTATGGGACGAGTTCTGGCTAAGTACACAGAGAGGGCGGATCCGACATCGAGATAATGTGGGACCACACTGGTGCCCTGCTGGGGCCCTTTTGGGAAGGTGGGTAGTTTGATGGGTTGTTCTCTGTGAAATCAGTGGATACCTTTGGCTGGAAGGCTGGAACCGTTCTCAGACGGACCCCTAGTGGGGTGAACACTGTATAAGGTTCTGTGCAGGATAGGGCCCCAAGTTCTCCGATCCTTCTAGCTGAGCAGATTGCCACCAAGAAGCATGTCTTGAGGCCGAACCAGAACAGATCCGCCTTGAGGAGGGGTTCATAAGGAGCCGCATTGAGGGACTCTAGGACTAGTGGGAGGTCCCACGGGGTGATGGTCGGTTGAGTCCTCGGTCGGAGGATCTCTACTGCCCTTAGAAAACATACGGCATCGGGGTGAGCTCCTGGAGTGTATCCCCCGATGAGGCCCGTAGCCGCCCCTATGGCTGATAGTTGCACCCTGAGGGAAGAGTGTGCTAGTCCCTTGTCTACTCCCTGCTGGAGAAACAGTAGGATGGTAGCCATGTCGGTCTGCTCGGGAACTTTGCCCCGTTCCAGGCACCACCTAGAGAAAATAGACCATTGTCTCCCATACGTGGAAGTGGTGGAAGACCGTCTGGACTGGAGTAGGGTGCTGATGACGGAGTCATGATAGCCCGCTGCCCTCAGTCTCCTCCTCTCAGGAGCCAGGCCGTGAGCTTCAGAGTCTGCGGGGTCGGGTGGAGTACTGGCCCCTGCGAGAGCATGTCTGTTCGGTAGGGTATCCTGAAGCTGGCTAGAGACATCTCTCGGACCACTGCGAACCACGACCTGCGTGGCCAGTAGGGGGCCACCAGAATAACTGTGTGGCATGACTCCCGTACTTTGGCTAGGACCTGTGGGATCAGGGGGAGCGGTGGGAAGACATAAGCGTGTCTCCGCCTCCATGGTTGTGACAGGGCGTCCGTTCCCTGAGAGAGACCGTCCCTGAACCACGAGTAGTAATCTCTGACCTGAGCATTCTCCCGTGTTGCCATGAGATCTATGGTCACGGGCCCCCATGTCGCTTGGATCATCTGAAATAGATCCAGGTGTAACTGCCATTCCCCTGGGTGTACCTGTTGCCTGCTGAGCCAGTCTGCGCGGACGTTCAGCTTTCCTGCCAGGTGAACCACACCCAGGCGTCTGAGGTTGGCTTGGGCCCAGTTGAGGACTGCCGTTGCCTCCCTCAGCATGGCCCTGCTCCTGGTCCCGCCTTGCTTTGCTATGTCGGCCACCGTGACCCGATTGTTGGACCAGATCAGGACCGACTGACCGTGTACCTGGTGCTTGAATGCCTTTAGGGTGTGGAACACGGCTCTCATCTCCAGGATGTTGATGGAGAGCTCTGACTCCACTGGTGACCATAGGCCCTGGGCCGTTGTGTCTCCCAGGCAAGCTCCCCAGCCGGAGAGGCTCGCATCCGTTTCTATGGCGATTGAGGGAAGGGCCTCCAGTGGGACTCCCTTGGTCAAGTTCACCTCCACCGTCCACCATGCCAAGGAGAGTCTCACTGCATGGGGTAGTGGTACCATGACCTGTAGGTTGTGTTCGCTCGGTGCCCCCCGAGTCAGGACGCAAGTTTGGAGTGGGCGCATGTGCCACCTGGCCCAGGGCACGAGGTCTATGCATGAAGCCATGCAGCCCAACAACTGGGCTATCTTTCCCATCATTGTGTGGCAGCGGGCCTTCATCTGACGGGCCAGGTCTATCAAGTTGTGAATTCTCGAGGAGGACGGTTTTGCCCATCCCTGAGCCGAGTTGATGAGCGCTCCCAGATGCTCGATCTACTGTGTGGAGGCGAGGTGGCTCTTTTCTTGATTTACCACCCAGCCGTGGTCTTCGAGTGCCTGTAAGGCAGATTCCATGTGTATCTGTGCCTGATTCTCGGACTGGGCCTGGATGAGCCAGTCGTCCAGATACGGGATGATGTCCAGTCCCTGTTCCCTGAGTCTGGCCACCAGGGTTATAGAGACCTTGGTAAAGACTCTTGGGGCTGAGGAGAGGCCGAACGGCAAGGCCTGGTACTGGGAGTGGTGACCTAGGATGTGAAAACGGAGGAACAGTCTGTGTTTCCAAATGATCTCCATCATGATCTTGAGCATAAAGTTCTGCTGGCTCTCCATCATGGCAATTGCGGCCTGCTGGTTTTGGATTAGGAGGGAGCCCGGGTCCATCCACGTAGGATTGCTGGGCCCCGGGTTGCTGGGGCCCATGGGTGGTGTTTGCTCCAGGGAGAAATTGTCGTCATCAAGGAGGCAGGCTGTGCAGAGGGGACCCAGAGTCTGGGGCAGGAGAGTAGCACTGCACGAGGAGCATTTCTTTGCTTTCACCATCTGGGGAAGAGAGAGAAAGGCATACCTTAGCACTGAACTATACACGGCACCCAGGGGGCGATTTCTTTACCCTCCCAGCACGAATGAGGGAGGTCTACCTAACCTGAGACTGTATGCAGGTTGTGGGGGTGCTATGGGAGGACCCCCGCAATGAGGACCGTGAAGGGAGAAGACCTGGTGGGCAGCGGTCTGGTCCCATGGCTCACTATGGGAGGGAGCCGTGACATGATCGAAAGGGAGTCCAGGGGGGAAGACTACCTTCTCGGGTCGCTGTGGGAGGGACCCAAGTGGTAGGAGGCAAGAATAAGGCCCAGAAGGTAGAACCGGGTAGACTCTGTTGTGGGGGGAGGGGGGGCCCCACGGAAGGTCGCTGTGGGAGGGACCCTTGAGAGGAACCCCAGGTGCTGCTGTCCCAGCTGATCTTCCCCTTCCCCTTTTTTTTTTTAAAACCTGTTGCGGATGTGTCCCTGGCTGACTGGCCATGCGCACGTGCCCCTGCCATCCTGGAAGCGCCCCTCCCCCACCTCCATCCGTGGAAGAGGCTTCATTAGGGTCTGGGGTACCCTGGCCTCGATTTATTCCCCATTCCCTTTCTTCCTGGGAATGAGGGCACAGTGGATGGTTCTGGCGGTCTTCCCCCCTCTAGAAGAGGCTGGGGGGGAGGAGGAGACAACGCCCCAGATAAGGCTGTTTGGCATGGAAGGAAGCGGCTGACATGGAGGTGAGCGCAAGGAGGCGCTTCCTTCCTCCTTCCTGAAGCTAGTAGAAACACTCCCCCCCACTCCAGGTTAGGCTGCGAGGACAAGAGGAAAACAGATGTCCTCCAGCGGCGGCCCTAGCGGGGAGGAGGGAATGCTGTCGCAGGGGAGGAGCTTCCCCAAATGCCGCCAAGCAAGGAGTGCGACTTGGGCCGCAGTAGACCCAAACAGAGGCCTACCGGAGGACACGCCCGAAGCACGTGGAGCGAGGAGGTGCCTGCGGCTGGTTTCAGTGCCGCGAGGTGCGGGGGGAGGGTGAAACGAGCCTCCGAGAGGGGCCGAGGCCAGGGGAGGTGGAGGGAAGGAAAGGGGAGAAGGAACAAGAGGCCACGCGGTCGTCGAGTGGCCAGAACAGGCCGCCAGCCAGCCCACGGCACTATCGGGCCCAGAACTCTCCATTTAACCGTGAGGACGTCATGCCAAGGCACCAGAACAGAGGTTGCTGGGGGGGGACACACAGACAGGGTAGCGTACCGCGCCACACGGTGCTACATAGGCGGCCTGCCCATAACCAAGGCGAGGAGCACATAACCTTATACTGTAGCCACAGAGGCTTTCACCATCCATATTATTACAACAGAAAACAAACTGCAAACATTTTCAGGATACAGCCGAGGGCTGAACAAAGAAACCACCTGAGCTAACTAACACTGAGGCAGAGGGCTAGCTTAGGCTAGGTACATTTCTGGTAATTCTAGTAACTTTGCAAGGTTCCAAACTGTAACTGCATACATAGTGCCTCTCTCTTTTGATTTAGCCTGATTAAAAATTATATATATTCTTGGATTCAAGGTCTTACCTTATAGGAGCAGACAGGGATTCCTGGTGTGCTTGTTGCCTGATCAGATGCACGATTCGAAACTGGAGAGCAGGGGTTTCTGGGACCTGGATATGCTAGAAATTTGATCTGGGTCATGTGCATCACTAGCCTATCAGGTGGGCTTAAACCCATGAGGTAATGTCTGGAGTGCCATGGATGCCAACCAATCACAATGACAGTTACCAAGCAAGAAAGGGACCTCAGGGTAATCATATCTGATGCTCTCAAGGTACCAGAGCAGTGTGACAAGGCAATAGGCAAGGTTAGTAGGATGCTGGGGTGCATAAGGAAGGAGATTTCTGGCAGGAGGAGGGAGATGGTGTTGCCACTGATTCACTCACAAGTGTGACCCACCTAGAGTACTGTGTCCAGTTCTAGAGGCTGCACCTCCAGAAGGATGCTGACAGGGTGGAAGCGATCCAGAGGAGGGCTACCATAATGGTGTGGTAGTTGCATGAGAAGCCATACAGTGAGAGGCTGTGAGAACTCAACATGTAAAACCCAGAGGAGAGAAGCTCGAGAGGGGGCATGATTGAGATCTATACATACTGTACCTCATAGGGGTGAGCAAGGTGCACGTGGGGAGTCTCTTTTAGAGGAATAATGCACCAAAACAAGGTGGTACACATTAAAACTAGAGAGGAAAGGTTAAGAGGGATGTGAGGAAATACTTCATCAATGAAAGGGTGGTGGATGCATAGGGAAGTCTGTCAGAAGAGGTGGTGGAGGTGAAAACAGTGGAGGACTTCAGGCATGCATGGGATAGGCACATAGGTATAATATGTAGAGGAAAGGGAGGCGGTAGGGGTGCTGGAGCCCAAATAGGGTCTGTCATATTGGAACAGGCAGGGAAAAATACAGCAGACTGGATGGGCCAACCGATGCTATTCTGCCAACAAATTCTGTTTCTATGTTTCTGTAATTTGATTTTGTTCATTATCCTGGTTCTTTCGTTAAGTTTCTTTGTGTTACTCTATGTTGCTTAGTGTATGTTTCTAATTTTTCATATTTTTCTTTTAAATAAAAATTTGACTGAGAGACACCGCTGAATCCAGCGATCCACTGGTTAGGGACAACCATGAGTAAATCAGGGCTTGCCCTGCCACAGCATACTGTAGCATAGTGTTTGGGAAATCAGTCAGTGGTCTAGGCTACCTGATGGGGATTTTAGGATCCTGTCAATCTTTCTGGTAATGCAAAATAAAGAATTTAAATAAATTAATTCTCAAAAGTCCTTTTGGATTTAAGGGACTTTTGATTTGATTTTGTGGTATGTTGAGTTTGAATTAGCAAATAAACATTACTGTTAAAATTGAGTTTAATTGGTCCACCCCAGACCAATCATGCGCAACATTATTGGGCTTATGAAGCAAACTGCACAGTGCATCGTGTGGTTTGGGGGTGAGCTATCCCATGTTGGGCTAAGCCCAGGTGGGCACTCTAAGTACAGCCCAGGTTACAGCTATTACATGGCTGCACCTAGTAGTGAGACTGAAAAGCAACCTTTGTGTTGTCATAGACTGGGCCTGGAAGGCACTAAAGAACCAGCCGCGGACTACACAGTATTACATCATATTGCTAATCCCCTTCATTCCTTTTAGGGCCTGTAAGCTGACCCTCAATAAAATCTCTTGTTGCTTTATGTCTGATCACTTGACATTTTAAAATATAAGTTGCATGTGCTGTAGGGACTGTGATTGCATTAACATGCTTCATGTGTGCATTGATCTTGTGGGGCAGTGCTGCATCCTATACTAAAACCAGGCCCACTTAAACCTTTCTCTCATTGAAGGCAATACTCCATTTTAACCTTGGATATGAACCCCCAAGCCAAGAGTTTAATGGACACACACCACACCATAACACACAAGACATACCATTATATGTTTATGGAAATGTTTGGAGTGTCTTGTATGTCAATAAGAGTCATTCATTCTTAGAGAGGAGGAACTGTGAACTGAAGGTGAGGCCTTCTGGCACCCTAAGAATGCACAAGGAGACTTTATAGCCATAAGAAATGTTGGTCATTTTTATAAACTTGTTATAAACCACTGTGCAATTATAATGAGATTATTTTTATTTAAGCCATCCTCACACCCATCCCACAAAGCAAGTGGGCTCCGTCCTCTGATGGCTGGGCTAAGATTTGGGCCTTTTAACCATTGGAGGGGGTTAGTGGCATGGATTCGGGTGTTATTAGCTGAACAAATAATTAGTGCCGTGCTACCTCCACCTTAGGGAATCTCCTTAAAATAGCTACTGGCACTCTTGGTATTACTCCCCCAAGGGAAATAAGATATTTAATAGTCCCCACACTGTCCCACCCCATAATGCAGTGACCTAGTAACCAAGCAAAAAACAGTAGTATACAGGAGTACAATGTAAACAATGCATAAAGTTGCTTTGGAAATGCAGGTGCAAGAATCTGGGGAAGGAAAGGAAAGGGTTAATGCAATCAATAAACAAACAATATGTAATGCTCACATTATCCTGTCCACCCCCTGTTAGTTCCACAATGTCTCAGCTAACTGGTGTACCAGAATTACATCCCCAAATATTCTGTGGGAGCTCCCTTAAACGTTACTGAGTAGCATCATTTGTAAATCATTGCAGGTCCGACAGTCGAGTAGATGAGGATATGAGCCATGCTCAGTTATGAAGGTCAATATCTTGGTCAAGCCCATGCATCTGTTAGCCTCCCCTTTGTATTATTACTACCTTCATAAGCCTATCCACCATGCTGCTACTTATCCATTATCTCCTCTCCCTCTTTTTCTATCTCCTTCCTCCCCATCCACTGCCCCTCCTTCCCCTCTTCCTCACCCTCCACCCTACTCCTACTTCTCCCCCACCCTTCTCTCTTCCTCTCTCCCATTCTTTTCCCTATTCCCCTGGCATCCTGAGTGCTGTCTCCTACCTGCGCTACCTTGAAGCTGTCTGGTGCCTCCTACCCCTCCCTTCCTTCCACTTATTCCCCCATTGCTACCCACCCCACTACCCATCCCTCCTCTCCCACCAAGCAACTCCTTGGCTCCCTTAAGCTCCTTGTATACCTGCTACTCATGGTAGCAGACAACATCAAATGTATTCCTGGCCCATTCCTCCCTTTCCCCATGTAGCTTCCTGAAGGACTGCAGATTGCCCACCCCAACATCTGCAGCCTCCTTCCAAAACTGGATCAATTGTAGCCCTTCAAGATTTACCTCCAGCCAGATGTCTTCATAATCTTGGCTCTCCCACAAGGTCCCAGATTCTGCAGTATCCATTCCAAGTAACTCCATTGCCAGGTAGGATCATTCCAAGAGGGGTGCTGGTGTTGCGATCTACCTCTCTTTCAGCATCCAATTTGACTTCACTACCCCTTCCTGCAATTACACCTGACTCCTGTCATAGTGTCGTAGCATCCCCCTTCCCACCTCCCTGTTTGATGTGCGCCCCCCCCCAGAGCATTATCTCCTTGATCCCTTAATCCCCCAGTCTGTATGGTGTAAATCTTTTCCTAACAGAGTTCTCGTCTGAATTTGGTGGTTACTTTTCACACTTTTTCCTTGTACTGTCTTGCACCTTTTTATTTTTTTACGCCGTTTTTTCTGCAATTTGTGACTGACAAGTTGCATTGTATTTTTATTACTCTTGCATCTGCCTATACATTGTATTCTGTATTTTATTGCAAGTGCCTAACTGCATTGCATTTTTATTGCTTTTGCATGTTTCTGTACTGTATATTCTGTATTTTGTATTTTTATTTATTCTGAGTCTTTGTTATTGTCTGCTCCTCCTCCAAGGCATGTTTGAAAATGAGCTGTTACCAGTGCAATATGTCTTTCTGGAGAAACTCTTGAACAAACTAACTAGCTAACTATCTAAATATATGTTGTCACATTCATTGAGTACAAATTTGGCACTGGCTCATCCTCAGTGGTGTACTTCTACATTAAAAGCAACCCCTGCAGTGGACCATGAAAGTTGCACCTTTCTCAGCAGGGAAAGCTGTGTGCCCCACATGGCCTTCACTGCTCTGGCATAGCACCACAAGGAAGGTGGGTGCAGGGAAGACTGGAGACAAAACCAAGGAGAAAAACTCACTGGATACCAGAATGATGACTGTGCTCTTGGCTCCATGCCATAGGAGAAAAATGTCAGAAGTCAAAGGTATACGTGCTGAGAGGTTGTGCGGCGCTCATTGGGAGGGACAATGACATTCAGGTAGACATGATGCAGCATGGGGCATCCCTCTTGCCCAGTAGCTGTTTATTTGGTGACACTTAAGCCAGTTAACTCCCAAGTGACAGATGAATTATATACCAGGATTGTAGTAGAGCTAAAAAAGACAATTATCTGGGCCACTTGTAGTAGTCTTCTATGGGTCTGTCCATACAGGTACAGCGCTGCAGGATTGAAGTGTGGCCAATGGCATCCCACATCATGAAAAAAAGAGTCAAACTCAAACTGGGGTGACTGTCATTGTCACCCTGATGTCAGTGCTGGGCAAGGTCCTGTGATCCATTACCATTAAGGAAAAAAATGGAGAACTCAGTTGAGACCAAGGTCCTTTCCCTCTCTCAGCATGGCTTTATGAGAGGAAGAGCACTTCAAACCAACCTGATCACTTACTTTGAGGGGGGGATGATTAGTGAGGGGGATAGAGGGGTCCATAGATTTAGTCTAACAGGACCTCAGCAAGGTCTCTGACTCTAAACAAGAAGCCTCAGAGCAAAATACATCAGTGTGGAATACAGGTGGCATGAGGTGGATTGCTAACTAACTTGGGGGCAGGAAGCTGAGGGTTATGGTGTACAGACACTACTCTAAGTGGAGAGGGGTACTTTGTGGCATCCCTTAGGCATTAATGTAGGGGCCACTGCTGTTCTACATTTTCATCAGTGACTAGAAAGCTGGAGTATTCAGCAGGAGGTTTAAGTTTACAGATGGCATTAAGCTTATCAGGGTAGCAGACTCCCTGGAGATTTCAGGCAAATATCCAGAGGACCTGAGCAAGCTGAGTAAGCTGCTGCACTTGGGGAGGAAAAACAGAGCTAGAAGCTACACACTGTATGGGGCTCTTCTTGCTGCAGTGGAGGAAACAGACTTAGAGGGCCTAACATACAAGGGGCTAATGCATGACAAGCCATGTGCAGCTACTGTCAAGAGGGCTGGTGGTAGTACTGCATGTGGTTCTGGGTTTCTTGATACAAAAAGGACATTGAGGCAGTTGAGATATGCAATTCAGGGCAACAATATCATAAGGGGTACGGGGAACAAAATCTATGAGGATACCCATATGGCCATTAACATGTTCACTCTAGAAAAAAGGGTGGCTGGAAGGAAAATGATGTCAGTCTTCTGCATACTCAAGGGTAAAAACACGATTGAATAGATTGCAACATCTGCACTGGTGTGCTACAGCAGGATGCAGCTACACGCCCAGAAGCTCAGCTCAGAGGTGGTAAATAATGGGTTTTTGATGGGCCATTTCTTCTACTTGATGGTGATGAACTTGTTTATGGAACTGCCTACCAGTGGGGACAGTGATACTGAGGATAGCACAGGCCCTCAAGGTTAGCCTCAGCAAATTTCTGATTACTGAGGGAATCAAAGAATGCCCTGTGTATTACAGGGGTGAGGTATACGTATACATTAGTACATGTGTGCAGACCATGCTTTCTAATCCATTTATATATGGGGAAGGGGAGTAATGGAACCAGCGTCCATGCTGACATTGAATTAGTGTGTTACTTATGATGATTAAAGGTATCTTTTCTCTTACAGCTTTTTCTTCTGGCCATGTTTGTATTCAGGGACAAAGTCTATTCCCAAGGATATAGCCTGACCAGGCCTGATGACCCCATCTCTCCAGGTCCAGTGCTCCTCTGACTACCCCACAGCCTCCTCTCCATGGCAGGGGCTAAGGGGAGAAACACATCCTCTTCCTCCAAGGAAGCACACAGTGTGGACTAAGATCCAGTGGCAGCAGGTACCAGGACCCAGGGGAGTGCGGAGCCAAGCCATCACATCGATGGAGATGGGATTTACTCCTTTTGGTCTCTCCCCATCTCCCTTCATGTGAGTGCAGACTTCTGAGTGGCCTCAATCATGCTCAGCATGTCCCTAAATCAGGAGCAAACTCCCATGCCCAGTCACAGGGGTCTCTGTGGTAGTGGACTTTGCTGTCAACCCTCCTGAACTGCGACACAGCCACATGGTAGCTACCCCTACATTCTTTTCAGTGCCTTATACTGGGAGTGGGGGCTGCTAAGTGGCCCTATGGGGAGCTGCTGAATGGCTTAGAGGTAGTGTGGTGTGACAAATGACAACCAGAGAAATCAGACACTCATCCCTCAACTGAAGAGCAGACCCTGGCTCAGAAAAAAGTACCGTGCAAAGTGCTGTTTTATTCAGTACTGCATAAAAACCCAGCTCTAAATGCCTGATGTGTTTTGGAAGTAGTCTCTCCTTTTTCAAAGGCCTTCTCTGGTTGTCATTTGTTATTGAACTTATTGTGAGCACCTCAGTACTGGTTGTGCTGTCTTTATTGTTTTCACATGCATAGTGTTGTGCTCACTACCAAGCAGGTGATCCGCTTCTGGATTTGCAGTGGGGATGTGGTCCCCAGTGGTTGGGGCTGCAGTGCTGATTATGACAGTGTGTGTGTATGTGGTCCCTGGAGTTAGTGCTCCCCTACTGATCCAGCAACTCCTGTAGCTGGGAAATGAAATTTGTGATGTATTAAGCATTTGAACCTGCTGTTGAGGGGGTGTAGAGAGAGCAAAAAGATGCACACAGAGGAAGGCTCAATGCATGAGCACTATATCTAGAGAAGCAATAGGAAAGGGACTTAGAAAACAGAAAATGATTCCTCCCAGAATGCAACCTGCTCCAATGCCAGCCCTCCTCAAGCCTGAATGCCACCTAGCCAGACTCCATATAGTCTCCTCCTCAGGTACTCTAGGTGGCTCTGCTGTGGGATGGGTGGGTGAGGTAAGCCATGGAGTGCATGGATCAGGAGGGTTAAGGTTATAACTAAGGAGCACTAGAAAAAAAATGTCATACTCAAACTCATATTCCGGGTCTCCTCCTAGCTGTGAAATACCCCCTCTCTCTGATACAATACCCCTACTCCTACACTTTAAATAATACCTCTGCCTGGTGTACTGTAGTTCTCTACAATATACCTCATGCCCAAACAAGCATCTCTGAGATACAAACAACCCACAAATAGTGTCATTGATGCTTAAAAACTAGATATGTTTATACTGTTGGAAAATCTGAATTGTGATCCTAAAGCTGATATGAGTTTGACTGATGTTGTGGATGTTGTAAATTCTGTTATTCATCAAATCAAATAAAAATGTATTTATAGTGCACTTTTCTTACTATTGTACTGTAGAATTTGTTATATGTGAATGTTTGTATGGTCCCAGGTCACCGTTGCAAATGGGGATTCATGCCCTTGGGTTCTATCTGGTTAACACATTTTAAATAAAATAGAAATTAAAAAAGCCTTCCTTTCCACTGAGATTCCCTTGTGCCTGTCCCATTCATTCTTGAACCCCAGCACTGTTTTTGCCCCACCTCCACTGCAGGAAGACTGTTCCAGGCATCCACTACTCTTTCTGCGAAGAAATACTTCCTCACATCTCTCCTGAATCTACCCTCCTTCTGCTTCTTTGCTTGTCCCCTTGTTCTTGAGCTCTTTATTCTGATACTGTTGCAGGGATCATGTGCCTAAGCTTCTCTGAACACTGTGGGGTATCCCAGTCACACAGAAAAATAGAAAACGTCCAGCAGAAAAAGACCTTGAGGTCCATTTAGTCAGCCCTGTGAGGTTTTACTGTACATGCCCTCCCTAGGGGATCGTGACTAGCCTCCCACCTTCCACTGCTCCCAGATCACACAAAAGGTCAGCCCCTCATTCCTCTGCAGAGCAGGTATCCAAAAAAGGATGGAGACATGAAAACATTTGATAAATATTTGATAAGCAGATTTTGACTGACTCAAGATCTGACCTTGACTGGATTTTGGATGGGATTGGGAACCTTAAAGTTCAAAATGTAATGATTCCTATATTTAAAAAAAATAATAATAGATTTGGGACATATAAGCACCTCTACTAAATACACAGTTTCTTCGCAAGTACTATGTAATCAGCACTATGGTAACGTGAACAGACACCTAAAATTTATAAAACAATCGTAAGGCTGTCAAGCTCTTGATAGATGACTTTGAAATTGTTAATTGCAATTAGGGCTATGCGAAATTAAACTTACACCTGTGGAATTTTGGTGAAAGTTGGAATTTCTGAATGCACTTTGGCAACTTTCATGGAAATTTCAACTTAGAATGGCGGAATGAATGTATGAATTGCAGATTAATGTATTAAACTGCAGAAAATGATTCAGTAGAAGTGATCATTGTCAGTGGTCAGCTCAGCATAATTTCTTTATGCAGTTTATACATTAATCCACAATTCATACATTCATTCCACAGTTCAGTGAGTCACTGAGCTGCAGAATACATCTATGAATTGTGGATTTATGTTTTAAACTGCAGAGTGAAATGACGCAGAACTGTTCACTGAACTACAGAATAATTACATGTATTGCAGATTAATGCATTAAACTGCAGAATGGAATTCCTCAGAACTGTCATTTTGCAATTCATGTGTATTATTCTACAATTTAGCCAGAAAATTCCACGGAACAGGGCAAAAATTCACCAAACACATTATGAAGACTCCAATTTCACCAAAGATGGAAATTTGGAAAATTTCGTGAAATTTATGAAATTCTGTGAAAGTTCAGTGAAAGCGGAACTCGCAACTTCCGCTCAGCTTTAACTGCAATAGCTCTATTTACTGTACTTACGGTAAGCACCCAAGTAAAAACAAGACGACTTTCATGATTCTTTCAGGACAGCCCAATAATAAATGGTGGCATGACACAGTTGGTCTACTGGAGTGACACAATGAAGCACCCGAAACCTGAGCCTACAGCACTGGAGGGAGGAGGTTCAAGTGTCCCACAGGAGGGTTACCCATGTCAGTGTACCAGAAATGTGGGTGCCATAACTTAGGGTGCAAGAAAAATGTCACCCATCATGATTGCGAGTGAACATTGTGCTGCCGCAAAGTTACGCTGCCTAAGGATCACAGTGTAAAAGAGTTATGTTTTCCGGGGGGCAAAAACCCCTGAAACTATATATAACCAACTGCAGGGTGGGCATGCAGTGAAAGCAGGAGAATGATGTGGACGCTGAAAACAGTCTGAATGCGGGACACTGTGAAATCCTGAATGCCTCTGTCACTCACGACCTTGTTTCGGCACCCACATGATGGCACCCCACTAACGGACTACCCCCACAGGATGCTCTTGTCCTCTGGAAGGGAGTTTCTGCCCAATGCAGCTGCAGTACCACTTCCATGGCAACAGTAGGCAGTGTTGTAATGAGTTAGACCAGGAGGCAGGGTATTTGATGAACTGGCACAGTATACCTGGCATGCACACACATACACACAGCATCATCATTGCATTGGAAGAGGAAAAGGAAACAATAAAAAACACCCTGAAGCATGGCACAATGAACTGGGAGGCACTCTTGGGCCCTGCCAGATTCCCATCCATCCCGTCTAGGATATTCCCAAGGTATTCCCCATGCAAGGGCCCTGGTATGGGAGCATGGTAAGCAACAGAGAAATTGATATAAGTGTTTAGAAAAGACTCTGGACTGGCTGAGAAATGTACTAGATGGATGGACGACAGGGGGCAGCTCTGGTGTAAATGGGTATATAATATAAATTGTAAAACAAATATGTGGTATGGGGAGCCTAGGTTTACTGGATGTGGATCTAGCCAGGAATGGGTTCTCATGGAAAATTAGCTGATGCAACCTACATCACTTTCTGTACATCATCATCATGCCCAGGTTATATGTTTAAATTTACAGTTCTGTCTTTTTTATGGTTATAGAAGTACAGTCATAGGTTCTTTGGGTGAGAGAGCCAAATGAGATGCACTCGCTAAACTGCAGGGGCAGTAGTATTTATTGTGAGGAAGCACAAGGATTAGACTACCCCGTGTGCATTCGCCTTCACCAAGGCTTCATCGGGGGGGGGGGGGTGCTACTAAAATCAAGTGTTAATTTATATTGCAGTTCATGAATAACTATAGCAAACAGTAGTACTGTGCAGCTTAGAAAGCCCATGCAAATTTAACAAGCAGGACAGGAAATGATATCGCTGAGGAACTTGGCCCTCCATTTACTGTAGGTTAAATAGGAAATCATCTGTTTTAATAATGGTGTGTTATTACAACACTTTCTACATTTATACTAATTGTTTTGTATGTGCATTGAAAGTTATCACCTTTACATTTCAAACTGTTAGTAGTAATAATCCATCTTCAGGATTGCTTTAACCTGTAGGCTATACTGCCTGCTGATCATTAAAAACTACACATCTCAAGGCTGACTTTGTGGTGCCAGGAGCCTAAAACATATGGCTGCCCCCAGCCCTTAATTACAGGCTGATTTACATATGAATAACTCTGGACTGCAAAGACTCACACATAAATACAATGGTTCACTCAAATTAGCTTTTTATGGATCTTGAGACATTAAGAAACACTGTTGATGACAGTTCACCTTTAACTCATAAAACAGCAGGCTAGGCCACTTTGTCCTTTGTTACATTACACAGAAGATCCCTAAAAGGATGTTACATGGGCATACATTACGAAGAGCGGATATTAAAGAACAGTCTGTTATGGTAACTCTCAATGAAACACTGTACTGTGGAAAAGCACTGAGGATTTAGGGGCACAGTATATTTTGAGGAAAAGGTGTGATGTGCATCAGTTTGAACCTATGCCACTGACACTCTGTGGGGATCTGTGAGTGGGACCCCTTTTGGGGCATGGGGCGTTAGACCAGCTCAGGGCTGATCTAACTCTGGGCAGTGCAGCGGACATTGGCTCCCTTGATAAATCTCATATAAGAGGATATGGAAGCCAATGTCTGGTACATGGCCAAGTGTACCATGTTGCACCCTGATGTTTGGTGCTGGGCTGCTGCAGGACCTGCCCAGCATAACGGCACCAAACCTCAATGCAGCCTGCGGTCGAGAATCAGGTTTGGCACACCATTTGATGCAAAGTTCCCCTTGCATCAGTTCCTTTTGATGCAAGCACCTTTGTGTCAATTCTGGATGTTTGAGAATCAGGCCCATGATTTTAAATCAATAATTTCAGTTAACCCAGAAGGGGGTCAGTAAAGACAATTAAAAATCCATGCCAATTCCTTCTGGTCCACTGTCTTTATGCGAGTCCCCACACATAAAGCATCATGTCACTGTTTTCTCACCATGTATATACACTGCATTAGTTTAACCTTTAGCAGTATCGGGCAACAAAACACTATTTACTTGTACTGGAAGATTTTTAAATTTGTTTTTTACTGATCACTTTATTTACTCACAGTCATTATGTACTTAGTAAATTTGCATGGACTTTCTAAGCTGCACATAACTACTGTTTGCTATAGATATTCATGAACTGTACTATAAATTAACACATGATTCTAGTAGCACCTCCCCCATTGACACCATGGTGAAGGTGAATGCACACGGAGGAGTCTAATCCTTGTGCTTGTTCACAATAAACTCTACTGCACCTGCAGTGTAGTGAATGTGCCTGATTTTTTGCAGTTTGGTTCGGGAACATTCTCAGTTACCAGATAGCACCTTTAGATTCATGGTTCTGTGCACCACATTTGTTGTTTTGACTTCTTTTGGGTGAAGTCTCTTTGTAGTATTGTATTATTTTGTATTGAATTTTGTTGACCCAGTAGGCTCACTGAGACTAGAAGTCCCTTTTTCAGGGATGATTGGGGGGGGGGATACAGATGGTAACCAACTGAAACTGAGCCAGATTAAGCTGCTGGTGGTATTTTTAGTGAATAGGGGAAATTTGGCCAGGACACCGGGGAAATTCCTCGACTCTTCCTGCAGGGGGGCCTTGCTTCCTGTGAGCAGAGGGACCCCCTTGCCTGTGGGACCAAGGTGGAGGATGGAGTGCTGGAGAATGTGGAGGAGATGGACATGCTGGGAAAAAGTAACAAAGCTGTGAGAGAAGATATTGTGATAAGCACTGGAATGGATATGTAGCAGGTCGGGGAGCAGGTCTCCTCCTCGGCTCAAGATATGCTAGAGGCAGAAATCTTTTTTGATGCAACTGCAGCTGATGCATTGGATAAAGCAAAAAAATCAGCAGAAACAATACTGGATGACAAGTGTGGACAGAAAATCATTTCTGATATGGTAGATCCAACAAGAATTCAGGGCAATGCAAAGGAGGAAAAATCTTTAGAACAATTGTTACTGCTCGAGGAGCAGAAATATTTACAAAAGAAAAAAGAGCTTTTGAGCAAATTGAAACCCTAGGACATGGAGGATGCAAAGGAGACTCTGCATTATGATGCAAAAAACAAAGCAACTGTTTCCATGGACACGGATCAAACGGAGGCACAAGGTGAGCCGTGCATTGAGTTTTACAAGACGGAACAGGACCAGAATGCAGCCACAATCTTTTCTTTTACCACGAGTACAGAAAACAACCAACCAGAATGTATAATGAAGAAAGGAGTCCCCAGCAAGTTAAGCTGGGCAGACGACCCTATGACAGACAAGAGTCCGTGGTCAGTAGAGAAATCCCTGAAGGCGGCTGGTTGGGTTCACTCACCAGAAATGCAGAAATGGATTTCAGGCTTCATGCCTCTAAAAATACCAATGGGTCACTATGTCACCAGTACATGTAACAAACACAGTGAGTAGTGCTAACATTTCTGGGGCCACAGGGGAAGTTATATGTGGAAATTTACAGCCTGCTGGTTTGGCAGTGGAAAATAATGACATGAATAATGGGGAAGTGCACTCCCCTTTACAGTTGCCCCCAGAACTCGAACTTACACAGCATCCAGTACTGGCAACAATTAACTGTGAGGGTGCAAGAGTACTTGAGCAGGACAGAATAGAAGATGGAATAAGTGATTTCTCTGATGCATCAGATATTCCTAGAAATATTCCTGCAGACCTTAGGAATCGTCTGAGTGTATCAAATGAACTTACAAAGCAGACTACTATTCCACAGAATTCAAGGCCTTATGCTTCCTTTTTTCAAAAAAACTGTATACCCTGCAAAAAGGCATAACGCTGTGAGGCTTATCTATAAAGGAGGTTTAGACAACTTTCCAGACATGGTTTATGTAGGAAGAACTTTGTTAAAAGACAGTATGCACTTTAATGTTACTGAATTGTATGCATTGATTCATGTCTCAGGAGAGAACATATTTGATATCAGTTTTAAACTAGGGAGTGGCCTAGATAAATTTTGGGCAAGATATCACCAGGTTAAGAAAACACCGCAATGGGCCCACTTTGAGGTAATCCCCCTCACAAGACCAGCCCATAAAACCATTTCGGTTCTTTTTAGGAATGAGGGAGTGTTACTGACCTCCCCTTTTGGTTGAGATAAAGATGTACTGTAACAGGCCATCCAGAGGCCATCTTTGATTCTGAGGGGATTTGGACAGGAGAGTGGAAAATTAGGGTAATTTTGAGAATTGAGGAGGAGGAGGAAGGGCTACAGCATTTGCCAAACTGTTTTTTTTTTGCGGGGGGAGGGATAGAGGCATTTTCTTCTATCCTGGTCAGCCCAAGACATGCTACAAATGTGGACAACCAGGTCACATTAGCAATGCATGTGACTAACTCAAATGTGCACTATGCCAAAAAACAGGACATATTAGCAGTCATTGTAGAAGTGCTGTGCAATGTAACTTATGTGGGAAGGAAGGACGTACATATGTAGCTTGTCCAGAAGCAGCCCATAGGAAGCCAATGTCTTCAGATAGTGAAGAGCAGCAACTCCTAGTCACCCTGGCCCAGACAGAACATAATAAAAAATCTGTAGAGCAACCTGTGGTGGTTTCCCTTCATCAAGAGAAATTGTAACTGATAGATCAGGAGATATGCTCCCAGAGGAATCAGAACCAAACCCCGAGGTAAACTCGGGGGACTGTTCCTGCTATTTTTTCAGATGACACTAGCAGGGTGTTGAAACAGAAAGACAGCTCTGATTCAGCTAGTCAGAAACAGGCACAATGTAGCTCCATGCCCTCCCCCACAAGAGTAGAGGAAGTAGTGGAGAGTAGGATGAATATGAGAAGGAGGCAGGCTTGGTCACAGCCAACACCTAAAGTTCCTAAAACTACTTTGATGAATACACCTCATAGGTACCAGGTGCTTTAAGAGTTTGAGAATTCAGATAATGAATCTGTGTGTTCCTCTGTAGATCTTAACCTACAGGATGTGCAGCCAGACACAAAAAACCCTGAGGTATGTGAGTCATTTTCAAAGAACAAGCATAGGAAGGGGAAAACAAAAAAGAAGAAATGGCGTTAGACTCCATTTGAAACTATGATGTGCTCATCACCACCCTTCTTAATTTTAACATCTAATGTTAATAGTATTACAAATAGGTTAAAGAGAGTAGTAGTTTTTAATATACTACAATCTTATCTTCCAGGGGTGTTTCTCTTACAAGATACTAGGTTACACACCATTATAGAGATAGCAAATTCAACTAAAGTATGGCTTTCTGGGACATCGGTTTGGTCCATAGGCCTAGATCGTTGTTTGGGGCTGGGGATTCTATTTCATAAAATTCAACCAACTATTATAAAGATTTTAGACATTGTGCCCGGGAGAGTACTTTTGCTTGATTTTACTTTCAACAACATTCTTTTCCAGATTCTTAACATATATGCACCCCAAACCAAAGCTGAGCGCACAGCTATCTTTTAGCAAATAAGGCCATATTTGCAAAAGGCCCAAAATATAATTTGGGGTGGGGATTTTAACTGTGGTTTGAGTAAATATGATAGAGGATCAGAAGCAATCACAGAGAAAATTTTTGGGGACATGACAGCTTTAAACACGGCCATATGCTTAGCTAATTTAAAGGATGCAGTTTTTGAACATTCTGGTATAAGAGAGAAAACGTTTTTTAAAGGGAATCTATCTGCACGAATAGATTTCCTTTTTATTTCTAAGGCCTTGACTGTTCAAAATGCATCTGTATTACCTACAGAAAATTCAGATCATAAACTTTTAACTCTTTCATTGGGTAGAGCAGCAGCTCCTATTGGTCCAGGATACTGGGAATAAATTCTACCCTCTTAGAACAAGCAGGGTTTCTGCAACAAATTATGTATTTTTTAATTTGTAGGAGATCACTATTTGACCTTTATGATGATCCGGGTGAGTTGGTGGATGGAGACAAAAGTTGAGTTTAGGAGCTTGTTTATCTCCAATAGCAGACAAACTAGAAGAGGAGCTTATTTTTTTTATATCAACAGGACAGGAAACAATTGCAGCGTTTATACACTCTCTCCCAAACTACTAAACATAACTTTTCAGATAAAATATCTAATATAAAAAGTAGAATGATGCAATATCACATAAAATAGACTGAAGGACTTAAATTGCAACAGCAGCACAGTATGCAAGGCCCATTCAAAAAGTACTTGTCCTTTACTTAGGAATCAGGAGCAAATAAAGAAAAAAGTGATAACTGCACTATATGATGTACAGGGTAATATACAAAATACACAAGAACATATTATCAACATTGCATCAGAATATGCAACTTCATTGTTTAAAAAGCAGAATGTAGGGATATTGGATTTTTCAAATTTCTTTAAAAAAATCCTGATCCCATCTGCCCCACAGGACTTTGTAATAGCATTAACTAGGCCCTTTACTGCACAAGAAGTTGCAGAAGCTATAAAATCCCTGTCAAGAGGCAAAGCCCCTGGACAGAATGGCCTAACGTCAGAACTTTATAAATTATTGGGCCAAGAAATTTTGGATGAACTAACAAATGTCTATAACTACATTTTGCAAAATCAGAATGTACCACTAGATATGGCTACAGGGATACTTATTTTCTTATTTAAAAAAGGAGATAAATTGGAATTGTCGAACTGGAGGCCAATAAGTCTCTTGAATAATGATTTTAAAATTCTTGCTAAAATGTTGAACATAGAATGTTAACAGTAGCAAAATTTTTAATTACTCTGACACAATCCTGTACAATCCCAGGTAAAACTATCACGGACCAATTAATCTTGTTGTGTGAACTCTTTGAAAGAAATAATGTATCGCCTTTGGAGGGGTACATTTTTACTTTAGACCAGAAGCAAGCCTTTGATAACGTGAACCATGCCTTTTTGTGGCAGACTTTGCATCACTACAGCATACCTAAAACTTTCATAGGATGGTCAAAAGCTTTATATAAAACAGCCACAATTAAATCATGTGTAAATGGTTATTTTGACCCTTTTGTACATATACAAAAAGGTGTTAGGCAAGGGTGTCCTATTAGTCCTTTATTATATGATTTTAGCATTGATCCTCTCTTAAGGCTCTTTAATACAGAGGTAGAAATACAACCTGCACAACTGTTAAACCAGGTGGTTCCCTACACTGCTTTGGCCTATGCAGATCATGTGGTCATCCTAGTAGGAAATGAAAGGTTAGCCAAAAAGGCAATAGCACTATGTAATGAGTATGGAACTTACTCAGGTACTCAATTAAATACTCAAAAAAGCATTGGGAAATCTTTGGGGCACCAAGTTGCTTCTCAAGATAGGGTGGCAGGACTTTCACTTACAACGGGTAGTTTAAAGATTTTGGGGATCGAATATGGGGCACTCCAGATGGATGTAGTGAATTGGGATGTTAAATTATAGCTTGGCACACAGATGGTTCAAAACTGGAATAAAACAAAAATGAGTAATCAAAAAAGAATATACCTGATTAAAACATACCTTATACCAGTTTTTCTCTTTATTAGTGCAGTATTCCCAGTCCCTAAGACAAGAGAAGCTAAACTATACAGCCTTTTTTTCCAATCTTTTTGGGGGATTAGGCTGAAACCAATTAAACAAAATATCCTTTATCTACCGTTAGAATTGGGAGGGCAAAATATGGTGAATCCGGTACTCTTTTTCTTTTGTCAATTTTTAAATGCTAATATAAAACCTATGTTTGTGTCTTCTGATAAATACTGGTGTAACATTTTTGTTCAAACGGTGTCACTATGGTTTTACGGACTGGGAAAATGGTCAATTACATGAAATTAAGCACCATGTGTTTTCTCCAGAGTATTTAAGAGAGGTTTTTGTAAAACTTAGGTTGTGGGGTTTAACAAGTAGAATGGTGATAGTAAACAATAAAAAACAAATCTATACACACATAATAGAGACACATTTCAGAGAAGTAGACCCTTTTCCAAAATGCCCATTAGAAAATAAGGAGGCTTTAATGCACTTTTTAACAGAAAAAAGAATACCTGTTAAGTTTAAAGACATACATTGGCTAAATTGCCATGAGAGGTTAAATGTAAAAGCAAATCAAAGGACACAAAAAGTGGAGGAAAGAATATGTTCTAGACCATTGTGCATTAATCAGTTAGAAACCCTTACACATTTATATTTTACCTGTTCTTATATTTCTAATTTCTGGACCTTTTTATATAAAGAAGCTAAAGTTATTTTTTTTTTCAGAATCCTTCCTTCCCAGTGATTATGTATGGAGAGTATCCACAGACCTGGGCTAAATGGGAAAGAAGCACTTTGAACATCATTTTTGTGATTATCAAATGGTATATTTGGAATTCTATATGCTTGTTTACTCTTCAGCAAAAAGAGATTTGATATGTTGAGCTTTATGGGAAAATTTTTAAAGAGGCACAATATATTTATTTTCAAGAAACAAAATGCATGGAAAGGATAAAATTGCAGAAAGAGGAATTTACCCTGGCTCTCTGATAGTGATGTCCCTGTTACATAAATGTATAGGTACCTATATGGAATATATACATTCTTAATTTCTTTGGATATATGGAAAATATAGTAAACTGTTTGGACTTTAAACTTTTATTGTATAAACTGGACTGTTTGCTTTTCTGTATATATTGTCTGTTTATTTTGTTTTGGATTGCATGATTTCATAAATAAAAATTTCCCTACTCTGGGGTAGGGGGCACTGTGGTCTGTTCCCAGTGACCACTGCCAGTGACAGTATGCGAATGAATGCAGAGGAGGTCGGACGGGGAGATACTGACTCCCCACAAGAGATGAAAATTTTAGTTACTACTTCAAAGGATTCTATATATCAGATGATGGCGGGAAACTTCTCCAAATGATTCTATGATGCCTGCACAGAGATCTGTTCAGGACATTGAGGGTGATTTATTTCTTGAGCTAGACAGCCAGAAGTGGAATTTACAGGCTATTATTCAGCAGCAGGAATGTCTTTTGTGAGGTGTACAGGGCTCGACTGCGGCATCACAACAGGAGGAACAATTCATTTAGCCAGTTTTGTTAGTGCAGCAATTGCGTTGCAGAGTGTAATCTGTTGGATCAGAGGGGACTTCCATTCCTGTGGTGCAGATGATTGAAACAAACAACTCTGAGAAGGAGCATCATGTACTGGCAGGAGATTTTTACCAAGACTTTCCCCTTACTCAGAGGGATGCACAGGGAAAGATTTATTTGCTCAGTTCTGATACCATCAATGTTGACTGTAGTTCTGGGGTTTTTGCTATGGTTACTGCACCTACCTCTGCCAGTGGACAGCAGCGGAACATTTTTTGGGGGAGGCACATGGATTATACTGCCAATATTGACATTCGGAGTGACGGCAGGGACTCTGATTCTGAGGGAGAAGAATATGTCTTCATTTCTGTGGCTACAGACACTGTGGCATCTGATGAAAATGATATGCCTGCAATACCTTTTGATGAAAACATTTCTGCCTCTGGTTTAACCATTTCTCAGATGCTAATGCAAGCTGGATGGGTCAGACCTTTGGCCCAACAGCCTTGGCAATCTCCTGGCCTGGTGCCAGTGAACCAGCCGTGGTCCTCTGATAGGGTAGATCAGGCTGGCACCTCAAGTCCCCTTTATGTTTCCTCTACTTTGGATTTAATTCAGAACATGGAACTTGCCTTTTCTCATACAAGTAACATAGCACAGGAGACAACCTTATTGCAAGGTACAAACACTGAACAGAGGCAGTCACCCACAGGACGTGGGGCCATCAACGTTGCTAGCATGTCAGCAAGGACTGCTTCCCACCTTCCTCCCAAGCCCAGTATTGACACTGAGCCTGTTATCAATGTCTCCACAGGGGATGCAGAGCATCTTTGCCAAGGACATATGCTAATCTGTTTCATGCCCCTCCAGAGCCAGAAAAATGCAGAGACGTGGTGAGAATAAAGTATAGAGGTGGACTGGAGGTATTTCCAGACCGTACATACTGTATGTTGATAAATGTCTGTTGAAAGGAAGTCTTCAGTTTACGGCTCATTATATTTATGCCCTGATACATATCTCTGGTGATCCTGTCTTCAATGTCAGCTTTAAGACTGCTGCTGGCCTAGAAAATGTCTGGCTCCGATATCAGCAGGTGAGATACTCCCTCTGTGGTCTCTGCTTGTGGTGTTTCCCCCTCACCAAACCTGCATTTAAAGTTACAACATTCCTCTTTAAGAATGAAAGGGTGGCAGTCACTGATATTCTACATTGGCTGAAACAGAAGTGCGTCATTTTGGCTAATCTAGATGCCATAATGGACATGGAACAGATCTGGACTGGGGGGGTGGAAGATCCATGTTCGGTTGCCACAACTGAATGGATCCATACAGCATCTCCCAAGCTGCTTCTATCTGGGACAGGATACAGGCTTCATTTTCTATGCTGGTCAATCAAAATCATGTTTTTGGTGTGGGGAATATATGCATTTGAGTTCTGCATGTGATCGCATGTAGTGCTCTTTGTGCGGGGGCATAGAGCACCTATGTACTGATTGTCCTAACCCATTGAATTGAAATATGAGCATGGAAACTTGGCATATCTTTAGGGACTGTCCGTGGGCTGCCCACAATCGATCTTCCTCTGCTGACCATGATCAAGAGGCAGCTGTATCTAGAGCACAGGTTCAACATGCCATTGAGGTGTCCCCAGCAATTAATGGCTCTCAGGCACTTGCAGCTCCAGAAGATAGAGCGATGTCTTGCAGCTTGCTTGATCATCATATGAGGGACGTTCTACGACATGCTGTCCATGAGGAGTCACTTGTACCTCAGCTTGATCTTGCCCATGACATTTCAAAACCACCTCAAATCCTGGAAGAAGCACCTGATCTGGATGTGTCTCCATCCATGTCTGTGGCCTCCAATGTAGAGGGACCTCCAGTTTTTTTTCTGGAGAGATATCCCCTCCCAGACCTCTTAATGGTGGTGATATGATTCTGCCTTGCCACAGTACCAGACGTAAAAGTGGCAGAGAGCTTCCAACTCCACATGCTATACCAACTGAAAATAGATTTGCTATTTTGGAAAAGTGGAAAACATGGGATGGGTCAGACGGAGATTCTGAAACATCCTCCATCGCCTCCTCATTGCATGATTTAACTACAGATATGGATCTTACCTCCACTGATTCGAAACAGAAGGAGAAGAAAAAGAAAGCTAAAATGAAAAAGTCAAAAAAGCCTAACAGCCCCTAATCTTCCTGGACATTGCTTATGGCCCACTTTTTGATGGTTGCCTCTCTGAACACGAATAGTGTTAAAAACATTAAAAAATGGCAAACAACGTTTTCTATCTTACGTGACTTTCACAGTCATATTTTTTTTACAGGACACTCATTTGCACACTCTGAGAGATATAGCCATGACATCCTCAGCGTATTTTGTTGAACCATCATTTTGGTCAATTGGGCAAGATGCATGCTCGGGTGTAGGGATTCTTTTTAATACCTCAGGAACTGTGGTTAATAGATTGGTAGATCTGGTCCCGGGTCGGGTGTTGTTGCTAGATATTTATACCGGACACAATGAATAAGGGTTAATCAATTTGTATGCACCACAAACCAAGGTGCAATGCATAGATTTATTGTCTGTGATACAACTTTATTTATTTACAACTAAAACAGTTATTTTTGGAGGTGATTTTAATTGCATTTTGTCCCTGGCTGATAAAACAGGGAAGATTAAAAGGTTATATATAGTGATACTAATTTTTTGAATGAAGTATTATTTTTTGCATGACTTACCGACGGGGCCAGGTCTGGTACACACCCATCTGCACACACATTTCATCAAGGCAATCTGTCCTCTAGGAGAGACTTTCTTTTTCTTTCACACTGGGTACCAGTGCTAAACTATAAGGTCACTCCTACTGAAACCTCAGATCATACTCTTACTGAGACCCAAGTTGGAGCTGCTGTTAATCAGCCTATGACACATCATATGTGGAGACTAAATGTCTCAGCTTTGGTGAGCCAGATTTGGTAAGCTGTACAGGAATTCTTAGATGCTAGAAAAACGGTTTCTGATTTGTATGACAACTCTGTTGAATGGTGGGTGGACATGAAATATGATTTGAAAAATCTGTTTCGAATGTGGACCAAATATTGCAATGCAGTTAAACATGTTCAATACTTAGAATTCCGAACACAACTTCAGTTCTTACTGCCTAGAACACATGACACTGGTCATGATTATTCAACTCAAATTCATACACTTAAAAAGGAGATGGCCGCTGTACAATATGACCATGCAGCTCCATTATTAGCTGAACAAAAATTTGGGACTCATGGAAAGAGCAATCATATTAACCCTTATGACTGTTGCAGAGACAGGACAAATTCTAAATATATGGCCCAGATCAAATGTTTAGAGGGCTTATTGGCAGAACATAATTTAGAAATTGCGTAATCTGTGCACATTCATACTGTTAATTTGTTCTGTTCCCAAGGGGTAGGCACAGGGTCTACTGCTGAGTTTTTTCAGGATTTATGGGTCCCTGAACTTCCCAAGGACAAAAAAGAAGCTATGATTGCTCCCATTGCTGCAAGGGAAATTATTGGAGCTGTCTCTGCAACAAAATGGGGTATGGCTCTGGGTCCCGATGGTTTACCGATTGAACTTCACAAACAAATTCTTGATAGCATGGTACATTACCTAGTTATTGTTTTCAATTACCTGCTTAACGTCTTTTAGACTATCCCTCCTGTTACTTCGGAAAGCTTTTTAATTTACTTGTTTAAAAAAGGGGATAAAACAGCTCTCCATAATTGGAGGCCTATTAGTTTACTGAACTCTGATTGGAAACTATTAAGTAAAATCCTAAATATTAGAGTGACTGAAGCAGCTCAAACTTTGATAATTGACATTCAGGCCTGTGCTGTCCCACAGTGGAAAGCCCAGGACAATTTATTTTTATTGAGAGAAATCTCTGGAAGCCCTATACAGAACAGTATTTTATTTAGTCTGGATCTGACTAAAGCATATGATACCATTATTCATTACTTTTTATTTACTGTATCGTATCAATATGGTATACCTGAGCTGTTTATAAATTGGACATGAAGGTTATATGACACTGCAACTACTAGACCAGTTGTAACTAGTTTGCCGGGAGCTCCTGTAAGATAGATCAAGATGTGCAGCAGGGATGCCTCCTGAGCCCCCTACTGTATGTCTTTAAAATCGAGCCTTTATTAAGGAAAATAGCTCAACATTCTGGTATTGGACACATAAAGGGTCATGGTAGTGTAGAATTTGCTAACATCTTGGCATATGCAGATGCTATTTGCCTTATGGTTCCGGATGAACAACCAGGGACTGTGGCATTCCAGGTTATCAGACTTTTCAGGTATATCGGGGGCTACACTTAATAAGGATAAATGTAAAGGTATGGTCCTGCATGGGGGGCAGGTATGTTTGGTTGACCCAATTGCAGGAATTGAGGTAGGGTTCAGTACTATAAAAGTTTTAGGCATTGTGTTTGGGGGACCTCACCCTGAGGTAGATAATTGGCTCACAGTCCTGCAGGATGCAGAATATAAGGTAGAAAAATGGAAACATTGGCCAATGACTAAACAAAAATGAGTTTATTTATTGAAAATATTTATTGTACCATTGTTGCTGTACATAAGTTATGTTTACCCACTCCCTTTAGAACTAGAACCCAAACTATATAGTATTTTGTTACATTATTATGGGGGAGTAGGTTAAACCCCGTCAAACGTGATGTTGCTTACTGACCAATTAAATAAGTGGGGTTAAATATGATTGACCCAGTGTTTTTTTTTTTTTCTATTTTTGTTTATGCTAGTTTCTTACTGATTTTACAGGGATTAGAGTGTCCATGGGTAGAAGAAGAAGAAGAAGAATCAGCATTTATATAGCGCTTTTCATACATCCAAAGCGCTTTTACAAGCAATGCTAGACTGGTAGTGAAGTGACTGAATGTGTGGTGGCGGCCATATCGCACATCATCACCCACACACAGCCTGGATAATTGCATGAACCGGTTTACGGGAAGGGGAATGTTGGCCAGGACACCGGGAATGTTCCCTACTCTTTGCGAAGAGTGCCCTGGGTTCTTTTACTTCCACCTGGACACCCACCAGGACAACACCTGGATGGGTAGAAGGGACCTCGGTTTAACGTCTCATCCAAAGGACGGCACACCCCAGCAGTACAGCACCCCCCAATACTGCACTCGGATGCCAGTGATTTTTAGGTGCAAGTCCAATCCTGGTGTGGGACGAGAACCCACGACCTTCTGGTCCAGAGGCAGATGTGCTACCAACTGAGCCACGCTGACACCTATTGCTAGCAGGGGTACATCTATTGAAATCCTGTAATCAGAATTTACATTCTAAATGGATGTCTGGTGTCTGGGGGTGTTTCGTAAACAGCACATTTTACCCTCAGGTGACGCTTTGATATGGTTTGAGAAATTGAAACACTGGGATCTTTTACATAGAACTAGGAGGGAATTTTATTCTTATATTTTGCATTCTAGAGTTTGTATTATGCAATGTTTTCAGTGTCCGACTGCTGTTCCAGAATCCACATTGCTAAATCAATTGATGGAAAAATGCATTCCTCCCAAAATGTGGGACACTATATGGTTTTGTTGTCATGATCGCCTTAATGTTCAGCGGAATCACCATCACAGAAAAATGGATGAAAGATATTGTTTAAGACCTTCATGTGATAGGGTAACTGAAACAATGAGTCACTTGTTTTTTACATGTCCGTATATTGCTGGATTATGGCCTTTATTGGAGGCTACATGGTGTATTCCACAATTTAGTAGAATGACATATGAGATTCCTATTTATGGAGTTTTTTTGGATGGGTGGCAGGATTTTCATTCAGGGACAGTGAGAGTTGTTTTGCATGTATAAAATGGGCCATTTGGCAAGTACGCTGTCAGATTGTTCTGCAACAAAAATGATCCCCCTTGAGGGATTACTTATATTGATTGATAAGGAAATGTTTCATATTTATTGTAGAGAACGTGGAGCTTTACCTACTAGAGTGATGGCAACATGGTGAAGGAATTTCCCATGGCATCCACCTTGACTGATTCTCTTCTAGTGGTTCATGTGTGGTGGTGGTGGACACTTAGTCACTTAAATGGTGTAGGTGTGAGAGTGGGTGTACTTATCTGTACGAATACGTGACAGTTGTCTCATTTAGGTATGCTGATGTGGGGGCCTGCTTTTGTTTACCATGAACTATATTGAGTGTTCAAATGCTGGAGTTTTTCTTTTTGTGTTTGCTTTTCTCCTTTCTCCCTTTTTTGGTTTAGATATTAGTTTATCCTGTGATGCTATCATGTATTTGTGTTCAGTTTTTTTTTTTTTATTTTCTAATAAAAATTCTCCTTCTCTTTGGTAGGGGGCATTGTGACTGGTGCTGAGATGGCCAGTCCTGTTCATTCGGCGGATTGCACAGCTGCTGTAGGGACTGGGGAGTGGGTCTCCTCCCAAGTCTCTGAACCCCTAGAGACCACTAACCTCAAGCACATGGATGATGGTTTTGTTCTAGCTTTTGAGGAACTTCTGGGTATTAACCAAGGAGTGGATATCCTTTTTGAGTTGCACACAGTTTTGGAAGATGGTGGCAAATGGGTGGCTGCTTCTTTAACTGCTGAAGAGCTGCAGAAGATGTTGTATGAAGAGGAACAACTGTTTCAGAGAAGGAGGGAACAGTTTCAGTAGGAGCTGTTTCTGACAGGACAGCCTTCTGTGCCAGACGTGGTGCACCATGGAGTTGCTCCAACAGGTGGTACCATTGATACGGATTCTGATTAGAGAATGGAGCAGGTAGTGGGTGCTATACCGAAGGATTCTGTGGCACAGGCTGATACTATGTGTAACAAAGGTACTGTACATAATTTGGCAGTTGGTGGGCATAGAGTCCTTAATGGTTTGAGAACATTAGCTACGGGGGTTCAAGGGCTGGCTGATGTACATCAGATTTCTGGTGCTGGACAGGCTAACTTGATACTGCCTGCTGCAAGGGCAGTTTTGGCAGCTACTTCCCCTGTACAACTGCCACTTGTTGTATTTAATATTGGTGCTGTTGGTGGGAACCCCAGGAAAACATTTACAGTGAAGCTTGCTGCTCAGAAGGAAAAGAAAAAGGGGAAAATAATCCCAAAAGGTGCCTTACTTTCTGAAGAGTCCCAGGTGCCTTCAGGTTCCCGTATGTCCCCTGCTGAATCAACTGCAGACATTCCAGGGTGGGTGACTGATGCTCTGGAGCAGGCTGGGTGGGTTAAATCCCTGAATGGTGCAGGCTGGGATGCAGACTGGCTACAGTACCTTGGGGGACTGCAACTCCCTTGGCTAATCTATATCTATCCTAAAACTATCCTGTATGCAGATGACACGGTCATCTTGAGCAGCAGTGCCCAGCTGGATCACTTGCAGCAGGAGCTACAATCCACTTTCTCTCTCATGAAAAACTGGTTCAGTATGCAGAAATTTCTTCTTAACTATAAGAAGACTAAAACAATGCTGATCTCCAGCCCCCACCACAAGAAATCATCCCCAGTCTTGTCCATCAAGAACAACATGGATGCACCCCTAGAACAGGTACAGTCTTTCAAGTACCTTGGGGTCACCATTGATGACACACTCTTGTTTGTACCCCACATTGATCAAGTCATAAAAGTTGTGAACTCTAAACTTAGTGTACTGTACAGACACAGCTAATATCTTACACCTGCTGCCCTACACTTGACTGTTTCCTCATCCATCTTATCAGTCATTGACTATGGCTTGGTAGTGTATGGGGTGGCAACTGACACTGCACTCAAGCGGGTATTGATGGCCCTAAATAAAGCCTGCAGACTTACCCTTGGAGCTGACAACCTAACTCACTCCTGCTCACTCTACAAGCAAACTGGATGGCTCAGCCTCAGAAATAGAATAAAATATCAAATGTGCCTCTTGGGTAAGAAAGATTATACTAGAAAAATCCACCCCTAGCCACATGGAGATGCTCACAGAATTTTGCTCTAACCACCAGACCAGAGGAAAGACAAGGTGCTCGTTGGCTGTCCCATTCATGAAGATGACAATAGGTCAGTGCTCCTTTGCGTACAGAGCTCCCCTCTGGCTAAATCAAATCCCTGTGCATATATTCCACAATTACTCCCTACTATCCTTCAAGGCTGAGCTGAAGATACATCTCTCTGAGGCAGCTGCCTGTAATTGCAGGTAGTTTGGGTGCTATCGGTTTGTGGAGTTGAAATTTCGATCCTTCTCCCCCCACCAAAGTCATTCTTTGCTCTTACACTGTTGTTACTGTTGACTAATGCCTCCAATACTGTACCTGCATCTCCCCTGCACCTTTCAACTCCCCTTATCTCATGGTCCCACTTATATCAAGCATTTGTCCCCTTCTTCCCCGGACCAGCCTCTTGACTCATGCCCTTCTCTCCACTAGCATGGGCATGACCTCATTCCCCTTCTAGGACCTTTAACTAAGCCTGACCTCCAGGCTGCTACCCTTTTTTCTGCACTGTGCTCCCTTAATGTTCATCTCCTGATGGATAACAGTAACTGGTTGTTTTTTGTTTTTTCTTCTACCCGCAGAATGTATTTTCACCTTTACTTATTTTGATATTGTAATCACCAAGCATTGTTGAAATATGTATAGGAGTCATGCGATTTGTCTTTGTACTAATTGTATAGCATTTGTTGTATTTTCTGTCTATTCCTGTAACTTGATTGTATGTTGTTATACAGACGTGGAACCTTTGTAAAAGAGCATTTGCTCAAAGGTGTTTTCCAAACTATTGAAATAAATAAATAAAAAATATCTACTGGTCTATGGTGGATGGAAGAGAGAGTTCTTCTTCTTCGCATATCTCACCTTGACAGCCACAGCCCACAGGCATGATTGTTTGTTCTCCAGAAAGTGCGGGGACTGCTAATACCATTCTCCATGTCATTAAGAATTTGGAAGGTGAGACAGAGGAGAAGGAAGAAATGGATGTCAATGTCTCTGATTTATCTGAGCCAAAGGCTCAAGCCCTGGAGGTAGCTCAGGATCCATCCATGGCTCAGGATAAGGCAGTACCCACTGGGTCTGGTGCTACTGAAGGGCCCACTGACACTACAGCTGGTACGAATGTGTGGCAAGCAAACGTGAGGGAGCATCTCTTTCCTGAGAGTGTGCACTTATCCTCAGAGCTGGCTACCAGGAGAAATGCAGTGTGCCTTAAGTACAGGGGGTCATCCGATGATACACCTGACAGACTTTTTGTGGGAATGGCTCTATTGAAAAACAGTATAAAATACTATGCGTATGAAATTTACGCACTTATTCACGTGCCTGGTGATACACTTTTCCACATTAGTTTTAAGCATCCATCTGGCCTTGAGCGGTTCTGGAAGCAATACCAGCTCTTGAAAAACACTCCCCTATGGAAGCCCTTTATGGCTATCCCCCTTACCAGGCCCTCCTTTAAAAGAATAACAATATCATTTTGAAATGAGGGTGTGAATGTGGCAGACATTACTTACTGGTTAAAACAGCACTGCACTGTCCAAGGATATCTGGAACCCATTTTGGATGATGAACATCTATGGACTGGAGGGTGGAGGTATAAAGTGACATTGTGCCAAAGGATGAGGTGGTAAAACATCTCTCAAATTGTTTTTCCCTAGGATGTGACAGAGGTGTGCTTTTCTGTCCTAGGCAGCCTCGAGCATGTTATTGCTGTGGGGATGTGAGGCATCTGAATAATGCCTGTGACAAGTTAAAGTGTGGTTGTGTGGTGTAGTGGGGCATAATAGTGCACAGTGCACACAACCTATGCACTGTAATGTATGTGAAGATCTGGGACACACTTTCTGCACCTCCTCTTGGGCCTCTCATTACGGCTTGGCTCAGGCCTTATAGCTGAGAGCAGGATGTGAATGTGGCTACTACCCAAAAGAGTGTTATTTTGAACAACAGATGTCAACTGCTGGAACTATTTCTTCTGGTATGCCCCATGGAATTCCTGCTTGTGTGCCAGGGCTACCTCCATCAAGTGCACTACTCCCACTGCCCTTACCAGCCTATACTGCCAGTTCTTGTTTGGAGTCTGGGGCCCTGCACCATCCTGCCTCTTCTACCTTACAGGACTCTCACCGGGACCCTGAAGGGGAACTTCCGCCCTCGGTCCGAACGGATGCAGTACAGGAGATAGTGGCTGATGCCCCTGCTCTGGTCGAGATGCCTCCTCCTGTTACTGTGGGAGGCCCCTCCTTTCAAAGGGTTACTCGATCCAAGACCTTAGGGAAAACCCAGCCAGTAGTCCCTCTAGCTGAGGATGTGGAACCTCTCACCACACAGAACTCATGCAGTACTGATGGAGGTGGAAGGACCTGATGGAGATTCAGATGTCTCCTCTGTTGCATCTTCACAGGCAGAGGCAGTTGTGGATTTACCTGTGGAGACAGATCTAAGCTAAAGAAGAGGAAAAAGGAAATGATTGTTTTGACTTTTCTTTTGATGTGTGCTTTTTCACTCTCCGTTTCCATATAGCATGGCACAGTTTTCTATTATAACATATTGTGTTAATAGCATTAAAAATTATCAGAAAAGACAGATTACTTTTTCTAGCTTACAGGAGAAAAAGGGGTGCATCATTTTTCTGCAAGATACTTGCTTGCATACTATTCCTGACATAGTGCGGGCACAGAAGGATTAGAGATGGGGTCCCTCACTATGATCCACTGGGGAGGATTTATGTACTGGAGTGTTTTCTGGTGCCCACTGTGAAGTTTTGAAGGTTGTGGATGTCTACCCTGGGAGGGCATGCTCCTCAATTAAAGGCCAAGAGAACCCATCTTCTTAGGAAGATAGAGCCCTATCTTTACACCTCCAAAGTAATCCTATGGGGTGGGAACTTTAACTGTGGTCTGTCTAAAAGGGATTGGGGTAGGAAGACAGAAAAATTTATTGTGATACCAATTGTCTGCAACATATTTTGTGTAACACAGTCCTTCAGGATGTGTATGAGATTTTACATGTCCCCTCTATGCATACATATCATAAAGGCACTTTGTCGACACCTACAGATTTTTGGTCCCTGTCTGATAGAACAGGTGTCACAGGGGTCTTGGTGGTGCCTTTTGTGACCTCTGACCATTTAGTAGTTAAGGTAGATATGGGGGATGCTCAGAGGGGCTGTATTTATTTATTTATTTAAGAATCAGGTTTACTACCTTTGAGTCAAGGACTCATTTACAAAGGCACCTCGTGGCAGGGAAGGCAGACAAGAAAACAGTGTGAGGTACAACAGTGGTAACATACAGGTGAAATACATGTAACAGTAAAAACACATTTACCACAATGGGTAACAGTCAAAGTTGCATACAGTAAGTTACAATTGTAATACAGTAGCAGTCCAACTGACATTGTCTAGCAGTTGTATAGAATTAGCAGTCCAATGGATATTGTCAGGCTAGGAGTGTGGCGCGCGGTATCATGCCATCACAATAAAATTAGGGGCAGTTACAGCTTCGGGCTTCAAATAGGAGGTTATATAGGGGAACTTTGAAGGGGCCAATTTTGGTGAGATTCATGATGGAGGGTGAGAATGAATTGAACCATGTAGGAGCATGGTAGTGGAAGGACCTTTGGGCTAATGAGGTCTTAGTACAGGGCACCAGGAAGGTGAACTTGACTGTGCTTTGGGTGGTAACAGCTGGGGATGCATGACGCAGGGACGTAGTGACCCCCTGGGGGTGATAGGCCTAACAGGGATTTTTTGGCAAGTAGGCAAGTCTGGTAGCGCAGATGCTCATCAAAGGTGAGCAGGTTGGCGGTAGAATAAAGCAGGCAGGTATGAGTATGGTGGGATGTGCCAGTCAGGAGCCTGCAGGCCTTATTTATTGATGTCTGAGTTTTGGTGAGGGTGGAGTTATCAGCCACGGCATAAATAGGTAGGCCGTAGTCTACTATGGACAAGACAGAGGAGTTGATGGCCAGGCAGAGGGCGGTTTGGGGGAGGCAATCTTTATATCGGTAGAGAAGGCCAATCTGAGAGTTTATAGCTGAGGACAAGGTATTGATGTGGGTATGGAAGGTAAGAGCTGAGTCAATGGTGACGCCCAGGTATTTGTAGGATGACACCTGTTCAAGAGTGTGTGGATTTCTGGGGAGAATGTGGAGTGGGGTATTTTTGGCCTTGTTTTGATGGTGTGAAATGAGCATGGATTTGGTTTTCTTGAAGTTAATGATCAGCCGGTGGTCAAGAAACCACTTTCAGCTTGGCTAAAAGTATGTTGTAGGGATTCCTGTAGTGATGCAGGGTCAGGGTGGGAGGCAAAGAGGATAGCATCATTGGCATAGAGGTGTATATTGTCTGAACAGGAGTTGGGTAGATTGTTGAGAAAGAGGCTGAATAGAACAGGGCCCAGGATGGAGCCCTGGGGGACCCCAGAGTGAATGGGCTCGGAGTTGGATAGGGTACCGTTAACCTTTACATACTGGGCTCTGTTGGAGAGGTAACTGGTAAACCAAGTGAGGGGGCAGGGGAGAAACCAAGCTGGTGGAGGGAGTCAAGTAGGAGGGGATGACAGACAGTGTCAAAGGCCTTGAAGAGATCAATGAACACAGCTCCCACAATATGACCAGAGTCAAGAGCAGAGTGGAGGTGGTGGGAGAATTCCAGGAGGGCTGTAGTGATGCTGTGCCCAGGATGGAAACTATGCTGTTCTGGACACAACAGGTCGTGTTTGGCTAGGTACTCAGAGAGCTGTGAGGCCACTATTTTTTCCAATGCTCTGGAGAGTGGGGGGAGAATGGAGATGGGCCTGAAATTACTAGGGGATGCTTTATCCCCACTCTTATGGATTGGGGTGATTTCATCAATTTTCCAAGCACTTGGGAACTGGCCCAGGCATTGTAACTGGTTTAAGAGGTTGGTTAGCGGGATAAGCACGGTGTCCAAGACTAATCGGAGGATCCTGGAGTCCAGGGGATCACAGCTGGGGTTATTGCTAGACAGGGCTTTTTGTAGATGAGGCCTGGCTTCAAAGGGGGATATGGTGCACAAGTAGGAAGGGGGGCAGTCCAGGGTGGGGAGCGGTGGCAGGGATAGGGTCGAAAAAGTGGTTGGGAAGGACTGAGCTAAGGTCTGAGAAAGCCAAATTGAGGGCCTCAGTCATGAGGGGTGGATCTGTAGTGACAGTTCCATTTATGGTCATTTGAGATGGGAGGGCAGGTCTTTCCATTGAGCTCCTTCATATTGTCCCAGAAGGCATGGGACGAGTCCCAAGTGGATGTAAAGGAGGGTTGATAATATTCAGCCTTAGCCTGCCTTACAGCCCAGGTGCACCAATTACGTGCAGCATTGTAGGTTTGTCTGTCAGCCAGTTTACCTGACGCAACAGCAATATGCCAGAGGTTGTCTCTTTGCTTCGGTTTTTGGATAAGGGATGGGAAGATCCATGAGGTGTTCCATTTTTTGGTGCAGATTCTAGTCTGGGGGGCATAAAGGTCACAGGCCTTGCTGAAGGCACTGGAGAAATATGCTAGGGCAGAGTCAATATCAGCTGCAAGTAGGATAGGGGACCAGTCAAGCTGGGCTAGGTATATTTTTAGCTTTCTGAGATCCCTGGGTGAAGACACCAGCTGGAAGTGACCTGGGGCACTGGTTTCAGTGTGGGGGATGACCAGTGACATAGGACAGGAGAGTGGTCACTAAGAGAGTCAGATAGTAAACTAATATCCCTGATTTTATGGGGGCAGTTAGACATAATTACATCTAGGAGGGTGCCAGAGACACTTGACTGGTTAAATCTAGTGGGTGAGGTAACTAGTTGGGTAATATCTAGAGCAGCAAAGGAGTCCCTGATGTTGGAGCCAGAGGTACCCAGCCAATTGACATTAAGGTCACCTAAGATGAGCTGCTCCACCTTGTGTGGGAGTGTGGTGAGGTAACTGATAAGGGACTGGACAGCTTGTCCCTGGTCCCTTGGGGGTATGTAAGAGACAGTGAGGAAAATGGGGTCCCTGGCTGGGTCTGGGGTAACCTTAAGGGTGAGGGCCTGAGCGCTAAGACCAAGTTTGGGGGTTGGGAGTGCATGGCCTAAGAAGGTGTCATGCAGATGGACTGCACACCCACCACCACGTTTGCCTATACGGTCTTCCTTGAACAGCGTGTAGCCAGGGAGGGAAATGACAGAGTTGGGCATTTTTTTGGAGAGCCAGGTCTCGACTAGTGCTAAAATATCTGATCTGTGCTGTACAACCCAGCACTGGAGAGTGGCTGATTTTTTTTGGAGGCTGCAAATGTTCATGGAAGCAATGCGGAGGCCAGTTCCTGTGGGGGATGTGGAGTGACGAGTTGCCAGTGGCCCGGGTTGGGATGAACGCTCCCGGAGAGCAGAGGGAGTAGATTGATTAATCTGATGAGTGGACTGTGGCAACTAGAGTCCTTGGCTAGGTACTGATGCAAGATCCTGCTGCTGGGGGTGCAGGAGATGGGCAGGGAGTGGAGGGTAGGTATGGCAAGGAAGGGGTGGGTCCATGGTGTCCTAGAGGGGGATGGGAGGGGTATGTTGTATGGGTCATGGTTTCTGGAGGATGAATACTTCCTTGTTGGAACAAGAATCTATTCAACATGAGGTGTTTCTTCTTTTGGAGACCCAGCATGATAAGACATGATAGGAGTGGTGCAGTGCAATGGCTGTGGGGTGGCAGTGTTCCGGGAGACATTCTGGAGGCTGCGATGCTGCCCTATTTGAAGTCACCTCTCTGGTCTGAGAGAGGAGGTTGCCCATCTCCAGGCTGACCTGGCTAGGATTTGTGAAACCTCCTCCCCCACCAAGGGACCACCAGGGCCAATGCCACTACCTCAGAGGTTGCCAAGAAAGAGGAAAGGCTGGACCAGGGTGGACTCAGAGAGGGAGAGGGTGGTGGAACAGAGTTGCATCCCTCCAGCTGTACCTCTCCACAATTCATTCGCTCTTCTGGTGGATAGTGGTTCCTCTATGGAGGCACCTGCAGTGGAGACCAAGGGAGGATGCTGGGAACCTTCACAAAGGAGACCTACAGGAGGGTGGAGAAGGGACCCCACAGGGAAGGAAACAACTCCTGGTGGGGGACTCAATCATTAGGGGGGTAGAAATGGGAGAGGAAGGGGAGAGGGAGGTAAGGTGCCTTCCTGGTGCCACGGCTTGGAGGAACAGGAAGCGAATCCTCAGGATCGTGGGAAGAGCTGCATGAGGGAGGGAGCTGGATGTCATTGTCCACCTAGGGACAAATGACCTGGCTAGGAATGGGATCAGAGCAGTGCAGGAGGAGTTTGTAGAGTTGGGGAGAGGCCTTAGACAAGTAGCTCATATGGTAACCTTCTCGGAGGTGCTGCCTGTCTATGGCAAGGATGATGCTAGGGCACTCCTAACCAGGGAATTCAATGAGTGGTTGAAAAACTGGTGTGGACCTCAGGGTTTTGGCTTCATTGGGGACTGGGGAGCCACCTGGAGGGATGCAGACCTATACCGGTGCGATGGTCTGCATCTGTCCGGTGGGGAACCAGAATTCTAGGTGAGAGGTTTAAATGCTTCATTGGCAAGCATTTAAACTAGCCAAGGGGGGAGGCACTGAAAAGGAGCAGGGAAATCCCAGTCTCCCCCCCACAAAACATGGTAATTAGTGAGGTAAACACCAAGGTAGAGAAGTTATTAGGGAGCAGGACAGAGGTAAATATAAAAAAAGGCAAAGACAGTAAGGACACAAATGGGGCTAAAAGGGTAAGGGCATCAAAAAGTGGAGGGTGATAAGTACCAATGCCCGTAGTCTGTGTAACAAGCTCCCTGAACTAGTGGCCTTGATGGAAGAGGGTTGCCTGGATATTGTGGCAGTCACAGAAACATGGTACACAGAGAACCATGACTGGGATGTCAACATACCAGGATACACAATCTACAGGAGGGACAGGGAGGGTAAAAGAGGAGGAGGAGTAGCTCTCTATGTAAAGGAAGGGATCAAAGCAACAGAACTAAAGAGTAAACAGTGAGCAGATGAGGCACTCTGGGTCACCCTGGAGACAGGAAATGGCACCACAATCTGCACGGGGTTGTATACAGACCCCCATCTCAGGGGAGGGAATGGACAAGGAAATGATAGAAGGCTTCCTTAGAATGGCAGAAAAAGGGGAGATATTGTTGATGGGGGACCTTAATATGCCAGATGTTAACTGGAGCACCTTTGCTGCAGGCACATCCAAGAGCAGGGTCATTCTTGATGCCCTACAGGGGGCATGCCTCAGACAGCTAGTATTGGAACCCACTCGGAAGGGAGCAATCTTAGACCTGGTACTCTCAAATGGGGACGGAGAAAGAATCTCAGATTTAGAGGTGGGTAGCCATCTGGGAACAAGCGACCACCAAACAGTGTGGTTCTCGATAAACACAGCCATACAGTCATGCCATACAAAAGCAAGAGTATTGGACTTTAGGAAGGCTGACTTTGGGAAAATGAGAGAGTGCCTTAGAAAAGCACTAGCAAACAGGCAAGAAGGAGGGGTGGAGGAACAATGGGGGAGTAATCAAAACAGCCATCACAGAGGCAACAAGCCTTTGTGTAAAGCAAATAAATAAAACACAACGAAGGAAAAAAAAGCTATGGCTCTCAAAAGAGGTGGCAGGGAAGGTTAAGGAGAAAAGGATAGCATTCAGGAAATATAAGGAAACACAGAAGGAGCAAGACAGAGAACTTTATCAGTTAAAGCAGAAAGAGGTTGGGAAGGCAGTCAGAATAGCAAAGGCCCAAACCGAGGAAAGGATAGCCAATTCTGTTAAGAAGGGGGATAAGACCTTTTATAGGTACATTAGGGAGTGAAGAAAGACCAAAGGAGGGATACTGAGGCTTAATAAAGGGGAGGGAATGTGGGTAAAGGTGGACAGTGAAAAAGCAGGGATACTGAACGAATATTTCTGCTCAGTATTCACAAAGGAAGAGGAGGGGGAGGTACCTAAACCAAACAAGAGAAACACTCTGAAGACGGGGGTCGATACCAGTCCATTTACAGAAGAAAGGGTTCTGAAAGAACTAATAAAATTGAAGGTGGACAAAGCAATGGGGCCTGATGGGATTCACCCAAGAATTCTAAAAGAACTAAGGGTAGAACTAGTGACACCGCTGACTACTCTCTTTAACAAATCATGGGAGGATGGGTGGTACCTGAGGACTGGAGGAGGGCAGATGTGATTCCTCTTCACAAAAGTGGGAGCAGGACAGAGGCAGAAAACTACAGACCAGTTAGTTTGACCTCAGTGGTAGGGCAAATGATGGAATCACTTCTGAAGAAAAGAATTGTTTAGTACCTAGAGGCCAGTGGGGCACAGGACCCAAGGCAGCATGGATTCACAATGGGAAGGTCATGTCAGACGAATCTAATAGATTTCTTTGACTGGGTGACCAAAGTAGTAGACCAGGGAGGGGCTGTGGACATGGCCTACCTAGATTTTAGCAAGGCATTTGATACAGTCCCACACAAAAGATTAATACTAAGTTAGCCAGCCTTGGAGGGCCCTAAGGTAGTCTGATAAAAAATTGGCTAGACAACAGGACACAAAGGGTAGTAGTAAATGGAGCACACAGTGAAGAAAGGAGGGTTACTAGTGGGGTACCGCAGGGTTCAGTACTGGGACCGGTCCTTTTTAATGTCTGTATAAGTGACATTGCAGAGGAACTGGAAGGAAAAGTATGTCTCTTTGCAGATGACACAAAGATCTGCAACAGGGTTGATACACAAGATGGAGTGGAAAGGATGAGAAGGGACTTGGCAAGGTTGGAGGACTGGTCAGATGTATGGCAGCTCAGATTCAATGCAAAGAAGTGCAAGGTAATGCACATGGGAAACAAAAAACCCAGGGGGAAGAGTACACAATGGGGGTGAGATACTGACAACAATTAAAATGGAAAGGGACCTGGGGGTAATTATATCAGATGACCTAAAGGTTGGAAAGCAATGCGAGAAGGCAGTAAGGAAGGCTGGGGGGATACTGGGATGCATAGGAAGAGGCATCAATAGTAGAAAACAGGAAGTTGTTATCCCTCTGTACAGACAGTTGGTGAGACCCCATCTGGAGTATTGTGTGCAGTTCTGGAGACCCCATCTCCGCAAAGACATAGACAGAGTGGAGGCTGTCCAGAGGAGGGCAACCAAAATGGTGCTTTATTTTGGTTTTGTTTGACCATTTATAAGTTAATTTTCCTTTTTCTTTTTTGTTTCGTAGGACTAGTATGGCTATTTTCAGGGTATATTCTTTCAGCATAATACTGGTGATGTTTTCCGATTGCACTGTATTTTGAATTTTGTTTTCCTTTACACTGTATTAATATACTTTTTGTTTTGTTTATGAATTTGATTAAAAATTTCCCCAATTCTTTTCGAGAAGTGCCATGGGATCTTTAACATCCAACGGAGCAACCACTAGAACAGGCAGACAGGACCTCAGTTTAATGTATTACCCAAAAATGGCATCTCTGGAGTGTAGCACCTCCCTCATGCTGCACTACAGTGTCAGTATTAGGATTTAACCCAAGTGTCTGGTGTAGGGATAGAACCCACAGCCTTCTGATCTTCCAGCCTCAGAGGTGAGTGTGCAACCTGCTGAGCCACTGACACTGAATAGATTTGTGTTATAATATATCAATAATTATACAATGGGGCCTGAGAATTCTTTACTCTGATTGTCTATCTGGCACATTTTACCCATGGTAAATTCTATGATATACCAATAGGAAAAGGTGCCAGCTGCCAGTCAGCCACATCAGGACCCCCCCTCCTCGAAATCACTCCAACCATAGACTGGCACAGACGTCAACAGACGGCAAGATGCTCAGTCACTGAACTGCAGGCCAGCAAAAACCATTATATTAACTCCTACTAAACTGCAGTGATAAACTGAGACTTACAATGCAAAGTACAGCAGTTTTCCACAACTCGTTCCCCTAACCGATGACTGCACCTATCTCACATCTCGCTGTCTGTACAGTTCACTCCTACTTGCCCTCTGCTCCATTCATGGCTGCACTCCACCTCTGTTTAACCACAGTATTCAGTTGCCAAAGCACAAGATAAGACAACTACACCAAGATCCAAAATTAACTCTGCTTAAAAAACAAACACCAAACCCAGTTTGTCTCACATAAAGAAACTTTTTTTTCCCCAGTAGGTCATGCAGTTTTCTGATTGGTGCCCCACGCTCATGCTCGCACCTAAGTCACCTCTGAGTTGCTGTCTACTACAACAAAAAATCGACTTCAGCCTGACCAAAGAGCTACAAGCTATTGTCACTTAAATTACTGCTCAACAGAGAGAAGTACCTGACATTACGGAGCTCAACACAAATAATTTATCTCAGTCGGCCATAGACAAAACTGCTGCTAAAATCAGTACTCCACCTCTCACCAACGAATTGCCAATATCAAACTGCAGCACTCCCCATCTTCCTTCTGGCTACCAGCAACCATCTGCCTTCACGGTTAATTTCCAAAAAGTGCAACTGTGATGGGAAGAATCCCCAGCAGCTCTTAAGTAACATTGTTATGCTCCCTAACTCAAAAATAAGAAATTAAAAATAATTATATAAAATGAAAAAGTCACCTCCCAAGTCAGCAGCACCGATCACTATAGTGGATGCCACTGACACAAATGCTTCTCTCTCTTTCTCTCTCTCTCTCTCTCTCACTGCTTCTCACACCTTGCTCTCCCAGTCACTCTTCTCTGGTAACATGCATCTCCTTTATGCATCTCTCAAATATCTCAGTTATTTAAAAAATTAAAAATAAATAAACTAATATTCCCATATTCGTATGTCTGTCTAAGTGTGTGTGTGTGTGTTGGTGGGGAGAAATGTCAATATTCTACCTAGCAGCAAGGAACTATGTTTTGTGGTGCAAGAATAAACTCATTAAAAGTCATTAAAACTGCAAAATAACTGTTTTTCTTTATTTTTTTTACAAAAAATACAAGGGAACATTGTATAATCACAGTAAACCACTCCAGGGTGTGGATTTTGCTGGTCGTTACCCATGGCTGATGTGGCTTGACCACCCGGCCTGTGGCCTCATGGCCAAACCATGCCAGCCATGGGTAAATCCCAGCATAACCCACGCTCTATTGTGCTTTATTGCTTAATTATACTATAATAACTGGGGAGTGTTTTTCCCCAAAGGGAAACACGATTACAATTTGCCATTATAACCCATGGGATATAACAGCGATCACACACCGGGTTTCCCTTTAGCCCACACCTGTGCAAACCTCCACTCCTCCATTTCTCGGCATTTCCTACTTTGCCACCAGCAGCACTATTAACAAGAAGTAAATAAAAAAATTTGTCTCTCACCTGTAACCACCAATCCTTCCTTAAACAGCTGGCTCCTTGAGTAAACCTAAAAAAAAAGAGAAAAAAAAACCTGGAAAGTTTCCAGCAGCAGAGGGATGGATGGAAGTGGCATGGATGGCAGTCTGCCTCTCGCACCCGTAAGTGCCACTCCACATATCATTAAACTGGACTGTGCTTTATGCCATCCTGACCATGGCTGAACAAGACCAATGCATTTTTATGTTATATAATTGCTGTGGCAAGAAAATACTCTCCAGTAATTATATAAAATAAAACATGGGGTGGTGTGTTTAACAAGATTTTACACACACCTCTTGGTGTTGGATGTTTAAATAAACCTCTTGAGCTTCGCCCTCTGGGTTTACGTAGCATCCATCACTTCAGGGTGTGTGTAAAATCTCATTAAACACACCACACCATGCATTATTCTATATATAATAGATATATTACATATGCAATATAAGCATTATAGAACTATTTATGAAAGCAATTGCATGTAACGTATTTTAAATTTTAGATTATTTTATATAAAACTAAAACAAACATTTAAACAAATATTTCAAGGTTTATCTCTTCATGAAGTGATTTAAGTCATGTTTATATAACAACTGGCACTGGGGACCTGCCCAGTAGCCCAGAGTTAGCCTGCTGTGCTATCATAATGGGGACTTGGATGGCATTCAGGACCTACCTCGGGGGCTGGCACTTGGGCCACCAAAGCTGGATAACCATTGCTGAAGGCAATGCATCTTAGGCTGGGGAGAGATTTGCCATGTGACACCAATAGAGCGACCTCTGTGGTGGGGAAAAAGCTTGCTTCCCCAGGTCTACAGCATGCATACGAGGCCTGACAGGTTGTGCAACGTGTCAGTGGAGGGCCGGAGGCTCAAAGAACAAAGGAGTGCAGCAATGATCCTTAGAGCTGAGAGCCTCTACAGGAAGAAAAATTCCCTCTAGTCATCAAGATGGCAGTCTGCCTCTGGCACCCATGGGTCCCACTCCACATATCACTACACTGGACTGTGCAACTAAGGAGGGAAGGGAATAACTCCCCCCAACAACCCTACCACAGTGGGTATGCCACAATGGGCATGCCATAGGGGTTGTATGAGGAAGAAAGTGGTGTTCATACTCTAAGAATTCATGTGACCCCATGAATTCATGTGAGTGGTCTCGGTGGTGGTATTAACATACAGAAATCTAGCTTAAATGAAATACAGTATTTTTTTAAAAACAGTATATTATCCACTTTTACAATATTATGCTTTTGCAGTGAACTTGATAATAATAATAATAATAAGTTTATTTATATAGCGCCTTTCAGTATACCAAGGCGCTGAACATATCAAACCACAACATCAAACACAAACCAATAACACATATAAATAAATTCATATCATATTAACATCCATTATTAAAATCAATTAATAAATATGAATAAAAATTTCAACAGGATAAATTACTTAAACATCCAAAATGATCAAGCATCCAAAAATGCCATTTGCCACAAATGAGTTTTCAAGTTTTTCTTGAATTTCTCCACGGAGGTGCACTCCCGTAACCGGCATGGTAGAGAATTCCAGAGAGTGGGAGCAGCATATGAAAAAGCTCTACTGCCAGAAGATTTTAAACTCACTCTCGAAACCTCTAGCAACCCCTCTTTGGCTGAGCGGAGTGATCGGCCAGGGTAGTAAGACACCAGAAGTTCTTTCAAATAGGCCGGACCCTGATTATGAAGGACTTTGAAAGTCAATAAAATGACTTTAAAGGTGATCCGCCACCGTATAGGCAGCCAGTGCAGTTCGCACAGCACTGGGGTAATATGGGAGGACCTTCTTGTCCCTGTCAAAAACCCGGGCTGCAGCGTTCTGCACCAGCTGAATGCGGTGAATTTCAACCCCAGAAAGCCCAAAGTAAAGGGCGTTGCAATAGTCCAAGCGCAATGAGGACACAAAGGCGTGGACCAATGTTGGTAAAGAGTCAGACGGAACAAGGTGCCTAACCCTGGCGATATGATGGTGACATAAAAATGGTAATATATAAGAAGCATTTGTCAATGCTGAATGTTCACTTACGTAAACAGGCTGTGTTTGGATATACACAAAATGCATGTCTATTGCATAATTGTATAATGCATACTGAATATTAACAAATATATGAGTGCACATTGAACGTTTTCAAGGTCTGAAAGGTGATTTTGAGGAGCAACTATGAAATCATCTTTTGGGATGGATTTGAAAATGTTCACCTACTTTGTTTGCGAGGTGAGGTAATAAAAAGACTATGCTAGAAATCTGTGGTTACAATATTGAAAATTACCAAAGTGTGAACATTGGAAATTTGCAATCTACCTTGATAACTCAGGTGGTTTTTAAGATTCTGATCCCAAATATTCAACATAATCATTTTATGACCTCACTTCATGAAGCTTATAGGTGACATTTTTCAAATCCATCAAGACATCGATAGATGGTTTTCTAGTTTTCAGGTTATGATTGCTATATAAAAAGAGCATAAGGGAACTTTCTTTTTAAACAGATGCAAGGGTGACACTAAGGATCTAGGGATTGGACACCCAGTGTCACAGATGTATAGTGGCACTGGGGTTGGGCACTGTGGTGTCCACATGCATGAAGTAAGTGGGGGGAACACTACATGGGTAGGTGATTACACTACAGATATGATATGCTGTCACTGAGAGTGGGTCCTCTGGTGTCCATATGAAGTGGGGTTGCATTACATGAGTCATGGGTACATTACAGATGCTTGCTGATGGTGTACCTCAGTACAATGATCAAAAAGGATGATATTTATGCTGCTCAACTGCTTGCTAGGTGGCATCGTGCAGATGAAACCATCGAGCTGATTTGTCATAGGAGTGGCTCAGTCCTTTCAACTACAAGACATTTCTGCCCACAAGCACTTAACAGTGTCATGATCAGCCTTGCTGATCATTAGCCTGTCCCTGACAAGACAATTGTAGGCTGAGCTGCACTGGACATGACAGTGACACACCTCTGAAATGCTGTTCTTGTAACAAAATGTTTGCTGCACATGTGCACACACAAACATAAAACAAACAAAAGTGAAGGCAGCCTAGCCAGCCCGGTGGTGCTGATGGCTGAGGCACTGGATGCCACACCTCGTGCCACACCAGCAACCCGTATTTGGGAGTGAGCGCAGGCCACCGAGGGTCAGCAGGGGAGGAGAAGGATCAAGCGTCCCTGGGACAGCTCTCCTTCTCTGGGGAGGGGGGCCACCAGACATTGGTGCATGCCTGGCCTCTAGCAGTGACTGGGGGCTGGCACACTGCTGCATCTAGAGGGGCAGAGGTGGAGCAACACCTGACAGGGTGCATACAGGAGGAGTGTGTGGCACCATCGCTGGCATCATTGCATGCTCTACCTCTGGGGGGTACCACACAAGAACAAGGACAATGGACTCCTGGTCAGGCAGCATGAGCTTCCAACCTCCATGGCCTGACCCCGAATGGTGCCTCCTCCGATCTGGATCCATTTCAGGTGAGTTGATTTTGGGGGGCTCCTCGCCACTCTGCCATGGAGGGCAAGCCATGGGGGAAATGGGGGAGGTTGGCCTGATGTCATGGTTCGGGCCAGAAGGTCGGTCAAGATGTACATCTGACCGGGAGCCAAGGGGAGAAATAATACAGCAAAAAAAAAAAGTGAAGGCAGCCAAATTACTAAAGGCAACAGTATGCATAAATTAACTATTTGAAAGCAATAAGGAGTAGCTTCTCAGGACAGGGAGACCAGAAGGGGCCACAAGGAATATTCTACTGAACAAAGACTAATGCCAGAAAAGACAATTGCTGGGAGTCACTGCACCAGGTGAGGGCCAACAGAGGCATTACCAGGTGCCAGGATAAAGAGGGAGGCCTCAGGAGAGAAAAATGGTGAAGAAACCTTGGGACCATCAAAGCTGACTGTTAACATTACTCCCATCCTTCCTCCCTGGTGACCTCCAATAGAAGGATGGTGGAGGTAGTGGCCATCAGGGATTGGAGGTTGCCAGACACTGAATCTTCACCCGAAGGACTGGGCAAAAGTCCCCAGAGGATAAAAAGCTGTGCAGAAAACAAAGCAGTTGGTGGTTTATATTATCTTATGGTGAAATAGATTTACTTTTCACCTTGAGAAATACAAGAATTGGCACGACAGCTTTCTACTGAGATCTGGAAGAGTGCAGAAATGCAGTAAATATAATGAATAGGGCAGCTGAAGTCTGGAAACAAATTGAAACTGACCACTCCCAGCATTTACAGTATATTCTTGTGTATGTACTGTACTATAAAGTTAGTTGATAGGTTTAAACCCCACCTCTGACACTGACTCACTGTAGGACCTAGAGCAAATCATTTAACCTCCTGTAGCTTTAGTTCTTGATTCTTCACCTCAGAAAGGATAAAGATAGGTTGGAGACAGTGCAGTGCAGAGTAACAAAAATGATTTAGGGTCAGCATGGCAGATCCTATGAGAAGCACCTCAAGGCACTAAATATGTACTCACTGGAAACCAGAAGGCAGAGGGGAGATATGATAGAGACCTTCAAGTTCCTTAAAGGAATTAACAATGTGAACTACAGGGAACTATTTAGCCTGAATACCAATTAGTGGTCACGTGGACACAAATGGAAATTAACAGGACGTAGGTTCAGGAGGGATGTGAGGAAGTACTACTTTATGGAAAGGGTGGTGGAACCTGGGAATAATCTGTCAGCTGAGCTGGTGGGTGCAAAAACAGTCAGGGGATTCAAGCAGGGCTGGGACATAATGAAGGGAATACTGGTTACCAGCAGCAACAGGACCAAGGAGGAAAATAGAGAGATGAGGGCGAGGGTTATTACCCTGGAGTAACAGTAGGTTCCAGGGATTATAGGGAACTTGGGCAGACTGCTTGGACCTCTGGTCTTTTTCTGCCATCATTGTCTATGTTTCTATGTTTAGTCTTCTTGCTGTATAACTGTATAGGACAAGGACTTTACTGAAAACAAGATGCTGGCCCGTCCAGAATACTATATGATAGATATCAATCAATCAATCAATCACTTTATTTAACCAGGCATAAACACCATTGAGCAAGCTCATTTTCAAGGTGGTCCTGGGCATTAATACAATACAGTACACTTCATAAGATTACAATTACGGTGGACAGCGGTGCAAAAAAAAACATTGTGAAGGTGCAGGTCAATATGGGCCTATACATACTGGTCAACATAATTAACATGCAAAGGTACATAATGATAAGCTTTACTGGAATGAGAAGAGACAACAATCCCATATAGTCTCCACTAAGTAAGAGCTCATACCTAAATGATAAAAAATAAGGAGGTATTAAGGAATAGGGTATAAATTGGGGTGAAAGAGAAGGCAGCCAAGAAGGAGGCCAGAATAGGTAAAAGGTAGAGAATAGACAGGGCCATCTCGGATTAAGAGAGCTAGGCTTGTAGGTCCTAGGTTTCCGTTGTTAGGAATTGGGGTGGATGAGATACTTAGGCGTAGGATTTGAGAGTGGCACCCGGGACTTAGGGGTCATAGGCATCTGAAACAGTTTCATGATTCCTTCAGATAATCCGTTAATAGAGCTTTGAATGTGAAAATGCTTGGAAGTGAGGATAATCGAGTCTTGCATAGTGTTCCAAAGGGATGGAAGTGAGAAGTTGATTGCTGTCGAGCCAAGGGTAGTTTTCACTCTAGGAATCTGGGAGCAGATTATGGAGAAGTGTCTCAGGCCATAGGAACCTTTAGCCCATTTGAAGAGGTTTGAGATGTATGCAGGGAGGTTATCAGATAATGCTCTAAAAAACAAGAGGAGAGCATTCCTTTTTTTCCTAGTTGAGAGTGAGGTCCATCCCAAAACCTGGTATAGACAACAGTGATGTGTACCACGGGGTAGATTTAGGATAAATCTTAAAGCCCGGTGGTAAAGGGTGTCCAGCTTGTTTAGCATCGTTGATGGGCAATGACTGTAAAGGAAGTCAGCGTAGTCCAGTATAGGTAGGAATGTAGTTTGTACTAGTCTCATTCTGGCTTCTAATGTAGGTATGTGTTTATTGCGATAGAATAAACCTAATTGTTGTCTTAGTTTCTTCGAGGTTTTATTTACGTGGCACAGAAAGTTGAGTTGTTATCCAGCCAGAGCCCTAGGTATTTAAAGGTATCAACTACTTCAAGGGGTTCATCTAAGAGTGTTTGGATCTGTGTGATATGTGGACATCCGGAAGTAGACTTTGGTGAGAGGATCATTGCTTTAGTCTTTTTGGTGTTGAGGAGGAGCTTATGAGTGATAAGGTTGTATTGGAGGGTGACGAAGTCTTTCTGTAAGTACTCATGGGCCAAATCCAAGGATGAATTTGTGGTATAGAGTACAGTATCATCTGCAAATAAGTGCACATCAACTGAGCCCAGCTGCGAGTCCAGATTATAGATGTATATTGCAAAGAGGATAGGGCCCAGGATGGAGCCTTGTGGGACTCCTCGTAACAAGGATTTTTGTGGGGACAGATCTCCTAAGGCTTTGACTTGTAACCTATTGGCTAGGTAGCTGGTGAACCATTTAATGGCAGAACTATCGTCCGATGTTACTTAGTGCAGTAAGCATGATGGTATGATCCACAGTATCAAGGCCTTACTTAGATCAAGGAAGAGGGCAAATACATGCTTCTTAGAGTCCAAAGCCATTTGCCAGTCTGTAGTTACTTTGGCAAGAGCCGATACCGTACTGTGTTTGGCTCTGAAGCCAGACTGAGGCAAGTTTAGCAACGTTTGAGAATCCAAATGTTCTCTAAGTTGGATGTTGACAATTTTTTCAAGTAATTTAGAGAGGGTGGATAGTATAGAAATAGGCCGGTAATTGTTCAGATCACTCGGATCCCCAGTCTTGAATAATGGTAGGATGTGGGGAGTTTTCCACGAGACAGGTAGCTCACCTTGAATCAGAGAGGTGTTGAATAAGTGTGCAATGGGGGGTGGTCAGATAGGGTATGACTAGGTTTTAGTAAGTAAGGTTCGATATTATCTGCACCCGCACTCTTTTTTGTATCCAGAGAAAGAAGGAGGTCCTCCACTTGCTTGAATGTAATTGTGAGGAAGCTGAAGGGGGTGGGATGTGGTTGGTTATGGTTGTGGTTATCAGTGAAGCCAACAATGTAGTCTCTTGCCAGGCTAGGTTTGCTGATAGGTGAGGTGTCAAAGGCAAGCCCTGCAGTGGCAAAGTGATCATTAAACTTCTCTAGTATATCAGCTTTGTCCATATAGGTGGTACCATCAGACACAATTTTATTTGGAAGGGGTGTTGCAGTGGACTGACCTTCGACTTCTTTGAGGATGTTCTAAAATTTGGCAGAGTTGTTTTTATTGTCTTCTAGTTCTTTTTGGAAGTACCTAGCTTTTTCTGATCTAATTAGCTTGGTACAAGCATTCCTATCAGCACGGAATGCTAACTAATCAGCCTCCAGGTTGGATTTCCTCACTTTTTTCCACCAGTAGTCCCTATCCCTAAGTGCTTTCTTCAGGATGGGAGACAACCAGCCAGGAGTTTTGTTTTTTGATTTGATCAGTCTTAGTGGGGCATGTTTGTCTATTAGCCCCAGTAAGAGGCTGTAAAAGATATTAAATGCCTCATTAAAGGTCGGGGCTAGATAGAAATCCTGCCAACGAATGTTGCTTAGATCTTTCAGGAAAGTGTACTGGCAGAACTTTTTCAGGCATCTTTTCAGTTTGAATTTGGAGGCCGTTTTTATTTGGGAAGGATGTCTGATGCAGGCAGTAGCGCAATGGTCACTTATATCATTGAAGAATACTCCAGTATGCGAGATATTGTGAGGTTTGTTTACTAGCATAAGGTCCAGGATGGTGCTGCGCTCAGGGTTTTTTCTGTTAGGTCTGGTTATAGCAGTCGCGATTTGTAACAGACCATTAACATCGCATAGATCCTTCAATTTCTTAGAGCTGTCATCATTCCAATTTAGATTGAAATCCCCCATTAGAATACACTCAGTATTAGCAGAGTCAAGAAGATTTTGAAGGTGTGGCAGAAGTGCCCAGCCACCAGACAGCAGTCGTTAACATGCAGCCATAAGGAGTGATTTCTTGCAGGAAAGTGATAATTTTAGAGCCAAGCATTCAAATTTCTTAGCTTTTGAGGTACAGTCAAAGACTGTGACTGTGAATTTGCTTTTGACATATATTGCAACCCCTTCCCCTCTAGTCAGTCTTCACAGCAGTAGATGATATATCCGGGTACGTTGGTAGATTTGTCCAGGGTCGAGGGTGTGAGCCAGGATTCAGTTATCATGAAGAAATCAGAAGATGCATGTAGAGCCCAGGTCTGTATAGAGTCAATCTTGACTATGACTCAATCAAAAATATGTTTTAAACAGTATGAGACAGAAACATATATAGTAGATGATAGAAAGACAGACAGACAGATATATAGACAGACAGACAGACATGCAGAGAGCTAGACAGATACATACATAACTAGAAAAGGGATATAGTCCTCCTTTACAGGGTACCACCAGTATCTTTTGTTTTCTTCTGCTTACAAAATTACAAAGACATGCAGTCTAGAGTGATGCAAAAGCAATACTTTTTTATTTCATGTTTTATATCCACATATTATTTCATGTTTTATATCCACATATCACATATGCAATACAAGCATTATTGAAATATTTATTAAAGCAATTGCATGTAAGTTACTATAAGTTTTAGAGTACTGTATTTTATATGAAACTAAAACAAACATTTAAACAAATATTTCAAGGTTTACCTCATCATGAAGTGGTTCAATATCATTTGTTAATAACAACTGGCACTGGGGACCTGCCCAAAAGCCCAGAGGTAGCCTGCTGCGCTATCATAATGGGGACCTGGATGGCATTCAGGACCTGCCTCGGGGCTAGCACTTAGACCACCAGAGCTGAGTAACCATTGCTGAAGACAATGCATCTTAGGCTGGGGAGAGATTTGCCATGTGACACCAATACAGTGACCCCTGTGGTGGGAAAAAAAGCTTGCTTCCCCAGGTCTGCAGCATGCATATGAGGAATGGCAGATTGTGCACTGAGTTAGTGGAAGGCAGAAGGCTCAAAGGACACAGGAGTGCAGCAATGATCCTCAGAGCTGAGAGCCTCTACAGGAAGAAAAATTCCCAGCAGTCATCAAGATGGCAGTCTGCCTCTGGCACCCGTGTGTCCCACTCCACAAATCTCTATGCTGGACTGTGCAACCAAGGGATGAAGGGAACCCCCAACAACCCTGCCACAGTGGGCATGTCATAGGGGTTCTATGAGGAAGAAAGTGGTGCTGGGGATGGAAGGGTGCCTGTGGTAGCCTGAGCACTGGACAACTTAAGAGTCATAAAAATAGGATAAAAAAAGAAAACGTGGTGCTCTTATGTTTTTCCTAGACTTGTGATGTTCGAAGTTACTGGCACATCTGTAAATACTTCTTCAAATAACACTGTACATTCACAGCACACCTAGACAAAACTTAAAAGCCTTTCTATTTCACTTCACACCTTCATGTTTGCACTAAACATGTCCCAACAAATAATAGAATCCACTCACCTGCACCACAAATTCAAAAACCACTCACTCTTAAACTGGGTCCTTACCTCTCACCCCCATCGCATACTTGCTGCTGGACTCCTTCCAGACTCTTTCAGCTATCACCACATGATCTATATGGTAAGGAAAGTATTCAGATCTAAGGCCTCTCCACCTCGTATATTACGCACCAGGTCCTACAAATCCCTTGACCTCACAGCGGTCTTAACTGACCTGACTGGTCCTTCATACCACGGGCATCCTTCATTGATTCCACCTTAGAATCTTTCAAGCCCACATTCCTTGCTATCTGGGACCACTATGTGCCACTCAGAAGGACTTGGGTAAGGGGTGCCCATCTGCCCTGGGTCACCGCCGATCTCGTGGATCAGCTTCGTGCCAGGGACCAGGCCTGGAAAACTCAAAAAGCTTCAGGTACCCAAGCAGCACTCTAACACTACCACTCACTTTGGAATGCATGCACTAGGCTTACCCGTCAGAAAAAATCTAACTACTTCAAGGCCTCCTTCCACTCCAATCTCAACCACCCAGGTAAGTTCTGGAAGACAATCAAATCTCTTCTCTCCCTCCCCCAGCCCAACCCCCTACACCTGCCCTGAATGTAGCAGGCTCCATTGTCACTGAACCTAGTGCAGTGGCCACTGAGTTTAACACCTTTTTTACAAGCTGCGCATCCTCCCTCCTGTCCACTCTCCCACACCACCACGTGCAGGCTCCACCCTCCATCCCACCCCCCTCACCCCCCTCTGCCTCCTGCTTCTCCTTTCACCTAGTTACCCCTACAGAAGTACAAAAAGCCCTATGGTTTCTCAATCCCTCCAAAGCTAAATGCCCCTCGGGTCTGGACTCCAAAATGCTCCTCCTCTCTGCCCCAGCCATTGCCAGCCCACTGGCTACCCTCTTTAACCTCTCCTTCACATTATCAGCATTCCCATTGGACTGGAAACATGCCTCAGCCATCCCACTCCCCAAAGGCAGCTACCCCTCCTCCCCGGGCAACTACCGCCCTATCTCCCTTCACCCCATCCTAGCCAAAATCCAAGAGCGCCTCATTCCCAGTCAGCTCTCCTCCTTTTTAGACTCCTACTCCTTCTTAATGCCGTACCAGGCCCGATTTAGGAACTCACACTCCACCATCACCTCCCTATTAAGACTCACCGACACCATCCTCACAGGTATGGATAACAGGCACACCACCTTATCCATCTTTGTCAACCTTGCAAAGATCTTTGACACGGTCTTACATGCCCTTCTACTCTCTAAGCTCTCCCTCACCGGACTGTCTGTGGCTGCAACCAGCTGGTTCCGCTCATACCTGGCAGGCAGGTCTCAAACAGTCAGAATTGGCTTTTCCATGTCAGCCACCCTCCCTGTCACCACAGGGGTCCCCCAAGGCTCGGTTCTGGATGCAATACTGTTTTCTATATTTCTAAATGAACTGCCCTTGGCCTGCCCACACACTTCCATCCACATGTATGCAGACAATACAGTCCTGTATGCCTCTGGTCCATCCTCCACAGAAGCAGCTAACGGACTTCAACAGGACTTCAACAGTGCCCAGATCTGGTTTTGTTCTAATCGGCTTTTCCTCAACCCTAAGAAAACTGTCTCCCTAACATTCAGCATGCGGCAAAAACTCTCCCTTCTTCCCTCCACCCCCACATTCCACACTATTAATGGGACCCCCTAGAGGCTTGTACACCCTGCAGACACCTTGGGGTCTACTTAGACCAGCACCTTAGCTTCAGTGAGCATGTGGACGCTACCCTCAAGAAACTGCACCCCATTCTGGGCGCTTTATGCCGCAACAGAAGTTGCATCCCTCTGCTAACGCGCAAGGAAATTCTACAAAAAATGATCCTCCCTATATTGGACTATGGGGACGTAGTCTATAGTACTGCTCCCAAGTCCTCCATAGCCAGGCTAGATCCACTCTTTCACTCTTTCTGTCGCTTCACCCTAGACTGCCCTCCCACAACACATCACTGTGACCTCTACAGGGCCTTAGGCCTTCATCACTCCAGGACTGGAGACTGTCACACTGCGCCAGAATTATAGCGAAATTCTGGGCACAGGCTCTCCCCCACCACCTTGCAGCAACCCTAGCAATGTTACCCCTGCCTGCATACTTGCTCCGGAACATCGATTCCCATCTTCTACATGTCCAACACAGGTCCACTGCTACAGGCCAGGCTGCATTTAGCTACCGCATGCCGAAACTATGGAACTCCCTGCCAGCTGACATTAAGCACGCCACCAGCTCTCAGTGTCTTAACTCCCTCCTTAAGACACATCTCTCCTCCACCTGTACCTGCACCTAGCACCGCAGTGGGCCCAGTATATCACCTTGCTCCAATGTCTGCCCACCTCCAGTGTGTTGCACTAGGCTCACCACTTGTGTCCCTAGACTCCTACCCATGCTGTTGTAATTTGTGGTCAATTACTAACTTGGACCCAACCCTGACACCAGGCTATAGGTTTTATATTAGGTTTTATTTTTTTATATTTTTGCATTGCATATTCTAGGTATGCTAAGCTACTGTAAATACTACTGTATATTCTGCATATTCTATTGTATGGAGCACTACTTGAATATTTCCACTGTACTTGCTACTGTTTACTTCTCCTCTCCCCCACACCCCCAGGTCGCATCTGGAATCAAGCGGTAGTCTGCTAGTATGCCTGCCTGGTAAAACTCTTGAATAAATTAATAAATGTTTTGTACAGTAAAGGTGAGACTAAGAGGAACGGACATTTGAGATCCATTATTTTTTTTTTTTATTTTTTTTTTTTAATGTAGTAGTAAATATTTAGCCCTGACCATTAACAGTTACAGTGAAAGACAGAGAACAGAACATTGTCAGATTTATCAACAGTTTTCTTGGCAATGGTAGACTTTTTAAAAACATGTATCTGGTTGACACTACCTGCCTTCCCTCCCCCAAGGGCACTGACAGAGAGGGATAGCCGGGACAACTGTCCAGGGCCCACTGGCTCGGGGGGCCACATCCAATTATCAATTTGTTCCTGGTGGGCACCCTGCTGGCTCCACCCCAAAGAATTGCTGGCACACACGCTAGACGCATGTTGATCCACCACCCCTGCCCCTCCCCTGAAGAATTGCTGACACATGAATCAGAGGTCTGGATGCTGAGACCCCCAGTGAGGCTCCTCCACACCTACCTAGTTCCCATGGCATGACCCATCACAAGTTCAACCCAACAGGTGTCAGCTCTCTCTGCCTGACTCAGTGCTGCCCCTCTCTTTCCTGCGGCTGCTGTCTGCTATACCTTACTGCTGGTTCCCTCCCCAACCCCTCATCCTCCTCCTCGGCTAGGGGTAGGAGTCAGACCACTGACTGGATAAAATTCTCTTACCTCAGCTCTGGACCCCGTGCCAGCACAGCAGAAAAACAGTGCCGGTCCGGTTGCAGACAGCAGCAGACAGTCTCCTGTTTCTCCTCCAATTAGTACTTCCTGATCTGGGAGTCTTTGCCAGGAACCAGGGGTTAGGTTAGTAGCGGAGGTCACTGAGGGGGGTTGCAGGTCAGTTCATCGGGCCACGACCACCACACTACATGGTGTCACAGGTCACACGTGCTGCACACTACTTGTTCCTTGAGCTTTGATCATTCGCGAAGGAAATGGAGTCTGGTGTGAAGGACAGCCAACACAGTCTATTGACGTCATGTCGGGACTCATCACTCTCTCACTTTTTAATTCTGTTGCTTGGAATTGGCATTCAGCTTTTGAAGTCAGTGTTTACAGTGCTTGTTTAATATTAACTTCAACTTGAACTGGAAGAGGAGGAGATGATCATATGGACCCTGGAGGCCACAAGAGGAGGATTCCTCATTCCTAGCCTGCCTGCAGCCAGGGCCTGGAAGGGCTAGGGTCAGCAATGCTTGGGGTCAGTGGGTACTAGTTTATACTCATTATTTAAATTCAACAACAAGTCAACAACTATCTTCTTTTTCTACCAAACCTTCGGCCTGAGTGGTGTACATGGTTTTACCATAGCGCTTTGATAGTGCTAGCACCGACATCCCCTACAGCGACAGCTACCATGCTGACTGTTGGCATTGCAGCCTCGGGGATAGTAGGTACACACAATCAGGGGACTGTGGCCCCCGAACTCCCCTTGTGGGGGGCTCCACCCACCATACCTCCCGATCTCTAGGATCACTACTCTGAGTCGGAGCTGGACCAGGGGGGCCAAACACCCAGTGAGGCCGTCCTGGTCACTGCACAGACCATCACAACAATGAGCGGGTTTTGCCCGATTCCTGTCGCTGTGATGGTGTTCGCTTTGCCAGAGTTACTGCAGTGACGGCATACTGGTGTACACTGACTCAGTTATTGTTTGGGCTTGAGTGCAGTCGCAGAAGTTGGGGGGGAGATGTAGCACGGCAGTGTGTGAAGTCACAGCTCAGCAGAAAAATGGGATGGGCAAGTAGACTTCAGAGAGCTTGTTGCTGGTGAAGTACCTCTCTTATATGAAGAAGTCCTCACTCCTCAGTGCCAGTTGCCATTTGAAATCTAACTGCCACTGTTGAAGAGTAAAGAGCACACAATTAGACCATCTGTTACATTCAGATTAAAGGTATGGTTGTCCTGACCCCCCCAGTCCTCCACTGGCAGTTGCTGAACTTGCTGATATTGACTGCTATTTCTTTTCCTGGTCCCATTCCAATCAGTTTCCTTTCAGCTCCAACTCACTGCTAACTGATCTATCTCTGTCGCACTTTTTCAGTGTTTCACCTCTTGCTGTGGTGTGTCAGAGCATTATTTATTTCAATATAAATTTACTCATTTATTGATTTATATATGCCTTACAAGGGAATGGGAGGGTGAGGGGGGCCCAGTCCTAAAGGGGTGTCCCAGGCCCAGAAATTTATATCGGCATCCCTCCCCCCCAAAAAAAAGAATAAGTACCTTCTTTCCCCCAACTCCAGCAGGCAGGCATATTGACAGACAGGCAGACAGGTAGACAGACAGACAGAGAGACAGACAGACAGACAGACAGAAAGATATCCCATTCCCTGTGTAAATGCATTGAGAGAAATTCGTAGACAAACCCTCATTGTACAGTTGGGACAGACTGCATCTCAGCAGAAGAGGCAGTACCATGTTGGGGAAATCTTTGTTAAATATCACCAATAACCATTTAAACAGAACATGAAGGGGGAGAATGGAAATATACCCACGTCTCTTATGCACCCCGACAACCAGTTGCATAGAACATGTAGAATTCTGTCACTGAATGCCCGATCACTAAATCTTTCCAAACTGATGGAGTTAGAAGCGAAAAGCAAATTGTTGAATCTGGGCATTGCAGGAATAACAGAAACTTGGTGGGATTCAAATTCTCTGTGGAACCAACAAATAATGGGTTATAAACTCTATCACAAAAATAGAACAGATAAAAAAGGTGGGGAGTCTGTCTTTATGTAAGAGAGGATATCCCCTCCTATGAATTACAATCCCAAAATAATACTGAAAGTATTTGGGTGGCAGTACAGTTAACAGGTCTCTCACAAATAATTATAGGCAACTGTTATAATCCCCCAACATCTGACTCTACCTATGAGGATGCTTTGCTAAGGGATATTGCACATTTTTCTGATCACAAGGATGTAATAATTATGGGAGATTTCAACATGCCTTGCATAGACTGGCCCACAAATACAAGTAGTAGTAAACTTGATGCTGATTTTTTGGCCATGTTAGCAGAAAATGGTTTGTTACAACTCATTTTCTCCCCAACTAGAGGTAGTAACATTCTTGACCTTATCACAAATATCAGTCATAAACTCTCTAATATTCAGATATTGGACCCACTGGGGAATAGTGAACATTATTCCCTTTTTGTTTTAATTAATAGGAGTACATTATAGTCTAAAAAAAAGTAAACATATAGGAACTATGATGGTGCCAACTTTAAAAGTATTATTAACAAAATCAACAACACTCAGTGGTAAAAAGGTTTTTAGGAACTTACAGTGAATGAGGTATGGATTAAATTGAAACACATGATTTATAATCTAGAGGAAAATCATGTACCCATAAAAAATAAATATAACAAGAAGAATAGGATACCAAAATGGTTAACTGAATCCACTAGATTACAAATCAAAAAGAAAAAAAAGCTTTTTAGAAAACTTAAAATCAGTCAATTTATGGAGAATAGCATAGTTTATACTGAGTACAAAAAAACTCTACAGAACCTAAAAACATGATTAAGAAAGCCAAAATGAAAATAGAATTCAAATCGGCACACGGCAAGGATGGATATAAAGATTTTTTTTCCTATTTAAACAATAAAAAGGGAAATTCCAGAAAGGTAGGGCCACTTACACATAATGGTAATATTGTGCAGTCTGATACTGATATAGCCAATCTTTTTAATAGTTACTTTTTTTCAGTCTTCTCAAATACCATTTTTTATGCCCCCCAAGTTGATCCCAGGGCTTGTCCCAGGGCTTGTCCAAACTCAAGTCACATGTATAACATTACCGCTTTAGATATTACTCTACTTCTCAAATCTTTAAAAAAAACTACTAGTCCAGGGCATGATTTAATCAGTGTGAGATTTCTTAACAAAACCGCTGAAGCAATATCAATTCCATTAAAAATAATATTTAATAAATACTTACAGAAAGCTGAAATTCCTGCAGATTGGTTAACAGCATCTGTAACCCCAATACTCAAGAAAGGTAGTAGGTCTAATGTTCAGAATTATCACCCCATAAGCCTTACATCGATCATCTGCAAAACTATGGAAAAGATGATAAAATCATTACTAGAGAAAGAAATGAGGGAATTAAATATTGATGACGCTACACAGCATGGGTTCAGAGCTGGCCATTCTTACACTACAAATTTGTTATCATTCTACAATAATATTAGTCTGTGTCTAAATAACAAACAACAGATGGATGTTATTTTGCTGGATTACAGCAAGGCCTTTGATAAGGTCCCCCATGGTAATCTCATCAAAAAAATGGAAATTTTAGGCTTTTCCTATTGTTTAGTTAAATGGGTAAATGCATGGCTGACAAATAGAACCCAGGGAGTCACCATAAATAATTGCATTTCAAATCTTGGTGCAGTCACCAGTGAGGTTCCGCAGGGCTCAGTACTTGGCCCCATCTTGTTCAACATCTACATTAGTGACATGCAAATAAGCACCAACAATTGGCTGTCCAAATTTGCCAACGACTCTAAGCTTGGGGGTCTGGTGGATAACACTCAAGATTCTGATTCGCTTGAATTAGATTTACAAAATATTAAAAAATGGGCCCTAGACAACAAAATGGAATTTAACATTGACAAATGTGGTTTTGCATTTTGGGACACATAACAAAAAACAATTATTATATAAAAATCAGTTTGCTTAAATCTACTAACAAGAAAAGGGACTTGGCCATATTGGTTAATAAGGGAATGATGCATGACAGGGTGTGTCATGCTGGGATAATGCCACGTCTGGGGGGGTTGGGCACAAGGCTGCAGGCTGAGTGTGTCCAATGCCCCAGGCGTGGCATTATCCCTGCACAACACACACCCTGGAGTGCATTATTCCTTTTATACAATGGCTTGTTGTTATATATAAAATTAAAAAATAATTTTAAAGAATGTTTTTATTAGTGTGGAAAAATATTTTTGTTTCTTAAGAGGAGATGCAAAAAAATAGGTCCATAGGCTTCTCATCCAGTCAATCCTCAATTGGTTTACAGTGCTGAGACTAGACCTGTGGCATTATGCTGGGATAACGCCATGGGTCCAGCCCTAACTGACCAATCACAGTCCAAGATTCTTTCTTGCCATTGTATAATTGCAGACTTACATCCACTGATCACTGTTTAAAAGTGGCCAACACAACTAATGGGTTACTTAGGCAAATACAGCGCTCCCTTGTTACAAGAGCTGAACAATGTCTGATACCTCTTTACAGAGCATGCGTCAGACCTCTCATTGACTACAGGTATCCATTCTGGAGCCCTCATCTTAGGGAAGATATTGACCGACTTGAGAGGATTCAAAGACGGGCAACCAGGATGGTCCAAAGACTAGCAAACAGCCCCTATCATACCAGACTCTGGACTACAGGTTTAAACTCACTGCAAAATAGAAGAATTAGAGGGGACTTACTTTTAGTCTATAAAATACTGAAAAATCCAGATCTTATGAACAAGTATGGACTTATTTCACCGTCAGGCTTAATTGTCCCTAGACGCTCATACCGAAAGCAACCCATTGTCCTCAAGCTAAGAACCAACTTTAGATAAAACTTCTTTTCAATTAGGGCACCTAGACTCTGAAACAAATTACCACAGGAACTGATCAATTCTGCTAGTATTGATGTATTTAAAAAGGGTCTTGACAATTGGCTAACATAGAAACATATACTTTAAGTTGCCCACATTGTGTGGGGGAAAATCTAGATGGGCCTTGGCCTTCTTTTTCCCTATAAAACCTAGTAAACCTAGTAAATCAGCCATTTCTGCAAAGAAGGCTTCCCACCACAGCTCTGCTAGTGGTCTATGACAGTTTTGGTCTGAGGGAGCACTGTTTTGGGTCTGGATGGTAATTTACTACTTGGTCATTCAGTCAGGGCCCTTGTTTTTGGCAGAGTGCCTGCTGTTTCATACTGTGTGCGTTGTTTTGGAGAATGTGGACTGCTAGCTAGGAACTGACCCTAAACTCACTGTTGCTTCCGTGAACTCATGCAAAATTGCCCCACAGTTGAGATACAGTATCATGTTTTTAAGGGAATCCTGTTTGAAAGCAGCATTACTGTTCAAAGAATTGATGCAAAAGGAGGTTATCTGACTTCACCAGCACACACAGTGAGTCATGGAGACCCTTTTGCCAGAGAAACATCATAGCTGAAAAGGACTACACAATGGTTGACAACACAGCTGCTTTGATTTGACTTTTTAATGTTTTGCTGCCTGTTTTCACATCATCTACCCTCTTGGAAACTCTTTGTTATCAACAGCTTTTAATTATGCATCTTCCACACTTATATATTATTGTTACTCTTGATCTGAAAGCATTATTTAGGGCACAATGGCCCTTTTGCAAGCTTCAGGCCAGCCCTAGGATCAAACTTGACTCCACAGAGGAAGGGACGTTGGAAACTGGGTTTGCTGAAATGTTACCTTTTCGCCTTTGCAAACCTGGGCAGAGTGCTGCTTTCTTCTGTTGGTACTTTGGTAGAACTGTAACCTGCAAATTAAACATTTTTGTATTTAACTCTCCCTGTCCAGGTTTGAAGTCACTTTTGGAACAATTAAAGAAGAAGACCACTTAGGATCACAGAGTTCTCCTTTTGCTATTTCTCACAAACTGTAATAACTGAAAATGTGGCACAACATCTTCTCTAGTACTGATGGTAAGCCACATTTTGAATTTGATCCTGAATCCATGTTCGACTATTGGAACCATAGAGAAATTACACTGAATTACATGGCACACAATAGCAATGATATAACACTGGAATTCTCCAGGTGGATGGAGGAGGATGATGTCAGTTCCAGTTGCCAGCAGTAGAAGGAGCTGAGCAAGATGCCAGACTCAGCTGCAGCAAGAAGGTCTAATGGTGCACCATTTGAAACTAATGTAGCATCATTTATATTAAGCCTGTTTAGCTATTTTTTCCTTTATGGTATGTCCAGGAATGTTCGGCGAACAAAAGAGTATTGTAAGCAGCAAACGACTAAACAGAAGAAATTGAATCACGATGCTGTCTTAAATTTATCACTGCAAGCAGAGGAACAATGTATCCAACAGGTATCCCCCCGATATTGCCTCTCAGTAACAGTAAGTCAGAACTTGATTTCTCCCCTTCCGAAAACGCCAGTTACAGGTAACATTTTCTCTTATTTTTCAAAAAGAGATACATCTTCTGGTGAGAATACAATACCACCAAAGAGATACGTGATTCATCATGCAGAAGCAGATATATTAGTACCTGATGCGGCTGTTATTGATTCTATGAATGGCGACCTTAACACTGTAATACATTTGGATAATGAGGAAGGGAGGGAGGCCATGGACTAAGAAAACCTGGGGGGGGCTTGGGGGTTACCATATCATGTAGAAGGGAATCAATAACAGAATATGTACTGGCTTCGGATACCCAATAAAACTTTGGTTATCTAACTAATAAGCCAGATCAGATTGAAAATAAAACTACTGGTGAATTGCAAGGGGGGGCATTTTACAGGTGCTCTCAGCATTCAGGTTGGAAATGAAGGATGCAATTATTGATATTAAGGAAACAATGAAAGGGGTAACTGATTCCATTGGCTCATTATCAGAACAGGGGGACTGGAAACCAGAATTTCAAAAGTAGGGGATGGGTCTTCCAATTTAACTGAAACACTCTCACACCATGAGAAAAAGATTTTAAACTTACAACAAAAACTTACAGAGATGGAAGACCGTTCACGTCAGGCCAATTTAAGAATATGTGGGCTGCCGGAGGGAACTGAGGGAATGGAAAACCCTGTGCTTTTTCTTGAAAAAATTATTACACTTGCTATGGGCTGTTCCTACTCAGAACATAAAATCACTTTAGACCGAGCTCTTGGGGAGGTAGCAGGTTTGGTTCAACTAATCAGATTTACCCCAGACCAATTCTTGTGAAGCCTTACAATTATCAAGACAAGGAGGCTGTTTTGCATAAAGCAAGGGTGGAAAAGGGCCTGAAATTTCAGGATTTCTCTGCATGTCTACCCAGATTTATCCACTGAAATGGTGAACAAGAGAAAACTGTTCAACCCAGTTAAAAAAAATTACATGAGGCTGGAATTAAACATACAATGCAATAGCCAGCCAAGATTTGATTTATTGTGAAGGATAGATTGCAAACTTTTGATGATGCTGATGACGCATTAGAGACATATGAAGAACATTACGGCCAGCTTCCCCAGGCAACAATGTTGAAAAATCAATGTATGCACCCCTACCAAGCCATCACAACAGAGAGGAATGATAAAAATTAAGAGTGACTTGTTAACTGATGCTGGGAGCTGGTGAAAGGAAACAATATCTGGTTTGAAGGAAAGGGAAAAGAAGAAAAGAAAAACAAAAACAGAGAGGTATTGACTTCTCTGTTTATGCTGCTTAGTTATTAATGGATTATTATAGACCTTCTAGCTCAGTGTTATTATGGCATTAGAGATTATGGGCCAGATATTCAAAGCTTTGCGCAGGGCAAAAACCGTTTGCGCAGGTTTAGCGTGGGATTAGCGCGGGTCTGCTATATTCAAGTGGCCAAATAGTGCGGGCAAACTGCATTAGCACCAGGCAAAATTATAATGTATGCAAGGGGCAAACTGACACGAATACAGGCGCAATGCTATATTCAGCGGCTAGCGCTGCGCTAAGTGGTTTAGTGCGACGTAGCACGACACTTAGCGAGGTGCACATTACCGCCCAGGAAAAGCTCATCTTAATCCTGGGCAAGCAGCCTTGCCTGACACTGTGGCTTTGCGCGGTGTTTGCGCGGGTTTAGAGCGGGTTTAGCGCGACCCTAACAAATAAATATGACACATAGATAAAGCCAAACATAGAGAAAGCATGCTGCTAACTGATGGCATCACAATGATGCCATCATCTGCCACCAGTCCCAGCCATGCCAGGCAGTAAGTGGTGACCCTGCCACCAGTGGACAGCACGGCAGTGTGGCCATACAGCACACACCTGCAGACCGCACCGCCATGGACACCAACAGATGCCAGCACAAACATGCAGCACTGTGGGCATGGAGGATGTTGAGGGGAGCATGTATGGGTGGCGAGGCTGTGCTACAGACCAGGTGTGGCCACAAGGCTGGGACACATCATGCAGTGTACATGGGCCAGTATTGGGAATGCCCCAACACCAGTGTGCCTTTCGGATGATATATCCCCCCCCCCGGCCACATACCTCACAGCTGTACAACTGCCATAGCACACAAAGCCAGGAATGTACATGTCACTGTGAGCATCCATGCCACAGGTGCAGCATCTGTGGGTCACACAACAGCATAACAGTAATGTCCAGTGTCAGTAGACATCCGCAGGTTGGGCCTCTCACTGTGTATAGTGCAGTCATCATCACTGCCCTACACACCATAGGCATTGCTGTGTCCACACACTACTGGCCCCCCTTGCTACTGTAGTTGCTGCTGTGCACTGTAGCATGCCCCACAGTGTGACAGTTGCATGCATGCACCACCACCACCTGTGCCTATGCTGTCTTGTCCCTGGGGTACAATATGCTATGCTATGCTGTACTGTTTACATGTAGCCTGCAGCTATCATCATGCACTGCCAGACTGACCTACAGGTGGAGCTGCGGTTGGACCTGGTCAGCCCCTGTACTTCCAGACTGACCTGCAGGTGGCCTGTGGGACCCTGCAGTAACGCTGGGCAAACTGCATGCAAATCAGGGTATAATGAGATGCTAATCTGGTTGTTTGCCCAGAGACTACCTAAGTAGGCTTATTTGCATGGCACTTTTGAATATGGCACATTTTAGCTCAAGGCAAACATGTTTGCTCCGGGCTAACTGCTTAGCTCCGCTCTAATGCCGCTCTAATGTGTTAGCACGGCGCTAACGGTACGGGGAATATTATACAGTTTTGATCACTGTTCTTTCACATCTGCTGCTTCCTGCAGCTGTACTGAGTCCATGCATTTGCTGGCACACACATTTGCCACATAGTTCATCTGTACCTGCCCTCACGTTGCTGTGTACTGTGTTGTTGTTGTGGTTTGCACTTCCTGGTTGCTTTATTCAGTGCTGTCTTATTCCAGGGCAATGTTTGCCCTGCACTCCCAGCCCAGTTTGCATGGCCTCATTACCATGCTATATTCGGAAGCTGTTTGCCCTGGGCTATTCCATTTGAATATAGCTTGCTCTGTGCTCCAGGCTAAGTTTGCCCACCGGGCAGTGCTAATTTTGCCCTGGGGCAAAGTTTTGAATATCTGGCCCTATGAGTTTTATCACCTCTGCTAATGGGGGGGTTGGTTTAATTGGCTTAATCGGTACATTTTAATTTTAAATGAGGGTGGGTATCAGGGGTTTCTTGATTTGGCATAGTTTATTAGATATGGTTACGGTCCAAGATTCCATATTTGATCACAATATGAGTAACACATATGATGGTTTTTGTGTAAAGAAACATAGAAGTAAAAATAAAAAATGGAACGCAAAATGAGAATAGCAACTTGGAATGTTAAGGGGCTACATAATAATGTTAAAATCAATATAATTTCCAGGTATTTAGAAAATAATCATATTAATTGTATCTGTATGCAAGAGACACATTTTCAGGAGATTGATTTCTTATGGTTCCAAAAGCGTTGGGGTCCAGGTGCATTTTCAGAAAATAACCGGGTGTCATCTGGGGTGGCTATTTTTTTTTCATAAAAATCTTGCTTCCCCTCTCTATTAATAAAGTCTTCGCTGATACCAATGGCAGATATGTTATTATGGAGATAATTTTACAGGAGACGCTCCTCACATTTGTCTCTATCTATGGACCAAATACGAATACACCTTCTTTTTTTATAGATTTCTTTTTGCAATTAATATCATGTAGCTCCCCATATATTATAGGGGTGATTTCAATCTTACTTTGAGAAAGCAGGATAGAACATCTTCCTCTTACTCTGTCTTTAATTCATCAATTAAGATAATTAAACATTTTATGAGGGACTTGAGATTGTCTGACCCCTGGATCGTGGCAAAACAGAAAGTGAGAAGACTCTCATTTTCTCCAAGTCAGGACACTTTTTCCAGAATATATATTTTTTTTATTTCAGAAATGTTTTTATATACCTTGGATAAAATTGATTATCCCGGTATAATTATATTGGATAATTCACGTTGTATAATGGATTTACAATGTTTAGCCAATAGGAATTTGAACTATACCTAGAAGAAGGATATTACATTATTCAAGGAAGAAGGGTTATCCCTCTCCTTTTGGAATGAGATTAAGTTCTTTTTTCAGGCAAATAATGAAACAGAAGTTAATATTGATTTGATCTAGGAATCTTTTAAAATCTGGGTCAGAAGTACTTTACAACAAATTAAAAATCAGAAGAAAAAGTGCTGTCAAGGACAAGAAAGAAAGTTACAAAATGTAATACAGATTCTGGAACAAATCTATGTTTCAAATGATGATGTAGATATATTTAATAACTAATAAGACTATCAAAAAAGGACAGAATTAAACAAACTCTTAACAGATAAAGACGAAAATCAAATTTTGAAAGCAAGGTCTAATTATTATATCTCTTCAGACAAACCTCTAAAGTTAATGTTTTGGCAACTAAAAAAGGATCAAGAAAGAAATAGCATTAATTTAATAAGAAATTATGTAGATGATATAGCTAGGGACCCATTTCTGATTAGTAAAGTTTTTTTGAGTATTATCAAAAATGATATACATCAGAATTTGACCAAAATCAGGTGGGATTGGATGAATTCTTGCTCAATTTGCAAATTAAGCAAATTGATGAAGAAGTTACAGACTCTCTTGATAAACTGTTACCCAAGATGAAATTTCTAGGGCAATTTATAGTCTATCCTTGGGGAAAGCTCTGGTCTCTGACAGGATATATATTGATTTTTATAAAAAATGTAAACCTTTTTTGGTTCCAATTTTGAATAGGCTTTTTGATACTTTTGGCAGGGTACATACTATGCCTCCCTCATTTAAAAAAGCTTCTGCATTGTTATTTCATAAACAAGGGAAGGATTCAACCTTATGTGGGTCATCTACCTATATCTTTATTGAATTCCGATTATAACATTTTTGCTAAGGTTCTGACTTTGAGGTTAGAGGGGGCACTCCCATCTCTCATGGAATCTGATCAGACTGGTTTTATTAAAAAAATGAAGATTACCAATAATTTGTGAAGAACTATAAATATTATTGCAAATAATGAACATTCTGATGGAACACTGCTTGCAACTGATGCCGAGAAGGCATTTGATTAAGTGGAATGGGTATTTATATCTACACTTCTTGAGAAAATTAATTCTGGTAATCAGTTTCTGACTTGGATTAAACTATTATATTCAGATCCTGAAGTTAATATTACAATAAATAATGTTCTATCTGAAACTATTTTCTTACAAAGAGGCATGAGGCAGAGATGTCCCCTCACCCCTCTGTTGTTTGTCCTGGCCATGGAACCATTTGCAATTACTATCAGGCAAAATAAAAACATCCCAGGAATACAGATTAATAATATTATTCATAAAATTAGTCTATATGCGGATGATATTTTTTTGTATTTAACTGATCCTTCAAATTCTATTCCAGAATTCATTAGACTGGCTTCCATGTATGGTAAGTTTTCAGGCTATAAAATTAATTGGCAGAAAACATTATTAATAAAACTAGATGATAATTATCAGCTGGATATGTCAGAAATTGGTGTAGAAGATCAAACCAATTCTATTAGATATCTGGGTATTAATCTAACAAACAAATATGATCAATTATATCAAGCCAATTTTACAAAGTTACTTATTGAATTTAAAACTGATTTAGATAATTGGACCCACCTTCCATTAAATCTAATTGGTAGAATAAATGTAATTAAGATGAAAGTTCTCCTGAAATTACTATATAAATTCAATGCTATTCCTATTATAATTCCTAACATTTTCTTTGAAAATTTAAGGAGGATTATTACAAATGTTATATGGAATAAGAAACAAACAAGAATTCCTTATCAAAAACTTATTCTTCCTAAAGAGAAAAGTGGGTTGGCTCTCCCGGACTTTAAAAATTATTATTATGTGGTTCAAATTGGGTAAATTTGGTATTGGCTCAGAGATAAAGAATTTCACTCCATGTCCACTAAAATGAAACAAGAAATGCATGGAGGTCAGCCTTTAGGTCAAGTTCTTTTTTCAGGGTATTATAGTAATAAAATGTCTCAGAAAATAATTAATCCAGATACGCATACAACAATACAATGTTAGATAGAAATGCATAAATTATTGCATATTAAGTTACTTACCGGTATACAATAAATTATTATTTTACACCTTTGATTAATGATGGCCAGATTAAATTTTGAAATGAGACAGGCATATTTGAATTTTGTCAAATTTACAGGAATGGCATACTGTTATCTTTCTTAGATATACAAGAGTAATTTAATATTCCTGCCTACCATTATTTTAAATATCTTAATTAAGAATTTCATTAAGGTAAAAAATAATTTGTTTTTCCTTGGAAATACTAATGTTTTAGAATTGCTGGAAAAATGTCCTAATAAAAAAACTCACAACAAAAATCTTCTTGCTAATAATATCCAAATAAATGAAAATATACATCTACTAAAGGAAAAATGGGCAAACGACCTAGGAGTTGAGATTTCTAATAGTTTGTGGGATCAAATACTGGCTTTTCCTATGGCTAATATTAAATCTAGCAAATTGCAGCAAATCCATTTTAATACCCTCCATTGGACCTACTTTACACCTTACAAGCTGCATAAAATTAATAAAACAATTCCTCCTAACTGCCCTAGATGTGCATGTACTTCAGACACGTTAATCCATATGCTGCACAATTGCCCCATCTCTCTAATTTTTGGTTTCAAATTTATGCCTTTCTTAATAAGGCTTTAAACCTTAATATTAAAATTGGGCAAATGATGGGCCTTTTGGCCTTCTCAGGGCAAAATATCTCTCTGGCTGCTCATCAACAAATCCTTCTTTCTATCTCATTGACATTGGCTAAAAAATGTCTTCTTTTAAAATGAAAGGACTCAGCTCCCCCACTTTTTGACACCTGGTTAAGCTTTTTTATAGATGCTATGAAATTGGAAAGGATATATTATTTAAAGGATCAGAATCTTACATCTTTTGAAAATATTTGGGCTCTGCTATACACACAAATTCAAAAGGGAATTAAATAAAGTAATATAAAATATTTATGTATTCTTTTTGTTGTGGGGAAATATGGAATCTTGGACAGAAAAAATGGGAGTGCCATGATGATGGTTGAAAAGGGTATTATCTTAATGTCTTGGATGAAATTTTACCCACATAGACCAATCTGAACCCTCAAAAAAAATGTTTACAAATAAGAAAAAATAAAAATAAAAAAATAATAATTAAAAACAAAACACTGGAATTCTCCAAACACAATATGCTGTTTGATAAAGTGAGAGATACAGAGACTACCTACACACAGTGGATGTCTGACAAGAATTAAGTGACTCGGGTCCCCCCTCATGGCAGCTGTGTTATCTACACCACCAACACCCAAGATGTGCTGCTTTCAAAGGGGAGATCTACTTACATCATGACCAAACTGCACAACGAGCTGTTCCAGACCTGGTGGAGGGGGGGGGAGACATGGCAGGGGAACTGATCTTGGCCTTCAATCAGCTGTATTGAAGAACTGATATTAGTACTACTAGAGAAAGTGAGGACATTTGAAATCAGTTAAAGGACTTAGTCAACAAAAAGATTATCTCTGGCATGCTTACCAATGCATGACTAGGCATGTCTGTCAGGTATGTCATAAAGAGTGCTTTGAAGGCAGTGTACCAAACCCAGGGGCCCAATCTGATTTTCCCATGTCATGACATCTGAAGCAGTGGCTTTTGCAGCAAAGTGTGGCTAAGTGGGTTGGAGTCTGAGGGAGTGTGGCAGGCTCCACCAACTCCATTGATTGCACTGAATTAGCGAGAAACTGAACGGAGTGTACCATCAGAGCTGCACAAGGGACTGTGGAGGTGCTGAATAACATATTGTGCCCCAGGACATCTGAAACAAATCTTGAAGGGCTGTGAGTTGTTTTCTAACAAGAGTGACTGAAATAAACTGTGCCATTGCTGCCTGTGTGCTAATTGCTGCTGCTCCTACTTTAGTAATTGCTGCTGCCATCAAGTGCTGCTGCTATTAAGTCCTGTGCAAGTGTGACTGATATAAACTGTGCTGCTATTGACTGTGAGCTAATTGCTGCTGCTGCTTCTGCTTTTGTTACTGCTGCTGCTATTCGAGTAATTGTCCTGACCTGTCTGCTAGTGTGTTACAGTGAATCAAATGTGCTATGCATGACTATATCTGAACTGAGTGCAATATTTCTGTGTCCTGTACTTTACATGCTACATGTGAATTGCCCTGTTAATGTATGGTCCTCTGTCACCTGTTTTGCCTTAGCAACTGAACATGAGGGGGGGATTCACAAAACAATCTGAAGGTGCAAAACCTTCCCTAAGTCCCCAAAAGTTCTGTAGCTGTGGAAAAAGGGGAAATTGCTCTGAATGCTACGCACAAAACTTCCACAGCTGCGGAAAAATACATTACAAATTGTGGAAAAAAGTGCAGCTGAGGAAGTTCCTGAGGGAAAAAAGTCATTGATAAGTATGACACATCCTGTTAAAGGCTATTCTTAGCCAGTGTTTTTCTGCAGTTGTGGAAAAAATGTTGCACACACGTGAGTGAGGTGTAACACTCCCTGAGCAAAATGCAGTGCTCCAACAATTGAAATACAATTATAGTGGAGGTCAGGCACAAGTAATAGCAAACCAGTGAGTGTATGTCAGTGGCAGTTGTTACAGCAACACTAGCACACATCATTGTTAAAAGACAACAAACAACCACCACCAGACCCAGTGCAGCCCATGAAGGAGTCCCACAGGTAGTAAAGGCTGAACAGCCTGCAGGGAGTGCTGATGCAACAGGCAACAGAAACACTCCAGGGAGAGGCATGACCATCACTTACAGACAGCCACTGTGGTGCATGGTTTTGCTGGTACCAGTCGGGCTACAGTGGTCCTAGTTGAGGGAATGGTTGCAGGTCTCCCTGTGGGTTCTTTCAGATGCATCTACGGCAAAACTGTCAAAGTCTGCTGCTCCAGCTAATATGGATCACTGTTGTTGTGCCTCCTAAGCCTTTTCCACAGCAGTGGATCCGCAGCTGTGGATTTTCAGCACTTGCGGAATTTCTGCAACTGCTGTTTTATTTTTTTACGGATTTCCGCACATGCGCAATTTTCTTTCAGAATATCCCGCACCAGCATTTCCACTGTGCAGCAGGCCTTTTTCCCTGCAGCTGCAGGATTTTTGGCTGTCTTTGTGAATCCAGCCAAAGTTTGCTGCCTTCCTGCTTAGACAATTCAATCTCCCTCCCCTGACTGGTGGTGGCAGCCTGGTTTGGCAGGTTTGGGGAATTAAATACACTTGCTTGCAAGACATTGTGGTGTTTGAAATGGCGGTTTATGTGTCGAACTGCAGCTAAGTGTGATGGAGTCTGAGGGAGTCAGAGGGAGCTGGGGTGCTGCTTCAGAAAGCGCTATTCACTGTACTGCAGTAGGTTGTTTAAAATGATGGCTCCAACAGGTGCTTTCTTGAGGTTTAATTATTATGTATTAATGAGTTTATTATGTTGTAATTATGTTACAATGTACATTGTTATGCATGATAAGGGTGGGGAGTATGATTTGAATGCTTATTCTATGTCTGGGGATGTGGCCATGTTGAAGTTAGAGAAGTGCTCCTCTATCAAGAAAGCTGCCTCCTTCCTGACCAGCACTGTTAAATTACATCATTTACTAGAGCTGGTGGGAAGAAAGAAGGCAGAATTTCGGGTACAGTGAGCATTTCTCTAACTGCTGCATGCAGACTAAGGAGACAGTGTAATGTTTATTGGAAAAGCTATAAGCCTGAGATTCAATGGGCAGAGCAACAACATCACCCCCCCCCATCAGGCCTTAAAAAGGCCACTCCTCCTCCTGGACTGTTCCAGGATTTGTTCTTCATTGTGGCCGGAGTTGCCACTTTTCATCGATCCCAGCTCACCTGGCTCCTTCTGTCCCTGTGGTCGCCTCCAGCCACTAGCTTGTTCTCCCGCTTCATATGCCTTTTTCCCTTGTTCTTTTGCCTGTAGCCACCCACTCATCTTGTGCTCCCCTGCTGCCACTGTTCGACAGTCATTCTCTGTGCCTGTCCATCACCCTTCCCACCCGGTCATCCTTTTCCCCTGCCACTGTCGCCGTTCATCCCTTCCCCTGCTCCTCAACATCTCCTTCCCCGGACCTTCTGGACTTATGCCATTTCTTCTCTTTCTCCTGTCTCCTCACTGCATCTGTATTCTGGCCATGGCTCAGAGTGCTCACCAGTGCTTTCAGATGTGATGTAACCTACCCTACCCCCTTCCCTCTGTTGCATTCTATCCCTGTGTTTTTTTTTTTGTGGCTCTCCTCCGCTACTCACCGTTTCTTTCCTCCTCTAACCTCTGCTGCATTTCAGCTTCCTCGGCTGCTTGTTCCTCCCCACTGACTGCTGTGTCGGTCTACCCTCCGGTGTGCTCATTCCTCTTCCACATCCCTCTGGTCTTGGGGAGTCCACTGTCTCTGCTGATACATCGCATACCTTTCCTCACTGTGACTTTTGCATCACACTATGATTTTCACACTCACTTTTCCCTTCCTCTGCTTTGGTTTCCTGATTTCTTGCTCCTGTTAGTACTTTTATGGACACTCCAACTGTTTCATCATTATCCTCCATTACTCAAATCAGTTCTTCTCACTTCCTCTTTGGGGCCCTCTCTTTGTAGTCATATTAATTTTAGACTCTGTTGGTGCTCCACAATCTGACCATCTGCTATGATTTCGAAGGCCTGTACTCTGATTCTATTGCTGTTCAGTTGAGAGGGATGCCTTCAGGTTTCTGACCATTCCAAGACCTAATTCTATGTCCGTTGGATCATTGAACCAGTTGCTGGGACTGCTCCTTGTTGCCAGTCTATGTGGGGCCTTATATCTGTCTGCATCTTATTGTTTAGAGTAACGGGGTGCTATGCATTCTGACCCTTTGCTTTGATATTGAGGGCCTGTGCCTTGCTTTTCATTACCATGAGGTTGCAAGTTTGGTACTTCGGGATCCTCTCTGGGGTGCATCCCTCAAGGGTGATTAGCCCAGGCTTCCTGCCTTGTGTTTCTCCTCTAAGTTCCCTTTTGCACTGCTCGCTGCTTATTTTTGTAGCTGCACTGCTTCCACCAGCCTGGTTCCCTTCATTAATTTTGGATTTACAGTCTGATTCTCCACCTCAGACTCTGTTTGTTTCTCTTGCCTCACTCATCTGCCCCGTCCAGCCATCCAGTCTTGGTTGCACCATATGCACTTTCTTCCTTTTGTACTGACTGTGCTTCCCCTTCATTGGTGCTTACCCTTCTCCTCCCATTCCCTCTGCCCTCCATTCCTCTACTTCTCTGACCTCTGCTTTCTTTGTGGGTTTCCCTATCCTGCCATCCCGCTACCACCATACCCTACTCATTCACATTGCCTAATATTCCATCCTGCATATCACTCTGCCTGCTCGTATCTTTCTCCAATCCTAGTCCCTGTTCTAGTCAAACCTATTCAGATGTCCTCCCAGTACTGCCTACCTCACTGTCAGCTGCCGGTTTTGCACAGCCACTCTTGCTCCTGTCTTCATGCAATTCTATCCATTTCTAATTTGGCTCAATGGGCCAAGTTGGCATGCACTCCCATGGTTACCAGTCACAGGTAGCTTCCTCATGATGTGGAGTCAGGTTCTCTTTCACTCAGTCCGACTCTCAGGGTCTACTATTCACATCGATGAATTGAGCATACCTCTCATTGGGTCTATGCTACCTCATCGAACTGCTGCGTTCCTGTGGTAATTATCACCATCAGTCTTCTCATGACTGCATCTTGGTCTCCCTCACTCATTCAACCTCTCTGTGGGTCCATTCCTTCACATTGACTACTCGAGCATAATTCTCTTGGGTCCATGCTACCTTGACTTGACCTGCTCTCCACTTGAAGGCATGCCTTCTGTGTCCATTGCCCCTTGGCTCTAGGATGGCTGCATTGGCCTCTCATCAATGGGGCCCCTTTAGCTGCTAAAGCAGTTTCGGAGGCATCCTCTACACCCATCTCTATCTGACCACCTCTGGTTCCCCTGGTCTGTTTCATAGGTTTGCATGGGCCAGCTGAATGCTTCAGCAGTCATCTCTCTCCTCTCTTGCTTTTGAGTGTTTAGCTGCATTACCATTACAAGGACTGAGTGAGAGCTTCATCTCAATTGGAATCTTTTTCTCTTCCCCAGTATTGACTCTAGTTGCAGTAGCTGAGCTGTCACTAATCAAAACATCCTTCAGCCTGGAGGGAAGGTGACCTAAACCTTGGATCCCCAGAGGTTTCCTCCTTAAAGGGGGGTTTTTCCTCTCCTCCATACCGATAGTCATAATATTAGACAGGGTTAATGCTTTCATGGGTTTCGTAGTTAGGTTCCACTGTTGGATGGAGTCGGATGGTGGCCCCTGCTGTTCCCTTTCTCCTTAGGAAGTCCGCTCTTCTGCATCATGACAGCTTTCATTTTGTTCATTGTCCTCATCATATCTCATTCTTCTCCTGTTCTTCCCATCTACATCTCCTTACTCTCTGGTCTTAATATATTCTGATTGTTTGCCTCTTCGATGCTCGACACCTTTTTGGGTATACTTTTTTGTCTTCTTCCTAAGTTACTTTTAGCCAAGGGAATTATTCCCATGGCACCTGTGGTGAGGAACCCTCCTCTAGGGTTCCTTGTATCGTACCCCTACAGGGTGGTGTATCCCATGGATAGAGAGGCAAACAGCCACAATGTATTGAAGTCATATAAGCATACATCTCATCCAGTTGTGTAAGCACAATTGAAAAATAGTATTTCAGTGATCTCCAGGGTATAGTGACATTTTGGACCGGGCTTAGAGCGGTGGTGGCTGCTGTTGGCAGACAGTGGTGTGCGGCTGTCATAACTTCAGTGAACTGAAATACAGTACAGTGCAGACCAAGAAATACATCTGGGAAATGATATGTCTTGAATTCAAGAATTTTTATACTTAGACATGTCTTCTCCTGTGGGACAGAGCATACCACAAACCATTTCACCTGGTAAATTGATGTATTAAGCTGCCCTGGAATGCTGTTCTGTACTTTACAGCACTACCATTTGGCTCAGAGAGACAGTACAATGAAGACTACTTTATTGGCATTCTGCAGTATTGAAATGATCAAAAGCATAGCTTAACATGTGTAATGGTAAAAATAATGCATGTTAAGTCATGATTTTGATTATTTTAATAAAATACTACTACAAATCAGCATGTAAAAACAGAAGGGTTCTGTACTGCAATGTATAGGAAGCAGTCCAATTTTAGCTTCACTCTGGTCATTGCGTGTTATGTTTAGGGCCAATTTACAGAGCAGACAGAATGGGTTTTTCAAAAGGAGGGGGGCTGCCGTTTACATTTTTTTAAATGCTACACAACTAAATTTCCGCTAATTAAACAAAAGCAGTTGTAAGGGCAGCAGGTGGAGTCCTCAGATGTCTAGTAAAGAACATATCAGCAATGGCAGGATTTGCAATCCAAATACAGGATCACAGTTGGCTGGAATTGAGTTAGAGTTTCTACATAGGATTGGGTAGCATAACATGTCAATCAAGGTATACTGCACACTACAGTTATGAAATTGGGTTCCAACTCAGTGGTTCAGCATTTTTTATGGGCTGCTTAATGTGTTGTACTGCATTGATAAAAGTTTCTAGAGAGTTGCAAAGTAAGCTGAAACTGAATAGCAGCTACAAACAAACCATTAAAACACTTCTAGTAATCCATTGCTGTGAGTGGTGCACACATTAAGCAACTCAGTGAAAAATGCTAAACTAGTGAGTTGGGGGAACAGTTTAGTATGACTTGTACAGCACTGTACTGTGATTCATAGTAAAAACGCAAAGCCTTCAATATAAATTTATTTTGAATTCATTTTGCTATTTGACAGATTAACAGACATAGATAATTTGACAATTGAAGGACACATCTGTTTTTGACCATTTTAACCCTTTGGTTTACTATTTATGTATTTAAAAGTTGGTAGCCGGGAAAGGCACACTGAACTGGAACTCGTTTCCAGGTGCAACCCAGGGGGAAGGGGGAGAGGAATATATACAGGTACAGTATTTACAATTCAAAAACAGTTACAATGAACAAACAATTGATGAAGAATATACAGATATTTACAATCCAAAACCAGTTACAAGAACAAAAGATTCACGTTACTATTGCATATCAAGGGAAACAATATGGTTTGTATTGCATTAGCAGAAATAAAAAGCAGTGGATGTGTGGGTGGGTGGGCTGAGATGGGGGAAGGATTTATGTAGTAGGAAAGCTTAGGAGGTGAATTCAGGTAGACACTGAACTTAGGGCAGCTAAAAACAGATAAATATGTTATTTCTCCTACTACAAAGATACCTGTCTAGCCTCCAAAGGGTTAATAAGTAAATATTAATAGAATTCCAGTGTAAAAGAATGTTCACATAAAGTTTGTTAACATAACACATGTCTCTTACATTCTACAGTGCATATTATTGTTGGATACTGACTAACAAGATAGGCTTAAAGCAGTAGTTCTTTCCAAATTACAATTCAGGTATTATCGATATGATATTTTGGAGACTATCAGACTGGTTCACTGATGTAAATACTTGTATATTGTTGTATGGCCCTGATGAAGTTGGCAAGGTCAACGAAACATTGGTTATTACATATGGTGGTGAAGAAATAAATATTTAAAATTTGAGTTGAGTCTTGATTCTACTTCCTTTCTGCTATTAGTGGAAAATACATTCTAGCCAGGTGGGTTTCAGGCACTTCATTCTTTACAGTTATGAGTGTGTTTAGAAATGTCAGCATCCTACTCCAAGAAGAACAGTGTCAGGGCACAGGCCCTCCAGTTAGCATCTTTCTTTCTTCTGGGGATGTGGACAACCATGGGGCACTTAGAACCTCAATTGTTACAGTTGGTGACATACCCAAATTACTTGACAGGACCTAACATGAGGTAACCCTAAGACACCAAGCTGAGGATTCAAACACCAGCAATAAAATATAAATGTGACTAAGGGGCATTCTGCCCAGAGGCTACCCCAAGACTTCATCCTTTCAACCTCCCCTAGACTTGATACTCACATTACCACTGACACCCAATGAGGGCCCACAATAGCCACATAGGTTTCTGTGTATCCATGTCCTAGGAATTACAAAGCCAGCTTAGAGTCTCTGGAGCCTACATAATCTCCACCTATTTCATGCCTCAGTCCCAGCTAACTCAGGACCTGTATGGCTCCTCACATGATTTAGGAAGGGTCAAAGAGGAGCACCTTTCACTGGGGAACTGCAACTGCCGTAAGACTTGTATCCCCACCCTCTACTCCATCAGCCCCCCAGAACAAAGGATCCTGGGTAGAATGGTAGCACCACTCCATACAGGGTTTCCCCTCTGCAACCCAGCCGGGGGGGGGGAAGGGAGCCCAGAGGTATCTTAACACATTTCTTCTTTTCAATGTACAGAATAGTCACATTTTACCTTAGAGGCTGCAAACTTAACTTTGTGGAAAGAAACAGCATCCCTTGAGGATCTGCATACTGTGTGGTGCCACCCCACAGAGGGCTCCATGGTAGATGGTTGCCACCAGGATCCCAATGCTAGGGGGTCACGTGGTACACCTCAGCTAGTAAAGACACACCTTTAAAGCTCTGCGAAGATCCCTACAAACTAAAGATAAAAACCTCTATTTTGGTGACCTAGTTACATTGGTTTCTACACAGAAACAAAGGCACTTCATCTCCAGAAGTGACTGCTGCAATTTGGGAACTTTTAAACCAAATAATCTGGTACAGCATTAAAGACACAGATTGCCCCACAATGTCTGAGCTGCCACAGCTATGCACACCACTATTCTACTGGAATGCTCCCAGGCCACAGAGAGACATAAAGCCTTTGATTCTCCATTGACATCCCCACACAGCAATACCTCCTGCAATAGAAGGGAATGATTCTTTCATGAACTCAGCTCCATAAAAGAGGTAATACTGGATCTGTCAGTGATATGAACATCATTCACAGCTCTTGATGCATTAGTTTGCCAAGTTGGGGACACAGAGTGACATATAAGCTCTGTGGAGGACAGGCAGACAATGGAGGAGACAGAAATGATAGCCCTGAAAATAAAAGTTAATAAACCAGACATGAGGCTCGATGACCAAGAGAGGTGCAATCACTGCAACAATTGTGATTGTTGGCATCCCAGAGAAAGCAAAAGGGTCCAACATGTTAACTTTTATTCAAAAATTGTGCACAGAGGTAGTGGGGCTTTCACCACGTATGTATCGCGAAACATATTATCAAGAGAGCCTATTGTTCATGTCGATCCATGCCTGGGTCAAATGAAAAGGCAAGACCCATAATATTAAAAATGCTGAACTTTTTGGACAAAATACACAGTACAAAGCCAGAGAAAAAGGAGAGCTTTTGTGGGATGCAAAACAGTTTTATATCTGTAATGATTTAACAGCTCAAACTAGACAACTGCAGGGTGCAGGGTGCAGGATGAATATAGTAGCATCAGATCCAAGCTCACAACTGCTGAAATATGCTTCAGAATGCTGTATCCAGCAAACTACTCATCATGACCAAGTCAGGCACCAAGCAATTCTTCGCTGCCCATAAGGTGATGGAAGGTTCAGCCTCCATTTTTTCAGATCTCTTTCCTGTGCCTAGATTACCAGGCCACCCAGACCAGTTGCAGTCCCTAAATATTGCTGACTAAAGTCAATGCCTGGGTACAAGTACCACAGAGAAATGTGAGCATGCAGAATTGTTCTAACACTGACCTTATGAAACCCAGTTAAAGGACTGATACCAGAATTAGCCAATGCAATATTACTTAGTCGTTTGGCACCCCACACTTAATTATGCCTATTTATAACATGGGTTGCTGAAACTTAGGGAAAATGTTGGATCCTACTGGTTGAGTGCCTGTGTGTGGCCATTGCTTAATCCCCAGTATACAGTATGCATAGTTGGTGTGAAGGGGTGGCCAGCAGTATCAGTGGACAGAGCGGCTCTCATTATTTTCTTCAGATTTCAAAAGTGAACAGCAGCCATTCCTGGAGTGAGATCAGTGTGATAGAGAGAGTGCACAGCAAAGTCCAGCACAGACAGGGAGTCAAGCAATGGGATCTGACATTTTGCCTATGTTTCAGCAACCCATCTATAAAAAGTACTTGAGAAATGCCGATGTGCCCCTCCTGTCCCTTGCCTGTCACATATGATTGTCCTCATGGAAATCTGTGACTACCCCCTGCCCCGCATATCTCTGGTTCCCCCTCCCCCGACCAGCTATACATCATCGGCGAGTGAGATAATGAAGTCTGAGCAGGGCACTGCTGCAGCTGGGAGAAAGAGCAAGGGAGTCCCCTTCAGATGTCAAAATGTGACCCAGATCAGCTTTGCAGTGCTACCCCCGGTTTGGCTAACCACCCACCCGCCCTGCGGATCTCCACTTACTGCAGCCCGTTTATTGCCTCCCCAGCCATCTGACCTGCTGATCTCTGCTGAACATCCAACAAAGTGAAGCACCCCATTTGTGTCTCCCAACCTGCACCATGGATCTCCTGGTGATCTTGCACTCTCCAGTGTGACAGTTTGTTACATGGAGCACCATGTTGTCATCATTGTCCCTGTGCCATTGTGTGGCTCCCACCCTCCCACCCATGGATATCCGGGGACCGCACATGCATCAGGAGCAGGAATGCAGAATGGCATGGCAGAGGCCTTTTGTTGAGTTTCTTGGTCTCTCTGTCACATTTTTAGTAGAGTGAGGTTGGGCACACTGTCATGCTGAGTCTGTCTATGGCTATCTGCTGTGCAAGAGGCAGTTGACTGGAGCAATCCACCCCTGCCCAACCCACCTGACACTGACAAAGTGACTACAGCGACTGAGACGAGCACCTGAAGTGACAGGTGTCCCATGGCCCATACTGAACAGTGATCTGTTTCACTGTGCTCCTGCTTCCCCAATGCCAGAGTAACAGGGAGAGTCAAAGTAAGACAGAGAGGCAGACACTGCATCTCCTGTCCTGCAGTAGTTGTGCAGTGGCTGTCTCTCAGATCTGTTCCATGCATTGGTGAAAACGCTGTGGTGCTGAGGAGTAGGCAAGTCCATCTCCAGTCGGCAACTGTGAGTGAACACTGAAGTGTTAGCCCACACTGAGACCTACTGTAAGTGAACACGAGTGAGAGAGATGGTGAGGGGAGCAACAGAGAGAGTAGAGAGAGAAGTCAGCCAGGGAGAAAGTGAGTAGTTCCCAGAGAGACACAGCATGGTAGTGGGATTGGGACGGAGACTGCAGAATCCCAACAGTGTCTTCTCTCTCTCTCTCTCTCTCTCTCTCTCTGTCTGTCTGTCTGTTGAGTGATGGCTGTATGACAACTATCTGGAAAGTCTTGAAATAGTGTGTTTTTTGTATGGTTGTGCCCCCCCCTCCAAACACTTGAGACAGATGGAGTTGATGGGGCACTGACAGACCCAGTGAGTAAGAGAAAGAGCAGTGCAAGGGATAGAGAGAGAAAGTGAGAGAGAGAGAGAGAGAGAGAGAGAGAGAGGCTGAGCTGCGGAGTCCCCCAGTCACCAAAATGGGCATTCCTTAATGTGTACAAGTACCTACCCCTGCAGCCGCGTAGGTTCTTCATAACTTATCCAGTTCCCTAATGTTGAACGTGGCCATGGGTCAGTGACCATTCATGTTGCTGTTTCTGCACAGTAACATAAATGCAAATATTTTGTTATTGTATGTGGATGGATGGGGGGGGGCAAAGAACTGGTCTAGGCAGAGCACCATAGCATATTATGCACAAGAAATGTCACAGAGCATGTCATCACTGTATCTGTGACATTTCTATGTGCATAAGAGCAATGCATTATACATTATTTGTTAGGAACTATTTTGCAAGGTGGAAGGACACAGTCCCTTTTTAGGTACTTCAACAGGGAAAAAACATGTTTCTCGATATGTTTTTGTTGTGCAAACATAACCCATGTTATACGCACAATGGGGTGTGCTGTTTTGGGGATTAAAGCACACCCCGGAGCTGTAAGGACAATCGGCCTGCATTCTCATGCCTCACAATGCACCTGAGTGTGCATTAATCCCCAATAACAGCACACCCTGTTGTGGGTTATTGCTTACTCATATCTACCAGATTGGGAAAACAAGTCAGTCTTGTCACAGAATGCTGTCCCTCTCTATGACAAGATTGACCTGTATAAGCACTTTATCAATGATATTACTATCATTTGGAAAGGCACACAGGAAGAGCTGATCTCCTTTGTAGAACAAAATCCAGTAAGCTTAGTCTCAAATTCTCACTAAATAGATTGCAGAAGATTGACTTTCTGGGTTTGATGACAGAAAAAGATGAACAGGATGGGATTTGAACCAACCTATTTGGAAAGCCCACAGACTGGAATTCCTTACTCCACTTTAATAGCTGTCATCTGTGCCATATGTTAGAAAACATACCATTTGGGCGATGCATGTGGATTAAGCAAAACTGTAGCAGTGAGTAGGATTTGCAGTCTACAGCATAGGATCTGACAGAGAGGGTCAAGCATAGGGGGTTAAATACTGAGTGTATCAGAAGGGCCAAAGAGAGTACAGATACAGTGAACCAGGGTATCTTATTAGAAAGGACAAAGCAGACAAGAGAAAATAGGAGGGATAATATTCCAGTCTTTGTGAGTACCTTTACCCTCAAGCCTTTGGAGTTAAAGACATAATCCATAAAAATTGACATGTTTTGGCCTCTGATCCCAAATTTAATCAAATTATACAAGACCCATTGTGTATAGTCTATAGAAAAGGAGAAAAAACTTAGCTGATACACTAGTTCATAGCCTTTACCCAACAGAAGTCACATGATTTAAGAGACAGAATTTAATGGGGGTACACATAAATGTGGCAATTGTGCTTTTGGCTGACACGTTAAAGTGGGAAATACTTTTAAGCACCCAACTACTGAAAAGTTTTTTTCGGTAAGAGAATTCATTAACTGCAGTTTTGAAGCTGTAGTTTACATGGCATCCTTGTACTGGTAAAACTGTGATACATTTTACATTAGAAAGACAATATGCTTCTTTAGCAAAATCTGGTAAGAGCTGATATGGCTGCTAAAAGCCACACTGGAGAATGTGTGTGGAGAGAGCAGGTAAAAGCTCGGAGCTCTCGCCGCACCGGAGCCTGCCCTGCAAGTACATTAGAGCCACATGCAGTGCACAAGATGGCAGCTCTGATAGACCTGTGCATGCACAATATTCATGCATGCACAGTTTCAGTCTGAGCCATCTTGTCACTTCTGCAGTTGTGGAAAGTAGTGCACGTGGGAGGGGGTGTGAGCACACGCGGAAGGGAGCTGCATACATGGAGGACAGACCACCAGCGACTTCAGTGCTGTGAGCAACAGACCACATCACTGTAAGAGAACTCTTCGATCAGTTCCACTTTTCTCCTACAGCGATGTGATCCCAAAACGACTGCAGGGCTCTGCCCATGCAGCTGTAAAAAATGAATAGGGGAACATCTTAGGTGCATTGATGAAGAGGAAAATGCCAATGCAGTTGTGGTTCATGTAAAATAAAAAGGTAGGGGACATTCATTCCAATTTATGAAAACAGGGAGAATTACTCTTAATATCAGAGAGGGAATTTTGATCAGAAATTGTTATGAAGGAAGACTTTCTGGCAGTAGAAATTTAAAGCAAATGTTCCACCTGCCTTAAATGAAGTCTTCCAGCTGAGTCCTTTTCTAGTAGGGTGATGAAATGAAGTGCTCAGACTGAAACATTTAATAAATAAGTGAGTATTGTGTTCTACATAGGACTCTTAGTAAGAAGTAGTAGATCTTGTTAAGATAATTTAAAAGGCTATTATTGGCTGGCTCGCTGGTACAGCGGTTGGATTTCTGCTTGCGACGCTGGCAACCTGGGTTCGGATATGGACCAGGGAAGCCAGAGTGCCAGTTGGGAGGAGAAGAATAGAGTGCCCGCTGGGCTGCTCTCCTTCTCTGGAGGGAGGATTGGGCATGTGCCTGGTGCTTAGAGACTCCTGGCGGAGGCCAGAAGTATCACAAGCTGCCAGCACCTAGTTCGAGGGGGGGGGGTGTATGCAGGCATCATTGCACATCCCTGCCCCCGGGGAGTACACCTAAAAATAACCTATGTCTGCCACAAGTGAAGCCTGCCCTTGGCTCTGATCAGCTTCCATGCTGGATCCCCAATCCAGTTCCATGATTACAGCATTAGCTCCGGTGCCACAACCCCCACAATGGGGGGGGAAAGCAGGGGCTAGCGGGAGAGCCACAGCTGATATGGAGGTGGGAGTTCAGAGGTCCATGAATGGGCAGATGTACCAGCAGCCATGGGCAGGAAAAAGAGTAAAATAAAAAAAAAAAAAAAAAGCTATTATCATCATTGTTGATATAAATCTGATTATATTGTCACCAATTGTCTTGTTCTCTCCTCCTCCCTTCTCCAGTTTGCCCAGATGTTTTAAACTATGGGCTAGATATTCAAAGGAGTTGCACCTGGCACAACTGAGTTGCACTGGTGCAACTCCAGAAATGCACCCCAGGGCTATATTCAAAAGGGGGAAATGCGTTGTGCAATTCCTGATGCACCATGGCACAAAGATAATGGATGTGGCGCATCTCCAGGGGGCATGCCCATGCATATGTGGCACATCTCGATATTCAGCCGAGATGTGTGGCACATCTACTGGCACATCCCTGAAATGTGCCACATACATGGGCACAAATTGAAGCATGTAAGCAACATGCTCAACTGGTAGTCACCCACAGATGAGCTGCCATATTGCATGGCACAACACAGCAGCCGCCAGCCCCTAGGTGGCTACCCTCTCCCTGCATATGCCCTGACACCAGTACACCTATGACCTGGTAGTCTAGTGGCTCCTCCCTCCTGCACGAAACCCCAATCCCCGTAAAAATAATATTTTATTATCCCTGGTAGTCCAGTGGTTCCCCACTCCTGCATGAAACCCTGATCCCCATAAAATTAATATATGATTATCCCTGCTAGTCCATTGGTTCTTCCCTCCCTGCTCCTTACCCTGACCACACAGTAAGCAGTAAAATATATGCCCTGGTAGTCTAGTGGTACCCCCCACCCACACAGGACCCCATCCTCCCCGCCCCCAGATTGCAAAACCCACCCACACACCTCCGGGGCTGCCCACTGAATAACTGTAACAGTAACAGCTGCAACCTCATTGGCTGACAGTATCAACCAGTGGGTCAGCAGTATGTACTGTAACAGTCATTCACAACTTTGTGAATGAACCAGTTCCGACGGCCAGCCCTGCTCAACTCATGCAAATGGGGCCATAATGACATGCAAATGGCCCTATTTGCACCTTGCATGCATAATGACTCCATTTGCATTTTCAAGTCTGAATATCTGGAAATTGCACCTTGCACATCTCCATTCCAAGTATTCAGACCTGTCTGGGGGATGCGCCGGCACATCGTATTTGCGCTGCCCGCATATTTTGATATATTCAGAGGAAATGCGCCATTGCACATCTCTTCTGAATATATCCCTTTGTTGCAACTCAGTTGTGCGGAGCAACTACTTGCGCATTGCCAGGCTCAGTTTTCAATATCGGGGCCATAGTATATACCCAAAACATTTCTCATGACTATCTGCACTTTTGCACTGCTTTGATTGTTTGCACATATGCCTTGCACAAATATTAGAGGCATTCTGCATGGTTAAATTATATCATATAAAAGCTATGGAATTAGAGCAAATGCCATGCCTTGAAAAAGCACATTTGCTCATTTGCAAAACATTCCCTTCCGTAATCTGTGTGCCAGTGGCAGTGTGCCTGTCATTAGGGTGCCACATTGTTGAATTCACTGCCAACTCCCAGAGGTCCCCCCCCCCACAGAGTTAGTATATTTAGAAGGGGGTGTGGGGGGCAGAGTCCCTCCACATGGGAGTTATGGGGGGCACAGAACCATGCAAAAAGAGGGGATGGCAACATTGGGATGTGGCACCGTAATGACCGGCATACTGCTGCCGGCGCCCTACATAGGTGGAACCCAAAACATTGGCATGGGGTGGCAGACCATTACAGTGGATTTGTTTGCTGATTAAATGACACAATCCAAATAATCCTTCAGCCCCGGAGTGGTCCTTTCTCTGCTGGTAATCTATAAGTGAAGCCAGACTTTTTTGAAGTGAACTTTTGCACTGGTAACATTGGAGTTCCAGCCTACTTACTACTAGGATTACTAGGATGTAAAGGACAAAAGGGAGCAGTTTATGCCCATAAATATTGCCCCCTTATCATGCGGGCAATTTAAACCATAATACCATCCTTATAGTATAATCTATCTAGAAAGTTTTTGAATTTATTGAAGTCTTCATTCTCTACTGCTGTTCTTGTGAGTCTATTCCAAGTCCTAGCACTCCTTACTGTATAAAAATGATCTCTTTTTTGAGTATTTACCCTAGGTATGATTAATTTTTTACCATGAGATCTAAGGTTTCCTCGAGAGTTACTAAATTCAAAACCGCAGATGTCAAGTAAATCAGGTGAATACATTATATTATGGAGCAGAAGCAAGTCACCTCTCTGCCTTCTAAGCTCCAGTGAATACAGCCCAGTTTCTTTTAGCCTAGAATCATAAGGTAGTCTCATTAGGTGATAAAGCAGTCTATTTACTGTGCGTTGTACCCCTTCTATCATTTTAATGTCCTTAAGGTAGTATGGCGACCAAAAGGGTGATCCAAAATCTAGCATGGGCCTAATATAACTCTTATATAATGGTATTATACACTGTTCAGATCTACAGACAAAGGAACATTTTATCCTTTTAATGATACCTCTAGCTTTAAAAGAAACCTGTCTACAGTGTTCAGTAGAGGTGAAGGAGGTAGATATTATAACCCCTAGGTCACGTTCCGATGATACAGCCCTTAAGATCTGATTACCTAATATGTATTTATATTTCGGGTTTTTATGTCCAAAATGCAGGACTACACATTTTTCAGTATTGAACTACATTCCATTCTCATTGGTCCATTTCATGATATTATTTTAAATCATTAACAATAGATAAATGTTTTAAAAAGGAATCTACCTCCCCACCTAATTTTAAGTCACCTGCAAATTTAACTAATTTATTTTTGATATTTTGTTGGATGTCACAAAAGTAAACACCGAAGAGAACCGGATCCAGAACCGACCCCTTCGGCACCCCACTTGTAACCTCTCTACTGTCAGATAGTAAATTTGATCCCATGAGCAGCCTCCTTCCCTACCCAACATTTTTGTAAATACTGCATTCAGTTCAGCTTGCAGGTGCTCAACAAGCACAGCTGCTTCATCTGGAATCTCTCAGTGTTCCCCTGCATATCTCTCCATGGATGTTTTCAGGATATGCACTACCACTTGACTCAAGGTAATAGTGGACACAGATTACAGCTGCTCCTCTCAAATCACCAAATTATTCTCACTATGGCATTAATCAGTGACCACTCATGGTGGCCGAGGGCTCCCATAGTGTTTCACTCCACTGACATTTCATGAATGCATGCTTCTTTTCTAACAGTCTAGACAGCCTTAGGTATGATGAATTCGTGTCTGATACTCTCATCTTATACCAAGCAATGTTGAGACAGATCAAGGCATTGTTGCACTTCTGTTAGTTTAGTTACCTCTACAGAGTGATGAAAATGAGGACAGATGGAGCATGCTTTGGAGACAGTCTTGCTGTCCTCAGAACTATGACATAGCACAAATGTGACTAATATTCAAGGTGTGGGCAAAGCAACAAATGTTGATGAAGTTCCAATCACAATCTGCTTTCACAGTATTTGCCTCATTATCCATGATGCAAAACTCAACATGTAAGATTGGGCCAGCTGTCCAAGACTGCAGCATGTCTTTAATGGATGCCAGGATATTAAGTGATATGTGGCCTTTCTCCATTTGCCCCACATTTAGAAGAGCAGATCTGGAGTGACTGCCAGATTGTGTCAGGATGAAGGGACAGCCAGTGACATAGGAGAAGAAGGATGAATCTGAAACAGGAGACAAAGGCTTTTGCAGTGTGTGGTCAAGAAAAGATGTGTGTGCATGAAGTTTGTACTGCTCCAGATCTCTGAGGAGCAGTGGAAAACTCCCACCATAGCCTCTGGGAGCAGTGTGGCAATTGCCATTCTCATACTCTCATGCCTATATATCTTTGGCACGATAGTCCATGAAAATGTGGACCGTGATGGGATCTAGTACCGCAGCTGCAAGTGCTGCACAAGTCTTTAAAAGCCAGTGTCTTCAACAACAGGAAAGGGTTGCAAATCCAGTGCCCTAATTTCACCTATGATCTGTGTGATGTGCTGAGCTGTTGGATGTGGAGACTGGCATTTAGTTTTAGCCTGGAATGCTTCCACTATTGGCATTGACCACTGATGGCAGAATGTTCTATGCTTGCCAGATGATGTGGAAATAGCAGGGGACTGGTGCCTGGGGGGAGTGCTGGGGGTGCGTGGACACTTTGATGTTAAGGGGGAAGGAGTGGTTGTACCAGCATTTTTTTTTTCAGCAGCAGAATGGTCTGTGACATTGCCATAAGCACTACTGTCTGCATCATCATCATTGGTCCTGGATGGGTCTAATGGAACAACAGGCATAGACCCTGATACTTTAAAAATCTGGGGATACTTTACCTATTTTTTTCCTTTTTGTTTCATCAAGCTTTTCACCCTGTTGGGCAGCTACGCCCTGTCTTAGCCTCCCCCCTGACCAGCAACCACCTCTGCCAGACCTATGTGGAGCTGCAGTCCCCCACAACTTGCCCCTTGTGGTAGGGACAGGAGGAGGAGGGCTGTTCTCCCCACCCAGATGCTCTTATCCAGATGGGTCCAAGTGGTGGCCCAGGTTGGGGGAGGCCCACAGGGCTTCACATTGCACATAAGTCCCATTTTCCTGGTTTTCTGTCCCCACACCCCTGACTGCTATGGCATGTACATACAAGCACATGGAGAGATGCATGTACTACAGGACTGCAGCGCCCTCCCTTGTCTCTGTCTCTGTCTCTTGTACCTACACTGCCACCAGGTCTCCACCCACTGGCAGCCAAGGGCTGCTATGTCATGACTCCCCTCCAGAGGAGAGGAGACCAGTCCTACAGAGGCTTTGTGGGGGTTTGCATCAGCTGTCCATGCCACCGAGCCTGCTATGGGGATGCTTTACCTTTAAGTGGTTCAAAAAGGAAGTAATTGTTAAATTTGCCAGATTTCCCCCTGATGGTACTTGTGCTGCACAGTGCTCACACTGCCTTTCATTTATTCTTTTAGTAATGTGAAATGCAGCCATACCATGCTCTTATTTCTCTTGACACTATAATTTGGCTAATATCTCCACCAGTTCCAGCACCACTCGTTTGGCCTACACTAGCCTTTCTTGTTTGGACCTGCTGTTGTGGGTTTTCCCCTGGCACTACTGGTGTCTCTGCATATTGGCTGTTCTGGCTGGGACAGAGACTGCTGAACAAAGTGCTGAAGGGTAGCTTGCCAAGCTTTTTTAGGAAGTGTGGAAGAGCCAAATCCTTCCTTTTCCTGGTGCACTCTTGAGAGGTTGAGTTTTTTTGCCATCAGACTTTATTGCCTGCCCATGTTCTGCCTCATCATCAAAACTGTTTAGGTTAGCCTCCTTAGATGATGTGTCAGTGAGGAATCCCTCTGCTGGTGGAAAGTACTCAGCCCTGGATGAATTCTCATCCTCATATGCACTATCAACTTTTGCAGTACTGAAGACAGGCTAAGAAATAAGAGGTGTCACAGTGGGAGTGGACAAAGTACTTGATGTAGCTGTACAACTTTCAGAGGCCACAGTGGTAGTAGGAGCCAGTGTCACCACAACAATACAGGTGGTTACCATGGTTACAGTGGCAGATGGCATTCTGGGACACAGTGGCAGGAGTGGTCTGGGTCATAGTGGCAGGAGTGTTCTAGGACACAGTGGCAGGAGTGGTCTCAAAGTGGTAGGAATGGTCTGCGTGGCAGTGGCAGGAGTGTTCTGGGTCATAGCTGCAGGAGTGGTAAGGGTCATAGTGGCAGATGGGATCTGGGTCACAGTGTCAGAAATAGTCTCAAGTTACAGTGGCATGAGTGGCAGGCTGGGCCACTACTGCAGCAGAAGCTGTGATGCTAGTAGTCTCAGTGGATGGATGATGGATCAGAGCAATGGTGGTTATTAAGGAAGAGGTGATGCTGGTACTGGCGGCAGTGGCAAGGGATGAAGAGGATAAATTCACATTGGTGATATCAGTGGCAAAGTATGACAATGTCCTCCTAGCAGCACCACTAGTAGTTCTAATGGTACTTTTTTTCTGTGGTGTCAGCCAACACCATGCTGGTGCTGGAAGTAGCAGTCTTTGATGGGGTACAACAAAGTGCTAACTGTTTCAATAGTTTAAGTCTACTGATTTTTAATTTTATTATTTATGTACCATGTTCTCATTTTGCACTTTACGTAAGCTGTCCTGTGCTTCCAGGGAAGGGCACCCTACAATAAAATTATCATTACTACTAAAATAATTTTATGTGGTAAATGCACCCAGAGTGTTGCTCTATAGTATGCTAACCCTTACCTGCTGCTTGCTGCTCTCTAGCTGCTGCAGGATTGCTGGGGCTATCAGATCAGCTACGTTTTTACATTCACTTGCACGCATGCACAAGGAATGTTTTGGGAGAGTAGCACACTTTGGAGGTGTGCCTCTCCCTTGCAATCCACTGCTCCGTTGAGCAGGTGTGGCGGTCCTGTACCAATGGGTGCAGGAGCTCAGTATGACAGCGGTGGTCTTCTGCTTCAAAGAAAACCACCGCTGTCATATATACATGTCACGCCGCCCCCTTCCGCGTCACGCGCTCCCCGCGCATTCACGACGCCCCCAGAAGCTTTGGTGCCACACTGGGAGCCCACCCCAGCATGGCAAATGTTGTTTGCTGACGGGGGTGCCCAATCCCCCATCGGCTCCATGGCCCCCTCAAGCCATCCATCTGCCATGCTGGGAGCCCACCCCAGTGTGGCAAACATCCTGTTTGTTTTGCCGACGGGGTGCTCAATCCACTGTCGGCTCCTCGGCCCCCCCCAGCCTTCTTCTGCAACGCTGGGAGCCCACCCCAGTGTGGCAAGCATCCCACGTAGTCCATTTTTTTTTTACAACCTGTAAAGAAAAAATGGTCCCACGTAGTCTCCCAGTCCCCCCCACAACCCGCACCACCACTGTGCCCACCTCCCCACACCCCCTCACCCCATACTTACCTCTGGACCTCGGCGCCGATCTTTGGGGACCGGAAAACGTCTGCACTCTTCAAAGGTGACCGCGAACTGAGGAAATGCCGGTAAGCTGTATAATGGCTAGATACAGGGGTTTCAACTTTATTGCATATCTCAGGCATTCTTTGGAATTTTTGCACCAAATTTTCAACATGGGGGTTTTGGGACCCCTTCTCATGAATGATGTCACTGTCATGGCGTTATTCGGGCCCAAAGGGTAATTTCACAGTCACTGCGTGAAATCACCCTTCAGGCTCGAACAGCACCATGACAGTGACATCATTCATGAGAAGGGGTCCCAAAAAATTAATGTTGAAAATTTGGTGCCAAAATTCAAAAAAATTACTGTTTTACGAGCATGTGTTGCACAGTTCCTACGCAGGCTCGTACGTTCACAAATTTTCAATATTTTCACTCCAGATTTTCTACATTGCCATTTTACCACACCTCCTTATGAGCAGTACAGCTGTCATTTTTCACATCCTGCCCAAAACGTGTTTCCGCCCAGGTAGCGCACAATGGGGCATTTGGTGTGCAAAATCAATGTATGGGACACATTAAGAAAATCACAGTGACACTGATCATGAGCAGAGGTCTTAAAATGGCTGTGCTGAAAATTTGTGAAAAAATTCCTAAAAATGACTGTTTTACGAGTCTGCATTGAGCAGTTCCTACGCACGCTCGTAAGTTTGCGAATTTTCAATATTTTCATTCCAGATTTTCAACATTGCCATTTTAGCACACCTCCTCATGAGCAGTGCAGCTGTCATTTTTCACATCTTGCCCAAAGCGTGTTTCCGCCCATGTAGCGCACAATGGCACAGTCGGTGTGCAAACTCAGTGTATGGGCCACATTAAGAAAATCACAGTGTCACTGTTCATGAGCAGAGATCTTAAAATGGCTATGTTGAAAATTTGGTGAAAAAATTCCTACAAATAACTGTTTCTGACGTGCGTTCGCGCAGTTCTCACCTTGCGCCGTAAGTTTCAAATTTCAATATTTTCCTCAGATTTTCAATGTTGCCATTTTACCACACCTCCTTATGAGCAGTACAGCTGTCATTTTTCACATCCTGACCAAAACGTGTTTCTGCCCATGTAGTGCACAATGGTGCAGTCGGTGTGCGAAATCAATGTATGGGACACAGTAAGAAAATCACAGTGACACTGTTCATTAGCATAGGTTTTAAAATGGCAATGTTGAAAATTTGGTGAAAAAATTCCTAAAAATGACTGTTTTATGAGCGTGCGTTGCGCAGTTCCTACACACACTCGTAAGTTTGCGAATTTTCAATATTTTCACTCCAGATTTTCAACATTGCCATTTTAGCACACCTCCTCATGAACAGTACACCTGTCATTTTTCACATCCTGCCCAAAACGTGTTTCCACCCATGTAGCGCACAATGGCGCAGTCCGTGTGCGAACTCAATGTATGGGACACACTAAGAAAATCACAGTGACACTGTTCATGAGCAGAGGTCTTAAAATAGCTGTGTTGAATATTTGGTGACAAAATTCCTAAAAATGACTGTTTTATTTATTTATTTACGAGATTTACCAGGAAGGCATACTGAGCAACATGCTCGATTCCAGATGCGTCCTGGGGGCCTAGGCCCTGTACATAGCATATATAAGAACAATTACAAGTACAGTGATTGAAAATACAGAACATAACATATAATTTGTACAAAATTATAATACATTTTCAAGTACAAAGTACATAGGGTAACGATATAACGTATACTCCTGGCAACCATAATACAGGAGTCTACAGACAGATATACACATAGCGGGAGTACTGTACTATATTTAATTTGTAGAGAGCTATAACTTATAACATTAGCAGGTGCAGCTGGAGGAGAAGTGTGCTTGGAGTAGTCTGGTACGGTGACCGGGATTTTGTGCCTATCTGATGGGGGCTGGGAGGGCATTCCAGAACTGTGGGATTCTGAATTTAAAAGCTGACTGGCCTTTGGTAGTGCGCATAAGTGGGACATGTAGAAGTTTAGGGTCTGTGCCTCTTATGGAGTACACAGGGGGAGGTTGTTGGGATAAAGTAGATTCTAGGTAGGAAGGGAGGGAGAGGGTCCAGAATTTAGCCGCAAACCTAGCGCAGTTTATTAATCTACGGTCATGGAGAGATGGTAGGGCTAGGGAGCTGTATAAAGTACAGTGGTGAGTGGATTGTGGGGAGTCGAGGATGAAATGACAGAAGGAGTGGAATAGGGTGTTTAGGCTTGCCAGGGTGGATGCAGGGGCGATAGAGTATACTATGTCGCCATAATCCAGAACAGGGAGTATCATTTTTTGTACTATGGTATGCCTCGTTTGCTTGGGGAGACAGCTTTTGTTTCGATAGAGTGCCCCCAGTTTTGGGAGCAGCCTCTTGTGCAGGGAGTCTATGTGAGGGGCGAAATCTAGGTGTTGGTCGAGCCAGATGCCTAGATATCTATAGCTAGTGCATTGCTCCAGGAGTGCCCCTTCCAGGGTTGTGAACGGGGGGCAAGGGGTTTGACGGTAGAGTCTTTGTAGGGAGCCAAATGTTAGTGACACAGTTTTTTGGGGGTTTAGAGATAACTGGTTTGTCTTGAACCAGCGCTGGATGGCTGAGAAATCCTCCTGAAGGAGAGATGCTACACTGCTTGTTGTGGGGCCGGATCGTGCGGTACTGTATCATCTGCATACATTTGGATGGAAGAGTGGGAGCATGCAGAGGGAGGCCATTTAGAAAAATGGAGAATAGTATTGGTCCTAGGACAGATCCTTGGGGACTCCTGAAGTGATTGGAAGGGGTGAGATGTGTGAGAGGCCAGTCTGACCGCTTGCATCCCACCCACTAGATAGTCTTGGAACCAGTCTGTAGCTGGGTGAGCTAGCCCTGCTTCAGTGAGTTTGGAGATAAGTAGGGGATGCGAGATGGTATCGAAAGCCTTTGCCAGATCTATAAAAATGGCCGTGGTGATGTGTCCTTTGTCGATGCCTGTGAGGATGTCCCCGGTGACTCGTAGTAGGGAGGTGATGGTAGAATGGGATTTGCGGAAGCCAGATTAGAAAGGAGAGAAAAAAGAGGAGGCGTCCAAGTACTGGGAGAGTTGGGACAAGACCAGTCAATCCTGAAGTTTGGCCAGAGTCGAGAGTAGGGAGATAGGTCTATAGTTGCCAGGGGAGGTGGCGTCACCGCCTTTAGGGAGGGGTATGACAGTGGCCAATTTCCATGACGTTGGTACCTTACCCAGGGAGAAAGAGAGGTTGTAGAGTGTGGCCAGTGGGGTGGCTATGGCAGGGGCTGACAAGAATAGCATTTTGGCATCCAGAGACGACGGGCATTTGCCTTTATTGGGGTTCAGTGCCCATAGGGAGTGGAGGACTTCTGCAGGGGAAACTGGTTGGAATATGAAAGGTAGGACTGGGGGGTGAGTGCTAGGGGTGTGGGTACTGTGGGGGTGGGCCAGGGTGTGCATGTCCTGGAGGAAGGATAGAAGGGTGTCGGCACAACTGGAGAAATGGGTGTTGAAAGCTTCAGCAACAGCGATGGGGTCGGAGATGAGGGTGCCATTTACTAAAAGTGTTGGGCGAGGTGGTTGGGTTGGGGGAGAGAGCAGGGATTTGAGGGATTTCCAGAAGTCCATAGGGTGGTTGGAATTTTTGCTAAAGGCAGATTGGAAGTAGGACTTTTTAGCTTGGCGAATGCTATTTGTGCAAGCATTTTGAAGGGCTCTGTAGGTAGTAAGGGAGGCCTGGGAGCACAGTTTCTTATAAGTTTTCCAGGCATGGTCTCTGGTGCGGCAAATTCTGATTATGTCAGCCATGATCCAGGGGAGATGTGCTCCTCTAACTCTTTTTGTGCGCAGTGGAGCGTGCTTGTCCCATACTTTTAGGAATCTGACTTTAAATGCATTAAAGGCATCGTCAATGGAAGATGCCTCTGTGATGCAGGACCAGTTTACCCTTCCCAGGTCCGCCAGGAGTGATACTAGGTCTAGGGAGTTGTATGACCTGGTGCGCAGTGTCTTGGGGGTGTGGGGGGCTGAGGGGCTATGAACCTTCCTGATCAGGTAAATCATGTGATGATCGCTTATAGAGTCAGGAAGTAGGCCTGCTTTAAGGATTCTATGTGGGTGCGAGGTGAGGGTCCAGTCCAGGAGGGAGTGTTTGTTCATCTTGTGGTTAAGCCTGGTAGGCTCTTTTATAAGTTGCGTGAGCTTTTGGGCCTTTATTTTAGTCTTCAGGTGGGGTTTTGTCCTCACCTAACCAATTGGCATTATAGTCCCCTGTGGCATGGAGCTCACCATCTTTAGCTAGGGACTGTAGCGTGGTTAGATGGGAGAGGATATCATCAGTGGGTGTGCATGGGGGGCCGTATGTGCTTGCCACTTATATAGGGGAGGTATAAGGAAGTGACAGTTTAATTAGTGTGGAGTCTATATTTGCGGGGAGAGAGGGGATCTCCACAATATTGAAAAGACGACTATTTGAGATATACATAGCCGTGCCTCCACCTTTCTTTTTCCCTCGCCTGTCATGCCTTATAATTGTGTATCCTGGGATGGAGACTTCGGCATCCGTGTGATGTGGTTTTAGCCAAGTTTCGGAGATGGTCAATATGTCGGGGTGTAGTGATAAGGCGATTGGTTGTAGTAGCTAGATTTTGGATAGCAGGCTGCAGGTATTTAGGTGGAGTATGCGTAGGCCTTAGGGGAGAGAGAAAGGTGTTTTACGAGTGTTCATTGTGCAGTTCCTATGGACGCTAGTAAGTTTGTGAATTTTCAATATTTTCACTCCACATTTTCAACATTGCCATTTTACCACACCTCCTTATGAGCAGTGCAGCTGTCATTTTTCACATCTTGCCCAAAACGTGTTTCCGCCCATGTAGCGCACAATGGCACAGTCGCTGTGTGAACTCAGTGTATGGGACACATTAAGAAAATCAAAGTGTCACTGTTCATGAGCAGAGATCTTAAAATGGCTATGTTGAAAATTTGGTGAACAAATTCCTAAAAATAATTGTTTTACGAGCGTGCATTGTGCAGTTCCTACGCATGCTCATAAGTTTGCGAATTTTCAATATTTTCACTCCAGATTTACAACATTGCCATTTTACCACACCTCCTTATGACAAGTACAGCTGTCATTTTTCACATCCTGCCCAAAACGTGTTTCCGCCCATGTAGTGCATAATGGCGCAGTCGGTGTGCAAAATCAATGTATGGCACACAGTAAGACAGTCACAGTGACACTGTTCATTAGCAGAGGTTTTAAAATGCCAATGTTGACAATTTGGTGAAAAAATTCCTAACAATGACTGTTTTACGGGCGTGCACTGCACAGTGCCCAAGCACGCTCGTAGGTTTGCAAATTTTCAATATTTCCACTCCAGATTTTCAACATTGCCATTTTACCACACTTCCTTATGAGCAGTACAGCTGTCATTTTTCACATCCTGCCTAAAATGTGTTTCCGCCTATGTAGCACACAATGGGGGTAACAAAAAGGTCATGCTGAAAATTTATTGTGCAAATACCAGCAATCGCACAGAGCATTAGGGTAAAGCACCATACATGCCAAACACCACTGCAAATACCTGCAAGCGAACGTTCGGCATTGACAAATGCTTGTTTGATATGTCCTCTGTCTGCCAAAGTAGTATTCCAAACAGGAAGATAAAATTAAAGTAAATTAGATTAAATTTATTTTAATTTAAATTATATTATGAAATATAGTCACTCACTGCAGCAATGCCAGTGAGCTGACAAGTCTCATTCACTAGTCAAGCCTGACTAGTAAATAAATTCTCTGAAGAAAACAAAATTCTGTTTTAAATTTCTTCCTAGGCATGAAGTCACAAACTTAGAACAATATCTTTCTTGAGTGCACACTGTGCACACACACACACACAGGACAAAATGGCAGCTAGCTGCCCAGAGTGGTAGGAGTCAGATGACTAGCTCAAACCTACCAGCTAACAGCTGTGTGGCAGTACACTCACAGTTGACTGAATGGCCACGAAGGGACTTGAGTTTGGGTTCCTCACAGGCAGATGTCTATTAAATTAAAATGTTATTATTATGACATATAGTCACTCACTGCAGCAACAGCAGTGAACTGGCATGTCTCACTCACTGATAGTCAAACTTGACTAAACTTTTTTTGTTTTAATTTCTCCTTTGGCACGAAGGTATGAATAGTAGAAAAAAGTCCCCTAATAGATAAGCAGAATACACTACACAGTGTGCACAGGACTGACTACTGCACACAAACACATGACAAAATGGCAGCCATCTAGAAGCAATGGTGGTAGGAGTCAGTTGACTCTAGCCTCCACAAAAAAAAAAAATATTCAGCACAGCTGTGCACTTCACAGCACTTCATTTAAACAAAATCTCAATCTTTAATTTGCCTTGTTCTTTGTTTCAGACAAGTCCAATTAAGTTACAAACAATATCTTATACAGTACTTCTATTTGTTAGATAATCCCTCCACAAAATCTCCCTTACTCCCTTAAGCTGTTTATAACACTACAGCTTTAAATCTGATTTGGTTTTAGTTAGGGCTGCAAGTTCAGTTCTACCCAACAATCGAACACCTCGAACTTTTGGTGTTCAATTCTTGCAAACTGTGCTGAACTTTCGGCCAAAATCCAGCAGAGTTAAAGTTTGAATAGTTCAACCTGGTCCAAATGATGTGGACCAGTTGAACCAGTTACACCGTGAACCCTAGTTCACTCCTGGGCTCAGCGTGATGTCAGGCTTCAGCCTTGTTTTGGAGCTATCTGACTCAGTCTGCATGCATCACATGACTCAGGTGATGCTCCCTTGAGTGCTTGTAGTTGGGCTGTTAGGTAGCAGAAGCAGGGCTTTGTGATTGAGATTAGTTAGATAAGCTAGAAAATTGTTTCAGAAAGGCAAAAATGTGTGGAAACTAGTTATGGGAGAACCTCAAAAGGTTCTGAACTTCTAAAAAGTTTTGATAAGCAAAAAAGGTTCAGATACTTATCCGAGCCTCTTATCGCCTTTATTGTTTTATGGTAACTGTATGTTAAAAAAATCATTTTTAGCAGATTTTAATCAACCTATATGTAGAAATAAACAATTAAACCACTGTTTAGCAGTAATAAACAGCATGATTAGTGAAATGAGATGAGAAGTGAATGATGCGACTGTGGATGTATGTACTGGAAGTGCCAGTGCTGTAATATGTAGTGTATATGCTGCACCTCACAACTGGCAGCCACCTCCAACCTGATGATGGTGATGATGATGATTTTGTCCAAAAGCAGGCAAGTCCCAGAACTCTGACCAGGCCTTATAGCTAAGTAGTTACAGCATCAGTGTGAACCATTGAACTCTGACAGGCACCCACCACATACTGTACTGTCTGTGTGATTTTGTCAAAAGACAGGCAACTCCCAGAACCCTCTCACTCTTCTGTTTCTGACATTTGTACTTTGTAAGTGTAGGATGGAATAGGCCATGGTCAAGGCCACTGATTTACGGTGAATAAAACAATGAAATTCTATTTTCAACACTTCAGATTCCGGAATTGCACCGGTGATTGTTACTCTAATTTCCGGATTTTACTGGGATTCTGCTATCATTCTTTTAGTATGTCCATAAATAATCAGAATTAAAGAAAGCTTAATATACAGAGCCTTAAATAAAGAAAACTGAAACTAGTACAGGAAGGAATTATAAGAAAAATACAAGTTTTGTAGATTTACTGATCTGATATAAAATGCCAGATTCCATGAAATCTTTGTTTTTAACGGTGTTCAGGCAGCCCTAATTCCGGAATTTTACCAGGTTTTCCGGTAAAAAATGAAAAACAGTGGCCTTGGCCATGGTCCATCAAATCCATCCCCCCACACTCGTGGGGCAGCATTCAGTAACCCAAATATTTATCCAGTGCCATTTAAAAAAATGTTTTGATCATTGAGATTAACAATTTGGTCCGGAAGCTTATTCCAAACAGCTATTGTCCTTTGGGTAAAAAAATTGTCTCAGTGTTTGGTATTTGACTTAGATAAAACAAACTGGTGATTATGTAACCTAAGGTTCAAATTCCTATTGTTGTGTTTGAATCCGCATTCAGACATTATTGATTGATCATTAATTATTTTATGAAAAAGTAGACAGTCACCTCTTAGTCTCCTAACATCAAGTGGCATGAGGTTTAAATGATGGAGTCTTGCAGGATAGGACAATCTAGAGAGGCTAGGAATGAGCTCGGTAGCCCTTCTCTGAACTCTTTCTATGAGATCTTTCTCTTGTATATAGTATGGTGGCCGGGAGGGGTGCATAGTCTATGTGAGGGCGGGCATAATTTCTATAAAGCTTGAGAATGATATGTTCATCCCGCATCATAAAGGATCTTTTTATAAAGTTTATTATATTGTTGGCCTTTTGAACTATTGACCTGATGTTGAGTTTGTGCTTGAATGTCTTATGGATTATTATTCCAAGATCATTCTCATTATCTACGACAGCTAAGGGTGTAGAACCCAGTGAATACAAGTAGAGAGGGTTGTTTTTCCCCAAATGGATAATGGCAGATTTTTTTTAAATTGAGCTCCATTTTACTATTTTCACACCATTTGGAGATAATATTAAGGATTTTTAAAGTGATTCATAATGAGAATATGATAACATTTCCTCTGCCAACCTTATATCATCTGCATATTTGACAATTTTTGCTGTCACCCCTATGTGCAAGTCAGAAATGTAACAGTTAAGTAAAAAAGGGCCCCAAGACTGATCCCTGGGGTATGCCACTTGTCACTTCTACCTTTGAAGATAGTTGACTTTGGACTCTAACCTCTTGAAACCTGTCCTGTAGTCAGTTATTGACCCAGGTTATTAAATAGGGACTGTACTTCAATGAGCAGAGTTTATCAATGAGGAGTTGGTGTGAAACTTTATCAAATGCTTTTTTTAAGATTACATCACAGGGGTTGCCAACATCCAATGCATGACTAATTGGTTCATAGAAGGTTATTAAATTGGTTATGCATGACCTTCCTTTCTGGAAACTGTGTTGCATATTGTCCTTAATAGCTAGCAATGAAGTTTCTTTGAAATATTTTTTTTATTAATGTTTCAAGGATTTAAGAAAGTAATACTGTGTATAATAGCTAATAACAGTAGTGACTTCTGTTTCTCAAGAGGCACCACAGTGAATGTCTTTCAGTTAAAGGAGGGACACAACACTATAACAGAGAATCAGAAACAGCATCAGCCAGTCAGAGAGCCAGTCAGCCAGCTACCACTTCACAACTACTATTACCCCTGGCTACTACAATTGGGGAAAAACAGAAGGTACCAGCACTGAGATAAATATGGTTAAGGCACATTTACCAAAAATGACTGCTTAGAAAAGAATGAAAAAGTGACTGTGTGAACAAGCAAGTCCTAGACTAAATCTTTAGTTTGTACCCAGTTTCCTGAGTCTTATTTTGTGGAAGGGGATAGTGTGTTTATATAGCTAGTTTTATTTCTCAGTCACAGGCACCACTTTGTTTAGCAATAGCTCTAGGTATGGAACACTATGCATCTCTATTAGGAAACAATGTGAGGGAAAAGCACCACACAGTCCGAACTGCGAAAGCCAGCATTTCACCACTGCTATTGTACAACCACTACTACTATCAAAGGAAAAAAACCAGAGCTAGCAGCATTTAATCATTAGCTAAATGATCTCCTTAGAATGAGAAAGCGACTGGGAGAACTGGGACTTGTCTGCCACCATTGCTGCCAGTAGTGTCATCATGTACTGACTGCACCTCCCAACCACCCCAGGATGATGATGATTTGGTCCAAAGGCAGGCAAATCCCAGATCTCTAGTCTGTTTTTTAACCAGTCTCCTGAGTCTGATTTTTTTGTAGAAGGCAATAATGTGTTTGTTTGGTTAGCTAGTTATATTTCTCAGTCACAGGCACCACTTTTGTTTAGCAACGGCTTTCAGTATGGAACACAATGCAAAGCAACGTGACAGAAGACAGAGCACCAGACAGTCTGAAAGTCACCACTTCACCACTGTTACTGCCACTACTATCAGGGGGAAAAAGCAGAGCTAGCACCATCTATTAATATTATTAAGGCACATTTAGCTAAATGATCTCCTCAGAATGAAAAAAGCAAGTGTGTGAGAACAGAGATTTATCTGCCACAGTTGCTACCAGTGCAATGTCATGAACATCTACTGGCTGCACCTCCCACCCACCCTCCCATGCTAATGATGATGATGATGATTGGGTAAAAAGGCAGGCAAGTCCCAGATCTCTAGTTTTAACCAGTCCAGTCTGAAAATTGAAAGCTGATGTTATTGTCACTTAAGCCACAGATGCAGCACAGGCACTGTTGTCAGTGCCATCTTCTTCAAGATCAGCATTACATATTAACATACTAATATAATAGACATCAGCAGAGTAGGCCTATTGGTCTATCAAGTCTGCTCATGCTTCAGCACCCTGATTGGGTACCGTAGCCCTCTATCTGTCTCCTTCCACTGTTGCTCCATCCCCCAGTCCTGCCCCCTCAGGCAAACCAGCCTCTGCTTCACCTCTTGCCTTTACCTTTCCCACCGTCTCTTAAATACTTCCACCATAGCTGCCTGTACCAGCTCCCCCGGCAGCGCATTCCACGCTTTCACCACTCTATCGGTGAAGTACCTCCTCCTCCTTTCCTCCCCTAATCCTACCACCCTCAATCTTCCAACTGTGTCCTGTGGTGATTCCACCCTCCTTTAGTCAAAAGATCCTATCTCAGCTTACCTTATTTACTCCCCTGAGGTACTTGAAGACCTCAATCATGTCCCCCCGGTCCCTCCTCTCCTCCAGCAAGAACAGGTTGAGCTTCCCTAGTCGTTCCTCATATGTCATATCACCTAGGCCCTGTATCATTCTGGTTGCTCTCCTCTGAGCCCTCTCCAGGAATTGGATGTCCCTCCTTAGGTGCAGCCTCCAGAACTGCACACAGTACTCAAGATGTGGTCTAATCAGGCTGTTATACAGTGGCAAAGTCATCTCCCTGATCCTTGAGGTAATCCCCCTAGCGATGCATCCCAGCATCCTATTTACCCTGACCACATCCCTCCTGCACTGCTCTGAATTATTCATGTTAACATCCACTGACTCCTAGGTCTCTTTCCCCTACCATAGCCTGCAACTCATCCTCCCCCCAGGGTGTACACATAGTTGGGGTTTTCCCACCCTAGGTGTAGCACTTTGCACTTGGAGGAGTTAAATTTCAATTTCCAGGTGCAGGACCACCTATCCAGAGTATCCAAGTCCTCTTGCAGGGCCAATCTCCCCTCCTCCCCCTCCACCACCACCCCCAGCTTAGAGTCATCTGCAAAGAGACTCATTTCATACCCGATACCTTCCCTGATATTGGAGATACAGGCATTAAACTGCAGTGGCCTCAGGACTGATCCGTGTGGGACCCCACTTATGACCTCCCTAGAGGACGAGACCTCTGCTCTGACCACTACCCGCTGAGTGCAACCTGAAAGCCAATTTCCAATCCACCTAACCATCAATGGGTCTACTCCCATCCCCCCCAGCTTCTCCCTTAAGCCAACGTGAGGGACCAAATCAAATGTCTTGCTGAAGTCCAGGAATAGTACACCCACTGGTCTCCCCCTGTCGAGTGCTGATGTCACCCACCCATATGTAGCCAAAGATCAAGTTAACCTACAAGAACATTAGTTTCTCCACATTGTCTGGTGTTAATTTTGTTCATTTATCAGTCACAGCATCCCCAGCAGTGCTAAATAAACTCTCAGAACAGACACTGGAGGGTGGACATCCAATATTCTTACAAGCCAGGGTAGCCAGCTTTGGCCAGCATGATTTTTTTTTCTTGCCAGTAAGTGAAAGGGTCATCTTTAATAGTAATGTTGGGCTCAGACAGATATGCATCTACCATGCTTACTACTGAGCATGCATCTTCTCCTTGTGGAGTTTCCATGTCCTGCAGCTGGCACCAAATGTCATCCTCCTCATTGTTTGCTTCTGTACTGGTTTTTGGAGCAGTCTTTTGAATTTGAGGTGGTGTCACTGTAACACTGCTTCCTAATGAAACCTCATCAACTGCATAAATCAAAAGTTGCCTGTTGTTTAACTCCTCTACATCCTCAGAAACAACATCAGGAAGGCATCTGTTGATGAAATGTGTCTCTAGCAATGTAGCTAAGATATACTCTTTCTTTCTGTGTAATGGCTGATAATTGGTCATCATTGCTAAGTCTGGTAAGCATGTTATTGACTAGAGATTGGTTCATATCTAAGTTGTTCCTCATTTTCTCCAACTTTTTTTAGAAGTAGAATGAGTGGAATAACTTGGCTAAGGAATGCCTTTTCTGTACTGACCTCTTTTGTAGCTCTCATAAATGGTTTCAGAATGTGACACAACTGTTCCAGCAGATACCATTGAGTAGAATGGAGTACAATGCACTCCCCAATATTATTGTACATGATATATAAAACGATAACTACCTTTTGTTCAAGGATGCATTCAGTCATAAAGTAAATTGAATTCTACCTTGCTGGTACATCCTGAACAAGCTGGTGGTGAGGAAGTCATTTATTCTTCTGGATATCAGCAAGGATGTCACAGGCTTTTACTGAATGGTTGAAGTGGCCACACACTTTGTGCACTGTACCCACAGTAGCTGATACTGTACTTGCCTGTGATTATCCAAGAAGCTTTGTACGATTAGGTTAAGACAATGTGCAAAACAACACACTTGTATATAGTTGCCATCAGGAAGTGCTTTTTTAATATTTGAACCATTGTCAGCAACAAAAAAACAACGTTCAAATCCTGTGAAGTGACCCAAGCACTAACTTGTCTTCCCAGTTCTTCCTGAATGTGCTGTGCTGTGCGTGTATCTTGAAAGTGAGATACATGGAGAACTTCCACTTTCTGACAAGTGTTTTTTTATGAGCTGTATAAGAGATAGTAGTGGTAGTAATAGCAGTAGTGGTGGTTGAAGTGGTCGGGGTAGCAGGCAGAGTGGCGTGTGAGGATGATGAGTTACCTAAACTGACCCAGTGTGCAGTAAGAGAAAGATAGGCAATGGTTTAGCTGCTGGTCCACATGTCAGCAGTAAAGTGAACTACCTTGTCCTCAGCCTCTCGGAGAGTATGCCTTACTTGAAGTACTAAACTGTCATACATCCTGGGCACAGCAGTTACTGCAAAATAGCTTCTACTGGGCATTAAATATCATGGGTCTAAAACAAAGGACCTTACAGAATTATCTTGAGGCAAAAGTGGACTTTTGGATCTTGGCTGGTGAATACTGCCTCCTACTGTTTCAGCAGAAGGTTCTTGTTCACCAAGAGCCCTGCTACATTTCCAGACACCAATGTTAGAATGTTTGTTTGAATCATATATAATGATAAGGTGAATTCACATAAGATGTCACATCATTGTAGTGGTTCCAAGATGACCTTTATTTCACCCCCTACTAACATAAGTATTGCAGTGCACACATGTAGCTTGGTAAGCATCCTTGGGGTTTATGTAAAAATGATTCCAAACAGTCGAGGTGGACTGTCTATGTCTAATAATAAATAAATAACAAGCTCAGCAGGGGTAGAGTGGCTGAGTTTAACTGGAGAAGACATATCTGTGAAGGATGCTGGTTCACCGGGTGACACAATCATAGAATCCTCTGCATCAGCACCGTTGCCATCACTACTGTCCGACTTTGTTTCACTTTGTTTGCCTTGAGCCTTTTACATTTTCTTTTTCCTTGTTGACACTGTAGTTCTCTCTTTATCCACACTGTCACTATCAGAATGAGAAATAGGTAGACTCACAAGCTCATCCATGTCTTCAGTACCACCATGACCATGGTCATCATCATCATCATCAGATTCAGCAGAGCTAGCGCTGTTACTTGGAGATTGAGTTATTCGATATGCATGTGTTGCAAATCCAGCAGCTCCACTGCGAGTAGTACCTGTAGGTGCTTTACCTTAATTTATAATTGCAGCACTCTTTGTTTTGCAGTTTTCTCAGACAGCTTGCTAGTAGATGCCTTGGATTCTTTCGAAACTTTGTTTCCTACAGCACTACTGAGCCCTTCTGACATAAACAGTCCAACCCCGGTTGCCGAGTTTTCAGCATGTTGCGAGCTAGTCGGCACATCACTAGTAGTAGTATTTAGTTCAGCCCCTTGAATAGACTGTGGTGCTGGTACTTTGCTTTTTAATGGGTCAGTTCTTTCTGGACTCCTGAATAAACTATTCGTTTTACTTCCTTGTTTGCCCCTGGCTTTTGCTTTATAGTTGTTTTGAGTACTCATAATGCCAGTCTGTCTAGTGACTTGTTCAGGGTCACAGTCAGAAAATGAAGTGGCAGTGGCTGTCAGATTTCTGAATTTACATTTTGCTGACATGGTCTGCTATATTATTCTGGTTCACACTGGACCAGTCTAAACTATAAGGGCTGGTGCTACTAGACAATGCTAGAGTTCAAATTACAGATTCAGGGGGTCATAAATCCTGGCCTAACCCTCTACAACACAATCCTTCCAAAGCAAGGATTATTTATTTTTATTATTTTTCTTTTTTATTTATACTCCACGTGATGTAAGGCCCACTGAGACAAAGTTGTAGTCGTACCCATGGAGCACAGGGAGGAGATGGGAGCTGACTGACTTGTTTGGAGTCGCACAGACAGTATGCAAGGGGCACTGGTGGTTATCTGTCAGATTTTATTTCAGACACAGATGTGCTATGTTATTCTGGTTCACACACTCACACACTGGACCTATAAGGGCTGGTGCTACCCACAGACAATGCTAAAGTAACTTTAAATTGAAGATTCAGGGGGTCACAAACCTGGCCTAACCCTCTATGACTCAATACTTTTCCTCCCAAAGTATGATTATTTTTATTTATTTTATATATTCCACGGAATGCCCACTGAGCCAAAACTTGTAGGTGTACCCCATGAAGCACAGGGAGGAGACAAGAGCTGACTGACTTGTTCAGAGTCACACAGACAGTATGCAAGAAGTGGCACTGGTGGCTGGTTGTCAAATGTTATTTCAGGCAGAGGTCTGCTATATTCTTCTGGTTTTTCACACACTAGTTCACACAGTGGATCTATTAGGGCTGGTGCTGCTACCAACAGACAATGCTAGAGTTCAAACTTAAGTTTCAGGGAGTCACAAACCTAGCCTAACTCTCTATGACACAGCACTTTACTTTTCCTTTCAAAGCAAGGATTACTTACTTTTATTATTTATTTGTTTTATACTCCAGGTGACAGAATGCCCACTGAGCCAAAGCTTGTAGAGGTACCCCATGGAGCACAGGGAGGAGACGGGAGCTGACTGACTCGTTTGGGGGGTTGGGGTCACACAGTCAGTACATGCAAGTGATAATGGTCAGTGACTGGCTGACAGATTTTGTTTCAGACAGAGGTCTGCTATATTATTCTGGTTCTTCACACAGTAGTTCACACACTGGACCTAGACTATAAGGGCTGGTGCTGTTAGCCAGCCTGCCGGTGCAGCAGTAGTGCTATCTCTTGCAGCACTGGTGACCCGGGTTCAGGAGTGAGCCTGGAGAGCTGGAGGGTCAGCCGTGGGGGAGGAGGATTGAGTGCCCTAAGGGTGCACCCCTCCTCCAGGGAGGGAGGGAGGGATGCAATTCCCACTGCAACACCACCACCTGAGTGCACATGGGTGGCAGAGCAGTTGGAAGCATCATGTGGGTAGGGAGGACATTGGCTGGGGTCCGGAACAGCGTCACATCTCAATGTGTACACATCTCCATTGACCCCCCATGGCAGCCAGCATCCTCAGAGGATTCAGGGAGAAAAATGGAAAAATGGCCCCACAGTTTACCTGGTGATGGGCAGGTGGGGTGTGGTACAGTCTGGGTCATTTGGAGGCCTGATACATGAAGTAAATAGGGGAAGTAGTACCCTCCCCGCTTCCTTGCCTGGGGGGTGATCCAAGGCAGGATGGGGACCGAGGACCGAGCCTGGGTTCAGGCTGACCACTGCTGTGAGTCCAAGGGTCAGAGCGGACCGTGGAGATGAAGGGAGCATATGCAAAAAAACAAAAAAGGGCTGGTGCTGCTGCTGCCTACAGCCAATACTAGAGTTCAAATTTAAGATTTAGGGAGTCACAAACCTGGCCTAAACCTCTGTGACACATTACTTTTCCTTCCAAAGCAAAGATTATTTTAATTTTTTTTTTATACTCCATAGAATGCCCACTCAGCCAAAGCTTAGGTGTACCCCACGCAGCACTGGGAGGAGACAAGAGCTGACTGACTTGTTTGGGGGGGTCAAACAGATAGTATAAGTAAGTGGTACTGGTCGGTGACTGGCTGTCAGATTTTATGTCAGACACAGGTCTGCTATATTATTCTGGTTCACATACTGTGCACTAGTTCACACTGACTAGACCTATAAGAGCTGGTGCTGCTACTACCCACAGGCAATGTTCAAGAATTCAAAGAAATAAAGAGTCAGGGGGTCAAAAGTTACACAGAGCAAAGGGAGGAGACAAGAGCTGACTCACTTTTTCGGGCGGGGGGTCACACAGACAGTATATGCAAGTGGTACTGGTCAGTGACTGGCTGTCAGATTTTATGTCAGACACAGGTCTGCTATATTATTCTGGTTCAAATACTGTGCATTAGTTCACACTGACTAGACCTATAAGAGCTGGTGCTGCTGCTACCCACAGACAATGCTCAAGAGTTCAACGAAATAAAGAGTCAGGTGGTCAAAAGTTACAATTCCTAGCCTACCCCTCTACGACACATAGAATCATAGAAACATAGAATTTGATGGCAGGTGAGGACTGCTTGGCCCACCCAGTCTGCCCATTTCCCTACCTAATGGATAAGCTGCAGATCCTAGTTAACCAGCAGCCTACTTCTTCCTACCCCCACCCCCTAGAATTGCCTTATGACTGTCCCATGCATGCTTGAATTCCACCACTGTTTTTGACTCCACAACCTCCTCCGGAAGGCCATTCCATGCATCCACAACCCTCTCTGTGAAAAAATATTTCCTTAAATTACCTCTGAGCTGCCCCCCCTCTATCTTCAAATTGTGTCCCCTTGATCTTGCACACCTCTTTTTTTGAAAGATGCTACCCTCTTGGACTTTGTTGGACCTTGAGGTACCTGAAAGTTTCTATCATGTCCCCCCTCTTCCTCCTTTCCTCGAGGCTATACATATTAAGCTCCTTAAGTCTCTCTTCATATGTCTTCCGGTGCAGACCCTGCACCATTTTAGTTGCCCTCCTCTGGACAGCTTCCATCCTGTCTATGTCTTTGTGGAGATTGGGTCTCCAGAACTGCACGCAGTACTCCAGATGAGGTCTCACCAGCTGTCTGTACAGAGAGATAATAACTTCCTGTTTTCTACTGGTGATGCCTCTCCCTATGCATCCCAGTATCCCTCAGCCCTCCTTGCTGCCCTCTCACATTGCTTGCCCACCTTTAGGTCATCTGATATGACTACCCCAGGTCCCTTTCCATTTTTTGTTGTTAGTATCTCCTCCCCATGTGTACTCTTCCCTGGGTTTTGTTTCCCGGTGCATCACCTTGCACTTCTTAGCATTGAATCTAAGCTGCCATACATTTGACCATTCCTCTAACCTTGCAAGTCCCTTCTCATCCTTTCACCCCACCTTGTGCATCAACTCTGTTGCAGATCTTTATGTCATCTGCAAAGAGACATACTTTTCCTTCAGTCCCTCTGCAATGTCGCTTATAAAGACATTGAAGAGGACGATCTAATACTGAACCTACGGTACCCCACTAGTAACCCCCTTTCTTCAGCGTGGACTCCATTTACTATTACTCTCTGTGTCCTATTCACCAGCCAATTCTTTACCCAGGCTGTCATCTTGGGACCCACTCCCAGGCTGGCTAACTTGTATATTAATCTTTTGTGTGGAACTGTGTCAAATGCCTTGCTAAAGTCTAGTTAGGCAATGTCACAGCCCCTCCCTGATCTACTGCTTTGGTCACCCAGTCAAAGAAATCTATCAGATTTGTCTGGCATGACCTTCCACTGTGAATCCATGCTGCCTTGGGTCCTGTGCTCCTCTGGCCTCTAGATACTCAACAATTCTTTCCTTCAGAAGTGATTCCATCATTTTCCCTACCATTGAGGTTAAACTAACAGGTCTGTAGTTTCCTGCTTCTGCCTTGCTCCCACTTTTGTGAAGGGAATCATCTGCCCTCCTCCAGTTCTCGGGTACCACCCATCCTCCCATGATTTGTTAAGAGGGTAGTCAGTGGTGTCACTAGTTCTACCCTTAGTTCTTTTAAATTCTGGGATAGATCCCATCAGGCCCCATTGTTTGCTCCACCTTCAGTTTTAAGAGTTTTCAGAACCCTCTCTTCTGTAAATGGGCTGGTATCAACTTCTGTATCCAGAGTGTTTCTATGTTTGTTTTAGGTACCTCCTCTTCCTTTGTAAATACTGAGCAAAAATATTTGTTTAGTATCTCTGCCTTTTCACAGTCACCCTCTGCCCACCCTCCTCCCTTTATTAAGCCTCACTATCCCTCTCTTGGTCTTTCTTCGCTCCCTCATATACGTATAAAGGTTTATCCCCTTTTTAACTAAGTTGGCTATCTTTTCCTCGGTTTGGGCCTTTGCTGTTCTCACTGCCTTCCCAGCTTCCTTTTGCTTTAACTGATACAGTTCTCTGTCCTGCTCCTTCTATGATTCCTTGTACTTCCTGAATGCTTTCTTTTTCTCTTGAACCTTCACTGCCACTTCCTTTGAGAACCATAGTGGTTTCTTACATCGTTTTGTTTATTTGCTTCACATAAAGGCTTGTTACCTCTGTGATGGCAGTTTTTATTATTCGCCATTGTTCTTCCACCCCTCCTTCCTGCCCATTTGCTAATGCATTCCTTAGGCACTCACCCATTTTGGCAAAGTCAGCCCTCCTAAAGTCCAGTACTTTTGCCTTTGTAAGCTTGACTCTACTGCTGTGTTTATTGTGAACCATACTGTTCGATGGTCGCTAGTTCCCAGATGGCTACCCACTTCATCTGTGATCCTCTCTTCATCTCCATTTGAGAGAACCAGGTCTAAGATTGCTCCTTCTCGAGTGGGCTCCAATACTAGTTGTCTAGGCATGCCCCTGTGGGGCATCTAGAATAACCCCACTCTTCAAAGTGGCTGCTGCAACTGCACTCCAGTTAACATCTGGCATATTCAGATCACCCATCAGCAATATCTCCCCTTTTTCTGCCATTCTAAGTATACTTTCTATCATTTCCTTGTCCATTTCCTCCCCCTGAGAAGGGGGTCTGTATACAACCCCTGTGCGGATTGGGGTGCTATTGCCAGTCTCCAAATTTACCCACAGTGCTTCTTCTCCTCCCTGTTTACCCTTTTGTTCTGTCACTTTGATTCTTACCCTTATGTAAAGAGCTACTCCTCCTCCTCTTTTACCCTTCCTGTCCCTCCTGTAGATAGTGTATCCTGGTATGTTTACATCCCAGTCATGATTCTGTGTGTACCATGTTTCTGTGACTGCCACGATATCCAGATGTTCCTCCTCCATCAAGGCCACTAATTCAGGAAGCTTGTTACTCAGACTACGGGCATTGGTACTCATTGCTCTCCATTTTTTGTTGGCTTTACCTTCTGTTGCAGCATCCCCCACTGACCTTTCTACCTCAGTCTTTTTCTCATTTAGCACCCTGTTTTGTAGGGAGAGGCTGGGATTTTCCTGTTGCTAATCAGTACTTTTCCTTCCAAAAAAAGAGTATTTATTTTTATTTCTTTTTTTCATACTCCACGGAATGCCCACTCAGCTAAGGCGTTTAGGTGTACCCCTCAGAGCAAAGGGAGGAGACAAGAGCTGACTGACTTGTTCACGGTCACACAGACAGTATGCAGGAAGTGGCACTGGTGACTGGCTGACAGATTTTTATATTTCAGATGCAGGTCTTTGTCCTGTATTTATTATTCTGGTGCTTTCTCACACACTAGTTCACAATGGACTGGACCTATAATAATGGTATAAGGGTTGGTCCTTCTGCTGCTACCCACAGACAATGCTAAATTTATAAGATTGAGAGGGTCACAAACCTGGCCTACCCCTCTAGGAGACTAGGACACAGTACTTTTCCTTCCAAAGCAAGGATTATTTATTTTGGGGGTCACACAAAAGTTACAAATTCATCCCCTAACTTTTAATTTTCTTTAGTTTTGCTTTTGCACTACCTATTACTTTTGTGAACAAAACACTTTGCACTGCAGGGCAGAAAAATAATTTTCCTTCTGTCTTCTCTTCACTAGTTTTGCAGACTGTGCCTGCCTGCTGCCATAAGTCAAAACACGTGGCATACGTGCCCCTCTCCTCCTCCACTCCCTGAGTCGCCACTCCTTGACTCCCTAGTCCCCACCCTGACCCTTTGAACATTCTCCTTTTTAGTTTTTTAATAAATCTCTTTTCTGCCTCAATAAAATAAAGTTTTTTGCTGTGCTTGGTGACATGAGATGACAAAGTACTTGTTTTTTTTAAATAGTACAGCAACAAATGTGGAGCAGCGTACAGAGCTACTCCTTCTCCGCTTGTCTGCAATGCACTGAGCAGACTGCAGTGCACCAGCCAGCATGCAAGGTGGACTGTGTGGGTTCCTCATGGCACAACCCAATCAGGTGCAGCCTTACAAAAGTTGGATTGTGCCCCCTTCCAATGAGGAGCCATGACAGAGAAGCTCTCTGTCTGGTACTGCCTATGCTCTCACACTTCTTGCACTCATTAGTCCCATGCTCAAGCCATCCTCTGAATTGTTCTGAATGGCCGAAACTGTTTGAAAGTGGCTCAATTCCTGTTAATTTGGCTTGTTTGTGGGGGGCGGTCAGATTATCACAGAACCGGTTCACCCACCCCTAGCAGAAACTTGAAATCTTGCTTGAAAAAACTTTGACCTAGTTGCAGGCTTTCTGAATGGGAGAGGAAGAGGAAGGGAAAAAAAAAAAGAAAAGGCAGCAGTGTTGCAGGCTTGCAACAGGCCTCTGGTGCCAGAGTCTTGCCTGAGAGGGAAGAAAGGTAGTATGGGGGACTGGGGATGGAGGGAGTGTGTGCTTCAGTCTGGGCAGTACTTAGATGGGGCATGAGACAGTAGAGTGCCAGTGCGCTGTTAACTTCCCAAAATAATTTAATCTCAGCGGTGCAGCACCCATTGTTCTTACAGAACTGGACCTTTACCAGAGCATTACAAAAAAAAACAACCTCTGGTCAGAGCCCGCATGGCTGCAGTTGATGGGACAGATAGGCTGAACTCGTGCATGAACAGCAATTTTTGTTGACTTTGAACAAAAAAGCTGGTAGTATGACCAGCTCTGAGCTGATGTTGCAATATATTTCATTTTACAAAGTGTGGGGTACTTATTGAAGAAGTAGCAGTTTTAAAAGTGAATGCAGTGTTCCGCACATGTGCACTAGCACCAGAGCAGCTGCGCATGTGCGGAGTCCCATATTTACTTTTTAAACTGTTATTTGTTCACAAAGTACCCCTCGCTTTGTAAAATGAAAGATATTTCCAAAATCAGCTCAGAGTTGACCATACTACCAGCTAGTTAATTGAAAGTCAATAAAAATTGCCGAAGTCATTCATGCACAAGTTCAGCAGCATTGAACCCCATTCACTGTCGGGGATGCATGAGGAGTAGTGTGCGGCTCTGATCTGGTCTGACAGTAATTAATTTTTTGTAAAAAATTAATGCTTTGCTGGACAAATAGTATGACCGGAAGCAGTAGGAAGAAACTGCTTCCAGAGTACATTTTTCTGAACCAAACAACAGAGGAGCCATAAAAGCATGCGTAGTAAGTACCAACTGACAGTGCCACTGTGTCCAATATGGCTGTTGGAGTATCTGCACATGTGCAGCAACTCGCACATGTGCAGTTAGCACCAGTGGCCATTTTGGACATGGTGGACAGGTGCCATGTTCTAGCCACCGAACAAAGTACTGCAGTGGGCACACTTCCGCCTCCACTACCAGAAGACCAAAGAAAATGGTGCAGATGGTACCCAGTCAACTCCTTTTTCTGAGTGATCCTAAAATGGCTTCAGGTCTCCGCCTACTGCAGCTGTGAAAAGAAGGTTTTTTGACGCCCTGGCAGAAGGCTGATGTAACTTTTTTTTCTGACAGGGTAGTAATTTTATTTTACTCAGGTCAACTGTGTGTCACCTCTCAGTGGGGCCAGTGCCTGGCAACTGGTAGTTGGCACCTTGGTGGTATCCCATAAAAAAAATGACTTTTTTCTTTTGGTGGTGGTTTTCAGTTGGAAACTTAGGACTCCATTTTCAAAAGGGTCTTTTTGATGCAAGGGGCCTGTGTCAAAGCTGTATGACACAGCTGGCAACTTGCATCAAACTTTGCAGCAATGCTGATTTTCGAATGCAGGCTGCATCTAAATTGGGATGCCATGCACCCAAGTCACCCTGCACCACCCCTGTAACAGAAGTGCCCGTGTGCCAGGTTGCAAGGGGGCTTGCACAATGGTGGGGCTGCAACATCCCCTTTTCTGTAATTTTGGAAGCCCTGCTGTGGACACAGCAAGGACTCACCTTAGACCAGCCAGAAAGTGATCTAAGGGACTTGCACCAGTGCCACACACTGTGGTGAATGGGGGCAATGTGAAAGTGGGGGGCTGGGAGCAGAAGGGGCACAGGGTACCCTAAATGGCATGTGGAGACAGCGAACATAATGGACAGTGATGTGGCACCTGGTGGGGGTGCTCTTTGTAGATCCCTACAGCTGATTAGATGGGACTGCTTCATGGGGGGTTGCCAGGCCAAACAGTGACATGACCCCAGGTGGGCATAGCCCTGGCAGCTGCACCATAGGTCACAGGGTTCTGCCTTTGTGCACCTATGGGGCAGATGCCAGAGTTATGCTCACTTGGGACCATGTCACTGCTCAGTCCTGGCAACCCCTAACAAAGCAGTCATATCTGATCAGCTGTAAGACTCTACAAATGGCACCCCCATTGGATGTCACATCACTCCCTGTCATGCTCGCTGTCTCCATGACACCCCCAGAGTACCCCATGTCCCTTCTGCCCCCAGCCCCCTTCTGGTATGCAGATACCCCTCTAAACCCTCTCATCCCCTCCAGTGTTGCATGGGCAGGGGACCGGATCTCTGTGGCAATTTCTGCAGGTGCACCAAATGTTTTTGTGATAGTCTACAGCTACAGCAACTCCTGGCTTTTTGGTGCAGGGACCTCCATTTTAAAAAATTGGGCACAGGGTCCCTGATGCACCCAGAGAGTTCCAAAGCCCTGGGGAGATGCAGTTTTTGTCCCTCTAAGGGTTTCCTTGAGCCTTTAGTCTTCACATACCCAAGTGCAGCAGTTCCTTCCTTCTGAGTCCTGAAGCAGTCTGTGTGTATGTCATCCTGAGCAGTGCTGTTGCAGTGTAATATGAACAGTGTACAGGGCAGCAAGTGTGTGCCAGTGCCTGGCCCGTGGTAGGTGGTACCTAGCTGGCATCCCATTAAAAAAGTATAAAATAAAGAAAAGAAAAACAAAATTCTCCACATTTCCTAAAGTTTCTAAAGTTCTTTCCTCCTCCTCCTGAATCCTAATGCAGCCTGTGTGAGTGTGTCATCCTGAGCTGTGCTGTTGCAGTGTGATTGGGGCAGTGGGAAGAGCAGCAAGTGTATACCAGCTGGCAGAGTGCCAGTGCCCTTCCCCTGGCAGCTGGCACCTTGAAGGCATCCCATAAAAAATATTTTTTACTTTTTGTGGCAGTTTTCAAATCAAGACTCTTAGTCTTCAAGTTTTCCCAAGTTACAGCAGTTATTTCCCTGAGTCCTGAAGCAACCTGTGTGTGTGTGTCATCCTGAGCTGTGCTGTTGCAGCGTGACTTGAAGAGTGAGCTACAAGTGTGTGTCAGCTGGCAGCATGCTGGTACTCCAGCTTTCTAGTAGTTGGTACCTTGATGGCATCACATTAAAAAAAGTAAAAAATGAAAAAAAAAAAAAAATTCTCAACATTCCCTAAAGTTGCTGAAGCTCCTTCCTCCTCCACCTCCTGCTTTTGAGTCCTGAAGCAGCTTGTGTGTTTGTGCTGAGCTGAACTGTGGTGTTGCAGTGCGATCTGGGCAGTGGGCAGGGTAGTACGTGTGTGCCAACTGGCAGTATGTTGGTGCCTGGCCCCTGGTAGTTTGCACCTTGGTGTCACCACATTAAAAAATTAGAAAAAAAAAAAAAAAGAAAAATAATATTCTCTACATTCCCTCAAGTTGCTGAAGTTCCTTTCTCCTCTTCCTCCTGAGGCCTGAAGCAGCCTGTGTGTGTCATCCTGAGCTGTGCAGTTGCAGTGTGATCAGGGCAGTGGACAGCAAGTGTGTGCCAGTGCCCTTACCCTGGTAGTTGACACCTTGAAGGCATGCCATACAAAACTATTTTTCTCTTTTTGTAGCAGTTTTCAAATCAAAACTCTTAGTCTTCACGTTCCTCCAAGCTGCAGTGGTTCCTTCTTCCTGAGTCCTGAAGCAGCCTGTGTGTGTCGTCCTGAGCTGTGCTGTTGCAATGTGACCTAGGCAGTGGGCAGCAAGTGTGTACAAACTGGTAATGTGCCTGTGCTTTCCCCCTGGCAGTTGACAGCTTGGTGGCATCACATTAAAAAATAAAAAAATGAAAAACAGAAGCAAAATTCTCCACATTCCCTCAAATTACTGAAGTACCTTCCTCCTCCTCCTCCTCCTCCTCCTCCTCTGTCCTGAAGCAGCCTGAGTGTGTGTCATCATGAGCTGTGTTGTTGCAGTGTGATCTGGGCAGTGGGCAGCAAGTGTGGCAGATGGCAGCGAGTCAGTGCCTGGCCCAATGGCTATCCCAGTGATAAACTAAACATAAAAATAAATAAAATAGAAATAAAAAAATGTAAAATAAAATTTAAAAAATTAAAACAACTAAAATAAAAGACTAAAAATGAAAAACTAAAATAAACATAAAAAAGTAAAATGAAAAATTATAACAAAAAGTGAAATAAAATAAAATATTACTCTTCATCATTCATCTCCCAAGTTACTGAATGACATTGCAAGCATTAGGAAATGGAGCAACAGAGAGGCCAAAGAAATGATGGCATGGGATTGTCCAGCGCAAAGAAGAACAAAAGCATAGTGGCCTTGGTAATTGACTCTCTGCCTCATTGGGAACTACAATTGTAGAGAAAGATGACAGTAGTGGTTAAACAGTCCATAAAGTGTCCAACATCGTAGGAACCACTCACAGTGGCAGTGCAAGGATCACAACACAAGTCATCATTGTAGAAAAAAAATCATTGTAGAAAAAAATTAATAAAAAAGGAGTGCGTTGAGTAGTGACTCAGGCAGTGACTCAGGCAGAGGAGGAGGAGCAAAGTGATTTGGCAGAATTTGGGGGATGGAGATAAAGGCTGTGATTGTACACCTGATAAAAGTGAGTTCAGAGGAGAAGGAGGAGGAGGAGGAGAAGATGGAATAGGTGGGAGTTCAACTTGGGTCAGGCATCCATAAGAGATCAAAAAAGAACAGAAATGATGGTACAACAAAAAAAGAAGGGCCACAAAACAACATGTGGAAATACAACAACAAGCATCTGAAATGACAGCAGATAAAGAAGACACAGGCAAAGCTGGTGGCCCAGGACACTCGATAGAGGAAAGGAGTCGTACTCTGACCGTGGAGAACTGGAAAAGGAAGAGGAGGGTCATGATGTGGAAGCAGTCCACAACAGTCCACCCATTTGACAACAGCTGAGAGTGCCAGTAAGAAAGACCAAACCAGTGACTTCTGTGGTGTGGGATTTCTTTAGAGTGGACAAAGAATCACAGATATGGGTGTTGTGTCTTTTATGTAAAGAAAGGCTGAGTTTAGGTAATAGGAAACACGGCTAGAAACATCTACCATGAAAAGGTATTTGCTGAAATCCCACAGATGTCACTATGAGAAGGCATGCCAATGCACTGGGCCAGCTGCAGCATCACCAGGCAGTGAAACTGCTGCTGCTGCTGCTGATGGCAATGACGATGGCCAGGGGGAAAAGAACATTAGGAGACCTGGTAGAGAGGAAGAGGAGGAAGAAAGTCTTTCAAGTGATAGCCGATGCACAACTCCAACATCTTCCGTTCATCTGTTCCTTAGTTCATTGACTCCCACACCTCCAAGGGGCTGCAGATACCCAGCCACTTTTACCCCCGAGGTGGCAAAATAGTAGCCAACTGTCACATTCAGAGAAAAAAAGCATTCAACTCTCACTGATCCAGTACCTGGAAATGGGCCAGGAATACAAAGCAAACAGAACTGAGGCAACATTAACAAGAGCAGTTGTGGAAATGCTGGCCACTGACTTGCTGCTATTCTCCTTTGTGAGCGACACAGGTTTTCTATCGCTAATGCAAGTTGCTTTTCCAAGGCATCAAGTTCTCAGCCATACCTACTGTACCTTTCCACAGTGGCTCTTCCTGAGTTGTATCAGAGTGTCTATAAGACTGTGTCACATACCCTGAAAACATCATTTGTTCCAGTCATTCACATCACCACTGACGTGGAACACTGATCAGATTACTGATTACAAGGCAGTGACTGCCCATTGGGTCAGTTCCCTTCTTCATTCTCCTCCTCCTTCTCCTCTGGGTTAAGTGCCAACAGCAGTAACTGCAAGCCACTGGTGCCCTCCCCAACCTCTGCAAACAGGGAGCTTTATGTATTGCTGGCTTTGACAATGACCATCGTGCAGAAAACTTGTTGCGTTTCCTTCAGCAGACGTTTGATGAGTGGTGGACACCACAATCATTAACATCAGGTTTTATAGCATCAGATAATGCAAAGAACATTGTAAAGGTATTTTTTTTCAATTGTTTAACCAGGTGAGACACACTAAGCTGAAAGCTTTCTTACAGGTGCAACCTGGGAGCACAGAGAAGTTAAGTGACTTGCTCAGGGTCACATACTACAGTATATGCAAATGGGGGCTGTGGACTTCAAACCCAGGTCTGCATCTCAGAGCCTTAAACCACTGCGCTGTACTGCCTCCCAGAAGTTGAAGATGGGGATTATACACATGTTCAATGTTTTGCTCACTGTACAAATCCGGTAGTTCAGGGATCCTAGATGAGGAAGGCACCACTGTGCAGACGTGTGGGTCTGACCAAAAAAGTGTGTGGACATTTTAGTCATTCTGTAAAGGCAGGGAAAATATTACAAGACATTCAGCAGCTGAACCACCACCTGAAGAGGGTGTGAGAACAAGATGGAATTCCACCTATTACATAATGGAACAGCTGGTAGAACAATAGAATGCTATCCATCCGTATGCTATTGAGCATGGTATTGGCTAGGGAGGGCTAAACATCAGCCTGAATCTGCAGTGCCTGATGAAGACCCTCTGCACTGTGCTGAAGCTCTTTGAGGAGGCCACAAGGCTGGTTAGTGCTGATGCAGCAGGTTTCAGACAGGTACTCCCCCTCATTGCCCTCATTAACCTGCAACTTTTTCGTATGAAAACTCAGTATGATGAAAAGGGGATGCCATTGCTCTCAGTCTATTAGAAAGGATATGATAACATTTCTGGAGCATCACATGCATTTCACAAATGTGTACAGATGACCACTACATCCTGGCCACTCTCTTGGACCCTCAGTTCAAAGAGATATTTGACAGATTCGTTAATGCACACGAATGTGGTAAGGAACAGCAGTCCCATAAAGTCTTGCTTATACATCTGGGCCCAGATATTCAAACTGCACCCAAAAAGTGCGCAATAGTAGGAGCAAGCGCAAGTCTATTGCACCCATGCGCAACAGATGCGATATTCAAAAAAGGAGCAGGCCAAATTGCGCCTACAGCCAACGTCTGAATATCACACAACCTGCACCATAGCGCAACTAGGGAGGGGAAGCTGAGTAGATATGATGCGCTATAGCGCGACAAGGGATGTTCAGTTGAGCAGTCCAGAGGCGCCATAGCACAAGCAGGGAGTCCTCCAGCTGCAGAGCAATGTAACTGCACAATCAGAGAGGTAGGGGCCCACCACCCATGCCACAGATGGGCACAGGAACACACAGCAGAACAGACATTACCCCCCCACACCCCAAGCACAGCACAACCAGGGGAGGGCTGGAATAACCACTGGTCCATGGAGACAAGCAACCAGCCCACAGCCTGGCCATGGTGCCCAATCACACCTACTGGCAAGTTGTGACTGGCACACAAGGAGGGCGGACCACTCTGTGCCACACCATCCCCCCCCCAGTACACAGCACACCCTGCACCATGACCCCCAGATACCCTCCCCATGACCAGTGACCACCACTGCTGGAATCCCTATGCATGCCACCACCCCCACAGTGTCAATGCAACCCTGTGCACCACAGAACCATGCAAGCCAGCCCCACCATGAGCACCCATCAGCAGGTGGCAGCACATGGCAATGCAACAATGGCAGACAAAGTGCCACCATGCACAGTCCCGGTACTGCTGAGAGACCGACCATGCGTTGGCACAAGTGACCCCATATTGGACGGTCGGTGAGTTGACACCTCCCCAGTGGTACAGCGCTCGAACAGTATTCCAGTAACACCCGGCCCACCACTGGCCACAACAGCCAGCACAGACACCCCACAGTGGTGCGTGGAAGCATGCACCACACAGATGCCACACAGAGTCTGGACAGGCGCACCCATGCCCAAGGGCACAACACAGGGGCGCAGTGGTGGGCAGCAAGCCCCATTGGCAGGCCCATGTAAGCCGATCTACACAACCTGCAGTCCACACGGCACTGGGTGCCAACCACCCTGCGCAGGCACCATGGACCAATACCCCACCATTTGTCACCCGGACCACAAGCCACAGACAGTGGGGCACATCCTCTGCAACACACACAAGCCACAGCATGGAGGTGGGACAATGACCGTGTTGCCCACAGTGCCACCTGAGCCAGGCATGCACCACACCAGTGACATGGGCAACCCAGCAAAGCGATGGGTACAGTGTCTGCTCTGCAGGGAATGCCACCACTGACATGCCAGCAAATCATGCAGGTCACAGACAGGCATGTGTGTCAGCTGCACAGGCCATGGACGGGCCGATGGGTGCACCATGGACACAGAGCACGCGCCATGGACCACTGCACACAGTCATCCAGTGCACGGAGAACAACACACACAACACAGACACTGACTGATATCTACTCCCACACCATAGATACCTCCACACGGACACACACACATACCCATGACTGCACCACCCCTGATGCCATTCACACCACTGCAGCTGACCACCTATAGCCCGCTGCAAATCAGAGACCACCACGGTATTCATAGAAAAGTAATATGTATTATAAAAATAAAGAAATCAACTATTTACATGAACAACAACTATATACATTTTTTTGGGGGGACACAAAAAGGTGGGGGGTGGGCAGGGGGAAGGGGTGGACAAATGGGATGGGATAGGAAGGGTGTGAGGGTGGGTCCGGGGGGATGGGAGGTCAGGGATCAAGGGACTATAGTCTCCCACGCCAGTCCAGGCTCTGGCTCCCCCTCGCTCTGTGCCTCCAAAGGACCCCCGACTCATCAATTCATCTGAGATCGTCACCGTCTCTCCGTGCCAGGGTAAGGAGCTCCCGCAGGGTGTCCCTGATTTCCCTCAGATGTCTTGCACCTAGGACAAGGGAGCACAGTCAACAGATGTGAATGCACAACCCCATACAGCCCACCACTGTGCATGGCATACGGCCATGGAACATACCACTGTGATGGTGTGTGACCACCCGCAGTGATCACGTCCACAGGACCTGCCCACCCAGGTGCATACAGCCATGCAGAATGCTGCACACACCCACCAGCCAAGTCACGCACAGCACCACTGTGGCCGTCTAGTGACATGGCTATGTGGTGCAAAGGCAGTGGCACAGCCATGCACCTGGTGCACGCATGCACCACCAGTGCCACACACCCAGACATGCATTGTCACTGGACAGTGTTGACTGTAACCAGTGGCGTGCATGTCAGTGATGTCAATGAATGGTGGCCATACCCCGCTGCCCACCTTGTCACACAGCATGCAATATTAATCGTGGATGTCTCTCACTCACCCTCATCGGGCCGATTGGGTGGCCGTTGTTGATCCTCGGCCCGTCTGACTGTGGCTTCCACCACCCTCCACTCTGCACGCACACTGGGCGCACTTTATCCAGGCCTGTGGGGACAAAAAGAAGAGAAGAACATTAGTGCATTCCCGAAGCAAAGTCTCCTTGCCCCAAGGAGTGTGCCCCCCCCACACAGCCAGACCCACCCACCCCACACCTGTGAACACCACCACGGCCAACCCCAGATGGTCCCTCCCCTATGTGCTGGACACAAACAACAATGTGACTCACATGGACAATAACAGTGTGTTGACAGAACCCCTACCTGGATGTGGCACCGTGCCCCTCCTGGCACGTGACCTCAGTCTTGCCATTAGCTCCATCTCCTTCCTCTGCTTGTCACCAAATCGGTGCCTGCACTGCTCTGCTGTTCTGCCCCTGCCTGTCACCTTCTTGAGGGCAGTGGCCACCTCTTGCCACACCTGGGACCTTGCCCTATCCAGGGGGGCCTCCCCAAAGAGAGGCCCATGGTGTGGCTTGACTGTGGCCACCAGATTAGCCAATTCAATGGCAGTCCAAGGAGCAGCCCTTCTCCGCACCATTGCATTCACTATAGTAGGCAATATGGTGCTCTGCAGCGTGGTACCCCATGTGCAGATGCTGCGTGGTACAGCGCTGCCATTCCCTATCGCTCTGTTACCGAACAGCGCGATAGAGGTGCACCTATGCCTGATGCATGGTGCCAAGGGAGCAAAGGTCGGGCACAGGGTCAAGGGTCCCTGGCACAAGGCCACGCACAGTGCCATCGGATGACAATGCATGTAGCGTGATTGGCTACCTGTGTGCCAGCACCACAGCGGACTATCGGGCAATTGGGCCATTGCGCCTATGAAGGCCCATTGCCACAGTGCCATGTAGTGACCTTCGCTATTGTGCCACTGGCTGCTTGGTAGCCATGCCCTGCATTGCCTACCATGCACAACGTCATCAGCATGGCGAACTGCCATCAACAGCAACCTGGGCATGCGCGGTGGTGTACTCGCATGCCCACAGAACTGCATGCATTGGCTCAGCATGTTCAACACATGCGCAAGCGCAACAGTGTGATATTCAGCTGTCATATGCAAATCATCCGATCAGCCATTCAATGGCGCAGCATTGCAATTTGCATCTAATTAAAGTTGCTCCTCACCTAATTTGCATGGATTGTGCTATAAAGGTGCGACGATGTGCTGCAGTGGCCATAGTCAGTTACTGCAGTTTATTGGTGAGTTGCATGCTGTGTGGGAGTGTGGACTGTGGATTCAGGGACATGCATCGGACTGCACAGTCACAGGTAATAACTGCCATTCTTACAGCCTACATGATGACTGAGCACGTTCTTGGAGAGGAGGACAACAGTGGTGGGAGGAGGAGGAGGAGGCCAAATTTTACTAAGGCCAAAACTGAGGCCCTTTTTGAGGCCTACCTAGCTCAGAAGCCACTGCTCAGTGGACGGCGGGGCACCACTCAGGCCCGTGCTGCTGCATGGGAAGAGGTGGCACGTGCCGTGAACCTGCATGGCAGCCACCAGCGCTCCATGCAGAAGTGTAAGAAGAAGATGGGTACAGACAGGAGGAGGGTAAAGGAGAAGGTGGCTGTCATCAGGGCAGCACATGCTGCAACAGGTGGGGGACAGCCGGGGGTGGTACAGCTCACCCCAGCGGAGGACAGGCTTTCTGGAAGCATGCACTGAAGTGCCAAAGAGGGAGTTCTGGGCAGTGGCTTCCAGACAGATGGTGGCCCATCTCTGCATGGTAAGTCATGGTCTGTCTCGGGGGGAGGGCCGGGTAGGTCACACGCAGTAACGCGACTTTGCTTTCCCTTACAGATCCTGAGCATCTGCATGGGTCAGCGGTGGTGGGCCTGTCCACTGCGGACAGTTGGATGGAGTCAGAGGTGGGACCATCCACCTACACAGGTATGTGTGGATCTGTATGACAGTGGGGCCGCCTGGCTGTCCACACTGATGTCATTGAGACAGGTGTGGGGGAAGCCCTGCCTGTGTCCCAGTGTGCTGGCATCCATGGATGCCAGCACGCTGTGGCTGTGGCCGGGGCAGAGTCCGGCACCAGTGATGATGACACGACCATCATGGGCAGGAAGGACACACAGCAGGCCAATTCGCGCCCATGGCTGTGGCTGGTGCCCCCGTTGGAGCCTGCATGTCAGCACAGTCCCAGGCTGTGCCTGTCAGCACTAGTGGGGCAGCACTGGTGTCTGTTCAGGACAGTGGGACTGTTGCGGCCACTGCGGTGGCACCACTGAGCCCTGGTGTGCGGCAGCCGGAGGGGCAGCATCAGCAGTCGCCCACGGGGCCTGTGGGTACAGGGTTCAGCGGCGGTGTCTGTGCACTGACTGTGGACATGCCCAGACCTGGTCCTAGTGCGCAGCACCCACCCTCAAGGGGTGCTGAACATCAGGCCCTTGCACACCCTGAGGGACAGGATGCTGAGGAGGCTGATGACATCTTGGACGAGCACACCTGCCTACTGCGAGCATCGGTCCAGCAGCAGATGTGGCTTGCAATGTCCATGGAAGCACTGTGTGTGGCTCTGGAGTGGGCAGAGGAGCATCGCAGCAGGGACACCGAATGGATCCTGGCATGGATGGACCATTTGCGGGAGGATGTGACCGCTGCCATTGACAGGCATGCACAGGTGTTCATTGCTGTCATGGCCACAATGGGCACACAGTCAGGTGCCCATGCATCGCGGACACCACGCAGTGCACTCTCCACCCCATTCCTGGCATTGTGCAACTCCCACCCTGTCGACACCGGGTTCAGCTGTGGGCATCCTGAGCACTCCTGGTGCAGGCATGTTCTGTGTGCTGCAGACCCCTGCACGGGCACAGTCACGTTCACGCTGTGGAACCCCTGGGGGACCATCAGTGCCACTCCATGAGGCTAGTGGTCAGCCTGCCAGTGCTGGCAGGTCTTGGCGGGGCCACCCATGCATCCATGGTGGCCGTAGCACTGTGTCGCGAGATAACCTGTCTTCCAGCGTGGCTACTGTCTGGTGCTGCTCTGTGTGCATTGTGTGTTTCAGTGGGCAGTGCACAGGTGGGTACCTGGCCCTGCACGCAGACACACAGTCCACCTGCACACCCACCCAGCTGCTGTCTGCAGTTACATGTGCATGATGATGCCTGCATTGCGCTGTACACCAAAGTGCAATGGTGCCCAGCATCTGACACACGCACATGGACAGGCAGTGGGCATGGTGGCCTGTGGACATGTGTGTTGCTAGGGTGTGCGTTCTGGGTCTGTGTGCCTTCTGGCCTCTGTGCATGTTTGTTGCATTGTGTGTGTGTGTGTGTGTCCTTTGGTGTGGCATGTTCATCCTCACCCATCCCTGGCTGTGTGTGAGCCTCTGTGCCCTGCCACTTCCCTCGACGGCATGCACCCCCAGTGTGGGTTCCTGCATGTTTGTGGGTTGTGCCTTGGCCACTGGTGATTGTGCATGGCCCCATGACTTACCTAGGTTGGCTGAAGTGCTCCTTCATGATGGTGTCCCGGTGCAGCTGTGCCAGCCAGAGCAGTCGGGGGTCCCATCGGCCAAGGGGGGCTGCCCATCACCATCATCACCGGTGTCCCCATCTTCCCCATTGCTGACCCCCTCTTTGACCTGTATGGCTATCCTACATTCATTGGCCATGTTGTGCAGGATGCAACAGGCCAGGAATATCCCACAGGCCTTTGAGAGGCTGTACTGTAGGGCACCGCTAGAGGTGTCCAGGCAATGGAAATGTGCCTTCAGCATCCCGAACACCCGCTCGATGACATTGCGTGTGGTGGCATGTGCCTCATTATAGCGTTGCTGCAATGGAGTCGTGGGCCACCGGTAGGATGTGAGCAGCCAGGGACAGAGTGGGTATCCACTGTCATCTGTGTGTAGAGGGTGGAGGTTAGTTTGGTGATCAGCATCGCCCTGCCCCAAGCCATGTAGGCCACTACCCATGGCACCTCTGGCCATGCCCCCCCAGGCCCTATATTTGTCCATTTGGTTTGCATACTCACCCACTAGGTGTCCAGTGGGGATGTCCCCACTCTCAAATCTGTGGCACAGTGCCAAATGGTGCCAGATGAATGAATCATGTGCTCCCCCAGGGTGCATGGCACAGACATTGATGATGCGCCCCCTGGCATCGCACACCACCTGGCAGTTGATGCTGGCATAGCCCTTGCAATTCATGTATGTGGCCCCCTCATGGCCAGGTGGTGTGCGTATGGCCACGTGGGTGCAGTCCATTGCCCCTAGCATGCCAGGCATACGTGCTACCCTGTGGAACTCCTCTATGTTTGCTGTGTACTTCGCCGCTGTGCTGGGGAAATGGATGTACTCTTCAGCATGTGGCAGCAGTGCACTGAGGAATTGGGTGAGATGGCGTGATGTGGCCAACTGGGTTATGCCTGTGGTGTCCCCAGTTGGTCTCTGGAAGGTATCCGTGGTGAGCAAGCACATGCAGGCTGTTACCTTGGTCTCCACTGACAGGGCATGGCTCCGTCATGTGGGTGCCTGCATCACATCACTGCACAGCTCACAGAGCCGCCTCAGTATTGCCCTGTTCAGGTGGTACTGGCCCACAATCTCAGTATCTGTGTACAGTTTGTAGCTGGTGCGGGCTCGGTACTGCCTGTTGGGGGCATACTGCCGACAGGCTCTTCCACGGCCATGTCCCCCTGCCGCCCGCCTTCTCACTCCCCTCATTATGGCCTCCATGTGGAAGGTGGCACTGGCCATGTCCCTGGCTTGCGTTCACTCCTTCTGGCAGCTGTTACTTTATTCCCCCCGCTGTCCTGGCTGCTACCTCCCCTGCACCGTGTACACCTGCCTGTGCTGGCCTCTGAGCTGTGTGGCTCCCCACACCTTCCCTGTGCCTGTCTGTTGCTGTGGCCTTTCCCTGGTCTGCCCTGTTCCTGTCACTTGCCCTGTCTGTGTCTCTACCTCTGACACATGTGGTTTCCCTGTAGCGTTCTTGCGCCTCTTCTTTGCTCCTTTTTATTTTGGCTCATTTCTGCTATGGCGCAACTTCCGCTTGCTCCACTGTTGCGCATTGCACAAGTCTTTGAATATCACACTGCGCAATTTATGCATGGTTCCTTCCCCTTCAGTTGTGCATGCCTTCATTATCATTGTGCTGTTGCTCAGTATGATTTCGGAGGCACAACTGCCTCCTGCTGAATATCGCAGAATGGCGCAATTTTGGACGTGCGCAGGCGCAACACTATTGCGCATGGCTCAACTCTTTTGAATATCTGGGCCCTGGTCTCTATTTATGGCACAAAACAAGAACAGGAATACAAATAAAGCAGAAGAACAGCACTCATCATCATCCCTTGTTTCAATTACACTGACAGGCCAGGTGGAGGACAGGGAAGAAGGAAATCCCAACGTGTTTCTACAGCTACTGAACATCACAGGAGTCACTCATTTTTGTCTCCAAGTCAACCTGCTACTAGTGCTGCTGTTGCACCCTCGAGAAAGACAACAATTGATAACAACTCACTATGGGAACAATTGACTGGCTATGGTTTGATGAAAAAGCATGGCAAGTCACTTTCTGATGCAGTGATGTCTGAGATGGTAGCACACAAAATGGTGCAGGATTATCCAGATGAGAACGTGCCACTATAGGTTCATAGGCTCATAGGTAGTTTACAAACTCAGTAGACAGTGATGCATTTTATGAGCTCACCACCTCTTATTGGTGGAAGAAATATTTGCAGTAGCCCATATATAAATCTAGTCTTTTTTTAAAATTGCTTGATGAGTTACTTCCAACAATATCTTCAGGTAGCACATTCCATATTGATATCACCTTTTGCGTGAACCACTGTCTTCTTTTGTTAGTCTTATTTTGCGTTCTAATTAATTTTTTATTATGAGATCTTGTGGATGTTATAGATGGGTTCAAGCATAGTCCTGTAGTTTCAAATATTATATTGTTGGCGGTCCGTTGATGCTGAGGGTTGGGCGCTGGATGCCACCTTGCACAGCACTGGCGACCCGTGTTCATGAATGAGCACGGGTTGCTGTGGATTGAAGGGAGGAGATGGACTGAGCATTCTGATGAACTGTTCTCCATCTCCAGGGAGGGAGGTTTCCTGCAGCTGGTGCTCATCTGACCCGTAGCAGAGGCTGGGACTCAGCGGCACAGAGCCGCACACCATGGGGCAGGATGCGGCAGACACATGATAGGGGTGTGCATGAGAGCGTGCGGGCACCCAGTCACTGGTGTCATTGCACATCATGTGCCAGCAGGGGAGAAAAAAGTGGAAAAAGGGAACATTCAGTCGCAGCGGCTTGATGGCCGTCTGTGAGCACCTGTGCCAGTTCCAGGAGGGGATCTCCATGTGTGGATCCATACTAGGTGGGGGGGGGAGTTGGTCACATCCGTGCCTCCCCACCAAAGGGGGAAGCCATGGAGCAATTAGGTGGTCGCCCTCCAAGGAGACTGGTACAGGTCAGATGGCAGACGGAGAAAGGGATGCAAAGACAGATTGGCCGACTGGTGGCCCCAGGAGAAACAACACCTACACACAAAAAAATATATTATATTGTCGTTAAATGCATTATAAGCCATTATCAGATCCCCCCTTAATTTCCTGTACTGCATAGAAAAAAGTCCTAAATTTTTTAATCTATTACAATAATCCTGCCCCTCTACAGCTTTGATTTTTTTTGTTACTCTACGTTGAACACCTTCAATTAGTTTATTGCCTCTAACTGAGTACGGGCACATACAGGTGAGCAATACTCAAGGTGTGGTCTGACCAGACTAGAAAAAAGAGGGATTATTACCTTTTCACTTCTACTTTTAATGTTTGTTGGTATGCAGCCGAGATCTGATTACTCTTCTTTACTATATTTGTAGTATGAGTTTCAAAGGATAAGTCCCTCGAAAAGGTAACTCCCCAGTCTTTTTCATTATCAGTTGTTTGTAATATTGTATTGTTAAATGTATAAGTAAAACATTTGTTATGTTTCCCGAGATGCATACTTTGCATGTTTGTGCATTAAATAATAATTTATTTTTTATGGACCATGATTCTAAATATGTGAGATTTTCTTGACATTTTTGAGCAGAAGTTTGATCAGTTACGATGCCACCGAGTTTACAGTCATCAGCATATTTTACCATCTAACAATGATTATTTGAAGGTAGTAATGAAGAAACCGGTATGTTAAAAAGTACAGGCCCTAACACAGATCCCTGAGGGACACCACTAGTCATACTCTCCCATGTGGATAAATAGCCTTTTAAAGACACTTGTTGTTTCCTGTCAGTCAACCATGCTTTTATCCAATTTACTATAGAATCATGTAGAAGTAGGTGAGCCTCTGTTGTAGTGGTACCAAAATGAAGACCATTTGGCCCTCTTTGACACAGGTAGCAGTTCAACATATCAGTTTCCCACCTGCAGGTATGTACTCAGAGAGGTTATTCAGTGCAGAAGGCAATATTGTCACCAACAGAACATGCTTTTCAACAAAAAAAAATGTAGAGATTAAAAAATTAACCTGGCACTTTTTCTAAAGTCCTTTTTGCCAGGGTTTTTGGATGATGAATCTCCTACAGTTCAATCTGGGCTAACTGAGAATGATGATGAGGTGGTTAGGTAGGGCTTCTGTGTCCATTATTTGGGGGGGGGGACCAGTAGCCTATACTGTACATGCACCGTGGGATGCTGCATTGTTGTCTTTACTCAGTCGTGTTTCGTTTAATGTTTGCTCAGTTTTTGCCAGGCCTGCACAGGACAAATTCATTATTTTGGGGGCAACTGTGCCCATGAAACCAGTGTGTACAACACTTAGCCATGGCACAACTGGAGGCCCTGTCCATGTGTAGCACTATCTCAGTGGGCACACAATTTATGGAACCAGTAACCCACACTATGGGATGCTGCACTGTTGTCTTCACTCCGTCTTCATTGGACTAATATTTGGTCAATTTTTATCCATCCTGAAATGGCCGAATTAATAATTTGAGGGGCAATGTTGCCCATGAAACCAGTGTGTGCAGCACTTCACCATGGCATAACCAGAAGCCTTGTCCATGCATGACACTGTCCCAATGAACACACAATTTTTGCAACCAGTAGCCCACACTGTAGGATGTCGCACAGTTGCCTTCACTCAGTCTTCTTCAGATTGTTTGCTCAATTTTTGCCAGGCCTGCACAGGCCAACTTAAAAATTTGGGGGGCAATGTTGCCCATGAAACCACTGTGTGTACAACACTAAGTCATAGCATAATGGGAAGCCAATTTTTGGGACTAGTAGCCCTCAATATGGTCCACTGCATCATCTTGCTGTCTTGTGTGCTTCTTCAGCACAATGCATTATATTATTTCATTTTACCCAATTTCCTAATGCTTTTTAATGGTCAAACCAGCAGGAAGTCATTCACCATTAAAAGAACTTTGGTGAAATTTACCCAGTTCGATGGCCAAGGTTTGCGAAGTCGAACTTTGAAAGGTTCGTACAGTCCTAATTTTAGTATACATAAAGGCTGTATGTGACTGCTGGGTTGGAGCCCTAACTGTCTCTCTCAGCAAACATGGCCCTTCTTTATGTAAGGGCCCCATGCATCCCCTCTTCCTGAGTCTAGGGGTGTATGGTGCTATTCTTGTCCAAGAAGCACCCAGGCCTTACATCAGAGGACCTGTACCTGCGCCAGTACTTTACCACCACCTGGCAGCCTGGGACACTGTAGTAGGGGTACTATGAACCAATACACAGGGGCATCTATAAACATTAAACTACACACATTGATTGTTCATACTGAGAGCTAGGCTCAAGCTGGGAGTACTTTTTGACTACCTGATGGTATACAATTTCAAGGGCATCACCCTTCTCACTTATTTTTTACTCCTCAGTCCAACAGCACAGCACTAGCTGGATCAAACTGTACCCATTAATCCAGTCAGGGTTCCAATTTCTATCCCCACCAATCTAGAATATAACATCCCTGGATGGTCCCAAAGTTAATGTTGCCAGGTATACCTCTGACTTAAAGGGTATAAATATTTGCAGTTGTTTATGGATCTAGTCCAAATACATTTATATTTTTCCCAACAATCCCTAACCTTCTTATGGGGTCCCTGGAGCCCTGGTACTCCAAATACCATTTTATGCATAGCATACTTCCTGGTATGGTGAGCACTATCTCTGGGGCAATTTCATGCCTCCACTCATTGCCTTATGCTATTGCAGGGCAACATTATGGTAAAGCATGTCAGGATTATGACAGTACTGCGAAAATTGATAGTTGGTCTGTCTGTGACTGCTTCCCACTGACAGTGTACTGATAGTACTAATGATGCAAGGAAACAGGTTCCCATGCCTAGCCCCTCACAGAGTGATTTACCAACACCAACTTTTGCAGTATCCAGTGACGAAAATGAGCAACTGTAAAAACAGTGACTCATTTTCAGCACTATCATGTTGGGCTACCCTGCAAGGGTAGCAACAAAACAGCAAGGGACAATGACAGGAAGGGGACGGGATGGATAGGAAGAAGAAGGGGAGGGATAACACTGGATTTAATTGCAGGATGTGCATTCACCAGCATGTATATATCGCCGATTTGCTTTTTGGCAATACACACTCACCATAAAAGTGATCGCTGTTTTGCGATCGCTATTATGACATGGAACCAACTCTTGCCGGGCCCCCTCCTCATGATGCCCACAAATTTGTCTACCTGTCACGGGGTAACACACAGCTGTACCTAGGTGTTCACTACTTTTCTTGAGCATGCTTACTGCAAGGCTTACTCACATATTCCCCTCATGAACTGTGGCTTCATTCAAACTTGAGCTCCTTTTGGGTTGCTTCTGGTGGGAGTGGATTTTCAAAGACTCCAGGAAACCACCCTTGAAAGATGACCCTCCACTATTGTCTGTTTTGCCATATTGGTTCTTGTTCACACTGGGGTCATTCAGGCCCTCCAAGGAGACCCTTCCTCCTGGCACTTGTTGATGAAACTCCAGAGACCTTTTCAGGGACCAGTGCCACCCGGGCCAAGAGACCCTTCCATGATCCCAGGGCTCATAGGCCCCTGCCTCAGTTGCAACCAGAGGCTGGCCTTCCTCCAGCTATTCTCTTCCTGCCTGTAAGTCTCCAACTTTGTTGCTTGCTTTCCCCTCTTATAGGCAGGATTTCTCAGTCACACAGTATGCAAGTGGAGGTTGCGAAAGCAAACCCAGGTCAGCTGGATGTACCAGGCTCGTTCACAGCTCATTAACTGTTAGCTTATACTGCCAGCATTTTAACAATTTTAATTTTAACAGGTAGATAAAAGTAGATTACTGTTTCACAGCAGCTTAAAAGTTTATCTCTGCTGCCTGTAGATTCTGCGAGATCTTGGTCATATGAGCTGCCTTCAGTGTGCTTCTAATGTGGCCTCAGATTGGAAGGAAATCTTGGGAGATCTTGAACACCTGCTAAACAGCAAAATGTTAACTAGCCTCCAATAGTGCCAATTATTTGTTTTTCTTTCTGAGTAACAAATAGCCTTTCATTCATGGTATCCAGGAAATACTATTCAGTACTTGCATGCCCCTCTCCTTTGATACATTTCACCTATCCACCCCCCCAAACCATAATGTGAGAGTGGGTGAGTTGCTGGTATCATAGGCAATACCATGGCTTGATCAACTAGCAGGAGCTGCACAAATGCAAGATGGACTGCACCTTCCATCTCCAGGAGCCATGCCTCACCTCCATAATGCGCCCAATCCCAAACAGTCTCTTGTGGGATTTTGCAGCTTGAACGCAAACCCTAAACTCTCAGGTGGCTGTGCAACATACGTCTGTGTCTTGCACTCAAATTTTGACTATCCAGGTGACTGTACAACACACTGCTGCCATGGATTCTGTGGTTTTTCATGCAAAACCTGGCCTCCCAGGCCCCACAACAGGGCCAGTAGTGTTTCTTTTTTTTTCCTTTATTTATATTTTCTCATCCTCTGACAGAATCTCACCCTCAATCTTCTCCTCCCCCAGACATGTCTTCCTACGGGGGTTTTCAACCCTGTGAATTGCCTCTCATGGCAGGGATGCCCTGGTGGCGGAGACCACCTAGATGCCCTGTGGAATTCCATGGGACTTAACCCGACGAATTGCCCCTCTCGATGGGGATGCCCCTGGGACAGAGACCACCTGGGTACCCCACTGGTGCTGTGCCTGGACTGGGAGCCAGCTGAAGGATCGTTAACCATGGAGGTTTATTTCCATGAATACCCCAATGCTTCTCATGGATAAAGGCACACATGGGGCCAAGGAGGTGGGGTTTTGCAAGACATACCTCCGTTCCAGACTCCTGCTGCTCTCCTTCTCACATGTAGTACCCCAACAGCTCTGCCACCCACCCACCCTAGATGACAATGAGCCATAAATGCTGGACCCTCCCCAGGAGAGGAGAACCCGCCATATCAGCTCAATCCAGCTCCCCCCCAATCCGACATCCGGTGGCCTGGGCTCATTCCCAAATCTGGGTTGCCGGTGTAGCATGACGTGTGGCGTTCAGCACCTCATCCCTCAGCATCACCGGGCCAGCCTATTTTTCTTTTTTTTTTCTCTCTCTCTCTCTCTCTCTCTCTCTATGTCCCTTTTGAAAAAGCATGGTGGGGATGACTCAAGAGTCCTGGCAAATTTTCTATCTTTTAATACAACAGCTTCTAATGCAATTTTCACAACTGTTTTTGTAAAAGTGTACTTTTAATTGTGGTTGCTGTATTTGTAAGCATATCCAGTAGTTTCTTTACTGCCAGTGTCTCATTTAATGGTTTACAAAGCACTTGGATATACAGTACTTGTGTGTAAAGGATGCCATGCAAATAAAATAAATTCCATTCAATTTTAAAAATGTGGCATGGATGGAGGGGCAAGTGCACATTTTCTAGCTCCCATTTTTTCTTCTTCTTTTAATTTCTGGCCCCATAATGGGAAACAGTAATGAGCCTTTGTGAGAATCTAGAAGCAACTGCCAGGAAAGTTATGCTGCACCATTTGCTGTAGTCCCAGCTGGGGCTGGCAGGCTGCAAATTCTTTCCAGTATGCTAATGGCGTTGGCCTTCTGTCTGCAGCTCTCATCAAATATTCAGAGCTGCTGCATCCATCTTCAATCTGCATAACTGACTCTGACACCTTCCCTCTTGCAGGATTCCACAGCTGCTCAGTGGCAGGTTATATAAAAGAGGAAAAAAGGTTAGAGTGTAAACATAAGGGGAAGGAAGGAAAGAAAAAACAGCTTTTAGAAAAGAAACATTTTCAGTGCTTCTGTATTGCAGACAGAACAAGCATTTGTCAATGCCAAATGTTTGCTTGCTGGCATTGGCAGTGGCAGTGTAGAAGTTACAGAGCTGCATAATAGCAATGGCAGTGAAATATTGAACTGAAGCCAACCCCACCACCACCCTGCAGAGAGTGACAGGCATTGGGGTGTGCCTTTGGGTCGTCAGGCATAATGTACGCCATTTCAGTACCACCCTGCAGACACTGGCAAATGTCACGGTGTTCCTTGGGGTCTTTGGTCATATGCGCACCCCATTTCATTAGGAAATACAATGAGATGGGTGCGATATAGGAGAATGGGGTGAACTTTGGGGCCGAAGAGTCCAAAGCATACCTCAATGCTTCTCACTGGCTGCAGGGTGTGGAATGGTATGAGCATTACAGGCAAGAATCTCAAGTCACACCCCTGATCTCTGTCATTCTCTACAGGGTTGGGCGTTATGGTTGGAAACCCTAATACCTCAGGCATTCATTAGTATTTTCACTCCAAATGTTCAACATGGTTTTTTTGTGACCCCACCTCATGAACAGGGGGAATATCAGTTTCTTAGCCGAAAGCTGCTTATGCACAGTGACTACGGCATTTAGCACCACAGGTGCAAAAACATTCCGAACAGGATGTAAAAAATGACAGCTGTACTGTTCATGGGGAGGTGTAAAAAATGGCAATGTTGCAAATCTGCAGTCAAAATATTTAAAAAAATGGTGAAGTCACGAGCGTACATAGAAACTGTGCAACGCACACCCATAATATAATTAGGTTAGGGATTTTTTTACAGCAGATTGTCAACTCAGGCATTTTGGTGCCTCCGATCATGAACAGTGTCACTGTGATTTTCTTTATCTGTCCCGAACAATAATTTCCCACAGCGACCACGCATCTCTGCGCTGAAAGTGTGAAAACACACTGTGGCCATGTTGTGAAAAATGACAGCTACTGTAAATAAGGCGGTGTGGAAAAATGCCACTGGTAGAAAATTTGGACTTAAAATATTACAAAGTCCTGAACTTACGGTGCGTGGAAACTGCGCGATGCTCACTATTAACACAGTCATTTATGGACATTTGTCCGCAAATTTTCAACATAGCCATTTAAGACCTCTGCTCATGAACAGTTTAACTGTGATTTTCTTAATCTGTCCCAAACATTGCTTTCGCACACCAACAGCACCATTATGCGCTACATGTCTGCGACACATTTTAGGCGACATATGAAAATGGCAGCTGTACTGTTCATATGAAGTATAATAAATGGAAATGTTGAAAATCTGGAGTGAAAATGTTAAATTTGCAAACTTATGAGCATGCATAGGAACTGCGCAACGCACACTCGTAAAACAGTGATTTTTAGGAATGTTTTCAGCAAATTTTCAACATAGCCATTTTAAGACCTCTGCTCATGAACAGTGTCACTGTGATTTTCTTAATGTGTCCCATACATTGATTTCTCACATCGACTGCGCCATTGCGCTACATGGGCGGAAACACATTTTGGGCAAGATGTGAAAAATGACAGCTGTACTGCTCATAAGGAGGTGTGGTAAAATGGCAATGTTGAAAATCTGGAGTGTAAATATTGAAAATTTGCGAACTTACGAGCATGCGTAGGAACAGCGCAATGCACGCTCGTAAAACAGTCATTGTTTGGAATTTTTTCACCAAATTTTCAACATAGCCATTTTAAGACCTCTGCTCATGAACAGTGTTGCTGTGATTTTCTTAATTTGTCCTGTACATTGATTTAGAACACCAACTGCGCCATTGTGCGCTACATGGGCGGAAACACGTTTTGGGTGAGATGTGAAAAATGACAGCTGTACTACTTATAAGAAGGTGTGGTAAAATGGCAATGTTGAAAATCTGGAGTGAAAATATTGAAAATTTGCGAACTTACGAGCGTGCATAGGAACTGCACAATGCACGCTCGTAAAACAGTCGTTTTTTGAAATTTTTCCACCAAATTTTCAAAATAGGCTTCTTGATGAGAGCCCACCTTATGAACACTGGCAGTGTCATTTTGTTAATTGGTCCTGAAAGGTGATTCCGTGCAGTGACTGTGAAATCACCCTTCGGGTCCGAATAACGCCATGACAGTGATATCATTCATGAGAAGGGGTCCCACAAACCCCATGTTGAAAATTTGGTGCAAAAATTCCCAAAATGCCTGAGATATGCAACAAAGTTGAAAACCCCCTATCTAGCCCATTATACAGCTTACCGGCATTTCCTCAGTTCACGGTCGGCTTTGAAGAGTGCAGACGTGTTCCCGGTCCACCGAAGATCGCCTGTAGCGAGGTCGGAGGTAAGTATGGGGTGAGGGGCTGTGGGAGGCAGGTGCGCAGTGGGTGTGTGCGGGTTGTGGGAGGGGGGCCAGGGAGACTACGTGGGACCATTTTTTCTTTACAGGTGTTCTTTTTGTTTCCAATGACGCAGTGGGACGTTTGCCATTCTGGGGTGGGCTCCCAGCATGGCACAAGGATGGTTGGAGGCGTTCAGCCGACGGGGGATTGGGCACTACCGTCGCCCAAAGCATCGATTGCCACGCTGGGGTGGGCTCCCAGCGTGGCACCCAGTACTCGGGGGGGTGAGGACAGTGGAGCCGCGCGGGATTGGGCACCCCTGTCAGCTATATCATGAGTTGCCACGCTGGGGTGGGTACCCAGCGTGGCATTTGGAAAAACTTTAGGCGGGGGCGCAGCACAGCCGACAGGGATTGGGCACCCCGTCGGCTATACAGTGTGTGTATGCGTGCGGGGGGGGCGCACACGCCTGCATGTGCGTGTGTGTGTGTGCGTGGGGGAGAGCTGCGCATGAGAAAGCGATATCTTATCGCTGCTCACTGAAGTGTAGCTCCCCCTTTGAACTGTATGCTACTGCATTTTGGAGCTTGTCATAGACAGCTCCAGCATGCATTGGCTTACAGGGGCCGCGCCTGCCAACACACTGACTGAATTGGAAGAGGGGGTGACACACCTCTGAAATCTCGGATGATGGCACTATGTTTCTTGCACATGCGTGCAAGCAAACATAACAAACATAATAAATGTATCTTAATTTTTGAAGACCGGGTTTTTTTTTGTGCGTGCATATGTGACGTATGAATGAGGGATCCACTCACTGTAGATCAAGGGAGGATGTGAAATGGTGCAGGTACATGGGGGGGTGAACAAAGTGGTAGACAGTAAGCCCTACCAGAGCTTCAGGCTGATGTAGCACAGTAATACATGGGGGGGGGTAAACAAAGTGGTAGACAGTAAGCCCTACCAGAGCTTCAGGCTGATGTAGCACAGCTGGACTAAGGCAAGGGAGGATGTGAAATGGTACAGGTACATGGGGGGGACAAAGTGGTAGACAGTAAGCCCTACCAGAGCTTCAGGCTGATGTTACACAGCTGGACTAAGGCACAAGCACCCACGGCATGTTCTTATAGTCCCCATTTATATGTCCATTTATGTTCTTACAGCGCTGATTGCCTAACTGAGCCAAGATGTAAAACAGATACTAAAATGTCAGGTTTATTTCAGGTGACGGTGTTCTTATAATCCCCATTTATATGTCCATTTATGTTCTTACAGCATTGATTGCCTAACTGAGCCAAGATGTAAAACAGATACTAAAATGTCAGGTTTATTTCAGGTGATCAGGATCGTAGTGAGGAGAGGGGGCAAGTGAAACAATGTCCTGAGAATGTGCTTAAACTTATTAACCGTTGCCGTGCCGCTGAGTGATACACCGATCCAGAATCTCTATACGTTCAAATTCTGTTTGCAGCCTAAAGGTGCTTAGGTGGACTGGCATTTACATTACTCAGCGGCAAATCTTTTTCATACTTTTTGTGATCATTGGTTAAGATATAACCACTAACTGATGACAGACACGTGGAGGCATGAAACTGTGCTACCAGCAAAGTTGCATTTGCAAAGCCCTGAATATTTATCTGTTGGTAATGAAATGAAAACTGTCAGCTGATAACATTCAGCCACTATCCATTGCACAGAATAGACATCTCACCGATAGATCTGGAGCAAAGGGACATGCACTTGCCAATAACACCACTACAGCTCCAGACACTGAAGAAAGAAGTTCATGCATTTTCATGGCTGTTAACTTTTTCAGCATTTTAAAACAGTTACTTAGCATCTGCACTAATATGTTACACGTCGCTGAACTGAATTGTGACACCAGAATCCCTGCAATCAACATTTGCCAGCAAAAGTGAATTGAAAAAATCAATAGATGTATAAAATGGTAAGTGACATGAGTCAATAACAACATATCTGCACGTAATACTTGGCTTAAAATTTGAGCACCACCATATTCCACACCACAGCGTCAAACAGGGATGCCATTTATAATTCAGCTAATGTCAAGCAGTTTTTGAGCCATAAAATGAATTACTGTATCAGTATGGTGGCAGCAACGGGATCGAAAATTATGAAATAAAGCATAGCAACAGCACCCCGTCAGCCATATAGTTGTCGCGGGTGGAGGAGTACGAGCACCAGGGGTGGGCTGTTAGGCGGCTTCAGATTCGCCGGAGAAAAGGGTGGATTCGATTGTGAGCTACGGTTGAATTTATGTTTTCTTTTTCTATACCTAGTTTTCGCTATTTTGTTAGGGCACATGTCCAACCCTAAGATGTTTAGGGTCACAAGGTGATGTGACTTCATTGAGCATCTGATTTGAGAAAGAGCTTTGTGATTCTATCTAAATGCCAGCTCATGGCAATTCAGAGAAAAAAAAATATTTTGAAGCTGCATTACCAGACTAGGTGTGCAGTTTAGTGAATTACCACATAGGGGTGTGTATATGACAGCACTAAAAGGCGCATTAAAGTCGCTGATCATGAAAACCTCCCCACTGGCTGCTGCTGAAATGCATAGCAGTATGTTCTCCTTTGTGCATTCTGGCTGTTCTTTGCTTCAGCTGCAGGTAGTACAATGCATCCAAGTTCGTTTGCATAGGTTTTAGCAGGGAGTTCACATTGACAGAGTCTAGTAGAGAAAACGCTTGGAATTACACATACAATGAGGTCTGAGTTTTCACATCAAATACTGAGGTATTTTTTTTCTGGAGGATTAGAACCCATGGAGTCCATGAAGGTGTGCTTTGGAGAGCTGGCATGTGTAAGGACTGTTAGGCACCCACACATTTTGGTGGTCCTGCTGTGGCAGGGAATAGTTTATTAAAGTAATGATGTGTGGCTTGTCTCTCTAAGCTAGACAAGACTACACCATCCTATCAGGTAACCGACACAGTTGATCTGTGTCTGTGTGGGGGGGGGGAGCTGCTCACTGAAACGTAGCTCTCCCTTTCAACTGTATGCCACTGCATTTCCAACTGCTGCCATAGACAGCTCCAGCAGTGATTGGAGAACTGTGACCACGCCTGCAAACACACTGACTAAATTGGAAGATGCTGACACACCTCTGAAAAACTCAGATGATGGCACTATGTTTCTTGCACATGCGTGCAAGCAAACATAAAAATAGATGTTAAACCCCTTTTATGAGTAATATTTGATAGGCAGCTTATGGGCTAGATTGTGTGCAAATATTTTCACTGGGGAGTGATCCACCAGCAAAACTGGCAATGTAAGAGCTCATCTCAAGTCTTCACACGGCTTGCAGATTGTAACTTCAGTGTAACAAAAATCAGCAAAATGACTTGGGTAGTCTGATACTCATATTGATACAACTATGGACATTTGCTACAGCTGGACTCATGGGCAAACCATTCACAGACTCTTTGTAAACAGTGCTGTTTTCTCGTGTAACTGCCACAGTGTCTTGCTAATGCTATGAGGGATAGGTGTGATTAAAATGTGCTACTACTGTACCTGATTGTTACCCCAAACACTGACAATGGAGCAGTGCTTGGGGGCTTGGGGTGGGGCAGTCTGTCATGACCGTACAAACATGAACTGTGTGACCCTTCAGTGATTTCAAAAGTGAATGACTCTGTTCTGCTGAGACACAAAAAGTGAAGTAGAAACAGGAAATGGAAGTGAGAGGCTGGCTGCTCAAGCACGAAAAGTAAAAGAGCCAAAGTGACTGTGGTTATGAAGAAGTTAGATGGATTGCATTCACTAATAAGTTAGTTAGTTACTTAGCTTCTTCTTCTTTACGCCCTAAGAGAAAAAGTAGGTAATTAGATACCTTTTATTGGACTGACAAAAATGTTTCCAGACACACGCTTCCAGGCCTATTGTATATGGCCTTTCTTCAGCTGATCATGCAGTGTCTCAAAGATCATGTATTTTCTATATATATATTGTATAGAACTTCCTGTTGCTAGCCTTGCTTGTAGAGCAGAAAGCAGCTAACTAAAAGAAGCTACATTTTCTTCTTAATTTAAAACATATATCTCAGCAGGAGTCAGTGTCTATTAAGATTAAGTAGACAGATAACCTTATTAGAAGTAGAAGGGGACTTATTTAGGGTTAAAAAAAAGAAAGAAAAGAAAGAAGGTCAGTGTGTATTCTGTGCAGTGAAGGGTACTGTATCAGCTGACTTTGCTAAACCAGTAGGAGGAAAGAGAGCTTACCTGGGGGGTGTGGTTTAGACATTATAAAAGCAGGTGAGTCAAATTACAACTTCCTGTTGCTAGCCTTTTTTCATACTAATTGCCCTCCATCCCACCCAAAGACAGTTCTACTTTTATAGCCACTGGATTTGACTGTCAACAGGAACTTCCTGTTTGGTAGTAGGAAGGAAAGGATCATAGAGAAACATTGGTTTTGTCAACCCTAAAGTAGAAAAAGTAGCTCACTCTCCCCCCCAGCTGCTGGTGGTCTGATATTGAGCAAGGAAGAAGGAGGCTACTGAAGAAGATAGGAAGTTGCTGTCCCAGAACAGGAAGGGTGAGAGTTGTAAGGAGAGGAGAGAGTAAGTATCCAGAGAAACAGTAGAGGGGACACAAAATAAGACATGATAGGAGTGGTGCAGTGCAATGGCTGAGGGGCAGCAGTGTTCCGGGAGACATTCTGGAGGCTGCGATGCTGCCCTATTTGCAGGCACCTCTCTGGTCTGAGAGAGGAGGTTGCCCATCTCCAGGCTGACCTGGCTAGGATTCGTGAAACCTCCTCTCCCACTCAGGGACCACCAGGTCAAATGCCACTACCTCAGAGGTTGCCAAGAAAGAGGAGAGGCTGGACCAGGGTGGGCTCAAGGAAGGAGAGGGTGGTGGAACAGAGTTGCATCCCTCCAGCTATACCTCTCCACAATTCATTCACTCTTCTGGTAGATAGTGGTTCCTCTACAGAGGCACCTGCAGTGAAGACCAAGGAGGATGCTGGGAACCTTCACAAAGGAGACCCAAAGGAGGGTGGCATGGGACCCCACAGTGGAAGGAAACAACTCCTGGTGGGGGACTCAATCATTAGGGGGTAGAAATGGGGGAGGAAGGGGAGAGGGAGGTAAGGTGCCTTCCTGGCGCCATGGCTTGGAGGGACAAGAAGCGAATCCTCAGGATCGTGGGAGGAGCTGCACGAGGGAGGGAGCCGGATGTCATTGTCCACCTAGGGACAAATGACCTGGCTAGGAATGGGATCAGAGCAGTGCAAGAGGAATTTGTAGAGTTGGGAAGGGGCCTTAGACAAGTAGCGCATACGGTAACCTTCTCGGAGGTGCTGCCTGTCTATAGCAAGGGAGATGCTAGGGCACTTCTCACCAGGGAATTCAATGAGTGGTTGAAAAACTGGTGTGGAGCATAGGGTTTTGGCTTCATTGGGGACTGGGGAGCCACATGGAGGGATGCAGACCTATACTGGTGCGATGGTCTGCATCTGTCCGGGGGGGAACCAGGATTCTAGGTGAGAGGTTTAAATGCTTCATTGGCAAGCACTTAAACTAGCCAAGGGGGGAGGCACTGAAAAGAAGCAGGGAAATCTGAGTCCCCCCCAACAAAACATGGTGATTAGTGAGGTAAACACCAAGGTACAGAAGTTATTAGGGAGCAGAACAGATTTAAATGTAAAAAAAGGCAAAGGCAGTAAGGACAGAAATGGGGCTAAAAGGGGTAAGGCTATCAAAAAGTGGAGGGTGATGAGTACCAATGCCTGTAGTCTGTGTAGCAGGCTCCCTGAACTAGTGGCCTTGATGGAAGAGGGTTGCCTGGATATTGTGGCAGTCACAGAAACATGGTACACAGAGAACCATGACTGGGATGTCAACATACCAGGATACACAATCTACAGGAGGGACAGGGAGAGTAAAGAGGAGGAGGAGTAGCTCTCTATGTAAAGGAAGCGATCAAAGCAACAGAACTAAAGAGTAAACAGGGAGCAGATGAGGCACTTTGGGTCACCCTGGAGACAGGAAATGGCACCACAATCCGCATGGGGGTTGTATACAGACCCCCATCTCAGGGGGGAGGGAATGGACAAGGAAATGATAGAAGGCTTTCTTAGAATGGCAGAAAAAGGGGAGATATTGTTGATTGGGGGACCTGAATATGCCAGCTGTTAACTGGAGCACCTTTACTGCAAGGCACATCCAAGAGCAGGGTCATTCTTGATGCCCTACAGGGGGCATGCCTTAGACAGCTAGTATCGGAACCCACTCGGGAGGGAGCAATCTTAGACCTGGTACTTTCAAATGGGGATGGAGAAAGAATCTCAGATTTGGAAGTGGGTAGCCATCTGGGAACAAGCGACCACCAAACAGTGTGGTTCACGATAAACACAGCCATACAATCAAGCCATACAAAAGCAAGAGTACTAGACTTTAGGAGGGCTGACTTTGGGAAAATGAGAGAGTGCCTCAGAAAACCACTAGCAAACAGGCAAGAAGGAGGGGTGGAGGAACAATGGGGAGTGATCAAAACAGCCATCACAGAGGCAACAAGCCTTTGTGTAAAGCAAATCAGTAAAACACAACGAAGGAAAAAATGCTATGGTTCACAAAGAGGTGGCAGGGAAGGTTAAGGAGAAAGGACAGCATTCAGGAAATATAAGGAAACACAGAAGGAGCAGGACAGAGAACTTTATCAGTTAAAGCAGAAAAGAGGCTGGGAAGGCAGTCAGAATAGCAAAGGCCCAAACTGAGAAAGGATAGCCAATTCTGTTAAGAAGGGGATAAGACCTTTATAGGTACATTAGGGGCGAAAAAAGACCAAAGGAGGGATACTGAAGCTTAATAAAGGGAGGAATGTGGGTGAGGGTGACAGTGAAAAGCAGGGATACTGAACAAATATTTCTGCTCAGTATTCACAAAGGAAGAGGAGGGGAGTTACCTAAACCAAACAAGAGAAACACTCTGAAGACGGGGGTCGATACCAGTCCATTTACAGAAGAAAGGGTTCTGAAAGAACTAATAAAATTGAAGGTGGACAAAGCAATGGGGCCTGATGGGATTCACCCAAGAATTCTAAAAGAACTAAGGGTAGAACTAGTGACATCGCTGACTACTCTCTTTAACAAATCATGGGAGGATGGGGTGGTACCCGAGGACTGGAGGAGGGTAGATGTGATTCCTTTTCACAAAAGTGGGAGCAGGACAGAGGCAGGAAACTACAGACCAGTTAGTTTGACCTCAGTGGTAGGGAAAATGATGGAATCACTTCTGAAGGAAAGAATTGTTGGGTACCTAGAGGCCAGTGGGGCACAGGACCCAAGGCAGCATGGATTCACGATGGGAAGGTCATGTCAGACGAATCTAATAGATTTCTTTGACTGGGTGACCAAAGTAGTAGACCAGGGAGGGGCTGTGGACATGGCCTACCTAGATTTTAACAAGGCATTTGATACAGTCCCACACAAAAGATAAATACACAAGATAGCCAGCCTTGGAATGGGTCCCAAGGTGGTAGCCTGGATAAAAAATTGGCTAGACAACAGGGCGCAAGGGTAGTAGTAAATGGAGTACACAGTGAAGAAAGGAGAGTTACGGCGGGTACGCAGGGTTCAGTACTGGGACCGGTCCTTTTTAATGTCTTTATAAGTGACATTGCAGAGGAACTGGAAGGAAAAGTATGTCTCTTTGCAGATGACACAAAGATCTGCAACAGGATTGATACACAAGATGGAGTGGAAAGGATGAGAAGGGACTTGGCAAGGTTGGAGGAATGGTCAAATGTATGGCAGCTCAGATTCAATGCAAAGAAGTGCAAGGTAATGCACCTGGGAAACAAAAACCCAGAGGAAGAGTACACAATGGGGGGTGAGATACTGACAACAGTAAAAATAGAAAGGGACCTGGGGGTAATTATATCAGATGACCTAAAGGTGGGCAAGCAATGTGAGAAGGCAATAAGGAAGGCTGGGGGGATACTGGGATGCATAGGAAGAGGCATCAATAGTGAAAACAGGAAGTTGTTATCCCTCTGTACAGACAGTTGGTGAGACCCCATCTGGAGTACTGTGTGCAGCTCTAGAGACCCCATTTCCGCAAAGACATAGACAGAGTGGAGGCTGTCCAAAGGAGGGCAACCAAAATGGTGCAGGGTCTGCACCAGAAGACATATGAAGAAAGACTAAAGGAGCTTAATATGTATACTCTTGAGGAAAGAAGGGAGAGAGGGGACATGATAGAAACTTTCAAGTACCTCAAGGGAATTAACAAAGTCCAAGAGGGTAGCATCTTCCAGAAAAAGAGATGTGCAAGAACAAGGGGGCACAATTTGAAGATAGAGGGGGGACGGCTCAGGGGTACTGTGAGGAAGTATTTTTTCACTGAGAGGGTTGGGGATGCATGGAACAGCCTCTCTGAGGAGGTCATGGAGTCAAGAACAGTGGGGGACTTCAAGAATGCATGGGACAGGCATAAGGCAGTCCTAGGGGCGGGTAAGAGGAAGTAAGCTGTTGGTTAACTAGGATCTGCAGCTTATCTGTTAGGTAGGAAAATGGGCAGACTAGGTGGGCCAAGCGGTCCTTATCTGCCATCAAATTCTATGTTTCTATGTTTCTATTTTAGAAACAGAGAAATGAAAACTGATGGCAGAATGCTTTATGATCTATCCAGTCTGCCCCAAGACTGTACGTGCCCCTTGGAATCATGACCGACCTTCCCTCTCCCCTCCCTTATCCCTTAAACAACCCTGCTGGCCTGCCCCATCATGTCTAAAAGTTCTCCACTGTTTTTGCACTGACCAGTGTTTTGAGTAGCTTGCTCCACCACTTTACTACCCTTCCTATGCAGTAGTATTCCCTCATGCCCTATTTGCCTCCTCCCTCCCCCCACCAGTTCTTACTATAGTAAAGACAAAGAACCTCTGTGTGCAAACACTGAGGCAAGAGTTACCTAAAGGGCATTTGGCTGGGAAGCCAAGCTTCAAGAAAATACAAAATCACACATGCCCACACAATGCAAAGCATCATGGGCTGCATATGCAAATCACCACTGAATGTTATACTGGTCCAACTTTAAGCAGAATTGTATGGTGCTGAAAGGCCTCTCACACAGTTTGCAAAGGGTGCTAACAGACGACATAGACACGTGTTTCGTCCTACCAGGACTCATCAGTATGCCTCGTCTGTTTGACACCCCAGTGGAATGGACCAGCTACCCTAGCCAAATGCCCTTTGGGGTAACCCTTGCCTCAGTGTTTGTGCACAGAGGTTCTTTGTCTTTTAAATAGTTTTTTATTTTAATGGGTTCACCACAACATATCTAAGACACACTATCTTAGGGTAGCTGGTCCATTCCACTGGGGTGTCAAACAGACGAGGCATACTGATGAGTCCTGGTAGGACGAAACACGTGTCTATGTCGTCTGTTAGCACCCTTTGCAAACTGTGTGAGAGGCCTTTCAGCACCATACAATTCTGCTTAAAGTTGGACCAGTATAACATTCAGTGGTGATTTGCATATGCAGCCCATGATGCTTTGCATTGTGTGGGCATGTGTGATTTTGTATTTTCTTGGAACTTGGCTTCCCAGCCAAATGCCCTTTGGGGTAACTCTTACCTCAGTGTTTGCGCACAGAGGTTCTTTGTCTTTTAAATCATTTTTTTTTATTAATGGGTTCACCACAACATATCTAAGACACACTGTCTTAGGGTAGCTGGTCCATTCCACTGGGGTGTCAAACAGACGAGGCATACTGGTGAGTCCTGGTAGGAGGAAACACATGTCTATGTCATCTGTTAGCACCCTTTGCAAACTGTGTGAGAGGCCTTTTGGCACCATACAATTCTGCTTAAAGTTGGAGAAGCATAACATTCTGTGGTGATTTGCATATGAAGCCCATGCTTTGCATTGTGTGGGCATGTGTGATTTTGTACTTACTATAGTATTCCCCCTGGTATTTGCATTGCAGCTGGCTGTGAACTGCCCTATGGACCCCATCTTGTTAATACTCTGCATGCACAGTGTATGAATGTTCCATGACCCCCTCTTCCTGCTAGCCTCCAGTAAGCACATGTTGAGGCTCTCCAATCTTTGTTCCTATGTTCTATCTTGTTGCTCCCGGATCATTTTGGACACTCTCCTCTGTACTGTTTCCAGTTCAGTGATGTCCTTTTTTGGTGAGATTTACAGAATTGTACCCAGTATTCCATCGATTTGATCTACTCAGGGTCCAGTACAGGGGTAATATGACCCCTATTTTTCTGCTGCTGAACCCTCTACCAATTCATCTCAGTATCCTGTTTGCCTTCCCTCTTTTTGTATCACATTGTCCTTATGATTTGAGGTTTTTAGATGTCACCACCCCAGGACCCTTTCCTCCTCTGTCCTAACCTGGATTCTGCCCCTGGATTCTTGTTTCTAGCATGCATGACCTTGCTGTTTTTGCATTGAAGCCCAGCTGCCAGATTTTGACCACTTCTGGAGTATCTACAGATCCTCCTTTAACTCATGACTACCTCTTCAGTGTCAGCTCTGCTACAGAGCTTTGTGTCATCTGCCAATAGGCAGTGTTTACTTCTGATGCCATCCTGTATGTCTCTAATGAAGATGTTAAATGTTTTGTATTCATGTGCATACATGGTGTGTCCTCATTCAGACTTAGTTTGCATTGTAAAGACTATGTCAGGCCAATAGTGTGCAGCAGCAGCACTGAGTGGTGGGTAAGTGCTCAGTGTATCATGGTGCATGTGGTAGTGATAAACTGATATGGTCATGGGAGTTGGGGAGGTAAGGGGCCACTAGATTATCAAAATATAGATGATCATGCCACTGATCCTGTAAATGGCAACAACAACCTTACAATAGTGGACATGAGCGTCAAAAGGGGCAGCCACTAGATCACCAGGATATATGTGATCATGCCACCAATCCTGTACATGGTAACAGATGACCTTACAATAACAGTCACTTGGGTTGGAGAACACTAGATCACCAGGATATATGTGATCATGTCACCAATCCTGTACATGGTAACAGATGACCTTATAATAACAGTCACTTGGGTTGGAGAACACTAGATCATCAGGGTGTATGTGTTCATGCCACCAATCCTGAATATGGCAACAGAAATCCTTATAACACTGGGCACGAGGTTTGGGGGGCACTAGATAATGGATATGTCATCATGTCATTGATATTGTAAATGTCAATGTACAGCCTTACAATACTAGTCATGGGGATCGGGAGCACTAGACCACCATGATATGTGTGATCATGCCACTGATTCTGTAAATAGCAATGGACAGACTTACAGTACTGGCATGGGTTTAGGGGAGCCACTAGTTCATTAGGGTACACGTGATTATACCACTGATCCTGTAAATGGTAGTGGACAGACTTACAATACTTGACCTGGGGGGGGCGGAGGGGCAATAGATCATCAGGGTATATGTGATTATACCACTGATCCTGTAATTGGCAACAGACAGCCCTCCAATACTGAGCATGGGGGTTGGGGGTGACAACTAGATCGCCAGAGTTTACATCATCATGCCACTGACCCTGTAAATGGTAACAGACAGCTGAACAATACCAGGCATGGGGGTGAGAGGGGACACTAGATTACTAGGGTATATGTGATCATACCAGGAATCCTGTAAATGGTAAGAAACAGCCTCACAATACTGGCCATGGGAGTCAGGGGTGATCACTAGATTACCAGGGTGTATGTGGTCATGCCACTGATCCTGCAAATAGCAATGAACAGCCTTACAATAACATGTATTGGGGTCAGAGATGGCCATTCAATCCCCAGGATACATGTTTGAATAGCAGGCAGTGCAATTATGGACAGCAGGCAGTATTAACATGTAGGGTATGGAGCTGGTGGGTTCCCATATATACTTTGTGTTTGTTTTATACTTCACAGTACTGCAGCAGCTGGCAGGGGAGTGCACTACCATGCATGGGGTTAGCATTAGGTTTGGGGAGGCATTGATTTGCATGGCGCTAACAGCTGGTTAATGCCACCATATACCTTTGAGTATGCCGGACTGCATGTATGCAAGGCACACTCAGGAGGTTTGAATTAGGTGCCTGGCACGCTTTGGCACTGACATGCTAATGGGTTAGTGCCTCTCTAACTGTGCCTAGCAATATGGCACTTTTCAACAATTACCCTGTTTCCCAGATTCAAGCCATATATCTCAAAAGTAGGTTCATAAGTCACAAAAGCAGGGCCTGTTTTCATGAGATACAAGGGCTTAATTTAATTTTTTAACCCAAAAACACATGACAAGTCAACCCATTGACCAAATAGGGAAAGGAGAAATTGCTTAACCAGAAAAGGCACACTAAGCCAGAGCTTGTTTCCAGGTGTGACCTGAGAGCACAAGAAAGTTAAGTGTCTTGCTCAGGGTCACACCATATGCATGTAGGGCTGATGGGATTCAGACCAGGTCTCCAGGTGTGCAGCTCAGTGCCCTTAACCACCATGCTATACTGCCTCAGACTTAGATTCCAACACATTTTCATAGTTTAATACACAAAGGTTTCTTTTGTTTTTTTTCTACAAAGCCATGAGCCTTTTCTCATGAAATTGGGTTTTGACTCACACAATTGTTGTACTTCAGTTTTGCAAAACTCAAGTTCACTGGTTCAGTGGGCGACATCATCTGTTAGGAATGGTGACCATGAAGTGCTCCTGCAATGTTAACTTTGGTCATTCCTCTCTCTGTCCTAGGAGTGGACAAGCACTCTTTCATGGTACAGTACCACTGAGCTCAGTCATGTGGCAAAGGAATCTGTTTTGAGGAGGATTCCAGTCCTAGGGGTGCCACAGGGATAAGTTCCTTTTTGACTAAAGGTACCTTGGAAAATACAGAAAATCTCTCAAAAAGAGGGAGCTGCTGCCAAAGGAAGAGGGGTGGTTGATGATACAAGATGTGCTATTCATAAGACAGTTGAGAGCATGCTCTCTAAATAACTCATGCTTGGAGGAGACAGGACTTGTTATTAAATGCCCCACCAAGCTCCAGGCATAGCCCTGTAAATTATGAAAAAAATGTTTTTGCAGTTATTTCTTTTTATTGAAGTTTTTCTTCTTTGAACAAGTAACATGAGCATCACAGTAGCAGTGTAAATGTACATACATAGGTAAAGCTGTACCATGCATAGATATTATTTCAGTAACCATTATATGATAAATCATCATATTGTCTTCTTTGTAATTCCTGTGATAATCTGACCAGATTTAAAAGTTGAAATGGTCAAGAACTCTATGAGGAGTTGCTAAGTATGTAAGACTAGATGTGAGTCCATTTGGGATTCATTTTGCAAAGGGGAGAGGATATATAGGGGTCCACATATCATAATAAAAATGTAGCGTTCCTGCTGCTTGGTAGGACATTCTGGACAGTGTCACTACCTGTTGGATGGATTGTGTAACCATTCCTGGATCTGGTGTACTTCTGTGGTTCTTCATCTTCTAAGCAGTATGTGATTAGCCTCCACCCCAACATGAATGCTTCATTGTATTAAAGGTCCATAAAATAGATGGGGGGAGGTATGCTCAGTAGTAACAATTGTTGGTTGATTGGTATGGAGTTCCCCACTACTGCTTTACAAGCAGCTAAGATCTCCTTCCAGTAAATTTGAATAGATGGGCAGCTCCATAAAATGTAGTAAAGGTCCCCTCCAGAGGAGCCACAGAGCCAACATTGGGCCCAATGTATGACCCCCGCACAGCATGCGTAGGGAGTGTGTGGAACACACCGGCGTGTAAATGCATGACATACACAGCAGCAACCCAGCGACAGCATGCACAAAGGGTGTGCAAGCCACCATGCAGGGCCACAGCATGCACCACCGTAGGGCGGGAGTGCAAAGTGTGCACGGGGGCATGGTCGTGTAACACGTTTGCCCACATGGGGCAGCACATGCATGAACACGCATAGGCACACTACACACCATGTGCACACCACACACACATGTGCAAGCCCAGGGGCTGCCATAAACCACCATGTAGTTGGAGAGACCAGCCGTGGGACAACACCACACCTATGTTGCAGTCACATGAGAGCATGTGAGGGGCATGCAGCAGCCATGCAAGGCAACACTGGCACCCATCTGCCACGTGGCATGGCAGGCACACAACCCCAATGTCCACCCAGGTGTGCCACCACTGGGGACTCATAGACAGCCCACTGAACACAGGCTGCCACTGCATGGCATGCGGTGCACCCACACACAGAGCCCCGATGTGTCACTGCTCCAGATGTGCCTGGTCGGATAGCCATGGCAGTGTGACAAGGGGGCAAGGTCCTGTGCCCACTGACAGTGGGCCCCCAACCTGTGCTGGCACAGACCACCAATGCCAGGATGCACACAAGCGGATACAGGAGTAGCTGCTCCCAGCCATGCCCACTGCAGCAGTGGAATGGACAGACAGCAACCCCCCCAACTGCTGGTAGCCAGCAGCAATGCACCTACCCTGCCACACCCAGCCACCAGGCCACACACACACACACACACACACACACACACACAGGACCACTCATGTGAGACAATGACCACACAAGGGTATAAGACACATGTAAGTTTACTGTACAAGTGCAATGCACAGCAAACCTATGTACAAGGCCAAGCAATGATAAGACCACCAAGCAGCCCACAACAACCCCCCTGGAATTGCACCCATACCACCAACATCAGCAGGGCCCACCACCCACCCTTATTCTGCAGTAACCCCCAGGAGAACCCCCACCTCTGGGGGCACAACAGCCACTGGCCCCACACCAGTCCCTGGACACCTCCTGCATGGCCCACTATCCACTGACTCCTCACTGCTGGTGCTCCCTGCATCCTCCTCTGTCCTCCTAGGCAATGGCACTTGGAGCAGTAACATCCTCTGCAAAGGACCCCTGTAGTGCTGTGGAGACAAAGGAGACTATTAGCACAGAGAGACCAGCAGGCCGCCCCCTGCACGTGCCACACCAGACATGCAATATGGCATCCAAAGCTCCCCCAACCCAGGGTCTACACCACCCAATGCACACACGCCGGTGTCACTGCAGTGGCCCAATCCCATGCCAGTGTGAACCGAGGAGCCACTGGGACTGAACCTGCAGTGAGGGGGCAACGCTGGGCCTGCAGCTGTTACTGTACCTGCTATCGCACTCCGGTGGGCCCCAGCACATTGTCAAACCCCAGGTCCCCCACTCACTCCATGCCACACAGCACACTACATGCAACACAGGCATGACACTCACCCTTGAAGGCACTGTGACACATCACAGCATCACCTCCTCTGCCAGCTCTGTCTCACCCTTGAAATGCAGCTGGCCCCGTCAGTCCGCCACAGGTAACATGGCCACCTCCTCCACCAGCGCTGGCAATATAGCCCCCAAGGGTGAACCACCATCACATCCACACTGTCAGTCTGCACCTGCTACACAAGTTCCAGCACATGGGGCATTCCCGAGGCATCCTGCATGGGATGGGGTAGGGAGACACAAGAGGGACAGAGACATCAGTGACCAGTGACAAGCACAGACCCATATCCCAATGCCCCACACACACTTGCACGAGCAGCGGACAGTTGTACTCACTGGCCAACTGCACTTTGCCTCCCACAGGGTCCTGTACCCTCCACTATCACAGTAGGCCTGCTTGGCCACCCTCCAGAGTTGCTGTGGTAGGTGCTCCATACTGATACCAGTCACTGCATGTGTGGGACTGTGCCTATATATACCCTCCCCCATCTGCTGCCTGTGTATGTGCTATGCGGTGCGACACATGCCAGTCACCCAGGCATGCTTGCGCCTGTGCTCCACAGCCCTGCCCACCATAGCAGCACGTAGCCAAATGCCAGCAGTGCCACTGCTGACTGACAGCATGAGCGGACCACGTGCATGTGTGCACTGAAAAAGCAAGCAGCACATGCATGGACACTGTCTGTGCACACCACGGGGGCCGGGGGTGGATGGCAGGTGTGTGCGTCTGTGGTCGGCCATACCTGTGTGGCATGTTCACCATCACAACCATGTGATGCATGCCAACAATGGCCCACAGACACAGACTTTGCCCCAGATGCCATGGCCATGCAGGGTGTCCAGGTGCAAATCCCACCCACTGCTGGTTGAAAGCATGCACGTAGGCATGTGCCACCAGTGTGGTCGATGGTGCCCGGCATATGGCAAAGCACACAGTGGGGGGAGGCATGATGCATAAGAGGGGTGCTGCTGTGTTGTGGCGCCATCCACTGGTGACACCGTATGCAGTACCACACAACGATGTGTCCGGGACTACTCCTCAACATGTACCTACAGCAAGCAGCCCATAAAGGTGGTGTGGGGTGGCGGCCTTGGGAGCGTGTATTCTGGCTCTGCATGGCAGGCAATGAGCTCTGAGACACCTACTACATCGAGCGCTTCTGGATGCCATGGCATTTGGCGGCACAGTTCTGCGACCTTGTCTGGGATAGAGTATCCCCATGCATGTGGTGTTTCTGTGCCATGTCCGTGGAGATGAAGGTAATGTGTGCCCTCGCCTACTATGTCATGGTATCATTCCAGCATGTGGCGGGTGATGGCATTGGGGCCAGCCAGTCATCCATGTCCAGTGCCCTGGTGCAGGTCACAGATGCCCTGCTTGACCACACACGCACTCACATACAGCTCCCAGTGATGCACAGTGAGGTGCGGCCCGTGAAGAAGGTCTTCTATGTCATGCACTGGATGTTGAATGTGCTTGGTGTTGTTGATGGCATCCATATCTCCATCCTAATGCCATCCATGTCCAAGGAGGCATACTGGAACAGAAAGGGATTCCACAGCCTATATTGCCAGGAGGTGTGCGACGCGATTGGAGTCTTCATCGACATGTGCACCTGGTTCCCTGGGTCATGCCATGATGCCTACATCCTGGATGCCTTGGGCCTCAGTACACTGCTCCAGTCTGGATGTCTGGATGAATGGCTATTAGGTATGTATCGTGCACACATGTGTGGGTGGTACACCTCCCTACCCACTACACACTGACCTGTTCTTCTCTCCCCACATGTGACAGCAGATACCCACTATGGCCATACCTGTTGACGCCCTTTCTGGCACCAGCAGATGCAGCAGAGGAGGCCTATAATGCTGCACACCACTGTAGGTTGTCCATCATCAAGAGGTGCATTGGACTACTGAAGATGCAGTTCTGATGCCTGGACCACACCTGGGGCACCATCATGCTTGCACCACCGCGTGCCTGAAGAGTGTTTGCCATGTGCGTGATGCTCCATAACATGGTGGTGCGGTGGAGGCTTCCCATGCCACAGTATGACCCTCCGGATGGGCAGCCAGGACAACAGGGAGATGACACTGTTATGTGCCGGAGATAGCTGAGGGTAGCGCAGTACATGCGGGTATCATGAATGGCACCTTCAGATGATAGTGTCAGGGTCCTGCATACCTTTGCCCAGTGTATGGGAGCAAGTGGTTCACATGGGGCGGTGACCGGCAACCATTCCATGACATGCAATGCCGTGTACCAGCATGGCTGGCAGTGCACCCCCTGATGACATGTGACTGAGGGTGCAGGTTGGTGGATGCACTGCCGTGCCATTCCACTGGCCCTTGCTGGCATTTGGTGACAGGACACCTGTGCTGCTGTGCTAAGCCCCTGTACCACAGCAAGCTAGCCAGTCACACAGGGGGCTGCCCTCCCTGCCACTGCATGTACCATCCCGTCCATGTCCATGGTGTGTGTCTACCACCACAGTGTGCCTCCATATGTGGCACTGTGTACCCCTGTGGCTGCGCCACATCATGTGTGTGCGAGTACATGTGGGGGGAGGTGTTTGTGTAGGGGGATGTCTGTGCGTGTGTGTGTGTGGGGGGGCATGTGTGTGCATGTGTGTGTGTGTTGGTTAACTAGAATCTACAGCTTATCCAATAGGTAGAGAAATGGGCAGACTGGGTGGGCCAAGTGGTCCTTATCTGCCTTCAAAGTCTATATTTATATGTTTCTATGTGTGTGTATGTACCCTGGGGGGGTGGGCCCACACACATCCAGGTTCTGTGCACCCTCACTATGTGCCACCCGTGTGTACCCTACCACCATGGTGATGCATACGGCACAGCCTGCTCTTGTTGCCTGGACCTCGTGTCCCGCATGCGTGCCAGGCCTAGTGCCCTACCACCCATGCCCCTGTCTGTTGTGCTGGCTGCAGTTGGTCCCCACTAGCCAGTGTATCCACAGGCCCCTCAATGACTGTTGAAAGGTCACTTGGCTCATTCTGGGTTGTGGCATCCTCCAGGACAGTTTCCTGGCTGCTGTGCTCAGTGGTGTCCTCCGACGGGTCCCCGTCACCATGCTGGGCCAGTGTGGCACATCCTCTGCTTGTGCCCTCCCCTCTGTCCACATCTGGGGTGGCATGTGGTGCTGTGCTGGCATACTGGCACTGAGTCCCACTGCTGTGGACGTGCATGGGTGTCATGCTGTGTGGACATGTTGGGGTCCCCATTCCATCAGCACTTCCACGGTATGCTCTTGTGCATCTTCCACCCTCGTAACATCGAGTCCCATGGCACAGACTGTGCTGGTCAACTGCATGATGGCCTCTGAGTGCCTGCACTGTGCCTCCAGTCTGTCACACTCTAGCTGCCGCAGCTCCATGTACTGTGAGTCCGGTACGCTGCCCGCCTGTGTTGGCTGGCTCCGATTAGTGGGTCTGCTGGATGGCCCCTTATTCCTGCTGTCCATTCTTGTGCAAGTGGTATGCTGCCCCATTCCACGCACCCGCAGGACATTGGCAACCTGCACTGCTACACCTCTGCAGACCCCATCTCCAGGTGCCTGTTGCCTTGTGTGTGTGGGGGGGCCTTGCATCACCGGGGATGTCTTTGGCTGCCTCCTCCACCAGTGTGTCCCCATCATCGGTCTCCCCGGCCTGGTTGATGTTGTCCTCAGACACATGCAGGCCTTCCTCCACTGGCTGTGCCACCCCTGTGGGGGGGAATGTATGGGGGTGTTAGTTGTGCTGCACCGTGGTCCACCTGTGTCCCTGCTGTATGTCTACCCATACTCACCTGCATCGTCGTCCACCATTGCCTGCCCACACTGTCTGTTGGGGCCTGTGGTGTACTGGCTCCCTGCTGGCATGCTCTCAGCATGTTCACTCTCCCTGGAATACTCTGTTGGCACAATGCATTGCCGTTAGTGGGCATAATTGCCAGTTGCTTGTGCCAGTGGTCATGGTGTACCATTACATGCAGTATTCACCGGCCTGTTTGTTGATGCCCTTGGACACTCCATGTATGCTGACTGCCATGATGGTGTCTGCCACCATCCTCTCCACAGGTGTCAGTTGGCTGTCCTGTATAGATGAGCCACCACCTGTTCTCTTTGTGCCCAAGCACCCTCTGCCACCTTGCACTTCACAGCCATGTGCAGACCTTGCCATTTGTGTTTGATGGCGGTGATGGTACGTGCATCTGGTCCAGTGGCACTCACTGCTGCCAGCATGTCTAGCCATAGCCACACTTTCATTATCTCCACCACCATGGCCACCACCTGTGCCTCCATAAAGTTGGAGGCCTGTGATCTTGCTGCACCACCATGGCATATGCCTCTGATCGGTTGCCTCTCAGGCTGACCAGTGTTCACTGGCACTGCTTGTGCCTGCACACCTGTCTCTGCATTCCTCTCTTGTTATGCCATTGCTCCACAGTTGTCTCTGCGGTTCACATTCAATTCCATGTTTGTGTGGTGGGCAGGGTGTATGTCCTTTTCTGGCAGTGTCGGGGATGGGGCGGGGGTGTTGGGAGTGGGAGTGGTCTATGTGGTCTACATGGTGCGCACTGATCTGTAGGCAGAACCACACTCAGGGCCTCGCATGTTGTTTGGTGCATGCTGCATATATTGCCTGGCCCTGTGCGCCATGCCACGCAGCTACACACCATGAATGTCTCCTGTTTGCATACCATTCTTGCACATTCATGCACAGGGCCCATAGGTTGTAAGGGAAAAGTCCCATGGCATGCAATTGGGTTGGTGTTCTGTATACCCTATGAAGGACTTTATTTTGCAATAGTAGACTTCTGTTGTCATGCAAGTAATATGTGCTATCCACCAGGTGGTTTCCCAATCATGTGTAGTAATGGGGGAGCTTAAAGCTGTTGCCCAGTAATCTTGAGCCTTGTGGGTCTAGACAGGGATGGAGTTGCGAATGTGGAAGTAGACTGGTGCTAGCTTAACTTCTGGGTTTGGATAGCCAGGTTTTAATGTCTAGTTCAGGGGTGGTGGCTTCTAAGGACCTGGTGGATTGAGAAAGTGAGAAAGTGTGCTCCTCAGTTGCAGGTACCTCCAAAGATTTTGCTTAGAAAGGAAAGAAGGGGATTGCAAGTTGCAGAAGGTATCTATGGTTAATGTGCCTGGGATCAGGAGTCCTTTCAAATATTTTATGCTCTTCTGAATCCAGCTAGGCCAATGTATGATTCAGTGGTCAATGCTAACCATCGGGGTATCCAAGAGAGGGGACCAGGACTTTGGCACGATAGAGGTTTTGGTATTTCTGGATCTCCACTACCATGCCCTTATGGGTGCTGTGATAGTGCTCCACTGACAAAAAAGGGAAGGTAGAGGAGGGAAGAGGTAGGTAAGCAGTGGAGTGAGGGCACAAAGTAACATTTCTATGTGCTGTCAAACTGGAGGAGAAGTGCTGGGGAGAAGAACCACTGACAGGTCTGTGCTTCCAGGAATCTCTTATGGTATCTTTGAAACTAGGGGAGGTTCCAGACCCCTCTTTTCCAATGTGAACATAGTTTGGCTAAACTAAGTCTTGGAGTATCACTGGCTCACAAGAAGGAGCACACCAGAGCATCAATTTTGGCAAACCAAGTTGGAGAGAGGTTGAGTGGTAGGTGAGAGAGGATGTGAAAAACCTTGGGAGCAGCCATCATTTTAACTGCAGATATTTTACTGGCCAGAGACAGACATAGCTGTTGCCAGTGATCAAAATCTTCTTTTAAGTTCTGCAGGAGTGGGGTAAGATTGAGATTTGGAAGGTTAGAAGTATCTGCTGATAGATTAATATCTAAGCATGTGATGGAGGACAGGGACCATCTAAGCACAGCCTGTGTAAATGGGGTTGCCTTACATATAGCACTGAGCAGTAATACCTCAGTTTCCCTTGGCTAACCTTTAACACTGAAATGGAAGTAAACATCTGTAAGAGGGAAAGAATGTGGGGGTAGGCCCAAAGGGGCCTCAGATATTAAAGCCAGGTGGTCATCTGCATATAGGCTAGTCTGTAAGTCTGTTCTGGTGATAAGAATACCGTGTATTTCTGTATGCTCCCTGATGGCTATTGCAAAGGGTTCAATAGCAAGTACAAATAGCATAGGTGAGAAAGAAAGCCTTGGCAGGTGCCTTTTTGTAGTGCAAAGAGGCTGATAAAGTGGAATCTATGAGGACCCTTGCTTCAGGAGCTTGATATAAGGTCTGTACCCAAGTGGAGAAATATGGACCAAAGCCCAATTATTGAAGCACCTTGTTTAGGTATCCCCAGTCTACTGAATTGAAGGCCTTTTCAAAGTCTGCTGCGATAGCAGCAGCAGGGAAGGGGAGCCCATTGGCTGCTGTGATAATTGTGATGAGGGAATGGATGTGGTCAGAGGCTAATCTACCATTTGTGAAACCAGCTTGTGCTGGATGTATGTGTGTTGGGAGATCTGGTCCGTACAGAATGCCAAGGCCTTCACTATGATCTTTGTATCTGTGTTAATTGGGGAAATTGATTGGTAATTACCAGGAAGATGTAGCCAGCCCAGTGGCACTGAGGGTTGAGGTGCTGGGTGCCACACCTTGCGCCACGCTGGCGATCCAGGTTCGGGAATGGACTTGGGTTGTTGGGGGTCAGCTGGGGAGGGAGAGGATTGAGGGTCTGGAGGACAGTTGTCCTCTCCCAGGGAGGGTTGCAGGCTTTGCTCAGCTCCCTGGTGACCCCAATAGAGATCTGGAGTTCCACGGGAGCTGGTGCAACTAAGGGGGTGGAGCACAGCAGATGCCAGCAGCGCACCTGAGTGGGCATCATTGCACATCCTTGCTCCACGGGGCAACATAAGGAAAAAATCCTACCTCGGGGGTTGGCGACAGTGGGGATCAGAGGCCAGACCCCATGCCCAGTGCCAGGCTGTATCGCCCCATGCTCCTGGTCTCTCTCCTCCTCCCCGGTAACTCTACTAGATTCTAGATAGAGCACCAGGAGGAGATGGCGGTCCCACCCCAGGGGGCTCATAGCCAGGGGATTGTGCGGCCAGGTTAGGCAGGGGAGAGAGGGTCTGCCCAGGGAGTACAGAGGTAGGGGCTTCAGGTGGGAAGCAGAGTTGAATGCCAAGTATCCACCCCTGAGAGAGTCCCTGAGGTAGGTGAGAAAAAGCGTCTGGGAAAAAAAAATTAGCAAGAAGTTGAGGTCCTTACCTTGTTTGGGTAATACAGTCATTGTGACTTCTCTAAGGGTCAGGGGGAGTGATCTAGATGCATGTCAGTCAATGGACATTCTATGTAGGACTGAGCTGATAATCGGTTCCAGGTGGGCATCCATGTTTGCAGAGATCATCAGTCCGTAGAGATTAAATTTTCTTCAGGGACAAAATGTCTTTCTTGATCTCCTCCTGGGAAAGTGGAACATCTAGGAGGTCCCTGTGCTGGGGAGTAAGTTGGGGAATGGGTAATTTGGATAGAAAAGCATTGATCTTAGGGTTATCTCTCACACCTGAGGAGCTGTATAAAGTTTTATAGAATTGGGTCATAAGTCAGTTAATATTTTCCGGCTTCTGGTGGTGTGAACCAGTGTTGTCATGGAGCATGGTGATATAATGCTTGGCCTGTTGTTTTCTTAGTCAGTATGAAAGGAGTTGGCCTGCTTCCCCTTCCCCTCCCAGTATGTATGTCTTGTGTGGATGAGAGCCAGTTCAGCTTGCCTAGTATGCAATGAGTTTAATTGGAGGCAGATCCCTGTCAATTCTGCTAGGGTGGCTTTATCTTGGGTCAGGGTAGAAGCATTTTTGTATTCTTGTTCTTTCTGAGATAGTGCTATTTCTAAGGTCTTGAGAGCAGACTCCCTTTCCTGCCTGCATTAAGCTGCAAATCCCATACTACCTCAAAGGGTAGGTTTAAAGGCCTTCCAAAGGGTGGCTGTGGATACCTCTCATGTGTCATTTTTTTGAAAGAATCTAGTGGCTTCTTCAGTGGTCCAGGTACAAAAGACAATGGGCTGGATTTTCAAAACTTGGTCGAAAGCTGTGACAATGGCAGCTTGCTCTGAGTGCTGGTGCATATGGGACCCTGTGCCCAATTTTACATTTGACAGGGTCCCAGTGCCTAAGTCCCGTAGCTTGCAGCAACAGTGGCTGTGCGCCAAACAGATGGCTTACCCACAAGGTGTGCTGCAACAGCTGTGGGGCGGTGGAGTGGTGACTGCAACCTCAGACAGAGGCACAGTACTGGCTAGCACCCCCACCACCACAGAGCCACCCATACCCATACAACTACCCTATCCAATACCCTGGTGAACCAGTGCCACCCCCCCATATGCCATGATGTCAATATGTACACATCAATCTATCCCTGGTGGATTAGCAGCTCCCCCCACCTCAAGCCCCAGTATGCTCTGACCATACAATGGATTATGCCATTGGTCATTATAGTAGTCCCTGGTATCCCTTTCCCCCATGCCTGTAATGCAAAGTATACCCCCGACAGGGTACCTGCCCCCCAACTGTTATGCCTGATTACCCACCAGCAGATAATGTCCCAACCTGGTGGTCTAGTGGCCCCCCCAACCAGCAGATAGTGCCCACCACCCCACTCCCTCCCCATCCTGTGCCCAGATCCAGTGAACAGCACAGCCCTCCTCACACCACCATGGCCAGCCACCAAATGAAATGTCAGAGTGCGTACTTTACAAAGCATGTGCTCTGACAGTCCATTCAGCAGCCGTCCAAGGTGGTGTGAGGAGGGCTGTGCTGGTTGCCAGATCAGAGTACTGGATGGGGGGATGGAGCTGGGAGGTGGGCACTACCTGCTGGGTGGGGGCCCACTAGATCCAGGTAGGGATGTTATCTGCTGGTGGGTAGTCTGGCATAACTGTCGGGGGAGCACTGTCGGGGTATACTTTGCACCACGGGCATGGGGGAGGGACACAAGGGACTATAATAATGACTTATGGCTTATTCTGTTTTATGGTCAGAGCATAGTGGGGCTTGGGGTGGCCACTAATCCACCAGGGACAGATTGATGCGCACATATTAACATCATGACATATAGGGGCACTGGATCACCAGGGTAATGGGCTGGGTAGGTGTTGGGTACAAGCCGATCGAGGCTGGGGGAGCACAAGGTGGTCAGCCTTCCCAGAGAATCTCTATGTATGGTTAGACCAGTCCTTAGCTGGTCTAACTGTACTTGGACCTTTGTCTTTGGAATCAAGTTTAAAATTACAGGATATGGGGATGTGGCAGCCAGCGTCTACCGCAAGCCCTCTAACACCATGCCGCAGTCACGCTTATGCACAAGGCTGGTGCAGGTCCCCCTTGGCACATGCAGCCTGCTGTTTGATGCAGGCTGCATTGGAAAATAGCTTAGGGTGCATCTCTGGGTGCAAGGTGCCTGTTGTGTCAGACATGTTTGACACAAGCACCTTGCACCATTCTAAGAGCTTTGAAAATGAAATACAGATGAAATGAGCACTCGGAAGCAGGAAGTTAGTAACGCTCGTTTATTCCAAACAGAGACAGATCTGTCTCTGTTCATAATAAATGAGCATTACTAACTTCCCGCTTCTGAGTGCTCATTTCACCTGTATTTCATATAACTTTTGAGGCTTTCACCCCACGGAGTGAGCACCTGCTCGTGCAGTCTGTGTGGTCTTCATTTTGTTCTTTCTAAGGGCTTTGAAAATCCTGCCAACTATCTTTCATAAGAAAGGGGTCCAATCTCCATTTCAAGTATTTAGGCACCATTGGGCCCCCAGATTACTAGAGATGAGACTGGGACATGGTCAGATATGACGTGGGAATCTATGTCCCAAGTTAGTACCTTTTGGACCAGGGGTAAAGAGCCTAACAGTATGTCTAGTCTGCTGGCTATCCTGTAGACAAAGGAAATATATGTGAAATCTTTGATGAAGGATTTAAGGCCTTCCATATGTCTGTGAGGGAGAGTTCTTTCATCATGGCCTTCAGGGCCTTTGATGCTCTATGTTGTGGTTCAGACTTTAAGGATCTGTCAAGGTCGGGGAATAGAGCTGTATTAAAATCCCCTCCTATCAGACAGAGGATTGAGGGAAGGACGAAGTCTAGAATGACTTGACAGAGTGTATGGAAGAAGTTTGAGATGTCAGTATTGGGTCAGTATAGGGGAGCTCAACCCTCATACGTTCCATGTTATACATTTCAGGTCATCCGTAAGGATGGGAATTTGAGAATCTGGAACTGTACTGGGATGTATTATTATTAGGTCTACCAAGTAGTGAGGGCTGAGGGACTATGCAGCAGCAATCAAGATGTTGATGAGGTCTCTGGAGTTTCATAAAAAAGGTGACATTATATAGCTGTCGGCTTTCAGAGCCTGTTACTAGGTTTATGTTACAAGAGAATGCCTTGAGCACACATTTAACTAATTGCTACTTAACAAAATATTAACTACACTGATATGTAACTGATTATCACATTTAAAAATTTCAGTAACCAGAAAATTGGAAAACCACATGGGGTTAAAATTCTACAGTGGGAGTAGAACCCCTTAAAACTGGCCACTTTCCAGAAGCCAAAAGTTGAAGGGTTCCTATCCAGAGTGGAAGCCATAACCTGAGATCTGTCATGTCAGTATATGCTCGGCCTGCCACCATTAGTTATATTCCTCCTATAAGTGTCTATCATGACACAGCAGTGAGGCTGGAATTATCTAATCCAGCCAGTGCAGGTAATGTGTGTGTGCATGGGGGGGTGGGATATTGAGTTTATAGTAAAAGAGATAAACCCACCTGGAATGGGGGGACGCTAGGATATAGGAGGGGATATTTATCAGTAGGGTCTGGGGGCCCACCTGCTAAGTGTATGGAGGGTGAGGTGTGTGAAAGAAAAGAGTGGGGAGTATCCATATCTAGATCCCTGAAAATAACCCAGTTTGTAGTATGTGGTTGTGGTCATCAGCAAATGAAGCAGGAATAGGGGGATTTAGTAGAAACACCTTATCTTATGGAGTAGCTATCATCCTGTATGACAGTAGAACATGGTGAACAAATACTCCTAATAATAACCAGGGGTTATACTTACACTAAGCCCAGTAATAGGAGAGGGGAAACCCTCTAAATATAAGTACTTCCATGAGAAAGATTGTGCTGGTGAATCTAGTACCCTTAAATAAAGCCTGATGGCCGAATAACAAGTGAGGTATAACCTTTCCCTCAGCCTGTCCCTAGGGAACTAGAGAGAGAAAGACCATTACATTTAACCTGCATCTCAGGGTACAGTTGAATGTTACATTATATTGTGTTAAGGAATGCATGAGTATAGCAAGGTTCAACTTCCCTGGCTCAAAACTAGGTCCAAAGGGTGAATAACAGTAGCAAACCAACCTGATAGTAACTTCATAATTATGCCCCATGAAGGGAGAGAAGTAGGTAAACAGACAGTTGTTTCACATAAATATATAAAGCTGTTGCCACAAACCCCCTCCTGGGGGCATGTCCACAGAGCTCACAGTGCCCACCTTTATGTACAATCTGTGATGGGAGGGAAACAGGGATACCCTCCTCGTCCTTTTTGAATACTCGCCGAGGTCATGAATGCACCTCTGTCATGAGGATCAAGGGTGTCTCTCTAGCTCTGGATAAGGGCACAATAACAGTCTCTAGTCTTGTGGCCAAATATGAACCCTTTCCTTGGTTACTGCGCAAAAGAGGAAGACCCAGGCATCATACTCTCTTCAGGGTAGCAGTGTAACACCTGATTTGGCCTTCTCCCTACAGGACATGCAACAGCCTGGTTCAAAATCTTTGTAGACTCTGGTATTCTCCCTATCCTTCCAGGTGTCTTACTGACCTTTTTCTCAATTTGGTTGCTTATGGTGGCCCCTCTGGCAATAACAGTTTTCACAAATTATTAATAAACCTTCTACAGTCACACATACAATATAAGAACTCTTACGCAGGCAGAATTTCTTTAAGAAAACTAAAATACTTAAATGCAAGTACAACTAAAAAGAGAATATTAATTTGGGTTACAGCCTCAAGGACAAGAGAGTGTATGACTGTGGGGAGTTTTAAACAGGCTCTCAAATCCTTTTTATGGAAAAAAGCCTATGGTGGTACTGATTAATTGTTGTATCTGTTTTTAATAGTCCTTTGTATTACTGTTTGTGTATCTTGTTTGTATCATATTTTACTGGAATGCGCCTTGGTATTTGAAAGGTGCAATACAAATAAAAATATTATTATTATTATTATACAGGAAAAGAAAATGGAAAAATGTACAATGAAATATACTAAGACTGTTAGCTCATCTACCTGAGGTATGAAGATTTCAAAGTCCAGAGAATCACTGATTTGTAAAATATTGCAGTCGTTCTGTAGCAGCCTTTGGTTCTTAGACATTCTCTGTGCTGACAGGTGTTCTCTGTTGTCAGGAGAGGGTCCAAGCAAAAGGTGCATCCAAATGCCTTGAGCTGGTGCTCTTTATACCTTTGAAATGGTGAGGGAAAATCCCACAATTTTTAGGCCAGTAGATGGCACTGTTGCACTGTTTCCAAAAATTTCCAAGAATATTAAAAATCAGATTCTGAGACCTATAATTAGCATGGATATGACATTACAGAGTTAATCCCTTTGAAGTCCCCTGTAGACCATTGGCACCCATAAGATAAAATTCACACAAGTTCTCTAGTAAGCATGTTCCTCTCCTGTTACCTCATAAAATGTAGCATAGTATAACAGCTTCCTTAGATCAAAGCATTCCGCTCCCGAGTGCATGGTTTTATGACATACAAATGGATTTTGCCATATCTCTGTAAAAAAATTTGGAATGCAATTTCAGTTCCTGGCAAACAGCTGCCTTCAGGTCAAAAGAAGGTCAAATCTTTTAAAAAAAAATCTAGCCTTTTCCCTATGTGCCTTTGTGCTGACACTGGCATGTGCATATAATTACATAAAAATGCATATATACAACATAATAATATCTACAAGTAAGAGCTAGCCACCGGGCATCTCACCACAGCAGTATGTTATGACAGTTATAGTCCCAGTAATGTAATGTACCTGAGATATTCCTCTCTCCTATGTGGAGGGAGACACTGAACTGGTTTCCCTGGCAAATATGGGAAGGCAGTCTCCCGAGGATCTCAAACCTCGAGATCCCATGTTGAAAAGGCTGGCTTTCCAAACATTAATGAAAATAATTATGTTAAATTGTCATTTTGATGTATATGAGAACACCAGCATCCTGGGTATCCTCAATTTGGGAAACCACAAAAAAGTCAAATATGCCTCTCAGGTCTGACTGAGTGGGAAATCAACAACACAAGACCAATCAGTAGAGAGGATTTTATCTGCCAGAGGAATGTTCCTTTCATGGAGCTCAAGGGACTATGCTGTTCACTTAGGCCAGAAAACTAAGACCCCAGAGAGTGGTACAAACATATATTCTCTTTGCAAAATGGAGGGTTAGTCTCCCAGGGATCTTGGTGCTTGAGACCTCATGGTTGTGAGACTGGCAGTTTAAGACAGAAATATAAATTGTGTGGCAGATTGTCATGGCCATGCATTCAAATTTCCAGCATACTGTATTTTTCTTGGGTAAGAAACCACGTAAGGCCAGATATGCCACATCTGACAGGTAGATTGGAAATAACAGCAACAAATGGCCTGTCAGCGGAAAAGGGTGCAACTGTAAGATTTACAGCCCTTTCATGGATTTCTCTGGCCTATGCTGTCCCATTTAAGCAACATAAATCAAATCCCCAGAGAAATGTCCCAGAAATGGTTTGCCTTTCGCAAATGGAGGGTCTGTCTCCCTGGGGATCTCATAGCCCAAGATCCCATATTTTATGAGGCTGACAGTCATAACAGCGGTGGAAAGACTATGGTAGAGTGCCATTTTAATGCTGATTAAATTGTCAGTTTACTGGGATCCCCCAATTTAGGAAACCTCATAAAACAGAGTATGCCACTCCTGCCGGGCTGATCAAAAGAGCAACTCTAATTAACCGATCAGTAGAGAGGACTTAATCCACAGAGACCACGGTCTTCACTTGGATCCCTTGGGTCCAAATTGTCCTGCTTATTAATAAACAGGTCCCCCCTGAGAGAAGTTCTCACCTGGAGGCGACAGACAGATTACAGAGTTCAATGGTTGGCTCATAGGAGGCTTCAGTTCCATATCCTGACTGGCGGTGTCCCTCTGTTGAACTGTGGAGGTTGGTGCTGGGTAAGTATCCATAGGGGTCAGATTTGGGATTAGTCAGATTTTGTTGGCCATTAAGTCATCCATGGTTTCAGGTGTAGTAAAAGGAGTGCAGAACTCCATTGTGCATTATCCATGGTGTGGAGGGGTAGCACATGCTGTACTGCAATCCAAGCTGAGCTGGCATTCTGCAGGCAGCAGTGAAGACATGTCTGCAGTGTGAAAGTTTGGTGAAAGAAGTCCAGAAAGAAGCTAATAGTGTGGCCCTGCCAAGTCAGTGAGCCACGTTCCCGGGCTAGTCTCAGTATATTTTCTTTTACCAGGTACTGAAGGAGCTTGGCAATAATCGGCCACAGAAGGAGGCCTGGCTTGGGTCTGAGAGCCAAGCTTCAGTGCCTCTGCTCAAATCCTATGAGAGGGCAGTCTGAGATGTCATGTGCTGCAGAAAACAGACCATGTTGGGGTTTTCTACTCCCTCTGGGAATCTGACTATGTGCATGTTATTGCCCCTGGCCTGGTTCTCTAGGTCATCTATTTTTCCATTAGGCAGTGAATGGAGGCAGCTTTATCTATTTATTTTATTTACTTATTAGCTCATCAGTTTACAGACCTTTGAGGCATAGACTCATTTACAAAGACACCTTGTCAAGAGAGCAATACATCACAGCAAACAAACAGCAAAGTACATAACACTTAGATTAAAAAAGCAACCAGTGTTACAGGCATTCACTGGTGGTACACGCTTGGTAATAGGTAGATCACAGTAGTCATAATATAGGTACATGAGTACCATGTCAGGTAGCAACCAGAGATATTTTATTACATTAGTCAGCAGAAGTTGCATGACACCCCAGGTATATACAGCAAAAGTAGACAGGGCAGACCAAGCTTAGGGGTGAAGGTAAGGGGCAGGTGGGGGATTATGTGCAGTTGCAGCAGTGAGTGCTTGTTAGATGGCTTCTGAGGGAGGCCTTGAATGGACCAAGCTTAGTAGAGTCAGCTATATTGGCTGGGAGGGAATTGAACCAGGAAGGATCCCAATAGCAAAAGGATCTCTGGGCCATAGAGGTCCTTACCCTGGGGACAATAAGGGAGGTTTTGACAGTGCTGTGGGTGGAGACTGAGGGGGAGACACGCTGCAGTGAGGTGGCAACCCCAGGGGGGGAGAGCCCTAGCAGGGTCTTTTTTACAAGAAGGCAAGTTTGGAAGCGGAGTCTTTCTTCAACATTGAGCAAGTTGGTGGTGGAGTACAGCAGGCATGTATGGGTGTGCCTAGGGGCTCCCAGCATTATCCTGCAGGCCTTGTTTATAGAGATCTGGATTCTTGCAAGCACCGTGTTGTCAGCTACAGCATAGATGGGCAGCCCATAGTCGATTAGCGACAGGACAGAGGAGGTGATTGCCAATCTAAGGGCCTCTTGTGGTAGGCAGTCCCTATGGTGGTATAACAGTCCAATCCTGACATTGGTGGCAGCAGAAAGAGCATTGATATGGGAATGGAAGGAGAGTGCTGAATTAAAGATAATACCCAGATACTTGTAGGAGGAAACCTGCTCAATGGGGTTTAGTGTGCGAGGCAGTATCACGAGAGGGGCACCACTGGCTTTGCTTTGGCGATGTGAGAAGAGCATAGCTTTGGTCTTTTTTAGGTTCAGGATTAGCATTCGTGATGTGAACCAATGCTCAGCTCTATCAAAAGCTTGTTGGAGGGTGGCCTGGAGTGTGTTGGGGTTTAGGTCAGCGGCGAAGAGCACAGCATCATCTGCATAGAGGAGGATCTTACTTGGGCAGGCCAAGGGGAGGGAGTTGTGGTAGAGACTGAAGTAGAGAGGGCCTAAAATGGAGCTCTGGGGAACCCCAGGGCAGACAGGTCATGTGTCAGATAGGGTGCTATTGATTTTTACACGCTGAGTTCTGGCAGAAAGGTAGCTGGTGAACCATGCAAGGGAGCTGGGGGAGGAACCAAGGCATCTGAGGGAGTCAAGCAGGAGAGGATGGCAAACCATGTCAAAGGCCTTGGAGAGGTCAATGAACACAGCACTGGCAGGACTTCTGGCATCAAGAGCAGAGTGCAGGAAGTTGGAGAATTCAAGTAGCGCGGTTGTGGTGCTGTGACCTGCATGAAAGCCATGCTGTTCAGGGCACAGTATATTGGGCATGGCCAAGTATTCGGCAAGCTGGTTGACAACTACTTTTTCAAGGGCCTTAGAGAGTGGGGGGAGGATGGAGATAGGTAGATAGTTACCCGGGGTCGCTCTTTAGGATGGGAGTGATGATGGCGGTTTCCATGTGCTGGGGCACTGCCCCAGGCACAGAGAGTGGTTGAGCAGCTCAGTAAGTGGGACCAGGATAGCATCCAACATCAGACAAAGTAGCCTAGTGTCCAGTAGGTCGGTACCGGTGTTGTTACTACTAACTGCTTTTTGCAGAAGGGGTCTAGCCTCCAACGGGGAGATGGTATGTAGGTAGAAAGGAGGTCTCTGGAGAGTGGGCAGGGGTGCTACTGGGATGGGGTCAAAGAAGTTACTGGGCAGGTCAGGACTCAGTTCTGAGAAAGTGTGGTTTTGGCAGCCTGCAATGCCAAGGGGGTCAGGGCAGACTGTTCCATTAAAGGAGAGTTGAGATGAGGGTGGGGAGAGGGATTTCCCATTCAGCTCCTTTACATTATCCCAAAAGTTTCTAGCCGACCCCCCAGGAAGAGACAAAAGCAGATTGGTAGTACTGGGCTTTGACCTGTTGAATGGCCCAAGTACACTTATTGCGCTCAGAGTTGTACGCTCACCTATCAGCTGGCCTGCCAGATTCCATGACAATGTGCCATAGGTTGTCTCTTATTTTAAGTTTGTGAAGGAGGGAAGGGGTAACCCAGGGCATGTTTTGCTTTTGGTGCGATTTCTAATGAAGGGAGCATAGAGGTCACATGCAGTGTTAAAAGTGCGAGTGAAAAAATCCAATGCCACGTCTATGGATGGTGAAAGCCTGATTGGGGACCAATCCAGTTGTGAGAGGTACAGTTTAAGGTGATGCAGGCTGCCTGGGAGTAGGCGAGGTCGCTGGGTGGTTTGTGGTGCAGGTTTGCTGTTGGCAGCGGACCAAGAGAATACGACCAGGGAGTGGTCACTAAGTGAGTTGGGAAGTACACTGATATTGAGCACCCTCTGGGGGTGGTTGGTAATGGTGATATCCAGGAGGGTGCTGGAGCCAGTAGAGGGGTTGAATCTAGTTGGGGTGGAGACAAGCTGGGACATGTCAAGGGTGGCAAAGATATCTCTGGTTTGGGAGGCCGTGGCAGAGAGCAAGTTGATATTCAGGTCACCAGCAATTATCTGTGCCATTTTGGGCAGTAGACCAGAGAGGTAGTCAGCAAGTGCCTGAATTGCTAGATCTTGCTTTCTGGGGGGGAATATAGGCAACAGTGAGAAAGAGTGGGCTCTTACCAGGGTTGGGGTAGATTTTTAGTGTGAGGGCTTGCTCCCCGTTATCAAGCTTGGGTGGTGGAAGTGCATGTCCAAGGAGGGAGTCACGCATATAGACAGCACAACCACCTCCATGCTTACCCACCCTTTACCATGGAGTTGTGCATGTATACTGTCAGAGCTTTCTTCTACCACAGTTATTCATTGTTCAGCTGAGGATATGTGGCCCCCAAGTTGAATGAGTTCTCCTTTGGTTTTGGCAGCCGAAAGTTTAAATTCAAAGGCATCTAGTAGCACTTGGGCAAACATTTTTATTATTTGTTGCTGGTCCGCTGGTGTCTGAGGATGGGAGGCCATACTCTGTCCCTGTATGAAGTATTGGGAAGCTGAGAGTGGTGTTTTAATCCCAAGTTTTCACCTTTGTCTCGTCTAGTATTTAGGCAGCTTTTCAGGGTAAAAAGGGTATAGAGGAATACTGATTGAATGTTGATCACTATTCTACTTGTTATTTCTGAATTGGAAGTAACCTTTTTGCATATTCTTTAGGATTTGTTATGGTGGATGGCAGAAGACTAGGATTAAGCAGTCACCTTGTTAGGTAGCCAGCCACGTGCCTCCCCCCATGAAAAATTTGTGAAAAAATGAACAGCACATGCATGAAAAAGTCGTTTTATTTTCACAATAATTTAAACTCTTCTAATCTCTATGTCAAGCCACCTATCAAACAATTTTTCTTGGCCAAACTCTAGCAACCCTGAAAGTTTCATGTTTCAACTGGCAGCCTTTGGCAGTTATCCAGTCTTAAAAACATTCATCCTTCTACAACTTTCAAACTGCTAAATCAACTACATTATTACCAGATTTACAGGATCTAGAGAGCTGACTAAGTCTATGAGCATGCTAAATTTCAGGTTATTTTGTCTAGGAATGGCATGAGTAATTAGAGGTCTAAGAAGTGGTTCATATACAACTTTGGTTCATCTTTAACTTAAGGCCTGAAAAATTGATTTTGGCTTCATCAATTTGGCTGAACTGCTTCAGCTCCCAAAGCAGTAACTGACATAGAGTAAAAAAGACTAAATAGGGGAAAACGCTTTAGAGCAGCAATTAATACAAATTACTGTAGGTTCCTTGTGGCAGTTGCTGTTGGGAAGCATATGCTGTTGCTACTGTTTGTGGTGGTGTGACACAGTCCACATAGAGTATGTCTCTTACATCCCTGTTCAAAGCAACTATAATGATTGATAGTATTCATTGCAGAGATCAAGGCTTACTCTCTGAAATCTTTATTTTACCTGATTGTCAATTACTACCATCTTATTGGCCTTATATATATATATAAAAATTTACAATACCCCCCAAAAATTGCAATGCATCCAAGAACACAAACAAAATTAATAGGTAATACATTTAAGGCATTACATTTTCTTTCTCAAAATGTTACCGTACATTGATGTACAGCTTTTATTTTTATTTGCTTCATTCCATTTTCATTTTTGGTTTTTAATATTTAATTTTTTTAAAGTTTGTTTAAATTGATTGCATTAAAGCAGCAACTAATACAACTGCTGCCTGCAGGCATTCAAACATGTTGTGATCAGTGGACCACATGAGGTCATGAGAACTTGGGTATTTACCATCTCTGATGACTTATTTTGTGTTGGGGTCACTGCTGACATCCTTCGATGGTGGGTTGGGTGATGTGATGGGTATTATTTAATTGATAATGACTCGGTGAGAGCTGTGCATCACACCTAATCACAATGAGCTTGCTGGTGAGGACATTGTAAAAGTTGCAACCTCATTTTTAACCACCACATAATTTTGCATTTTAAACCAACATCCAGTTAAGACCCATGAAAAAAACTCTTCATTTTTTTTCTTTTTATAGAACCAGCATGCATCTTCTGTTATCAACATCACCACCTGCTAGCCTGCCCGCCTGCCAGCCCACCCACTTGCATAACAACTCAGTTCCCCAAAATACACAGTCAAGGGATGAAACATTAAATGCAAGTACTTTTTTGTGTGTTAAAACAAAAATAACTGTTCCATTTCAGCTGCTGACATCTCTCCTCTCCCTCAATCACTGCTCACTCCTTCCTCCACTCGCCTCCACGAGACTGTTTCACTCGCTCGCTTCAAAGGGTTCTATGTCATAATAGCGAATGTGTTATGGTGATCGCTATTATGGTGAGTGTATATCTCCAAAAAACAATTTAGTGATATACACTTGCAAGTGATCAAGAAACCAGCAATGGGATTCTTGGATATGTGGGGGGGCTGTGCCCCCACACACCCCCACTTAAGGATTCTCAACTCCAGGGGGGTGCATATTGAGGGGGGTATAAAACATGGAAAAAATTAAATCCCATCCTGCAAAAAGTGAACCTACCCAGAACCAAACCTGGCACCTTCCCAGCCCTAGCCTGCCACCCTACCCACCACGCCACATGGCTAGCTTGGTAACCAACTGCTGCACTACACCCCACATATTCTTCCACCCATTGCATGGCATGGTCCCCCCCACATGCATGCATACATAGTGACATCTTGTCATAGTATTCGCCTACTCTCTTATCCTGTTGCTACTCTGTCAGATAGCCCAGAAAACAGGCACTGTGATTGAATTGCCCTTTTTGTAATTGCTCAGTCATGGTCACCGTATTAACTGGCTAACCTTCAAAGCATGGTTCAATGAAAAAAACATTTTAAATAAACATGCCGGCTCCAAACTGAGGTAAGAAAGGCAGAATGTGACACACAGACACTCTCTTGAGGTTGGTCAGAAAGTAGCTCTTAAGTGATGGGAGAGCAGCTTGAACAATGCCTGATGACATCACAATGACCTCTGCTGCACTCATAACAGAGCAGTGAAATCCAACAGAAATAGGTTATTCTTTATTATGATAACTAATCTGAAAGCTCTACAATTTAAAATACATTGTATAAATTGGACACATGATGGCCTTACTCAGGATATGCCATTCATCATTACTTGTAGGGTGCAGGACTTTCATAACTCACTCATGGCTCTGCCACTCATAACTTATGATCCTATGCCCTCACTCACAATGATAAATGGCATATTCTGAGTCTGGTTATTGCATATCACATATCTAGATATCTATTAACAGTATTTCATTTTTATTTACCAGGTAGGTGCACTAGACAAAGCAGTTGCCTATTTTCAGGCGTGACCTAGGAGATTTCAAGAGGAAATAAATGCACAATAGGCAAATTACAAAATGGATAACTATAAATGTCCAAGAAAACAAAGTTATATACATAGTGGAAATACTGTGACCGATAAACAATGTATGGGTGCAAAGTAAGGTACATGCAGTTAATCTAGTATAAACGATATCGAGTACAAAACACAGTACATTTATCTAAAAAAGGTGTTCTGGTCAATAGTACTAAATTGCAGAATTAGGACCAGCATGTCTGTGATAAACCTCACACCAAAAAGTAGATCCTTAAGTTATTTTGCTTAAAAGAGACAAACTGTTTCGTAACCCTAATTTCACTGCCTATTCAAAAAAGTTGGTTTCAGTGTAGAGGTACTGAAGATGTGAGCTCCAGAACTCACAACCTAGTTTTTCCTGCCAGCAACCTCAAAGGACGTACTTGATTTCTCCAATCAAAAAACTGTAGTTGTGGTAATCATTTGAAAAAACAAACTCTGTACAGACCCAATTTCGCTGCAAAATGATGTTATTGATGGTGGTGAAAAGTGAGTGGCCAGCACCTTTTGTAGCAGTAGGCAAACTATGTAATTACTAACTATTTAAACCTGCACTGTGGACTTTTCATAGGGTGCATAATGACAGTAATGAATCTCCACTACAAATGCCTATTGTTCCAAGTGGGTCTCTGAGTTCACTGGAATACTTGTAGGAAAGGCTTCGAGCACATACAACTCATAAGAGAAACACGTAGTATAAAAAGCTTTATTTTACAAAAAAAATTTTTATTTCCTTTGATAAAGGACTGGGGGAGCAGTCCGAAACATGTTAGGAGTTTTGTAAAATAAAGCTTTTTATACTACGTGTTTCTCTTATGAGTTGTATGTGCTCGAAGCCTTTCCTACAAGTATTCCATTGTTGGTTTCTGGAGTACTACGTCCCAGTGCGCACTCAGTTGGTTTGAGTTCACTGGAATCCAACATCAGGCAAACACTGGAGGACATCAGACATGTTACGATGATATTAGACTTAAAAGTAAGATGATGGTAAAGAAAGAAATGTTTATGTATTTGCTTAATGACAACATTATGTGCATGTAAAATCCATTACCATTGTCAAATGAGCTGAATTAGCCATAGGACATAACAAAAAGGAGAAAACTCCATGATATCCTTGAGGTATTTCAGGTCATTTCCTAACATCATTGGATTTTCAAAGGACGTAGTGTGTGCATTTCAGCACTATAAAAATATCTTTGTCTTTTTGCTCCCCCAGCTCTCCCTTTAGTTTACTGTCATCTTAATTTCCCTGATGTCCTCCAGTGTTTGACTGCTGTGATCTCATATACAGTTTGCTGTTGCAGCAACACCTCAGAGGTTGTCTCTTCTTACATCTTACTTCCTATTTTCTGACTGCAAGCAACTGTAAAATCAAGCAAATGATGACATGACCTGTCATTATCTATAGTTCTATCTTTTTTATTTGATTATGTATTTAACATAAGCTATCACTACATAGTGTGACAGAGCATATTCATAGCAACAGGTTATGTTTGAATAGTAGTATACAGTATTTTACAAGTACTTTTTTCAGCAGCAGGCAAAGCATGTGATTAGTAAATATTTAAACTTGCAATAAGAAGTTTTCAGAAGGTGCATAATGACACTAATAAATATTCATTAGAAATGGGTCTCAAAATGGATCTTGGCTGAAGTGCCTCTGTGAGCTCACAGAACTGCAACATGAGCAAAACACTGTAGGACATCAGAGAAATCAAGATGACAGTACAGTAAACAGTGGTATGGGAAGGCGGAAAGAAATGTACATATTGTTGCTTAATGCCAACATTACGTCCTTTTAAAATCCACTGCCATTGGCAAATGAGCTGAATTAGCAGTAGGACATAATACAAATGAGAAATGTCCATGACTGGAAAAATTAGGTAAATTAGTGCAATAGTAATAGATACGGACAAATTATTTAAATCTATGCTAATTTGTTGAGAAGATTGTCTTCAGTTTCTTTGAACATGTGGTCAGGTGAGGGCAGGAGTTAAAATGAAATAATTTAAATGTATTTAATTTTTTTGTTTGATGACTGGGTAAGTACAGTAGGCCAGAGGTCTTTTCATAGCATGACCCATGAAAACAGAGTATAATAACTGAATGATAACAATAGGGAACTGATTTTTTGAAGGAGCACAAGGCCAGGGATGCTTATTCTGAGGAGGAGAGGAAGTGATCTGTATGTATGCTGTGCACAGCTCTGTCTCAGGGCAGCAGTAAAGGGGGGGTAAGTGGGGAAGTTGTCCGGGGCTCCGAGCTCAGGAGGGGCCCTCCTGAGGAGCTGGCATTACCCCTGTCATTGGTTTGGGAAACCGGGCCCATTCCAAGTGACTTGTCCGGGGCCCCAGGATTCATAGCTGGAGCCCTGCTCTGTCTACAGTAGATATCAAACAGTCACCTCAAAACCTGACTGGATTTTTTCAAATCATTACCTTTAGATCATTTTCATATAAAGTTATTGTTAATTGGTGGGTGGGGTATCATTATAATAGACTGATTTAAATAAATTTGTGATTTGATGAGACAACTAATTATATAAACAGCCTGATAGAAGCATAGAAACATAGACTTTGATGGCAGATAAGGACCACTTGGACCACCCAGTCTGCCCATTTCCCTACCTACTGGATAAGCTGCAGATTCTAGTTAACCAACAGCCTACTTCCTGCAACTCCCAACTATAATTGCCTTGTGTCTGTCCCATGCATGTTTGAATTCCCCCACTGTTTTAGACCCAATGACCTCCTCAGGAAGGCTGTTCCATGTATCCACCACTCTCTCTGTGAAAAAAAAATTCCTCACATTACCCCTAAGCCGTCCCCCTCTATCTTTAAATTGGGCCCCTTGTTCTTACACACCTCTTTTCTGAAGGATGCTACCCTCCTGACTTTGTTGATTCCCTTGAGGTACTTAAATGTTTCTATCATGTCCCCCTGTCCTCCTTTCATCAAGAGTATACATATTAAGCTCTCTCAGTCTCTCTTCATATGGCTTCTGCTGCAGACCCCCACCATTTTAGTTGCCCTCCTCTGGACTGCTTCCATCCTGTCTATGTCCTTGCGTAGATGAGGTCTCCAAAACTGCATGCAGTACTCCAGATGGGGTCTCACCAACTGTCTGTACAGAGGGATAACCACTTCCCTTTTTCTACTTATGATGCCCCTTCCTATGCATCCCAGTATCCACCTGGCTCTCCTTACCGACTTTTCACATTGCTTACCCACCTTTAGGTCATCTGATATGACTACCCCCAGGTCCCTTTCCATTTTTGTTGTTGTTAGTACCTCCCCTGCTGTTATGTACTCTTCTCCTGGGTTTTTGTTTCCCAGGTGCATTACTTTGCACTTCTTTGTATTGAATCTAAGTTGCTACATGTCTGACCATTCCTCCAACCTTGCCAAGTCCCTTCTCATCTTTTCTACCCCTTGTGTATCAACTCTGTTACAGATCTTTGTGTCATCTGCAAAGAGGCATATCTTTCCCTCCAGACCCTCTGCAATGTCACCTATAAAGATGTTAAAGAGGACTGGACCCAGTACTGAGCCCTGAGGTACTCACTAGTAACCCCCCTTTCTTCAGAATGTGTTCCATTCACTATTACCTTCTGTGTCCTGTTGTGCAGCCAGTTTGCTACCCAGGCTGCCACCCTAGGACCCACTCCCAGGCTGGCTAACTTGATTATTAATCTTTTGTGTGGGACTGTGTCAAATGCCTTGCTAAAGTCTAGGTAGGCCATATCCACAGCCCCTCCCTGGTCTATTACTTTGGTCACCCAGTCGAAGAAATCAATTAGATTCGTCTGAAATGACCTTCCTGCTGTAAATCCATGCTGCTTTGGGTCCTGTGCCCCGCTGGCCTCTAGGTACTCAACAATTCTTTCTTTCAGAAGTGATTCCATCATTTTCCCTACCACTGAGGTCAAACTTACAGGTCTGTAGTTTCCGCTTCTGCCTTGCTCCCACTTTTGTGAAGGGGAATCACATCTGCCCTCCTCCAGTCCTCAGGTACCACCCCATCCTGCCATGATCTGTTAAAAAGCATGGTCAGTGGTGTCACTAGGCCCTCCCTTAGTTCTTTTAGGATTCTGGGGTGAATCCCGTCAGGCCCCATTGCTTTGTCCACCTTGAGTTTTAGGAGTTCTTTCAGGACTCTTTCTTCTGTGAATGGACTGGTGTCAACCCCCCTACCTAGAGTGCTTCTGTTGTCTGGTTTAGGTAACTCCTCCTCATCTTCTTTTGTGAATACTGAGCAAAAGTATTCATTCAGTATCTCTGCCTTTTCACTGTCTCCCTCTGCCCACCTCCCCTCTCCTTTATTAATCTTCACTATCCCTCCCTTAACCTTTCTATGCTCTCTAATGTACCTATAAAAGGTTTTATCCCCCTTCTTAACTGTGTTGGCTACTTTTTCTTCGGTTTGGGCCTTTGCTAGTCTGACTGCCTTCCCCACTTCTTTCTGATCTTAACTGATCTCACGTGCTAGTATTATTTTTATTATTCCAACCGGGATTAAGCAGTGATCATCTTATTAATGATCCCTTGAATATAATGATGATGATGATTATAAATCTGAGTTATCAAATGTGAGAACATCTCCATTTCTAGGGTTTTTCATGTGCTGTCACACATGCATAATAATAAAAATATTACCAGTCCACTCCCTCCATTTTGTGATGTATTAAGGAGTGGGTGCAGGTGAGCAGCACTGCCAAAACCCAATCACAGCCCCGGGATGGGATATTGAGGGTCCTCCAATGGGAGGCATGTGTGGGCAAGGCAGTGGGGGTGGGGTTTAGTCCTTGTCTGGTTGGCTCCTTCTCTCCCTCTGAGGGAGTACCATTGTAACCATGTAGTGGCAGACAATGAGATGGCAATGTAGAGCTATTCATCCTACCAATACTGCAATCCAGCACAGGCAGACTGAGACAGCACAGGCAGCAACAAACAGCCATAGCACTTCCATCCCAGAATAGCAAAAGGAATTATTTATATAGTTCTGTGAATTTCAGTTTTGCTCTTTATCAGGCTGCTTCTCTTTTTATCTTTCTTATTAACTGATTTTTTGAGGGTGATCAAGATCAAGGTTGCTTATGCTGAGGAGGTGAGGAACATATGAACATACGAATCTGCCAGCAGAAACAGGCCAAATGGTCTATCAAGTCTGCTCAAATGTGTAGCTAGCCCACTACATAGCAGCTGCTCCACCAGGAAGTGATTTGTATGTACACTGTGCACATCTCTGTTTACAGCAGATATCAGTCACCTCAAAACCTGGCTGGATTTTTTCAACCCTTTCACTTTAGATCATTTTCATATAAAGTTATTGTTAGTAGGTGTGGGTGTCATTATGATAGCTTGCTTTAAGTAAATTTGTATTTTGATGAGAGCTAATTGCATAAACAGCCTAATCATCACTGATCTCTTGTGTTATTACTATTATTCCAGTTGGGATTAAGCGGTGGCCATCTCATTAAAGAGCCCTTGAACATAGTGATGAAGATGATAATTATAGATCTGAGCTATAATGAGAGCAGGGAAATACTTCCCCATGACCTGAGTCTGAATACAGACAGGTCAGGCATATGCATTCCAGTCAAAACTAAAGCCTTGAAGCAATTCAGGTATAGCACTAAGCAGTAAGTGGGTACACCACCTGCTAAGTGCCTCTCACTGACTCTGTGGAGGTTAAAGGCTAGGCATCTCTTCCTAAAAATCTGCAGAAAACTTATCGTTCTCCTACTACTGGTGTCAGGTAACATCCACCCTAACCCTGGTCCACAGACAATCCATACCCAGACCCAAACACCAACTGGGCAACTAAGGATTGTGTCTATGAACATTGGAAGCCTTTTAGCCAAGTTTACTTAGTTTGATGCATGGGTGGCACAGACTGAGCCTCATGTCATTGCATTGACTGAGACATGGCTCTCTGTGCATATGCCTAACTCAGTAGTGTCTGTACCAGGTTACAATCTATACAGGGTGGACCGCTCTGTGAAAATAGGTGGCGGGTGCTTATTATATGTATGCTGCCACCTGCAATGCCACTCAGTCAAGTTGACTGACACCAGCAAGAACTGTGAATGCCTAGCTCTTAAAATCATGATAGGAAATGGGCACAAAGGCCTAACTATCATGGCAGTCTATATTTCACCCCAACGGCAGCAGGCAGGGTTAGAAGCCTTTGCTAGCTTCTACTCCCAGGCTAGCCAGAATAAGGAAACCATTCTCTGGGAGATTTTAACTCAAACTGTCTGGCAAGCTCCAGCACCACATATAGAGTACTATTCTCAGGACTGTACCTAACGCAGAGGGTTAAGAGCACCACCCAGACAAACTACCATACAGGCACCAGCAGCCTGAGCCACTGGGTGCTAACAACACACTCAGAAAGTCTAAATAATGTCAAGGTACTGTACTCCCTGACACCCTCAGTGACCTCTCACCAGTCCAATGTGAGTGGTCAACTAAACACGCCAAGTATCCCCAAGAATGGTAAGGAACAGAGTAATTAAGAACAGCACAATGGGCAGCTTCAGAAATCACCTTAAAGGGATAGACTGGAGCTTCCTTGACTCTTGGCCCTCTGTTGACACCACCTTGCAGCCCTTCGTCAATCACTTCAATGTGGCAGCAAACAAGTTTGCCCCCTACTGCAAGAAGATGATCAAAGGAGGTAGCATGGACTGGGTAACCCCACAACTAATTGACATGATGCAGCAATGAGACCTTCTCTGGTACCGAGCATGGGTAATAGGGACTCCAGTGGATATCCAAAACTATAAAGTGGCTCAGAACAAGTGCACCTGGGCAATCCGGCAGGCCAAGGCCACATATCACAAGAACTGGCAGTTGCAATGTGGGGGGATGGGAAGAAATTCTGGGACTCACTTAAGAACCTCATCGGAACCAGTGATAGGTCCTCTCCATCTATGCTCCACCACAATGACAAGGTCATCCTTGATGATGCCACAATGGCCAATGTCTTTAATAAGGCCTTTACGGACTACAGAGCAGTCCTACCCCCCAGGCCTGCTTCTTATCTTGGAGGAACACAGACCACTGACTACTCACCCACCCCCCCCCAACACTAAGTCCTTTCCAACCTTCTACTTTCACCACGTAACCATCAAGGAAACAAGAACTTACCTCAACAGGGTCCTGGGAAAAACAAGGCTTGGTGGTGATGGGATAGATATGAAACTGATATCTATCACCCTTCCTGAGGTCATTATTCCCATCACTAAGCTGTTCAACCTGTCCTGCACCTGGCCGCCTTCCCTACTATCTGGAAAACCGCTCTGGTCACTCCCATGCATAAAGGAAGTGATTGGTCCCTAATATTCAATTACAGACCAATCTCTATCTTATCACCACTCTCTAAAGCATTGTAAAGAATCATTGCTGACCAAATTATGGACCATCTTCACAAATATAACCTTCTAACCCCTCAACAACACGGATTCCACAAGCTGCAAAGCACCAATACTGTACTAGTTGACTTCACTGGCTATGTACATGAGGCTCTTGATCAGGACCATTTGGTTGGGGTTATTTTTATAGACCTGACCAAGGCCTTCGACCTTGTGGATCATCAGCTACTGCTCCACAGGCTAAGTTGCCATGGGCTGTCCCCCAACAAGGCTGGCTGGTTTTCAAGCTACCTGTCCAGGCGGTCTCAGAAAGTTAAAATCAGCAGTACCATCTCTGACTCCTGTAATGTCACAGTAGGGTTCCCCCAAGGCTCTATTTTGGGCCCACTTTTGTTCAGTCTATTTGTAAATGACCTCCCTGGTGCCTGCCCCACTTCCAAGGTCCTGCTTTACATGAACAACACAGTCATTTTCTCCTGAAACCCCAACCAAGAAGCTGTCACTAGGGTGTTACACCACAGCCTCAACCTCCTACAGGACTGGCTCAGAGATAGCATGCTAGTGCTTAACATTAAAAAAAACAAGGTAATGCTCTTTGTATTAAGAGGAGATCTACTGCAACACTCTCAATTACATGTAACCCTAGATCCACCCTGGAGCAGCTATCCTCATTCTGCTGCCTTGGAATCACAATAGACGAGTCCCTTTCATTTGATGAACACATCTGCAATATCACCACTGCAGTCAACAGGAAATTAGGGGCCCTTCATAGGCTCTGATTCTGCCTCACACCAGAGGCCAGGCTCCTGGCAGTTACTGGAACAGTACTACCAATCCTGGACTACGGAAATGTGATCTATGGTGTGGCCTCTGATATAAGCCTACTCAGAGTCCACGTAACCCTCAATAAAGCCTGCAGATTTGTCTTAGGCACTGATCTCCTAACACATACATGCAACCTATACATTAAAACTAAATGGCTTCCTCTCTCTGATCTCATCAAGTTTCAATCTTGCCTACTAGGGAAAAATGCCCTCCTTGGACTTGCTCCCCCCTCCACACAAACTTTACTCCACCCCGCACCCTCTGAACATTCTGCAAGAAGTATCGCAAAGCATGCCCTAGCAGTCCCATTCAGAGGAACCACCCTGGGGAAATGAACCTTCATGGTTAGGGCTCCTACCTAGTTAAATGAGCTCCCCCACTCCACCACAAGCCTCCCTCACATTGGCCCCTTTAAGTCTGCACTTCAGAATACTATCTCCCCTCTGGTACGCTGCTACTGTTGCACTTGACCCTGCTGCTGGTAGCCTCCGCCACTCCTGGGCAATGTCTCTGATCACCCTCTGCTGCTCAACAGAACCATGAGGCTCACCCACCTGCCCCATTCTGCTTGACCACCTAACAGTACTCCCTCTGCTCCCATTCTCCTTCCCCAAGATGCCTATTCCCACAGGTGCCCTACTCCCTCTAGCTGCCAGTACTCCCCTTGCTTCCATTCTCTTCCCCAAGGTGCCCTCTGGTGCCTCCAATCTACCATCTACCCTTCTGCCACACCTCTCCTCAACTAGTCCTGATTCCTTCCAGACTATTTCATATGACTCTACTGGTCAGGATACTGACAGCGATGTATAGCTACCATTCTAATTGCTCCTGTTGTACTCTTGCTGCTAATGTTATACTTTTTTCTTTGACTAGTGCACTTTATTACCACTGCTGCTATGGGGATTGTATCTCCTTGTTTTCCTGAACTCGTACAATGGCTATGTAAAACCTGCCTGTGATTATCTTATGTCATGACTTACCTTATATTCCCTATTAATGATTACTTTATGTTATTATTTGTTGAAAAACAGACAATGCCTTTCTGACTGCCCTGTATTATCTATCCTGTTTGTACTCCCTGCCCTTGTTCTTGATGAAGATCCTTTGTAAATGAGCTGTTAGCACCAAGGTTGTAATTTTGATTACCTAATAAATAAAAATAAATAAATAAATAAATAAATATAGAGCTGGCAGCTTGGATGATACCAGAAAAGCCACTTTACAAAGTCTTGGAATAACCCAGGTGGAGTTAGCTGACAGGGACCTGGATAAACCTAGGCCAAGCAAAGGGTGCTATGTGATAAGGGCGACTGCAGGATGGCGACCCGTGGAAGGGCGACAATCCCCCAGGGTGACTGAAAATCATAAAGTGCTTTTATGTGGGGGGCTTTGCCCCCAGCACCCCCCACACCCCCCTTACTTAAGATTCCTACACCGGGGGGTGCAGCTGGGGGAAGGTGGGGAAATTCTGGGTCACCCAAATTGTCTGCGCCATTCTGCAGTCGCCCTTGTTACCAGTTGCCCATGTACAGTCACCCATATCACAGGCTACCCAAGCAAAGCCAGTGGTTAAATAGGCCTGAATGGCCTAACAAGGCCGAAAACCATGTTACAGTAAATATAAATAATACAGGCAAGACCCAAGTTGAAGCAAGCTAGCTGAATATTTCTGATAAATATTGTTGCTTCTTAGCTAACCACATTTCTTACACCTCCTTATATTTAGACAGAAGGAAGCTTACTAAGTATTGCTAATACATTTTATTGGTCCTTAGCTTTACCACACTTTCACAGCTATCTACATCTGGAGTGAAGGAAAGAGCACCCATCTACACCACTCTGATTGGTGGGAAAGTAACAGCAAATCAGGCACTTATTATGTGATTTGTAACTTTTGGTGACCCTTCCCAACCAGATTATAAAATCCCAGAGTTTTTGTCCCTCATGGAGACTCTCCTTAGAAGCTCAACCACTGTGGCACAACCCCAACTTTTGAATAATAGGGCAATCTCTTTTTATGAAAGAATTGTACATTTTTATAATTTTATACAAAACCCTTATTGTGGATTTTTACTCTCTCTAAAGGTTCTTAGTGGGCAATGACACCACAGAGAGACACAGTTACAGCACACAAACATTTTATTATCAGCTATGCCAAAATACATGAAAATATATACATACCAATCCCAGGAGAAAAGGGCAGCATCCCCCAATCCAATCTGCAGTATCAGGTTCTAATCATTTGAGATCCCTCATTGACATTCTATTCATACAGTTTTCATGACTAGGGCTATTGCTTCAGCTTCCTTTATCTGATTACAGAATAAGCACATTCTTAGTACAGAATCAGCATCTTCTGCTCAGTAGCTGATAGACATCACTGTACCTAACCTTAAGCATTCTCAGTAATAGCACAAAACAACTGTCTTATGCACATACACATTGTGGCCCTGCCACTCCATACATGGTCAAGCATGCCTTTTCCCCTGTAGTCCACAATTTGTACTAGAAACAAAATTAGTAAATCTCTAACAATGGATTTCACTAAATCCTAACCTATTGCAGCAAGTACATAAATGGTCACTCAGCAATTCTATATTGTAAGGAGAGCTAAAAGGCACTTAGCACTAATAAACTAGTAAATCATTACTTACACTAATACTGTGTATAGCCACACATCTATTCCTATCAGTAATAGTTATACACAAAAGAAATGTATATACTGTATGAATGTGTGAAGTAGACAGATCTCAAAGAATATGCTGACAGTCCCCCTTTTGATACCTTTGCAAAGTAGTATCACAATAAATAAGGAGTTAGCAGGTTAAGCATCATTTAAATCATGAGCATAGTGTAACATCCTCAATTCGCTATAGTGTCATCTCAAAAGATGTCTGAGGCAGCACAGCACTGAAAATACAATAAGGACTAGAATAACTTGTACATGTTTAACAGTTTAACAATTTAATTTGTATCCATGTGTTTGAAACAAAGAGATCAAAATCACCATCATGTAGTAGAGCATTTAAAGACTGTTCAGCATGTGCCTTGCAGTTGCTGAGTCATATCAGATGTTCATCTTTATGATTTAGCAAAAGCTATAAGTCTAAGGACAGTGGAGCAATATGTGCATTGAAGATTGGAATGTATCTTGTGACATCATCTTGATGACTAGGTTCACAGAGAACATATTGTTCATCATGAAGTGGTACTGGTAATGTAACTGTTTGACCCATGACAGTGTGTGCAACGAACATAAAGCAGAAATTTGGAGTAGTAGAGATGTTGCGAAATAAAATTTTGCCAGCGAAATTGCCACGAAATCAACTATTTCGCCAAGCAAAAACAAAATGGCTAAGGTTTGCCCACAATTGTATCCCGCAAATGGGCACCCACATGATCATGTTCTCCCTGGTATCTAGTGGTCACCCCCAGCCAATCACTGGCTGAAATTGAATAAAGACAACCCCAGTTATCCTCATCATGTCCCGACTCTGATGTGAAAAAAAAAATCAATTCCCTGGTGTCTAGTATCCCCAGCCGATCACTGGCCAAAACTGAATAAAGTAAGGACCCCCAGGCTACCTTCATCATGTCCCGACTCTTTGTAGTGGAAAATAAATAAATAAATGAATACAATCTTCAACTCCCTGGTGTCTAGTGGACCCTGTGCCCTGTCATAAGATAGCACCCACCCCACTCCCCCCAGTACCCTGATCAGGCCACTGGCAAAGCCCTCCATTCACCTCCCAGTCTGGCAGCCCGACTGAGCACTTCAGTGAATGAGCACATGCTTGTACAAGCATGTGCTCATTCATTGACAGATTCAGACAACCAGCACTCTCACTACACTACACTACGAGTAGTAGTGAGAGGGCTGGCTGTCTGAATCCAGTGAATGAGTGTGTGCTTGTACAAACATGCGCTTATTCATTGAAGTGCTCAGTTGGGCTGCCGGCCGTGGAGGTGAGTGGAGGGCTGTGCTGGTGGCCTGATTGGGGTACTAGGGAGGAGTAGGGTGTGTGCTCTTTTATGACAGGGTGGGGGTCCACTAGACACCAAAGAGTTGGAGATTTTTTTCCCCACAACAAGGAGTCGGGGCATGATGAGGATAACTTGTGGGGGGCATGCCTTTATTCAGTTTTGGCCAGTGATCAGTCAGGGGTGGGATCACTAGACACCAGGGAGTTGGAGAGTTTATTTATTTATTTTCCACAATAAGGAGTAGGGACATGATGAGGGTAACTTGGGAGGGGGGCTTGCATTTATTCAATTTTGGCCAGTGATCGACTGGGGGGGACCACTAGATACCAGGGAGAATTATTTTTTTAGTCTGTTGATTGACCGGGGGGAACCACTAGACACCAGGGAGGAGACATTTTAATGGTGAAAATTGCGGAATTTTACCCAGTGGTGAAATTTGGCCTGTGAGCAGTGAATTTCACCAGATCGCGGACAAAATTTTGCTCACTCCGCAGATGAAGTTTTGCATTTTGCCTAGCGAAATATTTTGTGACATGTGTGAATTTCACAAAATATTTTGTGAGGCGAAAATTTTAAATTTTGCACAACACTATGGAGCAGTCACTGATCATACCAATTTCCCATAAGTCAATGATTTATGATAAGTGGCTATGCAGTAATGACCATCCATGTTGTAGGTCACAGTCTCCATGGGGAGGTGCCATTTTGTTAGCTGCACTAGGCAGGCAAAGTTTGGGTGGTATTTTGGTTCAGAACCCCATCAAGTCCACATACAGGTACAGTCACATCAAAAACATCACACTGACATACATACCTATATCCCTTCACTGAACAACATGCTGTGTGTGGTACCTGCCAAATTGCTGTAGTGATGGTGTAAACCAACAGGGACAGTATGTTCACCCTCTCTTTATAAATGTGTCCCTCTAAGTAGCCTGCTTAATGGACTGTAGCTGGTTTGTCAAAAACACCTTCAGCTGGGTCAAACACTGGTAGGGAAACAGTGAAAGACATGTACAAAGTATCTTGTATAGAACAGGACCCACTGGTGTATCACTTTCCCTGGTTAGGGTGAAAGGTAACATACCTCAAGTTTCTAGCTGTCACAAATGAAAACTTCTGACAGGCTTTCATGCATCCTGAATGGATGTCCTGTGTATTGATAAGATAAGCTGTGCAATACCATTTGGTCGAATAGCTATCTAAAAATGAGGTCAGGGATGTACCCTGCTTCCACATCTCTGAGCAAATCAGAAATAATTGTGAGAATATAGTTCCCATAGGCTATGTATGTTACTTTTCTGCCTTATATATGTCTCTGTTCAACTTCTGCATTACTAGCTGAAGCTGACTCATTAATTTTAGCCTGTGTTTCAGTAAACAAATGTATAATATTATACATATTATACACTGTACACTTTTCTTCAATAGCCAAACACTCAGTTCCTGTAGTGCAGGGTTCAAAATGGACTCGGAAGATTGGTGTTCAGAATAACTGACATGTCTCCTAATGGTTTCTAGGTCTGCTTGATTCCAGATTGACGTGCCAGACCCAAACAATCTTGAGACGGACTGGTTCCATGTCAGTTCAGCAAAGTTATAATCGAATAACAATTTCAGCAGATACATTGTAGCGACTACATACAGTGGAGTCAGACACAATGAAGCGCAGTAGCTTGCAGTTATGACATGCCACAAAATTCTGCATGACAAAAGGGCTTAATTGCCATTGACATACAATGGCCCCTGCAGTAAACTGCAGCAATCTGTGATATTCTGCAGCATTTCTGCATTGCATCCTGGCTGTCACAGCTCTATATTGTGAATGCAAATTACAATGATTAGACATATAAGTGACTTTCAGCAACTACATTTCACACTTGCATTTGAAAATTATAGACATGACAGAAAAAGCTGCTTTATACTTTTTACATGTGCCTCTGTGTGAGGTTGCTATACTAGCTGTGTCATATACTATTTTACTGCTCTAAAGTGCTTGTGTTGCCTGTTCCAGGGTACCTTCCCTTTTGCTGCAACTCATCAGCAAGCAGCAAGGGATTGTGGGGTTCTGGAGGACTTAGTCTTGAGCCTCCAATGCTCCCCCTTAACACTGGCATTTAAACATTGTTTGTGTACCTTTTCAGGTACTTTAGCACAATTTCTCAGCCCTTAGATCCAGGGCAAGCCTTTTTAAGGCTTTTTTTGAAACGCTACACTAAGAATTGAAGCACGAAACTGAAAGTAGCGCGATTAGCACTTCCGGTTTTGGCTCCATATAAGACCTGTTTCTAGTGAGCGGGCCACGCATGGAGATATGCAGAGACACGCCTTCGCACGTGGTTCATCGTGTCCATCAGGAAAAGAGGGATAAGGTGGTAAATGCTGGGACCAGTTTCTTTCACTAAACATAACAGGTAAACTATTACTTGTACTTTCAGACAGTATTTTGCAGTATCCACTGTATTAAAAATGAAAAAAAGCTAATAAATACTGTTCTACATGCAAGATGTATGCAATTGGTAAAGTTATACCTAATTACACCTGTGAAAAATGTGTTTTGGTAGACGAGTTACAAACAGAAATCACTCGATTACAGCCCAAAATATCTTCCAAATCAGAAATAACAGCTTTAGAAGACTATATTGACCAAATGTGTATTCTGGTAGAAACAAATTAATCTCCAACAAAAAATGTGGATGAAGCTAATTATCAAGAGCCTTATTTAGATACACCACTAGCCCCTGTATTAAAACATTAAATCATTACTTCTACACCTTTAACTGCAGCCCCTAGTTGGCAACAGTTAAAAACAAGTAAAGTTGACTCCTGGACTCGGTACCCCAATCAGGGCCGAAAAAAATTACAAAGGCCACCCTTCCCTTCAACAACATTCCAGATTCCAACTCACAATTCTTTTGAACAATTATCACAAGTGGTAAATGAAACTGTGTCTAGGAGTCCAGCCCATGTTAAGAACAATGATAATAAAGTAAATTCTATCCATATATCGAGCAGGCAATCACTTGATTCCCAGACCCATTCTCATACTTTCCATCCTGTATCTATCATTGAGACAGCACCTAAAAAAGAAGTATTTGTATTGGGTAACTCAATCATTAAATACATCGAACGTGCGATTTGTAACCCTGATAAAGAACATCGTACTTGTTCCAGCTATCGGGGGGCAAGGATTTCAGATGTCACATCTATGTTGACACCTATCCTTCAATCAGCCGGTACCAATCCACTAGTGGTTATACATGCAGGAACCAATGCTATCACTAAACAATCATTGCAGCAAATAAAACAAGACTATGTATCCTTGTGCAACTTACTAGTTGAAAAAGGCTGTGACATTTGTTTATCTGAAATTTTACCAGTTCCATGAGCTTCAGAATACATTACAGTTAAAATAAAGCCCTAAATGAATGGCTTCACAAATGGTGTCTCAGACAAAATATTCCTTTGTCTGACACACTGGGAAGAATTCCATCAAAATCCACCACTCTTTGTTGGGATGGATTACACCTTAGTAGGCGAGGAAGTACAATACTGGGCTGCAAAGTTGCTACTTTTATTCAATCCCATTTAAACTAATAATAAAGGGGAGATTGGGACTCATATCAATTCTCTTATTACTGGTACTCACTATTCAAATCAACAACAACTAAAAATATTGTCTCTAATGCTGCTCTCTAAATATTGCCAAATTAGCAGAGTTGGAGCTTAATGCTCAAAATATTGATTTATCTGTAATAGCTATAACAGAAACTTGGGGCAATTCAGATAAAACCTGGATAACTGAAATCCCAGGTTTTAACCGTTATTTCAAAAATAGACCAGATAATAAAATGGGTGGTGGAGTCTGCCTCTATGTCAGAGACAGCATCCCTTCTTTTCAATCTTCTATGACTATCCTGTAGGAAAGTGTATGGGTATATATACAACCTAAAGGTTCCTCCCAGATTTTGATTGGGACTTGCTATAGTCCACCGTCATCAGACTTCAACCAAAATTTACAGCTGACCAACGAAATATCTCAGCTAGAAAAAGTGGCTCAGTTATAATTCTAGGTGATTTCAATTTTCCCAGCATAAACTGAGATACTTTAACAGGTTTGACCATCAGGACCAAAAATTTCTCGAAACCATTATCGATCTGGGACATTACCAACTAGTCAAAGAGCCAACAAGGAGTAATAACATCTTAGACTTAGTTATTACCAACATAGAAATTCCAGTAAACAATTTATCATTATTAGAACCACTTGGGAATAGCGACAATCTGTCCTTATTCCTTACTATTCCTTTTCCCAACCACTTATAAGGAATATGTATAAAACTAAACATTATGACCGGCTGATTTTAAAAATAAACCAGTGCCTAGGAGCACTAAATTGGGATGATATTCTTTCCCCTCTCACCATCAATGAAGCATGGGAATTCTTAAAAAAACAAATTCAAGATCTTGAACATCAGTTTGTTCCAGTAAAACATAAATGCAACAATAAAGGTAAAATCCCCCCTTGGTTTAATAGTACTATAAAAAAGCAAATTACCCATAAACAAAAATTATTTTTACTATTAAAATAATGTTCACCAACACATAAAGATGAAATACTAATTAAATATAGGGATTCGGTTAGAACATTAAAAAATTCAATTTTGTTAGCAAAACGCAATCTAGAATTTCGTATTGCACATACTAAAGATTCCCATAAAGCTTTTTATGCTTACCTAAACAGTAAAAAAGGGAACAACAGAAAAATTGGCCCATTAATTATAAATAATACAACAATCACCTCAGACTACAACATTGCCACAGCTTTAAATAATTATTTTTCATCAGTTTTAATTCAGGATCCCCCTCAAATTGTTCCTGTTAGTTGTTTTCCTACTCAAATAACTCCTTCAATTACAAGTAATGAGGTCTATGATTTATTATTATCTTTAAAGGGAACTACCAGTCCTGGTCCAGATGACATATGTGCTAAATTTCTACTAGGAGTTAAAGAAACTATAGTCTTACCACTTACTATAATCTTTAATAAATCACTTCACGAATCTAGGGTACCTTCTGATTGGTTAACAGCAATAGTGACACCCATTTTTAAACAAGGTTCCTACTCTAGAGTAGATAATTATTGTCCAATCAGTTTAACTTCTATTCCTTGCAAATTAATGGAAAGATCAATTAAAACTCTTCTTGAAATAGAAATGGAATCTCTGAAAATATTCGATACAACCCAGCTTGGATTTAAAACTGGTTTCTCTTGTACTACAAACCTACTTTCATTTTATAATTATATTAGCATGAAGCTCGATTTAAACATACCAACTGATGTTATTCTTTTGGACTACAGTAAAGCATTTGACAGAGTGTCACATGATATTCTGATTAAAAAACTTATTAGCCTAGGATTTTCACTACCATTAGTTTCTTGGATTAATAGCTGGCTTAGTAACCACACTCAAAGGGTGCAAGTTAATGGTGCCTTGTCAGACTTGGGAAGGGTAGTGAGCAGAGTTCCTCAGGGTTCTGTCTTGGGCCCCACACTTTTTAACTTATTCATCAGTGATATGAAAATTTGTTCCCCAAATACACTTATAAAATTTGCTGATGATACCAAATTAGGTGGTGCGGTAAACAATGCTGGTAATATCCAAACACTACTATCAGATCTTGCATCCATGAACACTGGCTGCTAAAATAAAATGGACTTCAATGTAAAAAATGTGCAGTTTTACATATGGGAAAAAATAACCCCAGACAGGTATATACCTTAAATAACACAACCATCAGAGTATCTTCTCTGGAAAAAGATCTCGGGGTACTAGTAAATAATAAACTTTCGTCATCTTCCCATTGTAATAAAATAGCAATCCAAACCAATGCCCTTCTACGTAGGATTAAAAGTACATTTGTTTCAAAGTCCGAACAGTGTATTATGACCTTGTACAGATCCCATGTCAGACCTCACCTGGATTATGGCTCCTCCTTCTGGAGTCCTTACTTAGCATCTGATATTAATAGAATTGAACAAGTTCAACATAGGGCTACAAAAATTATTCCACATTATGCACATCTAGATTACGACACCAGAACAGAATACAGGCCTATACTCACTAAAACAAAGAAGAATAAGAGTTGATCTCTTACAGATATATAAAATTATGAAATCTCCTATTCAAATGGAACAATGTGGCTTAACATTATCCAACAGAAAAATTGTTGCTAGGAAACATAATAAACAAATTGACATTAAAAAGTGTAATACCAATAAAAGACAAAATGTCTTTACTATCAGGACCCCAATGTTATGGAATTCATTACCACACGATATTGTTGATTCTTCCACTATTATGACCTTCAAAAATAAAATTGATATGTGGTTATTAGGATAGTCCCAATTACAATGATCCACATTTGTGGAGGACAATCTCGATGGGCTACTGCCTTCTTTTGTCCATTCTACCAAGTAACCAAGTAAGACCAAGCAGGTAGTTCACATGAGGATGAGATGCATATTCACCAACCACCTGCACGAGACACTCAACAAGGTCCTGATACAGGAAGCCTACATACACCAGCATTGGCATACCTCTCTGGTTTCTCATGAACTCTGCCTCCATGATTCAGGTATGTTCTGGCCAGAGAACTCACCCTATTTATTCATCACTGCACCTGTTCCTCATTACCCACAGGTGAAGTCACTAGTACCTCCTTGTTATGCAGGGAGGCTATTCCCCCCTACACCCCAGGGGGGCTGTGCCCCCCTATTTCTATGATTCCTACACCATGCTGTACTTGGACCCAGGGGGTATTTTGCATCTTTAGGGTCATTGTATAGTTGCTGTGATTGACAGTCACTGTATTGTACAGTCGTTAAATTGCCTTGTTAGCTGTACTGTGCCAGTCACCATACTTGTAGTCACTATACTTGACTCGCTGAAATGTCTTCACCTAATTTACTTCACTCAATTGATGTGCTACCGACAGAGCCCACCATTCCATCCAGGCTATGCAGTTGTATGGATTGGAAGGTCTCCTCCATTAGCAGTGTCTTGGCCTGCTGTTGGATCTTGGGCCTTTGCCTGATGAGTGGCAATTATTTCTAAAAGCAAGGAGACCTAGACAAATGACATATTTGTTCCCACACAGGCCCATATTCCATCATATCCCAATGTGAAAGATTAAAAACAACAGGTATATGTATGAACTGTACATTATTTATCAATGTCCCCAGGATAGAAGTAACAGTAGGTCCACTAGGTGGTCCCGGTCCCACCATAGAACAATATTCAGTCTCTACAAGACTGTCTGGTACAGATGATTGCATAATGTTGGAAGCCAGTAGTAGCAGTCTAAGAACCCTCCAAGCAATACTTTTCACCATTTCAGGTCCTGGATTTTTGGTTGTTCCTGAGTCTGTAACAGTCACTCTATTAATGCCTGCATCAGATTAGTGTGCTGGATATGATCAGCAATGATGTATTATTTTATAAAGAACTATGTGCCCTGGTAGTGTGATTCGATGGAGGTGATGCTGAACTGAAACTTGGTGTCTTCTGGGTCATGAGTCAGCAAGGCACTGATAATAATTTCATTATTGTCAGACACCCAAATCAGGAACATTGCTGTCAGTTTCTGAAAAACAAAAGAGAAACATAGAGGAGGGCTTCAGCCCCCTCCTTCATTGGTAGGTTAGTTCTGACCTTTAAACAGTGTTAACTGATTTGCATGAAATCACTTGTCTGTGTTTTTTTTTGACCAGTAGTCCCTCAGACCTTGCTCTCTGAGGAGTTACTATGAATGGTCTTATCTGCCCCCTGATGGCTTCACATGGGCACATCAGGTATTGATGAACTCAATTCCTGTTTAAGGTGCTGTAAGATCACCCAGACTGTTTGTGTCCCTGTTTCTGCACACAGCAGAATTTCGGTATCTGGTAACAGTTGTTACCATGGTCAAGTATGCATTTTCCCTGTAGTCAGCAATTTGTACTAGAAACAGAACTAGTAAATCTCTAACAATGGATTGCACTAAAACTTAACCTATAACAGTAAATAGTTAAATGGTCACTCTTCAACTCTATACTGCAAGGAGAGTTAAAAGGCACTTAGCACTAGTAAACTAGTAAATCATTACTAATACATAGTAGCACATCTATTCCTATCAGTAATATTTACACATAAAAAAAATGTATTTACTGTATGAATGTGTGAAGTAGACTGATCCCAAAGTGTATACTAACAGCATGGTATGATAAAGGGGTATCCACAGCACGTCATTTGATCTTTAAGTTATATTGGCCACTTTTGATCAACTGTAACCTAAGCTCCAGTTATGAAACAAAGATGTGTTTTCCTTCTTCAAGTCAAACATGTCATTACCTCAGCCATAGGCTGGTCACCAGATAAACAGTCTTCCTTCCATGCCCTGCTGCTGCAATAGCTGACAACAGTACCACACCTCATACTGCAGCTTTGTAGAGCCATCAGAGTCCTAATGCCACATACAGTAGGTTTGACCTTCCAGCCTCCTATTGGCATGAGGCTTTGCCCTGGACCCCAACAGATAAAATCTGGGAAACAGTGTGGAATAATACCCACAATTTTATAAAATTTGATAACTACTGGTATACAGGCAAAAATACTATAGTACATATACTGTGTCCCAGTGAAATTCTATGAATGCCACGTCCTAGACTTCCATTATGCACAAATTGTAAGCTAGAGGTGGGTGCACTGAAACATGTCTCATGGGATTACACCCAAACCTGCCCACTCTGACAACAAGTACATGATGCCCTGAATCCCATGCTGGGACTAAAGAACATCTTCACACCTGAAAGGTGCATCACAGGACAAGGGGTTGAAACTATTGGGTTACAGGAAACATCATTTCACACTAATAACCGTCACATTTAAAAGAATCATTTTGCACCACTGCTTGGATCAGGAGACCCCAACACTTACACAATGGCACTAAGAAATCATGCAGACACTTTGCATGGAGAAAAGGCTAGCCTCAAAGAGGCATCAATACAAGGGATTCAGGAAACAAAATGGGAAAGTCCATATGCTCTCCAGGGGATTTTAATTTATAGATTTATAAAGGGGAATGAGTAAGAAATGTAGATGGCTGGGTTTGTCAGATATATTAAGGTAATACCAAGTATCCTTTTCCATCATTACTAGTAAAATGTACTGTCTCTGAGTTGTATGAGGAAGGGGCCCTGTATTTTTTTCATGATGTCATTATATTTGCATTGTCCTGTATATTATATGTACAAGCAAACTCTTCAGTAAAATATACTTATTAAAAAAGAAAAACAGGGTCCTTTGGGAGGTGGCATAACAGTGCAAAGTTGACCACCCACTGCTGGTGCTATTGAAACACTGGGTTGGGCTGGAGGTGGTGCTGTGCTGGCTGAGGATTTTCATGAATGGATGCCACTGTACTGCAATAGGTGCAGCTACATCCTTTCATGTGTGAGAAGGTTCTGGCATCAGACAGCAAAGTAGTAGCATCATGAGCCTTGCCAGTATTGGGTGTTCACTCGCACACCTCTTGTAGACTCAGCTGCAGTGGCTGCATACACTTCCCTGGCCCCAGTACTGTCGGAGTGGCCCCAAGATGTTTGTTTTGTGCATACAAGCAAACAAACATAAAACCCATTGAAATTAATTGGTCCTTTCATTTCAACAAATAATTTTTTTTTTCAATTGTTTAACCAGGAGTGGCAAACTAAGCTGAAAGCTTGTTTACAGGTGCAACCTGGGAGCACAGGACAGTTAAGTCACTTGCTCAGAGTCACACAGTATGCAAGTGGGGACTGCGAGATTCAAACTCAGGTCTCCAGAGTTGCAGCTCAGAGCCTTAAACCACTGTGCTATACTGCCTCACTGCAATGTTTTTTTTTCTTCAGCTCATAACTTTTGTTTGTGACCTACTTTTTTCTGTCAAGGTCTTTTTTTGCCCCACTTTCATGAACCCTATGGGTGTCAACTTTCAACTAACCTTCCAAAATGGTAGTTTCTGGTGGATGACAACATACGCTGTGTTCATAAGGGTGGAGCTAAAAAAGGCCTTGACTGAAAAAAGGTAGTTCAAGAGGGCAGTATCTTTCAGAAAAGGAGATATGCAAGAACAAGGGGCCAAAATATGAGGCTGGAGGTGGGAGGACTCGGGCAATGTGAGGAAGTATTTTTTCACAGAAAGGGTGGTGGATGCATAGAACAGCCTCATGAAGCAGACTGTAGGGGCAAAAACAGTTTTCAAATTCAAGAATGCATGTGACTGGCAGAAGGCAAAACTAGTGGTAGGAAGGAGGAGGTAGGCTGCAGATCAAATAAGATCTGGAGCTTATACAGTAGGTAGAGAAATTGGCAGACTAGGTAGGCCAGGTGGCCCTTATCTGCAGTCAAGTTTTATGTTTCTTCTTTTCTATGCAGGTAAAGATATTAAAAAAAAAAATTGTATGAATTAATGGAAACAAAACATTGAAATGAATAGACTGTTGAAATGAATGGGCCCTATTCATTTAAGTTAAATTAGCCAACAGAGGAACAGTATGTCAAGAATTCAGCATTAAGGATCAGAGGACCTGTGATGAGGGACTAAGGGAGGTGTCATTGGAGGAGGGAGGTGGATGGTAGGATGCATGCCTGGTGGGAAAGGGTGGTGGGTTAATTTTTAACAGTGTAGAAGTACTTAGGATAACCATGGACTTTGAGGGAGAACAGTACTGCCTAGCAGTTGTGAGGTTGGGCACCTGACCACTGGACGTTTAGGAAGGACAGTATTTCTTACAGGTGGCAAGATTGGAAATGTGGCCACCTGACTTTGAGGGGGACAGTACTACTTTCCAGTGGTAGGGTTGAGCACCTGACCACCAGACATTAAGGAGGGGCAGTACTAATTATTGGTGATGAGGTTCGCAGCGAACCACTGGTCTTTGAGAAATGGGTTATGCTCTGTGGGACATTACATAAGCTGCTGCAGGCACTCATTGACAGAAGCAGCCACTGGAGGAGTTGCGCAACCATTGATAGGAAGTCATGTCGCAGCAGAAGGAAGAAAAAAAGTCAGACAGGAAACACTGCATAGTATGAAAATCCAGCACTTTAATTGAGTGGTGAAACAATTTTGAAAAGCTTGCTTTCCAGTGGCACACCTTTATCATCGGCCAGGTCAAACAACATTGACTGTACTCTGGTTTCTAGCCACATCATTACCTCACAGGCTGACACACCTCTAGAACCTGCTTTTTCCACTGAAGCTATAACAATATGTTTGATTTGCATTCTGCACTTAAACATAAATGGGCTTAGAAGCAGAAGGGTAATACAATGGTTGTTTCCAAAAGCAGGAAAGAAGGCACTCTAAACCAATTATATTTTTCTGAATTATTTATTTAGGTTCAGTGTATCAGACCTTTAAAGCATGCTATTTCACCAGGAAAGCCCAGCTGGTGCAAGGTACCAGTCTCTATATTTAAATAAAATAAAAGCATATTACATCACAATGTATATTTCACAATGGATGGTCAGTCTATTTTAGAATACTAGAGAGCCTTATGCACTCAGAGAATGAAGCATACTTGAACCACATATCATTAACCTTTTTATCTGAAAGCAGTTTTGTGTGTATATTATCTATAACAGACCTAATTAAAAATATGTTAGAAATAAAGTAACTCATAATTTATAAAACATATTTACATGAAAGCAGCCATTGCATTTAAACTTAGTTGAGTGCTGCGTCTCTTTATTAGTAAAATATTGTCTTTTAATTAACAAACCTGATACACTGAACCTAAATGAATAACTTAGAAAAATATAATTGCTTGAGAGGGTTTACTTTCCTAATTTTTGGAGTATCTCCTGGACACTTGTAGGAACTGGACTCCTCACATTCTGATTTTACCTTTCAGGTTGGGTAGTTAGGATGGCAGCACTTGTCAATATACTGGATGCTGCAGAGCAGGAGTGAGGACTTGGGGAGTATTGCAGACTCATCCTTGAAACTGTCTGAACAGTGCTCAACAGCAGACAGAAAAGCCAGCAGAATACCTTGTTGCAATGAAGGAGAGCACTAGTAGATAAAAGGAATGAATATTGCCATTATGTAAGTGTAACCAGCCAGTCCTGGGGTTACTAGAATCCCATCAGTTTTAGAGTAGGAGAATAGTCTGAGCAGTGTTCAGAGGGATTAAATGCAGTTTATAAAACATCACATCATCATTTGCCTGGCTCTGCTGGACAGAGGATGAGGTGATGCTGCTCAGAACTCTTGCAGCAGCATCAGCAGCATTTGGCTAACAGCTGTGCTGGAGCTGTCTGAGGGTTCTTCTGAAGTTGGAGGTTAAAGGAAGAGGAGCTCACAGAGTTCTGAGGACAACAGGGCCTGCTGGCACTCTTGTTTGAGACGGAAGGACCCTCTGTTTGTGTTTCTGCCATAGTACAGAGATCCAAAGGCTGGTTTCCTAGGAAGTGGTGGCTACTAGATCCTGTGAAGCACCAGTGGGGTGAGATTTTCACACAAAAAAAGTGGAATAGGACTGAGAAGTCAGTGATTCTTTGGAGCAATCCCTTGAAAGACTGAAAGATGATCAGAGCTGCCCAGAGTGATGAGACTGTGTGTTTTCACTTTAAAAGCTATGGATTTGTGAGAGAATTGTGGACTGAAGTGTTCTTTCAAATGCCTTAAAAAGGGAATACCAAACCATGAGTACAAGGTTCATTTGAAGATAGACTGTGGGTTGTCTGTTAACTTTGTATGTGCCATCAGCTGGCTAGATTACAAGTACTCAGAACCTCTTTTCACCACAAAAATGTGCTGTTAATGTGCGGAATGTATAGATGTCTCTAGCAGCCAAGTGGAGTTGGAGAATCCCATTGTTCTGTATATGGCAGAGAGTCTGACTTTGGCCAGAGTGAGCAGCCCTCATTCATGGTTCAGAGTGGATCTAACTGGTTACAAGATACAGGTGGTAACAGTTTTCCTGCATGTGTTAACACATGTCATCTCATCAGGTGTGTTTAAGTTTAAGTGCATGGCAAGTTGGCAACCCCACAATGTGTGAACTTGTTACAGATCCAGAAATCCTCAGCACAGGCATGGATAAGTCATTTGGGAAAAGTGTGCATGTTGGATTTACAGTACTGCCAGAGTGTACAGTGTTTCTGCCTGCAAAGTTGTCATCAGTCCAGAACAGTTGACATCTGTCCAGAACAGTAAAGCCTTATAGTAGAGCTTTGGAAGATCACCATTCTTTTGTCCATCTTATAAGAAATAAAGCCATACAATACAATCCCAAAGTTTATGATTGTGAACAATCCATCTTTGTGTGACTTGTGAAATATTATTGGTGCCCCACAGATAGGAGACACACCATCCCCTGCACCTACCTCTCTCTCAGACCTGGGTTAAATAGAAATGTTACTTTTTGTACCACCCCTCACCTCCTAAATGCCCAAGCCAAGTATTTACCCTAATATGAGGGGTGATACTTATTTTCTGCCTTACAAAAGTTGGGGTGTGTGGGTTACATAAGGCACTGGCTAACTCTGTCAAGGTATTGCTTGCAGTGCTGGACACCACATTACAATAGGGGCATATCGAGCTGAAAAAGTAAAATGAAGAATGACAAATATGATTAGGCAGTTAGAAAACATGACATATAAGGAGAGGTTGAGGTACTTGTGGTTGTTTCTGATAGAAAAAAGGAGACTGAGAGGAGATAGGATTGAGGGTTCAACATTATGGAAGGCCATACAAATATAAATCAGGACTGACTGGTAAGCCAAATCCAGGATAGCAAAAAATGGGCATGAGTACCACGTGTGTGGGTGGGGTGGGGGGAGGATGGAAGTAAAGAAACTTCTTTTCTCATCCAAAAGTTAAGTTGTGGAGAGGATAAATGTAAACAGTGTAGATAGGTATCTGAAGTGAAAAGGTATTCTAGATTGCTAGGATAACAGGGAGGAGAATGTACTGGTCTACAAAGCCTTTCTTTCTCTCTCTCTTTCACTCTCTCTACATTTGTGTGAACAGTATATGCACCTGGAGTACTATATCCACATCTAGTTACTGCAGAACAAAAAGAAATCAAGAGGGCCAAGCACGAGGCCACTAAAATGATTAGCATTTTAGGAGGACAAGAACTATGAGGAGATGGGGAATATTTAGCACAGAAGAGACAGCTAAGAGAGGGCATAATCACAGTGTTCTGAACACTAAGTGGAATTGATAAAGCAAAGTATATAAAAATATGTGTTTGTTTATTAGTAAATTGGTTACTGGGAGAGGCACACAGAATTAAGATTAATTTCAAGGTGTATCCCTGGGGATGGGGCACAGAGTAAATGGGAGAAAAGGTCAAACAATACATTCAAAAAACAATAGACAAGATGGCACGAAGCAATAGCTGGTTTCAGGATTCAAATATTTGAACTGGTGAGGGAAGTGGAATTAAACGACATACACTAAACCTGAGTCAGCAAGAAATGGCAACAATCGATTGAGCGATTGACTGACAGACTGACGGATTGATTGAGTGATTGGTTGATTAATTGATTGATTGACTGATTGATCTGAAACATATTTTACCTGGGAAGAAAACAAAGCCTAAGAGAAGCTCATTTCTGGTTCTGACCGGTGGTGGTAGAGGGGTGTGTGGGAGGGACATGTCAGAAATCAGGGGAAGAAGGGAGAGCAATTTACTGGAGCTGTGTGGAATATTAAGTTCTGCTTGAAGAATGCCTATGGAATTACCATTCTGATTCTGTGGAATTTTGTGGAATTTGCATAAAAATTCAGCAGAATTTGTCAAAATTGAAATTTCATTTATTTTCCATTCATTTTAAAAGGTCACCTTCCAATTGACACTAAATTTGGTAAGTAGATAGTTAATAAATGCTTACATAAGTGTACCAAATGTCAGAGTCATAAGTTGGACAGGGCAGAGGTATGGGTCTCATCTTTTGATCAAACTTTTGTTTTTGGTTATTTCGATCTAATTTTAAATGTTCTTATCTAAATTTCGCTCACAATTTAAGGATTTAGCTAAACATAAAACATGGGTGTGTGCACCACATTTTAAATCTCAAGCTTCAAAGGGGATGAGTTATAGGTAGCCAAACAGTTTGCCAATGTTTAGAATTCTGTTATTTTAGCATAATTTTGACAGTATTCATTGAAATGTTATAACATTTTACAGGTTTACAGGTTATTATCACTACATTTATTTATGTGCATAGGTTCAAATTTCCAGCTTCAAATAGGACTGAGGTATATCCTGCCAAACATGTTGCCAAAATTTAAATTTCAGTTATTTCCACTACTTTTGAAACAACATATCCATTGAAAAAATAACATTGCCAAATGTAACCAGATTTGAAACATTTAAACTGCTATACCATGTGGTCATTTATGACAAAGTTCATATTACAGCTTTACATTTGACTGAATTAAAAGTAGGCAAACTTTCCCAACATTTTAAAATTACATTTTGCAAGAATGTAAACTGCAAATTTATACACCATAAACTTTAAAACTAGAAGATGCAATGTTATTACAGTCATAGCCAAAGACATAGATAGATATTTCCTGAAATTTCTGTGACATTTCTAGAAATCTCCTGCTTTCTCCCTTTACACAGTAGGAGTAGCAGAGAGAAACTATTTTGAAATTTCCTAAATATCTGAAAATATCTGGCCATGTCTGTGCTACTACTATAAATTTGGTAGGTTCTTAGACCTCACAAAGAGACTGTGTTTGACAATTTTATTAATTGTTTGCTGCCAGAAAGTGCAAAATAACATACATACTTAAAGTCAAATTCCATGAGTCTTTGTGAAAACTGTGGAATTTCATGAAAGGTCCATATAATTGGAATTTACTAATTTCACTAACATTATCTGGGAATTTGAATTAAAGGATAGGGGTATGAGAGGCAGGTAATGCAGGGGGTCACCAGCTTCAGGAGTTAGAGGCATAGTTTTACCAAGAAATGGACAGCTGAGCTGGGTAGCACACCAGTGATAGACCCCCTCCCCCCAGTTGGAGAAAGGAAGCAAAGAGTGCCAACATTTGTAACCTGAATGCAGGATTTATAAAGCTCACACTAAGCAAATTGATGATCTAGAGAGCCTGATATACATACAAGTCTGGGACATAAAGGTGCTCAAAAAAATGTAGAGGGGAAGACAATGTCTGGGGCACCAGGAAGGAAGAATTCTTGCTATTCCAACAGGATAGTTTGACAGCAGTAGGAGTACGTGACTCTTGTTTTAAGGGATTTTGTCACTGTAAAGAACAAAGAAGATATCAGTGGGATCAGTAGTTCTACTGAGTCAATCTGGTTATGCTAAGTGAGAAGGGAAGGGGCAAAATAGTCACCCAAAGAGGAACAGCAGGACTGCAAAAAGCTAGGCCCATCTTATCAAATGAAGTAGTAATACATACATTGTGAATGTTAAATTGCACCAAAAGAATGCTGGATGCTTCATCAATATGCTACCATAAATGTTTGAGAAAATACTACCAGTATTTTTTTTTCCGCAGTAAATGTAAAACTTTTAAACTAATAAGACACCAGGATACACTGACATTGGATATGCATCCCAAATCTTAAGTCTATACCTGCAAGAGCAGAGAAATTAAAACATCCCAATTTTTGAGAGTTTTCACAAAATTTTGCAAATATTTACATAGTACAATGTTGACCCCTGTAACTTAAAAGTCTCTAATCCAATTTTCTATATTTAGAAGATTCCATGACCATTACAAAAACATTATGTGTACTAATTTGCACATGTCTAGCACCAAATGTGCCTGAGTTATACAGTATCCAGATAAACTTTTCATAAAATTTCCCACAAAAAATAAAATGACAGACTTTGGGTACCTATAATTTTGAGATAATGCATCCTAATGTCATGAAATCTGGCACATTTTAGAATACCTATCATCAAGTAATCATACTATATTTAAGATCTGTGGCCCAACAGACAGCTGAGGTATATGTAGATAAAAATTGTCATGAAATTTCCCACAAAAAAATAAAATGATATTCTTTGAGCACCTATAATTTTGAGACAATCCATCCTAATCTCATGATATTTTGCATGTCATTAGAGATCCCCACAGAAAGTAAGCATGCCATATTCCAGAGCTCTAGCTCAATATACGGCTGAGGTATTGCCAAATTAATAAATTTTAAAAATTCCACAAAATTTCACAGAATTTAATTAAATGTCTTCACAATTCCACAAATTCAGATTTTTCTCATTCTGTGCAGCACTACACTTTACAATACACAGCATCCAGCATTTATACAGACAGATATCTATAAAATGCAGTGAGGATATACAATAGGGATTAAATACAAAGCAAGTGAAGCAGAGGAAAATGAGTGTTGGTAATGATTTGTTTAGTTTGCTTAGTTTATTATGAAATGAACTTTAGATAACAAGTGTCTTTTTTTCAAAGGTGTCCCAGACAATCATTTTTATACAATATACTTGGTGCACATACAGTATATAATACCATATCAGGGTACACAATAAAACATAATTGTTATTAAAGTACAACATACTTATAGTATAGAATAGCATGTCATATTCATACAGCGACACTAAACATGCTTATCAATAGCCAGTGTGACAATTATCTAAAACAACTGCCACTCTTAAAACCATCTAAATACATTCTAATACTGCTCTTAAACTGATACAATGTTTGACTATTAGGGACCACCAGGGGATAGGAATTCCACACTTTGATTGCCCTATAGCTAAAAAAATGTCTGTCCCTGTATAGTTTTACAATACGGTAAGTCCAGCTGCAAGTTCTTTATTGACCTGGGGTTATAAGAATTTGAACATGTTGATACAATTATGTTCAAATACCTTGTACTCAGGCCATGTAACAGTTTCAAACACAAAATTTCAGAGTACTGAACTCACAAGTCTATAGGTAGCCATCCCACCCAAGCATAGAGTTCACAATGATGAACCCCTCTGTTTTGTATCCAGCACAAATCTACATGTCCAATTAAATGCTATCTCTAGTCTGGGCAGCACTGCTGAAGCATAGACAGCTAAACCGTAGTCTATAATTGAGAGTATTAAACTCCAAGCAACCACTCTACACATTTCTTGATCAAATGTATCTTATTTATATACAGCAAGCTCAATCTTACATTTTGTATTATATAGTCAACATGTTTAGCATAGGACAGTGTGGATATACACTCCTAGATATTTAAACATAACTGTACCTGCTCTAACACATCCCCAGTTACAGTTTTTATTTACAGTTGACAACCTTGCCCAATCTTCTTAGAACTGCTGAAGATAATACATTTGTTTCTTGTTTCACATTTAATACAAATTTGCTTTCTAGAATCAAACCCTGGACTCCAGCAAACTCCATTTGTAACAGGCTGGTTAGAGCAGGTACAGTTTTCCCTCTGGTAGCCAGGACTGCATCGTCAGCATAAACTATACCTTTGTGGTCCTGGCGGTCAAGGATGTCCATCCAAAAGACTGACTAGTAGCAGTCCCAGTATTGATCCTTGTAGGACTCCAACACTAACAGGCTTTAAAGATGAGGTGGTATTTCCTAGTTTTACTTTTTGCATCCTACCACTCTGGTAATTCTCAAACCATCCACATGCAATTTGTGGCAGATCTACTTCAGAAAACCTTTTGACTATCAGCTTATAATTCATAAAATCGAAGGCTTTGGTAGGTCAATATAGACTGCCCTAGCCAAGTCCCCACTGTCCAAGGCATCACTCAGAAAGTCAATATAATCTAACAAAGTTGTTGTAGTGCTTCTCCTTTTCTTGAAACAATATTGTATTTCTGTTAAAATACTGAATTCCTCAATGCGAACCACAATTTGGGCATAAACTATTCTTTCCAATATCTTAGACAGTGGGGACAGGACAGGTCTATAACTACAAGTAATTGTGACACATCCCCATTGTACACACTGGGATACTGTAGCTCATTTCCACAGTGATGGGACCTCCTGTGTACACAAAGACAAATTTATTATTTTCAAAATGGGGACTGCAACTTAATCAGCAGCCAATTTCAGTAATTGTATGTGTATTCCATTGCTGCTCACTTTTATTTTTAGAGTAATTTTATTCAAACATTTGATAATTTCATTTCTAGTCACCTTTCTAAAATAAAAGTTCCTAGTTATATTTTTGTCTGATGCATCTGTGTTTACTTTACTAGCAATTATATCAGGTATGTGTTCTGTCATTTTACTGAAAAAAGTTATTAATTTCATTTCTGACCTCAACAAGATCTGTCAATAGTCCATGATTCCTGTTCAGTGCTTGTGGTATGATTTTCTTGTCCTTTCTGAATACTTGGTTAATAACTTTCCAAAATTTCTCAGGGCTTTTTGCCTCCTCCTTCTGTTTATTACAAAAAATTCAGCTCTAGTACTCATCATAAGCCAGTTGCAGCTATTTCTCAATTGTTTATATGCCATTTTATTTGTCTGTGTACCACTATCTTTGAATGTAAGTCATGTGTTGTCCCTCTTTTTCATTGTGTTCTTATGTTCACTTGTTATACAGGCCTGCACTTCACACTTCTTTCTAATTCTGCCAATTGGCGTATATCTGTCAGATAGTCATATTGACTTATAAAATAATCTAAGGCCAAATCCAATGTCAGAATGCAACCTAAAATGTCCTATCAGTTTCAGCTAATCACTATTTAGAAACATCTATGTTATAATTAGGGAGTTTCCTGATGTTAATCAAGACTGGTTTGGGTTTTCCCACCCTAGCTGACCAGCAGCACAATACAGACAAATGATCATATAATATGTGGGGATGCACCTAAACCTTTTTAATTCTTTCACATTTTGAAACCAAAATCCAATCTAAGAATGTCTTAGTATCCTTTTTTAAGTAAATCTTGTTATATTTTTTACTACCTGTATTAAATTTAGACTAGCAATTTTATCCCATATAACTTTTTTCTTCATCCAGTCATTCTTAAAACCCTCCTGGATGATTTTTTTTTCACAACTGAAATTTAACTGGGCAATATACTCACTAAAATAGTTAATCCTTAAATCACTATCAACTGGAAGGATGTATGTAGCTAGCACAAGTAACTGCTTTGCCCCTGCCAGAACAGCTGTAAACTCACATTCTGGTCTGCTTCGCTTAATATTGATTCTTCTTCTGCTACCAAATAGTCTCTAAAATCGATAGCACAGCCACCTCCCCTTTTCCCAAGTCTATCCAATAAAGACAATTTATCTAATGCTACTATGGAGCCATCTGTTTAATGATATGGCCCAGTAAAATAATAAAATGCAGGAGATGCCCAATGATGACAAGTAGGGATAATCATCTTAAGGTAAGTTCCCTTTCCCAAGAAGACTGCTATATTAATAGTAGATTAGTATTCAGATGACCTTCTGACTGCAAAAATAGAATTCCTTACAAGTATTTTACCAGTCAGTTAATTTAGCCTTCAGTTTAGCAGTCATTCTGACCTGATACTAATGTTAAATACTGCTAACATATTTAATAACAGTCATTAGCAATCAGAAGCAGTATAAAGATTTCACAGAACAATGGTAGCAGTGCACAAACAGCAACCTAAAATAAATACAAAGAGTTACTGAAGATTGTGACATATGATTCCACAAAATCTTCAACTGGACCATAAAACACACATAGTTTTGCAAGAACCTTGTTTTCATTAAGCAAACAATTTATTGATACCCATGTTGACAGACTTTCACAGAGTTGAAAAATATCTAGCATACTCCATGAGCACCTGTGCAGAACACAACTCAATCAGTAAAAGTTGCTGAAATCATAGAATCATAGAAATTGGCAGCAGAAAAGGACCCTTCAGCCCATTGAGTCTGCCCTCCTGTTCCTCTTAGTCCACCTTCCTCCCACTTACAGTTCCTCCCAGTAATGCCATGTGTCTGTCCCATGCTTTTTGAAGCCTGTCACAGTATCAGCCCCACCAATTCCTATGGCAGCCTTTTCCAGGATTCCACCTCTCTCAGTCAAGAGGTTTATAAACATTTTTAAAATTACTTTTTTGCTATGCTTAAGAATAATTCAGAACAGTTTAGAACAGATTATATTTAGCTTACAGAAGAGACAGCTAAGAGATGGCATAATCACAGTGTTCTGAACACTAAATGGAATTGATAAAGCAAAGTATATAAAAATATGTGTTTGTTTATGAGTAAATTGGTTACTGGGAGAGGCACACAGAATTAAGATTAATTTCAAGGTGTATCCCTGGGGACGGGGCACAGAGTAAATGGGAGAAAAGGTCAAACAATACATTCAAAAAACAACAGACAAGATGGCACGAAGCAATAGCAATTTTTGAATATTTAAATGATTAAATGCAAACATTATAACAAGACTGACACATCAGCCCACTGGTGCAGAGGCATGGTGACCATCTGTATCACTGATGACCTGGGTTCGAGAGGGACCCAGGATGTCAGAGAAACTGGCTGGGGAGGGAAAAGGTTGAGCATCCTGAGGACAGTTCTCCTTCTCTGGGATGAGGGTGGGTAGCATGACTGGCACTTGCTGTCCTTTGGCAGAGGTCAGGAGGATGGTTGTAGTGGGCACTGACATAGTTCAGAGGCGGGGATAGATGTAAGTGTCAGCTTGGACATCTTTGTATGTATTTTCCCCTTGGGGAGCATAGCAGTAAAAATCATTCACCAACTAAATGAAGTCACCCAGACCTTGCTGCATGCCCCTGACCCTCACCTTCAATACTGCTTAAGCCCTGCCAGGAAGCCAACAGCCCTGCATGGGGGGTAATCTGAGATGTTGGAAACCTCCACCTCTGCCATAGTAGCAGTTCTGCCATGGAGCACTGCAGGGGAGTGAATGAGCCACAGTGCTCAGGTGGAAAGGGGAGCTGGTGGGATGCTTGGTGGAGTAGCAGTAGGGTGGTGGGGCAACCTATGTGGGTCAGGTAGAACCCCTCCAAATCAAATTATAAGATTGAACTACTTTACAAGGTTTAACAATGTGGGCCAGCATGCCAGCGCAGTGGTAGTGACTGCTTGCAACACTGATGATATGAGTTCGGTAGTGAACTCAGGCCATTGGAAGACTGGGCATGGGGGTGTGGAGAAGGATAAGCATCCCAAAGACTGCTCTCTTTATCTGGAGTGCAGCAGGCACGGCATGTGGCAGACACTGACCTCTGGTAGTGGATATCTGACTAGCAGCTCTTTACATTGCTGTCACAGAACTGATACTGGAACACTGTGGCCATGCTTGAGGCATGGTGACATCACTGGAGACAGTTCTGCTGCAGATAGAGAAAGGGATGAGGACCTTCCTAGATCACAGTCAGGCTCTGAAGAAGATGATACAGGGGATAGCCTGCCGGTACAGTGGCAAGGCATCCCGGGTTTGAGAATGGACACAGGCAGCAGAGGGCTGGCTAGGTGAAAAAGAACTGTGCATCCAAGGGCTGGCTCTCCTTCTTCAGGGGGAGGGAAGGCTAGTGCCCAGCACAACAAAGACTCCTGGCAGAGGCAAACCTGCAGCATTATAATAAGATTGGACTACTTTACAAAGTTTAACATTGTGGGCCAACACACCAGTGCAGTGGTAGCGACCACTTGTAACACTGATGATATGGATTCAGTAGTGAATTCAGGGCATTAGATGACTGGGTAAGGGTGTGCAGAGAAGGGTGAGCATCCCAAAGATTGCTCTTCTTCTCTGGAGTGCAGCAGGCACTGGCACCCGGTAGACACCGACCCCTAGTACTGTATACCCGACTAGCGGCTCTCTATAACTTGCCATTGCAGAACTGTTATGGGAACACAGTAGTGGAGCTTCAAGGCAGGGTGATGTCACTGGAGACAGTTCAGCTGCAGATGGAGGATAGGTCAGAGACCTTCTTAGGTCAGTGTCATGCTCTGAAAAAGCTGGTCCAGTGCACTGGGCCACTGGCACAGAGGAAAGGCATCTGAATGCAATGCCAAAATGTGGCTATGGGAACAGACTCAGATATCAGAAGACTGGCTGGGTGAAGAAGGATTGAGCATCCAAGAGACTGCTCTCCTCCAAGGGAAGGGAGGGCTAGTGCCTGGCATGATAGAGACCCCCGATGGAGGCAAACACACAACATTATAATAAGGCCACGGGATCTACTGCAACTGGTGCCTAGATGTCAGGGAGGTGGAACAGACTTTGGGCATGTCCCATGGATGTCATTGCACATCCCACCTCCATGGGAGTACTGCAGTAGCAAACATCTGGTCCCCAGGCTTGATGCCTCTGCTTTGCTGCTGTTTTCACTGCCCTTTTTTGCCCACTGTGGAGTCCCACTCCCATGGTCCCATCCTGGGGGGTGCCATTTCTTGTCCATTGGAGGGGGGTGCCCACCTGGCACCCTGAACAGGGGGATAAGCCAGGGTATGATGGGATGGTGCAGATTGGGGGCTAAGCTCCCATGGCAGGGATTTGGGGCATGGGCCAGAACAAAAGCTGGTTCAGGCAACAAAGGCAAAGCTGGATGTCATCTCCATTGCACTGCCAGCTGTGGTCACCTAGGTGGTCACTTAGGTGGCAGTAGTGCAGCAGAAGCAGTGACCCACCCTCTGGTATGCTCAGTTCTCCTTCTCCCAGCTGACTCATAATGATCTGGGCTCACTTCCAAACCTGAGTCACTGGCATTGTGGTGGTAGCATTACTGCTGTGCCAATGGGCTGGTCCTGAGACCATTTTTATAATTTATTTTGTTGTAGTAGGTTCATATATCTGGCAACAGCATTCCTCTTTTCTCCCATGACAGAGAAGTCCTGGGAGGGGCAATAGAGGGTAAAAAAGGTAGCATGCATTATCAGCTTTGCTCTGCAAAGTAAGCATTTACACTTTTGGGGCATTGCAAAAGTGAAAGGTACAGGTATCCCGTGAAATGAATAAGTGCAAAACAGCAAGGAAACAAGAACACTTCCAAAATAGCAAATTTAGCCAGCCTGGTGGCACTGAGGGTTGAGGTGCTGGATGCCACACCTTGTATCATGCCTGTGACCTGGGTTCAGGAATAAGCTTGGGCTGCTGAGGGTCAGCAGGGGGAGGAGAAGATTGAGCATCCGGAGGACTGCTCTCGTCTTCTGGGGTGGGTTCGGGGAACTCCTCACTCAGCGGCGGCACCTGGCAGAGGCTGGGGGCATTCATCCAGAAGTGAGGAACAAGCAGTTGGGAACTGGTAATGGCCAGCTATCCATGGGGGGTCCTGTGCTGATGCCATTGCACACTGCACCAGGGGGCATGACAAAAAGAAAAATCTGTGGAATACTGAGGAGGTGATGAGGACCTCAGGACCAACCCTCACATCCCCAACACTAGGCTTCCACTCCGGTGATCCCCAGGCACCACCCATGAAGAGATGAACCCTTTAATTACAGACAGATGCTGCCAAGGTAGGGAGTGGCAGGCCTTCCCCAGGGGGTGATCGGGGGCTGGGAAAACTCTCTGTGAGAGGGATCACTATGAGGTGTCACAGTGGGGACATAGCAGGGGCAGTGTTGACTGGGCACCTCTGAGAGATGCTTCGGTGCAACAGAATACAAAAATAATTCAGGGGAAAAAAATAGCAAATTTCATTTTGATGACCTTATACTACCAGTGATACCAATCAAGAGAGGTTTGCGTGAGGTGTCTGGTCAGGGGCCTAGAAGGGGAATGCAGCAGCAGGAGGGAAGTCAGACAGGGCAGTTTTGGCTACTGATTGAGTGGTCAACTAGAGGGATGCTGGACTTAGAGCTGGTCTAGTTGCAGGGAGTTTTGGGGAAGTAGAGGGTGGTTAAGCTGTAGAGTGGTGGTTCAGCTACAGGGAGGGTGGTAGGGAGGTTAGACCAGCTGCATGGATGGTAGCTGGCTATGAAGGGGAAGGTGGTGTTGTGGAAGGGAGTAGAGCATGCAAAGTGAAAAAAGAACTCACTAAAACCCATGGTTTGTTGCCATGACAACCATCATAGAAATAATGTTGTCATACCAGTCTTATGCTCTTAAGACAAATGTCACCTCAGTGATGGCATGTTTACTCAGTCACTACTATTTACAGCTCAGGATTTATATCTAGGCCATTTGCAATCATTTGATCTCCCTAGGGCCTATTCATCTTCTGAAGAATTGTATTTATTTATTTATTGATTTACTTGTTTACTGGGTAGGGTGCACTGGTCGAGTCGACCATTTAGAGGCATGACCCGGGCCTAGTAGGCACAATAACAAAACAAAAATTATAATATCAAAAGTATAACAGTAGCACTGGATGAGAAACAATTGAGCAGAAAAGCAGGACTTCACAGAAAATGAGATCCTTCATCTTCATTTGACAACCCTAGGTAGGTAAATGGTTAAATAAAGTTAGTCTTCTAAGATGCCCCTCATGTATTCATCCTTATGACCCAAATATTTTGCATAAATAATCTGGAACCTCTTGAGAAACTGACAGATTGCACTTGTCTGATGCTTTAAAATCTAAAAAAAACAGCCTTCATTTCCCATAACCCCTTGGCTTCTTGGCAGGATATGATGCTGCCAGAGTAATTCACTTCCTAGTCTTTTTGCTGTTCTCAAAGCAGGTTTGACCAGTTAGAACTGGTTTGTGATCTGAGCTGGATGCTTCTTAGAGAGCCTGCCTAGAAAAACATAAACATTTTCAGATACTGTTCTACAGTTTTTTAAAACTTTAACTCAGTAAAGAACTTCTTATTCTAGGAAGAGTTGCAGACAGAGAGTCTTTTAGCTTGAATACATTGGCCTGGATATTCAAAGAGGTTGCACCTGGCACAACAGGGTTGCACTGGCGCAACTCTGCATTGTGCCCCAGCGGGATATTGGAAAGGCTGCCTAGTGCAGCACAAATCCCTATGCACCAGGGTGCAATGTAATCGTATGTGGCACAGATGCAGTGGGTGTGTCCATGCATATGCAGCACATCCCGATATTCAGCCTGGGATGTGCGGCACATATGCTGGTGCAACCATGCATTGTGCCACATAGGGGGGCTCAAAGCTGAGCCTGTGCAGAGTAGGAACAAATCCCTGCCACCCACAGGTGGGCTTTAGTATTGCAGGGTGCAACACAGCAGCCCAGCCATAGGTGGCCATCCGCCCACCCAGAACACCATCCACAAGCACACACTGAACCCGGTGGTGAAGTGGAATCTCCCACCCGTAGCTGCGATCATGCAGTATATGTTTAAAGATAAATCCCTGGTAGTCTAGTGGCCCCCCTGTGTGTTCTATTTCCTGATAAATATAGTACATGATCATCCCTGGTGGTCTAGTGGTTCCTCCCCACCCGAGTCCCCGATTCCTCAATATATGCCAGTATGACCATCCCTGGTGGTCTAGTGGGACACCCCCCCACCCATTGCCACAATCATGGTAAACCTCCATAATTAAATGCCCTGGTGATCCAGTGGCACCACCCTCCACCCACAAAGAACTCCTTGCCCACCCCACTCTCCCCATCATCGGCAGAGCAGTTGCATCCCACCTGCATACCATCCAGCCACCTGCGGATGACAGATACAGTATAGACTCTAAGCCCATCAGTCCCAGTGTGGACCAATGGGCTTGCAGGGCATACTGTACTAGACAGCCCCAAATGTGAATGACTTCATTCACATATTTGGGACTGTCTAGCAGCCAGCATGCCCTGCAAACTCATTGGTCTGCATCAGGACCAATGGGCTTATAGCCCATACTGTACCTGTCATTTGGCAGGCAGCTGCAGTGGTATGCAGAGAGGCAGCCACCCACCGATAATGGGGGACCGGGTGAGAAAGGGGTTCTGTGTGGGTGGAGGGTGGGGTGCCACTCAGATAACCATGGTATCTAATTACAGAGGTTTACTGTGATCACTGCAATGGGTGGAGGGGTTCCACTAGACCACCAGGGATGGTCATATTGACATATATAGAAAATTAGGGACTTGGGTGGGAGGAGGGACCCCTAGACCACCAGTGATGGTCATGTATCATATTTATCGGGGAATCGGGGACTCAGGGGGACCACTAGACTACTAGGGATTTATCTTTAAATATATATACTGTGCGATCGTATACAGGGCGGGATACCTCGATCCCCACTGCACATATCATGCTGTGCAGGGCACCAGGCACAAGTCACTGCTGCTCTCAGGTAGCAGCATGTGCAAATGAGGCCATAATGACATGCAAACGGCCCCATTTGTGCCTTGCATATATTATGCGGCTTCATTTGCATGCCCCTGCTGAAAATCGTGGGCAATGCACCAGTGCAACTGCACTTGTGCTGGTGCACCCCTGTGCTCCCTATCTGTGGCTTGCACCAGTGCAGTGCCACTGCACCATGCACAGTATGTGCGCTGATGTGCCATATTCAATGGTGCTGCGCCATGGTGCATCCTTGTTGAATATCACCTGGACCTGGCTCCGCGCATCACAGTTGCACTGTGCCCATGCTTGCACCACTGCCTGGCACAGTCTGAATATCCGGGCCATTGTGTTTTTGGAGCAGGCTTCCTGCTGTTCTGGGTCAGACTTTATTTATACTTCCTTGCTGTAAATACGATTGCATTATTTGTTTTTACAGCATGTATAACCTTTTGTCTGACAGAAAATGGCTTTTCAGACTAAGAAATGGGTACATTCCTTGTTTTTACAGCATTTTTAAAGTTGTGTTTGACAGAAAATGGCATTTCAGACTAAGAAATGTGCAGCTGCAATTACTACAATGTGTTTGGGAGAGGAGCTGGTTTGCATTCAGTTGCAGTGTTTCTAGCTGCTGTGGGTATCATGTTGCAAGCTGCAAGCTTGATTGTTAGCTGAAGTGAGTGTGACTCTGTATGAATAACCTGTAGTCCACTCAGCTGTAGGAATGAGTGTTTAGAAACAAGATCACACTAGAAATTAAATAGGTCCTGGGTAAAATGAGTTACAGTATAAACTAAAAATATTTAAAAATGCATAATATTCAGTAGGAGGAAGTGTAGATTTTTTTTTCATCTGTTCTTTGTAAACTCCCACCTCCTAGCCCAACACCTTATTGGCCTAGTCACTTTGCAACTTCTTAGATTTCACTATACAGCTGAAGTAATTTGGAAGCATTTGCAAGTGATGGGTTATATTGCCATCGACACAAATATAGCTGGTGTAACCTCCCCCCAACGATGGTAGTCTGTACCCCCCTCCAACAATCAAGGCTGCTAGGATATCAGTTCATATCCAATTTCTTTGCTTTCAAGAACTTTTGTGCTAACATATGTCTCACTCTTTTTTTCTTTTTTTCTTTAACAGGTCTACAGAGCACCCTACAACCCATCAGATAAGTAGTATTTAAATGTTTTCACCTGTCCTAGCTGTAGTCTTATCTTTCTCAAGAACTATGGATCCTTTTTAATCATTCTCTATTCTTATTTTACAGGTGCCCCATCTACAGTATGTTTTCTGGATCTCTCCCTTAAGTTCACCCAGAAGCAGGTAAGCGCTACCTTTAATTACTGCCTTTTCTAAACTGGGGTGAACTATATTGTGGAGATTTCTTCCTCAGGCCCTACTTATACTGCCCTTGTTGATCCTCAAACCATTCTGCTCATACAAAGGGCAACCCTTTACAGGTCTTACATTCATGTCTTACCTATTAGGTAAGTACAGTCTGATTTGGGTGTACTGGGGTTATGTGTGTGTAATTTATTTTTAAGGATATAAGGAACTCTAGGTCCCTCATGTCCCTGTAACTATCACTTCAGAGCTGAATAACAATGATATGAAAATGTGTATTTTAAGGCCTTCCTTAGGCAAGGCATTTTTATTTCTAAGGCACCCAGGCCCAGGCCCTCTGGGCACCAACATGATAAGAAAAAATGTATAAAATACAAAACACAATTATGACAGCAGCAGGAAAGTTAAAATCAATGCTCCACAAATTGAATTACATATAAAGTTAACTTTAATATAATAAAAGATAAAGCCACTTATTCACTGAAAGCCTGGAGGAAGAGGTGGGCCGTAAGTCTCTGCTTAAAGACACCAATCGAGGGGGCCTCCAGGACTGCAGATGGAAGTGCATTCCACAGGGTTGACCCATTGACCCTAAACGCTTGGTCACCAGAGGTCTTGAGCTGAACCCTGGGGATGTCCAGGAGGCCCCTTGAGGAGGAGTGGAGGGTATGGGAAGAGGTCACAGCAGAAAGAGGTCACAGGCATCAGGAGCTCAGACAGGTACCCACACTACTACCCAGCAGGTGTGCTCTTATTTTTTGGGAATCCATTTCGTCAGTACCTCAGATTTTTAGAATTTCCAGTTTAGAGTCTGATTCTAGTTTGCCTCCAGTTAAGGCATAGGAATGAAATGTGTGGTGGTATTCACAGTCAGTCTTTGGAGTTGATTTGATTAAGCAGCATGTAATCTGTATTTGATCCATTTTTTTGGGCGCCATGGATTTTTTTACTTTTGGAACTTGTGCTAACTCTCTGTTATTAAGCCAAAGTTGAATGTGTACCACACCTCTTCAGTGTTGTGAGTGGTTGAGTGTAAGGGTATCTGCCACTAGTCAAGATAATGAAAACTGGTTTTACAGTTTCCCTAGTAGATCCTTTCAGCGGTGCCAGTCTTATGGTTTGATAGCCCCATGGCCATTTGACCCTCACTTATCGTATGCTTGGGTTGGCAAGTAACCTGCAGGCATCCTAAAGCTGTTTTGGAAGTTGTTGCCCAGCCAGTGTTGCCCCTGGTGTGCCATTTAGCAGGTCTAGTGGCTGAATTAAATAAAACAGTTGTTGTTTTAAAAGGCAGTCAGGAACACACTAACCAGTATTGAAAACACAGCTGCCATCAGCAGATTAGCCTCAGTGCTGTCCCTGACAAAAAATGTAACCTGGCTGTGTCTATATGAATTAATAGTGAACGTTGTCTGGAAAATGCCTTCATTTGAAAAAGTCAGAAATGTAACGCAGACTTTCCTACTTTTGCAGGGTGGGGGGCTTACACCCGAAACAAATCTGAGGCTCTCTTGTTGCTTTCTGTGTGACCAGCGTTTGAGTAGAAGGGCTAGCCAGGGGCAAGTTGCAGAGGAAGGGAGTTGATGTGCCTCTGAAAATGTCTGAGGGTCTGTGATTCTGTCCACAGAGAAAGTTGGGGGAAGTTAATGTTACCCACCATCTTGCACTGGGACACATAGATAAAGACAGTCCCTCAAACGTGGTTCAAAGACACATCAATACAAACTTTTCTCCCAACTTGCCCCTGGTCAGTATGTAAAACAAACTTCTCTCCACCCCCCACATTTTCTGTGTGGGGAAAACAAAAGCAACACAGGGCCTCAGATTTTGCAGGAGGGGGAGCTTTGGGCACTATGTGTCCTTGAATAAGTCCAAAGGTCTCTAGGTTTTTGCATAGAGAATGGCAAATTGAGTGGTGGGGGTTGCATGATGCACTAATCAAGTTGGGGGGGTTGGTTCTTGAGCAAATCTGAGGACCTCAGACCAAGCTATGGGCATGTGGTGTCACATCCTATATTGCCTACACAGTGTATGATCCCTGTAAACTTGCTCTGTGGAAGCAGGCAGAGACCCTCAGACTTGCTCAGGAACCCAGCCATGCCACTCCCCCAAACTTGTCTGGGGCAAGCAACAGAAACCCACAGGTTTGTTCAGGGATATACAGGATGTGAGCCCACCCCCAATGCAGACTTGCTCTAGGGATGCAGTCATTTGTTTACCTCAAACACAAGTTTGCAGGTGTTTTTCAGGGATCATCTGACTTGTCCATCCCTACAGGTCCATGGGTGGCTGTCTGTGTTTGGTGCAGTAGGAGGGACTGTCTGTGTTGGTAGTATGGGCACACAGTTGCTGTGGGTTTGGTGGGGCGGGGAGGCTGTCTTGCTGGTGGGGCAGGAAGACTGTCTGTGTCTGGTTGGGTTGTGAGACTGTCCATGTTTGGTGGGTCAGAGTGGGGAATGGCCAGCTGGTGTGGTGGGGATAGTGGCAGTGATGGTGGGTCAGGGTGGGGAGAGTGCCCACACTAGTGGGGTGTGGACACTGGTCATGCTGCTGGGGTGGGGATGGTGGGCATGCTGGTAGGATGAGGTGGGGAGAGTGGCCGTTCTGGTGGTTTGGTATTGGGAGAGTGGGCGTGCTGGTGGGATGGGATGGGGTGGGGAGAGTAGGTGCGCTGGTGGGATGGCGTGGGGAGAGTGGCCGTGCTGGTGGGATGGGAAAAGAGTGGTCATGCTGTAAGATTCTACATTTAAATACATAGTTACTCAGCTCACATTCCATTTATGTCCACCCCATTCCATAAATTTATTTATATTTATAGCTCATCAGGGCTCTTTCTATTTACTGCTCTGTGTTTTTAATTATAGACTATCCTGGCCCATATGCTATTCTTTTCCTCCCCCAAGTCTTTAGTAGCCCTTAGTGCTCTGAAATTAGCTGCTGTGCAGCTGTGTTGTATGCAGTTCTTGCTGTTTCCATGACTTCTTAGGGAGACCAAATATTCCTCCCTGCCTGCCTCCCACCACTACTTTTAAGCCCACTTCAAGCATTGGCCTTTGGTTGCAGTGCGGCTTTTCCTTTGTGGCCCCTATCCTGTGTGTCTGCTCTCCAAGTCTCTTCATACCAGGCCCCTAAGGGCACTTACACAGCCACCATGCGGCTTAGCTGGCAGTTCCTGCCACCTACTGCTGGCTGCCCACCCCTCTGGACCTTCTTAACCATCCCCTCCTCCAGACCCTCTTAACCAGCCCCTCGGGAGTCTTCACATAGCTGCTTTGTGGCCGATTGGTAGAGGAAGGTAAATATCTCCATCTTCTTTCCAACCCACATGGAGTAGGTTAAAGCATGAACTCCATACAGGCTGAGACTGGGAATTAAAACTGCCTGCCAGCACTGTCACTCTAATACAGTAGTGCTAAACTGATGGTTGCATAGCAACAGCAACAGCATTTCTGATCGGCAGGTTTCTGACCAGCCTACCTGTCTACTACATGCAGTCAGAGCCCAGGGACACCCCCCCCCCAGATGCCAGGGAAAGGTTAAATAGAATAACAAAAAAACACTTTGCCACTAGCCACGAGGGAGTTGGCCCACTACACCACCAGGGCTATACATTTAAAACACTGGCCTCCTGGGACAACTCAAGACCCCTGAATCACCGGTGTCTCTTTAAATGATGCAGGGACCACAAGCTCAAGAGTACCCCCACTAGCCCATTAGGGCTACTACTTAAATCTGCTGGTCACCAGCAAGCCAACTTGTGGCGCTAAGGGGGTTTTGTTGTGCCCTCAATATCTCTTTATTATTTTCTTAGCTGTCTGTATTTCCTATCTATGTTTTCCTTACTATGACTTCAAGTGTAGTTTTTCCTCTAAAACTCCCCTTCCTTTACTCCTGTGCTGTACTGTACCCCTTTGTTTTTTGTTATTTAGTATACATTTTGGTCATGGACACCCAGACCCCACTGCTCTTCATCACACGCGCTCTCTCTCTGTCACTGCTATGTGTTCCCCATAGTAATCTGTTTTTTTCACTTTATTTCTACAGGTTTGGCCAGACTCTATACCAATAAGATAATTATCTTTGTTTAACTATCCCCCAATCTCTCTTTTAGTACATCTGACCCTTTCTGTTTCCTCAACCTTCTCTGTTCTTCCCTTTCAGATCATGTCAGAATTCTCTAAACCCAGGGCACTCCAACTCTGGCTTCCCTTACTGATGGGGCAGGTAAGTCCAATTTAATTATCTAACTGACCTGTCGGGTGTGTGGCATATAACAAGGTACTCATTCCATTGTAATGTGTAGCAACTTGAGTAGTGTATTTTGTGGCCTGTAAAGGGGAGCTATTTCAGCTTTGTCCCCACCTGGTGTTTGTTAGAGGTATCTACTTACCAAATCAGACCTTGCTTACTCATGAGATTTGATAGTAGAAGGCTCCAAGGTGGTAAGGCTGCAGGCATGGGTCGAGACTACTGAACATTACTCCATGCAGAACAAGCTGTTAACCTCACACTGACCACACAAGGTGTGAGGTTACCAGTGCATTCAGCAAGATGACGGCTTTGTTACATATAATGATATGGCAGGTTGTTTCTAAAACATACAGGTGACAGGCAAACCCCCTCATCAGTGCTGATTTCAAAACAGCACCTGGCACTTTAAAAAAAAATATTTTTACTGGATGTTTTTTTGAAATCTGCACTCATCTGGTGCATATGAGTCATGCTGGAATTCAGCACAATTAATGAGCCATTAAAACACATTTGGGTCATATGAAAGTTGCCAGCAGTAGTGAAAGACCAACCTAGTCTATCTAGGCTGCTCAAAATTGCAGCTAGCTCCCTACTCAGCAGCATCCCCCAACCCTTGCCCTGTTCCACCCCTTCTTGAAACATTCCACTGTGATATATGCCACCACCTCAGCCAGTAGTGCATTCCACTTTGCCAACACCCTCTCTGTAAAGAAGTGCCTCCTCACCTCTCTCCTGAATCTACCCCCCAATCTCAAAATTCTGGTGGGTTGTGGAATTCGGGATGGGGGAAAAAGTCCGGAGCAAGAAATTATTGCATTCTGCAATAAAAAAAACATCTGGCAGCAGGAAGGGGACCTGGCGGGAATCAAACTGCGGTTCCAGGCCTCCTACCACACCATGTGCTGGTGCCCTAGTCACTCCACCACAGGAGCGGCTCAGCCAACCACCCCAGCACATGGCAACATCAGCCCTCTTCAGGTGATACAGAGAATGACAAGGGTAGCGGTAATAGTTTATCGCTATTATATCCCTGTCACTGTAAATCCTTTCACACTTTTCACAGTGGGGTTCTTCCAGCATTATTCTTGCTGTGCTGTTTTGACCCGGTACCCTCACATCTTGCTGCATGGGTCATGGCTCCCCTGCTGTTGTGGGTCAGAAACTCTTTAATAGCCTGTAAAATTAATTCTCTATAGGCACTGTCCTTAAACAATGTGGACACAGCACCACTGTTTAGGCTGTGAGCTACTTCTGTCTATACTCAGGGTGAGGGTCAGGGGAGCATGGTCAGTGACTAGCATGGAGGAGTGTGCCATATAGGAATCTCTGTTGAGCAGATGAGAGAAGACTAACACTCTGTCTGTCCTGGCATATGACTGGTGTGTGTGTCTGAATACAAACTATACTAGCGGCATGATGAATTCCAGTGTCAGCAGGCATTGTGCATGATTAACGGGCCATTAACATACATAAAATACCATTAAAAGAAAATTAGCCATTAAGGGAAGGGAACATTGTTTAACCAGGAGTAGCACACTAAGCTGAAGCTTGTTTCCAGTTGTGACCTGGGAGTACAAGGAAGTTAAGTGACTTGCTCAGGATCTCACAGTATGCACCTAGGTGGCTGTGGGATTCAAACCCAGGTCTCCAGATTTGTAGCTCAGAGCCTTAACCCACTGCACTATACTGCCTCCTAAAAGGTGATCAAAATATAACAGTGCCATTATTTATGTACTGATTAAGGGGATAGCGTATTGGGTGCTGTTCATGGTTGCATGGCAAGAAATCTGAATTTAGAGTAGCGTGCCATCAGATGGCATGAAGAAATTTCACATTTACTCAGTTATTGATTTCAGAAGCAAACCATCTGCACAGGTGACAAACTGTAAACATTTGCCTTGATCATGATTTGTGCTTAAAGAATATTTTGCAAAACAGGTAGTACAAAGACTGTCTCAAAGCAATCCATATGATCCCTGGAGACTAGGACGAACTGGGGGGCTATGATAATACCTGCCGTTTCATAAAGTGGATTAACTGGTAACTATGGGTGAGTGTGAGAACTATTCAGATTGGTACATCAAGGTAATATGTACATGTGGGGAAACTTGGAGGTAGACTGGGAGGTATATTTAACAAAGGGGGAGTGGATCCATTAAAATCTGCCACTCACAAGTAGGAGGTTTAACAGATACATCAGGAAGTCTATTAAACAGACGGTGGCGAATCCATTGCAAAATCTTACAGGCATCGGACGGTGGATCCGTTGAAAAAAATAGGCCAGATGATACAGTGATAACAATTAATTGTTCCAAGTAGAGATGCAGCGAATTTAAACTTCGCCGGCGAAGTCATGGCGAACTGGTCAATTTCGTCACACAGAGTAATCCACAAAATTTCCTGCATTTGGTGAAATTTCACCTTCCAAGGTGAAATTTCGCCTGTGGAAAGCAAAATTTTGCTTACCAAGGCAACATTTCACCTTTCCACAGGCAAAATGTCTCCATCCATGGGTGAAATTTCACATTTCACCCCATGAAATGGGTGAAATTCGCAGATTACTCCATGTAGCAAAGTTTTGTCACTTCGCCCACCACTAGTTCTAAGCAGAGAGGCACATGCAAGGGCACCAAAACCAGGCATTGGATGGTGGATCCATTGAAAAATATGCCAGGTGATGCAGTGATAATTAGTTGTTCCAAGCAGAGACACATGGAAGGGCACCATATGAACATACGAACATACAAATGTGCCAGCAAAAACAGACCACCCAGTCTACCTAAGTCTGCTTGAGTGTGCAGCCAACACCCCTAGTTTGCAGCTGCCCACCTCCCCTTTCTCATCCCACTGCCACCTCCACCTCCCCCACCCTCACTCTCCCCTGTTTCCTGTCCCATGCCCTTTGAAGCTGTTCACAGATTTACATGTACCACCCATTCTGGTAAGGTGTTCTATTTTGCTACCACCCTCTCTGTGAAATAGTGTCTCCTCATTTCCTTCCTAAATCTTCCCCCCTCTATTCTTAGCCCATGTCCCCTGGTGACTCTCCACCTCCATAACTTAAAGACCCCATCTGCCCCATCATTATTGACTCCCCTCAGATACTTGAATGTCTCTATCATATCCCCCCTGTCCCTTCTATCCTCCAGGGTGTACATATTCAGATCTCCCAGCCTGCTCTCATAGTCTCTCCCCTCCATTCCACATATCATCTTTGTTGCCCTCCTCTGCACCCCCTCCAGTAGCCTGATATCACGCTTTAGGTATGGCCTCCAAAACTGCACACAATACTCTAAGTGTGTCCTTACCAGCGACCTGTAGAGGGGCAAGATCACCTCTCTTTGCCTGGATGAAAACCCACTTGCTATGCACCCCAGATGCACCCCAGCATTTTGTTTGCTTTTGCAGCTGCTCTCCTGAACTGGGCAGTGTTGTTCATGGTCCCTGTTACCATTACCCCTAGGTCCTTCTCCTCCTCAGTGATCCCCAGCTTAACCCCACTCAGCCAGTATTCTCTCCTTGGGTTCTTCACCCCAAAGTGCATAACCTTATACTTCTTTGCATTGAACCCCAGCTGCCACCTCTTTGACCACTCCTCTAGCTTGCTTAGGTCCCCCTGCAGTAGCTTCCATCCCTCCTCTCCATCCACCACTGCTTCGATTTTGGTGTTGTCAGCAAACAGACTTACCTTGCTCACCACCCCATGTGCAATGTCTGATATGAAGAGCCCAAACAAGACTGGCCCCAACACAGAGCCCTGTGGCACCCCACTCATCACCGGCCTTGGAGTTGAGAGCTCCCCTCTCACCACCACCCATTGCAGCCTGCCACTCAGCCAGCTTGTAATCCAGTTAATCATTTTTGCCCCTACCCCTATACCAGTTAGCTTCCCCCCAAGCTGGCCATGAGGCACTGAATCAAAGGCCTTGCTGCAGTCCAAGTAAAGAACATCCACCACATGACCCTTATCCAGGTCACCTGTCAACCAGTCACAATATTATATGAGGTTGGTTTGACAAGACTTCCCGTTTCTATTTTCCTCCTGATATGACACAAGTCTTTCCTTTAGTATCATTTCCATGAGTTTGCACACTATGGAGGCTTACTGCACGATAATTACCCAGTTCATCCCTTGGCCTGCTCTTGTGTAATGGTACTACATGTGCCATCCTCCAGTCCAGTGGCACACATCCCAACTCCAGTGAGGTGCTGTACAGATCCACCAGTGGCTCCACCAACACCTCCGCCATCTCTCTTAGCACCCTGGGTGGATACCATCCGGTCCTGGTGCCTTGTCTACCTTCAGTGCCCTCATGCCCTCTAGGACTCTACTTGCCTCAGTTCTTCCATCTGTCACCTCCTCTCCCCCGTCCACACCCTCCCAGCCCATGCTGGTAGCGGTCCCTCCTTTTCTTCCATGAACACTGAGCAAAAGTATTCATTCAGTGCTTCTGCCTGCTCCTCCCCCTTTTCCGTCCACTCCCCACCCCTTTTTATCCTCACTATTGCCTCCTTGCACTTCCTTTTCTCCCTGATGTATCTGAAAAAGTCTCCCCTCCCATTAATTCCCTGTACTAATCTCAACTCCCTTTGATCCTTGGCTTCTCTCACTTTTCTGGTCACCTCCCTGGACCATCTTGCATATTCCTCCCTGTCCACTTCCTTCCCTGTCCTCCTAAACCTCTGGTGCACCACTCATTTTTCCCTCACCACCTCCACAACCTCGCTGTTCAACCAGCATGGTTTTCTTGCTCTGCTCCTCTTACTTTATGCCATGGTGCAGGCTTCTGTTGCCTCTGTAACCCCCCGTTTAATAATATCCCATTTCTGCTCAATGTCCATCTCCTGCCTTATGCCCTCCAGTTTCCCTTTTAGTACTTCCTGCATCCTCCCAAATTCCACCCCCCTGAAGTTTACCACCCAAGTAACTGATTTCTCTGGCTCCCTGCACATCGTGATATTAAACCACACCGTTTGGTGATCGCTGTCAGCTAGTGGGTCCTCTACCTTTACTTCCCTCATTGCCTCCCCATTTGACAATACCAGATCTAAAGTGTTCCTTAGCCTAGTAGGTACAGTATCCAACTGTGTCAGGAGACCCTCCTGGATCGCATCCAGGAGCACTTGCTCCCTAGCACTGGAGGTGACCGGAATGCTCCAGTCAACCCCCGGCAAGTTGAAATCCCCCATGATGACCACCTTCCCTTTTCTACTACCTTTTTGATTTGTCCCACTAACTCCCTGTCAAGCTTCTCAGACTGGGACGGTGGCATGTATACCACCCCAAACCTCAGTTTCCTACCCCTTGAGTCTAGATGCTGCAGCCAGATTGCCTCTGTTCTCCTTTCTTCTCCCTTGTCCCTTGTGCATTAGATCCCATCCCTCACATAGACTGCCATCCCCCCCCTTACGGTCCTGCCTGTATAATTTGTATCCTGGGATTGCCAGATCCCAGTCCTGGTGCTCAGTTGCCTACATTTCTGTGACAGCTGCAATATCCACCATCCACACTGCTAAGAGTTCCTGTAGCTCAGCGGATTTGTTTCCTAGGCTTCTTGCATTCAGTGAGACCACCCTCCATAATGCCCCCTTCCCTTCACTAGCCTCCATCTCCTCCCTTCTACTCCTTCCTTTTTTTGGCCTCCCTGAATCCTTCCCTGCTAGCCGGGGGGGTTGGCTGTGACTCCACTCTATCGAATCCCTGCCTACCTGCTGTCCACTTGCCACCCCCCTCTATCTAGTTTAAATCCACCCTTGATGCAATATACCTCCCCAGTCTTTACTTTAATACCTCCTTCCCCTCCCCACTCAGGTGCAGCCTATCCCTTGCAAACAGATTGTTATTATCTCAGGTACTGCCCCAGCCGCCCCCAAAACCCCATACACCTTAGTTCGACGCCATTCTACCAACCATGTGTTCAACTCTTTAACCCTCTCCTTTCTCACTGTGCTTGTGCTGGGTACTTTGAGCACTTTGGAGAAGGCCACAGACTCCCCAGTCTCCTCACACAACCTTCCCACCTCCTCAGTCCTCTCCCTTGTTACCTCCACCATTTCTCCCAGTAGGTCATTTGTCCCCACATGTACCACAATGTGTGGTTTCCTCCTACCCCTCTTTACGCACCTTAGGATTGCCTGTCCTGCCATGTCTGCCTTTAATCCTGGTATGGACTCCACCCATATCCGACTGTGCCTCTCCTCCTTGCTGCCCTATCTGATTCCCTTGAGTATGGAGTCCCCCAACACCAGTACACCCCCCTTCCTCTTTCCTTGTGCTCATTGCCACCCCCCCCAGGTTCTCATTTTTGGAGCCTCTCAAGACTGTGTTTTTACAATGTGCCCCAGTGTCTTCCCCCTGTCCCTCCCAATTCCCCCTCCTCCCGTTTGACTGCCAACCTCCCTCTCCCTCCTCACCTCTCTGAGTATTTTCCCTTCCCCTGTCACCCCATGCTCAATGACAAACACAATGGGAGATCTGGAACATCAATATCATTGCTCTTGAACAAAGATATGCACATTTTGTAATCATTTGCTTACAGTAATAAGAATGTGCAGATAAGCAGGATACTATGGGTTTTATGTACACTTGTTTTCATTTTAAGTAACATGCAGGAAATTTCTATGCAGATATAGAAGTTTAAGACTGACCAAATAATGTAATTTTCAGTTTAGTTCTAAAGTGTTATAATTTGGCCATTCCCTTATTCACACTTCTGCATTTTGGCAGATCGAGGTCTGTGATAACACCCTTTAAGAAGACAACTTTTTTTTTTTGCTGGCCCGCCGGCGCAACAGTTGGATTTCTGCTTGCGATACCAGTGACCCGGGTTCAGGAACAAGCCCGGGAGCTGGAGAGCCGGCCAGGAGGGGAGGACTTGTGTGTCCCAAGGACTGCTCATCCTCTCCGGGGGAGGGGGGTACCAGAGCACGGCTCTTGTCTGACCCCGGGTGGAGACCCAAGGTACAGAAAGCCTGATGCTCCAACAGAGGGGGCAACATGCCAGATGTTGGTGCTTCAGTGCCTTGATGTCCGGGGACCTGACACATCAAGAGAACATCAGGGAAAAAAAACCTTGCAGCCTCCTGGTAGACGAAGCACCAGGCCCCGACCTTCAATGCCCCTACCTGCCCGGAGACAGTGTGCTGATGAAACACAGAGAAGCATTGGTGTGTAAAGGCTCCCACTCTGTACCCGTCTAGGGGAGTACAACCATGGCTCCATGGGGCACGGACTGCACCGGTCACCAGGTAGGTGAGCGAGGGCTGATAAGGCCGTAGGTGTCTCCCGAAGAGGGGAGAGCTGCGAGGAGGGGGAGAATAAAGAGGAAAGTTAAAAAAAAAGAAGACAACTTTTAACATCCTTCAAGAACACTGAAAAAAGGTATGAGAACATAGAATTTATGCATGGACTTACCATGACTTTGGACACAGTAGGTGAACGTTTTATTTTCTTAATGTTGGATAATTTCTTGGGAGATGCAAAACCACTTTGAGGTATGGGTTTACTGCCTGATAACAGCACTTCTTGCTCAACGAAGAATTCCAGTTGCAAAAGGTATCACTCTAGCCATGTATAATAGATCACAAGATCTGCCATCATGGTGCCAAGATCAGGCAAAACACTTTTATTTATTATTGATGCATTATTTATATGGACATTGGACAACATTTCACAAGATAAGGCTGTGTCATGATACAGGTTTTCAGACACTATTTGTGTACAAGTTGAAGGTAAAATGTACTCCATACTTTTCAAGCCTATAAATGACTCTACATATTTAAGGTTAAAAATTCTGCATCGGACTGGGATGTGATTATTTAAGGTTAAACATATTGCTTCTGATTGGGATGGGACTAAGTGAGTTGTAATGTTAAATGTCACTTAACAATAAAAGCCCAGTCCTAAGCAATATTTTTAACCTTACATATCCATTCAGTAGCAGTAATGTTAACCTTAAATATATAAGAATCATGCGTAAGCAGTAAGGTATACTGCTCAAAAGCAGCCCTTGACCATCATCCAGACTACTACAAAGCATTCATAAGCAGTAAAGTATACTGCTAAAAAGCAGTCCTTGATCATCATCCAGACTGCTAAGACTGCTATGAAAACTGCTATCTTAGGCTTCTGATTTAAATATTTTGTGCTATTGGCAGACTAACTTAAGGCTTTAGACTGTGAAGCCTATCAAGATAACTAATATATTCTTGTTAACATGGCAAAACAGTTTGAAGGCTAATTTCATGCTAATATACTGCTAAGGTGAAAATAGTCTGACTGCTATTCGAAGGTTAGGGGAATGCCTTCCATTTGGGTAAGGGTTAGACCATGTCAAAAGTCAAGTCAGAGGAGCCTTAGGATATTTCTTAAGCAAAGCCTTCAGAGAGTAGCAGCTAGGGGAGGTGGTTGTGGTAAGACCTAAATTCTACTTAAAAGCTACTACACCAAAAGAAGTGTTAAAATTTCTGAGGCAAATAAAACCTGATAGTTCAGGAGGGTGTGATAATCTTGCTCTAAACTTAGTAAGAGATGCTGCTGTTGCATTATCCTACCCTATTAGTATTATTTTTAATTTATCCTTTTCTGTGGGATATGTGCCTGATTTGTGGAAACATTCTTTAGTAGTACCAATACACAAATCAGGTTTTGTCCATGATTTAGGAAACTATAGGCCAATATCTGTATTGTCTACTTTGTCAAAGGTCCGGAAAAAGATGTTTATGAACAGCTTACAGATTATACAGAAAAATATGGTTTATTGTCTCAGAACCAGCATGGGGTTTAGAAAAGGTCGTGGGACAGAGGCTGCCTTGGTTGAGTTCATGAGCATAGTCCTGGGGGTTTGGAGAGGGGTATGACTGGGGCCACATTCGTGGACTTGATTAAGGCATTCGACTTGGCTGACCATGAGCTCGTGAGTAAAGGTTAGGTTTATTTGGAGTAGGTCAGTCTGTGTAGGGGTGGTTTGCTGATTATCTTAAAGACAGGTATCAGACGGTTAAGTATGGTGGAAGTGTTTCTGATAAGGCATTAGTAAAGTATGGAGTCCCACAGGACTCCATACTAGGACTTGTGTTATCTATTGTTTGACAGGACATCTACAGTTATGAAGGATGAACATCTTACATTGTATGATGACGATGCCATAATTTAAGCACATGGATCATCAGTTATTGAGTTACTGTAAATGGGATCTTGATGGAAGCAAAGGGTACCTTACCGCAATGATTGACACATAATAGTATGGTTCTAAATAAAGTAAAAACAAAAACAATGGTTTTTGGTATGTCAGCTAGGCTTAGGGAGAGAGGACAAAACATTCAGGCTACTGCACCTGATGATATAACTTATGAAAATGTTGATACATTTCAATATCTGGGAGTTATAGTAAACGCCGTCCTGAGTTTTGAATCTCATATAGCAAAAGTGGCATCAAAAATTCATGCCATGGTGGCATTATTGTATAGGTTATGAGCTTTCTTTGCTGTAGAATCTAGAATGGCCATAGCAAATCAGTGTTTAACCCCAATTGTTAATTATTCAGCACTTGTAACTGTTAAAGCCTCAATTAACATAATATCTAAAAAATCTTCATTACTACAGAAAATTGGAAAATGTTGCCGTGTCAGTTCCACATAGTTCACATGACTTTAAAGCAGATGGACTGGTTATCAGCCCACCTGTTTTTTAAATTTCTGATGGCTAGGTTTACTTGTGGGATAATAAAATCTGGGACTCCCTCTAGCTTGTGTAAATATCTGCAGAAGTTTAATTTAAACTACTGTTCTAGATCCCAGGAAGACAGTACAGCCCTGAAACTCCCTCTGATGCAAAATTCTAGTAGGCAGCGAGCCTTTGTTTATGTTGCACGTAACACTTAGAATAATAAACCTCCCATGATAAGGAATATAACAAACTATAAATCATTTCCAAGCACTCTGCTATAGCATTTTAGAACCTCATCTGATTGTAAGTGTTTTTAAGTTGAATTTTATTATTATGTAAAGACGTGGAATGTTGTATTCCTATACATATGTATGTCAATGTCACTGTATAATGTGTTGAAGTGCATTTGTGTGTATTTATTGTGGACCACACCTGTAAAAGGAATTAATTTCCAGTGTGTTCACCCATTAAACAAAGAAACAAGCAAACAAGATAGTCATTCCAAATGCTTGTGAGTCTATATCTTACGAGGCTTAGCACACATTGTGCCTGCAGCATGAGATTTGGAACCTAGTACCCTCTTTGAAACTAAGGTACTAAGAAGAATTGTAGGTGGGAGTAAAGATGCCATTTAGTTATAGTACTCAGGGACTGTACCTAACCACCTTTTGGCACCAAGACAATACAAGGAGAGTGTCTCACTGAAGATGGGTCCCAGCCTAACTCTGTATACATTGTGCAGAGATGGGCATGATGGGGTAGACCAAGGTGAATCTGCATAGGGCATTAACTAGGGTAGTGAGTTCAGAGATGACCAAGTTGCAGGTGCCACAGAAAATCACATAACCATAAGCTAGTAAAGGAAAGAGCATACATTCAACAACATATTCCCGAGTGCTAAGGGGAAGGCAGCTGTTTACTCTGTAGAGCCCCAAGTTTAACTAGGATCTATGTCATAATGGTGAATGCCAAAAGTCGATTGCCGTTAGGGTGACGGTACATCGCCAAAAAAACATTCTGCAATGTACCCCCCCAGCACACAGTAAAAGGCATGGGACTTCAGATTTACCATATCCCTCGTGGGGGGGGCTTCACCACCACACCCCCTACTAAAGGATTCTCAACTCTAGGGGGTGCAAAACCAAAATATTCGGGCTGAGCGCAACAAAATGTACCTGCGCCCAGACCTGAACCCAGCACCATTCGCACTCCCAGCCCTGAACCCACCAACCCACCATGCCATGGGACCAGCTTGGCAGCTCATCACAGCACCACCCCTCACAATCCCTCCCTCCCCTCCCACCCTACAGAGTGTTCCACCCACCCCATGTGAATATACATGTAGGGACAACCTGTCACTATATGCATGAAACCCCATCCGGTCACCTCCCATGGTTGGTCACCCCAATGACATGTGCTATGATTGAGTCGCCATTTTTGTAGGCACCAAATCGCAGTCATCCATGTCATGGGATACCGTTTAACTAAGCACTGGGACACAGTGCTATTGATATGGTCAGAGTAGTCAACATGTTGGATGAGCAACAGACTGAAATATTTGCAGGATGTTACAGGCTCAAAGAGGCCACTTGTCTGGAAATGTATCTTTAAGAAGAGTGGGAACTGCTTAACATTTGTTTGGTACCAAACAAGATAGATGCAGTTTTCTTATGGTTCATGGCTAGTTGGTTGGTGAAGAGCCAGTTTGGGGCATTGAGGAAGTTGATCTATAATATAGATACTGTGTATGGTATACTTGTCATGGGTCATACCTGTAACATTGTTGGGAAATATTTCTGACACATTTCTCGCAGGTGGTCAGAAAAGGTTAACTCATTTTCAAAAAAGACACAGGCATTCAGATCCACTGCAAAGGACCCCCGTGATGGGCAGATATCTCTCTAGGAGTGAACACAGGATTAACATTAATTGGTAGCTTGAGAGCTCCTCCTTATCATGTAAAAAGGACTATCATCAAAAATCCATGCTTCTGAAGGGTCCTTTCATGGTGTTGGGGTCTTGTACAAACAATAGAGGCAGCTGGGATTGTTGTAGGTAGCCTCAAATACACAACTATCATTGGGGGTTATGTGTATCAGACTTAGTACCAGTTTTGTCCTTTTTCTAAAATGGGGACAAAAACATACTGACCGTTGTGACTGACTTGATGATACATACTGATGGGCTGACTCAGGAAGGATTATCTTTTAACTCTCAAGAGTGCAAATGACAGATTTTACTCAGCACATGAGAATATCAAAGGCCCACAGGAAAAGGGAAACATGAGCAGAAATCCCACCTTCTGTGTGTGCAGCATAAAGTCCTGTGAGTGGGTAAGGTACTATAGGTCTTATTGTGAGACTAGAGAGTTTTTTCCTTTTGCAAACTGTTTAAACAGTTTTTACTTTGCATTCTCTAGTGTGCTTGATCTCATTTGTATCTTACTGCATATTCTGTAATTTAGTAATGAAAATATTAAAAATGTATATAGTTAATATTCTCTGACTGTCAGGTAAAATCCATTTCTATTGAGCAGTCTGGTGTTTGCTCCAAACAGCATGACTAATAAGTATAAAATGAACCTCTGTCTAATACAGAGCAGGTGAGAGGTTCCTGAAAGGACTAAATGGGTAGTTCTGTAGCCTTAATTAAAAGTCTTGCACTGGGCAAGCACGGCCAGTAGTGGGATGAGAATTAGATAAGAGATATCCTAATAGTCAGTCAGGTGGTGTCAGCATTGAACAAGTAGCTGTCCAAGAATATGGTGGCTGTTGTCTGTGAGGCTGTGACATGTGCTGTAAGGCTTGCTGAATGACAAAGAGTGAAGGTTCTGAGGAGAAGACTATAGAGTCATCTGTATACATTAGAAAGCATTACTTCACACAGAGTGTTTAACATGTAAGATATCCTACCCAGTGAAGTGGTGGAATCAAGCACTATTTAGGATTTCAAAGCAGGACCAGACAAATTTCTGAGGGAGAAAAGATTAAAGGTTACACAGAACGAGTAGAATGAACAGGGTAACATGCCAGCTGATTAGCATGGATGTGTACTTATTGTCAAATATGGCATAGTCACTGTCATACAGCACAACGGGCAGACAAGATAGACCCTAAGTCCTTTCCATCACCACATTAATGTGTTACAATGAAATGTGCCTATTAGTGGGAAAGTCCCCTCAACCTATTTTCTGTGTGCTTGTGTAGTTTTGAGGTATGAACAATGATTCCCTCTCTTGCATCCCCCTAATGTCATCATATTTTAAATATAAATGAGGTTGCTTTACTTTGTTTTGCCCTGATGTGAAAACCAGTTTGTCTCCATTCCAAAGGCCATGACCCCACTCAAGCAAGGCATTATTGGAGATGATAATGCATATATGCACAAGCCAGCAGAAGTTATGTTCTTATTCAGTTCTGTTACATGTATTGTGAAGTCTCTGTACTCTCCAAAAACATTTTTTTCTAACTCAAATACAGTTTAAACTACAGAAAACAGCAGGGCATTTACTATGCCTTGAAAAGTTTCATGGCCAGCATAAGACAAGAACATAGGGACTGCAGAACACAGCAACAGCCCTGACTAATGCAGTGTAACTACTGCAGGATTTAGCACCAACACATCATAAAATTCCAGGATGCCTTACATTAGTCAGGTCATGACCTTTGCACTGAAGTCAGGCAGGTTTTCACACCAGACTGAAGTACCTTCATTTACATTTAAATCCTGATGAAATTAGGAGGGCGCAATACAGCAACCATTGTGCATGCCTACAAATTACACAGGGAAACAGAAAAAACAAGGCTGAGGGGACTCTCCCTTTAAGGACACTGCACATTAAGGATGCAGTGACATTTCTTGTAGTCCAGACAGCAGTTTTTCAGTAATGTGCAAACTGCATTTTATGGACACACTGATATCAAGGAGAGGTGTTTTGATCCCGCAGGGATACTTCATAGACAAGTTCCACTGTTCAGTATTTTTGCAATATTCCAAAACTATAATGACCACCGTATTCAAAAGAAGTTTCACTCAGATGTCTCTAATTTGAAAGGGACTATTTTATACTCTGACGAACAGAACAAGGGGTCTCAAAAATAACAACTATATTAGCATTTCTGTCATTTTACTTTATGCATTCCAAACAATACATACTGTATTGTGCCTTGTAAATTGCATTACTTACTTTGATAATTTATTTTTAATGTATACATAATAAGCAACCTTAAATTGCAGTTCAGTAAACATTTTAACATAACAGGGATTTTAAGTGCTGTTCAGTGTAAAACCATTTGAAGCCTTTTAACGGATGATAGTTAAATAAAAAGCTATTTTGCTCTTTTTAGTTAAACAGGTGATATGAGTACTGAAAATTTGAACACTTGCTGTAATATCTTGTTTGGTTGAGTACACACACACACACACACACACACACACACACACACACACATGCACATATTACTACCTCCCCAACGCGCACACACACACACACGGGTGTAACACTCCATACTCATCAAATGTAGCAAGATGCCGGTGAAGGTAACCTTTCCACAGTGTTCCCTACTATCTAGAGCTGACAAGGATGTGCATCCTGTGGAAACCATTTTCTGTGTGACATGCAGATTAATTAGCATGAATTATATGATGAGCACAGCCTGAGTGAGGCCTGGTGGTGTTGAGGGGGGTGAATACTCTGGGTTCAAAATCTGCAGGCACTGAAGCTGGCAAAAGATGCTCTTGTGCTTGTTTGTGCTGTACATTACCTTTCTGTTCTGCATGGTGTTTCTACATTTTCCAAGCTGGAAGCCTCACTACACCCCTAGGATCCAATGGTATGGATGACCCAACTAGGTGTGTACATCCTTCGGATAGTGTCGCTCCATTCAAAAACAAAGCTCCAGTGTTGGACTATGCTTTTTCTCCCTCAGCATAGTTGGCAAAAAGATGTTTGTGTGTTTTTTTTTTTGGGGGGGGGAGACTATAGGACACTGGAATAGATTAAGCCCAACTATAGCAGTGCGTGTGGTTCAGCTGCTAGCACTCTCTCACCTCTGGTCCTAGAGGTCTTGAGTTTAGGTCCCAAATTGGGGACTTGAACTTATCACAATGCTGACACTGCTGTACAACACTGGGGAGGCTTCACAGAAACATAAAAACGTAGAATTTGTCGTTAGAAATGACCAACTGGCCCAGTCACCTGCCCGGATGCTCCCTGCCTAATCTGTCTCTTCAGACCCTACTTGGTCTGCAGCAACCCTTCCTCCTCTCTACCTATGTTCGTCCCATCCATGTTTGAAGACCCCACTGTTTTTACCTCCACCTCTTCTGCTGGCAGTCTGTTCCAGGTGTCTAGCACCCTTTCAGTGAAGAAGTATTTTCCCACATCTCTCTTAAGTTCCTCCCCTCCACCCAGCTTCAGTGCATACCCTCTGATCCTGGTGCTCTTACTCATTTGAAAGAGATTCCACTCCTGCACCCTGTTCACCCCTGTGAGGTACTTGTAGGTCTCTATCATATTGCCTTTCACTCTTTTCTCTTCCAGGGTGTGCATATTGAGATCCCTCAGTCTCTCCTCATAGGGCTTTTTGTGCAACCCTAGCACCATTTGACTTGCCCTGGTCTAAACTGCTCCCACCCTCTTATGTTCTTTCTGAGATGCGGCCAACAAAACTGCACACAGTACTCCAAGTGAGGTCTGACCAGTGAGCGATGCACTGATGGAGATGCAGTCTTTTGGATGACATCATATAGTGATTACTTCTGCTTGTCTGTAAATCATGTCATGCTTATTTTTTTTATTTTTTTTATGCGGCACCTTTCATGCAAGTGTTCCATCATCACACTGTCTCACAAACACCATTTTGGGGATTGATATGACTACTTGTAAGCAAGCAGAGAGTGCCCCCTGCTGAATTACCTACCACTACCTCTTTCTGCAATACCTGCTGTTCACTGGAGGTCTCCAGTCCAATGTCTGCCAGTCCTGACTGTGCATATGTAACCCCCCTGCAAATGGGGGTTCCCAAAAGACTTCCAGGAGATTGCTTGAATGCTCCAAGCCTGAATGGTGTTTGGCGTTTAAGCCATTTATCAGTGAGTGTTTTTAGAACCTCTGGTACTGTCTCTTTAAGAGCTGTCTGCTTGCAGACATAATTAGTTGTATGGGGGACTGTGTGTTTCTTTGATTGAGTACCACTCAAGCTGCTGCAATTCACTTCATTTTGCAGTCACTAGGAGTGCAAAGGGAACCTATCTGAAAGATGTAACTGTTTGCCAGAAATTATTTAGAGTAATAATGAAATTACAGTTTGTCTAACCTGCTTTCTTTGCAGTCAGAGCGGTGTCTGCTAGTTCCCATTCTAGTTTTGAACTGCTGAACTGGACCAATCAGTGTGGGGTAAGCTAGCTCTAAAATGGTGCCTTGGACGAATCAGAACTTGGACTCATAATCTGAGCCAGCCACAAGAGGATTGTATGGGCAGTGACTCTGGGAGATGTAGTTTAGACTTCAGCACCTTTTTGGACCAACAGCAGCAGTCTATTGTGAGTGACAGCCAATCCAGTCAAGAACTGGGAGGAACTCAAAGGAAGTGCCTGGTTTTGTCAGTTGGAGTTTCAGTTGAGCTTTGGCAGTGAAGAAGGAAGGAGCCCTGTGCTTTTCAGTGTGCAGTTTAGTCAAAAGCATGTGTAAGGCCCAGAGTTCCGGTCTGCAGCTTGTGTAACAGCTTGTTGGGACTGAATCCGTCCTGTGAAAAGAATCAAAGGATCTCTGAAGAGTAGAAACCAGGCTCACCCTGTAGAAGACTGGAGGAATTGCTGAAAATTGTACTCGGTCTGTCAGGAACTGAATCTGCTGTGTGTTCTCCCGGGTATTGTGCAGTAATTGCGATCGGGATACAGATGCAGCCTGCCTGGTATAGTGCTTTCTTTATATGGATGTGTGAAGAGGTTTGTGTACCTCAAGTGAGCCCTGCTGACATTGAAGGACCCTATCTTATTTGGAGGTCGTGAGTACTAATTCAGGGTCGCTCCCTGTTGAATTGCCACATTAAATCCAAATGGAATTACTGTACTGCTGACTGTTTAATTTTCCTTTTCTCTGTGTGAAAGGGCCCCTACCAGCTGCCACGGTTTGGACTAGCCACTAGGGCTTGGGTACCCAGGGACAGTAACTGATAGGGATAGGCCTGTGCACAGAGCCATAGGTAGATGAGTAGAGTGATAAGCTAATTAACCTGATTTCCCCCTGTCCTTGTTATATCCCCCTAAATAAATCAGAGCTGCTTGTTTCAGCAAAGTTATACTGCCTGAGGTATTTGTCTATGTTAAAGTACTGTACTGTGATTGTTGCACTGTATCTTATTTCTGGGAGGTCCCAGTGCCGGAACCAGTCCTGGGGTAAGTGTATACTGTAAAGGTAATTCTGATGTATTGTGTGGGCCACTAGTGGGAAGAAAGGGGTTGCAGTGTCCCAGAGGGCTGTGACCAAGTTAGTTTAACTATTGTAAACCCTGACCTCTGGGTGGAGGCACCCGCCATTGGATCCAGGCCCCTCAACCTGTTAGTGGCAAATCAGGCAGGGGTAGTAGCCCCTGGGATAGCGCCATCTAGGGGTTACACATAGCTTCTGAGATCTGGAGGGATTGGACTTAGAAATGGTAAAGCTGCAAGTTATGCTTCACTGATTGAGGTGCTAGCTTTTGAATGACATCTACGTGTCCCTTCTGCCTCTGTCTCTCCTATAATCCCATTTTTAATAAAATAGGCCCATGCAGTTGCCTATGCCTATGTGTAAGAAGTTGCTTGTTGCACAATTGTTTTTGTGTTTGTCTGTACAGTCTCTGTATTATATCATACCGTGCACTGTAGCTACATTATATGGGAGGTGGGTTCTTCTCTTCTCGATTGGTTCCAGCGGAGCAGCAAGATGACTGTGCTGCTGCTGAGGGGTATAAAACCTAAAACCTATGATTACTGCTGGATCAACTTATTTATAAGAATAATCCCAGGGATGTCTTACCTAATATATTGATAACTAAGTCTATTGTTATGTACTGTTTTTAATGGTGTTTTACTGATACAGTATATTTTAGATGTTCTGTTAAATTGTAATGCCCTAAATGGCCGAACAATAAAATCAAACTAACTAACCTACATTATATGCGTGTTTGATTTTTTTTTTAGATCTACTATAATTAAAAAAATCCCCTTTCTTCATGCCATGGCATCTCTAACATCCAAATGAACAACCAGCAGAACAGGCACACAGGAATTTGGTTTAATGTCTCATCCCAATGACAGTCCTGCTCAACAACACAGTGTCCCCCAGATACCTTTATGGGTGTTGGTACCATGTAGTTACTTGTAACTAAGGGAAGTACCCCCTACAGAGCCACCTGCCAACAGAACTACCTGCAACTCCTGCTGTTCAATAAACACAAAATTAGCAGCTCAACCCTTGCTCATTCACAAATATTTAAACAGCTCTTCTCATTAGGGGTGCTACTGGCATGGCACAAAACAGTAAAAAGAGAATTTAGTGCACACCCTTCCTGACCCTCATGTCAAATCTTTAAAATATTACAATTTTCTGTCTGCCTGAATAGGCTACTTATTTGTTTCATCTCCTTGAGCGGGGGGGGGGGGGTTCTCTTAGTGTTCATTTCAGAGCTCTGATATAAATAAAGCCCAGCCACCAAACATCAGGGTGGACTACCCGTCAGTGGGAAAAAAAAGGATCATTATTCTAAAATGTAAGTACCTGAATTGGCTTCTTTTAAATTAGATGCACTGCCTAAATTGTGTTCCTTTAAATAATGTGCCATAACTAACAAATTTGCTAATTTAGGTAATACATCTCATTTAAACGGCGTCGATACAGGCCACGATAATACTGTCATTGGCTCACAACAGGTGCTAGTGCATGCAGAGCTGGAAGTCGGAGGGGAAGCAGATGCTGTCTGACATGCTAACAGCACACTTGTGTGCAAACACATTCACAGCTCTGACAGCATCCGGGAAGGGGGGGAACAAAATGGTGTAAAATCCCAGCTAAAACAATTCTTCTGGCTCCTGCACTACAGGCAATCCAACAGTCAGGTTTGCTCAGACCGCAGACAGATTTGGTGCCCCTCTGAAGTAGCCACTTCCAATGTCAAAACTGCAACACATTGAGGGCATTAAAAAAAGACAGCACAGACACAATGCAACAAAACCTCTTAAGGCATTTCCATTTTCAGCTTATTTCAGCAACCAGTCCAGTACTTACTGACATAACAGCAGAAAAAACTCACAGCAGCTATCCCCCCCCAGCGGCTTTAAGCCACACTGAGTGTTCCTTGGGGGTCAAGTTTGGCTGCATCACATCTCTTAAATACTGGCAATTTAAAGGCAAACTCTTCAGTTGCAATTTTGCTAAAAATTTAAAGGAGGCCAGTATTGGTGCTTTAATTTAGTACAGTAATGGCAGTAATAAATAACACTGACACTGCAAGCTAGTGTCAGTAAACACAAAGGCCCAGATATTCAAAAGGGTTGCACCATGCACAATAGGGTTGCACCAGCGCAAGTCCAAAAATTCGCCATTCTGTGATATTTAGCGGGAGGCAGTTGCACCCCCAAAATCACGCTGAGCAATAGCGCAATTATAATGAATGTATGCACAACTGAAGGGGGAGGAACCATGCATAAATGGCACAGTGCGATATTCAACAACATGCACCATGCGCAATAGGGGAGCAAGCAGAAGTTGTGCGAGAGGTGGAAATGAGCCAAAATAAAAAGGAACAAGGGAGAGGTGCAAGAACGCTACAGGGAAGGCACATGTTGCTGAACTATAGCCAGCCACACAGGCAACACACACACACAGGGCAGGACAGAGAAAGGGCACCTGGAACCCACAGGCTCAGGGAAGGTGTGGGGAGCCACAGCCACAGCCACAGTGCAGAAGGGGGAAATGCCACACAGCACTGAGGCCACCACAGTTAGGTGTTCCTGGTGCAGGGGAAGTAGCAGCCAGGACAGCTGGGGGAACACAGAAACAGCTGCCAGGGGGGTGAACACAAGTCAGAGACATGGCCAGTGCCACCATCCAGATGGAGGCAGTAATGAGGGAGGTGAGAAGGTAGGCAGCAGGGGCATGCGGCTGTAGAAGGGCCCGTCAGCGGTATGCCCCCAACAAGCAGTGCTGAGCCCACACCAGCTTCGAGCTGTACAGTGATACTGAGATAGTGGGCTGGTATCACCTGAATTGGGCAATTCTGAGGTGGCTCTGAGAGCTGTGCAGTGATGTGATGCAGGCATCCACACGACGGAGCCATGCTCGGTAAGTGGAGACTAAAGTGACAGCTTGCATGTGCTTGCTCACCACGGGTACCTTCCAGAGACCAACAGGGAACACCACAGGCATAACCCAGTCGGCTGCGTCACGCCACCTCACCCAATTCCTCAGTGCACTGCTGCCACATGCTGCAGAGTACATCCATTTCCCCAGCACACCGGCAGAGCACACAGCAAACATACAGGAGTTCCACAGGGTAGCACATATGCCTGGCATGCTAGGGGTAATAGACTGCACATATGTGGCCATCCACACACCACCTGGCCCCGAGGGGGCCACATACATTAATCACAAGGGCTATGCTAGCATCAACTGCCAGGTGGTGTGCGATGCCAGGGGGCACATAATCAATGTCTGTGCCATGCACCCTGGGGGAGCACATGATGCCTTCATCTGGCACCAGTCAGCACTGTGCAACAGATTCAAGAGTGGGGACATCCCCACTGGCCACTTAGTGGGTGAGTATGCAAACCACACGGACAAACTTAGGGCTTGGGAGGGGCATGGTCAGAGGTGACATGGGTAGTGGCCTACATGGCCTGGGGCAGGGTGATGCTGATCACCAAACTAACCTCCACACTCTACACACAGGTGACAGTGGATACCCACTCCATCCCTGGCTGCTCACACCATACCGGCATCCTTTGACCCCATCGCAGCAATGCTACAATGAGACACATGCCACCACAAGTAATGTCATCGAGTGGGCGTTCAGTATGCTGAAGGCAAGTTTCTGTTGCCTGGACACCTCCGGTGGTGCCCTACAGTACAGCCCCTCAAAGGCCTGTGGGCTATTCCTGGCCTGTTGCATCCTGCACAACATGGCCAATGAATGAGGGATAGCCATACAGGTCAAAGAGGGGGACAGCGATGGGGACGATGAGGATGCCAGTGACAATATTGATGGGCAGCCCCCACTTGGGCAATGGGACCTCGACTGCTCTGGCTGGCACAGCTGCACTAGGACACCATCATGGAGGAGCACTTCAGCCAACCCAGGTAAGTCATGGGGCCATGTGCAACCACCAGTGGCAAAGGCACAACCCACAAACATGCATGGACACACACCAGGGGTGCATGCTGTCAAGGTAAATGGCCAGGCACACACATACCGCCAGGGATGGGTGAGGTCTAACATGGCACGAGGTCAGACACACACCCGAGCACGCACACAGACACACACACAAAACTCACCAGACATGCACAAAGGTTAGGAGGCACGCCGACCCAGAACGCCACCCCTAGCCACATACATGTCCACAGACCACCACACCCACTGCCTGTCATTGTGCATGTGTCAGACACTGGGCACCATTGCACACTGGCGTACAGCACAATGCAGGCATCATCATGCACACGCAACTGCGGACAGCAGCCAGGAAGGTGTGCAGATGAACTGTGTGTGTGTGTGCAGGGCTGGGTACCCACCCATGCATTGCCCACTGAATGACACAATGCACACAGGGCGGCATCAAACAGTAGCTGCACTGGAAGACAAGTCAGTCACGCACCACAGTGCCCCGGCCACCACGGATGAATGGGCGGCCCTGCCAAGACCCACCAGCAGTGACAGGCTGACCACTAGCCTCATGGGGTGGCACCTATGGTCCCCCAAGGGTTCTACTGCGTGAACACGACCGTGCTCATGCAGGGGTCTGCAGCACACCAAACATGCCTGCACCAGGCATGCTCTGGATGCCCACAGCTGAACCCGGTGTCAACAAGGATGGCATCACACGATGCCAGGAATGGGGGGTGGACATTGCACTGCACGGTGTCTGTGATGCATGGGCAAATAACTGTGTGCTCCCTCTGGCCATGGCAGCTGTGATTGTCTGTGTCAGCCTGTCAATGGCAGCGGTCACATCCTCCAGCATCCAGTCCAGCCCTGCCAGGAGCAGACCAGTTTCTCTGCTGCGACGCTTCTCTGCCTGGTGCAGATCCGTACTCAGTGCATCCATCATTGTCACAAGCTGCATCTGCTGATTGACTGATGCTTGCAGTATGCGGGCATGCTCATCCAAGAGGTCATCTACCTGATCAGCATGCTGTCCCTCAGGGTGTTCGTGGCCCTGATGCTCATCACCCCTTGAGAGTGGGCGCTGCACACCAGGATCAGGCCTGGGCATGTCCACAGGTGGTGCACTGACGTCGCCCCCTGACACTGTACCCCTAAGCCCATTGTCTGACTGCTCTTGCTGCCCCTCTGGCTGCCACTCCCCAAGGGCCAATGGTGCCACCGCAGTGGCTGCAACAGTCCCACTGTCCTGTACACACACCAGTGCTGCCCCACCGGTGCTGACAGGCACAGGCTGGGACTGTGATGACACGCAGGCCTCCATGGCAGCACCACCCACAGCCATGGCAGCGATGTTACCTGCTGTGTGGTCATCTTGTGGCACACATGTGTCACTGCCCATCATGTTAGCAACATCATCATCAGTGACAGATCCAGCACCAGCCCGAGTCCCAGCATGCTGGCATCCGTGGACGCTGGCATGCTGGGACACGGGCAGGGCCTCCTCCTCATCTGCTCCACCAACAACAGTCTGGATGTCCAGGCAGGCCCACTGTCACCCTGAGCCGCGTATTCCTGTGGAGGTGGATGGTTCCTCCTCCATCTTCATCTGACCAGCCTCAGTGGAGAAGCCCACCACCGCTGACCCATGCAGATGCTCAGGAGCTGTAAGGGAAAACAAAGTCATGTTACTGCATGTGACCTACCCTGTCCCCCCCAATAGACAGACCATGACCTACCATGGCTACCACCCATCTGGAATCCACCACCCGGAACACCCTCAATGGCACAACGCTGCATGCTGCCAGCAACCCTCTCCTCCTGTGGGGTCAGGCATAGCACCTCCGGCTGTCCCAAACCTGTCACAGACCATGCTGCTCTGATGGCAGTCACCTTCTCCTTAATTCTCCACCTGTATGTGCCCATCTTCTTCTTGCACTCCTGCACGGAGTGCTGGTGGCTGCCATGCAGGTTTACAGCATGCACCACCTCCTCCCATGCAGCAGCATGGGCCTGTGGTGTTCCCTGGCATCTACTGAGAAGCAGCTCCTGGTCTAGGTAGGCCTCAAACAGGGCATCCATCTCAGCCTTCATGAAATTTGGCCTCTTCCTCCTCCCACGACTCTGCTCCTCTTCCCCCACAACATGCTTGGTCATGATTCAGCCTGTGAGAATGACAGGTGTTACCTGTGACTGTGCAGTCCCATGCATGTCCCAAAATCCACAGTCCACACTCCCAAATAGCATGCAACTCACCAACAGACTGCAGTAACTGACTATGGCCAGTGCAGCCCAATGTCACACTTTTATAGCGCAACCCATGCAAATGAGGCGAGGCGCACCTTTAAGTGGATGCAAATGCAGTGACTGCGCTATTGAATGGCTGATTAGCTGATTTGCATATGCTGGCTGAATATTGCGCTGTTGCGCTTTGTGCAATTGTGTTGAATGTGCTGCGCCAAGGGTGCAGTTCTGTGACATGCGCGGTACACACCTAACTGCGCATGCCCGGGTTGATGACACAGGTGCCTGCTGCGCTGCAGATGTGCTGTGCATGGGAGGCAATGCAGGGCATGGCCACCATTGTGCCAGTGGCTTTACAGCACTGTTCACCTATATGGCGTTGTGGCACTGGGGCGTCATAGGCGCACTGAGGCAACAGCACGGTAGGCCGCTACAGGAGGTGGCACACAGGCACCCAATTGCACTAGACACATTGGGTTCCAATCGCTTTGTGGCTGTCCATGCACCAGAGACCCTTGACCCTGTGCCTGACCTTTGCCCCCTAGGTGCCATGCGTCAGGCATGGGTGCACCACTATTGCGCAGTTCAGTGACAGCATGATAGGGAATGGCAGTGCTGTACCACGCAGCATCTGCATGTTGCAGAACCACGCTGCAGAGCACCATTTTGGCTTAACTGAGCAGCAGAGATGGCACGGAGGAGAGCTGTGCAGTGGAGCCAGGTGGAGCTGGCAAACCTGGTTGCCATTGTGGAGCCACATGTTGGCCCACTATTTGGGGAGGCACCCCTGGACAGGGCCAGGAGTCAGGTGTGGCAGGAGGTGGCCGACGCCCTGGAGGAGGCCATCGGTATGGGGCGGATGGCAGAGCAGTGCTGCCACCGATATGGGGACCTGAGGCAGAGGGACCCAGACCTGCTTGCCTGCCTGCAGGCACATGCCAGGAGGGGAACAGTGCCACGGCCAGGTAGGTGCAACATACATACACTTTTATCTTCCATATGGGTATCATGGTTGCATGTGTCCAGCACATGGGGGGCCGTCTAGTGTTGGCCGTGGTGGTGTTATCAGGGAGTGGGGTGGGTGGGTCTGGCTGTGTGGGATTGCACACACATGGGGGCGGGAGACTTTGCTACAGGATTGTACTGATGCTCCTCTCTCCATGCTTGCACCTTAGGCCCAGATGAGTGCAGGCTGGTGAGGGAGAGGAGGCACTGCCAGGAGGACCATCAGGCCAGGAGGGGCGAAGGTCCGCAGAGGCACAGGGACCAGCCTGATGATGGTGAGTGCCTTATATCCATGATTACTATTGCATGCTGTGTAACAGGGCGGGCAGTGGGGCATGGCCACCATCCATTTTACACCACTGCCATGCACGCAACTTTTTACAGTCAGCTCTGTCCAGTGGCACTGCATGTCTGGGAGTGCGTCAATGGCGGTCCATGCATGCACCAGGCACACATGGCTGTGCCACTGCCTTCACACCGCATAGCCAAGTCACTGTATGGCCACGGTGGTGCTGTGCAGGACATGGGCAGTGGGTGTGTGCAGTGGCCCACATGGCTGTGGCTGCCTGGGTAGGCAGGTCTTGTGGACATGGTCACTGTGGGTGGTCGCACACCATCACAGGGGCATGGCACATGGCTGTATGCCATGCACAATGGGTTTGCTGCAGGGGACTGGACAGTCACACGTATTGACTCTGCTCCCTTGTCCTAGGTGGACAACATTGGATGGCCCTGGAATGGGCCATACAAGAAATACTGCAGCTGGCACAGGTGTCCCTGGCAGCATTGGAGAGGTTGGAGCAACATGGGGTCCGGAGGAGGAGAACCCGGAGGCGCTACAGGAGTGGAGATAAGGGCAGAGAATAGGTCCTCCATGACCCCCTGACACCCATACCCCCTGGACTCACCTTCACACCCCTTCTTCCCTCTCCCATTTGTACACCTTTGCCCCATGCCCACCCCCACCTGGTTTGTGGCCCTTTCCCCCCACCCTTCTATACATTTGTAAATATGTTTCATAGTTCTTATATTTTAATACATACATTTTGTTATAACAACTGTGGTGGTCTCTGATTTGCAGCGGGCTACATGTGCTCAGCTGCAGTGGTGTGCATGGCATCGGGGTGGTGCACGGATGGGCGTGTGTGTGTGTGTGTACAGAGGTGAACCGCCTATGGTGTGGGCAGGTGGATCAGTCACTGTCTGTGGTTTGTGTGTTGTACTCTGTGCACTAGATGCCTGTGTGCAGTGGTCCATGGGGTCTGCACTGTGTGCATGGCACCCCTGTCAGACTGTCCATGGCCTGTGCAGTTGACACCCTTGCATGTCTGTGATATGCACGGTCTGCTGGCATGTCACTGGTGGCTGCTGTGACCAGTGCTGGGATGGGATGTGTTCTTGGGAGGGTGTGCAGGGTGCTGTACCACTGGAGGTGGGATCTGGGGCATGCCCTGTCGCATGTGGGGTACCTCATGTGCTGACACATGGTCGGTCTCTCAGCTGTACCTCAGGGGAGACATGCAGGGTGGCACTGTGTATGCATCTGTTGCATCACTGTCTACTGCTGCCCGCTGCAGGGTGTCCACGGTGGGGCTGCCTTGCATGGCTCCATGGTGCACAGGGTTGCATTGTCACAGTGGGGGTGGTGGCATGCATGGGGTGTCCTGCAATGTTGGGTGCTACTCCTGGGCAGGGTGTGTTCTGCATTTGTGGGATGGTGTGGTACGGGGTGGTCAGCCATCCTTGTGTGCCGGTCACAGCTTGCCAGGGGGTGTGATGGTGCACCATGGCCCGGCTGTGGGTTGGTTGCTGGTCTCCATGGGCCAGTGGTTATTCCAGTCCTCCCCCAGTTGTGCAGTGCATGGGGTGGGGGACAATGTCTGTTCTGCTGTGTGTTCCTCTGCCCATCTGTGGCATGGGTGGTGGGCCCCTGCATCCCTGGTTGTGCTGTTGCATTGCTGCCCTGCTGCTGGGGGCATCCCTGGTTGTGCTATGGTGCATCTGGACTGCTCAGCTGAACATCCCTTGTTGCGCTATGGCACATCAGATATGCTCAGCTTCACCTACCTAGTTGCGCTATGGCACAGGTGGTGCGATATTCAGTCGTTGGCCGTAGGCGCATCTTGGCCTGCGTGTTTTTGAATATCACGCTTCTTGTGCATGGGCGCAGTGGACTTGCATTTGTTCCTGCTGTAGCGCACTTTTTGGGTGCAGTTTGAATATCTGGGCCAAAACATTACCAACTATTGATCTAAAAAGAACAGGAGATTTAAACAAGTTCAGAGCCAGTTCACGGAAGATGCTGCGGTCACTATTTAAAACAAGAAACTATCACAAAAATAATATTAATTTTGTTATCAAAAATAGAGGTTCATAACAAGCTATGCCACATGATTATGCAGTATCAAAAAAATACCAAGCTCATAGGAAAGGCCTAAGGTCCCAAACCGCATTTAGTTGATTTGGTGCCAGACTATTCAAGTGAGAAATCCACCTTGCTTGTTTTTTCAGCATGTCCTGAATCTGGTCTCTGCCCCACCTCCAGTATGGCTTCACAAATTCTATCCCTCTGAATTTAAGTAGATTACCATCCCCATTGTATGTCTAGCTAAAGTGCACTCCAAGTGGAGTATCTTTGTTCTTATTTTGTATAGAGCTTAGGCGTTCTTGAATTCTCTTTTGAAAGCTCTAATTGTCATACCAGTGTACACTCTCATGCAAGGATACCATAACATATAAGTTACACACTCTGTTACACAACTGATAAATTCCCTAATTTCCATACTTATATTTGGATCAGAGGGATGTGCATATATCCAGAGAAGGTGTTAGGCACAAGTGAACCAAGTGACCACTTGGGGCACTAGCACAGAAGGGGTGCACTAAAGTAGAAGGTATAAGTAGAGATCAGACTGAAATGCAAAAAGTGTCAATATAAAAAACAAAATTGTTGTTGTCACCCGTGTATTCATAGAATTTTTACTGGTTTTTGGATGTGGGTTGGGACAGTAGGGAGAGAGGGGGAGGTGGGAGTGGTGAATGGGGAACAGAAAGTATTTCTGTTTGAGGTACAATTAGGTCTAAAACTAGACCTGTATATATTATGCCTGGTATTTAAAGTTTACCAGTAGAATAGTTTCCAAACCTAAAATATCCTGACAGTAGTTGTGTTAACCAAGCATTGTGTCTTGGTTTGTTTTTCACGTAGTGATTGTAGTACCAATCTATCGGAGACATTTTTTCCCCTTGAGAATGTGACTGTAGGTTCATTGTCCACTACTTCAGAAAGCAGTGACTCAGCAGACAAGACTGGCCAGTGCTTACTGATGATACCCCCTATTTTCTCACCTAAGGATTATACTCTGTGACAAATGCCACTTCTGAATCCTCCTCCTCTTTCTTTTTTGGAATCAAAAGGTCACCTCTTTTCAGTTTAAGTACCCACTGTTTAGAATCTTCCAATTCACTCAAATCGTAACCACGCTTGACAAACTTATCACTTAGTTCATTAACATGCTGCCGCCACTATTAAAATATAAATACCAACTTTTGTGGTGTGAAATATCATCAAATAAAATCTGTTGTATTGAATAGGGTGAAGTTAATTTATCACTTGATTATTTTAATAAAAACTGGATGTTCAAGTATACAGTATATGGATTGTACTTAAAAATGATGATTGACGGTGACTGTGAGGTGAGCAATCTGCAGTCATTTTATTACTTTTAAGCACTGTGTGCATCAGGATAGCCCATCTTGGTGCATTGCACTGTGTTGCTCCATAATGTGCACTGTGGGACTGTGGAGGGTAGCCCAGTCCTGTGTTCCTGTCCAAGCACTCAGTAGCCTTGACGTGCATCCTGGGATTGTGGAAGACTAGCAGAGCTTCCACACATATTACAGCAAATTTCAGCTCAGTAGAGTTGTGTGACAGGAGTAGCAATTCACTTGTAAGCAGCTACAAGGGCTCAATCCACCTTCTGGTGGTATATTTTCTTTAATTAAACATTTTTAAGAAGTTTGGGAATTTCAGACCAGAAGTAGTAGGCCAAGGCACTTCTGGTTCCCCATTTTAAAAGCACTGCCTCTAGTGAGCATCACTGAGTGCTAAGCAGAGGTGACACTGGCAGAGGCAGGCATGTTTGCCAGTGGCAGACAGAAAATTCTGCTGGTTTTGTGAGTGTGAAGGTACTAATTAGTATAGCCCATATCTAACTACTTTTATATTCAGTAATGGACCAGGGCACTGTCACTCTAGCTAGTGGAGAACTACGGATTAAATGTGTGCTGTGTGGTAAATTTAGCATGGAACATAGCACTGAGTACATTGTCTTTTGTTGTTGTTGTTGGGGCTGGAAGTATAGCCTAGTGGTTAGAGTAATGAGCTGTGAATGAGCTTGGTACATCCAGCAGACCTAGGTTTGATTCCCACAGCCTTGACTTGCATACTGTGTGACTCTGAGCAAGTCACTTAATCACCTCCATGCTCCCAGGTCACCCCTGAAAACAGACACTTGTGCCTAGTGGGCCTTACCCAGTTACCAAAGACTAAAATAAAAAAATAAATAAACAATGTATGGAACAAAAAGAACTTAAAATACAAATTGCAAAGTTGGAGTTAGAAGTTGAAAGCCTTAGAAATCATTTGTTTGGTAATACTACTGAAACAAGTGGAAGGACATGCCATGAAATCCCTGAGCAAAGTAAAGGGGAGAACAGCAGAGGGAGACTGAGGATGGGGATGAATGGTGCCTAGTAGAAACAGATAAGAAAAATAAAAAATCAAGAGAGTTATGAACTTCAACCTGGAACTGGAAGACCAATTCTCACCACTACTTATGGAGGAGGGGGAGGAGTTGTAGTGATAAGGGGAGATCAGGTGTGGGGGGGGTGAATGGCACAATCAGATATGGGTGGAACCTGTGCTGGACTTGACAGAGGACAGGGCAGGGCAGGCTCTGATTAGGAGTGTTGGGGGGAGAGAAACCTCACATGGTGGTGCATGTAGACACTAATGACCTGGGAGGGGGGCTGCACAGTGGAATCAGTTAGGGAGAAATTTGAGGAACTGGGGAAGTTGTGTTCGGAGATTGGGAGCTCAGTGATCTTCTTGAAAGTGCTACCAGTTCTGAGGGTGAGCAGAGTGTGGAAGGAAAGGAAAGTGGAGTTCAACTCCTGGCTGGGAGGGTGGTGTAGCTCTCATGGGTATGGGTTGGTAGGAGGTTGGAAGAATACTTGGGACAATAGCAAACTGTACACAAAGGATGGATTACACTTGAGTAGAGTGGGGCAGGGGGTTGAAACGTACTGTAAGTTGGAGGAATACTTAGCATTAAGGTTTATTTTGAAACTAGATAGGGGAGAGGTTAATGTGCAACTAGTATGCAGGGTCACCAGAAAGGAGAGCCATATACACTGACCCCCCACAACTACAGGAACTGCTATGAGGGTGGGCCATGGGGGGTGGGTAGGTCAAAGGGGCATGGGGTGGAGGGAAGGATGGAAGTGGGTGAAGGGTGATCTCCCTGGATGCGAGGACCCTAGGCAACAAAACAGCTGAACTTCCAGATTCTCTTAGCTGAAGGGATGGTGGATGTCACAGCCATTACAGAGACTTGGGTCAGCCAACACCAGGATTGAGTTCTGGCAATCCCAAGGTATAGAAGTTACAGGAAGGACAGAGAGGTGGGGAGGGGGGTGGCAGTTTATGTAAGGGATGGGATTAGATGAACAAGGGATGAAGGGGAGGAAGGGAGGACAGAGGCACTATGGATGCAGCTCCTGGACTCAAGGGGTTGAAAACTGAGGCTGGGGATAGTGTATAGACTGCCAGCCCAGTCCGAGGAGTTGGGTAGGGAGTTAGCAGAGCAGATTAGGTGGGTAAGTAGGAAGAGGAGTGTGGTGATCGTGGAGGACTTCAATCTGCCTGGGGTGGATTGAAGTACCTCAGCCACCTCCAGCGCCAGGGAGCAGGTCCTTCTGGATACATTTCAAGATAGTCTTCTGACACAGTTGGTCAACATGCCAACTCAGCTAGGTAATACATTGGATCTGGTACTATCAAATGGGGAGGTGGTGAGGGAACTAAGGGTGGAGGACCCACTAGCTGGGAATGACCACCAATCACTGTGGTGCATGCTCAGTTTGAGTAGGGAGTTTGTAGGCTCAGAAACAAGGGTGATGGACTTCAGGCGGGCAGACTTTGGAACGATGGGGGAAATACTGAAGGGGCAGCTAGAGGGGATTATGCCAGAGATGGACGCACAACAAAAGTGAGATATTATTAAGCATGGCCTGTAAGAGGAAACTGAGGCCTGCACTAGATCTCTAAGTAAGAAGAGCAGAGCTAAGAAGCCATGTTGGCTAAACAGGAAGGTGTTGTAGAGGGTGAGGGAAAAGAGAGCTGCCTATCAGAGATTTAATAGGACCGGGAAGGGGAAGGACAGGGAAGTGTAGGCGAGTTGGTCCAAGGAGGTAACCAAGCTTGTAAGGAAGGCCAAGGCCTCCAGGGAGCTAAGGCTGGCTCTGGGCATTAAGGGAGGGGAGAAGGATTTTTTTAGATACATGAGGGAAAAAAGGAAGTGCAGGGACCTTATAGTGCGGATCAGGAGGGATGGGGGATGGGTGGAAAAGGGAGCGGGACAGGCAGAAGCACTGAATGAGTACTTCTGCTCTGTGTTCACCCAGGAGGAGGGTGGTCCACTCCCTCCATGTACTGGAAAGGTGGGGTCGGGGGAGAAGGGATGACTGGCAGGATGATTGTGACAGTAGAGTAGAGTAGAGTACTAGAGGGTCTGAAGACACTAAGGGTGGACAAGGTGCCAGGTTCCAATGGCTTTCACTCCAGGGTGCTAAGGGAGATGGCAGAGGTGTTGGCCACACCACTGGCAGAACTGTTCAACACTTCCCTGGACATGGGATACGTGCCACAGGACTGGAAGATGGCCCATGTGGTGCCTATACACAAGAGTAGTCCAAGGCACGAGCCAGGCAACTACATACCTATCAGTCTCATTTCCATAGTGGGTAAACTTATGGAAGTGATACTGAAGGAGAGACTGATGTCATTTCTCAAGGCTACTGGCCTCCAGGATGGACAGCAGTATGGGTTTGTCTAGGAGAAATCTTGTCAGACCAATCTAATAGAGTATTATGATTAGATATCAAGAGAGCTGGATAGGAGCCATGTAGTAGATGTCCTACACTTGAACTTCAGTAAGGCCTTCGATTCAGTGCCTCATGGGCTATTGGAGGGCAAACTGAAATCTATGGGGGTGGGGCAAAGCTGGTTAAATGGATCAGGAACTGGCTGAAGGGGAGGCAGCAACAGGTGGTGGTGGGGGGGGACTCTCTACACCTAGACTGGTGATGAGTGGAGTGCCACAAGGCTCTGTGCTGGGTCTGGCATTGTTTGGGCTATTCATATCAGATATCTTACATGAAGATGGGAACAGGATTAATCTGTTCATAGATGATACTAAGATGGCATGGTAGTGGATGATGTTGAGGGGTGGAATGAACTAGAGGGGGATCTAATCAAACTGGAGGAGTGGTCGGCAAAGTGGCAGCTGGGCTTCAATGCAAAGAAATGCAAGGTAATACACTTCGGGGCCAAGAACCCAAGGAGGGAATATTGGATAGGGGGGTGAGGCTGGGGGTCACTGAGGAAGAGAAGGACTTTGGGGTGATGGTAACGGAGCATATAAACAACTCTGCTCAATGCAGGAAAGCTGATGCTAAGGCTAACAGGATGCTGGGGTTTATTGTAAGGGGATTCTCACCCAGACATAAGGAAGTGATCCTGACCCTCTATAGGTCTTTGGTCAGGCAACACTTGGAGCACTGTGTGCAGTACTGGCGTCCGTATGAGAAGAAGGATATTAGACTGCTAGAGGGGGTGCAGCATAAGGCAACAGAACTGATACAGGGGAAGGAAGGCAAATCCTATGAGGACAGACTTAGGGATCTGAGTTTGTATACCCTGGAAGAAAGGAGGGATGAGGGATATGATTGAAATGTTCAAGTACTCAAAGGGGATCAACAAATCTGGCACTGATGGGTTATTTAGGCTGAGTAAGGGATGTGACATGAGAGGGCATGGGCTGAGATTAGAAAGAGGCAGATTTAGGAGGGAGATGAGGAGACATTATTTCATGGAAAGGATGGTGTTAAAATGGGATGCCCTACCAGAGGAGGTGGTATCATGCAAGACAGTGGGCAGTTTCCAAAGGGCATGGGACAGAACAAAGGGGGAATCTGGGTAAGTAGTGCTGAGAATATTCTGGAGGTGAGGGGAGGGTGGGGCAGCTGCAATCTAGGGGTGCTAGCTGCTCACTCGAGCAGACCTGATAGACCATGAGGCCTGTTGCTGCTGGCAGATTTGTATGTTCTTATGTTCATATTAATCTTATTGAAAACATAGAGGATCAAACACAGAAACAGAGGATCAAACCCAGGAACTTCTCGTTACAGCAAGGGGCAATGAGGCCATAGTAATGAAGCCACATCAGAAGGCATGGTAAAAAAATGACAACAGCAGAAGACATGGTAAAAAATGACAGTGAAGAAGAGACACCAAAACAAAATAACATACCAGGGGACTCAATTACCAAATATACCGATGGGTATACCACAAAGGGTAACAAAAACAATGTTGCCAGCAACAGCTTTTCAGGGGCAGGGCTAAGTGGTATCAGGAACATGTTACCTAGAATAATAAAATCATCAAAGTATAAACTTCTTGTCGTAGTACATGCAGGCATAAATAACACTGGAAAACAAACAGGAGAAAAAATTGACTTTAAGGCCTTAAATGTATCCCTCCAAGAAAAAAACTGTGATGTAATTTTTTTCCAAAATTCTACCTGTGCCCAGGGCAAACACTAGAAGGACTAGAAAAATGATTTTTATTTATTTAGGTTTTGTTGACCGGGTAAGTGCACTAGACAAATCCTGCCTATTTTCAGGCATGACCCGGGGGAAGGGGATACAGATGAATGCCAACTGACCTTAAACCAGATTAAGCTGTTGGTGGTATTTTAGTGAATGAGGGAAATTTGGCCAGGACACCGGGAAATTTCCTACTCTTTCGATAAGTGCCATGGGATCTTTAACATCCGCCTGAACTACCACCAATCCAGGCAGATGGGACCTCGGTTTAACGTCTCATCCGAAAGACAGCACCTCAGAAGTGCCGCACCCCTCTCATGCTGCACTACAGTGTCATTACTGGGATATTAACCCAAGTGCCAGATGTGGGAACTAAACCCACAGCCCTCTGATCTCCCGGCCTCAGAGGTGAGTGTGCTACCTACTGAGCCACTGACACTGCCTGATTAGGTTGAATAATTTTCTAAGACAATGGTGCTTGAAGAAAGAAATTAAATGTACTAAGAGTTTGGGAATCTTTTTTAGAAGACACAACCTATTCAGCCAAGATGGTTTGCATCGAAGTAGAAACGTCAGTAAACCTTTGGGCAATATTATTTATGAAACTATAAATGCAAATAATGTAAACTAGTAAATGAGGGAAGAGGGGCCACAAAATATAGATATGGAAGAAAGTGTGAAGAAGACAATGACATTACTGAGTGTGAGAACATAGTTCACAACACAAATTATAAACAAACCAATAATATATGCATGAATACAGAAAAATCGGTAAAACTAAAGGCATTACTTATGAATGCCAGGAGCCTAGTGGAAAAGAAAAACAAGTTAGAATTGTTATTGCAAAATGAGGACACTCATGTCTGTGCCATCACAGAGACATGGTGGAAAGAAGATGACTGGGATACAGACATTTCAGGTTATAGCCTATTCCATACAGATCGCATAAATAGGAAAGGTGGTGGAGTTACAATATACTGTACATAAAGAGCACTATTGAATCTAACAAAACTGACTTACCAAATGGCAATGGGGGGAGATGTGGAACAGATATGGGTTTGGGTGTCACAAAAAAGATAATAGCAAAATATATGTGGGTATATGACACAGGTCACCAAACCTTAGTAAAGATGAAAATAAAAGATTTATGGAGGGATTGAAGAAATGGAGCTAGGGGAGAAGGACATTAACACTGGGTGATTTCAACCTACCTAGTATAGATCGGAAAATGATTTAAGGAGTAACAGCATTAGACAAAAATTGTTTGCGATTACTATAACTCATAATTTGGAGCAGCATTTAAGTATTAGTACTAAAGGTACTCATTTACTAGATCTAGTTCTGAGTAATATGGAGTAGAAAATATCCAACTGTAAAGTCAGAAAACCGTTGGGAGACAGTGACCATAATATGGTGCAGTTTACTATCAGTGGCAACTGGAAGCTACAGTTAGGAAAAACAAGGTTAAATGCTGTAACAGGGCAACGTGCAGCATGTGTATATGAAAAAAACACCTGAAGGAGTGGAACTGGAAAACAGAACTGCATGGGCACTCACTAGACACAGTGTGGAACAAGATGAAAAGTAAACTTGAATATTGTATTAATACGTACAGGAAAGAATAAAATATAATAAATTGGTGCAACAAAAAAATAGTGATCATTAAAGAGTCTGTCTACCCAGCAAAGACTTCCTTCTGAATTCACACAATCTGTGGTTCAAATATTGATTACTTGTCAAATGGAGGCCCCACCAGAACACTTGATATGTACTCTTTACTCGCACTCCATGCCTCTTCTAAGGATCCCACCAAGGCGAACTTTCAGCAAAGGATGACTGACCTACAAATGGACTGTGATTATTCACAGTGGGAAAAGTTTTCCTTGGCATCATACAAGCTCTTGATGGCTCTATACTTCCATGAGTTTGCATGGAAATGCAGAATGTATTATTTCAGAACCCACGCCTCACTTCTTTTCTAGGCCCTTTGATGGGTGCTTGCTGGAGACAATGTGGAGAATTACAGGGTCATCACACACATATTTTTTGACTTTCCCCCATTTACAACAATATTGAACTGCTATTTCCCATGTGATTAGCCTTATCTTTAATAGTCCTTCTCCTCTGTCTCCTGCGCTGGTACTGCTCTTTATACCAGGCAGTGATGTTTCAATATGAGGTAAGCCACTGAAGCTATTGTTAACGTTAGTTGTGTGTTCTAAAAAGATTATTACAAGATTGTGTCACCAATCTCAGCCTCCTCAAATGTCACACTGGGAAGCTCTTGTTTAAACCATCTGTAGGCATGAGCAATGTAGTTCTAAATATTTAAATTTACTACCTGTTTTTGAACAAATCTGGGGTTGTTGGCTGCTATATAAGGTAGAATTGGATCCCACCTTTGTTCCTTAATATAATGTGAGTGATTATCTCTGTAGAATTTTAGGATTTCTTTTTAAATCTGGGAACCAATGTGAGTTAATCCATACCTGACTCGACCTTAGCTCTGTCTTTAAAAATTGTTTTGCTATAATGTATAATTTTGCATTATTGGCTAATATCAGTTTGTACTGCTGTATTTCAACTATTTATTGTCTGTAATAGCTATGATGTATTTCAATCCCCCTCCCCACTTACCTATGATGAGATTCTCTTATCCTTCTTCATTTGTTTTCCTTGTTACTGATGGATATTGGGAAGATGTTCTTGTTTTGCACCTTGTTTTTTCTTTTGAATGTTTATTCAGTAAATTTGTTTTGGATTAACTGTTAATAAAGATGCTATTATAAAAAAAATACATTTAAATGCAACCCTTCCACAAATAAATGGCAAATATATAAAGATACGGCAAAAGAGTGTAAACAAACGAATTAAAACTACTAAACATGAAGAAGCAACAATAAAACTAGCTTCAAAAGCTAATGACAACAGAAAGAGCTTCTTTAACAATATAAATAGCCTCAAAGGGGGTCAGCAAAAGATATGACCACTAAAACTAGGAGATGGCCAGACCAGTAATGGCCAAACAATGGCAAATAGCTTTAATACATACTTTCTGGGTATTTATCAGTCAAGGGACACTTACAAGGCACACACAAATAAAATTTGAACAGACAACAAATCCCCTGGGCCCGAAGGTATATATCACACAATCCAGAAGGAACTGGCAACGGAACTGACTGGTCCAATAGCAATGTTATTTACATGTCATTAGTACAGGGTAAAGTTCTATCTGAATGGATGGAAGTCAATATAACTCCAAATACACAAAAAGGGATCATGAAATGACCACAAGAGCTACAGACCTACTGTATAAGCCTGACATCTGTCCTGGGTAAAGTAATGGAGGAATTTATAAAGGATGAAATAGATAAATATATGAAGCAAGACAGTTTAGTGGACATTACACAACATTGATTCAGGGCAAAAAGATTGCGCCAAATCAATCTATTTCAATTCTTTGAACCCAGAAGTAAAGCCTTAGACAATGGATATTCTGTGGACATGGTGTATCTGGACTATTCCAAGGTTTTTGATCTTGTACCCCACATGGAGTTAATTGAGAAACTCATTGAATTAAAATTCAGTTCTAATATAATTAGTTGGGTTAAAGCATGGCTAGACAATAGAAAGCAAAGGGTATGTTTTAAGGGGTATTATTCAAACTGGGTGAGGAAGTGAGCAGTGGTGTCCCACAGGATCAGTGTTGGGACCATCCCTATTTAATATTTTCATTTCATCCTGGATTTGAAAGTTTGCAGACAATACAAAAATAGGTGCAAATGGTAAACAGTGATGCTGCAATCAGTCAATTTCAAAGAACCTTACATAATATTGAAAAAATGGGCTAGGGTGCATAAATTATTATTTAATGTTGATAAATGCAAGATTATGCAGTTGGTATTAGAAATAAAATTGCTGAATATACATTAAATGGAAAAGAACTGAAGGCAATGGATAGAGAATGGGATTTGGGTGTTATAACTACAAATGAGCTATCATTTGATGAGCACTGTAGGGAGGTGGTAAAAAAGGTAATCAAATGTTGTGTTGTATCTCAAGAAATATTAGGAGTAGGGATAGGAAGGTTCTAGTCCCAATTTGTGGTGTACTGGTCAGGCCGCACTTGGAGTACTGCACATAGGTCTGGGTGCCCCATACAGGAAACCATGCTGAACTCTTGTAGAGGATCCAGCAGACAGCAACAAAAATAATCACATATGTTTGTCACCTATCATACAAAGAGAGACTAGAAAAGCTTAATTTGTACTCACTTGAGTATAGACATCTCAGGGGAGAATATGCTTGATATATAGGGTATTCATGGAAAATTACTTCCGGGAGTGCATTGGGCTTGAAAGAAAGCCAATTGTAAGGGAAATAAGAATCAATCATAAATACCAACTAAAAGGAGAATTATACAAAACCAACAAATGAGGTGCTTGCATTAATCAAAGAGTGGTAACCATCTGGAACCCCCTGCCCGAGGCTGTAGTGAGTAGTACGTCTAGGGACACCTTCAAAGTAGCATTAGATAAGTACCTGGGTAACAAAATAATCACTTAGATCCATTGATAAATGCTGAGTCATATTGACTAGTGCTTACTGACTTGAATAAATCCTATGTAAAAATTAATAAAGAAGATATATGGAAAAAAATTTGTTCATCAAATTGGACGTAAGCATCATCCCTATCTGAGCAATTTCTCAAAAGCATGCTTGTGGAAGTTGGTTTCTTAAATTCTTTAATTTTTACTCCACTTCCAGGTATGCCAATTAAAGTTACATCCATGAATTCTAATTTCTCTTTATCGACTATATGTAAATTTTAAATTTACATAATTATCATTTAGCCAGTTTTAAATGTTTCTAGACTGAACAGCATACCCCTTCCATAAGCAGACAACATTATCTATAAAGTTCTGCCACACAATGATGTTTTTGTGTATGAGGTGTTGTAAATAACCACAATCCCCCCCCAAAAAAAAGATTTGCATAACTGAGGGCCAAACAGGACCAAATCACTGTAACTTAATGTTTTAGGAAGAACTTATCACAAAATGTAAAACAATTGTGTTCCAATATGAATTTCAGTCTTTCCAAAATGAGTTCCTGAGGTATACTATCTCTGTCAGGTAATTTTTCTAATCATTTCTTAACCACTAATAAGCCATCTCTGTGGTGGATAGAAGTATATAGGACCTCAACATCTATGCCCACCCTTAAGATATTGTTCCTCCCAAACAAAATTTTCAAATGTTGACAAAGTATCCATAGGAGGTAAAAGGGCAACATAATTACAATTTTTTGTAAGAAGTCTATAAATTTTGGTAGCTTCTCACTCAGCACTCCCACCCCAAGACCAAGGGCCTTCCTGGAGGCTTTTTAAAGTTTTTGTGTAATTTAAGTGACTCAAGGCTGCTGCAGTATCATTGGTGGGTGACCTTGAGCAGTTGCAAGTTTTTCTGCTGTTACATCAGTAAGTACTGGACTGGTTGCTGAAATACATTTAAGATGGAAATGCCTTTAGAGCTTTTTCAACGTTGTGTCTGCGTTGTTTTTTGAGTGCCTTCAAACTATTTGCATCCTGCACCACTAACCTAGGGATCTGCATCTGAACAGAGCAAGACCACCAGTGGGGCATAGTCCATCCCATTGACCCTGCCCTGGAGGGGTAAGTTAGTGAGGACTGAGGAGGCAGGGGTAAGTCTGGGAAAAGGTGAGTGACAGGGCTGGGGCTGGGGGTAGCTGATGGGGTCAGACTGTGAGCTGGGAGTAAATTAAAAACTTAAGATGAGTTTAGTAGTGCAGTTTCTATTCCTGTAGAAAATAAAAAATTGGTGCTTTCACCAGAACATCATAGCAAAAAATATTTTAATGTGGTGTGTCAGATAGAACAGATGCAGCAGGTTTCCACTATGTATCACCCTGCATATAGGGCTTCATCAGGGAGTGGAGGCACAGTTTCTTGCTTGCACTTAAAATATTACAACTCATAAATATTCATAGATACACAGACAGTGTCGGCAGATAAGGGCCTACGGCCCACCCAGTCTGCCCATTTCAGCTTGTAAGTTCACTTTATGTTTTCCTAGAAGTCTGTTGCCTCTTATCCTTGATCTCCAGAATTTCTTCATGTCTATCCCATGCATTCTTAAATCCTGTGATTGTTTCAGCCCCCACCACTTCCTCTGGCAGGGTGTTCCACTTATCCAACACCCGTTCTGTGAAGAAATTCTTCCTCATGTATGTAATCAAGCAAAGAACAGGTGAAAATATACATAAGGGCCAAGATATTCAAAGCAGTTGCACCAGCTCAACCAGCACAACCCCAGAAATGCACCCCAGGACAATATTCAAATGGGGGAATTGCACAGTGCAATTGCTGATGTGCCAGGACACAAAGATAATGTATGCAGCACATCTGCAGGGGGCGTGCCCATGCATGTGTGGCACATCCCGATATTCAACCCAGGATGTGTGACACATCTGCTGGCACATCCCAGAGATGTGCCAAATAACTGGGTGCAAAGTTGAGCCCATAACAAATGGCTCAGCTGCTAGTCACCCATCCTCAGGTGGGCTGCTGTAGTGCAGGGCACAACACAGCAGCCACCAGCCATGGGTGGCAACCCCCCCAACATCATGCACAAGCACCCACAATAGTCCCTGGTATTCTAGTGGTACCCCTCTCCCCTCCTGTAACCCCAATTGCCCATTTTGTTCAACAATATATTTCCCTGGTAGTCTAGTGGCACCCCACTCCCCATCCAGTACCTTTATCACCATAAAAACAAATTCCCCATCTCCCTGGTAGTCCAGTGGTACCCCCCACCCACACACACAGGACCCCCAAACCACCCAGCCTCCCCCATCATCAGCGGGCAGCATACCCACCTGCATACCTCCATGGCTGCCCGCCGAATGACAGCTTACAGTATGTGCTGCAAGCTCATTGGTCCATGCTGTGGACCAATGGGCTTGCAGTGCATACTGTAATAGTCATTCACAACTTTGTAGATAGAAGTCATTCATTCACAATGTTGTGAATGACTATTACAGTATGCACTGCAAGCCCATTGGTCCACAGTGTGGACCAATGGGCTTGCAGAACATACTGTTAGCTGTCATTCAGTGGGCAGCCAAGGAGGTATGTGGGTGGGTATGCTGCCAGCTAATAATGGGGGGTGCTGGGTGGGCTTGGGGTTCTGTGTGGGTGGGGGTTGCCACTGGACTACCAGGGAGATGGGGAATTCATTTTTATGGTGATTGCGATACGAGATAGGGAGGGGAGTATCACTAGACTACCAGAAAAGTATTTTTCTGCAATTGCAGGTGAACAGGTTTACCAGCAGGGAGGGGAGTACCACTGGACCACCAGGGAACTATAATTCACAGTACGGGTGATTGGAGGTACTGGAGGGGAGGAGAGGAGAGTACCACTAGACTACCAGGGATTGAGAAATAAACATAATGATGATCATCGGCATTATAGTGGGGTGAGGGACCACTGGACCACCAGGGATAATAACACTACTGCATTACAGCAATTTGTGGTAGGGATGGAGAGGGATACTAATGCGGTACCTGGTACTGGGACCACATGCTGTGCAGGGCACCAGGTGCATTTTGCTTGCCAGCCCTGCATAACTCATGCAAATAGGGCCATAATGACATGCATATGGCCCCATTTGTGCCTAGGATGTATTATGGACCCATTTACATATTGGTATCTGAATATCAGGAATTTGTGCACGGTGTATCTCCGATGCACTGGTGCATTTCCCATTCCTGGTATTCAGAACTGTCTGGGGGATGCGTCGGTGCACTGTATTCGTGAAGCACACATTATTTGATGTATTCAGAAGAGATGTCCCATGACACATCTCTTTTGAATATATCCCTTTTTTGCTCCAGCACAATTCAGTTGCGCTGAGCACCCACTTGTGCCATTGCCAGGTGCACTTCTGAATTTCAGGTCCACAATGTATTAGTGGCAAGCAAATAATATTATAAGAAAGAGCTAGTTTTCAGTTCAATTCTTGCAGGTTGCTCTACTATGTAATTCATTATTCAATCCATAACCATATGTGCATTTATGTGAATTAATAAAAACTGCAAAAAATTGCAAACAAAAAGCATATTTGTTCAAGCAAACCTAATATTACTCATATTAAATTTATATATATTTTATCTCTTTACTTTTGAGTAGTGGGCTGGAGATCAAAAAGTGCAATTGCAACACAGCAAACTGTAATAGACTGCAATAGCCATAAAACATAACAGGCAGAAACAGAAGAAAACAAAGGCAGGGCAGGGGATGGGGATGAGGCCCTGCCTGGGTAGGCAAGCCAGAGAGGGCAAAGGAGGCAGGGGTAAGTCTTGGAAAAGGCAGGTCACAGGGCTGGGGGTGGGGGTGGCTGAGGAGGACAGACTGTGAGCTGGGAGTAAAAAATTAAACAAAAATGAAGGTGAGTTTAGCAGTGCATTTCCTATTCCTGAACCACATGGCTTTGGAACCTTCTCCACCAATTAGGAAGTTTTTCCTACCCATTTTATGAATGAGTGTGATCTCCCCCCAACCAGGCATATTGTTGCAGCCCTCCTCTATGATTTTTGTGTGGCCTTAGATCCAGTGTTACTCTTGGCTTGGAATGTCAATATGTAGAAGCAGTACCACCACCTGGGGAGGCTCCTTGTGCTACTTAAGCCCCCTGGATGATGGCCCCTTGGAAAATGTTTCCCTGATCACAGAACACAACAAGCTGATCCCACAATGCATATAGTGTCAGGCATATAAGGCAATAGTACACAAAAAATTAAATGCAAAAACAAGCATAAGATTTATTGGGGAAAATGGGATCGATGCTCTGTGGAAGGCAGGGTAAGGGTGAATCAGCCAATCGGTATCCCATGAGGAAGGCGCATGGGGAAGAGCACCATTCATAATGGTGACTCATTTGCCATTGAATCCCTCATGGTGATGGAAGGGTAGGGAGACCGGATGGAGGGGTGGGTGAAATGGGCGACAAGTTGCCACTGTATATACACGTGTGGGGGGAGAGCGAGCATGGTGAGCATGGGCTTGGAGGGGACAGAGGAGCTGTAGTGGGTGGTGCTGTGGTGGGTAGCTGAGTGGTGTCGTGGTGTTGGGGGTTGGCCTGTGGTTGGGGTGGGTGAGGTACTGGGTTTGGGTCCGGACACTGGTGCAATTTTATCGCGCCTGGCCCGAACCTTTAATTTTACATGTTTTCACCCCCCCCCGACATGCACCTTGCTTGGAGTTGACAATCCTTTAATAGGGGGTGTGGGGGTCGAAGCCCACCACATGGGGGTGTGTGATGGCACAGCCCCCCTTACATAAAACATTGAAATCTATGTCCCTGACACCGTTGTCCTGTGTGCCGGGGTGTCAGAGTACCAAAAATGTTTTCAGCACTCTGTGCGATAATGGCGATCGCCTTTAGGCTTTCACCATTATCACATAGAACCCAGGCAATCAACAGACAAATCAAAGTACAGTCCTACCCTGGGCCTCCTTCTAACAGTCCCACAAGAGTCCTGACTCTAAATGGTGTGCCAATATAGCAGCGGTAGCAGTAGCATTTCATTCATAATTTTCACATGAATAAGGATTGGCCAGCTGAGATAAGCTCATTTTCAATGGGGGGTCCTTGGAGCAAAATTGTTGCAAAGTATAAAATCATAAGCAGTATACAGTATGCAATAAGTCATCTAATAGAAGCACAAAAGGCATGTATCAAACATGAGAAATATAATTTTCATACTACAATTATCTATCATATACATGTTTCATTCTCTCAAAGTACTCCACAAAACAATCCAGAAATAGTCTAAAAATTACGACTCCATCTAAGAAACTAAGGATACTGTTCCTGAATTTTCCCTTCCTATGACATTCAAGTTCAAGTTCAACTTACTTTATTACAAATGTATAAAACCATAGTTTGTTACATTTAAACACAATAAGGTCCTAAATACATAAGATCATAACTGAATCAATGAATCAATATAAAGACATAACATTTTTTGCATGCACCTCTTATAGACACAGCCCTGGTGTAAGACATTTCATAAAATCATTCATAATGGCATTCTACCAGCTTAGACCTAATATAGGCAAAATTTTGCAATTGCAAAAATCATTTTTACTGAATCTAATTTGAAAACATATTTTTTACATCCTAAGCCATGTAATGGAAAATGCATATCAGAGGTAAAAATATAATTTTCACATTGATGTGCCCAGAGTTTACATTCAAACAATGTATGCAAAATATCAGTCTCCAATTTGTTGACACAATTGCAACAAGTTCTAAACTTTGGGCAATACCAATTATTCATATTTTGATAAGAATTACCCAAACATGCCAGCCTTAGTCTGCATAAAATATTCCTATGTAACCCATTTTCACACAAAGTCAAAGTAGAAGACTTGGTTTGCTGGCCAAGGCACCTAGCTTCACCTGAGCTCTTTCCTTCTAAGACTGCTTGAAAGGCAGAGTAGAGAAACTTACCAGAGCAAGGGAGAAGGATTAAGACTTAGTTTGGCTAAGCAGATTAACTGTGTGGTGGTGTTTTTATATTTTTACTCACAGGGATTGCTACTGTTTGTTGCTAACATTTCATTGCTTTATTTTTCTCTGATTCAAATTGTTGTTGCTGGTATACCTTCTTCTGCATTATTACAAGGTGTGCCTACAGGTGTGTGCTAACAAATTACTGCTGTAATCTTCTGATTCAAATTGTCTTTTGCAAGGTATATCTTCTGTTACTGCTTTATTTTTTCTCTGGAGCAAAGTGTTTCTTACAGGGTATATCTTCTCTGAAATTACTGTATTACAGGTGGAGCTTACATTTTGTGACTTTTTATCACTGGGCTAAGCAAAATTACTGTTTGACACTGTGTTTTATTTTATTCTTGTTTGTTGAAAAGGTTTGTTGTCTCAGAGGTGTTTCAGTCTCCTTCTCACATTGAAGGAGCTAATTGCTTTCCTCCCACAGCTCTTCCAAAGGATTAGGTGTGTATGTGGGGGTGGAGCTGGCAAACTGTCAGTAATTTCAAACAGAAAGAAGGGTTAAAAGTCAGGTTAGTTGATATCTTGGAGGTAGAAGACTTGGTTTGCTGGCCAAGGCACCTAGCTTCACCTGAGCTCTTTCCTTCTAAGACTGCTTGAAAGGCAGAGTAGAGAAACTTACCAGAGCAAGGGAGAAGGATTAAGACTTAGTTTGGCTAAGCAGATTTACTGTGTGGTGGTGTTTTTATATTTTACTCACAGGGATTGCTACTGTTTGTTGCTAACATTTCATTGCTTTATTTTTTCTCTGATTCAAATTGTTGTTGCTGGTATACCTTCTTCTGCATTATTACAAGGTGTGCCTACAGGTGTGTGCTAACAAATTACTGCTGTAATCTTCTGATTCAAATTGTCTTTTGCAAGGTATATCTTCTGTTACTGCTTTATTTTTCTCTGGAGCAAAGTGTTTCTTACAGGGTATATCTTCTCTGAAATTACTGTATTACAGGTGGAGCTTACATTTTTGTGACTTTTTTATCACTGGGCTAAGCAAAATTACTGTTTGACACTGTGTTTTATTTTATTCTTGTTTGTTGAAAAGGTTTGTTGTCTCAGAGGTGTTTCAGTCTCCTTCTCACAATGAAGGAGCTAATTGCTTTGCCTCCCACAGCTCTTCCAAAGGATTAGGTGTGTATGTGGGGGTGGAGCTGGCAAACTGTCAGTAATTTCCAAACAGAAAGAAGGGTTAAAAGTCAGGTTAGTTGATATCTTGGAGGTAGAAGACTTGGTTTGCTGGCCAAGGCACCTAGCTCACCTGAGCTCTTTCCTTCTAAGACTGCTTGAAAGGCAGAGTAGAGAAACTTACCAGAGCAAGGGAGAAGGATTAAGACTTAGTTTGGCTAAGCAGATTTACTGTGTGGTGGTGTTTTTATATTTTTACTCACAGGGATTGCTACTGTTTGTTGTTAACATTTCATTGCTTTATTTTTTCTCTGATTCAAATTGTTGTTGCTGGTATACCTTCTTCTGCATTATTACAAGGTGTGCCTACAGGTGTGTGCTAACAAATTACTGCTTTAATCTTCTGATTCAAATTGTCTTTTGCAAGGTATATCTTCTGTTACTGCTTTATTTTTCTCTGGAGCAAAGTGTTTCTTACAGGGTATATCTTCTCTGAAATTATTACAGGTGGTGCTTTACAAGTTTTACAGTTTTATCTAACATTAGGATAAGCTTTCAGGGTTACTGCATTTGTTGTTGACTGATTGTTTCTGCTCTTACCTCCTTGTTCTTTCGTCCGTGGTTCTTCTTTTTAGGCAGGGGAAGGGCCCAGCCACCCCCCCAACCCAACCACCCCACGCTACACTCCTTTTATAGGGTACCACAGTTGTGACATTTCCTGTGTCAGAGCAGGAAGGGGCGGATCAGTGGGGCCTCCACAAGGTGATCTCATTTACAGGGGCACTAGTAATTTAACTTGTTATAACAAGTTAAACAAAGCACAATTAAACCATTACTTGCATTTTTCCTTTTTTTTTCCTTCTAATTACTCTGACTAGTTACAAACCCAGCAACTTATTTGGAATGGATTTCATTAACTGCAGTTACTGTGGAACAATTTTCAGAAGGACAGTCTTACAGGATTTAGGACACTGTCCTACATGCTGGGCCTTTGGAGATCTTAGGTCTCAGCTCCGGCAGCATGGGCAGAGATTGCATGCCTCAAATTTCATATTGAAGAGGAAATGCATTATAAGAACCACCCGCCATTTCCCCAGCATCCAACAGAAAACCTCGACCGCAGAGGTAGTTGGTCCAGAAGGTTGGCAGGTGGTTAGGAGGAGCAAATCAGGTGCCCCATCACTCTCTGCTCTCAACACATTACCTCCAAAAACCATATAAACACTACAAACAGGTATCTGCCTCTATCTCTGAAATCAAATAAAGAGGCAGAAGACACTGCAGAGCAGGACACTGTGGCACAGGAGCTAGCACAACAATACTCACCCAAATCAGGAACCAAAACTAAACAAGCACAAAGGAAATCCCAAAAGCTTCTGATCATAGGAGACTCCATGATTCGGGGAGTTGATACCCATCTCCAGCCAGGGGTGATGGTCAGATGTCTCCCAGGTACATCAGCATGGAGAGACACTGACCGCATTGCTAAAATTGTTCACAAAGCAGGAGAAAACATTGATGTCCTAGTACACATAGGGACTAATGATCTCGCCAGCTGGTCAGTTGTGGAGACCAAGGAACACCTGACTAGGCAGGGTGACAAACTATCATCTATTTCGTCCGGCATCTCCTTCTCTGAGATCCTGCCAGTCTGGGAGAAGGGAGCAGATGGACGGAAGGTCAGAGAAGGGAGATGGGGAGCTAAACACATGGCTCAAGGACTGGTGCCAGGAAAAGGACACAGATTTGTAGGGAACTGGCAACAGTTCTGGGAGCGAAAGTTCTTTAAATTTGATGGACTGCATCTGACTAAAGAGGAGTCAGTGCATTGGGGCAGAAGTTTGATGTCTTTGCAGAATATTTAAACTAGCAAATGGGGAGGGGAGCAGCACCCCATACGTCGAATGGGAAGAACACCCCTCCCCCCTCAGCTAGTGGTCAAACAGGAATTCAGCGTGTTTGCCGTTCATTTGCATCACCAGGTAAGAAAAAAGGTTTGTCTCCCCATACGATGCACAGGGGTAATGCCAAACTACCCAACAACTAACACACAAATCTGGCCAATGGAAAATCATATTACTACAAATGCTCACAGCCGCAGAAATAAGATCCCAGACCTGCAGGCAATAATGTCAGAGGCTAAACTGGACATAGTAGCAATTAGTGAGACGTGGTTTACCAGTAACCACACTTGGGAGACTTCAGTACCTGGCTATGTATTGTTCAGAAGAGACCGAGGTGCAAGGGGAGGAGGCCCTGTATGTTAATGAAAATATCAAAGCTACAGAAATTCAGAATACACATAAGGAGCCAGAAGAACTGTGGGTCACCCTGAAAAGGAAATGGGACAGCCATAAGAACTGGGGTTGTCTACAGGCCCCCAGACCAGGGGAGGACATAGACACATTACTGTTAGAAGATATACAAAACATGACAGCTAAAGGGAGGTTCTGATAATAGGAGACTTCAACATGCCAGATACAGATTGGTCAATACCAGCAGGAACATCTGCCAGAACTAGACTCATAGTGGATTCCCTGCAGGGAGGGCCTCAAACAACTGGTACAGCAACCCACAAGAGACAGGGCTATCCTAGATCTAGTACTGACTAACAAAGAAGGATCACAGATCTCCAGGTAGAAGGTCACCTGGGGCCAGTGACCATCACATGGTATGGTTCAATTTGGCTACTACATCTAAATCATCCCATTCCAAGGCAAAAATATGGGACTTCAGAGGAGCTGACTTTGATAAGATGGCCAACAGAGTTAAGCTAGCCCTGGCAAAAGAAACACAGGTGAGGAGGTACAGGCAAAGTGGGTAAGCATTAAGGATGCAATACTTGAAGCAACATCCCATTGTGTTAGACAGAAAAGGAAGTGCAAAGAAGAAGGAAACCACTTTGGTTCTCAAATACAGTAGCAGAAAGGTCAGAGCCAAAAGGCTGGCCTTCAGGAAATATAAGGGAACACAGCGGGATGAAGATAGGAGGCATACCAAACTGCCCTAAGGGAAGCAGGTAAGGCAGTAAGGCAGGCAAAGTCCCAAACTGAGAAACACTAGCAAAACAGTAAAGAAGGTGACAAGACTTTCTATAGATACATTAGTGAAAGGAGAAAGTCCAGAGGGGGTATTGCTAAGCTTAATGGAGAAAAGGGAGCATGTGAGGAGGAGGACCCTGTAAGGGCATCTATCCTAAATAGATACTTTTGCTCAGTATTTACTGAAGAGAAGGTAGGGCAGGGCCCACAGCTCAGCATCATGGACACAGGGGGAGGGAGGTGAGCACTACTCCCTTCACAAAAGAAAGGGTCCTACAAGAGCTTGCTAAGCTCAGGGTGGATAAGGCAATGGGACCTGATGGCATACATCCCAGGGTACCTAAGGAGCTAAAGGAGGAACTAGCAGAGCCATTAGCAGAATTGTTTAGTGAGTCTCTGAGCACAGGAGAGGTCCCAGAAGACTGGAGAAGGCTCATGTGATCCCACTCCACAAGAGTGGTAGCAGGGAGGAGGTGGGGAACTACAGACCGGTCAGTCTTACCTCAGTAGTGGGCAAGATTATGGAACACTCCTTAAGGAAAGGATAGTGCAACACCTGGAATCCATAGGGGCACAGGATCCAAGACAGCATGGGTTTACAAAAGGAAGGTCCTGTCAAACTAATCTCATAGATTTCTTTGACTGGGTAACCAGAGTGGTGGACCAAGGGGGAGCAGTTGATGTCGCCTACCTTGACTTCAGCAAAGCTTTTGACACTGTTCCACATAGAAGATTGATAAATAAGCTAGATAGGCTCGGGGTGGGTCAGAAGTTGGTCAACTGGGTGGCAAACTGGTTGACTGGCAGAAAACGAGAGTGGTGGTAAATGGTATACAGTCAGAAGAGATGCAAGTCACAAGTGGGGTACCTCAGGGATCAGTCCTGGGGCCAGTCCTATTCAACATCTTCATTAGTGACCTCACAGATGGACTAGAGGGTAAGGCTTGTCTGTTTGCAGATGACACCAAGATCTGCAACAGAGTAGATGATCCAGATGGGGTGGGCAGAATGAGAAGAGATCTGGATAAACTAGAAGAATGGTCAGAAGAGTGGCAACTGGGATTTAATGCAAAGAAGTGCAAAATCATGCACATAGGGAAGAGAAACCCTGAAGCCACTTATAGGCTGGGAGGGGAGTTGCTAGAAGTCACAAAGGAAGAAAGAGACTTGGGCATCATCATCACTGATGACCTGAAATCATCCAACAGACCTCTAAAGCAGTAGGTAAGGCTAAGGGGTGTTAGGGTGTATTAGTAGGGTATCACAAGTCATAAGAGGAGTAATAATCCCTCTGTACAAGACATTAGTTAGGCCCCATCTGGAGTACTGCGTGCAGTATTGGAGGCCACACCTTCAAAGGACATTAACCAAATTGAGGCAGTCCAGAGAAGGGCAACCAAAATGGTGCAGGGACTGCATCAGAAGACATATGAGGACAGATTAATGGAGCTCAATATGTATACCCTTGAGCAAAGGAGGAGAGAGGTGATATGATCGAGGCATTCAAACACCTTAAGGGCATAAACAAGGTGAAAGAGTCTAACATGTTTAAATATAAGAAAAATAGCAGGACAAGAGGATACAGCATGAGATTAGAGGAGGCCAATTAAGAGGAATGTGAGGAAATTCTTTTCACAGAAAGGGTGCTAGATGCATGGAATGGCTTACCACAAGAAGTGGTGGCTATGAATACAGTGCAGGGCTTCAAACAGGCATGGGATAGGCATAAGGGAGCAATACAAATGACTATGAATAGATAGGTCACTGACAGAGCAAAGGCCAATGGCACATTTATAAGGTAGAAAAAGAAATGGGCAGACTGGATGGGCCTTGCGGTCCTTATCTGCCGTCAACTTCTATGTTTCTATGTTTCTATAAGGTTCTAAACCCCAATTCATCTTAACACTTGAATAGAGACCATAAAAGTCTAAATCATGCATTTTTGCAAAATCTTGCTGAACAGCTATATCTTTTAGCCTCTTGGCTTCTTCATTCACATAACCTACTGGATTAGTCAATGCATGGCAGCTCCACAGATCGACACATCCAGATTGTTTTAAGACTGTATTTAGTTTATGAAACCAGGACTTAAATTGACCCTTCCAACTCCAATTTTCCCAATACATAAACCCAGCACATCCAAAGGAGACTATTACTAATTAGTTTCATCAGCCTTCCCCAATACTTAATTACTCTTAACAGTATCCTTGTTTTCAGCTATAATAGTCCTGTTTCCAATCTTCAAAAAACATGAGGGACAGTCACGAGGGAGATTTAGAGTATTTCTTAAAAATTGATTCTGGATGCATTCAACATTAACTTTATCCAGACAGAGACCCCATACTTCACTGCCATATAGTAACTGGCTTATCAACTTAGCTTCGAAGACTTTTTTTTAAAGAAACAAAGGAATTATTAGCAAATTTAGCAGCAAAATTATGTATTGCCCCCATAGTTTTAGTGGAATTATGTTTTAAATCTGTCAAATGACTGGGACATGACACATTCTTGTCAATGATTACACCTAAATATTTAAATTCCTTAACCACCTCATACTCACATCCATCGATTACCCATGATTTTTTAAACTGTTTAGCCTTCCCAACCACAAGAATTTTAGATTTATTAACACTTAATTTAAGGTCCAAATCTCTCAATGTATTCATAATATTACACATAGCTCGTTTATGGCCTAGTGGAGTTCTTGAAATAATCAGGGCATCATCTGCATAGAGCACCAGTTTCATGTCTTCATTATAGATAGATGAGGAGAAGGTGTCAACTTGGGCAATATTCTTAACTAATTTCTCTATATAAAGATTAAACAAAAGTGGGGCCAATAAACACCCGTTTCACACCAGAACCAAAGGTCAACTCCCTTGATATCAGCCCATCTCTGCCATAACGAATCTCTATTGTTGTATTTTGGTGTAATAATTTGATAATTTCCAACATTTGGGGGTCAATATTTAAATCAGTCAATATTTTTCATAGCTTTGCTCTGTTGACAGAGTCAAAAACACTTTTAATATTCAAAAACCCAACATAAAGATTACTCTTTTTATACACAACATATTTATCCACTGAAAGGTTTAAAGTAAAAATCAGATCAAGTGTGGTCCCTCTTAAATCCTCTCTGAAATTTAGAAAGCAGAGTATTTTCCTCCACCCAAACCACTAGTCTGTCCAATATTAATCTCAAATATATTTTCTGCATAACAGGAGGAAGGGTGATAGAGCTCTAACAGCTAGAATCACACCAGTTTCCTCTCTTAAACAAGGGAACAACAATACCCCTATTCAAATTTTACAGAAGAATTAAATAATTACTTATTAATGTAAAAATGGGGGCACAAATCGATGCCCAGAAACCTGGATTATGTAAGAAAACCTCTTCAGGTAAGCCATCTTTCCCTGCAGCTTTATTCCTCTTTTCTGCCAAAATGGCCACCTCAGCTTCACTGGGGGAGAATTGAAACACACCACCCTCAAAATTACTAGAGGGAGTGTGACACCCATCCCCTAATGCCAAATTTGAACCCTGTACAATTTTATAAATCTCTCTAAAATGCTGGACCCACATTTGTTCACTAATCATCTCCTTTACATTATAAAAGACATTATTTTCACTGCAACCAAAAGTAACCATAGTCCAAAAAGTTTTAGAATCCTTTAACATTATACTTTCTTGCAATTTCCCCCATATACTGGCCATACAATCTTTCTTTTTCCTTTTTAATATTTATTTATATTCCAATTTAAGGTATTTGAAGACACTCACAATTTGGCGGGAAGGAATTTTCATCCTGGTTTTCCACGCATTTTTAATTTCTTTCCTCATATAATAGCATTCAAAATCATACCACGGCTTATCCAAACCAATATCAATTTGCACCCTAGGTCTTTCCTTTTTGTCTAGCTCAGATGCCATCAAGACAATTAGTTCTTCAAATTCTTTCAACAATAGATTTACTCCAACACAAGTGCTGTTTAAAATCACTTGCCTTTTAACCATAACCTGATCTCCACAGATCAGATTATCAAGCACCTCTTTTGAAAAAGAGTTCCACTTTATTTTTTTTCCCATGCTTAATACACATATATGTAATAGCATTGACTTCTACTTGATAATCAGACTGGAATTTTACAAAGCCAGAAAAAAGAGAGCATATAACTGGGTAGTGATAACTATCCCAAGAATTAAATATTCTAAAAGAGTTTACTAATGGGTAATCTGTGGCCTCCACTATACATAGGTCCAATACTCCTCCCCTGTTGCCAGTTGGGAAAGTACACTGACCTTCCAAATCACCATTTGTTCCACCATTAAGGACTCTGCAATTATATTTTCCCAAGAACTTAAGGACAATTTTCCCCTTCCTGGAAATACAGTTGTCTTTAGAGTGCCTACGGGGTATATTCACTATATCATCTGTAGACCAATCTCTTGTATAATCTTCAATTTCAGGTCCTATATGGGCATTAAAGTCTCCTGCCAGAAATAGTTTGGTCCCAGGGAATCTTGATTTCACAGAATCAATACTATTCCAGATCAGGCTATGGGCATTTGTTAACATGACCTTCCATTGTTTATAGTCTGCCTTATCTCTGTTCTTGTTCTCCCTCACTTGTCTCTTTCCCCTATCCTGGGTTGCTTTCCTATGTGCTCTGCCCCCCTTTTCACCCCTTATACTCACTTCGCCTGCATGCCCCTCTCTGCCTGAATCAGCTGTTACTGTTGTCAACTTATGTTCCTGCATGTTCCCACAGGGGGTGTTTCTAAGTCCCTTCACCCTCCTGGTACTCCCCCCTTGGCCAGTTTAAATGTTTACTGTTGAAGCATTTAAACTTCTTGCTAAGGACCAAGGTCCCCTTTTCAGGCAGATGAATGCCATCCTAATTGTATACACTCGCATCTGCCCAGGTCAGGCCCCAGTCACCCATGAAGCCAAAACCCTACTTTCTGCACCAATCCTTCAACCAGGAGTTGAAGGCCTGGATGTGGCGTGCCCTAGCCTTCCCTGTGCCTTGGACAGGTAGCACTTCTGAGAATGTGACAGAGCATGCTTTCCATTTCAGATTACCCCCCAGCTTCCTGAAATCCTCCTGTACTCTGGCTAACTCCACCCTTCTCCCTGCTAGGTAATTGGTCCCTGGGTGGGTGGGTCATGGGGTGGAGGGGTGGTATTCTGCCACCTGCTGTGTCTGAAAAAATCAACCAAGGACTCCTCCGGCAGTGACTCCGCACTCCTCTCCTCAAGCTCGTCTCGGTGGGATGCAGGCTACTCCCTCTCTGCCTGCCTGCTTCCCACTAGTGCAGGTCATTTATGTTGAACTGGATTTAAAGCGCTTGGTTCAGATTTTCAAAAGTGATGACGTCACTGCCCACTGAATGGCAGTTAGGAAAAGCCCTCAATTTCAAACCACACTAATCCCATGAAATACGATCCTGCACTTAAGGTACAACTGAATCCTCCAAGGGCCGTGGCATTATGGGAGAGTGGCACTGGGCTTAGGTGGGACTGGTCCAAGACTGTGTCTGTAATGCCGTTATAGTTAGAGGTGTGCCAAACCTGTGAGTGAGAAACTGAGCCATCCTGAATACATACAGCTTGGTTTCCATGAAACCAGAACCTAGCCTTGCTGGCTTGGCTTGGATAACCAACAATTTTTTTTCTTGTTCAGCTCCTGCCTGTCATGTGACAAGTCAGAAAAGAGATGGTGAGTTGGTGGTTCAAGATACTTGGTTTGTGCAAGCAGAAACCGGAGTATAGCTGGATGCAGAGCTCTCCTCAGCTGAGGATTCAGTTGAACCACAGAGGAGAGAGGAGCTTCCCAGTCCTTCAGCGAGCAAGCAAGCAGTCAGATGGGAAGGGAAGGGTCTCCAGCCAGGGTCAGAGTGCATGGAGTCAGTGTCAGACACTTCTGTTATTTGAAAAGAAAATTTAAAAAAATATTAAACAAGAGCATTAAAAAAAAACTAACAGAAAACAAAAAAAACAGAAAGGGCCAGGTGGGGACTCGGGAGGTAGGTGGGCCAGGGACTAGGGATCAAGGAGCCAGGTGGGAAGGAAGGGAAACAACAGGTCTCCATGCTTGGGCCAGTTACTTCCTCCACACACACTACCAATGTTAAGAAAGTAACAGAAAACTTTACAAAATAATAATTAAGAAAAAAAAACTGAGAGGGTCAGGACTCGGCATGGACTCACTGTGTGTGTGTTGGGGAGAGGAGTGTTGCAGTGCAAAAACATTGGAGTAATGTGCTGTGAATGAGCTTGGTGGGACATCCAGCAGACAATTCCAATTTCCTACAACCTCCACTTGCATACTGTGTGACTCTGAGCAAGTCACTTAACCTCCCCAGTGCTCCTGGGTCACCCCTGAAAACAGGCACCTGTGCCTAGTGGGCCTAAACTAAGAGTAGAGCGTTGACTGAGATTATTCAGCTCAGCAAGCATGCTGGCATATGACACACTGGCTGAGGAAGTCACTTGTGCAACCACCCCAAACCTCTGTCAGCGCAGTGCCACCAGCCATTTCCCACACAAGCAGGAGTCAGACAGGACAGGACTATAGTTTTCTTTTTGTGCAGTCCTGTCAAGTAAAGGCTTGCATCACATGTGAAACATTTTTTAGGGAAGGGGCAGCTCTTGGCATTTGCATAGTAGCCCCACTTGTAATCTTGGTAGTTAAGCAGTTCAGATTCCTTGCCTTGAGACGTGCACTAACTACTCATCATCACTGCTACCTATTTTCCCCAAGGTGACCGAGGAAAGTAGTAAGGTTAGGGACTCCTTTTTTTCTTGGAAGGCAGCTGGCTTCATTAGTGATCTGCAACAGTTATTAGATAATGATGGAAGGGAGTAGGCCTGTGAAACAAGTTTTCAAGACAAAGACAACGATTGAGAAGAAAAAATCACAAAATCAAAAAGTGCTTCTTCTACTGCAGTGGGTGTATCCTCTTGTTTACTGATTGAAGCCCTGGAAAGGAAGAGCTATGAGGGGGAGTTGAGGAACAGTGGGAACATCTGAAAGGAGCCATAGAGATGGTGACCAACCATGCGTTAGGGTAGAAAATAAAGGCAAGAAAAGAAGAAAACTACTATGATTCTCAAGAGAGGTGACAGACAGGATAAGGGCTAAAAGGGTGAGTTTCAGAAAATATAAAGAGACACAAAGGGAGAAAGACAGAGAGATGTACCTAAAGAATCTAAAAGAAGTGGGGAAGGCTGTTAGGAGAGCTAAGGTGCAAACCAAGGAAAGATTAGCACAGACAGTGAAAATACGGGACAAGACATTCTTTAGATACATCAGTGAAAGAAGGAAAACCGGGGGGATTGTGAGACTCAGAGATGATACAGGAGAGTGTAAGGAGGGGGACCTACAAAAGGCAGAAGTACTGAACAAATACTTCTGTTCAGTTTTCACTAAGGAGGGGAAGAGTCAGGGACCACAGCTGGGTAACAGACATGAAGGGAGAGGGGAGGTAAACCAAGTCCTTTCATGGAAGGGAGAGTCTGGGAGGAGCTCACAAAGCTAAGAGTGGACAAGGCAATGGGGCCAGATGGCATACACCCGAGGACATTAAAGGAGCTATGAAGGGAGCTAGCAGCACCTCTGGCAGTCATGTTCACCAAGTCACTCCACACAGGGATGGTACCAGAGGACTAGAAAAGGGCACTTGTAAATCCTCTACACAAAAGTGGTTGTAGGAGGAGGCAGGGAACTGTAGACCAGTCAGACTTACCTCAGTAGTAGGTAAGATCATGGAGGCACTGCTTAAAGAAAGAATTGTGGCACACTTAGAATCAATCAGTGCCCAAGCTCTGAGACAGCATGGATTCACAGCAGCAAGGTTGTGTCAGATGAATCTGATACTTTTTTTGATGGGTGACAAAGGAAGTAAATCAGGGGGTGCAGTGGATGACGCTTACCTCGATTTCAACAAGGCATTCAACACTGTCCCACATAAAAGGCTGGTTAACAAGATGGGCAGTCTGGGTATGGGGCAAAAGGTGGTAAACTGGGTTAGAAACTGGCTAATGGACAAGAGGCAGAGGATGGTGGTAAATGGGATCCATCCAGAGAGTGACCAGTGGGGCACCTCAGAGATCAGTCCTGTTTAATAACTTCACTATCGACATTTCAGAAGGGCTGGAGGGAAAGGTCTGCCTATTTGCAGATGACACCAAGATCTGCAATAGGGTGGATATACTGGACAGGGTGGAGAAAATAAAGAGGGATCTGGGGAAGCTTGGAAAATGGTCAGAGGTGTGGCAACTGAAGTTCAAATTCAAAGAAGTGCAAAATAATGCACCTGGGAAGAGGGAACCTGGGGGAGAGCTGAGGAATGCACGGAGTTGTTGACTATCACCAAGGAAGAAAGGGACCTGGGGGTTATCATTTCAGACAACTTAAAGGTACCTAAGCAGAGTACAAAGGCTGCAGGGAGGGTCAGTGGCATGCTGGGGTCCATAGGCAGAGGCATCACAAGCAGAAAGCAGGAGGTGGTGATGCCATTGTACAAAATACTGGTGAGGCCTCACCTGGAGTACTGTGTGCAGTTCTGGAGGCCGCACTTTTGAAAGGACATTGACAGGGTGGAGGCAGTCCAGAGAAGGGCGACAAAGATGGTGCAGGGCTTGCACCAATAAACAAATGAGGAGAGATTAAAGGACCTCAATATGTACTCGCTGAAGGAGAGGAGGGATCAGGGGGACATGATAGAAACTTTCAAGTACCTTAGGGGCATAAACAAGGTGCAGGGGGTGGCATCTTCCATTATAGATAGTGTACAAGAACAAGAGGGCATGATATGAAATTAGAAGGGGGCAAGTTTAGGGGAAACATGAGGAAGTTTTTCTCATGGAGAGGGTGGTGGATGCGTGGAACAGCCTGCTACAGGAGGTGGTGGGAGTGATGCCAGTGGAGGGATTTAAACATGCCTGGGACAGGCATAAGGGAAACTTGGAAGTGGGTGGCAGAGGCAAAAAAATTGACCAGGTAGGGTTAGAGGCTGCATACAAGTGTAGGGTTTAGGGTCAGACCGGATGGGCCTAGCCGTCCTTATCTGCTGACAATTTTTATGTTTCTATGAAGCTTCCTCATGCTCTGACTCCTTGTCTTCTGAGATCCAATCATTTTTGTCTGCAGCTGTAGGGGTTACCAAGTTCACAAATACAGGCTAAGTAAAAGGCAGCAAGAAAAGCTAGGGTGTTGAACCAGCAAGTAAGAAAAGTAGATTTGCCAAAGGTACAGTTATTAGAAAAATAAAGGCAGTTGCAAGCACTACACATAGTGGAAAGGAAAGAATAAGTACACATGTATACGTTGTGCCACTTTCTCAAGACTCTACCATTTCTCATTCCTCAGAGTCAGACCATGTGGATAGCAGTGGTAGCAAGTACATTCCTGAAAGAGAGGAAGTGCATGATGTGGACTCTGATGATAAGGGCTCAGAGCCAGAGGAATCTGTGAGATGCCAGACCAAACAAGCATTTGTCAATGCCGAATGTTGCTTGCTTCTATGTGCTGTTTAGGTATTTGTAAGTCATTGGAGTGTAAATATTGAAAATTTGCGAACTTACGAGCGTGCGTAGGAACTGCATAACGCACGCTCGTAAAACAGTCATTTTGGAATTTTGGCACCAAATTTTGACATGGGTTTTGGCCCCCTTCTCATGAATGATGTCACTGTCATGGCGGTATTTGGGCCCGAAGGGTGATTTCGCAGTCACTGTGCGACATCACCCTTCAGGCCCGAATAACGCCATGACAGTGACATCATTCATGAGAAGGGGTCCCAAAACCCCATGTTGAAAATTTGGTGCAAAATTCCCAAAATGGCTGAGATATGCACAGTTGAAACCCCTCATCTAGCCCATTATACAGCTTACCGGCATTTCGCCGTTCAGGGTCGGCTTTGAAGAGTGCAGACGTGTTCCCGGTCCACCGAAGATCGTCGTCCGGAGTCCGGAGTAGTATGGGGTGAGGGGGTGTGGGGAGGCTGGGTGCGCAGTGGGTGGGTGCGGGTTGTGGGAGGGGGTCGGGAGACGCACCCTGGACCGCTTTTGTCTTACAGGTAAAATAACAAAAAAGACGTTGTGGGATCGTTTGCCACGCTGGGGTGAGCTCCCAGCGTGGCACAAAGCTGGGGCCTTCAGCCAGCGGGGATTGGGCACCCCGTGAAACCATAAAAAGACTGATTGCCATGCTGGGTGGGCTCCCCAGCGTGGCACCAACTACTGGGGAGACGACGCAGCTCAGCCGACGGGGGATTGGGCACCTGCCGGGCTACAGTGCATGCGGGGCTGCATACCCAGGGAGGGGGAGCTGCGCTGAGCAGCTTCATCACTGCTCACTCAGCGTAGCTCCCCTTTCAACTGTATGCCACTGCATTTTGGAGTGTGTCATAGACAGCTCCAAAATGCATTGGCTTACAGGGGCCGCGCCTGCCAGGACACTGCCTGAATTGGAGGAGGAGGTGACACACCTCCGAAATCTCCTATGATGGCACTATGTTTCTTGCACATGCATGCAAGCAACATAAAAACCTGAGCAAAGGTCATCAGAGGAAAGGTTATTAGGGGCCAGTAAAACTGAAAACTTGCCTGTTCCTCTGCTGAAGGAAGGCCTCACACTGAGTCACCCAGTGAGGACACTAAGGAAAATAACCAAAATATAGGAATTAACATAGACATGCCAGATGATGACTCAGAAGCTGAAATGCCAGGGATAAAAAAGAAAGAGACATCCTCTTCCATTTGGAGTTTTTTTCACCTAGACCCAAAGAACAGTATGCATGCAATATGCTGCCTATGTAAGGCCTCTTTCAGCAGAGGAAGACAGGCAAGCAACCTTGGCACATTAGCCTTAAAAAGACACTTAGAGTGGATACATTCACTTCAGTAGGCCTGGAATAAGTCCCAAGGTGGCATTGCAGAGGATATACAGGTCAACAACGGTATTCACACTACTGGTATAGCTAAATTTTTCCATATACAACAAACCCCTCAGACAGTGAGCAGAACTTGGACTGCATCACCCTCTTTATCTGCTAGGTGTTTATCAGAATCCAACCTCCCCAGCTGACAACAAAATGAGTTTTTCTCTGTCTCTTCCGACCTGTTATACTGTGCCAGTCACACCTCAGAAACAGTAAACAATGCAGCAGACTTGTGAATGTAGAACTCAATTTGATGAAAGCCATCCAGCTGCTCAGCAGGTAAATAGAGCAGTATCTGCAATGATTGCACTGAACATGCACCCATTTTCTATTGCTGACTCTGCTGGGTTTCAGGAGGTGGTGAAACTTGCTGCCTATCGAAATCAGCTGCCATCACGGACATATTTCTCCAGAAAGGCTGTGCCAGCTGTTTACAGGGAACTGCACCAAATGATAAACATTGTCTTGCAGTCATTGGCTGTTGAAGAAGAATATATAACAACAGATATGTGGACGAGTGGTCAAACAGTAGACTACTTGACTGTCACCTCCCACTGAGTATAATTTTCCTCTGCAACATCCTCTGGCTCCACCAGCCAGGACCAACAAAATCCTCAGAAACATGCTGCCCTCTGTATTGCAAGTTTTTTTTTCTACTTATTATTTTCCACGCTTTACATCCCTTCAACCCCCTCTCCTTCCATGCTCAAGGAGTGACACCTTCCACATCCCTTCCGGCCATCTGGGTCTGCCCCTAGAGGGCCACATGCTCACTACTATTGGGACCTATTAGATAGCCCAGATTACCCCCTTGGGCAGAGCGAGGAGAGATCTCCCCCTTACCTCTCCTCTCATCCTCTGCAGCGAGCTTGCACAGAGGGGTCTTCCCATAGTCAGCTGATGGTGAGACTGGCTCCAGAGGACTTCATCTAGGAGGCTGGAATGGAATTTTTCTCCAAGCTGTGATCGTTCCTCCCTGTAGCCCAGCCTCCTCAGATGCCGGCGCATAGGACATAAGTCCAGAAAGTTGACGTGCTGATGCACACTCCTCTCAAGTGCCAAACGGCATCCCCGCTCCCCAGCTCTGGAATATGAAGCCGCTGTGCCCCTCTGGAGTTGGTGCATCCACCAGTTCTCTTACTACATTGGGCGATACACAGCACCCCGGGTATCCCAATCTGAGGGAGGAGAACATCCGTGGGGATGCTCCATCCTTCATCTCCCAGCCGACCCCTGCCAACCTGAGTCTGTTCCAGAAACTGGGTCACTGGTGCAGCGCGAGGTGTGGTGTCCAACGTCTCAACCCTCAGCACCACTGGGCTGGCTGTATTGCAAGCTTTGACAAAGAAAATCACACTGGTGTGAACATCTTACAGGAGCTAAAGAAACAGTTCTCAGAATGGCTCTTCCCTAATGGCCTTTCCACAGGATTTGTGGTTGCAGACAATGGAGCTAACATTGTGAAATCATTAAGGGATCATGGGTTTCTGTGTTTACTATGTTGTGCACATATTATACACTCAGTCTAGTGGTACTGGACTTCAACAGTGAAGACAGGAGTGTGCAGAATATGCTGAGTGCTGTACAAAAGATATGTGGTCACTTTAGGCACTCTGCAAAAGACTGTAGAGTTTTGCTGGGACTGCAAAAATAGAATAACTTACCAATTCCCCAGCTGAGGTAAGAAGTTGCCACTAGGTAGAACTCTTCCTTTTACATGTTACAGAGGCTCCAAGAACAAGGCAAAACACGATACCAATACACCATTGACCACGCAGTAGGGGAAAGGGGATGTTGCACTTATCTTTGGGCAGTGGAATCTTATATTTATGTCATTTGCAATAACCATTTGAAGAAGTCACACATGAAGCCAGTGCTGACAGTGCAACCAGAAGTTAAGTCATTCCACTGATACGTCTTCTCATACAGAGACTGGAAAGATTCAGAGAAACATTTGAAGAGCAATGTGCAAGCACAGGTGTCAGTCTTGTTGAAAAGTCATCTTTGTGTTTAGAAACAGACCACAGGATTACCATGATTTTGGAATCTGAACATTATGTGATAGCAACAATGTTGAATCCACATTTCAAAACCAGTTTGCCAGGTCTTCTCCAATCTGGTAGCAAAGACCTCAACCGTTATAAAGAACTGCTCATTAATAAAGTTGCTTTAAAATGACAACAGAAACTCCAACTAGAAGCGCTGCAGCTGCTGATCATGAAAATAGCCATGCTCCCCTTCCAAGAAACAGATCCCAGTGAATGCAGAAAAATAAGAAAAGCCTTGCATTATGAGTCAGAACCCAGGGGCTGTTTATATGGTGCTTCCATGGACAACATTTGGGCAGGACTGGATGACACAGAGAAAGACAATGCAGTTACTCCTCCCATCACACGCTACTCAGCAAGCAGTATGGTGGGGGACTTCTTAAAGGATCCCAGAAAGATAAATATTTGAAATGCTATACTTCAGTATTGGCATGTAAACGGTGCAGTCTGGATAGCATTACAAAATGTGGCCCCTTTACTATTTTAGTTGCCCAGCAACAAGTGTCTATTCAGAATGAATATTTAGCACTGCTGGCTATGTTACTAGTACGAAAAAACTCCTTCCAGAAAACATTGGAATTCTAACTTTTATTAAATTAAACTATGGTGAATTTACAGGATACTCAGGCACTTCCAATACACTGCTTGAACAGTAGCGATGATGAGTCTATTGGCAGTGATGTTGAAGAAGATTAGTAGTACTACTGGCCCAGTACTGGGGAAAAAGGAAGGTCGCATCAGCTTGATTCTCATGTCATGCATGTCCTGTCTCATGACAGTCACCATTTTGCTTCTTCCACTGAACTGCTGTCTAGCAAGACTGCAGAAGCTAGGGGCTACTCTCTTACTCTGTGGAACATATAAAAGAATTTCACACGCACACATTTTTTCTTCAATCTTTTATTTGTAATATTAACTTAAATTTGTAAATGGCTGTACTGATTTCTGGTAGATGTCTTCCAGTTATGTAACCTATGCACCAACAAGTCTCTATCTTGGATACCATAACCCCACTCTGACTTCCGACTGATCTGCTGCTCCTGAATCAATAGTCATCTATGAAAGAAAAAAAATGCTACATAAAAGTGGGTATTCGTTTCTTTCACAAATCACAATGCTATCTTAGTCTGACTTTTCATGGCATTGTACTACAAAAAAAATGTAGCATGCACAGACATCCTAACTGAATAAAAAAAAAATGATGAAACTGTAGGCAACACAAACAACAACGTTGGCTTATCATAAAAACCCATGTGCAGAGGTTGATGCTCTGCAAATTTTGCCATGTGGACACTCACTTCAGGGTGTATTTGGTTCCCATTTTTGAAGCGAAGCAGGATAGGGGACATGTTGCAGATATAATATCTTTCCATGTAATGTAAACAAATTTCTACGCTCGATAAGCTGCACCGTCCTTTTTTCCTGGCATCAGGATACACACCCCCACTGAAGGAAAAACCACCCCATGGCATGACTTGTGGTGCAGCAAGAGGGGCTATGTAAACACTGAATTGCCAAGTCTGCAGATAGTGCAGCGAGTGAGGAGCAGAGGAGATTTTCAGTCCCTGTGACTGTGTAAACAGGGCTAATATAAGGTAGCCAGAGGTTACGTGTCTGTGTGTGTGTGTGTTATTCTTTGATAACCAGGTAAGGCCCACTAAGCACACGTACCTGTTTTCAGGGGTGACCTGGGAGCACTGGAGTGGGGTGGTTAAGTAGTGACTCGCACAGAGTCACATAGTATACAAGTGGAGGCTGTCAGAAATAAAACCCAAGTCTGCTGGACCAAGTTCAGTCACAGCTCATTTCTCTAGCCTCTAGGCTATACTGCCAGGCTATACTGCTATACACAACTGTTACATTACCTCAGTTGATGTCCCTGTATTCAATGCATCTTGTCTCCTGTAATTTATTGCTAGGAACTTAGACTACAAGCAAATGAAACTATGTGTTTACTTAACTTAAGCAATGGCTCAAAATATAAATTTCCTGTGAACTTACTAACATCTGGGCCTGGTCATGCTATTAAACTGTTTTTCTACAAAATGCAACCTTTTTTTTCCTTTATATTATACTTTCAAATGAAGGTACAGGCCACGTTTTATATTGAATGAATATTGGTCATGTATCCAAAACCAAAACCAGGGGTGATCTGGTAAAACCAAAACCTCCTAGGTTTTGCACACCTCTAGTTATAATCACCCCTCAACAGCCAAGGCCGCCTGGAGAGGCTGCCATGTCCCATGCCAATTTTAGACAGAAACTGGGGTCCTCCACATTTGGAGCATAAACCTGCCAATTGAGTATGCCTTCCCTCTGGCCAGAGTTACATGGGCCAGCCTAGACATAGCCCCCCCCCCCCGGAACAGTCAGAGATTTGCGAATTATGCCCTGCACACCCAAAGGGAGCCAAATGGACTCTCTTGCCCTCTCAAGAAATCACTAGTTTTTGTTCAAACTCAGGCTTGCTCATATGAGTCTCTTGCATGAGTAGGACCTGGGTTCTCAAACTTTTCACCATTCCTACAATGTTTCAGTATTTAATTACATTTTGTATATCATTAAGTTTCACATGCATATAGTAATATCACTAGCCACTCAGGTAGGAAAGGGCAGGTTGCCTGCGGGCCAACGTAAAGCCTATGTCATCCTGGTTTGAACCATTAAAGCAGTATCAGTGGCTCAGCAGGTTGCACACTCCTCTCTGAGGCCAGAAGATCAGATGGCTAAGGTTCTATCCCCACTCCAGGCACTTGGGTTAAATCCTAATACTGACACTGTAGTGTAGCATGGGGGGGCTGCACTTCTGTGGTGCTGTCTTTCAGATGAGATTTAAACCAAGGTCCCATCTGCCTGTTCTGGTGGTAGTTCAGGTGGATGTTAAAGATCCCATGGCACTTCTTGAAAAGAGTAGGGGAATTTTTTATTCAAAACTCAAGACAAAATATACAAAATTGTATTACTACATACAAAATCACAATGAAAGAAAATTAAAAACATAAATAAGTATTACATCATACATTAAAGTCAAACAATATGTCATAACGATAGAAAACCTCCACTCCATAAAAATTAGGAGAGAATTATTTTCAAAACTATAAAACAAAACATGCGAAAATGGTAGTACTTCATACAAAATCATATTGATAAAAGTCAAAACATGAAGAAATAACACATCATACCTAAACTTAAAAAAATAAATAAGTCAGATTGCATACACTTCCACTAAAAAGTAGGGAATTTTTTTCACAAAACTTAAAAGAACATACAAACAAATCAGTATTGCATCAGACATAAGCATAAAAAGGAAAAACTAAATCATATATAATTTAAACCCATACAGAAATGAAAATACTGTAAATATACCCACTTCCCCTCCTCACGAAAAGAGTAGGGGAATTTTTATTATAACATCAAAAAAGTAAAATGAGTACAAAACAGTGTTAAATCACTCAAGATAATATACAAATCATAGGGTAAAACAAAAGCAAAAATATTGTAGTCATACATTATCACATAAGTACAAAAGGAAATATGTATAAGAGCCCCCACCCAAAAAGTAGGGGAAACAATCCCATTGAAAACAAAACCAAATCATAACACATATAGAAATCAGTATTGCATCATATATAATTCATAAGCAAAAAAAAACCCTCAAAACATAATTGGGTATTAATTCATACCACAACCCCTAACGTATAACAGCATATATAACATTATAACCTTCCCCCACCTACTCTAGAAGTAGTGAGATGTACAATTCAAAGCTAAACAAATAGTAAACATTGTAATACTATATAGAAAAAAAGAAACCCATAAATAAGTATTACAACATACCACAAACATAAGTAATCCACATGAGGCATAAAAATCCCCATTACCATCCCCATTAAGGAAATTGGGGAAATAGGTTATACAAATTTAGGGAAAAACAACAGTCTATTACAGTGGCGTGAAAAAGTATTTGCCCCCTTCCTGATTTTCTCTATTATTGCATATTTGTCACACTGGATGTTTTCAGGTCTTTAGACAAAATATAATATTAGATAAAGGGAACATGAGTGAACAAATAACACTTTTTTTTTTTACTTATTTCATTTATTTAATGAAAAAAGTTAACCAACACCAACTGGCACTGTGTGAAAAAGTAATTGCCCCCTAGTTAAATCAACCCAATTAAAGGGATAATTAGAGTCAGCTGATTGAACACAGCCAGGCTTGATTACAGCCAGCCTGCTCAATATAAACCTCACTTATTTTGGCCCTTACCATCAGAGTCACGTTGCCGGCACAAAGATTCAACAAGCACATTATGCCATGATCAAAGGAAGTTCCTGAAAAGATCGGAAAAAAAATTTGTTGCCCTCTATCAGTCTGGAAAGGGTTACAAAGCTATTTCTAAGGCTCTGGGACTCCATCGAACCACAGTGAGAGCCATAATCTCCAAATGGAGAACACTTGAAACAGTAGTGAACCTTCCCAGGAGTGGGCGGCCTGCCAAAATTACTCCAAGGGCGCAGTGTAAAATCATCCAAGAAGTCTCAAAGGATCCTAAAACAACATCCAAAGAACTGCAGGCTTCTTTTGCCTCAGCTAAGGTCAGCATTCATGACTCCACAATCAGAAAGAGACTGGGCAAAAATGGGCTTCATGTGAGAGTAGCAAGGCGGAAACCACTGCTAACCAAGAAGAACATAAATGCTCGTCTCTCATTTGCCAAGAAGCACCTGGATGATCCACAAGCCTTTTGGGAAAATGTTCTATGGACAGATGAGTCCAAAGTGGAACTTTTGGACAACATGGATCCCATAATGTCTCGCGTAAAGCAAACACAGCATTCCACAGTAAGAACACCATACCAACAGTCAAACATGGTGGTGGTAGTGTGATGGTGTGGGGATGCTTGCTGCCTAAGGACCTGGATGACTTGCCATAATTAAAGGAACCATGAATTCTGCTCTGTACCAGAAAATTCTTAAGGAGAATGTCCAGTCATCCTTCCGTCAGCTGAAGCTGAAGCGTAGTTAGGTCATGCAGCAAGACAATGATCCAAAACACAAAAGCAAGTCCACATCAGAATGGCTAAAAGAAGTAAAATTAAAGTTTTGGAGTGGCCTAGTCAAAGTCCAGACTTAAACCCAATAGAGATGCTGTGGCAGGACCTGAAACGAGCAGTTCATGCTCGAAAACCTACCAAATGTTACTGAATTAAAGCAGTTCTGAGGAAGAGTGGGTTAAAATTTCTCCACAGCGATGTGAAAGACTGATATTGAATTATAGGAAGTGTTTGGTTGCAGTCATTGCAGCTAAATGTGGCATAACCAGTTATTAAGTGTAAGGGCAATTACTTTTCACACAGTGCCAGTTGGTGTTGGTTAACTTTTTTTCATTAAATAAGTGAAATTAAAAAAAAAAAAAGTGTTATTTGTTCACTCAGGTTCCCTTTATCTAATATTACATTTTCTCTAAAGACCTGAAAACATCCAGTGTGACAAATATGCAATAATAGAGGAAATCAGGAAGGGGGCAAATACTTTTTCACGTCACTGTACTTTATACCAAGCATGAGGGAGGGAAAAAAGGAAAATTAAACACATAAAGGAGTCTCGCATGTGGCATTCCAACATGAAAGAAAAAATATCCATAGTGTACAACTAACCCTCATCCTGTAAAACTCCTTCCCACCTACCTCCCCCCCCCCCCACTAGAAGAGTAGGGGCATTTTTTGTTGTTGTCCCAAATTAATTAACCCTTGTAAATAAATTGTAAGCAAACTTAATCTTTGTAAATGCAATACCTTTTACCCCACCCCACCCCACTGGAGAAGGCACAGGAAAGACATTTTTAGCTTAAAAATATGATAAAATCAGCCTGTATCCAACCAAGACATATGTCTCCACCATAACTTATAAAGGTCAGATGAGGCTGTATTCTGTTCAAAAGCCCGCTATCGAAAAATCTCTCTGCGGACTGTATGAAAACTTGGGCACTAGACGGTATCTGCTGCCTTAGAGTCAGTGCACAATGAGCCTGCCTTAATTGAAATTTTACATACCCAACAAATAACAGTATGGTCCCAGAGTCAAATTTAACCCACAACCCTGGGAGAACATTTATAACCCAAATATCTGGGTTTATTACCCTAAAAGTACCCGAGGGCCACTATGTGTGGAAATAAGTCCAAAATTCTACAGCATAAGGGCAGTCTACAAATAAATGCTGCATAGTTTCAATTACCCCAGAACAAGTAGAGACTCTAGAACAGGTACGTTCTGTTATACCCTTGTGCTTCATATTCCCATTTACTCCTAATTGTTGATGTGCACTGAGCCAAACAAAATCCCACATGTAAGCTGGGATGCGAGGACAATGAAGAAAGCGTGTCAGGGTCTCTTTTCTTACAGGGGAAAGTTCCACAAACCATGGGTCCTCATAAAATCATTTTATTAACAACCATTCATACACAGTCTTCCTGGAACCTGTAGTCAGGTATCTATAAGGCAATTCCCACACTTTAATCTTACCCACCGCATCCTTCCAATAATTTGCCAAACAGGAGATTTTAACCTGCTTGGAGAGATAATCTGAAGAAGCCCATACCCCGAGCAAGGGTCCAAACTCATCCAGTACCCATGGACTCCACAGCCCCAATTTATTATGGACAATCGGGACAACATTATGAAAAAGAAAAGTAACATAAAAGAAAACTACTGGGTTAACCATTCCCAGTCCTCCATGGGCTATAGGTAGATATATAATACCTCTCTTAATAAGGTTTAATCGACTCCCCCATATACACTGAAAAAAACCCCGCTATAAACTGAAGTCTCCAGGGCCTCTGGAAGAGGAAATACTTCAGATAAAAATCAAAACATTGGTAACAAATGTGATTTAATCATGTATATCCTTTTACGTTTTGACATATGCCAGGTGTTCCATTTTGTAACCAAAGCCTGAGCAGCACGAAGCTTTAAGTTCCAGTTATAAAACTGTGGATCAGGATCTCCAAAAAATGTGCCCAAAATTTTAATATAAGTAGTCACAACTGGAAACTGCCATATCGAAGACCAAACTGTACCCTCACACCCCAGTGATAATATGCTACATTTACTGTGATTAACGATGGAGCCAGTAACTTCTGAAAAGTGTCTTAATTCCTCCTGAGCCAACAATGCTGAGGCTTTATCTGCCAATATTAAACAAAGGTCGTCTGCATAAGCAATTATTTTTATCCGTGTGTCCACACTACTTACAGCAAGACCCATAATATTCTCGATTTTATGTATTCTATATAACAAGGGATCCAAAGACAACAGGTACAAAAGAGGACTCGGAGGACAGTCCTGCCGCACCCCTCTACCAACTGGAATCTTAACCCCCATCCACCCATTCATAATAGGTAATAAACAAATACTTTTATAACAAGATTTTTAACCAAAAAATGAACTGATCAGGAAACCCATAACTTTGAAGAACTGCCCACATATAGGTGTATTCGACCCTATCAAAGGCCTTAGATTGATCCAAACTCACAAAATGCCCCAACAGTTCTTAAGTACTACCTTTAAGCAAAATCTCCCTACTAAGGATCAGGGCATCTTGTATTTTCCATGGAGGTACCCTACTAAACTGTGTACGGTGAACCACTGCATCAAGTGCACCCACCAATCTATTCCCCACAACCTTCATCGGTATTTTACTATCAGTATTTAGGAGAGTTATGGGTCGCCAGTTCCTTAGTTCCTCTTTATTACCATCCTTAAATAAAAGAACTAATACCCCCTCATACATACTAGCCAGTAAGCATCCTGAAAGTAGGGCACTATTCAAGACAGTCACCAATTCATTCCCTAAAGATTCCGAAATTGTTTTATCGATGGCATGCGGTAGTACATCAGAGCTTGGAGATGTATCCGTCGAAAGGGACCAAATAACCTGCCTGAATTCTAGAACTGAAATAGGTTCAATTAAACTACGTCCCAGCTCCTCAGAAATAATAGGGAGAGCACAGTCTTGCAACCAATGATTTAATTTATCATATTGCAAGTTTTCACTTGTGAAAACTGTAGTAAAATACTGACTAATTTCTGCCAACATGGCAAAGTTATCAGTTACCGCAGTACCATTTACCAATTGTAGGGCTTCCATAGTTCTCTGCTCCCGGACCTGGGCCAGAGAATCAAACGGAATAGTGTTGTGTTTTTTCCAAAATAACTGATAGCGTTGTTGTTTAACTACCGCCCTCATCATCTCTTTTTGTAGGACAGTTTTTTATCCTTTAGGGTCTTAATGGCCCAAACATCACATACTCCCCTATAATACTGTTGAGCAGTTAAACTTCAGTTGAGACCGTAAACTTCATAAAGTGTTCCATTTAAAAGTTCAATTAAGTCTTCCTACAGACTGAAAATAAGATTGAAAATCCCATTTTGAATCTTTTCACCATTGATTCCTATCCTCATAGAGGAAAAGTACAGATTTTCTCGCTTCCATAACATGTTTAAAACCTTCCTGAACAATGGGCAAATTTAGCAAAGAAATATTTAGTTTCCAAACTCCTGGGCCACATCTTTGCTCAGGTAAGCTACCTACAGACAGGACTAACATTTGATGGTCCGATGTTGCTTCATCAATAACTATCACATCTTGAATACAAAGAAAAGCCAATATAAAGAAATAATCAATTCTGGGCGTACGGGGACCACAAGCATAAGTATGTGGAGCCCTGGTAAATCTAGAACCAAACACTTCAATTAACACCACATCAGAAATAACCTTTTGTAAACAAGAAACATCACAATATTGTTTTTGCCCCAAAAAGCCACATCCTGGCAGGGGGAGGAAACAATTAAAGTCCCCCCCGAAAACCACTGGCATGGTTGTAAATAAAAAAGGCTGTATGGTACGGAAAAATCTTTCCCAGTCATATTTTAATTGAGGAGCATATATATTTAGTAGACGCAAAGGTAAACCCTTGCAAATAATATCCAACAACAAGGCCCTACCTTCCACAGTCTCTAAGTGTTGAAGTATTTTAATTTTGGAGAAAAAACAAATCCCCACCCTAGAACATGGCTTAGGACCCTGAGACCAGTAACTGGCACCCCATATCCAACCTACTGAGGCTGCCTCTATAAGAGTTGGGAAATGTAAATGAACATCTTGAAAAAATAAACAATCCAGGTCTGACTTCAAAAAAGCCCATAGGTCGCCATTCTCTTAAATTCAGACTGGATGCTATTCGCATTCAAAGATGCCACTCTTAAATGATACCTAGGGGGAGCCATAGAAAAGAAAAAAACCTTTCATCACTTTACTTTACTCGAGGCTCGTGTAACCCTGCTACTAACTTTAGGGGATGGATTACCTTCAACCACCCCGCCTGAATCCAACGTATCCCCACCTTGTTATTGACTTTCTATAACTAAGGGATTTTCTACTTCCTGATCAGTTAGACCATCCTGAAGGATGTCATGAATATTTGTGTCTTCCAAGGGTTCTGTCACCTTCTTAGAGACCTTGGGCCTAGGGCCTTTCCCTCTTTTATGTCGTACAATGGAAAATTATTAGGAACTGGACAGATGATCAGATGGGGGGGTGCCATTACCACTTGTGGAACAGGCTGTGCTGGTATAATAACAGGAGTAATATTCAACTGAGCCGGGGGGGGGTCTTCTCTCGGGTCCCTGCTCTATATGTCTGCCCAAAGGGGGTTTAGGTCCAGAAAATACCGTAGGGGCAGTGGCTTCTTTAATATAGTAATCTTGGACCCCAAAATCTGCATTCTCTGTGTTTCTAGCCGCCCAAGTGCAATCTGAGAACATGTGACCTGTCTCATCACAAAGATTGCACTTGGGTTCCTGAAAACAATGTGCACTGACATGTCCCAGATCCCCACAGTATGTACATTTCAGCATCTCACAAGTTGTAATAATGTGCCTATTAGATCCACATTTAAAACACATCCTAGGTTGCCCAGGGTAGAATAAAAATCCTTTGTCATGGCCTATAAAAAAACAGTTCGGTAAATGAATAACATCCTGATCAGACTGATGCAATTTAATTTTAAACTTCCAACACCCAGTGCAGAACCCTTCATCATCCAGTATAAGGTATGGGTTCCCCTGAATAATACACCGTTTTTCAAACCAATAAACCACATCAGTGATATTTATCCCTTCATTTCAAAAAAGTATAGTAATAACCCTAAAAGGTTGTTTAGTTAAGGGTATTAAAATAAAATCTACTCAAAGTGGGTTTGTTTCTAAATTAGAAAATCTGTACCAAAATTTTTCCAGCAAGGCCGGAGTTCTTAAACTGACATCAAAAGTACATTCTCCTGGTGCATGAATTAGGGCATATACTTCCAAAGGGGAGAAACCCAGAGATTGCTTGAGTAAAATTTTGCCCAAATGAAACCGATCTGGGGCTGTATCTCTGTGTCCCACATAACCCAAACAAACCACATCCCGTTGTTTCAGCAAGTCAATAGTTTTATGAAAATTACTTGCATAGGTGGGGCTGCAGCAGAAGAAGCCGTATCCTCAGGAGGGACTTCCCTCTGCTCAGGCTGTGGAGGCCCAGTCTCTATACCATCCCCCAGCTGCACATTTGCATCCCCAGAAAAAACTGTACCTGAAAGAACTGAAGACCTTCCAGAATCCATACCAACTGGAGGAGCTACTGAATCCAATACAATAACCTGTGAATAAGCACGGTCTGGCTGCCATACTCCTTGGGAAGGAGACATCCAACCCACTGAGAAAAGAGCTATGTCATTTCCCTCACTCCAGTCATGCCATGGGGGCCTTTCTTCCTGACCAGGAAGTAAAATTGCACTATCTGCAGACACCAGGACCTTAGTAGGACCCAGAGATTTATCCAACATCGGGGAGGCTGCGGATCTTTTCCTTTTTCGATCCTCTCTGCGCTGCAAAAGGGCATCATCAAGTTGGTGTTTTATTTTACATAATTCTTCCTCCAGACACTGCTTTTTCTGTGCTAGGCTATGCACAGCTCCCGACTCAGGTGTTAGTATGCTATCACAGGCGATATGCTGGCCACCCCTCAGGTGCCTCCCAGCCACCACTTTAGCATTTCCCCGTGACTTCCTATATTGCATCCATGCTATCCAACTCCTCTGATGAATCCTCCACCAACCTCTCCCTTCCAACCTCAGCCATGGACTGACGCTCCACGCAACATCAGGGCCCCCTACCGACAAGAGTAGGGGAATTTCCCTGGTGTCCTGGCCAAATTTCCCCATTCGCTAAAAAAATACCACCAACAGTTTAAAATCTGGTTCAGTTTCAGTTGGCATCCATCTGTATCCTCCTCCCCCTTCCCCAGGGACGAGGCTGAAACTAGGCAAAACAAATTATCTAGTCCTCCCTCCTGGTCAACAAAAACTAAATAAATATATAAATTGAATGTCATATAACATAGAACATTTTCCCCTTTTTCTCCTCCCTTCCTCCCTCCCCGTCTGCCTCCAAACATTGAGACACTTCCATTAGACCCTCCTTCCCATCCCAGTCCCCCATCTTCCCCCTCCCACCTTCTCCCCAGCAACCCCAGCAACCCCAACAACTTTAGGTAACAATAAAAACAAACAAGGTCACCTCCACCCCATATGCACTAAGCTCGAAAAGGCTTGGTAGACAATAGTGTTGTGTGAAACTGAAAAATTCTGCCAGACAAAATATTTGCAATTTCATGAAATCTGTCTCCCCAGTGAAACGTAATTTTGTCTGGGATCACAGTTCTGCGTACTTGTGAAATTTCTTGTAATATGCTTTGACTGAACAATTTTGCCCATCCATGCTTAAAATTTCACCTTGTGGCTTAAATTTTGCCGGTGTATCTTTTGATTTCACCAGCGAAATTATGCACCAAAGATGAAATTTGTAATGCATTGTAGGTATATAGGTCAAATATCATGTGCAGTTTGTTTACAGCACAGTCTATTGTCTGTTGAATTGGAGCACAATCTGTTGTGGTGCATCACAACCAATAAACCCTTTTAAAACCTCTTTAAAACTTGTTTTTGAGAGCTAATTGTTCCCAAATATACAGTTTGTTCCTAGTACTGCTAGGGAATATTTTCTAATTTTGTGGATTTTTGAATAATACTTAGTTTAATTAGTTTTTAGTTTTATCTGTGTCTGTGAAGGAGCTGAGTGGGGTAGGGTAGGTGTGTAAAGCGAGTGCAGGCTATTTCTAGCCTTTTACAAACAGATTTCTCACAAATTGTGAGTGATTTACTGTTATTTCTTTAAGCCTTTATATTTTTATTGTTGTTCTGCTTATTTGTATTAATTTCCTTCCATCTTGACAAATATTTTTTTTCTTTCTCTGAAAAGTTACTCCTGTCTGAGAGTTCCTGGTCCTGCTAACCTATGTTATATACCATTCTTCTGTTTTTAGTTGTTGTGAATTCTAATGTTTTGAACACATAGTGCTGATCCCTTAATTTATTTTTCATTTTTTGTTAGTGGTCAGTTCTGTTTGCTGTTAACTTGTGTCACTTAAACTGTGAAAGGCAACAGTTCTATATTTTTTGTATGGAAACTTAAGTACTTTTAGTTGATCTCTTGAACTTGTCCATATACTGTACAGTTTCACTGTTTTGGTGAATTGCTCTCTTGTGTTTTATTGCTGGAGCTGGCCTCTGCATTGAGGTTTTCCAGTTTTAGTTGAATTTGCTTACCCTTTCCTTGTTACAGCATTGTTTACTACCTGACCCACGTAATATAAACAAGCATTTGACAATGCCGAACATTCGCTTGCATCTATATGCAGTGGTGTTTGGCATTTATGCACCCCCCCCCAAGTTGTATCCATGTCCCTTCAACATCCATGCCCTAACAGAGTACCTCTCTTCAACTCCTCTTGCATCTGATTAACATTTCAGCCTCATATTTCTTAAGTGTCTGTTTTAGGAATCCTAACGCCCTGGTTGTGCTCAAGGTTACGAACCTGTGTGGAAACTGCGCAACACGCATTCGCAACAGTCATTCAGTGGAATTATTTCACTAAATTTTCAGCATATGCATTTTGTCACCTCTGCTCATGAATACTGTCACTATGATTTCCTTACTGTGTACCAAACACTGATTTCCCACAGTGACCACGCTATTCTGTGCCGGAAGTGTGAAAATACATTTTAGCCAGGATGTGAAAAATTACAGTTGTACTGTTCATAAGGAGGTGTGGAAAAATGTAAATGTTGAAAATCTGGAATGAAAATATTACAGATTCACGAAGTACTGAGTGCGTGTGGAAACGGCGCAATGCACACTCATAAAACACTCATTTTTATGTTTGCTTGCGCATGCGTAAGAAACATAATGTGACAGCTTAGTAGAGAAGTGGGTTGTGGAGGTGTGGCAGTGCTACAGCCAAGAAAGGCACTGCATTTGTGGGCTTGGCACTGGTGGACCAATGGAGGCACAGTGTGCCGATAACACTGGTCTCCATAGAGAGCACCAAGTTGTAACATTTTTGCCACAGCAATCAGGGGCCGCCTCATCAGTGCAACATCAGTCATTGTGCTGCAATGAGGGAACAACCCGTCATTGCAAGGCAGAACATTAGCTAGCCTAATACTGTCTGTAAACATGGCCAGCGGCTTGCCGCTGGATTCACAAACAATATTAGGCAGCCTCCCATGCTGAGGGGGTGCACAATCCCCCTCAGCAGCATGTGCCCCCCAAAACAGTCTTTGTTGGCGACGGGGGCCCCAATCCCTGCTGGCTTCAGTGGCTGCAAAGTGTTTATTCAGCTGACGGGGGACCCCGCTCCCCATCGGCAAGATGTAACTCCCCACCTGCTGTTGTTGTCTGCTGATGGGGGAGCCCACTCCCCGTTAGCATTAAGTGACCCCCCCGCTTTTGTTGCCTGCCGACAGGGTGCCCAATCCCTGTCAGCATGATGGTTCCTTCCCCCCCGTTTTCTTGTGTGCCAATGGGGATGCCCAATCCCTGTTAGCTGCAGCTAGCCCCCCCAAAAAAAAGTCCCTTGGCATGCTGGGAGCCCACCCCAGCATGCCAAATGCCCCTCTAAAATTGAAAAATGTCCTGCATTGTCTTTTTTATTTTTTTCTTCCCTGTAAAGAAAAAATGGTCCCTCGCAGTCTGCCAGACCACCCTCCCACGACCCGCACCCACCCACTGCACACCCTGCCTCCCCACATCCCCCTGTCACCCCATACTTACCTCCGGAGTCTGGCGCAATGATCTTCGGTGGACCAGGAACACGTCTGCACTCCTCAAAGCCGACCGCAAACTGAAGAAATGCCAGTAAGCTGTAGAATGTAATAAATAGGGTTTTTTCAACTTTGCAGCATATCTCAGGCATTTTTTGGAATTTTGGCACCAAATTTTCAACATTGGGTTTTTGGGACACCCTCCTCATGAATTCTGTCACTGTCATGGCGTTAATCGGGCCCAAAGGGTGATTTCGGGTCACTGCACGAAATCACCTTTTGGGATCAATTAATGAAATGACAGTGCAGTGTTCGTAAGGTGGGCTCTCAAAAAGCCTATGTTGCAAACTTCGTGAAAAAATTCCTAAAAATGACTGTTTTACCATCATGTGTTGCGCAGTTCCTACGCATGCTCTGAAGTGCATGAATTTGTAACATTTGCACTCCAGATTTTCAACACTGCCATTTTATCAGACCTACTTATGAGCAGTATAGCTGTCATTTTTCACATCTCGTCCAAAATGTGTTTCCGCGCATGTAGCGCACAATGGTGCAGTCGGTGTGAAAAATTAATGTTTGGGACAGATTAAGAAAATCACAGTGACACTGTTCTTGAGCAGAGGTCTTAAAATGGCTAAGTTGAAAATTTGTTGAAAAAATTCCTAAAAATGACTGTTTTACAAGTGTGTATAGCGCAGTTCCTACGTACGCTTGTAAGTGCACAACTTTTTAATATTTGCAGTCCAGAATTTCAACAATGCCATTTTACCACACCTACTTATGAGCAGTACAGCTTTAATTTTGCACATCTCACCCAAAATGTGTTTCTGTGCATGTAGCGCACAATGGCACAGTTGATGTGTGAAATCAATGTTTGTGACAGATTAAGAAAATCACAGTGACACTGTTCATGAGCAGATGTCCTAAAATGTCAATGTTGAAAATTTGGTGAGAAAATGACTGTGTTACGAGCGTGCATTGTGCAGTTTCTATGCACACTCGTACCTTTGCACACTTGCAATATTTTCACTCCAAATTGCCAACACTGCCATTTGCTCGCACTTCCTTATGAACAGTACAGCTGTCATTTGTCACATCCCAGCCCAAATGTGTTTTTGCACTTCCAGCACAGACAAGCACGGTCACTGTGGGAAATCCGTGTTCGGGACACATTAGGAAAATCACACTGACACTGTTCATTAGCAGAGGTCCTAAAATGGCTATGTTGAAAATTTGGTGACAAAAGTCTATAAACTAACTGTGTTATGAGCGTGCATTGCGCAGTTTCCACACACCCTCATAACTTCGCACATTTGCAATATTTTCATGCCATATTTTCAACATTGCCATTTTTCCACACCTCCTTATGAACAGTACAGCTGTCATTTTTCAGATCCTAGCTGAAATGTGTTTTTGCACTTCTGGCACAGAATAGCGCGGTCGCAGTGGGAAATCACTGTTTAGGACACATTACAAAAATCACAGTGACACTGTTCATTAGCAGAGGTCCTAAAATGCCTATGTTGAACATTTGGTGATAAAAGTCCATAACATGACTGTGTTATGAGTGTGCGTTGCGCAGTTTCTGCGCTCGCTTATAACTTTGCACATTTGTAATATTTTCACTCCAGATTTTCAACATTGCCATTTTCCCACACCTCCTTATGAACAGTACAGCTGTCATTTTTCATATCCTGGTTGAAATGTGTTTTTGCAGTTCCGGCGCGTAGAATACCATGGTTGCTGTGGGAAATCAATGTTCAGAACACAGTAACAAAATCACAGTGACACTGTTCATGACCACAGGTCGTTAAATGCCTATGTTGAAAATCTGGTGATGAAACACCATAAAATGACTGTGCTACGCGCATGCGTTGTGCGGTTTCCATGTATACTCGGACGTGCAAGTATTTTTAATATTCTCACTACACATTTTCAACATTGCCATCTCTTCATACCTCCCTATGGATGGTACACCTGTCATTCTTCACATCCTGCCCGATCTGTGTTTTCGTACATGTGCTGCAGAATGGCAATGTCACTGTTGGAAGTCAGTTTTCAGGACACATTGAAACAAATCACACTGGTACTGTTCATGACAAGAGGTCCCAAATGCTTTCATGAGGTGGGGTCACAAAAAGGCCATGTTCACAATTTATACTGTGAATACCAACAAATGCCTGAGGCATTACGGTTTCTAACCATAATGTCCTATCCTGTACAGACAGACAGGCATCGGGGTGTGCCTTTGGATTGCCAACTGTACTGCTCATGCCATCCCACCCCCAGCCACTGACAGGCATCGAGGTGTACCTTGTACTCTTCATCCCAAGACTTCACCCCATTCTCCTATGCTGCACCCATTTCAATGTATGTCCTTATGGAATGGGGTGACTGTAAAACCAAACACCCTAAGGCACAGCTCAACACGTGTCGGTGTCTGCAGAATAGGGTGAGGTGACACGGTTTGACTGTCATGGGTGATGACTCAAAACCTTACCCCAAATCCTGTCCGTCTCCACAGGATGGAGGTGGGGTTCATGTGAAGTTCGGTACTTCACTGCCTTTCCTATTCTGCATCTGTCTAACTCCTGCATTTCTAATGCTAATACCAGCAAGCAAACATTCGGCATTGAAAAATGCTCGTTTAGAATTGTTTCACTGAATTTTCAACCCAGGTATTTTAGGATGTCTGCTCATGAGCAGTGTCACTGTGATTTTCCTAATCTGTACCAAACACTAATTTCCCACAGTGACTGTGTTATTCTATGCCAGAAGTGTGAAAACACATTTTGGCCATGATGTGAAAAATGACAGCTGTACTGATCATAAGAAGATGTAGGAAAATGTCAGTGTTGAAAATCTGGAGTGAAAATATTACAAATTCACGAGCGTAGAAACTGTGCAATGTACACTTGTAACACAGCCATTTTATGGCCTTCTGTCACCAAATTTTCAACATATGCATTTTTTGACCTCTTCTCATGAACAGTGGCACCGTGATTGTCTTACTCTGTAGCAACCACTGATTTCCAGCCGAGACCGCACTATTCTGCTCTGGAAGTGTGAAAACACATTCCAGCCAGGATGTGAAAAATAACAGCTGCACTGTTCATAAGGAGGTGTGGAAATATACCTATGTTAAAAATCTGGACTGAAAATGTTACAAATTCGCGAATTTATGAGTGTACATCGAAAATGTTCAACGCACGCTGGCAAAACAGTTATTTTTTTTTAATTCTTTCATCAAATTTGCAACATAGACTTTTTGAGAGCCTACCTCATGAACACTGACACTGTCGTTTCATTAATCGGTCCTGAAAGGTGATTCAGTACAGTGACCGTGAAATCACCTTTCCGGACCGAATAACAAAATGACAGTGACTGAGTTCATGAGGTGGTGTCCCAAGAACCCCATGTCTAATATTTGGTGACAAAATTCCCAAAAATGGTTGAGATATCCACCTAAGTTGAAAAAAACCCTATTTATGCCATTATCAGCTTTTCTTCAGATCGTGGTTGGCTTTGAAGAGTGCAGACGTGTTCCCGTTCCACTACAGATCGTCACGCTGGGCACCAGAGGTAAGTATGGAGTGGGGGGGGGTGTGGGGAGGTAGATGCATAGAGGGTGGGTGCGGGTTGGTGGTGGGGTGGGGGCCAAGGACTCACCGAGGGACAGTTTTCTTCTTTCACAGGAATTAAAAAAAACAAACAAGACAGACAGATGGATGGTTTGGGTAAGCTGAGGTGGGCTCCCAGCATGTCACCTATGTGTTTGTTGGGGGGGACTGGAACCGGAGGGGATTGGGCATCCTCATCAGTCATACAGTGTGTATGGGGGAAGGCATGAGCACACTGGGGTGGGCTCTCAGCATGCCAACTGGTTGTTTGTGGGGGGGGAGCTGCAGCCGATGGGGGACTGGGCACCCCCTTTGGCACACAGTGTGCTGGGGTGCATGAGCCGAGGGGGATGGGGCACCCCCCTCAGCACACAATGTGGGTGCCAGGGAGAACACTAAAGAGGGAAGGGGAAGACATTAGCAGAGGGAGGAAGCAGGAGGGATTTCATGCCTGCTGTGTATGACAGCAGTTCAGCTGACATCATTATGGTTATTGCTCAGATGGTACCACCACTGATTGCAGTGGACCTTTTCTTAGAAATGAAGACCAACTCAGCCGAACTGCTGTCATAAACAGCTCAGCATGTATTGGTCTGGTTGGGTCGTGCCTGCTACACTGAACACTGCATATGAGAGGAGGGTCACACATCTCCAAAAGTCGTACTGTTGCAAAATGTTCCTTGCGCATGCGCGAAAGCGGACACAAAAAGGAATACAAATGTCCATCACAAAAACAGGATGTCCACTGCCATCCCCTTATGGTTCAGGAGGCTGCTGTCTGGCAAGTGGCCTAGGCAGCCATACTGCCTGACTGCCCATGGCAGTTGCAACCACCCTGTCCTGTTCCTCCACCACAGTCTGAACCATCGTGTTGAGTACCACCTCCAGAGCTGGAACCGGCCACAGAGTACCCTCAGGAGCACAACCTTCCGCCTTAGCAGGGCATCCCTGCCCTTGTCCCATAGGGCTTTCAGTACCCACACCCAGTGGTCCTGGAGGCACCTATTTAAGAAAAGAACACACAGAATCAATTGGGTGCAAGGGTTCAAGAAAAAGAGCCAGTGCGGCTTGAAATGTAGGAGCTTCTTTCAGTGGTGTACATTTTGGGGTGTTTTTTAATACTTTTTCATGCTGTTCAATTTAAATAAATGATAAAACTTTAGAGGCATCCAAAACTTCTGTGATGATTTGGGCAGTGTGTGGTGAGACAAGCTATTTTTCCTTATGAATAAATTAGCGCTCCCATCTGAGATGCAGAGTCTCTTGGACACCCTGCAATTAGCCTCTCTCCTGATGCCCTGCTGTCATATGAAGTCACTGCCTGCCCTTGCTTTGCCCTTACTAAACTGCTGCTTATATGCAGCATTAGTGCCACCTATTGATGAGTTTAAATTAACACCTTGTGCCACCTTATATATTTATTTAGTTAGTTTTTGTTTACCGGCTAAGTGCACTAGACAAAGCGTTGCTTATTTTCAGGCATGATTAGGGAGAGTTACCAGCAATGTGAGCAAAAGTTACAGGTGATACAACAATATCATAACATCAACAGGTGATCAGGCATAATACAGGAGTAACATACAATGATGCAACAGTACAGAGACATTCAGGAAGCCAAAATGTAAAGTGCAAATATTGACATACAGAAGACAGTTGTGGACTATTTTGTCTCTGAAACCTTATTTGAAATAGTAAAAAAAGTTTTAAATAATGTGAGTAGCAAAAGTATTTAAAAAAAAATAAATTCAGTTTACTAATAAGGACCCATTTCATGATCACAATAAGGCACTCTGGGGAAGGGGGGCATTATAGTGGGACAAAGGCCCTTCTCGGGTGGTGGAAGCAAGAGGCAAAGCCTCGTGCTTCAACCCACCCAAAGGAGGCAATTATCCCACCATAATGCCTCCCCTGTCATGCTTTATTGCTTAATTACAATATCATAACATCAGTATTGGCTCATGTGTCATGTGTCTTCTATACTCACCATCTAGGTCCAGCATTCTCTGCAATGAGCCTTGGCCAGAATTCTCTGGACCTCCTGGACAGCCTTTGCTCTCACCTATCGAGTTGCTACTGCAACTTCTGGTTCACTGGCTCTGCATCTGCTGCACTGTAGCCCTCAGGGCCTGCAGGCATAGTCCACAGTTCAGTGCCATGTTATGGTTATATACAACAGGCAAGGAAGATGCACAGGCCTTGTGTGGGCTGTATTGTAGGGCACCACCAGATCTATCCAGGCATCGGAATCTCATCTTGAGCATGCCAAATTTACGGTCAGTGAAGCTGTGGGTCACAATGTTTGTCACATTATACATGTTCTCTGCAATAGATGTGGTGGGTTGGACTGGTGTTAACAGCCTGAGATGTAAGGGCTGTAATGTACTGTGCCCTGTGTAGAGAGAATCCCTTAGTTATTGTCATCTATGGTGGATGCATTCAGTGGTAGGGTCTTGGGTGTATACTCACCAATGAGGTTCCCACTGGGTATATCCCCTCCTTCAAACCTCCGATACAGAATGGAGTTGTGTCAAATGAAGACATCATAGGCACCTCCAGGGTACCATACCTGGGCATTGCTGATGCATTCTATGGCATCACACACACACCACCTGGCAACTGATTCAGTGGAAGCCTTTTCTATTAAGGTAGGCCTCCACCCCATCCTTGGGGAGTGCACGGATGCCCACATGGGTGCTGGCAATGACATTCAGAACTGCTGATAGGTGTGCAGCCCAATAGAATTGCTGCATAGTTGCTGTTCGCTCTGCTGGTATGCCGGGGAATATGATGAGCTCCCCATTATGGGACAGCAAGGCATTGAGGAACTGGCTCAACAGGCGTGATGTGGCAGACTGTGAGATACTGGTGGTGTCACCCAGCAGTATCTAGAATACTCTGGTGTCCAGGAAGCACACTGCTGCAGTCACCTTCAGCTCTATGGACAATGCATAGCTGCGGTGGGTCTGTATCCTGAGTTCATCATGCAGCAGTTCACACAGCTGCATGAGTACGAGCCTGCTGAGACTATACCTGTCCCTGACCTATTCAACTTCAAGGTCTAGGAAGCTCACTTAGGTTGGACTGCCTGTTAGTAGTACAGTACCTCTGGGGCCTGCGCTGCAGCTGGGGTGGCATTCTCCCTCTCGTCATCCTCCAGGACAGCCTGCATGAGGTTTATCAGGTGGGTCATGGATGTAGTGCTGGATCATCTACCCCCCTTCCCCGTGTGTCTGTACTGGGATAAGAGCAGACTTTTATAGTCCTTATTTAGTTCTGCACTAATAAGTACTAATGGTCATTACACAGGGCTATCTGTTTGAACATCAGGGAGTGCATCATATTCAGGCAGCCACTCCATTTCAGTGATGCAGTGCTATCACTTCTGGGTGGCGCAATGGTCACCACTGAAAATCACACCCATGCATTATTTGCAGATTGTGTTGCACTAATCCATTTAGTACCCTAAGATTGTTTCAATATGGGTCCCAGTTCTGTCGATAGCAGAATGCAGATAGGATTCTGCGTGTTTAAAGGCCAGGAGTTTTGAGAGATCCCCCTCATCGATAAAGCTTTTTATCTCCCGGCTTGTGGTGCAGGTAGCTCTCAGCCCCATTCCTGCAGTTTCTGACCAGCCATCCATCTCCACCAGATCTTGCCACAGTCTCCTGCATATTGCACCCCCCCTCCAGCAGGGTCAAGAGAGGGAGGGCCATCCCTCCCCCTCGAGTCACAATCCACATGGCAGGGTGTGGGTGATGATGCGGGCTGGAGACAGGCAGGCAGGGCTTCATTAAGCCTGCAGCCACAGCCTGCTTCTGTTTTCTAGCTTCCACCTTCCCTGATGTCTGGTGCAGCCCCAACAGTCCACGACATGCCTCTAGCATCCCCTGTGGAACTGCAAACACCCTGCCCAACTGCAGGGGTTGCCAGTGCAGCAGAACCCAATGCCATCCCTCCCCTGGCTGAGAGCCTGCCAAGTGGCAGTATGTTCCTAACCACTGGGCTGCCCAGGCAGCTTCCCAAGCTCATTTCTGAACATGGGTCGCTTGCATGAGAGTAAGATGCACTACTATCAGCCTCCGGCATACACCTGTAACCCCCCCCCATAAGTGGGGGTTTCCAAAGGTCTTCCTTGGGTGTGCTTAAATGCCCATTGCCAGGCGGGTGTTCTATGTCTTTACAGGTGTAAAAGTGCTTGCATGCAAGTGCCCTGTTAGCATCCGTGCCTGTCCTTTTAAGAGACATTATTTTTGAAGTGTATTTTATCTTATTTATTTTATTTTTATTTAGTTTTTGTTGACCGGTTAAGTGCACTAGACAAATTCTCCCTATATTCAGGCACAGCCCGTGGGAGGGGGATACAGATGAATGCCAACTGACCTTGAATCAGATTAATCTGTTGGTGGTATTTTTAGTGAATGAGGAAAATTTGGCCAGGACACTGGGGAAATTCTCCTATTCTTCAGAGGGGGAACCTCTGTCCAAGATGGCGGAGGCACCCTTGCTTTCTGAGGAGGTAGCGATGGAGGTGGGAGACCTGGTCTCAACTCTTGCCTCTGTGTGTGTAGAGACCACGTCTGCAACTACTGAAGCAAAGCTGGTTTCTGTGTCTACTGCAGAAAATGAATCTACACTACAGGTTACAACTTTAGAACCTCTGCTGGGTCACCCTGACATGGACTCTCAGATGTCTTTATCCCTTGCCATCCCACTGAGGGATTGTTCCACTTTTGACTCTGCTACTGTCTGTTTGGCTGAAAAGGAGCTCCGGACCATTTGGGTGATGCAGAATGTCGATTTGAGATTATAAAGAAGAATTTGAACACAGAACTGCAACGGATTCGTGAAGTCAGATTGGCAGGATGTATGTCTCCTGCAGCCCACAATAATACTTTGCAACAGCCTACATTGCCTTTTCAAGTGGCTGAGGTGCCGCTCTGTGCAGCCCATTCTGGCAAGTTCTCAGTTGGAATACTCCCGACTGCTTCTCAGATGCCCCTGCAGACTACAGTGACTTCATTGCATATAGTGCCTAGTTTGCCTATTGTGACACATTCTCCCTTTCAATTGCTATCTCTTGATACCAATCCTGCTACAACACCTACCTGGTCTGTAGAAACAGCATTACAAGGAGCTGGCTGGGTGCAGAAACCTACACAGGGGAAGTGGATTTCTGGTCTGTCCCCTATTCTGTCCCCCTGTCTCAATGATTTTCCTGAGCTGCAGCATTCACCAAACAGAAGTCTGCCTATGTCTGACCCCTTGTGTCTCCCCAAGGAATTGGAACTTAACCAGCACCCAGTCTTGGAACCTTTGCAGGGTTCTCTTATTTGTGCTGCTTCTCCCACTACCATTACAGAGAATACAGCTCCTGCAGTAGTGGAGCCCCCCTCAAAGAAAATAGAGCCAGGTCGTTCTTTTTCCTCATTGTTTAAATTTCCAATTCTGGCTGCAAAACCGCATAATGCGGTACGATTGGCTTATATGGGCAGTTTACCTGAGCCACAGGACCAAGGGTATGTAGCTCAGACACTACTCAAGGACTCTCTGAAATTCTTTTCTCATGAAATATATGCACTGATTCATATTTCCGGTGAAACTACATTTGATGTCAGCTTCCAAACGCCTCGTGGCTTGGAGCGTTTTTGGTCACGATATCATGCCTTAAGAAATACTGTCCTGTGGACCCCGTTTAAGACCATTCCCCTTTCCAAACCAGCCTTTAAGAATATTACCATCCTGTTTTGGAATGAAGGTGTTGACATCACTGACGTTGTCTATTGGCTAAAACAACGTTGTACTGTTCAGGGCCAGCCTGAGGCAATATTGGACACGGAGAATATTTGGACTGGAGGTTGGAAGGTTAAGGTTTTGTTACACTCTAATGATTCTGGTCTAGTGCACCTACCTAATTCTTATTTAAAGGTCATGATAGGGGGGGTCTTGTTTTACCCTGGACAACTGAAAGCTTGTTACCGGTGTGGAGACCCCTCTCACGTTAGTAATGTCTGTGATAAGCTGAAATGTAATACCTGTGGAGAATTGGGTCATGTGGGGATTCACTGTCTAAATGAGCGTAAATGTAATCTTTGTGATGAGCTAGGTCATACTTTTCAAACTTGTCCGTGGGCTGCTCATAATCAGGCCACACATGATGATGGTGCTGATCAACGTTTTGTAATCACGCAAGCCCAGAAGGCTTGTCTTAGGACCACCTTAATAGAGCCGACTTCAGTAGTTACTAGACCGCTATTGCAGATCCCTGAGCCTGTTGTGGATCAGGTTGTGGTACCCCTGGTGGCCTCTTGTGTGGCACCGCTTACTGAGATGACCCTTCCTACCCCTGACCCTGTCCAATCCGTCCAGCTTGTCCTGGACCCTGTTCCAGGCCCGAGTACTATGCCACCCCCCCAAGTACCCACTAGTGTTATGCGTCGGAGGTCAATGAGAAATTACCTCCCAGGCATTACCATCACCTCCTTTGCTTTTGGAACCCCCTCCTGTGGTTTTGTCTAATGCCTTTGAGCTACTCCAAACTGTTTCTGATGATGCTGGAGGTGAGTCTGACTCTTCCTCTGTTGCATCTTCCCTACCGGATGGTATTACTGATTCTGAGATTCAACTAGGTACTGGTCTTTCTCAAAAGCGGAAGGCCAGGGTTAAGATAAAAGGGAAAAAGGTGATAGGGAAAAGGAAATCTTAAGGTGACTCTGTTCTCCTTGTGTTATGTCTCACTTTGTTTGTCATACTATTAATGTGATAGTATTAAGCATCTGGCAAAAAGAAGATTGATTTTTTCCTGTTTACGGCTTTTACCTATGGGGATCTTTCTGTTGCAGAATACAGGACTTCATACTACCCATGAGATTCGACAGGCACAACAGGACTGGCTTCTAGGTCCTTCTTTTTGGTCCATTGGCCTGGACTCCTGTTCCGAACTTGGGATCTTATTTAATATCCCAGATTTTCGTTTGCTAAAATTGATTGACGTACCCGCTGGCAGAGTGTTAGTCTTAGATATTTTAATTGGTCCCTGCCCTTATCGGGTTATTAATATTTATGCTCCTCAAATTAAGTCTACACTTATAGCTTTATTTTCTTTACTCCACCCTTATTTGCATACCTCCTTTCAGTTGATATTTTCTGATGACTTTAACTGTGGCTTAACTCTTCTTGACAAAAGCTCTTTTGCTACTACCGAGAAATTGTTTTGTGACTCCCACGAATTAGGGAAGTTGGTTCATACTGCTCCTCTGATGGATGCCTATTACTCTTTTACTAAAAAACATACTCCTACATTTCAAAAGGGTAAGCTGGCTACCAGAATTGATTTTGTGTTTTTGTCCCGCACACTCCCAATTACCTCTGCTGCTGTACAAGCTGTGGAATTTTCTGATCATAAACTGCTTTCCGTAGGCCTTGGTTCTGATGTCACTGTTCACAAAGGACCAGGACTCTGGAAATTCAACATATGTCTGTTGCAAATTCCAACTTTCATGCAGTCCCTTTTATCCTTTATTCAGGCCCGGAAATCCATTTTTATTTGTCACGCAGACCCTATTGCATGGTGGACGGACACTAAACATGATTTAGTGCTCTTTTTTGAAAAGATATAGTAGTTAAAAATGTCAAAGAGAATATTTGGAATATTTACAGAAAAGAGTACATTTTCAGTCCTTGTTAACAATAGCTTATACGACAGGACAAGATCTTTCTCAACAATTGCACTTAATTCAGAATGATATGTTGAAATTCCAATCTAGACAATCACAGCAACTTTATCATCAACACAAATTTAATGTGGTAGGCACGAGGGCTGTTGTTTGCCCCCTTTGAGTCGAATTCTCAACAAATTACACAAAAGAATATGTTGTCTTGCTGATTCTGATGGCACCTTATGTACCTCTCAGTCGGACATCTGTCGGATAGTGACATGTTACACGACTGCCCTCTTTTCTTCCTTTCCAGCTGCAGATGTTGATCCTGTGGTGTTGTATAGGGACCTTGACATCCCTATCCCTTCACAGCCGTGTTCTGACTCAGCCTGTATACCTGTTACTGAGTTAGAATTGAAGTCGGTTATTTCTTCCTTACCCTTACGGAGGACTCCTGGTCCAGATGGACTCCCCGCTGCCTTATATAAGGTACTGGGAGACCACCTGATTCCTGAATTAACTTTAGTATTTACCTCCCTGTTTGCTAGTGAGTTTATCCCTTTAAATTTTACTAAGGGTGCTTTGATTTATATCTATAAACAGAAAGGAGATTTACATTCTCTTGAGAATTGGTGCCTCTTCTGTATGCTAAACACTGACTTTAAGTTATTAATGAAAATCATTGTACAACGTCTTATGAGGATAGCTGAAGTGGTTTTGCACCCTGCTCAGTCCTGCTTTGTACCAAACAGGAGAATCGATGACCATTTGATTCTCCTTCGAGAATTATTATCTCATGGCTATGCCGACTCTGTTTCGGGTTTTATTGTATCGGTAGATCAGAAGGTGGCTTTTGATTCAGTTAACCATGATTATTTATGGAAGGCACTACATTTTATGCATATGCCTGGTGAAATGATTAGCTGGATTAAGACTTTTTATAGGACTGCCACTGCTGTGCCTGTTGTGAATGGTTGGGTTGGTATGATCCCCATAAAAAGAGGGGTTCACCAAAGGTGTCCTTTGAGCTTTCTGTTATATGTATTTTTTCTAGATGTTTTGCTTTGCCGTCTGAATACTCATCCTCAGATTCATGCCCTTTCTAGTTCTGCTTTAATCTCGCCGTATACGGCAATTGCATATGCAGATAATGTCTGCATTATTGTGGCTAATGCAGCCTCTGTGGTTACTGCCCTCCAGGAATGTTCTTCCTTTGGTGATTTTTCTGGTGCGAGTTTAAATTTTACCAAAAATTTGTGGTATTCGGTTAGGATCAAAAATAGTCCCTTTTTCACATATTGGTCCTTTACAACTTGTTGAGGGGATGCAACACATTTTGGGAGTTTATTTTGGGACTGTAGATTCTGACCTTTTTAATTGGTCTGCTAAATTACAACAAGGCAAATTTAAGGTTGCCTCATGGAATAAGGGGCAGATTGGGAAGAAGAATCACGTTTTCCTAATCAAGACTTATCTGATATCGACTTTTCTTTATTTAATCTATGTATTCCCAATCCCTAAACAATTAGAAACTGCAGTTCTTAGTCTCTTCTTTCAAGCTCTGTGAGGAAGCTGGCTTAATCCAGTAAAACCGGATGTTACTTACTTACCTATTTCTGAGGGGGGTTTTAACATGATTAATCCTCTGTTATTTTTTTCATGTATTTTTTTGACTGCAAATCTTCGGCCTCTACTGATAAATACTCAGAGAGGGTGGGAACCTTGGTTCTATGATTCTTGCAGATTATGGTTTCATTTATGGGAATGTGATTCATTAACTGTGATACAACAAACTTTGGGTATACCGGTATATATTAAACACATGTTTTTACGTTTGAAACAGTGGAGGATATCTACCCAGATGTTGTTAACAAATTCTCATAAAGTATTATATAATAATCTGTTCCTGACCGTTTGTGCAATACAGTTGCCCTTTGAAAAGTGCCCTAGCCAACATCTTCCTTCCCTAGTGGTTTTGTTACCATGCAAAAGGGTGCCTGCTCACATGTGGGACTTTCATTGGCTGTCGTGTCATGAAAGAATTAACATCAAAGATAATCATAAACACAAGCAGTCTCAAGACCGACAATGTTCTAGACTATTGTGTATTTCTAAATTGAAAACTATATCGCACTTATTTTTTGAGTGTTCTTTTATTCGGCACTGGTGTTTTTTTTCGGCAAGAGTCTGGGCCACTCCATTATTTCAAATGGTTTCTTACCAGAATATTATGTATGGTGTTTTTTCTCCCCAGTGGTCTCTTTGGACTCTGGACACGTTAAATCTAGTTTTTGTAGTAATTAAATGGAATATTTGGATGGCTCAATGCCTGTTTACTCTACAGCAAAAACAATTTTCTTATTCAGAGCTTGAGAAGAAAATCGTAACAGACCTAACATTTATGTATATGAACGTACATTATTTTCCAAGGAGTCATTCCTTGAACTTTGGAAAGCTCTTCCTTGGATCACGGACTCTGATTTTGCAGTGACCTGATGGATTGTCTCTTGATATGCATAGTTCTGTTCTGGTTTTTTTTGTTTACTTCTGTTTTGAGTCCACATGAGTTTTTGCAAATTGCTTTTGATTTGGTACTGTACGATTTCTTTTGTTTCAATAAAACTTTCCCCTACTCTTTTTGATATGTGCCATGGGATCTTTAACATCCACCTGAACTACCACCAATCTAGGTAGATGGGACCTCGGTTTAACGTCTCATCCGAAAGACGGCACCTCAGAAGTGCAGCACCCCTCTCATGCTGCACTACAGCGTCAGTATAGAGGTATTAACCCAAGTGCCAGATGTGGGAACTGAACGCACAGCCCTCTGATCTCCCGGCCTCAGAGGCGAGTGTACTACCTACTAAGCCACTGACACTGACAAGTGTATAATTAATCTGGGTAGGGGGTCGAGTGTTTCCAGGCTTGATTCCCGCCCGAGCTGCAATAATATTGCTCTATTCTGCCATCGCTAATAGTGCAGAGGGAGCTCTGTTAAAACTGGTAATTGCTGATTAGCTGCTCTAGTAATAATGCTATTATAGTTTGTCTAACCTGGCTTTCTTTGCAGCATGGACATTTCTGTATTGCACCAATCAGTACCTTTTGGGGACCTTAAAATGGACTCTGTCCCCAGGGGGTTTGTGGGAGTGAATTTCTGTAGGAATTGTAGTTTTTTTTCATTTTGGCACCTAATGGACCTGGAGGTGGAGCCCTTGCTTTGACAGACAGATGAATCAACCAACCAAACCCTTTTTGGAGCACAAGAAAGTCCCGGTGCTGCCTGCAGCAAAGAGTCAGTCTGAGTTTGAGTTGAGAGAGTGAACTGCTCAAGACACTCGAGCAGCTGCTCCTGCCTAGTAGCGCAGGAAACTGGTGGGAAGGCTGTGTCTGGCCTGCCTGCTTCATCTTCCCTTCTAAGGGATCTGCTAGTGAAATTAATCGGACTGAATCCGAACTGGCTTGTGACCAGAAATACCGAATTGTGACTGCCCTGTTACCTGAAGAAGACCGAAGATTTGCTGTAAGCATTTAGCCTGTCAGGTTGTCTGAGTCATCACAGAGATCACGGTTTTGCTCAGGAAAACTGAAATTGCAACTGGACTGTCATCCGACCTGTGGTATTGTGTTTTGCTTTACTATAAATGTGCTGCAAGCTGTCAGTGGGTTGCGATTTGGTTCCCAACTACTTAAGTGTGTCACGCTTGCTGGAAGCTGTCTCCAGCACCTATCGAACCGAATCCAAAATGTTCATCCAGCCTGGGCTCTGCCACCTTGGCCCAGTCAGCTACTTCAGATGCAGAGATCACCTTCGATGAGAGACTCACCCAGGGATCAGCCCTCTGCTCAACATCTCAAACAAGAACGACACCTCGGTGAATCATGTAGGCCCTGCTTCTCCTGGCATACCAGCTTGTCGACCTGCAGTCTCCATTTCATCCCCTCCTGTGTTTCATATTTGGTAGCATGAGTAAACACCAGGGTAGCTCCCTGTAACATCAGCTAAATGAAAAGTGTTGTCATCTGATTCAATTGTTGTTTTCTTGTCATGAACTGAGCCTCCAGGCTCCCAATTATAAATTGTGTGTGGTTGTGCATGCTCCCTCTTTCCATCACAGGGTCCTGACCAGCTGCAATGCCGGCCTACCCCAGGCAACGTGTCCGGCTAGCCCATCATTTTTCCTACTGGGTACCGACAGTGTGTGACTGTGAAGGGACTCAGGATTGCCTGATTGAATCAGTTACAGAACTAATCAGCCAAATTACACCCCTCCTTTGTTCATTCTCCCAAAATAAATCAGATCTAATTATTTATTGCATTTAACTTGACTGTGGTTCCATTTTATATAAGAAGCACTATTCTGTTGTTAGCTGCTGTGTGTCTAACCTTATTTTGCAGGGGACCTCCAGGGTCAAACTGGTGGAATCAGCCCTGGTGGTAAGTGCAAATAAAGTGGGGATTTGTATGCTGATTAGGGGTTATTGTAACTGTGTCTGTTGTTCATTGCTTAGGCCACTAGAGGGGAAAGACAGGGGTTACAGTGTCCCGGAGGGCTGCACCCAGGTCAGCTACGCTACCAATAACCCTGTCCTCTGGGTGGAGGCACCTGTTTTCAGTACCCAGGCCCCTCAACCTGTGCCTAATCACACAGGCAAGGGGATTAGCCCTTGGGATAATGCCACCTAGGGGTTACACACCTTCTTAAGGGAACTGACCTAGATTTCCATGCTTTTATTCACAGTGACATAGAGATGAAAGGGGAGTACCGTACAAGCCTATTAGAATGGAACGATTTCTGCATAACTTGCCTATCCTGATGCTCTCTGATGCATAACAGCTATGTTGACCATCCCCATTTGGGAACATGAGGTCCATGCAGCTGTTAAGGGATTAAAGGCAGACAAGGCACCCAAACAGACAACTTGCCAGTTAAGCAGAATGAAGTGTGTGTCCCACAGCTTGTCCAGCAACTACTCAAGATGTATGAGAGGGCCTGTGAGTGAGTGGTGTTCCCCCATTTTGGGAACTACACTCATTATAGTATTTTCATTAATGCCCTCTCCACTGTGCAGGATATTGGTCTATCTTGCTTTTCAATGTGGACTGCAAGACATTGGCTATGGTACTGGTGATCACTTCAGACAGGCAGAAGTGATACCCTTGCTTATCCATAAGGACCAGGCGGATTTTGTCCTGGGCCAGCATGTAGTGGACAGCATTTGAATGCTGTTACGTCCAGTCCTGTGGTATTGGGGTTCACCACCATATAACATGCTAAGAAGGCGTTTGATCATGTTCAATGGAACTATATACCTGATGTTTTAGAAAAGTTCAATTCTGACACCTAGTTTGGGGGATGGGTATAAGCACTTAATCACTCTGCTAAGGTGCAGTTCCTTACCAACAGCTTGATTTCCATGCTCTGCCCTTTGAAGAGAGGCACCCATCAATGGAATTTATTTTTGTCCTAACTATTTCTTCTTACTCTGGATACTCTGGCCACTGTGATCTGATAACATAGCGATATTTTGGGGGCTATGGTTGGGCAGATTTATCAGAAACATTTTCTGTTTTTGACTGTGGATAATATGTTGCTGTTTGCCTCCCATCCAGAACGTGCACTGTCAGCTCTGCTGGACTTATTGTCCTGCTTCTCAGTTATTTCTGGATATAAAATTAATTAAGATGAAACTCAGGTCCATCCTCTTAATGATAGATGCCCACAGGCTCTATTCATAACCATTGAGCTGCATCAGGAGAACCAAGATTTTACTGTATCTGCATGGGACTGTGAGTCCAATGGACATCTTGTATTGTGGATTGTAATGTATGGTCTCTTCTGTATGCATCCGGGCACACACAGAGAGATGGGGGGTCTTTTCCCTTATCTTTCTCTGGGGCTGTATGAATGTCCTGAAAATGAATGTAGCTCCCCATCTATCAAACCCTTGAGTCTTCTTCCCATTCTGTTCTCTCAGAATTGTTAACACCACTATTTAGTGTGTTAAACAACCACTTCCTCAAGATGTAGTTACTCTTAGGCTAAGAGAAATATACAGTTTTAAGATTTCATGCTCCATAATGAACTCAAGATACACATTTGCAGGAGGGTCTACGCCCCCTTAAAACTCACCCCTCCCCCTCCAATTGCACTTTCAGAAGTCTGAAGATTATTTTCTTTGCTCTTAACCTTCATGCAAAATGATTGCCTAGTCAAATTGGATGAGTTAGTTAGTTCAAATTAATTATTGTTCAAATAATTTGGTCATCACACAGGATAAAAACATATTACAATACAAATACATGCATTATTTCCAGCACATAATTACACAGCTAGATGCAGGAAAGTCATTTTACAAATGTTCTTATTTGAACACACTGGGAAAGATTTTGTCAGAGTTAATGGTGAATCATCATTAAAAAGTTCTACTATGAATCGGTCAGTGGTTAAAAACATAGCATTGCCTTTTATAACTCCCAATAATGACTTCCTTATTTTAGCATAAATTGAACAAAACAGAATTATGAATGGATGGAAAAATGAAGGTAGTTAAGCAGTATCCAACCTTGCCTTGATCGTACCAAAGTCAACAGTAGTGCCACATAATTGCTTCATTATTTCAGATTTATTCTGCTGTGCATTACATGTCATAAGCAGAACACATTTTCTACTGGGCTACAACAGAGCACTCACCCCCTCTGCATTTATCATTGATTTCTTTGTTATAAGCCTACAAAACAAAACCAAAAAAAACAGCCTGCCTGTCTGGTCCTATGACTGAGTCACCAACCTCAGATTGCAATATTAAACAAGCATTTGTCAATGCCGAATGTTTGCTTGCTGGCATTGGCAGTGGTAGTGTAGAAGTTACAGAGCTACGTAATAGGAATGGCAGTGAAGTATTGAACTGAAGCCAACCCCCACCACCACCCTGCAGAGAGTGACAGGCATTGGGGTGTGCCTTTGGGTCGTCAGGCATAACAGCTATGCCATTTCACCACACCCCACCCTGCAGACGCTGACAAGTGTCACTGTGTTCCTTGGGGTCTTTGGCCCTTATGCACACCCCATTTCATTTGGAAATATGGTGAGATGGGTGCGATATAGGAGAATGGGGTGAACTTTGGGGCCAAAGAGTCCAAGGCATACCTCGATGCCTCTCACTGGCTGCAGGGTGTGGAATGGTATGAGCATTACAGGCAAGAATGCCAAGTCACACCCCTGACACCTGTCATTCTCTACAGGGTTGGGCGTTATGGTTGGAAACCCTAATACCTCAGGCATTCGTTGGTATTTTCACTCCAAATGTTCAACATGGTTTTTTTTGTGACCTCACCTCATGAACAGGGGGAATATCAGTTTGTAGCCGAAAGCTGCTTATGCACAGCGACTCTGGCATTTAGCACTACAGGCGCAAAAACATTCCGAACAGGATGTAAAAATGACAGCTGTACTGTTCATGGGAGGTGTAAAATGGCAATGTTGCAAATCTGCAGTAAAAATATTTAAAAAAATGGTGAAGTCATGAACGTACATAGAAACTGTGCAACCCACACCCGTAATATAATTAGGTTGGGGATTTTTTTACAGCAGATTGTTAACTCAGGCATTTTGGTGCCTCCGATCATGAACAGTGTCACTGTGATTTTCTTTATCTGTCCTGAACAATGATTTCCCACAGCGACCACACATCTCTGTGCTGAAAGTGTGAAAACACACTTCGGCCATGTTGTGAAAAATGACAGCTGTACTGTAAATAAGGAAGTGTGGAAAAATGCCACTGGTTAAAATCTGGACTTAAAATATTACAAAGTCATGAACTTATGAGGGTGCGTGGAAACTACACAATACTCACTCGTAGCACAGTCATTTTATGGACTTTTGTCACCAAATTTTCAACATAGCCATTTTAAGACCTCTGCTCATGAACAGTGTAACTGTGATTTTCTTAATCTGTCCCAAACATTGCTTTTGCACACCAACAGCACCATTGTGTGCTACATGTGCGAAAACACATTTTGGGTGGCATATGAAAAATGGCAGCTATACTGTTCATAAGGAAGTGTAATAAAATGACAATGTTGAAAATCTGGAGTGAAAATATTAAATTCGCAAACTTATGAGCATGCATAGGAACTGCACAATGCACGCTCGTAAAACAGTCATTTTTAGGAAATTTTTCACCAAATTTTCAACATAACCATTTTAAGACCTCTGCTCATGAACAGTGTCACTGTGAATTTCTTAATGTGTCCCATACATTGATTTCGCACATCGACTGCGCCATTGTGCACTGCATGGGCGGAAACACATTTTGAGCAAGATGTGAAAAATCACAGCTGTGCTGCTCATAAGGAGGTGTGGTAAAATGGCAATGTTGAAAATCTGGAGTGAAAATATTGAAAATTTGGAAACTTACTTAGCGTGTGTAGGAACTTCGCAACGCACGCTCGTAAAACAGTCATTTTTAAGAATTTTTTCACCAAATTTTCAACATAGCCATTTTAAGACCTCTGCTCATGAACAGTGTCACTGTGATTTTCTTAATTTGTCCCGTACATTGATTTCTCACACCGACTGCATCATTGTGCGCTACATGGCCGGAAACACATTTTGGGTGAGATGTGAAAAATGACAGCTGTACTGCTCATAGGAAGGTGTGGTAAGGTGGCAATGTTGAAAATCTGGAGTGAAAATATTGAAAATTCGCGAACCTACGGGCGTGCGTAGGAACTGCGCAACGCATGCTCATAAAACAGTCATTTTTTTTAATTTTTCCACCAAATTTTCAAAATAGGCTTCCTGAGAGCCCACCTTATGAACACTGGTAGTGTTGTTTCATTAATCGGCCCCAAAAGGTGATTTCGCACAGTGACTGCAAAATCACCCTTCGGGCCCAAATAACGCCATGACAGTGACAGCATTCATGAGAAGGGGTCCCAAAAATCCCATGTTGAAAATTTGGTGCAAAAATTCCAAAAAATGCCTGAGATATGCAACAAAGTTGAAAACCCCCTATTTATCCCATTATACAGCTTACTGGCATTTCCTCAGTTCGCGGTCGGCTTTGAAGAGTGCAGTTGTGTTCCTGGTCCACCGAAGATTGTCGCGCTGAGCTCCGGAGATAAATATGGGGTGGGGGGGTGGGGGAGGCAGGTGCGAGAGTGGGTGGTGCGGTTAGGTTGGGGGCAGGAAGTCTGGCGATCGCTTTTTCTTAACAGGTATTTAAAAAAAAGACAACACGGACATTTGCTACATTTGGGGTGGGCTCCAGCATGGCAGAAGGATGGCTGTGGGGGGCGTGGAGCCGACAGTGGATTGGGCACCCATGTCGGCTATATCATTGAGTTGGCACGCTGGGGTGGGCACCCAGCGTGGCATTTGGAAGGCTTTGGGGGGGCGCAGCACAGCCGATGGGGGATTGGGCACCCCACTGGCTGTAGAGTGTGTGCATGGGGGGTGGAGGAGCACGCAGTATGCGTGCATGTGTGTGTGTGTGTGTATGTGTGTGCGTGTAGGGGGAGCTGCGCATGAGCAGGCGATATCTTATCGCTGCTCACTGAAGCATAGCTCCCCCTTTCAACTGTATGCCACTGCATTTTGGAGCTGTCATAGACAACTCCAGCATGCATTGGTGGACAGGGGCCGCGCCTGACAACACACTGACTGAATTGGAAGAGGGGGTGACACACCTCCGAAAACTTGGATGATGCCACTATGTTTCATGCACATGCGTGCAAGCAAACATAAAAAGCATTTGTCAATGCCGAATGTTTGCTTGCAGGTATTTGCATTGGTGTTTGGCATTTATGCAGGCCCCCCAGTTGTATCTATGTCCCTTTAACATCCATATCCCAACAGAGGACCTCTCTGCAACTCCTCTTGCATCTGATCAACATTTCACCCTCATTCTTCTTATGTTTCTATCTTAGGAACCCTAATGCCCTGGGAGTGCTCAAGGATACGAGCCTGTGTGGAAACTACACAACCCGCACTTGTAACACAGTCATTCACTGGAAATATTTCACCAAATTTTCAACATAGGCATTTGTCACCTCTGGTCATGAACTCTGTCACTATGATTTTCTCACTGTATACCGAACACTGATTTCCCACAGCGACTGCGCAAATGTGTGCCAGGAGTGTGAAAATGCATTTCAGCCAGGATGTGAAAAGTGACATCTGTACTGTTCATAGGGAGGTGTGGAAAAATGCAAATGTTGAAACTCTGGAGTGAAAATATGACGATTTCGTGAAGTTAAGAGCACACATGGAAACTGCGCAACGCACACTCGTAAAACAGTCATTTTTTTGAATTTTTGCACCGAGTTTTCAACATAGGCATTTTAGAAAGTCTGCTCTTGAACAGTGTCATTGTGATTTTCTTACTCTGTACCAAACAAGATTTCCCACAGAGGCCGCGCTATTGTACGCTGGAAGTGCAAAAACACATTTCGGGCAGGATGTGAAAAATGACAGCTGTACTGGTCATAAGGAGATATGGAAAATGGCAATGTTGAAAATCTGGAGTGGAAATATTACAGATTCATGAACTTATAAGTGTGTGTAGAAACTGCACAATGCACGCTCGTAACATAGCCATTTTATGGACTTTTGCCACCAAATTTTCAACATAGGCATTTTAGGACCTCTGCTCAAGAACAGTGTCATTGTGATTGTCTTACTCTGTAGCAAACATGGATTTCCAGCAGCGACTGTGCTATTTTGCGCTGGAAGCACGAAAACACATTTCAGCCAGGATGTGAAAAATGACAGCTGCACTATTCATAAGGAGGTGTGAAAATATGCCTATGTTGAAAATCTGGAATGAAAATATTACAAATTCATGAACTTACAAGTGTGCGTGAAAACTGCGCAACACGCGCTCATAAAGCAGTCATGTTTTGGAATTTTTTTACCAGATTTGCAACATAGGCTTTTTGAGAGCCCACCTCATGAACACCAACACTGTTGTTTTGTTAATCTGTCCTGAAAGGTGATTCCGTGCAGTGACCATGAAATCAGCTTTCGGGACTGAATAACAAAATGGCAGTGACTGAATTCATGAGAAGGGATGTGAAGAACCCCACGTTGAAAATTTGGTGCCAAAAGTTGAAATAATGGCCAAGATATCCAATTAAGTTGGAAAAACCCTATTTATTCCATTACACAGCTTACCAACATTTCTTCAGATCGCGGTCGACTTTGAAGAGTGCAGACGTGTTTCCGGTCCACAGAAGATCATTGCACCAGGATCTGGAGGTAAGTATGGGGAGAGGGTGTGTGTGGGGAGGTGGGTGCACAGAGGGTGGGTGCGGGCTGGCAGGGGGGCAAGGACTCACCGAGGGACAGTTTTCTTGTTTTACAGGAATTTAAAAAAAAAAAGAATGCTTTTGGTACACTGGGGTGGGCTCCCAGCATGCCACCTACTTGAGGGGGAGTGTGGGGAGGTGGGAGCCCAGAGGGTGGGCACAGATTGCATGGGGGAATGAGGGACTCATTGAGGGCCATTTTTTTGTTTCACAGGAATTAAGAAAGAAAAAAACAAAAACAGATGCTGTTGGTACACTGGGGTAGGCTCCCAGCATGCCATCTATGTGATTTTTTTGGGGGGATTGGGCACCCCCACTGACTGTACAGTGTGTGAGGGGGAAGCATGAGCATGCTGGGGCGGGCTCCCAGCCTGCCAACTGGTTGTTTTTTTGGGGGTCTGCAGCCGAAGGGGGATTGGGCACCCCCATTGGCCACACAGTGTTCTGGGGGGGCACATGAGCTGAGTGGGATTGGGCACCCCTTCAGCACACAATGTGGGGGCTGGGGAGAACAGTAAGGGGGGGACAATAGCAGAGGGAGGAAGCGGGAGAGATTTGATGGCGAGCCGCTCATGACAGCAGTTCGGCTGACGTCGTATGTTAATTGCATACACGCTACCACCGTTGATTGTAGCAGAACTTTTCTTAGAAGTGAAGACCAACACAGCCAAACTGCTGTCATACACAACTCAGCATGTATTGGTCCTGTAGGGTCACACCTGCTGCACTGAGGATTGCATTGGGGAGGAGGGTCACATACCTCCAAAACTCGTACTGTTGCAAGACGTTCCTTGTGCATGCGCACAAGCGAACGCAAAAACTGCAAATTAATATAGTAGTTGTCAAGAAATTGCTGAGCTCATTCATATTGTCGTAGGCGCCTTTGTTTGTCAATGTTATATGGCTGTCTCTGCCCTTTTATGACAAAAAATTGTAGTAGTAAGTACTAACACATTACAGTACTTCAGTTGTCTAGACACAGGTGATCTGTATTTAAAGTAGGTTATCTGTGCCCTTTTTCCCTGTCTTGCTTTAACTCCTGTTTGGGGAAAGAAAAAAGTTACCTTTTTGTTTTACTAGAATAGGATTCCACATACGGTATTACAGTAGTTGTACAGAATGCCGCTACCTGTCCTGATAGTGTTTGGAGTTGGAAGGAAGCCAGTGCTGCAGGTGTGAGGTGTTATTCACACAGTTAGTAATACATATACTGGAGGCAGTATAGCACAGTGGGTTAAGGCACTGAGCTGCAGATCTGGAGACCTAGGTTTGAATCCCACCGCCGCCTAGGTGCATACTGTGTGATCCTGAGCAAGTCACTTAACTTCCTTGTGCTTCTAGGTTGCATCTGGAAACAAGCTTCAGCTTAGTGTGCTACTCCTGCTTAAACAATGTTCCCTATCCTTTCTTGATATACTCCTAGAGAAAGGCAAAGCTTTGAAGCAGTGTATAAAAATACCTGTTAACTCATTGTCTCCTAGCAGATGCCTGTAGTCATCAGTTAAATACACTGTTGTGTCTGGAGGACGCCTACAGAAGTCAACTACTGACTTCCTGTGTGCCCTGGCAATGCCTGGAGAAGTCACTAATATATTTTAATATATAATGTATCAGAATATAATATGTATTTGACTGCATAGCACCGTTGGGAAGGTAATTTTGTGCTGAACAACTTTGCCACTGATATTATGTGTACATCGTGTATACTTTAGGAGTTTTTAGTATTTGTTTAAGGTATGGTGTGTATGGCTTATGTTTCCTGAGTTAGTGAAAGAAATTTTTTTTTTGCTGTTTCAATCAGCATAGAAAAAAAATGAAATTACATATTATTCTTTGCATACCACCATTGGAAAGGTAATTTTGTGCTGAATAACTTTGCCACTCAAACTTTGTGTCTAGCACTTACGATTCTTGAGCTATTAGGATTTGTTTGTGGCATGCTGACTATAGCTTAAAGTTGCTTACAAAGGCCCAGGATTTACTATTAACAGTATACAGGAGGCAAGTGGTGCAACTTCAGAGAGCTCCTGTGGAGGCAATGAGTTAAGAGATGGTCCAGTACAGGGGAGAGGCAGCTAAGGCATCTGTTGAGGAGAGTACAGCTTCAATTCCAGCTCCCCAAAGCACATGCATGTCTGCATCAGTATCTTCTGTGGGCTCTGATGGTGCTGCGGTAGGTACCAGCAAAGGAGTTGTTCAAAGAAGTACTGGCAGTCCTGTGTCTCAGTTTTTTATGGCTAGAACTGTTGCATCCATGCTGGTGGGGGATGATAGTGAGAAGAAGGGAGACACTAACACCAGCACAGGAACAGTGGTCCAGAAGGAGTGTGATAAGTCTGCTGGCATGACTGTCCCAGGGCCTGTTCCTGTTGGAGTTGGCGGAGGTGATAGTGTTCAGCTGGAGTCCGATAATCCAGGAGATATATGTAGTCAGCCCCCTGAGGAGATAGTGGTGTAACCCCCCTGCAAATGGGGGTTCCCAAAAGTCTTCCAGGAGCTTGCCTGAATGCTCCAAGTCTGGGTGGTGTTCAGCGTCTGAGCTGTTTAAATGTGGTTTCAAGTGAGTGCTATTTGAGCCTCCATGTATTGTCACTTTAAGAGCTGTCTGCTTGCAGACTTAATTAGTTTGTATGGGGGGACTGTGTGTTCTAATTCCCGAATCCTGCCCAAGCTGCTGTCAATTCGCTCCATTTCTGCCATTGCTACATGTGCAGAGGGAGCCTTAGTGAAAGATATAACTGTTTGCCAGAAATCGTTTAGAGTGACTGAGAAACTGTAGTTTGTCTAACCTGTCTTCATTTCAGCACAAACTGTTTCAGTGTAGCTCTTTCATTTTGGTTCTGAATAGCTGACTTGGACCAATCAGGATGATAGGGAGACCCTAAAATGGAGCCTGTGGATGAACTGGAACTTGGACTCTCAATTTTGAGCCAGCCATAAGGGAATTGTATGGGCAGTGTCTCTGGTAAATGTAGTTTTAACCATGGTGCCTTTTTCCACCAACAGAGGGAGCCTTATTGTGAGAGACAGCCGAACCAGCCAACAGAATGGTGTGGAGCTAAAGGAAATGCTCTGCTCTGTGACTGGAAAGATTAGATCAGTTGTGACTGTGAAGAGAGAATGAGCTCTGTGCTTCTGCGGTGTATAGTTTCGCGAGGGAAGCACATGTGAGGCCCTGAGTTTTGGTCTGCAGCCTTTGTGAGTGCCAGTCTGGACTGAATCTGAGTTGTGAGGAGAAAGAAGCACTAGAAGTGTGGAAACCAGGCTCATCCTGTAGAAGCCTGGAAAAATTGCTGAATCGCATTCGGTCTGTCAGGAACTGAAGCTGCTGTGTGTGCTTCTGGGTATTTTGCAGTAATTGCGATCAGGATCGAGGAGCAGCCTGCCTGGTATAGTACTTTCCTTTTACATATGAATGTGCGTAGTGCTTGTGGGGAATCGCTATTTCCAATCCCCAGTGCTGTGTGTTGAAGCTGGAAGCTAACCCCAGCTTGTCTCAGACAAAATCCATTTGTATCAACTGCAGTGGGGTCCATTTACAATGACTTTGTCTCCATGCCTTGTTGTTCTGGCAATCCAGAAGAACATCCACCATCCAGTTTTCAGCTTGGGTATTGAGAATACAAATCAGGGTATTCCCCTACAGCCTGTTTTCAATCACAAGTGTGTCATCTAATTATTGTTGTTTCACTTCTTCATGGACTGAGCCACCCAGCTCAGGATTACAATTGGATGTTGTGCATATATTTTCTTCTAAAGGGCCCTGTCCATCTGCACCTGCCGGCCAACCCCGGACAATGGACCTGGCTAGCCCCCCCCAACCTGGGTATCCAGAGTGTGACTTTTCAGACCCTGTATGTGTGCAGAGTACTGTGATTTAATTCTGACAATTAATCTAATTTCCCCCTCCCATGTTACTGTCCTCTAAATAAATCAGGTTTGTTGTTGTTATACTATATACTGTCTGCGGTGTTGGTACTTATGGAAACAGTATTGTATTTTGCTGTGTATGTTGTTTAACCTTATTTTACAGGGGGTCATCAGAGACATGCTGCAGAATCAGTCTCGAGGGTAAGTGGTATTTTATGAGTGAACAGTGTGAATATGTGGGATATTGGAGCTGTAACTCCTGTGTACTATGTGAGCCACTAGAGGGAAAAAAAGGGGATCTCAGTGTCCCAGAGGGCTGTGACCAAGCTAGTCTAACCACTACAAACCCTGACCTCGGGGTGGAGGCACTCGCCATAGAACCTAGGCCCCAAAACCTGTCAGTAGTCAAGCAGGCAGGGGGTAGTAGTCCTTGGGACAGCACCACCTGGGGGTTACAGCTGTAGAGAAACAAAAAGGAGTCGTGCAAGAAGACAATGATAGGGAGGAAGAGGAGGACAAGGACATCATCAGCATTGGTGCTGATGACGACAACTGGGATGATCCCTCATGGGAGCCTGAGTTTAAAAATGTCAAGGGTGATATAGGCCAAGGCCATTTACATGTGCAGCCCATGGGTCAGGCTGTTACCAAGCTTATCAGCAATCCCCCAAGCAGTCCAGTCACCACCCTCCCAAAAGTAGTCTTAGGGAAATGATGAAAGCAGCCTGAAAAGCAAAAACTTTCACACCTGTTTGTCAGCTCTCACAGTCCCACCAGCAGCATGTTACATCCAGAGGTCAACAGTCCCTAGTTTGGGACTTTCATGTGCTTGATCCAGCTGATGAGACCGTAGTGATATGTCAACTGTATCAAGTACGAGTTAGTTGGGGAAAAAAGGGAAGCCATATAGGCACTGGTGGCCAACATACCCACCTGAAAAACAAGCACCCGCTGCAATGGCAGCAACACCAGAAGGATGCCAGAGCTGTCTGTGGGATCTCCCTCAGCAAGTTAAATGTAACTGAGAGCACTTCAATACAGCAGGAGGAGGGAGGGCAGAGTGGATCGGTGGAGGAGGAGGAGGAGAAATCCTTCGGTCTCTCGAGTAGTGTGCATAGCAGTGGAGGTGCTACTTCCGGTCCCTTGACTCAGAAAAGTACACCACCACACCCAAAATCAACCAACATAACTGATTTCATGCATTCTGCACAGCCGCAAGAGTCAACTGTTACCCCTTAAAGAACAACATTGGTTCAACAAGTAGAGTGTTCTGGTCAAACAGCAGCAAAGATGCAGTGCACTCTAAAGAACAACCTTGAGTGGCACACAAAGTACTCCCCCAATCATGCTGCTGCATGCAAGTTAAATGCTGCCACCACTGAAATGCTGACCATCAATCTGTTGCCATTCTTGTTCGCGAAGAATGCTGGGTTCTTCAGGTTGATGGTCTATGCCTGTCTCAAATGGCAGATTCCATCGTGAACCTTTTTCTCTAAGCGTGCCATGCCAGAGCTTTACAGTAGAGTTGTTGATTCCATAAGACATGCAATGAAGCCTAATACATCAGAATATAGCTATCTTAGCATGGATATGTGGAACAGTGAACAAACTGCAGCAAGCTTGTATCTATGCATAACTGCACACTGGGCACAGGTACCTGAGGTGGTAGTTGATTTTGGGCCTGGCAAAACCTGCCTGAAGCAAATTTGTGGTAACAGCAACACCCCTAGAATTCGGCAGCATGCAACCTTGAGTGTCCAAAGTGTTACTGGTTCTCACATGGGTGAGAAATTGCTTAATATTCTGTTGGATGAGATTGATGAGTGGCTGCACACACAGTCACTTACAGCAAGATTTATCACAAGTGATAATGGCTTCAGTGTAGTGGAATGCATTAGCAATGGTGGTTTTTCAGGGTGTCCTGCCTGGCACACTGCCTTAATCTTGTTGTGCAGCAGTTTCTAAACCATGCAGACATTAAGGAAATTGTGACTGTCACCCGTTGCATCTGAGTACACTTCACCCATTCTGCAAAGGCCCATGACCATATGTGTGAGCTACAGCACGATAACCATCTGCCTCAGCACCGTATGAAGCTTGCTGTTGTGACCAGGTGGAATGCCATGTTGTACATGATTGACCAGCTGTATGAACAGTATAAGGCTGTTTCAGAATACCTGGTGGTGCACACCACCCTTGACAGTGCTGGAGTGTCCATCGCTCTAGCAAAAGAGCAGTGGCGCCAAAGGGATGGGCTAATTCGCATTCTCCATCCATTCGAGCATGCTACACAGGCAGTGAGTGGAGGCACTGCTTGTATAAGTCAATCCATACCCCTCATATATGTGCTGAGTCAGACACTGGCTAATGTCCAATACCAGATGGAGGCAAGTGGGGATCATATCAGTTGTGATTTAATGAATAAAATGCTTCATGTGCTGGACACAAATACCCATATATCTGGCATCACACAGTCAGATGAATTTGCAGTTGCTACCATGCTTGATCCATGCCACAAAAATGGCAAGCCTTCTATAACTGAAGGAGGTCATCAGAGAGTGCAAACGACAGATAACCTCATTAGACAGGTACCTGCTGCACAGATGAAAAAGCCTGAAATCCTTTGTAAAGAGTGGCCCAAACAGCATTTTTCGGTATGGGGAGGTGGGGGCACCATGTAAGATCATGACTGAGACCAGATTTCTGTCTTAATTTTATGTAACATTTTACATGTAACATTTCTGGAAATGTATGGTCTGTGCTGCACTAGCAGCAACAAGATTCAGCCTGAAATCCTTTATAATATAACCCACTAGAACCACCCCTTCTCTAACTACCTCCACCGTCATAGACTGGGTACTGGCGAATCGCCTTGACCATGTGCAAACTGCAGGCATCTTTGCAGATGCTATCAGAGACCACTCCCCCACTTTCTGTGTATGGAGTCCCGAGACTGCTCCCTCACCCCCTCCGTGCTACATCACAATTACCAACTTTGCCAAACTAGACGTGGAAGCTTTTGTCTATGATGTATCCTGTATCAACTGGTCTGACATGTATCAGTCCCATGATGTTCAAATAGCCCTTAATATCTTCATTGATAATTTCACAGCACTTCATGATAAACATATCCTGAAGGTCACCGGATGGGTCGGGGTAAACAAATAAGATGGCTACACAAGGACCTGCTGGCTTACCTGCACACACAGGACAAACTCTGGAAGAAGAATAAAATGTCCAGACTACCAGAGGATTACAATACCTACAGGGCCTCTCGGAGCACCTGTAAAAACAAATCAGAACAGCAAAAGCATCTACTGCAGGAACTGCTCACAAACTCTGCTGGTGACCCTAGAAAATTCTGGACACAATCAAGACCTTTCTTGGGGCTGCACGTCATCGATCCCAGGGATATGATCCTAAATGGTGTGCATTGCAACGACTTGAACACTATAGCAAATGCCTTAAGAGATAATTCATGGATCTGTCTCAGTAAACCTCATCCTCGGGCTTCACCTCCCACAGCATCTCAGCCTTACTGCACACCCCAGAGTTCTGCATCTGGTGCTGACCACTGCCAACTAACTACTACCCCCCCTTCCACTTTAAAACTATATCTAGATACGAGGTCCAAAGGCTATTGCAAAACATGTCCAACAACACTAGCCCTGGCTCAGATTCACTCAAGCCACGACTCCTGAAGCTAGCAGCACCATTGACTGCCTCGCCACAGACCAAGATTTTCACTCTGTCTCTCTCTCTCTCTCTCTTGGCATTGTCCCAGATCTCTGGAAGATTGCCCGAGTTATGTCTATCCTTAAAAAAGGAGATCCAAAGGATATCAACAACTACAGGCCCATAGCCATCCTCTCTGTGCTAAGCAAGCTACTGTAGAAGCTTGTTGCAACCCAAACCATTGGCTATCTCAAAAAGAACAACCTTCTGTCAGACACTCAGCACGGTTTCAGAAAAGGGCACAGTACCTCAACTGCTCTTCTCAAATTCTCCACCGATGTACTCTGCAACATGGACAAAGGCCTATTCACTGGAGCAGTATTTATCGATCTTACCAAAGCTTTCGATCTTGTTGATCATCCCCTGCTTCTCTCCACCCTGCATAGACTTAACTTCTCATCCTTAGTAGTTGACTGGTTTAATATCTACCTATCAAACAGATGACAACATTATAAATTCAACCCCACTCTCTTTCGGATGTGACCAGCACTGACATCGGAGGACCCCAGGGCTCCATCCTGGGACCCCTTCTTTTCTCGCTATACATCAACAACATAGATTATGCCATACTCTCCTGCTCAGCTATCCTATACACTGATGATCTTGTCCTCTACTCCAGCGCTGATAAAGTTAACAACATTAACAAAAACCTCTCCTCGGATTTCAGGAATGTGCAAACTTGGCTAAATGCTAATAAGCTCATCCTCAACACAAAAAAGGCCCAAACCATGCTATTTGGCACTGCCCCCAAACTTAGGGCCTGTAAGGAACCCCTCCTAGTCCATGACTCTGGAGGGTCTCTCATCAACTGTGTCACATCCTTCAATACCTGGGAGTCCTCCTTGATAAATCCCTTGACTTCGGTCTGCACATCCAGTCAACCTGTAAAGCAACAAATACCAAACTTGGAATCGCTTATAAGACTTGACACCTGCTAACACCGTCTGCCAAATTGGCAATTGCCAAGGGTATTCTGCTTCCAGCACTGACATGTGGTGTCTCCACTTTTGCTAATGCCCATAAGACTGCTCTCTATAAATGGGATGTCATGTATAACAACATATGTCGGTATGCCTCCTCTTCCCATCACCACAAGCACCATTGCATGCTGTATAGCGACCTAGGCTGGCTCTCCCCAAACTGCCTACCGACTTAACTCCCTAGGGACCCTCACAGACTCTGTAATCCTTAACCAAACCCCCTCCTCTCTTGCAGCTCTACTTGTACCACAGACACCTGCCCATGGACCATGCTTGGCAAACAAATTTCTACTTACCATACCCAGGTGTCTTAGTTCAAAAGGCTCTGGAGCATCTCAATGCAAATCCTCAGCCACCTGGAACTCCCTCCCTCCTGCCCTGAGGCAGGCTAACTCCCAACCAGTCTTCCAAAAAAGAACTATATCGCCACCTATCCCGGGACCCCTGCACATGCTTTGATCCCACTTAATGCCTCACAGCTGACCACCCTATTTCACCCAAGACACTGCTGCACTTCTAAACAAGCTTTGCTATAAAATGTCTTTATAGCTGCCACTTAGCCCAGTTTCAGCTGTTAGTTGCATGTACTAATGTCACTTTTGTCACCTCTGCATAACTATATGTATTATCTCGAGTACTGTCTGACTTGATCTGTATTCCAACCTACCTTTACTATATACTATGTACCTGTACTATACACTATGCATTGTATAATCGCATCTCATTTTATGTATGTATTCTCCTGGGTCGTGCCTGAAAATAGCCAACTTTGGCTAGCGCACCTAACCCAGTTTACAAAAAATAAATAAAATAAATAAATAGTGTATGGTAAGTGCCTATTAACCACCATAGTCAGTAGTCACACAGCTTTGTTATGCACTGTTTAGAATTTTAAAAGTTGTTAACCACACTTCAGAACTTCCAAACAGTGGCATAACAAAAAAGAATGCACCAGAGTTCCATAATTCTCACACATAGAATGCAAACAGTGTTTTTTTGACCATACACTATAAAAGATGATGGCTGGGGACTGGGTGACAGCCATGCTGAAATCACCTCTTGTGGTTGCTAGGGCTACAGTAAACCTCTCGAGCTGTACTCTCGAGGGTTACCATGTTGCTCTAGCAACCACTCGAGGTGATTATAGCATGGTTATCACCCAATCCCCAGTCACTGTCCTCTATGTAAACAGTGGACAGAACAGCATTTTATTGTCTTTGTAATGGCAGGGCACTATATAACATCATGACTGAGACCAAATTTCTGTCTCAGTTTTCTGTAACATTTTTCAAGTAACATTTCTGGACTTGTACAGCCTGTTCTGCACTAGTGGCTACAAGATTCAGCCTGAAATCCTTTGTAAACAGTGGCCCCAAATGGCATTTTTTGGTCCGAGAGATGGGGGGGGGGCACTATATAAGATAATGACTGAGACCAGATTTCTGTCTCAATTTTATGTAACATTTTTCATGTAATATTTCTGGACATGTACGGCCTATGCTGCACTAGCACCAACAAGATTCAGCCTGAAATCCTTTGTAAACGGTGGACAAAACAGCATTTTATTGTCTTTGTGGTGGCAGGGCGCTATATAACATCATGACTGAGACCAGATTTCTGTCTCAGTTTTACCTAACATTTTTCATGTAATATTTCTGGACTTGTATGGCCTGTTCTGCACTAACAGCAACAAGATTCAGCCTGAAATCCTGTGTAAACAGGGGCCCAAACAGCATTTTATTGTCCAGGCAGTGGCAGAGCACTATGTAACATCATGACTGAGAGCAGATTCATGTCTCTATTTCATCTTACTTTTTTCCTGACATATTTCTCATCTTAGCATGCCTGCTCTACACAGAATGGTGGCAAGAGGCTGTGTTAAACTGTGGCCCAAGTGCACATTTTGGACTGGGTGGTGGTGGTGGGACACTATAAAACCTCATCATGACTGAAGGGGAAGGACACAAAGTTAACATTCTGGGCACCAGGCGGCAAGGCCAGGGGACATGTTTTGTTAAGCAGAAAAAACATATTTATGTTTAACTTCACCATAAAAGTACTTATGTTTCTATGATTGTTGTGTACGTATTCGGACTGATGCTGCACACAGCCAAAAAAACTGCCACAAGCCCACACAACATAACATAGCTTTGGAAAACAAATGTGTTCATAGGAACAAATTACAATACTTGACATTTGTGGATAGGAGGAGGAAACATATATGATATAAAGAATGAGTAACATAAAACAAGAAGAAAGGTACAGAGTTTATGGGTACAGTACTATGACGAGGGGACTTAGAAACTTAGACTTTGATGGCAGATAAGGATGGCTTGGCCCACCTAGTCTGCCCATTTCTCTACCTACCGGATAAGCTGCAGATCCTAGTTAACCAACAGCCTATTTCTTCCTACCCCCCACAAGAATTGCCTTATGTCTGTCCCATGCATTCTTGAATTCCCCCACTGTTTTTGACCCCACAACTTCCTCAGGATGGCCATTCCATGCATCCACCACCCTCTCTGTGAAAAAATACTTCCTCATATTGCTCCTGAGCCATCTGCCCTCTATCTTCAAATTGTGCCCTCTTGTTCTTGCATATCTCTTTTTCTGAAAGATGCTACCCTCTTGGACTTTGTCGATTCTACTGAGGTACTTAAAAGTTTCTATCATGTCCCCCCTCTCCCTTCTTTCCTCAATGGTATACATATTAAGCTCCTTTAGTCTCTCCTCATATGGCTTCTCTTGCAGACCCTGCACCATTTTAGTTGCCCTCCTCTGGACTGCCTCCATCCTGTCTATGTCCTTGCAGGATGGGGTCTCCAGAACTGGATGCAGTACTCCAGATGGGGTCTCACCAACTGTCTGTAAAGAGGGATAACAACTTCCTGTTTTCTACTGGTGATGCCTCTCCCTATACATCTAACATTTGGTACATGCAGGGTCAGGGTAAGGGTATTCATATGAGAGGGGGAAAGGGAAGGAGCATAAACATTACATAACAAATTGCACACAACACCACCGGACAAGTAAAAGAAAGAAGAGGATATAGAAGAGGAATAGGACAGAAAATATATATATTTTTTTTTACTTTTTTATTGTTTTTGTTTTCCTTATTTCTAGGGGGTGTAGATGAGTAAGAGTGAGAGTAACAAAGGAGAAGAAAAAGAAAAGAAAAAAATTAGATGCTGAGTGTGCACCGCCACCACCTCACGGCACACGGCCTCCAGGTCTTCCATGCTGACCTGACCTGGGAGGGGCTGCTGCAAGCTGTGATGAATCAGCAGCATGACGGTTACCATGGCACCAGCTGGCATGGGGTGCAACACTGCTTGATGGTCCTGCTACCTGCTGCTGCTGCTGTGTCCTCCTGCTGGACCAGGTACGGTGCCCCCTAGGCTAACACTAACTACCTTTCTCCTGCTCAAGGCTCCCTTGCTCATTGCTGCCACATGCTGCTACTGACTCCTGCTGCTTTGCAAGCCACTCTGCAGGGTGGTGGTGCTGCAAGTGACTCCTTTGCCCACCAGTCCCAAGGTGGGACCCTTGTTTTCCCCACCTAACACTGCTGCCACAAAGGTTGCAGATGACAATAGACCATGGAGTGCTATTGGAGCGACTGCGGGTCTTTTGTGGGCTGTCTGGTACAATCCACAAGTGGTTTCATTCTTACCTCACTGGTGGGTCTCAGAGAGCTGTCACTGGAATTTATTCCTCTGACGCTCTCTCCCTACCATGTGGGGTACCACAGGGCTCCATTTTAGCTCCCATGTTGTTTGCAGTGTATATGCTGCCATTGGGAGAAATCATCAGGAGATACAGTTTGAGTTTTCACTGCTATGCAGATGATACTTAGCTGTATATGTCCTTTCTCCCCAATCAGAGTGATGCACTCTCTGTACTTAATAACTGCCTGGATGAGATCAGAACTTGGATGAGTTCGAGCTGGTTAAAACTTAACCCAGATAAGACCGAGGTATTGGTTGTGGATTTAGGTCGTCCTGGGGGGGGACTAGGTGTTGGAAAGCCATCGAGCTTATTACTTGGTGGTGTACCGCTCTCTAGTTCTTCACAGGTTCGAAATCTGGGCGTTATTTTTGATGATGGTCTGATCTTGAAATCACAAGTGTCAGCTGTTGTCAAATCCTCTTTTTACCATCTGAGGAATATCGCCCGGGTGAAACATCTGATTCCCCGGGAGGACCTTCCAACTTTAGTCACGCTTTTGTTACCACCGTCTGAACTGCAATTCCCTCTACCTAGGGCTACCAGGGGTTGATATCCACCGCCTTCAGCTGGTGCAGAATGCTGCAGCCAGGCTTTTGACTGGGACTTTAAGAACCAGTCATATTATGCCTGTGCTTCGTGAACTGCACTGGCTGCCTGTTCGGTGGTGGATTATCTTTAAGGTTGGTTTACTAACCTTTAAAGCCCTACATGATCAGGGACCCGGTTACCTGAAAGATCTTCTGGTTCCCTATTGCCCCCTCCGTCCTCTCCGCTCCACCAGTGAGGGATTGCTAGAGATTCCCAGGGTTCATTTGAAGTTATCGGGATCTCGTGCTTTTGCCTTTTCGGCTCCAACCCTGTGGAATTCTCTACCTCGCTGGTTAAGAGAATGCCCGACCGTTGACAGTTTTAAAATTGCTTTAAAAACACATCTTTTTAATTTGGCTTATTCTTTATAGTTATGGTTGTTAATGTTTGGATTTTCTGTTTCTGTTTTATTTATTGTTGTACAGTGCCTTGATTTTGAAAGGCGCTTTATAAATAAATTTGACTTGGCTTGACTTGACTCATCTTCAGCCTTTGTGGTAAAAAAGGACCACACCACTGAGAATCTGTGGGGGAGTCATCAGCTGATGTCCCAGCAGGGGCTTCAACAACATCCTCCTATCTTTGCTGAGGGGGCAGAGGCACATGCTCCTTCTGCTGGGTGAACAATGGGCTCCTGCTGCTGGGGGGCAGGGGGCACATGCTGCTGCTGGGTGGGGCAAGGTGCTCCTGCTGCTGGGAGGTGGGAGGAACCTGCTGCTGCTGGAGGGGCAACAGGCTCCTGCTGGTGGGGGGTTGGGGACACTTGCTTCTGCTTCTGCTTCGGGGGGGCCTGTCTTTCAGACAGAAATGTGTTAATGCGAACTGTAGATCCTCCCTTTCTTGTTGCTTCTGCCTCTGCCCAGTCCCCCTTGCCTTATCTTTCCCATCCATGTTAAAAAAAAAAGGTTTCTTAATAGAAAACTAAAGAAATGAAAAACAAAGAGAGTGAGAGGAAAGGAGCTAAACACACTGACACACACATACATACACACACACACACACACTATAAACTTAAAAATAGAAAAAATATAACACAACAGAAAATGCCCTAACACAGAAAGGTTAACTTTTTTTAAATAAAGAAATTGGGAAACAACACAAAATCACACAAACTGCACTTTAAACTTTTCCTCTGCTGCAGTCTCACATACCACTACCTCTGCCTGCAAACTCTAGGAAAAGGAAGCAGATTCAGTGGCTTCCTGCCTGAGTAGAGTCACCCATGTAACGTGCAGTCTGCTGCAGAGAGTAAGTCATGTGAAAAGCCTTTTTTCCCCCTAATTTCGTTGGATACTACCGCAAGGTGAAATTTTCCAGTGAAAGCGCAACTTACTGGTGAAATCAACTGCAAAATTTCCCCATAAGGGCTTAATTTCATGAAATATTACACAGTGTGAAATTCATGATTTCTCTGGGATTTCGCCAGCAAAATAAAATTTTGCAACATCTCTAGCACAGAGTCCCCTGCAAATGAATAGCGGAGGTTGTCTGACTAAATCTTGGTGCAGGGCACATCAAAATAGTATGATGACTAGTATAATACAACTGCTAAGGAAATCCAAAAGCAGGACTGGGTGGCAGCCGTTCTCCCTAACCCCATGTTAACTAACTTTAGCAAAACAGAACAATAGAAGGTTTATGTAGCGAACTTCAGCACTCCAATCAAGTTCAAGCAAGTCAGGACCATTTGTAGTATCTCTATTGCTTGCTTGACCCCTGTACTCTACAAATCTTTAGCTATCCTGAATTGCTACTAGTATAGAAACACCCACAGCTGGTACCTTGGGTTTTGGGGAATGAAGTCAGAAAACACTACCTTGGAACCTACACAAGTGCAGATGAGCAGGATTCAGTGTCCCTCTTCAGCAGGGCCAGATTAACTTTTTATGGGTCCCGACATCAAAACATTTTATGAGCCCCACCACCACCCACCTCCCCCTTTTTATTCTTTGGTAACCATCTAAGCCTACTACGCACAGGTGCCTGTTTTCAGGGGCGACCGGGGAGCACTTGGAAGGTTAAGTGTCTTGTTCAGAGTCACGTAGTATGCAAGTGGAGGTTGTTGGAATCAGAATCATACCCAGGTCTGGTCTGCTGAATGTTTCTATGCTGGTGTGATTTCAAATACCTTTTAATGCCCTGCAGACTTAGCCACTCTAGCTTAACAACCTTACTGAAACTAACAACTGGCTTTGAATGGTTATGGACAAAAAGTACAGTATCTCAGTATAATTTAACCAGGTTTTCTCTCTTCCAGATGCTAACAATACTAGATAACCTTGGCATCCTGAACTCAGAAGTTAAATGGCCATTTCAAATACTTGGTGCTCTGTCTGGAAAATAGCCTGAAATAGAATAAATATGTAGAAGTACTGACAAGAAAAGGTAAATGTTAATTTTGATGTGCTTCCAGGATCCACAATCTAAATTTAGTTACATAGCTTACTGTACTTTGCCCATTCTGGACTACTGAAACACTGTCTACATGGCTACTACTAAAATGCTTCTTGGTCAACTAATCAAAACAATGAATTAGCGTATGCGGATTTATATCATGGTGTTCTTTTAGAATGCATGCATCATTGTCATGGAGGCACAAAACTGGAGTGACTAAACCTAATAGTGAGATGCAAAGTATACTGGCTTTTGCATGTTGCATAAATGAGTAAATAACAACAACCTGCTACTTAGCAATCCCCTTTATGCCTACAATTTGTAGAGTACTCATGGCCTCAGATCCATAGACTCAGAAACTAACAGAGTAATGTTATTGCTTTGCTGTTAAGACATTTTAGAACTTTTCATTTATCAAAACATTCCCATCAACTAAAACAGTGTTTTCAGAAAACAAACCAGAGTTGGATAAATGCAAAGACCCATTCCCTACAGCTGCAGCACCCACTTCACATGATTACAATTTTATTTTGTCTTGCTTGCACAGTCTAATGAGGTCCCAGCCAGACAAGGAAAGAAAATCAGTATTCAAATATTAGAAGCTCACAGAGGCCTTATTGAACTTGCAAAACTGCCATTTTTTGTGTATTTTTTTCTATTTGGTTGTGATAACTAACTGGATTGGTCCTTGAGCAGACAAATGGCAAGTTTCAAGGATAACCCCAACCAAAACTATGTCAGCTTAACATGGTACATACAGTACCTAATTAGGATACAGAGGTTCCACCCACCCAGACACAGAAAGACAAACTTCAGAGACTCGAGACTGGGGACCCGGCCACTGTCTGAATAACATTGTTGTTTTTTATGTTTCTTTGCACATGCACAAGAAACATTTTGTGTCAGAGAATGGCATTTCAGAGGTGTGGTTTGGACTAGCCAAATGCAGAGCAATCTAAATTGGCTCATCCCTGAGAGACCAATGACCACTCAAGCAGAGTATGAGGGTGGTCACAGTTTCATGGGCTTAAACTTTGTGTACATGAAAGGACTGAAGCACACAAGGTTTATGTACTTGAAAGGACTGAAGCACTCCAATGAGAGAGCACTTTAATACTTTCATTTGCATAAAGCAGCTTTATGTACTTCACTGTACTAATGATTACACTTTGCTGCATAACTTGTGATAAATGTGGGGCAGTGTTAAAGACTGATTCTGCAGCTGAACAATTTGTCTGTTTTTATTTTCGATCCTGGGTCACTTGGTGGTTTACATAAAGCTGCTCAACTGCTTGCCAGATGCCTTTATTTTATCTATTTAGTTTTTGTTGACCAGGTAAGTGTCTTAGGCAAATCCTGCCTATTTTCAGGCATGACCCGGGGCAGGGGGATACAGATGAATGCCAACTGAGCTTGAACCAAATGAAACTGTTGGTGGTATTTTTTTAGTGAATGAGAGAAGTTTGGCCAGGACATCGGGGGAAATTTCCCTTCTCTGCTTCCTGTGAGCAGGGGGGACCCATTTTCTTGTGGAACCAAGATGGCGGCTCCTATGGATCCAGAAGGAAGAGGGTTGCAAGCAGGAAAGACAGAGGAGAAAGAACCAACATCCGAGCCTTTATTTCCAGAGCTTGAAAAGGATTTACAACCCATGTCTGAGGAAGAAACTGATGTTTCTGTAAGTTTTTTTGAGAATAATATGGATTGGTCTCAAATTGTGGAAAATGCTGAGAATACAGACCAGGTACAGCATTCTTTACCAACTAGTTCTCAGTCAGCAGACAAGGAAAGACTAATGACTGAATTAATGCAAACAGAAGAACAGTATATATTAAAAGAAGCATTACAGAAAGAACTGTCTAATTTGCAAACTGGCTTTGTGACAGGAAAACTAAATGACTCACCTGAACTACAGCAGAGTGGTGATGCAGCAGGCTGTATTCAAGCACCTACAGCAGAAACTAGCCAGAAAGCTAAAAGCTTTCTCCTGGCTGGCAGTAACAAACAGCGTAGTGCTGTGTGCCCAGAGCCGGTAAAACAAGAGGAGAACATTAAACCTCCTCATCCAGCAAAACGTAGACTGGGGCTCTTGAATGTATAGAAAGTGCAAAATATTCATGAAGCTGCAATACAAGCAGCTCTGATGCAAACAGAGCAAGAGCCTGTAAATGTTGCAGAGGATATAATTTCCCCGGTGAAAGTTAAAAGGACTAGTGCTGACTTACTAGCACTACAGCAGGATTGGTCTCCAGCTCGAGCACTTGAAGGTGCAGGTTGGCGACAAAATGAAACAGGGAACTGTAAACCTGACCCTGCTGATGATACAATAAAACAATGCCATGCAGACACCTTTAAATCTGAAGCTTCCACCTCTCATGTTGCTATTAAAACTCAGTGTATATCTGATATGGGCCCCAATGTTGAAAATAACAAGTGTAATAGAAAACTGATGGCAATTCAAGGGACAGAGGGGAGCACAACAGCCAGATGAACTATTTAATAGACTGGGACCTGCAGAGCACATTTTACAGGACCCTAAGAGAAAAGCTTGGCTTGCTCCCATGTTTAGATTGTCTGACCTGTTTCAAAACAAAGGGGAACCAGCCCCTAGAAAAAATGCTGTAAGGTTAATATTTAAAGGAGGCTTACAGGAACCTTCTGATAGGTTGCACATAGCTAAACAGTTGCTTAAAGGTACTATGCATTTTTTCTCATCAGAAATCTTTGCTTTAATACATTTGGGGAATGGAAATTATGATGTCAGTTTTTAAAACAGTTTCCAGTCTTGACAGATTCTGGTCACAATACCAGACATTGAAAAATAACCCTTTGTGGATCCCCTACATGGCAATCCCTCTTACAAAACCAGCTATTAAGTACATCACCATTATGTTTCGTAATGAGGGAGTCCATGTAGAGGATATCCTTTTCTGGTTAAGGCAGAGATGTGAGGTACGAGACAGGCCAGCCCCCATTTTAGACAGTGAACAGCTTTGGAATGGGGGCTGGAAAATAAAAGTAAAACTGTACACTACGAACAATGGACCAGTGCATCTACCAAGTACTTTCTTCTTGGGAAGGAATAGATGGGTACTGTTTTACATGAGACAACCCGAATCTTGCTTTAAGTGTAGCTCCCATACCCATTTAAGCTCAGCTTGTGATACTCCCAGATGCAGTCACTGTCTGGATTATGGACATACTTCCCCCACATGTGTAAATCTCTTCAAGTGTAATTTACGTGAAAACACAGGACATGATTATGGGAAGTGCCCGTGGGCCTCCCATAACCAGGAAGACTGCCCCCCACAAGATGGCCTAATCAATAAGGCCCAAAAAATGCAGGCCTAAAAAGTAGCTGCAGAAGCTAATAAAGTCTTGGATAGGCAAGATCCTGCATCAACTAGTAAACTCCCAAAGCCAGCTGAAGGGGAGAAGTCCTCAGAAGTAGGTAGTAAAGATACTTCTGAGACTAGAAATCAGGCAGAAGAGCAGCCTTGTGCTGAGGCTTCAACTTCTGCTGTTGAAGTAGAAGACAAAGGGATGCCCCCCACCTCCTAGTCAAGAAACCAAGTATAGGAAAGTAGCTACGAAAAGAAATAGGTCAGGCAAAACATTGAAAACAAAAAACACTGAAAACATAAAAGTGAAAGAACCCTCAGCAGAAGCATGGAAAAAGGGAAATAAATATGCAGTTATAGCACCAGAAAAATCTGATGAAGTCACTGAAGGGGAACAATCAGACACATCATCCACAACTACAGGTGCTACAGAGGCAGCATCAGATACAGAAGAGGGGGAAAGGGGGGATACACACATTTCCCAGAGGACTAGGAGAAGGAGATGGAGTAAAACTTCCTGTTAGTAGTCAGTTGTAGTACCTTTCCTGATAGTACATATGTAATTTATGGATTCCCTTACCCTTACATCGATAAATGTAAATAGTATTAAAGGGAATGCAAAAATGCTTACAGTCTTGAATTCTTTAGCTTCAGAAGGGAGTGACATTATATGTTTACAAGATACACAGTTTAAAACAAATGTTGAATTACAGCTAGCTGCTAAACAATGGTCTAGGGGCTCTTCCTTTTGGTCTATAGGCCAAGAGAGATGTGATAGGGTAGGAACTGTATTAAATAACTCTAGCATTAAAGTGGCAAAATTAGTAGATATAAACCATGGGAGGGCTCTAAGGTTAGATTTTTCCCTATATCAGGAAAGGTTTCAGGTAATAAACATTTACGCCCCCCAGACTAAAGCCCTTAGAGTAGCTTTATTCCAGAAAATACAGCCATATTTACACACATCCAGATTACTGTTGTGGGCCGGGGATTTTAATTGTGGGTTAAATAAATCAGACAGAGGACTTAAAACAGATAAGATCTTCTGTGACTCCACAGCTCTGAATAAAATAATCTCAGATGCTAAATTGGTTGACTCATATAGATCTAAACATCAAACTGGAGGGAACACCTTTTTTAAAGGAAGCCTATCAACTAGGATTGATTATGTTTTTGCTTCAGAGATTCTAACCATTTTAAGTGTTATGCTCCTATTTAGAGAATTTTCAGACCACAAATCAATAACAGTGAAAATAACTTGGGAAGGTACTACAAGATGTAAGAAAAACTTATGGAGGTTGAACAACTCCATTTTATCTGATAAACATGTACAGGAAATTTGGAGGCAAGAATGGCAAGCCAGACTCTCTGTATGCAATAAGACACGCTAGGGTGTGTAAATATGCGTTCATAATTGCACGGCTCGAGGGTGTTGTTTGGCACAAGGCACTTGAGCCAAGTGCCGTTAAACATCTGAGAGCTAAGTGCAAGTATGAAAGCATATTTACACATCCCTGAAGTGTCTTATGGCACTTATAACACAGTGAGAAAAAAACGAGTCATTCTGGTCAACAAACAAGGTGAAAACAACAAATTTAGAGCTGAAAAGAAGCAGAAGTCATTTATGATTAAATAGTCCCTGTAAACGGAGCTCAACGGAGCCGCTACAAGTAGGTTGGGACTTACTGAAGAGTACAACTGAGCCCTTACACTGTGCAACAGAGGCAATAAAAGTGGAAGACAACATCACTAGTGAAGGTACAGTTCTGCACAGTTGTGCTGCTCTTCGGATGCTGGATTTCGTTGTCAGGCATGATCTCGGCTATTTCTGCAGTGGCGTTTACAGTGGGAATGAAAGTGGCTATGAAAGAAGCACCGGAGTGTAATTATGCTTTCATAATTATACTCCTGTACTTCTCTCACAGCCAATCAAATTGCTCAGTTTTTTTTCACTGTGTTATAAACAGCAATAATGTATAATAATGCTGCCCTCTGGTGGGAGGACACAACAACCTCATGGAAGCAATTTTTTCAGAAAATTACAAGGGACAATGTAAATGTTAGATATCTTAAATACTTCCAATTAAGGGCACAATTACATACACTGATTTCAAAATCTGAAACCATGAGACTGAATTTAGGTGATCAAATTTCAGAAGTTAAAAGCAGATGTGTATGTTACAATATGATAGAGCTAAGACTCTAGAACAGGAACTAAGATTCAGCACTAATTTGAAAAAGGGATCCATTGATCCCTATAAAGAACGTAAAGACAGAGTAGATCATAGGATCCTAACGAAACTAAAACTAAAATCTGGTCAGATTACCTCCTCACTAGAATAAATATTACAAGCAGTAAACTTTCATTTTTTAGAGACATTTGGGACAGCACCACAAACACTGGAGGAGAAGACATGTTACAGAACTTACCACAGCTTGAGGAAGAAGAAAGTGAGTACTTGACAGTCCCAATACAAAGCAAAGAAATAAAAACAGCAATAAAAGGTCTTAAGAGCGACTCTTCCCCAGGGCCGGATGGAATAGGAGCAGAGTTTTACAAAACCTTTAGTGAAGATTTGACACCAGCCTTAGTGATAGTATATAATAGCATGTTACAGGAAGGCATTTTAGCAAAATCCATGAATCAAGCAACATTAATACTGTTGTTCAAAAAAGGGGAAAAAGAGGATCTGAAAGACTGGAGACCCATTAGTTTGTTGAATGTAGATTTTAAAATATTAAGCAAACTTTTATTGAATAGATTAATGTTATTTGCAGATAAATGAATCAGTCCTAGCCAGACTTATGCAATCCCTAATAGAAGACAAGCTGATAACCTCATTATGTTAAGGGAAATATTCTATAAAGCAGAAAAGCAAGAATTGCATGGGTATATAACAGGAATTGATCAAGATAAAGCATTTGACAAGATTTCACATCATTATATGTATAAAGTGCTTAGGGTCTATGGGATACCCAGTGAATTCGTAAGATGGATAAAAGTGTTATATAGCCAAGCTATATTAACGCCAAACATAAATGGATGGGTAGGGAAACATATTGGTGTAAAAAGAGGAGTAAGGCAGGGCTGCCCACTAAGCCCCTTGCTATACGTATTTTGTATAGATGTTTTCTTAAGGAGAATAGAGCAGGACAATAGGATAAGAGGCTTAAGGATGAGCCCTTTTGCTCCTATGATAAAACATTTGGCATATGCAGATGATCTAGTATTATGTATAGATCCTTCAACAAATGAAGACTTTTTGATGGAACACTATAAGAAATTCTCAGATCATTCTGGGTCCAAAATTAACTTTCAGAAAAGTGTAGGGGTGGTACTAGGTGATACCCAGGTCCCAGAAAATAATACTTATTCAGGGATTAAGATAGATGAAGGCACAATCACATTGTTAGGAATAACTTATGGTAGCCCAGATATGGCCAGACAGAACTGGGAGACAAATCTCCCAATGAGCACAAAGGCTAGTAAACACATGGAAAGGTCAAACTATTGGAAAGAGAAAAAGGGTTATGTTGATAAAAACTCTATTAATACCCATTTTTTTATACATAAGCTATGTTTTCCCTCCCCCACCGTCTTTATTAGTAAAATTGTACAGTGTGTTTTTTCAGGCATTGTGGGGGAGTAAATTAAACCCTATAAAAAGAACAGTGACCTATAGAAGAGTAGAAGAAGGAGGCCTAGGGATGGTGAACCCCACCTTTTTCTATTTCAGCTTGTTTATAACATACAATTTTGGGGGTGCAATACGACCTGGAGTCAAAATTTGGAAAGAACAAGTAAGGGGAATGGATTGATTTATGTTCCCTAGATTGGGCCCAGAGAAAATCTAATGCATTATATAGAATCACATCGGTCCCAAAATATGTGATAGAACAAATGAAAAATTTAATAAAATGGAATATTACAAAAGAAATGGTCTTACTGAAAGATAGGAAAGAGCTGTACTCACATATGATGAAAATGGAGGATAGGGAAGACATCTCCTTGGGAGAATGCCCAGAACAGAAGCTACAATTTAATCTGGACATATTAAAGTCCAAATGTTTACCAGATTTTGTATGGGACGTGGTATGGCTGAGTCTACATGGAAAATGAGGAATTAGAAATAACAATAAACATAAACAGATACAAGGCAGATACTGCCTAAGACAGTCATGTAGCCAAATATTGGAAACACAAGAACATTTGCAAGGGCGTAGCCAGGGGGGTTTCCTGGGTGCTTGGACCCCCCCCCCACTTGCTAAACTGTCCAGTGCAAAAAAATTAACATTTTAAATTCTCGAAAGCCAGTGATAATGATATGTCCCCAGTTTACTTACAGTCACATCATTCGGGATGCCACCACCAGGACCTGCCACTCGGATGTAAATCTCAAGTGACAGCTTGAAGTTGCCATTTAAACTTTAAAGTGCGAGCGAGGCTGGTCTGTTGGGAGCCGGGGCAGGGAGACTTCGGCTGATGAATATGCATGAGTGTTCTGCCTCCCGCACTGCCGAGAATACACAACGGAGACTCGGTTCTGCATCACATGACTGCATTTGGAGTGTCATGTGATGCAGATGCCGCCAAGGAGAAGCATAGCTCACTGCACTGACTCTCCTTCGTCAGGTCTGAGAGGCTGGAGAGTGTCTCTGGCTGTGGTGCAATAGGGCGCGACACGGATTTTTGGAGAGTGGGTGGCTCAATAAACATCTCGTCACCCAGCCCACGAGACTTAACCCTAAGAGAGGTACCAGCACCCTTCTGGATGTTATTATAACTAACCGACCCCATAAAATCCAAAACATCCAGGTCCTCCCAGACTCCCTAAGTGACCACTCCCCTATCCTATTTCATTGGGTAGTCCCCAATCCCAAACCCAAAGCCCAGACCACCCTCCGCAGGTGCCTCCACCTTGGTGGGCTGAAAAAACTTAAAGTACTCCTCACCCAGATAAACTGGTCCCCCATTCAGCATGCAACCAACATTGACACTGCCCTCACCTTCTTCACTCACACCTTCAACATGGCCTGTGATCTCTTTGCACCCTTCACCAAAATCCGGTCCAAAAAACAGAACGCACCCTGGGTTAGCCCAGCCCTCCTACAATCCTAGAAACAGGATAACCTCCAGCACCTTGCCACTGAAACAGGTCGTCTGTCTGATAGGCAACCTCCAATGCAGCCGGAATAAGTGCTCATGGGCCATCAGGAAAGCCAAGGCAGACCATTACCAGGCCTCCTTACCTCCTCCTGGGGCTCAGCCCAGACTTTCTGGGATAATATTAAGCAACTTAACGGTAAAGCTTGCTCCCCTGCCCCATCAAGCTCACTAGAAATAGCACTACCTCCACCGAGCCTGCCACCATAGCTAACTGGTTCAACACCACTTTCACTGACCTTAGCTCAGTCCTCCTAGTAATTTCTTTGACCCTCCCCCAACCAACCTCCCCTGTCCTCCACTAGCTTCCCCTGTGCAAGATTTCCACCGGGAAGCCAGACCCATCTAATCAAAGCTCTCAATGGCAACAATCCTGGCAGTGACTCACTGGACCCAGCATCCTCAGGCTGGTGCTAGATGAAGTCTTTTCCCTCCACCAGCCTAATTAACCAATCACTCTGCCTGGGACAGTTTCCACAGCTTGAAAACAGCCATTATCACACCTATTCATAAAGGGCGACAGGTCATTGGCCAACAACTACCAGCCAATCTCCATCCTCCCCCCCTCCTCTAAAGCCCTGGAGAAAGTGGTGGCCATTCAAATCACTGATTATCTGGCTAAGCATAACATTTTATGCCCAGAGCAACATGGCTTCCGTGCTGGTCACAGTACCAGCACTGCCCTTATTGAATTCTCCAACTTTCTACACTCCTCCTTGGATACCAGCTCCCTAGTTAGTGCAGTGTTCATCGACCTCTCAAAGGCTTTCGACACCATCTCCCATCCACTTCTGCTGAATGCACTCTGCCACACTGGTCTCTCAGCTGGCCCCCTAGCATGGTGCACTAGCTATCTTGACACTCGATCTCAGTGTGTAAAATTAATAACACACTCTCGATACCGTCCCATTCTCTAGGGTCCCCAAGGCTCCATCCTGGGCCCCCTCTCTTCTCGCTCTATCTGAACACCCTGCCCAGTGCATGCCCTGGCAAAATTCTACTGTATGCAGACAACGCTGTCCTTTTGCCACCACCACAATCCCATCTCCCTACAGGACTCCCTACAGCAGTCTTTCAACAGTGCCAAGGCTTGGTTTAAGGAGCGCAGACTCATCATCAATCTTAATAAAACCAAAGCTATGCTCTTTTCCCACTCCCAAAACAATGCTAGCAACCACCCACTCTATATCCTTCCAAGTACCAATCAGCCACTGGAACAAGTCTGCTCCTACAAATACCTTGGGGTTACCTTCGACTCAGCCCTCACATTTCACAACCACATCGACACCCTAACATCCGCCACTAACACACGGCTTGGCATCCTCTTCCGCCATAGAACCTGCCTTCCCCCAAATGCTCTCCGGCTCGCTGTTACATCATCCGTTCTGTCCCTTGTAGACTATGGTCTACCAGTATATGGTGCTGCCGACACCACTGCACTCAACAAAATTCACTTAACCCTGAATAAAGCCTGCAGATTGATTACTGGTGCCCCCAGGCTCACACACACCTGTCAGCTGTATGTCAAGGCTAACCTGCTTACCCTGGATGAACGGCTCCGATACCAAACCTGTCTCCTCACAAAAAAAACCCTACTCGGGCTCTCCCCCCCTGGGGTAATGGCATCCATCCACCAGAGCCCTCCCACTATTGCAACACGGTCTTCCTACAAGACCACTCTAAAGGTCCCCAGATCAAGAACCAGCCATTGCCAGAGGTCCTTCTGCTATAGAGCCCCAACCTGGTTTAACTCTCTCCCTGCCCCCATCACCAATGCCACCACCATCTCCAAGTTCAAAACCACCCTTCGGAACCACATCATCAGCACTCGTAACTGCTCCTGTCTCTGAACATAGCCTCCACCTCTGCTTCTCTTGACAACGCCCCTGGGCAGCTCTCCACCTAGCCATCCCCACCACCACTTCCCTGTGCACCGTGCCTATGTTTAACCTGGCCAGTGCCAGCTGTTTCAGTGTTTACCAACTAGATTGCTCACTTGGTACCAACTTGTGTAACACCTGTTATCAATTACATGTACCCTGTAACCTAATCGTATTTGTCTGACCACAGTGTGATGTGGCGCCTCTGTTGAACGCCTATTGTTTTGCAAATCTATGCTATGTAACCAAAAACACAATGTATGTCTTTATGTGATGAAGTACCTTTGGAAACGAGCCTCTGGCTCAAAGGTTGTAAACTGATTCTTAGAAAATAAATAAAATCTCCATCTCCTGTGGCAGTTTGTGACTATTGGGACTCGGGGTCTCGGGTGGGCAGCAGCAATTCATTTAATCTGAGAGGCAGGGAAGAGGCTGACTGATCATCTGTGGCCTGGGTGAGGGTGGCAAACTGGCAGACAAGCCATAACACTTGGGTTATGTTGCAGTGATTTTCCCAAGGTAGCTGCAGGCAAGTTAGACAAGCGGGGGCAAAATTAAGAGACAGATTTTGATGTGGGGGGAGGACTCCTCTGGCTCAATCATAATAAGATGGCTTAAGTGGCCTGGAGATTAAACAAGGCTAGTATTTCTGGTCACATCACTGTCATTAAACAAACAATAGCTGATCTTAAGTGTGTGACTGGCTCATTTTAGCACAGCTAAATGGACACACAACTCATGCTTCATGAAAGGTGGCTATCTGGTCACAAATGAGACTGCATATTAAAACAACAACACAGTCATGACTGATATGTGAGCTGTGTGCAGTAATGTTGTCTTATAATGGAATGATTAATGATGAAAATGATAATCTGAGGCTCTGAGGGGAGGAAAAAGCCTGTCTCCTGGTTCAGTATGAAGTTAGCCAGTGGGTACACTGCAAATAAATGTAAGTGAAAGAAAGGTTACCTATTCTGGTGGATGGAGAAAAGAAACCCCTGAATTCATCTGAAATACCTGGGACTGCAGGGATGGATGAGACTGACAATTTGAGTTTTGATGCATTTTGTAAATCACTTGTCACCTAAAATGCACGAAACTGCACCATTTAACTCCTAAATTTTCAAAATTTTCCTGGGGGGGCATGCCCCTGGACCCCTTAGAAGTGTTTGGGAAACCCCCCACTACCAAATCCTGGCTACGCCCCTGATTTGTTTATAGAATGTGATTATGTGCAAGGTTTTTGGGAATACCTAGCAAAGGAATGGAATGAGCCAATGTTGAGTAATTTACCATACGGTTCTCTGATATATGGACAAACGGAAAAGGGTATGGGTAAATATTTCCCTGAAACACTACAAATAGTATTCATAATAATACGATATTATATTTGGCAGTCGCGTTGTCTATGGGTAACTCAACAAAGATGGGTATCATATATTGAAATGCAGAGGAATATTGGCATTTCATTACAAAAAATGAAGGCATTAGATACAAAGAGATGTACAGAGGAAAGAAGAAAACTGTTATGGCTTAATTGTGAACACTGGGCTAAACCACCATGATAAAGGAAAACAAGTACTGATTAATAACCATTAAGTATTTTGAATTGTTGTGTACTGAAAAAGAATCTGAAATATGTAAAATACATTGTTTACTAGAATGTATATAGTGTAAATATGTATAATATGTGTATGGATTTGTCTGTAAGTCCTCTCAATAAAAATTCCCCTACTCTTTTTGATAAGTGCCATGGGATCTTTAACATCCACCTGAACTACCACCAATCCAGGCAGATGGAACCTCGGTTTAATGTCTTATCCGAAAGACGACACCTCAGAAGTGCAGCACCCCTCTCATGCTGCACTACAGTGTCAATCCTGGGATATCAACCCAAGTGCCAGATGTGGGAAATTAACCCACAGCCCTCTGATCTACTGGCCTCAGAGGCGAGTGTGCTACCTACTGAGCCACCGACACTGATGATTCATTTTATGCAAATGAAAGTACTGAAGCACTCTCTCATTGGAGCGCTTCAGTCCTTTAAAGTACACAAACCTTGTTGCCTGCACACTGCACCATCAGACAGCCTCATGTTCATATTTTTTAAAGCACAGCATACATTCAGTTCAGCTTACATGCCTCATTCCTCCATTAATATTCATATTTCACAGTAAATATCCTGAGTTTCATCTAGCCCCATAATAAGGGTCCCTGTATCCTTGCTTCATGCTTTGAGACTTTTGATCAGACAAGTAGAGGTGGTGCATCCAGGCCTTGGTGCAAATGCATGCCACCCCCTTTGATGAGCTACAAACTGTGGCTCCGACTGCAAGAGATGCCACCCCCACGTCAGCAGGCAGATGCAGTGTACACTGAAACTCTGCTGGCCACTCTCCATGTATTATGTAACTCAGTCTAGCAGTATGGGGGGAAGGGGTTAGGAGCTGCAGCAAGGTAACAGAGCTCAAATAAGGCCTGTGCCAGTTTTCCATGGTTAGGACTGGCTGCTGCACAGGCAAGGGTGTGGCTAGCTCAGCCGTGGCACTTTTGAATCCTGCTTTGTGCTAGAGGGAGAGTTTGTATAATCAAGGCCACAGCAGAACAAGGAAGATGGAAAGAAATCGCATTGAAATTTGGCGAGAATAGAAGAACAGTGGAAGCAATCTCACCATGGTGGAAAGACTCCGACTCACTCTGGACAGAAGCAGTCTGTAGGCTGTACAGTAGCATGCAGCTGATAACAGGGAACTCTGTGATGGTCCCAGTCACTCTCTCATTAGTTTACGGTGCGGTGGCAGACTGAAAGGTAAGCAAGTCTGACTGCAACCTAACCAGTGGTGGTAAGCAAACTCCTTTCTCTAGGACATCAGCAGCTGAGTATTCCTCCTCTGGATTTACTAGAACCAGAACGGGTCAGAAATAAATGATACAGATCTGGTCTCCCAATTTGTCCTCTCGACTTCCCTCTGAAGGTTAGCTGCTCATGTAGACTTGTTTGGCAGACCTGGGGAAATAATGGATTTGGAGGATTTATTTCAGTATAATTGAAAAACTAACAGCCTGAGTCCCCAACTGTGAATTATCTGAATAGACAGGTTACATTCATATGTTGGGACAGCTCAAGGAAAAAGAGGACGAGAGGGGTTGTGGTACAAGGAAGGGAAGTGGGGAGGGGAGTTGTAATTTTTGTGGAAAAAGGGAGATTTTCTGAAACAAAAATGGGACCACTTAATCCCACAACCCCTCTCCCCCTCTTTTTTCTTTCATTTTTTATTGTTTTTTTATTTATTTTATTTGTTTAGGGGGGTTAAGAAGACAACATTGCCTGTTAAGATAAAAATAAGTTGTTCAAATATGAATAGGACAGCATGTTATTTAAATACTGTTTTGCCAGAGCTTGTAAGTAAAAACTCTTTGCTCTTTCCACAGGTCTGGGATTATTTAAACTTTTGGACAAATTTAGAACTAAGTGAATCTAAATATGATTTTGATTATTAAATAACTAACGTGTGTGTTGTGTTTGGGCACTGATTAAGTTTGTAATACTGGGTGTTCATAGAGGCATATTCTAACTGAAGAATGACATGTACACTACAGACCATATCATTGGTTAATTGGTGTTTAAATTAACTGCTTCTAACACGTTGATTCATCTTCTGATGAAATCCCCATGTGTGGGAGTGAAACGTAAGGAGTGGTGGTGTTTCCACTGCTATGTTCCTCTTCCTTTCTCACTCTGGTAAATTTGTTATGCTGCAATCAACTTGAAGCAAGCTAAACTTTTAGTCTCGCTGTTGAGGTGTGGGTGCTGCTGTATTTATTTGTTAAAAGTACTCGGCTGACTTCACTTGCAGAGCACACATTGTAATGCTCACGCTCGTTTATTAGCATTCTGTTTGCCTTGCATTGTACTGTACTGACTAATCTATTGTCACCACAGTATGTTGCATCAAATCGCTCCATAACCACTCCCCCAGGATGCATCTGGAAACAAACTGTTACCAGCTCAATATGATCTTCCTTGTCCACTGTTTTTAAATACATACATTAGCTGTCTTTCTCTCAGTCACTAGAGGAGGTAAACACATTTCCTAAGTGTTTCCCACACAGCATATCATTTTCATTATGTATATATTTTTATTGGTAGAAAAATAAATTATTACAATTATTTACTCAGTCTAATTTATAATTAACTGCTTAATTATTTATTGGTTTCATTTTCTATGCATTTTCTTCCTAAATGCCAAGGGAATGATGCTTCATGTGATTGCTGGCAGGGGAATTATAATATTTAATTCCTGTGCAACAATGTTTGTAGCAATACTGATCACTGTACAGTACTTAGGGGATATACAGTGGCCATACTCAAAATATACAGTTTATCATTATGAGTGAGGGGGCAGGACCATCACTCAATAGTGCCAGAGTTACGTGTGAGCTATGAAAAGTCCTTCCTCCTCACAAATGGAAACTAACTGTATATTTTGAATCAAGTTATTATGTATTTGATTTATTCAACATCTGTTTATCACCTAGACTTCTTAAATCAGATGTCTCTGTATGGATTTAACTGTTTCTCTTTAAATTCAATACCTGGTTTCAGGGCAAGACAAGGTTGTTATAATGTCATCAGCATTTTGGAAAACCTGCAAAGCACTGCAGCAGTGGAGGATTTGTTTAGTAACCTTAAGTTGTGATTCATGTAACACAATACACCCCTGCCACATACACTATGCAAGGAAACATTCGGCATTGACAAATGTTTCTTTTAATGCTGGTGCAAATTCGCAGCAGTGCACTCGAGCAAGACAGGCTGAAAGAGAGAGCAAGAGATAGAGCCACTCAGTTGATTCTCCATCCCCAACTGTTGCGAGAAAGCGTGTGAATGAGTTATGCACTACTGCGCTCTTCCTCCTCCACATCACGTAACCAGGTTCCAATCACATCACTTCATCTACCTAGCTGTCCTTCCCCAGCAGAGATGGGGCTTCACTGTTGTGAGGGCGTGGTGGATGGAGGACACTGCTGCATATTCATGAGGCTGCTGCAAACCGTCTCACTACAGTAAGCCTAGCTCAGTCAGGTCTTTACATTGCATGCACTGATTATGCCCTGGCCCATGGGCCCACTTCCAAGTGTGAGCCCTGGTGCCACGGCACCATTGGTGCCATTGTAAATCTGGTACTGCTCTTCAGTGGTGCTGATCAGGAAATCCCCCTCACTGGTACCTGCATCCCCTGATGCAGGCAGAGGGAAGGAAACAGAAGCATAAGGTAAAGTATTCCAGGATTCAGGGTGATATGCTCAATTGCAAATGTGACTGATTTGAACAAAGAACTAAGTCATCCAAGCCCAACCTACTGAAATTTAAACAGTGCATAAGGTCTGGAAGTCTAGCTTTATGCTCCACCCACAGGATCTGTCAGTGAGTAGTTTGAGCAGGCATGATGGGAGCATGGTCACTCAAGATGGCATAACTTGAGAGGAAGATTTTCCCACCTTAATGCCTGTTGATATCCACGCCCCTAGGCATGGTCAGGCTGCCATAGTGCCATCTTAACAGACTGAATAATAGTTTTCCTAGCCAGTAGCACACCCTCCAGCACAGACCCAACCCATAACTAAGTGTAATGAGCTTATTAAATGGGACAGTACACACACAATAAAGGATTTACAGACTCTGTAAACTGCTGGGCTCAGTACATAGGTCTGAGTTAAACTGATCACGTGGCTCATTCCAGGGCTAAAAAGTTTTAGAGAGCCATACACAGTTAGAGGCTATAAGTTGTATAGAAGCAGGTGAGGCCCCCAAAACACAGGCGAGGGTCAAGTAGCCAATTATCACTCAGGCTGCTGGCACCACCCCACAGCTGATGCCTACCCTGGGCTCACAGTCCCTACATCGTCAGGCTACTGGCTGCATTCCCTAGGGAGTACAGAGCAAGATATAACAGTGTGGGCATCAATGTCAGTGAAGATAGTTAGGAGGACATGGCACCACAGCTTATTATGTCAGACTAAATGAGCTGATAAAATCATCCATTGGCAGGGCAGTACTGCTTACCAGGGATCTTCTTTCTTGCATGGCATCCTCCTCCTCTTTGAAACATTCAGCTTCAACAGGGTGTGTGAAGAATCTGGTAGGTCTGCTGGGCTGGCTGATCCATAACTTGGTTGGGTATAAGAAAGTGAAGTCCCAGCCCCCTTGTACAATTTGGGCTTCACACCACAAAATGTTGTTGTCTGGCTTGGAGATCTCTAGTATAATCTTGGAATATGGAGACTACCCCTTCTTCCACTGGGATCAGTCCATGGTACTTACTGTAGCGACTTTCAGCATTACCTCTTTATCAGTGTATTGGAGGTATTTAATGAGACAGCACCTGGAAAGGGTCTCATTGTCTCGGATTTGGACTTGTTTAATGGGCATATTTTACTACAAAATTCAGGGTAGAGGGATCCATTTTCAGATAGGTCACCAGTCATTTATGTAACTCTTTTTCTGATTCTCTCCCTTCAATGTCCTCCGGTAAGCTTATGACCTGAAGATTTGACTACCTCGTTCTATTCTTCTGACTGACAGAGTGGGCAGGTTGTTGCAGCCCATCCCACACTGCTGACAGCATCTTTAAGCTTACTTACCTGTTTCTCAAGCTCATCAAGATGGATGGTATGTGCTGAAATGGTCTCTGAGAGGCTGGTCACAATATTTTGTATGTGGCTGATCTGGGCAGTAAGGTTGGTGAATCCAGCCTTTATTTCCACCTGCATACTTGTGAGAGTGACTGGGACAGGGCCCCTGAGAGGGTGGGAGAGCAGGGAATAACTCCCAGGGCCCAGCACCAAGAGGGGCCCAGGCCGCCCAACATACTGTATGCAGGAAAGGGGCTGTGAGTTGATAGAGGCCCCGGAGTCTGAACTTTACCCGGAGCCAGAAATTCCTTTCAAGGGGCCTGGACTGGGATGCCTGCCAGTGCCTTTTCCAGCTCTGACATTGTGCTTCCATATTCATTCACTGCCAGGACCTTTGAGCGGATAAAGACCTCATGGTATGGGTGCTGTTCTTGCAGCTGTCCCAGTGGCTCAAAAGGAAAGTTTCAGTTGTGGCGACAGTTCTCTCCAGGAGAAGGAATAAATCTGACAACTGCCTTGGTGGAAGATGGTGGTAGAGTTTTTCAAACACCTATTATAATATCCAAATTCTGTTATCAGAATAGGGTCTGTCTCCAGGGCATCTGTCTTTATGATGCTTGATACATAGACAGAAACCATGAGAGAGGGATTCCTGGAGTTAGAAGAAAAAAATAGTCACAGTAGCAATGTTGTTTCTTCTTAAGGGATCCATCAGTAAGCTTTACGATAACAATCAGTTCACTGGCTTGAGTTGCCCCAGAGACAGAACTTGTTCAAATTCTGTACTGTGGTTCCTCTCCTCCAACAGTACAATTTTTTTTTCTAAAGCTCAGGGAAGCTGTTACCACTATTAACTACCTACTGTATATGGCTACCAAACATTTATAAAAAAATTTGTAATTGCATTTTGGAAAACATCAACAAACTTAAGGCAGACAACAAAAATGTTTGTAGCAAAATTTGTAATTGACCTCCTGTCTACACTTGCAAAGGAACTGCAACAAGTAGTGCTTAAGCAACTAAAAAAATAATCGATTTTTGCATGACCCTATTTTCAGGTTCTGGAAGAAGAGACTGAGTAAGAGACTGTAAAGCTGACTGTTGGATCCCTGAAGAAGAAACAACATTACCATGGTGAGAAATGTTTTCTTCTAACCTCAGAAATCTACATTAGCAGACTTCATAGCAGTACCTTGGGAGGCTGGATCCACAACATATTTAGGGACAATGTTATGTAAGACAGCAGTGCCAAACTGGCATCCATTCTGGACTGTATGTCCAGACAATAGTGCTTTATGAAGGTGTGTACTGTCATCCAGGTACCTGCTTTACAGATTTCATGAAGGGGAATGCCCCTTGCTGCTTCCACAAAGGCAGAGGTGCCCCTGTGGAGTGTGCCTGTAGACCTTGGGGGGGGGGGTATGCTGCCAGCTTTTCTATAACAGAGTTGTATGCAGGAGACTATCCAACATGAGGTAGTTTTCTTAGTTTCTGTTTTACCCTTTCCCAGTTCACCATAGGTAATAAAAAGCTGAGTGCTGTTGGACCTGACATTTTTTGTGCAGTCCAGGCAGTAACTTTGTGCCCTCTTTATATCCAGGCAGTGGAGTTTTTGTTCCCCTGTACTGGGTTGCTCAGTGAAAAACCCAGGAGGATGACTGACTGGTTTAGGTGGAATTCTAACACACCTTAGGGAGGAATTCCTTTTTGGAGTACCTTATCCCTATGGAAGATTATGCTGTTCGGATCTATACAGAGGGCTTGCATCTCACTCACCCTCCTAGCAGATGTAATTGTAACTAGGAACAATACTTTTCATGTAACATACTTTAGGTCAGAAGTAGTCTTAAGCTCAAAAGGTGCTTCAATCAACTGAGCAGTGTGCACATTCAGATCCCATAGGGAGAACAGGGTCCCCCATAGAAGGGTATAAATGACTAAGGTCTTTAAAGAACCTTTTGAAAACAGGTTGTGAGGCCAGAAACTTACTTTTGCCAGCTGATGTGTAAGCTGAAACTGCTGTCAAACACACCTTCATGGTTGAGGGCCTCAAGCCTAGGGACCATAGGTGCACTAGGTAATCCAAGACTGCAGGCAGGCCTGCCTACATAAGGATTTCCTTTCTGGGAGAACATCAGAATGAAAATCTCTTCCATTTTGAGGTACAGTGTATGCATTCCTTGTTGCTAGTTGTCTAGAAACCTTCAACATTCTCATCACCTCCTCTGATAAATTTAAGCTAGAGAATTCTAGCTCCTCAAGAACCATGCCTCCAGGCATAGGGTTCTGAGGTCTGGAAATGTTATCCTGCCCTGAAACAGGGTCAGTAAGTTGTGCCTTAGTGCCAGACTGATTGGAGCCCTGCTGCACAGACTCAAGAGCATGGAGTTCCAGACCTGATTGACCCAGTCTGGTGCCATCAAAATCATTGTTGCTGGATCCCTCCTGAGCTTTATGAGTTCCTTCTACAAAAGTGTGACTGGAGGGAAGGCATACAGGGACATTCCTATCCAGTTCAGGACTAGAGCACCCTATGGGACTGTCCCCATTGCTGGGGGTTTGTAACAGAATTGTGGGAGTCAGCTCTTTCTCCCAGGAAACAAACCGGTCTGTTTCTGATGTACTACACCTTCTAAACACTGATGCCAGCATCCAATTTCATGAGTTCCTTGGCTAATTCCGCTAGTGAATCTGCCAGTACATTGTCTTTTCTTGGTAGACGTACTGCAAATGGCAATACAACAATGGAACAGGCTAGGTTCCGGATCTTCATGGCTGCTGTGCAAAGCCTTGAAGATCTTGTTTTTCCCTGCTTGTTTATGTAATAATCTGTTGTGGTATTGTCTGTTCAGATTGAACACACTGACACTGTATCTGGAAGGAAAAAGAGTGCATTGCTAAAAGCACTGTGCTGAACTCTAGGAGGTTGATATGTTCTCAGGTCTGCTGTGTATTTCAGGTGCCACTTATGGTAAGATCCTAAGGTGGGCACCACACCCCAATAGTGAGGCATCTGTTGTGAGGATACGTGTTGGGGATTGCTGGAGGAAGGGGATGTCTTCTCTGAGATTATCCTCTTCCTCTTATCACCCTAGTGCCCTTACCAAACTTTTTGTAACAGGCACTAGTCTGGACAGAGGGTTCCACTTTTGGGACCAGTGGTCCCTTAAATGGTACTGAATGTCCCTTTTCTGGAACATGGCCTATGGTACCATTGCAGTGGAAAAGGCCATGTTGTCCCAGGAGTTGCAGAAAAATACCTTGCAGGCATTGTCTGGTTTAGAGTGCAGTATTTTGTAGTGGTAATCAGACTTGATACCCTTGCCTGCAAGAGAAAAGCTTTCTCCTGCAGGGTATCCATCTCTGCACCTATGAAGTTTAATACTTGAGCTGGTTCAGATTGTGACTTCTATAGATTTATCAGGAGGCATAGGCCCTCTAAGGTGCTTCTCACCATCTGTATGGAGCACCTTGCTTCCAGCTATATTTTTCCTAAAACTAGCCAGTCATACAGGTAGGGAAAAATCACCCCACCTTGCCATCTCATGTGCTGCCACCACTGCTATGCACTTTGTGGCAGCCGTTGCTGTTGAGATGAAGCCAAATGGGAGGATAGTGAACTGGTACTGGCAGCTCCCCAGTCTGAACCTGAGGCATTTTCTTTGGGTATGTCTGACTGGAGTAAGAAAGTAGGTGTCCTTCAGGTCCCAAGACCCCGACCAGGCCCCTGGCTGCAGGGATGGTATCATTAATTTTGGTGCGACCATCTTGAATCTTTCCTTTTGCATGTGTTTGTTCAGATATCTCAGGTCTAAAATTTATCACCACTCCCCATTTTTCTTGAGGGTTAGGAAATATCTGGAAACCAGTTTCTTGCCTCATTGTGAAGCAGGGACCTTCTCCACTTCTCTTGCTAGCAGCAGTTTCTTTATCTCTAACTCCAGCAGAATCTTTTTCTGTTGGAGAGTTAGATAGGACAAATTTTGGTTTCTGCAGTTTTGGGAATTTTTTTTTTAACTATGGGCATGTACTTTGACTCACTACTTCCAGGACACAGTGGTCTGTGATGATTTATTTCCCATTCCTTTTAATAATGAGCCAGTCTGCCCCCTTCCCCAACTGGCAATGGTTGAGTGACCTGGGCAGAATTGTCAGAAGGTTTGTTTTGGCAGGTGGCTTAGGGGCTGGTGCTTTGCCTGCACACTTAGTGCCCCTCCTGCCCCTGCCCCTATAGTAACCTATTTGGAGCTGATACTCATAGGGAGCATAAGGCTTTGGGTAACCCCTACCCAAGCCTCCAGTTCCATATGACCTATAAGAAGTCGACACCTCTTCTTTTTCTGTGTTATTTCTATAAGTGAGTTGGTATCCATCCACATTTTTCATATTAGCCTCTATTTTATCACCAAACAGGGAGTTTCAGTCAAAAGAGAAATCCATGGCCTTAGTCTGTGTATCTTGGGACTGGATGGTAACCCTAAGCCAGACAAACCTCTTTAGAGATATTGCATGTGTTAGGGCCCTTAGGCAGAGTCATTGGTGTCCACAGTCAGGTGGAAGTGGTATTTAGTGGCATTCAGTGTTGATCTGGATGAATCAGCTATGTCTTGTGTCAATTCACCATTTACTTTCTTGCTCAGTGCCAAGACTGAATTCCACAGTGCCTTCTGGTACCGAGCTGTACATACCATGTAAGCTGTCTCTCTGAGGAGCAAGGAAGCTAAAGTGTACACCTTTTTTTGGCCATGGTATCCAGCTTTCTGGAATCCTTCTCAGGATGCTGAGCACAGAAAGGCACCTTAGCCTTCTCACATGCAGCAGCCTGAACCACTCCTTCATGATCAGGACAGAGTTATAGGTACTAAACTCCCTGCCTGCCCAGCTGATACTTTTTTCGATTTTCTTATCCATGCCAGCAGCTGAAGTAGGAACTGACATAATTTAGGCAGTGGATTATTGGAAATATTTGTGGATGGGAAGTAGCAGCCTCTTTGTGGGAGCCAGACCCTTCATGTCCATAAATTTAACCTCAACTTCATGAGCGGGGATGTTGAGGGTGTTTACCATTTGCCTAATCAAGTAATAGTGGGATGTCTCATCCTCATAAAGGCCCAGGAGGAGAGCCAAATTCTTGCTCAGGTGAACCATCTGATTGCAGAGGATCACCTTCCTCCTCAGCGTCATAATACATTACTTTCTCCTCCACGGGCAGTTGGTGTGGAACTGGAGCCGGGAGGTGGGAGGTGCAGCCATGACATTTCCTATAGGCTCTAAGGCCTGGAAAAATGGCCATGCTCTTGTTATGTCCTCTGCTGGGGGCATTTGTTTTGTGTCCACCATTTATATCACCTTCATTTTTCCTGAGGAGTGACAAAGATATTTTTCTTTTTGTTTTTGTTTTCTCTGCAGCCCTCACTGAAGTCTGAATACTAATTTTGGTCTTCATTTTGTCTTCATTACTAGCATTAAACTACTATTTTCTTATCATTTTGACAATGCATTCACTAGTATTACAGCAGTCTGCCCATGAGCTGAAATATTTAAGTGAGTTAAATATCTGAAAACTAACTTAGTAATAAGTCAGTAATCGTTAAGTATTTCAACTAGTCTTTATGCAAATTAAGGCAGTACATTCTGAAGTTAAAATGATTAATTCTGAACTGTACAACTGAATACCAATGAAGACTAATAAATACTAGTTTAATACATTAAATAGTACTAAATTAGTATTCATTTCATATTTATATAGGGCCCTAGGCACTATGCCTATACAGCACATATACTGTACTTGGCATGTAGGCAGCACCATGTTACAAAGCCACACTGGGTCCCCAGCTGCATGTAGAGGTGCATGCCAGGCCATGATGGTGGAGAGTGCCTGTGGTGGGGCTTGACTATGCATCATGCAAGAATAAGCATAGTACCAGTGAAGGGAGGTACAGGCTATGCTTGCAGGATTATGCCATGGCCGGTACACACCCTCTGCAATTGGCAGATGGTGGCCCAATGGGGCATGCAGTCACCCCTATCCAGCAGCCTCCAGCCCTTCTGGAATGCAGCCAAGGCTGATGGCTACCAAACAGCACTTGCCTGTAGAGTACCGGCCCCTTATGTTACTAGTACCCACAATCCCCTGCCCTGCATGGAGCAGAGGATCTAGTCCAGCGGTGTGATGGTTATCTGACTGGATGTCCACCACTTTCCTCTGCTTTGTCTGCATTCTGCCAATATCCACAGCGCTCCTGCACACATGTGAGGTGAGGCCATGGATGGGCTGACAGTGATAGTGAATGAAGCCTGGTGCATACCTGTTCAGAGGTGCGAGTTGCAGCATAATAGGTACTGTCTTTAGCATATACCTGACCCATCGCCATGAAGAGGCCCCACAGTCATGAACCGAAGCATAGGAATCATGAGTGACTGATCAATTTAGAACAAGAACACTAATTCTATCATTAATTCAACACAATGATGACTATATAACAGGAATCAACAAAGTCTAAGAGGGTAGTATCTTTCAGAAAAAGAGATGTGCAAGAACAAGGGGACACAATTTGAAGATAGAGGGGGAACAGCTCAGGGACAATGTGAGGAAGCATTTTTTCATGGAGAGGGTGGTGGACGCATTGGAACAGCCTTCCTGAGGAGGTTGTGGGGTCTAAAACTGTTGGAGAATTCAAGAATGAATGGGACAGACATAAGGCAATTTTTGTTGGGGGGTAGGAAAAAATATGCTGTTGGCTAACTAGGATCAGCAGCTTATCCTGTAGGTAGAGAAATGGGCAGACTAGGTGGGCCAAGTGGTCCTTATCTGCCGTCAAAGTCTATGTTTCTGTTTCTATGTTTCAGTAACTGTCCACAGCCTCTCCAGAAGTGGTCTTGCACAGTAGGATGATTACATCCAGGACACTACATCAGTGGAAGAACAGCTTGCAAAATAGAGTAGCTCTGTTTTGATCACCATAGAAATGTAGATCTAAGAAAGAAACAGGTCTAACATTACTCAGAAATGAAACTGTAATCTGTAAGATACCACCCACTATAGTGTCCAAGAGAAATCACTCATTATTTTACCATATCGTTCTCAAACATTTATTTATATTAAACTTCTAGTTTAACAATACACTCTAGAAAATCTAAAAATGAGTTTAGTCTTTTGAGACGCACAGCTACATCCAATAAATGTGCTAATTTACACAGAATCCATCAACACAAAAATAAGTCCTGTAACTATCGTGCCTGTCATTTCTACCTAACTAATGATAAATGAGGGCCCTAGAGACTCCTTACTCACACTTCCTTCTCCCATTTCTGATGTGGTCTTTTGAAGCCCTTGTATTAGTTGAATCTTCCAGAGATTTCTCACAGGCCACCTCCTCTGCCAGACTATTCCAGCCCTCCACCATCATATTTTGTTTTGGAGGGGGGCCATGCTGGCTTCCCTATGCCACCCCAGTTCCCTTGGCCCTGTTTCTTGGCAACTTGATCTCCCCTTGCCCCAAGCCAACGCCAGGCCTCCCCTGCCCTGGGCTATCCTGGCCCATGTTCTAGAGCACTCTTAGTCTCCCCTGCCTCAGTCCTAAGCTTCCTGGTCTATGTTGCCTGCCTAGCCACCCTGATTCCATTGGCCCTGTTCCTGGACCACCATACCCCCAAGCCTGCTCCAACTCTACCTCAGGAGGCCCACAACAGCTCGTGCCGCCTTGGACTTCTCTCGTCCTCACTGCACCCCCAAGTCCCATAGCCCATCTCCTGAAGCACACCAGCTCCCTTTTCCCCGGGCTTACCTGGTTCCCACCTCTGATGGCCCTGAACCTGTTTCTCCCCAGCTTCCCCCCTGCCGAGGGCATGGCTTACCAACAGCTGCCTAGAAAATTTGGTCTCAAGTCCCCAGGTAGAATCCTTCAACATCAGTTGAGATGTGAACTGTTACATCTTACTGGATAGCATGAAATGGTATGTTGTGGTGTGGTGTGGTGTGGTGTGATGTGGTGCATTATGGTGCTGCATGTTGTGCTGGTTCAAATGGTACCAGTTTTGTTGGAGGTCTGCTCACCAGGTTGATAACATTCTCCACTAAGCACCAGGCTGGGTCAAGAGTTTTCCACTGCATGATACTCTGATGGGTGTGACCTATCAATTATCTCTCTGCCCTACTGTCATGGGTGAAATGGCTCCTCTAATGATGGCTTCATCTGATATGGCCCACAGTTCAGCCATGTGTTCTCAAATTTTGCAGGATACGGATGATTTGAAGTAAGCTGCAGCTCAAATGATCCAGGACCTGGCAGCTCTGGGAACTTGAATGGCAGCTATTGAACAGAGGATCCAGCAGGTAGACACTTCAGAGGATGGGGTTCAAGCCACCTTGAGGGAGCAGGACAAATCAATAAAATATTTGCTTGCTAAGACTGATGATCTGGAGAACCAGGTGCACCAGAATAATTTGCACCTAGCTGGTTTCCCAGAGGGGGGTAGATGGGCCAAATGGTGTGGGCTTTTTATAGCATGCTCTGCCAATCCTCCTTAATACTCCCAACTGCCCCCTCTGGATTTGAAAGATTGTATCATACCTAAGCTCCTAAACCGAAGTCTGGTGATCATCCCTGCCCCATCCTCAAAAAGGTTTTTCGGTTCCTGGTGAAAGAAATGTTGTTCCACCTAGCCTGGGAGAGGGGCCCACAGCAATGAGATGGGCGCTCTGCCACGTTGTTTCAGGACTCTTCTGACAAACTCTCTGCTAAGTGAAGGAACTATGCCACGATGAAGCAAAAATTGCCTTTTCTGGTGATCCTCACTGTGGTTCACTATCCAGCCACTCTGGGTGTGCAGGTTAACGACACTATGCACCTTTTTCCATGCCAGAAGAAGCTGAGGTGTTTATCCAGCGCAATTGGCTGGATCAGACTTTTCCCCAGACTTACCAAGTAGTTACAGGCTGCTCAAACTATCCATTACATGTGAACACTATGGATGGTGCATAGGACTCTGACTCCAGTCATGATGGGCCTCCCTCTCGCCCCGGTGAGCAGTGGCTTCTGGTGAAGTGAGGGTGTAAGTGTTGGAGGGACAGAAAGCAGAGCATGTGCAAGTGACTCCATCAAAGCCACACTCCAGGAGCAGACAGTGCTACTCAAAATTCTCTTGTCTCTCACTGAAGCCCTTCCATCCTCCCGACTTCCTCTACCAAAAATAGGTTTGAGGCGCTATGTCAGGTTTCCCTTCCTGTGAATGTTGTGGTGTCCTGGGCTGAGCAGAAGGTGCTGGGCTAAAACTCCATTTCTACTGCTGATTTGACTATATGGGCCAAGAGGATCACTGATTCTCCAGCCAGCAGCCCACCCCGCCCACACTGGTAGTTCCCTCCCCAAACTGCAGCACCCTTCCCAGCAAGACAGTGGATGAGAGGGACAAAATGGTCTACTGTGTGATCCAGTTGTGTGAACATGTCTCCATCTCTGTCTTTGTCTCTGCTGCCCTTGTTGTGTTAGTTATTTTGAGGGCTGAAACCTTCTGAGTGTGGCAGTGGTGGAGACACTACAGACTGGCTTGTGACTGTGTAGCTTGGAGCTCTGTTTTCAGTGCTCTGGGCCTAGCAGGGGGCTGGGGCAGCAGCTCTCCATCAGAGTGTTTCTCAACCTGCTCTATGTGGGTGGGAGTGATTCTGGCAGCTTGTATGGTCCTACGGGTCTGGACTGATTTATGTAGTGTCTGTTTAAAATCTTTTATATAGATTCCTCTAGCTGGCAGTTGGCATGTTTATTAAGTTTTATGCTTTGGTGTGTTTCTGGGCTCAGTGTTGTAATTATCTGTAACTTGTTTTTCTTGGGACTCAATGTGGGCATCTGGGGTGGGGGTCTGAAGACCTACTTGTTTCAGTACTAGGGTCTGCCTTTCATTCCAGGGGTACTGCTTGGGCTTTCTATCATGCCTGTGATGGGACCTATGCTACCTTGCTGGTGGGTTCCTGGTCATTTATGTAGCCCTGTTATTGAGGACATTTGAGGATATGTTGTGGGGAAATAGTGCGCAGGAAGGCCCTATATAGATTGTGGCATCCAACCCTTCTCCAGAGGCCTTTGCCAACTGCTCTGCCCCACCCTCCTGTTCTAGTCTGGGTTTATTCCTGGCTGCCATCAATAGTACAGTCAAAGGTTACGGGTATGTGGAAGAGGCCCCCTTCTCCTGTTGGTTGTTGGGCACGGTATTATCTGATTATGTATGGTGTTTCCTCCCTCTCCTCCCCACAGAGACCCATGTAGATTAGCGGCTGTTGGGAGCTGCACAGACTATAGTTTTGTGTATGATTCTTTGCCTTCTCTGCCTGTGGGGCACAGCAGTTTATGATTTAATATCATGAGGATACATACCTGGTGTACTCACATTTATGGGCATAGGGAAGGAGATGTGCTGGGCAGTATCTGGAAGGTTGAGGAGTGCGTTCGCTACATAGTTCCTATGGTTTGCCTCTCTGCAGCTCCTATCTCTGTTTTTCTTTTCTTGGGGATTTGGTGTCCTGGATGCCAGCACTAGCTCATTGCTGCAGGGTATGAATAAAATAAAATAAAAAAATATATATATATATATATATATATATATATATATATATATTTATGAAGAAGTCTCTCCCATGGCTTCACCTTCCAGGGCTTTGTCTGGTTCCCCAGTAATGTGGTAGCTCTTCCCTTTGACAGTATCAATGGCATCAGTTATATTTGTTACTTAGAATGTCAGGGGACTGAATTCCCTGGAGAAGTATAAGAGGGCACTATCCTGATTTTAATACTTAAAAGCTCAAACTGCTTTCCTTCAAGAGACTAAAGCCTTGTTTACACTGCCGCTCTGCAGTCCGCTCCCCATGCTGCTTTGACATCCTTCACCAAGCCAGCAGTTGCTCAGTCTTGGATTGGTACTCTGTTGGAGTGAGCAGTGCAGCCTGTCCACATGGCTGCTTACACCACTTGCTCCGGAACACATACTCAAGTCTTCTGCGGCTAAGCCAGAGGAGAAGCAACTGACTTACCATGATCAGGTACATGTCCACACTGTCACATTTGCAGCACATTTGTGCAAATGTGGCAGTGTAAACAGGCCTTAAATTAGTGAGCACTGAAGCCTCTAAACTCTGTAGGGAATGGGTGGGGGGTGAGGTGCACAGCTGTGCCCAGCCCTCATCTAAGTGTGGGGGTCTCCATCATTATTATTCATAAGACCTTGAAATGGGACAGTCAGCCAGCAGACTTTAGGTTCTGAGGGATGGTGGATGGTGGCTAAACTTCTCATTCGCCTGGTGAATGTTTATACACATAATTTGGATACTCCTGAATTTTTCCATGCCCTCTCTCTCAGCACAGCCCACCCTGGGGAGGCCTCAATCCTCATCTTGATGAGAGCGGATTTTAGCCTCACCTTGGAGCCATGCTTAGATAGGCAAACAGTACCAGGTGATTATGCCACACCCAGAACAGTGCAGAAGAAACAGAGCTGCAGAAAGTGTTAATCTTCCTACAGCAACAGGAGTTAGCGTACAAGGAAAATGCGATACCCCTGTCACTGTACATCGCATGAGGAAGCGAGAAGGATGCTGCTGGGGAGGTGTCTGGTCAAGCTGCTCCTGTGGTGGAGTGGCTAGGGTACCAGCACCGGCAGGCATGGGGGACCTGGGTGTGGTTCGTTCCCCCAGATCCCATGCTGTTGCAGCTTTTTGGGGAGGAATTTTCCACCTCAAAGTTTACCCATCCCTAAGTCCACACACCTCAGAGTTAGTTATTAGAATTCCCGGGGTGTGGGGAGTGCGGGGGAAGAAGGCCCCCACATTAAAACACAACTTCCATAGTTGTTCACGGTTACTATTGCGGTCAGCGTTATTTGCAGACACTGGTTATGCACACGCCATTGTTCATGCGGAATACTGCTGTGTGCTATTACAGGTGCGGCATTATGACCCCATGCCAGGTAAACCACTGCCAACATAGAAACATAGAAACATAGAATTTGATGGCAGATAAGGACCGCGTGGCCCACCCAGTCTGCCCATTTCCCTACCTAATGGATAAGCTGCAGTCCTAGTTAACCAGCAGCCTACTTCTTCCTACCCCCACCCCCAAGAATTGCCTTATGACTATCCCATGCATACTTGAATTCCACCACTGTTTTTGACTCCACAACCTCCTCCGGAAGGCCGTTCCATGCATCACAACCTCTCTGAAAAAATACTTCGTAAATTACCTCTGAGCCTCCCCTCTATCTTCAAATTGTGCCCCTTTATTCTTGCACACCTCTTTTTTTGAAAGATGCTACCCTCTTGGACTTTGTTGATTCCCTTGAGGTACTTGAAAGTTTCTATCACATCCCCCTCTCCCTCCTTTCCTCGAGGCTATACATATTAAGCTCCTTAAGTCTCTTCATATGTCTCTCGTGCAGACCCTGCACCATTTTAGTTGCCCTCCTCTGGACAGCTTCCATCCTGTCTCATGTCTTTGCAGAGATTGGGTCTCCAGAACTGCATGCAGTACTCAGATAGGGTCTCACCAGCTGTCTATACAGAGGATAATAACTTCCTGTTTTCTACTGGTGATGCCTCCTATGCATCCCAGTATCCCCCACCCTCCTTGCTGCCCTCTCACATTGCTTGCCCACTTTTAGGTCATCTGATATGACTACCCCCAGGTCTCTTTCCATTTTTGTTGTTGTTAGTATCTCACCCCCCATTGTGTACTCTTCCCCTGGGTTTTTGTTTCCCAGGTGCATTATCTTGCACTTCCTAGCGTTGAATCTAAGCTGCCATGCATTTAACCATTCCTCTAACCTTGCCAAGTCCCTTGCGGTCAGCCAAGTATTGCGGTCAGCGTTATTTGCAGACACTGGTTATGCACACGCCATTGTTCATGCAGCATATTGCTGTGCGCTATTTCAGGTGCGGCATTATGACCCCATGCCAGGTAAACCACTGCCAAGGAACCACATGTTCAGGATCTGGCTGCTGTAAAGGCCATGAATGACATGGGGCCCCTTCTTTCCTCTTAAGCACACTGCAGCTGTTAGATGACAGTCTGACATATTTATTTATTTGTAATTTTTCATCAGAATAGGCTCACTGACTTGAGGCTGGTCATTTATAGCTGCATCTTTGGGGACGGGCCACGTGGACCTCTTTTTATTGAAAGGGAGAATGTTGGCCAGGACCTGGGGATAATCCCCTGCTCATACAATAAGTATCATGGGACCTTTAACTCTTACCTAGTCGATGACCTGAGCTGGGTAGAAGGGACCTTGGTGTAGTTTCTCATCTGAAAAACAGCACCTTAGTAGTGCAGCACCCACCTAGGGCTACACTTCAGTGGGTATCCTTGTGGGAGGTTAAATGAAGGGTCTCAATTCTAATTCCAAAGTTCAGTCTCAACACAATTTTACTGGCCTGGGGCATAGTGCAAACAGCCATTGGCCAGTGTGACTCTTCCCTGATTTTCTCAGTTGTGCCATTACAGATGCATATATAGTAACCCCCCCACCATCTCATACCCACCACCCAGCCCACCTAGTCTGTTCAAGTCCTTAACTCCCCCTCAGTAACTGAAGAGCACTAACATAAATTGCCCCTCATAGAGTGCCAGTCATCATCTTAATCTCACCACAGGGCCAAAACACTAGTAAACCACTCACAGAAGAGCTTTGTGCTATTGTCTTTCTGAAGAGCTTATGAGCATTTAAACCCAACAGTGAGACCGACTGAGTATCCACTGCTGCTGCTGAACAGCTGAAACACATTTGGAGCCCAGAAGAAACCAGTGAGTCACCCCTTTGCTTTGGTGCTAGCCAGCAGTTTCTTTATCCTGCTTCACCTCCAGCTGCTGCCAACTACTAGGGCCATGGGGATCCCAATTCCAATTTTGGTATTGAACTTACCTGTTACATATGAACATATGAAATGTGCCAGCAGTAACAGACCACCAGGTCTATCTAAGTCTTCTCGAGTGTGCCGCTAGCACCCCTAGTTTGCAGCTGCCCCACCCCCCCCTTTGTCATCCCACTGCCACCCCCACCTCCCCCACTATCACTCTCCCCTGTTCCCTGTCCCATGCCCTTTTGAAGCTGTTAGCAGATTTACATGATACCTCCCATTCTGGTAGTACGTTCCATTTTGCTACCACCCTCTCTGTGAAATGGTGTCTCCTCATTTCTCTCCTAAATCTTCCCCCCTTTATTCTTAGCCCATGCCTCCTGGTGACCCTCCCCTCCTTAGTTTAAAGATCCCATCTGCCTCATCCTTATTGATTCCCCTCAGATACTTGAATGTCGCTATCATGTCCACCCATCCCTTCTATCCTCCAGGGTGTACATATTCAGGTCTCCCAGCCTGCTCTCATAGTCTCTCCCCTCCATTCCACATATAATCTTTGTTGCCCTCCTCTGCACCCCCTCCAGTAGCCTGATATCACGCTTTAGGTATGGCTTCTAAAACTGCACACAATACTGTAAGTGTAGCCTTACCAGGAATCTGTAGAGGGGCAAGATCACATCTCTTCACCTGGACGAAAACCCCCTGGCTATGCACCCCAGCATTTTGTTCACTTTTGCAGCCACTCTCCTGCGCTGGGAAGTGTTGTTCGTGGTTCCTGTTATCATTACCCCTAGGTCCTTCTCCTCCTCAGTAATCCCCAGTTTAACCCCCCCCCCCAGCCAGTGTTGTCTCCTTGGGTTCTTCACCCCAAAGTGCATAATCTTACACTTCTTTGCATTGATCCCCAGCTGCCACCTCTCTGACCACTCCTGTAGCTTGCTTAGGTCCCCTGCAGCTGCTTCCACCCCACCCACCCCCCACCCCTTTATCCACAACTGCTCCGATTTTTGTGTCATCAGCGAACAGACTTACCTTGCTCACCACCCGTGTGCAATGTCTGATATGAATAGCCCAAATAATACTGGCCCCAACACAGACCCCTGTGGCACCCCACTCGTCACTGGCCTTGGAGTTGAGAGCTCCTTCTCACCACCACCCATTGCAGCCTCCCACTCAGCCAGCTTATAATCCAGTTCATAATTTTTGCCCCTACCCCTACAACAGTTAACTTCCCCCCAAGCCACCCATGAGGCACAGAATCGAAGGACTAGCCGAAGTCCAAGTAAAGAACATCCACTGCATGACCCTTATCCAGCTCACCTGTAACCCAGTCATAATATTGTATCAGGTTGGTTTGACAAGACTTCCCTGAAATGAACCCATGCTGCCTCACATGTTGGAGGCCATTTTCCTTCAGGTACAACACCAGTCTTTCCTTTAGTATCATTTCCATGAGCTTGCACACTATGGAGGTGAGATGTTTCCGGAAGATAATTACCCGGTTCATCCCTTGGTCCACTCTCGTGTAATGGTACTACATGTGCCATCCTCCAGTCCAGTGGCACACATCCCGACTCCAGTGAGGTTCTGTACAGATCTACCAGCGGCTCCGCCAAAACATCCACCAACACCTCCACATCCAGAGGTTCCTCTATGAGCATCTTGAAGAGGACCTAAAAAATGAAAGAAAAAAAAAAGTCACAATGAATTTGTAGGTTTTTTAAATGTAGTCACATAAAAAATTAAACATAAATACTCATCTAACAGCAGGTGAGGAATGTGCATTCAGACCTGTAAAATAAAACAGTAAAATGTTAGTTTAGACAAAAGTATGAGACAGCGTAAAATAGCGTAAGAAAACAGTATGGAAATGAAAGTTTGAGAGTCAAGAAAGACATGAAAAAGAAAAAAGTAGGTGAGCGACAACTTCTCTGTAAAAGAAAAGGCTGTGTTTTTGTGTGTGGTTGGATGAGCGAGTCATACATCAGCACCCATGGGTGCATGTCTGTATTTAGGTTGAACTGTAGTTTAAAGGGGAATACTTAATTTTTTAAATCATGTAACCCCCCCCTTTGGAGGATTACCTTATTTACCCTATTTATCTTCTATTCTCCCACCTGCCTGCTGATGTTCTGTTTTCCCCCAGCACTTCACCGCCACAGCCCGTGTCTGTATGGTGCCCTAGGTTTCCTGTACAGCCCTGTGTTTGATTTTAGCCAACCTCGGGCTACAAAAGTAAACCGCTAACCACCACACAATGTTTCTGTTCCTCTGAGCAAGAGGGCGGTCGTGCATATGCAAGTTGCACTTTTGATGTGCCGACCGCCATTTTTTGTGGTCTAACGGGGAGTGTTTTTGTGGTCCCGGCGCCCCCCTCACCTTAATGGGGATCGGTGACCTCGAAGATGTGAATGAGAAACCTCAGGGACATTTTAAAATTCAAGTTTAAAATGGGGCATAATCGAGGGTTTATAAATATGTATAGCCCTCGTGAATATTAAGGAGGTGCTGCTAGCCACCTAAGGGGTCAGTGTTTCATCAGCAGCAACAGCAAAAGTGAAGAGAATAAAAGTATAAAAAGGGTGGCATTCAACAGGGCAGAGTTGGGGCTACATGTCTGTGGGGGAAATTATAAATAAAAAGTATTTTGACTGGCTGCATCAGAACTTAGACATGAGGAACGGTGTGGACTGCTAGGCAAACTGTATTTCAGCAGCCATCTTTGCAGCTAAGCAGCCAATCACGAGCCAGGATTTATTCTGGGAACTCTTGAAACTGTACCAAAGAATTTTGGGGGAAATTCAGGGACAAATCCTTGGCGCCTAAATTGTAGTCAGTTAAAGAACTAGAATTGTTTCTAACAACTTGGGCAGCCAATCAGATTGCTGGAACTTTGCCCTTTATTTAAGAGGGACTGTTTGAACTGAGTCAGTTCTGGAGGAGTTGTTCTTGAGCGTCTGGAGGAGAGCAGAGTGGGCACTGCTGCTTTTGCTGGAAAGGGCCTGTCTTGTCTCCCTGCAAGCTACTTTGATTACAAAAGGGATCAATCAAACTCCCCTTATAGAAATAACTAGTCCTCAAGGACTTCCTGCTCTGAGCGGGAGCACCGGATTCTTCGGCGACGCGGTACGGCCCCATCTGACCGCCACCTGCTGCCTGCATCATCTCGTCTTTCACTGACTGGCCTCCTGGATCTTCAGCTAACCCAAAACAACAAGGACTTCCTGCTCCGAGCGGGTGCACCGGATTCTTCAGCAGTGTGGTACGGCCCCATCGCCGCCACCACCCACTACTCGCCTCATCTCGGCTCTCACTGATTGGCCTCCTGGAGCTTTAGCTTGGCCAAAACAGCAAGGTATGACCGCTGGCCCTCAAACTACCAGTGCCTTTTCCTGCTGCTCTCTGATTGATGCGGCGGGTCCAGTAGCAGCTTCTGATTGGACTGCCCAGCTGCCTGGGCTACTCTCATTGAAGCGCCTTTTCTATAGACTCTCATGGCCTCTATGGACTAAATCCTGTTAAGTTTTATGATTTTAACCTGAGATTTCTATATATCTAACTGAGTTTATGGCCTCCATTTTCATTTCTGTTGTTGGTTTAAACTGTTCACTTTGCTTAGAGTCTGTATTAGTGCTAAACCCCAAACTTCTGTGTGTAATTTATGCCATACCGTTTAGTGTATTTATACAATCTAGCTAAGGCTTCCTAGCTTCACCCTCTACTTTTGTCTCTCTTGCTTAACTCTAGATTCTATTTACTGAACCTCCCCTCTACCCTCTCCTAATTATCTGGCTGTTTCCCTGGTCTCTTGCAGCAAGGCTCACTTAACCTTGGAACCCCATCCACCCCTTTCCCTATCTAACTATGTCTTGCTCTTCCCACCTTTAATCCCCCTTTTGTTCACTACCTCTCCATCTCCCTTTGTTAACTGCAATCTCTCCCACTTAGCCCTCTTTTGTCTTAATTTCATCTCCACCCCCTACTCTCGGTTTGACACCAGTCACCCCTCCCTCCTCTCTCCTCCTGCATAAAAACTAATCAGTTTCTCTCTCTTCAACCCCTCTAGGACTTCCTGCTCTGAGTAGGTGCACTGGATTCTTCAGTGACGAGGTACAGCCCCATCTACAGCTGCCGCCCGCTACCCGCATCATCTCAGCTGTCACTGACCGGCCTCCTGGAGCATGGGCTTGGCTAAAACAGCAGGGTACAGCTGCTGGCCCTCAAACTACCAGTGCCTTTTCCTACTGCTCTCTAATCGGTGCAGCGAGCCCCGTAGCGGCTTCTGATTGGATCACCTGGCTGCTTGGACTACTCTCATTGGAGTGCATTTTCTATAGACTCTCAGGGCCTCCTTGGACTAAATCCTTTTAAGTTTTATGATTTTAACCTGAGGTTTCTATATACTTTTTCCCATCCCCACCACCCCCTCCTAGGCCTCCTTTCAATACACTCGAGCCACACCCTCTCCTCTGTCCTTTCCATCCTATTGGTTAACTGATCACTGTGCCTCCTGTACCTGGCAGATTCAACCTTTGCCACACTGACTCAGTGTTACCTGCACTCCTAGTGCTCCATGAGCACTTCTCCACAGCCTCTTCTCTATTCTTTTCTGACATCTCTACCTCACCCACCCCTTTCTCAAGTCTGCTTGCTGCCCCTACCCTGTACTTCTATCACCTACATCCACTTAAATATGCCCTTAAACATTTTTGTACTGCTTCTACTTCTTCCTTCCTCATCCCCCATATCCACCCCTGCACCTGCACCACCTCCCCAGACCTTCATTGCAACCCTACCTCAGGCTATATCTCAGGGAGCACACTATCATACATCCCCTCACACCCCTGCATACCCATGCATGACACCTGGATTAATAACTGGGCCATCCTCCCCACCCTCCTACAATTCTCCCTTCTCCTGAAGCTTCTCAAGCCCTACAGCAACAAGCCCCTTAAAAGACACATCAGGAGGAAACAACAAAGGACTACTAAGCTCCTTGCCCAATATCTGGCCAGTATTGTGCTTCTCCTCCTCCTATGACCCACTGGGAATGTTCACCCAAACCCAGAACCTCCTGCTACGTCCCATCCCCGGCTCAACAAACAAGGCTCCCTTAAGCTGGCTAGCATTAACATTTGTAGCGTACTACACAAGCTTGACACCCTCCAAATCTGGGTATCTCAGCACAGATCTGACATTATAGCCCTAACTGAAACCTGGTTACCACCAAAGGTCCCTGATACTATGGTATCCCACCCTGGCTATCTCCTATTCAGACTTGACTGACTTGGCAAATATGGGGTGGTGGGGGCTGTGCAATTTACCTGAGAGACACATTTCAAGGTCAAGTCCTTCCACAACCTTCCTCTGCCAACAGCTTCCAGCTCCTTGAGGTAAAAATAATAACTTGGCTGTCAGGATAAATCCCTCACAGAGGTAGTTGTGTACATTCCACTGTGTGAACATCTAACAGGCTTCAAAATGGTCACTCACTTCATTGAGAACAACCCACAACTTGATGAGACTATTGTTATGGGCGATCTCAACATTAACTGACTGGCCCCTGATGCTGACCAGTATAAGGAGGCCATTGCAGCATTAGATGTAACCCAAATAGTCACGATCCCCATGAGGATCAACTATAAGACTGGCAGCAGCACCCTGCTTAATCTGATCCTCACCACTCATCCAAACAGAATCATTCACACGGAAGTCTTACTGAATGCACTAAGTGATCACTCTCCTGTCATCTGCCTTTGGTCCAACAAAGCACCTAAATCAAAATCCACTTTTTCATACAAGCAATCTCTAAAAAATTGTAGCTTCCTCAGTTCCTTGCAGCTCTGTCAATGATTAACTGGGATCCCATTTACTCCATGAACAGCATTGACCATGCCTCAAATTACTTTATCTCCCAGATTAACAAAGTTTGAAACAACTTTGCCTCCCTTAAAAAAAGGAAATCAAGATCTTCTGTAAACCCCTGGATTACCTCCAAGCTAATCACTATGATGCAACACCGGGATAACCTCTGGCACCGTGCTATGACCTCAGGTCATCAGCCTGACTGGCAGCACTACAGAACCACCAGGAACCAGTGCACCCAGGCAATATGCTGTGCTAAACAAGCCTATTACAAACAGGAGCTTACAAACTCTTGGAGTAACAACAAATCCTTCCGGGGGAACATTAAGAACCTTACAGGGAAACCTACCAAATCCTCCTCTTCTATGCTCAAGGTTAATGGCACCACCATCCAAGACCCCAAAGAAATAGTAGACACTTTCAATATCGCTTTCACTGATCTCAACAATGTCCTTCTCCCTAATTTCTTTAATGACTCTGCCCTGCCCTGCCCTGCCCCAATAATAGATCCCACCTCCCCAGGAATTCCCCTTCCTTCTACTTTAAAAGTATATCCAGTGCTGAAGCTAGGGGCTACTTCCAAAATGCCCTTAACAAACCTAGTTTCAGTAGCAACTCCCTGGACCTTTAACTTCTCTCCCTCTCCCTTGATGCAGCTTACTCCCCCTTACTAAACTGCTGAATCTTTCACTGTCCCTTGGACAGTTCCTCCAGCTCTGGAAGTCAGCCATCGTCACTCCCGTGCATAAAAGTGGTGCTAGATCACATCATGTAAATTATCGCCCCATCTCTATCCTCCCTTCACTCTCAAAGGCACTTGAACGTATTGTTACAGACCAGTTGTCAGAAGACCTCCAGAAATATAACCTTCAATGTCCTCAGCAGCACAGCTTTAGAAAAGCCCACAGCACTGCTACTGCTCTACTTGAATTCAATACCCATATTCATAAGGCCCTAGATGCAGGCAGTCTACTGGGTGTAGTGTACATTGACCTGACCAAGGCATTTGACACCATGAATCTTCGGCTGCTGCTGCACTCTCTCTCTCTCTAACCTTACCCTTTCAAATGATATGACCAAATGGTTTGAATGCTACCTTATGGATAGAAACCAAAGGGTTAATATCACTGACTCGCTCTCGCATAGCCTCCTTGTTCGCTCCGGTTTCTCTCAAGGCTTCATCCTTGGCCCACTACTTTTTAGCCTCTTTATCAATAATCCTCCTGCAGCTTGCAATAATAATATGATACTCTATACAAATGATGCTGTCCTCTTTTCCTCTCATGCTGACCCTGTCCCTCTCTCCCAAGACCTGCAGATCAAATTCAGCCTAGCTCAGTCCTGGTTTAAACAGCATAAGCTGTTGATGAACTTCAAAAAAACAAGGTCTATGCTGTTTTGTGGCTCACACAGTAAATTTAGAACTGCTAACCTCGCTATCCTTAACGAGAGCCATCAGCCACTCGATCAAGTGCATGAATTCAAATACTTGGGTATTACCATTGACAGTACAATGTCCTTCAACTCACATGTCCACCTTGTCTCAAAATCTATAAACTCTAGAACTGGGGTCCTCTACTGCCATCATCACTCTTTAACAAATGAAGCCATGCATGCAGCTATAACCAGCTCTGTCTTGTTCATCATTGACTATGATCTAATTTTCTATGGAGCCGCCACAGATACCACCCTTAAATGAATCAGGACGGGGCCTTAACAAATTCTGTAGACTTATCACCGGTGCAGGGAAGTGTACACATACCTGCACTCTCTACAAATGCTCCAATTGTCTCAACCTTCAAGGCAGGCTGCCTAATCAGTCATGCCACATGGCAAAAAAAAATCTCCCTTAGCCTTACACCACCATCTACACATGGCTTAATGCTACCTGCTACCAATTCACGCAAAATGTGAAATACCCTCAAATCACCTTATATCGTCCCGTTCTGCCATACCTCTCAAACTCAACATGCCTTCGACACCAGAGCCCCATCGCTATTGAAGAGCCTTCCTTCTGAAATTACTGCTGAGAACAAGTTTGGCCCATTCAAACGTAAACTTCATCAGCACCTCACTGACCTCAGCAATTGTCACTGCTTCACCTAGGCCTGCATTACACAGTCTCAACCCCCCTTTTTTCCTTATTGCTACCTTTTCTTATTCCCCATGCCTTGCCCTCCCCATCCCTCTTCCTTCACAATCCCCACTCCTCCCTTGTCCTCTGTCATCCCCTGCCTGCCCCTTTGTTCCCTCCCATCCCTCCTGTACCCCTCTTCTTCCCCACCTCCCCACCCTGACCCCTCCCATTTCTCCCTCCTTTCCAGCCCACCTAGCACTTTCCAACTTCCTGCACTTGTGACAAAGTCAACCCTTGACACGCATCTCCTCTTCCCTCTCACTCTCAGCTCCCCCACTTCCTTAGGTTTAGCACTATAGTACTAATTAAGTGTACTAGGGCAGTTTTAAAGTAGTAGTTTTTATAGTAATTAAATACTCTTGTTCCTGTTTCTTATTGCATGCGCTACCTATATTATCTCTGCTATTGTACTACTTTGTAAATTAACTTTTGTATTGTACCTCCCACTGTTTGTTTTTACTCTACTACTGACATGGAACCTTAGTAAACGAACCTCTGGTTCAAAGGTATATGTAATCCTAATACTCAATAAAATAAAATGTTTTCATGCTGCACACATAAAACTACTCAAGTGATATGCATGCTGCAAGTATGATTTAAATGTTAAATGGGAACCAATTGCAAGCATATGGCATGCGTGCAGCAAGCAAGTGTGGAAACCATGATTTTAATGTTTAACTGGGAAAGACTGCATGCATGTGGCATGCATGCAAAAAGCAAGTGGTCACTGATAACTGCACACATAAAAGTTAAGTGACTTGCTCAGGATCATGCCCCATACACAAGTGGGGGTGATGAGATTTAAACTCAGATTTTCATGCCTCCAAGTCTCTAGGCTTGCAGTTCAGTCCTTTAACCACTAAGCCAAACTGTTTGCACACATAACAGCTTGTTGTCAATACATACTGTATCTGAATACATCTGCATGCATCGCATCTTGTAGCCACATTATGCTTTTCAGTTTTCTTCTCTCCTCATCTCAATTTCACAGTTGAACTGTAGAACACATACCAATGGAAACACATGTGTTTTCCACCCCAATATACAAACTTACCCACAAAAACACTTAATTACTTCTGTCTGGCCTGTACTCCTACTATTTTCTGTCCATAGTTTTGAATGTTTCCACACAAACAGAATTTAAAGTGCAAACACAAAAGTAGCAATAACTCGGGATACATACGAACATGGCCAGTCCCCCCCATGCACACACACTGAAGCGGGTTCAGTCATGCTGCTACAGACAATCCACCAAGTATAGATATAAGTAAAAACTCTCTTACTTGAGTACTAGGGAGCCAGAGGCAGGAGTCTTTAAGAGATGATATCCATGGATCAGAGTGCTGGGGCGTACCCCCTTGAAGTGAATGGAGATATTTTTATTACTATTTTATATGTTATGGTGGTGAGTTAGAGAATAATTAAGTCATTGTTCTACTAACAATGCCCTTGTTAGTCAAGCTTTGGCCTTCATTATCGTCCAACTCTTCATCAATAATGTATAAAATAGTAATAAAAAATACCCCCATTCATTTCAATGGTGCACACCCCTGCAGTCTCCTTTGCTCTTTGTCATAGTGTGCCTTAGTGTGGAGATGTGGAAGTCAGTTACACGGGGGGGCATAAGCCTGACTACAGTGGGGCTCCATTAGTCTGTGCATACCATACCACCCAACTGTCTGTGAATGCAAGGAACAGCTCTAGAATGTCTGCAACATCTCTAATAGATACAACTTATGTGTTTTGACTGAAAAGTGATATGCATATCAGGAAAAATTCAAATGTATAAGATTTATCTGGATATACCCTAGACCAAAACAAAATATTTGGGCTTAAATTCACCCAGTTACTAACCATTTTTTTTCCTGGCTGAAATTCTGCCCCCCCCCCCGTCCAAAAAGAACTTTGCCTCGATATTTCTCTCCAACTCCATTTCATTCAATACCCTGCGGGTCATGAAGCCACCCAAAGGTGAAGAAACATGAATAACACATCATATTTCAGTCCTTCCTCTTTCTTCAATGCCCCTGTAAAAAAAAGTATTTACTTTTACAGTACTTACCCGGCCATATGGCCAGAACCTGAAGCCTGATATAGTGTGCCACCAGCTCAGTTTTCAGTCCACTCTCCCTCTGTCTTTCTGCCAGAACTGTATGCTAGAACTGACCATCACAGGTCCCCAACATGGTCCGTGACCAAGTCACCTCACCAACCGAACCCACCCAACCTGGGTTGCTTGCTTCTTGCTCGGTTACTGCTGCTGCACTGCACTGATCAAGGCCTATGAAAGCCACCCACACTGCTGTCAATACTGTTGCTAAGCCTAGCTTGCTGCTGTGGAGGTCTGTGCTATTTTATTTGCAAGGCAAGCCTAGTAGAGTAAGTTAGTATCCTAGTTTTGAGTTAGTTTCTAGCTCAACCTCTGCCCCTGCAGCCACCAAGGGAGACGGAGATTCACTAAGAGCAGACCAACAAAAATATGCTGCCACAGCACTGCTACTGAGAGTTCAGTGCTCACTGACTCCTCCAAGCTATAGTGAGCAGTCTGTCTACTCTGTGGTGGGAAAGACAGTGTTGCATTTGCAAGACTAGTACTCTCTTTTTTGGTTGGAGCTCATCCACATCACATGTAACTGTGCCTCCACTAATAGGTGGAGAGAATGGACAACACAATACAGACACCATTGAGTCTGGAGAGTACCTGCAGCGTGAACACACACAGGGCAGGTGGGCACTTATTGAGCAAAAGATTAAATCCAAATTTAAAGCCATTATTTCCACACCATAAGAACACCCTAGGCACAAATATGGTGGGGGGGCAACTGCCCCCCCACCTAAATGGCACCCTTGCTTAATAGTAGAAATTCATTCTCAGGTGCTAATACAATGGTTTCCACTGTGTTCTGAGGTACCGTACCTCCATGTTTCATGATGTGTCCTGATCATCATGTGGGTTAGTGTCCCTCATTCTGAGTGTCCATGTTCCTCATTTCAGTGACAAAATGTGAGGTATGGTGCATGCTTCCAAGAACCTACTCAGCACACAGAGTGCTGAGCATGGCCATAGTGTATATGCTCAGTACAGAATGACAAAGGGAAAGTAAGTGAGATAAAACAGTCATAGAGAAACACATTTGTAGCACTAAATATGCATAAGGGCTTTGTACGGTCCAAAATAAAAAGGATCGGCTTCACAACACAGAGGCCCCTCTTCGTACATCTGGAATGGGGGATGTTGACTGCATATCCAGGTAGCATTTAATGCAGTAAGCAAACAATAATTTACAGATTAATGGTGATTTAAAGACACAAATCAAAAGACATTAAACAACTTGCAAAAGGATCAGAATTAATGAGTTTACCTAATTTTGTGGAATTCAAATAAAAATGTATTTTAATGACTGTAATTGCCAGCAGTAGTACAGTATAAGAAACCGAAACTGATGTGTGTTTTTAGATGAAATTTATACCAGCTGCTGCACACGTCAAGCATGCAGCATGTGAACCTGATGTGGTTTAAATGATGTTCATACCAGCTTAACCGCTGTACTCATGTCAAGCGTGCAACATGCAAACCTGATGTAATTTTTAGAAGATGTTCATACCAGCTTACCTGCTGTGCTCATGTCAAGCTTGCAGCATGCGATCCTGATTTGCTTTTTAGACCTGGTTCATGTATGATCACTTTGTGTATGCGAACTATATGCAAACATTGCACAATTACATGTGGCATGCATTCTGCATGTACTCAAGCACACCTATATTTAAGGGTCAGGACTGCCAACAGCAGAGACTGTGGTTCCTGTAGCCAAAAGCTGAGTCAGGAAGCCAGTTTAAACCATAAGCCAAAGGATCTGTCCTTCAGCCATCTCAGTGTGGTATGGACTGCTGTAATGAGATTGCTCCAGGGACTCCTGAGTAAAGTGGGTCTGTTTCTATAAAGATTTGTCTCCTGCTATGTGCCAAGAGGGGAGACTGCCATTAGTTCTCTTCTGTTCTAGCCATCCAGACTGCTAACACCATCAAAACAGCCAGCTTACTAGGTTCATCTTTCCAGCTCTGGGCCTATGCCAGCATTGGCCCCAAAAGACTGTTCCTGCACCAGATTCAGTGTTTACCTGGCAAGAGACCAGCCTTGGGGAGTCAGCCCTTGTGGAGAACCAGATCATAGGTTATGACCATCTACAGGGAAAGGCTGTGATGTGGAGGTAAGTTGTATGGTCCCCAGTACCCAAAAGAATCCTGAAAGACCAGCAGGCCCATGGTATCACCAGTCATCTCTTCAATCTGTCTGGGTGCAGCGAGTACAAACAGAGTAATGCCTGCACAACCAAATAACTGTATGGTGTCATCTGATTTGCCCTATAATTCCTCTTGGGTTTTAACTGTGTTAATAGGCCATCTGGCCTGGTATTACAAATATTCTACTGTTTGCAAGTATTTTCCTGTTTAATAACACCTTTCTTTCCATCAAGGGTCCCAACTAGCTGCAACGCCTGCCAACCTCAGTGCATCGCTTCGGGCCTGCTATCTATTCCACTCTGGGTACCCAGCAGCTTGGTTGAACTGATTAATTCTAGAGACTAACATGATCACTAATCACTGCTATTTCTTTAAAGACAGTGTGCAATAATTCAGCTAAATTTTCACCCCTCCCTTGTTCACGCCCTTTACTAAATAAGATTTGCTGTTTAATGTTAATTTGGGCTGTGAGCATATTATTATCTGGTGTTTAGTTACTGGGTTATTCAAAAGGGTACTGTAAACTACTTGTTGTTGCTTAAACTGTTCTTTGCAAGAGGCACAGGGTGTATGTCAGAAGTCCAGGCCCTGTGGGTAAGTGCAAGGTTGGTGAGTATATTATTAAGGCCAGTCATCAAATGTGTCATTGTAATCTGAGTACTGAGTACTGTATCCATGGGTAAACTGAGTGTTGGGTCACTAGGGTGGGGTTGTGGTGGCTGGCACGCTTCCCAGAGGGCTGTACCAGCATTACTATTTACCCATGTAAGTGTTATTCTGGGTGGGGCACCATTATTATAGTTGTACTTGCTGGTAAGAAGGCCACAATGCTCATTAATTCAGAACCAGGCCCTCAACTTGCAGTCAGGCAATCAGGTAGGGGTAGTAGCCCTGGTATAAATGGCACCAGGGTTACATCTTTGGAAGCTTACCACTGTACTTACTGCCACCTGGTCCAATACAAGATTTGCAACTGCATTTTATAAAAAATTGGTATCAGAATGGAGAATGTTATGGACCCTAGTGCTGAAATTTGTGATATTAACATGTCTTTTGCATTGTTGCTTGATTGGAATGAGGTAGAGGGTTGACCCCCAAAAGGCCTTAATGCTACTGAACCTTCCCTGGGCCCTGAGAAAGCTACACTTGAGGAGCCTTAGTAAAGTTAAATGCCTTGGTAAGCTGCTGGTGAAGGCTCATCATACTTGACCGGGCTACACAAAGTTTAATGGCCCTAGTGGAATGTAGACTTCCAAAAGATCTCTCTGGAGTGCCACTTGAGATTGTGTCCAATGTGCCCAGAATAATGGGGAGGGTCATATGTATGTATAGTGTGATGCCCAGGTCTGAAGAGTCCCCCAAAACTGAAGGGCTTAAAGACAAGCTCACTAAATTGTTACAGGCAGGGGGTCAAACCCTTGAGGACTTAAAAAGGTTGTTGGAAACCACTCAAGGTACCCGTCCCCCAGGACCTACTCTGACATCTGCAGTTGCCCCTTCATTAGCACCTGTTCCCACATCTGTACTGGTCCCTATGCTGGCCCCAGCACCTACACTTGTGCCTGTACTCATGCCTGTGCCTTCAGTCTGTCCTGACTCTTACCACAGGCTAATAATGTTCTCTAGTACCATTCCCACACCCCAGGAGGAAGATGACCTAGAGACTTGATGAGACTATGCTCCCCTGCCCAAGTGGCAGTGTACAGAAGTGGAGAAGAAAAGGATAAGTAGAAAGCCTTGAGGTTCAGCTCTGGACTATTATTCTACTCCTGCGATCTGGTAACCCAGAGACTTCTGCTCAAAAACTATTTAGTCACCTTGAAGATATGTTTGGGAGCCCTGAATCAGTGAGGACTCCTTTGAGGTTCAAAACAACCAACAATGATCAGGAGAGACTTTGTCTGTGTATATACCCTGCCTTGAGAAAAAACTTTTTACAGAAATATTTTGGGAAAGGAGGGTGGCCCCAGGTGAACCAAACCAAATTAGGTTGAATCAGATACTTAAGTCTGCTCCTATTCTGATTTCTGTTGCTCAAGTTGTGGCTGCCAGACTGAAGAGACTTGCCCCTCCTATAACTTATTGATAAAGGAGTGCTTGAGATTGAGCAATGAGGGGCACAATGGGGGCCCACTCATGCATTTCTGACTGTCGCTGAAGTCACTGATAGTGTACTATCAGTCAAAACTCAAGAGCTGAAGATGGGTGCGACAACTAAGACTGGCTCCAGTAATGGCCAAGATACCTACCCGAATCCATCTGTCATGGGAGTGGGAGTGTACGCACAGGTGTCCCCTGTTGATGGCAGTCTGGAGATTCAAATAAATGAATTGTCTGCCATTGTAAAATAATTGATGGGACATAGTGTACTGCCCCCGGTTTGTCAAGGAGGGAGGGAGAAGCAACAAGGACCCTCTTTTGTCTGTGCTCCTGCTTAAGCTTTGAATACATTCGAATGTTCTGCACTGCCCCCTAGCTGTGAATGGAGACCGAAATCTGATGAAATGCCACAGCCAAGACAACCCATGGAAGGTGTGTTCTGCTACAAATGCAGGAAGGATGGTCACCTAAAGAGAGAGTGCTGATTCAGAGAGAACCCATCCAGGGTGAGAGATAGTCTGCTTGCAGAAAAGCACCCAAAGCAAAGTAATTCCAGTGGAGCCCTGGTCCAATCTTGACACAACTCATTTGTGACAAAATCTTTCATTTCAGTTCCTGCAATTCCTGAAAATACCCTCTGGACTGAGTCAGAGTTGGTGGGTCTTTCCATGGAGACTATGGTACATATAGATGGCATCCCAGCCCATGCCATGTTGGACATCTGATTCCAGCGTCATAATATTCAAGGACTGGTATGACCAGGCCCTATCTTTCCATCTTTTGCAACCCCTTGATGGACTGCATGTGTGGGGATTAAGTGAAGTCGTAATCCTTACTCCTGGATTCTCTGCGAGTGTGACTTTCTTTCCCTTCCTCTGTGGCTGGCAGGAGATCCTGTGGGAGACATTAGCCTAGTATGTCCTCCCCTCTGACCCAGTGTGATAGAATTTCAGTATTAACTGGCACTAATGCACATATGTTTTGCTTTTGACCCAGATGTGCTAAGAATGACAAACACAAAAGACTGGGTGAGCACTTCACATTCATGCCATGGTACCAAAGGGTGTATGAGATGCAAATGCACCCAGTAGAGGTGACAGAGATGAACCAGTAGAATTTGTATAAGGGATGGGTGAACTGGTTTGTCCAAAATACAGCTATCAGTGCTGAACATGCTGAAGTGTTCTAAATAGAACAGCTTCCAAACACTTTGGATCAGTTTGGACAGTTGATTGTATTATGGAAATGCAGTGTAAGAACTGCCAGAGCAGGAGGAACCCACAGGAGGGATCAGAGAAATGATTCTGGTTCCTCATTGGATGGCTGACCTGTCCATCTCTCTAAGGTGGCATCTGATTGGGTTACTGCTCTAGCAACCCACGTGGTCCACCTTTGAGCTACACAGAGGAATCAGGACAGAGAAGGAGCAGCAGTTTCTGTAGGCTGCTATGTGCTGCATCGGATTCTGTGTGCTTGACTTGTGCTGCTTGCATTTATTTTTTGCCCCTTGGGCAAAAGAGGAAAAAGTCAACTCTAAAGAAATGAAAGCATAACATGTATATATATATATATATATATATATATATATATATATATATTAATTAAATTAAAGAAACGTGGAGGAGAAGTTGGAGTGGGGAGTAGGGGACTGGGAGTCAGTGACTCGGGTTGGGATTGAGCTGAGGACTAGGTGTGGGAGTCAGGGATTGGGGTGGGGAGGGAAGCAGTTATTGTTGGGAGAGGGAGACTTGGGAAGGGAAAGAGAAACTTGGAAGAGACTGTGAGCAACTTGTTGTTGAGAAAGAACTTGAAGACAGAGTGCTGTAGACAAGAAAAAGAAAACAAGATTAAAGAGGACTTCAATATTGGCCAGAGCCAGACTGCTCTGTTTTTTTTGGGGGTAGCATTCTAGTAGAGGGATGAAGTCAGTTGAACTGGGCCAGTGTCACCCTACCACCACACCACTCCCAGTTAGCCTTTTTTTGCTGTTTGCCCAATTGCTCCCCAACCAACAAGTCAATTCTCCTGCCTAGCTCAGTCACTTCCAGTGGAGATTTCTTTTTATAGTATCAATGTGTGTGTGTGTGTGTGTGTGTGTGTGTGCAATAAATCTGATCAGTCATCAGAGCACTCATGTGTCACTTTGCAATTCATTGTGTGTCACCCCCAAGAAGTCAGTCATATGTCATCTCTCCTGTGCTCACTCAGTGGGGTAAACTTTTGTCTCAGTGGCAGGGGCATTCCACCACATCTCGTGGAATAAATTAAAAAAAAAAAATCCTTGAAGGGAAAAAGTACTGCACTTACGAAAATGAAATATATTTTAAAATATATTATTAACAATATATTTACATATAGTGTAAAATACTGCAATCTACTTGTTTTATAATATATTGTATTGTATTGGAAAATCAATATATTTTAATATATTTTAAAATTTGCAAATATATTGCAATGTACTGTAAATATACACATAATTGCTGCTTTAGTACATTATGTATATTGCAAAATATATTGATTAAATTCCAAATACTGTAGATTGAAGTAAAGATGATAAATATATGTTATTGGTTTATTGCCATTATAGATGTATTTTTTTTTTACATTTCAAATGTTTTTTCCTATATTTACAAATATATATAATGTACATGTGTAATAGATATTAATTATAACTATTAACTTACCCAGACAAAAACAAAGGAAATTATTTATGATTTACACATTTTTTTCCATTTAAAATGTTTTTCCTATATTTACAAATATATATATATATAATATACATGTGTAATAGATATCAATAACTATTAACTTATCCAGACAAAAACAAAATTATTTATGATTTACACATACCTCTTGTTGTACAACTGGAATTCATCTTGTTATTAACCATGGACATATTTACTTTGAATTATTGTTTTACAGTGCAACTTTAACTCAAGCATACATTTTATACATTTATACTTAAACATATGACTTACCTCACAAACTCATGCTTGTTAAAGGCTCAGATTGGCATTTATATCACCCTATTTTCTTTCACATTTAGATCAAGGTGAGATCCTATATGTACTTGCTTTATAACGTGTACCTTTCTTTTCAGTCTGTAAGCTAATGTTGTAAATTTGAAAGTATTGTAAAACTAGAAATTATCATGATTTTGGTTGCTAGACTATGTTTTGAAATATGCAAATTAGTTATGCAAATGTACATGGGGCCTAAACTAAGCATTACACAAAATACATGCTTACATATAAAAAATATACTTAACATGTATAAAAATATATGTAATATATAAAAATATATGTAACATATATAAAAATAAGCGTGTACATACAAAGAGATATTAGTATATATTTTGAAATATACTAATATATTTCAGACAATGCATCACAAAGTAGATTGACATGCTTTCAAGCAATGCTTGAGGCAGAATACGTGGTTTCAGTATATGTGGAAATACGCTGTGTATTATATTTCACTGAGTCAGTGTATTTCTCAATATAGTGACACATATATTTTTGCATACTATGAGTTAGAAGTATATTATGTCAGTATATTTAAAAATATAGTTCATGGCCCACCAGTGCAGTGCTAACGCTACCACTCACGATGCTGATGACCCAGGTTCGGGAACGAGCCCGGGGAGTCAGAGGGCCAGCCGGGGAGGAGGCTGAGCATCCCAGGGACCACTCACCTTCTCCAGGAGGGAGAGGGCAGGCGCGGCACTTGACTGGCCCCAAGTGGATGCCTGGGATACAGCAAGTGTAAGCCAGGACACAGGAGGACGTGATGGATGTTAGTGGACAGTCACGCTTTGAGTCAGGGCACCTAAGTATGTCCATGGAACAAGGGAAATTGCTCTCAGGCTCTGAGGACGATGGAACACCTGGGCAGACCCCAAATAGCTCACACCTCATGGCCATGCTGGATCCCGATAAGACTCTAAATTGTAAAGAGTGAGTTTCCCACCTCATCCCCACCTGGGGAAGAACCACGGCTCCATGGGGAACTCCTGAAGGTTCAAGTGCACAGAAGATGTCGGAAGTAAGAGCAGACACCATTGGTGCCCTGATGATGCGGGGCTTGAGTAGCTGGGGAGGTCAAACTCCACAATTTAAAAACATACTATATATTTCATAATATATTACATTGGGACAATGCATTTCTCCGATGTTGACATCGTTAATTCTTATTTTTCAATATATTTGCAATATATTCCATTTTTGTAAATTGTGTCAGAGATGGTTAGGCTAGCAGGGTTCCCAATCTTTATGGGTAGCAGCAGGCATGCAGCATCACCCTTAGTGTAGGTGATGTGTGAAATAATTGTATGTGCGTGAGAAATAAAATCTGCCTTATATTCATCAGTGCAGCAGTGCTACTTGCATATTGTGTCATTTCTATGGTAACGGCACCACTTGACAGCTCCATATCATACCTCATCTTAAAGTAGACATGATAAGCCTTTAAATTATGTATGATATGTGTGTGTGTGTGTGCGTGTAGAGAGGGTACATTAAGTCAACCAAATCAGTGGTATCTGCCGCTTGTCTACTGTGGTAGGATAGCAGTGCTATCTGACCATGGATCCTAACTTCTAGGATGCAGTGCATGGATCCTACAAACCTTGTGGATCCTGTGGATCCTAACAGCAAATGTTGTGGATCTTGTGGATCCTGGCAATAGATCCAGCTTGGATCCTAACTATCTGACCTAGGACCCCTAGATCTGACCCAGGATCCATCATTATCTGACCCTGGATCCTAACTATCTGATGTAGGATCCCTGGATCCTAACTAGAATCCATCACTATCTGATCCCGGATCCTACATCTGTCTTTGGTAGGATTTGTGGTAGGATCCTAGGCAGGATACCAGCACTATCTGACAGATAGTGGTAGGATCAACAAAAGCACTATCTGAGCAACTCTTTCATCTTTTAACCTTCCATACTTGTGGTATAAATTGCAAAACTGTGTAGAAATGTTAATTTTAAAATGGGTCCACTTAAGCCCTTTACTGGTGGTCTAGATAATTTGTAGTGATGTTTAAGGTTTTAAGCCGAAGCGTTAAGATCAGATTAAAGATATGGTTGTCTTTATTTACTTATCTATTTTAGTCCTATTTAATCTCTGTTTTTAACTTTATGCCATCTCATTCTAGGGCCTTACTGTAATGAACCTACATAATGTATTATTTTTTCTTCTTCAAAGTAAAAACCAGTTCTTCAAAATATATAAAAACTGTAGCTACTGTATATTACTAATTAATTATTTTAATATCACAACAATATAACTTGTGAATGGACAACATCTTAAAGTTTCATTTTATGAAGACAGAAATAGTAATTAGGCAATTCTACTGGGGACGAAGAAGGAGCAACTCCACTAAAAAAGGAACTTTGATAGTTGAGTATACAAGCTTATGGAAACAATACTAAAAGAAGGATTGATAGAGCATCTAGAGGGATATGGCCTCCAGGATGCAAGGCAGCATGGTTTTATTGGAGGGAGGTCTTGTCAAATGAATCTGATCAACTTCTGTGACTGGTTAACCAAAACAGTAGACAGAAGACTAGCAGTGGACATCCTATACCTGGATTTCAGCAAGGTCTTTGACTCTGTACCACACTAGAGGCTGATCAGGAAATTGGAGGACCTCAGAGTAGGAGAAAAATCGGTCAAATGGATGGACAGTTGACTAGGGAACAGGATCCAAAAGGTGGTCATTGGAGGAGAGCTGTCTAGTACCAGAAAGGTCACAAGTGGTGTCCCACAGGGCTTGGTGCTAGGGTCAGTGATGTTCAGTGTTTTCATTAACGATATTGGGGATGGCATCAAGGGCAAAATTAGTCCATTTTCAGATGGCACCAAGCTCTGTGGGAGGGTGGACTCAAAGGAGGGAATACAAGACCTTAAGGAGGACTTGAGAAAACTTGTAAGGTGGTTAGGGATCTGGCAACTGGGCTTCAACGCAAAGAAGTGCAAGGCCATGCACAATGAAGTCAAAAGCCCCAGGACAGAGTATTACCTGAGAAGGGTACAGGTAACTCCCACAGTGGAAGAGAAATATCTGGGAGTGATGATATTTGGCAACTGAAAGCACTCTGCACAGTGCAAGAAGGCAGTGGCATGTGCAACAGGATGTTGGGCTGCATAGCCATGGGGATCAGTAGTAGGTGACAGGAGGTGGTTTGGGCCGTTTACAGGTCACTGACGAGGCTGCATCTGGTGTATGCAGTGCAGTTCTGGAGCCCTCACCATAAAAAATACATCAACCTACTGAAGATGATCCAGAGAAGGGCTACAAAGATGATGGCATGGCAGCAAGGTATATAGTAAGAGGAAAGACTGGAGGCCCTGAACATGTATTCCCTTAGGGACAGAAAGGAGATGGCAGACATGACAGAGAGCTTCAAGAAAGTACATGAAAGAATTCAACAGGGTAAACAAGGAAGGCCTATTCAGGGGAAAGCTGCATAGAGACTATGAGTAGGCACAGCCTTAAGCTGGAGGGGGGTGTTTAGGAGGGAGGTTAGGAGACACTTCTTCACAGAAAGGGTGGTGAGCAAGTGGAATGCACTGCTAGAAAAGGTGATTTCTGTGAGAATGGTGGATGGCTTCAAGTGGGGCTGGGATAGATATGGGGGGAGGATTAAGATCAGGGGAGGGGAGGAGGATAGGGATGAAATACTTGGGGATGGTGGAGTGGGGACATCAGCCTGAGCAAAGCTGAAATCCCCACACAGTGAGTAGATTTGATAGATCAGAAGGCCTAATTCTGCTGGCCAGTTCGTATGTTCATATATAACAGCAGCAGCAATGGGTACGTACAGTTCTACATAAAGCTATTCAACACTGTGTGGATAAAGTGTATTTATTTCAGAATATTAAGGTTGTTTGAATAAATGAAATTACCTGAGCTATACAGAATTATTTTCTTATAATACAGAGAAATTCTGAAATTAACAGTCATGGATAACCACAGATGGTCATGGTCAAATCGAATGATTTTCAACTGAGACTGACCATGTTCATCCATAGAAACATAGAAACATAGAATTTGCTAGCAGGTAAGAATCATGTGGCCCACCTAGTCTGCCCATTTTTCCTTTTCTGAAGTATCATCACAGATCCTGCTTGATCTCTGAACCATTTTCCCTCCCCCCTTCTTTTCACCTAAAATTCCCTTAAGCCTATTTCATGCATTCTTGACCCCTGCCACTGTTTTCACCCCAACCACCTCCGCTGGAAGACTGTTCCAAGACTCCACAACTCTTTCTGTGAAGACAAACTTCCTCACATCTCTCCTGAATCTAAACCCCTCCAGCTTCATAGCACGTCCCCTTGTTCTTGAGCACCTTTTTTTCTAAAAATACTTCTTTCCTGTACCTTATTTACCCCAGTGAGGTATTTAAAGGTCTCTATGATATCCCCCCTCTCCCTCCTGTCATCCAGGGTTTAGATATTTAGGTCATTTAATCTCTTCTTGTACAGCTTCTGATGCAGACCCTGGACCATTTTAGTTGCACTCATCGGGGCCACCTCCTCTCTGTCTTTCCAGAGATGTGGTTTCCAGAACTGGACAAATGCTCTAGGTGGGGTCTTACCAACAATCTATAGAAAAGGCAACACAACACCCATCTTTCTGCTGGTTATACCACTCCCTGTGCACCCCAGAATCCCACCAATCCTCCTACTGTAAGTGCCTTTTGCCTTGTTGCACTGCCTAGCCACTTTTTCGACATCCGATATGATCACTCCCATGTCTCTTTCCCACTTGGTGGTCATCAGTACGACCCCCCATTTTGTACTCCACCCCTGTGTTTCTGTCACCCAGGTGCATTGTTTTGCATGTTTTCACATGGAAACCCAGCTGCCGTACCCCTGACCACTCTTTGAGTTTTCTTAGGTCATTGCTCATCCTTTCCACACCCACTGGAGAGTCCATGCTATTGCAGAGTTTGGTGTCATCCGCAAAGATTCAGACATTCTTTCCAGTTCTTCTACAACATCACTTATAAAGATAATAAAGAAGACCAGTCCTAGCACTAATCCCTGATGCCCCCACTGGTCACCCTTCCTTCAGAGTGAACTCAGTTTACCACCACTGCTGTCTATCCCCTAACCAATTTCTTATCCAGTTTATCACCTTTGGACCCACTTTTAAACTACCTAGCTTGCTTGCTTACTAGCGTCCTATCCATGGTCTGTCTTAGGGCCATTTATTCTCGGTGGTTGTCCATGGATAACTGTAGCCCCTTCCCCAGTCTAGGGGTTATGACAGCATTTTGTTTACAGAGAGGGATGCATACAAAGAAAAACACTTACTTGGTCCGCTGGGCCTAGGATGACCTCTTGGGTGCACAGTTGTCCTCAGGGGTCATTCAGACTAGAAATTAAGATTAGCAGGCACAATATCTTCACTAAGAACTTGAATGTCCAGAACCATTGTAAAGTCCAAACTGAATCCATTTTAATAAACGAAAGCTCATGAGCATGTTAGTCATATAAAATATAAATCAACCACATAAGGATAGGCATTTCATCCATGTTCAGGTCTATAACCCTTGGACAAGATTCTTAACTTCAGTGCAGATGCCCACAGTGATCCAAATCCAGCAAGTTTTTGGGGCTGTCAGCAAGGCATGCGTAAATTAGATTAAGTTTTAGCCAGTCAGAAGGGGCTTCATTTATCCAGTATGTAAAAGGACCCAGCACTGAGGGATGTTTCAGCAAGCATACTACTTTTCTTCTGTCATATTTCCTAGATCTATAGCATCTGATAGGAGTAATAGAGCATTTGACTCCACAGAGCTCCCCAGAGAATAACTTTCTGCCTTCCTTCCCACAGACTGAGTACCCCCAACCTCATTGCCTGACAAGGGAGTGCCCAAAGTAGCCAGACCTAGGTTCCTGTGCACCTCAAAGGTTTACAGCATCTCCTTGTGGGCTTATGATAGGCTGGAGCCCTTAAATCAGCAACATATCCCATCAACTCCCTGCCCATCTCTGACACATGATGGTACCAGTGTGAACTGCTGTGCAATCTAGTCATGGAGAAAGAGGGACATTTCCCATTGGGGGACTGCAGTTACAAGGGTCCTGCCACCTCACCCTCTTCCACGATGACCCTCATGGGGCAGAGGGATCCTGGCCAAATCAAATGCACAGGATCCCAGCTTGAGACATCCTCCTGCCTGACTGGCAAGGAAGGAAGGCACTGAGGGGTACCCTAAACAGTTCTTCATCCAAATAAATCACATTTATCCCAGATAATGCAGATTTACAGTTGGAGGTACAAATAGCTCTTCTTTAAGAATCAGCATAGCCATTGGGTTCACCCCACAAGGGACACAAATAAGAAGGCCTCCACAATGATCCTCAAGGATTTGGGGGGGGGTGGCAACTTGCAGCAGAAGACTTCAGTTCTCCAAAATGTATAATGCAGCTTCTCCAACTCTTACATAAACTGAAAGTAAAAACTCCCAAAGACTATCTAGCCCCAGGCAGCTGGTCCCACTCCCTTGGAACACCCAGTCAGTACAGCTGATCTAGAGTTCCAGTGCTGCTGGAGTTAATCCATTTGGACCTAGTAGACCTACAGGGGAACATAATCTCCATGGAGCTTCATTACCATGGTTAAACTTGTGGACAATCCATGAATGACCATGCTCACTGACCATACATTACCAAGGTCTAACCATGTACAACTGGAGTTTATCCATTATCAAAAGAGATGGTAGTCCAGGTAGAGAGAAATTAGTCAGAAGAGCATTTTGGGCCAGCCTCGTATATTGATTATTCATCAGTAGCAGGTGATTATCATGCACCCACAATCTTTGATAGCAGTCTCTTTTGTTTTTGTTTTGTTTTTTGACTACAGAATGCAGAGGACAGATTTCATATGAATATCAGAGTGAGACTTATGCAAAAGCTGACTGAGATGTTAATTCAAAAGAATGTCTCTTGCTTCGCCAGGTCCATGTGAGTCAAACCATAGTACATGGTATATTAACAGTCATGTCAAATTATTTCATAATGTTAGTGTTCAAAACACCCTCAATATTGTCATCATCTAATAAATGTGCCTCTTCCAATGGCAAATGGTCACTGTCCTGCTTTTCTTGTTCATGACATAAACCATGAGGTATTTTTTAATCAAAGTGGGATGTAATGTTGATTCATTTTAATGAAAGTGAGTTTTTCTGCATTTGTGGAGAATAGACATGTGCTTCAGTCTCACACAATCACCCCAAATATGTTGTAAGCTCCTTCTGATGAGATGCTGGCAGGAGGTCATGAAAAGTACTTACTGTAGTACCACAAAGTAGCAGCATCCGGGAACCTTACAGAAATGTGTTAAGGGACACTTTCAACCTCCTTAGCACTCATTATTTAAATAACACATTTTATGATTGTTTACATTCTCTAGAATTTGCTTATGTAGCTGGACAGTTTGATTCTGATTCTTTTTTCCTTTTTTTAAAACTCAAAAACAGACTGCCCACCATACTGGTGTTAACCACACAAAAATGTACTTGTTTGCTGTCCTTAATCAACTCCTACTGCATAATTCCTGAACTTGGGAACACCACCAACACAGTCTGGCCACTCATGATGCAGTAGGTGAAGAGGAGACTGTTGCATCATGAGTGGCTGCACTGTGTTGGAGGTGTTTCTAATGTTTAAGAAGTATGCAATAAGACTCTGTCATATTCTTTATTTGTACGGTTACTCTCTGCACATAGGTGTGGGCTGTCATGGGGAGGATTCTTGGTTTCACTAGATGTCCCTCAAGTAGGCTGATTTTAATGCATTGGGGGAGTGGTTCACCAGGTCAGGGCTATTTATAAATGTGAAAAAAACTAAGTTAATGCACTTTGCCAATAAAAAATCAAAAATACAACTTCATATTCAAACTTTAAAAAATGAATGACTGGAACAAGTTGATAATTCTTGCTATTTGGGGGTCACATATGACTGATTTGAATTTTAGCTCACATATACATTTAACAATTGGCAATGTCAATAAAAAACTTGGTGCCCTCAGGCGTACCACAAGATGTTTGAGAATTCAGGATAGAAAAAAAAAAATAGCTGAGCAAACTCTTTTACCTAGGTTGAACTAGAGGGAAATAGTATACAGGACTGCTAGTAAACTGATGCTGAACAAATTGGATAAAATCCAAAATAGAATTGCAAGGTATGTACTCCAATGCAATTTTAGAACACAGATGTTAATTAGGTTAGGCTGGCAACCTCTGGAGATGGGATATCAAAAAATTTGTTTAAGATTGATACATAAATATAACCCGTAGTACCCAGATCATTACATCACTAAGACTCTTTTTTTTCACCTGAATATAACAGTAAAAGGAAATCTATGAGATCAATTCACCTTAATAAAAGTAAAATGGGGAGGAGAAAAAAACAAATATGGAGATGGGACGTTGTGCATTAAGGCAGCTGTGATATGGAATAATCTACCGGTTTCAATGCATATAGCCACTGAACATAAGGCTTTTGTTCGAGCTTTGATTGAGTTATTTTGTTTCTCCCTTCACTGTTTCTAGCATACATGTCTGACGGTAAAAAGCAATTGTGTATTTTTATGTTGCTTGCATGCATGTGCAAGAAACATAGTGCCATCATGGAGATTTGGTGTGTCACCTCCTCCTCCAATTCAGTCAGTGTGTTGGCAGGCACGGCCCTGTAAGCCAATGCATTCTGGAGCTATCTATGACAAGCTCCAAAATGCAGTGGCATACAGTTGAAGGGGAACTACGCTTCAGTGAGCACCGATAAGATACCGGCTGCTCGCAGCGCAGCTCCCCATAGCGCTGCGCGGCGTCGCGCCCCGCTCCCCGCACCTGTATATGGCAGAGTGCCCAATCCCCATTGGCTGAGCTCGTCCCCCCAGTAGTAAGTGCCACGCTGGGAGCCCACCCCAGCATGGCAAGCGGTCACTGGCCGGCGGGGTGCCAATCCCCGTTGGCTGAAACGCCCGATCCTTGTGCCATGCTGGGAGCCCACCCCAGCATGGCAGCGATCACTTGCCGACGGGGTGCCTAACTCTGCCGGCCTAACGCCCCAACATCCTTGTGCCATGCTGGGAGCCCACCCAGTGTGGCAAACATCCCACGACGCCTTTTTTTTTTAAAACTGTAAACAAAAACTGTCCCGCGGCGCATCTCCCAACCCCCCTTCCCACAACCCGCACCACCCTGCGCACCCAGCCTCCCCACACCCCTCACCCCATACTTACCTCCGGACCTCGACACGACGATCTTCGGTGGACCGGGAACACGTCTGCACTCTTCAAAGCCGACCGCGAACTGAGGAAATGCCGGTAAGCTATATAATGGGCTAGATAGGGGTTTCAACTTTGTTGCATATCTCAGGCATTTTTGGGAATTTTTGCACCAAATTTTCAACATGGGGTTTTTGGGACCCCTTCTCATGAATGATGTCACTGTCGTGGCGTTATTCAGGCCAGAAGGTGATTCGCGGTCACTGTGCAAAATCACCCTTGAGCTGCAAATACCATGACAGTGACATCATCATAAGAAAGGGTCCCAAAACCCATGTTGAAAATTGGTGCCAAAATCAAAAATGACTGTTTTCTGGCGTGCATTGTGCAGTTCCAACGCTCGTAAGTTCATGAAATTTCAATATTTTCACTCCAGATTTCCAACATTGCCATTTTATCACACCTTCTTATGAGTAGTACAGCTGCCATTTTTCACATCTCACCCAAAATGTGTTTCCCCCCATGCAGCACACAATGGCGCAGTCGGTGTGCGAGATCAATGTACGGGACAAATTAAGAAAATCACAGTGACACTGTTCATGAGCTCAGATGTTAAAATGGCTATGTTGAAAATTTGGTGAACAAATTCCAAAAAATGACTGTTTTACGAGTGTGCGTTGTACAGTTCCTATGCACGCTCGTAAGTTCGCGAATTTTCAATATTTTCACTCCAGATTTTCAACATTGCCATTTTACCACACCTTCTTATGAGTAGTACAGCTGTCATGTTTCACATCTCACCCAAAATGTGTTTCCACCCATGTAACGCACAATGGCGCAGTCGGTGTGCGAAATCAATGTACCGGGACAAATTAAGAAAATCACAGTGACACTGTTCATGAGCAGAGGTCTTAAAATGGCTATGTTGAAAATTTGGTGAAAAAATTCCCTTCAGATGTTCTGCAATATTACTAATGAAGACATTGAACAGAACTGGCCCCAGGACCGATCCCTGCAGCACCCCACTGGTCGCCCCCTCTCCCTAGACGGCATACCATTTACCACGACTCTCTGCCTCCTGTCTGTTAGCCAGTTTCTAACCCAGTTTACCACCCTTTCCCCCATGTCCAGCCTACCCAGCTAGTTTATCAGCCTCCTATATGCGATGGTGTCAAAGGCTTTGCTGAAATCAAGGTAAGCGTTGTCCACTGCCCCACCCTGATTCACTTCCTTTGTCACCCAGTCAAATAAATCAACCAGATTTATCTGACATGGTGTCCCCACTGTGAATCCATCTTGTCTATGGTCCTGGTTCCAATGGCATCTAGATGCCCCACTATCCTTTCTTTAAGCAATGTCTCCATGATCTTCCCCACTACTGAGGTGAGGCTGAATGGCCTATTGTTCCCTGCCTCCTCCCTGCTGCGGACTTGTGTAGAGGGACCACATGTACCCTCCTCCAATTCACTCATGTTGAATGACTCAGTGAACATGGCTGCCAGAGGTACTGCTATCTCCTTCGCAGTTCTGTATATCCTTGGCGTATGCCATCTGGTTCCATCGCTTTGTCTACCTTCAATTTAGTGAGCTCCTGCAGGACTCTTTTGCCTTTGAATGGACTATTGTCCACCTCTTCACCCCCTTGGCAACTGCTGTACTGCTGTGGCCCTTGCCCTTCCCACTCTTCTGTGAATACTGAACGGAAAGACACAGTGGATGTCTTGGGAGGAAGGCATGAAACTGTCACTTCCAAATACCTAAACAGCACATACAAGCAAGCAACATTCGGCATTGACAAATGCTTGTTCATATAACCTTATTGTGTGTTTTGCCTGATTTTATAGTGTTTGCTTCCTTCCATCCTTTTCATAATGATAATATATTTATAATTTTCTATTTTTCTGCTTTGAAACTATAACTGTAATTCATCTTGTGCACAGGACTGTCTTGGAAACAGGATTATAAGATCCTAAAGACACCATCCTGTATAAAAATAAAGTTTTACCTATCTACATAGGCTATGCTCCACTGGAGCTTCTATCATCGACAGTTGTTTACATTTTTCTTCAATCGTATTATCATATGGATGGCACTTTCGGAATTAGGAGGCAAAACTAATTCTTGATTGTCAGGACACCAAATGATGTACACAGAGTTGTCATCTTCTGTGTTTTGCTTGGCAGTTTGCCTTGCATACGTTTTCTGGATCAGTCCATACAAATTAAATTTCCATTCCAGGGATTGTTTCTCTTTCTCTTGACACAGTTGTTTTAATTGCCCAAACAGATGTGTGTTAGTCCCAGCTATAATGGGAATTATATCTAACAATCTGGACTGAAGACACACTAACACATAAGTTTATACCAGTATCTCTACTTTGGAACAGTGATCCAAATGTGGCTGACTCCAAGATGGGGTAAGTGTCATTGCTCAATCCCCAGACACTTACTCCTTCTAAGGGCTGCAAGGTACAATGCAACAGATATGTGTCATTAAAGTCTTTGAACACAATGTTAACTTGGGATCTACTGTCCAGCGGAATATGAGTAAATCTTCCATTCACTTTTACTTCAACATCAGAGGAAGGACCAACCATGTTCAACCACTCTGTAGGCTTCCTGGCCCATATTTTTGCAGATGGCATGGCTGCTTTCACTTCGTAATGTCTTGCATCCAGGACTGTAGTGTACTCCCTTACTGGGCTCCATTAGAATTTCCCTGATCCTGTCTTCTCTTGATCAGTAGCTCATGCACCTGCCTAAGATCTTCAGGGTTGAAAATTTTTCACAACATATGCCAAAATTGTCCACAGAGGTAATAGAAAATTTCACCTCACCTAGGCATCAAGCGGAAAGTTCTGTATTGATTTTCCTGTTGGAGGGTCGTGTCCAGAGGCATCCTGGCACCAGTCCAATGAGTCATGTCAGTTTCTCTTTTTGGGCATCCAGCCACCTTGGTTTCCAGTACTAGCTGTGACAACTTCTCAATTCTTTCTAAGTCCTCATTACTGGACCCTCGTGATTAGTCACAGGGGTCCCTCCTTCCACTTGTGAGGTGTCAAAGCTCTTATCACAGGCAACACTCTTTCTTCTTGCTCTCACACTTCTCCCATGAGCCTACCCTAGAAAGGAGGTTTATACAGCCAATATCTCAAGCTGATATTCAACAAAATCTGATCTGAATACACTGCTACCCTATTACTTGCATCACTCAGGCACAATCCACGTTTTCAGCTGTTAGACATCCTTTTCAGTAGGCTCACTGCACAACCTTTCCCAGACTTACAAGAAAATCTGAAAATTGCATACCTTCTTGCTGCTTCGCTAAGGACAAGGGAGTGAAGATGGTTCCAGGTTTTTCCACTCATTCAAATACATTTTTTTTTTATTTTTACGATATGCTATTCCCACCCAGTTGTTACAGTCTTACAGATAGATCAAAATACATTATACAGTGGCAAGACAATGTCCTTGTCTCTGACTGATCAATCTTGGGCTGGACCCATGATGTTATCCCAGTACAACATCATGGGTCTAGTCTCAGCCTCACTGTGAACCTGTAGATGAGCTATATGATGAGCTAGATGACCTCTTTTTTTGCATCTCCTCTTAAGAAACAAAATATTTTTCCACACTAAAAAACATTCTTTAAAATTACTTTTTATTGTATATATATATATATATATATATATATATATATATAAACAACAAGCCATTGTATAATAGCAATAATACCCTCAGGTGTGTGTCATTTAGGATAACATCATGCCTCAGTTGTTGGATGCACTCGACCTGAGGCCTTGTGCTAACCACCTGAGGCGTGATGTTATCCCAGCATGACACACACCCTGTTGGGCATTATTGCTTAATTAACAGAGATCGTCATACCAACTTAAAACAAATAAGAAGTACAGAACCCAGTTAATTAGGAGTGAGATGTTGCACTGGAACAGCAGAAAAAATATTTAAACATATGATTAAAATACTTGAGCAATGGAGAATAAAAGAACTCCTTGCTCCAATCACAGTCAAAATAACATACTTTTTCTATCAACAGTTCAAATCAAAATGAATCTCGTATAAGTTTTAGAGCTTCATTAAGACCTCATAATATTCAGATTTAACCACACAAAGCAAAAGAAAAGAATCATATTGAGCTCTATCTTGGAAGAAACTGTTAATAACATTATTTCACATACACGGGCCTATACAGAATAATACTAGCATCGCTAGAATTACCAGACTTGCATAATATGCCACTGTCTAGCATCAAAGCCACCTGTTGTATGCAACTGCTAAATATTTAGAAAGCTGTAATCCCAGTGGCATGAAAGGCTGCAGCATTGTGCACCCACCTGCCATGCATGTAACCCAGGTTCGAACTGAATGTGGGACACTCAGTACACTTAGGAGTTGGCTGGGAAGGGAAGGAGGATTGAACATCTCAAGGACAGCTCTCCTCTCTCAGGAAAGGGGGGTATGTGCATTAGGCAGCTGTGATCTGGAGAATCTAGGTGGCAGCACAGCGGCATGCCAGGGAAAGAGTGCTACCCGTTTAATGCCAGGCAGCATTTCCATGGAAGTGGAGCTCACACAACACATTACTGCATGTACCATGGGCCCAGGGAGAAAAAGTAGGAAGACCATCAACCATGGCAGGATGAAGGCCCTGTCCCCTGCAGGCCCCCACACCAGTGACTGAGCTTTCCTGGTCATGTGGCAGAAGTCAAATGGAAAAAATGGTAAGTCCCAAGAAACCCAGGTGATGGGGCTGGAGGGACCAATCTAGAAAGGGGCGTAAATGGCAAACCTGGTCTTTGAGGGTGAGAAGTGATGCTTCCTGGCATTCTCTCCCTTGATGATCCACTCCAGTGTAGCTGTTTGGAGTGGGTGGGAGTCTTGTTCCTGAAGAATTTGTCAACCATGTGTTTTGAGACATGACAGATGGCACAGGATTATACATGTTGTTGTCTTTCTCCCGAGGTCCCATAACTTTGAGTTGCTATAGATAGACTTGTTGCTCTAGCTGATGTGATGGTGGTATCAGATGTTCAAAATATCATCTTGATGGTGCCAGATGTTCAGAACACCATAGCTGACAGCATTAGATGTTAAGAAATATCATATCCCTTGATGGCCCTGTTGTTCAGAAATAACATACAGTAATCTCTCTCTTGAGAAATGGTCATATTTTTATACAGTACATTTAACAGAACAAATATTTTTTGTCTCATGTCTTCAAACATCAAAATGGCTAAGCTGGATTTTGCTTACATTTTGGCTAGGGAACATTGCTAATCATGTTTCTGCCTAAGTCAACAAAACATAGTTTGAACTCTGCCCTGGTTCATTTGAACCCATACTTTCAATTAAGCACGTAATGATATACATATAATAAAAAACTCAAATTAATATAATTGAACAGAAGCTTCGAACTAGTCACACAGCAGTGACAATAACAGCTTAGGTATTTAACAATGTGAGAACTAATAACAATAACTCACATAGGTTTCATAACAACCAGTAGAGGGTACTTGTCTCAAAAGCCTCCACTGAGCAGAATTGATAATCCAAAAAGCACACATTTTTTCTGGCTATAATTTTGAAGAAATTACTCATAAAACAGATCCGTGGAGCTGACAGCCAAAACGGTAACATTCACTTTGGCTATCAGCTCCTCTGAGTTGTTTTACAAGTAATTTCTTCAAAATTATAGCAGTAAAAAATGTGCATTTTTTTGGATGCCTGGCTTATCTGAAGGGTAAGCTACTACATATATTGGAGGGGGGAAAACGAGTACTTCTCGAAACCTGCTCTTTAAACTTGACTTGAAAATATGTGACACTATATTGCCCACATAGGCCGTCTCCTGGAACTGTTAGGGTGATAAAATCATCTTCACAATTACAACCAACTACAGCCATTACAAACTTGAGGTTAACCACATGTATTACTTAGAATAAATATTAGACAATTTCAAAATTGCAACAAGTAATTGCTCTCGTCTGTTTCTGTCTGTCTCTGTCTCTCTCAATTCTATGTGTTTGTCTTTCTCGATAGGAACAATGGCCACTCCAATCCTGGAGTTCCATGGGGGCGGGTGGGAGGGAATGGGCCAGATATACAGGACAAAATATAGTGCAAGGATGGCAAACAAAACAGATACTGACCACTTTTCCAAACTTTGTGTCTCTGAAAACAGACAGTAGGACTCGAGGAGGAACTTCATCACATTGAGGAGCTTTTCGTGTACCTCTTGGAAGCGCCACCTATAGGGAGCAACTGAGAAATGAGGAGGTTTTTGTCTGTCTCTCGGTAGTGCCACCTATAGGGAGGAACTGCCACAAAGGAAACTCGGCACAAAGACATGTGGTAGAGGCATTGATTTTTCATGTCTCTCTCTGTGTCTCTGTTACTCAGTAAGCATGCTCCCGATGACAAGCGGGCATTACTAGGGAATTAATGCCTGCTTCATCTTGGGTCATGTGTTGTGTTTCCGTCAATCCAAATAGTTCATTATAGCTGAACATTTATTGCCATGTAACAACGTGTACTATAACATCAATGGTACTTTAGCCATCTTGAATTTTCTCTCTAGCATTCTCTGACAGACCCTTGAAGACAGGGGACATGCAAGTTTCAAACTGGCTGTATTACTGCAGGTGATACCTTACTAGGCCCAACACTCTCAATTTTGTATAGAATAAAGCCCAAAGGAATCCTTTCAATATTTAATATTAGCATTAGCCCAATGGCAGGAAACATAAATAACTTTTTTATTCTGGATGCTCTGTGTACATGTTAGATCTTCGTTAACTTGCAGTATAACTAGTACACCACTACACCATTAACACAGAACTATACTAACATGGTGGTTAGTGTGATCTGTCACACAGTGTAACCACTTATCAACCTGGGAGTAAGTAGCCAAAGCTCCTGAGCAGACCTTGACTGTACCTTTTACAGCAGTGGCCACCTCTGGACTCTAGACATTCATGGCTATGAAGTACCTTAGTTTCTGCTGGCTTAGCCAGACTCTGATCAGTGCAGGCCAGGAGCCATTGGGATGGAGAAACCTGTTTATAATCTAATGTCAACCTCTGTTTACCCATGTGTTTAATTGTCCTTCAAGGAATAGTGCAGGCTTTCCTGTACCTCTTGTAAGTAGTTAGGAAAATATGGGGTTGCTGCATATAGACTGTCTGAGAATGGAGGAAGGTGTTAACCTTATTCCCATTAATTCTTACTTGCCACAGTTTAGGATGTCTACATGTGCCGCCTCCTGGCTATCAGATTTTCCCTTTTTAACCAGAGAGTGTTAATGGTCTGTGGTTACTTTCAGTGAGCCATTTCACTTACTTTTCTAACAGAATGCACTGCAATCATTGACCCAGCAGGACTTAGGTGTGATCAGAATCTTGTGGGAAAGCATGGTTATGAACACCTGTCGTGCCCTGTTGCCTATAGATGTGTTCCAGATGGCAAACCCACCACTGGAGTAGTGGGTGGGCAAAAATTATGGAAGGTGATATCTGACACTATTTACCTTTTTTTTTTTTTTTTTATCATAGAATAATTTTTATTGTTGAATTCCAAAAGAAGGAACAAACATACACAGTTTGGTCAGAACACAAAACACTTGAGGCATACAGTCCAAGTAGCATCCATCCAAGGCATTGACAGAGTGATGAATACATATCTGCTGATATTGAGGTTACAGTCATGCACAGTACTTTACATGCTAGCCTCAAACCCATAGTCAACGAGACCATAGTAGGAGCCCCTATAGGGAGAAGGATAATGGGGCTAATACACAGCAAATAACATAAGTGATAATCTAAATCTCTCAACTGGCAATAGAGAGAAGAAATAGAGAGGCATAGTGAATAGAAAAGAAGAAGTGAGGAGAGATAGGCCCATAGGTGAGCTCTGTAAGCTGGAGTAGGCCAAGAGTAACCTTCACTGGGTACACCTAAGGCAGTGACAACCATGAGTTTAAATTCTAGAGGGTAAAATTCTGAATGGGGGGATTACATGGAGGAGGAAGCGGGACCCTACTGAGGGAGGAGTTGAGGTATGTCTCCCATTTGCGGTAGTATAGGGGGAGCTGCCCTCTATTGGCATAGGTGAGCCTTTCAAAGATAGCAAGTTTGGCCAGAGCCGAATGCCATGAGGAGATAGTGGGAGGTGAAGCCTGTCTCCATTTCATTAATAAGAGCCTTTTGGCCTCTAATAGAGCCACTAAAATCCACTCTCTGTGTGCCGGTGCTAACTGGCACAGGGAGGAGGGGTCCCCCAGAAGAAGCATGGGGTCAGAGAGGTCAATGGGTTGCCCCAGCACACTAGAACAATCCATTGTCACTGTAGACCAAAAAGGGATGAGGCTAGGGCATTGCCAGAGGACATGAAGAATGCAAGCTGGGCTTTGCCGACACCTCCAACACTCCACATGTGGAAGAATACCACATGAGTAAAGAGCTGCCAGGATGTGATGCCAGCGGAGGAGAATATTAAGCTGGATTAGGTGGCTCCTAACATCTTTGTGAGCTGAGTGTGCCAGTTTCAGGCTTCGGGACCATGTTGCTAGTGTAATAGGATGGGTTAAGTTGTCACTCCAGGCAATTCTGCAGGGTTCTGTGTAATTGGGCTGTTTCCCCCCCCCCCCAGGTACGGTAAAACTGCCTGGCTAAGCCCCAAGAGGAGGGTTTTAGGTACAGGGTAGATAGCCAGTGCCATTTGGGATCAGTGGGATATGTCGATTTAAGGGTTTGCACTGCACTACGAAGTTGCAGGTATCTCCAGAAGTCTTTGGCCTGTAGAGAGTAACGAGCTTTTAACTGGTCAAAAGACATAAGTTCAGAGGAGCCAGGCATGAATAAGTCCTGGACAATGCGAACCCCACTTCTCTCCTACATTGGCCAGTAAAGGGGTTTTCTATCAACAACCAGAAGTCGGTTTCTCCAGAGGCTCGGGGGAAGCTGAGCTGCCTTCATTGTACCAGTTGCAACCATGAGCTTGAACCATGCTTTCCTGGTCCCGGCCATCACTGGAGTTAGCTTGTTGGGGGGTAGGGAGGCATCCTTTAGTAAAGGTCTGGGGGAGCTGCCCTGTAGGATTTGGGTTTCTAGCTGTACCCAGAGGTGGGGTGTAGATGAGGAGGGGATGAACCATTTGGTGGTCTGGGCTGACAGGTAGGACCAATGATAGCCTTGCAGCCAAGGGAGTCCCAGGCCCCCCTTTGACCAGTGGGACTGCAGTTTGTTACGGCTGCAATGTGGCGGCTTGCCCTCCCAGAGAAGTGAGATCAGTTTGACAAGGGAGCGAAACACTTTAACGGACAATGTAATAGAGAGGTTATTGAGCATGTATGCTACTCTTGGTAGGAAAAGCATGTGAATTGCAGCTACCTTGCCAGGGAGGGAGAGGTTGAAACAACGCCAGCGGTTCACCTCAACTGAGAGATGGGCAGTTAGGGGAGAGAAATTGCTAGAGTCTAACTGTTTCCAGTCAAAGGGGATATTTATCCCCAGATAAGAAAGGCTTTGGGGAGCCCAGGCAAGCCCTGAGCCCTGCAGACAATCTTTGGTACAGGCCGCATTTAGGAGGGTGAGACTGGTTTCCTGCTGGTTGATTTGCAACCCAGACAACTGGGCAAAGGCCTGCAGGATCTCCAGGATTCTCGGAAGAGAGTCCTGAGGATGAGCTAATGTGAGGAGTAGGTCATCCACATAAGAAGCAGCCAAATATGTAGGCTTCCCCACCGGTGTGCCCTTGACCTCCTTGGTGGCCAAGAGCTTCCGAGTGAGTGGATCCAAAGCCACCAGGAAGAGTAGAGGGGAGAGGGGGCAGCCCTGCCGCATGCCCCTATGTAGGGGAAAAAAGGGGGGATGTCCTTATTGGTGAGGATCCTGGCCATCGGCACATTGTAAAGGGTATGGATCCACTGCCTGAAGTATTGGCCAAAGCTGTATAGCTGGAGAACCTCGTGTAGGTAGGGCCACTCTACAGAATCAAAGGCTTTGGAAAAATCTACTGCCATCGCCGTCAAAGGGGTGTGAGAGTGCAAAGCCAGCCATTTGAGGTTGAGAATCAGTCTAATGTTATCCACCGCAGCCCTGCCCTTGGTGAACCCTACTTGGGATGGGTGTATTAGAGAGGGGGATGACCTCCACCATCCGGTTAGCCAAGATCTTGGTTGCAATCTTGGTATCCACTGAGATGAGAGATATGGGACAGTAGCTGGCACAGTTTAGCGGGTCGTCCGACTTTTTAGGCAGGCGAGTGACTAGGGCCTCTCACATAGTGGGGGGGACAGTGCCAATCTCATGACCCTCTTGTAGGGCCGATAAGAGGCAGGTAGTAATTTCCGGGCTTAGGAGCTGATACAGCTCTGTTGTCATGCCGTCAGGCCCTGGCGATTTGCCCTTAGCAAGTTGGGATAGGGCAAGCTGCAGCTCCGATGCCATAAAAGGCTCATCCAAGGCTGTCCTCATGGACACCGATAGGCAGGGAATGGAGGAGGTGGAGCAGAAGTCCTTCAGGTCACATGCTAGTTGCTCTGGATCAAGGAAGGCATGTGACTGGTACAGCCTTTGGTAGAATTGCTGCATACAGTCATTGATCCTTTTAGAATCAGTGACTACTGTACCAGCTGGGCTTCTAAGCGCATGAATACGGGAGGCAGCCTGTTGTTTTCTGAGTTGAAAGGCCAAGAGTTTGCCTCCTTTGTCACCCCCCCCCTCCCAATTCATATGCTTGGTCCTAACTAGCATCCATTCAGCCTGTTGCTGAAGCATGGTGTTAATGCAGTATTTTAAGCCTACTATCTCCCTGAGGAGCGAGTGTTCAGGGTTATGGACCATGGAGGCCTTAAATCTGGCCTCCAGGGCTAATAATTCATCCTGGAGTTGGCTCAGATTTGCCCTCCATACCTTGTTTTTTTGCGCCACGTAGGAGATAATATGACCCCGTAGGACAGCCTTGAATGCCTCCCAAACTGTGGCAGTGGATGTCTTGGTGGTATTATTATTTTCAAAGTAGGCTTTGGCTATCTTCCACTCCATATCCTAAAATTTTGTGTCCTGGAGAAGTAGGGGGTTGCAGCACCACCTAGTACCAGACCCTCCCTGCCCTAATGGTGAGTAGGTGCAGGAGACAGGGGCATGGTCCAAAATGAGCATATTTCTGATCTGGGATGAGACGATATCATGGGCCGCTGGGGAGTTAGCCAGCCAGAGATCAATCCGGCTGTACGTAGTATGTACTGAGGAAAAGAAGGAGTAATCCCTCCCTGAGGAGTGGTCCCACCGCCAAACATCCACCAATCCCCATTCATTCATCATTCTTGCAAGACTGATGCAGCCCAGGGGTGTGTTTGGTGGGTCGGTTTGGATTTGTCTAGAAATATGTCCAAGGTTAGATTGAAATCTCCCCCTATCAGAATGGGGATGGGAGGATGATCAGCGGCTAGAGATTCTATAGCCAGATTGGGATCTAGGAAAAACTCCTGATTGTCCGTGTTAGGGCCATATACATTGACCAGCACAGCTCCCCCCCCCCAGGAATGCAAATCTAGCTGCCACCCAACGGCCTTGGGTATCAGAGGCCACTTCCTCTTCTATCCAGGGACAAGATTTCTGAATCAAGATGGCCACCACCCTGGATTTTGTTGCTGCCCAACTGGCAATCACCATGCCTACCCAGGACTTTTTTAGCCACTGTACAGTCCTTGCAGTGAGGTGCGTCTCTTGGATGAGGGCTATATCGGCCTGCAAGGAGTGTAAGTGCTTCAGGGCCTTTGTACCTTTGGCTGGGCGATTAAGACCCTTTACATTCCAGGAAATGAGTTTAACCTGTGCCCTTGGGTTCTGCATCTTGTTCCCTAGGGTTAATTAGATTAGGTGTACTCACCGCTGAAGTCCAACACAGACAGATAGAAGAGAATAGACAAGTTGCCTGAGAAATGAAAGTAGATATCGCCCCAACAGGAGACAGCTTAAACCAGCCAGTGAGAGGTGCAGCAATATTAACCTAGAAAAAAAAGAACTATGATAGATACAACAGTTAACAAGCAGTGCAACACAATACAATCCAAACCACTTTTCCTGAAGCCACCCACCAAACGGAGTGTACCATGGTATAGAACGGGAAACCAGATTACTACTAAATAACCTAACCTCAAAGCAACCAGATAACAAATTTCTAAAGGTGAGTTGGTGTATGCGAGAGAGTAGCGTTCTTCCACAGACAGGGGGAAGAATACTCGGCCACGCTGACCAGTCACCTATACGGGGATATAAGAAAATTAGCTGGGTGGAAACTCCATCCCCAGCTATGTTGCATTGAACCATGACATATAACACCAGGGGGCAGGGTAGGAGGAGGGGTAATGGGTGTGGGGGTAAGGCCCAGGGAGGGAAGGAGGGATGGACCGGGGGGAGGGGGAGACCCAGGAGAGGAAGGGTAGCTTCTCGTTTGCATAGACCTCCTAGGAAAATTTACCACATGGTGTAGGCGAGGAGGAGTCCCAGCCCTTTATGTGGGGTCACAGATTCCTGAAAGGGGATTGAGATAAACTCGACCAGCAACAATCCCATTCATATCTTGCACAGGAAGAGAGAAGAGGAGGGAGTAACCACCATCATCACTATGACGTGCCCCATACTACAGCAATGTGAATGCAAGTACCATCACAGGGAGAGGGAAGCGAGAGTGGTTGGGGGAGGGAGGTTGAATGGCACAGAAACATAGAAACGTAGAAGTTGTGGCAGATAAGGACCACAAAGCCCATCCAGTTTACCCATTTCTTTTTCTACCTTATAAATGTGCCATCGGCCTTTGCTCTGTCAATGGCCTATCTATTCATACTCATCTGTATTGCTCCCTTATGTCTATCCCATGCCTGTTTGAAGCCCTGCACTGTATTCATATCCACCACTTCCTGAGGTAGGCCGATCCATGCATCCACCACCCTTTCTGTGAAAAAGAACTTCCTCACATTATCCCTTAATCGGCCTCCCTCTAATCTCATGCTGTGTCCTCTTGTCCTGCTATTTTTCTTATATCGAAACATGTTAGACTCTTTCACCTTGTTAATGCCCTTAAGGTGTTTGAATGTTTTGATCATATCATCTCTCTCCCTCCTTTGCTCTAGGGTATACATACTGAGCTCCATTAATCTGTCCTCATATGTTTTCTAATGCAGTCCCTGCACCATTTTCATTGCCCTTCTCTGGACTGCCTCAATTTGGTTAATGTCCTTGTGAAGGTGCGGCCTCCAGTACTGCATGCAGTACTCCAGATGGGGCCTAACCAGTGTCTTGTAAAGAGGGATTATTACCTCCCTCTTCCGACTTGTGATAGCCCTACTAATACACCCCAACATCCCCCTAGCCTTACCTACTGCTTTAGTGGTCTGCTTGGATGATTTCAGTCATCTGTGATGATGATGCCTAAGTCTTTTTCTTCCCTTCTGACTGCCAGCAACTCCCCTCCCAGCCTATAGGTGGCTTCAGGGTTTCTCTTCCTTATGTGCATGATCTTGCACTTCTTTGCATTAAACCCCAGTTGCACTCTTCGGACCATTTTACCAGTTTATCCAGATCTCTTCTCATTCTTCCAACCCCATCTGGATCATTTACTCTGTCGCAGTTCTTCATGTCATCTGCAAACAGACAAACTTTACCCTCCAGTCAATTTGCAATGTCACTAATGAAGATATTGAAGAGGACTGGCCCCAGGACTGATCCCTGAGGTACCCCACTTGTGACTTGCATCTCTTCTGACTGTATACCGTTTACCACCACTCTCTGTTTTCTGCCCATCAACCAGTTTGCCACCCAGTTGACCAACTTCTGACCCACTCCGAGCCTACCCAGCTTATTAATCAATCTTCTATGTGGAACAGTATCAAAAGCTTTGCTGAAGTCAACTTAGGTGACATCAACTGCTCCACCTTGGTACACCACTCTGGTTACCCAAAGAAATCTATGAGATTATTTTGACAGGACCTTTCTATTGAAAAACCCATGCTGTCTTGGATCCTGTGCTCCTATGGATTCCAGGTGTCGCACTATCCTTTCCTTAAGGAGTGCCTCCATAATCTTGCCCACTACTGAGGTAAGACTGATTTAGTCTTAGTTCCCCACCTCCTCCTGCTACCACTCTTGTGGAGCTGGGATCACATGAGCCCTTCTCCAGTCTTCTGGGACCTCTCCTGTGCTCAGAGACTCACTAAACAGTTCTGATAATGGCTCTGCTAGTTCCACCCTTAGCTCCTGTAGTACCCTGGGATGTATGCCATCAGGTCCCATTGCCTTGTCCAACCTGAGCTTATCGAGCTCTTGTAGGACCCTTTCTTTTGTGAAGGGACTAGTGCACACCTCCCTCACCCCTGTGTCAATGGTGCTGAACTGTGGGCCCTGCCCTACCTTCTCTTCAGTAAATACTGAGCAAAAGTATTCATTTAGGATAGATGCTTTCACATGGTCCTCCTCCATACATGCCCCTTATCTCCTTTGATCTTAGCAATACCCCCTCTGGACTTTATCCTTTCACTAATGTATCTATAGAAAGTCTTGTTACCTTCTTTTACTGTTTGTGCTAGTGTTTTTCCTCGGTTTGGGCCTTTGTCTGCCTTACTGCCTTCCCTGCTTCCATTAGGGAAGTTTGGTATGCCTCCCTATCTTCATCCCACTGCGTTCCCTTATATTTCCTGAGGGCCAGCCTTTTGGTTCTGACCTTTTCTGCTACTGCGTGACCCATATCTGTGGGGGTAAGTCCCCTTAGGAGTCCCATCCAATAATCCCAACCCCTAAGCCCTGAAGCAGCCCTAGTGAGCATCAGGCCCCTCCCTATTCAACAAACCACCCTCAGGTAAATATCAACAATAAAATATGAGAGAAGAGGAGTTCAATCTTTGATGGTAGGAGCCACATTAGCAGCTTGGCAGGACGCTGAACATACTGGTTCCTGAGATGCTGCCTTTGTAATCACTAATAGACCAGGTTTAATAGGTAGTCGGCCTGGGTCTTCACAATCTTCCAGGTCCTATGGTAGATCCACCAAGGTGCGGGTGCCTGAGACCTCCATGAATAAGTCCTCAGAAGTTGAAATAGCTGATGGTGCATTCTCAAGGGGATGCTCTTCCTTGGTTACTTTAGCTGGCAGAGCAGCTGCTAGGTCATCGGAGGGAGAGTCATGACCGCTGGAGGAGCGCTGCCTTATGCGGAGCACCTGGCCTGATCCACACTGTGGCAGGGAGGGAGTAGGTGCGCTTGCTGAGAATGCCTGGATGGTGTCTTTGCTGTATCTGGGCCCCAATGAGTCCTTAGTATGTGAGGACCTCGGGAAGCACCAAATTGTGGGACCGTCTGGGCAGAATTACAGTCCTCCCTGAAGCTGGTACCAGAAAAAAGGTTCCCCCTGCCTTGCGGGCATTCTCCTGGAGCCCAGAGCCTCTTGGAAGGAGTAGTTCTGAGGGATATGTGGGGCCAGTGTTTGGAGGCCCATGTTTTGATCTCTTGGGGGGGTCTCAGCTAAGATGTCTCTGCCTTCACAAGCCACATGTATGTGGGTGAGATTTCTGAATCCATACTTAAAACTTTAGCCTCCAATAGTTTTTTAATAGGGATAAAGGCCTTTCTACGAGCTGCAGCCTCTGATGAGAAGTCCCTGAAGAAAGACACCATAGCCCCTGCCACAATATCTCATCCTTATCCCTCGCTGCCCTTAGCACCCTTTCTTTTGTAGAGTATTTCAGCAAATACGCGATGATGGGTCGAGGAGATGCGTTAGTGGTCCAAAATCTGCTGGGGACTCGGTGGACCCTTTCCACCTCAATTGGACCTTTCCATCTCTCCCCTAGCATTTTTGGGATCTCCTCATTCAAGAAACACTCTATGTTCTGTCCCTCCAACCCCTCGGGGATACCGAGGATTCTAAGGTTATTGCGGTGCCCTCTATTTTCCTAATCCTCGGCCCTGCATCAGAGTGTAGCTAATTTGGCCTCATAATCTTGCAGCCACTGCAGTATTCTGGTCTGACCAGACTCCAGGTCCTCCGTTCTCTGCTGAGCCACATTCATTCGATTGTTCAGTGCTCAGACCTCGGCCACAGTACTTGACAGCGTCGCCAAGATAGCATCTACCCTGGTGAGTAGTGTCTCCAACATGGTGTTGATGTATTGTAAGGAGTTGCTGACATCCATCGGGTGGGAGGAGGGCTATAGGAAATCGACAGTTGGGCTGTCCTGAAAATGACTAGTAGAAGCCATGCTGTAACGTTAACAAATGCTGCTCAATGCCAGTAGCTGAGCAGTTACATGAGTTAGGTCATTTGTCAGTGCAGGCAGACAGGTAATAGCAGCGATTAAAGGGAGGATCAACATGCCACTATAGTGATGCTATCAGGAGCCCGCTAGGAAACATCGGGGCCTGTGCAGCCTACCCAGGTCCGAAATGGGTCGGGGAGCAACTGGCACCACAAGACTACAGCCGGAGTACTGAGTGCAATAAAACCCATGCCAGACAAATGAGAAGGGGCTAGAAAGGCATATTCATGCCTTAGGAGGGCAAGCCATCCCTGTATGTAAGATTAGAACACCAGATTGTGATAGCTGGGGACTGAGCTCAAAATCAATCTAAGCAGTCATCTTCCTTGGCATCCAGGCCCCCCTCCCCCCCCACACTATTTACAAGCTTAGTCCAGTCTTCAGCACTGTTTACCTTGTGTCAGGGTTATCATCCAGAACAAAGGAGGCTGCTCCCTGTAACACCCATGAATGACCTTAGGCCCCATATTCAAAAGTCCCTGGCTGCAATACGCAAGTGTCTGAGCCACACAACTGAGATGCACTGGCACAAAATAATGATATATTCAGAAGATTCACTGTGAGATGTGATTGCGCATGTCTGGCTGAATATCCCAAACATGTGCGATCATGCAGTGGGAGATGCATGGCGAGGCAGGTGATGTGAGCCTTATACAGAGCATAGGGAAATACGCGATAGGTGGCCACATGTGCTGTGTGCAAAATTGCAATATTCAGCCACGATATGCAAATGGCCTCACTGCACATTCCAAGCCCATTCTGCACATGTGCAGCTCATTACTGGAATGTATTCAGGCCAGTTTGCATACTCCAGGTATGGGCATTTCCAGCTTTGCAGTGCTGCACCACCACCCCACAAAGTTGAATAGGAGGCACTGCAGCCAAGCAAGCAGGTGTGATGGAGTGAGAGTGTGTGTGTGTGTATGTGTGTGTGTGTGTGTGAGTGAGAGAGGTGTGTGTGTGTGTGTGTGTGTGTGTGTGTGTGTGTGTGTGTGTGTGTGTGTGTATACTGCATTGGCCTGGGTACAGAGCATTACCCATAGCCATGTACAGGATCAGACTGGTGTACAGGGGGCCCACCTGGAAAGTGGTCACTGAAGCCCACCTGGACAGGCAACTGGGGAGGGCATGGGATGACACATTCTGATTGGTATTCCACATGCATGGGATACACCAGTTCTATATGCAGCATACAATGACCTGCAGTGCCCAACACAACCCTGTATGAGAGTGATAACTGCAAGAAATGGCAGTGTGCAGAAGGTGACCAGGTACCCAAATGGGTGGGTCCCACCTGTGTGCACCTATGGTGTACCACCATGTGTGTGTGTGCCACAGGTCAGTCCCTGGCCTGTGCCAGGCTGTCACTTGTACCACCAGGCTACCTGAGCATTGTTGTCCCAGACGTCACCCTGGGTGCATGCCACCACCAAGTGGTACCCTGCAGGCCACATTGGTGCAGGCTATGTCCACTGGTACATGTGCTGCAGTGTGACGATCTGCTCTGCTGCTGTGCTAGGGGCACCCAAAAGCACTGGCATGTGGTAGCTGGGTGTCAATGTCATGGGTGCAGTCTGGGGATGGCTGTCTGGGTGGTGCCCATGGTGTGCCGGCACCTGTGGCTTTGGGTACTTCTGTCCTGGCATGATTGCTATGTATGGGTGCCTGAGTACATCCTGTTGCACCTCCAAGGGCTGTGTTAGGGATGGCCTGTGTGCAGTTCTGCAGCCTTCCTGTGAATGGCTGGCCCTTTTATGCGCTGCATACATTATTTCTGTGTGATCGCATTCAGAAATGCATGATGTATCTCTCCTTTTGAATATCATGCTTGTGCATTTTTCTGACATGTGCCATGCATCTCCATTTTGGGCAGGGCATCTCCTTTGAATATGTGGGCCCTTATGTCTAGGGACTAAGGAATAGTCCACCCTAAAAAAAGTAACTAGTGGAATAAAAAGTATCCTTGGAGCTGTGTGCGTCTACTTATAAAATGCTCCCAGCTTTACTTTGGTTGCCACAGCATTGTGGTCACTTGCCACCTGACATGCCTTGAGTGTGATTTTGCCCTCATTAATACCTAGTACAAGTTAGGGGAGGGGGTCACTTTTCAGGTTTGTGTAAACCTCCCAAGTGAATGTTTATGACTTTCTTCACCAGTATGCCCATGTTCAGATGTTGAGGTTCACCACTCCTCTCAATCACATACAACACGTATGATTACATTGCTATTAGCAAACCTCCAGAGCCTTAAAAGTTACTTTTCACTTCACACATGTGTGCTTAAGGCACAGTCCTAAGGAAAAAATACTTTGTGAATTTACTACTAAAGCAGGGTGTCAATGTTCCAATTCATATACACCTGATTAGTTACTAGATTGTTTACTTAAAAATAAGCTTTTAGAAATGTTGTGTATTGTACCTTTGCAAGGATTTAAAATCCAGTTTATATTCACAAAGACATTAGGTTCTATGCAGTGATCAAGAAAAGAGGGTAGGCAGGTCTTTCTTAAACCTGGCTTTTAATTGCTGAATGATCTTGTACACTAGTATATGTGTGAGGGGGGCAGGGGGGGCCTGGCAATGCATTTATTCCCTGGACCTTTCCATCTGTATTTTCCCCACACTTTTCCTTTCCTTTAAATTGGCAATTGCAAAGTACAGTGTCTGTAAGGAACCTTTTTTTCCAAGCTGCAAAAAGCCTAATAGTGGAAAAGATGTCATCCCACACCTCAACTCTGGACCGTTGCTTGCCAATTGGAACAAATGTGCATGTGGAGGGTATAGCAGTTATTCCCTGGGCCTAGCCTGGTGCAATTCAATTAGAAACATTTATTATAATAAAATACATACAAGAAGCGGATATAAACTGCAGAGCAAAACTTGCTCTAATTGCAGTTTATGAATAAAGTCAGTGTCACTTTAACAATTTAACATCTGAACATCTGATGATTAAAATAACAGTTCTCTCATTAGCTGATTCACTGAGAATACCACCAACAGCTTAATCTGGTTCAAGGTCAGTTGGCATTCATCTGTATTCTCTCGGTCGTGCCTGAAAAAATAGGCAAGATTTGTCTAGTGCACTTACCCGGTCAACAAAAACGAAATAAATAAATTGTTTTCAAAACATTAATAACTGAGATAACTGTTTTCAAAATATTCACAGTACTTCAAGGCCATATCTCTGGGAGCCTTGTAACTCACAAAAAGGAAGAAAAAGTCTTGGTTCAGATTCATCCCACCTTTTGATATAGCATGGTTCAGCTCATATCTTGTCTCTAACTTTGCCTACTTTAGGGCTCCAGTTATGTAAAAGATTCAATTAAATTCAATTTTATTTTATACGGAAAGTATAGAGCAAAAATTGCCCATTTTCACAAACATCCAGTGGTCCAGAAAATTGATGATACAGAGAAAAGGTAAAACAAAATTTGCAAAATGTTATGGTATTTACAGTAGGAACAATGTATATGACAGGATCATCTAGATTAGAAACAATATACAGAGCACACAACAAAAGAGCCAATAAACAGATACATATTTATACAAAGATGTTGAACAAAGGCTATAATATCACTTTTATAATGCAGCACTTGGATTCCATGCCCTACATTGGGCACCATAATATGTGAGTGTAATGGCCCGATTTCAGTTACCAAACCCAAACTTGAAGCCAAATGTGTGGGAGGTAACCTACATTACTTTATACTAGTTCAAGAGCAAATCTTAATCCCAGTCTAGCGCACCTCACATAAATCCCACAATGTCATGAGTTTCACGGTACTAGCAGATAAAAATAAAAAAACACAGTATAACATTCAATAGGTTTTATTTTAAGCAACACAGTCTTGAAAAGCAAAAGATGGTATGCAAGCAATTAGCAAGTAATTAAGCAACAGTCCCTCTCAAATACATTTGTATCAGTGTGCTCTCTTAGAAGCATATTACATTGCTGGAGTCTTTTACTTCGGGGAAGGGGTTGAAAAGGTATGTTCTTTGAACAGCTTCCTTTTCAGCTGATAACCTCAGTACAAGAGTTTCAATTTCAACTTGGCATTTAACAAGTCCAGATCATAACAGTTTATACAGTTCTTAGCAAAACATGCACACACATTACTTAGCCACTTAAACCCAAAGCCCCCAAATAGAATCTCACTCCCAGCCCTTTTATTCTCTTGCCAAAGATGACAGGGTAATTAAGGAGTTTTGTCTGACAAGGGCTCGCAGTCTTTTACAAACATTTGTTTTTACCTGGTCCTTGGGGGAGTGATGCTTGCTGGTATTCTCTCCCTCGATGGTTTAATGTGGTGTAGTTGTTTGGAGCTGGTGGGAGCCTTGTTCCTGAATGACTTGTTGCATGATTCATGTTAGAATGCACAGGACTCTACATGTTGTTGTCTTTCTCCTGAGGTCCTATAACTTTGACTTGATGCAGATAGACTTGTTGCTGTAGCTGATGTGATGATGGTATCAGATGTTAAAATACCATCTTGATGGTGTTGGATGAGCAGAACACCATAGTTAATGGCATTAATTAAAAATTACCATTGTTCTTGATGCCATTGTTGTTCAGACATACCATAATGTCTCTCAAAAAATGGTCATATATTTATACAGTATATTTTACAGAGCAAACATTTTTTATCTCATTTCATCAGATGGCTAAGCTGAATTTTACTTGCATTTCAGCTAGGAACATTTGCTAATCATGCTTTCGCCTATGTCAACCAAACATAATTTGAACTCTGTCCAAGTTCATTCAAACCCATACATTCAATTAGACTAGTAATGATAAACATATAACAAGAGGTTCAAACTTATATAATTGAAAATAAGATATGAACTAGTCACAGGATGGTGACAATAACAGCCTAGGTATTTAACAATGTGAAAACTAATAATACATTTTATGCAAAATCAATGTCTTAAACATTTTTAGTCACATTGGTTTCATAACAAACTGTAGAGGTTACTTAACTCAGAAACCTCCATTGAGCGAAACTGACAGTATGACACCTTGCTTATGCTTATTTAGTGCTACTTATCTGATCTAGTCCTAAACAAGGTTTGAGATAATATTGAATCTTACACTAGATGTAGAAAACAAACTACACAACCATTTCAATCTATAGAAATGACAGCCTTGCTTTGAATAGAAATAGAACAAACATGAAATAGGCCTATTTCCAGGCCTATAATTCAAGTTTAAACTTGATCTGAACATATGAGACCCTTTATTGCCCACAGAGGGCACTTTTTATTTGAACATACAGTACTTGATGACCATTTCTCAGTTGCCAAAGCAAAAGGCATAAGCACTGTTGGTGGTTTTGCTGGGGTGGAAGAGTAAATCATTCTGGTTGACAAGCAAAAGGCTTTTATCATTGTAGGTGGTGGCATTGCTAGGGTCTCACTAAAGATTTTTTTAAGAATATTCCAGGTATTCAGTTCAGTTAAACAAATCTGTCTCATCACTTGGAAGACCTACCACATGTAGGTTTTTGTGGTGAGAGTTATTTTTCAGAGTTTTGAGCTTACAGTTAGGGGACACATTATCTTTTACTAAAGAGAAAACAAGAGCAGAGATAGATTCGGACTTTACTTTATGCTCTTTATTTTCCTCCTGTAGTGATATCATTTTCTTCTGTAGCCCAAATATTGTAGTGTCTTTTTTTAACAGTCATTGTAGATACATTTTCTCCACTTTTTCCATTACTGAAATCAGAATGAAAAATGTGTGGTTTGCCTCTTCAAAGGTGGCAATTTTCTTCAGCATGGGCATTCCTATACAAGGTCCAGATGTCAGAGTTTTAGTCAGGGTCAGAGGATTAAACCAATGCCTGCTATTGGGGCTCGGTCCCCCAGAAGGCTCCCAAAGGGTCTGGACTAAGCAATCTATCCAAAGAACTGATGTTCTCACTTTTTTGGAACTTGGTATGCTCAGGAGTCAGATTTGGCAATATCACAGTCAGTTTCTCTTTTCTTTACTTTCTTACTTAGTGTTTTCCTTCTCTCTTTTTAGAAGGCTTTTTAAAATTGGCATCCTGCAATTCTGAGGCATCTACCCAAGATGCTGATGTATTAAGATGGGTAATACTGAAAGACAAGGTTACAAGGAAACATTCTTTCCAGGTTCACAAGATAATTCTGGGCATCACATTGGAGTTGGTGGCCTTGAAGGCCACAACAGCATCCAGAGTAGGTCCTGTAGACATTCTTCCATCTGAGACCTCTTCTCAGTGTCAGAGAACTGCAGGTCTTGCACTATTTGTGTAGCTTGCTTGAGCCATGTGTTGAAGTCATCCTCCCAAATAAGTGTTGATTTGAATCCTAAAATGGATGGAACCCCTGTATTCCTTGTATTCCTTGCTGATGGTTGCACTTTCTCTATAAGGCATCCCACAGCATCCAGGATTTCAGTAGTGGATGAGCCTTCTGTCCCATCATGTTCAGAAAGTCCTTCAAATCCTTTTCTGTCTTTCCCATCTGTTCCAACAAATTTTCACTTTTTCACCCCAGCTTCCTGGGGAGACAATCCAGTGGTCATCTGAGTTTATCTCCATGCTATACAGGTGCCACATCTTATCTTTCTCTCCAGGAGTCAAGGATGCAGGCAGTTTCATGGAAGATCGGTCCTTATTAGGTTCTATGATTAGTCTTACAGTTTTGTTGCTTGGGGCTCTCATGACGTGTTGTGATATGATCCTTCCCATATCATAGAGACCTATAAACATAGAATTTATCATCAGGAATGGACCGCTTGGCCCACCCAGTCTGCCTTGTCTGTCTCCACAGACCCTGACTGGTCTCTGGCAAACCTCAATCCACCCTGCCTATTTATTAATATTCCCCATGTCTATCCCATTCAAACTTGAAGCCCCTACAGCTACTTCCACTGGCAGTCTATTCCAGGTGTCTACCACTCTTTCAGTCACGTACTACTCCCCTCAAATCACTCTAAAACTCCTGCCCCCAGCTTCATCACATACCCTCTGGTCCTAGTGCCCTTCTTCATTTGAAAGAGACTCCCCTCCTGTACCCTTTTCACCCCTGTGAGGTACTTGTAAGTGTCTATCATGTCCTCTCTCGCCTCCTCTTCCAGGGTGTAAATGTTGTGATCCTTCAGTCTCTTTGTAAAGCTTTTGTGCAACCTCTGCACCATTTTAGTTGCCCATCTCTAGACTGCCTCCGTCCTGTCTATGTCCTTTCTGAGATGTAGCCGCGAGAACTGGACACAATATTCCAGGTGTGGTCTCACCAGCAAGCAATGCAGTGGCAACACCGCTTCCCTCTTTCTGCTGGAGATACCTCTCCCTATTCATCCAAGCATCCCACTGGCTCTACCCACTGCTTTGTCAATCTGTCCTGCCACTTTGAGGTCATCAGATATGATAAACCCAAGGTCTCTTTCCTGATTAGTGACTGTAAGTACCTCCCCCCATTCTACACTCAACTCCTGGGTTTCTATACCCTAATGGCATGATTTGCACTTTTTGGCATTGAACCCCAACTACCATGCTCTTGACCACTCTTCAAGTTTCCTAAGAACTCTATACATTCTTTCCACCCCCTCCTGGTTGTCCACTCAATTACAGATGTTGCTGTCATCTGCAAAAAGGCATACCATCCCTTCCAGTTCTTCTGCAATGTCACTCATGAAGACATTAAGAGGACCAGTCCCAGTACTGAGCCCTACGGCATCCCACTGGTCACTCCACACTCATTAGAGTGAGTGCAGTTAACCACCACCCTCTACCACCAGTCCATTAACCAGTTTCTAACCTAAGTCACCACTTTGGATACCACACGTAAGCTGCTCAATTTTGTTATCTGTCTCCCGTGGGGCAAAGTGTGAAAGGCCTTGCTAAAGTCTAGATAGGCCACATCCACTTCCCCTCCTCTGATCCATTTCCTTGGTCACCTAATCAATGAAGTCAATCAGGTTCATCTGGCATGACCTTTCCCCATGACTCCATGTTGCATTTAGTCTTGCAGTCAATCGCATTCAAGTACCAGACAGTTTGCACTCTAAAACTCCCATAAGTTCACTCCTTGTTCATGCCCTCAGAGACACTGCTGACCAGGAGAACCCTTTCAAAGCCTAAACCCTGTTTCATAACACCATTTCCTGACTTTGTAAATGTCATTCTGAATTTCCCAAAATAACAAAGAAATTACAAACTTTTCTTAGAGGGGGGTATCCGTGATGAGACACTCCCGTGGTTCAGGGTGTGTCCAGATGGTAAACAGAAAATCCCTGCAGTGCTTCCAAAGATGTAACTGAGTCATTGTACAGATGCTTATGTTACTCACAGTTACTACTCTTGCCTTGCATCTGTGGAAGTTACAAACAAGGTTGAGGGGCCTGGGTTCATTAGACTCCTCGACTGGAGGCTTGTTTCAAGAAAGAGCAAAAATAGTGCAGTGCCTGTGAAGCTGTGAGATAAAACAGACAACAAACCAGAAGTCATGTGCATAAAAATGCAATCGTGCATTATTTTATTCAAATTAGAAAATAAAAAATAAAAATAATAAACATACAGAAAGGAAAAGGTTATTCAATGTCCAGTATCCAGCAAACTTTCTAATTTCAAAAATTCCTGAGGCTTAGCTTCAGCCTTTGCAAATAGAACTGTATGGAAACCAGACACTTCTGAGGTCCTCCTCGCTTGGTAGTCAGTATTCAACTGATTCCCTTATCTATATCTGTTACTCCAAGTGGTGGGTTTTCATACCTTTCATGGATGACATAACTGCCAGGTGATCCATCCCTTTTTGCTAAAACCAGTATAAACATCTTATTCTCAGGAGTTCCCCATCTAACAGCAGACATACGTTATCTTTTCTAGCCTAGACTCAACTCTTGTTTTAGTTAAGGGGTTTTGTTTCCATTTTGTTTAATCTCAAGATATTTTTAATAAGATAGTAAGTCCATGGGGGTTCCACTGGGTTTTGCAAGGGAATGGAGAATGAGGATGCGCCTCGTCTCCCTTCTCCTGCTAAACCTTGGAACTCATATCTTTTCCTTTTTATTTCCATTAAATCATTAAGTGTGACACTCTAAAATAGACAAGAACACGGCAAACGTACTTCATTTTTATCCCCAGCATGAGTGGCCATCCCACAGAAACAAAGAGCAAAAGGAATGGGGGGCCCCAGATACCCATTACATGTGCATCCACCACAGACAGGGCTCACCCTGTCACATACACCCCTGCACAAGAGGGCAATAGTCCTCACTGTTGGCAATCACCCCACCAGAACCCTGGAAGGGTACTCTGCCTCACCCACACTAGAAGTGCCACCTCAGGATCCATATGAATGAAAATACTAACATCAGCTGATACCATTCAATTCCTGATGCTTTCTGCACAGGCTTTCCAATACCTGTATAGACATCATCTTTCATTTGCATATCAAAACATGTATTTTCATTCAGGATAAACACGTGTACAATTCATTTATCATCAGCATTTGCCCCATAACAGGACAGAAAGTCAGCATTCTGGTGTTGGGACCCTGCTCTATGTTTCACAGAAAATCGGTAGGGCTGTAGAAAGCAAATACCAGTGCATAATCCTTAGGTTTTTATCTTCATCTGGTGCAGCCAGCACAATGGATTATGGTCTGTTAGCATGGTAAATTCTGCACCCACAGATAATACTTAAGGGACTCAATGGATCATCTCATGGCCAAGCACTCCTTCTCTATTGCGGAGTATTTTCGCTCCCTCCCATGGAGTTTTCTGGTAATGAATATCACTGGGTGCTCCTCTCCCTTGCTCTATTATGATAAGACAGCCCCTATACCTGTGTCTGAAGCATCTGTGTGTACCTCAAAAGGAATCTGAAAATCTGGGCTGACAAACACTGGGGAGGAAAATAGAATAGTCTTAATGTTCCTGAATGCGTCATTACACTGTGGGGTCTACTGGCCCTTGTTTGGGCATTTGTTCTTAGTCAGGTCAATAAGGGGTGTGGCTATGGTGGCACAATTTGGTATGAACCTCGTATAGTAAGTGGCAAATGCAAGAAAGGAATGTACATGTTTCTTTGTATTGGGAATGGGACTGTTAGCTATAGCCTCCACTTTACCCACATCTGGCTTAACCATATCTTCACCTATGACAAATCCCAAATACATAGTTTCAGTTTGGGCCACTGCACATTTAGTGGGGTTAATAGTCAGGCCTGCATCTTTGATAGATTGTATCACTGCCCTAAGTGTTCTAAGTGTGTTTTCTAATCTGCAGTGTAGATGACTATGTCATCCAATTAAGCGTCATATTACTGTGTATGATGTTTAAGTATTTGGTCCATATAGAACTGAAAAGTCACAGAGACACCATGGAGGCCAAAAGGCATGGTGCTAAACTGGTAGAATCCTAGTGGTGTACTAAAAGCTGTTACAGTATTTCCTGTACATGTAGTGTTAAAGGCATCTGCTAATATCCATTAGTAAGATCTAAGGAGCTAATGTACTGTGCGTTCCCTATTTTGTCTAAGAGGTCATCAATGTGGGGCTTGGAGTAACTATCAAAGGTGGATATTGCATTAATCTTTCAAAAATCCAGACAGAGCCAGATACTTCACTCCTTTTATGTACCACCACCATAGGTGAGGACTAGGCAGTATGAGAGGGAACAATAATTCCTAACTGTTCCATTTTGTGGACCTCTTCAATAACCTCCTGTCTGACCTTTCAGGCAACCTGTAGGCTTTCTGTGATTGGTGTTCTTGGTTTACTTTGATAGTCTGTACTACCCCTTTGGCCTCCCTGGTGTATTGGTAAAATTTGTCCTGAATTGATATAATAGCTGCTGTACATCCTTCTTCTGCCCTCGTGTAGCTCAGGATTAACTTGGACCTCACCATTTTAACATAGAAACATAGAATTTGATGGCAGATAAGGACCGCCTGGCCCACCCAGTCTGCCTATTTCCCTACCTAATGGATAAGCTGCAGATCCTAGTTAACCAGCAGCCTACTTTTCTACCTCCACCCCTAGAATTGCCTTATGGCTGTCCCATGCATGCTTGAATTCAACCACTGTTTTTGACTCCACAATCTTCTCCGGAAGGCTGTTCCATGCATCCACAACCTCTCTGTGAAAAATACTCCTTACATTACCTCTGAGCGCCTCATCTTCAAATTGTGCCCCTTGTTTTGCACACTTTTTCTGAAAGATGCTACCTCTTGGACTTTGTTGATTCCCTTGAGGTACTTGAAAGTTTCTATCATGTCCCCCTCTCCTCCTTTCCTCGAGGCTATACATATTAAGCTCCTTTAGTCTCTCTTCTATGTTTTCCAGTGCAGACCCTGCACCATTTTAGTTGCCCTCCTCTGGACAGCTTCCATCTTGTCTATGTCCTTGAGGAGATTGGGCTCCAGAACTGCACACAGTACTGCAGATGGGTCTCACCAGCTGTCTGTACAGAGGATAACAACTTCTGTTTTCTACTGGTGATGCCTCTCCTATGCATCCCAGTACCCCCCAGCCCTCCTTACTGCCCTCTCACATTGCTTGCCCACCTTTAAGTCATCTGATATGACTACCCCAGGTCCTTTCCATTTTGTTGTTTTAGTATCTCACCCCATTGTGTACTCTTCCCTGGGTTTTTGTTTCCCAGGTACATTACCTTGCACTTCTTAGCATTAAATCTAAGCTGCCATACATTTGACCATTCCTCTAACCTTGACAAGTCCTTCTCATCCTTTCCACCCCACCTTGTGCATCAACTCTGTTGCAGATATTTGTGTCATCTGCAAAGAGACATACTTTTCCTTCCAGTCCCTCTGCAATGTCGCTATAAAGATATTGAAGAGGACCGGTCCTAATACTGAACTCATGCGCACCCCACTAGTAACCCCCTTCTTCATAGTGGACTCCCATTTACTATTACTCTGTGTCCTATTCTCCAGCCAATTCTTTACCCAGGCTATCATCTTGGGACACACTCCCAGGCTGGCTAACTTGTATATTAATCTTTTGTGTGGGACTGAGTCAAAAGCCTTGCTAAAGTCTAGGTAGGCCATGTCCACAGCCCCTTCCTGATCTACTACTTTGGTCACCCAGTCAAATAAATCTATTAGATTTGTTTGGCATGGCCTTCCCACTGTGAATCCATGCTGCCTTGGGTCCTGTGCCCCTCTGGCCTCTAGGTACTCGACAATTCTTTCCTTCAGAAGTGATTCCATCATTTTCCCTATCACTGAGGTTAAACTAACAGGTCTGTAGTTTCCTGCTTCTGCCCTGCACCCACTTTTGTGAAGGGGAATCACATCTGCCCTCCTCCAGTCCTCAGGTACCACCCCATCCTCCCATGATTTGTTAAAGAGGGTAGTCAGTGGTGTCACTAGTTCTACCCTTAGTTCTTTTAGAATTCTGGGATGAATCCCATCAGGCCCCATTGCTTTGTCCACCTTCAGTTTTAAGAATTCTTTCAGAACCCTTTCTTCTGTAAATGGGCTGGTATCAACTTCTATATCCAGAGTGTTTCTATTGTTTGTTTTAGGTACTTCCCCCTCTTCATTTGTAAATACTGAGTAAAAATATTTGTTCAGTATCTCTGCCTTTTCACAGTCACCCTCTGCCCACCCCCTCCCCTTTATTAAGCCTCAATATCCCTCCATTAGTCTTCCTTCGCTCCCTGATGTACCTAAAAAAGGTTTTATCCCCCTTCTTAACTGAGTTGGCTATATTTTCCTCAGTTTGGGCCTTTGCTGTTCTGACTGCCTTCCCAGCTTCCTTTTGCTTTAACTGATACAATTCTCTGTCCTGCCGCTTCTGTGATTCCTTGTACTTTCTGAATGCTTTCTTTTTCTCCTGAACCTTCACTGCCACCTCCTTTGAGAACCATAGTGGTTTCTTACATGGTTTTGTTTTGTTTATTTGCTTCACACAAAGGATTGTTACCTCTGTGATGGCAGTTTTTATTATTCTCCATTGTTCTTCCACCCCTCCTTCCTGCCCATTTGCTAGTGTATTCCTTAGGCACTCACCATTTTGGCAAAGTCAGCCCTCCTGAAGTCCAGTACTTTTGCCTTGTATGGCTTGACTCTATTGCTGTGTTTATTAGAACCATACTGTTCGATGGCGCCTAGTTCCCAGATGGCTACCCACTTCTACATCTGTGATCCTCTCTCCATCTCCATTTGAGAGGACCAGGTCTAAGATTGCTCCCTCTCCAGTGGGTTCCAATACTAGTTGTCTAAGGCATGCCCCCTGTAGGGCATCTAGAATAACCCCACTCTTAGAAGTGGCTGCTGCAACTGCAATCCAGTTAACATCTGGCATATTCAGATCACCCATCAGCAATATCTCCCCTTTATCTGCCATTCTAAGTATACTTTCTATCATTTCCTTGTCCATTTCCTCCCTCTGAGAGGGGGGTCTGTATACAACCCCTGTGCAGATTGTGGTGCCATTGCCTGCCTCCAAATTGACCCACAGTGCTTCTTCTCCTCCCTGTTTACCCTTTTGTTCTGTTGCTTTGATTGCTTCTCTTATATAGAGAGCTACTCCTCCTCCTCTTTTACCCTCCCTGTCCCTCCTGTAGATAGTGTATCCTGGTATGTTTGCATCCCAGTCATGGTTCTGTGTGTACCATGTTTCTGTGACTGCCACGATATACAGATGTTCCTCCTCCATCAAGGCCACTAATTCAGGAAGCTTGTTACCCAGACTACGGGCATTGGTACTCATTGCTCTCCATTTTTTGATGGCTTTACCTTCTGTAGCAGCATCCCCCACTGACCTTTCTATCTTGGTCTTTTTCTCATTTAGTACCCCATTTCTTTTCTTGTTCTAGTCTTCTATAAGCAATCTCCAACTCAGTGTCAATCTGCTCTGGGTGCATAAACATGGTGGGCATAAAGGTAAGTTTCCCATACCATTTATGTAAGAGATTGGCATGGTACACTTTTTTATGAGGCTTTCATCCTGGCATCTCCAGTTCATAGTTGATTACTCCTGTCTGATGAAGGATGTTATAGGGGCCCTGCCATTTCATGAGAAGCTTATTCTCAGAGGATGGCAACAACAATAATACTTTGTCCCCAGGTTGGAAAGATTTACCTTTAGCCCCAGATCATATGTTTCTTTCTGTTTTACCTGCCTGTCTGCAGAATCGGTCTGCCTCGAGCCATTGCCACTCATCCACTTTATCATCCTCTTCAGGGTCTCCACTGCCCAGGCATTGTCCTGTAGTTCTGATTCACCTTGATCAATCCCTAGTTCCTCGTCCATATCCTCCAATCCAGCAGGCTTCATCCTCGTCTGTCTTCTAGTTCCAAGATTCAACCCAGGTCTGGGTTTCTCTCCAGTTTTCTCCGCCATGGCATGAGTCAATGGAAATGTTTTTGCCTCAGAACTCTGATCTGTTTGTATCTGTCTGGGTATTGGTTCCACACCCACTGATAACATATCCCAGGCAGTCTAGATGTACCAGAAATCCCATTTCTGACACCACTGTGAAGGTGTGGAATAAAACAGACACAACAAATCAGAAGTCAGTTGCATAAAAATGCAAATGTGCATTGTTATTTTATTCAAATCAGAAAATAAAAAAATAATAAACATACAGAAAGCAAAAGGTTATTCAATGTCCAGTATCCAGCAAACTTTCTAATTTCAAAAATTCCTGAGGCTTAGCTTCAGCCTTTGCAAATGGAACAGTGTGGAAACAAGCACACACTTCTGAGGTCCTCCTCACTTGGTAGTCAATATTCAACTGATTCCCCTATCTTTGTTACTCCAAATGGTGGGTTTTTATACCTTTCACGGATGACATTACGTCAGGTGATCAACTCCGTTTTGTTAAAACAAGTATAAACCTCTTATTCTCAGGAGTTTCTATCAAACAGTAAAGACGCATATGTTCATACATGTTGTCTTTTATAGCCTAGACTCAACTCCTCTTTTCTTGGTTAAGGGGTTTTATGATAAGGAGGTTTTATGCTTCCATTTTGTTTCATCTTAAAAGATAATTTTAATAAGATAGTAAGTGCATAAGGGTTCCACTGGGTTTGCAAATTGAATGGGAGAATGAGGATGTACTCCTCTTCTTCCTTCTCCTGCTAAACCTTGGAACTCATCATATCTTTTCCTTTTTATTTCCATTAAATCGTTAAATGTGACACCCTACAGCAAATGTATTTCATTTTCATTCCCAGCGCGAGAGGCCATCCCATAGAAACAAAGAGTGAAAGTAATGGGGGGAGCCTGGACACCCTACACATGAGCATCCACCCCAAAAAGGGCTCGCCCTGTCACAACTTCCACTCAAAGTAAGATGCTGTAAATGTGATTGATCAACTGTGATACAGTACCAACCCACTACCTCATAGGTTATGAACACCACCCTAAGACCAACCTATTATAACACTTAAATTCAACAAAAACACAATTTGGTATGTTACAAATAATATACTCACTAATAATATGCTCACACCCAAAATTATGGGAAATAACAACAAAACTTTTTAAACTGCAATAATGTCCTGCAAAAGGAAAGGTGGTTAAGCAAACAAGCATTTATCTTGATTATTAGCAGTTCAGGCCTCTGATGGGAAACCTCCCTACACCGCATATTTATTTATTTGTTAACTGGTGGGTACACTTGTCCCAGGGACTGTTTTCAGGCAAGATCTGGGCCATCAAAGTATTTATTTATTTATTTGTTAACTGGGTGGGTACACTTGTCCCAGGGACTGTTTTCAGGCAAGATCTGGGCCATCAAAGTATTTATTTATTTATTTGTTAACTGGGTGGGTACACTTGTCCCAGGGACTGTTTTCGGGCATGATCTGGGCCATCAATTTATTTATTTATTTGTTAACTGGGTGGGTACACTGGTCCCAGGGACTGTTCTCAGGCATGACCTGGGCCATCAAGATGGCATATACAAGTGAACAGAAAAAACACATACATGACAAGAGATGACTAGCATGGTACAGTAGTCAATTACCCAGTCTGGGGTGCATACTAGTTCCAGCCAATAATTACAGAATTACCATTACAAAGATAGGGTTAACATGGCAAAGTTAGAAACATGACTCCTGGCAATACATTAAAACCATGTGCCCAGTAAACAGAAAATATAACAAGTGCCTAACTGGGTTTTAAAAGAACGTACCAAGAACATGCCCTGATTCTGTATCGGGAGTGCACTTGCAGGTGGAGGTAGCTGTAAGGACAGATTTATAATGTGATTTGAAAACAAAGTTTGAGTCCAGAGAGTGTAGGGAAATTGGCATGGAATTTCTGTGCTAACTGTACTGTTAGCCCGAATCTTTATTGTCAAGATAATTTAACCATGATAGTTCTAGAAGTTACTGGATACCCAGGCTAACTTGCAGTTTTAGGTCTGATGATGATGTGTTGCCCAGGATCTTGTGTTGGTGCACTTAATTATTTACTACAAGCTTGCAACATTAGCAACCCCACCTGACTGACTTTTGCTATTAGCTTATTAAACCACAAACTTGTAATCCACAGGGAAAGATTGCAATCCAAGCAACAAACTTTGTAATCCAAAAGGAAGCTTTCAGTTTAACTTCCAGTGTCTTTCGGATAGGGATGGCTAGGCCATTACCTACTTGTCTGAAGACCGTGAGCTTGCTGGCTGGTGAGAACTCAGAAATGGCTCTCTGATGGTCTTGAACTTCAGGTACAGGCTAGCACTGATGGCTCAGAAGCAGGCAGGCAGGACCTATGACTGAGGGACTAGTTAGCTCTCACTCTCTGGTGGTTCCTCTGGCACAGCAGTCACAGCAGTGTACAGCATGTCAATGTCCAGGTGAAACCTAGATTGGAGTGCTATTTCATCTCTACCTGGGGACATACGTGATTCTGAGCACCCAGAGTTGAAAGTCACTAACCTCACTCTTCCCTCAGTCACACGGCAAAGGCAAATGTGGCTGCTCTGCTACCTATAAGTTCCAGCAGCAGTTCTTGAAGCTCTCTGAAAAACACTCTTAGAAGTTATCAGCAATGGTCAGTTCATATTGAACTTCAGCAGGATTTTATAGCAAAGCAGCAACCTTCAGCTTTGAATCCACTAAAGACTTCAGCTCTCTCTCTCAGTGCAGTTGGCTCTTTCAGATGCCCAAGAGAACTTCCTGAAACTCTTCCCTGTTGTGGGAAGGTTCCAGTGCAGGTCCCATCTTTCTGTTATTTGATTGCCTGTATCAGCTGTCAGTCACTTATAATGGCCATACTATACATAGGACTGGTGCAGAAAAACCAAGCAAGCTGCCACCTAGCTCACAGAGTGCTTCTGGTATTTCCTGCTGTGACTCTCTGGCTTCTAACTGGCCATTCCTTGAGGTCAAGGGTCTCTAAGATGGCAATGACCATACCATTGCAGAGCATGGACTACAAACTTGCTTATTCCAATAGGCATTTGGCCCAGAATGCTGGAAGTGAATTTATTGTTGTATGCTTTCCTGAAACTGATGTCCAGTGCATCAGTGATGGTTGTGGTGGCCTGGTCAAACGCTCAACCAGGTCTTTCTTTGAATGCAATAGCGCTCTTTTGTCGACAGCACAGAGCACGGGCAAACATCTGTTTCACTTTCTCTTCACCATCTGATCCAACACCACTTTCAGTCAGACAACAGCCGGCAACAAAGGCATGCCAGCCCTGAGCCTCTGGTGCCCCAACTGAAAGCCAAATCATGGGTGAGATTATATACAGAAGGGACAGACAAAATGGCAGGGGTGGCACTGTACATCAAGGAAGATATAGAGGCCATGGAAGATACTGCTTTGTGGGATGAGCATGGAATAGAAGCAATTTGGGTGCACTTGACAACCAAAGAGGGTAAAAATAAGGGTCTGAGTAGTATACAGAATGCCAAACCAGAAGGAATATGAGGACAAGCAATTAGGAGAGGAGAGCAGGAAGGCATCAGCCAAAGGGGAAGTGTTGCTGGTGGATGACCTAAATATGCAGATTTGGACTGGGAAACCACACTACAGGTAGCTAGCAGTGCTACAAATCTGGCACTGGTGGATGTGATGCAAGACTGTTTTCTCATGTAGTGGGCTAGTGATCTGATTAAAGAGGGGCCATACTTGATCTGTTACTCTAAAATGCTGAGCTAGTCAGAAGAGTAGAGGTAAGGGAACTAATAGGGTCCAGTCACCTAAATACAGTGAGTTTCAACATAAGCACAGGAGCACATCATTCCTGTTCGAAAACTGTGGTGTTGGACTTAAAGAGTGGACTCTGGCAAGATGGGAAATGTTGAGAGATATACTGGTAGGGGTAGAGAGCAGAATGGGCAGAAACCTAATGGGATATCATATTAAGTGGTGCAAAGGGAGGTTATGGCATCATGCATAAGACAGATTGGGAGAACAAAAGCACAAACAGCAATCTGTTTTTTAAGAGTGGTGGAAGAGGCAGATGGGCAAAAAGTGTAGAATTTGAAATACAAGGGAGAACTGGCATGATTATCTGAAAAGCTGAAAGAGGCCAGAATAATGGTAAGAAAATGTAAGGCAGAAACAGAGTTTAAAATAGTGGAGTGGATCAAGGAAGGGTGAGAAACATCCTTTAAGTACATTTAGGGAAAAAGGAAAACCAAGAATGGTATTATCAAAGAAGAATGGGATAGTAGAGAGGAATGGGAAAAAGGCTGATTTACTGAGTGATTTCTTTTGTTTAATATTCACTGTGGATGTTGCTCATTTGGTCTCTTTCTTTTGAATGGGATCATTTACTAGAAAGGCTCCTGTTATGTGCATACCTTGGATTGTTTTCTGCTTTTTCCTCCATTTATTGTTCTATTGTCCTATTAATTTACTTGTCTATGTTTCACTGTTTGCTAGTTATTAGGTATTGTGCTTGTTATTAATTGAAAAATTCAATAAACATCTTTATGGCAAAAGAATAATATTTACTGTGGAGGAGGGTCACTACTAGAGTGTGGAGTATGTGCCAAAATGCGGGGGGGGGGTGATAGGACTCTGGTTAAGATGAGTCTCAAAAGAAAGGGTGCTCAGGAGCTACAACATCCTAAAGGTGGGCAAAATGGCTGTTCCTGACTGGTTGCCCCTAGAGAGCTTAATGAGGTTGGTCAGACACCACTGGCAGCATAATTGGCAAATCTTTTACTTGTGCCCTGGAGTAGGGGTTGGTTCCAACAGACTGAGAGTAGCTAATGTTGGGCTACCCTACAAGAGAGGAAATTGCAGGCCAGTCAGTCTAACCAAGATTGTAGAAAAGTTGTTCATTCAGGAACAAATTGTGGAGTTCTTAGACACAAAATGGGTTGCAGGACAGGGGGCAGCATGGGCTTGTAGCAGTGAGATATTGATAAACTAACCTGACCGACTTCATTGATTGGGTCACAAAGGCAGTGCACAGAGGCGAAGTAGTGGATGTGTTATACATCAACTTTAGCAAGGCCCTCAATTCCATTCCACACAGAAGGCTGATAAAAAAAAGCTGAGTGACCTGGGGGAAGGGGACAAACTGACCAGGTGGATAGAGAACTGGCTATGGGGCTGGATGCAGAGAGTGGACATTAATGGGATTAACTCAGAGCCTAGGAGAGTCACAGTTGGGTGCCTTATGGTTTGGTTCTGTCACTGGTGCTCTTCAGTATCTTCATTTGTCATACAGGAGAAACTGTACCAAGCTGTCTCTCTTTGCTGATGACACTAAGATATGCAGTAGAGTGGACAGTGAGGAGGGAGTTAGAGAAATGAAAACAGACCTGTAAAATGGGAAATGAGGAAAAAATTAGGGTACCTAACTGAAAAAGCTCTGCAGAGCAACTACGACTGTGAATGCATTAACTAGATAAGGGTGTTTCATGGGCTTAAACATAAACATTTATTTATGTATTTATTTAAAAATATCAGATTTATAAACCTTTGAGTCAGAGACTCATTTACAAAGGCACCTTTGTCAAAACTAATACAAAGACAGCACAGTTAACAAGTCAAAGAACAATGGCTCAGAGAGCAGACAGTTAAAACAATCATTCACTGGAGATATATGGGTTGGTTGCAGTAGATAAACAGATTACATAGGTTAGGCACACATGCACCACATCAGGGGCATAGTTTTTCTTTTTTAAGAGGGCAAAGAGTGCTAAAAGTCCTGCTTTCATAGTAAATCCGAAATCATTAGGCTGTGGGTCTGGGGACCACCTAGGCCCCAGAAGCTATAAGGTTTTCGATGCATTCTGGTGCATTTTGAGGGTCATTTTGACACCATTTGGCTACTTTTAACACCCTCTTTGCCTTGTTATAAGCAACCAATATTCCTATCTAAATAAGTACCCTTTTATTTTCTTTAAAAATTGTCAAAACTAAAGCAACTTCTTGATCAGTATCAAGGAGCAGAAACAATCTCTTATCCAGAAAATTCAGTCATAAAATATTTACATTGGTAACCATCGTGCACATCACATAGGATTTAACATGCTGTTAAAATAAAATACAGGATAAGGAACGGACCATTTTGGAGATGAGATCCTTACAGCAGCAACCAAACAGTCCCAAAAACAATGGTGCATAAAACAAATCCATTTATACTGATAATGGCCAATCCAAAACATGAACCTTTGAGTGTGAACCAGAGTTTAAAACTGAAGATGACTGCTATCCATCAGCACAAACCCCACTGCAAAAGGGATGTCAAAAGCTCTACTTGTGTCTGCAAATCCAGCACAAGTGCTTGCATGGTCTGTGGGGAAATAAAAAAAACTGCAAATAACCAAGACTGTGCACACAATAGTGCCCCAGACCACACCCTACCACCTACAATAGAAGGGAAGACAGTGCAAGAATACTAGACATGCCACCAACAGCTTAATCTGGTTCAATGTATGTCAGTTCTCAGCTGGCATCCATCACCCCTCCCAGAGGGCTGCTGTATGCCAGCTGAGGGCCCTCCCCAGGAATGAGGTTGACAACAGACAGAACTGTTTAGTCCTCCTTTCCCAGTGAATAATACATGCTGCAAACATTCAGTCAAATCTGGGAAAACAACAAGTGGAATGTGCAAGTTTTCTATAGTAAATGAACAGCTAGAGCGAAAGGACGTACTAAAGTGGCAAGCTGCTTTTTAACTGGGTGAGCAGTGAACACATTTCCAAACCAATGAGTGCATGAAGGAATGATGAATGTAGCAAGACTAGTCCAAAAATGGTTTCAACAGGAAGGAAAGTAATAAAAGGATTTCATGCATACATTCAATGACCCTTCTAGATTACTCCCATTGTAGCCACTACCCTACCCCACTAGTACCATGTAGACATACACACTTCCTTTTAACAGTAAATTTCCTCAGCAATATTTATTTAAAAGTTTATCAAAGATACATAGATACATAGATACATAGACAGTGTGGAAAGCCCATTAAAATTCTGTACCCAGTCTGCCATTTGAGCTTGTAAGTTCAGTTTGTTTTCCTAGAAGTCTGTTGCCCTTACCCTGACCTCCAGAATTCCTTTTATGTCTATCCCATGCATTCTTAAATCCTGTGATTGTTTCAGCCCCCACCACTTCCTCTGGCAGGGTGTTCCACTTGTCCACCACCCGTCTCTGTGAAGAAATTCTTTCTCATGTTTCCTCTGAATCGTCCTCCTCCAACTTCATCCCATGCCCTCTAGTCCTGGAACATCTTTTTCGCTTAAAAATAGTGTTTTCCTGCACCCTGTTCCTCCCTGTAAGATACTTGTATGTCTCTATCATATCTCCTCTCTCCTCCTCTCCTCCAGGGAGTACATGTTCAGTTCCTTCAACTTGTCTTCATAGGGACTTGTGATGCAATCCATGCACCATCTTTGTTGCCCTCCTCTGAACCTTCTACCCTGTCTATGTCCTTACGTAGGTGTGGTCTCCAGAACTGTACAGTGTACTCCAGGTGGGGCCTCACTAGTGTCTTGTATAGCGGAATTATGACCTCCCTTTCCTGCTGGTGATGCCCCTGCCTATACATCCCAGCATCCTATTTGCTTTACCTGCTGCCTTGTCACACTGTTTCCCTACCTTTTGAGGTCATCAGAGATGACAACCCCAAGATCCCTTTCCTGCTTGGTGCATGCTATATCCTCACCCCCAACTGATATATTGTGCCAGGGTTTTGTGCCCCATATGCATTATCTTGCACTTCTTGCATTGAATTTCAAATGCCAAACCCCTGACCATTCTTCAAGTTTCTGCAGGTCCCTTCTCATTCTGTCTATGCCCTCTGGTGTGTCTACTCTGTTACAGAGCTTTGTGTCATCGCAAACAGTGAAATTCTGCCTCTAGGTCCTGGCAATGTCACTGATGAAGATGTTGAATAGGACCGTCCCAGCACTGATCCCTGTGGTACCCCACTGGTCACTCTTCCTCTGTGGAGTGACAGCCATTTACCACCACCCTCTGTGTCCTGCCACCCAGCCAGTTACCTACCCACCACACTACTGTCCTGCCCACACCCATATTCCTCAGTTTGTGTAATAGTCTTCTATGTGGCACAGTGTCAAAGGCCTTGCTGAAGTCCAGATAGGCCATGTCCACTGCCCTCCCTGATCCACCTCCCTAGTCACCCAGTCAAAATTCAACGAGGTTGGTCTGACATGACCTCCCCTGGTGAAACCATGCTGCCTTGGGTCCTGTAGTCCATTGACAACCAGATGTTCCACTCATCTTTCCTTCAGTAGTGCTTCCATGATCTTCCCACCACCGAGGTGAGGCTGACTGGTCTGTAGTTCCCTGCTTCCTCTTTGTTCCCACTTTTGTATAAGCGGACTACATCTGCTGTCCTCCAGTCTTTGGGTACCTCCCCTGTTTCCAGTGATCGGCTAAACAGGATAGCCAGAGGTTCAGCCACCACATCTCTTAGTTCTTTAAGGACCCTGGGCTGCACCCCATCTGGCCTCATTGCTTTATCAACTCTTATTACTTCCAGTTCCTTCAGGACCCTTTCTCTTGTAAAGGGACTTGTGTCCATTTCTGCACCATTCTCACCCCTTGTACTCCCTTCAGACCCATTAACCTCCTCTTCCTCAGTAAAGACTGAGCAGAAATACCTGTTCAAAAATGTCAGCTTTACTGTTGTCATCCTCCACGCGGCCCCCATCCTCCCCCTTCAGTCTCACTATCCCTACCTTTGTCTTTCTTTTTCACTTATGTACCTGTAAAAGGTTTTGTCCCCTCTACCCACTGATTTTGCAATGTGTTCTTCTGTCTGAGCTTTGGCTTCCCTTACTGACCTCCCTGCCTCCCTTTGCTTCTCCTGGTACTTATCCCTATCCCCTTCTGCCTGTGTCTTTTTGTATTGCCTGAATGCAATCTTTTTGGCTTTCACTTTCTTTCTACCTCTTTGGAAAACCATAATGGTCTCCTCTTCCTTTTCCTCTTGCTAACCTGCTTAATGCATAATTCTGTTGTTCTTGTAATCCCCATTTTAAATACTGCCCACTGTTCTTCAACCCCTGATTCCTGTCCCATTCCCCTTAATGCCTCTTTCAGGTGTCTCCCCATTTTCCCAAAGTCTGCCCCCCTAAAATCCAGGATACGTGTTTTTGTGTGGTTTGGTTCTGCTCTTTCTGCGATTTCAAACCACAATGACTGGTATCAGGAAGACAAAACAAATTAATAAAAAAAAATAAATATTGATGAGGAAATCTACTGTGATATGAACCAGTATATTTCATATACGTTCAGGATGGAATTACATTTGTACATATAGTTCATAGTGTACTCTCAGCTAAACTGCAAGACAGAATTGTGGGGAGTTAACATGAGACAATGGTCCAACCCCTCACATGCATAGCAACATTAGCCATCATTGGCAAGTGGGGGAGGGTAGTTCCATCCAACAGGGAGGCAGTATAGCACAGTGGGTTAAGGCTCTGAGCAGCAGATCTAGAAACTGTGGGTTTCAATACCACCACCGCCTAGGTGCATAGTGTCTGACCTGAGCAAGTCACTCAACTTCCTTGTGCTCCCAGGTTGCATCTGGAAACAAGCTTCAGCTTAGTGTTCTACTCCTGGTTAAACAATGTTCCCTTTCCCAACTAAGATCCAGACTTAGTTCTGACTGTACAAGTTTTAATTTCATTTCTTTGTACAATAACTGAACTTGGGTTGATTGGACAGGACGGACTGACCTCTTGGTAGTCGGTCAGGTTGTGAAGGAGAACTATGAAGCCCGGGCCTCAATCGGAGGAGTTGGTTTAGGTTACCAAAAAAAATCAGTGAGGGCCTGGATGGACCTTGGACCAGTCATAGTGCCAACAAACAGCCAAATGACCCGGTCTCAAAAAATGTGAAAAAAAAACATAAGCAAACCCAAGCATTTTAAGTTTTTAGAGCCAAGCCTGGTTACATACATAGCATTACTAGTACTACTATCTAACTGTTACTAGTCTGGGTGGCAGTGTTACACAAACACAAGACACAGCAGCCTGCTAACAATAATGTAGCTTTTTTTTGTTGTTAAATCTATAGGACTAGAGTTGAAGGTACCTACCTATCTGAGCCGGACTCATGTCAGTCGGTATACTGTCTACTTTCTACTCTCCTGTTCTTCTTTCTGGCTGGCAGCAAATGCAACATCCTGGTGCCCCGGATTGAAACTTTGGAAATAGAAATAAAAAAAAAAGAAAGAAAGCCCAGCCCAGCCCAACAGCAACCAGCATTACAGTTGCCCCTGTCGAGTCAGTCCCAGATGACTAAGTGAGTTTGATTTGTACATTTAGTCCAGCTCCTCTTTGGTCCAGACCACAGCCAACCCTCCGACACAAGCGTCGCATGACTATGATAAGGAGTGAGGACATGAGGAATATTTTTGAATCAGGGCAAAATGGAGCAGACCTGCAGATATGTTTTTTATGGCACATTTCAAGCTACTTACACTCCTTGTGCCACGCTGGTAGTCTCGAGTATGGTATGGTCACTGCAACTGGCTGACAATCAGAGTGTCAGGTTCGAGCAGCCAATCAGGACAGTATTAAAGGTGTAAGGTGCATCAAATTGGGACAATTTAAGGAAAGGCACTCCCCCCAACACACACACACACACACGCCTTGTCCCGTTTCCTCAGCTGAGTAAGGAGAGAAGAGTGAAAAATTAAAAAAATTAATAAAAACGGACAGAGAAAAAAAGTCCCGGTCACATTTCTCGGGAGGGCAGCCTGCCCCACCTGCCCCCCCCCCCATAATCTACGCCACTGCACCACATCAAGAAGACCAAAGCAGTTCAAACAATATACAATAGCTAAAGCAAATAGACATCAGGAGTCAAAGAGAAGCCCAGAGTGTTCACATGAAGGCTGTTGCACACACAAACTGAATCAAAGTATAGTACATTGAGAGAGGGAATATTTAAGCAATAAGGTATGACAGGGTGTGTGTTATCATGTAATTACATCACTCCTGGGGTGGGTTGAAGCACAAGGTGAAGCTGAGTATTTAATTATTTATTTGTAAGTATTTATTTGATCCACTGGATCAGCAATATGTGCACAAGCTGTGCCCAGTGCAGATTTTACAGCACTGGTCCTCGTGTGGTGATCTGGGTTTACCCATACCACACTGCATATGGCTTTAGTGATATACTGTACAAATGGCTGCAGAGTCTAACCCACTGAAGGTTGAAGTTTCAGAAACCATTATGCTACAAATACCAAGACTTACTCCATCCCTCACCACCCAGTCACAATTAATCCTCTACCAAAGTCATGCTTAAATACTGGTGCCTCTACATCCATGCCACTAAGCTTTTAATGCCAACATGCCTCCTTTGCTGCTGTGAGTTAAACTCTTTATTTAAAAACATTTTGTTGAGAATTTTTTTTTTAGTATATCCATGGTCAGGAAAAATTAATCTGTAAAATAAACCAAAATCCCCATTTATCAGTTCATTGAATCACAATACAGCATGTCATGAATTTTTCAGATCTCTGTGTAACCTACAGTAAGTCAAACAGAAATTAGACACAAATGCCTACCTATTTGCAAGTGAAGCAAATGTGGTTATTATCATTCATTTGTAAATACCTATAGTCACAGACAGGGTTCACATTGCTAGACTCTGGGTAAGTATGACAAGTTTCCTAAATACTGGTGCTTTATCCAGCTGTGCTCTGCTTGTGTGTGTGTGTTTAAACTTGTAACTTTCTATAGTATATTGTATACCACTGTGAATCCTGGCTGCAGTGTTCTTGCTCTGCTGTGGCTAAGCAAGACACTGTAACAAGACACTGGCCTACTGTAGGGGCTATTAGACATCAAACCAAAGGGTACTCTGTGAAGACTAAGTTGGAGAAGATGCAATAAAACAAACTTGAATGACAGCTCCCAGATGTCATAAAACACCCAGGTAAAATTGGAAGAAAATTCTCTCACAGCCTAGGCAGAAACAAAACACTGGATTGAAGTGAGAACTCAAAACCGGTAGTAATACATAATCCTGATTTTAACATGCAGTTTTCCTTTAAGAAGATTCAGTAGAATATAAACAGTAGCCCAGAACTGCCTGCCTGAGAATGAAGTCAATCAATCAATCAAAATCTTTATTTATTCAGGCGAACATCATTGAGCAGAGCTCTTTTACAAGATGGACCTGGTTAGAACAGGGTCTGGTAACAGCCATCATAAAAAACATATAAATACATGTAAATAAGTATATAAACACAAACACAATGGTGCAGTAATGGGGGAGTCAAATGATAAAAGGGAGACAAGGCAAGCCATAACAGAGGAGGATTCAAATACAAGGGGGCAGGTACACCATTGAACCGTACAGCTGTATATAAACCATGTTCTCTGTATAAAAGTACCAGTTAGTTCCTTTACTGGGGCAGTCACTAGTACTAGCCATGAAAATGGCTTGGAGAACCACCAACTAATGGCAGATGGGGTACTAGGAGGGGTATGTAATATGTAAGCAAAGGATAAACATTGTGAGAAATGAAGTCCCAAGGATAGGTCGGTAGAACTGATGTGGAGGTGGGGGCCTATGGGGAGAGGGAAAGGGGAGTTAGGACTTTTATAGTATGATTGCGTGTAGATTGTGGATGAGTGCAGTATAGAGTTGTGAAAAGAAGGCTGGAGAAAGCGGGAAGATAGAACACTATAAAAGGGAGTTGGTATATTATTTGGAAAAGGGCAAGGCTGGCTCTCTTGCTATGCAATATCCTGCAAAGTAACACACTGACTGCTCTTAGGATGGTGGTGTTGAATGCTGTGAGTTGCCTAGGGGAACTTGTTATGCAGAAAGTTCCAGGAAGTGTTTAACCCATTCGACTTCTAATAGCTTTCTATGATATCTGTACTATCCATTTGTACAAGTCAACTCCACTTCTCAAACTTAAAAGAAAATACACTTCTCCACAGACTCTGTTTACCAAGTACTGTACCCATGATTAAAATAATGTGAACCCCATCCCCCAAAATGTGCCCTCACGTACATGCATGATTTATCTGTAAAGACAGATACATTTATTTCTAAATGCATTACTAACATCAATGCTTTCAAGGTTCTGAAACTACTAAAAAGACAAATGATATATATATATATATATATATCAATCTATCTATACACAGTATATACTGTATATATATATATATATATTATATATATATATATATATATATATAGATAGATAGATAGATATGTATGTGTATATATACACAGATAGATAGATAGATAGAATATGGTAAACACATATTGTTAGTCCCAAAAGCTGCACTTTATTTTTAGTATATAAATGTTTAAGAAATACCTGAAAGCTGTCTATTTTCCTTAGTTTTTAGACACTTCTTAGTCTTTCCTTTTGAGACACCAAGTGACTTTGATAATCATTTGTTCCACGGGTTTTTAAGTCAGTTTGAAGGCATTTTAAGTATCTTCTGTTCTCCTAGACCTTAACAAAATGCAGGGGCTCCACAGACTTGTTGTTCCTTGGTCCACACCCTATACTAGTGAGTCTTCTTTCAGCATAATAGAGCCACCTCATGCCCCTCCCTCATGAATAAAAAAAGGTGGGATGTACCTTTGGAGCTTCTTGGTGGAGGTGGATGGACCTTACTCAAAAACAATGCTGCCTCCCACTACTCAGGTTCCAGTTCTTGTACCACTCATTTAAAAAGAAAATAGTACCCTGCAACCATTCGACTAACATGAAAGTGTATTTATTTGAAGTAGAAAACATTTCTTGAGGAGGGTAAGGCGGAGGAGACTATTCACACCTTCAGTCAGTTCCACGGACAGAAAACATGACATCACTCCTTTTGTACATGCAATACTCCTGTTGGCTCTGCCGACAGTCATACTAAAAGGCAAAATGATGCACATTAGTAGAAAGAACCCTAAAACAGACTACTGGATGGGTGGAGCAAGGGTGATACAGACAACTGAGGAGAGAGAGACCCGGGGATCATCATTAGTGACAACCTCAAGCGACAGCCTCAAGTCCACTTCACAGTACAAAAAAGCATGTTGAAAAGTAAACAGAATATTGGTATGTACAGAATGTTTGACAGTAGGAGGAAGGAGGTGATACTGCCCATGTACTGTACAGAACAAGTCTCTGGTAAGGCCACTCCTGGAGAATTGTATATAGTTCTGGAGTCCACACATCAAAAAAATACAGTGACCATATAAAGACCATACAAAGGAAGACTACAAAGATGATCCAGAGGTAATAGGGGACGTCATATGAGGAAAGGTTGGCAGACCTTAATGTGTATAGACAGGAGGCCAGGAGGAAGAGGGAATATGATTAAGACATTCAAGTTTTTGAGCATAAAAAACAGAATGGATTGTAAGGGCTTGTTCATGAGGAACAAGGACACAGTAACTAGAAGACATGGGTGGAGACTAGTGGTAGAAGTATCAGGAGGGACGTTAAGAAGTTTTTCCTCATGGAGAGGATGGTAGACAAATGGAACAGACTGCCCAGAGAGGTGGTCAAAGCCACAACTATGACAGGGTATAAACTTGGATGGGACAGATATGAAAATAGTGGGACCCATAGGCAGAAAAGGGGAAGGGGTAGCTGGGGAAGAGGTGATGATCAGCTACTAGGGCTATAAGAACATTAAATTCAGCCCAGCATTAGCCAGAGCATGGAGCTAGACTAGAGAATGGGTTGACTACACGGAACTCCAGCTCTTTCTGTGATACTATATATGTTTATAGTACAGTCTGTTCCTATTATTACCAATTCTCTGTTTCCTTTTATTTTTCCACAAGCTTAAATAAGACATTGCAGTCCTACCATAGAATTCTCTGGTGGAATATAAACCACTTCTAAAGCCATATTCTTGTTTCTGCCCAATACCAAATTAATAGCTAAAAATCCACAGGAGGTGCACTATCAACAACAGTTCTGGTTGTCGCAAAGTAATAGAGTAAACACTCCCATCTCTTTTTCCCTTTCTGTCAATGTGAAATATGATATATGACTCAAGTCTAAGACTCAAATTGTTAATTTTGCAATCCAACCATGATTCAGAGATGGCAAAGATTCCAGGGTCATTCATTCTTACCCAGGTGATGAAAGTACGTACTAATGTACCCCTTTTTCAGAGAAGCTACAATAACAACTAACTAGTGAAGAACCAGGGTTCACATTTATTTATTATAAAATGACAAGAAAAATTCCTGGGCTCTGATTGGTCAGTGCTGACCTTCAACACTGATGTTATCCCAGCAGATCACACTTATTCAAACAAGCATTTGTCAATGCCAATGTTGTCTTGCTGGCATTGACATTGGTAATGCCAGAGTTAGAGATGCATAACAGGAATGGCAGTGAAGTACTGAAGTGACACCAACCCCACCCCCATCCTGTAGAGACTGACAGGCATTGGGATGTGCCTTTGGGTCATCAGCTATAATGCTCATGCCATTGCACCTCACCCTGCATGGTGTGCTGGGGTCTTTGGTGTTATACAGGGTGGGGTGCTACAGGTGGGAACCCTAACACCATAGGCATGTTGGTATTTTCACTCCAAATTTCCAACATGGGCTTTTTGTGAGCCCACCTCATGAAAAGCAGCACAATCAGTTTGTTAGCTGAAAGGTGGTTTTGCACAGCAGGTATGCCATTTGGCAACACAGGGACAAAAACACATTTTGGGCAGGATGTGGAAAATGACAACTGTATTGTTCATGAGGAGGCATAAAAAAATGGCAACATTGAAAATCTGGAGTGAAAATATGAAAATATGAAAAATTGGTGAAGTCATGAGCATGCATAGAAACTGCGCAACACACGTCCGTAATCCAATTTTTGGGGGAAGTTTGTTAGGCACGTTTTTAACATAGTCATTTTGGGACCTCCCCTCATGAACAGTGGTACTGTGATTTTGTTACTCTGTCCCAAAAGTTGATTTCCCACAGCAACCACGCCATTGCATGCCACAGGTATGGAAACACATTTTGGGCAGGATATAAAAAATGACAGCTGTACTGTTCATAAGAAGCTGTGAAAAAATGCCAGTGTTGAAAATCTGGCATAGAAATATTGCAGATTTGTGAAGTTACAAGGGTGCGTGGAAACTGCACAACGTAAACATACAATCATTTGGACTTTGGCTGAGGTTTTCAACATAGACATTTTGGGCCTCTGCTCATGAACAGTGTCACCATCATTTCCTCAAACTGTCCTGAAAACTGATTTCACACAGCGACTGCGCTATTCTGCGCCGGACGTGCGAAAACGCATTTTGGCCAGGTTATGTAAAATGACAGCTGTACTGTCCATCAGGAACTGTGCCAATTATGAAAATCTGGAGTGAAAATATTACAATTGCATGAAGTTACCAGCGTCTGTAGAAACAGCACAACACACGCTCATAAAACAACCATTTTTGGGATTTTTTCCACCAAATTTGCAACATAGGCTTTTTGAGAGCCCCTTCCCCACCCCATGAACAGTGGCACTGTCATTTCATTACTCTGTCCTGAAAGGTGATTCCATGCAGTGACCACAGAATCACCTTTTGGAACTGAATAATGCCATGACAGTGACTGAATTCATGAGGAGGTATCCGAATAACCCCATGTTAAAAATTTGATGCAAAAATTCCAAAAAATGCCCAAGATATGCACCAAAGTTGAAAAACCTCTATTTATGCCATTATACAGCTTACCGGCATTTTTTCAGTTTGCGGTCGGCTTTGAAGAGTGCAGACATGTTCCCGGTCCACAGAAGATCGCGACCAGACTCCAGAGGTAAGAATGGGGTGGGGGGTGGGTGTGAGAAGGCAGGGTGCACAGAGGGTGGGTGCAGGTTGTGGGAGGGGCAAGGAGACAGCGAGGGACTGTTTTCTTTTTTCACAGGTTAAAAAAAAAACATTGCAGGACTGTTTTTATTTTTCAGGAGATTTGGCACACTGGGGTGGGCTCCCAGCATGCCACCTAAGTGTTTTTTTTGGGAGGATGCTTTAGCCGATGGAGGATTGGGCACTCCCGTCAGCACACAAGGAAAGCGGGGGGGGCAAGAGCCGAGAGGGATTGGGCACCCCCCTCAGTATATAACAAATGGAGGGTGGAGTGCTTTATGTCGACTGGGAGTGTGCTCCCCCGTCAGCACATACATTGGGGCAGGGCATGCCAACAGGGGGATTGGGCACCCCCGAAGTCGGCATTATTGCTGGCAGTGTGCCGCCATGTTTTGTTTTTTTGTCTCAGCAGGTAAGCATGCAGGAGGTCCATTGGTGTGACGAGTTTTGCTCGCATTGCAGCGGACCTTTCTAGATGTGTTCACCTGCATGGTGTGGTGCCTGCAAGCAGGCTGATTGAGGAATGAGGGACACACCTACTGATGCATGCCCTGCATCGCTAACAGTGACTGTGCCTCCAAATGTGCTTATTATTTCAATATGCTGGCTATGCATGCACGAGCCAACATAAAAGAGACCACTATGGTTCTCTAAAGACATAGCAGAAAAAGTAAAAGCAAAAAACCTAGCATTTTGAAAGTACAAAAAGACACAGAAGGAGGAGAATAGGAAAAACTACCAGGAGAAACAAAGGGAGGCAGGGAAGGAAGTTAGATGCTCAAAGGCACAAACAGAGGAAGATATTGCCCAATCAGTAAAAGAAGGAGATAAAACTTTCTTTAGATATACAAGCGGGATGAGGAAGATCAAAGAGGAAATAGTAAGGATAAAAGGGAAAAAAGGGGTTTGCGAGAATGCAAAAGAATGCAGACATTTTGAACAAATACTTTTGATCAGTATTTAAAGAGGAAGGGGTGGGTGATGGGCCAAAGATAAGGGACCAGGGCATTAATGGCAGGGAAGTGGACACCAGTTCTTTTACAGAGGAGAAAGTCCTCAAGGTATTAACACAATTAAAAGTAGGCAAGGCAATGGGACCTGATGGAGTGCACCCCAGGATACTGAGGGAGCTGAAAGAGGTGCTGGTTGCACATCTGACAAGTCTGTTCAACTTATCATTAGAAACAGGGGCAGTTCTGAGGGACTGGAGGAGGGCAGATGTGGTCTCACTTCACAAAAGTGGAAACAGGGAGGAAGCAGGAAATTACAGACCTGTCAGGCTGACTTCGGTAGTGGGCAAAGTAATGGAAACACTACTAAAGGAAAAGATAGTGGAATACCTTGTGACCAGTGAATTAAAGGATCTTAGGCAACATGATTTCATGAGGGGAGGTCTTGCCAGACAAAGCTGATTGAGTTCTTCGACTGGATAACCATAGTAGTGGATCAGGGAGGAGCAGTAGATGTAGCCTAACAGGATTTCAGTAAGGCCTTCAAAACCGTTCCACATAGAAGACTGGTGAACAAGCTGCCCTGTCTGGGAGTGGATCAAAAAATTATAAACTGGGTAAGAAGCTGGTTAAACAACAGGAGTCAGAGGGTGGTGGTAAATGGTGTCCACCATGGAGAAGGATAGGCGACCAGCGGGGTGCCTCAGGGCTCAGTATCAGGTTCGGTCCTGTTCAATGTCTTTATTAGTGACATTGCAGTAGGGCTAGAAGGGAAAGTATGCTTATTCGCGGATGATACAAAAACCTGCAACAGAGTAGACACACCGGGGGAGGGGGGTGAGGGATGATTGTTGGAAGAATGGTCAAGGTTTTGGCAACTGGGTTTCAGTGCAAAAAATGCAAAATCATGCACTTGGGACACAGAACCTGGGGTGGGGACTATATACCAATCAGGAGGAGAAGTACTGGCAACCACCAAACAGGAAAGGGACCTGGGGGGTAATTATTTCTGATGACCTGAAGGTAGCCAAGGGTGGTAAGGCAGTTGGGAAGGCTATCAGGATGATCGGGTGCATAGGGAGGTGTATCACCAGTAAAAAGAAGGAGATAATATTATCCCTGTACAGATCACTGGTAAGACCCCATCTTGAGTACTGTGTCCAGTTCTGGAGGACCCCACCTCTGGAAGGACATTGATAAGGTGGAGGCTGCCCGGGTGAGGACAACTCTCCCTGTGCCCTGTCACAAGGGAAGTTATGGGATATGTCTGGGGTGGGGTTGGACCCAGGTAGACCAAGCGTCACCAGGTCAGAATAGGGTATATATCTCTGGGATCAGAGCAGGTCACTGGAAGACAATAATGACTGAGAAGAAAAGCCCTAGAGAAATATTTAAAAAAAAAGAATCCACTGAACTAAGACTGTGACACCCCAAGTGTGCCTCACAAGCACTTTGTGTAGTAATCAGCTTAGCCCTGCCAATCCCCCATAGAGTGAAGACTTTATCTGAGATTCTGGATGAGAATCCTTGCCTGCTATCCATATCATAGGGAGACCCCACCCCGAGGACCCAGTCATACATAAATATTAAATGATACATTCATCCAGCACCTTGATTACAAGAGGGCCACAGAGGGTAAAGCAGTCTGTAAGCTCCTCCCAGTGTCTAGGGGTATTCCTGATGGTAGTTAGGGAAGGGAGGCACTTGCAGCCAGAACCACAGTCCCAGAAATTAAAACTCTTACCTGGGTTCCGATTAGTGGTCTTTGTGGGGTGCAGTGAGTTCAAAGAATGGGGAATAGCAGCTGCAGGGGCAAACTTAGTTAAATCACAAAGTGCATTAATTAAGTCCATTGTCCACTCAGGAGTAAGAGAAAAAAAATTATTTAATTGTGCAAAAACTGATAAATCCACTCCATAGAGAGTGGGATGCATAATTAAATGGTGGGCAAGTTTATGGGCACAGAGCCCAATACAGTCTGTAGTAAATGTTTGTTTCCCAAAAGCTTATTCTACAGTGCTTCCCTCAGAGCCAAGGAGGCTCTGCAAATCCTGGTAGCAGTACTTTGCAGCAGGCCGAAACAGGACACAAATGATCTTCCTCCAAACTTCTCTCCCACACATTACATGGCTTCACTTTTCCTTTCCCAGACAACCTTTGGGCACCACAAATATGGCTACAGACTTGAATGCAGCTTATTGCAGCTGGTCCCAAATCCTACTGCAGTGGTTGATTCTGGAGTTCTCCCTAAACATGTATGGTGTGCCTACAAACAGAGACCCAAAAGAAATGGCTATGTTCACTCATGCTGAAGCCAGTGCAAAGCTTTGAGCATCCCAGGGCATCATAGCACCAGCAGGACCCTGACGATCCCAGAGACCCAGACCACTGTCTCCTCTTTGGCTGCATAGGTTACAGGGCATGCTCCCTGGCCAGACCACTGTGCCACAGAAAGGGATACAGGTTGCCACCACTACCTTCCCTACAGTACAGGCTGCCACCACCGCATCGCCCCAATGGCCTGGCACTCCCAGGACTCCACTTGCTCACCCCTCGGACAAGGATACCAAGACCCATCTGTACTGCCCCACCTTGGTGCCAGACATCATGAGGTAGGTCACACTTAGACTTTCTGGGCTCCAGCCCCCAAAATTGTCACAGGTGGTCCCCTCACTGGCTCAAGCTCCCAGGCTGCATCTGAACTGCTACATTTACTGCCAGTCTTCAGGTAGTGGGGGCGGGCAAATGGCCCACCCAGCCCCAAACCTCAGCCCTTATGGCTGAGCACACACAGGCCACCTCTTTTGTCTTCCTCTGTCCCAGAGCTCCCTCTTTGTGTCAAACCTCCTTTTAAACCCTCTGGGTGAGCCTCCTCCCGCCAGCAGGCAGGCCCAGTTCCAGACACAGTAGCTTCAAAATTTAACTAGTAAGCTCAAAGGGGCTTACAAGTAGAAGAGTTGTTCTCATGACATTTTTATAACTGCAAATATCTAAAGTTCAGTTCTGATTTTACATAAATACAGTCAGATAGGTAAGACCATTAGTGAGAGACACGTGGTTTGTGTAACCCAGTAATAGTGAAGCAAACAAACATAACAGCAGCAATAATCAAACAGATTGCAGCATGAATTGATGGTTGTGACTCAGTCCATGAGCCCCATAGTTTGTTCCATGCAAGCCAAGTCCTGAATTTAGCATCCTTTATGCCAATGAGCAAGAACATATTGATATGGCAATTACTCAACCTGACCAGGACTATAGCTCATGTTTCCTGACTGATAGGGATCCGTGGCAACTCTCTTCCCACTGTTGAGGGGTGCCTGCAGTACCACTGTGTTCCTTCACAACAGTACTGCCCTTAGACATCAATTTGATCCCAAACTCATCCAGAACTGGGTTTGAGGTTCCGGCTGAAGTCTAGATTTATAGAACACACACAAAATGAACTGCACTTACAGAAGGGAAGCAGTGCTGTTGCAGAAGGGAGGCACTCACTCCCAGCTTCAAAACTACTACAACAAACATACCTGCTGCACACTCAGAGTAGGAAGTATACACTATGTAACAAGTTGCTATTCTGCTCCATGTCATTTATTCCATGAAAAAAAGATATCAGTCCATCAGTACATCCAAAAGCTGCATAGTATAATTAAAAACAAGTTTACTTAGCTTTAGCTCAGTGGCTACTAGTAATGACATAGCTACCTCCTACACCCAACACCACGGAGCTTTGACTCACCCAAGTCTTTGTCAGGGATGGGCTTACAGGTGATAGAGCCACACTTAAGTAACCAGTCTAATTTAAAGATACTGTTATCATTATTGGTGAGTAAATCTGGTACAATAGTGTGGCTCTCACAGCTAGGAGTATAAACATATTATATCTCAAAATTCATTTTACAGGTGTACCTCATATACCATACTGTACCCATAAAATAATAGAAAACAGTACAATTATGATACCATATTAATGCCATATTAATAGAAAAGTGACGGGTGGGGAGGGTATTACTTCAAATAACCCCACAATTAAAAATGTTAAAAGAGATATGAATGTCCTTGGTTAGGGAGATGATTGAGAGCACAAAGGATAGAAAACACTGCCATCTGTACTGTAAGGCACTGTGATTGCCCCATTATTATATGCCCCAAATTCTAATACTACAAGTATAGCGGCCCAGCATCAATCTTACCAGCTCTGCTAGTTGAAGGTCAGAGAGATGATATAAAGATAAAAGGAGGATGTCAGATATGGTCCCACAGACTGAAAAGAGAAAGGAGAAAAAAGGATATTGTTAATAATCATCAATGTAGATATTCACTCAATACATACAGAGCAATAAAACCTTTCAATATTGATACTAGTGACAATAATCTAATAAATCAAATTGGAGATGGTCCGCTAAATTATGTAAAATTATATTACTGAAAAACCTATGATAGTGGGATTCAAATCAACTTGGAAGGGGGTTGAGGGGCTTTATTGAGTGTTTTGAGATGTACAACTCAGGTTAATGTAAGTTGTACTTTACTTAATTCATTTTAACATGGTTTATTAATTTCTACTCTGAGGGTGTAGTAGGGTGTTTGTTGTAGTAGTTCTGAAGGCTTGGTTTACACTTCTTGTTCCAACGGCAGCTTTGCTGAGCTGCAGTTCCAGTATGTCCTCTCAGGGATCAACAAATGGTATTGGTGCCTTGGTGGCCTTGCAAGGCCTGACACCTGTTGGCCTAATGGGACCAGTGAAACACTGGGCCCCCAGCCACCTAGGAGTCACTTGGCATAGGCCTGACCCAGGTCACCATGAAGACTGGCACATGATAGTAGAGCCACTCCTGTTCCCGACTGCCATACTCAGTCACATCCAAAGGGAACCCAGCCAGCCTGCTGCTGCAAGGCTCATTTTAGCAGGAAAACATAACACTCATCCACTAACCACATAATGTCACAAAGTATAGTGCAAAAAATTAAACTGAGTGACAACTTTACTAATAAACTTACACATATAAGATGGTTAAGATGCCCAAGGTGGCAGCAGCAAAACTCAAGGTTTCATTCTTGTAACATTTTTCAAGAGTAGTGTCTTATCTATCTTACATGTGTAAATTTTATTTAAAAAGTTGTCACCAGTTTTGCACTATATTTTTGTGCCAGTGACATTATTTGGTTAGTGTGTGAGTGATAAGTTTACTGCTAAAGTGAGACTGTTTTCTTTTCCACTTAAGCACCCCCTTATTGGTTCTGGAGTGCATATTTTTTGCAATGTGTGCACTGCAAGGCCTTTCAAAGAATGATAGAATCATTTCTGAAAGAAAGAATTGTTGAGTATCATTTCTGAAAGAAAGAATTGTTGAGTACCTAGATGCCAGTTGGGCACAGGACCCAAGGCAGCATAGATTCACAGCAGGAGGGTCATTTCAGATGAATCTAATAGATTTCTTTGACTGGGTGACCAAAGCAGTAGACTAGGGAGGGGCTGTGGTCATGGCCTACCTAGACTTTAGCAAGGTATTTGACACAGTCCCACACAAAAGATTAATAAGTAAGTTAGCCAGACTGGGAGTGGGTCCCAGGGTGATAGCATGGGTAAAAAATTGGCTGGACAACTGGACACAGAGGGTAATAGTACACGAAGTCCACTCTAAAGAAAGGGGGGTTACTAGCAGGGTACCACAGGGTTCAGTATTAGGGCCAGTCCTCTGTAATGGCTTTATAAGTGATGTTTCAGAGGGACTGGAAGAAAAAGTATTGCCTCTTTGCAGATTGCACAAAGATATGCAACAGGGCTGATACACAAGGTGGGTGGAAAGGATGAGAAGGGACTTGGTAAGGTTGGAGGAATGGTCAAAAGTATGGCAGCTTAGATTCAATGTAAAACAGTGCAAATTAATGCACCTGTGAAACAAAAACCAAGGGGAAGAGTACACAATGGAGGGACCTGGGGTAGTATATCCGACAACCCAAAGGTAAGCAGGCAATGTGAGAAGGCAGTAGTGAGGGTTGGGGGATACTGGGATGCAGAGGGAGAGGCATCACCAGTACAAAACAGGAAGTTGTTATCCTCTGTACAGACAGTTGGTGAGACTCCATCTGGAGTACTCGTGCAGTTCTGGAGACCCCATCTCTGCAAGAACATAGACAGGATGGAGGCAGTCCAGAGGAGCATAACTAAAATGGTGCAGGGTCCGCATCAGAAACCATACGAAGAGAGAATAAAGAAGCTTAATATGTATACCCTCGAGGAAAGGGGGGGGGGGACATGATAGAAACGTTCAAGTACCTCAAGGGAATCAACAAAGTCCAAGAGGGTAGCATCTTTCAGAAAAAGAGATGTGCAAGAACAAGGGGGCACAGTCTGAAGATAGAGGGGTGCAGCTCAGGAGCAATTTGAGGAAGTATTTTTTCTCAGAGATGGTGGTGGACGCATGGAACAGCCTTCCTAAGGAGGCTGTAGGGTCAAAAACAGTGGGGGAATTCAAGAATGCATGGGACAGACATAATAAGACAATTATAGTGGGGGTAGGAGGAAGTAGGCTGTTGGTTAACTAGCATCTGCAGCTTATCCAGTAGGTAGGGAAATGGGCAGACTGGGTGGGCCAAGCTGTCCTTATCTGCCATCAAAGTCTATGTTTCTAAGGCTTCCTCTTATCTCTAAAACTCCTTCACTTCACCTGTGGTGCCATATATTTACCTACTTGCATTGAGCAAACAACTTTGTCCCCACCACTTCCCCAGTCCTGGACATGGTCCACTATAAACCCAAAACAGGGTCTGGGGGTACATGTGTATTTGTGTGTGTGGTGTGGGGAGAGTCAGAAAGAAAGCTAGAAGAGGAGGATGGCTTTTTAGTACCATACCACATGTCAAATTGTGATGAGAACTCAGATTAGGGACAGTCACATGGATTGGAGAGGTGATTGTACATAGCTCATTTCAAGTGCAATATATGTCTGGCAGATTTAATGGTGTCTGAAGGAGCATTTCAGCTAGTGGAAACAGCAGAGGTGAAGGCCTTTTCTCCAACTGTTTTATGCATCCTTGGTATTTGAAATTGATCCTTTCCTGAGATCTGAAGTGATAGGACTGTGAAGACTTGAAATGAGTCATTGAGATAAGAAGGATAAAGCGTCATGGATGCACTTGTAGAGACAAGAGATTACATTTAATTCACATCTGTTGTCTGAAGGAATAATTTTAGGCTCAAGTACAACTAGTAGTTGTGGGCCATTCTGTTGCATTTTAGTGCAAACCTATGGATATTATTACACATCAGTGTGACCTTATGCAATACTGTGGGGTCTGCTGAACTATAGACTTCATTTGCAATTTACTCTTGTAGTGGCAGAAGTGATTGCTTATTCAGGTGCTTTCTAGTTTGGAGGTCTGGCCAGTTGTGATTTCAGTATAGTAAATTCAGTTTTTTTATTTGATTGCCCAATCTATGTGCTCACAGAAGGTCAATCTAGGATTGAAACAAACACCGAGCTATGTGAAGTGCAGTACAACATTGTCAGTCAGTAATATACTAACAAACTAATTGCCAGCAGATTAGGCCTTACGGTCTATCGAGTCTGCTCGAACCTGAGATACCTAGTTGCACGAGGACCCCCTTGTGTTTCAGAAACCCTATCATCCATCCCCACCCCCTGAGCCATGCCATCATCTGATACATCCACTTTCTGTGTCTGTCCCACCCTCTCTTGAAGCTCTTCACTGTGGATTTCTGAACCAGCTCTCCAGGCAGTGCATTCCAAGGGTTCACTACCCTCTCAGAGAAAAACCTCCTCCTCTTTCCCCCCTCACCCTTCCACCTTCCAACTTCAAACCATGCCCTCTAGTGATACCTCCCTGCTTTAGTCTAAAAATCCCCTCCATGTTTACCCTATTTATTCCCTTGAGGTACTTGAAGACCCCAATGATGTCAACTGGCTCTCCTCTCCTCCAATGAAAACAGGCAGAGCTCCTCAAGTCTGTCCTCATATGTCAAACTCTAGTCCTCATATCATCTTAGTTGCCCTCTCTGTACCTCTCCAGAGCTGTATGTCCCTCTTCAAGTGTGGTCTCCAGTACTGTACACAATACACAAGTGTGGTCTAACCAGTCCATTGTAGAGCAGCAGAATCACTTCCCTGCTCCTAGAGGTGATCCCCTTACGATGCATCCCAACATCCTGTTTGCCTTGCTAGCCACTCTTCTGCACTGCTCAGAGTTATTCATACATGCAGCCACCATGACCTCTAGGTCTTTTTCCCTGTTGAGGCCTCCAGCGCCTCCTCCCAGGGTGTACCTGTGTTTGGGTGTCCTGCCCAAGATGTAACACCTGCACTTGGTGATATAGAAATTTAATTTCCATGTGTGAGCCCAGCTTCCAGGGTGTCCAGGTCCCTTGCAGTGCCAACCTCCCTCTTCCCTCAACTACTGCTCCCATCTTGGAGTCATCAGCGAAGAGACTCATTTCACACCCTATACCCTCCCTGATGTCTGATATGTATACATTAAACTGTATCGGACCCAGGACAGAGCCCTGCGGTACCCCACTACCGATCTCTGTAGGGTTCGAGAGCTCCCCACCAACCACTACTCTCTGGGTGCATCCAGCTAGCCAGTTTTCAATCCATCTGACAAATCAAAGGGTCTACTCCCAACTCTGTCAGTTTCTCCACCAGACCATTGTGGGGGACAGAGTGAAACACCTTGCTGAAGACCAAGAATAATACATCCACAGGCTTTCCCCTGTATAGTTCTGATGTTACCCATTCACAGAACTCCACAAGATGGGTTTGACATGATCTACCTGGCACAAACCCATGTTGCCGACTATCCAGACCTCCCACCTCCTCCAAGTACACCCCCAATCATTTCTTTAGTATACTCTCCATTAATTTTCCCACCACTGAGGTCAAACTGATGGGTCTATAGTTACCTGGTACTTTCCTCGACTCCCCTTTATGGATTGGCACCACATGTGCCTCTCGCCAATCCCTAGGTACCCTCCCTGTCTCAAGCGACCTGTTGAAGAGCTCCACCAGGGCTGCAGCCAGTATGTCCACCAACTCCCATAGTACTCTCTGATGAATGCCATCAAACCCAGGAGATTTATCTTTCTTTAGGGCCTTGAGAGCTACCCACACCCTTTCGGTGGAGATAGCATCATCTGTCCCCTCCACCTTACTGGACTTTTTGTCCTAATCCTGATGTGACTCCCCTGGGGTACCTCTCCCTCTCTCTTGCTCCATTTCTGTTGCTCCCTTGATCCCACTCACTACTGCTTCTATCCCCATCATGCCTTGCTTTGTAGATATCCCATCCCTCCCTAGTGAACACAGAGGTGAAGTACTTTGTTTAATACCTCTGCCTAGTCCCTCGCCTCTTCCACCCACCCTCCTTCTGATCTCAATCTGCTGAGATGGCCCTTAGTTTTTCTCTGCTCCCCAATGTACCGGAAGAACCCCTTTTCCCCCTCCATGTATCCCCTGTGCCTGCTGCTGCTCTTTACTGGACTTTGCCCTCTCACCATCCAGGTGACTCTTCTAGATGCAAGATGGTACATTTCCTTTTCCCTATCCACGCTTGTTGTTTTATATTTTTTGTAGGCCGCCTTCTTTTCTTTGACTGCTACCTGAACCTCACTGGACCACCAGCATGGTTTATGTGACCTTGCTCCCTTACATTTCACCTTAGCGCAGGTCCTGACTGCCTCATGAAGTCCCTGTTTTATGACCTCCCATCTCTTTTCCACATTTGTCATTGATGTAATCCCCTTCAAGTGATCTTTGAGAATATTTCCCATGCCCACAAAGTCTGCCCCTGAAGTCCACTGCCAGTGTCCTAGATCTCCCTCCACCCATGCTTATTTGAAACCAGACAGTATTGTGGTCGCTCCCAGTCAGGGTATCCTCTACAACCAGGTCCCTTACCAGATCCCCATCTGCCAGAACCATGTCCAGGACATGCCCCTCCCTTGTGGGCTCCATCACATGCTGTGTTAAGAACACATCCTGGAAGCCATCCAGCAGCCTCTGGTCCTTGGCCACCTTAGAGGACATGGTTCCCCAGTTTGTACTTGGCATATTAAGGTCCCCCATCAACACCACTCCTTCCCCTTTTGGTCCACACTGAGCAATGTTCAGGAAAGAGGTTTGGTTTTATCTTCTGTTTTAACTGAAATATTTGAATAATTTTGTACTTGAAATTAGTTCTGTGTGTTAAAAATTACTACTTTGAGTTAGAACTGTTACTTGGGCTGTGATATTGTAACTATTAGGGCTTATGTGCTGGGTGTGGGAACACTTGTTTGGCAGTGATAATTAGAGTGAAATTTAAATGTGATGTTTGCCTGGTGGTGGTAGAGCCCTCCCACCCACCCTGTTTTGTAGGCATCCTCAAATACTGAAAAGCCATTGGGGGTTGGGATTGAAGGGCTGTGCATTTCTGTTTGTGATTGAAATTTGAAGCAACAGGAACTGGTGGGCCTGTGACATCATATGGTACCTGATGTCTGCATACACACGCTGTTAGTTGGAGTGGACACACACTGGACTGTATGTGTTTGTGAGACTTGGGAACTTTATTGGTGGGGTTGAAATTGGGTTTATAAATAACTGCAGTCATTCTAGAGAGAGACTTTATTCCAGGGGGAAGGGACTGAGAAAAGGGGTGTGTTCCATTATGAAAAGAGAGGGACAAACAGGGTGGCCACATTCCACCATGGCAGGCATCTTCGGAAAGGTTGTAGGCTGCACAGGCTGTGGGATGGCAAAAATTCTCAATTGGGCCTGGAGAGAGGGAGGCTGCCCACTCTGTAGACAGCTATCTTGTATCAGGAGTGAAGTATATTGGTTAAGGAGTAAGCTGGGGGAGTTGGGAGGTTGCCCAAGGATAAGGGGTGTGGATATGGGTGGCAGAAGGGTGCAGCTGAGTGGAGGCTGGGGCAACAATCAGAAATTACAGGATGTTATATTATAGCAAGCAGGAGGGGGGGATATTAGGGACAGAGGACCCTTTGATAGGGATGTTGACGCTAAGGGGAAAACGTACGGGGTAAACATTCTGAATATAAAGAGAGTGGCGGGGGAAGAGTCAAGAGGGGCTGTTGTGGGGAAGCCTAGAAGAGCAGACAGTGAGAAGGGAGGGGCTGTTGTGGGGAAGCCTGAAAGAGCAGACTGTGGGAAGGGAGCTCCAAGGAGAACAGGGCAAGAGGGGAGGAAGAGGGGCAGTTTAGAGGGGCAGTCAGGGGAAACTCAGGTTACTTGATGGAGGCTGGCATAGAGTGTTACAATAAATTTGAGTTACTAAGCAACCTAGAGGGGGAGGAAGGGGTTGGTGGAAATGAGGAAACTGATACAGAGGCCAAGGGAAGGGAGTCGGATACCCATAGGGCATCACAGACTGGCAATGGAAAGGATAGAAATAGTCCCAGAGGGAGAAGGGGAAACATAAATGTTAAGTAGATGGGGGAGATGCAGCATATTGCAGACATGAGGGAGGAGAGCACGACTGGAGAGAAACTGGGAGACAAGGAGGCGGTGGAGGGTCCCCCCTTCAGCAGGGGGGTCTGTACCAAGGATGGGGCCCTAGGTATAGGGGACCCACAGAGGGCCTCTGGAGGTAGGGGTACTATTACAAGGGGGGAGGATGGCGGTGTGGGGGAAGGGGAAACCATCAGGGCCAGGATAAATGGTTTGGATAAGAGAGGGTTAAAGGGGACACCTATTCGGGGGGGGGCTGAGTTAAGTGGGTAAAATAATAAGGGAGGCAGAAAGGTGAGAGTGACAAGGGGGTCTCAAATAAGGCAGGAAGACTCCTATGGAATTGAGATCACGAATAAAGGTGGGGATGGGAGGTTGAGAGCACATAGTGGAGGTAACCATAAGGATGATGGCAATGTTAAGGTTCTGTTATTGGGAGATTCGATGATTAGGGGTATCCAGTGGGAGGGACAGGGGGGTGGATGCCATAGCCAGGTGAAGGTAGTGAGTATCTCTGGGCTGACAGTGCACAGAGCAAAGTTCATGGTGTATGAACTGGTTAGGGATTGTGGAGGGAAACTGGATTTCCTGGTGCATTTGGGAACTAACAATCTAGAGGGAAATAGCATTTTGGAAATCCAAGCAAGGTTCCAAGAACTTGCCAGAGTCTGTCAGGATAATGGATGCAGCATTTTCTTTTCAGAGATATTGCCAGTACCAAAGGCCTCAGTGGAGAAAAAAATGAAGATCACAGAGGTTAATGACTGGCGCAGGAAGTGGGGTGAAGAGAGTGGGTTGGGGGTGTTAGGGAACTGGAAAGGAGTTTTGGAGGATAAGGGACTGTATGCCAAGGACAGGCTTCATCTTGCCCCATTAGAAAGGAAGTCCTTAAACGGGGTGGCTGACTACATTCAAGAAAGGTGGGGTTTAAAACTTGTGGGGTGAGGGATAAGGAGGGCTGACCAGAAGCCCTCTCCTCCAGATGAGGGAGTAGCCTTCAAACCCAAGGGAGGGGAAACAGATGGGGAGATTTCAGGAGGAGCAGAGGGAGGATGGAAGTATAAGGAACCTGGGTGGGGTTCACAAAGGGATCAGGGATAAGGGTGGGGTGGTGTTAGTAAATGCCAGGAGCTTGGGAAACAAGTTGCCAGGTTTCAGCCATGCTGTTGGGGGGTGGATGTGGCGGTGGTCAAGAGAAACGTGGGCCAACAAAACCATGACTGGGACCTAAACGTGCAGGGCTACAACATGCTTAGGAAGGATAGAAAGGAGGGCAGAGGGGGGGAGGGCTATGTTCATTAGAGAGGACATAGAAATTGCTAGGGTAGAAGAGGCAGAGGGAAACGTGGAGGAAAAGGAAATGTTGCATCCATTATCCCGACAGACTCTGGCAAGTTCTTGGAACCTTGCTTGGATTTCCAAAATGCTATTTCTCTCTAGATAATTAGTTTCCAAAGGCACCGGGAAATCCAGTTTCCCTCCACAATCCCTAACCAGTTCGTACACCATGAACTTTGTTCTGTGCACTGTCAGCCCAGAAATACTCACTACCTTCACCTGGCTATGGCATCCACCCCCCTGTCCCTCCCACTGGATACCCCTAATCACCGAGTCTCCCAATAACAGAACCTTAACACCGCCATCATCCTTATGGTTACCTCCACTATGTGCTCAACCCCCCATCCCCACCTTTATTCATGATCTCAATTCCATGGTAGTCTTCCTGCCTTATTAGAGACCCCCGTCACCCTCCCCTTTCTGCCTCCATTGTTATTTTGCCCACTTAACTCAGACCCCCCCCGAATAGGTGTCCCCTTTAACCCTCTCTTATTCGAACCATTTATTCTGGCCCTGATGGTTATGAGAATTATTGCCATTCCACAGCCTGTGCAGCCTACAACCCTTTCCAAAGATGCCTGCCATGGTGGAATGTGGCCACCTTGTTTGTCCCTCTCTGTTCATAATGGCACACACCCCTTTTCTCAGTCCCTTCCCCCTGGAATACAGTCTCTCTCTATACTGACTGCAGTTATTTACAAACCCAATTTCAACCCCACCAATAAAGTTCCCAAGTCTCACAAACACATACAGTCCAGTGTGTGTCCAGTCCCACTAACAGTGTGTGTATGCAGACATCCGGTACCGTATGATGTCACAGGCCCACCAGTTCCTGTTGCTTCAAATTTCAGTCACAAACAGTAATGCACAGCCCTTCAATCCCAACCCCCAATGGCTTTTCAGTATTTAACATCACATTTAAATTTAACTCTAATTATCACTGCCAAACAAGTGTTCCCACACTCAGCACACAAGCCCCAATAGTTACAATATCACAGCCCAAGTAACAGTTCTAACTCAAAGTAGATAAAACCAAACCTCTTTCCTGAACAACCTCCTACTTCTGTTCCCAGGTGGACATACTGCAAGAACCAATGTAATCCAGTGATAATTACTCCAATTTGTCATGCAGGAAACTGTGACATCCAATTACAGATTGCTTCCTCCTGGTGGGCAGCACTGACATACTCTGGTGGTGTTCCATTCAACAGAGAGATTTGGATACTATTTTGTGATTGTGAGCTGTTGAAAACGGCACTACTTTGGTGTATGATCTGTTGTTATTTGACAATCAGTTACTGTATGTGTCAAATTGAATACTGACTATTGGGAAGTATAAACATCCTTAATTCATTTGGCTGTATTGTTTACTGAAGTGTTATCTGCATCTAAATGTGTTTTCCCGTTGGTGTTTTTGCATGTTCTCCAGTGGTGAACTGATCCTGCTAAGGGACTTCAGTGTCAATTGGCTCTCCCCAGCATTCAGGCTGACCACCCACAAGGTTGAGTCATTTAACCTCACACAGATTATCATGGAACCCACCTGGCTAAATCCCCTCTCTCACAACCATTCTGTCCTCGACTGAGTTCTTTCTTGCCACCCTCATTGTATAGTTGCAGCAGGTATCTTGCCAAACACTTTCAGTTACCACTGCATGGCATTCTGAGGCAGGCAGGAAGATCCAGCTATATCCACCTTCCCATTTAAATACATCTGGACTAGGTCCCTCAGGTCACTCAATAACTTTGCTTCTTGAGTGACCTTGCTGCTGTTAATTGGACAGTCATACCCTCTGCCACTGATATTGGCATTGCTTCTCCATGTTTCACTCCAAATTTACTCAGTTTGGGACGAGCACGCCTCAGAAAATCCAAGCTCTCCATTTTGCCTGGATTACCCCCGGCATCATTGATTGGTACAAGTCCCATGATCATGATCAGGCACATTACAAATTATCTCAATCCCTTCCTGACCTCCTCTTCTACAGGACTATTAAGAACTCATGTACAGAGGCTGTCTGGCTGCAAAGTCACAATATTTGAAGGACAAATTTCAGAACAACCTTAACACCCCTTCAAAGTTCTAAATGGTAATTCACTCCCTCTTCATCCTTCCCACTCAGTTCCCCCCTACAATAGTTCTGTGCAGAATTTTCAAATTCTGGCAGAATGAAATTTCGCTGAATTTACAAAATTCCTCCATAGTTCCACTGAATTTCACCAGAAATGGGATAGTGGAATTATGTGGCAGAAAATAGTTGTGGAATGATTTTCCATGGAAAAAAAATGCTGTTCTGTAGAATATTATTCAGCAGATCTCGATATTTTCCATGGAAATTGTTGCAGAATAATTTTCATTGGAAAATTGCTGTTCTATGGAATATTATTCTGTGGATCACAGTAGACAGAATTTGGCAGAAGAAACAGTGAAATTCCGGTGAAAATTCTGGTGGTGGAATGGTCATGCCACACTAATTTCACCAGCATAATTCTGCATTCTGACCTACAGCCCTTATGGTAAATGGCTCACCAATGTCTAATCCCTCATCTGTTGCTGCTCACTTCATTGAGTTCTTCACCACTTGTGCTGCCCCTTCCACTCACCCTCAAGCCTCACCTCATATTCCACCACCCACTGCTCCACTTCACATTTCCTCTCCTCTCCCCTCCAAAAGTTGCCACTTTCCTCCTGTTACTACCCAGAAAACCCTGTCTGCCCTTTACTCCCTTAACCTGTGCAAATCCAACCCTGGTGGCTGGATCCTAAGTTACTCCATATCTTTGTTCCTGCCATAACATCTCCTCTGACTAAACTACACAGTCTTTCCTTCTCTCTCAGTGCTGCCCTTCAGTTCTAGAAGTTGGCCAAAGTTCTTCCACTCCACAAAGGTGGTGGGACCCTTTCTCCTGGGTAACTTCCAGCCAATCTTCCTCCTCCCTTCCCTTGCTAAGCTTGTCTACACCAGACTCTCTGATTGCCTATCCTCCACCGATTTCCTCTCCCTGTTGAGTCTGTCTTCCAGAAGCATCACTTCACCATCTCCTCCCTGTTGCGCATAACTGATTCTGTCTTCTCAGGAATGGATCAGGGGCATAAAATAGCTGCCATTTTTATCGATCTGGCCAAGATCTTTGACTCAGTGTCCCATCCACTTCTCCTAGATAAGCTGAGTTCTGCTGGTGTCTCAGAACCTGCTGTAAACTAGTTCCATTCTTACCTATCAGATCATTTCCAGTCAGTACAGGTTGGTAGAACCTTGTTACCTCCACTTCTCATCCCAGTGGGGGTCCCACAGGGCTCCATCCTGGGGCCCATCCTGTTCTCCATCTTACTTAATGACCTCCCCTTGGCTTGTGCCAACTTGCACATACACATATATGCAGATGATACAGTCATCTACACCTCCAGTCCCTCTACCACAGCCATGGAAGGTGTGCTCCAGTACAACTTCCACAATGTCCAGTGCTAATTCCAATCAAAGCAACTCTGGGTCAACATAAATAAAACCGCGTCTATGACCTTTGGCACCATTCAGAAAATGGCCAGGCTCCCAGCTTTGCCTGTCTTCTCCACCTTTGAAGGCAACCCCGTAGAAGGGGTTCAATATTTCAAGTACCTTGGGGGTGGCTAGACAGTAAACTTGACTTCTCTGCCCACATCAACACTATGCATGCCAAGCTCCACCCTCGACTTGGTGCCTTGTACCACAATAAAGACTTGTCTGTCTCCACAGATCCACCATGAGCATGTCCCCAAACAGTGCTTCCCATCTTTGACAATGTGGATGTAGTCTATGGCACTGCTCCTCAACCTTCCTGGTCACACTGGACACCCTCTGCAGTTCCTTCTGCCACTTTGTTAACAACTCCTTGTTGTACTCATCACTGGTCACCTTATTCCTCTTTAACCATTCTCCTCTACCCTCATGTTGCCAGATCCAGAGTGCCTCATTCAGATCCAAATACTGCTTTGGAACACTTCCTCCTACCTTTCATCACTTTCTCCTCATCCCCATTGCCTCCTGCTCCTCTGATCTAGGGCCCTCATACCTTCACCATTTCTCATACCCACTCCTGTTAGGCAATCAGCCTTTTCCTATTGTCACTCATCACTTTGAAACCAACTACTCTCTTCCATCCCCTTCAGTGTCTCCCTTGGCTCCCTCAGGTATCAGGTGAAACTCCTTCACTCCTCATGCTCCTGTTTTCCTCTACTTTGTTGTTCCCTTGCATTTGCCTCCTACCCAGGTGTAGGGGTGACTCAAATGATTTACTTTGTTGCTTCTACCTTGATTGATCATTTTGCATTTACTCCTGTAATTATTGCTATTCTCTGGTTGCTCTTTATAGTAACTACAAACTATGTCAGTGCTATGTATTTGTATCCCCTATTCCCTTCCTGCAGGCTGCAGCTGGGAATGAGCCTTGGCTCAGCGTGCCTTTCCTGGTCACCAGCTTTCAAATCAATAAATTAAAATATATATATATATATATATTTGTACATACACGATCAGACACACACACATATATATATATATATATATATATATATATATATATATATATATATATATATATATATATATATATACCATGTAACATCATTATGCAAAGCATCATGGGCTGCATATGCAAATCACCACAGAATGTAGTGATTTGCATAGTCTGTATAATCTTTGACATGCTCAAGTGTGTTCTTTCTTGAAACTGGCTTCCACCAAATGCCCTTTAGGGTAACCTTGCCTCAGTGTTTAAGACAGAGGTTCTTTTGTCTTTAAATAGTTTTTTTTTTAATGGGTTCACTACAACATATCCAAGACACACTGTCTTAGGGTAGCTGGTCCATTCCACTGGGTGTCAAACACATGAGGCATACTGATGAGTCCTGGTAGGATGAAACAAGTGTCTATGTCTTCTGTTAGCACCTCTTTTGCAAACTGTTGTGAGAGGCCTTTGGCACCATGCAATTCTGCTTAAAGTTGGACCAGCATAACATTCTGTGGTGATTTGCATATGCAGCCTATGATGCTTTGCATTGTGTGGGCATGTGTGATTTTGTATTTTCTTGAAACTTGGCTTCCCAGCCAAATGCCCTTTAGGGTAACCTTTGCCTCAGTGTTTTGCGACAGAGGTTCTTTGATATATATATGTATATATATATATATATATATATATATAAATGGTAGCACGGTAGTGCTACCATAGTTAGGTTGAGGAGCCATTTCTATGTTAAACCTCAAACTTTGCACCTTAATAACTTTGCAACTGTTTGATGGATTTGCCTGAAATTTGGAATTTATGATCAAGAACCATAGGCCTTGGATCTGCCAAGTTTTGTACTGGTTGGATATACAGCTGCGGAGTTATTAGTGTGATCTGTGCGCCATCACGCTTTTTCTGGAATTCTGTGGTCGCGCTACTTACAGGTCTTATACGGTTTATGTGACCAGCCCAAAATCTTCAGGAACGTGCAGCCAGGGTCCCTGATGTGCCTTTGAAGATTTCTTGAAAAATATTAAACGGTTCAAAAGTTATTCAAAAACAGTTTCCATTATAAGTCAATGGGAAAAGTTAACGAAGTTCAACACTTTCGCCAATGCATTTTTACTTTCCTTAAATGGGCCTGTTACTTTGCCAAATGACCATTTTGTTTTCAGTTGGTGATCAGAAAAATGGTTGGCATTTAAATTTGGGACCCCTAGCAACCTAATTTTTTGTATTCACCTAGTCGGGCCCTGAGGATGCTTGCCATGTCTTTATTTTGTGGAAACACCCCAGAAATATGTTTTTCAAATTTCTGGAAAAATACTTCATAAATTACTTTCGTGCTCACAAAAGTGTCGCAAATTTTTGCAGCTTTCATAAATTAAACAGTAATTTCTAGTCTGGGGAAATGACAGCATTCTTTGGCACTGCACTGCAAAATAACCGTTGGAGTTTTGTGCTGAAATTTGAGGAACGCAGCCAACATCTCACAGATGTGCCTTTCAGTGTTGTATTGAAATATTACACGGCGGCAAAGTTATGGCACTCCAAAGTTGACAGTTTTTCCCATAGGATAACATTACGGCGCCCGACACTTAACAGAAATCATTTGGATCCCTGCTGCAAAATAACGGTTTGGTCTTTTTTCCTGAAATTTGGAGGGAAGACAGCCAACAGCCCACAGATGTGCCTTTCAGTAGTTTGGTGAAAAAACATTACAGGGAGGCAAAGTTATGGCGCTCCGAACTTTTCTTTTTTTCCCATAGGATAACATTACGACGTCCCCCGCGCCTTTCAGGGCCCGTATCTCGGAAACAGTGCGAGATACGGACTTTTCGTCGGAAAAACTCTTAGCCCCATAGTGGGGCTAAGATTCAGATTAGCCAGGACAGTTGTAAATAATATGACTTTTAAATTTTTTTTCTACGTCGTACGGTTCCTGAGATATAATATATTTAGTATTCCAAGATCTCATTTTCTGCGCCGATACTCATTATTTTGCATACATTATTTGTACTCACTGTCTTTCTCAATGCAGGTTTTGGGGAAAACCAGCCTGTGCGCTTACATTACTGTTACTGTTGCCCTTTCCGCTATGGATCCGCACTGCTTCACTTACCACTGACGCCTGTGCCACCATGTGTGTTATCCTCTTGCGTTTCATTTGCGCTATGCTTGTTATTTTTTTTTGCCATTTCTGTCTACAGTACTGTTTATCTTACTGTTTCACTTTACATCACCATGCCCATTGACATTTCTGTTTGCAGGCACCATGTTACTATGTGACAACACATCACGTGGCAGACCATTCTCGCCTCACGCCACCATGTGTACCCTTTCTGTTCTCATTCATGCTTGTGTTACCATGTGCGCCACTGTTAGCATTTCTGTTTGCGTTGCTGTCCCTGTTAGTATGCCACAACATTATGTGAGTTGGAGCCTGGGGCCTGAAGGGCCCCGCACTCCAGCCAACGTGGGCCTCAAGGCCTCAGCCGCTGCATTACATTCACTATTTCTCGTTATCATTCTCAAAGAAGGGATTAGAGGCAAATCACATCGCATTAGTTGTTCAGACAGCAAACAAAGTGAGACTGCTGTTAGGTTGAAAACTCTGACCTCACCATTCGGCATAGTGCGCATTGGGGTGCGACCAACTCTCACCCCATTCTCCCATACTTCTGCTGCTTTTACATGTCATGGGGTGAGAGTTAGGGCTGATGATCCCAATGCGCACTCCAATGCCGGTTGGGGGTGGGGGTCCAAGGGGGTTTTCAACCCTAACAGCTAATTTACTCACTTTTGTCGCTGTGGAACAACCCTAATTAATGCATTAAACAGAGTTTTTGCCTCTAATATATATATAGATATATATGCAATGGGGTGGACATATATATATACAGTGTGATAAATGTGTTTATTGAGTCACTGTATGTATAAATACATTTATACATACAGTGACCATTTATACACACAGTTGCTTTATAAAATGGCAAGAAAAAATCTAGAAATCTCATTGACCGAGACAGATCAGCTGACCGTACATTAATTCTCTGTATATGCACAGTCATCCTGGTCCTAAACCACATTACACAATGAGTAGATCAGTCCTCCTACAAACAGAACTATCTTCCATCAGTCTCCCTACAACCAGAACTGATCTTCCACCACAAACATGGCCGCTACCTTTACATCAGAAACCTTCCACTGGGCCCTAAAATTAAAATTATCTTAAATATATACTAACACAAATTAATTAAATGTTGTTTACCAGATTGTCACACTCTCCTTACACACATAAATTAGAAACATTAAGTATTGTTTATAGTTTTCATTACAACTGTTTGTTTGCTAACAGTGAAAATTCCTTCTATCTTTACTTGCTCATCAGGGAAATCTCTTCTGCTTTCCCTGACAAGTGAGATAATTGAGTCTATGGCTCTAAACAGGCCTTTGTTGTCTGTGTGTACAGTATATTAGTAGAGGAAATTCTGCTAGTAGAACTGAGCAGAATTTTGAATCCCTGTATTCCATGGTAAACATTCCATTTCTTGAATGTGGGAAAACACAAAAGGAAAAAAAAACAGAATGAAGAAAGTAAGCAACAATACTATATAATGTATGGTAAGTGCCTATTAACCACCATAATCAGCAGTTACACAGCTTTGTTACGCTCTGTTTATAATTTTAAAAGTTGTTACCCACACTTCGGAACTTCCAAACAGTGGCATAAGAAAAAAGAATGCACCAGAGTTCCATAATTCCCACACATAGAATGCAAACAGTGTCTTTTTGACCATATACTATAAAAGATGATGGCTGGTGATCGGGTGACAACCATGCTGAAGTCACTTCATGGTTGCTAGGGTATGGTAAACCTCTCGAGCTGCGCTCTTGAGGTTTACCATGTTGCCCTAGCAACCACTCAAGGTTATTACAGTGTGGTTATCACCCGCTCCCCAGCCATTATCCTCTATATAAACAAAGAGAAAAGGTAATTAACTCACCCTGCTGTTTATCTTTTAGGACAGAGTGAGCAGTTCATGATGCTGTCAGTGAGTGTGGCAGTTTTCAACCATGCTCACACTTGCAGAACTGGGGAACTGGTAAGCCTCTGTTATGGCTTCCTTTAGTTTTGTCTACAGAGTGAGGAGAATGAAATAAAATATCAGGCTATGTGTCATACTTAGAATGAGAGAAAACAGCATTTATGAATTATTGTGGCTGGGGGACTATGATGCTTAAGTGGGCAGGGAGGCACACACTGTATAACATTACTTTAATCTAGCACCAATAGATGGAAGGACTATTTTATGTTAAAAGCACAGATTCACTTACAATTCACTTTTGACAAACAAATGTGAATAACTTTAAACAAAAATGACAGCATGGTACTGTGAGCACGAAAAATGTTCAGCACAAAAACATCTACAACATGAGCAGTCTTTCATTTATGGATACCTTTTAGTTTTTTTTATAATTAGCAAAAAAACAGCATAAAATTATATTTTCTTTTCCTTTTTGGACAAACAACTGTGAATAACTTTAAAATGAAAAAGGTATCATGGTATTGTGAGCATGACATCTGTTCAGCAAGAAGTTTTCTACAAAATGAGTGAGGTTTCATTTAATAGCAATCACTATGCTAGGCGGACATATTCTAGGAAAGTTAACCAAAACTCACTGAAATTATTATTTAAAAATAGCTAAACAAGCAAAACCAAATGTTCCTGCAGCGATAGAAAGCACCCCTTTTGCATAAATGAAATATATAATGGTGAGCTTTCAGATAAATGATTTATCTACACTTGTGCTGTTTGACCTCGGACACCTTACTTGTGGCATGCGCCACTCTTGAGGTTACTCAGGTCAAACAGCACTTGTGTAGATAAATCATTTATCTGACAGCTCACCATTGTACTGTATATCCTATATATTATATATATATATATATATATATATATATATATATATACACACACACAAATTTATGTAATAGGTGTGGAAATAAACAGAGTGTGATAAATCCATTTATCTGAGTCACTGTGTGTATAAATTTATTTATGCACACAGTTACTCATTTATACACACAGTTTCTATGTCACAAATCTGTTCCGAATTCATTTAGAATGTTCGGCCTCAGAAGCAATACTAACCATATTCAAATGGGAATAACTTTAAAATGAAAAAAGATAGCATGGTACTGTGAGCACGAAAATTGTTCAGCACAAAACTATCTACAAAATGCGTGGTGTTTCATTAATATATACCTTATAGATTTTTTATAATTAGCAAAAAAACAGAAGAACATTTAATTTTTTGTTCATTTTTTAACAAACAAATGTGAATAACTTTAAAATGAAAAAGTAGCATAGCACTGTGAGCATGACATTTTGTTCAGCAAGAAGTTTTCTACAAAATGAATGGTGTTTCATTTACTAGCAACCACTATGCTTGGTGGACATACTCTAGGAAAATTAGCCAACATGCCCATAAATTATCATTTAAAATAAAGATAAACAGTCAAAACCAAATGTTCCTGCACTGATAGAAAGCATTCCTATTGCATAAATAGAAATATACAATGGTGAGCTGTCAGATAAATGATTTATCTACACTTGTGCTGTTTGACCTCGGACACCTCACTGGTAGCTTGCGCCACTCGTGAGGTTACCCAAGGTCAAATAGCACTTGTGTAGATTAATCATTTATCTGACAGCTCACCATTATGTATCCCATATATATAAGGGATATACAATGGTGAGCTGTCAGAGAAATGATTTATCTACACAAGTGCTGTTTGACCTTGGGTAACCTCACGAGTGGTGTAAGCCACGAGTGAGCTGTCCAAGGTCAAACTGCACAAGTGTAGATGAATCATTTGTCTGACAGCTCACCATTGTGTATTTCATTTATGCAATAGGGATGCTTTCTGTCAGAGCAGGGACATTTACTTTTGATTGTCTTTTTTGCTTATTTTTGTCAAAAAAGTGAACAAAAATAGCATTTTCTGCTCTTTTTTGCGAATTATAAAAAAATCTATAAGGTATCTATAAATGAAATACCACTCATTTTGTAGATAATTCTGTGCTGAACAACTTTCATGCTCACAGTACTATACTATCTTTTTTCATTTTAAAGTTATTTGCATTTGAATATAGTCAGTACTGGTATTGAGGCTGAACATTCTAAATAAGTTCCGGAGTGATTGTGACATATCTACTATGTGTATAAATCTGTGATGATGCATCTGCTATGTGTATAAATGTAACATTTTGAATTTATCACATAGTAGCTCAGATTTATCACATAGGATTTATGTCCACGTCTATTGCATAAATATATAAATATATATATATATATATACTGTACACATACATGCATATAGATAAATACAGTAAATACATGCAGTACATACATGCAAATACATATTTTGGAGGGAGAAACCATTGGTACATTAAGCTCATACCTCCTTCCCACCTACTCCTTGTCACCCTGCTTTCTTCAAAGTACTTGTGCAGTCTGAACCTGAAGGTCATTACAATATCAGCTGACACCACGTGCTCTGTCAGCCTATTCCAAGTGTTTGCCACTCATTCTTTAAAGTAATTCTTCCTGATTTTCCCTTGAATCTTCCTCCTTTCAATGACATTGAGATCCCCTTGACCTTTTGTCCTTGTGCATCTTGAAATGCTGCTGATGGTCTAATGGAGTTACCCCTTTTGGATACTTGAAAGCTGCCATCATGTCTCCCCTCCCTCTTCTGTTTTCTATTGGAAACCACTCCAGTTCTGTCAGGTGGTGCTCAAAACCCATAGTTTCCAAGCCATTAACCATCTCAGTGCCTCTCTCATGTGCTGTATTGTATTGTAACTGATCTGTTTGTTAAATAGAGGCCTGCACTCTGAAGGCTGTCTAAAGAGGCTGATGTTTTCCCTTCTAAACTCAGCCTGATGATTCATTGGGGTTAGAGATTGGAAGCATCACACAGGAAGAGAGAGACACATGTAACCTCCCATGCAACCTCCCTCCAATGCACATGGGAGCCAGGAACCCAAGGACCCAGTACTACCGGGGGATCCAGGTAGCAGCAACAGAGGAGGAAAAGGATCTGGGATTGATGATCACTAGCAATGTGAAGCAAAGGAAACTGGGTGTATAGCTAGAGGAATCAGCAGTAGGCGGAGGAGGTTATACTCCCTTGTACAGGTCATTGGTGAGACCAGATTTAGAGCACGTAAGATACTGGTGTCCATACCTTAAGAGGGACATCAACCTCCTGGAGAAGGTCCACAGGAGGGCAACTATGATCACAGGTCAGCAGGGCAAGTCTTATGAGGAAAAGTTGGGGGCCCTGAGAATGTACTCCTGGAGGAGAGGAGGGAGAGGGGACATGATAGAGACCTTCAAATACTTGAATGGCATAAAGAGAGTGGATAGGGAGGGTCTCTTCAAGCTAAGTTGCAGCTGAACCATGAGGGCACATTGTCAAAAGCTAGAAGTGGGGAGGTTTAGGAGGAATGTTAGGAAGCACTTTTTCACGGAGAGGGTGGTGGCCAACTAGAATGCGCTGCCAGTGAAAGGGGTCAAAGTGAAGTCTGTGAGCAGCTTTGAAAGAGGCTGGGATAGGAAAAAGGGAAAACTATGGGGCTTGGGGGGCAGACAGGGAGGAAGGGGGGACAGAGGAGGGGAGCAGAGTCAGTAGCATAAGCTAAGGACCCATGTAATATGAGCAGACTGGATAGACCAAACTGTCTTCTTGTACTGACTCCTTCGTATGTTTGTATTAGGGCTTCCAGCACTCTCACATCAAATGCACTAGCAACTGACAGAGCCACCATCTCAGCGCTCCTTACTGAACCAGTTATCCCCCAATCACTGCTTTGACAAAGCCAGACATGTAAGTGCACCCCTCCAGAACTGGCTTGGGGCTAAACTAGTGTTTATCCACAGAGTTTTTGTAAATATGGACGTTTGGAAAAGCTTTCCTTTTTGACTACAACTCTGCAGCCATTTTGGTTGTCTCTGACCTAAACTAGTATGGTGACAGATTCAGAGGGTGACTGTGTGATCAGTCAGAGTCAGAATGCCTGTGAGAGAACCACAAGGGTTTAAGAACTTGCATTGGACAGAATCGATGCAGGTGCCTCTGTAGCAGCATATCGTCTGGTGTTATGGACCTCTAGGCCTGCTAATGTTGACTGACAGTTCAGACAAGCAATCACTTGCCATCATTCCAGTGAACGGCAGGGGCTGTTCCATAACTAACTCAGTCTGTAATCTGCTGCTTAATGTGAAAGAAAGAAGTGCCTATGTGCTGCTCAGCGAGAGAGAGAGAGAGAGCTTGCTGCTGTGCTACTGCAAAGAAAGACTGCACATCTGCCAGAGAAGAATGAGAAACGAGAAGCAGCATTTCTGCTGCTGACAAAGGCACGTACAGTATGTGCATGCTAGCTCAGCATGAACTTGAAGCTGAAGGCTGCAGCAATTAAACAGAGACTTTTGCTGTCCTTCAGCTGGAGACAGAGTTGTGATCGCAGCTAGTCTGGGAGGCCTCACTCTCAGTACCACAGCCTAGTGCTGTTAATCTTCATACACAAGGGACTGGATGCCAAGACATGATGTGTGAGGCAGATAGGACTGGGTTCTCATAGGCTGTGCTGCCCTGCCTGTACATCATAGGAGTGCTGCTGAATGTTGAGGTCAGGAGAAGCCTAACCTGAACCAGAGAAACAGCTGTCTGCTATCTGACACCAAACGCCTTCAGAGAGGAAGTCGAGAGAGTGACTCCAGCTGGAGCAGGACTTACTGCTAACTGTGCCATTGCCCATTAACATCTAGGGAGATACCCTGGTCTGGGAGACCCATAAGTAAACTCAGGGCTTGCCCTGGAAAAACAGGATTGGTATCTTAGTTTGGGGAAATCATTTAATGGACTGAATCATCCATCCGGGAGTTACAAATACTCCATATGCATTTAAGAGCAAATGGTCCTAGGCCTGACCCATGCTGAACCCCACTGGTCACTTGCTTCTATGTTGATAGGGCACTGTGAGCCAAGGGTGAAGCCTTGGGGTACACCAAGACTGAAAGAACATGGCATACAATTGTTCCATTGTCTTTGACTACTTAGGATCAACTAAAGAAATAGTTTTAAGACCAAGGTACCATGTTGTTAGAAATACCCATGCAGCTTTATGTCTGGTAAAGTGTTTCATACAACTGTTCACCACGTTGAAAGCATTTCTGAGGTACATAAATATGGCACCAGTTAGCAAGCTACAGTAGAATCCAATGCATTCACTAATTCACTGATGACTTTAAAGCAGAGCCATGCAGGTGAAATGATTCAGTCTAAAGTCTGATTGTTCCTTTGCTAATAAGTCATGGGTGAAGATGTGAGACATCTTTCTGAGCACCTTGGAAAATATTTGCTGCTGAGCCCCAAGCAGCATGGTTTTCTAAGCTACACAGCACCACAATGGCCTTAGCCCATTTCACTGACCATGTCCTCCTAAACATGGATTCAGGTAGGGCCACACGGGCTGTATTCATGGATCTGACTAAGGCATTTGACCTAGTCGACCACCCTCTTCTACACTCTACTTTCCACTACCCTGGCTGCTCCTCTGAGACTTCCTTATGCTTTTGGAGCTATCTCGAGGGCAGGTCCCAGTCAGTACCATTGGGGCTGTATCCTCCCCTGCCCTGCCTGTCTCTACCGGGGTCCCCCAGACTGCATCCTTAGCCCTTTACTGTTTTCCCTATTTATCAATGCTCTTCCAGCAGAGAGTCTCTCCTGTGAGGCACTTTCTATACAGATGACCTTGTTCTATACCATAGTGACAAGTCACTTTCAAACATCTCCTCCGTCCTTACCCTTAATTATGGTGCTGCCAACAACTGGTTTATTTCCAAAGAGCTCCTGGTAAATGACAAGAGACAAAAATCAATGTTATTCATCTCAAAATCATTCCTAATCAAGGTCTCCAAAGCGGGGTCCTCTCTACTTTTACTCACACCTGTTGGCCCCCCCTTCAAAAATGTCTCACGTTTCAAATATTTGAGCATTACCCAGGACCCCTCCCTTATGTTCGCTGATCATGCTAATATTTCCATGTGTAGAGATAACCAGAAATTAGGGACTACATACCAGCTAAGATGATTCCTGTCTCATAAGGCGCGCCTAGCAATTGCACAAGGCAACCTTCTACCCCTTATTGATTACTGCTTCCTCATATATTCCCCCATGGCATCAGCCATGTGTTCCAGGCTAACATCTGTTTACAACAGCATCTGCCACTTCATCTTCCTTGCACCCTTTTCTACCCATCATTGTGACTTATACAACTTGCTTGGTTGGCTCCCACTTCAAGGATGCTTCAACTATGCCTTGGGCTGCCTAACAGGCTCTACACTCAGAGGTGGTCCCCTGTCCCCTAATTATCCCTACTCATGGAAAAGTAGCTACTAAGTGCTTCCATGAATCATCCATCCTCTCCCTGGTAGTAGTCCCCAGAATCTCCACTACCATGGGCAGCAAAGCCTTTTCCATCTCTGCCCCCTCCTTATGGAACAAGCTCCCTATATCACTCCAGTCATCCTCCTCCCACTTATCTTTCAAAAGCCACTTTAAAGATTGGTGTCTATGTATCTATGTACCTTGCAACATCCCTCTCTCCCCTGCTTCATTCCCATCCCCTCCCTATAGTCTGCTCTACTGCATTTTGCTTATTTGTGGACTGTCACACTGAATTTTGAACATTCCATTTGGTTGTTACTTGATTTTGTTATTGGCATGACTTTTGAAAATGCACTTTATATGGTTTTACCTGGTAATTTGTCACCTTACTGTATTATTCTTCATGTTCCTGTGATGACGTATACAGACTTATCGCTAGCCTACAACTTCACCTTCTACCTTATTGAATTCTCATTTTTGTTTATACCCTCTGTACTGTAATTCCCTGCACCTTATTGTAAATGGCCTGCATTGTGACCATGTTACTCCTCCTGTATTCTATTTTGTTAAATGTACCATTGTTTATGGCCCTGGTCGTGCCTGAAAATGATCCCTTGTATCAGTGCACCCACCACCTACCCGAGTCACCAAAGATATACATACATGCATAAATAAATAAAATTGACTGTGGGCTAACATTTCTAGAAGTTTGTTTGATTGTGGAGAGAACCAAAATCGGCCAATAGTTATTGAGGTCAGCAGTGCCAGGTTTCCAAAGAGGATTACAATAACTTTTTCCATACATTAGGAATATTACCAGTGTAATAATAATAATAATAATCTTTATTTTTATTGTGCCTTTCAAAAAGTCAAGGTGCAGAACAGACATTAAAAAACATCCAAGTCCCATATCATAAAATACAGTAAAATAATTAATGACATCCACATAATAAATAATAAGATCATGTCAACTCAGCATCCTCCCCAAATGCTATTCTCCATAAGAAGGATTTCAGAGCTTTTTAAAAATCCCTCACCATCGTGCGCTCTCTAATCCAACGGGGTAGAGAATTCCAAAGGGTCGGTGCTGAAAATGCAAAAGTCCGGGTGCTGAATTATTTCAAAACTACCTTGGAATCTCTAGCAACCCTCGTTATTGAGCGGAGCTGTCGCTCGGGATGTAAGGCACCAGAAGAGCTTTCAGGTAGTCAGGGCCCAGATCATGCAGGGCTTTAAAAGTCAGCAAGCCAACTTTAAAGGAGATCCGCCACTGAACCGGCAGCCAGTGCAGACCCCGCAACACCAGAGTAACATGGGAAGAACGAGGCATTCTAGTTAACAACCGGGCCACGGAGTTCTGCACCAGCTGCATGTGGTAGATATCAACCCCTGGAAGCCCAAAGTAAAGGGAATTGCAGTAGTCCAGGTGCAAGATCACAAAGGCATGGATCAACGTAGGTAGGTCTCCAGACGGAACAAGGTGCTTAATCCTAGCGATATTCCTAGGATGGTAAAAGGATAGCTTAACGACCGTTAGATACTTGCGCACACAGCATCAACCGATCGTCAAGAATTACCCCTAGGTTACGTACCTGTTCAGAGACAGGAAGCTCAACTGCCTCCAGGAATAAATCTGAGGGATGGTCTGTCCCCCATCCCCCTATCCGGTGACCTGTATCTACAACCATCACCTCCGTCTTTCCAGAATTCAACTTCAACCCACTGGACCTCATCCATCCTTGGATTTCCTCGAGACAGTTTTTAAACACTGAGAGTGCTCCATTCAGGTCGGGTGCAAAAGACTGTTAGAGCTGAATATCATCAGCGTAACAATGAAACTCTAGCCCATACCATCTTACAATGTCTCTGAGGGGAAGCATGTACACCGCAAACAACATGGGGGACAGCACCGAGCCCTGGGGAACCCCACAAGACAGAGAAATAGGGTCAGAGAAAAATACCCCTAACACCACTCTCTGTGTTCTACCAGTGAGGAAAGACATAAACCATCTGTGGACCAAACCTGAAAGCCCACAGATGTTTTCCAGGTGCTCAAGTAGTACCCCATGGTCTACAGTGTCAAATGCTGATGACAGGTCCAACAGGACCAAAATGGACCATTTTTTCTGGTCTCTTGCCATCAGGAGATCATTGAGCACCCGAACCAGCGCAGTCTCGGTGCTATGCCTCTTTCTAAAACCGGATTGGAGAGGATCGTAGATGCTATGGATGGACAAATGGTTATCCAACTGGGTAGACACTACTTTCTCAATTACCTTCCCTACAAAGGGAAGATTTGAGATAGGTCTGTAGTTAGCGAGGGAGTTGGGGTCCAGAGAAGCCTTCTTCAACACAGGTGTCACCACAGCCTCCTTCAGGGAGCTCTGATATTCACCAGAATCTAAGGGCACCAGACTATCCTTGCTAATACTGGGATGATGATCCCCACAGCCCATGATCAGTTCTGTGGGGCCCGGATCTAAACTACAGGATGTAGTGCACATACCTTGGACAATCCTCATAACATCTTCGATATCTGGCCTTTTGAAGAGATTCCAGGAACGGGAAGGGAAAGCGACCAAGGACTGGTCCATGGCCCTTCCCACAGAGAGTGTTGCACGGATCTCCGCCCTAATGTCTTCCACCTTATCTGCAAAGAACCGACCAAGCTCATCACATTGAGATTGTGAAAACGCTCTACGAACCTGTAGACAGGCTGGGTTGCACAGTCTGTCCACAGTTCGAAAGAGCTGAGCCAGTCGGTTCTGTGCAGCAGCAATTTCCCCGGACAGGAACACTGCCTTCTTACGGGTAATTGCTGACTGGTAGAGTTGATAATGCTCTTGCAGTCTAAGATGGTCAGCATCCAAGTGGGATTTCCGCCAACATCTCTCTAACCTGCATCCTAAACGCCGCATCTCCCTCAGGTCCCCATCAAACCATGGAGACCGAGGGCGAAGGGAGAGAGGATGCACACGAAATGGGGCAATGGAATCCATGGCAGAGGTAATGGCCTTATTATAGGCCAGAACCAAAATCTCTGGATCCATGCATATCCCAGGGATTTCTGATAGGTCAAGTGCCACAGTTAGACCATTGGGAGTCACATCCCGTAAAGGCGGTACTTGACCATCTCCAGGGGTTGGTCTACGCAGGGGGTGCCAAATTGAATCTCACCAGTGATGGTCAGACCATTGGATGGGTTCCACCCCACAGCAGAGCCCTCCATCCCCAGGAGGAAGACCAGGTCAAGGGAATGGCCTCATTTATGAGTGGCAGAGGTAACTGCCTGTGAGAGGCCCAATGAATTCATCAGTTGGAGGAAGTGTTGACCAAAGGGCAAGAGTTCATCATCGATCCAGGCACTGAAGTCACCCAGCACCATCAACCTGGGGGACTCCAAAACCAGGTCAACAATGAAGTCCGCCAGTTCCTTAAGGAATGGCGCCCCATCTGCGGGTGGACAGTAGACGAGGGCCAGTCTATAGCCCCCACCTGCCACAATGACACATTCGAATGATCTGGCCTCCTCAACTGGTACACTGATAAGACCCAATTTGGTCTTAAAACAGACCACAACCCCCCCACCCCTGCGGTCCAATCTTGGGCGGTGAATCACCGAGTACCCTACTGGAACTGCCGCCTCAAGAATGGGGCCAGCATTACCATCCAGCCGGGTCTCAGTGATACAAGCCAGATCCACTGTACTCACCAAGTCAGCCATGATAGCAGTCTTGTTCACAATGGATCTGGCATTGCATAACACCGCCCGAGTCGGACAGATCCCCTGGGACACCCCGGCTACCAGCCCATCATTATTAATGATGGAGCCCTTGGGTATGGGGGTCAAACAGGGAAACCCTTGTTCAGATCTCCATTTCACCTCAGGGCGTCTTCTGGGCTTAACAATCCTGATGCGATTGCCCCCCTTGACCATCCTCCACCGTGCACGCTCTGCGAACTTACTAGTTAACTTCAGTTGCTAAGTGCAGTTAGGCTGGTTGCTTAGTATAGCTAGGCAGGAAGAGCTGTGGTGCTGTTATGTCTGGGATGTGCGCTTGCTTACTGACTGCAGGTGGGGCCCATTTCAGAGGGTGTAAATAGGGCAGAGATTATTTTTCTGGAGGATTCTGAGAGAAAGACCTGGGGAGAGAAGAGTTGGGGGTTCGTTCCACAAGTTCAGCCAGAAGGCCGCAGTGGGGCCATGATGGGTCACTTGCCACCCCAGCCCTCCTCCCTCAAAGATCTGCATATGAGAAGTGCAGCAGTTTGGGCCATGAAAGTGAATGGTGAGAAGTTGAAGCTGAAGATCTGGGGCCTCTTGGTGCATGTGGGAGCCAAAGCCCGGGGGAAAAAGTATGGAGGCCTGCCTAGTGAATTTCGGCACCTTGGTAGGGTAAGCACCAATGAGGCCCATTGAATTAAAGTAGTCTCGACCGTGGGCAGGTGCAGTTCATGGAGTCAGAGTGTGTCCTGTGAGTGGGCCTGTTATGGCAAATGGGGCCTGGGTCGCAGGCCAGAGGTGGCAGCCTGGACTGCTGTGGATGTAGGGGTGGCAGCACCACTCCTTCCCCCTGGCCAGAGGATACCACAGAGTTGGGACTCCCGAGCTGGGCAGCCTGTGGAGGCAGAGAAAAGTCCATATGGGGAATGGTTGGTTGGAATCCCGGTGGGGTGGCAGACTGTCTGGGTAATCCGTGTGGCACGGCAATTAGTCCCCTGGGTGAAGACAGTCCAGAAACTGGAATTGCTGCATTAGCAGAGGTGCTGTTGGTTTCTGGGCCAGGACAGACTCTGGGGAAGCCAGTCTAGGCATATGGCATCAGTGATTGGGTGTCTGGAAGGTCTTCAGTGGTTCTGTTCTTGCTAAAGAACACTAGTTTTGACTGATTTAAGACCCTGAATTGGAGTAAATGCTTCAGAAAGTGAAAGGTACTCCCACCCTTGGTAGAGAAAGTGTAAGGAAAGGCTAAGTTTGAAGAGAGATTGGGACAGTAAGCTGCCGTTTCATAGTCCCCTATGAGTGTCCAGTTTGAGAATTAAGAAATAGAAAGTGACCCAGAGAGACCTGAGTAAGGATTTGGATGGAAAGAAGGGAATTGGATTGCTAAGTAGTTTCTACCACTAAATGTGGCCTGCTTCTGTCCAAGGTATTGCCACTGCCAGGAATGTAGCTTTGATGGCTCAAGGGAGTTACTGCATGAAATAATTCAGTCCATTGGCAAAAGAGACTGTTGCTGGAGGAATCAGGTAACCACCTGTGGATACCTCCACCGTATGTGTTACTCTCATGCTCCATGCAGTGCCTGTTTCTGCTTATTAACTGTTCATTAAACAGGATTCCAGGTTTTCTGCAGTTTTGGTGTTTGCCTTGTTTGTTGGAGAAACTGTTTTGCTGTTAAAGAAGTTTGCCTCCACAGCCATCCACTAGTGTATTCCAGTTGATCCCAGAAAACCAACACACCATTGTAGGTGAGCATCAAGAGGCCTGCCCAGTGAGGACTGTCTACAAAGGCTGTCGGGTGAAGTTGGCCAGGTCAGGCTGGTGAAGGGCTGCATATCCCACCAGTGCACCCTCCTGCAGTGTCTTGTAGCCTGGGGGCACCTCAGATGGAGCTAATCAGTCACCTTCAACACCTGTGGAAATCAAGGCACTATTTTTCCTGTTATTATTTCTGGACTGTGTTTTCTTGGTTGTATGTTGCCCCCCACCTTTACCATCTGGATACCCCTACACAGGGAGGGGAGGGCTTACACCAGCACTGAGCGACAGATTAAATATTAATACTCATTGGCACTGCTAGTTGGTCAACAGTAATCTTCAGCCATTTGTGTTTTATGTCATCTACACTAGCACTGCTCACTATGGTCAAGGTCCCAGAATATGACCAGCAATTCTTTGGCATGATTCCTTTAGATGAAATGTTCATGGATGGTTTGCAGGACCAGTAGGTGTGCAATCAAGACCAGGCATATTGAGGTTGGAGGACAGCCTCTTAGAGGAGAGTAGTAGCTTTAGATTAGTAATTGTTCAGGGTGTCAGTTATTTCAAGCCTATATGAGACCAGGAGTTATAACATAGGCATAACCAGGGGGTGTCTGGGTGCACAGAATCCCCGGCTTGCCTGAATGTTTGAGAACTATTGTTGTTACAATCAGTGATCTCCATTAGAAGACAGAGTTCCTGTCCAGGAGATTGCTGTCGCTCAGAATTGACCAGCCCAGCTCTTCCGAACTGTGGACAGGTTGTGCAACCCAGCCTGTCTGCAGCTCCGTGAGCCTTTTCACAAATGGAGTAGATGAGCTTGCTTGATTTTCACAATAATGTGGCTGACATCAGGTCGGAGATCTTCTTGACTGTTCTATGGGGATGCTGTTGGTCAGTGCTCGGTCACTATGCCTCATACTTCCTGGAGTACCTTTGACCTGCTGTAGTTTGGGGATATTATGACTGTCCAGTGGATGCACCCATGTGCTGTAGTTTAGATCCTGGCCCAATTGTCCTGATTTTGGGTTGTTGTGATATAATCGGCCCAGCTCTGGCTCAGATAGTCTGGTGCTCCTTGAATCGGTGAGTTTCCAAGCTGCCTGAAGGAGGCGGTGGTGACTGCCCTTCTGAAGAAAGCTTTGTTGGACCTGGACGTTCTAGCTAACCACAGACTCTATCTCTAACCTTCCCTTTATAGGGAAGGTTATTGAGAAAGTAGTGGCAGTTCAACTGGAGAACCACTTGACCATCCATAATATCTACAACCTCTCCAGTCTGATTTCCAAAGAGGCATAGCACTGAGACTGCTCTGGTTCGGTGCTCAATGATCTCCTGATGGTAGAGATCAGATAAACCATTCCATTCTGGTACTCCTCGATCTCTATCTTCAGCTTTTGACACTGTGGACCATGCGTGCTGCTCAAGTGCTTGAGGTTCATCTTTGGCCTGAGAAGTACGGTCCTCAGGTGGTTTACATCTTTCCTAACAGGCAGAACCACAGAGAGCTGTGTCAGGAATTTTTTCTTCTGACTCACTCCCTCTGTCTTCTGGGGTTCCTCAGGGCTCGGTGCTGTCCCCCATGTTGTTTGCAATGTACTGTATATGCTGCCTCTGGGATACATTGTAAGATAGTATGGGCTGAGGTTTCACTGCTATGCTGATGATAACCAGCTCTACCTGTCTTTTGCTTCCAACCAGGTTAGTGCTCTCTCACTATTTAATAATTGCCTAGCCAAAATCCAGAACTGGATGAATTCGAGCTGGCTGAAGTTGAACACGGGAAAGACTGAGGTTGTGGTTGTGGACCCAGGTCACAGGATAGAGGGGCTGAGGACTGGTCAGCCCTCTGGTTTAATTCTGGGGGGCTTCCAGATTCTTACCTCTGAACGGGTGTGCAGCCTGGGAGTGGTACTTGATGACGTGCTGACCCTTCGTTATCAGGTGTCGGCAGGGTCCCTGGTGTTCTGCGGCAGAATTTTCCGATTTCATGGTAGGCTCTCTTGACTTCAGTGCAGTATTTTCTGATTTCATGCATGATTTATTCATTTCTCTGGTAGAATGCAGTCCTGTCATTGGTAAATCTGATGTGATGTCATCGATGACATCATATGCTGAGCATAGAGGAGGGGCTTCAGGATAAACGAGGTGGGAAAGAAAGCCTGACACTATGGAAAACAGTATATTTATATGAAAATTCACCAAAACAATGAATTATGCGGCACTATATATATCCCATGGCATGATGCAATTCTATGCAAATTCTGCAACCAAAACCACAGAATTCCAGGGCCTTGGGTGTTGGCAGTCATCAAGTCTGCCTTTTATCATCTTAGAAACATTGCCAGGGTCAAACACCTTGTTCCGTCTAGCGATCTGCCTGTGTTGGTCCATGCCTTTGTGACCTCATGCCTTGACTACTGCAATTCCCTTTATTTAGGGCTTCCTGGGGTTGATATCCACCACTTGCAGTAGTGCAGAATGATGCTCCTCAACTGTCGACCGGGCATCTCGAGGTTGCTTATTACTCCTGGGTCTGTTCATGAAAAGGGTTACCAAGGCTCTTATAACTTGTTTTTATGCTAATAAAAAAATGAAAAACATTTTCTATCAGCAGAATGGTACATTTAATATGTGCTGGCCTGCAGAGATAGTTAACATAATATCATTGTTGTAAAACATCCTTAAGTTAATTTTTTTTATTATATAGCTTGATTTCTGCTGTTTTTTCACTCCCACGTGTGACATGGAAACCCTGCTCTTCTTGGTGTGCTACTGTGATAACACTGCACTTCACAGTATGCAAACAATGTGTTGGGATCACTCTTGACAAACTAAATTTTGAATTCCTGAATGTCCTGTGGCCTTTTAACAATTCCTGTTTGCACAGTGAGGCTTTCCATTTACTGTGATGGTCGTAACTCAATGGTGTCTTAGTTTGTTACACCCATCACAGTAACCCCCAAATGCAAGTGTGGTACTTTTTGCCCTATCTTGCAGTTTTCCTGCACAAAACAACCTCCCATCTTGTGCAAAAAATGATTCTCTTCGGTAAGAAGCGTTGCATGACCATGCAAAGTCACACTTTGACCCCCATCTGACGTGGTGTCCGAGAATCACGTCTGTTTGCACGTCACAGGTGGGGGGTCTATTGGCTTCTGATTGCGTGCTTTGTGTGGAAGTCTCGCTGGGGAGGCCTCTTTGCATAATGTCCCCATAAAAGTCGCAGTTTTGGCATGCTCGGCCGCTCTACGCTTGCCGAAATCGACAAAGAAGGTGTCATGTGTGCCAGCATCCAGAACTGTTATGCCCATCGGAGGTAAGCAGTTTTATGCCCATCACGGTGGACAAACAGTTTTTTTGGACTTGGGCAGTGTTAGGGTAAGAGGAGATTACCAAGAATATGCTGAGTTTGCTGCTCTCCTGTTCCGGGGCCGTTCTACTAAAATGCATTTTCAAGGGCACCAGAAACTTGGGGAATCTTGGAGGAACACACCAAGGCCCTCGTGGGTGTATGTTCACCAGCCATGCAGTGTTATTGCTTCTTTTGATCACAGTACCTGAAGGTGGTACAGATAGTTGATTTTTGGCAGGGTATTTTGTTGATCAGGTGGGAGCTATTAATTTAAGTCAAGGTTGTGATGTGTGTATTTTGAATATTTGGGGTGGGGGGCTGTATGTTTGACCATGGTGAGCAGGTATTCTGTGGAATCAAAATTTCATTAAATTATATGAGCAGCTTGCAATTCAGCTTTTGAACCCATGTTCATTTTTTTGAAGGGGGGCTGCATGATTTCTTTTGTTTTTTGGAAAAAATGTGGTTATGGCCCCAGTGTTGGAATGAACTTTGGGAGCTTGGAGGGGGTGCTCGGTGCCTGTAATGCAGTTATTTAAAAAAAAGAGAGTGGTGGTAATGCTGGCCTGGGGCCTGGGGTCTGGTTCCAGGCAGTCTGTGTTTCGGCCTGTGTAAGCATTCATGTTCGGCCATCTTAAGGACCATGTGGTGTCACTTCTTGGGGGGGGCTTTTGATGAATGTGCTGGTCTCATTCTGGCTGAACATGAATGCTCCAATGCCCTCAATGCTTTTGTTTGCTCGAATATTTGTGTTGGTTTGAATATTGCTGGATTTTATGCTGGCCTGCAGTGTTGTGTCTTGGCCTGTGAGCATTCATGTTTGGCCATCTTAAGTGACCAAGGGCACTTCTTGGGGGTGGATTTTGATGAATGTGTTGGTCTCATTCTGCCAAACATGAATGCTCTGATGCCCTCAATGCCCTCCATGCTTTTGTTTGCTCGAATATTTGTGTTGGTTTAAAACAATGAATATTGCTGGGGGTTTTATGCTGTCTTGGGAGCCGGTGTGTTTTTTTTAAATTTTATTTCATAAAATAACTACATGCGCCTTCTCTTTCCTCAAGTCATAGCTTTGTATTAAGCAATAAGGCATCACCAGGTGTTAGATTAATATTGTTAATCACACCCTAGGGGTGTAATGTGGCACATGCCACATCAGAATGTCATATTGCCCCGAGGGGGTGACTAACTAACTACTATCTAATTTCTGAGAGTGCCTTATTGTGATTATTAAAATTATTCTAAAAGAAAATTGGTTTTCAATGTTTTGCTCATTTAGATGGAGATATTTAATGGAAAGCTGTCCTTATTCCACCATCCCACCCCAGTCATGCTTACCCTCTGGTTAAGCTTTAATGTATTTGAGTCTTTTTCTACGCTGCAACATACATTATTTTAACGTTAAAATTTACAGCAAGTATAATGGCACCTGTAGGGGAGGTGCCATTATCTCAGTGTGGTGTGGTGATGCACTGCCTACTTCAATATTATTATTAAAATGAGCAGTGTATCACTGCACTTTAGAGATAATGAAGCCTCCCCACGCAGCCATACTTCCACGTTGCATATATTTAAAGATAATGTATGTTGAGGAGTGAGAAAAGACTCAACATACATTAAAAGCTTAACCAGAGGGTAAGTTTAGCTGGGGCGGACATTGGATAAGGACAGCTTTATTTTTAAATTTCTTCCATCAACAGTTTAAGAATGCTGGTTCAGAATTAGAAAGCATCATTCCATTCATTCAGCCGGTGCTAAAGGAATAATCTGATAGTTATGGGTGTATTAGGCATTAATGCACTTCCTGGCTGGTTGAAGTCACTCGGGCAAGCCCTCATGCCTAACAACGCACCCATGGCGTGCGTTAATGCCCCAATACACCCATGCTATGTCTTGGATTATAGCTATTGGATTCCTAACAGCCAATCAGATTGCAGCAATTTTTAAAGCCTTTTTATAATATCCAATCTTTCTTACCATCGAATGGTCTGGATTGTTCTGTGCGGCTCCCTTGATTGGAAGTATCATGCGGAGTGTGCATGATGGCTCTTTCTTACTGTCGAATGGTCTGGAGTGTTCTGTGTGGCTCCCTTGGTAGGAAGTATCATGCGGAGTGTTCATGTCGGCTCTTTCTTATCGTCGAATGGTCTGGAGTGTTCTGTGCAGCTCCCTTGATTGGAAGTATCATGCATAGTGTGCATGTCGACTCTTTCTTACCGCTGAATGGTCTGGAGTTCTGTGTGGCTCCTTGTGTTCAGTGTTAGCATTTGGGGATTTACACATCCCATGTAGTGTGCCTATCCTTCACTATGCAGTGTGAAGTAATCGGAACTTTGTTTTTTTGCTTAAAGATTGCTGGAGAAATGGAGAACGTGACACAAAGACCACAAGTAACTGCTGCAGTGCTTTTGCAAGATGCACTTAAAAATGTATGCAGCCCAATATCTGGCAGGGAGCGAAGTCAGCAATACAGAGATTACCTGAAAAAGAATCCTGAACGTTATGCAGAACATAAAAAAAAAACAGTATTACACTGCAGAAATTACAGGGCTTCTCTGACTGATGAGAAGAGAAAAGAATATAATGAAAAGTCACGGCTGCGAATGCAGAAAATGAGGGAACAGCGGAAGAACATAGTCTCTGAGCCTGCAGGGAGCCTAACAGGTTGGGGACAACCATGAATTCAACGAGAGAAGAAGAACAAAAGAAGATGGAAGAAAGAGACGCTGGAGGAAAGCAGAAGGAAAGACTGTACAATATGTCTGCACAGAAATGCAGAAGAATAAATGAAAAGAGGAGCGAGAAATACAAGGAAAACAGAAAAGAAAAACAGCAGTGTAACTGTATCCTTCACAACAACCAGCATTGCCTCTTCACCAATCCCAACACCTCCACAACAACCAACGTTGCTCTCACCAACCCTAAGATTTCCTGAGTCCTTAACAAATGGAAGCATATATGAAACCCCAGTGACTGACACAATCAAACCATGCCATCCGAAAAGCACTACAAAAGCATGCAGAGGACTTCCACAGTCTCCAAGATGATTTGCCACCACTGTTTCTAAACTTATTTCATCCTGCTCCCTGCAAAAAGGAGGTCCTATCCAAAGTGAACCTGAGCATGCCATGCCGCACAAATCTGCACGCCAAGCTGGTAGAGGCAATGAAAGACAAACTATTGATTTAAAACATAAAACTCAAAGGCACAACAAGAATTGAAGCATGCCTTTACCAGTGCAATATTGGTACTGAAAAGTACCGATGTCTACAGTAAGCCAGACACTTGAATCAGCTGGAGGCAGATGATGAGGGCATCACACAGCCAAAGGGTGAAATCCATCAACAGGCACAAGTCAGCATTGTCTGAAGAAATGGTGCAGAAGGTAGAAAACTCTTCAAGGCCTCATCCATGCCATTACCACATAAGAAGGCCATTTCAAAATGAACAGGGATTGCAAACGCTTTTCTTGACAAGCCTCTTCATATTCTGTACAACGAGTTCTGTGAGCAAAATCCGGGCAAAATTGACCAACCAAATTCCATGAGTCTGCAGCCCAGCACATTAAACTGGCAAAGGATCAAAATCTTGAGCAGTGCTTGTGCGAGTACTGCACAAATGCCATCCTAAAGTCACAATCATTAAACCGATTTGCAGATGTGCACAGAGTCCTACACTGCAAGATTGCCAGTATATACAGTGCTGTCAACATGACCGTGTGTCCAAGGTCTCCAGGTGAACAGTTCTTTGCAAAGAAATGCATTGAGAAGACCTGTGGAAACTTCAGTGCAGATGACATAGAAAAAACAGCAAAGTAACTGTTGGACAGACATGGCATGGAAGAACTGAAATGGTACCAGTGGGACAGTGTTACTATTACAACAAACACAGAAGGCAATGAGACAAAAAAGAACAGAAAAGTACTGAAAAGAAAAAGCAGCACAATATCAACATTTTTTGAAGTACTGAAGGACGACATAACGTTTTTGGGACAGCACCTGCATGTTGCATCCTGGCAACAAAGTCAGTTTAAGTCTCTAAAACCAAATGTGCCAGAAGGATGTGTGCATATGGTACTGGAATGTGTGAAAAACTACATGTGTACTTTCCAGGATGAAATTCAATCTGCCCATTGGCACCACGAACAGGCCACTGTTCACCCCATAGTGACATTCTACAGGTGTCCTACATGCCAAAGTATTATGAACGAGTCCTTAGTGTTTATATCGAGTGACCTGAAGCATGACCACCATGCTGTTAGGCACTTTGTCAAACTAGGCAATGCACATCTTCAAAGCATCCGCTCACTCAGGATTGAGAAAGAAGTGCACTTCACAGATGGCTGCGGAAGCCAATACAAATCGAAGTGGGCATTCCAGGACATTTCAGAAGCACCCGCTAAATATGGATTTACAATTGAAAGAGCTTTCTTCGGTTCCAGAAATGGGAAAGGACCATCAGATGGAGAGAGTGCTGTGATTATGTCCGGTGCCAGTCTAGCAGTGCAATCCTATCAAGCAGTAATTGCCAATGCGAACAGCTGTATGAGTTCTGCAAAAGAACCTCCACAAAGAATCAACCACTGAAGTCTGCAGGCATGATCTGGCATATTCTTTTGGGGGAATGCCATAAAGAGGAGTGCAAGACAACAAATCAGAGCAGTACCAGGGACACGCAAACTACATAGTATATGCTGTGTGGCTTCAGGTGTGGTTGTCAGACAAGAGCATAGCTGCTTTTGCACCTCATGCTTGAGTGGCAAAGGACACTGTGAAAACAGTAGCCACATAGAACCCTGGAAGTCAACAAAACTTAAAAATATTGTGGGCACAAATTCTTCTGTGCCATGGACCAACAAATGTCATTCTGTCCACAAAATGGATACACCAGTCACGTATGATTCTACACCACTGGCACCTTCTTTCTCCCAGGTCAGTCGAGATGGTACTGACATGCCAGATTTGATCAATGAACCTGAACGCTTACATCCCAAAGCTGCACAAACACATGTTAATGTTGAAGTGCCAACTGTGGCACATACTGTGGCTACCGTAGCTTCAAGTAGCAAAAACACCAACCAGCTCCTTGATGCAGCCCGTTCATCAGCACCATCAAGCACAGTGGTCTCTCTCCAAAAATTGAAGCACATAAAAATAAACACTTTTATGCAATTTATTATTCAAGCAACTTTTTTATTGGAGAACTAACAATGATTGATGACAGGAGGTGGTTCCACTTCAGTTTCTTGAGGCATCATGGGGATGGCATCTTCACATGGCCACGCTGAAAGGACTCTGATGCTGTAAGGAAGGCGATCCATTTTCCATGGACCTATTTTTTTCCATCACCAGGCACTATACAATATCCAACAGGAAGAGCTGCAAAACATAATGAAAAATATGAACAATTGCAAGCCCACTGGCATTAAAACGGTTCATACATAACCTTGCAATTCAATTAGGGACATTGACCCTGAACATAACTGTGATGGATTCTGCACAAATAGAAACTCTGGATGCAATTGTCAGACTGTAAATGGCTTATTTGTGGTGCCTGCAACTTACAAAATTCTACAGCTTGCAAAACTTAGTGTTATTTTTTAGTATATTCTTTGCGTGGCTATTGCCTATGATATTTAGGAGGAATAAGGGACATAATAGTTGCTAATGGTGAAATAATGGACATCAAAGCAGGGACCCTTGACAGGTATGCAGTGGTGTGTCTGTTACACTCATCACAATGGAACTGCACAGTGCTTTCTGCATATGAAGTGGACAGTGAACTTGTATGTGGCCCACAAAAAACAATCTCACTATTGCTGGGAATTGTTGCGCATATTAAAAATGTACAGCAGATATTCTCACTCCAATGCTGATTTTCACAATTGTAGAATTGCACAGTTTAAAATAGCATAATTATAACAAACGTTATCACTGTTTAATGTTACGTAATGTCTTTTACAACTTTCAGTCTATATAAGTAAAGGTGTTTTTTCCCGCATCAACAATTGTGTGGTGCACTTTATTACACTCGCTGGGATGTGTGATGTCTTGTTACACACACCATGGTGTGTCTTGTTACACATACCATGGTGTCTTGTTACACCCACTACAGTGTGTGGTGTCTTGTTACACCCATCACACCAGACCTTATTTTTCTTGGGAACCTTAACATTTTTTATCTTGCAACATACTGTTTTTCTCACATGTGGGTCACAGTATCTTAACCTGTATTACAAAATTAATTTATGGTCGATTTTAAAATTTTACTTCCATGTCACACTTTGGTAACCCCCCTTTTCATGAACAGACCCTCCTGTGCTGCATGATCTGCACTGGCTACCGATTCAGTGGTGTATCACCTTTAAAGTTGGTTTACTGACTTATAAAGCCCTACATGGACTTGGTCCCAACTACTTGAAAGAGCTTCTGATTCCCTACATCCCTGTGCAACAGCTCCATTTGGCTGATGAGGGATTGCTGGAGATTCCGAGGGTAACTTTGAAATCTTCTGGGGCCTGTGCATTTATGTTTGTGGCCCCCACCTCTGAATTCTCTACCTGTCATGTCTGAATGCATGACTGGGGTTAAACGGGTGCATAAAGCTTTTGTGGGGTCAGCGCACTCAGTGAACTGTTGGTATCTGTAATTGTTGTATTATGTATTATTTTAATAGTTATTTTATGGGATTATGTTTTATTATTGTAAAGTGCCTTGGTATTTGATGGGTGCTTAAAAATAAAGTTCATTATTATTAGTATTATTATTATTATTATTATTATTATTATTATTAACCGACAAGGCTCATATGGCCCTTGAGTTTGATTTCCGACTCCTGCTGGAGGAATGGAAGGAAGCCTGGCAGTAGCACCTTTAAGAGAAGAGAGTGGATAGGTGCTGTACAGCATTGGTGCTGAGTGGGATAGTTCCTCAGGAGATGGAGCATACACGGGAAGAACCATTTCCAGTTGTGGTGGCATGGTAATTCAGCAACCATCTCGACTCAAACTCATCAAGGCCTGGGATGGTGCTGCTGTCTTTGTCCTAGTGCTGCTGCTGCCAGACCCGGTTCGGTTTACTCTAGTGAGAACTCCAACCTGCTGAAGCTGTAAGTACAGTCTAGCCTTGCACAGTATGTTTTGCAATCTGGTTATACTGTCTCTAGAAATCTTTCCTCTTGCCCTGACGTATTCACTAGGCTCATAGACCCCCCCCTTTTGCTGGTACCTGTGACACCACAAGGTTGCTTTTTCAGTGCCAGTTTAAAAGTATTGATTAGAGTAGGCTGGAGCAAGTAAAAGCGGGACATCCTCGGGACTCAGCTGAAACTTGGGAGTAGCATTTGAAATGAAACATAAGCATTTTGTTGATCATGCTGTTTATGGTGACAGAAAACTGTGCAGAGTGCGAGCACTGGTGTAGTGCCGAGAGCAAGTGGAGAGGGTGCAGGCTTTTATTTTGGAAATTTAAAATGCTTCATTGATTTTCAGGATACACAAGCATCAACCTAAAACATTACAGACAAACATTAAACCCTTTAATTCCAGCCTCCTCCCACTCCTAGAAAGCCCATCCCTCCTCCATTGCCTACCTCACACACCAACAACATAAAGACAAGCACAGCTCCCCATGGGGAACTAAATTATATACTAGGTAAGACATTCAAAAGTTAATGGGTACCAAGATCATTATGCTATCTGGAAGAGTGTACCAAAAGTAGAGTTTCCAGCTTACCCCGTTTTTTAGTGTAAACAGTCATGCAGTTTTTCATACTAGCTATCATGTTCTATGTTCTCAGACTGTACAGAATATCATTTAACCATTCTCTGAAAGAAACAGTATCTTGGTCTAGCCAATGATGCAAAACTAGCCTCTTCACAGACAGAGAAACCAGAGACATGTGAAATCTCCTTTCCTTAACAGGAATCAAGGAGAAATTGCCCAACACACAGATTTCAGGGACAAAATAGTCAGCTAAGCCCAACAATGGGTCCGGCATACTCTTGAGTGTCTCCCATATAGGACTTACCCTGGAATACTCCCACATAATAATATGCATCAGAGACCCCTCTGCATTTTGACATCTGGAACAGGTTCAAGTAGGATGCTTACCCATTTTATACAAGTACTTCGGCATGTGATATATATTCAGTATGCTTCGCAGCCAGTATAGTGTTATGCTTGTGCAACTGTGTTAGTTTGGTTTTGGCCATTCGCACTCTGTTCCAGAGGAATTACCACCCTGTAGGGATACGAAAGGCAGGGAACCCTCAGAGAGGTGGAGAAGGTGCAACAGGATGATTCCCATGGCTAAAGTTACCTTAGGAATCCCCAAAAGAAATGTAGTACAGTCATATCCCAAAGAATGAGGTGACACGAAGCTGATGAGCAAGCAGTAACTGTGATGTAGGAGCAGTAACTATGACGTAGTAGTAGAGAAGCATAGGCAGTTTGATAACATAATGAAATGCCCAGGTTTGTGTAGCATGATACTGATGGTTTGCATTGAATGAGGGTATCCTGTAAGGACAGAGGGAATGGCAGGACATCCTCCACCTCCATCCAACAATGGAACCTACCTAAAGAAACTAGGGGACACTACTATGCTAACTAACAGTTATGGTCTGAGGCAACGGAGAAGAGGAAAAAAACCCTATGAGGAGGAAATCTCTGGGGACCCAAGGCCTAGGTCACCTTCCCTCCAGGCTTGGGATAGTTTATTTAGTGATGGCTCTGCATCTGTAATTTGGAAAACCCAATTAAAGGGAGGTGGAAAATATTCCAATTTGGAGGAAGGCTCTCACTCAAACCATCTAGCGGGAATGCCGTGGAAGGTTGTGAGAAAACTCTGCAACAATTCATGCAACCAAGGTGGAGGAGGAGAGTAATGACTGCTGAGGCGCTCACCTGGCCTACCCGCCCTAAACTCAAACCAGGTGAACCAGCGGCAGTCATAGGGAGAATATGGTGAAGGTGCCTTGCTAGGGAAACCACTAAAGCCAATAGACAACCATTATAGTGGAACACTAGAGCCAAAGGAGATTTATGTAACCACCCTTCACCACTAGTCTTAAATTCTACATCAGGAGCTGCTGTCACATAGCAGGCAGTTAAAGCCAAGCTCAGGGTGAGGACATTCCCAGATATGGGCCAGGTGAGAAGGATCCTGCACCAAGCTGGACACAGTCAAAATGCAGACTAAATGCAGAGTGAGACTGTCAGCTGCAGGAACCCTATGGCAAGAATAGGATGGCTGGTATGCCCCAGAATTAGACTGAGCTGAGAATCTGGTGAGCTGATTGAGCACTGGTGTGCTGATCATAATGAGCAGTGGGTGCTGAGATCTTGCAAGGTCGAAAGCAGATTGAGTGCAGCAGACATCCCAGAGGCTGAAGTCGAGAGGATACAGTAGGCATGAACAATTGATTGGGTAAGCAAGTGTGGACCTGTAAGTAGGTCAGTAAACAGAGTAGTAATAAGTGGACCTGCATGTAAGGCTGCATAACATAGTAGCAATGAACAGCACTGAATAGTGGGGCAAGCCAGCCAGACATTTAAAAGCCAAATCAAGGTGACAATTACTCTGAGGATTTTCGGTGGCGAAGGCAGGATTTAGAACAGAAATAGCCACATGTGGCCATGACTCCCCAAACACCTCCCAGTCCCCACCATAGGACAAACAAGGAAGTGATAGAAGGCTGAGAACCACATGCAGATATTAAAGCTAGTTTAACAGCCTCAGTAGGAACATTAGCTGACCTCAGAGTGAAACAGCAATATACAAACTGGAAATAGCATGAATGAACTGCATAACAAGGTAAAGAGTTTGAATCAGGGTGAATAAACATAGAACAACATCTGAATGGAGTACACCGAGTTGTAAAACTTCAATAAATATAAATAAGGAGACACAATGCTTCTGAAAGCTGGTGTAACCAGGCTGTGCAATGAAGCTGCTGCAATGAGGCAAGCAGAATGAGTATGATTTAGCTGTATAGCTAGGTTCAGAGTAAATCCGAGTCAGGTGAAATTAATCAAGTATGCAACATGGAGCAGCTATGGTTGAGTTGAAACATACAGATCACGTTTGCAGTTGCAGTGCAAGTAATTTGAGAGTTGTGTGTAACTAAGAACAAGTAGTATGTGCTCTGGAGTAGCAGTAAACTAGGAGCTTAGAAACAAAGCCCCCAAAAGATAAAACCAAAGACACACAGACACAGAAAACAGGGAACAAATAGAAGGAAGCACACACAGCCAAAGGCAAAATACAAACCAGAAGCAGAAAAATAAATACAGAAGCCCAGCAGAGACAAGCAGGAGCAGCAAGGTGTGAGGTGGGGAGCACAGGACCCAGACAGCCTGGTAGCGTCAACCAGCTCAGAGGACAGACTGACAGAGCCTTCAGCGGCAAAGAAAAAATGCTTCACAATGAGGCTGAGAGAAACTGTTTATATAGCAGGAAGTGGGAGTGGCTGACTGCTTAGCCATTGAACTCCAGGCGGCCTTTCCAATTGTGTAGAATATGTAACTGGGTAAGACGTAACCTATTATTAGATAGATATTGATATACATCCATTCATATAAGTTCCCAGTTCAGAAATAAAGTGGGTAGCATATTCTCCCAGTAAGGAGAGCCCCCTGTAACTTGGGGGTATATCCATGAGAAAAAAGGGGTACTAGCTTCGAGACTGTGTGAGGTTGCCAGGAAGATGAGTGAAGGAGAGAGAAAGTTCTCATTATTGATTTCCCATTTCGTGGCACCAAACCATTTAATTAATGTATGTCTATGCTGATATATTTTAAAGATCTGCGTGTTGGGCAATTATAGATGCTCCATCAAAGCCTGACTATCAAGCAAGTATCCGTCCCTCAAAAAGTCCAAGACTCATGTATCGGAGAGCCCCGGGAGCCAAGAAGAAAGGGTCACCCATCCAGACTAAAACTGAGATTGTGGTATAAAGGCTGTAAAATGTCAAGGGTGTTGTTGTAATGTAGAGCTTTACAAAGTTGAGAATGGACTTTTGTTGATGTATATACCACTGTCTTCTTGAGACACAGAGGTAGCTTATTGGAAGACACAAAAAGAAGGCTCAACGGGGAGATCCCTGCAGATGAAATAAGGTGCCTCTCTATTTGTATCCATATAGGCAGATATCTGGAGGCTACCTCTAGCTCAGATGGGGTAGTCCATTTTGCATATTTTGAGGCATGACTGGCTAGGTGGTAAAAGTAAAAGTTAGGAAGTTTAAGTCCCCCTAGGTGCTTTGGTGCTACCAAACGGTAATATGCTCTACGAGGGGGTTTACCCTTCCATAAAAAATGAGACATAATGGAGTGGAGCCTTTTAAATTATATATATGGGAGAAAAAGGTTAAGCATATTAAGGGGGTAGAAGACACTTGGGAAAACATTCATTTTGATCACATTGAGCCGGGCTTAAAGTGACAGTGGGAGCAGAGCCCACCTAGACGGTCTTGCGTAATAGTGGCTACTATGTTATCTAGGTTGAGTTTTTTAATAAGGGATTGTCTTCGAGATAGGATAATTTTTAGATAGGTAAACTTGGATTCCCAAATCAAGCCTAGATCTCTGCAAGTTGCAGGAGAGACAAAGTGATTCAGTGGCATAGCTATGGTTTTGTTCACGTTAAGTTTGTAGTTAGAGTAGACATCATACTGAGAAATAATACGTAGGGTTGCTGGTATGGATGTGGCGGGGTGGGAAACCTGCAGCAAGATGTCATCAGCATAAGCCAAGATTTTAATATTATGGGGACCTATCGGTATACCTTGAAGATCAGGGGAGACATTGAGTACTCTAATCAATGGTTCTAAGTAAAGATTAAAAAGAAGGGGAGAAAGAGGGCATCCTTGATGGGTTCCCAACTGAAGGAAGAAGCCTACAGAAAGGATACTGTTACAATAAACTTTGGCAGTTGGGTTAGTATATAACACTTGGCTCCACTGAATAAACTTGGCTGGGAATCCAAATTTTCTCAAAGTTAGAAAGAAAAAGACCCATTGCACTCTATTGAATGCCTTCTCTGTGTCCAGGGAGACCAGAACCATAATATCTTTAGACTCCCTGGCCACGGAGAAGACATGGTCTAATTTCCATAAGTGATCTGCCGAGGATCTTCCTCTCATAAAACCTACTTGCTCTGGTCCAATTAGGTGTTCCCAGACTTGAATAATTCTAGTAGCCAAAATTTGGCAAAGATTTTCTTATCGCAGTTCATGAGGGAGATAGGGTGATAGTTGGCAACTCTATCTGCAGGTTTATTGGGTTTGGGTAGAACTACAATGAGGGCAGTTAACTGGGAAGAATCTGATAGGCCCCTAATCACAGAGATATAAAAAAAGTTGAGATAAGATGGGAGCGAAGTCTTTAGCAAATATTTTATATAAGTTGGTGGGAAGACCATCAGGTCCTGGAGAGTTGTCTAATGAGAGGGAGCATATAGCAGTAAGAATTACCGAGACAGTTTTGGGATGAATAACCAACTCTTGCTGAGTGGGAGACAATAAAGGAAGGGGAATAGAGGCTATATAATTGTGCATAAAAGTTATCAAATTCTTGGGCGAATTCGACAGTGGAGGTCTTAGGAATGGTGGAGCCCTGGGGCATTATGGAACTTATTAACTATGAGGCTTCTTGCTGGTGAAGTCGTAGTGGCCTGCTTTATCCCCTTGCTCTACATATGATACTTGGGTTTTTAAGAGAACATATTCAGTATTCTCCCTTAGCAGTTCCACATAATGATGCCTCAAGGTGGTTAGCCTTACTTTTTCCGGATCGGAGACGTCCGATCTAGTTTCTAACACTGCAATCTGATCAAGCAAGGTACGTAATGTGGACTCACTCTTCTTTTTCTTGATGATGGCCAGGCAAATAAACTCTCCACGTAGTGTGCACTTCAGGGCAGCCCAAATTTTATCTGTATCTGCAATGGAGTCTTTGTTATGCTCCCAGTACTCACCTATTAAAGATTTTACTTTGGTTACCACCCATGGGTCTTTTAAAAGTTGTATGTTGAGTTTCCATATCTTATCTCGTTTAAGGTTAGGACTGGGATTGTGGACTAACCAAACTGGGGAGTGGTCTGAAAGCACTCCTGGGGCTATATCACAGTCCACTATACCTGGGAGGGCCAATGTGCTTATTAGGAAAAAGCCAATTCTGGAAGACGATTTATGTACTGGGGAGTAGAACATAAATACTAGGTCCTTAGGATGAAGGTTTCTCCATGGATCACAGAGGCCCCCTATGCTAATAAGTTCTTTTAGGGCTTGCTGGGTGGGAGAAAGTTTACTAAGATGCCCCCCCACCAGATCTGTCCAAATCTATGGTAATAGTGATATTCCAATCCCCGGCTAAAATTAGGGGAAGATGTGCGTAAGGAGCTATTATGTTAACAATGTCCATAAAAAAGCATGGTGAGAGAGTATTAGGGCCATAAAAAATCCCCAGCAGGATTTTCACATTATCTAAAATGCAGTCCAATAAAAGGTATCTACCTTTCGGGTCACCTACTTATTTAATTAATTGAAATTAATTCCCCTACTAATAAGGATGGTGACTCCTCTTTGGTTGGTGGGATCTCCTGCTGCATATACCTGTCTCGCCTGCCGGCATCAAAAGAGTAATTTCTCCGATGCCAGTAGGTGAGTTTCTTGCAGAAAGGCAAGCTGGCATTGCATTATTTGTAGATGCTTTAAAACCTGGTACCTCTTCACACTAGTACATGTCCCCTTTAATGTTCCAAGAAACATACTTTGTCATTTTTAATGCACAAGCCATGAAATGAAAGCTGGGCTTTAACAACTGAAGGAGCAACAGTGTTGGTGCATTACCCCTCCAACCCCCCCAACCCCTAACTGTATAAGAACTACCACATACAATCCCCCCTTTCCCTTCCCCTTCCCTCAGCAAAACACCCATACAAAACTCGATAAACGTTCTCAAACCCCACTTATTATACCACCCGTACTACACAGGCCGCAATGTCATTAACAACACCCAAGCATTTGCTCATCCCCCTTTCCCTGTCCCGCCCTCCTTTGCTGGATCAAAGTGAATAAGCGAAAAAGGAAAAACTATCTAAATTGAGCTTCCTAATTATATACCATCCAAAGATGATGTATCAAAAATGCTCTAACAGCTATTTAACCAAGTTGTGGTGCTGTTATAGCAGTGTGCAGTGGCAGCGTCATGCAGGAAAAAACATTGCTACTTTAATTATACATTCAGAATACTTCGTGAACTGAAGATTAAGTTGTACATAACAAGTACTGGTACACTCCCCCTGTCTTTTAAGCAGTAAGGATAACAAGTTGCTTCACCCCCAAACAGTAACATAAATTACTTTGCTTGCGATTATTAGTTCAGTCAGAGTCATCGCGACTGGGCGCACAAACTGAAAAGGATCACAAGCTGCTGGCCCGGAGGGAGTGCGGCATTACTGTAAAGAAAATAAATGTGGTAAGGATTGATTCCCAAACAAAGACTCATTTCCAAGGAGAAATAAAGCCCCTAATCAAAACTTAAAGCCACACTAGCGAAGGGGGTTTCTAATAGTGAAATTAGCCGAGACACTGATGTAAAAGGCTGTTCAGTCAGATAAATGATTAAATCCCAGTCTCAAAAGTAGCTTCCTAAGTATATACCATTTGAAGCTGATCTGCTAGATATGCCTTAATAATTAGTTAACCAAATTGTAATATTGGTAAAGCGATGCGTAGCGGCAGTGTCATGCAAATAGGTAGTTCGCTACTTAAGTTAAATCTCCGAAGTAGGTCATCGCCTAAAAATTAAATTACCTATAACAAATACAACTACAGTTCCTCTTTCTTTTATGCCATCAGGTTAACAGATTGCTTCACCCCCAAACAGTGACATAAACTATTCAGCGTGCGAACAATAATCCAGTCAGTATCTTCTCAATCATGCAGACAAAAGGAAGAGGATTATAGTCTATTCGCCAGTAGGAGTGTAGGCTTTCCTGCGAAGGAAGCAGATGTAATATCTCTTGAGACCCAAGCAGACACTCGTTTCTAAGGAAAGGTGTAGATTGTATTCAGAGTTACAAACCATACTGGCGAAGGGTGTTTTACCAAAGTGAAGTTAACTGAGGCGCTGATTTAGAAGGCAAATCAATCAGACAAATGATGAAGTCCCAATTCTAGAAATACGCAGACCAGGTATAAACTAGTGATCCATCAAAACAAAATGTATATAAGTCTAACATTTCTCATAAGGCAAATAATTGTTGTAAAGCACTCTTAGCAATAATAACAGACCCACACATTTTTTCTGGTGCTGGAATCATTTAGGGAGGTCATGGTAAAAGTTTTTCAGAGTCATCATCGCCTGCTTCTGTGTTTCAAAATTATGCTACACTTCATGGTGTTGCACTTGGAGGATAGCAGGATACTTCATTCGAAACCGGATTCCAGCTGCTATCAATTTAGTGATGATAGGATGGAATTCTGTTCTCATTTGTCTCACTGATTTAGACAGGTCTTGGGCAATGTGTATTTTCTTCCCTTCCCATTGCACTTCTTGTAGTTCTCGTATTTTACTCAGAATGTGCTGTTTATCCAGAAAATTTAATAACCAGAACAATAGAGACTGTGGAGGAGCACCTTGGGGTGGGGTGGGTCTTAGGGAGCAATGAGCCCACTCGATCATGTAGTTTGGGCTGTTGGAAGAAGGTCCTGCTATTTTATTGCATACTTTTTGCACAAATAAGATCGGAGAGGACCCCCTCTTCACTTTCTGAGAGGCCCAAGATCACCAGATTGTTTCGGCAAAATCTCCCTTCAAGATCCTCCATTTTACCATCTATGTTTTTCAGGCACTGATGCAGCTGGATGATTTCTGGGTCCAATCTCACTCTCCCGTCATCTAGTGAAGAGATGCAAGCTTCATTTTCCCCTATACACAAGAACAATGCAGCAAGAGATGAGGTAAGGGTTTGCACTGATGAGGCTAGTGCTTCCAACGTTAATTTTATTGGAGAAATCCCCTACAAGAATTTTTCCTCAGTAAGTGCAGCCTGCGGATTTGCGCCCAACCCTACCCCGCTCAGGGAAGCTTTAGACCACTTGGCATTCTTGTCGAGGGTTGGCGTAGGTGGCGGAGTATGACGGGGCAGCCCTTCCCGCATTTCTGTCTCCATTTTTTGGAACTTCTTCCCAGGGAGGTTCTGAAGCCTTTTGTTCATGCATTTGTAGCCAGAGTGAGCTTGAAATTTCAAGGGAGATGATATAAGAGAGTTATTTTAGTGAGAGTGGGTTGGGAGCTAGGGAAAAGCATCCTGCTCAGGTGGCTATCATGTGCCTCTCCGAGCAGATGCAGGTTACCGATCCATGCTGTGTCTGGAGAATGTAAGCTGCTTGAAAAGAAAACAAAAATGGATAGCTATTAGAAATTAGGTGTGACAGTTCAGATGGGCATGATCAGGTCAGGGGACATGGTAGGAGTCAAACCCACAGTATAGAAGTTTGTCTAGTCTCCATGAGTGAGATGAGTAGAGCATAAATCTCCAACAGTTCATTAGGAAAGATCAAGCATTACTTGCTCAAAAAGTGTTGCTGCAATGTTACCTCTCTGGAGAAATTGCGTAACAGTTGGGGTGGCACAGAGTATGCAGATGCATTGAACGCATAAGTAGAGGTCATATGTCCCGAGGGTTGGCTAGAGGTGCACCTGAAGCAATGTATTTTGCAAGGTGGCAGTCTTTGGGGGCCAGAGTTCAATCAAAATCCCCATCTCTACCACCATTCTGACACTTCAGTAATAATACCTTACTTACGGTATGTGATCCTCTAAGTTCCAAATTTAAATTTTTACTTGGCGTGTGCTTACGCAATTCCTAGCATCATTTGTTAGAAGACAGAGACATGCCTCCTATAAAAACACTGCAATGTTTAATTTATTGCTGCAGCACAGGTTTATATTATGTGAATTTAACACTTTTCATTGTAATCATATTTATGCAGTGCTACTGTGGTTCTGTTGAGAATTGCAGTATAGGGTCTATGAATGCTACAGGGCAACTAAAAGACCTGGGACTGGGTAGGGATGAGACCAACAAATTGAATTTTGATGCATTTTGTAACTCAATAGTTGTTGCCCAAAAATGCACTAAACTGCACCATTTAACTCCTACATTTTCAAAAGTTTCTGGGGAGCATTCCCCTAACCCCCTGTATAAATATTTGGACCCCCCTCACCAAATCCTGGCAACACCCCTGTATAATATAATAGATGCCAGATAGATGGGGTTGGTTCTTGCTCAATAAGGAGTTTGCCAGTCCAGAGTGTAACCCCCGCCCCCATGCCCCTGTCTAGGGGCATAAACGTCTTTCGCAGATGGTCCAGGCCAATGGAGATGGGGTACCCTCAAGCATTAACATCAAGACCAGTACACTTCAGATTAAGGCAGGAAAAGTTGAATCCTACCTTTCTAGCATCTTCAATACTCGTGCCTCTCACTTTTACCTTCAGAATCTGGTTTTTGCCCCGAAGGCCACACAGGAACTCCACACTGCACCTCTACTGTCTTCAGAGTCCCCTTGAGCCCCTCAGACCTGCCACAGGTGGGATGAAACTGTATCTGGAATGCAACTCATGAGAAATTAATTCGACTGAACATAAAGGGGAAAAGAAGGATTTCATTTAATTTGCTTCCTCCTCTCAGTTTAAATAAGGCACATCACTATTTCCTCCCAAACTGGCTTCTTTATTCTGCTCCTGCACTGCAAATGATTCCCAGCAATACAGGGGTCACACCTTCAGTTTTTAAATAGATTATGCAGCTCCATGGGGCTAATTAAAGTTTTACACATACTAACTGGACATTTTAAAGCAGCAGAATGATAACTCTTAAAGCAGTACAAGCAAAATCTCTCTCTGTCTCTGTCTCTCTCTGTCTCTCTCTTTCTGTCTCTCTCTCTCTCTCTATCTGTCTCTCTCTCTCTCTCATGCTTTACCCAAGACCTACTGGAACTCAGATCCCTGTAATCTCCTGGTTTCTCTGGCTCTAGTAAGCCAACCTTTGTTTTCCTTCCTTACTCCTGGGTTACCCACTCACTGACACTGGTCGCCCCTCAAAACACTGGCATGGGAAAGCGGGCGGCTTCCCCCACCTGGACCCCTGGGCACTGACTCAAGTCACAGAGGCTTCCAGGAATTTTTCCTGATGACCCAGGGCCTGTGACACATTTCAGCCTTGGCTCTGTATGGGTGCTACTTCAGCACTGGGCATCTTCTCTTGGCTCAACCTCTCCTCCTAGTGGCCCCACTTGTGTAGTGGCTGCAAAACCCAGCCCTGCTCTAGTACTCATGGCCACATGCTACGGACTGACCTGCCTTCTAACTTGTGGCCCAAACTGCTCCAGATTCTGCTGTCCATCTTCCTTTGGGGGGGGTCCCTGCCAGGCCCACATCCTCTTTTTCACCTTCTGGGCTTACATTAAGCTCCAGCACAAGGGTTACCCTCCAAGGCCTGCCATTATGACCTGTGACCCACCCGGCCTTCAGTGTTCCAGCACCCCAGGACCTGCTCCTCCAAAGCAGGCCCATATCTTAGGTGTAGGGCCCCCTGGCTCCCTCTACCCCCAGGCCACCCTGCCACACTGGGTACGAGGGAAGCCACTGGCACTGGCTTCCTTCCTGTTGGGACCCTGCCACTGCCCCCACAGTTCTGGTGACCTGGGAACATCTTACAGGGGTCTCTAAGGGCTTCTAACTTCTTCTGGCCTGCAAGCCACCTACATTCCCTGCCCCCAAATGATGCAGAACCTGGCTACAAATCCTTCCCCCATGGAGCTCTATTCCCCCCAGCTCCTCGTCACACATGACACTGAAAAAGGCCTTCCTGACTTTACTTTGGGGGTCCCCACTGGCCCTCCCGGACCACTGAGCTCCCTTACTTGCCTACCTAACCTCTGCTCCTTACGCTGCACTTCCAGCCACCCCCTCCAGCCCCAGGCCTAATTACCAGGCTGGAAAGGCCCCAATACTTCCTGTCTGCTCCCTTATATACTCCCTCAAAACGTACTCTCTGCTGCCACCTTGAGGTGTCCAGCAGCAATATCCCCCCGGAGCACTAATACATTCCCTAGCTCTTGGGGGTGGTAGGAGGGGAAAAAGGGATGCCTAAATGGGAGCATAAGCCCCTCTTTTAAGGGGGGGTTCCATGAGGCTATATGGTTATTGCCTACAAAAATCCCAGTAGGTAGCACGGTAGTCTACTTCGACCTTCCTTGTGAGAGTTACTGCCTTGTTCTTAACATGTCTATACAGGTACATAGCTACATAGATGTTTACAGACTGAAAAAGACACATGGTCCATTCAGCCTGCCTGCCTCCTACCTAGGTCCTAACCAGTGTAGCACTGGCAAAGACGCCCTTGGATCGATCATCCTGTAGTTCTGCAACAAAGAAAAAACAGGCAGATGCCTCACACACAAACCGTCAAAAATCGGTCAGTTTGATTACAACTCCTTTATTTAAGGAGAGTACAAAATGAAGCATAAAACATGTGGCAAACACCAGAGTAACCCCCCAACGATACACAATATTTTGCAAAGTGATCTGTGCTTTAGCAAGGATGGTGTGCGCCCATCAGTGACCATATTTTAAACACCAACTTTAAAATGACACTGCAGGTATACATATTAACAGTGGCCTTGAGGTAACTTGAAAAAAAGTGCTACATTAAGCATACTACATTAAGAATTACAATACTGAGTTGTTCTGTGTTATATGTGGCCAACACCCTATCCAGGGTAGGTCTGCTTGCTGGTTAGCTAACTAGGATATTATAACATCTCACACTGCAAATCTTCTGCTGATTCTATCCCCATTTTAAACCTAATCTTCTGTAACGCAGTTTGTACTCAGAGTGACCCCAGTTTTTCTTTCTTTCATATTCTCGCTGCCTACTTGACATAATTTAACTTAATACATTGCCAGTTACTTCCAGTTTTACCCTTTCCACTATTACAATGTGGTTACTAAGGGTCTTAACTAGGGTTGTCAGAACTAGTTCATCAAAGATTCGAACCCTCCTCGAACCCTGGTGTTTGAGTTTTAACTTAGAACTCAAACACTAAAAGGTTCTCAAAAGGGTTCGAATCTGAGTCCCAGCGTGTGTGTGGAGAGGAGGGTGGAGGAGGCACGTCCCAGCAGGCAGCCCCGAAGGGGGGGGGTGTAGGGGTATGTGTGGGGACTGGAGGAGGCATGTCCCAGCAGCAGCAGGCAAGTGGCAGCCCCGATGTCGTGGGGGGGTGCAGCAGCAGCAGCAGCACTGTTGTTGGGGTTGAACTTGCATTGCCAGCCATACCAGATCCACATCGATTGTCTCAGTTTAAAGCACGCCATAGCGTGCTTACGTACACGTACGCTCAAGTAAAGTCATCCTCCTTACCACCCTGACCAAGCCTATGTGGTCAGGTGAAGTCAATCGCTGCACGAGCCGCGGGATCTGTGGGGGTATTTAGGCAGATGCAAGCCGAGACAGAGCGCCATTTGCTGAGGATTTCAGGAGGCAGCAGCAGCAGCCTACTTAACTATAGCGTTAGCGTACTGCTACTCTACTACTGCAGCCAGGCATTCTTGCCCGATACTATACTTATAGGCCAGGGCCCAGGTCGGTGTGGCCGCAATCGTACTGCAGCACTTGCTACTTGCTGCAGTGCTATTTAAAAAATTCCATCATCCATTTTCCAGTGAGACTGAGAACGAGAGACAGGCTGAAAAAAAGGCTCAGTAAATTAACGGTCAGGTGGGAGTGGGACTAGGGGGAGGTTCAGGTGGAGGGATTAATCAAGAATTGGGAAGGGATTGGGGAATAGGGAGGGATCGAGACAGAGATCAATCAATATCAGGACTCAGGAGAGAGAATAAAAAAATAAAAAGAAGAACCTTTGTGAAATGTGATTGTGATTGAAACTGCAGCACTGCACAGTGGTACTCAGCACACCAGCAACAAGCATATAACAAGGGGGCAAAAAAGAAGGCAAATAAATCTGTACCCTACCCAGTGTAGTGTGTGTCACAGAGTGAAGCCCAGTGGCCAGTTGTGTGTGGGTGGCATTAACCTTACATGACAGAAGCGTGAGAAATATAATTCTCATTCCAGAGTTGTGTGTTATGTATGTGACTCTGTCTCCTGTGGTCAGCCCATCACCCTGCTGCTGTGTGCTCTCTTGACTGCACTGTACCTACCCAGTGTGTGTTACAGAGAGAAGCCCAGTGGCCAGTTGTGTGTGGCATTAACCTTACATGACAGAAGTGTAGAAATATAAATTCTCATTCCTGAGTTGTGTGTTGGTTATGTGTATGTGGACTCTGTCTCCTGTGGTCAGCCCATCACCCTGCTACTGTGTGCCTATGACTGCACTGTACCCTACCCAGTGTGTGTTACAGAGAGAAGCCCAGTGGCCAGTTGTGTGTTGGCATTAACTCACATGACAGAAACGTGAAATATAATTCTCATTCCCTGGGTTGTATGTGACTCCGTCTCCTGTGGTCAGCCCATCACCCTGCTGCTGTGTGCCCTTGACTGCACTGTACCCTACCCAGTGTGTGTTACAGAGAAGCCCAGTGGCCAGTTGTGTGGTGGCATTAACCTTACATGACAGAAGTGTAGAAATATAATTCTCATTCCCTGAGTTGTGTGTTGGTTATGTATGTGACTCTGTCTCCTGTGGTCAGCCCATCACCCTGCTGCTGATTGCTCCCTAGACTGCACTGTACCCTACCCAGTGTGTGTTACAGAGAAGCCCAGAAGTGGCCAGTTGTGTGGTGGCATTAACCTTACTTGACAGAAATGTAGAAATATAATTCTCATTCCCTGGTTGCGTATGTGACTCCGTCCTCTGTGTCAGCCCATCACGCCTGCTGCTGCGCCCCCTTGACTGCTCTGTGTATGCCATGCCCAGCAGCCCAACTATTCTGTAAGCCTTGAACCTGGGATCCTTAGTTGCAAACCGTCATATTCTTTAATTGACCAGTCCTGCATCACAAGTGTCACACAACCAAAATAAAATTTTGGAGTTGTAGCCAACGATCACAGATCACATTGCTTTCTTACACAGGAATTGTTTAGGTGTGGGTGTGTTCACTGCAGTATACTGGTAGTAATGGTACTGTCTGTTATAGCTGACGCCAACATAGATGAAGCATCTGGTGATGGTGTTGGAGTAGTGTTGGTGGTAGTGGTAATCCTGGTGCTGAGAGAACAACCAAAATGTTTCATGTGATAAAAATTAAGAAACAGCAAAAGAGCAACAGTGAAGTGTAAGGGGACCTTAAGAAAACCTGTACAGCTGCTGGGGTCACATGGAGAGGCACCATAAGGTATGCCATTCATGCTGTTAAGATCCCCAGACTAGCAGCAATAATGCAAGTGACAGTGAGTCCCTCTCTGACTCCAGACAGTAGCTCTTTGTCTCAGTCCGACACTGTTGTGTCTCGCGATGAATCATTACTTCTCAACAAAGCGAAATAAGCAAGTCTGCTGACAATGAATCAGGTAGTGCACTGCAAATACATCCAGCACTGTTGGCAATGAAAAGACATATCCACTGAATCCACCACTTCTGTGTTGGCCAGCAATGAAAATCCATCAGAGTCTTCTGCCCACTCTTCTAGCACCAAGAAGCATGTCCCGGTTCTGTTAGAACAGGTGAAAAGACACAAACAGTCTTTAGCTATCTTCCTAGCACTCAAACAAAATCTGTCACATCTGAGGTGTGGAATTATTTCTCTGTCAGTAAAACTGATCCATGCAGAGCAATTTGTTCTCTGTAAACAGACTGCAGTGTCGTGGTAAAAGTTGTGTCATGCCTTGGCACTGCAGCTCTTAAACGCCATCTTAAAAGCATTCAGTTTTGCTTGATCATCCAAAACCCATGTCCTCCATCTTCCAGACCGCAAGTGCGAGAAGGGTCAGGAATCTGAAATGGATACTGAATTGTCTAGAACTTGATGCAGGCAGAACCACTGCCAGCCCTAGGATCACTGTTACCACCACAGCAATGTAGCGCCGTGGTATCAGTTGCACATCCAGTGATGACACTGAATGTTTAAGTCCAGTCCACCATCTCTGTGTCCATCTGCCCATCGAAGCAGCGAGTGTATAATAAACCAGCAGGACAGCTGTTGTAAACAGCTAACACTGTCTCAGGCATTTGAAAGGAAGAATACCTTTACTAGAAATCATCCAAAGACCCTTCATCTTAATCACAGAATTGGTGAACTGTTAGCCAAAGCCCTTATCCCATACTCTTTGGTAGATCTTGAGGATTTTAGGGAGCTCATGACATTAGCAGAGCCTTGTTACAATGTTCCTCATCGAAGGTACTTTTCCTATGTTGAAATACCAAACATTTATCAGGCTTTAAAAGCAACAGTGATGCTTGCACTTAAAACTGCGGAGGGTGGGGTTATTCAGTGTCACAACAGATATGTGGACCAGCACTCAAAACATAGATTACATGTCCTTACGCTCCATTGGGTCACGTTTTCTTGTGCTTCTTCAAAACAAAGACACCCCAAAGATGGCACTGCTGCATATAAAGAAGTTCGGCAAGTCATATAGCTGCAACGTCTTGCAGGAACTAAATGACCTCCTTGATCAATGGGTTTATTCACGGTCTAAACCTGGCTTCATAGTAAGTGACAATGGAGCCAACATCTTGAAGGCAGTACAGGATGGAGGATTTCTGCATGCTTCTTGCTTTGCACTTTGCTTACATTTAATTGTCATGGGATTTCTCAGCAATGAAACACAAGTGGATGGTATGATTGCTGTTTGCAAAAAAAATGCGACTCACTTTTCACATTCAACCAAGGCTATACGGACATTGTCCGAACTGCAAAAAAAAAACACAAGCTGCCCCAGCAAAAGCTGATTCAAAATGTTTCCACTCATTGGAACTCAACGCTTTATATGCTGCAGAACCTCTTGGAGCAAAAGAAAGCTGGCACATGAGCATTGCTCCAGTTACATTATGGAGATGGCATTATGCTGTCTGTGCTGCAGTGGAAATTAATGGAGACAGTGTGCTGCATCCTAGCTCCTTTGAGACAGCTACAAGGGACATGTCTTCTGAAGGTGCATCTTTGAGTCAGGGTTATCCCACTCCATAATGCTCATTTCACATCATCTTAGTGTTCTAAATCTACAAATAGAAAAAGACAGATCTGAAGCGCAGACAGCATGTCGCCTGTATCATAGGGAATCTAGAAAGAGAATGAGCGAGCTTCAAAACCAATGACAAATTAGTTGCAATGATGAAATCAAAACACTACATCCTTGCAACTCTTAGATCCCAGGTTCAAGGCTATACATCTTCCAAAAACAGATGATATAGAGCAGTACAAATGTCTGTTGCTAGATGAGCTGCAGCACTCACAGGAGTCAAACACAAACACACAGGTACCCTCAGGTTGTCATCACCACAACATGCAGGTTCATCTTCAAAGGGATACAGAACTGGAAAAGTCACCAAACATTAACAGTAGTTGTTCCACAACTGCCACTTCTTCAACCCTAAGTAGCAAGCTAAATCTGTGGCAAAACCTTTCCAAATTGCTGCCATACCAGCTTCTGCTGATTCCTCTTCTGAGCGTCTCTCGTCCATCATGGTAGACAGTTACCTGCAAGAACTGCCTATTCCTATTGATGCATGCCCTTTTGAATACTGGAGATCAAAATGTCAATTTGGACAGAGCTATATGATGAAGCCTGTAAATATCTTGGTTGTCCTGCAACAAGTGTCTCTTCAGAACGCATGTTTAGTACAGCTGGCAATATTGTGACAGACACCAGAAATAGGTTTCTGCCAGAAAATGTACACATGTTAACATAGAAACATAGAAACATAGACTTTGACGGCAGATAAGGACCGCTAGGCCCATCTAGTCTGCCCATTTCCCTACCTACAGGATAGGCCGCAGATCCTAGCCTATATCTTCCTGCCCCCCACAAGAATTGCCTTATGTCTGTCCCATGCATTCTTGAATTCTCCCACAGTTTTAGACCCCACAACTTCCTCAGGAAGGCTGTTCCATGCATCCACTACCCTCTCTGTGAAATAATACTTCTCACATTGCCCCTGAATTGCCCTCTCTTCTATCTTTAAATTGAGTCCCCTTGTTCTTGCAAGTCTTTTTTTCTGAAAGATGCTACCCTCTTGGACTTTGTTGATTCCTTGAGGTACTTGAAAGTTTCTATCATGTCCCCCCTCTCCCTTCTTTCCTCAAGGGTATACATATCCTTTAGTCTCTCCTCATACAGCTTCTCTTGCAGACCCTGCACCATTTTAGTTGCCCTCCTCTGGACTGCCTCTATCCTGTCTATGTCCTTGTGGAGATGGGGTCTCCAGAACTGGACACAGTATTCCGGATGGGTCTCACCAACTGTCTGTACAGAGGGATAACAACTTCCTGTTTTCTGCTGCTGATGCCTCTCCCTATACATCCCAGTATACCCCCGGCCCTCCCTACTGCCTTCTCACATTGCCCTCTTAACCTTAAGGTCATCACAAGTGATATGATTAGCCCCAGGTCCCTTTCCTGTTTTGTTGTTGTTACTACCTCCCCACCCATTGTATATTCTTCCCCTGGGTTCTTGTTTCCCAGGTGCATTATTTTACTTTTTGCATTGAATCCTAGCTGCCATACATCTGACCATTCCTCCAACCTTGCCAAGTCCCTTTTCATCCTTTTCACGCCTCCTTGTGTATCAGCCCTGTTGCAGATCTTTGTGTCATCTGCAAAAGGCACTTTTCACTTCCAGTCCTCTGCAATGTCACTGATGAAGACATTAAAAAGGACTGGACCCAATCTGAACCCTGCGGTACCCCACTGGTAACGCCCTTTCTTCAGAGTGGACTCCATTTACAATTACCTTCTGTGTCCTGTTGTCCAGCCAATGTTTTCACTAGGCTACCACCCTGGGACCCACTCCCAGGCTGGTTAATTTGACTAATAATCTTTGTGTGGAACTGTGTCAAATGCCTTGCTAAAGTCTAGGTAGGCCATGTCCACAGCCCTCCCTGGTCTACTACTTTGGTCACCCAGTCAAAGAAATCTATTAGATTTGTCTGACATGACCTTCCGGCGTGAACCCATGCTGCCTTGGATCCTGTGCTCCACTGACCTCTAGGTACTCAACTATTCTTTCCTTCAGAAGTGACTCCATCACTTTCCCTACCACAGAGGTCATACTTGACAGGTCTGTAGTTTCCTGCCTCTGTCTTGGTCCCACTTTTATGAAGGGGAATCATCCGCCTTCCTTCAGTCCTCGGGTACCACACCATCCTCCCATGATTTATTAAAAGAGTAGCCAGTGGTTTCACTAGTTCCTTCCTTAATTCTTTTTAGAATTTGGGTGAATTCCATCAGGACCCATTGCTTTGTCCACCTTCAGTTTTAGGAGTTCTTGCAGAACCCTTTCTTCTGTGAAAGGACTGGGATCGACCCCCCTATCAAGAGTGCTTCTGTTAATTGGATTAGGCACTTCCTCCTCCTCTTTTGTGAATACTGAGCAGAAATATTCGTTCAGTATTCCTGCTTTTTCACTGTCCCCCTCTGCCCACCCACCGTTGATTCTATTCAGCCTCACTATCCCTCCCTTTGTCTTTCTACACTCGCTGATGTACCTATAAAAGGTTTTATCCCCCTTCTTAACTGAGTTGGCTATCTTTTCCTCAGTTTGGGCCTTTGCTATTCTGACTTCCCTCCTGCTTCTTTCTGCCTTTAACTGGTACAGCTCTCTGTCCTGCTCCTTCTGTGTTTCCTTATACTTCCGGAATGCTATCTTTTTCTTCCTGACTTTCACAGCCACCTCTTTTGAGAACCATAGTGGCTTTTTCTTTTCTTTTGATTTGTTTATTTGCTTCACACAAAGGCTTGTTGCCTCTGTGATGGCAGTTTTGATAATTCCCCATTGTTGCTCCACACCTCCTTCTAGCCTGTTTGCTAGTGCTTTTCTGAGGCACTCTCCCATCTTGCCAAAGTCAGCCCTCCTAAAGTCCAGTACCCTCACTTTTGTATGGCTTGACTCTGTAGCTGAGTTTAACGTGAACCACACCTGTTTGATGGTCACTTGTCCCCAGATGGCAACCCACTTCTAGATCTGAGATCCTCTCACTGCTCCCGTTTGAGAGTATGAGGTCTAAGATTGCTCCCTCATGAGTGGGTTCCGAAACTAGCTGTCTAATGCCTGCCACCTGTAGGGCGTCAAGAATGGCCCTGCTCTTGGATGTGGCTGCAGCAAATGTGCTCCAGTTAACATCTGGCATATTCAGGTCTCCCATCAACAGTATCTCCTTTCTCTGCCATTCTAAGAATGCCTTCCATCATATCCTTGTCCATTCCTTCCCCTGACATGGGGGTTGTACACAAACCCTGTACGGATTGTGGTGCCCTTTCCAGTCTCCAAGGTGACCCACAGTGCCTTCTCTCCTCCCTGTTTACTCTTTTGTTCAGTTGCTTTTTCATCCTTTACATAGAGAGCTACTCCTCCCCTCTTCTCCCCTGCCTGTCTCTCCTGTAAGTTATGTACCCTGGTATGTTAACATCCCAGTCATGGTTCTCTGTGTCCATGTTTCTGTGCTGCTCACGATATCCAGGCATCCTCTTCCATTAAGGCCACCAGCTCAGGGGCTTGTTGCCCAGACTATAGGCATTGGTACTCATTACCTCCATTTCCTGATGGCCTTACCCTCTTTGCCCCATCCCTGTCCTTTTGCCTTTGTCACTTTCTCCATTTACCCCTGCCCTTCTCCCATCGACACCTCCATGTTGGTGTTGCCACACTTACTACCGTGATTGTTTGGGGGCTAGGATTTTCCTGCTCCTTTCCAGTGCCTCCCCCCTTGGCTAGTTTAAAAGCTTGCCAATGAAGCATTTAAACCTATCACCTAGGATCCTGGTTCCCCTCCTGGACAGATACAGCCCATCATGCCAGTATAGGCTTGCATCACTCCAGGTGGACCCCAGTCCCCAATGAAGCCAAATCCCTGAGCTCCACACCAGTTTTTCAACCACTGATTGAATTCCATGTAGTGCGGAACACCTAGCCTCTCCTATGCCATAGATGGGTAGCACCTCCAAGAGGTTACCGTCGTGCTACTTGACTAAGGCCCCTCCCCAATTCCACAAACTCTTCCTGCACTTCTCTAATCCCTTTCTTAGCCAGGTCATTTGTCCCTAGGTGGACAATGACATCCAGCTCCCTCCCCTGTGCAGCTGCTCCAGCAATCCTGAGGATTTGCTCCCTGTCCCTCCAAGCCATGGTGCCAGGCAGGTACCTTACCTCCCTCTCCACTTCCTTGCCCAGTTTTACCTTCCTAACAATGGAGTCCCCCACCAGGAGTTGTTTCCTTCCCCTGCAGGGTCCCCTGCCACCCTCCTGTGGGTCTCCTTTGTGGAGGTTCCCAGCATCCTCCTTGGTCTCCTCTGTAGGTGCCTCATAGAGGAACCACACTTTGCCAGAATGGCATAGGGTGTGGAGAGGTACAACTGGAGGGATGTGCCTCTGTTCCACCACCCTCACCCTCCCTGAGCCCACTGTGGTCCAACCACTCCTCTTTCTTGGCAACCTCTGAGGCAACGGCAGTGGCACTGGTGGTCCCTGGATGGAAGAGGAGGTCCCACAAATCCTGGCCAACTCAGCCTGGAGATGAGCAACCTCCTCCCTCAGCCCAGCTTATAAAGTTAATAAGTCAAGATTTTCATATCCCTACAAGAGTATACAAACTGATCCTGAAGTGATTGATGTTGTGGATGTTGATGGTGATGACAACACTGATGGTTGTAGCTGGTAAATACTCTGTGGGACAGAGTCTCTTTGCACCAAAAAGGAAACTTTTACAGACTGTGATGACTTTGGTTGTCTCTCTCCTTTCTCGGTCTACTACCTTGGACTATATACCCCCCAAAACTTTCACCATTTCATGGCAAACTGCTTTGTAGCTAGGGTCTAAACTAAAGTCAACAAGTTTTATATACAGGGCAATTTTAACATCAGTGGAACAGGCCCAAATTTGGCATAAAGGGACACTGTCACATCAATCCTTTCTGTATCATATTATTTATAGTTAAAGGCAAACATATATGTTTGGATTTACCTTCTGTGACTTTGTGGTGCATCAGTATGGGCTGGGACGGGGCAGTCTATTTTTCAATTTTAAAGAGGACAAAACAATGAGTTCTAATTGGTAGCTGTTTATTATTTTTTCAATTACAGAAATGTTAGCCATAAACCAAAAATGGATGCTAGTACATGGGTGAGGGTTGTGGGCTGGTTTTAACATGGGTGTAAGGGTGGTATGGTGCTACTGCACAGATGAGGGTGGTGGAAGAAAAGTGGAATGGTAATGGGGTGAAATGTGGGTGTTGTTTTAGTCCTTTCATTTACAGATTCGTGATTGGCTGGGGATGGTGAGGAAAAAAATGATGACAGACCGAACCTACTGTGCACATATTATATATATATATTTTTTTCTTATTAAATACATTGCAAACTGCTGCCACCTAGCACAATTGTCCTGTCCCCTTTAAAAAAAAGAATAAAGGAATCAAAATTAAAAGAAAATCTGCATCAGCAGTTTTCACAGAATGTGACCTATCATAAAGTGTTTTTGCTTTACAAGTAGTGATAATTTGATACATAATGGGGTTGACAGACACTGTCCTTAAACATCACATGACAACTGCTGCAGCTACATTAAATGTTCCTTAAGTTAGTATGTGGTGAGGAAACCACTTTTTTATTTTTATGTGACTGAAATACAGATTTTATTGAGTATCAGCTGCACAAATGCATCATCTTAGAAAGTTGTATGTATTACTTCAATTTGCCAAAAAAAATGTTGGTATATGTATGCATTATCTTAGAAAATTGCATGCATTTTTTGCCTGCAACAATGACTGGCATATTTTTTTTATTCAAATGTCTTGACTGACTACGTTATGACGTAATATGTTTTGCAACAGTTCCACATGCTACTGCTGTAGTACCTTGGCTTAACTTTGTTATAAAAGTTTTCTTTTAAACATAGCAACTTTTGAGTTACTCATTTAAAACAGAAAGCAGCAAATAGCTGAGCCTGAGATTAGGTAATATCAGTTATTTTTTCTCATAATTCATGACGATGAGTATATATAACTGAGTACATAAAGGGCTAATGTGCCTCTTTCTTTCACTAAGGAACTATGATGCAGCTGCAGCAGGAAACCTTTTAACATATGGGTGGGTGGGCCTGTTATGTATTAAGTTGCTGGCTTTAGCAAACAGAAGAAACCATAGATAAACCTAGTTGTATTCCTATCAATGTCACACATGATAATTTCTCTCCCCCTTATATTGAACAGTTTTTCCTTTACATGTATTTTATTACTATCTTCATTACTGGCAGCACAATAAAGAAATAGGGTTCGAGTTGTAAAAAGTTCTAAAAATGATTAGAACCCTAGAACTTTTTCAAAAGTTCTAGACTAGTACTAGAACCCAGAACTCTTTGACTGGGCAACCAAAGTAGTAGATCAGGGAGGGGCTGTGGACATGGCCTACCTAGACTTTAGCAAGGCATTTGACACAGTCCCACACAAAAGATTAATATACAAGTTAGCCAGCCTGGGAGTGGGTCCCAAGATGACAGCCTGGGTAAAGAATTGGCTGGAGAATAGGACACAGAGAGTAATAGTAAATGGAGTCCACTCGAGAAGAAAGGAGGGTTACTAGTGGCACTGCAGGGTTCAGTAATAGGACTGTCCTCTTCAATGTCTTTATAAGCGACATTGCAGAAGGACTGGAAGGAAAAGTATGTCTCTTTGCAGATGACACAAAGATCTACAACAGAGTAGATGCACAGGGTGAGGTGGAAAGGATGAGAAGGGACTTGGCAAGGTTAGAGGAATGGTCAAATGTATGGCAGCTTAGATTCAATGCTAAGAAGTGCAAGGTAATGCACCTGGGAAACAAAAACCCAGGGGAAGAGTACACAATGGGGGGAAGATACTAACAACAACAAAAATGGAAAGGGACCTGGGGGTAGTCATATCAGATGACCTAAAGGTGGGCAAGCAATGTGAGAGGGCAGCAAGGAGGGCTGGGGGGATACTGGGATGCATAGGGAGAGGCATCACCAGTAGAAAACAGGAAGTTATTATCTCTCTGTACAGACAGCTGGTGAGACCCCATCTGAGTACTGTGTGCAGTTCTGAGACCCAATCTCCGCAAAGACATAGACAGGATGGAAGCTGTCCAGAGGAGGGCAACTAAATGGTACAGGATCTGCACCAGAAGACATATGAAGAGAGATGAAGGAGCTTAATATGTATAGCCTCGAGGAAAGGAGGGAGAGGGGGACATGATAGAAATGTTCAAGTACCTCAAGGAATCATCAAAGTCCAAGAGGTAGCATCTTTCAAAGAGAGGTGTGCAAGAACAAGAGGGCACAATTTGAAGATGAGGGCGGCTCAGAGGTAATTTAAGGAAGTATTTTTTCATGGAGAGGGTTGTGGATGCATGGAACGGCCTTCCGGAGGAGGTTGTGGAGTCAAAATCAGTGGTGGAATTCAAGCATGCATGGGGCAGTCATAAGGCAATTCTAGGGGTTGGGAGTAGGAAGAAGTAGGCTGCTGGTTAACTAGGATCTGCAGCTTATCCAGTAGGTAGGAAAATGGGCAGACTGAGTGGGCCAATCAGTCCTTATCTGCCATCAAATTCTATGTTTCTATGTTTTTATGTTTCAGAAGGTTCTGACAACCTTAGTCTTAAAGTTCCTCATCTATTTAGTGCAACTAGTACCCATAGGGTGTAACTGCACTGAACATAGCCCATCAGCCTGCTGGACTCTCACTAAACCTGCTGGATCCTCAAGGACAGGGGGATTTCTAGCCCAAAAATGGGGGCATGGGCCCTCTTGGTTTATGCTGGTGCCCCCCTCCCACTGTTTCTACCCAGCCTTAATTTTAGGGCTTAAACAGTCAGTAATACAAACACGCAGCAGCAGCTTAAGCCCTCCCTGCTCCCACAATGAAATGACTCACTGAGCCCCGTCTCCAGTCTACTCCGCCTCCGCCCCGCCCACTCCAGCCTCCCACCGACAGTCTCAACAGCAGCGCTTTTGATTCCCAAGAGCAGCAGTTTGATTCCTGAGTCCCTCCAAAGTCTGTGGTAGATCTGAGACCTGATCATATGGGGCAGAGGTCAGACAAAATATCTATCATGGAGCCTGGGCGGGCGCCATGGTGGCTCGGAGATTGTCGGACGGGACTCAGAGGAGAGAGAGATAAAGGACTTATTCCTGCTCTAATCAAGTGCAGCCATGTGATAGGACAATGGCTTTGATTAAAGCAGGTGTCGGCTGGAGATGGAGCTGGATGACTTCGTTAGCCTGCTGTAGAACATGGTCATCTTTCATTTTGTTGTGGTGAAGTGAACAGCAAAGCATCTAGTCAGGATGACAAATTATTTCACAATCCTCTAAAGAAAGTTAAAAAAAATATTAAAAACACACGCATCCATCTAGATTGAGATACAGTACTGTGTACTGGAATTGTGTAATTTATTTTTTGTTTGGTGAGGAGGGACCGCAGGTCTGAAAATAGGAGGGAGGGAGAGAGAGGGCCTGGTTGGGAGTGGAGTGGGATGATCACGGGAACACTCAGGCAGGCTGCAGCTTGTGAGAGAGGAGTCTTGGAGAAGGGAGAGGAGACTCATTAGAGAGCAGCAGGAGGAGCCCAAGCTGCTGTGCTGAGCAGCCTGCAGTGCAGCAGCAGCACTTCTATTATTTGCTTGCTGCCTGGATAAACGGGAGGTGGAAATGGATGCGGCAACAAAGGAGCAGAGTATTAGTCTGCTGCACTAGTAGTGCTGCAACTTGCAGGCCACAGTTTAAGACTTAAGACCCCCCAAAAAAGAAATATAGCACAACTAAAAGAGCAGAGGGAGAGGGAAGAGGAGAAAACAGACACAGTCTGAATTTACAGGGAGGGACTCAGAGCGCAGCAGGTGACAGGAGGAGCTGAACAGGCTGTGCCCTGCATGCAGATATAGACAAATATCAGGAAAAAAAAAACATTTTAATAATATAGAGGAGGAGCTCAGGGGGGAGAGGAGGCAGAGAGACAGAGACTCGTGAAAACAGCAGCAGGTAGTGGAGCTCAGCAGCCTGCGCTGAAGAGCTGCTGCTGCAGTTTGTGGTTTTCTTTTAATTCCTTGCCTGTACCGTCACTAGTTACTTGATTGTCTAATGCCTACAGCTTTGGGGTGGCCCCTGCCCCAGAAAAAAAAAAATACTAGATTGGCTATAGACTTCACGTAACCCCAGAAAAAAAATTAGTTGATTGCCTGCAGTCTTGGTGTATGTAGCCCCAGACAAAAATAAGCAGAGTTTTTTTATTTGCCTGCTGCTGTCACAAATTACTCTGTTACTTACAGACTTTGGATATAGTCCCAGAATAAAGTAAATAGGCAGCGTTTGTTGTTTGCCTGCCACTGTCAGTAAATATTTGATTGCTCACGGTCTTGGGGTATACAGCCCCAGAATAAAAAGGGCATTTTTTTATTTGCCTAGTACCATCAGTAATTACTTGTTTGATTACAGACATGGGGTATAACCCAGAAATAAGTAAACAGGCAGGGTTTGTGACTACAGTTACTTGCTAGCCTTGTTACGTGGGTACCACCATAGAATTATAAATCATCACTTTTATTATTTTGGCCTATAACTGAGTTAAAGTACAACAACATCCAAAACAAAATGAGTCATGACATAAGCTCGTGTTTAAGCTCCGCCTCCTCCGGCAACTGTGGACATCGCTTTTGGCAGACATTAAATATGAACACAAAACTGTCCATCCATAGCAGCATGCACTGTAATTATACCCCACCCTGCTCCTTAGACAATGAGCCTGGTATACACCCTAAAGCTAGGGGTGGTACCAATCTGTGTATTTCTGCTAAAAGTAAATGCGGTGCCATATGTGGGTATTAGTTCTGTTTTTTGGAGTGCAAACTTGCCAAAAGTGGTGTGGTGGTTATACATAAAACATGGAAACTGTTGCAGCTCAATCATTCAAAATCTTTATTTTGCCAGGCTGAACACCATTAAGCAAGCTCATTTTCGAGATGGACCTGGGCAAGATACATAAACAATACATAAAGAAGATACTAACTACAGAGTCATTACATAGAATAGGAATTACATACAAAGATTAATAACAGCACTGGAGTACATTTATAAAATAAGACAGAGCTAAATACCATGTGCTATAGAACTTGTGCTACAAAAGATAGAGAGTAAACCCGTACAACCATATACACAGAGTTTTCATGGAGCAGGCTTGGATTCAAGTATTGAGTACTGTACATAGTGCAAGGAGGGGCATGGTGAGGAAGAGGAGGAACTTGGGAATGAGAGTGTAAGTGCAGGGGTGCCTGAGGGGCTTTAGAGCACCAGGGACAGGTGGCAATGGTTATAAAGCTAGGGGCAATACACCAGGAACAGGGGCAGAGGGTGACGTGCCAGGAGGTGCAATATTAGTAGATGCCAGGATGACTCGGAGAGGGAGGCTCCAACTTAGATTGGCTGGAAGTATCAGTTGGGTACAAATAGACACAGACATACTGAGTAGTGGGACAGGAGTTCCAGGAATGGAATGCTCCTGACAGGGCTAGAAACTGAATCTGGGGGGAGGGGGGACACTGGGAGGCTGTGACATCAGGGGAAGCAGTTACAGGATTCCTTGAATGAACGAGAATATAATGCTTTGAAGGCTGATAGTTTGATTGGGAATGCCAGTTGCAAGGTTTTTTGCAGGTTGTTCCATGGTGCGGGTAGAACGTGATTAATGGCAGACCTACCAAGGCGAGACTTGAACTTAGGTACTGCAAGTATTATATAAGTAGAACTCCTTAGGGCATACTTGCCTACCACATTTAGAGGAAGACAGTCCAAGATACATTGTGGCAGTAATTTTAGTAATAGCCCTGTAGGTCTAGAGGGCTGCATTTTTCTGTCTTCTGCACCCAATAGGGAAGACCAACCTACTGCAGCATATAGGGAGCAGTGATGAGTGGAATAAGGAAGTCCAGTAATGAATTTCAGACCTCTGTGGTATAGCGTGTCAAGTTTGGCCAGAGCAGTGGCAGTGCTCTGGCTATATAGAAAGTCTGCATAATCCAATAAAGTGAGGAAAGTGGTTTGGACCAGTCTTTTTTGCCTCCAATGTTAGTAGGTTTTTAATCCTGTAAAAGAGGTCAAGCCTCTACCTCAACTTCTTTATCAGCTCATCAACATGATCATTGAAGAAAAGCTTTTGGTCTATCCAGACCCGCAGGTATTGAATTTTGTGACATGGTCCAGTGGTTTGCCAAGGAGCATATGAATCTGAGCACGATACCTTGAATTAAAAGGTTATTAGCATTTGCAAAGTGAGAAAAAAGCATTGCCTTTAGTTTCTTTGCATTCAGGAGCAATTTCTATTGCAGGAGTTATCATAGTAGCAGGTTAAATTCATGTTGCAGATCCCTGCAAGTTGATTCCGGGGAGGACCTTTCTATGTAAAGTACCGTATCATCGGCAAAAAGGTGGATGTTAGCAGCTTTGATGTCAACGTCGATTCTGTTTATGTATATTGTAAAGAGCAATGGACCCAGTATCGAGTCTTGTGGTACGCCCCTCAGAAGAGATTTCAGTGATGAGAGCACCCCTCCCGCCTTAATTTGCTGTTGCTGTCCTGTAAGATAGTTCAAGAACCATCTCAGGGATAGGGAGTCCAGGCCGATGTTTTGGAAGGAGACAATGAGTAGATCATGGTCAACAGTATCAAACGCATTGCTTAAAACCAGAAATACAGTGCAGATGGTACATCAGACTCATACAGCAGGTCAAAATGGACTACTTCCATAACAAGCTCTCAACCTCGCGTTAGGATCAATTCAAATTCTGAAGGACAATCCACAACCTCCTAAACTCCTCATCATCCACTGGTAGAGATTAGTCCATCCCTAATGCTGCACTCGCTGTAAACAGACTAAACTAATATTTCACAGAAGGACCAAATGCCCTGATACCAGTCTCTAAAGATGCACAGCATATTCTCCAGCACTCGACTGGTCCCTTTGCCCTTCAGGCAATCCCAGCCCAAGAAGAAGAAAGAACTAATGGGTCTCAACATACTGCATCTTCCAGCTCCGGAGCAGATGGCATCTCCCCAGATTACTTAGAACAGGGCACTTCAGCTATAGCAGTCCCTATTGCACACCCTTCAACCCTGTCTCTGTCATCTCGATCCTATCCTCAACTAAACATTCAGTGGCAGTCCTGTCCCTAAAGGTGGCCAGCAGACGTATCCTCCAACTTTTACCTGCTCTCCCTCCTGCCAATCCTGTCCAATGTCCTGTGCAACTAGTGAGCAGGTAGTTCATAATTCTACCCAGCTCAGGTTTTCTGATATCTACAAAGCAGGGTTCTGACCAAACCACTCCACAGCTACCTCCTCTCTCTGAGTCAAAGACTTCATTCACACCAGTACAGACAGGGACTGGGCACAGTGGCCATCTTCATAAATCTAGTCAAGGCCTTTGACACTGTAGATCATGGCCTCCTTCTGAGCAAGCTAGCAGCCTCTGCTATCTCTTACTAAGCTCCTCAGGTGGCACATCTGGTCCCACCATCAATTTGATTGAAGAGCCCCTAGTTCGAGAATTCCACACAGTTCAGAACTGGTTCCAAGAAAACAGGTTGGTCCTACCGTGACTAAGCTCCTCAGATGGCACACTGGATGTGTGCTTGCTTTACAAGCACAATGGGTTAGAGGATTGATTGTAGGTGAGGGAACATATTTGACATCTTATTAAGAATATTCATGAATGATGGGTCTGCACCAGAAGACATACAAAGAGAGACCAAATGAGATTAATATGTATACCATCAAATTAAGGCGGGAGAGGGGCGACATGGTAGAAACTTTCAAGTGCCTTAAGGGACTCAATAAAGTCCAAGACGGTAGCATCTTTCACTTGTGCAAGAACAAGGGAGCACAATTTGAAGACAGAGGAGGGACGGTTCAGGGGAAACGTGCGGAAGTATTTTTTCATAGAGAGGGTGGCGGACGCATGGAACGGCCTTCCTGAGGAGGTTGTCGGGTCAAAAACAGTGGGGGGAATTCAAGAATGCATGGGACAGACATAAGGCAATTATAGTGGGGTTGGGAGGAAGTAGGCCGTTTGTTAACTAGGATCTGCAGATTATCCAACAGGTATGGAAATGGGAAGACTAGGTGGGCCAAGTGTTCCTTATCTGCCTTCAGAGTCTATGTTTCTATGTTACACCTTGCTTGCCTGGTTTAGCTCCTACCTGTCAAACAGGCTGCAGTTAGTAAAACTTGGTGATACTGTGTAATCTCCCCTGCTGGTACCCTCAGAGTCCATTAACAACCTCCCATAATCAGTTACCTCCTGCAGTATTCGTATGTATGCAGATGATACTATCATTTATGTATCTGGTCCCACCATTAGCTCCATTGAAGAACCCCTAGATTGAGAATTCCACACAGTTCAGAACTGGTTCCAAGACAACAGGTTGGAACCAGATGGTGGCTAGGACCAACTTCTGCCACACTGAAGATTTCCTCCAGCCAAAGACACAGTGAAGAGTTGTCTGCAGCTCCACATTAGGAAACAAGTTATGGAACATTCAAAACCTCCTCTGGTGGACTACAGGGATGCTGTTTACTTGGGAAGCAAACCCTTTCATCCTAATCAAGTTGTCCACTCAATTCAGTTTCAGCTTTGTGCTGGGATAATGGCTGTGAGCACAACCTGGAGTGCCTTATTAAAGCAGCAGTGCAACAAAAAAAGTTATTCCGGAAAGCTAAGTTTCTGCTACAGTTACGAAAAATGTTGGCAGAAGTGTCAATTTGGGTTTTCTGGATGCTTCTAATGCTGTGTACTGTACATTTGCATTTTTGTCTGGACTCTTACCCTCCTTGGGTCCTCAATATTATTTCTATGCAAAAATAAGTCTCCCCTCTCTCTCATGCAGTCATTCTGTTTGTCCTGGCACTGCAAGCTTTTAGGACCTCTGCTCATGAACAGTATCATTGTCATTTTCTTAATCTGTCCCAAGCAGTGGTTTCCGACAGCAACCGAGCTATTCTGCGGCGGAAGTGCAGAAACACATTTCAGCCAGGATGTGAAAAATGACAGCTGTACAGCTCACAAGGAGGTGTAACAAAATGCCAATGTGGAAAATCTGGCATGAAAATATTGCAGATTCGTGAAGTTACAAGCGTGCGTAGCAACTGCACAACGCACACTCATAAAACAGTCATTTTTTTGATTTTTCCCACCAAATTTGCAACATAGGCTTTTTGAGAGCCCACCTCATGAACACTGGCACTGTCATTTCGTTAATCAGCCCCAAAAGGGTGATTCCGCACAGTGACCGCAAAACAACCTTTCAGGGCTGATTAATGCCATGATAGTTCAAGAATTCATGAGGAGGGGTCCCAAAAAACCCATGTTGGTGAAAAAATTCCCAAAAATGCCCGAGATATGCACTAAAGTTGAAAAAAACCCTATTCATTACATTATACAGCCTACCGGCATTTCCTCAGTTTGCGGTCGGCTTTGAAGAGTGCAGACGTGTTCCTGGTCCAGCGAAGATCGTTGTACTGAGCACCAGAGGTAAGTATGGGGTGAGGGGGTTGTGGGGAGGCTGGGTGCGCAGTGGGTGGGTGCGGGTTGTGGGGGGCTGGGAGACTACGAGGGACCATTTCCTTTCTTTCAGGTACAAGACCTCCAAGAAAACATCGGAGGATGCTTTAAACACTACAGGGGCATGTGGCATGCTGCAGTGGGCTCCCAGCTTGTCACCGAGTCTGGAGGGACAGCTGTAGCTGACGGGGATTGGGCAACCCTCTTGGCAAACAACAAAGGGGAATTTTCTGCCGACGGGGATTGGGCACCTCCGTCAGCAAACAACAAAGGGGAGTTCTTTCTGCTGACAGGGATTGGGCACCCTGTCGGCACACAATTAAATGGGGGGGAGACCAGGTCTGCAGCTGGGACAGCGCTACTATGCTAAAAGGGGAGTGGGTCATGGGATACAGGGGGGAAGAGAAACCCTCTAACCCACCCACCGCTCCATCCAGAGGGATGTTTTCTTGGTCGGAGGAGCTCAGAGAGGAAGGACTGCAGAAGGGAGAGAAGACAGGCAGGGACTATCTGACAGGATATTTGTATATTTGAATGCAATAGGTTTGGCTGCTTGAGGCAAAGGTTGACTTCAGATGATCACTGACAGCAGGAACGCAAGGTGTGCAGTCACTGATTCAGCATAGGCAGAGTAAGAGAGATGGAAATGCGCAAGCATAGGCAAAGGTGGAAGGTGTCTGTGGGCAGGTGCACGCTAACAGTGTGTGAGAATGATGTGAGTGCGCAAGGGGTTGAGACCTAGTCTGGAGAGATTATTTTCAGACTGAGGGAAATACAAAAGGCACTGAAATTAAGAAAATGAGAGCAGAAAGGATAAGAAAGATAATGAAAGAGGTAACAACATAACAACATTATCAGAAGGATACAAAAATAACTATCTATGGTTGGGGTCAAAAACACAAGGAGAAAGACTGACAGTGTAGCTTTAAAGGGCACAGGAAAGTTGACTAATTAGCAATAGTCTGTAATGGCATTTCATGAGCACTGCCACATGATCTGTATTTAAGTGCACCTGAGAAAACACTGATGTAAAAACATGTATTTTCAATTGTTTTCATTTATGATCAACTTTCTGTGCTATTCTTTCATGTAACCTTTAATTTGAGTTTACTATGTCATGGTTCATGTACAGAATGCTAAGCATGAGCAAAGCAGCCATCCGGAAGGGAACCACTAGTCTCAAAGGATGGTTTAAATGTGACTTCGATGAACATTTAAACTAGCCAAGGCAGGTGCAGAAGGAAACTGAAATCAAAACTACGCTTGCCCCCACAGGCTGAGTAAGTAAAGGGAGAATGCAAGGGGAGAGAAATCCCCTTGTGTGCAAATTACCAAAGCGAGCAGAATAGGAGCATTAAAAAGAGAGGCGAGGAGGAGGAAGGTAAAAAGGAAAAAGGGCACAACAAGCAGAGTGAAATCAAGACCTGGAAAGCCATGTGTGCAACCGCTAGAAGTCTAAGAAACAGGATTACATACCTAGAGGCCATCAAGGCAGAGACCAGCCTGCATACTGTGGCCATTACTGAGTCATGGTGCACTGAAAATCATGACTGGAACATGGCCATACCGGGCTATACTCTGTTCAGGAAAGACCGGTGGTAAAGAAGGAGGAGGTGTGACGCTTATATGAGGGAAAGCATAATAGCCACAGAGACATAGGGAATACATGGGAAGCAGAGGTACTGTGGTCTCCCTGGAGACAGGAAATGGAGCCACTATTCGCACTGTAGTGATTTACAGATCTCAATCCAGAAGGAGGAATTGATAAGTACTGGTTGAAGCCACTGGCAATATGGCAGAAAAGGGGCAGGTACTGCTGATGGGTGACTTCAACCTGCATAGGTTAAGGGGGTAGAAGAGACATGGAAAAACTTTCATTTTAACTAGGTTAATTCTGCCCCAGAGGGAAATGGGTCGGAGGGAACCAAATTTTCAGGTCTTGGCTAATCACTTGAACAAGGGAATCGAGGTTCAGTTGTTGGATACGAGTTGTACTCCTTTTAAGGACAATGCCTAGATAATGCAAAGTGTCAGATTTCCATGTAAGTCCAAGGTCCAAAATGGCAGATTTTGAGATTCTGTAATTGAGAGGAAAAACTACCGTCTCTTCCACATTTAACTTGTAATTAGATATTTTACTAAATTCCTCAATAATCCTGAGCATTGGTGGAATAGAGTCCACTGGGAGTGAAAGTTGAAGAAGTGTCATCTGCATAAGCAGAAACTTTGATTAGTTGGTTTTGAATAGTGATACCTTGGACTCTTGAGAATCCGCCAGTCTGTGTATCATAGGTTCTAAATATAAATTAAAAGGAGAGGGATAAGGGACAACCCTGCCTTGTTCCAGGGCAGGGGGAACCATTCTGACATTACTTCATTACAAGATATTCAGCAGTGGGGGATTTATACAGGGATCCAATCCAATTATAAAACTCCCTAGGGAAAGCAAAAACATTTAAAGTATGCAATAAATAACCCCGTTAACCCCATCAAAGGCCTCTGGCAGGAGCACGCAGCAAGATCAGAGTCGATTTGAATTTGTTTCCACTTGGTGGAATGGATACGAGGTTTCATTATCAGAGGTCAGTAGAAAGTCCTCTAGGCTTCAGCAAGTGATTTAATTTCATCCGTTGACTTGCCTCAGTTCGATCAGAATGTCTTGAACTCCTCCAAGAAATGCACCAATGTAAGGGGTTTCATTTCAGGGTTAGAGAAGCGATCCTGCGAGTTGCAACAGATGCGCCTTAGGCTTCTGGGGCCTTCGGGCATGGAGCGGGAGTATGTTTGAGCTGCGATTTTTCATTTCTACCTCCATCAATCCACCCAGAAAGCAAACGAAGAAGGCAAAAGTAATCAGGTACCAGTACAAGTCTGCACACTGCTGGAAAGGCTGAGTTATTAAGTATTTTGGTTGAAATTAGCAGTCGGGTGGCTGGAGCTAACTCAGGAGACTGTTAGCTAGTGCTCTGCATCACGTGACTGAAAAAAACATCCATTTTTCTTTTCCTTAGACCAATGCCTTTCCCTTTTCTAGGACATTAAGTCCAACCAGGGTATAGACAGAACCTTTTTCCTTCCTTAAACCAAAATTCCTCCAACATGGGGAAAGGCATAACATGGGCCCTGGGGGAACAATTGACTGGCAACCTCTGGCAAGCCATTCCCAATCCTTGCAGCCCCATTTCTTCCAAGTGGCTGGAACCCCTTTAGGACATTAACTAAATTGAGGCAGTACAGAGAAGGGCAACCAAAAAGGTGCAGGGACTGCATCAGAAAACATATGAGGACAGATTAATGGAGCTCAATATGCATACCCTAGAAAAAGGAGAGAGGTGATATGATTGAAACAATCAAACACCTTGAAGGACATCAACAAAGTGAAACAGTCTAACATATTCCAATATAATAAAATAGCAAGACAAGAGGACACAGCATGAGATTAGAAGGCGGCGACCAATTAAGGGATAATGTGAGGAAGTTTTTTCGCAAGAAAAGGGTAGTGGATGCATGGAGCGGCCTACCTCAGGAAGTGGTGGATATGAATACAGATGCAGGAGCTTCAAACAGGCATGGGATGAGCATAAGGGCAATACAGATGAGTATGAATAGATAGGCCATTGACAGAGCAAAAGGCGATGGCACATTCATAAGGTAGAAAAAGAAATGGGTAGATTCTGATGGGTCTTGGTAAAGTCCTTATCTGTCACAGCTTCTATGTTTCTATGTGGACACAAGACACAGTAAGATGCAGTGCTCACATCATAGTGAGTTAGCACTGTGTTCATGGGTTGCCACAGGCACTGGCTGTCTGCACTCTCCTGTGAAATTTAAGTGCTTCAACTGTGGTGTTTATTGACATCCTGCCTTCATATTGTTGACCCTGTGTCATGTCCGAGCTATAAATAGAGCATCACCATGGGCATGCCAAACATCATTTTTATTCTTATCTTGCAGCAAACTTAGGCTGTGGTCATTCATCTTCTGTTATACTTTTGAATGATAGAGACACTACTGGTCTTTATGTTACTCTTTCAGTAACATTTCATGCAACAACATATAATATTTATGAACATTCTAAGTTTTTCATCTGTATACAGTGAGTTCAAGCATAACATTGCCTGTGTTTATTAGAAAATGATTCCCTCTGTCCCATTTATTTTTCTGTTGGAAACTGTGGATGGTGACTAAAGGGTGCATAATAGACAGAGTAATAGGTTGTTGTTGACTGCAGTTGGAAGACCTGTTGTGCTGTGTGCCGCTCGGGGGTCACTCCGATCTACAATCAGCAAAGTGAAGATAAGGCAGAAAAAGGAATATAAAGCCATATAAAGAACAACAAACACACTATAAATTACACAGTAATGTGTAAAGAAAACCTACACTGCAGAACAAAAAAATGGTATGGCATAAATATCCATGAGTAGGCGGCGGAGATCCAGGGTATGGAGTGCTTGATCAATTTACTGAAAACATTGGGACTAGAGTTGAAACAAAGTTTTAGTATGCAAAGTTGCCACGAAGGCACTAACCTTGCCTTTTGAAATCACTTTGCAAATCTACTGTATTAAAAAAAATCACTTTAACTTCCTGTAACTGCGGGTGGGATGCTGCCTGTTTTGCCACAATCAAATTTTACAGGGCTTCGAAGAAGTTTCTTTGTAAACAAGATTCAAGGTTATCACAGTACAGCCACAGCACATATACACAGCACACACTCTCTGGTCTCTTTGCAGTTGTAGAGAATGCTCAGGTTTCTCTTTGTTTCAGGTATTTTATCAGCTGGGTGGAATGCAGAATCAGGCAGCGGCAGTAGGTTGATGACTGGTATTCATGCTGGATACAGAGGATGGGTTGATTTTAATAAGTCCACAAACAGTGGTGGAGAGGCTGGAGGAGGAGGGAGGTCGAGCATGAGACAGTAGAATCTTGGTTGTGGGTTAGACATTGTTTTCAGTGGCATTGCTCTGGGTACAGGCGCAGGTTGACTTTGATATGTGTAGTCATGGATGGAGCATCAAGCAACAACAGTAGGAGGTTAACTGGAGAGAAAGCCCTTCTGGAGGTAGAACAAGATACAGAAGAAAAAAATCATGAAACACAAAAAATTGATCCTTTTAAACTTCAGGGTCATATGTGAAATTACAAAACAAAAAGTAAACCCTTCAAATGATTGTATACTTACCATATTCTAGAGTTGGTACTAGCAGTGCCCTGGAGAAACTTAGCCAAGACACCAGAAGGGGGACAGGGGCGAGGGTGAGGGGAGATGGAGACCGACTGAGACTGGCAGGTGTATATCTGTAAAGATATAGAATGGAAAAATCCAAAGACTTATTGGTCACCCGTGAAATATTGGTGAAAACAAAGGAAGCAATTCAAGGTTTTACACTTACCATACACAGATCTGGCAGTGTCCTGGAGGACACTCTGGCAAAGACACCAGTATGAGGGAGAGGAGAGAAAGGGAGAAAGATGACAAGATGTATACCTGTGAAGATACAAGGAAAAACAATCATAAGACGATATATGTATAGGATGCATTACATTCAGTGCTGATCATTTGCAACTGTAATACTTGCCATCACTTTATTACTGGGATGGCTGGTATAAATTAGCAGTCCTAACAGACTGTCACCAGTCAGCAACAGCAGGGGTGGATGGAGCATCTTCACAATCATCAACCGCTGAGTAAAGAGTCTGGGTTGTCTGAGGTATCCGACAGAGCCAGAGGCCCATGGTGTTGTTTATGGGTGTGGAGGACAGGAGCAGACAAGAGGATGGAGCATCATCAGTGGTGGCAGCTGAAGCAGCGGGTTCATAGCAATCATTCATGACTGGTATTTATGCTGGTCCAGATTGTCTGTCACATCACACACACACACACACACACACCCCCCACAGTAAGCATCCTGCAGTCTTAGCTCACATCTTCAATAATATACTTACGTCCTCCTCCTATCTTAAATATGTATTAATCCAGTGAAAGGAAAACACCCTCACCACCATCGTCAGGTGAGGAATTTTCACTGAATGGAAATTACTTTTCCATCGTATCTTCTTCAGGACCAGCAGCACTGGCTTCATCGTGCCGGACTTGTGTGACTGGCCTTGCACCTTTGTTGTCCTGTGTGGTAGAATGTGATGCTGGTTCATTTTAATAAAGGTGAGCATGCCCATCATTTTGTGGGAACAGGTTTGTCCACCTGTTATTATGGCATCTGATTCACCACTGCTAGACACCCTCTCCAAGTTGATACTGGCTGGAGGATAGCTAAGGTATTTAATAGCCACTAATGTCAGTGGTGGCCAGTAATTTACTTAACCAGCTCCATTGAGTACAAGCAATATCATCTGTTCTCAGCTGCTTGTTGTCAGCTAGTTTAGGCTTCTACCAGTTGCTCTGCTGCACACAGACTGATGTCCACCTCTGAGTTGATCTCCATCTCTGGTGTGTAGTCCAAAGCAATCTGAGATAGGGACAGACCATAAAGGATTAGACAAATTACTGGGTTTCATGGTAATGCCAAACATTGCTGCCTGTTTTTTTGGAACAGCTGCCTTGGAAGTTCTTTTTCTTAATATATATATATGCCCCATGCCTTGGCAACTCAACAGACCCGTATCAGTTTGAACCTGCTCCTGCCTCCCTTCACTAGTTGATGTCCCATTTATGGAGAGGATCCAGCATTGTTGCAATTCTAGAACTCTACTCGATTTTAGTAATGAAAGACAGGTGTGCCCTGCAATCAAGTACTGACAACATATGCTTCATTAGTGCACAGCTACTGCAGTCTTCAGTCACCCCAAGTTGCTGATGTTTATTCAACAGCCCTGCCTCAGCATACAGAGCAGCAAGTTCACATGGTGAATGGCAGTCTCCCCACTCACTGCTTGTGCATGCTTGAGTGGTTTCAAGTATAACAATGAGGTAATCCATGAGACACCACTGATCAGTCATTGACATGGACACTCCTGCACTGTCTCAAGTGGTATGCACAAACTATGAAATGACCTTGTACTGTTCATACATGTGCTCCAACATGTATAGATGTTGAATTCAATGAGCGAATAAAGTCATTTTTTTTAAATGGTGCTGAGGCAGACCATTTTAAATTGCAGCAGGTACTGAAGGTGTCCCTGGATTTTTGCAGATTGAGAGGTGTGCCCATATATGCCTACAGATACCCAAGACTGTCTTCACACTAGGCAGCCCAAGAATTCATGAGTTACTAAGTTCAAGCAGTGTGCCATAATGGAACCCCTACTAAAAAAAGAAAAACACAACTGTTGGAAACTCTTCATCATGTTTGAAACCGTTGTCAGAATGACTATAAAACCCTGCTTTTAACGAAGATGTGGGTATAACACAAGCTCTAGTTCAGTTAACAAATCAGCAAAAGAATTTTTGCAGCAGTGTTGGAACCAACAGTATTTTCAGGGATTGTGTTGCATGCTGCCAAATTATTCAGACTTGCTATGACAGTGCACTTTTACAACAATACTTTTTTTTTTATTGCCAAGTGTCAAACACTTTACCAAGTATCTCAGCTAAGTAACAGTAAGCAGTCAAACACATGTACAAGCTGCCTGATCTTTGCCCACTTGTTCATGTATTGCTGTTAGGTGAATATATGGAGAGGCTGAGTGCTGCAATGGCAGCGCCACAGAACTTGCGTAACCGTGTCATTACAAAGTTCAGGGACCAATTGCACTGCAAAGTATACCCTGGACCAAGACTTTCCACTTCCTTAGCACAGGTAATAACAGTCATTGGAATCCCACAGTTTCAGCAAACGATTATGGCAAGCTAGTTAATGGCAAAGTACTGCAGCATTTAGTTCTCTAACCACTGATGGTGGATATTTCATGTGACTGCAATTATAGTCTCCAGCATTGGCTGATCTTGCCTTGTGGTGCTTTCTCGACCCTGTTGTGTAATGCTTGAACCACAAAACATAGAGGAGGAGAGACTACGGGACCTCAATATGTACTCACTGGATGAGATGAGACAGTGGGGGATGATTGAAACTTTCCAAGTACCTCAAGGGCATAAACAAGGTGCAGGTGGGGACCTTTTCCAATATAGAAAAAGTAATAGAACAAAGGGGCATAATATGAAATTGGAAGGAGATAGATTAAAGAGTTACGTGAGGAAGTTTTTCACACAGAAAGGGTAGTCAACACGTGGAATAGTATGCCACCGGATGGTAGGGGCAAGCACAGTGGAGGGGTTTAAGCATGCCTGGGACAGGCACAAGGGAAGCTAGATTGGGGAAGGAGTGATGAAAAGCCATTGCTCACATAAGGTCAGTGGCCACATACAATGTACAGGGCCTACGGGCAGACTGGATGGGCCTAGCGGTCCTTATCTGCCAACAATTTCTATGTTTCTGTGTTTCTTCTCTGTGCCACTGCCAAACAACCTGACTTGACAAACTGAGGTAGTATGTGACTGACTGCAAGTTTGTTTGAAAATGGCTAACAGCTTCTTTGAGGCCTTAGTAGCACTACTAGTAGTACTCTTGGACTATTCTAAGATATTCAACTGGACTGTTGAGCAGCACTGTTGCCCTGATGACTCCTGCTTCTCCAGATCACACAACTACTCCTCATGATAACCTAATCCCTCCTTTCTCATTTCCTTTGCCTCATCACAATGCTGCTTGCTACCTCCGCTGACATTTTGCTCACTTTACTGCTTCCATTCTTCTGCCTATACCCCTCCCTGTGCCAACGCCCTCTAATGTTTAAGCCATGTTGACATGTGCCTTTTGGGTTCCTTTTACCTTTTCCACCTAACATGCAACTGACAATTTGCAGCTATATGTCATCCTCTGTATCAAAGGGAAAAGAAAATCCTAGACAAAATAATTTACAGGGAGTCACGGCTTGGGTCTGGACATGTGAGGGGTCTGGTGGGCCTGGCACTGTCTGTGGTGTCACAGACTGGTGCTCTCCCAGAACTCAATCCACCAGTTTTCACAACCCCTCAGACACTGGAATGGTCACCTTGGTATGCCACCACTCAGCATGAGTTTCTCTGGAGTATCTTTGAGTTGAATCCCACCAGAGTGACTGCTCACACAATATAGTGCCCTCTTTCCCAAAGGGCAAATGACCCAATTGGTTGTAGTCACAGCTGAGAGAACATTATTGCTTTCAATATGGTGGCTTAGTAGCCTGTCTCTTCAAATGGATCACAGAGCTACAAATTTACCCGCATTATCTATACTCTTAAAAGACTGTCACAGAAGACATGAAGTATATAAAATGACAGTTAATACTCCACAATATTTACATATGTTACAGGATCATATACACTAAAGACTATGGGGACTACAAGGATAATACAGAAAGGAAAAAACACAAATTTGAAAAGAAGAAGAATCACACAGAAAAAGCCTCATTAGAAAGCTACATAAATTTCTAAGCAGTTGGAGCTTACCACTCAACTGGGCTCACATGAGTTATAGCAGACTCAAACCGTTGATGCTACAAGAATCAATGTCACAACACAACTGGACTTTCTCACAGCAAAACATGACAAATACATTCTGCAGGCTGGCCCACATTACCCACATCATTGACATGACTCTCTGACATCACACTGGATCCTCCTTTAATCGTTGCTTATCTCCACTACAAAATAGACTAAACTGAATTTATGTGCTTGCTTAGGCTTGCATTGTTATCAGTGCTGTCTTGCCATGGCTGCTTACTTTCAAAACATACTTTTTCATGAAAGGGACCTGTCATCCCAAAAAGAGAAAACCCTAAAATAAAAGACTTTTCCTGGACGTGTTCTTCTCTATAACAGCTTTGTTTGTTTTAATACCTGTAACTTACCTTAATACTGTGTACTGTGCTTTCACAGAATAATCTTTGTATGCATGTATGTATTTAATGTCTGCACATCTGACTCTTGAGCCTTTGAAAACAGACACCTGCCTAAACCTAGAACTAAACTAAACTACCCAATACCTGCTTGTTCTCTTAGGGACAGCAGATTTGAAAAAACTACAATCTCATTTTCCACATACTGTACCTCCCACATGACTTTAAAATATTTTACAAAGAAAATAGACAATTTTCCTGGGTGTTACATCTAACATCACAGGGGATGTGGTACAGTGCTTTTTTGAGGTTCTGGCTTGGTGCGGCGGTGCTGCTCTAATACTTTGGATAATTTTGCTACATCAGATGAACGTTGACGGGGAGTGGCCACAACAGAAGGAGATGTAACTTGTGACATATGTATTTTATTTTTTTAAGCATAATTTTTGTACTGGTAGTTTTCAGCAAAATGCAACATTCATATATTTATTCTTATTTTCAGCAAAAATACAAATATCATACATGCATTGGGGACATATGCACATTAAATGTTGTTTGGATTTTATTAGTTCTTTGCAACAGTTTGTAGACCAGCCTGCATACAAAACATAGAAACATAGAAACATAGAAGTTGATTTCGCAGATAAGGACCTAAGGCCCATCCAGTCTGCCCATTTCTTTTTACCTTATAAATGTGCCATCGACCTTTGCTCTGTCAGTGACCCATCTATTCATAGTCATTTGTATTGCTCCCTTATGCCTATCCCATGCCTGTTTGAAGCCCTGCACTGTATTCATAGCCACCACTTGTAGTAAGCTATTCCATGCACTCTACACACCCTTTCTGAAAAAGAATTTCACATCTCCTTTAACGCCTCCTCTAATCTCATGCTGTGTCCTCTTGTCCTGCAATTTTTTCTTATATTTAAACATGTTAGACTTCCTTTTCAATCTTGCTTGCGCCTCTAAGGTGTTTAAATCTTGATCATATCACCTCTCTCCCTCCTTTGCTCAGGGTATACATGAGCTCCGTTAATCTGTCCTCATATGGTCTCTACATGCAGTCCACCACCATTTTGGTTGCCCCTTCTGGTTCTTCCTTTGTTCTAAAGTCCACAAAGGCCAGTATCACTGAGCGAGGGGGCCTTTGGGTCTTTCGGTTGAGGGACTAATGAGCGTATGCACGGATTATGCCCAGATCTTTGTCCTTATCTAAGTCAAGCAGCTCCTTCAGCAGGCTATCAATAAATTTTGGCATTGGGCCCGATTCTGTTTCTTCTGGTAAGCCATGTATTCTTATATTGTTACACCTATTTCGATTCTCTAAATCTTCCAGCTGTTGTTGTAGAAGTAAGTCGCGATAATGTAAATCCTTCAGAGCAGCATTGTGGACATCTGAGATCTCTGTGTATTCTGTCACTGTCTCTTCCAGTTGTTCTGTTCGGCGGTTCAGCTCTACAATGTTTTCCCTATTCTCGAGCGCTTTCTGATCAATTCTGGTAAGGGTGTCCTAAATTTGCTGTAAAGTGCTATAAAGCGTCTTGAGGTTATAGTAAAATCTTCGTCCGTCTTCTTTGTGAAGGTAGAGGGTTGCTCTATCAGGTCTGAGATTTCGGCCCGTGGCGACCTGCGCCTGTGTACTTGAGCTGGAAATTTTAACTTAGGATATGAGTCGAAGCAGAATCTTTATGTTTTAGTTTGGCGACATAGTAAACAGTCAGTTATAGGTTCCAGTACCGTGATAAGTTTGGGTTAGGAGTTAGATTCATATGGATCTTCTTTAATCAGTCGAGGAGCTCACTGTTTAGGCATCCATCCCTCAGGCAACCGGAACCGAAGTCCCTAGTCCCAATCCTTTTCAATGTCTTTATTAGCAACATTGTGGAGGGACTGGAAGGGAAGGTATGCCTGTAGATGACACAAAAATCTGCAACAAGTGGACATTGCAGGATGGGGTGGGGTGGAAAGAGTGAGGTAAGATCTAAATAAGCTGGAAGAATGGTCAGAAGTGTGGCAGCTGGGCTTCAATGCGAAAAAGTGCAAAATCATGCACTTGGGGTATAGTGACCAGTAGCTCAGTACCGACTATGAGGAGAGAAGCTAGCAGTCACAAACCAGGAAAGGGACCTGGGGTAATCATTTCTGTTGACCTGAAGGTGGCTAAACTGTGACAAGGCAGTAAGTAAAGCTAGCAGAATGCTCAGATGCATTGGAGAGGTATCACCAGCAGAAAGGAGAGTAATAATACCCTGTATAGATCATTGGTGAGACCCCACCTCAGGTACTGTGTCCAGTTCTGGAAGCCCCACCTCTGTAAGGACATGAGACAGGGTGGAGGTAGTACAAAGGAGGGCAACCAAGATGGTGCAGGGCCTGCATCAGAAGCCCTATGAAGAAAGACTCAAGGAATTAAATATGTACTCCTAGAAGAAAGAAGGAAAGGGAGATACGACAGACACATTCAAATATCTCACTGGTATAAAAAGGTACAGGAAGGGTATTTTTTCATAAAAGAAATGCTCGAGGACAAGGGGTCACTCTATGAAGCTGAAGGGAGGGTTAGGGGGAAATGTGAGGAAGTTCTTCATCACTGAAAGGGTGGAGGATGCTTGGAACAGTCTACCAGTGGAAATAGTAGAGGCTAAAATGGTCACAGGTTTCAAGAATGCATGGGATAGACACAAGGAGATCCTAGAAGTTAAGCAAGTGTATGTGGGAACCAAGGATGAGTAGGGTCAGAGGTAACACAGTGGGAAAGGAAAAATAGGGCAGACTAGGTGGGTCACAAGATCCTTGTCTGCCAACAACTTCTATGTGTAACCCCTAGGTGACACTATCCCAAGGGATACTATCCCTGCCTGCCTGACCAGATGCAGGTTGAGGAGCCTGGGTACTAGAAACGGGTGCCTCCACCTGGAGGACAGGGTTTGTGGTAGTGTAGCTGCCCTGGGTACAGCCTTCCGGGACACTGTTACCCCCCTCTTTTCCCTCTAGTGACCTAAGTAACTGACAGATTATACAACTGTAATTTGCCCCTGACAACAGTTTTAACTCCACTCTTGTTACACTTACCACCAGGGCGTGTTCAGCTGGCTCAGCCCTGGAGACCCCTTGTAAAATAAGACCTGTAACAGTAAACAGCAATACCACAGAATTTACAATACAGAGATACACCACAACCAGCTTGAATGCAAAAAGATTTAGATCTGATTTATTCAAGGGGGTAGTAACAAGGAAGGGGCAGAATCTGGTGGTTTCAAAATTTGAAAGATTCAGGTTAATTGGCATGCACTTTAGAGTCCCACAACACAGTCATACACACTTTGAGTACCCAGTTGTTGGTAAAGGCTAGCCTGAAGTGTTGCCCGGGTTAGGCTGGCATTGCAGCTGTTCGGGGCCCTAATGATGGAAAGAAATAGTCATGCACAGTAACCCACAATTTGTAATCCAGAGCCAGGTGGTTGAGTTTGTGATGATTAGGCAAAGCAATTAAATCAGATGACACACTTTTATTGAGCTGTTGTTGCAGGAAGCTACCCTGGTGTTTACTCACATTACCCAGTACAGGACACAGGACTGCCGAAATGGAGATCTCTGGATGAAGAGCTGGATGGCTAGGAGAAGCAGGGCCCACACGATTCACCGTGGTGTTGTTCCTGTTCGCGATGTTGAGCAGGGGGCTGATCCCTGGGCTGGTCTCTTTTCAATGTTTTTTTCTGTGGTGCGAGCAGCTGTCTGGGCCAAGGAGGCAGGGCCCAGACCGGTGAATAATTCAGATAACAGTCTGTAGTTGCAGATGCAGCTTCCAGCAAGCGTGACACAATCAGACAGTGGGGAACCAAATGCGTGACCCACTAATAGCATTCAACACACTTCTAGTAAAGATAAAGCAATACCACAGTCCAGATGACAGTCCAGTTGCAATATACAGTCTCTCTGCACAAACCCATGCTCTCTGCGATCGTTTCAGACATCCTGACAGGCCGATCGTGTAGAAGCAAATCTTTGGTCCTCATGCGGTAAAAAGGCAGTCATTCTGGTCACAATACTCTTCGGATGCAGTCCGATTTCTTTTACAGCAAGACTCCCTCACATGGGAAGAAGAGGCAGGCAGGCCAAGCACAGCCTTCCCAACCATTTTCTGCCTTGCTACGCAGGAGCAGCTGCTCGAATAGCTCGAGCTGTTCACATTTTCAACTCCAAACTCAGACTGATTTCTGCTGCAGGCAGCTTGGGACTTTCCCCAGTAATCCAAAAGGAATGATTGGCTGATTAATCTGTCTGTAACAGCTAGAGCTCCCCCTCCAGGTCCATTTAGGTGCCAAACTGTAAAAACTACAATTCCTACAGAAATTCACTCCCACAAGACCCCTTGGAACAGACTCCATTTTAGGGTCCCCAAAGGTACTGATTGGTCCAAACTAGGCAGTCCAGAACCAAGATGGTGGTGATTAACAGAAATGTCCATGCTGCAAATGAAGGCAGGTTAGACATACTACAATATCTTTACTATTAAAGCAGATAATCAGTAAACAGTCACATATTCTCATAGGGCTCCCTCTGCGCAATTAGCGATGGCAGAGTGGAGCAATAATACTGCAGCCTGGGCAGGACTCGAGCCTGAAACTACTCGGCCCCTACCCAGATTAATTGTGCACTACTAAATAGGCAGCTCTTCAAGGGACAGGCATGGAGGCTAACAGGGTACTTGTGTTCAGACACCTTTAAATGGCTAGGACACAGAACACCAGCCTGGCAGTGGGCATTTAGTCACACCCAAGTAAGGTTTTCAGGAACCCCCATTTGTAGGGGGGTTACATATGTTTCTATGCTTCTATGTTATACTTGTTGAAACACATGCTCCGTTTATCTGTCCATGCAGACATGGCATCAAAATCTTTTTGAAATTCAGTAATTCATAAGACAGTCTCCTCAAAATCTTAGTTCTGTATTAAGGAATAGACCAGTCTCAGGCTGATGTCTGCACACCAAGTATTGAAGGCCCCCTTTTATTCCTCTGCCAGGAAGCAGGAACTGTTTGATTTATATGTTTCAGCATTGATTTCAAACCCAGCTTCACCTTTGCCACCACTGCCTCTTACTACCACAGTAAACAAAAAACATTAGCACTCCAAGGTTACACAGCCTGGAAAAAATATCTATGCTTCTTTTTGGTATGCCACTGTGAAAACTTTACAGTGATGTCGTTGACAGTGACAACAATGATAGATCGCTGTAAAGTCTTCTTGGGACCCTGGCACAGCTTCCCCACCTCCCTGAATCAGCTCCGACTCAGAGTTGATTATAATAAAATACTGAGGGGAGGTGCAGCAACCTTTTGTTGAGACTTTATGCCAACTGTCAGCAGGCTACGGTCGAGCATAAAGCTGTCGATGTATGTCGATTAGCACATTATTTGTCCACCGGCTGTTGTAGAACCCTTGTTTTTATTGTTCAGTAGAGTGCAGCAATAACAAAGTAAGAAATTAACTAACCCAACCAGTACAAAATAACAAGCAATGGTGCTTGAAGGTTTATTGCACCTCTTCCTGATTGAGAGTCTCCTACTACCACTCTTGCTTCATTTCAGTTTAAGGAGTTATGTATTCTTATTCTCCAAGTGGGCTCAGCCAAAGCTTGGCTTGTTTCCAAAGTGGTGGCCTGGAATCAAGACCTTCCAGTCAACCAACAGATCTGGGTCCTTCCAATCGGCTTCCAGGTCTTCTTACTCTGCCTTCACTCTCCATTCTCTAATGTCATCCTAATAGCCATCATTACTTCTCCTGCTCAACCTCCTGAACTGATTTAGCAAACAACAGCACTCCTGCCATAAGACACGTTTATGCCTTCACAACTTGATCTTGCTATCAAACAGGCTCTTCAGTGATTACCACCAATTAATCTCTGTAAAAACTGCTGCTTATCTATTCAGATTTAACTTACAGATGTCTTCAGCTTCTCTATATATGAATCATATTGCAGGTACTATACTGGACATCTACCCTACCTGTTCCATATGCAGGTAATTTTATCATTTCACAGCCTTATATCATCTCAGTTCTTGACTCTTGCCCAGGTCCAAAACTTCCGTTAATCTCTATCTCAGTGACTCGCAAGTATTTCGCCTATGAATCTTCTGGATAAACAGGAGGACAGATTCTATGCTCTTCCAATTGAACAGTTGCATAAACATCAATGAATTTGCTTGCTTTGTACCACACTCCGCTGCATATCTACAAGCCACTGTGGGGATGCCAACTTTATGCTGGTCTGCCACTATAAACTTGTCTCCTTCCTAACCAAAACCACAACTGATATGTTGCTAACATCTGACTCCAGGCAATAGTCTTACATCTGGTGCGGGTCAAAACAAGTGCACCAAGAAGAGCACTACAAGAATCACGCTGTGCAAAGCATGAAAGGATTTACAGTGATAGAGTGTAATAGCGGTAAGGTATTACCACTACCCTTGTCACTCTGTGTATCACCTGAAGAGGGCTGAAGTTGCCGTGTGCTGAGGTGGCTGGATGAGCCACTCCCATGGTGGAGCAGCTAGGCACCAGCACATGTTGTAGAAGTATGCCTGGGACCATGGTCTGATTCCGCCAGGTCACCCTTCCTGCTACAACGTGTTTTTCTTTTGCAAACCAAAAACTTCTTCCTCCAGACTTTTCCCCATCCCAAAGTCCATGACCCCGGGTGATTATATTAAGTCCGGGGTGGGGGCTGAAGTCCCATTCTTTTGCTGGGGCTGCGCTGTTGATGATGGGTCGCTGTATTTCCCCACCCTGTTTCCTACAACACTCTTTTCCTAGTGGCATTTATTGCTGCACAGTTATTGTATGTAGCAACATGACCCCATGCCTCCTCTTCTCCAGCAGTTGTCATCGACCCATCCATCTGAATCTGATTCAGTTTCTTCTCTCGGGCCTCACCAAAGGCTTCCATACTGGACTTCATTTCATGCCATTCACCTTAGTTATTTGTCCTAATTTTCAATCTGCTGCTATAGACTGAGATGGCTCAAGACAAACTGCTCCGCATTTCTGAGCTGGTCTCTTTCTTATCCAAACAATCCTGCATAAAACAAGAACTATTAAACTTGTTAGGATAACTCATGTGGGCGACAAGGATTATTCTCTAAGGCAGAAGTTCATATTCCTTCTGACTTCGGCACATACAGTCACTGCTCTGTATCATCACCTACTCATCACTGCTTCCACTTTCGTTTATGAACATTAAAATGCCCGGCAGATTAGGCTTTGAGGCCTATGCGTCTGCTCGAAATGCAGCTCACAGTTTGATAACTGCTGTGCCCCCCCTCCCCTCTCCCTTCCATCCCTCCCTGCTTCCCATTCTGAGTTCCTCTGGTCTCTATCCTCCCTACCTGTACCCTGCCCATGTATCTATCCCACCGCTTCTTAAAACCTCCCACTTAATCCCTTGATACCAACTCCTCAGGCAATGCATTTCAAGGCACCACCACCCTCTCTGAGAAGTAATGTTTTCTCAGGTCTCTTCTATACCTCCCCCTGACCAGTTTTAGGCTATAACCCCTCATGGTCCCTTCCCCTTTCAGTATGAACAAACCCTCAGCATTTACTCTGTTAATACCCTTCAAGTATTTAAAGGTCTTAATCTTGTCCTCTCTGTCCCTTCTGTCTTCCAGGGTGTACATGTTCAGCTCATGAAGTCTCTCTTCATAGGGTTATCCCCCATTCTGAGGATAATCTTTGTGCCCTCCTTTGGACCCTCTGCAGGATCATTATGTCCTTCTTTTAATAAGGGCACCAGAACTGCACACAGTACTCCAAGTGCAGTCTCACCAAGGATTTTTACAGTGGCAGGATTACCTCTTTCCTTCTCGAAGTGATCCCCCAAGCAATGCACCCCTGCATTCTGTTTGCCTTAACCGCTGGTTTCTTGCATTGTTCTGATTGATTCATTTTATCATTGATCACTACTCCCAGATCTTTTTCTTCCTTCAATACTGCTAACCATACCCTCCTCAGTTGGCAGTTGTGCCCTGGATTCCTAGCTCCCAAATGAAGTACACTGCACTTCCGAGCATTAAACCCCCAGCTGCCATGTGACCGACCACTGTTTTAGTCTGTCTAGGTCTTCCTGGAATGCCCTTCTTCCCTCCTCACTAGCCATAACCGCTCCTAGTTTGGAGTCGTCAGCAAACAGGCTCATTTTGCTTGCAACTCCCCCCACAATGTCTTAAATGAAAGCGTTAAATAACAATGGACCCAAGACCGATCCCTGCGGGACCCCACTAATTACCCTCCTCGGTGTCGATAAATCCCCCCCACATCACCACCCGCTGTTGTCTGTTGCTCAGCCAGTTCCCAATCCACCTCACCAACCTCTCCCCCAGCCCCAAGTCCCTCAGCTTGCCAGCAGTCTCCCATGGGGTACCAAGTCAAATGCCTTACTGAAGTCCAGATACAGGACGTCAACCAGCTGACCTCACTGTATGGTCACACATTTTCTCAGACTAGAATGGGATATCCAAGTTTTTCAAAGATACTGCTCCAGGATCAAACATTCAGATTTTCACTATCACAATCCAATCCTATCGTTTTGCAGCTTTTATGATGCTGGCCCATCTTGGTTCACTTGTCCATGGCTATCAGAAACCCAATATATTCCTCATTTTCAATCCACATTGTCCCTGTTTGAAATTTATCTCATTGTAGCAGCTACTCTTACTTGGGCTCACCTTTGGCCCACCACTCAAGTCTCTTCTAAAACCGTTGCTTATCTGTTGAAATTTAACCCACGGATGTCTTGAGCAGCTCTAGATAATGAGTCACATTGCAGGCACTGCACTGGACATCGTCCCCTACCTGTTCCATATGCAGGTCATTTTCTCATTTCACAGCCTTATATTATTTCAGTTCTTGAGGCTTGTTCAGGTCCAAAACTTCTATTAATTTCCTATCTCAACATCTCAGCAAGTATTTTATGCACCAGAGATCTTCTGGATAAAAATGAGAACAGATTCTATTTTCTTTCAACTGAACAGTTGCATAAACTTCAATGAATGTGCTTGCTTTGTTCCACCTGCTGCATGTCTACAGCCACTGTGGGAAAGCTCATGTTATGCTGGTCTGCCACTATAAACTTGCCTCCTTTCTAACCAAAACCACAACTGATATGTTGCCTGACATTTGACTCCAGTCTTTTTCTCCAGCAGTTATTGACTCATCCATCTGAATCTGATTCAATTTCTTACATAGAAACATAGAAGTTGTTGACAGAAAAGGACCGCTAGGCCCATCCAGTCTGCCTGTAAATCTTGTACTTAATTACAGCTTCTGACCCTTCCCCCGCTTTACCTCTATGGTTTCCCTATGCCCGTCCCATGCATGTTTAAATCCAACCACCATGCTTGCTCCCACCACCTCCTGTGGCAGAGCATTCCATGTGTCCACCACCCTCTCTGTGAAGAAAAACTTTGCCACATTCCCTCTTAACCTGCCACCTTCCAATTTCATGTCATGCCCCTTTGTTCTTGTGCTCCTCCTGTATTGGAAGATGCCCGTCCCCGCACCTTGTTTATACCCTTGAGGTACTTGAATGTTTCTGTCATGTCTCCTCTGTCTCTCCTCTCCTCCAGCAAGTACATATTGAGGTCCCCTAATCTCTATTCATAAGTCTTATGGTGCAAGCCCTGTACCATCTTAGTTGCCCTTCTCTGGACTGCCTGTAGCCTGTTAATGTCCTTTCACAGGTATGGCCTCAAGAACTGCACACAGTACTCCATGTGAGGCCTGACTAGGGTTTTGAATAACGGCATCACTACTTTAAGCCTTCTGCTGGTGATACCCCTGCCTATGCACCTCAGCATGCCACTGGCCCCCCCATGCTGCCTTTGTACTCTACTTTGACATTTTCAGGTTATTTGAAATAATAACCCCCAGGTATCTTTCCTCTTTGGTGACTGTAAGCATCTCCCCCCCATCCTGTAGCTCTCCCTAGGCTTACTGTGCCCCAGGTGCATAATTTTGCACTTTTTTGAATTAAACCTCAGTTGCCACTCTGCAGACCATTTCCCAAGCTTCCCTAGGTCCCTCTTCACTTTTTCCACCCCTTCAGGAGTATCCACCCTGTTACAGATCTTTGTGTCATAAGAAGTCTATGAGATTTGTCTGACGTGACCTACCCGCTGTGAACCCATGTTGCCTAGTGTCCTGGGCACCGATTGCTTCTAGATGTCCCACTATCCTTTCCTTAAGCAGTGCCTCCATGATCTTCCCCACTACTGAGGTGAGGCTGACCAGCCTATAGTTGCCCACCTCCTCCCTACTGCTGACTTTGTGTAGAGACCACATATGCCCTCCTCCAATCCTCTGGTATCACTCCTGTGCTATGTGACTCAGTGAACAATGCTACCAGAGGTTCGGCTAGCTTTCTTTGCAGCTCCTGTAGTATCCTTGGGTGTATGCTGTCTGGTTCCCTGACTTTGTCCACCATCAATTAAGTGAGTTTCTGCAGGACTCTCCCCCCTGTGAATGGACTGTTCCCCATCTCATTCACCCCCCCATTGCATCGGATGTTTGGCTGTGGTCCCTATCCCCCCCTCTTCTATGAATTCTGAACAGAAGTATTTATTCAGGTGTTTCTGCCTTATCCTCGTCTCCCTCCTTACACTCCCTTCCTCTCCCTTGGTCTAACAATCCCCCGGTTTTCCTCCTTTCGCTGATGTACCTGTAGAATGTTTTGTCCCTTTCTTTACTGTCCATGTTAAACTTTTCTCAGTCTGCACCTTAGCTCTCCTTACCACCCTCCCTGCTGCCCTTAGACACTCTTAGTACACCTCTCTGTCCTCCTCTCTTTGGGTCTCCTTCTATTTCCAGAATCTTGCCCTTACCTTTTCTGCAACCTCTTTTGAGAACCATAGTGGCCTTTTCTTCTCTTGCCTTTTGATACCAATCTGATGCATTGGTTTGCTACTTCCACTATGGCTCCTTTTAGGTTCTCCCCTGCTCTTCTACCCCTCTCCTGTTCACCTATTCTTCAGAGCACTTTTGATATCCCTCCTCATTACAGTAAAGTCAGCCTTTCTGAAATTGAAAACCTTTGCCCTAGTGTGACTTGACTGAATCCCTGTCCCTATGTTGAATCACACTAAGTGGTGGTCACTGGATCCTAATTGCCCCTCCACTCGGACATCAGTGATTCTTTCCCTGTTGGTCATTACTAGATCAAGAATCGCCCTGTCTCTGGTGGGATCGAGCACTAGCTGTCTGAGCCCTGCTGCCTGTAGGGAATCTAGGATGCCTCTGTTTCTGGCTGAAGCAGCTGCCTGGGTAGTCCAGTCCATGTCTGGCATATTGAAATACCCCATCAGCAGAATCTCCACTTTCACTGCTATTTCATGCATTTTGTCCTCTAAGTCCTTGTCCATTTCTTCCCCCTGTGCTTGAGGCCTGTAAATCAACCCTGTGCATATTGTTGTGCCATTTCCTGGTTCAAGGGTGAGCCACAGTGCCTCAACCCCCCCCCACCTACCATCTAACTACAGACCTATCTCTAACCTTCCCTTTATTGGGAAGGTTATTGAGAAGGTAGTGGCAGCCCAATTGGAAGACCATTTAACCATCCATAATGTCTACGAATCCTTCCAATCCGGTTTTTGTATAAGACACAGCACCGAGACTGCACTGGTTCGGGTGCTTAATGATATTCTGAGGGCGAGAGATCAGAAGAGATGTTCCATTCTAGCTCTTCTTGATCTCTCATCAGCTTTTGACACTGTGGATCACTTGTTGTTGTTAGCACGCCTGAGGTCAATCTGTGGAATGTCAGGAACTGTTTTAAAATGGTTCACTTCATTCCTCACTAGGAGATCACAAAGAGTTGTGTCGGGGGTTCATTCCTCCAGCTCAACTCCTTTGTTGTGTGGGGTGCCTCAGGGTTCAGTGCTGTCACCCATGTTATTCGCAGTGTACATGATGCCCCTCGGAGACATTATAAGATGGTATGGGCTGAGGTTTCACTGCTATGCAGATGATATCCAGCTATACTTATCTTTTGCACCTGACCAGAATTGAGCACTCTCGGTGTTTAATAACTGTCTGGAAGAAATCCAAGGGTGGTTGGATTCTAGTTGGTTGAAGTTGAACTCAGAGAAGACAGAGGTGTTAGTGGTGGACCTGGGTGGTCAGATAGCGAGGTCACATGGTGGCACGCCCTCTGGAATTTTTCTTGGTGGTGTGTCACTTTGACCTCTGAACAGGTGCACAACCTTGGGATTGTCCTAGACAATAGGCTGACCCTTCAATCTCAAGTGTCGGCCATTGTCAGGACTTCCTTTTTACCATCTTAGGAATATTGCCAGGGTGCGTCACCTTGTTCCATCTAACTCCCTACCAATGTTGGTCCACGCTTTTGTGTCCTCGTGTTTGGACTACTGCAATGCCCTTTATTTTGGGGTTTTAGGGGTTGAAATCCATCTCCTTCAGCTGGTGCAGAATGCTGCAGCCTGGGTTTTGACTGGGACAAGGAGATCCAGTCACATTACCCCGGTGCTGCGCGAACTGCACTGGCTTCCTATATGGTGCGGATCACCTTTAAAGTCATTTTATTGACTTTCAAAGCCCTTCATGATCAGGGTCTGTCCTATCTGAAAGAAATTCTGGTGCCTTACTGCCCCGGCCGATGGCTCCGCTTGGCCGATGAGGGGTTGTTAGAGATTCCAAGAGTGAATTTAAAATCTTCTGGTAGTAGAGCATTTTCTTATGCCACACCCACTCTTTGGAATTCTCTACCATGCCAGTTAAGGGAGTGCACCTCCGTGGAGGTATTTAAGAAAGATTTAAAAACCTACTTATGGGATTTGGCTTATCTGGATGATTAATGGAAACTATTTGTAAATATCTGCTGATCGTATGGATGATCACATGGTTTGTTTTAACTAAGTGATGTTTTAATGTATTTATTTTTATATCTTTAAAACTGATATTGTATATTGTGTTTTGATGTAAAGCACCTTGATATTTCTGAAAGGCGCTTTAAAAATAAAGTTATTATTATTATTATTATCTGTGTTGCCTTTATATCCTCTTTGACATACAGGGCAACTCCTCCCCCTTTTTTGCCTCCCCTGTCCCTCCTAAACAGAGTATAGCCTGGTATATTTACTTCCCACCCATGGTTGGCAGTGTAACAGATTTCGGTTATTGCTACTATGTCCAGGTCTGCCTCAACTAACTGTATTCTTTTCTTAGGCCTTCCAAAGGCTTCCATACTGGACTTCATTTCATGCCATTCACCTCAGGTATTTGTCCCAATCTTCAAACTAGAGATACTAGAAGAAATTATTTTAGAACTGGAAAAGGCATGTGAGCTAGGCCGAGTCTTTTTTTCTCGGAGATTTATTTAATTAATGAATTAATTTATTTATTCATTCTCGGATTACGATACCTTTGAGCACATAACAGCTCTTTTACAAAGGTTCCACATCAGTGGGAAGGATGACAGACATACAACAGATGGTATTACAAAACATTTTGACAAGAAAGTATTTAAAATGACAAATAACATTAACATTATAACTAAAATTAAAACTATGACTCGGTAGGAAATCAAAAATAACCTAATAAAAGGAGGCAGCACAAGGTGCTTTGTCAAATAGGTACAGGTAGATTGGGGTGAACAAAAGTTCAGGTAAGTGAAGATAAACAGTGGAAAGAAGGTGGAGGGTGAGAGGGGTGAGGTGAAAGAAGGATTGGGGAAGGAGGCAGGAAGTAGGGCAGAGTGGTTAAGGTGAAAGTGGTCATTCGCAGAGAAAGGGGAAGAAGTAGGTACACACGGATGTGTCAATACTGCTGAGATAGTGCCATGTCAGTTGAAACTGTCACAGGAACTGTTAGCTGTAAGATGCTGATGAAGAGTGCCTTTAAATGGTCCCAATTTTGGTAAGGAAGAGATATCACTGGGCAGCACATTAAACCATAGTGGTGCTTTATATGCAAATGATCATTGCCCTTGTGTAGTCTGGCATCTTGGGACAGAGAAGAGTTGGTTGGCTGAGCTACATGTGTGCTGGGAGCTGCAAGAGGGGTTGAGTAAGTTTGTAACACCAGAAAGCAGGAGCCCAAAAAGTGCCATTTTAGTTAGCAAGCAGGTTTGATAGTGAATCCTCCCATTTAGCTGAAGCCAACCTGTTTGCACATACAGTTCACATGTGTGGGTAAGGCATGCTGCTCCAGTAAGAAGGTGGCATGCTTTGAGTGCCACTGAAATTCTGTGGAGGGTAGTGGTGGAAGCTGAGCCATAGATAACCAGACCATAGTCAACAATGGATACTATGGAGCTATAGATAGCTAGTATAAGGGCTTCAGGCATTAGATTGTGTTTATGTCTATGGAGTAACCCTATCTTGATACTGGCAGACCTGGCAACATTCTCAACATGCTGGACATATGATAGCGAGCTATCCATGGTTACCCCTAGATACTTGAAATGTTGAATTTGAACCTTAACAACGTTAATTGGAAAACCATGACTGGGACTAGCCATCTAAGTAAGGAGTTTATAAAACCATTGAGCAACTGGGCCTAATACAACATGTAAAAGATCCCATTTGGGGGGGGCATCTTGGATATAGTATTGTGTTGTAATGAAACAAGAGTAATAAACTGTTAAATGCAGGCACCACTAGGAAACAATGACCACAACAGCATTTATTTTTTTCTTAACAGGACAGCATCCCTATAACAAAGGGATGCAGGGAGATTTATAACTATACCACAGCAAACCATATTGGTATTAAAGAAGACTTACAAAACATTGACTGGGAGACTGAACTTAAAAATAAATCCACCACTGAAACGTGGGAAATCATCAAACTACATACATTTAGAATATGTGATAAACACATAAAAAAGAAGAAAAAATATAATAGCAGAGGTAACAAACTGAAATGGCTCAAAAATAGTTTACAAAAATTACTAAAGAAGAAACGCTCACTTCATAACTTATACATCAGAGAAAGAACAGAAAAAAACTGGAAAAAATATAAAGAAACTCTAAAAAAATGTAAAACCAAAATCAGAAGAAATAAAAAATGGAGTTTAATTTAGCAAACAAACCAAACAAAGATAATATGAAGGGCTTTTATGGATATGTAAACTCTTTGCGGAAATCTAATAATGGCCTCACTTCAGTAACACAAGACAGTCAAATTATTGATGACCCGGAAGAAATGGACAAAGTATGAATACTTTGCATCAGTTTTTTTCAAAAGTAGATCCATATATAGGAGACTTTCAACAAAATAACATGTATACAGTAGAAATAACCAAAGATGATATAACAAAATAAATCAGCTTAAAATGCACACTCGGCTGGGCCAGATAATATATGCACAATACTGCTAAACGTATTAGCCCCACATATATCAAAGCCCCTAAAAACATTGTTCCTGTCATCAATACATAATAACAAAGTACCATCAGATTGGTTAACAGCCTCTGTGGTACCAGTGCATAAAAAAGGATGCAGGGCAAACTGTGCAAACTACAGAGCTATTAGTCTAGCATCAGTTCCTGGGAACATGTGATTGTATACCATCAGAAGAAACAGGAAACAAGAGATGAGGAGCAGCATGGGTTTGTGGCAGGCAGACACGTACAATAAATCTCCTGTGCTTTTATGAAAATATCAATAGCACTGGATAGAGGCCTGGTGGTGGACTGCATATATCTAGATTTCTCAAGGCTTTTGATACAGTGCCTCATAGGGTACTAATTCAGAAACTAATAAATCTAAAGTTAGAGCACAGAATTATATAATGGATACAAACATGGCTGAATAATAGAACTCAGAGGTGTGTATTAATGGTTATTTCTCAAATCCGAGCCGTGGATAGTGGGGTACCTCAGGGCTCTGTGCTGGGGTCTGTGTTGTTCCAGACATTCATAGCAGATGTGGGTAGACATATGACTGGCTGGGTTAGCAAATATGCAGATGACACAAAAAGCACAAATATTGCAGACATGGATGAAGACAAAGCTGCATGACAAAACAATTTAAATGAAATACTTGAATGGGCTAGGAAATGGGGAATGAGTTTTAATAGGAAGAAGTATTGTGTTATGCACCTGGGTAAACAGTGCCAAAAAGTCACATATGTATTGAATGGATCCCCTCTGAGAGAAACGCAGGAGGAGGAAAGAGACTTGGGGATAATAATGAACAAAAACCTGACCTCTACATCACATTGTGAAAAACAGATCGCCAAAGCTAAGGGATTACTCTGGACAATAAAGAAAAATTTTAATAGTAGAAGTGAACAAGTGATAATGCTGCTATATAGGTCTTATATTAGACCAATATTGGACAACGGGAGCACTATATGGGAACCTATCTCTAGAGAGATTACTGAAAATGTTGAGAGAGTTCAAAGACAAGAGACTAAGTTAAAGAGCAGCTGATGCCTTCAGGATAACTTAAACAAAACTTAATATTTAGACACAGTTCAGTTTATTTCACATTAGTTCTGTATTTTCCCTCCCCATTATTTTATTACTGAGGCCATCTGCATGAAAACTGGGTCTCTGCTCCTGAAGGGTTCATCTATTCTTGTTGCTTTCTCCCCACCTGAGATCATAATGCACTGCTTGTGACATTACAGTTACTCCCATGGCAACAGGCTGTGATGACACAACAGAAGATTATGACTTGAAGTAGGGAGCAAGCTATAGAGGCATGATGAACTCTATCAGATAAATATCATGTATTTGTGCAAATTCCCTCTGTAATAAAAGATGGGGGGATCTATATATTTGGAAAGCAAGCTGAATTGTACCTAATTATTATGTTTTTCAAAGTTTTCTTTGAGGTGTCAGTAGCTCTTTAATACATAACATAATGAACTTGCTTTATAGTGAACATTTACAAAATCTGTACATGATGTCACTGGAGACCAGAAGAATACGAGGGGACTTACTTTTATGCTATGATATTGTACATGACGATTATTTATTAAGTGAACTGAGTATGGGATTTAGAAATGACCAAAGGAACTAGAGGACACCCCTTACAACTAAGACCCAAGAAATTTAACACAAATAAACAGAAGGCTTTTTATATTCAGAGTTGTGAATCCATGTAATAAACTCCCATCAGAGATCATAATCAGCAAGGATAAACAACAATTCAAAAACAGATTACACACTCATATATTAGAAGGAAACACTCTTTCTTATTATGGATAGATCAACAGGAGTGCTAATAGGCCAACTGCCTTCTCAGCTCCTTACAGCTTAATATGAACCTTAGTGTAATCTGCTACTATAGACTGAGATGTCACAAGACAAACTGCTCCATATTTCTGAGCTGGTCTCTTTCTTATCCAAACAATCCTGCACAAAACAAGAACTGTTAAACTTGTTAGGATACCTCAAGTTGGTGATGATGTTAATTCCCCAAGTCAGAAGTTCATATCCCTGCTTGACTTGGCACATACAGTCACTGCTCTGTATCATCACCTGATCATCACTGCTTCCATTCATTCAGACCTCACTATGTGGTCACACTTTCTCTCAAACTAGAGTGGGATATCCATGTTTTGCAGAGATTCTGCTCCAGGATCAACCATTCAGATTTTCACTATTACAATCCAGTTCTACGGTTTTGCTGCTCTTGCGATCCTGGCCCATCTTGGTTCACTTGTCCATGGCCATCAGAAATCCAAGATATTCCTCATTGTTAATCCACATTATCCCTGTTTAAAATGTATCTAATTTTAGCAACTACTCTTACCTGGGGTCACCTCTGGAACAATCAACTTCTCACATCCTGTTATCTTCCTTCTCCTCCATAAGGAACTTCCTGAGAAGGTTAACATAACTTTTTTTTAACATATAATTTCAGAATCAATTGCATGTACATACTTGGTCCTGCTAACTTTCTTGCTGATTGTCTCTCCTATGTTCAGTTCCAGCAATTCAGAACCTCCCATCTCCAAGCTGACAAAGTTATGACTTCTCCTCCATGGTTCCAAGAGCTGCGAATGACTTAACTTATTACCTCAACCATGGTAACTCAGTTATCTGGAATTCACTTGCAGAATCTACAAAGGCTGCTTATAGAAATGCATGGAATAAATATTCTACCCTTTGTGCCTTCCAAAACATGAATCATCTGATGCATTCATTTCTGCATATCCTTGCCTTTGCATCATACTGCTCTTAAACACTCAAGCTGTGGGCCACATCACACGTCTCACAAGTATTGAACCTTTCAACCACATCATACTGCTCACAAGTACTCCGACTGTCAACCACATTATACTGCTCACAAGTATTTAGCCTGTTGGCCACATCATACTGCTCAAGACTCCCAAACAATTCCCAGTCACACATCAAAAGAGACTCCCTGAATCAAGTGTCCAATTTTGCATTCATTTTATTGCACTAGACAGATAAACTTTTGATTCCAAAAGAAAGTGCTGACATATTGTGCAAAGATCATGCTAACCAAACAACAGAATTCAGGCATACATAAACTGAAGCAGTGTTAGACAAAGAAAAAACAGCCTGGTGCTTCACCTTCACCTTATACTGTTCACAAGCATTGGCCTGTTCATCCATATCATACTGCTCAAAAGCATTCAGTCATTTGACCACTACTATCAAACAATACATATTAGAATATCAGTTTACCTTAATGTTCATTTACCCTACTAGCACATTCTTATCCAGTCCTGTCCAGCAGTTAAAGAGCCCCTGACACTGTTTAAAAAAACTGGAAAAAAATGTGAGGTTTAGACACAATTCAGTTTACAGTTTATATATTTTCAATAATTCTTTCCCTTTTTTCATTATTGCTGAGGACAGTTGTATGAAATAGGATTACTGCCCCTTAGAATTTATCTGCTCTTTCTGCTTGCCTACACATGACATCATAATGCCGTTTATGGCATTATAATTATCTCCACAGCAACAGACTGTGATGTCATAAACAGAACTGCGATGTCAGTTGTGGGCAAGCAGCCAGAACAGATAGGGCAACAAGCCTGTTTACATGCACATGTCCATAGTAATAAAGAAGTAAGGCTGAGAATTACATAAAAAATTAACTATAACATGAATTGTGTCTAAATATTAAATTTTTTCAAAGGTGTCACAACAGAATCAGGGGCTCTTTAAAGCATTCCTCCAAGGGCTTATGAAAGCTACTCTGTAAGAACTGCCCTCAAGGAAGTCTGTAGACCATGCTCTACATTGAGAGTAATGGATCTCTTACAAACTGGAATCTTCGGGTAACAAACTTCTCAACACTTATAAGCAGCTATGACCTTGGCCTTCTTTGGATTCCTAAGACCTGAGGAATTTACATTCTCCTTGGCCATATTTGATTCCACTGTCCACTTGTCTAATGAAAGTCTTAAGAAAGTATATTCAGATCACATTATTCTTTCTCTATCAAGCTCAAAAACAGACTGGAGCAACAGAAGAATCCATATAGCATATTACACTACAAACTCATAACGGTGTCCTGTGAAAATCTGTAATCAGCTCCAGACCATGGACAGACATCCTGATATCATATATCTTCTTTTGACTACTGAAAATGGTACTATCATGACTACAGTCTAGTTAGTCTTTCATGACAGACTGTTGCTATCATGTCTGGGCCTTGATTTGTACCAGTTCTCTGACCATTCCTTCAGGACTGGAGCAGCCACCTCAGCATCCAGAAAGAACATTCCAGCTCACATTTGATTCTTATGTAGAGCCAGGCTTCAAAATCTGAACAGCATCTGTGACACCAATGCAATGCTTTTTTTTATCTGTTTTTTTCTATAAAATATTTTAGCTGATGTGAGAGGTATGTGTGGAACTGGCATCTTCTTTTCTTTTCTTTTCTTTTCTTTTCTTTTCTTTTCTTTTCTTTTCTCTGTCCTAGGCCTGGAGGCAAACAGTCCATTGAAATCACCAGAGAACAGAGTTCTGTTCATTCTGAAAGTGTCTGTTTGTTTATATAGCAACACATGGCCAGGGCTGATTAGACACTCCCTATAGAGCAGTGACCACATGAACAAAAGAGAAGGGTCTGAGTTCACATAACCAACTCAGATCAGTTTTGTCTTGGAGTTGGGGTCACAAAATCAAAGAAATATCCAAGGTGTGATGTAAGGGATGCAGGGCAGATGACGCATGCAAAGGGGCTGGCCTAGCATGTGTATTTCAGTGACTGCATTTTCAATATGAAAATCAATCATACCTTTGGAATTGATGCCATAACCTCATTGTCCATCAGCTATGACCATGTATAAATACTGTAGAATATTACATATTATTTTTATATACTTCATGCTTTCTGTAACTGTATTTTAAGGGTTAGATAGCCTGATGTAATTGATAAGTCTGTGATCTGTTTCCAAAGAGACATGCTACTTAAACTGTCAACAGCACACCTCACCTAGAACAGGGTAGATAAAATCGGAATGTCCAAGCTGTGACAATAGGGTGGGTCATTTACCCTTTGGGACAGGCCATTGTACTATGTGAGCAGTGACTGGTGGTGGGATTTGGACCTAAAGATACCCCAACTGTAAGTCAAGCCAGATGGTAGCAGTATATTAAGGTGACAGTTCAGGCATCTCAAGGGTCATGAGAACTGGTAGCACAGTGTGTACTGAGTTATGGGAGGACTAGTCTGTGACAAACTCATTGAAAGGAGCCGAATCATAAATGGATTATCAATAAAAAGGTTATCTGTCCAGTCACAGAACAGGCTACACAACATAGGATACTGTACATACTATTTTACTTTGTTGTAAGGAAGAGTAGAAGACACTATGGGCTCAATTCTCAAAGCCCTGAGATGAATGCAAAGTGCCTATGACAAACATAAATGGTGCAAGTGGCACTTTGCAACAAAAGTTGCTCCCAGTGTTATTCACAAAACCAGCCTGCATCAACCACAGGCTGCCTGCCCCAAATGTAGCTTGCACCTCCCCATGCCCAGAAATGGGCTGCAACATGGCAGTGGGGACATGTGGCAGATGCAAGATGCCACATCCTCATAAATGGGAATCTCAGAACTCTCCCAGAGGAAGAACTTCTAAGTATCCTTAGACTAGCTAGGGCTGGTCTAAGTGTACTTAGACAAATGCCCTCTGGGAGAGTTCAACAGTGTACCTTAAAACAGCATACAGTAATTCCCCTGTATTGTTGTTCTAGTGGCCACCTTCCCAGATCCCTGATGTCCCGGTAATTCATTCATTGTACCAACCCCCTCCCCGATCCCTGATGTCCTGGTCATTCATTTAATGCAACATCCCACTCCTCAATCCCCGATAAATTATTTTGTGTACCAACCACCTTCCCAATCCCTGATATCCTAGTAATTCATTTCATGTACCAACCCCTTCCCCGATCCCCAATGTCCCAGTAATTCATTTCATGTACCAATCCCATCCCCGATGTCCCATTAATTAATTTACTGTACCAACCCCCTTCCCGATCCTAGATGTCCTGGTCATTCATTTAATGCAACAACCCACTCCCCGATCCCCGGTGCCCCAGTAAATTATTTCATGTACCAACCACCTTCCCAGTCCCCGATGTCCTGGTAATTCATTTCATGTACCAACCCCCTGCCCGATCCGCAATGTCCCGATTATTCATTTCATGTACCAACCACCTCCCCCGATCCCCAATGTCCCAGTAATTAATTTCATGTATCAACCCCCTTCCTGATCCCCAATGTCCCACTAATTCATTTCATGTACCAACCCCCTCCCTGATCCCCAATGTCCCAGGTATTCATTTCATGTACCAACCACCTCCCCGATCACCGATGTCCCAGTATTTCATTTCATGTACCAACCCCCTCCCCCGATCCCTGATGTGGAAATTCATTTCATGTACCAACCCCCTCCCCAATCCCCAATGTCCCGGTAATTCATTTAATGTACCAACCCCCTCCCCGATCCCCAATGTCCCAGTAATTCATTTCATGTACCAACCCCCTCCTAAAATCCCTGGTGCCCCAGTTATTCATTCAATGCAACAACCACCTCCCTGCTCCCCAATGTGCCCACTGTACATATATAAAATAAATTCCCTTTACTCTGCTGTTCGGTGTCACCCCATTCCCTTATGTAATCACTGTACAAGTGAGTCCCCTTTTCCTGGTGTTCTGGTAGCCCCACCCCACCCAGCAGGTAGTACCCACCACCCCGCTCCCCCATCCCCAAACAGAGCCGGTGACTGGCACAGTGCTCCTTTCACTTCTGCTGCCAGCCACAGAATTAACTGTCAGTAAGCTCCCTACTTTTACAGTAGGAGCTCAATAACAGTTCATTTGGTGGCCAGCAGCAGAGACGACAGGAGCACTTTACCAGTCCCTGCTCTGTTTGGGGATGGGAGGAGCTGGGGGGTGGGTACTACCTGCTGAGGTGTGGGGGGAGACCACAAAAACACCAGGGAAAAGGGACTTTATTTGTACAGTGGGTGCATCGGAGAGCAGAGAGGGGGAGACACTGGAACAGCAGGGTAAAGGGAATTTATTTTATATATGTATAGTGGGCACATCAGGGAACTGGGAGGGTGCTGTTGCACTGAATGAATTACCAGGGCATCTGGGAACAGGGAGGGGGCTGTTGTACTGAATGAATAACAGGAAATTGGGGGTTGTTGCATTAAGGTAAGGTGGCTGCCCAGTGCCATGGCTTGGAGGGAGAGGGAGGGAATCCTCAGGATCATGGGAGTAGCTGCACAGGGGAGGGAGATGGAAGTCATTGTCCACCTAAGGACAAATGACCTGGCTGGAATTGGGATCAGAGCAGTGCAGGGGGAGTTCATGGAGTTGGGGAGGGTCCTTAGACAAGCAGCATGCACGGTAACCTTCTTGGAGGTGCTGCCTGTCTATGGCATGAGTGAGGCTAGGGTGCTCCACACCATGGGATTCAATCAATGGTTGAAAAACTGGTGCAAAGCTCAGGGTTTTGGCTTCAGTGGGGACTGGGGGTCCACCTGGAGGGATGCAGGCCTATACTGGTGTGATGGTCTGCATCTGTCCAGCAGGAAACCAGGATCCTAGGTGATACATTTAAATGCTTCATTGGCAAGCATTTGAACTAGCCAAGGGGAGGAACTGAAAGAGAAGGAAAATCCTAGCCTCCAAGCCAAAAGAGGGTAGTTAGTGAGTAAGGACCAAAATAGAGAAGTCAATAGGGAGAAGAGCAGGAGTAAATGGAGAAAAATGCAAAGGCAGTAAGGACAGGGATGGGGCTTAATAAGGCCATCAAAAATGGAGGGCAATGAGTACCAGTATCCATAGTCTAGGTAGTAAGCTCCCCTAAGCTAGTGGCTGTGATGGAAGAGGGATGCCTGATATTGTGGCAGTCACAGAAACATGGTACACAGAGAACAATGACTTGGATGTCAACATACTGGGATACATAATCTACAGGAGGGACAGGGAAGGTAGAAGAGGAGGTGGAGTAGCTCTCTATGTAAGGGAAGGGATCAAAGCAACGGAACTAAAGGGTAAACAGGGAGGAGAGGAGGCACTGTGGGTCACCCTGGAGACAGGAAATGGCACCACAATCTGCACGGGGGTTGTATAAGACCCCCATCTCAGGGGGAAGAAATGGACAAGGAAATAATAGAAGGCATCCTTAAGATGGCAGAAAAAGGGAAGATGTTGTTGATGGGGACCTGAATATACCAGATGTTAACTGGAGCACCTTTACTGCAGCCACATTCAAGAGTAGGGTCATTCTTGATGCCCTACAGGGGGCATGCCTCAGACAGCTAGTGTTGGAACCCAGTCTGGAGGGAGCAATCTTAGACCTGGTACTCTCAAATGGGGATGGAGAGATGATCACAGATTTAGAAGTGGGTAGTCATCTGGGAACAAATGACCACCAAACAGTGTGGTTCAGGATAAACACAGCCATAGAATCAAGCCATACAAAAGTGAGTGTACTGGACTTTAGTGCCTCAGAAAAGCATTAGCAAATGGACAAGAAGGAGGGGAGGTGGAGGAACAATGGGGAAACATCAAAACTGCCATCACAGGCAGCAAGCCTTTGTGTGAAGCAAATAAATCAAAATGAAGAAAAAAACACTATGGTTCTCAAAAGAGGTGGCAGAGAAGGTTAGGAAGAAAAAGACAGAATTCAGGAAATATAAGGAAACATAGAAGCAGCAGGACAGAGAACTATACCAGTTAAAGCAGAAGGAAGTGGGGAAGGCAGTCAGAATAGCAAAGGCTCAAACAGAGGAAAAGATAGCCAACTTGGTTAAGAAGTGGGATAAAACCTTTTATAGGTACATTAGAGAGTGAAGAAAGACCAAGGGAGGGATAGTGAGGTTTAATAAAGGGGAGGGTTGGTGGGCAGAGGGTGACAGTGAAAAAGCAGGGATACTGAATGAATACTTCTGCTCAGCATTCACAAAAGAAGAGGAGGGGGAGGTACCTAATCCAATCAATAGAAGCACTCTGGATAGGGGGATCAATACCAGTCCATTCACAGAAGAAAGGATTCTGAAACTAAGAACTCCTAAAACTGAAGGTGGACAAAGCAATGGGACCTAAAAGGATTCACTCCAGAATTCTAAAAGGACTAAGGAGATGCAGAGGGTAATAGTAAATGGAGTCCACTCAGAAGAAAGAGGGGTTACTAGTGGGGTACTGCAGAGTTCAATATTAGGACCAGTCCTTTTAAATGTCTTTATAAGTGACATTGCAGAGGACACAAATATCTGCAACAGGGTTGATACACAAGAAGGGGTGGAAAGGATGAGAAGGGACTTGGCAAGGTTGGAGAAATGGTCAAAGTATGGCAGCTTAGATTCAGTGCAAAAGTGCAAGTAATGCACCTGGAAACAAAAACCTGGGGGAAGTGTACACAATGGGGGGGGGGTATTAGCAACAATAAAAATTGAAAGGGACCTGGGGGTAGTCATATCAGATGACCTAAAGGTAAGCAAGCAATGTGAGAAGGCAGTAAGGAGGGCTGGGGGGATACTGGGATGTGTAGGGAGAGGCATCACTAGTAGAAAACAAGAAGATCTTACCCCTCTGTACAGACAGTTGGTGAAACTCCATCTGGAGTACTGCATGCAGTTCTGGAGACCCCATCTCCGCAAGGACATAGACAGGATAGAAACACAGAAACATAGACTTTGACGGCAGATAAGGACCGCTTGGCCCACCTAGTCTGCCCATTTCCCTACCTAGAGGATAAGCTGCAGATCCTATTTAACCAACAGCCTATTTCTTCCTACCCCCCCCACAAAAATTGCCTTAAGTCTGTCCCATGCATTCTTGAATTCTCTCACAGTTTTAGACCCCACAACCTCCTCAGGAAGGCCGTTCCATGCCTCCACCACCCTCTCTGTAAAACAATACTTCCTCACATTGACCTGAGCCGTCCCCCTCTTATCTTCAAATTGTGTCCCCTTGTTCTTGCACATCTTTTTTCTGAAAGATGCTACCCTCTTGGACTTTGTTGATTCCATTGAGGTACTTAAACGTTTCTATCATCCCCCCCTCCTTTCCTCAAGGGTATACATATATAAGCTCCTTTAATCTCTCCTCGTTGTGCTTCTCTTGCAGACCCTGCATCATTTAGTTGCCCTCCTCTGAACTGCCTCCATCCTGTCTATGTCCTTGCGGAGATGGGGTCTCCAGAACTGGATGCAGTACTCCAGATGTGGTCTCACCAACTGTCTGTACAGGGGGATAACAACTTCCTGTTTTCTGCTGGCGTTGCCTCTCCCTATACATCCCAGTATCCCCTAGCCCTCCCTACCACCTTCTCACATTGCTTACCAACCTTAAGGTCATCTGATACGATTTACCCCCAGGTCCCTTTCCATTTTTGTTGTTGTTACTACCTCCCCCCCCATTGCGTAGTCTACCCCTGGGTTTTTGTTTCCCAGGTGCATTATTTTGCACTTCTTTGCATTGAATCCAAGCTGCCATACTTCTGACCATTCTTCCAACCTTGCCAAGTCCCTTCTCATCCTTCCCATGCCTTCTTGTGTATCAACCCTGTTGCAGATCTTTGTGTCATCTGCAAAAAGGCATACTTTTCCTTCCAGTTCCTCTGCAATGTCACTTATAAAGACATTAAAAAGGACTGGACCCAGTACTGAACCCTGCGGTACCCCACTAGTAACCCCTCTTTCTTCAGAATGGATTCCATTTACAATTACTTTCTATGTCCTGTTGTCCAGCCAATGTTTACTCAGGCTACCACCCTGGGACCCACTGCCAGACTGGTTAATTTTACTATTAATCTTTTATTTATTTATTATTATATTTATTTATTTAAGAGATTTACCAGGAAGGCATGTTGAGCAGAGTACTGCTCGATTCCAGATGCACCCTGGGGGTGGGGGTGGGGGTTACAATGGTACAGTAGTACAGAAGAAACAAAACCTACATAATGTGATTGTTACAGACAATGGTACAGTAGTATAGGAGAAACAAAACCTACATAATGTGATTGTTACAGACAATGGTACAGTAGTACAGGAGAAACAAAACAGGACTGTGTCAAATGCCTTGCTAAAGTCTAGGTAGACCATGTCCACAGCCCCTCCCTGGTCTACTACTTTGGTCACCCAGTCAAAGAAATCAATTAGATTCGTCTGACATGACCTTTCCGCTGTGAACCCATGCTGCCTTGGGTCATGTGCCCCACTGGCCTCTAGGTACTCAACAATTCTTTCTTTCAGAAGTGATTCCATCACTTTCCCTACCACAGAGGTCAAACTGACAGGTCTGTAGTTTCCTGCCTCTGTCTTGGTCCCACTTTTGTGATGGGGAATCACAGCTACCTTCCTCCAGTCCTCAGGTACCATACCATCCTCCCATGATTTGTTAAAAAGGGTAGTCAGTGGTGTCACTAGTTCTCAGCTTAATTCTTTTAGAATTCTGTGGTGAATTCCATCTGGCCCCATTGTTTTGTCCACCTTCAGTTTTAGGAGTTCTTTTAGAACCCTTTCTTCTGTGAAAGGACTGGGGTCGACCCCCCCCATCCAGATTGATTCTGTTAATTGGATTAGGCACCTCCCCCACCTCCCCTTTTGTGAACACTGAACAGAAGTATTCATTCAGTATCCCTGCTTTTTCACTGTGCCTCTCTGCCCACCCATCGTCCATTCTATTCAGCCTCACTATCCCTCCCTTTGTCTTTCTATGCTCCCTGATATACCTATAAAATATTTTATCCCCCTTCTTAACTAAGTTGGCTATCTTTTCCTCAGTTTAGGCCTTTGCTATTCTGACAACTCTCCCTGCTTCCTTCTGCCTTAACTAGTACAGTTCTCTGTCCTGCTCCTTCTGTGTTTCGTTATACTTCTAGAATACTATCTTTTTCTCCCTAACCTTCACCGCCACCTCTTTTGAGAACCATAGTGGCTTTTTCTTTTGTTTTGATTTGTTTATTTGCTTCACACAAAGGCTTGTTGCCTCTGTGATGGCAGTTTTGATATTTCCCCATTGTTGCTCCACCCCTCCTTTAGCCTGTTTGCTAGTGCTTTTCTAAGGCACTCTCCCATCTTGCCAAAGTCAGCCTTCCTGAAGTCCAGAACCCTCACTTTTGTATGGCTTGACTCTGTAGCTGAGTTTATCATGAACCACACTGTTTGGTGGTCACTTGTTCCCAAATGGCTACCTACTCCTAGATCTGAGATCCTCTCACTGTCCCCATTTGAGAGTATGAGGTCTAAGATTGCTCCCTTATGAGTAGGTTCCAAAACTAGCTGTCTGAGGCATGCCACCTGAAGGCCATCAAGAATGGCCCTGCTTTTGGATGTGGCTGCAGCAAAGGTGCTCCAGTTGACATCCAGCATATTAAGGTCCCCCATCAACAGTATCTCCCCTTTCTCTGCCATCCTAAGTATGCCTTCTATTATATCCTTGTCCATTCCCTCCCCCTGACATGGGGGTCTGTATATAACCCCTGTGCAGACTGTGGTGCCATTTCCAGTTTCTAAGGTGACCCACAGTGCCTCCTCTTCTCCCTATTTACTCTTTCGTTCAGTTGCTTTTATCCCTTCCCTTACATAGAGAGCTACTCCACCCCCTCTTTGCCCTCCCTGTCTTTCCTGTAGGTTGTGTACCCTGATATGTTAACATCCCAGTCATGGTTCTCTGTGTACCATGTTTCTGTGACTGCTACAATATCCAGGCATCCCTCTTCCATCAAGGCCACCAGTTCAGGGAGCTTGTTGACCAGACTACAGGCATGGTACTCATTACCCTCCATTCCTTGATGGCCTTACCCCTTTTTGCCCCATCCCTGTTCTTATTGTGTTTGTCACTTTCTCCATTTACCCCATGAGCTTCTCCCTATTGACACCTCTATGTTGGTGTTTACCTCACTTAGTACTCTGATTCTTTTGGGGGGGCAAGGATTTCTCTGCTCCTGTCCAGTGCCTCCCCCCTTGGCTAGTTTAAATGCTTGCCAATGAAGCATTTAAACCTATCACCTAGGATCCTGGTTTCCCTCCTGAACAGATGCAGACCATCACACCAGTATAGGCCTGCATCCCTCCAGGTGGACCCCCAGTCCTCAATGAAGCCAAAACTCTGAGCTCTCCACCAATTTTTTAACCACTGATTGAATCCCATGGTGTGGAGCACCCTAGCATCACCTGTGCCATAGACAGGCAGCACCTCCGAGAAGGTTACCATGCATGCTATTTGTCTAAGGCCCCTTCCCATCTCCACAAATGCTTCTTGCACTGCTCTGATCCCTTTCTTAGCCATGTCATTTGTCCCTAGGTGGACAATGACATCCAGCTCCCTCCCCTGTGCAGCTGCTCCTGCGGTCCTGAGGATTCGCTCCCTGTCCCTCCAAGCCATGGCACCAGGCAGTCATCTTATCTCCCTCTCCCCTTCCTCCCCCAGTTCTACCTTCCTAACAATGGAGTCCCCCACCAGGAGTTGTTTCCTTCCCCTGTGGGGTCCCATGCCACCCTCCTGTGGGTCTCCTTTGTGGAGGTTACCAGCATCCTCCTTGATCTCCACTGTGGGTGCCTCCATAGAGGAACCACACTTTTCCAGAACAGCATAGAAATTGTGGAGAGGTACAACTGGAGAGATGCACCTCTGTTCCACCACCCTCACCCTCCCTGAGCCCACTGTGGTCCAACTGCTCCTCTTTCTTGGCAACCTCTGAGGCAATGGCAGTGACCCTGTTGGTCCCTGGGTGGGAGAGGAGGTCCCACAAATCCTGGACAAGTCAGCCTGGAGATGAGCAACCTCCTCCCTCAGCCCAGAGAGGTGCCTGCAGATGGGACAACACCCACATCCTCCAGAACGTCTCCCAGAAGACTGCTGCGCCACAGCCACTGCACTGCACCACTCCTATCATGTCTTATTTCTGGCCCCAATTGTTGTTTGGAATACTTACTCTTTCTCCTGTTTATTTATTTATTTTTTTTTCTTTTCTGTCCCTACGTACACCTCTGTGCCCTTTTAGCTCCTGATCTTCCTGTTCTGAGACAAGAAGTTCCTATATTTCTCAGTAGTCTCCTTACTTGCTCAGAGTCAGCCCTCCAGCAGCTGGGGGGGGGGGATGGACAGCTACTCTTGCCCTTTTAGGATGGTGTGTCTTTGGTGGCTCTGTGATCACTCACTTCCTGCTCCCAAACAGGAAGTTCCTGTTGTCAGTTAAATCCTGTGCCTATAAAAGTACAACTGCCTTTGCATGGGGGGGGGAGGTGGAGGGGAGTGAAGGAAGGCAATATAATCCAAGTAGAGAAGTTTAGTTATACCAGCAGGTCCTTCTTCCTGGTGCTCTGCTTCTTCTCTGGCAGACGTTATCTAGGGCAGTGTTTAAATCTGGTTTTAACCTGGCTCCTTCTACCTAAGCCATTCCCCCTACTTTGCAAATCTTTCTACACTTAGTTAATTTCACAAATAATTCTCTTCAGCCACCTGTGACAAGCACCTAGATAACTACACAGACAACAGATAACAATTCACTTCAACTAACTCTGACAAACAGACTAACTTTTTTTTTTGTTACCCTAAATTGAAGGTCCCAGTACAAGAGTTCTAGTTCTTAGTCCAAGTAGAGAAGTTTAGTTATACCAGCAGGTCCTTCCTCCTGGTGCTCTAAATGGTGCAGGGTCTGCACCAGACACCATATGAAGAGAGACTAAAGGAGCTTAATATGTATACCCTTGAGGAAAGGAGGGAAGGGGGGGACATGAACTTAAAGACTATGACCCTCATCCCGCACTTAAGAAATTTAAGGCCACAAGACTGCGCAGAAAATAATTATTTTAAATTTTAAAATGTTTTAATAATTGTCTTTAATTGTGTTTTTTTAGTTTCAGACAATTCAGATGACTGACATGACCCAGAGACAGGACGATGGAGGAATTTCAGCACAGGAGTAGAATAAGATAAGTATCAAAATGTTTTGTTCCAACAAGAGGCGTTAGAGAGACAATACCATTTCAGCCCCTAAGTAAGGCAAATGCTACTTTTGGTGGGGATCCTGTACGGGAATGGATCAAGATTTCAATTTCCAAGGGGTTGGGGGTGGTGGGTGGCTGGCCATTAATATCACCATTCTGCTAAATTAAATTTTTCATGTTTCATTTTTGGTGGTGGAGGATCACAGTCTAGCAAGTTCAGATGATCGGGTGGGGGATGTAAACTATAAATATGGCCCCAATGCAGTCCCTCTGTTTTTTTTTTTTTTTAGTGGGGGGATAATCGAGATTATTGCCAATGTAGTTACCTAACCCAGTCTGCTCTTTCCACAGTTTGTCTGCAACAGTGGCTTCTATTATCATCAACAGTACACACACAAAACAGTTAAGAAATGTGCAGGAGGGAGAGCTTGGAGATTAAGTTATGGGAGAAGATATGGACAGGAGGGTGTCAGGAGAAGTTAATGGGCAGGAGGGTGTTAGGAGAAGATATTGCCACAGAAAACATGGCATGCCATGAAAAAAAGAAGTTCAAATAGAAAAAGCAGACTGGCAGTGATGGTGCAGATAATTCACGCTAAGGCACCACCAGATTGTGCCACACACCAGACAGATTAGGGAGACCTGCTGAGCCAAGGTAAGTTATGGGTGGGGGTGGGAGGATTTTTAGTCACCCCACTGTGCTATCCAGTAATGAACACTGGCACTGGTTCTCTTTTAGCTGCCACACACACAATAAAGAAATGTGCAGGAGGGTATTAGGAGAAGTTATGGGCAGGAGGTGTTAGGATATTGCCACAGAAAAAATGGCAATCAAATGCCATAAAAAAGAAGTTCAGAGAAAAACAGACTGCACAGATTTTATGCCACTAACCAGATTAGATTGTGCCACTGTCTTAAATCGGACAGATTTGGGAGACCTGCTGAGCCAAGATAGGTTGTGGGTGGGGTGGGGTGGGTAAGAAATGTGCAAGAGGAGAGTCGGAGAAGTTACAGGCAGGAGAGTAGTTGTGTTAGGAGAAGTTAATGAGCAGAAGGGGTGTTAGGAGAAATTGCCAGCAGGAAGTATACCATGAGAAGTACTCACAGAAAGCAGACACACTGTAGAACGAGTTGTTCCATATACACCAGATTGTGCCACTGTCTTCTTAACAGCAGATTGTGACAGCTGACAAGCCTAGGAAGGAGTGCAGGTGGGGTGGGTGGGATGGTGGGGACTTTTAGTCACCCCAGTTAAATCCATGTCTTTGGTACAGTCAGGTATTCTTGCAATTTAAAAAGATTTTGTGCAGGAGAGTAGCAGGGATAAGTTTTGGGCAGGATAGTGTTAGGAGAAGTTGTGGGCAAGAGGATGTAGGAGAAGAAGTAATCACTTTTATGCCAGGTCAAGACACAAAACAGCAATTATTTGTCACACAGATGGCACCACCACCAAATTGTGCTAGGAATGGAAGTAACAAGTTTGGGCAGGAGGTGATGTAAGGAGCCAATCTGGTTTAGCCAGGTTAAAAAGACAACTTAAGCAAATTGCACTAAGGGGCAGCAACCACACAAACATGTTAGACTGTCTCATCTTTCTAAGCCTGAGTCATCACTGGCAGGTGGGAGCTGGGAGGAGGTTTCTGCAATGTTTTATTTGAGTTGGGGGTGGGTGGGCACTGGGTGTCTGAAACAGGGGGCTGTTTTAGATTATAAGTAATTACAATTAAAATGTCAATGTGCTGGAGAAACAGAGGAGAAGTAATTTGGGCAGGAGATGACTGGGAGACATAGGTGACTGTCAGCAATGACTGTTAGTCAAAAAAAATGTTTACATCTAATGACTGTACCTAATCTAATGGCAAACTTTGTTTGTAGCAGTTTGGCAAATAAATCAGGCCACTGCACTCAACTGCAGCAGTAGAATTCCCAATTCAATCAATGTACCAGAAGAACTACAAAACTGTAAGTACATTTTTCTCATAATTGTCAAATTGTGACAGCGAACAAATGAATGAACAACAGTCAACAGTCATAACAGGTGAATTCCTTATTTGTAATTATGTGCTCATTCACTGCTGTGGTTTTTAGCCATCTGGTACCTTTGTAAAAGGACTGGAATACAACACTGCTGAAAAAAATAAACTTTTTGGCATTATATCTGCAAAATAATCACTCACGAATATAAAAAAACATGGTATATTAATAAACAACAATGAAATGCACTTTCCAGACTCATTCCATTCATTTCAATGGGGACCCCACCAAAATTTCACGAGGACTCCCAGATTTTCTGCCTGGACCCTCATTTTTTTTTCAAGAAAGTCCGGAACTCCTCAACAAAAAATCCTACTGAGAGCCCTGTGAACTAACAGTATTTCAGGGACATCTATGTTCAGGTGGGTGGTCTCTAGCCACCAGTGGTGCACAGCTGCCCTGCAGTTTGCGACACATCCCCAAGATGCACCCTCTGTGTGGTGCACAGCCAGGATTGCTGTAAGCTGTGGGACTTTGCCATTGGGAGTCTGACCAATAGAGATGGTCCCTGGTGCACCAGGCTTTGACGCAAGCTGCCTTTGGGGGCAGCTTCAGTGCCAGTCTAGGGGCTCTTTGAGAATTGAATCCTATGTCTGTACCATATGATAGATGTACATTGACACACCTTTACGAGCTGTGCAAAAGAAAAGCGCTTGTCTTTGAGGAATATCAGACATAGGCAGCCCTTTTAGTCATCCTCAAGAAAAGTGACCTGAGAAATGGTGAAAAAGTGGTCATTGCTGGCCAAAGTTGTGACACTGATGCCAGGGATAGTGCAAGTGAGTCAGAGCCTATTACTGAGACAGCTGCTCATACAACCCGGATAGAACTGACGTGGCTGGATCTCAACTCAGTTAAGGTAAATGCAGAGGCTGAGCAACAAAAGGCAGAAGCTGAACTGGGAGGTAGAGCTGCAAAAAGCATGGCTGTAGGCAGAGGAGTGAGAAAGTCAATGCCATCACAATATCAAGATGAGAGAAGAGTGAGAGCAAGAGTGTGAACAAGAGAGGGAAATGGAGATTCTGAGCCAGAAAATCAGTGCCACAGACTGTAAGTACTGGCATCAGGGGTTTAACACAAGAATCCAAAATTAATACCAAAATGTTTCCCAAGTACTAGGAGGGGGATGATCATGATTTGTTTTTTAAAAAACCTTTGAAAGAATTGTTGGGAAATTTGACAAGATGTGCCATTCCTTACAGGCTGGACATTAGAAGCCATTGCCAGAATGGACAAGAACTTCATGAACTATACCAAAGTGAAAAAAAAAGCCCTGTTAGGGCATTTTGAATTGACTCCAGAGGCCTAAAGACAGACATTTAGAGGGTTATGAAAGGCACCAAGATAGCTATTTAGAAATGTGTGTTCAACTAGGCAATTTGTTAGAGCGACAGTTAGAGGGTGCAAAGGCTAGTTCCATGCAACAGATCAAAGATCTGTTCCTTATGAAACAGTTTGTACCAGAGGAGTTGAGAATATGGTTTCCAGATCTGACTCCTAGCCTCAGGCATCTGAGAGGGTTGATCAGTTCATGTCCAGCCAACCATACATTCAGTGCAAAACCAATGAAGGAGTGATATCAGGTGGCTTCATGGGAAACCTGGGGGGGGCAGTCTAGAGGAAGCCAGCCTATACCTGAACCAAAAGGGAAGCCAAGTGGTTTCAAAATGAAGGAGACAGATGAATGCAGGTGCTATATCTGCTGAAGACTGGGACACCTTTTGCATAACTGTCCAAAACAATTGCCAAAGAGGCAAGTGCAGGAGGACGGTGTAACTCTGGAAGCACCCAGCAGCTACCAGCCCACAGGATACCCAGAGTGCATTTCCCACTAACTCCACTACACACATGCTCCCTGTGTTAGTTAATGGGATGGTAACCCAGGGATTGAGGTGCACTGAAGCCTCTAGTTCGATGGTGAAGCAGGATGTAATTCACCAGGAACAGATCCTGCCAGGCCAGTTTCCCAGAATGAGAGGAGTGATGGGTCCTGTGGTCTCAGCACCAATGGCCTGGGTCTTTCTTCACTGGCAAGGTGGCCATGGTATACAGGATGTGGGTGTTGTACTGACCCTTCCTGTGAATTTAATTATGGATAATGACTTTGACAGTTGAGGCAACATTATCTGTGTCATTATCTGTAGTCAGGCTAGGGAACATGTCCCTGAGGGGAGAGATGGGGCAGTGAAGCTGGAAACAGCACCACCCTCAGCAGCAGGGGAAGTAGCAAGAGTGACCGAAGCACAGACTGGGAGTAGCAGTTATAAGTCGCAGCTTCAGACTGGGGAGAGCCCAGTCGTGGGCTGCTCTCCTACAGGAGAGTGTATTTTTGGGGAAGGTCAGCTGTGCAGAGCTAGGGAGAGCTCAGCAATCTGGCTCACATCTACAGAAGCTAAGGGAATTGGCTGAAATGGTGGAAGATAACTCTCGGGGGTCAGAGAAAAAGAAGGTATACTGGGAAAATGGACTCCTATATTAAAAGTGGGTTCCGAAGGGAGGACCAGAGGAAGGGGTGCTACAACAGATAGTAGTCCCTATGGAATATAGTAAACAGCTACTGGCCCTAGCCCATGATATTCCCCTTTCTGGACACTTACTGTATAGAGATGTGCAAAATTGGAAAATTTTGCCTAGCAAAATATTTTGCATAATTACCGCATTGCGTGAAATTTTTTGCCTAGGCAAAACTTAATTTCGCCTCTAATTTCGCTTTCGCATAATGCAAAATTTCTCCCAATTTCACTTACGTGTAAGGGGAAATTTCTGCATTATCCATAATTTTGGCAATGTTTTTCAATTTTGCCAGTGAAATTGCAATGTATTGTGGGTAGATAGCTGAACTATCATATGCAGGCTGTTTCCTGCACAGTATATTGTCTGTTGAGTCAGAGAGCAGTTCAGTGTGGTGCATCACAGCCAATAAACCCTCCAAGAACCTCTTTATTTGTGATTTTTGAGAGTTAATTGCTCAGTTCCTAGTGCTGCTAGTGAACTTTTTTTTGTTTTAGTATCATTGGATAATACTTAGTTAAACTTAGGTGATGTTTTCAGTTTTCTCTGTGTCTGTGAGGGAATTGAGTGTGGGAGGGTCGACCGTGTGGTGTGAGTGTGTGTGTATGTGAAAGCAGAGCAGGCTAGTTCCTAATATTTGGCAGATTTCTCACAAGTTGTGAGTTTCTGTAATTTCTTTTAAGTCTTAATATTTTTGTTGGTGTGCTACTTATTTGTTATATTTTTCTTACATATTGACCCTTTTTGAGGTAACTTTATCTGAAGTTACTCATTCTGAGTAGTTCAGTTCCTGTTTCCCTTTGCTTAATCGCTTTTGTGCTTTATTTTTTACTGGAAGTATTCCTGTACATTGATTGTTTGACTTGTCCATATCCAGGTACACTGCATTGTTAAATTGCTCACAGAAATTAAAATTGTGATCTAGCCTCTGCATTGCAGCGTTCCTGTTTTTCTATTTAATTTGCTTACCGTATTAACCCTTTACTCTATGTTACACCACTGGTGTTTACTACCTGACCCTATTTTATATGGGAGCATGTTAGGCAGTGGCACCTGCATGGTTAGACCTGAAAACCAATTGAAATGGTGCGGAAAACAGCAGATTTGTGTCGTGATGGTGGATGTGAACCATGTAACTGCAAGTCTAACACCTGATTTCTGTCTGAATGTACTGTAACATGTTTTGGGAAACATTTCTGGACTAGTAGGGCATGTTAGGCAGTGGCACCACTATGATGAGGCCTGAAAATCATTAGAAATGGTGCAAAAAAACCCAGCAGATCTGGGTCCTCCTGATGGTGGATGTGAACCATGTAACTGCATGTCTAACACCTGATTTCTGTCTGAATGTACTGTAACATGTTTTGGGAAACATTTATGGGCTAGTGGGGCATGTTAGGCAGTGGCACCACTACGATGAGGCCTGAAAAACATTAGAAATGGTGCAAAAAAACAGCAGGTCTGGGTCCTCCTGAAAGTGGATGTGAACCATGTAACTGTACGTGTGACACCTGATTTCTGTCTGAATGTACTGTAACATTTTCTGGGAAACATTTTGGGAATTCTGGCCTTCTGGAGCATGTTGTCAGTCCCGGCACCAGATGCGTTACATCTTCTTAATGTTGCACACAACAATATGTAATACAACATCACACAGGATTGTGAAACAGACTTTTTAATAGGCACAATACTTGACATCTGTGGATAGGAGGAGAAAACATGTTAAAGAGCAGGTGATGTCTTCAACATAACTTTACCAAAATATAACACTTACCCACAATTCAGTTGCATTTCCCATATATGGAGATTGCAAAGGAAAGGCAGGCACCAGTTGAAGGCTGTGGACCATTAAGGCCCTGTGCACAGAGTCTGTATTTTTTTTTAATTCAAATACCTCGGGTGTGAGTTGCAACTGCATTACACATCATTATGATGTTAAAAGGAATCTTGTAGGTGTAACCAGCTCTAAGAAGTAACACACACCACAAATAACAAGGGAATAAGGTGTTTATTAGGGGAGGGGTACACGGACATGGTATAGAATAAGCATAACAAATGACAGGCAGGATCAGGAGGACAAGAGTAATACAACAATAAGCAGGGAGAACTAATAGAGAGGAAACAAGAAAAGGGACTAAATTCTATAGGGAGCATAAGACAGAAACAAACGACAACAATGGTCAATAAAATTATTTTACATACAAAATAAAGAAATGAGGACTTAAGGAATGGATGTAAATTAAAGAGGCTAGAATAGCTTTTTCTTGGTTTTTATTTTTTTATGGGGGGGCATACAAACAACAGAATGGAAGACAGAAAACTGAAAACAAAAAAATAAATAATTAGTGCTGCCACATTAAGTGCCAGAGGGACCACCATGGAGTTCTGACAGGATGCACATGATTTTGCCAACATCACACTGTAGTTTAGAAATCTCACCCCAGGCATCACTAAATTCCTGTCTAAAATCGTTTAACTCTTGTCGGACATGCTGGACTTCAGACAGGATGGTGGATAAGTCCACATGTGTCACTGGCACTGCTGACAAGGCGGGCTGTCTGTGTTGCTGGCTTTGGATAGGGAAAGGCCCTGGAGGAGTCTTGACGTTACCGACTGCTGCTGTTTCCTGGTACGGCGAGGACAATTAATTGGTCCAGCCATGTCTTCCTCCTGCTCACTCCCTTCAGTGCTTATACCCGCACTGCTCTCCACAGCTGCACTTGATAAGCCGCCACTTCCCGCAATTTGAGGTACCATTGTGGCAGGTGGTGGTGGACCATGTGGTTATGCTGGCTGGTTGTCCCAAAGTGGGATCCACACTTTCATCAATGTATGTCCTACCCGCATAGATTGCAGGTGACCACTGGGTCACCAACCGATATTAAGTAGAAAAAATCCCAGACAGAAGAACTTCAGGGGTGATGGAGCCATGGGGTGGGATGCCACAGATAATGCCCCAGGCACTGACTCCTCCAGCTGCGTGGGAGGGGGCACAGTCTCCTGCTGCCTGGGTGGAGGAACAGTATCCTCCTGGTGCTGTGGAGGGGGCACTGTCTCCAACTGCTGCTGGTGAGGGGGCACAGATTGCTGCTGGGTGCTGGTGCTGGAGCTAAAAGCTTCCTGCTGTGGCATTTCATTTGTGATGGTTAGCTGAAATGCACATACAGGTGTCCCACTGTCTTCACCCTTCACCATTATGTACACAATCCACAAACATTACCAATTCAAATAAACAAACAAAAAAAGAAACAGAGATAGAGACTCAGAGAAAGTCGAGGGGATCTCTCTCTCACACACACACACACACACACACACAGTCACACACACACAATCACCAGATACTAAAATATGAACTATGACAAAGACAAAAAAGAAAAAATTTGAACAAAATAGCACAAATTAAGCAATTGAGGTGTAAAAGTGCACTCTGCAGTCACAGGGAGTATAAATGCTGCCTGCTTCCTCAAGATACATAGTACAGTGAATATAGTAAATGAACCACTCACTTACTGCCTGTTTGGACTCAACCATGTGACCACTAGCAGAGCGAGATGCCCCAATTTCGCCTAATTTCACTTCAGATGCGCAGGCAAAATTGGAGGTGAAATTTCACCAGCTAAAGTTTGCCGAAAGGATATAATTTCGTAAAATGTTTCACTAGGCAAAATTGGTGATTTCACCATAATTTCGATGGTGAAATAAAATTTTGCTGCATCTCTATCACTGTAGGAGTCAGCCATTCAAAAAGGCAGCTGATAACCATTTTTACTGACCCAGTATCTTTATGGACATGAAAAACTACTGCTGGGCTTGTCTGCAGTGCCAGCGTGTGGGAAAGGTTGGGGTCAAAGCCAGGCAGCTTTGATTCCCCTTCCTATAATTAAGGAGCCACTTTGGTGAGTGACTGTGGACATTGTGGGGCCACTCATCACCCCAAGTCACACAGGCAAGAGGTACACTCTGGTGGTCATGGACAGTGCAAAGAGGTACTCAGAGGTAGTAACACATCACAAGAGCAACCCAAAATGAGTGACTAGAAATATAATGACTCATTTTGGGTGCTATTAGACCTACCAGAATAAGCGGTATGCAGCGAATATGGGAAGGAGTGAACAGAAGGGGAATAGCAAGGGAAGGGAAGAACAGGAAGGGTTTTAAGGGACTGGAGAACCTGCTGCTGCCCAGCTAGCCATGTGGCATGGTAGTGTAGGAGGCTATCTCTGGCAGAGCAGGTACTGGGTTCAGGTGTGGGTTGCATTTTGTCACAGCTGAGAGCTGTGGCACTTCATTTTTTAATCCAGATTTTGCCCCCCTCCCTGACATGCACCCCCCTGGAGTTGAGAATCCTAATTCATGGGGGTGCGGGGGGCGAACGGGTGCAGAGCGGGGCACAGCCCCCCACAAAAACACTTTTTGTAAATCCGGAAGTTGGGTTGCCTTCAAGTGTATATTGCCGATTTGCTTTTTGGCAATATACACTCACCATAATAGTGATCACTGTTGTGTGTTCGCTGTTATGACATGGAACCCACGGAGGCCATGGCTATGTCCTCCATCGAGGAGGAAAAAGTGACTGATAAACTTCTGGAGATATTTAGCTGGGTGGGGTTTCCCCTGGAGATTCTGCTGGACCAGAAACCAATTTTATGTCTGCCCTAATGGCTAGTCTCTGGGAGAAGTGTGGAGTGTGGTGGCTCATGGTCTCCCCATTCCACCCTGAGACTAACAGTCTGGTCGATCATTCTAATATGTCACTTAAAACCATATTAAGGGCATTCCCCAACCAGCATGCAAAAGAGTGGGAAAAGTTCTTACATCATCTCTTATTGGCATATAGGGAAGTCCTCCAGGAGTCCTCAGTGTTCTCACCCTTTAAGTTCCTGCTTGGCCATAGTGTAAGGGGTCCCCTAGATTTGGAAAAGGATGAATTGGAGGATGACCTTGCTCCCCAAGGGGAATCTGTTGTGGAGTACATCCTGAATTGCAGGTCATGGTTCAAGGAGCTCATGGGGCACATCCAGGAGTACTTAGCAACTGCACAACAGAGGCATGAGACATGGTACAACTGTGGGACCATAGCCTGGGAGTATGAAGTCAGGCAATGAGTGAAAGTATTCATCCCCATCTGACAGAATAAATTGCAGGAGGCTTGGGAGGGTCCTTACTTAGTGGTCAGGAGGGTAAATGATGTTAATTACCATAAGAGGAGGAGCTACCTGACAGAAGACACAAGCAGCAAATCTACCATATGAATATGATGATACCCTACCATGACTGGGAAGAGATGGTCCTAGCTGTGTGCAGCTATTAAGACTGAGGAAGAGCTGGACCCACTAGTGGATCTCCTTGGGGATGTTAAAGAGGAATCTTTAGTGGATGCTTTCACTATCTTGGAGCAGCTGACATAGACACAAGCTGTTAAAATGTAAGGGAAGGTGCAGACATTTGGGGAAATGTTCAATCGGAAACCAAGGTATGCCATGCTGGTAGAGCACCACGTGGATACAGGTTCCCAGACCTGTTGAGGCAGCCAGCCTACAGTGTCCCTGAGGGAGTGAAACATGCCACTGAGGGGGAGATCAAGGAAATGTTGACTCTTAGAGTAATTCAGAAGTCCCATAGTCCCTGTGACTCCCCTGTGGTACTAATCCCTAAAAAGGATGGCACCATGAGGTTCTACATTGACTACCATAGGCTCAAGAACTGTAAGTCGAATGCATACCCCATCCCCAAGATGGATGAGGTCCTAGAAAGGTAAGAGGGTGCCATGTACCTTACTGCCATAGACCTGACAAAGTGCTATTGGCAGGTACCCCTGGCCCCTGAATACAGAGAAATCATTGGCCTTCATCACTTCATTAGTCTATCTGAGTTTTGAGGAATGCCATATAGAATGAAGAATGCACTGGTGACCATTCATTGGCTTGAGGACTGCATTCTGTCTGGAGCAATAACTTAATAGTGGCATACATGCACAACATTGCCTTCTACAACCAGATATAGGAAGTTCACGTCAAACACATGACAGAGGTGCTTAGCCGACTGAAGGCTGCAGGGCTGACAGTCAAGGTGGAGAAATACCAAAAAGGGATAGCAGAGATGTCATACCTTGGGCACAGGGTAGGGAATGAGTACATCTGGCCAGAGCCAGTAAAAAGTAAGGCTATACAGTGACAGGCCATATCCACCACACAGAGAAAGGTACAAGCATTCCTAGAGATGGCAAAGTACTACTGAAAGTTTGTGCCAAACTTTAGCAGTATGGCCAAACCCCGTTAGATCTCACTAAGAAGAAAATGCCAGAAAAAGGTCAGTGTATGGATGTATCACTGTGAGACAGCTTTCCATCAACTGAAAAAGGCGTTGTGCTGGCACCTGTGCTCACAAGCCATGAGTATTCTCTTAAGTTCATTTTGCACATGGATGCATCCAATCATGGTCTAGGGTTGGTTCTAATTTAGATCATGAACACTTGGGAGGACTTGTTCAATCTTCTCTCTCTCTCTCTCTCAATTCTACTGAACCTATTCCTCTCTATTGTAGCACTGTTAATATTTTTATCATTGGTTACCTATGAATTGTTGTTTTTTACTGTCCTGTTTTAGTCACTCACTGATATAGTGTATTTACTATTTTTGCTTATAATACAGGTTCTATATGTGATGTTTCTGATCGGAGGAGAAGTATCATGAGGGGCATACATTAATCCGTTATACCCATAGCTAGAGTGAGTAGGTTTAGCCGAAACCCCTACTCACGTCTAACTGTTAGGTATGTGGAAAGGGTAGTCGGAACTTATTTGCCGGTGGGGAGTCCCTTCCCTGTACAGCTGTTTTGCTCTGTCCAGAGTGCAGGAGAGCAATATACCCAGATGGATCTTGCAGGAGACCGGCAGTAGAAGTACCGGACAGCCAGGTGTATCATGCAGGAATGCGGCAGTACGGGAACCAGAGAGCAAGCTGGATCATGCAGAACAGTAACAGTAGATCTACAGGATAGCCAGATGGGTTGTGCAGGAGTGTGGCAGCATGGGTACTGGAGAGCCAGATGGATCATGTGGCAGTTTGTGTCTCACCCACACGCCCTGGCGGACACTGTAGTTTTCAACATGTGTTCCTGTCCTTGCCATTTAGGGGAGCGTGAGGAGAGTGGTGTGAGGATTTATCAGCCTTTCACCTACCCACCCAGCCAATCAACCACCCACCCACCCAGATGGATAGTGAAGGAGGGAGCAGTCAGACAACCTGAGCAGAAACAGGTTGTGATGTAGTGTCCCACGCTCCAGAGGGACGGTTAGGGCTGCAGTCTGGAAAGCGAGCTGAGCAATGGCCAGGGAAGCATGATGTGCTGTAGAAGAGTGGCAAGTAGTGGGCGGCACCATCCCCTAGCATTCCTTGCAATTTAGTGCTGCAGTGACTAGGGAACAACCCGCCCACCCAGATGGATCATGGAGGAGGCAGCTGTCACAGAAGGAGAGTGGAAAGTGGAGGAGAGTGACCAGAGTAATGCCGTGTGCTGCAGTGAGGTACTTATTATTAGTAAAAACAAGATTGCACACTGAATGTTTAACTGGAAAAAAGGAATCCTCAGCAGTCGGGGGAGTGGGAGCAGAGAGCTGGATGAGCAGGTTGCAGTGTCCAATGATCCAGGACGTGCCGTACCAGAGTTCATGTCCTGGCTAGTTGTGGAGAGTGGGAGTAGAGGGTAAAGGTGCATGAGAAGAGGCAGCAGGGTCAGGCCAGCAATGTGTGAGGAAGTAAGTTATAACTTGGGGTACAATAAGTTCTAAAAATGTTGTAAGTAAACTGCACAGACTACTTTTTCAGTGGAAGAATACCAAAGTCAGACACGACAGTTTGCAATATTTCTTACAAAGTAAACAACATTTTTAAAAGTTGTTGTAGCTCATGTTATAAGTGCAATAACCCACTCCAGAGTATGGGGTTACTGGGGATTAATCAACACCCTGGGGCTGTGAGGACACTCGGTGTCACTCTCATGCCTCTAGCGCACCCAGGGTGTTGATTAATCCTCAATAACACTCGTGAGTTATTAGTTTACTGTGTACATTACTAGTGTGAAATAATTATCTGTATTCACTTTGCTGTTCTGCCACTTTGCCATGTTTCTATAGTAACTGTGTGCTTTCCCTGTACCAATGTGTTATGACTGTTTTGCCTTGTACTCTCCCGGGTCATGCCTGAAAATAGGCATTTTATGTCTCATGTATTTACCCAGTAATCAAAAACAAACACATAAATAAATAAGTAAATAAATAAATGAATAAACAAACAATCATGTACAGCAGCTGTGCAGGAAGCTGCTGCCTAGCGAGGAGGCCTATGCCACAACCGAAAAAGAGTGTCTGGGTTTAGCCTGGGCTCTAAAGAAGCCACAAACATATTTTGTATGGGAGGACATTCACACTGATCACCGACCACAACCCCCTCACGTGGCTCCACAGGACCAGTGGGCAAAATCCCAAATTGATGTGATGGAGCCTGGTGCTGTAAACAAGTAAGAGAGCTGAACCATAACAGGCACAGCCCACCTTCTAATGTGACAAACATTTTTTAGGTTGGAGGGACAGTAAAAGATGTCCTTTACTTTTTTGAGAGGTGGAGATGTGACACCAATGCAATTTTTTAAATCTATTTTACTATAAAATATTTTAGCTGATGTGGGAGGTATGTGGGGAAATGAGAGTGCATATTCTTTTCTTTTTGCCGTCCTAGGCCTGTGGGGAAACAGTCTATTGAACTCACCAAAGAATAGATAGGATAGTGTATGGGAGCCCATACACAATCACGCTATTCTGTTACTGAGTGGTTTCCATGACTTAGCGGACCTCAAAAGCGAAGCTCAAGAGGGGCCTGTCATCATAGAAACCACGAGGTAACTGAATAGCGCTGTTGTGTATGTGGGCTCCCATACACTTTTCTTTATAGTGTATGGTGCCCAAAAATAAGAGCCTGCTTACTTTTTATGGTTATTGCTTACATATAGCAGCAAATGGGCAGGGCAGGCTAGACACCTCCTGCAGAGGAGTGGTCCTACGAACAAAAGAGAAGGGTCCAAATGTATGTAACCAGCTCAGACCAGTTCTGCCTTGGAGTTAGGCTCACAGAGTTAAATTAATGTCCAGTGTGTGATGTAAGAGAGGCAGGGCAGATGATACATGACAAGGGGTTGGTCTGGCATGGGTATTTCATGGACAGCATTTTACTTATGAAAGTCAGGTATACAGTACCTTTGGAATGGATGCCATACCATTGCTGCCAGTCAGCTATGACTTGAAAGATCCCAGTTGGGTGTAAGCTTAAACTATCTACTTAGAATCTAATTAGACCTTAGTTAGGTTATGTTGTGTGCATTCCCTGTTGCTCAAAAGTGTTCTTTTTATGTTTGCTTGCATGCATGTGCAAGAAACATAGTGCCATCATCCGAGTTTTCCAGAGGTGTGTCAGCCTCTTCCAATTCAGTCAGTGTGTTTGCAGGCGCGGTCGCAGTGCACCAATCACTGCTCCAGCTGTCTATGACAGCTGAAAATGCAGTGGCATACAGTTTAAAGGGAAAGCTCTGCTTCAGTGAGCAGAGCTCCCCCCCTCAACACACACGCATGCATACTGCGTGCTGGCGCGCCCCCACACACACATACTGTATAGCAGGCAGGGGTGCCCAATGCCCTGTCGACTCAAATCCCCCAAAAGGCTTTCTTGGTGCCACGCTGGGAGCCCACTCACGTGGCACACATCCTGTATATTTGAGCGGGGTGCCCAATCCCCATTGCTCCAACCCCCAAACAGCCTTTCCAGCTGCCACGCTGAAACCCACCTGCGTGTGGCAAACATCCCGCTCATCTTAGTAATAAAAAAAAACCTGTAAATTAAAAACAGTCCCTCACAGTCTCCTGCCCCCACCAGCACCCACCACTGCGCACTCTGCCTCCCCACCCCCACCCCATACGTACCTCCGAGTCCGGCCCGGCGATCTTGAGTGAGCAGGACACGTCTGCACTCTTCAAAGCTGACCGCGAACTAAGGAAATGCCGGTAAGCTGTATAATGTAATAGGTAGGGTTTTTTCAACTTTGCTGCATATCTCGGGCATTTCTTGGAATTTTTGCACCAAATTTTCAGCATGGGGTTTTTGAGACCCCTTCTCATGAATGCTGTCACTGTCATGGCGTTACTCAGGCCCGAATGGTGATTTTGCAGACACTGCATGAAATCACCTTTTGGGAATGATTAACGAAACAACACTGCCAGTGTTCATAAGGTGGTCTCTCAAAAAGCCTATTTTGAAAATGTGGTGGAAAAACTCCTAAAAATGACTGTCTTATGAGCGTGTGTTGCAGAGTTCCTATGCACTCTCGTAAGTTCACAAATTTTCAATATTTTCACTCCAGATTTTCAACATTGCCATTTTACCACACCTTCTTATGAGCAGTACAGTTGTCATTTTTCACATCTCGCCCATAACGTGTTTCTGCCCATCATGAAGCGTACAATGGGCAGAGTCGGTGTGTGAAATCAATGTATGGGACACGTTAAAGAAAATCACAGTGACACTGGTCATGAGCAGAGGTGTTAAAATGGCTATGTTGAAAATGTTGTGAAAAAATTCCAAAATGACTGTTTAGGAAGCGCCGTTAGCAGTTCTCTACGTTGGCAAGTTTGCGAATTTGTAATATTTGCACACCAGATTTTCAACAGTGCCATTTTACCGCACTTTCTTATGAGCAGTACAGCTACCATTTTTCACATCTCGCCCAAAATGTGTTTCCGCACATGTAGCACACAATGGTACAGTCGGTGTGGAAAAACAATGTTTGGGAGAGATTAAGAAAATCACAGTGACACTGGTCATGAGCAGAGGTCTTAAATGGCTATGCTGAAAATTTGGTGACAAAAGTCCATAAAATGACTGTGTTACGAGTGAGCATTGCGCAGTTTCCACGCACCCTCGTAAGTTCATGAATTTGTAATATTTTCAGTCCAGATTTTCACCAGTGGCATTTTTCCATACCTCCTTATGAACAGTACAGCTGTCATTTTCCACAACATGGCCAAAACGTGTTTTCACACTTTCAGCACAGAAATGCATGATCGCTGTAGGAAATCATTGTTCGGGACAGATAAAGAAAATCACACTGACATTGTTCATGATTAGAGGTCCCAAAATGCCTGTGTTAATTTGCTGTAAAAAAAAACCCAAACTAGTTACATTACGGGTATGCGTTGCACACTTTCTACGCACGCTCGTGACTTCACCATTTTTTGTAAGATTTTCACAGCAGATTTTCAACATTGCCATTTTTTACACCTCCCCATGAACAGTACCGCTGTCATTTTTCACATCCTGTTCGGAATGTGTTTTTGCACCTGTGGTGCCAAATGCCATAGTCGCTGTGCAAAAGCAGTTTTCGGCTAACAAACTGATGTTGCCACTGTTCATGAGGTGGTGGTCATGAAGAAAACATGTTGAAAATCTGGAGTGAAAATACCAACGAATGCCTGAGGCGTTAGGGTTTCCAACCACAATGCCCCACCCTATAGAGAATGATAGGCATCAGGGGTGTGACTTGGGATTCTTGCCTGTCATGCTCATACCATTCCACCCCCACCCACACCCTGCAGCCAGTGAGTGGCATCATGGTGTGCCTCAGACTCTTCGTACCCAAACTTCACCCCATTCTCCTATACCGCACCCATCTCACCATATTTCCTGATGGAATGGTGTGCGCATAAGGGCCAAAGACCCCAAGGCACACCGTGACACTTGTCAGTGTCTGCAGGGTAGGGTGTGGTGAAATGGCATGGTTGTTATGCCTGATGACCCAAAAGCACACCCCAATGCCTGTCACTCTCTGCAGTGTGGTGGTGGGGTTGGCTTCAGTTCAATACTTTGCTGTCATTCCTGTTATTCAGCTCTGTAACTTCTACACTACCAATGCCAATGCCAGCAAGCAAACATTCGGCATTGACAAATGCTTGTTCTTCTCTGTAGTATACTGTATTCCCATAGACTTTAATGTGTTTTATCCTGTACCATAGGTAGATATTGTGGATTATTAATTATTTGTATGTACCTCATGCTCTCTGTGGCTGTATTTTAAGGGTATGAATAACCTGGTGTAATTGGCAAGTCTGTGATGTAGAGATAGGCTACTAAACAGTCCAAAGCACTCCCGCACCTAGTACAGGGTAGGTGAAAGCAGACTGTTGCTGCTCTGACAATAAGGGTGGGCCATTTGCCCTTTGGGAAAGGTCATTGTGCTGTGTGAGAAGTGACTGGTGGTAAGAGTTGGAGCTAAAGATACCCTGAGTGAGCATCACGCTGGGTGGTGACAGCATATCAAGGTGACCATTCAGGTGTCTGAGGGTCATGAAAATTGGTAGTGCAGTGTGGACTGAGTTCTGAGACAGTAGTCTTTCTCATGACCTCAGGAAAGACCCCCTCCTTCAATGAACCACTGACGATCTACCTAAGCAGAGGGACTCGTGCCCCACATTCAACAATGGAACTGGTTCCAGTGCACAGGTGGTAGATAGCAGGCTGGATACTACCTGGATGATCTCCACCCAATCAACCATCTAGAACGTCCCCCAGACTTGAGTCATTAATGACAAATCTAGTACAAAAAATGCTTAGAAAATGTCTAAGCAATTAAAACTACACTAATAATGAAAATGAAGATGTCAAGAAAATGTTATTGCTAAAATAACTACATGAAGAAAATTTTCACCAACTAACAAATATTTCTAGTTCAAGGTGCACCCAAATTTGATGATTTATTTCTGAGACAGTTTGGAACTGCTGTGTCAGTTTTTTTTTGCTACCACAGCTAATGAGTTCTAACTCAGCAGGATGAAAACTATAGTGGGAACGGATGACAGCAAGGCCCACATACAGTACATTGCAGGCGTTTGATGACTGTGAATTAATGGAATAAACCACCACATGATACCCACAGCAGACCAGCACTTTGCAATTTCTCCCTCTTTCTATTCATATAGCAGTGAGTCACTGTGTTCACTAACTGCTAGGACACAAGTGCAGCTGGTGTAGTGTCTTGCCACAGCTCCGAAACTGCTGATTGGCACAAGTCTGTATCATGAGGCAAATAACTTTCCATAAATAGTATCAGCAAATGTTGAGAAGGTAGTGTGGTCTAGTGGTTATCACACCAGCTTGGAAAATGAGAGATCACAAATGCAGATGCCACCAGAATCAAATACTGAGTGACTCTGAGCAAGTCACTTAACCTCTCAGTGCTCCAGCCCTCCCAGCTGTGGAAATGTACAAAAGTACAGCCCCACTAAAAAAGATGTTGCAAAAGATAAATTGCATCACAGCTGGGCCATCCTGAGTAAAAAAGGAAAAAATAGCCAATTCATTTAAGAAGGGGGATAAAACCTCTTATAGGTACATTAGGGAGCATAGAAAGGTTAAGGGAGGAATAGTAAAGATTAATAAGGGAGAGGGGAGGTGGGCAGAGGGAGACAGTGAAAAGGCAGTTACTGCATGAATACTTTTGCTCAGTATTCACAAAAGAAGATGAAGAGGAGTTACCTAAACCAGACAATAGAAGCATTCTGGGTAGGGGGGTTGACACCAGTCCATTCACAGAAGAAAGAGTCCTGAAAGAACTCCTAAAACTCAAGGTGGACAAAGCAATGGGGCCTGACAGGATTCACCCCAGAATCCTAAAAGAACTAAGGGAGGACTTAGTGACACCACTGACCACACTTTTTAACAAATCATGGGAGGATGGGGTGGTACCTGAGGACTGGAGAAGGGCAGATGTGATTCCCCTTCACAAAAGTGGGAACAAGGCAGAAGCAGGAAACTACAGACCTGTAAGTTTGACCTCAGTGGTAGGGAAAATGATGGAATCACTTCTGTAAGAAAGAATTGTTGAGTACCTAGAGGCCAGCGGGGCACAGGACCAAAAGCAGCATGGATTTACAGCAGGAAGCTCATGTCAGACAAATCTAATAGATATCTTTGACTGGGTGACCAAAGTAATAGACCAGGGAGGGGCTGTGGATATGGCCTACCTAGACTTTAGCAAGGCATTTGAGACAGTCCCGCACAAAAGATTGATAATCAAGTTAGCCAGCCTGGGAGTGGGTCCCATGGTGGTAGCCTGGATAGCAAACTGGCTGTACAACAGGACACCGAAGGTAATAGTGAATGGAACACATTCTGAAGAAAGGGGGGTCACTAGTGGAGTACCTCAGGGCTCAGTACTAGGTCCAGTCCTCTTTAACATCTTTATAGGTGACATTGCAGAGGGTCTGGAGGGAAAGGTATGCCTCTTTGCAGATGACACAAAGATCTGTAATAGAGTTGATACACAAGGGGGGGTAGAAAGGATGAGAAGGGACTTGGCAAGGCTGGAGGAATGGTCAGACATATGGCAACTTAGATTCAAAGCAAAGAAGTACAAACTAATACACCTGGGAAACAAAACCCAGGAGAAGAGTACACAATAGCAGGGGAAGTACAAACAACAACAAAAATGGAAAAGGACCTGGGGTAGTCATATCAGATGATCTAAAGGTAGGTAAGCAATGTGAGAAGTCAGTAAGGAGAGCCAGGGGGATACTGGGATGCATAGGAAGGGGCATCATAAGTAGAAAAAGGGAAGTGGTTATCCCTCTGTACAGACAGTTGGTGAGACCCCATCTGGAGTACTGTGTGCAGTTTTGGAGACCTCATCTATGCAAGGACATAGACAGGATGGAAGCAGTCCAGAGGAGGGCAACTAAAATGGTGCAGGGTCTGCATCAGAAACCATATGAAGAGAGTCTGAGAGAGCTTAATATGATTACCGTTGATGAAAGGAGGTATGGGGGGACATGATAGAAATGTTCAAGTACCTCAAGGGAATCAACAAAGTCCAGGAGGGTAGCATCTTTCAGAAAAAGAGATGTGTAAGAACAAGGGGGCACAATTTAAAGATAGAGGGGGGGATGGTTCAGGGGTAATGTGAGGAATTTTTTTTTCACAGAGAGACTGGTGGACACATGGAACTGCCTTCTTGGAGAGGCTGTGGGGTCTGAAACAGTGGAGGAATTCAAACATGCATGGGACAGACATAAGGCAATTATAGTGGGGAGTGGCAGGAAGTAGGCTGTTGATTAACTAAAATCTGCAGCTTATCCAGTAGGTAGGGAAATGGACAAACTGGGTGGGCTAAGTGGTCCTTATCTGCTGTCAAAGTCTATGTTTCTATGTTTCTACTGTATGTTTCTATTTAAGTAAGTTGAGAAAAAAATCTGTTTCTGTGATTTTATGTGTCTTTGTTTTTTACCTTGTTACATCTGATTGTTGTAATGTATGTGTGTGTGTGTGTGTGTGTACTGCCATCCCCTAGGGCCTTCATGAAAATGAGATTCTGCATCTTGCTAGGCTATTCTGGACAAAAAAATCATAAAGTGATTTACTAGTTTCCTGCAAAATAAATGACAGTTTACTTCAACAAGACTTACATCTCATGACATTCCCGAAAGTGGGAGGTTCAGGATGTTCCGCTCTTTATTAGTAAAGTCACTTTGCCTTTGCACTTCCTCTGCTGCTATCCTGAAGTCATAATCCTCTGCTTGTGATATCAAAATCTATGGGTAGGCGAAGTCAGGAAACCCTGCTTTGCAAAAAACTACGTGAAGATGAGGCTCTTCGAGTAGATTTTTGCAAAGTGAAGCTGGCCCTTGGCCAGGCAAAGAGGTTACAAAGTGAGACTTAGTCAGTGAAGTGCCAATATGCATAGTGCTTTGCCTGGCAAAGTACCCATTTCATCCATTGAAAGAGGCACTTTGTTGGCAAAGTGTCACTTTGCACAGTTCATGATTGCATTGGTTTTAAAAAAATGTAAAACACAGCCCAGCCCACCACTCTTGTAATATCTTCATCACTCTCCTCCCCCTTACCTTGACCATTTTTGAACTTTATCACCATCTCCCCACCCTCCTAGCATCCACTGTCACCCTTGACCCTAGCCACAGTGAAGTTAAGAGCATTTTTATTGAGACTTTAAAATCTTTTTGAGTTAGGTACATTTAAAAGTCCCCCATGTTGCTGGCACTCAGACTGCTAACTACCCTCCTCCAGCCTTGACCCAGTAAGTAAAAGTCAGCCCCCAGTCCTCCCACCCTCAAGGCCAATAATAATAATAATAATAATAATTTTATTTAATATAGCACATTTCACAAATCAAGGTGCTGCACAATCACATAAAAACAAAATACAATAAATACAGATAAAATCACAGAAGTTCACAGAAGTTTGGGGTAAGCTTTACCCCACAAATAGGTCTTCAGTGCCTGCTTAAAGCACCCCACTGTCCTGCACTCACGTAGCTGACGGGGCAGAGAATTCCAGAGGGTAGGAGCAACAAACCCAAAGGCACGAACACCAGATGACTTTAAACAAACCCTTGGAATCTCCAACAACCCCTCATCAGCCAAGTGGAGCTGTTGCAAAGGGGTGTAAGGAACCAGGAGCTCTTTCAGGTAATCAGGACCCTCCACCCAAGGCCACCTTTGTAAGAGAAAGCTACAGTCAATAAGTCCTCCGGTCTGGTCAATGAGTCTGTCTAACTTGAAGAAGTGTGACTCAAGAATGATGATTCCTAGCTGGCCCAGTGGCGCTGAGGGTTAAGGCATCTCTGCCTTATCTTGTGCTACGCCAACGACCTAGGTTCAGGAATGACCTTGGGTTGTCGGGGTGCCGGCGAGGTGGGGGGGGGTGGAGCAGGATCGAGCCTAGCAGCTCTCCTCTTCATCAGTGGGAGCCGTAGTCCCACTGTGGAGGTTCAGTGGTGGTGCAGGTGGATATGGGTGACTGGTAGGGTGGGGCATTCCACAGTGTGTAGCGTGTGCATCCCTCCACACGTGCCTGCTTGAACCAGGGTTGCGCAGGTGAGCGGGCACAAAAAAGGGGGACAAAAATTATAAAATAATGAGAAAAAAAATGAAGATTCCTAAAAATGTTATATCCAGCAGGGCGGTGGTAGTTGACGATTGCTACAGACCCTCCACCTCCTTGGATGGTTGCTGTTTAAAAAATGAAGCATGCACATGCTCACAGTAATCACCTACATTATATCTGTCCCTGCAGCTGTTGCATTTGGGCATCCTGTCTGCTTCTTCTGCAGACCTGCTACTGCCAGTAGGTCTCCTATGACTCCCTACCACTCTCCTTACTGTTCCTGTTCTCTCCCCCAGCTCTGACTCTGCACTGGATTTGTGGAAAACCCTGTTGCTGCTTGCATGCCCTGCTGTTCTTCTTGTTTCCATATTCCTCACTACCCTGCCCCTTGTGCCTCTCCGTGTATCCCACTTTCTCAGCCTATGGCATGCTGTTGCCCTGTAGGTCAGCTGCTCATTGTGGTTTACTCTGTTTGCCCTCCTGCTGCTGTGGCTGATCTTGTTTGTTATTGTGAACTACTCCTGACCTTGACTGCCTTACTTTCAAGGAGGCAGTATAGCGCACTGATTTAAGGCTCTGAGCTGCAAATCTGGAGACCTGGGTTTGAATCCCACAGCACTCCACTTGCATACTGTGTGACCCTAAGCAAGTCACTTAACTTTATGTGCTCCCAGGTTGCACCCATAAACAAGCTTTCAGCTTAGTGTGCTACTCCCGGTTAAACATTTTGGAAAAAAAAAAAAACCTTTCAACCCCAACCTGATTTCCCAGCTTGTTTCCCTGCTTTCCTCTCTGCTCCAGCTATGCTTGCTTCTTCCTGCTCCACCTCTTTCATTTACCCTGTATTGTCTTCCTTATGCTGCCCCCACTATTTCCTGTTGCCTCATCTCTGCTGACCTAGTCCATTCATTAGGCCGGCCACCATTGCTATGGCCATGCTTTGCTCTTCTGCTTTTTTGGGCTCTTCTACTGGACTGGGACCTCAGACTGTTGGTTTGAACTTAACCACTATGTACACCAGCCTGCCCAAGTGATTGTCCAGGCCCTCTCCTTTGACCTGGACACTCGCTCTATGCTATCCACATTAGGGCTTCACAGTCTTTGTTATGCTGCTTGCTAGGCTTCATTCCCCTCATCATACAGACCTAACTGAGCCTTTCACTTCCTTTTCATACTCATCATACTACCTATCCAGGTTTTCCATCCTCATTATTCTACCTAGCTATTTAACCACTGCACCTTGAGGGCCATATTCCTTTTACTTTTGTCCCTGAAAGGCTTGGTTCCCACTGTGTCCCAAAGTCATGATTCTGTTACAAGTTCTGCTATTTGCAAAGTGGACACAATACATGGCTTCCAAGGTCACATGTTCAAGCAGGTCTCATAGGAAATAATCAGCTAACTCAGCTGCAGGAAAATGTTCCCTTGGGAACCTGTAGCTACAGATCCTGAAAGGTAGATGAGAGAGTGCCATTTTGAATGCCTCAGTCAGCCTGAAAAGTAGAAGTGTGGGGTTGTATACCTCAGACATCCTGGAAAAAAAAATCAGACTGAAGATGTCTATGTGTGTAGAAACCAACTGGCCTGGATGATGTCATCTCTCCATATACACACACACCCATCTGGGGGAGAGGGCAGGGATAAACTATCACTCACAGGGGCAAAACCACCTCCCACAGTCAAACAGAATAAATCAGCAAGCTGAGGTTTAGCTTGCTCTCTCTTGGACCTAATAACATCTGAAAACTCAGAGCCCTGCAGCTAGAGATCTTGTGAGAAATACAGCTTAGGGAATAGGATTTCTTCAGATAGCAGCAGTTAAATAGGTTGTAGAGTGAGAATCACTCAGATTTTCCTATCTGTTAACCGTCTGGTTTAACTCCATTTATTTTCATTTCTTGTAAACTGGTAATCTGTTTGTCTGACTGTATATACATCCTGTTGTAAATATTTGCAGTCCTTTAATTACGAATCTATTTTTGATAGAACAAGTGACTGCCTGTTTATTTACTAAGGTAATTTGGTTATTTCTGCTGCACTCTATTTGCAATCTGTCCCTAAAGAGCATTCTAGCCACAGTTACTGTGTTGAACTTCCTGACCTTGTACAAAGGAGGAGGTAAGAAGCAGGTTTCCTGGTTCCTGTTTGGTAAAAACCTGGTGGTTGCAGTGAACTAGAAATTCCTGGTGTGGGGATTTTCATCACACTGGTGGCAGAGGGGTTGGATAAATGTTACAACTGGTTCAAGTGTGGTGCAGAGCAGTGCACAGTGTGCTTTCCTGTGAGGCAGGAACTCTGAGGGAGATGTAAAGCTTTACCTAGTACACTGGGGGCAGAGTGCCAGCAGAAATATACCTTAATGGTCACAAAATGGCAGACACAAAAGGTTACTTTGCTACTGTTTTTTTTATTTTAGATAGCTTAGTGCAGCATAGCTAGAGAATATGAGCTCCACAACCTATGTCAAATTTCATGTACAGCAGCTTCGTGAGCTGTATGCAGAGAGGGGGATTGTCCATGAGGGCCTGACAAAGAGTGCGCTCATAGAAGCCCTGTTGGTGCATGACCGAATGCCAGGGGGACAGACAGTCCCAGAAGTGGATGGCCACATAACTGGTCAGCATGCGGTCACTGAGGATGGTGACCCAGGTAGCGAGACTGAGGTCTCAGTGGCTGAGCAAGGAGGGGCACCTCGTGGCACAACCTGGGGGAGCTGTGCAGCCCAATCAACCTTAGCTTGAAATACTGAAGACAGAGCTTGCACTGAATGAGGCTGAACTGCAGAGAGCAAGGTTAGAGGATGCAGAAAGAAAGAGGGCTCAGCAGCATGAAATCAGGATGCAGGAGGGGAGAGCAAGGTTCAAGGCAGAGGAAAGAGAGAAAATTTGCCAGCACGAGATCCTGATGTGAGAGGAAGAGAGAGAGTGAGAGAGAGTTCATCACCATGAGATCTTGATGCAAGAGGAAGGAGAGAATGAGCAACAGCACAAGATCCAGAGACAACAGCACAAGATCCAGAGATAACAGCATTGGAAAGAGATGGTGAAACTGCACCACCAAACACTGCAGCAACCTTTAAGTAATGGCATAGGGGGTCCAACCTGTGAAGCCACAATTAATTCTAAAATGTTCCCACAGTACCAGGGGGATGATCTGAATTTGTTTTTAAAATCATTTGAGAGGGTTTGTAGGCAGTTTAAATTGGACAGGGTTCGTGGATGACCCACTTGACCCCATTGCTTACTGGCCATGACTGCATGGATTATGATAAAGTCAAAAGAGTGTTATTAGAATGTTTTAAACTGACTCCTGAGGCTTATAGGTGGAAATTCAGAGAACTGAGAAAAGGCACAGGATACAGCTATGTTGAGCTGCATGTACAAATGTGTGCTTACCTAGACCATTGGGTAGACAGGGTTAAAGCGAGGACTGTAAAGAAAATTAAATATTTAACTGCAAGGGAACAATTTCTAAAAATTGTACCTGATGACCTGCCCATATGGCTGCTGGACTGGGCATGCAACTCCACAAAGGAGGCAGCAGAAAGTGCTGATTTATATGTGTCCAGCAGACAAAATTCACAGTGAAAGAACAATGGATGGGGCAGCACATGGTTTTAAGGGGACCCAGGGAGGCAGCCTACAGGTAAAGGAAACCAGCCTGTACCCAAACCCAAAACAGAACCCACTGGTTCTAAGGGGAATAAGGAGCCAGGGGCAAAGGAATGCTGGATTTGTCAGAAAGTGGGGCATCTATCCTATGACTGCCCTAAAAACTGAAGCAAAGGGCTGGGGGAAGGGGTGACCAAGACTATACTCAGCAGTTGGTAAGCTGCGCACACACTGTAGTGCCACCAAACTCCACCAAGCATATGTACCCTATTCTAGTCAATGGGACAGTAACACAGGGATCGAGGGACACTGGTGCCCCCATCTCCATGGTAAGACAGGATCTGATCCAGGCACAGCACAGCCTGGGTAGTTTTACAAGATTTGGGTAATCACAGGCCAGTGGTCCAAGTGCCAATGGACCAGGTCTTCCTGAGCTGGGAGGGTGGCCATGGGGTACAGGAGGTGGGAGTCATACCTGATCTCCCTGTGGATATGATCATGAGAAATGATTTTGACCACAGGGAAAACCTTGTATGTGTGACTACCAATAGCCAGGCAAAAGGGCAAGCTTCTGAGGGTGAGGAGGGGGGTAACACAGCCTGTGCAGACCTTTCCCTCAGCAGTTGAGGAGGCAGCTAGTGTGGGTGAGGGGCTAGCTAGGAGTAGCAGCCTTGAGCCCCAGCTGCAAGCAGATGGGGTCACTCCCAGGGGTAGCTTTTCTATGTTCAGATGGGAGGAGCTGGGAGGGGCATAGCGAGCTGCTACTACCCTCCAAAAACTGAGAGAGATAGCAGATAGTGCTGAGGACACTCGGGAGTAAAAAGTCAGTTTACTGGGAGAATGGGCTGTTGTACATGGAGTGTACACTACAGAGGGGGCTAGAGGAAGATGTACTCCAGCAGCTGGTAGTCCCCTGGGACTACTGAAAGCAGATTCTGACCCTGGCCCATGACTTCCCTTTTTCAGGCCACCTGGTTATTAACTGCACAAAAAGCAGCTTGCCAACAACTTCTTTTGGCTAAGCACGTGCACAGATGCGGCAGATTACTGTCTGACTTGTCCACGGTGCCAGAGGGTAGGAAAGGTGGGGGACAAGGCTAAGGCAGCTTTGGTGATCCTGCCTATTATCAATGAACCCTTTAAAAGGGTAGCCATGGACATAGTGGGGCCCCTGAAACCCCAAGTTGCATGGACAAAAGATTACACAACCACAAGCACAACACACAATTACAATTACAATTACACAACCAGGTATCCCAAGGCAGTGGCCATGTCCTCCACTGAGGCAGAAAAAGCAGCTTATGAGCTCCTGGGAATCTTTAGCCAACTGTGGTTTCCCCAGGAGATTTTTTCAGACCCGGGGACTAATTACATGTTGTCCTTAATGACCGGTTTGTGGGAGAAGAGCGGGGTGAAACAGTTCCATGTGTAACCCCCCCAACAAATTGGGGTTTACTGTAATGTCTTCCTGGGCTCCTAAATGCCCACTGTCAGGTTGGTGCCCTGTCTTAAGAAGTGCTATCTGTTTGTGTGAGAGTGCCCTAGTGAGCCTCCGCGCCTGTCTCTCTAAGAAAAGGGCTAATCTGTGTTTAGAAATTAGTCTGGGCTGGGTTCAAGTAATTAAAGCTTGCGACTGGCCAGATAGTCTGTAATATTGCTCCATTCTACAGTCGTTATTTGTGCAGAGGGAGCCCTTTTAAGAACTGTAATTGTTTGTTGCTAATTTGCTGTTACAGTAAAGATAAAGAAGTTTGTCTAACCTCCTTTATTTGCAGCTTGAACATTTGGGAGCCACCATGTTACGTTCTGGACTTCCAGTTCTTGGACCAATTGAACCGCTGGGGATTTAAAATGGATCTTGTCCCCAGGGGTCTTGTGGGAAGGAATTCTGTAGTTTTTGTAGTTTTAAGTATTGGTGCCCAAATGCACCTGAAGGGGGAGCCCTTACTGTGATTGACAGTTCCCTCAGCCAACAGAACCTTTTGGATTATCAGAGAAATGCCCAGAACTGCCTGAAGCAGTGAATCAATTAGAGCTGGAGGTTGAAGAGTAAACAGCTCGAGCTTTCGAGCAGCTGGTCCCTGAAGGAGCATAGAGGAATCGGCGGTAAGAGGCTTTGCTGGCCTTCCTGCTCTGCTCTCCAGAATTTGAACTGCCTATATCAGAAGTCATACCAGTCCGATTTCTAGTTTTGGAACTGTGGCAGAAGAAAGCAAAAGTGTCATTGTGACTTGTGATTTGGACCGAAGACTTGCTCCAAAAGTGATCCGCCCAGCTTGTAAGAGAGTTACCCGTGGATCAGAAGGTTTGCACATTGCAGCTGTCAATTTGCAATCGGATGGTGTCTGAACTGTTGTTGAAAGAAGCTAGTGCAGTAGATGTACTGAATGTGTTTTGTGGGTCGCGGTTTGGTGCCCCATGATCAGATCCATTATGCCAGCTAGAGGCATTGCCAGCAGAAGATCACAAACTTTAGCAGAACTGTTCATCCTGCCTGGGCCCAACCATCTCGGCCTAGGCCACTACTCGTGCTTCAGAAACCTTTTCGGCAAAAGACTGGCCTGATGATCCGGCCCCTGCCCAACACCATCACACAGATAGTGACCACCTGAAAGTGAGCCATGTCAGCCCTGCTTCCCTGGCATTTCTGGATCATCCCTAAATCCCTTTGTGGGTCATTCCTTACAGCCTATCCTGGGGATTGCAGTTGGGGTCATGGGCGGGGTGGAAGCCCGTGGAGCCTGTGAGTGTTGGTGCATTGGGGCTCCTCCCTTGGAACTGGTTTGCATGCCTCAGCCCGCCGCTGCTTTGTTTGCACCCGAAGCTTTTTGGAACTCAAGCTTGGCCTGAGGTTTTGGTGGTTCAGTTGTCCTTCCCCTGTATTCCTGGGATTAATATTTACTGATTTTTAATTTTTGTTTTGTTTGTGGAGGGAGGTTGTGAGAGAACCTCTCTAACACCGACTGTATTTGGATTCTGGACATATTTTCCATTGACTGGGAGTGAGAGTCCTAGTTTTTTCAACTTTTTTCCAATTTTATTTGAGGTGGGAGGCTGTGAGAGACCCTCCCAGACATCAGCTTCTATTTCTGCTGGATTCGGGCCTAATTGTGAACTCTGGCCTTATTTCCATTAATGACTGGGATTGTCTTATAACTGACTTTTTAAGTATTGAGGGAGTTATTCCCAGTTATATGTATTGTGGGTGTTTTTATTTATTTTTAAGTTCCTGATTAAGCTTAATTAATGCCCCATAGGAAATTGTTGGGGTCTTCAGCATGTGTAGGAGGCCTATCCCCATGGTCGTGCGCTTTTTGTCTTCCACTCTTTGTGCCCTCTGTTCTTTCTTCCCTCCCCCATTACAGCTATTGGCATACCAACACTGTACAGCGTTTGATATTGCTTGTAGGGGGGGAAGGGTGCCGAGGGGTGTGAACAGTGGAGGCCAAATGAGCGGGTCCATCGTATTCGGGTAGTGAAACCCAGAAGATGCCCTGGGGGCTGAAATGGAATCTGGAGCGTGGTCCACCATGCCTAGCTTCCATACCCAAGGGCACCACCAGTATTGGTGGGCAGGTAGCCCAAGCAGCTCCAGTGGCCAGTCCTACTCGAGCGGTGCTATGTAATGCCAGATCCATTAAAAATAAGACAGCAGTTATTGCAGATCTTGTTGGATCTGTAGATCTGGAATGCATAACCGAGACCTAGCTGGATGAGAATGCAGACCCCATATTAGAGGCCGCTATTCCAGATGGGTACTCTTTGTTGCACAGCCCGAGTTTGGACCGCGGGGGGGGTGCAGTCTGTTTCCAGACTGAGTTGGGCCTCACGAATGTACCAGTTGATGAGGCTGAGTCATTCAAGTGTACCGTAGTGGCAGGCGTGGGTTGTAGGATCGCCCTTATTTACCATCCACCAGGTGATGAGAAGTGTTTCCTGCAAGAAGTTGCAGACTTTATGGTCAATATAGCATTCGAGTCACCCAGGCTGATGGTTCTGGGCGACATCAGTGCCTGGGTCGATGAGGAACTCTCACAATTTGTATGACACTTCCTCCAATTGATAACATCTTTGGGCCTCACACAAGTTGTTACTTCTGCCACTCATAAAGGTGGTCACTCCCTTGACTTAGTCTTTCTCCTGGGGATCGATGTCATCAATTTGGGGGTGAAACCAGTTGGATGGTCCGATCATTACACTGTGGGGTTCAGTTTTTGTGCCCCCTTTCACAGGCCTACCCCTGTGGAGATGGTCAGGTACCGCCCTTTGCGTGATATAAGCTCGGAGTGCCTGATGGTGGTGCTTGACCTATCGGAGTTTTCTGGAGTGAGCAGTGACCCAGATGCCTTGGTATTTGCTTATAATAAGGCCATTTCCTTGGCTCTGGATATCATTGCTCCAGTCCATGTTTGTCCTCTCCCCGTTCACCCTTGGTCCCCATGGGTTGATGGGACTTTGAGGGAGATGCAGTGAAAAGGATGAAGATTAGAACGTTGTTGGCGGAGATCTGCCCTTGAAGCCAACCACCATAGATTGATGAAACATTACCAAGTCTATCATTCCGTAATCTCCCGTAAGAAGGCAGAGTCCCTGTCTGGGGAGACTGCGGCTGCTCAGAACCAACCAGCCCAGCTCTTTCGAACTGTAGACAGACTGTGCAACCCAGCCTGCCTGCAGGTTTGAAGAGCCTTTTCGCAAGTAGAGTGTGAAGAGTTTGCTCGCTTCTTTATGGCTAAGGTGGCTGACATCAGGGCAGCCCTCCAACCTGCAACTTCTATGGGAGAAGCTATGGATCGGCGCTTGGTTGCAGACTCCTAGTTCTCCTGGAGTTCCTTTGCTCGACCGGAACCCATTGATGTCATGCAGATTATCCAGGGTGTGTGCCCTATATGCTGTAGTTTGGATCCAGGCCCAACTTCCCTGATTAAGGGTTGCTGGGATACCATTGGCCCGGTCCTAGCATGGATAGTCTGGTGCTCCTTGGAGATGGGTGAGTTTCCTAGCTCCCTGAAAGAGGCAGTGGTGACACCCCTCTTGAAGAAAGCTTCTTTGGACCCAGACTGCCATGCGAACTACAGACCAATTTCTAACCTTCCCTTTGTGGGAAAGGTGATAGAAAAAGTAGTGGCAATACAGCTGGAGAACCATTTGACCATCCATGACATCTATGAACCATTCCAGTCTGGTTTTGTAAAGAGGCATAGTACCGAGACTGCGCTGGTTCGGGTGCTCAATGATCTCCTGATGGCAAGAGACAGGAAGAATTGCTCCATCTTGGTTCTTCTTGATCTCTCCTCAGCGTTTGACACTGTGGACCATGGGGTTCTTCTCAAATGCCTGAGGTTCATCTGTGGCCTGTCTAGTATAGTCCTTGGGTGGTTTATATCTTTCCTCACTGGCAGAACTCAGACGGTGGTGTCGGGGATTAATTCTTCTGGCCCAGTCTCTCTGGCATTTGGGGTACCTTAGGGTTCGGTGTTGTCCCCATGTTGTTTGCAGTGTACATGCTGCCCCTTGGAGACATTGTAAAAAGGTATGGGCTGAGGTTTCACTGTTATGCTGATATTACCCAGCACTACCTGTCTTTTGCACCTGACCAGGATAGAGCTCTCTCAACAATTAACAACTGCCTCACTGAAATCCAGACTTGGATGGATTCCAGTTGGCTGAGGTTGAACTCAGAGATGGAGGAGGTGTAGGTTGTGGACCTGGGTCACCGGATGGGGGGGGCTGGTTTACCTTCAGGACTTTTTCTTGGTGGTTCCCAGCACCCCATTACTGAACAGGTGCAAAATCTAGGGATGATTTTTGACGACAGACTGACACTGCGATCGCAGATGTCGGCGGTTGTCAAATATTCCTTTTACTATCTGAGGAACATCTCCAGGATTAAGCACCTTGTTCCGTCTGGTGATCTGCCAACTCTGGTCCACGCGTTTGTGACCTCGCACCTTGAATATTGCAACTCCCTTTATCTAGGGCTACCAGGAGTTGATATCCGCTGCTTGCAGCTAGTGCAGACTGCTGCGGCCTGGTTATTGACGGGTACTTCTCGTACCTGTCATATTTCCCCCATGCTGCGCGAACTGCACTGGCTGCCAGTTCAGTGGTGGATCATTTTTAAAGTCAGACTTGTGACATATAAAGCCCTACATGGACTTGGCCCGGACTACCTGAAAGAGCTTCTGGTACCTTACTGCCCTAGGTGATTGCTCTGCTCGGTGGAAGAGGGGTTGCTAGAGATTCCAAGGGTTTCTTTAAAATCTTCTGGGGCCCGTGCTTTTATGTACATGGCCCCAACCCTTTAACTCTCCGCCCTGTCCGCTTCAGGGGTGCATGTCCGTGGAGCAATTTACACAGGTCCCGAAGACACATTTGTGGTATCAAGTGTATATGACTTGTTGTTTTTATTGTTTTATGAACAAGTATTTATTGTATGTGTGTTTTATTATATTGTTGATGTAAAGTGCCTTGATTTTTAGAAAGGCGGGGTACAAATAAATATTATTATTATCTTCATCATGAGGTCAACATCTCACCTGTCCTGCATCCAGGTTCTGGTAGCATGAGTACAAATCAATTAATTATTTCTTTTACTTGGTTCTTGCAACAGGCAGAGCCATCTGGCTTGGATTACAAATAATCGGGTTGTGTGCATGTTTAACTGTTTTTCATTTCTTAAGGGCCCCAACAATAGCTGCAATACTGGCCACCCCAGGCAACACTTCAGGCTAGCCTGCATGACAGACTGGGTACCCAGGGTTGTGGAACTGTTTAATTGGGACTTAAAGTGCATGCCAGACAATCCTGACTTGAATCAGATTGCTAATCATTCTGCTAGATTCACGCCCCTCCCTTGTTCACGGCCCCTAAATAAACCTGATTGTCTTTTTTCATGTTTAACCTGGCTAGTGTGCATATTATTAGTTGGGTTACAGTGTTAATGCTGCATTGTTGCATTGCTGATCTTATTTTCCAGGCAGTCTTCATTTATTTATTTATTTAACAGACTTTAGGATTACAACCTTTGAGTCAGGGACTCATTTACAAAGGCACCACATCAGAAAAAACAAATACAAACACTTAATACATATAGACATAGAATGGCAGCTACAGTAAAGATTATAGTTTTTTCAGTTATACGATATTGCTTAATCAAGATTAGCTATACATTGCATTGAACGTGTTACCAAGAGTTGTATTTTACAGTTTTCAAGAGAACAATAAGTTTGCTGATAGAGGGAGGGAGTAACAGGTTTGATATTTACAGCGAAGTAGAGAATAGGACAGATATCTTGTGAGTGCAGCCAAAGGAGGCATTGTTAATAGGTAATGTTTGGTAGCCCTATCGGTAGGAGCTCAGTGGTGGGGCGGTCCCATAAGATGATAGACAGATGACCCGGCACTAGCTGGTACATTGGCAGTGCCGTGAAGTGAGAATGTGCTCTTTGAGGGCTGACTTAAAAGGTTCTAATTTGGAGATGGAGGAGACATCGGAGGGGAGTTCATTGTACCAGGCCTGGGCCCTGTTTGCTTCAGGGCAGTTGCAGCAGATCCAGCCCTGGTGGTAAGTGAGAAGGGCATGAGCACATTATTACTACTGCGTATTGTTTGTGAATGCATCATTGTGTTACTACTTAGGCCACTAGGTTGGTGGGTGGTTATAGTGTCCCAGAGGGCTAAACCAGAGCAGTTAAGTCTCCCAAATACCATTCCTCTGGGTGGAGACACCCCATTTACAGAACTCAGGAACCTTAACCTGTGTATTGCCAGCACAGGCAGGGGTAGTAGCTCTTAGGATAGCGCCACCTAGGGGTTACATCTTAGAGTCACTGCTAGGATTAGCGCCCCCTAGTGGCCATAAACTGAATTTTCAGCCAAGTGAAAAATTGAAACAGTATTTGAGATGGAGGCACTTGCTATACCCAAAGGGAAAATCCCCCCCCCACAAGCTGGTCATACACTGCATGCTGGGGTGGAGTAAGGCCGAAGGGGTTGACCCCCACTACACCATATTACTACTTGATATCCCTGTTGGGACTACTAATGAAACTATTGAAGAAACAGTGGGGAAGGTTAAAAGTCTGGGAAAGGTTGACGTATGGGGGAAGGACTCAGATCTATTTGCTCAGACCTTGGTGGCTCTCCTCTCTTGCAGCCTCTATATAGAGCCTGAGGCAGTACCCCCAGTTATTATGCTGGAGGGATCCCAGAAGGGGTGGAGAGTTATTCATTTGCATAGCGACCCATCTTCCCCTGTGGGGTCCCCAAAGATAGAGGGATTTAAGGACAAATTATTGAGACTTCTAGCTGCAGAGAGGTGGACAGCTAAGGAACTGTTAAAGACTTTGGAGGATTTAGAGGAGACCACTCCAGTACAATCTCCTCCAGCCTCTCTGTCCACCCCCAAGGCATTCCCTATTGTAACATCCCCCATTGTGATACCCTCTGTGCACCTGGACTCTGATCACAGACTCAGATTCTTCTCTGATGCAGTTCCTGTGCCAGTGCGGGTGGATGACTTAGAAATATGGATGGACTATGCTACCCCTTGGTTCAGGAGTGGCAGTGCTCCAAGGGGGAGAAGAGAAAGAGACTTATGAAAAGCTTAAGGGGCCCTGCACTGGAGGCTATTCAGTTCCTTCAATCCACAAACCCAGAGGCCACTGAAGCTGAGTATCTACTCACTCTAGAAGGGGTGCTCGGCAGCACCAAGTCTGGGGAAGATTTACTGTGGAAATTCAAGTCTGCTAAGCAGTAGAAAAATAAGAAGTTGTCTGCTTTTGTCACCCGAATTGACCGGGCCCTGCAGAGAGCATATAGAAAAGAGCGTTTCCCAACCAGTGAACTAAACCAAGTCAGGCTGGAGCACATCCTTAAATCTACCAAGGATTCCAGTGTGCTGATGTTAAAATTGAAGTTTCAGGACTGGAAAGCTAACCCTCCCGATTACTGTTGGCTGATGAAGGAGATCCAGGTGGCTGAAAATGATGAGGATGGTTGGGAACCATATGCTGGGGTTGCACACACTGCCCTGACCTCAGACCGGCCTGATGAGGAAGGAGGAAGCCCTTGAGATACAGCAGGTCCGAGAGTTGCTGAAAGAGCTAAAAGAGATGTGAGCCAGCCAACAAGCCGGGGCTGAAGTGGCCAGAAACTCTAATTTTTGTCCTCCTAAGACTGAGAGTGGCAGTGAGGCTCCACCCATGGGTGTGGGGGCTCATGCTCTTGCTGCTGAATCTTGATCTGTATCCAAACTGGTGGAAGAAATGAGAGAACTGCAAGCTTTGGTGGGGGACCTCATCCATGCTACATGATCCTCTGCCTTCTGGCAGAACTGCAGAGAGACGGAGCCCGAAAAAAAGCCCCAAGACGGCAGTAGAATTCTCACCCTGGACCATTATAAACTTTGGGAAGAGCCAAACCACTCTGGTGATCATGGAGAAAAGGTGTTCTGTTACAGGTGTGAAGAAGATGAGCACACCTGATGAGGTTGCAATTCCACTGAAGATCTGTAGAAAGTCACTGCCAAGCTACTTAACCTGGTTTGACAGAGCAATATAAAACCTCAGCCAGGCCCACCCTGAAAATCCTTTTCTTCTAAAACTGCTGTGGGCTACTCTGTAAAACAAATCCCCTGGATTGGTCTGAAATGGTGGCCCATCCATGGAAACCACGGTGACAGTCAATGGCATATCCACCTGAGCTGTGTTAGACAGTGGATCACAGGTCACTATTGTATTTAAAGACTGATATGACCAACACCTCACTGATCTCCCGTTCTTACCCCTAGAAGGACTTCATGTCTGGGGGTTGAGTGGCAAATCTTATCCTTACCAAGGGTATGTACAAATTTGGTTGTCTTTTCCTACTATCATTGCTGGAGTGGACGAACAAGTGGAGACACTGGCTGTGGTGTGCCTGCTGACTGGGATGTATGACTGCATCCCCTTATTGACCAGGATCAATTGTTTGGCAGGCTAGCCCAGCTCTGTCAAGAGAAGCAAGGCCAGTGGACTGGGAAAGTACTATGCATTCTAGCCATTGTGCACAGGGCCTGTGACTTGCAGATGAAAAACAAAGAGATTGAGAAAGATGAAACGGTGGGAGTAGTGTGGAAGAAGGATCCGGAATCCCTTGTGCTGCCCTCCAACTCACAGTGCACCATCAGTGGTGAAGTGTGAATTAAAAAAGATGTCAAGCTGCAATTAAAATGGTCACAGCACCAAAAATGATGTATCTTCTCTCTCACATTCTTTTCAAAATATCTCGTTATTGGTTTCCTAAGTTAGACTCCCTGCTGGGATCCTTTTTGTGGGAGAGTAAGAAACCTAGGTACAGTATAAATATGCTCAGAGCTCATTGGTCGGAAGGGGGCTGGGGCCTTCGGTGGTTAGAGGGGTATAAATGGGCCCTTCAGCTAGCTCAGACGTTAAAATGGTTCCTTTTCCCTGAACACAATGCTCCCCAGTGGCTAGATATAGAGAGAGAGAGGTATGTCAGCGTACTCACTTAGTACTATTGTTATTTAACCATCCTCCTAAGGGCACTCGCTCTCATCCTACTATAGGTCCCTCTCTGGAATATTGGGCCAAGGTGCATAAGAAGTTGGGTGCCTCCCCATCTCCCCTAAGACTTACCCCACTATGGGGCAATAATGAGATTACCATCAATAAACAACCAATTGAATGGCCCTCATGGGAATGTGGTGGTATCTCATTGCTTCGAGATATGCTCATTCCTGGTACAGATACCCTTAATTCCTTTGAGGGCCTACGGAGCTCTTTTGGGATCTCTCCCAAAGATTTCTGGCAATTCCTCCAAATAAGAAGTGCCATCCTTACGTACAGGCATAAGCAGCACCAAGAGCAACAAATCTCCCAGGTAGAGTCATGGCTGGCCCTAGAAAGAGGACAGTCAAGCCGGGTATATGCGGCCATTTGGAACACCATCCCGTCCCAAGCAGAGGAATCCAAGCATAAATGGGAGAAAGCACTGCATGTCCCTATTACGAACCTGGAGTGGAAGTCTTGCCTAAAACTAGCTCACGGGGCATATCCTGACACCAGTAGTCAATTAATACAGAACAAGATCATTCACTCCTGGTACGGGACTCCTGTAGTCCTCGCCAAGGCAAAGCTGGCTCAGTCTGACCTGTGTTGGAGGTGTCAGGAACTCCCAGGTGACCTGTTCCATATACTTTGATATTAGAGGCTGATCCAGCCCCTATGGCAGGCTACCTGTGAGATGGGGTCCAAAATACTTAGGAAGCATGTGCCTCAGTCCCCTGAGTTGCTGTTATTAGGACTCCAGATCCCGGCCCCTCACCTTCATCTCTCCGAGTTGAAACTACTTCTGACACTCAGTATGCAGGTTAAAAGACTCCTACTGTGTAAATGGCGGTCCCAGATAATCCCCTCCCTGTGGGAGGTATTTACCTCCATGGCTCAAGTTGCCAGCTGGGCCAGAATATCACATACTCTGACCAATATCCTCTTTAAATATACTGCCCTCTGGACTTCCTTCCTTCTGTTTTTGAAACCTAGGGAGGGAATCGGCTGAATAGGCACAACCATGCAATGGTCTCCTCTCATGGTGCATTTAGGGGCAAGTGCTGGAGAGATGGTTATTGAGTTATAGGGGCCCTGCTCTACGGGTGACATGGTATAATATCAGTAAAGGATAGTATCTTCTCTGACAATGAAGGCCTGTTTGCTTTGTGTGTGTGATCTCTTGTATTTTGTAGGTATAAAGTAAAGGACAGTGGCCCTGGACCTTTCATAATTTCTGATGCTTTGTCAAATACTGCAGAAACTAGCAGGATGGGGCCAGGAAAGATATGTTTGTATGAGTTAGCTATAATGCAAGACACCAGCTGCTAATACTTTCAAAGTTAATGTCCGGCTGGATAGGTGTTGTACATCCAGGCACAGAGTATTATCCTACTGCTTACCTGGCTAGTATATTCAGTTCATTACTATTTGGCCAGCATGTTCCGTTCTCTGCTTCTACAGACATATGTAACAGTCTATAAGATCTTTGCAATGTATCCGACTGTTTTAATGTTTGCATTGTCTTAATAAGCCAAATCAATACAACTTATTAACCACAAAAAAAAAAGACATCAAGAATAAAACCTCATGTTGGATGCCCCAGAAGAGGGGAAACCTCCTGAGGGACTGTTGATCAAGCCTAGCATTCTACCAGCCCGAGCTCACGCGTATGCCCGGCGAGTGGTTGTACAAGTCCAGAGTATATCTGACCGGGATACCAGGGTAAGTTGAGGTTGCACCCCAGCTACTGTATATTGTGCAGACACAGCTGTGTTGCCTAGCAAGAAAGGTTCTGCAGAGATTGATTAGGTGATCCCTGATCTGTTCGACTTTGGAGAGTCTCCCATACCCGAAGAGTGGAAAACTAAAATCAGCCGGAAGCTGGCTCAGAAGAGCAAGGTATTCTCTTGGAAAGAGTGTGACATGGGATGCAGCACTGGGGCTGAACACCACATAAGACTAGATGATGTAAGGCCTTTCCATGAGAGATCTCAGCGCCTAGCCCCAGTGGATTCAGATGATGTTCAACACCACTCCCAGGAAATGCTCGCAGCTGGCATCATACAGGAGTCTCACAGTCCATATGCTTCACCTATTGTGGTAGTCTGGAAGAAAAATGGCTTGGTGAGGATGTGTGAGGACTACTGGACTTTGAATAAAAGAACCATGCCTGATCAGTACACTATGCTTCGCATTCAGGATGCCCTGGACTGCCTCAGTGGAAGTCAGTGGTTTTCTGTGTTGGATCTCCAGAGTGGATATTACCAGATCCCTATGGCCCCTGAAGATAGAGAAAAAAACAGCATTAATCTGCCCTTTGGGTTTTTATGAATTCCTGTACATGCCTCAGGGTATTTCAGGAGTGCCCGCCACTTTCCAGTGGCTGATGGTATGAGCTGTGGGTGACATCAACTTACTAGAATGCCTTGTCTACTTAGATGATGTCATTGTGTTCAGCTGGACCCCTTGAGGAACATGAGACTCATTTGTTCAAGGTTCTAGACAGACTGGAGTACTTTGGGCTAAAATTATCAATAGACTAGTGCCATTTTTTCCAGAAGTCCATGAAATACGATGGTCATATAGTGTCATCTGAAGGGATCCAAACTGACCAGAGCATAGTGGAGTCTCTAACAACCTGGCCCCAGCCTAGTAATCTTAAAGAGCTGCAGAGGTTCTTGGGGTTCTGTTGATACTATCGCTGGTTTATAAAAGACTACACCAAAGTCATCCGCCCTTTGCTCAACTTAACCCAAGGCTATCCACCTATGAACAAGAAATACAAGAGAAACGCTGTCAAAGAGGAGGAAACGGACTATTTTTGGACAAATGAACCTTTTGGAACCAGGTGAACCCACGAGTTAAAGGCAGCATTCTATAATATCATCCATCAACTCACCCATGCACCTGTGCTTGCTTATGCAAACCCTGGTAAGCCCTATGTGTTGTCCATTGATGCCAGCTTTAAGGGACTGGGTGCCATTCTATATCAAGAATATGAGGAAGATTTATGCCCGGTGGCTTTTGCTAGTTGAAGCCCAACACTCTCTGAAAACAACTACCCTGTACACAAACTGGAATTCCTTGCCTTGAAACAGACTATGGTGGACCAGTTCCATGAGTATCTGTATGGTGCAAAAATACTAGTAAAGACTGATAACAATACCCTCACCTATGTCCAGACTTCAGCAAAATTGGATGCCACTGGGCATCGCTGGCTATCTACACTTTCCACTTACGATTATTCAGTTGAATACTGGCTGGGCTTAAACCACACTGATGCTGATGCCCTCTCCAGGAGACCTGACTCTAACTTTAAGTGGGTGAGAATGTCCGAGCAATCTGTCAAAGCTCTTTGTTAAAAGTTTGATAAAGAAGAGCATCCCTCTGCTGAAACAGTTGATTGCCTGGTAGACTGCTTGGGCCCTCCTGTCACTTGTGTCCCCTACTGCCATCTTGCAGCCTTGGACCTCAGCACATTGCCTCAGCTTACCCCCAACAACATACAGTGGGCTCAAACCCAAAATCCTATGATCAAGCCTGTGCTGGATGCTATCCGTGTAGGAAAAAGCTGCATTCTTCTGATCCCCAAACTGCCCAGTTGTTTACAGAGGGACCCAGGTTAAAGTTGTACAACAAACTGCTTTACAGAGAAAATCTTAACTGACAAGGCCAAGTTATCAAGCAACAACTAATGTTATCTACAGCTTTCAAATGTGTAGTTCTATGGGCCCTTCATGACCAGGTGGGACACTTAGGCTGTGACAAAACTACAGACTTGGCCCGTGCCCAGTTCTATTGGCCAAAAAAGGGGTCTGATATTGAGACTCACATCAGAACTTGCAATTGTTGTCTCCAGAGGAAAGCTCAGCCCCAGAGGGCTTCACCCTTAGTCAATATTTCTACCAGTGCACCCACAGAACTTGTGTATTGACTTCTTGTGTCTTGAACCAGATCAAAAGAATATTGGCAATGTGCTAGTGGTGACTGATCATTTTACTCGTTACGTCCAGGCCCATCCAACCAAAGAGCAGAAAGCATCCACAGTGGCAAAGGTCCTAACTGAAAAGTTATTCGTTCATTATGGTATCCTCCAGAGAATCCACTCCAATTAAGGGAGAGACTTTGAAAGCCTTTTGATCAAGGAAATGCTCTCACTCTGGGGGGTGGTACAAAAGTCTAGAACCACCTCCTGTCACCCCAAGGGGGATCCACAGCCTAAAGGGATCAATCAAACAATACTATACATGCTGGGTACACTCCATCCCCCGGACAAGTCCAAATGGACCCAACAGATAAGCAGATTGGTCCATGCTTATAACTGCACCAGAAGTGACACTACCGGGTTTTCCCCCCTACTGTCTAATGTTTGGTCAAGAAGCCCGGTTGCCAGTAAACATCTGCTTCACAGTGTCCCCTGATGGAGTCAAAGCAGAGAATTACCTTCAGTATGTTCGAAAGTTAAAGGTCCAGTTAAAACATGCCTACCAGTTGGCCCACACAATGGCAGCAAAGAGGAACTTTGCAAACAAAGAAAGGCACGACAGATGTGTAAAGGCCCAAGAACTGCAACCTGGAGACAAGAGTTTTTTTTTGAAATTTGGGACTCCATGGAAAACACAAGATTGCCGATAGGTGGCATCACATTCCTACATTGCTGTCATGAAGCTAGAGGATCTGCCAGTTTAAAAAGTATGTCTGGAGAATGACCCATGAGCTGTAAAGACAATGCACCAAAATCATTTGTTGCCTATTGGACAAATCATCATTAGTCTGCACCTCAAGACACTGCTCCTCCAGGGCCTATAACCAGGGCTGCAGCTAAGAAGAGACAAGTAACCCTTTCTCCAGTTGTTAAAAGATTCAAGGCCTTCCATCAGTCATATCCTAAATGAAACTGACTGCCAATCTGAATCCAATGACAGTGAGTATGAGGCTCCCTATTACCTGTCTTTTGAACTGAGTCAGTTATATTTCAGGGTAACCCCATGTACAATTCTGGAGATGAAGCGGGACCCTAGGGACTGTCTAACCTACTAGTCTTTTCCACAGCTCCTGTGCCCCCTAAAAGTGAGGTGCAAAGTGTGACTTCTGATGTAGCTGACTCCTTGTGTCTTGTGGAACTAGCTGAGCCCCATGAAAGAAAGATAGAACCAGAGAGCACCACTGGTGACATACCAGAAAGTTCAGAGCTATTGGCAAACCATAAGTCTGACCATACTATGGACAGTAATGTTAATGAAGCTAATGATTCTGAAAGTATCATTAACGTGCTACAAGACTGAAATTCCATGGGATTTCCTCTGGCTGACGAACCTGGAATTACAGAACCAAGTAATGAAGGTAATATTGTTGAACCAGAGCTAACAGAGCCGGAAGTTGGAAGTGTTTCCAGTCCAGAGCAGACAACCAGTGCAGAGGTACCTCTTTCTTCAGACACAGACTTATTGACAAGCAATGTTGAAAGAGCTGAACCTGTGCCTGTTTCCCCAAAAAAGTCTGGAAGAACCACCAAGCCAGTGTTACTCCTCAGTTATGAATCCCCAGGAAGACCTGTAGATCTTCCATTACATGTAGTTCATAAAGGGGTGTATATTCTGAAAGCTCGCTACCAAAATTGAGTTATTCTGCCACATCCAAGTTACTAGTAAAGCCCTCAGACCAGTGTACTAATGCCCTTGCCCATTGCAGCCTTAGTGTAGCTGATAGGGATAGGCCCCAAGCCATGTGGGTTAGTATGCAGGAGGTAACGCAGACCAGAACTGTAAGGGTAATGTGTCTAAATACTTGAACATGTTAAACAGTGTTTTGGAAATGTTATGAAAAAATGTGTCCTTATGGAACTGTCATTGCTAAAGTGAAAAATATAGCAGTACTGGTGTTATGATTTTTGTCTTACTGATGCATCACCTTTATTTTTATAGTATGCTAATAGAACATACATGTGTTTTGTATAATGCCTTTATATATAGACTCTTATAGTAAGTGTAGACTTGACGCGAACGCCAAGTTTTTCCAGGCAGATAAGAGTGTAACCCCCCTACAAATTGAGGTTTACTATAATGTCTTCCTGGGGCTCCTAAATTCCCACTGTCAGGTTGGTGTCCTGTCCTGTCTTAAGCAGTGCTATCTATTTGTGCGAGAGTGCCCTAGTGAGCCTCCATGCCTGTCTCTTTAAGAAAAGGGCTAATCTGTGTTTAGAAATTAGTCGGGGATGGGTTTGAGTAATTAAGACTTGTGACTGGCTAGGCAGTCTGTTATATTGCTCCATTCTGCCATCTTCTTGCTCAGAGGGAGCCCTTTTAGGAAGTATAATTGTTTGTTGATAATTTGGTGTTATAGAAAAGATAGAGAAGTTTGTCTAACCTGCTTTATTTGCAGCTCGAACATTTGGATGGGAGCCACCATCTTAGGTTCTGGACTTCCAGTATTTGGACCAATTGAACCGCTGGGGACTTAAAATGGATCCTGTCCCCAGGGGTCTTGTAGGAAGGAATTCTGTAGTTTTTGTAGTTTTAAGTATTGGCACCCAAATGGACCTGGAGGGGGAGCCCTTGCTGTGATTGACAGTTCCCTCAGCCAGCAGAACCTTTTGGATTATCAGAGAAATGCCCAGAAATGCCTGAAGCAGTGGATCAGTTAGAGTTGGAGGTTGTAGAATGAACAGCTCGAGCTATCGAGCAGCTGCTCCCTGAAGGACCGTAGAGGAATTGGCAGGAAGAGGCTTTGCTGGATTCCTGCTCCGCTGTCCAGAATTTGAACTGCCTATCGCAAAAGTCAGACCAGTCTAATTTCCAGTTTTGGAACTGTGGCAGAAGAAAGCAAAAGTGTCATTGTGACTTGTGATTTGAACTGAAGACTTGCTCCAGAATCAATCGGCCCAGCTTGTGAGAGAGTTACCCTTGGATCGGAAGGTTTGTGCAGTGCAGCTGTCAATTTGCAACCGGACAGTATCTCAACTGTTGTTCAAAGAAGCTAGTGCAGTAAATGTGCTGAAGGTTTTTCGTGGTTCACGATTTGGTTCCCCAAGATCAGATCCATTACACCAGCTGAAGGCTTCACCAGAAGAAGATCACAAACTTTTGCAGAAGTGTTCATCCTGCCTGGGTCATGCCATCTCAGCCTAGGCCGCTACTCATGCTCTAGAGACCTTTTTGGTGAAAGACTGGCCCGGGGTTCCGGCCCCCTGCCCAACACCATCACACTGGTAGCCACCACCTGAAGGTAAGCCATGTCGGCCCTGTTTCCCCTGGCATTCCTGATCATTCCCATAAGGTCTACATCTTGCCTGTCTTGCATCCAGGTTCTGGTAGCATGAGTACAAATCAGGGTAGCTCCCTGCAATGAAAGCAAAAATCATTGTGATACCAATAATTGTTTCTTTTACTGGGTTCTTGCAACAGACAGAGCCATCCGTCTTGAATTACAAATAATTGGGATGTGTGCATGTTTAACTGTTTTTCCTTTCTTAAGGGCCCCAACAACAGCTGCTATGCTTGCCACCCTGGTAAATGCTTCAGGTTAGCCTGCATGACATACTGGGTACCCAGGATTGTGGAACTGTTTAATTGGGACTTAAAGTGCATGCCAGACAATCCTGACTTTAATCAGATTGCTAATCATTCTGCTAGATTCACGCCCCTCCCTTTTTCACTGCCCCTAAATATACCTGATTGTCTTTTTTCATGTTTAACCTGGCTAGTGTGCATATTATTAGTTGGGTTACAGTGTTAATGCTGCATTGTTGCATTACGGATCTAATTTTCCAGGTGGTCTTCAGGGCAGTTGTAGCAGATCCAGCCTTGGTGATAAGTGAGAAGGGTCTGAGCACATTATTACTACTGCTTATTGCTTGTGAATGTATCATTGTGTTATTACTTAGGCCACTAGAAGGGTTGGTGGGTGGTTACAGTGTCCCAGAGGGCTATACCAGAGCAGTTAAGCTACCCCAATACCATTCCTCTGGGTGGAGGCACCTGTTTACAGAACTCAGGCCCCTTAACCTGTGTATTGCCAATACAGGCAGGGGTAGTAGCCCTTAGGATAGTGCTGCCTAGGGGTTACACATGCTTCACCCAATCACCCCAAGACAAATGGCCTGGTCAACTGGTTCAATGGGACCCTCAAAACTATGCTCAGGGTATTTGCTGACCAACACAAAAAGGGACTGGGACAAATATTTGCCCCATCGCCTGTTTGTGTTCAGGTAAGTCCCACAGGAGTCCATAGGATTCTTGCCCTTCGAGCTCCTGTTTGGTCACAGGGTAAGTGGGCCACTAGATTTAGTCAGGGATGAATTGGAAGGTGACCTTGCCTCCCAAGGGGAGTCTGCTGTGGTGTACATCCTAAATTTCAGGGCCCGACTTAAGGAGCTCATGGGGCTCACCCAGGAGCACTAAGCCACTGCACAACAGCAACAGAAAACCTGGTACAACCAAGGGGTCAGAGCCCGAGAGTATAAAGTCAAACAGCGAGTGATGGTACTTGTCCCAGTCCTACACAATAAACTGCAGGTAGCATGGAAGAGCCCATTCTCCATAATCAGGAAGGTTAGAGATGGAGATCACTGACCTGGTGGTGGAATCAGCTGGGTGGTTGGACCATCATACTATAAGGTTCAGATTCAAGGCACCCCCTTATAGATCTGCTCCTACGGAGATGGTCCGGTACCACCCTTTAAGGGATTTGACCCCCGATGGTCTTATGGCAGTACTAGATCTATCAAGTGTGCCGAGTGCATGCATAGAGCCGGGGGAACTGGTGCTTGCCTACAATAAGGCAGTAACAGATGCCCTCAGCTCTCTAGCTCCTGTCCATGTTCGCCCCCTCACTTTTTGCCCAAAGTCCCCTTGGTACTTTGAAGGAGTTGAGGCAAGGGAGTCGAAGGTTGGAGAGATGCTGGCCGAAATCAGGACTGTTGGCTGATAAGCTTAGATTGATAGATCATTATAAAGACTATCAATCAGCAATCTCCTATAAGAAGGCAGAATTCCTGTCCAAGGAGATCACTGCAGCGAGGAATCGACCTGCTCAGCTCTTCTGGACTGTCGACAGATTGTGCAATCCAACCTGTCTTCAGTCACGGAGTATGTTTTCACAATGAGTTTGCTTGGTTCTTTGCCAATAAGGTTGCCACCATCATGACCAAGATCGATTCAGTGCCCTCAAATGGGCACTGCAGTGATCGGCATGAGGTGGTAAGCACCTGGTCTACCTGGTCCAATTTTGGCTGATTGGCAATCAGTGATGTTGTGCAGGTCATCCAGGATATACTTCCCACCTACTGTAGCTTGGATCTGGGCCCAACGCACCTCCTAGTGGGTTGCTTTGGAGCTGTCGGCCTGATCTGCGCCGAGATAGTCTGGTGCTCATTGGATACAGGGGTGTTTCCTGACTCCCTGAAGGAGGTGGTAGCAGTACCCCTCCTTAAGAAATCTTCCCTCGACTCCGACTGCTTTGCAAACTACAGACCGGTCTCTAACCTGCCTTTTGTGGACAAGGTTATTGAGAAGGTGGTGGTGGTGCAGCTTGATGACCATTTAACATCTCACAATGTTTATGATCCTCTCCAGTCCAGGCTTAGGATGAGGTACAGTACGGAGATGCCCTGGTTCGGGTGTTAAATGATCTCCTGATAGCTAGAGATCGGGGGAGTCACACCATCTTGGTCCTTGTTGATCTCTCTGCAGCGTTTGACACTGTGGGCCATGGGGTGCTGGTGGAGCACCTGCAGATTCTCTGTGGACTGTCTGGTGCAGTTTTGATCTTTCCTCACTGGCAGGACTCAGATAGTGGTGTCGGGGATTTACTCTTCGTCCCCACTCCCCCGTCATGTGGGGTTCTGCAGGGCTCCATGCTGCCCCCCATGTTGATTACAGTGCATATGCTGCCATTGGGAGACATTATGAGGCAGTATGGGCTGAGTTTTCACTTCCATGCAGATGATACTTGGCTCTACTTGTCCTTTGCACCCAAACAGAGTGGAGCAGTCTCAGTATTTAACAACTGCATCGCCAAAATCCAGGACTGAATGAGTGCCAATTGGCTGAGGCTGAACCCGGATAAGACCAAGGTGTTGGCAGTGGACCCAGGTCACCATGGGTTGGAGTTATCAGTTGGACAGCCCTTGGTGCTTCGGCTCGGGGGTGACCAGCTGCTGACCTTGGACCGGGCATGAAATCTGGGCATTGTGTTTGACAGTGGCTTGACGCTAAAATCTCAGTTGTTAAAACCTAATTTTTCCATCTGAGGAACATCGCCCGGATCAAGCGCCTGGTCTCACCTGGTGACCTTCCAACACTGGTCCACACCTTAGTAACCTCGCACCTTGACTACTGCAGTGCCCTATACCTAGGGCTACTGGGAGTTGATGCCTGCTGACTGCAGTTGGTGCAGAATGTGGCAGCCAGGTTATTGACTGGTCTTCCAAGATCTTGCCATGTCACTCCTGTGCTCTGCAGTCAGCGCTGGCTACCTGTCCAATGGTGAATCACCTGCAAGGTCAGGCTACTGACCTATAAAGCCCTACATGGTCAAGATCTCCTTTGTCCCTACCACCCCATTTGCTCCCTCTGCTCATCCGACGAGGGATTGCTAGAGATTCCCAGGGTCAGACTAAACACCTCGAGGGCCCACTCTTTTGCTTTTGTTGCCCCTACCCTGTGGAATTCTCTACCTCATCTGATCAGGGAATGCCTGACCACCAAAAGTTTTAAAACTACTTTGAAGACCCATCTATTTCAGTTAACCTTTCCTGACTTTAGTGACAGCTAACGTCTGTGAATTTATGGTAGTTAATTATGTGATAGCTAATTTTATTTATATGATCATTTTAATGTGTGGCTTTTTATTGTATTTTTATGGATTTTATGTGTTTGTACAGCGCTGTGGTCTCTGGGACAGCATTTAAAAACAAAGTAATTGATTGATTGATTATCGATGTTAATTATGTAGTAGGGCTGCCTGACAGAAGGCGCAGGCAAAGGGTATATCATGTGAATATGATGAAGCCCTACTATGATAGGGAGGGAGATGGTCCTCACCGTATGTAGCATGCCAGAGGAGGGGAACAAGGCTGATCCCCTGGTGAACCTCCTTGGGAAGCCTGGAAGGGATCCTCAGTGGATAACCTCACCCTCTCAGGGCAGCTGACACCAGCCCAGGATGAGGAGATGAGGGGGTGCTGTGAGAATTTGGGGATACGTTCATGGGGAATCTGGGGTACGCTACAATGGCTGAACACCATGTGGACACTGGGGCCCATGTTCCGCTGAGGCAGTCTCCCTATGGGGTACCAGAGGGGCCTAAGAAGACCATGCTGGAGGAACTCAGGGAGATGCTGGCCCTTGGAGTAATCCAGGAGTCCAGTAGCCCCTGGGCCCCGCCCCATGGTGCTGATCTCCATGAAGGATGGTACCACATGGTTCTGTGTTGACTACTGGAGGCTAAACAGCTCTATGGGATCTGATGCCTACCCCATGCCCAGAACAGATGATACCTTGGAACAGCTGGGGGGAGCCCAGTTATGAAGGTTTTACGCTGAAGCACTGGGGTAGCTGGTATCTACCTGTGTGCTGTGGACTGCTAAATAAATATTATTATGTGATTTCTGCATTGCGTGGTCTTTGCTGATTTTGGTATTCTGGTCCTTTGGATCTGTTTGCTGTTGCTACTTGGTTGGCTGCCCTTGACCAGCACCCCCTCACTTTGCTTGTTCGTGGTGGCACACCTGGGAACACAAAGAAACAGGTAAGGGAATTTCAGGGGGCAGCCGGGTACTACAGGAGGTTTGTCCCTCACTATAGTGATGTGGCTAAGCCCCTAACAAAAAAAGAAAATGCCTGAGAAAGTTCCGTGAGTCTGCCTTCTGACAGTTGAAGGAGGCATTATGTGGGTCACCCATGCTTGCTAGCCCCAGTTATGACCTAATGTTCATAGCACACATGGATGTCTTGGACCATGGGCTGGGCGCTGTCCTGAGCCACAGTACACAGCAGGGGGAAGAGCATTCCATAGTGTATCTGAGCTGGAAGCTTCTGCCCAGGGAAGAGACATATACCACAGTTGAGAGGGAATGTCTTGGGATAGTGTGGGTCCTTCAGAAGCTGCAGCCATATCTGTATGGGAGGGAGTTCACTGTGGTCACAGATCATAACCCTTTAACATGGCTCCATAGGACTAGTGGGCACAACACAAAATTACTGTGCTGGAGTTTAGTACTACAGGCATAGAATATGATCATTCAGTACCAAAGTGGGGTGCAGAATGCCAGTGCAGATGGACTGTTGAGGCAGGGATGAGTGCATAACATGTTTCTTTAGGCACTCCCTGGGCCTTACATGAATGGCACTGTCTCTAGGGGGTTGCCTCAAAGAGACTCGCCTTCATTTTCTGGGGGGGGGGGGAGATGTGACAGACATGTGACCAGAGTGATCTTTTAATTTCTGTTTTGTTAATTTCCTTTGAGAATGTCATCATACTTCTGTTGTAAGTTCTGCTATTTGCAAAGTAGACACAAAACATAGCTTCCAAGGTCACATGTCCAAGCAAGCTTCATGGAAAATATTCAGCCAACTCAGCTGCAAGAAAATGTTCCCTTGGGAACCTGTAGGTACAAATCCTGAAAGACAGATGGGACAGTGCCATTTTGAACACCTCAGTCAGCCTGAAAGGCAGAGGCATGGGGTTGCACACCTTGGCCATCCTGGAAAACAAAATCATAAAATTGGACTGAGGATGTCTGAGTGTGTAGAAGCCATCTGGCGTGGATGATGTCATCTCTCCATACACACACCCATCTGGGGAGGGGGGGCAGGGGTAAACTGTCACTCAAAGGGGCAAAACCATCTCCCACAATCAAAGAGAATAAAGCTTGCTCTCTTGGACCTAATAACATTTGAAAACTCAGAGCCCTGCAGCTAGACAGCTGGTGAGAAATATAGCTTGGGGAATAGTGTTTCTTCAGATAGCAGCAGTTAGATAGGAAAATCTGAGCTATTCTTACTCTACAACCTATCTGTTAACTATCTGGTTTAACTCCATTTATTTTAATTTCTAGTAAACTGGTAATCCTTTTGTCTGACTGTATATAGATCCTGTTGTAATTACTTGTAGTCCTCTAGTAAATAATTTGTTTTTGATAGAACAAGTGACTGCCTGTTTATTTACTAAGGTAATTTGGTTATTTCTGCTGAACTCTGCAGTCCGTCCCTATGGAGCGTTCTACCCACAGTTACTGTGTTGACCTTTCTGACCTTGTGCAAAGAAGGAGGTAAGAAGCAGGTTTCCTGATTCCTGTTTGGTAAAAACCTGGTGGTGGCAGTGAGCTAGAAGTAACTGATGTGGGGATTTTCATCACAGATACCATGAGGTATGCTAGCTCAGGGGTGCTAGCTGCACACTCAAGCAGACTTTGATAGACCATGAGATCTATTTCTGCTGGCAGGTTCGTATGTTCATATGTATGTTCGTATAAGTCTTGTTCTTAGAGGAGAGTATTTGGGCAGACAAGCCTGAAGCAGCTGTCAGTACATTGTCCTTCTCCCTGGGATTCCTTCAGTAATTCTGTGTTCCTTTGGCCATGACTTCGGCCTTCTAGCACTTCACCAGGGCTGGAGTCCTTCCATGTAGAGACTGTTTTAGTAGTATGACCAGTCTTGCAACACCTTTGGGTAAATGGAAGTCTCTAGACAGGAGACACTTTCATCCTTTTAATTGAAACAGGATGACTGAAGTCCTTTCTTGGAAATAATAAGTAATCCTTAGGCCAGAAGGATGGTGACCTAGGCCTTGGTTCCATTTCCTCCTTGGGGGTTTTCCTCTCCTTCATGCAGAAGCTCACAACACTAATTACTGTATTTAATTAATTAATTAATCCATTGTGAGTTAGAGCTGAAGGTGGTCCTATATCTTTTGATACTGGCATATCCATCCCCAAGCTGCGAGACTCACCCTTTTTAGTAAGTACAGTAAGTAATTTGTCCATTTCATTCATTTGTGCTTTTGGGCCCCCTTCCTTACAGTATCCTTGGTATAAGGGGACCCCATACCTGCTGCACCTCTAGGTAAGAGGGTTCCAATATTTTCATGGAATCCAGCAAGAGTGGCAGTCCCTGTAATCACTATAGCAGGGACAGAGAAAGCCTGCGCTATTAAGCTATTTTTCAGCTACCTGAGCACAAATACAGGAAAGAAAGTGAACTCACTTAAACTCACAGGGAGGAGGTTCAAAAGAGACATCTGCAAGCACTTTTTCACAAAAAAGAGTTGCGGACAAGCAGAACAAGTTGCTGGAGTAAGAGGTACAGGCCAAATTGGTAAACAGCTTCAAGCAGGGATGGGAGAAGCATATGGGATTAGTCAGAAAAGGGGGTGGCAGAAAAAATGGGAGGGATGGCCATTAGTTCCAGTGTGGAGTAATCAGCAAGGGTGGGCAGAATGTATGGGCCACCAGGCCTTTTTCTGCTGTCCTTGTTTTTGTATCTATGTATACTGTACAGGCATTCTGCATACCACAGTATGTGCCTTTCAAGTTATCTTATGTAAGCCCCTTGTCGGGGGCCCAAAAAGACTCATTTTCCCCAGGGTTTTGCTTTCACCCCCATTCTTTTTTTTTTTGGAGCCCTGGCTTGTCCCTGTGTTTTAATCTTCTCCTTCTGGCTCCCGCATGGTTTTAGAGAGACAGCGGGGCTGAAGGAGCAAGTTCGTGGAGCTGCTGGCTTTAGGAATGACACAGCGATGCCGGCGAGCTCTGAGCATGCAGAGAAGCACATTTTTGAGTGGCCATTTCAGCGGCCTTTCGGTGTGCCTCTCTGGTGGTCTCAGTCCCTGGGAAGGATAATAGAGGGACCGAAGACATGGGCAGGACTGGAGAGATGGAGGGAAAGTGGCAGGAGTGTTTTTTGTGAGCGCCAATCACGCTTGAGCTACAGGGAGCTGCCTCATGCATATTAATAAGGTGTCTATGAATAAAGATGAGCTGGGCCATCCAGTGCCTAGGGGAATAGAAAGCAGCACTAGCAACAGGGAAGGAAGAAATAAATGAAGTCAGGGTGTGAAGGCTGCCAGTCTGTGGGAAAGTAAATAAATAAAGAGTCTACACAGACTGCAGCCAGGGGACAAAGTGAAGCATTATATGGACTGCTCTGGGGTTATAATGTGTGTGCTGCCTAGGGAGACTAGTAAACGGCAGCAATGCCTGAGAGAGGGCAGGTTACATGTGCAAAATGAGGCAGTCGCTTTGCAGGGCACAGGGGTTGCTACAGCTGTGTGGGAAAATAAATAAATGAAAGTAAAGGGTTTGGCTGCAGGGACACTTGAAATCTTGTGACACTGTTAAAATGTGGACACTGTTTACATCCAGCCACCATGTTTAGAAGCCATGTTACACCAGCCAGCCAACCACAGAGCCAGGATTCTTGCCATGGACTCTGGGACTGTGTGAAAGGACTGTTGGGGGAAAATACCAGGGAAAGTTTAGACACCTTTTTCTGCACCAATGAGGCATCGAGGGAGCCTCATACATATTAATTTTGGCTAAGGACAGTGGCTCCAGCCAATGGGGAGCTAGGAAAGGGCTCCCAATAAAGCAAGGACTGCTGGACTTTGAGTCAATTTGGTGGGAGCCCCTCCAGAAGGAGGGGAGCGCTTGCCCCTAGTGAAAATGGGGCTGCAGGATGAGCCTGCCTGGGGGCTGCCAGCAGTTTGTCCCCCAGGGCAGGGACTGCTGGCCCCATCAGGAAAAGAGAAGCCGGGGAGAGAAAAGAATAAAGAAGTAGCTTGGTAGAGAGAAAAAAGGAAAGCTACAGGATGCTGAATGTTCTGTGCTGCTTTGAAATTGCACCACAGCGGTGAGACAAAGCAGAAGAGAGAAGAGGTTGCATCTTGATACTGCAAAAAGACAAAGGTTGTGTTTTGAGCCTAGAAAAAGAACGATGAGTGTGTCCTGAGCCAGGTAAAAGGACAAAGGTTGTGTCTAAGCCTGGGAAAAGACAGAAGTGCAGATGAATGATGAGCAAGAGAATATAAATGTGATGAGAAAAGGAAAGGAAAGGAAGAGTGAGCCTCTTCAGTTGGAGAATTGCTAAGTACCGTATATACTAGCTTATAAGTCGGATTTTTTGGCTCTTAATTTGGTTTGTAAAACCATCATTCGATTTATAAGTGAGACATACCAGATGCTGAAAAGGAAACTGGTACTACTGATCTTGTGGTTTTGCTGCCTGTGATGCCAGAAATAATTAAGCAATAAGGCATGACGGGGTGTGTGTTAGTGTGTAATAACGTCACTCCTGGGGTGGGTCGAAGCACGAGGTGAAGCCGAGTGCTTCCACCACCCCAGGAGTGACGTTATTACACATAACACACACCCTGGAGTGCCTTATTGCTATTATACAATGGCTCAATTTAAAATAATACTAAAAAGTTAAAAATATTTGTATTGTTTTTGTATGAGAGGTATATTTGAGAAATAAGAGAAAAAGTAGTCCAGTAGGTGGTGCTGCTGCTAATGTATGGCTTTCTTGTGCATGGAACCCCCCCCTCCAAGACACTGTCATGTGGTATGTTTTGTATTTAATTAGTGTGCCCGCTGCTTGTTTTGGAAGCAGTTGAAGAAGATATATTTTTTTTTTTATTTGTTACCTGTGACAGAAAGGCATGGCGAGTGAAAAAAACATTGAAGCCGATGGTTACTTCGGTTTCCCCTCCGTGAATGGACATCAGCAGGAGCAGTAAGTTACAGGTCATTTTTATTTTGTTAAAAGTGCTTTTTGTGAAAAGGAAACATTTTCAGTTTTGAGAAGCTGGTGAGGGTTAAAATGGCATTTCCTCTGTTTGTGTTTTTTGAACGGCTGAGCGTGGCAACGCGTTTCATATTCGCAGGCAGGTAGAGTGAAGTCAACATGGAGAGCCGCTTATTTTATTTTTTTATGTTGTTGCTTGCGCTTAATTGAATGAAGGAGTGAGGCAGTGATCCAGAAAACGTGTGTTTGTTGTTTGGGGGGTGCGAGCTGCTCTAAGCTGTGACAGCTTAACGGACTGTTGGTTTGACAGGGGCTTGCGTGGGCAGGGAGGGATTTTTCACTGTTGTCCGGTCAGTTGTGTGCCTGGACTCAAATACAGTGATGTTATGGCTTAATATCATCACTGTCCGAGGCACACACTGACCAATCAGAGAACATGATTTTTTATTGCCATTGTATAATTGTAGTTAACACCTTATCATTTGCACCTGAATAGCACCTCAGTAGTAGCCCGAGTAGTGATTAGCACCCCATCAAAACTGTCAGTACCGTCATCTCCATGCATTTTATTATATTCAATGAATAAATCAATTGTCCATGATGCATGGGACAAAATCCACATTGAACTGGTGGTCAAAGCTTTTAAAAAATGTGGCATATTTAATGAAATGGACGGTACAGAGGATGATATACTGTAAGAAGACGTGGCACAGGAGCATGGTGCATCCAGTGATCCCCTTACATCTAGTGAACCACTGTAGGATGACTTGCCGGTTATCGAACTGAATGATATGTATGACGAAATACCATTGTTAGAATTACAGCTGCACTTGATGTTCCAGTCAGATAAGGAGGGCGAGGAAGAGGAATTTTTTGGCTTCTAATTACTCCCGTTCTGTTTTGTTCTGTATTGCATGGCAAGGCATGCCCCCCCCAAAAAAAAACTGTTGGATGAACTCAGAAGGGACTCTGAATGTACTCTACATATGCATTTTTACTGCTTACTAAAACCGTGGAGTTGTTTCTAAATCACGTGTTGCTTACTAAAACTGTGGAGTTGTTTTTAAATCATGTGTTGCTTACTAAAACTGTGGAGCTGGTTTTAAATAACATGCTGCTTACTAAAACTGTGGAGCTGGTTTTAAATAACGTGCTGTATTAAAACTGTGTAGCTGGTTTTAAATAACGTGCTGCTTACTAAAACTGTGGAGCTGGTTTTAAATAACGTGCTGCTTACTAAAACTGTGGAGCTGGTTTTAAATAACGTGCTGCTTACTAAAACTGTGGAGCTGGTTTTAAATAACGTGCTGCTTACTAATACTGTGGAGCTGGTTTTAAATATTGTGCTGCTTACTAAAACTGTGGAGCTGGTTTTAAATATTGTGCTGCTTACTAAAACTGTGGAGCTGGTTTTAAATAATGTGCTGCTTACTAAAACTGTGGAGCTGGTTTTAAATAATGTGCTGCTTACCAAAACTGTGGAGCTGGTTTTAAATATTGTGCTGCTTACTAAAACTGTGGAGCTGGTTTTAAATAATGTGCTGCTTACTAAAACTGTGGAGCTGGGTTTAAATAATGTGTTGCTTACTAAAACTGTGGAGCTGGTTTTAAATAATGTGCTGCTTACTAAAACTGTGGAGCTGGTTTTAAATAATGTGCAGCTTACTAAAACTGTGGAGCTGGTTTTAAATATTGTGCTGCTTATTAAAACTGTGGAGCTGGTTTTAAATAATGTGCTGCTGCTTAACACTTTTTAACTTGCTGTTTTTAACGGATGCATTATGTTATTAAAAACCTTTTTTCATTTTCACATTCAGATATCTTGTTTTTTTGGTTGCACAGCATGCAGTCAAAATGTGTACCTGACTTATAAACAGGTCAATGACTGAGGTAGCAATGGCAGGGTGCAAGTCAGTACCCCGACTTACAGGTGGACCGACTTATAAGTGAGTATATACGGTACCTGTATGGTGAGAAAAGGGACTGTGAGTGCAGGTGATATGTGTGAGCCAGAGTAAGAATGTGGCTGTGTTCAGGTTGAGAGACTGTGAAAGCAGGATGGACAGGTGTTTTCTGAGATTCGAGTACCTGTTGTCTGCTCCTGAGATACAGCAAGGAGAAGAAAGAAACAGATTGCTGTGGCTACACACTGTGGCAGGAAAGAGAAAGAAAGAGAAGCAGAAGAGAATGTGCTGAATGTTTCTGCTGACACCCAGGGCAGGTGGGGAACTCTAACCCCCATAAAGTGGGGTCTGCCGCTACAGGGGATCACGGGTGTTGTACCCAAGTGCTAGGGCACTCTGATCAGAAGGAGCTGGGCGAGAGGGGCCACTCCCAGGTCTGGGTTCTCTGTAGTTGGCAGGCCTTGCACATGTGCTCTGCAACAGGGCCCGTAATGGGCTGAAGGGGACAAGCTACAGGATCTGCAAGCAAGAGAAAGAGAGAGCAAGCTGCAGCCTCTGTGCCCCTGTTTAAAACATTGTGCCCGGTTCTGCTGTATTATCATCCATCCCCAGGACTTCAGTGAACTGTGCTATCCAGGGACTGATTCTGTAGCACCGTGAGTAAACAGCAGGAATTGCCCTGCACCTGGGGACTGTATACAGTTTAAGTATGACCCCAGGGCTGGAAAAAAAGCAAAGGGAAGCATGTAAAAAGTTAAAATTCTTTAGCAAGTCAAAGCTGGCTACAAGCTGCATCTCAGGCCTGCAACTAAAATCTGGGTACCCAGTGAATAGACTTGGAGTTAAAATGGACTGGAACCTGTGGGTCTGGGTTTGGGTAACACCTGCAGAAGATAGCTACATAGATAGATACTGGTGGCTGCACTGTTTGAACTCTGGGGATTGAATCAGAAGGAGAAATGTGATTTTGGGAAATGCAAATTGAAAATACTTGAACTCTATTCCACTTAACCCATTCCTAACCCCTCCCCTGTAAATAAACCATGGAGTTGATGTTTTGCAGCAGAAAATGGATCTAGAGCCTAATTTTAGTGAGCAGGTTATTGACTGAAATGGAAAAGATAAATGATGTAATGGAAGGTGGGGAGGTTCGAATCCTGGTAAGTCCATGCCTGTGGTAACTGTTGGTATGGTGGGTTTGTACAACATCTCAGAGGTTGTACTGCAAGCAGTCAGACCCACTAATATGTACTCTGGGTGGAGGCACCGCCATTTTATTTTAAAGTTTGGGAAAAGACACCCGTAGGTCAGCTATGGGAAGCCAGACCCCTTGCCCTTGGTTGGGCCCGCAAGGCAGGGGCAGTGGCCCTCTCCAGGACAGTGCCAAAGAGGGGCTATGCTTAATACCTACCACTAAAAGGGTGGTAGTCTCTGCAGCAGAGAAAGAGAGAGTGTACACAAAGTTATAGTTTACTTTGAACCAAGATTCTAAATACTCCCTGTCTTCAAGTTACCTCAGGACCTGCTATTTTATTATCAATCATTCTGTTACCTACGAATTGTTCCAGTCCTACTAACTCTACTTGCTATCCCCTATATTTCTGAAGCACTCTTACATAAGGAGTCCGATGGTCCAGTGAATCAAGAGGCACACCCAAGGAGTGTAAGCCCTATTACCATTTACAACAGAAGCCTGGTAAGAAGTGATCTGTGATATCCATGAGTTGCCAGTGCACAAGTACAGCACCTACGTACATGTTAGTGAGACTCAGTTGGTAGCACATCTGCCTCTGGGCAAAAAGGTCACCGGTTCTAGTCCCATATTGCTTCACTTGTCACCCTTGGTATTGTCACAGTGAATGCAACAAGTATCTGGGTATCATTTTCTCAGGAAGCTACAAAAGTAACAGTTTGTCATACTAGCTGTGCTGTGATATACAACAATTAGTACTTGTGTTATATGCTGTAGATTGAATTTTTGTTTGTCCAGGATAGCCCAATTGAGATGCACTGTCTCATTTTCAGAGGAGTCGTGCTTCTACAGAATGATGTGGTAGGGAGAAATAAAACACAAGGAGGTCCTGTGACATGCTGGAGGTCACATTACTTACTCAAGGTCATGTGACTAGCTCAAGGTCATGCACAAACCAGGATTTGATCCAGGCACTGCAACTTCCCTGTCTTTTTTTTGCGCCCCTCCTCTCCGCCGGTCTTCCACTCCTTCAGGAGTCTCCAATGGCCTGATTTGTCCCTGCTCCTGCTATCCGGCGACCAGCGCAGTCCATCCCCCACGGAGCCTTGGATATACCCCCCAGGCGGGTACAGGGTGGGGCCCTTTACACCCCGGCGTGACTTGAATTTCGTCGGGAGATGCTGGTGCTGATGCCAGTAGGGGCATTGGGGATCGTGGCCAGGAGCTCTGTCTACTGGAAGTCCGACAGGGTCTTTTTCCTGGTTTTCTTCCCTGCCGTCAGGACGTCCGCATGCTGGGGAAGCCTAGGAGCGGAGCACGTCATGACATGCCTGTCGTTCTGGCTCCCAGCAGACATCCTCCCTCCCTGCTATGTGCAGTCTCGCTGCACCTTCACCTGTGGTCACCCAGGTGGCGGTGTTGCAGCAGGATTTGCATCCACCTCCCCCGGAGGAGGAGAGCAGCCGCTGGGCACTCAATCCTCCTCCCCCAGCCGTCCCTCCAGCTACCTGAGTCCGTTCCTGAACCCGGGTAGCTGGCGTCACAAGTGTAAATCCAACCGCTGCACCGGTGGGCCGGCGAACCTCCCTGTCTTTTGATCTGGCCCATAGACCAGACCACGCTTTCTGACTAGCTGCATTTCTCTGATATGGAGCCCAGAATATTATGACTGGGGTGTTCCATCACTCATGACTCCTCCATTTTTTATCTTAATGCTGTGATGCTACAAATCACAGTCCTATGGTGACCCCTTTACAGTATGTATACTGTTCATGAGAGCTACTGACACATAATTCAAGGGACAATCAAAATTAACAAAGCCTGACAAGAAATTTTCTGGATCATAAAAGACATCATGCCACTTATTTCTCTTGTGCTCTAAAACAAATTATTATTTGATTTATTTAGTTTTTATTAGCCAGCTAATTGCACTATACAATCAAATGCCTATATTCAGGCATGACCTGGGTGATTACATACAGACTTGATCACAGGGCAAGGTAATATACAAAGGTGCAAAAGAGATACGTGCAATCAATAGGTAGAGTAGCAGTTTAACAATAAAGAATGACAGGAATGGCATTATTACCAGCTTTTCCTATGGCAAGCACAACGCTACATGTTATGATGGTCAGAGGGGTTAAGGGGGCTGGAATAAAGCGCAACTACTACATCCTGGAGGTTTGATTATAAGTATCTAAAGATGATTCACACTCATGATTGTTTGTGTGCTCCGTTTTGGTTCCCCGTCTGTGGTGCACAATCCTACTGGGGTTTGGAATGTAGCCACTCTTTTGCTCTGCATCTTTTCTGAGGTGAATGAGGGCTAAGTGAAATGCACACGAGTGGCCAGCATGGTGCGTGCACGCCAACAGCTGGAACACTTGGAGGCTTACTTACTGAGACATGGTATAATGGGAACTATAATTGGGATATAGCTATACCAGGTTGTACTCTGTTCAGGAAAGACAGGGAAGTTAAAAGGGAGTGGGGGTGGCTCTATACATTGGGGAGGGTTTTAAATCAACAAAGGCAAAGTGAATGCAGGGGGAAGGGGAGGCCCTGTGGGTCACCCTAGGAATGAGCAATGGCACAGCTTTTCCCACAGACATGATCTACAGACCACCAACACAAGGGGAGGAAATGGACAGAGTTCTAGTGGAAACCATCCATAGCATTGGGACTAAAGGGGAAGTGCTGCAGGTAGGTGATTTCAGTCTGCCAGATGTGGACTGGAACATCTCAGCTGCAGCATCAGCCAGGAGCAGGGAAATCCTGGATTCCCTACAAGGGGCATGTTTCAAAAAGCTAGTACTGGAGCCCACCTGGGAGGGGGTGATTTTAGACCTGGTACTCACCAAATGGGATAGAATAGCAGATGTCAAGGTGGGTGGACATCTGGAATCCAACGAACATCTCATGGTGTGGTTCAGTATGAGTACAGTGACAAAGTCCAGCCACATGAAAGAGAGGGTCCTGGACTTTAGGAGGGCAGACTTTGCAGGGTTGGGGGTATGTCTCAGGAAGGCTCGAGCAGGGGGAGAAACTTGGGGGGAGTTGAGGAATGGGCCCCGCTAAAAGAAGCCATAGTGGAGACAACAAACCGATGCATTAGGCAAATAAACAAAGGAAAGAGGAGAAAAAAAAAATCACTATGGTTCTCGAAGGAAGTGGCTGGGAAGCTGAGAACAAAGAAATTGGTTTTCAGGAAGTACAAGGACACACAGAAAGAGGAGGACAGGGTAGTGTACAGTATCTGGACAAGCAGAAGGAAGCAGAGAAGGCAGTCAGGAGGGCAATTGTGCAAACAGAGATAAAAAACAGTGCAGACAATAAAGAAAGGGGACAATTTTTATAGGTATGTTAGCGAAAGTAGAAAGACCAGGGGAGGGATTGTAAAGCTTAAGGGGGAAAAGGGGGAGTGTGTGGAAGGGGACCTGGAAAAAGCAAAAATCATAAACAAATATTTTTGTTCAGTATTTACAGAAGAGGGGGAAGGTGAGGGATCACAATTAAGAGACAGGAGCATAAATGGAAGGGAGGCGGACTCCAGTCCATTTACAGAGGCGAGAGTTCTAAAGGAACTCACAAAACTAAAAGTGGACAAGGTAATGGGGCCAGATGGGATACATCCTAGAATATTAAAGGAGCTTAGGGAGGTGCTAGTAGCACCATTGGCAGCCCTGTTCAATGAATCGTTGGAGACTGGAGTGGTTCCAGAGGACTGAATGAAGGCAGATGTAGTCCCCCTTCTCAAAAGTGGAAGCAAGGAGGAGGCTGGAAACTATACACCAGTCAGCTTGACCTCAGTGGTGGGGAAAATTATGGAATCACTGCTAAAATTCTATGTTTCTATGTAAACAGGTACCCCACTGACCACTGCAACCCAGAGGGGGAGGGATGTATAATGAAGCTGTCAGTAATCTCGCACTAATATCATTTTAGGCCTTCTCGCAATTATTTTAGCAGTTCAGGTGGGAGGAGTTCAGTGACAGCACCCATCTTTACTGCAGCAAGCATGCTGTTTCTGCGACAGAGGCTTGTTTTGGCATCAGCACCATGCTTCTTTGGCAGCTGCTGCAACCCCAGAACTGTAGAAAACATTGGACCCAGGTAATAGGGAAGAATAACAGAGCTAAGAAGACACTGGTTTACAGGGGAGATGGGGGAGGCTGTGAGGGCAAAGAAAAAGTCATTTAAAAAATACAAGTTGAGCTGAGAGGAGGGGAGATCAAGTAGGGTCTGTGGTTTTTGCAGTGTGTTGCGAAAATGGGCAGACTGGGTGGGCCTAGAGGTCCATTACTGATGACAGATTCTTTGTTTCTATGTTTCTTTGTTACAGTGATAATGGTTCTATGTCATAACGGCGAACACTGTTAGGCGAATGTACATATCCGAAAATAATAACGGCCATGTACACTTGCAACGACAACTAGCAGGTGAAAACAAATCTTTCTGTTATGCGGGGGGGGGGGGCGGGGCTGTGCCCCCCGCATAACCCTAACTAAAGATTAACAACTCCAGGGGAGTGCATGTCAGGAAGGGGGTGAAACTTGTAAAAAAATGAAATATTCCTTGCTGCACCAAAAAACTAGTATGCGCCTCCCCAGCCCCTAACCTTGCACCCTCTCCACTGTAGCCAGCCACCCTCACCACCACACCACACGGCCAGCTCGGCAGCCTCTCACCGCACTACCTCCCACATACTTGCCATCCTCTCCTGTTCTCTTGCCATCCTCTTCCATTCCACTGCCACTTAGACTAGCAGGTCAGGACCCCCTACAACACACACACACCTGCTGCCTTGGGAGATCCAAATCACTGCCGCTTAGACTAGCAGGTCAGAACCCCCTTTAACACACTGCTGCCTTGGGAGCTCCGAAATGCCACCGCTTAGATTAGCAGATCAGGACCCCCTCCAACACACACACACCTGCTGCCTTGGGAGCTCTGAAATGCCGCCGCTTAGACTAGCTGGTCAGAACCCCGTCCAACACACACACCTGCTGCCATGGGAGCTCCGAGAAGCCGCTGCTTAGTCTAGCAGGTCAGGACCCCCTCCAACACACACACCTGCTGCCTTGGGAGCTCTGAAATGCTGCTGCTTAGACTAGCAGGTCAGGACCACCTCTGACACACACACCTGCTGCTTTGGGAGCTCCAAAATGCCACTGCTTAGACTAGCAGGTCAGGACCCCCTCCGACACACACACCTGCTGCCTTGGGAGCTCTGAAACACCACCACTTAGACTGACAGGTCAGGACCCCCTCCAAATACACACACCTGCTGCCTTGGGAGACCCTCTGTTCTTCAGTTTCTCATGTATCTTCCCCCAAGCCAACCTTAATCCTACCCTTATCACCATATACAGGCTTTGAAAAGGGGGAAACTGCTACATGGTTATGGGATATCTCAGAGTCTACAAACGTCCCATCTTCCTACCCTCCCCTTGGGTCACTCCTGAGATTCCTGCTGACCATTAAGTAATTACTCACTGGAGATATTGACTCTAACCCTGGCCTTCCATGTCCTAGAGTTCCAACTGTGTCACCTTCTATGGCTGTCTGGACTAATGCCAAAGGTCTGAAACTAGTCCACATGAACATTAACAGCCTCAGACCTAAAATGCATGAACTCCAGGCATAGGTAAATATGCACACCCCTGAAATAATTGCCATTTCCGCAACCTGGCTCAAGCCTAGTATCCTAATGCATGAAGTTTGAGCTCCAGGGATTTAAGTCTTTTAGATAAGACAGATGTGGTAGGAAGGGTGGTGGAGTTATCATTTACATAAAAAACTCCCTAAATGTCTCCCTGGTGGCAACACCAGACCATACTCAATCATGTGGCGAGGCGGTGTTCATCAAAATACTGCTTGGCAAGACTAAGCCCCTGCTAATAGGCTGCATCTACAACCCACCTAAGACTGCAAAAGATGCCTTAGAGAGCCTTCTGGCTCTGATGGCGGGGCTACTTCAGTGGGAGAAAATAATCCTTGGTGACTTTAACCTCCACTGGAGTCAGCACACCATTAGTGATGTAAAATCCAGCTTGCTAGAGGCCAACTTGACCCAATTGCTCCAATGACACACTAGGTTGAACAATAAATCAGGAAACCACACCACATTAGACTGGATTCTTGCTTCCAACCCAAGTAGTTTCAAACTGGCTGGGACATTTGCGGACTCCATAAGTAACCATGCCCCTATATTCAGCATCTGGAAAAACGACCATCCCAACCCTCCACCCAGAATTTTTTTGGCTCGGGATTATTCCAGTTTTGACATCTGCTCCTTTCTTGAAACCCTAACAGTGGTGGATTGAACTCAAATCAAGCTAGCCCCCAATCTGGACTCAGACCTTGATTTCTTCATCAATAACTTCCTCTTGGCTGCAGATAAGCATGCCCCCTAAAACAAATCAGAGTCAAGGGAAAACACTCAAAGTGGCTGTCCAGAGACCTTAAAAAACAAATGAGGGTGAGAGACAAAGCCTGGGAAAAATTCAAATCTACAAATCTAACTAAGGATTAGATGGAATATAGAAAATTGAGAAACAAGTGTAAAAAGGAACTAAAATCAGCTAAAAGACAATACCTCCAGAACCTACAAACTAAAAACCTTTCAGACCCTACAACATTTTGGTTCCAAATTAACACTGTCCTAAACCACCCCTAAGAAAAGTGACATAGTAGCAAATGGTGTCCGCTATACCAACCCGCAAGATGCTGCTAATGCACTAAACGCATTCCTCACTGACCTGGACAAATTTAAAACAATCCCTCTGGGCCCCCCACCAGAATAATTTACAAGAGGAAACCCCTTACCCAATTTCACTTCAAACTTGCAACTAAATCTGAGGTCCAAAAATTACTAAAAAACATCAGATCCTCTGGATCTGCTGGGTTTGACAAGCTGGAGCCCAGACTCCTCAGAATCACAGCCTATGTCATTGCCTCTCCAGTCACTTGGCTCCGAAACAGGTTGCTGCTTGAAGGCGAAGTCCCCACTGTGTGGAAAGTTGCCTTGGTCACCCCTATCCCTAAAGGTGGGGATATTGAGCTCGTTGAGAATTACAGACTAATATCCATCCTCTATACTCTAAGTAAATTGTTAGAGAGGATTGTATACCAGCAGGTCCAGGAATATGCTGAATGGAACAATTTACTAACTGAATGACAACATGGTTTTAGAAAAAATCATGGTACCAACACGGCCCTGATTAGCCTTACTGGGGATATCTTCATGGTTCTAGGCATTTGACTTGGTGAATCATCAGCAGCTTATCACTAAACTAATATTTCTTGGTCTTAATCATCTGTCTACTCAATGGTTCACTGACTGCCTTGACAGTAGATCACAAATTGTCAGATGGCATGTAGCTAAGTCCAACAAATGCCCTATCACAGACGGCATCCCCCAGAATTCAATATTGGGACCTCTCCTGTTTTCCCTATTTATTAATGATTTGCCTCCACATTGTGGAGGGGCCAAGGTGACCTTATATGCAGATGAAGCCATGCTTTATAGGTCCTTCTGAGACACTGTCCAACTAAACAACCTTCTTAGTCAAGACCTTGGTCTACTTGAGAATTGGTTTCTTGCTAATAAATTAGTTCTAAATAGTAAAAAGACCAAAGACATGCTATTTGTCCCTAAAAGCCTGAGCCCAACGTGTTTACATTTATTGTCTCCAGCTCTTTCCAATGGGTCAAAAATTGAAGTGATCGAGTGTATCAAATACCTAAGTGTATACTTAGACCAAGACTGCTCCTTTAAGGGCCACATTGACCATCTGACCAAGAAACTCAACCAAAAGTTAGGTCTGTTATATCGCCTGAGCCCTTTCCTCACTCGTGGATCCAAACTCAAGGCTTCCACTGGTACACTTCTTCCAACCTTGCTATATGAGGCCCCTTTACTACATTCTGTAAGAAGTTCTGAAATGCAAAGGCTAAAATACTGTATCACAGGATAGGGTGCTTCACTGTAGGGATGCCACCACGGGATTATCACTGCAAGGTACTATTATCTCTTAGGTGGCCTTCTCTAGATGGCAAATTATCATATCCATCACTGTGCCTTGCATTTAAGCTCCAGCAAAATGGTGCCCCTCCTAACCTAATTAACATATTAGCTCCCAAAAAGAATGGGAGAGCACTAAGATTCTCTGGCCGCCAGCTTCTCCATGTCTCCAGTGTTAGGACTTCCCTAGGACTCCAGTCCTATGCTGCCTTCATCCCTCCTATCTGGAATGGTCTCCCTAGCAGTCTCCAGGAATGTACCTCCCTTGGGGGCTTCAAGAAGGGTCTTGAAGCCCACCTGTTGGATCTGAGTCTCTGCGACTGCTACTGCTGAGTCTACCAGACTCCTTGCTGCTGATCTAACCTTATCGGGACATCAATCTGATTGTGGCTGTCTTGTGTATAATAATACTTCTACTCCTGTTGATATTCATTGTAATTAACCTGTCACTTTATCCTTGACTGGGTCAGTATTTCTATATTGACTGTTAATTGTGAAATGACATGTATGTATTTTGTTATGTTTATAGATATATGTAATTAATTCCAGGTCACCCCTGAAAAAGGGACTGTGTCAGTCTCAGTGGGCCTACCCGGTCACCAAAATTTAACTAAATAAAAAATTCCTCTCCTCCTCTCACCTCCTTCTTCACCTGTCACTACCCTTTCAGGGTAGCTCACATTCCAGGCGCTGCGATTGAGTCACTCATATCTGAGTCGCTCAATCTCAGTCACCCTTTTAACGGTATTTAAGTGATAGTTGGGTAACTGAGGGATGTAATGCTGCAGGCAGGGATGGGTGTTTATAATGGAATAGAAAACAAAATAAGACTAATGGATGCAAAACCATGCACAACAAGGCCAGAGTTCTATTGAGGGGTTCTAATCACATCATAGACCTTGAGAGTGAACCTTGATAGATCTCTGATGTCATCAGAACCCCAACATGGAAACACATGCCTTGTCTGTGCATGGTTTCCCATCTGTTAGTTTTTTATAGTCTAGGCTTCCTATAAATAAATAATAACACTTCCATGAGCATCCACTTTCTCCCCAACACAAATTGTTTCCATTTTTTTTTATGTTTCTGCTTCTGTCTGATTGCTTTGAAGCAGACATGGAATCAGTTTCACTGATGAGTTGGCACCCAGCAGTGGACATTTTTACAAGTTAACAACAATAGAAACAAATATATTTGGACCAGTTCCATGGTGCAGAGTGGAGAGATGCCTCCTAGACATGCTAGCATCCTGGGTTCATGCCCTACACACATGTCGTCTAGACGAGGGACCAGGGGGGTGGGTGAGGAGTGTAGGCATGGATACCCTCCTCTCTGGGGAGGGATTGCAGCACACCACACCTACAGTAGTACCTGGTGGCAGCTTTGCAGAGGCATGTTTGGCGACGTGGGTACCTACATCTTGCCTTGCCCCCCCCCCGAGTGTCACACATCAAGAGAGGAGGGAAGGAAGGGACAAAAAGCCAGAAAAACCTGGTGTAGGCAGTATGAATGCTGGCATGCTGAGACCCTGCTCCCTGCCTCCAGCCACTCCACAGAGGATTTTGTCAAGTGCTTCTGGAGGTGGGCAGTGCTACCTGGCCAAGCCAGGCCAGGCCCCACCATGGGGGTAAGCCTCGGGGTAGAGTACTGAAAGTAAGTGATGGGAGATGTGGGAGATTGCCTGAGCCTGACTGGCAGGGAGGGGACAACACTAGAGACAACAGGGGAAAAGGAATAAATTGTAACAAACAAACCAAAAAAAGACCAGATTTTACCAAGTATGGTCTGGTCACCAGGTGGGTGGGTGGTTACTGAGCAGGGGGCTGTACATTCTTTTTTTTTATAAATTACAGAAAAATGGAAGAATTTGTGTTTTGCGGCAGGTTGGGAGTGCAGCATCAGCTGCATTTGCAATGGTACAAGGAGGAAAAGCTGCAGTGACATTACTATTGTGATGCAACAACTTCTGCAATCTCTGACCTCTAGTAAAACTTCTGTGACCTTTGAATTACCGTACAACAAGTTTTGTGACTTTTGAATGGTGGCACACAATAATTTTGTTTTTTGAGTGTATGTTTCCATGCACAGCAGCACTCAACAATATACTACTGCAACCTTCTGACTCCCAGCCCTCGATTGCTGCTCGGTGCTGCCAAATCATTTTGGCTCTAGGTTTGCCCAAGCTGTTCCATCTGCAGTACAGCAGCCTTCTACAGGACTCAGAAAGCAAACAAGCAAGTGTAAACACAGCTTAAATCTATCATCCTAGGACACAGCCTCAAGTTAACAAAAGCTCTATGCAGAGATGTGAATCGACCCTTGGCTGAGCTAGAGCACTGACTAATTATAGTTCATTTTAGCATGCTACCAGCAGTCTATACAAAAGAATGTAATCAAGGCCTCATCTGCACATCGAATTTACTTGTTGGTATCAGTCTGACAGCTATTTATTGTCTGGGGGGAGGAAGATATTAAAATTCCTTGATCTCATCAGCCTCTGCCCCTTCTAAACAGAACTGTACATTTAGACAGACAGCATCCATGATGCAAAGCTCACAAAAACAAAAGTAATCACGAGGTTTCCATCACCATCTTGTCGGAAACAATTGAAAGGCAGAACTGAGAGAGATGCTTAGATGTGCCAGTTCCCCCTTAACTGCCAACTTCGAGTAGTGATTGTCACATTTTAATGCAAGGTGGGGGAGAAATTCTGCCCCTCCAAAAAAAGAAACACAAGTGAATTCACACAGGATCAAAGATAATTATTCACAGCAGTGCGCTGCAGAATTAATTCAGCCAATCAGAGTTACAGTTTTGGGGGGAAGGGAGGTGAAATGATGCAGAGAGAGAGAGACATAGAAACACTGTAGAAACATAGCATTTTCTGGCTGAAAAAGGCCACTTGGCCCATCATGTCTGCCCAGTGCTACCTATCTAATGTGGAATGTAAGAACTCTAGTGGCTCTTCACATCTCTTTCCCCCTCCCATCGTATTTATCAAGCACATGCATCTGTTCCAACCATGTTTGAATCCTCTCACTGTTTTTGCACCGACCACCTCTTTTGGCAATCTATTCCATCCCTCCACTGCCATTTCCATGAAAACCCTACTTTCTGGTATCCCTCTTCATTTCCCCAGCAACCTTCATAGAGTTACCCCAATGTCTGTGTTCCCATTCATTTTAAACAGTTCCCCGCTATCCACCGTGTTAACTCCATGGATGTATTTGCATGTTTCTTTTTTTTTTTTTTTTTTAATTCAAAGTTAAATATTAAGAGTTTTACAATGCAGAGAACAGATCCACAACCTGCATGTAATGCTAGACATATACACTGTAATCAAAGATCCATCCTCCCTCATCCCTCCTCCCCTTCCCTCCTCCCAAAATTCCCAGCACAGTGTAGCAGTTGTTATACCAATGGACTACGGGTAAGGTACCATTTCAAACATGTTGTAAAGAGTAAAGAGAATGTAGGGGGCCCCAATTTTTTTTGAATTCTTTTTGGCCTGCTGTGAAGGCTCACTATTGCCCTTTTTGTTCTGAGATTTGCCAGTAACTCAATATAAGTAATTTCCTCATTGTCTTTCCAGTGTCTCAGTACCAACTTTTTGACAGACATTGAAATTAAGGCCATGTAATATGTACGAGCGAGGACTGAAATCCCAGAGAAATCACCCAACAGACAGGCTTCTGCAGTGAATAAGTCATTCAGGCCTAAGAAAGGCTGGTTCACTAACTACCTTACCGATCACTCACAATTTGTGTGTGTAACCCCCCTGCAAATGGGGGTTCCCAAAAGACTTCCAGGAGCTTGCTTGAATGCTCCAAGCCTGAATGGTGTTTGGCATTTAAGCCATTTATCAGTGAGTGTTTTTAGAGCCTCTGGTACTGTCTCTTTAAGAGCTGTCTGCTTGCAGACATAATTAGTTTGTATGGGGGAACTGTGTGTTTCTTTGATTGAGTACCACTCAAGCTGCTGCCAATTCACTTAATTTTGCAGTCACTAGGAGTGCAAAGGGAACCTATCTGAAAGATGTAACTGTTTGCCAGAAATTATTTAGAGTAATAATGAAATTACAGTTTGTCTAACCTGCTTTCTTTGCAGTCAGAACTGTGTCTGCTAGTTCCCATTCTAGTTTTGAACTGCTGAACTGGACCAATCAGTGTGGGGTAAGCTAGCTCTAAAATGGTGCCTTGGACGAATCAGAACTTGGACTCATAATCTGAGCCAGCCACAAGAGGATTGTATGGGCAGTGACTCTGGGAGATGTAGTTTAGACTTCAGTGCCTTTTGGACCAACAGCAGCAGTCTATTGTGAGTGACAGCCAATCCAGTCAAGAACTGGGAGGAACTCAAAGGAAGTGCCGGTTTTGTCGGTTGGAGTTTCAGTTGAGCTTTGGCAGTGAAGAAGGAAGGAGCCCTGTGCTTTTCAGTGTGCAGTTTTAGTCAAAAACGTGTGTAAGGCCCAGAGTTCGGTCTGCAGCTTGTGTAACAGCTTGTTAGGACTGAATCCGTCCTGTGAAAAGAATCAAAGGATCTCTGAAGAGTAGAAACCAGGCTCACCCTGTAGAAGACTGGAGGAATTGCTGAAAATTGCACTCGGTCTGTCAGGAACTGAATCTGCTGTGTGTTCTCCGGGTATTGTGCAGTAATTGCGATCGGATACAGATGCAGCCTGCCTGGTATAGTGCTTTCTTTTATATGGATGTGTGAAGAGGTTTGTGTACCTCAAGTGAGCCCTGCTGACATTGAAGGACCCTATCTTATTTGGAGGTCGTGAGTACTAATTCAGGGTCGCTCCCTGTTGAATTGCCACATTAAATCCAAATGGAATTACTGTATTGCTGACTGTTTAATTCTCCTTTTCTCTGTGTGAAAGGGCCCTACCAGCTGCCACGGTTTGGACTAGCCACTAGGGCTTGGGTACCCAGGGACAGTAACTGATAGGGATAGGCCTGTGCACAGAGCCATAGGTAGATTATTAGAGTGATAAGCTAATTAACCTGATTTCCCCTGTCCTTGTTATATCCCCTAATAAATCAGAGCTGCTTGTTTCAGCAAAGTTATACTGCCTGAGGTATTTGTCTATGTTAAAGTACTGTACTGTGATTGTTGCACTGTATCTCATTTCACAGGAGGTCCCAGTGCGGAACCAGACCTGGGGTAAGTGTATACTGTGAAGGTAATTCTGATATATTGTGTGGGCCACTAGTGGGAAGAAAGGGGGGTTGCAGTGTCCCAGAGGGCTGTGACCAAGTTAGTTTAACTATTGCAAATCCTGACCTCTGGGTGGAGGCACCCGCCATTGGATCCAGGCCCCTCAACCTGTTAGTGGCAAATCAGGCAGGGGTAGTAGCCCCTGGGATAGCGCCATCTAGGGGTTACATGTGTATTGGTCAAACCTGCTCCCCCACCCTGCCTGTCTCTGTGGGGGTCCCTCAAGGCTCAATCCTGGGTCCCCTCCTTTTCTCCTTATTCGTTAATGTGCTTCCCTTTGACTGCCTCAACTGTCACTCTCTCCTGTATGCCGATGACCTTGTCCTCTTCCACACTGACAAATCCACGGCCGCAATCTCCTCAGTTCTCTTGCACAACTATGCTGTGGCCCATAGCTGGTTCTCAAAAAAACCTCCTCTTAGTAAATGCCAAAAAAACGAAATCCATGCTGTTCAGATCTAAGCCTTTTCTGGCCAAAACTAAAAACCATGCCCCCTTACGCATTCTCACCCCAGACGGCCCAGCCCTGGAGGATGTCAACACCTACAAATACTTAGAAGTACTGCTCGACCCCTCCCTCACTTTCAATGATGATGCAAATTCCCTTGTCAGAAGGTTCCATCAAAAGTTAGGTGCTGCCTCTAGATTCAGGTGTAACCCCCCTACAAATGGGAGTTCCCAAAAAGTATCCCTTGAGCTTTCCTAAATGCTCACTGCCAGGCTGGTGTCCTGCATTTTAGCAGTTTAAATGTGATTGCCAGAGCCTGTATAGCCTCTGCACTGTCTCTTTAAGAGCTGCTTGATTGCAGCACAAGTAATCTGAGATGGAGCTCTTTTGAAAGATGTAACTATTTGCTGAAAAACCATTTAGAATGATAATGATAATGTAGTTTGTCTAACCTGCTTTCTTTGTAGCAAGGACTGTTTTGTTTGTCTCCACTATCTTGGTCCTGGGCTGCAAATTGGACCAATCAGTTCTGGTGGGACCTAAAATGTAGCCAGACTACAGGAGCAGTCTGAATCCAAACTTTATAGGAACAGTGGTTTGAGTTTTTGCACCTTTTTTGCAACTGAAGGGGGAGCTCTTGCTTTGACTGACAGCCAAATCAGCCAACCAAAGCTTTTGGATCTTGGGGAAGTCCCAGGCTGCTTGCAGTTTTCTGTTAGAACTAAGCTGGAAGCTGAGCAAGAAGGAGCTGAAGTGCTTCTGAGAGCAATCCTGAGTGGATTCGCATGGGAGAACTATGAAAAGGCTGAGAGTTTGGCCTCCATATCTACCTGCTGCTCCTGAGAGGGAGAGAAGAGAATTATTTTGGGCTAAATCCAAGTTTGTGTGACTAAAGTAAGCTAATGAAGTGGGCCAGGCTCAACCTGAAGATGACCGAATATTTTTGCTGAATGCGATCGGCCTGTCAGGAGTTCCAGCTACCCCTAAGCTCCCCGTGTTTGCAGAGACTTTGCGATTGTGCCCAGGGAGCACTTTGCCTGGTACAGAACTCCTGTACATGTAAACGTGCTATGAGCTACTAGTGGGTTGTGAGTTAGTTCCCCACTGTGTGAACTGTGTTCTGCTTGTTGGAAGCTGCATCCAGCTCAAAACGGACTGCTTCCGAACTTGTCTCCATGCGGTCTGGGCTTTGCCAGACTAGCTCAGCCAGACTACCCTCTGCACAGAGAAGCAACCGACGAGAGACCTGCCTGGGGATCAGCCCCCTGCTCCATGCATGAACGGAAACAATGCCTCTGTGACTTGTGTGGGCCCTGTTTCTCCTGGCATTCCAGATCAACCACCTGCAGTCTCGATTTTTGTCCAGCCTGTGTCCAGTCTTTGGTATCTTGAGTAAATACCAGGGTAGCTCCCTACAACAACAGCTTAATCTGAGTGTGTCATCTGATTGTCTAGTTGTTTTGTTTCCTTTATGAACTGAGCCCTCTGGCTCCAGATTACAAATATTGTGTACTGTGCATGTTGTATTTTTCATCACAGGGCCCCAACCAGCTGCAACCCCGGGTAACTGTCCTGGCTAGCCCATCTCTTCTCTACGTGGGTACCCAGAGGTGGACCGTCTGGGGGGACTCAAAGCACATGCATAACTGCTTGATTGATATAACCTTTAAGCTAATTAACCTGATTTTGCCCCTCCCTTGTTCAAGTCACTTGAATAAATCAGATCTAACTTTTTCTGCATGTAATCTGACTGTGGTTTCAGTTTGTGCTCAAAGTACTGTACTTTTGCTATTTGCTGTGCTTAACCTTGTTTTACAGGGGGTCCCCAGGGTCCAGCCAGAGGAACCAGCCCTGGTGGTAGTGCAAACAGGGGTACTTGTGTGGTGTACAGTGGTATTGTGAAAGTGATTATTGTACAGTGTTCAGGCCACTAGAGGGGAAAGAGGTGGTTACAGTGTCCCGGAGGGCTGTGCCCAAGTTAGCTAGACCACTACCAACCCTGACCTCTGGGTAGAGGCACCTGTTTCAGAACTCAGGCCTCTTAACCTGCTACTAGCCAAGCAGGCAGGGGTAGTAGCCCTTTAGATAGCACCACCTAGGGGCTACACAGGCAATGCCTTACCCCTGAAGCCAGACTAGCCACTGTCCAGGGTAATCTTCTCCCTATTCTTGACTGCTGCTCCCCTATTTATGCCAGTACCTCAGCTACTGTCATGGCTAAGCTCTCCACTGCCTACAACAGTTCCTGTCACTTTGCTTTATTGGCCCCGTTCTCCACCCACCACTGTACCCTCTATAATACCCTTGAATGGCTACCGCTACAAGGTCACTTTGACCTAGTCCTCTGCTGCATGGTAGACAATGTCATCCACATGGCTCCAGAATCCCCCCTAACTGCCCTTCTGAAAACCAGAATGCTCCTCCACAACCTCCGCTCTAATGGTACTCCCTCTCTAGCTGTTCCTAGGGTATCCACCAACATGGGTAGCAGAGCTTGGTCAGCAGCTGCCCCTTTGCAGTGGAACAAACTACCAGCTGAACTCCATTCAATTGACACACACTCCAGTTTCAAGTCCCGCCTTAAAATCTGGTCCCTGGCAAACTCATCCTGCTGCTGCTCCCTGGGGTCTGACACCAACCCACACTAGTCAACTCCCCAGCCCACGGGTTACCCACCTACCCACACTAGTCAACTCCCCTGTCTACAACTGTTATATCATATTTTTCACAGTAATATTTGACTTCCTTGCCTGTACATATTGTGTCTATATTTTTACTGAGTATTCTGTGTATTACTTGCTCACTGGACAATGCAGTCACACATTGTACTCTGTGCTACGATTTGTTTATTTTGTATCAAATCTCCTCATGTCCGATATTGAAACCTTGTATTCACTGTTCTCAAATGGACCTATGCATCAATCCTGTATATCGTGGTTACTATTGTTGCTTGTATCAAATCTGTTTCATGTGTATTACTGTTACCTTGTACTCCACTGTCACCAAGCGCCATGTGTTATGGCATGGGTCGTGCCTGTAAACGGTTCCTGGGATCACAGTGCACTCACCCGGTTATCAAAGTCATAAATAAATAAATAAATAAATAAAGAAGAAGGTCTGCCCTTTGCTTAATAAGAACCCATAAAGGGGCCACCTTTGGACAGGACCAGAAAATGTGAAGCTAAGTACCCTCCTCCTGCACACACCGTGTACAAGAGGAGGAAGTTGCCACACCAAATTTGGCTAGTTTTTGTGGTGAATAAAACAGATTGTGCAATATATGAAATTGCATAAGGCAAAGCCTATCCTGAGTAACAAATTTGTGGCAATTATGCCACAGGACAGGCCAATTTATGGTCATGTCTGGGAAGAGGAAGGACCAGAAAGTAGTTGGACCAAAACATTCTGGATAAATCCAATCATATAAAATCCCATACGTTTGGACACTGCTTGTGGGAGTCCCGCCAGAGGGCTCAGTTCTGTATGGAAAGATAGGCTTGCAGGCTGTGGGAGAACAATCCCAAGTACATTTAACAAATGTCTTAGTTGGAAAACATTGAAAATATTGGAATTTGGGATATTAAATATACTCATAATTTCAGAAGAAGAAAGCCACAACCCATCCTCTTTTACAAAGTGAGTAAGTGGACAGTCCCCCAACTGAGAAGCCACCAAGACTAGAGTACTTTGCTTTCTATATTAATATTAGGGATACCCCATAATGGTTGGGCCAAGTCCTGAGTGTGGATATACTATAGGAAGGAGCAAAGTTGGGAATGGACCTTATGGAGATGGCTATGGGACAGGCCCGTAGTTGTGAAGGGAGGGATTTTACCTTTGTATATAAGAGTGCAGAAGGGGAAAGGCCATGAGATTTAATTTGAGCTAACTCAATTTTGAGCCAGACAGACAAGAAAGGAAGAGAGGACTGGGGACTCTCCGAAGATATCCACCTGAGATATTTGTTGGCATAGCTTGTCTGATAATAGAGAAAAATGTGTGGAAGACATAAGCCACCTCTGACCTTCGGAGGAGCTAATTTATGGAACGTTATCCTTGGCCTTTTGCCCAACCAGATAAAGTTGTGATGAGACCGTGAACTTTTTTGAACCAAGAAAGAGGAAGCCAAATATTTAATAGGTTGAATGGGTAAAAGAGACGGGGAAAAAACATTCATCTTAATCAAGTTAATTTTACCCCAAAGGGATATTGGGAGAAGGGACCACCTTCTCAGATCCTGATTAAGCATGTGGATAAGGGAATCTAAATTCAACTTTGGAAAGCTGGACAGATTGTTTGTAAGTTCAATTCCGAGATACCTTAAGGGGTTGGATTTCCAGGACAGCCCCAGAACTGAGATTGTATGTTTCAGCATTTTATGATTAAGGGGAAATACAACTGTCTTTTCAATATATAACTTATAATTGGATACATTGCTAAACTCTTCAATGATTTCCAGCATGGGAGGAATGGAAGTGGCTTGGTGGGATAACTAAAGGAGGAGGTCATCTGCATAGGCTGAAACCTTAATTTCATGGCCTTGGATGGTAATTCCTTGGATCTTGCAACAGTCTGTCATTCTACATATGAGAGGCTCCAGATAAAGATTAAAAAGCAATGGTGACAAGGGATAGCCTTGCCTTGTGCCAGATTGCAAAAGGAACAGCTCAGATATTACACCATTACTGGACACCCGAGCGGTCAGGAATTTATAAAGCGCATGTATCCACTTCTGGAAATCTGAAGGGAAGTCAAATGCTTTTAGGGTTTTTTTTTTTATAATAATTTTTATTGTTTTCAAATAAAACAGAAGACATCATGTCATATACAGTCACATTTTCTGTACATAGATACACTCGGCCACCTTAGCTCTTTACATGAGTCCATAGCACTAAACAGTAGATGGGAGAAAAGGGTTAATGGATAAGCAAGGGGAAATGAGAGGTGCATTCGTTTGACAGTTTAGTACTTAAATCCACATTCATAAATTCCCTAACAACGTATCCCTCTACTACAAGAATGTGGAAAACATTATTCAGACATTTGATTGTAAACATAAAACTTGTAGCAATGAGTACTGTGTGCTCAAAGGATGGTTGACACACCTCTTAGTAAGAAGTTTCCCCAACCATGGGTTGATACCCAGACGCAAAAGTTAGATGCAAAGAAAATACTCTGCCCAAGTTTGCCCCAAGCCTAGTCAGTAACTTATAAGGGTACCCACCGGGACAAGGTGCCATCACTAAACTTTATCTTACTGGAGATAGGCACCACAACAAAAATTCTGTATCTCTAGGGCCAAACCCATCACTTTCCATGACTTCTAAAGTACATTGAATAAGATTATGCATTTATTCTGTAAGGGCTCAATCTAGCCCTGGAATACAAACAAAATATATCTCAAGCTTAAAACTGTACTTGGGTAATTTAGTCTCTCTCAGTAGCCTAGTATATACGAGCATATGTAACATTATAGGATGAGGCTCATAGCTATAATCTCCAGACCAGCAGAGAGGTCCCATAGGTTCCTCTCACGTTTTTAGATCCCCTTATAAGGCTCTCCTGCAGTATTACTTTTTTACTACTATAAGGTCATGATGTTAATCAACCTATCCCTGTTGGAGATTGGGTCGGATTCAGATATTCAAGATAGGGTTTCCAACAGGCTTCATATGTGGAAAGTTTAGTCTTCTGTAGATAAGATATTTTGTCTAACTTGGCTACCGCAGACAGGGACCCCAAAACTTCAGACATTGTGGGAATTAGAGGGGTTCTCCAATTGCATAAAATAGCTCTTTTTGTTTGTAGAGCCAAAAAGGCCAACCATCTGTACCTCAATGGGGGCAGCTTGGGCATATCAGCACAGATCCCCAAAAGAAAGAAGACAGGGTTAAGGGGGATCAGTTGTTGTAAAACCCTGGAGACAATTTTTGTATTTCCTGCCAAAGGAGCTGAAGCTTTGGACATGACCACAGGATGTGCACTAGGTCACCTCCCAGCTCCTGACATCTCCAGCAGTTATCCTGTTCCAATACTTTAGCTTTATGAAGGATAACTGGCATTCTGTACCAGTAGTGTGCAATTTTATTTTGGATTAGTCTGGACTTGGCATCTGTATACCAGGTATGTGTATCCACCCACGCTTTATCCCAGGCCTCCGATGGTATATGGGTTTGCAGCATCTTTTCCCATCTCTGTCTTGCTTCATCTGACTGAGATGGAAGAGTATCTCTGAGAGTGGCATATATATGGCCTGCAAGGCCCCTAGAACAAAGTAGCCACTTGGTCAAGGGAGAGCCTTTTCCATGACTCAAATTGGGAGATAAGAGATGTAGGGTGGCGTCCCTAATCTGGAGATATTTCCAGAAATCTGAGTTCGGGATACCCCATAGATGTAAGGATTGAAAAGTCTGCATGGCTTTATATTCAGGGTTTAACAGATCACTCATTTTAGTTATGCCCAACTCCACTCAGTGCTTCCATAAAACTACAGCTCCTCCCATAGTGATATCTGGGTTTTGCCAAATCGGTATGTAAGAAAGTGGGAGGGGATCTAACCTCATCTTACGGTGAAAAGTGAACCAATTAGCTCTAGATGCTATTACCGTGGGCGAAATAAAGTCAACCTTTGTTTTACTGGCCCTAGCTCTTTTAGGACTACTCCTCTGTACAAAAAGGGAAGAAGGATGAGACAGACCCATAATGTCTGCTTCTGGTTGTATCCATTGTGGCAAAAGGGGTGAAGAAACGTGCACCCATTTGACTGTTTGAGCCATAAGGAATGCCCGACGATAGTCCTCCAGCCAGAGAAGATTCCAACCGCCCTTCTTCCAGTGTGACCTCAGCTTAGATCGGCTAAATCTGGGTTTAGATCCCTCCCATAGGAAATCCCCGATTAATTTATCACATATCTGAAACCATTGTTTTGGTAAGGGAACAGGCAGATGCATCAGCAAATAAAAAAGTTTAGGGGCTGAAATCATTTTTAGCGCTGCAATTTTCCCTGCTAGAGTAAGCTTAAGAAATCTCCACCTATCAAAATCTGTCTTAATGGAGGTGAGGAGGGGCTGTACGTTAGTTTGCCATATTGTGTGTCCAATGATGGGGCCATGAAAATCCCCAGGTATGTAATCCCTTCTGGTGCCCAGAGTAAGGTATCTACAGGTATCATTTGCTGTACACAGTGGGAGTTAAGAGGGAGTATTTCTGTCTTACTCTGGTTTATTCGTAGACCTGAATAAGATGAGAAGGTTTCTAGGAGGGTGAGAAGGGAAGGGATAGCCATATGAGCATCTTCCAACAGGAGAAGAAGGTCATCAGCGTACATAAAAGTTGTATAGCCCGTATTCCCTACTAACAGACCTTTTATCTCCGGTTGACTTCTGGTAGCTGCAGCCAGGGGTTTGACAGCTAACACAAACAGCAAGGGGGAGAGTGGGCATCCTTGCCTCATACCTCTGCCCAAAGGGAATGGAGCGGAGAGCATTGAATTTGTGCTAACCCTAGCTAGTGGGCCTTCATATATAGCTTTTATCCTAGAAAGAAATATGTCCTCTAACCCAAAATCAGACAAGGTCATATATAGGTAGTCCCATTCAACGGAATCAAATGCCTTTTTAAAATCGACCGTGACAGCAGCTGCAGGTGTATGTAGGGACTTGGCAAGGGGGATGAAGTTCAGCAGAGTTCTTAAATGGTCTGAACTATGCTGCCCAGATATAAATCCCACCTGTGATGGGTGTACAAGAAGATTCAGTAAAGAGTTAAGTCTGGAAGCTAGGATTTTGCCATACGGATTACTGTCCAGATTTATAAGTGAGATCAGGCGATAACTTCCCGGGTTAGTAGGGTCCTTTCCTTTTTTGGGAATAACCACTATGATTGCCTCCCTCATAGAGGGAGGTAGGGTACCTTTAACTTCTATCTCCTGGAACACTTGGGTTAGTAGGGGTGATATAGTGGGAGCCAGAATCTGATAAAAATCAGCCGTATAGCCATCACTGCCTGGAGATTTCCCTTTTTTCATGTCTTGAATGGCTGCGAGCACTTCCTCTCTGGAAATAGGGAGATCAAGAAGTTGCGCTTGCTCCCTTTTTAATTCAGGCAATCCCAGAGTATTCAAAAAATCCTGTGTGTCTTTATTAGGGTGAGTATGTGTGGAGGAATAAAGGTTTTTGTAGAAGGAGGACATAATATCATTAATATCTCTAGTGGAGGTACCTAACTCCACCTGTTTGTTCCTCAGCCCCGAGATATATCTGCTGCCTTGCTGTTTATGCAGTTGATAGGCAAGCACTTTACCCCTTTTATCTCCACCTTCCCAAAAGGTGTGTTTAAGGTGAAGGATAGCTGCTTCAGCTTTTCTATTTAGAATTTGATTGATTTCAAACCAAATGCTCAAGATGGATTTACCTATAGATGATTGAGTAGATGGAGAGGGCATGGTTTTAAAAATATTCTCAGCCGTAGCCAATCTCTGTTCAAGATTGACCAAGTGCGCTTCCCTTTGCCTATGTTTGGTTGCAGCAAACCCCATAATGCTACCTCGTATTGTAGCCTTAAAAGCTTCCCAGGTATTACCGGCAGAGGTGTCACTTATAGGGTTCTTAGCAAGAAAAAGGGAAACCTCCCTATTAACCCATGGAGTAAAGTCAGGGTCTTTCGCTAGAAGCGGGTCCAATCTCCATTGTTTAGTTGGGGGGGCCACTGGGTCCCAATGTGAAAGAAGCTGGACTAGGGCATGATCTGAAATGCAGCAGGGAAGAATGGAAACATCAAGGGTTTTAGTTGTCAAATTGGATGAGCCGAGCCAAAAGTCCAAATGGCTGTATGAGGCATTTGCTGCTGAATGAAACATATAGTCTCTTACCCTGGGGTGGAATAACCACCACAAGTCTGTAAGCCCTTGGTCTGTGATCATTTGCTGGAGAGCCCGCCCACTTCTAAGGTGTGTTTCTTTCCCCCCGTCATTCCTATCCAGGAGAGGTACCAGCGTGAGGTTGAAGTCCCCACCAATTAACAGGGGACACTGAGGGGGGTTAAATTCCAAAATTGTTTCTGCCAGGGAGTGAAAAAACTGAGGGGTGTCTTCATTGGGGGCGTACATATTACACAGGGTGAGTGGGCCTGTGGGCGTACTATAGGTAGCTAATACCCATCTGCCATCTTGATCTGAACGGGGTCTGTTCCAGTGACCAGGCTAGAGATTTATGGACAAGGATGAGAACCCCATGCTTCCTAGTCTGGGCATTGGAGTGAACTTGTTGACCGACCCAATCTTTTCTCATATGAGTATGGTCCTCCTCGGAGAACTTAGTCTCTTGCAGGAAAGCCACTTGGGACCGGTTACGTTTCAGATGGGCCAGAACCTTTTTTCACTTTATTGGGGAGTTTAGCCCCCTTACATTCCAAGTGTGTATCACAATATCAGACATTTCATTAAGAGCCCCCAGAATATACCAGAGAAGTGAAGACACAGAGACAGGGGGGACAAGACTACGGACAAAAAAATAGGGGTACCTCTATTCGTACAGTATTTGTGGATCACTAAGGTGTTCCTACAAGGGGAATTTAAGCAGTGGCTGTGGGATTATATACCAGGAGTCTATATACTATACACTGTCTGAGATACTTAACAAACTAACTAACTTATCCTACAAAATATTAGAGAGGTTGCGGAAGGACTAAACCGGCTAGAGCCCTAGCCAATGGTATGCCCTAACGCCCTTGGGAGTGGGGAACAGAACGTCCCAAAAAGGGAAGTCAAAAGCTTGTTATTAATTTGCTTGTACCGACTTATTTGGCACCAAGTTAAAGTTCAGAGAGAACAGCTATCCAACTCTTGCACGAGCCATAAGCGGATATATGTACAACCCCTTAGGGTGGAGAGGTACAAACATTTGAGTTCTTAACCTAATATACAATATGTTTATCACACTAATGGCCCAGGCACAGCTATATCCTTGAACCTATACTTCTTAATAGTCATTAATCTATTAACAACAGTATGCCAAAGCTGGGGATATCATATGCAAGGCCTCTAGAATTCTGCAGCCGCAGAACTTTGCACAGAACTTGCAATCTACCGCAGAACTTCTGCGGTGCCACAGAATTCACTCTTCTTGATGTCTTTTTATTAATATTTCTGTTTACTCATAGAATCTGGTTCCCTTCCCCTCGTTTTATATCCAAACTCCCCCATATGCTCAGAATGTGATGTAATCATTGCTGTAATATCATACATTAGCTAATGAAATGGCTGCATTCTGCTACATAAATGAACAGTCACTTATCTACCACAGCTCCCACTGCCAGAGATGGCGGCACAACACATCACACAAGGTGATATTTACTCAACCTGCACTACAGCCTAATACAATTTTCAGTCTTACATTATTGCGCTAGGACCAACTTAAATAAAACCTTGTCAATAGCACAAACTTGTTAAGTGCATACCTCACTTTGTACAAACCTATTTATGCCTTTAAGATATAGAGATACCATCTGAAATGAATACTGTAACTGGTAAAATGAATTTAACTGTAATTTTTAAGAAAAATAGAGTAATTATGGCCAGAAAAGTGGAATATAATAATGTGTAGACCTGTTGAAAGAATAGACCTGTTAAATAAATAATTGCACTGTAAGCATTTTTGCCAGGGTTATTGATTACATATTGTCATTGGTTGATAGAATCACCTAAAAGTTATGGAGAAATGTTGTATGCAGGGACAGCTGTTGGGCCAGAGGGTAACATGCTGTGTTTCCGTGCCGGCAACTCAGGTTCAGAGATTAGCTCTGGGGGCTGGCTGGGCAGCACAAGGATTGGTGGAACACATCACTGCTCAGAACCTGGGAAGGTATGGTGCAGTGTTGTCACATGGTGGACACATTGTGATGGGCTGGAGAGCTCTATCTCACAATCGGTTCACATGCATGTCATGGCCTGATGGTGTTACGCAGTGTGTCAGGGTAAGCAGATTGACATGAAAAATGAGTTTTGCAATAACTCCTCTATTCCATTTCCAAAGGGACCTGTATGAATGCAGATGCAAGTTCATGGAAATTAAAAAATATATATACACACACACACACACACACACACAGTATCTCTGTCTCTCTCACCACACACACACATTTGTATGTATGTTACAGACTGCATATAAATATATATGTGATACACAGTGGGAACCTCATGAGTGGTGTAGAAAGCACATACAAATATGTAAGTGATAGACAGTGGAAACCTCATTAGTGGGATAGATAGCATGCATATAGAAATACCTTATTTATCACATAAGATCCCCTCTACATATGTCATTTATGCAACAGGCTAGGACCTTAAGGGAGAGACATTTGTTTTGCTTTTTTAGGCATAAAATTATTTTTACAAGTCTGTTATTTTTTCAACTAGTGTTACTGTGCTTTCCACCATCCTGATTGTTATAACCACTTACATGAAAGTGAAGTCAGGATGACAAGCTGACACTGTGATGTGGTAGTTTGTTAGTGCCGCAGAACTTCCGCAGAAATTACAAACCACCGCCGTAGAAGTTCTGCGGCAAATGGTAGTCATGCTGCAGAACTTGGTCCCACTGTGCCGCAGAAAAGTAGGGGCCCTGATCATATGGTATCAGTTGAACAGGTCTCTGTTTCTTTCCTGAAACATCACACCCTGTGACAAAAACGTCAGGGAATGAAAAAAGAAAAGAGCCCGCAACCCACTATAGGATTAGCGCCACTTTGTCACACATATAGTAGGCAGTATCAAAGTGAACCCTGCCCATCTTAACATTAGGGTTCAGGACCGGGTAAAAGCTTCTGCTATATAAAGTGAATAGTATTACCTTGAGTAGTTGACAAAGGAGCAATAATGCTATTAGCTATACGGGAGCACTGTATCAGGTACGGCCCAATTCGCACTTAGTTGGTCTGCATCATCACAAAGCCTGTCATCCTATACAGTGCTCCTCCCTTGTTACCACATTATATAGTATAAGTATCCCCAGCATCAACAGAAATTCTGGAGACCAGCTCGTGCCTAATTTAAAAAAAAAAAAAAAAAAAAGAGTGACACAATCATGGGACCCATAAAATGTAACTGGGGGATAAACTATATGTCGAGTGGTCCTCTACTGGACATACTAAACAGAGCTCACTCATAGAACAGTGTGGGAAAGGGCCAAAAGAAAAACCTTAAAATCTCTTTGATGGAAACTGGTGAGCCTTGAAGCACAATGGAGGGGGGGGGTACCGCTGTGTTCCAGACTAAAAAGCAGTGTTATCAGGTAGTTTTATCCCCGGGGAAGTCCCCAAATGTTCAGGTTTTAATGTATTAGTTGGCTAGCCTTATCTGTAGCCTTTACGTTCTGTAAAAAGGAAAAGAAGGAAAATAACCAGGGCCAACATAAAATACGCAGAGCTAACTAGTGTTAGAGCCAGTCCACAGTAGCTAACTGGATCGATCTATATTTAGCCATATAGGCCTCAGTCACCCTCAAGCACATCCCATCTCCGTTCTCTAATGTCTTTCAGCCAACAGCCCCCAAATACTTATCTGAGACTTAAACTGTTATCAATTGTGGAGACTCATAGTTCATGGAGGGTTTAGTGGTTTCGGCTCAACGGGGTCTCTATCGGCGGTTCGGTCTGGAGAGAACCTGGGGTTTGAAGATCAGGCAGTTGACACCGACTTAGACTCTGCACTGTGGACCCAAACTGCATGTGTATCTTGAGGAGCTATCGCGGTCCGAGTCTCCCTTCTCCGTATCCATTTCGGCGCCTGCCTCCGCATCCAAAAGGCCACTCAAAATCGAGAACCGATTATGGGCAAAGTACGGGCTGACATACTCTATTTCTGGTTCAGCTGCTGCCGAGAAGGTTTGGGCCTGCATTGCGGGGGCATGATTCCTCTCGCATGGGTGGCCCCGCTTGGAGTGTGGGGAGGTTGGAGGCCTTTTCCTAATTTTCACAATTCTAGGTTCCAGTCCCACCCAGGGAGCAGGGGAGGAGGGAGGTATCAGAAGAATCTTCTTGTGGCAAATGCCGTTGAGAGGTATTCTCGGCCTGCTCGGAAGACAAAGAGTTCGGGCCATCTGGGCGCATAGTAGCAATAAAGGCCAAGGCTGCTTCTGGTGACAGGAATTGGTGGGCCGTGCCATTTATAGAGATTTGTAACATGCTGGATACCTCAGGGTAAAGGGAATACTCAGCGCGTGTAGCTGTTGTCGTGTTTCGGTGAAGGCCTTACGACAGATTGCTAGGTCTCTTGAGTGATCCTGAAAGATCATAATTTTATGTTCCTTCCATTGGAGTTGGCCTAGCTCCCTAGCCCTTGTTTGGATAGCTTCTTTTTCAGCAAAGTTCAGAATTCGTACTATGACTGGGTGAGGCCTTTCCCCTTGAGCTGGTCTGGGTTGCAGTGTACGATGTGCCCTCTCCATCATGATCTTAGTACCCTGGGGTAATTGTAGAATCTCTGGCAGTGCTTGCTGTAAAAAGGGTAACACTGTCCCACCCTCACAGCCCTCCGGAAAACCAAGAATGCGTAAGTTGTTACGACGACTTCTGTTTTCTAAGTCATCTACTTTCTCTTGTAGAGACCGAATTTGGGCCGCTTGTTCCCTCATAATAGCAGCCTGATTCTGGAGTGCTTCCTCATGCCCTACAGTCTTTTGTTCTACTGCTTCAACTCTCAGATTTGTTTGTTGTATAGAAAAAGCAGAATTGCTCACTGCTAAGGAAAGCGTATCAATACTAGCCATAATAGTCGCAAACATCTCCCTGATCAACGGTTCTTCTTTCTCTTTTAGTAACTGCGCCATACTGTCTACTTGGTTGCTAGATTTTCCGCTCTGAACGCTCATAATTAAGTCAATTATGGTCTGTTTTGTCCCAGAGTCAGCCAGTTGGTAGAGTGAATCTTCGGGTCTTTTAGGATTCCTTTCTCTCTCTTTGGAAATCATCCGAAACAGTATCAATTTAGGGTTCTAGGCTCTTGTGCTTTCAGAGATGTAGAGCTAAGTGGCCATCTTGGTCGAGCATTAGCCGCGCCCCCCCCAAATGCTTTTAGGGTTTGAAATAGGAAATTCCAATTGACCCTATCAAAGGCCTTCTTGGCATTCAGGGAAACCAGAGCTTCAAGAAAATTTGCATCCCTGGACACTGAGAAAACATGAGCCAAGGTGCGTAGGTTTTCTACAGAAGACCTACCCTTCATAAATCCCATTTGTTCTGGCCCTATGAGATCAGGAAGAACTAAACTAATGTGATCAGCCAATAGTTTGGTCAGGATTTTAACATACTGATGGAGAAGTGATATTGGCCAGTAACTTGTTACTAACTCTGGGCTTTTGTCAGGTTTGGGCAAAAGAACAATCAATGCTTCAAACAGAGATTTATCCGTTTCAGCGCCCAAGAAGATATGCTGATACAGTGGCAAAAGTAAGGGAAGTAACTCTTCAGTGAATACTTTATAAAAATTATTGGAAAATCTATCTGGCCCTGGAATCTTCTCTGTGGGAAGATCCTTAATTACTTTAACCAGTTCTGTCTGTGAGACGGGAGATATTAAATTACGTTGCTGTGTTTCTAAAAGGGAAAGCAGAAGAGAATCTTTGAGGTATCTATCCAGATGTTGGTCTAAAGGTGGGTTTGACATGGGACCATATAGCTGGTTATAATAGCAATTAAACTCAGTAACAATATCCACTGGGGAGGTTTTTAAACAGCCGTCCTCCAATGAGCGGACAGACGCAGTAAGTCTGGAAGATTCTTGCTGTTTTATTCTTAAAGCAAGTAAATGACCTGCCTTCTCATCGTGATCTGTATAGGAAGCTTTGGCTTTCAGAATTGTGAATTCCACCTTCTGTCTCAGAAGCTCCAGGTAGGAATCTTTCAGTTTAACAAGTTCCTGTCTAAGTTGCTCAGAGGAATGAGGAGTAAGCTTGGCCTCTATATCCCGAATTTGAGAAAGGGTGGACAATAATTGTTGTTCAATTTTTTTCTTCCGCTTCGGAGCCAAGCCAATCAGTATTCCTCTTAAATAGATTTTTAACGCACACCATTCCACATCTGGCCTACCTGTGGAGTTATGATTGCTGGTAATGAACTGAGCAATGTGGTCAGAAATATATTTAGTTACTCCTGGGTCCTTTAGAAGCTGGTTGTTAAGTTTCCAGTATCCCTACTTTTAGGAAGGGATGATAAAGAGAGCTGGCAGATAACCAGAGAGTGATCTGAGGGAGGCCTGGGTGAATAGATAAGTCCATCACTGTGGGGTATCTGCATGTTTCAAAAATGTCTCAGCTCTTCCTACATGTTTACATCTTTCAGTCTCTCATCACAAATCCTTCTCTTAAATTATCTTGGTTACCCTACTCTGCACCACCTCTACTCTGTCCCTGTCCTTCCTCAAATGCGGTCTCCAAAACTGCACACAGCATTCCAGATGAGGACAAATCACTAAATTATGCAGTTTTAGAAGTGCCTCTCTTCTCCTGCTGCTGAGTCCCCTCCCTAATGCACCTAAGTATCATCTCATAGGCCACAGAGGTATGGGGCACCAAAAGGAAAAGAAGTGGCCAGAAGTACTGTAAGTCATCCTGGACATAGGTTCTGGGTCTGCTGTCTGTACTGGGGTAGTGAACAGACCTCTAGCGAAGGGTGAGGAGATGGATAGGGCATTCAGCGAAGCCATTATCAGGATGGTGATCAAGGGGAAGGTACTGCTAGTTGGTGACTTCAGTCTGCCAGATGTGGAATTGAGCCTTCTAACTGCAGCTTTGTCTAGGAGCAGGAGCATCCTAGACTCCTTACAATGGGCTTTTCTCAGGCAGCTAGTCAAAGAACCTACTAGGGATGGGGCAGTAATGGAGCTGGTGCTTACAAACAGGGGCAGCATTTCATACATGACAGTGGACAGTTCCCTGGGTACCAGTGATCACCACACAGCATGGTTCAACATAAATCAACAGGAGCGGAGGTGAGCCACATGAAGACAAGGGTTCTGACCTTCAGGAGGATTGATTTTAAAGAAATGAGAGACTGCCTCAGAAACTGCCTCAAAGTGGTGATTGCCAGGGAGGTGTAGAGGCACAGTGGGGGGAAATGGGGGGGCATAATTAAAGCAATCGGCCTCTGCATGAAGGAAGTAAGCAAAAGCAGGAGAAAAAAGGAGACCATTATGGTTCTCCAAGAAAGTGGCAAGGATGGCATTCCTGAGCTATAAGGAAAGGCAGAGGGAAGAGGACAGGGAGGTATACCAAACAAAGCAAAAGGAAGCAGGCCAGGCAGTTAGGGGAGCAAAGATACAGACAGAAGAAAGGATTTCAAAAGGAGTTCCTACAGAGGATAAGACTTACTTCAGGTACATAAGTAAGAAGAAGGGAAAGGATAATAAGGATCAGAAGGGTGGCGGGGGAGACTGTGCAGAAGGTGACCAAGAAAAAGCTGACATCTTAAACAGATTAATCTGCTCAGCCTTTCCAGTGGAGGGAGGAGGGAATGGGCCACCCGTGAGAAGCAGTAAGGGGGGGGATACAAGTCCATTTTCAGTGTAAAGAGTCCTGAAGGGACATGCAACCCTGAAGGTGGATAAGGCTAAGGGGCCATATGGGATATACCCCAGGGTACTAAAAGAACTCTAGAAGGTGCTAGCTGCCCCACCGAGAGCCTTGTTCAACAGCTCACTGGAAGCAGGAGTGGTTCTGGAAGACTGGAGAAGGGCTGACATGGTCCCTCTACATAAGAGCAGCAGCAGAGATGAGGCTAACAACTATAGTTCAGTCAGTCTTACTTCAGTGATGGGGAAATTAATTGAAACCCTACTGAAAGAAAGTCTGATAGAGCATCTAGAATACAGTGGGCTGCAGGACCACAAGCAGTACAAATTCATGGGGGGAAGTTTATGCCAAATAAATCTGATAGATTTCTTTGGGTAACCAGGAAAATTGTTTAGGGGGGGCAGCGAATATGGACTATTTGGACTTAGGCAGGGCCAGTGGGATGTTGGGGTGCATAAAAAGGGGTATCTCCAGCAAGAGGAAGGATATGGTATTGCCAGCTGTATCACTCACTGGTGCAACCTCACTTGGAATACTGTGTCCAGTTTTGGAGATCACATCTCAGAAAGGACACAGATAGGGTGGATGTTGTTCAGAGGAGGGTACCTAAAATGGCGTAGGGTTTGCATGGGGAGTCCTACAAGAAGAAACTGAGGGATATCAACATGTACACTCTGGAAGGGAGAAAGATAGGGAGGAAGAGAAGAGAGAGAGAGAGAGAGAGAGAGAGGAAGGAGAGGAGAGAGAGAGAGAGAGGTGACATTATGGAGACCCACAAGTACCTCACAGGGGTGAACAGGGAGCAGGTGGGGAGCCTCTTTCAAATAAGAAAAAGCGCAAGGATCAGGGAGCATGTGATGAAGCTGGGGGGGTAGGTTTCAAACGAGATGTGAGGACATATTTCTTACCTGAAAGAGTAGCCGACAGCTGGTACAGACTGCCAGTGAAATGGGTAGTGGCTAAAAATAGGGGGGGGTCCTTCCAGCATGCATGCATGGGATAATCATAGGAGTGTATTAGAAAGAGTCAGGGAGGTGGGAAGATTCCCCGAGATCAGATATGGTCTGTGGTTGAAGAATAGGCCGGAAATCCTTGGAAAGACTAGGTAGGCCAAGCAGCCTTTTTCTGCCGACGAATTTGGTTTCTATTTGCCTTTCCAACTGTTATATTGCCTTGTGTTGTTGTGTTTAAATTATCAGAAAATATTACCCCATGTTCCTCTCCTCTGTTTTGCTTTCCACTACTACCTATGCCATGCTTTACTCAGTTTTATGATTTTTTGTTCCAATGTGCATTACTTTGCACTTCTTGGTCTTTGATCTTCACTGCTATACTTTTGACCACTCTTCCAATCTACCCACATACCCACATGCTCTTTCATAATTTTGACCCCTTCTTCACTAACTACTCAGCCACAAATCATAGTATCATCCATGGAGTGGCATATTTTGTGCTGTATCACTACCCCAGTGTTGCAGATGAAGATGTTGAAGAGGACCAGTCTCAGGATTGATCCCTGTGGCACACCACGAGTGACCTCCCAGTCCCCTGACAATTCCCCATTAATTACCAACGTCTAGCTATTGACAATCAGTCAGTTTCCCCATGCATCTTGTGAACTTGTTCACCCAGGTCATTCATCTTCTTTAACAGCTATCCATGTGGGATTGAGTCAAAGGCTTTACCGAAGTCAAGGCTCATTATGTCTACCACCTGCCCCTTGTCCTCTGCCTTTGTCACCCTCTCAAAGAAATCAATAAGCTCTGTCTGACACAAGTGCCCCCTTCTCCCATGAAACCATGTTGTCTTTTGTTCTGAAGTCCATTTGCCCCAGAAAAATTGTCAGTCTGTCTCTTATTATGGTCTTGTGCAGCTTACCCACTATAGACATTACACTGACAAGTCTGTATTCCCTGGTTGAAACTTGCTCCGCCAGTGTACAGGGGAACAATATTCACTGTTCTCAGGTCCTTGGGTACTGTTTCTGTGTCCAGTAGATGCTGAAAAGCTCAGTTAGTTGCTCCACTACAGCCTGCCCCATCTCCTTCAGCACACAGGGATTCAGATAGTGATGCTCGGATAGTGCCTTTGTGGATCCAATTGTGATCCAATGGATAGTGGCAATGTCTGACCTGGGATCCGACCTGGGATCTGACCAAGTCAGAGGTTGGATCCCGCACTATCCAATGTTGGATCCAGGGATCCGTGGTCAGATCCAGGGATCTGCAGTCAGATCATGCACTATCCCATGTCGGATCCAGGGATCAGTGGCCAGACCCAGCATCAGATCCAGGGATACGATTGTGGATCCGGGGGATTCGACCTAGATCTGGGACAGTCGGATCCACGGTCAGATAGCGCTACTCTCTGACCGGATCCACTATCTGGCTGAACGTTGGGTATCTGGTGGTATCCTAATTCATAGGATACTATCTGAGCAACATGAAATTCAGCTCATCCCGGTCCATAGACTTTAACCTTCAGTGCGCTTAAACCCTCTAGCACCCTTGTTACCGAGCTTGGGTCCTCATTGATACCCTTACTACCTCCCCCTTTACCCTGATTGGATATCCAGGCAGCAGCCCCATCTCATTTACTGTACATACTAAACAGAAATATTTGTTCAGGATGTTCCCCTTTCCTTTACCCATCTCCTCGCACTGATTTCCTCTCATTAGTCTGACACATTCCTTCCTTATTTTTTCTCTTCTCGCCCGGCCTAACTAACAAAAGAAGGTTTAGTTTCCTTTCCTCATTACCTCTACTATTCTCAACTCCATGTCAACCTTAGCCTTCCTCATGGTCCTTGCAGTCTACTTTATCCTGTTATGAAATTCTACCCTATCCCTCTACTCTCAGCTCATCTGGTATCTTTTGAATGCCTTTTTCTTTGCCCCACAGCCTCCCCCTCTCACTAATAAACCATGTTTTTTTTTCTTACCTCTTTCTTCCCTGTTACCTGTGTCCCTTGTTTTCTACAATTCTGTGGTTGCAGCAGCTGCCAGAGAAGCATGGTGCTGATGCAGAAACAACCCTCTGCTGCAGAAAGACCATGCTTAGTGTAGTAAAGATGGATGTTGTCACTGAACCCCTCCCACCTAAACTGCTAAAATTATTGTGAGAAAGCCTAAAATGATATTAGACTGAGTTTACTGGCAGCTTCATTATACACCACCCCAGCTGCAGTGGTCAGTGGGGTAATCCCTTTACAAAGAAACAAAGAATTTGATGGAAGATAAGGACCACTTGGGCTCACCTAGTCTGCCCATTTTTCCCTGCTTATACTGTCACCGCAGACCCTATTTGCTCTCCAGCTCCCTTCCCCCACTTGCTTACCACTAAGATTCATTGTACATATCCTATCCATGTATGAAGACCACCACTGTTTTTGCCCTCTCCACCTCCACTGGAAGACTGTTCCAGCCATTCACCACTCTTTCAGTGACGAAGTACTTCCTCACATTTCTCTTGAATTTACCCCCCTTCCAGTTTAATTGCATGTCCCTTAGTTCTTGTGCATCTTTTCCTCTGAAAAATACTACCCTCCTGTACCTTTTCTATCTGTGTGAGGTATTTTAGGTGTGTATCATATCCCCCCTCTTCCTTCTTTCTTCCAGGGTGTACATAACATGGTCCCTTATTCTCTCCTTGGGGCTTTTGATGCAGACCCTGCACCATTTTAGTTGCTCTCCTCTGGACAGCCTCCCCTCAGTCTATGTCCTTCCTTTGATATCTCCAGAACCAGACACAGTACTCCATGTTGGGTTTCACCAGCACTCTATACAGTGGCAACACCACTTCCCATCTTCTGCCTGTGATACCATTGCCTATGCATCCCAGCATCTCACTGGCCCATATCCTCTGCCTTGTCCCACTGCCTCACCACCTTGAGGTCATCAGATATGATTACTCCCAGGTCTCTTTCTGGTTTGGTGACCATCAATACCTCATCTCTCATTTTGTATTCTGCATCTGGGTTTCTGTGCCTCAAGTGCATGATTTGGCACTTTTTCACATTGAAACCCAGCTGTCATATCCTTGGCTCCTTCTCGAGTTTTCTTAGATCTCTGCAAATTTTTTCCACCCCTCTGGAGTGTTCACCTTCTTGCAGATTTTGGTGTCATCCACAAAGAGACAGACCTTCCCTTCCATTTCATCTGCAGTGTCACTTATGAATACATTAAAGAGGAATGGTTGCAGTACAGAGTCCTGTGGCACCCCACTAGTCACCCTCCCTTACCCAGAGCAAATTCCATTTACCACCACCCTCTGTTGTCTATCCCTTAACTTACTTGTTGACCAGTTACAATCACTGGACCCACCCCCAAGCTGCTCAGTTACTTTATGAGCCTCCTATGTGGAATGGTGTCAAAAAAACAAATCAAATCCCCTGGCACTCAGCCCTGAAGCTGATGAACATTGTGGCCTTCTACAAATATTGAGTTACTACAGGAAGTCTGCTTTATGAAAAACGTATGAGGCTCAATTCTCAAAGGCTGATGCAGGGCTTTCACAAGCCCTGCGCTGCCCCAAACGCATTGCACCTGATTCACAAAGGTTGTGTGCCTTTGCAACACTTTACCTTCTTTATGGAGACTTTCACCAAATATAGGTGCAAACCCCGTATAAAGGTCCACAGTTAGACCAGCAAAAGCTGGTTTAACTCACGGTATGTGGTGCACAGGATCAAGAATTCCGATTACTGGCCAGGGTATGCAAGTCCCATGAGCCATGTGTTTGATGCCAGAATTGCTTTGTATTGGTTTGCCTGTACATCTGCTGAATTGCCCCAAAATGCCTTTTTGGGGGATTCTTTCAAGGCAACTAGATTTCATTTTGGGGCTTATTTAAGTTGCCAGAGAATGTAAAGCACATTACATAATTGGTGTAGCATCACTGCATAATTACTCATAGTTTGGATGCAGCAAGCATGAGACCCCACCACAGAATGTAGGTCCATTTTGTCGCAGTGTACGGGGTCCCTGCCTAATGCCTTACCACAAAGATCTGCGAGTTCTGATATGTAATTTTTTTCACTTTGCACTTTGATTCCACCTTCTCTGCCCTTGTTACTTATTTCAGTTTCCCCTTCAACATCTCCCTTATTCTATCAAAAATAAAATCTGCCCTCTTAAAGTCTAAGACCTTTGTCTGGGACCAATTCCTCACCACTCCCAGTTATTTTTTTTAAAGAAGTTTTAACTGAAGTTTTGCAGGTCAAACAATTCACTGTTACCTTCTATGTAGCCAGCTGTATACACTGCCTGTAATATTTACAGAAGAAGCAAACTTAATTCTAAACAGACTATACTTTTAAGAAATACTGGAGACAGTCAGCAGACATTAAAGACAGGGAAGTGTCTGGGACATCACATCCCAGAGTTTGGCAACTCAATCGTTAAAAGAAAACCAAGTCTTTGAAATAATACTATTGTAAGTAGAAGCTCCCCGAGGGACCAGACTCCTCCAACCTTTCTGTTAGAATCCCAGCCCCCCCAAGCTTGGGAGAAAAATCATCCTGATTAATGGAGATAAGTTTCAGATTTTGACCATACAGTTTCATACCCACTCGTGTCTCTGAACCCTGTAGGCAAACTTTTTAAGGCTAGCGGCCTGGTTCACCCATGAAGGCCATTCCTTGTTGGGGGGGTGCAGAATCTTTCCAATATGCCAGTATTGTTTGTTTGGTCATTACCAAGGATAAATAAACAAAAGTATAATCCCTTAGGGATATCAAGTCTCCCAACAACACCATATGATCCATCAGTACTATTTTAGTCTGTGTGATTTCTGAGACCATATTCCCCACTTAAGTTTAGCACGTAAACAACTGCGAACGTGCCTAAAACATGTTGGCTGTGTCTACCACAGGAAATTCACATCTGGAACAATTGCCATCTAGGCCCAGATGAAATCTGATAATCTGATAAGGCATGTAGTAGGCCTTCTGTACACAAAAATAGTGAGTATGCTTAAGAGCTCTACTCATGGGGTTCTAATAGCTTCTTCCAAGATTGTTGTCCAGTCTTGGTTATCCCACATAAGCTAATTTCCATCTACCCTTGGCCACTTCGTTAGTTATCTTAGCCTGGCTTAGTATAGTAATGTATAATTTAGAAATTATGTCAGGGCCCCCAGCACCCTGGTCACAGGTAGCAGCTATAGATGATGGTTAATCTACCTTCACAGATTTTCTCTGTAATTTTAGCAGGTAATGATGAAACTTGTCAGTATATATTAAAAAAAATGTGTGGAGGGAAGGTCGTATTTTTTCTTCAGCTAAGCAAAAGTCAGCATTGTACCTGTCTCAAAGGGTGACCCAACAAATAAATACTTTCAGTCTTCCAGAAGTGAAAACCACTATCCTTAAACGCATGCAGAGAGAACATGTCTCATAGTGATATCAATATCTTTACTCCCTGAAGACACTGAATGTGAAAATGTACTTTATATAATATTTTATATAAGTGAAGAAGTATGGGGAAGCAGTACAAATCAGGTCTGATAGCTTGAAAGGTCCTATATAACAGACCTGCAAGTCTAAGTCTTCTGACGAGTAATTTAGGAATATCAACAGAGGGGTGCAAAAGCCCTAGGAGAAACCATGACCTCAATATACTAAGGTGAACAACCCAGTAATAAAATGTAAAATCTGGGAGGCTGAGGCACCCATTAAAATAAGTAGCAGTAAGATGACAGTACTTTTTTCCTGGGGCCTTACTAGCCCAGATCCAAGAGAAGATAACAGATTGCAACTGACAGAAAAAAAACTCTTACATATCGGAACTGGGAAGATCTGAAATAAATACAGAAATTTAGGTATGATGGTCATTTTAACCACATTTATGTGGATGAGGAGAGGAAGAGGAAGGTCCAACCAGGGCATAGTTTCTGCCTCATCCTTGAAATAGGAGGAGTGTAGTTAATACAGTTGTGACGAGGTACCTTTGTAAATGAGCCTCTGGCTCAAAGGTTTCTAAACTGATGTTTAACTAAATAAATAAATAAATAATATGGAAGAGATCTGTGTATTTCAGAATATTAGTTGGCAAATATTTAAACTCATTCTCTGTTCAAGGAAATGGGAGAGATGTTTCAAGTTCCCCAGGATTAGCAGAATACAGAGGCAAAATTATGGATATATCCCAGTTGATCTTGTATCCAGACTGCCCACCTAAGTTAGAAATAATGTTAAAAATTCTAGGGAGGGAGACTGCAGGGTGTGTAATCATAAGCAGCATGTCATCAGCATATAGAAACACTATACTTCTAGCTAAACCAAAATTATTACCATGGCTAGAGGGATGTTCCCCAGTAGCCTTAGCCAGAGGTTCTAAAGCCAGATCAAATAAAAGCAGGGGAAGGGGGCCCCCCCTGTCTGGTACCCCAAGTTAAGCAAAACGATAGAGAAATATAACTGTTTATTAGCATTGTGGCCCATGGATGAAGGTAAATTAACCGAATTATTGAGAGGAACTGATCTCCAAACCTGAAGCCATGCAAAGTAGACCACACATAGTCCCATTCAACATGGTCAATAGAGTTCTCTGCATCAAGTACAACCAGAACCAGAAAAGAAGAAACCTGAGAAGATATAGAGTACCTGCAAAATTATGGAAATGTTAGAAGTGCAGTTGCTGTCCTTAATAAAACCTGACTGATCCAGTGCTATAATTTCCAATCACATTGGCAAAATCTTTGCTTAAGCATTTAACAGTGAGATTGGATGGTAAGATGAAACCAAATTCCTTTGCCTGGTTTCAACAATAAAGTGATAATTGTAAAAAGATGAAGGAAGAGTCAGTCCCCTGCTCCAATGTAACCTGAAAAACTCTAAGTAAAGGACCCAGAGATACTGGAGCCAGATGCTTATAGAGGTCAATTGGACTAGAAGCCGTCCTACATAGGAGCACACTCATGGCTCCCAACACCTCTGCAGATGAGAATGGGGCATCCAATAATACTCTATCTTCTTTTGTGAGAGAAGGTAAATAGGGGAAAGCCAGATCAAAAGAATCGTCCAAAAAGACTGCAAGAGAAGGATCACCCATTGATGCTGTATACAGTGATTGAAAATAAGTGATAGAATTTTGGTTAATACCTTCATTTACTTTATTTTATTTTATTTGATTCTCAGATTAAAACCTTTGAGCTAGAGAGTTCGTTTACAAAGGCTCCATGTCAAACAAGGTACAATCAGATTAACAATGACATTTACATTACAGGTATGGTACAATATTACAAACTCTAAGCAAGTGCATCAGTACAAAATACATGAGAATTGGTTTAGATAACAAAAGCAAGGTTGTCACAGTAGTACAACAGTAGTGGTGGAATAGCCAGACAAAGCTGCTGTGCGTACTTAGCTCATTAGGTGAGGTTGAAGGACGTCCAGGGGGAAGATGGTTAGTGTAGCTGGGGGGGTTGTTAATACTGAATTGAGGGAGGGGCAGATAAGGGGGCAGCATAGGAAGGGGAGGTAGTAATAGGGGTGGATGGATCCACCCAAAAGGAGTTTTCATTAGGAAGGGAATTAGTACAAGCAGGTGTTAAAGTATAGAGGTATGGAGTAGTCGGGCAGGATTGATGTGGATGGGAGCCTAATAGTAAGCAGTGGGGGGGAGTCAGATGTTCTAGAGGTGGGGAAGATCAGAGACTGTGTAAGAGGGGAGGTGGAAAGTGTAATGTCAGGTAAACTCAGTGTAGCATTAGGCCTAGGTATCACAGTCGCACTTACTAAGAGAGGACAGGTGCATTAGCAGCTTCGATTTGAAGGGGCCTAGTTTTGGTTCGGAGACCAGTTCCAAGCCAAGGGAATTTAGCCAGAGGGGAGCCCTATATTCAAAAGATCTTTGCCCTTGCAAGATATGGTGAAATGGGATGTTTAGTCTAGCTTTGCTGGAACCCCTTGTTGGTCTGGAGTTGGTGGAGTGGTTAAGTAGTTGCTGCACTCCAGGCGGTGCAAGACCAAGAGTGGCTTTTTTAGCTAACAAACAGACCTGGTACTGGATCCTGTTGTTTAAATTTAGCCAACCGGTGCTGTTGTGCAGCTCACATGTGTGGGTTAAGTGGTCTGCCCCAGGATGAGTCTGCAGGCTTTGTTTAATGCGGTCTTAATTCTCTTAAGGGAAGTGTCAGTGCCTGCTCCATAGACTACTAGGCCATAATCTATGACTGACAGCACCGATCTGTTGACTGCAAGTCTGATTGCACTCACCGTGAGGCAGTGTCTGTGCCGGTATAGTTGGCCTATTCTGGTGCTGGATGCTTTAGCAACATAGTCAATGCGTGAGCTATAGGAGAGTGAGCCATCGAGGATGACTCCCAGGTATCTAAAGTTGCTGACCATTTCGAGTGTCTCATGCTTATAATTAACTATTTTGAGGGGAAGTGACTTAGAACAATTTTAATGAGAGGTGAACACCATTGTTTTTTTTTTTTTTAGTTAAGCAAGAGCTTGGAATCAAGGAACCATTTTTCCACAGCACTAAAATTGGCTCGCATTCCTTTTTCTAGAGCTTTGGGTGCAGAGTGGCAAGTGTAGAGCACAGAATCATCTGCATATAGAAGGAATATAGTGCTGGCATGTCTTAGGGCGCTCATTCAAGAACAGGCTGAATAGCAGGGGCCCTAATATGGAGCCTTGGGGCACCCCTATGGTGACATTTCTGTGGTCAGATAGAACGTCATGGATCTTGACCTGCTGTATTCTGTTGGAGAGGTAGCTTTGGAGCCAACCCAGAGAGACAGGAGTTATCCCAATGTTGTGTAGTTGGTGGAGAAGCAAATTATGATTGACCGTATCCAAGGCTTTGGTGAGGTCGATAAAAGTGGCCCCCACCAAGAGCCCCCGGTCAAGTTATTCATGATTAACTCCAGTAAATTCAACCAGGGTCATGGAAGTACTATGCGCCTTCCTGAAGCCGTGCTGCTGTGGGCATTGAAGGTTGTACTTTTCTAAGTATTCTACTAACTGGTCATGAACTATTCTATCCAGGGTTTTAGAGAGAGAGGGTAAAATTGAGATTGGCCAGTAGTTGGTGTGGCTTGTTCTGTCTCCACTTTTGAAGATTGGCATGAGGGGAACTTGCCCATAGTTAGTGAGAGGTTTAGGATCCAGGTTGGGGGGGGGTAAGATGTCCAAGGTGAGGGCAAGGATCTTGAGGTCAAGTGAGTCCCCACTGGTTCTAGTTTTCCCTGAGGACTTTTCTCAGGTATTTTTAGCCTCAGCCATGGTGAGACTGTTCAGGTAAAAGGGAGAAGTTGTGATAGCTGTTTGGACAATGTTGCTGCTAAGGGTGGTGCTGGGCTGGGATGGTAGGAAGTCTATGGGAAGCACACCACTTAGGTCTGTAAAGGCCTTGTTGAAGGTATTTGTGATATTTTTCTGATCCTGGGTGATTAGTCCATCAATGTTGAGCAACACAGGAGTGGTTTTGCTCATTCTCCCTGGAAGCGTTTTGATGTTCTCTCAGAATCTGCAGCTGTTGCCCCAGGAGTCATTTAGTTCACTTTTAAAGTAAGATCTTTTAGCTTGGCAGATGGCATTGGTGCACTTATTCCATGCTGCTTTGTATTTGTGGAGGTCAGTGAGAGACTCTGTGCTCCTGGCTTTGTGCCACAGGTTATCCCTTGTTCTCATAAGATCCACGAGCTGCAGTGTAATCCAAGACTTACTGGAACCTTCAATTTTCCTTGTTTTAAAAGGAGCATAAATGTTACAGGCTTTAATGAAGGTGATAATACAGCACTCAATTGCAGTGTCCACATCAGGTGCAGCATAGACCCCTTCCCAGTGTAGCATGTGGAGGTGTGTAGCGAGAGAGCAAGTTGCCCTTCTTTTATGACTCTCGAGGTTATTGTTCTGGGAGGTTTTAGGTGTCTTGTTAGTCCAGGTATATAAGACTGGTGAGTGGTCACTGATTGTGTCAGCAAGCACAGTAGTACTAGTTATGCTTTGTGGCTGGTTAGTTAGTATCCAGTCTATAAGAGTACTAGTGCTGGTCCAACAGTTTACTCGAGCTGGGGACTGGACAAGTTGCACCATATCAATCGCCGCAATTGCATCCATGTATGGAGCTGCATCAGAGGATAACCAATTTATATTGAAATCCCCAAACATTCGGATTTCAGAGTTATCCCAGAGTTGGGATAGGTAGTCTAAAGCTTGTTTGAAGCTGGTTGCTTGATTTTTAGGGGGGAAAGTACACAGGTATAACTGTTAAACGCTTTCCCTGGGAGCTGAGTTGCAGCTGGACTGCAAGCATTTGGGAGCTGTCACCTGTGGTGGGGCAAGGGAGTGCCCTGCCTTGTAGGGTGTCTTTAACATATATGATGCAGCCTCCACCTACCTGGTCATGGTGTAGAGTGCCTTCCCTGTCTCTGATATCCTCTACCAGATTAGCTTGCCTGTCCCATCATAGCTGCCAAGCCAAGATTTTGCCACTCTTATTACCATACTCATAATAGCGGAGGCGAAACTGGTTCTATGCACACTCCCCCTGATCTTGAGAGACCTCTTCTAATAAATGTTGTATACAAAGCACGGGTCAATAATGCTCCAAAGCAGGGGCACACCCACATGCACTGCTTATGGGATTGCAACTCAGTAGTTAAAGTTTGGATCTCTGCCCCTCAAGTACATTTTTGCTAAGCTGTATAGGCTAAAGTCTACCCCTGAATGAATGCTCTAAAAGAGTCCCACAATACTCTATGCCTAGATCATCCACTGTCCTTCATTATTTATTGATTTAAATTTGGTAACTGGGTAGGCCTGCTGGAACCATTACAGTCCCTTTTTCAGGGGTGACCCAGAATTAATTACAGGTAGTGTTGCATAGACATTTTACATAGAACAAGAAAGATAATTGATCACATTACAACATAAAGTAACTGAGGACATATGTTAATACAATGAACAATTGAGTATATATTACAAAAAGGGTACATGATCTTGACAGACATTCACTAGCAACCACCACATTAAGAGAGGGAGGTGGTGGAAGCCAAAGATCACAGTGCAATTACTTCCTCATTAATACATGGACCAAGTCCCTAGCTTGAATCCCAGTTATTACAAGGCAGTAATTTATTGGGGTTGTTCCACTATGGGATTCAGATCCCTCATGACAGTTACACTAGTCTAGGCGTGCATTCTCCCATCGCCCAGAGTACTAAGGGGACTTTTGTGGAGAAATTAGCAGTAGCAAATGCAGATTCTCAGCTTCATTAGATGAGCCTTGAGTCCACTCTTAAATTCCCCTAAGGAGTTGCATTCCTGGAGCTTTCCTGGCAATGTGTTCCAAAGGTGTGGTATATACACAGAGAAGGACCGCTGTCCTTGGGAGGACCTAACTTTTTGGACTTGAAGTAGCTGCTGGCTGGAGAATCTGAGGCTCCTACTGCTTTGTTTGGGAACTACTGTGCCAGACAGGCTGGGGGAGCATTTTTAAGTCTGAGTTTGTGGGTCAAGCACATAGCTGGATATTTGAGTCTGCCTTCTAGAGGGGGGCCAATTTAGGGTGTGGAGCACTTGATAGTGGTGCTCCATGGGTGAGGCCCAGTGACGAACCTGCTTTTCCTATGGTATAAGGTTCTACATTTCTGGATTTCTGTACCTTTAACTGAATATAGAACCAGAAATTCATATAACAAGGAAGGTAACAGGGTGCCAGTTGCAACTTCTAGTCAAGAATCCTTTGTTAGGAAAGGACTGAGATGATATAGTAGACCTAGTTTCTGATTCAAGGTCTTGTTCAGCTGGTCAATATGTACTTTAAAGGTGCAGTCTCGATCTAGTAAGCCTCCTAAATACTTAATGGTGTTGACAACGCCAACATTTGAACCATCTGTGAGAGTGGGAGTAAAAAATTTAGATCTATCTGATCCCAGGCTGTTAGGGCCAAATAATATGGCCTTTATCTTTTTTCCATTCAAAACAAGTTTATTGCTCATCAGCCAACTCTCAAGAAGCAGAACGTTATTCTTTAAGGAGTGATTCAGTTGGGCTATGTCGTGAGAGGCCCTGTATAATACTGCATCATCTGCATACAAGGTCAGATTTGCATCACCACAGTGTTTAGGCATATCATTTATAAATAAGGAGAATAACAGAGTCCCCAGTATAGACCGCTGGGGTACTCCATCAAGTATCGGACATTTCTCAGAGAGTGAGCCTTGCCATCTAACTAGCTGTGACTTTCGCTGGAGGTAGTCCGAGAACCAATGTGCTGTGAGGCTATCTAGGCTTAGATAATTTAATTTCATAATGAGTAGCTGATGATCTACTAAATCGAAGGCCTTGGTGAGGTCAATAAAGACCGCATCTGTTTTGAGTCCATTATCTGAGGCTAAGTAGATGTCCATTGTGAGCTTGACAAGAGCAGTATTGGTTCCATGTTTTTTCTGAAGCCATGCTGCTGATTAGTTAAAAGCTTGTGTTGCTCAATATAGTCAATGATTTGACTGTACATGATCCTTTCCAACACTTTACTTAGGATGCTTAGTAGTGATGTGGGCCTATTGTTTTCAACAAGCTCTCGTGACCCACCTTTGTAGATTGGCATGACCAGGGCCACTTTCCACAGTGCAGAAACTTTCCCTTAAAGGGGGGCTCTATTATAAAGTCAAATAATAGGGGAGGCAATAATTGGAGTGGCATTGTTAAGTAGTTTGGGTTCCAGTTTGTTATAGACTGCTTTCCCAGTAGTTTTTATATTTTTTAGAAGTTTTAGTACTTCTTTTTTGGATACTATTTTGAAATGAAAGTTGGGGGGAGGTAATGTTGATAGTCTGTCATTTTCCTGAAGATACTGCTTAATGTCCTGCATTAATTGCTCATGAAGGGTGTATCTGTTAACATCACCTGGTCCATTTTTCAGACGTGATCCTGGGCAATGTTAACTAACAGCATACACGATAATTTCAAAGAAGACATATCCTTCCTTTGTGACCATAACTTTATATAATGTATGGTGGAATGTCATTCTAAATCTCTTCATCTCAGCTGAAACCTTGTTGCCAGTTCAAAGGTTATGGAATGCAGTTGTCCCTTCTGAGGTACAACAACATTCCAGCTGATCTGAAAAGTGCATGAGCTACAAGCAACAGAAATGACAAGATCAGCCAAAGAAACTCTCATGGTGGTGGTGGCATGATCACTCAAACTTGCAACCCAAACAGATCAATCACATACCACAAAAATAAATGCAGGATCAACCAGATATTTGCAGTTAAAATGAAATAAAGGATCAATCAGATATCTAAAATGATTTACAAATTAGATGTCTGCTCCCTAGAAACCACACATCTCACCCAAGCAACCAGCCTTAACTACCGGAATAGGACGTGGAAACAAACAATTTTTAGTTTCTATTTAAAAATAAAAAAGTGTTTAAACTGTATTTATTTTGTTCAGGGGGCAGTATACACTATAAAAAATACTGGATGGGCAACTCTATGCCCAACCAGTGCAGTGTGCCACCTTGGGGTTCTATTCCCATGGACCTCTTGAGCTATGCTCTCGAGGAAGGGAATCAGAATCCCTCTGTGGCACACACACTAGTTATGCATAGTTGCCCATTCAGTATTCTCTATCTATTCTTGTGTATAAATGGTCTGCTGGAGAGAAAAAGGAATAATCACGAGCCTGAGGAAAAATAAATCTCTAAGCATCACAAAATCTCAGTTAAAAACATTGTTCCTTCACATATTTTGCAACTCTGGAGAGGGTAAATGGGGTCAAAGATAAGTGACCTAATATTGGGTTAGCAACAAAAGTGAAATCCCCTGCCTAAATAATCCTACCTATAAACCTACCAGAATTAGCCAAAGTTGCTTAAAGAAGCCAAGGTCCTTAGATCTGGGGGTGCATAAATTAAGAATGTGGACTGGTACACCATAAAGAGAACCAGAAAACAAGACCCATGTATCCAATTCAGCTCGCTATTGAGATGATATTGTATGCAGCAGATCACTTTTAATTAAAACAGCCACTCTTCTAGCCTGAGAAGTGAATGAAGATTAGACCACCTGTCCCAACCAATGTCACCTCAATTAAATATGCTCTTTGTCAAGCAAATACATCTCCTGAAGAAGAGCCATGTCTGCTCCCAGGAACTTGCAGTGAAACAACTTCTTTAACTTCACTGAATTACTGAGGCTCTTAGCATTCAAAGTTAATATATGTAGGGAAGTCATGGGTCTGAGATAATTACCCTCACCATCAGCCCACCCTCACTGTCATGCATCTTGGAAACCCCCACATCCACAATACATTGAGTTGGTCAGTTCACATCAATAATTTAATCAAAACTGTAGGGAAAAAAATGAGGAGCCCTTTATAGAGTTAAAACTTGTATGAATCCGGATATTAGAAAAAGAGTAGTAAATTCTATGGTAATTCCTATTTTTGATTATGGGGATTTCCTTTATGCCTGTGGTAAAAAAGGTGATCTGGAATGTTTGAAAGTCTGCCATGGTAGACTAGCTAGATTTATTCTAGAAGATCCCCGTTATACACACAAGTGCTTTTTATATAACCAGCTACAGTATGCTGGTTAACCTTATATGAAAGTAGACAGGAGCATCTTCTGATGTTTGTGTATAAAGGCCTACATGGTAGACTTCCTCCTTATATTTCTAAGAATCTGTTTTACAGGGAAAAACTTGTAACCCTGAGATCAGCTTCTGTTTCTGACTTGGTAATCCCAAAATGTAATCTTGAGATTGGCCGTCAATCAGTTTTTTACAGAGGCCCATTTGAGTGGAACAAAATTCTGTCAAATATAAGATCCCCCACAGGAAAGAAGCCATGGTCAAAGATTCAGTCCTGCTTTAGGAGGACAATGGGTGACATTAGACAGTGTTGTCATACTTCGCCCTGAAACCTCTTAGCAAAACTCATTGCCCGAGTTGCCTTGTTAATGTTATTTATTGGTTGGTTCCTGTCTAGACTGCCAATTATGAATTTATGTACCTACAGTAAAAATGTCATGTTATATTGTATTGTGTTTGCAACTATGTATCAATGTGTTTCAATGCAAAAGGATCTCATTGTAAATTAGTTTTATTTCAATCAAGATTATCCTGGTTCATGTAAAAATATGAATAAAATATTTTACTAGTACTACTACTACAATATGATCTCAGATATCAACGTTGCCAAAAACCAAAATCCTCCTGTCACCAACCCAGTCTCTTGGGGTCACATATTAACCCCCGCATTATGCCCCCAATGCATGCATTATCATACACTCACATATGCTCAGAGAGTAGCAAAACCATAACAGTCTGTGACCTGCCACACAGAAGAAAAACAAAGGAAAGAGGTATTGCGAGGCAATTGCACCATCAACCAACAACTCATGGAACAATAACAAGAAAAAATAAAACCACAGTAAACACGAAAATGAAAATAATAGAGAGGAAGAACCCCCCTAAAACGTTGGGGGAAACCAGTTGAAAACAATAAAGGAAGTCATTAGTCAACTACCCCTAACCCAAGGAAGGCCCTCTAGATCAGGAAGGCTGAAAACACCCAAATGGAGATGCTCACCAAGGCTAACTATGACTATTCCCAAATAATACGCAATAGCGGAGCCCAGAAAAGGATTGTGTGTACTCCAACAGTCCCAAGGGAAGGGAAGGAAGGGAAAATGAAAAGCAAGGAACACAAGGAATATGTTCACCTTAGTTAGGGGAATAGAGGGAAAACATATAAAGCCCCCAAGTGTTTCTGTTAAATTCTTTAAATAAGTACATAACTATGTTATTAAAAGAGAACTTCCAAGTCCAATCTGGCAAAGATGAACTCCCAAGCTGATACATCATAATAACCTGAGCCCTTATTCCTAGCTGAGGGCATAATAGCCCATTTATAATAATAAAAAAAATAAAAGCTGCTAACATTGGACTATACTGCACCCCCTCCCAGTCTCTTATACAAAGAAAAAACTTTACGTTAACTGTCAACTAGGATCACACCTAAGGAGCTCAAACCAATAGTAAAAATGGGAGGCAACCTTAAAGAGATTGTGTGACCCAACATTCTAGGCTTCACCGCCCACTACCCCAGGGCGGCGATAGCCCCTCTGTGGAGAAACTATATAATTTTTTTTACTCACTGTGAAACATTTGGGAAGGGATCATAATACTTGCCAAACTGGGAGCCAGCTGATCCCTTCTCACTTCCTAGTCTGCCTGATCCACCCCGGTGCTCCCCCGGTTTGTGACATTTAACCAGGGAGAGTGCAGGGACGCGCCCCATTCAAGTCTAAGGGGTGAATTTTTAAAATTATTTTACAAAACTTTAAACTAACATTTGACAAAAAAGAAAGCCTTAATAATAATAATACTTTATTTGTTGTGCGACTTTCAGGCATCAAGGCACAGTACAATAAGACAATAAAATACAAAGAAATCAACACCATAAAAACAATACAAATCAGCAATCGATACAGCCATACGCTTTTACTCAAAGGAAAGATTTCAAGGCCTGTTTAAAACTCCCCAAGGTTGTACACTCCCTAATCCGACAGGGTAGAGAATTCCAAAGGGAGGGGGCTGCAAACATAAAAGCACGGGCCCAAGCAGCTTTTAAAGTTACCCTTGGGATCTCTAGCAACCCCTCGTCGGCTGAGGTCTCACAGGGTGGTAAGGGATCAGGAGTTCTTTCAGGTAATCAGGGCCATCACTTAACTAATAGGGTTCCTATTAGTTGAGCAGTGGATTTCATTTTTATCAAATGTTAGTTTAAAGTTTAGTAAAATCGTTTTAAAAATTAGCCCCATAAACTTGAATGGGGTGCATCCCCACGCTCTCCCTGGTAAACGTCACAAAACAGGAGAGTGCAGGGGTGGAGCAGGCAGACTAGAAAGTGAGAAGGGATTTGCTGGCTCTCAGTTTGGCATGTATTATGATCCCTTCCCAAATGTTACACAGTGAGTAAAAAATTATAACTTTTCCACAGAGGGGCTATCACCGCCCTCGGGTAGCGGGCTGTGAAGTCCAAAATGTTTTCTTTTTAAATCACACGCTTACTTTAAAGAGTAAAAAACATTGTAATTAAGTATCAAATAGCAACGTAATGCAGGTCCATGCAGGGTGAAATTATCAGGTCCTGAACTTCTTCTTCAGCCATGAGTTGAAACAAGTGATCAGAAGAATCTTCCCCTTCCCTACTCCAAACTGACAGAACTTCAGAAAAAAATCAAAGAGGCTGCTACCAGCTTGAGCCCCCATCAACCTCCTAAACCTCCTCCAAGGGACTGCAAGCCAGCTCATTAATCCACAGATGAACAGTAACAATGACATCCAGTCCATCTCCCCTTCCCACTCCCCAATGATTTTTCTACTCTGCTAGCATCCCTCCCAACAGAAGTGAAGAAATATTCCTTCCCATCCCTGCTAACCTCCCCAACAAGCTACATCACATGCCCCCAGGTCCTGGTGCTCTTTTTCATTTGAAAGAGAATCCCCTCCTGAACCTTGATCACCCCTCTGAGGTACTTGTAGTTCTCTATCACATTCCCTCTCACTCTCCTCTCTTCCAGGGTATACATGTTGAGATCCCTCAGTCTCCCTTCATAGGGCTTATGATGCAACCCCTCAGTTACCCTCCCTTGACTGCATCCACCCTGTCTATATCCTTTTTAAAGTGCGGCCTCCAGAACTGGACATAATACTCCAGGTGGGGTCTCACCAGCGAGCCATAAAGTGGTAGCACCACCTACTTTCTCCTACTGGAAATATCCATACCTATGCACCCCAAAATCCTACTAGCCCTACTCACTGCTTTGTAACACTACCCTGCCACTTTGAGAGAATAAAACATTTAAAGTTTATTAGAAAATGGCAAAGTAAATCTTAGCTTTCTGATTGGCTAGGAGACCTACATTAGCGGGCTGGTATTTTCTGATAAAGCCCACTAAAAAACAAGTACCAGTTTGGGGTGCCCCATTACTTGGAATATCATTGGGTGCCCTGAATTTTCAAACTCACTAGCTGCCATCTTTATCTCTTGCCTTGTGAGTGAGTTGGCAGCTGGGCAAGCAATCTTCACCCTGACACCGCCCTGGTAACCAGCCACAAACAAACCACCCCCACGATCTAAGCAATCACATTTTTTTAACAAAATGAAAGTACCTTTATTTTTTTTTCTCTGTAGTTAGTAGCACACATTTTGAGTTTCCTGTCCGATTGCGCCTGACAGCGCGCCATTCCCGCTCTACCACTGGCTGCTTGCTTCCCAGGCTACCAGCTAAAAACACAGTTCAACAGCTACAGTAAAAACACTGTTAACTGCAGTAAAACAAGTAGTTTGTTTTCCAAATCCACCACACTGTTAACAGTCCTTCTCGACTCCACTTCCAACACCACCACCCATTTCATCTCTCCCTGACAGTGCATGTGCAAAATTGCAGAGTTTGCCTCCTGACCTCCCATGCTGACAAAACCAGGAACGAGAAAAGAGAAACCATCTAAAAACATTGTCGACATTTTTTTAACCAACTACAGTACCTGACCTCAGCCCTGTGAGTCTGTTGCCTGATTGTAGCACTACTGTCCTTCCCAATTCAAGATCGGCATCAGTATCCCACACAAACTAATGGGTGAGGGGGGGTTGTAAGGTGGCCATCTTAGCATGAAAATAAAACAAAAAACAACATGCTGTCTGTGTGTTGGGGAGAAGAACCCTCTCACCAGTGAAGTAATCATAAAAGACAGCATTACCATCTCCTGGCAAACGTACCAGTGGAAGGACTATTTTACAGGAAAAAAACAGCTTTACCATCATTTGTGCAATTTTTTTTGTTCTTTTCACACTTTTTATTTGTTATATACAAATGCAATGTGTAGCCATTTTCTAAGCACAATAATACCCTCCAAAGTGGGCGGTATTGGGGAATACCAGACTTTTCAGGGGCTATAATGCCATCTGACTGTGGTGTTGGACTCATTATGCCACTGGACAGTCTGGTATTCCTCAATACTGCCCCACCCTGTCGGTTATTATTGCTTACATATTTGTTCTCTGGAACTGCTTTGGTATATATTTCCTATATTGTGCCTGACTATTCCTCCTCTACACTTGCTTGTGACTGCTTAAAATCCTTGTGTGCAAGCAGCATGTCTCTGGAGCCTTAGGGAGCTGAGGTGGTCAAGATTAACCTGTGACGTGGACTGTAATAATTTTCTTTGTCTCTTTGCATAATAATTATCAAGAAATCATATTGCATAAAATAATGGACCATATATTGGTCAAAGCCTAAATGGCTTTACATAGAAGCATAGAATTTGACAGCAGATAAGGACCGCTCGGCCCAACTTGTCTGCTCATTTTCCCTATCTACTGCATTTACCACATATCCCAATTTATCTGCAGCTTACCCTCTCTAGAGTACCCTCTATCCCATGCATTCTTCAATTCCCCTACCATTTTTGCACCCACCACCTCTGCAGGGAGGGTGTTCCTTGTATCCAGCACCCTTTCTGTGAAAAAATACTTCCTCACATTACCTCTGAGTTTTCCCCCCCAGCCTCATATCATGACCCCTTGTTCTCAAACATCTTGTTTTTTGAAAGATGCTACCCTCTTATACCTTATTTATACTGTTGAGGTACTTGAAGGTCTCTATGATATCTCCCACCTCTCTCCTCTCCTCCCCTCCAGGGAATACATATTGAGGTCCTCTAGTCTCTCTTCATATGACTTCAGGTATAGTCCTTTCACCATTTTTGTTTCCCTTCTCTGAACCACCTCCACTCTATCTATGTTCTTCAGGAGATGCAGTCTCCAGAACTGGACACAGTACTCCAGATGAGGTCTCTCCAGTGATCTGTACAGTGGCAACACCTCCTTCTGTTTTTGCTGGTGATACTGCTCCCTATGCACCCTAGCATACCACTGGTTCTCCCTACAGCATTTTGCACACTGTTTGGTCACCTTTAGGTCCACATATATGATTACCCCCAGGTCCCTTTCCTGTTTGGTGGCCGTCAGTACCTTTCCCCCCATCATGAACTCCTCCCCTGGATTTCTGTTCCCCAAAAGTATGATTTTGCACTTCTTTGCATTTAATTTTAGCTCCCACACTCTTGACCCCTCCTTAAGCTTGCTTAGGTCACTTTTCATTTTCTCCACCCCCGGAGTGTCAACCCTTGTTTCAAATCTTAGTGTCATCTGCAAAGAGGCATACCTTCCCTTTCAGCCCCTCTACAATTTTGCTTATGAAGACATTGATGCAGGCTGGTCCCAGCACTGATCCCTGGGGCACCCCTCTCTGTTCAGATTGAACTCCATTCACCACTACCCTCTGTGTCCTATTGCTCAACCAATTTTGGACTCAGTATACCACCCTGGGACCCATTCCAAAGCTGCTCAACTTGTTTACTGGCCTCATATGTGGGACAGTGTCAAAGGCCTTACTGAAATCTAGGTAGGCCACATCCACCGACCCTCCCTTATCTACCTCCCTGGTCACCCAGTCAAAGAAATCCATAAGATTTATTTGACAAGACCTTCCTGCTGCTTTGGATCATGTGCTCCACTGGATTTAAGATATATCACAATCATTTCCTTAAGCAGTGATTCCATTAATTTTCCCACCACTGAGGTCAGACTGACTCGCCTGTAATTACCAGCCTCTTCTCTGCTCCTACTTTTGTGGAGAGGTGCTACATTTGACCTCTTCTAGTCCTCTGGAACCACACCTGTTTCCAGCGACCTGTTGAACAGGGCTGTCAATGGTGCTGCCAGCATCTAAGTTCTATTAATATTCTGGGATGTAACCCATCCGGCCCCATTGCCTTGTCCACTTTCAGATTTGCGAGTTCCTTTAGGATGCTCTCCTCCGTAAATGGACTGGTGTCCACCTTCTTTCGATTTGTGCTTTTACCATCTAGCTGTGGTACCTCTCCTCCCCCTTCAACTCTTAATTCTGAACAAAAATATTTGTTCAGGACTGCTGCTTTTTCTACGTCCCCCTCCACACACTCTCCTCCTTCCCCTTTTAGCCTCACAATCCCACCACTGGATTTTTTTCTTTCACTGACATACCTGGAAAAGGTCTTATCTCCCTCCTTTATGATATAAAGTAAGGTGAAGCCCAGTGATGTATTCTCTGTGACATGGCTGGATCAGCCATAAATCAAAGTTGTTGGGGGAGCAGCAATCTGAATTCTACTTTCATCTTTGGGTGATAGTAACATGATTTGATTGGATGTTTATCTGTGAGCCACAGATCGCAGATTCTTGTTTTAGATACTGTGATACTGATATTAAGGTCTTTGTAATCAACTACATGGGGACATCCTTTATTTACTAAAAGACTTTGACAAGGAAATGCCTACTGAGTCAAAATAGCGTGTTTCCAGAGGCATCCTGGCTGGGGGTGGGTACTGGGGGGACAATACGGCAGTACTACTACAAAAGTGACAGTGAAACAGCAGTATAAACACACAGTTTCTCTCTGCAGGTCAATGCATTATTCTAGAAAATGTGTTCATAAAAGGAAATAGGTCGAATCCAGTCTGTTTATAGTCCTCTACCATAAGATGCCTTCCTAGAAAGGCGATACACATTCCTGTAGTAAACTGTATTTTTGAATGAAATTATAACAATAAAAATTACAGTACTGCATATCTTCTGATTGTTTAAAGTCTAACAGAACTATAAGCAACAAGTTTTAAAGGGATACTGTCAGCTTTTTTATGACTTCAAGAGTTTTCCCCTTATATGTTATTTCTGACCCTTTCTGAAAATACTGTGCCCACAGAATTTGAACATATACGTAGATCTGTAAAAATATTAATAATAATAATAATAATTTTATTTATATAGCACCTTTCAATGTATCAAGGCACTGTACAAATTAAAATCATAGATTCAAATTCCAATACAAGACTTCAAAACATATAAAAATGCATCATAAAAGCATAATAAATTATAATAAAATTCCAATCATATTACAATTAACTTAGCTATCCAAGAAGGCCATTTTCCATAAATATGATTTCAAGTCTTTCTTAAATATTACATTTAGCAATTATTTTGACCAACCGTAAGTCCCATCAGCTACTTCTCCTGCACATCCATGGTGACATTGGCGCTGAGGGGTACACTTGTTCATAAATGAGTATTGAAAAAAATATTGCGGCTGAGTAACATATACTGCCCATTCCTGAACTGTATAAACTGATGCCCATGTAACCTCGTCATTGTGTAACTTTTGGTTACAACCCCTGCCTTGTGGGCTCAAACAAGGTTGAGGGGCCTGGGCTCTGTTGTTCTGGATAGGGAGAGTTTGTTTCCAGAGATAAAACAAACAGCAGGGTGCCTCCACCTAGAGAACAGTTAAATTTTCCCTGATGATAATTTGATACAACTCCCTTGGATACTATACCTACCCACCTCCCCTCACAGTCACCCAACACACAGAATGCCAACCCTTGTTGCAGTATTTCAAAATACATATAATTATCTGCTCACAGACAGTGTTTAAAAAGGTTAACTAATAATTTATTCACAAAAGAGGTAGGACTGAGGTAGGGAACATAGGATGCAGGAAAAGCAGTGATGCAAACATTTAATATGCATACGTAAACATTAACAGAACCCCACTTACAACAGTAGCATTGGTGCCCACCTCCACCTGCCTACACAATGAGACCCTAGCTCTTTTACTCCCATCTGGTACTAGATTTGCCCCATTTACTTACATTGAGAGCTCCCACAGTTAATCTGGGTACCTAGCTGGAGCAGTTGCTGGCTTGAGAATGGTGCAGCTGGTTGGCCAGCATTGGTGCACTGTTAAAATATTTTTCAACACAAACCCTTTGAACTGATGCAGGCACTATTTTTCTGATTAGAACTAACACTCCTGGCCTGATGATCAAACAGTAACTTTGAAAGAACAACATATAAACACCATCAGTTGCAGAGCAGGCCCTTTATTGACTCATGGTTCTAAAGACTCGGAAGGCAGGGTCTGAGCAGCAATAGTTCTCTTCTTCTATAGCTCTGAGGTACTTTGAACAAGGTTGCAGCTTACTTGGTGGCAGCAGGCGTCTTGCATTGGGTCACCTCACTGCAGAGTGGCAGACTCTTGCAGCTTGTCACCTTCTCAATGCGTTGTTACAGGTGCTGGAACACAGCAGTGCTGGGGACCAGGGCCAAACTCTTCACCCCACACATCTAGGCATCCAGCTCTCAGAGGAAGATGATGGGTAATGCCTGGCTGTGACACTACCTGGCCAATTCCCCAGACTGTCCTCTGTGGGCTAGCAGACATGGATCCCTCCTGAAGCATGTTTGTTTGTTTGTTTTATTTATTTATTTATACTGATAGGACCATGGGCCAAAAAGACCCGTTTTCATGGGCAATCAGTGTACAAATAACATTTACATACAATATAAATACATACAACTTAAAAAAAGACAGATATAAATAAATATATTACAACATTATCATTCAATAACATTTACACTTACATTCTGTAAAAAGATATTCTTTCAACTTATGCCTAAAAGAACAAAGGGAAAGGTTCATACAGTTAAAAACTGATTGTACTGTGTTAAGAAAAGTGGGTAACATATAGGATAGTGCCCTTTGTCCAAGGGAAGTGCACATTTTTGGAATGCTAAGAGAAAATTTAACTGTTGACCATGTATTTACCCATGAGTTCTGCTTTTTAAAAATTAGAGAAAAACAATCAGGGACTCTATTAAGTATCACCTTTTTTGCCAAAATACCCAATTGAAGTTTATATCTACCGTCCAAAGGAAGCCAACCCACTTGCTCTAAAAGATTATAATGATGGACCCTTAGTGGGGATTTCACTACAAATCTACCAACTGAATTAAGTAATACTTTTCCCTTGGATAACAATCCCTCCCTTGCAGAATAGTAAAACAAAACCCCAGAATCAATTAATGGTAGTAAAAAACTTTGAGCCAACAAAAGACGTGTAGTATCTGTGAGTAAAGGAGATAACCTATATAAGGCCCCTATATGCTGGTGAGTTACCTTTACTATATGGAGAATATGAGCTTCATAGGAAAGATTCTCATCCATCAATAAACCTAGGTACTGAAATTGTTTAACTTGTTCAATCAAAGTACCAGAAACCGTGTATAATGACAATATAGGGTCCATTTTCAATCTTTTTTTAGTATTTGCAAAAACTATGGATTTAGTTTTTTTCACATTTAAAACCAATCCATGAACTCTGAACCAATTCTGTGCCTCCAAAAAATCGTCAGCTAAATCTTTCTGTACATTTTCAAAAAGAGGACCACTTGTGAGGACCACTGCATTGTCAGCATATAAAAAAAATTGAGATCTGGTACAAACAGAAGGTAAGGTATTAAGAAAAAGACTAAGCAAAAGGGGACCCAAAATAGAACCTTGGGGAACACCAAGTGAAATCTTAGAAGAAGAAAGTTGACCACTAACCCTTGTGACCTGTGTGCGATCAGCCTGGTAATTACCCAGCCAGTCCCCAACATCCTTAGAAATTCCCAAATTAACTAAAGAAGACAGCAAAAAATGGTGATTGACCAAATCAAATGCCTTGGTGAGGTCCACGAACATGGCCTCAGTAAACTGGCTCTTATCAAGGACCTCATGCACCATGCTCGTGAACCCCACCAAGGCAGTTGTGATACTCTGTCCTGGCCTAAAGCCATGCTGTGCAGATGTTAAAACATTATATTTAGACAAGTACTCCATAGTTTGGTCAAAAATGCCCCTTTCCAATACTTTTGAGATAGGGGCTAATAAAGAAATGGGACGATAATTAGATTTATCAGAAACATCACCCACTTTAAAAATAGGAACAATAGTAGACTCTTTCCAAATCTTAGGAAAACTAGACCCACATAAAGATAAATTAAAAAAAATAGCAGAAAGGGGAAAACAAAGAAGATCAGCAGTGGTCCTCACAAGTCGAAAATCTATACCATCCTTACCCACAGACGGACGAGGGTCCATTGATAGGAGGTATTTCAAAACACCACCTGGTAACAAAGATTGAAAGTAAAACATTGGCATATTCAAAGCCAAATCTTCCTGGGGTACCCTAACTTGCAGCAATGTATTCCCAATTAGATACTTGGAATAATCAGAAAAATAATCATTAAGTTCCTGGGCAATTTTAGATGAGTCAGTAATAATACCATTCTTAGTTTGTAGGCATTAAATAGCTGAAGTATGCTTATTCCCAGTAAGTTCATGAATTAACTTCCAGGTTTCAGAAACATTCCTTCCCTGAAAGTCCTTCTGCCTCTCAAGGAAATAATTTCTTTTTAGTCATCTGACCATGGCTTTACATGTATTTCTTGCCTGTTTATATAAAACTAGACTAAATCACCTCCCAGGGTTACAGCTGGCAATCAATCTCTCAGGTATTTTCAACAACAGGTTCAACCCACAAAGCAGCTTTGCTTATTTCAAATTGGCTTCCCAGACAATTGGAGTTTTCTGAAGGCATATCCTGACTCTGGGTGTTTCAACCACAGGTCCGAACTCCAATCTTTTGGCAAGAACGCAGTCCAACCTTCCTCACAGGCTGAGGGCTTCTCTCAGATGCTTCAATTTTTTTAAAACAAACTGTTCTTCATGCTCAAATTCTGGCTTTCCAGATTATTGAATGCCTTGGTCAAGACTCCTAGAAGGTGGCTGTGGAAGCCTTAGGTCAACTTCCTAACTTTTCTCAGGCACAGTCTGAGTCCCCCTGTCTCACAGAGAGCTTCAGGCAGACTGCCTCAAGATGAGAAAACTCTTCAAAGTCAGAGGTGAATATGGCAGCAGCATCTGATTGATTGACACAGCTGTCCATCTGCAGAATTAATACACATTAAGTCCACTCGATATCTGACTGGATGCTGCTGAAAGTATCAAGAGCATTGTCTTATCCCTGTACCCAGGAGCCATGGCAGCAGTCCTTCATGCTCCTCGAACACTGATCAGATGAGGCAAAGGTCAGGGGTGTCCAAGATGGCTTCCATCAGAATGATCTATATGGAGTCTTAACTTTTAAGTCTATTCATGGAGCTTCTGTATTATTTTAAAAGTAAATGTTTACATGCCCCAACATATGCCTCTCTAAATTTGCTGGTTGTAGAATGGACACTGAAAGAGACTCTTCCTGCCCGTTGCTAGTGCCACAGCACTGTACCCCAGCCCCCAGGTGACAGGCAGAGCATACATTCACAATAAAGCCTTGGCTGCTCTTAAACCTGCAGAGTTTAAAAACACTTTTGCAGAGTTCCCTTTCTTTTCTCCCCCAGTGTGTGTCTCAGAACCCCCCACCTATGTTTTTGGGGCCCTAGGCATTGAAACACACCCAAAGGAGACACCTTCTGAACCACCAGGGTGGCTTTAACACTAAGCACAGCAGCGCCAAAGAGATATTGTGAGCAGACTGCCAGCTCACACATTCAAGCAGGAGCCAGCTTGAATGTGCATACACAGAGCTGTGCAGCACTTTACTGATTGCCCAGTGCTAATTGTGATGTACTGCCGGGCTGATGGTTTTAAACTAGTTACACACCACTCCTCCATACCCCCAGCAAAACAAGAACACAGGGGCTGGCAGGAGCAATAAAAAGGTACCAAGGGACCAGAACTGGCAAGACCAGATGGCTTGTAGGCAGACCAGGTAAACCCCATGCGTGGGGTGGGTTACTTGTTTCAAAATGAGCACTCTAACTGTGGTAATGTACATGTTTGAAATTCAAGCCATGAATCTGGGCTTGCCAGTAGTGCTGATTCTATATCCAGAGGCACCTAAGACCTGAAATATCTTTGAGCTGCCCCTCTCCCCCAACTGCAACAACTGAATCATCAGCCTGAGAGGAATGCATCTGCAGAGGAGGAGGAAAATTAGCCCAGCTGACAGGAAAGTGGTGAAACAGAACCATAAATATTCTCATGGTGTGCCTTGTAAATGGGAAAGCTTGTAAAAAGTTGCCACCAAATCTACAGATTTGGCCAAAGGGCCAGGAGTTACAAATACCTCATTTTGTTAGAAGAGCAGTCTGGGGACTGGTGTATAGATGATGCTCTGAATATACCAATAAGAACTTCCAAACAGACAAATGTGTCAAAATATGGTAAGAAAGTTATTCAATTTTGTGAAAAATATAACTTTAGAGTATTAAATGGAAGAGTAAAGGGAGACAGAAATGAAGAATTTAAATTTTTGACAAAAAGAGGTGGGAGTGTTTTGGATTTATGCCTGATTGAAGCTTTTCATTATAACTTAGTAGAACAATTTAAAGTGATGAGGCTCTGGGATAGTGATCATTTCCCTATTATACGTAAAATTTATGTTGATTTAGTAGTAAAAACAAAAGATGAGAGAAAGGAATATGATGCAGATAAGTTTATGTGTATTACATATGGTAAAAAGATCAAGTGGAACGGCTTTACAAAACAAGTCTTGGATAATTTAGTTAACGACAGACAAGTAAAAAATATAATTAACAAATTTACATCTAATTGCACAGTGAAAGGGGATGAAAGAATTGCGATGTATGATGAGTTGATAGCTATTATTGTTGGTTCTTTAAATAATCAGAAAAGTATAGTAAATCCAATGAATAAGGGTGCAGAACATCAATGGGTTGATAGCGAATATTTTATATTAAGGAATGAGATCAAGAGAGTAGGTAAATTAACACTAAAACAACCAACAATGGATATTATCTGGGCCTTTCACCTGCTGAAAGCTGAATATAGATCTGCAGTAAAAGAAAAAAAGGGAACTTATAGGAGATACCTTTGGGGAGAACTTCAAGCTGGTATTGTGAACAAAGACATGAAGGCATTTTGGGCATTAATTGCCTATGGATGCAATGAAGAAAATGTGCAATATAATATTGTAGGCATGATTTCGGAAGATAGTTGGATCAAACATTATAAGAACATTTATAATTGTTCTAGGGTAGATTGTAATGAAAATAAGGAAGCTAATGAAAGTATAAGGAATTTTTGTTATAATTTTTCACTTAATTTCGGTATGGAGGAGGTAAAAAATGCAATCAGTACACAAAAAAGAAATAAGGCGGCAGGAGGTGATAGTATTCCTGCAGAGCTGCTACATAATGATTTGGATCTTTGGGCCGTTATTCTTACACAATTGTTTAATGATATAAATATTACTCTCTGTTTACCTCAAGTTTGGAATAAGGGAATAATTGTGCCGCTCTTTAAGAAAGGGGATAAACAGGATTCAAAGTGCTATCATCCTATAACACTGCTTCCTGTTTCACAGAAAATGTATTCTAGACTGATTTTAGATAGGTTGTTGACTTGGGTTGATGAAATTGAATATATTTCAAGATTCTAATGTGGCTTTAGAAAGGAATGCAGAACTATGGATTTGATTTTTACACTTAATTACTTTTTTGATATTTATGTAAAGAATAAAAAAGGAGCCTTATATTTTGGCTTCATTGATATTAAATCAGCATTTGATCAAGTAAATAGAAAATAAACTATGGAATTTATTGGACAGCCTGGGAATCGATTGTTACTTGTTAGCTATTCTAAAGAAACTACATACAAATACAGCAAGCATTAGATATGGCCTCGATGGGGCACTGTCTAAAGAAATTAAAGTTGCTTGTGATGTAAAACAGGGATGACTATTGGCACCAATACTTTTCAATTTTTATATAGAAACACTTATTAGAAATATTAATTTGATTGATACTTTTGCATCTAAAATAAATAATGCATCTATTCATATCCTTTTATATGCAGATGATGCGATAGTGATTTCCCAAACGGCAGCTGGCCTACATAAAGCAATGTTAAAGAGCTAGTGTACTGCTTGGAAACTGCCTGCAATTAATTGTAACTTTCAGATGTAGTCAACTATCACGTCTTATATCTCAAGTATTTTTTCTTTTCTGTTTGCCAATTAAAAGATTTTCCACCTGGCAGTACTGGGGTGATGTGTGGAGCAGCACTCTGTCTGGAGGGAAGCAAAATCAGTTTTGTTCCTCCCACTACATCAACACTGAGACCACACTGACTATGACATCACTAGTAACCAATAAGAATAATTTTTCACTGCCAAGTTTCACTTTCACATGAAGCAGCAGTGGCTGGCTCTCCCTGGTTACTAGTGATGTCACAATTTCCTGCATTTTGATTGGTAGCTTGTGAGAGTCACTGCTCAGAATGCAAGGATTATGGTGCCTCAAGATGTTTGGTCACATTTCTGACAATGTAGTGGGAGGAACAGAACTTTTTTTCCCCTTCAGACAGAGTGCTGCTCCACACGTCACCCCAGTACTGTCAGGTGGAAAATCTTCTAATTAACAAACAGAAAAGAAAAAAATACTTGAGATATAAGAAGTGATAGCTGACTGCATCTGAAAATTACTATTAATTCCAAGCAGTACACTAGCTCTTTAAATGTTATGGACTCGCTGAGTGCTCTAGAATTGGAACTAAATGTAAATAAATCTAAAATGATGGTATGTGGACAAAAAAATAAGAAAGATAGTAAAGAATGGGAAACTGGGCATTGTAAAATTGAGGAAGTTTCAGAATATAGATATTTGGGAGTAATTATTGATAAAAAAGTATCCTGGTTGCAGCATATGGCGGAGGTTAAGTCTAATGCAGCTAAAACTTCTAGTGCAATTAAAAGCTTCGCTTATAAATTTGCTAATAACTCATTTGTGGCCTTAAAGAAAACATTTGATATTAAATGTGTTAGCCAGTTGCTTTATGGAAGCTAAATATGGATGGGGGCTTTATATGGAGAAGTGTAATATGGACTGTCCAGTTGGTTTTATTAGATTAGAAACTGGGTCATTTCCCATAAAAACAAATATTTCGATTTGTGCTACTAAATGGTTTGGTAAAATACTGAAAATGAAAGATGGTAGATTACCAAGGATGTGCTGGAATGATTTTATAAATAAACAAGCTTATGGGATAAATAACGGATGGTTTGAAAAATTGAATAAAGGGTTATTAAGGACTGGCCTAGTGGATATTAGGAATTGGAAAGTAGCTAATAGCCCCAATTTATTTGTGAAGGAAGTAAGTGTAAGGCTAAGAGATATTGCAATGTGAGAAGATCTAGGAAAGATACAGTACATGAGTCTGATTCAGTGGGGCTATATTCCAGTGTTAAAATTAATTGGGGGTATGGAGCAGTATTTGGTAAAATGTGAAAATCATAAACTCATGGATAAGGCTGGCCATCTTGTGTAACTCGTTCTTCAATTTTCATAACAAACTGTATGGATTGAATATAATAAAATGTAATTGTGCTGATAAAAATGATATTGAGATTGTGCACATACTAACTGAATGTGAAATATGGCAAGATAAAAGAAGGAAATGGCTAATTCCACTATTTGGGAGGCACTGCATTGATGTTAGGGTATTGCTAAAAACGCTTGAGATTAAACTTATGTATGGGCTTGCAAGATTTTTTATGTGACTGAATGGCAACAAGTTTTATACCACAAGATTGTAATCTGTTAATCAAATAAGGTGTATGGAGTTAGTATTTATATGTCATATTTATGATATGTTCTTTATGGATGTAACAAACTTGTGTTTTATACAACCTTTCTTTAACAATAAATAAATCTAAAAAATCATCATTTGGAGGTTCTGTCATTTAAACAACTACATGGCCTATGGGGTTTTGGCTTTAACTGTTCAGCTTGTTTTATTTTTTTCTTTCCATACATATTTTATGCCCCATATTTTGTCCCCATTTTTCTCCCGCCCCTGTTCTCGGCCACGTGCACACATGTGGAGGCATGTGCATGCCACGGCTTCAGACACCCTCCCGGTACTTGCTGCTCCCTCCCGCCTATGCTAGCCACCGGACCTCCACCCAGTGACAGCAGAACTCGGGGGGAGCACTGACCACCCTGAAAGAGGACAGCTGCCCCATGGCTGCTCAAGCCTGCTCTCACCCTCCCACCACCATACTGGCTTCTGATGACCAGAGTCCATATCCGAACCCAGGTCGCTGACTTAATGAAAGGTAAGGCGTCCAGTGCCTCAGCCCTCTGTGCCACAGGGCCGGCTTGTTCTGCTTGTTTTAAAGTGCACCACCACTGGCCAGTCAGCTGCAATGTCATTGGGCCCACACTGTTCTTATGGCTAGATACCAAGGGAAGTACAAGGAGCTCCCTTTAAGGGTTAAGGGTAAAACTGGAACCAGTGAATAGTGCCCCAGTAAAGGTGGGTTGGTAATGTAGAAGGATTTACAGTTTACTTGCTACTGCATTGTCTTTCTTGGAAGGGGGTGGGCACTGTTACTGTTCAAAGGTGTTTTACTAGCACTGTCTTTATTAGCAACATTGCAGAAGGGCTGGAAGGGAAAGTATGCCTGTTCGTTGATCACACAAAAATCCACAACAGAGTGGACACACCCAGGGTGGGGGGATGGAAAGTGTGGGGGTGGAAAGAATGAGGGACAATCTGAAAAAGCTGGAAAAATGGTCAAGGGAATGGCAACTGGGTTGCAATGCAAAAAAGTGCAAAATCATACCCTTAGGGCACAGAAACCCAGGGGCAACATACCAATTGTGTGGGATGGTATTAGCAACCACAAAAAAGGAAAGGGACAAAGGGGTAATCATTTCTGATTACCTGAAAGTAGCCAAGCAGTGTGATAAGGCAGTGGGGAAGGCTAGCAGGATACTTGGGTGCATAGAGAGGCATCACTAGCAGAAAGTGGGAGGTAGTACTACCACTATATACATCACTGGTAAGACCCCACCTCAAGTACGGTGTCCAATTCTGGGGGCCGCACCTCTGGAAGGACATAGATAGGGTGGAGGCGGTACAAAGAAGGGCTGCCAAAATGGTGCAGGGCCTGCATCAAAAACCCCATGATGAAAGACTCAAGGAACTAAATATGTACTCTGTAGAGGAAGGATGGGAAAGGGGGTATATGACAGACACTATCAAATACCTCACAGGTATTATTAAGGTACAGAAAGGTATAATTTTCCATAGAAGAAAATGCTCCAGGACAAGGGGTCACGCTATGAAGTTGGAGGGGGGAGGCTCAGAGGAGATGTGGGGAAATACTTCTTCACTGAGAGGGTGGACACCTGGAACAACTTCCCAGTAGAGATCATAGGCGCTGAAACAGTAACAGGATTCAAGCATGCTTGGGATACACACAAGAGGACATTATAAGCAAGGCAATGGGGGGGGGGGGACCAGAGATCGAGTAGGATCTGCAATGGCACAGTAGGTAGGGAATATAGGGCAGACTAAGTGGACCAAGAGGTCCTTATCTGCTGACAACTTCTATGTTTCTATGTTTACTGGCTCAGCCTAGTCAGGCAGTTAATGTTGGCCCTGCTGCAAGAGTTCATGAGAGTTGTTTTACAACAGTTTTATTTTGCATTTCCCCATTCCTTGTGAAAATCCCCCACAAAATATTTTGTTGATACTTTACATTTTGACTCCTGAGCATATTATTAGTGTAAATCACTAACTGCATTATTGTTGAATTTCAGGTTGCACTGTGATTTTAGGGTTACCACCTTTTAAGAAGCACAAAGTGGGACATTTTTCACTGAATCATGATTTTTCACAGGACAATATATATCCTCGACTAATGCAACAGACTTGTTTTCTCTAAATAATCAGAATTAAGACTAAGTGCTGTAGCTTTTTAGTTGTTTCTGTTGCTTATCATTTTAATTAAGGAATTATAATATTATAGTGTTCTGCAACATTTAGAGGAAAGTTAGAAAATATTTTTTTCTACTGTAAGGTCAAGACATGTAGCATTTTTCATTGTTTTTTTGCAGAACACAGCTGCCCAAATCAGGACTGTCCTGTGAAAATCAGGACAGGTGGTAACCATATTTTACATGTGTATGGGGATGCTGTGGGGAGGTACTGCATCCCAGGGGGATGTATTACTGTGACAGCAGGCCCACTTAAATTTACTCTACTGGAGGCACTGCACTAAACTTAAAAGATCTGAATTCAAATCCCCCCAAGCAGGAAAATCAGAACCCAGGCTCCTCAACCTTGTTTGAGCCCACAAGGCAGGGGTAGTAACCATAACATCCACAGTGACCTGGTTACAACTTTGGTGGCACCGATGGGATCTCCTGTTTACCAGTCAGACGTAGGAGCCAGACCCACCTGTGTGCCACCCAGATTTGAGTCATACAGTAGGCTAGGAATGTTCTTGGGCATGAAACACACCCCTGCAGGAGAAGATGACCTAGAGACTTGGATGGACTGTACTGCTCCATTTATCCAAGATTGGCAATGCTCAGAAGCCAAGAAGAGAAAATGAGAAAACCTCTGAGATCCTGCATCAGAGAATATTCATTCTTTGAGATCCACAGGTCCAGAAGCCCCAACCCATGTGTATCTGACTGCATTGGAGAACGTCTTTAGAAGCACAGAATCTATTGAAGATTTCTTGTGGCAGCTCAAGATGACATAACAATGGAAAGGAGACCCCCTGTCTACCTTTTTCAACTACCTAGAAAGGGCCCTGCAAAGAGTATTTTGGGCGGGAGGGAGGTATGGCATCCCAGGACTTGAACCAGATAAGACTAGAACATGTGCTGAAGTCTGCCTGCCAGTCCACAGTGTTAATTCTCAAGTTACTTCTGCCTGAGAGAAACGACAACCCTCCATCCCAAAGCATGTTAGTGAGAGAAATCTGAGAAGCGGAGGAAGAAGAGAATGATGGTGTCCCTACAAAATCTCAACAGCTGTTACGCAAGTCACAGAAAATGTTCCCTCTACAAAGACTCAAAAATTAAGAGAATTGTTGAAAGAATACAGAGAAGTGGTTGCAAAAGCTGAAGTAGCTCCACATAATGGACAAGACACCAACAAAAGTCAACATGTTACTTCCGCTAGCCAGAACCTTTCAATCATGGGTGTAGGAGTGCAAGCACAGCCACCACCTGTAGATTGAGACCTCCAAACACAAGTCAATGAGTAATACAGTCTAGTAATTGAACTAAAGAGATGAATCTATGGCCTGGCAGAGGAAGAGAACCCCAGAGCGAGGAGAAGCTGCAGTCAGCATCCCTGTCAGAGCCCCAAATGCAAGGACAAACTGCAGTCAGCCGCCCTGCCAGAGCCACAAATGCATATCCTCCAAAACAAACTAGCAGAGACTGGAGACCACCTCCTGATGCACTACCCGGTTCTATGTCATAATGGCGACTGCCGAAAGGTGATTGCAGTTACGGTGAAGTCACAGTACTGAAAATCAATTTTGGTGCTGTGACTCCCCAGCGCACAGCAAAACAGCACCAGGGACTTACATTTTTAACATTTTATGCACTTTGCCCCCTGCTCCCCCCTACCTCTACTGAAGTATTCTCAACTCCAGGGGGGTACATGTCGGGGGGGGTGCAAAACATAAAAAAAATTCGGGCAGTGTGCAACAAAAACGTACCTGTGCCCAGACCCAGCACCCAGTCCACCCAAGCTGAGAACCCACCCACCATGCCATGGGGGCCAGCTTGGCAGCCCACTGTGGCACCACCCCTCAAAACTCCCCCACCCCTCTCTGAGCATACTCACTCCCACCCCCCTGCGCATGCATACATGCAGTGACATCCTGTCACTACATGCATGAACCCACCCCATCTGGTCACCCTACCTCATCAGTAGCTCCCATGACATGCATCGCGATTGAGTCACTGTTTTGTGGTTCACTCAATTGCAGTCACGCATGTCATCGGCTATCCACCACCCAGAGTCATGTCAGTACAAAGAGGGCATGTTTGGTTACAACTGTGCAAAAGATGGACATATGAGGAAAGAGTGTTGATCACAGGAAGATATGTGAAGAGTCGCAGACAAGCTGCTCAGAAGAATCCAGATGCAAGTCTCATCTGCAAGATGCTTTGAACTTTGTGAAAACCCTCAGTAGCCAAGCCTACTGTTAAACCACAAAAGGAGACTTTATCAGAGTACCTGGAAAAGTTAGTTGGTCCTTCAACTAAGATAACTGTTACAATTAATGGAAGGTCATCCCAAGTTGTTCTTGACAGTGGCTCACAAGTCACTATCATCTTCAAGGACTGGTATGACAAACATCTTGCTAAGAACTATAAGCTGCAACCATTGAAAGGTCTGAATGTGTGGGGCCTGAGTGATAAGTCCTACCCCTAACTTGGCTACTTGAAAGTATGGACTGCTTCCCCTCAACAGTAGCTGGAGTTGGTGACACAGTTAAAATGCTGGCATTGGTCTGCCCAAAGTTGGGAATGTTTGAAAATGTGCCTATTCTAACTGGAACAAATGCACACATGTTTAGATGCCTAGCCCAACTTTGCCAGGAGTAAGAGGCACTAGAGAATTGAAGAGCACTGTGCGTGCATAAACTGGTGAAGAATCATCTGGCACTGGGAGGCCAAAGAGCTTGTTCTACCCCTAATGCAGACTGTATCATCAGTGGAGTAATGAGACTGAAGGCAGATGTGAAGAAGCAGATCCTGATGATAAAGGCCCCTGAAGAGTATTTACTGCCAGAAGGATTGATGGGTAAACCAAGTGGGTTGTCTGTGAGAGTACATGCCTATGCGAGAAGAATCACCATCCAGATGAAGAATGTGATTGATTGAGACATTAGAGTAAGAGAAGGTTGAACACTGGCCTGGGTGTACTAAGCAGACACAACAGTACGGCCCCAATCCAACCTGGAAGATGAGAATGTTGGACTCCATTCTGAGTTCTTTGACTTTGGAGAATCCCCCATGTCTGAGAAATGGAAGGCCAAACAGAACAAACTAGTCTTTTGCCTTCACGAGTAGGATATCAGATGCGACACTGGAGCAGAACATCACATCAGACTGCATGATGATCACCCTTTCTGGGAATGATCCAGATATCTAGCCCCAGCAAACACTAATGATATAAGAAGACATGTTTAGGAATTGCTTATAGCAGGAATAGTCCAAGAATTGAGATGCCGCTATGCCTCTCCTATCCCTGTTGTGCACAAGAAAAATGGTACTGCTCACATATGTGTTGACTACAGGACTCTGAACAAGAGAACCACCCCAGATGAATATACAATACTGAGGATTCAGGATGCTTTAGACTGTCTTTTTGGAAGTAACTGGTTCTCAGTTCTGATCTGAGGAGCTGTTACTACCAGATCCCCTTGGTTCTTAAGGACAGACAAAAAACTGTTTGCATATGTCCACTTGACTTTTACCAATTCCTTCATATGCTCCAATGCATATCTGGTGCCCTAGCCACATTTCAATGTCTAATGGAATGTGTAGTTAGAGACATGAACCTCCTAAAGTGGCTGATCTACCATGACAATGTCTTTGTGTTTGGAAAGACTCTTAGGGAGCATGAAGCTCTGCTGATGAAGGTGCTAGATCAACTAGAAGAGTTCGGGCTCAAACTCTTTATTGACAAATGCCAATTTTTGCAAAGTTCTGTCAGATATGTTGGACATATTTTGTCAGCCCAAGGAATTCAAACAGATCCAAGTAAAGTTGAAGCCTTGACCACTTCAATCAAGCCAAAGGATCTGAAAGGCTTGCAGTGTTTACTAGGTTTCTGCAGGTATTATAGATGCTTCATCAAAGACTATACCTGAGTGATAAGACTGTTATTGAATCTAACCCAAAGCTACCCACCAACAAACAAAGGTAAAATGAATTCTACAGTTACAAATCCAAACAAAAAGTGTTTCAAGCCAAGTGACCCATTCAGCCAGAGATGGGACTCTCAGTATGATGAGTTATTCAAAGAAATAATTAACTGTCTGATAAATGCTCCAGTGCTTGCATATGCTGATCCAGTAAAGTCCTGTGTTCTACACACAGATGCCAGCCTCTGCGGACTTGGAGCTGTACTATATTAAAGTTACCATGAAGGTCTGAGGCCAGTTGCCTTTGCCAGTAGGAGTCTGAACACAGTAGAAAGGAATTACCTTATTCACAAGTTGGAGTTCATTGCACTCAAGTTGGCAACTGTGGACCAGTTTCACAAATACTTTTCTGGAGCACACATCACTGTCAGAACAGATAACAACCCTCTGACATATGTAAAAACAACTGCAAAGTTAGGTGCTGCTGGACACAGATGGTTATCCACTTTGTCAACGTATGACTACTGAGTAGAATACAGACCTGGCTTGAATCACATGGGTGCTGATGTCCTGTCAAGATTACCAAATGTATCATCCACAGACTACCAAACATGGGTACAAATCCCAGAGTGAACTGTGAAAGCGCTGTGCAAAAAGTTACACACAGACGAGCCACAGACAACTGCAAATGCTCATCATCTCATCAACTGTCTGGGCACCCCGGTGACTATTTACCAAATATCTACTGCCCCTTTGCAACACTAGAGCTGACTGCTCTCCCACTGTTAACTCCCCAATATTTACAAAGAGAGCAAAGACTAGACACCGGTTTGAAAGACAAGTATGTACCAATGATCCTGACACAAAGTTGCTACTGTGGGAGTGGCCCAAGTTCAAAATCAAAAATAAGTTGCTGAACTGACAAATCCAAGGATAACAAGATTTTCCACAGTTGCAGTTAGCTTTACTGTCAAAATTCAAAAAAGTTGCACTGTGTGCCAAGCAGAATGATATGGGACACCCTGGAAGTGTGCTAACTTTGGACCTTGCTTATTGCTCATTTTTGGTGGCCATGTACAGGGCATGACATGGAATAATACTGCAAAAACTGCAACAAAAACTGCAACAGATGTGTGAGATGCAAAACTCTGCCATAGAGGGCAGCCCTTCTCATGAACATAGGTACAAGTGCACCCATGGAATTGGTTTGAGTAGACCTTTTCTGCCTGGAACCAGACTCTAAGAACATTGCAAATCTCTTAGTAGTAACATATCATTTCTCAAAGTATGCCCAAGTCTATCCTACAAAAGACCAAAAGGCAACAACTGTCACAAAAGTCCTGGTAGAAAAGTTCTTTGTACACTGTGCAGCCCCACAATGGAGCCATTCAAACCAAGGTCGAGATTGTGAAAGTCATCTAGTAAAAGAAGTGCTGTCCCTCTGTGGAATTATAAAGTCACAAACTACCCCCTATCACTCTCAAGGGGGTCCTCAGCCTGAACAGTTCAACTGAACTCTACTAAACATGCTAGATGCATTGGACCCAAAGGAAAAGAACAAGTGGAGTCAATAAGTTAGAGCACCAGTCCATGTACTGCACAAAAAATGATGCCACTGGATTCTCTCTGTATCACCTGATGTTTGGCAGGGAAGCCTGAATTCTAGTGGACTTGTGTTTTGGTGTCTGCTGATGGAGCTAGGCCACAGAATTACCTTCAGTATGTACAAAGATTGAAAGACCAGTTGAATGCTACCTAAAAGCTAGCCTCAGATACCATAGCAAAGTGTAAAAAATCAAATTAAGATAGGTACGATGAAAGGGTGAAGGCACATGAACTGCTGCCAGGAGACTGCATTTTGTTAAGAAATTTGGGACTGTTATGAAAGAACAAAACTGCTGACCCACTGCAGCAATACCCCATATGCTATAATGGAAAAGGTACAAGATATGCTTGTGTACAAGACTAATCCTGAGGGACAGTCAAGTAAATATCAGATTATCCACTCAAACCATCTGTTGCCTGTTGGACAATTGGTCACCAGTGATGTAATGGACTCCGTAGAATCTCCAAATCCCCAACTACTCAATCTGCTATGTGCAGACAAAAAGCAAGCAAACTTTATTTATATAGTGCCTTTCAAAATCAAGGCGCTGTACATAATACAAATTACAATATAAAAACAAATGGCATAATAAATTATTTAAAATCATCAATCAATCAGGGAAGGACAAGGAAAATAAACACGTTTTCAACATAGATTTAAAACTACTGATGGTCAGGCATTCTCTTAACTGACGAGGTAGAGAATTCCACAGGGTTGGCACTGCAAATGAAAAAGCACAGGCTCCAGATGTTTTAAGACGAACCCTGGGAATGTCTTGCAGTCCCTCATTGGCAGATCGGAGAGGGCGATTGGGGGAGCAGGGAGTCAGAAGATCTTTCAGGTAGTCGGGTGCCTGTTCATGTAGAGATTTAAAGGTAAGCAAGCCTACCTTGTAGGTGATCTGCCACTGAACTGGCAGCCAGTACAGTTTGCGCAGCACAGGCGTAATGTGACTGGACCTAGAAGTACCAGTCAACAACCTGACTGCAGCGTTCTGCACTAGTTGCAAGTGGCAGATGTCAATCCCCAACAACCCTAGGAAGAGGGCATTGTAGTAGTCAAGATGGGTAGTAATGAAGGCATGGACCTATGTTGGAAGGTCACCTGGTGGAATCAGGTGCTTCACCCAGGCGATATTCCTCAGATGGTAAAATGAGGATTTAATGACAGCTGACACCTGAGACTTCAAGGTCAAGCTGTTGTCTAAAATAACGCCAAGGTTATGCACCCGATCTGAGGTAGTGAGCTGGACACCATCAAGCCATAGGCCAGACATGTGCCCAGCCTCAGAACCCGCCCCCGGGTGACCTGGATCCACAACCAACACCTCAATCTTATCCGGTTTCAGCCTCAACTAACTTGAGCTCATCCAGTCTTTAATCTCAGAGAGGCAGTTGTTTAGCATAGAAATTGCATCAACCTGTCCGGCCACAAAGGACATATACAGCTGAGTATCATCTGCATAGCAAACTCAAGCCGTATTGCTTGATGATATCTCCCAATGGCAGCATATACACTGTGAACAACATGGGCAACAATATGGAGCCCTGCATTACCCCACAGGACAAGGGAAGAGCATCAGTGGAATAAATTCCAGTGACCACCCTCTGAGACCTGCCTGCAAAGAATTATCTAAACCATTCGAGGACTGTATCTGACAGTCCACAAAGGAACCGCAGGGTCTCCAAAAGCACCTCATGTTCCACAGTGTCAAAGGCTGCTGAGAAATCAAGAAGGACCAAGATGGTACGAGCCTCTCGATCTCTCACCATTAGGAGGTCATTTAGTACCCGAACAAGGGCAATCTCTGTGCTATGCCTCTTCCTGAAACCAGACTGAAGAGCTTCATAGACAGTGTGAGTTACAAGGCTGATTGTCCAGTTGCAACGCAACCACCTTCTCAGTAACCTTCCCCACAAAGGGAAGGTTAGAGACAGGTCGGTAGTTAGCTGGATTGACGGGATCCAAGGAGGGTTTTTTAAGGAGTGGTCGAAAGACCGTCTCCTTTAAGGATTCTGGAAAAATTTCCCTCTCCACGGACCTCCATACAATTTCATCTAGGATGGGGCAGATAGCATCTACACATCCTACTAAAAGGGGGGTAGGGCTCGGATCCAGACTACAACAGGTTGGGCACAAAGTATGGACAATCTTCACAATGTCCATGAATTCTGTTTGGCTGAATTCCGTCCAGACATACTGGGTGCTCACTACCTCCCATCGACCTCTGCAACCCCTCATGGAGAGAGCCAGGCTGATTCCGGATCTGATGCTCGCAACCTTATCTGCGAAAAACTGAGCTATCTCATCACACTCAATTTGTGAAAAAGCTCTTCTGGACTGAAGATAGGTTGGATTGCACAATCTGTCGACAGTTCGAAAAAGTTGAGCTGGTCGATTCTGCACAGCAAAGAACTCCCTTGACAGGAACTCTGCCTTCTTACAGGTGATTTCTGATTGATAGCCCTTATAATGTTCCGTCAATCTAAGCCTGTCAGCATCGAGGCCGGACTTCCGCCATGCTCTCTCCAGCCTTCAGCCAACCCACCTCAACTCCTTCAAGGACCCATCATACCAAGGGGACCTTGGGCGAAGAGTGAGTGGTCAAACACGAACAGGAGCAATCAAGTCCAAGGCATCTCCCACTGCCTTATTTTAGGCTAGTACAAGGTCCCCTGGACCTGTGCTTTCTCCCAGCAATCCCGATTGGTCCAGCACCACCAATAGACCATCTGGGGTAACTCCCCTTAAAGATCAGTACTGGACCATCTCCGAAGGGGTAGATCTATTTGGGGGGCCCAAAACTGAACCCAATGGTGTGATGGTCAGACCAACTGACTGGTTCCACCCCCAAGTCAGTGATCTCCATCCCCAGGAGGAACAGCAGATCCAATAAGTGACCTCCTATATGGGTAGAGGAGGTAACTACCTGTGTAAGGCCCAGCATTGTAATTAGCTGGAGGAGATTTTGACCAAACTGCGAGAGTTCATCATCGACCCAGACATTGAAGTCCCCCAGAATTATCCATCTGGGTGACTCCAACACCATGTCGATGATGAAGTCCGCAATCTCCTGCAGGAATAAACCCCCATCACCTGGTGGATGGTAAATGAGGAGTGTCCTGCAAACTACAAAAGACAGGATAATCTGAAATTGTTCCACCCACAACTGATGCTCAAATAGATCAGGGTGATTTGGACTCTTAAACGGAAGGAGAGGTGTACTACTCTACAAAGGATCTCATCAGATTGTTCATAGGGTCAAATGGAACAACGAGTCATGTCAAATATGACTCTTGCAGAGCCTACACCAACAATCATGGACTCCGAACCAACACAAGATGTACCATTGGATGTTGGGCTCATAGTTGAAGAAGTGCTAGAGGAAGAAAGCAGAGAACCTGTTGAGCCTGTAGAAACAATAGAATTCCCAGAAGTTGTCGTGGAACCCATTTTGACTGAGGATGCTTCATTGCTGGTTGATGAAATGGGAAGGATCCATCCAGAATCTGAGGGAGAAGTGACAGTTCCACTCTGTCATTCTGAAAGTGCTGTCAGACTTTCACTCACATTAACTCGTGACTCACCAGGTACCCCTACAAACTTGCCAATGCACATAGTACACAGAGGTATATGTCATACCAAGATCTCTGCATTGTATTGTCTTTGCCAATGCCCAGATCATATCACCCAGAGTGGGAGGTACAGCAAAGGGTAAAAAGAGAGGTTGAAATAATGCTGTTACCCTGATCAGTGTTACAGTATTGCACACCGTTATGGAAGTACTCATTCCCATGGTGCCGTGAAGGTTACTATCATGACAACTGTTTTGTAACTATGAAAGGCCTTTCATTTTTGTTTGTTGGGCTAGTTGTAGTTGTCTAGGCTAGAATGGATTATATGCCTACTCCAGTGTCAGTAGGTCGGCAGGTTGCACACTCACCTCTGAGGCCGGAAGATCAGAAGGCTGTGGGTTCTATCCCCACACCAGGTACTTGGGTTAAATCCCTATACTGACTCTGTGGTGCAGCATGAGGGGGGCACTGCACTCCTGTGGTGCCGTCTTTTGGATGAGATGTTAAACTGAGGTCCCATCTGTCTGTTCTGGTGGTAGTTCAGGTGGATGTTAAAGATCCAATGGCACGTCTCAAAAAGAGTAGAGGAATTTTTTTTATTCAATCTTCAAAATCAAATATATACAAACATGTTTACTGCACATCCAATTTATATACAAATCTATACAAATCAAAAATTATAAAGAAATCAAATAAATATTTAAACATACCCCCTTCAAGTCGCAAAAAAAGGAAAAAAATCAACTAAGAGAAAATTAGAAAAACATACTATAACACCCCAACACACACACCTAAAAGAGTAGGGACTTTTGTATTGAATCTTAGAAATCAAATAATTTAAAAAAACATACTAATTTCACAACGGAAACCATATATATCAAAATGAGAGAAAAAAAAAAACAGAAAATCAACTTTTTATTCTAGTCATACAAAGACCAACTGAAAAATGAATAATTTCTCTCCATCGCTCCCCCATGTGAATATCTTTTCTCCCCCCAAAAAAACAAACAAACCATAATGCACAACATGTTAGCTTCACATCAGAGCAAATGTCCAGAGGTTTAGAAAATATCTATATATTAATTTAATACAAACATACACACCCTCATCTCCATTCCTTTTGCCTTCCTCCCCCTTTCCTTCCACCCCCTCCAGCTTCAATTTTAGAAAGAACGTTTCTGTTATTTTTTTGAACTGATTTGATCTTGGTCCACTGTAAATCAAGCAGTAAAAAAGCTGATTATAAAGAAACAATGAAATAAAATAAGGAAACGAGTTAAATCAACCATTTTAGAGTTCCCCAATGAGCAGAATACTCTGCGGTAGATAATTTCATTTTCTCAGTACTCTAAATACTCTGAATTTCTTTTAATATAGCACGTAACAGTTCCTCCAGGGTTATAGTAATTTGTTGTAGAATTAGCCTACATCTTGCTTGAAAAATCCAGAATTTAAAACATGCCCAAACCACTCTTAGACTACCAGGATTATGGCTATTCCAATCAGTAGGAAAAATATTCAGAAATATATCCACATGTGTAAAGTTTAAAAACATAGGGTTTCTCCATCTAGCCTGTAGACTGTTGTAATGAAGGGGCACTGAAAATATAAATGATCCGTAGTTTCCAGTGCTAGATGACAGGTTAGTCGGGGACAATATCTCTCTTTCAGCCATTTATGCTGGAGATTTTCCTGTACGTTTAACTTTTCGTGAGTGCACAACCAAACCACATCCCTCATCTTTGAAGGTATTCTTGGAACCAACAATATGTCCTCAGTCTGTTCCACCTTTGAAACAGGTTTTTGGAAGAAAGTGGAGTGTGTATAGAAATGGTCCATCATTCTTTTCTCATAAAAACTTTTTTTTTTTTTAGATAATCAAAGCAACTGGAAAAAGAGGCATTAAGTTTTATTTTGCTTTTATTTTTATGGCAAAAAGAGCCTGAATGCCACTCTGGAAGAATTTCCTGTAAAGACCGAGTTAACCAGCCACCCCATTGTTTCAAGAACAATCCTATAACTGGAGGTATATTTGAAAAAAAGAAGAGGGTATAAAAGAAAACCACACAATTTATTTATTTAATTTATTTATTGAAGTCTCAGATTGCAACCTTTGAGCTATGAGCTCGTTTACAAAGGTTCCACATCAAGAAGGAAACAACAAGAAAATACAGTAGAGGCAATAGAGGAACTATCGTTCAGAATTACAGACAGTAGATACATTCATTGAGCCTTGACATCAATCCGTTGCCTAGGTTATTTGAAGAAACAAAATAAGAAAGAAAGACAAATAATAGTCAAAGAGTGTGGTAAAAAAGCAGTGTGGGGGGGTAATATATAGAGTTGTAGTAATCATAGGATCTGGGTTACCTTGTCAAGGTTAAAGACTGAGGAAGTTAAGGAAACTGAAAAGATAGGAAGGGAATTTCGAGAGAGCTAGGCAGTCGAAACAGTGACTAGTGGGAGCAGAGGGAAGGTGAGAGGAGGGAGGGACAGGAGACTGAGTACAGCATGGAGTAGAGGTATTAAGATTGCTAGCTGGGGAGTAGAGAAGTGCTTAATTAGGAGGGTAGACGAGTACAATAACAAGGAGTACAGTTCATGGGAAGCAGGTACATTTCATTTGACCAGCCAGGTGAGACAGGAATTCAGTTTTGGACGGGCCGATTTTATTGATGGAGAGTAGCTTGGCTGGTAGGGAGTTGAGCCAAAATGGAGCCCAGTATCAGAAGGATCTCTGCCCTTGAGAGGTACACCAGAAGGGGACCTAGTAGGAGAGGTTGTTTGATGCCCTAGTCAGTTTTATTGATTCAGAAAAACAGAGCATAGTACTGGTACCAGGAGGTAGTAGACTTAAGGCTGCTTTTTTGGCTAAGAGACAGGCATGGTAGCGAATCCTCTTATCCAGGTTTAGCTAACTTGTTTGCGAGTAAAGGTTGCAGGTATGAGTTTGGCGTGGATCACCAAGAGCTACCCTGCAGGCTTTATTCAGTGTGGTGGCAATCCGATTAAGGGTGGTGATAGGGGCCGCATTGTAAATAGCTAGGCCATAGTCAATGATTGAGAAGACCGAGCTGGTAATGGCAAGCTGAAGAGATGTTTCAGTGAGGCAGTGCCTGTGTTTGTAAAGCTGACTCAGCTTCCCGTTAGCAGACTTGGCGACATGGTCAACATGAGCAGAATAGGAGAGGGAGCTATCAAGATTGAAGCCAAGATATTTAAAGTTGTGGACCATTTCGATGACTTTGTGTTGTTTGCTTCAAACATTAATCATGGATGACCTGAGTCGACTGTGGGTTAAGGCAAAGAGCATAGCTTTAGTTTTTGATAGTTTAGAAGCAGTCTCACGTTACCGAACCAGTCCTCAACATTTTTAAAGTCTTGCTGTAGCCGTAGTTCCAGAGTGGCAGGGTCAGGGTGGCTAGTGTATATGACCACATCATCTGTGTGTAACCCCTCACTCCTGCCTTTTTACCAAAACGACAGGTAGCATGCTGTTGGCGTTGGCAGCAATACCTGGTGGGGACCTGGGTTCAGGGAGGATGAGGTTACCTGGTACAAAGGGACCTAGGTTTGGCTACTCTGCACAGGGGCACCCAAGTAAATCTGAACACAGGAAGCAATAACTGTAATGTCCAGAACCAGGAATGGGATTTTACAGTGTGGCTTTTATTCACGACTAGCTGAACACAACAAAGCATAGATGGACCCCCATGGGGCTACGTTTACTGATAATGCAGATTAGAGACTACAAGGTGGTACACTGGAAGAATGAACCACTTCTCCTGTTTTCAGGCTCTGGACCCACCAGACACACAGCCTGAACTTGCACGTGCTTTGGGCACACAGCCCGACTGGCCCGGCTCCCCCGCCAGCCACTTGACTGATGGTTCATTGGAAAAATGAACCCATTTTACTTGCTGTGGCTCCCCACACCACTTAGAGTCTGCGACCCCTAGAGAGATTTCCTTCTTACTTCTTCTGACTCCCATGCTTGAATGTCGGTCCATTGGAAGAATGAACCCATTTTACTTGTTGTGGCTCCCCACACCACTTAGAGTCTGCGACTCCTAGAGAGATTTTCCATTTTGCTACCCACGTCTGGGTACTTCCCTCATCACTGGCCAAGCGCATGAGGCAAGTAGCAATCACAGCAGAAATCCATAGAGGTGGACCTGGTTACTAAAGATGGGGGGTGTTCCCACCTCCAGCTCCCACAGCCCATACCCGGCCATTTCTCTGGACAAACTGAACACTTCTGAAATGTAGATTAAACAGTGGATGAACTGTCGCACCCCCGCTACAATATTACTTGAATTCACACAACACTTTAGCTCTTGACACTACTCCATTTGTTTGTCCTAGTACTATAGGCCTCCCAAATAGTAGTTCAAATCCCAGATTTCTTCACATATCCCAGGCTGAAGAAACACATTTTTTGCCCTCTCATATTAGAGCAAACACTCACCCTTCTGTTGCAGGTGCCCCACAGGTGAAGTACAACTCTTCCCACTTTTCAAACACAGACTGAAACTGAAATAGGCAGTTTTCTTTCTTCTGCAGAAATTAGGGGATTGCCCCTGGAATCTACATGGGGATCTTTACTCCCCCCCCCCGGAGGGAAGGGGCACTGAGACCCAAACAGCGGTCTCCACCACTTGAAGGCAAAACTGGAACTGCTCCTTCTTCTCTCTCAGAAGGTAAACAGGAACTGACCCTTCCTGTTTTAAAGCACACAGGAGACTGACTTTGAAAACTCCCAACGTTCTATCTAACTCCCTCTGCTGCAGATTTCAATGTGGCTTATGCAGCTGCGAAAGTTCTATTGGTGATGTCATCTCTCAGTCTCAGCTGAGACTGAGAACAGAGTGAGACAGTGTGAAACCCATTTAACTGGAGTTTCACAAGCTGCCTTCCCTGCCTACCACTAGGTCTTACTGGGATTCTAGTAACCCCGGGTTGTAGAGAATGATTTTATGTTGACAGGCTTGGGGGAGTTGATTTAAGAAAAGGCTGAAAAGTAGTGGGCCTAATATGGATCCTTGGGGAGCACCTGTCCTCACGTGTTGGGATTCTGAGAGTGTGTCTGATATTTTTACTTGCTGTACTTGTCCTGATAGGTAGCTCCTGAACCAGCACAGCGAGTCAGGGGACAGACCCATGACACCTAATTGGGACAGGAGGAGGTCATGGTTGACAGTATCGAAGGCCTTGGTGAGGTCAATAAAGGTAGCCCCCACCAAGTGCCAATGATCAAAGGCATCATGAATGTACCCCGTGAACTCTACCAGCACTGTAGTAGTGCTGTGGAGTTTTCTGAAGCCATGTTGCTGTTGGCATTGCAGTTGATATTTGTCGAGGTGATCTATGAGCTGATCATATACTATTCTTCCCAGGGCTTTGGAGATTGGGGGGGATAGAGATTGGTGTATATTTTGTGTAACTTGTCCTACTACCACTTTTGTAAACAGGAGTTACCACTGTGGGTTTCCACAACTTAGGGAATTTACCTGAGATGATGGAGAGGTTGATGATTTTTGTTAGGGGTGTCGGCAGTTCATCAAGGGTAAGGGAGATTAGTTTCAAGTCCAAGCCCTCCACACTATGCCTGGTCTTCCCTAGTACATTGGAGAGATATGTTTTTGCCTCCACTTTAGATATCACTCTGAGGTAGAATGGAGGGTCGTAATTTAGAGGTAGAGTGTGTGGTGGTTTTAGTAAGTTCTGTTTTGCAAGGTTTAGGTAGTCAGGGGGAAGTACAGCATTGAAATCAGGAAAAGCTTTATTAAAGATGATGGCAATGGTCTTGGGGTCCTGTACTATGGCCTCGTCATAACTCAACATTGTAGGTGTAGTATTATCCTATTTCCCGGTAATTGTGTTAATGTTTTGCCTGAATTTATGGCTGTCCCCCCAGGAGGAGTTTAACTCAGACCTGAAGCAACTGGCCTTTGCCTGGTAGACTGCTTGAGTACATTTGTTCCGGGTTGCCTTATAGTTTTGCAGATCATTAGGTGAGAGAGTACTTTTGTACTTATACCACAGGTGGTCTCTGGCGCGCATCTGGTCAAGGAGGAGTGGGGTTATCCAGGTTTTATGGGATCCACTGACCTTCCTTTTAGTTATAGGGGCAAAGTTATCACAGACAGCATTGAACATTTCAATGAAGTTATCCAATGCAGCATCAAAATCCTTAGTAGTAAGGACAGGGGACCAACACTGTTGTTGGAGATGCTGTTTGAGGAGTCCTAATGCCCCTTTTTTAGCATCTGGGACATTATTACTTTTGCTGGTGGTTTAGGAGCCTTATTTGTCCTGTTAAGAATGATGGGAAGTGGATGCTTAAAGAATCTGAGAGCACTTTTAGGCATGAGATCTGCTCTGGGTGTTTTGTTAATACCCAGTCTAAAAAGGTGCTGGATCCTGTTCTATAGTTTGTTCAAGTGGGTAGGTCCACCAGTTGGTAGATGTTGATTGAGGAGATGGCAAATTTAAATGGGGCAGAGTTGAGTGACAACCAATTTATGTTGAAATCACCCAGAACAATGACTTCGGTATTAGAACGAAAGTCTGCCAGGTGTTGATGTAGTATTTTAAAACCCTCAGTTTGCTCCCTAGGAGGAATGTTGAATGAGATTAGTGTAAGGCCTTTACCCTGAGTTCCTATAGTTAGCCTCACAGAGAGTATTTGCACAGTCTTCCCAACATTTAATTGAGGTAGAACTATGCCCTGAAGGTGATTTTTTATGTAGATGATGCAGCCACCACCCCTTTTGCCTAGCCTAACAAGGTGGAAAGAAGTGTAACCTTGAAGCTGGATATCTTTGGCAGCGGTCCTAGGCATAAGCCATGATTCAGCCACTGAGAGGACATCTAGGTTATTCTGAGCTACCCATGCTTGCAGCAGGTCCAGTTTTGGCAGGAGGCAACAGATGTTGATTGAGGCAATGGAGATCTTGCGAGTTTGCTCAGATTGCACAGCATCACTAAATTCGGGGCCAGGATTTGGATGAATGTTGTCTGATGGTAGCAATAGTAACCAGGCTACCCAAGTATCCAGAAGCATAAGTTGCTTAAGGGAGTGTGATCTATGGCCACAAGAGAAGAGTTGTCTTCCTGATTTGCAGGCAACTGGGATTGTGGTTATAGCTGGGGGTGGGATAGAGTAGCAGTTGCACAAGGGAGATAGGCACAGAGACCCTGCATGCTGGCAGTCATTAATTGCTGAGAATGCTGGTGCAGACGTGGAGTTTGGGGACCCATTCCTAAAGGATGGATTTTTTTTCCACATATGATATTATTGGTGTCATTAATCAGAGGAGTGGGTAGTAGAAGATGTGCAAGCACCAGAAAATGAGCCAGATAGCATGGGGCAGCATGGTTAATTTTCCCAGAGGAAGGATTGAACAGTGGGGAGTAAAGTATACTTTAGGGCCAATATTAACCTATCAGGTTTTGTTTATTGATGTGGTACAGCTTTAGGGATCTGAGCCACGCACAGACTGTCCAGACTTAGCGGGCAGAGTTGGGAGGAATCAGCTTTGGAAGCAGATTTAAAAGTGGTGGGGAGGTGTGGGGCTGAAAATCCCACACAAGGTACAGCAGCAAGTATAGCAGCAGGTCAAAATAGGCAAGCATTTTCGTCAAGCAGGCAGAATCCAAGCATGGAGACCAGGATTCTGCTGCAAAAATAACAATTGGAGGCTAATTTCACAGAGCACCAATAAGCGGGCAGCTGTGGTACAGACAGCAAACCAGGAAGAACCTGTTGAAAAGGCTCTGGATTTCAGTTTAGGCTGTAATCAGCAGCGCTGTGAATCTTTACCTTTGAGACTCTAGTCAGGAAGCTTCAGGCAGTAGATGAAGAGGTGGGCGGCAGCGGCTTGAGTGAGCAATTAGCCATGCCACAGGCTGCCAGCTCAGAAGCCTGACCAGGGGCTGGAATGCCTAAGGGGGATAAGGAAGAAATAAATCTGGTTAAGAAGGGTGGAATGAACTGTGGGCATGTAGCAGAGGGGGTGGAAAAAGACAGCATTATAACAGGGACTGGAGCTGGCACCAGAGCCAAATCGGTAGAAGGGCTTAACAGGTCAAATTAATTGCAGGCAGTAGACAAGGGCTAGACTGGGCTGGGGGAAGGGTGACTGTGAGAAGATAGGAAAGTACAGTAGCAGTGAGAGAGAAAAAAGGATTAAACAGAATTTAAGCTTGCACAGGGGGGCTGGGAGAAAGTAGAGCTGGGGATGAGGAAGATAGAAGAAAGAGCTCCCCTCAGGCAAAGATTAAGCAGCAGAGTTCAGTAATCAAATGCACACGAGAGAGCTAGGTTTCAGAAAAGTAGTTCAATACAGTATGAAGCACAATAAAAGTGTAAGTGGGTTGTAGTAAAAAGAAAATTACACAGTGCTTACAAATGAAATTACACAGAGCTAACAACTGGCAAATGCACTTTAGTTGTAAAATTGAGCTAAATCAACTGTAATCAAATGATTTAAAATATCCCTGGCTATTGAAGTGCTGTTTCAGCTGTACCTACTTCAGCCTTTGATTAAAATTAATAAAATTATAGTCAGGATTTAAATTTGTCCCACACCAAGCTGTAGGAAAGTCTAAGATGCAGGAATAAAGTAAATTCATCCCCAAATTAGGCTTATCCTGGGCTATTAAATGCTAAAATGCTGTTAAGCTGCAAGGTGTCCTGTAATTTAAAATCTTGACTAAAAGTCTTAATATAAGGAAAATCCCACACAAGGTACAGCAGCAAGTACAGCAGCAGGTCGAAATAGGTTAGGATTTTCTTCAAGCAGACAGAACCCAAGCGTGGAGACCAGGATTCTGCTGCAGGAATACAATTGGAGGCTAATTTCACCAGGCACCAATGATCGGGCAGCCACGGTGCAGACAAGAGATCAGGGAGAAGCTGTTGAAAAGGTGCTGGATTTCAATTTAGGCTGTAATCAACGGTGCTGTGAATCGTTACCTTCGGACTCTGGTAATTATAAAAATATGTTTCTTTTTCCCCATTCTCCATTGGTTCCAAAGAGTAACTTTTTGTTTTACTATGGATATTTTCTTTTCCCAATTATATATTGCCATGGCCCCATTGGTCAGGAAACTTCAGGCAGTAGATGAAGAGGCGGGCAGCAGTGGCCTGAGTGAGCAATTAGCCGTGCCACAGGCCGCCAGCTCAGAAGCCTGATCGGGGGCTGGAAAGCCTTCAGGACTCCGGTCAGGAAGCTTCGGGCAGTAGATGAAGAGACAGGTGGCAGCAGCTTGAGCGGGGCTGGAATTCTCGAGACCACCCTATTTTATTGGTAGATATGGTATCCCTCTTTTTATGAGAGTTAAGCGGCTACCCCATACACACTGAACAAAACAGCTAAAAAGCCCTGTCTCCAGCTGTTTCTGGGGAGGGGGGGGACTCATAACTTAAATACAGAAAAACAGGAAGTAAATATATTTTGATTATAAAAATATGTTTCTTTTTCCCCATTCTCCATTGGTTCCAAAGAGTAACTTTTTGTTTTACTATGGATATTTTCTTTTCCCAATTATATATTGCCATGGCCCCATTCCCATAGAATAATCCTAATATTTTTATTGTTGCTTGTTCTCCTGCTATATCCGACACAACTGTGTATTCCCTGTAGGATTTCCGATTTGGATACACTGACTTTTAGACACATTTATGTTTGCCCCTGTGATTTTTGTATAAGTTAAGATTATTTTGTTTGCCAGATTCCCTTATCTATTTACCTCTTTCACTATTAAACATAAATTATCTGTGTATGATATTGTTTTTACTTCTAAACAATTTTGATTACCAACTCCTTTTACACGTAGTGATAGATTAAGGATCCACATCATGGTATCGATGGTTAACATATATAACAAGAGGCTTAAAGGGGGAGGTCACTTGATGACAGGGTGAAGGGCAGCAGCAACCTCCCGCAGCTCCGCACCTCAGCTCAGTAAAGTAGTGCATTCTGACTTACTTCACAACAAACGGGGTGCCCTACCTACATCAGAAGGTTGCTAGAGTCTTACAGTGGACAGCTGTCTGTCCAGAATGGAAATCTTTATGAAAAAAATGGCGCCGAGACACTCACCACCATCAACGCCGGAAAAGGAGAAGGCCTCAAAGCGGCCTAAGCACCAACAGCTGAATGTCAGTAGAACTCCAGCTACTACTACTGCTCTCTCAGAGGAAAGATTTCTGGAGGTCATGAGACCTCTCCAAGAATGCATCTTGGAGATGGCAGAAGATATGCAGCCGATTAAAGACTCGGTGCAAGCCCTGACTATGAGAGTGGGAGATTCAGAAGCTAAGCTCCTTTCACTAGAGAGAAAACAAGACAAGAACAAATTAGCGATCACACAGTTTGGGAGAAGGCTTAAAAAACTTGATGAGAAGCTAGAAGACCTTGAGGGAAGGAGTAGGAGAAACAATCTCCTAATATTTGGTGTGCCTGAAAAGGAAGAAAGTTTGAACCCGATTCTATTTTTGCAGAAATTCTTTGAGAAGATAGCAGGCCCTTCTCCGAATGGAGCCGCATATATTATTGAGCGAACACACCAGACCCTGCGTCCGCCCCCACCACCTAACTCTCCAACGCGACCCCTGATCTGTCACTTGCTCAATTTTCTAGATAAACAATATATCCTGGCCAAGGTCAGAGACTTGCAAGAAATATTATGGGAAGGACATCGGCTCAGGATTGCACAAGATCTGCCTCAGTCGGTCAGGGCAAAACAACAAGAAATGCATCCAATAGTGTCCAAATTGATTGCAGCGGGAAAACCCTTCAGAATGCGATTCCCCACAGTGCTTCAGATCAAGCATCAGGATCGGTGGATCCCTTTGGAAACTAAGGAACTAGCTCTGAAGGAGCTCCGAGAATTATTTCCTGAACTGTTCAAGGGAACGGAATGAGAGAGGGTATCAAGGCTGCAACCGACGAGAGATCGCAATGGCAGGGCTTTTGTAAATGAGATACTACTGGAGCTTATTACACAGTCATCAGGATATTACTGTGAAGTGAACATAGGACAAGTGGACAGTGTTCCGTGAACTAGACCAAGTGGGAGTTCTAGGCCCAAGTATCATCTAATGCTGGGGGAAGAAAAAAGGGAACTGTTTCAGAATCTGACTTTAGACTGGCCGTGCACATTGTGGGACACGCTGGACACTTGGGAGTTTCTGTTTCTTTCTGCTATGAGATACTGCGACTGGAGATATGGGGGACTTTTCTGACTGTAGTGGCAGTGACATGAGATCGAAAATGGTGCCAATTGCCAACCGGAGATTTACTTTAAATTACTAATTTCTGCTTCTTTTTTTTTGGTGTGGCCATCTTATTCCTCCTTCTGCTTCTCCCTATTCAAGGGATTCATGAGGATGGAGCAAAGCAATACTACTGGCCTTTGAACTATCAATTTCAGAGTGTTTTGCTCTGTTTACTAACACTGTCAGGTTCTTTTTTTTTGCTTAGAGTGCTAAATAATTTGAATGAGTGGACAGTATCCTGCAAGTTATGCCATGGGAGGAGATCAAGGCCTAAGTGTCATCCAATGCTGGGGGAAAACAATCAGAACTGTTCTGGAATTGGTCTTTAGACTGGCATGTACTTTATGGGATATGATGGACACTCGGAGGTTTCTATTGCTTTCAGCTGTAAGATAACGCGACCGGAGATATGGGGGATTATATTGACTGCAGTCGCAGTGACAGGAGACCAAAAATGATGCCTATTGCCATCTAGAGACTTACTTTAAACCACTAGTTTCTGCCTTTTTCTTTCTACTGTGGCCATTTTGTTCCCCCTTCTGTTTCTCTCTATTCGAGGGATTTGTAAGGATGGAACAAAACGATACTACTGGCCTTCGAGTTATTAATCTCACGGTATTTTGCTCTGTTCATTAACACTGCCAGGTTTTCCTTTTATTGCTTAGAGAGCTAACCAACTTAAATGTATGTAGGTTTTGCATGCTGTTTGTTCAATGGGCTGACGGGGTGGTGGGGGACATGGTGCATATCACTCTGTGAGAAGACATCGCGCACCGCGGTTGTTTGGGCATTGCAGTTCTCTGGAACTGGGGGTGAAAAAAGGGGATAAAAGGAATTGTTTTGGATGTTAGTTGAGGGTCTAATGGGAGAAATTAAGGGAATAGATAATAAGAAAGGTGTCTTGGGGGGGGGAGGGCATCAAGTGTGTATAATATGGATGATACTGTACACCACTGGCCAAGGTATCTTTTAGGGTTCAGCTGTATACCTGGGTTAAGGAAGGGAGCAGATCCTCATAACCACACGAACACAATTGCAGGTAATGAGTAGTCAATACAACCTTATCAGCTGGAACATCAAGGGGGCTCAGGACAAAGGCAAAAGGTGGGTTATCCTCAGACACTTGCAGCATTTGAGGGCAGGGATCGCATGTCTTCAGGAAACCCACATGAGATGGGAAGACATCCACCTACTCATTAAAGCCTGGGTAGGACAGGCCTTTGGGGCCGGGAGATCCAACAATAGTGGGGGGGGTGGTCATTCTCATAAATAAGAATATTCCCTTTATATTAAAGAATGAGATATACAACCCCAATGGGAGATATATTATCCTGCTGGGTATTATTGAGGCTAGACCAATTCTAATAGGTGCGTTATATGGTCCAAATGGAGAATCCCTGGAGTTCTTTATACATCTATTAAGTATGGTGGTCACTAACCTGCCTGTAGCAACTATATTGGGAGGGGATTGGAATGTAGTTCCAAACATGCGGATAGGCAGATCTGACTCTCGGAGATGGGGACCCTCCCCATCGCAGAGGGCACTGCACGACTTAATGAGTGGTGCAAATATTCTCGATGTATGGCGGGTGTTACACCCTATGGAGCTCCAATACACGTTCTACTCACCCCCGCACAAATCTTTATCCTGTATTGATTTTATCTTATTAAGCTCCCACTTGCTTCCAAATGTGGTGTGCTCCGAGATTCATGAGAGGGTCATATCAGACCATTCGCCTGTTTCACTACTGTTTTATTTGGGGAAAGGATTTAGGAGGGATTTTGTCTGGAGAATGAATAACCAGTTGCTCCAGAAGGCTGAGACTACGCAGCAGATAAGGGATTTTCTCTCCAACTTTATAACAATTAATAGGGGCTCGGTTACAAGAATTGATATGGTCTGGTCGGCAACAAAGCGTGCCTTGAGAGGGGAGTGCCTATGTTTGGTGACCATCAAATCCAGGCTACACAAAGCTCAGCAAGACAATTTACTTTCAGCTATCCGAGGGTTAGAGGCCACCCTTAATAATGAGTCCCCCGACGAGGAATGGGCAGCTCTACACAGATTACAAGCCCAGTACTCAGCCCTGATATATCAAAGGGTACAGCTGTCATTGAAGTGTACTAAGATCAAATATCTGGATATTGGGAAAAAGCTGGGAAATTGTTAGCAGTTAGGCTTAGGCAGGCTGAAGCCTCGTGCTTCATTGCTGGTCTTAAAGTGGGCAGTCAAGTTATAACGTCACCCAGAGAAGTGGTTGGGGAGTTAAAGAACTATTACCTGAGACTGTACTCAGTTGATCAGGTGGACCGCCCCAAAGCTCAAAGTATTCTCAAATATCTAACCCCAATAGAGCTACCTACAGTGACCCCTCAGAGTGCCAAAACACTGGGTAATCCGGTCACTGTGAAGGAAGTCACACAGGCCATCCAGCAACTCACATTGGATAGATCTCCTGGACCAGATGGTCTTTCTAACAATCTATACAAAGTGTGTGCATCAGAACTTGGCCCCTATTAACAAAAGTGTTTAATTTTTGGTATTCAGAGGGCATGCTGGAGGATAGTTTCTGAAAGCGTTGATTACTCTCATACCCAAGTCGGGGAAGGACCCCCTCATTCCTGGCAGTTACTGGCCCATCTCATTGATTAATACCAATGTTAAGATCTTGGCCAAGATCTTGGAAAACAGACTAAGTCCAGTATTAGCTACTCTTATTGGGTGGAAACAAATTGGGTTTATGGCAGGCAGATCATCCATTGACCATACGCGGAAGGTCATGCATATCCTCTCAGCGTCCAGGGACTCCGACTCCGTGGCGGTGTTGGTGTCCCTGGATGCTGAGAAGACTTTTGACATGGTCTCCTGGGACTTTTTATTTTTAGCAATGGGACAATATGGCCTCCCAGCAGGATTTATTAAATGGGTCAAGATCCTGTATTCCTCCCCATCTGCACAGGTTTGGTGCAACGGTATCCTGTCTGGCCCTTTTCGGCTTCAGAGAGGGACCAGGCAGGGATGCCTCCATCCCCCCTTTTGTTCAATCTTTATTTGGAACCCCTTATTAAGAAATTAATTACCTCCCCACAAATTAGAGGTACAAAATTTGGAGTTCAATGGTATACTCTGTCCGCTTATGCAGACGATCTGTTGATACACATTGAGGAACCGGCAATTGGGATCCCAGCTCTTCTGGAAGTGATCAAATCCTTTGCAGAGGTCTCCCACTACAAGCTGAATATATCCAAATCTAAGGTCTTCCCCCTGAATGATAGGACCACCCGGGTGGTTATAAGTAGCACCAGTTTGGAGTGGGCACCACACACCCATACCTATTTAGGTAATCAGGTCGGCAAAAAGATCTTCCCACCATGATGAAACTGAACCTTACAGAGCTGCTTAAGGTCATCAAATCAGATCTGGAATGATGGGATAGTCTTCCGCTTACATTATGGGGGAGAGCGAATATTGTAAAAATGAAAGTCCTGCCCAGGGTTTTATATCTGGTGGAGATGCTTGGGTGCTATCTTCCCAAAAAGTGGTTTGGCCAACTCCAGCTGATGTTAAACGCCTTTCTGTGGAGGGGTTAAAAGGTTAGACTATCATATAATAAACTCACAGGACCCAAAAGACAGGGTGGTTTAGTGTTACCTTCCTTCTTTACCTACTACTGTGCCCATCATCTTAGTAGAGTGGTCCACTGGTCAAGGGCAGGTTGGGAAAACGAGAGTCAGGTCTATATTCCCCTGTAGCTAGATACAGAAAAATCATTAATATCTCAGCACCAGGGTACTCTCACCTCTTTGATTTATGTCAGCCCTAAGAAGCTCCCCAGCATGCTGAAGAACACCCCTATTGGATGGTCGGCTTGGACCCTCCATCAATTACAAATTTTCCTTTCATGTAATTGGCATGTATCCCTGGAACAACCCATTGTGGGTAACCCCCATTTTCAAATTGATGTGTAAACTCATCTCGCCCACATTCTGGTGGCTCCTGACTGATAAGAAGGTGGCTGACTTATCAGAGAACGACCAATTGATATCCTTCTTGACTTTCCGTACACACTTCTCAGTGCCGGTTACGTTTTTTTTTTAAATATAAGCAGGTTGAAGAGGCAATTAAAAATCATGTGGGGAGGGGGGATACAAACAGATTGCACACAGAGGAATTGATCAAGCTCTTACAGGCAGCGGGAGAACCTCATGCAGTGTCCAAAACTTATAAAGAGCTACAATCTATGGACACTAGCCTACCCTGGGGGATTTGCTATTATTGGGCTCAAGAGTTGTCAATCATACCTCAGGTGGAGTCTTGGGGACGAGCATGGAGGAACAGTTATACATTTGTTAAGCAGGATAGACTACGGATGATACAGTTTATATGAATAACCTATATTTTACACCAGTTAAATTGCATAAAGTGGGACATGTCCCCTTCCCTATGTGCACTAGGTGTTACCTCGCCCCAGCTCCCTATATCATATGCTGTGGGGCTGCTTAGTGGTCCAGACCTTTTGGCAGTCTATTAAACAACTGCTGGATCCATTGCTTGGGCTCGATTCCCTCTTCACTTCAGAAATATGTTTATTATATTGGTTTCCAAGAGGTATTCCCAGAGTTAGGAAAGCACATATTGCCTTAGTCTCGGCAGTAGCTAAACTCATTATCATGAGACACTGGAAAGAAGAAACACGGTTATCGGTGAGGGAGTGGTATAAGGAGATGCTCACGGCTTTACAATTAGAAAAACATATTCTGTACATGAACAATCAGCCCCACTTATATCAGCCCAGATGGGGCGCCTTAGAGGCTTTGCTTGTTACATGTAACCCATAAAGGCCTATAGTCAGCTGACCGTTTGCCTTGTAGGTGGAGTTTAACTTTGCAGTTATGCTGAAAGTAACATGTACACACTTGCTGGAGGGGAGAGGGAGTGGCAATGGGGAGGGGGGTAAGGGTTAACAGGAGAAGGGAATGGGGTAGTCTGAGTTGGATAATTTGGTAGATGTAATAGAATTGTGATTATTTTAGCCAATGTAACCATAAGGCTAATACGACATGTTCTTGGTCTTTGTACAACAATGTCTATGCCATACAACCTACAGTGTATTGTGGATGCTGGAAAAATGAATAAAGCATACTAAATTAAAACAAAAGAGGCTTAAAGGGCACCCCTGTCATAACCCTCTTTGTATAGCGTATTTGGGTCCCAGTCTACCATTTATGTCAGGTCTAACATAGGCCTTTTGGTGACATAACTTTATCCAAGCTATAAAGGGTGGAGGTAAACCATAAGCTTTTGAAACTAACCATAAGAAATTATGAAATATTTTTTCAAATGCTTTTGCTTGATCAGAATTACACAGAAACATTGACTTTGATGGCAGATAAGGACCACTTGGCCCACCTAGTCTGCCCATTTCCTACCTATTGGATAGGCTGCAGATTCCAGTCACTCAACACCCTACTTTCTCCTACTCCTCACTAAAATTGCCTTATGTCTGTTCCATGCATTCTTGAATTCCTCCACTGTTTTTCACCTCACAACCTCAGGAAGGCAGTTCCATGCATCCACCACCCTCTCTGTGAAAAAGTACTTCCTCACATTCCCCGAGCCATCCCCCTTCTATCTTCAAATTGTGCCCACTTGTTCTTGTACATCTCTTGACCAAAAATCCAGAGGCTTGTGCCACATTTCCTTTCTCAAAGATTTCCCTTAATAAGATTAATGCATCTGATGTTTTCTGACCTGGAACCGAGCAAAATTATACACAACGTATAATGTCAGGCAAAACTTTGCTAAGTCTTTTACTCAATAATTTTGTCAGGATTTTAAAGTCTCTGTTTAATAACATGATCAGATGCCAATTTGCCAGGTTTGCCTTTTCTCCTTTTTTTTTTTTTAATTTCTTTTTATTAGAAATTTTTACCACAGATATACATGGAGTACAGTATTTTGTAGGTACAGAAGATATATTACAGATTTGAGTTCAAGTCAGCATCAAAATCAATTTTATAGTAAATACAGTTGTTAATGACATTGTATTATAACCTCACTTTGTAAATTGGACAGGATTGGGTCTGACACACTGATGATCTTTCACCTGTTAAAGGAGTCTAGGTTTAATACCTGGATTCTTGAAAAGTGTTTCTATCACCCAGAATTATAAGAAAACCCTCTGACATCCCAAGAAGTAATTGTTCTTCTCGACCATAAATTGATATCATGGGCAATTGGTTGGGTCTGTTAAAGAATTATAATTTATCCAAACCTGCCATTTCAAAGCGAGAGGTGGGGTTCGGCCCTGTAACTCAGGATTAAAAATTTCTGTTTTGTATATCTCTGACATTATACCCTTCCAATCTTGAATTGTAGGAATTTTATTCGATATCCATCATCTAGTACTTGCTTTCTTAGCTGCAATAAAACAGACTGGTAGTATGGTTCGACCCCACTGGGGGGCATGGTTCAGGTAAATTCCCATTAAGAAATGTTCTGCTGTAAGCTCCATGGGTTCTGAAAATAATGTCGAAAGCTCATTTTGAAATGAAAGCCAGAACGGCATTAGCCTGGAGCATGGCCAGAATACATGACCCAAAGTTGTAATCAGGCAGCCACAACCCCTCCAGCACCTCCCATTCACCTCGGGGAGGTTTTTAAGAAGGACCGCTGGGGCCTGGAAAAAGTGGGAACTGCATTTCCATGCAAATTCCCTCCTGTGGGGGGAGACAACTGATTTCAACTCAAGCAGAGAGGATCGATACCAGTCTTCAAAGGCAATCTCCAGATCCAAATCTCTATTCCACCCCCTCAGGATAGAAGCCATGGAGTCCGGGAGCTCACTTCTCAGTTCTTTATAGATTACACTATGATATGTGATCCCAAATTGTCTTTAATAGCCTCTATAAAGAGTTTTAATAGGTCAGGGGTTGGAGATGGTATGTTGGGCTGAATTACCCTATTACGTAGTATATGGTTACGTAATTGAAAGTAGCAGAACCTATCAAAATTGCCAAGTGGATATTGGGACTGAAGTTTATCAAAAGGAATAATGCCTTTGGGGGAGAGGAATTGAAAGAGGTGTGAAAGACCAATCGCCCTCTACAGAGAAAAGGTGTGATCCATGTAAATGGGAGTAAATGATTTGTCGTGAGATAATAATTTACAGTATTCGAAAACTTTAAGCAGTGGGCCAGATTTTCTAATCTCCTTCCAAAGCTTATATGTCTGGGATGTAATTTCTGTAAAAGCTGAAGGGGCAACCAAACTCTCATCAGAGGAAAACAAGATTCTTTTGATGTCAAAGAGGTAATTTAGGTGGAATTCTATAGTTTTCCAAGGAGAACTATAAGAGTCGGTGAGCCACAGTAGCAGTGTTCTTAGAAAGGCAGCTTGAGCATATAAACCAAAATCTGGGAGACTTAGACTTCCCCAGGAAAGTGACAGTTTTAAGATGGAGAGCCTAATTCTAGGTCTTTTTTTTAACCCACAAGAAGGTTAGTATCATTCTGTTCCAGGATTTAAAGTAGAATTTCAAGGGAAGAAAGGGGATGTTCTGTAGTAGGTATAGAATCTGGGGTAGAATGTTTGTGCAAATTATCACTATTCGTTGGTGAAATGGAAAGAAAGCCGTGGCCCACCTGTCCAAATCTACTTGAATTTGTACTGTTAGGGGTTCATAGTTGACTGTCTCCAGGACTCCAGGGTCAAATGGGAGTTGGAGACCTAAATATTTTATTTGCATAGACAACCACTGAAATGGAAAGGCCTTTTTCAATTGAAAGGAAAGGGAAAAATTAAATGAGAGTATTCCGGTTTTAGTTACGTTAAGCTTGTATCCTGATATTTTTTCAAACAGGGTTAAAAGTTTCCAGACAGTAGGTATAGATTGGCAAGGAGATAACAAGGTCAAAAATACATCATCCACAAACATACTAATTTTGTATTCTTGTTGACCAATCAGAATCCCCTCTACCCTAGGGGTATTGCGTATGACAGACACCAAGGGTTCTATAAATAGGGCAAAAAGGTATGGAGACAGGGGACATCCCTGACGGGTCCCCCTACCTAGGGGAAGGGGAGGACAGGGAGCCATTCATTCGAACATAGGCCCGTGGAGACTTGTATAAATTAACTAAGCAAGTGGTAAACCAAGGGAGGAAATTAAATGCTTTTAGGGCTTCCCATAGAAAGGGCCATGAGACTAGATTGAACACTTTTTCAGCATCTAGGCTGATAAACACAGATTGAATTTGTCTAGTACGTATATGTTCTTGCAAGATCAAGGCCCTACGGACATTATCAGAGGTGTTCTTGTTTTTTTATAAAGTCTGATTTATCCGGGCGTATGATTTGAGGAATAATGGATTGTAGTCTGGAAGCCAGTATGGCCGTATAAATTTTATAGTCCACATTAAGAAAGGAGATAGGGTGATAAGATCCTGGATCTGAAGGATTCTTGTTTGGTTTAGGAATTTGGGCTATTGTTGCAAAGTCCCAGGATGGGGAAGACAGACCACCCCAGGAAATATTATTAAATAATACCTGTAGCTTTGGATCAATTCTTTGGATAGTTTTTTTGTACCATTCAGCAGTAAAGCCATCTGGTCCAGGACAATGTCCAGAATGGAGTTTTTTGATAGTCTCCTCAATCTCTAGGACCGAGATAGGGGACTCTAAGTTTTTAATTTGAAGAGGTGAAAGTGTTGGGAGATTCACCCGTTTCAAAAATTGTGTTGATTCTGCCAATGGGAAAGAGGGAAGAGGGGAGTATAGTTTGGTATAGTACTCAATAAAGGCCTGTTGTATATGCTCGTCAGAGTAATATGTTTTCCCTGAAGATGGATTTCTGAGTTTTAAAATGGTAGATGAATTTTTCCAAGCCCTTAATTTATGTGCCAAATTCTTAATACCCTTGGGACTCCCCTCATGAACTGCCTGATGAAGGTAGTATAGGGACTGTTGGACCTTATTGTCAATTATCCGCTGCAAGGAAGCTTTTGTATTTCTTATTAGTATTTGAAGGTCTGCATCACCCTCCCGATAAAGCATTTGATAATTTAATAATTGGGTCGATAATCTTTGGTATTCAAGTTCTCTTTCTTTGTATTTTCTAGCTGAGTATGATATTATCTCCCCCCGGATGGTGGCCTTCATCGCATCCCACTGCATTGCTTCCGGGATGTCTGGGTCTGTATTTTTGGAGAAAAAGAGGGGGACTCTGGTGGAAAGATTCTCTAGATATTCCCTATCGGTTAGGATTGAGGGGTTGAGTCTCCAAAGAGAATTCTTCCTCACCCTACCCATATCTATTTTGAGAATCAAGGGATGTTGGTCTGATAATAGCTTAGGGCCAATACTGATGACTTGTACCAGGGATAGGTGTTCACATGTTGTTATTATATGGTTGAATCTGGAGTGGGATTTAAATCTTGGGGAATAGTATGCAAAACCAGGGATAGAGGGGTATAACCTTCTCCATACATCAACCAAACCCAAATAATCTATGGTGTTTTTGAACTGTTTGGTAGTCGCATTGTTCCTGTATTTTTGTGGGTTGGAACAATCAATATGTGGGGCCAAGGTCAGATTCAGGTCCCTTCCTAAAATAAATTGACCCTGGAGAAGACTAAGGAGCATTGTTATAAAGCCCCTATATGTAGGAAAGTTTGATTGTGGAGGGAAACATACACTAGCTAGTGTGACTAGTTTACTGTATAATGTACCTTGGGCAATCACATAGTGACCCTAAGCATCTATATGCATTTGCTGTATCTCCAAGGGTGTGGTTCTTGGAATTAGGATTGCTACTCCCCTCTTTCTTTCCCTAGGATGCAATGAGGCCACCACTCGATAACTGCCCCCTCAATTTAGCTTGAGGTGTTCGGATTCAGAGAGATGGGTTTCCTGGAGAAGTATCAGTTCACAGGGGTTTCTGGCTAGGTGTTGTATAAGCCTTGCTCTTTTAATCGGGTCATGTAACCCATTAATGTTATGAGATAAGATTTTTACTGGATTTAATGCCCCATTTTTTGTCTTTATTAATAGTACTCATTTTACTCTTTCTTTCCAGGAAGAACACAAGGGATATCCCATAGACCATGCTGCCTCAGTCACCAAGTTCATTCTTAGCTGTGAAGTCATCAGCTTCATGCTGTTACTGAAATAATGCAATAAAGAATGTTTAAATAACTCAAATTTTTTGTATGTGTGGTTTTTAACTCCCCTCCCCATGTAATCTATTACTGTAATGGCAATTGTATAGACCATATCGTAAAAGCCTAGAATATTAGGCCTCTGACCAAAACCCCGGACAGTAGACCCAATTTGCCTTTGCCAAGTTTGGATAACAACAACTTTACCCAAATTACATATTTCAAAACCATAAAGGGTGACACCTATACACACCCAACAAAACCTAACTATATACAAATTGACCTCCATTTGGGAGGCGCTGTCATAGAGCTCCTCCTGACTCATCCTGTCCTGAATTCCACAAGGGAAAGGAGAGGAATGAGGGGTTCTTGAGCTAACCCCAAGTATGGGTATACTCAGGGCCAGCAGTACAGCCCCTAAGGGAGTGATTATTAAATCACTCTGGGGTGGAACCAGTTTAGCCGTGGTGAATACCATGATTTGCCTTACTGGGGGTTCTCCTCCTCAGTGTTAGGCACTATGGCACAATGGTTCTAATGTTGGGAAAGCCGATCTAAAGGGTCTCTATTGAACAGAAGAGTAAGATCCATCACCTGGGAGTAACCCTGGGGTATTTGTTTTCGCCCTCCGGAGCCTGATTATCAGGGAACGAACCCCTGTCTTGACTACCAGAGTTTTTTCTCTTCTTCTCTTTCTCTGTCCCAAAACCCCAGAGGCCAAGAGGGAGATAGAAAAAACAACACATATCCCAAATCAACAAGACCCCCTTTAAGTTAGAATGAGCCATAGGACCCAGGGAGGAAGGGCAAGAGGAAAGGCCAGAGAAGGAGTATGAGGAAACCCATATAGAGGAAGGTTAATACCATTCCTTCAGGTCAAAATATATAAAAGGTAACAACCTTGGTTTACATGGGGCCTAAGTGAAAAGACATCTCACAAGTATATTCTATCATTGCCCCCTTCAAGCCCACCCCCCCTTGACCAAACCCGACCATCCCTGGTGAATGGACCAGGGAACTTGTCCTAGAGCAGCGACCCCCACTACAACCTGACCCAGGAGCCACCCACATGACTTCAGTTGATTTAGGAACCGCTGCCCACATATACTGCATTCCTACTTCAGTAGTAATGGATGCACACAAATAATTGCAATAATTGTCATTTGTAAATCCCCTGATATAAAGTAAAATGTTCAGCACTATCTCACTACAGGGTTTATAGCCAGAAAGTGCAGTCTCTAATATTATTCAGATTAGATCACCATGTCAGATGGGAATCTTCAGGTTGGTAAGGGGAAATACAGTGAGTTATTAGTTAAGCAACTCCCTTCTCATTCATAGATCACCTAACCTCAGTTCTTGCCTTTTCTGTTCCACTTGAGAGTTGCTCTTTCTGTGGAATTCTGGTACCATCTAGCAGTCAAAAGCAGTGCCGCAGGGGAGCAAACATTTTGTTTCGTTTTGCACTATTTCAAAGGCATGGCTTAGGCAGGAGTTAGGCTTTGTTAATGACTTTTACCTATGTGTCAGTAACGGGGTGAGACTCACTGAGTTGGAGCTCATTTCCAAGTGCGACCAGCCCAGTGAAGAAGGTACAAACTTTTTCGTTCATTCGGCTGCCCATGCAGCCAAACAGCTTCTGTAGTTCTGCCATTCCTGTTCGCTCCCAACCCCGAAGCACATCTTGGCTTTTATTTTCCCAATGCAGTTGGGAGGGTGGTGAAAAGAGACACTTTGTAATAATGAGGTGACTGCATTGCCTAGATCATATTAATGCAGAATGGTGTTCTAGACCGGGTAATGTCCAAGAATGAAGGAAGGGCTTCACGAGTACATTGCCTGATTATTATAGAGATTGTGGACCAACATACTTGGAGGGGGATCCAAGGCCACCCAATATCAGGGAAGACCAAATCCAGGTGAGGGGGGGATCAGATCTGCCATCCAAGGAGCCCTAGGAGGAAGGCACAGAGGTGAAGGGCTGGAACAAAACAAGATGGAGGAGACCATGTGCTTCAATGTGATACCCCCTAGTAAGGGAAAATCCCCACCATCAGGGAGATCACAAAAGTCCAAATGGCAAACCAAGGCCAAAATAGAAATAGGAAAGTGATTTTGTTGCCTGGACTAAAGGGAGAAGCACTCGCTCCACTCGAACCAGAGCCCCCCCCCACTGGCACCCCCGCCCACCAAGGCCACAATGGAAAAGAGAAACGAATCCCCACTCTCAACTCACCACAAGATGGTAAGACTTTGCCTTGGGATATCTCAGGTAGACAGGGTGGGATTGCAGAATTGCTGCAGGCGTTCTAGTAGTTCAGGGATTGGTAGTGATGCCTGGGGAGTGTTTGCATGTGTCTGTTGGGTCCCCTGCTTCTGGCGTTGCTTTACTGCCTCCACCATCTTATCTGTTATGATGCCTTTCGCAAGAAGGTCAGCTGCAGCTTCAGAAGCCAACGAATAGGTCTGCGGCCCAGAGGCCAGGTGGATAATCAATTTGGCCAAGTAAGGAGTTTTAAATCATATTCTCTGGGAGCGCAGTACTGGAAAGAGTGGGCTGTAATCTCTGCACTGCGCCTGTGTATAAGGGGCATAATCATTATCAAAAACTAGTCTAGATTGGCCCCACATAACTTTACCTTTTTACCAGGCCCTGCTAAGGAAGGATTCATTGGTCTGGTAGCTTAATAGGCAAACTAAAAGGGATCGTGGTCTGGCTTCAGGGCGCATTGGTTTTGGCCCGAGTGCACTATGGGCCCGCTCCACATCTAATTGAAAGTCTGGGTCTAGAGCTAAGGACAACCAGAGGAAATAGCCCACAAAAGCTCAAGGGTTGTTTCCCTCCTCACCTTCTGGGAGCCTAAAGATGCAAATGTTCCTCCTTCTGCTCCTATTCTCAGCATCCTCTTGCTGCATTGCTATGGCTAGCTGTTCGGTTGCTAGGGATTGGTCAGTTTCCTCGAGGTTGTCCAGTCTAGAAGTGTTTAGGGAGATCTGCTGGTTGGCCTCAGTAGCTCTGTTTTGCAAGAGAGTAATCTTGTCTCTCATATCTTTAAAAGATTCCCGGACCTCTCCTCGGAAATCTGTGATCGCCCGAAGGATGGTCTTGGTGTTCAGTTCCTGCTGCTTTTTGTGGGCCTTGGATTTAAGGGTCTTCTTCTCTGAACCCATTGAAGATCCAGGATGGGCCTCTCCCTCATTGGATGGTGGGTCATTGGCATCTGTAGTTTCGGCTATAGGCTGGAATCTGTTTTGAGATTGTTTGGCCATTTTTTAGACTGAATGCAGAGTGCAATGATTGTTTGTTGTTTTGTTCAGTTTTTGGAAGGTAAGTGTGCTCTTTTTTTAAAATTTTAGGCGAGAGCCATCAGATGCCCATCTTCACCATGGCATGACCAGAACCGGGAGTCACCTTTTCTCCTTTTTTATATAAATAAACCAAATTGCCAGTGTCAGTGGCTCAGTAGGTAGCACACTCGCCTCTGAGGCCAGGAGATCAGAGGTCTGTGGGTTCAATTCCCAATCTGGTACTGGGGTTAATATCCCAGTACTGACACTGTAGTGCAGCATGAGAGGGGTGCTGCACTTCTGAGGTGCCGTCTTTTAGAAGAGGTGTTAAACCGAGGTCCCATCTGCCTGGATTGATGCTAGTTCAGGTGGATGTTAAAGATCCCATGGCACTTATTGAAAAGAGTAGGGGAATTTTTTATTGGAAAATAATATAATAAAGCAAAAACTGAAGACAGGTCATAGAAAAATCATACCATCATACATAAATACAGAAAAAAATTAAACAAAAAGACCTTCAATTCAGGGTAAGAACAATCAGAGAAAACCAAAAAACACCAGATAACAATCCTCTAGCACTGAACCCCCCTCAGATAATACTGTTCAAGTAACTCCTTCAAACAAGATTAAAGGAAGCGCTCTCCACCAAAATGTCATTAAGGCTGCAGGCAAAGATTTTTTCTCAGAACAATAAATATGAGAAATTTATTTCATAATGTGGCCCCGAAGTTCCTGCAAAGAAACTTTCTTTTGTTGAAGTACAAACAGATATCTGTTCTGCCAGAGACACCATTTGCAGACGGCAAACAGAACCCTTAGTGTACCAGGAAAAAAGACTTTCCAACTAGGCCCAAATTCCCCATAAATCAAGTCTGAATAAGTTAGATCAGAGAACATTGGTAAAGCCCATTCCTGACCCAACTGAATCCACAATAGCACTATATAAAGACACTCAAAAAACAGGTGTGACGTGGATTCAGATTTGCATATACAGGTGTCCTGAACACAATACCTCTCAGTCAATTGTTTATGAGCTTGATTTCCCTTAACGTTTAATTTATTATGACAACATAACCACAAGGTATCCCACATTTTCTCTGGGATCCGACCCTTCAGTAATTGTTTGGTCAGACATTGAGTGTCACAAGGCACATCAAAACCATGGTGAAACCAAAATCATTGTTTGCAGAACAGAAGAATATAAATGTTTTCTATTCTGTAACTCTTCTATCTTGTAGGACACCTTCCACAGTTTTATCTTTTCAAAAATTTCAATAAGGTATCCAGATGTCCCTGCAGGAAGTTTAGTAAATGATTTACACACAGGGGCCTGCCTTTTGTCCAGAAAATATTGAGAACGGGCTGAAAAACTATGAACCCAGCAATCCGTCATTTTAGCTATACAGGAAAAAATATTAGAATGCTTAAAAATGGAAAAGTAAAACAATACCGGGTTCACCACGTGAAGACCTCCCTGTTTAATAGGCCAATAAGTAATAGATCTTTTGACTTGGTTTAGTCTGCAGCCCCACAAAAGCTGAAAAAGTAAATTATATAAGCGGGCTTCAAGATGCATAGGGAGAGGAAAAATGTAACTGACCAATAAAAAAATGGGAAGGATGTAAGTTTTGAGCAGTTAGATCCGCTTCTTATAGAACATGGGAAAATGTTTCCATTGAACAATTTTGGATTCAGCTACCTCCATAGAAGAAATCCAGTTGCTTTCTGCTGCATAAGTTGGGCCAAAAGAAAGACCTAAAATACAAATCTTGTGTGATTGAATAACTATTCCCCTGATGTCAATAGACACTGCCTGTAATGGAATATGAACTGATATACCCACACTCTTCTGTGTATTTAACTCAGAACCAGAAATCAAGGATAAGGAACATACAACCTCAATAGCCCTCTCACCAGATGCTTAATCTGCTATCAGAATACAGATGTTGTCTGCATAAGCCAGAGCACTGGGAAAAGCTAAGTCTGGTTGTGCAGAGATATGTCTGATAGTCCCCTCTTCATTCAGTTTTCTGAGAAGAGGGTCAATAGAAAAGACATACAGCAGGGGACTCAGGGTTCACCCTGGTGCACCCCTCTCTTGATAGGAATATGTGAGCCTTTTAACCCATTAACCAATGGAGTTGTGCAGGCATACCTGTATAGATTCTTGATCCAAAGACTAAGTTCCGCAGGTACCCCATATCTTGCCAAGACAGCAAATAAATAATTATGTGGAACTCGGTCAAATGCCTTAGACTGATCTAAGCTAAGAACATAACCTTGCGTATTACAGCCATCAAAGACTTCCCGTAAGATTTTTAAATTAGAAAGCATAGAACAATTTGGAATCGCACAAGTTTGGGTTTAAAAAATCACTTTGATGGCAATCTGAGAAAGTCTAGTGGAAACAATTTTACATAAAATCTTCCAATCGGAGTTCAAGGTTCAATGTTTTATTGTTCAGCAATCAAGCCTTTACAACATACTAAAATCATAAAATTATGTACAAAAAAGAAGAAAAAAAATATAAAATCTAATATTACATTTAAAATTTTGACACGTAAAAATCCATGAACAAATTAATTGTAATAGGCAGAGAGAAGTTTTTCTTTGTGTTTCAACACTTGATAAAAAAACTTGAAACCATCGTAGCCTCCTCCAATGTCTGAGGGTGAAGAAGTATGAATAAAATATCATATTTTGCATTCACATATTTAATAAGGAAACATTTAACAGATTAAACCACAGGGTTTTATATAAAGGGCACTGTACCGTAATATGATAAAGATCTTCTTGAAAACCCTTGTTACATCTGCAAAACTCCAAACCTAAATTGGGTGGAGTCATCTTATTAAAAAAAGCATATTTAGAACAGATGATTCCCAGTCTTGCCCAAGTAATCATTTTTCTTTCTAACAGGGACAGCCCAAGAGTAAGATATTTCTCTTAAATACATCAATTTTATTTTGAGCTAACCACCTGGCCTGACTTTGAACTCTGAGGAGCTCCATTTGCTTATCATAGGCAAGCCTAAGTATTTTCTTTTTAACATACTCCTTAAACACATAAGATATTGATACTGATTTCTCCCAATCTGTCCAAAGATGAAGCATATTAACACTGCCCAAAATATGTTGAATATCTTTGACCCAAGGAGACCTAAAATTCTGTTTATGCCAAGATAATTTTTCTCTAAGGCATAGTAGAGGCATAATATTAGTCTGTTGATTAATAATTTTGACCCAGTAACTCATGAGACGTATATCAATTATTGTAACAATAGGTACTTTACCCAATTCAGCCCTAACTATAACATTAGAAGTGGCAAGTGGAACCTGCAATAAAGATTTATACTAGAGAGAAAGTGGAATCTCCAACCATGAAGGGACATTGTTGTTCCAGACCTCTGTGCCGTACAAAAGAATAGGATTCATTTTGGCCTCGCCGGCTATCAATGCCGGCGAGACCAAATATCCTGCATATTTCCTAGTAAGCACTTAAAGAGAGCCCTAACAATCAGTTTTGCCTTTATCACTTGTCCTCTCCAATGCTCTATCCAATTTCCATTTGAAGCAAACTTCACCCCCAAATGTATATAAGAGGATACCACTTCAATAAGTTTGTTATTTAAATAAATCCTTGGTTTAATTTGATGTCCCTGTAAGGGTGCAAAAATCAGCAACTTAGTTTTTTTCATATTTATTAATGAGTCCAAATGTTTACATTTAAAGCAAAATTGATTTATTTTATTTTGTAAACCTTGAGCAGATAAAGCAAAAATAATCAAATTGTCTGCATAGGCCAGACAATGTACTGGGATATTCTTAATTTTTGGGGAATCAAAAATATCTATATCTATATAAGTCAGAAGGGCATCAATATACAAATTAAAAAGAAGGGGGGCCAGAGGACATCCCTGTTTAACTCCCGAAGTTGTACTGAAATAGTCAGAAATGTTGCCCTTATTATCATATCTAATAGCCGATGTTGTGTGAGAATATGACCTAATAATGGGGGCTAATAAATTTAATGGTAAGCATCTATTTAATAATATCTCCCATAACTTGGCTCTATTAACTGAGTCAAATGCTACAGAAAAGTCTACAAACACAGCATACAGCTTCATTTTACGAAATGATCTATATTTTTCTATCAGATGGGCTAGGATGTAAATATTATCTGTCGTAGAAAAATCCTTACAAAAACCTGCTTGAAACATCAATAAAGGGGAGTTTGCAGTTATCCAATCTTGTAATTTATGTAATATTATTTTAGCAAAGATTTTTCCACTAATGTCAGTAAGACTAATTGGACGATAATTAGATGGTAAATGAAGTTGGCCCTTTTTATGAATTGGAACTATTATATTTCTTGTCCAAGATAATGGAATAAATCTCTTTTAAACAGATATTGAAAAAATTAGTAAAAAAAAACTACCCAATAATTCAAATGTCCCTTGTAAATTTCTCCCGGTATCAAATCGGGTCCAGGTGCTTTATTATTTGATAAATTCACAATGGCTTCTTCCACCTCTCCAAATGAAAACACTAACAATGTGTATTCCCCCTCAATGTTAAAATTTTCTATCACATCATCATCATTGGTAGGATGTCTATTAAATAGTAGACTATAATAAGATATCCAAGTTTCCTTGGGGATATATATGGGAGGTCTAGAATTCTGATCAGCTGTCCCCTTGGACACCAAAGCCCAAAAAAGCTTTATATCACCCTACTTAATAACTCGGTACATAACACCCCATTGTTTTTCAGTAAATTCTCTTTTTTTCTGGCAGAGAAATTCCTTGTACTCCCTTCGCATTTTATTTACATTTATAATCACCATCTTACTTGGATTTTATTTTGTCTGCCTGATGGCCCTCATTAAATTTCTTTTCTCGCTCCTACAATACTCATCAAATCAGGATACTAACTGGGGCTTAACACTATTAACTGAATAAATCAGTGTCTTAATCTGTTGATACCGTATGTTTAATAATTCACTAATCCTTTTACCTTTGGAGCCATTATGTACCTGCTGAAATAACTCAACAAAAATAGAAGAGTATAAAAGGTTCCAAACTCCTTGCATCGACTCATTATTCAATCTTAACCTTTTTTCCCCACTAATCTCAATATCCGCCAAGGGCTTGTTGGGGGGAGGAATGACACTATCAGAAGTCCTAAAGTCCAGCAAAATTGCTGCATGATTGCTTTCTGTTCTCATAGCCACATATAATCTCCTGCAGAAATGATAGTTAAAAGGAGAGCATAATATAAAATCAATTACGCTCTTACCAACTGGGGAGAAAAAAGTGCTATCACCCCGACGATCCCCTTCTAATCTCCCATTAAGAATCAAGAGATTATTCTCTGTGATAAAACTACTAAAATGTCTCCCTGCCTCATTTACAATCATATCAGTTGTATTTCATTTTTCCAAATCTGCCATATGTAATAGTTCTTGTAACAATGATAAAATTATCGAACTCGGCTATCCTAGCATTAAAATCCCCAGCTAAAAGGACAGTATCTATCCAATTTAACTTTATCATTAAATCTATTTCCATTGATAGTTTGGACCAAAAATCACATGTAGAGTAAGTGTGAAAATGTGGTGGAATATAAATGTTAACAATCAGAAGCATACAAAGTTCCCAGTTAACCACTACCATAAGGATCTCGGGAGTTGGAGAGTAACTTTTGATTACCCTTAATCCTTCCCTAATTTTGATCATTGCAACCAAACCTCCTTTGTTCCTCCCATGTTTTTTCCCCTTTACTTGCTGGCACAAAACTAGTTTCATATCCATTCAGGAAAGGAGATGTTAAAACCCATGTCTCCTGAAAAATAATCACTTCATGTTGCGAAATAAAAGCAACCCACTGTGGATCCACAAACTTATTATGGAGTCCTGCTATATTCCAATTGAGGACATTATAACCAGGGTTGCTTTCTGATCCCCCTTCCTGCTCTAATGAGGACTCATTACTTTTTATTTCCAAAAAACTTAGTCAAGGTTGCATGGCTCTAGATTGACCTGATGTCTCCCACTCATTCAATTCCACCATGTAAATACCCACCTCATCCAACACAGGTCTATTTTCAAAAAGTAATATTAACAATTGTACAGAACCAATAATACAGTTAATCTGAGTGCCCTCTTTATCATTCCAAACTCTATTCACCTCCACAAATTCTTCTGGAAGTATATGAGTTTTAATAATAGTTGATAAAATCATCCGCAATAATGGTGGTAAATTAGTAGCAGTTTCTCCCTCTAATATATCCAGCCCAAAAATAGAGATCATTGAGGTTTCACGGGAAACTCAAACTCCCAATTCAGTGTTACAAGAGTAGTTTTAAATATATCATATGTTAACATTTTTCCTATTTTTGCCCTATTATAAACATTTTTCCAAATTGTTGACCAGGTCACTGGTGTTGATAACAGTAATCCCAAAGAGTCTACCAGGCCTTGCTTAGCCCAGACCAATTTTGCCATAGCCATGTTAGGAAGCATAAAGTAAACTGAATTAGTAGGGTTGGAGGTATCCCTAGTCACCATAATAAGAGCATCTGTGACTGTTGGTAACCCTAATTCTGCTCTCAACATATGGGCTATCATGATGGTTAGGGTAACAGTAGATTCATAATGTTTAAAATACAGCTTATCTAATTTAAAAACTACTTCTTTCCCTGTACAGATTAAATTATATACTACCAGGTCATACCCTTTGGGGTTACTATCCTCCCTGGCCAACATGAAATTTGGGCAAATATCTTTATTACACTGATCTACCTTAATTAAATTCTCCTTAGAATTTGTTTTTTGGTTCGCAATGTAATCACCCTCCCCCTTTTCTTGATCTTTTATAAGTGTCCCATCCACAAATGTAGATTTGTTTTTTGGGTCAGAATTCTTCCTTGTATCTCTCTATACCTTTCCTATCCTAATGGTACCTGTTGCCCCAATTTTATTAGTCTTTTCATCCTTAGTGTTTAATTCATCTTTCTGTTTTCCTAAATTAGGAGTCTGAATAAGTCCCACAGGCCCAAGCTTTTCCTTCCCCCCTTTTTTCTTACTTACTCCACCCCTCTTTTTGACCTTTTTACCTTTTGAGGGCTCTTGAACATTTAGGGGAGAAAATGACAAATCATGCCTAGATCTGTGAACTTTCTTTTCCCCCAATAATTGTGAAATCTGTTGTTCTAAAGCAGCAAACGTCACAACACAAAAACTAGAAAGAGTTTCCAAAGCTGTCTTAATACCGTTATATGCCTCCAATAAAACAACATTGGACATTACTAGATGTGCAAGAGCCTTAATGGTATATTTCGATATAGTATCCGGACACTGAACCAAAAAATCTTTATCTAAATGAATGTCCTGGACCTCTTTGTCCATTTTTTGAAAAAACTCTTCAGGCGCATCATTAAGGGATGAATACACCATTTCTTTAGAGTCGATATTGCAGACCCCTACCTCACTAGAGATCTCTAATGGACTAAATAACTTTATTCCTGAGGGAAAGCATGAAATACCATCATCTTTATCTATATAATCTCTTTGCCCAGACATGCAATGCTGACTTGCTTCTACTTCTCCCATCCACTCATCTTGTCTAAAAACCTGGGAATGATCCACTATATTTGTTTTTTCCCCAAAAGTGGTACAATCGTAACCTCCTATATTGGAAACCATATGTGTGCTGTTCATTTTTGGAACGTCCTGAAAAATATTATTGGGAGCTTTAGAAAGGGTTTTTTTTTTCTAAAGAAATCAGTGATTTTCCCTTGGGACAGAGTTTTAACACCAGTCTCTAAGTTACTAATTACTTCCAAGTCCAGAGTTATATTCTTATTGTCAAAAGAGGATAATTGTTTAAATTCTTCAAATTCCCTGTTAGTCCCATCTCTACCACTAAATTGATTCTCCAATAAATTAATCAAAGTCTCTTGATTTGTATTATTTGGACTGTTCTTATCCCAGCTCTTAGCCATCAGAATTTGGTTCCTTCCATTAAATTCTGAATTGTCTCCAGCTAAATCTGATCTGCATTCCTCATTCATAAGCTCCTTAAAGGAGTGAGGTAAGTAGGATACTAAGGGACTTTCTACCAAATCCTTAGGGTTCGAAGCCATGATGACCAATTCCTGCGTAAAAACACAGCAATTACCTTCTTTATTCTTTTTTGGATTTATCCTTTGTTTCCCTTTAATTGCCCCTTTAACAGTTTTGTTTACCATCTTACCACTTCGAGTATACATATAAGGAGAGAAGAGAAAAAAAATTAAATCCTGACTGTGGGGTGTGAGTCTTAAGAAGAAGGTCATCTTGCCATAGCAATGGATGTTTCACACAAACGTTTATTTATAAGTACAAAATAAAATAAAGACGAACTTCAAGCGTTTACAGAAAGAAAAGAAAAATTCAAAAAAATCAAGACTTGGAAAACAAACACTAGGAATCCACTAGTGTAGATACCCGCTATGAGGTCAGAACAGGTCTGTACCTCACCAGACTATCTGCTAGAATGAACAAAAAGAATTCTTTATATAGTCATTTAATCATGTGATACCTAAGTCCCTCCTACTACTGACAGTTTAGACATATTTCATATTCCAATAAAGCAGAAATTTCACATTTAAACACTTTCTAATTACAAATGTATCATTTAGATCATAATTCAGGATTCAGAATCAAATATGACACATTATTTATTAAATGAAATTATAAGGTACCTCAGCAGGGCTCCACCTACTTGTGTATACCTTTAAATATTGACAGAGCTCAGCCGGCCAGCTCTATAGAGAAGGCTGAGCTGCAGGTTTAACATCAAGCAGGGATTGCAATCAAAAACACAAAGGTAAATCTATATTACACTAGTTATAAAGAAAGAAAGCAACACAAAACAACTAACTGTCTAGAGAATTCACCATACTGGGACTACAAAGTAAATGGTATTTTACATGAAGCTTAATTAGCTTTAAGAATGTCTGCAGTTTTATAGTATTACAATTCAAAAATGGCTGCATGAGTTTACTAACGTTTTACAATGCCACTCTACCTATAAGGGCAAGTAAGAACTCTGGATTATTATGCATTTTCTAAAGCTACCTAATTTGTAAAGAAAGGTATATCTCTGACTAAAAAAAATAGCATTTTAAACCTCCCCTTGAATGCCAACGCTTATCAACACGGTGCATTTGTTTATGAGAAAATGCCAAACGCAAAGTAAACACCAGACCGAGGGACAGGTAGAACAGTCATAAAAGAAAACTTAAATCCCACCTTTCTATTTTGGCATTTAGTGATATTAGTTTTAAAAAGGAGCACTTACTTTTGCCTAAACAGGTTCGGAATCCCTTTGTTTTTCTACACTGCGTAAAAGGATACCGTTACTGAAGGAAGCGGGGGGGGGGTTGCTACAGCTCCTCGCAAGAATGCGAGGAAGATTCGCACATTCGTACAGTACACTAGCCTCGCTAATGAAACAGGCATACCGTAGAGTGTGCATTCAGAAGGAAAAACGCTAGTTAATGCTACACTAGCGTGACAGTTTATTTAAACATGGCATTCAATTGAATATATTTGCTTCTACTTTTTCACAGTATCATACGATACGTAACTGAATCAAACCTCGGGGGTTGAAAATACCTTCATATACCAGAAATATGGAAACTAAGAAGAGTAATAGAAAAGTTTTAATATCTATATTATATAGGTGGCCAGCCTATATAACATTAAAGCTTAGAGAGTAGAGGAAAAGAAAGGGAAGTAAAAAGAAATGCTGTTGCAACAGGCTTAAAACAAATACAAAAAAAAAAAGAAATTTCTGGCAGATGAATTTAAGTCTCCACTCTTACACTCCTTCCCCCTTAAGAGGAAACCAAAGTGTTTCATATCCAATACTCCACCTTTGGTTTGCTTTTAAACAACAGATCTCCCCTTTTTAAAGTAAGCAGGGGAGATGGAGCTTTAGCCCACCCACTCCCAAAGCTCCACCCTGGAGTCCCAGTATTTACTATACAATTAACAATGTATTACAACACTTTTAAATTATATTTTATCTTACTCCGGGGTCTGTACTCATGTATCAATACCTGCTCCATAACGTGAAAGATAGTCAGCGTTAATATGCATTTTACCAGCTCTATGTTGTATTTCAAATTTGTATGGCTGCAGTGCTAAATACCACCTCATAATGTGTGGGTTTCTATCCTTCATAGTCTGCAACCAACATAATGGATTATGATCTGTTATGATCGAAATGGGTCTTCCCCATAAATAAAATTTTAATGCATTTATCGCCCAGCGAATAGCCAAGCATTCTTTTTCTATAGTAGAGTATTTAGCCTCTCTTTGATGTAATTTTTGACTAATGTATATAATAGAATGCTCCTCTTCTCCATCCATTTGAGAGAGAACAGCTCTCAGACCATGTTCAGAGGCATCTGTTTGTACCATAAAGGGTCTATGGAAATCAGGGCTGTATAGTACAGGGTATGAACATAATCTGGCCTTCAAGGCTGTAAAAGCCTTTTCACATTGTTCAGTCCAAAGGACTTTGTCCGTATTTTTTTTTTTGTTGTTAAATTAATTAAAGGGGTAGCAAGTTCAGCAAAATCGCTTACAAAGCGGCGATAATAATTGGCCTGTCCTAAAAACGAACGTACCTGTTTTTTTTGTTTGTGGTCTTGGACTACTAGCTATAGCATCTAATTTATTTATTTTGGGTTTTACCATTCCAGTTCCTATTATAAACCCAAGATATTTAGTTTCCTGCATGCCTATGGAACATTTTGCAGGGTTAATGGTCAGTCCTGCCTTCGCTATTACAGTTAGTATATTATACAAATGTTTTACATGTTCCTCCCAGGAGGAACTGAAGATGATAACATCATCTAAATATGTTGCACTATAATCTAGATGTGGATGTAGTAATTGGTCCATACATCTCTGGAAGGTTGTGGGTGCTCCATGTAGCCCAAATGGCATTTTTGTAAATTGAAATAACCCTATAGGAGTACTGAAGGCCATCTTATCCTGCGAATCTGCATCTAGGGGGATCTGCCAGTAACCCTTAGAAAGATCCAAAGTACTGATGTACTGGGCATTGCCCAGTCTATCTATGATGTCATCAAAACGTGGCATTGGATACCCATCAAACTTTGCTATCTCATTTAGTTTTCGAAAGTCCAGGCAAACCCGCAACCCTCCTTCTTTATTATGCACAACAACCATGGAGAAACTCCACAGACTTTTAGAAGGAACAATTACCCCTAGTTGTTGCATCTTTAGCAATTCTTTAGTTACTTCTTCTCTTAAACTCTCTGGGATGCTGTAAGATTTGTGTCTCAGAGGTTTATTATTAGACAACTCTAAGTGGTGTACAATTCCCTCCACTGTCCCAGGGACAGTTGTAAATATCCCTTGGAAAGTGTGTATTAACCCTTGTACCTCTTGTGGTTGTTCAGTACTCAATTTATCATTTATAGATATCTCTTTTATATTCCCTTTGGTTTCCAACTGCTCATAGGCAAGTTCTAACTCACTGTCAACTATCTCAGGGTGCACAAATAGAGTAGGTGAACTCCTATCATGCCATCTTTTCAATAAGTTAGCATGATAAATCTTTAGTTGCTGCTTCTTGTTAGGACAAAAGATTTCATAGTTCACTGGCTCTATTTGACGGTGTACTTCATAAGGTCCCTGCCATTTCATTAAGAGTTTGTTCTCAGTACAAGGTAATAGTAGAACTCTATCACCAGGTTGGAATGTTTTACTACCCACTTTCTGATCATAATATTGTTTCTGCGCTACTTGATGTTCTCTATTACATTGTTGGGCGGCTTTTGCATATTTTGCCAACTTTTGATGTAATGTGTTGATGTACTCTAATGGGGGTACAGGGATAGTATCTACCTCAGACCCTTCCCATTTCTCCTTTATAATATCGAGCACTCCCCTTGGATTCTTCTCATAAAGCAGTTCAAAAGGTGAATATCCTGTAGATGCTTGGGGAACCACACGGTATGCAAACATTAAATAGGGTAAATACTTATCCCAATATTTGCCTTCATCACTAATAAATTTCTTTAACATTTGCTTCAGTGTTTTATTGAAATGCTCCACTAGACCATCAGATTGTGGATGGTAAGGTGAGGTAAGAATGGAATGTACCCCTAAGGCATGATAGAGATGTTTCAGCACCTGGGAACAAAAATTGCTGCCCCTATCTGTCAAAATTTCCTTTGGTATGCCCATCCTGGAAACTATTTTAATCAGTTCTTCCTCTATTTTATCAGTCGTGACTGTCCGTAAAGGAATTGCTTCAGGGTACTTCGTAAAGTAATCACACACCACTAGAATAAATCGGTTCCCTTTAGCACTCTTGGGTAAAGGACCAACTATATCCATTGCAACCCGAGTGAATGGGGTACCCACTAATGGTACGGGCTGCAAGGGCACCTTATCTTTTTGCAACGTTGGTCTCACTTGTTGACACTGTACACATCACTTACAATACTCAGCCACTTGTTCATGTATTCCCGGCCAGAAAAATCTATACAGGAGTCTCTGTAATGTACGTTCCCAGCCTAAGTGACTGGCTATTGGTAAGTCATAAGCAAGGTTCAACAACTGTTCCCGGTATCCAGTGCGCACTAACAATTGCAATACAGTTTCACCTTTTTTTTCATTAAAACATTTTCAATATAACAACCCATTGTTTAGAATATATTTTTGTTTGGAATTATGTTCAGCACCTAGCAGGGTAAAAAAAGGCTTTAAAGTAATGTCTTGCAACTGAGCTGTTCTAAACTTTGCTTGAGAACTTAGATCTTTAACATCTTGTACTTTAAAGTCATTATTGTCCTTTGTATCTTTCTGGGTATGTCGCCCACCCATTTCTCCTGGCGCTTTTCCCTTCTTGGTTTATTTGTTTTTCCCAGAAGCCCAAATAGTTCATCCTCATAAGGGAAAGATTGAGGTAATTCTGTTTTTATTCTGTCCTGTGCTCTGGTAGTCACAGCCCCCATGTTTGTAGCATTAGCAAGTAACTGTGCAAAATCTGGGTGGTCATATCCCACTATAACTGGCATTGGAAGTTCTGGAACCACCCCAACATCCATTCTTCGCACACTGGACTGCATTTGTACTTCCACCTTGTTGTACTGGTTACTTATGTGTGTCGCCATGTATACAGGTCACTCTTGTTTGAGCAGTTATACCAGTGATAGTAGGCACCATACCAGCTTTGATTAGGGTTTGTCTACTGCGGAGTCCAATAAACCAAACTTTTCTCTACCATTTATTGTAACAGGCATTATATATTGCCCCCAGTTGGCCAAAGCTAAATGTGTGGTAGCAGATTTCTTTTTGGGACAGAATCTGGCGATATGACCTTTTCCTTGGCAATAGTGACAAGTTATATCAGTGTGAGGGGCTTTAAACATATTCACTGGTTTAACATTATTACTAGAGACTGGGGAAGAAGGTGTATATGTTCTTACCGTAGCTTGGGTGGTGCCAGATCCAGAGTGTCCTTTAGTCCTATTAGGTCGAGCAGTTAAATAGTCTTCGGCCAGTTGTACTGCTTTCTTAGATGTCTCTGGGCGATGTTCCCTTACCCACATCTGAACATCTTGTGGTAAGATACGAATAAATTGTTCCAGCACAACTGTCTCTAGCATTTGCTCTTTTGTATTAATGGCAGGTTGCAACCACTTAGTACAAAGGTCTCTTAGCCTAGCATATGCTTCTTGTGGAGTGTCAGATACTTGAAACCGCAAGGTTCGAAATCTTTGTCGGTATGTCTCTAGACAAATATATCGTTTAAGGATGGCTTCTTTAACCGAATCATAGTTTTCACTCAAAGCTCTGTCCACACTACCATAGGCTACTTTCACATTCCCTGTTAGGTATGGGGCCAGATGTATAACCCACTGGTCCCTAGGCCATTGACACGCTTGTGCAAAACATTCGGACGTAGTTAAGTAGGTTTCAATATCGTCAGTTTCACTCAATTTAGTTAGCTTAATGTCTTTAGGATTTTCCCCAGCAGATGGAGAGAGCCTACCTGTGAAGAGGGCTTGTATGGCAAGCAAGGTATCAGCCCATCTGTCTTCATTTCTTTGCATATCTTTTTCTCGCTGCTTTGCCATGGCTATCTGCTGCATACACAGCCATTGTAACAAGTCTTGCGAATCTCCTGTAGGGGGCTCTTCCTTCAACTCTTCCTTCTTTTCCTCGGCATTGTCCCCATCGTCCTCAGGCTTCATGGTTTTCCGTCTGACATCGGGTACTCCAGCCATCAAAGGTTGTCCAAATTTTTCTGCCATGGTCCTGGTCAGCACACCAGTAGGTACCTTCTGGGACATCCAAGACCTCCTTCTGATACTTTAGAGCAGTACCTCCAGTAAATCCCACCACTGCCTCCATGTGTGGGGTGTGAGTCTTAAGAAGAAGTTTGACTTGCCACGGCAATGAATGTTTCACACAAACGTTTATTTATAAGTACAAAATAAAATAAAGATGAACTTCAAGCGTTTACAGAAAGAAAAGAAAAATTCAAAAAAATCAAGACTGGGAAAACAAACAATAGGAATCCACTAGTGTAGATACCAGCTATGAGGTCAGAACAGGTCTGTACCTCACCAGACTATCTGCTAGAATGAACAAAAAGAATTCTTTATATAGTCATTTAATCATGCGATATTTAAGTCCCTCCTACTACTGACAGTTTAAACATATTTCATATTCCAATAAAGCAGAAATTTCACATTTAAACACTTTCTAATTACAAATTTATCATTTAGATCATAATTCAGGATTCAGAATCAAATATGACACATTATTTATAAAATGAAATTATAAGGTACCTCAGCAGGGCTCCACCTACTTGTGTATACCTTTAAATATTGACAGAGCTCAGCCGGCCAGCTCTATAGAGAAGGCTGAGCTGCAGGTTTAACATCAAGCAGGGATTGCAAACTAAAACACAAAGGTAAATTTATATTACACTAGTTATAAAGAAAGAAAGCAACACAAAACAACTAACTGTCTAGAGAATTCACCATACTGGGACTACAAAGTAAATGATATTTTACATGAAGCTTAATTAGCTTTAAGAATGTCTGCAGTTTTATAGTATTACAATTCAAAAATGGCTGCATGAGTTTACTAACGTTTTACAATGCCACTCTACCTATAAGGGCAAGTAAGAACTCTGGATTATTATGCGTTTTTCTAAAGCTACCTAATTTGTAAAGAAAGGTATATCTCTGACTAAAAAAACTAGCATTTTAAACCTCCCCTTGAATGCCAATGCTTACCAACACGGCGCATTTGTTTATGAGAAAATGCCAAAGGCAAAGTAAACACCAGACCGAGGGACAGGTAGAACAGTCACAAAAGAAAACTTAAATCCCACCTTTCTATTTTGGCATTTAGTGATATTAGTTTTAAAAAGGAGCACTTACTTTTGTCTAAACAGGTTTGGAATCCCTTTGTTTTTCTACACTGCGTAAAAGGATACCGTTACTGAAGGAAGCGGGGGACGGGGTTGCTACAGCTTCTTAGTACACTAACCTCGCTAATGAAACAGGCATACCATAGAGTGTGCATTCAGAAGGAAAAAACGCTAGTTAATGCTACACTAGCGTGACAGTTTATTTAAACATGGCATTCAACTGAGTATGTTTTCTTCTACTTTTTCACAGTATCATACGATACGTAACTGAATCAAACCTCAGGGGGGGTTGAAAATACCTTCATATACCAGAAATATGGAAACTAAGAAGAGTAATAGAAAAGTTTTAATATCTATATTATATAGGTGGCCAGCCTATATAACGTTAAATCTTAGAGAGTAGAGGAAAAGAAAGGGAAGTAAAAAGAAATGCTGTTGCAACAGGCTTAAAACAAATACAAAAAAAAAAAAAAGAAATTTCTGGCAGATGAATTTAAGCCTCCCTTCTTACACTCCTTCCCCCTTAAGAGGAAACCAAAGTGTTTCATATCCAATACTCCACCTTTGGTTTGCTTTTAAACAACAGATCTCCCCTTTTTAAAGTAAGCAGGGGAGATGGAACTTTAGCCCACCCACTCCCAAAGCTCCACCCCGGAGTCCCAGTATTTGCTATACAATTAGCAATGTATTACAACACTTTTAAATTCCATTTTATCTTACTCCGGGTTCTGTACTCATGAATCAATACCTGCTCCATAACGTGAAAGATAGCGTTAATGTGCATTTTCCCAGCTCTATGTTGAATTTCAAATTTGTATGGCTGCAGTGCTAAATACCACTTCAACATGCGTGGGTTTCTATCCTTCATAGTCTGCAACCAACATAATGGATTATGATCTGTTATGATCGTAAAAGGTCTTCCCCATAAATAAAATTTTAATGCATTTATCGCCCAGAGAATAGCCAAGCATTATTTTTCAATAGTAGATTATTTAGCCTCTCTTTGATGTAATTTTCAACTAAAGTATATAATAGGATGCTCCTCTTCTCCATCCATTTGAGAGAGAACAGCTCCCAGACCATGTTCAGAGGCGTCTGTTTGTACCATAAAGGGTCTATGGAAATCAGGGCTGTATAGTACAGGGTATGAACATAATCTGGCCTTCAAGGCTGTAAAAGCCTCTTCACATTGTTTAGTCCAATGGACTTTGTCCGGATTTTTTTTTTTTGTTAAATTAATTAAAGGGGTAGCTATTTCAGCAAAATCGCTTACAAAGCAGCGATAATAATTGGCCAGTCCTATAAACGAACGTACCTGTTTTTTTTGTTTGTGGTCTTGGACTACTAGCTATAGCATCTAATTTGCTTATTTCGGGTTTTACCATTCCATTTCCTATTATAAACCCATGATATTTAGTTTCCCGCATACCTATGGAACATTTTGCAGGGTTAATGGTCAGTTCTGCCTTCGCTATTACAGTTAGTATATTATACAAATGTTTTGCATGTTCCTCCATGAGGAACTGAAGATGATAACATCATCTAAATACGTTGCACTATAATCTAGATGTGGATGTAGTAATTGGTCCATACATCTCTGGAAGGTTGCTGGTGCTCCATGTAGCCCAAATGGCATTTTTGTAAATTGAAATAACCCTATAGGAGTACTGAATGCTGTCTTATCCTGCGAATCCGCATCTAGGGGGATCTGCCAGTAACCCTTAGAAAGATCCAACATACTGATGTACTGGGCATTGCCCAGTCTATCTATGATGTCATTAATACGTGGCATTGGATACCCATCAAACTTTGCTATCTCATTTAGTTTTTGAAAGTCCAGGCAAACCAGCACCCCTCCTTCTTTTTTATTCACAACAACCATGGAGAAACTCCACAGACTTTTAGAAGGAACAATTACCCCTAGTTGTTGCATCTTTAGCAATTCTTTAGTTACTTCTTCTCTTAAACACTCTGGGATTCTATAAGATTTGTGTCTCAGAGGTTTATTATTAGACAACTCTATGTAGTGTTCAATTCCCTCCACTGTCCCAGGGACAGTTGTAAATATCCCTTGGAAAGTGTGCATTAACCATTGTACCTCTTGTGGTTGTTCAGTACTCAATTTATCATTTATAGTCATCTCTTTTATATTCCCTTGGCTTTCCAACCGCTCATAGGCAAGTTCTAACTCACTGTCAGCTATCTCACGGTGCACAAATAGGGTAGGTGAACTCCTATCATGCCATCTTTTCAATAAGTTAGCATGATAAATCTTTAGTTGCTGCTTCTTGTCAGGACAAATGATTTCATAGTTCACTGGCCCTATTTGACGGTGTACTGTATAAGGTCCCTGCCATTTCATTAAGAGTTTGTTCTCAGTACAAGGTTATAGTAGGAGAACTCTATCACCAGGTTGGAATGTTTTACTACCCACTTTCTGATCATAATATTGTTTCTGCGCTACTTGATGTTCTCTATTACATTGTTGGGCGGCTTTTGCATATTTTGCCAACCTTTGATGTAATGTGTTGATGTACTCTAATGTGGGTACAGGGATAGTATCGACCTCAGAACCTTCCCATTTCTCCTTTATAATATCGAGCACTCCCCTTGGATTCTTCTCATAAAGCAGTTCAAAAGGTGAATATCCTGTAGATGCTTGGGGAACCACACGGTATGCAAACATTAAATAGGGTAAATACTTATCCCAATATTTGCCTTCATCACTAATAAATTTCTTTAACATTTGCTTCAGTGTTTTATTGAAATGCTCCACTAGACCATCAGATTGTGGATGGTAAGGTGAGGTAAGAATGGAATGTACCCCTAAGGCATGATAGAGACGTTTCAGCACCTGGGAACAAAAATTGCTGCCCCTATCTGTCAAAATTTCCTTTGGTATGCCCATCCTGGAAAATATTTTAATCAGTTCTTCCTCTATTTTATCAGCCGTGACTGTCCGTAAAGGAACTGCTTCAGAGTACTTCGTAAAGTAATCACACACCACTAGAATAAATTGGTTCTCTTTAGCACTCTTGGGTAAAGAACCAATTATATCCATTGCAACCCGAGTGAATGGGGTACCCACTAATGGTACGGGCTGCAAGGGCACCTTATCTTTTTGCAACGTTGCTCTCACTTGTTGACACTGTACACATGACTTACAATACTCAGCCACTTGTTCATGTATTCCCGGCCAGAAAAATCTATACAGGAGTCTCTGTAATGTACGTTCCCAGCCTAAGTGACTGGCTATTGGTAAGTCATAAGCAAGGTTCAACAACTGTTCCTGGTATCCAGTGGGCACTAACAATTGCAATACAGTTTCACCTTTTTTTTCATTAAAACATTTTCGATATAACAACCCGTTGTTTAGAATATATTTTTGTTTGGAATTATGTTCAGCACCTATCAGGGTAAAAAAAGGCTTTAAAGTAATGTCTTGCTACTGAGCTGTTCTAAACTCTGCTTGAGAACTTAGATCTTTAACATCTTGTACTTTAAAGTCATTATTGTCCTTTGTATCTTTCTGGGTATGTCACCCACCCATTTCTCCTGGCGCTTTTCCCTTCTTGTCTTTTTTGTTTTTCCGGGAAGCCCAAATAGTTCATCCTCAAAAGGGAAAGATTGTGGTAATTCTGTATTTATTCTGTCCTGTGCTCTGGTAGTCACAGCCTCCATGTTTGTAGCATTAGCAAGTAACTGTGCAAAGTCTGGGTGGTCATGTCCCACAATAACTGGCACTGGAAGTTCTGGAACCACCCCAACATCCATTCTTCACACATTGGACTGCATTTGTACTTCCACCTGTTGTACTGGTTACTTATGTGTGTCGCCATGTATACAGATCACTGTTGTTTGTGCAGTTATACCAGTGATAGTAGGCACCATACCAGCTTTGATTAGGGTTTGTCTACTGCCGGAGTCCAATAAACCAAACTTTACTCTACCATTTATTGTAACAGGCATTATATATTGCCCCCAGTTGGCCAAAGCTAAATGTGTGGTAGCAGATTTCTTTTTGGGACAGAATCTGGCGATATGACTTTTTCCTTGGCAATAGTGACAAGTTATATCAGTGTGAGGGGCTTTAAACATATTCACTGGTTTAACATTATTACTAGAGACTGGGGAAGAAGGTGTATATGTTCTTACCGTAGTTTGGGTGGTGCCAGATCCAGAGTGTCCTTTAGTCCTATTAGGTCGAACAGTTAAATAGTCTTCGGCCAGTTGTACTGCTTTCTTAGATGTCTCTGAGCGATGTTCCCTTACCCGCATCTAAACATCTTGTGGTAAGATACGAATAAATTGTTCCAGCACAACTGTCTCTAGCATCTGCTCTTTTGTATTAATGGCATGTTGGAACCACTTAGTACAAAGGTCTCTTAGCCTAGTATATGCTTCCTGTGGAGTGTCAGATACTTGAAACCGCAAGGTTCGAAATCTTTGTCGGTATGTCTCTAGACAAATATCATATCATTTAAGGATGGCTTCTTTAACCGAATCATAGTTTTCACTCAAAGCTCTGTTCACACTACCGTAGGCTACTTGCGCCCTCCCTGTTAGGTATGGGGCCCAACGTATAACCCACTGGTCCCTAGGCCATTGACACGCTTGTGCAATACATTCGAACGTAGTTAAGTAGGTTTCAATATCGTCAGTTTCACTCAATTTAGTTAGCTTAATGTCTTTAGGATTTTTCCCAGCAGATGGAGAGAGCCTACCTGTGAAGAGGGCTTGTATGGCACGCAAGGTATCAGCCCATCTGTCTTCATTTCTTTGCATATCTTTTTCTCGCTGCTTTGCCATGGCTATCAGCTGCATACACAGCCATTGTAACAAGTCTTGCGAATCTCCTGTAGGGGGCTCTTCCTCCAACTCTTCCTTCTTTTCCTTGGCATTGTCCCCATCATCCTCAGGCTTCATGGTTTTCCATCTGACATCGGGTACTCCAGCCATCAAAGGTTGTCCAAATTTTTCTGCCATGGTCCTGGTCAGCACACCAGTAGGTACCTTCTGGGACATCCAAGACCTCCTTCTGATAGTTTAGAGCAGTACCTCCAGTAAATCCCACCACTGCCACCATGTGTGGGGTGTGAGTCTCAAGAAGAAGGTCGTCTTGCCATGGCAATGAATGTTTCACACAAACGTTTATTTATAAGTACAAAATAAAATAAAGACGAACTTCAAGCGTTTTCAGAAAGAAAAGAAAAATTCAAAAAAATCAAGACTGGGAAAACAAACACTAGGAATCCACTAGTGTAGATACCAGCTATGAGGTCAGAACAGGTCTGTACCTCACCAGACTATCTGCTAGAATGAACAAAAAGAATTCTTTATATAGTCATTTAATCATGCGATATTTAAGTCCCTCCTACTACTGACAGTTTAAACATATTTCATATTCCAATAAAGCAGAAATTTCACATTTAAACACTTTCTAATTACAAATTTATCATTTAGATCATAATTCAGGATTCAGAATCAAATATGACACATTATTTATAAAATGAAATTATAAGGTACCTCAGCAGGGCTCCACCTACTTGTGTATACCTTTAAATATTGACAGAGCTCAGCTGGCCAGCTCTATAGAGAAGGCTGAGCTGCAGGTTTAACATCAAGCAGGGACTGCAAACTAAAACACAAAGGTAAATCTATATTACGCTAGTTATAAAGAAAGAAAGCAACACAAAACAACTAACTGTCTAGAGAATTCACCATACTGGGACTACAAAGTAAATGGTATTTTACATGAAGCTTAATTAGCTTTAGGAATGTCTGCAGTTTTATAGTATTACAATTCAAAAATGGCTGCATGAGTTTACTAACATTTTGCAGTGCCACTCTACCTATAAGGGCAAGTAAGAACTCTGGATTATTATGCATGTTCTAAAGCTACCTAATTTGTAAAGAAAGGTTTATCTCTGACTAAAAAAACTAGCATTTTAAACCTCCCCTTGAATGCCAATGCTTACCAACACGGTGCATTTGTTTATGAGAAAACGCCAAAGGCAAAGTAAACACCAGATCGAGGGACAGGTAGAACAGTCACAAAAGAAAACTTAAATCCCACCTTTCTATTTTGGCATTTAGTGATATTAGTTTTAAAAGGAGCACTTACTTTTGTCTAAACAGGTTCCGAATCCCTTTGTTTTTCTACACTCGTGCAGGATACCATTACTGAAGGAAGCGGGGGGGGGGGTTGCTACAGTTCCTCACAAGAATGCGAGGAAGATTCGCACATTCGTGCAGTACACTAGCCTCGCCAATGAAACAGGCATACCGTAGAGTGTGCATTCAGAAGGAAAAATGCTAGTTAATGCTACACTAGCGTGACAGTTTATTTAAACATGGCATTCAATTGCGATGGTCTGCTTCTACTTTTTCACAGTATCATACGATACGTAACTGAATCAAACCTCGGGGGGGGGGTCGAAAATACCTTCATATACCAGAAATATGGAAACTAAGAAGAGTAATAGAAAAGTTTTAATATCTATATTATATAGGTGGCCAGACTATATAACGTTAAAGCTTAGAGAGTAGAGGAAAATAAAGGGAAGTAAAAAGAAATGCTGTTGCAATAGGCTTAAAACAAATACAAAAAAAAAAAGAAGACATTTCTGGCAGATGAATTTAAGCCTCCCTTCTTACACTAACTCAAAAAATGGGACTGAAAAGGAATCAGATGACAGCTTATCTAAACAGCTGAGTCTTCCATGAGCATCACTCCTTAAATTTGTAGAAAGCCTTCCCACCCAAAAACAGCCAGACCCACCAGTTAAAACCCAAAAATACAGAACCAGATAAACAGTAAAACCTATTTAAAATGAGGTCCTCTCTTTTACGGGTACATATTCCTATGCAAAATCTATCTGAAAGTACGGTGCCATTATTGTTACAGACAAGCTCGCGCTTATGTGAGCTTGATGTTTAAATGCTGCAGCAAACCCTCCCACAGAGGCAAACCTGCTCTATTATTATCTCACCCCTGAGCTGAATTACAGGCAGGTAAATGGCCTTTTGCACACACCTGGGTAATCCCCTCAGGTCAGCAGAGCAGCAAGATGAAACAAATCAGAGCAGTTTCAGTTACAAAGTCACACATATGCTGCACTCACAGTCATTTTCAAGCTGCCAAACTGTTCCAAAAACACAGATCTCTTGGATAGCTGCTGCTCAAGTAGATTGCACAAGTGTTCCAGTGGAAATAAAAGGCTGGTGATCTTGCAGGGAAGGACAGAGGCAAACCTGCTCTATTATTGGCTCACCCCTGAGCTGAAATTACATGCAGGTAAATGGCCTCTTGCACACACCTGGGTATTCCCCTCAGTTCAGCAGAGCAGCAAGGTGAAACAAATCAGAGCAGTTTCAGTTACAAAGTCACACATATGCTGCACTCACAGTCATTTTCAAGCTGCCAAACTGTTCCAAAAACATAGATCTCCTAGATAGCTGCTGCTCAAGTCAATCAGAGTTCAACAAACTAATATGGCACCAGTTGTCCAGTCTTTCTTTATCATTTTTATGCTTAAATAAAAAAATCAAGTTATTATCTGCCAAGGCAAGTGGTGTGGGTAATATTCCTTGTAAAATGACATTATATACTGCCGTTAAATAGGGTAATAGTAAGGTTTTAGCTTTTTTATAAAACTCATTGGGGATGCCATCAGGGTCAGGAGTCACAGTAGTTTTCAGATGGCTAATTACAGAATCCACTTTGGCACCAGTAATAGGCCAACAGGCATCACTAATACAGTCGGGGGATAATGCAGGAATACATAAAGAATCCAGAAAACCATCCCAGGCCTGTGGGTCATAAGCTTGACCATATAAAGTCTGGGTATGGTAGGAAACTTCCTTCAAAATATTGTGATTATCACTAATCTGGGTGCCGTTATGGGAAATTAAAGAGGGCATATATTTAGACTCAACCTGTTGATGACTACTGTCATACGGGTTGACTACTTTGACCGCCCCTTCCCCCCATATTTTTTTTCCAAAAATAGCGATGTGGTTCTCTCATACTGATAGGAATGCATCTCATTTTTTACTTTCCAAATCTGTGCAGAATAGTCGAGTCCCCAGTCTGTTTGCCAAGAAAGTAATTTTTGCAAGTGCCATCGACAATTAAGGTATTTAAAATATCGATCAGAGGAATGTTGTTTAGAAGACTGCCGACAGAATTTCCTAATATCTGATTTGGTATCTTGCCACCAAAAGGTTGGGTTATCATACAGGTCAAACACTGAGATCTTATCCTGGAGAAGACTATACAGGTCCTGCCACCCTCCGTCATCTCCTAAGACAGAAATGTTTATCTTCCAAAAAGTATGAAAAACAGGTTTGTTACATGGACAGCGGATGGTTAACACTAACACACAATGATCAGAATATTCACATGGGAGAACTGAATACTGAACACTGGTCAACCAATGGGAAATAAAGAAATAATCTATTCTCGTGGTAAATCTACCACGATGAAAAGTGTGTACCGGAGGGTGTGTACCAAACGAAGCTCCATCTCACAGATTAGCAGTGACTTATAAGGTGTTGAGAAAATTAGAGTCCGAGTATAACTTTTGGGTAACCCCAGTCTTATCGGACAAGGCCAGAATACAATTAAAGTCCCCTCCAAAAATAATTGATTTTGAAGAATGAAGAAAGAGCTGGATAGCTTTCAAAGTCTGAATCTGATGTTTTTAAGTTGAGGGTTATAAATATTGATTAACCTCCACTCCTGTCGGTGGATAATGACATCTAAAATAAGAACCCTTCCCTAAATCAAATCAAGCAATCGAGTAACTTGTATGTCCACATTGTTAACAAGAATCCCCACTCCGGCACACACTTCCTCAGCTAAGGACCAGAAAGACAGGCCACCCCTCCAGTCCCTAGAGGCCTGCCCAATTTCCCTAGGGGAGTGGAGCCTAGTGTCCCGAAAAAACACAATATTTAATGGTAGAGACAGGAGGAGGAGGGAAAAAATAGCCCGTCTCCTTTTAGAATTTTTAAGGCTATTGCCATTTAAGCTGCCAAAAGACAAAACATCCCCCACATACGACATGTCAAATTTCAGGACTTCTTTCTACCTCTTTCCTTTCCTGGAGACTTCATTTTGCATCGTTTTTTCTTACTAATCTGAGTGTCACCAGAAACCTGCTCAGTGTCAGTTAACATCTCTACCTGGGAAGATGCAACAGAGGAAGCATCAGACTCCTCCTCAGTTTCAATAGTCTGTTTACGGTTGTGAAACACAGCAAACCTGTTTTTAACCACCAAATCGGAGGGTGGAGAGGCAAAAGGTAGAGGAACTCCCTTCATGAGAGAGCTTCTTGTCTGTCTCCTGTTACCCACTTGAACCCAATCTGTGTCTTCGGGGGGGGGCATAATGTCTTTAGAAGCACAGGGCTCAGCCGAAGTGCTAGGAGCCTCTGACTGCACCCTGGAAACAGCGGGGTGGGGAGGAAGCCTCTGCAGGATGCACTGTACCCTTTTCGCCTGATAGCACCTCCGGGAGGGACGTGGGTTCAGTAAGGGATGGCGGAACCAAAACCGGGTCAACCTGAGGGGAAGAGGGACCAGACAGAGAAGTGGAAGGCACAGTAGCAAAAGGCCGAAACTGAGGCCTAGCCTGAGCAGACCGTTGAACCTGAGAAACAGTCTCATCCTGAGTTTCAGAAAGCATCTCAGGATTATTATGGGAGGCCCACGGACACTCTTTATAAGAGTGTGAGGCTGCTTCACACAAATTACAGTAGGATGGGTGAGGGCAATTAAGACTCACATGTCCAGAACCCGACAAGAAGAGCATTTGAGTTGATCACAAGCATTACTAAGATGCGTATGGGCCCCACAACTAAAACATGATTTAGGCTGACCTGGGTAAAAAATAAAACCCCTATCCTTGCCCAAATAAAAACAACTCGGCAAATGCTGGATAACCCCATTAACAATTGGTAATTTCACCTGTAATTTCCACCCCCCATCCAGAAAAGTTCAGAGTCTATTATTGGATCAGGTAAACCCAACAAAGTACATTTAGCAGATAACCAACGCACAATATCATCTATTGCTACTCCCTCGTTTTTAAACAAACAGTAACGTTCTTAATAGTGGGTTTCGTAAGGGGAATAGCTAAAAAAGGTGACCGTAATGGAGTGTGTCGAACTGCCTGATAATGATGCCAAAATGTGTCTAAACTTAATACTGTTTTAAAGCTAATATCAAAATAATTATCACCAGAAGTATGAATCAGGGCATAAATTTCAGAGGGAGAAAATTGTAGACTGGACTTAATCAATGTTTTCCCAACATATAAACGGTCTGGAAAAACTTCCAGCCCACCCCATAACAGAGTTGAACAGCATTACACCGTTTGGCTTGCTCGGGGGGGAATGAGACAAACCAGCAAAAGTTTTAGGCTTTTGTGGTCCAGCAGACAAAGCAGGAGTCGGAGCAGCAAATGCAGAGTTCTTGCCCTGTGCAGAGGCACTATCAGACACAGGTAAAGGGGTCTCAATAGACTCGGCTGCCTGAAGTGAGCAACCGCCCATCCCCACCAGGGTAGTGGAGTACTCAGTAGCCAGTAATAAATCCGTATTAATAGATGGCAATAAAGGGGCAAGAGGCCCGTTGGCTGCACTATTCCCCACAGTGTCAGTATGCAAAATCCATTGCGGGAGTGCCGCGTGTTCTAGTACCTGAGCCCCTCCTACTCTCCAGGAAGGGTGCTGTGAAAGTTGTAAGCCTGAAGGCAAATCCAGAGGGTCTAAAATGTCAAGTAAATCCCCTTGTAGTGTCAGACTGGGCCATGCAGGGGAGGTCCAGGAATCATCCAAGGGGGATTTCTCCCACCCTGCACCCCGAAGAGCTGCAGCAATTGTAAGGCCCGAAGCAGACAGGTGGGAATCAAACCCAGACCAGGAGAGCTTGAGATGGAGTGTCCCACCGGGACCCACTGTTGAGGTCCCTGAGAAAAAATATTAGAGCCAGGAAAAGCCACAGTACCTGTAAGCCGGGATGGCAACATGCCCGATTGCCCTGTATCCAAAATATGCTGAGCTGTAATGCCGGAGATACTTTCCTCATGAATCCTGGAGTCCACCAAACAGGGAGGCAAAGAACAAGTTGCTACTGCTGTCGTGGGGGAGCTCAGAGGAGACTCATGGCACTTGCTTTGAAGTGAACAGGTGCCAGTCTCCCCAGCCCCCAGAAACTCTGAGTCGCACTGAGCTCGCTCACCGACACCCGCTGAGTCAGCCACCTGCCTCATTATACTCAGCTGACCCCTGTCAGTCCACGTCATATCTTGACTGACAGGACTCTCAGCAGTCGGTCGGAGCATAGCCCCAGCAGAATGCTCACCTGCTGGTTCTGCAACGACAGCCTCTTCCATACAGGTAACCTTTGAAACTCCTTCCACCTTCACAGGAACCGGTCCTTCCTGTGTTTGCGAGGTCTCCGACTGAAGTGCAGAGACCATACTCATAGCCATGGTGTTCCGTTCCTGGTCGGTCTCCCGCAGAGAGGAGATAGGGAGGGAGACCAACTCCCCTACCTCAAACACTTCCTCCTCCTCCAACGCCGAGCACCAAGTGGCCATCGCAACGGCCGAGCCCCCTACCAAAAGAGTAGGGGAATTTCCCCAGTGTCCTGGCCAAATTTCCCTCATTCACTTAAAAAAATACCACCAACAGTTTCATCTGGTTCGAGGTCAGTTGGCATTCATCTGTATCCCCTCCCCTTGGTCGTGCCTGAAAATAGGCCAGATTTGTGTAGTGCACTTACCCGGTCAACAAATACTAAATAAATAAGCCATCACACATAGAAGATGGTAAAACTGTGGAAGAGAGAAGGCTAAGCCTATTGTACACAGCAATCAGTTCTTGTGGACAAAATTGCCACATTTGTTTAAATAGTTCCCCAGGAAGCCCATCTGACCCCAGAACAATTCCATTATGTAGGTTTGTGATTACTTCTTCAAATTCCTCTGTTATATTTGGAAAATTTAGAACGTCTCTTTGTGAATTAGTCAAAAAAGGTATTTGAGTTGCCTGTAATAGTGCCTTCATATCCTCATTTCCAGGGAAAGGAGTACTGAATTGGCTTTGTACATGTTCATTTATTACATTTGACCTTCTGCCCAGAGGAAGAAAGTATGCTTGCCATACATTTCTTGTCCATTTGGCATTTACAATCAGCAAATAGATTTCCCTATAAGGACTTTCCTCTGGTTCCAAATTTCTGCTCATATTCTAGAGATTTAAAACTATTGTATTGGAACCCACACATTTCTTGTTTCACCTTGCTAATTTGATCTGAATAATCCAAACCCATTGAGTTCTGCAATGAAAGTAACTTATAAAGTTGATTCCTAAGTTCCTTATATCTATTGTTTAATGTGGTTGCTGTTTGCATAGCTTTTACTTTAAAGAAATCTTGAAAACAAGTTTTGCTATCCCTCCACCATTCTAATACAGAGTCATATCCTGGACAATTATTTTGAAATCTGCTAAAATTGTTTAATCTTCTAGCAGACTAGCATCCATCCTTCAAATACCTGAGCCAAAGAAATTCTCAGTATTGGCAAATAATTGAATCCCTACTAAGCAGTGGTCAGAAGATTCTATTGGAATAACCTGTGGGTTGAAAAGAGAGATCCTAGATGAAATAAACCAAAAGTCGATTCTTGAAGATAGGGACGCTTTATGAAATGTGTGTGCAGGCTTAGTAGTTGTAATAGCATGGGTGTCTACTAGGCTAGCCTATTTCACCATGTCTGTTAGAAAAGAGGCATCACAGTATGTTTTTGTAGGATGGACACTTTTATCTGAGGCAATCGTCTGATATTAAAATCCCCCCCCCCCCATAACCACTATTTTGGCTGTATGTAGGTAGGGCTGAATAAATTTAAGGAGGTCAATTTGTGATGCCTTGGATTGGGGGCAATAAACATTCACCAAGCGATATGATTGGGTTTCATGCAAAATATGCAAAAGGAAAGCTCTCCCTGGAGAAATATCCATCATTTTTGTGACTTTTATTTATGAGGACTTAAACCCAATACCTAAACCGCTACAACTGTCCTCCCCTAAAGACCAAAAAGAATCCCCCTATATCCAACATTCTTGTACTTTTTGTACTTCTGCCAGAGTAGTTAAATGAGTATCCTGTAGGAAAAAAAAACATCCTGTCTAAATTGTTCCAAGACAGCAAAGGTAGTAATTCATTTAACTTCAGATTTCAAGCTGTTTGCACTTAAAGTGGCAAAAGACAAATTGGACTTGTGTTTACATCAAAGTTAAGTGGATTTCTTTCTTATCCCTGATCTAGTAGGCCACTTTTTCTTGGCAGTGTCTGCCATAGCAGCCTATCTGGAAAGATCGGTAAGTCCCCCTTGTATCTGATGTGCACGGCGTTCTGCCATTTTGCAAATTAAACTGGCTGGTGAAATAAGCTGGCATAATTTACATTTCCTGAAATTACAGAATCCGATGTCAGAGCTCTCTCTGCATAAGCTGAGGTAGACTGTCCAGGAATAGATGAAGAATCCTCTTGAAAGTTTGTCTCTGATTCATGTTGTGGCTCTCTTGCAGAATTGCTTGCAGTTGCTGTGGAGTTGTCGGACATCTATCTCCCTGACCTGTCGGGTCCTGAGGGACCAGGATGTTGTGCAGCTGTAGCAGCTACCACCTCTGTGTGAGTAGATCTGGTTGTTTGCCATCCGTTGTAATTCGTCTCGGAGATTGATTTACTGGAGACTGGGAAGTTCCTGGTAAAGGAATACTTGGGTCTGGTATTCATATTCCTTTTGGGGATTCGATCCACCCTGCTCCTTGCGAGGCCCGTTCTGGAGTCCAGGCTTGCTGCTTCTCAGCTGCTTCTGAAGGTTTGGGTCCAGGAGCTACAGAGTCTGTGTCATCCCCAAGTAAGTGTTGTTGTTTAAAATTTCTTACCTGCCATTGCCTCCGGGCTTACTGAAAGTCATTTCCTTTTTTTCTCTTCTGCTATTTGTTGCTTTTTCTGTACATTTTGTTGCTATGCATCGGACATTATTTTTAAAAGTTGGTCTTTTTTTTCCTCCAGTTCCTTTTGTAGTCGCTGTTCTTCTGCCACCAATTCCTCATCTACAAAATCACTAAATCCTGAAGCTTATCTGTGTGAAACTTGAGCAGTTTGCTCTACATTCAAAGTAGCTCCTACCCCTTTGGTGGACTCTGTCTGACTGAGGTCCTCCATACTTCTCACAGGAGGGACAGCGCCCCCTGCAGCACAGTAGGGGAATTTCCTGATGCCCTGGCCAAATTTCCCCCATTCACTAAAAATACCACTAACTGTTTAATCTGGTTCAATGTCAGTTTGCAGTCATCTGTATCCCCCTCCCCAGGGACAAGGCTGAAAATAGGCAGAATTGTCTAGTGCTCCTTTCCCGGTCAACAAAAACTAAATAAATAAATGAAACAATTGTCTAAATAGACTGTGCATGCTACTTGTATGTTCTGTTGTACTCTGTTTATTGTTACAGATCTACTCTGTCAATGGACTTGACATGGACATGAAGTGATTAAGTGGGGAAAAGTGTAACCCCCAAAAGGTGGGGGCTTACATGAATGTCCTTGCTGCCTCCCGAACTGCCTGCCAGTTGATCCTGCTCACTCTGGTCCCAGGGACTTTAGCCTGGTGGGGGTCTGGAGGAGCACTGCTGGAACCGCTGAGCTCCTTCCCTCACAAGGATTGTTGAGCTGCTCCCTGTGCACGTTTCAGTAGCTGCCTGCTTTAATGTGTAATTTGACTGCTTGCATACCGCTGCATGCACCCAACTTGCCTGCCTGCAACTTTCCCCCTGTGACCAAGGCCAACACTGGACAGTATCCCCTTGGAGTGCTCCAGCCCCAGGAGCACCAGCAGCAATCAGGGGGCTCTGAGACACTAGTAGGGGGAGGATTGTGCTTGGCACCTCTGCGCCTTTAAGGACAGCGCAGTTGCCAGGCACCTCCAGCAGTAGAACTGCTTAGCAAGGAGGGGCTAGAAATGGGAGCTCCCAATGGGGAGCAGAAAGCCCCTTTTGCTGCAACACCACCACCAGATTATGAAGCACTGTGTGTGCTATAGAATCAGGGGGGCAGTGATAACATAGCTGGGCAGGAGCCCAAAAAAGAGCTGTGAATTTACAGCCACTGTTTCTTCAAAATAAATAGCCACCATCATGCTGACCCCCCAACATTCCTGCCAACCAATCGGACATCAGGAATCTTGGCACCTGACACCGACTGCCTACTGAGAGTATATCAGCACTGTATGCTTGGCACCCTTTCTGCTATCTAATAGGGCACTGAGTGTATGTTCTTCATGCTAAGTTGAGTGATGACCCTCTACACCTATCCAGAGCTGCCTTTCTCCCAGAAAATGTTGAAGGCAGTTACAGAAGAGAGGAGTTGGCAGTAAGCTCTCAGATGGAGAGGAAGACAAGAGTGCTGGTAGCCTGAACTATCCAGGGAAGCCTGTCTGGGCTTCTACAGCCAACCATCAGGGAGTGACTTTAGTGGTTTCCACAACCTGTGCATCTCAAGACTGAACTCTATACGTGTGTGTGTGCTTCTACTGAAGGTATTGGGATGACATTTTCCTGTGATAGAGACTATGACCTGCCTTGAGAGACAAGGAGGTAAGCGTGTGCCACAGTAGCCAGCCTGTGGGTATCAAAGACTATGTGAGAAAGCTTCCATTGAGAGAGGAAACCTGCTTCAATCCAGCAGAGTCTGGGAGACAACCAGTTAGTGCTCTCCACACTACTGTTCTGAAGCTTGGATGTGGGTATGAGGTGTTTGGCCCCTGCTCCTAAGACTGGTCTGTGCATCAGAAAAGGATGAGGGAAGAGCCCGAGAGGCCCAGAAGACTGTGGACGCAGAGAGTCTGAGCTACATCCAGAGGCACCTGAGACTCAAACCATCTTCGAGCTGCCCCCTTCCCCAACTGCAACAATTGAGCCATAAACCTGAGAGGAACTGCACCTGTAGAGGAAGAAAAGGAGCTCAGCTGGCAGGGAAGTAGTACAAGAGAACCATGAGTACTCTCAGGGTTTGCTCTGTAACTGGGGAAGCTTGTACAAAGTTGCAGCTAAATCTACGGGCCAACTTTTATTAGTATGGATGTCATGTACATTCAGTATTATACTAATCATTGTTTTCTTTACATAACTTTCAGATGCTGCTGATACACACTCTCTCTCTCTTTTCTGCTAAAACACACCTGACTCCCCACATTACTTGATCCTGTGGATACCCAGGGACCCCCTGCAAATTGAGGTGGCTGATCATGGAATCATGTTGAATGGGAAGTGGGGTATTTCTAACTATTTACTTTTTTTTTTGCAGTGTTCATTTTCCTAGTAATTGTTACTTTTATCTAAAAAAAAAAGAAATTTAACTAGTAATTTGCTCCGTTTTGCCTACAATGTGACTATAGAAACCTTTTTTTGAGATTTTTTGATGCTTTGTGATAAATACACATTATATGTTTCTCTTTATGTCGCTGCTTTAGATAACAGGTAGTTACATTGGCACTATTTATCCTGATGTCACCATTATGGATATTATCAGTAAAGGACTATAAATAGGATGTCATGTCTTCATGTCCCTGTCCCCAGACAAAGCCATTAATGGTGAAGCGCTAGGGCATTGCTCTCCTGTAAGGTGACTGGCCAAAAGCTCCACGTATTGTCCATGTTCTGGCAAAATAAAGACAAGTATAGCTTGCTAATTGAGCTCTGCATGTAGTGAATTGAGTGCTACTGCTCCTTGTTTTGGTTTAGCTGAAACTCTACCCTCCTCCACATCGTGTCTCTGAGCTGAATATTCTGTTCCCTGGGCTGCCTAATCTGTTTTTAGACTTTGGGGGCAATTAACCCTTGGCATATCATAATAATCATCACCTCTGCTATGAGGCAGGATTTGCAGTGTATTTATTTATTTCATTTTTGTTTACTGGGTAGGTGCACTAGCCATAAAGATGACTATTTTCAGGCAGACCCGGGAGGTTACAAGGAAAACATTACAGATGTAACAGACAGCAGATAACATCAAGATACAACAAGCATCTGTCAATGCCGAATGTTTGCTTACTGGTATTAGCATTAGAAATGCATGAGTTAGACAGATGCAGAATAGGAATGACAGTGAAGTATTGAACTTCACGCCAGCCCCACCTCCATCCTGTAAAGATGGACAGGCATTGGGGTAAGTGTTTGGGTCATCGCTCATGACATTCCTGCTATGTCACCTCACCCTATTCTGCAGAAACTGACACGTGTTGAGGTGTGCCTTGGGGTGTTTGGCTTTACAGTCACCCCATTCCATAATGACATACGCTAAAATGGGTGCAGCATAGGAGAATGGGGTGAATTCTGGGATGAAGAGTCCAAGGTAAACCTCGATGTCTGTTACTGGGTGGGGGGTGGGGGTGGGATGGCATGAGCAGTACAGTTGGCAATCCAAAGGCACACCCCAATGCCTGTCAGTCTGTACAGGGTGGGACATTATGGTTAGAAACCCTAACACCCCAAGCGTTTGTTGGTATTTGCACTGCAAATTTTCAACATGGCCTTTTTGCAACCCCACCTCGTGAAGGCATTTGGGACCTCATCTCATGAAGATTGGCAGTGTGATTTTGTCAATGTGTCCCGAACTTTGAGTTCCAACAGTGACCATGCCATTCTGCGCCACATGTATGAAAACACAGATCAGGCAGGATGTGAAGAATGACAGCTGTACCATCCATAGGGAGGTATGAAGAGATAGCAATGTTGAAAATCTGTAGAGGGAATATTAAAAATGCTCACACTTCCAAGCATACGTGGAAACTGAGCAATACATGTGCATAACACAGCCATTTAATGGACTTTCATCACCAAAATTTCAACATTGGCATTTTAGGACCTCTGCTCATGAACAGTGTCACTGTAATTTCCTTAATGTGTCCCGAACACTGATTTCCCACAGTGACGACGCTATTCTGCGCCAGAAGTGCAAAAACACAATTCGGCCAGGATGAGAAAAATTACAGCTATACTGTTCATAAGGAGGTGTGGAAAAATGCTAATGTTGAAAATCTGGTGTGAAAATATTACAAATTTGCAAAGTTACGAGCATGCATGGAAACTGTGCAACGCACGCTCCTAACACACACATTTTATGGACTTCCGTCACAAACTTTTCAACGTAGACATTTTAGAACCTCTGCTCATGAACAGTGTCACTGTGATTTTCTTAATGTGTCCCGAACACTGATTTCCCACAGTGACCATGCTATTCTGTGCCACAAGTGCGAAAACACATTTCGGCCAGGATGTGAAAAATGACAGCTGGTGCAGAAAAATGGCAATGTTGAAAATCTGGAGTGAAAATATTGCAAATTCGTGAAGTAATGAGTGTGTGTAGCAACTGCACAATGTACGCTCGTGAAGAAGTCATTTTTTGGATTTTTTCCACCAAATTTGCAACATAGACTTTTTGAGAGCCCACCTCATGAACAGTGGCACTGTTGTTTCATTAATCAGTCCCGAAAGGTGATTCTGTGCAGTGACCACAAAATCACCTTTCGGATTGAATAATGCCATGACAGTGGCTGAATTCACGAGGAGGGGTCCCAATAACCCCATGTTGAAAATTTGGTGCCAAAATTCCTAAAACTGTTTGAGATATGCACCAATGTTGAAAAACCCTATTTATGTCATTATACAGCTTACCGGCATTTCTTCACTTCCTGGTCGGATTTGAAGAGAGCAGACGTGTTCCCGGTCCACCAAAGATTGTCGTACTGAGCTCCGGAGGAAAGTATGGGGTGAGGGGTGTGTGGGGAGGAGGGTGCGCAGAGGGTGGGCGTGAGTTGGGGGAGGGGCCACTGGACTCTATGAGGGACCATTTTCTGTTTTACAGGTTAAAAAAAATTGAGAGACATTTTTTTGAATTGGGACATTGGCACACTGGGTGGGCTCCCAGTGTCCACCCTAGTGTTTTTTTGTTGAGAGCTGTAGCCACGGGGATTGGGCACCCCGGCCAGCACATACTGAGGGCAAGAGCCAGGGGATTGGGCACCTCCCTCGCACAAAACAAATTTTTTGGGGACATTATGCTGATGGGGAGTGGGTTCCCCATCAGAAAATTAAACTGGGAAGGGGGGGACTGAAGCCAATGGGGATTTGGCCCCCCCATCGGCAAACAAAGACTGTTTTTGGGGGGGTGCATGATGCCGAGAGGGATTGGGCACCCCCTCAGCACTAGAGGCTGTGTAATATTGTTTGTAAACATAGCGGTGGCTTGCTGCCGCTTTCACAAATAATATTACACTAGGCAAGGTACCGCTCTGCAATGACAGGTCGCTCCCTCATTGCAGCGGAATGCCTGTTGCTGCAATGATGAGGTGGCCCTGATTGCTGCAGCAAAAACATTACAACTTGGTGGCACTTTTGGAAGCCAGTGTCATCAGCACACTGTGCCTCCATTGGTCCACCAGTGCCAAACCCCAAATGTAATGCCTCCATTGGCTGCCACAGTGCCAGACCTCCACAACCCACTTCTTTCCTTAGCTGCCACATAATGTTTCTTGCACATGCACGCAAGCAAACATAAAAAACAAGGTAATGCACATTGGATGTGCAACAATTAACTACAAAACAATTAAGGTCAAGGCACTAACAACAAGCAATACAAGTCAAAGCATCAGTACAGTCAATAGACAAAAATCAAAGCAGTGGGGTTTGAAAGACATGCTAGGAGGATTCAATAGAGAAATTGAGCAAGCTAAGAGAAAATGAGGTAAAATACAATGAGTGTAGTCTTGAAAAGAACACAACAGACAGATCAAGAGAAAGGGACAAATAACTGATAAGTGCAAGAGTGAGGAGGAGCAAGGGGTGGGGGCGCTGCAAACAGCCTAGGTTCAAGAGAGTGCTAGGTTCAGATATAAGGTCGAAGATACTGGGACAAGAGCTGGCAGCAAAGGAGGGAGGGGATAGGAATAAAAAGTGAGAGGGGTGAGGCTGGGGACAGGGCAGGGAAGTGGTTACACGAAACAGAGTTTTAATAGGAAGCTGTGCCACGCCACCTAAGGAGTTGGAGGGATCAGTAGGGCTCCTAATAGTTGGAAGGAGGGACTAGGGTGTGGTAAGGATAATATGTACTGATTTCTGTAAATGCTGTGCCATGCTCCCCATTCCCCAAACCACATTAGAAATAAGTTACAGTTCTGCATGCTTTTCCTGGCCAAAATGTGTAAATAAATAAATAAGGTGGAACATGTCTATGGATGGTCTTTTCCTATGATATTAACCTATTGCTCTCTGTTGCTATATTTCTTTGAATGCAACTGGGACCTCACTGTAAATGATCCATGACTCAATGGAGTTTTATCTCTGTAAATATTTTATATGAATACAAATGTTACCATAAGAAACCATGCCTTTGGGACCAGATAATCTGTTCTAAATATTAATTTGTTCTTTGTATGCCGGTTGCATTTTACTTAAAAAACTGCATTCAGAGCTTAAAGAAATGTTCATAATATCACAATGTCCTTAATATACAATGTCCTTATTAGGCAATGTTCACAGTAAGTTAAATATGTACCATATATGTGTTTTTTATGTTGTTCTGTTTTGCAACTCCACCTTACTCCAAATATATTGTCCTTGCTACATTCAAAAATCATGTCCTTACAGCATTCAGAAATTGTTTTTCTGCTGTATTCTGAAATGTTGACCTTATACATTCTGAACTCTCATTCCTGCAGTATTCTTTGTTTTTGTCATTACTTCTGTAGCATGGGCATCGCTCCTTTGAGCACCCCACAAGGTGGATACCTGCTGCCCAATGGCATCACTCTGTGCTGCTCAACCTACTGCCAATCCCCATTCCTCATTTGGCTGGAGATTTCAAATTATCCCTGTCAGGGACCTTCATGCTGCTATAAGAAGAAGTCCCATGATCAGCCTGCCATCAGTGGGTGTAATAAGCCAGTTCACTTTGGGGCTCAGTGGGAGGTATTTGCAGAGAAGTCATCATGTAGCATGCCTGGCACCATCACTTTATCTGTTTTTGTGGCCCTAACCACCTCCCAGGTGGACGCTGCTGTGCAATGTCCTGAGGTACACATGTGGGTATGTCCTGAAGATGCCACATCTGACAGTGGAGGTAGTCAAATACTATGTTAAAGGGATCTGGGTCCAGGAGGGTTTCTAGATTTGTTGGACACTTCTTGTCTGGTTGAGGTCTCTAGCAGGGGGTGTATTGCCATGGCAAAAGCCTATAATACAACCTCTCCATGACGTTGGGCAAATAGATTTATACAGGTAACCAGTTTCTTACGTCTAGCCTTGTCTGAGAAGAAACATCAGGCAACTGTGACATTCTTTCCACAGGAAGGCACAAGCTCCACCTATCAATGGCAGCAGTTAACTCTAACAGCTTGTCCTATGGAGTGGAGACTGCAAGCAGGGTAGTTAGGTGTTGTTTGCAGCCACCTTGGCATTGTCTTTGCTGGGAAATTGAAAGGCTAGTTTCACCAGAACTCTATCTGCCGGTACAGTAGACCCAAAGCCTACAATCACAATAAAATCCTGCAGTGCTATTTTCAAATTTATTACTATCTGGTTAAGCATATCATTTTGTAATTATTTTTATTTGTTTTGTCCTTTGTAGTAATTTGGCAAATATTTTGATTTATTTTGTTCAGGCTGTCTGTACATTTTAATGTTTTACCTATTGAAACTTGCAACTGCCAAAATATCAACGTTGTCGCTGTAATCTGTTCCCCAAGGACCTGCCTTGAAAAATAAGTATTACATCTAAATGGTGCCAGCATAGCTCAGTTGGTAGCACATCCGCCTTTCAGCCAGAAGGTCACAAGTTCTAGTTGTATACTGGGACTGGGCTCATTCCATAAATGCTGACACCTGCATGCAGTACTAGGGGTATGCTGTACTCTGTGTGTGTGTGTGGGGGGGGGATTCTAAGGCCCCACCCATTCATCTACAGAAGCAATTTGTTCTGTTTGCTGTGTTTTCTGTTTATTGCAGTATTCTGAACATGCTGTTAATCTCTGGGTCTCTCGTTGTGACCCGAGGTCCTAATGAGGTACTTGGTTTAGGTAAAAATACTTTTAAACTACTTTTTTTTAATTTTAAACTTTATTAACTTTTTCTGGAGCATTACATCAGCTGCAAAATGATTCATAGAAACAAAAACACAGACTTTGACAGCAGATAAGGACTGCTTGACCTACCTAGTCTGCCCATTTCCCTACCTATTGGATAAGCTGCAGATCCTAGTTAACCTTCAGCCTACTTTCTCCTCCACCCCACCATAATTGCCTTATGTCTGTCCCATGCATTCCTGAATTTCCCCACTGTTTTTGACCCCACAGCCTCCTCAGGAAGGCCATTCCATGTGCCCACCACCCTCTCTGTGAAAAAAATACTTCCTCATGTTACCGCTGAGCCGTCCCCCCTCTATCTTCAAACTGTTCCCCCTTGTTCTTACACATCTCTTTTGCTGAAAGATGCTGCCCTCTTGGACTCTGTTGATTCCCTTGAGGTACTTGAAAGTTTCTATCATGTCCCCCTTCTCCCTCCTTTCCTTGAGGGAATACATAATAAGTTCCTTTAGTTTCTCTTCATATGGTTTCTAGTGCAGACCCTGCACCATTTTAGTTGCCCTCCTCTGGACTGCCTCCATCCTGTCTATGTCCTTGTGGAGATGGGGTCTCCAGAACTGCACTCAGTACTCTAGATGGGGTTTCACCAACTGTCTGTACAGAGGGATGACAACTTCCTGTTTTCTACTGGTGATGCCTCTCCCTATACATCCCAGTATCCCCCCAGCCCTCCATACTGCCTTTTCACATTGCTTGCCTACTTTTAGGTTATCTGATATGACTAACCCCAGGTCCCTTTCCATTTCTGTTGTTGTTGGTATCACCCCCTTTCATTATGTACTCTTACCTTGAGTTTTTGTTTCCTAGGTGCATACTTTGCACTTCTTTGCATTGAATCTAAGATGCCATACTTTTGATCATTCCTCCAACCTTGCCAAGTCCTTTTTCAACTTTTTCACCCTCCCCCCTTGTGTATCAACCCTGTTGCAGAGCTTTGTGTCATCTGCAAAAAGGCATATGTTTCCTTTCAGTCCCTCTGCAATGCTACTTATAAAGAGAGTGAAGGAGACCATCCCCAGTACTGAACCCTGCAGTACCCTGCTAGTAACCCCCCCTTTCTTTGAAGTTGATTCCATTTACTGTTACCTTCTGCATCCTGTTGTCCAGCCAATTTTTTAACTGAGCCACCACCCTGGGACCCACTCCCAGGCTGGCTAGTTTGTTTATTAATCTTTTGTGTGAAACCGTGTCAAACGCCTTGCAAAAGTCAAGGTAGGACATGTCCACAGCCCCTCCCTGGTCTACTACTTTGATCACCCAGTCAACGAAATCTATTGGATTCGTCTGACATGACCTGGCTACTGTGAATCCATGCTGCCTTGGGTCCTGTGCCCCGCTGGGCTCTAGGTAGTCAACAGTTCTTTCTTTTAGAAGTGATTCCATCTTTTTCCTCATCACTGAGATCAAACTAACAAGCCTGTAGTCACCTGCCTCTGCCTTGCTCCCACTTTTGTGAAGGGGAATCACCTCTGCCCTCCGCCAATCCTCAGGCACCACATCCTCCTCCCATGATTTGTTAAAAAGTGTAGTCAGTGGTGCCACTAGTTCTCCCCCTAAGTTCTTTTAGGATTCTGGGGTGAATACCATCAGACCCCATTGCTTGTCCACCTCGAGTTTTAGGAATTCTTTCAGGACTCTTTCTTCTGTGAATGGACTGGTATTGACTCCTCTTTTCATCACTGAAGACCTATTTTTACACAGGATAGCAGTGATACCAAGATTATAACTGTATACACAGATTATGAAAAGTATTCAGGTGCGATATCCCTTTCCACCCGAATGGTGGGCATGCAGCCATCTGATAAAGTTGAACATCTCACTTTTCCTAATGTTTATGGGACTTTATCCTGAGGATGGCCCATAACCCACAGCAGCCAAGTATTACAAACATTATTAAATTTGTCAATCTGTTGATTCAGGCCTGCAGTCTTTATACCACTTTATTGATTGCAGGATGAAATTCATCTTTATCTTTGCAAAGACACATTGCACCACACATAGAATTTAGTAGGAAAAAAGAAAGTAAAACTTGAAACGAGTAGTAGAAATAAACAAAGTGAAACTTTATAAAACAGGTGTTACACGTAAACACATCAGCTTAGATTGCTGGTTGACCCCCCCAACCCCATTAAATGGTATTAACAACATGTGACGTACATTTGCCTAGACTTCCATTTGCACTTTGGAAAGATACACCCCATGGAATAACATATCAAGCACACAACACAATAACTTGAGCTAAATACCTGATGACCAGTGATCAAAGTGAGAAGTTAATCTCTCTCTCTCTCTCTCTCTGTCTCTGTGTCTGTCTCTCTGTCTCTCTGTCTCTCTGTCTCTCTCTCAGTTTTATGTAGTCTGGGATCAAGCAAAATCCCTGGAAGGGGAATGGAGATGCTCACAACAAAATTAAAGGCATAAGATGAACGTACAGTGAGTTGTAAACTATACAGTTCCTAATAATAATTAGTGTAGTATTACACAAACTGGGAAAAAGTAACACATTTTTATAAACATTTTGTAAAAATAAAATTGTATGTTTTTCTTTGTACCAATACAAGAAAATTGTATTGATTCAATAGGTTGACACAAAAATATTGATACAATGTATTTGATGGTTCTTGACTGTCACAACAAAACATGCATTAACATATTCGAAAGTGGCTTCAAAATAATTTGGTATATTTTGGTATCTGTCTGTCTGTCTATCTGTCTAGCTATCTGTCTATCCATCAGTCTATCTTAGTATCAACACATATAAACTTCATCAGTAGGACTTATTCATATTGAACCTCACTCCCAAGCTTTCATTTATTTATTTTATTTTATTTTTATTTAGTTTTTGTTGACCAGGTAAATGCACTAGACAACTTCTGCCTATATTCAGGCACAACCTGGGGGGAAGGGGATACAAATGAATGCCAACTGACTTTGAACCAGATTTAAAACAAATTTAAATTTAAAACAGAATTTAAAATAAATTCTAGCCCTAGCAGTGCCAAAGTCAAAAGATAATGTCTTTAAAATTGGATAACTTTGGAACCATTATGTCTAGAACATAATTCCATTTTTAGTGAAAGCTTGGAGTCACTTAAATTGTTATATTAAGACACTACAACTGCAAAATGTTGATATATAGAAACCTATTGCTCTTTGCTGCAAATTTTGATTGTCTTTATTAACATCAATTGGCCATCAAGGTCTCAAAATTTATTGTGATTTATTTATTTATTTGTTTATTTAAAATTTGGTTACCAGGATAGGCACGCAGAGCCAATGCTCATTTCTAGGTATGACTTGGGGGGAAAAAGGGTATGGCATTAGTAAGTACAAACATACAGTAGTAAGGAATATCATTTACACAGAATTATTCAGTGCTAGTGAGACAACAATGCAAAATTGCCACAAGTCAATTGAAAAATACGAACACAAATAGAATATAAGTTTTCAGATGATATCACTGAGAGGATTGTAATTGCAAGAAGGCTGAGTGGAGAGCATTAATAGGTGCTTTAATGAAAGGAGGGAGGGGGAAAGTCAGAGAGAGGAGAGAAGAGAGAAGAGAGAAGAGAGAAGAGAGAAGAGAGAAGGGAGAAGAAGCTGGTTCCAGAGAGCTGGGAGCCTGTGTGAGATACCTGCTTGCTCAGTACATGAGTGTGGGAGAGGGATTGAGAGGGTGTGTAAGTCTCTGGAAAGTAGTTCATAAGCAGAGGCAGCTATAGGAAAGAGGAGGGAGGATAGGTGGTGGTGGGGTGAGTAGTGAGCCAAACCAGTGTTTGGCAATGAAGATAGAGTAGCAGTTTTAAAAAAAACAGTTAAACACATTCCTTTTTAACCAAGCATTCTCTGGGATTTGATAATTAAGTGTTATTTATGTTTATTCATTATATTTATTGTTTTATATGGATTGTATTTAAAGTGTTTGAATTATTGTAAAAGCGCCCTGAGCTTGGGAAGGGCACTTTAAACAAATACATTTTACTTACTTACTAGTATGTCTGGTGGCATATGGGTAGGGGAAGTAAAGAAAGTGTAGAGTGTCTTGAACAGTGATAGGTGTGGGGAAGGGTTTTAGTGGCAAAATGACAGAAAGTGTTGCAGAGGGTATCCAGTTTGGAGAGTAAGGAAGGGGCTGCAGAGCTGTAGACCACATCAGTGTAATCGAAGATGGGCAGAATCATTTTGGTAACCAGCTCCCGGTGGACTGCTGGGGAGCGGCTGCCCTTGTTCTGGTATAAAGTGCCAAGCATAGGACAGGGCTTGAAATGGAGGGCATCAATGTGTGAGGAGAAGTCTAATTAGCTGTCCAGCCAGACTCCCAAATATTTGAAGGCTGGGACTGCCTCAAATTGGGTACCATCAAGGGTAGAGAAGACAGGGAAAGATCAAAGCCTAGCTAGTTTCTGTTCAGTGCCAAAGGACATGGACACAGTTTTTTTTGGTGTTCATTTTGAGTTGGTTTGTCTAGATCCAGTGCAGCATGTTTAGGAAGTCATGTTGGATTGGAACTTCGACTACGATGGTTGAGGAGCCAGATGTGTAAATTACCATGTTGTCAGCATACATGTGTATGTGTGAGGAGACATAGGCTGAGGGAAGGTCACTGAGAAAAATGAAAAATAGTATTGGGCCCCGGGTGGAACCTTGGGGAACACCAGCCTGGACTGGGGGGGACAGTATGCCACCCACCTGTACTGACTGCAGGCAGTCCGCTAGGTAGAAGTGAAACCAGTTTATGGTGGGGGTGGACAGACCTACTGAGGTCAGCTTGTTTAGGAGGAGGTGATGGGATACTGAGTCGAATGCTTTGGCCAGATCAATGAAAATGGCTGCTGTGATGTGTTCTTTGTTTATTCCTGTGAGGATGGAGTCTGTTACTTGGTGGAGAGAGGAGATGGTAGAGTGGTTCTTTCTTAGAGCAGACTTGAAGGGGGAGAGAGAAAGGATGGTGAGTTAAGAAAGGTGGTAAGCCTTGAGAGCACAAGGGATTCCTGGAGTTTTGCTAGGGAGGGGAGTAGCGAGATTGGTCTGTGGTTTCCAGGGGAGGAGGGATCGCTCACTTTGTGGAGTGGCAGAACTTTAGCCATTTTACGGGCTTGGGGGATAGTGCAGAGAGAAAAGGATGGGTTCAGGAGGTGTGTGAGAAGGAGGATTAGGGCCAGGGTGGGTAGTTGGAGGAGTTTAGGATCTAACCTGTTGAGGCTGTGTTTTGAAAGGTTTAGGGACAATGAGTGCCTGGAGGACTTCCTGTAGAAGTGACTGGAGGGAAGTTGAATGCATCCAAAGGAGGAGGTGAGGCAGCTGGAGGGATGCCAGGAGAGGGGTGTCTGGGTAGGGCACAGGTGGTGAAAAAATGGTTCATGAGAGAGGCCATGCTTAGTGGATCAGAGATCAGTGAGCCATCTAGTATAAGGTGGGAGGGGGACTGGGCTGGTGGATCGAATAAGGAGTGCGGCACTTTCCTGAAGTTGGCTGGGGAGCTTAGGTTGGACTGAAGGTTGGTCTTTTAGTAAAGAGCCATGGCTGCTTGAACTGCATTAGCACAGGAGTTCCTGAGAGACCTGTAGAATTGTAAATCAACTGCAGCATGGGTGGACTTGAAGTTAGCCTACACAAGGTCATGAGACTTGAACATCTCGATGAAGCTGCGGGTGATCCATAGGTGGTGGAGGTGCTTAACTCTCAGTTTTTTGAGAGGGGCATGTGCGTCCCAAACTCTGTTAAAGATGGTTATAAAGAGGGACAGGGCCTTGTCGATGTCACACACGGAGTAAATGTGGGACCAATCATAGGAGGTAAGATCCTCAAAGAGGGCATCAGTGTCAAGGGACCTAAGGGGCCTGTGCCAGATGTAATTGGGCAAGGACTGAGGAGGCTGAACCTTCCTAATGCAGTATGTCAGGCAGTGGTCACTGAATGAGTCAGGGAGTATTCTAGCAGTTGTGATCTGCTAGGGGTTGGAGGAAACACCCAGTCCAGCAGGGAATGATTATCAGTATGAGGGTTGAGCCTGGTGGGTTCAGTGATTAGCTGCATGAGGTTTAGGGATTTAATGGATTGGAGGATAGGATTTGAGGCCATGGATAGCCAATTTAAATTAAAATTGCTAAGAAGGATGAGCTCCCTTGAGGTGGCAAGGGGGACAAGAGGAAAGATTTGGTTGTCCTTATTTAATGTCATCCTATTTATTTTACTTAAAAGTGAATATTGCTAGCCCTGCTGAAATGCTTTTTATGGCTGCATAGCTACAGCTATGCTGACGTACTGCTATGACATACAGTACAAGTCACATTAAACTGTTCCCTCAACTCACTGGTGTAGCATTGTTCAATGAGTTTCCTATTCTGTGCAGTGTTTAATTCAATGAATTAGAAAAAGGTTAGTATTGGTTTGCATCTAGCTGTTATGTACTATAAGCTTTATTTTCAGCTGACTGCTTATGAATTTCATTTCAGAAGGCAGACTAAACAACTCTTAAGGAATGATGTGATATTTATAAACAATGCTCTTAAGGAATGCTGTGATATTTATAAACAATGCCATGAAAATGCAGCTACTGCCATTTCACTAAACAGTTACAAGTGAGTTAAATAGGCAGTGAAGGATGGTTGGAAAATAGTTGAAAGCTTCAACAGTTCGAGTTACCACTGCAATAGCATCACACAAAAAAATGCTACACCAGTGAGTTGATGGGATAGTTTAATGTGACTTGTACTGTAGTAAAACAAAGTGACTCTGGAATGGCTGGAATGTTTCTGAACACAGCACAGCCTGTCTGCCTCCATGGAATGGACTTCAATCACCTCTGTCCGTGTTCTGTCCATTCAGAACACTGCAACTGCTCCTCCCCCATCCCCCACCCCACTATACTATTTTCTTGTCTGCTTTGATGTTAATATTACTAAACAGGGAGTTCTTGACAATAACTCAGCCACAGCACAATCTCAAACAAAAGCCTCTGGTGCCAGAAACAAAACCCTTGCTTATAAAACATGGTCCACAGTGTTCCAGAAAATTCTGCATGCAAATTAGCCGGGCTGAAAAAACGATCCTGTCCAATCTGAAGGCACAGCAGACAGCTACAGTGAAGCATGATGGCATATCCCCCTTTTCTGTCTCCTTTTGGAAGTTCAACCCTTAAAGGTGCTGTCAGTCTTTACTGTATAATTCTTAATGCTGGAGTTATCAAGCCATTTTCTGCGCAACAACTAATCTTGGTGTCTCATGACAGCAGTTACATCAGATGCCAAGAGTAACAGTTTCAAAGTCACAGCTTTCAAAATATATTTTGTTAATATGAGATTACTTAGGAACTGTTAGGGCTTGGAACTTAATTTTTTTTAAATGAAAGCTTAGGGTCGGTTAAGTTGATGTATCAATATATTATGTTGCTACAGCAGCCGTATATCAGTATATAAACATGTAAAATGGTTTTTAAAATGTTACCCACATATTAAATTAACAATAAGACTGAAAACTGAGAAAATATAAAATGATGTACTAATATGATGTAAGATTATAACTACATAACATTCATAGTCAGAAAATACTAGTGGTTGTTCTATTAAAGAGGCCAGAAGGCTGTGAATTCAATCTCTACACGAGGAACTTGGGTTAAATTCCAATACTGACACTGTAGTACAGCACGGTTCCATCCTCGCATGGCACCAGTATTAGGGCGCCGAGTCACTACGGCACCAAATGTCTATCACTGATCCCTCTTTTTGCAGGGGGCCTGCACCACCCTCATGGGGGGCTTGCCCCCACACCTCCCTACCTATATATACTAAATCTAGGGGAGGTGGACCTAGGGGAAGGGGTCAGTGAACCCGACATGTGTCGTGTCAGTGACTCAGCGCCCTAATGACCTGTAGTGGTGCAGCACAAGTAGATGATTCACTGCTGAGGTGCTGTCTTTTGGATGAGCCATTAAATCAAAGTCTGGTCTACCTGTTCTTGTGGTTGTTCAGGTGGATCTTAAAGATCCCATGGCACTTCTTGAAAAAGAGTGGGGGTATGTTTTATTAAAATACATATCAACAACAATACAGTGTGCAGAATACAAATCTAAAACAACATAAACCATCAACAAGAAACAAACATTCTATATCACATTGTCTTATGCACTTAGTGAACTAGAAGTAAAAACTAATTATATGTAACTCCCCTGTTCAGGGGCTTACCTGTTTGCTCTCGAGGCTGTCCCTGTCCTCCGGTTTTCCCCGTGCTGTCTCTGCTCCTGGCCCAAGGTCCCATGTTATCCTGTAGTCTCCATCCTGTCCTGGGATTGCATTTTAACTCAGAATGGGACCAAAGGAATAAAACACAGATCTGCTGTCTTGTTTCTGCACTGTGGGTGCGGGACCAGTGATTCGCGCATGCGCAGGAGTGCATTGGTGTTTCAGCCATTCCTGCAGTCATTCAGGTGCCTCTCCAGTGTCCTGGCCCCAAGATTAAGATAAATGGGAACCAGAGATATGGAGGAGGCATATGAAGAGCATCGGCAGTGTTTTTGTGGTGAACGCCAATAGCGCTTGATAACGGGAGCCACCTCAGGAATATTAATGAGGTGGGGGGGATTTGAAGAAGCAAGCCTGTCAAGCGCATGGGGGCAGAGTTTATCAGTGCTAGTGACAGGCAGGGGCTAGGAAAAATTAATAAAGGATCTAATGATGTGAAAGGGTAAGGGGGTGGCAAAGAACTGTGGGGCATTAAGTAAATAAATGTGTGTATTGTGGCTGCACCAGAATGTGAAAGAGGGACATGTATAGACTGCAGAAGTACTATGTATATGCTGTCTGGGGATGGTTTAAAATGGCAGCAGTGATGGGAAAAGCTGGTAATTTATTAAACTGTGGCAAGAAGTAACAGGGCAAAGGGGCAGCTACATAACGGAGTGGCTAATGTAAAATAAAAGTATTTATTGAGGCTACATCAGAACTTGAAACTGTGACAGGGTGAGGACTGCAGTTAAACCGTTTACTACGGCAGCCATGATTGCAGCCAGGAGACATCAGTACAGCCAATCAGAAGGCCAGGATTTCAGAAAGGACTTCTGGGACTGTTTGCAGGACCTATGGGGGATAAAGTTGGGGAAAATCTTGGCGCCTTTTCTCACAACCAATCAGGCATCGAGGGAGCCTCATACATATTAATTTTTCAAAGGGACAGTGATTTCAGCCAATCAAGAGCTTTGGAGAGCTCCCAAAAGTGAATAACTGTCTGGTTCTGGGTTCTGTTCAGCAGGAGCCCCTCGGGGGGGGTGCCTCCAGACCCTATGCAGAAAATGGGTCTGCAAGACTTGGAAAGGGCCTGCCTGGGGGTTACCAGCCACTTGCCACCCAGGGCCTGGGTATGCCTTTCCCTATTGTGGAGGAATGTGATGAAGGAGTGTAGTTTTGTAGCTCTACTGAGAGAGATAGAGAGCACTGCCGGTTTCTGCAAAAGGCTGCTGTGGGAAAGAAGCTGCACCACAGTGGTGAAGATTTCTGATCAGAGGTTCTGGAGAAAAATTACAATCTATTCTGCACCTAAATGGTGAGAACCCAGGATGGAAGGAAAAGGATCAAGGTTCAAGTAGGGAAAAAAGATTCTGTCTGTACCCTGGGTGGACTCGACGTAACAAGGAAAGTGAAGGACACTGGTCTAAGGTAATGGAAATGCCTGGTTCTGGTTTTTTGGAAAACGAATGTAGTTATGGAACACTTGGTGTGGGAGTCTTACTGCATGAGGAGGCTTGGCCAGTAAAACCAAATAGACTGCAACAGGAAAAGGTTCTTTAAAGAGAAGAGAGGGCCTCTTCTGGTTAATCCAAGTTCTTGAGCACCTGCATGGTGGTGAAAGTCATTTCAGAGTCAAGTGACTGGCTGAGAAAAGGTGTGCTTTGAATTTGCCCAATGTGTCACTGAGACCGTGTGCTCAGTGGGAAGCTAGAGACTGAGTTCTGATTGCAAAGGGCCATGGCTGCCATGATGGTAGTGTGGCTGAAGGGTGTTTTCTTAAACTTCTAAAATTGAACATTTGCTAAACTGAGCTGAGCTAAAAAGAGATGGAGAATTCTGCTTATTTGTCAACCTGGAGCCAGGTAGGGAATCAGCCAACCCTTGCCAAGTGGGGCCGACTGGGCCACAGGGAGCCACGGGTGCATGCCCAAGTGCTAGGGCACTCTGATCCTCAGAGGAGCTGGACTGTGGGGTCACTCCTGGGTCTGGGCTTCTTGTGGTTTGGAAAGCCTTGTGTTCATGCCCTGCATCGGGCTTGGAAACAGGTTGAAGGGGAAAAGCTGCGAGACCGCCAATCAAGAGGAAGATCCAAGCTGCAGAATGCCTGCTCCATGTCTCGAGTCTCTTCAAATCCAACTGATTACAAGGTTCTGCTGTTCCATCTGCCCCAGAGTTTTGGTCCCAGTGCCATCAGAGACTGTCAAAGGAACCAAGAGTAAAGGCAGGAATTGTCCTGCACCTGGGGGATGTATACAGTTTGGTCTCAAGTTATGCCCACTGGTGTAGAAAGTGATATTAAAGTTAAAGTAATCAAGAGAAAGTTAAAAGTAATGTTATTTTACATCAAGTGCACTAACATCGGCCGACCAGCTGCACCTCAAGCCTGCAACAAATACCCGGTACCCGGTCAGAGGACAAAGGCTGTTAACTGGTACCAGTAGGAGTTTGTGGGTTTGTGGAAATGTAATACCTGCAGCAGTTAGTTAGATAGAGGGTTTGTGCTGCAAGCATCAAGATATGGGCTGAATTCAAAAGGGAAATGGTTGTTTGAAAATGCTACTCTTTAACTGCAACTTTAAAAAATGTTTTGCTTAACCTTGACTCCATCTACCCCTTTCTAACCCTCCCCATGTAAATAAATATGGTGTTAACTGTTTTGGAACAATTCTGACTCAGGAGCCTGATTTAGGGAGCATATTATTAGCTTAAGTCAAAAAATACAAAGTGTTGAAAATGGGGGTTGGTTTATGGCATCCATGTGTTGGGGTGGCTGTATGGGGAGGTGGGTTTGTACAGCATCCAAGGGGGTTGTACTGGTAGAAATATGACCCACTTAATACCTACTCTAGGTGGAGGCACTACATTTATTTTCAATCTTGGGAAAGAGCCCTCATTAACAGTAAAAAAAAAAAAAGGACCCAGGCCCCTCAACCTGGTTAGTGGCCACCCAGACAGGGGTAGTAGCCCTCTGTAGGTATGGCACCAGGGCTATATATATAATTATACACAAAAAAACATGAAAAAAATAATAAACAGACAGAGGCAAAGTTCACCAGAGAAACTGTACTCATGAAGACTTATCCCATCTCTAACCAATCAAATCCTTTCTGTAGTTTCCTAAAAACAGGGGTTGGGAAGTAGTCATAGTTGGCACTTATTGCTTGCTGACTTGTGCACTTGTTTTGACCCCACCTGATAGTGCTGTGTTCCCCACCCTGCTTTCTTCCTATGCCCCACAAAAGCTCTCCACTGCCACTAATCATTTCTTCCCTCTACCTACATCCCTTCTATTTCTGATCCCCTCCCTCCTATCCCAAGGAACCTACCCTTCTCTCCTGTATTACCCTGCCCCTTTTTTGCCAGATTCCTGCTGCATTTCTCCCTTGGCTTGTCTCCTAGTTTCAATTTCACTGTGACTGCCTCCTTTTTTTACCTATAGCTCCCTTGCTTCTTATACCTGTCCCTGTCTCTGACACTAATCGTTAGTGTCTCTGACGATGTGTACTTTCCTGAGGCCGTGCTTACGGTTGCCCTATGCTCTTTTATTTTTCACTACTGTTTTCACATTCCCCAGGTTATCTTTATTAGTCATTTATTTCCTGCAATGCCCTCTATGTACCTGTTCTTTGTTGCTGCCTACTGCTTCTCACTGAATGTACCTGCTTTGACCTGTTTTACCCTGTTCTTTATCCCTACTCATTGCTTCTCATACAATGTATAAAAAAATAACATAAAACTCTCAGAACACATAACGCTGAGCCTCCTGCTGTGCTTTATTATTATTTTATACAACATTTAATGTGTATTTGACTGTTTGTCCTTATTTTTGAATCGAATTTAAGAATAACTTTGAAAGTATTTGGAGCCCTGCTTCAGGAAGCAAGAAGAGTGGGTCTGTAGTTCTACTCATTTTAAGAGGGACTACAACTCAAGCAGGGACTCAGAAATTTCAACTTCTGACACATTTTTTTAGCTTGTGTCAGTATACCGTAAGCTACTTTAGTAGCAATTTAGTAATTGGAGACTGTTATATTGTTTTATTTTAGCTCATTAGAGCGAAGGCACTCAGTAATCCCTTTTTGCTCTTCCGGGTCATCTGAGAGATTAAAACTAACCCCGCTATCAGCAGGGTGAGTAGGAACAGGATGAGTGCGCTTTACGCGCACAAAAACAAGCACTAGCGTGTGTTAGGTGTGCTTGGCGTGGAAGCGAGAGGCAAGTAGAATAGTTGATATATGCAGGGAGAAGTGATATTTAAGAACAAATCTTCCTAAAGTGATTGTCCTTTCAAGGTAAAGCAACTTTTAAGTGTTTGGCTGAATAAAGTTTATGTATTGAATAAACTACTGTGTTTACAATATTTAGCTTTTCCTGTCTCAACATGGCAGAGTTAATTACAACCACAACTGGTGATGTAGACTTTAAATGCCCTATTTGCAATATGTATTCTTTTTCTGTAGACATACTAAATAAACAATCAAGATATAAATGCATTAAATGTATTACAAACAAAGAATTACAAGTTGAAATTAGTACATTTGGGGAGAGACTGCAGACCCTGGAAACTAGCCAAAAAAATATGGCTAACAGATTCCAAACAAATTGTCATGCACAATGCCAACCCTTGACTGATCTACTTTGTGACATGGGAAACATAGAAACATAGAATTTGACGGCAGATAAGGACCGCTTGTCCTACCCAGTCTGCCCATTTCCCTACCTAATGGATAAGCTGCAGATCCTAGTTAGCAGCCTACTTCTTCCTACCCCCACTCCCTAGAATTGCCTTATGACTGTCCCATGCATGCTTGAATTCCACCACTGTTTTTGACTCCACAACATCCTCCAGAAGGCTGTTCCATGCATCCACAACCTTCTCTGTGAAAAAATACTTCCTTAAATTACCTCTGAGTTGCCTCTCCTCTATCTTCAAGTTGTGCCCCCTTGTTCTTGCACACCTTTTTTTTGAAAGATGCTACCCTCTTGGACTTTGTTGATTCCCTTGAGGTACTTGAAAGTATCTATCATGTCCCCCCTCTCCCTCGTTTCCTTGAGGCTATACATATTAAGCTCCTTAAGTCTCTCTTCATATGTCTTCTGGTGCAGACCCAGCATCATTTTAGTTGCCCTCCTCTGTACAGCTTCCATCCTGTCTATGTCTTTGCAGAGATTGGGTCTCTAGAACTGCACGCAGTATTCCAGATGGGGTCTGACCAGCTGTCTGTACAGAGGGATAATAACTTCCAGTTTTCTATTGGTGATGCCTCTCCCTATGCATCCCAGTATCTCCCAGCCCTCCTTGCTCCCCTCTCACATTGCTTACCCACCTTTAGGTCATCTGATATGACTACCCCCAGGTCCCTTTCCATTTTTGTTGTTGTTAGTATCTCACCCCCCATTGTGTACTCTTCCCCTGGGTTTTTGTTTCCCAGGTGCATTATCTTGCACTTCTTAGCATTGAATCTAAGCTGCCATACATTTGACCATTCCTCTAACCTTGTCGAGTCCCTTCTCATCCTTTCCACCCCACCTTGTGCATCAACTCTGTTGCAGATCTTTGTGTCATCTGCAAAGAGACATACTTTCCATCCAGTCCCTCTGCAATGTCCATAAAGACATTGAAGAGGACGATCTATACTGAACCCTGCGAACCCCACTAGTAACCCCCTTTCTTCAGAGTGGACTCCATTTGCTATTACTCTCTGTGTCCTATTCTCCAGCCAATTCTTTACCCAGGCTGTCATCTTAGGACCCACTCCCAGGCTGTCTAACTTGTTTATTAATCTTTTGTGTGGGACTATGTCAAATGCCTTGCTAAAGTCTAGGTAGGCCATGTCCACAGCCCCTCCCTGATCTACCACTTTGGTCACTCAGTCAAAGAAATCTATCAGATTCATCTGGCATGACCTTCCTGCTGTGAATCCATGCTGACTTGGGTCCTGTGCCCCTCTGACCTCTAGATACTCGACAATTCTTTCCTTCAGAAGTGATTCCATCATTTTCGCTATCACTGAGGTTAAACTAACAGGTCTGTAGTTTCCTGCTTCTGCCTTGCTCCCACTTTTGTGAAGGGGAATCACATCTGCCCTCCTCCAGTCCTCAGGTACCACCCCATCCTCCCATGATTTGTTAAAGAGGGTAGTCAATGGTGTCACTAGTTCTACCCTTAGTTCTTTTAGAATTCTGGGATGAATCCCATCAGGCCCCATTGCTTTGTCCACCTTCAGTTTTAAGAGTTCTTTCAGAACCATTTCTTCTGTAAATGGGCTGGTGTGTCAGTGGCTCAGTAGGTAGCACACTCGCCTCTGAGGCCGGGAGATCGGAGGGCTGTGGGTTCAGTTCCCACATCTGGCACTTGGGTTAATATCCCAATACTGACACTGTAGTGCAGCATGAGAGGAGTGCTGCACTTCTGAGGTGCCGTCTTTTGGATGAGACGTTAAACCGAGGTCCCATCTGCCTGGATTGGTGGTAGTTCAGGTGGATGTTAAAGATCCCATGGCACTTATGGAAAAGAGTAGGCGAATTTCCCCGGTGCCCTGGCCAAATTTCCCTCATTCACTAAAAATACCACCAACAGCTTAATTTGGTTCAAAGTCAGTTGGCATTTATCTGTATCCCCCTTCCCTGGGTCGTGCCTGAAAATAGGCAGGATTTGTCTGGTGCACTTACCCAGTCAAAAAAACTAGCTAAAATAAATAAATAAAAATCAACTTCTGTAACCAGAGTGTTTCTACTGTTTGCTTTAGGTACCTCCCCCTCTTCATTTGTAAATACTGAGAAAAAATATTTGTTTAGTATCTCTGCCTTTTCACAGTGTCCCTCTGCCCACCCTCTCTCCCCTTTATTAAGCCTCACTATCCCTCCCTTGGTCTTCCTTTGCTCCCTGATGTACCTATAAAAGGTTTTATCCCCCTTCTTAACTGAGTTAGCTATTTTTTCCTCGGTTTGGGCCTTTGCTGTTCTGACTGCCTTCCCAGCTTCCTTTTGCTTTAACTGATACAGTTCTGTGTCCTGCTCCTTCTGTGATTCCTTGTACTCCTGAATGCTTTCTTTTTCTTGAACCTTCACTGCCACTTCCTTTGAGAACCATAGTGGTTTCTTACATCATTTCATTTTGTTTATTTGCTTCACACAAAGGCTTGTTACCTCTGTGATGGCAGTTTTTATTATTCCCCATTGTTCTTCCACCCTCCTTCCTGCCCATTTGCTAGTGCATTCCTTAGGCATTCACCCATTTTGGCAAAGTCAGCCCTCCTAAAGTCCAGTACTTTTGCCTTTGTATGGCTTGACACTATTGCTGTGTTTATTGTGAACCATACTGTTCGATGGTCGCTATTTCCCAGATGGCTACCCACTTCTACATCTGTGATCCTCCCTCCATCCATCTCCATTTGAGAAAACCAGGTCTAAGATTGCTTCCTCTCGAGTGGGCTCCAATACTAGTTGTCTAAGGCATGCCCCTGTAGGGCATCTAGAATAACCCCACTCTTGAGTGGCTGCTGCAACTGCACTCCAGTTAACATCTGGCATATTCAGATCACCCATCAGCAATGTCTCCCTTTTCTGCCATTCTAAGTATACTTTCTATCATTTCCTTGTCCATTTCCTCCCCCTGGGAAGGGGGTGTCTATACAACCCCTGTGCGGATTGTGGTGCCATTGCTGGTCTCCAAATTTACCCACAGTGCTTCATCTCCTCCCTGTTTACCCTTTTGTTCTGTTGCTTTGATTCCTTCCCTTATGTAAAGAACTACTCCTCCTTCTCTTTTACCCTCCCTGTCCCTCCTGTAGATAGTGTATCCTGGTATGTTTACGTCCCAGTCATGGTTTTGTGTGTACCATGTTTCTGTGACTGCCACGATATCCAGATGTTCCTCCTCCATCAAGGCCACTAATTCAGGAAGCTTGTTACTCAGACTACAGGCATTGGTACTCATTGCTCTCCAGTTTTTGATGGCTTTACCTTCTGTTGCAGAATCCCCCACTGACCTTTCTACCTCGGTCTTTTTCTCATTTAGTACCCTGTTTTGTAGGGAGAGGCTGGGATTTTTCTGCTGCTTATCAGTGCCTCCACCTTGACTAGTTTAAAAGCTTACCAATGAAGCATTTAAACTGATTGCTCAAAAGACTTGTTCCTTCCTGGACAGATGCAGACCATTGCCAGTAGTGTCCTCAGGTGGAACCCCAGTCTCCAGTGAAGCCAAACCCCTGTGCTCCACACCATTTTTTCAACCATTCATTAAACTGCATGGTACAAAGTACCCTGGCCTCACCCATGCCTTAGACAGGCTGCACCTCTGAGTAGGATACTGTGTGTGCTACTTGTCTTAGGCCCCTCCCCAACTCTACAAAGTCCTCATGCACTGCTCTAATCTCATGATGAGCCAAGTCATTTGTCCCTAGGTGGACAATGACATCCAGCTCAGACTCCCGTGCAGCTGTTCTCATGATCCTGAGGATGCGCTTCCTGTCCCTCCTAGCCATGGCACCAGGCAGGCACCTTACTTCAGTTTTCCCTGCTCCCCCCAGTTCTATCCCCCTAATAACTGAGTCCCCCACCAGGAGCTGCTTCTTTTCCCTGTGGTGTCCTCTGCCTCCTTCCTGTGGGCCTCCCTTGTGACAGTTGTCGTCAGCCTCCTTAGTCTCCTCTGCAGGTGCATCCATAGGGGAGCTATGCTCCCCCAGAATGGTGTATGGATTGTGGAGTGGAACAACTGATTGGGTGTGCCTCTGTTTCTCCATCCTCACCCTCCCTGAACCCACTGTGGTCCAACTGCTGTGCTTTCTTCGCAACCTCTGAGGTAGTGGTGGTGGCTCTGGTGCTCCCTGGATGGGGGAGGTTCCCTTCCTACTGTCCAGTGTGGCCTGGGGGAAGGTTCCCTTACTACTGTCTAGTGTGGCCAGAAGATGGGCAACTTCCTCCCTCAGGGCAGAGAGTTGTCTGCAAATAGGGCAGCATCTCAGCCTCCAGAAAGACTCCCAGAAGACTGCTGCCCCACAGCCATTACAATGCAGTACTCCCCTCATGTTTATCTACTTTGTGTGTGTGTTTGTGTGTGTGTGTGTGTGTGTGTGTGTGTGATTGGTTTGTTATATAGAAATATATATATATTATACAATGGGTATGCTTATATTGTCAGTGCAGTGTGCTAGAGAGGATATGACAGTGATATGCACCTTGCACTCATGAGGAAATGATGTCAGAACCCCAGGTATAAGGAACTATTTTCAGGGGTGGGTGGGGTGAGGGGTGGGCAGGGTTTGGGTCTAAACTGTGCCCTCATGAAACAATCAGCCAAAAACTCTGTCCCACCACTGCGATGAGTGCCTTCCTGTCAGCAAGATGCCCTACATAACAATTTGACAGAGAAAATACCCTGCTAATCAAACAGAGAAAAATCCAGACATCCAAGTCAGACACAGGTAAACCTCCCCAGCCCCAAAACAGACTGGTAGTTTGTGCTCTGAAAGCAGTCAGCCCCAAAATAAGTCAGCTGTGCTTTAAACTCTTCCTGCACTGAAAATCTTAAGAATTGTAACAAAAGTAAAGCTAGATCCACCTCCCTCTGTTGCTTGAAAGACTGTCTTTTCCTGATAATTCTAAGTTCCTTATTTCACCTTTCAGTTAGAAGTAGCCTCCACCTGCAGAATATCTGCTACAAACCAAAGACAATTATAAGGTTCACCTCCCTCTGTTGTGAGCACAACTCACTTTCTTGCAAATCCTATGTTCAGTATTGCAGCTTCCAGCCAGAGGTAGCTTCACCTGAAGAATATTAGCTGTTCTGATGAGTTTACTATAAAACACTTGCTTATAATACTATTGTTCTCAGGTCTGTAAGACTCTTCCAAAGCTATTGGCTGATAAGTAGCTATGATGTAAGCACTTCCTGACACAGTCTGGTCTGGCCTTCTAAGGCACACACAGATAAACACAAAAAACAGTTTCCACCCCCTAGTGCACTGTCTGGGTCAAATACACAGCCTGTACCTGCACTTACTTCAGGACTTATGACAAATTCTTAGCCCAGGGTTTAAACTCTTCCTGCACTGAAAATCTTAAGAATTGTAACAAAAGTAAAGCTAGATCCACCTCCCTCTGTTGCTTGAAAGACTGTCTTTTACTGATAATTCTAAGTTCCTTATTTCACCTTTCAGTTAGAAGTAGCCTCCACCTGCAGAATATCTGCTACAAACCAAAGACAATTGTAAGGTTCACCTCCCTCTGTTGTGAGCACAACTCACTTTCTTGCAAATCCTATGTTCAGTATTGCAGCTTCCAGCCAGAGGTAGCTTCTCCTGAAGAATATTAGCTGTTCAGTGCAGTTAATATTGATTTAATACATTTTTTAAGTTAGCAATTCCATATTAGAACCTGAAACTTTAGTACCCATTTTAGACTCAAATTTGCAGACAGAGACCCTGTTTAATAACAAAAAAAGGCCAAGGGAAAATGATCTAATAATATAGAGGGTGATTGGATGTCTGTTAAAGGTTGCAGGGCTGCAAAAAAAGAGGGAAAAGAGCTAAAACATATGATTTGCCCCATCAAACCAGTACTCTTTATTGGGTGATATTGATGAAAATGTGATTAATATGAATCTTCTAAGGGTTGAAAATACATTCTGTGCAACTCCAGATTTACAAAGCTCCACTGATTTACCAATCCCTCCTATCAATATTTCTTCATCCCCTTGTGAACCTATTTTGATGGTTCCTAGTCATGAGCCGAATGCTAAACCACTGTTTGTTCTGGGTGACTTCATAGTAAAGAACCTGAATAGGCTAATATGCAATCCTGATAAAGAATCTAGAACATTATCTTCTTTCAGAGGAGCAAAAATAAGCAACATCACATTAATGTTAGATAATATACTAACAAATTCAAAAAATTCCATGGTGATTATACATGCTGGGGCCAATAATGTGTTAAGAGAACCTTTAATCAAGATTAAACAGGACTTTATTGCAATGGCTAATAAATTAATTGAACTAAACTGTGTTATCTCTTTTCCTGAAGTATTACCTATACCTAAAGCTTCTGAGTTTAACTTAAACAAAATCAAAGCACTAAACAACTGGTTGAGAAGAGGGTGTTTAAAACAACAGATAGGATGTATAACTCATTGGGAGAACTTCTTTTTAAAAGAAGAACTCTTTTCAAGGGATGGACTCCATTTAAGTAGGAGTGGCAATGCTTTGTTGGGGAAATACAGATTATCGCACATTCAAGATTCTTTAAACTAGGTTATAGGGGGAGAAAGCCACTCTTGAGGATTCTCTCAATGTCAGACAAGTTTCTAGTAATAAAAATATATTGGCCAATGTATTTACTTTAAATAATACCAGTCCTGTGACAGTTAACAATCCAAATAGCCTCAATGGTGAAAATCACGTATCCAATAAACTGAATATCTTACTTCTCAATGCAAGAAGCCTTTTGAACAAAATAGGCGAATTATCCTATTTTCTACAAATTAATAAGACTGATATATGTGGTGTGACCAAATCCTGGTTCAAAAATGAAGATTGGGCAACTGCAATATTAAGCTATACCAAATTTGAGAAAAACCGCTTGAACTCTAGAGGAGAGGGAATTGTACTATATATAAATAATAAACTGAAGTTTTTTTTCAGCAAAAAACAGTTCAAATAAGGAGAGCACAAGTGAAGTAATTTGGATTAAAATTAAGCTTACCTTCGACCACACTATCACTGTTCAGTTAGGTTATAGAGCTACAAATTTGAACAAAGAAGAAAATGATCTATTTCTATCTAATATAGAAGATAACCTGTTTGATAAAGATTGCATACTTATGGGTGATTTTAACCTCCCAAATATCAACTGAAGTAATCATAGAGGCAGCTCATCATTCGGCAATGCCTTTTTAGATCTCATGACCATAAACAACATGGACCAGTTAGTCAAATAGAAACATAGAAACATAAATTTTGATGGTAGATAAGGACCGCTTGGCCCACCCAGTCTGCCCATTTCCCTACCTAATGGATAAGCTGCAGATCCTAGTTAACCAGCAGGCTACTTCTTTCTACCCCCACTCCCTAGAATTGCCTTATGACTGTCCCATGTCTGCTTGAATTCAACCACTGTTTTTGACTGTATTATAAACGAAGAATTACAACTTGAAATTAGTACATTTGGGGAGAAACTGTAGACCCTGGAAACTAGCCAAAAAAATACCCCTACTAGAGACAACAACATACTCGATTTGATTTTTTCTAATATAGAAAATACAAATTCAAAGGTTAACATTAAACATCCGTTAGCAAACAGTGATCATAATATAATTCTCATAACAATGAACCTTTTATATTTTTCTGAAACTACTGGCTATACAGTAATAAGAAACTTTAAAAATGCAAATTATTCAAAAATAAAAGACTATCTAGAGAAGTGGACTTGGACTTCTGATCTTATCGGAAGTGATCTAACTGCAGTTTGGAACAAAATTGACTCTAAATTATGAGCCAGTATTAATTTATGGGTTCCTATTAGGAAGAAATATAGTAACAAATGAAGATCTCCCTTATGGTGGAATAATAATATTAGGAACATTTTGGCAAAGAAACAACGGTTACATAAGAAATTTGGAAAAAAACAAGACTCTTCTAAATTGGAATCGATATAAAATGATTGAAAATAAAAGTAAGAACTTGATAATCAAACAAAAAAGGAATCTTGAAGAAAAACTCGCTAATACTGTTAAAGATAATAAAAAATCTTTCTTCAATTATATTGGTTCATTAAAACAAAACAGTTCTTCTATAGGGCCCACACAATCTCCTGATGGTTTTATAACTGATGAAACAGAAATTGCAAACAACTTGAATAATTATTTTATAAATGTTTTTAAACCAAAATGCCTAGATTATGTACCAAATAAAGTGGTGGAAACTTTCTTCATTTCCATATCTGAACATGAAGTATTAGAAGCAATAAATATATTAAAGAACAGTGGGTCTTCGGGCCCTGATGGTATTCCTCCAATATTTTTAATAAATCTAAAGGAATTATTGGTGGGTCCATTAACTTTACTATTTAACTTATTAATGAAAACAGGTAATACTGTTATATCTTGGAATAAAGCCATAATTATATCACTTCATAAAGGTGGTAGAAAATGCCTTGAACAAAATTATAGGCCTATAAGTTTAACCAACATAATTTGCAAGCTACTTGAAAGGATATTAAAAAATAGAATAGCTAATTATTTGGATGATATACATTTTGTTGATATTTACCAACATGGTTTTGTGAAGAATAGATCATGTCAAACAAATCTCTTACATTTCCTTGAGCCAGTTAGTGAAGCCCTGGATGGTGGCTTATCAGTGGATGTAATTTTTTTAGATTTCTCTAAAGCATTTGATTCTGCATCTCATCAAATACTTATTTTCGAACTTGACGAGCTAAACATAGACCCAGTTATTATTAACTGCATCAATGCATGGCTATCTAACAGGACACAACAGGTTTCTGTAAAAGGTCATTTGTCAGCATGGGGTCCAGTTACTAGTGCTGTGTCTCAGGGCTCTGTGCTGGGTCCAACTCTTTTTAATATTTTGATTTCATCTATGAGTCCTTTAACCAACAATTGTTGGGTTGTTAAATTTGCAGACGATTGTAAATTAGGAAGCAGCATCAATAACATAAATTTTGCTATGGAGTTGCAGAAAAATCTATCTCATCTTGTTGATTGGTCTGAAAAAAGGGACTTTTGTTTAATGAATCCAAATGTAAAGTTCAGGCCACACTGGACAGTAGTAAGGAAACCTTTCCCCAGGCCACACTGGACAGTAGGAAGGGAACCTTTCCCCAGGCCACACTGGACAGTAGAAAGGGAACCTCCCCCATCCAGGGAGCACCAGAGCCACCACCACTACCTCAGAGGTTGCGAAGAAAGCACAGTAGTTGGACTACAGTGCTCTCAGGGACGGTGAGGATGGTAGAACAGAGGCACACCCAGTCAGTTGTTCCACTCCACAATCCATACACCATTCTGGGGGAGCATAGCTCCCCTATGGATGCACCCACAGAGGAGACTAAGGAGGCTGAGGACAACTGTTACAAGGGAGGCCCACAGGAAGGAGGCAGAGGACACCACAAGGAAAGAAAGCAGCTCCTGGTGGGGGACTCAATTATTAGGGGGATAGAACTGGGGGAGGAGGAAAAACTGAAGTAGGGTGCCTGCCTGGTGCCATGGCCTGGAGGGAGAGGAAGCGCATCCTCAGGATCATGAGAACAGCTGTATGGGAGTCGGAGCTGGATCTCATTGTCCACCTAGGGACAAATGACTTGGCTCAACATGAGATTAGACCAGTGCATAAGGACTTTGTAGAATTGGGGAGGGGCCTAAGACAAGTAGCACACACAGTATCCTTCTCAGAGGTGCTGCCTGTCAATGGCATGAGTGAGGCGAGGGTACTTTGCACCATGCAGTTTAATGAATGGTTGAAAAAATGGTGTGGAGAACAGGGGTTTGGCTTCATTGGGGACTGGGGTTCCACCTGGAGGAACACCAGCCTATACTGGCAGGATGGTCTGCATCTGTCCAGGAAGGGAACAAGTGTTTTGGGCAATTGGTTTAAATGCTTCATTGGCAAGCTTTTAAACTAGTCAAGGGGGGAGGCACTGATAAGCAGCAGGAAAATCCCAGCCTTTCCCTACAAAACAGGGTACTAAATGAGAAAAAGACCGAAGTAGAAAGGTCAGTGGGGGATGCTGAAACAGAAGATAAAGCCATCAAAAAATGGAGAGCAATGAGTACCAATGCCCATAGTCTGAGTAACAAGCTTCCTGAATTAGTGGCCTTGATGGAGGAGGAACATCTGGATATCATAGCAGTCACAGAAACATGGTACACACAAAACCAAGACTGGGATGTAAACATACCAGGATACACTATCTACAGGAGGGACAGGGAGGGCAAAAGAGGAGGAGGAGTAGCTCTTTACATAAGGGAAGGAATCAAAGCAACAGAACAAAAGGGAAAACAGGGAGCAGAAGAAGCACTGTGGGTAAATTTGGAGATTGGCAATGGAACCACAATCCGCACAGGGGTTGTATACAGACCCCTTTCTCAGGGGGAGGAAATGGACAAGGAAATGATAGAAAGTATACTTAGAATGGCAGAAAAAGGGGAGATATTGCTGATGGGTGATCTGAATATGCCAGATGTTAACTGGAGTGCAGTTGCAGAACCACTTTGAAGAGTGGGGTTATTCTAGATGCCCTACAGGGGGCATGGCTTAGACAACTAATATTGGAGTCCACTTGAGAGGGAGCAATCTTAGACCTGGTTCTCTCAAATGGAGATGAAGAGAGGATCACAGATGTAGAAGTGGGTAGCCATCTGGGAACTAGCAACCATCGAACAGTATGGTTCACAATAAACACAGCAATAGAGTCAAGTCATACAAAGGCAAAAGTGCTGGACTTTAGGAGGGCTGACTTTGCCAAAATGGGTGAGTGCCTAAGAAATGCACTAGCAAATGGGCAGGAAGGAGGGGTGGAAGAACAATGGGGAATAATAAAAACTGCCATCACAGAGGTAATAAGCCTTTGTGTGAAGCAAATAAACAAAATGAAATGATGTAAGAAACCACTATGGTTCTCAAAGGAAGTGGCAGTGAAGGTTCAAGAGAAAAAGAAAGCATTCAGGAAGTACAAGGAATCACAGAAGGAGCAGGACAGAGAACTGTATCAGTTAAAGCAAAAGGAAGCTGGGAAGGCAGTCAGAACAGCAAAGGCCCAAACCGAGGAAAAGATAGCCAACTCGTTAAGAAGGGGATAAAACCTTTATAGGTACATCAGGAGCAAAGGAAGACCAAGGGAGGGATAGTGAGGCTTAATAAAGGGAGGGAGGGTGGGCAGAGGGTGACTGTGAAAAGCAGAGATACTAAACAAATATTTTGCTCAGTATTTACAAAGGAAGAGGGGAGGTACCTAAAACAAACAGTAGAAACACTCTAGATACAGAAGTTGATACCAGCCCATTTACAGAAGAAAGGGTTCTGAAAGAACTCTTAAAACTGAAGGTGGACAAAGCAATGGGGCCTGATGGGATTCATACGAGAATTCTAAAAGAACTAAGGGTAGAACTAGTGACACCACTGACTACCCTCTTTAACAAATCATGAGAGGATGGGGTGGTACCCAAGGACTGGAGGAGGGCCGATGTGATTCCCCTTCACAAAAGTGGGAGCAAGGCAGAAGCAGGAAACTACAGACCTGTTAGTTTAACCTCAGTGGTAGGGAAAATGATGGAATCACTTCTGAAGGAAAAAATTGTCGATTATCTAGAGGCCAGAGGGGCACAGGACCCAAGGCAGCATGGATTTACAATGGGAAGGTCATGCCAGATGAATCTGATAGATTTCTTTGACTGGGTGACCAAAGTAGTAGATCAGGGAGGGGCTGTGGACATGGCCTACCTAGACTTTAGCAAGGCATTTGACACAGTCCCACACAAAAGATTAATATACAAGTTAGTCAGCCTGGGAGTGGGTCCCAAGATGACAGCCTGGATAAAGAATTGGCTGGAGAATAAGACACAGAGAGTAATAGTAAATGGAGTCCACTCTGAAGAAAGGGGGGTTACTAGTGGGGTACCGCAAGGTTCAGTATTAGGACCAGTCCTCTTCAATGTCTTTATAAGTGACATTGCAGAGGGACTGGAAGGAAAAGTATGTCTTTTGCAGATGACACAAAGATCTGCAACAGAGTTGATGAACAAGGTGGGGTGGAAAGGATGAGAAGGGATGGCAAGGTTAGAGGAATGGTCAAATGTATGGCAGCTTAGATTCAATGCTAAGAAGTGCAAGGTAATGCACCTGGGAAACAAAAACCCAGGGGAAGAGTACACAATGGGGGGTGAGATACTAACAACAACAAAAATGGAAAGGGAGCTGGGGGTAGTCATATCAGATGACCTAAAGGTGGGCAAGCAATGTGAGAGGGCAGCAAGGAGGGCTGGGGGGATACTGGGATGCATAGGGAGAGACATCACCAGTAGAAAACAGGAAGTTACTATCCTTCTGTACAGACAGCTGGTCAGACCCCATCTGGAGTATTGCGTGCAGTTCTGGAGACCCAACCTCTGCAAAGACATAGACAGGATGGAAGCTGTCCAGAGGAGGGCAACTAAAATGGTGCAGGGTCTGCACCGGAAGACATATGAAGAGAGACTTAAGGAGCTTAATATGTATAGCCTCGAGGAAAGGAGGGAGAGGGGGGACATGATAGAAACTTCCAAGTACCTCAAGGGAATTATCAAAGTCCAAGAGGGTAGCATCTTTCAAAACAAGATGTGTGCAAGAACAAGGGGGCACAATTTGAAGATAGAGGGGGCAGCTCAGAGGTAATTTAAGGAAGTATTTTTTCACAGAGAGGGTTGTGGATGCATGGAACGGCCTTCCGTAGGAGGTTGTGGAGTCAAAAACAGTGGTTGAATTCAAGCATGCATGGGACAGTCATAAGGCAATTCTAGGGGGTGGGGGCAGAAATAAGTAGGCTGCTGGTTAACTAGGATCTGCAGCTTATCCATTAGGTAGGGAAATGGGCAGACTGGGTGGGCCAAGCGGTCCTTATCTGCCGTCAAATTCTATGTTTCTATGTTATGCACTTGGGTAAAAACAATCCCTGCTTTACATATACTATAAATAATATAAACTTGGAAATGACTGAACATGAAAAAGATTTAGGGGTAACACTTTCCAAAGATTTTACATTTAATATGCATACAATTAAAGCTGTTAAAAAAGGGAATATAATTTTAAATTGCATTTTAAGGAATATCAAAAGTAGAGACATTAAAGTCTTGATACTGTTGTATACTGGTCTGGTTAGACCTCATTTGGAATACTGCTCCTCAGTTACTGCTCCTTATTTGATTAAAAACAAGAAATTAATTGAAAATATTCAGTGAAGAACCACAAAAAAAATAATATCATTTAAAGAACTAGATTATGAAACTAGATTGAAAAAAGGAGGTCTATATTCTATGGATTATAGAAGACTTCAAGGGGATCTATGCCTGACATATAAAGCTATACAGAGTGATGTAATATTAGAAACAATAGGTCTACAAAAAAATATGTCTACCGTCAATACTAGATCCCATTCACTAAAACTTAAAGGTACTCAAAATAATACTTCAAAAAGAACTAACTGGTATACACAAAGGGTGATAAACATACGGAATAAACTTCCTGAAAACGTGGTATTTAGCATTTCCCTGACGTTATTTAAACTTAATTTATATACTTACATGGGCGATTTTAAATTTTATATTCCACCCTTGATTTGGTGGTGAGTTCATAAAAGGTAACAATATCTACTGAACTTGTATTAATCCTATGAACCTATGAATTGTAGCGTTTAATCTTGGTTAAATTGTGACTGTCTCTTATTTGATTTCTGCCCCTGCTCCCTTGAAACCCCTTCCCCAGGGCAGCACCTGGAAATGAGCTTCTGCTCAGCATGCCTTTCCCTGGTCACCCATTTTGAAACCAATAAATGCCTAAAACAGAGATGCTATTTGTGCTTTCTATATCATCTATAGTCTGGGTTATTCTACCATCATATCTGGTTTTGGTACCAGCAAACCATGCAGTCACTGGTTGCTGCTGCTCACAGAGTGGCACTCACCAGAGCCAATGTACCAAATTTTGTTTTTAAATGTTACTATTTTTATCTGTGGTCTTGTCAGTACAGCAACAAATCATATCACTGGTCTGTATAGAGCCTTCCAATTGGGCTTTATGTCGTGAAGGATGATATGCCAAGGTATGACCCTGTCAATCTGGAGCAGACAGAAAGAAATAGACAGTCTAGGCAGAGGAGATGCAAGGACTAACATTGATGCCTCCCTCTAAAGAAGAATAGCATAAATTTGTCATTGGTTACATTGAAAATAAAGTAATGTATAGTACGTAGGGGAAAAATTGAAAGATAGTCATATATTTGAGTCGAGATGGTTAGGGGGCCCCATCACATTTTGATGGTGCACCATGATTTTGGGAAGGGGGTTCCAGTAATTGTTTAAATCTTCCTAGCTCAGTCCCCCAACCAGCATACCTGCTCTGTTGAAAATATGTCAGACACTTGAGCAAACAGGTGTGCAAATGGGAGGAAGAGGAGGAGCAATCAAATCATTGATGACGATAGGCATTTTTGTCATCAGTGATGTGATTGTTCTGTCCAGTTCCTCTCGATCATATGCCCACTCACCCCAGTCTCTGACATAGTTTCAACACAGTCTTCAGTCTGAGGGGAAGTGAATAAACTAGTCGGATTTGAGCAACTTCTGCCCCCAAATCAATCATGGATCAGGGGTCAGGATGTTGGGCAATCTCATAAATGATTGTTTTTAGGACTGAGGGGGTTGGGATAGGGAGGGGTTTCTACATGTATAAAGACACTATTGGTTCCTAACATAGTGCCTGGAGCTGACATGGATAGATCATACTTTTTAAACAAGTGGGACAGCAAGGCAAGGGGAGCTGGATGGAAAAAGACTGACATGAGGAGAGGGTGATGAAGAGACTAACCCTGGCCACTTGAGGAGTGACAACATTTTTTTTTAATGTAAACCTATTGTGGGCAAATAATGAATAACCAAACATTTTGCACTCAATTATTCAAATTTGGGTATTTGCCCATTCTTATCCTCACTGCTACCCACAAAGTGTTCTTCAGCTCTTCAGCCTGGAACAGTCTTCTGCCTTCAGTGGAGGCTCCAGGGAAAGACTTGGGGGCTGAATGCTCCCATAAATGTGATTTTTCTTTAATTACTTTAGCCTGCTATTTATTTTAAATCAAAAATAACCTTGCTTATAATGTAAGCCATCAAATCCAAAAAAGGCAGCACCAGCATCCATCTCATTTATAAAGAAAGAACAAAATTTATTGTATTACATGCCTGTGAAAGGAGCAGTGACAATCAAAAGCAGACTCACAAGCCCCGACCGGTTTTGTGCATGCGCACTTCCTCAGGGAGCCTGGCACAGACACAATCCCTTACTTAAATACCCCCACACCAAATGTGTTGATAATTATATAATCATCAAATTCCAAGTTAACACCAGCTTCTAACATTTTTAGATAAAAACATTATGCATCACTCAAATTCCTATCTGGATATGTATCTATCTCATACATGGTTACTAAACATTTCTAAATTCTTAAAACGTTTATATAAAATAAGGAAGTTTTATCCTAGTTGACACATGGTTTGTTCAAAATCACAAGACATCCTATAATCATTATAAATCGGAATCTGAATATCATGGCTCTAAAAATTCCTGTTCTTTTCATAGGAATTAAACAGGGTCAATATAGCATACTCATCCTCATTTTTAAATTCGTATGGATGAGTAGCGACCCGAAGGTCACAAAGGTCAATTACTAATATGCTCAATCTTAAAACTTTTTATATTATTATCATTTTAGTCAACATATGACTTATTCAAAATCACAAACCCCATTATCATTACTTGTCGGAGCCCAAAATATCATTACTCCATAATTTCCGATTGTTATATATAGGAGGTCAACGAGGTCAACATAGCATGCTCCTCTACAATAGACAGCATGTATAATCTTTCCTTAGTTGTCTCTAAAGAATCAAAAAAATCCCAATTTTGTAACTTTGTATAAGTAACTAGCAACCCGAAGGTCACAAAGGTCAATTACTAATGTGCACAATGAAATAATTTTTTCTTATACCATTTCTTCTATAATTCATTAATTCTATCATTTTAACATATCCATATGGTGATGCTTAACTATACGTAGGGAAAAAGGGGGGGGAAGGAAATGTTATTAAAAAAACTGGAAAAGTTTACATCGTAAAATCATCTTTTCTTTATCTTTTCTTTAAAAACGGCAAGACAGAGATACCCTCATTTAATCCTGGTGTTTCAACACCTTTTAACATAAAAATCCAAAAAGCTTCCCTTTCTAATAGAAAATTGTCTAGATCCCCCCCTCTTTCACCCACAGTCACTTTCTCTATTCCTATAAAATGAAAGACATGTCCTCCGCTTTCAGATTGTGATATTATATGTTTAGCTAGTGCATTTTTCAAATCTCAATTTCTTATTGCTCCCAAATTTTCACCAATTTGAACCTTAAAGGGTCGACTAGTCTTACCCACATAAAATGCACCGCAAACACAAGTTGCCAAATACACAATACCCCCCATTGAGCAATTAATAAACTGTTCAATTCTGTATTCTTTTGGGGATTTAGGAGAACAAAGTCTATCAGTTTTTTTAACCACGTGACAAAACTTACAATGTCCACATTTAAATGTACCTTTTGGCGTAAACTTTTCCAGTTTTTTTAATAACATTTCCTCCCCCCCTTTTTTCCCTACTTATAGTTAAGCATCACCATATAGATATGTTAAAATGATAGAATTAATGAATTATAGAAGAAATGGTATAAGAAAAAATTATTTCATTATGCACATTAGTAATTGACCTTTGTGACCTTCGGGTCGCTAGTTACTTATACAAAGTTACAAAATTGGGATTTTTTTGATTCTTTAGAGACAACTAAGGAAGGATTATACATGCTGTCTATTGTAGAGGAGCATGCTATGTTGACCTCGTTGACCTCCTATATATAAAAATCGGAAATTATGGAGTAATGATATTTTGGGCTCCAACAAGTAATGATAATGGGGTTTGTGATTTTGAATAAGTCATATGTTGACTAAAATGATAATAATATAAAAAGTTTTAAGATTGAGCATATTAGTAATTGACCTTTGTGACCTTCTGGTCACTACTCATCCATACAAATTTAAAAGTGAGGATGAGTATGCTATATTGACCCTGTTTAATTCCTATGAAAAGAACAGGAATTTTTGGAGCCATGATATTCGGATTCCGATTTATAATGATTATAGGATGTCTTGTGATTTTGAACAAACCATGTGTCAACTAGAATAAAACTTCCTTATTTTATATAAACGTTTTAAGAATTTAGAAATGTTTAGTAACCATGTATGAGATAGATACATATCCAGATAGGAATTTGAGTGATGCATAATGTTTTTATCTAAAAATGTTAGAAGTTGGTGTTAACTTGGAATCTGATGATTATATAATTATCAACACATGTGGTGTGGGGGTATTTAAGTAAGGGATTGTGTCTGTGCCAGGCTCCCTGAGGAAGTGCGCATGCACGAAACCGGTCGGGGCTTGTGAGTCTGCTTTTGATTGTCACTGCTCCTTTCACAGGCATGTAATACTATAAATTTTGTTCTTTCTTTATAAATGAGATGGATGCTGGTGCTGCCTTTTTTGGATTTGATGGATAGTGACTGAGGCTTGCACAGCTCCAGCGTGGAGCTGCTTTTTGGTTTTTTTTTTATAATGTAAGCTCCCTGCTCTTTTGGATTATAGTCTCCCGTGCATGCCCCTTTATATCTCACAGTCTCCCCCAAATCCTTAAAGAGCTTAGCTAATGTATTGCCTATGTAACCCCTCTACAAATCGGGGTTTCCAAAAAGACTTCCTTGACCTTGCCTGAATGCTCACTGCCAGGCTGGTGTCCTTCATTTTAGCAGTTTAAATGTGATTGCCAGAGAGTGCCTGTATAGCCTCTGTGTATTGTCTCTTTAAGAGTTGCCTGGATTGCAGTCATAAGTAATCTGAGAGAGAGCTCTGTTGAAAGATGTAACTATTTACTGAAAATCATTTAGAGTGAAAATGATAATGTAGTTTGTCTAACCTGCCTTCTTTGCAGCAAGGACTGTTTGATTTATCTCCACTATGTTGGAATTGGACCAATCAGTACTGGTGGGACCTAAAATAGAGACGGACTACAGGAGCTGTCTGGAGTCAAAATCTCTAGGAATTGTAGTTTTGGGCTTTTGGTACCTTTTTGCACCTGAAGGGAGAGCCTTTGTTGTGACTGACACAGATCAGCCAACCAAACCTTTTGGATTCTGGGGAAATTCTCAGGCTTTCTGCAGTTTGAGTCAGATCTAAGCTGGGAGCTGAAGAAGCAAGAGCTTGAGACAGTCAAGCAGCCGTCTGAGTAGTTTTGCGCGGGAGAACTGTGGAAAGGCCTGAGTTGTGGCCTGCATGTCTGCTTGCTGCCCCTGAGAGGGAGAAAAGAGAATTATTTTGGACTAAATCCAAGTTTGTGAGAACGAAGTAAGCCACTGATTTTTTTACCAGGCTCATACCTGAAGATGACTGAAGATTTTGCTGATGTGATCAGCCTGTCAGGATTTCCAGCTGCTTTTGAATCCCCGGTTTGTGCAGAGACTTTGCGATCATGACCGGAGAGCGGTTTGCCTGGTACAGTTGAATTTCCTTACATGTAAATGTGCTGTGTATTGAAAGTGGGTCGTGATTTGGTTCCCCACTGTGTGAGCCGTGTTCTGCTTGTTGGTACTATAGAATTTCCTTACATGTAAATGTGCTGTGTATTGAAAGTGGGTCGTGATTTAGTTCTCCACTATGTGAACTGTGTTCTGCTTGCTGGTACCATAGAATCCTTTACATGTAAATGTGCTGTGTATTGAAAGTGGATCGTGATTTGGTTCCCCACTGTGTGAACTGTGTTCTGCTTGCTGGAAGCTGTATCCAGCCCAAAATGGACTGTATCCAAATTTGTCTTCATTTGGCCTGGGCCTTGCCTCACTGGCTCAGCTAGACTACCTGCTGCACAGAGAAAGCCATCGACGAGAGACCTGCCTGGAGATCAGCCCCCTGCTCCATGCTTGAACAGGAACAATGCCTCGACGATTTGTGTGGGCCCTGCTTCTCCTGGCACTCCAGATTAACCACATGCTGTCTCAATTTTCATCCAGCCTGTGTCTAGTCTTGGGTATCATGAGTAATCATTAGGGTAGCTCCCAGCAACAACAGCCTAATCTAAAAGTGTGCCATCTGATTGTCTTGTTGTTTTCTTTTCACAAACTGAGCCCTCCAGCTCTGGATTACAAATAGTGTGTGTTGTGCATGTTGTTTTCTCCATTACAGGGCCCCAACCAGCTGCAGCATTCCTGGCTAGCCCACCATTCTCCATCTGGGTACCCAGAGTGTGTGACTGTTTATGGACCCTGAAGTACATGCATAACTGTTTGATTGATACAGCATTTAAATAAATTAACTTGATTATGCCCCTTCCTTGTTCAAGTCTCTTAAATAAATCAGATTTAACTCTTTTTTGCATTTATCTTGACTATGGTTCCAGTTTGTGCAAGAGTATTGTACTGCTGTTATTTGCTGTGTATAACCTTGTTTTAAAGGGGGTTCCCAGGGCCAGGCCAGAGGAAAGCCCTGGTGGTAAGTGCAAACAGTGTTGGTACATGTGTGGTGTATCAGAGGTATTGTGAAAGTGATTATTGTGTGTTGTTCCGGCCGCTAGTAAGGAAAGAGTGGGTACAGTGTCCTGGAGTGCTGTGCCCAGGTTAACTTGAAAACTACCAACCCTGACCTCTGGGTGGAAGCACCCATTTCAGAACTTGGGCCTCTTAACCTGCTACTAGCCAAGCAGGCAGGGGTAGTAGCCCTTGGGATAGTGCCACCTGGGGGTTACACCTAAAACTAATATTAGTTTTTAAAAGCAGTCAACTGTTACCTTTTGTATCTGAGGTACTTTTCTTTTCCCTTTAGTTAATTAAAAACATTGTTTACCTGATGTTAGCAGGTGTGATATCTGAAATAGCCCACTGCCTGGTAGCTGACATATCCAACTCTGTCCCCCCTCCATTATATATTCAGCATTGTGACCTCACTGAGACATCACTGCTGCTTAGAAACAGCCACTCAGTAGCTGCCAGGTCATTAGCCTGTGATGTCACTGTCACTGAGATCACAAAGCTGATGATGTAGTGGGGTGAGGGTGGGGATAGAGATATATATGTCAGCTGCCAGGCTGTGAGCAGTTCCACACATCCAGCAGAATATTATCATATAGAAAACTTTTTAACGAGCAAAAGGAAAAAGAAAAGCACTTCAGAAACAAAACACTACGATTGCCCACTTCTTAAATTTTGTATAATGTTCCTGTCTGTCTGGTGTCTGCTTTAGTTCTGCTATCTCTTTAATTAAATCCAACTTTTACTCTTGACTTTGAATCCTAACCCTCTAATGACAAACAGTGCCCTAAGTTGTGGAGAGCTAATTCAACCCTTCCCTCCATGCACACATTCCATGTTTCAATTATGCTGTACTTGAATTCATTTATTGGCCTATTATATTGGAGAAAACCTTGAATCCTGAGTTATGTTTTGTCCTTGATGAATTCTTTTTTTTCATTCTTCATGTTTACTGCCCTGCAAAGCATTTTTCTGTGATAGTTTTATTAAAAACATTATTCTGCTTCCTTGAAGAAGATCATGGTTCAGTGGTACAACTGTTCTGCTAAGCATAACCAAAGAATTACATACTAAGTGAATTTCATAGTTTTCACTCAGACAGACTTCTGTGGAATTGATTTCTCCATTTTTATTGGTAAATTTGTTACTAACATTTTCAACCGTGAAGTCCCATTTTAAATTTCATTCCCACAACAATGAGGCATCAGCATGGGAAAGTGGGCACATTATAGGCCTATCCTTTTTGCATAAAGAACTTGCTTAGATCACAAAAATCAGAGGCAGCCTGGTCTTGTGGCTATAGCACTGGCTTAGAAACCAGGAGATCCAGGTTCAAATCCCCCATAGCCACTTATTCACTCCGTGACCCGAAGCATATCACTTAACCTCCTAGTGCTTCAACCCTTCCATCAGCAAAAATGGGTAGAGGCAGGACCACACTAAAAATGACATACTGCATTTTAGCTGGGTTATCCTAGGAACAAACTGTAAACAAATGAGAGATCTGCTCACTTTGTCCCTGAATCTGACCTAAAAACAGTTTCTTATTTATAACAGGGGTTGTTCTACTGGTATTCAGTCATAGTAAGGTTTGGCAGTTGATGTTCAACACAAAAATGCAGAGATCCCAGAGCAGTCTTCCAAACAAATTGTTCAAGTCCACCGAGAGGGATCCAAAAAGGACAGTAACAATGTCAAAGCAGGAAAAGATGGGTGCAATCAACCAATGAACTTTACAATTTTATAGCAGTTTCAAAAGATCATCTTTATTTTAAGATGTGGCCACCATCAGAAATCCTAACATTCTGCTGGTTTCCCTACCAGTTTTATCAAAAGGAAGTGGTCCTTAAAATGTAGTACCCCATACGTCGAATGAGAAGAACACCCCTCCCTCCTCAGCTAGTGGTCAAACAGGAGTTCAGCATGTTTGCAGTTTGTTTGCATCACCAGATAAGGAAGAAGGTCCAGCTCCCCATACAACACACAGGGGAAATGCTAGAACTCACCCAACAACTAACACACCAAATTCTGGCCAATGGAAAATCATGTACACAAATGCTCGCAGTCTGGGAAACAAGATCCCAGACCTGCAGGCAATAATGACAGAGGCTAAACTGAACATAGTAGCAATTAACTAGATGTGGTTTACCAGTAACCACACTTGGGAGACTTCAGTACCTGGCAATGTACTTTTCAGAAGAGATTGAGGTGCAAAAAGGGGGGGGAGGAGTGGCCCTATATGTCAATGAAAATATGAAAGCTACAGAAATTCAGAATACACATAAGGAGCCAGAAGAACTGTGGGTCACCCTGGAAACAGGAAATGGGATGGCCATAAGAAATGGGGTTATCTACTGGCCCCCACAGACCAGAGGGAGGATATAGACACATTACTGTTAGATGATATACAAAACATGACAGCTAAAGGGGAGGTTCTGATAATGGGAGACTTCAACATGCCAGATACAGATTGGTCAATACCAGCAGGAACATCTACCAGAACTAGACACATGGTGGATTCCCTGCAGGGGGATGGCCTCAAACAATTGGTACAACAACCCACAAGAGACAGGACTACCCTAGATCTAGTGCTGACTAACAGGGAAAGGATCACAGATCTCCAGGTAGAAGATCACCTGGGGGCCAGTGACCATCACATGGTATGGTTCAATTTGGCCACTACAACTAAATCATCCCATTACAAGGCAAAAATATGGGACTTCAGAGGAGCTGAATTTGATAAGATGGTCAACAGAGTTAAGCTAGCCCTGGCAAAAAGAAATATAAGTGAGGGGTACAGGCAAAGTGGGCAAGCATAAAGGATGCAATACTTGAAGCAACATCCCATTGTGTTAGAGAGAAAAGAAAGTGCAAAAGAAGAAGGAAACCACTTTTATTCTCAAAAACAGTAGCAGAAAAGGTCAAAGCCAAAAGGCTGGCCTTAGGAAATATAAGGGAACACAGCGGGATGAAGATGGGGAGGCATAACAAACTTCTCTAATGGAAGCAGGGAAGGCAGTAAGGCAGGCAAAGGCCCAAACCAAGGAAACACTAGCATGTACAGAAAAAGAAGGTGACAAGACTTTTTATTGATACATTAGTGAAAGGAGAAAGTCCAGAAGAGGTATTGCTAAGATCAAAGGAGATAAGGAGGCATGTGAAGAGGAGGATCATGTAAAAGCATCTATCTATACTTCTGCTCAGTATTTACTGAAGAGAAGATACGGCAGGGTCCACAGCTCAGCACCATGGACACAGGAAGGAGGGAGGGAGGGAGGTGAGCACTAGTCCTGTCACAAAAGAAAGGGTCCTACAAGAGCTCGATAAGCCCAGGGTGGACAAGGCAATGGGACCTGATGGCATACATCCCAGGGTACTAAAGGAGCTAAGGGTGGAACTAGTAGAGCCATTATCAAAACTGTTTAGTGAGTCTCTGAGCATAGGAGAGGTCCCAAAAGACTGGAGAAGGGCTCATGTGATCCCACTCCACAAGAGTAGTAGCAGGGAGGAGGCACAGAACTACAGACCAGTCAGTCTTACCTCAGTAGTAGGCAAGATTTTGAAGGCACTCTGTAAGGAAAGGATAGTGCAACACCTGGAATCCATAGGAGCACAGGATCCAAGACAACATGGGTTTACAAAAAGAAAGGTCCTGTCAAACTAATCTCATAGATTTCTTTGACTGGGTAACCAGAGTGGTGGACCAAGGGGAGCAGTTGCTGTCTCCCTACCTTGACTTCAGCAAAACTTTCAATACTGTTCCACATAGAAGATTGATTAATAAGCTGGGTAGGTTTGGGGTGGGTCAGAAGTTGGTCAACTGGGTGACAAACTGGTTGATGGGCAGAAAACAGAGAGTGGTGGTAAACGGTATACAGTCAGAAGAGATGCAAGTCACAAGTGGGGTACCTCAGGGATCAGTCCTGGGGCCAGTCCTCTACAATATCTTCATCAGTGACATTGCAGATGGACTTGAGGGTAAGGTTTGTCTGTTTGCAGATGACACCAAGATCTGCAACACAGTACATGATCCAGATGGGGTGGGCAGAATGTGAAGAGATCTGGATAAACTAGCAAAATGGTTGGAAGAGAGGCAACTGGGGTTTAATGCAAAGATGTGCAAGATTATGCACATAGGGAAGAGAAACCCTGAAGCCACCTATAAGCTGGGAGGGGAGTTGCTGGCAGTCACAAGGGAAGAAAGAGACTTGGGCATCATCATCACCAATGACCTGAAATCATTCAAGAAGACCACTAAAGCAGTAGGTAAGGCTAGGGGGATGTTAGGGTGTATTAATAGGGGTATCACAAGTTGGAAGAGGGAGGTAATAATCCTCTTTACAAGACACTGGTTAGGCTCCCATCTGGAGTACTGCGTGCAGTACTGGAGGCCATACCTTCACAAGGACATTAACCAAATTGAGGCAGTCCAGAGAAGGGCAACCAAAATGGCGCAGGGACTGCATCAGAAAACATATGAGGACAGATTAAAGGAGCTCAATATCTATACCCTAGAGCAAAGGAGGGAGACAGGTGATATGATCGAAACATTCAAACACCTTAAGGGCATTAACAAGGTGAAAGAGTCCAACATGTTTCAATATAAGAAAAATAGCAGGACAAGAGGACACAGCATGAGATTAGAGGGAGGCCGATTAAGGAGTAATTTGAGGAAGTTCTTTTTCACAGACAGGGTGGTGGATGCATGGAATGGTCTACCTCAGGAAGTGATGGATATGAATACAGTGTAGGGCATCCGACAGGCATGGGATATGCATAAGGGAACAATGCAGATGAGTATGAATAGATAGGCCATTGACAGAGCAAAGGCCGATGGCACATTTATAAGGCAGAAAAAGAAATGAGCAGACTGGATGGGCCTTGCAGTCCTTATCTGCCGTTAACTTCTATGTTTCTATGTTTCTAAATAAATACATCATGAATAATTCAGTTAGAGAACATGCTGCCCTAACCATAAACTCACAGATGTTGTTACAATTTCATTAAAGTTTACAACTGTTTAGTAAGACTAGCAGTATTCATTTTTAAGGTCTGAAAACTCACCCCTTGTCAAAATATCAGTATGAACAGATGTCAAAGTTCTTCCAAAACTGGTGGAGCACACATTTCTCTGTATACAGTGCTACTCTGGCAGTGTTCTACTCCCTCACGGCATGACTCCGCCTAGTGCACTCAGCCACTGGCTGACAGCAAGTACTCGGTTGAGTGCACTAGGCATGATGCTGTGACATCAGACACTCCATGGAATGCCTCTGATGTCACTATGCCTAATGTCAGTGGCAACCTTGAAGAGAAGCAAGACTCCACCAGATTAACACTGCATAGAGGAATTTCTTACTCAAGCACATGGAGAGACGTTTGCTCCACGGTTTGTTTTGAAGAACTGTGACAGTTTTTCATACTGATATTTTGACTTTGGTGAGTTTTCAAACCTTACAAATGAATACTGCTAATCTTGCTAAACAGTTGTAAACTTTAATGAAATTGTAACAACATCTGTGAGTTTGTGTTTAGTGCATCATGTTCCTTAACTGAATTATTCTATGATACAGTATATTTATTTCTGATCTTTAGGACTGCTTCCTCTTGACCTTTGCTGGTGCACACAAAACTATCCTTCATAAGTGGGAAGCCACTTATACATTAACTGTCGATACGCCTCCTCATCACCACAGCTTAAGCACCACTGCCAACTGTACAGGAACCTGGGCTGGTTATCTCCCTCAGCTTGCTGTCAATAATCTCTTGGCTCCCTGATTGACTCTACACTCAGAAACCAGACCCCTTCAGTGCTCGCAACATAGCTGGTACCTCAAATCTCCTCCTATGGACTGCGCTCGGTAGATAAATCCCTGCTGAATGTACCCAGATGTAAAACATCAAAAGGCTCTGTTGCCTTCAATCGCTCTGCTCCTAAGCGCTGGGACTCTCTCCCCTAAGCACTCTGAATATCAGGATCCCATGGCAGCTTCAAAAAAGAGCTGTACCTACATCTATCCCTTGCTGATCTCTGCACTTGTTTTAATCCACCTTAATCAACTCATCCACCAGATGCTTCATCACCTAACTTTCACCTCCCTACCTCACAGCGCTTCTTACCCATACTATCTCCTTGAGGGATCATCTCCCCCACCCCCCCGCACACTTGAGTCTTGTCTCGGAGGCCGTGATAATGTATCCTGCCAAGTCAGGAATTTACCTTCGTCTTGTTTCGCTGCCTATTTGAATCTTTATTGTTGTGACAAATTTGACCAATATTTCTTTGCTGCAATGTTGTGGTCTCGCCTCCTTGACTATGTGGGTTTTTATGACTAAAAATTCTATGTGAATTTCATTGATTGTTATTGTCCTGGCTACATGTATTCATTACTACTGACTGTTTTGACCTATGCTATTGTTATTTCATTGTACTCATGCTCTGTACCTGTCTTTGATTGTTGTACTCTCCCAGGTCGTGCCTGGAAATAGTCATCTCATGGCTAGTTCACCTTCCCAGTTAACAAAAAATGAAATAAAGCTGGTGGGGAATCTGCAAAACATTGGGATTTATGATGGTGGCCACATCTTAAAATAAAGATGATCTTTTGAAACTACCAAAAAATTGTGAAGCTGACTGATAGATTGTATCCATTTCGTCCTGCTTTGAGTTGCCACTCAGTGCTAAGATGTGCAAGGTAACTCTTACGGGGTCAAAAAAATCCAAGGACTGAATACGGGGGGGGGGGGAGGTGCTGTATGACAGAGGAAAGGATCCTCGTGATGATAATATTGGACACTTTGAAGACAAACATACATTGCAACAGGGTAGTGTGGAGGGCTAATAGGATGTTGGGATGTATGGGAAGGGGGATTAGTAGTCAGAGGATCAAAGTGAGTGTGCCACTGTAAGATCCCTAGTTTGCCTTCACCAGGAGTGCTGGGGCAGAAAGGGAGGGTTGAAGAGAAAGCGGGCAGAGGGGTGGAGGAGGGGGTTTGTATATATCAAGGTCCCCAAAACAAGAGTTAAAGATGTTCACCACTTCAGTTGGATTATTGATATGACTCCCACCATGGTAAAGGGTGATGGGATCAGAGTTTTTGGTTTTGCCCAGTAAGGAGTTAAGGGTGCCCCAGAGATGATGGGAGCTCAAGGCATCCCCCAGTTGTTTATTATGAAGGCAGTCAATTGTTGCTTTTCTTACAGCAGATTTGCACTTATTACAGAGAGGTTTGTAGAGGGATAGTCGGGTGGGGTCCTTGTGTTTTGAAAAGTGGGCCCAGGAGTTTTCTTTAGTTCTAATCTACTTTATGAGATTGGGGGTGACAGAGATTCATTGATTTTACCCCTTGTTCAAATTTTTTTAAGTGGAGCATGTAAAGCTCATAGTCTGGTAAGGATGCTGGAGAATTTAAGTAGTATGGAGTCGCAGTCACCAGGCCCCTCTGAGAAGGATCAGTTTACCAGGTTGAGATCACGGGTTATTAATTCCATGTTCTGATCTGTCAGTCTGCTGGTATAGATGAAAATAGGGGGGTGTTTGGGATAACGGGAAGACCAAAGGCAATATGTTGCAAAATGATCGCTGATAGAGTCAGTTAGAACTCAGAAGTTAGTAATGCGGGTGGGATGCAAGATGATAATCCAATCAGTAGGTGACTGGGTACCTGTTTTGTAGTTAGATCTAGTGGGGGAGGCAATGAGCTGGTGGAGACCTAAATCTGCGATACAAGATTTGATGGAGTCAGATTGGTTAGAGACACAGTTAAAGTTAATGTCCCCTAGGAGGCTCTACTCTCTGTTGAGAGGGAGGGACGGAGTGTTTGAGGGATAGGAGTGACTCGAGGCCAGAAAGTGGGGTACCCAGTGCAAGATACCCGGTGGTGAGGGTTTTATTTGGGCCTAGGAGGAGGTGGATGGAGAGGGTTTCTAAAAGGGAGAACTCTGTCCCAGGATTATGTTTGGTGAAGGACAATTTGTTAGAAATATAGAACATACAACCGCCTCCTTTTTTTTTCTCAGTCTGTCTAATGCAGGGCTTCGTCAGGGGCCCCCTGACGAAGCCTTGCATTAGAGGTGAAGCGCTGGTGCTAGATTGTGAGCCGTTTGCTGGTAAGAAGTAAGATTTGTAAATTTTTGTTGTTACAATTAAGCAACACGTTATGCAAGTTGACACTGTTTCCTCTATGTTTTTCTTCTTGGAATGGAAACCATTTTGGAACATTGTTTGTATCTGGGGTTAGCCACCCCTTGTTTGCCCCCTGCTTCCTCTTACACTAGTGTGCATAACTTGTTTGGGACTTCAATAAATATGGAAGCTGTCTGAAATGCCCCTTGTCCATTTCCTGAAAGATGGTATCTGTGACATGTATGAGTAAGGACATGGTTGAATGTTTTTTGCAGACGCTAGACTGGAACAGTGAGAGAAAGTTGGAGAAGTAGAGGAAGTCAGATAGATGGAGTAGTTAAGGGTCCAACCCATCTGGGTTAGGGCCTTTGGAGTGGTTGAGAGAATGAAGAGCCAGCAGGGTCTCCCACAGGAAAATAGGAGAATTTGAAGTGGACCTGGGAAGCGTCACATGTCCTGCAAAGTTTTATATGGATCATAACTTATGGATGATTATCATTAGTAGAAATTCTCCCACAAGAATTGTTTTCTTCTAAAAATGTGGACACATCCATATCCACACACTACTGTACCAGAGTCTGTGACCAGTAGCAAAGGAGGGAGATACCAGCTCTCTTTATGAAATTAGCTCTTTGGCACAGCATATCTGAATTATACATCCTTACAACTCAGGAGGTCCACACAGTAGTGGGATAGGAAGTGCTGGCTGATACTTAGGTGATTGTGTTGAAAACTTTTTCATAGGACAGATTTAAAGGCTGCTACAGACATGGCCACAACCCTAGTTGAGTGAGTACAGAGCCCTTCAAGGACAGGGCAAGGACAAAGCAGGTTTTTTTTGTGTATCTCTCCAAACTACACACATAATCTCAAGTCTCAGTCCAGTGCAGGGTATTATGGGAGTGAAAATCCTTGTGTAAGTCAGGCTGACAAGGCTTCGCTAAAACAGATATCACCTTTTAAACAGGTTTTTACATCTGATCCAGTACAGGCTGAGAATGATGAACTACAGACACAAGGACATTCTGCAGTAGCCAGTGACATAAGACAGAATTTTCTACCCTGATATATTACGTTTAGCCCTCAATTAAAGTGCAAAACTGGGCATATTAACTAAGTTTCCTAACACAAACATATAGTGTCTTTATGAGAATGTATATTCTTGATTAGAGCATGTATTAAGTGTATGAGAATTTATAAACTAATGAAGCAAAATAAAAAATATATAATATCCAAATATAGTATGATACATTCACATTCATTTCAGTTGGGTTTACTGAGATGATTCCTGAATATACAGTATATAGCGCATCTTGTCACAGGCTACCACTGAAGTAATTTCACTGAGATCACTAGGTGTTCCTTGAAGAAGGGTGTCTTTCCTGCAACCTTGAAATGAGCTGTGGTTAGTCCCTTCCTCAAAATCTCATCTCTGTATTCCCAACAATCTTGTGAATTGCAATTCTGCCTTGGACATTCCCTTTTCGGGAAAGGTGATTGAGAAAGTGGCAATGGTGCAGTTTGAGGTTCACTGGAAAATTTCAACATCTATGAGCCTCTCCAGCCAGGATGTAGGGCCTCCCCACCACACAGAGACTGCATTTGTTGGAGTGTTACATTGTCTAAGTGCATCTCGCTCCTTATGCACTACCCATCAGTGTTTGACATGGTGGACTGTGGTGTGCTAGTGGATCACCTGAGGCACTATGTGATGCTCACCAGCGTACTTCTGCATTGGTCTGAGTTCTACCTTTCCAGGACAGCACAACAAGTAGTTCTGGGAAATTTCACTTCTGGATCCACTCTGCTCAGCTGTGGCGTCCCTCAAGGCATGATCCTTGCACCCATGATGTTCGCCATGTGCATGCTGCCACTGAATGAGGTCATAATTTATTAAGGTGTTCTTTCATTGCAATGCAGATGATATTCAGCTATGCTTGTCTTGTGCACCTGACAGGCGGAATGCAACCTATGCATTGGAGCACTGCTTTCAAGAAATCAGTGACTGGACAGCCTTCAACTGGCTGAGCCTTAACCCTTAACCCTGGTAGGATGGAGGTGATGATTGTCAAACCAGGCTGTCATTCTTAAGCAATATAAGGTGTAGATGCCATATTTCCAAATGTAAATGGCAAAACACTTCAAGCTTTGGATGCAATTAAAGATCTTGGAGTCATTCTGGACTACAAGCTGTCACTAGAACATCAGGTGGTTGTGGTAGTCAGAAATTATGTTTTTCATCTATGAAACACCACCTGGGTTAAACTGTATCATGAGGACCTGGTGATGATAGTCCTTGCCTTTATTGCTTCAAGGCTGGATTACTGTAAGACTCTATACTTAGGGTTATTTGGTAGTTTAAGGTACTCCTGCAGCTGGTCTAGAATGCTGAGGCCTCGCTGGTGGCAGGAACATCTTTTAGGGACCACATTACACTAGTGCTATGTGCTCCTCACTGAGTGCCATCTGGTGGCACATCACCTTCAAGATATTCTTGCTAACATACACGGCCCTACATGGTTTGGGTTATGATTACCTATGGGATCTCCAGTGTTCTTATACCCCTATCTGCCCACTCCACTCCACTCCACCAATGCAGGTCTGTTAGCAGTCCCCCCAGTCTAGGCTTAGGTTGTTGGGGGACAGGATGTTTGAGGTGGTCACACTGATTCTCTGGAATTCTCTGCCCCTCCCCCATTGTTTGTAGTGCCTGCTTGGTGTAGGCTTTTAAGGATGCTTTTAAACCCACTTTTTAAATGATGCATACTATTTTAATTAGTTAATTTAATTTCATGGATTTTGTATATTTTATTTTCTTGAATTGATTCTGTACTCTTTTATGGTGCCCTAAGCTCTCAGGAAATGACGCCTGAAAAAATAACTTGTCTTTGCCTTGAGGGGCCATCTGATGACCCACTGTCCAGTGTTAATGTGTCACACTGCAATACAGAAGACATAGATACATAGACAGTGTCAGCAGATAAGGCCCACCCAGTCTGCCCATTTGAGCTTGTAAGTTCAGTTGATGTTTTCCTAGAAGTCTGTTGCCCCTTAGCCCTGACCTCCAGAATTCCTTTATGTCTATCCCATGCATTCTTAAATCCCATGATTGTTTCAGCCCACACCACTTCCTCTGGCAGGGTGTTCCACTTGTCCACCACCCCTTCTGTGAAGAAATTCTTCCTCATGTTTCCTCCGAATCGTCCTCCCTCCAACTTCATCCCATGCCCTCTAGTCCTGGAACATCTTTTTCACTTAAAAATAGTGTATTCCTGCACGCTGTTCCTCCTTGTAAGATACTTGTATGTCTCTATCATATCCCCTCTCTCCCTCCTCTCCTCCAGGAAGTACATGTTCAGTTCCTTCAACCTGTCCTCACAGGACTTGTGATGCAATCCATGCACCATTTTTGTTGCCCTCCTCTGAACCTTCTCTACCCTGTCAATGTCCTTACATAGGTAAGGTCTCCAGAACTGTATACTGTACTCCAGGTGGGGCCTCACTAGTGTCTTGTCTAGTGGAATTATGACCTCCCTTTTAGAAACATAGAAACATAGAATTTGACGGCAGATAAGGACCGCTTGGCCCACTCAGTCTGCCCATTTCCCTACCTACTGGATAAGCTGCAGATCCTAGTTAACCAGCAGCCTACTTCTTCCTACCTCCACCCCTAGAATGGCCTTATGACTGTCCCATGCATGCTTGAATTCCACCACTGTTTTTGACTCCACAACCTCCTCCAGAAGGCCGTTCCATGCATCCACAACCCTCTCTGTGAAAAAATACTTCCTTAAATTACCTCTGAGCCGCCCCCTCTATCTTCAAATTGTGCCCCTTGTTCTTGCACGCCTCTTTTTTTGAAAGATGCTACCCTCTTGGACTTTGTTGATTCCCTTGAGGTACTTGGAAGTTTCTATCATGTCCCCCCTCTCCCTCCTTTCCTCGAGGCTATCCATATTAAGCTCCTTTAGTCTCTCTTCATATGTCTTCCAGTGCAGACCCTGCACCATTTTAGTTGCCCTCCTCTGGACAGCTTCCATTCTGTCTATGTCTTTGTGGAGATTGCGACTCCAGAACTGCACACAGTACTCCAGATGGGGTCTGACTAGCTGTCTTTACAGAGGGATAATAACTTCCTGTTTTCTACTGGTGATGCCTCTCCCTATGCATCCCAGTATCCCTCCAGCCCTCCTTGCTGCTCTCTGACATTGCTTGCCCACCTTTAGGTCATCTGATATGACTACCCCCAGGTCCCTTTCCATTTTTGTTGTTGTTAGCATCTCACCCCCTATTGTGTACTCTTCCCCTGGGTTTTTGTTTCCCAGGTGCATTACCTTGCACTTCTTAGCATTGAATCTAAGCTGCCATACATTTGACCATTCCTCTAACCTTGCCAAGTCCCTTCTTATCCTTTCCACCCCACCTTGTGCATCAACTCTTTTGCAGATCTTTGTGTCATCTGCAAAGAGACATACTTTTCCTTCCAGTCCCTCTGCAATGTCACTTATAAAGACATTAAAGAGGACCGGTCCTAATACTGAACCCTGCGGTACCCCACTAGTAACCCCCCTTTTCTTCAAAGTGGACTTCATTCATTATTACTCTCTGTGTCCTATTCTCCAGCCAATTCTTTACCCAGGCTGTCATCTTGGGACCCACTCCTAGGCTGGCTAACTTGTATATTAATCTTTTGTGTGGGACTGTGTCAAATGCCTTGCTAAAGTCTAAGTAAGCCTAGACTTTTCCTGCTGGTGATGCCCCTGCCTATGCATCTCAGCATCCTATTTGCTTTACCTGCTGCCTTGTCACACTATTTCCCTACCTTGAGGTCATCAGAGATGATAACCCCAAGATCCCTTTCCTGCTTGGTGTATGCTATATCCTCACCCCCCAACTGATACAATATATTGTGCCAGGGTTTTGTGCCCCATATGCATTATCTTGCACTTCTTTGCATTGAATTTCAACTGCCAAACCCCTGACCATTCTTCAAGTTTCTACAGGTCCCTTCTCATTCTGTCTATACCCTCTGGTGTGTCTACTCTGTTACAGAGCGTTGTGTCATCAGCTAACAGTGAAATTCTGCCTTCTAGGTCCTGCGCAATGTCACTGATGAAGATGTTGAACAGGACTGGTCCCAGCACTGATTCCTGTGGTACCCCACTGGTCACTCTTCCCTCTGTGGAGTGACAGCCATTTACCACCTCCCTCTGTGTCCTGCCATCCAGCCAGTTACCTGCCCACCACACAACCGTCCTGCCCACACCCATATTCCCCAGTTTGTGTAATAACTCGGACTTGGAAGTGAATCCATATCATTTGTGACAGGGTGACAGCAGCAGGCCAGGCCAGAAATTCAGGTCTGCCAAGTTTTGGCTAGTTCAATAACGAAGCACCAGTCCTGGGGTGAAATGTCAGTTCTAGTGCTCTGCTAGACAGCATTAACTCTGGCAATGTGCCTGAGATCAGGCTGTATATGCTTTTTAGCTCATGTAATACAGAAAATAAAACAAGAATTTTTGAGTGTATAGTGAGTCACCTGGTTATTTATCAGTACACATAGTGTATGACAGCAACCATGGTCGTGAATGCACCAGATTGTTTGAATTGCTAGTTCTGTAAAGGTAGACTGAATCAAACCTCTTTTGGTTCATCTATTTCCAGGCCAAAAGTGACACTATTGCCCCTTTGCAGAGAGCATTTGTACCCCCACCACACACCTTCCACCTGCCTCCTGCTCAACAATAGTCTACAAATAGGCTATGCATTATGTGGGTAGGAGGGGAGCAAGAAAAGAAGTGAACAGCACAACAGTCAGTTGGCACGCAGCAACAGAGAGAGGGGGATGGGTGCTGCTGCAGGCTCTATACATTGAATTAATTGTTCCATTAATGGCTAAATTGTTAAGGTATGAAACTCTTTAAGAAAAGCCATTTTAAGGGTAAAGTGCAAAATGGAATTTAAAAGAAATCTAACCCTTTCAGGGAAAATTTTTTGGCAAGCCAGCTTTAAAATAAGTCTTTTTCATGGCTAATGTTTAGGGGAGAACCAGATGGAAAATTACTAGCCTTTTCTAGGCTGTTTTAGGGAGAACCAGACTGAAAATAAAGCCTTTTTAGAGCTAACTTAGGGAGATCCTCATCCAACATTTATAGTCCTTTCAGAGCTACTTTATCAGAGACCCTACTCAAGGATTAATTATTTACCAGTCCTTTCAGAGCTATCTTGTGGGAGAAACTGATCCAATATTTATTATTTGACAGCCGTTTCAGGGATAATTCTTGACAGATGAGCCTCAGCCTGTCATTTAGTTGCTACTCCAGTTTCCAGCCAGTGATGTGGTGCTGTGTCCTGCTAGCTACAGGGAATAGCTGCCCCAAGGGATAGTTGCTGTTAATGCACTTGTGTACTTTGTTATCATCATCAAACATGCATTATATGGAGAATACTGGATGGGCAACCATGCAGAGCCAGCCTGTGTTACCACAGAGGGGTTCTGACTATGTCACACTTTGAGACCAAAGCCTGAGAGATCTGAGTAATCAGAATCCTGAAGTGGCAGCACAGACTAGTTAGGCATGAGGTTGCCCATCCAATGTTTTATATAGTGCATAGTTTTTTTTTGCCTTTTTCTTTTAGTAGTTTTTTAGAATAATGGTTCCTGAGCAAACAACAAAAATGAAAGCGGAGGCAGCCAGAGAGTTGTGATGAAATGTTTAACAATCCTTTTTTTTAGAACCGCCAAGTTACAAAAAAAAAAAAAAAAAGAATGAAAAAGTTAACACAGGATTTATCTTTTATCTGTGTGTTCATTTTGCGGCACGTTTGTGTCCGGTCTTCCTCTCATGCATCTTGTGGCTTGGCAGCTTCACCTTTTTTTTTAAACATAGTGCACACAGTGGTTCTCAGAGCACGTGGCCCATGAATTTCCAGTCAGCTATGTTACTGTACCACAGAATGGTACAGCAACATTCCATGCCCTTTGAACTTTAGAACAACAACATTTCAGCAAGGACAGAAATCTGTGCTGAGCAAGGACTCACTATACACTATACACAGATAATGCAGTATGTAGTAGAGGAGACTCCTAGCCTGCCAGCAGGTTTGCTACTCCAGTTGCCAGCAACAGTGTGGTGCTGTGACCTTGCTGACATAAAGGCACAATCAGGGTTTGAGTTACCATTAGTTCATGTAACCCTGGGGGATCATGAGGTACAAGGTGAGTCGAGTTTGAGTTACCATTAGTTCATGTAACCCTGGGGGATCATGAGGTATAAGGTGAGTCAAGTGCCTTATGCTACTAGTGTTAGAATAAGGAATGTAACCCAATCTCTGAAGTGTCAATGCAATTATTAATTAAAATTATCTCAAAATTAACATTTTTGAAATGTAAATTCTAATTGTTTTGATACATATGAGGGTTTCTAGCCATTAACATAACCATCTTAGAAATAATTTTGTGTTCATATTTTTTTTTTGACCAGGAAAGGCACACTGAACTGTGACATATCATTTCCAGGTGGGTCCTGAGGGAAGGTTACAATGATCTTTTTTATTTATATGGGCAATTATTGGTCAGAACACTAGGGAAAATCCTCTACGCTTGTGATGTGCCATGGAATCCTTAACATGGGGTTGTATGCAGAGGGGGTGACACTGGATGCCAGGAACTGCAAGCCTTGAGGTATAGTGTGGGAAGGGGTGCCTCTGGATGTCATAGTACTGGATTTGGGATATGGTAAGGGGGTGATGCTATTGGACACCTTGGATTACTTTCTGTGGGTCAGGGTGTGGGAGAAAATGCCACTGGAAGCCAAGTATGGCTTGACTTGAAGTAATGTGAGAAAGAGGATGCCACTGGATGCCAGATATGGCTTGGCTTGGGTAGGGTGAGAGTGAGAGTGCCATTGGGTGTCACCTATGGCTTGGCTTGGGGTAGGGTGAGAGACAGGGTGCCACTGGAGGCCAGATATGGCTTGGCTTGGAGAAGGGTGAGAGAGAGAATGGGTGCCACTGGATGCCAGACATGGTCTGACTTTGAGTAGGGTGAGAGACAGGGTGCCACTGCATGCCAGATATGGCTTGGCCTGTGGTGGGATGAGAGAGAGGGTGCCACTGGATGCCAGATATGGCTTGATTTGGCTTGCAGTAGTGTGAGAGACAGGGTGCCATTGGATGCCAGATATGGCTTGGCCTGGGGTAGGATGAGAGACAGGGTGCCACTGGGTGCCAGATATGGCTTGGCTTGGGGTAGGGTGAGAAAGAGAGAGGGTGTCACTGGAGGCAAGATATTGCTTGGCTTGGAGAAGGGTGAGAGAGAGGGTGCCATTGAATGCTAGATATGGTTTGACTTGGAGTAGAGTGAGAGACAGGGTGCCACTAGATGCCAGATATGGCTTGGCTTGGGGTAAGGTGAGAAAGAGAGAGAGAGAGAGAGAGAGAGAGAGAGTGGGGGGAGGATGCCTCTGGATGCCATGTATGCCTTGGCTTGGGGTAGGGTGAGAGAGAGAGTGTGCCACTGGAGACCAGATTTGGTTTGACTTGGAGTAGGGTGAGAGACAAGGTGCCATTGGATGCCATATATGGTTTGACTTGGGGTAGGGTGAGAGAGAGGGTGCCACTGGATGCCAGATATATGTTGGCTTGGGTAGGGTGAGAGTGAGGGTGCCATTGAATGTCAGCTATGGCTTGGCTTGGGGTAGGGTAAGAGAGAGCGTGCCACTGGATGTCAGAAATGGCTTGGCTAGGGGTAGGGTGAGAGAGAGGGTGCCACTGAATGCCAAAAATGGCTTGGTTTGGAGAAGGGTGAGAGAGAGAGAGAGAGAGGGTGAGAGATAGGGTGCCACTGGATGCCAGATATATCTTGGCTTGGGGTAGGGTGAGGGACAGGGTACCATTGGATGCCAAGCATGGCTTGGCTTGGAGTAGGGTGAGCAACAGGGTGCCATTGGATGCCAGATATATCTTAGCTTGGGGTAGGGTGGGTGACAGGGTGCCACTGGATGCCAGATATTTCATTTTTTCAGTTTTCTTTCAGTTTATTAAAGGGTTAGACCGTTGTGTAGAAAACTCATTTAAAATGGTGAGCTGGAGTCTCAGTATTAAACAGCTACATTACACATAGGTTCCACATATACACAAATAACATAAATAAAATACAATACAATAAAGTATATTAATACTTTCAATGTGTAATATTATCTAACTATAATGTATGGTAGAATGTTTTTATCTGGCAAAATCTATCAATTCACAGGGTTGTTATACCCTCAATGTGACCTCACTATGTAGTTAACCCAATCGATGGTGTGTCATATTGATGGTATAACAACTTAGAACTCCAATGCTCTGTAATCAACCTGGCAGCACGGCTGCACTTTCCTCCAGTTTGAAATGCGCTAATCTATTCTGTTTCTTGTTCTCTTTCACTACTAAGGCTGTAACAGCTTTACTATTGTTGTTAGTTGTGCTACAAAAAGCAAGGAATGTTTTTTTGTATTTTATTTTTTGCCCAGTACCTTGAACATCTCCAAATCCAGAAGCGTCTCCATCTGAACTGAAGATTGACCTCTGAGACACTTCCAGGCAACTCACAGTGTGACGTTGACCCACAGTGACATCTGACCACATCCTGTTTTAGTCTGACTATGAGTCTATTGAAAACATTTAATTGTTTGTTTTAGTAAAGGTATAACCTACTCAGATGGTGCCCAATTGTGCTTTAATAAAAAGCGGTTTGCTGTTTAAAATCAGCGGTGTCCATGTCTTCACTTGCAGGTATGAGCAGTTACTGTCAAGCAATGGTGCTTTCTCTGGAAATTGAACCATTTTGTGCTTTGTGATTTTTCACTGGTGCCTGTACACTATACAAGACAATGTATGGGCATCAGTTAATAACCTCACTGAATTCACTTTTTGAGGTTACCATGGCTACTATAAACATCTTGAGCTTTGTTCTCGAGGTTTACACAGTTGCCATGGTAATCTCTCAAAGTGACTACAGTGTGGTTGTTAACTGATGCCCATACATTATCCTCTATTTAACAGCACAGCAGTCTTTGACTAAACTTGCTGTTTTGTCCAAGAACCATTGCTTTACCACGTGTACAGATGGAAAATTTGCATTCATTCAAATATGGCTTGGCTTGGAGTAGGGTGAGAGAGAGAGGGTGAGAGAGAGGGTGCCACTGGATGCCAGATATGGCTTAGCTTGTGGTAGGGTGAGAGACAGGGTGACGCTGGATGCCAGGTGTGGCTTGGCTTGGGGTAGGGTGAGGAGTGGTGCTACTAGATTCCAGGTATGGCTTGACTTGGGGTAGGGTGACAGAGAGAGTGCCACTAGATGCCACATATGGCACAGCTTGGGATTTTATGAAGTGGGGGTGCCACTGGATGGCAGGTATGGCTTGGCTTGGGGTATGGTGAGAAAGTAGTGACAGTGGATACCAGGTATGGTTTGGCTTGGTGTATTGTGAGGTAGAGTGCCACTGGATGCCAGGTATGGAATGACATTGGGTAGGGTAAGTGGAGAGGTGTCGCTGTATGCCAGGTATGGCCTGGGGCTGGGTGAGAGAATGGGGCCACTGTATACCAGGTATGGCTTGACTAGTGGTACAGTGAAGGAAAAGGTGCCACTGGATGCCATGCATGGCTTGGCTTGGGGTAGGGTGAGGTGGAGGTGCCACTAGATGCCAGATATGACTTAGTTTGGAATAGGTGAGTGAGTGGTGCCACCAGATGGCAAGAACATTTTGGCTGCTGGCTCACCAGCACAGTGGCATGGTGTCTGTCTGCGACACCAATATCCCAGGATCAGGAATGGACCCAGGAAGTTGGAGGGCCAGACAGGGGGAGAAGGATTGAGCATCCTAGGGATGGCTGTCCTTCTCTGGAGGGAGGGGGGTTGTGTGTCTGGTGCAAGACAGACCCCTTGTGGAGGGTGAGGGTCTTGCTGTGACCAGTGCCTGGATCACTCAGGAGACATGGGGAGACTGGCATCATTGCATGTCATGCCTCCTCCTTTCAAGGGACAATTTCAAATAGTGGCTGCCATACATGATGCCTCACTTCTCTGGTCCCTAGTCATCCTGTGGCACTCCTTGGCACCAGACCTAATCCGACATCTTCTGTATCTGGCCCAACTCCACACCCTGCCCTGGGATGCAATCCAGGGAGGCAATGCCAGTGGGTGCCCCTACCAGCAGCCTTCTACCATAGTCATGCAGGTTCATGCTTGGTGTGGTAGCCCCACCCTGGGGGACAATCCAGGGGGTATAGTCCTAGAAAGAGGTAAGTCCTGGGGATGAAGAGGGGGACTGGAGTGGGTGGGTGCAGATCTCTAGGCGGGTCTGCTGACTGAAAAAAAGCATACTAAATTAAAAAAACAATGTTTTGACTTGGGGTAGGGAGAGGTTGCCACTGGATGCCATGTATAGATTGGCTTGTGGCAGGGGGAGGGAGGGATGCCACTGGATGTCAGGGACTAGTTGGAATGGGGCAGGGAGATAGAATGGAGTGCCACTAGATGCTGATGACCGGCATATTGAGGAGTGCCACTAGACAGTAGGAACTACTTGAGATGGGTCAGGGTGATGGAGGCAGTATCACAGGATTTCACAGACTGCTTAGCACAAGGTGCAGTGCCACTGGACACCAGGGATTGATTGGCACGATTGTAGGGTGCTACTGGAATGGGGACTAATGTACTGTTCACATTAAACTTATTATGCAGCCAGTCTGCAACCCATTCTTTTATGTTTGTTTGTTTATTTGCTTAATGGGTAAACACACTAAAATGAATTCCTTTTATAGATGTGACTGACAATAAATAAAGTCAAATATAATTCAACACATTATACAGTGACATTAGCATATATATATATATATATATATATATATATATATATATATATATTATGGTAGTACGGCAGTTAGGGTTAAAGGGTTAAATTTTTCACCTTAATAACTTTGCCACTGTTCAACAGATTTGCCTGAAATTTAATATGCACAATTGGGCGTGGTAGATCTTGGGATCTGCTAGGATTCATACCGGTTGGATATACGGCTGCGGAGTTATTAAGCGACAACCAATTGCGCAATTACGCTTTTTTTGCGATTTCTTTGCTCTCACCTACAGGTCACATGGTTTGCATGACCAGTCCAACAACTTCAGGGAGCATGCAGCCAGCTTTCCCAAAGTGTCTTTTGAAGATTTCGTGAAAAAATATTGAATGACTCAAAAGTTATTCAAAAAACAAGTTCCCATTATAAGTCAATGGGAAAAGTTAACAAAAAGTTCAACACTTTCGCAAATGCAGTTTTTAATTTCGCAAATCCACCATTTTGTTTTCAGTTGGTGATCAGAAAAATGCTTGGCATTTAAATTTGGGACCCTCTAGCAACACAATTATTTTTGTGTTTACCTAGTCAGACCCTGAGGATGCTAGGCATGTCTTTATTTTGAGGTTAAACACCCTAGAAATATGTTTTTTAAGTTTCTGGAAAAAGTACTATAGCAAAAGTAGGTCGACTCATGAAAGTGTCACAAATTTTTGCAAAGCTTTCACAATTGTGACACTACTTTTCCAGGCTATGGCAAAATGACAGCAATTATTTGCCACCCTGCTGCAAAAGAATGGTTTGGTCTTTTGGGCAGAAATTTGGAGGAAAGAAAGCCAACATCCCACTGATGTGCCTTTTGGTGGTTTGGTGAAAAAATATTACAGGGTGGCACAGTGATGGCACTCTGAAGTTAATGCTTTTTCCTATTGGATAATATCACGGCACCTGTCTCGCCTTTCGGGGCCTGTATCTCGGAAATGGTGCGAGATATGGACTTTTTGTCACAATGGGGGCTAAGTACAAAACTAGAAGGTAATCTCTGTTCCAGAGCAAAGGATGGGGGGGGGCATTCAAAAATTATATCCGTAGACAGTCTTTCTCAGTTCCAAATATCCTTTTTATTTTTAATATGGCAAGCCTTAACGTTTCACCAAGTATATTGGCTTTATTAATAGATGTCCTTCTAAATAAATATATAAATATATATAATTAGATAACTGTCCACATCCACAAATAAAATCTGTTACAAAATTCCAGACATGAAAAAAAACAAACACTGATGCTACTTACTTCATCTAAATTATATAAATCTAAAATTCCTTCCTTCAATTGATCTGTTAACTCACAATTCTGAAAAAACATGAAGTATAATATCTTAAATGTAATTGTTCTCATATGAGAATCAAATCATTAAAAATAGAGCCCAACACCAAACATCAAATCTTAGTGAACCAAACATCAAATATTCAAGTAAATGTTCATTTATACCTGTGTATCTTGATGTATTATAGATCTTAATTTTTATTTCTTACAACCTTACTCATTATTGACTTCGTTTTGCAATTCATCCCAACCAATTCATAGCTAAAATTAAACAAGGAAAACAACTTTCAATTCATCAGACAAGCATTTCAAATACCATTTTAATATCGATCTCAATAGTTATTTTCCAACAGAGTATCTCGATTCCCCTTGAAAAATATTTTCAAAAGCTTGACAATATAGTAATTATTACATGCATAAAATAAAATCTGACAGTTATGCATTTGCACCACACACTCTAAAAATCTCAATGTCATAATCTTCTTCAAAAAATGTCAAAAGTCAAGTGATTGTTCTATATGTGAAATAGGGTCTTGCGCTTATATATAAATGCCACGTGCTTTAAAGATTTCAACATTCACCTCCAAGAATATTTACAGTGACTTGTAAAGGGACAGTTGCTATTTTCCATATAAACACACAGGCTAGTTAATGTACTTCTTTGCCATCACGAACTTAGTCATTTTCCCTTACAAAAACCAATTTCTTCCCTCCTTAAGTACAAAACTAGCCAGGAAAGTCATAATTCATATGAAATTTACATTTTTTTTCTATGTCGTATGGTTCCTGAGACATAAGCAATTTAATATTCCAAGTCCTCATTTTCTGCTCAGAGGCCCATTGTTATGTATACATTCTTTGTTTTCACTGTGTTTTCCAATGCATTTTTAGGGGAAAAGAAGGGTGTGCTCTTTTGTTACTATGCCAGTTAACATTTCCAGTTGTGTTTCCACTACCGTTTGTGGCATGATTATCGTCTACGCTACCGTGTGCGTTACGGTTTGCGTTTTCACTTCCGTTTGCATTTCTGTGTCGTTTGGTGTTATTGTTGCTGTTACCATTACCAGTTTCATTTGCAATTACGGTACCATTCACATGCGTTACGGTTTGCATTTTCATACATGCTTACATTTCTGTTTCGTTTCTATTTACTTTGGTGTAATTTTTGCTGTTACTGTTAACATTTGCATTAATAATTGTGGCACCATGACCATGCGCATGACGGTTTGCATTTTTGTACTCGCTTGCATTTGCATTTCTCTTTCCTTTGGAGTTATTGTTGCTGTTACCATTACCATTTGCGTTAACAATTGCGGTTCCGTGACCATGCACGTTACGGTTTCCGTACACGCCTCTGTTCCCGTTTCTGTTTCCTTTGGTATTATTCTTCATGTTAACTTTACCATTTGTGTTTACTATTGTGGTACCATGGCTGTGCGCATTACAGTTTGTGTTTACATGTGTGCTCGCTTTCGTGCTTCCATTTCTGTTCCCTTTTGTGTTCTTTTTGCTGTGACACTTAACATTTCCATTTAAAATACCACTGCCATCACTGTTCACATTACCAGTTGTGTTTTCATACGTGCTTCAATGTCCGTTTGTGTCACTCTTTGCTTTGGCATCACTTTGTGCTTGCGTTTCTATTAACGTTTCCTTTACCATTTAAGTTTCCATTACCATGTGCACCACTGTTGTCACTTCTGTTTGTGTTGCTGTTCCTGCTACTATGTCACAAGACATCACGTGGTGGGAGTGCGGGGCCCGAAGCCGCTGCATTACTTTCGCTACTTGTAGTCATCATTCTCAAAAAGAAGGGAAATTAGAGGCAAAAAACTCCATTTAATGCATCCGTTAGGGTTGTTCCACAGTGACAAAAGTGAGGAAATTCAGTGTTAGGGTTGAAACCCCCCCCCGGACCCCCCAGCCCACTTCCTCAACCGGCATCGAGGTGCGTGTTGGGGTCGTCAGTTCTAACTCTCACCCCATTCTCCTATACCTCTGCTTCTTTACATATGTGATGGGGTGAGAGTTAGGACTGACTGACCCCAATGAGCACCCCGATGCCAGTTGGGGGTGGGCTGGGGGTCCAAGGGGTTTTCAACCCTAACAGCAAATTTCCTTACTTTTGTCACTGTGGACCAACCCTAACTGATGCATTAAACAGAGTTTTTTGCCTCTAAATTTATATCTATCTAGATATATATATATATATATATATATATATATATATGTAACCCCTGTTACCCGGGGTTACTAGGACCCTAGTTAGATCTAGTGGCAGGCAGGGACAGGCAGCTAGTGAAACTCCAGTTAAATGGATTTCACTATGTCTTGTTCTGTTTTCAGTCTGTGTTGAGCTGGGGCTATGACATCACGTAGAATTCTGCAGTATCATAAACCACAATGCAATGTTGCAGTTGGGAGTTAAGTAGAACATTGGGGAATTTCAAAGTCAGTCTAGAGTTGATCCTTGAAGTCAGCAGTCTAGTTTTTTGTTTGCAGTCCGAAGTAGGCTCAAGAGAGAGAAGGATGTAAATCCTGTAACACCATGGAAGGAGGGGGTGCCCTGCACGGCTGGCTCCCCCTGCTCTCAGGTCTGATTCAGAGCTACCTTCTGGTTTGTGCTTCCACCATAAGACAGGCACAAAGAAACAACTCCCAGGGACAACCCCCTGCCTGGGAAAAGGAAGAAGCTGCATGATGAAGAGTGCTGTGGCACTACAGTTTTTGTGGAATAAAGATTCCTTCAGAGTTTTTGGACATCTGCAACTATGAGGGTGATGAAGCTTTGATAAAAGGACAGTGTCATTCACCAAAACAGTGAGTAAATAAGTCTCTGGGGCTGTGGGTCAGTCAGGATGCCAAGTCCAGGGCTTATGGAACAGTGAGATGTAATGACTGTTGTATGTGGAGGGGGGAGGTCTTCAAGAGAAAGACAGTTTCTGCATTACAAAGCCATGTACAGTCTGCACTACAGTAGCCAAGGATGTGTGTGTGTGTGTAAACAAAGGAATGGCCGGGTATGGGTCTATGGAACAAAAGGTGGGAGACCCCCCCACCTGGCCTAACAGGGCTCACCTCTATGGATTCACTTTGAGACACCAGTCACTTTTCTGTCTGGTATTGGCCAGTGCCTGAAGAGGATGCCCAGATGCTGGGATGGAGTAGAGGGTGGTAGTGTGCCACTAGTTAAAGAGTCCATGACATATGGATGTTTAGGATCCAAGAATGGATTGTGTCTGTGTCATCACCTTATCTGCATTACAAGGAGTGTAACCCCGTGGGGGTCCGTCTATGCTTTTCATTCAGTGTAGCTGAATAAAGCCACACTTTAGAATCCCATCTCCTGGTATTGGACATTATGTTATTGCTTCTTATTTTTAGTTGATTAACCAGGAGTAGCACACTAAGCTGAAAGCTTTTTTATGGGAGCGACCTGGGAGTACAGGGAAGTTAAGTGACTTGCTCAGGGTCACACAGTATGCAAGTGGAAGCTGTGGGATTCAAACCCCGGTCTGGTCTGCTAGATGTCACCAGATTTGCAGCTCAGAGCCTTAAGCCACTGTGCTATACTGTCTCAAGGCTTCTAGTCTCTGGATTACTTTGGGTGCTCCTGTGCAGAGTAGTCAAACCTAGTCACCATGTTAGTGACACATTACCCCCAAATTTTCAACTTATAAAAATGGAGGCCCCACGTCATAGGACCCAGGCCCCTCAACCTGTTCACTAGCCATACAGGCAGGGGTAGTAGCCCACTCAGTGTTTAGTACTGACTTGGGGTTACACACATATATATATATATATATATATATATATATATATATATATATATATATATATATTTATGTGTAAGAATACACATTCCACATCTTTACATAATAATAAAATTCAATTTAAAAACAATTACAGTCAACCAGCCTTTTATAATACTATAGCAAAGTGCCTGAAAAGGATTTATAATCTATTATGACCCTAATCATGAAGGGTAGATTTTTTCATGTGCTGGGTGCAACATAAACAAAATTACGCTGCCCTCTGGATGTTTGCATCAAAGGGAGTTTTAAGGCTGCACTATCTTCCCAAGACCTAGGGCAATAATTTGGGTTATACTTCTGCAAGTATTTACATAGAGTAGAAGGGGTCCTAGATTTTAATATCCTATAAGTAAATCTAGCTATTGAAAATTTAAAAGAACAGGTGGGCTGGTAACCAGCCCACCTGCTTGAAAATCAAACAATAGTGTGTATTTTGTGGTAATGACAAGGCACATTTTCCAGATGTCTGTGGCAAAGATTTGTTTGATATTATATTAATTGACGCATTGCCAGTTACAAGTGCAGCACAGTTAACACTTGAAATTAAACACTGATTTACTATAGCCAGTCTAGATTCAACAGTCAAAAAGGCATGTAACCTAGACAACATTGCCACCTTGGCATGAATTTTAGATATCAGTTTTGCAAAATGGGATTCATAATTTAGGGCAGGGTCTAATATAACTCCCAGATATTGGAAGTTATCAACATTTTCATAAGTTGTGCTATTGAGTGCGGTAACCTGAAAGCTTTACCCTCTCTCCCTAAGCCTGGCTGACATGCCAAAATCATTGTTTTTGTTTTATTTTGTTAAGGACCATTCCATTGTATGTCAACCATTGTTGTAAAGTACCCATTTCCTTCATCCAAATCGCATGTAACTCAGTGATTGATGTGCCATATGCATAAATTACAGCATCATCAGCGTACAATGTAAGATGTACATCCTTTATAACTGTAGCTATCCTATCAAAAAACAATGAAAACAAAACAGGTCCTAGTATGGAGCCCTGTGGGACTCCATACTTCACTAGTGCCTTGTCAGAAATACTGCCACCATACTTGACCATCTGATACCTTCCTTTAAGATAGTCAGAAAACCACCCCAGCGCGGCTGACCCACTCCCAGGAAACCTAATCTTTCAATCAGATGCCCATGGTCAGCCAGGTTGAATGTCTTGATCAAGTTCATGAATGTGGCCCCAGTCATACACCTTCTCTCCATACCCTCCAGGACCATGCTCATGATCTCAACCAAGGCAGTCTCTGTCCCATAACCTTTTCTAAACCCATGCTGGTTCTGAGACAATAAACCATATTTTTTTGTATTATCTATAAGCTGTTCATATGCAATTTTTTCTTGAACCTTTGATAAAGCAGACAATGTAGATATTGGCCTATAGTTTCCAAAATCATGGACAGAACCTTATTTGTGTATAGGCACTACTAAAGAATGTTTCCACAGATCAGGCACTGTCCTGTGGATCACTGTGGGTGGTGGACACTTGGAATGTGCTGCCAGAAGAGGTAATCTCATTGAAGACAGTGAGCAGCTTTAAGAGAGGCTGGGACAGGTGTAGGGGGAGGGTAAGGGTCATGGGTAGGGATGATGGGAGAAGTGGGGAGAGGGGGCATGGACAGTAACTGTGGACCCTGCAACACAAGCAGACTTGATAGACCAAATGGCCTTCTTCTGCTGGCTTGTTCGTATGTCCCACAGAAAATGATAAATTGAATATAATACTAATAGGGTAGGATAATTCAACAGAGGCATCTCTATATAAGTTTGGAGCAAGGTTATCACACCCTCCACCCTCCCAAGCTATCTGGTTTTATTTGCCTTAGTAATTTTAGCACTTCTTTTGGTGTAGTAGCTTTTAAATAGAATTTAGGTCTCTCTCCAATCCCATCACTAACTTCCTGTAACAAACAGCCCTTATCCTTCACACGATACAAATCCAAGTCTGTAAACCTTTTATTAAATTCATTCCCTATAACCTGAGGACACAAAATGATTTTGTCCCCCCTCCTCATGGTCATTTCAGTGTCATTAGTAGGTTTTATTGAACTATTGACCATTTTCCAAAACTTTCTATTATCTGATAAACCATCATTTTGCTTTTGTTTTAAATAATGCATTTTTGCCAGTTTTATTTGAGTGTTACATTTGTTCCTTAGACATCGGTGATTTTGTAACTCAACTGCAGTTCCATCTTGTTTGTATTTTTCCATGCTTTATCACGATCTTTCATTAATTTAAACAAAGGGGAAATAAGCCATCTAGACTGTTTTCCTCTTCTGTATCTCCTAACATAAGGGGCAAACTGATTCAGCACTGATATAAATTCTGAAATAAAGAAATCCTGTGCACAATTAACATCTGCTATAAAATTCAAATAAGACCAGTTTACATTTCTAAGCCTATCATGAAAACCCATTAGATCAAAACCAGCAAAATTCCTAAACATTTGTATTGTGGGCTTTGGATTCCTTGGGCTAATGTGTTTCCACAAACAAAATATGGGGTGATGATCACTCAGTGAATCAGCTATTCATCCTAGTTGGGATTGCAATCATCTGTTGAAGGCCTGTTTGAGCCAAGATACCACCTAAGTTTGTAATCTTAGCTCCTGACCAATTGGAGTTGAAATCTTCAGGCACCATGAGTTCACCTACAGTGTTGCTTTCCAACTGGTCGGCAAACTCCTGCAGGCCCTCTTTCCCCACTTTAGGAGGAATATAAATACAGCAGACAGACATTTTTTTTTTTTAACGAGCCCAATTTTACCCGAACAGCCAGAAGACCACAGTAATTCATATTACCCTTCACTATACATTTCTCATCTACTGAAAAAAACATTCTTTATATAAAACATAACCCCTTCCCCTTCCCTTGACTATCTTTCCTGTAAATATTATATGCAGGTACACTTATTTCTGTATTAATAACTTATGCATGCAACAACATTTTACTCAGAGCCAGGACATCTGGATTGTACAGAGCAATCCAAGCTTCAACTTCATGAAACTTTGATACCAAACTTTGAGCATTAATAAAATGCACAATCTGAGGCCAAAAGGATTAGATTTAAAACAGTCAGTGTGACTGCAATGAGTTACCAACTAGCTGATTTGTTTTTTTCCCCTAGTATAGAATATGACTTGCTACTGAAAGTTCTCAGGCAACACATTCAGAGCTCAGCAGAAACCAGCTAACAACCAGCTATCAGTGATTAAGTGTCTTCATATACAGAGCTTTAACAGCTCAAATGTTAACCGGCTGTTAACTGGTTGTAGAATAAGTTTAATGTGAACTGTGCTGTATGTGGCATTTGGCTTGGTCAGACAGGTATGTCCCACTGGTCTCCAGTGATTTCTTGGTATGGAGATAGGTGAGGAGTGCCAGTGAATGTCAAGGACTGCTCGGCATGGGGTAGGCTGAGTGAGGGAATGCCAGTTAACACCAGGAAGTCCTTGGCAGGGAATGTACTGAAAATGTCAGCCAATGGCTGAAATTCCTAATATTCTATGATTCTAAATCAAAATTAAACTTTACACTAATAAAGACATTGGTTCCCCCATTTTAAGGCTTGTAAAGCGTATTAGAATATAAGGAAATTTTTGCTTTGAGACTTCTATTGATGTCATGCTTCTGTTGGCAGTAGGAAAGAGCAGCTCTGTCCTACACCAGACTAAAAAAACCCTCCTAAATTACTGCAGACTTCACCAAAATGCATCTTTCCATATTCCCGGAAGCTTACTTCTCCTGATTTACTGCCCCTGATCCCTGGGGCAGTGGGAGATTTCCTGCAGGAGGTTGCCAGGTTCATCATCAGTGGAACATCATAGGGGATTTAAATGTTTGAGCTGACGATGAATCATCTCAACTTAGTTATAACCTCCTCCAGTCCATGTCATCATTGGGCCTGTGGCAAGTAGTTTCCTCTGTGACCCTCCAGGGTGGACACACTTTGGAGCTGGTGTTCTCACTGGGGCTTGAGGTAAATGATCTCAAGATTGAACAGGTGGCGTGGTCCAATCATTGCATGGTGCAGGTCATGTTCGGGGCACCCACCAGATGCCCCCTCTACAGAGATGATGAACTACTGCTCTTTGTGAGGATTGATTCCAGAGAGCTTTTTGGAGGTAGCCGATTTATCTAGTGTGGGCAATGCATGCATTGGAGGCATTGGCGATGTAGTTGGCACCTATAATAGGGTGCTATCTGATGTCATTGACTCCCTCGCACCTGTCTGTGTACAACCCAAATCTTCCTACTTGAGATCCCCATGGTTTGATGGGGAGTTCAAGGGGTTGAAGAGGAAAGGTTGGAGGTTGGAGCGCTGCTGGATGAAGACTGGGCTGGAGGAGGACAAACTGGCCTGGCATGTGCATTACAATGCGTACTGGGCGCAATCAACCATAAGAAGGCAGAATTTCTGTCCAGGGAGATTGCTGCTGGGAAGAACCGACCAGCTACACTTTTATAGACTGTGGACAGGCTACTTCATCCAGCCTGTCTATAGCCCAAAAAGGCCTTTCCTAATGCTGAATGCGAAGAGTTTGCTTGGTTCTTCTAGGCAGGATGTCTGGTATCCGGTAGGAAATTCCTTCAGTCTGCCAGTCCAGAGCTGACAGTGGTCACCTGAAGTGTCCTGAGTGAACTCCATCTGGCTAGGGAGAGTTTCGACAGGTGGAGGTAAATGAGGTCATTGAGCTAGCGATCAATCTGAAGCACACTTTTTGTGAACTGGACTTGGTGCCAACACGTTTCTTGATGAGATGCATCAATGCTGTTGGCCCGGTATTTGCCTTGATTATCCAGTGTTCTCTGTCAGAGGGGGGGTCTTCAACCGATGCCTTGAAGGAGGCATTGGTGAGACTGCTCCTCAAGAAACCATCTTTTTACCGGGAAATAATGGCAAATTACCATCCCATCTCCAACCTCCAATTTTTGGTGAAGATTGTAGAGAAGGGAGTGGCGCTTCAGTTGGAGGAGCACCTTGTGACCCATGAGTTATATGAACCCCTCCAGCCAGGATTTTGGGTGAGGCATAGCACAAAAACCGCACTTGTTCAGTTGCAGAATGATATCTTTAGGGCAAGAGATTGAGGGGAAAGACAATTCTTGTTCTCCTCGATTTCTCCTCAGCATTTGACACTGTGGACCACTGTGTGCTGCTTGACCTCCTTAGGGAATTCTGTGGACTCACTAGCACTCTCATCTGCTGGTTTGAGTCATTTTTAACCAACAAGAGGCAAAGGGTTGTGATGGGGAATTTCTCCTCCACCTTTAGTCTCCAGTTGTGCGGAGCTCCCCAGGGTTTGGTCTTGTTCCTAATGTTGTTCGCAGTGTACATGCTGCCCCTGGTGGAGATCATTAGGAAGTATGGTCTGGGGTTTCATTGCTATGCTGTTAATACCCAGCTATACTTCTCCTTTGCTCCAGGGACATCCAATGCGGCAGATGTGCTTAACAGCTGTCTTGCCGAGATCAATGACTGGATGGCCTCCTGCTGGTTGCAGTTGAACCCTGATAAGATGGAGATATTGGTGGTGAAGTCAAACAGAGTGCAGGATAAGATGGCCTCTGGCGCAGAGACTGGACTTGTTCTAGGATCTGTCCCATTGAAGGCCTCCTCTGGGGTGCAGAATCTTGGTGTCATTCTATCCAAGGGATTGACGATGGAGGTGCTGGTGTCTTCCACTGTCCATTCCTATTTTTTCCATCTCAGGATTGTTGCCAGGATAAAGCCCCTTGTGCCACCTCTGGACCTCCCCACTTTGACACACGCCTTGGTGACATCAAGGCTTGACTACTGCAATGCGCTCTACCTCGGGGTCGCAGAATGCAGTTGCCAGGTTACTTAAGGGGCAGCCTAAATATTGCCATATTACACTGGTACTGCGTGAGCTGCACTGGCTGCTGGTCAGGTGGAGGATCCTCTTTAAGTTGGGTCTTCTCACCTACAAGGACCTACATAGCCAGGGCCCTGGTTACATGATGGATCTTCTTACACTGGCTGTCTCGGTCCGTCCCCTCCACTCCTACTGTAGGGGCCTCCTTGTGATTCCCAGGATGAGGCTAAAAATGGCCAGTGACAGGGCTTTTAGTGTCATCAGCTTCATCCTGTGGAATTCACTACCTCTTGGGGTTAGGGAGGCCCTGTCATTGGAGGAATTCAAGGCCCACCTCAAGGCCCTCCTGTTTACCCAGGCTTTTCCCTTCCTGGCCCTTTAGTGAGATCATGATGCTATGGTCTCGATCTCAGTCCTTGGCCACCTTATTTTATTATCCCCTAGATAAATTTATCTTATTGTATTATTTATGGAAATTAGTGTTGAAATATTTATTTTGAGCTTAGCTGTGTCTATTTATTACTGTATTTTATTTGTCTGAATGGCACCAAGAGCCTCCAGGATTGGGTGTCTTTTTAAATAAAATTTGCCTTGCCTTATGGGATTAAAACATTTAGTCTAATCATCCATAGAATCTGTGGATGGTGAAGGATGCACTAAGAGGGGTTCGACAGTGAGGGCTTCTTGTCTTTGGTGTCCACCCACCACAGCAGCAAGGCCATGGCTCCTCCACGCTTGATAATGCTGATAAAACTGATGGATTTCATGATTTTAAAGCTCGGGGACATCTGAAAAGAAATCTGCTCCACTATGGTAGCCCTCCAAACTGAAATAGGTAAATTAGAAAAGCGTCTGGACTGCCAAGATAAACAACTAGCAGCCACTGATAAAAACTCGAACATAACCGAAAGGGCCATAGTCCAGCTCCACCTGTCAGTTCAAAGCTTATAAGACCAGGCTGCGGACACAGAGGCCTGAAACTGTTGCAACAATTTTAGGATTTAAACACTCCCCAAGGGCTCAGAGGGTCCCAACATGACCAGGTTTCAGCATCAACTCCTGCACACCACTCTGCAGCTTCCGGTGATTAAATGTGCTCATCAGTCCCTCAGCCCAAAAACAACCATCCCAGAGCCAGGTTGCAGTCTGTTGTGTTACATTTCCTTTAATAACCAGATAAAGAACTGGTCCTGCACACTGCCCGGAAGGCCAGAGAAGGCCACTGTGAGGAAACTCAGCTCTTTATGGGTCACGACTACCCTCCAGCCATGATTTGTAATTTGTAATTTTTTTTTGTGACCAGGAAAGGCACACTAAGCTATGATAGCTTGTGTTTAGGTATGTCCAGGGGTGGGTTGCATGGCCATAACACAGGGAAAACTTACCTGCTCTTCTTCAATAAGTGCCTTGGTATCTTTTACTTCCATCTGGACAGTGACCAAAGATGGGCAGAATGGATCTTGGTTTAATGTTTCACCCAAAGGATGGCACCTTAACAGTGCAGCACACCCTCATACTGCACTACAGTGTCAGTTATGGGTATTATCTATAGTACTTGGTGTGGGGCTATATCCAATGACCATCATATCTTCTGTCCCCAAAAGTGAGTATGGTAGCTAATGAGCCACTGACAGTAATCGATGATGTCTTGTTGGAGAGCCTATATTTATTTATTTCTTGATTGATTTAAAAATTGGTAACCGGGAAAGGCACACTGAGCCAAGGCTCATTTTCAGGCGTGACCCATGGAAGAGGGAAAGAGTAAACAATAAAGCATACACAGTAGTACTGAAGCATTTAAAAAAAAAAATGCAAACAGTGTACAATGTAACATATTGTAAGTGCAAATAACAAAACGGGTGACAGAAGTTAAAGCTTTGAGCAGTACCAAACCCCAATAAAACTGGTGACAGCAGGTTTAAATAATTCAGAGCAGCAGTAGTTGGAACATAAACTGACCCCAGGTGGTGGACAATAGCTGGGGGGAGAGGGCATCAGGGGCAGGTCAGGTAGGGGGCTGACCAGAGTAGGAGGGGCATGACAGGAGTTTAAGCTGGTGTCTAAGGGAAACAGAGGAGGGTGAGAGACAGAGAGAGGAGGGAAGAAGGTTCCAGAGGGAAGGAAGGTAAAGCATAAGGCTGACTACCCAGTAGGAGAGTTGGGGAGAAGGAGCAAAGATTCCTGGGGTGGAGGGAGCATGAAGCACAGGGAATGGGTGAGAGGAGTGTGGCTAGGTAAGAGGGTAACAACCTAAACCAGTATTTGGAGATGAAGGAGGCATAGTGGGACTGGCAATGTGAGGGTAGCGGGAGGATGGAAAAGGAGGAGTGGAGGGAGCAGTGGTGAATATGAGATGGGGAATTAGTAGGAAAATGACAAAAGGCATTACAGAGACTGTCCAGTCTGGCAAGCAAAGAGAAGGGGGCAGTGCCACATAGCTGAAGACAGGGATAACCATTTTGGTAACCAGCACCCAGTAGACTTGTTGAGACAGGCTGTCTTTGTTATGGTACAAGGCACCACGCTTGAGGCAGAGTTTGGCATGGATGGCACTGTCATGGGCAGAGAAATCAAGCCTACTGTCAAGCCACACACTAAGATACTTGAAGGAGGGAGCCACTTGAAGAGGGGAACATTCCAGGGTGGAGAGGGCAGGGAGTGGGGTGAACCTGGTCAGTTTCTGGCTGGTGTCAAAGGTCATGGACACTATTTTATTGTAATTGTTTTAGTGTTGACCCAGAGTTGGCTGGACTAGAACCAGTGCAGGACATTGTAAGAGTCTTGCTGGAGTGAGAATTCTACTGCTGCATTTGAAGGGTCTTATGTGTAGAGAACTGTTGGGGGAACTGGAGAGCCATCGAGGACTTCGGAACACAGCATCAGTGGTAATCAGAGGGACAGGAACATCCTATTGGCCACATCGGTGACAAGCGGGAGGACCGTGGACCACCACATCAGTGGTGGGGGTGATCACGGCTGTGCGGCTGGGCTTAAAACAGCAACGCCCATTCGCAGAACAACCAAGAGCACAGGGAGCTGTAATTGCTGGAGAACCAGCAAGACAGTCCAGTTGCAGGGAGCTGAAATTGCTTGATGCTGTAGTCACTTGAAAAAGTCCCCCCCCCCCGCCTTGTTAAATACTCATTTTAGACATGGGGGGCAGAGTTTTGAGGTCTGTGAGGAAGGGCCTCAGCTGCAAACTGTACCAACTGGACACAGAGTCTGGGAGAGAGGAGTTAGGGGAGCAAGCCACTCTCAACAAGGATTTTGAAATTCTATGTTCTGGGTTAAGGCCTATGTTCAGAGTGGTATGTAGGGAGTAGAAATACCACTTGTAGGCTGATTGGTAAAGCTGATTTTTATCTAGTATTCCCATATGCTGCAGGGGTCCTTTCTCTCAAGTTACTTGCCCAGTGGTCACTGGGGGGGTCCAGAAGGGGCTCCAGCATGGCTAAGGCAATAAGGATGGGGAAACCGACTTGGAGGGGAAAAACATAATGAGATGGGGACAGGGATGTGGCAAGGACCCCAGATCATGAGGGCAGACATCTTTGGAAGGGTGGTGGGGTGTGCAGGGTGTGGGTCGGCCATGGTACTAGCCCTGGCTTGGAGGATAGGGGGCTGCATGGTGTGCCGACAGTTAGCTAAACTAAAGGAGGAGGTCAGGTGGTTAAGTTGGGCATTGAGTAGGGCAGGGGTGAGGGGAGGTGGGGAGATAGGAGGCTCTGCTGTAGGTGTAAAATGGGGGGAGGGCAGAAGGGGGAATACTGGTGAAATCACAGTGGGTCCTGGAGCGGCACCTGAAATGGGCAGGAGCAACCAGAAGAGGAGGGATACAGGCACAAGAGATTATGAAAGAAGGGATGATGATGTTGGAGTGGGCAGTAAGGGTAATAGGAGAACTTCAGAGGGCATGGGTAGGGGTGGTCCCGAACGTGAAGAGGGCCAAGGGACCTGGCAGGTGGCCAATGGCAAAGGACAGAGTTACACACAAAAGAGAGCTGATGGGGGAGGTGTGCCAGTGGGGGGAATCAAGAAGTTGGTCTACAACTAAACAACAGATTTGCACCTGTGGTACAGATGTTCGGTGGGGAAAGTGATGAATCTGGAGCGTTGGAAGCACCAGGAGGGGCAGGGAAATTGGGCAAAATGGAAAGCTCCGCAGTCAGAAGCAGTGGGGTTGTTCCCTGGCATAGGGACCCAGGGTGGTAGGGGGAAGCAGTCAGTAAAGGGCTGTGCATGAGTGTAGATGAGAGGGATGGGAGGAGGGTTGGTGTGAGGGCACGGGGAAGGGAGAAGTCAGTGTCAGCACAGATGTGGGAAGCTCAGAGTAGGAAGTCCTTGGGAAGGGTGGAGGTGGATCTAGTGGGGGAAGGTAGCACAAGGGAAAAGGACAAGCAAGGATGTAATGAGGGGAGTGCAATAAAATGGAGTATGACAAGGGGTGAAATGAGTTCACCTGTTGGGCTGGGGGGGGTCACCAGTTCCAGGGGGTGCTGGGGGGATGGACTAGAGTGGCACAGCAGGTGGAGAGGTGTCTATGGAAGACAGTTCAGTGAGGAGAAAGAGCTGGAACGGGAGGGACAGGGCAGCAAAGGTCATTAAGATGGGGTGTGTGCCAGCACACAGATAGGGGGTATGGCCAGGGAAACCAATGAGGTAGGGGTGGGAAGGGGGGCAACAGAGTTGGGGAGTAGGCAAAAGGGTAAGGAGATAGTTAGAGTGCTCCTATTGGGGGACTCCATGATTAGGGGTATTAGGTGGGAAGGGCGGGGCAAGGAGAAACCCTGTGGTGTCAGGGTCAAGAGTATCTCTGGCTTGACTGAGCCAAGCACTTGGTCTATGCTCTGGTGAAGGACTGTGAAGGAACCCCTGATATATTAGTGCACCTGGGCACAAATTATATCAAGGGAAACAGTGTGCTGGAGAGTCAGGCAAGGTTCCGGGAGCTAATCTGAGTCTGTCATGCCATAGGATGCTCGGTCTCCTTCTCAGAGATCCTATCGGTGCCTAGAGCCAGTGTGGGGAATAAACAAAAATTAGGGAGCTTAATGAATAACTCGGAGAGTGGTGTGAGGCCAGGGGTAAGGGTTGGTGGGGACGGGGTGCCCTGGGAGGACAAGGCGTTGTATACAAGGGATAGGCTCCACCTCAGCTGGAGGAAGGAGGTTTTAAAATAAAAAATGGCTGGATTCATCCAAGCTAGGTGGGGTTTAAACTTGTGAGGGGGAGGGCTGGGGCTTGAGGCAGACCCTAGCAGGCCTATCCAGGATGGGCATGGCCTCCTCACCCAAGCAAGGAGGAGGGATTGTGGACCAGGAGCACCCGAGTGTGCATGAGGGAGCCAAGCAATTAGCTACTTTGGAGCTTGCAGGGTGAGGGAAGGGGCAGAGGAAGGGGACACATTGGAGGGTGGTCCTGATCAATGCCAGGAGCATCGGGAACAAGATGCCCAAGCTTCAGGCACTGCTTGTAGAAAGAGTAGTGGGTGTGGTGGCTGTCATGGAAACTTGGGCCACTCCTGGGCATGACTAGGACCTAAACCTAATGGGGTACACCACGTTCAGAAAGGACAGGGTTGTGGGCAGGGGAGGGGGTAGTGTTCATCATTAGGGAATGCATAGGGATTAGAAGGGTAGAGGAAGAAGAGGGCCACGTGGAGGCATTATGAGTCACCTTGCAGGCACATGGGGGGAATGAGGGTGAAGCTGGTGGTGGTATATAGGCTGCCCATGCAGGCAGAAGAACTGGAGGAAGGCCTGGTGGCAAATCTTAGGGACTACTGTGGCCATGGGGCCAGTAGAACGGTGGTGCCGGGGGACCTAAACATGCCAGGGACTGACTGGGGAACCATGGCGTCCTCATCGGCCAGGGAGAAGCATCTGCTGGATGTCTTCCAGGATGCATTGCTTGCCCAGCTGGTGGCTGACCCAATGAGGGAGGGAGGGTTGCATCCTGGATGTGGTCCTGACGAACTGCAACTTCATCAGGGACCTAGTAGTAGGGGATCCACTGTTGGGAACTGATCATGCCACGGTCTGGTTTTCCCTGGATATGAGGGGTGGAGTAGATTGCACCAAAATGATGGTGATTGACTTCAGGGGTGCAGATTTTAAGGGTATGGGGTGGACACTTGGAAAGGATCAGACCAGGCATGGACACTGAGGGCAGGTGGAAAATAATTAAGAAGGGGCTCCTGGAAGCTACCAAGGCCTGCATGAAGGAGCAATGCAAGTATGGTAGAGCCAGGAAGCCGAGCTGGTGGACAAGGGAGGTCCAGGAAGCGGTGAGGGAAAAAAAAGGCTGCTTACAGCCGATACAGGTGATCACGTGGGGTTATTGACAATGGGAGTATGATATGATAGCCAGGAAGGTCACCAGGGTGGTGAGATTGTCCAAGGCAAGGACGGAGCAGAGGTTAGCTCAGGGAATTAGGAGAGGTGATAAAGGATTCATCAGGTACATCAGGGAAAGGAGGAAAGGGAAGAGACAGATTAGTAGACTGAGGTGGGGGAGTGGGTGGACTGAGGAGGCAGGGGTGCAAGCGGAGGTACTTAATGAGGAGGAAACAACTTACCCTTGCATGGGGGAACGGGGTAGCAGAAAGAAGGCCGCAGGCTGCTCCGCTCTGCTACCGGCTGCTCTCTCCTCTGCAGCGTTTTAATTTTGTTACCCACACTCTTGAAGGATTACTTATTTTTATGAATGAAACTTTGGCTGTTTTTGTCTTATCGGCTTCTGACAGGCAGTTTTAAGCCATTTAGGAGGCTTCAAGCATTCTTTTCTGCCTCCGAGTGACCGCTAATTTTGGGCGTTCTGGGCATTCTGTTTTTTCGGTAGCCGATCATAAAGGTCTTTTGTGGGGAGATTATGAATGAAACCCCTATGATCTTGTTGAATGACTTCCAGAAATTTGTAAACCTCATAGCTGGAAGTCAGTCATACAAGTTGTAATTTACAAGCTGTAATTGAATGCTTTTGTATTTAGCGCTCGACTGGCCCGCTGTTAATTTAGTTTTTGGTGTCCTGCAGTGTCAGGCATTGTTGGAGTGCTGAGAAGAAAAATATTTGCTTATTACAATAGAGAAGTTTCCCACAATCTATCTGAAAGCATGGAGAGCCCAGGCAGTTGAGATTAAGGAGATTTGGAAGACACGAAGAATCGAATAGAAGTTTTGGGATCAAGAGAAGGAAATTGTTGGAGATTTTTTCAGTAATTCATGTGTTTAAAGCACTAAAAGTGCTGAAAGGCTGCCTAAAAAATTTAAAACAGGTATGATACCTTTGCCTAGGGGGGATATTGAGAACGTGTTTGCCTGTTTTGTGTCAAAGATGTAGAGGATAATGTATGGGCATACATCGGTAACCGGTTTGTTAACCGGCAAGAGGTTGCCATGGTGACTGTGTAAACTTCAAGAGCAAAGCTCATGGAAACCTCGAGACGGTTATTCAAACTGGTTGCCGATGTATGACCATACGTTATGTTTTATAGTGTATGTTCATACACGTCTAGTTAAAAATTAAGCAGGATGAGCCTTACTGTCCAAATTTTGTCACTGCTGCTCCACACGAGGTCATGCTATCACTGCCGTGGACATTTTAGTCAGGCCGTCGCGTCATGATGGGCACACATGTGCAGAGTGATCACGGTTGTTATGCCATCAATGTGACGTACCATCGACGGGTTAAAAACAAAGTGACATCACATCGATGGTATAACAACTTAGTAAAAAGATGAAAATCGCCATATAACAACGTTCCATCATACATTATATTATGCTTTTTCTCTTTTCCTCAGGTAATAGTGTCCAGATGAAGAGATGAAGAGGAGACTTTCATTGAGTCATTTAATTAAACAAGAGAAGAGCAAGAGGAGTGTGACGGGTTTTATAGCTAATCAAAGGTTTTGCCAATAACGAATCCTAACAGACTGCTGAGATTTCACTGTATAGCTGGTAAATCACTGAATTTTCAGTATTTTCATTTGAGAAGGTACTAATGTTTGATGATTCTGTTTGACACCTGGGTTTGACATATGTATATTTTTGGTGAACTTTTCAACATGAAGGCCTTTCAGAAGGGAGACGAAGTTGAAAATCAATATAAAAAGGACTCTAGTGTGTTTGGAGCTATGGTGCTGCTTAAATTCCATAAAACAGTGCGTCTTTTTAGAATTTTCTGATTCCTTTAGCAGAGATGCTATTTCAGCAATCTGAGAAGATGAACTGGGGGGATGTTTCCTCCAGTTCCCTAGAAAGAGTGGAGCTATGTACTAAACTGGAACCTTTGATTATTTTAGAGTTTTGCAACTCATTTAATGGAAGCAGGGATTCTTATAATGGAGTCTAAGCTTTTTGAAATATGTTTCTCTACTGCAAAAAGTCCTGACAGCATATTTTTTTCTCCTAGAAGCCTTTTAAAAAAAGTTGCAGTGTTTGTGAACGGTGGAAAGTGGTGCAGGAAAAGAATCACATTGCTGAGATTTACAGGGTACTCTGGGCAGAGTTTGTGGTTTCTTTTTTTTTTTTTAATCATATTTTGGTTTTTGCACCCTGCTGCAGCACTCCAGCAGGGACATCAAGCCACCAGCTCCCACCGACCCAGAGGACAGCAGGCTCACTCGATATGTGAAGGTCCAGCACAGCTGTTACCGGACCCCCCAACTTGATTCCATGACAGGCCTCCAGGTTGGCGGGAGCACGGCCATCAAGCTGCATGGTTGTGCCCAGCCCCTTTCCATCTTAGTTTGTCCCAGGAGCCAGCAGTGCAATGACACACAGCGCATAAGCAGGCATCTTGCCGAACTCCTCCCACATTGGTGCTGTGCCTTGTGCCACTCCTGGTTGTCACCAGGGCCCGCCCAAGCACGATGCAATCCCACAAGCCCACCCCAGAGGAGGGAGAGCAGTCCTGGGATGCTCGATCCAACCTCTCCCCTGGAAGCCCGTGGCAGCCCGAGTCCTTTCCCAAACCTGGGTCACCGGTGTGGTGCGAGGTGTGACGTCCAGCGTCTCAACCCTCAGCGCCACCGGGCCGGACTAGAGTTTGTGGTTTCTTGCCCCCATAAAGCATTTAGGACTCCTGAGTTTATATGGAGCCTTATAATTTCTGCCTAAAAAGTTGGACTCCTGGTTGCAGTGAGCCTTTTCACCATTGCTAAGTTGTACAGTATGTATAAGTAATAATCTTCTTGCAACATATTTTATAGGATACTATTTAATAAAACTGGGTATTTATTTTTATCTATAATGGTCACTCATGGAATTGGGACTCCAGGATATGGAACTGTATGTTATGATATTATGTGGAATAGCTAGCGTATAATTTGGCTACAGTTTTAAAGTGGTAACTAGTAACCATGGATTGTTTAACATATATTATAGAAGCTTAGTGAGAGTTGTGACACTGCTATTTTTAATGTGTTGTGGATAACTATTTGCTATTGCAGTAGTTTCAGTTTTAGAATACCTTCTGATATATTGTAAATGTGTTCTTTTGATGTTGTAATGGTTTCTAACCGAATGACAATAAACTTATTCTCTCATTTAATGATTACTTTGCCTTGGTCTTTACTAGGGAGAATGGTGGGGCAGCACCATATGGGGTAGGGCAGATTTGACCTGCAGATGGGGGAGGGTCCACAGATGTTGAAATCCCTGTGAGTAGGGTGTGGGAAGCCCTCAAGGCCCTAGGAGTGGAGAAGGCACTGGGCCTGGATGGCCTTCATCCCAGGGTGCTAAAGTAATTGGTGGAGGTCCTGGCTGCACCTCTGGTAGATCTCTTCAACTCCTTCCTTCAGTTGGAATGGGTGCCTCTGGACTGGAGGATGGCCCACATTGTGACTATCCATTATGGAGGCTCACGTGAGGAGCCAGGAAACTACAGGCCTGCAGGGTTCGACAAATCCTATAGCCCAACGTCCCGGGCTACCAGATCACAGTCAGAGACAAGCAGATGGCACAGAGATACTTGTCTGCGGACAAGTAGTGCTTTAAAAACATTTTTTTTTGCTGCACTGCCATGTTCCTCCACTAGGGAGCTTGCTGGCAATGGCACTCATCCAGCCAGCTGTCATGTGATCGACAGGGAGCTCAGCCACATGATCTTCAGTGCCAGGAGCTAGCGCTGTGTGTCGGGAGTGAGCCACAGCTATGGGGAGGGGGGGACCGAGGAGGAGCCACTCATCAGACTGGCAGGTGTGCCATCCATTCAGGCATTGACAGATCTGGGCTGCTGTGGTAAGAACACCATTGCATTGGTCAGTGACTTGGCGTCGGTATCGTCGGAGTCGCACCCCACTCACTCACGCTCACTCACTTTTCTCAGCTCATTTGGGAGAAAGGACGTGGTGTGTGCTTAGCTACTGAGTTGAGTTTGTAATTTGTTGTGTGGCGAGGAGTTGGACTCGGGACTCTGTTTCCCATTGCTGTTGTGCCCGACTGTTGCAAAAAACAGGATCAGATTGGAGAGAGTTTTAGGGACTGACTAGATGGGAGTTTGTCAGCCGGGGGAAGGGAAGGGCGGAAAGCAAGACCAACGACCAACGACCACAAGTCGAGTTGGTGCTGCTGCTTGTGTGTGAGGTGTGGGATTAAATAAATCAGAAGGGATTTCCTGGTTCTTTCCTTTCTGAGGGTGATCTACCACTACTAAGGGTGGTGAGAGAGAGAGAGAGAGAGAGAGAGAGAGACCTGTAATAACCAAAAGGAGAGAAAAAACTAACTGCTGCAGTAAGGGGGAGAAGACTAACAGCATATAGGTGAATTTATTACCACCAGAACAGATCTGTAGAAGTGAGAAGAAGGGGGTTGGACTTTGTGTTGCCAGAGACTAGAGTAGCAAGTAACTCTTCTTCTTACAAGGGAGGAGACAGCAGAGAGGAACAATTAAACATCCTAGGAGAAGTCAGTCAAGAGAGACCAAACAGAGCAGGGCTTGGACTGTTTTGCTTCACTTCCTTGCCCTAAGAAAGGGGAAAAACTGTGTTTGCACTTAGTTTGCAGTACAGTTGAGCTTTAGAGTGGCAGCATACTAGCTGATTCCAACAGCTAGTACAAACTACACCGACAAGTCTGTCATTAAAGGAACCTAGGCTCTAACAAGAGAGGTTTGGTTGGACAGGAATTTAGCACCAGAAGAAGTGGTGATAAAACTTAGTTGGCCAAAAACAGGCTGGACGTAGATAGACTGAGTCTGCTAGTGAAGTAGACATTAAAAATATCCAAAAAGGGCACTGATTGAATGACCTGAACCAAATGAGAGACCATCCCTTCCCATTTAAAACTTAAGGAGAAAGAGAGGAGAGAGCAAGTGCTTTTGCACAGAGAGCTAAGGGGACTGTGGGTTGTGCTTTGTGTGTGTTTGTGCTTTGTGTGTGTTTGTGTTGCATCCCAATTCCACCAGCTAGCCAGAACAGAAAGTAAAGGGCAAGGGCACTAGGTAGGGACTCGGGAGGGCAGTAAAGTCTGTCTAAAGAAGGAAGGGTTTGCTTGCTGGGCTCTGTGTTGTTGCCCTGAGAAAAGTAAAGGGAAAGTGAAGTGAACGAAAAAAACAGAACTAACTGACTGAGAGAGGACGGAGGAGGGAGGACATAAAAATAATAGTGTTGTCTGTCTGTGCTGTGTGTTGGACGAGCGCAGGGACAGTCACTGGGACTGGGACGGACATTGTGTGTGTTGTCTATGTGGTTGCTTGGCAAGTGTGTGCAGCAGTGTGAGAAAAAGGTAAAAAAATATAAACAAAAAAAGTAAGCATCAAAGCAAGCAACAGCAATAAGATCATTCCATTCCTCCCCTTAGTATTGCTGTTGCTATTTCTTCCCATTCTTGACGTCCACTGCCTGACTGCCTTGATTCTGTAGTTTACACAGCCTTAACCTGTAAAGGTTAAGAAATATATAAGTGACTGTCTGCTGCTGGCTGCCAGCTCTACCTTCCCCCCCGTCCCCATTCTAATCTAACAAACACCAGTGGAAAAAAACACACGCACCACACTTTGACAGAATAAATTTTATTAGCATCACAAAACAATAAGTAAGCCCTGTGTAAGCAGAGAGCCAGACATTGAGGCATTCAAAATGCAGAAGACTAGTACTAAGCATAGTAAACAGCAAAGTCTGTTATCCCTCTGGTCAGCTGACTCAGCAGCACCAACAGCATCCTCAAGTTCTTCTAATATAAATACACCAACTACTACCTTCGCAGATGAAAGTAATAGGGAGTCTGCATCTGTGGAACTAGATAGAACAGGTGATCATCGCCGGCCCTGTGGCGCTGAGGGTTGAGGTGCTGGACGCCACACCTCGCACTACGCCGGTGACCCAGGTTCAGGAACGAACTCAGGTGGCCGGGGGTCGGCAGGGGGAGAGAGGATCGAGCATCCCAATGGATGCTCTCCTCTCTCAGGGGTGGGAACCAAGAACGCATCTGCATTCTGCATCCCCTTCGCAGCCAGTGGGAACACCGACAACTGAAGGGGATGGAGGTGGCTCTGTTCATCGGAGCCGGGGAAGGGGGACGTTGGCAGTGCATGAGAGGTCTGGCGTGCATCAGCACACCTTCTCTCGGGACATACGTCCTAGCGCTGGACATCCCGGGGGTAGGGGATTAAGGGGGGGGAGAAAAATAGAAAAAGACACCTCTCGGCAGCCCTAGATGAAATCCGCTCCGGATCTATCCAAGACCACCCAGAGGGACAGACCCCGCTGTGCAGGAGGTAAGGGAAGGAGGCACTCTAGGGGCAGATCCCAGGAAGGTGGAGTGGGGTGGGGTTGGAAGGAGCAGGATGGAAGGAGTGGGCACCAGAGAGGAGGGAGGAAAAATAGAAAGTAAAAAAAAAAAAAAGAACAGGTGATCACCAGGCATTTGATTTAAGCAGTGAGCTGCCTAGTGAGGCCTTAGCTGAAGCCCCTGTGTCACTTCCAAAGAAACGCAGTTTTGTACCTGTTGATGATGACTTGCAAGAGAAGTGAAGTAAAGACAAGAAATATGACCAAGAAAAAAGGGCCAGGCTGTTTCAGCCTCATTGGCTGACAACTTATAAATGGTTGAGATACAATGAAAAAAAGGGATTGATGTATTGCAAAGTGTGCGAAAAGTATCCCACTATTGCAACACCAGCCTTTTCAAAAAAAACAAATGTGTTTGCCACAGGCTCTAATAATTTTAAATTGAGTCAATCAGTGCTACGAAAGTCCAATCCGCATGTGCTATGCCAGAACCAACAAATTCTGGAAAGTGGCCAGCGTGCAGTTCATTGTGATATCAGTGAGTCATCACTCTATCAAGCCTTTGCCCAGTTGGAAGAGACCACAAAGGTGAAGATGAGACGCCTGTTTAACACAGCGCACTCCACTGCAAAAAATCTGCACCCTTTTTCCGACATGGATTGGGTATGTGAATTGCAAGAGAAAAATGGAATTAAGTGTGGTACAAATTACACCAATGATAAGCGAGCCAGGGACTTTTGCAGAGCTACATCTGCTGTTCTATGCAACACACAGATGCAGACTATTAAAAATGCAAAATATGTTACAGTTCTTGCTGACGGCAGCACTGATGCGGCTATAATTGAATGGGAAAATATCTTCCTCCATTTTGTAAATCCTAACACAAAAGATATATGTACATATCTGATCCAGGCCGTACCTTTGGAATCCTCAAATGCTGAAGGTGTCTTTAATGCAATAAGTACTGCATTAGATTCTTTACATCTTCCTATCACTGACCTATCAAATGTGAGCAATCCGGGGCCACTTCTGATTTCTGCCAATTTTTGATGGGGCAAGTGTAATGCTGGGTGAAAGGGGTAGAACCATTGCAAAGTTACGGGAGCACTGTCCTCACATCATTGCAATGCACTGTGTTGCCCATAAGCTGGAGCTGGCAGTTCTTGATATGAAGAAAACAAACCCTTTCATATCAAACCTTGAAAATACTCTAAAGGGCATCTTTAAATTCTACCACTATAGTCCCAAAAAAATGAGGGAGCTTCAAGAAATTGCACAAGTGATAGACAGTGATCTGGCACACTTTAGTGCAATTAAACAGGTGAGATGGCTTGCCAGCAGATCTCGTTCAGTACATGCAGTTCAGGTGAACCTACCTATGGTTGCTCAGCACTTGCAACAAACTGCAGCTGGTTCTGATGGTTCAAAAGCAAAGGTGCTGTTAAGAGAAATACAGTCTGTGCACTTTGTCAAATCTCTTTATGTCCTGCAAGATTTTTTGCCCATTCTTAAAATCTGTCACTGCAGTTTCAAAGAGATGACTTAATAATTCTTGAAGTATTACGTCTCATCGAGACCTGCCTCCTCTGGCTGATGGAACTGAAATCAAAGCCAGGGAAATACATGACAGCTTTCCTAGCTAATTACAAACCTCAGGACAGATGCATGGACTTTGAAATTTCAAAGAAGGGAGTTGAGAAGACTGTTCCCTTCACATTTAGAGGCAACTGCCCTGAAATAAATTTCAGGACAGATACACAACTGCATACTTTAGTAGATGCAGCAATATCTTACATCGATGTAAGATTTCAAAATTTCTCGGAGGTGCCTCTGAAATGGTTCAGCTGCCTGGATTTCAAGCAATTTGATCTACCAAGAGAACAACTTGTGGAGTTTGGGACCAATGAAGTGGCTAATTTAGCCGCATACTTTAATTTTTTTACAGAAGAGCAGCAGGAAACTATTAGATCAGAATATGCTGCATTTAAGGGTCTGCTGAAATCTACAGTTGACAAACCCTATCTGTAGGTGTATACAAGATTGCTGAAAGAAAAAACGCCCCAGATTGCTCATATGCTAGAGTTAGTGGAAATATTACTGGCAATGAGTGTGTCAACTGCAAAGTGCGAATGAGTGTTCTCCATTCAAAACCTGATAAAGACAAAAATAAGGCCACATCTGGCAGATGGCACACTACAGTCACTTCTTCAAATAGCAGTAGAGGGTCCCGAACTATGTGACTTCAATCCAGATCCAGCAATAAACCACTGGCTGCTGTCTGGTCCAGGCACTCGACATGTTTATGGGCATGCTACTACTGCTGGTTCAACTGAATCTGATGCTTCTGTATCTCATACTGTTAGCACTGTTGCTGCTGCTCCATCATCATCCTGTCCTAGCACCACTAGTACACTTGATGTTGGTGACAATTCTGAATCTGAGGAGTTCTGATTATGTTTGCCCTAATTATTTTCTGCTTCATTCTGGCTTATGTGGGACTGAATGCAGCGAATGGAGTCTCTGGGGCACCATGTGACTTGACTCAGACTTCAAATCACACAATCTGTATTAAGAAACATTTAAATATATTTACATATTTGTTTTTACTGTTTTCTATAGCTTATATCTATGCAGCATTAATAATAGAATGATACACAGCCATTTACTTTGCTGCTACATAATTTTTTATATGTTTTCCTTAAAATATGGCAATCCAACCATCGGACTACCACTTGTGACAGTGGGACTACCATTTTGGATGGGCCACTTGTCCTGGACTACCACATATATTTGAAATTTGTCGATCCCTGCAGGCCTGTAAACCTTATATTGGTGGTGAGGAAAGTGATGGAGGTCATCTTAAAAGAAAGGCTAGGGGTGTTTCTGGAGGCACAAGGTAACCTGGATGATCATCAGCATGGCTTTGTTCAGGGCAGATCATGTCAGACTAACCTTGTGGAGTTCTATGACTGGGTGACGAGGGTGCTGGACCAAGGCAGGACGGTGGATGGCGTTTGACTCAGTGCCACATCCTGGGTTGCTGGAGAAGCTGAGGGAAATGGGTATGGGGGTACGCTTGGTTAAGTGGATAGGAAACTGGCTGGCTGGGCATTTCCAGAAGGTGATGGTCAGGGAGGTAGGTTTCATCTCCTAGGCGGTCATTAGTGGGGTCCCCCAAGGATCGGTGCTAGGCCCACTCCTGTTTAGTACCTATATCTCAGACATCAGGAATGGTATCAGGAGTGAAATGAGTCTCTTTGCTGATGACTCGAAGCTGGGGGTGGTGATGTATGCTGAGAAAGGTAGGATAGCCCTACAGGGGACCTGGAAACTCTGGAAGGGTGGTGCCACAACTGGAAACTGAGGTTTAATACTGGGAAATGCTGGGTCCTCTACCTGGGGGCTAGGAACCCAGCTCATATGTACACATTGGGAGGGTAGACACTGCAGGGTTCGAGTGGGGAGAAGGACAAAGAGGTGGTTGTGCACATCAAGATGAACAACACAGAGCAGTGTAGAAGGGCTGTGGACAAAGCAAACAAAATGCTGGGGCGCATTGCCAGGGGTATAACTTCGAGAAGCTGGGAGGTACTCCTTCGGCTGTATAACTGCCTGGTTAGGCCACACCTTGAATACTGTTTGCAGCTTTGGCAACCACACTTGAAAAGGACATTGCACTCCTGGAGAGGGTACAGAGGAGGGTGACTGAGATGATGCAGGGTCTGGGGGAGAGGTCCTAGGAGGAGAGACTTGAGGAACTCAACCTGTACTCCCTGCAGGAGAGGAGAGGAGGGACAGAGGGGATAAGATTGAAGTCTTCAAATACCTTAAGAAGGCAAATAGGGTAAGCCTGGACAAGGTGTTCCAGCTGAGGGAGGAGGGGGCCTCCAGGGGGCACCATATAAGGATCACAGATCTCCAGGTAGAAGGTCACCTCAGTGCCAGTGACTATCACATGGTATGGTTCAATTTGGCCACTTGAACAATATCATCCCATTCCAAGGCAAAAATATGGGACTTCAGAGGAGTTGACTTTGATAAGCTGGCCAACAGAGTTAAGCTAACCCTGGCAAAAAGAAATACAGGTGAGGAGGTACAGGCAAAGTGGGCAAGCATTAACGATGCAATACTTGAAGCAACATTCCCTTGTGTTAGTGAGAAAAGGAAGTGCAAAAGAAGAAGGAAACCACTTTGGTTCTCAAACACAGTAGCAGAAAAGGTCAGAGCCAAAAGGCTGGGCTTCAGGAAATATAAGGGATCACAGCAGGATGAAGATAGGGAGACATACCAAACTTCCCTAAGGGAAGCAGGGAAAGCAGTAAGGCAGGCAAATGCCCAAACTGAGTAAACACCAGCACAAACAGTAAAAGAAGGTGACAAGACTTTCTGTAGATACATTAGTGAAAGGAGAAAGTCCAGAGGGGGTATTGCTAAGATCAAAGGGGACAAGGGGGCATGTGAGGAGGAGGACCATGTAAAGGCATCTATCCTAAATAGATACTTCTGCTCAGCATTTACTGAAGAGAAGGTAGGGCAGGCCCACAGCTTAGTACCATGGACACAGGGGGAGGGAGGTGAGCACTAGTCCCATCACAAAAGAAAGGGTTCTACAAGAGCTCAATAAGCCCAGGGTGGACAAGGCAATGGGACCTGATGGCATACATCCCAGGATATTAAAGAAGCTAAGGGTGGAACTAGCAGAGCCATTATCAAAACTGTTTAGTGAATCTCTGAGCACAGGAGAGGTCCCAGAAGACTGGAGAAGGGCTCATGTGATCCCACTCCACAAGAGTGGTAACAGGGAGGAGGCAGGGAACTACAGACCAGTCAGTCTTACCTCAGTAATTGGCAAGATTATGGAGACACTCCTTAAGGAAAAGATAGTGCGACACCTGGAATCCATAGGAGCCCAGGATCCAAGACAGCATGGGTTTACAAAAGGAAGATCCTGTCAAACTAATCTCATAGATTTCTTTGACTGGGTAACCAGAGTGGTGGACCAAGGGGTGTTGATGCTGCCTACCTTGACTTTAGCAAAGCTTTTGATACTGTTCCACATACTGAAGAAGATTGATTAATAAGCTGGATAGTCTCGGGGTGGGTCAGGTGTTGGTCAACTGGGTGGCAAACTGGTTGAAAGGTAGAAAATAGAGAGTGGCGGTAAACAGTATATAGTCAGAAGAGATGCAAGTCACAAGTGGGGTACTTCAGGGATCAGTCCTGGGGCCAGTCCTCTACAATATCTTCAGCAGTGACATTGGAGATGGACTGGAGGGTAAGGTTAGTCTGTTTGCAGATGACACCAAGATCTGCAACAGAGTAGATGATCCAGATGGGGTGGGCAGAATGAGAAGAGAGCTGGATAAACTAGCAAAATGGTCGGAAGAGTGGCAACTGGGGTTTAATGCAAAGAAGTGCAAGATCTTGCACATAGGGAAGAGAAACCCTGAAGCCACCTATAGGATGGGAGAGGAGTTGTTGGCAGTCACAAGGGAAGAAAGAGACTTGGGCGTCATCATCACTGATGACCTGAAATCATCCAAGCAGACCACTAAAGCAGTAGGTAAGGCTAGAGGGATGTTGGAGTGTATTAGTAGGGGTATCACAAGTTGGAAGAGGGAGGTAATAATTCCTCTTTACAAGACACTGGTTAGGCCCCATCTGGAGTACTGCATGCAGTACTGGAGGCCACACCTTCACAAGGACTTTAACCAAATTGAGGCAGTCCAGAGAAGAGCAACCAAAATGGTGCAGGGACTGCATCAGAAAACATGAGGACGGGGGGCGTGGCCTGGCTCTGAGCAAGATGGAGGTTTAAGCTCTGAGCTCCTTCTAATAAACAATATCCAGCATCATCTTATGCCATCTAAGTCAAATATAACATTGGTTTTGTGAGAACAAACAAGAAAGAAGATACTACAGTTAACTTGGTAATATTCTTTTTTTTCTGCCTAAGACTCTTTTTATCAGTATCAGAACTTCTATAGACTCTGTGGGGAAGGCTGCAAAACTCCACAATGGCCTATTCCGACAAACAAGTGAATCCTCTTGGGAAAATTGAAGAAATGTTCAATAAATTATCAATAGACATGAAGGATTTAAAAACCGTTACTCAGCAAAATACACAAACGATGAAAACCATTGACTCACGACTTGCTTTTACAGAAAATAAAGTTCGTCTGAATGAAAAAGCTATGCAAGAATTAAAATCCACTATCAGGTTTCAAGATCGAGTTATCAAAGAATTACAATCTAGAGTTGAAGATATGGAAAACAGAAATCGAAGAAATAATCTCAGAATATTTGGGTTTCCCGAAGACGCAGAGGCCAAAAACACCACAGTATTCCTACTACATGCACTACCGCAAATACTGGGACTTCAATCCGGTAATGACTTAATAATAGAACACTCTCATCGATCACTAGGCCCAAAACCTTCTGCAGCGCTAAGACCCAGACCAATAATTGCTAAATTCCTCAACTATGCTAACATAGAGTTAATTATGCAAAAATCTAGAGAAATCGGACAACTTTCCTGGCATGGACATAATATTTACATATATTGTGATTTCTCAAAAGAGGTTTCTATGAAACAGAAAGCCTACACGACAGCCAGACGTATTATGCATCAGATGGGACTTCATTTTTCTCTTAGATATCCTGCAATTATGAGGGTCTTTATGGGGGATTCATTTAAAGATTTCAATAGCCCAGAATCACCGATGGTCTTCTTGAATAACTATACTGCAGCTAGCCAGAAAGTCCCCGAGACCCGACAGGCTCAATACAGAACCGACACTCAGACAGCTACCAGTATTGAAAAAACCTCAGATTCAAAAGCTCCAGAGAACACTACTAACTTTCCTGACCCTTCTGATAAAATATCGCAAAAGCAACATAATCGTGCACAGGAAAGACTAACTTTTGAAGCTGATCTCTCTGGGACGCAGGGCTGTAGCCCCATGTCAATGAGTGTTGGCATGTCCACTGATGCTGTTTCAATTGCCCCTGGTGTCGCTGTGCAAAATAAATATGCGTTGCTGCAAGATCTACCTACCTCCAGTGATTACTTTGAAGGTGAGTCGAGTGTTCCGTTGATGATGGATGAGGATCACGAACCGAGGAATGCCTCCTGGATTTGTAACTGAAACAACTCACCTTTTAAAATAAACGAACCCCCGAAGAAGAGACGACGTGGAAAAAATAAGAATAGAGGGGATACTCCTCTGAAGCATTGATCAGAACATCTGACTTGTCTACGGCGTGGATCGTTGCTTCGTGCTGTGCGGAGGGTATGCTCGATATATATTAGATGGATGACCGATGATGACAACCGACTGATTATTGTGCCTTAGCAATTGATCTGGGACACACCTCGTACTGCTTCCTTCTTGTGCTTTGAAATATAGTGAGCATTTCTGTTAACAGGTGTATCTGTGGATCGTTGTGATTCAATGGCTAACATTTGAGACCTGGGTATAAATGTTTATCCGTCCACAATACATGAAACGGTAATTACATTATATGGCATTACCTGCTTGAGAGGACACCCAAATACCCATAAACAGAAATTAAATAAGTGATACTACTCAGTCCTATTACTACAAAACAAATGTTGTACACTTAATCGAGATGGTATCCTTTGTTACACACTGATAATGAGGGTATCCCCCGCGACATTTGGAGTGGATAGATGTCGACAGCCTGTTGATCATAATACTCGCATAATTGGCTATAATAATTCCTGGAAATGCTTATTTCTTGTACTTCTGAGGACAGATGTATCAAGGGCTCAATTTACGTGGGTGGATGACATCGAGCTATATATATGGAATCTGTCTTGCATTGAGGAATATCCTTGAATAGTTATAGAATATATCTGTTGTTGCTGACTGTAATGCCTAATTACAGATGTTAATTTCATCCTATGTCAAAATTAGCATAGAGTTTTAGTAAGATTGATCTTGTAAAATCCCTACAGGGAACTTGGAAGAGTCACAATATCAGATAACTGTAACAGAGATGTAATGGGGATATAGACACAGAGCATATTACATCTAATGGATTTGCATGCTGAAACTTACTGAAATGTTACTATTGTAGGATCCTTGAATCTGTGAAAAAAGAGCAACTAATTTTTTTTTTTTTTCCTTCTTACTGTAGTAACACATTATTTGCAGATCATTGGTTCTCAATCTATTAGAGGTGATGCTGGATTTGACAATGTTACTGGAATACTATTGCTCTTAACTTATAAAAGTAAAACAAGTATAATATACTTTATCCCATTTTGGGGTCTTGTATAAAATTACAATACCATGATATTGTTAAATTAATCTTTGTTAGATTTAATTTTCAAGGGAAATTGGATAGTACTTTTTCTTCATCTCTTGTTCTTTTCTTTCTTTCTTTTTCGTTACTCTCAGCTAATACTATCCTATTCCCTTATTGTTAAGCTATGTCCTAGAGAACAGAGAGGTGGTCTTGGTCTCTTCCTTTTGCTTTTTTTTGAGCTTAGACCGACCTTTTCTTCTCTGTTCATCTCAGATGATAACAATTTTTTTTATTGTTATATAATTCAGATACACTGTAGTGTTAAGGTTATAATGTTAGTAGAGAGCTGTAAGGAAGGTGAACAAATAGACTGTATTCATTTTTTTGGCCTGATATCTTTTAATAATTCTGCCAACAGTTTACTTAGATGTAACAAACACAATAAGCTGATCTGCATACCTTCATTTGATCATAATTGTGTATTTGAGTCCCCTGACACTATTCCTACTCTATTACAGACTAAACTATTCAATATATGATGGCTAATATAATATTATGTACGTGGAATGTCAAGGGACTCAATGCACCAAATAAACGCAAACAAGTGCTTAATCATTTTAAAAAGCATAAAGCACAGATTGCATTATTGCAAGAAAGTAAACTGTTGGATGCAGACTGCATCAGATTAAAATGTGATTGGGTCGGTCAGGTGTTTGTGGCTTCTGCTGCTTCCAAAAAAAGAGGTGTGGCTATATTGATTCATAAAAAACTGAAATGGAAACCTTCTAACATTCAGAAAGATTCTGAAGGTAGGTGGCTTATTATAACCTTTGATACCCCATCAGGTCCATTAACTATAGTTAACATTTATGCCCCAAATTCAGATGATCCTCAGTTTTTTCAAAATCTGTTTCAAATTTTAATTTCATCAAACTTAGTTAATTCCCCTTTATTGATTGGAGGGGAATTTAACCTTACTTTAGACACATATATGGACAGAAGTAACGGCTCACTAGACAGCCATCCTAGAAGTTCTACCATAACTTCTCAGTTAATGCAGGACCTGGGTTTAACTGACATATGGAGGACTCTTCATCCTAGAGAGCAGGATTATACTTTTTATTCTTTTCATCATCAGACTTATAGTAGAATAGACTATTGGTTGACGTCCCCCGTAATCACGGCTAATATAATAGATGTTGAGATCCTCCCATTAATCATATCTGATCACTCTCCGGTTAAGCTTTTATTTACTTGGGGCCCTCCCCCCATGAAATCCCCCTCATGCACCTAGATCCCCTATTATTAAAAGATCCAGAATTCCTACCTTGGATTAAAACACAAATAGAAGAATTTATAACCTTTAACGACCCTAAAGATACCTCCATGGGTATTACCTGGGAAGCACTTAAAGCCACATTACGTGGTAAAATAATTGGGTTTGCAACTTATAGAAGGAAACTCAGGGAACAACAAATTAACAATCTCGAAAAACTACTTAAAGCAAAACAAACAACATATTCGAATAATACTAACCCTGACCCCCTTCGACTCTACATTATGAAATTTTACAATTACGTGTGCAAATCAATGAACTAATCTCTAGAAAAACAGAATTAGCATTATTAAGAATAAAACAAAAATTTTGGGAAGGAGGGGAAAAAGGGAGTAAAATACTCGCTTATAGACTTAAAATGCAACAAATGGAACATCATATTGCTGCTTTAAAAGATCAGACAGGAGAAATTTGTACTAGTGAACCCTCCATTAACGAAATCATGACAACCTTTTATAAGGAACTCTACTCTTCACCCTCCCCAACATCTACCTCAGACATTTCCTCTTTTCTAGATGAGCTTGTACTCCCTCGTCTTACAGATGATGCAATACATTCCCTTGATATATCCTTCACCGTAGAAGAAGTAAAAAAAGTGATCCTTTCTCTTAAATCTGGACGTTCTCTGGGAGGAGACTGCTTTCCTGTCGAATTTTATAAGATCCTTACTGAACAATTGTCCCCTTTATTATGTAACGTATTTCAAGAATCTACTAAAATAGGTAATTTACCTCATACGTTGACAGATGCTATCATAACAGTTCTCCCAAAGAAAGACAAAGATGTTACTATTCTGGCGCATTATCGCCCTATATCATTACTTAATACAGATGGCAAGATATTTGCTAAGATCTTGGCTAATCGTATAGAATCATATATTCCCAAACTAATTCATAGATCTCAGGTAGGTTTTGTTAAGGGAAGGATGGGTTCCGATCATCTACGCTCCTTAATTAACCTTATACATAAGGTTAAGTCTCTTCCCTCTCCGGCAGTAGCTATTGCTATAGATTTTGAAAAAGCATTTGATTCATTAGATTGGAATTTTCTTTATCTGGTTTTATCACGATTTGGATTTAGCAACCGGTTCTGTTCTTGGATCAAACTTATTTATACAAATCCTCATGCAAGGGTACTTACCAATTCTACATTATCTCAGCCCTTTAAATTAGCGAGGGGCACGAGACAAGGCTGCCCTCTTTCCCCATTCCTTTTTATCTTAGCTCTTGAAACTTTAGCCACCTTTCTTAGACAGAACAATGACTTTAAAGGTATATCCATTGGACATAGGCAATATACATCATTGTCATATGCGGATGACATGCTTATACTGCTAGAAAATTTTGAATTATCAGGACAACCACTTAACAATATACTCAACCGATTCTCCAGACTTTCTGGACTAAAGGTTAATTATCAAAAGACTGAGGTATTACCATTAAATAAACATTGTGATACTCTAATGATCAACTGCCTCAGATTTCATTGGGCTCCACATGGTATTACATACCTAGGTATAAAAATACTATCCGATTTAGATAAGATATGGGATATAAATATTCATCCCTTACTAGCAGATATTAAGATAAGCTTGGATAAATGGAAAAGCCTGAATCTGTCTCTTTTTGGTAAAATATCCGCAATTAAAATGAATATCACACCTAAAATACTTTATTTATTTGCTTGTATTCCACTCAAGAGCTCCCTGCTTCTATATAAAATTGACAAAATGATAGAGACTTTTATGGGAAGGACACATACCAAGGTTTAGTGAGACTAAATTACGATCCCACTGGTCTCATGGTGGCCTTGGATTACCATGGTTTACGGCCTACCTTTGGGCATTTAGAGCCTCACAAGCTATTAAATGGTTTCTTAAACCTAACTGCAATGTACCTTTGTGGTATGACATGGAAGCCTCACTATCTCCAGGACAAACCCCTAACAGTTTCATTTATTCTACCTTAACGTCTAAATTAAAAAAAACCCTATTATCAATGCATCCATACATTATTGGTTTAGAATGCATAAATGGCTTAAAAGTAACCCTTCGCCTATGCGTTATGTGCCTATTTGGGGAAACCCGAAATTCACACAAGAAAATAAACCAATATACTGTAACTCCTGGATACATAAAAACATTTTTTTTTTTAATGATATTCTAACAGATAATAGTAATACATTAGACTCCTTTAGTAATCTACAAACTAAATGGAATATTTCCAAAATAGAATTTTGGAAATATTTACAGGTTAGATCTGCCGTACTCCCCTTTATTCAACAATTTAATAACCTGCCATTAACTCCCTTACACATTAATAAGTGGATTAATACAATTTATGGTCTAACCAGTAAAATTTATAAACTAATTAGGGATATGCTCCCAAACCAATCCCTCATGGCCAGAAATAAATGGAATCAGGTATTGAATGAAAATATATCTGATTTCCATTGGGACAAATGCTGGAAACTTTGTCATGACTGTTTTAAAGACATGCGTAGTAGATTAATCCAATATAAAATCCTACATCTGTGGTATAAAACTCCAGCTCACCTGCATATTATAGGTTTACTACCTAACAATAACTGTTGGCGTTGCAATGCTCCAAATGGGGATCTTCTGCATATACTATGGTTATGTAAACCTATATCCAATTTATGGCAATCTATTCATAATTTAGCTATAAAAATTATTGGTCGGAATATTTTATTTGACCCTAAATTTTGTTTATTAGGTGTTACAGATGATAATATAAATTTAACAAAATGTCAACATAAATGGCTTCAAATTTTGTTTATGCAAGTTAAAAGATTGATCTTAATGCATTGGAAATCTCATTTAATACCTACTTTGTCTGATATTCTAAATAACTTAACCCACACCTCTTCTCTCGAACGGATCTCGTACTTAACAACAGACCGACTCAATGAATACTATCTTTGTTGGCAGGACTATTTGAACTTTCTTCAATCTCAAAAATGACATACATTGATAAACTTTCTCTTTCCCCTTTAAAACATGCATCACTTTTGGGAACTGATATGGTTGTATAACACTATCCTTATGCAGCTCTTTTGTTAATTATAGAACTGTTAACTGTAATATTTTGATACTTCTTTCTTTGTTATTTTTTCTTTAGCATAGTACAGACTATTAATAACATATTGAATTAAGTAGGTATGCAAGATATATAATTATTGCAATACTACTGGTTATAATAATGTGTTAAACATATTACTACCTGCACTATATACTACATTATGTATATTTCAATCTGTGCAATGTATTTTGTACTGTACTATGTAATATGGATAATAGATTCAATAAACAATTTAATGACAAAAAAAAAGAAAACATGAGGACAGATTAACTGAATTCAATATGTATACCCTAGAGCAAAGGAGGGAGAGAGGTGATATGAATGAAACATTCAAACACTTTAAGGGCATTAACAAGGTGAAAGAATCTAACATGTTTCAATATAACAAAAATAGCAGGACAAGAGGACACAGCATGAGATTAGAGGGAGGCCGATTAAGGTTAATGTGAGGAAGTTCTTTTTCACAGAAAAGGTAGTGGATGCATGGAATGGCCTGCCTCAGGAAGGGTGGATATGAATACAGTGCAGGGCTTCAAACAGGCATGGAATAGGCATAAGGGGGCAATACAGATGAGTATGAATAGATAGGCCATTGACAGAGCAAAGGCCAATGGCACATTCATAAAGCAGAAAAAGAAATGGGCAGACTGGATGGGCCTTGCTGTCCTTACCTGCCATCAACTTCTATGTTTCTATGTTTCTATATGAGGCCGGTCAGCAGGAGACTTAGGGGGGAGACAAGGAGATGCTACTTCACTGAGAGGGTGGTAGATCCTTGGAATGCACTGCCTGTGAAACTGGTGGCTGTGGATACTATGGAGGGTTCAAGAGAGGCTGGGAATAGGTATAAGGGAAGGGTGAGTCTGAGAAGGGCCGGCATTGGAGGGGAACCCCAGTCGGGGGATGGGATGGGGAGTTTCAGGGGAAGGGTGGGGGAGATCGCAACGGGGCCTGGAATGGGAACTGATCCTCGAGCAGACTTGATAGACCCCAGGGCCTACTCTGCTGGCTTCTTAGTATGTTAGTATCTGCGTACATGTGAATATGCGAGTTGCCACAGGCAGAAGGGAGGTCACTGAGGAAAATGGAAAAGAGGACTGGATATCCTGATCATGAAAGCCCTGAAAGCAAATAACTTAAAATTTTGCACTCCTTACCCTTTCAAAATCATAGCAGACAGATGTACAAAATGGCAGATGTAACCATCCAAAACCTGGAGTATATCCGTGGCCTTGTCTCAGTGGCCTGCACCCCAACCGACCCTGGCTGCCAAGTTGTCTTGCATCTTTGGAGCACAACCACACACCAGGCCCAGAGAAGACAGCAAGAAACTGCAACCCTCCAGCACATTGTGAATGAACTTTCGCAAAACCAATCTGGCTCAATGTCAGTGGCATCTCCCCCTGGTGCTAACAGTTGAATTTTTATCATTTCCTCCTTGCAAGTATGATTAATAGAAACATAGATTTTGACAGTAGATAAGGACCACCTGGCCCACCTAGTCTACCCATTTCCCTACCTACTTAACTCCCAATCCTAAATGATCAGCAGCTTACTCTTTCTTTCCTACCACTAGGGTTGCCTTCTGTCTATCCCATGCATTCTTGAACTCACAATAGTCTTAGCCTGTATGACCTCAACTGAGAGGCTGTTCCATGCATCCACCACCCTTTCTGTAAAACAAATACTTCCTCAAATTTCCCGAGTCTCTTCCCCGCCAGCCTCATATTGTGACCCCTTGTTCTTGCACATCTCTCTTCTTGAAAGATGCTGCCCTCCTGGACCTTGCTGAGTCCACTGAGGTAACTGAATGTCTCTATCATATCCCCACTCTCCCTCCTTTCCTCCAGGGCATGCATATTGAGGGCTTTCAGTCTTTCCTCATATGTTTTCTAGTTCAGTCCTTTCACCATTTTTGTTGCCTTTCTCTGGACCACCTCTCTTCTGTCAATTTACTTCCAGAGGTGTGGTCTCCAGAACTGAACACAGTATTCCAGATCTGACCTAACCAATTGCCTGTACAGTGCTATCACCACCTCCTGTTTTCTACTGGTGATGCCCCTCCATGTGCACTCCAGCATCCCTCTGGCCCTCCCTTCTGCCTTTTCACACTGCTTGGCCACCTTCAGGTCATCTGTTATGTTTAGCCCCAGGTCCCTTTCCAGTTTTGTTGTTGTTAGTATCTCCCCTTCCCCCAAAATTTTGTATTCCTCTCCAGGATTCCTGTAGCCCAAGTACATGACATTGCACTTTTTTGCATTGAATTTAAGCTGCCACTCTCTTGACCACTCCTCCAGTTTGTCTAGGTCTCTTCTCATTTTATCTACCCCATCTGTACTGTCTACCCAATTGCAGATCTTGGTGTCATCTGCAAAGAGGCACACCTTCCCTTCCAGTCCCTCCGCAAAGTCAATAATGAAGACAAGGTGTTAGATATCTATAGTACGGGGTGTGAGGGGGCAGTAACAGCAAAAACAGCTCCTCCGCAAATAAAGGTGCTTGAGTCCACACAAAATCCACAAGAAACAAGACTCAGCACTCAAAAAAATGGCATAAAAAACAGGCATATTTAATAAAACAGACGCCAACCAAAGCCAAGAGGGCTACAGAGTACACAGCAAGGCAAACTCCTGACCGGTTTCATGTTAACTGCATGTCATCTGGGGTGGTGTCTTGTGAGTAACCATCATATATATATAGGGAAATGTTTTAAAGTAACATATCAGAGATGATCACATGATATGAAAAACACACTCATTTTGCTTCAAATACTATTATGCTATATCCATTCCTTACATCACATAAACATCCACTGATTTTTTAATGGAGAAGAGGAAGCACTACAGAATTCATAAGCAATATATACTAAAATGTATAGAATCAGCTAAAAGAGCTGAATCCTCCCTATCTAAATCTAGATGAACATACTCAAATTAAAAATTAAAAATAAAATGCAGCAGAACTGAAGATGGCAAATTCTCTAACTAGGACTCAAAACTGTAGAAAACTACAAAAATAAATTATAAAATACTAGACAGGAAATCAGCTCCCAGCCACCGGGACACACCGATATGTTCCATGTCCAGGCATTAGTAATCATCGACTTTTATCTGTAAAAAATCAACAGACATAGTGTTAACATGAACTTCTACACATCAAATACTAAAAAATCATTATCACTAAGAGAGAAAAAATAAAGAAAAACAAGAAATAGGAAGGAAGGAAAGGAAAGAGATGAAAGGAGGAGGGTAAGGAAGGGAAAGGGAGGAGGAAGGAAAGGAAAGAAAGGAGAAAAAAGAGGGGGGAGGGGGAAGAAAAGGGAAATAATGACATAATTATCTAGACTTAAGACAAGTTAACAATTCAATCTTGTCATTCAATCCTGGTGCCGTAAGGGCCCCTAATGTGTAGATCCAAAAAGATTCTCTATATTTCAGTTTAGCATTTAAATCGCCTCCTCGAGGACCTAATTTCACAATCTCTATGCCACAGAATCTGAAAATGTGTTCCAAATATGTCATTCTACTTTTATCACAATGAACAGCAAGTGCACTTCTGGAATCATTATTAGTAATAGATCTTAAATGTTCACCCTTCTGTACTTTCAATGGTCATGTGGTTTTACCTACATAAAAAGCACCACATTGACATGTAGCTAAATAAACTACATTAGCAGTACTACAGGTGATAAAATCCCTAATTTCATAAGTTTTAACACAATTACAGCTAGTAAAGGTGTTACACTTAAGTGCAGATCTACAGAATTTATAGTTGCCACAACTATACATACCAAAAGGCAAAGGAGAACAACTTCTGTCACCACCTACACTAGAGGGCCCAGTATAGCTATGTACTTATCATGCAAATCGTGACCTCTCCTATAGACCAGTCTGGGTCTATGTTGAGTAACTTCCGTCAACAGGGGGTCCCCTAACAAAACATTCCAATTGTTCTGAATAATACTCTCAATAGCTTTAGAATGTCTAGTATAGGTGGTGATAAAATTAGTTCTCTGTTCCTTCAGTTTAAGCAGTTCGTTATTTACCTAGAGACTCGCAATGAGAATTTGAGATTTAGATTACAACAGGATCTCTTTTCGGTTTCTTTTCTGGATGTGGGTATCTCTAAGGAAGAGGATGGTAGCCTTAGTACCAGATTGTACCATAAGGAGACTGATAGGAATTCTCTTTCGCATGCATCAAGTTGCCACCCACACCATTTGGTGTCCAATATACCTAAGGCCCAAATGTTAAGGGTCAGGCATAACTGCAGTAAAGATGTTAATTTCATCACTTATGGTTCAGACTAGTGTAACAGATTCCTAGAAAGTGGTTATGCATATGATAAAGTACGAGATGCCTTTAAAAGAAGTGGCTTGTGTAGAGAGATTAGATCTAACACAAAAGACTAAAAAATTGAAGGAACGGAGAACTAATTTTGTCACCACCTATACTAGACATTCTAAAGCTACTGAGAGTATTATTTAGAACAATTGGAATGTTTTGTTAGGGGACCCCCTGTAGATGGAAGTTACTCGACATAGACCCAGACTGGTCTATAGGAGAGGTCACAATTTGCGTGATAAGTATATAGCTATACTGAGCCCTCTAGTGTAGGTGGTGACAGAAGTTGTGCTCCTTTGCCTTTTGGTATGTATAGTGGCAACTGTAAATTCTGTAGATCTGCACTTAAGTGTAACACCTTTATTAGCTGTAATTGTGTTAAAACTTATGAAATTAGGGATTTTATCACCTGTAGTACTGCTAATGTAGTTTATTTAGTTACATGTCAATGTGGTGCTTTTTATGTAGGTAAAACCACATGACCATTGAAAGTACGGATGGGTGAACATTTAAAATCTATTACTAATAATGATTCCAGAAGTGCACTTGCTGTTCATTTTGATAAAAGTAGAATGACATATTTGGAACACATTTTCAGATTCTGTGACATAGAGATTGTGAAATTAGGTCCTCGAGGAGGAGATTTGGATGCTAAACTGAAATATAGAGAATCTTTTTGGATCTACACATTAGGGGCCCTTACGGCACCAGGATTGAATGACAAGATTGAATTGTTAACTTATCTTAAGTCTCAATAATTATGTCATTATTTCCCTTTTCTTTCCCCCTTCCCCTTCTTTTTTCTCCTTTCATTCCCTTTCCCTTCCTTCCTCCTCCCTTCCTCTTCCCTCCCTCCTTACCTCCTCCTTTCATATCCCTTTCCCTTTTCCTTCCCCTTCCGTATTTCTATGGTTTTTCTTTATTTTTTCTCTCTTAGTAATAATGATTTTTTTAGTATTTGATGTGTAGAAGTTCATGTTAACACTATGTCTGGTGATTTTTTACAGATAAAAGTCAATGATTACTAATGCCTGGACATGGAACATATCAGCATGTCCCGATGGCTGGGAGCTGATTTCCTGTCTAGTATTGTATAATTTCTCTTTGTAGTTTTCTACAGTTTTGAGTCCTAGTTAGATAATTTGTCATCTTCAGTTCTGCTGCATTTTATTTTTAATTTGAGTATGTTCATCTAGATTTAGATAGGGAGGATTCAGCTCTTTTAGCTGATTCTGTACATTTTAGTATATATTGCTTATGAATTCTGTAGTGCTTCCTCTTCTCCATAAAAAATTCAGTGGATGTTTATGTGATGTAAGGAATGGATATAGCATAATAGCATAATAGTATTTGAAGCAAAATGAGTGTGTTTTTCATATCATGTGATCATCTCTGATATGTACCTTTAAAAATTTTCCCTATATATGTGATGGTTACTCACAAGACACCACCCCTGATGACATGCAGTTAGCACAAAACTGGTCCGGAGTTTGCCTTGCTGTGTACTCTGTAGCCCTCTTGGCTTTGGTTGGCATCTGTTTTATTAAATATGCCTGTTTTTTATGCCATTTTTTGAGTGCTGATTCTTGTTTCTTGTGGGTGTGAGGGGGCACAGCCCCCCTGCATTATGCGTCGTGGTAGTGCCTGCTGGTTCAGGGTCATGTTGCAGTCAGGGGTGTGGACGGGTTCCCTGCATGGTTGAGGACATCGTAGATCCAGTTTAGTGCTGCATATCCAGCCTTGATTTCACCATTTATTGGCCTACACCATTACTCAAAGGAAAGTGGAGGAAGTGGTAGCTTGGGGTCTCTGCTTAGAGCTGCTTGGATAGCAGCGTCAGGGACACTGGAGCACTGGCTCCCCCATCTGACAGTGAACAGCCTTATTTACTCATTTATAGCCACCAGTAGTGGTGCCTAGCATGCATTACAGCATATCGTCGAGGACCCCATAACTGGGTAGGTGGTTGTATCTTCAAACTTGCGCTGCTGGGGGGGCACGAATCAGAGGCACCCTACAGTGAGACAAGAGGACTAATTCCAAGAACATGCATGCTCTACCCTTGTTTCATTTACAAAGTTCAAATCATATTTCTGATGGGGGTGCTACTGGTCTTTTGGCAAATAACAACAAACAGTCCAGTGCACACACAATCCATGGTAAATCTGAGAAGTTAACATTTCTTTCTGCCTACATTGGTTATTTTCTTACTTTTATATCCATGGAAAAGGGGTTTTCTTTGTCCCAATATGGGACACTTTGAATTATTATAGACTTTATTCCTTAATTTTTGAATATGTTGACTGCTGGAGATTTTTTTCTGTCTCTTGTTCATTTGATACTAAAAGTATTATATGTGCAGAATACTTCATCTTTTTTACTCCCTACCTAATTCCAATAAAATTCCCTATTAAACCACCCAGGTTCTCTTGAGGTTATCTTTTTCTATTCCTTTGCAACTAGTTCCTACCGATGGTATTTTAGGGTTTGCTGTCTTTCTGTCCAGAATTTGATCATTATTTTGACAGATCCCTATATGACAATTAACAAATTTTGGTTTTAGGTACATTAAAACTAAATATAAAAAAAACTGTTGCTATGACACTTGGAACCAAGCAAAAACTGGCTAAGCTCTGCACCCTACCCTTCTTCCTCGCTGGAGTGTCCACTTCCCACAAAAATATCCTCACATACAAATACCTTTGAGTCTGGCTCAATCCATCACTAGACTTCTCATTTTTTCTTTACTAAGGATGGTGGCTCGCTAAAAGAGGATGTAGGCCTGCCAGGTCGGATACTGAACCCTTCCTCACAATTGTGTGGTACAGATGGCGCCTACACTGAGTGAATCTATTATATAGAAACAAAGTGTCAGATATATTGGATGGATTGGAAGGAGGCATTTTGCAGTGGAAAAACAGATTAAAGACATCTGGGACATTTTGCTAGGGACTTACATTGTATATAAAATTCAAAACAGACTTCTATTCTATATTGATCTATATTTGATTAACAACTGAAGACCAATTGAAGACCAGTGTAATTTATTATTTTTGGGAGGTGATTGGTTTAAGAGTACATTAATATTATTATTTTGCATAATTTATTTATTTTGTTCTTTCTATTAAGATTGAGTTAGATAAGAGGTATTTTTTTTTTCTTTTCTTTTTGGAAATTATATATACTGTTTAGTTTAGTAATTTTTTTAAGTTTTTATATATATACTGCCTAGATTAAATGCCTGTTATGACCAGAAGCAAACCTATAGTTAAATTACTAGAGGCCAAATCCAAGAATAAAAGGGAACAGAAGGACGTGAAGAAAGGGGGAGGGGGGGGGGGGATAGCTCCTTACTAGGATTACTGGCTAGGAAAATGCCAAATAAAAGAAGGAATAAAACAAGTCTAGACAAATTGAAATTAAAAAAAGAAGAAATAGTAAAGATTATGAACAACAAAGAAATAGTTTGTACTTCCACTCCAAATGGAGATATTACAAAAGTTTTGAAGGTAACTAAAAATACTAATATTGATCAAGGGATAGGGATTAAGAATGAATAAGATGGAGGAAGTGAAAAGTTTAAGATCTAATGGGGGAACAAAATAAGGGAAAAATGTGGATATGGAAGTATGGAATGCATCAAAAGAATTAAAAAAATCAAATAATCAAGGTGGTTTAATTAGGAATGCTGTGGAAATACAAGAAGACATTAAATTTAAAAAGTCAGTAGTAACAGATGAGACATTGAGTCCTCTGGATAATCAACAGACCTGGGCAGAGGAAGAACTATCATGGTCTCATATTCAATTAGCATCTCTGTGATGGATCTGGATCTAGAGGGAATAATGAAAGAAGTTGGAAGAGTACTTAGAGACCCATTACAATCTAATGTATTGATCTATCAACAGTTAACTGAATAAAAAGGAGTTGGCATTCCTAAAAGGAATAATGATTGAAAACAAGATTATATTAGATTAACTTGTTGAAAACCAAGATAAAAATAATGTTGGAATTCAATAAGAGATGATATTTAAATTAGATGAGAAAGTAGAGGAAATTAAGAAATATGCTGAAAAAGAGGTAAGTGAAGGAGAGGATTCACTAGAATACGGGATGCTCCCAGATAAAATAGTTAGGGAAGAAAGCATATGTGTGGATTTAAAAAATAGATTTTCTGATATATGGGAAAAAGGAGAACAACAAGAAAATAAAGAGATGGAAGATGAGAATGTGAATAAAGATGAAGGAACCAGTAAAGATGCTAGAAGGTTAAAAGATGAAGTAAAGGAGGAACAGGTAATAGAAGGCCCACATAATATAAAGAAGGGATTTGAAAATAAAGGACAAAGGAAAAATATTAAAGGAAGACAGACCGAAAGGGTAACAACTGAAGTAAGTATAGAAGGTTCAAAGAATAACGGAAAAAAGGTTAAACAAAATCCACAGAAGATAAGTAAAAAAACAAGTGGAAAGAGACTGTTGGAAGGAAAAAACAAGGTAAAGAGCAAGGAAATAGCAGATGGAAGGTAAGTGTTTGGTACAGTACAGAATAACAAAAGAAAAAAAGGACAAAAAAGGATGTGGAGAAGTTGTAGATGATATAGGGAAAGTGAATAACAATGTGAAGAAAAAAGATGGAAAAAGGAACTTTAGGAAGAAATGATCTAGAAAAATCATTGCTAAATGGTGAAGAGAAAGATAACAAACATGAGGAACTATTGAAACGATTAAAAAAAAACAACAAAAAGAGATTTTGTTTTACCTTTGTATAAAATGGCATGTTTGTCTAATAAAACAGAGCAAAGTTTGTCAAATGCTGAACAGTATTAGTATTGTAAGGCCTATTATGGAATTAGAATTGGTTCTGGTGGTTACAGACCAGTACTATGCTCTGAAAGCCATTGACAAACAAGCAACAGAGCTAGGTAAAATGGGAATCCAAGCTGGAGAATTGATAACTTTGTGTGAGTTATTTCTGGAATATTATGCAGTTATAGAAAAAGGAGGAGAAATAAAGGAGGTCATCATATATGGCTTAAAACAATTCTATATGGAAAATAGCAAGAATCTTAAGAGCAAATTGTCTGATTTATTAAATATACTGTTGGGCACTGAGGGCTGCATCCACGAAGTAACACAGGCTATTCGATGTGAAAAGACAGTCAAATATTGGTAAAGATGAAAAAGGGGATTATTTTTGAACTATTAATACAGAGACAGCCATTGTTGGATGAGCTTGGTTTATATTTTTGTATGGAATTAGGAGAGATGGATCAAGAAGTTCAAAAGTATAAAGAATCAAGGACATGTGAAGTTATGATAGAAACATCGAATATATATACATTATTAACTGATTTGGATCAGTGACTGCCTGGAAAAAGTAATGAAAGGAGGTCACAGACATCACAGTATAATATAAGGACTAATGAGATTATATATGAGAGAGAACCTAAAGAGAACAAGATGAAATCAAGGAACAAGATACAAATTCTTACTTGGAATTCCTTGGGATTACAGGAAAGATTAGGAGACCCAGATTTAGTAAAATATTTTAAAACGTTTGAGTATATATGTATCCAGGAAACATGGATGATGAATGAGGCTTATTTAGATGGATACATGACATATTGGAAAAAAGCTGAAAAATTGAAGAGGCATGGAAGGAATGCAGGGGGTCTTCAAACTTTCTGTAAATTAAATAATAAAGTGAAAACAAAGGATATACAGATTGACAGTAAGAGCATATTAATAGTATATATACAGGAGGAAGGAGAAGATGATTTAATATTAATAAATATCTATGCACCTCCATTAAATAGTTCCTATGGTGATAAGGATTGGTTGAAAAAATTATCTAGGGAATTAGACAGATTGACATTTGAATATCCTAATAGTAAAATAATATTAGTAGGAGATTTTAATGTAAGATTGGGCACCTTACAAGGAATATCAGAAGAAATTGTATCTTGTTCTCATTTGGAGAATAATAATCTAATGGCTAAAAGGGAAGTGATGGACTACACAGTAAATAATAAGGGAATTATTGTCCATAGGAAGTTATGTGATAGAAATTTCCTTTTATTAAATGGGAGAATTAAAGGTGATATTCCGAGTAATTATACATATCAAGGGGGGTCATGGGTCATCAACAATAGATTATGTTTGGGTTAATCTAAATTTGCTATCAAAGTGTGTTGAGATGAGGATAAAAACAACTTTGGAGAGTCAGCATGCCTCCATGGAACTAATGTTGGAAAAGGATCAGACAAAATTTGTTGTTGATCAAGTGGGACCTGAAGTGTTGAAATTGATAAGAAAGAATGTTATAGGGTGGGATATTATAGAAGGAGGGAAACTTATCCAGTTAATGTATGATGGAGGTATAGTGAATAAAATAAATAATTATATTGATGATAAAAATGATACGGAAACATTACTGGAATACAATATAATTATGGTTGATGTCAGGCAGATCATCTCCAGGCAACAAAATGTGATAGTAAGGAAAGGACAGGTGTGGTTCAATAAAGAATGTAGGGATGCAAAGAGGAAATTTAGTGGGTTAATGAGAGTTTTAAAAGGTAGTTTGTTAGAAAACAAGAACAGAGAAATGAACAAATTAAGAAAAGAGTATAAAAGGATTTTGAAAATAAATAAAGGAAGATATCAACTTAAATTATGGACAGAATTAGAAGAAGCTGCAGTAGCAAATGACTCTAGAAAGTTCTGGAATATAGTCAATAATGGTACATTAAATTATGACAATGGATAACTACATTAATTGAGCTGGATGTATGGGTACAATATTATAAAGGTTTATTTTATACAGCAAATAAAAAGAAACAAAATATAGACAAACAATATGGTAAGAATGGAATTGACATTAAAAATCAAGAATTGATTAACGATAAACCATTTATGGAAGAGGATGTATGGAAGGTTTTAGATTCTTTTAAAAAACATAAAGCCCCAGGCCCGGATGGGATACCTTTTGATGTTATTTTTCATACAGCTCGATTTTGGGATCCTTATTTGACAATATAATTTAACAAGATTTGGGATAAAGGAATAATACCAACTAGTTGGAAACTAAATATAATTGTTCCAATATTTAAAAAAGGGGGAGGGGGGGGGGAGTCCAGAATTTTATCGACCAATTAGTTTAATAGATAGAACGGAGAAGATATTAACTAAAATATTAAACAATAAATTGACAACATGGGTTGAGAAAAACAATATTATTGATACAGCGCAAGCAGGATTTAGAAATGGTCACTCTACATTAGACCAATGTTGGACATTGGTGCATTTAATTTATAAGTATACTAAGATTAAAAAACAAAAGCTATAGTGTATATTTGTTGATCTAAAAACAGCATTTGATCGAGTGAATCGTAGTATGATGTGGGAAAGATTAAAAAGATTAGGAGTGGATAGGGATATGGTGACAATGATTGAGCAATTATATCAGGACAATTATACAAGTGTAAGATATTCAACAAAGGGACAATTGAAACAATGGCTTCAAACTAACATTGGGATAAAGCAGGGATGTACTCTTTCACCATTGTTATTTAATTTATATTTTCAAACAATATTAAGTAAATTATATGATCCAGACTTTCATTTGACTAGAATAGGGAAGAAGCATTGTGCTTATTTGGCATTTGCAGATGACGTAGCTTTATTATCAACAAGCTTCATAGGCATAAACAGGATGTTAATTAAATTTGTTGGAGAATGTAAGAAAGTAGATTTATTATTAAATTATGAGAAAACAAAAGTACGGGTCTTCGGAGGGAATAAAAAAGAATACCAATATAAAATAAATGGATATGGACTGGAAGTGGTAAAAGAATATTGTTATTTAGGAATAGGTTTCACTCAGGATGGTTTATGGAATAAGCATATAAAAGAAACATATAGTAAAGTAAATAGATTTATGGCAGTAATTAATAGATTTGCATATAAACATGGAGGGCAGTCAGTAAAAGGAAACTTGAGGGTTTTAAATGCAAAAGTTAAAGCTCAAATACTTTATGGGGCAGAAATTTGGAGATTTGGTGATTTTTCCAAATTAGAATACATTTTGAATAAATTTTATAAAAAAATGTTGGGTCTTCCTATTGGGACACCATCAACAATGGTTAGGGCAGAACTGGGCCAATACCAATTGGGATGTGAAATAAAAACAAGACAAATGACCTATTGGTTAAAGGTGTATAACATGAGTAATCAAAAGTTTCCTAGATTATGTATGGCGGAGGCAATGGAGTACAGCAAATATTCTAGGTTATTTCCAAGTATGGAAATAGTAGAAAACATATTAAAACTAATGGGGTTGCTAGAGACGATTACGGAAAGTATGATTTGTACAGTAGATATAATTAAATTAAGAATTAAAGATAGGGTTAGAGATTATTATATCCAATTGGATTTGGCACTGTGTAAACAATATAAAGTGAATGAATGGATGGTTAAAAATAAGAGGTCACATGAATTAGAATTTTACTTGAGAGCTAAGATCATTCCTGAGTTTAGGAAATGATTAACCTGAGCAAAATTCGAGAGTATTACAACACATTGGGAATTAAATTTATATAGTAAAGAGAAAATAATGGGGGATATACTATGTAAATGTGGAACAGATAAAGATACACTTAGACTTTATTAATAACATATCCTCTATATGAGAAAGATAGAAGGAAAATTTGGGGGGAGATTTTGAGAAAACTTAAGTTAAATCCAGAAATTATGTTGAATTTCTTGTTAAAATCTCATAACCTGAAAATATTACTCACTGTGGCCTCCTTTTTAAAAATAATTGAGCAGAAAAAATTTCATGTGAGGAATGTTTTAACTTAAGGGGTAGGTTAAGCTGTTTATAATTTGTCCAATATGTCAATATTTAAAAATGTGGATATTACTAAGAAGAATGTAAAATTGAGGATTAATGTTATATGATGGATGTTTTAATATGGAAATTATAAAAATGTGTATTTGATTGAATTTTAATCATGTATTTTAATTGTAATGACTTGAAAAAGTCGATCAATAAAAATTACTACTACTACTACTACAGTAGACTTCTCATCCCACTTCAGTGCCTTCCATTCCAAACTGTGGCTGAAACTTGGGCTACTCTACCAACATATGACTAGCCTTCCCCTCACAGATGTGACCTACTAGTTAAATGGATCCTCCCTGCCTTCGACTACATGGATGTTGTTTTCAGTGCTGCCCCTGCAACCTCTCTTTCCAAGCTAGACGTGCTGTACCATGCCTTCTGCAGATCTGCTTTGCACTCTCCCATCTGATTCACCACTGTGACCTCTACTCCTCCTCCCCCTTTCTCTCCAATCCCTCTCCCGGAGATGCTTATCCCACTGCATCACCTTTATATCTAAATTCTGGTTTGGGACTCTACCTTCATACTTTACCTCTCTCCTCAAACCTGCCATCCCCTCCCCATATAACTCATGATCAGCCAGTGCCCATTCCTTTGCCCTCCTGTGTGTTTGCACCTCAACTGGCAAATAAGCCTTCTCCTATAGGCTCCCTTCACTCTGGAACAGCATAATCCCCAAACCCATCTTACCCCCTCCTTTCCCACACTCAAATGTTTACTGAGGCGTACCCCTTCCATATCCTGCACCTGACACTCACCCTAACGTGTTTTCTTACATGCCTTTGACTTGTTTCTCCCTATCTGTGCCTGCTGGCCCCTCTTAGGTCCAGCCCCCCCCTTACCTTTTATCCACCTACTACCTGTAGTCTTTTATTCCTACGCATCCTAAACTTGAGTATATATAATTATATATAAATACTTATTTCATTTTGTATATTATGTAAATATCCACTGCTCAATACATGTTACCTGTTGTGGTGCATAATGTTTTATTGTTTGCTGTTCATCATGTAAAATTGTATTTATTTTATCCTCTCTCATTTTGTACCCCTATTCCCATGTAGCACCTAGAAATGAGCCTCAGCTCATGGTGCCTATCCTGGTTATCAAATTTTAAATAAATAAATTAATTAAAATAGGGATCTTGACTTCACATTTCCTGACATCAATGACTGCATTAAATGAGACCTTACTGATAGAATTTCTGCGACTAGTATATTTGACATTGATGGGATTAGATTCAGATATGTAGACCTTCACTTAATTATTCATCTGAATGTTTGACTTAATTTAGTGTAGACTGCTTTTATGTGTAGATCCTCTGTTCAAGTTTTTGTTGTTTGTTCCCTTTTCAAGTACAATGTACTTGGCCCTAAGAGTCATACACTATGAATTTTAAGCAGGAATATGCATTTGTTATGTAGCTTTGCTAAGAAATGTTTTATAATCACATTGTAATTTTCCATTTGGTGCAGAGTCACATGGTGGATTGGGTATAAATGTGGACGTGTTTTATTGTGCCTCCAGGAAGCTTACTGATGAAGTGGCAGAGCACCATGAAGCTCTGAAGACGTGTTGCTTAAATGTGCTCAATTAACTTTTGTACTTTTGCAGTAATTTGACTTCCAAGCTGTTTTCTTTGCTCTGTGAATCTGTGTGACGGTTGGACTTTTATGAAGCATGCAGTTTTATACACCGCAGCAGGAGCAGCTGGACTTCCTTGGCAGTGTGCTGTCTTTTGTGTTTTGTGTCTTGTGGGTTCTCTGACCAGCTGCACTAGGAGGCAGTCCTGCCACATATCTAGCAGAGCCTGATGTCTGGTGCTGTTAGCTGTTAGAATGTCACAATTTCTGTCCCTAGTTCCTTATCCCCATCTTCTCCCTGTCCTGGTGGTCTATTAGACCAGCACTAAAAGCAATTTTTCCCCCATTGCTGTCATGAGCTGTACCCACAGCGATTCTGTCTCCTCATTTCCTCCTCTGACAGACCCAGCTTCTATTACCTCTATGCCTTCCCTGACATAAAGGGTGACACCAGCTCCTTTTTCCTTTCCTGTGTCTATCCTATACATGGTAGGCCATGGTACTGCTAGGCCCCCGTCATTATTCCTGGTGGCCCATGTTTCTGTTTTGGCTGCAAGGTCTCATCTCGCATCTTCCACCATCGCCTGGAGCTCACTAATTTTGTTTCCCTAGGCTCCTGGCTTTTAACCAGCCTACCTTCCAGCTTGTGTCTATACCATTCCCCCTCTTGTGAGCTTCTTTCCCTTTTTCCTCCCTCATCTCCTTAACATCCTGGTTTTCCTGCTTCCTACTGGCTTTTTGTTCCCTTCTGTTTGGTACCCTTATTTAACTTAATATGGACCACTGCTTTGTTGCTTTCATTACCCTATTCTTAGACCCTGTTTCTTTTGAGCTCTTCTCTCTTTTTCTATCCCTTCCCTCCTTAGTGTCCTGCTTTTCCTGCCCCCTGTTGGCTTTTTCCTCCTTACTCCCTGGCACCCTCAGTTAACTTAACATGGACCCCTGCTTTGTTGCTTTCATCCCACTGCCCTTAGTCCCCACTTCTAAGAGAGTCCTAGCTAGGTTCACCTTTTGCTCTCTGTCCTCTCTGGTTACCCCAGCCTTAGTCTCCCCCCCCCCCAGGTCAAATTTCCATCTATGTAAACATCAAACTTCTATCCAAATGCGCTGGTCCTCTTCTTGTTAGGTGAAGGCTATCACCCTTGAAGAGCCTCCTTTCCCAGTGGAGCCCCAGTTTCCCACAAAATGGTACCCCTCCTCCTGACACCATTCCTTCTGCCACCCATTAAATTCCTCAGTCTCCTCCTTCCTTAAATTATCCTTCTGATTCCCCCCACCTCACTCAGGGAGGACCTTGGAAAAGACCAGTGAAACTGAGTGTGCCTGCAGTCTGTCCCCCAGCATTCAAAAGTTACACTTCACTGTCTCAGTCAGGTGGTTTGCCAGATCGTTGGTACCTAAGTGTACTAACAGCCTTCTCCTCCTCTACCATCCTGCCTATTCTGTCCATAGTTCAGATGGCTGATGCTTCTGGAAACATCTGACCACCCCTCACCTTTCCCCTTCCCCTCATCACCCCATCACCTTCTCCACCCCATGACAAAAACAACATGCCGTTGGGAACAGAAAGGGGGGGGGGAGAGGCAGACTAGGTGCAGGTTAGGTGCCTACCTGGTGCCACAGCCTTGAGGTATTGGAAACAAATCCTGAAGATTACTATGGCAGCAGGACAAGAGGGAGAGCTGGATGTCAGCAAGAGCTGATGTGGGCAAACTCGAGAGCTGGCCCTCTGCCTCACAGCATGGCAAGCAGCTGTCCTTGTTTCCATGGAGGATGTGAGGGCAGATTTTACTGAAGCCCTTCCCTGAGCTCGAGAGCTGGCCGCCCACCCCACAGCACAGCAAGTAGCTCTCCTCGTTTCCACAGAGATCATGAGGGCAGCTTTTAGCGAAGTCCTCCCCTGAGCTTGAGAGCTGGCCCCCCACCTCACAGTACAGCAAGCAGCTGTCCTCATTTCCACGGAGGTCATGAGGGCAGATTTTACTGAAGCCCTCCCCCGAGCTCGAGAGCTGGCCTCCCACCTCACAGCACAGAAAGCAGGTATGGCTCCACCCGCTCCTCAGCAGAGCAAATCAGATCAGCTCAGCTGTGAGCAAGAACTTTTGGGCACCAAAATTTTAATCTGGTTCAGCTCAGCCATTCCGCAAACAAAATGCATATGACTTTACCCTCTGCTACCCTGCACTAGGCATGGAGGCTTTCAGCCAACTGCAGGGTGGTTTTTCACTTGATAAATTTAAACAAATTCTCTTGCGGCTGTAACTAATACTGGCACTCACCTTTGCTTTCTGCACCTCTCCGTTTGAAAGAACAGTTCAACTGGAATTAATTGTTTGTGCTAGCTACTGATATAGTTCCTTACCACCAAGTTTAGAAGTTGTGTTTTTAATCAATTACTGTTTTTCCAATTGTACCCCCTGTTATTTTGGCTAGGACTGTTCTTGTTGCATTCAGTGATGCAGTAAAACTTAAGCTGTACTGGGCTGCACACAATACTAAACTCCTGATCACGCTACTACTACTCCTAGCAGGCGATGTTGAGTCCAACCCCGGTCCTTATAATCACCACACCACCAATGCCTGCTTGCCAATCCAGCTTCCATCAGGCCTAAAAATGATCCACCTAAATATATGCGTCCTTCGTAATAAAATAACACTGCTTCAGCCTCTTGCTGTGTCCCATAGTCCCATACTGATTGTCGCTGAAAACAGGCTGAAGTTCCACAACACTGACAAGGAATTCTCTATTCCTGGCTTACATAGAAACATAGAATTTGATGGCAGATACGGACAGCTTGGCCCACCCAGTCTGCCCATTTCCCTATCTAATGGGTAAGCTGCAGATCCTAGTTAACCAGTAGCCTACTTCTTCCTACCCCCACCCCCTAGAATTGCCTAATGACTGTCCCATGCATGCTTGAATTCCACTACTATTTCTGACTCCAAAACCTCCTCCGGAAGGCCGTTCCATGCATCCAAAACCCTCTCTGTGAAAAATACTTCCCTTAAATTACCTCTGAGCTGCCCCCATCTTCAAATTATTGCCCCTTGTTCTTGCACACCTCCTTTTTGAAAGATGCTACCCTCTTGGACTTTGTTGATTCCTTTGAGATACTTGAAAGTTTCTATCATGTCCCCCTCTCCCTCCTTTCCTCGAGGCTATACATATTAAGCTCCTTAAGTTCTCTTCATATGTCTTCCGGTCAGACCCTGCACCATTTAGTTGCACCCTCTGGACAGCTTCCATCCTATCTATGTCTTTTGCGGAGATTGGGTCTCTAGAACTGCACACAGTACTCCAGATGGGGTCTCACCAGCTGTCTGTACAGAGGGATAATACTTCCTGTTTTCTACTGGTGATGCCTCTCCCTATGCATCCCAGTGTCCCCCGCCCTCCTTGCTGCCCTCTCACATTGCTTGCCCATCTTTAGGTCATCTGATATGACTACCCCCAGGTCCCTTTCCATTTTTGCTGTTGTTAGTATCTCACCCCCCATTGTGTACTCTTCCTCTGGGTTTTTGTTTCCCAGGTGCATTACCTTGTACTTCTTAGCATTGAATCTAAGCTGCCATACATTTGACCATTCCTCTAACCTTGCCAAGTCCCTTCTCATCCTTTCCACCCACCTTGTGCGTCAACTCTGTTGCAGATCTTTGTTTCATCTGCAAAGAGACATACTTTTCCTTCCAGTCCCTCTGCAATGTTGCTTATAAAGACATTGAAGAGGACCGGTCCTAATACTGAACCTTGTGGTACCCCACTAGTAACTCCCCTTTCTTCAGAGTGGACTCCATTTACTATTACTCTGTGTCCTATTCTCCAGCCAATTCTTTACCCAGGCTGTTATTTTGGGACCCACTCCCAGGCTGGCTAACTTATATATTAATCTTTTGTGTGAGACTGTGTCAATGCCTTGCTAAAGTCTAAGTAGGCCATGTCCACAGCCCCTCCCTGATCTACTACTTTGGTCACTTAGTCAAAGAAATCGATTAGATTTTTCTGACATGACCTTCCCGCTGTGAATCTATACTGCCTTGGGTCCTGTGCCCCACTGGCGTCTAGATGCTTGACAATTCTTTCCTTCAGAAGTGATTCCATCATTTTCCCTATCACTGAGGTTAAACTAACAGGTCTGTAGTTTCCTGCTTCTGCCTTGCTCCCACTTTTGTGAAGGGGAATCACATCTGCCCTCCTCCAGTCCTTGCGTACCACCCCATCCTCCCATGATTTGTTAAAGAGGGTAGTCAGTGGTGTCACTAGTTCTACCCTTAGTTATTTTAGAATTCTGGGATGAATCCCACCAGGCCCCATTGCTTTGTCCACCTTCAGTTTTAAGAGTTCTTTCAGAACCCTTTCTTCTGTAAATGGGCTGGTATCAACTTCTGTATCCAGAGTGTTTCTATTGTTTGTTTTAGGTACCTCCCCCTCTTCATTTGTAAATAATGAGCAAAAATATTTGTTTAGTATCTCTGCCTTTTCAGAGTCACCCTCTGCCCACCCCCTCCCTTTATTAAGCCTCACTATCCTCCCTTGGTCTTCCTTCGCTCCTGATGTACCTATAAAGGTTTTATCCCCTTCTTAACTGAGTTGGCTATCTTTCCTCAGTTTGGACCTTTTGCTGTTCTGACTGCCTCCCGCTTCCTTTTGCTTTAACTAATACAGTTCTCTGTCCTGCTCCTTCTGTGATTCCTTGTACTTCCTGAATGCTTTCTTTTTCTCTTGAACCTTCACTGCCACTTCCTTTGAGAACCATAGTGGTTTCTTACATCATTTTGTTTTGTTTATTTGCTTCACACAAAGGCTTGTTACCTCTGTGATGGCAGTTTTTATTCCCCATTGTTCTTCCACCCCTCCTTCCTGCTCATTTGCTAGTGCATTCCTTAGGCACTCACCCATTTTGCCAAAGTCAGCCCTCCTAAAGTCCAGTACTTTTGACTTTGTATGGCTTGACTCTATTGCTGTGTTCATTGTGAACCATACTGTTCGATGGTCGCTAGTTCCCAGATAGCTACCCACTTGTACATCTGTGATCCTCTCTTCATCTCCATTTGAGAGAACCAGGTCTAAGATTGCTCCTTCTCGAGTGGGTTCCAACACTAGTTGTCTAAGGCATGCCCCCTGTAGGGCATCTAGAATAACCCCACTCTTTGAAGTGGCTGCTGCAACTGCACTTCAGTTAACATCTGGCATATTCAGATCACCCATCAGCAATATCTCCCCTTTTTCTGCCATTCTAAGTATACTTTCTATCATTTCCTTGACCATTTCCTCCCCCTGAGAGGGGGTTATATATACAACCCCTGTGCGGATTGTGGTGCCATTGCCTGTCTCCAAATTAACCCACAGTGCTTCTTCTCCTCCCTGCTTACCCTTTGTTCTGTTGCTCTGATTCCTTCCCTTATGTAAACAGCTACTCCTCCTCCTCTTTTGCCCTCCCTGTCCCTCCTATAGATAGTGTATCCTGGTATGTTTACATCCAAGTCATGGTTTTGTGTTTACCACACACTTGTCAGATGAGTGTGTTTACACTCATCTGACAAGATCTCAGGGGCAATAAAAAGGGGAGCGGCAAAGCCATGTATATTGCCTACCCAATCCAGTTCTCTCAGATCACCCTGCCACTGTCTTTGGATTCCAGTGACACTGTAATGGTAAAACTCTCATTCCCCTACTCTACACTGATTTTCATTGCTGGCACCTACTGCACACCCGACCCCAATACATCTACTATACTGGACCACCTAGGAACACTAAACTCATTGTCTTCCAGTGGCAAGCTCCATATACTTGGGGAGTTTAACCTGAACTAGCTCACTGGGGCAAACTCCAAGCTTCATGACAAGGTGACTGCCCTAAACTTAGCCCAGCTAATCACTGAACCCACCCGACTAAATCACAAAACACTGAACCACACTCTCCTGGATTGGGCTCTCACATCTCACCTCCATAGGATCCTAGCTCCTGGATTGGACTCTCACGTCTCACCCCATAGGATCCTAGCTCCTGGACTGGGCTTTCACGTCTCACCCCCATAGAATCCTAGCTCCTGGCCTCCTGCCTGATGCCCTAAGTGACCATCATGGTGTCTATTCAGTAAGAAAAATCCACAGGCCTAAAGCCCCTCCTCCCAGAATCCTAATGACTTGATCCTACATGTCCCTGGACCTCACCTCATCACTATCTGACTTGGCCAATACCGACTGGTCACTCATCAGCCAATTCTCCTCCATTGACGTGACCCTGGAGTTCTTTTAGTCCAAGTTCTCTGCTGATTGAGACCACTACACTCCCCTCAGGCATACTACAGTCAGAGGCTCACACGTACTGTGGATTTCAGCTAAAATCTTAGCTCTCCTTAGGAGCAGGGATAAAGCCTGGAAATCCTATAAGTCATTCAGCTCTCCAGCTAACCTCCAGATTTATTGTTTATTATGCAATGCTTGCTCTAGGAAAATCTGCCAAGCAAAAGCTGACTATTCCAAAGCCTCTTTCAATTCCACCTCACATCAGCCAGCAATATTCTGGAAAGTGCTAAAATTGCTTCTCATCCCCCCGTCGCAGCCCCCCACTCCTACCCTACAGGTAGGAGGGCTCACAGTCACTGACCCCCTGGCTGTAGCCTCTCAGTTTAACTTTCACTTCAAAAATTGCCTCGCCCTACACAGCAACCCCCTGTCACAGACACATCCACAGTACACTCATTCTTATTTCAGCAAGTCACCAAAGCGGAGGTATTTAATGCATTGTGTGCCCTTAATCCTAATAAGGACAAATGCCCAACAGGGTTGGACTCCAAGATGCTCCACCTATCAGCCCCACGTGATAGCCAAACCCTTGACCGACCTATTCAACCTATCCTTCTCCCTCTCTGAAGTCCCCTCTGAATGGAAACATGCCACTGTAATCCCCCTTCCCAAAGGTGGGGATGCCTCCAACCCAAGCAATTACCGTCCGATTTCCCTACTATCCATATTGGTTAGACTCCAAAAGCATCTGGTGCTCTTTTGCTTGTCCCCCTTTCTTGACTCCTTCTCCTTCTTCACTCCCTTCCAGTCTGGCTTTAGGAAATCCCACTCAACTATCTCCTTCCTTCTCAGGCTCACTGACTCCATCCTTACAGGTATGGATGCTGGTCTCATCACAGCTGCTATTTTTATTGACCTGGCCAAGGCATTTGACACCATCTCCCACTCACTCCTCCTGACCAAACTCACCAACGTTGGGCTGTCTAGCTGGGCCTCAAGTTGGTTCCACTCGTACCTTGCTGGCAGGTCCTAATCAGTCAGAGTCAAGTCTACCACCTCGGCCCCCCTCGCTGTTACTACCAGGGTTCCGCAAGGCTCAGTCCTTGGCCAACTACTGTTCTCCATCTTTCTTAATGACCTGCCATCCACCTGCCCACACACCTCCATTCACATGTATGTGGATGATACTGTGCTATATATATCTGGCCCATCAGCCTCAGAGGTTATGATCAGATTGCAGATGGACTTTGCTAAGATCCAGCTCTAGCTACAATCAAATCAACTCTCCCTCAATGCAAAGAAAATGGTCTCAGTGACTTTTGGCACTAGGCAAAGACTATCAAGGCTCCCCTCCTCTATCACATTCCATACCCTGGAAGGGATGTCTCTCGAGGGCTGTACCTCTTTCAGGTACCCCAGAGTCTGGCTTCATTAGCACCGAAACATTTCTGTACATGTTGAATCCATACTCAAGAAGTTATACCCCAGGCTCGGTGCACTTTACCAGAACCGTGACAATATCCCAGTCTCTGCTCGCAGGGCCGTTGTGCAAAAAATTATCCTCCCTGTCTTCGATTACAGAGATGTTGTCTACTGTGCGGGGAACAAGTCCACTCTAGCGAGACTGGATCCCCTCTACCACTCCTTCTGCCACTTTGTCCTGAACTGCCATTACTCCACCCATCACTGTGCTCTCTACCAATCAATGAACCTTACATCTCTAGATAACCACAGGCAGGCCCACTGTGCCAAAATCTTGGTCAAGTACTGGTCCCAGTCACTCCCCCCCACCTCATCTCTGCCCTAGCTGACACAAGCACCCAAGCATATTCACTCAGAAGCAATAACCCATGGATCCTATTTATCCCACACAGATCCACTACCATGAGTCAAGCAGCCTTTAGCTACTGGATGCCTAAGTTATGGAACTCTCTCCCCTCAAACATTCATCACTTCTCTTCCCGCCCACACCTTAACTCCATGCTCCTAGCTCACTACTCCTCTACCTGTTCATATGCCCAGGCCTAATAACAGTCCACACTGAGGCCGCCTGGTCACCCTTCCTATTGTACATTTAATTATTGCTGCATAACCTAATATTTGAATGCTTGTATTTAAAACAGTGCCTGCATGAGACAGTATCAATTGTTCTCTCTTGCTATTTTATCTGTGTCTCAGGTACCCAAGGTGCTGCGTCTATCCCTACTAGGTACTATACTCTATGTATTATGTAACATACTGCACTTGTTTCTTCAACTATGCTTGTACTGCTCCTCCCCCAGGATGCATCTGGAATCAAGCAGTAGCCTGCTCAGTATGCCTTCCTGGTGAAACGCTTGAATAAATAAATAAATAAAATGTCATTGTCCACCTGTGCACTGATGACCTGGCTAGGGATGGGGCTGGAATATTGCAGGGGGAGTGTAGGGAGCTGGCAAGGGGTCTTAGATAGGTAGCTTGCTCAGTGGCTTTTTCTGAGGTGCTAGCAGTCTATGACAGTGGACAAGAGAGGGAACTCTGCACCAGGCACTCCAACTCAACTGAAGGACTGGTGCAGAGAGGAAGGGTTCAGCTACACTGGGGACCAGGGACCCACCTGGGAGGATAAGGGTTTATACGAGGGTGAAGTCCAGCATTCATCTGGGAAGGGAACCACTGTCCTCAGTGGACAGTCTAGATGTTACTTTAATGGACATTTAAACTAGCCAAGGGGATAGCAGAAGGAACTGGAGAGTCAGAAACTGCCTCCCCATAGGCTGAAATGCAGAGTACAGAGAACATGACGGGAGAGGAATTCCCCAGGGTGCGAATTAATAAAAGGGCCAGGGTGGTAGAGATAAAGGGGGAAAAGAATGGAAGCATAATAGAGGTGGGAAGGGGGGTCAAAAAGGAAAAATGGGGGCAACAAGCAGATTGGAAACAAAATCTGGAAGGCCATGTGTTCAAATGCTAGAAATCTAGGAAATAAGATTCCGGGCCCAGAGGCCATCGAGGCAGAGGCTGACCTGGATATTGTGGTCATTACTGAGACATGGTATACTGAAAGCCATGGCTGAGACATGGTACACTGACAACCATGACTGGGACATGGTACACTGACAGTCATGACTGAGACACGGTACACTGACAACCATGACCGAGACATGGTACACTGACAGCCATGACTGAGACATGGTACACTGACAACCATGACTGAGACATGGTACACTGACAGCCATGTCTGAGACATGGTACACTGAGAACCATGTCTGATACATGGTACACTGACAACCATGACTGAGACATGGTACACTGACAACCATGACTGAGACATGGTGCACTGACAGCCATGACTGGGACATGATACACTGACAACTATGACTGAGACATGGTACACTGACAACCATGACTGAGACATGGTGCACTGACAACCATGACTGAGACATGGTACACTGAAAACCATGACTGAGACATGGTACACTGACTACCATGACTGAGACATGGCCATATTGGGCTATACTCTGTTCAGGAAGAACTGGGTGGAAAGGAAAGGAGGAAGTGTGATGCTTTATGTGAGGAAAAGCAAAAAAGCATGGATAGACAGGGAAGACAGAGGGAGGCAGAGGAACTGTGGATCACTCTGGAGATGGGGAATGGAACCATTATTCACGCTGGAGTGATCTACAGTCCTACAGCACAGAGGGAGGAATTAGACAAGGTACTGGTAAAAGCCATTGGCAAGATGGAAGAAAAGGGGGAGATGCTGCTGATGGAGGAATTCATCCTGCCAGATGTGGATTGGAGTCTCCCAGCAGTGGCTTCAGCTAGAAGTAGGGACATCCTGGACTCTCTGCAGGGGGCATTCCTCAGGCAATCAGTCAGTGAACCCACTCATGATGCTGAAATACTGGATCTAGTAGTCACTAGCAGGGACAGTGTTGCAGACATCAAGGTGAGAGGCCACTTGAGAACCAGCAATCACCATATGGTTTGGTTCTATATAACAATGGCTGCAAAATTGAACCACACAAGGGTGGAAGTCCTGGACTTTAGGAGGGCAGGGTTTGAAAAGATGGATGAATGCCTCAGGAATGACCTAGCAGGGTTCGGTGACCTGGGTGGGATGGAGGAACAGTGGGTGAAGATAAAAGTGAGCACAGTAAGAGCAACAAACCTCTGTGTCAAACATGTGAACAAAAGCAAGAGGAAAAAGAGACTGCTATGGCTCTCAAAAGAGGTGGCTGAAAAGGTAAAAGCTAAAAGGGTAGCATTCAGAAGGTATAAGGAGATGCAGATGCAGAGGGAGGTGTACTGGGGGAAACAGAGGGAAGATGGGAAAGCAGTAAGGAGGGCAAAGAGGTAAACTGAAAAGAGAATAGCCCAGGAGGTAACAAAAGTCAACAAGACATTTTTTTTAGATATGTAAATGAAAAGAGGAAGGCCAGAGATGAGATTGTAAGGTTAAAAAGGGAAGGGGTGGACTGTGCAGAGGGGGACCAAGAAAAGGCAGACACCCTGGACACATATTTTTGTTCAGTGTTCACAGAGGAAGGAGAAGGGGAGGGGCCACAAAGAGTAACAAAAGCTTTGTGGGGAAGGAGGTGGACACTAGTCCTTTTTTGGAGGTGAGAGTCCTGAAGTGACTTGCTAATCTGAAGGTGCACAATGCAATGGGGCCAGATGGTGTGCATTCAAGGGTATTGAGGGAGCTCAGAGACATACTGGCTACACCTCTGATGGTTCTACTTAACAATGCACAGGAAATAAGAGTGGTTCCAGAGAACTGAAGGAGGGTGGATGTAGTCCCACTACACAAAAGTGGTAGTAAGGAGGAGGTTGGTAATTATAGGCCAGGCAGCCAATCAATCAGTCAATCATTTTGATTTTACCAGGAATAGCATCATTGAGCAATCTCATTTACAGGGTGGTCCTGGATGGACACAACAGAAAAACATTTCAGTACATACATTGGTACAATGAATGTATCATTACACAATGCAACCAGAGAAGGTCCTAAATAGAATGACAGAGGATACAGGGCAGTGGAGAAGTGTATAGGAAGATTCTAAATAGCATGTCTACTTGGTGAGAAATAAATATATTAAGGACTGCAAACAATAGACTTCCTGCTGCCACTACTTCCCTGGGTGGTTCCCTCACTTTCCCGACTGCACCCTACCAGGGAATGTGTATGTATATTAGGTCAAGCGGGAATCATTTACGCTGGCCTGCTTGTGCACTTGAGCTTTGGTGCCTATGTTTGTTAATCCTGCCTCCCACCCCTCCACACCACCCCTTACCCTCCCTGTTCCTATACTTTGCTACGCCTTATCCCTCTTTCTACATAAACTTAGAATCCCTTGTTTGTCTCCTATTGTAACTGCTGCTGATAGAACTGTATGTTTATGTATACCCTTACTTATTGTAATGCCTATCTGATGCATGGTTTATGGAATCCTGTATTTTTTGTTGCTCTTCTATTTGCTATTCTCATGCACTATTGTAACCTTTTTTTTTTTTTTTTTTGTCAATTGTTCCATGCTTTGTTGTTTGTTACATTAATTCCTGTACCACAGTATGTGGCCTGGGTCATGCCTGAAAATGGTCCCTGGGATCAGCGCACCTAACTGGTTACCAAAGGCATAAATAAATAAATAAAATAGTTACAAAAATACAAGTGTTATGTTGGCAGTGGTGCACAAAACAGGCATCTCAAAGTGAGCTGTGAGGGGCTGTAATATAACAGGAAGGAAAAAGCAGATTATGAATAGCAAATACATTTCTCCTGTATAAAGTGGTCCAGTAGGGATTTGAAAGTCTGAAGACAGATAATGATAGTAAGTTTCAGGGAGCATTGGAGATTATTCCACAAGGCAGGGAGAGCATGGCTAACCGCAGATTCACCATATCGGGATACTACCCTGGGTACATCTAGTATATATAGGAGTATCTCCTCAATGAATACTTGCAGGGTGTACACTTGAAGAATTCCATGATATAAGGAGGGAGTTTATTTAGGGTGGCTCTGTAAGACCACAGTGTGGATTTTTTAACCTTCTATTGTGAAGAGAGGGCCAGCCAAGTTGAACGTAAAGAGCATAATGGTGAGTTCTGAAAGGGGCATTAGTAATAAACCTTTATGCTCTGTGGTAGAGTGTGTCCAATTTACTAAAGGCTGATTTAGAGCAGTGACTATAGATAAAATCAGCGCAATCGATGAGGGAAAGAAAAGTGGTCTGGACCAGCCTTATTTTTGCTTCATAGTTAAGAAGGTACTTGATTCTAAAGAAAAGGCCTAGCCTCTTTTTTAGTTTTTTAGAGAGTTCCTTGATGTGTACTGTGAATGATAGCCAACAATCAAGCCAAAACCCCAGATATTTAAACTTGTCCACTACCTCAAGCGACTCACCTAAGACAGTTGTTATCTGGAAGGGGGAGGGGTGCAGGTGGTAGAGGCACTTGCTGCTTGGGCCCAAGGGGAAAGGAACATAACCTTTGTCTTTTTCACATTTAGTAGCAATTTGAGCTGGAAAAGATTGTGTTGGAGCTGGTTGAAGTCATGTTGCAGGTCTGAACATGCAAGCTCAAGGGAGGGCCTGGAGACATACAGTACTGTTTCATCAGCAAAGAGACGCACATTAGCCATCCTAACATTGGTGTCAATATTATTTACATAAATTACAAACAGTAAGGGCCCAAGTATAGACCCCTGTGGTACTCCGTCGGGCAGAGTTTTGAGAGGGGAGAGATCACCTGTGCCTTGACTTGTTACTGTCTGTCTGTAAGACAACATGAGAATCTATGCATGGTGGTAGCATCCAGCCTGATGTCCTTTAGCTTATGGAGAAGTATTGTGTGATCCACGGTATCAAAGGCCTTACTCAGGTCCAGGAAGACTGCGCTAACATGATGTTTAATGTCAGGTGCAGATTGTCAATCATTGGTGGCTTTTGCAAGCACAGATTCAGCACTGTGTTTAGGCCTAAAGCCAGACTATAAAGGGTTGAGGAGGTTGGAGGAGTCCAGATACTGTCTTAGCTGCATATTAACTAATTTTTCAAGTAATTTAGATCCTATAGGTAGAAGTGATAAGGGCCGGTAATTGTTGTAGTCACAGAGTTCACCTGACTTAAAATGGAGGATTATATGCGCTGTTTTCCAAGATGAGGGAAGGACCCCGTGTGTAAGAGATAAGTTGAACAGATGTGTGATGGGCGCTGTAAAGTAAAGGTGGCCCAGTTTGAGAAAAAGAGGTTCGAGCTGGTCGGCATCAGCACTGTTTTTGGTATCCAGACAGATTATTTATTTATTGATTTCGTTTTTGTTGACCAAGTAGGCACACTAGACAGCATGGCTGCCTATTTTCATGTATGACTCAGAAGGTTACAAATGGAGGGCATGTAGACAACAGCAAATACAAATAAATAAATCAAGTAAACAAGGAATGGTAACTAAAAAACAGGCTAGAGATCAGTCACAGTACAGCAAATACAACTGATACAGCAATAACAGTACAGTTGCAAGAGCAATATGTAAAACAGATACAAGAATACAAGTGCAAAATATTTTACAGTTTTTGAATCACAACTAATGGGTAAGTGCTGGTGGAGGGACAAAGCAAGATTTCCCAGGCAGATTCAAGAGTGTGAGAGATAGATGCCAGTTAAGCAACTAGGAGGGACCAGCAAAGGAGTGGGAAGACCCCTACAGGAGCAGAGTGCAGAGCTGTAAAGGGCCTTACGGAGGTCCTGCTTGAAACTACACAGAGAAGGGGATGTTCTTAGATTCAGTGGAAGGGAACTCCATAATTATGGAGCACAGACCAAGAAAGCATTTTCACCCATTTTAGTTTTATACCTCAGTTGGGCAAGTAGGGATTTATCAGCTGATCTCAGGGGGTAGGCTGAGGTCACAGGTTTGAACAGTGAGGCTAGTTTGTCAGGTATCTGGGAGGAGATTATATTCTTTATGAAACAGGAGGAGGTATACTGATGGAAAGCTGAGGGGATAAGCCAGTCCAGATTGGAATATAGTGAGCATCGGTGAGTAAGCTTGGGTAGTGACAGAGCAAAACAACAAATTTGCTATTGTAGCAGTTGTCCAATTTTTGGATGAGCCCTCCTGTTGTTACCTGAAAGGCTAATAACCCATATGCCAGTTTGGGTCTCAGGATCCCCTGTACAATGACCAACCTCACCGCGGATGTTAGGTTATATCAGACCTTATAAGCCAATCCCAGTTGTATGTTAACCGATTTGATGACTGTAGCTAGGTGCAGGTCAAAGTCCAGGGCAGAATCTAGGGTGACTCCTAGGTATTTAAAGGAGGTAACTGTGTTGAGGGGAGCACCATGAAGTGCTCTGATACATAAAGGTTGGGTGCAGGACCGAATTTTTGATCCTGAACCAAAGAGCATAGTCATGGTTTTATTTTTATTGAGGACAAGCTTGTTCTGCAACAGCCAGGGCTGGAAACTATTGAAAATATGGTTGAGGTTCTGGTTGATGTCCAAGAGGTTTGATGAGGTAGCATAAAGGACCAGATCATGGGCATATAACTTGGGCTGATCAAGGTCTGGTAAGTGGTGGGAGATCATTTATGAAGATCATAAACAGGAGGGGGCCAAGACTTGAACCTTGGGACATTCCAATCCAAGTGTGGGTGAGGGATGACTTAGCACCTCCGATCTGCACAAATTGCTGGTGCTCCGAGAGAAAATTTTGGAACCAGGAAGTTGCAGAGGTGGAGAAACCAAGAGATGAAAACTAGGATAGGAGCAGCGAGTGATCAACTACTGTATATACTCGCATATAAGTCAGATTTTTGGGAGTTATTTTTCAGTCTGAAAATGCATCTCTTGATTTACATGCGAGTCACTGAAAAAATCAGAAAAAACTACGATCTCTGTCCCCACAGCTACTTCAGTGCTGACACCTAGTCAACCTGCCATTAACAGATAGCTAGCCCTGTTGCCCGATTAACACCTACCACATGCTTGTCTATTGTCTGCTACTCTTGAGTGCTGCTCATTCTTAATAACATGCATTTGCAAACAATTAATCAATTTAGCAATTTATCAGTTTAGCAGACCAGATAAATGTAGTTTCCCTTACTGTGGTCTAGCACTCTTCGCCCCAATTTCAACCTGAATGTAATAAATATTTTTCATTGATTTCATGTGCTCTCTTTCAATTTTATTTTTTTATATATTTCTATTTCATTATTTCCACAGAGGTGGAATTTGTAGCAGTAAAAGATGCATCTGACTTATATGTGAGCCACAGGCTGAGGCATCAAATTACAGTCTGACTAATGGTCCTCTACTTATACGCGGACTGACTTATATGCGAGTATATACGGTAGATCGAACGCTTTTATAAGATCAACAAAAATCGCTCCAGTGAGAGAGTCATTGTCCACAGCAAGTCTGTCATTGCTTGTGAACTGTATGAGTGCAGCGGAAGTACTGTGCCCTCGATGAAACACATGTTGAACTGGAGTTAGGAGGCTGAATGAATGAAGGTGGTCCGAGACCTGGGTAGCAACGATTTTCTCCAAGATTTTAGATAAGGTGGAGAGATTAACTTAAGTAAGCTCATGATTTCAGATTCAGAGACTGGGCAAAGATTGATGGGAGGGTTAGTTGGTTTTAAGTTGTCATGTGGAGGCTGAGGTAAGGGTCCCGGGGGTGCAGCATAGGATGAGAGGTCAGTGAAACGGGAGTTAAGAGCATCGACGATAGTAAGCGGGATATTGCAGCTACAACCATCAATGACCAAATCATAGATGACATTGCTCTTGTGCTTTCCCAGAATAGGGTTAACAAAACTCCAAAAACTACGAGAGTCACTAGCAGAGGTACTAAGAAGCTGATGGTGGTAACTGCTTTTTGCAGCTCTGACAGAGACCTTACAGAGGTTGCGGAGTCTTCTGCACTCAGTCCAGTTAGATGCGGACTGGGTTTGCTTTGCTTTGCTCCATGCTTTATCTATCTGTTTAAATGAAGCAAGGAGTGAAGAGTTTAACCAGTGGGTAGCAGTTCTCCGATACAGTGCCTTTTTACTGGGATATATTTATTCTGTTGGTTCAAAAGTATGGAGAGGAGGTATTGAGCAGCACATTCTGTGTAGCAAGTATTGTATTGAGGTGCCCAGTCAGTACTCTGGTGCTCCGAGATTAGGGTTCTCTTTTTTGAGAAAAAAGCTCAGTTTTGAGAAATCCCTGAATAGAATTTCTCTGGTTGGGGGTTTGGGGGACCTGGCTTTCCAAATGCAATAGACCGGGCAATGATCACTGATGGAGTCCCATAAAACTCCCACAGCATGATCCAGAGACTGGAGACTGCTGTTACTAGACTGTCTGGTCAGAGAGGTAGCCAACTGGGACAGGGGGAACCTGCTAAGCTTGGCGGCATAGAGATTTGAGTTTTTTCCTAGCCAAGCCAGGTTTAAGTCCTCCATTATGATAAGCTCTTGTCTGCCTTTTAAAGAGATAAGATAGACAATTACATTAGACCTGTCAGCCCATTTTTGGGAGGGTTGTAAATATACACAGTGTTTAGCTTCTTAGTGAAACCAAGGGTTATAACTATGTGAGTAGTTTCACATTGGCAAGAGGTATTAGCTGTGCAGACTGTAACATCAAAATCCTCTCTGGTATGGAATAAAACCCCTTCTCCTTTCTTTGCATTTGGATGATGATTACATTTAGGTAGCATATAGCCATTGATCATACAAAAGGAGTCAGGTGTATGGGGTTTTAATCAGGTCTCAGATAAACCTAGGATGTCAGGGGAGTTGTGAACCATCCAGGCTTCAAGCTGTGCGATATTAGCCGTCAAACTTTTAATATTTACATGTGCAAGCCTAAGCCCCTTTTCAGTGAACCAAGAAGAAGGGTCCATAGGAGCAACAACATCAGGGGGGCCTGGGTTTGGTTCCATGTCGCCTGAAAGAGAGAGAGAGACAGCATAGGGGCACCCAGGTTTCAATGAGAGAGGTTCAGAGTATACCTCCTAGTGGCACATAGAAGGGGGAGCAGCTAAGATAGTCAGCTATGCTAGCAAATGGGATAAGTTTTAGGAGCCATGTTTCAGGGATGGAGGCATCACTCCTGACAATTCGGCTAGAGAAACAAAAGCTCCAGCCCTCAGCATTATGGAAGTAGCCAGGGTCTGTAGATGGCTGGCTGAGGAGATCTGCTGAGAGGTGGAGAGCTAGCAATAGGGAGATTAAAAGGTCCTCTACCTAGTCAGCCTGGCATCAGTGCTGGGGAAGTTAATGGAATCACTGCTGAAGGAAAGGATTGTAGAATATCTTGACCCCAGTAATTTACAAGACCCAAGGCAGCATAGTTTCAGAGGGGGAGAACATGTCAAATGAATCTGATAGATTTGTTTGACAGGGTGACCAAGGAACTAGATCAGGGTGGAGTAGTGGATGTGGCCTACCTAGATTTCAGTAAGCCATTCAACACCGTTCCACATAGGAGACTAGTATGTAAATTGGGTAGCTTAGGAGTGGATCCAAAGGTGGTAAACTGGATAAGAAATTGGCTAGGGGATAGGCGACGCAGGGTGGTGATAAACAGATTTCACTCTAAAGAAGGGAGAGTGACCAGCAGGGTGCCTCAGGGATCAGTGCCGGGACTGGTCCTCTTTAATTTCTTTATAAAGGACACTACAGAGGAGTTGGAAGGGAAGACATGCCTCTTTGCAGATGACACCAAAATCTGCAATAGGGTGGTCACTCTGTGGGGGTGTGTGGAATGGATGATCAGAGACCTGAGAAAACTAGAGGAATGGCCAGGGATATGGCAGCTGGGTCTCAATGTGAAAAAGTGCAAAATAATGCACTTAGGGTGTGGAAACCCAGGGGTGGAGCACAGAATGGGTGGAGTGGTATTGACAACCACCAAGCAGGAAAGAAACCTGGGGTAATAATATCAGATGACCTAAAGGCGGCCAGGCAGTGCAACAAGGCAGTCGGGAAGGCAAGTGGAATGCTGGGGTATATAGTGAGGGTATCACCAACAAAAAGAGGCAGGTGGTGTTGCCTCTGTAAAGATCACTGGTTAAGACCCCACCTAGAGCATTGTGTCCAGTTCTGGAGATCACATCTCTGGATGGACATTGACAGAGTGCAGGTGATCCAAAGAAGGGTAACTAAAATGGAGCAGGGTCTACATCAAAAGCCCTATTAGGAGAGACTAAAGGACCTCAGTATGTACACCCTGGATATGATAGAGACCTTTAAATACCTTACAGGGGTAAATAAGGTACAGGAGGGGAGTATTTTTCAGAAGAAAAGGTGCTCAAGAACAAGGGGACGTGTTATGAAGCTAGAGGGGGCAAATTCAGGAGAGATGTGAGGAAGTACTTCTTTACAGAATGAGTAGTAGATCCCTGGAACAGCCTCCCAGTGGAGGTGTTGGGGGCAAAAACAGTGGTGGGGTTTAAGAATGCATGGGATAAGCACAAGTGAATCACAGTGGAGAGAAAGGAGAGAGGGAGGGAGAAAGGGCTGTAGATTGGGCACGGTCTAATGTAATAATGTAGGTAGGGAGAAATGGGCATAGTGCAGGGGTGGAACCAGCATTAAATTTTGGGAGGGGCTAGGCAATTTGGAAAGTTTTTTTTTTCATAAATGCTGGGGGTCTGCGGTCGCCAGGCCCCCAGAAGATCTGGGGTACTAGATGCACTGTGGTGCATTTTGTAGCTTATATTGAAGCTAAATCACTAATCTCTGAGCTCTCCTCCACCATGGAGGAGAGCTCAGAAATATAGTTATTTACTGTAGGTTCAAAATGTCTTGTTCTAAGAAAAATTATTATCTGGCTGGCTACAAGTTGAATACTACATATGTCTTCAGTACCTGAGGCTAGCAAGATGCTGCTTACTACCTTGGTACTCTGCCTGTTGGCTTGCAAACCAGGGGTATGGGGGTCGTTAGGTCCCCAGAAGCCCTGGGGTACTGGATGCTCTGTGGTGCATTCTGTAACTTATTTTGAAGCTAATTAACTCATCTCTGCACTCTCCTCCATCATAGAGGAGAGCTCAGAGATTAGTTATTTAGCTTCAAAATAAGCTACAAATTACTGTCAGTTATTACAGTCTCAGTTTGAACAGAAATGGCTCTACAAGACCAGGCAGCATCCACATAGTTTAATTATAAAGTCCAGCTCCAACTTTTTTTTTTCAGGTTGCTGCTGCTGCTCCCTCCCTTCCATCCAGAACCAGCCCAGCTCTTCCTGACTCCCTCCCTCTCTCCCTCCCATCCAGAGCCAGCCCAGCTCTTCTTGACTCCCTTCCTCTCTCCCTCCCATCCAGAGCCAGCCCAGCTCTTCCTGACTCCCTCCCTCTCTCCCTCCCACCCAGAGCCATCCCAGCTCTCTCTGACTCATTCTCTCTCTCTCTCTCCCCCCCTCTCTCAATGTTGTTTTCTCACGAGCTCTTAAAAAGAGCTTTTTACACAAACATGAACACCTTGAATAAACTGAACTGACTAAAAGTAAAACAAATCTGCAATCTCTGTACTGAGGAGTGCTGTGTTGTGCACACCTCCTGCCTCAAGCCAGTCAGAAGTGAACAGTATGGTGCTGATGCTGCTCACATGTGCACCTAGTAGAGACGGGAGGGGACAGACTTAGAGGAAGGAAACACACCATTGGTGGCTGCTAAGCAACCTCGCTCCCTATTAGTGTGTCCTAGTTGTTAATCATTCGGGACTTGAATGGTACAGGGTCGGGTTGCACATCTTGTGCTGGTGGGTCTGTCAGATGACCTGGAGTTCGGTGGTCTCATGATCTTATACAGAAGTGAGGCACACCACTGCCACATCTCCTGATCAGCCACAAGCAGGTGTGTCACTCAGACATTCTCAGTCATCAGAGAGCATGCCACTTGCTGGGCATGAACATTACATTTGTGGAGCTCGCCCAAAAAAAAGGCACTTGTACATGTGAGGTGTGCCCTGTCCCTTGCCAGTCCAGTTCACAGACTGCTCTGTAGTGCTCTTGGATGAGCCAAGCAGTTCTTATCTGCCATCAGATTCATTCTATGTGTCTATATTTCTAAGAAGTTGGTAGAGTATTGATGAACAAGAGAATAGTAGTTGGTCAAGAGTGGATCACTGCAAAGTTTTGATAACTAAAGTATCTGAGAAACTGCTATCTACCATACTTTAACTGTTCGGCATCCTGTACTTCAGTATAATTTTGGAACCACCCAGATATTGTTTTTCTAAAGCTAGGTTGCTCCAGTCTATTAATCAACAGGTTGTGATGAGTTACCAATTCAATCACCTTGATCAAGTCTATAAAAATTGCACCAGTGAACAGCCTTTAGTCAAGTGATTCAAATGTGCCACAACCAGTTAGTAGTGATGAGCAAACTTTTTATTACTGTTGTGAAGTTACACAAAACTGCTGGATACCTGGAGACAAATGACCTAGCTCTGGAAGGGAAAGGGACAATGCATGAGCAGTTTTGGGAGCTGGGAAAGTGTCTTAAGCAGGTGGCATGCACTGTAGCCTTTATGGAAGTGCTGCCTGTCTACAACAGGGGGAAGGGGAGAAAGAGCTCTACCTAAGGCCTTCAACTCATGGATGAAGGAATGGTACATAGAGGAGGAATATGGCTACATTGGGGAGCGGGGCTCCACCTGGAGGGATTAGAGCTTGTACCAGGTGACAGCTTGCATCCATCCAGGAAGGGAGTGGCAGTCCTCAGTAGATGGTTTATGCTTTTTGATGGGCATTTAAACTAGCCAAGGGGTGTGGTAAAGGCAAAGGGGTGGCAGAAATTGCCATCCAGGCTGTGAGGGAGGGTAGAGAATTTCTGGGGGACACATTTCCCACCAACATGAAGAACAACCAGTGGTACAAGGGATCAGCATGGGATGAAGGGGGAAAGAGAAGCAGGAAGTGTGCAAGGGAGAAGAAGTGGGAACGACTAGACAAGATGAGAAGGGACAAGAGTAGGACGAACAAAATCTGGACAGCTATGTGTACCAGTGTTAACAGTTTGGGAAATGAGATACCAGACCTGGAGGCCACCATGGCTGAGGCATGCCTGGCTATTGTGGCCATCACCAAACATGGTGCACAAACAGCCATGACTGGGAAATGGTCACACCTGGCTACACAATGTTTAGAAGGGACAGGGTAGGAAGGAAAGATGGGGTAGTGGTGCTTTATGTTAAGGAAAACATCAAAGCAACGGAGGTAAAGGGAGGATGGGGAGGGGGAGTTGAGGTGCTGTGGGTCAACCTGAAGTCTGGAAACAGAGCCAACATTGTGAATCCATGTTGCCTCAGATCCTGTAAGCCTCTGGTTTCAAGATATTCCACAATCCTTTCCTTTAGTAGTGATTCCATTAATTTTCCCACCACCTATGTCAGGCTCACTGGCCTGTAATTTCCAACCTCTTCCCTTCCATCACTTTTGTGAAGTGGGACTACATCTGCCCTCCTCCAGTCCTCCAGAACTACTTCTGTCTCCAATAAGTAGTTGAACAGGACAGTCAGAGGTGTAGCTGGTACCTCTCTGAGCTCCTTTAATATCCTGGCATGCACTCCATCTGGCCCCATTCCTTGATGATTTGCAGATCTGCACGTTCCTTCATGACTCTCTCCACTGTAAATGGACTTGTGTCTACCTCCCTTCCCTTGATGCTCCTGCCCCAATCTGTGGTCCCTCATCTTCTCCTCCAACTGTGAACACTGAACAAAAGTATTTGTTCAGGATGTTTGCTTTTTCTTGGCCCCCTTTCACACACTCCCCCCATCCCCCTTAATTTTATTATCCCTCCCCTGGTCTTTCTCCTTTTGCATACATACCTAAAAAATGTCTTGTCCTGTCTCTTAACTGTCTGTGCTATATTCTACTCCATTGCTGCTTTTGCACATCTGATTGCTTTCCCTGCCTCCCTCTGCTTCTCCTGATACACCTTCCTGTCCTCCTCCCTCTGTAATTCCTTATATCTCCTGAATGCTTTTTTGCCCTTACCTTTCTAGCCACCACTTTTGAGAACCATAGTGGTCTCTTTTTCCTCTTACTTTTGCTAACTTGCCTGATGCAGAAGTTAGTTGCCTTCACCATAGCCCATTTTATTTTTGCCCACTGTTCCTCTACTCCACATAAATCCACTTCCCCTTCCAGGACACCTCTGAGGCATTCATCCATCTTAATAAAGTCGGACCTCTTGAACTCTAGGACCCTTACCTTTGTGTGGTTTGATTCCACCACAGTTCTTATAGTGATCCACACCATTCAGTGATCACTGGTTTCCAGGTGGACATTCACTGTAACATCTGCACCACTGTACTCATTGGTGAGTACACGGTCCAATATTACTCCCGCATGAGCAGGTTCTCCTACTAGTTGTTTGAGGAATGCCCATGTAAGGAGTCCAGGATGTCACTGCTCCTAGCTGAAGCTGCGGCTGGGATGTTCCAGTCCGTATCTGGCAGATTGAAGTCCCCCTTCCGCAGCATCTCCTCCTTATTTGCCATCCAAAGATGAAGCGTTTACCTTAGCAACCATTTCACAAGAACCTGCAGCCAACAACTTTATATACTCCCTACCATCCAGTTGTTATGTATACTATTATACATTTCATTTAAAAATTAAGAAACATTTTAAAAATAAAATGATAAAATACATGTACAATTAAGGTAAAACAGTCCCTCCACCAATGTGAGACCTCCTCTAGACACATAGGGAGTTGCTTAACCAATTTGGTGGTCCCAATTGTTCTTGGTAAGATTTACCAGCAGTCTGAAAGAAAATGGTCAGTTTGCTCTTACGTGGGTCATTTCTGAAGTGTGAAGTTGTGCCACAGGAAGAAGATGACAGGGAGTATGGTGTGCTATCATAAATGATAAGTTCAGAAGCAGTGACACTGGGTGCTGGAAAAGTAGCAACTAGAAGGATACATAAAACATAACAGTGCAAACAGACTCCACCTTGTTTTAATTTGCCTATTGATGGGGCTGGCAGGATCAGATGAGCAAGATCGCACTTGGAGGCAGGCAATATTTATTGGTAGTAATTGAAGCAGTTTGAGGGAATGTATGGGTGAGCCACTGTATGGTAATAGTGACAGAGAGAGAGAGAGAGAGAGAGAGTGTATAACATAAATTATGTGCAAAGTGAGCATACTGCAAGAACAGGGAGAGAGATGGTCATAGTAGACAGTGACTTGGTGAGGGAGTAGGCGGGAGGAGTGTGAAATCACTGAGTGAGGAAAATGAGGAAAAATACAGTTTCTGGCATAAGAATGGAGTCACAATAAAAAAAAAACAGCATATGTCCATAGATGATAAATTTGTATGCAGGTACTAGTTGATTAGTTTGTTTTGGATAAGGGAGAAAAAAAATGTTCACATTTGTAGCTGGTCCCTGAGATTGGTTACTATGAATCCTGCCCTATGATGGAGTACCGACTAGGGTTAAAGTATCTGTCTGAGCACTGAGAGTTAACTGGAGGTTCCTGGAAATAGCTGTCAATCAGTGATGGGTAAGTTACTTTTTCTGTTACTTTCTATTATGTTTGGAAACTTGTTCCAGGAAGCTCTGTGCAGTCACTAGCAAGGATGGAGAAGTACTAGAAAAAGTAATACACCTTACAATAATAGTTACTTATTTCTTTTCATACAAAAACAATACAAAAATAACAAATAACTATAACAGATTACATTTTTTGAAAGTAATAGGTTACTTACTAGTTACTTTTAAGAAAATGTAATCAGTTACAGTTAGTATTATTTTTTCTAGTACTTCTCCATCCTTGCTAGTGACTGCACAGAGCTTTCTGGAACAAGTTTCCAAAAGTAACAGAAAGTAATAGAAAAGTAACTAACCTAACACTGCTGTCAATAAACACATAGGGCATACAAATTAATTCAGGATGCCATTGAAAATGAGCATTGGCTCAATTTGCTGATTGTCATTGCTTCCTGTTTTAAATAAACAAGCTTGAAAACTTAAATAAAGCCACTGTCCAAACTATGGAGTAGAGTCTGCAGAATAAACATTTATTTTGGCCATACACATACACAATCAGTCCCCAAGAGATGCATATCTATTCCACAAGACACTGCAAACACAAGGCTTTTTCACTGTGGGCTCTCTAGGTTACCAGGAGCCCCAGTACATGAAGGCACATGACACGTGTCCTTACTTACTATGTACACTCAGCCTTTAGCTATCTCAGGATGCTGGTACCCTGATCCAGTTAGTGCGCTGCAGCAACCCACCTTCTGGTACTATGGTGTCAGAATGGTCTGCCCTCTCAAGAGAATGCCAAGACTCAAATAGGTAACCCTCTTCTGGCTCCCTGCAACCTATCCTCAGCTCCAGCACACAATGGGATCACTTTCTTGAGGTCTCATGGGGCAAAGACACATATCTTGGCAGTCCACAGTCTCAACACAGGTGTAACCTTCATCCGGATGGGGGGATTCTGATGACCAGATATGGCAAAAGATTTTCTCCTTGACTCCCTCATGGATGCATACACTATATGGCCCGAGGCTGCTCTCCTCCACCACCTCAAAAGTGGAGTGGGCACTCAAGAACTCCAGGTGAATTCCTTGAGGGGATATCTCCACTACTCCATGACTATTTTCATCTCCTGCATCAATACCTTAAGGCATCTGAACTTTGTTTCTCTCAGACTCTCATTTCTCTGTTCTTGGATTTTCAGCACTAGCCTTTCACTCATTCCTCTGTTCTCTGTAGGTCTCATCCTAGCTGCCAGGACTGGGTTACTCTCCCCCCCCCATGGGGGAAGAAACTGCTGATCCCTCTGTTGTCTGTCTTCTGAGGCAAGGATCTCTACACTTATCTGGGCTATAAAAGTCGACTCAGCCCAGAACCACTCACATGGATGCATGTGCTGCTCCTTTCATAAAGGACAGGAGGGGCAGGCAGCAACCAAACAGGATTTGGCTAATGACCACATGCACCAAGCCAATGCATTCACTCAGCAGGCCAGCCCTGTTGACAGGAAGTCTAGAACAGTCCAGGCTTCAGGGCTGCTGTTAAAGTTAACTGTTTAGTAACTAGACTTGAACAGGCAGGGGTGAGAGCTGGGTTACATGTTTAAATGTGCAAGATTCTAAAGCATGCACACAGTTGTGATTTGTGCATGGCATCCTGATTGCCAGCCCTATTTTCTGGCCATTGGTCGTGGTCTCACAATGCATGACTGTTGACCAGTTAGGATGCAGTATTTTCTCAATCAATGTTATAAGAGGTGATACTGAGTAGTGTAAATAATGAAATGACTAAATTATTAAATAAGAATGTTTACAATGGGAGGCCTTTAAGCCTGAGGTTCGATGGGCGGAGCGACAACGTCACTTCCCAATCATAGAAACATAGAATTTGACTGCAGATAAGGACTGCTTGGCCCACCTAGTCTGCCCATTTCCCTGCCTACTGGATAAGCTGCAAATCCTAGTTAACTAGCAACCTACTTCTTCCGAACCCCACCCCAAGAATTGCCTTATGACTGTCCCATGCATGCTGGAATTCCACTACTGTTTTTGACTCCACGACCTCCTCCGGAAGGCCGTTCCATGCATCCACAACCCTCTTTGTGAAAAAATACTTCCTTAAATTACCTCTGAGCCACCCCCCCATCTTCAAATTGTGCCCCCTTGTTCTTGCACACCTCTGCTTTTAAAAGATGCTACCCTCTTGGACTTTGTTGATTCCTTTCAGGTACTTGAAAGTTTCTATCATGTCCCCCCTCTCCCTCCTTTCCTCAAGGCTATACATATTAAGCTCCTTAAGTCTCTCTTCATATGTCTTCTGGTGCAGACCCTGCACCATTTTAGTTGCCCTCCTCTGGACAGCTTCCATCCTGTCTATGTCTTTGCAAAGACTGGGTCTCCAGAACTGCACGCAGTACTCAGATGGGGTCTGACCAGCTGTCTGCACAAGGATAATAACTTCCTGTTTCTACTGGTGATGCCTTTCCTACTGCATCCCAGTATCCCCAACCCTCCTTGCTGCCTCTCACATTGCTTGCCACCTTAGGTCATCTGATATGACTACCCCAGGTCCTTTCCATTTTGTTGTTGTTAGTATCTCACCCCATTGTGTACTCTTCCCTGGGTTTTTTTCTCAGTGCATTACCTTGCACTTCTTAGCATTGAATCTAAGCTGCCATACATTTGACCATTCCTCTAACCTTGCCAAGTCCTTTTCATCCTTTTGACCCCACTTGTGCATCAACTCTGTTGCAGATCTTTGTGTCATCTGCAAAGAGACATACTTTTCTTCAGTCCCTCTGCAATGTCGCTTATAAAGACATTGAAGAGGACCGTCCTAATACTGAACTCATGTGGTACCCCACTAGTAACTCCCCTTTCTTCAGAGTGGACTCCATTTACTATTACTCTCTGTGTAATATTCTCCAGCCAATTTTTTACCCAGGCTGTCATCTTGGGACCCACTCCCAGGCTATCTATCTTGTATATTAACCTTTTGTGTGGGACTGTGTCAAATGCCTTGCTAAAGTCTGGGTAGGCCATGTCCACAGCCCCTCCCAGATCTACTACTTTGGCCACCCAGTCAAAGAAATCTATCAGATTTGTCTGGCATGACCTTCCTGCTGTGAAACCATGCTGCCTTGGGTCCTGTGCCCCACTGGCATCTAGATACTCGACAATTCTTTCCTTCAGAAGTGATTCCATCATTTTCCCTACCACTGAGGTTAAACTAAGAGGTCTATAGTTTCCTGCTTCTGCCTTGCTCCCACTTTTGTGAAGGGGAATCACATCTGCCCTCCTCCAGTCCTCGGGTACCACCCCATCCTCCCATGATTTGTTAAACAGGGTAGTCAGTGGTGTCACTAATTCTACCCTTAGTTATTTTAGAATTCTGGGATGAATCGCATCAGGCCCCATTGCTTTGTCCACCTTCAGTTTTAAGAGTTCTTTCAGAACCCTTTCTTCTGTAAATGGGCTGGTATCAACTTCTGTATCCAGAGTGTTTCTACTGTTTGTTTTAGATACCTCCCCTCTTCTTTTGTAAATACTGAGCAAAAATATTTGTTTAGTATCTCTGCCTTTCATAGTCACCCTCTGCCCACCCCCACCCCCATTTATTAAGCCTCACTATCCTCCTTGGTCTTCCTTCGCCCTGATGTACCTATAAAAGGTTTTATCCCCTTCTTAACTGAGTTGGCTATCTTTTCCTCGGTTTGGGCCTTTGCCATTCTGACTGCCTTCCCAGCTTCCGTTTGCTTTAACTGATACAGTTCTCTGTCCTGCTCCTTCTGTGATTCCTTGTACATCCTGAATGCTTTCTTTTTCCCTTGAACCTTCACTGCCACTTCCTTTGAGAACCATAGTGGTTTCTTACATCATCTAGTTTTGTTTATTTGCTTCACACAAAGGCTTGTTACCTCTGTGATGGCAGTTTTAATTATTCCCCATTGTTCTTCCACCCCTCTTTCCTGCCCATTTGCTAGTGCATTCCTTAGGCACTCACCCATTTTGGCAAAGTCAGCCCTCCTAAAGTCCAGTACCTTTGCCTTTGTATGGCTTTACTCTATTGCCGTGTTTATTGTGAACCATACTGTTCAATGGTCGCTAGTTCCCAGATGGCTACCCACTTCTACATCTGTGATCCTCTCTTCATCTCCATTTGAGAGAACCAGGTCTAAGATTGCTCCCTCTTGAGTGGGCTCCAGTACTAGTTGTCTAAGGCATGCCCCATGTAGGGCATCTAGAATAACCCCACTCTTTGAAGTGGCTGCTGCAACTGCACTCCAGTTAACATCTGGCATATTCAGATCGCCCATCAGCAATATCTCCCCTTTTTCTGCCATACTAGGTATACTTTCTATCATTTCCTTGTCCATTTCCTCCCCCTGAGAAGGTGTATACAACCCCTGTGTGGATTGTGGTGCCATTGCCGGTCTCCAAATTTACCCACAGTGCTTCTTCTCCTCCGTGTTTTCCCTTTTGGTCTGTTGCTTTGATTCCTTCCCTTATGTAAAGAGCTACTCCTCCTCCTCTTTTATCCTCTCTGTCCCTCCTGTAGATAGCGTATCCTGGTATGTTTACGTCCCAGTCATGGTTTTGTGTGAACCATGTTTCTGTGACTGCCACGATATCCAGATGTTCCTCCTCCATCAAGGCCACTAATTCAGGAAGCTTGTTACTCAGACTATGGGCATTGGTACTCATTGCTTTCCATTTTTTGATCACTTTACCTTCTGTTGCAGCATGCCCCCACTGACCTTTCTACCTCGGTCTTTTTCTCATTTAGTACCCTGTTTTGTAGGGAAAGGCTGGGATTTTCCTGCTGCTTATCAGTGCCTCCCCCCTTGACTAATTTAAAAGCTTGCCAATGAAGCATTTAAACCGATTGCTCAAAGACTTGTTCCTTCCTGGACAGATGCAGACCATCCTGCCAGTATAGGCTGGTGTCCCTCCAGGTGGAACCCCAGTCCCAATGAAGCCAAACCCCTGTGCTCCACACCATTTTTTCAACCATTCATTAAACTGCATGGTGCAAAGTACCCTTGCCTCACTCATGCCATTGACAGGCAGCACCTCTGAGAAGGATACACTGTGTGCTACTTGTCTTAGGCCATTCCCAAGTTCTACAAAGTCCTTCTGCACTGCTCTAATCTCATGTTGAGCCAAGTCATTTGTCCCTAGGTGGACAATGACGTCCAGCTCAGACTCCCGTGCAGCTGTTCTCGTGATCCTGAGGATGCGCTTCCTGTCCCTCCAAGCCATGACACCAGGCAGGCACCTTATTTTAGTTTTCCCTGCTCCCCCCAGTTCTATCCCCCTAATAATTGAGTCCCCCACCAGGAGCTGCTTCCTTTCCTTGTGGTGTCCTCTGCCTCCTTCCTGTGGGCCTCTTTTGTGACAGGTGTCCTCAGCCTCCTTAATCTCCTCTGTGGGTGCATCCATAGGGGAGCTGTGCTCCCCCAGAATGGTGTATGGATTGTGGAGTGGAACAACTGACTGGGTGTGCCTCTGTTCCACCATCCTCACCCTCCTGAGCCCACTGTGGTCCAACTGCTGTTTCTTTGCAACCTCTGAGGTATTGGTGGTGGCTCTGGTGCTTCCTGGATGGGGAGGTTCCCTTCCTATCATCCAGTCTGGCCTGGGGGAAGGTTCCCTTACTGCTGTCCAGTGTGGCCTGAAGATGGGCAAATTCCTCCCTCAGGGCAGAGAGTTGTCTGCAAATAGGGCAGCATCTCAGCCTCCAGAAAGACTCCCAGAAGACTGCTGCCCCACAGCCATTACATTGCACTACTCCCCACATAATTATGTACTTTTTTTTGTGTGTGTGTGTTTGTTTGTGTTTGATTGGTTTGTTATATAGAAATATATATATTATACAATGTATGCTTATATTTTCAGTGCTGTGTGCTAGAGCATATGACTTGTCTATGATGCACTCTTGAGAAATGATGTCAGAACCCCAGGTATAAAGGAACTATTTCCAGGGTGGGTGGGGTGAGGTGGGAAGGGTTGGGCCTAAACTGTGCCCTCACAAAACAAACACAAAAAAGAGCTCTGACCCACCACTGTGATGAGTGCCTTTCTGTCAGCAAGATACTATACAGATCAATTTGACAGAGAAAATCCCCTGCTAATCAAACAGAAAAATCCAGACATCCAAGTCAGACACAGGTAAACCTCCCCAGCCCCAAAACAGCCTGGTGATTTCTGCTCTGAAAGCAGTCAGCCCCAAAATAAGTCAGCTGTGCTTTAAATTCTTCCTGCACTGAAAATCTTAAGAATTGTAACAAGACTGTATTTTCTTGAAGATTCTAGGTTCCTTATTTCACCTTTCAGTTAGAAGTAGCCTCCACCTGCAGAATATCTGCTACAAACCAAAGACAATTGTAAGGTTCACCTCCCTCTCTTGTGAACACAACTTGCTTTCTTGCAAATCCTATGTTCAGTATTGCAGCTTCCAGCCAGAGGTAGTTTCACTTGAAGAATATTAGCTGTTCGGATGAGTTTGCTATAAAACACTTGCTTATAATACTATTGTTCTCAGGTCTGTTACCAAAGCTATTGGCTGATAAGTAACTGTGATGTAATCGCTTCCTGAGAAAGTCTGGAATTTCCTTTTAAGGCACACAATGATAAGCACAAAAAACAGTTTCCTGTCTGGTTCAAATACACAACCTGTACCTGCACTTATTTCAGGATTTGTGACAAATTTTTAGCCCAGGGTTTAAACTCTTCCTGCACTGAAAATCTTAAGAATTGTAACAAGACTGTCTTTTCTTGATAATTCTAGGTTCCTTATTTCACCTTTCAGTTAGAAGTAGCCTCCACCTGCAGAAAATCTGCTACAAACCAAAGACAATTGTAAGGTTCACCTTCCTCTGTTGTGAGCACAACTCGCTTTCTAGCAAATCCTATGTTCAGTATTGCAGCTCCCAGCCAGGGGTAGTTTGACTTAAAAAATATTAGCTGTTCGGGATTAAAAGGTCACTCATCCTGGGCCCCTACAGGATTCATTTTTTGCTGCAGCCAGAGGTGCTGCCCTCCTCTTTCCTCCTCATTTTGTTTTGCCCTGTACGTGCTACTGCCTTATCCCCACCTGATTACCCATGTCTTGTCCATTTTACTCACTTAACTGCTGACTGTAAATGGAGCAAAGAACTCTTGGCCACCGGGGGCTGTTTTCCATTGTTCATGTTGCTTTCTGCTCTCATGTCCCAATTTTCGGCAGCTTCATTCAGTCATGCTGTCATTCCGACTACTGGTTCTTTTTGCATTTGGAGGATGCAGTGGTAGCATTCGTGGTTGACCAACCGCTCCAGGACTGCCAAGTTCTGACATACTGGTATTTCTCCTGCCTCTGCTTCCTCCTGCTAGCTGGCACTTGGGTGTGTTATTACCCACCGGCTTGCCTTCGCTCCTCCATTCTCCCCTTTCCCTTCTGGCAACTACTTGGCTGTCCCAGTGCTCGTTGTCCCTGCCCTCACTCCAGCAGTCACTCAGTTACAGTGCATACTCGGGGTGCAGGTCACCTTTTTTGCACTGCCTGACTGCCGTCCAATGAACTGGGTAGAAGATGCATTTTCTGACTCTCATTTCTTCCTTGCTTCCTCGCATTTGGCTAACTTCCTGATACGGATGCCTCTGGTTTGCTATGTCCTCTCTGACATCCAGGATTTCATTATGGCACTTTCTGCCACCTAGGGAGTCTCTCTTTCTGGAATGCCACATTTACCTGTTTCTTGTGGGTTTCTACAGGTGACAGTTTTATCTCCATACTGCAGTCATACCCCGGCAGGCTTCTGAGGGGTATGTGACATATCATGTGTGTGTGGAGATCCAACCAGTGGGCATCAAAATATTTTCTTCGCTGTCTGGTCAGTCTGGGAAGACATGGATTTGGGTGCCAGCCTCTTTATTGCTTTCTCCTTTGTTTTTTCTGCATGTTGCAGTAGCGGTCCAGTACAGGGGTAAGTACAGTAATTTGTTTGGACAGCTGTGGCACAGCGCTCTGACTGGAGAATTGCTCACCTTGAGCACTCTCTGCTGTATGTTTATATAGGTATAACCCTTTGTCTGTTACATTATTTAACCTATTGATGGCGTCACATGCTCAGGAACCTTGCAGCTCTTTTTGTATCAGACCATTTTTCCTATTTTTTCGCTTATACCTGCCTTTCAGTTCATTTCCTGTTCCAGCAGTGATACCTGCAGCTGCATTTTGAAAATCTTGTATTTTGTACTTCCCATTGTGTTTCTTCACTGGGTCTTTCCTGGCCCATTCCTATCCTTGTTCCTTGAACCCTCATATGTTTCCTTGTTGCTCTCCACCTGTGTGTTTGAATGTTCCTTAGCTGTTCAGCTTCCACAATTTAGTTTTCTGTTGGTTTTGTTCATCTCTCCTACCTGTCCTTCACATCCAACCATTCTCATCCCATCCTGGCCATCGAGGAGTAGCTTCACTCAAGAAGTCTCGGCCTTTGGGGATTCTCTCCAGTCCAGCCCCATTGGTCTGCCTTCACTCATCCTACCTTTACATCCTGCTCCTTGTTGCATAGCTCACGCAAGCTATCACTCACTCAGTATGCCTCTCATTGTCCCTCATGCCCTATGCCACCTCTTCTCCCTGCTCCCTCGAATTGACTTGATATCCAGTCACGGACATGCTGGTCCACGATTTACCTCACTTTGACCTGCTCTGGTCCTCATTAACCATTTCTTATCTCATTGAACCTCCATTCATGGCTTCATTCTGTCATCAGCCATCAAAAATTCACTCCAGTCATGATTTCACTTGGCCTCTGGGTCTCCTTTCTCCCATCGCTTAATCCAGCATCCGCAGCCTTCCTGCCTCTCAGGTCCACGATGCCACTCCTCCAGTTCATTTATTTCACTTGCTCGATCGGTATACTTTGGCTGCCTTGTATGTCTCTGCTGCCTCCAGCTGGCAAACATTAGATATTTCTTTTGGGCATACATATCATTACTCATATGCCTCCTGATCGACCCATGGCTCTCCGGCTGCCTGTATCAGGTTCAAGACTCTGGTCATCATTCATCATTTTGCACCAGCCATCCGAGATTCACTCCAATCATGGCTTCACTCCATCATTGTCCATTGTCCATTTTGCTCCTATTGACCACTCAATCCGAGCATACCCTTTGGTTCCAGGCATGCCTTCTTGGCCTCAGAGTATACTTCCTCACTTCACTCAATCGTAGCATTCATCATCATCAGTCTTCTTCAGCCTCAGTCTTCTCACAAGCACATCTGGATATCCCTCACTCATCTGACCTACGTTTGGATTGACTCCTTCCCATTGACTACTCGAGCATACCCATCTAGGGTCCCTTCTGCATTATGTTCCTTCTTCAATCTGTGCTTTCTTTTTGGGGCTTTTTCTGTATCCAGTCATTTTCCCTACTTATATCCTTCTCTTTAACTAACATTCTCTTTACCGACATAAGTCCTCAAATCAAACGTCATCAGCCTGGAGAGAAGGTGATCTAGGCCTTGGATCCCCAGAGATTTCCTCCTTAAAGGGGGTTTTAATTCTCCTCCATGCCAATGGTCATAATATTAGTTAGATAGTGCTTTCTTCAGGTTAGTTAGTTAGGTTCCACTGTTGGATGGAGGTGGATGGTGGCCCCAGCCAGGGCCAGCTTTAGGCTTTTGTGGGCCCCCAGCAGAATTAGTGAAGTCATGGGGCCTCTCTACTTGGCCCACCTTTAGCCCATGTGTTTTACTGTAACCCATAAGTGCAAGATTTTAGTTGTGGTGCTTCTATAGGCGGGGAAAAATGGGCAGACTAGGTGGGCCAAGCAGTAGTTATCTGCCGGCAAATTTTATATTTCTTTGGTTCTATATATAGCTTTAGTATAATATAACCAGTAGTATTTTAATTTTTTTTTTTTAGGAGGACACAGCAGTGTCAGTTCTTGGGGCTGTTCTTCCCATCCCATCCATTGCTGCCTGTCCACCTCCTACTGACTGGATCATAGCTTGCTGAGGTATTTCATGACATAACCAGAAGGATCTGCAAAGTCCTTTACTGGTGTCTTAAAAATATATTGAGATAAAAAAATGTTTAAAAATGAATAAAGTAAACTTCTCTGGTTGGGGCCCCCATGAGCAGGGGCTCCCAGCGACCGCAGGGTTTGCTGGTGCCTAAAACCGGCTATGGCCCCAGCTTTCCTCTCTCTCCTTAGGAAGTCAGCCCTTATCATCTTCTCAGAATTCATTTATCATCCTCGTCACTTCAACACGTGACATTTTTGGATATTCTTTTTGGGCTTCTTCCTAACCTACCTTTAGCCAACACAGTCATTCCCGTGGCACCTGTGGGGGGGAACCTTCCTCTAGGATTCCTTGCGTCGTATTCCTACAGGGTGGTATATCACATGGTTAGAGAGGTGGAAAGCCACAAAGTAAATCAAGTTACACAAGCATCTCATATCTCATCCAGTTGCATAAGCACATCTAACCATAGTATTCTTCTTCATGCATTGTAGTAAACTTCCTGTGCAGGGTTGATGAAATCTGTCTGTAATCTGCTAGTCTGCTGGGATGCCGCTGCTGGGAACTTCTCAATAATCCAACATAATGACTTGGTACAAGACCACTAAACTAACAAAAGAGCTGAACTGTAAACTCGCTACTTAACCTGTGGTGAAATCGGTAGCCACGCATAAAAATAGGTATGCCTGTTCATAGGCAACCAGTTTGTTCAGCTACTGTTGAAGACATTCAAGAAGCATTTAAATACACTCATATTTTTAATAAGGCACATGGCTGAAATCTGCATTTAAAATAATTTGATTTGTGTATTTCTTATTATCCCTCCCGATGAAAGTCAGGCACCTGTGCAAACTGGCAATAAACAAGCTCACCAATTGCTATGGTAAATATTTAATTTAATAAGAAATAATTTAATAAGATAATTCTATAAATCTCTGTTGGTCCAGAAAAATGTATCAATTCACCTAGTTTGCGCATCTATTTAATAAGATAGTTGCAGGATAAAAAGCAGCATGATATGACAACGCTAAATAAACACCAACTTTTCGTGCTAAGTTCCATGCATTATCACGAGGTTTACTGGGCGACAACAATTTGAGTGAAAATAACTGAGCAACAAAATGCTTGACTGCACTTCCGGTGACCGCACACAAGAGGATCATTTTGAGCTACCGGTACATCACAGCTACTACAGCACCATTCACACATGGACGTGTATATTGTATGCAATACCACGTAAGTACTCCAGCCTGGTACATGTGTGGTACTCACGGACCACCTGCAGCATCCTTTCCATCAGATCCCGGTACCTCTTCCAACCACTACCATCAGTGCAGCCTGACACGACCTGCTCCATCCGAACATATGCCATCCTCTTCTCTTCCTGTATGCAGTCTAGGAATCTCCAGATATCTGGGTTGCAGGTTACCAGGTGGGTGTTAAACCCGTGATGCCATCCCTCAACAGCATTGTTGGTGTGGGCATGGCCACTCAGCACAGCATCGTAACAGTTCCACTTCTCCACAGAAAACATAGGCCTCCTCCATCCAGATTGGCTGATTGGATGGCTGATCCAAGTATCTTCAAAGTAATCCAACACTGGAAGCGGTGTCTCCTCATGCACCTCATAAAAGGGGTTTACCTCAGCTGCTCAAATGCATCCACCACATCCTGCATGGGTACAAAGGCTACGCCATCAGCATCTGACTATTGATAGCATATTCAGCATCACCAACATACCTTGCTGTGACTTCCTGGCATTGCGGCACACATCCCCAGACACATTGACTAAAATGAAAGTAGAACCCTTCACAATTGCAGTCAGGAAGACCATTTTAACAGCCCGTATTGCTGCCCTCTCCAAATCGAGCATAACAGATGCAGGACACATATCTGTGCACCACCCCTTCAGCCATCTCAATACCAGCTCATAAGACACTGCCCATGGACTACTCATTAGCATGTATACAGCAGGTATAACACAGCCATCCCGCAGACCATGCACCATATAGAGCTGTGTAAACATCAATTGACAGGCAAGAAACATACCATCCATGAACCATTCTTGGCTGTTTGATAGTAAGCTCAAAGCATGATCAAAGGCAGACATTACTGTGCAGTCAGTCCTCGCTCCACTGTTCCAGAGCAGGAAGAGCTCACCCGCTATTGTCCGGGTGTAGGACATTGGTAACTCAAGCTCATCTGAAGTTGCAGGTGAAACAGGACACATCTTCTCAAACTGACGGATCCTCTGCACCATCCACAGAGACAACCGAACATCCAGCAGCATTCCTGCCACTGCAGCCATAGCAGCAGATGTACTCTCGATAACAACCTGAGCCGTACTCCCGGAAGGGTCCTCGCTCTCTCTCGCAGGTCAATCATTACCCTACAGGCTCCCACATCTGCAGCATCGGGGGCATGATTGTGCTCTCTCCCCTCATACACAATGTTATCGGCAATGGTGTGGAGATGTGCGGGACAATCGTATCTATGATACTCCCCACACCTCCAATAAACTTTCTCCCATATCGCCTTGTCGCGATGGAAAACATATCCACCATACACCAAGAGAGGGATGCTCCTCTGGCTATGTATGAATTTGACCACCATCCTCGCAAACACCTACCCCAGGATACAACCCCACTTTAATAGTCATGTGCTCCTCTGTCACACAGGAGGTTATGCCCCCTGCAACCCCCATGGGGGTCTGTGCCCCCCGAACCCACCCTATCTTTTAGATTCTAACTCCACACACACTACACCCTGATGGTGGGGGTAGGCTACAGATCCAGTTGCCAAACAGGCTGTCACTCTAATTGCATCCACTGTCTATTGTGACAGTTGCTCATTAGTGTGCATGCTGTTATTGTGCAGTCGCTGAATCTGCAGTTGCTGTAATGTATTCATGCACATAACTTTGCCATAATTGACTCGCTATAATGACGTGATACCTTGCAGGTTTGCCCAATTTTTCTCTAGAGGAACTGTGCCCTTTCACACTAGTTGGCACTCTGCTTCAGGCTTTGGAGCAGCCTTCTCCTTTGCACATATTTATTATTATGTAAATTGTGTATTGTGCATGTTTTATTCTATTTTATATTATATCATATTATGTTATATAAGGCACTCTGGGTGAGCTCGTTCAGATGGGGGTGGGAGAAATAACAAGCATTTATCAATGCCGAATGTTTGCATGCTGGTATTAGCATTGGAAATGCAGGAGTTAGACAGATGCAGAATAGGAATGGCAGTGAAGTATTGAAGTTCATGCTGACCCCACCTCCATCCTGTAGAGATGAACAGGCATTGGGGTAAATGTTTTGGTCGCTGTCCATGACAGTCATGCCATGTCACCTCACCCTATTCTGCAGACACCAACACGTGTTGAGGTGTGCCTTAGGGTGTTTGGCATTACAGTCACCTCATTCCATAAGGACATATGCTGAAATGGGCACAGCATAGGAGAATGGGGTGAAGTCTGGGGCTGAAGAGTCCAAGGTACACCTTGATGCCTGTCAGTAGCTGGGGGTGGGATGGCATGAGCAGTACAGTTGGCAATCCAAAGGCACACCCCGACGCCTGTCAGTCTGTACAGGGTAGGATGTTATGGTTAGAAACCCTAACACCTCATGTGTTTGTTGGTATTCACACTACAAATTTTCAACATGGCCTTTTTGTGACCCCACCTCATGAAAGCATTTGGGACCTCTTTTCATGAAGAGTGGTAGTGTTATTTTGTCAATGTGTCCCAACCATTGACTTCCAACAGTGACAGGGCCATTCTGCACCACATCTACGAAAACACAGATTGGGCAGGATGTGAAGAATGACAGCTGTACCATCCATAGGGAGGTGTGAAGAGATGGCAATGTTGAAAATCTGTAGTGAGAATATTAAAAATGCTCGCACTTCCGAGCATACGTGGAAACTGCACAATGCATGCGCATAACACAGTCATATTATGGACTTTAATCACCAAATTTTTAACATAGGCATTTAGGACCTCTGCTCGTGAATAATGTCACTGTAATTTTCTTAACGTGTCCCGAACACTGATTTCCCACAGCAACCATGCTATTCTGCACCGGAAGTGCAAAGACACATTTTGGCCAGGATGTGAAAAATAACCACTGTACTGTTCATAAGGAGGTGTGGAAAAATGGCAATGTTGAAAATCTGGAGTGCAAATATTACAAATGTGTGAAGTTATGAGCGTGCATGGAAACTGCACAATACATGTTCATAACACAGTCATTTTATGGACTTTCATCACCAAATTTTCAACATAGACATTTTAGGACCTCTGCTAATGAACAGCATCACTGTGATTTTTGTAATGTGTCCTGATTGCTGATTTCCCCACAGCGACTGCTCTATTCTGCGCTGGAAGTGCGAAAACACATTTTGGCCAGGATGTGAAAAATGACAGCTGTACTGTTCATAAGGAGGTGCAGAAAAATGGCAATGTTAAAAATCTGGAGCAAAATATTGCACATTTATGAAGTTACGCCGCAGCAAGAGGCAACTGCGCAATGCACGCTCATAAAACAGTCATTTCTTGGAATTTTTCCACCAGATTTGCAGCATAGACTTTTTGAGAGCCCACCTTATGAACACTGGCACTGTTGTTTCATTAATCAGTCCCGAAAGGTGATTCAGCGCAGTGACCGCAAAATCACCTTTCAGGACTGAATAACCCCATAACAGTGGCTGAATTCATGAGGAGGGGTCCCAATAACCCCATGTTGAAAATGTGGTGCCAAAATTCCCCAAAATGTGTGAGATATGTACCAAATTTGAAAAAACCCTATTTATGTCATTATACAGCTTACCAGCATTTCCTCATTTCGCAGTCAGCTTTGAAGAGTGCAGACATGTTCCCGGTCCACCAAAGATCGTCGCGCTGGGCTCCGGAGGTAAGTATGGTGTGTTTGGGGGGGTGTGGGGAGGCAGGGTGCACAGAGGGTGGGAGTGGTTTGGGGAGAGGCTGGCGGACTCGATGAGGGACCGTTTTCTGCTTTACAGAGGGGGAAAAAAAACATTGCGGGAAGTTTTTTTTTTTCAACAGAGACATTTGGAACATGGGATTGGGCTCCCAGCATGCCAGTCGACTGTTTTTTGGGGCGGGCAGGAGCCGATGGGGGATTGGGCACCCCTGTCGGCACATATGGGGAGGAGCAAGAGCCGACAGGGATTGGGCACCCCCCTTGGCAGAAAACAATGGTTTTATTTTGGAAGGGCATTATGCCAATGGGAAGTGGGCTCCCCCATTGGCAACTGAAATGGGGATGGAGATTGAAGCTGACAGGGATTGGGGACCCTGTCAGCAAACAAAAACTGTTGTGAGGGGGCACATGCTGCCAAGGGGGACTGGGCACCCCCTCAGCAGTGGAGGCTAATTAATATTGTTTGCAAACACGGCGGCAAGGTGCTGCCATGTTCACAAACAATATAACAGTCGGCAACGTTCCACCTAGCAATGATGGGTCGCTCCCTCATTGCAGCAGAATGGCTGACGCTGCAATGATGAGGTGGTCCCTGATTACTGTGGCAAAAATGTTAGAAGTTGGTGGTACTTTTGAAAGCCAGTGTCATCAACACACTGTGCCTCCATTGGTGCACCACTGCCAAGCCCCCAAATGCAATGCCTCCATTCACTGTCACACTGCCGCGCCACCACAACCCACTTCTCACCTAAGCTGACACGTTTCTTGCACTTGCATGCAAGCAGACATAAAAATTACTTAACTATATCCCTGTTTCAATACATAAGCAATAACATATGGTAGGATGTTCGTTAAGCTATGTCTCATATGCTGTGGGTGTGTTGTGAGGCATGAGACACAGCCAAGTGACTTCAGCCAACTAGGAAGTGTAGTGAGCCTTATACACATCCTGGAGTGTGTTATTGCACTTTTATGAAACAAACTTGTCATCAATTATTAATTCAAATTTGAGTCATTATAAATTATTATAAAATGGATTGTTAATCCTGTTTCTGATTGACTAGGTAAGCACCAATATACTTATGTTAATCACACATGACTGTACAGTTGGAACAAGTTCAGACAGTGGGATTTGTAATTTGGGTAAATTACAGACAGAATTCATAAGCTACACCACTCATCCTCTATTGCCATCACAAACATGGCTGTTACTTTTACTCATTGAAAACCTCCAACTAGGTTGTAGTGTAGGGGTGCGTGAAAAATAATTCCACTGGTGGAATTTCGGCAAAATTCATTGTTTTGTTTCCACGAAAGTTCGGAAATCATTTCTCCAACTTTTGCGGAAATTCTGCCGAAAACTGGAATACATGTAAGAAATGCGGGTTAATGTATTAAACTGTGGGAAAAAAACTCCACAGAACTGATCACTGTCAGTGTTCAGTTCTGCGGCTTACGTGTTAAACTGCAGAGGAAAAAAAAAGTGCAGAAGTAATGAAAACCACAAATAATTACATGGTATATGGCGAAATATTAAGCAAGAGACTTTATGTCCGCATAACCTGTAAAAAGTCCACAGTTCATAATTAAATGTCACAGTACTAAGTGGAAATCCGCAGTTATTTGGTGTAAGTTCAGAATTTTCGCGGAACTTCCATGATGGCGGAAATCTACAATGTCGCCAACCCCTACTCTAGTGTGTGTGTGTCTATATATGAATGTGCATGTGGGGGAGGCATCCTGCTGGTGAAACTGAGCAGAATATTGAATTCTTATCTTCCATGGCATCCACACATTGCAGTTGAATTCTGCAGGACTATTTTCTCTGTGGTGTAAGAATACATTTTAAAATTACAATAGGAAGCTCTTTTTAACCCAAACCATTTCTTCTACTTATTTTAAAATTTTAATTCATTTTATAATCACAATATGACACTCCAATGTATGCATTGTTGTGGGATAATGGCACTTCTCGGGTGTCTGAAGACACTCAGTGATGCCTCATGCCTTACAACACACCCAAGGTGTGCCATTAGAAACACAGAAACATAGAATTTGATGGCCACAAGGAGTGCTTGGCCCACCCAGTCTGCCCATTTCCCTACCTGATGGATAAGCAGCAGATTCTAGTTAATCATCAGCTTACTTCGTCCCTACCCCCCACTAGAATTTCCTTATGCCTGTCCCATGCATTCTTGAATTCTCCCACTGTTCCTGACTCCACATTCTCCTCAAGGAGGCTGTTCCATGCATCCACAACCCCCTCTGAAAAAGTACTTTCTAACATTACCTCTGAGCTGTCCCCCCTCCATCTTCAAATTATGCCCCCTTTTTCTTGCACATCTCTTCTTCTGAAAGATGCTACCCTGTTGGACTTTGTTAATTCCCTTGAGATACTTGAAAGTTTCTATCATGTCCCCCCTCTCCCTCCTTTCCTCAAGGGTATACATATTAAGCTGCTTTAGGCTCTCCTCGTATGTCTTCTGGTGCTGACCCTGCACCATTTTGGTTGCACTCCTCTGAACGGCCTCCACTCTGTCTATGTCTTTGCGGAGATGAGGTCTCCAGAATTTCATGCAGTACTCCAGAAGGGGGTCTCACTAACTGTCTGTACAGAGGGATAACAACTTCCTGTTTTCTACTGTTGATGCCTCTCCCTATGCATCCCAGTATCCCCCCAGCCCTCCTCACTGCCTTCTCACATTGCTTACCCACCTTTAGGTCATCTGATATAATTACTCCTAGGTCTCTTTCAATTTTTATTGTTGTTATTAACTCATCCCCCATTGTGTACTCTTCCCCTGGGTTTTTTTCCCCAGGTGCATTATCTTGCACTTCTTTGCATTGAATCTGAGCTGCCACATATTTGACCATTCCTCCAACCTTGCCAAGTCCCTTTTCATCCTTTCCACCTACCTTGTGTATCAACCCTGTTGCAGATCTTTATGGCATCTGCAAAGAGACATACACTTCCTTCCAGGTGCTCTCCAATGTCTCTTATAAAGATATTAAAGAGGACTGGTCCCAGTACTGAACCCTGCGGTACCCCGCTAGTTACCCTTCTTTCTTTACTGTGGACCCGTTTACTATTACCCTTTGTGTCCTGTTGTCCAGACAGTTTTCTATCCAGGCTACCACCTTGGGACCCACTCCAAGGCTGACTAACTTGTATATTAATCTGTTGTGTGAGACTATGTCAAATGCCTTGCTAAAATCTAGGTAGGCCATATCCACAGCACCTCCCTGGTCTACTGCTTTGGTCACCCAGTCAAAGAAATACCCCATGTAAATGAATATTCTGCCATGTATTATTGCTTAATGGTTGTTTATTAGTCTTTTTAGAGTGTGAATGCATAGTTGTTACAGAGTTCTGTAGAATATTTTGATGACTGATTTTTGCATTGGAAAAATACTGAAGTTTGTTTAGTACACAGGCATTTAGCACTCTGAAGTATTGCATGTCGCAGGCCCTGTAATCTGATTCAACCAATCAAAGTGCAGAATTTAACCTAGAACCATAGATGTTTGTTGACAGAAAAAGACTCATGGTCAAGGCCACTGGTTTTCATTTTTTACTGGAAAACTCAGTAAAATTCTGAAATTTGGACTACATGCACACAGGTAAAAACAAAGAATTTTGCAGAATTTGGCATTTTATACCAGATCAGTAAATCTACAGGACCTGTATTTTTCGTATAATTGTTTCCTGTACTAGTTTTAGTTTGTGTCATTTAATGCTTTGCATGTTAAGCCTTCTTTATTCAGATTATTTATACACATACTAGAAGAATGACAGTAGAATCCAGAAATTCGACTTAACAATTGCCAGTGCAATTCCCGGAATTTCAGGTCTTGAAAATGGAATGTCATTACTTTAATCACTATAAATCAGTGGCCTTGATCATGGTCCATCTTGTCTGTCTGGTTTCTGCTAGGCCCTCAGCAGTCTAGCACTGGCAAGGCCTTAAGTGGATCAATCATTCCTCAGTTCTGTTTGGACTAAATCCTGTCCACATTAATCCCACCCCATCATCTTCAAAAGTTCCATGTGTCTATCCCGCCCCCTTCTCTTGAAATTGTAAAAATGTGTTCCCACAGTAGAGAAATGGCTATAAGCCATGAGCAAGCTTGCAGATAATGAAAAAGTAGTAGAGTTTATTTCTTTTGGGTGCCCTACCCCAAGAGCTCAGGCTGGCCTTACAACAAAGTACAAAAATATACAATTACAACTACAGCAATGAGAAACAGACAACATAAATACATAAAATTCCACAAACTCATTAAAAATCTAAAAACAAACTGATTCCCATGCTGACTTAGGTCCTGTAATAGATTCCTCAGGTCCCAAAGGTATGCTCAAACATGAAGGTCTTAAGATAAAAAGCTCAATGAATGGTGCCTCCCAGAGGTAACCTGGCAATGAGTTCCCAAGGACTGGGGCTATTAATTCAAATGCCTGGTCCCTCAAAGATTTCAGCCTAGCCCTGGGGACCTCCAGGAGGGCTTCTCAAGCTGATCTGAGAGAGCGAGATGGGGTGTGTGGATGCAGCAACTCCTACAGGTAGCCCAGATGCAACCCATGTAGGGCCTTGTAGGTCAGAAGACCTACTTTAAAGATGATGTGCCAGAGCACGGGCAGCCAATGCAGTTCTCACAGCACCAGTGTAATATGACTGAACCTCGAGTGTCCAGTCAATCACTGGGCTGCTGGGTTCAACAAAAGCTGCAGGTGCTGCATTGCACTTCCTCTGACCCCAAGGTAGAGTGCATTATAGTAGTCAAGCCTCGAGGTGATGAAAGCATGTACCAGCATGGCCAGGTTGCTGGGGGGAATAAAGGACTTAATTTGGGCAATGTTCTGGAGATGGTAAAACCTGGTCCTGACAACAGTCGATACCCGAGCATCAAGTGTCACCTCATTGTCCAGAAAAATGCCCAAATTCTTCAATTTTAGGGAGGCCTTCAGTTCAGTCAGGCCAATAAAAAGTCCCAACCTATCCACAAAGGCCCTGTTCCTCCCCTTTGACCAAGCTCAACCACCAGCAACTCAGTCTTCCCCAGGTTAAGTCCCAGCCAGTTCCATGACGTCCAAGCCTGGATCTCGACCAAGCACTTATTTAGCACAACGACTGTGTCAGATCTCCTGGATGCAAAGGACAGGTAGAGCTGCGTATCATCAGCACAAAAATGAAAGCTCAGCTCATACCACCTTATGACCTCATCCAGGGGTAGCATGTACATTGCAAACAATGTGGGGGAGAGGACAGAGCCTTGGGGAACTCCACAGGACAGGTCCTTTGGGTCCGAGGAATACTTCCTCAATATCACCCTCTGAGACCTGCCCCAGAGAAAGGACTCAAACCATCTGATGACCTTGCCATTGAGTTCTACATGCTCCCTTAGCCTGTCCAACAACACCCCATGGCCCACAGTGTCAAACACTGAGGAGAGATTGAGGAGGATGAGGAGGAATCATTTTTGTTGCTCTCCTTTGGACTGACTCTAGGCAGTCCTTGTCCTTTCTTAAAGGAGAACTGGCTTGAACCTCTAAAGCCTGTGTAGAAGCTGCATTTGTAATACTATTTCACATTCTGTTTTAGTTCCATCTGTACTGGCCTTTTAATAGATTCACCAGGTATTTCTGCTTTACACTCTGGTGGGCAGTGCCATTTTAGAACAGTATGATTTACTTTATGTCCTTGTGTAACACCCCCCCCAATCTGGGAGCTTACCTTTGGCCCTAGTTCCGGTTCTGCTCTTCCTCCAAAGTGCCTCCTGAATGCCTGCCATTTTTGTTGGTGTCCCCCAATCCTGTTGTGCTCTTGGTGCCCCAGAAACAGCCCAAGTGTGATTTTAATCAGTTTTGGGCTCCAAAATCCAAACCACAATCTCCCGCTATTGTCAGTGTACAAAGGTGCAGCGAGGATTGTGCAGGCACAAGTAGCGCCTCTGATGTACTGACCGCTGTCTAGAGGTCGATCAGAAATTCTCACCCAGTCATGGTATCTGTGTTAGTCAAAGTTGGGACCACTGACCACAACAAGGGCTATGACAGCCCACTAATAAAAATAAATTAAAAGATCTCCGAAGTGTTAGTGATCAGGGCTCATGAATATTAATGAGTAAGAGCCTGATTGTAATTAATATTCATGAGGGTCCTCTGCCCTTGGGGAAAACTGTAAGTTTCAGATGCTGCTGCAGGGAAACAAATGAAAATAAAATAATAGCAGCAGTTGCCAAGGACTTCGGGGGACAAATGTTTAAAAAGGGGGAAATGAATAAAAATAAATAAGTGTTTTTCTGGCTGCACCAGTAACTGTTGGGACACAGAGAAAATAGCCTGCCAGCTGCAAAAACCATGGATGGAAAATATTGGCAGCAGTGACAGGTTATTGATTGATACGAACAGCTAAAACTGGGCAGTGACAATACTGACACACATGCAGCTATAGAACTGTGGGGCAAGTGGGCAATTAAATAATTATTCTGTCTGAACCAGGACTTTATCTGGGACAGTGTTAATTCTGCTTAAGGGACTGTGTAATTAGCAGCCATTACAGAGCAGCAACAGCCAATCAGAAAGCTGGGATTTTTTAGCCAGGACTTGTGGGACTTTTGCCAAAGCTCATGGGAAACCACCAAGTGCTTATGGGGAACTGCAGGGACCTAAATTCAAGCGCCAAAATAGCAAACCAACTGTGCATTGAGGGAGGTTAAAGAATAAGTCATTTTTGTGACTGATAAGCCTTCTAGCCAGTCAGAACCAAAGCAACCAATAGCCTCGGCCAATAGGGAGCGTCAGGAGAGCTCCATAAAAGACAGTGTTTCAGCAGATTTTCAGATTCAAGTGGGAGTCCCCCCCCCACAGGGGTGGGGGCTAAGGCCGCCAGAAGACCAGATAGGCCTGGAGATCCATTGTAATCCTAAGTAAAGAGGGGTTTTGTTCTTCTTTGCCAGAAAATAAATCAGTAGCTGTCTAAGCAAAACCTGCTAGTCTGGGAGTTGCCAGAAGATGTCCTCCAGGGGCTAGCCAAATCCTTTCCATGTTTAGGAAAAATGTGGGTCCTGCAGCTTGATGCCAAGCCAGCAGTGAGAGCTGAACCTGCCTCAGTAGTGAGAGTGCTGATGTCTTCAGGAACCTCGGATGAAGGAATGCCATTTCTGTGAGGATGCCTGAGTCAGTAACCTTGTACCTTCAAGTGCAACTAAAGAAAAAGCTTTATGGGGCAGCCAAGCCCTACAGAACCATTTAGAACTGTTTGCTGTCTGCACCCTAAGTCCAATCAAAAGCCTAGAAAGGGTGAACAACTGCCATGTGACCAGAAAAGGGTCCTGTTAAAGCTAAAAATAAATGTGTCTGAAATGTGTTTGAATTGCTAAGTGCCTACAGGATTGGAAGGGGAGTACTCAGAGCCGGGGCTCTTCCTGACTTTGTCTGGGATGTCCAGTATTTGTCCGTTTGGAGCTGTTAAGGGCAGTGATTGCCCAAAGGATTTTATTTATTGTCATGACATCCTGTGGAAGCTGTAAACTCCAGCCATTGTGACGTGGGACTGAGACATTGAGATTCGTGTTTGAAAGAACTGCAATAACTGTTTTAAATTGCTAAATTAACAGTACAATATTGTGAAAGTATAGTAGTCTGATATGGAACGTGAGGAACCGGGTCACCCTAGCCTTCGGGAGCAAGTACCCACTGAAAAATCTAAAGTGGAAATGGACCATGGTGGCCACACTGGCCCATGGTGGAAGAACTAAGTTATAAATGTGCTGAATGTTCAGGAAATATAAATGTGCTAAATGTAATGTAACCGGCTGGTTGCACCACAAGTGCTTTTGCACCAGATCTAGAGACTGTAAATAGTTCAAGTGTTTAATATTCCAAGCTAAGCCTTAATCTTCTTAATTAGCCAGCCAACGTACAGCTGCAACATCTATCAGGCCTGTACCTTTATGGACTGTGGCTACTAGGTACCCAGGTTAAGGTTGGGATTGCAGGGTGTCGTACCAAATGTTGAGGACTGGTACCAGTGAGGGTAAAATAATAATATTGTGTTATCTGATTTATCTAGCCTAGTTAGATAGCCAGGGCTGTGGTTATTCAAAAGGTTGGTGGGGAATGTGATTTCTGAGCGATTTAAAATGCAGCTGCTGATCTAATTTCAAACCAGATCAAAATCATTGAACTAAATGTAAATATTGTGAATGTGTAACCTCTCTGCCTTTCTTCACCCATCCTAAGTCCCTCCCCATGTAATTAAACTTTGTTATTGTTGTTTTGCAGATACCTGTGTTGTGAGCATATTATTAGGTTCCAGTCATTAAATGGTAAAATGTATTGAATGTGGAGAATAGTTATCGGCAAGGCCACTGTTTTTCGGTTTTTACCAGAAAACCTGGTAAAATTCCGGAATTAGGGCTGCCTGAAAACTGGTAAAAACAAAGATTTCATGGAATCTGCCATTTTGCATTAGATCAGTAATTCTACAATACTTGTATTTTTCTTATAATTGCTTCCTGAACTATTTTCAACTTGCTTTATTTAATGCTCTGTATATTAAGCCTTCTTTTATTCTGATTATTTATACACACACACTAAAAGAATTACAGCAGAGTCCCGGCAAAATCCGGAAATTAGAATAACAATCACCAGTGCAATTCCGGAATCTGAAGTATTGAAAATGGAATTTCAGTGTTTTAATCACCGTAAATCAGTGGCCTTGGTTATCGGGTCATATTCTGGGGTGGTTTATGGTAATGTGTGTGTATACAGCATCCCAGAGTGTTGTACCAGGTTCCAGGCTAGCCCACTTAAATCTATACTCTGGGTGGAGGCACTGTGCAATGTAATATCTTGGATGAGAACCAGTTTAAAGTAAATCATGGGAACCCAGGTCCCTCAATCTACATCCCAGGACGTAGGCAGTGGTAGTAGCCCTTGGAGTGGTGTCACCTAGGGTTATGCTTGTTACACAACTTACATTGTTTTCACAATGCATTCATGTTCTACTCTGGAACTCTGGTGGCTCCAAAGGGGACATAAACTACATCATACAGTTCTAAAATGTCACTTACCAATAGTGTGTTAATCAGAAACACCCACAGTGTTTACTAAATGACCATTTAAGATGGAACAATAACAGAAAGGGATCAAATATATGAAAAAAGCATCTACTGGGAAAAATGACTTACAGGTTCAGCACAGTTCTCCTTTAAAGGGGAAAAGTCAGCACTAAGATCCCCTCACTCAAGGCTGGTGCTGGTCCCAATTTGTACTTTGTGTGCAAAAACATTTTTTTACATATTGTTTACTGCAGTACAGTAGATTACATCAGATTTTTTCTGTTGACTTACAAACTGACATTTTTTTGTAACAACAAATCCCAGAATGCCCTGCAGTTGACATCAGAGGAGGGCTGCGGCAGTGGGAGATTCAATAGCCTGCAGTGCATGTCAGAGTTTGTATAAGCTCAGATCTTTTGTTTGCTGGTCCCGCTGTGCTCTGTGGGCTAAGCACAGTCCAAGAAAACTGTACTTAGCACCGGGAGATGAGTGGGACTGGCAAACATCTGACTGGATGTTATAAAAGCTCTAATATGCCATGCAGGCTTTTGACTCTCTAGTTGCTGCAGTCTTCCTCTGATGTCATCTGCTGGGGATTCTGGGATTTGTAGCTGCAGAAAATGTCAGCTTGCAAGTCAACAGATCGGTCTGATACAATCTACTATACTGCAGTTAACAGTAAGTAAAAAAAAAGTTTTTGCATGCAAAGTGCAAATTGGGACCAGCACCACCCTTGGACATTGGGATCTCATTACTGACTATTGCCCTTTAAATGAGGGTTCAAGAACTGCACACAGTACTCTGATTGTAGCCTCACCAAGGACCTGTACATGGAGAGGATTACTTCTTTCTGAATTCTTAAGAAGGCTCTACCAGTGCATCCCAACATCCTGAAAATTCTCCAATATGCCTTGTTACATTGGGCAAAGATCTTGAGACTGTCACTAATTATAACTCCTGGCTCCTTCTCATCTGTGTTCTGGTCCAGTCATACCTCTCCCAAAATCAATAATCAGTCCATGAATTCACCCTTGTCAAGTGCATTACCTTGCATCTTTTGGCATTAAATGCCTTGCCAGATCTTGGACCACCTCCAATTTTTTTCAGGTATTGTTTCATTGCTGTTATAACCTCTTAATTATCCACCCTGCCTCACATCTTGGTGCAATGTGAAAACAGCCTTCTTGCTCTGGATCCTTTCACCAATCTCTCAAATGAACACATTGAAGAGTACCAGAACTAGGACTGACCTCTGTGGCATCCCACTTGTTAACCTCCTTACATCAGAGTATGTACCATTTAGTACTATATTTTGGGTTCTCCCCTCCTAGCCAGGTTCCCACCCATCTAGTGATTTCTCTGTAACTCCTAGGTCCCCCAGTTTCCTTACCAGCCATTTGAGGGTCACAGAGCCAAAGGCCATGCTGATGTCCAGGTACAGGACTGCCAGCACTTGGCCTTTGTTCAATGACTGTGACAAGGTATTGAAGAACTCGGTGAGGTTTGTCTAACAGGACCTCTGCATCATAAATCTGTGCTGCTTCTCTGTCCCATTTCATAACATCTAGGTTTTCAGAGACAAGGAGTGGCCCAGTGGTACTAAGATCCTCACTCTTCACCTCCAAAAAATAAAACCCTAGAAGACAGGACTTCAGGTGGGGAGGTCGCTAAGATGGAAGCTTGAATTGAGCGTTCTCTGTCAGCTGCTGCTACTTTTGTTCATAATTGCTCCTGTGGAAGTGCTTTACCTGACAGTGAAGGGTGCGATTTTCCATTAGAAGCCCTGGGTATCAGAACAGACTGCTTTGTTTTTCTGAACTGGTCCATTTGGTGGAGGTTTTGCTACAATGCATCACAGAGGCAGAGGGCCTGAGGAAAGAGTTCAATAGTGGCAGCAACTGATAATCTCACCGTGGTCTGTAAGGATGATCTGGTAGATATTAGATTTATTATTCAATCTCTGGTCCAAGATAGTCCTACTATAAAGGCTGCTGTTAGTACCTTAGAGTGCTGTGTGGAAGAGGCTGAACAATGCATATCTGGGACGGAGCTTTACGCTATGCAGGTGAACTCTATAAATGTTCGTCAGAAGGACAGAATTGTTCAGCTTGAGCGGTGGGTACATGCGCTCACTTTGAAAGTTGATGACCTAGAGAATCGAAGTCATCAGAACAATATTAGAATTGTTGGTCTCCCCGAGGGTACAGAAGGGGACTGTATGTTTGACTTTCTTCAACTGTTTTTCCCTAGACTACCGGCCTATGACTGGGGCCATCTGCTTGAAATTGAATGGGCGCACCATTTCATGGGTCCCCAGCCCCAACGAAGTTCCACTCCCCACCCTATCCTGGTCTGATTTCTCTGTTTTACTATCAAGGAGCTGATCTTCTGCCTGGCCAGGTACCATGGGTCACTTAAATGGAATGGCCACCTAGTCCAGATTTTCCAGGACTTTTTGAAGGATCTTGCAGACCGACGCAAGGCTTTCACTCCAATCAAGAGGCAGCTGGCTGAGCAGCACACTAAGTTTGCGTTGAAATATCTTGCAGTGCTGACAGTTCTATGGCAAGGGGTCTGGCATCATTTTGAGACCCCTGGTGCAGCAGACAACTTTCTTTTATCTTTGGGGGAACAAATCCAGTTTGAATAATGAGGCTCCTACTTCAAACCGTGAGGAATGGGGCTGTAAGCCGACTACTGATAGTGCACAAGCTGGACTTTGTTGAGGACCTTCTGGTGGCTGGTCACTTCCTAAGTGCTTGAGGGAATATAAGAAGAGCTCTCATCCCTCTAGAGTTAGCAGCACTTGTCAGATTTCTGCTCCTGGAGGGGTCGGGGACTCTGTGTGGGTCCTGCTCCAATTCTCCTTCTCCTGTGAAGGATTGCTCTCCCACTCTGGTCTCTAAACACCCCCGACTCTCTCCTGACCACACTGTGTACAGTGTGTTCGGGGATGAAATGGGATGACATCCATCAAGAGGAGTTGGTGCAGGTGACACAAGAGGTGGCAGCATGTGGGAACACGTTGTCGCAAGCTGCAATGGCTTCTTCTTATCCTGCTTCTATGCAGATTGTGGCAGCACCCACTGTCATAGTGTCTAAGGGCCCATCAGTGTGTGGAGCAGTGGGAGTTCTGGAGACTGCTCCTGCTTGATAGTTTTATAACATGGTCTTCATGACAGCTGTAATCTGCTTTATCACTACTAGTTTCTGAGGTTAACCATTTCTTCCTTTTACAGGTCTGTTCCCGAAGGACATCTGCTTCAGGATGAGATATGACTGGGACATGGTTCACTATTCTTAATGTATAATTTGGGACTCCATTGTATGCCTAACTTGCAGGGGTGGTTTACCTGGTTCTTACTGCCATCATGGAGCCTCGGGAGCTAGCTGTTATGCTATGGGGGGGTGTAATCCGGGTCAGCGGGGCTTCTTTTGCTGGGCATTATGCAATATCCGCCTCAGGATGGTGGATGTGTTTCTAGGGTTTTAATGGGGAGCATGATTGTCAGCTGTTACTTCAGTGGGGTTGGGCAAACTGGTGCAGGGGCGACAGGAGCAGTGCTGGTTTGCTCGTTCTATACCTGGTGGGCTGTGGTTGCATCTCTTAGCTAGCTGGGGGTTGGGGCATTGGGTGTAGGGGATCACTACCTTTTTCCTATTCCTTCTGCTTGGTTTATGGGGGTTGGTACATGGGTGCAGTAAGTTTTTTTGCCTTTGGCTTCTGTGTTTGTAAGGGAGGTGGCATGGGGGTTTGGGTAAGCGATGGGAGTTGGTTAGTATTGGCAACCAAGTGTGTTGCAGGTTGGCTGATTATTCCTGTTTTGGGGGGACTGTTCTTGCTATCATTGTTTTTTGGTTCTTTCTAACTCTTTTGTTTATATCACAAAGGGGCGTTAATGTGAGGGTTTGCTGGGGGGGTTTGTTGGATGCTGGCTTGTGGGGTGAGCTACCTACCATCAGTGGGTGTGTATATTTCTTCCTTTACTGGTTTTGTCATTTTCAATTGTTTGTTATATGGTGCAGCTGTCATTTATAAATTGGAATGTTCAGGGTTTAAATATCCCCATTAAGAGAAAGAAGGTGCTCACCTACCTAAAATCATGTAATTGTGATGTTGCTGTTTTACAGGAGACCCACCTCTTGAAAAAGGCAGCAACTATGCTTGAGAGGGGTTGGGTAGGTAGAGCGTACTCCAGCTCTTTTTCATCCAAGAAAAAAGGGGTCTCCATTTTGATAAAACGTGGGTGCCTCCTAATTGTGGATGATTGGGCATCAGATAAGGAGGGTAGATGGTATTGTTGGTGGGCAGGGTGGAACTAACTCCCGTTTTATTGGTCAATGTTTATGATCCAAATGCAGACTCCCCAGAATTTTTCTCTCAGTAGATCCAGAGCATTGTTGACTGGTATTCACCACCTATGGTGCTCATACTGGAGGGAGATTTTAATTTTGGTCCTGATCCGGTGGTTGATAGGTCCCCTATGGAAAAAGGGCCCCTTCACATCAGTGGTCTCGGCTATCCTGTTTTGTTTCTGTGGAGAATTTCAGCTGGCAGATTGTTGGAGAGTTCTCCATCCTACTTTCAAAGATTTCACTTTTAGGTCTCCTAGGTCCTGGTCCTATAGCCTGCTAGACTATTTCGGTGCAGTTCAGCTATATTGTAGGATGTCCTGGAGATCAGTCATAGACTGATTCTTTTATCGGATCATGCCCCCATTTTTCTTGTTTGGGAGCCCCGTCGGACGCTTACAAAGTCTTCATGTTGGCATTTTAACCTTGATCTGTTGTAATTGGGGAATTTCTGTTAGTGACTGGTGGGGGGGAAGATCGATTTTTATTTTTTGACTAATTCTTCCCCGGTGGTTTCTTCTTTTGTGGTATGGGATGCTTTTAAAGCCTTCCTCCAGGCCAGAATTATTTCTTATGCCTCTTACAATAATAAGCAGTGAAATGAGATGATGGAGACCTTGATGAGGAAAATTAGACTTCTTGAACAGGAGATCTGTCTGTCTTTGGTTGTTTCGGAGGAGAAGGTCCAGGCTTTGCTTAGTTACAAAGATCAACTAAATGTGACCTTTCAGAAGAAGGCTCAAAGGGCTTTGTTTTTCACTAGGCAGGCTTATTGGGAGTCAGGATAAGGCCAGTAGGCTGTTAGCCTATAGGCTGAAAAAGAAGGCAATGGTGGCTCAAGTTTCCTGTTTACAGGATGGGGGGAACTGTCTCGGTGGCAGAAGCGATAGCGGAACAATTTGGGGATATTTATTCCCTGTTATGTCAGTCATCTGTAAACCCCTCACAAAGGGATTATGAGGCCTTTTTTGTTTACTGTATGGTGCCTCATTTGGTGGAGGATGTAGCATCGCCAGCCTAGGAGGACATCTCTCTACAGAAAGTCCAGAAGGCTATTAAGTCCCTAGCTGTAGGTAAGGCACCAGGCCCAGATGGGCTTAGTGCAGATTTCTATCAGGCTTTTGAAGCTCAGCTGGCCCTGAAATCTCTGCGTTTGTTCAAGATAATAGGGTAGGTGGGTTCCCTACCTGATTCTATGAAAAACGCAATTGTCACTGTTCTGCCGAAACCCAGAAGGGATCCCACTAAGTGTGCCAATTACCAACCCATCTCTCTTTTGAACGTTGACTATAAAATTCTGGCAAAGATTTAGCTATGCATTTGGAGACCATGATGGGATGCCTGGTTAGCAACGCACAATCTGGTTTTATGTGGGGATGGCAGAGCAGTGACAATTTGCAGTCGGTCATAGATTTAATGCAGATGGTGACACTGGGCCTGGAGTCAGCGGCCATGGTGGGGTTGGATGCTGAAAAGGCATTTGATTCCATCGAGTGGCGTTATTTACATTACATGCTGATGAAATTTGGATTAGACCCTAAGTTTTGTCGATGGATTACTTGTTTGTACTTAGCCCCTCAGGCTCGGGTCCGGGTGAATGGGGTGTTGTCAGCTCCCCTTTGTTTGTTTCATGGCACACGTCAAGGGTGCCCTCTAAGCTCACTACTATTTCTCTAGGCTATTGAGCCATTGCATTTAGCTTTACCACAAAACCCTGGCATTTATGGGATTCAGGTGGGGAGGAAATCTTTCTCCACTCTGCTTTATACAGATGATCTCCTTTCGTTGCTCTCGAGAGTAGATGCATCCCTGCCGAGGAAATGGGAGGTTATTGACTCTTTTAGTGCAATATTGGGGTTGCGTATTAATTGGGAAAAAACGTTTGCCATTATGCAAAGCCAATGGATCTTGGGCCCATTTGGAGTCTCGTACCCTGAAATGATCCTCGGATGGGGTGAAATATTTGGGGATGTTTGTGTCTCCCCAGGTGGAGGTGATGATTTCAAATAATTTAAAGGGTGTGCTGGAGGATATGAAGGATGACTTCCAAAGACGGAAAAAAAACAATTTGTCCCTTCCCAGAAAACTTGCTACTTTAAAAATGATGATTGTCCCTTGTTTGTTTTATAGGTTGTGTAATTTGCCTTTGATTATACTTCAACGTTACCGGACTCAGTTAGATCAGTTGATGGCAGATTTCATTTGGGAGGGTGCTACCCCATGTTTTAGTAGGAATATTTTAAGGGCACCAGGGGTGGCAGGTGGGTGGAATCTGCTCTGGCTTTGGGCATACCGTCTCTGCCAAGGGGTCAAACAAATCGGATTTAGCACCCTTCTGTGCCTACCCCGTTGTGGGTGGACATTGAACAAAAGTGATTGGGGAATGCTTTGTTAGTGATGATTTTGAAATCTGAGTGCCCCCATAGGCTGGACCCATCTGCCCCAATGGTATTTTCCTAATGGGTCTGTGGTCAGTTTTTTAAAATACTGGGATGGGATGCTATGTACTTTGGGAGATGGGAGCCGGTTTGGGGTAACTCAGACTTGCAACTGGGAGACACCCTTGTTCCGTGGAGGTCTTGACTAGATAGTGGAGTGTATAGTAAGTAAGTAAGTACATTTTTTTATTTAAATACACCCGTTCCTGGAGACTCTGGGCGCAGTACGATATATTAACACATATTCAAAGCATCAACAAAATAACAAAGTATATTTACACATACAATTATAAAATTATTAAAATACAGTAAATAATCCACTAAACTCTAATTAAAACCTGAGTTTAGATAATTCTCAATTTAATTCAAAAACGGCTTTGTAAATAGGTGGGCTTTAAGGTGGGCTTTAAAAACCTCCAGCGTCGGTGCCTCCTTAACCCCAGAAGGGAGCGAGTTCCACAGGACCGGGGCAGCTACACTAAATGCCCTATCGCCAGCTGACTTCAACCTTGACCTGGGAACCGCTAGGAGGCACCCACTGGAGGAATGGAGGGGACGAGCTGAGACAGTGGGAACCAGAAGGTCTGACAGGTAACCAGGGCCCTGACCGTGTAGGGCCTTATAGGTGAGAAACCCCACCTTGAAGAGGATCCTCCATCTAACTGGCAGCCAATGCAGATCACACAGCAACAGAGTGATATGGCAAAATTTAGACTACCCAGTAAGTAACCAGGCAGCTGTGTTCTGCATTAACTGCAGTCTGCCGAGAGATCCTCCCATGACCCCAAGATAGAGCGCATTACAGTAGTCAAGTCTCGAGGTAACCAAGGCATGCATAAAGGTAGGAAGGTCCAGAGGTGGAACAAGGGGCTTTATCCTGGTGATATTTCTAAGATGGGAAAAACAGGAGCAGACAACAGAGGAAATCTGCACCTCCATTGTCAAACTCCTATCAAAAATAACACCAAGATTTTGCACCCTTGAGGAGGCCTTCGATGAGACATGATTGGGGATTTATTGGCTGATGAGTGGGGTTCCCTGATGTCCTTTCAAGATTTGCAGGTTGCGTATCACCTCCCATCAAGAGAATTTTGGCACCATCTTCAGCTTAGGCATGCCCTTTCAGTGGTGGTCTTACAGGGACATAGGGTGAGAGCCACTGACTTGCAGTTAGAGAAGTGGTATAAATTACCTAAGGGTCATATTAGCTCCCTATATAGGGAATTGCAAAAGTGTTTCACTCTGAACTGGGATTCCCAGAGAATGAAGTAGGCACAGGATTTGAACATTGACCTGAATCAGGAAAGATGGCATAGATGCCGGGTGGCTGCCCACTCTATATCTCCAGATCACAAATGTCAGCTGATCCAAAAGAAAATTTGGGGGGTGTGGCATCATACCCCAGTTCAGCTGGTTTGTTTGGGACTCATCGGATTTATGTTGGTGCTGTCACTTTGCTTCTGGATCCATCTTCCGCATTCTGTGGGAGTGTGCGCCCCTTCAGCCCTGGTGGGCTGCCATATTGGATAGTCTGGAAGCAGCTTTATTGTGCCCTATTGTTAGAGCATTGCTTTTTGGATTTTGGGTGATCCAGGCTCCGTTGAACTGCTCCACGAGAATATATGCTAAAATTTGTTTGCTGCAGCTTTGGAAGCCAAACGTCTGCTTTTCCTGCACTGGTGGTCTCAACTGCTGCTATCGCTAGAGACGTGGAAACAGGTTTTGATGAAAACAGCTGCTTTTTATCAGATCATGTACTGCAGACACAATGTTATTTCTAAATTTCCTAAAGCATGGGATAGGTGGGTGACTTTTTCATGTCTCACATATGAGGATTTGATTGGGTCTGTTTCTGATTCTTGATGTTACTAGGACTAGAATTGTTCCGATGGTAGGTAGGGGGTGGAGGGTGTTTTACCAGCATCCGTGGATTTGTTCAATTCTAGTTGGTATTATAAAGGGCACTGAATATATTCTTTATGGGATGGTTGTTTCTGCTATTTTGGTGTTGTACAACACATTGTTCAGTGATTATTGCTTGTGCTTGTTCTTCCGTTGCTGTATTATATCTTTCAATAAAATGTTTATATGCAAAACAAAATAAAACCTGAGGACAGCTGCTCTGAGGAAACACCCTCCTGGCTGACACATGGATATGGCATTGCTTAATAAGTAGTCCTGAATTCTGGCTGATGAGAGGCATCAGGATTCAGACTCACACAACCTCTGAGTGCAATGGAATTGAGACACAAGTGAAACAATGTGTTGAACTTCTATCAGCCCTCACTAACCACACAAGTAGTCCACAACCAGCACATCCCAATCCCCCTGTGCACCCCCACCCCCACTTCATCTGAACTTCCAAGATAAGAGACAGATTCCCAGTTTATGTTATGTCTGGGGAATCTATTGAGCAGACTCACCAGGAACTCTGGGAAGCAAACCTGAGATGAAAAGAAATCAGCAGTTCCAAACAGGGGATGGCTGCTAAGCTTCTGAATTAGCTCAATTTATTTCCCAAGCTGTCAAGTGGCCCAAGGATAACTATATTTCCCATGCTACCAAAACACTAATGGGAGGATACCCTTAGGCTGCCAGAAGATTTAGAATGCATAGGTTTTTAGGACAAGATATCTTGTCGGCGGCAGCCTAAGGGTGAACCTCATTGAACCCCCTGAAGAAGCCTCCTCTGTTAAATCCTATTGTTAGAAGCTGGCTCAGTAGCTTGATAGCAGCAGGGTTGTACTGCCACACAGAAGACCAGGTTCAGTAACAACTTCAGTTCCCTCGCACACTAGTTCAGCACATGGCAAGTGTGTTCTGGAAAAGAAGTGGTTTCTTTCTGGTGAGGGACAGTCAGACCATGCCATTCTGCAATGTGCCTTGTGGCTGACCGATGAGTGGAAATTGGTGGGGTCACAGAGAAGACCACGGTCTGTTGCCCCCTCACAACTCAAAAAGAGTTCCCTGCTGCAAATGGGAATCATCAAAGTTTGGGAGAAGATAAGCTGGAGAAATAAAGATAAAAAAAAAAACATTTGGGGAAATGTTTTTGCTAAAGTTTAGTGGAAATATTCCACTGCTGCAACAATGCCCTGTTTGATTGTCAGACTGTTTTAATTTAAGGGTGGTAGTGGATTACATAGAAGCATACAGAACATGAAAGAAAGAAAGAAAGAAAGAAAGAAAGAAAGAAAGAAAGAAAGAAAGAAAGAAAGAAAGAAAGAAAGAAAGAAAGAATCCATTTAGTGCATGCAGTTATGTTGCCCACTAACTCAGTGGGCAAAACCATTTTTTCCCTTACCATCCTTCCAGGTACTTATCTAGCCATGTTTTAAAGACATGGACTATTTCAGCTGATATTACTTTGAAGTCTATTCCACAGATCTGCCACTCTTTCTGACAAACATAAGATCCAACATAGATGTTACAAAAGAAAATGGACTTAAGCTTTTGGACTACACACAATCCTTCATCAGAAGCAAATGACAGTTGTTTTGGAAGAATACATCCTACAAACATATAAACATAGACAATTATGATAGAAAAAGACCAGAAGTCCCTCCACTCTGCCAAATTTCCTATTACTGTTTCTCAAGCGTCCAAGCCCACCCCACCCCCCCCTCCCTCATTCTCATCCATGATTCTGATGCCCTGAGCACCCATATACCCTTCATTCTGTCCCAGCCTTGCTTAAAACCACTAATGATAGAAACATAGACAATGATGCTAGAAAAAGACCAAAGGTCCATCCGATCTGCCCAAGTTCCCTATTTAGCCCTAGGACCTACTGCTCCTTCAGGGTCCCAGCCAACCCCACCCCACCCCTTCATTCTCCTCCACTATTCTGATGCCCAGAGCACCCCTATACCCTTCCTTCTGTCCCAGCTATGCTTAAAACCACTAACATCAGAAACATAGACAATGAAGGCAGAAAAAGACCAAATGAAAACCAAATTACAATAAGCCACATGATATTTGTTAAACCCCTTATAAGTACTGCTCAGCCAAAGCCTGGGATTGAACCAGGGACCTTTTAAATGTTACGTCTACTGCTGTCTCAACTGAGCTGTTTTGGCTCCCTAAACAACAGTATATTCATTCTAAATTTTCCTCCCTTTTTTATCCATTTGCATGCTATACTCTGTGTCTCTCATATTTTTGTTTAAACGCAGTTTTATTTAACATATTGAACATAGCATACATCACCATCAGATAGAAAAAAAAGTATAAAAAGCACCATATCTGACAAGTTGCATCATGACTATTCAGAGCAAGACAGAGGCATAAATCTTGAATGAATGTTACATTAGGTGAATTTTCCCCAGACCAGGAATCTAGCACTCATGGTCTGATGTACAGAACATTCATATCTTTCTCATCTTTTGCTATATCTATAGATGTATTATATCTTGACTTTTCCTCAGCTTGTGTAGGAGTATTCAAGCATGGGTGGGCTACCACATCCGTTGAATTGATAGCCCTACTGACTTCCAAAGAGGAAGAATGTATTTCTACTACAGATTAAACCCAATGTTGTTGGAGTATTCAAGCATGGGTGGGCTACCATATCTGTTGAATTGGTAGCCCTGCTAACTTTCAAAGGGGAAGAATGCATTTCTACTCCAGATTAAATGCAATGTTCTAAACAAAAAAAGTTAAATGTAATACTTACTGTATATTGAGAAGATATTTACAGTCAACATACTGAAGTCAGCTGTCAGTATCTCTCTGTCTTGAAGTCCCAAGACCAACACTGATCTAGGGTAATCCAACACCATCCAGGCCTAGTCAGAATTTGGATCAGTATAAATTCCTGTAAGCACGGAGGTACCAGATCTGAAGTAATGTTATGGTGCACATGTGTTGCATGTGGGGAGGAAGAAGGGATAAACCACTGCAACTGAAAATCCACTCATTGCTCAGTTCCTGTTTCTAACCCAGAATGCCTGCAACAAATCCAGTCTTCTGCGATCATAGCGTCATGTCAGTATCCATCCTTTTAAGACAGATTGAACTGGAAGTAACAGAGCAGACAATGCTCTACAAACGTATCCACAGGCAACTATGAAGTTACATTTCCAAGAGCTGCTGACCAGATTTAAGTATCTTTCAGTCATTAAGAAAAGAAAGAATGGAGAAAAGGGAAATTAAAGCATTCTCTTAAACTGACTTCTGGCAATCCTTCAATCCTCTGCCAATGCTCTGGACAAGGTCACCACCATCATCTGCTTCCTCTGCACATTACTATAGTTGGAAAAACAACTTTGTAAGACATTTTGAAAGTACAGAAAGAAAAAAATAATAAGTAAAGTTCTACTTTCTGGATTATGCTTCAGGCGGCGGACTCTGTGTAGCTTCAGGCTGCCCTGTGATGCTTGAGATCTGCCGCAGACTGCCGGGCATGGGATTCTGGGCAAGCCTATGTGAACATGACAAAGCAGGCATTTTCCATCCCAAGCTGAACAAATCAGACAAACAAGAATAAGAGAAAACACAGACTTAAAACGTTTTTCTTTCCATCTTTTTTTGTTTTTTTTTGGCATCAAGGGACGAGTTTCATTTTGGAGAAGTAATTTTCCATTCAAAGCAGATGCCCTGCTAAATTTATGGGAACAATGTAGAAAAGCCAGTGCTTTTAACTAATTCCAGCTACTGCCAGTTTTTGCTTAAAAGTAACTTATATGCCAGCAAGAAATCCGTATTTAACCCCCAAATGCCAACTCATTCAGTATATATACATATAAATACCATGTCTTGTAACACTATTATTGTTTGCCTCATTATGAGTGGAACCTATTACTCGAAGTCTATCTGGATTTGTTTTCTGCAATGTTCAGATCAGAACTCCCTGCACTTCATGATTAAAAAAAAATATCAAAAACTCCTCACTGATGATTATAGAGGCAGCAAATGCTTCATAAAAATTATGCATCACTTCCACAGTCAACCTTTTTGAAAATTAAACCACAAGGCCATAAGTCAATATTAAAAAAGCAATACTGTAGACTATTGTTTTTACCCTCCCCTCAACCAGCATCTGTTTAAAAATATGTCATTATTTCATATCCTCCTAACCTCATAAAAAGTAAAGTTTGAGTTCCCTGTCTCTTTTCTACCCCACCCCCCAACCACCCAGTAAGTTTTCCTTTCTTTAGCTCAGACGCAGTAAAGTAGACAAATAAGCTGTTCCATCAGATCCATGCCAAGTCCTAAGGTTTTCTCCTGCTGTTTCTTCTCCCCCCAACACCCCAGCACTGCATTTCCTTTCTGCCTCTCGAGCTCAGCATGGCAACCTTCCCATGTAAATCTGGCAGAGCTCCAGCCTGTGCCAGTCTGCTACGGTTCTTCTCATTCAAAAGATGCCCTTTGCAGATCAATTATTAGGTCTAAACATGCAAAATAAAACAATAAAAAATTACAGACTGAGCTTTAGTAACCAAACCCTGACTCTGGCAGCCTCTTGTCTCTGCTAGCCCTCTGCATGGATTTTGTGCTTCTTCTATTGATCCCATGTTTCATTTTCTTGTACAATGGTTCTGCAATTTGTTCAATATTAAGTGCCTAGGGAGTACTGGAAACCACTCACCGCTTGATGCTGGGAATCCTGTTCCCTGGAAGTAGGAGCATATGCCACCTGCCGTATACTGGGGTTCGTCCCTCTTTTAATTTGATGGGGAGTGTTGAACAATTTTAATAATTACCACGTATGTCTCATTGTGGTGCTTGACTTTTCTTGATGTGATGCAAAGAATCATGGGAAGGGTCTGAGACAGAGAGGTATCCTTTCCCTCCAGCATTTAAATTGCGACTAAGAGTGAAGCAGTGCAGGGCTGATGGGTTTGTTATTGTTTTTTTTTGTTGGTCCGATGGAGGAGAACCAGCTCAGCCTGCCAAAAACCTAATGACTCTGAAACTGAAACAAACAGTGCAATGAAATACAAAGAGACAATCATCTAGAGTGGGAGAACATTTTGCTGCTTAAGACTGACTTGCTAATAATCAATGAAACAGCAATGGATTTAAAGCCATGGTTTGTGTTCCACTCATACATGGTACTTACACTATACACACTTTATTGTGCATAGTCACTTTTATACCAAATATTTCTATGGTGGCATGTGATGGGCTATGTCGGCAGCACTCTCGACTCTAGACCACAAGATCATTGTTGGGTTCAAGTCCCACTCCTGGGACTTGGAGTGATATCCAAAACTTGCAGTATAGTGCAGAACTAGGAGAGGTCCTGTACTATTAAAGGTGCCATAGGCATAGGATGAGATGCCGAATTTAGATCCCTTTCACCCATATCTGGTGGCTGTCCTGGTGTAGGTTAAAACATCCTGTAGCCCACCTTAAGTTGGGGAACAACATCAAGGCTTGGTTTCTAATGTGCTTGTCTCCTGGCATAGAAAGTGGTGGCCTATTGTAAAAATCATGGGGTACCATGTCTCATGGTTTCCCCATCAGGGGATGGCATGGATTGCCAGTGCACAGAGAGAATGGGGAATGCAGTGAAGTTTCCTATAAGTCCCCTCTTCTGAGTGTGGCAGAGAGCACCAATGAAAAAAGAGGAGTAAGAGAAAAGGAGCCACCATCTCCATGTGGGGGTAGGGGTTGCATGACTGCAATTGGCAATGCTGCCAGGGTTTTCTGGCCTGAACGTACCTAGGGTAGGCACAAATCTTGGAGTGAAAAAAAAGGTTCTGAGGCAGCTACTTATTTGCTAGATCAGCCATCTGGCCATATTTTTGTCAGGGTCTACACTGGCCAAAAAAAGGTACTCTCTGCAATTAGCCAGCCATCTGGTGAATTACGTGACTGTGTAGCCCATGAGCATGGAAGTCATCATACCAATTGACCTGTGATTCTAGAATTGTGGTCTTGAGCAATGATAACAAGAATGATATACTGTAAGTGATTTATGGATTTGACTTTAACCATTTGAAATGACCTTGTTACATGACTGAGCATTTGAAACTTTGATTCTACTTGCATGGGCAATTTGAAATCAGGACCATGACTGCATGTTGGGCTTGGGACACTGTCACAAATGAAGTGACTCATACTCAGAGTTTCTTCATTTATGTGTGCACACTGAGGCACCATAGAAGTTCAGTATGTTTCCCCTGCCTGATGTGCTCAAATAAGAATGAGGTACTTTGGTCATTAACTCCAGTGGGGATTTGTTAGACAAACAAATTAAGCTGAAACAAATTGTGCAGTGCCTCCGCCCAGGGAAAGATTGAATGGGCCAGGTAATAAGTTAGTACTGCCCTCTAGGAAACAGTACCAACCTACTATGGTCCCTGCTAGTGCAGCTCACCCAGTTCCTACATAGTTCTATATAGCTGGTCCCCACAGTAACTTAACACTACAAATAATAGTTTAGACAGTCATTAAATTGAGGGCCAAGAATGAGTAAAAAGAACAAACAGACAAGAGTTAGTGTAAATAAAATTATATGCATGCAATGCACTAGCAATAATTGTCCATCAGCATCAGTTCAACCCACTTCCACAACCAACACAATGCTCCTGCCCAGTTGCACTGTCTGGACCTCTACCCCGCTTCTTACTGGTACCAGTATCCTCACTGTCTCTAAGGAGCTCCCAGTACTTCACTGGGTAGTAAGGTACCCAGCTGGTCAAAAAGAGCAGGGCTATTGCAGTTACACATTGTTGGCCAATGCTGGTGCACTTAAATAAATGAAGACAATTTTTAGCAACACCCCCTTCCCCAAATGTGTAATCCTAGCCAGATGGAATAGTCCAACAAACATAATTAACTTGGGGGCCTTGTAGAACAATATGGATTTGTGTCACAGGACCCATGATCCATGTTCAGTTACTCACAGTTACCCTCAGTGATACAGCAGTGGCCACTTTCCCCTTTTAACTGCCCTGGCTGGAAGTACCAGCTTCCCTCTTCTGCAGAGTGGATCACATCTCAGATGCCTCAGCTTCCCTTGGCTGTCATCTTACATGACTCCACCGATCAACTGAACTCTCCCTCAGGGATCTCACTCTTAGGGTGGTTGGGTAGATGAGAGGCTGTGAGCTTACTCATTACAGGCTGTCACCTGGCTGTGATGACTGGACCAGTGGCTCCAGGCCTCTCTGGCACAGTTGTTATGCAGGATGTTCTAGCTGAAGTGGAATCATATTTTGATTTCTCTCTCCTATCTCCTGTTTTTAGTCATGACTGCAAGGAAGCTGCTTCTCACTGTGTCAATTGCAGCTGACAGTTCAGGGTTAGTCGATAAAGTTGCAGTAGTCCTGCATAAAGTTTTTTCTCAGTGATTGAGATACCACATTTCTCCCACACACTAATGTCTGTGCAGTGCTGGCTTGTACTCACACATAGTAGGTCTACCTTCTCAGATAGACAGGAGCACACTCCTCAAGCTGGGCAAGCTCCGCCAAGAAAAACCCAAGTAGACAGCCTTCCCAGTGGCCAAGGTCAGATGTCAGTCACAGGGGAGGGCTTGTCCATTGGTTCCTCAACACCTAATTTGGTCCCTCAAAGCTGGGTGAATTAATGGACTTCCGGTGTGATGGCTGCCTGGTGAGAAGCTCTCTCAGATAGCTCCCCTGCCCTCCTCCACATAGTGGCTGCATTTTTTGCACACAAGTACCCAAGCTGTGAATTAAGGGCATCTAAAGAATTGCTGATTGTCTGGGGAAACCGACTGTCACTTCATCGGGTGCATTTTGATAATGGATGCTGAGATGAAAACGCCGGCTCTCCATCACACTCCCCTGCTGATTCCAGCAAAAGACAAGAACCCTAAAAGAGCAAAAGCAGGAGGAACTGAGGCTTCCTCCTCATCAAAGCAACAAGATGCCTTAACTGAAGAGCGGTTTCTGGAGGAGTTGGCACCATTGAAGGAAACCCTGCTCGTACTTGCCTCAGATTTTAGAGGTTTGAAAGTTTCACTGGAACAACTGAATATACAGTACGTACGAAAGATAACAAAGCCAGGATTTCCTCATTAGACGATTGGAGAGTGAGAATGGATCCAGAAATGGTTACCCTTTGACACTGAGTAAAGAAAGCAGAGGATTGCCTAGAAGATCTCGAGGGTCGCTCGAGAAGAAACAATTTGGTGGTATTGGGCCTTCCAGAGGGAGAGGAGGGGTGGCAAGCAGTGGCATTTGCCCAAAAGTTATGCGAGAAACTGGCAGGGCCTTCCCCTAATGGGTCTACCTTTACTATTGAGAGACCCCATAGATCGTTGTGTCCTATGCCCTCATTGGGTTCGCCCCCTCGCCCTTTTATCTTCCGGATGCTGAATTTCCTGGACAAGCAACACCTTTTGACAAAATTAAAAGAGGCAGCAGAAGTGCAGTGGGAAAGAAAGCGAATTCGTATTGTTTGAGATCTTCCTTATTCAGTTCGTCAGAAGCTCTCAGCCCTCCACCCATTGGTGTCCAAGTTAATATCTGCTGGAATTCATTTTAGGGTACGCTACCCTGCTACTTTACAGATTAACAGAGAAGGTCAGTGACATTCCTTTGTGACACTAGGCTTAGCTACTGAAACATGCAAGAAGTGGTATCCAGATATGATTAAATGAGCCCAATCCATTATGTTACTGTGGTGAAGACTGCCATCTAGTGGACATTTAATTAAATGGGAATGCTTTATTTTGTAATCTGTATAATACTTTGCTAACTTAATCTCATTGATGGAGTTTTGCCATACTAGTAATTGTAAACTGTTAATTTGGCTTAGTAGAGAATATTAGAGGGGCACTCTTTCTTTTTGCCTCCAATCTTATCAGTATGAAGTCGGGGTTATAGGTTAAATTGTGATGCCATAAAAGAAGGCTTGGAACAGCTATTATTTTTTAAGGGATATAAACTAAGGACTCTTTGATTAGGTCTCTATACTTCTAAGTATTAGTGGTGTGCTAGTTTGACCATGGGGTGAAGGTCGACTTTGGTGACCCTTTTTGGTAGTCCTGTTATGGTCTAGTGATGTGGCCTTATAGTTACATAGTTGAAGGTTCAAGGGGATTGGGAAAACTAAGGTTTATAGGTCTTATTGTTGTGCTTGACTGTTATAGAGTTTACAGAGTCTTATTCATTATATAAAGTAGGATCTAGGAATTATAAGTGGTTTGAAGGTACTATAATGAGCATATTTAGTTCTAATAGTGTTATAGGGTTGGAAATGTAAGGGGGTAGGGGGAAGGGAGGAGTAATCAGGGATAGCATGATATACATCATGCCGAGCACGCAGTTGGGGGATCAGTCTTTGGGACTGGGGGTAGTTTATGTTATATTTATCTATAAGGGCATACTTTATAGTTTTGTGAATTTGCCCAGGAGGGACTTATTGGGGGATAAGGGTGGCAATTTTAACTTGGTCATGGTATCTAGGATTGTTAGAGATTATAGGGAGGGGTAGGTGTATAGCCAGTCTTCGATGATATATTTTAAATTAAAGGTTATGCACATAGGCCTAAATTTTGGAGGTTCATTTCGACTAGCCTTTATTAAACAGATACACCGAGATGAGAATTGCCTCATGGAATATTAAAGGGGCAAGAGCTAGACTGAAACATCATCAAATTTTTAAACATTTGGCTCTAATGCGCTCAGATATTACATTTTTACAGGAGACACATCTGACGGTAAGCGAAGGTAACTTATTCCATTAATAAGACAGAAATTATGCCACTCAATGTCCATGCTCATAAAGGGGACATGGTAAGGTTTAAGATGGCCTGGACTAATAGACTCAAATACCTTGGTATTATTTTGTCGACTTCAGCTTCTCTCTTGAAAAAAAATCAATCTTGATAACCTTCTCCTAACTATTCAGCAAGACTTAATTAGATGGTCTCCCTTATACATCTCCCTTTAAGGTAGAATTAATGTTATCTAAATTAATGTGTTACCCAGAGTATTCTATCCTCTGAATATGTTGAATATTTACCTCCCCCTATCATGGTTTCGGAAACTCCAGAGTATGATTACTAAATTTTTATGGCAAAATAAACCCCCACGGAGATCTTATAAATGTCTAAGTGCTCTGAAAGCATTGGGAGGATTGATGCTCCCGAATTTTTATCACTATTACCTGGCGAGCAATATTGCTAAGTATATGCAGTGGGTGATTACCACTTCAAATAACAGGCAATCTCAATATAATCCTTTATGGCTGCAAATTGAAAGGGATCTCATTAAAAGATCTAAAGTGTCATTTGACAGTCTTTGGTGTATACTCCCCAATGATTTACCTAATTTACTTCGGCCCACGGTTATTTTTACTTCCGTTAAGGTTCATAATCAGGTGTGTAGGTCTTTGGGGATTATGCATACCAAAGATGTCTCTCAACCAGTATTTGGTAACCCTAATTTAAGGTTGGTAAAGCTTTTCTCTCACCACATAGGTTGGGAATACCTCTTAACATGAAAGTTAGTGACCTAATTAATCTAGGGAGGATACGTTCAATTTAAGAAATATTGGAGAATTTTCACCTATCATCTAGGTACGCCTTCTACATTTACCAAATTAGACATTTGCTTATTACTCGGTTTGGAGCTGGTCAGTGGGATACTAACCACAGAGATATTTTTTTGGAATTCCAATCCCTTGCGGGGCAGCCACATGCGGTTTTGGGTCTAGTGGTGGCTCTGCATGGGAAAGTGTATCCTAGTACAGCTGACTATTCACAATATTGGATAGACACTCTTCTTAACAGTTGTATTAACTGGGGACATTTATGGAAAAGAATTTATACATACAGTGCCAATGATAAGCTTAGATTGACACAATATTACATCTTGCATACTATGCACCTGACCCCTGTGAAGTTGTGTAAGATGGATAAATTGCCAAAGGATGATTGCTTTAGATGTGGTCGGGCACAGGGCTCCCTGATGCATATATTTTGGGAGTGTCCTCTGGTTGCTCCTTTATGGGCTGATATTAAGTTTAAAGCGGACCCTTTGCTAGGGTTACAAGATAATTTTACCCCCGCGATCTGTTTGTTAGGTGATTACACAAAGGTGGAGGTGAGGGAAAGGAGATACTTTATTAATCTAATTTCGCTCATGGTGAAAACCTTAGTATTAAAGCACTGGAAGGATCAGACTTTCATTACCTATCAGGAATGGCTTGTGGGGTTATTATACAACTTAAGGATTGAGAAAACTATTGCTAGCTATAGAAATACAATTTCTAGGTTCAGTGCCAAATGGGAGAAATTTCACGACCTATGGTCAATCATTCAGTCACATTAGTAAAGGAAGTAGAAGGTTTTTATAGCCCCTTTTGATTTAATTTCTGTAGGTGGTGTAGGTTACTGGTTCCTTAAGTGATGATGTTCTCATACCTCTTTTTAGGTTGTTGTTTTTAGGCTTTCTCCTAGTGGGGATAGAGGAAGGACCTGTAATGTTATAATTTGTGTACTGGCTTTGGGGTGGGAGGCTTAATGGGGAGGTGGGAGGTCTTATGGGAAGTATGGGGAGGGAAGGGGAGGGAGGAGGGTGGGAAGGGTGGTGAAAGGGTTGACTTACGGGACAGTTATTTAATGTAATGTATTTACAATTGTTCTTGTTTCATCTCCTGTAATATGCACTGTATTGTTTGTGAATGATAATACTAAATAAAGTATACTTAATTAAAAAAAAAGCTGGGTGAATTAATGAATTTGTCTGGTAGCCTGTAAGACCACTGAGGCTCTGGAGCAAGCTCTGCTATTTGACTGGTCGTTTGTCCTTGGACCTTTATGGGAAAATGTACTGTATGGCAACCACAAAATGACACTATGCATGCAAAATACCAAAAAAACTGGATATTCAAGCAATATCACACAATTACTATTGGGGCAATTACGAAGCTATGAAAACAGAAATACACAGGTGGGAATGGGAGAAGGCGTTAAATAATAATACGGAAGATATGTGGAAATATTCAAATCAAAGCTGCTACACTTAGAAAAACAGTATGCTCCAGTTAAGATATTGTATACTAGAATGGGGAAAACAAGTTGGTTAACCAAAAGAGAAATAAGGGCCATCAATAAGAAAGAAGGATTATATGAAACAACGATGAAGAACAAGAACAATATTAGTATACTGAAACACAAATCTGCAGTGAGGTATACCAAAAGACAATGAGGGAGGAACTGAGCAAATCTGAATTTAGACTAGACCATAGAAAGGGCAACTTAAAGTCCTTGCTAGGTTTACTAGGTTGATGTGGACAAAAGTAGGCCAAGGCCCATTGGGATTGTCCCCCACCTTGTGGGTCATTACATTTCAGACAAGTTCCCTGAAGCCAGTTATCATGACCAGCGTTAAACTGGTTTATGTTGGTAGAGTTTACTAATTCTTGAGGAAGAGCATTATAAAGTTTAGCAGATCTTATAGTGAAATAGTTATCCCTTTTATTTGTTCTTGCTTTCATAATCATAATTTGCCCATTATGGCGCCTTGGTACTATACACCTATTTGTGAATGTGAGTCCATGTTGGAACATGTGCTTTGGGGATTTAAGAATTTTGTATAAGTGTAGAATATCTCCTCTAGTTCTTTGTTGGTATAATGAGTGAAGTCCTGTTTCCTGCAGTCTTTGCAAATAATCAAGTGATGCAAGACAGGGTACCATTTTGGTTGCACATTTTTGCACTCTTTCCATCCTTGAAATGTCACTTTTTAAATATGGATTCCATAAAGGGAATCCATAGTCCATATAATGTCTTACATAGGCCCAAAAGATTGGTATAATACATTGTTCAGTTCTGGTAACAAAGGTGCGCTTAATTTTTTTGAGTAGTCCATTGGTTGTGTGAGTAATTTTTGCACAATGATCTGATGAGGAAAGTTTGTTATTAACCAGGACTCCTAAGTCTCTCTCTTGGTCTGATTTTTAAGGAGAGTATTGTTGAGATGATAACTTTGTTGGGGGTTATTTTTTCCAAAGTGCAGAACTACACATTTGTCGATGTTGAACTGCATTGAGTTGATTTCCACCCAGAATTCGATGGATTTGAGATCCAAGGTTGGGGCTGCCGTATGATTAGGATTATCTACCTGTCCTTCCAATTTAGTGTCATCTGCAAACTTGGATAAGATGTTATCTGATTTAATCTGCATGTCACTTATGAAAATGTTGAACAAAGTGGGGCCCAGTACTGATCCCTGGGGCACACCAATAGTGACTGTCCCTAATTTGGAAAGAAACCATTAATTTTGACTCTCTGAGTCCTGTTTGAGAGGCAGCTATTAATCAATTTTACTAAGCATTCAGAGAACCCAAATAGTGAGAGCTTATTAACCAGTTTGCCATGAGGGACTTTGTCAGAAGCCTTACCAAAATCCAAAAGGACAACATCCATTGGGATGCTGATGTCCAGTTCCTGGCTTATATGTTGTAGAAAGTAATCAAATGGATGTACAGAAATAGCCTTGTCTGAAGCCATGCTGTGTCTGATTAATGATGTTTAACATTTCTGTTTCCTTGTCTAAATAGGATTTAATGATTCTTTCCATTACTTTGGAGATGATAGAAGTTAAACTGATAGGACGGTAGTTTTGAGCATGTGTTTTATTACCTTTTTTAAATATTGGAGTAACTGTGGCTTGCAGCCAGTCAGATAGAATTTGGTTATTACTGAGTGATTTGTTAAAAATAACCGATAAGGGATACACTATCTCTTCCACTGTTTCTATCAGAAATCTTGCATTAATGTCATCTGGTCCTGGGCTTGTGTCTTTCTTCAAAGTTTTCATAGCAGAGCATACTTCATCTGATGTAATACTATATTTTAGACTAGGCCTCTCTTCTGTTGAGTGAACCACCTTGTGGGGGTCTTTTCTGAAAAAATTGAACAAAAGTAGTCATTAAGATGGTTTGCTATATCTTTTTCAGCTGTAAGGGTGTTTTAGCTGCTGACTATAGGACCAATAACTTCTACAGCTATAAATGCTAGTAGATAGTCAGACAAATATATAGGGCCACTGATTGAAAATGAAATTGAGATTGTTAAACCAACAGAAATGGCAACTAAATTCAACTCATTTTTCTGCTCACAATTTAATAATTATGGCATGTTATAGGAGAATGAACCACAAAGAAATGATGCTGATAAAAAAAAAACCTGCAACTAGACCAGACAATATTGAGGAAGAAGTAAGTCAAACTAAAGCAATCAAATCAGGAGGTCCAGATGAACTCCATCCCTGACTGCTCAAGGAGTTATCCCGAGAAATAGAGGGACCACTGATGAAATTGTTTAATAGCTGATGGACAACTGGAGTGGCATCAGCTTATTGGTGCAAAGCAGTAGCTGTACCTGTGTTGAAAGAGGGGACAGATCAAGAACTGAAATTACAGAGCAATGAGTCTGACATCACTTGTGGGCAAGCATCTAGTCTATGGACTGGTTATTACTATCTGGACGTATTTGGAGACACCCACATACAAGATAATTACATGTGTTGCATAGTTCCTTTCTAAGAACTGTAATCTGCTGCTAAGTTTTAATGTATTCACTCTTTAGGTATTTTATTTTGGGTAATGTCACTTTGAAGATGTAATGGAATGTATGGTTACCATGGTGATACTGTTTGTATAAATAGTGGTAGTGGTTAAGCAGTAATCTGTATCACCGAGGAAGGACGGGAGGTCTGAAGCACTGGGGCATTTGGACATCAGACACCAGTGCCAATCCAGGCTTTGTTAATTTATTTAGCACTCTTTGCATTTTGAATATATCATCATTTTGTATGGACTTCTATCAATATAGAACTGATAAGTTATTTGTACCAGATATGCTCAATATTTTTCTGCACAGCTTTTGAAGTTGAAGTATAATTGAGGAGCCTCACCGTTAATGTGGCACAGCTACTAAATTGTGGCAAGGAATATGAATGTATATTAAACTAAATATTTTAAGGAACAAAAATAATTTGTCACTGCAAGACATTCAGCAACTGCCTCCTTTACTGATCTCTGGTGCGTTTTAAAGAGGACCTTCACCAGCCTGCTAAATATTGATGCATAAAATCTGTTTTCTTGCATCCTTTGCAATAGTGTAATCCTTTTTATTATCTTTGCTCCCATTTTTGCATGCTGAGATGCTGCAAATCTCAGAAATTGTCCCTGTTTCTGTAGCTACTGCCGAATTCCTGGTTCGTGCTGTCAGCCACGTGCATCCTATAGTGATGTCACAGTGGGGTTCTGTTTCTGAACAGCGCATGTGTGATGAGAGCAAGCACTGGCAGGAGAGAGCTTAGCTGGGAGAGAACTCTGGAAGGAGAGTGAGCCTCTGTTATTCTCATAGGAGTAGGAGTTGACAGCAATGCTCATTGCAATGGCTGCCAGTGGATAGTCCTCAGAGGTTTCGGTCCATGAACTTAGTGGTCTTGCCTCCACAATGGATCTGCACATTGAAGAATCTGATGAATATCCAAGCAGTGAATACAGAGAAATATTCAGTGTGCAGCCCTATCAATATGAGCCTGAAGTTAACCACGATCACCGGGAGACGAGCGACTTGTCGCTCAGTGTGCCTTCCTGGTGAAACATTTCAGTAAATAAATAGATCTCACTGTCACCAGCACCATTTCTTTGACGACATGTGGAGATGCAATAACAACATGAAAACCACTAAAGATGTTTCACAGGCATAATAAAATATACATATATATATATATTTGCATCTTTATCAATTATTGTAACACGGACACTTTGACTGGGGAAATTGGGGGCAAAGGTCACACATCGAGGTATGCAGAGTGTCGGTGTAGTGCAACATAGGCGACACGGGCTACAACCTGTATGTGGATAATCTCATCTTTTGGCACTAAATTGCTGCCGATATCACAGATATATGGTCAGTTCCACACCGGGTTTGGAGCACACAGTACAGCTTGGTTCCAGACTGGGTTTACAGCTCACAATACAGCACCAAGCTGAAACACAACAGAGATGGAGTCATAGAGAATCTGAGGTACATATCTTTTTTTGGGAGCGGGTATGCTGTATTGCTGCTTGGGGTATCACTGATTGTCTACACATGATTAGATCGGTACTGACAACAAACAAGGCAAGGGACACTGCCGTTTGCATCAAAATACCGATTCAGGTCCATTTTGGGCAGCAGTGAAAGAGCGCTCCTTTTATGATGAACAAAACAGGAAAGGATGTGTAAATAAAGCTGCAGAACTCAAAAGATGATGCAGGTGTAATTTATTGTGCACATTTTCAGTTTTCCGGCTTTATTTCCGCATACTTTCATTTTTTTTGTGCTCAGTGTTTGTAGTATGTGGTATTTCCATGGAGCAGTTTACAGGAGCACCACAGAACTTTCGATTTACTGCTCCACAGATTACTAGGCAATGCACACTTCAGCACTAGGGAATGCCTGCTCTTTTTCAGCAGTAGGGAATGTGCGTTCACTGCAACACCCTACAGGGGATCGCACTCCCTACAAAGACATCACTTAGAGCGAGCGCAGGGCAGATGAACTGCAGGGACAAGCGTGCCAAGACTGGTGCAGTAAGAGAATTGACCAGGGCATACAAAAAATATATACAACACTAATAAGAAAATAACAACGCAAACTTCTTTTCTACCAAAGCTGTGCACAATACAGCTAGAAAATGGGACTCATGATAACATCGGGGAAGGTCCTCTTTAAGTATAACTACTATTCAGTCTTGTACTAAAAGTGCAGCTAAAAATAATGTTTTTTATTAGTTGTGTTTTTGCATGGCATTAGCAGCCCAGTTCATCCACACCACCCCATGTATGAAAGTTAAGGCAGTTGACAGTAAAAACTAAACAGAGAGATTGGTGATGTTTGAAAGGCTTATGTTTTACTGTTTGTAGCAGCCAGCACCATTACACACAAAAGTTAATTGAGGGCATGCACAAGCTGTACCATTAGTGGGTTAATAATATGAATTAGGCATGATTCTGGAACATAGGAAGAACACCTTTCATTGGTGTGTCTGGTGTCTGAATCTTTGTCAGCTTTACCGATAAAGTGATTTGTGATGCCTGTTTTTTCTAACTCTTGAAATCTCCTGTATTTTCTGACTTTGGTTAAAAGTTAAGACTGAATAGAGAAGAAGCAATGGCATCAATGGGCACAGCAAAGGATTTATTCGATCTGACATCCAAAGATAACCTCCAGCAAAGAAGAATGAGAGCAATACACCTATTAGAGTGTAAGCAAGTACCTTGTGGTAGTGAAATAACAAAATAAGATTGCAAGCATATTTTTTTTTTTGACACTGGAAAGGCTGGTGTCCCGTGATAAGGGTGTCTGCTATTGAGCGCTTACAAAAAAGGTGACTCAATAGCAGCACCTGTTCACAGAGCTACTGGACAGGGGGGCAAATATGGGTATAGCGACATCCTGTCGCTATATGTATACATGTATGCGGGGAGAGCAAGCACGCCGTGCGACAGACGGAAGTGGAGGGAGGGTTTGTGAGGTAAAGCTTGATGGTGGGTTGCCGAGCTGGCCGTGTGGCATGGTGGGTTCATGGCAGGCTAGGATTGGGAGGGTGCCAGGTTCGGTGCTGAGTGTGTGGGGATTTTTCTGCCGGTCATTGAAAATATTTTTTTTTGTTTTCACCCCCCCCGACATGCACCCCCCTGGAGTTGAGAATCCTTTAGTAGGGGGGTGTGGGAGTGCACAGCCCCCAGCAAGAATAAAAAAAACTATCTTTTTGGAACCCTTTCAGTTTCGCTGCGAGTGTACATCAGCAAAATAGATTTTTGCCAATGTACATTCACCCTACCAGTGATCACCTTTCTGCGATCGCCGTTATCACATAGAACCAGAAAGGCTCCCAGTAAATGAACTGAATTTAACATACAATACCATCACTTTGGAAAAGTATGTAACAAACAACCAAGTTCCTCGGGGACTTAAGAGTCACTAAATTTCCATCTGATGGATTAGATGATTTTGAACCTGGCAATGAGTCGGAACAAGCAGCCAGAGACTGTTCTATGATATTTGTGAAACTGGTTTATTTAAAATGACACCCATAAGTATAAACCACTACAAGAGGACATAAAGCATTTAAAAAACAAATTAATTGTAAGTCAGACTCACGATTTTTAAAGCTAGATTGAAATCTGAAGTTTAAGGTAGACAAATATGAAGCAATATCAATTGAGCACAAACAGAATAAACTGACCAGAGACAACCGTAATTATCTGAATGGTGATTTTTTTTTAGTTGGCTATCAGGAGCAATAAATCATTCAGCTAGTCATGGCAGATCTCAACATGAAGATGAGAGAAAAATTACAGCTCTAAAACTGGGGATAAGAAAAAGACTGGTAACTGAAAGTGGATCTGATACCAGTGAACAGGAAGATAATGAGGCAAATGCTGCAGAAAAGGTTTTTTTCAGAGAAGGAGAACCTGGCTAGCGTAGGCAAAAAGAAAAACAAAACAAAAAATGGAAAAGGACAAGGAAGGGTAAGAGGGGCAGGAGGACAAAAAATTAGACAACTGAGGCAGTCAGAGGGGAACAAGTGAAGGAAACAACAATTATTAATATTTCCTCTCTGGTTCTTACAGAACAGCAGATTTCAGCACTGGAAAAAAAACTAGTTGCCATTTGCCCTCACCACTAGAGAAAATGAGTTTAACATCAACATTGATCTGTTTGAAGTTTTCAGAAAAATTCAGCTAAGACACTTCTTTGCTAAGAGTGGTAATGTGGTAGGAAATGAGATGGGCTTTACTAATGAGGACTTCACTGATCCTAACTGGTAAAATATGGGCATTCTGGCTAAATTACTGGAAGAGAATGGAGCTGAAAACTTGGAAACTGATTACCTCATACTTGATGAAGTGGCAGAAGGAGGCATGGAAGAAGACCAAAGAAGTGTTTTGGAAAACTAACAAGAGGTAGAGATATCACCAGGCCTTATTAACTAAGCAATCTAGATTTTAGTTTTATGTTCGATAGCATTCCTATATGTGTAGCCATAGAATGTAACATCACTTTTCCTCATAGAATCTTATCATAGAATCAGAGAAGCTTGATAGCAGAAAAGGACCATACTGGCCCATCTAGTCTGCCCTTTTATCCCACTACACCTCCCCCTCCCTGCCTGCCCCTGCCCTCCCCCCAATACTCAGCCCTATATGCTTGTCCCATGCACTCTTGAATTCTTCCACCAATTTAGCCTTCACCACTCTGTCTGGTAGTCTGTTCCAGTGCTCCAACACCCTCTCCATGAAGAAACGCCCTCTCACATTGCCCCTGTATATTTTTCCTTGCAGTCTGAGGCTGTGCCCTCTAGTTTTGACCTCTCCTTCCTCTTAAGTAAACCCTCTTCTCCCACTGTATTGAGCCCCTTTACATATTTAAACATTTCAATCATGTCTCCCCTTTCCCTCCTTGTCTCCAGTGTGTACAGAGCCAGCTCCTTACACCTCTACTCATATGACTTTCCCTGCATACCCTGCACCATCTTGGTTGCCCTTCTCTGTACCCTCTCCAACACATCTATATTCTTGGGGAGTATGACCCTTAGTGGAATAATACAACATTTAATATAGAAAAACTCAATTTTGACATAGATATTTGGAAAACAGCAGACGTAGTCAATATGTTGGATATGACTGACTCATCCACTAGTACAGTAGCTTATTTCATAGATTTTATAGATGTTTTCAAGCAATTAGACTTACATCCATAAAGCTTGCCCATTTATATCTGGCATCAAAACTGAATCTTCATATCACCAAAATGCAGATCTAAATTATTCTTAAACTGATGCATACTCCCACTGTTAATTACTGCCCTAGGTAAGGCATTCCAAGGAGTAACCACCCTCTGGCTATACCAGTACTTACGTATATTGTGTTTCCATTTGGATTGTATTAGTTGTTTATTGTGCCTTCTACTACCATGTTCTTCTGTTCTTGGATAAATTCCTTATTCAGTACAACAGTTGGAATCACCAATTACCTTATATTAGAGGCACCTATCACCTCTAAACCTCCTATAATGTAATGAATATAAATTTAGAGACATTAATCTAGCTGGATATGATAATGCCATCATCCCCTGCACAGATTTGGTAAATCTCCTCTGGACAGATTCCATTTTAACAATATCCTCCCTATTTTGAGGAGACCATGCCTGTATGGCATACTCTAAGTGGGGTCTGACCAGGGCTACACAGAGTGTAATTAGCACTTTGGCCTCCCTACTAGCAATATATCGTATAATACAATTTAAGTTTTGTTTGGCTTTTTTTATCTGAAATCTACAATGTGTGCTAAACTTAAATCAGGGCCTATTATAACACCTAAATCTTTTTCTTCAATGGTACCAGTAAGTGGTATATTGGCAAGTGTGTAGTTATTATGTTTGTTTGTTTTGCCCATGTGCATTATTTTGCATTTAGTAATATTCAAAACTAGTTTATTAGTAATGGTCCAACCTGAAGTTTTGTTTATGATATTCTGCAGTTCCAATGCCTCATTATGAGTATTCACAACAGCCCCTAACCTGCAGTCATCATCAAATTTGTATAGCCATACCCTAGGGTTATCTTATTGCAGGCAGGCTGTATATATATATATATATATATATATATATATATATATATATATATATGAACAAACAAAGTCCCAAAATGGAACCCTGAGGGACACTGCTAGAAATAATAGATCAGTTAGAAAAAGTTCCTTTAATGGTTACCCTCTATTGTCTCCCTTGTAACCATACTGATACCCAATTACAAATATTAGGGTTCAATTTAATCTCCTCTAACAGTTTTAATAACTCAAAATGGGGTCATTTATCAAAGGCCTTTGCAAAGTCCAGGTACAAAACATCAACCAGGTTTCCCAGGTCCAATTCCCTATTTACATTTTCATAAAAGGCCAATAGGTTTGTCTGACAAGATCTGGACTCAGTTAACCCATGCTGAGAATGGTTAAGCAGACCATTTGTCTCCAAGTGCCTTAAGATATAATCCTTTATAACCCCTTCCAAGATCTTACCCATTAGTGAAGTCAGACTTATTGGTCTGAAATTTTCTGGTTTTGTCCTGACTCCTTTTTTAAGAATGGGGACCACTAAGGCATGTTTCCAATCCTTAGGTACTAACCCTTGATCCAAGGAAGTCTGAAAAACATATGTAAGAGGGGGGCCAATACAAACGTCAATTCCTATAATATTCTGAGATGCACATCATCAGGGCCAGGAGTTTTGGAAATATCTAGTTTAGATAGCCTGGCATAAATATCGTTAACTTCCACAATGATTTCTCCAGGACTTAAGCTGCAATTTCAAAGGTGTATATTTTGGTTGCCGGTATTGAAAACTGAACAAAAATAATTGTTTCGGATATCAGCCATCTCTTCAAGAATGGCTACTAGTCCAGAGGTATTTATAATGGGTTCTATCATATTATTTTCTTTCTTTTTACTATTAACATTTGAATACAATTATTTTTTACATCCATAACTTTATCAGCAAGTGATAATTCGAAATGCTCTTTAGCTCTCTTGATTTTGTTTTTAGTCTGTTTCAGACATTCTCTATGCAATCTATGATTTAGAGGTGATCCATGACTTTTATATTTTTTAAACAATCTATTTTTTTTGTTTAGTGTTTTTTTAATAGATCAGTTCATCCATATGGGCTTATTCCTTTTGGGTCTATCACAATTAAGTTTATATGGTATACATTTTGTAATAAGCTGTTTGATCCTGGTTAGCAGTATCTCCCATATATCTTGAACAGACTTGCCAGTTAGCTCACTAACCCAGTCCCAATGAGTAAATTCTCTCTTTAGGCCAACAAAATCCACTTTCCCAAAGTTCAGTTTCAGTATAATTCCTCATGTATTACCAACACCAACGTCAGAAATATTAAAATGAACAGTGGAGAGATCACTGTTCCCTGGTGGACTTTTAATTAACACGTTATTAATTGAATTACCCATATTGGTAAGGATCAAATCCAATATATTTGATCCCCTGGTGCTACCATGTACCAGCTGTTCCAGTCCCATCTGTTCGCACATATCCAGATATTGTTTGCTTATATTACCATTAGCCTATAATGAATTCCAATAAATTCCAATCAATATTGGGCAAATTAAAATCACCAGCCAGAATTACTCTATCTGATGGGTCTAAATTGTTAATTATATCAAGTATGTTAATGTTGTCTAATAGGGTTGTAGAAGGTGCTCTATACAATAACCCTAATATGATTTTTGTACCTTTTTGGGGAAATAGCGTAACCCACAGAAACTCCAGGTTAGACGTGTCCCACAAAATTTTATCACATTTAATACTTTCGTGTACATACATTGGAATACCTCCCCCCTTCCTGTATGTTCTAGATTTTGAGAACACATTATACCCGGGGTCACTTTTCTCCCACATATCTTCTCCATCCCATCAAGTTTCTGTAATCAAGGCCAGATGTATGTTTTGTGAGTGCAACAGTAGGCTAAATTCATCATATTTACCCACAAGGCTCCTAGCATTTATAAGTACTGCCTTCCACTCAGAAGAATTAATAGGGGGAGAGCTTATATCTTGAATGCTTTGAAATTCCTTTGCCAGAGCCCCCCCTCCCCCCTTGACCCAATTTAAATGAAACTGGATTACTTAATTCACTCTTTTGCCCAGTAACCTAGTACCTGAATAACTTCAATGAAGACCATCAGGTTTAAAAAGCACCTTTTAGTTAAAAGTCATGGAGTTGTCCATAAATCCAATGTTTTCAATTTTACAGAACTCCCTTAGACATAGATTAATCTCAGAGATAAGCCCATTTTTATAAGATTGATAGCCACAAGTGGGTAAAATACTGGAGATAATTATCTCCTGTTTTTTTTCTACTATCTTTTTTGTTATAGTTTTGCAAGTTGCCTGAATATATTCTGTACTGGTTCTACCTACATCACTAATACCCAAATGCAGGGTAACAAGAGGATTTACTGAATTTTCAAGAAGCCCTTCCATCATGATTGAAACGTCCTGAAGTCTAGCTCCTGGCAGGGTACTAACTGTAGTATATTCCTTGTGTCCCTAACAGACTGCAGAATCTATCCCCTTAATAATGGAATCACAGATCACCACAATATCCCTATTACCATTCTCTAAACTTTGGTTGGTCTTGGTAGTTTTTTGTCTAGAACTTTCCTCATTTAGGGAAGTACTTCAGGATGTGTTTGTATTTCATTTACTGCCTGTGTTTCTACGTTGTTCCCCAGGAGACACTCAAATTTATTGGTTAGCTGAAGGGGTGAACTCAATATGTCTTGCTTTGGGTTCTCCACAGGTGCACTCAATTGTCTAAAGTTACCATTATTCTCTGTGTTGATAGCTTCCTCTAGAATCTGACCCTGTACATTTTCAGGTAAACTTTGACTTATGTTACACACCATTTCATCTGTATAACTCTCTAACATTCCAATATTCTTCTGGGTTTTTAATCTTGTATTTAGTTGTTTAATCTCCTCTTGAAGGGTAGCCACTAAAAGGCATTTCTCACATGTAAATTCTTGAGATACAACATCCTCAGAGAACATTTTACATTGTGTGCATGATTTCTTACCCTTCCCCGTTTAGCCTTTCCTTGAGACATTTATCACCTTTAGTTTACTTGGTGTATTGCGTTCAACAAATGTTGGACTGCAAGACTTCTGTCCACTATTCCACTAGCCTCCACTGCTGACACGGCAGACACATGATGCGCGTGTCTCTGTGCACGTCTCTGTGCCTGATACGTGCTTCACTTGGCTCGCTCCACTCGCCGATCAGAGTGTTATTTATATGCAATCAACTGGAAGTCACCCTGAACCCACTCGCTCGTGCAAAAGTTTTAAAACTGCAGTTGTGAGTTTAAATATTGAGCTGTAGCCTATATCCCTTGCTCAGTTCCTCTAAATAAACCCACAAACTGTTGAAAGCAAATGAAACACTCGTAGTGTAGAACTGCAGTTCAGTAACTCATTGACTGAAACCACCAGTTCTCTCTTCCTGGTTCAGGTATCTACCAGGGCTCCTAATATAAAATATAAATGTCTAAAAACACATTAAACACATGAATCAGGCACTTTCCATACATGCTTGTATTTGTTTATTGTTGTTTGAGTCTATCAAAAAGAAACACAACGTACACAGATTTCAATTCTATAACTATATGCAAATAAGAAATACAGTATCTTGCAAAACTCAGTTCTAGTCCCAAAATATTAGTATTGTATTGGATGATGAACTAGATACATTTTATAAAATGGTCTCACTTGCAAAGGGATCTAGTATGATTTATAAAAGTTTAGCTAAACCTTTTTCCATACTTACAGCTGAAGTGAAATCTCACGGGGAATCTGACCATAATATTTCAGTCTCAGAGGACACTTTGAAGAAAACTTTGAACCAATGCTCTTAAGACCAGGAAAGATATACTGGGAGAACTTATTCAATTTAAAATCCTACATCACTGTCATTTTAGTCCTAAGAAACTGGAATCGTTGAGACTATCAAGAGATAGTCTCTGTTGGTGATCCAATTACCCTCACACATCAGCATCTCATATGCTATGGTCCTGCTCAAAAATATTTATTGCTTGGACACAATTAAGAGTCCTATGTAAACATCTCACCAAACAAGATATTCCTTTGAACACAGAAATTTGGATTTTGGGCAGCTTCCCAAATATTTCCTAGTCTAACATTTATCAAAGAACCTGGCTACAACTCACAATATTAACTCTAAAGATAATTATTTTAACAAACTGGAAAACAGACTCAGACACACTAATCAAGGAATGATGACCTCTCATGGCCTCCTGTGCAGTGAATAAAGGTATTACCTATAGTCTTTTGGATAAATCTGAAATGTTCTATAAAATTTGGCAACCCTTTTTAAATTATTGTAATACTATTCCATAATATAAATGTATGTTATAATGCTGTCTTAGTGCCTAGACCACTCTTAGTTGCCTTACTAGCTTATTTCTATTTAGTTATATATGTTATTCTGTATTTGATGTTGTTGAATTCTCCATTAATTGTATTGTTAATGTATTATTATTAAGAATTTTATGTGTTGTATTTGAAAAATTGAATAAAAATAATGAATTAAAAAAAGAACTGTAATCTGCTGCTAGTATTTAATGTATTCACTTTGTAGGTATTTTATTTTGGGTAATGTCATTTTCAAGATGTAATGGAATGTATGGTTACCATTAGGATTGTGAGAATACCTTTTTCTGAATATTCGTCCAGTATCCAGCAGCCAAATATTTGGCTATTCAGTATTTGGGAAAGGGAAAAAAAAAGAAGAAAAAAGAAACTGCCCCTTCCCTGCTCCCCCGGCCCCAAACCAGGCAAAACGTAACCCCCATGCCCCATCTCCTATCAAAAGCACAACACCATGCTCCTTCACCAAGTACCAACAATTGTTTTTTATACATTTAAAATAAAACTAGATTCTAAAATGGGCAACCAGCTCAACCCACCCACCTCCATGGCCAGCCACCGTGTTAATGTAAAGCACTCATTTTTCACTTTAAAAATATATCAGAAAAATAGAAGTGCAAGAACAAGGGGACATAATTTGAAGACAGAGGGGGATGTCTCAGAGGCACTGTGAGGTTGACTTTTTCACAGAGAGGGTGGTGGATGCATGGAACAGCCTTCCTGAGGAGGTTGTGGGGTCTAAAACTGTGGGAGAATTCAAGAATGCATGGGACAGACATAAAGCAATTCTAGTGTGGGGTAGGAGGAAGTAGGCTGTTGGTTAACTAGGATCTGCAGCTTATCCATTGGGTAGGGAAATGGGCAGACTAGGTCGGCCAAGCAGTCCTTATCTGCCGTAAAAGTCTATGTTTCTATGTTTCTATCATTTATGTCCCACCCTCAACACAGCACCTCACTCTACTGACATCCACCAGCCCAATTCTCAAATATAATGGGTCACTTTCTTGATTTATATTTGGGTATTGGGGATAGGAGTAGGGTCAGGTGTTGAGCGGGGGGGGGGCATAAATTATACATTTTTTAGCACAAATGAGTACCTTATAATTACATTAAGATGGTGCCCTGCTATGAAGGTGAGTGGGTTGAGCTGGTCACCCATCGGGGGATCTAGTTTCATGTTAAATGTTTATAAAAACAACTTTTGGTTGCCAGGGGAAGGGGGTATTCTGCTTTTAACAGAGGGTGGGGCTAAATGTTACAGTTTATCTGGTTTTGGGTGGGGGGAGCAGGGAGGGGCCTGTTTCTTGAGCTTATTTATTTTTAGCAGATGGTGAATAATTTCACAAATACGAATACTCCTTTGTTCTGGAAGGGCTCCCAAATATTCAACAGCTATACTATTCATGGTATTTGTGAAATAATATTCAGCCCTTTCACAGCCCTAGTTACTATAGTGATACCTTTTGTATAAACAGTGGTGGTGGGTAAGTAGTAAGCCACACCCCCTAAGAAAGGATGGGAGGTCCACAGTACCGGGGCATTTGGACATTGGACACCAGTGGCAGTCCAGGCTTTGGTAATGTATTTAGCACTCTTTGCATTTGGCTATATCAGCACTTTTGTATGTGCAGCCATCAATATAGAACAGATAAGTTATTTCTAACAGACATACTCAGTATTTTTTTTTCTGCACAATTTTTGGAGATAAAGTGTAATTGAGGAGCCTTTACTGTTAATGTAGCATAGCTACTGAACTGTGGCAAGGAATATGACTGTAATTTAAACTAAATATTTTTGATGGAATAAAGAGACTTTGTTACTGCAAGATGTTCAGCAACTGCCTGTTTTATTGATTTCTTGTGCATTTTAAGAGCAACTGCCATTTACTCATGTACTGAGAGTGCAGGGAACAATAATTGTGGTTTGGAACTGATTTAAAGGAAGGCATCATCCTGAAAAAAATGAATGGAGTACAAGGAATAAAGGTCTTCAAAAGAGAAAACCAACATGGATTCACAAAGGATAGATCTTGCCAGATGATTCTGTTGACCTTCTATGAGGTCAGTGAGAGCTCAGACAATAGTAGACAAGTAGATATTATTTTCCTAGATTACCCAAAAGTTTTTGACACAGTACCTCACAAGCCCCTAACAGACAAATTAAACAAAGCAGGCTTAAATAAAAAAACTCATCAGATGGGTTAAATACTGTCTTACTAACAGAACACAGCAAGGAAGAATTACAGGAACCCCATCAGATATGGGAGATGTGATCAGTGAAGCACCCCAATTCCTGTGCAAGCGGGGCAGTGAGGGAGACCTGTTCACCGAGGGCCCCCCTCACTACCCAGCAAGCTCCTGAGCTGAATATCGAGGTGCTGGAGGCAACGTTTGCTCCGGCAGTCCTCCTCGGTGGCTGATCTCCAAGTTTTTGACTGCCCCTGCCCCAGTGCAGGTGTCTGGAGATGCTCACGAAAGAAACAAAAAAACCTGAGAGCCTACTTATGGCTGTGCTGGAACCGGGAATGTTTTTCTACAGAGAGGAATTTTCCATTTGTCTGACCCTGCCTGGCCGACCACAGTGACCCACCGCAACAAAGGACCTCCAAGGTACATTTTCCCTGGGCTGATCTTTTTTGAATTGAGACTTTTGACTTTTTCACCTAAAGCACCTTTACCCATTGGCCCATGGAGTCGGTGACGCTCTCTCCCCTCTCAGTATTAGGGAGGGCATGTCCCACTCCTCCCATGCCTACAAGACAAGCAATCGAGACCCTGTGCAAGAGGGGAGGTGAGGGAGACCTGTTCCCCAAGGGCCCCCCTCGCAACCCAGCAAGCTCCTGAGCCGAGTATCGCGGTGCCGGAGGCAACGTTTGCTCCAGCGGGCCTCCTTGGCAGCTGATCCCCAAGTTTTTGACTGCCCCTGCCCTGGTGCAGGTGTCCGGAGATGCTCATGAAAGACACAGAAAAACCTGAGAGCCTACTTACGGCTGTGCTGGAACCGAGAACATTTTTCTACAGAGAGGAGTTTTTCTGCCCACCAAGTTCCCTCCTCCCATTAAATGCATGGAGGCTCCACCCCCAGGTTTTAGCTCACCCTATCAGACAATTAGGGAGGTACAGATAGTACACTGTGGTACTGCCTGCCCTAATCCTAGACAGCTCACATCATTTTTGGGCATCTCACCTACCAATAAGCTGACTGATCAATCTCTACAGTGGGCTTGCCACCTAGTACTTACCTCTGGCACCTACTGTCAACTAACTCTTGTTTCCATTATTTTATTTAAGTCAATCTCACTCCGGTTTTCCATTATTTTATTTCACCAAATCCGTCTAGTCAAACCACTGTGGACTCTTCTCTCAGCATTTATCATTGTGTCTGTGCCTTACTAGACAGCTTTTGCCCAGAATAGGAATTACTACTGTATTTATTACTGTGCCTTACTAGTCAACTTTTTGTCAAGAATTGGAATTGCAATCTGTACTTAACACTGTGCCTTACTAGACAGCTTTTGCCCAGTATAGGAATCACTTCTGTTCATAAGTGCCACAAGAGCTTAATGTCCAGGATAGGTCCAGCCAGGTGGTGCGTAGGTTTATCCCTATCTATCATGCCCTGGGAACTCAGTAAAATGTGGACAAAAGTTGTGTACAGAGTGAGCCAGCTCTGCGCCTGGCCCAGAGCTGTCTTCTTATTAGGCACAGTCTATGAGAACCTGGTCTCACACTGAGCGGTTGAGTTTAGCCTAGTCCAGTCTTCGCACCCCAAGCCACTAATTCGTGTCTTATTTCCACAACTGTCATCAGCTGCTGCTCTGCAAGATTATAGTTATACCTGTGCTTAGATTTCTACTTGATATTCCAGTGCTCTTACTGTAAATGTGTACCCAGACAATCCCCCCTTTCCCCTCAAGCTTCATACTGCATCTCAGCTGACTGGGCTCCTACCCTCTAGCTGGGCAAAGATTAGTAGCGAGAATGTAGCCTGGGCCCTTACCCCACAGCCGTCCAACGCAACTGGCATGCATGTGGCTCTGGCACCCACACCTCCCACCGAGGGGAAGAGTGCTCCCCATGTCAAAGGGAAAGGGCATGCAGTCCTCCACCCACAGATTCCTGCTACTAGCTGGTCTCATACTGGGGCTCACCATGCTCCATGTGCTCTCCACCCCTTCACTGTCCACAGGAGATTTCTGGGAGAAGTCTCTCTCCGTTGACGCACCAAACTTCTTGTTCTCGAACACACTAGTAATGACCACAAAGACCACCCATCCTCCCACCTGGTGCCTTGACCTCAGGTGTCTAATGCACCCCACCAGGGTAAAGAGACGCCGAGCTTACATTCCCCTACAGGCCTGGCTGCTCTGAGACGATATTTCTCCTGGCTCCTCCTCATAATACTTCTGGCTGGAGATATCAAAACTAACCCAGGCCCAACTATCCCGGCTTCCCCCATTCCTCTGGTATGGGGACTGGGCAAGGGTCTCAAAGTTGCACATCTCAGCATAAGGAGCCTGCTCCCAAATCGTGATGAGTTAGTGTCATGGGTCACCCTATACAAACCAGATGTCCTTGGAGTGATGGAGACCTGGCTCAAACCCTCAGTACCTGACTCGGCCTGTGTGCTCCCAGGGTACGAGTTCATATGCCAGGACAGACCAGCGAATAAAAGGGGGGGTGGCATCATGATCTATTTCTGGGACCACCTAAAGGTCTCCCTAGTAACTCATCAGCTATCTCTCTCCTCCCCCTGTGAGCTACTGCACGTACTGCTCTTACTTGGGAACGCTAAGAAATTGCATGTAGCCTGCACATACAATCCCCCTAAGGGCGGACTCCCAGGACTGACCCACCTCCTGGACTCTGTTGCCCCTGCATTGGGGAAAACAAACTCATCTTCTTGGAGGATGTTAACCTTAACTGGACCGGTGGAAATGTGAAGCAGTATGAGCCTCTACTTGTCAATCTCGCCCTGACTTAACTTGTACAGGAGCCAACCAGGTGGTCGAAAAACAGATCCACCAACTCCCTGCTGGACTGGATCCCCTCCAACCACCCTGATAGGATCTCCTCAGCTGGAATACTATCAGACTCCATCTCTGACCATTCTGTGTTTGGAAAACTCCCTCCCCCAAAATACCCCATAAAATCATACTGATCAGAAACTTCTCCAGGCTCGATCTGCTGCGTTCCTTGTGGACCTAAGTCATGCCGACTGGGCCAGGGTATTTGGAGCCTCCGACCCATCAGTGGCAGCTTCCCACTTTCTTGCCTCCTTCAGTGCCCTACAAGACAAGCACGCCCTGAAGGTCACCCGGAGGGTGAAGGGGTCTGCCACCCCTTGGTTGCACAGGAGCCTCCTGGCCCTAATGAGGGCCAGAGACAAATGCTGGTCCCACTTCAAAGGCTCCCTTGATCTCACACTATTCCACCAATACAGGCACCTTAGAAACAAGTGCAAAAAAGCCATCAGAATTGCAAAAAAATGACTTCTGCAAGTCTGCCCTACTCAGCTCAGCCAGTCACCCCAGGTGGTTCTGGAGTAACATCAAATCTCTTGTCTGCGGGACCTCTCAGCCGGGGGTATCCAACATGATTATCGGAGTGGTATCCTGCAACAATCCACGCACCATTGCCAACTCCCTAAACTCTAATTTTTCAGACCTATCAGCTTTCTCTGCCCTCTTCTCGACTGACAGGGTTACTTCCCCCACTCCTCTCCCCACTGGGCTGGAGGATCACTCCCCTCGACAAAAGTTCTACCTCAGAGGTGTGACAGTCAAGGACATGATGAGGCTCCTCTCTGGCCCCTCCCAGTACTCCAGCCCTGGCCTTGACAACCTGGAACCAAAGCTACTAAAACTAGGTGCCTCCCATATTGCTCCCCCAGTAGCCCATATCTTTAACCTATCATTTGCAAAGGGAGCTATCCCAGAAATTTGGAGGGAGGTGAGGATAGTCCCCATCCTGAAGCAGGGAAGTCCCAAAATCCCAAACAACTATCGTCCGATTCTGATTCTTTCATCTCTCAGTAAGCTCCTCAAAAAGGTAGTGGCTGAGCATCTCTCAGTACATACAGGAGCACGAAATTCTGTACCAAGCCCAGAATGGATTCTGTAAGGGGCATAGTACCACCACAGCCCTGGTCACTGTCTCCGTGAGCATCAGGGCTGCCATGGATCAGGGCAAACTCTCCAGAACCATATTCATTGACCTGTCCAAGGCATTCGACCTTGTCAATCACAAGTTGCTCTGTACATAGCTGAGGGCACTCGGCCTCTCCCCCCCAGCTATGACCTGGCTATCGGACTACCTGCATGGAAGAATGCAGAGGATCTGTTTCAACAAAGTCCTATCTGAGCCTTTACTGGTGACCTCTGGCATCCCCCAGGGCTCGGTCCTGGGCCCCCTCCTCTTCTCCCTCTTTATCAACCAACTCCCAGCAGCCACAACTAACTGCAATGCCACACTGTACGCAGATGACCTGGTTATTATATCTCACTCCAGGGACATTGCCACTCTCAACAAGCACTTGTCTGAGGACTTTAACAATGTCCTGGCCTGGGTAACCAAACATAAACTAGTCTTGAACTTGAAAAAGACCCAGGCTATGCTCTTTGGCTCAGCTGCCAAAATCAAAGCCCTATGAACCCTGCTGGATATAACCAGTCTGGACGGTGCTTCCCTCCCAACAGTGCTCTCAGTAAAGTACCTCGGGGTTACACTTGACCCACAACTTGATCTGGGGAGTCACATTCTCAATGTCTACAGGGCAGCGAACAGCAAATTGGGACTGGCCTACAGGGCCAAATACAACCTCACCCCCGCGGCCTGTCTGGTCCTGGCGAGAGGTGTCCTCCTTCCCTCCCTTAGCTATGGAATGCACCTATTTGGCCATGCCCCCAAAATACACCTCACAAGGTGGCACACAACATATAACAACATCTGTCGCTTTGCCCTGGCCACCCCTTGTCTCACTTACCACTGCGAGCTTCAGGTGAAGCTACCTCTGGCTGGAAGCTGCAACAGTGGACTTAGGATTTGCAAGAAAGTGAGTTGTGCTCACAAGAGAGGGAGGTGAACCTTACAATTTACATTTGTCTTTGATCTGAAGCAGATTCCTTAGGAAAGTTAATATTCTTCAGGTGGAGGGTACTTCTAACTGAAGGGTGAAATAAGGAACTTAGAATTATCAGAAAAGGCAGTCAATCAACAGAGCGAGGTGGAGCTAGCTTTACTTTTGTTACAATTGTTAAGATTTTCAGTGCAGGAAGAGTTTAAACCCACAGCGACTCAATACTGTTTACTATGTCCTTGTGCACAGCTGACTTGCTTGGAGTTAGTGATTGACTGTTTGCATTGCAATATTTGTAATACTGTGAGTTATTCACTGGGCTAAGAATTTGCCATAAGTTCTGAATTGAGAGCAGGTTACAGGCTGTGTATTTGACCCAGGCAGTGCCTAGGGGGTGGAAACTGTTTTTTCTTTTGTTTATCTCTGTGTGCCTTAAAATACCAGGCCAGACTGTGTCAGGAAGTGCTTACATCACAGCTACTTATCAGCCAATAGCTTTGGAAGAATCCTACAGACCTGACAGTACTAATTTTAGCAGCCTCATCAGATAACCTAAGATTCTTCAGGTGAAGCTACCTCTGGCTGGAAGCTGCAACAGTGGACTTAGGATTTGCAAGAAAGCGAGTTGTGCTCACAACAGAGGGAAGTGAACCTTACAATTTATGTTTGTCTTTGGTTTGAAGCAGATTCCTTAGGAAAGTTAATATTCTTCAGGTGGAGGATACTTCTAACTGAAGGGTGAAATAAGGAACTTAGAATTATCAGAAACTGCAGTCTTTCAATCAACAGAGGGAGGTGGAGCTTGCTTTACTTTTGTTACAATTGTTAAGATTTTCAGTGCAGGAAGAGTTTAAACCCACAGCGACTCAGTACTGTTTACTGTGTTTGTCTTTGTGCACAGTTGATGTGTTTTGGGGCTGACTGCTTTCAGAGCACAAGTCACCAGGCTGTTTTGGGGCTGGGGAGGTTTACCTGTGTCTGACTTGGATGTTTGGATCTTTCTCTGTTTGATTTGCAGGGTATTTTCTCTGTCAAATTGTCATGTAGGGAATCTTGCTGATAGGAAGGCACTCATCGCAGTGGTAGGTCAGAGCTTTTAACTGATTGTTTCATGAGGGCACGTTTAGGCCCAAACCCTTCCACCCCTAACCCCACCCACCCTGGAAATAGGTCCTTTATACCTGGGGTTCTGATATCATTTCCTCAAGAGGGCAAGGTGCATATCACTGTCATATCCTATCTAGCACACTGCACTGACAACATAAGCATACACATTATGTAATATATATATTTCTATATAACAAACCAATCACACACATACATACACAAACACACACACACACACACACACACAAAAAAAAAACCTAAGGTAGACAGACATGTGGGGAGTAGTGCAATGTAATGACTGTGGGTCAGCAGTCTTCTGGGAGTCTTTCTGGAGGCTGAGATGCTGCCCTGTTTGCAGACAACTCTCTGCCCTGAAGGAGGAAGTTGCCCATCTTCAGGTTGCACTGGACAGTAATAAGGGAACCTCCCCCATCCAGGGAGCACCAGAACCACTACCTCAGAGATTGTGAAGAAAGTACAGCAGTTGGACCATAGTGGGCTCAGGGAGGTTAAGAGTGGTGGAACAAAGGCACACCCAGTCAGTTGTTTCACTCCACAATCCATACACCATTCTGGGGGAGCATAGTTCCCCTATGGATGCACCCACAGAGGAGACTAAAGAGGTTGCAGACAATTGTCACAAGGTAGGCCCTCAGGAAAGAGGCAAAGGGCACCACAGGGAAAGGAAGCAACTCCTGGTGGGGGGCTCAATTATTAGGGGGATAGAACTGGGGGGAGCAGAGAAAACTGAAGTAAGGTGCCTGCCTGGTGCCATGGCTTAGATGGACAGGAAGCACATCTTTAGGATCACGAGTACAGTTGCACGGGAGTCTGAGCTGGACATCATTGTCCACCTAGGGACAAATGACTTGGCTCATCATGAGATTAGAGAAGTGCAGAAGGACTTTGTAGAGTTGGGGAGGGGCCTAAGACAAGTAGCACACACAGTATCCTTCTCAGAGGTGCTGCCTATTAGTGGCATGGGTGAAGTGAGGGTACTTTGCACCATGCAATTTAATGAATGGTTGAAAAAATGGTGTGGAGCACAGGGGTTTGGCTTCATTGGGGACTGGGGTTCCACCTGGAGGGACACCAGCCTATACTGGCAGGATGGTCTACATCTGTCCAATAATGGAACAAGTCTTTTGGGCATTTGGTTTAAATGCTTCATTGGTAAGCTTTTAAACTAGTCAAGGGGGAGGCACTGATAAGCAACAGGAAAATCCCAGCCTCCCCCTACAAAACAGGGTACTAAATGAAAAAAAGACCAAGGTAAAAAGGTCGGTGGGGGATGCTGCTACAGAAGGTAAAGCCATCAAAAAATGGAGAGCAACGAGTACCAATGCCCATAGTCTGGGTAACAAGCTTCCTGAATTAGTGGCCTTTATGGAGGAGGAACATCTGGATATCGTGGCAGTCACAGAAATATGGTATACACAGAACCATGACTGGGACGTAAACATACCAGGATACACTATCTACAGGAGGGACAGGGAGGGTAAAAGAGGAGGAGGAGGAGAAGTAGCTCTGTACATAAGGGAAGGAATCAAAGCAACAGAACAAAAGGGTAAACAGGGAGGAGAAGAAGCACTATGGGTCAATTTGGGGGCAGGCAATGGCACCACAATCTGCACAGGGGTTGTATACAGACCCCCCCTCTCAGGGGGAGGAAATTGACAAGGAAATGATAGAAAGTATACTTAGAATGGCAGATAAAGCGGAGATACTGCTTATGGGTGATCTGAATATGTCAGATATTAACTAAAGTGCAGTTGCAGCAGCCACTTCTAAGAGTGGGGTTATTCTAGATGCCCTACAGGGGGCATGCCATAGACAACTAATATTGGAACCCACTTGAGAGGGAGCAATCTTAGACCTGGTTCTCTCAAATGAGATGGAGAGAGGATCACAGATGTACAAGTGGGTAGCCATCTGGGAACTAGAGACTATCGAACAGTATGGTTCACAATAAACACAGCAATAGAGTCAAGCCATACAAAGGCAAAAGTACTGGACTTCAGGAGGGCTGACTTTGCCAAAATGGGTGAGTGCCTAAGGAATGCACTAGCAAATGGGCAGGAAGAAGGGGTGGAAGAACAATGGGGAATAATAAAAACTACCATCACAGAGGTAACATGCCTTTGTGTGAAGCAAATAAAACAAAACGATGTAAGAAACCACTATGGTTCTCAAAGGAGGTAGCAGTGAAGGTTCAAAAGAAAAAGAAAGCATTTAGAAAGTACAAGGAATCATAGAAGGAGCAGGACAGAGAACTGTATCAGTTAAAACAAAAGGAAGCTGGGAAGGCAGTCAGAACAGCAAAGGCCCGAACCGAGGAAAAGATAGCCAACTCAGCTAAGAAGGGTGATAAAACCTTTTTTAGGTACATCAGGGAGCGGAGGAAGACTAAGGGAGAGATAGTGAGGCTTAATAAAGTGGAGGGGGTGGCAGAGGGTGATGGTGAAAAGGCAGAGATACTAAACAAATATTTTTGCTCAGTATTTACAAATGAAGAGGGGGAGGTACCTAAAACAAACAATAGAAACACTCTGGATACAGAAGTTGATACCAGCCCATTTACAGAAGAAAGGGTTCTGAAAGAACTCTTAAAACTGAAGGTGGACAAAGCAATGGGGCCTGACGGGATTCATCCCAGAATTCTAAAAGAACTAAGGGTAGAACTAGTGACACCACTGACTACCCTTTTTAACAAATTATGGGAGGATGGGGTGGTACCTGAGGACTGGAAGCGGGCAGATGTGATTCCCCTTCACAATAGTGGGAGCAAGGCAGAAGCAGGAAACTACAGACCTGTTAGTTTAACCTCAGCGATAGGGAAAATGATGGAATCACTTCTGAAGGAGAGAATTGTCCAGTACCTAGAGGCCAGAGGGGCACAGGACCCAAGGCAGCATGGATTCACAGCAGGAAGGTCATGCCAGATGAATCTAATAGATTTCTTTTTTTTTTTGCCATTCACTTTTTATTCAATTTTTTTTGCAGAGACAAGGTACAAGGCAAATATACAAAACATCCAGAAACATTGAATCATAACAGAATAACATAAAATTAAGAGAGATAACAGGTCTCACAACACCCACCCCAAGCCCCCACACCAACCCTCCCCCCACCCCGGTACCCAACCCCTCACAAGGCACTACACATTAAATCCGGTCTATGTAAGACATACAAATTAACTACTTAGGAATAAGCTAGAACCAGTGGGGTCAGATTTTCTCAAATAGAGGCAATTGATTATGAAGAACCGCTATCATCCTTTCAATCCTAAGGCTTGTAAAGAGCTCCGCCAACCATTCAGAGTAGGTAATCCTAGTACTATTTTCCAATATTTGAGAACTAGCTTTTCACCGTTATAGAAATTAAGGCCATATGGAATTTTCTCACTCTGACGAAAAACCTGACATATCCCCTAACAAACAGACCTCAGGACAGAACATCTCTTCCAGTCCTAATAGGGGACTAGCTTTACTCTTTATTTCATTCCACAATGGGATGATTTTAGGACACTGCCAGAAAATATGTAATAAGTCCCCCCCCCTCCCAGACCACATCTATAACATTTAGGATCGCTTACTAGATTTAAGTCTGCCAACTTTTGGGGAGAATAATAAATATTATGTAAGATTTTAAACTGGGCAAGTCTCAAATGGTCTTGTTGGATGTATCTATGACAATTTTGCCAAATCTGCAACCAATCTAATGTTGCTGCCGGAAATACTTTAGCCCAATATGCACTTGGGGCTAAATTCTCCGTAAAGGCCAGTGAAACAAAACTAGATATATTTTAGAGATAGCCCTGCGAATTCCTACCAAAGAGGCCCCAAGTCAGCAGAATGGAATACAAGGCGTATTCACCAGGCCCAACCGACCTTTGAGCTAATAAATGGTAGTTGAAATATTTTAAAACTGTCTTTAGTGGACAACTTGAACTTATTCATCACCTCCACAGTTGAGATTAAACCCCCCTCTTCATTGAGAAATTCCTTCAAGGAACAATCTACGGGTAACAGTAACCAGTTGTACCTGATAGTTTTATTTCCTATCTACCAACGGGGATTCCCCATAATGGGTTGTGCTCCATCTTTTGTATGATCGTATTTCAAAAAATTACACAGTTGGTTATGAATCCTTAAGGAAGTCCCAATCAGGGAATTCCTCAACGAAGAAGGGAGTGCATTACCAGGTACATAAAATAAGGCCTCCGGATTAAAACCAAAACTTTTGATAAAACTAATTTCTAAATTAACCCACAGTGGAACATAAGCCGAGGTTGAGGAGCTACCCTCTGGTGCACCCATCTACCATATTTGTTCAGCTGCCGCCCAAAAATAGAAACAAAATGAGTAGTCTCAAACCTCCAAGTGGCTAAGGGCCGCCAACTAGAATAGGACATCCTCGCTTCTTGTACTCCCATATAAAATCAGCTATTTTCCATGAAGTTTATTAAACCAAGACAAGGGATCCAGATATTCAACATACTTAGGGGTAGAAAAGCCTGGAAATATGTTCATTTAACAATATTATTCTACCCCATAGTGACAATGGAAGTTGTGCCCACCTTTTAAGTCTAGTTCTATGTTATGAACTAAGGAATCTAAATTCAGCTAGCATGTCCGAATCCGAACTATTTGTCAAGTAAGGCCCAAATATTTGAAAGATTTAGTACACCATCTTAAGCCTAACTCTTCAATTTCCGTCTAAATAATTTGTTATTAAGAGGAAAAACTACTGTTTTATCCTGATTCAGTTTATAATTAGCTAAAGAGCTAAAGTTATATATTACCTTTAACAACCTGGGAATGGACCAAGTGGGTTTGAAGCGTAGATCAATAGGTCATCCATATGCGTAACCTTGACAACAATCCCTGACTTTAATACCTACAATCTCAGAGCACTTGCTATACTCCTTATAAGAGGCTCCAAATACAAGTTAAACAATAAAGGAGATAGAGGACACCATTGCCTCGTACCAGCATGTAATGTAAAGGTGTTGATACAGCCCCATTACAAGTGACTCTGGCAGAAGGACTTGAATATAGCGCTCGGATCCAACCCACAAATTTCTCCGGAAACCAAATCTATCCATAACTGTAAATAAGAATTCCCAGTGAACCTATCAAAGGCCTTCTCAGCATCCAAGGAGACCAATGCCATCAGAGGTCGGCCCCTCGGAGACCGAGAAGACATGCGCCAACGTTCTAAAATGGTCAGCTGGCGATCTTCCCTTCATGAAACCAACCTGCTCAGCACCTACCAACTTTGAGAATACTTTGTTAATTCGATCCGCTAATATTTTAGCTAAAATCTTGATATCATAGTTTAACAACGAAATGGGCCTATAACTAGCGGGATTCTCAGGTGGTTTATTTGGTTTAGGAATCAAAACTATGAGTGCTTCCGATAGGGTACTATCTACCTCCTTCCCAGAAAGAATGTGTTGAAATAGTCTGCCTAATAAAGGGATCAACTGGGAGGAAAATATTTTGTAAAAATTAGGCGAGAACCCATCTGGGCGGAGTCTTATCTACAGGTAAGTTCTTGATAGCTGCTTCAATCTCCACTGTGCTATCTCAGAATTAAGAAACCAAGATCTGAATCATCTAATGTGGGTAGTGAAAGATTTTATAGAAATTACAAAATCTCAGACTTAGATGGGGGACACTCCATGCCACGATATAAGGACTCGTAATAACTCCTAAAAATTTGAACCATATCTTCTGGAGTGGTTTTAATACATCCATCCACATCCGATAAGATCCCTTCAATCAGACGGGAAGACTCAAGCTGCGTAATGCGCCTAGCCAGAAGTTTTCCGGACTTAATAATAGCTAACTCAGCCTGTTCCCCCAGCATTCTAAGATATGCATCTTTAACCTTCACTAACTTCTCCTTATCCTCCTCTTTGGGATTATAAACTATCATGGACTCTAGAGACCTGATTTGATTTAACAAATCTGACATAATAGCCTCACTCTCTTTCTTCCTCTTGACAGCCTGACTGATCAACAAACCTCTCATAAAGGCCTTGAATGCACCCCAGAAAATATCTGGGTGAACACTATCTTTCAAATTAAACAGGATAAACTCCTCTATTTGTTTCATCAGGACTTGGGCAACCTTGGGAATCCTCAGGATTTGATTATTTACTTTCCATCTATTACCCTTTCGGGTCAATGAGGGAAAGGAAATCATGACCTCAACCGCAGAATGATCTGAAAGGGGGGCAGCCACTATTTCCGAACCAAGAATTCCCTTAAGCAGGACACGAGAGAGAAATATATAGTCAATGCGAGACCCAGATCCATGGGTAGAAGAGATAAAAGTATACTCTTTAGTCTCCGGATGGAGTACTCTCCAAACATCTGCCAACCCCAGTCGATCTACTAGATCACCAAAAGCTCAAGAAGCAGGTGTTGGATGCGATTGGGACCTGGTAGATCTATCCAATGAAGGATCCAGTACCATATTGAAGTCCCCTCCCAGAATCATAGGGAGCTGACTAAATGATAGTAACACTTTTAATAACTGCACCAGAAAATCCTGGCTGTCCGCATTGGGACCGTACACCGCCCCCTATCAAAATTTCCATATTCTGTAGTTTTCCTTTCACTAACACATATCTACCATCCTTGTCCTGGATCACTTTCAAGGGGGTAAAGGGTATTGATCTATGTATTAATATCATAACCCCTCTACTCTGTGTAGTATCTTTGGATGAAAAGACTTCCCCTATCTGCAGCCTCCTCATACACTTGGCCTCTTCTTGAAGTAAATGGGTTTCTTGCAAAAATACTAACTTTGCCTTCACAGCCTCTATATATTTCAAGATTCTAACTTGTTTAGTTCTGTGCCGCGCCCCTTTCACATTCCATGTAAGGAATTTAATAGAAATATCTGTCCCCATTCCTATTCGGTGAAGTTATGCCGTAATGTGACCGACCCAATACCAATTGAGTAAAAGTGAAACTTGCCGCCTTGTGACCCTCCCCCCCTAACAACCAAACCTCCCTATCCCCATCTAAGACCTTAAATCCCATATATACCCCCCAAGACCCTCTCTGCACACTCCTTAAACCATACCCCAAAATACCCACCCCTTCCCTCCCACCCCCTGTATCTCACCTGCTTTACGGCCCATGACACCGGCCCACTTAGCCCATAACACCATGCCCTTCCCCCGCCACCCTCTTTACTTAATCCATGCAACTCCGTCTTAACCGACTTAGAACAAATTCACAAAGCACTACATATTTAAACTGCCACTAAGACCTTTCTTAAACTTTGGGAGGCATATAACCCCGCCCCTTGTAACATTAATGCAATCCAATATTAGAAAAGAAACTGCTCATTGTTAAACGGGCTGCACCACTGACAGCCGATTAAGAGAGTGATTGCCATCCCCCAAGCCGGGGGTAAATAAAACCAAATAAGAGAGACCCCAAAACAAAACCACATTATGTAAATAAATTAAAATTCCTCCCAAACTAAATATTGACAATACTCTCATAGCAAACCGGCCCCTTAAGGTATGTATGCCCCTCTAGCGCCCCCCCAAGGGAAACAAACAAAGTCCAATGCCAAACAGTCCATATGTGAAGTGTTCCCCATAAGGCATCAGCAGAGGAGAGACCCCGCCAAGCATGTACCCTCCATAACCAAGCAGCCATTAATATTCATGACTGCCCTAAATGTGGTAATCAACCAACTAAGGCATGATATTAGCCCACAGATGGCAATCCACCATGATAACTGTCCAGGTGTCAAAACCACACGGTGTCCAACCCCATCATGCAGGCTCCAGTAACAGACACAGCTAATCTTCGAGCCAAAGCAAAATGTCCAAGTCCACTGTGGTCCGATATTGAAAAGTCGAACATCTACTCGAGTCCTGATTTCTCCGGACGAGATCACCAACTATCAGTTCTTTGCCCTCCATCAGGGGTCTTTAAACAATTCAGGAAAAGCCTCTTGCAAAGCAACTGTGGCCGACTCACAGGACTCAAAAGTTTTCCACTCATTTGCAATAAAGACCTGAAATTTCACGGGGTAGCCCATGCGGAATCTAATGTCTGCTGCTATCAGCCTTTTAACCACTGGATGATAGGCCGCATGCTTCTGTCTGACTGAGAGTGGGAGATCTTGCACCACTCTAATTTGAGAGCCCTCCCAAAATATCTCCTTGTCTTCTCTTGCCTTTCCAATTAACAACTGCCATTCCTGATAATTGAGGAATTTAAAAATAAATGCCCTTGGCGGACGGTCAGGAGGAGGTAAAGGGCGCAAAGCTCTGTGAGCCCTCTCAATCACATATGTTGATCCGAATGGAGATGGCCCTGCGATCTTTTCAGTTAACTTCTGGGCAAATTTGATTGGATCCGGGCCCTCTGCCTTCTCTGGTAGCCCAATGACCACCACGTTATTACGGCGACTCCGGCCCTCCAAGTCTTCTACCTTCATCTCCAGCTTTTGAATACGCTGAGCCATCTTGTTCACTGCCATTTCTGTTTTCTCTGTGCCTTCCATTGACTTGATATGAACCTCATTGTCCGATGTTCTCGGGTAAGGTCATCAATTATGCTGGTAATATTTTGATCTCTCCGGTCATGTCCTGGACCGCCCGGACTTTAATGATCCGGATTTCCTCAAGAACAGCTAGCATGGGTTCCTCTGCAGCTACTATTTCCCCACCCTTGTGCCAGCGAAGAAGCTGAGGCCTTTGATTTTTGGCGGCCTTTTCGGGGTCGTAGGGGAGTGACTCGGGGTGGTTTCTCATTTCGGCCTCCATACATCGAATGGGTACAGGTTCTCCTCTGCACCCGATGACAAGAAGGGCTGGATTGATGCGGCAAAACGGAGCTAGATACCATATTTAACGGGCGGCGGGTCGAAGCTCACGGAGATAGCAGCTACTCCGTGCTCCGCATCACATGACTCTGAATCTAATAGATTTCTTTGACTGGGTGACCAAAGTAGTAGATCAGGGAGGGGCTGTGGAGATGGCCTACCTATACTTTAGCAAGGCATTTGACTCAGTCCCACACAAAAGATTAATATACAAGTTAGTCAGCCTGGGAGTGGGTCCCAAGATGATAGGCTGGGTAAAGAATTGGCTGGAGAATAGGACACAGAGGGTAATAGTAAATGGAGTCCACTCTGAAGAAAGGGGTGTTACTAGTGGGGTACCGCAGGGTTCAGTATTAGGACCGGTCCTCTTCAATGTCTTTATGAGTGAAATTGCAGAGGGACTGGAAGGAAAAGTATGTTTCTTTGCAGATGACACAAAGATCTGCAACAGAGTTGATGCACAAGGTGGGGTGGAAAGGATGAGAAGGGACTTGGTAGACCCCAGAAATTGCCGGGTAGTCGGACTTGGTGGCTGTACCTATTGCAGTTGTAATTAGCGTAATTGTAATTAAATTGCAGCTGTAATTTAGTGCAGTTGTACTTACTAAGATCGATGATTCTGTCATGGCTTCTGGGCTGGCTGCTGGCTGGCTTCAAGGGCGCATAAGCACTGATACACCAAGCACGCCACAAAAAACAGCAGGGTAGCAAACATACCAGCGTGTCCTCTGTCCTTTGTTTGGCTTTCTGCACGTGACTTAATCCGTTTGAGCTTTGTTTCAGCAGTGGGGCGGAGTTCATTTGTGGAAATTGTAATTGAATGTCTCAATTGGGTCCACGACCTGCTGCATTTCAGTGACTGGATGTGGTGTCAGGTTCCTGTTAAAGGGCAGCATGTTTAAATGCAAAAGCAACGTACTTTCTGCACTTTCAATTCACAGCCATGTAGACCAGAAGAGTTCAGGAGACTAGGAAAGCACTAGCAGGGCAATTTGAACATGTAACAGAGCTGCTATCAGTGGCAATCGAAGGGAGTACTGCTGCTTTGCTTGACCAAGTCTGGGACTGTCTGGAATATCTGAAATCTAAAGGCGCGTCGTGTACTACTGAACAGCACCTTCTGTGTGTGACATCAAAGATCAGTATTTCTTCAGTGTAATTGCTCTGTGAGGTATTTGCATTGTCTTTGCTAATCTTCTTCCAATTCTGCTGCATTTGAGATAATCATTCAGTGTATGTGCATGGGTGTCAGGGCTCTCTGGAGTGTTGTTGCTGGGGATGGGTCTGAGTTGAGAATGTGCACAGGACAAGCTTTGTGTGTACATTTTACCTGATTTTTGCTATTCACTCAAAGTTAGAGTCAGAATTCAGACAGCCTGCTGGGGGAAATTATATACATTGCTTTTAAGTAGCATGTGACATGTTTATTTTGCAAGAGGCGAAGGGGGGGGCTTGTTATCTTGCCCCAGGATCCCCGGGACATAAATTAGAAATATATGCCCTTCTGAAGGTGCCATCTTGGCAGCCCCTCGAGTTAACCTTTGCAAGGCTGAAGACTCTCTAAACATCTGTCCTCCAGAGCTGAAATACATTCACTTTAATTCTAATTCTTTTGTGAGCCTAAGTTTTAAACAAATGCTTGTTTGATGCTGCTGCTGTCAGCATCAGTATATGGTTATGTGGACAGTAAGGTCTTCTCCCCCACCAGAGACAGTTTAACTCTTTGAAGACCGGGTGGCTGGAGGACAGCAGATTGTTAGCAAGTTGCACCTTTGTTTTCAAGTTCAAGTTCAAGTTTATTGCAGGAAAACTCCATTGAGCAAGCTCATTCAGAAGGAGGTCCTGTGACATAAACACTTAAAGTACAAACACAGATAGGTAATAACAGTATATACATGAAATACACGTTACATGATGCAGGCTGGATATACATACAAGGGTACCACACAGGGTGACCGCAGGTGGTAAACATTGATATGAGACAGGGAAGCGACTTATAGGTCACATACTGATAAATGAAACATGATGACTGGTGTGATTTGATTTAATCAAATCAAATCAAATCAAATATACGTTTATAAGTTTTGGACTGGGCACTTGTGAAATTGGGTGATAAAAGTCCCAGTCAGCTTTGTCAGAGTCTCAGAGAGTGATATGCCTGAAGAGTCAGTTAATTAAAGCAGGATGTTATTTTACAGCTCCCTTAAGTTGTGAGTTTATGCTTTTGTGTGTCCCCAGAGGAGTCCAGAAAGGGGCTTAGCATTTTTTTCACCTAGGTAGCAAGTTCAGGAAACAGTTCAGAAATTAAACTTTATCTGAGAGAGAGAGAGAGAGTTGCTTTCTTAAATGTTACAAACATAGAAACATAGAACATAGAAGTTGACGGCAGATAAGGACCGCAAGGCCCATCCAGTCTGCCCATTTCTTTTTCTACCTTATAAATGTGCCATCGGCCTTTGCTCTGTCAGTGGCCTATCTATTCATAGTCATTTGTATTGCTCCCTTATGCCTATCCCATGCCTGTTTGAAGCCCTGCACTGTATTCATAGCCACCACTTCTTGTGGTAAGCCATTCCATGCATCCACCACCCTTTCTGTGAAAGAATTTCTCACATTCCCCTTAATCGGCCTCCTCTAATCTCATGCTGTGTCCTCTTGTCCTGCTATTTTTCTTATATTTAAACATGTTAGACTCTTTTACCTTGTTTAAGCCCTTAAGGTGTTTGAATGCCTCGATCATATCACCTCTCTCCCTCCTTTGCTCAAGGGTATACATATTGAGCTCCGTTAATCTGTCCTCATATGTCTTCTGATGCAGTCCCTGCACCATTTTGTTGCCCTTCTCTGGACTGCCTCAATTTGGTTAATGTCCTTGTGAAGGTGTGGCCTCCAATACTGCACGCAGTACTCCAGATGGGGCCTAACCAGTGTCTTGTACAGAGGATTATTACCTCCTCTTACGACTTGTGATACCCTACTAATACACCCTAACACCCCTAGCCTTACCTACTGCTTTAGAGGTCTGCTTGGATGATTTTAGGTCATCAGTGATGATGATGCCCAAGTCTCTTTCTTCCTTTGTGACTGCTAGCAACTCCCCTCCCAGACTATAGGTGGCTTCAGGGTTTCTCTTCCCTATGTGCATGATTTTGCACTTCTTTGCATTAAATCCCAGTTGCCACTCTTCTGACCATTCTGCTAGTTTATCCAGATCTCTTCTCATTCTGCCCACCCCATCTGGATCATCTACTCTGTTGCAGATCTTGGTGTCATCTGCAAACAGACAAGCCTTACCCTCTAGTCCATCTGCAAGGTCACTAATGAAGATGTTGAAGAGGACTGGCCCCAGGACTGATCCCTGAGGTACCCACTTGTGACTTGCATCTCTTCTGACTGTATACCATTTACCACCACTCTGTTTTCTGCCCATCAGCCAGTTTGCCACCCAGTTGACCAACTCTGACCCACCCCGAGCCTACCCAGCTTATTTATCAATCTTCTATGTGGAACAGTGTCAAAAGCTTTGCTGAAGTCAAGGTAGGTGACATCAACTGCTCCCCTTGGTCCACCACTCTGGTTACCCAGTCAAAGAAATCTATGAGATTAGTTTGACAGGACCTTCCTTTGTAAACCCATGCTGTCTTGGATCCTGTGCCCTATGGATTCCAGGTGTTGCACTATCCTTTCCTTAAGGAGTGCCTCCATAATCTTGCCCACTACTGAGGTAAAGACTGACCGGTCTGTAGTTCCCGCCTCCTCCCTGCTACCACTCTTGTGGAGTGGGATCACATGAGCCCTTCTCCAGTCTTCTGGGACCTCTCCTGTGCTCAGAGACTCACTAAACAATTCTGCTAATGGCTCTGCTAGTTCCTCCTTCAGCTCCTTAAGTACCCTGGGATGTATGCCATCAGGTCCCAATGCCTTATCCACCCTGAGCTTAGCAAGCTCTTGTAAACACTGCCACTGAGAAAATGTTGAAACTGCTAGCATTAAAACTATAGAATGGACAGTGCAAAAATGCTCAGACATATTATGATCTTCAAAGGCTACTGAAGGAGGATTTGAAACCCTTCAGAAAATGAAATAACAGAATATAGTGTCAGCAATTCCAAAGCATAAACACTTGCAATAGAAATAGATTTGAACATGACATTGGTTTGTCTGTGCTTGGCTCTGAAAAGACATTTCATGCGTGGTAGTAATTTTATAGCACAGAGCCATTTGAGGTCAACCAAGAATTAAGTGGTCAGTAACAGAATAGAAAGAATATGTGACAGTCACTGCACACCTGGCCATGGAACAACACTGAGCACAGTATGCTAGAGCTGTTCCCTCGGTGATTTTCGAAAAGCAGAATGTCATTTAAATTGATATACCAATCTGTGTTCTGTCTGATGTTTATAACTTGTGTTAATGTTGTACAGAATCTCCAGTGTGTGGTGGTTAAAAATTAGTGATACTCAATATGGTCTCAAGCAGCTACAGGGGATGGCAGTGATCAGGGAGTTTATGCAAAATTTAAATTTCTGATGTTCTCCCACTTTGAGTAAATGTGTTATTTACCCAAGCCATGGCTCTTTACTTAGTAAGAGGTATGACCCTGTCAGTATATTCATTTCTTCTTGCTGCTGGTACATTCTCTGGTTAAGTAATTTACTAAGCTAGGGAGTAGTCAGGAATTTCAGTTTTGTATACACTCTTCCATCACTGTCATTTTCTGTAGTTGTTTGAGGCCATCCTGAGAATTACCCTATAATTTATAACCACCATATGACTGGGAATCTGACTGCAGGGTAGGCTGACATGTTACCTATCTCATCTGATTCTGCACCAGTCCTGTGCTAATTTAATAACTAACATCAAATAAATTTGTATATGAGACATATGATAGTGTTCTGAAGTTCTGAATAATATGCCCTTGCCTGAACTGCTACTGCTATGATTGATTGGACAAGATGTTAGTTTTGCACTTAGTAGTTCGGAACTACTAAGTGCAAAACTAACATAGCTCACTCAATCATAGCAGTAACAGTTCAGAACATATTGCTTGGAAGTCTATCATGTCTCATATACAGATTTATTTGATATTACTTATTAATTACGCTCTTTGGAACTGTTGGTGTGTGAAAGCTACTGTAAATATGGAGCTTATTAAGTCACTTTAAAATTAAAACCAATATTAAACTGAGTTTTCCTCTTTGCTGATCTGCATTTTGTTTGGGATGCTCTGTCTTAAAACATTTTTTCTGAAGCATTACTATAAACACTTGAGGTAGCTAGGCAATGAGGATTTCTGTCAGGCACAGGCAGCAAAACAAGCAGCAGCGTTAACTAAAACTATACTATTGTTTGGCACTGTTGCCATTGAAGGGTTTTATATTTTCAAACTTCAGCTGTTGTGGTGTTTTTGTTTTGTGGTTGCCAGCTGAACTGGCTGAGGGTGGGTAAGGGCTAAGCCTGCCTCGTGTCATGCCTCTGCCTTGGCTTAGCTGGCTGGACAGTGAGTGAGTGGTGCTGGGGTGTACAAATTAAATTAAACAAGTGAGATTATTATTTTTTTTTTAATCATTCACAGAGTGCTTCAAGCCAGGGTGGGGGGTGTACTAACTACAGCATCCCACACCAGTATCGCTGTCACTCGCTGTACTGATGCTGTGCGCTCGCTGCTGTTTATGTTGGTTGCTTCAGGGGTGGTGGGGTGTAGCTAGTATGATCCAACCCACAGATTGGTCTAAGGCAGCATGCTGTTTATGTTGTTTAAATCTGAAGATGTATTGGTGTAGTACTACTGCAGTAACAAACATCAGTGTTGAAGACTTTTTACATGCTTGAAGCTTCAGGGGTGTACTGCAGTACTGCAACATCCCACATTAGAAGGATAAAAGGTTGGCTGATTATGTGGCTTTTTGCTTTGGAGGTGTACATCATCATGGACCCACACCCTAACGCTGTTTATGTGATTGTAACTTTGCAGGTGTACTGCTACTGCTGCAACCCACACCATGGTCTAAGCCTGCTTACATGGCTTCAGTGGTGTACAGCAGGTGCAGCAATGCATTATTCTAGCAGGATAAAAGGCTTGTTATGTGGCTGTGGAGGTGTACTGCTGGGATACAAGCTGTTTTGCTCTTTATGTGGCTTTTGGGGTGTACAGTACATCATCAGCATCCCACACCAGGGTTTAAGGCTGTTTGTGGTTTATGGGGTATACTGAAGCATATCCCACACCACAAGGCTTTAAGGTTGTATGTGGCTTAGGAGGGTGTACAGCAGCATACTCTGACACCAGGGTCTAAGCCAGCTGTTTATGTGACTTTGGGGCCGGGTGTGTGTGAGGGGTACAAGAGAAGTAGTTTTGCATTCCTTGCAAGGTAAGCAAGCACGCAAGGCCAAACCAAAACCACAAGAATAAAAAAATAAGTGAAGTGTTTAATAGCAACTTATAGTGTTAGCATTGGAAACATTTGAGGCTCACCAGCTGTTCTATCCTACAACAAGAAATATGCTATCCCTTCCCTTCTGAGTATCTTTTAATTTACAGTGCTGTTGACCTCAATTCGGCATCAGCAACTAGTTAGTTCATGTACTACAGTGAATGATTTAATCTCTTCTGCTCCTGGGCTATGTGACTAGCATCTCTGGTGAACTTCTCGAGAAGTAATAAATAAAATTCAACAATGGTGGAAGTCGAAAAAATTGGTTGGATTTTCTTTAGTTAGTTGAAGTCACAAATTTTAAACTAGTTGGAAAAATTAGTCATAATGTGTCATAAGTCAGTCATAATTGTTTTTTCAACTGACTCCGGGGTCAAGGACTTGGCAAGGTTAGAGAAGTGGTCAAATGTATGGCAGCTTAGATTCAATGCTAAGAAGTGCAAGGTAATGCACCTGGGAAACAAAAACCCAGGGGAAGAGTACACAGTGGGGGGTGAGATACTAACAACAACAAAAATGGAAAGGGACCTGGGGGTAGTCATATCAGATGACTTAAAGGTGTGCAAGCAATGTGAGAGGGCAGTAAGGAGGGCTGGGGGGATACTGGGATGCATAGGGAGAGGCATCACCAGTAGAAAACAGGAAGTTGTTATCCCTCTGTACAGACAGCCGGTGAGACCCCATCTGGAGTACTGTGTGCAGTTCTGGAGACCCAGTCTCCGCGAGGACATAGACAAGATGGAAGCTGTCCAGAGGAGGGCAACTAAAATGGTGCAGGGTCTGCACCAGAAGACATATGGAGAGAGACTAAAGGAGCTTAATATGTATAGCCTTGAGGAAAGGAGGGAGAGTGGGGACATGATAGAAACTTTCAAGTACCTCAAAGGAATCAACAAAGTCCAAGAGGGTAGCATCTTTCAAAAAAAGAGGCGTGCAAGAACAAGGGGGCACAATTTGAAGATGGAGGGTGGTGGCTCAGAGTTAATGTAAGGAAGTATTTTTTTACAGAGAGGGTTGTGGATGCATGGAATGGCCTTCCGGAGGAGGTTGTGGAGTCAAAAACAGTGGTTGAATTCAAGCATGCATGGGACAGTCATAAGGCAATTCTAGGGGGGTAGTAGAAAGAAGTAGGCTGTTGGTTAACTAGGATCTGCAGCTTGTCCATTAGGTAGGGAAATGGGCAGACTGGGTGGGCCAAGCAGTCCTTATCTGCCCTCAAATTCTAATTCAAATTCTATGAGCTATACGAAAAGCTCCGCTGGCTCTCCCCAGCCAAGTACCTGGACTTCGGGCTAGGGTGCCTCGTGGGCAAAGTGATAAGAACTGGAACCCATCAAGGGTTTGCCCTGTGTCTACCTCCAGCCGACCTCTCCGCTTACCAACTCAGGTTCCAAGCTCCGGGGATGCTAAGAGTTCCCCCCTTCCGGACCCACATGGGGGACGGAGTCTTCGACGTGTGCACTCCCAGACTCTGGAACTCCTTTTCCTGAGTCTGTCCACTTGGCCCCCTCACATCAGTGCTTCCGCAAATCCTTGTGGGGTATCCTGAAACTTGGCTCAGTTTGTGGTTGCCCTAGGCCGCCCGTAGTGAAATGGCCTCCGTCCACTGTACCCCAATTCGCTCTTGCATGAACCTCCTGCCCAACCTTGCTTGTCCCCCGCACTATGTTATATGCCCTGTGCACCAGACTGAGTTTCATATCTTATTTTTTATTACTTGTCCACGACCACCTACTCTGGTTGTGCTATAATGTAATTTGTGTTAAGATGAATTTCTGTTTTACCTGTATATGACCCGTTTTTCTCTCTGATGATGCTCTCCATTGTACTTACACATGTTGTTGTGCTGCAATGATGTACTGTGTTTTTTCTGAACCTCTCTGTACCCCATTGTTGTAATCTCCCGGGTCGTTCCTGACAGTAGGCATATTACTTGTCTAGTGTACTCACCCGGTTACCAAACGCTAAATAAATAAAAGGATATGGAGTACAAACAGTGGCAGACCAGCAACAGCTAGCCAATGAACTTAAAACCATTGAGATTTGGACAATTAGAAATAAAATGGTATTTAATGAGTCAAAATGTGTATTAATGCACTTCAGAGTTAATAACCCCAACAGAATAATACACCAAATGGGGTCAAACTAAAGAAATTTAAGAATGAGAGGGACTTAGGTATGATAGTTCGCATCAACCTCAAATTAAGTGACCGTGAAAAACTGTTAACAGAGAAAGCAAACTGGATCCTGCATACTGTAACAAACATTGTTTTATAAGTAGGACTGAACAGATCATAGTTAGAGATGCAGCAAAGTTTTAGTCCCCTAGTGAAGTATGGGTGAAGTAGCCCACTCCACATTCGTGTGGGAATATGCAAAGTCCCCACTAAAATGAGCTACTTCGACTTTAATTACTTTGCATTACTCAGTGTTGCACTTAGACAAGGCGAAGTCACTAAGAAAAAACAGCGCAGCGATCACATGGCTGACTGTCTCTATAGGTCAAATGATTCATGGAAGGCAGTTCAGTAGGCACTGGCAGGAAGTCAGTGTTTTACTTTCACTTTCCCTAGTGGAAAGAGTTTGCAGTCCAGGCAGTTCTGCAATGTGCAGTCTGACTCTGTACTGTGTGTTTCAGAGCTCAAAAAAAGCTATAGTTCTCTTTTGTGTGTTAAATCTTTGTGTATTTAGTTGTTGTAATCCTTCAGGAAAGTTTTATTTAATTAGAAAGGCTTTTTTTCTGTTAAAAAAGTATATTTTTGTGCAGTAATTTTTAGGTACTGTACTTTATTTTACTAGTACTAGTACTAGTGGGTCTTTTGTTTGTTTGTTTACTTTCTTGATGGAGCATGGACACGGTGGACCAAGTGGAGGCCATAGTGGGCCACAGATGTGGGGCAGCCACCTAGTTAGATTAAATTGTCAGGCTTTGGGGACCCCACCTGTAGCCACAGTGAGCCTGGCAGCTGTGATTGTTGTCCAGGAGCAGCAGCTGGAGCAGGTGGAGCAGTGACCTCTGCAGGATCAGCAGGAGGAGCTGCAGCAAGAGCAGCAGGAACTGCAGCAGGTGGTTGACCCTCAACCACTGGCAGCACAGCAGCAGGTGTGTCCTGGTGCCCCCCCACCACCTGTACCAAGCCCTGCCCACAGCTCCCCTGTGTGGGCCTTTTTTTCTTCCTTCCTTGGCAACTCCAATGTGATGCATTGCAATCTTTATAATGTGGTGGTCCGCCAGGGGCCCAAGGGCAGCCACCAGGGCATGGGTGGTCAGTGCACCCATCTAGCTGTTCACCACCATGCCCAGTGGGAAGCAAAGCTGCAGGAGGTAGCAACCCCTCCTGCAGCTGTGGTGGCACAACCAGCTTGTCTCCCTGCATGTCACCGCAGTAGATGGGAAATGGCATCAGGTGAGGTGGTGGCAGGTTCCAGAGCTGCCCATGATGAAGAAAAGTCACATCAGCCGGTGACACAGGGGGACCTTGCTGAGCTGCATGCCGAGCTACAGGAGCTGAAAACGTTGGTGGAGGCAGCAATGCAGCAGCTGATACATGCTGAGGGGGCAGAATGATGAAATGCTACGATTGCTGCGTGGTGATGAGTGGTGGTGGTGAGCGGCAACAGCCCCACAGGCTCATTACAAAAGTTATATTGATTTCCAAATTAACCCCCCAAAAAGTCTCCCTCCTCTTCTTTTAATTTTTTTCTTAATTAATATTTTTCTTTTCTGTATGAAATTTATGTTCAGGTAATGTTTTGTTTGTGATTCTTGTACATGTTGCTTGATTTACTTATATGGAATTGTTCTTTTTGTTACAAGAGTGATGGTCGGCATCGGCAAAATGATGGCTGCCGCATGCTTTCATTCCAGGTGAAACTGTTGTGCCGTCATGCACGCTGCAATAAAAGTGTTTTGAAGATAGCTTTTTGGTGGCACAATGTCAACTGTAATAAAAGCACACAGTGTCTGCACAGTTGGCAACCCCATGACTTATTACATAAAATAAAGTAAAGTAAAGATAATGATGATAGGTGAGACAAGTAAGAAGTTAAGAACAAAATAATTTGTATTGCAGAATTGTTAAATGGTGTGGCGGGGGGGACATTTGGAGGAGGTGGGATGGTGAATTGGATTCACCAGTATGAAGGATAAGAAAGATCATGAAAGCCAGTATTAACAACATCCCACCCCCCCCCCAAAAAAAAAGCTCTGCTTTTATCTTCTTAAGCCATATTTTTTTCTTACTTGTAACATTTATGTTCAGGCAATGTTTTCTTAGCTATGTTAATTTTGTTAATCCTGTATTTCTTCAGCCTCATACTGGTAAATCACACTCCCGCCCCCTCAATGCCCTGCCACACCATTATGCTTTCAGCAACAGAAATTGTTTTGTTCTTAGTTTCATTTTATGTAACAAGTCATGTTGCTGCCCACTTTGCAGACACTGCGTACTTTCCTTTATTAAATATAGTGTCTCCAAAATGCCGCTCTTCAAGACACTTTTATTGCAGCGTGCATAGTGGCACCAGCGTTTCACCTGTAATAAAAGCATGCAGCAACCGTTATTTGGCCAATCATCAGTCGTGTAAGAAATAAAGTAAATTAAGTAATAACAACTATGAAAATACTTGTTAATTTTCTGAACATTTACTTAAAAGGAACTAACATGCAGGACTACATTTATCAATATTGTTAGCAATGGAAATCTGCTTTACACAAGCTATTGACTGAACCCATAACACTTTTTCGTTGGCATCATGTTTTGCCATTTGTAGGACTGTGATCTAGTGACTGGAGCAGAAGTTTGAGTCCCACGAATGTGTAATAAATAATTCTGGCCCTAAAAGTGTTACAGGTTCAGTCAAAATAGCTTGTGTAAAGCAGATTTCCGTTGGTAACAACAAGATTGATAAATGCAGTCCTAACCATTACCACACCTACCATGCCCCTGACAAATGTACTATCTTTTGTGCTTTTGTCCAGCTGTTTTAATGTCATGAAAAGCCCAGATTAAAAATGAAATGCCAGAAATGTAATGCACAGTGTTGTGACCCCAGAGAGAAAATGCTTCCTTTAAGTCAAATACTTTTGCCGCACCCACCTGAGAAGGTGATGCAAAGCACATGTGAAGCTTGCCCGAGAACTGAAAGTTGGCCTGCCATACCACACCACCACCACTAGCACTATGCCAGAAATGTGAAGTTGTGTCACCAGAGAGAAATGCCCTTCTAAGTCAAATACTTTTGCCGTACATACCTGAGGAGGTGGTACAAAGCACATGTGAAACTTGCCAGAGAACTGAAAGTTGAGCCTCCCACACCACACCACCACCAGTACTTTCCAGAAATGTGAAATTGTGTCCCCAGAGAGACAATGCTTCCTTTAAGTCAAATACTTTTGCCACACACACCTGACAAGGAGGTGCAAAGCACATGCGAAGCTTGCCAGAGAACGTAAACATTTTTTTCGCACTAAGCATTTTTGGGCCTGCCACCCCGCTGCTTGTTAAGTGACATCATTGCCTAAGTTGTGACACCACCTGCTGCTGCTGCTGTTCTCCAGCTGATGTAATTAAATGAAAAGTCCAGATGAAGATTAAAATGCCAGAAATGCATCTTTTTGTCCCAAGTGAGAGCATTGCCTGTGTTGATGCCTGCTGCATCACCAGTACATGCTGCCCTTTGTGCATGCCTTACCTTTATACCACAATGATAAGTTATTGTGTGTGCCACTATAATTTATTTTACAGAGACAGAGCCATTTAATTTCTATCTATATAATCTTGTTCTGTGTTGTAAGCAGTCTGTCATGTTGCTCCTTTTCAGGGAACCTTCACACTTTACTGTGGTGGGCATGATGATAATTCAAATCACATGAACATGCAAGCAACATATGTGTCATGACTAGAGCCTGATAAGCAATGTGGTATTGTCAAATTCAACGGTTCTTTTTTCTTTGTGGGGGTGAGCTATGGTACACTGAAAGACAATCATTTATGATTACTTTTTTTTTTTTTCTAGGTTATCATAGGCACAGTGTCAGTGGTCCACCACAACATGTTTCGATGTCTGCTGCTGAGTTTGGCTGCATGGAAACTGTCAACCCATGAAAGGTAGATATTTTTTGGAGGGGCATTATTTAAAAAAGTAAAAAATGGTTCATGAATGTTTTGGTCATCTTTACAGGTCTTCAGTGTATCATCAGAACTGAAAAAAAATTAACTGCTGTGATTCATGAAGAACATGATTCATCTCATGATGAGTGACTGGTGTGATATGATTAATGTACTGTGCGCAAATGCCTTTGGCTGTACTTTCCTACCTGTACCACCCCAAACACCCTGACTTGAAAACGCATGTCAATGAGTCAATGGTCAAGTTAGATACTATCTACAGGATTAAATAGGGCAGGCTTCTTGTGCGCACAAAGATTCAAGTGGGGCATCCTACAGAATGTGAACACATAGAAACATGGAGTACACCAAGGATCTTGGTGGCATGACATTATATAACTGGGTGTCTCAAGTCATTTTCCTGATTCATGATGAAACAGAAGACTTTAAAAAAACAGGGTTGCATGCAATTTAACACTCCAAAAACTTAAAGTTGTGTAATTTGTAAATAGTGATCGTGAAGATGAAGAACGTGATTTGTCTCGTGATGAGTGACTGGTGTGACATGACTAATGAGCTGTATGCAAATACTTACGACTATACTTCCCTGACCTGTACCACCCAAACACCCTGACTTGAAAACACATATCAATGAGAACAATGGCCAAGCTGAGATACTATCTACAGGATTAATAGAGGCTTCTTTTGAACTTACACCCCAAAAACTTAAAGTTGTGTAATTCATGAATCGTGATCGTGAAGATGAAGAGCGTGATTTGTATCAGTGAGTGACACGTGATGATCACCCTGACTTAAAACGCATATAAACATGTACAATGTTCATGCTGAGATATGCACCATACCAGTACTTTAAAGGAAGCCAAACAAACAACTGTGATTTAAGTTATAAATGGAGATTGGGCCCTAAAGAAATGTAAATGCCACCATCTTAAACAGTGGTCAAAATCAGAAATCCAAACTGGAACAATAATACCTTTTGGGGGCAGTAACAGTCCACTACCAACCGAACTAGAACGAAGCAGTAAAAAGTACCGTAGATGGATAAGAGATTCAGATCAGAGTCTTGTGAATATGGTCAGCACAATAAAATGTGTGTGACCTGACGGCATACACACACAATGCACATACTACAGTGTCATGCAAAAATGTTAAGTTCAGTGCAGTACAACAAAATCTTTTAAAACAACTGAAAAATGCACAGCATCACAGGAAACACCAAAAGTTATCAAAACCTACTAAAGTATTACTGTGTGTACATGAACACACAAGTACTAACACACTAGCTATCCAAAAACAGTTAGAAAGTCTGCCTTTCTCACCGACTCACTGTAAATCTCCCTTCAACAAGCCCCTCCCCGAAGCACTCTTCTTCAGTGTCTGTCAGTACACAAATTGAATCTTACAAATTAACATTCAAAATGCATACAAAACCAAGAAACACTCGATGATATAAGCACAGGAGGGTTTCCTACAATTGATGTACTAAGTTTTGACTCAAAGAATTGGTTCAAAAATGCTTTTTAAAAGATTTTGCAATGGTTTGATTCTCAGAGCTCTGATCCAGCTTTCCACTACTCACACTATGCAGAACTGAGGTTGTGCAAGACAATCTAGAGCCCATGTGACCTGCCATCTCCCATGATTCAATGCAAACTTCGCCTAGAAGTACAAAAATAAGGCGAAGTCAACGTGAAGTCAATTGAAACCAATGGCACATCGCATTACTCATTATGATGAAATACTTTGCTTCGTATTGCAGAGTACTTTGTGTAATTATCTATATATGCAAAGTGCTCCACGGAGCCAAGTGCATGGACTTCGACTACCACTAATCATATTACCATTGTGCAAAAATATATACCCTATATACTTGCCTAAAAGTCAACCTCATATCTAAGTTGATTCCCTCCATAATGTATCAATTTTAGCAGTATTGCAGTTATTATTTTGCTGCCCAAATTGGATGAAAAAGATTGCTTTGTGACCAACATCAGGCACAGAATCAACTTTTGTGGCCAGAACTGGACACAAGCATCTGGTTACACAGCTGTAAAAATGGTTTACCATTGTAAACCCTGTAGAGTGACCTTATAGATAATTTAAGTCCCCTTTCTTGCAGGCCTACTTTTAGCACCAAAAACAAGACTTATACATAAGTATATCCTGCATAAAAATTAAACAGGATAAATAAGAAGAGACAGACATGTGGGGAGAAGTGCAATATAATGGCTGTGGGGCAGCAGTCTTCTGGGAGTCTTTCTGGAGACTGCGATGCTGCTATTTGCAGACAACTCTGTGCCCTGAGGGAGGAGGTTGCCCATCTTCAGGCCACACTGGACAGTAACATAGAAACATAGAACTTGACGGCAGATAAGGACCGCTTGGCCCACCCAGTCTGCCCATTTCCTACCTACTGGATAAGCTGAAGATCCTAGTTAACCAGCAGCCTACTTCTTCCTACCTTCACCCCTAGAATTGCCTTATGACTGTCCCATGCATGCTTGGAATTCCACCACTCATTTTGACTCCAGCACTCCTCCGGAAGGCCGTTCCATGCATCCACAACCTCTCTGTGAAAAAATACTTCCTTAAATTACCTCAGCCCCCCTCTATCTTCAAATTGTGCCCTCTTGTTCTTGCACACTCTTTTTGAAAGATGCTACCCTCTTGGACTTTGTTGATTCCTTGAGGTACTTGAATGTTTCTATCATGTCCCCCTCCCTCCTTCCTCAAGGCCTATACATATTAAGCTCCTTAAGTCTCTCTTCATATGTCTTCGGTTGCAGACCCTGCACCATTTTAGTTGCCCTCCTCTGGACAGCTTCCATCCTGTCTATGTCTTTGCGGAGATTGGGTCTCCAGAACTGCACATGGTACTCCAGATGGGGTCTCACCAGCTGTCTGTACAGAGGGAAAATAACTTCCTGTTTTCTACTGGTGATGCCTCTCCCTATGCATCCCAGTATCCCCCCAACCCTCCTTGCTGCCCTCTCACATTGCTTGCCCACCTGTCGGTCATCTGATATGACTACCCCCAGGTCCCTTTCCATTTTTGTTGTTGTTAGTATCTCACCCCCCATTGTGTACTCTTCCCCTGGGTTTTTGTTTCCCAGGTGCATTACCTTGCACTTCTTAGCATTGAATCTAAGCTGCCATACATTTGACCATTCCTCTAACCTTGCCAAGTCCCTTCTCATCCTTTTCACCCCACCCTGTGCATCAACTCTATTGCAGATCTTTGTGTCATCTGCAAAGAGACATACTTTCCTTCCAGTCCTTCCACAATGCCGTATAAAGACATTGAAGAGGACAGTCCTAATACTGAACCTCTCGGTACCCCACTAGTAACCCTCCTTTCTTCTGAGTGGACTCCATTTACTATTACTCTCTGTGTCCTATTCTCCAGCCAATGCTTTACCCAGGCTGTCATCTTAAGACCCACTCCCAGGCTGGCTAACTTGTATATTAATCTTTTGTGTGGGACTGTGTCAAATGCCTTGCTAAAGTCTAGGTAGGCCATGTCCACAGCCCTCCCTGATCTACTACTTTGGTCAACCAGTCAAAGAAATCTATCAGATTCATCTGGCATGACCTTCCCACTGTGAATCCATGCTGCCTAGGGTCCTGTGCCCTCTGGCCTCTAGATACTCGGCAATTCTTTCCTTCAGAAGTGATTCCATCATTTTCCCTATCACTGAGGTTAAACTAACAGGTCTGTAGTTTTCTGCTTCTGCCTTGCTCCCACTTTTGTGAAGGGGAATCACATCTGCCCTCCTCCAGTCCTCGGGTAGTAAGGGAACCTCCCCCATCTAGGGAGCACCAGAGTCACCACCACTACCTCAGAGGTTTGCGAAGAAAGCACAGCAGTTGGACCACAGTGGGCTCAGGGAGGGTGAGGGTGGTGGAACAGAGGCACACCCAGTCAGTTGTATCACACCACAATCCATACACCATTCTCATGGAGCATAGTTCCCCATCGATGCATCCACAGAGGAGACTAAGGAGGCTGTGGACAACTGTCACAAGGGAGCCCAACAGGAAGGAGGCAGAGCACACCACAGGAAAGGAAGCAGCTCCTGGTGGGGACTCAATCATTAGGAGGATAGAACTGGGGGAGCAGGGAAACTGAAGCAAGGTGCCTGTCTGGTGCCAAGGCTTGGAGGACAGGACGCGTATCCTCAGGATCACGAGAACAGCTGCACAGGAGACTGATCTGGACATCGTTGTCCACCTAGGGACAAATGACTTGATTCAACATGAGATTAGAGCAGTGCAGGAAGAGTTTGTGGAGTTGGAGAGGGCCTAAGTCAAGTAGCAAACACAGTATCCTTCTTGGAGGTGATGCCTGTTTATGACAAGGGTGAGGCGAGGTACTCACACCATTCAATTCAATAGGTGGTTAAAAAAATGGTGCAGAGCACAGGGGTTTGGCTTCATTGGGGACTGGGGTTCCACCTGGAGGGATACCAGCCTATACTGGCAGGATGGTCTGCATCTGTCCAGGTAGGGAACAAGTCTTCTGGGCAATCAGTTTAAATGCTTCATTGGCAAGCTTTTAAACTAGTCAAGGGGGGGAGGCACTGATAAGCAGCAGGGAATTCTCAGCCTCTCCCTACAAAACAGGGTACTAAATGAGGGAAAGACCAAGGTACAAAGGTCAGTAGGGAGCAGGACAGGGGTGAATAGAGAAAGCAAAGTCAATGAGGACAGGGATAGTGCTACAAGAGGTAAAGCCATCAAAAAATGGAGACCAATGAGTACTAATGCCCATAGTCTAGGAAACAAGCTTCCTGAATTAGTGGCCTTGATGGAGGAGGAATATCTGGATATCGTGGCAGTCACAAAAACATGGTACACACAGAACCATGACTGGGACGTAAACATACCAGGATACACTATCTACAGGAGGGACAGGGAGGGTAAAAGAGGAGGAGGAGTAGCTCTCTACATATGGGAAGGAATCAAAGCTACAGAACAAAAGGGTAAACAGAGATGAGAGGAAGCACTGTGGGTCAATCTGGAGACAGGCAATGGCACCACAATCCGCACAGGGGTTTTATACAGACCCCTATCTCAGGGGGAGGAAATGGACAAGGAAATGATAGGAAGTATCCTTAGAATGGCAGAAAAAGGGGAGATATTGCTGATGGGGGATCTGAATATGCCAGATGTTAATTGGAGTACATTTGCAGCAGCCACATCTAAGAGTGGGTCCATTCTAGATGCCCTACAGGAGGCATGCCTTAGACAACTAGTATTGGAACACACTTGAGAGGGAGCAATCTTAGACCAGGTACTCTGAAATGGAGATGGCAAGAGGATCAGAGATTTAGAAGTGGGTAGCCATCTGGGAACTAGTGACCATCGAATAGTATGGTTCACAATAAATACAGCAGTCAAACCATACAAAGGCAAAGATACTGGACTTCAGGAGGGCTGACTTTGCCAAAATGGGTAAGTGCCTAAGGAATGCACTAACAAATGGGCAGGAAAGAGGGGTGGAAGAACAATGGGGAATAATTAAAACTGCCATCACAGAGTCAACAAGCCTTTGTGTGAAGCAAATAAACAAAACAAAATGATGTAAGAAACCATTATGGTTCTCAAATGAGGTGGCAGGGAAGGTTAGGGAGAAAAAGAAAGCATTCAGGAAGTACAAGGAATCATAGAATGATTAGGACAGAGAATTGTATCAGTTAAAGCAAAAGGAAGCTGGGAAGGCAGTCAGAACAGCAAAGGCCCAAACCGAGGAAAAGATAGCCAACTCAGTTAAGGAGGGGGATAAAACCTTTTATAGGTACATCAAGGAGTGAAGGAAGACCAAGGGAGGAATAGTGAGGCTTAATAAAGGGGAGGAGGGTGGGCAGAGGTTGACTGTGAAAAGGCAGAGATACTAATCAAATATTTTTGCTCAGTATTGACAAATGAAGAGGGGGAGGTACCTAAACCAAACAATAGAAACACTCTGGATACAGAAGTTAATACCAGCCCATTTACAGAAGAAAGGGTTCTGAAAGAACTCTTAAAACTGAAAATGGACAAAACAATGGGGCCAGATGGGATTCATCCCAGAATTCTAAAAGAACTAAGGGTAGAACTAGTGACACCACTGACTACCCTCTTTAACAAATTATGGGAGGATGGGGTGGTACCTGAGGACTGGAGGAAGGCAGATGTGATTCCACTTCATAAAAGTGGGAGCAGTGCAGAAGCAGGCAACTACAGATGTGTTAGTTTAATCTTAGTGATAGGAAAAATGATGGAATCAGTTCTGAAGGAAAGAATTGTTCTGAATACCCAGAGGCCAGAGGGCACAGGACCCAAGGCAGCATGGATTTACAGCGGAAAGTCATGTCAGATGAATCTAATCGATTTCTTTGACTGGGTGACCAAAGCAGTAGATCAGGAAGGGCTGTGGACATGGCCTAACTAGACTTTAGCAAGGCATTTGACACAGTCCCACACAAAAGATTAGTATACAAGTTAGTCAGCCTGGGAGTGGGTCCCAAGATAGTAGCCTGGGTAAAGAATTGGCTGGAGAACAGGACACAGAGGGTAATAGTAAATGGAGTCCACTCTGAAGAAAGCAGAGTTACTACTGGGGTATTGCAGGGTTCAGTACTAGGACCGGTCCTCCTCAATGTCTTTATAAGCAACATTGCAGAGGGAATGGAAGGAAAAGTATGTCTCTTTGCAGATGACACAAAGATCTCCAACAGAGTTGATACACAAGATGCGGTGGAAGGGATGAGAAGGGACTTGGAAGGTTGGAGGAATGGTCAAATGTATGGCAGCTTAAATGCAATGCTAAGAAGTGCAAGGTAATGCACCTGAGAAACAAAAACCCAGGGGAAGAGTACACAATGCGGGGTGAGATACTAACAACAACAAAAATGGAAAGGAACCTGGGGGTAGTCATATCAGATGACCGACAGGTGGGCAAGCAATGTGAGAGGGCAGTAAGGAGGTCTGGGGGGGATACTGGGATGCATAGGGAGAGGCATCACCAGTAGAAAACAGGAAGTTGTTATCCCTCTGTACAGGCACCTGGTGAGACCCCATCTGGAATCCTGCGTGACTGGAGTACTGCATGCAGTTCTAGAGATCCAATCTCTGCAAAGACATAAACAGGATGGAGGCAGTCCAGAAAAGAGCAACTAAAATGGTGCAGGGTCTGCACCGGAAGACATATGAAGAGTGACTTAAGGAGCTTAATATGTATAGCCTCGAGGAAAGGAGGGAGAGAGGAGACAGGATAGAAACTTTCAAGTACCTCAAGGAATCAACAAAGTGCAAGAGGGTGGCATCTTTCAGAAAAAGAGGTGTGCAAGAACAAGGGGGCACAATTTGAAGATAGAGGGGGCGGATCAGAGGTAATGTAAGGAAGCATTTTTTCGTAGAGAGGATTGTGGATGCATGGAATGGCCTTCCAGAGGAGGTCGTAGAGTCAAAACAGTGGTGTAATTCCAAGCGTGCATGGGACAGTCATAAAGCAATTCTAGGGGTGGGGCTAGGAAGAAGTAGGCTGTTGGTTAACTAGGATCTGCAGCTTATCCATTAGGTAGGAAATGGGCAGACTGGGTGGGCCAAGCGGGCTTTATCTGCCGTCAAATTCTATATGGGCCCAGTATGATTTTTACTCTTTTTTCTTGTACCTCTGCCATAAGCAAGCTACCAACACTTAGGACACAAAAAAGGCAACAACATGTTACAAACATACAAGATAGTGAGATGCAATTCTCTAATAACGGAGTTTGGAATAACTATAAAGGTACAGATCCACAACTTGAGAGGCCATGGTTACCAGATAACACATAAACATTACAAAAAAAAGTGGGCAGAAAACATTTCTTCACACAGAGGGTTGTGGGCATGGGGATCTATTTGCTGATATGGATAATCAATTCCAAAACAAAGGTAGCCTTTAAAAGGAACTTGGACATTCCATGCCAAACCAAGAAATTGAAGGACATGACAACTTAGAAGTGAGATGGTTTACATGGGCATCATCAATCTTCTATCTGTATCTCAAGTATAGTCAGGGCCGCTGTTATGGGGGGACAACTGGGACTTTTTTCCTGGGCCTTGCATTAAGGGGGCCCGCTAGAGCATAGCTGATATAAGTGTTTTTTTATTTGTCCTGTCGTCCTTTTCTGAAGCTGCTATCGGTGTGGCGCCACTGTAAAACCTTTTTCTTTGCCGTCCAGGTGTGGGGGGAGGGGGAGTTATTTATGCATCAGTCCTACCATTGGACTGTTGCATAAATGACACCCCCCCCTCCACTTGGATGGCAAAGAAAAAGATATTACAGTGGCTGGCACCGCACAGACCCCTGCTAGACGTGATGATGTTTCCCTCCTGTCCTGTGCGCCTGTTGTGAGCGGAATGGTGCCTAGTGCAGCACTCCTGTACATTTTCCTAAGTCAGAAGAGGCAAGAGCACAGTGATTTGGATTGCTAGTGAGTGTCGCTCACCGTGTTGGTTTCGCCAATCCATCCATAGCGACGACGAGGTCAGGCAGAGGCAGCCAAAGCAACAAGTCACTGAGCTGGGGACGGGTCACTGCGGAGTACATCAGGCTCAGCTGCAGCCCCAGTAGTCGGGTCACAGGCCTTGCTTCATGCTCGTGGTTGTCGTCCACCTGCCGAGCAAGCACGGCACCCAACACTTTCTAATCCCCAAATCGAATGTGATCATGGCGTGTAGGTGTCCCCACTCGTTCTGTTGACTCCACTGTCCTTGTCCTCCAGACATCCATCCAGGTAAGTGTAAAAGGAATAAAAGCAGATTCATTGTGTGATTGATGTTACTGATAAGAAGAGGGTACTGGATGCTGGGGACAATGTATGAATTATTGTCTGCTCCTTTGCTCCCTTGTTATTCCTCTCAGGTCTGCTTGTGTTTGTAGTAATTTTCAACTGAAAAGCAAGGCAGTACCTGCTCTTCAGCAGGAGAGGGATCATTAGCTGCTAATGAATAGTAATGATCCATCTGCTGCTGAAGAGCAGGTACCGCCTTGCTTTTCAGTTGAAAATTACTACAAATAAAATACAACCATAGGCAGGCTCAGCCCCACTAATAATTTTGCCTCTTTCTTTTTTTACACTATTTTACTTTTTATCCTGCTGCAGTGCACACCCTCCCCTCTGTGATCTGTTGCAGCATCCCCAGACTCACACCCTTTGTAACCTACTATGGTGCCACCCCCAATGTGAAGGCAGCAATCCCCCCCCCACACACATACATCTCCCCAAGCAGGTGCCAATTTAAAAAAAAAAACATAATGCATGTGCCCAAAGAGAGCAGGGATTGTGATTTGGCAGCAGTGAGGACTCGAGCTGGGTGAGCAACAAGGAGACAGAGCAACAGGCAGCAGAGTAAATGGACTCTAGACAGCTGGCCACACTCAGTCAGTTGGAAGGACAGAAAGGCAAGACTCACCTCTCTGCTCCACAGCTTTCAACAGCGGACACTATACATTTGTTCCACCTCCTACTGCATAGTCAGGTTTAACGCTATTACTAGACTAGGATGTGAATGTCTGTGTGTTTCTGATCTCGAAATCTCTGCAGATTAGCTCAAGGTACCATATGAGCCATGCTAAATGAAGCCTTTTTATGTTTGCTTGCACACATGTGCAAGAAACATAGTGCCATCATCGGAGATTTCGGAGGTGTGTCACCCCCTCTTCCAATTCAGTCAGTGTGTTGGCAGGCGCAGCCCCAGTCCACCAATGCCTGCTGGAGCTGTCTATGACAGCTCCAAAATGCAGTGGCGTACAGTTGAAAGGGGGAGCTATGCTTCAGTGAGCAGCGATAAGATATCGCCTGCTCATGCGCAGCTCCCCCTACACACACACACAAACAGGCGCAGGCATGCACCGTGTTGCCCCCCATGCACATTCTGTATAGCCGACAGGGTGCCCAATCCCCGTCGGCTGTGCTTTCGCCACCCAAAGCCTTCCATATGCCACGCTGGGTGCCCACCCCAGCATGGCAACTCATTAATATAGCTGATGGGGTGCCCAATCCCCGCCAGTTCCACTGTCCCCCACCATACAGGGTGCCATGCTGGGAGCCCACCCCAGCGTGGCAACTGATGATATAACCGATGGGGTGCCCAATCCCCTGTCAGCTCCACGTCCCTCAACCAGCCATCCTTGTGCCCGCTGAGGCCCACCCCAGCATGGCAACGTCCCGCTGTCGTCATTTTAGAAACAAAACACCTGAAAATTAAAAATTGTCCTCAGCGCTTTTCTCTGGCCTTCCCACAACCCGCACCTACCCACTGCACACCCTGCCTCCCACACCCTCACCCCATACTTTACCTCCGGACCTCAGCGACGATCTTCGTGGACCGGGAACATGTCTGCACTCTTCAAAGCCGACCGCGAACTGAGGAAATGCCGGTAAGCTGTATAATAGGATAGATAGGGTTTTTTCAACTTTATTGCATATCTCAGGCATTTTTGGGAATTTTTGCATAAAATTTTCAACATGGGTTTTTTGGGACCCCTTCTCATGAATGCTGTCACTGTCATGGCGTTACTCGGGCCTGAAGGGTGATTTCGCAGCCACTGCATGAAATCACCTTTCCAGAATGATTAACGAAATGACACTGCCAGTGTTCATAAGGTGGGCTCTCAAGAAGCCTATTTTGAAATTTTGGTGGAAAAATTCCAAAAAATGACTGTTTTATGAGCGTGCATTGTACAGTTCCTACGCAGGCTCGTAAGTTTGCGAATTTTCAATATTTTCACTCCAGATTTTCAACTTTGCAATTTTACCACACCTCCTTATGAATAGTACAGCTGTCATTTTTCACATCTCACCCAAAACGTATTTCCGCCCATGTAGCGCACAATGGCGCAGTCGGTGTGCGAAATCAATGTACAGGACAAATTAAGAAAATCACAGTGACACTGTTCATGAGCAGAGGTCCTAAAATGGCTATGTTGAAAATTTGGTGAAAAATCCCTAAAAATGACTGTTTTACGAGCGTGCGTTGCGCAGTTTCTACGCACGCTCATGAGTTTGAGAATTTTCAATATTTTCAATCCAGATTTTCAACATTACCATTTTATTACACTTCCTTATGAGCAGTACAGCTGTCATTTGTTACATCTTGCCCAAAACATGCTTCTGCCCATGTAGCGCACAATGGCGCAGTCGGTGTGCGAAATCAATGTATGGGACACATTAAGAAAATCACAGTGACACTGTTCATGAGCAGAGGTCTTAAAATGGCTATGTTGAAAATTTGGTGAAAATCCCTAAAATGACTGTTTATGAGCGTGCATTCGCAGTTTCCACGCACGCTCATGAGTTTGAGAATTTTCAATATTTTCAATCCAGATTTTCATCTTTGCCATTTTATTACATTTCCTTATGAACAGTACAGCTGCCATTTTTCGCATATTGCCCAAAATGTGTTTCGCATATGTAGCTCAATGGTGCAGTCGGTGTGCAAAAGCAATGTTTGGGACAGATTAAGAAAATCACAGTTACACTGTTCATGAGCAGAGGTCTTAAAATCACTCGTTGAAAATTTGGTGACAAAAGTCCATAAAATGACTGTGTTCTGAGTGAGCATTGTGCAGTTTCCACGCCCTCGTAAGTTCATGACTTTGTATTATTTTCAGTCTAGATTTTCACCAGTGGCATTTTCCACACTTCCTTATGAGCAGTACAGCTGTCATTTTTCACAACATGGTGAAATGTGTTTCACACTTTCAGCTCAGACATGCGTGGTCGTGTGGGAAATCATTGTTGGAACAGATAAAGAAAATCAGAGTGACACTGTTCATGATCGGAGGTCCCAAAATGCCTGTGTTGACAATCTGCTGTAAAAATCCTAAACTAATTACATTACGAGTGTGCGTTGCACAGTTTCTATGCATGCTCGTGACTTCACCAGTTTTTTTAATATTTTTACTGCAGATTTGCAACATTGCCATTTTTTACACCTCCCCATGAACAGTACAGCTGTCATTTTTTACATCCTGTTCGGAATGTTTTTGTACCTGTGGTGCTAAATGCCGTAGTCACTGTGCATAAGCAGCTTTTGGCTAGCAAACTGATATTGCCACTATTCATGAGGTGGGGTCACAAAAAAACCATGTTGAAAATTTGGAGTGAAAATACCAGCGAATGTCTGAGGTGTTAGGGTTTCCAACCATAATGCTCAACCCTGTAGAGATTGACAGGCATCATGGGTGTGACTTGGGATTCTCGCCTGTAATGTTCATACCATTCCACACCCTGCAGCCAATGAGAGGCATCGAGCAGTGCCTTGGACTCTTCAGCCCCAAAGTTCACCCCATTCTCCTATACAGCACCTATCTCACCATATTTCCTGATGGAATGGGGTGAGCATAAGGCCAAAGACACCAAGGCACACCGTGACACTTGTTGGTGTCTGCAGGGTGGTGGTGAAGGTGTGGCCGTTATGCCTGATGACCCAAAGACACACCCCAATGCCTGTCAGTCTCTGCAGGGTGGTGGTGGGGTTGGCTTCAGTTCAATACTTCACTGCCATTCCTATTATGCAGCTCTGTAACTACTACCACTGCCAATGCCAGCAAGCAAACATTCAGCATTGACAAATGTTTGCTTGCATGCATGTGCAAGAAACATAGTGCCATCATCTGAGTTTTCAGAGGTGTGGCAGTCCTCTTCAATTCAGTCAATGTGTTTGCAGGTGGGCTGCGGTTCTCCAATGCCTGCTGGAGCTGTCTATGACAGCTCAAAATGCAATGAAGTACAGTTGAAAGGGGAGCTACGCTTCGAAAGCAGCGATAAGATATCGCTGTTACGCCCCTACACACACACACACACACAGGCACGCATACTGTGTGCTCGCCCCAAGCAAAGAGTTGGATATGCCACGCTGGTGCCCACCCCAGCAGGTCGCGACATTGTGTAGCTGATGGGGGTGCTCAATCGGCCGGCTCCACTGCCCCCTAGTGCAGGTGCCACACTGGGAGCCCACCCCAGCGTGGCAACAGATGCTATTGCCGACAGGGGTGCCCAATCCCCATCTGCTCCACACCCCCTGCCCCACCAGCCATCCTTGTGCCACGCTGGGAGGTCACCTCAGCGTCTGAGCGTCCCTAATCGTCATGTAAAGAAAAAAACTGAAACTTAAAACGGTCCCTCGCAGTCTCTGCCCCACCCGCACCCACCCACTGCACACCCTGCCTCCCACCCCCCTCACCCCATACTTACCTCTGGACTCCGACACAATGATCTTAGTGGACGAGAACACATCTGCACTCTTCAAAGCCGACCGCGAACTGAGGAAATGCCGTAAGCTGTATAATGTAATGAATAGGGTTTTTCAACTTTGATGCATATCTCAGCCATTTTTAGAATTTTGACCAAATTTTCAACATGGGGTTTTGGGACCTCTTCTCATGAATGCTCTCACTGTCATGGCATTCATCAAGCCTGAAAGTGATTTCGCAGTCACTCTAAAATCACCTTTCAGGACTGAGTAATGAAATGACACTGCCACTGTTCATAAGATGGGTTCTCAAAAGCCTATGTTGAAAATTTGTGGAAAATTCCTAAAATGACTGTTTTATAAGCGTCGTTGCGAGTTTCTACGCATGCTGATAAGTTCACAAATTTTCAATATTTTCACTCCAGATTTTCAACATTGCCATTTTACCACACCTCCTTATGAGCAGTACAGATGTCATTTTTCACATCTTGCCTAAAACGTGTTTCCACCCATGTAGCGCACAATGGAGCAGTCGGTGTGCGAAATCAATGTATGGGACACATTACGAAAATCACAGTGACACTGTTAATGAGCAGATGTCTTAAAATGGCAATGTTGAAAATTTGGTGAAAAAATTCCTAAAAATGACTGTTTTACGAGCGTGCATTGCCCAGTTCCTACACACACTCGTAAGTTTACAAATTTTCTATATTTTCACTCCAGATTTTCCACATTTCCATTTTATTACACTTCCTTATGAACAGTACAACTGCCATTTTTCACATGTTGCCCCAAATGTGTTTCTGCACATGTAGCGCACAATGGTGCATGCGGTGTGTGAAAGCAATGTTTGGGACAGATTAAGGAAATCACAGTTACACTGTTCGTAAGTAGAGGTCTTAAAATGGCTATGTTGAAAATTTGGTGATAAAAGTCCACAAAATGACTGTGTTACGAGTGAGCATTGTGCAGTTTCCACGCACCCTCGTAAGTTCATGACTTTGCAATATTTTCAGTCCAGATTTTCACCAGTGGCATTTTTCCACACTTCCTTATGAGCAGTACAGCTGTCATTTTTCACAACATGGCCGAAATGTGTTTTCACACTTTCAGCTCAGACATGCGTGGTCTCTGTGGGAAATCATTGTTCGGGACAGATAAAGAAAATCACAGTGACACTGTTCATGATCGGAGGTCCCAAAATGCCTGTGTTGACAATCTTCTGTAAAAAATCCCCAACCTAATTACATTATGGGTGTGCATTGCACAGTTTCTATGCACGCTCGTGACTTCACCAGTTTTTTTAATATTTTTACTGCAGATTTGCAACATTGCCATTTTTTACACCTCCCCATTAACAGTACAGCTGTCATTTTTCACATCCTGTTCGGAATGTGTTTTTGCACCTGTGGTGCTAAATGCCGTAGTCGCTGTGCATAAGCAGCTTTCGGCTAACAAACTGATATTGCTACTGTTCCTGAGGTGGGGGTCACAAAAAAAACATGTTCAAAATTTGGATTGAAAATACCAGCGAATGCCTGAGGTGTTAAGGTTTCCAACCATAACGTCCCACCCTGTAGAGAATGACAGGCATCAGGGGTGTGACTTGGGATTCTTGCCTATAATGCTCATACCAGTCCACACCCTGCAGCCAGTGAGAGGCATCGAGGTATGCCTTGGACTCTTCGGCCCCAAAGTTCACCCCATTCTCTCATATACCACCCATCTCACCATGTTTCCTGATGGAATGGGTGCGATAAGGGCCAAAGACCCCAAGGCACAGCGTGGACACTTGTCAGTGTTTGCAGGGTAGGGTGTGGTGAAATGGCATGGCCATTATGCCTGATGACCCACAATTCACACCCCAGTGCCTGTCAATCTCTGCAAGGTGGTGGTGGGGTTGGCTTCAGTTCAATACTTCACTGCCATTTCTGTTATGCAGCTCTGTAACTTCTACACTACCAATGCCAATGCCAGCAAGCAAACATTCGGCATTAACAAATGCTTGTTTATTGCTAGATACATACCACACTCATATTCTGAGCAGCACTGATCAGTGCTCCTGCACAAGTGGGAAACAGCACTGAATCCAGAGTCCTGTCATGAAGAACTACTGGTCTGTAGCCTCAGAAGGAGCGTAGACTCAGTGAACATTGTGATTTTGATCCTGCAAGTGAGTCTTCCACTGCCAATCCTGGGGGCCTGGGTTGCAGCACAAGTGGTTAAATTATGGTATGGATTATGGTTTCAAAACTACTTCAAATATATACATTTTCTGAAGCCTTTGATATCTGATATATGTTTTACTGTTACTTTGCAATTGTGTTGATCTTAACTAAAAAATTTATTTTTGTATAGTTTTTTGTATGTGGTCTTTGCATTTGCTTGTCATTTGAACTTGTACAGTGCTCAGAGCCTTTTTGGAAAGGTTTGCCTTTGAAATAAAGCTGGTTGCACTGGATATAGTAGGGAAGGAGGAAGTCACTGGATCACCAGATATTACAAATAACTATTTTTAAAGAGCAAGTCATACCAAAGAGCTGCTTGTTTAAAAGCACTAAATCAGCAAGTCTTTAGAATTTTTTCACCCTGTCACCTTTAAGTAATTTAATTTAATTTCACTCAATCGCAACTTCCTTACTGCGACAAACCCTGCGGTGAGGGGGCCCCAGGTCATGCACATGGTGCTGACACCACATTTGGCAAACTGTGGTGATCCAGTATAATTGGGTTGGGGCGAGTGCTGGGGATACTCCATATCAGCTGAGCCACAGAGGCCTCTGCTCTCTTGGACTCGGTAAGGAAAGTACTATTTTCCTCACTGCACTTGGTAGTCAATAACCAGATAATGTTTAACAAAAGAACATAGCTTTACTAACAGATATTGGCCTGGAAGAGAAATAATTATTGCAACCATAAAACCATGACCCAGATGCCATTTCTTAAGAAATAAAAACAATTTTGTGCTAAGTCCAAAAGGCTGTCCAGTATGGGATGCCCACAGCTTACTTCCTGTGGCAGGGCTCTCCAAGGGGAGAGACCAAGATCCACCTGAGGCCCCAGCCAAGACTTATATCTTGAGCATCATTCCAGTGGAGTCAAGGGGCTTCATTAAGCTTCTGGACCAAGGGTTTGTTCCTTAGGTTTCCCCCAGGAGTTGTGGACGTAGAGTGACGCTAGTGCGGGTCATGCACTCTTCCGCACCTAACCAACAGATGTTCCCTGTTGTCTCCGCCCACTACTTTGGTGGTCCTGGCCTGTGTACACCCAGTCTCCACAGGAGTCGCTAGCATGCTGGGATGCCACAATCCCCACAATACACCCCGTAGTATCCAAGTATGAATCCACTTCTTTCATTTGATAACACAGTGGCTTTTTAACCAAGCAAGTACCCCGCAAATATGTTGCTTGTCATCATAACAAGTTATATTATACGCATTGTACTTTTTGGTGTAACTGAATACTGAGTTTGATTTAGAGCATGGTATTGTATTACTCAGTAACAGATGTTGTTGTAATTTTTGTGGAACATCATGCAGCCCACTACTGAAAATGTGCCTCAGATTAGTAGTGAATTTCCTGAATGAACATATTAAAGGGACACTGTCAACCCTTTTTTGCATCACAGTGTTTCTACTTGAAACCCTACATTTAATGATTGCTTGGCTTTTCTAAAATTCATTGATGTTGCAGGTTGTGTTATCTGTTTCCTTTTGTAGTAAAACTGAAACTCATACCAGCGGTGTAATTATAGTCAACCTTGTTTTGTTTACAGTCTTTGATCTACTCTTATTGTATACTTCCTGAACATAAGACATGCCCCTCTGCATCTAGAGCTGGACAGACTCACCGGGATACCCTGAAATTTTCAGGTAGGCCCCCTCTGTTGGGTATCTGGCCACCTTCTAAATGCTGAGAATCATTTATTAGTTTGTTTTATTAAATGGGGTATTTTGGACCCTGCAAGTAAATATAAGATGATGCAATACTAGTGTATCAAATGTATGTGGAATACTGACATAGGTATTTCACCTTGGGCCCTCCCATATTAATTTTTTACATGGGCCCCTGTAGTAACTTTCCAGGTGGGTTCCCTGTACCTCAGTCTGGCCCTGACTGCATCATGAGTGGCTAGGCTGTGTTGGGGGCTGTTTTCAATTCCTGGAAAGATGCAGTGGAAACTGATCGATTACAGTAAAAAACGTTTTTGTCTGGTGACACCAGTATGGTGGACAGTCTGTTTTTCACTTAAAAAAGAGAATCAGAATTAAACCACCAGCTATAGCAGCAATCTCTATAGAATGTGAGCAATCATAAAGTGTTTTTTTTTTAACTAGAAACAAGCTGAGGCAAAGGGGGTTGACAGTGTCCTTTTAACAACACACAGCTTCCCTAAACACTGCATCACTGACTGGTTCAAGGTTTCATAAATGGCTGTTGCTTTGATCTAATATTGGTCTAGTTTCAACATGGATATATCTGGATGGTGGACACCTCCAGGTTAATTCAACACCTTGTTTAAAAGATTTTTGATGGGTGTTTACACTATGAAGGACCCTGCACAGCTATGTTGCCATTAAAGACACCAACAGCCCTTCCGAACAGTAATATTTTATTGTCATTCTTACTGATTTTTGCCCTTTTATCTCCAGACAAGCTCCAAGTCCTCCTGTCATTTTGTTCTGAGCCTGTATCTCACCTGAGGAGCCCTCATGGATACAACTCCTCACCCTCACCCTTCCAGCCATTGCTACTGCAAGCCCTAGGTGGCGCTATCCCAAGGGCTACTACCCCTGCCTGTATGGCTAGCGACAGGTTAAGGGGCCCAGGTCCTATGATGGGTGCCTCCACCCAGAGGTCGGGGTTGGTACTGGTTAACCTAGCTTGGACACAGCACTCTGCGACACTGTGACTCACCCTTTTCTCCCACCAGTGGCACACACAGTACACAACAGTGACTTTTACAATACCCCTGATAAGCAAACCACTTACACTTGTGCTTGGCATTTACCCTCTGGACTGGTTCCTTCAACTTGACTGTGGGGACCCCCTGTAAAATAAGATGATGCAGTACAGTAGCCATAATGCAATAGCTTTAGTATAAACTGACACCACAGTCAAGGTAAATTTGCAGAAACAAGCAGATCTGATTTTATTCAGGGAGCTGTAACAAGGAAGGGGGAAAATCAGGTTAATTGGGTTAAACACATCAATAATCACAGTACTGTACATGCACTTAAGAGTCCCACATAGTCACACTCTCTGGGTACCCAGGATGGATAAAGGGGCTAGCCAGGTTCGGTGCAGCTGGTTGGGGCCCTGTGATGGAAAAAAGAACATGCACACCCAAATTGTAATCCGGAGCCAGATGGCTCAGTTTGTGGAAAGAGAAGCACAAGCAAATGAGATGACACACTTTGATTTAATGAAATGTGCAGGGAACTACCCTGATAATTACTCACGATACCAGGGCTAAACACAGGAAGCCTGATGGATGATCTCTGGGTTGTCAGAAGAAGCAGGGTCCCTTTGAGGAGGATCTTTCTGTGCAGAAAGGTATTGAGGCAAGACCCTCATGGAGGGCCTATCTCGCGCCAGGCAGCGCAGTTCAGTCCGATTTGGGCTGGTGAAAAACTACTTCCAGCTCTAGCACAGTTTACAGCAATTGGGAAACCAGAACACGATCCCTTCCAGCACATAACACATTTATATGTACCAGGCCAGCTGCTGCTCGAACTCCAATTGCAAAACACTGCAAAACCGGGAGCACTCACAGCAGCTTCAGTCCCTGACAGGCGATCGTTCTTCAGCAAAATCTTTGGTCTTCTACAGGCAAGCCTGGTTCTCACACTTCTTTCTTTTCAGAGACTCAGGATCAGCCCGATGAGCCCTCACTAACGGCTGCAGACCGACTTTAGGGCCTCCCACATGCTTCCCATACGAACTACATGCCACAACAGCATGGAGCTCCTTCTCCTCTCACAGTCACCTCGCATCTGGCTTGTCAGCAACAGTTCAGGCATTTTTTCTACCGCTAACCTAGAGAACAATCAAGCCCCTCCACCCACCACTGACTTCTTAGAGCAGACACCACCAGTAAAATCACAGTATTGTATAAAAGTTATCTTGATGACAAATGAAATGCAACAGAATGGACACCTGCTTTACTCCTACAGAGACAGAGTGACCTGACCACACACAGGGACCCAGAACCAATGGCTTTTCTCCAGTTTTGCTACCCCCGTCCATCAGTCGAAGCCTGCTACATCACAATACAAACAGTTCAAATGAGAAGTGGGATACGGGTATATTAGGCGCTACGGCATCTCTTAATCTCTCCAGGTCTGACTGTTCTGTTGCCGATTGTCTTGTCTCTTTCCTTTTCAGGTTTGTCTCATGCAAGAAACACCTCCCATTATGAACATACAAAGGGGCTATAAGAAATGAAATGGAAACATCAGACAGTGCCCTCTACTTTACAACTTCCACCACACTGAAACAGTTCAAACAGATAAATGAACAGTACAGATGGTGCTACTGGCATCTCTTTGGCACTATCGGCATCTCTTCATCTATCCCGCTCCATTCTGTTTCTGATTTTCATGCTCACTCCCTTCCAGGTTTGCCTCACATATAAAGCAACTATGGGCTGCATGTCCATTGGCTCACACTGTGGACCAATAGGCGTACAGCCCTACCTACGGTGTCAGTCGGCGGGCGGTTGGGTGGTAGTTGGGCGGTGTGCTGCCACCCGCTGCTGACCAGGGGGGAGCAGGGTGGTGGGGATCAGTGGGTGGTGGGAGAGGGTCCACTGGACCACCAGGGATATGGGTTATCTCATTCTTTAACTTAAGCCCACAACGGAGAAAGCGGTCCACTGGACCACCAGGGATATTAGATTTCTTTTATACACCAAAGCCTGCGATCAGGCAGAAAGTGGTCCACTGGACCACCAGGGATATTGGATTTCTGTTTATACACCGAAGCCCACGATTGAGCAGAAAGTGGTCCACTGGACCACCAGGGATATAGGAGTCACTGATTATTTAATATGTAATCCCGCGATCGGGCAGGAAGCGGTCCAGTGGACCACCAAGGATATAGATTTCTTGGATTATTTACTGAAGCCCACGATCAGGCAGACAGCGGTCCACTGTACCACCAGGGATATGGGGGACTTTATTTCATTTTCTAATGCCCGCGATCGGGCTGTGGGCAGCTACTGCCGTGTTGCAGGGGGCATCGGTCCCGACGGCCGCCATGCCTGGCAGGTGCCAGGCGCAAGTCATCATGGATCGCGCACCTACATGCAATGAAGACATAATGACATGCAAATGGCCCATTTGTGCCCTGCATAAATTATGGACTCATTTGCATGTCAGCTTTTGACTATCGCGGTTGATGCGCCTTGTGCAATGGAACTTGCGCTAGCGCATCCCCATGCTCCACTCTGGCCACTGGTGCTCATGTGCACTGAGGGTGGCCAGGGTGCAGTATTCAACAATGCTGGGCCATGGTGCAGCTCCGTTGAATATCGCTCAGTCCACGCCCCTGCACAGCCAAGTTGAGCTGCGCCCAGGCTTGGCCACAGCCTGGCGCAGTTTGAATATCTGGGCCCATATATGCAGCTTATTTATTCGGTTGACTTCCTGACTATGTAATCTTCTATTGTTGTTTAAAGTAACAGTGTTCATGCAATAACCACACATTTACAGCTTTAATCACCGCTTGGTGTTCCTGTGGCACATTAAAGGGAACGTGAACTGGTCACTTATGTGCAGCTGCTTGAAATGTCTCTATTTCCATAACTTATATTCGTACCTCTGAAGGATACCTATGTAACTGTGCATGAATAAAGCTGAAGCTGTCAGCTGTGTTTTTATTATTTCCTTTGTATGGACAACATTCTGTGCATTTCATTTAACCAAGAATTTGGAGTTCTGACTATGTCACATCATGGTTTCAGAACCATTAGTTCATGCTCACATTTCTGAAAACATGAGTGACAATCTAAACTCCTAATTCTTGGTTTTATGAAAGGAACTACAGAATGTTGTCAATACAAAGAAAACAATACAAACACAGCTGACAGCTTTAGTTTTATTCAAGTACAGTTAAATAGCTGTCTTTCAGAGATATGAATATAATGTAGGTGAAAAGACATTTCAAGCAGATGCATATAGGTAATCAGTTCCTGTATCCTTTCATGTGTTTACAATTCATTCTTGTGTCGACCAAAAACAGGAACTAATTTAAATGCATTACCTTGCACAAACATGGACCGTGGTATGCTAACAGCTATTCATTGTTGGTTCTGTTGTGAGCTCTGTTTATTTTTAAATTATAGTTATGCTATATTTTTATAAATAAGAACAGAAACTGAAAGGGGGAGGTGATACATAATCACCCTTTCAGGGAATGAATGGCTGGGCAGCAGAGACAGAAGATGGTAGTACCTGTGAAAGCACTTGTCAGATGAAGTACGTTTGGGAGACTTGTCCGCATTTACACAGTAACATAGGAAGATTCTCTTCTGAAGTCTATTATCCTGTCATGATAGAGCACAAGGGCAGAGGTTATCAAGGATCACAATAAATATTACATTCAGCAGGTCAGTAGAGTACATACGTGAACATTTGTGAAGGACAGAGAAGCTAACAAAGTAAAACAACTTTTTAAAAATTGAAAGTATTTATTTAAAAAGTAATTTCAGTATTTCTCCTGGATCTATCACCGCATCTAATAAAACATTTGAAAACATTATAGCGAGGTACAATTCACCTTGCATCCAATACTTGTTCTACATACAGAATTTCACAACCACATTATTTATTATTCAGGAGGTGTGCATGAATACATGTACACAATGTCCATCTTGTAGAGTTACATTTTATTTCCACTTCCTTATTAGGTTTCTAAGCTTCTTATGAAGACGGCATGCTTTTCTGCTAAAACAAAAAATGAAAAAGACATGTAATGTTCATACACACAGTTCATATCTAACAAGTTAAAACCATGGCCTTCTCTCTGTCTGAATTCTGTTCAAAACTTGCTGACCACACAATGAATTATTATATAGGACAACACTGGCTAAATGCAAGTTATGCATGGTGATTCTTACTGGATGTGTTTTCTTAATAACAAAGTTTATCTAAATTCTATTCCATTTTCAGAGCAATTGAGCAGATTATGTTTGACAGTTCTCTGTCATTTTAAAATATTAATCATACTGCATGATGCCCTGGTCACAATGTAACATAAATTGCAATTCCTGCATCCTTATACTGCAGTATAGAAGTTGCATATTATAGCGTGAGGAGGTGGTCCAGACCAGTTTAAGTGCTCATTTCCATGTGTATCTGAGTCTTACTTTCTCAAATGGTAGGTAATCACTTCAGTAGCAAGTCTTTGGCAGTAATCACCAGTCACACTCATAAACTTCTTTCTTCTGCCACAGTTCCAAGGCTGGATATCAGACATGTCAGACTTCTTCAATAGGCAGTGCGATTAATGGAGAACATGGCAGGAAAGCCAGCTGAGCATTTTACCACAGATCCCCCATGCTACTTCAGGAGCAACTGCTCGAGCTCAAGCTGTTCATTCTTCTATTCCAAGTCTTACTGACCTACTGCTTCAGGCAGTTCTGGGCATTCTCTTGAAATCCAAAATGTTTGGTTGGCAAATAGGGCTGTAAGTCACATTAAGGGTGCCACCTTTAGGTCCATCTAGGTGCCAGCACCAACAATTACAGAGTATCTCTGCTAAGCTGTACTCCAGGCTTCATTATGCCTGGGGCTGTACCTCCTGATACTGGTTTTAGGCAGTACTAAAAACTCTGCAGCAGGTGAACTAGAAGTTCTCCACATCTTGTTGTCTCCAGCCTACTTCCTGCCTTCACCAGAGCAGGTACTCTGCAAGCAGTGCTGTGTCACAGTGGCAGAGCTGAGGACATCAGACTGTAAGTCAGACGGTTCTTTTTGGACTTCTTTTCTTCATGGACAACAAAGAGTCTTGTAGACAGTAATTGGAGCTAAATTGAGCTGCTTCTGAGTGGGTTCCCATCTCAGCCATGCAAGCTGTACAGACAGTCCCCACTCCTCCGCAGTGTTTTTTCCTACGGTTTCTGGCCAGAATTCCTCCCCACAAAACCCATGGGGACATGATCCATTTCAGGTCACCAGTAGTTTGACTGGTCTGAATACTGAAAGTTAGGGGCCCAACATATTGACCACCATTAAAATGTCCGATCAGCAATAAAAGCAGGTTAGACAAATGTATCTATCTTTACTATAACACCAGACAAACAACAAGATATTCACACTTCCTAAAGAGGCTCTCTTTGTGCAAGCAGCAACTGCAGCATGTTGCAGATTCACACTTTCTAGCTGGTCACAAGTCTTCATTCTCTCAGATACAGCACCGACTAATTTCTAAACTCAGGTTAGCCATGCTCTTAAATAGACAGGCATGGAGGCTCACTCACTATGGCACTATCGTGCCAGTAGATATAATAACTTAAGACAGGATGCCTGACAGTGGACATTAAGGATCCCATGAAAATAGTATAGTGAATCCAAGTTTTTAGGGGTATTACTACAGCATCATAGAAATTACTTCCTCCAAAACCTTATTGCCACGTTGACGTTGCTCAGCTTCTCTTACATTAATAATTGCACAATGATATGTTAAAATCCTGTAACCTCATTGGTCAAAAAATACTGCATTGCCTACAGCTGAAGAATTGCATTTATAAAAACATTATAAAATAGGTAAAGAAATCCTTCACCTGATTGGTCAAAAGACGTGTCCTCACCTGTCAACAAACTGAAAGGTGCTACTTTCCTAATACCTTAACCTCCATAGGTGAAAGGGCAGCAATATCACTGAGCAACAGATGTCTTCCATTTGAGAAATAAATGAAAATGTGTTTATTTTTTTTTTACATTAAATTCCTCAGCTGTGGGTAAAGCAGGATTTACCCACACTCATGTGACATGTTTTGATCAATGAGGTTACAGTATTTTCACACACCATTGTACAATTTTGAATAACTCAGATTTATTTGAATAACACTGTAACTTGCATACATGTAAGTCAAAATATAGTTCTTTGCAAGAAGGAGTAATATAGTGTTACACCATCTGAAATTAGTATGAAGTATGCAAATATAAGAAGAGTATATTCATTAATAATTCTAGGATATAGAGACTACTGGGTGTGCATAGAGTTGCTCGTACAGTATTTTGTATAGTGTGTAGTGCAGTATAAAATGTGTGCATGACTACTTTTGCTTTCAAAATGAAACTGACTCATACAGTCTACAGAGATTACAGAGTGCTGTTTCAACCAGAGTAGGGTATACCACATTTCATGACCTTTGGAAATGAGGTACAACAGCATTTTGAAAGGGAATTCTAGATGGAACAACACTCCACTACACACTATATTATGTTTTCAAACATCATTGAACTAATGAATCCAGTTTTTAATTGACATATGCAACATTTTAATGCTATACTTTTGCAATGAATGGTTATCATTAGTTTACAGTATTTTATGTATTTATTTATTTAGAAAAGTTAGTAGGATAGGGGTTAATTCCATTTGTATAAAAAATGTATTTTAATGTTGTGGTGAACTGTGATATATTGTGAATTCATTTTTACGACTAAAAAAGTAATTTCTAAAAAATTGATTACACATCAAAATACTATCACTGAACCGATTTTAAAAGATTGATAATAAAACAGTTATCAATGACCTTTAGATTTGTGTCATTTTGTTCGTTTGCTGTTATGAGAAGGTATGATGAATGACAGTAGCCATTGATGCCAACACATATTTAAAATCATGAAATGTTGCCAGTTATGAAATAATGAGAGTGTGTGTCTTCTGGGATTTACACATGACAGGTGTGGGATAACACAAAATGCACCCGAGTGACTTGAAATGCATGAAAAGTCTATAAATCTCAATACTGCATGTGCCATGAAGTACATTGTTGTGATTATAAAACAATCCTAATGTTGTTATAAAAATGAATAAGGTTCATAGGTTGTCTGTTGCATTCGGACCACTGCCAGCCATGGTGGGAATCATGAGGGTTTACATCATGGCTGGCAGCAGACCACATTTATAAAAAAATTCTTCTGTTGTTATAAATATGAATAAGACTCTGGGCTAAAAATACAGTCCTTCATTGAATATGGCATTGGAAAGCTTCACAAAATCTTGTTTTAAGCTTCACTAACAGCCCCAAAACTCACCTGAGAGCACCAAAACCCCAGAGCTTCTGGGGCCTGGGGCCCCTGACCCCTCGGCTTACTTTTGTTAGGAAAGGGCCCCTCATCAGACTGCCTGCCTGAGGCCCTGAATTGCTAGCTGCAGCCCTGAGTATAATATTAGTATAAGGTCAGAAACAGGGCTGGGGATGCTGTCAGGCAAGCCAAGGACATGAAAAAGCATGATTTAAAACAAAAAGAACCTCTTGCCTGCAGCCACTGCTCTCATTATCTCTTTGCCAGATCCCTGTAAAAGTCCTAGAGTGGAGACTGGATGAAGACAGGATGCCACTGTTACTGGTACCTTCTTAATTCCCCATGGCTGCAAGTCCCTGGATTGGGGAACCAGGAGGCAAAAATAGTCATTAGACTACTGCTGGGACTCCCAAAGAGCCTGTACATGTAGACCCCCATTTTAGCCCTTTTTAACAGTTTGCTGGAAACAGATGAAGTACCAAAGGACTGGAGGAGAGCAAATATAGTACCTCTCCACAAATAGTCATTAGACTACTGTTGGGACCCCAAAGAGTCTGTACTTGTAGACCCCCATTTAGGGTTCTATACATTCACAGGTTAACCAAGATGAGAGGCAATACCTGGCCTAGATCAGCTTTATCAAGCTCAATTAAGACTTGTATGGCCTCCTCAAAGGGCTTCAACACACAGCAGAGGTCTCCTCTTTACCACTAGTTAGGGCTGGTGTTCACATCTCCTTTATTAATTCTGTACTGAACTGTACATTGGTTGATGGTCTTTTGTTGCTCAAGCAGGTGTTGCATCAAGTAATAGGTGGAATTTCACCTTGTTGGCAGGGAGAGCAGTTGGGTGCAGGTGAAGCTTGTACAGCAGTCAAAGAAGGAAAGAAGGAAGGTAGTAATGGAGGGAGAAGAAGGGTGGTAATCCTTGGGGACTCCATAATTAAGGGTATTCACTGGGGAAAGAAGGGGGGCTCAAATGAGGTAGGAAGGTGGTCTGCATACATAGTAGGAGCCTTTCCAGCCACAGGAAGCGGGCCAGGGCAGATACAGAAAGAAGGAGGACCAGGGGGATTTTTGTGTCAGTCAAGCCAGCCACTACGAGCTGGCTGGAGGTGCACCAATTGGACACAGAGGAAGGAAGCCAATCAGAAGCAGCTGCGGGAGATACATAAGCCAAGCAGGCATTAAAAAGCTGCTCAGCTGTATCCCCGCATGAGCTGTTTTCCCAACCACAGGAAGTGGGCCAGGGCACTGGGCAGAAGAGACCCTTCAGGAGAAGAGTGGCAGTAGAAAAAGAAGCATTTCCTGGCTGCATGAAGTGGGACAGGGCACTGGAAGGCAGAGGCAGATCAGGGGAGCATTCTAGACCACAGGAAGCAGGCCAGGGCAGAAACAGCAAGGAGGAGAACCAGGGGGATTTTTCTCCAGCACACCCATCCCTTCCCAGACCTCTATGAAATACCTGGGGAGGGTGTAATAAGATCATCAGGAAGGATCTCATTGGTGGACAGCAAACAAGCGGGAAGAAGCTGTGCACTTCAACCAAAAAACTGAAGGGAGTTGGACTTGGAGGAGGAATTAGTATCTGAACTTAAGCTCATAGCTGAAAAAGATGGGTGAGATCTGGGTGGTTGCTAAGCACCCATTCCAGCCTTTGGGTAAGGAATGTATTAATTGCCTTGAAAGAAAATTAGTTGGGGAAGGGAGATCTGTTTTATGACCAAGCCACACTCTTCTGGCATTTGGGTTGGTCATGTAACTTTGCTTACTAGCCAGTCAGCTTTTGCTATCTTTTGTAACAGACATGCACCTCATTTTGGTAGTTGGGTTGGTTATTTAATTTGCCTACTAAGCCAGTCACCTCTTACCTGCTAGCAAATCACCATTTTCCTTGTTGGATTGATCTACTGTATGGGTAAGCAAGGGGCATTTACTAATTGTTTTGAGGGCCCCATAAAGAAAGAAAAATGAGGAGGGACAGGAGGAAAGGGGCTTGGACCAGGGGATAGAATCATAGGGAATGGGGCTGGCAGGGGTTGGGACAGCAGCAGCAGACTCCCTCTTGGTAGGAGTAGGAGAAGGATGTTACAAGGCATTGACAAGATATAGGGAGGCCACGGGGAGAATAGTGGGATGCAATGGTTGCAGGCTGCTGTTTTCATGAGCACCCTGTGGGAGCTAGGAGGCTGTGCTATCTGCCAAAGATAGGGTGGCTGGAGGCAGAGTTATCATGTTTGAGGTGGAATCTTAGAGATTTCCTCAGGCATAAGAACGGAGCAGGAAGAGTGGCAAACAGACAAGGATAGAGTCTCTAAAACTACAAGTGTGACAATGGGAAAAGGACAAAATGGGCAAGAGTTGGAAAGGAGGGACCCTTTGAACAGAATAATAGGGTTGCAGTCTTGGAGACTCAAGGAGGGAGGAGATACTCAGTGGGGAGAGGGGATTGCCAGGAAAAAGACTCAAGAAGGGAAGAGATACTCTGCAGTGGGGGAAGGGAACGACCCTGGGGAGGTGACTGGATAAAGCTCAGGGAAAAGCAGACAAGAAGGAGAAAGAGGGATCACAAAGATGTGAGAAAGATCCAGTGACCAGGAAGGAAGGAGGGTGAGGGTACACTGGAGGGGACAATCACAGGAGGAGGAAGCAGTGGCAACAGAGACAGTGGGGCCCATGCCAGAGAGAGAGAGAGAGAGAGAGGGGAAGACCCCAACATCAGAACTCTGTAAAAATGCACAGGTTGGATCAGAAAGTGCAGAATTATTGAGAACTCCACTGAAATGGGTTAGGCAGAAGGAAGGCCCCAGAAATCAGAGAGGAAGGGGAGGACCCCATAGCAGGACCGTAAAAATGCACAGATAGGATCAGCAAGTGAGGGACCTTTGAGAACTGCGTTGGAACAATGCGGGGTGGGAGAAAGGATGCAGGAGATGGGGACTTCTGCAGAAAAAGCTGAAGACAAGGAACAAGGAGCTGAAATGAAGCTGGGGAAAAGGGGATGGAGGGGATGGAGGGGAAATCCCCGGGAGAGAGTATTCAGATGGAGCAGGGCACAGGGCAGAAAGTGGTACAGAGGAGCCAAGGAACCAAACACTGGCTCAAGGAGATGAACAAGAGGAGGAAAATGGAGAAGAAAGTAAAGGTAAGGATGGGGATAACTTGGAAAAGGGAAAGGGTGGGAGAAATGCAGTAGTGAGAGGTGCCCAGGAGGAGGAAGGGGATAGGGTGTTAATTATAGGGGACTCTATTATAAAGGTGTTACATGGGAAGAAGGGGATGCAGGCGGGAAAAATATGGGTGAAATACCTGCCAGGAATGACGGTGGCAAATGTCATACACTGGATCCCTTCAAGGGAGAGGCACTGGATGAGAGAACACATCTGCTGTTCTACTTAGGGACAAGGAGTAGTGTGATGGAGGTGCAGGCATGGTTATGAGACTGGCCAGGTTCTACAGCAGCTTGGATTTCAAAGCGTTGACATTCTCCAAGGTACTGCTAGTACCAAGGGCCAGCATAAAGGTGGAAACAAAGAATAGATGAATTTAACATTTGGTTAGCAGGATGGTGTACTCAAGGGATATGGAGTAGTAGGAGATTGGGGAACAACATGGAGGGACAATAGCCTCTATGCCCTGAATAGGCTGCACTTAAATAGGGAGGGAAAGCAGTGCTCAAATGTAAACTGGAAGATTATGTTGAGAAGCACTATCATTTAAACTAAAGTGGGAGACAAGGGAAACTCTACCTGTAAGACATGGCATGGAGGGCAGCATGCTCCCAATAGGCAAGTAGACTGAGGGTGGGGAATATAGGGGTGTAGCAAATGGAGAAGATGGGGTTGGAGGGCCATGGTACAAATGCCAGAAGTCTGGGTAGGAAGATTCCAGATATAGCAGCAGCAATGACTGAGGTGAGCCTTGACATTGTGGGAGTAACTGAAACCTAGTGCCATCGAGCAAGGATGGGACATGGAGATACCAGGATATACACTTTTCAGAAGGGACAGGGAGGAAAGGGGGGTGCACTGTATGTAAAGGAGGGTATCCGGGTGACAGAATTACAGGGCAAATGGGGGGAGGCTGAAGGACTATGGGTCTCCTTGGCTGCGGGGAAAGGAGAGATGGTGTATGCTGGGGTGGTTTACATGCCCCCAGCACAGCAGGAATCTGTGGATAGAAGCATGGTTGACAAATCTGTGAGAATGGCTGCTAAAGGTGAGGTGGTGCTGATGGGAGACCTGAACCTACCAGATGTGGACTGGGACACCCTATCAGCATCATCTATCAGCAGCAGAGAGATATTAGACTCCTGCAAATGGCTGTCTAAGGCAACTGGTCAGGGAGCCAACCAGGGCAGGAGCTATTCTCAATCTGGTCCTGGCAAATGGGGATAGGATAAGAGAGGGGTTGGTGGGCGAACACCTTGGTATGAGTGACCACAACACACTTTGGTTCACAATAAGGAACACTGTGGATGTTCACCGGCCTAAGTTGAAGGTGTTTTATTTTTTAGAGAACAGATTTCAGGAAAATGGGGGAATTAGTGGGGACGGCTCTGGAGGGGGTGGAGGAGTTAACAGATGTGAAGGACATGTGGGAGAAGGTAAAATAAGCTATTGTGGGGGCCACTGACCTATGCACCAAGAGAGTAAATAAACATAGAAGGAGGAGGAAACCCCTGTAGTTTAATAGAGTTCTAGCAGAAAAGGTCAGGGTGAAGGGTAATACTTTTAGGAAGTTAACACAAGCTGAAGAGGACTTGGAAAGGTACCAGGTAAGCCAGAGAGCAGCAGGGGTAGAAGTGAGGAGGGCGAAGGCATGAACAGAGGAGAACATAGCTAGTGCAGTCAAAAAAGAGGATAAAACCTTTTTTAGGTATGTCAGTGAAAGGAGGAAGACTAGGCAGGGAATACTCTGCCTTAAAACAAGCAATGGTGAACTGATACAAGGGGACAGAGAGAAGGCAGAGCTAGCGAACAACAATTTTTGCTTGATGTTCACTAAGGAGGAAGATGGGGTGGGCAGCAGAGCAGGAGAAGCCAAGGGAGTGGATATGAGTCCATTTCAGATGGAGGAGACTCTGGGAGAATTAGGCTACCTGAAGGTGGACAAGGTGATGGGGCCAGATGGGGTGCACCCCAGGGTGTTGAAGGAACTTAAAGATATACTGGCGGCACCTTTGACTGCACTCTTCAACAGGTCCCTGGAGTCTGGAGTGGTACTGGAGGACTGGAGACAGGTGAATGTGATCCCTCTGCATAAAGGGGGGAGGGAGGAAGAAGGGTAATTACAGGGCTGTGAGCTTGTCATTGGTGGTGGGCAAGCTCATGGAGAAACTACTGGAAATCAGGATCGACAATTATCTGGAGGTAAGCGGCCTGATGAATCCAAGGCAACATGACTTTACCAGGGGTAGATCCTGTCAAACAAACTTGCTAGAGTTGTTTGATGAGGTCACCAAGGAACTGGATTGGGGAGGGCAATGGATGTTGCTTATTTGGATTTCAAAAAAGCATTTGACTCCATGCCACACAGGCAACTGCTGTACAAGCTGTCATGCCCAGATCTAGGGTAGAAGGTGGTTCAATGGACGGGAAACTGGCTGGTTGGGCAGGAGACAGAGAGAGTCACTGTAAATGAGGTGGCATCAAGAAAGGGCAAGGTCACCAGTGGGGTCCCTCAGGGGTTGGTATTAGGGCCACTACGTTCAATCTATTCATAGGGGACATCGCGGAGGGCCTTGAAGGGAAATGAGTCTGTTTGTGGATAATATGAAAGTCTGCAATAGGGTGGACACTCTGGAAAGGGTAGGAAGAATGTGGAGGGATCTGGGAGGCTCGAGGAATGGTCAAGGAGGTGGCATCTTTCATTCAACATGGACATGCATCTTAGATACAGAAACAAGAGGCCAGGTACTGTGTGGGGGCTGAGACCTGGAAGTAACAGAACAGAAAAGGGACCTAGACATCACTATATCAAAGGACCTGAAGGTGGAAAAGCACTGCGAGGGAGCAGTGACTAGGGGCAGCAGAATGCTAGGCTGCATCGGACTAGGGGCAGCAGAATGCTAGGCTACATCGGAAGGGGGAATACCAGTAGAAGGAGTGAGGTCATAGTACCCTTGTACACCCATCTAGTAAGGCAGCATTTGGAATATGGGATCCAGTTCTGGAGGCCATATCTCAGAAAGGATGTGGGGAGGCTGGATTGAGTTCAGAGGAGGGCAACAAAGATGATTAAGTGGCTCAACCACCTGTCCTATGAGAAAGGTTGAGGGGAATTGAACATGTACTCCTTGGAACAGAGGGGGGGGATAGGGGGGACATGATTGAGACCTTCAGGTACCTAAAAGGTATAAACCAGAAGCCAGCGGGATGCATATTCCAGTTGAAAGGGAATCAGAGGACTAGGAGGCATGGGTTACAGATTGACGGGGGATAGTTCAAGGGTAACATTAGGAAGTACTTTTTCACAGAGAAGGTGGTAGATAAGTGGAATAGGCTCCCTGAGGAGATGAATGGAGAAGCAACTCTGGAAGGCTTCAAAAGAGCATGGGACAGACACAAGGGATTGATGAGAATGGGGGGTGAAGTGGAAGGGCATGTCCTAGCAGATAGTTAGACAAGTGGGCAGAATGGGTGGGCCTGGCAGTCCTTTTCGGCCATCACATTTCTATATTTCTATGTAAGGGCTTTCTTTTGCTTGTTCTTCATCTTATTTTTACTGTAGCTGTTATTTTCATTATATCAAACACTTTTATTTGTGCTGTTTTTCATCTCTTTTAGTGTGTTTTTTTTAAGGTATGGCTCATGGCATTGGCAGTAGGATGAGACAACAGCAGCATCCAACCCCCCCCACAGCGTAGCACCCCTAGAAACAAGATGAGACAAGGGAGCCAGCATCAATAACAGCAAAGGAAGCTCCAGCCCAGCCAGCTGTTGTACTACCACCACCACCTGGAACCATAGGAGAAGGAGATGCAGCCAAGACCGTCTTGCTCTTCCCTTCACTGACAGCAGTTGAAGTCCCTTGTCTGGGACTTTTTGATACTGATCCCACCGACAACAGTATGGTCACCTTCAAACTATGCCACACTGTTGTTCAGTGTGGAAATGGGGGAGCCATTTTGGGACAGGTGGGCAGCACACACACCTTAGAGGGAGGCACCACAAGGGGTGGGAGGAAAATCTGAGAAATAAAATTGGTGAGAGTGGTGGAGGTGGTGCCACCCCTACTGGTTCTTCTCTGTTGGGTAAGAGAAAGAAATGTGGTGCACAGGTGCAGAAGGAGATGGAGGGGACTAGGAGAGGTACCCTCAATCTGACTCAGGTGCTTCAGTGGGGGGCACCTGAGAGACCTGCCTCAGATCCTCCTGCCACATCCACCCATGTGGAAGTTGAACAGCTTTGCTGTGAGGTAGGGAGCCTCCTTGTAAGCTGTGCAGATGAAGGAGCTGTTGGAGGTGGTGCTGTGAAATCACCAAATCATTCTGGAGGGTTGGCAGAACTGCAAAGTGGCAGTGCACCACCTGTCCTCAGGCCATAGCCATCCAACCCAGATATTTTTTTCACCTTTCTCTTTTACCCTTTGTTAAACCCTAAAAATAAAAAATAAAAATGTAAAAACTTGAAAAGAAAAAAAAAATTGTTCATCAATGGGTGTCAGGAGGGGACTTCTTAGGAGAGGAGGCAGTAAAAATTAAAACACCATGTGCACAAATGCCCACAGTCTGGGAAACAAAATCCTAGATCTAGTGACCCTGAAGGCTGAGGCTGACCTGGACATTGTCACTGTTACCGAGACATGGTTCACGAGGAACCATGACTGGGATTTGACAATATCAGGTTACACTCTATTCAGGAGGAACAGGGTGGGTAAAAAGGGAGGAGGAGTGGCTATCTTTGTCAGGGAAGGAATTAAGGAAACTGAGGTACAGAGAATGCAGGGAGAGGCAGAGGCACTGTGGATCACCCTGGAGTGGGAAATGGCACTGCCATTCACACTGAAGTGATCTACAGACTTCCTGCATGAGGAGAAGAGCTGAACAGGGTAGTTGTAGAAGCCATCCACAGAGTGACAGTTAAACAGGAGGTGCTGTTGGTAGGAGACTTCAGTCTGTTGAATGTGGATTGGAGCAATGAGGTTGCAGCCTCAGTCAGGAACGAAGACATCCTGGAAGCCCTGCAGGGGGCATGCCTAAGACAGCTAGTGATGGAGCCCACCCGAGAGGGAGTGACATTGGATCTGGTATTCACCAACAGGGACAGAATTGTAGATGTAAAAGTGGGGAACCATCTGGTATCAAGCAATCACTGTACGGTGTGGTTCAATGTGAGAACAGCAGAAGAATCAAACCACATGAAAGCAAAGGTCCTGGATTTCAGGCAGACTGACTTTGCAAACATGGAGGAATGTCTTAGAAAATCACCGGCAGGGCAGGGAAGGAGAAAAGGGGGGGGTGGAGGAACAATGGGAGAATCTTAAGGAAGCCATAGTGGAGGTAATGACCCATTGTATTAGGCAAGTCAGCAAAACAAAGATAAAAAAAAAAAACTATGGTTCTCAAAGGATGTGGCCGAGAAGGTAAGGGTAAAAAAGGTAGCATTCAGGAGGTACAAGGAAACACAGAGGAAGAAGACGGGAAATGTATCTGGAAAAGCAGAGGGAGGTGGGGAAGCAGTCAGGATCCCAAAGGTGCAAACAGAAGAAAAAATATCCCAGGGAATAGCAAAAGGGGACAAGAACTTTTTCAGGTACGTTCATTGAAAGAAAAAAGACTAAGGCTGGGATTGTGAGACTAAAAAGGGTAGGAGGGAAGTGTGCAGATGGGGACCAAGAAAAAGCAGAAATCCTGAACAAGTATTTTTGTTCAGTATTCACAGAAGAAGGGGAAGGGGAGGAACCAAAGTTAGGTGACGGAAGCACCACTGGGAGGGAAGTGGACACCAGTCCATTTAAGGAGGAGAGAGTCTTAAAGGAACTCACTTATCTGAAAGTGGACAAAGCAATGGAGACGACTGGGATATAGCCTAGAGTATTAAGAGAACTCAGGGAGGTGCTGGCAGCACCACTGACAGCCCTGTTTAACAGTTTGCTGGAAACAGGTGTGGTACCAAAGGACTGGAGGAGGGCGAATATAGTACCTCTCCACAAAAGTGGGATCAGGGAGGAGGCTGGCAATTACAGGCCAGTCAGCCTGACCTCGGTGGTGGGGAAACTAATGGAATCACTACTAAAAGAAAGGTTTGTGATATATCTCAAATTCAACAGAGCAATGGATCCAAGGCAGCATGGATTCACAGCAGGAAGATCTTGCCATACAAATCTGATAGATTTCTTTTACTGGGTAACTAGGGAGGTGGACCAGGGAGGGGCGGTGGATGTGGTTTACCTGGATTTTAGCAAGGCCTTTGACACCATCCCACATAGGAGGCTAATAAACAAACTGGGCAGCCTTGGAGTGGGTCCCAGGGTGGTAAACTGGGTCACAAATTGGTTACAGTGTTTTTATAACAGACATCGCTGATGAACTGGAAGGGAAGGTGTGTCTGTTCACAGATGACACCAAGATATGTAACAGGGTGGACACCTCAGAAGGCATGAGCAAGATGAAAGCTGATCTCAAGAAACTAGAAGAATGGTCTGGAGTTCTGCAGCTGAGATTTAATGCCAAAAATGCAAGGTCATGCACATAGGAAAGAAAAATCCAAGAAAGGAGTATTGCCTGGCTGCCTCAAACCAGAAATGAGATCTGGGAATCATAATCTCATATGACTAGAAGATTAGTAAGCAGTGTGAGAAGGCAACATTGAAGGCCAACAGAATGCTGGGCTGCATTGGGAGGGGAATCACGAGCAGGAGGAGAGAGGTTGTACTACCACTGTATAGATCGATGGTCAGGCCTCACCTGTGATACAGAGTCCATTTCTGGAGGCCTCACCTCAGGAAGGACATTGATTGAGTGGAAACAGTACAGAGAAAGGTGATAAAAATGATTCAGGGTCTGCAGTACATGTCCAATGAGAAAAGACTTAGGAAACTGAATATGTGCTTCCTGGAGCAGAGAAGCGAGAGAGGGGCATGATTGAAACAGTCAAGTACATATAAGGCATTAACAAGGTACAAGCACAGGAACTTTTTCACGTCAAGAAGGGCTCCAGGACCAGGGGACATGACCTCAGGCTGCAAGGAGGGAGGTTCTCTACCAACACCAGGAAGATTTTCTTCACAGAAAGAGTGATGGATGCCTGGAACAGCCTGCCCCAAGAGATTGTGGGGGCCAACACTGTGGGGGGATTCAAGAATGCATGGGATAGACACAAGGGAGCCCTGACTACAAAGGGCAACTAGAGTGACAAAATAGGTCTAAAACAATTGGGCAGACTAGATGGACCTAGAGGTCTCCTTCTGCCATCAACTTCTATGTTTCTATGTTTCTATGAGCAGTAGGACATAGCTGGTGGTGATGAACGAAGAGAGGGTGACCAGCTGGGTCCTACAGGGATCAGTACTTAGACCAGTCCTCTTTAATGTCTTCATAAGTGACATTGCAGAAGGGCTGGAAGGGAAGGTGTGTCTCTTTGCAGAAGACATGAAGATCTTCAACAGGATTGACACTCCAGAAGGGGTAGGATAAATGAGAAAGGACCTAAGTAGGCTTGAGGAGATGGTCAAGGGTGTGGCATCTAAGATTCAAAGCAAAGAAGTCCAAGATCATACACTTGGGGCTCAGAAATGTGGGGGAGGAGTACATGATGGGGGGGAGGTACTGACAGCCACCAAACAGGAAAGGGACCTGGGAGTAATCATATCTGATGATCTAAAGGTTACCAAACAGTGTTAGAAGGCTGTGAGGAGAGCCAGGGGAATGCTGGGGTGCATAGGGAGAGGTATCTCCAGCAGAAGGGAGGAGGTGGTGATGCCATTGTATAGATCATTAGTGAGACCTCATCTAGAGTACTGTGTCCAGTTCTGGAGGCCACATCTCTGGAAGGACATAGAGTAGAATAGAGACAAAAATGGTGCAGGGCCTGCACCAAAAGTCATATGAAGAGAGACTGGAGGATCTCAATATGTTTTCCTTGAAAGAGAGAGAGGGGGGATATGATAGAGACTTTCAAATACCTCAAGGGTGCAGGTAAGGTACAGGAGGATAGCATCTTTCAAAAAAAAAAGATGTTCAAAAACAAGGGGCCATGATATGAAAATAGAGGGGCAGATGTAGGGGTAACATGAAAAGTATTTTCTCATGGAAAGGGTGATGGATCCATGGAACAGCCTCCTATCAGAGGTTGTAGGGGCAAAAATGGTAGGGAAATTCAAAAACACATAGGACAGACATAAAGGAACTCTAGCGATAGGAAAGAGAGAGTAAGCTACAGATCATTTAGGATATGCGGTATATGAAACAGGTAGGGAAAATGGGCAGACTAGGTGGGCCAAGCAGTCCTTATCTGCCATCAGATTCTATGTTTCTATGTTCTGTGTTTCTATCCTTATTTCTCTCTGTCTATATGTACTTCTTTATTTCTGTTGCTGTTGCGCTATTTAACCCTAAAAATAAAAAAAAATGTTAAAAAGAAAAAAAGTTTATCCATCTTTATTTTTCTCTGTATTTCTTGATTTGTGCTACTGCTTTTTTCTAGCTATTGAGATTCTTCTGTTCTCATCCATTCAAAAGAAAAAAATCTTATTTCAAATCTGTTGTCTTTCTTGAGCAACTGCACAGTCTTTACACTATCACTACAATTGTTCTCAACTACTGCTGCTACATTATGCTGTGCTGTGTGTCTCACTCTCCACTCTGCCACTGGCTGCACTTACTGTAATTCTCTGCACAACAGTAGTGCAAATATTCCAGAAAAACAAAGTAGGCCAAATTTCAGTACAACACTTTAGTACACACAACTGCCAAACACAATATATAAATTTTCACTTGGAAATTCTCCCCAAACCAGAAATCAGTAATGCTGGTAATAAACTGCTGCATCTGCCACTACTACTATGCTGTTTAAGTCACCCTCTAACAGTCTGTGTTGTCATGTAACCCCCACCCAGGTATGCCATTTCTATCTTGACAGCTGTACCTGGTGGGCTGGGTTTGGGGAGGAATATGTCACTCGGCACATTGGCTAGGTTTGGCTACTCTGCATCAGGGGCACCCAAGTAACTCTGGACAAAGGAAGCGATAACTGTAATGTCCAATACCAGAAGTGGGATTCTAAAGTGTGGCTTTTATTCACATCCAACAGAATAAACAAAGCATAGATGGACCCCCCACGGGGCTACACTCCTGGAAATTCAGATTTAAGGAGACCAGAACACATCCTCATCACTTTAGCCCTCAGGCTCTGAAACACACTGGGCACACAGCCTGAACTTGTATGCTGCTCTGGGTTTCCTGGCTCGGCTCTCTGCCAGCCACTTGGACACTTTCCATATAGCATGGGAACATTTACTGGTGGCTCCCTAAACCATCTATGAGCACTTCTGCTCCATAAAGGAATCTTCCTCATCAATCCCACATCTGGGTACTTTCCTCAGGCACTGGCCATGTACCTGAGAGAAAGCAACAGGTGTCCCAGAGCAAATCCATAGAGGTGAATTTAGTTACTACTGATGGGGGGTCTCCCACCTCTCGCTCCCATAATTCATACCCAGCCATTTCTCTGGACTGTAACACCTCATCCTTTAAAACACTTTGCTGTGTAGATTCTTTTAAATGTATTCACATTCAGTCTACTGTCTTTACATCCCATTTGTGCTGAATATGAACATACTTAATAAGAGGCTGTGTCCATTACTCTAGACCCCCCACAGAGTTAAGCAGTCCAATCCCCACATTTTCCAAACTGTACTTGGCTGTCCTTTCCTGACTCCACAGTAATAGTCCCTTTAGTTTAATCTTGATTCAGGTAAAAACACATGGCCCTTTAGCAGAGCAAACTCACCCTTGGTTGCAGGTGCCCCACAGGTGTTTTCTCCTCAAAGAACTCTCATCCAGAGCTTCTGGTGCCTCAGCATGAACTTAAATCAGGCAACTTTTTCGCTAGCCAGACCAGGGGGTTGCCCTGGAAGCAGACTGATTCTTCCCCATCCCCACAGGGATGGGGCCCTGAACCACTGGAAGTGGTCTCCACTACTTCAATGTGTTCTCTTCAGGTGAGAACACACACCTATACAGCAAAAATAGCTCTTTGACAGAGCTTAGAGCTCTGAGGGCCTGCTTACAGCAGAGCACCCTTCTACTGACTGCCACAGACTCTACTTACTCATTTCAAATTCTCCCATTCTACTCTAACCTCCAACTGCAACATTCCAGTGTGTGGCTATGCAGCTGCGACAGTTCTAAATGATGTCATCCCTCAGTCTCAGCTGAGAACAGAGTGAGACAGTGTGAATCCATTTAACTGGAGTTTCACAAGCTGCCTTCCCTGCCTACCACTAGGTCTTACTGGGATCCTAGTAACCCTTGGTAACAGTGGGGTTACACAAGCAATTTAGCACACACAACTGCCAAGCACAATATATACATTTCTCACTTTTGGAAATTCTCCCACAACCAGAAATCAGTATTGCTGGTAATAAACTGCTGTTGCTACTATACTGTTTAAGTTGCCCTCTTGGACAGTCTGTGCTGTCAAGCAATTTAGTACACACAACTGCCAAGCACAATGTATACATTTCTCACTTCTGGAAATTCTCTCCCAAACCAGAAATCAGTAATTCTGGCAATAAACTGCTGCTGCACCAGTATGCCGATTATCACCCTCTCAGACAGTCTGTGTTGTCAAGCACTGCAGTATACACAACTTCCAAGCACAATATATCAATTTCTCAGTTCTGAAAATTCTCTAAAAGCTAAAAAATAAAAAGGAGCTACTGAAGGAATTAGATCACTTTGCTGTACCCCTCTTGAGGATCTGTTTGAATCGGTTCATTGGCTCCTTCCACATTTACAGCTCCATTTATGCCAAAATAATATACAAACTCGGACAACATTAACAGGCCATTCCAGTACTTTGCATGGAAAAAGATGTAGTCTGCTCTACTCTTTACTCAACAACTTTGTGACTTACTAGCAAAGGTAAGTATTTTATTTTATTTCCTTTTTTGACTGGGGTTGTTGTAACCATTTTATTTCTATTTTCATGTCTGCTTGCGCACAGTGCAAGAAACAAATTGTGGCAGCTTGGTGCCGAAGCAGGTTCTGGAGGAGCGGCACTGTTGAGGCCAATACCAGCATGGCATTTGGGGGCATGTGTGATGTCCACCAATAATGGGGGACACAGCCGGTGACACTAGTTTGGAACCTTGCCACCAACTTGTGAAAAAATAGCCACTGCAATCAGGGGCCGCCTCGTCATTGCAGCCAGCTATTGCAGGCGGACTTGTAGCTGATATTGTTTAGAACATGGCGGCGGCTGCCACCCGTTCACAAACAATATTAACCCCTCCCCTGCTGAGGGGTGCCCAATCCCTCTGGCAGCATGTGCCCCAATACATTTGTTTGCCGATGGGGCCTCAACCCTGTCAGCTGTAGTGCCCCAGATGTATGTTGCGGATTGGGGAGTCCACTCCCTGTCAGCAGTATGTAATGGACCCCTCTGGTTTTCTTGTCTGCTGACGGGGTGCCCAATCCCCATCTGCATAATGTCCCCCCCTTTTGTTGTGTGCTGACAGGGGTGCCCAATCCCCCATCGGCTACAGCGCCCCCCCCAAAAAAGATTCAGTTGGCATGCTGGGAGCCCACCCCAGCATGCTACAGTGCCCTGTAAATAAAAAAAATCCAGCAATGTCTTTTTTTTTTTACCTGTAACGAAGGAAACGGTCCCCTGGCTGTCTCCCTGGCCCCCCTCCCACAACCCACACCCACCCACTGTGCACCCTGCCTTCCCACACCCCCCTCACCACATACTTACCTCTGGAGTGTGGCGCGATGATCTTTGATGGACCGGGAACACGTCTGCAGTCTTCAAAGCTGACCATGAACTGAGGAAATGCTGGTAAGCTGTATAATAGAATAAACAGGGTTTTTTCGACTTTGATGGATATCTCAGGCATTTTTTGGAATTTTGCCACCAAATTTTCAACATGGGGTTTTTGGGACCCCTCCTCATGAATTCTATCACTGTCATGGCGTTAATCAGCCCCGAAAGGTGATTTTGGAGTCACTGTACAGAGTCACCTTTCAGGACTGAGTAATGAAATGACAGTGCCAGTGTTCATGAGGTGGGCTCTCAAAAAGTCTATGATGCAAATTTGGTGGGACAAATCCAAAAAATGACTGTTTTACAAGCGTGCATTGAACAGTTGCTGTGCACGCTTGTAACTTTGTGAATTTGCAATATTTTCACCCCAGATTTTCAACATTGGCATTTTTTCAGGCCTCCTTGTGAACAGTACAGGTGTCATTTTTCACACCCTGGGTGGAATGTGTTTTCGCACTTGGTGGAATAGCGTGGTCGGTGGGAAATCAGTGTTCTGCACAAATTAAGAAACTGACAGTGGCACTGTTCATGAACGGAGGTCCTAAAATGCCTATGTTGAAAATTTGGTGACGATACTCCATAAAATGACTGTGTTACGAGCATGTGTTGCGCTGTTCCTATGCACACCTCAGAAGTCACGAATTTTCAATATTTTCACTCCAGATTTTCAACATTGCCATTTTACCACATCTCCTTACGAGCAGCACAGCTGTCATTTTTCACATTTTGCCCAAAATGTGTTTCCACACATGTAGTGCACAATGGTGCAGTTGGTGTGCGAAATCAGTGTTCAGGACAGATTAAGAGAATCACAGTGAAACTGTTCATGAGCAGAACTGTTAAAATGGCTATGTTAAAATTTTGGTGAAAAAACTCCCCAAAATAACTGTTTCACTAGCATGCGTTGTGCTGTTCCTACGCACGCTCGTACGTTCGTGAGTTTTCATAATTTTTGCTCCAGATTTTCAACATTGCCATTTTACCACACCTCCTTATGAGTAGTACAGCTGTCATTTTTCTCATCTCGCCCAAAACATGTTTCCGTGCATGTAGTGCACAATGGCGTAGCCGGTGTGTGATATCAATGTTCGGGACAGAGTAAGAAAATCACAGTGACACTGTTCATGAGCAGAGATGTTACAATGGCAATGTTAAAAATTTGGTGAAAAAAGTCCATAAAATGACTGTGTTACGAACGACCATTGCGCAGTTTCCATGCACCCTCGTAAGTTCATGGATTTCTAATATTTTCAGCCCATATTTTCACCACTGGCATTTTTCCACACTTCCTTATGAACAGTACAGCTGTCATTTTTCACACCATGGCTGAAATGTGTTTTTGCACTTCCAGTGCTGAAATGCGTGGTCGCTGTGGGAAATCACCATTCGGGACAGATTAAGAAAATCACTGTGACACTGTTCATGAGGGAGGTTACAAAATGCCTCTGTTGACAATCTGATGTAAAACATCCCCAAACCTATTGCATTATGGGTGTGCATTGCACAGTTTCTACACACACTCATGACTTCACCAGTTTTTTTAATATTTTCACTGCAGATTTTCAACATTGCCATTTTTTCCACCTCCCCGTGAACAGTATAGCTGTCATTTTTCACATCCTGTTTGAAATGTGTTTTCGCACCTGTGGTGCCAAATGGTGTAGTCGCTGTGCAAAATCAGCTTTCGGCTAACAAACTGATATTGCCACTGTTCATAAGGTGGGGTCACAAAAAACCCATGTTGAAAATTTGGGAGTGAAAATGCCAAAGAACTCCTGAGACGTTAAGGTTTCCGATCATAACGCACCACCCTGTAGAGGTTGACAGGCATCATGGGTGTGACTTGGGATTCTTGCCTGTAATGCTCATACCATTCCACACCCTGCTGCCAGTGAGAGACATGGAGGTGTGCCTTGGACTCTTCAGCCCCAAAGTTCACTCCATTCTCCTATACAGCACCCATCTCACCATATTTCCTGATGGAATGGGGGTGAGCATAAGGGCCAAAGACCCCAAGGCACACCATGACACTTGTCGGTGTCTGCAGGGTAGGGTGTGGTGAAATGGCATGGCGGTTATGCCTGATGACCTAAAGGCATACCCCAATGCCTGTCACTCTCTGCAGGGTGGTGGTGGGGTTGGCTTCAGTTCCATACTTCACTGCCATTCCTATTATGCAGCTCTCTAACTCCTACACTACCAATGGCAATGCCAGCAAGCAAACATTCAGCATTTCTTACTGTTTTTCTATTTTCAGGTATTCTCACTAGGATGATGAAATCATGTTGCTGCTAAGTCCAGCCTGTATCTTTTCTTGAATTTAGCATTTTTTTCCAACCACCCAACCACTGAAGTTAAGCTTTTTTTTGGGGGGGGGGGGTCTTTTAATTCTGAAAAGTTTTGCAGATGTCAGGCTGTTTTTTGTTACTGTTGCTCTATTTCATATCATTTTCAGCAGGTGTCTTTTACAATGTTGTTTGGACGGAGAAGATGGCAAAGGCTTGATTGCTGGAGCAGGAGACAGCAGCACAGGATACCTGTGAAGACAAGAAAAGATTATTTAGACTCTACTAAAGTACCCACTGTGGTGGCAGCCATAAGGTATAGCCATTGTCAACTCCCCATCTTACTGTAATTTCCAAAGTGGTGGTGCGCACATAGAGAACAGGATTACTAGCATGAAAATGAAGAAAGATTGTCCACATGAAAGCTTTTTTGTTTTTGCAAAAAGTTATTTTACTTATCTTCCTCTCATGCTGCATTATGCAATCTCAGAACCACACAGGTAATCTCACAGGTAACAATAGCCCCCTAGTGCCTCAACTGTCACGAGTCTTCAAAGGGGTGTGGCTTACAAGGAACCAACTGTCTTTTAAATGTTGACTCATCAATATTAATTACTATAACATGACATCATAGAACAGCATCATGCATATCATTAAGTATAAATATCCCCAACTTTTTAATCAAAAATGTGTTTATAAAGTTACATTTTACACAGAAGACCATCACCATACTACAAAATCACCAATATAAATTACACAAAAATATTTCAAATGCAGAGAATGAAAGTAATCATCAGGTCCTGAGAGCTGAAATTGAGGTAACCAATATGAACTCCAAATTACATTTTATTCCGGGTAGATAGGAGTCACAGGACCTAAGACTGATTATCATGCATTCCTACAAAAAATAAACAGACAAGGAGATGGATTAATTGGAAAATAAGGGTACAGACACACTTTCATGCCTAACATTAAATTCATGCAATTTTACATCATTTTTTCATAACCTTCAAAAGCACTCTGCTTTGACATTTTCAGGTTGTCTGAAATAATACCCTCCAGGTCCCTTTCCTCCTTTGTGACTGTCAGTAACTCCCCCTCCATCCTGTAGCCTCGATGAGCTGGCTGGTTGGAGGGTCGACTTGGGTATCCTGTTATACAGTTCCAGACTGGACTGTTGCAGTAGAGTTGTGATGGTACCATCACCAGTATCGATTCTGGATTCTCTGCAAAGTATTTTTAGCTGCTTCACATGACGTGGATTGTCCATTTCAAATCCAGTAGATATTATCTCAGAGCGAACATAGTATTTATATGAGTTTTTAAGGGCAGTTTTGTAACTTGTACCATAGGATCAAGCCAAACAGTATCTCCTAGAGAGAGGACAGTTTTTGTGTCAGTGTGAAGGCGGTGGCCCACGCTGTTTGTGGCTGTGTAGGACTCAAGCACACCAGAGGAGTAGGAGTAGGAAGAGAAGGAGGTGGTGTTGTGTCTTGCTGGCAGAAGCAGGCATGCTTTGCCTAGCTGGTTATGGCATTTTTATGCTGCATCAGTGTGAAGGCGGTGGCCCATGCTGTTTGTGGCTGTGTAGGACCCAAGCACACCAGAGGAGTAGGAGTAGGAAGAGAAGGAGGTGGTGGTGTGTCTTGCTGGCAGAAGCAGGCATGCTTTGCCTAGCTGATAATGGCATTTTTATGCTGCATCAGTGTGAAGGCGGTGGCCCATGCTGTTTGTGGCTGTGTAGGACTCAAGCACGCCAGAGGAGTAGGAGTAGGAAGAGAAGGAGGTGGTGTTGTGTCTTGCTGGCTGAGCAGGCATGCTTTGCCTAGCTGGTTAGCTATTTTTATGCTGCATCAGTGAAGGCGGTGGCCCATGCTGTTTGTGACTGTAGGACTCAAGCAAGCCAGAGGAGGCGGTGCTGTGTCTTGCTGGCTGGAACAGGCATTGTCTTTAGACATCACATTTAGGTGGTGGAGGCAGGTAATTGATTAGGTGCAAGGAAACAGCAGCACATTTGGGGATTGGGAATAGTAAAATGACTGAAAGTAACAGAATTGTGAATCATAAAGTAAAGAATTATACTGATGAGGGGAAAGGAGGGAAACAACACATCTTTTTTTATGCTTCAACCTCATCAAGGAAGCAGCCCTCACAGTCCTCCAGATTGGAGTTATCGCCACCAGATGGGAATTCTCTCTCCATTACTGCTTTATCTATCTCAGTGGTAGGAGACAATTTGTTAATGCCAACAGCACCTTGCTGTTCATCTTCACCATCACCAGCTTCATGTGGTAGGAACATGGACATGATTGTCTTGTGCAGAATGTTGCCCTTCATTCATTTTAATAAATGTTAGCAAGCCAACATGTTTTGTTGACCTATTGGTCTGCCCTGTCCCACACAATGGCCCCATCCAAACTGAATAGAGCTGCACACTGACACCGAGGGTGGTCAGTTGAGGTATTTCATTGCAACCAAGGTCAGTGCTGACCAGTCAGTGACCTTGTTGCTCCAGTATAGCAAGGGCCTTATCGGTGATGGTAAGGTGCCTTGCCTCTGCTAAATATGTGTCTACCATGCATTGTGCTACCCGCAGTCCTGTCACCTCATCAGCTTCCTCTTCCTCCTTTTCTTCCATGTCTTCAATTTCCATCTGACAAAAAGCATCCCAAAAGGGATTTGGCATTTTCTTTGTAACTTGCAAATTTTCTTAGCCCATTTCCCATGTGAGGTAGCAACACCCTGTGTCTGTGGAGTTTCATGTTGTGCCTTAGACAACTGTGTCTTTAGCATCTGTGCCCCACGTACCCATCTTATTAGAAGATTGGTCACTTTTGGACCTGCTCACACCCACTTTCAATAACTGATGCCAGCCCATGTTTATAGCATGGGTTCAGCATGGTGGCAGTTTCAAAATCTTCAGACTGCAGAATTCCAGAAAGATGTGTATTGCAGTCTAAGATGTGAAGCATGTGTTCTTTCAGGCGACACAACTTCCACTATCACCACCTGCCTCCAGCACGCTTGCTGTGCATTCACCAGTGTCTGCCTCAGCACATAGTATTGGAATGGCCTGACTGATACAGGCAGTGTGCCCCACTCACTGCCTGTGTTGCCTGTTTGAATGGCCTGGGAATCATGATCAGGTCATCCATTTGGCACCATTGCTCTGTTGTCAGAGACATGGATACTCCAGCACTGTCACGGGTTGTATGTAGCAGCAGATATTCAGATATGGCTTTATACTGCTCATACAACCGCTTGATCATGTACAGTGTCAAGTTCCATTTGGTGACAACATCCAGCTTCATACAGTGCTGAGGCAGTTTGTTTTGTATCTTCAGATGATGGAGATGGTCACAGGCCTTTCCGATGGACACAGATGTGACGGGCCACAGTCAGCATGGCCTTGATATTAGGATGGGTTAGAAACTCTTGCACAATGAGATTAAGACAGTGGCATGGCACCTGAGAAACCCCCATCACTGATGCATTTCACAACATTTGGGTCATTATCGTTCACAATAAAACCTGGTTACAGTGAATGGGGGTGAAACCACTCATCAGTCTCGGTAAGGAGCACTTCCAGCATTTTCTGAACCACGTTCGAGCCATTTATACTCTTCATTGTCGGTGTGGCATGCTATTGAATACCCAGAGTGTTGTTACCACCATAGTTGGGTTTAGTGCAATTTTTCCCATGCCCAAAGTCAAATACTGCTCGGGTACCTGCACCCAATGTGCTGTAATGCACAAGTAGGAGCTAACAGCTGATGGCCACTGGTCCAAATATCCATGCTCAGATGTATGTATGGTGATGCTGAATGTTTCAGGGCACGGTTTATCATTTGTGACACTGTTCCATAGTGTTCAGGAATGGCACATTTAGAAAAGTATGTTCTTGATGGAATCTGCCATTTGGGACAGGCACAGATCATCAACCTCCGAAATCCAACATTCTCAACAAAAGAAAATGGCAATAGATCAATTGCCAGCATTACAATAGTTGCCATTATAAGCCCCCCTTCCCTGTCTAAAGGTATTTAGATAGGGAGTTTGTGGGGAAAGGGGCACTGTACAGCCATGAAATGTAGTCCAGAATTCACAAATGATGTGAATCGGGGGGTGCAGGCATGCAGATACTGGGAAGACAAAACTGGTTAAAGAGAACCACAGACAGGCATTCATTCTCCTTAGTCCATCTGTAAGAATTTAACTGTCCAGACTGAAAATGATACAAAGCAGGCTGGATTTATGCTTTTCAATCAGGTTGACATAAAAGTACTTAAAGGCTCAAACCGCAATAACAACATTGCCACTCCATTGAGCATGGAGGGCACAGTTTGTTCAGTTGCAGCTGACCATGGTACATTTCTTAGATTTTGAAAAGCGCAAAGTTTCACTGTTGCTTTCACATAGGGAACCAATGATGACTCACAGATAGATGCGTGATGGCAGCAGCCTATACAAAGCTTACTCCAACCTCCAGGAAATTAAGGCATTTTCAAAGTGGACCTCCCAACTTATGGTTATGAGGCTCCGATTTTCTTCGCTGCCAATCCAGCTCTTAAGCAGGAGAGGATTAAATGACTGACAGTCCCAAGAATAACATACACACACTCCCTTGACTCTCCAGGAGATGCTGCACACCAGATGCAGGCACTCTGTGAAGCAGACCCAAACAAGGGAAACTGTGCTCCAGGCTGTCTCACACCCCATTCTGCAGCTCTGAGGAGCAAGGAAGGGATTTTGACCTGCTATACAATGACCCCTTCCAGGTGGACAGAGAACTCAACGGCAAAGAATCAATGAGCTGCCACATCATGGTCCACATGGATCGGCCTCTCACCCTCTTGGCTGTGGCCATCCCTGGAAGCCACCTTCCTTTGCAAGCTCAAGGATACCCACTGCCACCTTTCCCAATGCTGAGGGTCATGAAAAGAGGCCTCCAGCCAGGCCTCGGATCATCTCAGTCCACAGCAGTTTGACTCGGGACCTCTTACGTGGGTGTGGATGGCATTAAATTTCTCAACAGCCACTGCAGCCTCTCTATTGATGGGGACCCATTCTCCCTGATAGGGAGCCAGAGTGGTCATCGCCCCACCTGGGCCTCATGGGTCAACAGCCCCGACCCTCTTCGAACTCCAAACTCCCACTTTCTGAACTCTCTTTTCCCACTGCATGGTGGCCTTTTATAACAAGATGCCAGGATCCCGCCCTTAACTATGGGTCCTGGCACCCATGCACTCCTACTCCCTTATGGGCAATGTAGCAAGACCCACATAGGGGGGCTTACACTGTATTTAGCTCATGTGCAGTAGCATGATTTGGAGTGAATTTGGAGTGACACTCAATCATGCTATGCAGCATAGGCAGGACCATTCTTGGGGTTGGGCTACCAAACAGCTAGACTCATCATGGCAGCATTATTGGTGGGGTGGTATTTGACTCCTTGGGATTCATATGTGCTGCTGCTCGAATGACAGCAGTGATTTTTGGTTGGTTTCTGCAATGGCATTACTGTGCTTTACTGACTCTGGGTGGTACTGCTCAACCCACCACTGCTGCTCTGTCCACTACTAGGCAGACCCAGAGAATCCTCCTCCTCCTCCTCTCTGTAGTCCTCCTCCCTCACCCCTCCATTTACCTGGTCTATAGCCCTGTCATTTCTATTTGCCTTGCCTAATGATGATGATGATGAGGGACAGGAACCCCCTGCACTGGCATACTTCTCATGGTGATGCCAGAGTAACAGGTGCCTGTTCTTCAGGTGTGTGTGTGTGTGTTGCTTACCAGTGCCTAGATGGCTGCCCTTTATCCCCCTACTAACTTGTGGTTGACATAGCTAACAGATAGCAACTGTCCCATCAGCTGGGTCAAGTATACAAAAATCCCAAGCTAGGGATTTCGTAACTCTTGAGTTAGCATGGTGAAGGGAGTGGGACAGCTGAGGAGAAGTGGTGGAAATTTGTGTTTTTGGGATGATTTTATAACTTCAGTAATATAGGGGCAGGAACTTTGATACTTGGATAACTGCAAACAGCGTCCCCTGCATCATCTACAGCACCACTCTTATGCTTTTTCTCTTCAGGTCCGGTATGAGATCAAACAAATCATTATCAGTACAGCTGCTGGTGTCCTTCTCCTCCTCCACAGTGTAGTTAGCGAGGTTAAGCTAAGGTAGACAGGTCAGTAGGGACAGAGCAGGGGTACATGGCGAAAAAGGCAAAGGCAGTAAGTACAGGGATAGAGCTAAAAGGGTAAGGCCATCAAAAATGGAGGCAATGAGTACCAGTGCTGTAGTATGGGAAAAGCTTCCTGAACTAGTGGCCTTAATGGAAGAGGGATGCCTGGATATCATGGCATAAACTTGATTCACAGAGAACTATGACTGGGATGTCAAAATTCCAGGGTACACTATCTACAGGAGGGGCAGGGAGGGTAAAAGAGGAGGAGGAGTAGCTCTCTACATAAGGGAAGCAATTGAAGCAATGGAACTAAAGGGTAAACAGGGAGGACAGGAGGCACTGTGGGTCACCTTGGAGACAGGAAATGGCACCACAGTCTGCACAGGGGTTGTATACAGACCTCCATCTCAGGGGGAGGAAATGGACAAGAAAATGATAGAAGGCATCCTTTGAATGGCAGAAAAAGAGGAGATATTGTTGATGGGGGACCTGAATATGCCAGATGTTAAGTGGAGCACATTTGCTGCAGCCACATCCAAGAGCAGAGGCATTCTGTATGCCCTGCATGGGGCATGCCTCAGGCAGCTAGTGTTGGAACCCACGCGGGAGGGAGCAGTCTTAGACCTAGTACTGGGATGGTAACAGGATCTCGGATTTAGAAGTGGGTAGCCATCTGGGAACAAGAGACCACCAGACAGTGTGGATCACAATAAACACAGCCATAGAGTCAAGCCATACAAAAGCAAGGGTACTGGACTTTCGGATGGCTGACTTTGGCAGAATGGGACAGTGCCTAAGGAATGCACTAGAAAAAGGTCAGAAAGGAGGGGAGGAGGAACAATGGAGAAAAATCAAAACTGCCATCACAGAGGCAGCAAATCTTTGGGTGAAGCAAATAAACAAAACGAAGGAAAAAAACACTATGGATCTCAAAAGAGGTGGCAGGGAAGGTTAGGGAGAAAAAGACAGCATTCAGAAAGTATAAGAGAACACGGAAGTAACAGAACAGAGAACTGTACCAGTTAAAGCAGAAGGAAGCGAGGAAGGCAGTAAGAATAGCAAAGGCCCAAATCAAGGAAAAAATAGCCAGCTCAGTTAATAAGGGAAATAAAACCTTTTATAGGTACATCAGTGAGTGAAGAAAGACCAAGGGAGGGATACTGAGGGGAGGGGTGGTGGGCAGAGGGTGACAGTGAAAAGGCAGAGATACTGAAGAAATACTTTTTTTCCATATTCACAAAAAAAGAGGAAGGGAGGGGACGTACCTAAACCAAACAACAGAAGTACTCTGGATAGGGGGGTTGATACCAGTCCATTCATAGAAGAAAGGGTCCTGATAGAACCCCAAAAACTCAAGGAGGACAAGGCAATGGGGCCTGACGGGATTCACCCCAGAATTCTAAAAGCAATAAGGGGAGAACTAATGACACCACTGACTGGCCTCTTTAACAAATCAGGTGAGATGGGCATGGTACCTGAGGACTGGAGGAGGGTGGATGTGATTCCCCATCACAAAAATGGGAGCAAGGCAGAGGCAGGAAACCACAGACCTGTTAATTTGACCTCAGTGGCAGGGAAAATGATGGAATCACTTATGAAAGAAAGAATAGTTGAGTACTTAGAGGCCAGTGGGGCACAGGACCCAAGGCAGCATGGATTCACAGAGGGAAGGTCATGTCAGATGTGTCTAATAAATTTCTTTGACTGGTGACTAAAGTAGTAGACCAGGGAGGGTCTGTGGATATGGCCCACCTAGACTTTAGCAAGGCATTTGACACAGTCCCACACAAAAGATTAAATAAACAAGTTAGCCAGCCTGGGAGTCGGTCCCAGGGTGGTAGCCTGGGTAAAGAATTGGCTGGACAACAGGACGCAGAGGATTATAGCAAACGGAGTTCATTCCGAAGAAAGCAGGGTTACTAGCGGGATACCGCGGGGTTCAGTACTGGGGCCAGTCCTCTTTAATGTCTTTATAAGTGACATTGCAGAGGGACTGGAAGGAAAAGTATGCTCTTTGAAGATGACAGAAAGATCTGCAACAAGGTTGATACACAGGGGGGTTGAAAAGGATTAGAAGGGACTTGGAAGGGTTGGAGGAATGGTCAAAAGTATGGCAGCTTAGATTCAATGCAAAGAAGTGCAAAGTAATGCACCTGAGAAACGAACACCCAGGTGAAAAGTACACAATGCGGGGGTACTAACAGCAACAAAAATGGAAAGGGACCTGGGGGTAGTCATATCAGAAGACGTAAAGAAAGGCAGGCAATGTGAGAAGGCAGTAAGGAGGGCTGGGGAAATACTGGGATGCACAGGGAGAGGCATCACCAGTAGAAAACAGGAAGTTGTCATCCCTCTGTACAGACAGTTGGTGACACCCCGTCTGGAGTACTGCGTGCAGTTCTGGAGACTCTTCACAAGGACATAGACAGGATGGAGGCAGTCCAGAGGAGGGCAACTAAAATGGTGCAGGGTCTGCACCAGAAACCATATGAAGAGAGACTAAAGAAGCTTTATATGTACACCCTTGAGGAAAGGAGGGAGAGGGGGGACATGATAGAAACTTTCAAGTACATCAAGGGAATCAACAAAGTCCAAGAGGGTAGCATCTTTCAGAAAAAGAGATGTAACCCCCCTACAAATGGGGGTTTCCGAAAAGTCTTCCTCGAGCTTTCCTAAATGCTCCCTGCCAGGCTTGTGTCCTGCATTTCAGCAGTTTAAATGTGATTGTCAGAGAGTGCCTGTATAGCCCCTGTGTACTGTCTCTTTAAAAGCTGCCTGGATTGCAGTCATAAGTAATCTGAGAGGGAGCTCTGTTGAAAGATGTAACTGTTTGCTGAAAATCATTTAGAGTGATAATGGTAATGTAGTTTGTCTAACTTGCCTTCTTTGCAGCAAGGATTGTTTTCTTTATCTCCACTATCTTGGTCCTGGACTGCGAATTGAACCAATTAGTACTGGTGGAACTTAAAATGGAGCCGGACTACAGGAGCTGTCTGGAGTCAAAATCAGTAGGAATTGTAGTTTTGGGCTTTTTGCATCTTTTTGCACCTGAAGGGGGGAGCCTTTGTTGTGACTGACAGGAGGACCAGCCAACCGAACCTTTTAGATCTTGTGGAATTTCCCAGGCTGCTGCAGCTAGTTTCAGTTTTGAGCTGAGAAGTGAAGAAGTAACAGCTCAAGTGATTTTGAGCAGCAGTTCTGTGTAGTTTTGCATGGGAGAACTGTGAAAGAGTTGAGTTTTGGCCTGCCTGTCTGCCTGCTGTCCCTGAGAGGGAAAATAGAGTTTATTTAGACTGAATCCGAGTTGTGAGGACTATTTAAGCCACTGGACTGTGACCAAGCTTTAACCTGAAAAAGACCAAAGATTTGCTGAATGCGATCAGCCTGTCAGGATTTCCAGCTGCTTTTGAATCCCCGATTTGTGCAGAGAATTTGCGATCGTGACCGGAGAGCGGTTTGCCTGGTACTGTAGAATTTCCTTACATGTAAATGTGCTGTATATTGAAAGTGGGTCGTGATTTGGTTCCCCACTGTGTGAACTGTGTTCTGCTTGCTGGAAGCTTTATCCAGCCTAATCGGACTGAATCCGCGTTCATCTCCATTTGGACTGGGCCATGCCATGCTGGCCCTGCCAGACTACCCCCCACCCCACTGCACAGAGAAATCCACCGGACGAGAGACTGCCATGGGGATCAGCCCCTGCTCCACGCTTGAACAGGAACGATGCCTCGGTGAATCGGGCCTCCTGCTGTCTCGATTTTCATTCAACCTATGTCTAGTCTTGGGTATCATGAGTAATCAATTGATTGTCTTATTGTTTTCTTTTCACGAACTGAGCCCTCTGGCTCCGGATTACAAATAGTGTGTGTTGTGCATGTTGTTTTCTTCCTTCACAAGGCCCCAACCAGCTGCAACGTTCCTGGCTAGCCCACCATTCTCCATCTGGGTATCCAGAGTGTGTGACTGTTTATGGACCCTGAAGTGCATGCATAACTGTTTGATTGATAGAGCCTTTAAGCAAATTAACCTGATTACGCCCCTTCCTTGTTCAAGCCCCTTAAATAAATCTGATCTAACTCTTTTTTGCATTTACCCTGCCTGTGGTTCCAGTTTGTGCAAGAGTACTGTACTGCTGTTATTTGATGTGTATAACCTTGTTTTACAGGGGGTCCCCAGGGCCAGGCCAGAGGAAAGCCCTAGTGGTAAGTGCAGACAGTGTGGGTACTTGTGTGGTGTATCAGGGGTATTGTGAAAGTGATTATTGTGTATTGTTCCAGCCACTAGTAAGGAAAGAGGGGGTTTACAGTGTCCCGGAGGGCTGTGCTCAGGTTAGCTTGACCACTACAGTACCACTACCACTACCAACCCTGACCTCCGGGTGGAGGCACCAGTTTCAGAACTCAGGCACCTTAACCTGCTGCTAGCCAAGCAGGCAGGGGTAGTAGCTTTTGGGATAACGCCACCTAGGGGTTATATTTTGGAGGCTCACTGCTGGATTTTGTGCTCTAGTGACCACAAATTATGAATTATTGTTAAAGATTAATGGCTACCACAGTAGAAATGGCTGTGCACCAGTTGGTGGCATGGTGTACTGGGCAGGAGATCGACCCCCAAAATGCTCTACTTATACTGGATATTCCCCTGGGTACCAGTAAAGACACTGTAGAGGGAGCACTCTTCAAAGTTGAATGATTAAAAAACCCTGTGGTGGTGGGTCGACAGGCTGATTTGATAGCCCAAACTTTCATAGCCTTGGTAGAGTGTAGTGACCATGCAGACAGCTCTAAAGTGCCACAGACTATTGCCCCAGAAGGGAATCCAGCTGCCTGGAGAGTGATAACAAAAGACAGTAAAGACCCTGGAGAAGATGAGCTCCCACCATTATCTGAGACTTTTGAGGAGAAATTTGCGAAGTTGTTGCTTAAGGAAGGGAAAACCATAGAGGACTTTAAGAAACTATTCCTGCCACCTGGGGGTGTTCCTTCCCCATCACCCCCTCCCACTCCAACACCTGTTCCTGCCCTGCCTTCTGTGCCTGTGCCTGTGCCCATGCTGGCCCCTATATCTGTACCTGCCATTAGTCACGACTCCTACCGAAGGCTGAGAATCTTCTCGGGCACCCTTCCCACCCCCAGGGGGAGGTTGACTGGGAGACCTGGATAGACTGTGTTGCCCTCTAGTACTTGAATGGCAATGCTCAGAAGCAGAGAAATGAAAGAGGTTGAATGAGAGCCTCCGAGGTCCTGCCCTAACTACCATCTGTGCCAAGTGGGCCAATAACCCCAAAGCAACTGCACAGGACTATCTTAATGCATTGGAAAATGTGTACAGGAGCCCCGGATTCAGATGAGGATCTGTGGTGGAGACTAAGAAATGCCCAGCAGTACCCAGGGGAGCCATTGTCTGTGTATGTACCTCAGCTTGAAAAGCTACTACAAGAGTGCCTCAGAAAGGGTAGTTTTCCATCAAATGAATTAGATCGAACTAGGCTGGACCGGATCCTTAAGTCTGCTCTGTTTTCTGAATTGTTACTGTTTCAGTTGCACCTTGCCACCTGACTGGAATTGCCCCCCTCCTATGACGGGCTAATGAAAGAAATTCAGGGGGTTGAGCAAAGGTGACCCCATGGGGGAATTGCAACCATATCTGCTGCTGCTGCACAAGTGACCGAGAGTGATCAGCCAAGTGAGGCTCAGGGGCAAAAGTTGGCACTTAACGAGCACTCTGAGAATGCAAAAGGACTTCCAGCCCTGGGCCCAGCATTGGAAAGATGAGCTACTAAAGGAAGTCTGAGAGTTGAAGACGGGTGCCTCTGCAAGGGTTTCCCCCATGGAACAAGATTCTGGTCCCTTTCAGGATGTGACTGCCATGGGGATGGGGGTGCACCCTCAGACATCCGCTGCTGAGGGTGGTTCCAAGGCTGAGATCACCGATTGACTACCACTCTAAAGAAACAGTTAAACACGCTGCACCACTCACCACTGCAAGCAGATACTAGACCCCACTCTCTTACTACTGCTTCAGTTCCTTATACGATGTTCTTTCCCAGGATGACCCAGGAGTCTATCATTTGTCACAACTGTGGAAAGGATGACCATATGAAAAGAGAATACTGGTCTCAGAAGGACTTAGAAAGAATAAACAGACTCCAAGGAGAGCTCCAAAAAGCAAATCAGTGGCCAAGGTGTACCCGAAATGACCTCAGTGAGGGTTCGAGAAACCCTAACTCACATTTCTTTGTGGCTAAATCGTCTGTTCAGGCCTCTGCTACTGCCTCTCCAGACTGTTCCAAAATAGTGGGCCCTTCAATGGAGACTACTGTGACTGTGAATGGTATTCACACTCAGGCTGTGCTTGACAGTGGGTCGCAAGTGACCACTGTATTCCAGGACTGGTATGACAAACACTTATCTGATGTGCCTTTGCAATCCTTGGAAGGCCTACATGTGTGGGTCCTGAGCGACAAGTGTTATCCCTACCTAGGGTATGTCCGCCTCTGGTTGTCTTTTCCTGCAACTGTAATGAGTGTAGAGGAGTGAGTAGAGACATTGGCCCTAGTGTGTCCCCACACCGGACTGTATGATGGGGTCCCCCGGTTAATTGGGACAAATGCCCATATGTTTGGGAGACTGGCACAACTCTGTCATGAGAAACAAGGGCAACTGACTGGGAGGGCCCTGAGAATTCTGACTCTGATCAGGAGGGCCTATGATTTGCAACAGAAACCCGAGTACGTAGACCAGGATGAACCAGTGGGGATCGTGTGGAAGAAGGATCCCGATTCAATGGTACTGGCCTCTAATGCCCAGTGTACCATTCAAAGGGAGGTCCGCCTCCGGAAAAATGTCAAGAACAAAATACTGATGTTGGATGTGCCACGCAATGGAAAATTGCCAGAAGGATTATTGGTCAAGCCCATCATCTTGCCTGTTCATGCCCATGCCTATGCATGACAGTGATGGTCCAGATTTACAGTGGTCAGACTCAGAAGATCCGGGTGAACAGAGGGGCAACCACACACGAAATCATCACCACTCACTGTAGTATAGAATAAGACCTGCAAAGCAAATCTATTGGTCAGCAATTGCATGTTGACACAATACAGTTTTATTCAGTACTTACACATGAAAAACAGTCAGAGAGAGACACACAACAAATGCCTTCTAAAAAAGGAGGCTCAGATGAGACCCATGCTTATCGGCCTTCGCCAGAGCATCATTACTCCCTGATGATGCTGTGAAGCGAAACCAGTAGGAGGCTTGTGGGTCTCATCTGAGCCTCCTTTTTTGGAAGGCATTTGTTGTGTCTCTCTGACTGTTTTTCATGTGTGTAAGTACTGAATAAAACTTACATTATTTGTCAACATGCAATTTGCTTGTTGAGTGGTTTGCTTTTCGGCTCTTATTTGTCCTTTACTACAGTGAGTGGTGTTGGAGTTTCTGTGTGTGGTTGGTCTTTACTCTCACTAGCACACTCAACTGGGTGGGGCAGCTTTTTTCTTTGATTTGAACAGATGGTGCACCCTAGCTATGGTACACTGCGCAGACACTGCAGTATTGCCCAGCAACAGGCACCCTGGTGAGAAGGAGAGAGTGACCCCAGACTTGTTTGACTTTGGTGACTCCCTGTTGCCAGCTGAATGGAAGGCTAGAATTAGCAAGAGACTTGCCCAGAGAGACCAAGTGTTTTGGTTGAAGGAATGGGATGTGGGATGTGTCCAGGGTGTGGAGCATCACATACGCCTGCACAATGAATGGCCATTTTGAGAGAGGTCCCGACACCTAGCCCCAGCAGACATAGATGATGTGAGAAGACACCTGCAGGAATTGCTAGCTGCTGGCGTGATACAAGAATCCAGGAGCCCATAAGCCTCTCCCATTGTGGTTGTCCATAAGAAGAATGGGTCTGTGAGCGTGTGTGTTGATTATCAAACCCTGAACCGGCGGACCATCCCAGACCAATACACTATGCCTCATATACAAGATGCCCTGGACTGCTTGAATGGGATCAAATGGTTCTCGATGTTGGATCTTCACAGTGGATACTACCAGATCCTGATGGCCTTGGAAGACCATGAGAAAACAGCCTTCATCTGTCCACTGGGGTTCTACAAGTTTCTGAGGATGTCACAGGGGATATCGGGTGCCCTGGCCACCTTTCAGCAACTGATGGAACATGCAGTAGGAGATATGAATTTGCTGAAATGTCTGGTGTACTTAGAAACATAGACTTTGATGGCTGATAAGGACTGCTAGGCCCATCTAGTCTGCCCATTTCCCTACCTACAGGATAGGCCGCAGATCCTAGTTAACCAACAGCCTATTTCTTCCTACTCCCCACAAGAATTGCCTTATGTCTGTCCCATGCATTCTTGAATTCTCCCACAGTTTTAGACCACACAACCTCCTCAGGAAGGCTGTTCCATGCATCCACTACCCTCTCTGTGAAATAATACTTCCTCACATTGCCCCTGAACTGCCCTTCTTCTATCTTTAAATTGTGTCCCCTTGTTCTTGCAAGTCTCTTTTCTGAAAGATGCTACCTCTTGGACTTTGTTGATTCCACTGAGGTACTTAAAAGTTTCTATCATGTCCCCCTCTCCTTCTTTCCTCAAGGGTATACATATTAAGCTCCTTTAGTCTGTCCTCATCGGCTTCTCTTGCAGACCCTGCACCATTTTAGTTGCCCTCCTCTGGACTGCCTCTATCCTGTCTATGTCCTTGTGGAGATGGGGTCTCAGAACTGGACACAGTACTCAGATGGGGTCTCACCAACTGTCTGTACAGAGGGATAACAACTTCCTGCTTTCTGCTGATGATGCCTCTCTATACATCCCAGTATACCCCCAGCCCTCCCTACTGCCTTCTCACATTGCTTGCTAACCTTAAGGTCATCTGATATGATTATCCCAGGTCCCTTTCCTTTTTGTTGTTATTACCTCCCCACCCATTGTGTATTCTTCCCTGGGTTCTTGTTTCCCAGGTGCATTATTTTGCACTTTTTGCATTGAATCCTAGCTGCCATACTTCTGACCATTCCTCCAACCTTGCCAAGTCCCTTTCATCCTTTCCACGCCTCCTTGTGTATCAACCCTGTTGCAGATCTTTGTGTCATCTGCAAAAGGCATACTTTTCTTCCAGTCCCTCTGCAATGTCACTGATGATGACATTAAAAGGACTGGACCCAATACTGAACCTCAGTGTACCCCACTAGTAACCCCTTTCTTCAGAGTGGACTCCATTTACAATTACCTTCTGTGTCCTGTTGTCCAGCCAATGTTGTACCCAGGCTACCACCCTGGGTCCCACTCCCAGGCTGGTTAATTTGACTATTAATCTTTTGTGTGGGACTGTGTCAAATGCCTTGCTAAAGTCTAGGTAGGCCATGTCCACAGCCCCTCCCTGGTCTACTACTTTGGTCACCCAGTCAAAGAAATCTATTAGATTCGTCTGACATGACCTTCCCACTGTGAACCCATGCTGCCTTGGGTCCTGTGCTCCACTGGCCTCTAGGTACTCAACTATTCTTTCCTTCAGAAGTGACTCCATCACTTTCCCTACCACAGAGGTCAGACTGACAGGTCTGTAGTTTTCTGCCTCTGTCTTGGACCCACTTTTGTGAAGGGGAATCACATCCGCCTTCCTCCAGTCCTCGGGTACCACACCATCCTCCCATGATTTATTAAAAAGAGTAGCCAGTGGTTTCACTAGTTCCTCCTTAATTCTTTTAGAATTCTGGGGTGAATTCCATCAGGACCCATTGCTTTGTCCACCTTCAGTTTTAGGAGTTCTTGCAGAACCCTTTCTTCTGTGAAAGGACTGGGATCGACCCCCTATCAAGAGTGCTTCTGTTAATTGGATTAGGCACTTCCTCCTCTTTTAGAATACTGAGCAGAAATATTCATTCAGTATTCCTGCTTTTCACTGTCCCCTCTGCCCACCCACCGTTTATTCTATTCAGCCTCACTATCTCTCCTTTGTCTTTCTAGCTCGCTGATGTACCTATAAAAGGTTTTATCCCCCTTAACTGAGTTGGCTATCTTTTCCTCAGTTTGGGCCTTTGCTATTCTGACTTCCTCCCTGCTTCCTTCTGCCTTAACTGGTACAGCTCTCTGTCCTGCTCCTTCTGTGTTTCCTTATACTTCCGGAATGCTATCTTTTTCTTCCTGACTTTCACAGCCACCTCTTTTGAGAACCATAGTGGCTTTTTCTTTCATTTTGATTTGTTTATTTGCTTCACACAAAGGCTTGTTGCCTCTGTGATGGCAGTTTTGATAATTCCCCATTGTTGCTCCACACCTCCTTCTAGCCTGTTTGCTAGTGCTTTTCTGAGGCACTCTCCCATCTTGCCAAAGTCAGCCCTCCTAAAGTCCAGTACCCTCATCTTTTGTATGACTTGACTCTAGCTGAGTTTAACGTGAACCACACTGTTTGATGGTCACTTGTCCCCAGATGGCAACCCACTTCTAGATCTGAGATCCTCTCACTGCCCCCATTTGAGAGTACGAGGTCTAAGCTTGCTCCCTCACGAGTGGGTTCCAAAACTAGCTGTCTAATGCCTGCCACCTGTAGGGCATCAAGAATGGCCCTGCTCTTGGATGTGGCTGCAGCAAATGTGCTCCAGTTAACATCTGGCATATTCAGGTCTCCCATCAACAGTATCTCCCCTTTCTCTGCCATTCTAAGAATGCTTTCTATCATATCCTTGTCCATTCCTTCCCCCTGACATGGGGGTCTGTACACAACCCCTGTGCGGATTGTGGTGCCCTTTCCAGTCTCCAAGGTGACCCACAGTGCCTCCTCTCCTCCCTGTTTACTCTTTTGTTCAGTTGCTTTTATCCCTTCCTTTACATAGAGAGCTACTCCTCCCCCTCTTCTCCCCTGCCTGTCTCTCCTGTAGGTTATGTACCCTGGTATGTTAACATCCCAGTCATGGTTCTCTGTGTACCATGTTTCTGTGACTGCTACAATATCCAGGCATCCCTCTTCCATTAAGGCCATCAGCTCAGGGAGCTTGTTGCCCAGACTATGGGCATTGGTACTCATTACCCTCCATTTCCTGATGGCCTTACTCCCTTTTGCCCCATCCCTGTCCTTCTTGCCTTTGTCACTTTCTCCATTTACCCCAGCCCTTCTGCCTATCGACACCTCTATGTTGGTGTTTGCCACACTTACTACCATGATTATTTGGGGGGGGCTAGGATTTTCCTGCTCCTTTCTAGTGCCTCCCCCCTTGGCTAGTTTAAAAGCTTGCCAATGAAGCATTTAAACCTATCACCTAGGATCCTGGTTCCTCCCGGACAGATGCAGCCCATCATACCAGTATAGGCTTGCATCACTCCAGGTGGACCCCCAATCCCCAATGAAGCCAAATCCCTGAGCTCCACACCAGTTTTTCAACCACTGATTGAATCCCATGGTGCAGAACACCCTAGCCTCTCCTATGCCACAGATGGGTAGCACCTCTGAGAAGGTTACCGTGCGTGCTACTTAACTAAGGCCCCTTCCCAATTCCACAAACTCTTCCTGCACTTCTCTAAGCCCTTTCTTAGCCAGGTCATTTGTCCCTAGGTGGACAATGACATCCAGCTCCCTCCCCTGTGCAGCTGCTCCGGCAATCCTGAGGATTCGCTCCCTGTCCCTCCAAGCCATGGTGCCAGGCAGGCACCTTACCTCCCTCTCCCTTTCCTCCCCCAGTTCTACTAACAATGGAGTCCCCCACCAGGAGTTGTTTCCTTCCCCTGCAGGGTCCCCTGCCACCCTCCTGTAGGTCTCCTTTGTGGAGGTTCCCAGCATCCTCCTTGGTCTCCACTGTGGGTGCCTCCATAGAGGAACCACACTTTGCCAGAATGGCATAGGAATTGTGGAGAGGTACAATGGGAGGGATGCGCCTCTGTTCCACCACCCTCACCCTCCCTGAGCCCACTGTGGTCCAACGCTCCTCTTTCTTGGCAACCTCTGAGGCAGCGCAGTGGCACTGGTGGTCCCTGGATGGAAGAGAGGTCCCACAAATCCTGGCCAACTCAGTCTGGAGATGAGCAACCTCCTCCCTCAGCCCAGAGAGGTGCCTGCAGATGGGACAACACCGCATCCTCCAGAACATCTCCCGGAAGACTGCTGCTCCACAGCCACTGCACTGCACCACTCCAATCATGTCTTATTTCTGGCCCGTTAACTGTTTGCAATCCTTACTCTTTCCTCTGTTTTATTTTTCTCTTTCTCCTTACTTTCTGCCAGTGTGCCCTTTAAGCTCCTGATTGTCCTGTTCTGAGACAAGAATATCCTATATTTCGCAGTAGACCACTTACTTGCTCAGAGGCAGACCTCCAGCAGCTAGAGGGGGCCGGAGAGCTACTCTTGCCCTTCTAGGATGGTGGGTCCTTGGTGGTTCTGTGATCACTCACTTCCTGCCCCTAAACAGGAAGTTCCTGTTGTCAGTCAAATCCTGTGCCTATAAAAATAGAACTAGCTTTGGGTGGGGGTGGAGGGGAGGAAGGAGGCAGCACACAGTCCCAGCAGAGAAGTTCAGTCACACAGCAGTCCTTTCTCCTGGTGTCTTCTGCCAAGCTATTTGGACACATAGGGTTTGGTGGGGTCAGCATAGGCAACAATGGGGGCATGAGTGAACTGGTATATGATCTCACGGAAGGCTGCTTCACAGTCGGGCATCCAGCAGGGCCAGAAGAGTTCACCTGGGTGGAAGTATACTTTTTCTGGTTCTTTAATGGCTCCTTTTTTGTATTTACAATTGGTAGGAGGGTGACCCTTGGTAAGGTTCAAGAGTGGGGGAATCACCTTGGAATAGTCTTTGTGTTTGGGAGCACCTTAGAAGAGCATGAGAACTGACTGTTTAAAATCCTAGACCGACTGAAAGACTTCAGCCTCAAGCTGTCCATTGACAAGTGCCAGTTTTTCCAAACCTCCATGAAGTAAGTGGGGCACATAGTATCTACAAAAGGGATAGAGACTGATCCCAGTAAGGTTGAAGCACTGACTACTTGGCCCCAGCCCCATAATCTGAAAGAACTACAATGTTTCCCAGGGTTCTGTGGTGCTACCACAGGTTCATAAAAGACTATTCCAAGGTGATTCCACCTTGAACCTTACTATGGTTACCCTACCAATCGTAAATACAAAAAGGAGCCATTAAAGAACCAGAAAGTATACTTCCACCCAGGTGAACTCTTCTGGCCCCACTGGATGCCCGACTGTGAAGCAGCCTTCTGTGAGATCATATACCAGTTCACTCATGCCCCCATTCTTGCCTATGCTGACCCCACCAAACCCTATGTGCTGCATACAGACACTAGTCTGCAGGGTCTATGAGTGGTGCTGTATCAAGACCATTAGGATGGCCTGAGACCAGTAGCTTTCACCAGTAGGAGCTTGACCCCATCTGAATGAAACTACCCTGTGCATAAGTTGGAGTTCCTTGCGCTAAAATGGGCCATCGTTGACCAGTTTCATGAATACCTCTATGGGGCAAAGATATTGGTGAAGACTGACAATAACCCATTGACCTATGTACAGACTTCAGGTAAGTTAGATGCCACTGGACACCAGTGGCTTTCTGCATTATCAACTTATGATTATGCTGTCGAATACAGATAGGGCCTGAACCATATTGATGCTGACGCCCTATCACGAAGGCCCACTTCCAAGAGTGATTGGGTCAGGCTGTCTAAACCTGACATTCGAGCATTGTGCCAAACGTTTGAGAGAGATGAACAGATGTCTACGGACACAGTGAACTGTTTAGTAGATTGCTTGGGCCCTTCTAACACCTGCACCCCAGCTGCTTATTTCCAATTCTCTGCTCTAGATATTAGTGCACTACCTCAATTTGACAATGAAAGCATTCGGTGGGCTCAGTCCCAAGATCCTATGATTCAGCCAGCACTTGCAGGCAAATCATACAGTTCTACAATACACAGAGATTCAACATCTTCAGACGTGATACTTTGTACTTCACTTTCTGGGAGCATTTGCTCAAGGATGAAGCTGGGCCTTCTGGACTACCTTCCTCCCAGCTTCATCCTGGAGCAAATGCTCCTGTAGAAAGTGAAGTACAAAGTATCACATCTGAAGATGTTGAGTGCAGGGAAAGATGCATCTTAAGTTACGTCCCACTGACTTGCGAACTGCTTTATTGTTTAAAGAAGGCCCCAAATTGAAGTTGCTCAATCAGTTGTTGTATAGAGAGACAGTAGATCATAGTGGCAAAGTAGACAAGCGACAATTGGTCCTGCCCACGGCCTTTAAAGATTTGGTACTGAGGTCCCACCACAATCACATGGGGCACCTCAATATTGACAGAACCCTTGACCTGGTAGGATCTCGCCTACTGGTGATGTTGAGCACCATGTAAAGACTTGTAGTTGCTGCCTGCAAAGAAAGCCTGCCGTTAGAGGGCTGCCCTTGTTAATATTTATTTATTTAAGAGTTTAACCAAGCAGGCATACTGAGCGGAGAGCCACCTCATTTCAGATGCACTGGGGGAATTATATAGGGTGATTTCTTTACAGTACAGGTTTTACATATTGTACAGAGATACAGCAAGAGAACAAAACACAAATAACTTTGAATACCCTAGACTTTTACATAATATTACTACCAGCGCCCCATAGAAGCAGTCTGCATTGACTTCTTGTGTTTAGAACCTGATCAGCAGAATATTGGCAATGTGTTAGTGGTTATGGATCATTTCACACGGTATGCACAAGCTTTTCCCACCAAAGATCAAAAGGCATCTACCGTGGTCAAGGTGCTAGTGGAAAATTTCTTCGTCCACTATGGTGCCCCCTCAGCAGATTCATTCTGATCAAGGCAGAGACTTTGAGAGTCGGCTTATCAAAGAAATGCTCTCTCTATGGGGGGTGCGAAAGTCAAGAACCACCCCCTATCACCTGCAGGGAGACCCTCAACCAGAATGTTTTAACTGCACCCTTCCAGACATCCTGGGCACCCTCCACCCAAAAGACAAACATAAATGGAGCCAGCAGATTAGCACCTTGGTACACACATACAATTGCACAAAAAATGATGCTACTGGGTTCTCCTCCTGCTGCCTCATGTTCGGGAGAGAGGCCCGGCTGCCAGCTGTCTGTTTTGGGGTCTCTCCAGATGGGGTCTGAGCCGAAAACTACTTGCAGTACGTACAAAAACTGAAAGCTCAATTGAACCATGCCTATCAACTAGCCCAGACAATGGCTGCCAAGAGAAATCTAGCCAACAAATTGTGGCATGATAAAAAAGTAAAGGCTCAAGAGCTTCGCCCTGGAGACCGTGTGTTGTTACGCAATTTGGGACTGCATAGTAAACACAAAATTGCTGATTGGTGGCACCATCTTCCCCATGTAGTAGTTGGAAAGTTGGATGATTTACCTGTGTACAAGGTGCATCCAGAGAATGACTTCAAAACTGTCAAGACCATGCACCGTAACCACTTGCTACCTATCGGCCAGGTCATGATTGAGGCTAAACCCTCAGAAATTGAGCTCCCTGGGCTGGTGACTCGTGCTGCTGCAAGAAACAGATAGAGTCAACCTACCCTAGTGGTCACAGATTTAAGGTTTCCTCCGCAGCAGGCCAAGAATGATAGTGACTGTCAGTCCACTTCTGACGAAAGTGAATACGACTATACCTATTACCCTCTTATGAACAGAGAGTCACTTGTTTCTGGGTAGCCCCCAATAAACTGTGAATATGAAGCTGGGCCTTCTGGACTACCTTACCTCCCAGTTTCATCCTTGTAGCAAATGCTCCCAGAAAGTGAAGTACAAAGTAGCACGCCTGAAGATGTTGAGTCTCTGTGTATTGTAGAACTGCATGATTTGCCTGAAGAAGGGGCTGAGGGTTTGAGTCTTTTGGGTGACATACCAGAACTTGAAGAATACTATGAAAGTGCTAACCACCCACCTTCAGTGCCTCAAAGCTTGATTATTCCTGAGCCTTCGCAAAATGAGTCAATGTTGTAGAAACAGAGCCTGCAGGGCAAGGAGCCGACAGTGCCCCAAGTTTGGACATTCCCACCAAGGCAGAGGCACCCCTCACAAGTGACAAGAGTCCCCAGACCAGTGCTGAGAGTATGGAGACTGTAGTTGTCCCCCTCAGAAAGACTGGCCGAGTTGTCAAACCCGTAGTATGCCTCAGTTATGATTCTCCCGGGAGGCCAGTGGATTTGCCTGTCAATGTGGTGCACAAAGGTGTTTATGTCTCACCAAGCTCACTGCCCAAATTGAGCTTGACAGCCAATTCCAGGTTACTTGTATTTCCCTCTCACCATGTTGCCACTGCTTCCTCTAGCCCCAAGTTAGCTGATCGGGAAGGACCCCCTCTTGCATTGTTTAAGGTACAAGAAGTCATTACCTGATTCAGTATAGTAATGTTCAATTTACCTATGTGAAATATGCCCAGTGTGTTGTCAGAATGGGTACAGCATCATGAAGTGTAGTGAATATGTATGGTAAAGTAATAAGTTTATGTTAACTGATGCATGATGGTACAGACTTCACGTGGATGCCAAGTTTTCTCCAGGCAGGGAAGGGTGCAACCCCCCTACAAATGGGGGTTCCTGAAAAGTGTTCCTCGAGCTTGCCTAAATGCTCACTGCCAGGCTGGTGTCCTGCATTTTAGAAGTTTAAATGTGATTGCCAGAGAGTGCCTGTATAGCCCCTGTGTACTGTCTCTTTAAGAGCTGCCTGGATTGCAGTCATAAGTAATCTGAGAGGGAGTTCTGTTGAAAGATGTAACATTTGCTGAAAATTATTTAGAGTGATAATGATAATGTAGTTCGTCTAACCTGCCTTCTTTGCAGCAAGTACTGTTTTGTTTATCTCCACTATCTTGGTCCAGGACTGCGAATTGGCCAATCAGTACTGGTGGGACTTAAAATAGAGTCGGACTACAAGAGCTGTCTGGAGTCAAAATCTGTAGGAATTGTAGTTTGGGGCTTTTTGTGCCTTTTTGCACCTGAAGGGGGAGCCTTTGTTGTGACTGACAGAAGGATCAGCCAACCGAACCTTTTGGATCTTGGGGAATTTCCCAGGCTGCTGCAGCTAGTTTCAGTTTTGAGCTGAGAAGTGAAGAAGTAACAACTCAAGTGATTTTGAGCAGCAGTTCTGTGTAGTTTTGCATGGGAGAACTGTGAAAGGGCTGAGTTTTAGCCTGCCTGTCTGTCTGCTGTCCCTGAGAGGGAAAATAGAGTTTATTCGGACTGAATCCGAGTTGTGAGGACTATTTAAGCCACTGGACTGTGACCAGGCTTTAACCTGAAGAAAACCGAAGGTTTGCTGAATGCAATGGGCCTGTCAGGATTTCCAGCTGCTTTTGAACCCACAGTTTGTGCAGAGACTTTGCGATCGTGACCGGAGAGCGGTTTGCCTGGTACAGTAGAATTTCCTTACACGTAAATGTGCTGTGTATTGAAAGTGGGTCGTGATTTGGTTCCCCACTGTGTGAACTGTGTTCTGCTTGCTGGAAGCTTTATCCAGCCCAATGCGACTGAACTGCATTTATCTCCATTCGGCCTGGGCTATGCCACGCTGGCCCTGCCAGACTACCCCACTGCACAGAGAAAGCCACCAGCGAGAGACCAGCCTGGGATCAGCTCCTGCTCCACACTTGAACAGGAACGATGCCTCGTGAATCGTGTGGGCCTTGCTTTTCCTGGCACTCCAGATTACCCATCTGCTATTTCGATTTTTCGTCCAGCCTGTGTCCAGTCTTGGGTATGGTGAGTAATCATCAGGGTAGCTCCCTGCAACAACAGCCTAATCTAAATTTGTGTCACCTGATTGTCTTGTTGCTTTCTTTTCCCGAACTGAGCCCTCTGGCTCCAGATTACAAATAGTGTGTGTTGTGCATGTTGTTTTTCCTTCACAGGTCCCCAACCAGCTGCAACATTCTGGCTAGCCCACCATTCTCCATCTGGGTACCCAGAGTGTGTGACTGTTTATGGACCCTGAAGTGCATGCATAACTGTTTGATTGATAGAGCCTTTAAGCAAATTAACCTGATTATGCCCCTCCCCTGTTCAAGCCACTTAAATAAATCAGATCTAACTCTTTTTTGCATTTTCTCTGCCTGTGGTTCCAGTTTGTGCAGGAGTACTGTACTGCTGTTATTTGCTGTGTATAACCTTGTTTTACAGGGGGTCCCCATGGCCGGGCCAGAGGAAAGCCCTGGTGGTAAGTGCAAACAGTATGGGTACTTGTGTGGTGTATCAGGGATATTGTGAAAGTGATTATTGTATATTTTTCCGGCCACTAGTAAGGAAAGAGGGAGTTTACAGTGTCCCGGAGGGCTGTGCCCAGGTTAGCTTGACTCACTGCCAACCCTGACCTCAGGGTTGAGGCACCGCTTCAGAACTCAGGCCCCTTAACTTGCTACTAGCCAAACAGGCAGGAGTAGTTGCACTTGGGATAGTGCCACCTAGGGGTTACAGAGATGTGCAAGAACAAGGGGGCACAATTTGAAAATACAGGGGGGACGGCTCAGGGGCAACATGAGGAAGTATTTTTTCACAGAGAGGGTGGTGGACGCATGGAACAGCCTCCCTGAGGAGGTCATGTCAAATACAGTGGGGAATTCAAGAATGCATGGGACAGACATAAGGCAATTATAGCTGGGGGTAGGAGGCAAGTAAGTAAGTAAACTTTATTTGTATCAGGCGCCCTTCCAGAACTCAGGGCTCCTTAACAGTCAACGTTAAAGCAAATACTATTCATTATACTCTAAAAATACAAATAGAATTACATCAACACAACACTGACTAACTAGGTCCCTTCAAATGCTTGATTAAACAGGTACGTTTTCAAGGATATTTTAAATCCTTCCATGGTCAGGCTATCTCATATCTGGCACGGTAGAGAATTCCACAGGGTAGGTACCATAAAGGCAAAAGATCTTCCTCCTGAAGTTTTTAAAGATACCCTTGGAATCTCTAGCAATCCCTCGCTGGAGGATCAGAGTGAGGTGGTGGGACGGTAAAGAGACAGGAGCTCTTTGAGGTAGAGGAGACCCTGCTCATGTAGGGCCTTGTAGGCCAGCAATGTGACCTTGAAGATGAGCCACCACTGTATCGGCAGCCAGTGCAGTTCATGCAGCACAGGTGTTATATGACTGGATCTAGGGGTTCCAGTCAACAATCTAACCGTCGCGTTCTGCACTAGCTGCAATCGGCAGATGTTTCACCCTGGTAGCCCTAGGTAGTGGGCATTGCAGTAACCAAACGACTGGTAACAAAGGCATGGACCAAGGTAGGAAGACCTTCGGGCGGGACCAGGTGCTTCACCCTGGTTATGTTCCTCAGGTGGTAAAAGGAAGATTTGACTATGGCCAAAATCTGTGGCCTCAGGGTCAGGCCCTCATCTAATACCATGCCTAGTTTACGCATCTGGCCCGAGGCAATCAGTGGGGCCCCCCAAGGTATAAGCCTGAGGGTTTTCCCACCCATGCCCCTGTCGTCCTATGATCAGGGTCCACCACCAATACTGTTTTATCTGCGTTCAACCTCAGCCAACTAACACTCATCCAGTCCTGTATCTCCGACAGGCAGTTGTTAAATACTGAGATAGAATCTAACTCCTGTTCAGGCACGGAAGACATATACAGTTGAGAATCATCTGCATAACAGTGAAAACTCAATCCATACCATCTTATAATGTCCCCTAATGTCTCCAAGGAGGAAGTAGGCTGTTGGTTAACTAGGATCTGCAGCTTATTTAATAGGTAGGGAAATGGGCAGACTGTATGGGCAAAGAGGTTCTTATCTGCCTTCAAAGTCTATGTTTCTGTGTTTCCACCGGTCTGTCCTCCTCATCATCACCGTATCCTGGCTCTCTGACCCTCTCATCATCAAGAGGAGTGTGATAGTGACACACATTTTTTCCAGATTTCCCACCTCAACCACTGACTCAAGCTGTACACTGTTACGCTCAGCACCACCACCAGCCACGGGGACACCAACAACCTCCTCCTTGACCACTGTTCCTTGTTTACTGCTGTTTCTCTTGTCACCTCCCACATCCCCCACCAGCATGGCTGCCACAGATGTGGCAGAGAAAAATTTGGCTACACTAATGCCACTGTCGCCAACTACTTCATTGCTACTACTAGCCCTGGAGACCATAGAATAGGCTGCCGAGACATTGTTTCTTTTAACTTCACCGCTATTTTGCCCCATAGATTTTGAACAGTTTCTGCTGCCTCCTGGCACCTCTCCCTTTAGTACAGTGTATCTTCGGTCATTCATATATGCTAATTGTAACTTGACTTGGGATGAAAAATTACAAAATGTAAATAATGCCTGCAGTACAAATACAATAGGTACCAGGCTGAGCCTTTCCTATCATATTTGCAGTATGTGGAGCTTCTGTCCTGCCCCCGACTGAATAATATTTATCTTGATAAAATTGAGAGATTCCTTCCCACTACTAAGCCCTCCAGAAATAGTTACTAAACATTCAGGGTAGAATGCCCTGCTGTGTCTGATAGATATCTTCTCAGTCTAAATACTTGGCCTAATGTCCTCAGCATATGTTATATGACATTTGTATAAGCTGTAGCTCTCTTGATCTACATGAATGTCAAACTGCTCTCCATGTGTCTTTCAAAAACCACAAATAAAGAATTAAAAAAAAAAAGTACCAGGAGCAGACAACACCTCCCCCTAGGGAATCAGGGATCAGCAGTGTGATCTGAAAAACTACTTCTAAAAACAACTGAAAACGTTTTTCTTTTCTTTTTTTTTTTAAAGAACAGGAATAACAGGTAATTTAATATTAAGTACAAGAGAAAGTGACATAACACCATCACTTTAAGAAAAATATGAAAAATATGATGACAAATAAATAAAATAGCCACAGAAAGACACTGACAAAATACTTAAACACACCAAACTAAACCACAGAAATAAAAATGAGAAATTACTCACTATAGAACAAAAATGATGACCAAGAAAGATTGAGAAAACCAAAATATAGCACAGATCTCTTGCTTAGACAAACAGACTCTAGCATGAGCCAATATGGCTGCTGGACAGGTTTGGTGAAACATGGCACTGTCTATCGTGTCTAAGATAGCTGCGAGAGTTTTCTGGACATGCACGAGACCCAGATGTGCACTGAACTCCGTAGTATTTGGGTATGACAGGCTGTGCTGCCATGCTCCAAGTTCAAGCTTGGCTGAACTGGCACAGGTCCAGCGGGTGTTGGAGGAGGCAACCTTGGAGGGGACTCCATAGGCACCAGAGAGAGGAGGAGGGCACCGAGGTAGGAGACATCCCAAGCAAAACCTGCGGCGAAGCCGGGCTTGTAGAGGCATCAGCAGCCTGTAGTGGCTGCTGCCCTAGTGAGGAGCAGGCAGTGGTCCCTAAGGATGAGACCAGCACTGACAGCACTGAGGGTGGGTGGCAGTGGTGGAGGAACTGGCATCCATTGTGCCTGCGCTGGCCAGACCACCTAATGAGAGGCCTGGACAAAACAGAGGCTGGAAGGTCAGGGGCTGGGGGGCAGGTGAAGAAACTGGCCTTGCCAAGCTGCTGCCTGTAATGGTATCCTAAGCAGGTGGCAGGGCCACGATTAGTCCTGTAGGGGTTAAGGTGCGGGGCCAAGAGGTAGACCTTCTGAGGAGGAAAACTCAGACGCGGTCAAGGATTTTGTGATGAGGAGACTGTGAGCGGGAGGCAAGTGGTCAGTCCCGATCTTGTCCCGGATCTTGTGCTTCCTCCTATTTTGTCCCGGCCTGAGAGGAAGAAGACCCCAATGGCTGAGCTGGGAAAGTGTAGGAGCTCCTGGCCTGCAGCTCCCATTCCATCGAGGTGAGTTTCTGCTTCAGTAGATTGCTCTTGAGGATCTTCAGGCAATGTCTGCTTTTGGCCTAGTTGAATTTCTGGCAAACCTGGCAGGCTTCGGTGTTGTGGTTGGGGCCTAGGTACAGGATGCAGGCCGAATGGCCATCCTTGTCTGGGATCTGCTTGCCACAGACACACTTTGTGGGACAGTCAGAAGATGAGGAAGGTTTTGAAGACATAAGCCTGAAAGAGAAAACATGGATAAATCAATGTTACACTAAGGGAAAAAGTGAAAATAAAAAAGTGCAGGAAGTATGGGTAATGGCAGTCGACTGTAGCTGCAGCAGTAGTAGTGGTCTGTTTGATAGCAGGAAAGAACTAAGGACGGTGTGGGAGCTGTCCACCTATATATGATTTGCTGATGTCAGATGCTGACATCAGAGGTGGGTGGCCCTCCCTGGTACACTGCTAGCTAGAAAGGTTTCCATGTGGTCCTGGTGCCTGATGGCTTAGTCCTACCAGTGATGACCTGCTGCAAGAGATAACTTCAAAGTAAGATCTGCTGGTTACAAATGACAATCTTTGAATTCTCAGCCCAAAGCACTAACACCAATGTAGTACAACTAAGAGATAGGATCAATGTTGTGGAACACTGTATTGCATTCATGGAAGACAGCATTGAAAGAGTGACAGCCAACCTCCACAAGCAGGACAGAGTTATTGAGCTGCTATGGTAGTGAGTGAAGGACCTAAAAAAATCACAGCTGGAGAAATAACCTTCATTTTGTGGGTTCACAGAGGGCTGCAAAAGCTGAAATGCCATCTCGTTTTTACAAAAAACTCTCAGCAAGATGCTTGGCCTGGACTGTCCACTGACAATTTAGACAGATTGGGCCCACTGTTCCCTCAGTCCTCCTCCAATGCCCAGTGAAAGGCCCCACCTATGTTAGTAAGATTTCTGCACAAAGGTGACAGACAGCAAATTATTCAGAGGGCCAGACAGAAAGGGACAATCACTTGGTGAGGACACAAAATCAAAATATTCCCTAATTTTTCCTTGAAACTGTCCAATCAATGTGCAAATCCTATGCTCTGACATGGAAAGTCCTAATGGAGCTAGGAGTTCCCATGCCATATGCTATCTAGTTGCCCTCCAGATCATCAGAAATGACACTGTTCAACAATTTGATGCACCAGAGGCAGCCGAAAATACATGCACAAGACCTGGCCTCAAGCAGACTCTAGTAAATACTGCTGAAAGTGCTGACCACAACACAATGGCTTACATGCACAGGACCTCGCCTCAAGCAGACTGTCGTAAATACCACTGAAAGTGATAACTAGAGCATTACAGTTTACATCAGCTAGAGATGGACAAAACTCCCATTTCTCAGGTCCAGGGCCTGCAATACATCCCGATCCCACCTCACCCGACCCATTGAACTCCTGGGTACCTATAGATTGTCTCTAGAGGTACAACAAGCAGAAAGACATCAAAGGTCTATCAGGCAGAGAAGCAGGAGCTGTAGCAGAAGGGTGACGAATCTCCTGCTTCGTCAGTCACACACTCACTGCTGCTGAGTTCCAACAAGTTTACTCTATTGATGGATGCTTCCCCCATGGAGCAGCAACTCCCTGCATTACCTCCACATCCTCAGGCTGGACCAGACCATGTGACCATCCTGAAATCCTGGGCAGATGCTGTTCATCTAGTTGCAGCAGTCAGAAGCCTCCCAGCTGAAGAGTCTTCGGGGTCTGAAGAGCAACAGCCTCCACAATGGATTTCCCAGGTTACAGAAAGTCCTATGGCTACCACTACCACTGGCACACTGGCACCCCACCTCAAGCTGATGAACACTACAAACTTTGTTCTCCCCTTAACTGTGGGGCCCAGCCAAGCCTATCAGCTTGCAAGAACAATTGAAAAGCAGTGCCCCCTTAAAAGTGGTTTCCCAATGTTTAATGAGAGGGCTAGCCCGAGGTTCAATGTGGGGGAATAAACTCCTCCCACATCCATTATTTAAACCAGCTTGCTCCTAGGAACCCCTGCTCTAGAGTTTGGAAAATTACACACCATCCTCCCTTCCTCCGCCTTTTCAGCTTTTTCCCTTCCATGTGAGGGTCTCTCTATTTCTACCAGCTATCAAGCTAGAAAATAGGAATAGAGTACAGCTACAACAGAGTTTTCATAAGCATAACACTTTATTCCACAAACATTGAACTAATAATATGGTTTGTTCCTACAAGAATAAACCTGAAATGTTTAAATCTTAGGTTCTGCTCCATGTTTGGGGGTGCGGTGTCTGGTAAAACTTATGCTTTGTCACAGGTGGGGCAATAGGGGTGGGTACTTTGATCAGGGCATTTTATGCTCTCAGCGAACAGTACGGAGAAGATGATGCTGCCTACGGATGTAAGCAAGGCCTTCCATTTACCATGGCTCCACAGTCATGGAACCATCCACAGAAGTCAGGGCTGCCCGCGGATGTCAGCTGCAATCACAAAAATTGAGCCCTTCCGCAGAAGTAGTGCAGCTTTTGTGTACCTGCTGTTTACTGAAAGTAACACTCCATTTTCTCTATACCTCTACTAGCAGGCTGCTTGGTAAAGCAAGATGTAAAAGCAGTTGTAACAGAGTTATGATAAAGACATTAATATTAATTTACGCTTCCTGTGTGTGCTACTGTGTACATCTGCTGTTGCTGTTACATACCTGCTCTTGAATCACTGGCAGGAAAAACGAAAGTAAGATTACATTAATTTCATCTGACAGATTATGTGGCAACTGTTTTCTTGTGTAAAACCCCTGCAAATAGGGGTTCCCAAAAGTCTTCCAGGAGCGTACCTGAATGCTCCAAGTCTGGGCAGTGTTCGGCGTCTGAGCTGTTTAAATGTGGTTCCAAGTGAGTGCTATTTGAACCTCCACGTACTGTCTCTTTAAGAGCTGTCTGCTTGCAGACTTAATTAGTTTGTATGGGGTTAGGTTGTCAGAACTAGTTGGAGAAGATTGAACTCATCTCGAACCCTGGTGTTCGAGTTCTAATTTAGGACCCGAACACCAGAGGGTTCGCAAAAGGGTTCAATCTTTGTAAAAATGTGTTATTTTTCTGTTTTCTGGTAAGCTATCCCTCCCAAGTCCCAAATGCAAATCTTCAGCCCCGACTGAAAAAATCTTACCGAAGTTTCGCTTTTGTGTTCCATTCCCAATCCCATCCCGATGCAGTTACTGACACTGTTCTTGTGGGGAGTCGGGACATTGTGAGATCGCGCCATGCACTTTGATCCCAGACTGGCAGTCACTGTCATCACCACCACCTGACCAACTGCTCTGGCGGTCATGTGGTGCTCATACCAGCATGGTATTTAAGTCGCAGCTGTGGCTCGTCACTGTTCATTAAAGGAGTTGCATCTGCTGTGCCTGACTGCGCTATGATTTGTCCGATCATGAAGTGCGAACAAACTCGTGGCATTTAAAAAAAAAGTGACGACTTGCTTTCCCTCCAGCTACTACAGTAAAACAAAATAAAAATCAGTGTGGGTGGTGGACAGTGGACACTGGGTGAAAAGGAAAGCAAGGGAGGGTAGGAAAAAATGGTGGGGTGAGGGGTCTCTCTTGCTGTGTGCCATGTGGGATATTATATCTACTAGCTGACTGCCTGCATTGGAATGCTTAGTCTCTAGTTGCCAAACTACTATATTCTGATGAATTTTCTGATCCTCCTGATCTGTTTAAGATTAACTACTCAATATCTCTGTCTAGTGGGATTTGTCGTGGAGACAGAGCACCCTGGCTGGGCGAGGGGTGAAGAAAATCAGATTTTGAGAGAAAACAAAGTTAAATGAGTGAATGTGACGTGAACAGTGAACTTTTATTGAACTGAATTGTTTAAAGTCAAGTCCTACAACCAAGTATCAGGAGGGATGACACTGCTGCTGTGTTCCCTTCCCTTTGACTGCACTATTCCCTAGTTATTACAGTGTGTGTTTTGTGGTGGTATTATCCTTAAATACATTTTTACTGTTGGGAGGAGACAGAAACATCTCCTGTGATCAGGCCATCACCCTGCTGCTGTGTGCCTTTGACTGCACTGTACCCTAGTACCCAGTGTGTGTTATCGTGAGAGGCCCAGTGTCTAGTTTTCTGGTGGCATTATTCTTAAATACATGACAAGTTGTCAACGAGGTTAAAAATATATTTCCTGTTGGGAGGAAGACAGAAGCCCAGTGGCCAGTTTTGTAGTGGCATTGTCCTTAAATACATGACAGAAGCCTAAAATATATTTCCCTGTTGGGATGAGAGACAGAAAATCTATTTCCTGGGTTTGTGTATGTAGCTCCGTCTCTTGTGGTCAGCCCATCACCATGCTGCTGTGTGCCTCTTGACTGCACTGTACCTTACCCAGTGTGTGTTACCGTGAAGCCCAGTGGGCAGTTGTGTGGTGACATTATCCTTAAATACACAACAGAAGTCAAAAATATATTTCCTGTTAGGAGAAGAGACAGAAGAATCTCTTTCCTCGGTTTGTGTGTGTAACTCCGTCTCTTGTGGTCATTCCATCACCCTGCTATGCTTATGCCTTGCCCAGCAGCCCAATCATTCTGTAAGCCTTGAACCTTTAGTTGCAAACTGTCATATTCTTCAATTACTTTCAGTCCACTGCATCACAGTGTCACATAGCCAAAATAAAATTTTGGAGTTGTAGCCAGTGATCATAGATCACATTGCTTTCTTACACAGGAATTGTGGGTGTATTCCCTGCAGTATACTGGTTCTGTTATGGCTGACACCAACATAGATGAAGCATCTAGTGCTGGTGTTGGAGCAGGTGTTAGTGGTAGTGGTAATCCTGGTGCTAGCAAAATAAGCAAAATGTTTCACGTGATAAAAATTCAACAAACAGCAAAAGAGCAACAGTGAAGTGTGGTAAGGGGACCTTTAAGAAAACCTGTACAGCTACTGGGGTCACGGAGAGGCACCATAAGGTATGCCATTCATGCTGTTAAGATCCCTGTGACTAGCAGCAATAATGCAAGTGACAGTGAGTCCCTCTCTGACTCAGACAGTAGCTCTTTGTCTCAGTCCGACACTGTTGTGTCTCGCGACGAATCATTACTTCCTCAACAAAATGAAATGAGCAAGTCTGCTGACAATGAATCAGGTAGTACACTTGCAAATACATCCAGCACTGTTGGCAATGAAAAGGACATATCCATTGATTCCACCACTTCTGTGTTGACCAGCAATGAAAATCCATCAGAGTCTTCTGCCCACTCTTCTAGCACCAAGGAACATGTCCCACTCCCAGGTTCTGTTAGGACAGGTGAAAAGACACAAACAGTCTTAGCTATCTTCCTAGCACTCGAACAAAATCTGTCACATCTGAGATGTGGAATTATTTCTCTGTCAGTAAAACTAATCCATGCAGAGCAATTTGTTCCCTGTGTAAACAGAGTGTAAGCCGTGGTAAAGTTGTGTCATGCCTTGGCACTACAGCTCTTAAACGCCATCTGAAAAAGCATTCAGTTTTGCTTGATCATCCAAAACCCATGTCCTCCATCTTCCAGACCACACGTGAGAAGGGTCAGGAATCTGAAATGGATACTGAATTGTCTGAACTTGATGCGGACAGAACCACTGCCAGCCCTAGGATCACTGTTACCACCAATGCCAGCACCATTAGTACCAGTTGCACATCCAGTGATGGCACTGAATGTATAAGTCCTAGTCCACCATCTCCGCGTCCATCTGCCCATCGAAGCACGGTGTATAATAAACCAGCAGGGACATGTTGTAAACAGCTAACACTGTCTCAGGCATTTGAAAGGAAGAATACCTTTACTAGAAATCATCCAAAGACCCTTCATCTTAATCACCGAATTGGTGAACTGTTAGCCGGAGCCCTTCTCCCATACTCTTTGGTAGATCATGAGGATTTTAGGGAGTTCATGACATTAGCAGAGCCTCGTTACAATGTTCCTCATCAAAGGTACTTTTCCTATGTTGAAATACCAAACATTTATCAGGCTTTAAAAGTGACAGTGATGCTTGCACTTAAAACTGCGGAGGGTGGGGTTATTCATGTCACAACAGATATGTGGACCAGCACTCAAAACACAGATTACATGTCCCTTACCGCTCATTGGGTCACATTTTCTTGTGCTTCTTCAAAAACAAAGACACCCCAAAAGATGGCGCGCTGCATATAAAGAAGTTTAAGAAGTCATACTGCTGCAAACATCTTGCAGGAACTAAATGACCTCTTGACGAATGGGTTTATTCTCACGGTCTAAAATGTGGCTTCATAGTAAGTGACAATGGAGCCAACATCTTGAAAGCAGTACAGGATGGAGGATTTCTGCATGCTTCTTTTGCACATTACTACACTTAATTGTCACGGATTTCTCAGCAATGAAACACAAGTGGATGGTATGATTGCTGTTTGCAGAAAAATTGTGACTCACTTTTCACATTCAACCAAGGCTATACGGACATTGTCCGAACTGCAAAAAACAAGCTGCCCCAGCAAAGCTGATTCAAAATGTTTCACTCGTTGGAACTCAACGCTTATATGCTGCAGTGCCTCTTGGGGCAAAAGCAAGCTGTACATAAGTATTGCTCCAGTTACATTATTGGAGATGGCATTATGCTGTCTGTGCTGCAGTGGAAATTAATGGAGGCAGTGTACTGTATCCTAGCTCCTTTTGAGACAGCTACAAGGGACATGTCTTCTGAAAGGCGCATCTGTGAGTCAGTTATCCCACTCATAATGCTCATTTCACATCATCTTAGTGTTCTAAATCTACAAATAGAAAAAGACAGATCTGAGCGCAGACAACATGTCGCCTGTATCATGGGAATCTAGTAAAGAGAATGACGGAGCTCAAAACCAATGACAAATTAGTTGCAATGACGAAATCAAAACACTACATCCTTGCAACTCTCTTAGATCCCAGGTTCAAGGCTATACATCTTCCAAAAACAGATGATATAGAGCAGTACAAATGTATGTTGCTAGATGAGCTGCAGCACTCACAGGAGTCAAACACAGACACGCACAGTACCCTCAGGTTGTCATCACCACAACATGCAGGTTCATCTTCACAAAGGGATATAGAACTGGAAACGTCACCAAACATTAACAGTAGTTGTTCCACAACTGCCACTTCTTCAATCCTTAGTAGCAAGCTAAATCTGTGGCAAAACCTTTCCCAAATTGCTGCCATACCAGCTTATTCTGATTCCTCTCTGAGTGGTCTCTGTCCATCATGGTAGACAGTTACCTGCAAGAACTGCCTATTCTATTGATGCATGCCCTTTTGAATACTGGAGATCAAAAAGTCAATTTGGACAGAGCTGTATGATGAAGCCTGTAAATATCTTGGTTGTCCTGCAACAAGTGTCTCTTCAGAACGCATGTTTAGTACAGCTGGCAATATTGTGACAGATACCAGAAATAGGTTGCTGCCAGAAAATGTACACGTTAACTTTTATTAAAGTTAATAAGTCAAGATTTTCGTATCCCTACAAGAGTATACAAACTGATCCTGAAGTGATTGATGTTGTGGATGTTGATGGTGATGACAACTCAGATGGTGGTGGCTGGTAAATATTGTGTGGGACGGTCTCTCTGCACCAAAAGAAATTTTTCAGAATGTGATGACTTTGGTTGTCGTCTCTCTCCTTTCTCGATCTACTACCTTGGACTATATACCCCAAAACTTTCACCATTTCATGGCAAACTGCTTTGTAGCTAGGGTCTAAACTAAAGTCAATAAGTTTTATATACAGGGCAATTTTAACATCAGAGGAACAGGCCCAAATTTGGCATAAAAGGGACACTGTCACGTCAATCCTTTCTGTATCATATTATTTATAGTTAAAGTGCAAACATATATTTTGGATTTACCTTCTGTGACTTTGTGGTGCATCAGTATGGGCTGGGACAGGAGACGGTCTATTTTTCAATTTTAAAGAGGACAAAATAATGAGTTCTAATTGGTAGCTGTTTATTATTTTTCAATTACAGAAATGTTAGCCATAAATGAAAATGGATGCTAGTACATGGGTGAGGGTTGTGGGTTGGTTTTAACATGGGTGTAAGGTGGCATGGGTGCTACTGCACAGATGAGGGTGGTGGAAGAAAAGTGGAATGGGTGATGGGGTGAAAGGTGGGTGTTGTTTTAGTTCTTTCATTTACAGATTCGTGATCAGCTGGGGATGGTGAGGAAAAAAATGATGACAGACCGAACCTACTGTACACATAATATATATTCTTATTAAATACATTGCAAACTGCTGCCACCTAGCACAATTGTCCTGTCCCCTTTAAAAAAAGAATAAAGGAATCAGAAATAAAAGAAAATCTGCATCAGCAGTTTTCACAGAATGTGACGTATCATAAAGTGTTTTTGCTTTATAAGTAGTGAGAATTTGATACATAATGGAGTTGACAGACACTGTCCCTTAAACATCACATGCCAACTGCTGCAGCTACATTAAATGTTCCTTAGTATGTGGTGAGGAAACCACTTTTTTATTTATGTGACTGAAATACAGATTTTATTGAAGTATCAGCTGCAAAAATGCAACATCTTAGAATTTTTTGTATGTACTACTTCAATTTGCCAACAAAAATGTTGGTATATGTATGCATTACCTTAGAAAATTGCATGCATTTTGCCAGCAACAATGACTGGCATATTTTTTTTATTCAAATGTCTTGACTGACTATGTTATGACATAATATGTTTTGCAACAGTTCCACATGCTGCTGCTGTAGTACTTGGCTTGACTTTGTTATAAAAGCTTTCTTTTAAACATAGCAACTTTTGATTCACTCATTTAAAACAGAAAGCAGCAAATAGCTGAAATTAGGTAATATCAGTTATTTTTTCTCCTAATTCATGACGATGAGTATATATAACTGAGTACATAAATGGCTAATGTGCCTCTTTCTTTCACTAAGGAACTATGATGCAGCTGCAGCAGGAAAACTTTTAACATATGGGTGGGTGGTGGGCCTGTTACGTATTAAGTTGCTGGCTTTAGCAAACAGAAGAAACCATAGATAAACCTAGTTGTAGTCCTATCAATGTCACACATGATAATTTCTCTGCCCCTTATATTGAACAGTTTTTCCTTTACATGTATTTTATTACTATCTTCGTTACTGGCAGCACAATAAAAAAATAGGGTTTGAGTTCTAAAAAGTTCTAAAAAAGATTAGAACCCTAGAACTTTTTCAAAAGTTCTAGACTAGAACTAGAACCCAGAACTTCAGAGGGTTCTGACAACCCTAATGGGGGTACTGTGTATTTAATGCTCGAATCCTTCCCCGGGCTGCTGTCAGTTTGCTCCATTTCTGCCGTTGCTACATGTGCAGAGGGAGCCTTGTTGAAAGATATAACTGTTTGCCAGAAATCATTTAGAGTGACTAAGAACATGTAGTTTGTCTAATGTGTCTTCATTTCAGCACGAACTGTTTCAGTGTAACTCTTTCATTTTGGTCCTGAATAGCTGACTTGGACCAATCAGGATGATAGGGAGACCCTAAAATGGAGCCTGTGGTCGAATCGGAACCTGGACTCTCAATTTTGAGCCAGCCACAAGGGGATTGTGTGGGCAGTGACTCTGGGAAATGTAGTTTTAACCATGGCACCTTTTTCCACCAACAGAGGGAGTCTTATTGTGAATGAAGACCGAACCAGCCAACAGAATGGTGCGGAGCTAAAGGAAATGCCCTACTCTGTGACTGGAAAGATTAGATCAGTTGTGACTGTGAAGAGAGAAGGAGCTCTGTGCTTCTGCAGTGTATAGTTTCACGCGGGAAGCGCGTGTGAGGCCCTGAGTTTCGGTCTGCAGACTTTGTGAGTGCCAGTTTGGACTGAATCCGAGTTGTGAGGAGAAAGAAGCACCAGAAGTGTGGAAACCAGGCTCACCCTGTAGAAGACTGGAGAAATTGCTGAATCGCTCTTGGTCTGTCAGGAACTGAAGCTGCTGTGTGAGCTCCCAGGTGTTTTGCAGTAATTGCGATCAGGATCGAGGAGCAGTCTGTCTGGTATAGTACTTTCCTTTTACATATGAATGTGTGTAGTGCTTGTTGGGAATCGCTGTTTCCAGTCCCCAGTGCTGTGTGCTGTGTGTTGAAGCTGGAAGCAAACCCCAGCTTGTCTCGGACTAAATCCGTTTGCTATCAACTGCAGTGGGGTCAAGTCACAAGGACTTTGTCTCCATGCCTTGTTGTTCAGGCAATGCAGAAGAACATCCACCATCCGGTTTTCAGCGTGGGTATTGTGAGTACAAGTCAGGGTATTCCCCTGCAGCCTGTTTTCAATCACAAGTGTGTCATCTAATTCTTGTTGTTTCACTGCTTCATGGACTGAGCCATCTGGCTCTGGATTACAATTAGGTGTTGTGAATATATTTTCTTCTACAGGGCCCTATCCATCTGCACCTGCCAGCCAACCCCGGGCAACGAACCTGGCTAGTCCCCCCCCCCAACCTGGGTACCCAGAGTGTGACTTTTCAGCCCCTGTATGTGTGCATAGTACTGTGATTTAATGCCACCAATTAACCTGATTTCCCCCTCCCATGTTACTGCCCCCTAAATAAGTCAGATTTGTTGTTGTTCTACTATATACTGTCGGTGGTGCTGGTACTTATGGAAATGGTATTGTGTTTGCTGTGTATGTTGTTTAACCTTATTTTACAGGGGGTCCTCAGAGACGTGCTGCAGAATCAGTCTAGAAGATAAGTGGTATCTATATGAGTGAACAGTGTGTATACGTGGGGTATTGGGCCTGTAACTCCGGTGTACTGTGTAAGCTACTAGAGGGAATAAAAGGGGGTCTCAGTGTCCCAGAGTGCTGTGACCAAGCTAGTCTAACCACTACAAACCCTGACCTCTGGGTGGAGGCACTTGCCATAGGACCTAGGCCCCTCAACCTGTCTGTAGTCAAACAGGCAGGGGTAGTAGCCCTTGAGATAGCGCCACCTAGGGGTTACACTTTTTTTTTTGTATTCCTATTAACTTTACTTTACAATAATAATTTCATTTTGTTGTTTTATGTTGCTTTCTTTTCCCACTACATTACGTCAATGTATCCTACTTGTCTGTTTAATGTAGCCTCACAGCTGAATGCAGTCACACACAAAAAAAAATAACAAATTGCAGCACCTGGATGAATGGAGTAGGCACTTATGGTTGTTTTTTTATGTTTCATATTCTGAGTGCTTTAATTAAAGCAACAACTTTGCAGCATTGTGCTGTACTTCCTGCAGTCCTACGCCAATTGCCTGGTCTCCTTCAATGAGTCCTCTGTAAGCGGCCAAGTATTTAGACTGAGAAGATATCTGTCAGGCATAGCAGGGCATTCTACCCTGAATGTTTAGTAGCTATTTTTGGAGGGCTTAGTAGTGGGAAGGAATGTCATCCTACATTCTGAACTGCTACACTGCAAATTTCTCTTGCCGATTCCAAAAAATGTCATTTTGTGCTGCTTCTAAAATAAAAACAAAACAGTCATTCCTACACGAGTATCAAATCAATAGAATGACTGGAGCAGGCAATGAGAAAGTGCTACTTTTTATTTATGTGGAAATAATAACTATTTAAACATTTGTGAAGTCTGACAGTTTGAGTTTGGGGATTCATGGTGCAGGTGATGGGTAACAGTGCTGCACGGAGCTCAGAAGTGCTCAGAAGTATAGACAAGCATTTGTCAATACCGAATGTTGTCGTGCTGGCATTGGCTTTGGTAGTGCAGTGCGGAAACACATTTTGTGCAGGATGTGAAAAATGACAGCTGTACTGTTCATAAGGATGTGTAAAAAAATGGCAGTGTTGAAAATATGGCATGTAAATTTTGCAAATTTGCGAAGTTACAAGGGTGCATAGGAAATGCTCAACGCATGCTTGTAACACAGTCATTTTATGGACTTTCGGCACCAAAATACTGATAATGCAATCATTAATAGGTTTAACAAACCTAGGTTTGTTCCACCTATTAATGATTGCATTAGCAGTATTTTTTTAAATGGTTAACCATATATACATTAGCTCTGTTTTTTCTTCTTTTATTCTTGTTCACAGAAATACAAGCTCCGTGTCTGATGAAGGAACTTAAGTTCTGAAACGTTACAATATGTTTTCTGGAGCATTGTTATAATAATAAATGCATTGTAAAACATGTGTTTTGCTGAAATGAAGTTTTAGAAGTAATATCCTAATACTAAAAAAATTGTGAGATATTTTCATTGATTAATAAAGTGTGCAATAATCGTTTGAGAGCTACATTGATTTATATTACTTAATAAGGGCTGAGAGAGGTCATTTGTATTAGTATATTGGATCTCCTATCTTCATCTCCCCTCAAAGAATTATAAAAGGAATCCTGGAAAACTCAGAAATATTCATAGTGTTGAAAACGTGGCATGTAAATATTGCAAATTTGCAAAGTTACATGGCTGTGTGGGAAATGCTCAACGCACGCTTGTAACACAGTCATTTTATGGACTTTCGGCACCAATCTTCAACATAGGCATTTTCTTTACCTCTGCTCATGTACAGCGTCACTGTCATTTCCTCAAACTGTCCCAAAAAGTGATTTAACTAGCGACTGTGCTATTCTGCGATGGACATAAGAAAACACATTTCGGGCAGGATATGTAAAATGACAGCTGTACTGTTCATCAAGAGGTGTGAAAAAATGCCAATGGTGAAAATCCAGAGTGAAAATATTACAAATGCACATTACGAGTGTGTGTGCAAACTGCACAACACACGCTCGTAACACTGTCGTTTTATGGAGTATCCTCACCAAATTTTCAACATAGGCATTTTAGGACCTCTGCTCATGAACAGTGTCACTGTCATTTTTGTAATCTGCCCCGAACACTGATTTCCCACAGTGACTGCCTATTGTGCGCTGGAAGTGCAGAAACACATTTTGGCCAGGATGTGAAAAATGACAGCTGTACTGTTCATAAGGAGGTGTAGAAAAATGAGAATGTTGAAAATCTGGCGTGAAAATATTGCGAATTCGTGAAGTTATGAGCGTGCATAGCAGCTGTGCAAAGCAAGCTTGTAAAACAGCCATTGTTTTGATTTCTTCCACCAGATTTGCAACATAGACTTTTTGAAAGCCCACCTCATGAACACTGCCACTGTCCTTGCATTAATCGGTCCCGGAAGGTGATTCCATGTAGTGACTGCGAAATCACCTTTCGGAACTGAGTAACATCATAACAGTGACAGAATTCATGAGGAGGGGTCCCAGAAACCCCATGTTGAAAATTTGGTGCAAAAATTCCAAAAAATGCCCGAGATATGCATCAAAGTTGAAAAAACCCTATTTATTCCATTATACAGCTTACCGACATTTCCTCAGTTCAGGTTGGCTTTGAAGAGTGCAGACATGTTCCTGGTCCACGAAGATCATCGTGCTGGACTCCGGAGGTAAGTATAGGGTGAGAGGGGTGTGGGAGGCAGGGTGGTGCACAGTGGGTGGGTGCGGGTGGTAGGAGACTACGAGGACCGTTTTCTGTTTACAGGTGTTTAAAAAACATTGAGGACGTTTCTTTTTACAGGTGTTTTGAAATTTAGTAGCCGATGGGGATTGAGCACCCGTAGGCACATAAGGGAGTGGGAGACAGATGGCGATGAGATTGGGCACCGTGAGGGCAAACAATGAAAGCAGGGGGCGATGAGCAGAGGGGATTGGGCATCCCCGGCAACCAAAAAGGAGAGGGGGACATTATGCCGATGGGGAGTGGGCTCCCTTGTTGGGACATACAAAAAGGGCAGGTTAAGCCAACTGGGGGATTGGGCACCCTGAAGTCGGCAGTTTAGCAGCTACTGTGCCACCATGTTTGATGCTGGGGAAGCATGTAGGAAGGTCCGCTGCATGTGATGAGCTTTGCTCGCATTGCAGCAGACCTTTCCTTAGATGTGCTCACCGGTGGAGTGGCGCCAGCATGCAGGCTGATTGGGGAATGAGGGACGCACCTACTGGTGCTTGCCCTGCATTTGCCCAACAGTGACCGCGCCTCCAAATCTCCACTACTGCAAGATGTTGGCTGCACAAGCACGCCAACATAAAAAAAAATGAGTGCAAGTTCCCCAACCACTTTGCTACGTGGTATACTCATCAATATCCTATGCAGCTATGTGACATACGGTAAAATTTATTAAAGCAACTGGTTTGATATGAATGAATCTACATTGCTTTTCTTGCAATATAAATCTGTGTGGAACAGTAAAAGGCACTTCTTGTTTTCTGTAAGGAAAACACTGCATCTTGCTTGGATTAGTTTTTGAACATTACATACTAAACTGTATTTTCAATATTTCTGGTGTATGATTGTTTTGTAACTTTAGCATGTTATTCTGTGTAACTTCAGCATGTTATGCTGTACTTTGGAAAGTGTGGGGATCGAATCTCTTGATACAAGAAATAGCTATTAACGGCATAGAACATTTTAGCTATCTCCATGGTTTCTTTTGTTGAATAAGTTACATTAAATAGCTGCAGTGTTACTGTCTGGTATTGGTCTCCTTCAATGAGTCCCCTGCCAGTGGCCAAGAATTTAGATTGAGAAGCTATCAGTCAGGTACAGCTGGACATTCTACCCTGATTGTTTGATAATGGGAGGGCTAAAGCCTGAGGTTCAATGTGGGGGAATAGCTCCTCCCACATTCCCCATAAAGGCCAGCCTCCTACAGCAGTCCTTTGCTTAGTGCTTTGTGAAAACAGCAGCACCTGGGCTCCTGTGTGGCTCGTGGGCTGAGCCTCCTTCCCTTCCCATTCTACTCCCTGTTTCTTGTTTGCTTCTCCCTGCTCCCTTCCATTTTTCTCTTTCCTTTTCCCCCCACTTGCTTGTCCCCCCTTCCCGTCCTCTTTTGTCCCTCATTTACTCTTGGAACCCCCCCCATTCTCACCCTCCTCCCGTCTGGTGTCCACTCTCTCTCCGGTTTGCCTCCGTTTCTCCATCTCTCCTCTCCGTACCTCTTTTGATGCTCCTTCTCTGTTCAGGGTCACTGCTCCATGTTTCCTTCCCCTTGGGTGAAATGTTATCTCCCTGCTCCTGCTCAGTCATTGAAACTAATCCCAGTGCTGCTAACAGGCTGCTGCACCCCCCCAGGAGATGGGACAACCTGTTCACATCATGTGCAAAATGTATTGCAAATACCACAACATGAATGGCAAATGAAACTGCCCTATTCTGGACCACTCCTCTGCCTGTTCCTTGCTTGCTGTCTGGAGCATTGCCTATGGGCTGCCTCTAGCTGTCTCCATGTCCCGACCTCTCCATGGTCGGTGTGTACTGGAGACCTCACTGCCATTTCCCCACAGATGACCATGTAAGTACCATTATCTGCACTCTTTTCCATTCTGCATTAGTATACCTTGCCTTGGCAGCTGGCCCTTATTATCTGCACTCTTTTCCATTCTGCATTAGTATACCTTGCCTTGGTGGCTGGCCCTTATGGGTGGACTGTGGCTCCTGCTCCTTCCCTTGTCCTGTGGTCATGGTTGATCTCCACTTTCATCACTACCTGCATAGCACCACATCGGTGTGGCAGGCATTCAAACCACAAGGATTGCCTGTGCTCCCCTATCATGTTGCCGTGCTGACCTGAACATTGACATTCTACTACTGCATTTTTCTTAGCCCAGTTTCCATTCTTCCAGTATACTCTGATCTGCCAGTTCTCCAGACGATCTACTGACTAGTCTGATGTTTCAAACGGGGACAGCCAAAATACTGCTGTACAATGCAAATGCACATTACCTTCCTGTGGACAGGCCCCACTGGAATACTCACACCACCTTCACATTGCTTTCCTCATGTATGGATGTACACATGGTTTCTCCTCCCTAGTTCGCTACCAGATTTATCATGGTCTGTGCAGTACAATGACATTCTGCCAGATTCAGCAATGGCTGTTGACATCTCTCCTTTCCCAGCCCTGCCCTCCCTTCTTTTATCCCCTGGCTCCTTATCTGCCTCTGCTGTCTTTTCCTGGCTCCCCCTTTCCTGCCCCCATCCTCTGTTCCTGCCCTTCTCTCATGTTCCCCTGTTTCTCCTTTGTGGGCCTTTAGCTCCTTGCACCTGCATTCCATCTCCATTTACGCTCCTTCTACTGTCCAAACCCATGCTACCTCTAACCCTAGTCAGGCGATTGCATCCCTTACCATTCTGCCCATAGCACCTATACCCTACTCAGCTTCAAGAATTATGTTTCCTTGTTCTACCCCCAGTGCTCTTCACCTTCCAGCTTGGCAGTTACTTGCATTGTTCACACATACTTCCTCTTTCATGCCCCTTGCAGCATCCTCTAAGACCGCATCATTGGCTCTCCTCATGCATTGACTCCTCAGACATTATCCAGTCTCTGTTACTACCACAATGTTTGCTTCCATTCACTGATTTGCCTATGGCTTCTCCTTCCCTAGGTCCTGCTTGTCCCAAAGCCTCTCTCAGGTTCTTGATCCACCCTGCCTTCCTGCCTTCATTGCTTCTGCTGCTATCGCATGGATCATTGCCCTTGCAGCCTACTCAGCTTTCAGTCATTCATTGAATTCCATCGCTACCAGTATGCTCCTTCCTGGATTACTCTAACTTCCCCTTACTGGCATTTCCTGAGGACCCCTCCTCACATTCTCCCACTCTAACTTGCTTTCTTCTTCTGTATACTGAATCGGGAGCACCAAGGGAGGTTGAAAGTAATGCCGACCTCCCACAGCGATGGCATAATACAACATCGGTATTGTGCCACCACATACAGTGAGTGTTTTCTGTGGAGGCTGTGCTATACCCCCCATGCAGGGACTCTGCCCCTGCACCCCGGACTTTAAGATTCTCAACTCCAGGTCCCGAGTTGGTCCGGGGCAGAACACTGGCAGAAAGTGAAGCACTAAAAGGACCATTACAGTGAATGCCTGTACGGTTCTTTTTTTGTGTTTCTGCCATCAGGGTGTCGACCTGAAGGGGTGTGCTGTACTGCCTCACTGTTTAGCTACCCATGACTACGCTGCCAGCTGCCTTTTCCTTGTTCATCCCACACCAGCAGTTTTTCCATACTCCGTCCCTAACTTGTACATTCTGAGACACTGAGTGAAGGTAGATTTGCCCGGTCTACCGGGGATGGGATTCTGTTACAGTCATTGCTATCTACTACTTACAAACCTGACATCCTCCATCCCTAACTCTGCCTGGCAGCATCAAGTGAAGGTTAGCACACCCTGACTACCAGGGATGGAAGCAATCCATGTCTGCAATCTACTGTATAATCCTTATGCATTCTCTACCTGATACCCGGTTGCCTCTTCCCTTTGGGAATGGGATCACTGTACCCCATTTGCCTTCCACATCCTACCTCACCAGTCTACATCCTGCACTTCCACGGACTCATCATACTCGTCCCCACCTTGGCCTCCTCACGCTCTGGAATTGGACTCCGACAGCTTGTTCAGTCTCTACCTTCATTCAGTTTGACTGCCTCCTAGACTTTCTTGTTACTGGTCACCCCTTCCTGACAGCCATGGGAGTTCACCTTCTCCTTTGGAGGTGAGAACCTCATGCCTCATTGCTGCAGTGCCTTCTGTTCTCTGCACTTGTTCACCATCTTTTTCAGATGTGGGACTCTCATACCTTAACTTTGTAGCACTTGGTACCTGGATTTGCTTCTTGGTCTTCCATGGATCTGCCATTCCCACCTGCAGAGGCTCTCCTACATTCTGATTCAGTTTGTTGTGGCACAGACCTTGGTTCTGTTCATTCCTGCACCTGCCATTGTCAGTGTGACTTGGCCTATGCTGTTTTCTTCTCGGACTCCTTCCTCTAGTCCACAGACATCCGCTCTGGACTTTCCCCTCTGTCCTTGGACAGCTACCTTCTCCTCATCACCCTGGCAGCTCTGGGCTCCTTCCTTTGCTATGGCTCTTTTTGGGCATTTTACACCTATCACCTGCCAGTATTCCTACCCAGTCAACTATTCCTCTTTTTCATCTATCTGATACTTCCACCCTGGCCTTCCTAACAGCTCTGACCCACCACTATGGAGCACTTGTTCGTTTCACCTGAACAAAACTTCTTCTAGCAACATCCCTTGGACAACATGCCTTATAGACTGTTACGTCACCATAGAGTTGTCAATACATCCCAATCATCTCCCCAGGACCAGTTCCAGAAGCCCATTCAACTGGACTATAGGAAGATCTCAGTCCTCAACCGACTCTACAGGACGCTCCCTACGTATCCTGTCAATTCAAGTAGTATGGCATCCCTATCTCCCATGTTTCATAGGATCTAAGGTTTATTGGAGCCTTCTCCACACCTAACCTTTTACATGGAAAAGTGCCATGATTTCTTCCATGATGCACTGACTCCGTAATCATCATAGCTGTTACAGATAACAGAAACCGCACGATACCTCATAGCAGTATTGGCATCATCTGTTTTATCTTTTCATGGCTCTCTCCTATGAGCACTGACTATATTTGATCATGTTACTCAACTCCTACTTCTTCAATAGCCATTGGATGTCCTAAGATTTTACTAGCTACCTTCCCAGAATTCTTGGATATTTAATGCCTAGCTGCATTACTAAAGTTACTTTATCTGAGCCACTGGTCTCTAGCCTCTGGATGTCACCATACTTCATACAATTGTCTACAATCCTTTATCATATTACAATCAATCAGGTCAGCAGCCCATTCAATGGTCCTTCTAGCTCGTCCCTCATGTTTCACCTCCCATACTCCCTCCAGCAAAGACTTTCACTGAGAGCAGGCTTCCAGTGAATTCCCTCAAGCTACTGCACGTCAGCAACCGACCTGGCTGTCTCCCACTATCCCAGTCATGCCTCTCAACAAGCCTATATCTGACTAAACTGCTAAGCACCACTCATATTCTACACGCTCTCAACTTCCCATTGCCACACGGTCTCTGGACTCCTTCAAAGACTCATTTCTGGGCTTCCTACAGCAGTTAGTTAGTGGATCAACCTGTAAATCAAAGCAATCATGGCCACCTCAGCTCTTGTCATGGGAAAGTATGCCACAGTAATACCCATAGCTACCTTTTCCCACCAGCAGGAGCCTATATAAGTATCATTATAACATCATTATCCAAATACATTCTTGAATTAATTGTACTGAACATCTAGTTATTTCCATATACATTCAATTACCATCTCTACTGCATATACCAACTTTCCTTCATTGGTCTAAAATCTTCCATATCACACCTCCTACCAGGTACCTAAAAATTCTGTCCGACTCCTTCATCTTGTTCATGGATACCTACATTGCAACTTATCGCTCACCACTTAACTCCAGATCTTCAGACTCTAACTTGAATATCAAACCTTCTACAAAGTCAGATTGTTTACCTTATGATTTCATAACCCATCATACTTCCCACCATTCAAAGTCTGGCAGTGAATTTTATCAAACCATGCTCTTCATGCTCACTTTGTCTCTGTAATCTCATTGGATATCATCCATCATCACCTTGGAAACCTGGACTGCATTCCCCCCCTTTTCAACTGGACCTACTCCACTTTCAGGATCCGGATGCTTCTTCAGAATAGACCTACCTCTTTTTTTTTTCCCCTTTATTTTTTTATTGAAATTTGAGTATATAAAAAAGCACATGTCTTATACAACAGAAGAAAGTCCTCCATATAAGGTATAAAATATCACTTAAGCACAATATTTAGGGTAAACATATTGGGGAAGCCTTGTATACACTTATTGATAATAAAACACAAACTTAGACAGGTTATAAGTGGAAACCAGAAGGGTTACAATCAATAGGGTACTATAGAATCAAAAATGGCAACCATGTACAAAATAAATGCTAAGGCAGGCTATGGCAAGGCATTCAGTAAATTACAAAAAGTGATAAATGTGGTAGTATGAACAGTGTTCAGAAATGGAGAGGTAAAGATAAGAGAAACGTGTGCAAGGAAAGAAAGAAGAGAAAAAAGCAAGGAAGAAGGGAAGGTGAGAGGGAGAAAATAGAGAAGGAGGGAAAAAAGAGGAGATATCTTTGCACAAAAGTCTTGGGAAAACTTAATCTGAAAGCAAAATAAGAAGAGGGCTAAATATCCCTAAGAATTAGGGTCTAGAAGAATTAGGTTCAATGAACTTGAAGTAATCCTGACAACATCTGTCATATACAGTGAGTCGGTTATGAGTAACGTGAGACAATCAGTCTAGGGAGGCATACTGAGAAAGGCTTTGAAGAACATCTGAAAGAGAAGGCACCAGAGTTGATTTCCATTTCATAAGAATCAGACATCTGACCAGAAGAGAAAGTATGTTTAGCCATCTAAAATGTGCATATGAGAGGAGAGAGCTATTGGGGATAAGGATGCCTAGAAGGAATAGCTTGGGGTCAAAAGGTAGTTTTTACACTGTTACTCTTGAGGCAAGTAAATAGACTTTATGCCAGAGCTTATTAATGGGAACACACAACCACAAGCTATGTAGTAGATTCGCGTTGACCAAATTACAGCACCAGCAGTTATTATTATTTAGTAGGCCCATTCATTGAAGCACAGAGGGGGTTCTTATCCAAAGACTTATGATTTTAGTTTGTCTTAAAGAACTACGGGCATATTTAAAGGTATTATGTGCAAGACACCAACAATTACTCCACTGTGCATCTGAAATATTGTAGTTAAGAAGAGTAATCCATTTATTTTTGGCTTGTATAGACTGATCAGGTAGATTATCAATAATGTATTTGTAAATGGAGCAATTAAATTTTACTTATAAATTAATCCAGTGCCAAATGTATGGGTTTAGAAGAGTATGCTTATAAACTAAACTAGAGAAAGAGTTATAAGCTGCCCAAATTTGTAAAAACTTCCAGAAATCCTGTTCAGGAAGTTTCCATATAGCCTGCAAGTCTAAGAACGATCTAAGAGTGAGTGAATTCTGGTCCAAGATATCTCAGAGAAAGAAAATGCCTTTGTTCCACCACGTACGACAGAAAATTGGGTGATCTTCTACAGTGAGCAGTGGATTGGCCCATAAGAGGGCATAAAACCAGGGTGTTGGATTGGATTTCAGGTATTTGTGGGTTAGTTTCCAATAAAAAACAGAGGATGATATAGTTGGGTGAGATTTTAGTTTAGAGGAAATTGGATTAAAATTGAAGGAAATAGATACTCCTCCCGGGCACAATGCACATTCCATTGCAACCCATAGTGATGAGTGAGGGGAGGGTTTCTGAAACCATTTAATGGTTTGGGCTATTCAAAAAGCCCAGAAGTAGCCTTTGAACCAGGGGAGTCTGAATCCCCCTTTTTTCCAATGTGATTGAAGTTTGTTGCAGTTAAATCTCAGTGGTTTCCCATCCCAGATAAAGTTGCCTATTAATTTATCAATTTTAGCAAAAAAGGAGGATGGTAAGACTAAAGGAATATTGGCAAAAAGGTAAAGCATCTTGGGAGATGTGGACATCTTGATGGCTGCGATTTTGCTCATTCAGGAGAGATTAAGAAGCTTCCATCTGTCCAGAATTGTTTTGATGTTATCTAGTGACTTTAATTACTTTGCATTACTTAGTGTTGCACTTAGACAAGGCGAAGTCACTAAGAAAAACAGCGCAGCGATCACATAGGCTGACTGTCTCTATAGGTCAAATGATTCATGGAAGGCAGTTCAGTAGGCACTGGCAGGAAGTCAGTGTTTTACTTTCACTTTCCCTAGTGGAAGAGTTTGCAGTCCAGGCAGTTCTGCAATGTGCAGTCTGACTCTGTACTGTGTGTTTCAGAGCTCAAAAAAAGCTATAGTTCTCTTTTGTGTGTTAAATCTTTGTGTATTTAGTTGTTGTAATCCTTCAGGAAAGTTTTATTTAATTAGAAAGGCTTTTTTTCTGTTAAAAAAGTATATTTTTGTGCAGTAATTTTTAGGTACTGTACTTTATTTTACTAGTACTAGTACTAGTGGGTCTTTTTGTTTGTTTGTTTACTTTCTTGATGGAGCATGGACACGGTGGACCAAGTGGAGGCCATCGTGGGCCACGAATGTGGGGCAGCCACCTAGTTAGATTAAATTGTCAGGCTTTTGGGGACCCCACCTGTAGCCACAGTGAGCCTGGCAGCTGTGATTGTTGTCCAGGAGCAGCAGCTGGAGCAGGTGGAGCAGTGACCTCTGCAGGATCAGCAGGAGGAGCTGCAGCAAGAGCAGCAGGAACTGCAGCAGGTGGTTGACCCTCAACCACTGGCAGCACAGCAGCAGGTGTGTCCTGGTGCCCCCCACCACCTGTACCAAGCCCCTGCCCACAGCTCCCTGTGTGGGCCTTTTTTCTTCCTTCCTTGGCAACTCCAATGTGATGCATTGCAATCTTTATAATGTGGTGGTCCGCCAGGGCCAAGGGCAGCCACCAGGGCATGGGTGGTCAGTGCACCCATCTAGCTGTTCACCACCATGCCCAGTGGGAAGCAAAGCTGCAGGAGGTAGCAACCCTCCTGCAGCTGTGGTGGCACAACCAGCTTGTCTCCCTGCATGTCACCGCAGTAGATGGGAAATGGCATCAGGTGAGGTGGTGGCAGGTTCCAGAGCTGCCCATGATGAAGAAAAGTCACATCAGCCGGTGACACAGGGGGACCTTGCTGAGCTGCATGCCGAGCTACAGGAGCTGAAAACGTTGGTGGAGGCAGCAATGCAGCAGCTGATACATGCTGAGGGGCAGAATGATGAAATGCTACGATTGCTGCGTAGTGATAGTGGTGGTGGTGAGCCGCAACAGCCCCCACAGGCTCATTACAAAAGTTATATTGATTTCCAAATTAACCCCCCCCCCCAAAAAAAGTCTCCCTCCTCTTCTTTTAATTTTTTTTCTTAATTAATATTTTCTTTTTCTGTATGAAATTTATGTTCAGGTAATGTTTTGTTTGTGATTCTTGTACATGTTGCTTGATTTACTTTATATGGAATTGTTCTTTTTGTTACAAGAGTGATGGTCGGCATCGGCAAAATGATGGCTGCCGCATGCTTTCATTCCAGGTGAAACTGTTGTGCCGTCATGCACGCTGCAATAAAAGTGTTTTGAAGATAGCTTTTTGGTGGCACAATGTCAACTGTAATAAAAGCACACAGTGTCTGCACAGTTGGCAACCCCATGACTTATTACATAAAATAAAGTAAAGTAAAGATAATGATGATAGGTGAGACAAGTAAGAAGTTAAGAACAAAATAATTTGTATTGCAGAATTGTTAAATGGTGTGGCGGGGGGGACATTTGGAGGAGGTGGGATGGTGAATTGGATTCACCAGTATGAAGGATAAGAAAGATCATGAAAGCCAGTATTAACAACATCCCACCCCCCCCCCAAAAAAAAAGCTCTGCTTTTATCTTCTTAAGCCATATTTTTTCTTACTTGTAACATTTATGTTCAGGCAATGTTTTCTTAGCTATGTTAATTTTGTTAATCCTGTATTTCTTCAGCCTCATACTGGTAAATCACACTCCCCGCCTCCCTCCAATGCCCTGCCACACCATTATGCTTTCAGCAACAGAAATTGTTTTGTTCTTAGTTTCATTTTATGTAACAAGTCATGTTGCTGCCCACTTTGCAGACACTGCGTACTTTCCTTTATTAAATATAGTGTCTCCAAAATGCCGTCTTCAAGACACTTTTATTGCAGCGTGCATAGTGGCACCAGCGTTTCACCTGTAATAAAAGCATGCAGCAACCGTTATTTGGCCAATCATCAGTCGTGTAAGAAATAAAGTAAATTAAGTAATAACAACTATGAAAATACTTGTTAATTTTCTGAACATTTACTTAAAAGGAACTAACATGCAGGACTACATTTATCAATATTGTTAGCAATGGAAATCTGCTTTACACAAGCTATTGACTGAACCCATAACACTTTTTCGTTGGCATCATGTTTTGCCATTTGTAGGACTGTGATCTAGTGACTGGAGCAGAAGTTTGAGTCCCACGAATGTGTAATAAATAATTCTGGCCCTAAAAGTGTTACAGGTTCAGTCAAAATAGCTTGTGTAAAGCAGATTTCCGTTGGTAACAACAAGATTGATAAATGCAGTCCTAACCATTACCACACCTACCATGCCCCTGACAAATGTACTATCTTTTGTGCTTTTGTCCAGCTGTTTTAATGTCATGAAAAGCCCAGATTAAAAATGAAATGCCAGAAATGTAATGCACAGTGTTGTGACCCCAGAGAGAAAATGCTTCCTTTAAGTCAAATACTTTTGCCGCACCCACCTGAGAAGGTGATGCAAAGCACATGTGAAGCTTGCCCGAGAACTGAAAGTTGGGCCTGCCATACCACACCACCACCACTAGCACTATGCCAGAAATGTGAAGTTGTGTCACCAGAGAGAAATGCTTCCTTTAAGTCAAATACTTTTGCCGTACATACCTGAGGAGGTGGTACAAAGCACATGTGAAACTTGCCAGAGAACTGAAAGTTGAGCCTCCCACACCACACCACCACCAGTACTTTGCCAGAAATGTGAAATTGTGTCCCCAGAGAGACAATGCTTCCTTTAAGTCAAATACTTTTGCCACACACACCTGACAAGGAGGTGCAAAGCACATGCGAAGCTTGCCAGAGAACGTAAACATTTTTTTCGCACTAAGCATTTTTGGGCCTGCCACCCGCTGCTTGTTAAGTGACATCATTGCCAAGTTGTGACACCACCTGCTGCTGCTGTTCTCCAGCTGATGTAATTAAATGAAAAGTCCAGATGAAGATTAAAATGCCAGAAATGCATCTTTTGTCCCAAGTGAGAGCATTGCCTGTGTTGATGCCTGCTGCATCACCAGTACATGCTGCCCTTTGTGCATGCCTTACCTTTATACCACAATGATAAGTTATTGTGTGTGCCACTATAATTTATTTTACAGAGACAGAGCCATTTAATTTCTATCTATATAATCTTGTTCTGTGTTGTAAGCAGTCTGTCATGTTGCTCCTTTTCAGGAACCTTCACACTTTACTGTAGTGGGCATGATGATAATTCAAATCACATGAACATGCAAGCAACATATGTGTCATGACTAGAGCCTGATAAGCAATGTGGTATTGTCAAATTCAACGGTTCTTTTTTCTTTGTGGGGGTGAGCTATGGTACACTGAAAGACAATCATTTATGATTACTTTTTTTTTTTTTTTTCAGGTTATCATAGGCACAGTGTCAGTGGTCCACCACAACATGTTTCGGATGTCTGCTGCTGAGTTTGGCTGCATGGAAACTGTCAACCCATGAAAGGTAGATATTTTTTTGGAGGGGGGCATTATTTAAAAAAAAGTAAAAAAATGGTTCATGAATGTTTTGGTCATCTTTACAGGTCTTCAGTGTATCATCAGAACTGAAAAAAAAAAATTAACTGCTGTGATTCATGAAGAACATGATTCATCTCATGATGAGTGACTGGTGTGATATGATTAATGTACTGTACGCAAATGCCTTTGGCTGTACTTTCCTACCTGTACCACCCCAAACACCCTGACTTGAAAACGCATGTCAATGAGTCAATGGTCAAGTTAGATACTATCTACAGGATTAAATAGGGCAGGCTTCTTGTGCGCACAAAGATTCAAGTGGGGCATCCTACAGAATGTGAACACATAGAGAAGCATGGGAGTACACCAAGGATCTTGAGTGGCATGACATTATATAACTGGGTGTCTCCAAGTCATTTTCCTGATTCATGATGAAACAGAAGACTTTAAAAAAACAGGGTTGCATGCAATTTAACACTCCAAAAACTTAAAGTTGTGTAATTTGTAAATAGTGATCGTGAAGATGAAGAACGTGATTTGTCTCGTGATGAGTGACTGGTGTGACATGACTAATGAGCTGTATGCAAATACTTACGACTATACTTCCCTGACCTGTACCACCCAAACACCCTGACTTGAAAACACATATCAATGAGAACAATGGCCAAGCTGAGATACTATCTACAGGATTAATAGGGCTGGCTTCTTTTGAACTTACACCCCAAAAACTTAAAGTTGTGTAATTCATGAATCGTGATCGTGAAGATGAAGAACGTGATTTGTATCGTGAGTGACACGTGATGATCACCCTGACTTAAAAACGCACATAAACATGTACAATGTTCATGCCGAGATATGCACCATACCAGTACTTTAAAGGGAAGCCAAACAAACAACTGTGATTTAAGTTATAAATGGAGATTGGGCCCTAAAGAAATGTAAATGCCACCATCTTAAACAGTGGTCAAAATCAGAAATCCAAAACTGGAACAATAATACCTTTTGCGGGGGGCAGTAACAGTCCACTACCAACCGAACTAGAACGAAGCAGTAAAAAGTACCGTAGATGGATAAGAGATTCAGATCAGAGTCTTGTGAATATGGTCAGCACAATAAAATGTGTGTGACCTGACGGCATGCACACACACATGCACATACTACAGGTAATGCGCAAAAAATGTTAAAGTTCAGTGCAGTACAACAAAATCTTTTAAAACAACTGAAAAAATGCACAGCGCCACAGGAAACACCAAAAAGTTATCAAAACCTACTAAAAGTATTACTGTGTGTACATGAACACACAAGTACTAACACACTAGCTATCCAAAAACAGTTAGAAAGTCTGCCTTTCTCACCGACTCACTGTAAATCTCCCTTCAACAAGCCCCTCCCCGAAGCACTCTTCTTCAGTGTCTGTCAGTACACAAATTGAATCTTACAAATTAACATTCAAAATGCATACAAAACCAAGAAACACTCGATGATATAAGCACAGGAGGGTTTCCTACAATTGATATCTAAGTTTTGACTCAAAGAATTGGTTCAAAAATGCTTTTTAAAAGATTTTGCAATGGTTTGATTCTCAGAGCTCTGATCCAGCTTTCCACTACTCACACTATGCAGAACTGAGGTTGTGCAAGACAATCTAGAGCCCATGTGACCTGCCATCTCCCATGATTCAATGCAAACTTCGCCTAGAAGTACAAAAATAAGGCGAAGTCAACGTGAAGTCAATTGAAACCAATGGCACATCGCATTACTCATTATGATGAAATACTTTGCTACGTATTGCAGAGTACTTTGTGTAATTATCTATATATGCAAAGTGCTCCACGGACCAAGTGCATGGACTTATCTACCACTAATCATATTACCATTGTGCAAAATATATACCTATATACTTGCCTAAAAGTCAACCTCATATCTAAGTTGATTCCCTCCATAATGTATCAATTTTAGCAGTATTGCAGTTATTATTTTGCTGCCCAAATTGGATGAAAAGATTGCTTTGTGACCAACATCAGGCACAGAATCAACTTTTGTGGCCAGAACTGGACACAAGCATCTGGTTACACAGCTGTAAAAATGGTTTACCATTGTAAACCCTGTAGAGTGACCTTATAGATAATTTAAGTCCCCTTTCTTGCAGGCCTACTTTTAGCACCAAAAACAAGACTTATACATAAGTATATCCTGCATAAAAATTAAACAGGATAAATAAGAAGGTAGACAGACATGTGGGGAGAAGTGCAATATAATGGCTGTGGGGCAGCAGTCTTCTGGGAGTCTTTCTGGAGACTGCGATGCTGCCCTATTTGCAGACAACTCTGTGCCCTGAGGGAGGAGGTTGCCCATCTTCAGGCCACACTGGACAGTAACATAGAAACATAGAACTTGACGGCAGATAAGGACCGCTTGGCCCACCCAGTCTGCCCATTTCCCTACCTACTGGATAAGCTGAAGATCCTAGTTAACCAGCAGCCTACTTCTTCCTACCTTCACCCCCTAGAATTGCCTTATGACTGTCCCATGCATGCTTGAATTCCACCACTCATTTTGACTCCAGAACCTCCTCCGGAAGGCCGTTCCATGCATCCACAACCCTCTCTGTGAAAAAATACTTCCTTAAATTACCTCTGAGCCGCCCCCCTCTATCTTCAAATTGTGCCCTCTTGTTCTTGCACACTCCTTTTTTTGAAAGATGCTACCCTCTTGGACTTTGTTGATTCCTTGAGGGTACTTGAATGTTTCTATCCATGTCCCCCTCCCTCCTTCCATCAAGGCCTGTACATATTAAGCTCCTTAAGTCTCTCTTCATATGTCTTCGATTGCAGACCCTGCACCATTTTAGTTACCCTCCTCTGGACAGCTTCCATCCTGTCTATGTCTTTGCGAGATTGGGTCTCAGAACTGCACATGGTACTCCAGATGGGGTCTCACCAGCTGTCTGTACAGAGGGAAAATAACTTCCTGTTTTCTACTGGTGATGCCTCTCCCTATGCATCCCAGTATCCCTAACCCTCCTTGCTGCCCTCTCACATTGCTTGCCCACCTTTAGGTCATCTGATATGACTACCCCCAGGTCCCTTTCCATTTTTGTTGTTGTTAGTATCTCACCCCCCATTGTGTACTCTTCCCCTGGGTTTTTGTTTCCCAGGTGCATTACCTTGCACTTCTTAGCATTGAATCTAAGCTGCCATACATTTGACCATTCCTCTAACCTTGCCAAGTCCCTTCTCATCCTTTTCACCCCACCCTGTGCATCAACTCTATTGCAGATCTTTGTGTCATCTGCAAAGAGACATACTTTCCTTCCAGTCCTTCCACAATGTAACCTATAAAGACATTGAGAGGACAGTCCTAATACTGAACCTCACGGTACCCCACTAGTAACCCTCCTTTCTTCTGAGTGGACTCCATTTACTATTACTCTCTGTGTCCTATTCTCCAGCCAATGCTTTACCCAGGCTGTCATCTTACGACCCACTCCCAGGCTGGCTAACTTGTATATTAATCTTTTGTGTGGGACTGTGTCAAATGCCTTGCTAAAGTCTAGGTAGGCCATGTCCACAGCCCCTCCCTGATCTACTACTTTGGTCAACCAGTCAAAGAAATCTATCAGATTCATCTGGCATGACCTTCCACTGTGAATCCATGCTGCCTAGGGGTCCTGTGCCCTCTGGCCTCTAGATACTGGCAATTCTTTCCTTCAGAAGTGATTCCATCATTTTCCCTATCACTGAGGTTAAACTAACAGGTCTGTAGTTTTCTGCTTCTGCCTTGCTCCCACTTTGTGAAGGGGAATCACATCTGCCCTCCTCCAGTCCTCGGGTAGTAAGGGAACCTCCCCCATCTAGGGAGCACCAGAGTCACCACCACTACCTCAGAGGTTTGCGAAGAAAGCACAGCAGTTGGACCACAGTGGGCTCAGGGAGGGTGAGGGTGGTGGAACAGAGGCACACCCAGTCAGTTGTATCACACCACAATCCATACACCATTCTCATGGAGCATAGTTCCCCTATCGATGCATCCACAGAGGAGACTAAGGAGGCTGTGGACAACTGTCACAAGGGAGCCCAACAGGAAGGAGGCAGAGCACACCACAGGGAAAGGAAGCAGCTCCTGGTGGGGGACTCAATCATTAGGAGGATAGAACTGGGGGGAGCAGGGAAAACTGAAGCAAGGTGCCTGTCTGGTGCCAAGGCTTGGAGGGACAGGACGCGTATCCTCAGGATCACGAGAACAGCTGCACAGGAGACTGATCTGGACATCGTTGTCCACCTAGGGACAAATGACTTGATTCAACATGAGATTAGAGCAGTGCAGGAAGAGTTTGTGGAGTTGGAGAGGGGCCTAAGTCAAGTAGCAAACACAGTATCCTTCTTGGAGGTGATGCCTGTTTATGACAAGGGTGAGGCGAGGGTACTTCACACCATTCAATTCAATAGGTGGTTAAAAAAAAATGGTGCAGAGCACAGGGGTTTGGCTTCATTGGGGACTGGGGTTCCACCTGGAGGGATACCAGCCTATACTGGCAGGATGGTCTGCATCTGTCCAGGTAGGGAACAAGTCTTCTGGGCAATCAGTTTAAATGCTTCATTGGCAAGCTTTTAAACTAGTCAAGGGGGGGAGGCACTGATAAGCAGCAGGGAATTCTCAGCCTCTCCCTACAAAACAGGGTACTAAATGAGGGAAAGACCAAGGTACAAAGGTCAGTAGGGAGCAGGACAGGGGTGAATAGAGAAAGCAAAGTCAATGAGGACAGGGATAGTGCTACAAGAGGTAAAGCCATCAAAAAATGGAGACCAATGAGTACTAATGCCCATAGTCTAGGAAACAAGCTTCCTGAATTAGTGGCCTTGATGGAGGAGGAATATCTGGATATCGTGGCAGTCACAAAAACATGGTACACACAGAACCATGACTGGGACGTAAACATACCAGGATACACTATCTACAGGAGGGACAGGGAGGGTAAAAGAGGAGGAGGAGTAGCTCTCTACATATGGGAAGGAATCAAAGCTACAGAACAAAAGGGTAAACAGAGATGAGAGGAAGCACTGTGGGTCAATCTGGAGACAGGCAATGGCACCACAATCCGCACAGGGGTTGTATACAGACCCCTATCTCAGGGGGAGGAAATGGACAAGGAAATGATAGGAAGTATCCTTAGAATGGCAGAAAAAGGGGAGATATTGCTGATGGGGGATCTGAATATGCCAGATGTTAATTGGAGTACATTTGCAGCAGCCACATCTAAGAGTGGGTCCATTCTAGATGCCCTACAGGAGGCATGCCTTAGACAACTAGTATTGGAACACACTTGAGAGGGAGCAATCTTAGACCAGGTACTCTGAAATGGAGATGGCAAGAGGATCAGAGATTTAGAAGTGGGTAGCCATCTGGGAACTAGTGACCATCGAATAGTATGGTTCACAATAAATACAGCAGTCAAACCATACAAAGGCAAAGATACTGGACTTCAGGAGGGCTGACTTTGCCAAAATGGGTAAGTGCCTAAGGAATGCACTAACAAATGGGCAGGAAAGAGGGGTGGAAGAACAATGGGGAATAATTAAAACTGCCATCACAGAGTCAACAAGCCTTTGTGTGAAGCAAATAAACAAAACAAAATGATGTAAGAAACCATTATGGTTCTCAAATGAGGTGGCAGGGAAGGTTAGGGAGAAAAAGAAAGCATTCAGGAAGTACAAGGAATCATAGAATGATTAGGACAGAGAATTGTATCAGTTAAAGCAAAAGGAAGCTGGGAAGGCAGTCAGAACAGCAAAGGCCCAAACCGAGGAAAAGATAGCCAACTCAGTTAAGGAGGGGGATAAAACCTTTTATAGGTACATCAAGGAGTGAAGGAAGACCAAGGGAGGAATAGTGAGGCTTAATAAAGGGAGGAGGGTGGGCAGAGGTTGACAGAAAAGGCAGAGATACTAATCAAATATTTTGCTCAGTATTGACAAATGAAGAGGGAGGTACTAAACCAAACAATAGAAACACTCTGGATACAGAAGTTAATACCAGCCCATTTACAGAAGAAAGGGTTCTGAAAGAACTCTTAAAACTGAAAATGGACAAACAATGGGGCCAGATGGGATTCATCCCAGAATTCTAAAAGAACTAATGGTAGAACTAGTGACACCACTGACTACCCTCTTTAACAAATTATGGGAGGATGGGGTGGTACCTGAGGACTGGAGAAGGGCAGATGTGATTCCACTTCATAAAAGTGGGAGCAGTGCAGAAGCAGGCAACTACAGATGTTTTAGTTTAATCTTAGTGATAGGAAAAATGATGGAATCAGTTCTGAAGGAAAGAATTGTCGAATACCCAGAGGCCAGAGGGGCACAGGACCCAAGGCAGCATGGATTTACAGCGGGAAAGTCATGTCAGATGAATCTAATCGATTTCTTTGACTGGGTGACCAAAGCAGTAGATCAGGAAGGGGCTGTGGACATGGCCTAACTAGACTTTAGCAAGGCATTTGACACAGTCCCACACAAAAGATTAGTATACAAGTTAGTCAGCCTGGGAGTGGGTCCCAAGATAGTAGCCTGGGTAAAGAATTGGCTGGAGAACAGGACACAGAGGGTAATAGTAAATGGAGTCCACTCTGAAGAAAGCAGAGTTACTACTGGGGTATTGCAGGGTTCAGTACTAGGACCGGTCCTCCTCAATGTCTTTATAAGCAACATTGCAGAGGGAATGGAAGGAAAAGTATGTCTCTTTGCAGATGACACAAAGATCTCCAACAGAGTTGATACACAAGATGCGGTGGAAGGGATGAGAAGGGACTTGGAAGGTTGGAGGAATGGTCAAATGTATGGCAGCTTAAATGCAATGCTAAGAAGTGCAAGGTAATGCACCTGAGAAACAAAAACCCAGGGGAAGAGTACACAATGCGGGGTGAGATACTAACAACAACAAAAATGGAAAGGAACCTGGGGGTAGTCCTATCAGATGACCGACAGGTGGGCAAGCAATGTGAGAGGGCAGTAAGGAGGTCTGGGGGGGATACTGGGATGCATAGGGAGAGGCATCACCAGTAGAAAACAGGAAGTTGTTATCCCTCTGTACAGGCACCTGGTGAGACCCCATCTGGAATCCTGCGTGACTGGAGTACTGCATGCAGTTCTAGAGATCCAATCTCTGCAAAGACATAAACAGGATGGAGGCAGTCCAGAAAAGAGCAACTAAAATGGTGCAGGGTCTGCACCGGAAGACATATGAAGAGTGACTTAAGGAGCTTAATATGTATAGCCTCGAGGAAAGGAGGGAGAGAGGAGACAGGATAGAAACTTTCAAGTACCTCAAGGAATCAACAAAGTGCAAGAGGGTGGCATCTTTCAGAAAAAGAGGTGTGCAAGAACAAGGGGGCACAATTTGAAGATAGAGGGGGCGGATCAGAGGTAATGTAAGGAAGCATTTTTCCGTAGAGAGGATTGTGGATGCATGGAATGGCCTTCCAGAGGAGGTCGTAGAGTCAAAAACAGTGGTGTAATTCAAGCGTGCATGGGACAGTCATAAAGCAATTCTAGGGGGTGGGGCTAGGAAGAAGTAGGCTGTTGGTTAACTAGGATCTGCAGCTTATCCATTAGGTAGGGAAATGGGCAGACTGGGTGGGCCAAGCGGGCTTTATCTGCCGTCAAATTCTATATGGGCCCAGTATGATTTTTACTCTTTTTTCTTGTACCTCTGCCATAAGCAAGCTACCAACCACTTAGGACACACAAAAAGGCAACAACATGTTACAAACATACAAGATAGTGAGATGCAATTCTCTAATAACGGAGTTTGGAATAACTATAAAGGTACAGATCCACAACTTGAGAGGCCATGGTTACCAGATAACACATAAACATTACAAAAAAAAGTGGGCAGAAAACATTTCTTCACACAGAGGGTTGTGGGCATGGGGATCTATTTGCTGATATGGATAATCAATTCCAAAACAAAGGTAGCCTTTAAAAGGAACTTGGACATTCCCATGCCAAACCAAGAAATTGAAGGACATGACAACTTAGAAGTGAGAGATGGTTTACATGGGCATCATCAATCTTCTATCTGTATCTCAAGTATAGTCAGGGCCGCTGTTATGGGGGGACAACTGGGACTTTTTTCCTGGGCCTTGCATTAAGGGGGCCCGCTAGAGCATAGCTGATATAAGTGTTTTTTTATTTGTCCTGTCGTCCTTTTCTGAAGCTGCTATCGGTGTGTGCCACTGTAAAACCTTTTTTCTTTGCCGTCAGGTGTGGGGAGGGAGTTATTATGCATCAGTCCTACCATTGGACTGCTGCATAAATGACACCCCCCCCTCCACTTGGATGGCAAAGAAAAAGATATTACAGTGGCTGGCACCGCACAGACCCCTGCTAGACGTGATGATGTTTCCCTCCTGTCCTGTGCGTCTGTTGTGAGCGGGAATGGTGCCTAGTGCAGCACTCCTGTACATTTTCCTAAGTCAGAAGAGGCAAGAGCACAGTGATTTGGATTGCTAGTGAGTGTCGCTCACTGTGTTGGTTTCGCCAATCCATCCATAGCGACGACGAGGTCAGGCAGAGGCAGCCAAAGCAACAAGTCACTGAGCTGGGACGGGTCACTGCCGGAGTACATCAGGCTCAGCTGCAGCCCAGTAGTCGGGTCACAGGCCTTGCTTCATGCTCGTAGTTGTCGTCACCTCGTCGAGTAAGCACGGCACCCAACACTTTCTAATCCCCAAATCGAATGTGACTGCGATGTGTAGGTGTCCCCACTCGTTCTGTTGACTCCACTGTCCTTGTCCTCCAGACATCCATCCAGGTAAGTGTAAAAAAGGAATAAAAAGCAGATTCATTGTGTGATTGATGTTACTGATAAGAAGAGGGTACTGGATGCTGGGGGACAATGTATGAATTATTGTCTGCTCCTTTTGCTCCCTTGTTATTCCTCTCAGGTCTGCTTGTGTTTGTAGTAATTTTCAACTGAAAAGCAAGGCAGTACCTGCTCTTCAGCAGGAGAGGGATCATTAGCTGCTAATGAATAGTAATGATCCATCTGCTGCTGAAGAGCAGGTACGCCTTTGCTTTTCAGTTGAAAATTACTACAAATAAAATACAACCATAGGCAGGCTCAGCCCCACTAATAATTTTGCTCTTTCTTTTTACACTATTTTACTTTTATCCTGCTGCAGTGCACACCCCCCTCTGTGATCTGTTGCAGCATCCCCAGACTCACACCCTTTGTAACCTACTATGGTGCCACCCAATGTGAAGGCAGCAATCCCCCCCCCACACACATACATCTCCCCAAGCAGGTGCCAATTTAAAAAAAAAAACATAATGCATGTGCCCAAAGAGAGCAGGGATTGTGATTTGGCAGCAGTGAGGACTCGAGCTGGGTGAGCAACAAGGAGACAGAGCAACAGGCAGCAGAGTAAATGGACTCTAGACAGCTGGCCACACTCAGTCAGTTGGAAGGACAGAAAGGCAAGACTCACCTCTCTGCTCCACAGCTTTCAACAGCGGACACTATACATTTGTTCCACCTCCTACTGCATAGTCAGGTTTAACGCTATTACTAGACTAGGATGTGAATGTCTGTGTGTTTCTGATCTCGAAATCTCTGCAGATTAGCTCAAGGTACCATATGAGCCATGCTAAATGAAGCCTTTTTATGTTTGCTTGCACACATGTGCAAGAAACATAGTGCCATCATCGGAGATTTCGGAGGTGTGTCACCCCCTCTTCCAATTCAGTCAGTGTGTTGGCAGGCGCAGCCAGTCCACTGATGCCTGCTGGAGCTGTCTATGACAGCTCCAAAATGCAGTGGCGTACAGTTGAAAGGGCAGTATGCTTCAGTGAGCAGCGATAAGATATCGCCTGCTCATGCGCAGCTCCCCACACACACACACAAACAGGCGCAGGCATACCCGTGTTGCCCCCCATGCACATTCTGTATAGCCGACAGGGTGCCCAATCCCCGTCGGCTGTGCTTTCGCCACCCAAAGCCTTCCATATGCCACGCTGGGTGCCCACCCCAGCATGGCAACTCATTAAGTATAGCTGATGGGGTGCCCAATCCCCGTCAGTTCCACTGTCCCCCCACCATACAGGGTGCCATGCTGGGAGCCCACCCCAGCGTGGCAACTGATGATATAACCGATGGGGGTGCCCAATCCCCTGTCAGCTCCACGTCCCCTCAACCAGCCATCCTTGTGCCACGCTGGGAGCCCACCCCAGCATGGCAAACGTCCCGTGTCGTCATTTTAGAAACAAAACACCTGAAAATTAAAAATTGTCCCTCAGCGCTTTTCTCTGGCCCTCTCCCACAACCCGCACCCACCCACTGCACACCCTGCCTCCCCACACCCCCCCTCACCCCATACTTACCTCCGGACCTCAGCGCGACGATCTTCGGTGGACCGGGAACATGTCTGCACTCTTCAAAGCCGACCGCGAACTGAGGAAATGCCGGTAAGCTGTATAATAGGATAGATAGGGTTTTTTCAACTTTATTGCATATCTCAGGCATTTTTTGGAATTTTTGCATAAAATTTTCAACATGGGGTTTTTGGGACCCCTTCTCATGAATGCTGTCACTGTCATGGCGTTACTCGGGCCTGAAGGGTGATTTCGCAGCCACTGCATGAAATCACCTTTCCAGAATGATTAACGAAATGACACTGCCAGTGTTCATAAGGTGGGCTCTCAAAAAGCCTATTTTGAAAATTTGGTGGAAAAATTCCAAAATGTTTGTTTAACTCAGTGCATTGTACAGTTCCTACGCAGGCTCGTAAGTTTGCGATTTTCAATATTTTACTCCAGATTTTCAACTTTGCAATTTTACCACACCTCCTTATGAATAGTACAGCTGTCATTTTTCACATCTCACCCAAAAGCGTATTTCCGCCCTATAGCGCACAATGGGCGCGAGTCGGTGTCGAAATCAATGTAGGACAAATTAAGAAAATCACAGTGACACTGTTCATGAGCAGAGGTCCTAAAATGGCTATGTTGAAAATTTGGTGAAAAATCCTAAAAATGACTGTTTTACGAGCGTGCGTTGCGCAGTTTCTACGCACGCTCATGAGTTTGAGAATTTTCAATATTTTCAATCCAGATTTTCAACATTACCATTTTATTACACTTCCTTATGAGCAGTACAGCTGTCATTTGTTACATCTTGCCCAAAACATGCTTCTGCCCATGTAGCGCACAATGGCGCAGTCGGTGTGCGAAATCAATGTATGGGACACATTAAGAAAATCACAGTGACACTGTTCATGAGCAGAGGTCTTAAAATGGCTATGTTGAAAATTTGGTGAAAAAATCCCTAAAAATGACTGTTTTACGAGCGTGCATTGCGCAGTTTCTACGCACGCTCATGAGTTTGAGAATTTTCAATATTTTCAATCCAGATTTTCATCTTTGCCATTTTATTACATTTCCTTATGAACAGTACAGCTGCCATTTTTCGCATGTTGCCCAAAATGTGTTTTCGCACATGTAGCGCTCAATGGTGCAGTCGGTGTGCAAAAGCAATGTTTGGGACAGATTAAGAAAATCACAGTTACACTGTTCATGAGCAGAGGTCTTAAAATCACTACGTTGAAAATTTGGTGACAAAAGTCCATAAAATGACTGTGTTACGAGTGAGCATTGTGCAGTTTCCACGCACCCTCGTAAGTTCATGACTTTGTATTATTTTCAGTCTAGATTTTCACCAGTGGCATTTTTCCACACTTCCTTATGAGCAGTACAGCTGTCATTTTTCACAACATGGTCGAAATGTGTTTTCACACTTTCAGCTCAGACATGCGTGGTCGTTGTGGGAAATCATTGTTCGGAACAGATAAAGAAAATCAGAGTGACACTGTTCATGATCGGAGGTCCCAAAATGCCTGTGTTGACAATCTGCTGTAAAAATTCCCTAAACTAATTACATTACGAGTGTGCGTTGCACAGTTTCTATGCATGCTCGTGACTTCACCAGTTTTTTTAATATTTTTACTGCAGATTTGCAACATTGCCATTTTTTACACCTCCCCATGAACAGTACAGCTGTCATTTTTTACATCCTGTTCGGAATGTTTTTGTACCTGTGGTGCTAAATGCCGTAGTCACTGTGCATAAGCAGCTTTTGGCTAGCAAACTGATATTGCCACTATTCATGAGGTGGGGTCACAAAAAAACCATGTTGAAAATTTGGAGTGAAAATACCAGCGAATGTCTGAGGTGTTAGGGTTTCCAACCATAATGCTCAACCCTGTAGAGATTGACAGGCATCATGGGTGTGACTTGGGATTCTCGCCTGTAATGTTCATACCATTCCACACCCTGCAGCCAATGAGAGGCATCGAGCAGTGCCTTGGACTCTTCGGCCCCAAAGTTCACCCCATTCTCCTATACAGCACCTATCTCACCATATTTCCTGATGGAATGGGGTGAGCATAAGGGCCAAAGACACCAAGGCACACCGTGACACTTGTTGGTGTCTGCAGGGTGGGGTGTGGTGAAGGTGTGGCTGTTATGCCTGATGACCCAAAGACACACCCCAATGCCTGTCAGTCTCTGCAGGGTGGTGGTGGGGTTGGCTTCAGTTCAATACTTCACTGCCATTCCTATTATGCAGCTCTGTAACTTCTACACTACCACTGCCAATGCCAGCAAGCAAACATTCAGCATTGACAAATGTTTGCTTGCATGCATGTGCAAGAAACATAGTGCCATCATCTGAGTTTTCAGAGGTGTGGCAGTCCTCTTCCAATTCAGTCAATGTGTTTGCAGGTGCGGCTGCAGTTCTCCAATGCCTGCTGGAGCTGTCTATGCAGCTCCAAAATGCAATGAAGTACAGTTGAAAGGGGAGCTACGCTTCGAAAGCAGCGATAAGATATCGCATGCTTAATGCGCCCCTACCACACACACACACACAGGCACGCATACTGTGTGCTCGCCCCAAGCAGAGGTTGCAGATATGCCACGCTGGTGCCCACCCCAGCATGGCCGCAACATTGTGTAGCTGATGGGGGTGCTCAATCCGCCGGCTCCACTGCCCCCAGTGCAGGGTGCCACACTGGGAGCCCACCCCAGCGTGGCAACAGATGCTATTGCCGACAGGGGTGCCCAATCCCCCATCTGCTCCACACCCCCCTGCCCCCACCAGCCATCCTTGTGCCACGCTGGGAGGTCACCTCAGCGTGGCAAACGTCCCTAGTCGTCATGTAAAGGAAAAAACTGAAACTTAAAACGGTCCCTCGCAGTCTCTGCCCCACCCGCACCCACCCACTGCACACCCTGCCTCCCCACCCCCCTCACCCCATACTTACCTCTGGACTCCGACACAATGATCTTATTGGACGAGAACACATCTGCACTCTTCAAAGCCGACCGCGAACTGAGGAAATGCCGGTAAGCTGTATAATGTAATGAATAGGGTTTTTTTCAACTTTGATGCATATCTCAGCCATTTTTTAGAATTTTTGCACCAAATTTTCAACATGGGGTTTTTGGGACCTCTTCTCATGAATGCTCTCACTGTCATGGCATTCATCAAGCCTGAAGAGTGATTTCGCAGTCACTGCGCAAAATCACCTTTCAGGACTGAGTAATGAAATGACACTGCCACTGTTCATAAGATGGGTTCTCAAAAAGCCTATGTTGAAAATTTGGTGGAAAAATTCCTAAAAATGACTGTTTTACAAGCGTGCGTTGCGCAGTTTCTACGCATGCTGATAAGTTCACAAATTTTCAATATTTTCACTCCAAATTTTCAACATTGTCATTTTACCACACCTCCTTATGAGCAGTACAGATGTCATTTTTCACATCTTGCCTAAAACGTGTTTCCACCCATGTAGCGCACAATGGAGCAGTCGGTGTGCGAAATCAATGTATGGGACACATTACGAAAATCACAGTGACACTGTTAATGAGCAGATGTCTTAAAATGGCAATGTTGAAAATTTGGTGAAAAAATTCCTAAAAATGACTGTTTTTCGAGCGTGCATTGCCCAGTTCCTACACACACTCGTAAGTTTACAAATTTTCTATATTTTCACTCCAGATTTTCCACATTTCCATTTTATTACACTTCCTTATGAACAGTACAACTGCCATTTTTCACATGTTGCCCCAAATGTGTTTCTGCACATGTAGCGCACAATGGTGCATGCGGTGCTTGAAAGCAATGTTTGGGACAGATTAAAGAAATCACAGTTACACTGTTCGTAGTAGAGGTCTTAAAATGGCTATGTTGAAAATTTGGTGATAAAAGTCCACAAAATGACTGTGTTACGAGTGAGCATTGTGCAGTTTCCACGCACCCTCGTAAGTTCATGACTTTGCAATATTTTCAGTCCAGATTTTCACCAGTGGCATTTTTCCACACTTCCTTATGAGCAGTACAGCTGTCATTTTTCACAACATGGCCGAAATGTGTTTTCACACTTTCAGCTCAGACATGCGTGGTCTCTGTGGGAAATCATTGTTCGGGACAGATAAAGAAAATCACAGTGACACTGTTCATGATCGGAGGTCCCAAAATGCCTGTGTTGACAATCTTCTGTAAAAAATCCCCAACCTAATTACATTATGGTGTGCATTGCACAGTTTCTATGCACGCTCGTGACTTCACCAGTTTTTTTAATATTTTTACTGCAGATTTGCAACATTGCCATTTTTACACCTCCCATTAACAGTACAGCTGTCATTTTTCACATCCTGTTCGGAATGTGTTTTTGCACCTGTGGTGCTAAATGCCGTAGTCGCTGTGCATAAGCAGCTTTCGGCTAACAAACTGATATTGCTACTGTTCCTGAGGTGGGGGTCACAAAAAAAACATGTTCAAAATTTGGATTGAAAATACCAGCGAATGCCTGAGGTGTTAAGGTTTCCAACCATAACGTCCCACCCTGTAGAGAATGACAGGCATCAGGGGTGTGACTTGGGATTCTTGCCTATAATGCTCATACCAGTCCACACCCTGCAGCCAGTGAGAGGCATCGAGGTATGCCTTGGACTCTTCGGCCCCAAAGTTCACCCCATTCTCCTATACCACACCCATCTCACCATGTTTCCTGATGGAATGGGGTGCGCATAAGGGCCAAAGACCCCAAGGCACAGCGTGACACTTGTCAGTGTTTGCAGGGTAGGGTGTGGTGAAATGGCATGGCCATTATGCCTGATGACCCACAATTCACACCCCAGTGCCTGTCAATCTCTGCAAGGTGGTGGTGGGGTTGGCTTCAGTTCAATACTTCACTGCCATTTCTGTTATGCAGCTCTGTAACTTCTACACTACCAATGCCAATGCCAGCAAGCAAACATTGGCATTAACAAATGCTTGTTTATTGCTAGATACATACCACACTCATATTCTGAGCAGCACTGATCAGTGCTCCTGCACAAGTGGAAACAGCACTGAATCCAGAGTCCTGTCATGAAGAACTACTGGTCTGTAGCCTCAGAAGGAGCGTAGACTCAGTGAACATTGTGATTTTGATCCTGCAAGTGAGTCTTCCACTGCCAATCCTGGGGGCCTGGGTTGCAGCACAAGTGGTTAAATTATGGTATGGATTATGGTTTCAAAACTACTTCAAATATATACATTTTCTGAAGCCTTTGATATCTGATATATGTTTTACTGTTACTTTGCAATTGTGTTGATCTTAACAAAAAAATTTATTTTTGTATAGTTTTTTGTATGTGGTCTTTGCATTTGCTTGTCATTTGAACTTGTACAGTGCTCAGAGCCTTTTTGGAAAGGTTTGCCTTTGAAATAAAGCTGGTTGCACTGGATATAGTAGGGAAGGAGGAAGTCACTGGATCACCAGATATTACAAATAACTATTTTTAAAGAGCAAGTCATACCAAAGAGCTGCTTGTTTAAAAGCACTAAATCAGCAAGTCTTTAGAATTTTTTTCACCCTGTCACCTTTAAGTAATTTAATTTAATTTCACTCAATCGCAACTTCCTTACTGTGACAAACCCTGCGGTGAGGGGGCCCCAGGTCATGTACATGGTGCTGACACCACATTTGGCAAACTGTGGTGATCCAGTATAATTGGGTTGGGGCGAATGCTGGGATACTCCATATCAGCTGAGCCACAGAGGCCTCTGCTCTCTTGGACTCGGTAAGGAAAGTACTATTTTCCTCACTGCACTTGGTAGTCAATAACCAGATAATGTTTAACAAAGAACATAGCTTTACTAACAGATATTGGCCTGGAAGAGAAATAATTATTGCAACCATAAAACCATGCCCAGATGCCATTTCTTAAGAAATAAAACAATTTTGTGCTAAGTCAAAAGGCTGTCCAGTATGGGATGCCCACAGCTTACTTCCTGTGGCAGGGCTCTCCAAGGGGAGAGACCAAGATCCACCTGAGGCCCCAGCCAAGACTTATATCTTGAGCATCATTCCAGTGGAGTCAAGGGGCTTCATTAAGCTTCTGGACCAAGGGTTTGTTCCTTAGGTTTCCCCCAGGAGTTGTGGACGTAGAGTGACGCTAGTGCGGGTCATGCACTCTTCCGCACCTAACCAACAGATGTTCCCTGTTGTCTCCGCCCACTACTTTGGTGGTCCTGGCCTGTGTACACCCAGTCTCCACAGGAGTCGCTAGCATGCTGGGATGCCACAATCCCCACAATACACCCCGTAGTATCCAAGTATGAATCCACTTCTTTCATTTGATAACACAGTGGCTTTTTAACCAAGCAAGTACCCCTCAAATATGTTGCTTGTCATCATAACAAGTTATATTATACGCATTGTACTTTTTGGTGTAACTGAATACTGAGTTTGATTTAGAGCATGGTATTGTATTACTCAGTAACAGATGTTGTTGTAATTTTGTGGAACATCATGCAGCCCACTACTGAAAATGTGCCTCAGATTAGTAGTGAATTTCCTGAATGAACATATTAAAGGGACACTGTCAACCCTTTTTTGCATCACAGTGTTTCTACTTGAAACCCTACATTTAATGATTGCTTGGCTTTTCTAAAATTCATTGATGTTGCAGGTTGTGTTATCTGTTTCCTTTTGTAGTAAAACTGAAACTCATGCCAACGGTGTAATTATAGTCAACCTTGTTTTGTTTACAGTCTTTGATCTACTCTTATTGTATACTTCCTGAACATAAGACATGCCCCCTCTGCATCTAGAGCTGGACAGACTCACCGGGATACCCTGAAATTTTCAGGTAGGCCCCCTCTGTTGGGTATCTGGCCACCTTCTAAATGCTGAGAATCATTTATTAGTTTGTTTTATTAAATGGGGTATTTTGGACCCTGCAAGTAAATATAAGATGATGCAATACTAGTGTATCAAATGTATGTGGAATACTGACATAGGTATTTCACCTTGGCCCTCCATATTAATTTTTACATGGGCCCCTGTAGTAACTTTCCAGGTGGGTTCCTGTACCTCAGTCTGGCCCTGACTGCATCATGAGTGGCTAGGCTGTGTTGGGGGCTGTTTTCAATTCCTGGAAAGATGCAGTGAAACTGATCGATTACAGTAAAAACGTTTTGTCTGGTGACACCAGTATGGTGGACAGTCTGTTTTTCACTTAAAAAAGAGAATCAGAATTAAACCACCAGCTATAGCAGCAATCTCTATAGAATGTGAGCAATCATAAAGTGTTTTTTTTTTAACTAGAAACAAGCTGAGGCAAAGGGGGTTGACAGTGTCCTTTTAACAACACACAGCTTCCCTAAACACTGCATCACTGACTGGTTCAAGGTTTCATAAAATGGCTGTTGCTTTGATCTAATATTGGTCTAGTTTCAACATGGATATATCTGGATGGTGGACACCTCCAGGTTAATTCAACACCTTGTTTAAAAGATTTTTGATGGGTGTTTACACTATGAAGGACCCTGCACAGCTATGTTGCCATTAAAGACACCAACAGCCCTTCCGAACAGTAATATTTTATTGTCATTCTTACTGATTTTTGCCCTTTTATCTCCAGACAAGCTCCAAGTCCTCCTGTCATTTTGTTCTGAGCCTGTATCTCACCTGAGGAGCCCTCATGGATACAACTCCTCACCCTCACCCTTCCAGCCATTGCTACTGCAAGCCCTAGGTGGCGCTATCCCAAGGGCTACTACCCCTGCCTGTATGGCTAGCGACAGGTTAAGGGGCCCAGGTCCTATGATGGGTGCCTCCACCCAGAGGTCGGGGTTGGTACTGGTTAACCTAGCTTGGACACAGCACTCTGCGACACTGTGACTCACCCTTTTCTCCCACCAGTGGCACACACAGTACACAACAGTGACTTTTACAATACCCTGATAAGCAAACCACTTACACTTGTGTTGCATTTACCCTCTGGACTGGTTCCTTCAACTTGACTGTGGGACCCCTGTAAAATAAGATGATGCAGTACAGTAGCCATAATGCAATAGCTTTAGTATAAACTGACACCACAGTCAAGGTAAATTTGCAGAAACAAGCAGATCTGATTTTATTCAGGGAGCTGTAACAAGGAAGGGAAAATCAGGTTAATTGGTTAAACACATCAATAATCACAGTACTGTACATGCACTTAAGAGTCCCACATAGTCACACTCTGGGTACCCAGGATGGATAAAGGGGCTAGCCAGGTTCGGTGCAGCTGGTTGGGGCCCTGTGATGGAAAAAAGAACATGCACACCCAAATTGTAATCCGGAGCCAGATGGCTCAGTTTGTGGAAAGAGAAGCACAAGCAAATGAGATGACACACTTTGATTTAATGAAATGTGCAGGGAACTACCCTGATAATTACTCACGATACCAGGGCTAAACACAGGAAGCCTGATGGATGATCTCTCTGGGTTGTCAGAAGAAGCAGGGTCCCTTTGAGGAGGGATCTTTCTGTGCAGAAAGGTATTGAGGCAAGACCCTCATGGCGGGGCCTATCTGCGCCAGGCAGCACGGATTCAGTCCGATTTGGGCTGGTGAAAAACTACTTCCAGCTCTAGCACAGTTTACAGCAATTGGGGAAACCAGAACACGATCCCCTTCCAGCACATAACACATTTATATGTACCAGGCCAGCTGCTGCTCGAACTCCAATTGCAAAACACTGCAAAACCCGGGAGCACTCACAGCAGCTTCAGTCCCTGACAGGCCGATCGTTCTTCAGCAAAATCTTTGGTCTTCTACAGGCAAGCCTGGTTCTCACACTTCTTTCTTTTCAGAGACTCAGGATCAGCCCGATGAGCCCTCACTAACGGCTGCAGACCGACTTTAGGGCCTCCCACATGCTTCCCATACGAACTACATGCCACAACAGCATGGAGCTCCTTCTCCTCTCACAGTCACCTCGCATCTGGCTTGTCAGCAACAGTTCAGGGCATTTTTTTTCTACCGCTAACCTAGAGAACATTCAAGCCCCTCCACCCACCACTGACTTCTTAGAGCAGACACCACCAAGTAAAATCACAGTATTGTATAAAAGTTATCTTGATGACAAATGAAATGCAACAGAATGGACACCTGCTTTACTCCCTACAGAGACAGAGTGACCTGACCACACACAGGGACCCAGAACCAATGGCTTTTCTCCAGTTTTGCTACCCCCCCCCCGTCCATCAGTCGAAGCCTGCTACATCACAATACAAACAGTTCAAATGAGAAGTGGGATACGGGTATATTAGGCGCTACCGGCATCTCTTAATCTCTCCAGGTCTGACTGTTCTGTTGCCGATTGTCTTGTCTCTTTCCTTTTCAGGTTTGTCTCATGCAAGAAACACCTCCCATTATGAACATACAAAGGGGCTATAAGAAATGAAATGGAAACATCAGACAGTGCCCTCTACTTTACAACTTCCACCACACTGAAACAGTTCAAACAGATAAATGAACAGTACAGATGGTGCTACTGGCATCTCTTTGGCACTATCGGCATCTCTTCATCTATCCGCTCCATTCTGTTTCTGATTTTCATGCTCACTCCTTCCAGGTTTGCCTCACATATAAAGCAACTATGGGCTGCATGTCCATTGGCTCACACTGTGGACCAATAGGTACAGCCTACCTCTGATGTCAGTCGGCGGCGGTTGGGTGGTAGTTGGGCGGTGTGCTGCCACCGCTGCTGACCAGGGGGGAGCAGGGTGGTGGGGATCAGTGGGTGGGTGGGGAGAGGGGTCCACTGGACCACCAGGGATATGGGTTATCTCATTCTTTAACTTAAGCCCACAAACGGGCAGAAAGCGGTCCACTGGACCACCAGGGATATTGGATTTCTTTTTATACACCAAAGCCTGCGATCAGGCAGAAAGTGGTCCACTGGACCACCAGGGATATTGGATTTCTGTTTATACACCGAAGCCCACGATTGAGCAGAAAGTGGTCCACTGGACCACCAGGGATATAGGAGTCACTGATTATTTAATATGTAATCCCGCGATCGGGCAGGAAGCGGTCCAGTGGACCACCAAGGATATAGATTTCTTGGATTATTTACTGAAGCCCACGATCAGGCAGACAGCGGTCCACTGTACCACCAGGGATATGGGGGACTTTATTTCATTTTCTAATGCCCGCGATCGGGCTGTGGGGCACACTGCCGTGCTGCAGGGGGCATCGGTCCCTGACGGCTGCTGCCTGGCAGGGTGCCAGGCGCAAGTCATCATGGATCGGCGCACCTACATGCAAATGGGGCCATAATGACATGCAAATGGCCCATTTGTGCCCTGCATAAATTATGGACTCATTTGCATGTCAGCTTTTGACTATCGCGGTTGATGCGCCTTGTGCAATGGAACTTGCGCTAGCGCATCCCCATGCTCCACTCTGGCCACTGGTGCTCATGTGCACTGAGGGTGGCCAGGGTGCAGTATTCAACAATGCTGGGCCATGGTGCAGCTCCGTTGAATATCGCTCAGTCCACGCCCCTGCACAGCCAAGTTGAGCTCGCCCAGGCTTGGCCACAGCCTGGCGCGAGTTTGAATATCTGGCCCATATATGCAGCTTATTTATTCGGTTGACTTCCTGACTATGTAATCTTCTATTGTTGTTTAAAGTAACAGTGTTCATGCAATAACCACACATTTACAGCTTTAATCACCGCTTGGTGTTCCTGTGGCACATTAAAGGGAACGTGAACTGGTCACTTATGTGCAGCTGCTTGAAATGTCTCTATTTCCATAACTTATATTCGTACCTCTGAAGGATACCTATGTAACTGTGCATGAATAAAAGCTGAAGCTGTCAGCTGTGTTTTTTATTATTTCCTTTGTATGGACAACATTCTGTGCATTTCATTTAACCAAGAATTTGGAGTTCTGACTATGTCACATCATGGTTTCAGAACCATTAGTTCATGCTCACATTTCTGAAAACATGAAGTGACAATCTAAACTCCTAATTCTTGGTTTTATGAAAGGAACTACACAGAATGTTGTCAATACAAAGAAAACAATACAAACACAGCTGACAGCTTTAGTTTTTATTCAAGTACAGTTAAATAGCTGTCTTTCAGAGATATGAATATAATGTAGGTGAAAAGACATTTCAAGCAGATGCACATAGGTAATCAGTTCCTGTATCCTTTCATGTGTTTACAATTCATTCTTGTGTCGACCAAAAACAGGAACTAATTTAAATGCATTACCTTGCACAAACATGGACCGTGGTATGCTAACAGCTATTCATTGTTGGTTCTGTTGTGAGCTCTGTTTATTTTTAAATTATAGTTATGCTATATTTTTATAAATAAGAACAGAAACTGAAAGGGGGAGGTGATACATAATCACCCTTTCAGGGAATGAATGGCTGGGCAGCAGAGACAGAAGATGGTAGTACCTGTGAAAGCACTTGTCAGATGAAATACGTTTGGGAGACTTGTCCGCATTTACACAGTAACATAGGAAGATTCTCTTCTGAAGTCTATTATCCTGTCATGATAGAGCACAAGGGCAGAGGTTATCAAGGATCACAATAAATATTACATTCAGCAGGTCAGTAGAGTACATACGTGAACATTTGTGAAGGACAGAGAAGCTAACAAAAGTAAAACAACTTTTTAAAAATTGAAAGTATTTATTTAAAAGTAATTTCAGTATTTCTCCTGGATCTATCACCGCATCTAATAAAACATTTGAAAACATTATAGCGAGGTACAATTCACCTTGCATCCAATACTTGTTCTACATACAGAATTTCACAACCACATTATTTATTATTCAGGAGGTGTGCATGAATACATGTACACAATGTCCATCTTGTAGAGTTACATTTTATTTCCACTTCCTTATTAGGTTTCTAAGCTTCTTATGAAGACGGCAGCTGCTTTTCTGCTAAAAACAAAAAAATGAAAAAGACATGTAATGTTCATACACACAGTTCATATCTAACAAGTTAAAACCATGGCCTTCTCTCTGTCTGAATTCTGTTCAAAACTTGCTGACCACACAATGAATTATTATATAGGACAACACTGGCTAAATGCAAGTTATGCATGGTGATTCTTACTGGATGTGTTTTCTTAATAACAAAGTTTATCTAAATTCTATTCCATTTTCAGAGCAATTGAGCAGATTATGTTTGACAGTTCTCTGTCATTTTAAAATATTAATCATACTGCATGATGCCCTGGTCACAATGTAACATAAATTGCAATTCCTGCATCCTTATACTGCAGTATAGAAGTTGCATATTATAGCGTGAGGAGGTGGTCCAGACCAGTTTAAGTGCTCATTTCCCATGTGTATCTGAGTCTTACTTTCTCAAATGGTAGGCTAATCACTTCAGTAGCAAGTCTTTGGCAGTAATCACCAGTCACACTCATAAACTTCTTTCTTCTGCCACAGTTCCAAGGCTGGATATCAGACATGTCAGACTTCTTCAATAGGCAGTGCGATTAATGGAGAACATGGCAGGAAAGCCAGCTGAGCATTTTACCACAGATCCCCCCATGCTACTTCAGGGAGCAACTGCTCGAAAGCTCAAGCTGTTCATTCTTCTATTCCAAGTCTTACTGACCTACTGCTTCAGGCAGTTCTGGGCATTTCTCTTGAAATCCAAAATGTTTGGTTGGCAAATAGGAGCTGTAAGTCACATTAAGGGTGCCACCTTTAGGTCCATCTAGGTGCCAGCACCAACAATTACAGAGTATCTCTGCTAAGCTGTACTCCAGGCTTCATTATGCCTGGGGCTGTACCTCCTGATACTGGTTTTAGGCAGTACTAAAAACTCTGCAGCAGGTGAACTAGAAGTTCTCCACATCTTGTTGTCTCCAGCCTACTTCCTGCCTTCACCAGAGCAGGTACTCTGCAAGCAGTGCTGTGTCACAGTGGCAGAGCTGAGGACATCAGACTGTAAGTCAGACGTTCTTTTGGACTTCTTTTCTTCATGGACAACAAAGAGTCTTGTAGACAGTAATTGAGCTAAATTGAGCTGCTTCTGAGTGGGTTCCCATCTCAGCCATGCAAGCTGTACAGACAGTCCCCACTCTCCGCAGTGTTTTTCCTACGGTTTCTGGCCAGAATTCCTCCCCACAAAACCCATGGGGACATGATCCATTTCAGGTCACCAGTAGTTTGACTGGTCTGAATACTGAAAGTTAGGGGCCCAACATATTGACCACCATTAAAATGTCCGATCAGCAATAAAAGCAGGTTAGACAAATGTATCTATCTTTACTATAACACCAGACAAACAACAAGATATTCACACTTCCTAAAGAGGCTCTCTTTGTGCAAGCAGCAACTGCAGCATGTTGCAGATTCACACTTTCTAGCTGGTCACAAGTCTTCATTCTCTCAGATACAGCACCGACTAATTTCTAAACTCAGGTTAGCCATGCTCTTAAATAGACAGGCATGAGGCTCACTCACTATGGCACTATCGTGCCAGTAGATATAATAACTTAAGACAGGATGCCTGACAGTGGACATTAAGGATCCCATGAAAATAGTATAGTGAATCCAAGTTTTTAGGGGTATTACTACAGCATCATAGAAATTACTTCCTCCAAAACCTTATTGCCACGTTGACGTTGCTCAGCTTCTCTTACATTAATAATTGCACAATGATATGTTAAAATCCTGTAACCTCATTGGTCAAAAAATACTGCATTGCCTACAGCTGAAGAATTGCATTTATAAAAAACATTATAAAATAGGTAAAAGAAATCCTTCACCCTGATTGGTCAAAAGACGTGTCCTCACCTGTCAACAAACTGAAAGGTGGCACTACTTTCCTAATACCTTAACCTCCATAGGTGAAAGGGCAGCAATATCACTGAGCAACAGATGTCTTCCATTTGAGAAATAAATGAAAATGTGTTTATTTTTTTTTTACATTAAATTCCTCAGCTGTGGGTAAAGCAGGATTTACCCACACTCATGTGACATGTTTTGATCAATGAGGTTACAGTATTTTCACACACCATTGTACAATTTTGAATAACTCAGATTTATTTGAATAACACTGTAACTTGCATACATGTAAGTCAAAATATAGTTCTTTGCAAGAAGGAGTAATATAGTGTTACACCATCTGAAATTAGTATGAAGTATGCAAATATAAGAAGAGTATATTCATTAATAATTCTAGGATATAGAGACTACTGGGTGTGCATAGAGTTGCTCGTACAGTATTTTGTATAGTGTGTAGTGCAGTATAAAATGTGTGCATGACTACTTTTGCTTTCAAAATGAAACTGACTCATACAGTCTACAGAGATTACAGAGTGCTGTTCAACCAGAGTAGGGTATACCACATTTCATGACCTTTGGAAATGAGGTACAACAGCATTTTGAAAGGGAATTCTAGATGGAACAACACTCCACTACACACTATATTATGTTTTCAAACATCATTGAACTAATGAATCCAGTTTTTTTAATTGACATATGCAACATTTTTAATGCTATACTTTTGCAATGAATGGTTATCATTAGTTTACAGTATTTTATGTATTTATTTATTTAGAAAAGTTAGTAGGATAGGGGTTAATTCCATTTGTATAAAAAATGTATTTTAATGTTGTGGTGAACTGTGATATATTGTGAATTCATTTTTACGACTAAAAAAGTAATTTCTAAAAAATTGATTACACATCAAAATACTATCACTGAACCGATTTTAAAAGATTGATAATAAAACAGTTATCAATGACCTTTAGATTTGTGTCATTTTGTTCGCTTTGCTGTTATGAGAAGGTATGATGAATGACAGTAGCCATTGATGCCAACACATATTTAAAATCATGAAATGTTGCCAGTTATGAAATAATGAGAGTGTGTGTCTTCTGGGATTTACACATGACAGGTGGGGATAACACAAAATGCACCCGAGTGACTTGAAATGCATGAAAAGTCTATAAATCTCAATACTGCATGTGCCATGAAGTACATTGTTGTGATTATAAAACAATCCTAATGTTGTTATAAAAATGAATAAGGTTCATAGGTTGTCTGTTGCATTCGGACCACTGCCAGCCATGGTGGGAATCATGAGGGTTTACATCATGGCTGGCAGCAGACCACATTTATAAAAAAATTCTTCTGTTGTTATAAATATGAATAAGACTCTGGGCTAAAAATACAGTCCTTCATTGAATATGGCATTGGGAAAGCTTCACAAAATCTTGTTTTTAGCTTCACTAACAGCCCCAAAACTCACCTGAGAGCACCAAAAACCCCAGAGCTTCTGGGGGCCTGGGGGCCCCCTGACCCTCGGCTTACTTTGTTAGGGGCAAAGGGGCCCTCATCAGACTGCCTGCCCGAGGCCCTGGAATTGCTAGCTGCAGCCCTGAGTATAATATTAGGTATAAGGTCAGAAACAGGGCTGGGGGGATGCTGTCAGGCAAGCCAAGGACATGAAAAAGCATGATTTAAAACAAAAAGAACCTCTTTGCCTGCAGCCACTGCTCTCATTATCTCTCTTGCCAGATCCCCTGTAAAAGTCCTAGAGTGGAGACTGGATGAAGACAGGATGCCACTGTTACTGGTACCTTCTTAATTCCCCATGGCTGCAAGTCCCTGGATTGGGGAACCAGGAGGCAAAAATAGTCATTAGACTACTGCTGGGACTCCCAAAGAGCCTGTACATGTAGACCCCCATTTTAGCCCTTTTTAACAGTTTGCTGGAAACAGATGAAGTACCAAAGGACTGGAGGAGAGCAAATATAGTACCTCTCCACAAATAGTCATTAGACTACTGTTGGGACCCCCAAAGAGTCTGTACTTGTAGACCCCCATTTTAGGGTTCTATACACATTTCACAGGTTAACCAAGATGAGAGGCAATACCTGGCCTAGATCAGCTTTATCAAGCTCAATTAAGACTTGTATGGCCTCCTCAAAGGGCTTCAACACACAGCAGAGGTCTCCTCTTTACCACTAGTTAGGGCTGGTGTTCACATCTCCTTTATTAATTCTGTACTGAACTGTACATTGGTTGATGGTCTTTTGTTGCTCAAGCAGGTGTTGCATCAAGTAATAGGTGGAATTTCACCTTGTTGGCAGGGAGAGCAGTTGGGTGCAGGTGAAGCTTGTACAGCAGTCAAAGAAGGAAAGGAAGGTAGTAATGGAGGGAGAAGAAGGGTGGTAATCTGGGGACTCCATAATTAGGGTATTCACTGGGGAAAGAAGGGGCTCAAATGAGGTAGGAAGGTGGTCTGCATACATAGTAGAGCCTTTCCAGCCACAGGAAGCGGGCCAGGGCAGATACAGAAAGAAGGAGGACCAGGGGATTTTGTGTCAGTCAAGCCAGCCACTACGAGCTGGCTGGAGGTGCACCAATTGGACACAGAGGAAGGAAGCCAATCAGAAGCAGCTATGGGAGATACATAAGCCAAGCAGGCATTAAAGCTGCTCAGCTGTATCCCGCATGAGCTGTTTTCCCAACCACAGGAAGTGGGCCAGGGCACTGGGCAGAAGAGACCCTTCAGGAGAAGAGTGGCAGTAGAAAAGAAGCATTTCCTGGCTGCATGAAGTGGGACAGGAGCACTGGGCAGAGGCAGATCAGGGAGCATTCTAGACCACAGGAAGCAGGCCAGGGCAGAAACAGCAAGGAGGGGAACCAGAGGATTTTCTCCAGCACACCCATCCTTCCCAGACCTCTATGAAATACCTGGGGAGGGTGTAATAAGATCATCAGGAAGGATCTCATTGGTGGACAGCAAACAAGCGGGAAGAAGCTGTGCACTTCAACCAAAAAACTGAAGGGAGTTGGACTTGGAGGAGAATTAGTATCTGAACTTAAGCTCATAGCTGAAAAGATGGGTGAGATCTGGGTGGTTGCTTATATTTCCAGCTAATTGAGGAATGTATTAATTGCCTTGAAGAAAAATTAGTTGGGGAAGGGAGATCTGTTTTATGACCAAGCCACACTCTTCTGGCATTTGGGTTGGTCATGTAACTTTGCTTACTAGCCAGTCAGCTTTTGCTATCTTTTGTAACAGACATGCACCTCATTTTGGTAGTTGGGTTGGTTATTTAATTTTGCCTACTAGCCAGTCACCTCTTACCTGCTAGCAAATCACCATTTTCCTTGTTATTGGATTGATCTACTGTATGGGTAAGCAAGGGGGCATTTACTAATTGTTTTGAGGGGCCCCATAAAGAAAGAAAAATGAGGAGGGACAGGAGGAAAGGGGCTTGGACCAGGGGATAGAATCATAGGGAATGGGGCTGGCAGGGGTTGGGACAGCAGCAGCAGACTCCCTCTTGGTAGGAGTAGGAGAAGGATGTTACAAGGCATTGACAAGATATAGGGGAGGCACGGGGGAGAATAGTGGGATGCAATGGTTGCAGGGCTGCTGTTTTCATGAGCACCCTGTGGGAGCTAGGAGGCTGTGCTATCTGCCAAAAGATAGGGTGGCTGGAGGCAGAGTTATCATGTTTGAGGTGGAATCTTATAGAGATTTCCTCAGGCATAAGAACGGAGCAGGAAGAGTGGCAAACAGACAAGGATAGAGTCTCTAAAACTACAAGTGTGACAATGGGAAAAGGACAAAAATGGGCAAGAGTTGGAAAGGAGGGACCCTTTGAACAGAATAATAGGGTTGCAGTCTTGGAGACTCAAGGAGGGAGGAGATACTCAGTGGGAGAGGGATTGCCAGGAAAAAGACTCAAGAGGGAGGAGATACTCTGCAGTGGGAAGGAGCGACCCTGGGAGGTGACTGGATAAAGCTCAGGAAAAGCAGACAAGAAGGAGAAAGAGGGATCACAAAGATGTGAGAAAGATCCAGTGACCAGGAAGGAAGGAGGGTGAGGGTACACTGGAGGGACAATCACAGGAGGAGGAAGCAGTGGCAACAGAGACAGTGGGGCCCATGCCAGAGAGAGAGAGAGAGAGAGAGGGAAGACCCCAACATCAGAACTCTGTAAAATGCACAGGTTGGATCAGAAAGTGCAGAATTATTGAGAACTCCACTGAAATGGTTAGGCAGAAGGAAGGCCCCAGAAATCAGAGGAAGGGGAGGACCCCATAGCAGGACCGTAAAAATGCACAGATAGGATCAGCAAGTGAGGGACCTTTGAGAACTGCGTTGGAACAATGCGGGGTGGGAGAAAGGATGCAGGAGATGGGGACTTCTGCAGAAAAAGTTGAAGACAAGGAGCAAGGAGCTGAAATGAAGCTGTGGGAAAAGGGGATGGAGGGGAAATCCCCTGGAGGGGGTGTTCAGATGGAGCAGGGCACAGGGCAGAAAGTGGTACAGAGGAATCAAGGAACCAAACACTGGCTCAAGGAGACGAACAAGAGGAGGAAAATGGGGAAGAAAGTAAAGGTAAGGATAGGGATAACTTGGAAAAGGGAAAGGGTGGGAGAAATGCAGTAGTGAGAGGTGCCCAGGAGGAGGAAGGGGATAGGGTGTTAATTATAGGGGACTCTATTATAAAAGGTGTTACATGGGGAAGAAGGGGATGCAGACGGGGAAAAATATGGGTGAAATACCTGCCAGGAATGACGGTGGCAAATGTCATACACTGGATCCCTTCAAGGGGGAAGGCACTGGATGAGAGAACACATCTGCTGTTCTACTTAGGGACAAGGAGTAGTGTGATGGAGGTGCAGGCATGGTTATGAGACTGGCCAGGTTCTACAGCAGCTTGGATTTCAAAGCGTTGACATTCTCCAAGGTACTGCTAGTACCAAGGGCCAGCATAAAGGTGAAACAAAGAATAGATGAATTTAACATTTGGTTAGCAGGATGGTGTACTCAAAGGGGATATGGAGTAGTAGGAGATTGGGGAACAACATGGAGGGACAATAGCCTCTATGCCCTGAATAGGCTGCACTTAAATAGGGAGGGGAAAGCAGTGCTCAAATGTAAACTGGAAGATTATGTTGAGAAGCACTATCATTTAAACTAAAGTGGGGAGACAAGGGGAAACTCTACCTGTAAGACATGGCATGGAGGGCAGCATGCTCCCAATAGGCAAGTAGACTGAGGGTGGGGAATATAGGGGGTGTAGCAAATGGAGAAGATGGGGTTGGAGGGCCACGTGTACAAATGCCAGAAGTCTGGGTAGGAAGATTCCAGATATAGCAGCAGCAATGACTGAGGTGAGCCTTGACATTGTGGGAGTAACTGAAACCTAGTGCCATCGAACGCAAGGATGGGACATGGAGATACCAGGATATACACTTTTCAGAAGGGACAGGGAGGAAAGGGGGGTGCACTGTATGTAAAGGAGGGTATCCGGGTGACAGAATTACAGGGCAAATGGGGGGAGGCTGAAGGACTATGGGTCTCCTTGGCTGCGGGGAAAGGAGAGATGGTGTATGCTGGGGTGGTTTACATGCCCCCAGCACAGCAGGAATCTGTGGATAGAAGCATGGTTGACAAATCTGTGAGAATGGCTGCTAAAGGTGAGGTGGTGCTGATGGGAGACCTGAACCTACCAGATGTGGACTGGGACACCCTATCAGCATCATCTATCAGCAGCAGAGAAATATTAGACTCCCTGCAAATGGCTGTCCTAAGGCAACTGGTCAGGGAGCCAACCAGGGCAGGAGCTATTCTCAATCTGGTCCTGGCAAATGGGGATAGGATAAGAGAGGGGTCGGTGGGCGAACACCTTGGTATGAGTGACCACAACACACTTTGGTTCACAATAAGGAACACTGTGGATGTTCACCGGCCTAAGTTGAAGGTGTTTTATTTTTAGAGAACAGATTTCAGGAAAATGGGGAATTAGTGGGGACGGCTCTGGAGGGGTGGAGGAGTTAACAGATGTGAAGGACATGTGGGAGAAGGTAAAATAAGCTATTGTGGGGCCACTGACCTATGCACCAAGAGTAAATAAACATAGAAGGAGGAGGAAACCCTGTAGTTTAATAGAGTTCTAGCAGAAAAGGTCAGGGTGAAGGGTAATACTTTTAGGAAGTTAACACAAGCTGAAGAGGACTTGGAAAGGTACCAGGTAAGCCAGAGAGCAGCAGGGGTAGAAGTGAGGAGGGCGAAGGCATGAACAGAGGAGAACATAGCTAGTGCAGTCAAAAAAGAGGATAAAACCTTTTTTAGGTATGTCAGTGAAAGGAGGAAGACTAGGCAGGGAATACTCTGCCTAAAAACAAGCAATGGTGAACTGATACAAGGGGACAGAGAGAAGGCAGAGCTAGCGAACAACAATTTTTGCTTGATGTTCACTAAGGAGGAAGATGGGGTGGGCAGCAGAGCAGGAGAAGCCAAGGGAGTGGATATGAGTCCATTTCAGATGGAGGAGACTCTGGGAGAATTAGGCTACCTGAAGGTGGACAAGGTGATGGGGCCAGATGGGGTGCACCCAGGGTGTTGAAGGAACTTAAAGATATACTGGCGGCACCTTTGACTGCACTCTTCAACAGGTCCCTGGAGTCTGGAGTGGTACTGGAGGACTGGAGACAGGTGAATGTGATCCCTCTGCATAAAGGGGGGAGGGAGGAAGAAGGGTAATTACAGGGCTGTGAGCTTGTCATTGGTGGTGGGCAAGCTCATGGAGAAACTACTGGAAATCAGGATCGACAATTATCTGGAGGTAAGCGGCCTGATGAATCCAAGGCAACATGACTTTACCAGGGGTAGATCCTGTCAAACAAACTTGCTAGAGTTGTTTGATGAGGTCACCAAGGAACTGGATTGGGGAGGGCAATGGATGTTGCTTATTTGGATTTCAAAAAAGCATTTGACTCCATGCCACACAGGCAACTGCTGTACAAGCTGTCATGCCCAGATCTAGGTAGAAGGTGGTTCAATGGACGGGAAACTGGCTGGTTGGGCAGGAGACAGAGAGAGTCACTGTAAATGAGGTGGCATCAAGAAAGGGCAAGGTCACCAGTGGGGTCCCTCAGGGGTTGGTATTAGGGCCACTACTGTTCAATCTATTCATAGGGGACATCGCGGAGGGCCTTGAAGGGGAAATGAGTCTGTTTGTGGATAATATGAAAGTCTGCAATAGGGTGGACACTCTGGAAAGGGTAGGAAGAATGTGGAGGGATCTGGGGAGGCTCGAGGAATGGTCAAGGAGGTGGCATCTTTCATTCAACATGGACATGCATCTTAGATACAGAAACAAGAGGGCCAGGTACTGTATGGGGGGCTGAGACCTGGAAGTAACAGAACAGAAAAGGGACCTAGACATCACTATATCAAAGGACCTGAAGGTGGAAAAGCACTGCGAGGGAGCAGTGACTAGGGGCAGCAGAATGCTAGGCTGCATCGGACTAGGGGCAGCAGAATGCTAGGCTACATCGGAAGGGGGAATACCAGTAGAAGGAGTGAGGTCATAGTACCCTTGTACACCCATCTAGTAAGGCAGCATTTGGAATATGGGATCCAGTTCTGGAGGCCATATCTCAGAAAGGATGTGGGGAGGCTGGATTGAGTTCAGAGGAGGCAACAAAGATGATTAAGTGGCTCAACCACCTGTCCTATGAGAAAGGTTGAGGGAATTGAACATGTACTCCTTGGAACAGGGGGGATAGGGGGACATGATTGAGACCTTCAGGTACCTAAAAATGTTAAACCAGAAGCCAGCAGGATGCATATTCCAGTTGAAAGGGAATCAGAGGACTAGGAGGCATGGGTTACAGATTGACGGGGGATAGTTCAAGGGTAACATTAGGAAGTACTTTTTCACAGAGAGGGTGGTAGATAAGTGGAATAGGCTCCCTGAGGAGATGAATGGAGAAGCAACTCTGGAAGGCTTCAAAAGAGCATGGGACAGACACAAGGGATTGATGAGAATGGGGGGTGAAGTGGAAGGGCATGTCCTAGCAGATAGTTAGACAAGTGGGCAGAATGGGTGGGCCTGGTGGTCCTTTTCTGCGTCACATTTCTATGCTTCTATTTAAGGGCTTTCTTTGCTTGTTCTTCATCTTATTTTACTGTACAGTTTGAATCTTTGTTTAGCTGTTCTTCAGCTGTTATTTTCATTATATCAAACACTTTTATTTGTGCTGTTTTTCATCTCTTTTAGTGTGTTTTTTTTAAGGTATGGCTCATGGCATTGGCAGTAGGATGAGACAACAGCAGCATCCAACCCCCCCCACAGCGTAGCACCCCTAGAAACAAGATGAGACAAGGGAGCCAGCATCAATAACAGCAAAGGAAGCTCCAGCCCAGCCAGCTGTTGTACTACCACCACCACCTGGAACCATAAGGAGAAGGAGATGCAGCCAAGACCGTCTTGCTCTTCCCTTCACTGACAGCAGTTGAAGTCCCTTGTCTGGGACTTTTTTGATACTGATCCCACCGACAACAGTGTGGTCACCTTCAAACTATGCCACACTGTTGTTCAGTGTGGGAAATGGGGGAGCCATTTTGGGACAGGTGGGCAGCACACACACCTTAGAGGGAGGCACCACAAGGGGTGGGAGGAAAATCTGAGAAATAAAATTGGTGAGAGGGTGGAGGTGGTGCCACCCCTACTGGTTCTTCTCTGTTGGGTAAGAGAAAGAAATGTGGTGCACAGGTGCAGAAGGAGATGGAGGGGACTAGGAGAGGTACCCTCAATCTGACTCAGGTGCTTCAGTGGGGGGCACCTGAGAGACCTGCCTCAGATCCTCCTGCCACATCCACCCATGTGGAAGTTGAACAGCTTTGCTGTGAGGTAGGGGAGCTCTCCTTGTAAGCTGTGCAGATGAAGGAGCTGTTGGAGGTGGTGCTGCGAAATCACCAAATCATTCTGGAGGGTTTGGCAGAACTGCAAAGTGGCAGTGCACCACCTGTCCTCAGGCCATAGCCATCCAACCCAGATATTTTTTTCACCTTTCTCTTTTACCCTTTGTTAAACCCTAAAAATAAAAATAAAAAATGTAAAAACTTGAAAAGAAAAAAAAATTGTTCATCAATGGGTGTCAGGAGGGGACTTTAGGAGAGGAGGCAGTAAAATTAAACACCATGTGCACAAATGCCCACAGTCTGGGAAACAAAATCCTAGATCTAGTGACCCTGAAGGCTGAGGCTGACCTGGACATTGTCACTGTTACGAGACATGGTTCACGAGGAACCATGACTGGGATTTGACAATATCAGGTTACACTCTATTCAGGAGGAACAGGGTGGGTAAAAAGGAGGAGGAGGCTATCTTTGTCAGGAAGGAATTAAGGAAACTGAGGTACAGAGAATGCAGGAGAGGCAGAGGCACTGTGGATCACCCTGGAGTGGGAAATGGCACTGCCATTCACACTGAAGTGATCTACAGACTTCCTGCATGAGGAGAAGAGCTGAACAGGGTAGTTGTAGAAGCCATCCACAGAGTGACAGTTAAACAGGAGGTGCTGTTGGTAGGAGACTTCAGTCTGCTGAATGTGGATTGGAGCAATGAGGCTGCAGCCTCAGTCAGGAACAAAGACATCCTGGAAGCCCTGCAGGGGGCATGCCTAAGACAGCTAGTGATGGAGCCCACCCGAGAGGGAGTGACATTTGATCTGGTATTCGCCAATGGGGACAGAATTACAGATGTAAAAGTGGGGAACCATCTGGTATCAAGCGATCACAGTACAGTGTGGTTCAATGTGAGAACAGCAGAAGAATCAAACCACACGAAAGCAAGGGTCCTGGATTTCAGGCAGGCTGACTTTGCAAACATGGGAGAATGTCTTAGAAAATCACTGGCAGGGCAGGGAAGAAGAAAAGGGGGGGTGGAGGAACAATGGGAGAATCTTAAGGAAGCCATAGTGGAGGTAACGAGCCATTGTATTAGGCAAGTCAGCAAAACAAAGAGAAAGAAAAAAACACTATGGTTCTCAAAGGATGTGGCCGAGAAGGTAAGGGTAAAAAGGTGGCATTCAGGAGGTACAAGGAAACACAGAGGAAGAAGACGGGAAATGTATCTAGAAAAGCAGAGGGAGGTGGGGAAAGCAGTCAGGATCCCAAAGGCGCAAACAGAAGAAAAAATATCCCAGGGAATAACAAAAGGGGACAAGAACTTTTTCAGGTACGTTAATGAAAGAAAAAACACTAAGGGTGGGATTGTGAGACTAAAAAGGGAAGGAGGGAAGTGTGCAGATGGGGACCAAGGAAAAGCAAAAATCCTGAACAAGTATTTTTGTTCAGTATTCTCAGAAGAAGAAGAAGGGGAGGGTAGGGACCAAAGTTAGTCGACAGAAGCACCACTGGGAGGGAGGTGGACACCAGTTCATTTAAGGAGGAGAGAGTCTTAAAGGAACTCACTAATCTGAAAGTGGACAAAGCAATGGGGATGAATGGGATATAGCCTAGAGTATTAAGAGAACTCAGGGAGGTGCTGGCACCACTGACAGCCCTCTTAACAGTTAGCTGGAAACAGGTGTAGTACCAAAGGACTGGAGGAGGAATATAGTACCTCTCCACAAAAGTGGGATCAGGGAGGAGACTAGCAATTACAGGCCAGTCAGCCTGACCTCGGTGGTGGGGAAACTAATGGAATCACTACTAAAAGAAAGGTTTGTGATATATCTCAAATTCAACAGAGCACAGGATCTGAAGCAGCGTGGATTCACAGCAGGAAGATCTTGTCATACAAATCTGATAGATTTCTTTTACTGGGTAACTAGGGAGGTGGATCAGGCAGGGGCGGTGGATGTGGTTTACCTGGATTTCAGCAAGGCCTTTCACACTGTCCCACATAGGAGGCTAATAAACAAACTGGGCAGCCTTGGAGTGGGTCCCAGGGTGGTAAACTGGGTCACAAATTGGTTACAGTGTTTTTATAACAGACATCGCTGATGAACTGGAAGGGAAGGTGTGTCTGTTCACAGATGACACCAAGATATGTAACAGGGTGGACACCTCAGAAGGCATGAGCAAGATGAAAGCTGATCTCAAGAAACTAGAAGAATGGTCTGGAGTTCTGCAGCTGAGATTTAATGCCAAAAAGTGCAAGGGCATGCACATAGGAAAGAAAAATCCAAGAAAGGAGTATTGCCTGGCTGCCTCAAACCAGAAACTAGATCTGGGAATCATAATCTTATATGACTAGAAGGTTGGTAAGCAGTGTGAGAAGGTAACATTGAAGGCCAACAAAATGCTGGGCTGCATGGGGAGGGGAATCACAAGTAGGAGGAGAGAAGTTGTACTACCACTGTATAGATCGATGGTCAGGCCTCACCTGTGATACAGAGTCCATTTCTGGAGGCCTCACCTCAGGAAGGACATTGATTGGGTGGAAACAGTACAAAGAAAGGTGACAAAAATGATTTGGGGATCTGCAGTACATGTCCTATGAGGAAAGACTTAGGGACTGAATATGTGCTCCCTGGAGCAGAGAACAGAGCAAGGGGACATGATTGAAACATTCAAGTACATAAAAGGCATTAACACGGTACAAGCACAGGAACTTCTTCACTTCAAGAAGGGCTCCAGAACCAGGAGACATGACCTCAGGCTGCAAGGAAGGAGGTTCTCTGCCAACACCAGGAAGATTTTCTTCACAGAAAGAGTGGTGGATGCCTGGAACAGCCTGCCCCAAGAGATTGTGGGGGTCAACACTGTGGGGGGATTCAAGAATGCATAGGATAGACACAAGGGAGCCCTAACTACAAAGGGCAACTAGAGTGTCAAAATAGGTCTAAAACAAATGGGCAGACTAGATGGACCTAGAGGTCTCCTTCTGCCATCAACTTCTATGTTTCTATGAACAATAGGACATAGCGGGTGGTGATGAACAGACCAAACCGAAGAGAGGGTGACCAGCTGTGTCCTACAGGGATCAGTACTTGGGCAAGTCCTCTTTAATGTCTTCATAAGTGACATTGCAGAGGGGCTGGAAGGGAAGGTGTGTCTCTTTGCAGAAGACATGAAGATCTACAACAGGATTGACACTCCAGAAGGGGTAGGATAAATGAGAAAGGACCTAAGCAAGCTTGAGGAGTGGTCAAGGGTGTAGTATCTAAGATTCAAAGCAAAGAAGTGCAAGATCATACACTTGGGGCACAGAAATGTGGGGGAGGAGTACATGATGGGGGGAGGTACTGACAGCTGCCAAACAGGAAAGGGACCTGGAAGTAATCATATCTGATGACATAAAGGTTACCAAACAATGTTAGAAGGCTGTGAGGAGAGCCAGTGGAATGCTGGGGTGCATAGGGAGAGGTATCTCCAGCAGAGGAGAGGAGGTGGTGATGCCATTGTATAGATCATTGGTGAGACCTCATCTAGAGTACTGTGTCCAGTTCTGGAGGCCACATCTCTGGAAGGACATAGCGTAGAATAGAGACAAAAATGGTACAGGGGCTGTACCAAAAGTCATATGAAGGGAGACTGGAGGATCTCAATATGTTTTCCTTGAAGGAGAGTGGGGGGGGGATATGATAGAGACTTTCAAATACCTCAAGGGTGCAAGTAAGGTACAGGAGGTAGCATCTTTCAAAAAAAGATGTTCAAAAACAAGGGGCCATGATATGAAAATAGAGGGGGCAGATGTAGGGGTAACATGAAAAAGTATTTTCTCATGGAAAGGGTGATGGATCCATGGAACAGCCTCCTATCAGAGGTTGTAGGGGCAAAAATGGTAGGGAAATTCAAAAACACATAGGACAAACATAAAGGAACTCTAGCAATAGGAAAGAGAGAGTAAGCTACAGATCATTTAGGATATGCGGTATATGAAACAGGTAGGGAAAATGGGCAGACTAGGTGGGCCAAGCAGTCCTTATCTGCCATCAGATTCTATGTTTCTATGTTCTGTGTTTCTATCCTTATTTCTCTCTGTCTATATGTACTTCTTTATTTCTGTTGCTGTTACGCTATTTAACCCTAAAAATAAAAAAAAATGTTAAAAAGAAAAAAAGTTTATCCATCTTTATTTTTCTCTGTATTTCTTGATTTGTGCTACTGCTTTGTTCTAGCTATTGAGATTCTTCTGTTCTCATCCACTCAAAAGAAAAAATCTTATTTCAACTCTCTTGTTGTCTTTCTTGAGCAACTGTACAGTCCTTACACTATCACTACAATTGTTCTCAACTACTGCTGCCACATTATGCTGTGCTGTGTGTCTCACTCTCCACTCTCCCACTGGCTGCACTTACTGTAATTCTCTGCATAACAGTAGTGCAAATATTCCAGAAAAACTAAAGTAGGCCAAATTTCAGTACAAGCACTTTAGTACACACAACAGCCAACAACAATATATACATTTCTCAATTCTGGAAATTCTCTCCCAAACCAGAAATCAGTAATGCTAGTAATAAGCTGCTGCTGCTGCCACTGCTACTGTGCTGTTTAAGTTACCCTCTTGGACAGTTTGTGTTGCCAAGCACTTTAGTACACACAACTGCCAAGCACAATATATAAATTTCTCACTTCTGGAAATTCTCCCCCAAACCAGAAATCAGTAATGCTGGTAATAAACTGCTACTTCTGCCACTGCTACTATGCTATTTAAGTCACCCTCTCGATCAGTCTGTGTTGTCAAGTGTAACCCCCACCCAGATATGCCATTTCTATCTTGACAGCTCTACCTGGTGGGCTGGATTCGGGGAGGAATATGTCACTCAGCACATTGGCTAGGTTTGGCTACTCTGCAACAGGGGAACTCAAGTAACTCTGGACAAAGGAAGCAATAACTGTAATGTCCAATACCAGAAATGGGATTCTAAAGTGTGGCTTTTATTCACGTCCAACAGAATAAACAAAGTATAGATGGACCCCCACAGGGCTGCACTCCTGGTAATGCAGATTTAAGAAGACCAGAACACATCCTCATCGCTTTAGCCCTCAGCGTCTGAAACACACTGGGCACACAGCCCGAACTTGTACGCTGCTCTGGGTTTTCCCTGGCTCAGCTCCTTGCCAGCCACTTGGACACTTTCCATATAGCATGGAAACATTTACTGATGGCTCCCTAAACCACATATGAGCACTTCTGCTCCATAAGGGAATCTTCCTCATCAATCCCACATCTGGGTACTTTCCTCAGGCACTGGCCAAGTACCTGAGAGAAAGCAACAGGTGTCCCAGAGCAAATCCATAGAGGTTAATTTGGTTACTACTGATGGGGGGACTCCCACCTCTCACTCCCATAATTCATACCCAGCCATTTCTCTGGACTGTAACACCTCATCCTTTAAAACACTTTGCTATGTAGATTCTTTTTAAATGTATTCACATTCAGTCTACTGTCTTTACATCCCATTTATGCTGAACTTGAACATACTTAATAAGAGGCTGTGTTCATTACTCTAGACGCCCCACAGAGTTAAGCAGTCCAATCCCCACATCCTCCAAACTGTACTGGGCTGTCTTTTCCTGACCCCACAGTAACAGTCCCTTTACTTTCATCTTGATTCAGGTAAAAACACATGGTCCTTTAGCAGAGTGTACTCACCCCTTGGTTGCAGGTGCCACACAGTTGTTTTCTCCTCAAAGAATTCTCATCCAGAGCTTCTGGTGCCTCAGCACGAACTTAAATCAGGCAACTTCTTTTCCCTAGCCAGACCAGGGGGGTTTCCCCTGGAAGCAGGCTGATTCCTTCCCCCCATCCCCACAGGGATGGGGCCCTGAACCACTGGAAGTGGTCTCCACCACTTCAATGTGTTCTCTTCAGGTGAGAACACACACCTATACAGCAAAAAATAGCTCTTTGACAGAGTTTAGAGCTCTGAGGGCCTGCTTACAGCAGAGCACCTCTTCTACTGACTACCACAGACTCTACTGACTCACTTCAAATTCTCCCAGCGTTCTACTCTAACCTCCAACTGCAACATTCTAGTGTGGCTTATGCAGCTGTGACAGTTCTAAATGATGTCATCCCTCAGTCTCAGCTGAGACTGAGAACAGAGTGAGACAGTGTGAAATCCATTTAACTGGAGTTTCACAAGCTGCCTTCCCTGCCTACCACTTGGTCTTACTGGGATTCTAGTAACCCCGGGTAACAGGGGGGTTACACAAGCAATTTAGCACACACAACTGCCAAGCACAATATATACATTTCTCACTTTTGGAAATTCTCCCCAAACCAGAAATCAGTAATGCTGGTAATAAACTGCTGCTGCTTACTATACTGTTTAAGTTGCCTTCTTGGACAGTCTGTGGTGTCAAGCAATTTAGCACACACAACTGTCAAGCACAATGTATACATTTCTCACTTCTGGAAATTCTCTCCCAAACCAGAAATCAGTAATTCTGGCAATAAACTGCTGCTGCACCACTATGCTGATTGTCACCCTCTCAGACAGTCTGTGTTGTCAAGCACTGCAGTATACACAACTTCCAAGCACAATATATCAATTTCTCAGTTCTGGAAATTCTCTAAAAGCTTAAAAATAAAAAGGAGCCACTGAAGGAATTAGATCACTTTGCTGTACCCCTCTTGAGGATCTGTTTGAACTCGTTCATTGGCTCCGTCCACATTTACAGCTCCATTTATGCCAAAATAATATACAAACTAGGATGACATTAACAGGCCATTCCAGTACTCTGCATGGAAAAAAGATGTAGTCTGCTCTACTCTTTACTCAACAACTTTGTGACTTACCAGCAAAGGTAAGTATTTTATTTTATTTTATTTTTTGACTGGGGGCGTTGTAACCATTTTATTTCTAACTATTTTTATGTTTGCTTGCGCACAGCACAAGAAACAAATTACGGCAGCTTGGTGCTGAAGCAGATTCTGGAGGTGCGGCACTGTTGAGGCCAATACCAGCAAGGCATTTTGGGGCATGTGTGATGTCCACCAATAATAGGGGACACAGCCGCTGACACTAGTTTGGAATCTTACCACCAACTTGTGAAAAAATACCCGCTGCAATCGGGGGCAACCTCGTCATTGCAGCGTCAGTCATTCATTGCAATGCAGGAGCAACCTGTCATTGCAGGGTGGGACCATGCAGCCCTGATATTGTTTGTGAACATGGTAGCGGCTTGCCACCTGTTCACAAATAATGTTAACCCCCTCCCCTCCCCTGCCCAGGGTGTGCCAAATCCCCCTGGGAGCATGTGCCCCCAATATATTTGTTTGCCATCGGGGGTCCCAATCCCCATTGGCTGTAGTGTCCCAGATGTATGTTGCCGACGGGGGAGCCCACTCCCCATCAGCAGTATGTAATGCCCCCCCACTTTTCTTGTCTGCCAATGGGGTGCCCAACCCACGTTGGCATAATGGCCCCCCTTTTGTTGTGTGCCAACTGGGGTGCCCAATCCCCTGTCAGCTACAGTGGCCCCCTCAAAAAAAGATTCAGTTGGTACACTGGGAGCCCACCCCAGCGTGCCACAGTGCCTGTAAATAAAAAGTCCATAATGTCTTTTTTTACCTGTAATAAAGAAACAGTCCCCAGTGGTCTCCTGGCCCCCCCTCACAATCCAACCCACCCACTGCGCACCTTGCCTCCCCACTCTTACCACATACTTACCTCCGGAGTGTGGTGTGATAATCTTTGGTGGACCGAGAACACGTCTGCAGTCTTCAAAGCTGACTGCGAACTGAGGAAATGCTGGTAAGCTGTATAATGGAATAAAAAGGGTTTTTTCAACTTTGATGGGTATCTCAGGCATTTTTTGGAATTTTGCCACCAAATTTTCAACATGGGGTTTTTAGGACCCCTCCTCATGAATTCTATCACTGTCATGGCATTAATTGCCCCCGAAAGATGATTTTGTGGTCACTGCCTGGAATCACCTTTCAGGACTGATTAATGAAATGACAGTGCCAGTGTTCATGAGGTGGTCTCTCAAAAAGCCTATGTTGCAAATTTAGTGGGAAAAATCCAAAAAATGACTGTTTTACTAGCGTACATTGCACAGTTGCTATGCATGCTCGTAACTTTGTGAATTTGCAATATTTTCACCTCAGATTTTCAACTCTGGCATTTTTTCAGACCTCCTTGTGAACAGTACAGGTGTCATTTTTCACACCTTGGATGAAATGTGTCTTCGCATTTCCAGCGCAGAATAACACGATCGGTGTGGGAAATCAGTGTTCTGCACAAATTAAGAAACTGACAGTGAGCATGAGCAGAGGTCCTAAAATGCCTATGTTGAAAATTTGGTGATGATCCTCCATAAAATGACTGTGTTACGAGCATGCATTGCGCTGTTCTTACGCACATTCGTAAGGTTGCGAATTTTCAATATTTTCACTCCAGATTCTCAACATTGCCATTTTACCACACCTCCTTATGAGCAGTACAGCTGTCATTTTTCACATCTCACCCAAAACATATTTCTCGGCATGTAACGCACAATGGCGCAGCCGGTGTGCGAAATCAATGTTCAGGACAGATTAAGAAAATCACAGAGACACTGTTCATGAGCAGAGGTGTTAAAATGGTTATGTTAAAAATTTGGTGAAAGAAGTCCAAAAAATGACTTTGTTACGAACGACCATTGAGCAGTTTCCATACACCCTTGTAAGTTCATGGATTTCTAATATTTTCAGTCCAGATTTTCATCACTGGCATTTTTCCACACTTCCTTATGAACAGTACAGCTGTCATTTTTCACACCATGGCTGAAATGTGTTTACGCACTTCCAGAGCAGAAATGCATGGTCACTGTGGGAAATCACTGTTCGGGACAGAGTAAGAAAATCACAATGACACTGTTCATGAGCGGAGGTTCCAAAATGCCTGTGTTGACAATCTGCTGTAAAACATCCCTAAACTAATTGCATTATGGGTATGTTCGCGGTTTCTACACACGCTTGTGACTTCACCAGTTTTTAATATTTTCACTGCAGATTTTCAACATTGCCATTTTTTCCACCTCCCCATGAACAGTACAGCTGTCATTTTTCACATCCTGTTCAAAACGTGTTTTCGCACCTGTGGTGCCAAATGGCGTAGTCGCTGTGCAAAATCAGCTTTTGGCTAAAGAACTGATATTGCCACTGTTCATAATGTGGGGGTCACAAAAAACCCATGTTGAAAATTTGGAGTGAAAATGCCAACAAACTCCTGAGACGTTAGGGTTTCTGACCATAACGCTACACCCTGTAGAGACTGACAGGCATCATGGGTGTGACTTGGGATTCTCGCCTGTAATGCTCATACCATCCCACACCCTGCAGCCAGTGAGAGGCATCGAGGTGTGCCTTGGACTCTTTGGCCCCAAAGTTCACCCCATTCTCCTATACAGCACCTATCTCACCATATTTCCTGATGGAATGGGGTGAGCATAAGGGCCAAAGACCTCAAGGCACACTGTGACACTTGTTGGTGTCTGCAGGGTAGGGTGTGGTGAAATGGTGTGGCCGTTATACCTGATAACCCAAAGGCACACCCCAATGCCTATCAGTCTCTGCAGGGTGGTGGCGGGGTTGGCTTCAGTTCCATACTTCACTGTCATTCCTATTATGCAGCTCTCTAACTCCTACGCTACCAATGCCAATGCCAGCAAGCAAACATTCAGCATTTCTTACTGTTTTTCTATTTTCAGGTATTCTCATTAGGATGATGAAATCATGTTGCTGCACAAGTCCAGCCTGTATCTTTTCTTGGAATTTAGCATTTATTTCCATCTGCCCAACCATGGAAATTAAGCTTTTTTTTGGGGGTTTGGGGGGGGGTCTTTTAATTCTGAAAAGTTTTGCAGATGTCAGGCTGTTTTTTGTTACTGTTGCTCTACTTCATATAATTTTCAGCAGGTGACTTTTACAATGTTGTCCGGACGGAAAAGATGGCAAAGGCTTGATTGCTGGAGCAGTAGACAGCAGCACAGGATACCTGTGAAGACAAGAAAAGATTATTTAGACTCTACTAAAGTACCCACTGTGGTGGCAGCCATAAGGTATAGCAATTGTCAACTCCCCCATCTTACTGTAATTTCCAAAGTGGTGGTGCGCACATAGAGAACAGGATTACTAGCGTGAAAATAAAGATTGTCCACATGAAAGCTTTTTTGTTTTTGCAAAAAGTTATTTACTTATCTTCCTCTCATGCTGCATTATGCAATCTCAGAACCACACAGGTAATCACACAGGTAACAATAGCCCCCTAGTGCCTCGACTCTCACGAGTCTTCAAAGGGGGTGTGGCTTACAAGGAACCAACTGTCTTTTAAATGTTGACTCATCAATATTAATTACTATAACATGACATCATAGAACTGCATCACGTATATCATTAAGTATAAATATCCCCAACTTTTTAAATCAGAAAATGTGTTTATAAAGTTACATTTCTTACATAGAAAACCATCACCATACTACAAAATCACCAATATAAATTACACAAAAAATATTTCAAATGCAGAGAATGAAAGTAATCATCAGGTCCTGGAGAGTTGAAATTGAGATAACCAATATGAACTCCAAATTACATTTTATTCTGGGTAGATAGGAGTCACAGGACCTAAGACTGATTATCATGCATTCCTACAAAAAATAAACAGACAAGGAGATGGATTAATAGGAAAATAAGGGTACAGATACACTTTCATGCCTAATATTAAATTCATGCAATTTTACATCATTTTTTCATAACCTTCAAAAGCACTCTGCTTTGACATTTTCAGGTTGTCTGAAATAATACCCTCCAGGTCCCTTTCCTCCTTTGTGACTGTCAGCAACTCCCCTCCATCCTGTAGCCTCGATGAGCTGGCTGGTTGGAGGGTCGACTTTGGGTATCCTGTTATACAGTTCCAGACTGGACTGTTGCAGTAGAGTTGTGATGGTACCATCACCAGTATCGATTCTGGATTCTCTGCAAAGTATTTTTAGCTGCTTCACATGACGTGGATTGTCCATTTCAAATCCAGTAGATATTATCTCAGAGCGAACATAGTATTCATTTATATGAGTTTTTAAGGGCAGTTTTGTAACTTGTACCATAGGATCAAGCCAAACAGTATCTCCTAGAGACAGGACAGTTTTTGTGTCAGTGTGAAGGCGGTGGCCCATGCTGGTTGTGACTGTGTAGGACTCAAGCAGGCCAGAGGAGTAGGAGTAGGAAGAGAAGGAGGTGGCGTTGTGTCTTGCTGGCAGGAGCAGGCATGCTTTGCCTAGCTGGTTATGGCATTTTTATGCTGCATCAGTGTGGAGGCGGTGGCCCATGCTGTTTGTGGCTGTATAGGACCCAAGCAAGCCAGAGGAGGCGGTGCTGTGTCTTGCTGGCTGGAACAGGCATTGTCTTTAGACATCACATTTAGGTGGTGGAGGCAGGTAATTGATTAGGTGCAAGGAAACAGCAGCACATTTGGGGATTGGGAATAGTAAAATGACTGAAAGTAACAGAATTGTGAATCATAAAGTAAAGAATTATACTGATGAGGAGAAAGGAGGGAAACAACACATCTTTTTTATGCTTCAATCTCATCGAGGAAGCAGCCTTCACAGTTCTCCAGATTGGAATTATCACCAGATGGGAATTCTCTCTCCATTACTGCTTTATCTATCTCAGTGGTAGGAGACAATTTGTTAATGCTAACAGCATGTTGCTGTTCATCTTCACCATCACAATCTTCATGTGGTAGAAACATAGACATGATTGTCTTGTGCAGAATGTTGCCCCTCATTCATTTTAATAAATGTTAGCAAGCCAACATTTTTTGTTGACCTATTGGTTGCCCTGTCCCGCACAATGGCCCCACCCAAACTGAATAGACGCTGCACACTGACACTCGAGGGTGGTCAGTTGAGGTATTTCATTACAACCAAGGTCAGTGCTGACCAGTCAGTGACCTTGCTGCTCCAGTATAGCAAGGGCTCATCGGTGATGGTAAGGTGCCTTGCCTCTGCCAAATATGTGTCTACCATGCATTGTGCTACCCGCAGTGCTGCCACCTCATCAGCTTCCTCTTCCTCCTTTTCTGCCATGTCTTCAATTTCCATCTGACAAAAAGACATCCCAAAAGGGATTTGGCATTTTCTTTGTAACTTGCATATTTTCTTAGCCCATTTCCCATGTGAGGCAGCAACACCCTGTGTCAGTGGAGTTTCATGTTATGCCTTAGACAACTGTGTCTTTAGCATCTGTGCCCCGCGTACCCATCTTATTAGAAGATCGGTCAATTTTGGGCCTGCTCACACCCACCTTCAATAACTGATGCCAGCCCATGTTTATAGCACGGGTTCAGCATGGTGGCAGTTTCAAAATCTTCAGACTGCAGAATTCCAGAAAGATGTGTGTATTGCAGTCTAAGATGTGGAGCATGTGTTCTTTCAAGGCACAACTTCCACTATCACCACCTGCCTCCAGCACGTCTTGCTGTGCATTCACCAGTGTCTGCCTCAGCACATATAGTATTGGAATGGCCTGACTGATACAGGCAGTGTCCCCACTCACTGCCTGTGTTGCCTGTTTGAATGGCCTGGGAATCATGATCAGGTCATCCATTTGGCACCATTGCTCTGTTGTCAGAGACATGGATACTCCAGCACTGTCACGGGTTGTATGTAGCAGCAGATATTCAGATATGGCTTTATACTGCTCATACAACCGCTTGATCATGTACAGTGTCGAGTTCCATTTGGTGACAACATCCAGCTTCATACAGTGCTGAGGCAGTTTGTTTTGTATCTTCAGATGATGGAGATGGTAATGGGCCTTTCGGGTGGACACAGATGTGACGGACCACAGTCAGCATGGTCTTGATATGAGGATGGGTTAGAAACTCTTGCACAATGAGATTAAGACAGTGTGCCAGGCATGGCACCCTGAGAAACTTCCCCATCACTGATGCATTTCACAACATTTGGGTCATTACCGTTCACAATAAAAACTGGTTACAGTGAATGGGGGTGAAACCACTCATCAATCTCGGTAAGGAGCACTTCTAGCATTTTCTGAACCACGTGCGAGCCACTTATACTCTTCATTGTCAGTGTGGCATGCTATTGAATACCCAGAATGTTGCTACCACCATAGTTGGGTTTAGTGCAATTATTCCCATGCCCAGAGTCAAATACTGCTCAGGTACCTGTGCCCAATGTGCTGTAATGCACAAGTAGGAGCTAACAGCTGATGGCCATTGGTCCAAATATCCATGCTCAGATGTATGTATGGTGATGCTGAATGCTTCAGGGCACGGTTTATCATTTGTGACACTGTCCTGTAGTGTTCAGGAATGGCACATTTAGAAAAGTATGTTCTTGATGGAATCTGCCACTTGGAACAGGCACAGATCATCAACCTCCGAAATCCAACATTCTTAACAAAAGAAAATGGCAATAGATCAATTGCCAGCATTACAAAAGTTGCCATTGTAAGCCCTCCTTCCCTGTCTAAAGGTATTTAGATGGGGAGTTCGTGGGGAAAGGGGCACTGTGCAGCCATGAAACGTAGTCCAGAATTCACAAATTATGTGAATTGGGGGTGCAGGCATGCAGATACTGGGGAGACAAAACTGGTTAAAGAGAACCACAGACAGGCATTCATTCTCCTTAGTTCATCTGTAAGAATTTAACTGTCCAGATTGAAAATGATACAAAGCAGGCTGGATTTATGTTTTTCAATCAGGTTGCCATAAAAGTACTTAAAGGCTCAAGCCACAATAACAACATTGCCACTCCATTGAGCATGGGGGGCACAGTTTGTACAGTTGCAGCTGACCATGGTACATTTCTTAGATTTTGAAAAGTGCAAAAGTTCCACTGTTGCCTTCACATAGGGAACCAATGATGACTCACAGATAGATGCGTGATGGCAGCAGCCTATGCAAAGCTTACTCCGACCTCCAGGAAATTAAGGCATTTTCAAACTGGACCTCCCAACTTATGGTTACGAGGCTCCAATTTTCTTCACTGCCGATCCAGCTCTTAAGCAGGGGAGGGTTAAATGACTGACAGTCCCAAGAATAACATACACACACTCCCTTGACTGTCCAGCAGATGTTGCACACCAGATGCAGGCCCTCTGTGAAGCAGACCCAAACAAGGGAAACTGTGCTCCAGGCTGTCTCACACCCTGTTCTGCAGCTCTGAGCAGCAAGGAAGGGATTTTGACCTGCTATACAATGACCCCTTCCAGGTGGACATAGAACTCAGCAGCAAAGGATCAGTGAGCTGCCACATCATGGTCCACATGGCTCAGCCTCTCACCCTCCTGGCTGCGGCCATCCCTGGAAGCCACCTTCCTTTGCAAGCTCATGGATTCCCACTGCCACCTGTCCCAATGTTGAGGGTCATGGAAAGAGGCCTCCAGTCAGGCCTCGGATCATCTCAGTCCACAGCAGTTTGACTCGGGAACTCTTACATGGGTGCGGATAGCATTCAATTTCTCAACAGCCACTGCAGCCTCTCTATTGATTAGGACCCATTCTCCCTGATGGGGAGCCAGAGTGGCCATTGCCCCACCTGGGCCTCATGGGTCAACTGCGCGACCCTCTTCGAACTCCAAACTCCCACTCTCTGAACTCTCTTTTCCCACTGCATGGTGGCTTTTTATAACAAGATGCCAGGATCCCGCCCTTAACTATGGGTCCTGGCACCCATGCACTCCTACCTCCTTATGGACAATGTAGTAAGACCCACATAGGGGGTCTTACACTGTATTTAGTTCATGTGCAGTAGCATGATTTGGAGTGAATTTGGAGTGACACTCAATCATGCTATGCAGTATAGGCAGGACCTTTCTTGGGGTTGGGCTGCCAAACAGCTAGTCTCGTCATGGCAGCATTGTTGGTGGGGTGGTATTTGACTCCTTGGGATTCATATGTGCTGCTGCTCGAATGACAGCAGTGATTTCTGGTCAGTTTCTGCAATGGCATTACTGTGCTTGACTGACTCTGGGTGGTACTGCTCAACCCACCACTGCTGCTATGTCCACTACTAGGCAGACCCGGAGAATTCTCCTCCTTTCCGTAGTCCTCCTCCCTCACCCCTCCATCTGCCTGGTCTATTGCCCTGTCACTTATGTTTTCCTTGCCTAATGATGATGAAGAGGGACAGGAACCCCCTGCACTGGCACACTTCTCGTGGTGATGCCAGAGTAACAGGTGCCTGTTCTTCAGGTGTGTGTGTGTTGCCCGCCAGTGCCTAGATGGCTGCCCTTTATCCCCCTACTAACTTGTGGTTGACATAGCTAACAGATAGCAACTGCCCCATCAGCTGGGTCAAGTATACAAAAATCCCAAGCTAGGGATTTCGTAACTCTTGAGTTACCATGGCGAATGGAGTGGGACAGCTGAGGGGAAGTGGTGGAAATTTGTTTTTTTTTGGGTTGATTTCATAACTTCGGTAATATAGGGGGCAGGAACTTTGATACTTGGATAACTGCAAACAACATCCCCTGCATCTTCTGCAGCACCACCCTTATGCTTTTTCTCTTCAGGCTCCCATATGAGATCAAACAAATCATTATCAGCACAGCTGCTGGCGTCCTTCTCCTCCTCCACAGTGTAGTTAGTGAGGTTAACACTAAGGTAGACAGGTCAGTAGGGGACAGAGCAGGGGTACATGGCGAAAAAGGCAAAGGCAGTAAGTACAGGGATAGGGCTAAAAGGGGTAAGGCCATCAAAAAATGGAGGGCAATGAGTACCAGTGCTGTAGTATGGGAAAAAAGCTTCCTGAACTAGTGGCCTTAATGGAAGAGGGATGCCTGGATATCATGGCATAAACTTGATTCACAGAGAACTATGACTGGGATGTCAAAATTCCAGGGTACACTATCTACAGGAGGGGCAGGGAGGGTAAAAGAGGAGGAGGAGTAGCTCTCTACATAAGGGAAGCAATTGAAGCAATGGAACTAAAGGGTAAACAGGGAGGACAGGAGGCACTGTGGGTCACCTTGGAGACAGGAAATGGCACCACAGTCTGCACAGGGGTTGTATACAGACCTCCACCTCAGGGGCAGGAAATGGACAAGGAAATGATAGGAGGCATCCTTTGAATGGCAGAAAAAGAGGATATATTGTTGATGGGGGACCTGAATATGCAAGATGTTAACTGGAGCACATTTGCTGAAGCCACATCCAAGAACAGAGTCATTCTCTATGCCCTGCATGGGGCATGCCTCAGGCAGCTAGTGTTGGAACCCACCTGGGAGGGAGCAGTTTTAGACCTAGTACTGGGATGGTAAAAGGATCTCGGATTTAGAAGTGGGTAGCCATCTGGGAACAAGCGACCACCAGACAGTGTGGATCACAATAAACACATCCATAGAATCAAGCCATACAAAAGCAAGGGTACTGGACTTTCAGAAGGCAGACTTTGGCAGAATGGGAGAGGAGGAGGAACAATGGGAAAAAATCAAAACTGCCATCACAGAGGCAACAAACCTTTGGGTGAAGTAAATAAACAAACGAAGGAAAAAAACACTATGGTTCTCAAAAGAGGTGGCGGGGAAGGTTAGGGAGAAAAAGATAGCATTCAGAAAGTATAAGGGAACACAGAAGTAACAGGACAGAGAACTGTACCAGTTAAAGCAGAAGAAAGCTAGGAAGGTAGTAAGAATAGCAAAGGCCCAAATCAAGGAAAAAATAGCCAGCTCAGTTAATAAGGGGAATAAAACCTTTTATAGGTACATCAGTGGGTGAAAAAAGACCAAGGGAGGGATACTGAGGGAAGGGAGTGGGCAGAGGGTGACAGTGAAAAGGCAGAGATACTGAACAAATACTTTTGTTCAGTATTCACAAAAGAAGAGGAGGGGACGTACCTGAACCAAACAATAGAAGTACTCTGGATAGGGGGGTTGATACCAGTCCATTCATAGAAGAAAGGGTCCTGATAGAACCCCTAAAACTCAAGAAGGACAAGGCAATGGGGCCTGACGGGGTTTACCCCAGAATTCTAAAAAGACTAAGGAGAGAACTAATGACACCACTGACTACCCTCTTTAACAAATCAGGTGAGGAGGGCATGGTACCTGAGGACTGGAGGAGGGTGGATGTGATTCCCCATCACAAAAGTGGGAGCAAGGCGGAGGCAGGAAACTACAGACCTGTTAATTTGACCTCAGTGGCAGGGAAAATGATGGAATCACTTATGAAAGAAAGAATAGTTGAGTGCTTAGAGGCCAGCGGGGCACAGGACACAAGGCAGCATGGATTCACAGTGAGAAGGTCATGTCAGATGTGTCTAATAAATTTCTTTGACTGGTGACTAAAGTAGTAGACCAGGGAGTGGCTGTGGACATGGCCTACCTAGACTTTAGCAATGCATTTGACACAGTCCCACACAAAAGATTAAATAAACAAGTTAGCCAGCCTGGGAGTGGGTCCCAGGGTGGTAGCCTGGGTAAAGAATTGGCTGGACAACAGGACTCAGAGGATTATAGTAAACGGAGTCTACTCTGAAGAAAGCGGGGTTACTAATGGGCTACCGCAGAGTTCAGTACTGGGGCCGGTTCTCTTTAATATCTTTATAAGTGACATTGCAGAGGGACTGGAAGGAAAAGTATGCCTCTTTGAAGATTACAGAAAGATCTGCAACGGGGTTGATACACAGGGGGGTTGAAAAGGATGAGAAGGGACTTGGAAGGGTTGGAGGAATGGTCAAAAGTATGGCAGCTTAGATTCAATGCAAAGAAATGCAATGTAATGCACCTGAGAAACAAACACCCAGGGGAAGAGTACACAATGGGGGGAGGGTACGAACAACAACAAAAATGGAAAGGGACCTGGGGGTAGTCATATCAGAAGACCTAAAGGTAGGCAGGCAATATGAGAAGGCAGTAAGGAGGGCTGGGGGAATACTGGGATGCACAGGGAGAGGCATCACCAGTAGAAAACAGGAAGTTGTCATCCCTCTGTACAGACAGTTGGTGACACCCCATCTGGAGTACTGCATGCAGTTCTAGAGACTCCATCTTCACAAGGACATAGACAGGATGGAGGCAGTCCAGAGGAGGGCAACTAAAATGGTGCAGGGCCTGCACCAGAAACCATATGAAGACAGACTAAAGAAGCTTAATATGTATACCCTTGAGGAAAGGAGGGAGAGGGGGGACATGATAGAAACTTTCAAGTACCTCAAGGGAATCAACAAAGTCCAAGAGGGTAGCATCTTTCAGAAAATGAGATGTAACCCCCCTACAAATGGGGGTTTCCAAAAAGTCTTCCTCGAGCTTGCCTAAATGCTCACTGCCAGGCTGGTGTCCTGCATTTTAGCAGTTTAAATGTGATTGTCAGAGGTGCCTGTATAGCCCCTGTGTACTGTCTCTTTAAGAGCTGCCTGGATTGCAGTCATAAGTAATCTGAGAGGGAGCTCTGTTGAAAGATGTAACTATTTGCTGAAAATCATTTAGAGTGATAATGATAATGTAGTTTGTCTAACTTGCCTTCTTTGCAGCAAGGATTGTTTTGTTTATCTCCAATATCTTGGTCCTGGACTGCAAATTGGACCAATCAGTAGCGGAGGGACTTAAAATGGAGCCAGACTACAGGAGCTGTCTGGAGTCAAAATCAGTAGGAATTGTAGTTTTGGGCTTTTTGTGTCTTTTTGCACCTGAAGGGGGAGCCTTTGTTGTGACTGACAGGAGGATCAGCCAACCGAACCTTTTAGATCTTGGGGAATTTCCCAGGCTGCTGCAGCTAGTTTCAGTTTTGAGCTGAGAAGTGAAGAAGTAACAGCTCAAGTGATTTTGAGCAGCAGTTCTCAGTAGTTTTGCATGGGAGAACTGTGAAAGGGCTGAGTTTTGGCCTGCCTGTCCGCCTTCTGTCCTGAGAGGGAAAATAGAGTTTATTCGGACTGGATCCGAGTTGTGAGGACTATTTAAGCCACTGGACTGTGACCAGGCTTTAACCTGAAGAAGACCAAAGATTTGTTGAATGTGATCAGCCTGTCAGGATTTCCAGCTGCTTTTGAATCCCCATTTTGTGCAGAGAATTTGCAGTTGTGACCGGAGAGCGGTTTGCCTGGTACAGTAGAATTTCCTTACAAGTAAATGTGCTGTGTATTGAAAGTGGGTCGTGATTTGGTTCCCCACTATGCGAACTGTGTTCTGCTTGCTGGAAGCTTTATCCAACCTAATCGGACTGAATACATGTTCATCTCCATTTGGCCTGGGCCATGCCACGCTGGCCCTGCCAGACTAACCCCCCCACTGCACAGAGAAAGCCACCGACGAGAGACCTGCCTGGGGATTAGCCCCCTGCTCCACGCTTGAACAGGAATGACACCTCGGTGAATCGTGTGGGCCCTGCTTCTCCTGGCACTCCAGATTAACCACCTGCTGTCTCGATTTTCATCCAACCTGTGTCCATTCTTGGGTATCGTGAGTAATCATCTGATTGTCTTATTGTTTTCTTTTCACGAACTGAGCCCTCCGGCTCCAGATTACAAATAGTGTGTGTTGTGCATGTTGTTTTCTTCCTTCACAGGTCCCCAACCAGCTGCAACATTCCTGGCTAGCCCACCATTCTCCATCTGGGTACCCAGAGTGTGTGACTGTTTATGGACCCTGAAGTGCATGCATAACTGTTTGATTGATAGAGCCTTTAAGCAAATTAACCTGATTATGCCCCTCCCCTGTTCAAGCCACTTAAATAAATCAGATCTAACTCTTTTTTGCATTTTCTCTGCCTGTGGTTCCAGTTTGTGCAGGAGTACTGTACTGCTGTTATTTGCTGTGTATAACCTGTTTTACAGGGGTACCCGAGGGCCAGGCCAGAGGAAAGCCCTGGTGGTAAGTGCAAACAGTGTGGGTACTTGTGTGGTGTATCAGGAGTTTTGTGAAAGTGATTATTGTGTATTTTTCTGGCCACTAGTAAGGAAAGAGAGAGTTTACAGTGTCCCGGAGGGCTGTGTCCAGGTTAACTTGGCCACTACCAACCCTGAACTCAGGGTGGAGGCACCCGTTTCAGAACTCAGGCCCCTTAACCTGCTACTAGCCAAGCAGGCAGGAGTAGTAGCACTTGGGATAGCACCACCTAGGGGTTACAGAGATGTGCAAGAACAAGGGGGCACAATTTGAAAATAGAGGGGGGACGGTTAATGGGCAACATGAGGAAGTATTTTTTCACAGAGAGGGTGGTGGAAGCATGGAACAGCCTCCCTGAGGAGGTTGTGGGGTCAAATACAGTGGGGGAATTCAAGAATGCATGGGACAGACATAAGGCAATTATAGTGGGGGGTAGGAGTAAGTAAGTAAACTTTATTTGTATCAGGCGCCCTTCTAGAACTCAGGGCTCCTTAACAGTCAACATTAAAGCAAATACTGTTCATTCTACTCTAAAAACACAAATAGAATTACATCAACACAACACTGACTAACTAGGTCCCTTCAAATGCTTGATTAAACAGGTACGTTTTCAAGGATATTTTAAATCCTTCCATGGTCAGGCTATCTCGTATCCAGCGCGGTAGAGAATTCCACAGGGTAGGTGCCATAAAGGTAAAAGATCTTCCTCCTGAAGTTTTTAAAGATACCCTGGGAATCTCTAGCAATCCTTTGCTGGAGGACTGGAGCGAGGTGGTGGGATGGCAAGAAGACAGGAGCTCTTTCAGGTAGAGGGGTCCCTGCTCATGTAGGGCCTTGTAGGTCAGCAATGCGACTTTGAAGATGATCCGCCACTGTATCGGCAGTCAGTGCAGTTCACGCAGCAGAGGTATTATATGACTGGATCTAGGGGTTCTAGTCAACAACCTGGCCATCGCATTCTGTACTAGCTGCAATCGGCGGATGTCCACCCCTGGTAGCCCTAGGTAGAGGGCATTGCAGTAACCAAATGACTGGTAACAAAGGCATGGACCAAGGTAGGAAGATGTTCGGGCGGGACCAGATGCTTCACCCTGGTTACGTTCCTCAGGTGGTTAAAGGAAAATTTGACTAGGGCCAAAATCTGTGCCCTCAGGGTCAGGCCCTCGTCAAATACCATGCCTAGGTTACACATCCGGCCCAAGGCAATCAGTGGGGCCCCCCAAGGTATAAGCCTGAGGGTTTCCCACCCATGCCCCTGTTGTCCTATGATCAGGGTTCACCATCAATACTGTTTTATCTGAGTTCGGCCTCAGCCAACTAGCACTCATCCAGTCCTGTATCTCCGACAGGCAGTTGTCAAACACTGAGATAGAATCTAACTCCTGTTCGGACGCTGAAGACATGTATAGTTGAGAATCATCTGCAAAACAGTGAAAACTCAATCCATACCATCTTATAATGTCTCCTAATGTCTCCAAGGAGGAAGTAGGCTGTTGGTTAACTAGGATCTGCAGCTTATTCAATAGGTAGGGAAATGGGCAGACTGTGTTGGCAAAGTGGTTCTTATCTGCCTTCAAAGTCTATGTTTTTGTGTTTTCACTGGTCTGTCCTCCTCATCATCACCTTATCCTGGCTCTCTGACCCTCTCATCATCAAGAGAAGTGTGACAGTGACACACATTTTCCAGATCTCCCACCTCAACCACTGACTCAAGCTGTACACTGTTACGCTCAGCACCACCACCAGCCACGGGGACACCAACAACCTCCTCCTTGACCACTGTTCCTTGTTTACTGCTGTTTCCCTTGTCACCTCCCACATCCCCCACCAGCATGGCTGCCACAGATGTGGCAGAGAAAAATTTGGCTACACTAATGCCACTGCGACCAACTACTTCATTGCTACTACTAGCCCTGGAGACTATAGAATAGGCTGCCGGAGACATTGTTTCTTTTAACTTCACCACTATTTTGCCCCATAGATTTTGAACAGTTCTTTGCTACCTCCCTGGCACCTGCCCCTTTAGTACAGTATATTTTCCCGGTCATTCATATATGCTAATTGTAACTTGAATTGGGATGAAAAATTACAAAATGTAAGTAATGCCTGCAGTCATAGGTGCCGGAACAGGGGGGGCCACTACGGCCATGGCCCTACCACTTTCATAAGTGGCCCTATCACTTTTTGCTATCATGATAATACATTTAATAGGGGAAAATTTACCCCTTACGTCCTTGGCCCTGCCACTTTTCAATCCATTCCTGCACCACTGCCTGCAGTACAAATACAATAGGTACCAGGCTGAGCCTTTCCTATCATATTTGCAGTATGTGGAGCTTTTTTCATGCCCCTGACTGAATAATACTTATCTTGATAAAACTGAGAGATTCCTTCCCACTACTAAGCCCTCCAAAAATAGCTACTAAACATTCAGGGTAGAATGCCCTGCTGTGTCTGACAGATATCTTCTCAGTCTAAATACTTGGCCTAATGTCCTCAGCATATGTTATGACATTTGTATCAGCTGCATCTCTCTTGATCTACACGAATGTCAAACTGCTCTCCGTGTGTCTTTCAAAAACCACAAATAAAGTATTAAAAATAAAAGTACCAGCAGCAGACAACACCTCCCCCTAGGGATTCAGGGATCAGCAGTGTGATCTGAAAAACTATTTCTAAAAACAACTGAAAAAGTTTTTCTTTTCTTTTTTTTTTTTTTAAAGAACAGGAATAATGGGTAATTTAATATTAAGTATAAGAGAAAGTGACATAACACCATCACTTTAAGAAAAATATGATGAAAAATAAATAAAATAGCCACAGAAAGACACTGACAAAATACTTAAACACACCAAACTAAACCTCAGAAATAAAAATGAGAAATTACTTGCTACAGAACAAAAATGATTAACAAGAAAGATTGAGAAAACCAAAATATAGCACAGATCTTTTGCTTAGACAAACAAACTCTAGCATGAGCCAATATGGCTGCAGGACAGGTTTGGTGAAACATGGCACTGTCCGTCGTGTCTAAGATGACTGCCAGAGTTTTCTGCACATGCACGATGACTCGTGCATGTGCACTGAATTCCGGCAGCCATTTTGGGTATGACAGGCTGTGCTGCCATGCTTCCCAAGTTCAGCAGCTTGCCTGAACTGGCGCAAGTCCAGCGGGTGTTGGAAGAGGCAACCTTGGAGGGAACTCCATAGGCACCAGAGAGGGAGGAGTGGGCACCGAGGTAGGAGACATCCCAGGCAAAACCTGCAGTCAAGCTGGGCTTGCAGAGGCACCAGCAGCCTGTAGTCGCTGCTGCCCTAGTGAGGAGCAGGCAGTGGTCCCTGAGGATGAGACCGGCACTGACAGCACTGAGGGTGGGTGGCAGTGGTGGAGGAACTGGCATCTATTGTGCCTGCACTGCCCAAACCACCTGATGAGAGGCCTGGAGAAAACAGAGGCTGGAATGTCAGGGGCTGGGGGGCAGGTGAAGAAGCCTGCCTTGCCAAGCTGTTGCCTATAATGGTATCCTAAGCAGGTGGCAGGGCCACGATTAGTCCTGCAGGGTTAAGGGCGTGCGGGGCCAAGGAGGTCGACCTTCTGAGGGAGGAAAACTCAGATGCGGTCAAGAATTTTTTGTGATGAGGAGACTGTGAGCAGGAGGCAAACGGGTCAGTCCCGATCTTTGTCCCGGATCTTGTGCTTCCCTCCTATTTTGTTCCAGGCCTGAGAGGAAGAAGACCCCAATGACTGAGCTGGGAAAGTGTAGGAGCTCCTGGCCTGCAGCTCCCATTCCATTGAGGTGAGTTTCTGCTTCAGTAGATGGCTGTTGAGGATCTTCTGGCAATGTCTCCTTTTGGCCTGGTTGAATTTCTGGCAAACCTGGCAGACTTTGGTGTTGTGGTTGGGGCCTAGGTACAGGATGCAGGCCGAATGGCCATCCTTGTCTGTGATCTGCTTGCCACAGACACACTTTTTGGGACAGTCAGAAGATGAGGAAGGTTTTGAAGGCATAAGCCTGGAAGAGAAAACACGGTTAAATCAATGTTACACTAAGGGAAAAAGTGAAAATAAAAAAGTGCAGGAAGTACGGGTAATGGCAGTCAACTGTAGCTGCAGCAGTAGTAGTGGTCCGGTGTGCACTGTTTGATAGCAGGAAAGAACTAAGGAAGGTGTGGGAGCTGCACACCTATATACGATTTGCTATTCAGATGCTGACGTCAGAGGTGGGTGGCCGTCTCTGGTACACTGCTAGCTAGAAAGGTTTCCATGTGGTCCTGGTGCCTGATGGCTTAGTCCTACCAGTGATGACCTGCTGCAAGAGATAACTTCAAAGTAAGATCTGCTGGTTACAAATGACAATCTTTGAATTCTCAGCCCAAAGCACTAACACCAATGTAGTACAACTAAGAGATAGGAACAATGTTGTGGAACACTGTATTGCATTTTATTTTTTTTTATTTTTTATTTTATTTAAACAGCAGTTTGGAAAACCTTTGAGCCATAGGCTCATTTACAAAGGTACCTTGTCACAGTAAGACAAACCAAAATACACAGTATAGCAGTACAACACATAAGTATAACAGTAAATTAAGACATAGATACAAACAAGCATTCACGGAAGACAGCATTGAAAGAGTGAAGGCCAACCTCCACAAGCAGGACAGAGTTATTAAGCTGCTATGGTAGTGAGTAAAGGACCTAAAAACATCACAGCTGGAGAAACAACCTTCATTTTGTGGGTTCACAGGGGTCTGCAAAAGCTGAAATGTCACCTCATTTTTACAAAAAACTCTCAGCAGGATGCTTGGCCTGGACCATCCACTGACAGTTGAGACAGATTGGGCCCACTGTTCCCTCAGTCCTCCTCCAATGCCCAGTGAAAGGCCCCACCTATGTTAGCAAGATTTCTGCACTAAGGTGGCAGACAGCAAATTATTCAGTGGGCCAGACAGAAAGGGACAATCACTTGGTGAGGACACAAAATCAAAATAGTCCCTAATTTTTCCTTTGAAACCTGTTCAATCAATGCTCAAAGCCTATGCTCTGTCATGGAAAGTCCTAATGGAGTTAGGATTTTCCCCATGCCATATGGTAGCTAGCTGTCCTCCAGATCAACAGAAATGACACTGTTCAACAATTTGATGCACCAAAGGCAGTCGAAAAATACATGCAGAAGACCTGGCCTCAAGCAGACTCTAGTAAATACCACTGAAAGTGCCGACCACAACACAATGGCTTACACCTGCACAGGACCTGGCCTCAAGCAGACTGTAGTAAATACCACTGAAAGCGCTAACTAGAACTTTACAGTTTACATAAGCTAGAGATGGACAAAACTCCCATTTCTCAGGTCCAGGGCCTGCAATACAGCCCCCAATCCCACCCCCACCTGACCCATTGAACTCCTGGGTACCTACAGATTGTCTCTATGGGTATAACAAGCAGAAAGAAATCAAAGACAGACCAGCCTATCAGGCAGAGAAGCAGGAGCTGTAGCAGAAGTGTGATGAATCTCCTGCTTCCTCAGTCATACACTCACTGCTGCTGAGTTCCAACAAGTTTACTCCATTGATGGATGCTTCCCACATGGAGCAGCAACTCCCTGCATTACCTCCACGTCCTCAGGCTGGACCAGACCATGTGACCATCCTAAAATCCTGGGCAGATGCTGTTCATCTAATTGCAGCAGTCAGAAGCCTCCCAGCTGAAGAATCCTCCGGGCCTGAAGAGCAACAGCCTCCACAATGGATTTCCCAGGTTACAGGAAGTCCTGTGGCTACCACTGGCACCCCACCTTGATCTGATGAACACTACAAACTTTGTTCTCCCCTTAACTGCAAGGCCTAGCCAAGCCTATCAACTTGCAAGAACAATTGAAAAGCAGTGCCCCCTTAAAGGTGGTTTCCCAATGTTTAATGGGAGGGCTAGCCAGAGGTTCAATGTGGGGGAATAAACTCCTCCCACACCCATTATTTAAACCAGCTTGCTCCTAGGAACCTCCGCTCTAGAGTTTGGAAAATTACACACCATCCTCCCCCATTTCAGCTTTCTCCCCTTCTATATGAGGGTCTCTCTATTTCTACCAGCTATCAAGCTAGAAAATAGGAATAGAGTACAGTTACAACAGAGTTTTCACAAGCATAACTCTTTATTCCACAAACATTGAACTAATAATATGGTTTGTTCCTACAAGAATAAACTTGAAATGTTTAAATCTTAGGTTCCGCTCCATGTTTGGGGGTGGGGTGTCTGGTAAAACTTATGCTTTGTCACAGGTGGGGCAATAGCGGTGGGTACTTTGATCAGGGCATTTTATGCTGTCAAGCGAACAGTACGGAGAAGATGATGCTGCCTACGGATATAAGCAAGGCCTTCCATTTACCATGGCTCCACAGTCATGGAACCAACTACAGAAGTCAGGGCTGCCCATGGATGTCAGCTGCAATCACAAGAATTGAGCCCTTCTGCAGAAGTAGTGCAGCTTTTGCATACCTGCTGTTTACTGAAAGTAACGTTCCATTTTCTCATACCCACCCCCCCACTAGCAGGCTGCTCGGTAAAAGCAAGATATAAAAGCAGTTGTAACAGAGTTATGATAAAGTCATTAATATTAATTTGTGTTATCCTCTGTGCTACTGTGTACATCTACTGTTGCTGTTACATACCTTCTCTTGAATCGCTGGCAGGAAAAAATGAAAGTTAGATTACATTAATTTCATCTGACAGATTATGTGCCAACTGTTTACTTATTTGTTTTTTTGTATTCCTATTTACTTTTCAATAATAATTTCATTTTGTTGTTTTATGTTGCTTTCTTTTCCCACTACATTACGTCAATGTATCCTACTTGTCTGTTTAATGTACGCTCGCAGCTGAACGCAGTAACACACAAAAAAGTAACAAGCATTTGTCAATGCCGAATGTTTGCTTACTGGCATTGGCAGTGGTAGTGTAGAAGTTACAGAGCTGCGTAATAGGAATGGCAGTGAAGTATTGAACTGAAGCCAACCCCACCACCACCCTGCAGAGAGTGACAGGCATTGGGGTGTGCATTTGGGTCGTCAGGCATAACGGCCACGCCATTTCACCACACCCCACTCTGCAGAGACTGACAAGTGTCACGTGTTCCTTGGGGTCTTTGGCCCTTATGTGCACCCCATTTCATTAGGAAATACGGTGAGATGGGTGCGATATAGGAGAATGGGGTGAAGTTTGGGGACGAAGAGTCAAGGCATCCTGGATGCCTCTCAGTGACTGCAGGGTGTGGAATGGTATAAGCATCACAGGCAAGAATCCCAAGTCACACCCTGATTCCTGTCATTCTATATAGGGTTGGGCGATTTAGTTGAAAAGTCTAATAACTCAGGCATTCATTGGTATTTTAACTCCAAATCTTTAACATGTTTGTTTTGTGACCCCACCTCACGAACAGGGGAATATCAGTGTGGTAGCGTAAAGCTGCTTATGCACAGTGGTTACGGATTTAGCACCACAGATGCAAACATATTCCAACAGGCTGTAAAATGGCAGCTGTACTCTTTCATGGGGAGGTGTAAAATGGCTATGTTGCAAATGTGTAGTAAAATATTTAAAAATGGTGAAGTCACAAGCGCATAGAAACTGTGCAATCTGCACACCTGTTATATAAGTAGGTTGGGATATTTTATAGCAGATTGTCAACTCAGGCATTTTGGTGCCTCCGATCATGAACAGTGTCACTGTGATTTTCTTTACCTGTGCTGAACAATGATTTCCCATAACGACCACGCATCTCTGCACTGAAAGTGTGAAAACACACTTTGGCCATGTTGTGAAAAATGGCAGCTGTACTGTTCATAAGGAAGTGTTGAAAAATGCCACTAGTGAAAATCTGGACTGGAAATATTACAAAGTCATGAACTAACGAGGATGCGTGGAAACTGCACAATGCTCACTTGTAACACAGTCATTTTATGGACTTTTGTCACCAAATTTTCAACATAGCCATTTTAAGACCTCTGCTCATGAACAGTGTAACTGATTTTCTTAATCTGTCCTAAACATTGCTTTCACACACCAACAGCACCATTGTGCGCTATATGTGCGATAACACATTTTGGGTGACATATGAAAAATTGCAGCTGTACTGTTCATAAGGAAGTTTAATAAAATGGACATGTTGAAAATCTAGAGTGAAAATATTAAATTTGCAAACTAACGAGCATGCATAGGAACTGTGCAACGACGCTCGAAAAGTCATTTTAGGCATTTTTCACCAAGTTTTCAACATAGCCATTTTAAGACCTCTGCTCATGAACAGTGTCACTGTGGTTTTGTTAATGTGTCCCATACATTGAGGTTGCACACCGACTGCGCCATTGTGCGCTACATGGGCGGAAACACGTTTTGGGCAGGATGTGAAAAATGACAGCTGTACTACTCATAAGAAGGTGTGGAAAAATGGCAATGTTGAAAATCTGGAGTGGAAATATTGAAAATTCGCAAACCTAAGAGCGTGCGTAGGAACTGCGCAACGCACGCTCGTTAAACAGTCATTTTTAGGAATTTTTTCACCAAATTTTCAACATAGCAATTTCAAGACCTCTGCTCATGAACAGTGTCACTACAATTTTCTTAATTTGTCCCGTACATTGATTTCAAGATAATCGACTCGCCATTCTGCGCTACAAGGGTGGAAACACATTTTGGGTGAGATGTGAAAATGACAGCTGTACTTCTCATAAGACGGTGTGGTGAAATGGCAATGTTGAAAATCTGGAGTGAAAATATTGAAATGTTATGAATTCTACGAGCCTGCGAGCAACGCGCAACGTACGCTCGTTAAACAGTCATTTTTGGATTTTTCACAAATTTTCAACATGGGGTTTTGGCCCCTTCATGAACGATGTCACTGTCATGGTGGTAGTCTGTCCTGCAGGGTGATTTCCACAGTCACGCGCGAAATCACCCTTTGAGCCCGAATAACGCCATGACAGTGACATCATTCATGAGAAGGGGTCCCAAAAACCCCATGTTGAAAATTTGGCGCAAAAATTCCCAAAAATGCCTGAGATATGCAATAAAGTTGAACCCCTCCTATCTAGCCCATTATACAGCTTACCGGCATTTCCTCAGTTCGCGGTCGGCTTTGAAGAGTGCAGACGTGTTCCCGGTCCACCGAAGATCGTCGCGCCGGAGTCCGGAGGTAAGTATGGGGTGAGGGGGTGTGGGGAGGCTGGATGCGCAGTGGGTGGGTGCGGGATGTGGGAGGGGGCTCGGAGACGCTACCAGGAGCTTTTTTTTTGCAGGGTAAAAACAAAAAGACGTCGCAGGATCGGCTTGCCACACTGGGGTGGGCTCCAGCGTGGCACAAGGACTTTGGGCGTTCAGCCAACGGGGATTGGGCACCCTGGCCGCAAAAACAAAAAACGCAGAGATCATTTGCCACGCTGGGGTGGGCTCCTCAGCATGGCACAATGACTTTGGGGAGGGGGGTGCGTTCAGCCGACGGGGATTGGGCACCCCCGTCGGCAACATAACGGATTGCCATGCTGGGGTGGGCTCCCAGCGTGGCAGCAACTATTGGGAGGGGCGGGAGACAAATAGTTCAGCCGAAGGGGATTGGGCACCCCGTCGGCTATACGCTGCATGCGGGGGGCACGCACGCCTGCGGCTGGGAGCTGCGCGTGAGCAGCTCCTTATCGCTGCTCACTCAAGCGTAGGGGCTCCCCCTTCAACTGTAGGTTACTGCATTTGGACCGTGTCATAGACAGCTCCAAAATGCATTGGCTTACAGGGGCCGCGCCTGCCAGCCCAGTGCCTGAATTGGAGGAGGAGGTGACACACCTCCGAAATCTCCGTTCATGGCACTATGTTTCTTGCACATGCGTGCAAGCAAACATAAAAAGTAAAAAATTGCAGCACCTGGATGAATGGAGTAGGCACTTATGGTTGTTTTTTTATGTTCCATATTCTGGGTGCTTTAATTACAGCAACAACTTTGCAGCACTGTGCTGTACTTCCTGCAGTCCTGTGTCAATTGTTTGGTCTCCTTCAATGAGTCCCCTGTAAGCGGCCAAGTATTTAGACTGAGAAGATATCTGTCAGGCACAGCAGGGCATTCTACCCTGAATGTTTAGTATCTATTTTTGGAGGGCTTAGTAGTGGGAAGGAATGTCATCCTACATTCTGAACTGCTACACTGTAAATTTCTCTTGCTGATTCCAAGAAATGTTATTTTGTGCTGCTTCTAAAATAAAAAACAAAACAGTCAGTCATTCCTACACGAGTATCGAATCAATAGAATGACTGGAGCAGGCAATGAGAAAGTGTTACTTTTTATTTTTGTAGAAATAATAACTATTTAAACATTTGTGAAGTCTGACAGTCTGAGTTTGGGGGTTCAGGGTGTGGGTGATGGGTGACAGTGCGGCACGGAGCTCAGAAGTGCTCAGAAGCATAGACAAGCATTTGTCAATGCCGAATGTTGTCGCGCTGGCATTGGCTTTGGTAGTGCAGTGCAGAAACACATTTTGGGCAGGATGTGAAAAATGACAGCTGTACTGTTCATAAGGAGGTGTAAAAAAATGGCAGTGTTGAAAATGTGGCATGTAAATATAGCAAATTTGCGAAGTTACAAGGGTGCGTAGGAAATGCTCAACGCAAGCTTGTAACACAGTCATTTTATGGACTTTCGGCACCAAATTTTCAACATAGGCATTTTAGCACCTCTGCTCATGTACAGTGTCACTGTCATTTCCTCAAACTGTCCCAAAAAGTGATTTTGCACAGCGACTGTGCTATTCTGCGATGGACATACGAAAACACATTTCGGGCAGGATATGTAAAATGACAGCTGTACTGTTCATCAAGAGGTGTGGAAAAATGCCAATGGTGAAAATCCAGAGTGAAAAGATTACAAATGCACATTATGAGAGTGTGTGAAAACTGCGCAACGAGTATCATCACCAAATTTTCAACATAGGCATTTTAGGACCTCGGCTCATGAACAGTGTCACTGTCATTTTCGTAATCTGGCCTGAACACTGATTTCCCACAGCGACCACGCTATTGTGCGCCAGAAGTGCGGAAACACACTTTGGCCAGGATGTAAAAAATGCCAGCTGTACTGTTCACAAGGAGGTGTAGAGAAATGAGAATGTTGAAAATCTGGCGTGAAAACATTAAGTAATCCGTGAAGTTATGAGTTGCATAGCAGCTGTGCAAAGCAAGCTTGTAAACAGCCATTGTTTTGATTTCTTCCACAGATTTGCAACATAGGCATTTTGAGAGCTCACTCATGAACACTGCCACTGTCTCAGATAGTCGGTCCTTGAAAGGTGATTCCGCACAGTGACTGCGGAATCACCTTTTGGGACCGATAATGTCATAACAGTGACAGAATTCATGAGGAAGGGTCCCAGAAACCCCATGTTGAAAATTTGGTGCAAAAATTCCAAAAAATGCCTGAGATATGCATCAAAGTTGAAAAAAAAAAACGATTTATTCCATTATACAGCTTACCGACATTTCCTCAGTTTGCAGTTGGCTTTGAAGAGTGCAGACATGTTCCTGGTCCACCGAAGATCATCGTGCTGGACTCCGGAGGTAAGTATGGGGTGAGAGGGGGTGTGGGGAGGCAGGGTGCACAGTGGGTGGGTGCGGGTGGTAGGGAGACTACGAGGGACCGTTTTCTGTTTACAGGTGTTTAAAAAAAACATTGAGGACGTTTTTCTTTTTTTACAGGTGTTTTTTTGGGGGGGTACAGTAGCCGATGGGGGATTGAGCACCCCCGTAGGCACATAGGGAGTGGGAGACAGATGGCGACGGGGATTGGGCACCCCGTAGGCAAACAATGAAAGCAGGGGGCGATGAGCAGAGGGGATTGGGCATCCTCGGCAACCAAAAGGAGAGGGGGACATTATGTCGATGGGGAGGCTCCCTTGTTGGGACATACAAAAAGGGCAGGTTAAGCCAACTGGGGGATTGGGCACCCTGAAGTCGGCAGTTTAGCAGCTACTGTGCCACCATGTTTGATGCTGAGGAAGCACGTAGGAAGGTCCGCTGCATGTGACGAGCTTTTCTCACATTGCAGCAGACCTTTCCTTAGATGTGTTCGCCAGGGTGGTGTGGTGCCAGCATGCAGGCTGATTGGGGAATGAGCGACGCATCTACTGGTGTGTGCCCTGCATTCACCCAACAGCGACCGCACCTCCAAATCTCCACTACCGCAAGATGTTGGCTGTGCAAGTGCGCCAACATAAAAAAAATATGAGTGCTAGTTCCCCAACCACTTTGCTACGTGGTATACTCATCAATGTCCTATGCAGCTATGTGTCATACAGTACCATTATTAAAGCACCTGGTTTGGTATGAATGAATTTACATTGCTTTTCTTGCAATATACTGTAAATCTGTGTGGAACAGTAAAAGGCGCTTCTTGCTTTCTATAAGGAAAACACTGCATCTTGCTTGGACTGGTTTTCGAACATTTCATACAGTACTAAACTGTATTTTCAATATTTCTGGTATATGCGATTGTTTTGTAACTTAAGCATGCTATTCTATGTAACTTCAGCATGTTATGCTGTACTTTGGAAGGTGGGGGAATCGAATCTCTTGCTACAAGAAATAGCTATTAACAGCATAGAACATTTTAGCTATTTCCATGGTTTCTTTTGTTGAATAAGTTACATAAAATAGCTGCAGTGTTACTGTCTGGTGCTGGTCTCCTTCAATGAGTCCCCTACCAGTGGCCAAGAATTTAAACTGAGAAACTGTCAGTCAGGTACAGCTGGACATTCTACCCTGATTGTTTGATAATGGGAGTGCTAAAGCCTGAGGTTCATTGTGGGGGAATAGCTCCTCCCACATTCCCCTTAAAGGCCAGCCTCCTACAGCAGTCCTCTGCTGGGCTCCTGTGTGGCCCATGGGCTGAGCCTCCTTCCCTTCCCATTCTGCTTCCTGTTCCTTGTTTGCTTCTCCCTGCTCTCTTCCATTTTTGTCTTTCCTTCCCCCACCCCACTTGCTTGCCCCTCTCCCTGTTCTCTTTTGTCCCTCACTTACTCTTGTTCCCCCCCCCCCATTCTCACCCTCCTCCCATCTGGCGTCCACTCTCTCTGGTTTGCCTCCGTTTCCCCATCTCCCCTCTCCGTACCTCTTTTGATACTCCTTCTCTGTTCAGGGTCACTGCTCCATGTTTTCTTCCCCTTAGGTGAGATGTTATCTCCCTGCGCCTGCTCGGCCATTGAAACTAATCCCAGTGCTGCTAACAGGCTGCTGCACCCCCCCCCCAGGAGATGGGACAACCTGTTCACATCATGTGCAAAATGTATAGAAAATACCACAACATGAATGGCAAATAAAACTGCCCAATTCTGGACCACTCCTCTGCCTGTTCCTTGCTTGGTGCCTGGAGCATTGCCTATGGGCTGCCTCTAGCTGTCTCCATGTCCCGACCTCTCCATGGTCGGTGTGTACTGGAGACCTCACTGCCATTTCCCCACAGACGACCATGTAGGTACCATTATCTGCACTCTTTTCCATTCTGCATTAGTATACCTTGCCTTGGCGGCTGGCCCTTATTATCTGCACTCTTTTCCATTCTGCATTAGTATACCTTGCCTTGGTGGCTGGCCCTTATTATCTGCACTCTTTTCCATTCTGCATTAGTATACCTTGCCTTGGCGGCTGGCCCTTATTATCTGCACTCTTTTCCATTCTGCATTACTATACCTTGCCTTGGCTGCTGGCCCTTATTATCTGCACTCTTTTCCATTCTGCATTAGTATACCTTGCCTTGGTGGCTGGCCCTTATTATCTGCACTCTTTTCCATTCTGCATTAGTATACCTTGCCTTGGTGGCTGGCCCTTATGGGTGGACTGTGGCTCCTGCTCCTTCCCTTGTCCTGTGGCCATGCTTGATCTCCACTTTCATCACTACCTGCATAGCACCACTTCGGTGTGGCAGGCATTCAAACCACAAGGATTGCCTGTGCTCCCCTGTCATGTTGCCGTGCTGACCTGAACATTGACATTCTACTACTGCATTTTTCTTAGCCCAGTTTCCATTCTTCTAGTATACTCTGATCTGCCAGTTCTCCAGACGATCTACTGACTAGTCTGATGTTTCAAACTGGGACAGCCAAAATACTGCTGTACAATGCAAATGCACATTACCTTCCTGTGGACAGGCCCCACTGGAATACTTACACCACCTTCCCATTGCTTTCCTCATGCATGGATGTACACATGGTTTCTCCTCCATATTTCGCTACCAGATTTATCATGGTCTGTGCAGTACAATGACATTCTGCCAGATTCAGCAATGGCTGTTGACATCTCTCCTTTCCCAGCCCTGCCCCCCCCTTCTTTCATCCCCTGACTCCGTTTCTGCCTCTGCTGTCTTGTCCTAGCCCCCCCTTTCCTGCACCCCTGTCCTCTGTTCCTGCCCTTGTCCCATGCTCCCCTGTTTCTCCTTTGTGGGCCTTTAGCTCCTCACACCTGCATTCCATCTCCATTTACGCTCCTTCTACTGTCCAGACCCATGCTACCTCTAACCCTAGTCAGGCGATTGCATCCCTTACCATTTTGCTGATAGCACCTATACCCTACTCAGCTTCAAGAATTATGTTTCCTTGTTCTACCCCCGGTGCTCTTCACCTTCCAGCTTGGCAGTTACTTGCACTGTTCACACATACTTCCTCTTCCATGCCCCTTGTGGCTCCCTCTAAGACCGCATCATTGGCTCTCCTCATGCATTGACTCCTCAGACATTATCCAGTCTCTGTTACTACCGCAATGTTTGCTTCCATTCACTGATTTGCCTATGGCTTCTCCTTCCCTAAGTCCTGACTGTCCCAAAGCCTCTCTCAAGTTCTTGATCTACCCTGCCTTCCTGCCTTCATTGCTTCCGCTGCTATCGCATGGATCATTACTCTTGCAGCCTACTCAGCTTTCAGTCATTCATTGAATTCCATCGCTACCAGTATGCTCCTTCTTGGATGACTCTAGCTTCTCCTTACTGGCATTTCCTGAGGACTCCTCCTCACATTCTCCCACTCTAACTTGTTTGCTTCCTCTGTATACTGCCTCAGGAGCACCAAGGGAGGTCGACAGTGAAAATGCTGACCCCCCACAGTGATGGCACAATACACAGCATCGGTATTGCGCACCAGCCCGCAAAGTGCCCCTGCACTCCCCTGGATTTAGCATTCTCAACTCCAGATCGGAGTTGGTCCGGGGCAGAACACTGGCGAAGCGGTTATCAAAATGGACCATTACAGTGAATACCAGTAATGGTCTTTTTGTGTTTCACCATCGGGCAGTCGACCTGAAGGGGTGCGCCTGCATTGTCTCACTGTTTACCTACCCATGACTATGCTGCCAGCTGCCTTTTACTTGCTCATCCCATACCAGCAGTTTTTCCAAACTCCGCCCCAAACTCGTACATTCTGAGGCACTGAGCTAAGGTAGACTTGCCCTGTCTACTGGGGATGGGATTCCTTTACAGTCACTGCTATCTACTACTTACAAACCTGACATCCTCCATCCCTAACTCTGCCTGGCAGCATCAAGTGAAGGTTAGCACACCCTGACTACCAGGGATGGAAGCAATCCATGTCTGCAATCTACTGTATCATCCTTATGCATTCTCTACCTGATACCCAGTTGCCGCTTCCCTTTGGGAACAGGACCACTTTACTCATTTGCCTTTAACATTCTACCTCTGCCTGGCAGCCTTGAGTGAAGGTTGTCTCACCTCGACTACCAGGGATGGGAGCCTGTGTCGGCAATTGACTGTTTCAGCCTTATGCATTCTCTACCTGATACCTGGTTGCCTCTTCCCTTTGGGAATGGGATCACTGTACCCCATTTGCATTCTACATCCTACCTCACCAGTCTACATCCTGCACTTCCACGGACTCATCGTACTCGTCCCCACCTTAGCCTCCTCACGCTCTGGAATTGGACTCCGACAGCTTGTTCAGTCTCTACCTCTATTCAGTTTGACTGCCTCCTGGACTTCCTTGTTACTGGTCACCCCTTCCTGACAGCCATGCAAGTTCGCCTTCTCCTTCGGTGGTGGGAACCTCATGCCTCATTGCTGCAGTGCCTTCTGTTCTCTGCACTTGTTGTTCACCATCTTTTTCAGATGTGGGACTATCATACCTTAACTTTGTAGCACTTGGTACCTGGATTTGCTTCTTGGTCTTCCATGAATCTGCCATTCATGGCCTGCAGAGGCTCTCCTACATTCTGATTCAGTTTGCTGTGGCACAGACCTCGGTTCTGTTCATTCCTGCACCTGCCATTGTCAGTGCGGCTTGGCCTATGCTGTTTTCTTCTCAGACTCCTTCCTCTAGTTCACAGACATCCGCTCTGGACTTTCCCCTCTGTCCTTGGACAGCTACCTTCTCCTCACCACCCTGGCAGCTCAGGGCTCCTTTCTTTGCTATGGCTCTTTTTGGGCATTTTACACCTATCACCTGCCAGTATTGCTACCCTGTCAACTATTCCTCCTTTTCGTCCATCTGATACTTCAACCCTGGCCTTCCTAACAGCTCTGATCCACCACTATGCAGCACTTGTTCATTTCACCAGAAGAAAACTTCTTCTGGCAACATCCCTTGGACAACATGCCTTATAGACTGTTACATCACCATAGAGTTGTCAATACTTCCCAATCATCTCCCCAGGACCAGTTCCAGAAGCCATTCAACTGGACTATAGGAAGTTCTCAATCTTCAACCGACTCTACAGGATGCTCCCTACATATCCTGTCAATTCAAGTGGTATGGCATCCCTACCTCCCATGTTTCATAGGATCTAAGGTTTAGTGGAGCCTTCTCCACACCTATCCTTTTACATGGAAAAGTGACATGATTCCTTTCATGATGCTCTGACTCCATAATCACCATAGCTGTTACGGATAACAGAAACTGCACGATACCTCGTAGCAGTACTGGAATCATCTGTTTTATCTTTTCATGGCTTTCTTCTACAAGCACTGACTCTGTTTGATCATGTTACTCAACTCCTACTTCTTCAATAGCCATTGGATGTCCTAAGATCTTACTAGCTACCGTCCCAGAATTCTTGGATATTTAATGCCTAGCTGCATTACTAAAGTTACTTTATCCGAGCCACTGGTCTCTAGCCCCTGGATGTCATCATACTTCATACAATTGTCTACAATCCTTCATCATATTACAGTCAATCAGGTCAGCAGCCCATTCAGTGGTCCTTCTAGCTCATCCCTCATGTTTCACCTCCCATACTCCCTCCAGCAAAGATTTTCGCTGAGAGCAGGCTTCTAGCGATTCCTCAAGCTGCATGTCAGCAACCGACCTGGCTGTCTCACTATCCCAGTCATGCCTCTCAACAAGCCTATATCTGACTAAACTGCTAAGCACCACTCACATTCTACACCGCTCTCAACTTCCCATTGCCACACCGGTCTATGGACTCCTTCAAAGACTCATTTCTGGGCTTCCTACAGCATTTAGTTAGTGGATCAACCTGTAAGGCAAAGCAGTCATGGCCACCTTAGCTCCTGTCATGGGAAATTACGCCACAGTAATACCCATATCTACCTTTTCCCATCAGCAGGAGCCTATATAAGTATCATTATAACATCACTATCCAAATAAATTATTGAATTAATCATACTGAACATCTAGTTATTTCCATATACATTCAATTACCATCTCTACTGCATATACCAACTTTCCTTCATTGGTCTAAAATCTTCCATATCACACCTCCTATCAGGTACCTAAAAATTCTGTCCTTCTCCTTCATCGATGCCAACATTGCAACTTATCACTCATCACTTAACTCCAAATCTTCAGACTCTAACTTGAATATCAAACCTTCTACAAAGTCAGATTGTTTACCTTATGATTTTATAACCCACCATACTTCCCACCATTCAAAGTCTGGCAGTGAATTTTATCAAACCATGCTCTTCATGCTCACTTTGTCTCTGTAATCTCATTGGATATCATCCATCATCACCTTGGAAACCTGCATTCCCCTCCTTTTCAACTGGACCTACTCCACTTTCGGGATCTGGATGCTTCTTTAGAATAGACCTACCTCTTTTTTTTTTACTTTATCTTTTTATTGAAATTTGAGTATATAAAAAAGCACACATCTTGTACAACAGAATAATATCCTCCATATAAGGTATAAAATATCACTTAAGCACAGTATTTAGGGTAAACATATTGGAGGAGCCTTGTATACATGTATTGATAATAAAACACAAACTTAGGTTATAAGTGGAAAGCAGAAGGGTTACAATCAACAGGGTATTATAGAATCAAAAATGGCAACCATGTACAAAATAAATGCTAAGGCAGGCTATGGCAAGGCATTCAGTAAATTGCAAAAAGTGATGAATGTGGTAGTATGAACAGTGTTCAGTAATGGAGAAGTAAAGATAAGAGAAACATGTGCAAGGAAAGAAAGAAGAGAAAAAAGCAAGGTAGAAGGGAAGGCGAGAGGCAGAAAATAAAGAAGGAGGGAAAAAGAGGAGATATCTGTGCACGGAAGTCTCAGAAAAACCTAATCTGAGAGCAAATTAAAAAGAGGGCTAAATATCCCTAAGAATTAGGGTCAGAAAGAACTAGGTTCGATGTACTTGAAATAATCCTGACAACATCTGTCATATACAGTGAGTCGGTTATGAGTAACATGAGATAATCAGTCTAGGGAGGCCTACTGAGAAAGGCTTTGAAGAACATCTGAAAGAGAAGGCACCAGAGTTGATTTCAATTTCATAAGAATCAGACATTTGATCAGAAGAGAAAGTATGTTTAGCCATCTAAAATATGCATGTGAGAGGAGAGAGCTATTGGGGATAAGGATGCCTGGAAGGAATAGCTTGGGGTCAAAAGGTAGTTTTTGTACTGTTGCTCTGGAGGCAAGTAAATAGACTTTATGCCAGAGCTTATTAATGGGAACACACGAGCACAAGATATGCAGTAGATCCGCACTGGTCAAATTACAGCACCGGCAGTTATTATTATTTAATAGGCACATTAGTTGAAGCACAGAGGGGGTTCTTATCCAAAGATGTAGGATTTTAGTTTGTCTTAAAGAACTATGGGCGTATTTAAAGGTATTATGTGCAAGACGCCAACAATTACTCGACTGTGCATCTGAAATATTGTAGTTAAGAAAAGTACTCCATTTATTTTTGGCTTGTATAGACTGATCAGGTAGATTATCGATAATGTATTTGTAAATGGAGCAATTCAATTTTACTGATAAATTAATCCAGTGCTAAATGTATGGGTTTAGAACAGAATGCTTATACACTAAACTAGAGAGAGAGTTATAAGCTGCCCAAATTTGTAAAAACTTCCAGAAATCCTGTTTAGGAAGTTTCCATATAGTCTGCAAGTCTAAGAATGATCTAAGAGTGAGTGAATTCTGGTCCAAGATATCTCAGAGAAAGAAAATGCTTTTGTTCCTCCACGTACGACAAAAAATTGGGTGATCTTCTAAAGTGAGCAGTGGATTGGCCTACAAAGGGGCATAAAACCAGGGTGTTTGATTGGATTTCAGGTAATTGTGGGTTAGTTTCCAATAAGAAACAGAGGATGAAATAGTCAGGTGAGATTTTAGTTTAGAGGAAATTGGATTAAAATTGAAGGAAGTAGAAACTCCTCCCGGGCACAATACAGATTCCATTGCAACCCATAGTGATAAGTGAGGGGAGGGTTTCTAAAACCATTTAATGGTTTGGGCTATTCAAATAGCCCAGAAGTAGTCTTTGAACCAGGGGAGTCTGAATCCCCCTTTTTTCCAATGTGATCGAAGTTTGTTGCAGTTAAATCTCAGTGGTTTCCCATCCTAGGTAAAGTTGCCTATTAATTTATCAATTTTAGCAAAAAAAAAGGATGGTAAGACTAAAGGAATATTGGCAAAACGGTAAAGAATCTTGGGAGATATGGACATCTTGATGGCTGCAATTTTGCCCATTCAGGAGAGATTAAGAAGCTTCCATCTGTCCAGAATTGTTTTGATGTCATCTAGTAAGGGATAAAAGTTAATGTCCCATATCTTCTCTCAGTTACTAGTAATTTTGATTCCTAGTATGTTATACCCTGTGATGACCAATGGAATCCAAGAGGTATGTTCATAAAAGCTTTACAGTGGTCGTTAAGGGGCAGAGTTTGTAATTTACCATAATTCAAAGCAAGGCCAGAAATATTCTCAGCCTCATTCAGGTTTTCAAGTAAGATTAAGAGGTCATCTGCATAGGAGAGAGAAACATATCTTGACTTGCTCACAGGTATGCCCATAATGACAGAAGATTGATGTAAACAAGCAGTCAGGGGCTCCATGGCTAAAATAAACAGGGACAGTGATAGGGGACAGCCTTGTCTAGTTCCTCTTGCTAGATGAAAGTAAGAGGAAAGGGTGGAATTAGTAAGTACTTTAGCAACAGGGGAATTATACTGTATAATAGCTTGATCCAGGAGCAAAAGGTATGAGAAAGACTGAAATGAGATAAAACTTGATGAAGGTAGTCCCAGTTTAAGGAATCAAAGGCCTTCTCTAAATCAGTTGCTATGGCTGCAGCTGGTGTCTTGAGGGACTTAGCTTTGTGAGTTAGATTAAATAGGGAACTTAGGTGATCAGAACCAGATCTATGTTTAATAAAACTGGCTTGTGAATGATGAGTTACCTTGGGAATCAAGGATTCAAGCCAAGAAGTTAGTAGTTTAGCAATCATCTTCCTATCCCTGTTTAATAAAGAGATGGGCCTATAACTTGCAGGGTGAGTGGGGTCTGTTTCTTTCTTAAGGATTAGGGTTATGATTGCTTTGGTGCAAGATGGGAGAAGTTTGCCAGTATTGGAAGCTTCCTGATAAACATTAAGAAGAAGGGGACATAAAGTGTCGGAAAACATTTGATAGAAATTGACAGGGAATCCGTCACCTCCGGGGGATTTGCCGGATTTCAAGGAAGACAAAGCTTTCTGGATTTCGTGAAGCGAGAAGGGTTCATCTAAAGAATTTGTTTCAAGAGTAGAAAGATGAAGAAGATGTAATGATTAAAGGAACTGTTGAATTTGTAAATTAGATGAAGGGTTTGTGTTAGAGTATAGATTTTGATAAAAGGTTTTCATGATATGGTTTATAGAGGGGTTGTCAGAGTGAATCGTACCCTGTTCATGTTTTAGGCTTAGGATATGTTGTTCCATTCGTTGTGCTTAATAGACCTACCTCTTCAACCTCAGAATCATCCTTCCAGAACTCATCATCCAATGGACTTTGAAGATGGACTGTCATCTCTCCAAGTAGTTCACCTTCCTCGGAAATTAGAATATGGTTGCTAGAAGTTAGGTTTATCTCCTCTTAGTTTGTCCAGAGGACGGGCGGGTCAGTAGCCATTGGTTCTCAGAGATTTCCTCCACATGGGTTTTTTTTCTTCTCCTGCATGCTACTGGTCATACTCTCCGTGAGCTGGAGGAGGTAATCATACTCTTTTGGACATTCATTGGTACTGTAATTCTTTTGGGCTTTCTATTCCCTACTTACTACTCGGTTTCCCTACCAAGGTTGGGAATAGAGTACAGCCAAAAGTAAACTATGTTACACAAGCACTACTGACTCCATTCGCTATTCACCAAAACATTTAACAATTTTGGGGGTTTAGTAGTGGGGAGGAATGTCAGCCTATATTCTAAACTGCTACACTGCAAATTTCTCTTGCCAGCTCCAAGAAATGTCATTTTGTACTGCTTCTAAAATAAAAACAAAACAATCATTCATTCTCACATCAGTATCAGATCAATAGAATGACTGGAGCTGGTAATGAGAAAGTGTTCTTTTTTATTTAGAAATAATCTGTAGACTAAAACTTTGTGAAGTCTGACAGTTTGAGTTTGGGTGTTCAGGGTGTAGGTGATGGGTGACAGTGCTGCACTGAGCTCAGAAGTGCTCTGAAGAAGAAGCATAGAAACAAAATATGAGTGCAAGTTCCCCAGTCACTTTGTTACGTGGCATACTCTTCAATGTCCTATGCAGCTATGTGACGTACCATTTATTAAGGAACTTATTATGAATTAATCTACACCACTTTTTTTGCAATATAAACCTGTATGGAACAGTAAAAGGCGCATCTTTGTTTTCTATAAGGAAAACATTGCATCTTGCTTGGACTAGTTTTCGAACATCACATACTAAACTGTGTTTTCAACATTTCTGGTGTATGTGATTGTTTTGTAACCTCAGCATGTTATTCTGTGTAACTTCAACATGTCATGCTGTACTTTTGAAGGTGTGAGGATCGACTCTCTTGCTACAAGAAATAGCTATTAACAGCATAGAACATTTTAGCTTTTTCCATGGTTTCTTTTGTTGAATAAGTTAATCAAATAACTGCAGTGTTATTATCTGGTACTGAACTAGTGCAACTGGGCTATGAGTAAGAATTTACATCACTGTATGTATGCCATATGCTGCGGAGAGTCATTCATGAACTGGCATGGTGGTGGTAAATGAAAACAAAACAATCAGTCATTCATTCTCACATCAGTATCAAATCAATATAATGACTGGAGCAGACAATGAGAAATATTTTCTCTTTACTTATTTATAAATAATTTATAGATTATTTAAAACTTTGCGAAGACCTGGGGCCCTGGAGGGCCAGCTGGAGGGAGAAGGCTTGAGCGTCCGATGACTGCTCACCTTCTCTCGGGGAGAGATCCTGGCAGAGGCTGGGGAAATGGCAAAGCATTGGGTCCTGCTGAATAGAGGGGCATGGTGAACATCAGTGCACGCCTTGATGTTAGTGGCATGCCACGCCCTAGGGAGAAATTGAGAAAACAGCGCTCCATGGCTGACAGGATGATGGTCGCCAGCTCACACTGCCACCTCAACAGCATCTGGGCCAAAACTGAATGTGTTGGCTGATCCACACCAGCACCTTTCTCCCTCAGAGGAGGGGGACCCATCTGGCGAAGGGTTATGCCAGATTACCCATGGGGCTGCAATGTAGGGTGGTGGTGGTGGCTGGTATTGGGGCAGGGTGCCAGCAGTGCCTAGGCGGCCTAAAGGAGAGGCTTGCCAGGAGCTGGAGAGGAGAGAAAAAAGTTGTGAAGTTTAAGTTTAGGGGATCAGGGTGCGGGTGGGTGGCAGTGCTGCACAGAGCTCTGAAGTGCTCGGAAAAAGAAGCATAGAATAAAACACATATTCTTAAAGAGCATTTTGACCTGATGTGGGTTAAGTTAGTGACTGGTGAAAATGGATACTGCAAGATAAGAAATTTAAAGTTTGAAAAGCAAAGCTGTAACTCTGGGCCTGCACATTAGCATCGACAGCAATGCGCATGTACAGAGTCTTGGCTTGGCTTTTCAAAGTTTAAATTTCTTATGTTGCAGCACCTGTTTTCACTAAGCACTAACTTTGTACACATCAGGTCAAAATGCTCCTTAAGAATATGTATTTATCTCCTCTTGATCCAAAAGTGGGTGACACATGCAGAGTTCAGTGCACATGCGCGAATGGTAGCGCATGTGCACTGAACTCCGGTGACCATCTTGAAAATGGTGAAAAATTGCCTTGTTCCGGCCACCGAACAGTGACTGCCTACACTACCAGAAGTCCAAAGACAAAGGTGCAGATGCTGTCCAGTTAGCTCCTTTTTCTAAGTCATCCCAAAATGACTGTAGGCTCCGCCTACTGCAGCCATAAAAAGCTTTGGATCTTTCTGGGCTGCCTTGCTTTACACACAGTATGCCTACCCTCCCCCATGGCACTGCTTAGACTGACAAAACAAAAATCACTACTTTAAAGTAAATAACAAACAAAAAAACAAAAAAAAACCCCACAAATCTAGCAGCACAAGGCCCTCTAGAACAATTTGTGAGCAATTTGGATTAAAAAAAACTCAGTTCTAAGTTGTATTTTAAAGGTTTTTTTTCTCAGACAAACACACAGACTTCTCTCCTACTCTGTCTTCAGAAGACAGCACTGAAGACAGCCTCCTTGTTAATACAGTTTGTTTCAGAAAAATGTCACTTCCAGTCCCAAAGAATACTGCAAACTTTGCTTCTGTGCCAAACTTTGCCTGTGAAGTTGCCAACTTCGTACTTTGTGAGGTATCATCTTACTACAAAGTTGGACTTCACAAGGTGGATTAACTTTGTAAAATGCAACAAATTCATGGATTAATCCATGAAGCAAAGTTTTCAAACTTTGCACATCACTATGCAGGATGCCCGTACGCCTGTGGGAAAGGAGACATGGCATGTTATCATACATGGCATTGCCGTTGGACTTTGAATGAGACCTTTGTCTCCCTGTAGCCAGTACCACCTACCATGTTTAGCCTGCTCCTTTCCCACAATGCTGGTCTAGGGGGTACTGAAACCTGTCCATAGGGGACCCGGTAGACTCCATATTTGGTGACAGTTCCTGTCAAGGGTCTGTAGGATATAATACAGGGGTGGTTAGCCAGGCTGTGCAGCACCCCCAGCAGTCCCTTTGGGACATGGCATTCTTGGCAGCATGTCCATGCCCTCCTCCCCATGCAGAGATATCTGTGTGAGGGAGTTTGCTACCACTGGCTTGATCAGCACTGCTGGCCACCTTTGACCGCTTGGTGGCTGTCAGCTTTTGCTTGATGGCTCATCAGATGTCATGCCACTTGTGCTTGATGGTGACCAGAGTCTATGCCTCCTGGCCAGAGGTGTTGATGGCCACCAGGATGTCCAGCCACTGACTGGCCTTGGTCTCCACCAGTGTCTTCTGGGACTGTGCCCCATATAGTGTGGTAATGTTCCCTGATATCTGCCACCATGGTGGCCACCTGCCCCATTGAAAAATTGGTGAACCATCACCATCCAGTGCCCCAGATCCATGCATGGCCACGGGCTGGCCATGGTCTGTCCCTATGGTGGCCGACTCCATGTCTGGCTGCACTGGTGGTGCACTTTCCCTGCTATTCTTAGCTTCCATTCACCCAGCTGCCTGCAAGGTGGCAGTATTCAGTCCCATGGGTACGCACTGAGCATTGTGTGCCATCAGGGCAGTGTGCATATCCACACATGGTGCAGTAATGGAGGGTGGCCAATCACTGGTGGCCCACTCTGTGTTTGCCCTATGTGATCCTGCACATGTCTGCATGTCCCACCCATGCTACTGCCTGTGCTGCACACATGTTGATGCATGGAACATATGCTGTCTGCTGTTTCTGCAGTGCTTATTGGGCATGCTGGCAGTATGGCCCATATGGGTGCAGGACATGTGATCTGATGCAAAGGTCCCATTAAGCAAGAAAACTTGGGGAAAGAGATTCATAGAAATATAGAATTTATTGGAAAAGAAAGGAGAACCATTTGCCCATTGTGTCTGCCTATTTCTACTGAACTAATGTTGAATGAGAGGGCCCTAAAGGTTTTTCTCTGTCCCCACCTTCTACCTCTCTGGTGTAACCTTTACAAAGTCCAGGTATCTGCTGCATCCTTGTTTAAATTCAGACATTTCTGGGGACTGCAGTCTTTACTGACTGCAGCCGTTAATTACAAAACAAGCATTAGACCAGATTTAAAATATTTCAGAAAGAATTACACATCTACTGATAGTGAGTCAGAGGATGCCAGGACTACAGCACTGTTAAATAACTGCATTATGAAGTTTTTACTCTGGCTATATTGCTGCAGCATCTTTCAAAAGGCACATGACAAACTTATTCATCTTTCTTGTTTTTTGCATCGATGGCTGCAACAAACATGATGGGTCCTTGGCCAATAGATCTCCAGCATGTATTCCTATGTAACTGGAGTAACAGGCTGAAGCCCACCCCCTCCCGAGAGTGCCTGTCCACAGAGTCCTTTAAGGCAGCATTGAAAACCTATTTGCTTAAACAAGCTTTTATTGGATAGATTATTCTGTTTTTTATTGTTTAGGATTTATATCTATGTTTTTATTGCTGATTGTTTTACTATGTATGTGCGCTTTGATTATTGAAAAGCGCACTATAAATAAATGTGATTTGATTTTGATTTCACACACACACACACACACACACACAAACACACACAGACACACACTTGCCTACACAATGTACTGCAGTCTTGGTTCTGTGCTAGCTGTGATGTTATACATGTGTGCTTCTTGAGGTCATGATCCATTAATATTTATTTTATTTTATTTATATGTTGCAGTTTAGAATTAATACCTTTAAGTCTTGGTACTCATTTACAAAGGTTCCAGGTCATACGCAAAACAATTAGTCAAACACACAGGTTCCAGACATTACAAAAAAAAAGTTAGACAGCATATCGGTTGCATACATTTGAACGATACGAGTTAGAGTACATTGAAGGAACAGTTTGTTTCAGTCAGGTTACAAACCAAATAGGAGGAAGAGGGTTTCAAGGGGATAAAACATTTCAGTGAGGGAACATTCAGGATACAGCTCAAACAAAGGAAACCGTTTCAAAGGAAGTGCTTTAGTCTGTCAATTTAGGGTCATCAGACCCCTGGGAGTACTGGCCATACAGATGGGGACTAGCTATACAGAGGAGGAGTGGATGGGGAGCAGCCTAAGGATGGCATTGTCGTTTTGTGGGAGGGTGGGTGATGGGGGATGGAGTTGCTGCAGTGATGCCAGCAGTGTGGGGGTCTGAAATAAGGGTTTAGAAGTCAAGAGCTGAGAAGAGCTCCTGGGTATCGATACTTTCTGGCTGATCAAGAACTACTCCGGCAAAACCAAGAGCTGACGTTTAATTATTTTAAATATGTGAAAGGAGGCAGTGTAGTCTTTTTGGAGGCATTGGGTGGGCTGTGAGGTATCTTAAGAGGCGGTGGGTTGTAGTGGTTAGAACACTGGCCTGGGACTACGGAGACCACAGCTTCAAACCCCGCTAAAGGCAAATGCTCACTGTGTGACCCTGAGCAAGCCACATAAACTCCCATTGCTACAATCCACCAAGCTATGGAAATGGGTAGAAAAAAGCCCCCACTGGAAGCGAGATGCTGCATCTCAGCTGGGATATCTGGGATAGATTATATAATAAATAATAACATGACTCTAAAGTGTTTGTAAATAAAGAAATAATGCATGACAGGGTGTGTGTCATGCTAGGATAACATCACATCTCGGGTGGTTGGGCATGAGGCCGCAGGCTGAGTGCATCCAACACATGAGAAGTGTCATTATCACAGCACGACACACACCCTGGAGTGCATTATTCCTATTATACAATGCCTCATTTGTTAAAATTAAGAAAAAAAGATGAAGAAGTACCTTTTAAAGCACATTTATCAGTGTTTTGTTTCAATGCGTAGGTTTATTTTTTTTAAAAAATAGTGCTCATTTCTTCTTTTGGCCAGTAGGCAGAGCTCCTGTGTTGCAATAGTGGTTGTACACCTCCGAATTCCTACAGCAATCTCTCTGTGTTGTTCTTGTCTGCCCTACTTCCGTGGTGTAAACTACATTTTTATTTGTTGTTTTTGTTTCTATCTCCTGTGTATCCTTTCATTCTTCCTGTTGGTGCCTCAGGGATATGTGACTTTCCTCTCCCCCCCGGCTACTGCTGTCAGAATCTTAGCTGTTTGGTGCCTGTGGGAAATCTGACTTCATCCTGGGGCTTCCTGCCCCCTCTCCCTACTGCTGCTGCTGTCAGAATTGTGGCTGTTGGAGATGTACCCCAACTCCATCTGAGTATTGTGCCTGTGTGCCTTCTTCATTATAACGGGAGTGATGAACAGCTCAGCACAGTGCAGGAAGGCAGCTGCAAAGGCCAACAGGATGCTGGGTTGTATTGCCAAAGACATATCCTCCAGGAGGGGGGAGGTGATCCTACTGCTATATACTGTAGGTCACTGGTTAGACCACACCTAGAGTACTGCATACAGTTCTGGTGACCATACCTGAAGAAGGACATTAGGTCACTGGAGGCAGTGCAGCACAGGGCAACAAAAACGATCCAGGGTCTAAGGGACTTACCCTACGAGAGCAGGCTGAGGGAGGTGAACATGTATTCCCCAGAGAAAAGGAGGGATGGGGGGACATGATTGAAACCTTCAAGTACATGAAGCGAATAAATAAGACAGGCACGGAAGGGCTTTTCAAATTAAGGAGTGGGAGGGACACTCGCTGGCACAATCTGAGATTGGAAGGGGGATGGTTCAGGAGGGGAAATGAGGAGACACTTTTTTATGGAGAGGGTGGTGTCTGGGTGGAATGCATTGCCAAAGGAAGTGATATCCTGTAGAACAGTGGGCTGCTTCAAAAGGGGATGGGACATGGTAAGAGGGAGGGTCACTGGAGGTGGGATAGGGGAGGGGAAGGTGTGGCAGCTGCAGTATAAGGGCTGCTAGCTGCACAATTGAGCAGACTTGATAGACCATAAGGCCTTTATCTGCTGGCAGTTTCATATGTTCGTATGTTCAGGTACAGATTTTATCGGGAGAAGGGCCTGAAGCTGTGAAACAGTGACCAGGTAAGCCTCTGAAGTGTGTTGTTTGGCACTCAGGTTTACTATTATGTTTTGTTAGGGATACTGCAATGAGTCGAGACCAGGATGGACTGCAGCAGATTGGAGGGCTTTGTAGTGTGGATTTTTTTCCTGGTGGGGACTGCGAGTACAGCAGTGGTGGACTGCTGTGAAGGTAATTGGAAATGCGGCTTTCACACAAATCTCTCATTTATTTTTCATTTTTATTAACTGGGATTTGGAGAAAGTGCGACAGCTATTGGCTTCATTGTCATGGTTTGTGTGCTGTACAAAGGAGGGAATTACATTTTAACATTTTGTGAACGACTGAGAAAACTGAGATGGGCGATGTCCATGGTGTTGTCCAGGAGGGCAGTGGGGAAGCCAATGGCGGTCTCAGCTTGTTGTGGATTTCATTCTTTTCACATTTAATGTGTTCTTTGGTGTGCTAGGACTAGATCCATGATGTTATGCTGGAATAACATCACAGGTCCAGCCCCAGACTGACCAATTATAGGCCAGCATTCTTTCCTTCCATTGTATAATGGCTGATCTTGGTAATCAGTTTTGGACCGTGATGATACTTGTGAGATATTGTCACGGGTCAAAGACTGCTTCAGCTAATCAGCTTCCAGGATTTCTCCACTCCATTTTATAATTAGAATTTTATTCTCCTCGATAACCTAATTGCCATTGGGGGGGGGGGGTCTGCCAACTTCTTGATGTGCTTCCTGTGCTGTACTAATAGCTAAGTGTGTTTTTTTATGGGTTTGGGGGAAAGAGGGTTATATGAGTCGAATATATAATTTCCTCTTGTAGTGTTCAAAGATATTTGGCAGTGGTAACTGTTAAACACAATACCTGCCACATTAAGAAATACTCTCTCAAAATTTAAACATTGCAGGCTATTACACAAAATATGCACATTACATCATTTCCTAGCGAAGTTGAAACTGCAACAATGGCACATAAAAAAGTCAGGCATAAGATGCTAGTACTGTATGCTGCATGACTCCATTCATTAATGACAGAGTTTGCTCCTACTCCTTTTGTGTGCTCCTTTGACTTGGCAAGCTATTATTTCAACTCTCCTCCCATAACATAACTTCCAGACTGCTGCCTGTTTACATACGTTCCCCACCCTGTACCTCCCTTCTCATGCTCCTGTTTGTTTACATACTGCCCCGCTCCTACCTCTCTTCTCATTTATTTATTTGAAATTACTCCAACTAGGATAACCCCATGAGATGCAGCATCTCATTTTCATGGGAGTCCCATGGAGGACAGCGACAGTCAGCAGGTTAACATAGTCCAGCAGGAATAGTTACATACAGGATACAATATACACAGGAAAAATAAACAAACTCTAAAGGTAAGTACATCTAAACAGTAATTAAAGCAAGCCAACAAAGTGGGTTCACTGCAAACAAAGAGCATGAACTTTATTATGCAACATGATCAGAGTCAGATAGATGGGGATTCTGGACCAAAACAAATACAGGGAGTTCTAAGGTGGCTGGGAAGTCTGCTCTTCAAAACTTGCAAGCTACTATAGAAGCATTCCTTAGCTAGAGAGGGAGTTTGTTCCAGGTGTCAGGTGCTGCAAATGCCAAGGCCTTTCTGCCAAATTCACACTTTGTCCTGGGACATGAGAAGGAAAGTGTTGCTGCTGAATGAAGTAAGCAGGCACTGTTTGACTGATACTCAGAAGCTTTTCCTTGTGCACAGCTGAACAACAAAGAAAGCCAGTGATAGTGATATCTGTTTGTGGGACTTGTTCAGTTAAGCTGGTCATACAGCAGACAAGTAGACCAGTCACAGGAGCGGATGAACCTGCAGATTTTGTTGTACAAATGGTCCAGGGGAAGCAGAGTAGTTTTGTTTGCACAGTAGCATGTGATGTCTCCATAGCAATGGAAGGGAGCTGAAAGTGGGAGACTACCTGTTTCCTTACATTTGCTCTGAGGCAGCATTTCAACCTGTAGAGAAAGTTGAGCTTGGGTTCTATAGCTGATAAGATGTGATCAGCACGCCTACTGTGTGTAAGTGATACACCAAGCAAGATTCGCACATATATTTGAATACACTGACTTGTTCAATAGTGTTGCTGTCTGATGGTATACTTGCAAGTGGATCAACTGAATGAGTTATCGAATTCTGGGATCCAAACACCATAGACTTAGTTTTGGTTGCATTAAGCAACAGGCAGTTGTTGATGAACCAGGAGGAGATTGCGTTGAAATCAGACTGGAGTGCTGAATTAACCATAGACATTGTCATTTCACTGTAGTAGAATATGGTGTCATCTGCATACATATGTAGATGACGCCTCCTGCTGTGCTCCAGGAGGTCTTGTGCAGTCATTATCTCTGCAACTTGAATTTCATCTCTCCTTGTCCATCTATCTGTCCATCCCTGACATCACTCTCCATCAACACATTTTACCTTCTTCACACCCCTTCCCTTTTCTGTTCTTGCTGACTTGCCTGCGTCAATTTCAGTCCTGTGTGTCACTTACTCACTACCAAGCTTGGACATGCCCCTTCTCCCAACACTGCACAGACACCAAGTTGCTGGATGTGCCACTGACTAGCCAGTCCTTAAAGCAGCAGGCACTGCTTACCATAATAGAAGCATAAATTAGCACCCGGTGCCCCTTTAGTTTGGTCCCTGTTTAAGTGTTTGCATGTCTCCACGAAGGTGGTTTACAAATGTTTTCATTTGTTCTAAACTGCTAGGTTACAATTTGTGTTTTTAAGGGTGCACTTGGGCATTGTGGATAGCATGTGTACTTCTTGGAGGACAGTTTGCACTTATCTGCATATTAATTGCCATCTTCGTATGTTTGCATCTTTCCAACCGCAATTGCAGTTTTTCTGATACTGCCCTGACATGTCATAATTGCGCTTAGGGTGGGTTTCCCGCATATCCATCATGGGCATCTCCTACATTTTGCTTATGTTACTGCGTCACATTGTTACAGATACTGATTTTGCTTTGCTACATGGTTCCTGTATATTTGCCCCTACTGTATAGTCTCATTGTATTATATTGATATCTGTGTATATTGTGACTGCTGTGTACTGTAAATTGTCCTCCCAGCTTCTGCTGGTTATAGTGTCCCTATTCTACAGCCTTACTGTATCATATGGATATCTATTTGTCTGTGTATGTTTTGAGTGCTGTGTCCTGTAAATTGCTCTCCTTGCTTCTTCTGGTTATGTGTTCCCACTGTATAGCTTCATTGTACTTACAGATATACACTGGCCTGTGTATACTTTAATATAATATATTATAAATTGCTCTCCTTGCTTATCTCATGCATCAGACATAGATACATAGATACATAGACAGTGTCGGCAGATAAGGGCCTATGGCCCACCCAGTCTGCCCATTTAAGTTTGTAAGTTCAGTTTATGTTTTCCAGGAAGTCTGTTGCCCCTTACCCCTGACCTCCAGAGTTCCTTTATGTCTATCCCATGCATTCTTAAATCCTGTGATTGTTTCAGCCCCCACCACTTCCTCTGGCAGGGTGTTCCACTTGTCCACCACCCGCTCTGTGAAGAAATTCTTCCTCACGCTTCTCTGAATCGCCCTCCTCCAACTTCATCCCATGCCCTCTAGTCCTGAACATCTTTTTTTGCTTAAAAATAGTGCATTCCTGCACCCTGTTCCTCCCTGTAAGATACTTGTATGTCTCTATCATATGCCCTCTCCTCCTTCCTCCAGGAGTACATGTTCACTGCCTTCAACCTGTCCTCGTGAGGGACTTGTGATGCAATCCATGCACCATCTTTTGTTGCCCTCCTCTGAACCTTCTCACCCTGTCTATGTCCTTACGTAGGTAAGGTCTCCAGAACTGCACAGTGTACCCAGGTGCGCCTCACTAGTGTCTTGTATAGTGGAATTATGACCTCCTTTTCCTGCTGGTGATGCCCTGCCTATACATCCCAGCATCCTATTTGCTTTACCTGATGCCTTGTCACACTGTTTCCTACCTTGAGGTCATCAGAGATGATAACCCCAAGATCCCTTTCCTGCTTGGTGCATGCTATATCCTCACCCCACAACTGATATATTGTGCCAGGGTTTTTGTGCCCCATGTGCACTATCTTGCACTTCCTTGCATTGAATTTCAACTGCCAAACCCTGACCATTCTTCAAGTTTCTGCAGGTCCCTTCTCATTCTGTCTACACCCTCTGGTGTGTCTACTCTGTTACAGAGCTTTGTGTCATCAGCGAACAGTGAAATTCTGCCTTCTAGGTCCTGCGAATGTCACTGATGAAGATATTGATTAGTACCGTCCCAGCACTGATCCCTGTGGTACCCCTCACTGGTCACTTCTTCCTCTGTGGAGTGACAGCCATTTACCACCACCCTCTGTGTCCTGCTTGCCCAGCCAGTTACCTACCCACCGCACTACTGTCCTGCCCACACCCATATTCCCCAGTTTGTGCAATAGTCTTCTATGTGGCACAGTGTCAAAGGCCTTGCTGAAGTCCAGATAGGCCATGTCCACTGCCTCCCCTGATCCACCTCCCTAGTCACCCAGTCAAAAAATTCAATGAGGTTGGTCTGACATGACCTTCCCCTGGTGAAACCATGCTGCCTTGGGTCCTGTAGTCCATTGACAACCAGATGTTCCACCAATCTCTCCTTCAGTAGTGCTTCCATGATCTTCCCCACTACCGAGGTGAGGCTGACTGGTCTGTAGTTCCCCGCCTCTTTGTTCCCACTTTTGTATAAGGGACTACATCTGCTATCCTCCAGTCTTTGGGTACCTCCCTGTTTCTAGTGATCGGCTAAACAGGATAGCAAGAGGTTCAGCCACCACCTCTCTTAGTTCTTTAAGGACCCTGGGGTGCACCCCATCTGGCCCCATTGCTTTATCAACTCTTATTACTTCCAGTTCCTTCAGGATCCTTTCTCGTGTAAAGGGACTTGTGTCCATTTCTGCACCTTCTCACCCCTTGTACTCCCTTCAGACCCATTACCCTCCTCTTCCTCAGTAAAGACTGAGCAGAAATACCTGTTCAATATGTCAGCTTTACTGTTGTCATCCTCCACACAGCCCCCATCCTCCCCCTTCAGTCTCACTATCCCTCCCTTTGCCTTTCTTTTTTCACTTATGTACCTGTAAAAGGTTTTGTCCCCTCTACCCACTGATTTTGCAATGTGTTCTTCTGTCTGAGCTTTGGCTTCCTTACTGACCTCCTGCCTCCCTTTGCTTCTCCTGGTACTTCTCCTATCCCCTTCTGCCTGTGTCTTTTGTATTGCCTGAATGAAATCTTTTTGGCTTTCACTTTCTTTGCTACCTCTTTGGAAACCATAATGGTCTCCTCTTCCTTTTCCTCTTGCTAACCTGCTTAATACATAATTCTGTTGCTCTTGTAATCCCCATTTTAAATACTTCCCACTGTTCCTCAACCCTGATTCCTGCCCCATTCCCCTTAATGCCTCTTTCAAGTATCTCCCCATTTTCTCAAAGTTTTCCCCCCTAAAATCCAGGATACGTGTTTTTGTGTGGTTTGGTTCTGCTCTTTCTGATTTCAAACCACAGTGACTGGTGGTCACTGTTCCCCAGGTGCTCCCCACCTTACCCCCATCACACTGTCCCTGTTTGTGAGCACAAGGTCCAGTATTGCCTTCTGCCGAGTTGGTTCCATGACCAGTTGCTTGAGGAAGGCACCCGAAGGGAGTCCAGGATAAATCTGCCCTAGTTGGTGCTGCTGCTGGGATGCTCCAGTCCACGTCTGGAATATTGAAGTCTCCAACCAGTATTCCTCACTCTTTGTCTGCCATCCTCTGGATGGCTAGCATCAGCTCCCTATCTGTTTCTTCCTCCTGGGCTGGTGGTCTATAGACCACACCTATGCGGATGGCTGGCCCCATTTTCCTTTCCAGCTTAACTCCAGTATCTCTCCCCATTTTGTTCCTCTTGGATCTCTGTGGCCCTTATGTCATTTTTCACATACAGTGCCACTCCTCCTCCCTTCCTGCCTGCCCTGTCTCTTCTGAATATGTTGTAGCCAGGTATGGCCAACTCCCAGTCGTGGTTATCATTACACCAGGTTTCAGTGATGGCCACAATGTCCAGGTCTGACAGCACCATGACAGCCTCCAGATCTTCCATCTTGTTGCTAAGGCTCCTGGCATTTGCACACATGACTTTCCATGATTTGACCTCCCTAGACTGTTTTGCTGTTCTACTCCAGCCCCTTCCTTGGTTGTCCTTTGTCTCTGGTTCACCTTGCTGTCTGCCCTTCTGCTGAATTTTGCCCTATTCTGCCTATCCACCTCCTGGTGCTAATCTCCATCTTTGCACTTGGCTAACCTCCACATCCTTTCCTTCCATTTCTCTGGGTACCTCTATTTGGTTGTCCCTGTTTGGCAGTGTGGCATATGAGTTCTTGAGTGGAATAGGATCTGGGATGTGCCTCTGCCTGACTGGTCTAACCCTCCTGAGCCCACTGTCATCCAAGTACTCCTCGTTCTCTGCATCCTTTGAGGCAGCTGCATTGGACTGAGTGGTCTCTGGATAGGGGTGATGGTACTCCTGACCCAGTTTACTTCCGCTCTGAGTCTGGCTACCTCATCCCGCAGTCCAGAAAGATGCATGCAGATAGGGCAGCACCTCAGTGTCCAGAAGATCTGCCTGAATATGGCTGCCCCACAGCCACTGCATTGCACCACTCACCACATTATACTGCAATTATACTGCTATTCCACTACTTGTCTGCTACTGAAGCTCTCCTAGTTCCCTTTTTATTAATTTACTGTCCTAAAAATCCTGCCACTGTTCCTCTATAATATTTGAAAATACATACACTTCTATCTCACCACTTTATCCTTACCATCAAAAGGTAACTACAATCACAATAATCTACCTTCTACTAATACAGATTCTATCACAGAATCAGAGCACAATGCAAAACATCTGCTACTTAGCAACAACAAACAGGTGACAACAAACCAAGTTGATGTAGCTTTTTAAAATAGAAAAAAATGTAGTCGTTTAAACCAATAGAAATCAGCAGTTCCAAAAGCACCTTGAACTACAAGAAAGAACACAGTACCACACCTCTGCCACAATAACTAAACAGTTCTAAAACATTGGAGAAAGAAGAGAAAAATCAGAGACTGAGCAAAAAGATACAATGTACTATAAAGTATTAGGCAATAGGTATACTCAGCTGTTTAACAAAGAAAATAAAGTACCTACCAAAACAGACAGGATACCCACAATTGACACTTAGGTTCTCAATATCAGACACCACCAAAGGCACATACAGAAAGGGTTTAAATGTACAAAGGACATGTACAAAGGACTGTGCTGCTTGCTGAGGAGAATGGAGGGGATTTGCGGTGGCCATAGCCACGAGAGGAAGTTCGACGGCTGTAGCCACAGGAAAGGCTCAGCATGTGAAGTCGGTGGCCATTTTTGCAGCAAAGAAGATTGGTGGCTGTAGCTGCAGTTGCATAGGTTGGCAGCTGTAGTTGCAAAGGAGGCATTTCGGCGGCCGTTGCTGCAAACTAGGCTTGCTTGGGGAGCCAATCAGAGGGAAGGCACCAGTTTTCAAAAGTGGGGTTGGACTAGAAAAGCCAGAGCCTAGCCACAATTGTCCACAACAAAGGACTGTGCTGCTTGCTGGGGAGAAAAGCCCACCATTAATTAAATAGACTACCTGGGCTCCTCCCAGAGGAGCGTACCAACACAGGAGGAGGAGGAAAGGAGTGTTTTTTTTTTTCTTAGAAGGGGAGTGACCACTGGGAGGAAAAGTGTGGATATTGCTGTGTATTTCTTCTTAAAACTAAGGGACTTTCAGAAACAGAAGGTGAGGCAGAGATAAAAAGAAACTTTTATATCTCTATCATTTTTATCTTACAGAGTGACTTTTATATCTATCGTTCTATTTTTTTATATCTACTGTATCATTTTATCATATCGAGTGAATTATAGAGTGACTTGATATATTGTTTATCTTTAGAGTAAATTGATTAAGGGGTAGTAACAAGTAAAAGGTAGAATGGATGATGCAAACTGAAGGGGAAAAATTAAAATGAAAAAACAGTACATACTCGAAAGGGTAGTCATTGCAAGAGGGCTGTATGAAGGGGAACTGAGGGGTGCAGTAATTGCTAATTAGTGTCTTTTAGTATTTAACAGTAAAGTAAAAGCTAGTTATATGGGTCTTTTATTAAGGGTGCAGTAAATGCTGAATTTGGGTAAAAGGTACGGGCTGTTATTAGTTAAATGTACTGTGAATGCTAGTGATTGCAGGAGGGCTGTAGATAAGAGAACTGTATGGCACAGTAAAAGCTAATTCTGGGTCTTGTTGTGATCCGATGAGGATAAGAAACTTCGTACATACACAAAAAGGAATTGATTGCATAGGGCTGTAGTAAGGGGAGCAGAAGGGTACAGTACTAGCTGTTCTGTGTCTTTTACTTTTAAAGATGATATTCGTTCAATATTCTTAAAGATTAAGGTGATCAAATTAATGGGCAGCGAGATTGGAGGGGTAGCCTGCAACGGGATCAAGCAGGTCTTGAGTATGGACTCCAGGCCACTAGGGCACGGTGGATCTTTGGGAGGGTAGTAGGGTGCAGTGGGTGTGGGACGGCCATGTTGTTGGATATAGTAAGAAAGCTGGGGGGGCTGCATGATGTGCAGAAAGCTTCCACAGCTAAGAGAGGAGGTTGGGTGGTTGAAGTGGGCACTAAGAAGGGTAGGGGAGTGGAGAAGGGGAGAGGATTGGAGGCAGTCTAAAGAAAACACCAGTTGGGTGGGGGATGAAAAAGTGAACACAGGAGTAGCTGAAGGGGTATTAAGAACAGGTGTAGAGGTAGGTGCAAGTAGAAGGGGAGAGGACTGGAGGAGGTCTATAGGATGCACCAGATGGGCAAGAGAAAAAAGGGGGAGCACAAGGGATGCCACAGGAGACTTAGGCACAAGAGAAGCAGAGGATGAGATGGGACAGGGGAAGTGGCAAGTGGTAGGATCAAAAAAAGTACAGCGAGAACCATCAGGGAAGGAACAGGAATACGGAGGGGAGCATCAGGCAGCAAGCTGCAAAGCAAGGGGACATTGCAGGAAAACAGATTTGCACCCCTGGAAGCACTTGAGGAGGAGGAGGACAGCAATGAGTATGGCAGTGAGGAACTCATAGGAGACAGAGGAGGGGCTAAGGTGATAGAAGGATCGGGAATGGGGATGCACCTTTAGGAGGGAACCTGGAGGAAAGACACCAGAATGAGTGAGAGGGGGTGACAACGATATCAAGGGGGACACAATGCACATAAGAGACATGGAGAGAGTCTATAGTAAGCTCTGGAAGGGGAAAGGATAAAGGAAGGGGGGGAAGAGAGAGTGTACCCATACACAGAGGGATTCAGGCTCTAGGATGAGGGAGGCTGGTGGGGACACCAGTGGAGGGGGATGAGAGATTTAGTGCAGGGGGAGAGCAAAACTCTGGGGAAGAAGATGGACAAGGGGGAAAATGGGACCAGGGAGGAATATAGGATGCTAGAAAAGGGGTGTAAGCTAGAAAATCAAAAGAACAAGCAGAAGGAAGGAAGGGAGTAGCAGGGTTGTGCTCGTAGGGGAATCAGTACTAAAGGGAATCAGATAGAGGAAAAATAGAGGCAGGAACAGCTCCATTTGGGTTGAGTGTATGCCAGGAATGATAGCGCTAAGGGTGAGGCACAATATACCTTCATGGGGCAAGCAGAAAGATGAGAGGTCACACTTGGTGTTCCACCTAGACACCAGTGATCTGGAGGGGAGTAGTCTAATGGAGGTGCAGGCTAGATTCAGGGAGCTTGTTAGGTTCTGCGGTAGTGCAGGGTTCTATTCGATTGCTTTCACGGAGGTACTGCCTGTGCCAAGAACAAGCACAGTAAGAAAGCAGAGGATTGAAGAATTTAATCAATGGCTGGGGGGGTTGGTGTAGACAGATGGGGGTTGGGTTAGTGGGGGGACTAGGGAGCAACGTGGGAGGACTAGAGCCTATTTGTCCTAAACAAGCTGCACCTGAGCAGGGAGGGACAAGTAGTGCTAAAGAGAAAGTTACGGCACTTTGTCGAAAGAAAGTCTAATTTAAACTGGTCTCGGAGGGGGGTCAAGAAATGGCCACTCAAAGTGGCAGTAGTGATGGGAGGCTATCAGCCTCCCCCTGGGATGGTGATAAAATACTGGTAGAAAGCAAAAACAAGCAAAGGTTAGTAGGGGAGAGTAGTGAGGAGAGTGGTTCCTGGTGGGATGAATTATCAGCCAACACCAGGAGTTTAGGGAACAAAATAGTGGTCTTGGAGGCCATCATGGTGGATGAAGGACTGGACATAGTGGTGGTAAGTGAGACATGGTGGACAGAAAATCAAGCCTGGAAGACAGTTATCCCAGGCTACAGACTGTTTAGGAAGGACAGGGATTGTAAGGGTGTGGTGGCATTATATGCCAAAGATGACATGAGGGCAATGGAAGGGCAGGAGGAAGTGGGGGAGACAGAGCTCATGTGGATCACGCTTGAAAAACAGACTGGGGAATCATTGAGGATAGGGGTGGTCTACAGACCTCTGATGCAGGGGAAAGAAGGGAATAGACAGCTGATACAGGCAGTTACAAAGATGGCTCTCAAGAGGGAGCTTATGCTAGTGGGGGACCTAACCCTCCCTGATGTGGACTGGAGGATCCCAGCTGTGGTATCAGCTGGGAGCAGGGGGATCCTAGAAGCTCTACAAGGGGTATTCATGCAACAGCTGGTCAGGCAGCCCACTAGGGTAGAAAACCTGCTGGATGTGGTCCTCGCAAATAGGGAGAGTGTGGAAGAGGTGGAGGTGGGTGACGTACTAGGTACTAGTGACCACAGGACTGTGAGGTTCAAGGTAAATATGGGGAGGGAGACAAATCAGGCTAGAACAAGGGTGATGCCACTATGTCCAGTCCTTCATCCACCATGATGGCCTCCAAGACCACTATTTTGTTCCCTAAACTCCTGGTGTTGGCTGATAATTCATTCCACCAGGACCCACTCTCCTCACTACTCTCCCCTACTGTGTGCAGTTTTGGAGACCTCATCTACGCAAGAACATAGACAGAATGGAAGCAGTCCAGAGGAGGGCAACTAAAATGGTGCAGGGTCTACATCATAAACCATATGAAGAGAGACTGAGAGAGCTTAATATGTATACCCTTGATGAAAGGAGGGACGGGGGGACATGATAGAAACGTCCAGGACCTCAAGGGAATCAACAAAGTCCAGGAGGGTAGCATCTTTCAGAAAAAGAGATGTGTAAGAACAAGGGGGCACAGTTTAAAGATAGAGGGGGGACGGCTCAGGGGTAATGTGAGGAAATTCTTTTTCATGGAGAGAGTAGTGGACACATGGAACAGCCTTCCTGAGGAGGTCATTGGGTCTAAAACAGTGGGGGAATTCAAACATGCTTGGGACAGACACAAAGCAATTATAGTGCGGGGTTGCAGGAAGCAGGCTGTTGGTTAACTAGAATCTGCAGCTTATCCAGTAGGTAGGGAAATGGGCAGACTGGGTGGGCCAAGTGGTCCTTTTCTGCCGTCAAAGTCTATGTTTCTATGTTTCTATGTTTCTATGATGGACTTCAGAAAGATAGACTTTAACAGAATGAGGAAGATATTTGAGGAAGTAATAGCAGGAAAGGGGAATATAGGGGATGTTGAGGAGCTATGGGGAGCTATCCAAGGAGAGGTATTGAAGGCTACTGAAATTGCATTAAGAAGGTGAGGAAGAACAAAAAAAGGAGGATACCGCTCTGGTTTACAAGGGAGATGGCAGGGGCAGTGAGGTAAAGGAAAAGAGCATTCAGGGAATATAAGAAGACACAAAGGGGGGGAGGACAGGGAGGCTTATAGAGAAATGAGTAGGGTGGCAGGGCAGAAGACAAGGAGAATCAAAGTGGAAACTGAGGAGAAAATAGCTAAGCAGGCCAAAAGGGGAGATAAAACTTTTTTTTAGGTATGTGGGGGACAGAAGGAAGGTGAGGCAGAGGATAGTAAGGTTGCAGAAGGAGGGAGGAATACAACTAGAAAGGGACTTTGAGAAGGCAGAGGTGTTGACAGGAGCACCAACAGCGTGGATGCTCAGGTTTTTGAGCACCCACAAAGTTAAAATGAGCACCTTCTATTTTTGTCTGCTGTGCTGCTCACTGTCTGACTGTGGCACTTCTGCAGGCTGCAGCCCATTCAACCCTCATCACGACCCGACCAGACCTGTAAAATTGTCTTTTTTTCTCTACCCCGCCCCCTGCTCCCGACCGGCACTTCCATTCACTTACAGTCATCACTGTTGTCTGTTGCTAAGTTACTTGCAACTCAGGCCAGCTGCTGTTGCAAAAAGAGGTCCAATATGCTGCAGAATCACTTTGGCTCCCCCAGCAGCCGATGGATGCTGAACAGAAGGGAACACACAAGCCCAGTCAGTAGTCACAACAACATTGATTGGGGGATGGACTTGACGTGCACATACTCCTAAGCACAGCGGTGCATGCCGTTGGCGAATGAGCAGTCCTTCCAGCATGGCTCGGGCTCATTCAGGCATCTCTACTCCTCCAATCCTGAGCCGCATTCAAGACAAAAAAACACATGACCCGTCAAGGACAGGTCATGTGATGTAAGGTTCAGGGGATACTCGCTCATGGTACAGTAAGTAATCCTCTCATTAAGTGAGCTACAGTTGTAGGGACTGGGTGCATTATCACTGGGCCCCATCAACGGGAGGCTGAACTGAACAGATTTCAGATTTGTTCAGTGTGTTGTTTTACTAAGAGTCTCAGACACCAGACAATTGATTTTTATTAAAAAAAAAATATTCTTTTCAGGAATCTGAGTCAGTGGATCCATTAGATCATCCAGTGTCTGTGTGGGCCTGGGCCTAAGCTAGTAACCATGGGGGGGGAGGGCTAGGGTTGCTGCCTTAGGCTCTGAGCTGACTGACTGAACCACTGATGATGGTCATAATCAGCGTTTATTGCTGACACCACACTAGGCTGCAGTCGTGTTGCAGTAAGTAATCCTCTCATTCAGTGAGCTACAGTTGTAGGAACTGGGTGCATTAGCTCTGGGCACAATCAATGAGAGGCTGAACTGAATGGATTTCAGATTTGTTCAACGTGTTGTTTTACTAAGAGTCTCAGTCACCAAACAACTGATTTTTATAAAAAAAAAAAAAATACATATATATATATATATATATATATATATTCTTTTTAGGAATCCGAGGCAGTGGATCCATTAGATCATCCTATGTCTGTGAGGGTATGGGCCTAAGCTACTAGCCATGGGGGGGCTGCTGCCTTAGGCTCTGAGCTGACTGACCGAACCACCGCTGACGGTCATAATCAGTGTTTATTACTGACACTACTGTACACTAGGCTGCATCAGTCCAAGTTCTCCCTGTACTACAGTCTGTACTGTAGTCACTAGTGTGTTGTTAAGTTGCCACACTAATCAAACAAAAATAATATCTATATTTAGTAGTTGGTCTTCATCCTCCGAATTTGACTGGCAGTCTGTAAGTGTGAGAGCTGTTGGGGAAGGGTACAGCTGATTCCTGAACTTAGTCTTCCTGATCCCATAACTGAGATCAAACTGGACTCTGAAATGATACAGAGTGGGGGTTGGGGGCATGAAAGAAAAAAGACAGAAAGGTCAGTAACACTGGAAAAGGCATGCAAAAGCAGTGTTGCAATTAAATGTATGGGTTTTGGTGGGAGCCGGGGGGGGGCACAAAGGTCCATATCTTTAAACTGAGCCCCCCTTTCCCATTATAAGTCAGTGGCAGTGAGTCATGCACTACAAGGGCTTTCTTCAGAGCTGGGGGGGGGGGCCTGAGCCCTGACAAGCCCCCTGTAATTCTAACACTGGTCCCAAGCCCTGTACCCCCTAAATATCCCATCCCTATCTCCTATCTCCAGCCCCAGTGCCCAGTTCTGTGTTCACTGTCTCAGTCCTTGCCTCTCTGCCACCCCTCCCTGCTGTCAACAGCTCAGCAGTATTCAAGGACACATCATTGTTTGTCATGTTATTGACTCAGATGCGTAGAACAATGGAGCAGCACCACAGGTATTCTGATTAGAGGTGCTGGTTTACTGAAGTGCGATACATTCAGTTTTGTAACACTGATGCCTTGGCACTAACAGTGGGATGAATATTCAAGGCTGCTTTTGCTAGCTTAATTTGGTCTGATTTGTTGTGGGTTTTGCTGTTGGTAAGCACTTATTTAGCCCAAGGCAGCAGGGCCACTTCAACTTCCCTCTGACTGGAAGAAGGTATTAGGTATCAGCTCCTCAGCTCATTATCTGATTAGCACTGAAAGGTCAGAGATGCAAATTATTCTTCTAATTGCAAATGACTCCATTCAACCCCCGTCTTTGATCCACTGAAACCATGGGAACTTTTTTCTCCTCACCTCAAACTTATTGTAATCCCTGAACAACTTCAGTTAGACAGGAGTGAGCTGGAATTCTGCAGCTTCTCTGTTGCAAAACTGCGGTCAGCAAGGGAGGGAAGCAGGACATGTAACCTCTCAATTGTCTCTTATTTTCAAGGATGTTCCTGATTTTTGCTTCAAAAGTTTCCCCTGTCCCTCATAAAATGTGTTTTTGTGACTGAACTGTGGGGACTGTAAGCACAAAATAATGTCAACTATTAAAGTAACAGACCTGTTCTTCAGAAAATGCATCTTACACAAATCTCCTTATTCTATCAGCTTTCTGAGTCAATATTACCAATTTGTAAGATGTCTCCCTGATTCTGGCCCTTTGTACCTGATGCTTTATGCATTGCTCTTGATTTGAGGCAAGAGATTGAGAGTCATGACAGGGCAAAAAGTGTGCTTTTACATTTCGGAATATTTAGAGAAAAATGCTCGTGCAGCATACCTCTCAATGTATCAGCATTGAAATGCACAGCACTGACTTTCAACATTCAGAGCAAATGGCCAGAATGTGAGTCACTTTCTTATTTTAAAGAATAACATGTCTAAGAATTGTGGGCCCCAAATGTTTAATGTTAAGGAATGTTTCTATCAATTGTGGGCCCCAAGTGTTTAGTGTTGAGGAATGTTTCTATCAACTTAGTTCCACATTTTATTAGATTGTGTGTCCAGGAATAGCTTTAACATTATAAGGAACATCAGTAAACCTTAATGGAGTAATGCTAAATTTGACTGTAAAAATCATAGCGCTGTGTGAAACTCATAACAGCTAAGAGCTATGCTGTGCAAGTGTGTGTTAGGAGGATCAGATACCTAGGGTTTGTGGAAAATCCCCATAACCAAAACCTTGCACTGGCATTATTTACTTTCATAATAACTGGTGTAAGTTCTCAAGGCAATGTATGGAGTTCTCCAGGAAACTCTTACACCTCGTATAGTGGTGGTGGTACTGTAGCCTGAAATCCTTATTCGGGCATGCTTGCAACACCTAGAGGCATGAAAGATCCCTCTAGAGCACCCTCCTAAGGGTATTAGCACTTTGATGAGCATCAAAGAGCCCACAAAGGCACCCTTACATCCTCTGCAGTAGAGTAGAGGTGGTGGTGCATATACTGTACATTCTAAAATGCATCAAAAGAACCCCCAAAATGCACCACAAAGCATGAAAGGTCCTGTTGCTTCTGGGGGCCTAGGAGGCAAAAGGGGGGGGTACTAGTAAGTTCAGCATTGACAGAGTGTGGCAGAGTTAGGCTACAGCCTTGGCTGTGACTAATGGACCACTTTTCTATCTCCTTATTTCCTAGCTACAATTAACACTTTTCTTCTTTTCCCTCTATCCTAGTTGGCCACCTAAACTACTAATTCTCTCTTTTCATTCTTTTTCCATTTCCATCCATCCAGTCCCTGGAATGATGCCAAACACCTGGAAAGGTGTGATGTAAAGTGCATAAGTGCATTTTGTGTACAAAAAACATGAAGGCTATTTTAAATAGGAATGAATAAAGTTAATAAAGCCTTTTTAAAGAAAAAGGATTCAGAAGTCATATAAAACAATAATAATGTTATGATTAGTACAGTTATAAGAAATCCTAAAGGTGTTTTCATAAATTCACATTATAAACTTGTTATTGTATAAGGTTCTATGTATAAAAGAGCTTAGTCACTATGGATCAGAGATATAGAAAGTCAATATCTGTGGATATATATACACTGTACCTTTAACTGAACCAGGAAGTCCCCTGAAATAACCCCTCCCCACTTGGTTTTGAAATAACATGTTCAGACATGAAACAACATGTCCAGACTTGGTAACTAGAAGAGGGCTCAGGCAGGTGATCCCACTAAAAAGATATAAATACTTGGTCAGTGAGTTTACTTCAGTTCAGTCCAGTGGGGCTCAGCCGTGAGAGAAGAGGAGAGATTCTACTGTTTGTGTAGACAAGCTGTTGAATGCAGATGAGAAGGGTCTTAGGAGCTCTAAGATCCAGGACTATATTATGGGAGAAACTACTGATGTTCAGTGGTAGGGGAAAATGATGGAATCACTTCTGAAGGAAAGAATTGTCGAGTATCTAGAGGCCAGAGGAGCACAGGACCCAAGGCAGCATGGATTCACAGCAGGAAGGTCATGCCAGACAAATCTGATAGATTTCTTTGACTAGGTGACCAAAGTAGTAGATCAGGGAGGGGCTGTGGACATGGCCTACCTAGACTTTAGCAAGGCATTTGACACAGTCCCACACAAAAGATTAATATACAAGTTAGCTAGCCTGGGAGTGGGTCCCAAGATGACAGCCTGGGTAAAAATTGGCTGGAGAATAGGACACAGAGAGTAATAGTAAATGGAGTCCACTCTGATGAAAGGGGGGTTACTAGTGGGGTACATGAGGTTCAGTATTAGGACCGGTCCTCTTCAATGTCTTTATAAGCGACATTGCAGAGGGACTGGAAGGAAAAGTATGTCTCTTTGCAGATGACACAAAGATCTGCAACAGAGTTGATGCACAAGGTGGGGTGGAAAGGATGAAAAGGGACTTGGCAAGGTTAGAAGATTGGTCAAATGTATGGCAGCTTAGATTCAATGCTAAGAAGTGCAAGGTAATGCACTTGGGAAACAAAAACCCAGGGGAAGAGTACACAGTGGGGGGTGAGATACTAACAACAACAAAAATGGAAAGGGACCTGGGGGTAGTCATATCAGATGACCTAAAGGTGGGCAAGCAATGTGAGAGGGCAGCAAGGAGGGCTGGGGGGATACTGGAATGCATAGGGAGAGGCATCACCAGTAGAAAACAGGAAGTTATTATCCCTCTGTACAGACAGCTGGTCAGACCCCATCTGGAGTACTGCGTGCAGTTCTGGAGACCCAGTCTTCAAGAAGACATAGACAGGATGGAAGCTGTCAGAGGAGGGAAAACTAATGGTGCAGGTCTGCACCAGAAGACATATGAAGAGAGACTTAGAGCTTAATATGTATAGCCTTGAAGAAAGGAGGGAGAGGGGAACATGATAGAAACTTTCAAGTACCTCAAGGGAATCAACAAAGTCCAAGAGGTAGCATCTTTCAAAAAAAGAGGTGCAAGAACAAGGGGCAAAATTTGAAGATAGAGGGGGCGTCTAGAGGTATATAAGGAAGTATTTTTTTCACAGAGAGGGTTGTGGATGCATGGAACGGCCTTCCAGAGGAGGTTGTGGAGTCAAAAACAGTGGTGGAATTCAAGCATGCATGGGACAGTCATAAGGCAATTCTAGGGGTTGGGGGTAGGAAGAAGTAGGTTGCTGGTTAACTAGAATCTGCAGCTTATCCAGTAGGCAGGGAAATGAGCAGACCAAGTGGGTCAAGCGGTCCTTATCTGCCGTCAAATTCTATGTTTCTATGTTCTATGTTAAGTAGTGATTTTCTTCTCAATTGTTTCATTTTCATTTATTATTTTTCAAACTTTTGAAAAATAAATATCACACCAAGGTGTGTTTTAAATAGAATAAAGTATGGGGCGATGTGTGTAATGAGAAGTTTACACACCCCAAGGTGTTAGATGCTACATATACACTGAGAGCGAAGCTTGAGGGGTTTCTAAAGCTTCTAACACTGAGGGGTGGTGTAAACTTCGAGTTTACACATATCACCCCATATTTTATTTTATATAATTGTTGGGTCGCATTTTTTTGCTTCAGCAATTATATAAAATGTGTCCCACTGACTATGCCACCGAGTGTGATGGAATCGAGGTAGTTTTACTTTTTTGAAGCAGTTTCATTTGCGGTCTAAACAGTGCTTGGTATAGCAGAAATGCTAGGGGAATAAGTTTTAAACAAAGATTTAACTTTAAAAAATAATAAATCCTTCCCATTTGCTTGTTCGGTGTTGCTACGGTGGTTGCCAAGCAAGTTGTAGTCTGTATGGTCACTGTATCAGGTGACCTGCAGAAGGTGGGGGGGGAGAGATAAGAAGAAGCAGAGGAGCTGGTGTAAGGGATTGCCTGCTAGATCGGGTAGGTGATAGAGAAAAAAAATGCCCATGTTATGGGAGAAAACTGTGAGGAGTTGAGTGACCAGTGTATGAGAGGGAGACTGCTTCAGTGAGTGCGAGACAGTGGCTCATGGTTTTTGCCATAGGAAGGTGGTGCTTGATTGCCGTTATAAACACTCCTTTATAATGGCAATTTACACACACTTTTTCCTATGGAAAAAAACCTGACCCATTAATTATAAATCTGTAAATTTGCCTCGTCTGAAGTTTATTCCCACATGCTGTGACAAACTTGGTGTTAGAAGTGGGATAGTACTGGTTGTCCAGAGAAACAAGGGGGAGACCAGTACCCAGATACCAGCCCTAGTATCCAGACATAGGGGAAAAAGAGCAGGATGGCAGATCTCCAGAAATCACTGGATGCCAAAGGTTTGAAGGAGGAGGAAGGCCTGCCCGGTGTGCATATCAGAGCCCAGGTGAGGAAAACTGAAGATGAGCTATTGCCTGGACTGGAGTTCAATGGAACACAGAGGCAGACCAGTGCCAAGAGAGAGAGAGGCAGAGCACTGCTGCCAGGTGCTGATGAAGGGTTCCCAACCAGAGGATTTCGTGGCGGTGGCAGAGGACCAGGATCCATGAGTTCTAGAGGAGGAGGACCCCCTGATGGAATCTGTTGCCAGCCACTTTTGAGATCCTGTTGTTGCCCATTTTTCCGGGCTGCTGCTACTTGGACGGCTATGAGATGAAGGCCCCAGGTAAGACTGTTTCAGGACATTTGCATACTGGGGTGAAGACTACAAGCAACAGGGAAGACACCATGGTGGTTGAATGGACTTTCCCATGTTTTGAACCCCCTGTGATATGGTATGAAATGTATAAAACATGTAATGTTTAAAATGAATATAGCATTAAGGCTGGTGCTGAGTACAGTCAGTTGTGGGTACCAGAATGGAGTAAGGGTTGAAAGGAAACTCTCCAAAGGTTTTGGAGTTAGGAACTGACTGGTTGATATTCAACATGAGAAGGTTCTTTGTCTGCCAGAAAATACATGAAAGGGAAATGGATAAATGAGATGTATGAAATGATTACAAGAAATGTATAACAGGAACGAACTTTCTATACTGTATGATATAAAATGAGGAACCTAGGGTCATGGAGCTCTAGGTATGGGGTGAAACCTCTGATTGGGCCCCTGAGTGGAAACAATGTGTTAGAATGGGGTTAGAGCTGGGTACATCTCGCCCCGGAGAAAGTTGTGGTATAGACCTGTACAGCTGCTTTGATAGCTAGATGGGTATGGAGGAAGCTCAAATTCAGCATAAAACTGCTGTGTATTGTTTCCTCTCTTTTTTAATGTATTGATGAAGGTACAATAGTTGGTGCACAGGGTTTTGAAATGATGCCAAGTGATGGGTTCTGAAAAGATGTCAAGTGATGGATTCTGAAACAATGTTAAGTGATGGGTGCTGAAACGATGCCTATTGATTGGTGCCTGCTATTCCATATGAAGTGCCTGATTTGTAGTAACCAGAGTGAAATAGTTAGGAGGAGAGAGTCATTACAGACAAACTGTTTACTGAATGCATAGATGAATACTGTGCTGAACTGTATGATAGCTCCAGGGCAATGTGAAAGTATTGCCATATTGCAGTAACTTGGTATGGTGGACAATATTAAAAATAGTTGAATTAAGGGACCCTGGGGTGAAGCTCTCATAGAGTGTGAGAGAAAGTTTCAACCAATCTCCATTCTACTGTTTTGGTACAATATTTATAACTGAGAGGAGGTTCTTGAAAAAACACTATAGTTTTGAGAACTGTTTTTTCTTAAGGTGGGAGGTGTGTGGCAGAGTTAGGCTACACCCTCTGCTGTGACTGATGGACCACTTTTCTATCTCCTTATTTCCTAGCTACAGGCAACACTTTTCTTCTTTTCCCCCCTACCCTAGGTTAGCCACAAGGCATATCTCTTTACTATCTCTGCTAAACTTCCTACTACTTCTCTGTTTTCATTTTTTTTCCATTTCCATCCATCCAGTCCCTGGAATGATGCCAAACACCCAGAGAGGTGTTGTGTAAAATGCATAAGTGCATTTTGTGTACAAAAAACATGAAGGCTATTTTAAATAGGAATGAATACAGTTAATAAAGGCTTTTTAAAGAAAAAGGACTCAGAAGTCATATAGAAGAATAATAATGTCATGATTAGTACAGTTATAAGAAATCCTAAAGGTGTTTTCATAAATTCACATTATAAACTTGTTATTGTATAAGGTTCTATGTATAAAAGAGTTTAGTCACTGTGGATCAGAGATATAGAAAGTCAATATCTGTGGATATATACACTGTACCTTTAACTAAACCAGGAAGCCCCTGAAATAACCCTTCCCCCTTGGTTTTGAAACAACATGTTCAGACATGAAACAACATGTCTAGACTTGTAACTAGAAGAGGGCTCTGTCAGGTGATCCCACCAAAAAGATATAAATACCTCTGCAGTGAGTTTACTTCAGTTCAGTCCAGTGGGGCTCAGCCCTGAGAGAGGAGGAGAGAGTCTACTATTTGTGCAGATGAGAAGGGTCTTAGGAGCTCTAAGATCCATGACTGTATTATGGGAGAAACTACTGATGTTAAGTAGTGATTTTCTTTGCAATTGTTTTTGTTTTCATTTATTATTTTTCAAAATTTTGAAAAATAAATATCACACTAAGGCGTGTTTTAAACCTGTAAATTTGCCTCATCTGAAGTTTATTCCCCCACGCTGTGACACAGGGTAAGGGAGGAACTGGGCAGGTTACAGGTGGACAAGGTAATGGGGCTGGACAGCTTGCACCCGAGGACACTCTTGGAACTGAGGGAGGAGCTGGCAGTCCCACTGACAAGACTGTTTAACTTGTCCATGGATACAGGGTGTGTGCCAAGGGACTGGAGGACGGCAGATGTGGTGCCACTGTACAAGGGGGCAGTATGGAGGTGGCAAAAAATTGTCCCCTGTCAGCCTCACCTCGGTGGTGGGCAAGGTGATGGAGGTACTAATAAAGGAAAGGGTGGTAGACTACCTGGTGGACAGCGACCTGCAGGATGATAGGCAGCATGATTCACAAATGGGAGGTCTTGTCAGACAAACCTGATAGAGTTCTTCAATTGGTTGATGCAGGTGGTTGATCGGGGGAGGAGGCAGTGGATGTGGCCTATTTGGACTTCAGTAAGTCCTTCTACACCATCCCTCTCAGAAGGCTAGTGAAAAAGCTGGAAAGTTTAGAGGTGGGACAGACAATAACTAGGTGGGTGGAAAATTGGTTGACAGGCAGAGAGGGTGGTGGTAAATGGGGTGCATTCCATGGTGAGAGAGATAATTAGTGGGGTGCCCCAGGGGTCAGTGCTGGGACCCTCCTTTTAATATATACATCAGTGATATAGCAGAAGGTCTGCAGGGGAGAGTGTGCCTATTCCCGGGTGATATGAAAATCTACAATGGGGTGGACACCCAAGAGAGGGTAGAAGTCATGAAGCATGACTTAAGGACTCTGGAGGGTGGTCAGAAACTTGGCAACTTAAATTCAGTGCCAAAAAGTGTGCTGTGATGCATTTGGGACAAACCCCCCATACAGCATACACTCTAACAGGGAAGAAAATCAAAAAACAGAGCAGGAGAGGGATCTGGGGATTATAGTATCAAGCAGCCTTAAGGTGGGTAGCCAGTGTAGCAAGGCGGTGTGGAAGGCAAATGGAATGTTGGCATGCATTGGGAGGGGCATGACTAGCAGAAGGAGGGTGGTGCTGATGCCTTCTTACAAGGCCATGGTGAGACCACACCTGGAGTCCTGGGTCCAGTTCTGGAGACTGCACCTATGCAGGGACATTGATGGAATGGAAAGGGGTCAGAGAAGAGCAACCAAGATGGTGCCCAGTATTCAGGGGAAACCATACGAAGAGAGGTGTAGGGAATTGGATCTGCACCCATTGGAGACTGGAAGAGAGAGGGGGGACATGAATGAAACTTTTAGATATGTGAAGGTGATTAATAAGGCGAAGGATGGGAGCTTGTTCAGAAGGAAGGAAGGAGCTAAAACTAGAGGACATAGCCTAAGATTGGAAGGTGGAAGATATAGAGGCAATGTGAGGGCGATTCTTCATGGAGAGAGTGGTGGGGGCCTGGAATAAACTACCAGAAGAGGTGGTGGAGGCCAAAATGATGGAGAGATTTTAGGGCACTGGACAGATGTGGGATTGGGAAGTGAAGATAAGGGGAGGGCCCAATAGAATGGAGATGGGTAGGGAAGGGGGGAAGGGAAGACTCGATGGGTGATGAGGTCCTTTTCTGCCATCAGATTTCTGTGATTCTGTGATCTGCCCCCCCTCCCTCCAACTGCAATTGGAAACTTGATCTTTTCAGATTCTGTTTGCTTTCATGGTTAACATTTGTTTTAAGTAATGAATAAAATACTTGGTTTTGTTATGAAGATGTGCAAACACCCTTATGTGGATGGCATTTGTGTGGGCAATGGATTTACACTTGCATTGTTATAGCAACAAGAATTGTACATTACGCTTTCACTACAGAGAACTGTGCCCAGCGACAGGAGAGCTGCAAAAGGTTCTGAGGTGCTGAACGGTACTGATAAGTTATGACAAGTTCTGATAGTTACCTGGGACTGCTGATCTTTCAAACCATTTAGTCTTTTTATGGATTTAAAGCACAAAAACTATTTCTGACTTCATTTTAACACATAAACTATGGGCAGTAAATGGAAATGATAGTTAAACAATGTGGAGCTGAGAAGCAGGAATGCCCAACCAGGGGTTGAGTTACTGTCAGTTAATCAAACCAAAAGGGGTCATAAGGCATGAGGTGAAGCTGAGTGCTTTGTTATCTAAGGCTAGTAGTACCATTTTTGTATTGTATAATATATCTATTTACCCAAGATAGCCCCAACTGAGATGTAACATCTTGTTTTAAGGGGGGTTCTGCTTCTACCTATTTCTGCACCTATGTAGACTGGAGCACTGGGATGTTAAGTGACTTGCGTACAGTCACACAGTGAGTTCTTGGCTGTGGTGGGGTTTAAACCTGTGATATTCCTGGTTGCCAAGCTGGTGCCTTAACCACTAGATGGCACTGCCTCCAGCATTTCCACTACTGCATGGAATCTATGGTCACCTACTGCAAGGCAGTTGGGTTGACCATGTCACATTATATTTCTTTTATTGTATATTTTACTGTATCTTTGTTATGCCTATGTAAACATATAATGCCTTGTAAGTTGCATACTGTATCTTGCACTAGTTATAACATGTTTGCTTGTCTTTAGAAGTTTTGCCTTAATGGGGCACCATTGTAAACAAACTCTGTTCAATGGATTTTATCCTGAATAAAACTGAATTGATTGAACTTTAGAAACTACTTTAAATATTTTCTCTAATTGTTGTAGTCATTGTCCAAAGCCCCTCTCGAACTGTACATACCGTAAACAGGCCTGCTTTCATGTATTCCATCACCTGTGAATCAGAGAAACAGCCTGAGAAAAGTAACTAGGTGCGATGGTCTTTATTTCAAGATGGTTCTCAGATACAAAACACAGCAAAACTCCAAAAGATGTGAGCTCACATCTTTTGGAGTTTTGTTGTTTTGTATCTGAGACGCATCTTGCACTAAAGGATATTATTGCACCTAGCTACTTTTCCCTGGCTGTTTCTCCAATTCGGGGGTGCTAGAATACATGAAAGCAGGACTGTTTTGTTTCTGTAGCACCACGGTCCCGTGGTGCAAGATTTACTTTGGTTGAAAAGTTATATATAGTAAACAAAATGACTTCTTTGTGTAGCCCCTTATTCTGTAGCCTATTAGTGAATTTGGGAAATAGTGATCCAGAGATCACTCTGCAGTTAGGGAGTCTGGAGGGAGGTGTTAGAAATCTAGATAAAAGGAAGTGAAGCGGGGGGGGGGAGACAGAGAGAGATAGAGAAATAGAGAGAGAGGCAGAGGCAGCAACAGCATATGAGTATGACATCAGTTCTTTCTTCAGCAGGAAAAATACAATATTCTAAGTGGCAGAAACTGTTACCAGTGAAAAAGCTTCTGTGGGGAAGAACAGCCGATCAGAAAAAGATGGGAGTGCAGGAATACATGAAAATCTAGAAATGTTGTGGAAAAGGTATTGAGCGGGGAACAGCATTAATGAATTCAGAGGAGTTACATGAAAAATTAAAATGGGGCAAAGAAATATCAACCTTTGTTGGACCTATGACTAGGTTCTCCTCTGATGGACATTGTACAGGGTCCCTTTTTTTCAAAGAGATAGCCAGGCGATACTTGTGTGGCAACCCAGGATGGGTTCTTTGCAACTACCCAAAAATCAAAGGAGCCCCCAGTCAGACAAGACTATTTATTTATTTATTTATTAAAACATCAGTTTAACAACCTTTGAGCCAGAGGCTCATTTACAAAAGTACCTCGTCACAGTGAGGACAAAACAGTGCAAGAAACAAACATCAAGGCAGACAAAAAAATCAGAGTACATTTAGGAATCAGCCAAAAATACAGGCATATGTCGAACACAGTATACAATACGCTTACATGTGCGCTTTACAGAGTAGACAAAATACAGTAGTTACATGGAGATTGATTCAGTGGGCAGATAAAGGTAAGGCTGGGTGGAAGACATCAGAAGAGGAGTGTGGGGAAGATAGTAGCAAGTAAAGGTAGAGCTGGACAGAAGGTCAGAGAGCGGCTCAGTGAGCTTTGTCTGGAAGGATAGGAGGAGGCTTAGAGGCAGGTACAGCTGCGTGTTGAAAGCAGGTGATTTCTAAGGCTAGTTTTAAAATAAGATAACGAGGCGGCATCAGCGATTCCGGCGGGGAGGGTGTTATACCAACAGGGGACTCTGTAGGGGTAAGCCCTTTGACCTTGCGCGGTTCTCACCCTCGGTATAACCAGTGCAGTTTTGCGGGATATACGGGTATGCACTGTAGGGTTTGCTCGGTGGATAGTGGTTGACAGACCCGGTGGGTATAGCCCAAGGAGTGATTTTTTTTGTTAGGAGGCAGGTTTGGTATTTGAGGCGCTCATCTAGGTTGAGTAGATTAGCCATGGTGTAAAGAAGGCAAGTGTGGATTACACTAGGAGCCCCAGTTATGAGCCTGCAGGCCTTGTTTAAGGTGAGGTGGATCTTGTGCAGGGCAGTCTGGTCTGCTGCACCATACACAGGTAGACCATAGTCTACCAGAGATAAAACAGAGGATGTGACTGCAAGTCGGAGGGCATCCGTGGGGAGGCAGTTTTTATGACGATAGAGGATACCCAGCCAAGTGTTGAAGGCTGAGGCAAGGGAGATGTAGGCATGAAAAGAGAGGGCAGGGTCAAAGGTTATACCTAGGTATTTATAAGAGTGAACTAGCTCAATAGGAGTTTAGAGGTGGAGTGGACTGCAGAGGATAGTTACTGGATTTATTTTGGGGTGGGCAAAGAGCATGGTTTGGGTTTTCTTTAGATTAATTACGAGTCTGTGCTCAGTAAACCAGGCTTCTGGGTCATAGTAGGATTCCTGCAGAGAATCTTGAAGTGAGATGGGATTACGGTTGGAGGCAAAGAGTACAGCATCATCTGCGTAAAGAAGGATTTTACCAGTACATACACTGGGCAGGGAGTTGAGAAAAAGGGAAAAGTGCAAGGGCCCAAGAATGGAACCCGGAGGGATTCCAGAGTGGATAGGGCAGGTGCTGGAAAGTTTCCGGTTGATTTTCACACGTTGTGAGCGAGCCAACAAGTAGCTGGAGCACCAGGAAACAGGCCCAGTGGCAAAGCCTAAGTGACTAAGGGTAGCTAGCAGGAGGGGGTGGGAGACAGTATCAAAGGCTTTTGATAAGTCAATGAACACTGCACCTGCTAGGGAGCCAGAGTCCAGTGAGGTGTGAAGAAAGCTAGAGAACTCCAGGAGGGCAGTATTGGTGCTGTGGCCTGCTCTGAAACCATGTTCTGGGCAGAGGATGCTATATTTATCGAGGTATTCAGAGATTTGAGTGGCCACAATTTTTTCTAAGGCCTTAGAGAGAGGAGAGAGGATTGAGATAGGTCGATAATTGCTAGGGAGGGTCCTATCACCACCCTTGTGTATTGGGGTGACAGTAGCTATCTTCCAGGCAGAGGGGAATTGCCCTAGGCAGAGAGATTTGTTAAAGAGGCTGGTGATTTATTTTATTTATTTATTTTATTTAGTTTTTGTTGACCGGGTAAGTGCACTAGACAAATCCTGCCTATTTTCAGGCACGACCCGGGGGAGGAGGATACAGATGAATGCCAACTGACATTGAAACAGATTAAGCTGTTGGTGATTGGTGAGATAACCAGATCCAGAACCTGATGGAGAAGACTGGGATCAAGGGAGTCATTGCCAATTGTGTTACTCTTTAAGGCCTTGAGTAGGTAAGGTCTGACTTCCTGGGCAGTGACTCGGTGCAGGTAGAACAAGGGGTGTGGGAGAATATGGACAGACCTGGAGGAAGGGGGAGTGAAGAAATTATCTGGGAGCACCAGGCTAAGGTCTGTAAAGATTTGTTGAGGTGGTTGGCACAGGACAGGGTCTGAGGAGACCAACCATTAATGTTGATAAGCTTAAGGTGGAGGAATGCGTGCCACCATTCAGCTGCTTAATGTTGTCCCAGAAGGTCCTAGCATTCCCCATGAGGAAGTGAGGAGGCTTGATAGTGCTCAACCTTCGCTTTGTGGATGGCCCATGTACATTTGTTCCGGCAGCAGCATAGGCCAGCCTGTCAGCTGGGCGGTCTGTTCCATGGCAATGTGCCAGATTGTTCCTGTGCTTAAGAAGTTGGCGCAGGGTGGGGGTAACCAAGGGGGCATGCCTTACTTTGGACCGGCATGCAGTTATGGGTGCAAAAATGTCGCAAGCAGAGTTGAAGGTGTGGATAAAGAAGGTAAGGGCCGTGTCAATATCTGGGGCATTTAGTATAGGGGACCAGTCTATGAGGGCTAGGAGTTGCTTAAGGCCTTTCAGCCCACCAGGTCTAAGACGTCGCCAAAGGGTAGTTTGTGCTGTGGGTTTGGGCAAGGAGGTTGACCAATAGAAGAGAACCGGGGAGTGGTCGCTAAGGCAGTCTGGGAGGATTTGGATATTGCGGATGTGGTTAGGGCGGTTTGTGAGGACCACATCCAGGAGTGTGCTAGAGCCCATTCTAGGATTCACTCTAGTGGGTTGGAAGACTAGTTTGGTTAGGTCAATGGCTGCAAAGGCGTCACGGGAGGAAGTGGATGAAGGGCTAAGCCAATTGATGTTCAAGTCCCCCACAAGGATTTGGTCGGAGGAGTGGGGTAGGGAGGTAGGATAATCAATTAGTGGGTCTAGTGCTTGTGCTTGATTCTTTGGAGGTATGTACGCTGTAGTCAGGTAGATGGGACCCCTAGAGGGATCAGGAGATAGTTTTAGGGTTAGGGCCTGAGCCCTGAAGTCAAGGACCGGGGCTGGGAGGGCTAGTCCAACGAGAGGGTCTTTGACATAAATGGCACAGCCCCCACCTTGCCTACCAATGCGGTCCTCCCAATAGAGGGAGTAGCCAGGGAGTGAGACCAGGGAGTCAGGGTTGGAGTCTGACAGCCAAGTTTCAACTATTGAGATAACGTCAGGTTTATGAACCGCAACCCAGCAATTGAGAGAGTTGAATTTTTTAAGGAGGCTACATATGTTCAGGAAGCAATATGAAGTCTGGTGGATTCCTTTGAGGAGCCTTTGCAAGCTGGACCGGGATTGGGATGTATGTTACCAGTCAGGAGCAGAGGAGGAGAGCTGCCTGGACAGAGGGTGGCAGAAGGAGAGTTTACGTTAGAGCGGTAGGAAGAGATGGGGGTTTTGAACACAGGGGTGGGTAGGGCAGCACAGGCTGGAAGGCTTGAGTGATAAGATGCCCGAGGGAGCAAAGGGCGGAGGAAAGGTAGTGTCTAGATGGGGGTGAGGGTGAAGAGGAGCATATGGGGGGTCAGTGGAGGAGGAGGGAGGGGGGGCAGTGGCATAGAAGGAGGGGAGGGCAGGAGGGCAGGTAGGAGCACTAGAGTAGTGAGGCTGAGAGTTAACAGGGACATTAGGGTTAGCGGAAGGCAATAGGAGGAGGAGGAGGAGGAGAGAGGCAGGTAGGCAGGAGGTGTGTATGCAAGATTGGTGAGGTGAGAGCTGAAGTGAAGAAAAAGGGGAACTTAGATGATAGAGGGAAGATGGTAGGGCTGGATTTGGATGGGAGAGGTGAGAAGAGGGGAAGGGGGGAACAACAGGATGTGTTTGCAGATAGCAGTAATGAGATGGGTAGAAGAGGGTGAAAGGTCTACCCATAAGTATAGTTGCCACCTTGGTACAGTGGCAGAGCCCCTGCCTCAAGCACACAGAGCACTACGTTCAAGGTTTGCCTAGGGTGACAGAAAAGGTCCCAAGACAGTAGCTGCAGCAGCAGGGAGCAGGGCTCAAAGCCTGCAGTAACACTCAGAAAATATTTTGGCAGACTATGAGGGTTGGAGGCTTTTAGAGTCTTAAAGCCTATCACAAACAATAGTCTGATGTGATAGTTGAGTGGTGGAGCTGCTGAGTGAAACAGTGAGGGTGCAGGGTTCAGTGGCAGCAAGAGAGAAATGGTGAAATATTTTGGCAGACTGGGGGGGGGTAAGAGACTATGAAAGTCTTAGAAAGTGAGAATAAGGTAGCCAGATACAATGGTTAAGAGGTAGAGCTGCTGACTCTGATAGCAAGGGTACTGGGTTTGAGGACAGAAATTTTTGTTTCTAAGAAGAAAGGGTTAAAAGCTTGAAAGTAGAGGTAGATATAAACTGTTAATGTAATGTAAATGAGCTCAGATGCTGACAGTCTCTGTGGAGGTCAAAGTCTAGATTTTATTACCTCGCCTGTGGGGCAGTGGGCCCTTGAGAAGCTTACCCAGTCATTGAGGAAAGGAAGATTGGTAAAGAGCTGCCTGGGATATAAGTGATCCAGAAAGATTTGCTGAGGACCTGGACAAACTGAACCAGTCTGCAATGTGCAGTATGTAACACCTCATATAAATGAGATACAGGGAATGGCATGAGGAAAGGTATCATTACATCTCTGCTTTTACTTGGGTGCCCTGAGAATGCCCTTAAAGACCTAAAAATAAAGATTATGCAGGACCAGTCTGGTTTGTACCTAAAATATAGGTTTCCCATTCAATAAATCATAAAAGTTTGGCTTTAAGAAATGTTTTTGCATTACTGTAATAGCATTTTTTTTTTCAAAATGCAGCACTCAGTATGGCAGCTGGGCTCTGTTACATGTTCTTGTTTGAAATGAAATCCAGTGTTATCTATATAGCATCAATTATAGTTCATCATACAATGGCAAGAAAGAATCCTGGCTTCTGATTGGTCTGTTGTCCACCACAGCAGGGATATTATTCTGGCATAACATCCCAGCTGATTGTTTGCATTAGCATTGCTTGCATCTTCTCTTAAGAAACACAATATTTTTACACACAAACAACAATATTCTTTAAAATTATTTTCTTATTCTGTATTTGGAAGGCTATGCCTATAGTTCAGTGGTCAAGCAGCAGGCCTCTCCCCTTTCCTGTGCTATATAAGCAGTTCCTCTGAGCCTCTCTCTCTCTCTCGCAACTCTGTCAGTTTGTCCTTTGTAGCTGGCAGGGGCCTAACCCCCCCCCTTGCTGTTTTTGCTTCTGCTTGTTTCTGCTGGACTTCTGTTGTCTGTTCTCCTACATTTAGTGTGTATTTTGCCTCCGGTTGCGTGCTTCTTTGTGTTGATTGTTTTCTGTTCTTCTGTTTGTGTGTCTTTTGTTTTGCCTTCTTTTTGGGAGGCTTCTGTTTCTAAACTCCTTGTATATTGCTAATCCAGGGCTCATGCTACTTGCTCCCATTTACTTACAATGCAATTGCAATCTATCTGTGTGTTTCAACTTATGCCACATAGCTGCTCTTCATGTTATGCACCTTAATTATTGTTACCTGGCTCAGGCTCACTCTGAACCCTAGCCCATGCAGCCTACTCCTGCTTCCTCAGCTCATACCACATACCTCATTGCTGTTGTTTTTACTGCACTGCCTAGCAACTGCTGCTTTCAGAGCATTGCCTCCTTCAAATCTATGTTCATCAAATTGCTACCCCACAACTCATAGTTACTCAATACAGATGCTGCTCTCTGTGTTTGTACACTGCTATTATACTCTGGAGGTCAGCTAAGCTACTGCTGATGCTGTAAACTAGTTTTAATATCTGCATGTGGGTCTCGGCACCTTCCATCACTTTCTTGTTTTTTTCTACGACGGGGGACTTGGAGGTGTTGGGGGAGTCATGGCCCCATGTGGCATACTTATTTTATGTTCTAATCCTGCCTCCTCCACCAAAAATCCTCAGAGTATGTATCACCTTTCCTTGGCTTCCTTGAATACCTGTCTGGCTTGCCCCACTTTTCATATTTACTGCTCCTCCGACCTACGTGCAGGTCCGACCATTGCTACTCTGCTTTACAGACCTACGTGCAGGTCTGACCATTGCTAGTCTGCCTTGATGACTTACGTGCAGGTCTATTCATTGCTTATGCAATCATTGCTCAGTGCTCACTGCTATCATCTGACCTACATGGTCTCAGCACTCAAAGCTCATTCAGCTCCTCTTCAGTTGTTTTCTGGGGCATGCCAGCCATACCATTCCTGGTGCAGGGCCTCCCTGCAACCGACTGTCTTGCTCTGCATTTATAAAGTTTGCATCTTGAGCATGCCTGCCTTGGGGCAGGGTCCTTCTCACCTGGCACATTGCTGGGAATGTCCTTTCTCCGGGTCTGGCTTTAGCCATTGAGATGCAATGGCAGCTCCTGGTGTAGAATTTAAAACTAGCTGTGAAGGGTGATTACAGTGATCTCCTTTGACTCGAGTATTCTACTATTTATTTATTTTTATTTGATTTGAATTTTGCTAACCGGGTAAGTCCACTAAGACAATTAAAGTCCCTTTTTCAGGGATGACCTGGGAGAGAATAACAATAAAAAGAACAATACAGTAGACAACTTATGAAATACAAAAGGCAATAGCATACACTTGGGAACTGACAGCAACTAGGAGTCAGCTTGGAGCATGACAGTTCACCAGAGGATGCAGTATAGCAAATGCTCGAAGAGCCATTCTGTAAGAACAATCATGTAAAATGGATGAGTACAAAGGGCAGAAACACATGTAGAATAGAGTGCAAAACATAAAAAAGATTTCAAAAATATATACAATATGATAGGAGTAAAAAAATTGAGTCCATTGATCATATACATATTATACATAGGGTACAATGCCTTCTGGTGGGAAGCAATATTTGTATAAATAGGCTTCAAATAAAATAAGTAAAATGGGTAAATGCAATCAGGTTACTTCATAAGATACCATGGTATCAGGGTCAAAACCCATGAACGATTCAGGGAGACAGAGTGGGAGAACACGAGTGTGGACTGATGTCTGTAGTGACAGAGTGAATGTAGGGAGTGGACATGGGGGAGGGGAGAAGAGTAGAACCAGGTAAACAATAGACAGAGAAGAGATGGGGTACAGACCAAGGAAGGGAGATTGACAGGAGGGTAGACGGGGGAGAGGACTTGGGGACAGAGTAAAGGTGAGGGGAATGTGGAGCAAGAAAGTCACCAGAAACAGGTGCAGTTAGCAGAGGAGGAAAGGAAGGCAAGTAAAGTGGTTTGGAACTTGGACAGAGATGTGCAAGAAAGGACAGGAGGGGGCAAGGAATTCTAATCCGTTATTAATGCAAAGGAGAAGGATTTACGGGCAACTGCAAGCCTCAGATTAGGCCGATCGAGGAGCGGTAGAGCAGAAGAATGGAGGACACATGCAAGTTTCCTAAGGTGAATAATCTTTCTGAGGCAGGAAGGGGTAAATTTGTGAACAAGCTTATACACAAAGCTCAATTTTGAGTACCTTAGTTTTGATTCATAAGAAAGCCAGCCAAGGAGAGAGAGGACATCGCAGTGGTAATGGTGGCTATTGACTCCAAGTGCAAACCTACCCACCCTATGGTACACCTGGGCAAGCAGTGACATGCTAGACATGTTTGACGACAGCAATAATGGCACACTGTAAGTAAGTAGAGGAAGAAGAGATGCAGAGGCAATCTTGATACAAGAGGCAGAAGTGAGGATGGGGCGGATACAGTAAATGAGTCCCAACTTCTGGTTCAGTGTTTTGACCAGGGTAGAAACATGGACAGAGAGGGATAAAGAGGTATCTAGGGTGACATCCAAATACTTAAATGTGGGGACAGACTCAAGAAAGTCACCATTGAGGAGATGATACATGGAGGTGAGAGGGGCAAAGAGGGGGAGGACAGTGAGAAAAGAGCATGCATTTCGTTTTTTTAGTATTGAGGACAAGTTGGTTACACTGGAACCAGTCTTCAAGGTCCTTGAAGTCAGAGGCAAGTTCCTTGTTAATCAAAGAAACATCAGGAGAGGAACGATAAATAATGGCATCGTCCGCATAGAGATGCACAGAGGTCCCTCCACAATGCCTAGGAAGATCATTTATAAATAGAGAGAACAACAGGAGACCCAAAATAAAGCCTTGTGGGACACCATGTGTAATATGTTTGAAATCAGATAGAACAAAGGCCCATCTGACACCTTAAGAACGGCAGGAGAGATAGCTGTGGACCCAGAGCAGGGCAGTGGGATCCAAACCAATTGACTGTAGCTGTTGTAGCATAGATACATAGAAACATAGACAGTGTCGGCAGATAAGGGCCTGTGGCCCACCCAGTCTGCCCATTTGAGCTTGTAAGTTCAGTTTATGTTTTCCTAGAAGTCTGTTGCCCCTTACCCCTGACCTCCAGAATTCCTTTATGTCTATCCCATGCATTCTTAAATCCTGTGATTGTTTCAGCCCCCACCACTTCCTCTGACAGGATGTTCCACTTGTCCACCACCTGTTCTGTCAAGAAATTCTTCCTCACATTTCCTCTGAATCATCCTCCCTCCAATTTCATCCCATGCCCTCTAGTCCTGGAAGATCTTTTTCATTTAAAAATAGTGTATTCCTGCACCCTGTTCCTCCCTGTAGCAGGAGATCATGATTCACAAAGTCAAACTCTTTAGTCAGGTCAACAAAGATGGCACCGGTGGCAGAACCTTGATCCATGGCATGATAAATATCCAAAGCTACTTTCAACAAGGCTGTGAGGGTGCTGTGTCTTTTCTTAAATCCATGCTGATAAGGAGACTAGCAAGGCACCTTCATCACATTCTCCCTATGACTACCTCTAGTTCACCTGGTTTGTTTTAGGGCATTTAGGCCAGGTGAGTGCCTCAGCAGTTGTTGCTCTCCTCCTCCTCCTCCCACCTAGGTTGCTCTTAATGTTGCAGAGCAGTCTTGCAACCTTCCACAGCATTCCCGCTAGAGGGATCGAGCTAGAGCTTTCCTCCAAACTGGAATATTTTCCACCATCCCTTTTATTGGGTTTCTAAATTGCAGCAGCAGAGCCATCACAAAATAAACATCCCAAGCCTGGAGGGAAGGCAACCTAGGCCTTGGATCCCCAGAGATTTCCTCCTTAAGGTTTTTTTTTTCTCTCCTCTGTGCCTCAGGTCATAACCATTAGTTAGCCGCAGTTAGTGTTCCTTAGTTCCTTTAGGTAGGTTCTGCTGTTGGATGAGGTGATCGGTGTCCCTCATTGCTGCCCTCTCCCAGAGGCCCCTCAATCTCCAGTGCAATCCATCGTACTCATACCATTGCTAACTTGCACATCTCATTACGTTATCAGCTGCCTGGTGCCTTATCTTCTACTATGTCTCACAGCTACTGATTGCCAACGTGCTTCGTACTACTAAATTTCTTTTCAGGGATCCTTCCTAAGGTACCTTTAGTCAAGGGAATTGTCCCACGGCACCTCTAGGGGTGGAGCCCTCTTTGAGGATTCCTTGCCTTTGGTACCCCTACAGGGTGGTAATTCCTGGAATAGAAAGTGCGAATGTCCAATACCAAGTAACACGGTTGCACAAGGATAACATCATATTGGCTGTGTAGGCCACTGAATTGGAAGGCTATGCTTGTAGTTCAGTGGACAAGCAGCCAGCCATTCCCCCTTCTTGTGCTATATAAGCAGTTCCTCTGAGCCTCTCTTTCAAGCACTTTTTCTTTGCCCCACCATCCTCCCCACCTCCTCCAGTGACATTGCCTCTCTCCTTGGTATCCCTCCTAAGGTACCTTTAGCCAAAGGAATTGTCCTGTGGTACCTCTAGGGGTGGAACCTTCTTCGAGGGTTCCTTGCCTTTGGTACCCCTACAGGGTGGTAATTCCTGGACTAGAGAGTGCGAACGGCCAAAACCAAGCAACACAGTTGCACAAGCAAAACATCATACTGGCTGTGTAGGCCATTGAAATAACAGCAAGCCATTGTATAACAGGAATAATGCCCTTCAGGGTGGGTGTTATGCTGGGATAACATCCCTTCTTGGGTGTTGAATGCTCTCAGCCTGTGCCTTGGGCCCAACCACCAGAGGTGGGACATTATCCCAGCATAACACTTGCCTTGTTGGACATTATTCCTTTAATGGCCCACACAACCAGAATAATGTTATGCTTGTGTAACTGTATTACACTGCTGTGACCATTCACACTCTCTATTCCATTAGGAATTATCATCCTGTAGGGGTGCTGAAGGCAAGGAACACTGTAAGAGGGTTCCACCCCAGAGGTGCCATGGGAAGGGTTCCCTGGTTAAAGGTACCTTAGGAAGGAACACCCCAAGGAATAGAGAGGGGAGCCACTGGAGGAGGAGGGGAGGATGGTGGGGCAAAGAAAAATGCTTCAGAGGGTGGCTGAAAGGAACTGTTTATAACGCTCAGGAAGTAGGCATGGCTGATTGCTCTCCCATTGAACTGTAGGCATAGCCTTTATATTCAGTAACCCATGCAACCAGAATAATGTTATGCTTGTGCAATTGTATTTCAGTGTTGTGGCCATTTGCACTCTATTCCATTTGGAGTTGCCACCCTGTAGGGGTATTGAAGGCAAGGAACCCTGTAAGAGGGTTCCACCCCTAAAGGTGCTGTGGGAACGGTCCCTGGCTGAAGGTACTTTAGGAAGGAACCCCAAAATAATTGTAGCAGCAATCGGTGAAAAGGAGGTAGAGAAACAGACTGGCAGCAACAGGCAGCTGAGTGAAACATAAATGAGACACACTAGTTAGCAGGATAGCTCCAATAATATGGCTTGCACTGATGACAGCAAGGAATTTCCTAAGGATAGAGGGAATGGCTAATGGGGCCACCATCCATCTCGATCCAACAGTGGAACCTACCTAAGTAAGCTAAAGCAGGGTTTTAAATAACTGTAAAAATTGATTAGCACGTTCATGGTATTCTATTGCGAAAAGTTAGATATGTGCATTTTCTAGCAGCTTACGTAGCTAAACAAATTGAGACATAAGCTATGCATCATCCCAACTAATTAGCAGTTTTACTCATGAAAATGCTAAACAATTTTGCAGTTATTTAAAACCCTGCTAAGCATGTTACTAAATTTAACTAAGTATTGTGATCTGTGGCATGGAGGAGAGAGAAAAAAAACCTTTTAGGAAGAAATTTCTGGGGATCCAAGGCTGAGATCGCCTTCCCTCCAGGCTTCGGCTAAGTTATTTAGTGACAGCTTGGCTGCTATGTTTGAAAAGCAATTCAAGGGAGTGGAATTGGAATCAGGCTCACTCTGGGAGCATTCAATGAACAGGAGGAAGCTGATTTTGGAATGAAGAGGGACCAGCATAAGAGGGAAACAGTCAAGTCAGCACGCGGCCTGATCTGGAGATCAGGCCCAGCCAGACACAGCAGAGAGAAACATGGCAGTGCACGGCCCAATTGGGAGATCAGGCACAGGCCAAACAGCAGAAAGAAATGTTGGCAACACATGGCCCAATCAGGTGACCAGGCACAGATGAAACACAGCAGAAAGAAATGTTGGCACACACAGCCCAATCAGGAGATCAGGCACAGACAGCAGAAAGGGATGTCAGCACACACGGCCCAATCTGGAGATCAGGCACAGATCAAACACATGAGAAAGAAATTTCAGCACACATGGCAAAATCAGTACATCAGGCACAGACCAAACACAGCAGAAAGAAATGTTGGCACATGAGGCCCAATCAGGAGATGAAGCACAGACCAAATACAGCAGAAAGAAATGCTGGCACATGCGGTGCAATCAAGAGATCAGGCACAGGCCAAACACAGTATAAAGAAATGTTGGCACATGCAGCCTAATCAGGAGATCAGGCACAGACCAAACAGCAGAAAGAAATGTTGCTACACATGGCTCAATCAGGAGATCAGGCACAGACCAAACACAGCAGAAAGAAATGTTGCCACACGGCCCGATCTGGAGATCAGGCACAGACCAAACACAGCAGAAAGGAATGTTGACACACACAGTCCAATCAGGAGATCAGGCACAGACCAAACACAGCAAAGAGAAATGCTGACACACATGGCCCAATCAGGAGATCAGGCACAGACCAAACACAGCAAAAAGAAATGTTGACACACATGGCCCAATCAGGAGATCAGGCACAGACCAAACACAGTAGAAAGAAATGTTGACACACACGGCCCAATCAGGTGATTAGGCACAGGCCATACACAGCAGAAAGAAATATGAAATTAAAATCTTGAAATCCATGCCATGAATATTATGCAAGCCATATCAACTATGAGTAGATATATTAATGCATAGATAGCTGAGAAGCCATGTAATCAAAGAAGCAGGATTCATTTGACTTAAAATAAAGCATGCTCCTGCTGTCTGGAGCCATGATGCACCACCATGAAATCACAGTCTCCCATCATGGGAATAACAGGGCAGCCACGAGCTGAGCACCATAAGACCAAACAGCAACAATGATGGTGGTAGGATGAACCCCCCAAAGTATCAGAGCCAATTGAAATGCTGAACTTTCAGCATGGCAGAAGTCAGAAACAGAATGCAGAAGGTTTGGTAAAGCATGAAAGTAGGTTTGAATCCCAAGGAGAAAAGATATAGAACTGCAGTAGACTCGGCTATGATTCCCACTGAGAGCAAATAAAACATGCGGAGCTGATTTAAATCCCCAAGAGGGCAGGATAAAAACTGAGGGCAGACAGAAAGAACTGCGAAGTAAAGAAACGAAATGCTGAGGTAAATAAGCAGGAAGAACCATAATGGAAAATAGAGGTGTGCGAATATCTTAGTTTGAATAACCGTTATTCGCCCGCCCCATAAGTGTTTTATTTTTTAAGACATTGTAACACTGTTACGCTCTATTGTTTCTTTCCCTTTTGAAATACACTACACAATTCTACCATGAACACTCCCCAACAGCCATTCATGGGCCCAAAAAGGCAATGAACTACTGCACTGGTTAGTGGTCAGGTGACACACGGTCATCACAGATTGAGCAAAGGCCACAGATGCGGTGACGTCTTGTGTCTTGCCTAGGGCTACTAAAATGGCACTGGCATAAGTGCCTTGTAGGTCCACCCTGGAAGAGAGGAGAAGAGAGGAGAGGAGAGGGAGGGAGGGGAGGAGAGGAGAGGAGAGGAGGAGGGGAGGAGAGGGGAGAGGGGAGAGGAGAGGAGAGAGGAGGAGGAGAGGAGAGGGAGGGAGGGGAGGGAGGAGAGAGGAGAGGAGAGGGAGGGAGGGGAGAGGGAGGGAGGGAGGGAGGGGAGGGAGGGAGGAGAGGAGAGGGAGGGAGGGGAGGGAGGAGAGGAGAGGAGAGAGAGGAGGGAGGGAGAGGAGAGGGGAGGGAGGGAGGGAGGAGAGAGGAGAGCCAGACGTGCCATGATAGAGACCTGTACAAGTACTCACAGGGTGAAGACAAGGCACAAGAGGAGAGGAGAGGGAGGGAGGGAGGGAGGGAGAAGAGAGGAGAGGAGAGGGAGGGGAGGGGAGGAGGGGGGAGGAGAGGAGGGGAGGAGGAGGAGGAGGAGGAGAGGAGAGGAGGAGGAGAGGGAGGGGAGGAGGAGAGGAGAAGAGAGGAGAGGAGAGGAGAGGAGAGGGAGGAGAGGGAGGGGAGGGAGGGAGGAGAGGAGAGGAGAGGAGAGGGGAGGGAGGGGAGGGAGGGAGGGAGGAGGGGAGGAGAGGAGAGGAGAGGAGAGGGAGGGGAGGGAGGGCAGAGAGGGAGGGAGGGAGGGGAGGAGAGGAGAGGAGAGGAGAGGAGAGTCAGATGCCATGATAGAGACCTATACAAGTACTCACAGGGTGAAGACAAGGCACAAGAGGAGGAGAGGGGAGGAGAGGGAGGGAGGAGGGAGGGAGGAGAGGGGAGGGAGGGAGGAGGGGAGGGGAGGGAGGGAGGGGAGGAGAGGAGAGGAGAGGAGAGGAGGAGTCAGATGTGCCATGATAGAGACCTATACAAGTACTCACAGGGTGAAGACAAGGCACAAGAGGAGAGGAGAGGGAGGGAGGGAGGGAGGGGAGAGAGGAGAGGAGAGGAGAGGGGAGGGGAGGAGGGGGAGAGGAGAGGGAGGGAGGGAGGGGCGGAGAGGAGAGGGAGGGAGGGGAGGAGAGGAGAGGGAGGGAGGGAGGGGAGGGGGGCGGAGAGGAGAGGGAGGGAGGGAGGGAGGAGAGAGGAGAGAGAGCCAGACGTGCCATGATAGAGAGACCTATACAAGTACTCACAGGGTGAAGACAAGGCACAAGAGGAGAGGAGGAGGGGAGGGAGGGAGGGAGGGAGGGAGGGAGGAGTAGAGGAGAGGAGAGGAGCCAGATGTGCCATGATAGAGACCTGTACAAGTACTCACAGGGTGAGACAAGGCACAAGAGGAGAGGAGAGGGAGGAGGGGAGGGGGAGTAGAGGAGAGGGAGGGAGGGAGGAGGAGGGCGGAGAGGAGGGAGGGAGGGAGGAGGAGAGGAGAGCCAGACGTGCCATGATAGAGACCTGTACAAGTACTACAGGGTGAAGACAAGGCACAGAGGAGAGTCTTTCAAATGAGAAAGAGCACCAGTACCACGGGCAATGGGTGCATGTGATGAAGCTGAAAGGAGAGTTCATCAAGACAGATGTGAAGAAATATTCATGGAAGGCATGGTAGATGACTGACAGGGACTGCAGGCATAAGTGATGGCACCGAAAACAGTGTGTAGCTTCAAGCATGTGTGACATAGGTATAGGGCTGGGGTATATTTAAAAACAGGCAGGGAGGCAGCAAGGTTGCTTTAGGGTCTGCAGATGAGACTGATAAGGCAGGGATGGACAATCGGGGCTAACTGTGTGGGCCAAGCCGTCCTTTTCCAACAGATAATTATTAACCTAAAGTACACAATAGTGAGGTCACTAAAACATGACACATTATTTAAATGATTCTAGTTTAACAGGGGCCTCACGGTGGTCCTGCAGTTAATGACAGGGAGTGGAGACTCAGTTACTCTTTTAATTAAATATTTTACATGATAGAAAAAAAGAACGAGTAAGCAAAAAAAATGTAACATTACACTTTTGTAACATTACTGTAGCACCAGTTTTATGTGGGCAGATCATATTTGTAGCCAATTACTGGTTACTTAAGCTTAAGAAACACTAGCTGTTCAATGTGTTGAGGGTCCAGCTTGGAATGGTGTGGCTCAAAAATGTCACCAGCAGTGCTAAATATCCACTCTGATGGCACACTTATAGGAGGACAGCTTTATGTATTTTAAAGCAAGTTGTGCCAGGTGAGGAAAGGAGTTGATTTTCTGAACCCAGTAGCCCAGTGGATCAAAATCAAATGGCTCAACTGATTCTGCATAGTAGCCATTAAGTAAATTTTCTGCAGAAAGAGACTGAGACTGTGAGTGTTTGTGTTGCTGTTGACACAATGATGTGCTGAGTAATACCCATTCACTCTCCTGTACACTGCCACTATGCCGTCTTTCCCCATCTCCACCAGTATCATCCAGTTCCAAACCACCACTTGCCTGTCTCTGTCCCTCGTGAACCTGAACTGGAGCATGTTCCTCCCCTTCCGAGTGTCTGACTGCCTGCACGGCACTATTTAACTCTTCACTCAGCTGTTGCCTAAAATGGCTATATGAAGGATCTTGCATTTGAACCTAGGGTCCAACATGGTAGCAAACACGTGATGGCAGGTATCCATGACTATAGCGAACCTTGCATCAAATTCTGCATCGAGATGATTAACAAGGTCAGTGACCTCTTGCGTACTGAGCGTGTTGTTAGCCAAAAACCATTGTAATGATCTTTTGAGAATATGCACAGCTAGGAGATAACCTGACTAAGTAAGGCTGTGCAAGCACTTAGATCATGTGTACTCCTCTCAAATGGCATGAGAACATTCACCATGCCCTCAAGAACTAACCAATCATAATATCCTAGGACCCCTGCAATGTCTGCCTCCATAGACATTTTGTGTAGTGCCCGCTTTTGCTTCAAGAGTGGAGAAAGCATCAAGTATGAGGAATTCCACCGAGTGCTAACATCTTTGTATTACTACGATGTTGGGGCAGAGCAAGGTATTCTGAACTTTGTAATTTGTTAGTGACTTTTACAGAGTGATGGAAATAACTACAGATGGAACAGGCTGTGGATAATATGTTGTTGGTCCTACTGCTCCTACGCACTGCATGAGTCACCACTAAATTTAGTGTGTGTGCAAAACAACGAATACTCACAAAATGGCCATCATTGATGGCTTTCACCATGTTTGTGTCATTGTCGGTAATAAAAAAGGCAACTTTTAAATTGGTGTTAACACCAGTCCAAGACCGCAACACGTCTTGCAGAAAGATAATATTATGTGCTCAGTGGTCTTCCTCCATTAGTCCAGCATTCAGCAAAGCTGTCCTAATGATGCTACCAGATTGTTGGGGGGGCAAGGGTGAGCCATAAGGTGATGCATCGGAAACAACAGCAGCAGGTTGTTGCACAAACCTGTGTGCAGTTAAGGAGAGATAGGCATGCAGGGAGTTACTGCTAGTCCAGATATCTGATGTTCTGTGAAAAACATCACCAACAGCCTCTGCAAGCAGAGCAGCAACAGCGGATTGCACACCATCATACAGTCGTGGCAATATAGTTTGATAAAATGTAGTACAAGATGGGATCTGATAACGTGGGTGCAAATAGTTGAGAAGCCGTCGGAAGCCAGTATCTTCCATAACTGACACAGGCTGGAGATCCAACGCTATCATCTCAGAAATTAGCTGTGTGATTTGCTCCGCTGTTGGATGTGAGGCATGATACTTTGTTTGTGCATGCAGAGCATCCACTATTGGAAGTGCCACGGGAGACATCGATGTGGACCGCTTCAACAACTGTGGTGTACGGAGTGCTGATGACTCTCATTGCCTTGTAGTATCAGTGGACTCAGAAGTGACCACCAGAGCAGAGGCTGGACTCTGTGTTGGTGAGGGGGAAGGAGTGCCGTGACCACTGTGTTTGCTCTAAGTCATAAGTGCCATCGGTACCACCACCACCACCACTACCAACTGTGCATGCCTGTCCACCAGAGGGGTTTAGTCTTGATGAAACCAAGGGTTCTGATCCAGACTCAGATGAGCTTTGATACACTTGAGGGTGCTAAAGCTTCAAGTGGTTCTGTAATGATGTTGTGGTTAAGTTAGAGAGTGATTTCCCTCAGCTTATAGTGGCATTGCAAAAAGAAAAGACTGCCTTCTTTGTGTCCTTCTTTAACACAGTGAAATGCAGCCACACATCACTTTTAACACTGCGGTTACCAGTGATTCTGCTAGCTCCACATCCCCCAGTTCTATTTCAACAGATGTGCCTGTCTTGTCCTGATGTTTTTGCCCTGTGACTACTGCCCCTGATGGTGCCATACCAGTGCTGCCATCACTTGGCTGTCCTTCAGGCTGTGATGGAGCTTGCCAAGGAAACATAAGTGTTGCTTGTTTAGTCTTTTTAGATGGAGGGGAACCCTTACCCTTACCCTTACTGCTACTTCTACTACCCTTGCAACTAGTGCTACACCTAGAGGTTGTTTTGCCAGCCACCTTTTTTTTCTGCCCTCAAGGTACATAACATACTCTGCCTCATGTTAAAAGTCACTCACATGTGCCTCTGATGAAGAAGTTGATGTGTCACTGGTCAGTTCATGATGTGGAAAGAAATAATCAGAACCAGATGACTGGTCATCCTCTACAACTTTGTCAGGAGTACTGAGAAGTAGGAGGCATAACTGTATCAACTGTAGTGGTCATACTGGTAATATGCAGTGGCAGGGTTACCAGACTGTGGTGATAGTGTTACAGCAGTGGCAGTAGTGGCAGGGTTCATGGTGTCACTAGTGGCTGAAGTGACAGTCACAGTTGCAGGACTGGATGTAGTAATCATGCTGCCCATTGTTGTGGAAGAGGAAGATAAGGTCTCTATAGTAGTGATGGTGGTAATGACAGATGTGATGGTACTGGTGAGAGATGGGGTCACATTGGTGGTTGTGGTGGGAGTCGAGAACAGTGTCCTTCTGCTTGTGCTTCTTGTACTACTTTGTCCTGTGCCAGTCACAGTACTACTGTTGCTGGAAGACATAGGCTTGGAAGGGGTAAAGAATAGTTTTGGGTGTCGAAGACGGGCTGACTATCGTTCATGTTCAGGTTCAGCATTCCAACCTGTTCCTCCATTGTAGATTTGCTTGGGCTGGACCAATTACTTTTTTTTCTACCTCTACCTGTCATTGTCTTTGTCTATGCCAACAAGTTCTAAACAGTCTCAAGTACTTAATACTTTGTAAATATACAAACGTGCTTTATTTTAGCACCGAAAAATTATTGCAAGCAGCACATGCTGCAGTACTGCTTTATTTTCACACCGAAAAATTATTGCAAGCAGCACCTGCTGCAGTACTGCTTTATTTTAGCACAGAAAAATTACTGCAAGCCCTCTGAAACTGCTGGCGGCTAGGCTACTGATGTTCGTGAAATCCAACCCCAACCTCAGAGTACACCACAAATATTTCTTACAGAGATTGATATGGCAGAACTACTGCAATTCTGTTTTTGGATTTTTTTAATTTGTAAATGCAGACAAGTTCTGCTCTTTCGGTACAAAAAAAATGGTTGCAAGCAGCAGTACTGCTTTATTTTTGCACTCAAAAATTACTGCAAGCAGCACACATGCTGGGTAGGTGAGGGTGTGCTCACAGTGCAAGTGTCGCTACTAGACTTAAACCATGGAGATGAGAGTGCAGTCAGCTGACTGTCCTCTGAGACTGCTGGTGGCTAGACTACTGACTTTTGTGAAACCCCAGCCCAAACTCAGATTACATCACAAATATTTCTTACAGAGATTTATAAGGCAGAACTACTGCAATTCAATTTTCTTTTAATTTGTAAATGCAGACAAGTTCTGTTGTATTTCAGTACAAAAAATGGTTGCAAACAGCAGTACTGTTTTATTTTCTTACACAAAATTTACTGCAAGCAGCACACACACAGGGCAGGCGAGGGTGTGCACACACTGCAAGCATCACGACTCGCTACCTAGCCCTAAACCATGGGGGTGGGGGAGTGCAGTCAGTCGATTGCCCTCCGAGACTGCTGGAAGCTATTGACTTTTGTGAAACCCCAGTCCAAACTCAGATTACACCACAAATATTTCTTACAGAAATTTCTATGGCAGAACTACTGCAATTCACTATTTTTTTTTTTTATAAATGCAGGCAAGTTCTGCTGAATTTCAGTATAAAACAAGCATTTGTCAATGCCAAATGTTTGCTTGCTGGTATTAGCATTGGAAGTGCAGGAGTTAGACAGATACAGAACAGGAATGGCAGTGAAGTATTGAAGTGACACCAACCCCACCCCCACCCTGCAGAGATGGACAGGCATTGGGGTGTTCCTTTAGGTTGCCGCCCATAACGCTCACGCCATTTCACCTCACCTCACCCTACCATACAGACACCAACAAGTGATGAGGTGTGCCTTGGGGTGTTTGGCTTTACAGTCACCCCATTCCATAAGGAAATACATTGAAATGAGTGCAGTATAGGAGAATGGGGTGAACTTTGGGTCTGAAGAGTCCAAAGTAGACCTTGATGCCCATCACTGGCTGCAGGATGGAGGTGGAATGGTGTGAGCATTACTGTCAAATATCCCAAATTACACCCCTGATGCCTGTCAGTCCCTGCAGGGCAGGGCATTATGGTTGGAAACCCTAATGCCCTGGGAATTTCTTGGTATTTTCACTCCAAGTTTTCAACTTGGGCTTTTTTGACCCCACCGCATGAACAGTGACACTATCAGTTTGTAAGCTGAAAGGTGATTTTGCACAGCGACTGTGCCATTGGGCACCACAGGTGCGAAAACACATTTTGAACAAGATGTAAAAAATGACAGCTGCATTGTTCATGAGGAGGTGTAAAAATTGGTGATGTTGAAAATCTGGAATGGAAATATAAAAAGTGTCGAAGTCACGAGTGTGCGTAGAAACTGCTCAACATACACCCGTAATGCAATTATTTGGGGAATTTTTTACACCAGATTTTCAACATAGGCATTTTGGGACCTCTGCTCATGAACAGTGGCACTGTGATTTTCTTAATCTGTCCCGAACGTTGATTTCGCACAGCAACAGCACCCATTGTGCACCAGATGTGTGAAACCACATTTTGGGCAGGATGTAAAAAATGACAGCTGTACTGCTCATAAGGAGGTGTGCAAAAATGGCAATGTTGAAAATCTGGAGTGAAAATATTAAAAATTCTCGAAGTTATGAGTGTGCATGGATACTGTGCAATGCACGCTCGTAACATAGTCATTTTGTGGAATTCTGTCACCAAATTTTCAATGTATGCATTTTGGGACCTTTGCTCATGAGCAGTGTCACTGTGATTTTCTTAATCTGTCCCGAACATTGATTTCCCACAGCGACCGCGCCTTTGTGTGCAGGATGTGTGAAAAAACATTTTGGGCAAGATCTGAAAAATGTCAGCTGTACCATTCATTAGGAGGTGTGAAAAATGGCACTGTTAAAAATCTGAAGTGAAAATATTAAAAATTCTCGAAGTTACGAGTGTGCGTGGAGACTGCAATGCACGCTCATAACACAGTCATTTTTTTTAATTTTTCCACCAAATTTGCAACATAGTTTTTTTGGGAGCCCACCTTATGAACAGTGACACTGTCGTTTCATTAATCGGTCCCAAAAGGTGATTCTGCGCAGTAACCATGAAATCCCCTTTCAGGACTGAATAACGAATGACAGTGACAGAATTCATGAGGTGGGCTCCGAAGAACTCAATGTTGAAAATTTGGTGCCAAAAGTCACAAAAATGGCTGAGATATCCACTTAAGTTGAAAAACCCCATTTATGCCATTATACAGCTTACCATTATTTCTTCAGTTTGTGGTCGGCTTTAAAGAGTACAGACATGTTCCCACTTTTTTGAAGATCATCATGCCAGGCTCCAGAGGTAAGTATGGGGTGAGGAGAGTGTGGGGAGGTGGGGTGCACAGAGGGTGGGTGCAGGTTGGGGAAGGGGGCCACTGCAGACAACGAGGGACCATTTTTTCTTTTACAGGTAAAAAAAAACAAAAAACATCGCAGGAAAGTTTTCTTAATTACAGGGACATTTGGCATGCTGAGATGGGCTCCTAGCATGCCACCTGGGTGTTTTTTTTTTTGAGGGGGACTGGAGCCAATGGGGATTGGACACCCTGTTGGCAAAAAAGAAAACTTGACCAGCCGGAGGTTGAGCCGAGGAATGAGCGAGCGGGGAGGACAGCAGCAGAGGAGGAAGTGGGAGGGATTTCTTTGCAGCCAGAGGGTGAGCCGGGGAACGAGAGAATGGGGAGGACAGCAGCAGAGGGAGGAAGTGGGAGGGATTTCATTGGCAGCTAGGGCCAGAGAAATTGTATGACGTCAATATGCTAAATAAACACATTACCACCACTGACTGCAGTGGTGGTTTTCTTTGAACTGAAGACCACTGCAGCCAAACTGCTGTCATAGACAGTTCATGGATCCATTGGTGCAGTACGGTCGCGCCTGCTAAATGAAACACTGCATTGGACAGGAGGGTCACACACCTCCAAAAAGTTATATGGTCACAATATGTTTCTTAAGCATGTGCATGTGCACAAGCAAACATAAAAATGGTTGCAAGCAGTAGTATTGTAAGCAGCGTGCACGCAGGGTAGGCAATATTGTGCGTACACTGTAAGCATTGTTACCTAACCATAAACCATGGGGGAGGGAGTACAGTCAGCTGACTGCCCTCTGAGATTTCTGGCTAGGCTACTACTGGGTTTTGTGAAACCTGAGCTCTCCCCCAGAAGTACTTTTAATTAACCAAAAAATATATATTTTTTTTTAAATCAGTACAGTACAGCAGTCAAGGTGGAAGTTAGAACTACTGTAATTAAGGGGGTAAACTGCAACTTAAGTCGCTCTGCAGCTCCTCCTGACAAAATAGATCAATTTCTCCAGGGAATCTACAGAAAGTCTCACACCACTATCAGTCCCCGAAATGAAGGTATACTAGTTTCTCTCTGCAGCTCCTAGCAAAAAAAAAATCACTACATCAGAGGATTTATCAAGGAAAAAAAATCTCCCAGTGCTCCCACTAGTAATAGGCGCTAAAGACACACAGTACAGAACAAACTAATAAAGGTTTTGTGATGAAAATATTACTTTTTTGCAACTGCTATCTCTGCTGACTCAGAGCTCTCTCTCTCCACTCTCCTCCACTAGGATTCTCTCCACCAGGCAATTAGGAGAGGCCCCTGAAATGAAGCTATACTAGTTTATCTGCAGCTCCTAGCAAAGAAAAAAAATAAGTACGTCAGATGGTTTATCCACAAAAAAAATCCTCCCAGTGCTTCCACTAGTACTAGGTACTAAAGACACACAGTACAGAGCAAGAAAATAAAGGTTTTGTGATGAAAATATTAGTTTTTGCAACTCCTAATCTCTGCTGACACTGAACTCTCTCCACTTTCCATTATGATCTATCTCCAGTATGCAGCAATCAAAGTGTCATGTGATCTAGCTTTGCCAAATGCTCAGCGATTGGCCAGCAAGTCCTGTGAGATATTGAAATCCCCGCAGGACTGCCGAATACCAAATATCACCGAATAGCTGCGATATTTGTTATTTGGCTCCTGAATACCGAATACCATATTATTTGTGGTATTTGGGATTTAATATTCGTTACCCCTAAATGAAAACAAGGCTGCTGGCCATATCACAGGGAAGCTAGCACTGAGACCTGAGAGCAAGCTGCAACAGGGAGAGGCAGAAAACAGACAGCAGGAGCCCAGACCAGCTGCAGTGAATTAACAGAAGCAGCAGCAGCAGCAGAGAAGGAGGAATGGGAGCTGAAACAAACAATTGCAGGAAAACTGAGGGTGTATTGGTAGGCAGGAAAGCAACAGGCTGAACTGTGCATACAAAAAAAAACAATGCAGTGAACTAAGGGCTTGCAAAATCTGGTGAGTAAATGGAGCCATAGCAGGTACAGGGCTGCATAAGGTAAGTAAACAACAATAAGCAACCTGCAGCACAAATAAACAATGGAGACACAGGGCACTAGAAAACAAAAAAGTCCAAAAGAAAGAAACAAAGCAAACACAAGTGCAGGAGCAGGAAGGAGACAGGCACACAAGGAGGCACTAGCAGCTGGAGACAAGCAATACAAATCAAAGCAGGAGAACACAAAACAGAAGTGCAGCACAATCCAAGCAGAGAAGAACAGCAACACTGGAGGGACGGAGGGGGCAAACCCCGCAGCAGGCCTCAATGGAGAAGACAGATCCACAGGGCCTTCAGCTAGCAGGCAAAGAAAAATACTTTAGAGGGAGGATGAAAGGAACTGCTTATAATGCTCAGAAAGTAGGCATGGCTGATTGCTCTGCCATTGAACTGCAGGTGCAGCCTTTTAATACAAATCAATAAAATAACACAAAGTCACAGTCCAATATAGAGAATACTGGATGGGCAACTATGCACAGTTAGTGTGTTCTCCCACAGAGGTTTTCTGATTCCCTCTGATCTCGAGCGTGAAGCTTATGTGGTCAGTGGGAATCTGAACCCAGAAATGGCAGAACACACTGGTTGTGCATAAAGTTACACATCCTGCATTTTTATAGTGTATAGTATTATGAGAAATGTGTGCGTCGCAATTCTTTCGTTTTCAGACCGAAACTGACTTGTGCAGTCTACTGTATACAGAACAATGCTCTACTATATGCTATCATTTAATACAGGATGTGCTGTTTTAATATGTTTATTGAAAGCATAAAAAGCACTTGAATGGGGAAAACAGCCCCTGAGCTACCAGTTCGTCTTTAGTGGTTCCCCAACTACAAGCAATGTTACAGTAAAATGAACAGAAAAAGAACATGAGACAAGTAAATGCAGATACTAATGCGTACAAGCAACAATCCGTATGGAAGAAAATGAGAGCAATGACCTTGACAATGTGAAACAGTATAGATTTTATTTTCAAATATCCGGTTGTTTATCTGTTGATAAGATGGTCTAATGCCAGATGAGGGTCTCCAGCTCAGTGGGAGAGAGAGTTCCAGCAGCAGGGTCACATGTGAGCAAAACTGTGCCCATCCTTCTGTCAAGGAATACATAGCAGAATACAATCATATTCATTAAATATGCTTTCCATTGACACTACAATGATGTTGCGAAATATTTTAATATCACAGCACTAAAACAACTTAATGTTTTTCTGTATATTAACTTTTGTACTACACTTTTTGAATTTATGTGGGTTTTCTGGTTGTTTGGGCTGGAAAGGATGTGCAGAGCAACAGAGTAGTTTAATAAGCACTGGCCTTGAACTAGCTTAAAACCCCGCAACACATTGTGTTCAGAAATTCTTCTTAAGCCACAGAACTGTAGTAGACACATCCTTGATGATGAATGATAATTCAACAAAGGGAAAAAAACTTGACGCTTCCATTGTGCCCAGGAAAAAAAGCATACTTCTGTGGTGACATAGATGGCCATGGTACAGAAACAACCCCTCCCCTGTGTGGTTCTCCATCTTTTTACTGCCACAGACATGAGACAATGAATCATGAATATATGGACACATTAGAAACCTAGAGATACAGTCAAGACCAAGCAGTATATGCCACAGTGGCAATTTGAAACCTCCACCATATTATATCATTTTAGAGGGCACTTTATCTCCTATCTTGTTTGATGCCATTTTTTTTTTGTATTATCTATTTATGCTCCCTACATGCTCTGAAGCTGCCTCTCCTTTGGGCCGCCATGGCCCACAGACATTCCCCCTACTATCTCCCCTCTGCCACCTACCTCATATCTGCAGCCTTCCACAGGGTAGCCTGGTGTAACCCTTCACCGTGTGGGTCCCCCCCCCCGAGGGGAAAGGCACTGGCAGGAGGAGACCAGCACACTATTCATTGTTCAGTCCCGGGTGCTGCTGAGGCATTTTGTGGCTTCTGGGGAGTCTTCGGAGGTGCCCGGAGCTGGCAGCCATCATCCTGCTAGACTTCGGAGTGGTTCCCCCAGTGTGTCATTTATGTAGTGCCTCTAGTCTCCACCAGGGGGTGCTACCAAGTGAAGCCATTCCCAAACTCACCCCAGGACAGGAGAGCAGTCCTTTGGACGCTCAATCCTATCCTCTCCCTACTGACCCCCGTGTTTTGTGTCTGTTTTACTATTTTTTGGGGTTTGAAATTATTTGTTCATTTGAAAATTGATGACCAAGAGAGGCGTACTGAACCAAGGCTCATTTCCAGGTGTGACCTGGAGGAGGAGGTAACTGGAAAGAAGAACAGATACTAATGAGATCAACTGAAATGACTCGTAAACAAACCAGCATAACTGCAGTAACAACAAAACTACCAACACTGCAAGATTTGAAGTAGTTAAAAGGAGTATTCTTTTTAATCTGGCTGTCCCTAGGCTTTGATCAGTATCCTCAGCTGTTTCTGAACATCCATTCTCTAACATCACCTTTTCATTTGACTATGGCGAAATTGCATGCAAAAGACAGTGCTCCCTCACCTTATGGTGTTCAGAAACAGCTGATAATATTGATAAAAGTCTGGAGACAGCCATATTGAAAAGCTCCTGTGGGAATGGCATGCCTAGGTAGACAGAAGTTGCAGGTGCTAGTGGAGATTCATCCCTGTGTTTGACTCTGAATGTGGCTCCAATTGCAACTAGCCAGGGAGGGAGGGAGAGACATGGCAGATTCAGGGAGTGGCTGGCAATAATGGGCTTAAGTCTGAGTGTTGCACAGGTTTCCTGTCAGGTCTAGTTCCCAGTATGCTGGCCTGCACATTCGAGAGAATGCTAGGGGTCTGTAGGGAGGTTGCCCTTAAGGTTTTTTGTCTGGCTGACTACATTCCTGATCATGATCTTGTGACACCTAATATCAGTGGCATAAGTTAGTTCTTGGGACCTAGCAGAGATTAAGGTACACATACTCTCCTTAGCGTAGGAGTCTGGTTATAAATAAGCATGCCAAGTCTGATGCAGGGAACTGACAACTGAAGTCCATCAGAGCCTCTAATATCTGTATCAGAAGTTTACCTGCCTGAGGGGATCTGTGAAGCATGAACAAGGAGTCGAGAGGTTCTTGGTTCTAGTAGCACCATGTATGTTGCTGTAGTCTGGGTTGGAGAAGGGTTCCTGTTTAGGTCCACCTGTGGAGGGAAGAGTGTGCCAGGGTATAAGACCAGTACCAGCAAAAGAAGGTTGTGGAGAAGCTACAATAGTGCTTAACTAAAATCACCATAGGAGAGACTGGCTGACCTCAATCAGTATTCACAGGAGTCCAGGAGAGGAGACGTGACTAAAACCCCAGGTTTCTGAAGGATATAAACAGGGCAGACAGCCAGCAACTACAAGCTTAGTGACAAGTCCATCACCAGGAACCACAACTATAAGTTGCCAGGAGGGAACTTTGGAACGGCGTGAAAACATACTTCTTCACGGTTCTGTGTCATAATAGTGATTGCCGAAAGGCGACCATCATTATTTATTTATTTAGTTCGTTTTTGTTGACCGGGTAAGTGCACTAGACAAATCCTGCCTATTTTCAGGCACAACCCGGAGGAGGGAGATACAGATGAATGCCAACTGACCTTGAACCAGATTAAGCTGTTGGTGGTATTTTTAGTGAATGAGGGAAATTTGGCCAGGACATGGGGGAAATTCCCTACTCTTTTCGATAAGTGCTATTGGATCTTTAACATCCACCTGAACTACCACCAATCCCGGCAGATAGGACCTCGGTTTAACTTCTCATCCGAAAGACGGCACCTTAGAAGTGCAGCACCCTTCTCATGCTGCACTACAGTGTCAGTACTGGGATATTAACCCATGTGCAAGATGTGGGAACTGAACCCATAGCACTTTGATCTCCTGGGCTCAGAGGTGAGTGTGCTATCTACTGAGCCACTGACACTGCCAGTAAGGCCATTATGGCCAGGGTACTTTGCCGAAATTCAATTGCGGCAATGTACACCCCTGGCACACAGGAAAACAGCACAGGGGATTTAAAATTGAAATGTTAATGGGGGCTGTGCCCCCACCCCCCCCGCCCCACAGAGGGCATCATCCTCACTCTTACTAATTTTAACTTGGGGGTGCATGTCAGGGGTGCAAATTTTGGAAAATTAAAATTTCGGCCGGGCGCACAAAAATGTAAGCTTGCCTGGACCCGAACCCAGAACCCTCTCAGCTTTAGGCTGCCACCCACCCACCACACTATGGGGCCAGCTCGGCAGCTCCACAACAACCATGCCAGGCCAACCTTCCCTCTCTTCCATCATGCTTGCTCTCCCCCCACTCACATATACATATAGCGATGTTGTGTCACTATATGTGTGAGCAACCCCCATCCTGTTGCCTTCCTCACACCCTCACCTTGTCCTACCTGCGCCGCAAGTGGGTCACCATTTTGGTAGGCACCCACGTGCGGCTAGCTGACTTCACAGGATATCCTTCTTCACAGAGATAGTGGTGGAAAAGTAGAACCATCTCCTAGGGGAGCTGGCCAGTGTTAATACGCTGGCAAGTTTTAAGCTTTCTTCTATGTGGGAGTAAAAAATTGTAAATCGCCCTATCCCCATAACCCCAGATAAAATTGTTCAAAATCCAGGGTAAACGGTGACCCCACTGCTGTTTCTCTAGTGTGAATATACATCTCCCCAAAGAACAAAAAACATCTGAACTGAAGAACAATTAAGCAATATACTATGACAGAGATTGGGTATATTGGTGGATTTACCACGCCTAGTGTGGTTTGGTCACGAGGTGCAGCCAAGTGACTTAACCACACCAGAAGTTGTAAATCCACCCATATACCCACTTTCTGTCATGGTATATTGCTATTATACAATGTTCAACTTTTTTTTTTTTTTTATAGTGATATAAAACTTTTGCAGTGGGTATACCAGAGGATTTATCACGGTCATGTGATGAGTCTTGACCAATGAGGTTACAGGATTTGCATACCCCATTGTATAATTAAGCAATATACCATGACAGAGAGTGGGTATATTGGTGGATTTACCACGCCTGGTGTGGTTTGGTCACGAGGCACAGCTGAGAGGCTTAACCACACCAGAAGTGGTAAATCCACCCATATACCCACTCTCTATCATGATATATTGCTATTATACAATGTTCAACTTGTTTTTTTTTGTTTTTATAGTGATATAAAACTTTTACAGAGGGTATACTGGAGGATTTATCACAGTCATGTGATGTGCTTTGACCAATGAGGTTACAGGATTTTCATACCTCGTTGTATAATCCCAGATAACCATAGAAGAAAATCAGTGGGAGGCCTAGCATCTGGCTTTCTCCTGTGCAAGAAATGGGCTAAATCTGAAATACCAGAGGTATGGGGTGTGACTGTATATAGTGATTCCACATCAAGGGTCACCAAAAGTGATGACTCCTTGATGAGGATACCCTCCAAAATCCTAAAACCTGTGTGTGTCTTTCACATATGATGTCAACGATCTAACAAATTGCTTTGGATGCTGATCTGCAAAAGTAGATAAAGGATTAGATTCTCTCTGCTTCATAATTATCGCCTAAGCTGTGAGCCTGTTTATGTAACGAACAAGTTCTGACAAGAAAGCCAGAATCGAATGCTGAAGCAAGTTTCAATCTATATCTTAAATTACTGAAGAAAAAGCTTTATATAAGAAGGTCCAGTTTAGCTAGTGTAGGGTGCTTATTACAGTGTTTGTGTGTGTGTGTGTGTATGTATGATATATACCAATTACATATTTGATTTCATTTATTTATTTCACCCGGAAAGGCTCAGTTGAGCAAGTTCATTTTCAGGGAGGTCCTGGGTAGGACAGCATACATGGTTAAAGCAATAAGTTACGGGAGGTATGACGACATAGTTCAATTCACAGTTGGAATTCAGTTACATACAGTGCCTTTATATCATATCCATGTTATACAAGCTATAGGAAATGGATTATATACTATATTATATAGTTCTTTTAATACTATGCCCTATGCGAACTCTACTAAAGGTGAGCAGTTCTTTGAGTATCTCATCATATGACCACACAGTCTAGATAAAGGATTGGTCACATGAAGAAGTTTCGGCATATCATTTTCTGATGAGCAACTTAAATACATTAGAGCTTATCAGTGCTGAAAATTTCAGGATGGGTTGTAGTGAGTTCCAGAGGGTGGAAATGGAACAATCAATGGCAGTCTTTCCTGTCTGTGCAGCACATGCTGGAATGTCTAGCAGTATGTAGTTGTTTTTCCGGAAGGCGTATTTGCTATGGGATATTCAGAATAGATTAGTGATATATCTGGGCAGATCATTTAGGAACATCTTGTATACCCATGCATGAGTTTATTCGTCTCCTGGATGTTAGTGACGATCATCCTATGGTTTCATACAATCTTCATTGATGAGTCCTAGGTCCAAAGTCCATTATGAATCTAAGTACTCTGTGGTAGAACACATCAACCTTTGTGAGATAGGCAACTGAACAGTGATAGTAAATAAGGTCGGCATAGTCAAGAACCGGTAAAAAGGTTCCCTGGACCAACCGCTTACGAGTGTCATTTGGAAAACAGTGCTTATTTCTGTAGTAGAAGCTTAGTCTTACCCTCAGCTTTTTACAGAGTGCATCTATATGGGCCATGAAGGACAGTTTGTTATCAAGCTAGACCCCAATACATTTATTTTATTTCACTACTTCAAGGTCTCACCTAGTAGGGTAATGATGGTTGGGGTATGTGCATAGATACATAGATACTGTCAGCAGATAAGGGCCTATGACCCACCCAGTCTGCCCATTTGAAGCCATAAGATCACTTTAAATTTTTCTAGAAGTCTGTTGCCCCTTACCTCCAGGATTCCCTTATGTCTATCCCATACATTCTTAAATCCTGTGATTGTTTCAGCCCCCACCACTTCCTCAGGTAGGGTGTTCTACTTGTCCACCACCCTTTCTGTGAAGAAATCCTTCCTCACATTTCCTCTGACTCTCTACCACTCCAACTTCATCCCATATTCTTCAGGTGAAGCTACCTCTGGCTAGAAGCTGCAATACTGAACTTAGGATCTGCAAGAAAGTGAGTTGCACTCACAACAGAGGGAGGTGAACCTTACAATTTACAATTGTCTTTTGTTTGTAGCAGTTCATCAGAAAAGCTAATATTCTTCAGGTGGAGGCTACTTCTAACTGAAAGGTGAAATAAGGAACTTAGAATTATCAGGAAAGACAGTCTTTCAATCAACAGAGGGAGGTGGACCTTGCTTTACTTTTGTTGCAATTGTTAATATTTTCAGTGCAGGAAGAGTTTAAACCCAGAGGGACTGAATACTTTTATTGTGTCTGTCCTTGTGCACAGCTGACTTGATTGGAATTATTGATTGACTGTTTGCATTGCAATATTTGTAATACTCTGAGTTATTCACTGGGCTAAGAATTTGTCATAAGCCCTGAAGTGAGTGCAGGTTACAGGCTATGTATTTGACCTAGACAGTGCCCCAAGGGGTGGAAACTGTTTTTTGTCTTTATCTCTGTGTGCCTTAAAAGGCAGTTTTGGGGCTGACTGCTTTCAGAGCACAAATCACCAGGCTGTTTTGGGGCTGGGGAGGTTTACCTGTGCCTGACTTGGATGTTTGGATTTTTCTCTGTTTGATTAGCAGGGTATTTTCTCTGTCAAATTGCCGTGTAGGGCATCTTGCTGACAGGAAGGCACTCATCGCAGAGGTGGGTCAGAGCTTTTAGCTGATTGTTTCATGAGGGCACAGTTTAGGCCCAAACCCTACCCACCCCTCACCCCAACCACCCCTGGAAATAGTTCCTTTATACCTGGGGTTCTGACAACATATCGTCAAGAGGGCAAGGTACATATCACTGTCATATCCTTTCTAGCACACTGCACTGACAGTATAAGCATACATATTGTATACTATATATATTTCTATATAACAAACCAATCACACACACACACACAAAATTTATAAACAAGAAGGTAGAAAGACATGTGGGGAGTAGTGCAATGTAATGGCTGTGGGGCAGCAATCTTCCAGGAGTCTTTCTGGAGGCTGAGATGCTGCCCTATTTGCAGACAACTCTCTGCCCTGAGGGAGGAAGTTGCCCGTCTTCAGGCCACACTGGACAGTAGTAAGGGAACCTCCCCTATCCAGGGAGCACCAGAGCTACCGCCACTACCTCAGAGGTTGCGAAGAAAGCACAGCAGTTGGACCACAGTGGGTTCAGGGAGGGTGAGGGTGGTGGAATAGAGGCACACCCAGTCAGTTGTTCCACTCCATAATCTTACACCTTTCTGGGGGACCATAGTTCCTCTATGGATGCACCTGAAGAGGAGACTAAGGAGGTTGCAGACAACTGTCACAAGGGAGGCCCACAGGAAGGAGGCAGAGGGCACCACAGGGAAAGGAAGCAGCTCCTGGTAGGGGACTCAATTATTAGGGGGATAGAACCAGGGGGAGCAGGGAAAACTGAAGTAAGGTGCCTGCCTGGTGCCATGGCTTGGAGGGACAGGAAGCGCATCCTCAGAATCACGAGAACAGTTGCACGGGAGTCTGAGCTGGATGTCATTGTCCACCTAGGGACAAATGACTTGGCTCATCATGAGATTAGAGCAGTGCAGGAGGACTTTGTAGAGTTGGGGAGGGGTCTAAGACAAGTAGCACACACAGTATCCTTCTCAGAGGTGCTGCCTGTCTATGGCATGGGTGAGGCGAGGGTACATTGCACCATGCAATTTAATGAATGGTTGAAAAAATGGTGTGGAGCACAGGGATTTGGCTTCATCGGGGACTGGGGTTCCACCTGGAGGGACACCAGCCTATACTGAAAGGATGGTCTGCATCTGTCCAGGAAGGGAACAAGTCTTTTGGGCAATCGGTTTAAATGCTTCATTGGCAAACTTTTTAACTAGTCAAGGGGGGAGGCACTGATAAGCAGCAGGAAATTCCCAGCCTCCCCCTACAAAAGAGGGTACTAAATGAGAAAAAGACCAAGGTAGAAAGGACAGTGGGGGATGCTGCTACAAAAGGTAAAGCCATCAAAAAATGGAGAGCACTGAGTACCAATGCCCGTAGTCTGGGTAACAAGCTTCCTGAATTAGTGGCCTTGATGGAGGAGGAACATTTGGATATCATGGCAGTCATAGAAACAAGGTACACACAGAATCATAACTGGAACATAAACATACCAGGATACACTATCTACAGGAGGGACAGGGAGGGTAAAAGAGGGAGGAGGAGTAGCTCTCTACATAAGGGAAGGAATCAAAGCAACAGAACAAAAGGGTAAACAGGGAGGAGAAGAAGCACTGTGGGTCAACTTGAAGACAGGCAATGGCACCACAATCTGCACAGGGGTAGTATACAGACCCCCCTCTCAGGGGAATGAAATGGAAAAGGAAGTGATAGAAAGTATACTTAGAATGGCAGAAAAAGGGGAGATACTGCTGATGGGTGATCTGAATATGCCAGATGTTAACTGGAGTGCAGTTGCAGCAGCCACTTCTAAGAGTGGGGTTATTCTAGATGCCCTACAGGGGGGCATGCCTTAGACAACTAGTATTGGAACCCACTCGAGAGGGAGCAATCTTAGACCTGGTTCTCTCAAATGGAGATGGAGAGAGGATCACAAATGTAGAAGTGGGTAGCCATCTGGGAACTAGCGACCATCGAACAGTATGGTTCACAATAAAACAGCTATAGAGTCAGTTTACAAAGGCAAAAAGTACTAGACTTCAGGAGGGCTGACTTTGCTAAAATGGGTGAGTGCCTAAGGAATGCACTAGCAAATGGGCAGGAAGGAGGGGTGGAAGAACAATGGGGAATAATAAAAACTGGCATCACAGATGTAACAAGCCTTTGTGTGAAGCAAATAAACAAAACAAAATGATGTAAGAAACCACTATGGTTCTCAAAGGAGGTGGCAGTGAAGGTTCAAGAGAAAAAGAAAGCATTCAGGAAGTACAAGGAATCACAGAAGGAACAGTACAGAGAATTGTATCAGTTAAAGCAAAAGGAAGCTGGGAAGGCAGTCAGAACAGCAAAGGCCCAAACCAAGGAAAAGATAGCCAACTCAGTTAAGAAGGGAGATAAAACCTTTTATAGGTACATCAGGGAGTGTAGGAAGACCAAGGGAGGGATAGTGAGGCTTAATAAAGGGAGGGTGGGCAGAGGGTGATGGTGAAAAGGCAGAGATACTAAACACATATTTTTGCTCAGTATTTACAAATGAAGAGGGGGAGGTACCTAAACCAAACAATAGAAACACTCTGGATACAGAAGTTGACACCAGCCCATTTACAGAAGAAAGGGTTCTGAAAGAACTCTTAAAACTGAAGGTGGACAAAGCAATGGGTCCTGATGGGATTCATCCCAGAATTCTAAAAGAACTAAGGGTAGAACTAGTGACACCACTGACTACCCTCTTTAACAAATCATGGGAGGATGGGGTGGTACCTGAGGACTGGAGGAGGCCAGATGTGATTCCACTTCACAACAGTGGGAGCAGGGCAGAAGCGGGAAACTACAGACCTGTTAGTTTAACCTCAGTGATAGGGAAAATGATGAAATCACTTCTGAAGGAAAGAATTTTCGAGTACCTAGAAGTCAGAGGGGCACAGGACCCAAGGCATCATGGATTCACAGTGGAAAGCTCATGCCAGACGAATCTAATAGATTTCTTTGACTGAGTGACCAAAGTAGTAGATCAGGGAGGGGCTGTGGACATGGCCTACCTAGACTTTGGCAAGGCATTTGACACAGTCCCACACAAAAGATTAATATACAAGTTAGCCAGCCTGGGAGTGGGTCCAAAGACGATGGCCTGGGTAAAGAATTGGCTGGAGAATAGGACACAGAGGGTATTAGTAAATGGAGTCCACTCTGAAGAAAGGGGGGTTACTAGTGGGGTACCGCAGGGTTCAGTTTTTGGACCAGTCCTCTTCAATGTCTTTATAAGCAACATTGCAGAGGGACTGGAAGGGAAAGCATGTCTCTTTGCAGGTGACACAAAGATCTGCAACAGAGTTGATGCACAAGGTGGGGTGGAAAGGATGAGAAGGGACTTGGCAAGGTTAGAGGAATGGTCAAATGTATGGCAGCTTAGATTCAATGCTAAGAAGTGCAAGGTAATGCACCTGGGAAACAAAAACCCAGGGGAAGAGTACACAATGGGGGGTGAGATACTAACAACAACAAAAATGGAAAGGGACCTGGGGGTAGTCATATCAGATGACCTAAAGGTGGGCAAGCAATGTGAGAGGGCAGGATACTGGGGTGCATAGGAAGGGGCACCACCAGTAGAAAACAGGAAGTTGTTATCCCTCTCTACAGACAGCTGATGAGACCCCATCTGGAGTACTGTGTGCAGTTCTGGAGACCCAATCTCCGCAAAGATAGACAGGATGGAAGCTCTCTAGAGGAGGGCAACTAAAATGGTGCAGAGTCTGCACCAGAAGACATATGAAGAGACACTTAAGGAGCTTAATATGTATAGCCCTCAAGAAAAGGAGGGAGAGGGGGACATAATAGAAACTTTCAAATACTTCAAGAGAATCAACAAAGTCCAAGAAGGTAGCATCTTTCAGAAAAGAGGTGTGCAAGAACAAGGGGCACAATTTGAAGATGGGGGGCTCAGAGGTAATGTAAGGAAGTATTTTTTCACAGAGAGGTTGTGGATGCATGGAACGGCCTTCCGGAGGAGGTTGTGGAGTCAAAAACAGTGGTGGAATTCAAGCATGCATGGGACAGTCATAAGGCAATTCTAGGGGTTGGGGGTAGGAAAAAGTAGGCTGCTGGTTAACTAGGATCTGCAGCTTATCCATTAGGCAGGGAAATGGGCAGACTGGGTGGGCCAAGTGATCCTTATCTGCCATCAAATTCTATGTTTCTGTGTTTCACTTTCCTACTTGGTTCATTCTATATCCTCTCCCCTCCCAACTGATATGTTGTTCCAGGGTTTTTGTGCCCCATATGCATTATTTAGCACTTTTTACGTTTGTTTGCACGCATGCGCAAGGAACGTCTTGGGAGAATGGGACACTTTGGAGATGTGCCCCTCCTCTGCAATCCCCTGCTCCATTGAGCAGGCGTGGCAGTCCTGCACCAATCGGACGCGGTGCTGTGTATGAAAGTGGTGGTCTTCTCTTCAAAGAAAACCACCGCTGCCTCCTTGCACCGCCACGCCACTTCTGTTTGCTGCCACGCTGGGATCCCACCCCAGCGTGGCAAACGCCCCACAATATCTGCCGACTGTGGCTAATCCTCCGGCTGCCTCCATGGCCCCACCCAGAATCCTTCTGCCACGCTTGAGCACACCCCAGCGTGGCAATGTCCGCCGCCTTTTTTTTTAAAAACCTGTAAACCAAAAACGGTCCCACGGCACTTCTCCCAGCCCTCCCACAACCCGCAAGCACTCCACCCACCGCGCACCCTGCCTCCCCACACCACCCCACCCCATACTTTGCCCTCCGGAGCTCTGCGCCGACGATCTTCGGTGGATCGGGAACACGCCTGCACTCTTCAAAGCCGACCGTGAACTGAGGAAATGCCGTAAGCTGTATAATGGGCTAGATAGGGGTTTTCAACTTTATTGCATATCTCAGGTATTTTTGAATTTTGATTTTAACATGGGTTTTGGGATCCTTTCATGAATGATGTCACTGTCATGGCGTTATTCGGTCAAAGGGTGATTTCGCAGTCACCGCGCCGAAATCACCCTTTGGGCCTGAATAATGCCATGACAGTGACATCATTCATGAGAAGGGCCCAAAACCCCATGTTGAAAAATTTGGTGCAAAATTTCAAAATGACTGTTTATTTAGAGCAGGTTATGCAGTTCCTACGCAGGCTCGTAAGTTTGCTAATTTTCAATAGCTCACTCCAGATTTTCAACATTGCCATTTTACTACACCTCCTTAGGAACAGTACAGCTGTCATTTTTCACATCCTGCTCAAAATGTGTTTCCACCCATGTAGTGCACAATGGCACAGTCGGTGTGCAAAATCAATGTATGGGACACATTAAGAAAATCACCATGACACTGTTCATTAGCAGAGGTTTTAAATGGCTATGTTGAAAATTTGGTGAAAAAATTCCTAAAAATGACTGTTTTACAAGTGTGCGTTGCGCAGTTCCTACGCACTCTCGTAAGTTCGTGAATTTTCAATATTTGCACTCCATTGACTTCCAAATACCTAAATAGCACATAGAAGCAAGCAACATTCGGCACTGACAAATGCTTGTACTTCTTTGTCACTGATTTTTTTAAGCCATGTCCAAGTGCCAAATACCGCAGCAAATACCTGCAAGCGAACGTTCGGCATTGACAAATGCTTGTTTATATAGTATTTTGTAGGGCTTTTTTTCTTCCACTTCCCCACCTGAGGCCCTGACACATGGCCAATCATGTAAATGGAGGCACGCACACACACTGGGGTGCCAGCTTAGCCCCTTCCGCCCACCTGTAATAGTGCCGCCCACTCATGCCTATGCTACACACCGGAACTCCACCTGGTGGGGGCGGAACTATGGGGGAGGGCGACAACAAATCCCCACCACTCCCGGGAGAGGAGAGCAGCCTGCCAGCTTGCTCAATCCTGCTCCCCCACACACTGGCACCCTGATGACCTGAGATCATTCCTGAACCCAGGTCGCTGGCATCGTGTGAGGTAAGGCGTCCAGTGCCTCAGCCCTCAGTGGCACTGGGACAGCTATTTTATACTTTTTTGCATTAAATTTCAACTGCCAAACCCTTGACCATTCTTCAAGCTTCTGCAGGTCCCTCCTCATTCTGTCTACACCCTCTGGCATGTCCACTTTATTACAGCACTTCATGTCTTCAGTGAACATGGAAATTCTGCTTTCTAGGTCCTGCAGAATGTCACTGATGAAGATGTTGAATAGGACCGGTCCCAGCACTGATCCCTGTGGCACTCCACTGGTCACTTTTCCCTCTGTGGAGTGACAGCCATTTACCACCACCCTCTGCGTCTTGCCACCCAGCCAATTACCTACCCACTGCACTACTGTCCTGCCCACTCCCATATTCCCCAATTTATTTAACAGCCTTCTATGTGGCACAGTGTCAAAGGCCTTGCTGAAGTCCAGATAGGCTATGTCCACTGTCCTCCCCTGATACACCTCCCTTGTCACCCAGTTGAAAAATTCAGTGAGGCTGGTCTGGCATGACCTCCCCCTGGTGAAACCATGTTGTCTTGGGTCCTGTAGTCTATTGGCAACCAGATGTTCCACCAATCTCTCCTTCAGTAATGCTTCCATGATCTTCCCCACTACTGAGGTGAGGCTGACTGGTCTGTAGTTTCCTGCTTCCTCTTTGTTCCTGCTTTTGTATAAGGGGACTACTTATGCTGTCCTCTAGTCTTTGGGTACCTCCCCTGTTTCCAGTGATTGGCTGAACAGGATTGCTTGAGGTTCCACCACCACCTCTCTTAGTTCCTTTAAGACCATGGGGTGCACCCCATCTGGCCTCATTGCTTTAACAGCTCTTACTCCTTCCAGTTCCTTTAGGACCCTTTCCCATGTACAGGGACTTGTGTCCATTTTCTTGCTCTTCCCACCCCTTGCATTCCCTTCAGGCCCGTTACCCACCCCTTCCTCAGTAAAGACTCAGCAGAAATATCTGTTCATGTATGTCAGCTTTACTGTTGTCATCCTCCATGCTGTGCCCGTCCTCCCCTTCAGTCTTGTTATCTCTCCCTTTGCCCTTCTTTTTCTGCTTATGTAAAACGTTTTGTCCCCTCTGACCTCTGATTTTGCGATGTGCTCGTCTGTCTGAGCTTTGGCTTCCCTTACTGACCTCTCTTTGCTTCTCCTAGTACTTCTCCCTATCCCCTTTTGCCTGAGTCTTTTTGTGTTGCCTGAATGAGATCTTTTTGGCTTTCCCTTTCTCTGCTACCTCCTTGGAAAACCATAATGGCCTCCTTTTCCTTTTCCCCTTGCTAACCTGCTTAATGCATAATTGTGTTGCTCTTGTAATCCCTACTTTAAATATTGCCCACTGTTCCTCCACCCCCGAATTCCTCCCCATTTCTATTAGTGCCTCTTTCAAGCATGTCCCCATTTTCCCAAAATCTGCCCTCCTAAAATCCAGGATATGTGTTTTTTGTGTGGTTTGGTTCTGTACCTTCTGAGATTTCAAACCACAGTGACCGGTGGACACTATTTCCCAGTATCCAGTGAACAAGGTGACCAAAATTGGGTGCCTACAAAAATGGTGACTCAATTACAGTGTCTGTGTTCATGGCTACCTAGCGGGGGGGCGACTGGATACTGGGGTGGGTGAAATACCGTGATGGGAAGTACTCATGTATACGCGCGTGCGCACATGTGCTTGGGAGGCAGGAGGGATGGTATATGGAAGGGAGTGCAGCAGGCAGCTGCCGAGCTGATCTGCTAGCGTGGTGGGGAGGGTGGTCAGCTGGGAGGTACAGGGTGCAGGGTTCAGGTCTGGCATGGTGTGTGTTTCTTTGCTGGCAGGCGGCTTTAAATTCATTTTGGTTTTCACCCCCCTGACATGCATCCCCCTAGAATTGAGAATCTGTAAGTAGGGGGGTGTGGAGGGGTGCATCCCCTCGAATTAAAAATAAGATCCATAGGTCTTGAGCACCATTTTTGTCCATGCTGCGAGTCTGCATCACTGAAATTCATTTTTGGCAATGTACATGCACCATAATGGTGATCGCTATTCCGCAATCACCATGATGACATGGAACCCTGTTCCCCAGGTGCTCCCCCACTGTTACTCCTATCACACTGTCCCCGTTTGTGAGCACAAGGTCCAATATTGCCTTCTGCTGAGTTGGTTCCATAACCAGTTGCTTAAGGAAGGTACCCTGAAGGGAATCCAGGATAAATCTGCTCCTGGTTTATGCTGCTGCTGGGAGGCTCCAGTCCACGACTGGAATATTGAAGTATCCAACCAGCACCACCTCCCCTTTTGTCCACCATCCTTTGGTTGGCTAGCAATAACTTCCAATCTGTCTCTTTCTCCTATGCCATCTTTCATGTCTTAGGGTTGCTTTTTGTGAAGTAATGAACATGACGTTTGTTTTGGTTGCTTTAATAGGAGTTTGGAATGATAAGAGGTTTAACTGCAGCATATTAAAAGCTTTTTGGGAAATCTAAGCTTGTTGCATTAAGATTAGGTCCAGAGACATATAATGCAGTGTCATCTGCACAGAAGAAATCTTGGCTTCAGTTATTGAATCTCCATGGTCATTAATATATAATATAAAAATGAGTGGGCCAAGCACCAAGACTTGGGGTACACCTCTGAGTAAGGGGGTGCAAGTGGAATTTAAGCCCTCTGCTTTGATCTGTTGAACCTGGCCACTTAAATAGTTAGTGAACCAGATCATTGGAGCAGAACCAAGACCTAGTTTGGATAATTTATGTATCAGCAGGTCATGGTCCATGGTGTTGAATGCCTTGCTTAGGTCTAGGAAGATAACTCCAGTGATTTGTATAGTGTCAATTGCCTGTATCCACTTATCAGTGACTTTAGCTAGAGCAGACACCATGCTGTGTTTTGTTCGGAAACCTGACTGTAGGGGAGTTATGATGTTTGATGTTTCAAGGAAGTCCCTCACTTGTTCTTGATAAGTTTTTCTAGATGTTTTGCCAACACTGGGAGAATTGATATCGGTGTATAATTGCTGAGCTGTGTAGTATCATCTGATTTTTTTGGGGGGGGGTGATGTGTGCAGTTTTACAGATTATTGGGATTTCATTACTCAAAAGTGAGAGATTGAAAAGGTGCATAATGGGTGCTGTGAGGTACCTGTAGTCAGCTCTGAAGAAAATGGGGTCCAGGTCATTGGCACATGCACTTTTTTGGTGTTAAACCCTGACAGAAGCTGCTCTACCTGCTTGTAGGTAATGAGGTGGAAAGCAAATGGATTATTGGTGAAAGCACTGGGGTGCACCATGTCTAGTTTAGGTATCTGGTAGGAAGCAGCTGGGGATTTGTTAAAGGCTAGCCCTGCGGATGCGAAGTAGGAGTTTATTTCTTCCAGTATAGCTTGTTTATTGGTTACGAGGTTTCCATATACAGAAATGTTCTGAGGAAGAGTGGGGACGAAGGGGACTCCTTCGATTGATTTGACGAGCTTCCAAAATGTCGTGTTTTAATTTTTGCAAGTGCCTGTTGAGTTTAGATAGAAAGTAGCGTTGGCCTCCCGTATCAGTCTGGTGCATTGATTTCTCACTCTTTTGAAAGTTGCCCAACCTGCCTCCAGTTTTGTGTGCCTTGCTGTTGTCCAGAATAGGTCTTTATTTCTCAGAGTTGTTTCCAGTTCACTGGCGAATCAGGAGCAGGACACTTTATTCAACCTTTGCTTAATCACGGAGCATGATTTGTTTATAGCATCAAGCAGTAACCTATTAAAGATGTCAGTTGCCTAATGCACTGAGGGGGCAAGATAAAATGTTTGCCAGTTGATAGCTGCCAGTTTATTGAGGAAATTTGCAGTGGTGGAACTGGTAAAGTGCCTTTTGAAAATGAATTTAGGTTGAGTAGTTGAAGTTTTGGCACCTCTGGTACATGCAATTACACTGTGATCACTTATATTGTTGTGAAACACTGTGGAGTGGGTGAATTTGTGCAGTCTGTTTGTTAATATCAGGTCTAATAATGGGCTGTTTGCAAGGTTGCTGTGGTTTGGCCTAATGGGTTCTGTAATGAGCTGCAAGAGACCAAATTTGTCACACAGCTTTTTTAATTCATTTGATTTGCTGAAGAGCCAGTCCAGGTTTAGATCTCCTATGATTAAGCATTCATTTGGAGAATTGCTCAACAAATTGCTTAACAGTTTCAGGAGCTCTGTCCCACCCCTAGGTGGATGGTAGCAGCCTACTATGTTCAGGAATTCATTAATGAATAGAGCAGCATTTATTGATAGTCATTCAAATTCTTGGGGAACATTGTGGGAGCTAATGATGTCTAACTGAAATTTATCACTGATGTGTATTGCCATACCACCACCCCAGCAGGTCTTTCTAGTCTGTGGAGAATGAACTGCGTAACAGACAGCACCTGCGATGGTGTAGACTGAGGCATTTAGTCATGTCTCAGTAAGCAGGAAGATGTCAGATTTGGCATAAAAGTACCCAGGTTTTTACTGCATCCAGTTTGTTCAGCAGACTTCTCATTTTGAGTGCCATGATTTTAAACCTTTTAGCATGCCAAATTCTGTGAGGGAGGCTGCTTGTAGAAGGAGGCCTGGTTTGAATTCCATGTTTCCAGAGCAAAGTAGTATTATGAGAATGAGATATCTACATAAATGTGGGGAGACATATGTAGGTCTAAGATGGTGAGGTTTAACTTTTGCCCTTGGGTAGGTGCAGGTGCATGTAGAAGGAGAGGGGAGTGTTGTTTGATGGAACCTTATCAACAGGGAGATGACCCTTATTTTGTACAAATGCATATAGACGAAGGGTACCTTCAAGTATGCAGTATCTTGGCTTCTTGAGCAGGGACATCAGCAGGATTCAAAAAGTGGGAGGCACATGTCCCCATCAGTGACTTCAGCCAGAGAGGGGGTTTCGGGGGGAATTGCCCCCTGGATGAAATGTTAAAGAATTTGGTGCAAAATGGTGCATTTTAGAAGCATTTTCTGTGAAATCTGCAGCAAGACAAGCATAGGGATTTTGTAGCTGAAATCCTGAGAAACAAAACAGGTGACTTGAACCAGGGAAGTGGAACATACCTGGTGTACTGCCTTAGTCTTAGAACCAAGTGCTCACAAACAATCATTAAAAAGTTTCCTTTTCCCCTCAAACCAAATGTTTTATTATTTTTTTTTTATTTTAGTCTTTGGTAACTGGGTAAGGCCCACTAGACTCAAATACCTGTTTTCAGGGGTGACCTGGGAGCACTGGGCGGTTAAGTGACTTGCTCAGAGTCACACAGTATGCAAGTGGAGGTTGTGAGAATCAAACTCAGGTCTGGTCTGCTGGATGTATCAAGCTCATTCACACCTCGTTCCTGTAACCTCTAGGCTATACTGCCAGCCTGGGAAGGGGGGGATTTATTTACCCCTTTAAGAAAGTTTGAAGAATTTAGTGCCAATGACCAATGGGGGAATTTAGAAGCATTTTCTCTGAAATCTGCATAGGGATTTTGTGTAGATGAAACCCTGAAATACACAGCAGGCAGATCACCTGAAGTAGAGAACCAGAATGTACTTGGTTGGCTGCCTTTGTCTGAGAACGAAGTGCTCACAAACACAGACAGAAAAAGAGTAACAATGTTTTTCCCCAAGCCAAATGGTGCCTGGGGCTGGACATGGGGTGGTAATCGTGGTATTTGCTCCTGCAAGAAATTATGAAGAATTAGGTGGCAAATTGTGCATTTTAGAACCATGTGCTATGAAATCTGCAGCAAGACAAGCTAAGGGATTTCATAGCTGAAATGGTGATGTGACATACAGTACACAGCACTGACAGCAGGTGTAAGTTAAAGCTGAACCAGGGATTTCATAGCTGAAATGGTGACATGACATACTCAGCACTGACAGCAGGTGTAAGCTGAAGTTGAACCAGGGATTTCATAGCTGAAACCCTGACATAAATACACAACAGATAACTAAGTGGAAGAACCAGGGAACATACTTTCTGCATTAGTCTCAGAACTATCTGCACACAAAGACAGAAGGAAAACAGTCTTCAGTAATGATTCAATGGCCTTTGCATCCAATAAGTGGTATGCTTGTGCAACTATGTTACTTCAGTTTTGGCCATTTACACTCTCTATTCCAGAGGAATTACCACCCTGTAGGGGTACCAAAGGTAAGGAACCCTCTAGAGGGTTCCACCCCTAGAGGTACACTTCCCTTGGCTAAATGTACCTTTGGAAGGATCCACAGAAGAGAGGCACTGTTGCTGGAGGAGGAGGGGAGGATGGTGGGGCAAAGAAAAACTGCTTCAGAAGGAGGCTGAGGGGAACTGCTTATAAAGTTCCAGAAGGGTAGCACGTCATAATAGCGAGTATTTAATAGCGAGTCAATATGGGCGACGCAATTATAGCGACTGGAACAATAGCAAGGAGCATTAAACAGTGACTGAACATTATGGCTAAAACATATAAGAACAACAGCACTATTGAGCGACTGGTGTTGGCTGATATCCCAATCATCAATGAGCGACATGGAGTAGGAATCCTAAAGATAGTGGGGTCGGGGGGCACAGCCCCTCATAGAGGTGTAGGGGGCAGAGCTGCCCGCATTAAATACTATGGAAAACAGGTGGCTGGAAGGGTATAAATGTTGGTGTGGGTGTTGGCTAGCTTCTCTGTCATGCCGCCCATCTATTTGGCTGTTCCTTGAATGTGTGCAGGAGGAGCAGCGGCTGTCTGCGATATGCCTTGAGCAGATGGTATCTGCCTTCGAGGCCCCCCATTGTGCACTGTCAGTACTGTGATTTAATGGAGCGAGTACAGCTGATCATGCACAACTATGATATCCGGAGTCGTTACAATGATTTGTGCGGCCTCGCATATAATTTCCAGCTGCAAGTGTGAGCTGTTGTCACTGTTTTGTGCTGCGTTGTTATATGTATGCACTGTACTTGTCATCGCTATCATTGATTCGTTGTTTTGATGTTCACTGAAATTGATGTGCTGTAATTACCTAGAACCTCAGGAATTGGGAGTGGCTGGCTGCTTGTCCATTGAACCATAGGTGAAACCTTCCAATTCAATGGCTTATGCAGCCAGTAAGTGTTATGCTTGTGCAACTATGTTACTTAGGTTTTGGCTGTTCACACTTTCTATTCCAGAGAAATTCCCACCCTGTAGGGGTACCAAAGGCAAGGAACCCTTTAGAGGTGACACGGGACGCTTCCCTTGACTAAAGATACCTTAGGAAGGATCTCCAAAAAGGAAGTAGTATGAAGCTTATAAGCAATCAGAAGTTGTGAGCCATGGTAATAGGTAAGCATGAGGCAGCTTGATAATGTAATGGGAAAGCAGGGTAGCCATGGCATGAGTTTGATGGGTTGCAAAAGGGGATGAGGGAACTTCCTAAGGAGAGAGGGAACAGCAGTAGGGACACCATCCCCCTCCATCCACCAGCAGATCCTGCCTACAGAACTAGGGAACACTATGATAACAGTTATGACTGGAGAGAAGAAACCCCCTTTAAGGAGGAAATCTCTGCAGATCCAAGGCCTAGGTCACCTTACCTCCAGGCTTGGGATATTTTACTTAGTGACGGCTCTGCTGCTGCAATTTAGAAACACAATTAAAGGGAAGTGGGAAATATTTCAAGTTGGAGGAAAGCTCTCACTCTGTCCTTCTAACAGGGACGCTGTGGAGGGTTGTGAGTCGCTGTGCTCTGCAACCGATGACCCCCATGGTGGGAGAAGGAGAGCAATAACCACTGAGGCACTCACCCGGCCTACTCACCCTAAACACAAACCAGGTGAACCAGAGGCAGTCATGGGGAGAATACCATTGAAGGATGCCTCCGAACCACTAGGGCAGCTAAAGGGGCCCCCGTGAGAGCTCCACCCCTTCATGCTGAGTCTTAACTTCTACAACTTGGGGTGCCGTCAGTATGGTTGATGAATGAAGGTCCACCCAGAGTGAGGATATTCTCAGCTATGGACCAGATAACAAGGATCCTGACACAAGTTTTGCATGCCCAAGCTGCAGACTCTAGGTGCAGCGCAAGACCATCAGCTGCAGGGGAACCCTGTGCCAGAATGGTATGGCTGGCTAGCCCCAGGGGCTGAGGAGCTGAATGAGCACTGAGTGCTGAAACCTTGCAGAGGGCAGATTGCAGGGATCAGTGAGCAAATGATGGCATAATCAGGGGTTGATCTGGACATAGTTCAGTAAGGCAGGGGAGTTGTTCAGGAAAGCATAACAATATTCAGACCTGCACATAGGTCAGTAAGCGATAGGAATAGACAGACCGACACATAGGTCTGCAAAACATAGTAGCAATGATGGGACATGAATGCAAATGGGGCAGCAATATGATTGTGGGGCAAGCCAGCCAGGCATTGAAAAGCCAAATTAAGGTGACAAATACTCTGAGGATTTTCAGCGGTGAAGGCAGGATTTAGAACAGAAATAGTTAGCCACATGGGGCCACGACTCCCCAAACACTTCCCAGTCCCTGCCGTAGGAAAAACAAGAAAGTGATGGAAGGGTCGAGAACCACATGCAGACATTAAAACTAGTTAACAGCATCAGCAGTAGCTTTAGCTGACCCCAGAGTAGAACAGTAGTGTACAAACAAGGAATAGCAGCAGCTATGACTGGTTGTATTCTATAAGAATTTAAGGAGAAAAGCACAAGACTGTGAAAACAGCTATGATCACAGGGGAGGTAGATTGAGAAGGGAAAACATTACTGAACTGCATAGGAAGGTTCGGAGGGAGCTTAAATCAGGTGAAAACAATTAGGCTTGATAGCATGGGGAGCAATTAGGCATGTAGCATGGGAAGCAGCATTGGGTTGTGTAAAAACACAAGTACTGGTTACAATAGCAATGGGAGTAAGTAAAAGCAGTAGCTTGAGCTGCAAAAAAGCCAAACGGTAGGAGCAAGCAAATGGTAGGAGCTAAGAAACCAATTCCCCCTCAAAAGAAAACACAAACAGAGAAGAAAAGGGGAGGAAGAAAAGGAAGCACACAGCCAGAGGCAATATGCAAACCTGAAGCAGAGGAACAAAATGCACAGTCCAGTAGAAGAAGCAGCAAGGTGGGGGACAGGTCAGGGCAGGCCCCAGCCAGCTGCAGAGAGCAAATGGACAGAGCTTCCAGCCAGCAAAGAAAAAGTAATTCAGAAGGAGGCTGAGGGGAACTGCTCAGGAAGTGGGAGTGGCTGGCTGCTTGCCCATCGAACCATAGACTGAGCCTTCCAATTAGCTTTCCTTTTTTTTTTTCAAAACCAAATGTGGCATGGTGCTGGGTGGGACACTGGGGGTATTTGACCATTGGAAGAAATCAGAACAAAGAATAATATGAGGCAAAGGGTGAACTTTAGAAGCAAGCTACAATAAGTAATGTGAGTCAAGTCAAACACAGGGAATTAGTAACTGAACACCCTGCAATACAGAACATGACTTGAACCACTGAAATAGTTGTTGGTCTCAGTCTTTATGAACTGTTAGATCCTGACATATAATTTAAGGAGTTTCTGCGGTGCTGGCTGTAGCAGGAAGCAAAAGATCAACATGTCTGTTTGACAATCTGGCAAATTTGTCAATGACTTCGTCTACATTTATTAGTTTTGTGGCCTTGCCCTCAATTGCTAATGTAACAAGTCCAGGTAGTCTGTCCTGACCTATTGTGTTTCTCAAGGATGTCTTTATTTGTTTTGGAGCACTGAAGGATTGTTCACATGAACATGTAGTGACTGGTAAGGTAAGTGCAATAGTACCCAACTGGTGGATGCCAGGAAACATAGCCAGTGGCAGTGAGTCAAGCAATGAAGAAATGCTCCGTGGGGAGTTTTCAGCAGGCAACCTTTCAATAAACCTTTGTGCTACAAACAATTCTTCTTCAGGAAATTGTACTCCATAATGATTGCACATAACATTTAGTGCTGTCTTATCTAAAAATAAAGGCCTTGTTGGTTTCAAAACCTCAACTGCTTTCAGTAGGTCTACCCCCTTTTGAAAATCACTGTCTCAATTCCAAAATCATGTTATCTAACACTGAATAGTAAATTTTAGTTTGGTAATCTGTTTCTGACATAATGGGAGGGCTTTAAGCACAAGGTTCATTGGGCGAAGCAACACCATCACTCCCCCATCTACCTTAAAGGTCACAACATCTTGGGCCTCGCCAGAATTCTTTTTATTGCAGCCAAGTGCTGCCTCTCTCCCATTCTGTCTTGATTTCTGCCATATTTTTCTGTTGTCTCTGTGGCACTTCCAGCTGCCCATTTCTTCCCTCCTTGCCTTCTCCCACATTTCACCATGCCTTATCTGTTGGCACTTTCAAGCGCTCCTCTCTCTCTGCTTGTTTGCATCCCCTCCCACCTGTGCTACCAATGGCTCCGCTGCCACCACCTGCAGCATCCCCAGGGCTGGCTTTGACCTGCATCCTCTCCTAGGACCACACTGCTTGCTGCTCTGGTTCCATCAGGAGCTGTTGCCTGCATTCCCTCTGTCTTGGATCCCCACCTTGCACCTTCCGTGACTTCGTTCTGGGCCTTATTCCCTCTCAACTGCTGCATCTCCTCTGCCATCATTGAAATCTCCTCTGGCTCCTCCGCATCACCTTCCCTTGGGCTCTGATTTGTGCAAGGTGCATCTAGCGCTGTACATTGTGAGGAATTATATATATTTGTTTGTTTGTTTTTGGGGGGGGCAGTGGGTTATTTGACCTTGGAGACGTCTTTCTGGAGTTTCTAGCATTGGGCTCTCTGCGTTCTACCGCACCATTCTGCTGGCGGATGGCTCGTTTCAGCAGAGTGTTGCACCAACTCCATGCTCGCTCCCTTCTGTCCAGCTGTACCTGACCTGTCAGCAAAACAAAGCGGTCCTGGCTGCCTGCTTGCTCATGTTTTTCTCTGTTTGTCTTCTTTTGCTTCACTGGCAGTATCCGTTCTCATCAGCTTAATTCTGTGTGTGTTTCTACTGTGCTGTCCTTCCAGCAGGTTGCCATTCGAGGTCAGCCATTTGTTAGCTGTACCATGGTTCACATTGACCTGCTTTTGGCTCCTATTTGCTCCATATCAGTCTCTGATTTCCATCATGCCTCATCATGAGGACACCGGTACGGATGCTCTCATGGCTGCAGTTCAAACATCCTGTACAGTATCCTTCTGAAATTTATCCAGTAGCATGACTTCAGTTGTAGTCTGTTCAGTTACATTCCTAATCAGGTGATAGTACCTGTCCTTTTCTGCCATTCTCTTTGCCTTGGATGCCCAATCCACTTGCCTCTGCTGACTCCATCTGGCTCCTGTACTCTTGTGCGCCCTTCTGCAGTTCTCCACCCATATCATCTGGGTCCTCTGCTACCCCTTTGACCTCCCCACCATCCTTTATCCTTTCGTACCTCGCTTTCCTGTACCAGCTTCCATGGCTTCCATCCATCACAGTACTAACTCTGTTTCCTTTATTTTACCTTCCTCACCCTTAAGCCTTCTTCAGCCACCTCAATATGGCCTGCAATCTAGAATTATTTTTGGCATACCTCTCCTGACCTCTCGTGAATCATATCCCTCCTGCAAATCCCCTCCCGTACCTGCTATACCTTACCTCGACCTGCTCATCCAATTCAATCATTTCCATCCTACACCCTTTCCTCCCTCGATTTACAGTACCTGTCTTCCTGGCGTCAATCCATCATCATACTTCATCCATTCCTACATTGCCTTCCTCAGCTGCATTCGATATTTCTTTTTGGACATACCGCTCATTCCTCATATGCCCGCCTCATCAATCCACAGCCTTCACACCGCATGTATCCAGTTACTGATTCCATCCATCAGCCATCCAGGATTCAATCCAGTCATAGCTTCTCTATCTCATCATGCCACGGTTTTCTATTAGCTTGCTCTGCTATTCGCATCGTTGGGCCATCTATGGCTGACTTCATCTGGCCTTCCACCGAGCCTGCGTGTACCTCATCCAGCTCGCCTTACTGCCATTCTCATCCTGTATCAGCTGGGTCCAATGTTACCCCATTGACCTCCCTCCATCCTTTGTCCTTTCATACATCACTTTCCCATACCAGCCTCCATGGCTTCAAGCCCTCCTTGTGTCTCATCCGTTTCCTAATTTTACCTTGCTTGTCCTAGCACCTTTTCTAGTACCAGCCATCACAGATTCACTTCATTCGTAGCTTCACTCCTCATCATATATCATCCAGTTTTGCTCACTCCTCATCATACCTCATCCAGTTTAGATCCTTGATTGCTCAACCTAAGTTGCTTCTGGTTCCAGATCTCCCTTCTTGGCCCCGGAGTCTACCTCCTTTCGAGGAGCCTACTTCTTTTACTTCCTTCGTATAAGTTCATTTTCAAGTTCATTCCTGTCTCCTCTTCCAATTCTGTACCGGCTATCCAGACTTCACTCCACTCGTGGCCTATCATCGATATTCTTTTTGGGCATACCTGCCATAACTCCTATGCCACCTATCAACCGCGGCCATCCTGCCGCATGTATTGAGTTCATAACTCCAGTTATATCGAGTTCATAAATCCAGTCATTACCATCAAAGATTTTATTGTATAACCATTCTCATCGCCTGTTTCACTTGTATCACTCAACTCAGCATTACCTCAAGGTTTGTCTATTTACATCGCTTACTCGAACATTCCTATCATTGAATTCCATGCTACCTCATCTTCTACAACCTTAGGGTCCAATCATTCAGAGCTGATATCGTTCAGAGTTTAATCGCCTACATCACATAATCAAACATGCCTCTTCAACCTCAGTGTCTGCTCAATCGCATTACTCACTCAAGCATATCATTCAATCAAGCCAGTCTGCATTATCATATGTCTCCTCATCAGCACATCTGGAATCTCCTCATAAGCACATCTGGATACCCCTTGCTCCTCTGACTCATACATGGATTTACTCCCTCCCATCTTGGCTCATCTGCTCTACTATCTCTCATTGACTACTCGAACATACCCTCCTTGTGTCCCTGCTACCTCATGCTCTTCACTTAATTCATGCTTCTTTGGAGTTTTTACCCTATTCACCTCTCTTTAATAAATCTTTCGATTTAATGACATAAGTCCTTCAATCAAAAGTCATCAGCCTGGAGGGAAGGTGACTTAGGCCTTGGATCCCCAGAGGTTTCCTCCTCAAAAGGGGGTTTTCCTCTCCTCTGTGCCAATGGTCATAATATTAGAGTTAGTACTTTCTTAGGTTAGTTAGTTAGGTTCCGCTGTTGGATGGAGGCAGATGGTGGCTCCAGCTTTCCCTTCTCTCATTAGGAAGTCAGCCCTTATCATATTCTCAGAATTCATTCCTTCATCATCCTTGCCTCTTCGATGCTCAACACCTTTAGGTATTGTTTTTGGGCTTCTTCCTAACCTACCTTTAGCCGACGAATCATTCTTTGGCACCTGGGGAACCCTCCCTAGCTTGCATCGAACTCTACAGGGGTATACTCCACGGATAGAGAGGCGGAAAACCGCAGAAAGCAAATCAAGTTACACAAGCATCATCTCATTATCTTACTCAGTTGCATAAGCACATCGAACTGGCTACTGTTCCCTAACTATTCTGTCAATAACATATACATTAAAACCGAGCTAGCTACAATGACGAATACATCGTGGATGGGTCGCTTTGTTCTCTTACAGCATCGGGAGCTATGTTTATTGGCACAGCAAATTCTGTTGCTTCACAGAGTAATTCTTTACATTTGTCTTAATTCTGGAATAAAGCCAGAGTATCAATAAATGCTTCTACCACAGTGTCAGCACTGGCTACATCCAGATCTTCAGTCTGCAGTAGGTTGTGGAGTCCTTCTGTAAATCGGAGAATGTGATCAAACATGAAAAGACAAAAGACAGTGTTGAATGACATCAAGAAGTTGTAAAGTCCCAGTGCTTTGGACATATTTTCATGGTCACACTGCGAGAGATAAGAGATTAAGGATTCAAATCTATGCCTCAGTGCTCTCATAGCTCTTTTTTGACATCCCCACCTGGTGCTGCTCAGAGCTTTGACCTTGAATGTTCTGTCAAGTCTCATTTCTTGTTGTACCTGTTTCAGTTTTTCACTGTGCACTACAGATGTCGAAAAGAATGTATGCAAGCATTGCACCAATTCAAAGAAATCTTTTACTTCAGCAATGCACTGACATGAATCCACAAGAGTTAGATTTAACTTATGTGCATAGCAGTGAACATGCACAATATGAGGGAGGTCCTTTTTGAAGAGTTACTGAACACCATTGAGATGACCTCTCATGACACTTGCACCATCATAATTGAGCAACAAAAGTAACATCTGGCTCAGAGATATCACATTTTTTCAAGGTGTCATTATTGTTACTACACAATCCTTTTGCACCCAGTTCTGAGATTTTAACGAAACATAGACAACGTTCTACAGGTTTGTGGTTATGAACATATCTGACACATATGCTAATTTGTTCCTGACATGAAGAAATGTCTTGGCGTCATCACATAATACTAATACAATTCTAGCATTTTGGCTTCTTGCACAATGCATCTGTAATACAGGATGCAGCGCACTGAATCGAACCATTGTGATTCAGCCGATATATGTGTTGCATTTGATGGGATAGACTAGATTAGCAGAGAACTCTATCAGCGTTTTAATCAAGACCTAAGTATCCTGAAGTTTTCTTTAATAACCTTGTCTCATCCTCATTGCGACCACGGAAGGTAACCTACCACTACCCAAATGTAGAGTGACTTCTACTAGTCTTTTCATATAATCCCTTCCTTTTGCACAATTTCACTAACCTGCCCTTGTCTTTCCTGTACCATGATGTTACCCATTTTCTGTGTGCACATATATGCAGACCAAACAGCCATTGCACTTCTACAAAGTGACTTGATGTGAGCCTGAATTTCTCAATTCCTTTCAGTTCTGAAACCCCCGGTAGTAAGGCTTCATCAACATCCTCCACATGCATAGGCATCTACAAAAACAGAATATTCCGTTTTCAAGCTGTACTCAACAACAGTCTTTATACCAGTGATGGCTAGCCGCTTTTACTTAAATTTTGGAACAGAAATGACTCATAGGCTGAGTGGGGCCTTTTTATTTGTGCCAGAATCAGGAGGGGGCTATCATCAAGGTTAGGCACTGGAAGGAGCCTGGACAAACTAACAATGAGGGTGGTGGTAGTACAAGACTGTTCAATGCTAACATAGCAGTGCTAGCAGTACTAGACTGTCAACAGTGCTTACTGTCTCATTGTTTGCTCATTACAGATGTCATTATCAATTGTCTGTGCAAATAGTCTCATTCAAAGATGAAGGATGTAAGAAGAACTTTCTTGGCCTTCTTCTGGCTGTTTGCATAATAAGCTACACCTAAGATAGTCCTAATTTTAATGTTACTGTGTCTTTGAAAAGTCCTTTTCAAGTGCTATCATACACCTATCTCTTTGTTTCCTTTGTTTCATTCTAAATTTCTTTATTTATCCCTTTTGGACTTTCCCGGGGTCATATATACCTCCGCTGTGTTGTTCAGCCCTGACAGCGCCATACTATTGCATAATGAGCGCGTAACCCAGCATTTCAACTCTTTAACTCAGCCGCGGTCACAGTCATGATTCCCCTGGTTCCTACTGAGGTGTTCGAGAGGTGCATGTGCAGCCATGGTATAACTGACAGTTGAACCTTGTTCGCTTTTCCTTCTTTCCTATCGTAACTGAAGTAATTTGTACACACTACAATAATAGTTGCTAGCACCTGACTGATTCCAAATCAGGCTCAACCAAGTAACTCACATTCACGACTTCAGGTCGGACTGGAGCTACTGGAGCAACTGCTGAGTTATCATTCCGACATTCCTGGCGACGATACCAGCAGCAGTGAGCAGCAGTGGTCCAGACTGGGGATTCGTTGGGCACTCGAGCGGGACAGAAGTGCGGCGAAAACGACCAGACAGTCCGTAGGGTACAGCTGCAGCCCACACATACTGTGTGACCGTGTGCCAATCATAACACTCATGTGCTGCAAACAAACTTTTAACTTATTGTCTCAACTGGTTAAAAAAAAAAAAAAGCGTTAAGATACCGCATAGGACAAGTACAGAATAAGCTGCTGAGCCCGACATGCCCAGTTGAACAGAACCACCCGACTGACTAGTGTAAGGAATGCAAGAATTTCGATGGTCCCGAAAGACCTGAACATGTAAACAAGCAGCTAAGATTACGGTTAAGTCTGTCATTAGCAACTACTTACCGATAGCTAACGTGCAGCAAACATAGTGACAGAGGATATAGTCTTGTTCAGATGCTGGTTTGCGATGAACATGTAATTAAAAAAATAGCATTCAACTTGCAGAACCTTTTGAATGTCAGACTACACCTACGTTCCTCAATGTTTGTCAATAGAAACAAACTGCACTATTCAGATAAAACTCTACCTAATTCAACAATTGTGTCAAGTGTTTTCCCTCCTATATAGTTTGGATACGTAAATCAGCACACAATCTTTGCCATATACAAGGGATCACGAGAATGCATAATATTGCACTGTTTGGTTTTTGAACATATTGTAGCATTGCGTTCCGAGAATAACGTTATATTGTAAGCTGTCAGAGTGAAGCAACACATCTACACATCAACTGATTACTTGATCATAAATACCACTTTGTCCACGATGTCTGTATTCCAGACAACAGTTCAATATGGCTATCTATACTACAAATTGACAGCTAGAAAATGTCTTAAAACATACTGCGATAATAGTCTTTCTCTTTGTGCCTTGGACATGCTGGATTCGTGGCTGCAGGTGACATTTGAATTCTATCATATCACCAGCATTCAGTTCATACAACCTTGCAGTCAACCCTCAAATGTTTATGCACCTTGTGTCACCCGTCAGCCTACCCTACTTGTTATATTGTATTTGCCTGCTAGTCAATCCTGTTGATTGCCTGTATTATTGCTCTATTTCAGCGTGAATTTAAACAATGGGCCTTACCTATAGTACTATTAAAAAAATTAGGCGCATTAGTTGCCTCTTCCTTGATGACTACAGTTTCCATAAATTATCATCACCACTTTAATTGAAGCATTTCCTATAAAGCGATAAAAAAATCTAGTCCTAGGGTGACACAAGTGTTTAGCCAACTAGCCATCAGATTGCAGTCAAGCAGCCTACCTTCACCCTTTCTATTCATCTGGCTTCACAGTAGCTACTGATGGAGGGTGAAAAGCCTAGGTTAATCAACCAAATGGCAAGATACAGTGTGTGGCTGAATTAAAGGCTCTCATGTCAGTGTGCCCAGGATGATGGTATGAAACATCACAGCTTCGGCTGTTAGGCATTTCAATTAACGAAATGTGCTATTCATTATCAGATCTACCTGTCTGTGTTTTACTCTACCGGTCATCATATGATTGTAATGTCATGTGGTGTTCCTACAACTACCAAAGCAAACAACAACCGCATATCCTTAGTAACCACGTATCCAACCTAGCCAGGTAAAGGATAATCTCAGGGGTTGATTGTGTGCATATGTTCCAGTGCCAGTGTGGTGTATTCTTGACTCTTGGTTTACACAGTATATTTAACAAAACCACAGTTTGGCATTCACCTTCATAACTCTTTCTGCCCTGTCAGTTATTTTCCCACAGTGTGACAATAACAATATGCACTCTATACATTATCTAAAGTATCTTTTATGTCATAATAATACTGTACAACAACTCAGTTTTAAGTTATGTAAAACGAACCTTATGAGTTGGCCCCCACAGCACACATTGAGCCAATTTCAGTGATCTTCCCCTCCCCAAACACACATATATATTACACAAGGCGTCCACCACACACACACACACACACACACACACACACACACACACACATGACAGTCCCAGTCCAAACCATTCATCCTTTATCTTCTGTTTCCATGAACAACTCTGTGTGTCCCTCCACCCTTTGCCCCAACCAGCATTCCTGCCAATACTTCAGCATTACACCAAAAGCCTTCAAACTTTATCTTAAAATGCCACCTTAGTGTATTAGTAGCCCTGGCAGGAAGTGATCTAGCCTTATCTTGTCACACACGTTGCTGCATCTGTGCTACATATGTAGTTGCTCCTTCCTATGCAGTGAAGCCAACCCAAATGTACCCTTTCACTGGCTATGGTCCAAGATAAACGCTGACCATGTCCTTTCTCAAAGGCAGTTGTACTCCCAGACCTTCGTAGGATTGCCTCTTGGTTTGTGCCTGGGTCATGGGCAACTAATCTGGTGTTCTTATGTTTGCAATACATGTGCAACAGGTGTTATACACAAATGAAAAGGTAATGTAATTCATAGCCACAGTTTAAAATGCTCCAGGTGTGTGTGTCCTGTGAAAAAATATTGTATTGAGCGTTGACTACTTGAATCATGATGATGTAGTGAAGGTCAGCAACAAACAAAGATAGTGGTGTAATGCCGTTGAAGGCTACGTGCACTCTCAGTGGCAGAGCTTCTCTGTGCTGAGTGTGGAGTTGTTAGCCCATGCGAGGAGTTGGGCGGATACAGGATACCTTTACACTTACACTGCCTACCATCATATCTGCCGTGTCCACTAACACAGCAAGTTATCATTTGGCATAGTGGTTTGTAATACAGTGCACACGGGTGGGTTAAAGATAGTTTTGCAACCACAGCCACACCTGAAAAGTGTAGCTAACAAATTCAAATGTGGTGCTGGTGGCACATGGATACCAACTACAGGCCCGCAAGGTTTAGTTTTTCTTTGAATTTGTCTATGTTTGTGGGTAGCACGGTGACAGAATCACAATGATTCAGTGGCACATACTGCAGTGTGAGACTAGCATGTAAAGCAGTATTTGACTTTATTGTGCAATGCTGGGCCCCGATTGAGGATGAAGACCCTCTGTGGAGTGGTGGCCATCATTTACAGTAAAGGGTAAGGGGTGGGGTGTTGAAGAGACTGGATGGTCAAACCAGGACTAGAGGTTCGACAGTCAACAAAACATGGAATGCAATGGTTACAAATGGCCTTGTCCTTGCTAAAGAACAAAACAAGGACAGCGTAAAAACGGCGGCAGTGCTCAAGCAGAAGGTGCAAACCTCAACAGAATTCAAGCAAAAAGTGAGCACTCAAGAGGCGATAGTAAATGCAAGTAAGATTATTTTATTCCACATCAGGAAATGTCCAAGACCCTGCAATTCATCTCATCTTGTCCTGTTTCATCACATTATATCCCTTATCAGGTATCATCATGTTTTTCAGATGTTATCACTACTGATACAGTGTCTATGATATTTATGAACATATAGAGCATCTATTTAAGCTCTAGTGATTTGTGCAGTTTATTGAAATGCCTTGCTGTCTTTAGTGCCATGTATTAAACATAACAGTGTTAAACCAGCTTATATTGTTTTTGCTATGATCAAAATAAATATGGTTCCAGAGTAATAAATATTCCAATATATGGTACTGGTGGCTGCTACCTAGTTCATATGAACATAACAAAAAAATGCTTTGTATTCTTTCTGTGTATATTTTGTATTCTTAGTATGTCTTTGTACACTTTTCTGAAGTTACTTCTCAAAACACACCTCAATAACATGAAGAAATGTAACCAAAATGTTGCAAAGTATTTGTATATATTATCCTTTATTTTTGCATAAGGGAAAAATATTAGTGAACTATGTTTCAAGTGTCCCATAGTTACAACATCATCTCTGACTTAGAGTATATGTACATAGATGTCTGCTTTCTTGTCATACCCATTTTGAAGGCTTAGTGCCGGGCGCATGAGCACTTGACATTTCCTGATGTGGAAATAAATAATCTTACTTGCATTTACTATCGTCTCTTGGAGTGCTCACTTTTTGCTTGAATCCTGGCGAGATCCTGCACATGGTGCCATTGCTGAGTATGAGATGACTGTCATAGTGGTAAAAACACAGAACTGGTTGATAGGACATCATGACTGGAACTCAACTGTTCCATGTTTTCCCTTATTCTGGAGAGAATAGGGATAGCATAAAGTGATTGGGGATGCCCATGCACGAGAGGGGAAACATTAAAAGCAATCAGGTTGCACTGTGGACAAAGAGTCAAGAAGCACACTGGGTACTACTAAGAACGTGCAGTGGTACACCAGTTGGTACCAGCTTTATGTTGTGTACTCAGTGCAAGTGACAGGAGATGGACATTGATCCTGTCAATCATAATCTGGAGATGGCATCCAAGGTGTGCTACTATCTGGGTGATTTTATGATCAACGATGTTGACTGTGCTATTCTCGCACATCACTCACTCCAGAGCAGTGACATCCTGCAGTCTTGCCAGATACAGGACCCTAAACATGATGATAGCAGCAATAAATTTAGTGACCAAGGGATGATATGCCACTCTCTTCTGTCTGGGGGAAACAGTCAGGTCTTGCATTATTCACAGGCGGACCTCTTCCCATGTAATTTCTTTCATGTCTCAAACCTTGGAGAGGACATGCTGCTTCTCCAAACAAGAACTTAAAAATCAGTGTGAGGGGTTAACTTTCAGGTGGATAGGGTGCTTGCAAGGTGGTGGCCCCTCACTGTATCATACACAGGGGTTGTGTGGAGAGGTTCCGCTATTTTTCAACAACAATTTTTAATAGAAAGTCTGGCGTTGCTTTTCTTCAGCTTTAGGAGGCTGAAAATAAGGAGTATTCCTCGACTTCTGCCTTCAAGATTCTCCAGCTTATCCTCCAATTTGCTGAGCTTCTGGTGAGGGTAATCACTTCAGAGTCCAATCAATCTCACCAGTGCTCTAGAGAGAAATACAGGTATCCATATCACCCATCCGATATCTAAATCACAGATGCCTTTCCTCAAAGAAGCGGAGCTCTGCTGTAAAGTGTCTCAGAGGTCCTTAAGAGGTTAAGCTCTGCTATGAAGCATTCCCTCCATTAGGTGACATTGGCCCCAGATTAGTGGTAGAGGACTTCCTGGCAGAAGTAAAGAGTGAACTTGGATTTTTAGAGGCCTTGTCCGAGATGGGAGGAGGTGTATGCCACGGAGGGCCTGCTGCATATTGCATCCATAATAAGCAAGAAAACAGCTCCAAAAGCTCACAAGAAACAGCCAGAAGCAAATGGTTGATAACTTTTAATGGACCAACATAGATGTAACAAAGAACAAAGTGTTCCTAGCTTTCGGACCAACCAGTCCTTCTTCAAAGCTCACGGCCAGTGTAAATCTGTTGTAAAACAACTGCCATGAGCTTCAAGCAAAGGACTGGTTGGTCCGAAGCTAGACATCGTTGTTCTTGTTGTTACATCTATGTTGATCCATTAAAAGGGTATCAATCTTTTTGCTTCTGGATCTATTCTTGCAAGGACCAATACGGCAACTTACTAAATCTAGATTTCAGAAACAGCCAGTCACTCTTCCAAGGATAGAAGCCTCAAGGTGATATCACATAGAGTAAGGGAAAATAAAAATTTTGATTATATTAGCAAGATTGTGGGCGGAGGCTGTAGTTAGAGCTCTTACTTGGTTCTGGCATCACGTGACTCCTCGCATAACATCCCCTGTAAACTTTTCGCAACAGCTAGTATTGATATCCTTTTGGGTCCATAGTGGATCAAGAAGCAGCAGCAGCAGAAGTCACATAAGTGCAGGTGCCTGGGCAGTAAGTTCTGCCGCACGCGTCCTATCAGAATGAAGTGATTGTGCATACCTCAGGTACTATGCTCATGGGTGATCTCCCTGAAAACAAATTGCTGATGAAGAATGTAAGTGAGGGACGAGGATCTGCCAGGAATGCAGGCCTAGCAGTTAATAAAGGCAGCTGATCCTCACACATAGGATATAGTTGAGTCAGATGAGGTCGTCCAGGCAGAGGAGGTGGATGAGGTGGAGGAAGAGGAGATGTGTGTGGAGGAGGATGTATTTTCAGATAGTGGTGAGGAGGGTAAGGATCCACTAGGGAGCCTGAGGTACATGCTATGAAAAAGAAGATTAGTGCCCCACTGCCAATGCCAACTGCAATATAAACGCTACAAACAGGTATCTGCCTCTATCTCTGAAATCAAATAAAGAGGCAGAAGACACTGCAGAGCAGGACACTGCGGCACAGGAGCTAGCACAACAATACTCACCCAAATCAGGAACCAAAACTAAACAAGCACAAAGGAAATCCAAAAACCTTCTGATCATAGGAGACTCCATGATTCGGGAGTTGATACCCATCTCCAACTAGGGGTGATGGTCGATGTCTCCCAGGTACATCAGCATGGAGAGACACTGGACCGCATTAAGCAAAATTGTTCACAAAGCAGGAGAAAACATTGGATGTCCTAGTACACATAGGGGACTATCGATCTCGGCCAGCCGGTCAGTTGTGGAGTGACCTCAAGGAACACCTGACTAAGCTGGGTGACAAACTATCATCTATATTTCTGTCGGCATCTCCTTTCTCTGATCCTGCCAGTCTGGGAGAAGGGAACAGATGGACGGAAGGTCAGAGAAGGAGAGATAGGGAGCTAAACACGTGGCTCAAGGACTGGTGCCAGGAAAAAGGACACAGATTTGTAGGAACTGGCAACAGTTCTGGGAGCGAAAGTTCTTTAAATTTGATGGATCTGCATCTGACTAAAGAGGGAGTCAGTGCATTGGGGCAGTAAGTTTGATCGCCTTCGCAGAATATTTAAAATCAGTAAATGGGAGAGGGTGCAGCACCCCATACGTAATGGGGAAGAACACCCCTCCCCTCAGCTAGTGGTCAAACAGGAATTCAAAGTGTTTGCCATTCATTTTGCATCACCAGGTAAGAAAAAGGTTTGTCTCCCATACGATGCACAGGGGTAATGCCAAACTTCACCCAACAACTAACACACCAAAATCTGGCCAATGGAAAATCATGTACATTAAATGCTCACAGCCTGGGAAATAAGATCCCAGACCTGCAGGCAATAAATGTCAGAGGCTAAACTGGACATAGTAGCAATTAGTGAGACGTGGCTTACCAGTAACCACACTTGGGAGACTTCAGTACCTGCAAGGTATTGTTCAGAAGAGACCGAGGTAGAAGGGGGAGGAGGGCTCCTGTATGTTAATGAAAATATCAAAGCTACAGAAATTCAGAATACACATAAGGAGCCAGAAGAACTGTGGGTCACCCTGGAAACAGGAAATGGACAGCCTATAAGAACTGTGGGTGGTTCACAGGCCCCTAGACCAGAGGGAGGACATAGACACATTACTGTTAGAAGATATACCAAACATGACAGCTAAAGGAGGTTCTGATAATGGGAGACTTCAACATGCCAGATATAGATTAATAATACCAGTTAGAACATCTGCCAGAACTAGACTCATAGTGGATTCCCCTGCAGGGGAGGGGGCCTCAAACAACTGGTACAGCAACCTACAAGAGACAGGGCTATCCTGAGATCTAGTACTGACTAACAAAGAAGGGATCACAGATCTCCAGGTAGAAGGTCACCTGGGGTCCAGTGACCATCACATGGTATGGTTCAATTTGGCTATTACATCTAAATCATCCCATTCCAAGGCAAAAATATGGGACTTCAGAGGAGCTGACTTTGATAAGATGGCCAACAGAGTTAAGCTAGCCTCTGGCAAAAAGAAACACAGGTGAGGAGGTACAGGCAAAGGGGCAAGCATTAAGGATACAATACTCTGGAAGCAACATCCCATTGTGTTAGTGTTGGCAGTAAAGGAAGTGCAAAAGAAGAAGGAAACCACTTTTGGTTCTCAAATACAGTAGCAGAAAAGGTCAGAGCCAAAGGCTGGCCTTCAGAAAAATATATGGAACACAGCGGGATGAAGATAGGGAGGCATACCAAACTGCCCTAAGGGAAGCAGGTTCAGGCAGTGGCAAGGGCAAAGTCCCAAACTGAGGAAACACTAGCACTAACAGAAAAGAAGGTGACAAGACTTTCCATAGATACATTAGTGAAAAGAGAAAGTCCAGAGGGGCATTTGGCAAGCCTAATGGAGAAAAGGAGCATGTGAGGAGGTGAGGACCCCTGTAAGGCACTCTATCCTAATAGATACTTTTGCCTGGGTATTTACTGAAGAGAAGGTAGGGCAGGGCCCAGCTCAGCATCATGGACACAGGGGAGGGAGGTGAGCACTACTCCTTCTACAAAAGAAAAGGGTCCTACAAGAGCTTGCTAAGCTCAGGTGGATAAGGGCAATGGGACCTGATGGCACACACATCCCAGGGCAAGTACCTCAAGGAGCCAAAGGAGGAACCAGCAGAGCCCACTAGTGAACTAAGCCAGTGAGTCTCCCCTGAGCACAGGGAGAGGTCCTAGAAGACTGGCAAGGGCTCATGTGGATCCCTGGCCCACAAGAGTGGTAGCAGGGAGGAGGCGGGGAACTCACAGACCAGTCAGTCTTACCCCTGTAGTGGGCAAGATTATGGAGGCACTCCTAAGGAAAGGATAGTGCAACACCTGGAAATCCATAGGGGCACAGGATCCAAGACAGCATGGTTTACAAAGGAAGGTCCTGTCAAACTAATCCTTACAGATTTCTTTGACTGGGCAACCAGAGTGGTGGACCAAGGGGAGCAGTTGATGTCGCTTACCTTGACTTCAGCAAAGCTTTGACACTGTCTCCACATAGAAGATTGATAAATAAGCTAGGTAGGCTCCTCGGGTGGGTCAGAAGTTGGTCTGGAACTCGGGTGGCAAACTGGTTGGACTGGCAGAAAAACAGAGAGTGGTGGTAAATGGTATACAGTCAGAAGAGATGCAAGTCACAAGTGGGTAATTCTGTGGATCTCCAGTCCTGGGGCCAGTCCTATTCAACATCTTCTACTAGTGACCCCTCGCAGATGGACTAGGAGAGGGTAAGGTTTTCTATCTGTTTGCAGATGACAACTTGCTCATCAGCCTGTGTCACCTCATTCTTTGGGATATGACTGTACTACATTTCTTTTGGGGATTCCTAAGGTAACTTTAGCCATGGGAATCATCCTGTTGCACCTTCTCCACCTCTCTGAGGGTTCCCTGCCTTTCGTATCCCTACAGGGTGGTAATTCCTCTGGAACAGAGTGCGAATGGCCAAAACCAAACTAACACAGTTGCACAAGCATAACACTATACTGGCTGCGAAGCATACTGAATATATATCACATGCCGAAGTACTTGTATAAAATGGGTAAGCATCCTACTTGAACCTGTTCCAGATGTCAAAATGCAGAGGGGTCTCTGATGCATATTATTATGGGAGTATTCCAGGGTAAGTCCTATATGGGAGACACTCAAGAGTATGCTGGACCCATTGTTGGGCTTGGCTGACTATTTTGTCCCTGAAATCTGTGTGTTGGGCAATTTCTCCTTGATTCCTGTTAAGGAAAGGAGATTTCACATGTCTCTGGTTTCTCTGTCTGTGAAGAGGCTAGTTTTGCATCAGCTAGACCAAGATACTGTTTCTTTCAGAGAATGGTTAAATGATATTCTGTACAGTCTGAGAACATAGAACATGATAGCTAGTATGAAAACTGCATGACTGTTTACACTAAAAAGCGGGTAAGCTGGAAACTCTACTTTTGGTACACTCTTCCAGATAGCATAATGATCTTGGTACCCATTAACTTTTGAATGTCTTACCTAGTATATAATTTAGTTCCTCATGGGGAGCTGTGCTTGTCTTTATGTTGTTGGTGTGAGGTAGGCAATGGAGGAGGGATGGGCTTTCTAGGAGTGGGAGGAGGCTGGAATTAAAGGGTTTAATGTTTGTCTGTAATGTTTTAGGTTGATGTTGTGTATCCTGAAACTCAATGAAGCATTTTAAATTTCCAAAATAAAAGCCTGCACCTCTCCACTTGCTCTCGGCACTACACCAGTGCTCGCACTCTGCACAGTTTTCTGTCACCATAAACAGCATGATCAACAAAATGCTTATGTTTCATTTCAAATGCTACTCCCAAGTTTCAGCTGAGTCCCGAGGATGTCCCGCTTTTACTTGCTCCAGCCTACTCTAATCAATACTTTTAAACTGGCACTGAAAAAGCAACCTTGTGGTGTCACAGGTACCAGCAAAAGGGGGGGGTCTATGAGCCTAGTGAATACGTCAGGGCAAGAGGAAAGATTTCTAGAGACAGTATAACCAGATTGCAAAACATACTGTGCAAGGCTAGACTGTACTTACAGCTTCAGCAGGTTGGAGTTCTCACTAGAGTAAACCAAACCAGGTCTGGCAGCAGCAGCACTAGGACAAAGACAGCAGCACCATCCCAGGCTGTGATGAGTTTGAGTCGAGATGGTTGCTGAATTACCATGCCACCACAACTGTAAACGGTTCTTCCGTGTATGCTCCATCTCCTGAGGAACTATCCCCCAGCACCAATGCTGTACAGCACCTATCCACTCTCTTCTCTTAAAGGTGCTACTGCCAGGCTTCCTTCCATTCCTCCAGCAGGAGTCGGAAATCAAACTCAAGGGCCATATGAGCCTTGTCGGTTAATAATAATAATAATAATAATAATAATAATACTAATAATAATGAACTTTATTTTTAAGCACCCATCAAATACCAAGGCACTTTACAATAATAAAACATAATCCCATAAAATAACTATTAAAATAATACATAATACAACAATTACAGATACCAACAGTTCACTGGTACGCCTGACCCCACAAAAAGCTTTATGCACCCGTTTAACCCCCCCCAGTCATGCATTCCAGACACTGACAGGGTAGAGAATTCCAGAGGGTGGGGGCCACAAACATAAATGCACAGGCCCCAGAAGATTTCAAAGTTACCCTCGGAATCTCCAGCAATCCCTCATCAGCCAAATGGAGCTGTTGCACAGGGATGTAGGGAATCAGAAGCTCTTTCAAGTAGTTGGGACCAAGTCCATGTAGGGCTTTATAAGTCAGTAAACCAACTTTAAAGGTGATACACCACTGAATCGGTAGCCAGTGCAGATCATGCAGCACAGGAGGGTCTGTTCATGAAAGGGTTACCAAAGTGTGACATGGAAGTAAAATTTTAAAATCGACTATAAATTAATTTTGTAATACAGGTTAAGATACTGTGACCCACATGTGAGAAAAACAGTATGTTGCAAGATAAAAAATGTTAAGGTTCCTAAGAAAAATAAGGTCTGGTGTGATGGGTGTAACAAGACACCACACACTGTAGTGGGTGTAACAACAGACACAACATGGCATGTGTGTAACAAGACATCACACATCCCAGCTGAGTGTAATAAAGTGCACCACACAATTGTTGATGCGGGAAAAACACCTTTACTTATATAGACTGAAAGTTGTAAAAGACATTACGTAACATTAAACAGTGATAACGTTTGTTATAATTATGCTATTTTAAACTGTGCAATTCTACAATTGTGAAAATCAGCATTGGAGTGAGAATATCTGCTGTACATTTTTAATATCTAACAATTCCCAGCAATAGTGAGATTGTTTTGTGGGCCACATACAAGTTCACTGTCCACTTCATATACAGAAAGCACTGTGCAGTTCCATTGTGATGAGTGTAACAGACACACACTGCATACCTGTCAAGGGTCCCTGCTTTGATGTCCATTATTTCACCATTAGCAACTATTATGTCCCTTATTCCTCCTAAATATCATAGGCAATAGCCACGCAAAGAATATACTAAAAAATAACACTAAGTTTTGCAAGCTGTAGAATTTTGTAAGTTGCAGGCACCACAAATAAGCCATTTACAGTCTGACAATTGCATCCAGAGTTTCTATTTGTGCAGAATCCATCACAGTTATGTTCAGGGTCAATGTCCCTAATTGAATTGCAAGGTTATGTATGAACCGCTTTTAATGCCAGTGGGCTTGCAATTGTTCATATTTTTTCATTATGTTTTGCAGCTCTTCCTGTTGGATATTGTATGTGCCTGGTGATGGAAAAAAAATAGGTCCATGGAAAATATGGCTCGCCTTCCTTACAGCATCAGAGTCCTTTCAGCGTGGCCATGTGAAGATGCCATCCCCATGATGCCTCAAGAAACTGAAGTGGAACCACCTCCTGTCATCAATCATTGTTAGTTCTCCAATAAAAAAGTTGCTTGAATAATAAATTGCATAAAAGTGTTTATTTTTATGTGCTTCAATTTTTGGAGAGAGACCACTGTGCTTGATGGTGCTGATGAGCGGGCTGCATCAAGGAGCTGGTTGGTGTTTTGCTACTTGAAGCTACGGTAGCACAGTATGTGCCACAGTTGGCACTTCAACATTAACATGTGTTTGTGCAGCTTTGGGATGTGCGTTCAGGTTCATTGATCAAATCTGGCATGTCAGTACCATCTCGACTGACCTGGGAGAAAGAAGGTGCCAGTGTGTAGAATCATACGTGACTGGTGTATCCATTTTGTGGACAGAATGACATTTGTTGGTCCATGGCACAGAAGAATTTGTGCCCAAATATTTTAAGTTTGTTGACTTCCAGGGTTCTATGTGGCTACTGTTTTCACAGTGTCCTTTGCCACTCAAGCATGAGGTGCAAAAGCAGCTATGCTCTTGTCTGACAACCACACCTGAAGCCACACAGCATATACTATGTAGTTTGCGTGTCCCTGGTACTGCTCTGATTTGTTGTCTTGCACTCCTCTTTATGGCATTCCCCCCCAAAAGAATGTGCGCAGATCATGCCTGCAGACTTCAGTGGTTGATTCTTTGTGGAGGTTCTTTTTGCAGAACTCATACAGCTGTTTCGCATTGGCAATTACTGCTTGATAGGATTGCACTGCTAGACTGGCACCGGACATAATCACAGCACTCTCTCCATCTGATGGTCCTTTCCCATTTCTGGAACCGAAGAAAGCTCTTTCAATTGTAAATCCATATTTAGCGGGTGCTTCTGAAATGTCCTGGAATGCCCACTTGATTTGTATTGGCTTCGCGAGCCATCTGTGAAGTGCACTTCTTTCTCAATCCTGAGTGAGCGGATGCTTTGAAGATGTGCATTGCCTAGTTTGACAAAGTGCCTAACAGCATGGTGGTCATGCTTCAGGTCACTCGATATAAACACTAAGGACTCGTTCATAATACTTTGGCATGTAGGACACCTGTAGAATGTCACTATGGGGTGAACAGTGGCCTGTTCGTGGTGCCAATGGGCAGATTGAATTTCATCCTGGAAAGTACACATGTAGTTTTTCACACATTCCAGTACCATATGCACACATCCTTCTGGCACATTTGGTTTTAGAGACTTAAACTGACTTTGTTGCCAGGATGCAACATGCAGGTGCTGTCCCAAAAACGTTATGTCGTCCTTCAGTACTTCAAAAATGTTGATATTGTGCTGCTTTTTCTTTTCAGTACTTTTCTGTTCTTTTTGTCTCATTGCCTTCTGTGTTTGTTGTAATAGTAACACTGTCCCACTGGTACCATTTCAGTTCTTCCATGCCATGTCTGTCCAACAGTTACTTTGCTGTTTTTCTATGTCATCTGCACTGAAGTTTCCACAGGTCTTCTCAATGCATTTCTTTGCAAAGAACTGTTCACCTGGAGACCTTGGACACGCGTCATGTTGACAGCACTGTATATCTGGCAATCTTGCAGTGTAGGACTCTGTGCACATCTGCAAATCGGTTTAATGATTGTGACTTTAGGATGGCATTTGTGCAGTACTCGCATAAGCACTGCTCAAGATTTTGATCCTTTGCCAGTTTAATGTGCTTGGGCTGCAGACTACGGAATTTGGTTGGTCCAATTTTTTGCCCCGGATTTTGCTCACAGAACTCGTTGTACAGAATATGAAGAGGCTTGTCAAGAAAAGCGTTTGCAATCCCTGTTCATTTTGAAATGGCCTTCTTATGTGGTAATGGCATGGATGAGGCCTTGAAGAAGTTTTCTACCTTCTGCACCATTTCTTCAGACAATGCTGACTTGTGCCTGTTGATGGATTTCACCCTTTGGCTGTGTGATGCCCTCATCATCTGCCTCCAGCTGATTCCAAGTGTCTGGCTTGCACAATGGAGCATACGGTACTTTTTCAGTACCAATATTGCACTGGTAAAGGCATGCTTCAATTCTTGTTGTGCCTTTGAGTTTTTATGTTTTAAATCCAATAGTTTGTCTTTCATTGCCTCTACCAGCTTGGCGTGCAGATTTGTGCGGCATGGCATGCTCAGGTTCACTTTGGATAGGACCTCCTTTTTTGCAGGGGAGCAGGATGAAATAAGTTTAGAAACAGTGGTGGCAAATCATCTTGGAGACTGTGGAAGTCCTCTGCATGCTTTTTGTAGTGCTTTTCGGATGGCATGGTTTGATTGTGTGTCAGTCACTGGGGTTTCATATATGCTTCCATTTGTTAAGGACTCAGGAAATCTTAGGGTTGGTGAAGAGGCAACGTTGGTTGTTGTGGAGGGTGTTGGGATTGGTGAAGAGGCAATGCTGGTTGTTGTGAAGGATACAGTTACACTGCTGTTTTTTTTCCTTTTCTGTTTTCCTTGTATTTCTCGCTCCTCTTTTCATTTATTCTTCTGCATTTCTGTGCAGACATATTGGCACGGTCTTTCCTTCTGCTTTCCCTCCAGCGTGCTCTTTCTTCCATCTTCTTTTGTTCTTCTTCTCTCGTTGAATTCATGGTTGTCCCCCAACCTGTTAGGCTCCCTGCAGGCTCAGAGACTATGTTCTTCCGCTGTTCCCTCATTTTCTGCATTCGCAGCCGTGACTTTTCATTATATTCTTTTCTCTTCTCATCAGTCAGAGAAGCCCTGTAATTTCTGCAGTGTAATACTGTTTTTTTTTTATGTTCTGCATAACGTTCAGGATTCTTTTTCAGGTAATCTCTGTATTGCTGACTTCGCTCCCTGCCAGATATTGGGCTGCATACATTTTTAAGTGCATCTTGCAAAAGCACTGCAGCAGTTACTTGTGGTCTTTGTGTCACGTTCTCCATTTCTCCAGCAATCTTTAAGCAAAAAAACAAAGTTCCGATTACTTCACACTGCATAGTGAAGGATAGGCACACTACATGGGATGTGTAAATCCCTGGAAATGCTAACACTGAACACAAGGGAGCCACACAGAACACTCCAGACCATTCAACGGTAAGAAAGAGTCGACATGCACACTATGCATGATACTTCCAATCAAGGGAGCTGCACAGAACACTCCAGACCATTCGACGATAAGAAAGAGCCGACATGAACACTCGCGAATGATACTTCCTACCAAGGGAGCCACACAGAACACTCCAGACCATTCGACAGTAAGAAAGAGCCATCATGCACACTCGCATGATACTTCCAATCAAGGGAGCCGCATAGAACAATCCAGACCATTCGATGGTAAGAAAGATTGGATATTATAAAAGGCTTTAAAATTGCTGCAATCTGATTGGCTGTTAGGAATCCAATAGCTATAATCCAAGACATAGCATGGGTGTATTGGGGCATTAACGCACGCCATGGGTGCGTTGTTAGGCATGAGGGCTTGCCCGAGTGACTTCAACCAGCCAGGAAGTGCATTAATGCCCTAATACACCCATAACTGTCAGATTATTCCTTTAGCACCGCTGAATGAATGGAATGATGCTTTCTAATTCTGAACCAGCATTCTTAAACTGTTGATGGAAGAAATTTAAAAATGAAAGCTGTCCTTATCCAATGTCCTGCCCCAGCTAAACTTACCCTCTGGTTAAGCTTTTAATGTATGTTGAGTCTTTTTCTCACTCCTCAACATACATTATCTTTTAAAAATGTGCAACGTGGAAGTATGGCATACGTAGGGGAGGCTTCATTATCTCTAAAAGTGCAGTGATACACTGCTCATTTTAATAATATTGAAGTGAGCAGTGCATCACCACACCTTTAGAGATAATGGCACCTCCCCTACAGGTGCCATACTTCTGGGTTGCAAATTTTTAAACGTTAAAATAATGTATGTTGCAGCGTAAGAAAAAAGACTCAACATACATTAAAAGCTTAACCAGAGGGTAAGCATGACTGGGGTGGGATGGTGGAATAAGGACAGCTTTCCATTAAATATCTCCATCTAAATGAGCAAAACATTGAAAACCAATTTTCTTTTAGAATAATTTTAATAATCACAATAAGGCACTCTCAGAAATTAGATAGTAGTTAGTTAGTCACCCCTCGGGGCAATATGACATTCTGATGTGGCATGTGCCACATTACACCCTAGGGTGTGATTAACAATATTAATCTAACACCTGGTGATGCCTTATTGCTTAATCTAAAACTATGACTTGAGGAAGAGAAGGCGCATGTAGTTATTTTATGAAATAAAATTTAAAAAAAACACACCGGCTCCCAAGACAGCATAAAACCCCCAGCAATATTCATTGTTTTAAACCAAATATTCGAGCAAACAAAAGCATGGAGGGCATCAAGGGCATCGGAGCATTCATGTTTGGCCAGAATGAGACCAGCACATTCATCAAAAATCCACCCCCCCAAGAAGTGACGCATGGTCCTTAAGATGGCCAAACATGAATGCTCACACAGGCCAAGACACAACACTGCAGGCCAGCATAAAAATCCCAGCAATATTCAAACCAACACAAATATTCGAGCAAACAAAAGCATTGAGGGCATTGGAGCATTCATGTTCAGCCAGAATGAGACCAGCACATTCATCAAAAAGCCCCCAAGTGACACCACATGGTCCTTAAGATGGCGAACATGAATGCTTACACAGGCGAAGCACAGACTGCCTGGAACCAGACCCCAGGCCCCTGAGCCAGCATTACCTCACTCTCTTTTTTAAATAACTGCATTACAGGCATCGAGCACCCCTCCAAGCTCCCAAAGTTCATTCCAACACTGGGGCCATAACCACATTTTTCCAAAAACAAAAGAAATCATGCAGCCCCCTTCAAAAAATGAACATGGGTTCAAAAGCTGAATTGCAAGCTGCTCATATAATTTAATGAAATTTTGATTCCACAGAATACCTGCTCACCATGGTCAAACATACAGCCCCCCACCCCAAATATTCAAAATACACACATCACAACCTTGACTTAAATTAATAGCTCCCACCTGATCAACAAAATACCCTGCCAAAAATCAACTATCTGTACCACCTTCAGGTACTGTGATCCAAAGGCGAAGCAATACACTGCATGGCTGGTGAACATACACACCACGGGCCTTCGTGTGTTCCTCCAGGATTCCCCAAGTTTCTGGTGCCCTTGAAAATGCATTTTAGTAGAACGGCCCCCGGAACAGGAGAGCAGCAAACTCAGCATATTCTTGGTAATCTCCTCTTACCCTAACACTGCCCAAGTCCAAAAAAACTGTTTGTCCACCGTGATGGGCATAAAACTGCTTACCTCCGATGGGCATAACAGTTCTGGATGCTGGCACACATGACACCTTCTTTGTCGATTTCGGCAAGCGTAGAGCGGCCGAGCATGCCAAAACTGCGACTTTTATGGGGACATTATGCAAAGAGGCCTCCCTAGCGAGACTTCACACAAAGCACGCAATCAGAAGCCAATAGACCCCCACCTGTGGCGTGCAAACAGGCGTGATTCTCGGACACCACGTCAGATGGGGGTCAAAGTGACTTTGCATGGTCATGCAACGCTTACACCGAAGAATCATTTTTGCACAAGATGGGAGGTTGTTTTGTGCAGGAAAACTGCAAGATAGGCAAAAAATTCACACTTGCATTTGGGGTTACTGTGATGGGTGTAACAAACTAAGACACCATTGAGTTACGACCATCACAGTAAATGGAAAGCCTCACTGTGCAAACAGGAATTGTTAAAGGCCACAGGACATTCAGGAATTCAAAATTTAGTTTGTCAGAGTGATCCCAACACATTGTTTGCATACTGTGAAGTGCAGTGTTATCACAGTAGCACACCAAGAAGAGCAGGGTTTCCATGTCACACGTGGGAGTGAAAAAACAGCAGAAATCAAGCTATATAATAAAAAAAATTAACTTAAGGATGTTTTACAACAATGATATTATGTTAACTATCTCTGCAGGCCAGCACATATTAAATGTACCATTCTGCTGATAGAAAATGTTTTTCATTTTTTTATTAGCATAAAAAACAAGTTATAGGAGCCTTGGTAACCCCTTTTCATGAACAGACCCAGGAGTAATAAGCAACCTCCGAGATGCCCCGGTCGACAGTTGAGGAGCATCATTCTGCACTAGCTGCAAGTGGTGGATATCAACCCCAGGAAGCCCTAAATAAAGGGAATTGCAGTAGTCAAGGCATGAGGTCACAAAGGCATGGACCAACACAGGCAGATCGCTAGACGGAACAAGGTGTTTGACCCTGGCAATGTTTCTAAGATGATAAAAGGCAGACTTGATGACTGCCAACACCCAAGGCCCCTGGAATTCTGTGGTTTTGCGGTTGCAGAATTTGCCGCAGAATTTGCATCATGCCGCAGGATATATATAGTGCCGCATAATTCATTGTTTTTGGTGAATTTTCATATAAATATACTGTTTTTCCATAGTGTCAGGCTTTCTTTCCCACCTCGTTTATCCTGAAGCCCCTCCTCTATGCTCAGCATATGATGTCATCGATGACATCACATCAGATTTAGCCAATGACAGGACTGCATTCTACCAGAGAAATGAATAAATCATGCCGCAGAAATCAGAAAATACTGCCGCAGAAGTCAAGGAGCCCTGCCGCAGAAATCGGAAAATTCTGCCGCAGAACACCAGGGACCCTGCCGACACCTGATAACGAAGGGTCAGCACGTCATCAAGTACCACTCCCAGGCTGCACACCCGTTCAGAGGTAAGAATCTGGAAGCCCCCCAGAATTAAACCAGAGGGCTGACCAGTCCTCACCCCTCTATCCTGTGACCTGGGTCCACAACCACAACCTCAGTCTTTCCCGTGTTCAACTTCAGCCAGCTCGAATTCATCCAGTTCTGGATTTTGGCTAGGCAATTATTAAATAGTGAGAGAGCACTAACCTGGTTGGAAGCAAAAGACAGGTAGAGCTGGTTATCATCAGCATAGCAGTGAAACCTCAGCCCATACTATCTTACAATGTATCCCAGAGGCAGCATATACAGTACATTGCAAACAACATGGGGGACAGCACCGAGCCCTGAGGAACCCCAGAAGACAGAGGGAGTGAGTCAGAAGAAAAAATTCCTGACACAGCTCTCTGTGGTTCTGCCTGTTAGGAAAGATGTAAACCACCTGAGGACCGTACTTCTCAGGCCAAAGATGAACCTCAAGCACTTGAGCAGCACCGCATGGTCCACAGTGTCAAAAGCTGAAGATAGAGAGATCGAGGAGTACCAGAATGGAATGGTTTATCTGATCTCTCACCATCAGGAGATCATTGAGCACCCGAACCAGAGCAGTCTCAGTGCTATGCCTCTTTCGGAAATCAGACTGGAGAGGTTCGTAGATATTATGGATGGTCAAGTGGTTCTCCAGTTGAACTGCCACTACTTTCTCAATAACCTTCCCTATAAAGGGAAGGTTCGAGATAGGTCTGTGGTTAGCTAGAACGTCCAGGTCCAACAAAGCTTTCTTCAGAAGGGCAGTCACCACCGCCTCCTTCAGGCAGCTTGGAAACTCACCCGATTCCAAGGAGCACCAGACTATCTGAGCCAGAGCTGGGCCGATTATATCACAACAACCCAAAATCAGGACAATTGGGCCAGGATCTAAACTACAGCACATGGGGTGCATCCACTGGACAGTCCGCATAATATCCCCAAACTACAGCAGGTCAAAGGTACTCCAGGAAGTATGAGGCATAGTGACCGAGCACTGACCAACAGCATCCCCCATAGAACGAGTCAAGAAGATCTCCGACCTGATGTCAGCCACCTTATTTGTGAAAAATCAAGCAAGCTCATCTCACTCCATTTGTGAAAAGGCTCACCGGAGCTGCAGACAGGCTGGGTTGCACAACCTGTCCACAGTTCGGAAGAGCTGGGCTGGTCAATTCTGAGCGACAGCAATCTCCCTGGACAGGAACTCTGTCTTCTAATGGGAGATCACTGATTGTAGCAACAATAGTTCTCAAACATTCAGGCAAGCCGGGGGGGGGGATTCTGTGCACCCATGAACACCCCCCTGGTTATGCCTATGTTATAACTCCTGGTCTCATATAGGCTTGAAATAACTGACACCCTGAACAATTACTAATCTAAAGCTACTACTCTCCTCTAAGAGGCTGTCCTCCAACCTCAATATGCCTGGTCTTGATTGCACACCTACTGGTCCTGCAAACCATCCATGAACATTTCATCTAAAGGAATCATGCCAAAGAATTGCTGGTCATATTCTGGGACCTTGACCATGTGAGCAGTGCTAGTGTAGATGACATAAAACACAAATGGCTGAAGATTACTGTTGACCAACTAGCAGTGCCAATGAGTATTAATATTTAATCTGTCGCTCAGTGCTGGTGTAAGCCCTCCCCCTCCCTGTGTAGGGGTATCCAGATGGTAAAAGGTGGGGGGGGGGGCAACATACAACCCAAGAAAACACAGTCCAGAAATAATAACAGGAAAAATAGTGCCTTGATTTCCACAGGTGTTGAAGGTGACTGATTAGCTCCATCTGAGGTGCCCCCAGGCTACAAGACACTGCAGGGAGGGTGCACTGGTGGGATGATGCAGCCCTTCACCAGCCTGACCTGGCCAACTTCACCCGACAGCCTTTGTAGACAGTCCTCACTGGGCAGGCCTCTTGATGCTCACCTACAATGGTGTGTTGGTTTTCTGGGATCAACTGGAATACACTAGTGGATGGCTGTGGAGGCAAACTTCTTTAACAGCAAAACAGTTTCTCCAACAAACAAGGCAAACACCAAAACTGCAGAAAACCTGGAATCCTGTTTAATGAACAGTTAATAAGCAGAAACAGGCACTGCATGGAGCATGAGAGTAACACATACGGTGGAGGTATCCACAGGTGGTACCTGATTCCTCCAGCAACAGTCTCTTTTGCCAATGGACTGAATTATTTCATGCAGTAACTCCCTTGAGCCATCAAAGCTACATTCCTGGCAGTGGCAATACCTTGGACAGAAGCAGGCCACATTTAGTGGTAGAAACTACTTAGCAATCCAATTCCCTTCTTTCCATCCAAATCCTTACTCAGGTCTCTCTGGGTCACTTTCTATTTCTTAATTCTCAAACTGGACACTCATAGGGGACTATGAAAGCACGAAACGCTTCTACTGTCCCAATCTCTCTTCAAACTTAGCCTTTCCTTACACTTTCTCTACCAAGGGTGGGGAGTACCTTTCACTTTCTGAAGCATTTACTCCAATTCAGGGTCTTAAATCAGTCAAAACTAGTGTTCTTTAGCAAGAACAGAACCACTGAAGACCTTCCAGACACCCAATCACTGATGCCATATGCCTAGACTGGCTTCCCCAGAGTCTGTCCTGGCCCAGAAACCAACAGCACCTCTGCTAATGCAGCAATTCCAGTTTCTGGACTGTCTTCACCCAAGGGACTAATTGCCGTGCCCCACGGATTACCCAGACAGTCTGCCACCCCACCGGGATTCCAACCAACCATTCCCCATATGGACTTTTCTCTGCCTCCACAGGCTGCCCAGCTCGGGAGTCCCAACTCTGTGGTATCCTCTGGCCAGGGGAAGGAGTGGTGCTGCCACTACATCCACAGCAGTCCAGGCTGCCACCTCTGGCCTCAGCACCCAGGCCCCATTTGCCATAACAGGCCCACTCACAGGACACACTCTGACTCCATGAACTGCACCTGCCCACGGTCGAGACTACTTTAATTCAATGGGCCTCATTGGTGCTTACCCTACCAAGGTGCCGAAATTCCTAGGCAGGCTCCATACTTTTTCCCCGGCTTTGGCTCCTACATGCACCAAGAGGCCCCAGATCTTCAGCTTCAACTTCTCACCATTCACTTTCATGGCCCAAACTGCTGCACTTCTCATATGCAGATCTTTGAGGGAGGAGGGCTGGGGTGGCAAGTGACCCATCATGGCCCCACTGCGGCCTTCTGGCTGAACTTGTGGAACGAACCCCCAACTCTTCTCTCCCCAGGTCTTTCTCTCAGAATCCTCCAGAAAAATAATCTCTGCCCTATTTACACCCTCTGAAATGGGCCCCACCTGCAGTCAGTAAGCAAGCGCACATCCCAGACATAACAGCACCACAGCTCTTCCTGCCTAGCTATACTAAGCAACCAGCCTAACTGCACTTAGCAACTGAAGTTAACTAGTAAGTTCGCAGAGCGTGCACGGTGGAGGATGGTCAAGGGGGGCAATCGCATCAGGATTGTTAAGCCCAGAAGACGTCCTGAGGTGAAATGGAGATCTGAACAAGGGTTTCCCTGTTTGACCCCCATACCCAAGGGCTCCATCATTAATAATGATGGGCTGGTAGCCGGGGTGTCCCAGGGATCTGTCCGACTCGCGGGTTATGCAATGCCAGATCCATTGTGAACAAGACTGCTATCATGGCTGACTTGGTGAGTACAGTGGATCTGGCTTGTATCACTGAGACCCGCTGGATGGTAATGCTGGCCCCATTCTTGAGGCGGCAGTTCCAGTAGGGTACTCGTGATTCACCGCCAAGATTGGACCGCGAGGGGTGGGGGTTGTGGTCTGTTTTAAGACCAAATTGGGTCTTATCAGTGTACCAGTTGAGGAGGCCAGATCATTGAATGTGTCATTGTGGCAGGTGGGGGCTAGGACTGGCCCTGCCTACTGTCCACCAAGATGGGGCGCCATTCCTAAGGAACTATGGACTTCATTGTTGACCTGGTTTTGGAGTCCCCCAGGTTGATGGTGCTGGGTGACTTCAGTGCCTGGATCGATGATGAACTCTTGCCCTTTGGTCAACACTTCCTCCAACTGATGAATTCATTGGGCCTCTCACAGGCAGTTACCTCTGCCACTCATAAATGAGGCCATTCCCTTGACCTGGTCTTCCTCCTGGGGATGGAGGGCTCTGCTGTGGGGGTGGAACCCATCCAATGGTCTGACCATCACACTGTGAGATTCAATTTTGGCACCCCCCTGCGTAGACCAACCCCTGTGGAGATGGTCAAGTACCGCCTTTACGGGATGTGACTCCCAATGGTCTAACTGTGGCACTTGACCTATCAGAAATCCCTGGGATATGCATGGATCCAGAGATTTTGGTTCTGGCCTATAATAAGGCCATTACCTCTGCCATGGATTCCATTGCCCCATTTCGTGTGCATCCTCTCTCCCTTCGCCCTCGGTCTCCATGGTTTGATGGGGACCTGAGGGAGATGCGGCGTTTAGGATGCAGGTTAGAGAGATGTTGGCGGAAATCCCACTTGGATGCTGACCATCTTAGACTGCAAGAGCATTATCAACTCTACCAGTCAGCAATTACCCGTAAGAAGGCAGTGTTCCTGTCCGGGGAAATTGCTGCTGCACAGAACCGACTGGCTCAGCTCTTTCGAACTGTGGACAGACTGTGCAACCCAGCCTGTCTACAGGTTCGTAGAGCGTTTTCACAATCTCAATGTGATGAGCTTGGTCGGTTCTTTGCAGATAAGGTGGAAGACATTAGGGCGGAGATCCGTGCAACACTCTCTGTGGGAAGGGCCATGGACCAGTCCTTGGTCGCTTTCCCTCCCCGTTCCTGGAATCTCTTCAAAAGGCCAGATATCGAAGATGTTATGAGGATTGTCCAAGGTATGTGCACTACATCCTGTAGTTTAGATCCGGGCCCCACAGAACTGATCATGGGCTGTGGGGGGATCATCATCCCAGTATTAGCAAGGATAGTCTGGTGCTCCTTAGATTCTGGTGAATATCAGAGCTCCCTGAAGGAGGCTGTGGTGACACCTGTGTTGAAGAAGGCTTCTCTGGACCCCAACTCCCTCGCTAACTACAGACCTATCTCAAATCTTCCCTTTGTAGGGAAGGTAATTGAGAAAGTAGTGTCTACCCAGTTGGATAACCATTTGTCCATCCATAGCATCTACGATCCTCTCCAATCCGGTTTTAGAAAGAGGCATAGCACCGAGACTGCGCTGGTTCGGGTGCTCAATGATCTCCTGATGGCAAGAGACCAGAAAAAATGGTCCATTTTGGTCCTGTTGGACCTGTCATCAGCATTTGACACTGTAGACCATGGGGTACTACTTGAGCACCTGGAAAACATCTGTGGGCTTTCAGGTTTGGTCCACAGATGGTTTATGTCTTTCCTCACTGGTAGAACACAGAGAGTGGTGTTAGGGGTATTTTTCTCTGACCCTATTTCTCTGTCTTGTGGGGTTCCCCAGGGCTCGGTGCTGTCCCCCATGTTGTTTGCGGTGTACATGCTTCCCCTCAGAGACATTGTAAGATGGTATGGGCTAGAGTTTCATTGTTACGCTGATGATATTCAGCTCTAACAGTCTTTGCACCCGACCTGAATGGAGCACTCTCAGTGTTTAAAAACTGTCTCGAGGAAATCCAAGGATGGATGAGGTCCAGTGGGTTGAAGTTGAATTCTGGAAAGACGGAGGTGATGGTTGTAGATACAGGTCACCGGATAGGGGATGGGGACAGACCATCCTCAGATTTATTCCTGGAGGCAGTTGAGCTTCCTGTCTCTGAACAGGTACGTAACCTAGGGGTAATTCTTGACGATCGGTTGATGCTGTGTGCGCAAGTATCTAACGGTCGTTAAGCTATCCTTTTACCATCCTAGGAATATCGCTAGGATTAAGCACCTTGTTCCGTCTGGAGACCTACCTACGTTGATCCATGCCTTTGTGATCTTGCACCTGGACTACTGCAATTCCCTTTACTTTGGGCTTCCAGGGGTTGATATCTACCACATGCAGCTGGTGCAGAACTCCGTGGCCCGGTTGTTAACTAGAATGCCTCGTTCTTCCCATGTTACTCTGGTGTTGCGGGGTCTGCACTGGCTGCCGGTTCAGTGGCGGATCTCCTTTAAAGTTGGCTTGCTGACTTTTAAAGCCCTGCATGATCTGGGCCCTGACTACCTGAAAGCTCTTCTGGTGCCTTACATCCCGGAGCGACAGCTCCGCTCAGCCAACGAGGGGTTGCTAGAGATTCCAAGGGTAGTTTTGAAATAATTCAGCACCCGGACTTTTGCATTTTCAGCACCGACCCTTTGGAATTCTCTACCCCGTTGGATTAGAGAGCGTACGATGGTGAGGGATTTTTAAAAAGCTCTGAAATCCTTCTTATGGAGAATAGCATTTGGGGAGGATGCTGAGTTGACATGATCTTATTATTTATTATGTGGATGTCATTAATTATTTTACTGTATTTTATGATATGGGACTTGGATGTTTTTTAATGTCTGTTCTGCACCTTGACTTTTTGAAAGGCACAATAAAAATAAAGATTATTATTATTATTATTACACTGGTAATATTCCTAATGTATGGAAAAAGTTATTGTAATCCCTCTTTGGAAACCTGGCACTGCTGACCTCAATAACTATTGGCCGATTTTGGTTCTCTCCACAATCAAACAAACTTCTAGAAATGTTAGCCCACAGTCAATTTTATTTATTTATGCATGTATGTATATCTTTGGTGACTGGGTAGGTGGTGGGTGCACTGATACAAGGGATCATTTTCAGGCACGACCAGGGCCATAAACAATGGTACATTTAACAAAATAGAATACAGGAGGAGTAACATGGTCACAATGCAGGCCATTTACAATAAGTGCAGGGAATTACAGTACAGAGGGTATAAACAAAAATGAGAATTCAATAAGGTAGAAGGTGAAGTTGTAGGCTAGCGATAAGTCTGTATCGTCATCACAGGAACATGAAGAATAATACAGTAAGGTGACAAATTACCAGGTAAAACCATATAAAGTGCATTTTCAAAAGTCATGCCAATAACAAAATCAAGTAACAACCAAATGGAATGTTCAAAATTCAGTGTGACAGTCACAAATAAGCAAAATGCAGTAGAGCAGACTATAGGAGGGATGGGAATGAAGCAGGGAGAGAGGATGTTGCAAGGCATAGATACATAGACACCAATCTTTAAAGTGGCTTTTGAAAGATAAGTGAGGAGGATGACTGGAGTGATATAGGGAGCTTGTTCCATAAGGAGGGGGCAGAGATGGAAAAGGCTTTGCTGCCCATGGTAGTGGAGATTCTGGGGACTACTACCAGGGAGAGGATGGATGATTCATGGAAGCACTTAGTAGCTACTTTTTCCATGAGTAGGGATAATTAAGGGGACAGGGGACCACCTCTGAGTGTAGAGCCTGTTAGGCAGCCCAAGGCATAGTTGAAGCATCCTTGAAGTGGGAGCCAACCAAGCAAGTTGTATAAGTCACAATGATGGGTAGAAAAGGGTGCAAGGAAGATGAAGTGGCAGATGCTGTTGTAAACAGATGTTAGCCTGGAACACATGGCTGATGCCATGGGGGAATATATGAGGAAGCAGTAATCAATAAGGGGTAGAAGGTTGCCTTGTGCAATTGCTAGGCGCGCCTTATGAGACAGGAATCATCTTAGCTGGTATGTAGTCCCTAATTTCTGGTTATCTCTACATGGAAATATTAGCATGATCAGCGAACATAAGGGAGGGTCCTGGGTAATGCTCAAATATTTGAAACGTGAGACATTTTTGAAGGGGGGGCCAACAGGTGTGAGTAAAAGTAGAGAGGACCCCGCTTTGGAGACCTTGATTAGGAATGATTTTGAGATGAATAACATTGATTTTTGTCTCTTGTCATTTACCAGGAGCTCTTTGGAAATAAACCAGTTGTTGGCAGCACCATAATTAAGGGTAAGGACGGAGGAGATGTTTGAAAGTGACTTGTCACTATGGTATAGAACAAGGTCATCTGTATAGAGAAGTGCCTCACAGGAGAGACTCTCTGCTGGAAGAGCATTGATAAATAGGGAAAACAGTAAAGGGCTAAGGATGCAGTCTGGGGGACCCCGGTAGAGACAGGCAGGGCAGGGGAGGATACAGCCCCAATGGTACTGACTGGGACCTGCCCTCGAGATAGCTCCAAAAGCATAAGGAAGTCTCAGAGGAGCAGCCAGGGTAGTGGAAAGTAGAGTGTAGAAGAGGGTGGTCGACTAGGTCAAATGCCTTAGTCAGATCCATGAATACAGCCCGTGTGGCCTTACCTGAATCCATGTTTAGGAGGACATGGTCAGTGAAATGGGCTAAGGCCATTGTGGTGCTGTGTAGCTTGTGAAAACCATGCTGCTTGGGGGCTCAGCAGCAAATATTTTCCAAGGTGCTCAGAAAGATGTCTCACATCTTCACCCATGACTTATTAGCAAAGGAACAATCAGACTTTAGACTGAATCATTTCACCTGCATGGCTCTGCTTAAAGTCATCAGTGAATTAGTGAATGCATTGGATTCTACTGTAGCTTGCTAACTGGTGCCATATTTATGTACCTCAGAAATGCTTTCAACGTGGTGAACAGTTGTATGAAACACTTTACCAGACATAAAGCTGCATGGGTATTTCTAACAACATGGTACCTTGGTCTTAAAACTATTTCTTTAGTTGATCCTAAGTAGTCAAAGACAATGGAACAATTGTATGCCATGTTCTTTCAGTCTTCAGTACTCCTGCTTCACCCTTGGCTCACAGTGCCCTATCAACATAGAAGCAAGTGACCAGTGGGTTCAGCATGGGTCAGGCCTAGGACCATTTGCTCTTAAATGCATATGGAGTATTTGTAACTCCCGGATGGATGATTCAGTCCATTAAATGATTTCCAAACTAAGATACCAATCCTGTTTTTCCAGGGCAAGCCCTGAGTTTACTTATGGGTCTCCCAGACCAGGGTATCTCCTAGATGTTAATGGGCAATGGCACAGTTAGCAGTAAGTCCTGCTCCAGCTGGAGTCACTACTTCTCTCTGAAGGCGCTTGGTGTCAGATAGCAGACAGCTGTTTCTCTGGTTCAGGTTAGGCTTCTCCTGACCTCAACATTCAGCAGCACTCCTATGATGTACAGGCAGGGCAGCACAGCCTATGAGAACCCAGTCCTATCTGCCTCACACATCATGTCTTGGCATCCAGTCCCTTGTGTATGAAGATTAACAGCACTAGGCTGTGGTACTGAGAGTGAGGCCTCCCAGACTAGCTGCGATCACAACTCTGTCTCCAGCTGAAGGACAGCAAAAGTCTCTGTTTAATTGCTGCAGCCTTCAGCTTCAAGTTCATGCTGAGCTAGCATGCACATACTGTACGTGCCTTTGTCAGCAGCAGAAATGCTGCTTCTGCTTCTCATTCTTCTCTGGCAGATGTGCAGTCTTTCTTGCAGTAGCACAGCAGCAGCTCTCTCTCTCTCTCTCTGAGCAGCACATAGGCACTTCTTTTCTTTCATTAAGCAGCAGATTACAGACTGAGTTAGTTATGGAACAGCCCCTGCCGTTCACTGGAATGATGGCAAGTGATTGCTTGTCTGAACTGTCAGTCAACATTAGCAGGCCTAGAGGTCTGTCATACACCAGACGATATGCTGCTACAGAGGCACCTGCATCGATTCTGTCCAATGCAAGTTCTTAAACCCTTGTGGTTCTCTCACAGGCATTCTGACTCTGACTGATCACACAGTCACCCTCTGAATCTGTCACCATACTAGTTTAGGTCAGAGACAACCAAAATGGCTGCAGAGTTGTAGTCAAAAAGGAAAGCTTTTCCAAACGTCCATATTTACAAAAACTCTGTGGATAAACACTAGTTTAGCCCCAAGCCAGTTCTGGAAGGGTGCACTTACATGTCTGGCTTTGTCAAAGCAGTGATTGGGGGATAACTGGTTCAGTAAGGAGCGCTGAGATGGTGGCTCTGTCAGTTGCTAGTGCATTTGATGTGAGAGTGCTGGAAGCCCTAATACAAACATACGAAGGAGTCAGTACAAGAAGACAGTTTGGTCTATCCAGTCTGCTCATATTACATGGGTCCTTAGCTTATGCTACTGACTCTGCTCCCCTCCTCTGTCCCCCCTTCCTCCCTGTCTGCCCCCCAAGCCCCATAGTTTTCCCTTTTTCCTATCCCAGCCTCTTTCAAAGCTGCTCACAGACTTCACTTTGACCCCTTTCACTGGCAGCGCATTCTAGTTGGCCACCACCCTCTCCGTGAAAAAGTGCTTCCTAACATTCCTCCTAAACCTCCCCACTTCTAGCTTTTGACAATGTGCCCTCATGGTTCAGCTGCAACTTAGCTTGAAGAGACCCTCCCTATCCACTCTCTTTATGCCATTCAAGTATTTGAAGGTCTCTATCATGTCCCCTCTCTCCCTCCTCTCCTCCAGGGAGTACATTCTCAGGGCCCCCAACTTTTCCTCATAAGACTTGCCCTGCTGACCTGTGATCATAGTTGCCCTCCTGTGGACCTTCTCCAGGAGGTTGATGTCCCTCTTAAGGTATGGACACCAGTATCTTACACCGTACTCTAAATCTGGTCTCACCAATGACCTGTACAAGGGCAGTATAACCTCCTCCCGCCTACTGCTGATTCCTCTAGCTATACAACCCAGTTTCCTGTTTGCTTCACATTGCTAGTGATCATCAATCCCAGATCCTTTTCCTCCTCTGTTGCTGCTACCTGGATCCCCCCCCGGTAGTACTGGGTCCTTGGGTTCCTGGCTCCCATGTGCATTGGAGGGAGGTTGCATGGGAGGTTACATGTGTCTCTCTCTTCCTGTGTGATGCTTCCAATCTCTAACCCCAATGAATCATCAGGCTGAGTTTAGAAGGGAAAACATCAGCCTCTTTAGACAGCCTTCAGAGTGCAGGCCTCTATTTAACAAACAGATCAGTTACAATACAATACAGCACATGAGAGAGGCACTGAGATGGTTAATGGCTTGGAAACTATGGGTTTTGAGCACCACCTGACAGAACTGGAGTGGTTTCCAATAGAAAACAGAAGAGGGAGGGGAGACATGATGGCAGCTTTCAAGTATCCAAAAGGGTAACTCCATTAGGACCATCAGCAGCATTTCAAGATGCACAAGGACAAAAGGTCAAGGGGATCTCAATGTCATTGAAAGGAGGAAGATTCAAGGAAAATCAGGAAGAATTACTTTAAAGAATGAGTGGCAAACACTTGGAATAGGCTGACAGAGCACGTGGTGTCAGCTGATATTGTAATGACCTTCAGGTTCAGACTGCACAAGTACTTTGAAGAAAGCAGGGTGACAAGGAGTAGGTGGGAAGGAGGTATGAGCTTAATGTACCAATGGTTTCTCCTCCAAAATATGTATTTGCATGTATGTACTGCATGTATTTACTGTATTTATCTATATGCATGTATGTGTACAGTATATATATATATATATATTTATATATTTATGCAATAGACGGTGATATAATCCTATGTGATAAATCTGAGCTACTATGTGATAAATTCAAAATGTTACATTTATACACATAGCAGATGCATCATCACAGATTTATACACATAGTAGATATGTCACAATCACTCCGAACTTATTTAGAATGTTCAGCCTCAATACCAGTACTGACTATATTCAAATGCAAATAACTTTAAAATGAAAAAGATAGTATAGTACTGTGAGCATGAAAGTTGTTCAGCACAGAATTATCTACAAAATGAGTGGTATTTCATTTATAGATACCTTATAGATTTTTATAATTGCAAAAAGAGCAGAAAATGCTATTTTGTTCATTTTGACAAAAATAACAAAAAGACAATCAAAAGTAAATGTCCCTGCTTGACAGAAAGCATCCCTATTGCATAATGAAATACAAGTGGTGAGCTTGTCAGACAATGATTCATTCACACTTGTGCAGTTTGACCTTGATACCACTCGTGGGCTTACACCACTCGTGAGGTTACCCAAGGTCAAACAGCACTTGTGTAGATAAATCATTTCTCTGACAGCTCACCATTGTATATCCCTTATATATATGGGATACATATGGTGAGCTGTCAGATAAATGATTAATTTACACAAGTGCTATTTGACCTTGGGTAACCTCACGAGTGGCGCAAGCTACGAGTGAGGTGTCCGAGGTCAAACAGCACAAGTGTAGATAAATCATTTATCTGACAGCTCACCATTGTATATTTCATTTATGCAATAGGAATGCTTTCTATCAGTGCAGGAACATTTGGTTTTGACTGTTTATCTTTATTTTAAATGATAATTTATGGGCATGTTGGCTAATTTTCCTAGAGTATGTCCACCAAGCATAGTGGTTGCTAGTAAATGAAACACCATTCATTTTGTAGAAAACTTCTTGCTGAACAAAATGTCATGCTCACAGTGCTATGCTACTTTTTCATTTTAAAGTTATTCACATTTGTTTGTTAAAAAAATGAACAAAAAAATTAAATGTTCTTCTTTTTTTGCTAATTATAAAAAAATCTATAAGGTATATATTAATGAAACACCACGCATTTTGTAGATAGTTTTGTGCTGAACAATTTTCGTGCTCACAGTACCATGCTATCTTTTTTCATTTTAAAGTTATTCCCATTTGAATATGGTTAGTATTGCTTCTGAGGCCGAACATTCTAAATGAATTCGAACAGATTTGTGACATAGAAACTGTGTGTATAATGAGTAACTGTGTGCATAAATAAATTTATACACACAGTGACTCAGATAAATGGATTTATCACACTCTGTTTATTTCACACCTATTACATAAATTTGTGTGTGTGTGTATATATATATATATATATATATATATATATATATATATATATATAGGATATACAGTACAATGGTGAGCTGTCAGATAAATGATTTATCTACACAAGTGCTGTTTGACCTGAGTAACCTCAAGAGTGGCGCATGCCACAAGTAAGGTGTCCGAGGTCAAACAGCACAAGTGTAGATAAATCATTTATCTGAAAGCTCACCATTATATATTTCATTTATGCAAAAGGGGTGCTTTCTATCGCTGCAGGAACATTTGGTTTTGCTTGTTTAGCTATTTTTAAATAATAATTTCAGTGAGTTTTGGTTAACTTTCCTAGAATATGTCCGCCTAGCATAGTGATTGCTATTAAATGAAACCTCACTCATTTTGTAGAAAACTTCTTGCTGAACAGATGTCATGCTCACAATACCATGATACCTTTTTCATTTTAAAGTTATTCACAGTTGTTTGTCCAAAAAGGAAAAGAAAATATAATTTTATGCTGTTTTTTTGCTAATTATAAAAAAAACTAAAAGGTATCCATAAATGAAAGACTGCTCATGTTGTAGATGTTTTTGTGCTGAACATTTTTCGTGCTCACAGTACCATGCTGTCATTTTTTGTTTTAAAGTTATTCACATTTGTTTGTCAAAAAAGTGAATTGTAAGTGAATCTGTGCTTTTAACATAAAATAGTCCTTCCATCTATTGGTGCTAGATTAAAGTAATGTTATACAGTGTGTGCCTCCCTGCCCACTTAAGCATCATAGTCCCCTGCCAGCCACAATAATTCATAAATGCTGTTTTTCTCATTCTAAGTATGACACATAGCCCTGATATTTTATTTCATTCTCCTCACTCTGTAGACAAAACTAAAAGGAAGCCATAACAGAGGCTTACCAGTTCCCCAGTTCTGCAAGTGTGAGCATGGTTGAAAACTGCCACACTCACTGACAGCATCATGAACTGCTCACTCTGTCCTAAAAGATAAACAGCAGGTGAGTTAATTACCTTTTCTCTTTGTTTATATAGAGGATAATGGTTGGGGAGCGGGTGATAACCACACTGTAATAATTTGAGTGGTCATAGGGCATGGTAAACCTCCAAGAGCGCAGCTCGAGAGGTTTACCATAGCCCTAGCAACCATGAGAGGTGACTTCAGCATGGTTGTCACCCGATCACCAGCCATCATCTTTTATAGTATATGGTCAAAAAGACACTGTTTGCATTCTATGTGTGGGAATTATGGAACTCTGGTGCATTCTTTTTTCTTATGCCACTGTTTGGAAGTTCCGAAGTGTGGGTAACAACTTTTAAAATTATAAACAGAGCGTAACAAAGCTGTGTAACTGCTGATTATGGTGGTTAATAGGCACTTACCATACATTATATAGTATTGTTGCTTACTTTCTTCATTCTGTTTTTTTTTCCTTTTGTGTTTTCCCACATTCAAGAAATGGAATGTTTACCATGGAATACAGGGATTCAAAATTCTGCTCAGTTCTACTAGCAGAATTTCCTCTACTAACATACTGTACACACAGACAACAAAGGCCTGTTTTAGAGCCATAGACTCAATTATCTCACTTGTCAGGGAAAGCAGAAGAGATTTCCCTGATGAGCAGGTAAAGATAGAAGGGGAATTTTTCACTGTTAGCAAACAAACAGTTGTAATGAAAACTATAAACAATACTTAATGTTTCTAATTTATGTGTGTAAGGAGAGTGTGACAATCTGGTAAACAACATTTAATTAATTTGTGTTAGTATATATTTAAGATAATTTTAATTTTAGGGCCCAGTGGAAGGTTTCTACGGTGTAAAGGTAGCGGCCATGTTTGTGGTGGAAGATCAGTTCTGGTTGTAGGGAGACTGATGGAAGATAGTTCTGTTTGTAGGAGGACTGATCTACTCATTGTGTAATGTGGTTTAGGACCAGGATGACTGTGCATATACAGAGAATTAATGTACGGTCAGCTGATCTGTCTCGGTCAATGAGATTTCTAGATTTTTTCTTGCCATTTTATAAAGCAACTGTGTGTATAAATGGTCACTGTATGTATAAATGTATTTATACATACAGTGACTCAGATAAACACATTTATCACACTGTATATATATATATGTCACCCCATTGCATATATATCTATATATATATTAGAGGCAAAAACTCTGTTTAATGCATTAGTTAGGGTTGTTCCACAGCGACAAAAGTGAGTAAATTACGCTGTTAGGGTTGAAAACCCCCTTGGTTCCCCACCCCCAACCGGCATTGGGTGCGCATGGGATCATCAGCCCTAACTCTCACCCCATGACATGTGTAAAGCAAGAAGTATAGGAGAATGGGTGAGAGTTAGGACCATCCCAATGCGCACCCCAATGCCGGTTGGGGGTGGGTGGGGTCCAAGGGGGTTTTCAACCCTAACAGCGAATTTCACTTTGTTGCTGTGGAACAACTCAACTAATGCATTAAACGGAGTTTTTGCCTCTAATTTCCCTTCTTTGAGAATGATAACGAGAAATAGTGAATGTAATGCAGCGGCGGAGCGTTTGGCCACGTTGTTGGAGTGCGGGGCCTTCAGGCCCTCAAGGCCCAGCCACATGATGTGTTGTGGCATACTAACAGGACAGCAACGCAAACAGAAATGCTAACAGTGGCGACATGGTAACACAAGCATGAATGAGAACAGAAAGGGTACACATGGTGGTGTAGACGGAATGGTCTGCCACGTGATGTGTTGTCACATAGTAACATGGTGCCTGCAAACAGAAATGTCAATGGGCATGGTGATGTAAAGTGAAACAGTAAGATAAACAGTACTGTAGACAGAAATGGCAAAAATAACAGAAACGCAAGCGCAAATGAAAACGCAAGGATAACACACATGGTGGCACAGACGTCAGTGGTGAGTGAATGGTACGGATTCGCAAGCGGAAAGGGCAACAGTAACAGTAATGTAGCGTTACAGGCTGGTTTTCCCAAAACCTGCATTGAGAAAGACAGTGAGTACAAATAATGTATGCAAAATAATGGTATCGAAGAGAAAATGAGATCTTGGAATACTAAATATATTATATCTCAGGAACCGTGACACGAGAAAAAATTTAAAAGTCATATTATTTACAACTGTCCTGGCTAATCTGAATCTTAGCCCCACTATGGGGCTAGAGTTTTCCGACGAAAAGTCCGTATCTCGTGACTGTTTCCAGATACGGGCCCTGAAAGGCCAAGTAACGTCGAATGTTATCCTATGGGAAAAAGAAAAGTTCGGAGCGCCATAACTTTGCCTCCCTGTAATGTTTTTTCACCAAACTACTGAAAGGCACATCTGTGGGTTGGCTGTCTTCCTCCAAATTTCAGGAAAAAAGACCAAACCGTTATTTTGCAGCAGGGATCCAAATGATTTCTGTTAAGTGTCGGGCGCCGTAATGTTATCCTATGGGAAAAACTGTCAACTTTGGAGTGCCATAACTTTGCCGCCGTGTAATATTTCAATACAACACTGAAAGGCACATCTGTGAGATGTTGGCTGCGTTCCCTCCAAATTTCAGCACAAAACTCCCAACGGTTATTTTGCAGTGCAGTGCCAAAGAATTGCTGTCATTTTCCCACAGACTAGAAAATTACTGTCGCAATTTGCGAAAGCTTTCGCAAAAATTTGCGACACTTTTGTGAGCACGAAAGTAATTTGTGAAAGTACTTTTTCCAGAAATTTGAAAAACATATTTCTGGGGTGTTTTACCACAAAATAAAGACATGGCAAGCATCCTCAGGGCCCGACTAGGTGAATACAAAAAAAATTAGGTTGCTAGAGGGTCCCAAATTTAAATGCCAACCATTTTTCTGATCACCAACTGAAAACAAAATGGCCGATTTGCGAAAGTAACAGGCCCATTTGCGAAAGTAAAAATGCATTTGCGAAAGTGTTGAACTTTTGTTAACTTTTCCCATTGACTTATAATGGAAACTGTTTTTGAATAACTTTGAACCGCTTAATATTTTTCACGAAATCTTCAAAGGCACATCAGGGACCCTGGCTGCACGTTCCTGAAGATTTTGGGCTGGTCACAAACCGTATGACCTGTAAGTGCGACTCACAGAATTCCAGAAAAGCGTAACGCTGCACAGATCACACTTAATAACTCCGCAGCTGTATATCCAACCAGTACAAAACTTGGCAGATCCCAAGGCCTATGGTTCTTGATCATAAATTCCAAATTTCAGGCAAATCCATCAAACAGTTGCAAAGTTATTAAGGTGCAAAGTTTTGGGGTTTAACATAGAAATGGCTCCTCAACCCTAATCTGGTAGCACTACCGTACTACCATTTTATATATATATATATATATATATATACATATATATATCAAAGAACCTCTGTGCGCAAAACACTGAGGCAAGGGTTACCCAAAGGGCATTTGGCTGGGAAGCCAAGTTTCAAGAAAATACAAAATCACACATGCCCACACAATGCAAAGCATCATAGGCTGCATATGCAAATCACCACAGAATGTTATGCTGGTCCAACTTTAAGCAGAATTGCATGGTGCCAAAAGGCCTCTCACACATTTGCAAAGGGTGCTAACAGAAGACATAGACACTTGTTTCATCCTACCAGGACTCATCAGTATGCCTCATGTGTTTGACACCCCAGTGGAATGGACCAGCTACCCTAAGACAGTGTGTCTTGGATATGTTGTGGTGAACCCATTAAAATAAAAAACTATTTAAAGACAAAGAACCTCTGTGCGCAAACACTGAGGCAAGGGTTACCCTAAAGGCATTTGGTGGAGCCAAGTTTCAAGAAATAGTTGGAACACATAGCCTTTATTACATTATGGGTTGTATATAAATCACCACATTCTGTGGTGATTTGCATATGCAGCCCATGATGCTTTGCATTGTGTGGACATGTGTGATTTTGTGGGTATATATATATATATATATATATATATATATATATATATGTATATATATATATATATATATGTGTGTGTGTCTGTCGTGTATGTACAAATATATATATATATATATTTTTAATTTATTGATTTGAAAGCTGGTGACCAGGAAAGGCACGCTGAGCCAAGGCTCATTCCCAGCTGCAGCCTGCAGGAAGGGAATAGGGGATACAAATACATAGCACTGACATAGTTTGTAGTTACTATAAAGAGCAACCAGAGAATAGCAATAATTACAGGAGTAAATGCAAAATGATCAATCAAGGTAGAAGCAACAAAGTAAATCATTTGAGTCACCCCTACACCTGGGTAGGAGGCAAATGCAAGGGGAACAGCAAAGTAGAGGGAAAACAGGAGCATGAGGAGTGAAGGAGTTTCACCTGATACCTGAGGGAGCCAAGGGAGACACTGAAGGGGATGGAAGAGAGTAGTTGGTTTCAAAGTGATGACTGACAATAGGAAAAGGCTGATTGCCTAACAGGAGTGGGTATGAGAAATGGTGAAGGTATGAGGAGCCCTAGATCAGAGGGAGCAGGAGGCAATGGGGATGAGGGAGAGAAGTGATGAAAGGTAGGAGGGAAGTGTTCCAAAGCAGTATTTGGATCTGAATGAGGCACTGTGGATCTGGCAACATGAGGGTAGAGGGAGAATGGTTAAAGAGGAATAAGGTGACCAGTGATGAGTACAACAAGGGGAGTTGTTAACAAAGTGGCAGAAGGAACTGCAGAGGGTGTCCAGTGTGACCAGGAAGGTTGAGGGAGCAGTGCCATAGACTACATCCACATTGTCAAAGATGGGAAGCACTGTTTTGGGGACATGCTCATGGTGGATCTGTGGAGACAGACAGTCTTTATTGTGGTACAAGGCACCAAGTCGAGGGTGGAGCTTGGCATGCATAGTGTTGATGTGGGCAGAGAAGTCAAGTTTACTGTCTAGCCACCCCCAAGGTACTTGAAATATTGAACCCCTTCTACGGGGTTGCCTTCAAAGGTGGAGAAGACAGGCAAAGCTGGGAGCCTGGCCATTTTCTGAATGGTGCCAAAGGTCATAGACGCGGTTTTATTTATGTTGACCCAGAGTTGCTTGATTGGAATTAGCACTGACATTGTGGAAGTTGTACTGGAGCACACCTTCCATGGCTGTGGTAGAGGGACTGGAGGTGTAGATGACTGTATCATCTGCATATATGTGTATGTGCAAGTTGGCACAAGCCAAGGGGAGGTCATTAAGTAAGATGGAGAACAGGATGGGCCCCAGGATGGAGCCCTGTGGGACCCCCACTGGGATGAGAAGTGGAGGTAACAAGGTTCTACCAACCTGTACTGACTGGAAATGATCTGATAGGTAAGAATGGAACTAGTTTACAGCAGGTTCTGAGACACCAGCAGAACTCAGCTTATCTAGGAGAAGTGGATGGGACACTGAGTCAAGATCTTGGCCAGATCGATAAAAATGGCAGCTATTTTATGCCCCTGATCCATTCCTGAGAAGACAGAATCAAGTTATGCGCAGGAGGAGATGGTGAAGTGATGCTTCTGGAAGACAGACTCAACAGGAGAGGAAATCGGTGGAGGATAGGCAATCAGAGAGTCTGGTGTAGACAAGCTTAGCAAGGGAAGGGAGGAGGAAGATTGGCTGGAAGTTACCCAGGGAGAAAGGGTCCCCACCACCTTTGTGGAGTGGAAGAACTTTGGCCAACTTCTAGAACTGAAGGGCAGCACTGAGAGAGAAGGAAAGACTGTGTAGTTTAGTCAGAGGAGATGTTATGGCAGGAACAAAGATATGGAGTAACTTAGGATCCAGCCCACCAGGGTTGGATTTGCACAGGTTAAGGGAGTAAAGGGCAGACTGCGTTTCCTGGGTAGTAACAGGAGGAAAGTGGCAACTTTTGGAGGGGAGAGGAGAGGGAATGTGAAGTGGAGCAGTGGGTGGTGGAATGTGAGGTGAGGCTTGAGGGTGAGTGGAAGGGGCAGCACAAGTGGTGAAGAACTCAATGAAGTGAGCAGCAACAGATGAGGGATATGACATTGGTGAGCCATTTACCATAAGGGCTGTAGGTCAGAATGCAGAATTATGCTGGTGAAATTAGTGTGGCATGACCATTCCACCACCAGAATTTCCACTCGAATTTCACTGTTTCTTCTGCCAAATTCTGCCTACTGTGATCCGCAGAATAATATTCCATGGAACAGCATTTTTCCAATGAAAATTATTCTGCAACAGTTTCCATGGAAAATATCAAGATCTGCGGAATAATATTCCACAGAACAGCATTTTTTTCCATGGAAAATAATTCCACAACTATTTTCTGCCATAGAATTCCACTATCCCATTTCTGGTGAAATTCAATGGAACTATGGAGGAATTTTGTAAATTCAGCAGAATTTTATTCTGCCACAATTTGAAAATTCTGCACAGAACTGTTGTAGTGGGGAACTGAGTGGGAAGGATGAAGAGGGAGTGAATTACCACTTAGAACTTTGAAGGGGTGTTAAGGTTGTTCTGAAATTTTTCCTTGAAATATTGTGACTTTGCAGCCCAGACAGCCTTTGTATATGAGTTCTTAATAGTCCTGTAGAAGAGGAGGTCAGGAAGGGAGTGAGATAATTTGTAACATGCCCAATCATGATCATGGGACTTGTACTGATCAGTGATGTCAGGGGTAATCCAGGCAAAATGGAGAGCTTGGATTTTATTGGGGGGGGGGGTGCTCATCCCAAACTGAGTAGCATTTGGAGTGAAACATGGAGAGGGAAATGCCAATATCAGTGGCAGAGGGCATGATTGTCCAATCAACAGCAGCAAGGTCACTCAAGAGAGCAAAGTTATTGAGTGACCTTAGGGACCTGGTCCAGATGTATTTAATGGGGAAGGTGGATGTAGCTGGATCTTCCTGCCTGCCTCAGAACGCCATGCAGTAGTCACTGAAAGTGTTTGGCAAGATACCTGCTGCAACTATACGATAAGGGTGGCAAGAAAGAACTCAGTCGAGGACAGAATGGTTGTGAGAGAGGGGATTTAGCCAGGTGGGTTCCATGATAATCTGTGTGAGGTTAAATGACTCAACCTTGTGGGTGGTCAGCCTGAATGCTGGGGAGAGCCAATTGACACTGAAGTCCCATAGCAGGATCAGTTCACCACTGGAGAACATGCAAAAACACCAACATGAAAACACATTTAGATGCAGATAACACTTTAGTAAACAATACAGCCAAATGAATTATGAACCTTTATACTTCCCAATAGTCAGTATTCGACTTGACACATACAGTAACTGATTGTCAAATAACAACAGATCATACACCAAAGTAATGCCATTTTCAACAGCTCACAACCACAAAACACTATCCAAATCTTTCTGTTGAATGGAACACCACCAGAGTATGTCAGTGCTGCCCACCAGGAGGAAGCAATCTGTAATTGTATGTCAGTTTCCTGCATAACAAATTGGAGTAATTATCACTGGATTACATTGGTTCTTGCAGTATGTCCACCTGGGAACAGAATTAGGAGGTTGTTCAGGAAAGAGGTTTGGTTTTATCTTCTGTTTTAACTGAAATATTTGAATAGTTTTGTATTTTAAATTAGTTCTGTGTATTAAAAATTACTACTTTGAGTTAGAACTGTTACTTGGGCTGTGATATTGTAACTATTGGGGCTTGTGTGCTGGGTGTGGGAACACTTGTTCGGCAGTAATAATTAGAGTTAAATTTAAATGTGATGTAAAATACTGAAAAGCTACTGGGGGTTGGGATTGAAGGGCTGTCACTTCTGTTTGTGACTGAAATTTGAAGCAACAGGAATTGGTGGGCCTGTGACATCATACGGTACCGGATGTCTGCATACACACACTGTTAGTGGGACTGGACACACACTGGACTGTATGTGTTTGTGAGACTTGGGAACTTTATTGGTGGGGTTGAAATTGGGTTAATAAATCACTGCAGTCAGTATAGAGAGAGAGACTGTATTCCAGGGGGAAGGGACTGAGAAAAGGGGTGTGTGCCATTATGAACAGAGAGGGACAAACAGGGTGGCCACATTCCACCATGGCAGGCATCTTCAGAAGCGTTGTAGGCTGCACAGGCTGTGGGATGGCAATAATTCTCAATTGGGCCTGGCCAGAGGGAGGCTGCCCACTCTGTAGACAACTATCTTGTATCAGGAGTGAAGTATATTGTTTAAGGAGTAAGCTGGGGGAGTTGGGGGGTGTCCAAGTTTAAGTGGTGTGGATATGGGTTGCAGAAGGGTGGGTCTCAGGTGAGGCTGGGGCAACGATCAGAAATTACAGGACGTTATGTTACAGCAAGCAGGAGGGGGAATATTAGGGACAGAGGACCCTTAGATAGGGATGTTGACGCTAAGAGGGAAATGTATGGGGTAAACATTCTGAATATAAAAGAGAGGAGGGGAAGAGTCAGGAGGGGCTGTTGTGGGAAGTCTAGAAGAGCAGACAGTGAGAAGGGAGGGCTATTGTGGGAAGCCCAAAGAGCAGACTGTGGGAAGGGAGCTTCTAAGGAGAACAGGGCAAGAGGGGAGGAAGAGGGCAGTTTAGAGGGCAGTCGGGGAAACTCAGGGTACTTGATGGAGGCTAACTTAGAGTGTTACAATCAATTTGAGCTACTAAGCAACCTAGAGGGGGAGGAAGGGGTTGGTGGAAATGAGGAAACTGATACAGAGGCCTGGGGGAAGGAGTCGGATACCCATAGGACATCACAGACTGGCAATGGAAAGGATAGAAATAGTCCTGGAGGGAGAAGGGGAAACATAAATGTTAAACAGATGGGGGAGATGCAACATATTGCAGATATGAGGGAGGAGAGCATGACTGGAGAGAAACTGGGAGACAAGGAGGCAGGGGAGGGGAACCCCCTTCAGCAGGGGGGTCTGTACCAAGGATGGGGCCCCAGGTAAAGGGGACCCACAGAGGGCCTCTGGAGGTAGGGGTACTATTACAAGGAGGAAGGATGGCGGTGTGGGGGAAGGGGAAACCATCAGGACCAGGATAAATGGTTCGGATAAGAGAGGATTAAAGGGGACACCTATTCAGGGGGGTCTGAGTTAAGTGGGCAAAATAACAAGGGAGGCAGAAAGGAGGGTGACAAGGGTGTCTCTAATAAGGCAGGAAGACTCCCATGGAATTGAGATCACGAATAAAGGTGGGGATGGGGGGTTGAGAGCGCATAGTGAAGGTAATCATAAGGATGATGGTGGTATTAAGGTTCTGTTATTGGGAGACTCGATGATTAGCGGTATCCAGTGGGAGGGACGGGGGGGGTGGATACCATAGCCAGGTGAAAGTAGTGAGTATCTCTGGGCTGACAGTGCACAGAGCAAAGTTCATGGTGTATGAACTGGTTAGGGATTGTGGAGGGAAACCAGATTTCCTGGTGCATTTGGGAACTAATGATCTAGAGGGAAATAGCGTTTTGGAAATCCAAGCAAGGTTCCAAGAATTTGCCAGAGTCTGTCAGGATAATGGATGCAACATTTCCTTTTTGGAGATATTGCCAGTACCAAAGGCCTCAGTGGAGAAAAAATGAAGATCACAGAGGTTAATGACTGGCTCAGGAAGTGGGGAGAAGAGAGTGAGTTAGGGGTGTTAGGGAACTGGAAAGAGTTTTGGAGGATAAAGGGACTGTATGCCAAGGACAGGCTTCATCTTGCCCCATTAGGGAAGGAAGTCCTTAAACAGGGGTGGCTGAACTACATTCAAGAAAGTGGGGTTTAAACTTGCTGGGGGGAGGGTTAAGGGAGGGCTTACCGAGCCTCTCCTCCAGATGAGGGAGTAGCCTTCAAACCCAAGGGGAGGGGAAACAGACTGGGGAGGAGATTTAGGAGGAGCAGAGGAGGATAGAAGTATAAGGAACCTGGGTGGGGTTCCAAAGGGATCAGGGATAAGGGGTGGGTGGTGTTGGTAAATGCCAGGAGCTTGGGAAACAAGTTGCCAGAGTTCCAGGCCATGCTGTTCGAGGGGGTGGATGGTGGTGGTCACGGAAAACGAGGCCCAACAAAAACCATGACTGGGACCTAAACATGTGGGGGTACACTATGCTTAGGAAGGATAGAAAGCAGGGAAGATGGGGTTGAGTGGCTATGTTCATTAGAGATGACATAGAAATTGCTAGAGTAGAAGAGGCAGAGGGAAACATGGAGGATTTATGGGTCACCTTACGAACCCCAGCAGGAGGTAAGGTCAAGCTAACATACTAACATATTAATTGCCAGCAGATTAGGCCTTACGGTCTATCGAGTCAGCTAGAACCTCAGATCTCTAGTTGGGTGCCGAGGCCCTCCCTCCCATTGTGTTCCAGAAACCCCTATCATTCATCCCCATCCCCCTGGACCAGGCCATCATCTGATACATCTGCTTTCTGTGTCTGTCCCACCCTCTCTTGAAGCCCTCCACTGTGGATCTCCGAACCAGCTCACCAGGCAGCACATTCCAAGGGTCCACCACCCTCTCAGTGAAAAACCTCCTCCTTTTTCCCCCCCTCACCCTTCCACCATCCAACTTCAAACCATGCCCTCTGGTGATACCTCCCTGCTTTAGTCTAAAGATCCCCTCCACATTTACCCTATTTATTCCCTTGAGGTACTTGAAGACCTTAATCATGTCCCCCTTGTCTCTCCTCTCCTCTCCTCCAATGTAAACAGGCAGAGCTCCTCAAGTCTGTCCTCATATGTCAAATCCCCTAGTCCTTGTATCATCTTAGTTGCCCTCCTCTGTACTCTCTCCAGGAGCTGTATGTCCCTCTTCAAGTGTGGTCTCCAGTACTGTACACAGTGCTCAAGGTGTGGTCTAACCAGTCCATTGCACAGCAGCAGAATCACTTCCCTGCTCCTAGAGGTGATCCCCCTTATGATGCATCCAACATCCTGTTTGCCTTGCTAGCCGCTCTTCTGCACTGCTCAGAGTTATTCATACATGCATCCACCATGACCCCTAGGTCTTTTTCCCCTGTTGAGGCCTCCAGCGCCTCCCTTCCCAGGGTGTACCTGTTTTTAGGGTTTCCCCAACCAAGATGTAGCACCTTGCACTTGGTGATATTGAAATTTAATTTCCATGTGTGAGCCCAGCTTTCCAGGGTGTCCAGGTCCCCTTGCAGTGCCAACCTCCCCTCTTCCCCCTCAACTACTGCTCCCATCTTGGAGTCATCAGTGAAGAGACTCATTTCACACGCTATACACTCCCTGATGTCCGATATGTATGCATTAAACAGGATTGGACCCAGGACCAAGCACTGTGGTACCCCATTAGTGACCTCTCTAGGGTTCAAGAGCTCCCCACCGACCACTACTCTCTGGGTGCATCCAGCTAGCCAGTTTTCAATCCATCTGACCATCAAAGGGCCTACTCCCAACCCCATCAGTTTCTCCACCAGACCATTGTGGGGGACAGAGTCAAACGCTTTGCTGAAGTCCAAGAATAATACATCCACAGGCTTTCCCCTGTCCATTTCTGATGTTACCCATTCATAGAACTCCACAAGATTAGTTTGACATGATCTACCTGGCACAAACCTATGTTGCCGACTATCCAGACCTCTCACCTCCTCCAAGTACACCCCCAATCATTCCTTTATTATACTCTCCATTAATTTTCCCACCACCGAGGTCAAATTGATGGGTCTATAGTTACCTGGTACCTCCCTCGACCCCCCCTTTATGGATTGGCATCACATGCCTCTCGTCAATCCCTTTGGTACCCTCCTGTCTCAAGTGACCTGTTGAAGAGCTCCGCCCAGGGTGCAGCCAGTATGTCCGCCCATCCCCATAGTACTTCTGATGAATGCCATCCAGCCCAGGAGATTTATCTTTTTTTAGGGCCTTGAGGGCTAACCACACCCTTTTGGTGGAGATAGCAACATCCATCCCCTCCACCTTACTGTCCTTTTTATCCTTATCCTGATGTGACACCCCTTGGGTACCTCTCCCTTCCTCTTGCTCCATTTCTGTTGCTTCCTTGATCCCACTCACTACTGCTTCTATCCTCATTGTGCCTTGCTTTATAGATATCCCATCCCCCTCCCAAGTGAACACAGAGGCGAAGTACTCATTTAATAACTCTGCCTGGTCCCTTCCCTCTTCCACCCACCCTCCTTCTGATCTCAATCTGCTGAGATGGCCCTTAGTTTTTCTCCACTCCACAATGTACCAGAAGAACCCCTGTTCCCCTCCATGTATCCCCTGTGCCTGCCGCTGCTCTTTACTGGACTTTGCCCCCCTCACCATCCAGGTGACTTTTCTAGATGCAAGATGGTACATTTCCTTTTCCCTATCCCCTCTTGTTGTTTTATATTTTTTGTAGGCCGCCTTCTTTTCTCTGACCACTACCTGAACCTCACTGGACCACCAGCATGGTTTATGTGACCTTGCTCCCTTATATTTCACCTTAGAGCAGGTCCTGACTGCCTCATGAAGTCCCCGTTTTATGACCTCCCATATCTTTTCCACATTTGTCATTGATGTAATCCCCTTCAAGTGATCCTTGAAAATATTTCCCATGCCCACAAAGTCTGCCCCCCTGAAGTCTACTGCCAGTGTCCTAGATCTTCCCCCCTTCCCCCATGCTTATTTGAAACCAGACAGTATTGTGGTCGCTCCCAGTCAGGGATCCTCTACAACCAGGTCCCTTACCAGATCCCCATCTGCCAGAACCACATCCAGGACATGCCCCTCCCTTGTGGGCTCCATCACGTGCTGTGTTAAGAACACATCCTGGAAGCCATACAGCAGCCTCTGCTCCTTGGCCACCTTAGAGGACATGGTTCCCAAGTTTGTGCCTGACATATTAAGGTTCCCCATCAACACCACTCCTTCCCCTTTTGGTCCACACTGGGCAATGATGTTGTCCAGCAAACCATCCTCCAGAACATCACCTATCCCATGGGGCCTATGTACTACACCCAGCTTGACCTTACCTCCTGCTGGGGTTCTTAAGGTGACCCATAAGGCCTCCATGTTTCCCTCTGCCTCTTCTACCCTAACAATTTCTATGTCATCTCTAATGAACATAGCCACTCAACCCCCTCTGCCCTGCTTTCTATCCTTCCTAAGCATAGTGTACCCCTGCATGTTTAGGTCCCAGTCATGGTTTTTGTTGGCCCACGTTTCCTTGACCACCGCCACATCCACTCCCCCCTCAAAAAGCATGGTCTGGAACTCTGGCAACTTGTTTCCCAAGCTCCTGGCATTTACTAACACCACCCCCCACCCCTTAACCCCGATCCCCTTTGTCGAACCCCACCCAGGTTCCTTATACTTCCATCCTCCCTCTGCTCCTCCTGAAATCTCCTTCCCCAGTCTGTTTCCCTCCTCTTGGGTTTGAAGGCTACTCCCTCATCTGGAGGAGAGGGCTTCTGTAAGCCCTCCCTTAACCTCCCCTCACAAGTTTAAACCCCATCTTTCTTGAATGTAGTCAGCCACCCCCTGTTTAAGGACTTCCTTCCCTAACGGGGCTCGATGAAGCCTGTCCTTGGCATACAGTCCCTTATCCTCCAAAACTCCTTTCCAGTTCCCTAACACCCCCAACTCACTCTCTTCACCTGACTTCCCGAGCCAGTCATTAACCTCTGTGGATCTTCATTTTTTTCTCCACTGAGGCCTTTGGTACTGGCAAGATCTCTGAAAAGGAAATGTTGCATCCATTATCCCGACAGACTCTGGCAAGTTCTTGGAACCTTGCTTGGATTTCCAAAATGCTATTTCCCTCTAGATCATTAGTTCCCAAATGCACCAAGAAATCTGGTTTCCCTCCACAATCCCTAACAAGTTCATACACCATGAACTTTGCTTTGTGCACTGTCAGCCCAGAGATACTCACTACCTTCACCTGGCTGTGGCATATACCCCCCGTCCCTACCACTGGATACCCCTAATCATCGAGTCTCCCAATAACAGAACCTTAACACCACCATCATCCTTATGGTTACCTCCACTATGCGCTCTCAACCCCTCATCCCCACCTTTATTCGTGATCTCAATTCCATGGGAGTCTTCCTGCCTTATTAGAGACACCCTTGTCACCCTCCCCTTTCTGCCTCCCTTGTTATTTTACCCACTTAACTCAGACCCCCCCAATAGGTGTCCCCTTTAACCCTCTCTTATCCGAACCATTTATCCTGGTCCTGATGGTTTCTCCTTCCCCCACACCGCCATCCTCCCCCCTTGTAATAGTACCCCTACCTCCAGAGGCCCTCTGTGGGTCCCCTATACCTAGGGCCCCATCCTTGGTACAAACCCCTCTGCTGAAGGGGGGCCACTTCCCTGCCTCCTTGTCTCCCAGTTTCTCTCCAGTCATGCTTTTCTCCCTCATGTCTGCAATATGTTGCCTCTCCCCCATCTGCTTAACATTTATGTTTCCCCTTCTCCCTCTGGGACTATTTCTATCCTTTCCATTGCCGGTCTGTGATGCCCTATGGGTGTCCGACTCCCTCCCCCCGGCCTCTGTATCAGTTTCCTCATTTCCACCAACCCCTTCCTCCCCTTCTAGGTTGCTTAGTAGCTCAAATTTATTGTAACACTCTATGCCAGCCTCAATCAAGTAACCTGAGTTTCCCCTGACTGCCCCTCTAAACTGCCCCTCTTCCTCCTCTCTAGCCCTGTTCTCCTTAGGAGCTCCTTTCCCACAGTCTGCTCTTTCAGGCTTCCCCACAACAGCCCCTCCTGACTGTTCCCCCTCCACTCTCTTTATATTCAGAATGTTTACCCCATACATTTTCCCCTTAGCGTCAACATCCCTATCTAAGGGTCCTCTTTTACCTAATATTGCTTGCTGTAACATAACGTCCTGTAATTTCTGATCATTGCCCCAGCCTCCACTCAGCCGCACCCTTCTGCCACCCATATCCACACCCCTTATCCTTGGACACCCCCCAACTCCCCCAGCTTACTCCTTAACCAATATACTTCACTCCTGAAACAAGATAGCAGTCTATAGAGTGGGCAGCCTCCCTCTTGCCAGACCCAATTGAGAATTATTGCCATCCCACAGCCTATGCAGCCTACAACACTTCCAAAGATGCCTGCCATGGTGCAATGTGGCCACCCTGTTTGTCCCTCTCTTTTCATAATGGCACACACCCCTTTTCTCAGTCCCTACCCCCTGGAATACAGTCTCTCTAGCTATACTGATTGCAGTTATTTATGAACCCAATTTCAACCCCACCAATAAAGTTCCCAAGTCTCACAAACACATACAGTCCAGTGTGTGTCCAGTCCCACTAACAGCGTGTGCATGCAGACATCAGGTACCATATGATGTCACAGGCCCACCAGTTCCTGTTGCTTAAAATTTCAATCGCAAACAGAAATGCACAGCCCTTCAATCCCAACTCCCAGTGGCTTTTCAGTATTTAAGAACACCTACAAAACAGGGTGGGTGGGAGGCTCTACCACCACCAGGCAAACATCATATTTAATTTCACTCTAATTATCACTGCCAAACAAGTGTTCCCACCCCAGCACACAAGCCCCAATAGTTACAATATCACAGCCCAAGTAACAGTTCTAACTCAAAGTAGTAATTTTTAAAACACACAACTAATTTCAAGTCCAAAACTATTCAAATATTTCAGTTAAAACAGAAGATAAAACCAAACCTCTTTCCCGAACAACCTCCTACTTCTGTTTCCAGGTGGACAATGAAGACAAAGATGATTCTTGTAATTACCCCTTCCCCTAACACCAGGCAAACATCACATTTAAATTTCACTCTAATTATCACTGCCAAACAAGTGTTCCCACACCCAGCACACAAGCCCCAAATAGTTACAATATCACAGCCCAAGTAACAGTTCTAACTCAAAGTAGTAATTTTTAACACACAGAACTAATTTAAAGTACAAAACTATTCAAATATTTCAGTTAAAGCAGAAGCTAAAACCAAACTTCTTTCCTGAACATTTCCCAGTGTAGTCCAAAAGGGGAAGGAGTGGTGTTGATGGGGGACCTTAATATGCCAGGTACAAACTGGGGAACCATGTCCTCTAAGGTGGCCAAGGAGCAGAGGCTGCTGAACGACTTCCAGGATGTGTTCTTAACACAGCATGTGATGGAGCCCACAAGGGAGGGGCATGTCCTGGAGTGGTTCTGGCAGATGGAGATCTGGTAAGGGACCTGGTTGTAGAGGATCCCCTGACTGGGAGCAACCACAATACTGTCTGGGTTCAAATAAGCATAGGGGAGGGTGGAAGATCTAGGACACTGGCAGTGGACTTCAGGGGGGCAGACTTTGTGGGCATGGGAAATATTCTCAATGATCACTTGAAGGGCATTACATCAATGACAAATGTGGAAAAGAGATGGGAGGTCATAAAACTGGGACTTTATGAGGTAGTCAGGACCTGCGCTAAGGTGAAACATAAGGGAGCAAGGTCACATAAACCATGCTGGTGGTCCAGTGAGGTTCAGGTAGCGGTCAGAGAAAAGAAAGTGGCCTACAAAAATTATAAAACAACAAGAGGGGATAGGGAAAAGGAAATGTACCATCTTGCATCTAGAAAAGTCACCTGGATGGTGAGGGGGCAAAGTCCAGTAAAGAGGAGCGGCAAGCACAGGGGATACATGGAGGGGAAAAGGGGTTCTTCCGGTACATTGGGGAGCAGAGAAAAACTAAGGGCCATCTCAGCAGATTGAGACCAGAAGGAGGGTGGGTGGAAGAGGTGAGGGACCAGGCAGAGGTATTAAATGAGTACTTCACCTCTGTGTTCGCTCAGGAGAGGGATGGGATATCTACAAAGCAAGGCACGATGGGGATAGAAGCAGTAGTGAGTGGGATCAAGGAAGCAACAGAAATGGAGCAAGAGGGAGGGAGAGGTACCCCAAGGGTGTCACATCAGGATAAGGACAAAAAGGACATTAAGGTGGAGGGGATGGATGATGCTATCTCCACCAAAAGGGTGTGGTTAGCCCTCAAGGCCCTAAAGAAAGATAAATCTCCTGGGCTGGATGGCATTCATCAGAGAGTACGATGGGAATTGGCAGATATACTGGCTGCACCCCTGGCAGAGCTCTTCAACAGGTCGCTTGAGAAAGGAGGGTACCTATGGATTGGCAAGAGGCACATGTGGTGCCAATCCATAGAAGGGGGGTCGAGGGAAGTACTAGGTAATTATAGACTCATCAGTTTGAACTCAGTGGGTGGGAAAATTAATGGAGAGTATACTAATGGAACGATTGGGGGTGTACTTGGAGGAGGTGGGAGGTCTGGATGGTCGGCAACATGGGTTTGTGCCAGGTAGATCATGTCAAACCAATCTTGTGGAGTTCTATGAATGGGTAACATCAGAACTATACAGGGGAAAGCCTGTGGTTGTATTATTCTTGGTCTTCAGCAAGGCGTTTTACTCTGTCCCCCATAATGTTCTGGTGGAGAAACTGATGGGGTTGGGAGTAGGCCCTTTGATTGTCAGACGGATTGAAAACTGGCTAGCTGGATGCACCCAGAGAGTAGTGGTTGGTCGGAAGCTCTCGAACCCTAGAGAGGTCGGTAGTGAGGTACCGCAGAGCTCTGTCCTGGGTCCGATCCTGTTTCTTGTATACATATCTGACATCAGGGAGGGTATAGGGTGTGAAATGAGTCTCTTCGCTGATGACTCCAAGATGGGAGCAGTAGTTGAGGGGGAAGAGGGGAGGTTGGCACTGCAAGGGGACCTGGACACCCTGGAAAGCTGGGCTCACACATGGAAATTAAATTTCTATATCACCAAGTGCAAGGTGTTACATCTTGGGCAGGGAAACCCTAAACACAGGTACACCCTGTGAGGGGAGGCGCTGGAGGCCTCAACAGGGGAAAAAGACCTAGGGGTCATGGTGGATGCATGTATGAATAACTCTGAGCAGTGCAGGAGAGTGGCTAGCAAGGCAAACAGGATGTTGGGATGCATCGTAAGGGGGATCACCTCTAGGAGCAGGGAAGTGATTCTGCTGCTGTATAATGGACTGGTTAGACCACACCTTGAGTACTGTGTACAGTACTGGAGACCACACTTGAAGAGGGACATACAGCTCCTGGAGAGGGTACAGAGGAGGGCAACTAAGATGATACGAGGAGTAGGGGATTTGACGTATGAGGACAGACTTGAGGAGCTCTGCCTGTTTTCATTGGAAGAGAGGAGAGATGGTGGGATATGACTGAAGTCTTCAAGTACCTCAAGGGAATAGATAGCGTAAACATGGATGGGATCTTTAGACTAAAGCAGGGGAGGTATCACCAGAGGGCATGGTTTGAAGTTGGACGGTGGAAGGGTGAGGGGGGATAAGAGGAGGAGGTTTTTCTCTGAGAGGGTAGTGGACCCTTGGAATGCGCTGCCTGGAGAGCCGGTTCAGAGATCCACAGTGGAGGGCTTCAAGAGAGGGTGGGACAGACACAGAAAGTGGATGTATCAGATGATGGCCTGGCCCAGGGGGGTGGGGATGGATGATAGAGGTTTCTGTAACACAAGGGGGGGGGCTCACCTCCCAACTAGGTATCTGAGGTTCGAGCACACTCAATAGACCGTAAGGCCTAATCTACTGGCAATTAGTATGTTAGTATATCACTGACTGACACTGTGGTACTGCACTTCACATAGCTCGGTGTTTGTTTCAATCCTAGATTGACCTTCTGTGAGCACATAGACTGGGCAATCAAATAAAAAAAACTGAATTTACTGTACTGAAATCACAACTGGCCAGACCTCCAAACTAGAAAGCACCTGAATAAGCAATCACTTCTGCCACTACGAGAGTAAATTGCAAATGAAGTCTATAGTTCAGCAAACACCACAGTATTGCATAAGGTCACACTGATGTGTAATAATATTCATAGGTTTGCACTAAAATGCAACAGAATGGCTCACAACTACTAGTTGTACTTGAGCCTAAAATTATTCCTTCAGACAATAGATGTGAATTAAATGTAACCTCTTGTCTCCACAAGTGCATCCATGGCCTTTATCCTTCTTATCTCAATGACTCCTTTCAAGTCTTCACAGTCCTATCACTTCAGATCTCAGGGAAATGATCAATTTCAAATACCAATGATGCATAAAACAGTTGGAGAAAAGGCCTTCACCTCTGCTGTTCCCACTAGCTGAAATGCTCCTTCAGACACCATTAAATCTGCCAGACATATATTGCACTTGAAATGAGCTATGTACAATCATCTCTCCAATCCATGTGACTGTCCCTAGTTTGAGTTCTCATCACAATTTGACATGTGGTATGGTACTAACAAGCCATCCTCCTCTTCTAGCTTTATTTATGACTCTCCCCACACCACACACACAAATACACATGTACCCCCAGACCCTGTTTTGGGTTTATAGTGGACCATGTCCAGGACTGGGAAAGTGGTGGGAACAAAGTTGTTTGCTCAATGCAAGGAGGTAAATAAATGGCACCACAGGTGAAGTGAAGGAGTTTTAGAGAGAAGAGGGAGCCTTAGAAACATAGAAACATAGACTTTGATGGCAGATAAGAACTGCTTGGCCCACCCAGTCTGCCCATTTCCCTACCTACTGGATAAGCTGCAGATTCTGTTAACCAACAGCCTACTTCCTCCTACCCCCCCACTATAATTGCCTTATTAAGTCTGCCCCATGCATTCTTGAATTCCCCCACTGTTTTTGAACCCACAGCCTCCTCAGAAAGGCTGTTCCATGCGTCCACCACCATCTCTGTGAAAAAATACTTCCTCACATTGCCCCTGAGCTTCACCCCCTCTATCTTCAGACTGTGCCCTCTTGTTCTTGCACATCTCTTTTTCTGAAAGATGCTACCCTCTTGGACTTTGTTGATTCCCTTGAGGTACTTGAAAGTTTCTATCATGTCCCCCCTTTCCTCAGGTATACATATTAAGCTTCTTTATTCTCTCTTCGTATGGTTTCTGAGTGCGGACCCTGCACCATTTTTAGTTGTCCTGTTCTGGACTGCCTCCATCCTGTCTATGTTCTTGCAGAGATGGGGTCTCCAGAACTGCACGAGTACTCCAGATGGAGTCTCACCAACTGTCTGTACAGAGGGATGACAACTTCCTGTTTTCTACTGGTGATGCTCTCCTCTGCATCCCAGTATCCCCCAGCCCTCACTACTGCCTTCTCATATTGCCTGCTTACCTTTAGGTTGTCGGATATGACTACCACCAGGTCCCCCCATTGTGTACTCTTCCCCTGGGTTTTTGTTTCACAGGTGCATTAATTTGCACTTTTTTACATTGCATCTAAGCTGCCTTACTTTTGACCATTCCTCCAACCTTACCAAGTCCCTTCTCATCCTGTCCACCCCCCTTGTGTATCAGCCCTGTTGCATATCTTTGTGCCATCTGCAAAGAGGCATACGTTTTCTTCCAGTCCCTCTGAAACATCACTTATAAAGCCATTACAGAGGACTGGCCCTAATACTGAACCCTGTGGTACCATGCTAGTAACCCCCCTTTCTTTGGAGTGGACTTTGTGTACTATTACCCTCTGTGTCCAGTTGTCCAGCCAATTTTTTACCCATGCTATCACCCTGGGACCCACTCCCAGTCTGGCTAACTTGTTTATTAATCTTTTGTGTGGGACTGTGTCAAATAACTCGCTAAAGTCTAGGTAGGCCATGTCCACAGCCCCTCCCTGGTCTACTACTTTGGTCACTCAGTCAAATCTATTAGATTAGTCTGAAATGACCCTCCTGCTGTGAATCCATGCTGCCTTGGGTTCTGTGCCCCACTGGCCTCTAGGTACTCAAAAATTCTTTCTTTCAGAAATGATACTCAACAATTCTTTCTTTCAGAAATGATTCTATCATTTTCTGAAAGGTCCTGCAGTCACACATTGCAAAAATATGCACTCAGAACCAATAAGGGGGTGCTTAAGTGGAAAAGAAAACAGTCTCACTTTGGCAGTAAACTTATCACTCACACACTAACCAAATAATGTCACTGGCACAAAAATATAGTGCAAACTGAGTGACAATTTTTTAAATAAAATTTACATGTAAGATAGATAAGACACTACTCTTGAAAAAATGTTACAAGAATGAAACCTTGAGTTTTGCTGCTGTCACCTTGGGCATCTTAACCATCTTATATGTGTAAGTTTTATTAATAAAGTTGTCACTCAGTTTAATTTTTTGCACTATACTTTGTGACATTATTTGGTTAGTGGATGAGTGTTATGTTTTTCTGTTAAAATGAGCCTTGCAGCAGCAAGTTGGCTGGGTTCCCTTTGGATGAGACTGAGATTGGCAGTGGGGAACAGGAGTGGCTCTACTATCATGTACCAATCTTCATTGCGACCTGGCCAGGCCTGCGCCAGGTGACTCCTAGGTGGCTGGGAGCCCAGTGTTTCACTGGTCCCATTAGGTCAACAGGTGTCAGGCCTTGCAAGGCCACCGATGCACCAATACCTTTTGTTGATCCCTGAGAGGACATACTGGAACTGTAGCTCGGCAAAGCTGCCGTTGGACAAGAAGTGTAAACCAAGCCTTCAGAACTACTACAACAAACACCCCTACTACACCCTCAGAGTAGAAATTAATAAACCATGTTAAAATGAATTAAGTAATGTACAACTTTCATTAACCTGAGTTGTACATCTCAAGGGCACTCCAATAAAGCCCCTCAACCACCTTTCCAAGTAGATTCGAATCCCACTATCATAGGTTTTTAGTAATATAATTTTACATAATTTAGCGGACCATCTCCAATTTGATTTATTAGATTATTGTCACTAGTATCAATATTGAAAGGTTTTATTGCTCTATATGTATTGAGTGAATATCTGCATTGATGATTATTAACAATATCCTTTTTTCTCCTTTCTCTTTTCAGTCTGTGGGACCATATCTGACATCCTCTTTTTATCTTTTTGTCATCTCTCTGACCTTCAACTAGCAGAGCTGGTAAGACTGATGCTGGGCCGCTATACTTGTACTATTAGAATTTGGGGCATATAATAATGGGGCAATCACAGCGCCTTACAGTACAGATGACAGTGTTTTCTATCCTTTTTGTGCCTCTTAATCATCTCCCTAACCAAGGACATTCATATCTCTTTTAAAATTTTTAATTGTGGGGTTATTTGAAGAAATACCCTCCATACCACCCCTTCACTTTTCTATTAATATGGCATTAATATTATATCATAATTGTACTGTTTTCTATTATTTTTATGGGTACAGTATGGTATATGAGGTACACCTGTAAAATGAATTTTGAGATATATGTTTATACTCCTAGCTCTGAGAGCCACACTATTGTACCAGGTACTACACACCAATAATGATACAGTATCTTTAAATTATACTGGGTACTTAAGTGTGGCCCTATCACCTGTAAGCCCACTCCCTGACAAAGACTCGAGTGAGTCAAAGCGCCGTGGTGTTCGGGTTGGAGGTAGCTATGTCATGACTAGTAGCCACTGAGCTAAAGCTAAGTAAACTTGTTTTTTAATTATACTATGCAGCTTTTGGATGTACTGATGGACTGATATATTTTTTTTCATGGAATAAATGACATGAAGCAGAATAGCAACTTGTTACATAGTGTATACTTTCTACTCTGAGTGTGCAGCAGGTATGCTTGTTGTAGTAGTTTTGAAGCCAGGAGTGAGCGCCTCCCTTCTGCAACAGCACCACTTCACTTCTGTGAGTGCTGTTGATTTTGTGTGTGTTCTATAAATCAAGACTTCAGCCGGAATCTCAAACCCAGTTCTAGATGAGTTTGGGATCAAATTGATGTCTAAGGGCAGTACTTTTGTGAAGGAACACCCCTCAACAGTGGGAAGAGAGTTGCCACGGATCCCTATCAGTCAGAAAACGTGAGCTATAGTCCTGGTCAGGTTGAGTAATTACCATATCAATATGTTCTTGCTCATTGGCATAAAGGATGCTAAATTCAGGACTTGGCTTGCATGGAACGAACTATGGAGCTCATGGACTGAGTCACAACCATCAATTCATGCTGCAATCTGTTTGATTATTGCTGCTGTTATGTTTGTTTGCTTCACTGTTACTGGATTACACGAACCACGTGTCTCTCACTAACGGTCTTACCTATCTGACTTTATGTAAAATCTGAACTCAACTTTAGATATTTGCAGTTATAAAAATGTCATGAGAACAACTCTTCTACTTGTAAGCCCCCCTTTGAGAGCTTACTATTTAAATTTTGTAGCCACTGTGTCTGGAGCTGGGCCCTGCCTGCTGGCGGGGAGGGGGGGCTCACCCCAGAGGGTTTAAAAAGGGAGGGTTTTGACACAAAAAAAGGGAGAGCTGGGAGAGAGGAAGAGAGAAGAGGTGGCCTGTGTGTGCTCAGCCATAAGGGCCGAGGTTTGGGGCTGGGGTGGGCCGTTTGCCACCCCGGCCCACCACCTTTGAAGACTGGCAGTAAATGTAGCAGTTCTGGAGTACGCCTGGGAGCTTGAGCCAGTGAGGGGGACCACCTGTGACAATTTTGGGGAGCTGGAACCTAGAAAGTCTAAGTGTGACCCACCTTGTGATGTCTGGCACCAAGGTGGGGCAGTACAGATGGGTCTTGGTATCCTTGTCCGTGGGACGAGAGCAAGTGGAGTCCTGGGGAGTGCCAGGCCATTGGGGTGATGCGATGGTGGCAGCCTGTACTGTAGGGAAGGTAGTGGTGGCAACCTGTATCCCTTTCTGTGTGGCACAGTGGTCTGGCCAGGGAGCATGTCCTGTAACCTATGCAGCCAAAGAGGGGAAAGTGTTCTAGGTCTCTGGGATCGTCAGGGCCCTGCTGGTGCTATGATGTCCTGGGATGCTCAAAGCTTTGCACTGGCTTCAGCAAGAGTGAACTTAGCCATTTCTTTTGGGTCTCTGTTTGTAGGCAGACCATACATGTTTAGGGAGAACTCCAGGATCAAACCACTGCAGCAGGGATTTGGGACCAGCTGTAATAAGCTGCATTCAAGTCTGTAGCTATATTTGTGGTGCCCAAAAGGTTGTCTGAGAAAGGAAAAGTGAAGCCATGTAATGTGTGGGAGAGAAGTTTGGAGGGAAGATCATTTGTGTCCTGTTTCGGCCTGCTGCAAAGTACTGCTACCAGGATTTGCAGAGCCTCCTTGGCTCTGAGGGAAGCACTGTAGAATAAGCTTTTGGGAAACAAACATTTACTACAGACTGTATTGGGCTCTGTGCCCATAAACTTGCCCACCATTTAATTATGCATCCCACTCTCTATGGAGTGGATTTATCAGTTTTTGCACAATTAAATAATTTTTTTTCTCTTACTCCTGAGTGGACAATGGACTTAATTAATGCACTTTGTGATTTAACTAAGTTTGCCCCTGCAGCAGCAGATACCCCATTCTTTGAACTGCCTGCACCCTCCCTTAAGACCACTAATTGGAACCCATGTAACGAGTTTTAATTTCTGGGACTGTGGTTCTGGCTGCAAGTGCCTCCCTTCCCCTAACTACCATCAGGAATACCCCTAGACACTGGGAGGGGGGCTTACATACTGCTTTACCCTCTGTGGCCCTCTTGTAATCAAGGTGCTTGATGAATGAATCATTTAACATTTATGTATGACTTGGTCCTCGGGGTTTGGTCTCCCTATGATATGGATAGCAGGCAAGGGTTCTCATCCAGAATCTCAGATAAAGTCTTCACTCTATAGGGGATTGGCAGGGGATATCTAATTACTACACAAAGTGCTTGTGAGGCACACTTGGGGTGTCACAGTTTTAGTTCAGTGGATTTTTTTTTTAAATATTTCTCTAGGGCTTTTCTCCTCAGTCATTATTGTCTTCCGGGGATTTGCCCTGATCCCAGGGATATATACCCTGTTCTGACCTGGTGACCCTTGGTCTACCTGCGTCCAACCCCAACCCAGACATATCCCATAACTTCCCCTTGTGACAGGGAAGAGTTGTCCTCCACCCGGGGCAGCCTCCACCTTATCAATGTCCTTCCAGAGGTGGGGCGGTGGGGCCCTCTAGAACTGGACACAGTACTCAAGACGGGGTCTTACCAGTGATCTGTACAGGGATAATATTATCTCCTTCTTTTTACTGGTGATACACCTCCCTATGCACCCGATCATCCTGATAGCCTTCCCAACTGCCTTACCACCCTTGGCTACCTTCAGGTCATCAGAAATAATTACCCCCCAGGTCCCTTTCCTGTTTGGTGGTTGCCAGTACTTCTCCTCCTGATTGGTATATAGTCCCCACCCCAGGTTCTGTGTCCCAAGTGCATGATTTTGCATTTTTTGCACTGAAACCCAGTTGCCAAAACCTTGACCATTCTTCCAACTTTTTCAAATCATCCCCCCCCCAACCCGGTGTGTCTACTCTGTTGCAGGTTTTTGTATCATCTGGGAATAAGCATACTTTCCCTTCTAGCCCTACTACAATGTCACTAACAAACACATTGAAGAGGACCAAACCTAGTACTGAGCCCTGAGGCACCCCGCTAGTCACCTATCCTTCTCCATGATGGACACCATTTACCACCACCCTCTGACTCCTGTGCTTAACCAGCTTCTTACCCAGTTTATAACTTTTTGATCCACTCCCAGACAGGGCAGCTTGTTCACCAGCCTTCTACGTGGAACGGTGTCGAAGGCCTTACTGAAATCCTGTTAGGCTACATCTACTGCTCCTCCCTGATTCACTACTATGGTCATCCAGTCAAAGAACTCAATCAGCTTTGTCTGGCAAGACCTCTCCCCATGAAATCATGTTGCCTTAGATCCTTTAATTCACTAGTCACAAGGTATTCCACTATCCTTTCCTTCAGTAGTGTTTCCATTACTTTGCCCACTACCGAAGTCAGCCTGACAGGTCTGTAATTTCCTGCTTCCTCCCTGTTTCCACTTTTGTGAAGTGCAGTGGCAGAGGAATAGCCAGTGCAGCCGGTGCAGTGGCACAGGGGCCCGACACACGTAGGGGCCCATAGTAAAAATCAAGGATTTATTACTCAGCAATTCGGATCGCGATTGCGTTTATTCGCATTGTCTTTTTTGACACTGTCTGTGCATGACTGACTCACTCAGCTGCTGCAAGACTCTGTCAGTCACACAAGCCTGCCGACTCCAAGTTTTCTGCCACCACCACCCCCTGACTGCAGATGGCAGCAGTGCAGCACTGACCATAGAGTTGTGGGAGTTAACTGGAGGGACGTGTCACCGTCGCACACTGTCCACGTAGCAGCAGCGCCACCTCCCCGTACACAAACAATAACAAGTAAAAGAAAAGTATGTAAAGAAAGATGGACCGACCGTGGCAGGTGGCAGCTAGTGATCGCGAATTGGTGCTGTTGCTGTGTGTGTGTGTGGAGCCGGAGGCTGGGAGTCCAGGACTACTGGGAGTTGGCTGGAGCCGGAGGCGAGGAGGAGGAGGTAGGATGATGGATCAGGTCAGGATGGATGCTGCTAACATGAACTTCACTGACAATGCTTGCAATTGCTGCCACCACAAGTTTAATTTGCTTGTTCTTTTCTTGCCCTGGTGGCTGGCTCCTCCCTTGCCCTAATAATGCCCTTGCTTAGTGGCTGTTAACTTGTTTTTCTAACTATAGTCCAGTCTCTCCGGAGACTGACCGAGTGAGTGAGTCACTGCTTCAGTTCTTCTGGCTGCCTGGCTGAGTTGACCCAGTCCCTCCCAACTCCCTCCAGCAGCACTTGTGAGTGACTTGAGTGACTTGTCTGTACTCTTTCGACTGCAGGCTCGCTGCGCTGCAGCAGCATTAGTTGAGTTGGTATTGGGCCCCTCACCCTTCGTGATTTTGTTTTTTTGTTTATTTATGTTCTGCTGCAGCACTGCCTGGCTGGGCGGGGGGAATTAAAATCGGATGGAAGGAATCGGGGGGGGGCCCTGCCGGGGGGTGGGGTTGAGGCGTCGTTATGGGGCTGGGGGCCCAAAATTATAACCTGCACTGGGGCCCATCTTTCTCTTCCTCTGCCCCTGATGAAGTGGGACCACATCTGCCCTCCTCCAGTCCCTCAGAACCTCCCCTCTTTCTAATGATAAGTTGAACAGAGTTGTCAGATGTGCGACCAGCACCTCTTTCAGCTCCCTCAGTATCCTGGGGTGCACTCCATCAGGTTCCATTGCCTTGCCTACTTTTAATTGTGCTGGTACCTTAGAGACTTTCTCCTCTGTAAAAGGACTGGTGTCCACTTCCCTGCCATTAATACCCTTGTCCCTTATCTTTGGCCTATCACCTACCCCTTCTTCTATAAATGTTAAACAAAAGTATTTGTTCAAAATGTCTGCCTTCTTTTGGTCCTCCTCCTCCTCGCAAGCCTTTTTTTCCCTTTTATCCTTACTATTTCTTCTCTTGATCTTCCTCATCCCTCTTGTATATCTAAAGAAAGTTTTATCCCCTTCTTTTACTGATTGAGCAATATCTTCCTCTGTTTGTGTCTTTGCACGTCTAACTTCCTTCCCTGCCTCCCTTTGTTTCTCCTGGTAGTTTTCCCAATTCTCCTCCTTCTGTGTCTTTTTGTACTTTCTAAATGCTAGGTTTTTTTTTGCTTTTACTTTTTCTGCTATGTCTTTAGAGAACCACAGTGGTCTCTTTTTATGTTGGCTCGCACATGTGCAGCCAACATATTGGGGTAGTAGCACATTTGGAGGCACGGTTACTGTTGGGCGAATGCAGGGCACGCATCCGTAGGTGTGTCCCTCATTCCCCAATCAGCCTGCTTGCTGACACCACACCATGCGGGTGAGCACATCTAAGAAAAGGTCTGCTGCAATGCGAGCAAAGCTCATCACATGCAACGGACCTCCCAACGTGCTTATCCTGCTGAGACAGAAAAAAAAACATGGCGGCACACTGCCAGCCATAATGCTGACTTCAGGGGTGCCCAATCCCCCTGTTGGCATGCCCTGCCCCCAATGTATGTGCCGACAGGGGAGCACACTCCCAGTCAGCATGAAACACTCCACCTGCCATTTGTTATATGCCGGGGGGGTGCCCAATCCCTCTTGGCTCTTGCCCCCCCGCTTTCCTTGTGTGCTGATGGGGGTGCCCAATCCCCCATTGGCTAAAGCATTCCCCAAAAAAACACTTAGGTGGCATGCTGGGTGCCCAACCCTATGTGCCAAATCCCCTGAAAAATAAAAACAGTCCCGCAATATTTTTTTTTTAACCTGTGAAAAAAGAAAACAGTCCCTCGCCGTCTCCCTGCCTCCTCCTGCAACCTGCACCCACCCTCTGTGCACCTTGCCTTCCCACACACCCCCCTCAACCCATTCTTACCTCTGGAGTCCAGCGCGACGATCTTCAGTGGACCAGGAACATGTCTGCACTCTTCAAAGCTGACCGCGAACTGAAGAAATGCCGGTAAGCTGTGTAATGGCATAAATAGGGTTTTTTCAACTTTGGTACATATCTCGGGCATTTTTTGGAATTTTTGCACCAAATTTAAACATGGGGTTATTTGGACTCCCTCCTCATGAATTCAGTCATTGTTATGGCATTATTCAGTTCCAAAAGGTGATTTTGCAGTCACCACGTGGAATCAGCTTTCAGGACAGAATAATGAAACGACAGTGCCACTGTTCATGAGGGGGGCTCTCAGAAAGCCTATGTTGCAAATTTGGTGGAAAAATTCCAAAAATGGCTGTTTTATGAGCGTGCGCTGCACTGCTTCCATGCATGCTGGGAACTTCATGCATTTGTAATATTTTCACTCCAAAATTAGCAAACCCAGGGGAAGAGTACACAATGGGGGGTGAGATACTAACAACAACAAAAATGGAAAGGGACCTGGGGGTAGTCATATCAGATGACCTAAAGGTGGGCAAGCAATGTGAGAGGGCAGCAAGGAGGGCTGGGGGGATACTGGGATGCATAGGGAGAGGCATCACCAGTAGAAAACAAGAAGTTATTATCCCTCTGTACAGACAGCTGGTGAGACCACATCTGAGTACTGTGTGCAGTTCTGGAGACCCAATCCGCAGACATACAGACAGGATGGAAGCTGTCCAGAGGAGGGCACTAAAATGGTGCAGGGTCTGCACGAAGACGTATGAAGAGAGAGACCTAAGGAGCTTAATATGTATAGCCTTGAGGAAAGGAGGGAGAGGGGACATGATAGAAACTTTCAAGTACCTCAAGGGAATCAACAAAGTCCAAGAGGGTAGCATCTTTCAAAAAAAGAGGTGTGCAAGAACAAGGGGGCACAATTTGAAGATAGAAGGGGGCGGCTCAGAGGTAATTTAAGGAAGTATTTTTTCACAGACAGGGTTGTGGATGTATGGAACAGCCTTCCAGAGGAGGTTGTGTAGTCAAAAACAGTGGTGGAATTCAAGCATGCATGGGACAGTCATAAGGCAATTCTAGGGGGTGGGGTAGGAAGAAGTAGGCTGCTGGTTAACTAGGATCTGCAGCTTATCCATCAGGTAGGGAAATGGGCAGACTGGGTGGGCCAAGTGGTCCTTACCTGCCATCAAATTCTATGTTTCTATGTTTCTATGTTTCCTGATGAACAGTACAGCTGTCATTTTACATATCCTGGCCGAAATGTGTTTTTGCATGTCCGGCGCAGAATATCGCAGTCACTGTGTGAAATCAGTTTTCAGGATAGTTTGAGGAAATGACGGTGATACTGTTCATGAGCAGAGGTCTAAAAATGCCTATTTTGAAAATTTGGCACCGAAAGTCCATAAAATGACTGTTACAAGCGTATGTTGCACAGTTTCCATGCACCCTTGTAACTTTGCAAATTTGCAATATTTCCATGCCAGATTTTCAACACTGACATTTTTTCACACCTCCTTATGAACAGCACAGCAGTCATTTTTGATATCCTTCCCAAAATGTGTTTCCATACCTGTGGCACACAATGGCGTGGTCGCTGTGGGAAATCAACTTTTGGGACAGATTAACAAAATCACAGTGTCACTGTTCATGAGGGGAAGTCCCAAAATGCCTATGTTAAAAATGTGCCTAACAAACTCCCCAAAATATTTGGGTTACGGACGTGTGTTGCGCAGTTTCTATGCATGCTCATGACTTCACCAATTGTTCATATTTTCACTCCAGATTTTCAATGTTGCCATTTTTTTATGCCTCCTCATGAACAATACAGTTGTCATTTTCCACATCCTGCCCAAAATGTGTTTTTGTCCCTGTGTCGCCAAATGGCATAGCCACTGTGCAAAACCACCTCTCAGCTAACAAACTGATTGTGCCGCTTTTTATGAGGTGGGCTCACAAAAGCCCATGTTGGCAATTTGGAGTGAAAATACCAACATACACCTATTGTGTTAGGGTTCCCAACTGTAGCACCCCACCCTGTAGAGACTGACAGGCATCAGGGGTGTGACTTGGGATAATTGGCTGTAATGCTCAAGCCATTCCAACTCCACCCCCACCCTGCAGCCAGTGACAGGCATCGTGGTGTGCCTTGCAGTGTTTGGCCACTCAGTTCACCCCATTCTTCTATACTGCACCCACCTTAGTGTATTTCCTTATGGAATGGGGTAAGTATAACTCCCAAAGACCCCAAAGCACACCATGACACTTGTCAGTGTCTACAGAGTAGGGTGAGGTGCAATTTCATGAGTCGGTCTCTACAGGATGGGGGTGGGGTTGGTGTCACTTTAATACTCCACTACCATTCCTCTTATGCATCTGTAACTCCAGCACTACCAATGCCAATGCCAGCAAGACAACATTCGGCATTGACAAATGCTTGTTTTCTCTTGCCCTTGTTAACCTGACATGGAAACTTGTTGCTTTTTCATTGACACCCTTTATCTTTGCCCATATTTCTTTAATTCCCACCAGATCCTTTACCCCTGCCAGGGCATCCCTGATGCATTCTCCCATTTTCCTGAAATCAGCCCTCCTGAAGCCCAGGATCCTCGTTTTAGTGCGGCTCAGCTCTGGCCCAATTCTTATACTAAACTGCACTATACAATGATCACTGGAACCCAGGTTGCCACCCACATAACATCAGCAACACTGTCCCCATTTGTCAATACCAGGTCCAGTATCGCACACCCCATGAGTGGGCTTCTTAATTAGTTGCCTGAGGAACACCCCTTGCAGGGAGTTAAGGATGTCCCTACTTCTGACTGTTGCTGCAGCTGGTAGGCTCCAATCCATGTCTGGTAGACTGATGTGCCCCACCAGCACCACCTCCCCCTAGCAGGCCATCCTTTGGATGGCTTACATCATGCCCTTATTCACCTATCCCCCCTGGCTGGAGGTCTGTAGATCACTCCTATGTGTATAGTGGCCCCCTTATGTGTTTCCAGGGTGACCCACAGTACCTTAGAGCCTCTGTGCTCACCCTGTATTTCTGTGGCTTTTATTCTGCCCCTAACATGAAGAGGCACACCTCCCCCTTTTTTACCTACCCTGTCTTTTCAGAACAGAGTATATTGTACCCCGGTATGGCCATGCTTCAGCACATGAAGATCTCTCGGCTGTAATAAGAGGTCCTTGTGTGCTGCAGCAGCTAACCTGCATTTGCATGAAAAGAAAAAAAGAGCTGCTTTATAAAACAGCAATATGTACAGTTCTAAACTCTTTTAATAATGTTTGAACCTACAGCATTTAAGAATAATAGATACGGACTGTCTATTACGAGACTATAATATCATTGAGAGGTTCTGGGGACACGTGAACCTTGAAAGTAAAGCTCAAGATGTTTCAGCTTGTCCCCAGAACCTCGAGACTGGATTATAACTGAGTAATCACAGTACCCTGTTATTTTTTTTGTAATATATGGTTCTGAGACAGATTTCAATCTGCACTTACCATGTTTCTAAGTAAAGGCCCAATGATGTTGGGCTGTAAACAGGATGAACAATGTAACTTGTTTCAACAGGAACACCAAAATTCAAAACAGGAACAGTTTGAAATAGGAACCAAACTTCAAAAAAGAAACAGTTTAAACATTTTTTTTGTGGTTTTACACATTTTGCATCATTCATTGTATTTTGCTAAGTTTTAGCTATTTTTACGTTCGCTTGCGTGCATGCACAAGGAACGTCTTGCAACAGTATGACTTTTGGAGGTGTGTGACCCTCCTACCCAGTGCAGTGCTTAGTGTAGCAGGCACAACCCTACCAGACCAATACATGCTGAGCTGTGTATAACAGCAGTTTGGCTGTGTTGGTCTTCACTTCTAAGAAAAGGTCCGCTGCAATCAGTGGTGGTAGCGTGTATGCAATTAACATACGACGTCAGCCGAACTGCTGTCATACACAGCTTGGCATCAAATCCCTCCTGCTTCCTCCCTCTGCTAATGTCCTCCCCTCCCTCCTTACTGTTCTCTCCAGCCCCCACCTTGTGTGCCGAGAGGGGTGCCCAATCCCCCTCAGCTCATGCGCCCCTCCAGCACACTGTGTGGCCAATGGGGGTGCCCAATCCCCCATCGGCTGCAGCCTCCCCCCCCAAAAAAAAAAACAGTCGCCACACTGGGAGATCACCCCAGCATGCTCATGCTCCCCCCCACACACACATTGTATGGCCGGCTGGGGTGCTCAATCTCCGCTGGCTCCAGTCCCTCCCCCAAACATGTAGGTGGCATGCTGCGATCCCACCCCAGCATGCCAACAGCATCCATATATATTTTTTTTAATCCTGTGAAACAAGAAAACTGTCCCTCAGTGAGTCCCTTGCCCACCCTGCCAACCCATGCCCACCCTCTGCACACCCACCTCCCCACAACCCCTCACCTTGGTGGCACGCTGGGAGACCACCCCAGGATACCAAAAGCGTCCTTTTTTTTTTTAAATTCCTGTGAAACAAGAAAACGGTCCCTCGGTGAGTCCTCTGGCCCCCCAGCCAACCCATGCCCACCCTCCGTGCACTCCACCTCCCCACACCCCCTCACCCAATACTTACCTCCAGAGCCTGGCACGAAGGATCTTCGTGGACCAGGAACACATCTGCACTCTTCAAAGCTGACCATGAACTGAGGAAATACCGTAAGCTGTATAATGGCATAAAAGGGTTTTTCCAACTTAGGTGGATATCTCTGCCATTTTTTGACTTTTGCACCACATTTTAACATGGGGTTCTTGAACCCTTCTTATGAAATTGGTCACTGTCATGGTGTTATTTGGTCCCGAAAGGTGATTTCACGATCACTGCGTGGAATCACCTTTCAGGACAGATTAACGAAATGACAGTGTTGGTGTTCATGAGGTGGGATCTGAAAAAGCCTATGTTGCAAATTTGGTGAAAAAATTCCCAAAAATTACTGTTTCATGAGCATACATTGTGCAGTTTCCATGCACACTAGTAAGTTCGTGAATTTGTAATATTTCCACTTCAGATTTTCAACATTGCCGTTTGCCCACATATCTTTATGACCAGTACAGCTGTCATTTTTCACATCCTGGCCAAAATTTGTTTTTGCACTTCCGGTGTAGAATAGTGCGGTCGCTGTGGGAAATCATGTTCGGTACAGAGTAAGAAAATCACAGTGACACTGTTCATGAGCAGACATCCTAAAATTTCTATGTTGAAAATTCGGTGCAAAAATTCCAAAAAATTACTGTTTTATGAGTGTGCATTGCGCAGTTTCCAAGCACACTCGTAACTTCACGAATTTGTCATATTTTCACTACAGATTTTCAACATTTGCATTTTCCCACACCTCCTTATGAACAGTACAGCTGTCATTTTTCACATTCTGGCTGAAATGTATTTTCACACTTCCGGCGCAGAATAGCGTGATTACTGCGGGAAATCAGTGTTTGGTACACAGTAAGAAAATCATTGTGACAGTGTTCATGACCAGAGGTGACAAAATACCTATGTTGAAAATTTGGTGAAATGATTCCACTGAATGACTGTGTTATGAGCACGGGTTGCGCAGTTACCACACAGGCTCGTACCCTTGAGCATGCGCAAGGTGTTAGGGTACCTAAGACAGACACTTAAGAAGAATGAGGGTGAAATGTTGATCAGATGCAAGAGGAGTTGCAGAGAGGTACTCTGTTTGAATATGGATGCTAAAGGGACATTGATATAACTGGGGGGCTGCATAAATGCCAAACACCAATGCAAATACCTGCAAGTGAACGTTCGGCATTGACAAATGCTTGTTAAATCTGTGCTTGTCTCAGCTGTGGTGATCACTGGCTTTTCTTGTGCATGAAGGTTACAGTAAAAGCCGGCCCATGAGCAGCTGTGGTGAGTGTGCGTGGCCGAGGAAAGCTTGTTGTCTCATAGCACTACCTTGGAAAATCCTTCAATAGTAATATGAGATCTCATAATACTATGGATAGATTTTTATGATAGTATTACGAGGAATTTGTTGTATGAGTTTCGATGGTATTATTAGGGATATCAGTATATTACTATAAAGTAAAAAATAGTCCAACTGTAAACTACAGGGCTTATAATTCCATTTTGGGGTTCTGATGACATTTATAAATGGGTCTACTATGAAAACCCGAAACTCATTTTCCCGACCCACTGTTGCCTGAGCCCGGAATCCTGAACTCAAAATCCCGACAGTGGGATTTTGCACATTTTTCATGTTTTGGGGACTTTGTCCCCTGCACCCTCTGGAATTAATATAAAAACTCGGGGGGGCAAAATCCCACTGTTGGGATTTTGTGGTTCGGGACTTTGGGCTCAGGCAACAGTGGGTTGGGGAAACAAGTTTCAGGTTTCTGTACTGATCCCTTTATAAATCACCCCAGTGTCAGACTCATGGATTTTGATGTCACCAGAACCCCCAATGGAATTACAGCATTATAATTCACTGTTGCCCATCATTTTTTTCTGCATATGATACACAATATGCCTGTTTTCCTGATATTTTCTAAATCTTGTACTCTATGGTTTGGAACATTCAAAGAAATAATTTACAGTTAAGAACATGAATTTATTTTTTTCTCGGCTGCCCTAATTAGCATCTCACTCCAATCAACCAATCTCATGCATTGAAGCACAAGCTGATTCATACAGCTGCACTACATTTTGGGTCATGAGCAGTTTCAAAGTGACACCTCACTACTTAAACAAACTCTAGCCAGAGCCCATAGGGCTGTGAAGAGCTACCAAGTGACCAAAGCTATACACGTGCGTAGAAATTATTCAATGCCCGGGTGTAACTTGGCTATTTTTTGGAGGTGTTGCACCAGATTTGCAATATGGCCTTTTTTGGACCCCTTCTCATGAACAGTGCCAGTGCCATTTTGTTCACTTGTCCCAAAAGGTGATTTCGCAGAGCAAATGCGCTATTCTCCACCACAGGTGTGAAAACAGGTTTTGGGGCTGGTTGTGGAAAATGACAGCTTTACTGTTTTGAAGGAGGTGTGCAAAAATGGCAGTGTTAGAAATGTGGAGTGAAACTATTAAAAATTGGCGACGTTAGGAGCATATGTAGAAATGCACAAATCACTCTCGTAATGCAGTCATTTTTTGGAATTGTTTCATCAAATTTGCAAAATTGACTTTTTGGGACTGTCATTTCGTGAATTGGTCCTGAAAGGTGATTCTACACAGTGACCACAAAATCACAATTTTGGGACAGAGTAACAAAATGACAGTGACAGTTTTCATGAGCTGGGGTCCCAAGAACCCCATATTGAAAACTTGGGGCAAAAATTCCAACAAATGGCTGTGATATCAGCATAAGTTGAAAACCCCACTGAATGTCAGTATAGCATGCTTACCTTTGATTCTTCAGTTCACGGTTGAGCTTTGAAGAGTGCAGACGTGTCCTGGTCCAGAGAAGAGGACAGCGCCGACCTACAAAGGTAAGTATGGGGTAAGGGGGGGTAGGTGAGTGCTTAGTGGAGGGTGGGGAGGGGAGGGGGACTACAGTGATGACGAGGAACCATTTTCTATTTTGCAGGCAAAACAAAATACACAACTATGAGGGACCATTTTCTATTTTATAGAAAAACAAATATTTTGGCACACTGGAGGTGGGCTCCCAGTGTGCCACATGACTGAGGGTTTGTACAGGATGCCAACATGGGGGATTGGGCACCCCAGATGTTGGAAACATCTTTGGGCACACTGGGGTGGGCTCACAGTGTGCCAGTCGAGTTGGTGGGGGGGGCACAGAATGCCACGGAGCTGGTGGTTGATTTTGGGAACATAGAAACATAGAAACATAGACTTTGATGGCAGATAAGGACCTCTTGGCCCACCCAGTCTGCCCATTTCCCTACCTATTCGATAAGCTGCAGATTCTAGATAACCAACAGCCTACTTCCTGCAACCCTCCACTACAATTGCCTTATGTCTGTCCCATGCATGTTTGAATTCCTCCACTGTTTTAAACCCAATAACCTCCCCAGAAAGGCAGTTCCATGCATCCACCACTCTCTCTGTGAAAAACAATTTCCTCACATTACCCCTGAGCCGAACCCCCTCTATCTTTAAATTGTGCCCCCTTGTTCTACTCATCTCTTTTCTGAAAGATGCTACCCTCCTGGACTTTGTTGATTCCCTTGAGATACTTGAAAGTTTCTATCATGTCCCCCCATCCCTCCTTTCATCAAGGGTATACATATTAAGCTCTCTCAGTCTCTCTTCATATGGTTTCTAATGCAGACCCTGCACCATTTTAGTTGCCCTCCTCTGGACTGCTTCCATCCTGCCTATGTCTTTGCCTAGATGGGGTATCCAAAACTTCACACAGTATTCCAGATGGGGTTTCACCAACTGTCTGCACAGAGGGATAACCACTTCCCTTTTTCTACTTGTGATGCCCCCTCCTATGCATCCCAGTATACCCCTGTCTCGCTTTACTGACTTCTCACATTGCTTACCCACCTTTAGGTCATCTGATATGACTACCCCCAAGTTCCTTTCCATTTTTGTTGTTGTTAGTACCTTCCCTGCTATTGTGTACTCTTCTCCTGGGTTTTTGTTTCCCAGGTGCATTACTTTGCACTTCTTTGCATTGAATCTAAGTTGCCATATGTCTGACCATTCCTCCAACCTTGCCAAGTCCCTTCTCATCCTTTCTACCCTCCAGTGTGTATCAACTATGTTACAGATCTTTGTGTCATCTGCAAAGAGGCATACCTTTTCCTCCAGACCCTCTGCAATGTCACCTATAAAGACATTAAAGAGGACTGGACCCAGTACTGGAGCCCTGAGGTACCTACTTAGTAACCCCTCTTTCTTTGGAATGTGTTCCATTCACTATTACCTTCTGTGTCCTGTTATGTGTGTCAGTTTGCTACCCAGGCTACCACCCTGGAATCCACTCCCAGGCTGACTAACTTGATTATTAATCTTTTGTGCGGGACTGTGTCAAATGCCTTGCTAAAGTCTAGGTAGGCCATATCCACAGCACCTCCCTGGTCTATTACTTTGGTCACCCAGTCAAAGAAATCAATTAGGTTCATCTGACATGACCTTCCTGCTGTAAATCCATGCTGCTTTGTGTCCTGTGCCCCACTGGCCTCTAGGTACTCAACAATTCTTTCTTTCAGAAGTGATTCCATCATTTTCCCTATCACTGAGGTCAAACTTACAGGTCTGTAGTTTCCTGCCTCTGTCTTGCTCCCACTTTTGTGATGGGGACTCACATCTGCCTTCCTCCAGTCCTCAGGTACCACCCCATCCTCCCATGATTTGTTAAAAAGTGTGGTCAGTGGTGTCACTAGGTCCTCCCTTAGTTCTTTTAGTATGCTGGGGTGATTCTCGTCAGTCCCCATTTCTTTGTCCACCTTGAGTTTTAAGAGTTCTTTCAAGACTCTTTCTTCTGTAAATGGACTGGTGTCAACCCTCCTACCCAGAGTGCTTCTATTGTCTGGTTTAGGTAACTCCTCCTCATCTTCGTTTGTGAATACTGAGCAAAAGTATTCATTCAGTATCTCTGCCTTTTCACTGTCTCCCTCTGCCCACCTCCCCTCTCCTTTATTAATCTTCACTATTCCTCCCTTAACCTTTCTGTGCTCCCTAATGTACCTATAAAAGGTTTTATCCCCCTTCTTAACTGAGTTGGCTATTTTTTCCTTGGTTTGGGCCTTTGCTATTCTGACTGCCTTCCCCACTTCTTTCCGCTTTAATTGATATAGTTCCCTGTCGTGCTCCTTCTGTGATTCCTTATACTTTTTGAATGCAGCCTTTTTCTCCTTAACCTTCCCTGATGCCTCTTTTGAAAACCATACTGGTTTTTTACTCCGCTTTGTTTTCTTTATTTGTTTCACACAAAGGCTTGTTGCCTCTATGATGGCAGTTTTGATTTTTCTCCACTGTTCTTCCACCCCTCCTTTCTGGTCATTTGCTAGTGCATTCCTCAGATATTCACCCATTTTGCCAAAGTCAGCCCTTCTAAAGTCCACTATCCTTGTTTTTGTATGGCTTGTCTCCATGGTTGTGCTTATCGTGAAGCACACTGTGCAGTGGTTGCTTGTTCCCAGATGTCTACTGACTTCTAAATTTGTGATCTCTCTCCATTTGAGAGTACCAGGTCTAGTATTGCTTCCTCCTGAGTGGGTTCCAACACTAGCTGTCTAAGGCCTGCCCCCTGCAGGGCATAGGGAATGACCCTGCTCATGGATGTGGCTGCAGTACATGTCATCCAGTTAACATTTGGTATATTCAATTCCCCCATCAACAACATCTCCCCTTTTTCAGCCATTTTGAGAATGTCCTCTATCATTTTCTTGTCCATTTCCTCCCCTTGAGATGGGGGTCTGTATACAACCCCTGTGTGGATTGTGATGCCATTCCCTGTCTCCAAGGTGACCCAGAGTGCCTCTTGTGCTCCCCCTTTACTTTTTAGTTCTGTAGCTTTGATCCCTTCCCTTATGTATAGAGCTAATCCACCTCCTCTTTTATCCTCCCTGCTCCTTCTGTAGACTGTGTATCCCAGTATGTTGACATCCCAGTCATGGTTCACCATGTGCCATGTTTCCGTGACTGCCACAATATCCAATTGTTCATATTCCATCAGGGCTACTAGCTCAGGAAGCTTGTTTCCCAGACTACGGGCATTGGTACTCATTGCCCTCCATTTAATGTTGGCTTTATCCATTTTTCCCCCATCCCTGCTCTTATTGCCCTTGTCTATTTTTCCATTTACCCCTGTCCTAACCTCTGTTGTGCTCTGTACTTCAGTGTTTACCTTACTACCTGCCATGTTTTGTGGAGGGAGGCTTGAAATGTCCTGCCTCTTATCAGCACCTCCCCCCTTGGCTAGTTTAAAACCTTGCCAAGGAAGCATTTAAACCTGTCACTTAGGAGCTTGGTTCCCTTTGCGGACAGATGCGGACCATCATGCCAGTATAGACCTTCATCTCTCCAGGTGTACCCCCAGTCCCCAATGAAGCCAAAGCACTGTGCTCTGCACCAGTTTTGCAACCATTCATTAAACTGCATGGTGTGCAGTACCCTAGCCCTAACCCTGTCATGGACTGGCAGCACCTCTGAGAAGGTAACTATGCCTGCTACCTGTCTGAGGCAGCTCCCCAACTCCACAAATTCTTCCTGCACTGCACTGATTCCATGCCTAGCTAGGTCATTTGTCCCAAGGTGGACAGTGATATCTAGTTTCCTCTCCTGTGATGCTGCTTCTGCAATCCTGAGGATTCGCTTCTTGTCCCTCCAAGCCATGGCACCAGGCAGGCACCTTACTTCTCTTTCCTCTCCCTTCCCCAGTTCTACCCCCCTAACAACTGAATCCCCTATCAGAAGCTGTTTCCTTCCCCTTTGATGTCCCTTGCCACCCTTTTGTGGGCCTACCTTGTGGATGTCCTCAGCATTCTTCTTGGTCTCCACTGAGGGTGCCATCATAGAGGAACCTTGCTCTGCCAGACTGGCATATGATTTGTGTAGAGGTACAACTAGTCTTTACAGTGAATGGCATTTTGCCATTCGCAACATGGCGGCACCCACAGAACTGCTCATGTGCACAGTTCATGTATCGAAGTGCGGAAGTAACAGCTAAAATAGTGTGGCTGTTATTCTGTAGTGGCTGATCATGGTGGAGGGGTTTAAGCTCCGTAGGGCTTTCAGAAGGATACTTCAAAAAGTACAAAGGAAGGTCCCACGATCGGCCATTTATTAGGGTTACTGAGCGATCACAGTAGTGCTGTAGGCTCCACCCACAGCCCTAACAATACTACATAGAGGATTACTTGCTCAAAGGCTAAATAAAAATGGTACACAATGGATCCCTTCACTCCACAAATCCAATCATGAACATTGGGAAACATGCTTACTTTTGTCTTATGCACAATAAAAAACCTTTACTGTGAAGAACTCACTGATAACTCCACACCTCATTAATGTGGTGCTCCTCCCAACCAATCCGCTCCACCGACATGGGATCACTAGAGATTCCCAGGGTTTGTTTAAAGACCTCTGGGGCCCAAGCATTTGAATTTGCACCTCCTACCCTGTGGAATTATCTACTGCATTGGATGAGAGAGTGTCTGACGGTGGAGAGTTTTAAATCTGCGTTGAAAACATATTTGTTTACTCTTGCTTTCTCTGACACTGTGTAAGTCTGATATTTAATTGTGATGATTGGAGTTTTTAGCTGTGATTTTATTGATTTTATTACTTATTGTTCTAGTGCTATGGTCCTTTGTGGTGAATAGTGCTATTTTGTAAATAACGATGCTATGCTGTGCTATGCTATCATTAGAGTACGAGATCAAAGCTCTTAAGCCCATAATGTCACTACATTAACTCGCCGTCGAGTTACCAACTTGTTCTTCATAGTGAGGAGTTAGTTATTCTCTGCATAATTTACCTTATACATTATTACTCTTATTATAAATTACTGTCATTATAAAATGTTCACTTCTTTCTTTTCCCCTCCTCTCTGCTTCTTCACCTCTTATCTTTCTTGCAATTGTCTCCTTGGGTCTCCCTTTGGCCCCTCCTTTTCCTGCTCCTAGTCTTGTATGTAACAATGATCTGAAAGAGCACCTTTCTTGGTGCTCACACCAAATCCGACTAAGAACCCTTACCTGCCCCAAAGTCTTTTGGTGCCAAAATCAGAAATTTTTTTTTGCCCCTATTTTGGAAGGGAAGAGATCGTAATTTGGCTCCATGGAGCTGAACTGCCAATCCCTTTCCACTTCCTGATACTGCTATCCACCCTTGCGCTAGCACATTTTCTGATGTCACAGATGGAGAGCACAGGGGCGTGTTCCATAGACATGAATGGGGCCATTTATTAAACTCTGTTTTTTTCATATTTTAGATGGCCATCGTGAACAAATCAAGGGCACTGCTCATCTGACAAGGACCTTGTTAGTTGAGCAGTGCCTTGATTTTTTTGTGATGGCCATCGGAAATATGCAAACTGGAGTGTGAAAAAAAAAATGCCCCATTCATGTCTATGGAGCACACCCTGGCACTCTCAATATAGTGACATCAGAAAAGTGGGCAGATTGCAGTATCAGGAACTGGAAAAGGATTGGTGGCTCAGATCCACAGAGGCAAATTATGTTCCCTTCTCTTCCAAAATAGGTGTAAGGTAAAATTCCGATTTGGGCACCAAAGGACTTCGGGGCAGGTAAATGTTCCTCATAATTCTTGGGGGCAGTGTAAAAAAGGCAGGGAAGGTACTCTTCGTAAAAGACACCTAGTTGACAGCCCGTTTGATTGTTGACCTCCCTATTGTAATTTTTGTACCAATACAAATTTACATCCTGCTCTTTTTTAATATGCTGTCTAACTGTAATTCCACTGCTACTACTGCTTCTTTGCACTATGTTGCCTTTTATATATGTAATTATCTATTTTGTACATTTGTTTTACACCGTATGGTCTCCATCATATATTTTTATTGCACAACTTACCATTGCCTTAGTCATTATGCATATTCTTATTTTTGTTTACCTGCATTGTTGTACATGTTCCCTTCCCTCTGCAACCCTATCCCCTGGGTCACATCTGGAAATGAGGGTGAGCTCAGTGCACCTCTTCAGGTCACCATCTTCAAATTAAGCAATAATGTATGACATGGCATGCTTTGTACTGGGATACCATCACACTTTGGATAGTTGGACATGAGGCCACAGATCAAGTGTGTCCAACACCCAAGAAGTGATGTTATCCCCACAACACACACCCTGGAGTGCATTATTGCAATTATAAAACAACTTGTTAGTAAAAAAAACGAAAAAAAAACAAGAAAAAAGTTGAAAAATACATTTTTAAGAAACATTTTTAGTTGTTTTTATGTTGGCTTGTGCATGTGCAGCCAACATATTGCGGTAGTAGCAGATTTGGAGGCATGGTCACTGTTGGGTGAATGCAGGACACACATCAGTTGGAACGTCCCTCATTCCTCAATAAGCCTGCATGCCGGCGCCACACAATGAATACATAATGTTGCAAACACATCTAACGAAAGGTCCATTGCAATGCGATCAAAGCTTGTCATATGCAGCAGACCTCCCAACGTGCTTTCCCTGGTGAAAATTAGATTACAAATGGTGGCACAATGCCGACTTCGGGGGTGCCCAGTCCCCCTGTTGGCGTGCAGTAACACCATGTATATGCCAACGGGGGAGCCCACTCCCCGTCGGCATAATGAACCCCCCCATTTGTTATGTGCTGAGGGGGGTGCCCAGTCCCCCTCGGCTCTTCTCCCCCCCCCACTTTCATTGTGTGCTGACTGGGGTGTCCAATTCCCCATCGGTTACAGCATCCACTCCAAAACACTTAGATGGCATGCTGGGAGCCCAACCCAGCATGCCAAATTTCCTGAAAAATAAAAACCGTTCTGCTATGTTTTTTTTTTTTTATGTTGGCTTGCCACACTTGCACGCAAGTCAACATCTTGTGGTAGTGCAGCTTTGGAGGCACGGCCACTGTTGGGCGAATGCAGGGCACACATCAGTAGGTGCGTCCCTCATTCCCTAATTAGCAGCACCACACCATGCATGCTAATGTGGTGAGCACATCTAAGGAAAGGTCCGCTGCAATCCGAGCAAAGCTCGTCGGATGCAGCGGACCCTTCCTGCATGCTCGACACATTAGCAGCATGGCAGAGTGGCCATCAATGGCTGACCCTCAGGGTACCAATCCCCAGCCGGCTTACTGTGGCCTCTTAAATTTGCATATGGGGAGCCCACTCTCCAATCCAGCGCCAGCAGCCCCATTTCCTGTATGCCGAGGGGGTGCCCAGTCCACCTCGGTTCTTGCCCCCACTTTCATTGTGTGCTGACGGGGAGCCCATTCCCTGTTGGCATAAATCAGCACCCCGCATTTCTTATATGCCGAGGAGGTGCCCAATCCCCTCGGCTCTTGCCTCCCCTGTCATTGTGTGCTGACGGGTGCCCAATCCCCCCTGCATAAATTCACCCCCATGCCCCCATTGTCTGCTGACGAGGGTGCTCAATCCTCTGTTGGCTGCAGCAACCCCCAAAACAGTTAGGTGGCACGCTGGGAGCCCACCCCAGCATGCCAAGTCCCCTGAAAAAAAAAAAATGTCCCGCGATGTTCGTTTTATTTTCTTCCTGTAACAAAAGGTCCCTCATAGTCTCCTGCCCCCTACCCGCACCCACCCACTGCGCACCCTGCCTCCCCACACCCCCCTCACCCCATACTTACCTCCGGAGTCTGGCGTGACGATCTTCGCTGGACCAGGAACACATCTGCACTCTTCAAAGCCGACCATGAACTGAGGAAATGCCGGTAAGCTGTATAATGGAATGAACAGGGTTTTTTCAACTTTGCTGCATATCTTGGCCATTTGTTGGAATTTTGGCACCAAATTTTCAACATGGAGTTTTTGGGGCCCCTCCTCTTGAATTCTATCACTGTCAAGGCATTAATCAGCCTTGAAGGGTAATTTTGCAGTCACTGCACGAAATCACCTTTCGGGACCCATTAACGAAATGACAGTGACAGTGTTCATGAGGTGGCCTCTTAAAAACCCTGTGTTCCAAATTTGGTGGAAAAAAATCTAACAAATGTTTGTTTTATGAGTGTGCATTGCACAGTTGCTATGCAGGCTCATAACTTTGTGAATTTGCAATATTTTAATGCCAGATTTTCAGCATTGTCATTTTTATACACCTCCTTGTGAACAGTACAGCTGTCATTTTCAACATCCTGCCCGAAATGTGTTTCCACACTTCCGGCGCACAATAGCGCAATTGCTGTGGGAAATCAGTGTTTGACCCAGACTATGAAAATGACAGTGACACAGTTCATGAGCAGAGGTCCTAAAATGCCTATGTTGAAAATTTGGTGATGATACTCCATAAAATGATTGTGTTACAAGCGTGCGTTGGCAGCTTGCACGCACGCTCGTACCGTCGTGCATTTCTGATATTTTCACTCTGGATTTTCACCATTGCCATTTTTCCACATCTTTTGATGAACAGTACAGCTGTCATTTCACATATCCTGCCCAAAATGTGTTTTCACACTTCTGGCACAGAATAACGTGGTCACTGTGCAAAATCACTTCTTGGGACACTTTGAGGAAATAACAGTGACAATGTACATGAGCAGAGGTGCTAAAATGCCTGTGTTGAAAATTTGGTGCCGAACGCCCATACAACGGCAGTGTTGCAAGCATGCATTGCATATTTCCCACGCACCCTTGTAACTTTGCAAATTTGCTATATTTACATGCCACATTTTCAACATTGGCATTTTTTACACCTCCTTATGAACTGTACAGCTGTCATTTTTCACATCCTACCCAAAATGTTTTCCCGCACTGCACTACCAAACACCCAAAGGGACACCCCAATGCCTGTCAGTCTCTGCAGGGTGGGGGTGGGTTGGCATCAGTTCAGTACTTCACTGCCATGCCTATTATGCATCTCTCTAACTCCTGCATTACCAGTGCCAATGCCAGCAAGACAACATTCAGCATTGACAAATGCTTGTTTCTTTTAACCCTGTGAAAGAAGAAAACAGTTCCTCATGATTTCCCTGCCCCCTCCCACAACCTGTGCCCAGCCTCTGAGACCCTGCCTCCCCACACCCCCCCTCATCCCATACTTGCCTCTGGAGTCCAGCGTGACGATCTTCGGTGGACTGGAAACACGTCTGCCCTCTTCAAAGCCGACCGCGAACTGAAGAAATGCTGGTAAGCTGTATAACGGCATAAACAGGGTTTTTTCAACTTTGAAACATATCTCAGGCATTTTTTGGAATTTTTGCACCAAGTTTTCAACATGGGGTTATTGGGACCCTCCTCATGAATTCAGACACTGTCATTGCATTATTTGGTCCTGAAAGGTGATTTCGTGGTCACTGTGCGGAATCTCCTTTTGGGACCAAGTAATGAAATGACAGTGCCACTGTTCAGGAGGGGGGCTCTCAAAAAACCTATGTTGCAAATCTGGTGAAAAATGGCTGTTTTATGAGCATGCATTGCGCTGTTTCCACGCACTCTTGTAACTTCGCAAATTTGCAAAATATTTATGCCAGATTTTCAACACTGACATTTTTTCACACCTCCTTATGAACAGTACAGCTGTCATTTTTCACATCCTGCCCAAAATGTGTTTCCACACCTGTGACACACAATGGCATAGTCGCTGTGGGAAATCAACTTTTGGGACAGATTAACAAAATTACAGTGCCATTGTTCATGAGGAGAGGTCCCAAAATACCTATGTTAAAAATGTGACTAACAAACTCCCAAATATAATTAGGTTACAGAAGTGTGTTGCGCAGTTTCTATGCATGCTCATGACTTCACCAATTTTTCATAATTTTCACTCCAGATTTTCAATGTTGCCATTTTTTACACCTCCTCATGAACAATACAGTTGTCATTTTCCACATCCTGCCCAAAATGTGTTTTCGTCCCTGTGTCCATAGCCGCTGTGCAAAACCACCTTTCAGCTAACAAAGTGATTGTGCTGCTTTTCATGAGGTGGGCTCACAAAAAGCCCATGTTGAAACTTTGGAGTGAAAATACCAACACATGCCTACAGTGTTAGGGTTTCCAACTGTAGCACCCCACCCTGTAGAGAGTGACAGGGTTCAGGGGGTGTGATTTGGGATCATCAGCTGTAATGCTCATGCCATTCCACCCCCAACCCCACCCTGCAGCCAGTGACAGGCATCATGGTGTGCCTTGCACTGTTTGGCTACAAAGTTCATCTCATTCTCCTATACTGCACCCACCTCAGCATATTTTCTTATGGAATGGGAAAGTATAATGCCCAAAGACCCCAAAGCACACCACAACACTTGTCAGTGTCTACTGGGTAGGGTGAGGTACTATGGCATGAGCGTTATAGTTGATGACCCAAAGGCACACCCCATTGCCTGTCAGTCTCTACAGGGTGGGGGTGGGGGTTGGGCTGGTGTCACTTCAGTACTTCACTGCCATTCCTATTATGCATCTCTAACTCTGGCACTACCAATGCAAATGCCAGCGAGACAACATTTGGCATTGACAAATGCTTGTTTGAATAGGTGTGATCTGCTGGGATAACATCACTGTTGAAGATCAGCACTGACCAATCAGAGCCCAGAAATTTTTCTTGTCATTTTTTAATACTTAAATAAATGTGAACCCTGGTTCTTCACTAGTTAGTTGTTATTGTAGCTTCTTTGAAAAAGGGGTACATCAGTATGCACCTTCGTCACCATGGTAAGAATGAATGACCCTGGAATCTTTGCCATTTCTGAATCATGGTTGGATTGCAAAATTAACAATTTGAGTCTTAGGCTTGAGTCATATATCATATTTCACATTGACAGAGAGGGAAAAAGAGATAGGAGTGTTTACTGTTTGTTACTTTGCAGCAACCAGAATTGTTGATGATAGTGCATCTCCTGTGGATTTTTAGCTATTAATTTGGTATTGGGCAGAAACAAGAATATGGCTTTAGAAGTGGTTTATATTCCACCAGATAATTCTATGGCAGGACTGCAATGTCTTATTTAAGTTTGTGGAAAAATAAAAGGAAACACAGAATTGGTAATAATAGAAACATACTGTACTATAAACGTATTTATCACAGAAAGAGCTGGAGTTCCGTGTAGTCAACCCATTTCTAGTCTAGCTCCATGCTCTGGCTAATGCTGGGCTGAATTTAATGATCTTATAGCCCTAGTAGCTGATCAGTAGCTCTTCCCCAGCTACCCCTTCCCCTTTTCTGCCCATGGGTCCCACTATTTCCTTATATCTGTCCCATCCAAGTTTAAACCCTGCCATAGTTGTTGCTTTGACCACCTCTCTGGGCAGTCTGTTGCATTTGTCCACCATCCTCTCCATGAAGAAAAACTTCTTCACGTCCCTCCTGATACTTCTACCACCAGTCTCAACCCATGTCTTCTAGTTACTGTGTCCTCATTCCTCGTGAATAAGCGCTTGCAATCCATTCTGTTTATTACGCTCAAAAACTTGAATGTCTTAATCATATTCCCCCTTTCCTCCTGGCCTCCAGTCTATACACATTAAGGCCTGCCAACCTTTCCTCATATGACTTCCCCTATTGCATCTGGATCATCTTTGTAGTCTTCCTTTGTATGGTCTTTATATGGTCACTGTATTTTTTTGATGTGTGGACTCCAGAACTATATACAATACTCCAGGAGTGGCCTTAACAAGGACTTGTCCTGTACAGTACATGGGCAGTATCACCTCCTTCCTCCTACTGTCAAACATTCTGTACATACCAATATGCTGTTTACTTTTCAACATGCTTTTTATACTGTGAAGTGGACCTGAGGCTGTCACTTGAGGCTGTCACTAATGATGACCCCCGGGTCTCTCTCTCCTCAGGTGTCTGAATCACCCTTGCTCCACCCACCCAGGAGTCTGTTTTAGGGTTCTTTGTACCAATGTGCATAATTTTGCCTTTTTTATGACTGTGGGTGGAGCTAACAGGAGTATTGCATGTACAAAAGGAGTGATGTCATGTTTTCTGTTCGAGGAACTGACTGAAGGTGTAAATAGTCTCCCCCACCTTACCCTCTTCCAAGAAATGTTTTCCACTCTCAAATAAATACACTTTCATGTTAGTCAATGGTTGCAGGGTACTATTTTCTTTCTTAAATGGGTGGTACAAGAACTGGAACCTGAGTAGTGGGAAGCAGCATTATTTTGGGGGGGTATGGTCCATCCCACCTCCACCCAAGAAGCTCCAACAGGTCCATCCCACCATTTTTTTTATTCATGTGGGAAGGGCACGAGGTGGATCTATCATGCTAAAAGAAGACCCACTAGTATGGGATGTGGACCAAGGAACACCAAGTCTGTGGAATCCCTGCATTTTGTTAAGGACTAGGAGAACAGAAGATAATTAAAATGCCTTCAAACTTGACTTAAAAACCCTTGGAACAAATGATTTTATCAAAGTCACCTGGTGTCTCAAAAGGAAAGACCAAGAAGTGTCTAAAAACTAAGGAAAATAGACAGCTTTCAGGTATTTCTTAAACATTTACATACTAAAAACAAAGTTCAGCTTTTGGGATTAACAATATTTGTTTACCATATCCTACATATCTATTTATCTCTCTCTCTATATATATATATACATATATATATATATACACACATATACATACATACATATAATATATATATATATATATATATATATATATATATATATAGTTTGTCTTTTAGTAGTTTCAAAACCTTGAAAGCATTAATGTTAGTAATGCATTTAGAAATACATGTTTTAATTGTCTTTACAGATAAATCATGCATGTTCATGTAAGGGCACATTTTGGGGGGGTGGGGTTCAAATTATTTTAATCATGGGCACAGTACTTGGTAAACACAGTCTGTGGAGAAATGTATTTTTCCTTTTAAGTTTCAGAAGTGGAGTTGACTTGCACAAATGGATAGTACAAACATCATAGAAAGCTATTAGAAGTAGAATGGGTTAAACACTTCCTGGAATTTTCTGCATAACAAGTTCCCCTAGGCACCTCACAGCATTTGACACCACCATCCTAAGAGCAGTCAGTGTGTTACTTTGCAGGACATTGCATAGCAAGAGAGCCAGCCTTGCCTTTTTTCCAAGTAATATACCAACTTCATTCTCAGGCAGGCAGTCCTGGGCTACTGTTTATATTCTACTGAATCTTCTTAGAGGAAAACTGCATGTTAACATCAGGAATATATGTATTACTACCAGTTTTGAGTTCTCACTTCAATCCAGTGTTTTGTTTCTGCCTAGGCTGTGAGAGGATTTTTTTCCAATTTTCCCTGGGTGTTTTATGATATCTGGGGCTGTCATTCAAGTTTGTTTTATTGCATCTTCTCCAAGTTAATCTTCACAGAGTACCCTTTGGTTTGATGTCTAATAGCCCCTACAGTAGGTCAGTGTCTTGTTATAGTGTCTTGCTTAGCCACAGCAAAGTAAGAACACTGCAGCCAGGATTCACAGTTCTATACCATATACTATAGAAAGTTACATGTTTAAACACATACACACATACACACACACCCTCCAAGCAGAGCACAGCTGGATAAGGTACCAATATTTAGGAAACTTGTCATACTTACCCAGAGTCTAGCAATGTGAATCCTGTCTGTGACTATAGGTGTTTACATCTGAATGATAATAACCACATTTGCTTCACTTGCAAATAGGTAGGCATTTGTGTCTAATTTCTGTTTGACTTACTGTAGGTTACACATAGAATCTGAAAAATTCTTAACGTGCTGTATTGTGATTCAATTAACTGATAAATGGGGATTTTGGTTTCTTTTACAAATTCATTTTTCCTGACCATGGATAAACAAAAATTTCTCAACAAAATGTTTTAAAATAAAGAGTTTAACTCACAGCAGCAAAAGAAGCATGTTGGCATTAAAAGCTTAGCGGCATGGATGTAGAGGCACCAGTATTTAAGTATGACTTTGGTAGAGGATTAATTGTGACTGGGGGGATGAGGAAGGGAGTGAGTCTTGGTATTTGTAGCATAATGGTTTTCTGAAACTTCAACCTTCAATGGGTTAGACTCTGCAGCCATCTGTACAGTACATCACTAAGCCATATGCAGAGTGGTATGAGTAAAACCCAGATCACCAGACCAGGACCAGTGCTGTAAAATCTGCACTGGGCATAGCTTGTGCAAATATTGCTGATCCAGTGGATCAAATAAATGCATGCAAATAAATAATTAAATACCATTCACCTCATTGCTTACCCACCAGGAGTGACGTTATTATGATAACACACACCCTGTCATGCCTTATTGCTTAAATATGCCCTTTCTCAATGTACTGTACTTTGATTCAGTTAGTGTATGCAGCAGCCTTCATGTGAACACTCTGGGCTTTTCTTTGACTCCTGATGTCTATTTGCTTTAGCCGTTGTATATTTTTTGAACTGCTTTGGTCTTCTTGATGTGGTGCCTGTGTGCCTAAACTATGTAATATGTTTATCTACTGCTAACCATATAACTCCAGTGAATGATTGTTGTAACTGTCTGCTCTTTGAGCCATTGTTTTTTGACTTGTTAACTGTGCTATCTGTGTATTAGTTTCAATGAGGTGCTATTGTAAATGAGTCTCTGACTCAAAGGTTTATAAATCTGATATTTTGTAAATAAATACATAAATGTTTATGTTTAAGCCCATGAAACACTCTTATCTAGTTAATGCATTCACAGTCGTAGTGGCTATGCCAAAGCTTGTTTCTGTTAGGTACCCTGATCTTTTTCCTCATTTCCCATTTTTACAGGTCTCTTTTCATTTCTCTAACTCCCTCCTCACTGTCCACTCTACCGTAGATCTTGGTGTCATCAGCAAAGAGACAGCTTGATACAGTTTGTCCTGTATGACAAATGAAGATACTGAAGAGCACCAGTGACAGAACCAATCCATAATGCACCAAACTGTGACTCCCCTGGGCTCTGAGTTAATCCCATTAATGTCCACTCTCTGCATCCTGCCCCATAGCCAGTTCTTTATCCACCTGGTCATAGAAACATAGAAACATAGACTCTGATGGCAGATAAGGACCACTTGGCCCACCCAGTCTGCCCATGTACCTACCTATGGATAAGCTGCAGATTCTAGTTAACCAACGGCCTACTTCCTGCAGCCCCCTACTATAATTGTCTTATGTCTGTCCCATACATGTTTGAATCCCCCTACTGTTTTAGACCCCACAACCTTTCCAGGAAGGCGGTTCCATGTGTTCACCATTCTCTCCGTGAAAAAGAATTTCCTCACATTACCCCTGTGCCATCCCCCCTCTAACTTTAAATTGTGCCCCCTTGTTCTTACACATCTCTTTTTCTGAAAGATGCTACCCTCCTGGACTTTGTTGATTTCCTTGAGGTACTTAAAAGTTTCTATCATGTCCCCCATCCCTCCTTTCATCAAGGGTATACATATTAAGCTCTCTCAGTCTCTCTTCATATGATTTCTGATGTAGACCCTGCACCATTTTAGTTGCCCTCCTCTGGACTGCTTCCATCCTGTCTATGTTCTTGTGTAGATAAGGTCTCCAAGACTGCACGCAGTACTCCAGATGGGGTCTCACCAACTGTCTGTATAGAGGGATAACCACTTCCCTTTTTCTACTTGTGATGCCCCTCCCTATGCATCCCAGTATCCCCCTGGCTCTCCTTACTGACTTCTCACATTGCTTACCACCTTTAGGTCATCTGATATGACTACACCCAGATCCCTTTCCATTATTGTTGTCGTTAGTACCTCCCCTGCTATTGTGTACTCTTCTTCTGGATTTTTATTTCCCAGGTGCATTACTTTGCACTTCTTTGCATTGAATCTAAGTTGCCATATGTCTGACCATTCCTCCAACCTTGCCAAGTCCCTTCTCAACCTTTCTACCTCCCCTTGTGTATCAACTCTGTTACAGATCTTTGTGTCATCTGCAAAGAGGCATACCTTTCCTTCCAGACCCTCTGCAATGTCACCTATAAAGACGTTAAAGAGGACTGGACCCAGTACTGAGCCCTGAGATACTCCACTAGTAACCTCCCTTTCTTCAGAATGTGTTCCATTCACTATTACCTTCTGTGTCCTATTGTGCAGCCAGTTTACTACCCAGGCTACCATCCTGGGACCCACTCCCAGGCTGGCTAACTTGATTATTAATCTTTTGTGCGGGACTGTGTCAAATGCCTTGCAAATGTCTAGGTAGGCCATATCCACAGCCCCTTCCTGGTCTATTACTTTGGTCACCCAGTCAAAGAAATCAATTAGACTCATCTGACATGACTTTCCTGCTGTGAATCCATGCTGCTTTGGGTCCTGTGCCCCGCTGGCCTCTAGGTACTCAACAATTCTTTCTTTCAGAAGTGATTCCATCATTTTCCCCACCACTGAAGTCAAACTAACAGGACTGTAGTTTCCTGCTTCTGCCTTGCTTCCACTTTTGTGAAGAGGAAACACATCTGCCCTCCTCCAGTCCTCAGATACCACCCCATCTTCCCATGATTTGTTAAAAAGTGTGATTAGTGGTGTCACTAGGTCCTCCCTTAGCTCTTTTAGGATTCTAGGTCAGTTTGTCCCCTTCCCCCAGGTCACCCAGCTTTTTTTTTATCAGCCTTCTGTGTGGAATGGATTTGAGGGCCTTGCTAGAGTTGATGTATAACACATCCACTACTTCGCCTCTGTGCACTGCCTTTGTGACCCAATCAATGAAGTCGGTCAGGTTAGTTTATCAATATCTCACTGCTACAAGCCCATGCTGCCCCCTGTCCTGCAACCCATTTTGTGTCTAAGAACTCCACAATTTGTTCCTTAATGAACAACTTTTCTACAATCAAGATTAGACTGGCTCATCTGCAATTTCCTGAGTCATCCTTGGCCCTACTCTTGTGAGGTAGCCCAACATTAGCTATCCTCCAGTCTGTTGGAACCAACCCCTACTCCAGGAAACAATTAAAAAGATTTGCCAATTATGCTGCCAGTGTCTGACCAACCTCATTAAGCTTTCTAGGGGGCAACCGGTCAGGAACAGGCACTTTGCCCACCTTTAGGGTGTTGTAGCTCCTGAGCACCCATTCTTTTGAGACTCATCTTAACCTGAGTCCTATCACCCCCCCCACCACCACTTTGGCACACACACTCCACACTCTAGTGGTGATCCTTCTCCTGCACAGTGAATATTATTCTTTTGCCAGAAAGATGTTTATTGAATTTTTCAATTAATAACAAGCACAACAATACCTAATAACTAGCAAACAGTGAAACATAGACAAGTAAATTAATAGGACAATAGAACAATAAATGGAGGAAAAAGCAGAAAACAATCCAAGGTATGCACGTAATAGGAGCCTTTCTAGTAAATGATCCCATTCAAAAGAAAGAGACCAAATGAGCAACATCCACAGTGAATATTAAACAAAAGAAATCACTCAATAAATCAGTCTTTTTCCCATTCCTCTCTACCCATATCCCATTCTTCTTTGATAATACCATTCTTGGTTTTCCTCTTTTCCCTAAATGTACTTAAAGGATGTTTTCTCACCCCTTCCTTGACCCACTCCATTATTTCAAACTCTGTTTCTGCCTTACATTTTCTTACCATTATTCTGGCCTCTTTCAGCTTTTTCAGATAATCATGCCAGTTGATCCTATTCTGTTCTCCCTTCTATTTTCAGAATTATACAATGGCAAGAAAGAATCTTGGACTGTGATTGGTCAGTTTGGGGCTGGACCCATGGCGTTATCCCAACATGTCGCCACAGGTCTAGTCTCAGCCTCACTGTGAACCTGCTGCTGAGCATCTTATTGATTGTCTTACTGACCATCTTATTGATTGTTTCATCTTCTCTTAAAAACAAGAAATATGTTTCCACACAAAAACATCTTTAAAATATTTTTTTTTATTCTGTATAACAACGAGCCATTGTATAATAGGAATAATGCACTCCAGGGTGTGTGTTGTTTGGGATAACGCCACGCCTGGGGCATTGGATGCACTCGGCCTGCGGCCTCGTGCCCAACCCCCCCAGGTGTGGAGTTATCCCAGCACGATACACACCCTGTCGTGCATTATTCCTTTATTCTACACTTTTTTGCCCATCTGCCTCTTCCACCACTCTTGAAAAACAGATTGCTGTTTGTGCTTTTTGTTCTCCCAATCTGTCTTATGCATGATGCCATAACCTCCTTTGCACCACTTAATATGATATCCCATTAGGTTTCTGCCCATTCTGCTCTTTCTACCCCTACCAGTATATCTTTCAACATTTCCCCCATATTGTCAAAGTCCACTCTTTTGAACTCCTACACCACAATTTTCAAACAGGAATGATGTGCTCCTGTGCTTATGTTGAAACACACTGTATTTAGGTGATTGGACCTTATTAGTTCTCTTTATTTATTTATTTATTTAAACAGCCTCTACTCTTCTGACTAGCTCAGCATTTTAGAGTAATAGATCAAGTGTGGCCTTTCTTTAATCAGATCACTAGCCCACTGCATGAAAAAATGGTCTTACATCACATCTGCCAGTGCCAGATTTGTAGCACTGCTAGCTACCTGTACTGTGATTTCCCAGTCCAAATCTGCACATTTAGGTCATCCACCAGCAACACTTCCCCTTTGGCTGATGTCTTCCTGCTCTCCTCTCCTAATTCCTTGTCCTCATATTCCTTCCGGTTTGGCATTCTGTACACTACTCAGACCCTTATTTTTACCCTCTTTGGTTGTCAAATGCACCCACATTGCTTCTATTCCATGCTCATCCTACAGAGCAGTACCTTCCATGGTCTCTGTATCTTTCTTGATGTACAGTGCCACCTCCTGCCATTTTGTCTGTCTGTATATAATCTCACCCACGATTTGGCTTTCAGTTGGGGCACCAGAAGCTCAGGGCTGGCACGCCTTTTTTTTTACTGAAATTAGTGTTCGGATCAGATGGTGAAGAGGAAAGTGAAACAGATGTTTGCCCCGTGCTCTGTGCTGTTTACAAAAAGAGCGCTATTGCATTAGAAGAAAAGACCTGGTTGAATGTTTGACCAGACCACCACAACCATCACTGCTGCACTGGACATCAGTTTCAGGAAGGCATATAATAATAAATTGACTTCCAGAATTCTGGGCCAAATGCCTATTGGAATAAGTAAGTTTGCAGTCCATGCTCTGCAATGGTATGGTCACTGCCATCTTGGAGACCCTTGACCTCAGGAATGGCCAGTTAGAAGCCAGACAGTCACAGCAGGAATACCAGAAGCACTCTGTGAGCTAGAGTGGCAGCTTGCTTGGTGTTTTATGCACCAGTCCTGTATCGAGTGTGGCCATTATAAGTGACTGACAGCTGATACAGGCAATCAAATAACAGAAAGCTTGGGAACTGCACTGGAAACTTCCAAAACAGGGAAGAGTTTCAGGAAGTTCTGCTTGGGCATCTGAAAGAGACAACTGCAATGAGAGGAGAGAGCTGAAGTCTTTAGTGGATTCAAAGCTGAAGGTTGCGGCTTTGCTGTAAAATCCTGCTGAAGTTCAATATGAACTGAACCATTGCTGATAACTTCTAAGAGTGCTGTTGCAGAGTTTCTAAGAACTGCTGCTGGAACTTAGAGGTAGGAGAGCAGCCACTTTTGCCTTTACCGGTGTGACTGAGGGAAGAGTGAGGTCAGTGAGCTTCAACTCTGGGTGCTCAGAATTACGTATACCCCCTAGGTAGAGATAAAGTAACACTCCAATCTAGGTTTCACCTGGACATTGACATGCTGTAAACTGCTGTGACTACTGTGTCAGAGGAACCACCAGAGAGTGAGAGCTAACTAGTCCCTCAGTCATAGGTCCTGCCTGCCTGCCTGCTTCTGAACCATCAGTGCTAGCCTGCACCTGAAGTTCAAGACCATCAGAGAGCCATTTCTGAGTTCTCACCAGCCAGCAAGCTCACAGTCTTCAGACAAGTAAGTAATGGCCTAGCCATCCCGATATCGAAAGACACTGGAAGTTAAATTGAAAGCTTCCTTTTGGATTACAACATTTGTTGCTTGGATTGCAATCTTTCCCTGTGGATTACAAGTTTGTGGTTTAATAAGCTAATAGCAAAAGTCAGTCAGGTGAGGTTGCTAATGTTGCAAGCTTGTAGTAAACAAGCATTTGTCAATGCCTAATGTTGCTTGCTTCTATGTGTTGTTTAGGAATTTGGAAGTCATTGGAGTGCAAATATTGAAAATTTGAGAACTTACGAGCATGTGTAGGAACTGCACAATGCACGCTCGTAAACAGTCATTTTTAAGAATTTTTTCACCAAATTTTCAGCATAGCCATTTTAAGACCTCTGCTTATGAACAGTGTCACTGTGGTTTTCTTAATGTGTCCCGAACATTGATTTCACACACACCGACTGCACCATTGTGCGCTACATGGGCGGAGACACGTTTTGCGTGAGATGTGAAAAATGACAGCTGTACTGGTCATAAGGAGGTGTGGCAAAATGGCAATGTTGAAAATCTGGAGTGAAAATATTGAAATTTTGAAACTTAATAGCCGCAGCATAAGAACTGCGTAATAACGATTTAAGATAAAACAACAGTCATTTTTAGGAATTTTTCCACCAACTTTTCAAAATAGGCTTTTTGAGAGCCCACCTTATGAACACTGGCAGTGTTGTTTCATTAATCATTCCAGAAAGGTGATTTCACTCAGTGGCTGCGAAATCACCCTTCGGGCCCGAGTAACACCATGACAGTGCAAGAATTCATGAGGAGGGGTCCCAAAAACTCCATGTTGAAAATTTGGTGCAAAAATTCCAACAAATGCCTGAGATATGCAACAAAGTTGAAAAAACCCTATCTATCCCATTATACAGCTTACCGGCATTTCCTCAGTTCGCGGTCAGCTTTGAAGAGTGCAGACGTGTTCCTGGTCTACCGAAGATCATCGCGCCAGACTCCGGAGGTGGGCATGGGGTGAGGAGGGGTGGGGAGGCGGGTGCCAGGGTAGTGGGGGTTGTGGGGGTAGGGAGACTGCGAGGACTGTTTTTTCTTTACAGGTTTTTTTTAAATGACAACGCAGGATGTTTGCCATGCTGGGGTGGGCTCCAGCATGGCAGAAGGATGGCTGGGGGGACATGGAGCCGATGGGGGATTGGGCACCCCCATCGGCCATGGCATCTGTTGCCACACTGGGGTGGGCTCCCAGAGTGGCACCCTGTACTGGGGGGAGACAGTGAAGCCAACAGAGGATTGGGCACCCCCATTGGTGACAGCTTTGCTGGGGGATAGACAGTGGAGCCGACGGGGGATTGGGCACCCCCATCGGCCATAACATGATTTTGCCATGCTGGGGTGGGCTCCCAGCGTGGCACCTGGATGCTTTGAGGGGGGCGAGGAGCCGACGGGGGATTGGGCACCGCCATCGGCTGTACAGTGAGGGGGAAGGTGCATGAGCACGCAGTGTGTGTGTGTGCGCGCACGTGTGTGTGTGTGTGTGTGGGGGGAGAGCTCTGCGCTCTCAAGCGGAGCTCTACCTTTCAACTGTATGCCACTGCATTTTCAGCTTGTCATAGACAGCTGCAGCAGTGATTGGGGAACTGGGGCCACGCCTGCAAACACACTGACTGCATTGGAAGACGGGCTGACACACCACCGAAAACTCGGATGATGGCATTATGTTTCTTGCACATGCGTGCAAGCAACATAATAATTAAGTGCACCAACACAAGATCCTGGGCAACACATCATCAGACCTGAAACTGCAAGTTAGCCTGGGTATCCAGTAACTGCTAGAACTGCCATGATTATATTATCTTGACAATAAAAATTCGGGCTAACAGAACAGTTAGCACAGAAATTCCATGCCAATTTCCCTACACTCTCTGGACTCAAACTTCCTTTTCAAATCACACTATAAATCTGTCCTTACAGCTACCTCCACCTGCAAGTGCACCCCTGATACAGAATCAGGGATTGTTCTCTGTCTGTTCTTTTAAAGCCCAGTTGGGCACTTTGTTGTATTTTCTGTTTACTGGGCACAAGGTTTTAATTTATTGCCATGAGTCATGTTTCTAACTTTGCTATGTCAATCCTATCTTTGTATTGGTAATTCTGTAATTATTGGCTGGAACTAGTATGCACCCCAGACTGGGTAATTGACTATTGTACCATGCTAGTCATCTTTTGTCATGTATGTGTTTTTTTTTCTGTTTGCTTGTATATGCCATCTTGATGGCCCAGGTCATGCCCGAAAACAGTCCCTGGGACAAGTGTACCCACTCAGTTAACAAATAAATAAATAAATATGCGGTGTAGGGGAGGCCCTGTTTCCCATCAGAGAGGCCTGAACTGCTAATAATCAAGAAAAATGCTTGTTGCTTAACCACCCTTTCCTTTTGCAGGACATTATTGCAGTTAAAAAAGTTTTGTTGTTATTTCCCATAATTTTGGGTGTGAGCATATTATTTGTAACATACCAAATTGTGTTTTTGTTGAATGTAAGTGTTATAATAGGTTGGTCTTAGGGTGGCGTTCATAACCTATGAGGTAGTGGGTTGGTACTGCATCACACTTGATCAATCACATTTACAGCATCTTACTTTGAGTGGAGGTTGTGACAGGGTGAGCCCTGTTTGGGGTGGATGCCTATGTGTAGGGTGTCCGGCCCCCCCCCCCATTACTTTCACTCTTTGTTTCTATGGGATGGCCACTCGTACTAGGAAATGAAATGAATACATTTGCTGTAGGGTGTCACATTTAACGATTTAATGGAAATAAAAAGGAAAAGATATGATGAGTTCCAAGGTTTAGCAGGAGAAGGGAGAAGAGGAGCGCATCCTCATTATCCCGTTCCCTTTGCAAACCCAGTGGAACCCTCATGGACTTACTATCTTATTAAAATTATCTTTTGAGATGAAACAAAATGGAAACATAAAACCCTCTTAACATAAATCTCCCTTAACATAAAACCCCCTTAACCAAGAAAAGAGGAGTTGAGTCTAGGCTAGAAAAGATAACATGTATGAACGTGTACGTCTTAACTGTTTGATGGGAAACTCCTGAGAAAAAGAGGTTTATACTTGTTTTAGCAAAACGGAGTTGATCACCTGATGGTAATGTCGTCCATGAAAGGTATAAAAAAACCACCGTTTGGAGTAACAAAGATAGGGGAATCAGTTGAATATTGATTACCAAGTGAGGAGGACCTCAGAAGTGTGTGCTTGTTTCCATACTGTTCTATTTGCAAAGGCTGAAGCTAAGCCTCAGGAATTTTTGAAATTAAAAAGTTTGCTGGATACTGGACATTGAATAACCTTTTGCTTTCTGTGTGTTTATTATTTTTTTATTTTCTGATTTGAATAAAATAACAATGCACATTGCATTTGTATGCACCTGACTTTTGGTTTGTTGTGTCTGTTTTATTCCACACCTTCACAGTGGTGTTAGAAGTGGGATTTCTGGTACATCTAGACTGGGGAGATGTTATCAGTGGATATGGAACCAATACCCAGACAGATACAAACAGATCAGGGTTCTGAGGCAAAAATATTTCCATTGAGTCATGCCATGGCGGAGAAAACTGGAGAGAAACCCAGACTTGGGTTGGATCTTGGAACTAGAAGAAAGACAAGGATGAAGCCTGCTGGATTGGAGGATATGGACGAGGAACTAGGGAGTGATCAAGGTGAATCAGAAGTACAGGACAATGCCTGGGCAGTGGAGACCCTGAAGAGGATGATAAAGTGGATGAGTGGGCAATGGCTCGAGGCAGACCGACTCTGCAGAGAGGCAGGTAGAACAGAAAGAAACATATGATCTGGGGCTTAAAGGTAAATCTTTCCAACCTGGGGACAAAGTATCATTGTTGTTGCCATCCTCTGAGAATAAGCTTCTCATGAAATGGCAGGGTCCCTATAACATCCTTCATCAGACAGGAGTAGTCAACTATGAACTGGAGATGCCAGGATGAAGGCCTCATAAAAAAGTGTACCATGCCAATCTCTTACGTAAATGTTAGGGGACTCTTACCTTTATGCCCACCATGTTTGTGCACCCAGAGCAGGTTGACACTGAGTTGGGGATTGCTTATAGAAGACTAGAACAAGAAAAGGAAATGGTAGAGGTCCAAGTTAATCCTGAGCTAAACGCAGGGCAGAAGAAGGAGGTACAGCAGCTATTATATCAATTCAGGACAACTTTTACCAATACACCAGGGAGAGCCAAAATGGTTAGTACATACTATCAAAGTAAACCAAGAGAAACCTAATTACCAGAAAACCTATAGGTTGCCTGAAAAGGTCAGACAGGAGATTATTGAAGAGGTCCACAAAATGGAACAGTTAGGAATTATTGTTCCATCTCATAGTGCCTAATCCTCACCTGTGGTGGTGATAGATAAAAAGGAGTGAAGTATCTGGCTCTGTCTGGATTTTTGAAAGATTAATGCAATATCCACCTTTGATGGTTACCCCAAGCCGCACATTGATGACCTCTTAGACAAAATAGGGAATGCACAGTACATTAGCACCTTAGATCTTACTGAGGGATATTGGCAGATGCCTTTGGCACTATATGCACAGGAACTACTGTAACAGCTTTTAGTACACCACTAGGACTCTACCAGTTTACCACCATGCCTTTTGGCCTCCATGGTGCCCCTGTGACTTTTCATTTCTATATAGATACTTAAACCTCATACACAGTACTGTGCCTCTTAATTGGATGACATAGTCATCTGTACTGCAGATTAGAAAACACACTTAGAACACCTTAGGGCAGTGATACAATCCATCAAAGATGCAGGCCTGACTATTAACCCTACTAAATGTGCAGTGGCCCAAACTGAAACTATGTATTTGGGATTTGTCATAGGTGAAGGTATGGTTAAGCCAGATGTGGGTAAAGTTTAGGCTGTAGCTAACAGTCCCATTCCCAAATCAAAGCAACATGTACGTTCCTTCCTTGTATTTGCCACTTACTATAGGAGGTTCATACCAAATTGTGCCACCATAGCCACACCCCTTATTGGCCTGACTAAGAACAAATGCCCAAACAAGGGCCAGTGGGCCCCACAGTGTAATGACGCATTCAGGAACATTAAGACTATTCTATGTTCCTCCCCAGTGTTCGTCAGCCCAGATTTTCAGACCCCATTTGAGGTGCACACTGATGCTTCAGATACAGGTATAGGGGCTGTCTTATCATAATAGAGCAAGGGAGAGGAGCACCCAGTGATATTCATCACCAGAAAACTCCATGGGAGGGAGAGAAAATACTCCGCAATAGAGAAGGAGTGCTTGGCCATGAGATGATCCATTGAGTCCCTTAAGTATTATCTGTGGGGTACAGAATTTACCATGCTAACTGACCATAATCCATTGTGCTGGATCCACCAGATGAAGGATAAAAACCTAAGGATTATGCACTGGTATTTAGCACTACAGCCCTACCGATTTTCTGTGAAACATAAGGCAGGGTCCCAACACCAGAATGCTGACTTTCTGTCCTGTTATGGGGCAAATGCTGATGATAAATGTATTGTACACATGTTTATCCTGAATGAAAATACATGTTTTGATATGTAAATGAAAGATGATGTCTATACAGGTATTGGAAAGCCTGTGCAGAAAGCCTCAGGGAATTGAATGGTATCAGCTGATGTTAGCCGTTTTGATTCATATGGATCCCTGAGGTGGCACTTCTAGTGTGGGTGGGCGGAAGCGCCAACCCTTCCAGGGTTCTGGTGAGGTGATTGCCAACAGTGAGGACTATTGCCCTCTTGTGCAGGGGTGTATGTGACAAGGTGAGCCCTGTCTGTGGTGGATGCACATGTATGGGTTATCTGGGGCCCCCCCATTCCTTTTGCTCTTTGTTTCTGTGGGATGGCCACTCAAGCTGGGAATGAAAATGAAACATGTTTGCTGTGTTCTTGTCTATTTTAGAGTGTCACATTTAACGATTTAATGGAAATAAAAAGAAAAAGATATGATGAGTTCCAAGGTTTAGCAGGAGAAGGGAGAAGAGGAGCACATCCTCATTCTCCTATTCCCCTTGCAAAACCCAGTGGAACCCTCATGGACTTACTATCTTATTAAAATTATCTTTTGAGATGAAACAAAATGGAAACATAAAACCCCCTTAACTAAGACAAGAGTTGAGTCTAGGCTAGAAAAGATAACATGTATGAACATGTATGTCTGCTGTTAGATGTGGAACTCTTGAGAATAAGAGGTTTATACTGGTTTTAGCAAAAAGGGATGGATCACCTGACAGTTATGTCATCCATGAAAGGTATGAAAACTCATCACTTGAAGTAACAGATATAGACAGGAGAATCAGTTGAATACTGACTACCGAGTGAGGAGGACCTCAGAAGTGTCTGGTTTCCATACAGTTCTATTTGCAAAGGCTGAAGCTAAGCCTCAGTAATTTTTGAAATTAGAAAGTTTGCTGGATATTGGACATTGAATAACCTTTTCCTTTCTGTATGTTTATTATTTTTAATTTTTTATTTTCTAATTTGAATGAAATAATGCACGTTTGCATTTTTATGCACATGACTTCTGGTTTGTTGTCTGTTTTATCTCACACCTTCACAGAGGCACTGCACTATTTTTTACTCTTTCTTGGAAACAAGCCTCCAATCTGAGGAGTCTAACGAACCCAGGCCCCTCAACCTTGTTTGTAACTTCCACAGATGCAAGGCAAGAGTAGTAACCGTGAGTAACATAAGCATCTGTACAATGACCCAGTTACATCTTTGGAAGCACTGCTGGGATTTTCTATTTACCATCTGGACACACCCTGAACCACGGAGGAGTGTTCATCATGGATACCCCCCTCCCCAGAGAAAAGTTTGTAATTTCTTTGTTATTTTGAAAAATTCAGAATGGCATTTAGCAAAGTCAGGAAATGGTGTTCGCAACAGGGTTTAGACTTTGAAAGGGTTCTCCTGGTCAGCAATGTCCCTGAGGGCATGGACAAGGATGAACTTATGGGAGTTTTAGAGTGCAAACTGTCTGGTACTTGAATGCGATAGACTGCAAGACTAAATGCAACATGGAGTCATGGGGGGAAAGGTCATGCCAGATGAACCTGATTGACTTCATTGACTAGGAGACCAAGGAAATGGATCAGAGGAGGGCAATGGATGTGGCCTATCTAGACTTTAGCAAGGCCTTTCACACTTTGCCCCACAGGAGACTGATAACAAAATTGAGCAGCTTACGTGTGGTATCCAAAGTGGTGACTTAGGTTAGAAACTGGTTAATGGACTGGTGGTAGAGGGTGATGATTAACAGCACTCGCCCTAATGAGTGGGGAGTGACCAGTGGGGTGCCATAGGGCTCAGTACTGGGACTGGTTCTCTTAATGTCTTCATGAGTGACATTGCAGAAGAACTGGAAGGGAAGGTATGCCTTTTTGCAGATGACAGCAACATCTGTAATTGAGTGGACAATCAGGAGGGGGTGGAAAGAATGTATAGAGTTCTTGGGAAACTTGATGAGTGGTCAAGAGCATGGCAGTTGGGGTTCAATGCCAAAAAGTGCAAATCATGCCATTAGGGTATAGAAACCCAGGAGTTGAGTGTAGAATGGGGGGAGGTACTTACAGTCACTAATCAGGAAAGAGACCTTGGGGTTATCATATCTGATTACCTCAAAGTGGCAGGACAGATTGACAAAGCAGTGGGTAGAGCCAGTGGGATGCTCGGATGAATAGGGAGCGGTATCTCCAGCAGAAAGAGGGAAGCAGTGTTGCCACTGTATTGCTTGCTGGTGAGACCACACCTGGAATATTGTGCCCAGTTCTGGCGGCTGCATCTCAGAAAGGACATAGGGTGGATGCAGTCCAGAGATGGGCAACTAAAATGGTGCAGGAGTTGCACCAAAAGCTTTACAAAGAGAGACTGAAGGATCACAACATTTACACCCTGGAAGAGAGGAGAGCGAGAGAGGACATGATAGACACTTACAAGTACCTCACAGGGGTGAAAAGGGTACAGGAGGGGAGTCTCTTTCAAATGAAGAAGGGCACTAGGAACAGAGGGTATGTGATGAAGCTGGGGGGCAGGAGTTTTAGAGTGATTTGAGGGAGTAGTACGTGACTGAAAAACTGGTAGACACCTGGAATAGACTGCCAGTGGAAGTAGTGGAGGTGAAAGCTGTAGGGTGCTTCAAGTTTGAATGGGATAGACATGGGGGAATATTAGTAAATAGGCAGGGTGGATTGAGGGTTGCCAGAGACCAGTCAGGGTCTGTGGAGACAGACAAGGCAAACTGGGTGGGCCAAGCGGTCCTTTTCTGATGATAAATTCTATGTTTATAGGTCTCTATGATATGGGAAGGATCATATCACAACATGTCATGAGAGCCCCAAGCAACAAAACTGTAAGACTAATCATAGAACCTAATAAGGACCGATCTTCCATGAAACTGCCTGCATCCTTGACTCCTGGAGAGAAGGATAAGATGTGGCACCTGTATGGCATGGAGATCAACTCAGATGACTCCACTGGATTGTCTCCCCAGGAAGCTGGGGTGAAAAAGTGAAAATTTGTTTGAACAGATGGGAAAGACAGAAAAGGATTTGAAGGACTTTCTGAACATGGTAGAACAAGAAGGTTCATCCACTACTGAAATCCTGGATGATGTGGGATGCCTTATGGAGAAAGTGCAACCATCAGCAATGGAAAACAAGGAATAAAGGGGGTTCCATCCATTTTTAGGATTCAAATCAACACTTATTTGGGAGGATGACTTCAACACATGGATCAAGCAAGCTACACAAATAGTGCAAGACCTGCAGTTCTCTGACACTGAGAAGAGGTCTCAGATGGGAGAATGTCTACAAGGACCTACTCTGGATGCTGTTGTGGCCCTCAAGGCCACCAACTCCAATGTGACAGCCCCAAATTATCTTGTGAACCTGGAAAGAATGTTTCCTTGTAACCTTGTCTTTCAGTATTACCCATTTTAATACATCAGCATCTTGGGTAGATGCCTCAGAATTGCAGGATGCCAATTTTAAAAAAGCCTTCTAAAAAGAGAGAAGGAAAACACTAAGTAAGAAAGTAAAGAAAAGAGAAACTGACTGTGATATTACCAAATTTGACCCCTAGCATACCAAGTCCCTTAAAAAGTGAGAACATCAGTTCTTTGGATAGATTGCTTAGTCTAGACCCATTGGGAGCCTTCTGGGGGACTGAGCCCCAATAGCAGGCATTGGTTTAATCCTCTGACCCTGACTAAAACTCTGACATCTGGACCTTGTATAGGAATGCCCATGCTGAAGAAAATTGCCACCTTTGAAGAGGCAAACCACACATTTTTCATTCTGATTTCAGTAATGGAAAAAGTAGAGAAAAGGTATCTACAATGACTGTTAAAAAAAAAAAAAAGACTGCAATATTTGGGCTACAGAAAAAATAATATCACTACAGGAGGAAAATAAAGAGCATAAAGTAAAGTCCGAATCTATCTCTACTCTTGTTTTCTCTTTAGTAAAAGATAATGTGTCCCCTAACTGTAAGCTCAAAACTCTGAAAAATAACTCTTACCACAAAAACCTACATGTGGTAGGTCTTCCAAGTGATAAGACAGATTTGTTTAATTGAACTGAATACCTGGAATATTCTTAAAAAAATCTTTAGTGAGACCCTAGCAATGTCACCACCTACAATGATAAAAGCCTTTTGCTTGTCAACCAGAATGATTTACTCTTCCACCGCAGCAAAACCACCAACAGTGCTCATGCCTTTTGCTTTGGCAACTGCGAAATGGTCATCAAGTACTGTATGTTCAAATAAAAAGTTCCATCTGTGGGCAATAAAGGGTCTCATATGTTCAGATCAAGTTTAAACTTGAATTATAGGCCTGGAAATAGGCCTATTTCATGTTTGCTCTATTTCTATTAAAAGCAAGGCTGTCATTTCTATAGATTGAAATGGTTGTGTAGTTTGTTTTCTAAGTCTAGCGTAAGATTCAATATTATCTCAAGCCTTGTTTAGGAATAGATCAGATAAGCAGCACTAAATAAGCATAAGCAAGGTATACTATCAATTTTGCTTGATGGAGGTTTCTGAGTTAAGTAACCTCTACTCTTTGTTATGAAACCAATGTGACTAAAAATGTTTAAGACATTGATTTTGCATCAAATGTATTATTAGTTTTCACATTGTGAAATACCTAGGCTGTTATTGTCACCATCCTGTGACTAGTCATATCTTATTTTCAATTGTATTAGTTTGAACCTCTTGTTATATGTTTATCATTACTTGCCTAATTGAATGTATGGGTTTGAATGAACTTGGGCAGAGTTCAAATTATGTTTGGTTGACATAGGCGAAAACATAATTAGCAAATGTTCCTAGCTGAAATGTAAGCAAAATTCAGTTTAGCCATCTGATGACATGAGATGAAAAATGTTTGTTCTGTAAAATATACTGTATAAATATATGACCATTTTTTGAGAGACATTATGGTATGTCTGAACAACAATGGCATCAAGAACAATGGTATTTTTTAATTAATGGCATTAACTATGGTGTTCTGCACATCCAACACCATCAAGATGGTATTTTCAACATCTGATACCATCATCACATCAGCTACAGCAACAAGTCTATCTGCATCAAGTCAAAGTTATAGGACCTCAGGAGAAAGACAACAACATGTAGAGTCCTGTGCATTCTAACATGAATCATGCAACAAGTCATTCAGGAACAAGGCTCCCACCAGCTCCAAACAACTACACCACATTAAACCATCGAGGGAGAGAATACCAGCAAGCATCACCCCCCAAGAACCAGGTAAAAACAAATGTTTGTAAAAGACTGTGAGCCCTTGTCAGACAAAACTCTTTAATTACCATGTCATCTTTGGCAAGAGAATAAAAGGGCTGGGAGTGAGATTCTATTTGGGGGCTTTGGGTTTAAGTGGCTAAGTAATGTGTGTGCATGTTTTGCTAAGAACTGTATAAACTGTTATGATCTGGACTTGTTAAATGCCAAGTGGAAATTGAAACTCTTGTACTGAGGTTATCAGCTGAAAAGGAACTGTTCAAAGAACATACCTTTCCAGCCCACCCCACGCCCCTGGGGGGAGCCAAAGACTGCCAGCAATCTAATATGCTTCTAAGGAGAGCACACTGATACAAATGTATTTGAGAGGGACTGTTGCTTAATTACTTGCTAATTGCTTGCATACCATCTTTTGCTGTTCAAGTCTGTGTTGCTTAAAATAAAACCTATTGAATGTTATAGTGTTTTTTTTTTTTTGTTATCTGCTTGAACCGTGAAATTCATGACATTGTGGGATTTATGTGAGGTGCGCTAGACTGGGATTAAGATTTGCTCTTGAGCTAGTATAAAGTAATTTAGGCTACCTCCCATACATTTGGCTTCCAAGTTTGGGTTTGGTAACTGAAATCGGGCCATTACACTCACGTATTATGGTGCCCAATGTGGGGCATGGAATCCAAGTGCTGCATTATAAAAAGTAATATTATAGCCTTTGTTCTGACACCTTTGTATAAATATGTATCTGTTTATTGGCTCTTTTGTTGTGTGCTCTGTATTTTTTCTAATCTAGATGATCCTGTCATATACATTGTTCCTGTTGTAAATACCATAATATTTTGCAAATTTTGTTTTACCTTTTTCTCTGTATCATCAATTTTCTGTACCACTGGATGTTTGTAAAATGGGCATTTTTGCTCACATACTTTCCCATATAAAAATAAAATTGAATTGAATTGAATCTTTTATGTAACTGCAGCCCTAAAGTAGGCAAAGTTAGAGACAAGATATAAGCTGAACAATGCTATATCATAAAAGGTGGGATGAATCTGAACCGAGACTGTTTTCTTCCTTTTTGTGAGTTACAAGGCTCCCAGAGATATGGCCTTGAAGTACTGTGAATGTTTTGAAAACAGTTATCTCAGTTATTAGTGTTTTGAAAACAGTTGTCTCAGCTAATGAGAACTGTTATTTTAATCATCAGATGTTCAGATGTTAACTTGTTAAAGTGACACTGACTTTATTCAGAAACTGCAATTAGAGCAAGTTTTGCTCAGCAGTTTATATCCGCTTCTTGTATGTGTTTTATTATAATAAATGTTTCTAATTGAATTGCACCAGGCTAGGCCCAGGGAATAATTGCTACACACCCTCCACATGCACACATTTGTCTCCAATTGGCAAGCAAATGTCCAGAATTGAGGTGTGGGATGACATCTTTTCCACTATTAGGCTTTTGCAGCTTGGAAAAAAATGGGTTCCTTTTGCAGACACTGTACTTTGCAATTGCCAATTTAAAGGAAAGGAAAAGTGTGTGGGAAATACAGACGGAAAGGTCCAGGGAATAAATGCATTGCCAGGCCCCCCCGACCCCCTCACACATATACTAGTGTACAAGATTGTTCAGCAATTAAAAGGAAAGTTTAAGGAAGACCTGCCTACCCTCTTTTCTTGATCACTGCATAGAACCTAATGTATTTGTGAATATAAACTGGATTTTAAATCCTTGCAAAGGTACAAGACACAACATTTCTAAAAGCCTCTTTTTAAGTAAACAATCTAGTAACTAATCAGGTGTATATGAATTGGAACAGACACCCTGCTTTAGTAGTGAATTCACAAAGTATTTTTTCCTTAGGACTGTGCCTTAAGTACACATGTGAAGTGAAAAGTAACTGTTAAGGCTCTGGAGGTTTGCTAATAGCAATGTAATCATACGTGTTGTATGTGATTGAGAGGAGTGGTGAACCTCAACATCTGAACACGAGCATACTGATGAAGAAAGTCATAAACATTCACTTGGGAGGTTTACACAAACCTGAAAAGTGACCCCTTCCACTAACTTGTACTAGTTATTAATGAGGGCAAAATCACACTCTAGGCATGTCAGGTGGCAAGTGACCACAATGCTGTGGCAACCAAAGTAAAGCTGGGAGCATTTTATAAGTAGACGTGCCACAGCTCCGAGGTACTCTTTTATTCCACTATGTACTTTGTTTAGGGGGTACTATTCCTTATTCCTAGACATAAGGGCCCACATATTCAAAGGAGATGCCCTGACCAAAATGGAGATGCATGGCACATGTCATAAAATGCACAGAAGCATGATATTCAAAAGGGAGAGATACATCACGCATTTCTGAATGCACGATCACACAGAAATAATGTATGCAGCGCATAAAAAGGGGTCCAGCCATTCACAGGAAGGCTGCAGAACTGCAGACAGGCCATCCTAACACAGCCCTTGGAGGTGCACCAGGACGTACTACAGGCACCCATACATAGCAATCATGCCAGGACAGAAGTACCCAAAGCCACAGGTGCCGGCACACCATGGGCACCACCCAGAGAACCATCCCCCAGACCGCACCCAGGACATTGACACCAAGCTGCCACATTCCAGTGCTGTCGGGTGCCTCCTAGCACAGCAGCAGAGCAGGTGGTCACACTGCAGCACATGTACCAGGGGACATAGCCTGCACCGATGTGGCCTGCAGGGTACCACTTGGTGGTGGCATGCACCCAGGGTGACGTCTGGGACAACAATGCCCAGGTAGCCTGGTGGTACAAGTGACAGCCTGGCACAGGCCAGGGACTGACCTGTGGCACACACCCATGGTGGTACACCATAGGTGCACACAGGTGGGACCCACCCATTTGGGTACCTGGTCACCCTCTGCACTCTGCCATTTCTTGCAGTTATCACTCTCATACGGGGTTGTGTGGGGCACTGCAGGCGACTGTATGCTGCATACAGAGCTGGTGTATCCCATGCATGTGGTATACCAATCAGAATGTGTCATCCCATGCCCTCCCCTGTTGCCTGTCCAGGTGGGCCCCAGTGGCCACTTTCCAGGTGGGCCCCCTGTACCCCAGTCTGATCCTGTACATGGCTATGGGTAATAGCTCTGTACCCAGGCCAATGCAGTACACACACACATACTCTCTCTCACACACAGACACACACACACACTCTCACTCCATCACACCTGCTTGCTTGACTGCAGTGCCTCCTGTTCACCTTTGTGGGGTGGTGATGCAGCCCTGCTAAGCTGGAAATGCGGATGCCTGGAGTATGCAAACTGGCCTGAATACATTCCAATAATGAGCTGCACATGTGCAGAATGGGCTTGGAATGTGCAGTGAGGCCATTTGCATATCGTGGCTGAGTATTGCAATTTTGCACACAGCACATGTGGCCGCCTATCGCGTATTTCCCTATGGTCTACATAAGGCTCAGGTCACCTGCCTCACCATGCATCTCCCACTGCATGATCACACATGTTTGGGATATTCAGCCAGACATGCGTAATCACATCTCACAGCACATCTTCTGAATATATCATTATTTTGTGCCAGTGCATCTCAGTTGCGTGGCACAGACACTTGCGCATTGCAGCCAGGGATTTTTGAATATGGGGCCTAAGGTCATTCACGGGTGTTACAGGGAGCAGCCTCCTTTGTTCTGGATGATAACCCTGACACAAGGTAAACAGTGCTGAAGACTGGACTAAGCTTGTAAATAGTGTGGGGGGGAGGGGGGCCTGGATGCCAAGGAAGATGGCTGCTTAGATTTTGAGCTTGGTCCCCAGCTATCACAATCTGTTGTTCTAGTCTGACATCCAGGGATGGCTTGCTCTCCTAAGGCATGAATATGCCTTTCTAGCCCCTTCTCATTTGTCCGGCATGGGTTTTATTGCACTCAGTACTCCGGCTATAGTCTTGTGGTGCCGGTTGCTCCGCTACCCATTTTGGACCTGGATAGGCCATACAGGCCCCGACGTTTCCTAGCAAGCTCCTGATAGCATCAGTATAGCCGTGTGTTGATCCTCCCTTTAATCGCTGCTATTATCTGTTTGCCTGCACTATGAAAACTACCTAACTCATGTAACTGCTCGGCTACTGGCATTGAGCAGCATTTGTTAACTTTAACTGCAGCATGGCTTCTACTAGTCATTTTCAGGAGAGCCCAACTGTTGATTGCCTGGAGCCCTCCTCCCACCCGATGGATGTCAGCAACTCCTTACAATACATCAACACCATGTTGGAGACACTACTCACCAGTGTAGATGCTATCTCGGCCATGCTGTCAGGTACTGTGGCAGAGGTCCAAGCACTGAATGATCGAATGAATGGGGCTGAGCAGAGAACGGAGAACCTGGAGTCTGGTCAGACCAGAATACTGCAGTGGCTGCAAGATTATGAGGCCAAATTAGCTACACTCTGATGCAGAGCCAAGGATTAGGAAAATAGAGAGCACCGCAATAACCTTAGAATCCTTGATATCCCCGAGGGGTTGGAGGTACAAAACATAGAGTGTTTCTTGAATGAGGAGATCCCAAAAATGCTAGAGGAGAGATGGAAAGGTCCGATTGAGTTGGAAAGGGCCCACCGAGTCCCCAGCAGATTTTGGACCACTAACGCATCTCCTCGACCCATCATCGCTTATTTGCTGAGATATTCTACAAAAGAAAGGGTGCTAAGGGCAGCAAGGGATAAGGGTGAGATATTGTGGCAGGGGGCTATGGTGTCTTTCTTCAGGGACTTCTCATCAGAGGCTGCGGCTCGTAGAAAGGCCTTTATCCCTATTAAAAAGCTCTTGGAGGCACAAGGTTTTAAGTATGGATTCAGAAATCTCACCCACCTACATGTGGCTCGTGAAGGCAGAGACATCTTAGCTGAGACCCCCCAAGAGATCGAAACATGGGCCTCCAAACACTGGCCCCACATATCCCTCAGAACTACTCCTTCCAAGAGGCTCTGGGATCCAGGAGAATACCCGCAAGGCAGGGGGAACCTTTTTTCCAGTACTAGCTTCAGGGAGGACTGTAATTCTGCCCGGACAATCCCACAGTTAGGTGCTTCCCCATGTCCTCACATACTAAAGACTCACTGGGACCCAGATACAGCAAAGACACCATCCAGGCATCCTCAGCAAGCACATCTACTCCCTCCCTGCCACAGTGTGTATCAGGCCAGGTGCTCCACATAAGACAGCACTCCTCCAGCGGTCGTGACTCACCCTCTGATGACCTAGCGGCTGCTCCACCAGCTAAAGTAACCAAGGAAGAGCATCCCCTTGAGAATGCACCATCAGCTATTTCAACTTCTGAGGACTTATTCATGGAGGTCTCAGGCACCCACACCTGGGTGGCTCTACCATAGGACCTGGAAGATTGTGAAAACCCAAGCCGACTACCCATTAAACCTGGTCTATTGATGATTACAAAGGCAGTATCTCAGGAACCAGTATGTTCAGCGTCCTGCCAAGCTGCTAATGTGGCTCCTGCCATCAAAGATTGAACTCCTCTCCTCTCATATTTTATTGTTGATATTTATCTGAGGGTGGTTCGTTGAATAGGGAGGGGTCTGAAGCTCACTAGGACTGCTTTAGGGCTTAGGGGTTGAGATTATTAGATGAGACTCCTAAGGGGACTTACCTCCACAAATATGGGTCACGCAGTAGCAGAAAAGGTCAGAACCAAAAGGCTGGCCTTCAGGAAATATAAGGGAATGCAGCGGGATGAAGATAGAGAGGCATACCAAACTTCCCTAAGGGAAGCAGGGAAGGCAGTAAGGCAGGCAAAGGCCCAAACTAAGGAAAAACACTAGCACAAACAGTAAAAGAAGGTGATAAGACTTTCTATAGATACATTAGTGAAAGGATAAAATCCAGAGGGGGTATTGCTAAGATCAAAGAAGATAAGGGGGCGTGTGTGGAGGAGGACCATGTAAAAGCATCTATACTTAATAGATACTTCTGCTCAGTATTTACTGAAGAGAAGGTAGGGCAGGGCCCACAGCTCAGCACCATGGACACAGGGGTGAGGGAGGTGTGCACTAACCTCTTCACAAAAGAAAGGGTCCTACAAGAGCTCGATAAGCTCAGGTTGGACAAGGCAATGGGACCTGATGGCATACATCCCAGGGTACTAAAGGAGCTAAGGGTGGAACTAGCAGAGCCATTATCAGAACTGTTTAGTGGGTCTCTGAGCACAGGGGAGGTCTCAGAAGACTGGAGAAGGGCTCATGTGATCCCGCTCCACAAGAGTGGTAGCAGGGAGGAGGTGGGGAACTACAGACTAATCAGTCTTACCTCAGTAGTGGGCAAGATTATGGACGCACTCCTTAAGGAAAGGACAGTGCAACACCTTAAATCCATAGGAGCACAGGATCCAAGACAGCATGGGTTTACAAAAGAAAGGTCCTGTCAAACTAATCTCATAGATTTCTTTAACTGGGTAACTGGAATGGTGGACCAAGGGGGAGCAGTTGATGTCACCTAAGTTGACTTCAGCAAAGCTTCTGATACTGTTCCACATAGAAGATTGATGAATAAGCTGGGTAGGCTTGGGGTGGGTCAGAAGTTGGTCAACTGGGTGGCAAACTGCTTGACAGGCAGAAAACAGAGTGAACGGTATACAGTCAGATAAGGTGCAAGTCACAAGTGGGGTACCTCAGGGATCAGTTCTGGGGCCAGTCCTCTTCAATATCTTCATCAGTGACATTGCAGATGGACTGGAGGGTAAGGTTTGTCTGTTTGCAGATGACACAAAGAACTGCAACAGAGTAGATGATCCAGATGGGTGGGCAGAATGAGAAGATATCTGGATAAACTGGCAAAATGGTTGGAAGAGTGGCAACCGGGGTTTAATGCAAAGAAGTGCAAGATCATGCACATAAGGAAGAGAAACCCTGAAGCCACCTATAGGCTGGGAGGGGAGTTGCTGGCAGTCACAAGGGAAGAAAAAGACTTGGGCATCATCATCACAGGTGACCTGAAATCATCCAAGCAGACCACTAAAGCAGTAGGTAAGGCTAGAGGGATGTTGGGGTGTATTAGTAGGGCTATCACAAGTCGGAAGAGGGAGGTAATAATCCCTCTTTACAAGACACTGGTTAGGCCCCATCTGGAGTACTGCATGCAGTACTGGAGGCCGCACCTTCACAAGGACATTAACCAAATTGAGGCAGTCCAGAGAAGGGCAACCAAAATGGTGCAGGGACTGCATCAGAAAACATATGAGGACAGATTAACCGAGCTCAATATGTATACCCTAGAGCAAAGGAGGGAGAGAGATAATATAATCGAAACATTCAAACACCTTTAGGGCATTAACAAGGTGAAAGAGTCTAACATGTTTCAATATAAGAAAAATAGCAGAACAAGAGGACACAGCATAAAATTAGAGGGAGGCCGATTAAGGGGTAATGTGAGGAAGTTCTTTTTCACAGAAAGGGTGGTGGATGCATGGAATGGCCTACCTCAGGAAGTGGTGGATATGAATACAGTGCAGGTCTTCAAACAGGCATGGGATAGACATAAGGGAGCAATACAGATGAGTATGAGTAGATAGGCCTTTGACAGAGCAAAGGCAGATGGCACATTTATAAGGTAGAAAAAGAAATGGAAGTAGACTGGCTGGGCCTTTACGGTCCTTATCTTACTTCTATGTTTCATGCCATTCGCCCTCCCTCCCCAACCACTCTCGCTTCCCTTTCCCTGTGATGATGCTTGCTTTCTTATTGCTGTAGTATAGGGCACGTCGTAGTGGGATGGTGGTTACCTTCTCCTCTTCTATCTTCCTGTGCAAGATATGAATGGGATTGTTCATGGTCAAGTTTATCTCGATCCCCGTTCGGGAATCTGTGATCCCACGTAAAGGGCTGGGACTCCTCCTCGCCTACACTATGTGGGAAATTTTCCTAGAAGGTTTATGCAAACGAGAAGCTACCCTTCGTCTCCTGGGTCTCCTTCTTCCCCGGCCCATCCCTCCTTCCCTCCTGGGCCTTACCCCCACACCCATTACCCTCCTCCTACCCCTGCACCCTGGTGTTATACTTTCATCATGGTTCAATGCAACATAGCTGGGGATGGAGTTTCCACCCAGCTAATTTTCTTATATCCCTGTATAGGTGACTGGTCAGCATGGCCGAGTATTCTTCCCCCCGTCTGTGGAAGAACGCTACTCTCGTGCATACACCAACTCATAGAAACATAGACTTTGATGGCAGATAAGGACCGCTTGGCCCACCTAGTCTACCCATTTTCCTACCTACAGGATAGGCCGCAGATCCTAGTTAACCAACAGCCTATTTCTTCCTACCCCCCACAAGAATTGCCTTATGTCTGCCCCATGCATTCTTGAATTCTCTCACAGTTTTAGTCCCCACAACCTCCTCAGGAAGGCTGTTCCATGCATCCACTACCATCTCTGTGAAATAATACTTCTCACATTGCCCTGAACCGCTCCTTCTATCTTTAAATTGTGTCCCCTTGTTCTTGCATGTCTCTTTTTCTGAAAGATGCTACCCTCTTGGACTTTGTTGATTCCACTGAAGTACTTAAAAGTTTCTATCATGTCCCCCTCTCCCTTCTTTCCTCAAGGGTATACATATTAAGCTCCTTTAGTCTCTCCTCATACGGCTTCTCTTGCAGACCCTGCACCATTTTAGTTGCCCTCCTCTGGACTACCTCTATCCTGTCTATGTCCTTGTGGAGATGGGGTCTCCAGAACTGGACACAGTACTCCAGATGGAGTCTCACCAACTGTCTGTAAAGAGGGATAACAACTTCCTGTTTTCTGCTGCTGATGCCTCTCCCTATACATCCCAGTATACCCCCAGCCCTCCCTACTGCCTTCTCACGTTGCTTGCTAACCTTAAGGTCATCTGATATGATTACCCCCAGGTCCCTTTCCTTTTTTGTTGTTTTTACTACCTCCCCACCCATTGTGTATTCTTCCCCTGGATTCTTGTTTCCCAGGTGCATTATTTTGCACTTCTTTGCATTGAATCCTAGCTGCCATAGTTCTGACCATTCCTCCAACCTTGCCAAGTCTCTTTTCATCCTTTCCACGCCTCCTTGTGTATCAAATCCTTTCCACGCCTCCTTGTGTATCAAATCCTTTCCACGCCTCCTTGTGTATCAACTCAGCTTTAGAAATTTGTTATCTGGATGCTTCGAGGTTAGGTTATTTAGTAGTAATCTGGTTTCCTATTCTACACCATGGTACACTCCTTTTGGTGGGTGGCTTCAGGAAAAGTGGTTTGGATTGTATTGTGTTGCACTGCTTGTTAACTGTTGTATCTATCATAGTTCTTTTTTTTTTAGGATAATCTTGCTGCACCTCTCACTGGCTGGTTTAAGCTGTCTCCTGTTGGGGCGATATCTACTTTCACGTCTCAGGCAACTTGTCTATTCTCTTCTATCTGTCTGTGTTGGACTTCAGCAGTGAGTACACCTAATCTAATTAGCCTTAGGGAACAAGATGCAGAACACAAAGGCACAGGTTAAACTCATTTCCTGGAATGTAAAGGGTCTTAATCGCCCAGCCAAAGGTACAAAGGCCCTGAGGCACTTAAATTCCTTGCAGGCCAATATAGCCCTCATCCAAGAGACGCACCTCACTGCAAGGACTTTACAGTGGCTAAAAAGTCCTGGGTAGGCATGGTGATTGCCAGTTCGGCATCGACAAAATCCAGGGTGGTGGCCATCTTGATTCGGAAATCTTGTCCCTGGATAGAAGAGGAAGTGGCCTCTGATACCCAGTGGTAGCTAGATTTACATTCCTGGGGGGGCGGGCTGTGCTGGTCAGTGTATATGGCCCTAACACGGACAATCCAGAGTTTTTCCTAGATCCCAATCTGGCTATAGAATCTCTAGCCGCTGATCATCCTCCTATCCCCATTCTGATAGGGGGTGACTTCAATCTGACCTTGGACATATTTCTAGACAAATCCAAATCGACCCACCAAACACACCCCAGGGCTGTATCAGTCTTGCAAGAAGTGATGAATGAATGGGGATTGGTGGATGTTTGGCTGCGGAACCACTCCTCAGGGAGGGATTACTCCATCTTTTCCTCAGTACATACTACGTACAGTTGGATTGATCTCTGGCTGGCTAACTCCCCGGCAGCCCATGATATCGTCTCATCCCAAATCGATAATATCCGCATTTTGGACCATGCCGCTGTCTCCTGCACCTACTCACCATTAGGGCAGGGAGGGTCTGGTACTAGGTGGTGCTGCAACCCCCTACTTCTCCAGGACATGAAATTTCAGGATATGGAGCGGAAGGTAACTAAAGCCTACTTTGAAAATAATAATACCACCAAGACATCCGCTGCCACAGTTTGGGAGGCATTCAAGGCTGTCCTACGGGGTCATATCATCTCCTACGTGGTGCAAAAGAATAAGGTAAGGAGGGCAAATCTGAGCCAGCTCCAGGATGAATTATTAGCCCTGGAGGCCAGAGTTAAGGCCTCCATGGTCCATAACCCTGATCACTCACTCCTCAGGGAGATAGTGGGCTTAAAATACCGCATTAACACCATGCTTCAGCAATAAGCTGAATGGATGCTAGTTAGGACCAAGCATATGTATTGGGAGGGGGGGTGAAAAAGGAGGCAGACTCTTGACCATTCAACTCAGAAAACAACAGGCCACCTCCCATATTCATGTGCTTAGAAGCCCAGCTGGTACAGTAGTCACTGATCCTAAAAGGATCAATGACTGTATGCAGCAATTCTATCAAAGTCTGTACCAGTCCCATGCCTCCCTTGATCCAGAGCAACTAACACGTGACCTGAAGGACTTCTGCTCCACCTCCTCCATTCCCTGCCTGTCAGTGTCCATGAAGACAGCCTTGGAATAGCCTTTTACAGCATCGGAGCTGCAGCTTGCCCTATCCCAACTTGCTAAGGGCAAATCGACAGGGCCTGATGACATGACAACAGAGCTGTATCAGCTCCTGAGCCCGGAAATTACTACCCGCCTCTTATCGGCCCTACAAGAGGCTCATGAGATTGGCACTCTCCCCCACCACTACATGAGAGGCCCTGGTCAATCTCCTGCCTAAAAAGTCGGACAACCCGCTAAACTGTGCCAGCTACTGTCCCATATCTCTCATCTCGGTGGATACCAAGATTGCAACCAAGATCTTGGCCAACCGGATGGTGGAGGTCATCCCTTCTCTAATACACCCATCCCAAGTAGGGTTCACCAAGGGCAGGGCTGTGGTGGATAACATTAGACTGATTCTCAATCTCAAATGGCTGGCTTTGCACTCTCACACCCCTATAGCAGCAATGGCAGTAGATTTTTCCAAAGCCTTTGATTCTGTAGAGTGGCCCTACCTACACGAGGTTCTCCAGCTATACGGCTTTGGTCTATACTTCAGGCAGTGGATCCATACCCTTTACAATGTGCCAATGGCCCGGATCCTCACCAATAAGGACACCCCCCCTTTTTCCCTACATGGGGCACGCAGCAGAGCTGCCCCCTCTCTCCTCTACTCTTCCTGGTGGCTTTAGATCCACTCACTCAGAAGCTCTTGGCCACCAAGGAGGTCAAGGGCACACCGGTGGGGAAGCCTACATATTTGGTTGCTTCTTATGTGGATGACCTACTCCTCATGTTAGCTCATCCTCAGGACTCTCTTCTGAGAATCCTGGAGATCCTGCAGGCCTTTGTCCAGTTGTCTGTTGCAAATCAACCAGCAGAAAACCAGTCTCACCCTCCTAAATGCGACCTGTACCAAAGATTGTCTGCAGGGCTCAGGGCTTGCCTGGGCTCCCCAAGGCCTTTCATATTTGGGGATAAATATACCCTTCAACTGGAAACAGAATCTAGCAATTTCTCTCCCCAGCTGCCCATCTCTCAGTTGAGATGAACCGCTAGCATCATTTCAACCTCTCCCTCCCTAGCAAGGTAGCTGCGATTCACATGCTTTTCCTACCAAGAGTAGCATACCTGATCAGTAACCTCTCTATTACACTGTATGTTAAAGTGTTTCACTCCCTTGACAAATTGATCTCACTTCTCTGGAAGGGCAAGCAGCCACATTGGAGCCATAACAAACTGCGGTCCCACTGGTCAAAGGGGGGCCTGGGACTGCCTTGGCTGCAAGGCTATCATTGGTCCTACCTGTCAGCCCAGACAACCAAATGGTTCATCCCCTCCTCATCTCCACCCCACCTCTGAGTACAGCTAGAAACCCAAATCCTACAGGGCAGCTCCCCCTGAGTTTTACTAATGGATGCCTCCCTACCCCCCAGCAAGCTAACTCCAGTGATGGCCGGGACGAGGAAAGCATGGTTCAAGCTCATGGCTGCAACCAGTACAGTGAAGGTGGCTCAGCTTCTCCCGGCCCGGTACCTTAGCCTCTGGAGAAACTGACTTCTGGTTGTCGATAGAAAACCCCTTTACTGGCTGATGTAGGAGAGCAGTGGGGTTTGCATTGTCCAGGACTTATTCATGCCTGGCTCCTCTGAACTTATGTCTTTTGACCAGTTAAAAGCTTGTTACTCTCTACAGGCCAAAGACTTCTGGAGATACCTGCCACTTCGTAGTGCAGTGCAAACCCTTAAGTTGACATATCCCACTGATCCCAAACGGCTCTGGCTATCTATCCTGCACCTAAAACCCTCCTCTCGCAGCTAACCAGGCAGTTTTTCTGTACCTGGGGGAGAGACACAACCCAATTACACAGAACCCTGCAGAATTGCCTGGAGTAACAACTTAACCCATCCTATTACACTAGCAACATGGTCCCGAAGCCTGAAACTGGCACACTCAGCTTACAAAGATGTTAGGAGCCAACTAATCCAGCTTAAGATTCTCCTCCGCTGGCATCACACACTGGCCGCTCTTTACTCATGTGGTATTCTTCCACATGCGGAGTGTTGGAGGTGCCGGCAAAGCCCGGCTCACATTCTTCATGTCCTCTGGCAATGCTCTAGCCTCATCCTTTTTTGGTCTACGGTGACAATGGATTGTTCTAGTGTGCTGGGGCAACCCATTGACCTCTCTGACCCCATGCGTCTTCTGGGAGACCCCTCCTCCCTGTGCCAGTTAGCACCGGCACACAGATAGTGGATTTTAGTGGCTCTATTAGAGGCCAAAAGGCTCTTATTTATGAAATTGAGACAGGCTTCACCTGCCACTATCTCCTCATGGTGTTCGGCTCTGGCCAGACTTGCTATCTTTGAAAGGCTCACCTATGCCAATAGAGGGCAGCTCCCCCTATACTACCGCAAATGAGAGACACACCTCAACTCCTCCCTCTGTAGGGTCCTGCTTCCTCCTCCATGTAATCCCCCCATTCAGAATTTTACCCTCTAGGATTTAAACTCATGGTTGTCGCCACCTTAGGTGTACCCAGTGAAGGTTACTCTTGGCCTACTCCGGCTTACAGAACTCACCTATGGGCCTATCTCTCCTCACTTCTTCTTTTCTATTTACTATGCCTCTCTATTTCTTCTCTGTATTGCCAGTTGAGAGATTTAGATTATCACTTATGCTATTTGCTGTGTATTAGCCCCATTATCCTTCTCCCTATAGGGGCTCCTATACTATGGTCTCGTTGACTATGGGTTTGAGGCTAAGCATGTAAAAGTACTGTGCACGACTGTAACCTCAATATCAGCAGATATGTATTCATCACTCTGTCAATGCCTTGGATGGATGCTACTTGGACTGTATGCCTCAAGTGTTTTGTGTTCTGACCAAACTGCGTATGTTTGTTCCTTCTTTTGGAATTCAACAATAAAAATGATTCTATGATTTAAAAAAAAAAAAGTAAATAGTGTCAGATATCACCTTCCATAATTTTTGCCCGCCCACTACCCCAGTGATGGGTTTGCCATCTGGAACACATCTATAGGCAACAGAGCACCACAGGTATACACAACCATGCTTTCCCACAAGATTCTGATCACACCAAAGTCCTGCTGGGTCAATGATTGCAGTGCTTTCTGATAGAAAAGTAAGTGAAAAGGCTCACTGAAAGTAACCACAGACCATTAACTCTCTCTGGTTAAAAAGGGAACATCTGATCGCCAGGAGGTGGCACTTGTAGACATCCTAAACTGTGGCAAGTAAGAATTAATGGGAATAAGGTTAACACCTTCCTCCATTCTCAGACAGTCTATATGCAGCAACCCCATATTTTCCTAACTACTTACAAGAGGTACAGGAAAGCCTGCACTATTCCTTGAAGGACAATTAAACACATGGGTAAATAGAGGTTGACATTAGATTATAAACAGGTTTCTCCATCCCAATGGATCCTGGCCTGCACTGATCAGAGTCTGGCTAAGCCAGCAGAAACTAAGGTACTTCATAGCCATGAATGTCTAGAGTCCAGAGCTGGCCACTGCTGTAAAAGCTACAGTCAAGGTTTGCTCAGGAGCTTTGGCTACTTACTCCCAGGTTGATAAGTGGTTACACTGTGTGACAGATCACACTAACCACCATGTTAGTATAGTTCTGTGTTAATGGTGTACCCAAGATACTAGTTATACTGCAAGTTAGCAAAGCTCTAACATGTACACAGAGCGTCCAGAATAAAAAGTTATTTATGTTTCCTGCCATTGGGTCTTGCCACACCATGCTAATATTAAATATTGAAAGGATTCCTTTGGGCTTTATTCTATACAAAATTGATAGTGTTGGGCCTAGTAAGGTATCACCTATAGTAATACAGCCAGTTTGAAACTTGCATGTCCCCGTCTTCATGGGTCTGTCAGAGAATGCTAGAGAGAAAATTCAAAATGGCTAAAGTACCATTGATGTTATAGCACATGTTGTAACATGGCAATAAATGTTCAGCTATAATGAACTATTTAGATTGGTGGAAACACAACACATGACCCAAGATGAAGCTGGCATTAATTCCCTAGTAATGCCCGCTTGTCATTGGGAGCATGCTTACTGAGTAACAGAGCCATAGAGAGAGACATAAAAGAATCAGTGCCTCTACCACATGTCTTTGTGCCATGTTTCCTTTGTGGCAGTTCCTCCCTATAGGTGGTGCTACCGAGAGACAGACATAAACCTCCTCATTTCTCAGTTGCTCCCTATAGGTGGCGCTTCCAAGAGATACACGAAAAGCTCCTCAATGTGATGAAGTTCCTCCTCGAGTCCTACTGTCTGTTTTCAGAGACACAAAGTTTGAAAAAGTGGTATCTGTTTTGTTTGCCATCCTTTGCACTATATTTTGTCCTGTATACTCCGCTATTCCCACCAACCCACCCCATGGAACTCCGGGATTGGAGTGGTCACTGTTCCCATCAAGAAAGACAAACACATAGAATTGAGAGAGACAGAGGCAGACAGAAACAGATGAGAACAATTACTTGTTGCAATTTTGAAATAGTCTAATATTTATTCTAAGTAATACATGTGGTTAACCTCAAGTTTGTAATGGTTGTAGTTGGTTGTAATTGTGAAGATGATTTTATCATTCTAACAGTTCCAGGAGAGGGCCTATGTGGGCTATATAGTGTCACATATTTTCAGGTCAAGTTTAAAGAGCAGGTTTCGAGAAGTGCTTGTTTTCCCCCTCCAATATATGTAGTAGCTTACCCTCCAGATAAGCCAGGCATCCAAAAAATGCACATTTTTTACGGCTATAATTTTGAAGAAATTATTTGTAAAACAGCTCAGAGGAGCTGATAGCCAAAGTGAATGTTACCGTTTTGGCTGTCAGCTCCCACGGATCTGTTTTATGAGTAATTTCTTCAAAATTATAGCCAGAAAAAATGTGTGCTTTTTGGATTATCAATTCTGCTCAGTGGAGGCTTTTGAGACAAGTACCCTCTACTGGTTGTTATGAAACCCATGTGAGTTATTGTTATTAGTTCTCACATTGTTAAATATCTAAACTGTTATTGTCACCACTGTGTGAGTAGTTTGAAGCTTCTGTTCAATTATATTAGTTTGAGTTTTTTGTTATATGTATATCATTACATGCTTAATTGAAAGTATGGTTCAAATGAACCAGGCAGAGTTCAAACTATGTTTTGTTGACTTGTTGACATGTTTATCAATGTTCCCTAGCCAAAATGTAAGCAAAATCCAGCTTAGCCATTTTGATGTTTGAAGACATGAGACAAAGAATATTTATTCTGTTAAATGTACTGTATAAAAATGTGACCATTTCTTAAGAGAGATTACTGTATGTTATTTCTGAACAACAGGGCTATTAAGGGATGTGGTATTTCTTAACATCTAATGCTGTCAACTATGGTGTTCTGAACATCTGGCACCATCAAGATGATGTTTTCAACATCTGATACCATTATCACATCAGCTAGAGCAACAAGTCTAACTGTAGCAACTCAAAGTTATGGGACCTCGGAAGAAAGACAACAACATGCAGAATCCTGTGCCATCTGTCATGTCCCAAAACACAATATGACAAATTCTTCAAGAACAAGACTCCCACCCACTCCAAACAATTACACTGGAGTGGATCATCAAGGGAGAGAATGCCAGGAAGCATCACTTCCCACCCTCAAAGACCAGGTTTGCCATTTACGCCCCATTCTAGATTGGTCCCCCCAGCCCAGTCACCTGGGTTTCCTGGAACTTACCATTTTTCCATTTGACTTCTGCCACATGACCAGGAAAGCTCAGTCACTGGTGTGGGGACCTGCAGGGGACTGGGCCTTCATCCTGCCATGGTCGATGGTCTTCCTACTTTTTCTCCCCGGGCCCATGGTACATGCAGTAATGTGTTGTGTGAGCTCCACTTCCAGGGAAATGCCACCTGGCATCAAACGGGTAGTACTCTTTCCCTGGCATGCCACTGTGCTGCCACCTAGATTCTCCAGATCACAGCTGCCTAACGCACATACCCCCCTTTCCTGAGAGAGGAGAGCTGCTCCTTGAGATGTTCAATCCTCCTTCCCTTCCCAGCCAACCCCTAAGTGTCCTGAGTGTCCCACATTCAGTTCTGAACCTGGGTTACATGCATGGCAGGAGGTAAGGTGCTCAATGCTGCAGCCTTTCATGCCACTGGGATTACAGCTTTCTAAATATTTAGCAGTTGCACACAACAGGTGGCTTTGATGATAGACAGTGGCATACTATACAAGTCTGGTAATTCTAGCGATGCTAGTATTATTCTGTATAGGCCCATGTATGTGAAATAATGTTATTAACAGTTTCTTCCAAGATAGAGCTCAATGTGATTCTTTTCTTTTGCTTTGTGTGGTTAAATCTGAATATTATGAGGCCTTAATGATGCTCTAAAACTTATAAGAGATTAATTTTGATTTGAACTGTTGATAGAAAAAGTATATTATTTTGACTGTGATTGGAGCAAGGAGTTCTTTTATTCTCCATTGCTCAAGTATTTTAATCATATGTTTCAATATTTTTTCTGCTGTTCCAGTGCAACATCCCACTCCTAATTAATTGGGTTCTGTACTTCTTATCATTTGTTTTACATTGGTATGATGATCTCTGTTAATGTATTTTGATCTATCTGTAAGACTGCAAAAACTGGGTGGAAATAGCATATCATAAAAATAAAAAAATTGTATTTGAATGAGTGGAAAAACCTGGAACCATCTTCACTCCCTTGTCCTTAGCCAAGCAGCAAGAAGGTATGCAATTTTCAGATTTTCTTGTAAATCTGGGAAAGGTTGTGCGGTGAGCCTACTGAAAAGGATGTCTAACAGCTGAAAATGTGGATTGTGCCCGACTAATGCAAGTACTAGGGTAGCAGTGTATTCAGATCAGATTTTGTTGAACATCAGCTTGAGATATTGGCTGTATAAACTTCCTTTCTAGGGTAGGCTCATGGGAGAAGTGTGACAGCAAGAAGAAAGACTGTTGCCTGTGATGAGAGCTTTGACACCTCACAAGTGGAAGGAGGGACCCCTGTGACTACCCACGAGGGTCCAGCAATGAGGACTTGGAAAGAATTGAGAAGTTGTCACATCTAGTACTGGAAACCAAGGTGGCTGGATGCCCAACAAGAGAAACTGACATGACTCACTGGACTGGTGCCAGGATGCCTCTGGACACAACCCTCCAACAGGAAAATCAATACAGAACTTTCCGCTTGATGCCTAGGTGAGGTGAAATTTTCTATTACCTCTGTGGACAATTTTGGCATATACTGTGAAAAATGTTCAACCCTGAAGATCTTAGGCAGGTGCATGAGCTACTGATCAAGAGAAGACAGGATCAGGGAAATTCTAATGGAGCGCAGGAAGGGAGTACACTACAGTCCTGGATGCAAGACATTACGAAGTAAAAGTATCCATGCCATCTGCAAAAATATGGGCCAGGAAGCCTACAGAGTGGTTGAACATGGTTGGTCCTTCCTCTGATGTTGAAGTAAAAGTGAATGGAAAATTTACTCATATTCCACTGGAAAGTAGATCCCAAGTTAACATTGTGTTCAAAGACTTTTATGACAAATATCTGTTGCATTGTACCTTGCAGCCCTTAGAAGGAGTAAGTGTCTGGGGACTGAGCAATGACACTTACCCCATCTTGGAGTCAGCCACATTTGGATCACTGTTCCAAAGTAGAGGTACTGGTATACACTTATGCGTTAGTGTGTCTTCAGTCCAGATTGTAAGATAGAATTCCCATTATAGCTGGGACTAACACACATCTGTTTGGGCAATTAAAGCAACTGTGCCAAGAGAAAGAGAAACAATCCCTGGAATGGAAATGTAATTTGTATGGACTGAACCAGAGAATGTATGCATGGCAAACTGCCAAGCAAAACACAGACAATGACAACTCTGTGTACATCAGTTGGTGTCCTGACAACCAAGAATTAGCTGTACCTCCTAATTATGAAAGTGCCATCCATATGATAATACCATTGAAGAAAAATGTAAACAACTGTCGATGATAGAAGCTCCAGTGGAGCATAGCCTAGGTAGGTAGGTAAAACTTTATTTTTATACAGGATGGTGTCTTTAGGATCTTACAATCCTATTTCCAAGACAGTCCTGTGCATGAGATGAATCACAGTTATAGTTTCAAAGCAGGAAAATAGAAAATTATAAATATATAATCGTTATGAAAAGGATGGAAGGAAGCAAACACTATAAAATTAGGCAAAACACACAGTAAGGTTATATGAAAAATATACACTTGCTCTTTACCATCAAAATGTATGCTAGAAACAGTGACAGGAGAAACAAAATAACTCAATCAAAGCTCAAACAAAAGCCTTATGTTCAATGGCTATATGCATTGAAACCAGTAGATTATTTCATAACACAGCTGCCTTAATGCGCAACGTCCCATCTCCATATTTGTTTTTTCTTCTCCCCATTTTACTTTTATTAAGGTGAATTGATCTCATAGATTTCCTTTTACTGCTATATTCAGGTGAAAAAAAGAGTCTTAGCGATGTAATGATCTGGGTACTACAGGTTATATTTATGTATCAATCTTAAACACATTTTTTGATATCCCAACTCCAGAGGCTGCCAGCCTAACCTAATTAGCATCTGTGTTCTAAAATTGCATTGAAGTACATACCTTGCAATTCTATTTTGGATTTTATCCAATTTGTTCAACATCAGTTTATTAGTAGTCCTGTACACTATTTCCCTCTAGTTCAACCTACAGTAGGTAAAAGAGTTTGCTCAGCTATTCTTTTTCTATCCTGAATTCTCAAACATCTTGTGGTACGCCTGAGGGCACCAAGTTTTTTATTGACATTGCCAATTATTAATGTGTATGTGAGCTAAAATTCAAATCAGTCATATGTGACCCCCAAATAGCAATAATTATCAACTTGTTCCAGTAATTCATTTTTTAAAGTTTGAATATGAAGTTGTATTTTTGATTTTTTATTGGCAAAGTGCATTAACTTAGTTTTTTTCACATTTATAAATAGCCCTGACCTGGTGAACCACTCCCCCAGTTCATTAAAATCAGCCTACTTGAGGGACATCTACTGAAACCAAGAATCCTCCCTGTGAGAGCCCATACTTATGTGTGGAGATTAACCGTACAAATAAAGAATGTGACAGAGTACATAAGCATCTTCTTATTGCATATTTCTTAAACATCAGGAACACCTCCAACATAGTGCAGCCCCTCATGATGCAACAGTCTCCTCCTCACCTACTGCATCATGAGTGGCCAGACTGTGTTGGTGGTGTTCCCAAGTTCAGGAATTATGCAGTAGGAGTTGATTAAGGACTGCAAACAAGTACATTTTTGTGTGGTTAACACCAGTATGGTGGGCAGTCTGTTTTTGAGTTTTAAAAAAAGAAAAAAAGAATCAGAATCAAACTGTCCAGCTACATAAGCACATTCTAGAGAATGTAAACAATCATAAAATGTGCCATTTAAATAATGAGTCCTAAGGAGGTTGAAAGTGTCCCTTAACACATTTCTGTAAGGCTTCAGGATGCTGCTACTTTGTGGTACTACATTAAGTATTTTTCATGCCCTCCTGCCAGCGTCTCATCAAAAGGAGCTTACAACATATTTGGCAGGATTGTGTGAGACTGAAGCACATGTCTATTCTCCACAAATGCAGAAAAACTCACTTTCGTTGAAATGAATCAACATTACATCCCACTTTGATTAAGAAATACCTCATGGTTTATGTCATGAACAAGAAAAGCAGGACAGTGACCATTTGCCATTGGAAGAGGCACATTTATTAGATGATGACAATACTGAGGGTGTTTTTGAACAGTAACATTATGAAATAATTTGACATGACTGTTAATATACCATGTACTATGGTTTGACTCACATGGACCTGGTGAAGCAAGAGACATTCTTTTGAATTAACATCTCAGTCAGCTTTTGCATAGGTCTCACTCTGATATTCATATGAAATCTGTTCTCTGCATTCTGTAGTCAAAAAACAAAACAAAAACAAAAGAGACTGCTATCGAAGATTGTGGGGGCATGATAATCACCTGCTACCGATGAATGATCAATATACGAGGCTGGCCCAAAATGCTCTTCTGACTAATTTCTCTGTACCTGGACTACCATCACATTTGATAATGGATAAACCCCAGTTGTACATGGTTAGACCTTGGTAATGTATGGTCAGTGAGCATGGTCATTCATGGTTTGTCCACAAGTTTAACCATGGTAATGAAGCTCCATGGAGATTATGTTTCTCTGTAAGTCTACTAGGTCCAAATGGGTTAACTCGAGCAGCACTGGAACTCTAGATCAGCTGTACTGACTGGGTGTTCCAAGGGAGTGGGACCAGCTGCTGGGGCTAGATAGTCTTTGGGAGTTTTTACTTTCAGTTTATGTAAGGAGTTGGAGAAGCTGCATTATACATTTTGGAGGGCTGAAGTCTTCTGCTGCAAGTTGACCCCCCCCCATAATCCTTGAGGATCATTGTGAAGGCCTTCTTATTTGTGTCCCTTGTGGGGTGAACCTAATGGCTATGCTGATTCTTAAAGAAGAGCTATTTGTACCTCCAACTGTAAATCTGCATTATCTGGGATAAATGTGATTTATTTAGATGAAGAACTGTTTAGGGTACCCCTCAGTGCCTTCCTTCCTTGCCAGTCAGGCAGGAGGATGTCTCAAGCTGGGATCCTGTGCATTTGATTTGGCCAGGATCCCTCTGCCTATGAGGGTCATCGTGGAAGAGGGTGAGGTGGCAGGACCCTTGTAACTGCAGTCCCCAATGGAAATGTCCCTCTTTCTCCATGACTAGATTGCACAGCAGTTCACACTGGTACCATCATGTGTCAGAGATGGGCAGGGAGTTGATGGGATATGTTGCTGATTTAAGGGCTCCAGCCTATCATAAGCCCACAAGGAGATGCTGTAAACCTTTGAGGTGCACAGGAACCTAGGTCTGGCTACTTTGGGCACTCCCTTGTCAGGCAATGAGGTTGGGGGTACTCAGTCTGTGGGAAGGAAGACAGAAAGTTATTCTCTGGGGAGCTCTGTGGAGTCAAATGCTCTATTACTCCTATCAGATGCTATAGATCTAGGAAATATGACAGAAGAAAAGTAGTATGCTTGCTGAAACATCCCTCAGTGCTGGGTCCTTTTACATACTGGATAAATGAAGCCCCTTCTGACTGGCTAAAACTTAATCTAATTTACCCATGCCTTGCTGACAGCCCCAAAAACTTGCTGGATTTGGATCACTGTGGGGATCTGCACTGAAATTAAGAATCTTGTCCGAGGATTATAGACCTGAACATGGATGAAATGCCTATCCTTATGTGGTTGATTTATGTTTTATATGACTAACATGCTCATGAGCTTTCGTTTATTAAAATGGATTCAGTTTGGACTTTACAATGGTTCTGGACATTCAAGTTCTTAGTGAAGATATTGTGCCTGCTAATCTTAATTTCTAGTCTGAATGATGCCTGAGGACATCTGTGCACCCAAGAGGTCATCCTAGGCCCAGCGGACCAAGTAAGAGTTTTTCTTTGTATGCACCCCTCTCTGTAAGCAAAATGCTATCATAATCCCTAGACTGGGGAAGGGGCTACAGTTATCCATGGACGACCACCAAGGATAAATGGCCCTAAGACAGACCATGGATAGGACACTAGTAAGCAAGCTGGGTAGTTTAAAAGTGGGTCCAAAGGTGATAAACTGGATAAAAAATTGGTTAGGAGATAGACAGCAGTGGTGGTAAACTGAGATTACTCTGAAGGAAGAGTGACCAGTGGGAGCCTCAGGGATTAGTGCTGGGACTGGTCTTCTTTATTATCTTTATAAGTGTTGCTGCAGAAGAGCTGGAAAGAAAGTCTAAATCTTTGCGGATGACACCAAACTCTGTAATAGCGTGGACTCTCCAGGGGGTGTGGAAAGGATGAGCCATGACCTAAGAAAACTCAAAGAGTGGTCAGGGGTATGGCAGCTGGGTTTCTATGTGAAAACATGCAAAACAATGCACCTGGTTGACAGAAACTCAGGGGTGGAGTACAAAATGGGGGGTGGTACTGATGACCACCAAGTGGGAAAGAGATGTGAGAGTGATCATATCTGATGTCCAAAAAGTGGCTAGGCAGTGCAACAAGGCACTTACATTATGAGGGTTAGTGGGATTCTGGGGTGCACAGGGAGTGGTATCACCAGCAGAAAGAGGGGTGTTGCATTGCCTTTTCTATAGATTGTTGGTAAGACCCCACCTAGAGTATTTGTCCAGTTCTGGAAACCACATCTCTGTAAAGACATAGACAGAGAGGAGGTGGCCCCGATGAGTGCAACTAAAATGGTCCAGGGTCTGCATCAGAAGCTGTACAAGGAGAAATTAAATGATCTAAATATCTAAACCCTGGATGACAGGAGGGAGACAGGGGATATCATAGAGACCTTTAAATACCTCACTGGGGTAAACAAGGTACAGGAAAGAAGTATTTTTCAGAAAAAAAGGTGCTCAAGAACAAGGGGACATGCTATGAAGCTGGAGGGGTATAGATTCAGGAGAGATGTAAGGAAGTATGTCTTCACAGAAAGAGTTGTGGAGTCTTGGAACAGTCTTCCAGCAGAGGTGGTTGGGGTGAAAATAGTGGCAGGGGTTAAGAATGCGTGAAATAGGCTTAAGGGTATTTTAGGCAAAAAGAAGGGGGGAGGCAAAATGGTTCAGAGATCAAGCAAGATCTGTGATGATACTTTAGAAAAGGAAAAATGGGAAGACTAGGTGGGCCACATAATTCTTACCTGCTAGCAAATTCTATGTTTCTATGTTTCTATGAATGAACATGGTCAGTCTCAGTTGAAAATAATTCGATTTGACCATGACCATCTGTGGTTATCCATGACTGTTAATTTCAGAATTTTTCTGTATTATAAGAAAATAATTCTGTACAGCTCAGGTAATTTCATTTATTCAAACAACCTTAATATTCTGAAATAAATACACTTTATCCACACAGTGTTGAATAGCTTTATGTAGAACTGTCCTTACCCATTGCTGCTGCTGTTATATATGAACATACAAACTAGCCAGCAGAATTAGGCCTTCTGATCTATCAAATCTACTCATTGTGTGGGGATTTCAGCTTTGCTCAGGCTGATGTCCTCACTCCCCCATCCCCAAGTATTTCATCTCTATCCTCCTCCCCTTCCCTGATCTTAATCCTCCCTCCTATATCTAGCCCAGCCCCACTTGAAGCCACCCACCATTCTCACAGAAATCACATTTTCTAGCAGTGTGTTCCACTTGCTCACCACCCTTCCTGTGAAGAAGTGTCTCCTAACCTCCCTCCTAAACACCCCCCTCCAGCTTAAGGCTGTGCCTACTCATAGTCTCGATGCAGCTTTCCCTGAATAGGCCTTCCTTGTTTACCCTATTGAATCCTTTCATGTACTTACTTGAAGCTCTCTGTCTTGTCTGCCATCTCCCTTCTGTCCCTAAGGGAATACATGTTCAGGGTCCCCAGTCTTTCCTCTTACTACATACCTTGCTGCCATGCAGTCATCTTTGTAGCCCTTCTCTGGATCATCTTCAGTAGGTTGATATATTTTTTATGGTGAGGGCTCCAGAACTGCATTGCATACACCAGATGCAGCCTCATCAGTGACCTGTAAAAGGCCCGAACCACCTCCTGTCACCTACTAGTGATCTCATGGCTATGCAGCCCAACATCCTGTTGCACATGCCACTGCCTTCTTGCACTGTGCAGCGTGCTTTCAGTTGCCAGATATCATCACTCCCAGATATTTCTCTTCCACTGTGGAAGTTACCGGGACCCTTCCCAGGTAATACTCTGTCCTGGGGTTTTTGACTTCATTGTGCATGACCTTGCACTTCTTTGTGTTGAAGCCCAGTTGCCAGATCCCTGACCACCTTTCAAGTTTTCTCAAGTCCTCCTTAAGGTCTTGTATTCCCTCCTTTGAGTCCACCCTCCCACAGAGCTTGGTGTCATCTGAAAACAGACTAATTTTCCCTTAATGCCATTCCCAATATCATTAATGAAAACATTGAACATCACTGACCCTAGCACCAAGCCCTGTGGGACACCACTTGTGACCTTTCTGGTACTAGACAGCTCTCCTCCAATGACCACCTTTTGGATACTGTTCCCTAGTCAATTGTCCATCCATTTGACCAACTTTTCTCCTACTCTGAGGTCCTTCAATTTCCTGATCAGCCTCTAGTGTGGTACAGAGTCAAAGACCTTGCTGAAATCCAGGTATAGGATGTCCACTGCTAGTCCTCTTTCCTACTGTTTTGGTTAACCAGTCACAGAAGTTGATCAGATTCATTTGACAAGACCTCCCTCCCATAAAACCATGCTGCCTTGCATCTTGGAGGCCAAATTTCTCTAGATGCTCTATCAATCTTTCTTTTAGTATTGTTTCCATAAGCTTGCATACTGTACTATCAAAGTTCCTTTTTTAGAGGAGTTATTCCTTCTTTGTCCCCAGTAGAACTGCCTAATTACTATTTCTGTCTTCATAAAATGAAACTTTAAGATATTGTCCTTTCACAAGTTATATTGTTGTTATATTAAAATAATTAATTAGTAATATAGCTGCAGTTTTTATGTATTTTGAAGAACTGGATTTTACTTTGAAGAAGAAAAAAGAATACATTATGTAGGTTCATTACAGTAAGGCCCTAGAATGAGATGGCATAAAGTTAAAAACAGAGACAAAAAAAAAAAAAAAATAGGTAAGTAAATAAAGACAGCCATATTTTTAATCTGATTGTAACACCTCGGCTTAAAACCTTAAACATCACTACAAATTATCTAAACCACCCATAAAGGGCTTAAGTGGACCCATTTTAAAATTAACATTTCTACACAGTTTTGCAATTTATACCACAAGTATGGAAGGTTAAATGATGAAAGAGTTGCTCAGATAGTGTTTTTGTTGATCCTACCACTATCTGTCACATAGTGCTGGTATCCTACCTAGGATCCTACCACAAATCCTACCAAAGACAGAAGTAGGATCTGGGATCAGATAGCGATGGATTCTAGTTAGGATCCAGGGATCCTACGTCAGAGAGTTAGGATCCAGGGTCAGATAATGATGGATCCTAGGTCAGATCCAAGGATCCTCGGTCAGATAGTTAGGATCCAGGGTCAGATAATGATGGATCCTAGGTCAGATCCAGGGGTCCTAGGTCAGATAGTTAGGATCCAGGGTCAGATAATGATGGATCCTAGGTCAGATCCAGGGGGTCCTAGGTCAGATAGTTAGGATCCAAGCTGGATCTGTTGCTGGGATCCACAAGAGTCACAACATTTGTTGTTAGGATCCACAGGATCCACAATGTTTGTAGGATCCATGCACTGGATCCTAGAAGGTAGGATCCATGGTCAGATAGCACTGCTATCCTACCACAGTAGACAAGTGGCAGACACCACTGATTTGGCTGACTTAATGTACCCTCTCTACACACACACACATATACACACACACACACACACACATATCATACATAATTTAAAAGCTTATCATGTCTACTTTAAGATGAGGTATGATGTGGAGCCGTCAAGTGGTGCCGTTACCGTAGAAATGGGGCTAAACAATGACGCCCTCAACATGTTAGAATGACCACTTTGAAATATTTGAATTCATTTCTGTTAGTTTAATGATGCTATGTATTATTGTAAGACATAAAACAGGATTTCATTGTGACCTCAAAGCATCACAACAACAATCTAAATGATAAAACAAAATCTAATAATAAATTTGTACAGGTATCATTGAAATGTAATAGCGCTGATGACATTTCTCGTCAACATCATTATCATCATCTTGTTCATCTTCATCATGATCTCTGTTGAGAGTGGAAGCTTTTTTCCAATACCAAATAGAGATGACACAGAGTCACAGCCTGTTAATATGTGTACAGCAGGACGTATGTTGCAGAAGTCAGGAGTGAGTGCATCACAAATTGCATGCACTGATATGAAGTGACGCTTGTCAGTTGTGCTGGTAATGATGCCTGGTTTACCACAGTCTTCATTGCCTTGGCATGTACACAATTCTATGCAGGCAAGATTGTTCAGACTACAGACACAGTAGATTGTGCAGCAACCCATACTGGTACAGACACAAATAATGTCTTGTAGAAGCTCAGATGTCATTGGGTCCTTGAAGAATTCAGGACATAAGTCATCATCCACATCTTTCCACCCATGTTGCAATGGTGACCCAATATCTGGTTTACCTGTGTGTGAAAACATCCAAATCTTTGTTTGCCAAGATGTTCTTTTAACATGCCCTTCAAAACTGTCTTCACATAGTGAAAGTTTGGTCAGTGACTTGTCCTTTTTGATGGCTAGATTGAGGCAGAAGCAATTCAGGTCTCTGTGGGTCTCCTTTTCTTTTTTGCTCTGGTCATACAGCACTGCTACTAACTTCCTTGCTGCAGAAATTGCAGCTTGATTTTGAAGTGGTAAGCTCCCTTTGTTTTTACAACATTAAACAAAGATTTTTTTCCAGTACCAAATAGGGATGACTCAGAGTCACATCCTGTTAATGCATGTACAGCAGGAAGTATGTTGCGGAAATCAGGAGTGAGTGCATCAAAATGTGTAAGCACAGGTATGAAGCAACGCTTGTCAGTTATGCTGGTAATGGTGCCTGTTTCTATCCATGCAATCGATGTGTTCCATTTTTGGAAAGTAGTAAACAGCAAGGACCAAAACATCTGTATCAGGTAACCTAATTACTATGGTTCCTTTGACATCAAGAGACTCAAAAGCCATATTGGCACATACAGCATGTAGAAGCATCCTTGTGTCTGCTTCCTCTTGAGTACTTACAAGTCTTGGGTGGGCTTCTTCAACACCTCTACTGGTGACAGATTTTGCTACTTCACCATTGGAAAAGCCTCCAAAAGAAGCAGAGTTTGTGATGGGTGTGCTCCTACACTCTCAGATGTATTTTGAACCATTTATTCACAGAGGAATTTCTTAAGTGACTGCTTGTTGGATGCTAGGTTTAGAAATGTTTTCCATGGAGGCACAGGGCATTCACCAATCACCTGATATTGCTTGCGTCCAACCTTAGATCCTGTCTGACTCTGTCTTTCTACAGTTTTCACAGGGTTACTGTTGCCATACAGTATCTGACAAAGACTTCAATTATATAATTAGCTTTTTCAAATCCTTTTAGGAACTGCCTCAAGTACCCAGCAGCCAACTCATTGAATGTGTAGAATTTGTCTCCAGCCATCATTTGAGTGACAGCCATGGCATCTCTGATGTACACTGTGGGTTCTCTGTTGCATCCTCATAGCTCATGGATGGTTTCTGCTTGATCTTCCAGCTGATGCCCTAATTCAGCTTTGTCTGCTTTTCTCATTGTTCCATCAGCATGGAAGAGGGACACAGGCACTGGTCCTATTGGGTGACAGAACAGTTGCCATTGAAACATCATCTCTGCATCTTGCTAAGGACAGGGCTGTGCTGAAAACTATTTCTGGATTGATTGCTGCTGTGATTGTCCCTCCTTTGCCAGACTTAAATTTGGTCTTCTTGGCCATGTCAGCAAATGTTTTGATGCCAGATTTCCTGCTGGGGCTGAAGAAGCTAGGTGTCCCATCAGAATCAAGAGCATCTCTCTCAAATCTGTCCATTTGTTCTTCACCAACATCTGCTATCATTAGTAGAGACCCTTATACATCAGATGTTACATGCAGTCCAGTATATATGTTGATAAGCTCCTCTGGATGTGATTCAGGGTCAATGGGTTTGTCAAATTGTTGATGACATGGTTGGTAAGGGCTGTAATGTGCTCTTCATCCCGCTTTAGTGCAGAAGCAAGGACTGTTTGTGGACTTTGTTTTCACTACTTGTTGATAGGCCTTTTCTTTCTCTCATAGCTTTTGCATATTTACTCAGGACATTTCTTGTGAGGGTCCATCTGACAAGGGCTGGCTTCTTTCTTGTCAGTCGTACAGTCCCACTGCTGCCCTTTGAGTCTTTGGTGACAGTTTTCTCTGTTCCCATGTCACTCCAAATTCCATTGAAAGACCCAGGAGTCTAATGCACAGCAAATTTCCCAGATTCAAAAGCACTGTGCATTTCTTCAGGGAGATTTAGCATATCAAGAATGTAGACTGGAATCCACCTGGCATAGTTGGGCCTGTTTGCAGCAAAGAAGTATGGAAGCATGTCACACTGTGTGTGTAGGTGAAGTTTCCAATCACCCTCTGCATGGATACTTAGAGTAGTATCTGAATTACCTGGAGAAAATTATCCTAGAACTTGAATGTAGGAGACTGGGCATACCCCCATGTCTGAAATTCCTCCAGTAGTGGTAGCATATGCTGAGTTAGAGCATCATCAAGCTCTTTAATGACATGTTGTAAGGACTCAGAGTCTTCAGACTCAAACACATTTTGAGTGTCAGCCAACATTTGCCAGACAAATGCTGGAACTCCATGAGTACCTCCTTCCTGCTCACACCATATAGCAAATGAAGAAAATTTCAGAGCACTCAGGGCCCTAAATGCTAACTTCTAACCATGCAGAGCAATGTTAACTTGCTTACCAGCAAGCAATTGATCTGCAGTACAAGCTACATACACATCAGAATCAACAAGAAGGTCTAACAATCCTGAGTCTCCCCAAAATTTCCCACTACATGCAATAAAACAACACAGGGTATGAAAACCACCCAGGTGAATCACTTTGGTAACAAGTTAATTTGGGAGAGTCCATTTTACTTGTTAAGCAACAGAATACAACTGCTGATCCATGGTCTGAATGGTATGCTGCTGTCCTAGAGCTGCTGACATTTCCTTACAGTTCAGCATTGTAGTATAGACTGTTGCCATGTCAGCTGGTTTGGCATCCACAATAGGTGCATATGCAACTGCTGTGTAAGTGATCTTCTTTGTGGCAAGCTTGTGCTTGAAACCAGTCCAAAATGGAATCACCGGAGTGTGAATAATATCAACATCATTTGGTATTGGCATGACATCATGAGGTAGTAGTCTTACAAGACACCAGGAGAGATCTCAGACAGCTTTCACTTGTAGATGACAGGAGTTTATTTTCTCAAGTAGTATTTCATGGCAAGTCGGTTCTTGATGTGTTCTAGGTTTTTCAAATGCTGCACACTGCATAAGAATCTCTGATTGCCTGGGAGAGAGTAAGTGATTTTTCTTTCCCAGGGGATTCTAGTTTACAGAGGTCAGCTACTTTTGTGCCCCAATTGGTGCAGGAATTTGTCCTTTGGTTGATAGATAAAGAGGCACATAATTCAGCCAGCAATGAGTATCATCCTTTAGAAGACATTCAAAGAAGGTGCCTCTCAGTTGTGAAGTACATAGTATTTAACAGTTCCAAAATTATCACATCACTGTACATAAGCCTTGCTGAACAGCTAGACCATGTGTTTGGATCTCACAGTTTAACTGGCATACTACATCTTCATGGATTCTGCATCAGGTATGATGAGCTGAGGAGGTTCATGACTAGTACTGCAAAAACTGAACTAGAAAGACTCCAAGGAGGTGTTTTCATTCCAGATGGAATTATACCACTTCATGCTGGTGGAAATCTCATCCATGAAGTAGATGATAATATAGACATTAACATAGAGACCATTGATGGAAAGAATACCTTCAATTCATTGGCTAGAGTTGTATTTCAAGAACAGTCTGAAGATAGTCCAGCATCACAAGAAATATCAGTGATGTGATAATTTTGGAACTGTTAAATACTATGTACTTCACAACTGAGAGGCACCTTCTTTGAATGTCTTCTAAAGGATGATACTCACTGCTAGCTGAATTATATGCCTCTTTATCTATCAAGCAAGGGACAAATTCCTGCACCAATTGGGGTACAAAAGTAGCTGACCTTAATTCCCTGGCTTTGGATAATATTCTGAGGGTTTCAGTTTTCCTATTTCAGACCAAAGAATTGAAGTGGCATTATACCAAACCACTTGTTCATTTGAAAGCTGTTCATCAGGCTCACTCACCAGAAGAACATCCACAAAACATTTGGATGACTTAAGTTCTGGATTTACTGGATTATTTAAGGACAAAAGAAAGCAAACATGTGTGGGTCAGATGAATCCCTAATTAGTCATCCTATTTGTATTTATGTAATTGTCCAGATTGGTTTTAAATGACTCAAATGTATTCTGGTTAATTATGTTCTATGGCAACCTATTCCACTTCTTGGCAGACCACACAGTAAAGAAATTATCTCTTTTTACCTGTTCTTGCCCGTGGTACTTTTAGCTATTTATTGTATGAGTGCAGAATATTATACCTTGGGTTTGGTATAATTCTACATGCTAAAGATAATTGTGGGGAATTTATGACCTTATACACAGAACAACAGTAGCTGTTAAAGAGATTTGCAACCTCTGAGTCATCAGTTATGATATTCCCATTGTTGGCTATTGGACCCAATCCTATTGGTATTTTTATTATTGTTAATATATGAATAAAACACTTCAGGGTTTTTCTCATGAGCTAATTTAAACTCTAGACTATACTTAGCTGTCCTAATGGAGTCTTTAACCCTTTTAAGTTCAGTTTTTTTACATGATAGAATTTGTCAGTGAGGGATCTGATTTAAACTTATAATGCACTTTTCTTTTTGTTTAATTTGATTCTGAATAAATTAATTTAATCAAGCTGGAACTTCCCCCCTACGATTGTACTTCTTGGTTAACCATTTTGTTTTGAAAGCACTTATCCCAATCAGTGCTGTCAATACATTATTTGATTTGTGATGTATTAGCTCTGTTATAAGTCCTCAGCTTTGTTGAATCATATTGTTTTGGTAATGAAGCCAATAAAACAAAAGTGACCATATTATGCTCACTGCACCCCAAAGGTGGTAATATTTTTAGATTTGAAATATCTGCGTTCATGCTGGTTATAATAAGATCCAAAATGTTGGAACGTCTGGTAGGTTCTGTTACCATTTGTTCAAGGCCATTAGTCATTAGATTGTTTACAAAGTCTTGTTCAAAATTGTTTGAACCAACTAGGTTTTTTTAGGTAATGCCATGGAGATTGAAGTCTCCCATATTAGAAGTTGTTGTGATCTCATCAAGAAGCTTCACATTATATTGATATCCTGAGACATGTGGACTGTAACAGTTTCCCAGAATGAACTTTGATTTGCCTTTTAATAAGATACTAACCTGAATACTTTCAGTTTGCTCAGTTATGGACTCAAACAGTGGGAGTTGATGAGATATAATACTGTCTTTAATGTAAATACTGTACATACTCCACTACCAATGCATCCCTTTCTGTTATTATGATATAGTTTGTAGTTTGGTATATTGTTCATCCATTGTGCTGAGTCATCCCACCAAGTGTCAGTAATTGCAATTATATCCACACTATCCTGTTCAAATAATGCCATCAGTTCTGCCCTTTATGCTTGATTAAGGCTTATGGTGTTTAACATAATGATTTTGCACTTGTTAACTTTAACAATTTTACTATTGGCCTTAAGAGAGGTATCATAAGAGATCATCTCCCCTCTTCTGTTAGTTTAAATGGTCACATATCAATTTTGCAATTTGGCAGCCTAATAGATTACTCCCTCTCTGGCTGAGGTGTAGACCATCCCAGCAGTAGAGGTTATGTCAATTTTTGTAACGCTCCCAGTTGGTTATACATGTGAAGCTATTTTAAACACCATTTCCTGAGCCATTCGTTAATGATCTTAATTTTGGATGTTAGTGTGTAAGTGGCTCTTGGGACAGGTAAGATCTCAGAAAAACATGTGTCACATCCTTTATTTTTAAATAGTTTACTTAGTGAGATGAATTCCTGTTTAATCTGATCTATTCCCTGGGAATTAATGTTGTTTGTCCCAGCATGTATTATGACTAAGGGTTTTACTCCTGAGCTATGCAGTATATTGTTCATCATATTGGTTAAGTCTGATATTTTTGCTCCTCTGCAGCTACAACATGTTATGTTTTCCTTATCTTGTTTACAGACAAGACTATCAATGTGTTTAATCATGGAATCATCCAGGACGAACACCTGGTGTGGGGTTGAGTTAGTATCAGATCCATTATTAAGGTTTGATTGCATTTGCTCGGAGGGTGGGTTATGCTCATATTCTGGTGGTTAAGGCTCGGGTGAGGTAAGGAGATTTACAAGGATGGATGTTGATGTTCCTGGCAGTATTTGTATGGTGGTTATAGGAGCTATATCACTTGAAAATTCCTTAGGTCCATCAGTATTAATTGTATTTAAGGGGACATCATTATAATTTTGTGTAATAGGTAATGATATTGGTTCCATAGGGGTGAGGACCATAAAATTGCTTTCCAAGGAACCAAATCTGTTTGAAAGTAGGTTATCAAATTGTTGTGCTTTGCATCCCTTCTTAAAACTCCATTTAACTTTATCACTAATCCAATCAGAATCATCCTCAGAAGAATCATCCTCCTCCCTGACTCTTTTTTGGCTGTTATGTCTGCTTTTTCACTCTCTCCATCTCTTAATATAATGGACAAATCCACAGTGGTACTATTGCTACAGACTGCTGAAGCTGAAGCTATACACATAATTTGTGCTGTGTCTGGAGCAATTTTTGATGCTTGATTTTGGCTTGGACCTTGATTTGGTAATGAATCCATAATACCTATTTGTGGTTTATAAGGAAAATAACCTTGTTTATGTCCCCTTGGCTTTTTTCAAGCCTATCAAGTTTATTGTTGAAGGCATTTATCTCCATTTGCAACACGATGTTAGTTGTACATTTTTCATATATAAATTCTTTCCACTTAGTGACATCCTGCACAATCTTATACATTGTACAACTGCGGCACCTGATGCCTGTTTCACCATCTAAATTCATAATTGTTACCATCTCCATAGCTTTAATTTTTTTTATCGTCCAGCAGACTTGAAATCAGCTAGCATCAATAAATGGGAGGCCTAGGAAGTCATGCTAGTGCTGAAGTACAAATTAGAGATATCTTGGGCACACTGTAAGGGAGATTGTGTTCTCTGCCTGCAAGGACTTCTCTGGGGTATGCAAGTAGTTACTCTCTACTATGCCTTTAAGAGACAAAACAGTACTCTTAGCACAGATCAAGATAGAGCAATATAATTTACTATTGTTTAATACATGTATAGCAATTTAACTCTATCTTTTCTTGTTTACAGTGTCCTGGTCCTAGTCTCCTGTTCCCCACCTGACACCACATGCATGGACATGTTCTCACCTACTTGTGCTTGCCCTGCTCACAGATGGGCAAGATCTATATAGAGTGTGACCTGAAAACACCTTACTGGGGCCACACAGCCATCAAAACTACAAATAATAAAAATAATATTAAAATAACTAGTCTCTTGTCCACACCAGTGTCCCTAGCAGGTGCAGACTAGTTTAGTGTATGCAGATCGACCCTCTGGATCTAATACTGGAGTTACAGGCAGCTCTGTGTACCTTTGTGTAGTCCTTAGTGCTCACCAAGGACTACAACAGTAGTTTACTTCCTGCTTTCTATTGGGGGACAATGAGGCTGCCTATTTATTAAACCAACCATCCCAGCCCTCTCACATACAGATGCCCCAATCACTCAGTATTAATAAGAAGGTAAAAGTTTAATTATGCAGCAGCCACACTTCTCTTTACTGCCTCATAGTAGTACACTGTCAAGCAGTGTCAGCAGAAATGTAATGGCTCAATGTCCCACACACAGAGGGGCAAGATCTATATAGAGTGTGACCCAGAAATGCTTTACTAGGATCACACAGCCATCAAAATGACACATAATAAAAATAATATTAAAATAACTAGTCTCTTGTCCACACTGGCATTCCTAGCAAGTGCAGACTAGTTTGGTGTAAGCAGATCGACCCTCTGGATATAATGCCAGAGTTACAGGTGGCTCTGTTTACCATTGTGTAGTCCTTAGTGCTCACCAAGGACTACAACAGTAGTTTACTTCCTGGTTTCTATCGGTGGACAATGAGGCTGCCTATTTATTAAACCAGCCATCTCAACCCTCTCACATGCAGATGCCCCAATCACACAGTATTAATACAGAAGTTAAAAGTTTCAGTATGCAGCAGCCACACTTCTCTTTACTGTATCATAGTAGTACACTGTCACGCAGTATCAGCAGAAATGTAATGGTTCCTGCTTCAGATTACTAGCAGCTTGGATAGCATCAGCTAATGTCATCACGCTGCATAGAACAATGGTAGACTTGTCTTGTCCATGCTGTGCATGGAATGAAATTGTAGAACCATAGTGTTTTTCTAATCTTGCCTGTAATTTGCTACTGGAATAGGTTTCAGTTTCTACATCTGAGGGAAGTAGGGCTTTATGTTTTTGTAGCAGCTTGGACAGGAAAAAAAACCTGCTTTTTCTACATAAGATCATTGTCTAACTCTTCAATCAGCTGATAAAATGCAATGTCATAAGGTGACTGTATTATTGCAGTGGCACTAGATGGTATCACTTTCAGATTTGTTTTACTCAAGTAGGAAGGAAGGCATGTTGAGTGATAAACTGCATCCTTAGCAATCAAGTCTTCCTCAGATATTCTGTGTAGCATGTCATCATCTCCTTTTTGAAGTGCTGCCCCCCCCAGATTGGTTGCTATCTCAAATGTTTCAGTTTTATGAAGCTTCTTCTCTTTCTTGTGTGTCTTTCTCAAACAAACAATACAACAGGACCAATAGTTGAGGACATGCTTGCTCTGGTGGCAATTGAAGCAGATGAACATGATGCTGTCTGATCGGATTCATAGTCTGTTTTCTTTTCGGGCTGAATACAACTCTGACATGTGCCAAATTTGACTTGCTTGTGTATTTCTGTAAGCAATCCCCATTATAGAGTAGTGTTGGCCCTCATGTAAACTAGAAAGCTCATTCAGTAGCCACCAATACAATTTATGTCTCCTGGCTTCTGTTGCCATCATCACAGAATTCTGTCCAGCACTGGTGGCTTTTGACAGTTTTGCATTCTGTTGATTTTCTTGACAGATACATTTTTCAAAGTTTGTGGAAAGTATTTTTCTCTTTTTGATGTAAGCTTTAAGGGGCCTGTATCCTCCATATCTTCATGTACTGCAACTTCCCTGTGAAGGTAAAATTAAAAAGTATATTGTTATCATTACCACCACTACTACCACCATTTTTCATTTTATACAGGTATATAGACTTGTGCTAAATTAGATATCAATTACATCCATATGGTAGCATCAAAACTGCCATTTTTGTTTAGTGAACACTTTGATTGAAGTCCAATATGAAGCTGTCTATTGTCATCTCTAACACATATACTGACCTGTGCATAAGAGCCACTGAATTAAAAAGCTAGTTTCTGGAATATTTCAAAGGCTAATATTGCATGCATAGGCAATTACAAACTAAAACTGTCTACCAGGCAGACTAGATGCTACATTGTATGTACAAAAGCTTACAAATGGAGAAGCATTACATCAGAAATTTACGAACATTTATATCTACCCACTACACAGTACAAACTATGGGCAGGCAATCTACTGCTACTGTTGCACAGCCTTCAGTATGAGACTGATCTGGGCAACACATTTCAACTGAAAATATAGAAAGCTATTATATTCACTTGTGAGACACTTCGACAATTAAGAATCTGTGATGTGAAAACATTTCATTTTATTATATTGCAAAATATTAATATTTGCCATTTTTGCCACATATTAATTAGCTTCATCATTTCTGAAAAAAAACCTAGCCAATGCAAAATCAATAAAAATAATTTACTACATTGTCATTTGGTAGATTTAACCAACACACACCATATTACAGTGTTGAAATTAACTTAAACAATAAAAACTGGAGTCATAGTCATGTTGCAGTGTTTCTGGAACTGTGGAAAAAATTACACTTTCTCATTTTGGGTACCATTGTTTAACCTTGCCTACAGGCTTATGGCACCACTTACCGCACCTAAATGTACACAAAGTAAGCTTTCAAATTATGCATGATGTGAGTGTGTGTAGGGTGGGTACATTAAATTCCAAAAATATGGCCCTTTTTGGAGAATTGCTGTAAGCCTACAGCAACTGGGGAGGCAATGCAGCATAGTGGTTTAAGGCCCTGAGCTGCAAATCTGGTGACATCCAGCAGACCAGACCTGGGTTTGAACCCCACAGCTTCCACTTGCATACTGTGTGACCCTGAGCAAGTCACTTAACTTCCCTGTGCTCCCAGGTAGCACCTGTAAAAAAAAAAAAGCTTTCAGCTTAGTGTGCTAGTCCTGGTTAAATAACTAACCAAAAAAAAAACTATCTGGTCTAATAGGAGATATCTGTTGGTATCTTAGGTTCTAGGATACTGTCTGAGCAACGCTAATGATGAACCTACTAGTGTGATACTATTTTTTTTATTATAACCAGGAAACCAACCATGACATGATTTAAAGAGAACACACTGTAGAACATTGTTTTATTATTATCGTAATTAAAAAAAAACATAAAAGACATTTAATTTTTAGTTATTTATTTGCTTTTGTTAACCAGGTAAGCACACTAGACATCCAAGTGCCTATTTTCAGGTGTGACCCGGGAGAGTTACAAAGTAGACATGAAACATAATACAGAGTCAAGGTAACATACAGGAGCCACATGCTCTGACAAGTTGGTTAAACAGCTTATGGTACAGACAGGCTCAAGGCTGGACTAAGAGCAATCAATTAACAGATAGGCATGACAGCATTGGGAGGTAGAATAACATCACATAACAACTAGAAATTATCATCAAAGAACATCTTAAATGGGAACAACAACAAAACTGATTATAAACACACATGTATGTGTTAGCCTGACCAGATCGCCTATGGTGAGAGAAGAAGTGAAAGACTCAGTGCAGGACCAGAGGAAGAAATTGTTATGAACAATATCGCCACTCTGCCAGGGGGCGGTAAGTGCCTTAAGAGGATTGTCAGCAGAAATAACAGTGCCAGAAGAAACTGCACACAGGACAGCTCCCCCAGAGGGCGGGGGGGGAGAGAGATGCTGGGTTTATGTGGAACACAGACAGGCCGATGCGGTTTTGAGGAAGTTCCATAGGGATGTTTTGAAGCAGGGATGGGAGGGAGAGGCACAAACTCATGTGAGAAGGGAGTTCCGCACTCTTGCTGCATAGACAGTGAAGGCCCGATCACCTGTGAGGGTGCGGGTCTTGGGGACCAGGCTAGCCTGAGCTGCGCACAATCTTAGGTGGTAGACAGGGGTTGTGTGTTTTAGGGGAAGGGTGAGTGATGCGGGAGTGGCCGTTCTAACTATGTTGTCAACAAAGTTGCCAAGGACATAGGTGCGGTTCTTTTCTGGGGGTAGCCACTCCAGGTGAGAGTAGAGCTCACAGCAATGCGTGAGGCAGGGGGCAGAGAGTGCGAAACGGCATATATTGTTATAAGTGGTGTCCCATTTCACAAGGCTAGAGTTCAGGATAGGGGCAAAGGTAACAAGCCCATAGGAAAGTGTGGGAAGGAGAATCCCCCTGGCTATAGCAAGCCGGGCAGTGGGGATAAGGCAGTCCTTAGCTCTGTAGGCTAGACCAAGCTTGCCACTCATTGCTTTACATACATTCCAAATGTGTGAGAAGAGATCCAGTTGTGGATCAAGGGTAACGCCTAGATACCTGACAGAGTCAGTGACCGGCAGGAGGAAGTCATTTGATCCAAAGATTTTTAGAGGCATCGCGTAGGAAGAGGTTTTGACCACGGAGCCAAAGCGCATGGCCTGTGTTTTCTTCAGGTTGATGGTTAGCCTGTGGCCATCAAGCCAGTTCTGGATAAGAGAGAAGTCAGAGTTAAGCTGGGAGTTGATGCGGGTGATGTCCTGTGAACTGGCCAGGATGACTAGGTCATCAACGTATAGAGTTAGGTGCCCATTGGTGGTAGCAGAGGGCAATTCGTTGATGAACAGGGAAAACAGAATGGGTCTAAGGACGGATCCATGGGGAACCCCACAGTTAACTGGGGAGAGGACAGAGAGGGTTCAATTAAAGCAGGTGTATTGCTGCCTACCCCCAAGGTAGTTTAAGAACCAGTCAAGGGCACAAAGGGTGAATCCGAGTGACTGCAGAGCGGAGAGAAGGAGGAGAGAATGGTCAACCCGATCGAAGGCCTTTAAAAGATCAACAAATATGGCCCCAGTCATTTTGCCTAGGTCAGTCGTGGACCTGATCTCGGAGGTAACCACGGCAAGTGCAGTCAATGTACTGTGTCCTTTTCTGAATCCATGCTGGGTAGGGGATAGAACATCATATCCCTGGATGTAGTGGGAGAGTTGTGAAGTGACTGCCTTTTCCAGGAGCTTGCAGGCGGCTGATAGTATAGCAATGGGGCGGTAGTTATTGACATCTTTGGAGTCACCATGTTTATGGCCAGGGACCACCTTAGCAACCTTCCATATATCAGGGAGGAAACCTGAGATAATGGAAGCACTGAAGATGTGAGCAACCGGTCGGGCGAGGAGGGGATCTCCCAGACTAAGTAGCTTTGGTTCAAGGCTGTCATGGCCAGCTCCCATGTGGTGAGAAAGACCGGCAAGGAGTTCCTGAGTCTCACCAATGGAGATCCGTTTAAGGTATAAAGGCGGACGGGGGGAGTGGCCACTCAGTGGTTTTGGGGCAGAGCGCAGGGAGGGAGAGGGAGCTGGCAGGTCAGAGAACATGTGGTTAAAAGCTGAGGCAATGGTTAAGGGGTTATTACAGTTGGATCCCCCATTGTCAAGACTCTGAAAACCATAGTCATGTCATGGGCAAATATGGCTACTAACTAAATTATTTAAGCATCTTATTTAATCAGTGGATTTCTTCTTTCATTTACAAAATTGAAAATGGATTTTGTTCTTTTGCTAGTTCCTCTCGATTGTGCAGTTTTCCAGGAAACTTTGTGTTTATCAAATATGGGCAATCTTGCCCATGAATCACGGACAAACCAAGAATGGATTTATCATGATCAAAGATCAGTGATAGAACTGGGATGACAATGGATGTCTTTGGATAATCATGTTTGTCAATGAAAACATGGACAATTGGAGAACAGTCCAATGGCTATCTTCTGTGGATTGCTTTTACAGTTACAATAAGACTTCTTTATTATGTAATCATTTTGCAACTTCAACATTTATTACATAATATAAATAACAATGATGTCTCTGCATTGGGTATTACCATAGCACTAGGACTGTGCTAAATGTGGTGTGCTGCTGCACAAATGTAAGTCTGTTTATCAGAAGTGACAATCCAGAATCCCTGAATGTACTGTAAGACTGGGTAAGTATTATCTTATATCACTTTTGAATGCGAGTGTCTGAGTGACTGATGGCTGAGTCTGATGAATCAATATTGAGCTAATGTGTGTGTGTGTGTATGTGTTTGTGTGTGTGTGTGTGTGTGTGTGTGTATGTGTGTGGCGGATTCTCTTTAAGCAAACAAACTGTGTATACCCAATAGTCTCATTATTGACATTTTAACAAAAATCGTGTTTTTCTCTTTTTTTTCTTTTCTAGGAAGCAGGATCAATTCAACAATGTGAAATCATGGTGACCTGATCTCATCACCATCCACTTCCATGCTTCAGTGACTTGACACTCCATTAGCAGCAGCTAAACAGTAGCCTTCCCCAGGTACCTATCTTACCCATCAGCTGCATTTCCTGCTCAACACCTTGTCCTCAGCAGCTATGCACTCCCCAGGTTCAAGTCTTGCCATTCCCATCACCAGCATCTCTTGACAGCCCAATGTCCATTATCATCAACTAAACAATTATCTCCTCCCAGGCTTGAGTAAGTAGTAGTAAAACGTTTATTTTATACAGGAAAAGTACTATTAGGGCACATTCCTGTTTACCAGGCAGTCCTGCATACAACTAAAACAAGGTTACATATAACTATAAAATAGTTTCAAGTGCATACAAAACAATTGTCCTAGAAAAAAGTTCCTACAACACAAACACACGTCTTACTATTTATTGTGTTAACATCTCATCGACAGCTTCTGTTATATACCATATCTTCTAATAAAAGCTACTCTCTAACACAAGCTACCCTCCCATAGAACTTGCATCTAAAAAAAACCCTCCATGTTAAAATCAGAAAAAGATATGTAGTGGTCTTTTTTGTGTGTTCTAACCAGTTCCTAGAGTTTTACTTTCCTCCGGCGGTGAGAGATGTTTTTTCTAACTTTCCCTAACTGTTTTATTGCCCTTGGAGGTTGCCATTCTGGTGTCTTTTATGGCCTCTTGTCCCAGATAGTCTTCCCAGTGTGCCCTTTGGTGTGATGTCTAATTGCCCCTGCAGGAAGCCAGTGTCTTGTTACAGGGTCTGTCACAGCTCAGCCACAGAGAAAATTCTTATTCCAGAGAAGACACACTGCTAGATTTTGGGTGAGTGTAATCATCATTATTTTTTGATATCAGTACCTTGTCCTGCTATGTTCTCGGTGTGTGTGTGTGTGTGTGTGTGTGTGTGTGTGTGTGTGTGTGTGTGTGTGTGTTTGAATCATGTCACTGTTTACTCTATTCCTCTCAGTCACTTTCAGTTTTTGCACCAGTACTAAGTAGCAAAAATTGAACATCACCTTATAGGTTGTAACATAGCAGGATACAGTATTAATGATTACACTCACCCAAAATCTAGCAGTGTGACTTCTCTGAAAGAAGTATTATCTTTGTGGCTGAGCTGTGACAGACCCTGCTAAATCTTAGGGCATAGCTACACCACTGTCACATGAGCCAGGATGCATCATAGGAGAAAGAAAGCCAATAAATCTATTTGTGATGGAGATCCCCAGGGGTTGTAAAACTACTATACAGCTAGCAGGCTAATTTAGGAAAAACTCCTAATAGCAGACAGAGGGAAGGACACACTAGGACTTAACATACATATCGAAACACTCTATATAACATATGTTTTTGCACATTCTGGGTGGACTTCTCCTTTAATAGAAGCCACCCTCTAACTGAAGCCACACATTATATTAGAGGGTGATTATGTACCATGTGGTTTAACATGTTATAGCATGGTACCTCGCTCAATTTGTGATTTAGTCCTTTAAACACAGTAACGCTGCTGATGTGGTTCAATTTGGGGGTTGATTTATTAGATGGTAAGTTATTCTAAGTTTACTTGTATTTTATTTTTAATTTTATTTTAGTGAACTTACAGAGTATCTGGATATGCTCTGATTGCTTGCTGGTGTGGCGTACTACCATACTCAGTGTCTGGTTCAGGTAGCTGTTACTATCACAGAGAGAGAGTTAAGGAAAATGCAAACAATGGAAGAAAATGATTTGTAACTTTATTACTCAAACCTTTATGGGTCAGAAGAGAAAACTAAGAGAACTAAGAGAAAATTAAGGTAATAAATTGCTTTTAAAAAAACTTTATTCTGCCTTGGCTTTGTCACCAGTTGAGTCTCTGCTAACAGTGTCACTCTCCATGACAGGGAAAGTTACTCACTGACTGCTCTGGAGGGCAGCTGTTTAAAAAGAAACTACCCTCCAATAGAAGTTGCCCTGTAACTGAAGCTATGACTAGAAACAGAGCACTCTAATAAATGCTGTGGTTTCTATTAGAAGATGTACAGTAGCGGAGTTAAAGGTTGTTGCTGTAACATGTATCATGAGTGGAGATCTGGTGGTAGGGCATTCCAGGACACATGCTATGTTAGAAAATCACACAGCCATAAGATGAATTCAGTTTGGCTACACTTTCTTGGATTTGCTTTAATTTAATCAATATTTATGGTGGGGTTTGACCAATGAAATGTTTCTTCTGTCCTACCCACTTTTGTTAATCTCCTGCATCTCACATCAAATCTTCAAGCCCAGTATTTGTGACCGGCAGTTAAAATTTGCCCTTCCAGGCTCCAGTCAGTCATCACATCGCTTGCACTGTGCATTTTGCAAACTTCGTCATGAATTTTGCCTCACTAGGGGGTTGAAGTAGTGGATCATTTTTCACTCACTTCACCAGCATTTTACAAATATTTATACAGTACTGCTGTACAGTACTTAAAAAACTGCAGGGACAGTACTGGTTGAGTCTCCTTTTGTTTGGCCTGTTCTGTCATTGTTGTAAAAGATCCTTTCTGTATTAATTTTCTCTAAACTATTATTGGCATCCCTTAAGATCTCTGGTTTGTACCCTCTGTTCATGAATGCGGTCTCTGTCACCGTCTTCATTTCCTCGTTCTGAAATTCTGTTGCAGTGCTGTTACATTTTACTCTCAGAATCTGTGAGTAGGAAATGCTTCTCTTAAGGGATGATGGGTGAAAACTGGTGGCATGCAAAGTAATGTTTCTATCCATAGGCTTTCTAAATAGTAGTGTTTCTAATGTTTTCTCTTGCTTAATCACCTTAAGATCCAGAAGTGCTATTATAATTCTGTACAGCTGTAACTGAGTGCAAACTTCAAATCCTGTATTGAGAGAGTTTAAGTAGGCATGGAAATCCTCTAGCTCTTTTTAACTGCCTTTCCAATCCACAAAATTGTTGTCAGTGTAATACTTCCAATATCAGATACATCTGAAAAATGGATTCTGGTCTGTTCTGAGGGTGTGCTTTGACCCTAAAAAACTGTACATAAAAGAGGTTGCTGTACATGGGTGCCACAGATAGCACTGCCCATAGCAGTACCTCTCATTTATTTAAATTATTGGTCCTTAAAGTGGAAATAATTACAGTATAGAATATTAGAACACTCTCTAATCAGAGCAGCCATTGCATGCATGTTTCTAGGCATGTGTCCAAGGTCTTAAATAAAGAGCTTAGTCCTGAGTCAGGATGGAAAAGAATATGCATGGCCTGGAACTGGGGTAAGAAGTTTACAAGACAGGTAGAAAACTGGGGTGTGGTCTAGCTGGAGAACATTGCAGCGGTCTGAATCTAGAGCTCTGTAGGATCCTCTGCATATTTACAACATCCCGCAGTGAATTTACAAAAAAAGCTGTCTAGATCGCTAAGGCACGTTGTCCTGATGCCCGCTACAACTAAATTGGTGAAAATGCAAGCCAAACTATGCTTCAATATACCACAGAAACTTACTGATGCCCAGGTCCCGTGTGGGCCTCCACCTAAGCCTGATCTGCAGCCTGAAACAAAGAATTCTTCTGAAGAGACAACCCATATGATGGCAGCTGCTGATTCAGGGTACCAGTCTTTAGAACATCTTATTCGGGATCTGAAGTATGATTTAGGCATTAGAATGCAGTCAGGCTTTGACAATTTAACAGCCCAAATGCAGCATTTACAGCAAATGGTCAACACCATAGCTGACATGGTAGAAACACATGAAAACAGACTTACAGAGCTGGAGTCTTGCCTGGGGTCACAGGAAAATAAGAGTGCCAGAATGTCCTCTGAGCTTCAAAATTTCTTAAAAGAAATTACTTACTTAAAAGATGCGATTGATGACCATGACAACAGGGAAATGAGAAATAACATCTGAATCGTAGGCCTTCTGGAGGGCCTAGAGGGGAAAGACTGGGCTGGTTATATCCAGAAATGGTTACAACAAACATTAACTCAAGTCCCTGAGGTGTCCCTGGAAATATAAAGAGCACATCGGTTGCCAGGGGTGAGACCCCCACTGGAGCAGAGGCCCAGTCACTTCCTGGTCAAATTCCTCCTGTTTCAGGCTCGGCAGGCAGTCCTGGAGGCAGCACACAAATGCAACCCCATTCTGATTCAACGCTTATGCATCAGTATCTTCCCGGACTATTCTAGACCCCTGCAGTCTCATAGACAAGTGTTCAATGAGGTTAAAAAGAAACTGCATGGCTTGAACTGCTCCTTTTCCCTAGTGTACCCTGCCAGGCTGATAGTGCATCTGTAAGGGGAAAGACAATGGGCTTTCACTGATCCCAAAGCTGCCATGGAGTTTGTTAACAGCATGGGCAAAGACTGAGAGGAAAATCAGAATGCCCACCGGGATGGAGAACAGTGCTGAGCCACTAACTTAGGTACTGTTAAATACACTTTCTTGAGTCCCTGGGAAGAAAAGGGGGGTTTTGGGGGCAGGCCGCATTCCAACCGATAACACCACGGTGGTGGCCTATCAGGGCAGGGACGTACGTGTCCTTATGTATTCCCATCCTACCTGCCCCAGTACTTGTGGGGACCCAGAGACTTGCTTAACGTTTGACTTATGGCACACAGGGATCCTTCAATCTCCTAGCCTTCAGTGTGACCAAGCTCAGTGCAGCTTGCCGAGACATTTCAGCCCATGTCCAGCTAGGGGGGAGTGCAGCTAGCCCAGACAGAGGAGGAGAAGGATCTGGGTGTGCTCATTACAGGGTCAATGAACAATTCGGCACAATGTAAGAAGGCAGCTGCAAAGGCCAACAAAATGCTGGGTTGTATTGCAAGGGGTGTATCCTCAAGGAGGGAGGAGGTGATTCTGCCACTGTGTAGGTCATTAGTTAGACCACACCTGGAGTACTGCGTGCAGTACTGGCGTCCGTATCTGAAGAGGGACATTAAGTTACTGGAGGGGGTGCAGTGCAGAGCGACAAAGATGATCAAGGGGCTGGGGGATTTATCATATGAGAGGAGGTTGAAGGAGTTGAACATGTACTCACTGGAGGAGAGGAGAGACAGGGGTGACATGATTGAAACCTTTAAATACATGAAAGGAATAAACAAGACAGGTACAGAGGGGCTGTTCAAAGTAAGGGAGGGGAGGGACACCAGGGGCCATGATATGAGACTGGAGCAAGGAAGGTTCAGGAGGGAGATGAGGAGACACTTTTTTACAGAGAGGGTGGTGGCTGGGTGGAATGCATTACCTGCTGAAGTGGTATGCAGTAGAACAGTGGACTGCTTCAAATGAGTATGGGACAGGACAAGGGGGAGGGTTAATGAAGGAGAAGGGTGGAAGGGAGGGGCAGCTGCAGAATAAGGGGTGCTAGCTGCACATTCGAGCAGACTTGATAGACCTCTAGGCCTTTATCTGCTGGCAAATTTCGTATGTTCATATGTTGCCAACTATTAAAAAGAATGACTGTCTAACCTTTGGGAGGAAAGTTCTGTCTCTGTTCTCTATTGACCATCATTTACTTTCTGACTGTACTTTTTGATGAACTCATAGCCAGTATTAGAGGCCCTGGCATCTTTAACCTGCCTTGGCTTGCTAGCATCTCGGCTGCACAACTTTACCAGGGCCTGAAAAGGGGCCTAGCTGGAGCTTGCATCTTTTTTGGCATTGTATTGTCTTCAACAAAAGTTATTCTTTCTTGACAGCTAAATAAGTAACTGTTTTTTTGGGGGGGGGAGAGGGAAGAGGCAGGGGATAGCTGTCCAATGACTACATCCTCTTCTTTGGTACCAGAGGGTCTCTAATGTTGTTCCACAAGATGTTTATTATGTACAGAGAAAGAGCAGAGTTGGCAAAGCTGAAAGAAGCATGAGCTGGAGGGACTCGTGCTTTGCCAATCAGGGCGACTATTTGTAGTCCTCCCTATGTACAACATCTTGATACCAGCATAGGAAGATAATATACTCCCCTCTGGCCCCCCTAGTAAGAGGGATAGACGGGTGGGGGGGACATTTTAAGGGTCTCTCCACTCCCCCCCCCCAATGTCAACACTTCTCCTCCATGTGGGAAATAAATAAGGTTAATGGATCAAGCTATAAAGAGGATCCCCAGCTCACTCCATGAAAAAGAGAGGGTGTTTAAAAACATTTGCATTTTTGCAGGATTAGCGTGGGGTCTTTCTGCTGGTTCTAAGGTGGGTGGTTATTGGGATGTGGATTTAAGAGATATTAGTGTTCATAGTATAGATGGGGAGGGGTTCTTTAAGGGGGGTTCTAGGACTTGTTACAGGTTTTTTCAATGTTGTGGGTTTATGTTTAAAAAGTTTGGATTGCTCAGAAGTTACTTTGCCTTATTGGTGAAAACCTCAGACCCTTATGAAAGGAGACTGCACATGCTATTACATAGGTTGTTAATATGGAGAAGATTACGCTGATATCCTGGAATGTTAACAGCCTGAAAACGGTTGTTAAAAGAAAGCGAGTCTGGTCACAAATTAAAAAGATGTGGGGGGGGGAAGGATGTTATATTTCTGCAGGAACTGCACTTAATGAGGGAGGAGGCAACTAGATTGGAGCAATCTTGGGGAGGAGTCCTGCTGGTGGCCCCATTTACTTCCAAGGCTCGGGGGTGGCCATTTGGCTCTGCCCAGATTTCCTTCACAAAATAAAAAAAAAAACAGTCTCAGATCCCCAGGGAAGATATGTTATTGTCAAGCTAGACATAGGGGGGCAAATCTATACCTTGGTGTCAGTTTATGGGCCCAATTATGATTCCCGGGATTTTTTCACACACCTGAGTGTGACACTGTCCCCCTTTGGGGACAACATAATCCTAGGGGGGGACCTTAACATGTACCTTGACCCAGAATTGGACCATTCTAAACAGAAAACTAAACCGTTCCCCCAGAATGTACATGCCCTGAGGGGCTTGGTGGAGGAATGGGCACTTGTGGAGTCCTGGAGACACTGCCACCCTAATGGGAGAGAATTATCTTTCTTCTCTCATGCCCATCAGGTATATACAAGGCTGGACTACTTATTGCTCTCGGACCCTCTAGTAAATGAAGATCTAGAGGCTTCATACGGCCCTATAATAATATCAGATCATGCCCCTCTGAGTGTCTCCCTCACCATGGGCGAACCACCTGCCTCCTCTCCGCAGTGGAGGCTAGACCTTGTAACCCTCCTCAACAAGCAATTTTGTGCTCATATTAATGAGAAGATTAAGGGGTTTACAGAGATCAATGCTGGGAAAGAAACTCATGTTACTTATGCATGGGATGCATTAAAACCCTATGTGTGGGGGGGATCCATTGCCTACTCTGTTTTCCAAAGAAAATAGCAGGAACAGGAAGAAAACCTTCTACAAAGGCAAATATGCTCACTAGAGAGGGAATATATGTCAATCAGGTCCCCCCAGCATAGCAAACTAATCAACAGACTCAAGGACCACTCTAACCAGTTAGCCACCTCCCCCATCTGGAGATGGATCTGCTCTTAACCAAATCCAGGGACCATTTCAAAGGTGATAAGGTGGGCAAATGGCTTGCAGGGATGGTTAAGAAAAGACGAGCAGAGAGGTACATCCTTAGAACAGAAAATAAGAGTGGGGAGGTCACCTACAACCAAAGTGAAATTAATTCTAAATTCAAGGAGTTCTATTCTACTCTCTATTCCACCCAGGTACCTGAAGGCTCTCACCCTGCTGATTTTTTAGACAACATACAGCTCCCTGCCCTATCTAGCTGCCAAAAAGTGACTCTTGACTCCCCTATTACTGTGGAGGAGATCAAAACAGTGGTCTGGCTTGAATTGGCTCAGGGTTATGCCCGGACTTCCTGCACCTCTCCGGGGGAGGGAGGGGGGTGGCGGTGAGGCGCCGTGTCTCTTAAACAAAAACTATCCCCTTTTCCGATTGGCTGTAAGCCTCCAACCATAGTAGCCAGCATGTTACAGCCAATCAGAGAGTGCTGCAAGCTGGTGCCATCGCGTGAGCAGTACTCTGTTAGTGGCGCCATTTAGTTGTCTGTGTGCCTTCCATGAAGGAGCAGCAGCAGCATCCATATAGCGTAGGGCTGAGGAGAGATAGCTATTCGAGGATGTCGAGCAGCAGTTGTTGGTTGTCTGTCAGGTGTCACCAGTGTTTCAGTCAGTCTAGTGTTCCCACCCTCCCCCTGTCCTGAACAGCCCAGTTTAAATATACCTCACCCGAGTTCTCTGACTACCTACCTACTCTCTGTTTCCCAGTGCAGCCAGCTGTGCTCTGGGCTCTCCCGCTGCCACCTGAGCCTCCCATCCCCGAGAGCCTAGGAGGCCTATGGCCACAAGGCCTCTGCCACCAGACAGACCAGGCGGAGGAGCGAGTAGTACAATTACAGTGAGTCTGAGGCACGGCCAGGCTTGCCTGCACACCAGCTCCTGTGTCCAGCAGGCCAGAAAAAGATTTACCGTGTTGTGGTGAGTCCCACACCATGCCCGTTGCCCACCAGTTCCACAGTCCACCGGGAGGGATTATTCAGGTCAGTGAACAGCAAGGCCCAGAACAGTGAAGAAGCCGGCGGTCATGTAGGCTATAGCAGACTCATAATGCAACGCGTTCATCTGGTGTCAGAAAAAATGAGTTACTGTCTCATCGGGGGATTAATCGGGAGAGGAACGGGACTGTTGGGAGAGATTCGGCTACCTTACCTGCCTTGTTGTGCCCTGCTGCATGCTGCCCTGTCTGTGCCCTTACTGATTTGGTGAGTAACTGTGCTGCAAAGCTAGTTGTTGAAATAATACCATTCACATCCCAGAAATGTGTCTTTTTGGGGGGTTGTCTTAGCCATAGCCATGTATCTGGGGGTGGGTGAAAGGTTTGCTGTCAGCTTGTGTTTCTTTGGGTGGGAGGAATTTGCTGGCTGTTGAGGCTGTCCATGTTGGTGGGGTGGGTGGGGGCCTATTTGTTTGGTATGGTGTGGACACTGGTCATGTTGGTGGGGTGGGGACACTCAGTTACTGTGCTACTGGTGTGGTGGGGTTTGTTGGGGAAACTCACTGGATGGTCTGTGTTTGGTGGGGCTGGGGGAATGGTCTGTTTTGTGGGGTTGTGGTTGGGAGACAGTCTGTGTGTTTTGGGGCTGACTCACTGAGAGGATGGTCAGTGTTGGTGTTGGGGAGGCCTGTGTTTGGTGGGGCTGGGGGACGATCAGTGTTTGGGGCTGGGGTGGTTAGTGTTTGGGACTGGGAGGGCAGTCAGTGTTTGGTGGGGCTGGGGACAGTTGTTTTCTATTCTGGGGTCTGGTGGGGTGGAGACACAGGCCATGGTGATGTGGGGACACTGGCTGTGATGGTGGGGTGGTGACACTAGCCATTGTTTGGTGGACTTGGCTGGCCATTTGTCTGAGGGACTGTCCATGATGGTGGAAAAGGGGACTGTCTATGTTTGCCTGCGGGTGTCTTGTAGGGAGGGTACTATTTGTTGGTCAGGTGTCTGGGGATCTTTCCATGTTGGCTTATGGGGGTGAATGTCTGTGATTGCTGATCAGGTGTCTAGGATGGACTATCAATGTTGTTGGGAGGAGAACTCTCCGAGTTTGCTAGCCAGGTGTTTGGGGGATTGTTCATGTTGGTGGGGCAGGGGAAATTCTGTGTTTGCTAGCTGTGTGTCGGGGGTGGGGACTGTCCTTGGTGGGATATGGGGGACCATCCATGTTTGCTGGCTGCCTGGGTGTCTGGTGGGACTGTCCTTGTCAGTTGGGAGGGGCATTCTATGTTCGCTGGCCCGGTGTCTGGTGGGGGGGACTGTTCGGGTGTCTGGGGGACTGTTCTTGTAGGTGGGGTGAAGGGGACTGTCCAAGTTTGCTGACTGGGTTTCTGGTGGACTGTCCGTGTTGGTTAGGAGGGGACATTCTGTGCTTGCTGACTGGGTGTTAGCATATAAACATAAGTAAATGTTAAACGTAATTCCACCTCATCCTTTACCTGTCAAGGATGTATCTCACTGACCTGTGCCTGCAGCTAGCATCTGAACATTAGTAAATGTTGAAACATTATTCCCCCATCCTTTACCTGGCTGTAAAGTAATCTTTCACTTTTTGATTTCTCCGATTTTCCACTGTGGAGGGGTGAAACAGACAGATTCCTTGGCCTTGCTGTCTCTGTCTTCATTGCCTGGCAAACCCAACCACAGGGGTAGCTTTTTGTATTCTCCCCCGTACAGTGTTACAAGACTAGCAAAAAAAATCTTGCACTAAAACATGCACCCTAAAGAAATGATTATACTACTACCTGGCTATTGTTATAGCGGCTACTGACTGGCCATGATTCTTTTTGGGGAGTTGGAACACTGGTCGTGTGTGTGTGGGGGGGGGAAGGGTTGTGGACACTGCTGGTTGTGTGTGTGTGTGTGTGTGTGTGTGTGGGGTTGGGGACACTGTTGATAGTGTGTGTAGGGTTGAGGACACTACTGGTCGTGTGTGTGTTGGGGGCTGGGGACACTGCTGGTCATGTGTGTGTGTGTGGTGTTGCAGACACTGGTCATTTGTGTGGGCGGGGTTGGGGATACAAGCATTGTGTGGGTGTGGTGGGAGGCACTGGCATTGTGTCGGTGGGGCGGGGTTGTAATTGTATACCAGGCAAACTGTGCTGACCAGTAGCTCAACATCTCTCTTTCCAGACAAAGAAAGAAACATAAACAAAATGCAGTATAAAATGTGGTTTTATTTATTTTTGTGTGCCTGTGATGGGGAGGCACAGACCTGAATGCCTGGAGTGGGTACCAGATAAATGGAGCTGGAAATGGTGTTGGTTGGGTGGGGTGGGGAGAGTGGCTGAGCTGGTGCGGTGGGGAGAGTGGCTGTGCTGGTGGGGTGGACACAGAGTGTGGAGAGTGGCTGTGCAAGTCCATCGGTGTGCAGAGAGTAGCTGAGTTGGCCAGTCTGGGTGGAGATAGTGGCCTTGCAGGTCTGGTGTGGGGAGAGTGGGCTGTAGCTTTTTGCATGGACATTTAATTCACTGTTGCTTGCTGTGCCTTCTGATGCCCTGCCAGCTTTGTGCTGCTGTGCTGACCAGGGCGGACTGGTACACATGCTGAAAAAAATGATTCTGGCCACTGGTGGTGGAGGAGGAAAGGGTGGATGGGCATACTGGCACAGAAATATTTTTTTCAACATGTATGCCAGTCTGCTGGGTCCATGCCATGCTTACCTACCTCGTACAAAGGGCTTCTGAGCACTAAAGATAAGTTTCTGTGTCAAAATTAGGAACTGTTGGAAAGTATGAAATCCTACAGTATAAAAATTGTGCATATTTATGTAGTTTCACCTTACTGTGTGGTTCGACAAGATGTTCTGTGGTCTCCTCCTCATTTAGCACCCTGACCTGTGATCTAGCCATTCCCCAGGGCAGGGGGAAGGTCCGTTGTTTTGTGATCTTTTGGTGGTTTGTTGGGCATTGTAAAATGCATTGTTTCATTTACTGTGTTGTACTGCCTGGACCTGCTTTACCCTGTCTCTATCCTGAATGTAAACATGGTATAAAAAAAGTTCATTTTTTGGTGGTGTGTGTGTCTGTCTGTGTCTGTGTGTAGAAGAATAGAGACACACGCTTGGACAAAAAAAACTGTATTAAACCACATCAAACTGAAGCAACCATGTTTCATTTGTGCCCTTCAAAACTGTCCGATGAGACTATTTTGAAGTAGTCTGTGAGGGGGGGGGAGCATCCACTGCAACCTGGACTACCACAACCAGCCCACCACACACTGTCATAGGTGATGCTAATAAAAACCACCAACCAAGTACTTACCTTTCAGGGTGGGTCCTGCGAGGCTGCTCACAGGTATCTGGAGTCATTGTTCCAGCAAACTTCCTGTGGCATCTGTTCTCTTAAGTTATGTGATGTGACCACTTTTGTGCCAGGGCAGTCCGTGTTTGCTTGGATGGGGTTGTGTAACCCTGGGCATGGGCAGAGATGCATATTCCTTAGGAGCCCATGGGGAGGAGAGTGGTAGGGGTTGTGGTGTGACCACACCATGCCCATGATCATCTTGAACAATTAGGGGATTTACATTGTTCTGTTGCACTGTCCCAGGTACATCGGCATGCTTGTTAAGAGCACCGCCTGAGGGATATCAGCAAGTCCCATGCTTATGTATGCAGTGCTTGCTTGCTTGAGGAGAGCATTATCCTCTTTCCTTACCTTATCTAACCAGATTCAGGCATGTGACATTGAATAATATGGGATGGGATGGGATACTAATGAATTAACTTGGTTATAACAAAGAAAAGTGTTAACACTGGGTGCATGTAAGCAATAATGCCTGACAGGGCGTGTGTCATGCTGGGATAACGTCACGCCTCAGGTGGTTGGGCATGAGTGCATCCAATGCATAAGGCATGATGTTATCCTACCATGACACACACCCTGGAGGGCATTATTGCTGTTATACAATGGCGTGTTGTTATACAGAATTAAAAAAAATAATTTTAAAGATGTTTTATTTGGTGTGGAAAAATATTTTTAAGAGAAGATACAAAAAAACACACTAATACTAATGCTAACAATCATCAAGAGGTTCATGGAGAGGCTGAGACTAGACCTGTGATGAATCGGATGTACTGGGATAACATCATGGGTCTAGCCCAAGACTGACCAATCAGAGGCCAGCATTCATTCTTGTCCTTGCATAATCGCATTTTTTTATGTAATCTTTGTAAATAAGGGCTCATGCTGTGAAGATGCACATGCTGGGATGTTTCCCGTACCATCCAAGTTTATAGGTATACTGAGGTGGCACAGCCATTTGCTGCACTTCCTTGAAACATGCATTTTGCACTCCTCAAGGGTGGGAGGGCTAGCTCAAGCAGACATTTCAAGAAGTTCAGGATCCACTATAAGGGCTGGACTTGGAAGGGTTATGCAAGCTGCAAAGGGGGGTGATAGACTAGTGAGCTATCCACCTGGAGGTTTGGGGGCAAAATTAGGTCAAGACTGATTTGAATTGAAGCTGAGGGGAGGCCCTGTCTTCTTGAGAAGGAAGTTAAGTTCCTTACATATTTTCAACTTTACAAGTAAGTCCTCACTCCCAAGGTAGAAGAACGAAGAACTGAATACAAAACAGATCTCGGTCAGTTTTTCGACTCTGGTCTCAGGAGGAGTTGGGCCAAGAGCAGGCTGCAGTAAAACTGGTGGGGTGGGGAAGTGCTCTGACTTGGCCTGGGCTGGTCCCTCCCAGGAGTTATTCAGCTGTAGTCTTAAATGTTTTTTGGTCATTATTTGATGCTGGTTGATTTGTTTGCATTACGCAAGCTACCCGCCTTCTTCACTGTCGTGATATGCGAAAATCAGGACTTTTTTGTTACTTTGCCCCCACTGTAAAAATAACAAACTATGCCCCTGGTGTAGAAACTGTTGAAACAGGGCCCAATGTACTAAAATCAGGTGAAGTTGCACTGAAGGAGTTTGGCACAGCTGTGCCAGAGAACGGAGTTGACACACGGCTTGATGTAAGCCCTTCGTCAACCTTCAAAAATCAAGCCCTAGGACTGCAAAACTTGGTATGCACCTTTTTAGTCTTAGGGTTTCTTAAACCCCCAAATTGTATGAGGAGTGGTGTCATTGTTTTGGTGAATTTAAGGGCTGAAATTATATATTTTTTGTTCAGTTTGCTACTCTAATTGTTGCCCTCAGTTGTCTCAAAGTCTATAAAGACTTGAGACTTCCATTTTGTAGGTATTGTAGGTATTATATGGGAATAGGTCCTTTTGGGATTTTTATTAAAAAAATGTTAATTAGCTTTGAGATGAGTATGAATAATTAGTCACACATGTACATAAAAAATTAATTGTCATAAAAATAACTAACACTACATATTGACTTTTTGCATGTTAACAGTAGATAGGAACATAAGTTTTAAGATAATTTAATTACTGGCCCTTATTTTTCATGTCTGGATAAACAGACTTTTAAATTGAGTTACAACCACCCAGTTGATATTTAAGCAATAAGGCATGACAGGGTGTGTGTTATTGTGTAATAACGTCACTCCTGGCGTGGGTTGAAGCATGAAGTGAAGCCAAGTGCTTCCACTACCCCAGGAGTGGCGTTGTTCTAATAACACCACCACAAACCTGTTCTGAATACTCCTAATAGCTTGTTGTTACATACAGAATAAAAATAATTTTAAAGGATGTTTTTGTTAGTGTGGGAAAATATTTTTGTTTCTTAAGAAAAGAAGCTAATCCTACAAATCCAGTGCTACAGTGATGTTATTGTGTAATAACATCACTGTCTGAATGGGTCAGCAGCCAATCAGCTTCTTACATTTTTCCTTGCCATTGTATAATTTGCATTACATCTGGTATGTTGTAATCAGTACCTGTCAGTTAAGCTTGTGACATGCCCATGAGGGGAGAGAGAGAGCTGGAATGGAGGGAAAGCGGTGCTGTGCAACCGAATGAGATCTGGAGAGAAGGTGAGAAGGAGAATAACTGGAGGAGTGGAGAAATGCACAAACAGACTACTAAGTTTTGTTTAACCACCGAATGGGGTTTACTGTAGCCCATCAGAAGTTGGGACTCTGCCTGTGGTTGCTGTACTTAGTGCTACTGGGAATAGAGAGCGAAGGGACAGGTGGGAGATGGGATGAACTGGTCTCAGCAGCTTTCTCAAGCAGGTGCTTAGGAGGAGCCACCATGCTGCGAGCTGCTACTGCTGGTGTTTTTGAGGGTTCACCATAATTATTCGTGTTATTTAAGCTTGTTATTTGTGGTGCTCTCTCTATGTGGGTAATAACTTTTTTTTATATTTTCTTTTATTGTGTATTTTGCTTTACAATGTCTTTAAGCAGTATATTTTATTCTTTGTTCAGCCTGCACTGTTACATTTCATTATTATACCTTGTTTTATAATAGATTAATCTTTTCAACTTAAAAACTTTATGAACAACCATACAGAGCCTTTATACTGTTCCTTCTTAAGTCCAGGTCATGGAGTTTTCCTCACCCTTTTTATGTTGTTATATGTCCTGAGAGTCCCTTCAGGTGGAGGAGGGGATATTAACCTTTTCTTCTGCTTCCACTATACTATATATCTAAACTGTTTTACCTATTCTTTCTTCCTGTTGGAACTGTTTCCTTTTTTGTGTTGACATCTTTTTCTATTTGTTGATTTTAGATTAACTTAGTCCACTTATTTTTACTATTTTATCAGCATAACCCACTTAGTCCATCTCTCTAAGAATTTTCGGTTCTATCTCCCATGGAGTACATCAATCTCTCCATTTCTTGGATCTCCTTTACTATGTTTTCCCATTCCTGGCAGGTCGGGGAGTCCTGGCTTAAACACTTCCTGGTGGTTGCTTTTCCCAGGGCTGCTATGCAGATAGCCCATAGGTATCTTGCATTAGCTCCCCTAACTTCCATAGGTGGGAGTCCTTGTACAAGGTGTTGTATATGGATAGGGGTGGTTATTTGAAAAAGAATCCTAAGTTTGTTTACCACTTCTCCAATATAGGTCATTATGGAGGGACATGTGTAAAATATATATGTGTGTATGTCGCTTTCTTTTCTCCACATTTCCTCCAACACATACCATCCCCCACTCCTGCCCATTGTGCTTTGATATGTGGGGTTATGAAATAATGAACTTTCACCTTCCATGAGAATTCCTTCCACCTTGGAGTTTATGTCATTTTAAATGTGCTTTCCCATATTTTTTCTCAATCTTTTGTCATCAGATGGGTTTCCGCTTCCTGTTCCCACTTACAGGGTATGTGCTTAGTTGCTGTCTATTTATTGGAGGTTAAGAATTGATATACTAAGGAGCTTTCTCCTTTAGGAGTTCTTATGTTTAACAATTGTTCCAGAGTAATACTACCCTCCCATCTACCTGGGTAGTTTGATGTTTCCTTCTTTGTGTAAATGCATAGTTTTGAATTTGCACATATCTGAATCTGTCTGACTCTCCGACCCTGCCCTCGAGCACCCAGTAAGCGCCGGGGCTCCGAGCCGCCAGCGGGCGGGCGGCAACCGTGAGGCCGAACAGAGAACCAGGAGGCCGAGAGAGACAGCCAGGAAGCCGACCCTGCCCTCAAGCACCCAGTAAGCGCTGGGGCTCTGAGCCGCCAGCGGGCGGGCGGCGACGCGAGGCGAACAGAGGAGCCAGGAGGCGGGAGGAACAGCCAGGACCGACCCTGCCCTCGAGCACACCAGTAAGCACTGGGGCTCCGAGCCGCCAGCGGGCGGGCGGCGAAGCAGGCGAACAGAGAACCAGGAGGCGGGAGAGACAGCCAGGAAGTCGACCTGCCCTTGAGCACCCAGTAAGCGCCGGGGCTCCGAGCCGCCAGCGGGCGGGCGGCGACCGCGAGGCTGAACAGAGAACCAGGAGGCCGGGAGAGACAGCCAGGAAGCCAACCCTGCCCTCGAGCACCCAGTAAGCGCCAGGGCTCCGAGCCTCCAGTGGGCGGGCGGCAACCGAGAGGCCGAACAGAGAACCAGGAGGCCGGGAGAGACAGCCAGAAAGCCGACCCTGCCCTCGAGCACCCAGTAAGTGTTGGGGCTCTGAGCCTCCAGCAGGCGGGTGGCGACCGCGAGGCCAAACAGAGAACCAGGAGACCGGGAGAGACAGCCAGGAAGGTACGGGAAAGCCGCGACCAATCGGAGGGCGAGAGCTACCTGAGCCTTGCTTCCGATTGGTCCTCCTTCTTCACTGACTTCTGCTCTAGCTTGCACTTCCAAAAACTGACCAGGATTAGTGATTTTCATTGTAATTTCTCCCAAAAAGAGCTGTTTTACTGAATTGTTTAAAATTTTAGGATTTATGTTGTATTTCTTTCAAATGCTTAAGTGATACAGTCCTTTGGTGGGATTTCTGGTGGGCCAGACGCTAAGGCGCCGTACCCCAGTCTTTTGTTGTGCAAAACTTTTTAGCACCTCATTGCAGAATCGTTTGATTACTGCAAATGTGCTTTTCTGACTGTGCTCTCCTCTGTCTCCTCTACTTTAGCCGACCCTGCCCTCGAGCACCCAGTAAGCGTCGGGGCTCTGAGACGCCAGCGGGCGGGCGGCGACCGCGAGGCCGAACAGAGAACCAGGAGGCCGGGAGGACAGCCAGGAAGGTACAGGAAAGCCTCAAAATTTTGCCCGCCCTCCCCCCCCTCTTGGGTGTTCCTTTATACACACCTTCCCGCCAAATTTCCTATCTCTGCCCATAGCCAAATTCTAGCCAATAATCTGGTAACAGTCCCCCACTGCCTTCACTATTATTAACCCTTAGTTACCGTTATCATGTTGATGCTTCTCCTACTGCTTCTTTCTCTCTCACCTATTATATATCTCGAGGATGATACCTTTCCAGTCCATGCCCTTTTGAATAATGCGGCTTACCAGGCTGACCTCCCTGTCACACCTCCAGTGGATGCCTACTGATTCCTCAACTTTGCACTACCGTTGCTTCATTGTAATCCATGGGGTAGCCCTCATAAAGGGTCACAACCAGTCATGTATCTCCTATGCCCCATGCTCAAGTCTTGGCTCTATAGTGCCCCCTTGTACCTGTCCAATCAGCTGGTACTCTGTGACAAGCTATTAAGCCTTAATCCATCCTGGACCGTCTCTATAGATTGGACCCCGAGCAAGAAGAGAAAGCCCTCTTTCTGGTCCCTCCTGCTATCACTTGAAGCCCTTATTAAACTATTATTCTTCTTGCTGGTCTGCGCTGGCAATGTTGAAATTAATCCAGGACCCCCAGAAGGCTTTACCTCCCCATCAGACCTAGCCTCCATTAAAGGTTTAAGCTTCCTTCACATCAATACATGCAGCCTCCTAAAAAGATCTCATTAATCCAGGCCTGGGTTGCCCACACCTTGCCAGACTTTCTGGTAATTTCTGAGACATGGCTAAACCTGCTACATGACAGGGAAATAAATCTACCCAACTACCAGCTATTCAGATCGGACGCCTGACAAGGGGCGTGGGTGGCTATCTATGTTAAATCAAATATTTCTGCATCTTGCCTTAGTGTAACATCACTGCCCAAAGAATTCGAATGTTTATCCTTAACATAGCTCTCCCCAATATGACAGCTTTTCAATTGGTTGGCTGCTACAGGCCCCCTCTGCCGACCTTCAACTCCTAACCCATTTGGGAAATATAATTAAACTAGGCCCCGAAGACACCATCATTTTAGGTGACCTGAACTTAAACTGGCTCTCCAATGCATCTGCACCCCTAGTATCTTTTTGTGACACATATGGGTTCACTCAATTAATAGATGAACCGACAAGAATTAACTCAAAAAACAAAAGTAACAGCACCCTACTTGACATTATGTTGGTAAACAAACCTCACCTGTTTTCACATGCTGGAGTGCTATTCAGTGATATAAGTGATCACTGTCTTATAGCAGGGATAAGATCATCAATCAAGCCAACCAACCCTGCGAAATTCCTCACAAGAAGGTCTAAAAAAAACCTTAACATCGAAGGATATCTCCATGATTTATATCACTCTGCACGCTGGCAAGAATTCTACCACACAGCTTCTGTGGAAGCAGCACTGAAGGTGTTAAATGACATTATCATAGGTGCCCTCAATACTCATGCACTTTTCACTAGCGTTAGAATAAAAAGCAAATCCTGCCGCTGGTTTTCTGCCGATCTTAAATCTGCATTGCTTGCTAGAGATAAACTCTGGAAAAGGGCAAGAAAGACCAAGGATCCGTTTGACTGGCTGCAATTCAGAAAAGCCAGAAACAGCTGCACCAAAAAAGTGAGAGATGCCAAGGCTGCCTTCTATACAGCTGAGCTTGATGCCTCCTACCTTAACCCAGCCAGATTCTGGGGCACCATCAAGGGGATCCTAGGGCAGGATTCTAGCACTTCCTTGCCATCACAAGTGCACCTTAACAATGCTGTTATCACTGATAAGCGTGAAATTTTAGATGCATTCAATAATCATTTCACTACGGCTGGTCTAGCCTTTGACTCCTCCCCAGCAAATCTATTACGGTCACAACTTAAATTCCAGTCTATCGATGGACAGAAGGCTGCTTCTTCATTCTCCTTCAAGCCAATTTTATTAAAACAAGTGGAAGACCTACTGCTGCATCTAGACACCACGAAAAGTGCAGGTGCAGACTCTCTGGACCCCTACTTTCTAAAAATTGCTCTACATGCCATTGCAGTTCCCCTAACTCATCTTTCTAATCTGTCCTTATCCATTGGTTCTGTTCCTTCATTGTGGAAGACAGCACAAGTGTTTCCCCTCCTCAAATCAGGGGACACTATGGATCTCAACAATTATAGACCTATATCCATCTTACCGGTGCTGTCTAAAATGTTAGAAAAACTAGTGAGTATCCAACTAAGAGACTACCTCAATGCTAATAATCTCCTTAACCCTGTTCAATCTGGGTTTAGGACCAGACACAGTACCATTTCTGCATTAGCAAAAGTAACAAATGTTTGGCAAACTGAGTTAGACAAAAAAAACAGCATCTGTGCTGTATTTCTAGATCTAAGCAAAGCCTTTGATACAGTGGATCATGAGCTGCTGATTTCCCCACTGCACTCCTTAGGCCTGGATTCAACCTCTCTTGGGTGGTTCAGATGTTACCTCACTGATAGAATACAGCAGGTGAAAAATGAAGGTGTCCTATCCTCCTCAAAACCACTTCTAAGGGGAGTACCGCAAGGATCCATCCTGGGTCCTATCCTTTTTGCTATCTACATCAACAACATTGATTCCAACCTCACTGTTGCCAATGTTCACCTTTTTGCTGATGATACTGTCTTGTATGTCAGTAATCCCTCACCATCAAAGGCCTGTGAGTTATTACAATCAGAATTCTCCCTGCTGCAACACCAACTACTTGAAAAGAAACTACTATTAAATGCCAAGAAGACAAAGGCTATGTTCTTTTCCACCAATATATATTCTACCACTATCTCACCGAACACTCTTCCCCAATTATCCACTATCCTTGGAGAAAACCTTGATTATGTGGATAAATTCAAATATTTAGGGGTATGGATTGATAACAGACTTGATTACACTCATCATGTTGAGGAGCTCCTAAAAAAACTCAGACAGAGGCTCGGCCTATTCTTCAGAATCAAACATTACCTAACCAGAGAGTCAAAACAGAGACTAATACAGGCCTCATTTCTTTCTCTCATCGATTATGCAGATTTCCTATATGGTCACTGTACTATGTCCTATTTAAGTAAACTGGATACCTTGTAACACAGAGCTCTAAGATTCATCACAGATCTTCCTTTCAACACTCATCACTGCTCTCTCTATACTGCTGTTGGCTGGACATCCCTACACCTTAGGAGGAATAAAAATGCTGCTTTATGGATTTACAAAGCTCTGTCAAACAAACTTCCACCTTATATTTCTGATTGCTTTACTCTGGCTACACCTAGATCATATGCCCTAAGAAGCAATAGCCTTATCACCTTGAAGATACCTAAAGTCTGTACTCGGCACGGGAGATCTGCAATCAGCTACTTTTTAGCATCTACCTGGAATTCTCTGCAGAAGACCCTAAAGTTGAACACCTTCATACCTATAGCATCCTTTAAAAAGCTCTTCACAAGTCTCTTTCCTGAGATATGCAACTGCTTTCACTAAGCCTAGTCCCTTCTTACCCTTTACCCCCCTTTCTTTTTCTTTCTATCTCCTTTTATATGCTTTTTCTAAACTTAGCTACAATATCCCCTTCAATCCATTGCCATTTCCTTTTTTATCCCCCATCTCTATTTGCTTAAGTAACTATCCAATTACAACACACCTGACCAGTTTCACAATCCCAATACCTTACAGTCACTTGAGTCAAACTGTCAGACTTATTTTGTTTTGTGGTCCAAAACCATTAGCTACCTTGCTTGTATATATGGTTTTTTTTTTGGTTTTTTTATTGTACCTTTTATTTATATTAAAGTCTTTGTCTTTTTCTCTGTATTTGTTTATGTATGCTACTATACTTTATTTTGATCTTGACCTATCAGGTCCATCTTGTAAATGAGCTTCGCTCAATGATGTCCACCTGAATAAATAAAGATTTTGATTGATTGATTGATTGATTGACTCTGTCTGATTATACATCTGTTTATTTCCTCAAATGTAAGCACATTATCCCCCCTCATGATTTGTTTCATATACTGCAACCTCCTCCATGCCTGTTTGCAATACCATGGATTCCAGTTCCCCGTCTGAAAGTTTGGGTTCTTGGTCAGCCATGTATATTTCCATTTTTCTCCTCTAACCTTGGGGTGCACTTGGAATCTCTCCAATGCCTGTATCATGACCTTCATTGCCCCATACCAATTCTCTTGCAGCAAATGCGAGAGTCTGGGCTGAAACACTATGGACTCCAATGATCTATTTCTCACCAAGGATTCTTCCAAAGTCTTCCAGTACATTGTTTGCAGGGTATCTCCCCACTGTAGAGATCATCTTATCTGTGTTGCTGTCCAATATTCCACCATGTCCGGTATTGCCCAGACTCCCCAATTTTTCTGCATTCGTAGAACACTTCCTCTTATTCTCAGTCTCTTATTGGCCCATATACATTTTTGCATCATATTTTGTGTTCCCTTTAGCCATTATTTGGAGAGGGTGACTGGGGCACATTGGAAGACATACAAAAACCTTGGTAAGAGGTTCATCTTTGTGGCCTGTATTCTCGCTTGTTGTAGGAGGGGGGAGCAGGTTCCATCTCCTGATTTCCTCTGTAATTTATTTTATTAGTGGGGTATTGTGACAGGGATTAAACCTGTCCCTTGAAGTAGACCTACTTTTTCTTTACAAAACTACTGTTGCAACAGTTCTTTTCTGCTTTTTCTACACTATTCTACTGCTCCTAGTTCAGATGGTTGGCCACTTCTGGATGCCCCCACCCCCCATCTTAAAACTTATCTGTCTCCACTGTCTATTTCTTTTTTTCCTTGGTCCAATAGCAGGTCCATATGTAATTTAGTATTGTTTAAATAAATGAACCAGGCACTGTGTACATGTCTGTGGCTATTTGGAAAACTTACGTGAAATGATCAGTTTTGGAGCTGCCTAAAATAGGCAAATATAGTATGAATGTCCTTTCTCCTTGAACTTGTGAATTATCGCATTAGCAAGCCCTCTTCTTACACAGAGGTGCAGCAAAGTAATTTTAATACATTTTGAACTGACAAACAGTTTGAAGGTACGCTGACAGAAAACAGTACCAAAATGTATGAGACTAATGTATTACAAGCTTACAGCTGAGCTTCCAACAAAGGACTGAAACTGGTTGAATGTACCATGCACTGTACTCTTTTGCAGGTTGCATTAAACAGGGACATTTTAGAGCATATGAAAGTATTACAAAACTTACTTTTCTTACAGAGCAGACTTCTACAAACAAGGTGTGTTCTCTGTTGCTAGCCAGGTTGCTGTATGCCTTCACTATAGGGTGGCAGAGGCCTCTAGTGTCTGTTTTTATAATGCAGTACCTGTCCATCACAGCAGAACTGAATGATTTGCATTTAGATTTAAGCCTCCTTAGTTAAAGACTGTTTTTATTCATCAAATATTGTTTGAATGTTTTAGTTAAAGGCTCCATAGTATTATATAAATTTAAAGGAGCTCTATAGAGATAAAATAAAAACTTTGATGATGCTGTGAACACAAGACCATGTGGACAGGTATATAAGGCTTATCTGGTCTCTATGAAAGCAGATAGGGTCAGTACCTTCTGACCAGTGCAGGTGAAGGACCTAGGGAGTACTGTCACCAAGTGGAAACTGCTTGCTAAGTTTACCACAGATTTAGAATTATTTTGTTTGTAAAGTCTTTATTTTGCTCACAGTTTGAGCTTCTTTATTATTTTACTTTTGAATAAACATTGCACCTTGCCAATGGTGCATTGAACCATAATTCTGCTCATTGAGTCCATCTGTTATCCCACTCCCTATTATATTTGGTGGCAGTGGTGGGATAACTGCTGACTGCGCTTGGCCAGGGAAGGCAAACATGGTTTTGGTGGATACTGGCAAAGTATCCCAGATGGAAATGCTTCAAGACATGGTGGTGGAGTCTCCTACTGGGGTCCAGATGAAGAAGATGACTGAAGCCAGTGGGGTAACTTTACAAGCTGGACTTGGTCCTGTGACACACCCAAAACAGCAACTGAAGCCAGACATCAAGGATCTACCCAGTGCTGAGGGCTTAGAAGAAGAGGAAACCAATGCATCCCCCCAGAGGACATTGGTGACCTACTGAGATGGTTATGTATTAAACAAGTCCAGATGGAAAAAGAGAGAGACCTGGACTGTCAGTGGCAGGATGCCAAGTGGGCTGATACCATGCAGTTATTACAGGCCATGCAAACTGGGACTATAGAAAGAGGTAATGGTCCCAGGGACATTAAGCTATCAAGACTGACAGATGGTGATGATATTGAGGCATACCTCACCACGTTTGAATGGGTGGCAAGAACATGTGGTTGGCCCCGAGAACAGTGAGTGGTATGCCTGGCTCCACAACTGATGGGAAGAGCCCAACTGGTATATAGCAGGATAGATACCAGAGATGCAGAGGACTCTGAGGTAGTAAAAAGGGAAATTCTCCGTCAGTATGACATTAACACTGAGGCATACTGCCAATGTTTTCGGTACCTTAAGATGGCTTCCACAGATGCACCCTGAGAGGTCTATTCATGGTTAAAAGATCTCTCTTACAAATGGTTGCAACAGAGACTAAAACCAATACCCAACTGATGGAGGCAATCATCATTGAACAATTTGTGAAGGTATTACCACCAGAGGTGCAAATCTGGGTGAAAGAACATAAGTCTGAAGGTGCTGAAAAAATGATCACCTTGGCTGAGGACTTCCTGGCAGCAAGACCCTCCAGATGTCCACGGACAAGTGACAAGCCTGCAGCAGCTACATTGGGGGTAAGAACATTTTCTTCTAATAATTCTGGGAAACCTGAGTGGAGGGTGGAAAGAAAAGGAAAAATACTCCTAGCTGAAATCATGTGTCATGGCTGCCAGAAGAAGGGACATTTAATAAGAAATTGCCCAAATATAAAGAAGGAATATGGGAACCTGGTATTAGCAAACTGGGGATCTTTTTTTGCCTCTGTAGAAATGGGAGGTCAACAAATGTTAGGGTTGATAGACTCTGGAAGTCATCAAACATTAATCCTGGCAGACCTGATCCCTGTGACAAATTAGAAAGGTAATGGAACAGCTGTAACTTGTGTACATGGGGATGTACATTGCTACCCCACTGCACCTGTACCTGTAACCATAAGGGGCAGACACACATTTTGGAAGTTGGATTGGCACCCCATCTCCTGGTGTCTATGATCATTGGACATGACCATCCAGACTTTACCACTTTGGTACAAGGTGCCCAACAACCCTTAGTAGGAGTTGCTACTCGGGCTCAAATGCAACAAGGACATTTACCTGAACTTTTTCCCTTTGATGATGACTTATATGAGAGCCCTGAGAAGACCAGAGAGTCAAAAAGAGAAAGAACACTTGTAAAAAGGAATGGCAAACTCAGAATGGACAGGGTTTGAATATAATGGGACATGGGTTGGCACCCACTGATATAGTAACTGAACAGAAGGATGATGTAACTCTAAACACTTGTTTTTTACAGGTTGGAAAGAAGGGTATTGAAGAGGCCCCTTGTTACATATTAAATTATGGTTTATTATATAGGGAATGTACCAACCCCAAAACTGAAGAACAGGTAGCCCAATTGGTTGTGCCTCAGAAATATAGGGGACAACTTATACAACTTGCCCATGAAATACCCCTTTCCCCAGACTCTCAACCTATCACTGCCTTTAGTACCCCCTTAGGTCTCTATCATTTTGTGAATATGCCCTTTGGACTTCATGGGGTACCTGCAACCTTCCAAAGGTTTATGGACAACATGCTTAGACCACATAAAGCCTATTGTGAGGCGTACCTAGATGATGAGGTCATTCTCAGTGAAGACTAAGCAGTGGCAAACAGTCCCATTCCTAAAACCAAGAAACAGGTGAGGTCATTCCTTGGCCTTGCTGGCTATTATAGGAGGTTCATACCTCAATTCTCCACCATAGCATGTCCCCTGACAAATTTTACTGAGAAAATTTGTCGTAACAGAGTGCAATGGTCCGATGATTGTGATGAGGGATTCTGGACCATTAAGGCCATACTTTGTACATCCCCAATGTTACAAAGTCCCAATTTCTCCTTACCCTTTGAAATACATACAGATGCTTTAGAGGTAGGTTTAAGGGCTGTACTGACTCAGCGTATACAGAGTGAAGAACATCCAATAGTATATTTGAGTCGAAAGCTTCATGAATGAGAACACAAATATGCCACTATTGAAAAAGAGTGTTTGTCCCTAAAATGAGCAGTGGAATCACTGAAATATTATCTGTGGGGTGCAACCTTTAAAGTGTTAACTGACCACAACCCCCTATGTTGGCTCCAGCAGATGAAGGAGAAAAATCCTAGAATTATGAGGTGATATTTGGCGTTACAGCCTTATCATTTTTCTGTTACTCACAGGACAGGCACAGCCCACCTCAATGCAGAGTATCTGTCTAGATTTGGTTCTGGAATAGAATGAATTGTCTATTCATATGATGGACTCATAGATGTTCACTGAATGTGCATTGTTGTTATTAATGTCTCGGTACAGCATTTATGTATGATCTTGTGTTATAGAATAGAAATGACACTAAAATGTAATGTGTTGAAATATTTATTAGGGACCCTGAGACAGAGCTTCTAGAGTGGGTGGGCGGAAGCTCCAACCCCTTCCAGGGTTAGGGAAGGTGATAAAAACAGGCCTAGTTCAATCTGTTTTCCTCTTGGGAAATGTGACAGGGATTAAACCTGTCCCTTAAAGTGGACCTACTTTTTCTATATAAAACCACTGTTTCAACAGTTCTTTTCTGCTTTTTCTACACTATTCTACTGCTCCTAGTTCAGATGGTTGGCCACTTCTGGATACCCCCCCCCATCTTAAAACTTATCTGTCTCCACTGTCTATTTCTTTTTCTCCTTGGTCCAATAGCAGGTCCCTATGCAGTTTAGCATTGTTTAAATAAATGAACCAGGCACTGTGTACATGCCTGTGGCTATTTGGAAAACTTACGTGAAATGATCAGTTTTGGAGCTGCCTAAAATAGGCAAATATAGTATGAATGTCCTTTCTCCTTGAATTTGTGAATTATCGCATTAGCAAGCCCCCTTCTTACACAGAGATGCAGCAAAGTAATTTTAATACATTTTGAACTGACAAACAGTTTGAAGGTATGCTGACAGAAAACAGTACCAAAATGTATGAGACTAATGTATTACAAGCTTACAGCTGAGCTTTCAACAAAGGACTGAAACTGGTTGAATGTACCATGCACAGTACTCTTTTGCAGGTTGCATTAAACAGGGACATTTTAGAGCATATGAAAGTATTATGAAACTTACTTTTCTTACAGAGCAGACTTCTACAAACAAGGTGTGTTCTCTGTTGCTAGCCAGGTTGCTGTATGCCTTCATTATATGGCGGCAGTGGCCTCTAGTGTCTGTTTTTATAATGCAGTACCTGTCCATCACAGCAGAACTGAATGAGTTGCATTTAAATTTAAGCCTCCTTAGTTAAAGACTGTTTTTATTTGTCAAATATTGTTTGAATGTTTTAGTTAAAGGCTCCATAGAATTATATAAATTAAAAGGAGCTCTATAGAGATAAAATAAAAAACTTTGATGATGCTGTGAACACATGACTGTGTGGGCGGGTATATAAGACTTATCTGGCCTGTATGATAGCAGATAGGGTCAGTACCTTCTGACCAGTGCAGGTGAAGAACCTAGGGAGTTCTATCACCAAGTGGAAACTGCTTGCTAAGTTTACCACAGATTTAGAATTATTTTGTTTGTAAAGTCTTTATTTTGCTCACAGTTTGAGCTTCTTTATTATTTTACTTTTGAATAAACATTGCACCTTGCCAATGGTGCATTGAACCATAATTCTGCTTCCTGCGTCCATCTGTTATCCCACTCCCTATTACAGGTATAATTATCTTGAAATATGAATTTGTTAGTATTACGTAGGATAATGCCCAGATATTTTAAGGATGAAAGGGTCCACTTAATGGGGTACTGCTTTTTTGAAGTTTTGTGTTGGGATTAAATTAAATGTTATGACCTCTGTCTTGGTGTGATTAAGACTAGAGTGTATCGTACTATTTTAGTGAATTCTCCAATTGTATCCATTAATGTGGGTAATGATTTTTCTGGGGATGTTAAGGACAATTGTACATCGTCTGCATAAAGGGCTATTTTTTCTTCCTGGTTTCCCATTCCTGACCACTGTTATTTCTGCCTCTTGACTTATCTGCTGTGCTAGCTGCTGTATATAAAGATCAAAGAGCAGAGGGTAAAGGGGGCAGCTTTGTCTAGTCCCCCTACCCAGAGGTATTCTATGTGAGAGTTGTCCATTTTCCCTTATGTAGGCCTGAGGCCCATTATAAATTATCTGTACTATTTTTATCATATAAGATTTTATTATGTTTTAACACAGCATACAGTAGATAGTACAGCAGGCTATCCTTACAGAACATATGCATAAGGTTGGACATATCCAAGACAAATGCTATCATAATTCCATACTATACCAAATGCTAGGTATCTATAGCAGCAGTAAGTAAGACCATCAGAATCAAGTTAAACAAATGGGTCAAATGCTTACACCCTCTATAGGTAAACAGTGGTGAAACAATAGCCAGAGATAGCCTTCAAAGACAACTATGTCACATAGGGGAATTGCAGATAGGGTAGGGAGTTTACAAAGGTCAGATAGTAGGAACAGCTCCCACTTAGATTGGTAGTAGTGCATGTTATTCCCTTGGGTGTAGGATAACCTTTCAAAAAGAGATAGATGGACAAGCAGGTGCTGCATGCCAGACTTTCTGCATAGGAAGGGCCTTTTGGCGCTAGTGCATAAGAAGAAGGCTCTTTACTTCATGAGGGCTAGAATAAGCCAGTCTCTGAGGGGTTTAGGTATGTTGGCCAGAGAGGTAGTGTTGCCCAGAAGTAGCTTAGGGTCTGTAAGAGTGATGGGGCACTTTAGCACCTTAGAGAGATCAGACAGAACCATGCTTCAGAATGAGATAAGTTGTGGACATGTCCAGAGTATATGCAGGAGGTGGGCGTTAGACCATGAGCTTCGCCAACATTGAGTATGACTGAGCAGACCCCGGGTATAGAGGGCCACTGGGGTGCGATGCCAAAACAGGAGGATTTTAAGTTGGAGGAAGCAACTTTTAGTATCTCTATTGACGTGATGGGCATCTTTGAGGTAAAGGTTCCATTGATTCTCAGAGATACAGTAGGAGAACCAAGCTGCTCAGCCCACTTCAATCAACATGAGGAGGTGGCATTCGACTGGGCTTCCCTCCAGGTTGTATAGAAGTGACCAAGCAGGCCCTTAGACCTGGGATGCCTATGAAGAGTATCCAGCCAACACCAGGGTGTATTAGGGGAACAGCTGATGAGGAGGGGTTGTAGAAGACTATGGATCTGTAAATATCTCCAGAAGTCTTTGTGTGGAAGGGAGAATTTAGCCTGCAGTTGAGCAAAAGACAGTAGGGTGGTTGCATCAGGGGAATAGATATCCTGTACTGTTTGGATACCGCATCTTTACCAGGAAGGCCAGTGCAGTGAGGTCCCATCAGTTTGAAAGTTGGCATTATGCCACAGTGGGGCATAGCGAATCAGGGGGCCAAGCCTGTTTTGGTGTGTGTCATTTAAGCATGAGAAGTCTCCAGGCACGAGCCGTGTTGGTGATCATAGGAGGAAGGGATTGGGTTGGGTGGGACTGAAGTATGAGAAGAAAGTAGAGAGCTCTCCCCTTTGCCAGGTCTGTTTCCAGCTGGATCCAGAGCGGGGGACCAGGCGCAAACCATTTGGTCGCATGAGCCGCCATTCAGGTGAGGTGGTAGCCTAAGAATCAGGGGACATTAAAGCCACCGCATGACCAGTGGGCTCTTAACTTTTGCTTGCTCCATCTGGGTGGTTTATGATCCCAGAGAAAGCTGGAGACTAGACATTCTAGTGAAATAAATAATTTAGGAGAAAGAGATATGGGCAAGTTATTAAAGAGGTACAGTAACCAGGGGAAAAAACGCATATGGACTGCTGCTACTCTACCTGGTAGGGAGAGTTGCAGTTTATGCCATCTTTCTATCTCTGTGGTAAGTTGTGCCAGTAGGGAGGAGAAATTGACCGATTCAAAGGCGGACCATTTAGTGGAGAGCTGAATACCAAGGTTGGTAAAGCCCTGGGCAGCCCACAAGAGATTAGTGCCCTGAAGACATGCGCTTGTATAGCCAGTATTAAGGGGGGCCAGGGTGGTTTTTCCTTGATTGACCCATAGGCCTGAGAGGACCGCAAAGTCATCAAGGACCAGCGATGTTTCTGGGATTGATTGTTGTGGACTAGAAAGGGTCAAGAGGAGGTCATCTGTATATGCCGCCACCAGGTAGGAGTGACCAGCGACCTCAATACCATGGATCTAGGGGGAGGCAATAAGAACTCGAATTAGAGGGTCCAGGACTACCAGAAAGAGGAGAGGGGAAAGAGGGCAACATTGTCTGGTGCCTCTATGGAGAGGAAATGAGGGAGAGATGTCACTATTAGTGAGAATGCGGGCCATAGGAGAACAGAAAAGTGTGCGCACCCACTATCTAAAATGAACACCAAATGTGTAGAGGTGGAGGATCTCGTGGAGATAGTCCCATTCTATGGAGTCAAATGCCTTAGAAAAATCAATCACTAGAGCCGCCATAGGGAGGGACAATTTGGAGGCAAACCATTTAGGGTTAAGTAGGAGTCTGGTGTTATCCACTCCGGCCTTGCCCTGCATGAAACCTGCTTGTGTGGGGTGAATGATCGATGGGAGGACTGACATCATTCTAGAAGCCAGGGCTTTGGCTAGTATCTTAGTGTAGACTGATAGCAAGGATATAGGCCAACAGTTGGCACAGTCCAGTGGGTCAGAGGATTTTTGGGGGAGTAAAGTGATAAGTGCATCCCTAATGGTAGATGGGAGGGAGCCAGCTTCATAGGAGGATTGTAGGGCAAGCTGAAGTGTCTGTAGAATGTCTGGTCCCAGGGCCTGATATAGTACTACTGACATGCCATCTGGGCCAGGAGCTTTTCCTCGAGCTATCTTGGATAGCGCTATATGAAGTTCTTTGCAGGAGAGGGGAGAGTCAAGTTGGGCTAACTGGTCGGGGGTAAGAACCGGGAGAGGGGTGTGTTGGATAAATGCTAAAATGCCTTGTGAGAGCTGTGAACCCATATTGGTGGAGTGGGATTGGTAGAGAGTTTCATAGAATTGTCTCATGGTAGCATTAATGTCACTAGGGCTAGAGGCAATGGAGCCAGCTTGGATGCGAAGGGCATGAATCAATGTGGCCACCTGTTGTTTGTGGAGTCAAAAGACAAGAAGCTTGCCAGATTTCTCTCCACTGTCCCAGTGTGCATGCTTGGAACTGAGCAAAAGCCATATGGCTTTCTGGTGCAGGTTAACGTTGATCTGGTCCTTGAGCCCCATGATTTGACGGTGCAAGGAACCCTCTGTGGTAGCATGTGGGGTAGCCTTGAAGCACTGTTCCAGTGCTGACAGATCCGCCTGTAACTTAGTCAAATTTGCTCTTCGGGCCTTATCTCGGGCTACAGACAAGGCAATAATGTGGCCCCAAATGACCACTTTGTAATAGCTTCCGATTGTGCCATGTGAGACCCTTGATCAGAGTTAACATACTAACATACTAATTGCCAGCAGATTAGGCCTACGGTTCATCGACTCTGCTCGAACCTCAGATCCCTAGTTGGGTGCCGAGGCCCTCCCCCGTGTTCCAGAAACCCCTATTATCCATCCCCACCCCCCTGACCAGGCCATCATCTGATACATCCACTTTCTGTGTCTGTCCCACCCTCTTTGAAGCCCTCCACAGTGGATCTCTGAACCAGCTCGCCAGGCAGCACATTCCAAGGGTCCACCACCATCTCACTGAAAACCTCCTCCTCTTCCCCTCACCCTTCCACCTTCCAACTTCAAACCATGCCCTCTAGTGATACCTCCTGCTTTAGTCTAAAGATCCTCCATGTTTACCTATTTATTCCCTTGAGGTACTTGAAGACTTCAATCATGTCCCCCTTGTCTCTTCTCTCCTCTCCTCCAATGAAAACAGGCAGAGCTCCTCAAGTCTGTCCTCATATGTCAAATCCCCTAGTCCTCATATCGTCTTAGTTGCCCTCCTCTGTACCCTCTCCAGGAGCTGTATGCCCCTCTTCAAGTGTGGTCTCCAGTACTGTACACAGTACTCAAGGTGTGGTCTAACCAGTCCATTGTACAGAGGCAGAATCACTTCCCTGCTCCTAAAGGTGATCCCCCTTACGGTGCATCCCAACATCCTGTTTGCCTTGCTAGCCGCTCTCCTGCACTGCTCAGAGTTATTCATACATGCATCCACCATGACCCCTAGGTCTTTTTCCCCTGTTGAGGCCTCCAGCGCCTCCCCTCCCTGAGTGTATCTGTGTTTAGGGTTTCCCCGCCCAAGATGTAACACCTTGCACTTGGTGATATTGAAATTTAATTTCCATGTGTGAGCCCAGCTTTCCAGGGTGTCCAGGTCCCCTTGCAGGGCCAACCTCCCCTCTTCCCCCTCAGCTACTGCTCCCATCTTGGAGTCATCAGCGAAGAGACTCATTTTACACCCCATACCCTCCCTGATGTCCGATATGTATGCATTAAACAGGATCGTACCCAGGACCGAGCCCTGCGGTACCCCACTTCCGACCTCTCTAGGGTTCGAGAGCTCCCCACTGACCACTACTCTCTGGGTGCATCCAGCTAGCTAGTTTTCAATCTGTCTGACCATCAAAGGGCCTACTCCCAACCCCATCAGTTTCTCCACCAGATCATTGTGGGGAACAGAGTCAAACGCCTTGCTGAAGTCCAAGAATAATACATCCACAGGCTTTCCCCTGTTCAGTTATGATGTTACCCATTCATAGAACTCCACAAGATTGGTTTGACATGATCTACTGGGCACAAACCCATTTTGTCGGCTATCCAGACCTCCCACCTCCCCCAAGTACACCCCCAATCGTTCCTTTAGTGTACTCTCCATTAATTTTCCCACCACCGAGGTCAAACTGATGGGACTATAGTTACCTGATACTTCCCTCGACCCCCCTTTATGGATTGGCACCACATGTGCCTCTCACCAATCCCTAGGTTCCCTCCCTGTCTCAAGCAACCTGTATGTCAGCCAATTCTCATAGTACTCTCAGATGAATGCCATCTGGCCCAGGAGATTTATCTTTCTTTAGGCCCTTGAGGGCTAACCACACCCTTTTGGTGGAGATAGCATCATCTGTCCCCTCCACCTTACTGGCTTTTTTATCCTTATCCTGATGTGACACCCCTAGGGTACCTCTCCCTCCCTCTTGCTCCATTTCTGATGCTCCCCTGATCCCACTCACTACCGCTTCTATCCCCATCGTGCCTTGCTTTGTAGATATCCCACCCCTCCCTAGTGAACACAGAGGTGAAGTACCTGTTAATACCTCCACCTGGTCCCTTGCCTCTTCCACCCACCCTCTTTCTGATCTCAATCTGCCGAGATGGCCCTTAGTTTTTCTCCACTCCCCAATGTACCGGAAGAACCCCTTTTCCCCTCCATGTATCCCCTGTGCTAGACGCTGCTCTTTACTGGACTCTGCCCCCCTCACCATCCGGGTGACTTTTCTAGATGCAAGATGGTGCATTTCTTTTTCCCTATCCCCTCTTGTTGTTTTATATTTTTTGTAGGCCACCTTCTTTTCTCTGACTGCTACCTGAACCTCACTGGACCACCAGGATGGTTTATGTGACCTTGCTCCCTTATGTTTCACCTTAGCGCAGGTCCTGACTGCCTCATGAAGTCCCCGTTTTATGACCTCCCATCTCTTTTCCACATTTGTCATTGATGTAATCCCCTTCAAGTGATCCTTGAGAATATTTCCCATGCCCACAAAGTCTTCCCTCCTGAAGTCCACTACCAGTGTCCTAGATCTCTCTCCCTGCCTCCCCCCATGCTTATTTGAAACCAGACAGTATTGTGGTTGCTCCCAGTCAGGGAGTTGAGAGAGAAATAGTCTTTCATGGACTGAATCAGCATGGGACGAAAATTAGGGTCCTTAAAAAGGAGGGGATTGCACCACCACCTGACCCTGGGGGCATGATTACCAGGAGGGGTGTAGGCGATCTGGATAGGTGCATGATCAGAAATCTGAATTGAGCCAATAGCCGAGTCAGATATACCCTGAGCCATCACTTCGTTAGCCAACCAAAAGTCTATGTGGCTGTGGGAACTGTAGGGCATGGAATAGAATGTGTAGTCATGACCAGTGGGGTGGTCTCTATGCCAGACATCAACAAGGTCCCATTCCTCCATTAGGCCTGTAGTGATTGTCTGCCTTTGGGGATGGCATGTGGTGTAGGGTGGGACTTATCCAGGAAAATGTCACCCACCATGTTGAAGTCCCCCCTATCACAATTGGAATAGGTGGGCCATCTGGTTGTAGTGATGATAGGGCTTGACTGACTGCTGGAAAAAAGTCAACGTGGTTGACATTGGGAGCATAGATATTACCTATCAACATAGAACCCTCAGGGGAAGACAACTTGGCCACCACCCATCTGACGTGAGTATCCTTCCTGACACCCTCCAATTTCCAAGGGGAAGTGTGACAGAGAAGGATAGACACTCCTTTAGTTTTGGTTGTGGAGGAGCTAGCTAGGACCTCTCCCACCCAGGATTTTTTAAGCCATGCTGTTGCCCGAGACAAGAGATTTGTTTCTTGTAGGAGTGCAACATCGGCATGGAGAGACCATAAGTGCTGCAGAACTTTTGTGTGCTTGATTGGGTGGTTAAGCCCCTTAACATTTCAAGACACCCAGCAGTGAGAATGGGGCACTGGTGTATCGAATGCCATATTCTGGTGTAATAAGCAAGGAGGGGTACTTACTGTGTGCCAAGAAAGGGGAGGAATCAAGTTCACAGGGACCTCAGGGATGTAAACGCACCCTAAACAAATCAATACTGCAAATCCGTAGCCCTAGGATGAAGATGGTATAAGCATTACTGAAAAGCTGAAGTCCACTGCCTTTGGATATTGAAGGCTGTGAGAAGAACAACAAACAGAGAATAGTTAAAATACAAATAGTACAACACCTATAAGGCTAAGAAGCCCAAAAGTCAACAGGTAAATGTCAATAAAGACACAACAGCATAAACACGCTATGAGTGTAGAGGTCAAAGCAAATGAGGGTAGGAAATCGGCCCTACAGCTATGCTATCTCCAACGCTCAGTACGGGGTATAGTGTGGAAGTCCAACTAGTGGAGTCATCTTGGACCGAGAAGCAACCCAAGGTCAGACTCCCTGACCACGGGGGGGAGGGCAGAGGGGGGAGAGGGAGAGAGGAGGAAAGAGACAAGGGGGACATGGGAAAGAATATTATAAGGTGAGGGGGAAGGAGGTGGGCACACCCACCTACAGTTATAGCATTATAGCAGTAAAGCAAACAGGTCCCAAATGAGGCATAAGGCTAGGTACAAATAAGGTAGGATGGCATTACGCAGGTAGCCGCTCCTGAGGCAAGGTAATACAGAAGAACAGCTAGCCAGCGTGAGATAACAGCACAGTCTATGAGCAAAGGGCACCAAGATAGAAGGTCAAACCACATGTAGGGGATAAGGGAGGGGGAAGGAAGGGTGGAGGGGGGGATAGTTGGATAGAGTTTGCAATAGTTCTGATACCCTAGTGGGTAAAATCCAAGAGCAGGAAGAAGGAGGGGAAGGGAGGAGGGGGGCAAGGGAGGCGGGGTCTATGGTAGTGCCATGTCAAGAGACCACTATGCAATATGGAAAGAGAAACACTGTGAAAAAGGTGGAAGCAGTTCATGTATTTAGTCCTTCAGCCTGCTCAGCTAAAACTTGAGGAAGGGCTCCAGAATCTGTGGTGGTCTTCGTGACAGCTGCAGCGTAGCTGATTAACCTAGGTCTCACAGGTGAAACAATGTCCAGCGCTTCAACAAGGGAGGCATCAGGAAAATCAGCCCAGTCCACCGGTTGTGCAAAATCCATCTCTTGAGAGTCAGGCAACTCCGAGTTCACTGGGCCTGCAGCACAGGATAAATCTTCCCTGCAGATTTTTGCAGGTGAAACTGTGGAGTGCTTGCTGGGTGAGTGCTGGGGTCCGTTTCTGGATCACTGTCGAGATTTGGTAAAGGAACTAGTCGAGTGCTGTGGGAGAAAGGACAAGCGGTACTGGGAATCCAATGTCACTGCAGAAACTGGGGTGTGAGGAGCTGGGGAGGTGCCCATGAGCAGTGGAGAACCTGGTTGGTGAGGGACTGGTCCGGCTAGTAGAATCCCTTGGAGTCCCAGTGGGTGTAGAACTGTTCCTACTGAGAGGTCCCACATGAGAGGGTTCCCAAAGCCTCCTGGGATTTGTAGTTGGAACTTGTAGGGCTGGCCAAAATTTTGCAATCCAGCACTCCAGCTTGACAGGATGGGCAACAGTTGTTTCACACCCATCTTAGAAACACCGAGCCTGATAAGGCTTTTAAACTTAAAGTGAAAGTCATGTTGGTAAAGAAAGTGTTTTATGGGGCCAAAGGCTCTCCCCCTGCCGGAGTCTCTTGAGTGAAGCCCCGATACAAAGATATTTTGGCCCCTTGCCAACAGATTTGCCCCAGGACTAGCAGCACAAAGGATTTGTTCCTTAGTGGAGTAACAGAGCAAGTAGGCCACAACAGGTCTGGGAGCATCTGTAGCTTTATTGGGATGGGTAGAAACCTGGTGCACCCTCTCCACATCAACAGGTCCTTTCCAGTGTTCCCCTAACATAAGGGGAAGATTGTCATTGAGGAATCTTTCCATTGACTGTCCTTCAGCACCCTTCGGGAGGCCAATAATACGCAGGTTATTGTGGCGGCCCCTCTTCTCTTGATCTTCGGCTCTATTCCAGAGAGCCGCCAAATGTTCCTCATGTCGATGTAGTCATTGCCAGATTTGTTGCTGTTGCAATCCACAAGCCTCCACTCTTTGTTCTGAAACATTCATCCGATCCTGTAGTTGCTGAACTTCAGTGACTGTGCCTGCTAGAGAGAGACTTATGTCATTCACCCGCAGTAGTACTGCTTCTAGCATTTTGTAATGTACTGTAAAGATTCTCCTACTGATGTTGGTTGGGTAGCGGGAAGGCCAGCAGGGCTTGGAGGCAAAGTTGCAGTTGGGGGGTCCATGGCTGCAGGATGTAGAGAGTTTTAGGAGCCCAGATCACCTCGGTGCCTGTGCGACAGTAGCTGGTAAGTGCTTAGTAGTCAGAAGTGGTGGTATACAATGGGGCCTGTGTTGCCTAGCATGGCCAGGGGTACCGTGGATAACGGCGCTGCAGAGAACCACAAATTGCATTGAGATCCATTGAAGAGCATGCCACCCGGTAAGCAATACGTTACCCATGCATTAAGCTATGATATGGGGGTTATAACTCCATGGGATCACATCGTCCAAGCTAGAATGGTCCTCGGCCAGGAGAGAGCTCACAAATTAAGCTGCCATCATGTCGGTGGCTAAACCACACTCAATTAATTCTCTGTACCATATCTATAAATCCCTCCCCAAAGCCAAACCTGGAGAGGACCCCATATAAGTAACACCAATCCACCTTATCAAATGCCTTTTCAGCATCTAAACTCATTATGACTGCTGTTTTGGTAGTTGTTAAATGGTCAGTTACATGCATTGTACATTTAACATTATCTGCGGCTTGTCAGCCTGAAACAAATCCAGTTTGATCTATATTTACTAGCAGTGGTATTATGTTTTCCAATCATTTTGCTAAGATGGAGGTTAGAATCTTATAACGGGTGTAACCAGGATTTGGTGTGTCTGTGTGTTGGGGGGGGACCAAATATATCTAGGGGGTTTTGGGGCACACCTCCCCCTGGAAAATTTTGAAAATGTAGGCGTTAAATGGTGCAGTGTAGTCCATGTTTAGGCAATAACTGCTGAGTTACAAAATGCATCAGCACAGGCACGTTACTTTATTTCCCCCGTGTTCTAGTCATCTTTGCCTTCACTTTTATGTTGATCCACCATCTGTCATTTGACCTAAATATTCTCTTGCCTCTGACCTGCCAGTCATTTCTACATTGGAACTAATATTCCCTCCTGTATTTTAATTTCCTTTACTAACAGAAATGTTACTTTATTCTCCCCTTGCCTTGTTCTGTTCATCTTTACCTTCTCTATGTGTGCTGATATGTTCAACATCTGTCATTTGTCCTAAATACTCTTTCTTCTGACCTGCCCACTTTGTTTCATTCCTGGTACTGCTGAGCCTGTAATTGAATTTCCTTTACTAATATTACTTTATTTTCCACTTGCCTGGCTCTACTCATCTTTGCCTTCTTCCACTTTCTAGTTGTGTCCCAATTTGATTCACAAGCATCTGTCACTGGATCTCCATCTTCTCTCCTGTATTTTCTCTATTTAGTCGTAAGCAGCAGCCCCACCACACAGCAATTTTTTTTATCTTTTTTTTATTCCCATCTCCAGTCTCACAAGTGACTGTCTCTGGTGCTTAAATCTGCCTTTTAGTCAATTAAATGCAGACACTAATCAGTCTTAGGACAGATAGTGGCTTTACAGCAAGGCATGACTAAATTATTTTTTTTTCCATTTGCTGCGCAGTTCTGCGATTAGCCACAGCCTGGGCTGACTAATTAGTTTTTTTGGGTACTCTCTGTTACACCATGCTCAGCTTGACTCCAGTCCAAACACCGTGACCCATCCAGACTGAGCTGAGGAGGGAGAGCCAGAACGTGTCCAAAAACAATTTCTATGCCACCACCACAGAGACGCAATTGTACAGAGAGTGCTGACACACTCTTCCGAATCCATCACACTTGAGGTAAGTGACTGTTTTGCACAAGTCTGCACACTCTGCTCCTCCAAACTACCACATGACCTTGTTCCTGTCAGATCATCTGACTAGGTGAGACCACGATGCTCCTCGGCTCCTCGGCAACTGTCCTGTCACTGGTGGGAGGTGGGGCTTGTGTTGCATATTCAGTGCTTGCCTCCCTCTCGCTAGCGGAGCCCTTTAATTTTGGCCCCACAGCTGCCACAGTGAGTGTTGAAAGCAGTTTTTAGACATTATGTAGATGTTTTAAACATTAAGGCAAAATGGCTGGGGGGAGGTCCGTGCACCCAGGAACCCCCCGGCTATGCCTATGTATAATCCACTTTTAAGACTGATATCGATTTATAAGATACACCATTACTGGGGTCCTGTACAGGCTTGGGGATCACCAATATGACTGCTTGGTTACTTGAAGGGGAACTCTTCTCTGCTCCCCCATGACCTCCCCATATACCTGTTGCAGTTGGGGGATTACCTTGTCCAAAAACCTTTTATAAAATTCTGATCGGAAACTGTCTGTACCGGGACACGTCCCCATACTGCTGTTTCCTATTGCTCCCTGTATTTCTGCTGGCATGATTGGTCTAAGGGGGATTCGATTTTGTTCTTCCGAGACTGTAGGTACAGTAGGTACAACTCAGTTAGGAAGGCCTTCGTCCTTTCTGTTTGAGGGCCTCCTTTTGGACTATAGAGCTCTTTATGGAATTGTGAGGATGCCGCTAATGTATCATTTGACTTGGTCTTTTTCTGTCCTGTGTAAGTATGTAGTATACAGACTATTGGAGTTTCGGCTCTCCTTGCCCTCGGCCTGCAGACTAGCAGCTTTAGCGCCCTTAGGCCTCCCTCATAGTATTTTTGGTTTAAAAACTGGATATTTCTTTCAATCTTATGTTCTAGCATGATAGTTAATTCTTTTTTTTAGTTTTATTAGCTATTTTCCTTAGTTTATGTCTAACTTGGTTTGCTGTAGAGTTTCTAACTTCTTTTTTTTTGTGCTGCAATATCCATCTGCTTTTCTTGTCTTTGCTTATGCCTGGCAGCTGCTATTGCAATTAATTTCCCCCTTATTATTGCTTTAGTGGCATCCCAAAGTATGCCCACTTGCACCTCTGTATCTCTATGGTCTTGCAGGGTCTGCTCTATCAGAGCTGGGATCTGTTTGATTACTTCTTTATCCTTTAATAATGACAGATTTAGCCTCCAAAAAGAAGATTTAGTTATGGCCTGCAGTTGCACCTCCATGTGTGTAACCCCTTGTTACCCGGGGTTACTAGAATCCCAGTAAGACCTAGTGGTAGGCAGGGAAGGCAGCTTGTGAAACTCCAGTTAAATGGGTTTAACACTGTCTCACTCTGTTCTCAGTCACAGCTGAGACTGAGAGATGACATCACCATAGAACTGTCGCAGCTGCATAAGCCACATTGGAATCTGCAGCACAGGGAGTGAGATAGAACGTTGGGAGTTTTCAAAGTCAGTCTTTTGTTTTGTCTTGAAGAAGAAGGAAGTGTCTTTTGTTTACCTTCTGTGTGAGAAGGTCAGTGTCCAGTTTTAAGTGGTGGAGACCGCTGTCCAGGTCTCAGTGCCCTCTCCCTCCGGGGGGGGGAGTAAAGTGTCCCTCTGTAGATTCCAGGGGCAATCCCCTAATTTCTACTACAAGAAGAAAGCTGCCTTTTTTACAGTTTCTGTTTTGGTATGATAAAAGTGAAAGAAATTGTACTTCGCCTGTGGGGCACCTGCAATGAAAGGGTGAGTGTTTTGCTCTAATTTGAGAGGGCAAACAATATGTTTCTTCAGTTTGGAAAATGTGAAGAAAGCTGGGATGTGAACTACTATTTGGGAGGCCTATTGTACTAGGACAAACAAATGGAGTAGGTTCAAAATCTAACGTCTTTGTGGATTCAAGTAATGTTGTAGCGGGGGTGCTACAGGTCATCCACCGTTTAATCTACATTTCGAAGTTTTAGTTTCTGTTTGTCCAGAGAAATGGCTGGGTATGGGCTGTGGGAGCTGGAGGTGGGAACACCCCCCCATCTTTAGTAACCAGGTCCACCTCTACGGATTTCTTCTGTGATTGCTACTTGCCTCATGCGCCTGGCCAGTGATGAGGTAGGTACCCAGACGTGAGTCGCAAATTGGAAAATCTCTCTAGAAGTCGCAGACACTAAGTGGTGTGGGGAGCCACAGCTTGGGAAAATAATTCTCCTTGTTTGATGGGAGTCAGAAGGAAGGAAGTAAGAGGAAAATCTCCCTAGGAGTTGCAGACTCTAAGCGGTGTGGGGAGTCTCAACTTGGGAAAATAATTCTCCTTGTTTGATGGGAGCCACAGCTTGGGAAAATAATTATCCTTGTTTGATGGGAACCACAACAAGTAAATTGGGTTCATTCTTTAAATGGACCATCAGCCAAGTGGCCGGCAGGGGAGCCGGGCCAGTCGGGCTGTGTATCCAAAGCGCATGCAAGTCCGGGCTGTGTGCCTGGTGGGTCCAGAGCCAGAAAACAGTAGAAATGGGTTCATTCTCTAAGTGGACCACCTTGTAGTCTCTAATCTGCATTATCAGTACATGTAGCCCCTTGGGGGTCCATCTATGCTTTGTTATGTTCAGCTAGTTATGAATAAAAGCCACACTGAAAAATCCCAGTCCTGGTTCTGGACATTGCAGTTATTGCTTCCTGTGTTCGGATTTACTTGGGTGCCCCTGTGCAGAGTAGCCAAACCTAGGTCCCCTTGTGCCAGGTAACCTCATCCTCCCCGAACCCAGGTCCCCACCAGGTATTGCTGCCAATGCCAACAGCATGCCACCTGTCATTTTAGTAAAAAGGCTGGGGTGAGGGGTTACAAAAATGGAAGCACCGCTTTGGATTTGTTCGGGAAGGAAGGTGCTTGGGCAAGTGGGCTAGCATTTTGGCTATCTGGCAGCGGGTAGCCCAAAAAGTTGAAGCAATTTCCCTAGTGTGTTGCTGTGTGCTGTGAATCTTGCACTGCTGTTTAAAAAATGCCAACTGTTTACCAAGGAGCTGTAAAGCCAAAGAGTGTGCCCTTGTCCTGCATCAAAAATTGTTTACAGCATTTTTGTCAGCTTTTAAAATAAATTCTGTGAAGGAAAGTGTTGAAAACTAGGGGTAGCAACAGAGAAATTATGCCCTGGACGTTTGAAATGCTTTTAAAGTGAATTCTGTGAGGAAAAGTGTGGAAAACTAGGGGTAGCAACAGAGAAATTATGCCCTGGATGTTTGAAATGCTTTTAAAATGAGTTCTGTGAAGGAAAGTGTGGAAAACTAGGGGTAGCAACAGAGAAATTATGCCCTGGACGTTGGAAATGCTTTCCGTGTAAATGGAGAGACTACAGAGTTAATGGCAATGTTACATGGTTGAAATGGGCTCCCGCCGTGGAGTCAGTTGGAAAAAAAAAAAGTGCATTTTACAGTTTAAATTTGCCTGGTCGACGATCGCCGTGAGGAGAGGAGTCCTCGCGAGGAAGACGAGGCTCATTTGCATGGCGTTGTGTGGTTGGTCAGATTGCCATTAGTCCCGCCCCTCAGCCAGCTCTTCTGAGACTGCCTCAGCATTCGAGAGGGAGACAGAGAGTAGTGCATGTACTGGCAGTGGAGGAGCATCGCAAGGTATTCAAAGCGCTGTAAACATTCAAAAAGTGACTTTTAAGTTTAAAATCGGGCTCAACCCACAAAGCGATTGTGAAAATAGCGAGTTTGGTGGTTAAAACGATGATCGCTGAGACTGCCCGCCTGTTTGCATACAGAGGCCTTCAAGAAATGGCTGCAGGCCATTTTACCCCATCGCAGCAAGTTGCTACTAATAACAGTGAGTAAACAATTCAAAAACTGCTCAATCAGTGATTTTCAGTAATGCCATATAAAATGTGTGCGCAGAAGTGTAGTCGCTTTGCAAGTAATGACTGTGTGAAGTCCTGCCAGCAAGTGCAAGTCTGTAAAGCCATTAAATGTGTGCATGGAAGTAAAATTAGCCTCAGTTTAAAGTTTGCAGCCAGAGAGAGACTGTGGGTTGTAGCAAGATGCAACACTAGTAGAAGTAGGCAATCTTGTGCTGAAACCTGAAGTTTTAAGGGACTGTAAATAAAGTGAATGTTACCAGCATGTGAAAAGTCCAAGGAAAATCCTGTAAATGTGTGTGAAGCCAAATCAGAGCAAGTTGTGCAGTTTAAGTAAAAGTTATCAGTAGCTGGTGTAAATCGGGTGTGCAGTGGCTTGACCCAGATTCTAAATGTTGATGCACAGGAGTGCTGCCGACGCCATTACAGGGTGGGGTAGTAAAGTACACACAGCAGCAAAGGAGCCATTTTAAAGCTACAGAGTGTGTTCATTAAAGTGGGACTTTCAGTTACAGTGAACTTTTGTTTATTTTTCTGCAGTTATGGCCTCAGGACCAGCTCGTTACCCGGATCATGCCCGGGTTGCAGTAACAGCAGCAGTAAATAGACTGAGAGATATTGAAAAGTGGTGCTATGGAGGGCAACTGCCTCCTGATGTGGCAATTCCTAATTATCCAGTGCGTGTATGCCAAATATGCTTGAGTGCTGGAAGGGATGTCTTTATGATTCCTCACTGTGCTGGATGCCTTCAAAAATATGGCTTGTATAAAGCGCCTCCAATTCGTTTGGCTCCCACATGGACACAAATTCAGGAATCTGCAGTTGGCAGCACACAGCACCAGGCGGAGCCTGTGGAAGAAGGTCCCTCGGGGGAGTGTGGCACAAAGCTAGAGGGTGCAGAATTAGAGACTGAATCTGAAGTTGAAGTTTTGGATGCTGGATCTCAGAAAGAAAGTTCAGATAAAGCATCAATAGACCCCTGGGTGGGGGAGCCTAGCCCAAGTCTCTTAGGGGAAGATGAGATGCGGAAGGCCTTTGAATGGGAGGTGTCAACCTCCGTGCCTAGTGATGAATGGATAGTCTCGGGGTGAGAACGACTGCTCACTCCTGGGATCAGATCCTCAGTGAAGAGGAAGATGAGGGGGAACCTATGTGGCCTTGTGAGAAAGGAACGGGTACACAGCCTCAAGATCTTGCCTCGGAGGAATGTGTTGAAGAAGGCGGTGATGCCACTGCCCTGGCTTTACAAGAGGAAGAAGTCAGGGATCCGTTTTTAATTTCTTTGAGAATGCGAAGCTGGCAGAACCAGGACTGGCCACCCCCAAGCTAGGCAAGCGGTCTTAGATTGACCAAAGCAAGTAAAGAGGAGAGACTGGTTCGTAGAAAGGAAAATGAGATCTATGGTATGACCTTTTCTACCTTTCCTCGGAGAGTCTGGGAGGAGATTGAGGACTGCAGGAAATCCTGGATCTGGGATGAAGCAATGAAACATGTGCATCCTGGGGCCAACCAGCATGTAAAAAATAGACTGTTCCACGAAAAGTATACACAGTGGAAGAAAGGCAGGACACTGTTTATGGACAGAGTGAGAATAGTGGATGGAGAGGGACGTGAAATCTCCCACTGTGTGAATTATGTGCACCCAGACGGGGTAATAATTCAAGCCCCTGACCCCCGGTACTATTGGCCTCAGTGCAAGGACCTCCCAGCAATTATGCCCGTGCCTACAAAATGGAGAGCTGAGCAGTGGTAGTCAATACTGCCACACTAGACTGTGAAGTGCCCTTATTGATCCGCCAATATGAATAACCAAGGACTCAGGTGCTCCATATTCATCAGTCCACAGTGTACTGTCCTGTTCAGCAACCATCTATTGGCCCACCAGATGACTTCAGATCCAGAGAGGACACCAGCCCAGCTGTTTCCTGTTCATCGCCTGGTAATCGGATGACGTCGGACCAGCTGTTTTTCTTTTTTGTTCCTGTTCTAAGGTTCCTTCTCCATTGATGACATCAGCCCAGCTGTTTCCAGATGTGCCCTCCTGTGGTTCCCGGGAAGATGTCTGCCCAGCTGTATCAGAAGAAATGCTGCCAGGGAGAGTCTGCGGCCGTGGACCAGGTTCGTGCACAGTCTAGTACTACAAATGGCTGGTAAGTCCGAAACCTTTTCTATCTTTATGACATTGCAGTACACACCCTACACTACAGACTTCAAAAATGTGTGAACTGTCCGCAAAGACTCTCCCTTTCAGGACTTTGGCCTTTTAGAACTGTGTTTCACGGGACTCCCCAGGAGAGACTCTTTATTGGACTAGCCTTCGGGCCTTGTGGTCACTAGTTGGGACTTTTAGGGCACTCCATCCCCCCAAATGTGTATTGTAAATAATGTCATTATTGTACTCTAATGTAAATACTGTTTTTCTACCTTTTTTTTCCTAAAAAAATCTTTTTGGGATTGTTCAGTGCTTTTGTATGGTAGGGGTTGTTGTTTAGATAGACTGTGTATGCAGATTAGGAGTGTGTTTTTTTTTTTGTCTTTTTCTCACAGGTGTTCCTGGGAAGGCAGAAGAAGATAAGAAGAGGAGGAGGGGCGCATCGGAGTTCCTCGTCAGTGCTTTATTGTGTAGAAATTTAAAGTACTGTGTTGTTATTGTTTAGGTTATTGCTGTATTAACCCTTTTCCTTCCACAGGTGTGGTCGTGGGGGTAGGGAGGAGGCAGTAATTAGTATTTTAATGGTGTGTGGTTGCAGGTTGCCCAAGGTTGGGGAGGTCCCCAGGTTTTGTTTTTGTTTGGGATATTATGTTAGAGGCAGATAGGTTTTCCCTAGAGGGTTAGGGGGGATAGACAGGCTGTGGTCCTGAGTGGCCATTGGGACTGCAGTACTGATCTATCAGGGCTATGCTCTGGATAGTTCTAACAGAGCCACTAGGTGTCCATAGTAAGTGGATAGTGTAGATGCTGAGATGTCAGCTACAGGCCTCTAGGCCCTTAGTGTTGCCTGCCTGTGCTTGCACAAGGTAGGAGGGGGCCTGATCACCCCCCTCCGCAGGTAGCACATAGGGTGGAATGGCCTAAGGCCGGGTGCATAATAACTGGGGACAGTCATTTTCCTGGTCAAGGGCGAGTGTAACCCCTTGTTACCCGGGGTTACTAGAATCCCAGTAAGACCTAGTTGTAGGCAGGGAAGGCAGCTTGTGAAACTCCAGTTAAATGGGTTTAACACTGTCTCACTCTGTTCTCAGTCACAGCTGAGACTGAGAGATGACATCACCATAGAACTGTCGCAGAGTGAGATAGAACGTTGGGAGTTTTCAAAGTCAGTCTTCTGTTTTGTCTTGAAGAAGAAGGAAGTGTCTTTTGTTTACCTTCTGTGTGAGAAGGTCAGTGTCCAGTTTTAAGTGGTGGAGACTGCTGTCCAGGTCTCAGTGCCCCCTCCCTCCGGGGGGGGGGAGTAAAGTGTCCCTCTGTGGATTCCAGGGGCAATCCCCTAATTTCTGCTACAAGAAGAAAGCTGCCTTTTTTACAGTTTCTGTTTTGGTATGATAAAAGTAAAAGAAGTTGTACTTCACCTGTGGGGCACCTGCAACAAAAGGGTGAGTGTTTTGCTCTAATTTGAGAGGGCAAACAGTATGTTTCTTTAGTTTGGAAAATGTGAAGAAAGCTGGGATGTGAACTACTATTTGGGAGGCCTATTGTACTAGGACAAACAAATTGAGTAGGTTCAAAATCTAAAGTCTTTATGGATTCAAGTAATGTTGTAGAGGGGGTGCTACACCGTTTAATCTACATTTCGAAGTTTTAGTTTCTGTTTGTCCAGAGAAATGGCCGGGTATGGGCTGTGAGAGCTGGAGGTGGGAACACCCCCCATCTTTAGTAACCAGGTCCACCTCCACAGATTTCTTCTGTGATTGCTATTAGCCTCATGCGCCTGGCCAGTGATGAGGTAGGTACCCAGACGTGGGTCGGAAATTGGAAAATCTCTCTAGGAGTCGCAGACTCTAAGTGGTGTGGGGAGCCACAACTTGGGAAAATAATTCTCCTTGTTTGATGGGAGCCACAACAAGTAAATTGGGTTCATTCTTTAAATGGACCATCAGTCAAGTGGCCGGCAGGGGAGCTGGGCCAGTCGGGCTGTGTATCCAAAGTGCATGCAAGTCCAGGCTGTGTGCCTGTTGGGTCCAGAGCCAGAAAACAGTAGAAATGGTTTAATTCTTTAAGTGGACCGCCTTGTAGTCTCTAATCTGCATTATCAGTAAATGTAGCCCCTTGGGGGGTCCATCTATGCTTTGTTATGTTCAGCTAGTTATCAATAAAAGCCACACTGAAAAATCCCAATCCTGGTTCTGGACATTACAGTTATTGCTTCCTGTGTTCGGATTTACTTGGGTGCCCCTGTGCAGAGTAGCCAAACCTAGGTCCCCTTGTGCCAGATAACCTCATCCTCCCTGAACCCAGGTCCCCACCAGGTATTGCTGCCAATGCCAACAGCATGCCACCTGTCATTTTAGTAAAAAGGCTGGGGTGAGGGGTTACATGTGTATGAGGGCATGATCTGATAATCCTATGGTTCCAATCCTACATTTAACTAGCTTGAACAATTCATCCTTAGACATTAGAAATAAATCCAGCCTCGAGTACATTTGATGAGCTGAGGGGTAAAAAGTGTACCCCTTCCTTTTTTGGCCCTCTCAGTATCTCCAGGTAACTACTAGTCCTAATTTACTCATTAGCTCATGAACTTGCTTTGCTGCCTTATATATAGACTTTGGGAACCTGGAAGTACTATCTAGAGTAGGATCTAATGTTAGATTCCAAACTCCCCCGCAAATCAAGGTGCCCTTTGTCTTATGAATTACCTTCATCTATAGTGCCCTATAAAAGTTATATGTGGACCTTGGGGGAGCATACAGAGACAGCAAGGTCACCATGTGCCCATTAAGTCTACCCTTCAAGATAACATATCTTCCTTCCTTGTCAACCTCCTGTTCTAGATATTCAAAGGGGGTGAAGTTTGGGATGAGAATTACTGATCCTCTCCTTCGTCCTGTCTTAAAAGAGGAAGCATATACCTCCGTATATACAAATTGCTTTAATTTATGGTGTTCCTCCTCTGTCATATGGGTTTCCTGCAAAAAAACGATGTCCGGTTTTGCTTGTCTGACATACATCTTAATCTTTTTTCTTTTAATTGGATTGGACAGTCTGTTCACATTAAAGGTCAATACCTTGGTCGACTGGGCTGCTATCATCCCTGCCCCTTTTTGCTCTCTAGATGCCCATCCAAGCAAAGTGGCCTATCTAAATCTCCTCCTTCCAGTCTCTGGGACCCCTCAATTATCCTTATATGCCCTGTATTATTGAACAATTTCAACTTATAACTCTTTCGGAGTTTGCCAGCTGGGATCCTCCCCTTTCTAAACTGTGTGCAAAAACATTTGTTATGTCCAAGGTAGGGAGAGATATTCATATCCCCCCTTGCTCTGGATCTAGGTCTCCACCTCTTCTCTCCTAGTTCCAGAGTGGCAGTACTCTCAATCCCCCTGCTTCTAGGGGGCACTATCCAGGTCTTACATTTCAAGACTGGTACCCCTTTGCCTGTTGGAAACATATGAACTATCATCACATTCATCACATACCGCAGCCCGAACATCAGCCCAAGATCCATCTTTCCCATCCTCTCCCTCCTGATGGACCTCTTTAACTCTTTTGCCTCATGGCACTTTGCCATTGACTGATTTTTACTCTGTGATTCTTTCTCATGGTTCGTTCTGAGGATATCTTACCGTTTCATTCTCTCTTGCTTGTCTTCATGTGTAAATCCTTTCTTGTCCCCTGTCTAAGTGGGCATTACTTTCATCTTCCTCCCGTTAACATTTCCCTTTGGTTCCCTTTCTCTCCCCCCTACTTTAAGTTTTAGCTCTTGATATCTCCCCTCAGTAGCCCATCAATATGGCGACTGTGGAACAGTGACCCGTGAAGTGGATGACTGAACCACAGTGCTGACACTTTTGAGTGACTAGCGGTTCTCCCTGTCCCCGAGGTATGCCTCCCTGGTGTTTGAATTCTAAATATAGGGGCGTGTGGAGGGTAAAAAAGACTTTATTCCATTTCATCGCGCTGTGGGATTTGCACCCTCTTCACAGGTCACCATTCCGCAGTCGCGCTTATGACATGGGACCTCTCCCCTCAGTCTTCCCCAATATTCTTCTAATTTCCTAACACCATCTACAGCATTTAAGCTATTCCTCAGAATTTCCTTTCATTACCACTTCCCCACTTCCTTACCCCATTACATCCATGCAACAGTGTTGTCATGGCTTCTACACTCCTGCGGGGACAACCAATCCACCCACCTAGGAGTCTCCTCAGCACTTTCTTTAGGGCATCATAATGCTGGAAGAGTCATCTCCAACCTCTTAAAATCTTCTCATGCTGGTGTCTGGTGTCTCTAAATCAAGGAAGAACAATGATGATCTCATAAATACCATTTTCAAACAGTCTGCAATTGATATATATTGTATTCATTTGTCTGTATGGTACTATACATCTCTATACCTGTATATATTACTTACAACACTTGTATGCCCTAGTATTGTTGTTTCAATCCCTTCCTCTGTTAACCTCTTCACCTTCCCTGTCCTCCCTTCCAATGTTGTGATATTCCCCTTCAGTCTGCACTGTAAGTTCTTAATGCCTCTCCCTTCTCTCCAATGACTCCTCCTGTCTTTTTCTCTGCGAGGTAAGGGATATATTTTACATTCAATATGTACCCTCCTCTTATCTTCCCCCCAATGAGGGACTGTGTACTTTATGCTATTCTTGTGTCTTTCCTCTCCCATGATATATCAATTATTCTCTGAGCATTCTTTAGTTGTATAGTAGGCATCCTTTGAAAACTTCCCCTTCCCTGCCCTTGTCTCCCTCCCCCTACAACCCTTCCTGTTAATCATCCATCTCTATTGGAGTATTACTATCTTACTGCCTGTATGTCCCTCTTGCTGCCCCCCCATCTCTCTTCCATGTCATATTACAGCATTTTCTCAATGTTTTGCTCATCCCCATCTTTATTCCCTTTTTTACTAATCTGTGTGTCTTTAAGCACTATTTATAGTACAGTTGTAGGATATGTCTGTTACCTGTCAAAATTTCTCCATTTAAATCCCCCCTCTATTATGATTGTTTAAGAGCAGCCCTAAACTCAATCCAATCCTCGATGCCCCCTTTTATTTAATCATGTTATCCCCTCCTTTTTGTTGTATGCCTTGTTATTCCCTTTTACTTAGCTTAAAAATTAGTCCATTTAAAACCCCAAAGGTCAGTCTTTCGTTTTCTTTCTTCTATCCTCTTCTGCAGCCTCTCACACTCAGTCATGAGTCTCTGCAGGAACAAAAGAGAGACAAATTCCTCAGTTCCATTCTCAGGTGTTTCTTGCAGTCCAGTCCCTCTGTGGTGCACAGGTGAGGCTCTTCAAGATGGCCCAGATGGCCTTCATGATTTTAGTCGCTGATCCTCTTCTGGCTGCTTTGTAGCTCCAGCAGGGAAGCTGCTGCTGCCACCTCTCCATTCTGTTTTGTTGCTGCATATGTCTCTGGGCCTTGTCCCTCTTCTCCAGCTGTATCTGCACTCACAGGTTGGTGCGGGATGCTTTTATGAACCCCTCAAGCTTCGTTCTCGGGTTTATGTAGCATCCCAAACCTCAGGTGTGTGTAAAATTCTGGTTACATGCACCCACCCATGAATTATTCTATATGTAATATTTAAAATTATTTAAAGTTAAGGGTGATGGTTAAGTGTTTGTGAAAGCGGGTTAGTACGATTAACAGTATGTGGTTTAAAAAAAAATAAATTATTAATTAGTTTTGATTGAAAATGAAAGTGTTCACATTTTTATGATTTATATTTCATCTACAAAACATATGTTTAATGTGAATATTTATACTAGGTTTTTACAATAGTCATGTATTTATGCATTGAATTTTGATATATGCACAATATGCAACTGTTAAATAAAAATCGATGTTTTGCATAAGTTTGTCACATTTTGCAACTGTTAATTAGAATTCTATGTGTTTCTCATAGGTTTCTAAAATCTATGACCAAAGTGACAGGCAATGTGTCTCCATATACCTGCAATGATAAAGGAAGCCGTGTGGAGCCTGTTGCAACTATGGTTTAAATGCATAGCCACAGTTTGCTGGAAATAAGCCCACTCACTGAGGTACCATGTGATGACAGCTACTCTTTTTTTGGCAATGCATGAAAATGGTGAGTACATTGGGGAGGGTGCAGATGCAGCAATTCCTGTACCTTCAGGGGCTTCGCCCCCCCACACCCCTTTATAAATATACTAACTCCGGGGGGGGGTGCAACTCTGGGAGGGGGTAACCACCGGTTGCTGTTAGGCACTCGCCCAAATCTATCGCCCTTTTTGCTATGGCGGTTATTACGGTCGCTGTAATCATGGGTCATCATCAGTTATTCAAATGCCAACATTTTGTGTGCATTGTTCAGGGCTCTGTACAGCCTAAACAGATAAATAAACTACAACTGATATTCTACACTTGTATTACTTTTTGCTCGCACCAAATAGTTGAGTGTGTGAGACACGGGTGCTGTACTGCCCCATTTCAAACTTATCAAATAACCATAATATTTTTTTTTTACTTTAAGCAATTTGAACACATATAAGCACTGTATTATGCGTTACTGTATTGGGTCACTGTCCCACATCAGTTTCAGTTTCAATAAACTTGTTCCATATTGCATTCACTATTTACACATTACTTTAAGGTTTATAGGTACATTTCTCCATAACCTCCTTGTAGTTATACCAATAAAACAATTTATTTGTACCTTTGTTGTGTCCTTTTTTTATTATTTGTTTCAATATTCCTGCCTTCTAGAGCATGCGAGCCACTACGAAGCATGTAAATCGGAGAGGCAAATCTGTATTGTTATTTGTTTAAATAAGTATGCTTGTATCATCGCTTCAAGCTGTTCATTATTTCATAGTAAATTGTTTTATTTTCCTACATACTTGCCCCAACAGGAATGAAACTATGAAATACCGCATGTTAAATAAACTTTTTAAATTACTCTTATTTTAGTGTTTTTTACATTGTTTCTGTGACATTGCTTATGTATTCAAAGCTGGGTTTGTTTTATTGAAACATATCGTGCTACTGTTTACATATATTTTTCATTGTTATAAAATTTGTGGGCCCCATATTCAAAAGAGTAGCATGGCACTAATCATAGAAACATAGAAACATACATAGAAGTTGACGGCTGATAAGAACCTCAACGCCCATCCAGTCTGCCCATTTTTTCTGCCTTATGAATGTGCCATTGGCCTTTACTCTGTCAATGGCCTATCTATTCATACTCATCTGTATTGCTCCCTTATGCCTATCCCATGCCTGTTTGAAGCCCTGCACTATATTCATATCCACCACTTCCTGAGGTAGGCTGGTGAATACGTTGAAGGTACTTGGAACATCCTGATGAAGGTATCCCATACTTCTGTTGGGCTTCTAAAAATGTTAATAATTTACCATTCTGTAAGAGATGCTATAGCCTACTGGCTGCAGAAGAAGAAGACCAAAACTTCCTAGTAAGGAAATGGCCAGCAATGCTAAAACTGGGATTCCCCAACAAGGGTTGTGAGAGATCCCTGGTGGGATCTAGCTTAAGAAAAGAACATAGTTGTTTGTGGGTCTGCATTGATATATCTATAGGGGTGTCCAGCAAAATTCTGGGGAATTTCTTCCGGGGAACATATAACAATGCCTGGAGGGCCATGCCAGTTGAGAGGACTGATATTGTTCAATATCTAACCACTGGGGGACGTGTTCTAGAGAAGGATCCTTAGTGACTGACTTATACTAATGAAAGTACCTAGAGCTGTGTATAGCAAGGTAATATAAAAGGATTTTGGGGACCTTCAACTCCCTCTGTCTTAGGGGCCACTGATTTAATCAGAAGCACCAAGTTTGGTCGACAGTAAATCTGTCGACCACCCGCACAGTGACAGCACAATACAGATGCTGGTATTGTGTCACCCAAGCCCCCAGTGTTTTCTGTGCTCCCCACACACCCCGGACTTTAGGATTCTCGACTCCAGGTCAGAGTTGGTCCAGGGAGGGAGCAGGACACTGAGGGAAAGCGAAACATGGAAATGGACCATTACAGTGACTGTTGCTGAAGTGGTCATTTTCTGCGTTTCGCTGTCGGGGTATTGGGCAAAAGGGGGCCACCCATTTAATCAATCAGTTTAATTTAATCAGTGCTCTCCTGGGCGGTTTGCCCCAACACAAAAAGTTGGAGAGAATTCTATGCACTGTGGCAAACCAGCCCTTGGGTAACACTTGAGTATGCATAAGCAATGGATAAAGAATTCATGGGAGCACATTCCTTTTTATTATATTAAGGCATCCCCATAACGAAATGGGTAAAAGATTCCAGCAGTCCTGGTCTCTTTTAATTTGTTCAACTACCGAATCTAAGTTATACTGTTTCATTTTAAAGGGGGAAAGGCTAAGACAAATTTGAAGACATTAAAGTTTGTCTTGAATCCAGACCAGTTCCAAATGTTCAACACTCACCCTCATGGTCACCGTATTCAGCAACATAACTTCTGTTTTGGCTAAATTTAATTTATAATTAGAAAAACTACCAAAATATTTGATAATATTTAGGACCACAGGCAGGGAGGTATCATGATGAGTAATATGCAATAATATATCATCTGCATATATTGATAGTTTATATTGAGCTGGGCCTGCAGAGATACCTGAAACTTGAGGGATCTTGTTGACTTTCCTAATTAGAGCTCTAAGAACAAATTAAATATAAAGGGGGGGGGCAACCCTGTCTGGTGCTCTGTTGCAAAGAAATTATCTCTGATAAGACCCCATTACACAATATACGGGATGAAGGGCAAGTGTAGAGCACCTTGATCCATTGAATAAACTCAGGGAGAATATAAAATTTAGGAAGTAAACTGGACACATAATCCCATGAGATTCTGTCAAACGCCTCCTCTGCATCCAGGGAAACCATCACCGCAGGTGTAGAAGATTCCCTGGATGCGGAAAAAAGATGAGACAGCTTTCTTAAATGATCCACTGACAATCTCCCTGGTACAAACCCTACTTGCTCCCCACTAATCAAAGAACCCCAGATTCAGTTTAACCAGGTAGCCAAAACTTTAGCCAGGATTTTAAAATCAACATTAAATTAAATTGGCCCATAACTGGAAACATATTGAGGGTGCTTCCCTGGTTTTAATAAAACCACTATCAGAACCTCAGTCAGGAAAAATCAGAAATACCATGTACAAAGATGTAATCAAACATGTTAAGTAATATGGGGGCTAATAGAGACTTAAACTTGTTATAAAAATTAGGGTTACAACCATCCGGTCCTGGGGATTAACCGGGAGCCAAGGTGTCGATAGCAAAGTCCACTTCTTGCAATGTTGAAGATGTTTGTAAAAATTCAGTTTGAGGCTCTGACAAGTGAGGTAGGTCAAGATCTAATAAGAAGGCCTCAGATTGAATCTGACAGGAGGGGTTCAACATAGGGGTGTATAACTTGATAAAATGATTTAAATTTTGTATTTATTTATTTCAGTTTGGGATTAATACCTTTGAGTCAAGGACTCGTTTTCAAAGGTTCCACATCAGTTGTTAAAAACAGGCATAACAGTATAAAAATACAGGGTTAACAGTAAAAGGAACACTGAATCAAATACACAACCAGTAATAGAACAAGTTTGAGGTTTTACACATCAATTTAGTGCTTAATTACACAAGATTGATTCAAGGAGAGAGAGAAGGGAGTGGGGGGGTCAGCCAAAGGTGGCATTGTCGGAGGGATGTTCAGCCATGAGGAGACATCGTTAGTTACAAGGGGATAGGGTAAGGGGAGGGGGTCCCGGGGAAGGTGATATTCAGTGGAGTGATAATTAAGGAAAGGGATAGGTACTGGGAGACTGTCGGCTGAGTTATTACCACATTAACACCGGCAGGTACAGGTACATTTTGAGTCAAGGAATGTTCTGAGCCCAGTTTTGAAAGTACTAATCTTGGGTGTCTCAGAGAGGTCAGTGGGTAGTTCATTGTACAGGATGGAGCTTTGGGCAAGTTTTGTCCTTTTGAAGGGAATCATCATCCTGTCTGTGGCCATACTTCGGGTTGATTTCATAGGGACAGCCAGCCTAAAGTGGCCGGTTGCCAGTGTGGAAGAGGACAGACCCAGCAGTACCTTTTTTAGAAGCAGGCAAGTTTGTATTGCCCTTGAAGGCTGAGTGGGAGCCACCCAGTGTCTTTGTAGAGCATGCAGTTATGGGTGTCAATGACAGCCCCCAGAGTGAAGTGGCAGGCTTTATTGAGGAGTCTGCTGATCCTGTTTATGGCTGTTTTTGTGCCCGCCCCATAAATAGGCAATCCATAGTCTATGGTTGATAGTATTGAACTACTAGTGGCTAGTTTGAGAGCATCAGGAGTAACTGAGTGTCTATGACAGTAAAGCACACCCAGCTTTGCATTTGCAATCTTGATAACTGAATCTATGTGGCTTGAGAAGGTGAGAGTGTCATCAAACGTGATGCTGAGATATTTGAACTTAGTGACTTGGTCTAGAAACTCGCCCTTTTGTTTATGTATCAGCAGTGGCAGGTATTTCTTTTTACTTTGAGAGGTGGTGAAGAGCATACTCTTAGCTTTTTGATGTTTAACAGTAGTTTGTTTTCTGTGAACCACGATTCAAGTTTAAGGAAGCTGCTTTGGAGATCTGTTGTGATGGAGTGGAGGTCTTTACCACTGACAGGTATTACTGTGTCATCAGCATAGAGAACTGTGCTTGCTGACCATGCTGTAGGGGCGGAGTTGATGAAAATGCTAAAGAGTAGAGGACCAAGGATTGACCCTTGTGGGACCCCAAGGGTCACCTCATTAGCTGCAGAGAGGGTATCACCTATTTTGACTCATTGTGTCCTGTTGGTGAGGTAGCTGCCAAACCAATTTACCGTCTCAGGGGATATACCTGTGGATAGAAGGCAATTTAGGAGGAGGTTGTGATTTACAGAGTCAAAGGCCTTCATAAGGTTGATGAAGACTGAACCAACTGCATGCCCATTGTCCAATGCATTGTGTAAGTGGGATGAGTAGTCCACTAATGTGGTGAGTGTGGAGTGCTTTTTTTGGAAGCCATGCTGCTGCGCGCAGAGTAGATTATGTTTAACTAGGTATTCTGTAAGTTGCTCTGAGACCATTCTTTTGAGTACTTTAGATAGGGGAGGGAGGATGGAGATGGGTCTGTAGTTGGATGTTTGTGTCTTGTCCCTGCTTTAAAGACAGGTGTGATGTTAGCTGACGTCCATAAATCTGGGAACACTCCAGAATTAAGAGAGGCATTAAAAACCATGGTAAGAGGAACAGAGAGTTAATTGAGGAGAAGACCAACCAGCTTCATGTGAAGCATATCTGCTCCCATCCTTGTCTTGCCAAGGGCCCCTTTAGTGTGTTTAATTGTTTCGACCTTGGTGACACATTTAAAGTGAAATGGTGGTACCACTTTTCTTAGTGGGTCATGAGGGGCAGTTTGTCATTGTTGTGCTTGCGTATCCATGAAATAGTCACTGGGGAGTACACTTGAGAGGTCTGTGAAGGTGTTGTTGAGCTCATTGACAATATCGGTGGGTTTCTGCAAGGGCCCCTTTGTGGTAACAAGAAGGTCAGGGGGAGCCTTAGTAGCCTTGCCCGTCAGGGATTTCAAGGTCCCCCAAAAGTCTCTGCCAGAGCCCCATGTTTTGTTAAGTAGATCCTTGTAGTAGGAGGCTTTGGCCTGTCAGATGAGTTTGGTGCAAGCATTTCTGGCTGCCTTGTAGGTGTTTATTGCAGCAGGTGTTCCAGTTGCCTTTGCTATATGCCAAAGATTGAGATTGTCTCTGTTCCGTATGAGTCCAATTAGGGTTTTGAAAAGCCAAGGATTGGTGGTTCCCCTAATAGTTTCAATTAATCAATCAATCAATCAAAGCTTTATTTTTAAAAAGTACCTTTCCAAAACCAAAGCGCTTTTACAATAGATCAAATACATAAAATTAAAACAACATCCTAAAATCAATCAAGTCTGTTTTGACTTTAACCTTTCACACTTGGAGGCCAGCGGTATCAACTCCCCTCAGAGGGCACACTTTAAAGCACCCCACAGTATGCCCAATTTATGAGTAAAGGTAGAGCTGAGATATAAAAATGTGCTGATAATGTTTTGGATATGTTCCACCACTTCCTTAGACTTTAAGATTTGATTGTTAAATCTCCAGGTTTTATCCATCTAATGTATGGGAAAAATTCAGATGGATAATAAATGGATGGTGATCTGAGACCACCTTAGCACTATAATGACATAAAGAGATGCCTGAAAGGTGCTTAATCCCCAACAAAAAAAAAATCAATCCTGGAAAATGAATCATGGGGAACAGAGGGAAAAGAGTATTCCCACAGTTTTGGGTTGATAATTCTCCTGGGTTAGCCAGTCCCAATAAATCCATAAGAACCTTGAGGGCTAATTGACGTGGAGTTTGGCCCTGATGGCATTTACCAGACCTGTCTAATTCAATGCATAGAACAGTATTCCAATCCCCCACAAGTAATATAGAGAGGGAGACCCAGGGTTGCAATAGTTTGAGAACAGTAGATAAGAACCAAGGGTCATGCACTGTGGGGCCATAAACAACACCCAAAACTACTTCAGAGTGATCTAACTGTGCTCTCAAAAAAGATAATAACTTTGGTGATCCACCACCTCCTGTAACATTTGGAATGGGACCCTCCTTGCCACCAAGATGGCCACCCCCCATTTACAGGAATCCGTCCCTGCTCCAAATGCCTGTCCCACCCAAGAGCACCAAAGGAGCAAAATCTGGGTGGGAAGGAGATGAGTTTCCTGAAGTAAACCAATATTGACCTGCAACCTATGTAAGTACAGGAGGATTTTGGATCTCTTCGCAGGAGATTGAGCACCTTTGATATTCCAGGAACAACAACAGAAACCAGAAAGCATCATGTACAGCATATGAGTACCAGATTAATCAATCAAACTAGCATAACTGTTTAATTGAACAGACCCAAAGACAAAATAAAATCTCCTCCAGAGCTGTCCCACCCTACCTTGTCAACTACCCAAACCACCCACCCACCCTCCCACCCTCCCAAAATACTTAACAGACCATAATAAACCCTCCTCCTCAATTACATGGTTCATGATGGCTTCCAAAATTTGTAACATTTCCCCTCTAGCTCTCGCCCCAGCCCCAGACCCAGCAAAAGGGAACATAACAGTTTCCTCTTAACTGAATTTCTAAGGGAGATTATTATTTATCTATTCAAATTATATTCCCCAGTGGAGAAATCAAAAATTCTTCAAAATAGATAATCATTAGTATGTAAGATATCCACTATTAATTAATGGGACAATGGTCTTTCGAAAACAGTCTCATGCTATCCCCCTTACTATTTTAACCCAAAAGAATTAAAGAAAATGTACCCCATAATTTAGTAGTATATAATCCTAGTCCCCAACACTAGCTACTAGATAAAGGGGTAAAACCAAAAGAGAAACCCAACAACTAATCCAGTGGTTCTACATCCCCAACCCACAAGTGCAGTTCATACTGTCTAAAGCTCGATTAGAGTGAGGAAATGTCAATAATAGCTCCCAACTACAAACAGTCATTAAGAATGTAAATTAAAAATAAACAACGGGTGAAACCGCTTCACTTGTCAGTCCAAGGGAAACAAACAACATACCCCTATATACTATCAATGAAAGCTTAAGCAAGCAGCTATACATAAGTAATACAGCATGTGACATAAAACGTGTAAGAAAAAAAAAAGGTGAAGCAATCCAGGGCTTACATCCTGCCCTGCAAACTAGAACCTTGCTAAACTGCTAAGCTTAACATTGAGCGTTAAAAGCTGAGAAAGTTCAAAACAACCAAGCAGTGTTAATCCATATTCCAGCAGATGAATCCGCACAATACAGGTGTTCAGCTTGAAACCAAAAGGAAAGAAACAATGAGTAGTCTGCTTTCCTGGATGTAAGAACAAGTTCCACATCAGCTAGGAATCTCGGTCCAAATGACAATCCCTGTGCGGTCCAAGTTTAACCAGGAACAGTTCCAAAATTTAGCTTTGCATAAAAAGAGAAAAAAAAGGAACTGTAATCCAGGTAAAAAAAAGGATAATCTGCCATTCCCAAGCAATCCAGGGGATCCGAAGAAGATCGGCGTCAGGTGTATGATCACACTGAAAGTCCCTGTTCGATAAAGGATCCTATCTAGAAGAAGAAAGGTGGATCAAATAAGGCCACTCCTCAAGTCGATGTGTCTGATTAAACCATTCTATGGTAGAACCAAATTGACAGAGGACAGGGTGCTAAATTAATAAAAGATGGATTGTTAGCAGATCTCAAGATAGAAAAATATACAGACCACCTCTGGAGAAGGAACTTGCTTTGGCAGTCAGGCCAGATATAGCAGGAGCCGCATCCAGACAATTGTTGCACAGTAACCACGATTGGCTCTAAATCCTAGTTCGATATGGGATCCCACATCGAAGAAGAGAAGCCAATCGAAAAATGATCCTCCTACAGCTGAAATACCAGGTGCCCATCCTGTGATTAGCTGAAAGAACAGTGGAATAGAGACTGTATCCACATTTAAGTGAGCCAGGCACAGGGTCTCCAATAAAATAAAAACAGCATATATGTCTACTGAAAAAGAAAGGATCAGGATCTTCTGACCAGGTCAGAATCAGTCGGGCAGCCAACAACAGAGTATTACAATGCTGTGTACAATTCTATTTCAAAGTGGGATCCTACTATGGAACAGATGCCAGTAAACCCATTCATCCTTAGTGTTGTTGCATCCAAAACAAGATTATCTGGCAGCATCAAAGTGGACACGAGGCAAACTAACACTTTAAATACAACCAACTTAAAAAAAAATAACTCACGATGAAGAATGCCACTGTGGAGTTACAGCCAGCAGTGATCAGAACTCAGATCAGGTAACAAGTCTTTTAATGCCAGGATAGCTTGTTCGGCAGTTTCCCAAGATTTCCACGAGTCCTCAGTTAGGATCTGGAGCTGGGCGGCATATAGAACTTTAAAATGGAAACCAGCCACCAGCACTTTGGTCACAATAGGATGGTAAGCTGCCCTCCGCTGGTGGATGGTGCTGGTTAAGTCCTTTTTTTTTCCTATTTATTCTTCCCCCCCGACTCCCTGCACTCCACATCCTCGGGAGTCGCCAAGGCATCTGTCCCCCTCTTACCTAGCCCTAGCATTCCCCCATCAAGCCTTGGTTGTTCCCCCTAGGTGGGGACAAGGTGGGGCCCATACACTCTGAATCTTCTGGTTTCATTGGGCCACCAGGAAGGTAGAGGACTGGGGATCTGTGCTGGCACTCCAGCTCCCTGGAGTGCAGGAGGCCGATTTTCTGGTATTCTGCAAGCATGACATCAAGGCGTAATCATCGATGTCTGTCATGTCCCTCCCCTCTGAATGGCTGGTGCTTGCTGCACCTCTGACTTCCACCAGAGGCCAGCCAAGCACCAAGCTTTGTCCCCTCTCCCGCCTCAGAGGAAGTGAGCAGTCCATGAACACTGAAGCCTCCTCTCCCCTGGGTGGCCCGCCGACTCCCCAGGCTTGTTCCCGAACCTGGGTCACCGGTGTTGCAAGTGGTAGCACTACCGCTGCACCAGTGGGCTGGTTCAGGTGCTGGTAAGTCCTGTACAATTTGCAGTCATGTCCCATCCCAGGCAACTTCTTGCAGCTGCTTCACTTTTTTCAACAGTTGCTGTTTGTCAAGGTAATTTAGGAACTTGAATATAAATGGGCGTGGTGGAGCTCCGTCAGTGGGCATCAGGTGAAGGGACCAGTGGGCACGCTCGATAATGTATGCTGCGCCATTGGGGAATGGGTCGGCTAATTTACTACATCATTTTTGTGTGAATTGAATTAGATTCGTACCCTCAGCTATCTCAGGAAGGCCAAAAACCACCGTGTTACTTCTAAGACTCTGGCCTTCAAGATCTTCTATCTTTGCTTCCATGCAAATTAATTTTTGTTTCATGTTTTGCCAGTCCAGGTCCATTTCATCTCTCCAACGTTCCAATGAAAATGTCCAGGCTTCTACATCCCTCACTCTCCGTCACATGTCATTAATATCAGTTCATAGCGATTTGAGCTCCAGTGTAATGTTTTGTAAGGCTTCTTTGAAAGGGATAATTTCTGTCAGAAACTGCTCTTCTGTTAATAGCATACTGGCTGGTGTAGGAGTTGCTGAGCAGCTGGGCCCCATCGCTTGGGCCTTGGATCTCTTCAAAGATTTATCAGGGGTGGCGGACAGAGTGTGTTTAGGAGGCGGTGTATGCATCTTGGCGTTCATATTTTCTCCCAATTTGCTGTCCCCAAGACATCTAGAAGTATCTCTATCCATAGGGGAAGATTAGGTGCAGAAGTTGTTAAAGTAGTTATCAATTTATCTGAGTTTTAGAGTTAGGAGGCAGAAACTGAGGTAAGGCGCAGCTACCCAGTCCTGAGCATCACGTAACTATTTTCAATCACAATAATTTTGTACAAAGAAGTTATTTACATTCAGTTGCATATATACAGTTTTTTACAATCAGTTACATGAATACAATAAAACACAGTACAGAGGTTTTGAAGTTTAAACCTTGTTCATTTGGCTAAAGCCAGCCTAGTTGCAGTTACAGGTGTTGGGGGCGGGGGGTTGATGAAGTTGAGATTTAATGGAGTTGTAGGAGGGTGAGTTTTTGAGGGGCTAGGGAAGCTGATTCCATAGGTAGGGGAAATGGTAGGAGAAGGCAGATTTGCCAGCTAATGAGGATGGTTTGGGGAGGGAGAAGGACCAGGAGTGTCTAGAGTGCAGTGAGTAAGGAGAAAAGACTGCAGGGGTTAGCTTCTCAGCCAGGTGGGGGACAGTAGGTCAAACCAAAATTTGCAAATAAAAGAAATGGAGTATCAAAAACAGTGATGGGAGAGGGACACTAACATGAGGGAGGAAAGGAGCGTGTAGTGGTGTGTTCTGAAAGGGGAATTTATTGCAAAATGGCAAAAAGCATGGAATAAGGCATCCAGCCTGGATAGCGAGGTGGAAGGGGTGGTGTTGTAAACAATGTCTGCGTAATCAAAGATGGGAGTGATCATTTTTGTTAGCAGTGTGCATCTAACAGGTAGTGGGAGGGAGTCACAGTTTCTGTAAAGACCAGGTGGCATCTATGTGGGTTGAATAGTTTAGCAGGGGGTCTAGCCATTCTCCTGGGTATTTATAGGAATAAACAGTGTTTAGTGTGTTTCCATCCAGGGGGTGATTACAGGAGTGCTGGGAGTTCTTGCCAGTTTTTGGGCTGACCCGAAGGTCATGGAATCAGTTTTGGAGGTATTTATTTTGAGATTGTTTCCACAAAATCAAAACTGCATGTTGTTATATATGATTGTATGCCTTTCAGTTTCTGGGTCTGTTGTCCTTGGTGGTAGACTTCGTTTCTGGAATTCTCCAGGGCCTAAAAGGAGAAACAAACAATAAATTAGTTGTTTGTTTTCCATCTATTGTACATTCTCTTTGATTGCTTCTTCATGGGCTATTATTATCTGAGGCATAACAAGAAAAGAATTTAGTATATACACGTGTTTATTATAGGCAAGTAAAGATCAAAGCTCTATGTATTCTGCTTATAAGGTTCTTTTTTTAGTAGCCTAAGTTGTTGCAATATATTTTTGCAAACATGTAAGCAGGCAGTATCACTAAAGTGCTTTTTAGGAAGAAGAGTGCTTTCATCAGCTAAGTGGTTACAGGTCCCCATGTCCGGTACAATCCCTCCCCTTGCTACATCAGTAAAAAAAGCAATACATCACCTTATGCAATTAACTTCCACCACACTTCTTATTTATAATTACGTGGATTAACAGTGCAATAAATAAGGAAAAATTAAAGATGTGCTTCCAGCATGCAACTATGGCTCAGACTGTAACATAGGCTGGGAAGTTCAAACAGATAGTTCAAACAGGTGCTTAATAGATCATGGATTTACAAACTTTAGAAGCATTGAAAAGAAGTCATAGGTTTCAGTAGCAGTGCCAGTTTATATAAATTAATAAAAACCCATCACACAGTAATTGTTTCACGTCATGTGTAGTACTGCTTCAGTGACAGCCACATGTCGCACACTTCCCTATGTCTCAATTTACTTTACTCACCAGAGACAGTCGATGAAAATCCATAAAAATTTTCTGATTTATTAACCTGCAATTATTGCAATTAAACTATGCCAATATTATTTGTGTGATATCATCATAAACCAGTTGTACTTTTTACTCATGGTTTATGTGCTATCCGACAGGGTAACCCATGAAGTGGGCGCATGAGGAAGGGCGCCGTCTGTTACAGCGACACCTTCCTGGCACAATCCACTCATGGTGACGGAAAGGTAGGGTGACCAGATGAGGGGGTGGGCGAACTAGGTGACAGGATGTCGCTATACGTACATGCGCAGGGGTGGGTGGGAGCAAGCACAGTGAGCGTGGGCTGGGAGGGGGTGGAGAGGCTGTAGGGAGTGGCGCTGCGGTTGCTGATCGAGCTGCATTATGGCATCAGGGATAGGCTAGTGGCTTGGGTGGCTGAAGTATCGGGTTTGGGTCCGGGCGCCAGGTACGATTTTATTCGCGACCTGACCTTTTCATTTTACTGCTTTCACCCCCAACATGCACCCTGGAGTTGAGAATCCTTAACAGGGAGGTCTGGGCGGTGCTCTGTCGAGGGGGTGTGGGGGTGCAGCCCGCCACAGAAAGCAGTAAAAATATGTCCTAGGCGCGTTGTGCTGGTGCACAGGGTTGTCAGAGTGCCAAAAATGTGTTCGGCACTCTGACTGAGCGATAATGGTGGTCATCTTTTGGCATTTGCCGTTATCACATAGACCCATCAGACAGCTGTGGTGCATAAAAATACAACTCATAAAACATGAAATGTCATTTGAATTGTGGTACTTACTCATAACTTTTATTTCAGAATTCAGACACAATGGGGGGGGGGGCATCTCGCTGCCTCTGCGGTTTGCCCGTAATATAATGAAATCAATTATAACTGAAAAAAATTCTTATAAATGTTTAACTTCTTACCAGTTGCTTGTTTGTTAGTTTTGTTTGCTTCGTTTACTAACTTGCTCTGTAAATATGCAGTGTTAATAGTCTGTCTAATTTGATTAGTAATAGCAAATCAGGAATCTGTTTGTGGATATTAACATCTTTATAGTTTTATAAATGCATTGTTCTATGCTATATTGAGTGAACTCACATTATCATTTACAGTACAGACAGTAATCTATGTTGGAGATCATTTCTCAGTCTCTTCTTACTTACATATTGATATTAGGTTGCACGTAGGGCAATGTTTCTTTTAATATGGTTTATTTTTGGGGCTATAATATAATGAACTGTTATTACTTACTTTTTAGAGTCAGGTTGTTTGTCAGCTGGTTTGCTTTGGGCTGTTCAGCCTCATTTTTTGGTGCTAGGTGAATTAAAGATTTGGGACTCGATTCTCAAAGCCCTGAGAGTGACGCAAGGTGCCTGCGCCAAACATATATGGTGCAAGTGGCACCTTGAATCAAATACTGCCCCCTGATCTATTCACAAAGGCAGCCTCTGTCAACCACAGGCATACCCCCCCTTCCCCTTGGTTCAGGTATGATGGCTGCCTGCTAAGACTTGTTTTGCACTGCTCCTCTAATCCCTCAATTTAACCACCTCTTAATAGATGCTCATACTCTAATTGATGATTTTGGCAGGATCACACAGCTTCTTAGTATCTACTAACTGTACTTCACACTCAAATTGTCTCATTAATAGATGCGAACATGAAGCAAGCTCTTCCTGAGCACACCCCACCACCGACACCAGAGAAGGAGAAGTTGTCAAAGCAGCCCAAAGCGAGTGGAGCTGGGGTATCTGCACAATCTAACCCCCAGACTACGCGCACAAAAGTGAAATTTTTCAAAAGCCTTGCACCGCTGAAAGACACACTACAGTGTCTGGTTAGTGACCTGCAAAGAGTGAAGGCTTCTCTGGACCAACTTACCATCTGCACTGGAGACAACGAAGCCCACATTTCCTCACTGGATGACTGGAGAAGCCGCACGGGTCCAGAGTTTACCTCACTATGACATCGGGCAAAGAAGATGAAGGACTGACTGGAAGACCTTGAGAGAAGATCACGTTGTAGCAATTTGGTTGTGTTGGGACTCCGGGGACTGAATGCTATTACATTTGTACACAAACTATGTACTAAATTCATGGGCCCGTAACCGAATGGACCCGCCTGTATCATGGAGTGAGCACATCGCTCCTTGCAGCCCATACCTCAGTCAGGCTTTCCCTCCAGCCATTTATCTTCTGGCTACTCAACAAGCAATTTATCCTTGATCAACATCAGAATGTCAATGAACATCAGTGGGAAGGGAAGAGAATCCAAATAGTGCAAGACCTTCCATTCACTGTGGGACAACGGAGAACGGCCTTATACCCATTGGTATCCAAGTTGATTGCTGCTGGAATTCGATACAGGGTGAGATATACTGCAATCCTACAAGTTAATAAAGATGGGCAGTGGCTTTCATTTAACTCTCTAGAATTGAAACTGGCAACTCATAAAACTGTTCCCAGACCAATTAAGTGACTGGCCCCAAGGGCATAGAAAATTCACTGCAAATTATTCTTCTGTGTTGCAAGTTATATTATTCTTCTCAAAGGGACTTTCCGTGTTTTGTTTCATCTCAAGCTGTACGCCTGAGCTCTTTTTAAATTCCTGCTCTTCCCTCGGTATTTAGAACTCCGCTGAAGGCTCCAGGAAGGTGGTACGGTATCTTTCATATCCTGCATAGCAGTAGCAACTAGGATTATGGACTACCCTCTAAATTCTTCACCATCTGTGAGTATCAATGCCTTCCTACCATCGGAGGTTTGCTCTGAAATTTGCTGCTGCTTAACTTTATGTAATTGTCTACTGAATGCTGGCCATCTTGTTTGGAAAATTCACATATCCACCGCAGGGCAAGGGAACACTGTGTACCCTAGACTGGCTAATGAACAATACCCTGACCAAACCTTGAATTCCCTTGAGATCTACACCTCCCAAGGACCTATTAATATATGGGAGAAGTCAGTCACCTTCTTCTTAATCTCTCTCCCCATTCAGAAGGTCGGGATCTACCATGCCTGCTCTGGCTGAAAAGTTTGGTTAACCCAGGGACTGCAAGGTGTAATGTAATTACTTGTTAGCACCGTTAATCCCTGGGAACTACTGTGAACAATCGAGTTAAGAACTGGTTTTATCATGTTTTGCTAACCTGTTTGTGCCTTACAGTTTGTAGTTTGTTACCACAGTGTTTTTATTATCTTTAAGGGGTTTAACTGCTGCTGATTCGTGGATATTACTTGGTATAAAGCAGTGGTTTTGAGCTTTCCTACCCTGCTTCACATATTGGTTATTTTAGGGGCTTAGTACGTTGCTATCAATGTTCTTTGAGGGGGGAGGGGGGCATACTTTGGGCAGTATGAACAACATCACACCTAGTGCTTTCATGGGAGGTCAGTCATATGGACTGGGGATGTTTGTAGTGCTCCTATGGGGGATAATAAGGTATTGAGAGGGGTGGGTCTGTCGGGACCAGGAATGGGAGAAAGGTACTTCACTACTACTACTCTACCACAGGTCTGCTGTGTTATGGGTTTGGGTCTTGGGGGGAAGGGGTTTACTGTTAATTCATTGTTATACGACTCTTTCCTTCACTGCATTGATGGGGAGGGAGGGATGGAAACATTTGCCTTATTTGGCTTCATGGATTCACCTTGGGGTTGGGGGGAAGGAAAAACCCTTTCCCAAATTGATTACTTTGTAGTCAATAATGAGGTCCTGTCAGGCCTCCTAGGCTGTGGCATTGCACCGAGAGTCCTCTCAGATCACTCCCCTATTTGGCTAGAAGGCTCATTATTACCCAATGCCCAAAAGGATAGTACCTAGAAACTAAATACTCAGATGCTTCAGGATGAAGAAATTCTAAAAAGGATTAGAGATGTCATATCCCAATTCATAGTTCATAATACTGGTTCCATCCCGGCAGTAGATAAAATTTGTTGCTCACTGAAATGTGTCTTAAGAGGGGAGTTTATTCTGCTAGCTGCCATTAGGAAATACAAGCGAGAGGCAACCTCCACTTCTCTTCTTGCACGTATTAAGACATTGAAGGCCTCTCTCCTGCAAAATCCTTCTGAGGAAGATCTAGAGCAGTTGGCTACCCTCAAGAATCAATATGCGGAGAGCCTGAGGGAGAAGACTGAGTATGCCTTATTTAAAACTCATGCCCGCTACATTGAACAAGGAGACAAAGTGAACCACCTTCTCACCTTGAAGCTTAAAAAACAGGAAGAATCTAGAATAGTGACTGCCCTCTCCTCCCTGGATAGTAATTCCCTCCTTACTACACCGAGAAATATTATCCAGGAATTTGAAAACTATTATCGACAGCTCTATAGTACTCCCAAACAAGCTCCATCCAGTGAGGAGATCAGGACCTATCTGGCAAATATTACTCTTCCTTCTCTAACACAAGTACAGCAGACCTTTCTTACCAGCCGTATTACTTCACAGGAGATCACTAAAGCCATTCATTCCCTTCCCTTCCGCTGGATAAAGCCCCTGGGCCGGATGGCTTCCTGTCCAACTTTTATAAAGTATTTGATAAAGAGCTGACACCCTTGCTTCATCAATTATTTACCTACTTTTGTAAGTCTGGTCTCTCAGACTCGGCATTGCTAGAAACACTTATTGTGGTCCTACCAAAACCAGGCAAACCCAAAGATAGGGTCACGAAGTATTGCCCTATTTCTCTTATGAATTATGACATTAAGCTATTTGCCAAAATACTAGCTACGCATATGGTGCACATGTGGACAGATCTAGTTAGCCAAGAACAGGCTGGGTCTATAAAAGGCCGATCCTCCTCTGAGCACTTAAGGAAGCTTCTCTATATCTTCTCCATGTCCAGAGAAGCCCTCCAGCAGATGGCGTTGATCTTCCTGGATGCAGAGAAAGCTTTCGATGGAGTTAACTGGCCTTTTATGTTTGAAGTTTTGGCTAAATTTGGTTTTCCCTCAGCCTTTATCTAATGGATTCAGGTCCTGTATTCGCAACCCTCTGCTAAAGTTTACTGTAATGGGGTGTTCTCTGCTACATTTCCACTTTGCTAGGGCACAAGACAAGGGTGCCCATTGTCTCCATTACTATTTAATTTATATATTGAACCTTTGATTCACCAGCTTAATACTTCTCCCCATCTCAAAGGTATTCTGGTTGGCCCCTTTGACCTCAGGCTCTCCTCATATGCTGATGATATTCTTCTCCATGTCTCTGATCTGGTATCCTCCATATCAGCAATGTTATCAATAATCAAAGAATTTGGTAACTTCTCTAAGTACAAACTAAACTTGGAGAAATCAGTGGTAATGCCACTGAACTCCCAACTGTTTTGGTCAGATATTAGTACATTTCATCTTGCCTGGGCTCCCCGGATCAAATACCTTGGTATTAACTTGGCTCCAAATGTGGCCCAATTGAGGAAGCACAACTCAGAAGACCTACTCACAGTAATTCATCAGGATTTAGATTGGTGGTCCTCTCTTTACCTTCCCCTTCAGGGTAAGGTCAGTGTCATTAAAATTAATGTCCTTCCCCATCTGTTTTTATCCCCTAAACATGCTGAACCTTCATCTCCCTATAAATTGGTTTAAAAAAGCCTATAGTATCATCTCTGGTTTCCTTTGGTCTAAGAAGCACCCTAGGCATTCTTATACATGTCTGGGAGCCCCCAAACACCACGGTGGTCTTAATTTGCCCAACTTTTATCATTACTACTTGGCTAGTCTTATGGCGAAATACTTTCACTGGATTTCAGCCCCCCCCTCCATATGAAGAACCCAAATATCTCCCTCTATGGCTTCAAAGAGAGCGCCATATGATATCTGAATTGGCTATTTATCTGCATAGCTTTCTGCTCATTGCCCCCAAGAATGTACCGCCATTTCTTTGTAACAGCGTGATTGACACTTTGCTCAAAGTCCACACCCAGCTCAATAAATCCCTCAGATATAATAGAAACATAGAAACATAGAAACATAGAATTTGACGGCAGATAAGGACAGCTTGGCCCACCCAGTCTGCCCATTTCCCTGCCTACTGGATAAGCTGCAGATCCTAGTTAACCAGCAGCCTACTTCTTTCTACCCCCACCCCCTAGAATTGCCTTATGACTGTCCCATGCATGCTTGAATTCCACCACTGTTTTTGACTCCATGACCTCCTCCAGAAGGCCGCTCATGCATCCACAACCCTCTCTGAAAAATACTCTTAAATTACCTCTGAGCCGCCCCCTCTATCTTCAAATTGTGCCCCTTGTTCTTGCACACCTCTTTTTTTGAAAGATGCTACCCTCTTGGACTTTGTTGATTCCCTTGAGGTACTTGAAAGTTTCTATCATGTCCCCCTCTCCCTCCTTTCCTCGAGGCTATACATATTAAGCTCCTTAAGTCTCTCTTCATATGTCTTCTGGTGCAGACCCTGCACCATTTTAGTTGCCCTCCTCTGGACAGCTTCCATCCTGTCTATGTCTTTGTGAAGACTGGGTCTACAGAACTGCACACAGTACTCCAGATGGGGTCTGACCAGCTGTCTGTACAGAGGGATAATAACTTCCTGTTTTCTACTGGTGATGCCTCTCCCTATGCATCCCAGTATCCCCCACCCTCCTTGCTGCCCTCTCACATTGCTTGCCCACCTTTAGGTCATCTGATATGACTATCCACAGGTCCCTTTCCATTTTTATTATTGTTAGTATCTCACCCCCCATTGTGTACTCTTCCCCTGGGTTTTTGTTTCCCAGGTGCATTACCTTGCACTTCTTAGCATTGAATCTAAGCTGCCATACATTTGACCATTCCTCTAACCTTGCCAAGTCCCTTTTCATCCTTTCCACCCCACCTTGTGCATCAACTCTGTTTGCAGATCTTTGTGTCATCTGCAAAGAGACATACTTTTCCTTCAGTCCCTCTGCAGTGTAAACATAAAGACATTGAAGAGGACTGATCTAATTACTGAACCTGTGGTACCCACTAGTAACCCCCTTTCCAGAGTGGACTCCATTTACTATTACTCTCTGTGTCCTATTCTCCAGCCAATTTTTATCCAGGCTGTCATCTTGGGACCCACTCCCAGGCTAGCTAACTTGTATATTAATCTTTGTGTGGGACTGTGTCAAATGCCTTGCTAAAGTCTAGGTAGGCCATGTCACAGCCCCTCCCTGATCTACTACTTTGGTCACCCAGTCAAAGAAATCTATTAGATTTGTCTGGCATGACCTTCCAGCTGTGAATCCATGCTGCCTTGGGTCCTGTGCCCTCTGGCCTCTAGATACTCGACAATTCTTTCCTTCAGAAGTGATTCCATCATTTTCCCTACCACTGAGGTTAAACTAACAGGTCTGTAGTTTCCTGCTTCTGCCTCCCACTTTTGTGAAGGGAATCACATCTGCCCTCCTCCAGTCCTCGGTACCACCCATCCTCCCATGATTTGTTAAACAGGGTAGTCAGTGGTGTCACTAATTCCACCCTTAGTTCTTTTAGAATTCTGGGATGAATCCCATCAGGCCCCATTGCTTTGTCCACCTTCAGTTTTAAGAGTTCTTTCAGAACCCTTTCTCTGTAAATGGGCTGGTATCAACTTCTGTATCCAGAGTGTTTCTACTGTTTGTTTTAGGTACCTCCACCACTTCCTTTGTAAATACAGAGCAAAATGTTTGTTTAGTATCTCTGCCTTTTCACAGTCACCCTCTGCCCACCCTCCCCCTTTATTAAGCCTCACTATCCCTCCCTTGGTCTTCCTTCGCTCCCTGATGTACCTATAAAAGGTTTTATCCCCCTTCTTAACGGAGTTGGCTATCTTTTCCTCAGTTTGGGCCTTTGCTGTTCTGACTGCCTTCCCAGCTTCCTTTTGCTTTAACTGATACAGTTCTCTCTCCTGCTCCTTCTGTGATTCCTTGTACTTCCTGAAAGCTTCCTTTTTCTCTTGCACCTTCACTGCCACTTCCTTTGAGAACCATAGTGGTTTCTTACATCATTTAGTTTTGTTTATTTGCTTCACACAAAGGCTAGTTACCTCTGTGATGGCAGTTTTTATTATTCCGCATTGTTCTTCCACCCCTCCTTCCTGCCCATTTGCTAGTGCTTTCCTTAGGCACTCACCCATTTTAGCAAATCTGCCCTCCTAAAGTCAGTACCTTTGCCTTTGTGTAAACCGACTCTATTGCTGTGTTTGTGTGAACCATACTGTTCGATGGTACGCTAGTTCCCAGATGGCTACTCTCACATCTGTGATCCTCTCTTCATCTCCATTTGAGAGAACCAGGTCTAAGATTGCTCCCTCTCGAGTGGGCTCCAATACTAGTTGTCTAAGGCATGCCCCTTGTAGGGCATCTAGAATAACCCCACTCTTCGGAGTGGCTGCTGCAACTGCACTCCAGTTAACATCTGGCATGTTCAGATCGCCCATCAGCAATATCTCACCTTTTTCTGCCTTACTAAGTATACTTTCTATCATTTCCTTGTCTATTTCCTCCCCCTGAGAAGGGGGTCTGTATACAACCCCTGTGTGGATTGTGGTGCCATTGCCAGTCTCCAAATTTACCCACAGTGCTTCTTCTCCTCCCTGTTTTCCCTTTTGTTCTGCTGCGTTGATTCCTTCCCTTTTGTAAAGAGCTACTCCTCCTCCTCTATTACCCTCTCTGTCCCTCCTGTAGATAGTGTATCCTGGTATGTTTATGTCCCAGTCATGGTTTTGTGTGAACCATGTTTCTGTGACTGCCACGATATCCAGATGTTCCTCCTCCATCAAGGCCACTAATTCAGGAAGCTTGTTACTCAGACTACGAGCATTGGTACTCATTGCTTTCCATTTTTTGATGGCTTTACCTTCAGTTGCAGCAATGTGGAAAAATGATTTCTACAACACAATATAATTTTATAAATATAGTTTTCTTTCTGAGGAAAAAAATCAAATAAATAGTAAACATAAATCAAAGTTGTGGAGGACTTTTTCGTAAATCAAATGACTGATAAAATACATACACTTTATTATTAAACATGCATTAAAAAGGGTGGAGAACTTTTCCATAACAAAAGACAATAAAAATATATAGATTCTAGTTGTATTAAATTTACACACACACACACACACTGTGTGTGTGTGTGTGTGTGTGGCACGTGCATGTGTGTGTTATATACAGTATAAAAAACCAAAATTATTTACATAATGAAATGCATTAAACATCGTACCAATACATCGGAAGGCAGTCATGGCAAAGGATGTTTGCTGTTTCATACCATCCAAAGTATTGGGCACAGTGACATAGTTTCAGTGGCAGCTGCCATGTTCCCCATTTGTGTTTTCATGGTCGTGAGGGCAGCTTCCACTACACCTATGTTGTTACAGAGGTCCCTCATCATCTGGGCTTGTTGCTGCTGGTGTAGGCTGATTCTCTGTAGGTGAATGAAGTGCCATTGGAAAACTTCTTTGGCTCCCACGAGACAAAAGAAACAATTACTTTCATGCTTTATACATACATTTTTCTGCTCTGTTTAGGTTTTGTTGCATCTTATTATAATGTGGTGTTTAAAAACCACAACAAATCCAATACATTTATCGCTTAAAGCACATCACTTAACTGTTAATTTATTATTTAGAAGTTGCATGGTTTGTCAGCAGCCTACTGTAATGCATGTAGCAACACCTTCATTAAATGAAAATACTAAGTTATTCTATTAAAATAAACTTTCTTAACAGTTTAAAACAAATAAAACCACAACAAAGTATTGTTTCTTTAAACAGTATTGTGCTTCTTGTGTTCATTCATAGATCCTTGGCATTTGTCACAAAGCTCACCTACTGTTTCTTGAAAGGACCGAAGTAAAGGAAAAAAACACCTTTTTTCTTTGAACAACAAAAGGAAATTTCTATTTCAGAAGTGTCGATACTGATTTTAGGGTAACTCTCTTTTTGTAGAAGATGATGGTACTCAAATCAGTCAGCTTCAGAACTGGACATGAGGGACATTTGGGGGATGATGGGGGAGCAGGAACACCTTGCTACTTCTGTGGCTTGGTTGTAATATGGCAAAGTACAGTATGTTGTTCATTAAGTTATGTATTTTATAAATTTGTGTTTCACTTATATTTTAATTATTACATACACTACATCGTGATTCTGAAATTATTTCAGGCACTTATCCAGTCTGAATATGCTGTTATATTGTAGTTACTGTACAGAGAATGCAAATAATTATATATAGAATAATGCATGGGTAGGTGTGCATAATGAGAATATAATTACCGGCTCTGCCTTTTTCCCATAGGGAAACCGTGGCGTAATTTGCCGTTATAAAGGAGCATTTATAACGGCAAGCACGTGCACAGCTTCCCTTGGTTTGCACATGTGCCCGCTAGTTTGTCCCCTCACGCCACTTGCCTCTCACCGCTTTCATCTTCGGCGAAATTCAGCCTCCACGCCATAGGAATTTGGCAGTAGGTTAGTTCTTTTTTTAAAAGTGGTATTTTTCCAAATACAGAGGGACACCAGAACAGCTGAAAACAAAAAATAAATCTGCCAGGCTACTGACAAAAAACGGACCAGAGCGTGGCAGCACCAGAACGTCCGGAGGAACATCTTGTATTTTATATAATTGCTGAGGCAAAAAAGGCAAACCTGGCAATTATATAAAATAAAAAATGGGCCGGAGTGTCAAACTCGATTTTTACACACACCCTCATTGTGGGATGCTTTTCACAAACCCCTCGGGCTTCACCCTCGGGGTTTATGTAGCATCCCACAACTCGAGTGTGTGTAAAATCTCATTACACACCCCGACCCATACTTTATTCTATATATTACACATACCCAAGGTGTGGGATGCTACGTAGACCCCGAAAGAGAAGTTTGAGGGGTATATACAAGCATCCCCAAACTGAGGGTGTGTGTAAAATTCAAGTTTTACACACCTACCCATGCATTTTTTTATATAATTGCTGTGTTCCATTTTTTTGCCCTCAAGGATTACAGATAGAAAATGCTTCTGCATTAAAAAAATAACAGAAATAAAATATGTTCCTGCATATTGAGGAACTCTTTTGTTTTTGAAACAGTCAATAGGTTAACTGATTTTGGTTGGCAAACTCATTAAACTGTCAGTTTTAAAACATTTTAATCCTAAACATGTACAGAACTCACTGAAAACAGCACAAGTAGCTTTCAAGTCCTTGTCTCCCAGAATGTTTTTAGCTTACTGATCGAAGTTTAAAAGTGTTAGCAACATTTACTTCTGAAAACACGTTTTAAAGAGTCTGTTTTCTTTTTTAACAGGTTGTAAGTCCACTTGTAAAACAGAATGGAATTGCACTATAATAACTGGTGACCCCCAATATCAACCTGTTTTTGAGACTTGTAAAAAGTCATATCAACCTGTGAGTTGATATGACAAGTCATATCAACCCACAAAAGTCGCGCAAGAATTGTGCAACGGCGCAAAGCCAGCGCAAAAGTCATGTTTACCTGCACAAACAGTGCAAATACCAGTAATTATAAAAATAAAAGTTAGTCAAGTGTGTCTTATGGATTTTTTATACACCCTTTGTGTGTGATGATTGTAAACTTCCTGAGCCGCCTCCGAGGTTTACGGGTCATCACACACCTCGGGTGTGTAAAAAAAATCCATATCACACACTTGCCTATCCATTATTCTATATTTCCACCACATCCCTTTCTAATCTCACACTGTTTGTCTAGCAAGTAACCTGGTTACCATAGAAACCTGATTTTGTTCCATTTTAAAAGAGGATTTAAAACATGTTCAAAAAAAGAAAAAAGACTATCTAAAATCCATTCTCAGTAGTGAAATGTGTCTAACACCTTATCTATGAGTTAAAAAACGATGATGTGGGAGACATACTTCAAAGCTACTCATGCTGTTTTGTGTTAGTTCTGATCACAAGCTTTTTCTGATTTAGGTCTTTTGCATGTTAATCTGGATTCAGAAAAGTCTGGGACAGCATCTGCTAAACAAGACTGAGACAGCGCTTTTTAAAGAGAGTGAGACATCATCTGTTAAAGAGACTGAAGCAGCGTCTGTTAGGACACCTAGAATGGAGCAATGACTGTTGGTGGGGGTTTCACAGTGCCACAAACAGTGATTTACATGGGCAACTGTGACTCATGGACTTTTCATACAGAAAGCCAACGCATGTTTGCCAGTATAACCAGCTGGTTATAACAACAAATTATAATTGGCTTTCTCTATGGGAATAAATGGAGCTCAGTTATTACATTGTTTTTACAGATAGCAAACATATTTGAGTTTATAAAGAGAAGTGAGTTAAAATTAAGAATATTGTACATAAAACTGCAATGCTGCAAATAATGTATTTCTTATGCTAATGCTGACTTTGCAGATATATGTCTATAGTAGCACAATATTATGAATAAAGGTGAGGAGTATAATATTTTTAGTGGACTGTCTTTATATTAGAGTGACACCTTAGTGCCATAGCAGTTATTACTTATGTTTTTGATTGTGGGTTTCAGGTTCTGGAGTTTCCTTGGGATGGGGGAGATGTCCTCTTTTCTTATGGGCTGGAAATATCTCTCTATACTTTAACTTTTCATAGACAACATTTTCCTGTATGACAGTAATAACTATTTAGTTTTACAATTGCAGTAAGTTCACTTGCAGTTTTACATGTTAACATCCAAGCAAGCAGCTGGCCTGGTGGGACTGAGGTTTGAGGCACTGGATGCCACACCTCGCGCCATGCCGTCGACTCAGGTTTAGGGACAGACCTGGTTCACTGGGGGTCGGCAGGGGAGGGGGAGGATTGAGCATCTGGAGGACTGTTCTTTTCTCCCAGGGTGGGTTGACGGGGATTCACGGTGCAGTAGTGGCCTCTGGTGGAGACCGGAGGTAGCACTAGCATCAGGACATAGAAGGGGTAGGACAATGGCAGGATCTAGTGGCATGAGGTGCTGATGTATGGCCATGAAGGAAGCCATTGCACACCACTTCCTGAGGGGGAAACTACTGTAGAAAAGCCCCCACCTTGCCAGTAGGCGAAGACGGGATCAGTGGTCGGCCCCATGTTCAGTGCTGGGCTTTTCTAGCCCCTGCTTCTGGTTTCCCTCCTCCTCTCAGTCACTCTACTAGATTATAGATAGAGCCCCGGAGGAGTTGGCAGCCTTGCCCAGGGGATCAGGCTCTGGGATCGTGTGGCCAAGTAAGGTAGGAGTGGAGAAGGCCACCCAGAGAGCAGCGGATCGGAGGCTTCAGGCGGACAGCAGAGCTAAGCCAAGAATCCATGCAGGGGAGAGTCTGATAGGTGTGAGAGATAAAAGAAAGTCTACAAAAAAAAAATCCAAGCATGCAAGATTTCCTGTTTGGGGAGAGAAGTGTACTATATAAAACAATTGTTTAATAGCTAATAATTAATGACATAACAGTTGTTCATTTTTATTGTTAGTCTGGAAGGTGACAGTGTTGTTGATTTATCAGTGGGTCAACTGGGTTGTAGATTTGTTATATGATATAGTTTTAAATATATGAAATATACTTACTACGCTGAGATTTGGCATATTTCTTAGGTTCAGTGGGAAGGGTTGGTGTGGTTTTGGTAGGTTCTGAGAAAAGTAAAAGAAAAGATAAAGATTTATCAGGTGAGTTATGATTTGTTTCTAGTATACTATAACTACTGTATATACAGGATATACAGTAGTATACTATATCTACTGTATATACCTATGCAAACATTGAACAATATAATCTGTCAGTGGAAAATGACTGCTTGGCCCAGATAGACTGCCCAAGTGTCCCCTGCCAGTTCTGTGTTTATACACTATAACTGGTTTTACTAATCTCAGCATCCTACTTTCCTCCTTGACTATGTTTTAATATTTCCCCTTTCTTTATCCAACGTATTGCTGAACTTTTCTTTTATATTTTAATTTTAAGTATGTTAGGTGATAGCGTGGTTTATTTATCACTGGGTTGGCTGGGTTGTACATTTGTTGTATGATATAGTTCTTGAAAAAATATATGAAATATTGTTACTAGGTTGAGGTTTGGCAGATTTCCATATGCTGACTTGGTAGCAACATTTCAATAACAAAGTACACTACAGCAGCAAGTCACTGTTGCCACTGTAATGTACCCGCGGGACCCCGGCACTACTTTCTCCAGGGTTTACCCCCTCCCTGAATCAACTCAGACCTGGAGTTGACAATCCTTAGTTACAGGGGGTGCACGGGTGATTGGGGGTGCGAAGCCCCCTGAAAAAAATAGACTTATGCAGTCCACGACTTGCAGTCAATATAAATCTGTCACTGTATGGGCCTGTCGGAAAAAATTTGCCGCCTCCGTGTCATGGATCTGCAGAATTCATAGATTCAGTAAGAAGGGCTGGATGTTGGTGTAGTGAGATTTTAGTAGGTTCTGAGAACAGGAAAAAGACAACGTAAAGATTTATTAGACGAGTTGTGATTTATTTCTGATATATCCATATATTTATGCATACACTGAGTGATAAAATCTGTCCCTGGGAAAAGGACCACTTGGCCCAGCTAATCTGCCCAATGTTCCCTGTCCAGTCTGCCTTTATACAATATATCTGGTCTTTGGCATTCTTCTGTCCTTGTCTATGTTTGAATATATCCCTGTCTTTATCCAACACACTGTTACACATTTCTTCTATATTTTAATTGTAAGTTTGGTACCGAGGGTGACAGTGTGGCTGATTGGGTCAGCTGGGTTGTACATTTTTTTTAAAGGAAATCATTTTTAATATATGAAATATACTTAATAGGTTGGGTTTGGCAGGTTTCTTAGGTTCATTGGGAAGGGTTGATTGTTGAAGTGGTAAGGGTTTGGTAGGTTCTAAGAACAGAAAAAGACAAGCTATAGATGTATTTGATGAGTTAGGATTTGTTTCTAATATGCTGTTATGTAATATATCTATGCATACACTGAACAATGTAATCTGTCACTGGAAAAGGACCTCTTGGCCCAGTTTATCTGCACAAGTGTTCCCTGCTTATTCTGCCTTTATACAATACAGCTCGTCTCTGGCATTCTTTTCTTCTGCCTGCCTGTGTTTGAATATATCCTTGTCTTTATTCAACACATTGTTGAACATTTCTTCTACATTTTAATTGTGGGGGTGGCAGATGATAGTGTGGTTGGCTCATCACTGGGTCAGTTGGGTTGTACATTCATTACAGGATTTACAGGATATAGCTCTTAATAAATGAAATATTCCTACTACGCTGGGGTTCAGCAGATTTCTTAGATATGGTGGGGAGGGTTGGTTGCTGGGGTGGTGTGGTTTTGGTAGGTTCTGAGAAAAGTCAGACAATATATAGATTTAGCAGATGAGTTACAATTTATTGGTAATATATCTATATATCTATGCAAACACCGAATGCTGTAATCTGTCGATGAAAAAAGACCATTTGCTCAGCTAGTCTGCCCAAGTGTTCCTTCCATATTCTTCCTTTGTACACTGTAAGTGGTCATTTTTATAGACACAGTCTCATTGCCCAGTAATAATAGTTGTTTGATGGCTGGGACTGCTGGACTAGTGGTAGTAGTCATGTATTAAATGATGCGTATCGTCTTCCTATTAGTGAATGGCCTCTCTTACTCATTTGTTTAAGTTTTGCTTTATCACAGAACAAAAACACATTTTCTTGGGTTTGCTTATGGTTTTTCATATTGCATTTGCTTAATTGTTTGGGGTTCTTTAGGTCTTGTAAGTTTGGTGGGTTGGGTTGACTGCGTTGAGGCTTGGTATGGGTGGATTCTGTAAAATATGTAAGAAAAGGAGATAGATTTAATAAATGTTTGCATGTTACATGTAATATTTTTACAGACAATAACCTAATATGTTTTATCTAGTGACACTTCTATAATTTATCTAGCTACAAATGTATTTGCTATGTAACTTCAAGGGGAACAGTCTCATTAAATAATAATAATACTTGATATGCAGTTATGATAATGTTGGTATAAAAAGATAATTGGTTATGTTATTCTGCTCTCTGTCTATATAAAATGCAACATGACTTGATGCAGACAACAGAGAATCATAGAAACAGAGAACTGACTAGCAGAAGAGGACTAACTGATATGCTCAGTTTGTCCAGATGTGTGTCTAGTTTGTATCTACAGACCCCAACTGGTGTCCGGTGAAGCTCCATCCTTCTTGCCTAATAAGAGAGTTAAGATTGAACTGCACACAGGTAGTGAGGCTTTGGCAGAAGAACACTGGTGGAAACATTCAGATTTGTATGGATTTTAATTAAATATGCTGATCAGAAGAGGAAAGGGATGTGGCTTGGTCCACCCGTTCAGTGGGGTGCTCAAATCCTTGTCCAGCGGAATGAGAACAATTAAAGAGAAAATCTTTTATTATGTTTTTTTAAAATGTAGTTATTTATATACATATCATATAGTAATTTCCGTATGTTTTGTTCTAAATGAGTTACAATTGGTTTACCTTCTTTATTAAATTAACATCATTCCTATGAATGCTGTATTTGTTTTGATCACGGTTTCAGTGGCTTGGTAGGTAGGATGATTCCTTGTGAGATGAAAAGATTAGAAGGTAATGAATTCTAGCCCCTCTATAGGTACTTGAAGTAATATTCAGAACTGATAGTGTTGTGCAGTATGAGATGGATACTATACTGCTGAGGTCCCTTCTCCCTATCTCTGGTCATTGTTCAGGTGGAATTAGAATATTTCATGGCAGCTATTGATTAAGAGTAATTAATTTTGTCCAGGGTTATGAACAACTTTTTGATCATCTATACAATATATTCCTATAATGGGAAGGCTTAAGCCCGAGGCTCAATGTAGGGAACTAGCTCCTCCCACATACCCAATAAAGGCCAGCCTCCCTCAGCAGTTCCCTGCTTAGCATGTTGTGAAATACCTCCCCTCACAGCACTAGTGACTCCTGCGTGGCTTGTGGGCTGTGCCTCCTTAGTTTCTCCGGCTCATCCCTACTTCCTCTCCCCCCTTCCCCTCTCCTTGTCCCACTGTTTCTCACCTCTTTCCCTGCTCCTCTAGTGCCTGTTTTCCCCTTTGGGCCTCTGTTCTGGTGCTCCTCTCCCATTCCCCTGCCCTCTCCCCCTTCCCTCTCCTTGTCCACTGTTTCTCACCTCTTTCCCTGCTCCTCTAGTGCCTGTTTTCCCCTTTGGGCCTCTGTTCTGGTGCTCCTCCCATTCCCCTGCTCTCCCCCTTCCCTCTCCTTGTCCCACTGTTTCTCACCTCTTTCCCTGCTCCTCTAGTGCCTGTTTTCCCCTTTTGGACCTCTGTTCTGGTGCTCCTCCCCATTCCCCTCTCCCCAGCCATTTCTGTTCTCCTTCCCCATGCTCTCCTCCGTCCCTTCCCCGTTCTTGCACTGTTGTGTAGTCTCCATTCCCTTCCTCCTTCATTCTGCCTCTCCTCCCTTGTCTGTTACGTTTGTATTTCTTTGGTTTTCCCCTGTTTTTGACCTGTCATCTCATTTCCCTGTTGGTGCTTCTGGGGTGTGACATCATCCCCTGGTGCTTCCCTCGTGGCTTGAACTTACGTTTTTGTTCTGGATGGGAGCCGGTGAGAACTCTACTACCCTACAGTTGTTTTAGCAGGTTTGGGGCTTACTGACACCTTGTCTGACTGGTACTCATGGCTCGGCTTCCTTTTAACCATTCTATAAGGACTGCAGGATTTTTTTTTTATTATTTTAGTCTTTGGTAACCGGGTAAGGCCCACTAGGCACAAGTGCCTGTTTTCAGGGGTGATCTGGGAGCACTGGATGGTTAAGTGACTTGCTCAGAGTCACACAGTATGCAGGTGGAGGTTGTGAGAATCAAACCCAGGTCTGGTCTTCTGTAAGTACCAAGTTTGTTCACAGCTCATTACTATAACCTCTAGGCTATACTGCCAGCCCAGGATCACACAGGTGACTTTCCCATACTGATTAATTTACTTGGTGCTCAAGGGCCACTTGTGAGTTCCCTGGCTCTACTGTCTTCGGCTGTTTTTTTTTGAATTCCTGTCTTTTGTTAGGGGTGCCATTGCTGGGGGCAGTGGTTTTATTCTGACAATTATGGCCCTGGGGTGGTGTCTATAGCCACTGCCTGCATGTTGATAGTACCCGTCCCTGGGTGCCTGACACGTTTGTTGTGCTGCCATGTTTTCTGACAGGAGCACTATTATTTCCCTGTGCTTTTTCTATCATGGTGTTAATGCATTTGGGTCTTTGCTGTTCCGTGTGCAAGTTTCTGTTTCTTAGTTCCTTTTTTGCCACTGTGCCTCTGAGGGGTCCTCTGCCTGCTGCTACTTCTGCATTTTAGGATAGTGCTCCTGCATCCCAACACATCATCTATTTTTTCTGCCTCACTTCCTTTCCCATACTACTTACCAAATGCAAACCAACCAAAAAAACATTTTCCCAACCTCTCTCCGACCGCCTCCTCCCCCCACCTGCTGTTCAGATCTTCTTGTTTGGAGCCCTCCGCCCTGTCCTCCATTTCCACTTAACCTCTGCCCCTGGCTTGCCACCTGTCTTTTCCCTCAACATGCTGCTTGTGTTTTCCTGCTGTGACCCTCTGGTGTTCTTGTGGCCTGCTGGTGATGACCCCAATTTGCCTTCACCTCCTGATCCCCTCCCGTCCCTCATTCTTGCCCTTTTTGGCACTTGCTCCCCATTTTTTTTCTTTTGGGCTCTCCCCTCACACCGGCACTCCGCCTCCATTGCCATTCCTTCCTATTCCACCAGCCCTGAGCCACGTTTAACATGGTCTTATGCCTGAAATTCCTCAGCAGATATTGCACTCAGTCATCTATCCCACACGACTGTCCCCTGCAGTTTTGTCTACCACCGATGCTACCCACGCCTTTACCACATTTGTACTATTTATTGGTCTCAGAGTCAGTATACCCTGCTCAGCCTATAGTTTATAACTTTAACCCATTGTACCCCTAGTAATTTATACCCTTCCCTCCCGCATAATCACCTGCCTCCTCCACCTTTGCAGATTGGGTGCCTGCCCAATCCTAACTCCCCTTCGGATCCCACATAGTGTTTCCTCTGTCTATTTTCTAATGATGTTTTCATTCCTATATCTTCCTGTAATATGTGGCATCATCCGTTATTTGTCATTTATTTGTTTCATCCGTTTCAGGTTCCCTTTGTGCTCATCTTCCTCTTGTTCCCTACCTCCATTCCCTTTGTCCTGCTCCCTTTTGTTCACTCCTCATTTCCAAGGCCACTGTTTTTCGGTTTTTACCAGAAAACCTAGTAAAATTCCGGAATTAGGGCTGCCTGAACACCGGTAAAAACAAAGATTTCATGGAATCTGCCATTTTATACTAGATCAGTAATTCTACAAAACTTGTATTTTTTTTTTATAATTGCTTCCTGAACTATTTTTCAATTTGCTTTATTTAATGCTCTGTATATTAAGCCTTATTTTATTCTGATTATTTATACACATACTAAAATAATGACAGCAGAATCCCGGTAAAATCCGGAAATTAGAATAACAATCACCGGTGCAATTCCGGAACTGAAGTATTGAAAATGGAATTTCAATGTTTTAATCACCGTAAATCAGTGGCCTTGCTCATTTCCCTCATAGCAGTTTGCTGCCCTTTCCTTGCTCAGACCATACCAGCAGTTTTCCAGTCTCCATTCCAAACTCTGCCTTCTGAGGCACTGAGAGTAGGTAGGCTTTCCATGTCTGCCAGGGATGTGAGTCCATTTCAATCCATCTACCATTTTACCCCGCTGGATGCTTTTCCATCAACTACCAGTCTTACTAGCAACCTGACATCCTCTATCACTAACTTTGCCTTCTGCGGTATTGAGTGAAGGTAGACTTGCCCAATCTACCAGCGATGGGAGCATGTTTCCTCAACTTCATTGTCAACTGATCCCATATCATGCCACCCGCTCATAGTCTCTGTCCCGAACTTTGCCTGGCATGGCATCAAGTAAAGGTCAGCTCGCCCAACTGCCAGGGATGGGAGCCTATGTCCTCCATCTATTGTCTCAGACTACTGCATCCTCTACCTGCTATCTGGTTGCCACTTCCCTTCAGGAAAGGGACCCCTATACCCTATCAATCTCCAATCTCCTGACTCATCCAACTACATTCTATACCAGCATTTTGAGCTCACCACTTCCCTATGGGAATGATACCACTGTACTCCATCATATCATCTGCCTGCAGCCTGAACCAGCAATCTGGGTTCACAACTTCCCTTCTGGAATGGGACTACCATACCCCTTCAGTCTCCTGCCTCATCCACACAAATTCTCTGCCAGTGAGCCAAACTTGACACTTCTTTCAGGAATGGAACCTGTGCTGTCAGCCTTTGAGCACCTGTCCCTGAGCCTTGCCAACAGCCTCTGCTGCATGTCCTTCCCAGTCTCTCGAGCCTTCTTACTTTGATCCTTCAGCCTATTCCCAGGATTCAGCCTCCAGTTACACTCTGGACGTACGGATTGCTTTGGCCTCATTGTGGCTCTTCCCTTTCTGCCTCCTGTGCTTGGTTCTTGTAGCACCTGGGATTTCCGTACTTGCCCTCACCTTTGGTCTCCTTATGTTCTGGATTTGGACCTGGCTAGCTTGTTTAGTCTCGACTTCCACCCTGTCCTTTAGACTCAGGACTTCATTGTTGCTTGCCTTCCACTGGTCATCTGGTGCTCCTATGCATTGTTGTCTGAGACTTGCCTTTCAGCTCAGCCTCCTCCAGTCTCCAGGCCTTTCAGCTTCATCCTGCCACCTCTCCCATCATTGCTCCCTCGGACATTCCTGTTCCCCTGCTGCCTTCATCTTGGACTTGTTTCTGCCTGCATTCTCGCTTGCCTCCCTCTGGACATATGACAGTTTGCAAGTCTTCAGGGATGGGAGCCCGAGCCTTTCTACAGTTGTTCCCCTCATGCTCCCCGTTATCTAGCATCAGTGGTTTGCTACCAGTGATTCCAGTTTGCCATCTCCTTTGGGGGTGAGCATATCATACCCTGTGTCCATTGCTCCATTGCTGTCAGCAATTACCATTCATTTCCCACGGAGGTAGGAACCTCATGCCTTAACTCTGCAGCACCTTGTACCTGGATCCTCCTCTTAGTTTTACCTGGATCTACTGCCCGGGATCCTTTTAGTTTTCCTTTCTCCCATTTACCCATTTCATGGCATTACCTCCTGTCTGATACCTTACCTGCACCTTCCGAAATGCTGCTGCTCAGCCTCAGCAGATTTCCATTCACGCTCCATCCTCCAGTAAGTGGACTTCAACATCGACCTTTCCATCAATGATAGAGCTTTTCCTTGCTACAGTGCTGATCTGGAACCTGAGTCTACACCTCCCCTTTGCTGCTGCTGCTGCTTCTGCTTCTACCCAGTCCTCTTCAATCCACATCCTGTTCACCAGTCAAGCTCACAACTTCCAAACCTGATTCCTCTGGACATTCTCCTCCATCCTCCTGTGAATCCTACTCTCTCCAGCCTCCAAGGTCATATTTGCTGGGCAGGCTGTACTTGGTATCCCTCCTCATCTCCTCTCAGGAGGTAGTTGTCATTGGCTGACCTGCCGTCATGATGGGCAAATTCCTTCCCACCACCCTGGTGGCTCTGGGCTCCTCCACATTTGCTGCTCTGTATTTTTGGGTGTTTCTCATGACTGCCGATGATCAGAATCCACTCACCAGTTCATTTACTTCTACCGGTTCATCCGTCTCATACCCCTACCAACTCTCCAGTATTATTCCTTAAATATTCCATTTAATTCTCACAGTATGGACGTCCCCACCTCCTGATGTCTTCCACAGAATCCAAGCTCTACTGGAGTATTCTTCATGCCTGTTTTGTCTCACTGGACTTGTGAACTTTTCCCTCCTGGGACACCAAGTCACTTCTCCTAGGCCTATGGATATCACCTTACTTCAAGAAGTTATCTACACATCTTCATTACAAAACTCTTCACCAGTCACCTATCTAATAGTCTTCCCATATCACCTGACAGGATATATCACCTTTGTACACATTCCAGCAATACAACTACCAAGAGCAGGTCTTCATTGAATTCATTATCTTGCATCTCCCAACTGACCTGGCTATCATGCTATCTTGATTACACTCCTCAACAATCTCCTTTGGACTATGCAGTCAGTGCGCCCTTTTTATTCCATTTCACCGTCAACTTCTTATTGTCTTGCCAGTCACTAGACTCAGTCAAAGACCCCTCATTCAGGCACTCTCACAGCATACTTTTACCGAATTCACCAGCAAGCCAACTCCACAAGGACCACACAAGCTCTTGCCATTGGACTATAATGCTATAGCAACAACTGTATCCACCATCCTGCACTAGCAGTCCTTCCTAATATCTGCCCATCCATGATCTCACTATTGCACCTGTAACTGGCTTTAAACCTGGATTCCATCATACTGAACATTTCAATTATTCCCATCGGTATCCAATCACTGTCTTTACAGTATATTTCATCCATGCCTTCATTGGTCTGAAATAACTCAGTTACCCTCTCCTACTAGATACCCAAAGTCTCACTCTCCCAGAATCCTTGATTGTCTCCCTATTGATGCCTATATAATGAAACATTGTGGATTTATTGAACTCAAGGCCGTTAGACTCTACTCGAATGTTAGCACTTTTACTATTAAATTGTCCAGCTTTCGTTCCATTCCTACATTTCTTTCCAAACAAGTACTGAGGACAAGCGCTTCCAAGAACCTTGCAATCAACTGAAACATTTGCCAGTCTACAAAAGAATCTAAGCTTCATATCTGGCTTTCACCTTCTCAAAGTCCAACTGATTATCTCAAGGATCGAATATTTAATTGTATATCCAGTTACTGAGTCTGGCAGCCCATCTAAACAAACTTGTCCTCCCCATGCTCACATTAAGTCAGTACCTTCACCAAATACCAACTAATATCACAAATAAATTCTGGACCTTGTTCAAAGACGTTCTTAAGACTGAATCTATCTCTTCAACCTCAAGAATCGACCCTCCTGAAGTCACCATGCAACAGACTCAGAAGATTGAACTTCATCACTATGAACATTACACCCTACTCCAAAACTAAAACTATTTCTAAGCTTTTTCATCTCCTCTTAGTTTGCCCTGAGAGTGGGAAGGTCAGTGGCCATGGATCCTCAGAGGTTTCCTCCACCTGTTTTTTTTTCCTCTCCTGCGTGCTACTAGTCATACTCACTGTGAGTTGGAGGAGGTAATCTTTTGGGCCTTCTATTCTCTACTTGCTGCCTGGCTTACCTACCAAGGGTGGGAATAGAAAAAGACCAAAGTTCAAACCTAGATGTATACACAAGCACTACCCTATTCACCAAAACTTTTAATTGGTGGGACTAAAGCCTGAGGTTCAATGTGGGGGAATAGCTCCTCTCACATCCCCAATAAAGGACAGCCTCCCTCAGCAGTTCCCTGCTTAGCACATTGTGAAAGAACCCACCATCCTCCAGTGCCTACTCCTCCTTTTCCAGCACTCTACTCACCCTTGGTGCTGCTGGGCCTTCTATTTGGCTTACTTACCGAGGGTGGGAACAGAGAGAGTCCAAAGTTCAAACCTATATGTATGCACAAGCACTACTCTGTTCTCTAAACATTTAACATGTCACTGAGGTACACGCAAAAGTGCAGCATCACAATTTGGTGTCACTTGATCATTTAAAACTTACAGATAAGTAAAATGCATATTTACCTCTTGTATTCTCCTCCTCACAGGGGGGACCCTCCACTTCCAGATGTTGCTCAGCATCATCAAAATCTCTCTCTCTGCTTCTATCTCTTCCTTGGAGAAGGAGGTAGAGCTGGACTTTTGAGCACTGGAGGAAGTTGAGGGATCAGGGAGAGTTTCCCTCTTTGCCAGCTAGGAGTCTTTAACACTGTTCTGCTACAAAGAGGGAAACAAATATTGCATCCTTTTTGTTATACAACTGTATTATCGACAACTACAAACCACATTTGAGCAGGTCATGCCCAAAGATGGAAGTTACTAACACTCTCTTACTGATATCCAAACAGTTGTAATCATGTACTGTATCTTTAGTGGTTGCAGGACCATAGCTGTGCCTTAGGCCTTAAACTAATTGAGGTTGTTCCATTATATTAATATTGCCACACATCTGATTGATTATGCATTAAGTCACACAAAAAACAATTTTTAAGTAATGTGATGTAAGTTACCTAGCAAAAAGTTAACTACAGTGCATAAAAAAGATTACTTGTTTCTATAAAAATGAAAAAAGCTTTCATATACTTTACATAGCAATAACCAGTGGAGTCGTGCCTAGAAAGTGTGTGTGTGTGTGCATATGTGTTTGTGTATTAATAAGGAAAACTAAATTAAGATGGCACAGTACTTAACAGTTTTATGGCATTTCATTCAAAAAGCAATATATTGATGGGAAGGGGGGCCCATGAAACTTCCAGATTGTAATTTCCTGGTCATCTTCCATTTTGCCTTGCAAGATTCCATGACACAATGGGCAGGATTTTCAAATGACTTAGATTGCCACAAGCCCTGGCTATGACAATGATACCATGTATGGGGCTTGCGACAGCCTAATGGGATTTTCTATTCCATGCAGTAATTGCCAGAAATTAGACAGACTTTTTCTGGTCTAACTTATGACAATTCTTGAGGGTCCTTTATGCAGCTTGCAGATGTTTGGGTACAAGCTGTATAGAAGTTGTCAGTGCCCCATGTAAAACCGGCACAGTTGCAGCGATGTGGTTTGGCTCACTGCCAGAACCTACAGTGTCATGGTACAGGGCGTGGTGCAAGCCCTACACCACACTTTGAAAATCCAGCCCAATGTATCTGAGCCTTACTCAGAGATTTAGACACATCGCGGCATATATACTGCAAGGCCACATTTGAAGTCGTCATGACCAGGTACAGATTACCAAATTCCTGCACCAGCTTCACCAGCTCCACAACCTCCTCCACTGTACAGGACTTTGGCACCTTCATGTAGTGATGCATGGGTTTGTTAAAGAAAAGGGGAAACATAAAGTACTCAAACTTAAAGAAATAGCCTTTTTAAAGAAAAAAGCTAAATAAGATTTTTAAATGAAAAAAATGTATAAAGTTGGAGTAGTAAATTTAGAAAAACAAAGTTTTGTTTTGTCTTGTGGTTTATCTCTCTCCCTGCTGCTTTCCTTTCATTAGATCTTTCTGAGGCTGATTCCGCTATCAGAATGGTAGTTAATGGTGTAGAGTGACTGGTTTTGGGGGGGGGGGGTGAACAAGTGGTTACTTTTAGTGTTAAAGCAGATTCCACAGTGTCAGTGGTTTAAATGTGTAGTTTTGAGGTATTCATTGTATAGTTTTCGTATTTGAATTTTAACTGAAAGTGAAGTTATACTTGGATACTTTGCGGTTATTAATATTTAATTTCTTAGTTTATTTAAATGTCTATATCTTTTGAATATTTTAATACATTTTACATGTATTTTTACTTTCCTTTTCAGATCATGCAGGGTACTGGAGACAGTATAGCATAGTGGTTAAAGGCACTGAGCTGCAAACTTGGAGACCTGGGTTTGAATCCTATCAGCCCCCACTTGCATACTGTGTGACCCTGAGCAAGTCACTTAACTTCCTTGTGCTCCCAGGTCGCACCTGGAAACAAGCTTCAGCTTAATGTCTCTCTCCTGGTTAAACAAGTTCCCCTTCCCTTCCCTAAATGTGATGTTTAGTCTATCAGTTGGTTGACACATCTCCAGCTGTCTGGCATCTCATATGACTGATCTTTTACATAGAAACACAGAATGTGACTGCAGCTAATGGCCACTGGGCCCATCTAGTCTGCTCACTTCTTTTAGCCTTCATTTTTTGCTGCAGACCCTACTTGATCTACAGCACAGTCTCTTCCTCTCCTATTCCTTATCCGTATGATTCCCTTGTGCCTGTTCCAGGCATTTTCGAACCCCACCACTTTTGTCACTCTCACTACCTCTGCTGGAAGGCTGTTTCAGGTACCCACCACCCTTTCTGTAAAGCAGTACTTCCTTACGTTCTTCCTGAATTTACCCCCCCTCAGCATTATAACATGCCCCCTTGTCCTAGAGCACCTTTTCTCTGAAAATGACCCCTTCTGTAACTCCATTAACCCCTGTGAGGTAATTAAAGGTCTCTATCATATCCTCACTCTCCCTTCTCTCCTCCAGGGAGTACATATTTAGCTCCTTTTGCCTCTCCTTGGAGGCTTTTGATGTAGACCTGCACCATTTTGGTAGCCCTTCTCTGGACCACCACCACTCTGTCTATGTCATTCCTGAGATGTGGTCTCCAGAACTGGACACAGTACTCAAGGTGGCATCTTATCAGTGATCTATATAGAGGCAGCACCACCTCCCTCTTCCAACTGGCGATAGCCATTTCTATGCACTCCAGAATCCCACTAGCCCTTCTGACTTCCTTGTCACACTGACTGGCCACCTTTAGGACATCGGGTATAAAAATTATGCCTAGGTCTCTTTCTTTCTTGGCCTTTGTCAATATCAGTACACCCATTTTGTACTCCACTCCCAGGTTTATATGGCCCAAGTGTATTATTTTTGCAGTTTTTTGCATTAAAACCCATCTACCATACCCTTGACTTCTCTTCCAGTCTTTTCAGATCCCTGCTCATTCTTTCCATAGCCCCCCCATTGAGTGTCCACTCTGTTGCAGATCTTGGTGTCATCCGCAAAGAGGCAGACCTTCCCTTCCAGTTTCTAAAAGGACTGGTCCCAGCACTGATGCCTGAGGTACCATATTGGCCAACCTCCCTTCCTTGGAGCAAACTCTATTTACCATTACCCTCTGTATCCTGTCTGCAAACCAATTTCTTACCCAGGTTACCACCTTATTTCCCACCCCAAGCTGCCAAACTTGCTTACTAGTCTGCTATGTGGAATGGTGTCAAATGCTTCACTGAAATCCGGGTAGGCTATGTCCACTGCTCCTTCCTGATCCATCTCCTTGGTCACCCAAAGAAATCTATCAGATTTTGTTTGGCATGACCTTCCCTCTGTGAAACCATGCTGCCTTCCTTCATGAAACCATGCTGCCTTGGGTCCTGTAATCCGTTGGATACAAGATATGCCACAATCCTTTCCTTTCCTTTAATAGTGTTTCCATTAACTTACTCGCTATTGATGTCAGGCTGACAGGCCTATAATTGCCCCCCTCTTCCTTTCTACCATTTTTTGTGAAGAGGGACTATATCTGCCCTTCTCCAGTCCTCTGAGACCATGTTGGTGCAGCTAGTACTTCCTTGAGCCTCCTCAGCACCATTAGATGTACCCTGTTTCACCCCATAGTTTTGTCTACCTTCAGGTTAGTGAGTGCCTTCCAGACTCTCCACAGAAAATGGTCTAGTGTCCATTTTCCTCCCCTCAAAGCTACTGGTGCCTTTTTGTAGCCCCTTCCCTTCCCTTTCTACTGTGAACACTGAGCAGAAGTATTTGTTCAAGATGTTTGTTTTTCACGATCTCCTTTTGTGCAGTGCCCCCTCACTCTTTAAATATACAATTCCTCCCTTTGTCTTCCTTGTTTTTGCTAACATACTGGTTTTCATGCTATCTTGTTGGAAGGCAGCACCAGGTGAAGACACAGGGCGACCTTTCCCCCTGCAAAATCCTTCCGAAAGGGGTACCTCAAGGTTCAATTTTGGGCCCTCTGTTATTCACAATATACATAAACAATATTGACCACAATATTACATCTGCCAGTATTCACCTATTTGCAGATAATACTGTGCTTTATGTCTCTCGTCCTACCATGGAATCTGCCTACAGGGATTTACAACAATAATTTAATATCCTACAGCAAAATCTACTTCATCTGGAACTTCTGCTCAATGCATGAAAGACAAAAATCATGACCTTCTCTCCATCAACGAATGCGTCTTCCAGATGACATCAACCTGTCAGTATGCATATAGTATCTATACGAACATCTGAAATTTGCCAGCAGATAAAGGCCTAGAGGTCTATCAAGTCTGCTTGAATGTGCAGCTAGCACCCCTTATTCTGTAGCTGACCCACCCTTCCCCTTCATTGACCCTCCCCCTTGTCCTGTCCCAACCCTTTTTGAAGCAGTCCACTGTTCTACTGGATACCACTTCTGCAGATAAAGCATTCCACCCAGCCACCACCCTCTCTGTAAAAAAGTGTCTCCTCATCTCCCTCCTGAACCTTCCTCCCTCCAGTCTCATATCATGACCCCTGGTGTCCCTCCCCTCCCTTACTTTGAACAGCCCCTCTGTACCTGCCTTGTTTATTCCTTTCATATACTTAAAGGTTTCAATCATGTCCCCCCGTCCCTCCTCTACTCCAGTGAGTACATGTTCAACTCCCTCAGCCTCCTCTCGTATGATAAGTCCCCCAGCCCCTTGATCATCTTTTTTGCCCTGCACTGCACCCCCTCCAGTAACTTAATGTCCCTCTTTAGATACGGGCGCCAGTACTGTACGCGGTACTCCCGGTGTGGTCTAACTAATGACCTGTACAGTGGCAGAATCACCTCCTTCCTCCTCGAGGATATACCCCTTGCAATACAACCCAGCATTTTGTTGGCCTTTGCAGCCGCCTTCCTACATTGTGCTGAGTTGTTCATTGACCCTGTAATGAGCATCCTCAGATCCTTCTCCTCCTCTGTCTGGGCTAGCTGCACTCCCCCCAGCTGGTAACTCCTCCTTGGGTTCTTCATCCCAAAATACAGCACCTTGCACTTTTTGGCATTAAACCCCAGTTGCTAGGTGTCTGACCAGGTTTCAAGCTTTGCCAGATCATCCTGCAATCCCTGCCATCCCCCTAGGTCATCCACCACCACTCCTACCTTGGTATCATCAGCAAACAGACTGATCTTGCTCTTGATGTCCAATGATTTGTCTGCAATGAATATCCCAAACAACACTGGCCCCAACACCGAACCCTGTGAAACACCGCTCGTCACTACCCTTGGGTGTGAGAGCTCCCCGACCACCACCACCATCTATTGCCTTCCCTGAAGCCAGTTCCCTACCCATCTCACCAGCTTTGCACCTGCCCTTGTGCCTACTAACTTACTTCCTAGCATTCCATGTGGCACCGAGTTGAATGCCTTACTGAAGTTCAGATACATGACATCCACTGCATGGCCCCTGTGCAGCTGCCTAGATACCCAGTCATAGAACTCCACCAGGTTGGTTTGGCAGGATCTGCCCCATATGAAGCCATGCTGTCTGCTGTCCTGTAGTCCATTGGCCTCTAGGATGGCCATCAGCATCTCCTTCAGGATAGTCTCCATTAGCTTACCCACGATGGATGTGAGGCTCACTGGTCTGTAGTTTCCCGGTTCATCCTTGGGGCCACTCTTGTGGAGGGGCACCGCATGAGCCATCCTCCAGTCCTGAGGTACACACCCCAAATGTAGTGAGGCATTAAATAGGTTTGCCAAGGGTCCTGCAATGATCTCTGCCAGCTCCTTCAGTATCCTGGGGTGGATGCCATCTGGGTCTGGTGCCTTATCCACCCTCAGTGCCTTCAAATCCTCCCGAACTCTGCCCTCCATGATTTCCCCATCTGTCACCCCCTCCCCCCCGTTTCTGCCATTTCTCCCCCCTTGGGTGTCACACCCCTCTTCTCTTTAGTAAATACTGAGCAGAAGTACTCATTTAGTACTTCTGCCTTATCGCACCCTGCTTCCACCCAACCCCCCCTCCTTCCTAATCCTTACTATGTGGTCCTTACAGTTCCTTTTCTCCCTGATGTACCTAAAGAAGTCTTTCTCCCCCTTCTTAATGCCTTATGCCAGCCTAAGTTCTGTAGATGCCTTGGCTCCCCTTACTGCCCTTGTCACCTCCATTGATTCTATCAAGTACTCCTCCCTGTCCTCACCTCTCCCTGTTTTCTTGTACTTCCTAAAGGCAGCTCTTTTTCTCCCTACCTTTTCCATGACCTGCTTGCTCAACCAGCTCAGTTTCTTAGCCCTAGCCTTCTTGCTCTGAGCCTTGCAGCAGGTTTTGGTTACCTCCACTATCCCCAGCTTTATGAGCTCCCACCTCTGGTTGGTGTCTATACTAGATTAAATTCTGGCCAGGTACCCTTTTACCACTTCCCCCATCCTCCCAAAGTTGGCCATCCTGCACTCTTGTGCCAGATTCCACTCTTTCCTTGCCATATCCAATGTGAGCCATATTGAGTGGTGGTCACTCCCTGACAGCGGTTCCTCCACTGTAAGTTCTCTCACAAAGTCCCCATTTGCCAGCACAAGGTCAAGGGTATTCCCTAACCTGGTTGGTTCACTGACCATTTGCAGCAGGAAGCAGTCCTGGAAGGCATCCAGCAGTACCTACTCCCTTCTGTTCCTGGTTGTAGGGGTACTCCAGTCCACTCCTGGCATGTTGAAGTCCCCCACAATCACCACACTACCCTTCTCACAGGTCATCCTGATCTGTCCCGCTAGTCCCCTGTCTAACTCCTCCATCTGAGATGGCGGTTTGTACACCACTCTCATTCTAAGAATCTATTCTTGGAATCCTGGATTTGCATCCAAAAGTGACTCTGTACTACCCTCCTCCCCTTCCTCCCTTACACACTTCAGTCCTTCCTTCACATATAGTGCCACACCTCCTCCTGTCCCAATCACCCTGTCCCTACGAAATAACCTGTACCCTGGTACAGACAGGTCCCAGTCATTGTATTGGGTGGCCCATGTTTCTGTGATGGCTGCAATGTCCACCTCTCCCTATGCCATGAGCACCTGTAACTCTGCAGTTTTCCTCCCAAGGCTCCTAGCATTAAGGGAAACCACCTTCCACCCTATCTATGCTGGGTGAAACCCTGGAAAGGGTGGACAAATTTAAGTATCTAGGCTTCTGGTTGGACTGTAAGCTCTCTTGTATCCCTCATGTTGAAGAACTCTCCAAACAGCTAAAACAAAGGCTGGGATTATTCTTCCACATCAAACGCTTGCTTACCTATGAAGCAAAATTATGATTAGTCAAAACGACATTCCTTCCACTAATTGACTATGCTGACTTTCTTTACAGTCATTGGCCCAAAACTATCCTTACTAAGCTGGACGTCCTGTACCACAGGGCCTTAAAATGTGTGACCAACTCTCCATTTAAAATACACCACTGCTCACTTTACAGCCAACTAGGCTGGACTTCCTTATCCACCAGAAGATGGAGTAATGCCTCCATCTGGACCTTCAAAGCCCTCACCAACAAACTCCCTCTTTACATATCCAGCCTCTTTAAATTGACACCTTGCACATACTCACTTAGGAAATATGATTATATCTTGCTTGATATCCCCCGGGTAAGATCTCGCTTTGGCACCATATCCATTAGCCACGCCTTACCAACTTTGTGGAATTCCCTCCAAAATATCTTAAAATTGACTCCCTTTGTTATCCTATCCTCCTTTAAATCTTTTCTGAAACCTCTGTTGAAGGAAAATTGCCAATGCTATGCCTTAGTATCTCCCCCCTTTGATATTTTATATGGCACTTACCACTATATTTGCCCCTGGCTCTCTCTGCTCCCCTTTTTTACACTCCTGTCTGTCTCTGCCCTGCTACTCCCTGAGCATCTCTCCCTTATATCTTTTTTCCCCTCATCCTATTTATCTTCTACTATGCCTTACCTCTCCTTATGGATCATGCTCTACCTTCCCCCTTACCTACTTCCATTCCATTCATATTATGCAGTTAGCTGCTTACACTTATGTAGATAAGCAAAATCTGAGCAATTTGACTGTACCTTGCTATGTATTACCCATTGTATTGTATGAACTATTGTATATATCTGTAGTGGGTTTTTTTTGTATATTATGTGTGTCCCTCCAGGACCACCTTGCAAATGAGTATCTTGATGGTGTATTTCCTGGTTAAAAATAATCTGAATTGAATTCAGTACTGAAAAAATGTCTTGTCCCCTTTTGCTACTCCCTGAGCTATTCTTTTCTCAGTTTGCTCCTTTGTACTCCTTACTGCTTTGCCTGTCTTTCTTTATTTTTCCTGATACACTTCCCTATCCTCCTCTCCCTGTGTATCATTACACCTTCTGAATGCTACTCTTTTAGCCTTTATCTTTTCTGCTACCTCTTTCAAGAACCACAGTGGTCTCCTCTTTCTTTTGCCTTTGTTTACTTGTTTGACACAGAGATTTGTTTCCTTCAATTTACACTCTTTTAGTTTGCCTACTTTTTCTCCACCTCCCTCCTAAGTCATCTCCCCCTGCCAGGTTATTCCTGAGGCCTTCACCCATCTTCATAAAATCAGCCTATCTGATGTCCAGGATTCTTGCTATTGTGCAGTTGGATTCCGCAGCTGTTCTTATGTTGAATCACACTGTACAATGATCACTGGTTCCCAGATGGCTTCCCACTTTGTTAGTAGTACCAGGTCCAGTACTGCTCCATCATGAGTGGGTTCACTGACTAGTTGCCTGAGGAATGCCCCCTGATGGGAGTCTAGGATGCCCCTGCTTTTAGCTGTTGTCTGGTCACAGCCCAGCTATGGAACTATTGTTTTAGTCTGTTTAAGTTTCAAACTGCTTTCATGCTGTTCTTCTCAGATATATTAAGTGTTCATGAAATTGTTAGTAATTAAATGAAGTCCTGCAAAATGCAGTGATTTTCATTTTGAGAATGATATTTGTGATCATGTTTTGTACTTTACATGGGTTTTAACAGAATGTACATGTTTTACAGTAACTTTGAAATGTATGAAACTCACTTTGCAGTTTCTTTGTGTAAATGTATATTATTGTTTACTTTATATGATGTATTCAGTTGTATATATGTAATGTACAGTATATATTTTATCTACAGTTTTGAGTTATTTAAATAAATGCATTCTTTTGAAATGCAATAGTGGACTTTGTCATTTTGCATCATACAGTATTTTTGTTGATTTTAGTAAAATGTCAGTAAAACACTTTGTTGTGTTGTACATGCATTTTGGAAAAAAGAACAAAAATATTGTGTATTTTTCTTTTAGTCACTAGCTACAGGTTAATCCTAATAATGTAATATTTTAGTAGATTTAGATATATTTTTAACACGTTAGGTGGGGGGGAGGAGGTCAGCTCATCAAGGGCCATCCTGAGATTCACAATAAAAATGCTGTTTCCATAGGGGGTCAGAGGTAAGCCATCCTTTAAATATAACAAATTGTTAGGAAACGTTATATTTTGGTGCCTGATTTCCCCAAGTCATGATTTCTTAGGAAAGCAGATATTTGTCTATTTACTTTTCAGTGGGCATTCTCTGTACCCACCATGCCCTAACCAAATCTAAGGAGCTGTATTGTATGTCTCTGGAATGTTTGCTCAAGTGTAGGTATAAGTTGATGCCAGTGCATACCACCTCTGCCTATCAAAACAATATTACACTCTGGTAGATCAAAACTGATGCATTGGTTCATCTTCTTAAGAAAAGCCTCTCTCTTCTTATCCATGAGGTTCCCACAATCAATGCAGTCTGTTTCTGAGCCATTATATAAATATTGTATGGTCAAGAAAAGTAGATATCATTTATGGATTCTTTATAAAGTGGTATTAATTAATATTTTTACTGGTGGATGTTACCTTTATGATAATGCATCTTTTGTCTTGGGTTTTGCAAGTGTTTGGTTGCAATGTAGCTATTTTTACATTTTGAGGGTTTGGGCTAGTAGTTATCAATCAATATTTATTGAAAGGCAAATTGAGAGTGAAACGCTCTTTTACAATTGCATCCAGTACATAAAAACATGTATGACATAACATACATTACAAAGTTTTATATAAATTATGATAACTACTCAAATATGATAAAATCACCTGTAACAATCGCACCAACTGCACAACAGTTCATTGGATTCTGGTATTAAAATGAGAGCTAGGTAGAAAGACATTCATTTTTAACTTTTTCTGTATTTCATCCCATGTGCATGGTACAGATACAGCAAAGATACTTTCCCCAAATTTTCTTTGATATTTTGGTATGGAGTACTTTGATAAGTTTGCAGATCTAAGCTTATATAAGTATTACTAGATTTGAAATGTAAATGTAACAGATTCAAAAGATAGGAAGGAACTGCCTTTGTTACAAATCTATACACAAATATATACTGTACTAATATATTTGTCTCTGAACAGATAGGGAAATCCATCCAACTGCTGTATATAAACTGCAGTGATATGTTGTGCATGGTAAACCTGTTATAACCCCTATAGTGCTGTGATATAGTGGCTCTAGTGCTCCTAACAATGTTGCTGAGGCACTTCTGCAGTATATATGCAATCACCATAGTCCAGTTGGGATAGGAATAATGAGTTCACTAATTGCTTTCTAATCGGAAGACTAAAATAGGTTTTATTTCAGAGAAAAAGGCTAATATTCTTTTTCATTTATTTGACAAGTTTTGTATGTAGAAATTAAATGTCTGGTCATCTAGAAATATTCCCAAATCTTTGTATGTAGCTACCCTAGTTATTTCATTACCATTGGACGAGGTTATAGTCAGTTGGGATGATTCAATACCCCTCCTGCTAAACAGCACCCACTGGGTTTTCTTTACATTAAGTAATAACCTTAAATCCATAAATTATAACAATTAGCTTAGTTATATAGAATAGATTTTTGACATTTTTAATGTGATCCTTGGGATTAAATTATTATTTCTTGAGATTTGGTTAATTTGTTGTTGAAATTAAGTTTAATTTATATTTTCAAAACAGAGGGATTGGTTAATTTGAGGGACTCAGTCATACATACTTTTTATTATCATACTGCAAGTTTTATAATATTTTAAAGTATTCCACATTTTTTTCATTGGTTGAATTGTGTTACTTAGCCATAACTATTACTTCATTTCTATTGAAGTGGAGTTTGTAGAAGTTTTTTTTCTAGTAACAAGAGGCCATTTTTTAACTGGTCAATTTTGGTTAGGGCTTAGACACTATATAATGGGAACTTGCGTAAGTGGTTGTTCTCTTTTTTTTTGCATTTGAGGTGGTAATGTACTTATTTTTCTATTTATATAGCATAGACATTCAATTGACATGTGATAAGTATTAGAATAATATAGTAGTAATAAGACTTGATTTTATTATGTTGATAGTGAATATAATGCTATACAATTGGATTAGGTATGATGTATTATTACTGTTTTAAAACTAAAATGTGGTGTGGTTGAATTAAAATATATTTTAGACTTCTACAGTGTGCATTAACAATACGTTGTTTCTCTTGAAGTTATATACAGTACTGTTTTTCTAGTCATATTTTGAAAGAATTTAGTTATGTATTGAAGTGACCAAATGTTATTAAAGATGGCCCGAGTTGCCAAAATTAATTTTGCAAAGTAATTCAGGAAGTTCACAAAATTCACAAAGTGAAAATTCATGGACTGGGGACTGTAGGTGAGGTTGCCAAAATTCACCTGTGAAGTTTCTGAAATTCATCTGTGAAGTGGTCAATCCACTCAATTCATGGTGAAACTTCATGAATCTTGGCTAAGCCAAAGTTACTGAAGGCACTGGAAACTTCACAAAGCTTTGCAAAGGCACATTTCAGCCACTTTGTGGCAACTTCACTGGAGAAGTTTAACTTGCTGCATCTTTAAATACTGATGTGGTGTTTTCTCTTGTAGAAACTATTTTGACTGATATGATATTAAGAATTAGGTTAATGTTGTGAAATGTATGAGTTAATCAGTGTGTTAGGCTGGTAGATAATTAAGAACATTTTTGTCTGTATCAAAGTTAGATACAGCATTATTATTTTATTTATCTTTTATGGATTTAGTTTTTTTAGATCTTGTTTTTATTGTATACTACATTTTGAAAGATATAAATCTATATGCATATTCTGTGGTTTGCTACTGCTGATTTTTTTTTTTTTAATTTACATGTACAGTACTTATATTCCTATGGTAGTTTTGGTCATAGTTTTTATAGAATGTACTTTATACAAAAATAATTAAAAATGTGTCATTTGATACAGTTTCAATTGGTATATATATATATATATATATACATATATAGTGCTTTATTAATTGATTGTTTTGGAAAATACTATGATAATATAGTGTATAGTGGAATGCCGTTCTCCATCGAAATCCATCACTTTTAAAATGTTGTTCTGCTGCACTAGTGATGTCCGCAGTGCAGCAGAATGACATTTTGTTCTGCTGCACTGCATACGTCACACACTGTGTCCTCGAGCAGCATCTGACCATTAGGGCTCATTCTATTGACAGAACACACACTCGAAGTAGCAATGTCGGCGGCAGTACTGTCAAAGCCACTATCTGAATAGGATAGATTCATCCTGGATCAGGAAAACAAAAAAAGGCAAATAAAAAAAAAAACAGAGAATGACATACGGCAATTACATAGTTTCCTGAGAGACAACGACGAGCACAGGGCAATACGTGAATTGCTGTTCCGGGTGCTGCTGTATGAGAGTTTTTAAATACTAAAAATGTTAAACGCTTGTAGTTCTTTTCACTTCTATGACCTCAGTAAAAATGATTTTAAACAGAAAGATGCTGTAGTGACTTTTTTTCCGATGGAGAACAATGTTCCACTATACACTATAAAGAAAAGCGCATGGGGAACAGTTAACAACGGAACAATGCTGCCTTGTTGGCACTTATGCCAGCAGATTACCCTCTCGATGCACTCTCGAGGTAATCCTGCTATCATAGTGCCAACTCGGTGAAAGAATAGCCCTGTTGTTAACTGTTCCCCATGCACTATCCTATATGTACTTTTGCATGTATAAAAATATATGATACATTTTTTTGATTGATATGTTGTATATATATTTATAATTATATGTTGGAGTAAATTTTAATAGTTACAGGCTAATTAGGTGATGTTAAAATTGTATCATATTTGAAGTTTCCTAAATGATTTTTTTGTTATAATTTTATCTATGTTTATTTTTAAACAAGTATAAGTATTGCTAACACAGGAGTTTAAAATGGGTAAAATAATGACTGTATTTTACAAGTGGTTAATAATGTGTGCAACTTTTTTGTATCATTTTGTAATACTCGTATTTTGCATATATGTTGTATAATAGTTATACTAGTAACTTGATTTACATGCATATTTTTACTTGTAGTTCTAGTAATTCATGTTTTCTTTTACTTAAGTGAGTCTTCATGTTTTTAAACATTAAAAAATGTTCATATTTTGTTGGACTTTGTTATATTAATTGTCATTTTTCATGTCTTTTATTACAATATGGGAAGTTTTGTAAATTTTGTTTTCATTATAAAATACTCACAAAAAAACAATGCTGTTTAAATTACACTTGGGGTTTTATAATTTATATTAACATATATATGTAATTGTGTTTTAGGGATATTCTTTAAATATACCAGCTTTGAGGCATTTTTATTGATACATGACATGCTTTTCATTTGATTTATTTAATTGTGCAAACATTTGTGTTTTTCCAATATTTTATGAATGGTTAAGTCGTATTTGTCTTGTTTTTGAATGCATATTATTCACAATGAGTAATAGTATCAGAGCTCCCCCTCCATCTGTTCAAAAGACTGCAATATATTCAGATCAATTCAATTTTCCCACCTGCCCTCATTCCATCACCCCAACATGCAGAGAGGTTCCTGGACTCACCATCCATGTGAATCATAACCAGCCTGACCACCATTGGCAAGGTGTCCCACCCATCTGTCAGGAAACCACACCACAAAATTTGAACATGTCAATATAAGAGGAGGTTCCACTGCTATCTCTCTTTCTTATGTGGAAACCACTCTCTGACTTCATCATTTAATTTTACATTTTACCAAGCCAGTAAGAACTGAAGTCACCCTGCTTTCTCTCTTTCTTGTGAAAAAAAAAACACTCTCTGGCTTCATTTCTTACATAGTGAGTTCTGGTCTATAAGAAACTCACAGGTAATCCATTAAGGAGCTCACCAGTCTGGAGGTCACACCTCTCCTGTCTGCAGTACAGTGTTAAAGGTTTAGAAAGCTCAACCCTGGCCAATACACAAATACTCTATCACATTTCTTATTAATCTTTCTTAAATTTTAAATGTTTACAGGGGTGCACTTGGTGTGTGCCAAACCTCAAAGGAAATAGCAGTAGTACCAGTGCTCTCCCCAACACTTCTCAGAAGTCTGCAATACATTTGAATCAATTCAGTTTTCCCACTTGGACCTCATTCCATCACCCCAACATCCAAAGTGTTGCTTCCCCACAAGAAAAGGAGAAATCAGTGGGACCTCATCTCATACTGGCATGGTAACATTTTAAATTGAAAGATGAAGTCACATAGTGGGTTTCACACAAGAAAGATAGCAGTGGAACCTCAGCTCATATTAACATGTAAGATTTTGGGGTGTGGTTTGGGTAGGTCACCTTGCTGACAATGGTTGGGCTGGTCATGGTTTGGCCAAGTGGACAGACCAGGAAACCCCTGGATGTTGAGATGATGGAATGATGGCCCAGTGAGTAAATTGAATTGCTTTGAATGCATTGCATGCTTCTGAGCAGCTTTGGGGAGCACTGGTACTTTTACCACTTGCTTTTGATTTTGGCCACACACCAGGTGCAACCCTGTAGGCATTTAAAATTTAAGAAAGATGCATAAGAAATGTGATAAAATCTTTGTTTATTGGCCAGAGTTGAGCTTGCTAAATCTTTCACATTATTTTGCAAACAGGAGAGGTGGCCTTTTCCTAATTAGTGAGATCCCTAAGGATCACCTGTGAGTTTCATATGGGCCAGAACACACTACAAAAGAAATGAAGCCAGAGAGTGGTTTTCCCGCAAGAAAGAGAGGAAGCAGGGGGAACCAGAGCTCATATTGGCACGTAAAATTTTAAATCAAAAGATGAAGTCAGAGAATGGGATGTACTATGCTGCTTTGACAATTATGTTGCAGAAGTGCGGCACAGTAACACACTCAATATCGAAAGGTGAAATTATGCCTTTCGATATTGAATGTTTTTCTGAAGGGGCTTTGCCCCTCATTTCCCCTACTTTTAGATACCAACTCTGAGTCAGAGTTTGTTCATGGAGGGACAAAATTGCGAAACCACGAAATTTCACCTTGAAGTGCATTACAGCGACAACATCGAAGTTGTCACTGTAATGGACTTCATTGCAAAAGTTTCATTGCGCAGTTGGTGTACGCAGAGAGAGGTTTCCACACAAGAAAGAGAGACAGCAGTGGAACCTCAGTTCATATTGGCATGTTAAAAATTTTGGGTGTGGTTTTATGGCCAATTTGTGGCTCACCTTATCGATGGTAGTTGGGCTGGTCAAGGTTCAGCTGGGTGGCGAGATCAGGAACCACTCAGGATGTTGGGGTGATTGAATGAGAGCCAAATAGAAAAACTGAATTGATTTGAATACTGTATATTGCAGGCTTTTGAGCAGCTTTTGGGCACAGCACTGGTACTATTACTATTACTATTTGCTTTTGATTTTTGCCTACACCTTGTGCACAGCTGTAGACATTTAACATTTAAGAAAGATGTGTAAGAAATGTGAAAAAAATCTTTGTGTATTGGCCAGAAGTGAGCTTGCTAACCTATAACATTCCATTGCATTGCAAACAGGAGAGGTGTAGATTTCTCCTAATTGGTGAACTCCTCAATGGTCACCTGTGAGTTTCTTACAGGCCTGAATACATTGTATAAGAAAATATACCAGAGAGTGGATTCCATACATGAAAGAGAGAAAGCAAGGAGACCTCAGATCATATTGGCATGGCAAAATTTAAAATTAAAGATCATGCCAGATAGTGGTTTCCACACAAGAAAGAGAGATAGTAGTGGAACCTCAGCTCATATTGGCATTTTAAAATGTTGGGGTGTGGTTTCCTAGCTGATAGGTGGGTCACACTGCTAACAGTGGCAGGACTGGTCATGGTTCAGCTGGGTGGTGAGACCAGGAACCCCTCTGGATGATGGGGTGATGGAATGAGGGCCAAGTGGGAACATTTGATTGATTTGAATGCATTGCAGGCTTTTGAGCAGCTTTGGGGGAGCACTGGTATTATTATTATATGCTTTTAAATTTGGCCACACACCAGCTGCACCACTGTAAACATTTAAAATTTAAGAAAGATGCATAATAAACATGATAAAGTCTTTTTGTGCTGGCCAGGGTTGAGCTTGCTAAACCTTTAGCATTGCATTACACAGGAGAGGTGTGGCCTTCTTTAAATTGATGAAGTCCCTAATGATCACCTGTGAGTTTCTTATGGGCCAGAACACCTACTTAAGAAACAAAATCAGAGAGTGGTCTCTCCATGAAAAATGGAGAAAGTAGAAGGAGCTCATATTGGTGCAGTAAAATTTGAAATTAAAAGATGAAGCTAGAGAGTAGTTTCCACACAAGAAAGAGAGATAGCAGTGGAACCTCAACTCATATTAGCATGTTAAAATTTTGGAGTGTCCTTTCCTGACCAATGGATAGGTCATCTTGCTAACGGGTGTTGGGCTGGTCATGATTCAGCTGTGTGAGACCACAGAAACATAGAAACATAGAAACATAGAATTTGATGGCAGATAAGGACCGCTTGGACCACCTAGTCTGCCCATTTCCCTACCTAATGGATAAGCTGCAGATCCTAGTTAACCAACAGCCTACATCCTCCTACCCCCAATAGAATTGCCTTAGTCTGTCCCATGCATTCTTGAATTTCCCCACTGTTTTTGACTCCACTACCTCCTCAGGAAAGTTGTTCCATGTATCCACAACCCTCTCTGTGAAACAATACTTCCTCACATTATTTCAGAGCCGTCCCCCCTCTATCTTCAAATTGTGCTCCCTTGTTCTTGCACATCTCTTTTTCTGAAAGATGCTACCCTCTAGGACTCTGTTGATTCCCTTGCTATACTTGAAAGTTTCTATCATGTCCCCCCCTCTCCCTTCTCTCCTCAAGGGTATACATATTAAGTTCATTTAATCTCTCTTTGTATGTCTTCTGGTGCAAGCCCTGCACCATTTTAGTTGCCCTCATCTGGACTGTCTCCATCCTGTCTATGTCCTTGTGGAGATGGTGTCTCCAGAACTGGACACAGTACTCCAGATGGGGTCTCTCCAACTGTCTGTACAGAGGGATAACAACCTCCCGTTTTCTACTGGTGATGCCTTTCCCTATATATCCCAGTATCCCCGCAGCCCTCATTACTGCCTCCTCACATGGCTTATCTACCTTAAGGTGATGGTCATCTGATCATCTGATATGACTACCCCCTAGGACCATTTCCATTTGGAGTTGTATACAGACCCCCCTCTCAGGAGGAGGGAATGGACAAGGAAATGATAGAAGGCTTCATTAGAATGGCAGAAAAAGGGGACATATTGTTGATGGGGGACCTGAATATGCCAGATGTTAACTGGAGTATCTTTGCTGCAGGCACATCCAAGAGCAGGGTCATTCTTGATGCCCTACAGGGGACATGCCTCAGACAGCTAGTACTAGAACCCACTCAGGAGGGAGCAATCTTAGACCTGGTACACTCAAAATGGGAAGGAGAAAGAATCTCAGATTCAGAAGTGGGTAGCCATCTGGGAACAAGCGACCACCAAACAGTGTGGTTCAAGATAAACACAGCCATACAATCAATCATACAAAAGCAAGAGTACTGGACTTTAGGAGGGCTGACTTTGGGATAATGAGAGAGTGCCTCAGAAAAGCACTAGCAAACAGGCAAGAAGGAGGGGTGGAGGAACAATGGGGAGTAATCAAACCAGCCATCAGAGAGGTAACAAGCCTTTGTGTAAAGCAAATCAACAAAACACAATGAAGGGAAAAAACCACTATGGTTCTCAAAAGAGGTGGCAGGGAAGGTTAAGGAGAAAAGGACAGCATTCAAGAAATATAAAGAAACACAGAAGGAGCAGGACAGAGAATGTTATCATTTAAAGCAGAAAGAGGCTGGGAAGGCAGTCAGAATAGCAAAGGCCCAAACTGAGGAAAGGATAGCCAACTCTGTTAAGAAGGGGGATAAGACATTTTATAGGTACATTAGGGAATGAAGAAAGACAAAAGGAGGGATTGTGAGGCTTAATAAAGTGGAGGGAATGTGGGTAGAGGGTGACAGTGAAAAAGCAGGGATACTGAACGAATATTTCTGCTCAGTATTCACAAAGGAAGAGGAGGGGGAGGTACCTAAACCAAGCAAGAGAAACACTCTGAAGACAGGGGTTGATACCAGTCCATTTACAGAAGAAAGAGTTCTGAAAGAACTAATAAAATTGAAGGTGGACAAAGCAATGGGGCCTGATGGAATTCACCCAAGAATTCTAAAAGAACTAAGGGTTGAACTAGTGACACCGCTGACTACTCTCCTTAACAAATCATGGGAGGATGGGGTGGTACCTGAGGACTGGAGGAGGGCAGATGTGATTCCTCTTCAGAAAAGTGGAAGCAGGACAGAGGCAGGAAACTACAGACCAGCTAGTTTGACCTCAGTGGTAGGGAAAATGATGGAATCACTTCTGAAGGAAAGAATTGTTGCGTGCCTAGAGGCCAGTGGGACACAGGACCCAAGACAGCATGGATTCACCATGGGAAGGTCATGTCAGACAAATCTAATAGATTTCTTTGACTGGGAGACCAAAGTAGTAGACCAGGGAGGTGCTGTGGACATGGCCTACCTAGATTGTAGCAAGGCATTCGATACAGTCCCACACTAAAGATTAATACACAAGTTTGCCAGCCTTGGAGTGGGTCCCAAGGTGGTAGCCTGGATAAAAAATTGGCTAGACAACAGGACACAAAGGGTTGTAGTAAATGGAGTCCGCAGTGAAGAAAGGAGGGTTACTAACAGGGTACCACAGGCTTCAGTCCTGGGACCGGTCCTTTTTAATGTCTTTATAAGTGACATTGCAGAGGAACTGGAAGGAAAAGTATGTCTCTTTGCAGATGACACAAAGACATGCAACAGGGTTGATACACAAATGGAGTGGAAAGGATGAGAAGGGACTTGGCAAGGTTGGAGGAATGTTCAAATGTATGGCAGCTCAGATTCAGTGCAAAGAAGTGCAAGGTAATGCACCTGGGAAGCAAAAACCCAGGGGAAGAGTACACAATGAGGGGTGAGATACTGACAACAGTAAAAATGGAAAGGGACCTGGGGGTAATTATATCAGATGACCTAAAGGTGGGTAAGCAATGTGAGAAGACAGTAAGGAAGGCTGCGAGGATACTGGGATGCATAGGGAGAGGCATCAATAGTAGAAAACAGGAAGTTGTTATCCCTCTGTACAGACAGTTGGTGAGACCCCATCTGGAGTACTGTGTGCAGATCTGGAGACCCGATCTCCACAAAGACATAGACAGAGTGGAGGATGTCCAGAGGAGGGCAACCAAAATGGTGTAGGGTCTGTACCAGAAGACATACGAAGAAAGACTAAAGGAGCTTAACATTTATACCCTTGAGGAAAGAAGGGAGAGAGGGGACATGATAGAAACTTTCAAGTACCTTAAGGGAATCAACAAAGTCCAAGAGGGTAGGGTCTTTCAGAAAAAGAGATGTGCAAGAACAAGGGGGCACAATTTGAATATAGAGGGGATGGCTCAGAGGTAATGTGAGGAAGTATTTTTTCACAGATAGGGTTGTGGATGCATGGAACAGCCTCCCTGAGGAGGTCATGAAGTCGAGAACAGTGGGGGAATTCAAGAATGCATGGGACAAACATAAGGCAGTCCTAGTGGGGGGTAGGAGGAAGTAAGCTGTTGGTTAAGTAGGATCTGCAGCTTATCTGTTAAGTACGAAAATGGGCAGATTAGATGGGCTAAGCGGTCCTTATCTGCCATCAAATTCTATGTTTCTATGGTGTTATTTATACACCCCCCACCCCATTATGTACCCTTATCTGGGTTCTTGTTTCCGAGGTGCATTACTTTGCACTTTTTTGCATTGAATCTAAGCTGCCATATTCTTGACCATTCCTCCAATCTTGCCAAGTCCCTTCTCATCCTTTGCACCCTTCTTGTGTACCAACCCTATTGCAGATCTTTGTGTCATCTGCAAAGAGGCTTACTTTTCCTTCCAGCCCCTCTGCAATGTCACCTATTAAGACATTAAAGAGGACTGGTCCCAATATTGATCCCCGTGGTACCCCACTAGTAACCTCCCTTTCTTCAGAATGTACTCCCGTTTACTATTACCCTCTGGGACCTGTTGTCCAGCCAGCTTGTCACCCAGGCTACCACACTGGGACCCACTCCAAGGCTGGCTAACTTGTTTGTTAATCTCTTGTGTGTGGGACTGTGTCAAATGTCTTGCTAAAGTCTAGGTAGGCCATATCCACTGCCCCTCCCTGGTCTATTACATTGGTTATCCAGTCAAAGACTGCAGTTCCTCTTAGTTACAATTAAGTAGTGTCTTGGTTACAGCAGTTTCTCTTCTCACTCCAGTTAGTTATGCCAGTATCAGCTTCCTGTTATACCAGTGTCTCTTCCCAGTTACATTTCTCAGTATTTCAGTTACAGCATTGTCTCCTTCCTTTTATGCCAGTGTTTCCTCTGAAACATAGAAACTTAGATTTTAGAGCAGATAAGGACCACTTGGCCCATCTGGTCTGTCCACCACTCCTCCCTAGTCTTAAATAAATAATAGAATGTGGCCTGGGTTGCAGCTGCTTCCCCACAAGAAAACAAACAGTACCTACGGTACTGTTGTGTTTTGTATAAATAAATAGAATGTGATCGCATTCACCCACTATAAGGGCAATCACCCTTACATTCTATTTATACAAAAGCACTGTATGTACTGTTTGTTTTCCTGTGGGGAAGCAGCTGAAGCCAAGGAAAGTCAAGTTTAGTTGAAGTTAGTTGGCTGTTAGTACTATGTTGGAAGTGGAACTTGACCTGCTGGAAGCCAGGCGGCCAGCCTGCCTGACTTGGATCAGTATTTGCTCTGCTCTCTCTCTGATTGTGAGGGGTTGTCTGGACTCGGTTCATTATCATGTCTGGGTTATCAATGATTTACCTTGTGTGAACCCAATCCCCCTGGGTGGGATGCCAGCACTAAGTGTGCAAGCTGTGATGCACACAAGCATACAGATTGCAACACTGTTGGTGTCCCCTTCCCCATATACCCCTTACCCCTACTTGTGCATTGCTACCTGTGGTCTCACATGTGACGTGTGGCAGTATTGCACCAGCACTGACAGCCTTACACTCCCCGGAAGAGGAGGAGAAGGAGAGTTTCCCTATGGATACTCTATCCGCCTCCTCTCTCCCACAGCAACAAAGGTTAGCTCCCAAACTAAGGTCACCAACATTGTAACAGGTAGCACTACTGTTGTGCCAAGGGGCCAGCCATAACATGTTTTTTTTTTGCCTAAAGAGCTACTGATGCCTCAGAGAGAACTTTCAAAACATAACATGATATTTAGATTGTAGACACAATTCAGCATGTGTATTGTGTGTATCTGCAGAAATCTACAAGAACACTAGATCTTTATCCTTAAAGTGTATTTACGACTTACACTATGGCAGTTACCACTTGCATGGTGTGGTAGCTGCCCTCCGCGGCAGTCATTCTAGCCAGCTTAGAAATACTGTGTGCAGCTAATAATCCAGATATTTTACTCATAAATTAGTGTAACCCCTACAGCCCTGCCTTTTTGCAAATGACAGGTGGTATGCTGTTGAAACTGACAGCAGTACCAGGTGGGAACTGGGTTTGGGGAGGACTAGGTTACTCTGCACAAGGGGCCTAGGTTTGGCTACTCTGCACAGGGGCACCCAAGTAAATCAGAGCACAGGAAGCAATAACTGTAATGTCCAATACCAGGAATGGGATTCTAAAGTGTGGCTTTTATTCACATCCAAACTGAACAGACAAAGCATAGACGGAACCCCACGGGGCAACTTTCCTGGTAATGCAGATAAGACATAACAGAACACTTCTTCAACACTTCAGCCTCAGGCTCTGAACCCACCAGGCACACAGCCCGGACTTGCACACTGCTTTAGGTACACAGCCTGGCTTGTACACTGTTTGGGTTTTTCCTGGCCCAGCTCCCCTGCCGGCTACTCGATCCCTGTCCATATGGTAGTGGACACATTTTCCATTGGTGGCTCCCCAAACCACCTTAGAGCCTTCTACTCCTTAAGGGAAATTTCCTTTCAATCCCATGTCTGGGTACTTCCCTCAGCACTGGCCAAGTGCCTGAGGCAAAGTAAAAGAGCCACAGAGCAAATCCATAGAGGTGAACATGGTTACTAAAGGTGGGGGATGGGATGGAAGGTTTGCCTGTTATTCTAGGGGCAACCCCCTGATTCCTGCTAGAGAAGAAGCTGCCTTATTTTTTTCCAAATGTGTTGTGGCACCAGAAGCTGTCAAGATTTGCCTGTGGGGCACCTGCAACCAAAGGGTGAGTTCTGCTCTTGTCAAAGGGCCTATGTTTCACCTGAACTGTTTTAAAGTGGGGATTGGACTGCTTAATCAGTGTGCCGGACTTGAACATACTTTTACTTTGGCTAAGCCTATTCCTCTAGGCCTCCACTGCACTGACAATATAAGCATACACATTGTATAATATAAATATATATATATATATATTTATATATATTTCTATATTACAAACCAATCACACACACACACACACCAAAAAAAAAAAAAAATGTGGGGAGTAGTGCAATGTAATGGCTGTGGGGCAGCAGTCTTCCGGGAGTCTTTCTGGAGGCTGAGATGCTGCCCTATTTGCAGACAACTCTCTGCCCTGAGGGAGGAAGTTGCCCGTCTTCAGGCCACACTGGACAGTAGTAAGGGGACCTTCCCCCAGGCCACACTGGACAGTAGAAAGGGAACCTCCCCCATCCAGGGAGCACCAGAGCCACCACTACCTCAGAGGTTCAAGAAAGCACAGCAGTTGGACCACGGTGGGCTCAGGGAGGGTGAGGATGGTGGAACAGAGGCACACCCAGTCAGTTGTTCCACACCACAATCCATACACCATTCTGGAGGATGGCTCCCCCTATGGATGCACCCAGAGAGGAGATTAAGGAGGCTGAGGACAACTGTCACAAGGAGGCCCACAGGAAGGAGGCAGAGGACACCACAAGGAAAGGAAGCAGCAGCTCCTGGTGGGGGACTCAATATTATGGGATAGAACTGGGGAACAGGAAAACTGAGCAAGGTGCCTGCCTGGTGCCATGGCTTGAGAGACAGGAAGCGCATCCTCAGGATCACGAGAACAAAGGTAATGGGAATCTGAGCTGGATGTCATTGTCCACCTAGGGACAAATGACTTGGCTAATCATGAGATTAGAGCAGTGCAGAAGGACTTTGTAGAATTGGGGAGGGGCATAAGACAAGTAGCACACACAATATCCTTCTCTGAGGAGCTGCCTGTCAATGGCATGAGTGAGGCGAGGGTACTTTGCACTATCCAGTTTAATGAATGGTTGAAAAAATGGTGTGGAGCACAGGGGTTTGGCTTCATTGGGGACTGGGGTTCCTCCTGGAGGGACACCAGCCTATACTGGCAGGATGGTCTGCATCTGTCCAGGAAGGGAACAAGTCTTTTGAGCAATCAGTTTAAATGCTTCATTGGCAAGCTTTTAAACTAGTCAAGGGGGGAGGCACTGATAAGCAGCAGGAAAATCCCAGCCTCTCCCTACAAAACAGGGTACTAAATAAGAAAAAGACCGAGGTAGACAGGTCAGTGGGGGATGCTGCAAAAGAAGGTAAAGCCATCAAAAATGGAGAGCAATGAGTACCAATGCCCGTAGTCTGAGTAACAAGCTTCCTGAATTAGTGGCCTTGATGGAGGAGGAACATCTGGATATCGTGGCAGTCACAGAAACATGGTACACACAAAACCATGACTGGGACATAAACATACCAGGATACACTATCTACAAGAGGGACAGGGAGGAGAGAGGAGGAGGTAGCTCTTTACATAAGGGAAGGAATCAAGGCAACAGAACAAAAGGGAAAACAGGGAGGAGAAGAAGCACTGCAGGGTAAATTTGGAGACGGCAATGGCACCACAATCCGCACAGGGTTGAATACAAACCCTTCTCAGGGGAGGAAATGGACAAGGAAATGATAGAAAGAATACTTAGAATGGCAGAAAAAGGGAGATATTGCTGATGGGTGATCTGAATACGCCAGATGTTAACTGGAATGCAGTTGCAGCAGCCACTTCAAAAGTGGGTTATTCTAGATGCCCTACAAGGGCATGCTTAGACAACTAGTATTGGAGCCCACTCGAGAGGGAGCAATCTTAGACCTGGTTCTCTCAAATGGAGATGAAGAGGATCACAGATGTAGAGTGGGTAGCCATCTGGGAACTAGCGACCATCCGAACAGTATGGTTCACAATAAACACAGCAATAGAGTCAAGCCATACAAAGGCAAAAGTACTGGACTTTAGGAGGGCTGACTTTGCCAAAATGGGTGAGTGCCTAAGGAATGCACTAGCAAATGGGCAGGAAGGAGGGGTGGAAGAACAATGGGGAATAATAAAAACTGCCATCACAGAGGTAACAAGCCTTTGTGTGAAGCAAATTAACAAAACGAAATGATGTAAGAAACCACTATGGTTCTCAAAGGAAGTGGCAGTGAAGGTTCAAGAGAAGAAGAAAGCATTCAGGAAGTACAAGGAATCACAGAAGAAGCAGGACAGGGAACTGTATCAGTTAAAGCAAAAGGAAGCTGGGAAGGCAGTCAGAACAGCAAAGGCCCACACTGAGAAAATGATAGCCAACTCTGTTAAGAAGGGGGATAAAACCTTTTATAGGTACATCAGGGAGCGAAGGAAGACCAAGGGAGGGCTAGTGAGACTTAATAAAGAGGAGGGAGTGTGGGCAGAGGGTGACTGTGAAAAGGCAGAGATACTAAACAAATATTTTTGCTCAGTATTTACAAAGGAAGTGGGGGAGGTACCTAAAACAAACAGTAGAAACACTCTGGATACAGAAGTTGATACCAGCCCATTTACAGAAGAAAGGGTTCTGAAAGAACTCTCAAAACTGAAGGTGGACAAAGCAATGGGCCTGATGGGATTCATCCCAGAATTCTAAAGAACTAAGGGTAGAACTAGTGACACCACTGACTACCCTCTTTAACAAATCATGGGAGGATTGGGTGGTACCCGAGGACTGGAGAAGGGCAGATGTTATTCCCCTTCACAAAAGTGGGAGCAAGGCAGAAGCAGAAAACTACAGACCTGTTAGTTTAACCTCAGTGGTAGGGAAAATGATGGAATCACTTCTGAAGGAAAGAATTGTTGAGTATCTAGAGGCCAGAGGGGCTCAGGACCCAAGGCAGCATGGATTCACAGTGGGAAGGTCATGCCAGACAAATCTGATAGATTTCTTTGACTGGGTGACCAAAGTAGTAGATCAGGGAGGGGCTGTGGACATGGCCTACCTAGACTTTAGCGAGGCATCTGACACAGTCCCACACAAAAGATTAATATACAAGTAGCCAGCCTGGGAGTGGGTCCCACAATGACAGCCTGGGTAAAGAATTGGCTGGAGAATAGGACACAGAGAGTAATAGTAAATGGAGTCCACTCTGAAGAAAGGGGGGTTACTAGTGGGGTACCGCAGGGTTCAGTATTGGGACGGTCCTCCTCAATGTCTTTATAAGCGATATTGCAGAGGGACTGGAAGGAAAAGTATGTCTCTTTGCAGATGACACAAAGATCTGCAACAGAGTTGATGCACAAGGTGGGGTGGAAAGGATGAGAAGGGACTTGGCAAGGTTAGAGGAATGGTCAAATGTATGGCAGCTTAGATTCAATGCTAAGAAGTGCAAGGTAATGCACCTGGAAACAAAACCCAGGGAAGAGTACACAATGGGGGTGAGATACTAACAACAACAAAATGGAAAGGGACCTGGGGGTAGTCATATCAGATGACCTAAAGGTGTGCAAGCAATGTGAGAGGGCAGCAAGGAGGGCTGGGGGGATACTGGGATGCATAGGGAGAGGCATCACCAGCAGAAAACAGGAAGTTGTTATCCCTCTGTACAGACAGTTAGTGAGACCCCATCTGGAGTACTGCGTGCAGTTCTGGAGACCCAGTCTCCGCAAGGACATAGACAGGATGGAGGCTGTCCAGAGGAGGGCAACTAAAATGGTGCAGGGTCTGCACCGGAAGACATATGAAGAGAGACTTAAGGAGCTGAATATGTATAGCCTCGAGGAAAGGAGAGAGAGAGGGGACATGATAGAAACTTTCAAGTATCTCAAGGGAATCAACAAAGTCCAAGAGGGTAGCATCTTTCAAAAAAAGAGGTGTGCAAGAACAAGGGGCACAATTTGAAGATGGGAGGGCGGCTCAGAGGTAATTTAAGGAAGTATTTTTTCACAGAGAGGGTTGTGGATGCATGGAATGGCCTTCCGGAGGAGGTTGTGGAGTCAAAAACAGTGGTGGAATTCAAGCATGCATGGGACAGTCATAAGGCAATTCTAGGGGGTGGGGGTAGGAAGAAGTAGGCTGCTGGTTAACTAGGATCTGCAGCTTATCCAATAGGTAGGAAACGGGCAGACTGGGTGGGCCAAGCAGTCCTTATCTGCCGTCAAAATCTATGTTTCTATGTTTCTATGGGGTCTCCTCCTCCAGCTCCCACAATCCATACCCGCCCATTTCTCTGGACATTAAACAACTCTTTTTGAAAAGCTTGGCAATGTAGATTAAAGGGTAAATGTATAGCACATTTCCTCTACATGTCTTGACTTTCCCCTTGTACTAAACTCGAACATACTTAAACATCTCTTCCTGAAAAGCTTGGCAATGTAGATTAAAGGGTAAATGTATAGCACATTTCCTCTACATGTCTTAACTTTCCCCTTGTGCCGGACTTGAACATACTTTACTTTGGCTAAGCCTATTCCTCTAGGCCTCCCACTGATTAAGCAGTCCAATCCCCACTTTAAAACAGTTCAGGTGAAACATAGGCCCTTTGACAAGAGCAGAACTCACCCTTTGTTGCAGGTGCCCCACAGGCGAATCTTGACAGCTTCTGGTGCCACAACACATTTGGAAAAAAATAAGGCAGCTTCTTCTCTAGCAGGAATCAGGGGGTTGCCCCTAGAATAACAGGCAAACCTTCCACCCCATCCCCTCAGGGATGGGGCACAGAGACCAGTATACAGCGGTCTCCACCACTTCAAGAACAGCTTACTGTGTTCCTCTTTAGGTGGAAACACACACATTTCCCTAAAAGCAGCTCTGTATCAGAGCTTAGGCTCCAAGAGCCTGTGCACAGACTGCTGTGCTCCTCTCTTCAAGACTGCTCACACACAACTGCTGCAGCTCACTGTTCAAAAACTCCCAACATTCTAACCTAACTCCCATCTGCAGATTCCAATGCGGCTCATGCAGCTGCGATAGTTCTATGGTGATGTCATCCCTCAGTCTCAGCTGAGACTGAGAACAGAGTGAGACGGTGTGAAATCCATTTAACTGGAGTTTCACAAGCTGTCTTCCTTGCCTACCAAGAGGTCTTACTGGGATTTTAGTAACCCCAGTTAACAGGAGGGTTACATTAGTTTTAGCATTGGCTTCCTGATGCATTTTCAGAGCCCCATCCCCCCCCCCATGCTCAAGCATGTAATGAAGTGTGGCTAGGGAAAGCATGGGTGTGCACCCAATTGAAATAAATGGGGCTAGAGTTTTCATTCATTTGTAACATCAAGAATGGCCAGTAACAGAATAATGAAAGGCACCGCTTGACTAACATGATCCTTGTTGGTCAGCCACTTGTCCAAAACAATGTGGCTGCATACTCTGATGCCAGTCAGCCAGAATCTCCCACATCTCATATTCCATGGGAGCAATATTCCTTGAAATCAGGGGTAGGTAACATGTAACAAAATTATGTTTTTTCTTCAGGAAAAGCCCCAAAACTCACCACAGAGCATGTACACACCTCAGAGCTTCTGGGAGCCTTGCGGCCCCAGACCCCCAGCTATTTTCCGGGGGGCACAAAATTTATCTCTTGCCCAGGGCACCAAAATGCCTTCCTAAGGCACTGGCTTACATGTACAGAAAACAACATTTGGGAGGGCTACAATCTTTGTATTGTTAGCTTGTATTAAGGCAACATAACAATTAGGACAGCTGCTGTATATTTCATATGAGTACACAATATAAAGAAATGACATGAAATAACACAGTTAAATGTTTCAGTTTACAGCACTCCTCTGGTGATCAAGTGTTTGAGGTGGCTGGCCCAGTCTTCTGGAACTCACTTCCCAGATCTGTAAGGGAGGCCCCATCGGCGGAAGCATTTAAGAGGGGTCTGAAGCCTCATCTTTTTAAACAGGCTTTTCTGGACTAACTACAGTTGTTTTTAAGTGTGTATTTTTAAATTTATCTAGCCTTTTACAGCTTTATTTATTTGTTATTACTATTCCCCCTGTCTGTTGATTGTGTAAGGTACCATATAAATAAATTTCACCTTATCTTACATTACTGTCTTAGTACCTAGGATGCCAGGCAAAAAAAGAGGGAAAACAAATGTCTGGCACTATACATAGGGGTGCTGTGGCCAGTCACAATGAGTCTGTACCTCACTGATAGAATATCTATGTAAAAAAATGTATGTGTTACAGTGCTGTTACCTGATGATTAGTTTATTGTATAAGAGTTGTAAGCATGACGAAATTGTTATTGTAATTTATAACAGATGTTTTAAGAGGTTTTTTTTTCCTTTTCAGGTACTGGTTTATCCTTTCAAATTATACTAACATACTAACATACTAACATACTATTTGCCAGCAGATTAGGCCTTATGGTCCATCAAGTCTGCTCGAACCTAGATCCTTAGTTGGGTGCCGAGACCCTTCCATCCCTTGTGCTCCAGAAACCCCTATCATCCATCCCCACCCCCCCGGGACAGGCCATCATCTGATACATCCACTTTCTGTGTCTGTCCCACCCTCTCTTAAAGCTCTCCACTGTGGATCTCTGAACCAGCTCACCAGGCAGAGCATTCCAAGGGTCCACCACCCTCTCAGTGAAAAACCTCCTCCTCTTTTCCCCCTCACCCTTCCACCTTCCAACTTCAAACCATGCCCTCTGGTGATGCCTCCCTGCTTTAGTCTAAAGATACCTCCATGTTTACCTATTTATTCCCTTGAGGTACAGAAGACCTCAATCATGTCCCCTGTCTCTCCTCTCCTCCAATGAAAACAGGCAGAGATCCTCAAGTCTGTCCTCGTAAGTCAAATCCCTAGCCCTCGTGATCATCTTTTGTTGCCCTCCTCTGTACCCCTCTCCAGGAGCTGTATGTCCCTCTTCAAGTGTGGTCTCCAGTACTGTACACAGTACTCAAGGTGTGGTCTAACCAGTCCATTGTACAGCGGCAGAATCACTTCCTTGCTCCTAGAGGTGATCCCTTGCGATGCATCCCAACATCCTGTTTGCCTTGCTAGCTGCTCTCTGCACTGCTCAGTGTTATTCATACATGTATCCACCATGACCCCTAGGTCTTTTCCCTGTTGAGGCTTCCAGCGCCTCCCTCCCAGGGTGTACCTGTGTTTAGGGTTTCCCAGCCAAGATGCAACACCTGCACTTGGTGATATTGAAATTTAATTTCCATGTGTGAGCCCAGCTTTCCAGGGTGTCCAGGTCCCTTGCAGGCCAACCTCCCTCTTCTCCCTCAACTACTGCTCCCATCTTGGAGTCATCCCGAAGAGACTCATTTCACACCCTATACCATCCCTGATGTCTGATATGTATGCATTAAACAGGATTGGACCCAGGACCGAGCCCTGTGGTACCCACTACCAACCTCTGTAGGGTTCGAGAGCTCCCCACAGACCACTACTCTCTGAGTGCGTCCAGCTATCCAGTTTTCAACCATCTGACCATCAAAGGGCTTACTCCTAACCCATCAGTTTCTCCACCAGACCATTGTGGGGACAGAGTCAACCTTGCTGAAGTCCAAGAATAATACATCCACAGGCTTACCCTGTCCAGTTCTGATGTTACCCATTCATAGAACTCCACAAGGTTGGTTTGACATGATCTACCTGGCACAAACCCATGCTGCCGACTATCCAGACCTCCACCTCCTCCAAGTAAACCCCCAATCGGTTCCTTTAGTATACTCTCCATTAATTTTCCCACCACGAGGTTAAACTGATGGGTCTATAGTTTCCTGGTACTTCCTTCGACCCCCTTTATGGATTGGTACACATGTGCCTCTCGCCAATCCCTAGAGTACCCTCCCTGTCTCAAGTGACCTGTTGAAAAGTTCTCACAGGGGTGCAGCCAGTATGTCCGCCAATTCCCATAGTACTCTCGGATGAATGCCATCCGCCCAGGAGATTTGTCTTTCTTAGGGCCTTGAGGGCAAACCACACCCTTTTGGTGGGGATGGCATCATCCGTCCCCTCCACCTTACTGGTCTTTTTATCCTTATCCAGATGTGACACCCCTTGGGTACCTTTCCCTCCCTTTTGCTCCATTTCTGCTGCTCCCCTGATCCCACTCCCTGCTGCTTCTATCCCCTTTGTGCCTTGCTTTGTAGATATCCCATCCCCCTCCCTAGTGAACACAGAGGCAAAGTACTCGTTAAATACCTCTGCCTGGTCCCTCGCCTCTTCCACCCACCCTCCTTCTGATCTCAATCTGCTGAGATGGCCCTTAGTTTTTCTCCGCTCCCCAATGTACCGGAAGAACCCCTTTTCCCCTCCATGTATCCCCTGTGCCAGCCGTTGCTCTTTACTGGACTTTGCTCCCTCACCATAATGGTGACTTTTCTAGATGCAAGCTGGTACATTTCCTTATCCTCACCCTCTTGTTGTTTTATATTTTTTGTAAGCCGCCTTCTTTTCTCTGACTGCTACCTGGACCTCACTGGACCACCAGCATGGTTTATGTGACCTTGCTCCCTTACGTTTCAACTTAGCGCAGATCCTGACTGCCTCATGAAGTCCCGTTTATGACCTCCCATCTCCTTTCCACACTTGTTGTTGAGGTAATCCCTTCAAGTGATCCTTGAGAATATTTCCCATGCCCATAAAGTCTGCCCCTGAAGTCCACTGCCAGTGTCCTAGATCTCACCCCACTCCCCCAATGCTTATTTGAAACCAGACAGTATTGTGGTCACTCCCAGTCAGGGGTCCTGTACAACCATGTCCCTTACCAGATCCCCATCTGCCAGAACCACATCAGGACATGCCCCTCCCTTGTGGGCTCCATCACATGCTGTGTTAAGAACACATCCTGGAAGCCATCCAGCAGCCTCTGCTCCTTGGCACCTTGGAGGACATGGTTCCCAGTTAGTACCTGGCATATTAAGGTCCCCATCAACACCACTCCTTCCCCTTTTGGACCACACTGGGCAATGATGTTGTCCAGCAAACCATCCTCTAGAACATCACTCATCCCGGGGGGCCTATATGCTACTCCCAGCTTGACCTTATCTCCTGCTGGGGATCGTAAGGTGACCCATAAGGCCTCCACGTTTCCCTCTGCCTCTTCTACCATAGCAATTTCTATGTCATCTCTAATGAACATAGCCACTCCACCCCCTCTGCCCTCCTTTCTATCCTTCCTAAGCATAGTGTACCCCCGTACATTTAGGTTCCAGTCATGGTTTTTGTTGGCCCACGTTTCCGTGACTGCCGCCACATCCACCCCCTCGAACAGCATGGCCTGGAACTCTGGCAACTTGTTTCCCAAGCTCCTGGCATTTACTAACACTAACCCCCACCCCTTATCCCTGATCCTTTTTGTCGAACCCCACCCAGATTCCTTATACTTCCATCCTCCCCCTGCTCCTCCTGAAACCTCCACCTCCAGTCTGTTTCCCCCCCCCCTTGGGCTTGAAGGCTACTCCCCTCATCTGGAGGGGAGGGCTTCTGGTCAGCCCCTCCCTTATCCCTTCCCCCCCTTACAAGTTTAAACCCCACCTTTCTTGTATGTAGTCAGCCATCCCTGTTTAGGACTTCCTTCCCTAATGGGGCAAGATGAAACCTGTCCTTGGCATATAGTCCCTTATCCTCCCAAACTCCATTCCAGTTCCTAACACCCCACCCATTCTCTTCACCCCACTTCCTGAGCCATTCATTAACCTCTGTGAGCTTCATTTTTTTCTCCACTGAGGCCTTTGGTACTGGCAATATCTCCGAAAAGGAAATGTTGCATCCATTATCCCGACAGACTCTGGCAAGTTCTTGGAACCTTGCTTGGATTTCCATAATGCTATTTCCCTCTAGATCATTAGTTCCCAAATGCACCAGGAAATCCGGTTTCCCTCCACAATCCCTAACCATTTCATACACCATGAACTTTGCTCTGTGCACTGTCAGCCCAGAGATACTCACTACCTTCACCTGGCTATGGCATCCATCCCCCTTATATCCTCACTTTATTCTGTATTTTATATGTTCTGAACTGTACTATTCTGTTTATTATAAGGTATAATGGCCTACCCAGGTCCTCCTTGAAAATAAGTCTACCCAAAGGATCCTTATCCTGGTAAAATAAATAAACTAAACTAAGCAGGCACCAAGACAAGCTTTATATTGAAATATTATCCAATCATTTCTTAATGTCTTTCTTCAAGAAAAAAAAAACTGCTTCCTGCAATTTAACCAATCGTAGACAACCACAGGTAAAACAAGCATTTGTCAATGCCGAATGTTGTCTTGATGACATTGGCATCAGTAGCGCAGGAGTTGGACAGATGCATAATAGGAATGGCAGTGAAGTATGAAAGTGACATCAAACCCCACATCACCCTACAGAGACTGACAGACACTGAGGTGTGCCTTTGGGCTTCTGCCATAATGTTCATGGCATTTCAGCTCACCCTACCCTGCAGTGCGACAAATATCACATTGTGCCTTGGGGTCCTCTGGCCTTATGCTCACCCCATTCTGCCATAACAGTCATGGCATTGTACCTCACCCTATCCTGCAGACACCGACAAGTGCTGAGGTGTGCCTTGGGGTGTTCGGCTTTACAGTCACCCCATTTCATAAGGACATATGCTGAAATGGGTGCAGCATAGAAGAATGGGGTGAACCGTGGGGCCAAAGAGTCCAAGGCACACCTCGATGCCTGTCAGTGGCTTGAGGGTGAGGGGGATGGTATGATGCAAGCATGACAGCTGGCAATGTGAAGACACACCCTGATGCCTGTCAGTCTGTACAGGGTGGGACATTATGGTTAGAAACCCTAATGCCCAGGCCGTTTGTTGGTATTTGCACTACAGATTTGCAACACAGCATTTTTGTGACCCCCACATCATGAAAGAGTTTGGGACCTCTGCTCATGAATAGTGGCACTGTGATTTTGTTAATCTGTCCCAAACGTAGATTTCTCACAGTGACCCTGCCATTCTGTGCCAGATGTGGGAAAACACCATTCGGGCAGGATGTGAAAAATGACAGCTGTACCATTCATAGGTAGGTGTGAAGAGATGACAGTGTTGAAAATCTTGAGTGAAAATATTAAAAATGCTCGAATTTACAAGCATACATAGAAACAGCACACTGCACACTCGTAACACAGTCATTTCGTGGAAATATTTCACCAGATTTTCAACATAGGCATTTTGGGACCTCTGCTCATGAACACTGTCACTATGATTTTCTTCATCTGCCTTGATCATTGATTTCCCACAGAGACTAAGCCATAGTGCGCCACTTGTGCAAAAACACATTTTGGGCAGGATCTGAAAAATAAAGGCTATACTGTTCATAAGGATGTATAAAACTGACAATGTTGAAAATGCTGAGTGAAAATATTACAAACTGTCGAAGTTACGAGTGTGCATGGAAACTGCACAATGCATGCTTGTAACATAATCACTTTATGGACTTTTGTCACCAAATTTTCAACATAGGCATTTTAGGACCTCTGCTCATGATTGGGCACCCCCATCAGCAAATTAACTTTGGAGGGGCATGCCAACAGGGGGATTGGGCACCCCCATCGGCTTTCAGAGGGACTGTGTAAGGTGATGGCTATCCCTTGGCTTCTGTGGGGACTATGAGAAGTTGATGGGGCAGCTGCCACCATGTTGCTTGACAGGGACACCAGATGAGGCAAGCAGTAATTGGCTGCTGCAGTCAGTGACTGCCCATGGCACCCCCTGATTGCAGCAGCTAATTTCTTTTAAGGTGGTGGCATGTTTCTCAACTGCTGTTATAGACAGCGTGCTATGCCATTGGTGCCACAGAGCCCGGCCACAAAAAGCAGTGGCACCATTGGCTGCAGCAGGACTGCACCTCTGAAACCTGCTTATCCACTGAAGCAAACACAATATGTTGCCTGTGTCGAGTGCACAAGTCAGCATAAAAAATAGAGATCATCAACAAATTAAGAGACTAGATAACTCTGACAGTAAAACTTGGTGGTTCCACCAAGCTGCATCAACAGGAAATTTGTTGATCAACATTACAGTGATGGCAGAATTCTGACAGTCGGCATTGTGCCATCAGTAGAAGACAGTGGGCCTGATTCCAAGACGGCTGGCGTAACTTGCATGCAGTTGCCAGTTACATCATTCACCTCTATGCCATGGACCCTGCATCGCATTCCAAGAGCAACAGGGTCCCGGTACTTGCAACATGTGGGTTACACCATGCAGCATAACTGACCTGCATGTTGCAAGTCACAGCCAGCTACTGACGGCCCCTCAAAGCTCCCCCAGCCCTGGAACAACAAGATATGCACAAGGGGGCATGGGGCAGGACAGGAGGCACAGGTGTCTGGGGGGAACCCTGGAGAATGGACTCCTGGGGGTCCCCGAGATTTTGGGGGTGGGGATCAGGGATATGACTGTGGGAGTATGGGGGACACATCTGTGGCACTGTCATGGCACCAGGAGGTGGACAGCCAATGGATGGCACCATCATTTGCTACTTAGAGCAGCTCAGGGCTGTTCTAACCTAGCCATGCCACTGTGGCTTCTGTGATTGCTCTTGTAGGTTACGACAGCTGCCGTACTGGAATTGGGCTAGGTTGCTGTCATAACCCGCAGTTGCACCAGGCATTGCAGGCTGCAGCGTAAGTGTTGGTGCATCCTGTGTTTGTTGCAGCCCACAAGTGCCAAGGTGCATCTCACCTCTTGTAATAGGGGCTGGCATGTCACCTGGCTTAGGTAGTGAGATACGCCATGGGGTTTGGTATATCTCACCTTACGCTGGCATATTCCCTTCTGGAATTGGGCCCCGTGTTTTTGTTCTTGTCATTGTAATGGTCTTTGCAGTGTTTCCGCTGCTGTTTCAACGGTATATGTAAAACTTGTAACCTGAATGGAAAACAAATCAGAATGGTGTTTGATAAAATGGCAAGAAATGCATTTTTTTATGTGCATGCTGCCTGACAATCCAGAATGTAGTACTGTTAAACTGAAAGAGAAACTGTCAGTTGGCAGAGACTGCTGTGAGAAACAGACACATTTAGGATTGGTGTTATTTGTAGTGTCTTTGAAGAGACTCAGCACGACAGAAGGCTTCACTATAACATCTTGTATTGTAGGCAGTTCACTTATGTGAGGGGGTGCACAGTTTGCCAGGGGAAGCCATTCTGGGAATTATTTGCAAGTGCAAAATTGTGATGTTTATGGATTTAGTAAGGGTGACATGAGATGGGAGCAGTTCATGCCAGCCACACATAGACTTTTGAACAGTCATCCTCAGCCAGACATACTGCTCATCCATGTTGGAGGTAATGATTTGGGTCACAAAAAGGGTATAGATTTAGTAGAATCAGCTAAGTCTTATGGGTCAAACTACATGCAATGTTGCCACCTGTAAGGTTCTGTATTCAGATATTACAGAACACATGATCTGAAGAGGCCAGCACTATGCACCTAATATTGAATGATCATGCAGAAAATAAACATTCAAACATCTAGCCTTTTGAGTGATCTGCTTTTTGTAAAGATGGTGTGAATTTCTCAGACATTGGAAATCTTATTTTCCTGGGAGAACTCCAACATGGGATCCAAAGTGTGTTGTGATGTGTGGTTACAACCAGTACATAGACAAAAGCAGTACCCTGATGCTGCCCCACAATGGCTCTTTTCAAAGCCACATCTACCTTGGTCAAAAAATAGACGAATAACAAATATACACCACACACACACACACACACACACACACATCAAGTTCACTTATAATATTTTCTGAAGAAAATGAGCAGTACCCCATGATACAGTGTATATGGTATAATCTGTATGCATCATACTGAGCTGCAGTAGCTGTACACACAAAAGAAGTACTGTTGGAATACCTCCAGCAGGGGCTTATTAATCTAATTATAGACCCCCTGGATATGATTATTACTGTTATAACACTACAGTGACTACTCAACCTTTTTGCATAGAACATAGCAGCAGTTCCACAGCTGTGCTTTTATGGGCATTCACTATACAGTCACATGACATATGTAGTAGTATGGCAGTTGTGCACAATCGCTTGCCAGTTTAGAACCACAAGTATTTAAACACACAGTTGTCAATGACAAATGTTCACCACTTGTATTGCTGTTGCACTGGGTCTTGCTTGTACACATTTTTACTATATATTTACCCAAGATTGAGCAGATGACATGCAATATCTCATTTTCAGTGGTGTCCTGCTTTTACTCATTGTTGATTGTAATTACCCAGGTTAGGACAGCTGAGATGCAATATCTAATTTTCTGTGGGCTCCCACATTTTGAGCCCAAATTTCCAACAGTTTTCTTACAACCTAACATTATGAGCAAGACAGGTGGAATTTGTAAAATCCCATCTGAAAGGTGATTTTGCTGTGTGACTGTGAAAACAAGTTTCAGAGAGGATTTGAAAAATTACACCTGCCATGTTCAGGAGGTGGTATAAAATGAGGGATATGTTGAACACCAGGGGCCAAAATCAGTACAAATTAAGTTATGAGTAAATGTTGAAACAATTCAAAATGTCCTCATAACTTCATTGTTTTTTCATATTTTTACCCCAAATTTTCAACATAATCTTTTTATGACTCCTCCTTCTGAACACGACAAGTGTCATTTATGAAGCAGTGACTGAAACATCAGTTTGTGCCACGAGGGTGAAAACACATTTTGGCTAGGATTTGGGAAATGACAGCTGTCACATTTATAAAGTGGTGTGAAAAATGAGTATTGAAAATCTGGGGTATTAATACTGAAAATTGTCCAAGTTATGAGTGTGCTGAAGAATTTTAGTGTACACATACTGTAACTTTGTTGTTTTTTAAATATTTTACCCCACATTTTCAAAATAGCCTACTTATGACTCCCATAGCCTTATTATGACCCCTCTTCATGAACAAGGTGGAGCAAATTTTCAAATCCTGCCCAAAAGGTGATTTCACACCATAAGTACAAAAACACATTTTGGCCAGGGTTTGAAAACTGACAGCTGTCACATTCATGAGGCGGTGTGTAAAAAATGGCTACGTTGAAAAGTTGGGGCCAAAATATTAAAAATTACGAAAGTTACAAGTGTGCATTGAAAAATTGCAACATATGCTCATAACTTTGTTTTGTTACATATTTTTACCCCAGATTTTCAGCACAGCCTTCTTATAACCCCACCTCATGAACAAGGGTTTAGCAGATTTCCAAATTCTGCCTAAAAGGTGATTTTACACCACAAGTGTGAAAATACATTTTGGCCAGGATTTGCAAAATGGCAGCTGTCACATTCATGTGGTGTGAAAATGACTATGTTGAAAGTTGGAGTCAAAATATTAAAAATTACCAAAGTTATGAGCATGCATTGAAAAACTGCAACATAAGCTCATAACTTTGTTGTTTAATATTTATACCCCAAATTTTCAACATAGCCTTTTATGACCCACCTCATTAACAAGGTTTATAGGTTCATAGGTTTATAGGTTTATACAAGTTCAAGGGACTAGCCCACGGTGAACTCAACCACCCTTAGCCTGGGTGGAAATTATATTTAGAATCACCCATATATAAGTCCAAATTCATTTTGAATTGGTGTAAATTAACACTTTGTACCACATCCAGGGCAGGGTGTTCCAAACTGGAACTATTCTCTGTGTGAAAAATCAATTTCTTCTAAAAGTCTTATTTATACATGACAATTTATACAAGGGTGGAGAAAATTTTCATATCCTGCCTGTATGATGATGATTTTATACAATACTGTGAAATCACCTTTCAGGACAGATTTGCATTATGCTACTGTCATTGTTCATAAGGTGGGGTCCCCCCCAAAAAGAATGTTGAAAATTTTGAGAAAGAAATATTTAAACATGACCAAGTTATGATGACAAGTTAAACACCCATTGAAATACACTGAACTGCTATCTGATGTCCTCAGTTCCCAGTCCAGTTTTGAAGAGTGAAGACATATCTCTGGTCCAGAGAGGATTACAGCATTGGATCCCTGGTAAGGGGTTTATGGGTGGGGTGGTGGGTGTTGAGTAGGAGGGTTGGGTAGGGGGAAATGGGGTGAGAAAAACAGCAGCAGCAACAGACATAAATGGATGGTTTTGTTGTTTATAGGTGGTTTTGTTGTTTACAGGGTGTATTACAAAAATAAATCTATTAGGATGGTTAAAGGGACTTGCTTTGGAATGTAGGCAGCAATGTCTCTTGGGGGTCCCCATGAACTGATTCTCTAGAACTTCATTTAAGTTCTTATTTGGTTCAATTGCATATGATCTGAAACTACAGGCATCTGCTGCAAAAGTGTCAATTGATGACTCTCAACACTTTTGGATCATCGGCTCTGGGTTCCTTACTTAAAATGGTTCATAACAATGAACTTATTGGAACTTCTGAGTTTACCAAAGGTAAGGCTGTTCCAGGAAGATTAATGTGATCTCAAACAGCAGGTGGCACAGATATGACAGCAGGCTCATTGTAGTATGACATGCTGGGAGCACGCTGAGGGGGTGTAGATCGGAAGGAGACCCCCAACACACACTAGTACTCCTACTGTGTGATGTGCAGAAAACACTTCCTCTGTGAATATATTCACACCATGGTCTTAGTGTAGACATTTAGCTGGAATGCCAGTTCTGAATGGAACAAGTCAATGGTCAAGTGTGACATGTTCTTGCAGAAACTACTACTACTAGTACTTGCTCTGATTTCACTATTGGCATCTGCTGTGAACTGCGAGAGGCATGAGGAGAAACTGATGCTGAAAACTCACGGCAATTAACAGAATAATCGAGGATGCAAGCATTCAAATCCCCACAAAATGCACTTTGTAAACTATACAGAGGACAGGGCATTTGGGTGTGGAGCCTGGTGGGAGGGACTTGCTTTGGAATGTTGGCAGCAAAATCTTGCACTTGTAAAATCTTACCTGTATTATGTTGGGGGGGGGCAGGGATCACAGCAGGCTGATCATGATGTGACCAACTGTGCCTGGTGGATGGCATTATGCAGATCAAAGAAAAGAGCCACCATTTGATTGGGCCAGCTCTCTCCTTTGAGCTACACAAAGTTTCTGTACAGCAAGCCAGAACAGTATCATGATCAGCCTGGTTGATGACTGCTGTGACACTGATGAGCCCCTTGCAGACTGCCCTACACTGGACCAACAGTGACACACCTCTCAAACCCACTTTCCTATCAATATGTTCACTTGTGCAAGCACACAGTAACATAAACAAGTAGTTGTCAATGCCGAACATTGCTTGTTTGTATTTGCTGTTTATAATTTACTGGTTTCTAGTGTTTATCAACACTGCAAGAGCAGATTTCAGAGTGGAGAGCTGTCAAAAACAAACAGGGTGGAACAGCAGGCAGTGTTGGGGGGAGACTGGAGGGAGGGGAGACAGAGACTTAAAAGCCTAATATAACAGTAGCATGGTAATTGCAGATGGTTACATTTTTTGTTTTGTTAAATATAAGGTGAAAATGGGCAGAGAAAGACATAAGGGTTTGTTTTGTTTTTAAATGTAAGGTGAAAATGGGCAGAGAAAAACATAATGTCATTGAAGCATGACATAAGAACAGTAAGGAAAGGTCCAATGAGAGCCACAGGGCACAGAGAAATTAGGCTGGCCAGGCATCTAGATGGTACTGCAACAGAACGTACCCCTCAATGCACATAGCACTCTACACAGGCACATGAACAGACACATGAAGAAAGAGTGTACTCACCTCCACCCCAGGCAGCAATAGGATGGAACTTAGCAAACAGCCATGTATGGCATCACTCCTGCATGAACAAGTCACAGACCCAGAGCCAAATGCAGGGCTGGGGCAGAGGAATGCCAGCACCGTCCATGCAGTAAGCCCCACAGCATGGGGAAGAGGCCAAACCGCACCCGGGAATGGGAAGGTGCAAGCAGAGATGACAGGCTCAACTCAGTGGTCTGAGGCCAGGATACTTTTTATTCTTTTTTTTGTTTTCAACCAGGGCAATATTGCAGAGTGCAAGATAAAGTTGCCTGCAGCTGCAACCTCCAGGGGTAGGGATAGGCAGATAAGAAAGTACAGACCAATCGCATCAATGGTCTTGTGCTGAGATCTGTTCGTGTATGACCCAATTAATTAATTTGCACCATACAAAGATCCACCCGTCGTCATCCCTCATGCTTCCTCAAGACCGTACATGTTTGCACTACCATGTAGTTTAGCAGAGTGGGAGGAGACCAATAGCATACTAGCAGTAGAACCTCAGACTGTTGAGGTATGGATCAACTGATGCTGGTTGGAATCAGGTACATGCTTACCTCTCACCAGGAAGGTTCCATGATTGCTGAGGTAGCGATGGAGTGGAATGAAGTCACTAGTTTCCACAGGATTCCCAGCATGTATTCTCATGATCAGATGATGTGTGCCATATTTTCTGAGTGTCAGTGTCTCCCCTTCCCATGACTAAAGAGTGAGCGATAGATACAGTAGAATAAATGATTGGCAACTGTGAGTTAAAAGGTGATAGTTCAATCAAGGGGTTTATACAATGCAATAGAGTACCTGTCAAGTGGATCATGATATTCCATAAACCTAGATGTGAATTGTTGACTTGTAACTCAAGGTTTGCCTGTCTTTTACTTTTTATATGATATGGCTAATCTAGCAGGACAGGGAGAAAGTGTGTTAGGATGGTTCACTGGCTGCAGTGAAATCAGATGCTCTTAAAACCAAAGGAATCTTCTGCAGTTGTATTTTGGGCTAATTGGCAGCATGCTGCCCTTGCTGCAGTGTGCCAGGGTGCATGGTAGTATGAGTGCATGGTATTGTGAGTAACCACATGCCTTGACAGCTGCCTAATGTAAGGTATAATCAGCTCCATGAGCGTGTTGCAGTTTGAGATGTTCCCCAGACCAATTTCAATAGTTGTTGGGGCTTGGAGAAGGAATCAGAAAAAAGGGACTGCATGAGGTTTCCATTTGGTTTGAATTTTTGATTGACAGGTAAATCTAATAATTCAGGACTGACCGTGAATTACGAGATCCACCTGTGAATTAGATGTCAGAAACTACTTGTTAAACATGAATTAATGGCCTTAGCTATATAAAATACAGTGTGCATATTGCTTTTCAATACAGAAACTTATTACACAGTAATTTTGTGACATACAGTGTTGTAGTTTACTACTTGTACTAGATACCAAAAAGCCAACACACACACAAAAGGTAGCCTTGTGGTTAAAGTTAAAGCGTTATGAACCAGGAGATCCAGGTTCAAATTCCATTAAGTCAATTACACAGTGACCATAATTAATTTAAAATACATTATCTTTTGAATATTCCAGCTGAGAGGCATCATCTCACTTTCAGTGACATGATGTCTGTTTCTGGTCAGTTTGTCTTCCGCTGGTGCTGAATCTAGTGACTTGCTCAAAGGCACATAGCGATTCGGATGAGATTTGTATAGGATCATAGCACACTTCCGAAGAGTAACTAAGTCGAGAGACAGGTGGAGTTCTATCAGCTATGCAAGTGTTTGGTGCGCAAGGAGTTAACTTTGTAAGTGGTGGTCAGGTCCCCATTAACTATCCCTCCATGGAATGGGGGATGATGTCTCCTGTTGATAATGGGAGAATTGTTTGGGGATGGAGGTCTGGGTTAGGGACATCAGGACACTTTCTTATTGTAAGAGGGAGATCTGTGATCTCATCAAGACTTTTTTTTACAGTTAATCACACTGCAGTAGCATCACTGAGAAAAACTTGGCTCCAATAAAAGCAGCCTCGTTGATCCAACAGGCTCAGCCTACAGCAACCCAAATTTCCTGGCAGGATGGGGTTTAGAAAATGCTGGCAGTGTAGTGATCTCAATCAATCAATCAAAATCTTTATTTAACCAGGTGATCTGACAGTAAAGGAATACATGATGATATATTCAGTGGTTTGCAAAAGTATTCAACCCCCTTGAAAATTGTCAGATTTGTCTGGATTACAAATGATATATTGAGATTTTGTTCTGTGTAATATTTATTTAAAAAGACTGACTCTCAAAATAACTATTTTAAAGTGACATTGGTTTTATGTTAGAAAATATGTTCAAGAAAAATAAATAACTGAAATATGCTGTTTGCATAAGTATTCAACCCCTGTGCTCTGGAAGCTCCAAGTTTACACAGATGAAAAATATTGCTCTAACGAGGACACAATTGGCTTACAATTGGCCTCACCTCTGAAACATTAAAGTAGCTTACATTTTCTGGATAACCCCCCCCCCCAGTTTAATGACCATTGGTCAGACTGTGAATCTGAAGGAAGGGTGTGAAAATGAAGACTAACGAGCATTCTAAGGAAGTTAGAGATAAAGTAATAGACATGCATACATTAGGAAAAAGGGTACAAAATAATATCCAAATGTTTGGATATCCCAGTGTGCAGTGCTGGATCAATAGTGAGGAAGTGGAAGCTGCATCACACCACCCAGGCACTACCTAGACAAGGCCGTCCCTCAAAACTCAGCATCCGAACAAGGAGGAGACTAGTGAGGGAAGCCACAGAGAGGCCAACAGTCACTTTGAAGGAGCTACAGAGTTCAATGGCTGAGAGTGGAGTGAAGGTGCACCAGTCAACCATATCAAGAGCTCTGCATAATACTGGCCTGTATGGGAGGGTGGCTAGAAAGAAGCCATTACTCAAAAAGAACCATATCAAAGCACATCTGGAGTTTGCCAGAAAGCATGAGAGTGACCCAGCTAAGATGTGGCACAAGGTTTTGTGGTCTGATGAGACCAAGATAGAGAGTTTTGGCCAAAATTCAAAGCGCTATGTGTGGCGCAAACCTAACTGTCCATGCCTCGAGAAACTTTTCATCAGCAGGGACTGGGCATCTTGTTAAAATTGAAGGAAGAATGGATGGAGCAAAATACAGGGAGATACTGCAAGAGAACCTGCTTCAGTCTGTAAAAAAACTGAAGCTTGGGAGAAACTTCACCTTTCAGCAGGACAATGATCCCAAGCACAATGCCAAAGCAACACAGGAGTGGTTAAACAACAAAAAGGTGAATGTCCTACAGTGGCCAAGTCAAAGTCCAGATCTCAATCCCATCGAGAATCTGTGGCACTGTTTGAATATTGCGGTCCACAAGCATTACCCAACCAACCTGGAACAAATCTGCCAAGAAGAATGGGTAAGAATCACTCCCGAACAGTGTGCAAGGCTGGTAGATACTTACCCCAAAAGACTTAAAGCTGTTATTGCAGCAAAAGGTGGCTCTACCAAATACTACTGTGTAGGGGTTGAATACTTTTGCAAGCAGCATTTTCCAGTTTTTAATTTACTTTAAAAGATGTGCTGACGGATAATTAATTTTGGCTTTGAGGATATACTGTTAAGAGCAAATGAGTTTGCTATAAAAATACTGACTGGAATAATACATGTAAGTCTCTCATTTGTAATCAGACAAATCTGACAACTTTCAAGGGGTTGAATACTTTTGCAAACCACTGTGTATATATATATATATATATATATATATATATATATATATATATATATATATATACACACACACACACACATATAAATACAGTTCAAGGGATGCAGCCATTTTTATACAGAACAAAAAATATGTAAGATATGTAGTTGGCTAGAACAGGTCAAGGGATACACACAATTATGTACAGATAAGAAGTATACAGAATATATAGAGTTCCAATGATAGGGGTTAATACAAGGTGGGCCATAAGGAGAACGTTTAGGTGGAGGAATAAAGTATAATTAGAGGTACTAGACACGATGCGAGAGCAGGGGCGGAAGATGAAAGGAAGGATACTAGCAGAAGAGGAAGAGTGAAGGATGAACAGGAGGGATGGCGCAGTGCCAAGGTATTGTGGCTCAAACACCCAGAAAGCTGGTAGTGGGGAAAAGAGTAAAGGATAGAGAAAAGGTTGGTAGGGAAGAGAAAAGGAAAAGAATAGTAGAGAGAAGCCATACTATGTGAGTACAGTAACAGGAGGGCACATATAATGCTTTAGCATGCATAGAGGCGTGTGGGTCAATGATAACAGGAACAGGTTTCCCTACTACGACATTGGTATAGAGTTTTGACTGCTGTAGAGTTAATAGGCTGAGTTAATTTTAAGTTTTTTTGCAGATTGTTCCACAGTAGGGGTCACACATGGCTTAAGGATGCCCTGCCAAAATGTGATCTGGCCTTGTAAACATACAAGGAAATATAGGAAGTGCTTCTCAGGGCATACTCACTAAGTGTACACAATGGTACACTCTATGCAGTCCCTGTTGTTTTGATGCAGTGTTGCTGCTTTCCCAAATTATCTATTTTGCTTTTCAAGGCTTTGCAGGAAGTAATAGCGCCGCAGTGAGTCTCCCTCGGTGAGATCTTGCTTTCTTTCTACTGCAGTCCTGAGTAACAGCTTACCTACAGCAGTATCTGATTTGACTGCTTGGTATTCCTGCCACACCTCATCTCTAACTTAAAAGAGCACCAAATACAGAGAGATGGAGCACCAAATAAGAATTTAAAACTGGAAAGCCAGACAGCACACAACAGATATGGGTCCTGGTGTAAAACATAAGCAGAAAAACTCAATTTGTTTGCTCGTCACCTGATGAATTGGCTGTGGTCTCTTCATAAAATAAACTGCTATAATAAATACTGTACCCGGAATATTTTTGTTGTCGATTGCTTGGCCTTTATCCTGTATTTCATATTTATTTTGCTTGTACACCCGCCAGATTCTAGATGTCCGATTACGTTGCATTATTTAATATCAATTGTGTTGTTCACCTGTGACAATTTCACAGTACCAAAACAGTTTCTCCACTGCCTCTCTTTCGGTGACCTCCCTCTCCTCTCTCCCCAGGTCACAGTTGGAAACTGGATTATGTAATTTGTCTCTGCTTGCCTCCCTAAATTAAATAAATAGTGGATTTGTGGTAAAATACCAGTTTCTTTCAGTGTAGTCCAAGGGAGAGAAAAAATTCCCGTTATGGTAAATTAGCCTTATTTATAATAAAACTAAGCACCTAGAAATGTAAAAGAGGATTTTATTTTGATATTTTTGTGGTATTCCTATCATTTTACTCAGTGTGGTGAAGGTTTGCAAATACCTGCATTTGATAACCTGTGATTCTGTTTTATGTTCAGCACAAAAAGAAAACAAAATACATAAAACTCCTTCCGCTCTGGCACAGTGAAGGAGATACCACTGTGACTCCAATCTGAACACTCAGCACATATGGATGTCATTGTATCAACGTCAGACAGTCACCTGTAAAAAGAGTTTGTCGAATATGCTAGCAGCAGGATGCAAAGAATGAGAGAAAGTAAGCAAGAAAGAGAAAGAAAACAAGAAAAAGAAAGGAAGAAAGAAGGAAAAAAAATTGACATCAGAAGGAGAGTAAAGATCCACTCAGTCTGCCCTTGCTATAGTACTTCACGCCACCAACCTACTACCCTGGTGGGCTGTATCCCCTCCCCCGCTACCCACCCCACAAACCCATGCTGCCCCCTTGAGGACTATGAGTCCCCTTGCCCTGTCCCAACTGTGTTTAAACACATGCAAGGTAGCTGCCTTGTTACTTCCCCCTGACAGTCTGTTCCATGGTTTTACCACCCTCTCAGTGAAGTAGGACTTCCCCAAGTTTGTGCTGAATTTGCCCCTACCAACCTCCAAGAAAGAAAGAAAGAAAGAAAAAGAAAAGATTAATTTAGCAATGGGGAAAAGTATCAGTTAACTCACTTTTTTACAGTTTAGGGTCCCCAAACACCCCAGGTAAGTAAGAGAAATGCGCAAATATAAAACATAAAACAGCCTCTCAAAGACAGTAATGTGTAACAGACTGGTAGTGCATTGCTTACCTCCTTGGCATTCTCTCTCTCCTGTTCTGGGTCTTAGAGTCAGCAGGTTCACCTCCAGCAGTCCCCAGTGGTGGGCTGTGAAGCCCTCTGCAAATTTCCTTATAGTCAAGCCATCTGGTAGAACCCCCAGCACCTGGCTGCACTGCAATTGTGGTCTCCACTGTCCGCTGCTGTTCAGCCTCCACCCATGGCAGCTTGGATTGCCCCCTTGGACCACGCTCCCTGGAAGCGGCATCCACCTGTGTAGTGAGGGGCCCCTGACTCCACTGAGTTTGGGCAGTTTTTATGTTGACCTGCGCCCCCTTCACAATGGTCCACTGACCTGTCTGCTCCCCCTCAACTGTTGGCCCTCCAGTTCGGTGCCCAGAGGAGCCCTTTAGCTTCTCATGTGTTTTGCCTGATTTCTTAGTTATCCATTTACTGGTCTTCTCCAGCTCAGTGTCCAGCTTTTGGCCTTCTGCCTGGGGTAAAAAAAAATCCATTTGAACAGAGCTGAATCTGGCAAAATGAAAAGTGCCCCAATACAAAAGGTAATAAATCCAGACAGAAATATTAAAAATACGAAGATATGAGTGAGGCCAAGCCCAGATGTACGCATGGTAGACAACTGTTGGAGCCAGCTGGGAGTTGCAGTTCAGACTGACTCAGTGCCTTAGCAGTAGGGTAGCTCCAGAGTGCACTAATGGTGCTACCATCTCTAGGCAACTGCACAATAGCAACGTGTGGTTCCCATGGCCAGATCTCAGCCGCACCATTCTGTACATAGTAAAAGTAAATGAGCATTGTTTGTATTAATATAACATCAACAACTGTAATAAAATACAAAGAGGCAGCAGGAAGCAATAGTGCCACAGAGCAACAACCCGGTGGGAAAATCTCTAAAGGTATTACTCACAGCAGCTGTACTGAGGGCTGCTAGCCCCTCACTGCATCTCCCAGAGCAGGGCCGAGTTTGCTGTTCCCAGGAGAATGCCTGACATCTTCACCAGTCCCAGAGGGGGTGAGCTGGTGCAGGTCCCATCCACCACCACTGACAGAAATGATTGCACCTTACAAATATCCACCCATCCTTGTTCCTCATGCTTCCTCAATATCGTACATGTATGCACCACCATGTAGTTTAGCAGAGTGGGAGGAGACCAACAGAATACTAGCAGTAGAACCCCAAATTGTTGAGGTATGGATCAACTGAAGCTGGTTGGAATCAGGTGTATGCTTACCTGTCACCTGGAAGGTTCCATGATTGTCAAGGTAGTGGAACAACCAGACGGTAATGGGAATGGAAGCACACCCGGAAACGCTGATGGAGAAAGGAGCAGTGGCCCCCAGTGGAGAAGGGACGAGAATGGAGGAAACACCCAAAGGACTGATGGGGAACCAGGGAGTGGCAAACAAGGTACAGGGCAGGGAAATGGGGAATGGGAGGGGTGAGACAACAGGGAGGGGGCAAACAAATAGGAGCAGATGAAGGAGAAAGGGAAAGGGGATGGGTGGGGAGCAACCAGAGGGTGGGGGGTAACTAGATGAATGAAGTGCTCCAATGAGGGAGTGCTTGGCCCTTTCATTTGCATAAAGCCACAAAAGGGTGAAGTGCTCTCTCATTGGATCAGTTAATTCGTTTCAACTACACAAAGTTTCTGCCCATAATCTGTGAACCATTATCATACTTAGCTTGCATGATCATTAGTCTGTCAAGGATGAGCCCACCGCAGCTTGATCTGAGTACAAAGTTTGGCTATGCTCATTCCCTCAGTATTGGGCTATGGTGACCTTTCAGGTGCTGCTACCAGGGAATAGAAGTAAAAAAATGTGTTCACATCTAGTAAGCTTTGCAGCTGCACTACTGCTTTTTCTACTGGGAAAAAACCTTTTGATTTCCTTCTTTGTGGTACAAAAAATCTTTTTTCTTTTCTTTTTTTTTCACATAAATATATACTTTCTCATAAATCAATGTTTTACATTCCAGATCCCATCAAATAAGGTATCAAAATCAAAGTCAGTGGTGTTTTTACATAAAAGTTATTTTCATACTTGTTACCATCCTTCTGACAGTTGCTCCTGAGCCAAGTATTTAACCCCTCCATTGAGTTTCTTGATTTCTTAGCTCAGTTGCCTAATCCATCATTTGGGAGTGTTATAGCATATAAAAGCCATTAAGAAGATTTGGGCTCCAGTGCCTCATTCTAGTAGCGTTGTTGTTTTTGTTGCCTGCTTGCATTAGCATTAGCGATTAGGCACTTTGCTACAAGCTGCTTCCTGCTTCTCCCTCGGATGCTGCAAACCACACCTGCTGTGCTGACATTTTGGAGCTTATGCTCCTTCTTCAGGGCTTTCATATACTCTCGGACACGAAGGTGACTAGCGATGGAACCAGCCTGACAATACAAATCAAAAAAAAGGGCTATAACACTCCCAAATGATGAATTAAGCAATTGAGCCAAGTGCCGCTGCAAAGCTTACTAGTTGTGAACAGATTTCTTTGCAGCTTGACCTGGATTGGGCTAGTCGTGACACACCTCTGAAATGCTGTTATCTGTAGCAAAACATTTCTTGCGAAAGCACAAACAACGTAAAAAATGACATGCACATGGGTCATGAATGTGAAACTTTTTTATTACCTCATCTTTACATATTCATTTTCTTTTTGGTTTTCTTTAAAACAGAACCATGCCAAAAACTTGGTCAGATGAAGAGGTACTCAGCCTGGTAAAGGGCATTAAAAACGGTTCTGTGTGTTAATATCACAGTACAAAATATTGCTGGACAAAATATCTCAGTTAAAACATTGCAGAAAAAAATAGTGCATGGTAAAAACATTACAGGACAGAACAGTACATGGAGCAGGCAGTACAAGTCGCACGGCGGCAAAAGAGCGTAGGACACTAGAAGGTTCATTGAGGGAGCATAACTTTGCACAGCCACCCCTCAGCCACTACGCTATGCCAGGCATCACAGTCCTGCATCAGGGGGCCTAACTCCGCAAAGCAGGTGCAAAGTTAGCCCTCCTCCCAATGCAGAACTGTGATTTACATCACAGTGAAGTGGCCGAGGGATGACTGTGCGAAGGTAGGCCCCCCCAATGAACCCTCCAGTGTCCTGTGCTCTTTTGCTGCCTTGTGGCTTGTACTGCCTGCTTCCTGCACTGTTCTGTCCTGTGATGTTTTTACCACACTATTTTTTTCTGCAATGTTTTGTCCAAGATATTTTGTCCCGAGATATTTTTCCATGCATATTAACACAAAACCTTAAAACATGGCCAACATAATATAGTGATGAGGGGATAAATCTCCCCCTGAAAAAAATGTGGAAAAGCATGACTGGCTACCTGCAGGAGAAGGGTTTCATGAAGTATCCTGACTTTTGTCATCACAAATGGAAACTACTGCAACAGAGGTTCTACATAGAAAAATATAAACAGAATTTGTCAGCAGATAAGGACCGCTTGGCCCACCTGTCTGCCCATTTTTCCCTGCCTATAGAATCACTGCAGATTCTACTTGGTCTCCAAACCATTCACCCACCCCCTTCATTTTCCCTAAGATTCCAATATGCCTATCCCATGCATTCTTGAATCCCAACACTGTTTTTTCCCCCACCATCTCTGCTGGAAGAATCTTTCAGGAATCCACCACTCTTTCTGTGAAGAAATACTTCATCACATCTCTCCTGAATAAATCTCTTTCAGCTTCTAATCATGCCCCCTTGTCCCTCAGCACCTTTTTCTGAAAAATACTTCCCTCCTGTCCCTTATTTGCCCCTGTGATGTATTTAAAGGTCTCTATCGTATCTCCCTTCTCTCTCTTCTCTTCCAGGGTGTACATATTTCGGTCCTTAAATCTCCCCTCATAGGGCTTCTGATGCAGATCTTGTATCATTTTAGTTGCCCTCCTCTGGACTGTCTCCACTCTGTCTTTGTCCTTCTGGAGATCTGATCTCCAGAACTGGACACAGTACTCTAGGTGGGGTCTTACTAGTGATCCATACAGAGGCAATACCACTTCCCTCTTTCTGCTGGTGATACCCCTCCCTATGCATCCCAGTATCCCACTAGTGCTCCCAACTGCCTTGTTGCACTGCCTGGCCATCTTTAGATAATCCAATATGATCACCCCCAGGTCTCTTTCCTGCTTGGTCATTGTTAGTAGCACTCCTCCCATTTTGTACTCTGCCCCTGAGTTTCTGCTCACCAGATGCATTATTTTGCACTTTTTCACATTGAAACCCCGCTGTCATACCCTTGACCACTCATAGAGTTTTTTCAGGTCTCTTCTCATCACTTTCACCTCCCCTGGAGAGCCAACACTATTGTAGATTTTGGTGTCATCTGCAAAGAGGCAGATCTTTCCTTACAACTCCTCTGAAATGTAACTTATAAAGATATTTAAGAGGACCAGTCCCAGCACTGATCCCTGAGACACCTCACTGGTCACCCTGCCCTCCTCTAAATGAACCCCATTTACTACCACCCTCTGTCACCTATCCACCTAACCAATTCCTTACTCAGTTTGCCACCTTGGGATCCACTCCTAAGATATTCAACTTGCTTACTAGCCTCTATGTGGAACTGTGTCTAATGCCTTACTGAAATATAGGTAGGCTATGTCCTCTGCTCCACCCTGATCTAATTCCTTGGTCACACAGTCAAATAAATCTATCAGATTTGTTTAACGTGACTTCTCCCATAAATCCATGTTTCCTCAGGTCTTGTAACCCATTGGATTCAAGATATTTCACAATCTACAAACTTCAGAAAGCTGGCATTGTCCAGGCTAAGGACAAGGAGTGGTTCCAGCAGGCCAAAATAATGTGGAACAAGGCGGGGAAGCCAGCGCTAGGTGACAGATACCATGGAAGTAATTACAATTACAAATTACAGACACTGCAGAAAAAAGTTTCTAATATGACTGACACTTGCTAGTGTGTCAGCTCAGAATTTGCATGCTGTGGAATACTTGCTTTCTACATAATAATTAACGCCATGACAGTATCAGTACAAAATACAGGTACAACTGCTAATAATTATAGTTTTGAAATTGTTTTTTTCATTGTTGTGAAGTGCAGTTCATGATGGGGGGGTAAATATGACATGACATGATGGTGATTCTGCAAATAGGACTGTGTGGGGGGTTGCAATGTATTGTAAATGAGTGAGGTTTTGTAGTTGGTCAACTCACAACTCAAATTTGAAAAGTACTTGCATAGATAGCACTTTACATGGAAAGTCTTCAATGTTGATTGCACGGTAAACAAGCATCTAAGTGATGTATGTCACGAACTGGTAATATATATCTTACTGTAGTGCTATAGAAATACAGGATTATGAAGCACAAGCTGAAATGTCATCAGTTAACAAACAACAAGAGGACACAGTTGTGTCTATACTGATGCAAAAACTGTGACAGAGACCGCAAAAGGAAACAGGTGCCTCCAACTGAAACAAAGTGCAGTAATGAAACTGAAAAGCTGAGCACTCATCACCCCCATTAATGAACAAGAAGACACTGCTCCTTCACTGAAAGGGAATACAGTAGTGCGTATTTTATTTTGGTGCCATGCACACAGTAAGATCAGATTGCCTAATGCATTTTGGATTTGATAAAGGGTTTTTAATCCAAAGCTCATTGGGCAATCTGATTTTCCATTGTGCATGGCACCGAAATAAAATAAGCACTGTTCACTTTCAGTGAAAGAGTAGTGTTTTTTTGTTCAGCAACCTAAGTGGTAAGTGCCCAACTTTTCCATCTCTGTATTGATCTACAGTACATCATTATTAATGTTCCATTGTGAAGATACATACAGTATGTAAAGATTTATATGCAATATATGTTTTTTAGTACAACAGTCACTTGATAATACCATGCTGTCTTTTAGCAATGTAAGATACATAAATATGTAGTATTATATGACATGCGCCTTATCATTTCTCTTTATGTCTTTTTTTTTCATTGCGATTCATTCAGGCTTCCCTGCCACTCCAAAGGCAAGAGTCCACTTGGAGCCAGTTCCGGCCAGACTGGTGGAGGAGGTTCCAGGGGTTCCTGATGAGGATATCATCATCATCATCATCAAGGAAGATGATATGTGACAATTACACAATCGCATCTCATGCCATTACTTGCAGCTGTGATATGTTGATAAGTACAGTGGCACTCTCTGTTACATTTCTGAGACTGCATGTCACAGTTCAATTGTAACATGACAGTAGCAAGAAAGAAAGGAGCAATACCAAAGTTATTCAGTACAGAACCATGTACGTATACAAAATGTAGTAAGTATGCCACTTTACACAGACAATAAATGAGAATAATGGATTTTGTTTTAGGAAAATGGCAGTTAAAGTGTATATCACATTATTTTAGTAATACAACATCCTCTGAGTAGGAAGATGCAGTATCAGAATTGAATTTTCAAGTTTTTATTTTAACAAACTTGGTTACGACACACTTAGCTATAATAATAACAGTACCTGTAACCATAACAATTCACCAAATGTCGGTGGCCAACAACAATATCCAAATATATCCTGATATAGAACCTGATTAGTAACTTTTTTTCCTAAATGTACAACAATATATAAGTCAAGTGATATAGTTATCAGAGTATTGCAGTAGTGAGGTGGATAAGGACATGCTGGAAGCCATCCAAAAGATGGCACACAAGGGGAGGTGCTGCTGGTGGGTGACTTCAATCTACCAGACATGGAGTGGAGCCCACCAGCTGCAGCAACAGTCATAAGTAAGGACATCCTGAACTCCCTGCAAGGAGCGTTCCTCAGGCAACTAGTTAAGGAAGCCCACTCATTGGTGTGTGTGTGTGTGTGGGGGGGTGATATTGGACCTGGTACTGACAAATGGGAACAGTATTGCAGATGTCATGGTAGTTGACAGCCTAGGGTCCAGCGATCACCATACAGTGTGGTTCAATATAAGGACTGGGCCAGAAATGAGTTGCTCTAAAATGAGGGTCCTGGACTTCAGGAGGGCTGCTTTTAGAAAAATGGGAGAATGCCCCAGAAACACCCTGGCAGGGACAAAGGATCTGGGGGGAATTGTGGAACTATGGGCAAAAATAAAGGGGCATTGAAAAGGCAACAAATCTCTGTGTCAGGCAGGTTAACAAGCACAAGAGAAAACAAGAGCACCCTGGTTATCTAAAGATGTGGCAGGAAAGGTGAAAGCAAAAAAATAGCAGTTAGAAAGTACAAAAAGACACAGAAGGAAGAGGATAGGGAAAAATACCAGGAGAAACAAAAGGAGGAAGGGAAGGCAGTTAGACGCGCAGAGGCACAAACAGAGGAGAATATTGCCCAATCAGTAGAAGAAGGGTATAAAACTTTCTGTAGATATATAAGTGAGAAGAGGAAGATTAAAGGGGGAATAGTAAGGATAAAAGGGGAAAACAGGGTTTGCAAGGAGGAGACATATTGAGCAAATACTTTTGTTTAACGTTTATAGAAGAAGAGGTAGGTGATAGGCCAAAGATAAGGGACAAGGGCATAAATGGTAGAGAGGAGGATACCAGTCCTTTTACAGAAGAGAAAGTTATCAAGGTACCAGCACGATTAAAAGTAGGCAAGGCAATGGGACCTGACTGGGTGCACCCCAGGATACTGAGGGAGCTCAAAGAGGTGCTGACTGCACCTCTGACAACTCTGTTCAACTTATTAGAAACAAGGGAGGTTCTGTGGGACTGAAGGAGAGAAGATCTGGTCCCACTTTACAAATGTGGGAACAGGGTGGAAGAAGGAAATTATAGACCTGTCAGCCTGACTTTGGTAGTGGGCAAAGTAATGGAAACACTGTTGAAGGAAAGGATAGTGGAATACATTGTATCCAGTGGATTACAGGATCCAAGTTTACATAGTTTCACGGGGGAGGGGGGGGGAGGAGGTCTTGCCAGGCAAACCTGATTGAGTTCTTTGACTGGGTGACCAGGGTAGTGGATCAGAGAGGAGTGGTAGATGTGACCTACCTGGATTTCAGTAAGGCCTTCAATACCATTCCAAATAGAAGACTGGTGAACATGCTGGCCTGTCTGGGAGTGGGTCAAAAAGTTATAAACTGGGTAAGAAGTTGGTTAAGCTACAGGAGTCAGAGGTTGTGGTAAATGGTGTCCACTCTGGAGAAGGCAAAGTGACCAGAAAAGTGCCTCAGGGCTCATTATTAGGCCCAGTCCTCTTTAATGTCTTTTTTAGTGACATTGCGGAAGGACTAGAAAGAAAAGAATGTCTGTTCAGGATTACACAAACATCGCAACGGAGTAGACATGGGTGTGTGTGTGTGTGTGTGTGTGTGTGTGGAAAACATGAGGGATGATTTGAAACAGTTGGAAGAATAGTCAAGGGTTTGGCAGCTGGGTTTCAATGCAAAAAAAGTGCAAAATCATGCACTTGGGGCACAGAAACCCGGGGGCTACATACCAATTGGGATGGGAAGTACGGGCAACCACCAAACAATAAAGGGACTGGGGTAATCATTTCTGATGCTGTAAAGGTAGCCAAACAGTGTGATAAAGCAGTGGTGAAGGCTAGCAGGATGCTCGGCTACATAGGGAGGGGTATCACGAGTAGGAAGAAGGAGGTAATAGTACCCCGTACAGATTACTTGTAAGACCCTACCTCGAATACTGTATCTAGTTTTGGAGGCCCCACCTCCATGAGGACATTGATAAGGTGGAGGTGGTACAAAAGAGGGCTACCAAAATGGTGCAGGGCCTGCATCAAAAGCCCTACAAGGACCTGAATATGTTCTCTTTGGAGGAGAGGAGGGAAAGGGGGGGATATGATAGAAATATTCAAATATCTCACAGGTGTTAATAAGGTGCAGGAAGGTAGCATTTTCCATAGAAAAAGAAGCTCAAGGACAAGTGGCCATGCTATGAAGTTGGAGGGGGAAGAGGTTAGTTGAAATGTGAGGTAATACTTCTTCATGGAGAGGATGGTAGACACCTGAAACAGCCTTCCAGTGGAGGTGGTGGTTGCCAAAATGGTGATGAGACTCAAGCTTGCATGGGACAGATACAAGGAGAGCATTGAAGTAAGGCAAGGGGAGGAGACAACTGGGGATCTAGTAGGGTCTGTGGTGGCACAATAGGCAGAGGAAAATGGGCAGATTAAGTGGGCCAAGAGGTCCTTATCTGCTGACAGCTTCTATGTTTCTACATTTCTAGGTAACAATATTGTGTACTATGAAATATAATAGAACTATAACTTGAATGGCCGCAGTATAATAAGTATGTGTTATCATGTTACTAAAGTCGGTCTTTATTTATTTGTGTGTTACAGGTGATGATGTGGATGTCAAAGGCACCAGTGGTGGCACACAGCAAGAGACAGAGGGAGGACACACACCAACTACTGCTCCCTCCATTCATCAGAGCAGAACACCACTGGGCACTGGTGGGTCATCACTGCCTCAGCAGGAAGAAGATGAGCCCCTTCCTGGTCCATCAGGTATGTTTTCATTTTATTTATTTATTTATTGAACGTCTAGGAATTACAACCCTTTGAGTCAGAGACTCATTTGCAAAGGCTCTACATCATACATGAATGAGGACAGGTACAGAGTATAACAGAATTCAGAATACTGCTCTAATACAGAATACAGTACTAGGTACAGAGGCAAAGATACATAATACATACATATGGCAACACTAAAGATGTGTATAGTTGAGGCATATATTGGAGACACAAAAACATAAACTGCAGTAAAAACTTTTAGATTTTTTAGAGGAGTTTATCTGCAGTCGCAGTGACAGTTGGACACAATGCAGCTCTGCAGCTCAGGCTTAAAAGGCCCTAGCGTGGGGATTGATACAATAGAATCAGGGACTGAGTTCATCCAGAGTGGGGCCCAGTAGCAAAAGGACCTTTGGCCAGCAGTGGTCTTCACAAAAGGGACATGGAATGCTGTAGTGTCAGAAAGTCTAGTGGTGCGAGCCGGCAAACTCTTCTGAAGAAGCGGGAGACAGCCGGGGTGGCTAGACCCAACTGGATTTTTTTGGCCAGTAAGCAAGTCTGGTAGAAAAGTCACCCCTGAAAGTTTAGCCATGCTTACCGTTGCTAGAGGTCACAGGTATGGGTGAGCCAATCACAGCCTGTGGCCAACCTGCAGGCTTTGTTAAATGTGCATTTAATGCTGGTCAGTGCAGTGTCAGAGGCAGCGCCATAGATGACTATGCCATAGTCTATCAGGTAAAGGATAGAGATAGAGATGGCTAACTGTAGGGCATCAGGAGGTAGACAGGGTCTATGCCTATAAAGGAGATGTGATGTTTATTGCAGAGCATGTCGATGCAATATGTTCACAAAAGGTAAGGGCAGAGTCAAGTGTAACCCCTAGATATCTAAAATTGGAAACTGGCTCCAGCATGGTACCCAAAGAGTTTTGCATAGATATTTTGGTCATGCTGTGTTTATGTTGTGGGTGGGTGAATAGCATAACTTTCATCTTTTTTGAGTTGAGTACAAGCTTGTGGGAGGTAAACCAAGCTTCTATTTGTGTGACAGAGCCCTGCAAGGATTTTTGGAGCTGGGTAGGGTCAGGGTGCCGACTAAAGATCATCGCATCATCTGCTTAGAGGAGAAGGTGCCCTGAGGAGGCCATAGGTAAGGAGTTCAAGTATAGTGAGAAGAGGAGTGGACCCAGGATGGACCCTTGGGGGACACCCCACAGATGGGAAGGGTAGTAGAGAGGGTGTTATTTATCTTCATTTGCCGGGTATGGCCATAGAGATTGTTGGAGAACCAGCCAGCAGTTTCTTGGGATACGCCAATGGAGAGGAGGGAGTTAATGAGCATATTGTGATTGATGGTATCAAATGCCTTGGAGAGATCAATATCGACTGACCCAGCCAAGTCTCCCTGGTCTAGGGCATCATAGATAAAGGAGGTGAATTCTAGTAGGGCAGTGGTTGTGCTGTGTCCTTTCCTGAACCTGTGTTGTTGCTGGCATAGTAGGTGATGTGAGTCTAAGTAGTCAATAAGCAGATCAGCCACTATTTTTTTCCAATGCTTTTGAGAGGGGAGGGAGTATGGAAATGGACCTGTAGTTACTAGTTGAGGTACAGTCACCATTTTTATGAACTGGCGTAATCTTCCTTTTCCACAGAGATGGGAACTGCCCAAAGCACAGGGACATATTGATAATTTTTGTGAGGGTGTTAAGACTGCTTCAAAGGTTAAGGAGAGCAGTTTTGCATCTAGAGTCACTGCTTTGCCTAGTCTTACCTAGGAACATGGCAAGATATGAGCGGGCAACACTAGGGGAGACCGTTTTGAAGTGAAAAGGTGGAGCACGGGGGGGGGTGGTGGGAATTGTCCAGCATCAACAGTAAAAAGTCAGGGGGGAGAATAGTACTGAGGTCAGAGAATGATATATTGAAAGCTTTTGCTATTTTATAGGGGTCTTGGATGGAGACACCATTGATAATAAGCATGGTAGGGGGAGGGGAGGCAGACTTGCTACTGAGTTCCTTTATATTTTCCCAGAACCTCTTCTCATTTCCTCAGGTGGCAGTAAGGTTGGCCCGATAATAAGCAGCCTTTGCCTGTCAGATAGCCCAGATGCATGAGGTTTGGGCAGCCCGGTACAATTGTCGGTCAGAAGGGTGACCTGACTGAACTGCACCAGTGCCACAGGTCATCACGGGTCTTCATTTGGTCGAGCAAGGACAGATTTACAAACGGGGAGGATTCAGTTTTTTTCAATCCATTTTACAAAGGGGGCCGAAATGTCACAGGCAGTTTGGAAGGAACTTTATGAAGAAGGACAGGGCGGCATTAACCGACAACTGGTGATCAAGTGGAGACCAGTCGAGGTTTTGGAGATGGTTTCGGAAATGTACCAAAACCCCTTTCTTAAGTTGGCGATACATAGATATCCGGCGGGGGGGGGGACTTCCAGCTGTTTGTCCAGAGACAAGTTACAGGGGAGTGATCATTGAGTGAGTCCGAGAGGACCTGGACATCCTGTATGCGTCGGAATGATTCGTGAGCACGAGATCAAGAAGGGAACTAGGGCCCAAGTTTTTGTTTAATCTAGTAGGGGTAAGGACCATATGGGACAGATTTTGGGCAGCAGCTGCATCCCTGAGGGAGGATGACTGGGGAGCAAGCCAGTTTGTGTTGAAATCACCAAGTGCTATGACTTCCGAGGTTTTTGGGAGCTGGGCGATAATGTTTAGGATGGATGTGAAAGCATCCCTTTGGTTGCGATGGGGGTATGTACACTGACATTAGATACAGAGATTTACCTGAGTTGCCAATAGCAACCCTGATGGTGAGGGACTGTGTACCCTCTGCAGGGTTCATTGTTGCAATATTTATACCTTGCAGGTGTTCCTGAAGGTACATTGCACTACCCCCACCCCGCTTACCCAGCCTGTCTGAGCTGAACAATGTGTAGCTCGGTATGTACACAGCCAAGTTTCAGTTACGGCTAGGGCATCTGGGTGGTGGAAGTAGACCCAGGCTTGGAGTGTGGCAAGTTTCTTTTGGAGGCTACATATATTAATGGTAGCCAGCCGTAGCCCTTTGTGTTGCATTGTTAAGCGAGGGGTGTGGTCTGTGGGGCCAGGATTGGGGTGTATGTTGCCAATAAGTAGCAGGAGGATAATAGCTATCCTGGATAGGGTACTTTTTAAGATCTTCTTGTGAGTGCGCAGAGATGGGATTGCATGGTGGTGCGGTTTGTTGGTAATATAGGAGCATGCTAAGCTCAATATTTCATGGCCATATAGAAAAGGGGTAATCATGATTACTGGGAGTAGGTGGCTTGGCACGAGGGGAGGATGGGGGGGTGGGACATGGTTATTGAAGCAGGAGTGGTCATCGGGCTGTGTGGCACAGGAGGTGTTAGGTGGGCAGGAGGAGGGGTAGTGTGAGGTTGAGTATGGGAAGGGCAGGAGGGTGGTATGCTAAGGGGAAGGGTTATCAAGAGGAGAGTAAGCCATGGTGTCATTTTGTGAACGAGAGAGGGAGATACAGCAGTGTTGCTTGACATTTTTAGGAGGAATTAGTATCAAGTCTAAAGTTTTTTGGACTTAGAAGTTTGGTAAAGAATGATATTTTTCTGCTGCTGCTGCTTGGGGGGGTGTAGGCTTGAGGGTTTAAGCAGGAATTGTTTGAGGTGTATGGGTATTTTTATGTGTCACACACCGAGGCAATGTGTTGTAATGTAGGAGCTGAGAGAAAACACCAGCTGAGAGACAATAGCAGCCTCTAGTGGTAGGTCCTGATAACCTGCCTATGGAAAAGCTGCCTGATTGGTTAAAACACGTCACCAAGGGTCTCTCCTCCTCTATAAAACAACAAGTCAACCAAGGGTGGTGGGGGAAGTGGGGTAGCTGACGTGTAGCGTCAACGGGGCTCCTATTGTGAGGTTGGATTTATCAGGACTGCATTTCAGTAGAGGTGCTGTTCCTTCTGTAAAAGTATCCAGCCCTGCTGCAAAATGTACGTCTCGCTTATGTAAACATAAGTTCACAATAATTAAATCACACCTTTATTTGTATTCCTTCTTTTTTCTTGTAATTGCATTTTCTTTTGGTGCTTTTCCTTTTTTATTGTCCTTCTTTATGAATATCAGCCATCAATCCAGATAAGGTGCTGTACAATGACATAATGTATGTTTCATATATGATTTGTATATTATGATGCATATTGTTGAAGAATGTTTTTACCTGCAGTGCTGATTAAATTACATCACAAAACAGGTGTTCATTCTGTAAGCATAGTACTGGGACACTACAATAAAAAATTCCCATGTATCATTTCTAAATTAATCAACGTCCTGTGCTGATCAAGAATGCTGTGTTTCCATCAGTGTGTTCAGATGACAGCATAACAACATATAGATGAAAGCTGAAAAACTCAGTTCTGTCATCAGCATCCAAACATCTAAACACATGGCAACTTGTGTGTGAGTAGTCATATCTTATCTCATATCATGTACTGTATGTTTCTTTACCTAAAGTTGACAGATACCCCCCTCCAAAACTGGGAAAATAAAACTCTCATTCCTTACTTCGGTTGTTCTGCTGTATTATTCAAATCAAATTAAGATTTTACCAACTTAAAAAGGTATACCTTTGGTCACCGGGTGCTTACTTATGAAGTGCGGGTGGCATGTATGCAGGTGGTAAACTTTGATGTTTGGTCTGTGCAAAACAACTGTTTCTAATGCACACAAAACTGCTTTTCCAAGTGAAAAATGGTTCAAGATGTTGACAGCAAGGAGTTTGATGAGCCTGAGTTTTATACAGAAAAAACTGTTGCCATACCATAGGATGTGTGATTATAAAATAAGGTATCATGTCAACATATATCCTAAATGCTTCTGTTATCATTTTTCCTTCTACAGACCTTCCTGTTCACCACTACGGATTGGTTGCTGTTAAGCAAGATTCGTTATACTTTCATTTTATCTCGGATGTACTGCATTGTATTGTTAAATAGGGATGAAAGCATACCCTACACGATTGCTACACAGGTGTTGAGAATAAGGCAAATGGTGTAAAGTAGCCCACAGAGTTCTCAATACTTTCATTTCATCTCTGATGTACTGTGTTGTATTGTTAAACAGAGATGAAAACATACCCTAGACGATTTCTACACAGGTGCCAAGAATAAGCCAAATAGTGTAAAGTAGCCTTCAGAGTTTTCAAACTTTTCTCTTCCTTTGTAGTGTAAGTAACTGAAAATATACCTACTTAGCTTCACAGTTGTTCCTGATACGGTACTGCCAGCAACTTCTCATGCCTTAGTGATTACTAATGATAGTATTGTACAGTTGTGACAAGCCATGTTATTTTAAATATACAGGCGCTGTTGCCACATTATTATGTAATACAGTAATGGTAACAAGTTGTCTATGTACAAGTCTACAGATGTAAGGATGAGGCAATACAGATATAGTGCTGAGAACAAGATCGAGAATACTGGATGGGCAGCTATGCACAACCAGTGTGTTCTGCTACAGAGGGGTACTGATTCCCTCTGACCTTGAGAGCGAAGCTCAAGAGGTTCAGGGGAATCAGTACCCCCAAATGGCAGAACACACTGGTTGTACATAGAGTTGCTCATCCTGTATTTTTTATAGTGTATAGTCAGTGGTGCCGGAACTGTTTGAAAAGTGGTAGGGCCAAAGATGTCAGAGGTAAATTCTCCCCTATTAAATACATTAACGTGATTGCAAAAACTGATAGGGCCACTTATGAAAGTGGTAGGGCAATGGCCCTAGTGGCCCCCCCTGTTCCGGCACCTATGTGTATAGTACCATGTGAAATATGTGTGTGAGTTCTTTTGCTTTCAAAATGAAACTGACTCATGCAGTCTCAAGAGGTTCCAGAATGCTGTTATACCATAGTAGGGTATTTTCACATTCCATGGCCTTTGAACTGTGGTACAACAGCATTTTGAAAGGGATGGAATTCTATACAGAACAACACTCTACTATACACTATAACTGCTTACTACCTAGCAACCCCACCCTAACAGAAGAAATCTGACCTATTCATTCACAGTATTGTACAGAGTTACTTGTCTGTCGCCTGCAGAGTTGCATTGATTTTTTTTTGTTTGTACTTTACTATTTCTTATGGTAAACAGGCATTCTATTGCAAAAAACAAGATTCTTTGGATGTTGAAGTTTGGTACAAGAAAACGGTATGTATGTGCTTGTCTGTGTCACACATTTGGCAGCAGCAGAAGTGCTCATGCTATGCCTCACTAAATTGCATTCTGTCCTCCCAAACCCACCTTCCGTCCTCACTTTTGTAGCCTTAGAGATGATGCAGTGATTGTAGTCACTCCCACTATTGCATCTCTCCTTCAGTATACATTTGCCTGTTCCTATAGTCGAGTAACGCTTGTTGCTTTTGGTGTGCACAACTGTGCATTACTTGCCTAACATGAAACACCACTGGTGATGGTATCCTCCACGTAAGGTAACAATGTGTACACACTGCATCCTTCCACTGTTTCTAAAAAACACCATTCATTAATTATTTGGATTTGCAGCACATCTTGATAACAATGTCTACACACTGCATCCTTGCACTGTTTCTAAAAAGCACCATTCAGTAATTTATTCAGATGTGCAGCATGTCCTGTAATAGAAACATAGAAACATAGAAACTGTAGGCAGATAAGGACCGCCAGGCCCATCCAGTGCTATTGATGACTCTGGCAGACATTAATACCACTGCACCTCAATGGATGCAGTGGTATTGATGACTGCCAAACAGGAAAGAGATCAAGGAGTAATCCTATTGCATGACCTAAAGGTGGTCAGGCAGTGTGACAAGGCAGTCAGGAGGGCTAGCGGGATGCTGGAGGCGCATAGAGGGGTATCACCAGTCCAAACAGGGAGGTGGTGTTGCCTCTGTATAGATTGCTGTTAAGACCCCACCTAGAGTACTGTGTTCAGTTCTAGAGACCACATCTCTGGAAGGACATAGACTGAGTGGAGGCAGTCCAGAGGAAGGCAACTAAAATGGTGCAAGGTCTACATCAAAAACCTTATGAGGAAAGACTAAAGGGCCACAATATGTACACCCAGGAAGAGAGGAGGGAGAGGAGGGGATATGAGAGAGACCTTTAAATACCTCACGGGGGTAAATAAGGTACAGGAAATAAGTCTTTTTCAGAAGAAAAGGTGCTCAAGAACAAGGGGACATGCTATGAAGCTGGAGGGCAGTAGATTCCAGAGAAATGAGAGGAAGTACTTCTTCACAGAAATAGTGGTGGATTCCTGGAACAGCCTTCCAGCAGAAGTGGTGGGGCAAAAACAGTGATGTGGTTCAAAAATGCATGGGTTAAGCAAAAGGGAATCATAGTGGAAAGGAAGGGGGGGAAGGAGAAAGAAATGTAGATCAAGTACAGTCTGCTGTAATAATGTAGGTAGACAGGCTGGTTTAAACTGTGGTAACTGTGGGTTTTGGGCACAGAAAAATTCCATGGTAACTCTGGTCCCCTCACAGCTATGAGGGGACCTATACAATGTACATACTGTATGAGTCCTTGCTGCAAAAATCATATGTAGATATGTTTATATTGATGTTTATTTTCTGTTCCCATAGCTTATGGGCTTGGTACTTGTAAATATGGATTCCTCCTAACTCTTGTCAAGGGTTTTAGTTGGGGCTCCAGTTGTAGAATCCTCATCTCTCCACTATTATGCAGAGTGTTACGTAAATATAAATAAATGGTTGGTTTGTTGCAAGAAAGTTTATGCCCTAAGCATGGTGCCCCGAATCCTGATTCAGTTTCTATAACTACAAGAAGTAGTCAGAGTTAAAGCAGCCCAATTACTCCTAAAGAAGTTTGCCGCAGAGTTAAATATTGCCATTTACCCACATTGCCTTAATTGCTAGGATCTGTATTTAGTGCTATGAAATTGTTTTTCCCTTGAAAGGTGGCTTCAAGCAGCTGTTTTCACCATTGGGCCCCTTCGATGAGAAATGATGAGGTGCCTAGAACTTCCAAGAGCAGAGCCGGCAGTACTTGGCCCCAGCAGGTCCTCCCTGCGAGGTGCTCAGTTGTAAAATGGAGTGTGACTCCACTGGTGTAGCCCACGGACTTACATATAGGGAGCACCTTAGTGATTGCGGCATCGGAGAAGGAGGCGGCCAGAACTAGAACTGTTTGCAAGAGGTGGCTCCTGGCTAGAACTTTCCATTCTAGACACGGGAGTTGCCTCCGGGTTATGGCCCGCCACCCCCCCAAGGCACGGTAGTGTCAGGTAAGGGATGCTAGGGTGGTTGTCACTCTAGAATTCAGTGTTGCGATATTTCTCTGCCTCTCTGCCCAAATTATTTTATGTGCATCTCTCCAAACTGCTCTCCTACTCTGAAGCCTCAATACCAGTGCAATGCATCATGGGTATACAAATCGTTGTGCAAGTCAGGCCAACAAGGCTTTGCCAGAACAGACATTACCTTTTGAACAGACTTGCACATCTGATCTAGTGTAGGCTAAGAATGACAAATCTCTCTCTTCTCTCTCTCTCTCTCTCTCCCCCTATATATATTTCTCTCTCTCTCTCTCTCTCTCTCTCTCTCTCTCTCTCCCCTATCCTCCCTCCCTCCTCTCTCTCTCTCTTTCTCTCCCCCATAAGAACTTATTTGTTATAGGAACATAGGAATATAATGGTAGAAAAGGCCCATCAGGCCCACCCAGTCTGCCCAGTTGCCTAAGTGTCCACTTTAGGTCTTAACTATAGATTCCCCCAGAATTCCCCTGTGTTTATCCCATGTCCTCTTGAACCACCCTACTGCCCTTTCTCCCACCACCTCCCTGGGCAGACCATTCCGGTTTCCCACCACCCTCTTGATGAAGAAGTACTTCCTATGGTTACCTCTAAATCCCCCCCCCCTTAGATGTAATTCATGTCCCCTCACTATTGGACACTCTTTTAGTTGGGATAGGTTCCCCCCCAGGCACTTTGTTTAGGCCCCTGAGGTATTTAAATGTCTCAATCAAAATCACCCCTCCCCCTCCTCTGCTCCAGTGAGTACGTGCCTAGATCGCTCAGTCTCTCTTCATATGGCAATCTATCGTGCCCTCTGACCATCTTTGTCACTCTCCTTTGTACTCGTTCCAACCTCTCCACATCTTTCCTGAGGTATGTCCTCCAGAACTGGACCCCATACTCCAGGTGCAGCCTAACCAGCTGGGTGTACAGTGGAACTATGACCTCTCGCCTTCTGCTGGATATTCCCCTCTCTGTACAACCGAGCATCTTGCTGGCCCTTGCCACTGCCCCTCCACACTGTTTGCCCACCTTCAGGTCCTGTGAAATGACGATACCTAGGTCCCTTCCTCTTCTGTAACCTGCAGGGATCTACCCCCGTCCAGTATTCAGCTTTTTTTTTCTTCCTAGATCTTACATTTGGCCAAATTCAACGTCAGTTGCCACTCCCTGGACCATTTCTCTAACCACTCTAGGTCTCTACGCATCATCACCATCCTTTCCCTCTCATCTACACTGTTGCAGACGTTTGCATCATCTGCAAACAGACTCACCCTTCCCTCCAGACCCTTCGCTATATCCCCTATAAAAATATTAAACAGAAGGGGCCCTAGCACTGACCCTTGGGGAAGCCCACTGATGACTGCGGATTCCTTTGAGGGTGCCCCGTTGACCAACACCCTCTGAATTCTGCCCTCCAACCAGTTCCTGACCCACTTTATCACCACCTCCCCCAACCCCAGGTGATCCATTTTGTGTAATAACCTCATGAGCAGCACCGAGTCAAATGCTTTTTTGAAACCATGGTAAGCCATGTCCACTGAGCCCCCCTGATCCACCACTTTGGTGACCCAGTCAATAAACTCTATCAAATTCATTTGACAGGATCTGCCTTCGGTGAACCCATGTTGTCTTGGGTCTCTAAGGCTGTTAGCCTCCAGGTAACTGTTGATCCTTGTTTTGAGCAGCTTTTCCATGAGTTTTCCAACCACGGATGTTAAGCTTACTGGCCTATAATTGCCCACCTCTTCCCTCACCCCCCCCCCATGAAGGGGTACTACATCCACCCATTTCATATCATTGGGCACCACCCCCATCTTAAAGAATTGTTGAACAGGATGGTCAAGGAAGCAGCCAGTATATCACTCAGTTCCCTCAAAACCCTAGGATGCACCCTATCTGGACCCTTGGCCTTGTCTACTTTCTGATCCCTGAGTTGCCTCAGGATTTCTTCTTCCCGAAACGGACTCATGTCCACCCCTTCCCCTGCAACCGGTGCACTCCTATAGCTATCCTCCTTCCATTCATCTTCCTTTATGAATGCTGAACAGAAATAACTGTTCAGCAGTTCGGTCTTCTCCCAATCTTCCACTACCCTCTCCACCATCCCATTTTCCAAACTTTGAATCCCCTTCTCTGTCTTCCTCCTTTCACCTATATGCCAAAAAGAGGTCTTGTCCCCTTCTTTACCTTCCTGGCAATGTTCCGCCTCTGTCCCTTCTTTATGCATGCCTGCCCCTGCCCATCTGCCTCTGCCTAGTCTGATATTCTTCCCAAGCCTCTGCCCCTGTGTTGTTTTAAACCTCCTGAAGGCTCTTCTCTTAGCCCTGATGCTGTTCTCCACTTCCTTGTTGAACCATAATGGTTTCCACTTTCTCTTATTTTTGTTCACCCTCTTTGCACAGAGATGTGTGACACCTACTATGGCTCCTTTTATCGAGTCCCGCATGTCCCCCACCCCCCCCGAGTTCTCCCACTCCTTCCAGTGCCAGACGAGCATATTACCCCACCTTACTAAAATCCGCTTGTCTGAAGTCAAACACCATCACTTTGGTCTGCTTTTATTGGGGCTGATGTGCGAATCATGAACAACACAGTACCATGGTCGGTCGCACCAAGGTTTTCCTCCACCCATACTTCCCCTACCCCATCCCCATTTGTTAATACCACATCTAACACCACCCCTTCCCTAGTTGGCTTCCTGACCAATTGTCTTAGTAAGGCCTCATGAAGGGAGTCCAGAATCACCCTATTTTGGGGTGATGCTGCTGACAGCGTGTCCCACACCACATTCGTTAGGTTGAGGTCCCCCATCAGGAGCACCTCACCCCTAGATGCCATCCATAATATCTCATCCATCATCTGGTTCTCCACACTCTCTTGCTGCCCTGGTGGTCTGAGGACCACTCCTGTGTGCACCACCTCACCCCTCCCCATGGTTAATGAAACTCACAGTGCCTCTGAGTCCCCCCACCTGCCTTGTATTTCAGTCGCCTGTATCCCCTCCCTCACATAAAATTCCACTTCCTCCCCTTTCTCCTGACCCTGTCTCTCCTAAATAGATCATACCCTGGTGTGTTCATGTCCAGTTCTGCCCTTCATGGCACCAGGTCTCAGTAATTCCCACCAAGTCTAGTCCTGCCTCTGCCATGACTGCTGCCAGGTCTGGGACCTTGTTGCCCAGGCTCCTGGCATTTGTGCACATGGCCTTCCAAACTCCTACTGCCCTGATGCCCTCCTTTCTGCTGCTGCCCATCACCCTGACCCTTCCCCCACTGGCCCAACTGGGCATCCTGTTTCCCGGGGGTGGCCTACTGCCCCCCTTGTCAGCTATGCTGTTTTGGGGATTTGCTTGTAACTCCCCCCCTTGTCAGTTTAAAGTAAAGGATTTAACAATATACTCCTCCAACTTCCCTTTCATCACTTCCTTACCCTCCTTGTTTAAGTGAAGCCTATCTGCAGGGAATAAGCTTTCATCCTGCCAAGTGGTCCCCCATTCCCCTACTATCCCAAAGCCTTTCCTGGCTCACCATCCAGAGAGCCAGCCATTGAACTCTACTATCCTCTGCTTCCTCTCTGAGCTGGCTCTTGGAACAGGCAGCACCTCGGAGAATGTTACTGATCTAAAACTCAGGTTGCCGCAGAACCTTGCCAATGCCTCATACCTATCCTGCACCTCCATCACGCTGTGTCCCGCAAGGTCGTTTGTTCCCAAGTGGAACACCAGATGGGTACTTTCATCCTGACTTTTCCTCCTGGAGGGGATGTGGTGTATTACTTCTGCTGCTGCTGTCATACCCAGCAAACAACTTAGCTAGACCAATCAATCAATCAATCAGACCTTACTCTTACTCCCCCCCCCAGCTAATGCCTCTGACTATGGAGTCCCTGACTATCAGGACCTTATCCTCCACCCTTCTTGGACTGGACTCTCTCCCTAGCGGCTGGCCATCCCTCAACTCTTCCTTATCTTCCCTGTTTCCTTACTTGCCCATCCCCGAGCTGCCTACCTCCGACCTCAAGTTCCCCTTCCCTGACTCTGTATCTCATTATCTTTCAGGTAATACTGTACAAGTCAGCAATGCATCAGTAAAGGTTATGTGGTGCTCATTTTTTCAAACTGGCATTATGATCTGACAGAAAGAAATATCTACACTCCTTGCCCTCATTGGATGAGACCCCTCTGGTCATCTGGACTGTCAAGTGAAAGTAGTTGCCCAACCTTACTAGGGGTGGGGGTGGGAAAGGGCTGGGCTACAGTGGCAACCCCCCTTTCCTATACAGTTCTGAATGTTCAGTACAGCAGTACCAATAATCATTTTGACTTTGTTAAGGATAACAAGATGAAAGCAGTGTGCGAAGCAGTCAGTTAATGTTTTCCATAAAGAAACCCATGATTAAAATTCTTCTAAAAAAAGGCTATGGTTTCTATTTTTGTTAACTGTCACACACAATGGTGGAAATTCAAAGTCCTCAGGCATTTTGTCACATTTCAAGAGGGCTGGCAATTTGGTATGGATCCTAGTCCTTAAGAAACGCTGTTTCCCCAGCAACCCACATTCTGTTGCCTGGGAGAAACCCTGCGGAGAGCATCAGCCTCCGTTATCAGGCCTACTGCAGTCCTGTGGGGGTAAATCTTTGTGCCGCACTGCTTCATGCCACCTGTTTCCATTGTACTCTGGATAACCTAGAGGCAGGGTCAGGGTTGGGGGATATACATCTAACAGTGTCCTTCATCAGCCAATGGGCAGTGGAGGCATGGAACCCGGATATATGGGGGTCCATTGTCTGCATGCAGTGGGCTTCTTTTCACATTTTCCCCCTCCCACTAGGATGCCAGCCTTAGTGATGACAAGTGCATGTCACGCATGCACACATAGGGTGTAGATCTGTGGTGTCGGCCTGCGGGGGTAAATCTTTGTGCCGCACTGCTTCATGCCAGCACACACAGCCGAGTGTGAGATGAATGCTAAGGAGCTGACAAGAACCTCCAAGGGCCTGAAAATAAAGTTTGCAAGGTTTTTTTTTTTGTAGAATGCTTGCTGCCAGCTGATACTGCTCATTCCAAAAGCGATATTTAAAGCAGCAGTTCATGTTATGGTGAAGACTGTGTATATTTTGTATTTTCCCATTTTAGGTTGCCCTTTTTCTCCTGGTTTATAAGAAGCCCCCCTCCCCCACTTTTTAGTCTGGTTTTGCAATTGTTTGATTTGAAATAACTGGGCCTGGCCACAGGTGCAGTGGTAAGGCTACAGCTGATGAGGTCGTTGACTAGGGTTCAGGAGGTGACCTCGGTCACCTAGGGATGGTCGGAGGGGAGCTGAGCATCCCAAAGGATACTCTCCTTCTCCTGGGAGGGAGGGAAGGAGTTTGTATGACACCACTGCTACAGATCACCTGGGTGACCGCAGGTGGTGTTACAGGAAGTGTGTGCTGCTGGAGTGGGAGAATGGAGGCCGACACCACAGAGCTACACCCTATGTGTGCGTGCATGACGTGCACTTGTCATCACTAAGGCTGGCATCCTAGTGGGAGGGGGAAAATGTGAAAAGGAGCCCACTGCATGCAGACAATGGACCCCCATATATCCGGGTTCCATGCCTCCACTGCCCATTGGCTGATGAAGGACACTGTTAGATGTATATCCCCCAACCCTGACCCTGCCTCTAGGTTATCCAGAGTACAATGGAAACAGGTGACTGTGGAGGAGAAGTGCAGGGGGTCATAGTAGATCTTGAAGCTCCTCAGGAAGGCACTGTGGGTATAAGAGGAGGAGAAAAAAATACAGGTTTAAACAAATATTTGAAATAACTAAAGGAGCTCTCCATTAAATATGGCTGCCTTGGCTCTGCCAAGTGGCCAAGCTGTTCAGGTTCAAGTTTACTGTCAGGAAACTCCATTGAGCATGCTTATTTACAAGGAGGTCCTGTCACGGACAACAATATACAAGAACAAAATACAAAGTTCAATAGTAACAAAAAGAAATCCAATAAAAAAGAAAAAATGTGATTTAATACACACATCTAAAGAAACAAAGGAAGCATACAATGCTATTTGGGTTACAGACTTTACATCAGGTAACGTAGCCTAACACATACATACATAGATACATAGACACTGTCAGCAGATAAGGGCCTATGGCCCACCCAGTCTGCCCATTTAAGCTTGTAAGTTCACTTTATGTTTTTCTAGAAGTCTGTTGCCCCATTACCCCTGACCTCCAGAATTCCCTTATGTCTATCCCATGCATTCTTAAATCCCTCTGGCAGGGCGTTCCACTTGTTCACCACGCTTTCTCTGAAGAAATCCTTCCTCACATTTCCTCTGAATTGCCCTCTCTCCAACTTCATCCCATGCCCTCTAGTCCTGGAACATCTTTTTCACTGGAAATTAGTGTATTCCTGCACCCTATTCCACCTTGTAAGGTACTTATATGTCTCTATCATATCCCCTCTCTCCCACCTCTCCTCCAGGGAGTACATATTCATCTCCTTCAGCCTATCCTCATAGGACTTGTGATGCAATCCCTGTACCATCGTTGTTGCCCTCCGCTGAACCTTCTCTACCCTGTCTATGTCCTTATGTAGGTAAGATCTCCAAAACTGTATGATGTACTCCAGGTAGGGCCTCACTAGTGTATTGTATAGTGGAATTATGTCCTCTCTTTTCCTGCTGGTGATGCCCCAGCCTATGCATCCCAGCATCCTATTTGCTTTACCTGCTGGCTTGTCACACTGTTTCCCTACCTTGAGGTCATCAGAGATGATCACTCCAAGGTCCCTTTCCTGCTTGGCGCATGCTATATCCTCACCCCTCCAATTGATACATTGTTTTAGGGTTTTTGTGCCCAGTATGCATTATCTGGCACTTCTTTGCATTGAATTTCAACTGCCAAATCTTTGACCATTCTTCAAGCTTCAGTAGGTCACTTCTCATTCTATCTACACCCTCTGGCATGTCTGCTCTGTTACAGAGCTTCGTGTCATCAGCAAACAGGGAAATTCTGCCTTCTAGATCCTGTACAATGTCACTGATGAAGATGTTGAATAGAACTGGTCCCAGCACTGATCCCTGTGGTACCCCACTGGTCACTCTTCCCTCTGTGGAGTGACAGCCATTTACCACCACCCTCTGTGTCCTGCTGCCCAGCCAATTACCTACCCACCGCACTACTGTCCTGCCCACTCCCATATTCCCCAGTTTATTTAATAGCCTTCTATGTGGCACAGTGTCAAAGGCCTTGCTGAAGTCCAGATAGGCAATGTCCACTGCCCTCCCCTGATCCACCTCCCTTGTCACCCAGTCAAAAAATTCAATCAGGTTGATCTGGCATGACCCCCCCCCCTTAGTGAAACCATGCTGCCTTGGGTCCTGTAGTCTGTTGGCAACCAGGTGTTCCACCAATCTCTCCTTCAGTAGTGCTTCCATGATCTTCCCCACTACCGAGGTCAGGCTGACTAGTCTGTAGTTCCCCGCTTCCTCTTTGTTCCTGCTTTTGCATAAGGGGACTACATCTGCTGTCCTCCAGTCTTTGGGTACTTCCCCTGTTTCTGGTGATTGGCTAAACAGGATTGCCAGAGGTTCAGCCACCACCTCTCTATGTTCCTTTACTGTAGGACCATGGAGTGCACCCCATCTGGCCCCATTACTTTATCGACTCTTATTCCTTCCAGTTTCTTCAAGACCCTTTCCAATGTAAAGGGACTTGTGTCCATTTCTGCATCATTCCAACCCCTTGTACTCCCTTCAGGCCCATTACCCTCCTCTTCCTCAGTAAAGACTAAGCAGAAATATCTGTTCAGTATGTCAGCGTTACTGTTGTCATCCTCCATGCAGCCCCCATCTTCCCCCTTCAGTCTTACTATCCCTCCCTTTGCTCTTCTTTTTTCACTTATGGACCTGTAAAAGGTTTTGTCCCCCCTACCCACTGATTTTGCGATGTGCTCTTCTGTCTGAGCTTTGGCTTCCCTTACTGACCTCTCTTTGCTTCTCCTGGTAGTTCTCCTTATCCCCTTCTGCCTGTGTCTTTTTGTATTGCCTGAATGCGCTCATTTTGGCTTTCACTTTCTCCATTACCTCCTTGGAAAACCATAATGGCCTCCTCTTCCTTTTCACCTTGCTAACCTGCTTAATGCATAATTCTGTTGCTCTTGTAATCCCTGTTTTAAATATTGCCCACTGTTCCTCAACCCCTGATCCCCTTCCCATTCCCATTAATGGCTCTTTCAATCATCTCCCCATTTTCCCAAAGTCTGCCCCCCCTAAAATGCAGGATATGTGTTTTTGTGCAGTTTGGTTCTGTTCCTTCTGTGACTTCAAACCACAGTGACTGGTCGTCACCATTCCCCAGGTGCTCCCCTACTGTTACTCTCATCACACTGTCCCTGTTTCTTAGTACAAGGTCCAGTATTGCCTTCTGCTGAGTTGGTTCCATGACCAGTTGCTTGAAGAAGGCACCTTGCAGGGAGTTCAAGATAAATCTGCTCCTGGTTGATGCTGCTGCTGGGAGGCTCCAGTCCACATCTAGAATACTGAAGTCTCCAACCACCACCACCTCCTCACCCTTGTATGCCATCCTTTGAATGGCTAGCATCTGCTCCATACCTGTTTCTTCCTCCTGGACTGGTGGTCTGTAAACCTCCCCTGTGTGGATGGGTGACAACATTTTCCTTTCCAGCTTAACCCACAGTTTCTGTCCCCCATTTTGTTCCTCCTGGATCTCTGTGGCCTTTATGCCATCTTTCACATTAAGTGCCACTCCTCCTCCTTTTCCCTTCGTGCATGTCCTGTCTCTTCTGAATATGCTGTAGCTGAGTATGGCCATCTCCCAGTCATGGTTATCATTACACCAGGTCTCTGTGATGATCACAATGTCCAGGTCCAACTGCACCACAGCAGCCTCCAGATCCTCCACCTTGTTGCTAAGTCTCCTGGCATTGGTGGCAAAGTAGACATTCAAGAGTTAGGGAGGAGGAGCCAAAGAATGTACATGAGTGCTCACATAAAAAGTAGGACCTTAGAGAAGGGATGCTAGTTGGTATAGCATTGGCAAGTTTCCTGGGTATCTGTTTTGGCTATGGATTTGAAGAGATTCAATTATGCAAATTTGGTAAGCTTAAGTGATGACTGGAGTTTGTTCAAGGCTGACAGAATTGCATATTGAATAGTCACTTTACTGTAGTAGGTGTGGAATTTGGGCATGACTAACAGGATGCTGGTATTTTTCCTAAGGGAGTAGCAGCTGCTGGAACAGTGGAACAGGGACATGATATAAGTCAGGAGTTTTCTCAACAGTGATTTGCAGGTCCATGTACAGGTATGGAGCATCCTTCTGGAGGCTAGTGATGCCCAACCAACTAATGAACAAAGGACACAGTGGTGGGTTCTGAATGGCGCATTAGTTATAAAATGTAGGGCATGGTGATAAAGAATGTCTAGCCTGGGCAGGTTAGAAGCTGAGCTACTATTATAAATAATGTCAAAATAATCCAGAAAGGGAAGAAAGGTTGCTTGAACTAACATAATCCTAATGTCTGTGGGGAAAAGAGTTTTGTTCCTGAAAAAAAAAATCTGGTATTTAACTTTTTTGTAAGTGCTTCAATATGTTCTGCAAAAGATAGGTTACTATCGAGCCAAATTCCTAAGTATTTAAATTAGTCAGCAACCTCTAGGGAGTCCCCTAATAATGTTGTTATGGGTACAGGAGTGGCTTGTTTGCGAAGAAAGGTATGAGGGTTGTGGGGCATAAAAAACAAAGCTTTAGTTTTCTTGGTATTTAACAGCATTTTGGAATATATTAAATTAAGTTGCAACTGATTAAAGGTGGTCTGTAGCTCAGCCCTAATGTCTGCTTAGGAGGGTTTAGAAGTGTAGAGAACAGTGTCATCAGCAAAGAAGTGGAGACTGGAATTGTGAATATTGTCACTTAGGGTATTTATATATATATTGAGAAAAGTAGTGGTCTAAGGATGGATCCTTGCAGTACACCTCTTGTAAGCAGTAGCGGAGAGGATAAGAGCCCATCGGCCTTGATATGCTAGGATCTGCCTGAAAGGTAGCTGGAAAACCAATTTAATGAACATTTGTTTAGTCCGTGCTCTTTCAGCTTAATAAGCAGCTATACTGCACTGCACTGCACTGGCCTGCTGGTGACTTGGGTTCTGCAAGGGACTCAGTGTATAAAGGACCATACTCCATTCTCACCGAACGCTATCGGAGGGGGAGGATTTACAAAAAGAGTTGTCCAGGTTCCATCTGTTCCTATTTTCAACAACAGTATGTGTGTGAATAAATGGTCTAACATTTGTGTCCATCTGGCCGAATTTGTGCCCAAAATACAGACACAATTTGAGATTGCTTCACTTTTGGGTTGCAAATTACTGCTTTGGGAGTTTTGAATGCAAATGTAGTTGCAGATTCTGATACCAATGCATCTTGGAAGTTAAGGGGCATTTCTGACACAGTTTGGGGATTCAAATTTGGATTCAGGTGCAGGCAAATCTGCAGTTGAATCTCAGTCTCCCACTTTTGAAACATCCCCCATATTTTTTTTTATATTTCAGCAATACATTCTGTAGAACTGCATCTTTCAGTTTTACTGTTTTTTTCTAATCACTCTTAATACAGTGACTGAAGTATTCTCGTTAAGTAGAACTGATTGACACAGACTTGGGGAGCTGCTAGGATGTTGCCAGCTTTATTCAGATTGAAAACCAAGATACTGTCAACAGAGACCAAAGGTTAAAGGGCTTCGGACTGAGCATGACAAGGAACTACAAGGACTACAGAGTGCTCTCTAGATTTAGAAGTAAGATGGCTGCCAGGTATTTCCTGAAGGTCAGTACCACATCTACAACACTCCTTCCTTTAGGTGAAACTAGTCTATAAGCTAGCAATAATACCCAACAGGGTGGGCGGTATTGGGCAATACAGGACTGCCAAGGGGTGTAATGAGGCCTGATGTCACAAGCAGAGGGCCCTATGGCCCTGGAAGGTCTGGTGTTGCCCATACCATCCACCCTGGATGATGTTATTGTGCTTAAAAAATGGGCTACATGTCTAATTCTTTATGGGATTTAAAAAATAAAATAATGCCATATAAATGACTAAAAATGAATTTGTATTCCTTTTTTTGGTAATGCAGTCATTCTACTGGTATATTTGCCTCTAAAGGGCACTGCTGTGTTTGCTAAGTATTTTTTTTTCAATGATTAGCTCTAAGTTTTCTCTGTGTCAATGTCTATTTTTCAGTTTCTTCTGAATCCTCAAACCACCCCACCCCCATTTTACCATCTTGCTCCATTTTCAGTTGTTAGCCACAGTGCTTACTAACTTCCATGGTCCATTTGCGTATCACTACCTTGAGCGTGAAACTAATGGTACATTCTTGGTTTCCATGCCTGCAGATGCAGGCATGCTGTGGGCCTCTGCAGAATGGAAAGTGGGTAGGCAGGCATAGGTCGGTATGGCAATTGTTGAGTCGGTGGCATGAACATTGAAGTGAGAGAAGATATTTACTAACAAAAGAATTATGAATAATTGAAATTACTTGCATGATACCAGCTTAAGGCACACTGGAGAATGAACGGGTGGCTAGAGGGCAGGGAAGTAACAGGAGCTGGGTCTGGGTGCATTAGAGTAATGCTGAGTACATGACATACAAGCGCTACAACTTTCAATGTAACTTTTTTTTTTAATGGGGGGAATTGTATTGTGTTACTGTGTGGAATGTTACTTTTTAGTGTTTTGTGATTTGGTTCCTAATTGTGGAGCTCCCAGAAGTCGCAACCATCACCTGAAAAGTGAGTCCCCCTGAGCAACTTACTTGTTCCCAGCAGTTTAGTGGAGTTCCCAGATGCCATTGCTATCACCCAGGAAGTGATTCCCCCTGGGCATCTTATCTGTCCCCAGCAGTTTGGTGGAGTTCCCAGATGCTACTGCTATCACCCAGGAAGTGATTCCCCCTGAGCATCTTACCTGCCCCCAGCAGTTTGGTGGAGTTCCCAGATGCTACTGCTATCACCCAGGAAGTGATTCCCCCTGAGCATCTTACCTGCCCCCAGCAGTTTGGTGGAGTTCCCAGATGCTACTGCTATCACCCAGGAAGTGATTCCCCCTGAGCATCTTACCTGCCCCCAGCAGTTTGGTGAAGCTCCCAGATGCCACTGCTATCACCCAGGAAGTGATTCCCCCTCAGCATCTTACCTGTCCCCAGCAGTTTGGTGGAGTTCCCAGATGCTACTGCTATCACCCAGGAAGTGATTCCCTCTGAGCATCTTACCTGCCCCCAGCAGTTTGGTGGAGCTCCCAGGTGCCACTGCTATCACCCAGGAAGTGATTCCCCCTGAGCATCTTACCTGCCCCCCAGCAGTTTGGTGGAGCTCCCAGATGCCGCCGCCATCACCTGTGAAGGTATGAAGCCATATTCAAGAATAGGAGGCTGCACGTTGATTGCAGGGCTGCTGTTAATCTAAGTTTAAACTTGCCACCATTTTTGCAGAACACATGTTCCTGGAAATTAATTGGAGAAGCAGCTGCATGTAATTTAATGTGAGCAAGCATAGAAAAAAAAAGGCTGAAATTGTATTTAAAAAGTGGCTGTACTTAAAGGCTGGAACTGTATTTATTGTACTTAAAAAACAGCTGTATTTAATCTAAATAGAAACTGCATTAACCTCAGCTCTCTCAGCAGCTTTGGAAGAGGATATTTTGTAACTGCAGTCAGCTAGACTATAAAACCTACTGATGTATATTGTGTGACTGAATGCAAAGTCATCTTTATGAGCAGTGCAGATTACTCTTTTCATGCCATTTGTTTCACAGGCAGTTCAGCAGATTCTTTTAATGCATACCTGTCATGCAGATAGTGCTGAAAACTTGATTTCTAGTCAGTATAGCTGAAGAAAAGGGTGCTATAATAGAGGTTTTCTGGCCAGAATAGCATATGCCTTGCGCAGAAATATGTTGCTCTGCCAGCTAGCAACTAGTCCCCACCATCCCTCCAGACTTCCCCTGCAACTCGATACTCCCCACTACTTAATCTAAATCTTCTCCACCATTTCTTTTCCAGCAAGTCCCCCTGAGCAGCTTACCTGCCCTCAGCAGTTTGGTGGAGCCCCCAGATGCCACCACCATCACCTGGGAAGGTACAGAGCCATATTCAAGATCAGTACACCTCACATTGAGTGCAGGGCTGCTGTTAATCTAAGTTTAAACTTGCCACCATTTTTAGCAGAATGCAGGCTGCTGAAAATTAATTGGAGAAGCAGCTGCATGTAATTTATTGTGAACAAGCATAGGAAAAAAGGCTGTAAGTGCATTTAAAAAGTGGCTGTATTTAAAGAATGGAACTGTATGTATTGTACTTAAAAGTGGCTGTATTTAATCTAATTAGAAGCTTCATTAACCTCAGCTCTCTCAGCAGCTTTGGAGAAGGATTTTTCTCCCGCCCAGCCTCCCCCACCCTCGGCACTCTATTTTTATTTATTTTATGTTTTTTATTTATTAAAGAATCGGAATTACAAACCTTTGAGCTAAGAGCTCATTTACAGAGGGTCCTCGTCAATCAAAGGCGGGGAACAATTATGTGAGTTGGGAATAGCAAATGCAGCTAACAGGCATTGTCATAAACATATTGGTAACTCACTAACAAACTAATATAATACAAGAAATTGAGTATTAAAGAGAGATAAATTATAACTATATAATGCCTGTTAAATGGACTTTCTGCCCATAAGGCTCCACCCCAGCTGATATGCTCAGCCAATTAGAGAAACCATAGGCTGCTTGCCCCACTTAAAGGGCCTGACCCAAATAATCTCTAAAACACTGAAGCTCTAATTTGAAGCTGACACAAACAGAATGTTACTGCATGCATTAATAGCTGAGGGCAGAAGTGAATAATTGACCAGCTTAACTTGGGGGTCATCCACTTCTCTCTGATATTGTGTGCGCCTGGGTGGTCTAGAGAGCAAAACCATAAGGATAAGAATTGCAAAGTCTTTTACACTAGGAAAATAATATACCTTTACCCACTCCTGGCAGAAATAATGCAACAACAATTTTAAAAATGGTCTGGGGAGTGATCTTTGCTACAATGTATGTCCTGGTGGTCCTAGGCTCAGATCACATCCTGCTTCATAAACACCAGGAATCTGAGCAGTCAGGTGACCCTCTTTAACATGAATGCCCTAATGTCAACACCCTAAGTGAGTTCTGTATCTCAGACACTAACCTGCGGGGTCTTAGACAAAGAGGGAACCTATACAAAATACTGCACTTCATAAGAGAATGTAGACAAAGGACCCCCCTCCCTATGCCAGGGTTCCTAATCAAAATCCTGGCAAAACTAAAACTCCTACTTGGACGTGACATCGAGGCAAACCCTGGCCCCTGCACAAATGCTCACATTACCTCCCCCACAAAGTCTGACTGGACTAACATTAAAGGATTAAGGATAACTCACATGAACATAAACAATCTAAGGCCAAAGATACATGAACTAGAAGCACGGGCGAGTCTGTACTCCCCGGATGTAATAGCCATCTCAGAAACCTGGCTCAAACCCCACATACTTGATCATGAGGTTGAGATTAGCGGTTTCAAAACATTTAGGTATGATAGGACTAGAAAAAAGGGAGAAGGAGTCTTAATCTATGTCAGATCCTCTTTAAACACCTCCCAGTTGACAACACTTGCCTTAGACAATATCAGCTGTGAAGCTGTGATCATAACCCTGATGTTGACCCAACCCTGACCTGTGACAGTAGGATGTATGCACAGCCCTCCCAAGTCTGCAAGAGATGCCCTAAAATCCCTTCTATCCATTCTACCCGACCTCCACAAGGGGGAGAAGGTAATATTGGGCAACTTTAATATACACTGGGGGTCTCAAACAAATAGAGAAGTAAAAAACCTCTTACTGGAGTCAGACCTAACTCAACTGATCTGGGAACCTACAAGGCTAAACACAAAAACAGGAAACCACTCCACATTGGACTGGATCCTGGCCACAAAACCTGACAACTTCACACTGGCAGGAACCTTTGCCGATTCCCTAAGTGGCCACTCACCAACATTTGGAATATGGAAAAATAGCTTCCATACCCCACCGGCAAGAATATTCTGGGCTTGGAATTACTCAAAATTTAATGTGGAATTCTTTCTCATAGATACATAGACAGTGTCGGCAGATAAGGGCCTACAGCCCACCAAGTCTGCCCATTTGAGCTTGTAAGCTCGAAACACTAGCAGAGGTGAATTGGTCACAAATCAAGCATGCCCCAAACTTGGATACAGCTCAAGAGTTCTTCATTAACAGTTTTCTATCAGCAGCAAATAAACATGCCCCCCAGAGAAAACGTAGGGTAAAGGGATAGGATGCCAGATGGCTATCCCGAGATAAAAAAAAAAAAAACACTTGAGGGAAAGAGACAGGGCATGGGAGACCTTCAAAACAAAAATTCTGTCCAGAGACCGGCAGATTTTCAAGGAATTACCAAATAAATGTAAAAAGAGCTAAAAGCAGCAAACAAACATACAAAACAAGCATTTGTCAATGCCGAACGTTTGCTTGCAGGTATTTGCAGTGGTGTTTGGCATGTATGGTGCTTTACCCTAATGCCCCGTGCGATTGCTGGTATTTGCACAATAAATTGTCAGCATGACCTTTTTGTTACCCCCATTGTGCACTACATGGGGGGAAAGACGTTTTGGGCAGGATGTGAAAAATGACAGCTGTACTGCTCATAAGGAGGTATGGTAAAATAGCAATGTTAAAAATCTGGAGTGAAAATATTGGAAATTCGCAAACTTACGAGCATGCGTAAGAGCTGCACAACGCACACTCGTAAAACAGTTATTTGTAGGAATTTTTTTTGCCAAATTTTCAACGTAGCCATTTTAAGATCTCTGCTCATGAACAGTGACACTGTGATTTTCTTAATGTGTCCCATACACTGAGTTCGCACACCGACTGTGCCATTGTGCACTACATGGGCGGAAACACATTTTGGGCAAGATGTGAAAAATGACAGCTGCAGTGGTCATAAGGAGGTGTGGTAAAATGACAATGTTGAAAATCTGGAGTGAAAATATTGAAAATTCGCAAACTTACGAGCGTGCGTAGGAACTGCGCAACGCAGACTCATAAAACAGTTATTTTTAGGAATTCTTTCACCAAATTTTCAGCACAGCCATTTTAAGACCTCTGCTCATGATCAGTGTCACTGTGATTTTCTTAATGTGTCCTATACATTGAGTTCGCACACCGACTGTGCCATTGTGCGCTACATGGGCGGAAACACGTTTTGGGTGAGATGTGAAAAATGACAGCTGTACAACTCATAAGAAGGTGTGATAAAATGGCAATGTTGAAAATCTGGGGTGAAAATATTGAAAATTCATGAACTTACGAGCCTGCGTAGGAACTGCGCAACACACGCTCGTAAAACAGTCATTTTTTGGAATTTTTGCACCAAATTTTCAACATGGGATTTTTGGGGAACACCCAGCCTCTTGAGCTCTGCTATGAGATGAGGGATGGTCCAATCCTTCAAGGAATAGTGAGTCTTACGGGGCCTTCGTCTAAGAGCCGGATGGACCTGTAATGAAGGAGGAGGCAATGATGTGCCCTCCTCAGGGTCAGCACAATTCATAGCAGGAGGTTGACACTGCTGATGGGGGTGAAGATTAATGAACCTGGAGATCTCCATCAGTAGCGAAGGTCTGGCAGGGGACCTGAGGAGGCAGAGAATGATATCTCTAATAGAAGGAGAGGATGAGGAGAAGCCCTAGTCCAGGAGCTTGCTTGTAGAGAAAAGTGATGTAATGGGACCCCACATGGTCCGATGTAGCACGTGGACCCCTGTGTGAGATGGGAGCAAGCAGGGTTGGAGATCCTTCAGTAATGATAGGGCTGCCAACTGGGGCATTTTTGTGAGGCAGTCTGCCTCGGCAGAATACTGGCTCAGTATAGAGGCTCAGGAACTAATGCTATAATAAGTTGATTTATGTAAGATAGGCTGAGGCAGATATACCAGGAATAAGGGGCTGTGCCTTGATGCATGCTGTAACGAGGAATGGCTCAGCCGAGTGTAAAACCAGTCATGGGCAGAATAGGGCTCACCTTAGCCCAAGGCGTGCTGAGTACACTATCAGGAGAAATGGTGACTACACCTTTAAGGAGGAACCGACAACTGGGTTTGGTATGGAGTGAAATGTATAGCCCAGAGGGAATGCTTCCCAGGTGAAGGGTAGACCACTGCCAATCCAAGTGCAGTGGAGCAGAAGGAGAGATCCTCAGATGGAGTTGGGGATGAGAGCACTATGGGCAAGTGGTCCTGGAGAAAGAGAAAAAAGTAAAGAAAGCAGGGGAAAAACAGAGAGAGCAGCTGGGTGTAACATCAGGCGCACCACCTGGAATTCCACTGGAATGGCACTAGCAGAACAGCAAGGTGCCAGACAGAGAAGCAAAAACCCAGAGAAGGAGAAGCCCAAAAAGACAACAAGGTATGAAGAAAGAGCAGGAAAAAGGCGAGATGAGGGGATGGGAACAGGCGGCCACGGGCTGGTGCCATTTGAGGGCGAGAGCCCCAAGGGATGGAGGGACAGAGAGAGAGGAGAGAAGAAGCAAAGGAAAGAAAGAAAGGACAGCAGAAGGCCGCAGACAGAGAAAGGGAGAATGGGAAGAGAGCAAAAGAGGGAACATGGGGGAAGAAAGAATGGAAGGTGAGGCAAGGAGAAACAGGCACCAAAGCACAACCACAAACCATGCAGCAGCTCAGTCCAAAATGAACTAAGCACTGTGTGAGTTTTGGAGGCATGCTAAATAGTGGGAGGAGTTATTCCCTTCCCTTGAACTATGAGCCAAGCCCTCCAATTATATTTAACTTTCAGGTCTAAAGTGAATTGTTCAGGCTTGACAAGTTCTTGGGATTATTCTGCCCCTTTGGTTAGAACTTGCTCTACCTAACAACAGTACAGGAACCAAAGAGGTAAATATCGAACCATGGGACCACGGTACTACATTAGTACTGCTCCCATCTATTACAGCACCCCTGGATCAGAGAAAGAGCCAGTGAGAAAATAGGTGCAAAATCCTTTATTTGCAAAAGCGGCTCAGATAAAGATTCTAGCTCCAAAGAGATGTGAGCTGCATAATGCGTTTTATACTTTCATAGTGCCTTTTCAAAGCCATGGTGCACATCTTATGACCTCATTAAATACTGATGGTTTAAAGCTATATTAGCCAATTAAATACACACACTACCAAAAATACACAAATGAAAAACTATGCAAAGAGAAGTTAAAAAGTCTTAAAATTAGCACTAGATTCCTACTATTCGTAATGTGCCATAACACAGCTACTAGTATTATCTAGGTAGTGCTTATTTTCACTGTTGTCCCAAGTGCACTTATTGCTGGATAAGTAAATCTGAGCTAACTGCAACAATAAATAATTTTAGAGAAGGTTCAGTAGTATTCCACGCATAGCCCTCTTCACTGGGTACTAAAAAACCTCCTCCAAAAATTACATCTTGGACACTGCTGAAAAAAGAAGAGAGAAATGTTAGAGTGCAGCAAATTGCATATGATGTGGCAGTGTAAATGCTTCAGGAAAGGTGGTAGATCAAATCCAAAGTTCAACCCTGGCCATTCATATGCTCCAAGGGTAAAAATCCAGAAGGCTTCTCTTTGTAGGATTTTCAAATCAAAGTCCCCTTCCTCCTCCCCCCACAACACACACACACACCTCTAGGATTGGGATGAATTTTCTCAATCCCTATGAATTTAAATTGATGATTTCTCTTCGTATTGTGAACCTGTTATGCCGCTGCAAAACAACATATTTTATTTCTAATAGCACGCCAATGTTCACCTACCCTGGTGCTCAATTTCCTGGTTGTCTTGGCCACATGATAAGCACTACAACTGCAGATTGCAAGGTAAATAACCCTCATGGTGTCACAGGTTTTTAGGTCCCATATACCTGTAGTCATGACTTTCCTGGTTTGGGGGTTAGTAAATTCCTTGCTTTGAAGCATTGCTTCACAGTAGCTACATCTTTTTCATGCAAAGCACCCAGTGCTTCTCATAGGTTAGTCCTACAAAGAGAAGCCTTCTGGATATTTACCCTAGGAGCATATGAGCGGCCAGGGTTGAACTATGGGTTTGATCTACCACCTTTCCTGAAGCAGTAACACTATCACATAGTATCTAATTTGCTGCACTCTAACATTTCTCTCTTCTTCTTTTTTCAACAATGTCCAAGATGTAATTTTTGGAGGAGGTTTTTCAGTACCCAGTGAAGAGGGCTATGCATGGGATACTACTGAACCTTCTCTAAAATGAGTTATCATTGTGGCTAGCTCAGATTGACTTATTTAGTAATAAGTGCACTTGGGACAACAGTGAAAATAAGCACTACCTATATAATGCTAGTAGCTGTGTTATGGCATGTTATGAATTGCAGGACCAGGAGAAATGCAGCCTGAACCAATCTTTTTCTTGCATCAGCAAAGAAACATTTATTTCTGTAGTAGAAACCCAGTCAGCTGTGGAGTTTCTTAAACAGGGTCTCAATGTGACTGGTGAAAGACAGTTTACTATCTATCCTTAGATCCGAGTACTTATAGCTGTCCACCAGCCTCAGAGAGTCCCCTAACAATGTGCAAATAGAGAAAGAGGGAGTACAAGGGGGTGGGGACCCATTTGTTGAGAAAGGCATAACCTTTGTTTTAGTGGCATTGAATAGCAATTTTGAATGGAAAGGGTTAAGCTGAAACCTATTAAATGCGGCGTGGGGATCAGACATCGCTGCCTCAGTGGTGGGTCTCGAGAGGTATGAAGCAGTATCATCAGCATAAAACTCCAGATTGGCTTCACCAGTATTTTGACCCAGATTATTTATGTAAATCATAAAGTGGAAAGGACCCAAAATTGACCACATGGGACTCCGTTATGTGGGAGAGCACATGAGGAGGAAAAGCCTTCTAATTTTGCTGTTACCACCCAGGTAAATAGTTGGAAAAGCAAGGCAAGGCAGAGGTGCTTACCCCTATGTTATGAAGCTTCTGCAGGAGAATGTTGTGGTCAATAATGTCAAAATCTTTATTGAAGCTGAGGACGATAGCATCTGTGAGGAGTTTGTGATATAGGGCACAGAGCCAACCACTAGTAACCTTAGCCAGAGTGGATGTGGTGCTGTGCCTGGGTCTGAATCCAGACCGCAGAGGTGTAATGATATTTGTATATTTAGGATAGTCACGTAGTTGCACATTTACCAGTTTATCAAGCATTTTACTAAAATGGGAAGGACAGAGGAAGGTTTCTGATTGTTAAGGTTATATGTATTGCCTGATTTAAATAGGGGGATAATGCAGGCAGTTTCCTTTAATATAGTTAGGTCATTTTTTGATAGTGCCAGGTTGAATAGGTGAGTGATGGGGACTGGGATGAGAGGATATCCCAGTCTGAGGAACAGTGGATCTAAATTATCAGCTCCAGGATTTTATTTGTGTCCAGCCCAAGGAGGAGCTGTTCAGAATGATTGCAAATTTGTTGAAAATGAAAGGAGGAGTCTATATTGGCTAGGGTTCTCTGTATTTTTATAATAACTCAATGTTTGTAGGGTAGGTAGCAGTACAGATGGTATCGTAGGGTGTTCTCTGTAGGCAAGAGGCAAATTTCAGAGAGAGAGAGCTGACAAAGAAGGGCTTGGCAGAGATTAAGTGCAAAGCCAGCAGAGAGGTATTTAGGTCTCAGAGCAAGGCAGGAACCAGTGTGGGAGTCAGACAAGTACTCTACATAAGGGGGAGGGGTAATATGTTCTGCTGTAAGGCTGAGTAAACACAAATTGCTGAGGGGAACAAGTAGCCCCAAAGGCCATGTTCTAAGAAGATAGTACTCATAACACAGGGAAATAGGAGGGGTCTGATTATTATAAGACCACCCTGGAGGTGTGAGTGCATTGCCTTTGGTATACAACAAATTTATTTTGTTTTCTGTTTGTTTATATTGATTTTCATTATATAACTTACTTAGCCATATTTAACGACAGTAAGAACCTATTTTACGTTATTGCACTGATGCTGAACAAATTTGGTTGAAGGAAGATGGCATTACGAAACAAGCTAATACATTTTACAAAGCACAGCAAAGGTAGCTGGCTGTCCAAGGTCTTTCTGCTTTCTGCTAGTACAAACACATCCCTCCCAAGCTTTTAAAGGTATGGTATTTCTCAGTTTTTCTTTTGGTCTGAATGAATTTTAAAACCAGCACCAAGCCATACTGCAGCATCTTAAGATTAGAGATCATTCTGAGCAGAACACTAAGAGCTGCAATGAGACTTACCTGGCATTCTCCTGAAAATTCAGTTTGTTGTTCCTATGGAAACAGAAACAACAGTTCAAATGTAGCTTTAAAACGGCATACATGTTTTTTTTTTCTTAAAAGCTTAATGTACAGGAAGTCTCTCTCTCTCTCTCTTTCAATATTTGTTTTTCACTTTGTGGAATAGCAAACGGTTGCATTGGATTCTGGCCTTGTGACTTAAATAACAGTGTAAAGAATTAGGTGGCTGAATATAGTGGTACTAGAAACATAGAAACATAGAATTTGTTGGCAGAAAAGGATCGGTAGGCCCATCCAGACTGCCCTATTTTTCCCTGCCTATTCTGACACATTGGACCCTATTTGGTCACCTGCATCCCTCCTGCCTCACTTTCCTCTACTTATTATACCCATGTGCCTATCCCACACATGCTTGGAGCTCCCCACTGTTTTTGCCCCCACCACCTCTTCTGGCAGGCTGTTCCAAGTAGCCACCACCCTTTCTGTGAAGAAGTATTTCCTCACATCCTTCTTAAATGTCCCCTCTCTGGCTTCATTGCATGGTCCCTTGTTCTAGTTCTTTTCCTCTTCTGAAAGAGACTCCCCACCTGTACCTGCAGGAGATCCTCTCTCTCCTAATAACTATAGGCACATCTCCCTCTTCCCCAACCGAGCAAGCTATTGGAGAAAATTGTGCACTTCCAGCTCTCTGAGCATCTCGGAAAGTATAATCAGCTGTGCCCCCAACAGCATGATTTCCATAAGCACCACAGCACCACATCAGCCTTAGCCCACTTCACCAACCATGTCCTCAGAAACATGGACTACGGTAAGGACCGGTCATGGGTGCTGCATTCGTGGATCTGACCTAGGCCTTGGACCTCGTCGACCACCCTCTCCTCCACTTCGCTCTGCTATACCTTGGCTGCTCCTCTGAGACAACTGCATGGTATAGAAGCTATCTTGAAGACAGATCCCAGTCAGTTTTAATTGATACAGCCTCCTCTCCTGCCCTGCCAGTCTCCATGAGTCCCCCAAGGCTCCATCCTTGGCCCCTTACTATTTTCCATTTTTATAAATGCTCTCCTGGATGAGAGTCTATCCTGTGAGGCACTTCTCTACACAGATGACCTTGTTCTTTACCTTAGCGACAAGTCACTTACAAACATCTCCTCCACTCTTACACTTAACTATGGTGCTACCTACAACTGGTTTCTTTCCAACAGGCTCTTGATAAACGAAAAGAAAACTAAATCAGTGCTACTCGGATCCAAACCATTCATTACCAACATCTCCAAGGCAAATTCCTCTCTCCTTGTACTCACACCTGTAGGCCCCCCCCCTCGAAAATGTCCCCAGTTTCAAATACTTAGACGTTACCCTGGACCCCTTCCTTACATTCGCCGAGCAAGTTAATAACTCTGTGCACAGAGTTAACCAGAAGCTAAGTGCTGCCTACCATTTAAAACAATTCCTGTCTACTGAGGTGCACCTAGCAATAGCGCAAGGCAACCTTCTCCCCCTTATTGATTACTGCCCCCCCGTCTATTCCCCCATATTGTCAGTCCTGCACTCCAGACTGAAGTCAGTCTACAATAGTATCTGTCACTTTGTCCTCCATGTTCCCTATTCTACCCATCTTTGTGTGTTGTACCAGTCACTTGGCTGGCTTCTACTGCAAGAATGGTTTGACTAAGCCCTTAGCTTCTTTTTGACAATACTCTGAGAGGCGGCCACCTGTCCCCCAATCATCCCTCCTCATGGGCAGAGTGGCATCTAGGAGCTTCTGTGAATCATCCGCTCCACTCTAGTAGTCCCTAGAATCTCCTCTGACATGGACAGTAAAGCTCTTCTATCTCTGCCCCCTATGGAACAGACTCAACATCGCTCTCTGTCCTCCTCCATTTCTCTTTAAAAACAATATCAAAGACTGGCTACAGTCTGATGCCAAATGCCACCGTACATCTGGGTAATCTTGGGCATCCCCTCCATCCTCCCCCCCCTCACCTATTGCTGGGTCACATCCTCTCTAGGGACACCCCTTCCTCTCCTGCCCTCTACCCTTCCCCAGTGTGGCTACTGTAGTTGTTTCCCTGCTGTCTACACCACTGCACTTATTCTAAGGTGAATTGTTGCACTGAATTGTGAGTACCTATCTGACTGTTGATCTGTTTACAAATGGTGTACCTGAATGCAGTTGTACTTTATTTATTGTATCCGATAACTTGACACCTTCTGTATGGTCTCTGTGTTTTTGTTACTATGTATTTGACCTATACACTGGCCTTTTACAGCACCCTGTATCTTATGTAATTTCTTTATGTAATGACCCCTTGTACTGTCATTCCTGTACCTCATGTTTGAGGCCTGTATTACTGCTGTGTTCTTCCTGAATCTGTATTGCTTAATGTGCCATTTTTGTGGCTCAGATCGTGACTGAAAACAGTCCTTTGGATCAGTGCACCTTCCCAGTTACCAAAGACATGAATAAATAAATAAATAAACCTTGTTCAACCCTGTGAAGTACATATAGGTCTCAATCATATCCCATCTCGCTCTCCTCTCCTCGGGGGAATACATGTTGAGATCCCACAGCCTCTCCTCCTATGGTTTCTCATGCAACCCTACCACCATTCTGTTAGCCCTCCTCTGGACTGCTTCCATCCTGTCAATGTCCTTGTTCAGGTGTGGTCCCCAGAACTGGACAGTACTGTACTCTATGTGGGGTTGCACTAGTGAGTGATACAGTGGCAGCATCACCTCCATATTTCTGCTAGAAATCTCCCTCCCTATGCATCCCAGGATCCCACTAGCCTTGATCACACCTCTAGTTTCCACAGATCCCTTTGCATTCTCCCTACCCCTTCCTGGGTGTCCACCCTGTTGCCAATTTTTGTGTCATCCACAAAGAAATGCACCTTCCCCTCCAGTTCCTCTGTAATGTCACTAATAAAGATATTGAAGTGGACCGTTCCCAGCACTGATCCCTTTGACACCCTTAGTCAGTCTCCCATCTCATCAGTGCCTGCTGTTTTCCTCCACCCTCTTCCTCCTATCCTTCAGTCAGTTTGATACCCAACTTACCATCTTCTCCCAACTCCCAGGCTGCCAGTTTTCTTCATTAGCCTGCTGTGCAGTACAGTGTTGAAGGCCTTGCTGAAAGTCCAAAGAGAAAGCATCCACCGCCCTCTCCTGATCCACCTCCCAAGCCACCCAGTCAAAGAACTCTATGAGATTTGTTTGGCATTACCCCTCCCCCCCATCAAGCCATGCTGGCAGTGGTCCTGCAGCCCATATGCCTCCAGGTACTCCATCACCCTTTTCTTCAGTAGGGCCTCCATTAAGATAGATAGACAGACAGACAGACGGATAGTTAGACAGACAGATATATATTTTATTTATAAAAGCGCCCATTTCCATGGACTCTGGGTGCTGTGCAATAAAAACAAATAACAGTATAAAATAACGTACAAGAATGTACATAATTCAACTGGGAGCAGCTTTAAAATTCGTCTATCACTAAAACAGACAACTAACCAATCAATAAAAGTTTGCTGGAACAGATAGGTTTTTAGACCCTTTTTAAAGGCTTGTACCGAGGGAGCCTCCTTTAAATAAACAGGAAGGGAGTTCCACAGAGTAGGAGCGGCCACCGAGAACTGCAGGTTAGAACTGCAAAATTACCTGATGTGGCATGATTGTCAGGAGCTGCTACTTCTGGAGCGTCTCATCAAGGATCTATACAGGGGCAGAACCAACTCCTTTCTGCTAGCAATTCCCCTCCCATTGCACTCCAACATCCTATTTATAACAGAAGTCATCTAAGCTATGCCTATGACCTTTCTTCCTACTAGGAAAAAACATTTGCCTTCACAGCCAACACAGGTGCCACTCCCTGGAGTGTCTGGCAATCAGTGTGTGTGTAGGCGTTGGGCAGCCTGTGCCCTCACTCCCCAGGAGTAGAGCACCTTACCTCCATCACATGCCCAGTCTCCAGCCTACTCCAGCATGGAATTCCCCACTCCCGCATTTTAGCTTGCAGTTACCAAAACTGGCCAATCACACATTGCTGATACCTAAATTGGTCATCAAATGACTGGTTATAGTAGTCCTAGTACACATAATACACAATCTGGTCATTAAACAATAGCTAAAGGTCAAAACAAAATGATTACTATTATGAACTAACCAAATATCTCAAAATCCTTGGCATTTATTTTATTTAGTTAATTGATTAAGCTGCTTATATGTTTGACAACCACCCAGGTGAGCATGGGAACTAGGCCATTTACAAGGTAGGAACACAAGGGAAATACATACAATAAACCAGGATGAACAAGAGGGCAGAAAACTACTGCATACTTCCAGCACAATTTGTTTATTTGAAGACTGGTAGCGGAAAGGCACACTGAGCCAAGGCTTGTTTTCAGGTGCGACCAGTGGGGAAGGATGTTGGGAATTAATTCATTGTGTTGTGCTGTGGGGTTCTGCAGGGTTTGGTCTTGTCACTCTTGATGTTCACGGTGTACATGCTGCCGTTGGGGGATATTATCAGGCGGTACAGGCTGGGTTTTCACTGCTATGCAGATGATACCCAGCTGTACTTGTCTTGTGCACCTGATACCAAGGTGCTGGCCTCTGTATTTAACAGCTGCCTTGATGAGATCCAGTCGTGGATGACTCAGAACTGGCTTAAACTTAACCCAGACAAGATAGAGGTACTGGTCATGGATCCAGGTCATTGGGGGGGGTGAGGGTTACCCTTGGCTAGTTTAGGGGTGTTCCTTGCCTGATCTAGACAGGTGAAGGATTTGGGTGTGATCCTGGATGATAATTTTACCATCTCTGGAATATTACCTGAATCCATGCCCTGATCCCGCCTGAGGACCTGACCTGCTGGTGCATGCTTTGTCACTTCAGGCTGGACTACTGTAATGCCCTGTACCTAGGGTTATCTGGAGGCAACCTCCACAGGCTACAGTTGGTGCAGAATGTGACAGCAAGACTGTTGACTGGGGTGAGACGGTATGAGCATATACTCGGTCCTCCACAGACTGCACTGGCTGCCGGTCAGGTGGAGGATTGTTTCAAGGTAGGGCTCCTGACTTACAAAACCCTGCATGAAAGTCTATCTGCAATATCTCCTTGTCCCCTACCATCCGCCCCAGGCACTCCATTCTGCTGGGGAAGCCTACTTGGAGATCCCAGGGTTAGGCTGCATCATTCTGGGGACAGGGTGTTCTCAGTAGCATTACCTACCCTGCGGAACTTCTTCCCTGCTTATTTGAAGGAGGCTTCCTCAATAGAAGCCTTTAGAAAGGCTTGGCTTGTCTGACTTGCCCTGTAGTCTGGGTGAGAGGTGCTAACTGTCTGGCCTCTGACCTCAGCTACGTGATAACTGGAGGTGGGGCTTAGTCAGAGCTGAGGTAGCAAGTGATTTTTGTTTGCTCAGAAGAAGCCAGAAGTGTAAGGAAACATATTCATTTATGTGCTTTACAGTAACTGGTAATTGCTATTTTTGTTATTAAACTTAGTTTGTGGGCTTTTAGTGACACTGTAATTTCTTTGCTGTCTTTACTTAGAATTGTTTTTGGGCTGTTGAAAATTTAAAACGTAGTGGTGGTGTATTTCTTTGCTGTCTTTAATTGCTGCAAATTTTCGCCCCTTCCCCCAACTCTTAATTATATGCCCCTTAAAGCTGATTGACAGCAGATAAACACAGGGATAGTAGAGCTATGGAGTAGGAGGGGCATATAGGGAAGAAACCCACCATCAGCATGACAAGTGTTTTGACTCATTTATTTATTTATTTTAAAGAAAAGTATCTGAGGATCAGTGGCAGGATTTTTGGGACAATAAATTAATAAAAAGGGAACTAGGAGAGCTTCAGTAACAGACAAGTAGTGGAATAGCAGTATAATTGCAGTATAATGTGGGGAGTGGTGCAATGCAGTAGCTGCAGGGCAGCCATATTCAGGCAGACCTTCTGAACACTGAGGTGCTGCCCTATCTGCATGCATCTCTCTGGACTGCGGGATGAGGTAGCCAGACTCAGAGCAGAAATAAACTGGGTCAGGAGTACCATCACCCCTATCCAGAGGCCACCCAGTCCAATGCCGCTGCCTCAAAGGATGCCGAGAAGGAGGAGCACTTGGATGACAGTGGGCTCAGGGTGGGTTAAGACGGTCAGGCAGAGGCACATCCCAGATCCTATTCCACTCAAGAACTCATATGCCACACTGGCAAATGGGGGCAACCAAATAGAGGTACCCAGAGAAGTGAAAGGAAAGGATGTGGAGGTTAGCCAAGGAGGTGACCTCAGTGGGGAGAGCAGTGGACCCCAGAAGAGGAGGAAGTGAATCCTGGTGGGGGGACTCCATCATAAGAGAGATCCAGCTAGGAACACAAGAGGGGGAGGGGGAGGACAGGGAGGTGAGGTGCCTACCAGGTGCCATGGCATGGAGGGATGGAAGAAAGACCTGGGGATTGCTGGGAAGGCAAGACGGGAGGGTGAGCTGGATGTCATTATCCACCTAGGTACTAATGACCTGGCAAATGGGGAGCCAAAGGAAGTTCAGGAAGAGTTTAGGAAACTGGGGAGGGGTCTCAAGCAAGTAGCTACTTCTGTCACCTTCTCAGAAGTACTACCTGCAAGAGGCATGGGAGAGCATAAAGGTGCATGCACCAGGAACTTTAACTCATGGTTGAAGAACTGGTGCTGTGAGGAAGGATTTGGATTCATTGGTGACTGGGGACCCACCTGGAGGGATGGAGGTTTGTTCAAGCCTGATGGCCTGCATCCATCCTGGAGGGGAATCCAAGCACTCAATGATAAGTTTAAATGCTACATTGACAAACATCTAAACTAGCCAAGAGGGGTGGCAGACCAGCAAGGAGGGTACCTACTTGCTCACCCCCTACAGCTAGCAGTGGAACCAGTGAACCGGAGGAGTGGATATCTCAACAAAGCAGTGTGCAAAAGATGAAGATTAGCACTCAAGAGGCAGATGGGCAGAAAGGGGGCCAAAATCAGCAGAAGGGCAGACAGCAATGAGAACCAGGGATAAAGGACAACCAGGGAAGGGGCTGGAGTAGAACAGCTAAACAGTCTAGGGAGGTCAAATCATGGAAAGCCATGTGTGCCAATGACAGGAGCCTTAGCAACAAGATGGAAGATCTGGAGGCTGTCATGGTGCAGTCAGACCTGGACATTGTGGCCATCACAGAAACCTGGTGTAATGATAACCATGACTGGGAGATGGCCATACCTGGCTACAACATATTCAGAAGAGACAGAGCAGGCAGGAAGGGAGGAGGAGTGGCACTGTATTGAAAATGACATAAGGGCCACAGAGATCCAGGAGGAACAAAATGGGGAGAGATACTGTGGGTTAAGCTGGAAAGGAAAATGGGGCCAGCCATCTGCACAGGTGTGGTCTATAGACCACCAGCCCAGGAGGAAGAAACAGATAGGAAGCTGATGCTAGCCATCCAAAGGATGGCAGACAAGGGTGAGCTAGTACTGGTTGGAAACTTCAATATTCCAGACGTGAACTGGAGCATCCCAGCAGCAGCATCAACTAGGAGCAGATTTATCCTGGACTCCCTTCAAGGTGCCTTCCTCAGGCAACTGGTCATGGAACCAACTTGGCAGAAGGCAATACTGGACCTTGTGCTCACAATCAGGGACAGTGTGATGGGGTAACAGTGGGGAGCACCTGGGGAACAGTGACCACCAGTCATTGTGGTTTGAAATCACAGAAGGAGCAGAACCAAACCACACAAAAGCATGTATCCTGGATTTTATGGGGGCAGACTTCGGGAAAATGGGGAGATACTTGAAAGAGGCATTAAGGGGAATGGGGCAGGAATCAGGGGTTGAGGAACAGTAGGCAGTATTTAAAACCGGGATTACAAGAGCAACAGAATTATGCATTAAGCAGGTTAGCAAGAGGAAAAGGAAGAGGAGGCCATTATGGTTTTCCAAAGAGGTAGCAAAGAAAGTGAAAGCCAAAAGATTGCATTCAGGCAATACAAAAAGACACAGGCAGAAGGGGATAGGGAGAAGTACCAGGAGAAGCAAAGGGAGGCAGGGAGGCCAGTAAGGGAAGCCAAAGCTCAGACAGAAGAGCACATTGCAAAATCAGTGGGAAGAGGGGATAAAACCTTTTACAGGTACATAAGTGAAAAAAGGAAGGCAAAAGCAGGGATAGCAAGACTGAAAGGGGAGGATAGGGGCCGCGTGGAGGATGACAACAGTAAAGCTGACACACTGAACAGGCATTTCTGCTCAGTCTTTACTGAGGAAGAGGAGGGTAATGGGTCTGAAGGGGGTACAAGGGGTGAGAATGGTGCAGAAATGGACACAAGTTCCTTTACATGAGAAAGGGTCCTAAAGGAACTGGAAGTAATAAGAGATGATAAAGCTAATGGGGCCAGATGGGGTGCACCCATGGTCCTAAAGAACTCAGAGAGGTGGTGGTTGAACCTCTGGCTATCCTGTTTAGCCGATCACTGGAAACAGGGAGGTACCCAAAGACTGGAGGACAGCAGATGTAGTCCCCTTATACAAAAGTGGGAACAAAGAGGAAGCGGGGAACTACAGACCAGTCAGCCTCACCTCGGTAGTGGGGAAGATCATGGAAGCACTACTGAAGGAGAGATTGATGGAACATCTGGTTGTCAGTGGACTGCAGGATCCAAGGCAGCATAGTTTCACCAGGTGGCGGTCATGTCAGACCAAACTCGTTGAATTTTTTGACTGGGTGACTAGGGAGGTGGATCAGGGGAAGGCAGTGGACATGGCCTATCTGGACTTCAGCAAGGCCTTTGACACTATGTCACATAGAAGACTATTACAAAACTAAGGAATATGGGTGGGCAGGACAGTAGTACGGTGGGTAGGTAACTGGCTGGGTGGCAGGACACAGAGGGTGGTGGTAAATGGCTGTTGTGCCACAAGAGGAAGAGTGACCAGTGGGGTACCACAGGGATCAGTGCTGGGGCGTCCTATTCAACAACTTCATCAGTGACATTGCACAGCACCTAGAAGGCAGAATTTCACTGTTCGCTGATGACACAAAAGTTTTGTAACAGAGTAGATACACTAGAGGGTGTAGACAGAATGAGAAGGGACCTGCAGAAACTTGAAGAATGGTCAGGGGTTTGGAGGTTGAAATTCAATGCAAAGAAGTGCAAGATAATGCATATGTGGCACAAAAACCCTGGCACAATATATCAGTTGGGGGGTGAGGATATAGAATGCACCAAGCAGGAAAGGGATCTTGGAGTTATCATCTCTGATGACCTCAAGGTAGGGAAACAGTGACAAGCATCAGGTAAAGAAATAGGATGCTGGGATGCATAGGCAGGAGCATCATCAGCAGGAAAAGGAGGTCATGATTCCTCTATACAAGACACTAGTGAGGCCCCACCTGGAGTACAGTGTACAGTTCTGGAGACCTTACCTACGTAAGGACATAGACAGGGTAGAGAAGGTTCAGAGGAGGGCAACAAAGATGGTACATGGATTGCATCACAAGTCCTATGAGGACAGGTTGAAGGAATTGAATATGTACTCCCTGGAGGAGAGGAGGGAGAGAGGGGACATGATAAAGACATACAAGTATCTTACAGGGAGGAACAGGGTGCAAGAACACACTATTTTTAAGCAAAAAAGATATTCCAGTACTAGAGGGCATGGGACGAAGTTGGAGGGAAGACGATTCAGAGGAAATGTGAGGAAGAATTTCTTCACAGAACGGGTGGTGGAGAAGTGGAACACCCTGCCTGAGGAAGTGGTGGGGGCTGAAACAATCATGGGATATAAGAATGCATGGGATAGACATAAAGGAATTCTGGAGGTCAGGGGTAAGGGGCAATAGAGTTCTAGGAAAACATAAACTGAAGTTACAAACTCAAATGGGCAGACTAGGTGGGCCATAGGCCCTTATCTGCCGACACTGCATATGTATCTATGTATCTTAAAAACATATTTGTTCCAGCAAGCTTTTATTGATTGATTAACTGTTATTTTAAAGAGGTAGATACAGCAGATGAATTTTAAATCCGCTCCCAGCTGAATTGTTGTATATATTTTTTTGTTTGTTTTACTGTACAGCACCCAGAGTCTCTGGAAATGGGTGCTTTTATAAATAAAATATCTATCTATGTACAGTATGCCTGTTCATACATACAGGGAAGTGAAGTAGGGTTTTTAAATCAAATCTAGTTGAAATGTATTTTTTTTAATATCATGCCAAATAATGTCTGCTGCAATTTGATGTGAAGAGATTTAGGACATCAAAAAAATTAAAAATCTGCTGCAACATGGGATTTTGTTTATTTTTTTTCATTTCTGTGTTTGTTCACCCAGCTCCTGACCTGTACCATTTGGACTGTCCTCCCCCCAAAAGTCCAATCATATACTTTCTTCAGGACTCATCCCACCTTGGGTTCTTTGCAGCTTTTTCCCTAGCGGGGAAATCTTCTTTGGGGCTTTAAGGGGCTCCTCTAGGGTCTTGATCCAGAGAAGTGGGCACCTTGGTCAGTGGTGTGGGGCTTGTAATGGGCTGAAGCTCATTCTGCTGCAGTCACTTGTTTTCCCTCCATTTCTCCCTCTGCCTCTAGGACATTGCTAGCAAAGACACTAGGGTGTATGAATGTGTGTGCATGCACGCTGATGTCAGGAGACATCCCTTTCTCTTCGAACAGCAGCACTGTTACCTGAGGATCCCTATTGGGCAATAGCAAATAGGATCTGCTGCTCTCCCTTCCCAGAGGAGGAGAGTGTCCACTGAGATGTTCAGCCCTTCTCTCCCCAACTGGCCTCTGGTGTTTAGAGTTCATCTCTGAAACCAGATCACCAGTGTAGCGAGTGGCAGCTGTACTGCTGAACGACTGGGATGGTTTGCTATTGTAACCCCCTAGGTGGCGCTATCCCAAAGGGCTACTACCCCTGCCTGTTTGGCTAGTAGCAGGTTAAGGGGCCTGGGTAATGAAACGGGTGCCTCCACCCGGAGGTCAGAGTTTTTAGTGGTCAAGCTAACCTGGGAACAGCCCTCCGGGACACTGTAACCCCCCTTTTTCCCTTCTAGTGGCCTGAACAATACACAATAATCACTTTCACAATGACCCTTATTCACCAGGCAATTACCCACACTGTTTGCACTTACCACCAGGGCTGGTTCCTCTAGCTTGACCCTGGGGACCCCCTGTAAAACAAGGTTAAGCACAGCAAATAGCAACAGTACAATACTTTTGGCACAAACTGGAACCACAGTCAGGTTAAATGCAAACAAAGTTAAATCTGATTTATTCAGGGACTTGAACAAGGAAGAGGCATAATCAGGTTGATTTGCTTAAAAGCTATATTAATCAGTCAGTTATGTATGCAGTTCAGAGCCCTGCACAGTCACACACTCTGGGTACCAGGTAGGAAAATGGTGGGCTAGCCAGGAATGTTGCAGCTGGTTGGGGCCCTGTGATGGAAGAAAGCAACATGCACACACACTATTTGTAATCCGGAGCTGGAGGGCTCAGTTCATGAAAGAAAAGATAACAAGACAATCACATGACAACACTTTTAGATTTAGCTGTTGTTGCAGGGAGCTGCCCTGATGTTTACTCACAGTACCCAATACTGACACAGGCAGGATGAAATCGAGACTGCAGGCTGTTGAGCTGGAGTGCCCGGAGAAGCAGGGCCCACATGAATCACTGAAGCATCATTCCTGTTCAAGGCGTTGAGCAGGGTGCTGATCCCCAGGCCGGCCTCTCATCGATGACTTTCTATGCGTAGCAGGTATTCTGGCTGGGCCAGTGTAGCAGGGCTCAGGCAAAGGGAAATGGATACAGATTCAGTCCGTGGAGCTGGATACAGCCTTCAGCAAGCAAAACACAGTTCAGACACACAGTGGGGAATCAAATCACGACCCACTAGAAGCACACAGTATATTCACATGTAAGGAAATTCCACTGTACCAGGCAAATGGCTCTCCGGTCGCAATTCCAGAGTCTCTGCACAATCCAGGAGTTCAGTGGTAGCTGGAAGTCCTGATAGGCCAATTGCATTCAGCAAATTTTCAGTCTTCTTCAGGTTAAAGCTTGGTCACAATTCAGTGGTTTAATTCGCTCTCCAAATTCGATTCAGTCCGAAAAAAGCACAAGTTCCCTCTCAGGAACAGCAGACAGGCGTACAGGCCAAACTCAGGCCTTTCCACAGTTCTTCCATGTGAATCCACTATGGATTGCTGCTCGAACTATCTCAAGTTTTACTTCTTTACTTCCCAACTCAGATCTAACTGAAACTGCAAGCAATGTGGAACTTTCCCCAAGATCCAAAAGGTTCGGTTGGCTGATCTTTCTGTCAGTCACAACAAGGGCTCCCCCTCCAGGTTATTTTAGGCACCAAAAGCCCAAAACTACAATTCCTACAAGTTTTGGCCCCACCAAGCCCCTGTAGGCAGGCTCCATTTTAGAGTCCCAAATGTACTGATTGGCCCATTCTGCAGTCCAGGACACAAGATGATGGAAACAAACAGAACTGCCCATGCTACAAAAAAGGCAGGTTAGAACAAATAGCAATATTATTACTACTCTAACAAATGATCAGCAAACAAGTACATCTTCTAACAGAGCTACCTCTCAGATTAATTATGACTGCAATCCAGGCAGCTCTTAAAGAGACAGTACACAGAGGCTATACAGGCACTCTCTGGCAATACATTTAAACTGCTAAAACGCAGACCAGCCTGGCAGTGAGCATTTAGGCAAGCTCAAGGAAGACTTTTCGGGAACCCCCATTTGTGGGGGAGGGGGTTACACTATAATATGGCTATATGCTGTGCAAAAGTCTATCAACATTTAGAATTCAGAGCATGAGGTTTGTAACAATAAGTAATTATAGTACAGGGTGGATGTGAAATTTCAGTATTGTGGTTACAGCTAAAGGCCCCAAACTGTGGATGCACTTATTGCTGTGTGCAGTGAGCAGAAATATTTGAATAGTTAAATATCAGCTGTTTCCCCAATTAGCTCCTGGGTTGTCTCCAAACCACTGCATGTGGGTGACTGCCAGTAAAGTAGCCATAGCCCTGATGGATTCCCTTCATTAGCTGCTTGAGGTGATGAGTCCCCAGGCAGGCCTTCCATTTGATTTACAGTATATTGGGCAAGGAAGCAGCTGAAATCATTTGTGAAGGAACATTAGCCAAGTGGATTTTATTGCATTGCTAAGCAATGTTATTAGCATAAAAAAGGTTTGATCTTCTGAAAAGAAATTCATTTGGAAGACAAAAGTGCACTATGCTGATGTTCTGAGAAGGTAGTGCAAGATTCCCATTAGGTAAATCCTCCAGTCTAAGTGAGCGGTGACTCCATATAGTGTAGCACTGCAGGTTATGCAGCATGCCCATGGGTATCAATTCAGTAGTTTTATTTATCTAGTTTTTGTTTACCAGGTAGAGTGCGCTAGACAAGCACTTGCCTATTTTCAGGCACAACCTGGGAAAGTACAATCCAATACAAAACAGTGCATGACAATCAACATAAATAATACAGTACATGACAATCAGTTGAGGAAGATGAAGAGTAAATTCACAAGCAGGGAGATTCTAGAGTTAAAAAGCAGGAATACAATCAACATACCTGGCTTTCAAGGGATAAGTGCGAGGACTTTCTTGCATTTAGGCAAGGGTTTGCAGAGTTCAAGGCTAGAACAGGAGCATACAGCCAACTGCTGTAGGTAGGAGCGGTATTGTTAAAGATTGGATATGTGCATTCTCAAATGGGGTATAGTAACTGCCATGCTGCAGAACGGTGGACAAGATGAACCTTAAGTCCCTTCCATTGTCGTACTGTAATACTATGTTTCTAAATACTGATGACTGTGAATGCCACTCATGTAACAAAACTGTCACCACTGGTGGCACTTTAATGGTTAACTTCAATTATGCAATGGCAAGAAAGAATCCTGAGCTCTGATTGGTCAATCTGGGGCTGGACCCATGATGTTATCCCAGTACAATATCACAGATCTTGTCCCAGCATACACATGACTGAATGTCATCAGCAAAAAAAAAAAAGAAAATCATACCGCATGCAGATTAGGGAGATAGAAAAATTACCAAGTTACTGCACTCACAATTCCTCAATAAGTAAATTAGTATACAGGCTATTATATTTCTGTATCCCTACAGAAATAGGAGAGTACATCTCTCAGTAAAGAAACCTTCTCGGCTATCAGTGTGTGATCAGTATGTGCACAATTCTTCATTTTGAAAATAAATATCTGAGCTCTTATTTTGTAGCAACTGTCACAAACACACTCAGCAGGTCAGGCCCTCTGCTCCACAGTGCCAACCTCCGAGCACAGTAATGTGAACAGGTAACAGACAGGGTAACCCTCTTGTCTGCTTGTGGGTCCGAATCACCTTTAGTCTCAAGTTCTGGGGGGATTCAAACTGTGAACCTTATGCTAGTGTACCAAAATGTACAGGCTCAGATAATATTCTCTTCGGGTGATGCAATATATCTTTGCCAGGGCATCTAACCATGTATCCCAAAATGAACCCTTCAAAACTCTACAGTACAAGTCACTTTAAACTGTTCCCTCAACTCACTGATGTAGCATTGTTCAATGAGTTTCCTAATCTGTGCAGTGTTTAATTCAATGAATTAGTAAAAGGTTATTATTGGTTTGCATCTAGCTGTTATGTACTATAAGCTTTATTTTCAGATGAGTGGTTATGAGTTTCATTTCAGAAGGCAGACTAAACAACTCTTAAGGAATGCTGTGATATTTTTATAAAATGGGCAAAAGATTTCAAGTAATCTGATTGGTTGTTAGCCGTGCATTAGCAGTGTCTAATGCACAGCTAAAACTAGAAACCCCATTTAGAAAACACAGGCCCATTTACAAGTGCAATAAGCACTCGGGGATGTGCATTAAACAGTTCTAATACACGGCTAAGGGACTGGACGCACTCGGCCTATGGCCTCGTGCCTCACTACGTCCCCCTAGCCATGCATTAGAACTGTCTATTGCACACCCCATCATGTCTTATTGCTTACATAAACAATGCTCTTAAGGAATACTGTGATATTTATAAACAATGCTCTTAAGGAATGCTGTGATATTCATAAACAATACCATGAAAATGCAGCTACTGCCATTTCACTGAACAGTTACAAGTGAGTTGAACAGGCAATGAAGGATGGTTGGAAAATAGTTGAAAGCTTCAACAGTTCAGTTATCATTGCAGTAGCATCCCAAAAAAAATGCTACACCAGTGAGTTGATGGAACAGTTTAATGTGACTTGTACTGTATAAAAGATCTTAGGTATATTCTTACCTTTTCCCAATTTAGTAACACCATCAAGCTTTTGAACAGTTTTGCCAGTCTTAAACCCTCTATACGTCACATGTAAAAAGAACTGGCAGCCAGGCAGTCTTTCAAAATAAAGATTTTACTAAAGATGATAAAAATATGAAAATGTAAACACAGAACAATATATCAAAGAGGATACAATCACTTAAAAGAAAACAAGGAAAGTACAAAACAAAACTCCTACCACAATACAGTTAGACTTTTCTATCTAATGGCCATCTGTAGTGTTTATAGTTACATCAGACAGCTGTGTCTGTCTAGAGTCCCAAGATGATATGTCTAAAAGATCAGACACCAGTATTAGTTTAAAGTGTGTCTCTCCACACCCCTTCTGTGAGTCATCTAGCTCCTCCTTTTTAGAATTAAAAAAATACAAACATGATGTCCTGTCAGGAGGTATATTAAATAATGTGACATCAGCAAAAACTCAGTTCATAAATTATGACAGTCTTTAATCAAGCCTTTCCTTTGAACTGGTAGCTAATTCCTGTTTTCCCAAGGAACATCAAAAGTTTTTACAGCTCTGCAGTTTGTCACCTAGATGCGATATAACCATGTCCTGTCCTGTAATAAAATGCATATTTTACTTCCCAACTTCAGAGATAGCAACAGGTCATAAAATGGCCATAAAATGCAATTTCTCAAGGAAGTTAATTACATTATGAGATCTCCTGGTCAGTTCCTGTAACTGAAACCTGGGGGGGGGGGCACCCATGGAGCACAGATTCACATACTATATTTTTTTTACATTACAAATATCATACAGCAATCATAACCAGCTGGCCAAGCATCACAATCCTCCTCACCTAAACTGAATTTGGGGCTCTATCCCCCTGCATGGGATGAGCTCCACAAGTCAGTTCACTCCTCATATAGACGTGACAAGCCATCTGTGTTCTGATTGGTCACTCCAGCCCTATGTAAGATCATCATGTCATACCCTTGCAACGCAAGACTCCATCTTAATAGTCTACCATTAGTTTTACCCATTTGTGTCAGCCAAACCAGGGGGTTGTGGTCAGTATGTACCTCAAAATGCCGCCCATATAAGTATGGCTCTGACTTCTTTAGGGCCCGCACTATGGCAAGACACTCTTTTTCCACAGTAGAGTAAGTCTGCTTCCTAGGAAGTAACGTTTTACTCAGGTAGACTACAGGGTGATCTTTCCATTGGTTGGATGTCTGTCTCGGGTACTGCCCCAATACCCACATCTGAGGTGTCAGTCTGGACTATAAAGGGTCTGCTATAGTCAGGACTTGTCAATACAGGAGTACTGCACAGTGCCTCCTTCAGTTGGGTAAAGGCTTTTTCACAGTCTGGTACCCAGGTAATTTTCTTCTGCATTTTTTTCTTTACCAGGTCAGATAGGAGAGCAGCCAGGGCACCTTAATTGGGTACAAATTTCCTATAGCACCCTGCTGTCCCCAGAAAACTCCTGACCTGCTTCTGCATTTCTGGTCTGGGCCATGCCTTGATCACCTCTATTTTCACTTGGTTAGGATGGAGCTGTCCCTGGCCTACAACATGCCCAAGGTATGCCACTCCAGCCATGGCAGCCTGGCACTTCTCAGCTTTGACAGTAAGCCTAACCCTCTGTATCCTGGCCAGCACTTCCCTAAGGTGGGACAGGTGTTCCTCCCAGCTGGCACTAAAGATGGCAATGTCATCCAGGTATGCCACAGTGTACTCGTCAGCACCATTTAACACCTGGTTCACCAACCTTTGGAAAGTGGTTGGGGCATTCTTCATTCTGAAAAGCATTACTTTAAATTCAAATAAGCCTATCAGAGTGATGAAGGCCGACCTCTCCCTAGCTCTGTCAGTTAACTCTACCTGCCAATACCCCTTTGTCAGGTCAGTAGTCGTAGAGTATGTCACCCCTCCCAACTTGTCCAGGGTTTGTCTGTCCAGGGCATCGGGTGGGCATCTGACTTCATGACTGCATTCAGTCCATGATAGTCTACACAGAAATGAGTAGAGCCATCTGGCTTGGGCACAAAGACTACGGGTGAGGTTCAGGGGCTGTGGGATCTCTGGATTACCCTAAATCCAGCATCTCCTCCACCTCCCTCCTAATATCCTTTTGGACAGTCTCTGACACCCAATATGCTGTCCGCCATATGGGCATCTGTGTCCCTGTCTCCACATCATGCATCGCTAAGGGGATTAGTCCAGGTTTGGTGCTAAACAGTGGGGCAAAGACTGTTAAAACCTCCCTTACTTCCTGGATATTGTCCAGGGCCAGCTGAGGTGACAGTTTAACCACCTCTACAGAGGACTTCCACTTGCTTTCTTGCAGCAAGTCCAGAAGGGGGTCTCCTTCATCCGTCCCCTTCCCAGGACTACATACTGCAAACACCATGTCAGCCCTATTAGCATATGGCTTCATCATGTTGACATGGTAATTCCTTTCTGTACATCTACTTTCAGGTAACTCAATGATATAGTTCACATCATTTACCTTCCTAACTACTTTGTACAGTCCTGCCCACTTAGCCTGCAGCTTGTCTTTCTGGACTGGAATAAGGACCATGACTTCCTGACCCAACGTGTACGAGTGAGCTCTGGCTCTGCGGTCATACCACACTTTTTGTTTCTGTTTGGCAGCTGCCAGGTTGCTCTGGGCTGTCCCCATAAGCTCCTTCAGCCTTACCCTAAACCTAAGGATGTAATCCACTATGGGAGTGCCCTGGGTGGCGTGCTTGCCTTTCCAGTCCACCCAGATCAAGTCTAGGGGCCCACGTACCCGGTGTCCATATAAGAGCTTGAAGGGGGAAACTCTGTTGACTCTTGTGGGCATCTCCCTGTATGCAAACAACAGATGGGGAAGGTATTTCTCCCAGTCCCTCCCATGCTGTTCAGCAAATGCTTGGAGCATTGACTTCAGGGTACCACTAAATCTTTCCACAAGCCCATTGGCTTGTGGGTGATAAGGTGTTGTGCATGTCTGCACCACCCCACACTTCTCCCACAAACATTTCATCAGGTCCGACATGAAGGAACCCCCTTGATCGGTGATAACCTCCTGTGGAAACCCAGCGCGGGAGAAAATCCCAAGTAAGGCATCTGCCAATTTGTCTGTCCTCAGTGAGGATAGGGTGACTGCCTCTGGATACCGGGTGGCATAATCCACCACAGTCAGGATAAAACTCTTCCTGGAGGAGCTGGAGGTATTTAAAGGCCCCACAATATCCATTCTCACCCTCTGGAATGGCTCCTCCACTTTTGGCAATGGAATTAGGGTGGCTTGTGTCTTCTTACCTGCCTTCCCTATTTCTTGGCACCTGTGACAAGACCTGCAATACTCTTTCACCTGCTGGGTGAAGTTGGGTCAATAGAAATTCTGGGCCAACCGCTGCGTAGTGCGTGCGATTCCCAGATGACCAGACAAGCGAATATCATGTGCAATCTTGAGCAACTGCTCACGATACCCCTGAGGAATGACAAGCTGCCTACCTATCACCCCTCCCTCTGTCTTCACATCCTGAGTATACATAAGCCAATTTTCCCAATAAACTTAATGTTTGCTGTCACCTCCCTGTGCTCTGTCAGAGTCTGCCCAAACCCTCAGCTTCTCTAGACTAGGGTCACTTTTCTGAGCAGCTGCAAACTCCTTACACATTCCCAAGGCATTAGACAGGTCCCCTTCAGTCTCTAAACTAGAGTCCCTAGCACTGCCATCAGGGCACTCAGGATCACTGTCATCCCTAACCCTCTGACAATGGGTCACCTCTCCTTCTTCGGAGTAACCCACCATAGCTGTGTGGTTAACTGCTACTGGGGAAATTTCTACCCCCTTTTCATTAGTCTCCATATCAGGAGACACAGGCTGGGGAACCAGTCTCCCAGTGGTTTCCACAATGGCTTCTGTGGGGTCCAGGGAACTAAAATGTTCTCCTTCTGCTTGGCTATGGGTAACTGTACACACCATCCCCTGTTTGAGACTGTTGCCAAGGATGATGTCAACTGCTAAAGTTTTGGCTACAGCCACCTGTTGCACAGTTCCCCCGTTTCACCCCAGTCTAGGAGAATACTAGTGAGTGGCAATGTTTTCTCCCCCAGTGAAGTCTTGTACAGTTACAAATTCATTGGGTATAAGCTGACTAGGCTCTACCAGATCCCCTTTTACCCATGTCAGGGATGCCCCTGTATTCCTTAGCCCTTGTGTCTGTACACCATTCACCATGACTGGGTGCATGTATTCCCTCATGTTCACAGGCATGCTTCCATGGATGCATAAACAACCCACTTCTTTCCTAGGCCTATGTTGTGTATTACTCATCCTTTTGGACACCGTCTGGCAATATGCCCAGTTTCTTTACAAACCCAGCATTCGTTTCTCTTCTCAGAGAACTCTTTTCTTTGAAACCTGGGGCTAACTGGTTTTGGTGGAGGCAGTGAGGGTTTTAGCTGCCCTGAAGGCACACTTTTCCCTTTCTGCACTGCCATGTCTGCCCCATTTGCTCTCAAAGCAGGTCTGCTCTTCGCATAGCGGTCCAAGAGTTCACCAGCCTCTTGCACTGTTTTGGGATCTCGGTCCTCCAGACAGATTTTCAGCTCAGCTGGGCATGCCCAGAAAAACTGTTCTAACAAAATAGCATTTTCAGTTCTATCTACAGAGTTTGCTTCATTTCTCTCCCACCAACGTTTTAAATATTGACGTTGTTTCATGGCTAGCTCCTCGTAGCTCATGTTAGGGCTTCTCCTGAGCTTACAGAATTTAGCTGTGTATGCTTCTGCAGTTAAATCAAACTTTTTAAAAGTGCAGCTTTAAGTTTGCTGTAATCATTACTGTCCTCATTGTCCATTTGACCCAATACATCCTGAGCTTTCCCGGTAAGTAGCGAGGATAGCTAGAAGCTCCAGGACCCTCTAGAAATTTTTGCCTGAATACAAACTTTTTCAAAGGAGTTTAATAAAAAGGCATCCATATCCTCCCCCTCTTTAAATTCAGCTATCAATTTGGAATTCAATTTGTAATTCAGTCCTGTAGTTCCAGTTAAACCCAAGCCACTTACCTGCTCTGGTGCTGGTGGTTGGAGTCGTAGCTTCTCCAGTTTATTTCACCTCTGGCGCTCACACTCCTCACGATCAGCCTCCCACTGTTCTCGCTCCCTCTTCTTCTCTGCAGCTCACTGGCACTCACGCTCTTCATGGCCAGCTTCTTGCTGTTCTCACTACCTCTTCTCCTCTGTGGCTCCTTTCTCTCACTCAGCGTCTCTCTGGAACTCCAGCTCCATTCTGTGCAACTCAATCTGTAGCCTGATTGCTTCTGGATCCAGAATGCTGGTGACCTTCCCCTGCTGCTGTGGCCCTTTGCTTACACTGGCCCTGCTGTCCTCCTAACCGGATTTGGACACTGCACTGGCTGCTAGCCCTTCCATGCCCAAGGTTTGGTCCTTTACAGTCACAGTCTGTGACTTGATGCTCTGGGCAGTTTCTGCCATCAGGGCATATATGAGGTTCTGCTTGGTGGTTCTCACCTCGTGCAGGACTCCTCTATCCTGGCAATACTACCTCAAGTAGTCTGCAGTGTACCCACTGTAGTTGGAAGCCATCTTCTTCCCTAACTATGGCTACTCTAACTTGCACTCTAGAAAAAAAATAAAACAGGTAGAAACTTGACTGTAAGCAAAATTATATAGTTCTGTTTGCTTTTTAAAAAAATAAATCACTGCCTTATTTTGCAAGTGAGCTGTACAGTATCAAGCTGACACAATGAACAGTTAATGCTTGTGTTACCAATTTTATCACACCGCTGCTAACCAACATCTGTCACAAATGCACTCAGCAGGTCAGGCCCTCTGCTTTCACAGAGCCAACCTCTGAGCGCAGTAATGTGAACAGGTAACAGACAGGGTAACCCTCCTGTCTGCATGTGGGTCTGAATCATCTTTAGTCTTGTAACCCCTCACCCCTGCCTTTTTTCCAAAATGACAGGTGGTCCTCACCAACAGGCCAATCCGCATCCACAACATCCAAATCCTCCCTGACTGCCTCAGTGACCACTCCCCTGTGCTTTTCAACTGGGAAGCCCTCGGCCCTCATCCCCGGTCAAAACCACCTCTCGAAGGCGGCTTAGGCCTGGGGGACTCATAGGCCTTAAGCGCTTCCTTGCCCACACTGATTGGTCCCCTCTGACGAGGGCAACCAACATTGACTTGGCCCTGGCCTTCTTTGTAAGCACTTTCAACTTTGCCTGTGATATCTTTGCTCCCATAACTGCTAGGAGGTCCAAAGTGAAACATGCCCCTTGGATCACCCCTGCCCTACTGTGGCAACTTAAGCAACATGACAATCTTTGGCACCTTGCTGTTGCTACTGGCTGTTCAGCTGACAGGCAGTCCTATGCTGCCTCCTCACTACCTCCTCCTGGGGGAACCCCAGGTGCTTCTGGGACAATATCAAGCAACTGAATGATCACTCCCAGTCCCCCTCTCCTTCTCTTCTCAACATCAATGGTACCATCTCCTCTGACCCTGCCCTCATTGCCACCCACCTCAATAACTCCTTTACCGACCTTAGCTCAGTACTTCCTGGTAACTTTTTCAGTCCACCTCCTCCATCTGTACCACCACCCATTGCCCGCCCCTCTTTCCACCTGTGTCGTGTCACCATGCAGAAGCTAGGCCTTACTTGCTAAAAGCCCTAAAGGTAACACCATCGTAATGACTCACTTGATCCCTGCCTTTACGTCAGGTCCTGGATCAGGTTCTCTTACCTATTACGTGCATTTTCAACAAATCACTCTGTCTCGGACAATTCCCTCTGCCTGGAAGATTGCCACAGTTACCCCTGTCCATAAAGGTGGTGACAGGACTCTTCGAGGTAACTACGAACCATCTCAATCCTCTCCCCTCTCTAAGGCGTTAGAGAGAATTGTGGCAGTCCCAAGTCTCTGACTACCTCTGTAAGTACAATGTTCTCTGCCCTGAACAACACGTGGTTCAGAGCAGGTCATAGTACCAATACAGCACTCCTGGAATTTTCCAACTTCCTCCATGCCTCCTTGGACTCTGGTGCCCTGGCTGGTGCTATATTCATTGACCTGTCTAAAGCATTCAATACCGTTTTGCATCCTCTTTTGCTCTCCACCCTCGACCTAATAGACTTTGCCTCAGGACCTGTTTCCTGGTGCACCAGCTATCTCTCTGCCCTCTCCCAATGTGTGAAAGTCAACGGTACTCTCTCTGAAACATGCCCCATTCACTCTGGGGTGCCGCAAGGCTCAATTCTTGGACCCCACTATTCTCACTCTTTCTTAACTCCCTACCCAGCAGTTGTACAGGTAAGATGCTTCTATGCTGATGATGCTGTTCTCAGTGTCCTCACAATGACCCCATGCTGCTGCAGAACTCCCTCCAACTAGTCTTTGACTCTGCAGCTACCTGGTTCATGAGCACCGACTTGTTATCAACATAGAAAACAAAACTATGCTCTTCTCCCACCCCCAAAATAAGTACAGCAAGTTTCCTTAGCTGTCCACTCACACCCAATCTCGTCATTGACCAGGTGCAGTCCTATAAATATCTTGGTATAACCTTTGACCCTGCACTTTCATTCCATGGACATATATCTGCCCTAAATTCTTGCCAACTCATGGCTAGGGCATTCTCATCCGGCACAAGAAATGCCTCCTCTGATACCCTCCGCCTGGCTGTCACCTCCTCTGTCATGTCTCTCATTCACTATGGCCTTCGGTCATGGCTCAGCAGATCAGACTGCCCTCAATGAGGTTCGCCTCATAGTTAATAAGGCCTGCAGACCTATCACTGGTGCTCCCAGACTCACTCACACATGTGAGCTGTACACCCTGGCTACCCTACTCAACCTGGAAGAGCGACTCATGTATCAGACATGCCAGCTCACCTTTAAAGCCCTGCGTGGCCTATCCCCCATAGGCCTATCCAACTCCATTTGCTGTACTGCACTGACCCTGATCATGCACAGCTCGTCAAGAGCTACCCTAGTTATTCCGAGAGCCAGGACCTCTCAAGGTCAGAGGGCATTCCCCTACTGTGTGCCCCACTGGTATAACTCCCTTCCTGCCAGTGTCTCAAACTCACTAACCTTAGGTTGCTTTAAGCCCAGGCTCAGAAACTTCCTGCTTAGCTCTCGCAAATGCAACTGCCGCTAGCCTAGTGTAAAAAAAAATATATATATATATATATACTCTGCTTGACAATGCTCACTGAGTGGCTCCCCCCCCCTTCCTTTCCCTACTAATTCCTCCTCCCCTATTTCCCTTCCTTCTACTCCCACCAGCTCTCCCCCGACCATAAGTTTTGCACCTTTTGTTATCTTTTGCTTCATTGGAGATTGTATTCTATTGAAACAAAATTGTAATTGAACTGTAACTTTTTGTTTGTAAGTACTGTGTCCCTTGTACTACTGTTCTGATGTCCTCTTTGTGATGAGGTACCTTTGTAAATGAGCCTCTGGCTCAAAGGTTTCTAAACTGATGTTTAACTAAATAAATAAATAAATAAAATAAATAAAACAATGACATTATTTACAATACACATTTGGGGGGATGGAGTGCCCTAAAAGTCCCAACTAGTGACCACAATGCCCGAAGGCTACTCCAATTAAGAGTCTCTCCAGGGCTGGAGCCCAGTGAAGCACAGTTCTAACAGGCCAAAGTCTTGAAGGGGAGAACTTTGTGGACAGTTCACACATTTTGAAGTCTGCTAGTGTAGCGTGTGTACTGCAATGTCATAAAGATAGAAAAGTTCAGACTTACCAGCCACTTGTAGAATGGAAATTTTGGGACCGACCTGCACCTCTGACGAAGACTCTCCCTGGCAGCATTTCTTCCGATACAGCTGGGCGGACATCTTCTGGGAACCACAGGAGGGCACATCTGGGAACTGCTGGGTTTATGTCATCTCTGGAGATGGAACCTTAGAATAGGAACAAAAAGAAAACAGCTGGTCCGACATCATCCGATCACCAGGCGATGAACAGGAAACAGCTGGGCCGGTGTCCTCTCTGGATCTGAAGTCATCTGGTGGGCCAGTCGATGGTTGCTGGAAAGGCCAGTACACTGTAGACTGATGAATGTGGGGCACCTGAGTCCTGGATTTCCATATTGGTGAATCAATAAAGGCACTTCACAGTCTGGTGTGGCAGTATTGACTTCCCTGCTCGGCTTTCCATTTTGTAGGCACGGGCACATTTACTGAGAGGTCCTTGCACTGAGGCCAATAGTACCGGAGGTCAGGAGCTTGAATTATTACCCAATCTGGGCTCACATAATTCACACAGTGGGAGATTTCACGTCCCTCTCCGTCCACTATTCTCACTCTGTCTATAAACAGTGTCCTGCCTCTCTTTCACTGGGTATACTTCTCGTGAAACAGTCAGTTCTTTACATGTTTGTTGTCCCCAGGATGCACATTTTTCATTGCTTCGTCCCAGATCCAGGATTTCCTGCAGTTCTCATTCTCCTCCCAGACTTTCCAAGGAAAGGTAGGAAAAGTCATACCATAAATCTCATTTGCCTTTCTACAAACCAGTCTCTTTACTTGCTTTGGTCAATCTAAGACCACTGGCCTGGCTTGGGGGTGGCCAGTCCTGGTTCTGCCAGCTGCGCATCCTTCAAAAATTAGAAACAGATCCCTGACTTCTTCCTCTTGCGAAGCCAGGGCAGTGGCATCACCACTTTCTTCCATACATTCCTCCGAGGCAGAATCTTGAGGCTGTGTACCCGTTCCTTTTCACAAGGCCACATAGGTTCCCCCTCATCTTCCTCTTCACTGAGGGATCTGAGCCCAGGAGTGAGCAGTCGTCCTCACTCCTGAGACTATCCACTCATCACTAGGTGCGGAGGTCACACTCCCACTCAAAGGCCTCCCGCATCTCATCTTCATCTAAGAGACTTGGGCTAGGCCCCCAGGGGTCTATTGATGCTTATCCGAACTTTCCTTCTGGGATCCAGCATCCAAAACTTCAACTTCTGGTTCTGTCTTTAACTCTGCACCCTCTAGCTTTGTGCCACACTCCCCCGAGGGGCCTTTCTCCACAGGCTCCGCCTGGTGCTGTGTTGCCAACTGCAGATTCCTGAACCTTTGTCCATGTGGGAGCCAAACGAATCTGAGGCGCTTTATACAAGCCACATTTTTCTAGGCATCCAGCACAGTGAGGAATCATGATGACGTCCCTTCCAGCTCTCAAGCATATTTGACATACACGCACTGGATAACCAGAAACTGCCACATGAGGAAGCAGTTGCCCTCCATAGCACCACTTTTCAATATTCCTCAGTCTATTTACTGCTGCTGTTACTGCAACCCGGGCATGATCCGGGTTACGAGCTGGTCCTGAGGCCATAACTGCAGAAAAATAAACAAAAGTTCACTGTAACTGAAAGTCTCACTTTACTAAACACACTCTTTAGTTGTAAAAGGCGCCTTTGCTGCTGTGTTTACTTTACTATCCCACCCTGTAATGGCGTGACGCTACTCCTGTCATCAACATTCAGAATCTGGGTCAAGCCACTACACCAGATTTACACAAACTACTGATAACTTTGCTCAAACTGCACAACTTGCTCTGTTCTTGCTTTAACCACATTTACAGGATTTTCCACAGACTTTTACATGCTGATGACATTTATTTGATTCACAGTCCTTACAGCTTCAGGTTTTAGCACAAGATGCCTGTATAACTAGTGCTGCACATTGGCTACAACACAGTCTCTCTCTGGCTTCAAACTTTAAACTGAGGTTAAATTTATTACTATGCACACAGTCATGGCTTAACAGACTTGCACTTGCTGGCAGGACTTGACACAGTCGTTACTTGCAAAGTGACTACACTGCTGCACACACATTTATATGGCATAGGGCAGAAAATCACTGTTTGAGCAGTTTTAGGTTGTTTACTTACTGTTATCATTAGCAGTTTGCTGCGATGGGTAAAACGGCCTGCAGCCAGTTCTTGGAGGCCTCAGAACAGAAACGGGCGGGCAGTCCTACCGATCGTCTTCTCGACCACCAAACTTGCAATTCCGATGATTGATTAGCGGGTTGAGCTTGATTTTAAACTAGATAGTCTATTTTTAGGATGTTTACAGTGATTTTAACACTCCGCGATGCTCCTCCACTAGCCAGTACACGCACTCTACCCACACTCCCTCTCGAATGCTGGGGCAGTCACTGTAGAGCTGGCTGAGGGGCCGGACTGATCTCAGCCTGACCAATCACACGACGCCATGCAAATGAGCCTCTTCTTCCTCATGAGGGCTCTTCTCCTCACGGCGATCGTCGAGCAGACAAATTTAAACTGCAGAATGCAACTTTTTTTTTTCAACTGACTCCACGGCCGGAGCCCATTGCAGCCATTTAACATAGCCATATACACCTGCAAGTCTCTCATACTTTCAAAAAGCATTTCCAATGTCCAGGGCACAATTTTCCCATTGATACCCCTAGTCTTCCACACTTTTCTTTACCACAGTTCATTTTAAAGCATTTCCAACGTCCAGGGCACAATTTTCTGTTGCTACCCCTAGTCTTCCACACTTTTCTTTACCACAGTCCATTTTTAAAGCAGGTAAAAACGCTGTAAACAATTTGGTGCAGGACAAGGGCACACTCTTTGGCTTTACTGCTCCTTGGTAAACAGCTGGCAATTTTAAACAGAAGCACAAGATCCACAGCACACAGCAACACACTAGGGAAATTGCTTCAACTTTTGGGCTACCCACTGCCAGATAGCCAAAACGCTAGCCCCCTTGCCCAAGCACCTTCCTTCTCAGAACAAAATCCAAAGCGGTGCCTCCATTTTTGTAATCCCTCACCCCTGCCTTTTTGCCAAAACGACAGGTGGCAAGCTGTTGAAGCTGACAGCAGTACCTGGTGGGGACTGGGTTTGGGGAGGATGAGATTACTTGGCACAGGGGCCTAGGTTTGGCTACTCTGGTCAGGGGCACCCAAGTAAATCTGAACACAGGAAGCAATAACTGTAATGTCCAGAACCAGGAAGGATTCTTCAGTGTGGCTTTTATTCACATCCAAGCTGAACAAACAAAGCATAGATGGACCCCCACGGGGCTACATTTCTGGGTAATGCAGATTAGAGACTACAGAATACTTTATCACCATTTCCAGCCCTCAGGCTCTAAACCCACAGGCACACAGCCGCCCGGACTTGCACGAGCTTTGAATACACAGCCCAACTGTACACACTACTTGGGTTTTCCCCACTGGCCAGCTCCCCGCTGGCCACTTGATCTATGATCCATTTGAGGAATGAACCAATTATCCTGTTGTGGCTCCTCAAACCACACTAGAGTCTACAACTCCTAGAGAGAATTTTCCTTACAATCCCACATCTGGGTACTTCCCTCATCACTGGCCAAGTGCCTGAGGTAAAGTAGAAATCCACAGAAGAAATCTGTAGAGATGTACCTGGTCACTAATGATGGGAGACCACCCACCTCCAGCTCCCACAGCCCATACCCGGTCATTTCTTTGGAAACTGAACAATTCCTTTACTGAACTTCTAAATGTAGATTATGGGTAGACGTCTGTCACATCTCCTCTACATAACATTTGCATCCCAACAAGCTCTGGACTTGAACCTACTTTTACTTTGCTTAGCCCATTACTCTAGGCTTCCCAATTTTAGTAGTTTAATCCCACATTGTCACACAGTCCCAGGGTGAAAAACATAGGTCCTTTTAGCAGAGCAGACACTCACCCTCACGTTGCAGGTGCCCACAGGTGACTCACAAATCTTCTTCTCCCAAATAAATACTGGAACATATAGGCAGCCCTTCCCTTCACAAGCAGAACTAGGGGTTGCCCCAGGAATCCTGCAGGGAAACCTTTCCTGCCCCCCAAAGGGAGGGGGCACTGAGACCTGAAAATAACGGTCTCCACCACTTCAGTTATCTTCTGTGTCTCTCTTTAAGGTGGAGACACACACACTTCTACTTAAAAGTAGCCCTCTGTCAGGGCTGAGGCTCCTAGAGCCTTCACTGAGCTGCTTTCTCAGCAAGCTCCCAACTTCACACTCACTAACTGAAGACTCTGACTTCAAAACTTCCCAGCATTCTATCTAACTCCCTTTGCTGCAGATTCCAATGTGGCTCATGCAGCTGTGATAGTTCTATTGGTGATGTCATCCCTCAGTCTCAGCTGAGATTAAGAACAGAGTGAGACAGTGTGAAATCCATTTAACTGGAGTTTCATAAGCTGCCTTCCCTGCCTACCACTAGGTCTTACTGGGATTCTAGTAACCCCGGGTAACAAGGGGGTTACAGTATCAAGTTCTAGGGGGATTCAAACTGTGAACCTTATGCTAGCATACCCACATGTACAGGCTCAGACAATATTCTCTTCGGGGGGATGCAATATATCTTTCGCCTAAGGGCACCTAACCAAATATCCCAAAATGAATCCTTTAAAACTCTATAAAAGACCTTAGGTATATTCTTACCTTTTAATAATAAATGTACAGTATTTGTATAGCGCCTTTCCATGGTGCCTAACAACATAAAACAAGTCATACAACATCAAATGACAAATTAACACAATTAAAATCAGATACCAGTACAAAAGTTGTTCATTTTAGTTAGCTATAGAAACTTTTTTCCACAGGAAGGTTTTTAAACCCTGCTTAAAGTCCTCCACAGTTGCACACTCTCATAACCAGTGAGGTAGAGAATTCCAAAGGGTGGGGGCTGCATAAGCAAAAGTTCTACAACCTGATGACTTCAAATTCACCCTCGGAATCTCTAACAACCCCTCGTCAGCCGAGCGGAGCGATCGACCAGGGCAGTAAGGAACCAGAAGCTCTTTCAGATAGTCCAGGCCCTGTCCATGTAGGGCTTTGAAAGTCAGTAAACCAACTTTAAAGGTGATCCACCACTGTACTGGCAGCCAGTGCAGTTCACATAGCACTAGGGTAATATGGCAGGATTGAGAAGATCCTGTCAAAAGCTGAGCTGCCATGTTCTGCACCAGCTGCAAGTGATGGATTTCAACATCAGAAAGCCCTAGATAAAGGGAGTTGCAGTAATCCAAGCGTGAGGACACAAAGGCGTGGACCAGGGTAGGAAGATCGTCAGACGGAACCAGATGCTTAATCCTGGTGATATTCCTAAGATGATAAAAGGAAGTTTTGATGACAGCTGGCACCTGAGAATGTAGGGTCAGTCCATCATCAAAAACTACCCCCAGGTTACGCACCTGTTCAGAGGTCAGGAGTGAGACTCCACCAAGAAACATTCCAGAGGTGGCGCCAACACCCGATCTCTCTGTCCGACGACCTGGGTCCACAACCAGTACCTCAGTCTTTTCCAAGTTCAACTTCAGCCAACTGGAATCCATCCACACCTAGATTTCTTTGAGACAGTTGTTAAAGACAGAAAGAGCTCCATCCTGGTCGGGTGCAAAAGAGAGGTAGAGCTGGGTATCATCTGCATAGCAGTGAAACCTCAGCCCATACCTTCTTACAATGTCTCTGAGGGGTAGCATATACACCGTGAACAATATGGGTGACAGCACTGAACCCTAAGGCACCCCACAAGACAAAGCTGTTGGGTCTGAAGAAAAAAACCCAGACACAACTCTTTGTTTTCTACCAATGAGAAATGATGTAAACCATCTGAGGACAGTCCCTGACATTCCACAGATATGCCTCAGACATCCTATCAACACTATATGGTCCACGGTGTCAAAAGCTGAGGAGAGATCCAGAAGAACCAAGATGGAACAGTTCTTCTGATCTCTCACCATCAGGAGATCATTGAGCACCCGAACCAGTGCCGTCTCTGTACTATGTCTTTTACGAAAACTGGACTGGAGTGGTTAATAGATGTCATGGATGGTCAAATGGTCCTCCAGTTGCTCTGCCACTACTTTCTCAATCTCCTTCCTACAAAGGAAGGTTAGAGATAGGTATGTAGCTTCGTGTGCAGTCAGGGTCAAGGTAGCTTTCTTCAAGAGTGCTGTCACCACTGCCTCTTTCAGAGAGCTTGAAACTCTTCAGATTCAAGAGCACCAGACTATGTGCACCAGGACTGGACCGATGATGTCAACACAACCCAAAATTAGGGAGGTTGGTCCAGGGTCCAAACTACAGTACCCAGGTTGCACACTCTGGATGATCCTCATGACAGCCATGAACTCCGGTCGACTGAAGGTACTCCAGGAAAACTGAGGTATGGTGACCTCGTACTGATCACAAATGACCCCCATAGAGTGTGCCGGCTGAAGGACCGCTCTGATGTCATTCACCTTATTTGCAAAGAATTGAGCAAGCTCATCGCACTCTAATTGCAAAAAAGCTTTCCAAACCTGCAGACAGGCAGGGTTGCACAGTCTGTCCACAGTTCGGAATAGCTGAGCTGGTAGATTCTGAGCAACTGCAATCTCCCGGACAGGAATTCTGCCTTCTTACGGGTGATTGCAGATTGATAGACTAAATAGTGGTCCATCAATCTACGGTGGTCAGTATCAAGGGCAGACTTTCTCCAGCAATGCTCTAACCTTCATCCTAATCTCCGCATCTCCCTCAAAGTCCCATCAAACCAGGGGGACCTGGTGTGAAGGGAGAGAGGGCAAACACAGACTAGGGCAATTGAATCCAGAGCTGCCAAAATGGCTAGATTATAAGGCAATACGAGGGTATCTGGATCATTGCTTGCCACAGGGAGGGACGAGAGGTCGAGTACCGCCGCGAGGCCTTGGGGACTTATGTCCCGTAAAGGGCAGTACCTAACCATCTCCACAGGGGTAGGCCTATAGGGGGTACTAAAACTAAACCCCACGGTGTAGTGATCGGACCACCCAACTGGTTCCACCCCCAAGTCTGATGTTTCAATCCTTAGGAGAAAGATTAAGTTGAGAGAGTGTCCATGTTTATGAATAGCAGTGAAACCACCTGTGTGAGCCCAGATATGTTATTAACTGGAGAAGTGCTGACCAAATTGCGAGAGTTCGTCATCGACCCAGGCGTTGAAGTCATCCAGAACCATCAATCTGGGCGACTCAAATGCCATATCGACGACAAAGTCCACCACTTCCTGAAGGAATTGCTTCTCATTGCCAGGTGGACAGTAGATGAGGATGATTTGATAGCCTAAGCCTGCTACTGCTGAACACTCAAAGGACTCAGCCTCCTCAACTAGTACCCTCGTGAGGTTCAGTTCGGTTTTGAAAGAGACCGCATCCCCCCCCCCATGATCCAATCTTGGGTGGTATATCACCGAGTACCCGGCTGGAGTCATAGCCTTCAAAATGAGGCCAGAATTTTCATCTAGCCAGGTCTCCGTAATGCATGCCAGGTCCACCGTTTCAACAAGATCTGCAATAATTGCAGTCTGTTCTTAATGGACCCGGCATTGCATAACACCGCCTGAGTTGGATGAACCTCCCGGGCTGCCCGGGCCATCTGACTACCACAATCGGTAGTGCCCTTGGATATGGGCACCAGACATGGTAAACTATGATCAGGATTCCATTTCACCACAGGGCGTCTTCTGGGTCTTACCACCCCAATTCGGAGACCACCCTCGTTCATCTTCCACTGTTCACAACCCCCCGCGCCCCTAACATAGAAAAATAGAAACATAGAATTTCGGCAGATAAGGACACGCTTGGCCCACCTAGTCTGCCCATTTTCCTAACTAACAGATAAGCTGCAGATCCTAGTTAACCAAAAGCTTACTTCCTCCTACCCCACTAGGACTGCCTTATGTCATATCATGCATTCTTAAATTGCCCCACTGTTCTTGACTCCACGACGCATCCTCAGGGGCTAATTCCATACACCACAACCCTATCTGTGAAAAAATACTTCCTCACATTACCTCTGAGCTGTCCCCCATCTTCAAATTGTACCTTGTTCTTGCATCTCTTTTTCTGAAAGATGCTACCCTCTTGGACTTTAGTTGATTCCTTGAGGTACCCTCTCTCCCTTCTTTCCTCAAGGGTATACATATTAGCTCCTTTAGTCTTTCGGATGTCTTCACGTGCAAGATCCTGCACCATTTAGTTGCCTCCCTGGGACAGCCTCCACTCTGTCTATGTCTTTAGGAGATGGGGTCTCAGAACTGCACACAGTACTCCAGATAGAGGTCTCACCAACTGTCTGTACAGAGGATAACAACTTCCTGTTTTCTACTATTGATGCCTCTTCCTACTTCCAATATCCCCAACCTTCCTTACTGCCTTCTCATTGCTTGCCCACCTTTAGGTCATCTGATATAATTACCCCCAGGTCCCTTTCCATTTTACTGTTCAAGTATCACACCCATTGTGTACTCTTCCCTGGGTTTTGTTTCCCATGTGCACTTACCTTGCCTTCTTTGCGTGAATCTGAGCTGCAATACATTGACCATTCCTCAACCTTGCCAAGTCACCTCATCCTTTCCACTCCATTTTGTGTATCAACCCTGTTGCGAATCTTTGCGTCATCTGCAAAGACATACTTTTCCTTCAGTTCCTCTGCAGTGTCACTTATAAAGACATTAAAAGGACCAGTCCAGTACTGAACCCTACGGTACCCACTAGTAACCCTCCTTTCTTCACTGTGTACTCCATTTACTACCATACAGTCCTATTATCTAGCCAATTTTTTTATCTAGACTACCACCTTAGGGCCCTCCAAGGCTGGCTAACAATAATATTAATCTTTTGTGTGGAACTGTATCAAATGCCTTGCTAATATCTAGGAAAGGCCATGTCACAGCCCCTCCCTGGTCTACTACTTTAGTCCCAGTCAAAATCTATTAGATTTGTCTGACATGACCTTCCCATTGTGAATCCATGCCTTGGGTTCTGTAGCCCACTGGCCTCTAGGTACTCAACAATTCTTTCCTTCAGAGTGATTCCATCATTTCCCTATGACTGAGGTCAAACTAACTGGTCTGTAGTTTCCTGCCTCACACCACTGCTCCCACTTTGTGAAGAGGAATCACATCTGCCCTTCTCCAGTCCTCAGGTATCACCCCATCCTCCATGATTTGTTAAAAGAAAGTCAGTGATGTCACTAGTTCTACCCATAGTTCTTTTAGAATTCTTGGTGAATCCATCAGAGCCCATTGCTTTGTCCACCTTCAATTTTGTTAATTCTTTCAGAACCCTTTCTTCATAAATGGACTGGTATATATACCCATCTTCAGAGTGTTTCTCTTGTTTGGTTTAGGTACTTCCCCTCCTCTTCCTTTGTGAAAACAGAGCAGAAATATTCGTTCAGTATCCCTGCTTTTCACTGCCCCCTCTACCCATTCCCTCCTTTGTTAAGCCTCAGTATCCCTCCTTTGGTCTTTCTTCACTCCCTAATGTACCTATAAAAGGTCTTATCCACTTCTTAACAGGAATTGGCTATCCTTTCCTTAGTTTGGGCTTTTGCTATTCTGACTGCCTTCCCAGCCTCTTTCTGCTTTAACTGAGTGAAGTTCTCTGTCCTGCTCCTTCTGTGTTTCCTTATATTTCCTGAATGCTATCCTTTTCTCCTTAACCTTCCCTGCCACCTCTTTTGAGAACCATAGTGTTTTTCCTTTGTTGTGTTTTTATTGATTTGCTTTACACAAGAAAGCTTGTGCCTCTATGATGGCTGTTTTGATTACTCCCATTGTTCCCCCCCCTTGCCTGTTTGCTAGTGCTTTTTCTAAGTCACTCTCTCATTTCCCAAAGTCAGCCCTCCTAAAGTCAATACTCTTGCTTTTTGTATGGCTTGATTGTATGGCTGTGTTTATAGAGTAAACCACTTGTTTGGTGGTAAGCTTGTTCCCAGATGGCTACCCACCTCTAAATCTGAGATTCTTTCTGTGTCCCCATTTGAGAGCACCAGGTCTAAGATTGCTCCTCCCAAGTGGGTTCCAATACTAGCTGTCTGAGGCATGCCCCCTGTAGGGTATCAAGAATGAACCTGCTCTTGGATGTGCCTGCAGCAAAGGTGCTCCAGTTAACATCTGGCATATTCAGTTCCCCCATCAACAATATATCCCCTTTATCTGCTATGCTAATGAAGCCTTCTATCATTTCCTTGTCCATTCCCTCCCTCTGAGATGGGGGTCTGTATACAACCCCCATGCAGATTGTGGTGCCATTTCCTGTCTCCAGGGTGACCCAGAGTGCCTCATCTGCTCCCTGTTTACTCTTTAGTTCTATTGCGTTGATCCCTTCCTTTACATAGAGAGCTACTCCTCCTCCTCCTTTACCCTCCCTATCCCTCCTGTAGATTGTGTATCCTGGTATGTTGCACATCCCAGTTATGGTTCTCTGTGTACCATGTTTCTGTGACTGCCACAATATCCAGGCAACCCTCTTCCATCAAGGCCACTAGTTCAGGAGCTTGTTACACAGACTACGGGCATTGGTACTCATCACCCTCCACTTTTGATAGCTACCCCTTTTAGCCTATTCCCTGTCCTTACTGCCTTTGCCTTTTTGTTTACCTCTGTCCTCACTCCCCTAATACTTCTCTACCTTGGTGTTTACCTCACCTAATTTACCATGTTTTGTTGGGGGAGGCTGGGATATCCCTGCTCACTTTTCAGTGCCTCCCCTTGGCTAGTTTAAATGTTTGCCAATGAATGCATAATACCCAGCACTCTACAGCATTGGTAGGTCGCAAATTGGAGAGGAGGAGTAGAGAAAGGGCAGAGGGCACAGAGAGCAGAGGATGAATAGCGCACGACTGTGGGGGCCGGCATCCAACACATTTTATAACTAAATAAATAAACCAAACTAAAAAACTAATAAATTCCCTCCAAGAACCCACCCCAACTAAACAATTATCCCAAACTATAAACTATAAACCACACTAACAAAATAATGAATAGACTAAACACACCAACAATACAATAAATACTACTTAAAATATATACCCTACCCCACATACTTGGTCACTTAGCCTGCAACTTCGATTTTATATGGCCATTACAATCATCCCTCACAAAATAACATAAATGACAGTAAAATAATATTCTAAAACAAGAAAAAAGTCAGTAAACAAAAAAAAAAATAATCATCTGGCACTCTCACTGCCAAAGTCTGAATCCATAAAAGTAATGAAAGTAGTCAATCTCTTCATATAGCTATAACCCCAAGTCCTCTCATGACCAGCAGGGCAAGAATTTAGGCACTCTCACTGCCCAAGTTCGAAATCGGCTTCCATAGGAAAGTACACAATCCAAATGAGAATAAATCAAAAGAAATGATGAAAGAAAATGGACACCCGGTCCTCTCACCACCAGGGATCCAAAATAGATAAAATCATAAAGGGATGCAAATTATTTCTCAAAGTCCATACAGTGCAAATATTCCACAGTCCAGCACAGGGTAGAGAAAATATATCCACATAAAACCTTCCACAAGATTTCTTATGGCTCCCTCATTCTACTAGGGCACATCCAAACAGTCTCTCCACACAGATGTCTGCAAGCTCTAAGTTCATCATCCAACTCACTCCAAAGAGAGAACATAAATCCAGAACAAACACAAGGGCAGAAGATGAGGGGGGAACCCCTCTACACTGCCACAACCAGGCCCCTAATACTCCTGAGACCAAGATCTACAGCAGCCCCAAAACTAGGCCATCAGGACTAGTCTTAAGGTCTCTTAGGAACTTCTGTCAACAATTGCACCAGCTCCCTGGAGCAAAATCCACTCAGTTCCTGTTCGGTCCCAGGAATCAGGAATAGCCCCAGCAACAGTGGGGATACAGGGAGTTATCCCACCAAACACTGCCCACTAAAAGTCACAGCTTCTTTACCACACTGTTAGGAGATAACGTCCCAACCAAGTCAAAGATCCTTTCAAATAAAGGGGTAATCCGGGTAGCTAAGAATGGAGCCAGCAGAAACAGACCAGCAGATAAAAAATATATTCTCAAGATTCAGATGACTCTGCTCCCCCAGTGCCAACAGGAACAAACCAGCAATTTCAAAATGCTTGCATGTACTGGGGCGGTTCCACTCACCCCAACGCCTATCAGATTATTCGCAGTCCAGCCGGGTTAAAAACAATGTTCCAGATTCAGCTCTTAGGGCAAAAAACACCACTCAGTTTCTTGCTTTGTAAACAATTTGCAGTGATCTCTTGAGTCTCCTGCAATGTTATAACAAAAATGCAATAAAATAAAATCAAATAAGGATACAAATAACACAGAACAAACTAAAACTCTGCTCTACAGGAGCTACTTTGCAGACTGGACCAGCGTGGCCACCATCTTGTTGTAAGTGTTGCCCCCTTTGGACAGATAGTAGAAGGAAAGAAGTGATACTCCCCCTCTATAGATCCTTGGTGAGGCATCTCTAGACTGCTGCATCCCAGTTTAGTAACACCATCAAGCTTTTGAACAGTTTTTGTCAGTCTTAAACCCTCTATCGTCACATGCAAAAGAACTGGCAAGCCCAGGCAGTCTTTCAAAATAAAGATTTTACTAAGATGATAAAATATGAAAATGTAAACACAGAACAATATATCAAAGAGCATACAATCACAAAAGAAAACAAGGAAAAGTACAAAACAAAAACTTCTACCACAATACATTTCGACTTTTTCTATCTTATGTATTACCTCTATAGTGCTTATAATTATATCAGACAGCTGTGTCTGTCCCAAGATGGTATGTCTAAAAGATCAGACACCAGTATTAGTTTAAAGTGTGTCTTTCCACACCCCTTCTGTGAGATATCTAGCTCCTCCTTTTTAGAATTAAAAAAATACAAACATGATGTCCTGTCAGGAGGTATATTAAATAATGCGACATCAGCAAAAACTCAGTTAACAAATTATGACAGTCTTTAATCAAGCCTTTCCTTTGAACTGGTGGCTAATTCCTGTTTTCCCAAGGAACATCAAAGGTTTTTACAACTCTGCAGTTTGTCACCTAGATGAGCTATAACCATGTCATGTCCTATAATAAAATACACATTTAGCTTCCTAACTTCAGAGGCAGCAACAGGTCATAAAATGGCTATAAAATGCAATTTCTCAAGGAAGTTAATTACATTACAGAGATCTCCTGATCAGTTCCTGTAACTGAAACTTGGGAGGGGGGCACCCATGAAGCACAGACTCACATACTGTATTTTTTTTGTATTACAAATATCATACAGCTGGCCAAGCATCACAGTAACCACTACCAAAAAAGGACACTGCACCTCCAAGTAATGAAAAATAGAAGACAGCTTCATCTTGTACCCACAATGCCTTGTCAGATATATTTAAATATTAGGTGCTATACTGCAGTCACCACTACTGAAATATGAAACTGTCAGTTGAGTATGGAAAATTTAAGTTAACTTTATTAGCTTCCCAGAATTCCTTGTTGCTGTATGTAAATCAGCATGTTAGCTGTTACATTGCTGTAACCATTGTATTAAGGCACTATATTGCAGTCATCGCTACCAAAAAAAAGAGACTGCACTGCTGAATATGGAAAATGTAAATGAACTTTATAATCTACCCAGAATTCCTTGATGCTGTATGTAAATCAGCATATTACCTGTTATACTGATTTAACCACTACCAAAATAAGACTTAAGTGACTTAAGAAAGGGATGGCAAGGGCCTCCCCTTTGCCATCCACAATCTTCACTCATCAATGCTCTCTCTTCCTCCTTCGAGGTGTATTCATCCATTCCTGCTCATGCCAATCCTCCTGACTGTATCAAGTTCTGTACCACTTAAAGTTTCTGGTCCTTGTCTATGCCCCCAGTGCCCAATTAGCTATGCCCAACTTAGCACTCAATATTATCTCCTAAATACTCACTAAGACTATTTTCCTCCACTGTGCTGTTTTAACTGATATCTCAGTACCTAGGCTGCACCTGTTTTTTTTTTTTTTTGTAACATATTTCCCTTGTCTCCTGATTTTGCAACCATGCATCACTGTTTGTCTGTAACCCCTCATGCTCTCTTGTTCCTGCTTCTGGTCTCTGTAAATTGTACTCTGTGCACTTTACTGTTTGTATTGCACTTATGTTCACAATTTTGTACATTGTATTATTTGAATTATGTTTTACCATATTGTTAAAAATAATTCAATTGTGATTTTGCACTGCTGTACCAGTACCTCCACTTTCCCCAATCACCCAGAACGTATCTGGAAACAAGCAATTTATTGCTCTGTATACTTTACTGGTGAAACGATTGAATAAATAAATGTCTAAATGTTAAAATGTAATGGTTGCAGAGGAGCCATTGTATAATAGTAGTAATGCACTCCAGCGTGTGTGTCGTGCTGGTATAATGTCACTTCTCGGGTTTTGGATGTGCTTGGCCTGCGGCCTCATGCCCAACCACCTGAGGCATGACGTTATCCCAGCATGACACACACCCTGTCATGCATTATTGCTTAAGTCATTGAAGTGTTTACTCTTGCAAGAGATTTAGATGCTTTATTTCTAATGCCATTGAGGGGTAGGGGGGGTTACAGGAAGTCCTACTATAACATAGAAACATACACTTTGATGGCAGATAAGGACCACTTGGCCCACCCAGTCTGACCATTTCCCTACCGATTGGATAGGCTGCAGATCCTAGTTAACCAACAGCCTACTTTCTCCTACCCACCACTAGAACTGACTTATGTCTGTCCTATGCATTCTTAAATTCCCTCACTATTTTTGACCCCATAACCTCCTCAGGAAGGCCGTTCCATACATCCACCACCCTATCCGTGAAAAAATACTTCCTCATGTATACTTATTAAGCTCTTTTAGTCTCTCTTCATATGGCTTCTGGTGCAGACCCCACACCATTTTAGTTGCCCTCCACTGTACTGCTTCCATCCTGTCTATGTCCTTGCGGAGATGGGGTCTCCAGAACTGCACACAGTACTCCAAATGGGGTCTCACCAACTGTCTGTACAGAGGTATAACAACTTCCTGTTTTCTACTGGTGATGCCTCTCCCTATGCATCCCAGTATCCCCCCAGCCCTCCTTACTTCCTTCTTTCTCACATTGCTTGCCTACCTTTAGGTCATCTGATATGACTACCCACAGGTCCCTTTCCATTTTTGTTGTTGTTAATACCAATAAGTTTCCATCTTACCAGACTTTTATTTATTTACTTATTTATTTGAAATGTATTATACAAAATAAACAAGTGGTGTCCAAATGGGTTCCTTTCCTGATGTGACTTGGAGGAAGAAGGAACTTGGATCGACAAGAAAAATGAATATGAAAAACAATACAGGGTAAAGAAAAAAAAATACAGAGGTAATTATATATGGGTTCAAAGTAAAATGGTTATGAGCAATGAATGCCAAATGGATCGGTATACAAGGCCCCAGAGGGGTTGAATAACAAAGACACAACATTGTGGCCATACACAACATTAGAGTCGATATTATATACTTGGACAGAATGACCAATCCCAATTACAGAGGCCTTAGGAAAAGACTGGTGGTTATCTTGAGTACAGCTGTGACATGTCAGAGGGTCTTTGCAATACTTCTTGAACAGGGTTTTTGCAGACTGGATGCTGGAAGAGGAAGTTAGTAAATGGGAGGAAGGCTATTTCATATGTTTGCAAGTCTGTGTCTGATTGAGGCTTGACCAAAATTATGCCTGCACTGAGGAATGAGAGTCAATGGTGGTTCTCCAACCATTTTATCCTTCCATATGGATTTAAGTTGGGTTTTGTCTAAAGGATTATAGGTCTAATAAAATAAAAAAACAATCTTTCTGTAACTAGGCAGATTCTTTCTGTCTGCAGACACATCAAAGGTTGCTTCTAGGTACTGGAAAACAAAGAGACTTTTGTAACATTGCCACTTTGCTCTCTTCTCAAGACAGTTGCTATAGCCTTAAATAACCCTTTCAATTCTTTCTTCTATACCTCCTATATCTCCTCCCTCCCCTATCCTCTCACCTCTGCAAGGTCAGTGTTTAGACAGGCCATTGTAAACGTGTGTGTGTGTGTGTGTGTGTGTGTGTATTTGTGTGTCAATATAAATAAATTCTATATAGCTATTTTTTCATATATATATATATATATATATATATATATATATATATACACACACACACACACACACACACACCTCTGTTGTCCTTTTGGTCTTTTATCTGCTTGCCACATTGTCTGTTATGCAATCTGCCTATCGTCCAGCATTAATGAAGTCTCCTAATTAGGAGCAGGGGAGTCCCACAAGGAGATCTCTATGGCCGTACATGCGCCTCTGGCAGGCAAAAGTCACTGGCTACAAGCACAGCAGGTAAGTAAGAAAAACAACCACAATATGAAAGGTAAAATATAAACATGTTTTAATAACAGAAGCGCAAATAGGAAAGAAAAAAACACTAACTGAACTGATTTAATTCTATGTTCTTAAACTAGAACCACAGTTCAACAGCTCTGCTTTATCCTGAGCCAGAATTTCCTTTAAAGGCATTTAGATCGCCATTCACTTTTGACTACAACCCTAAGCTGGGGTCAGATATACAGATGGAACAAGAACAGCAATAGAATCATTTCCCAGGCTTTGACCCATCCCATCCATTGAAGGTGGACAAATCACCAGACCCTGATGGAGTACATCCAAAGGTACTAAAGGAACTGGCTGAGGAGCTAGCAGGACCACTGGTAGACCTATTTAATAGTTTACTTGAGACAGGCATAGTACCACAGGACTGGAGAACAGCACATGTAATGTTGCTTCACAAAAACAGTCCCAAGGATGACCCAGGGAATTACAGACCAGTCAGTCTGTCCTCCCTTGTGGGCGAACTCATGGAGACCATACTAAAGGAAAGGTTGGTGGAATACCTAGAGGAGCATGGTCTCCAGGATGCAAGGTAGCATGGGTGATCATGTCAAACAAATCTGATTGACTTCTTTGACTGTGTCACTAAGACAGTAGACAGGGGTCAAGTGGTAGACATCCTCAATCTTGATTTCAGCAAGGCCTTTGACTCTGTGACCCACGAAGGTTGATCAGGAAGTTGGTGGATCTTGGGGTTGGGGAAAAGTTGGCCAGATGGGTGGAAAACTGGCTGAAGGACTGAACCCAGAGGGTGGTTGTGGGGGGAGAGTTATCTGGTACAATATAGGTAACCAGTGGGGTCCCTCAGGGCTCGACGCCGGGGTTGGTGTTGTTCAATGTCTTCATCAATGACACTGGAGATGGCATTAAGGGCAAAATGTGCCTATTCATGGATGACACCAAGCTCTGTGGGACAGTGGATACAGCTGAAGGAATACAGGACCTACAGGAAGATCTGGAAAAGCTAGGGAGGTAGTCCAGGATCTGGCAGCTTGGCTTCAATGCCAAGAAATGCAAAGTTATGCATTTTGGAGCCAAGAATCCTAGAATAGAGTACTACCTGGGTGGAGTCAGAGTATCTGCATCAGAGGAGGAGGAGAAGGACCTGGGAGTGATGATCACTAGTGACCTGAAGCACTCCACGCAGTGCAAGAAAGCAGCAGCAAAGGCAAACAAGATGCTGAGATGCATATCTAGGGGGATCAGTAGTAGGAGAGAGGAGGTTATACTGCCCTTGTACAGGTCACTGGTAAGGCTGCATCTAGAGTATGGAGTTCAGTAATGGTGCCCACACCTCAAAAAGGACATTAACCTGCTGGAGAAGGTCCAGAGAAGGGCTACAAAGATGATAGCTGGTCAGTAGGATAAGGCATATGAGGCAAGATTGAGGGCATGGAACATGTACTCCCTGGAAGACAGGAGAGAGAGAGAAGTGGACATGATTTTACCTTCAAGTACCTGAATGGGATAAATGAGGTTGATAAGGAGAGCCTCTTTAAGCTGGGTGGCTACCATAACATGAGGGGGCACAGTCTTAAGCTGGAGGGTGGGAGGTTTAGGAGGGAGGTCAGGAAGTGCTTCTTCACAAAGAGGATAGTGGACACATGGAATGCACTGCCAGAAGAGGTAATCTCATTTAAGACAGTGGGCAGCTTTAAGAGAGGCTGGGACAGGTATAGGGGAGGGTAAGGGTCATGGGTAGGGAGGATGGGATGAGTGAGGAGAGGGGACAGGGACAGTAGCTCAAGCTGTGGACCCTGCAACATGAGCAGACTTGACAGATCAAATGGCCTTCTTCTGCTGGCTTCTTCGTATGTTTGTATTCTTCCTGATTCATCCCCTCCCCTGTTACTCCACCAGAACTTTCTGGGAAAAACTGTCAAGCCCTACCTTCTATAATTTGGCAGAGGCTGGTACTGTGCAGAATATTTGTATGCATTTACATTGGCCGATGGCTTCTTTAGGTGAAACCACAATAGTGCTCAACATCATGTTCCATCATTTCTAGTCATGTTTTATTTATTTATTTATTGAAATCTTGGAATTACAACCCTTTGAGTCAAAGACTCTTTTGCAAAGTCTCCACGTCAGAATACGTTTTAATACTACTGTCATGAGGCTGTAAGTGATGAATAGACACAATGATTGGAAATGTACAGCAATTAAAGCATTAGTGCATTACAGTAGTGAGCATTGTGACCTATACTTGTTTATTCTATTTTAGATTGCCCCTTATCTCCTGACTTGTATGATACCTGCTTTTTCCAATGTTGAGTCGACTTTAGCACTTTTTTCTAATTTAAATAGTAAAAGGAGCACTACCTTTAATCTAGCTGGAACCTGGTTTTCATCAGAATTCTCAGCTGTTTCTGTTCACCAGTTGTTCTATAAACTTAGGAAGTAGTGTCTACTACAAGCTAGTTCATTATAATTACAAGAAAAGTAATCTTAACAAACAGGTGTTCCAAAACAAGAGAGAATACTGACGAAACCTGCTCTGAGCCATATTAAAAGGAGTCCTCCTTTTATTATTTCAACTGTTAAACAAGCATTTGTCAATGCCGAATGTTGCTTGCTTCTATGTGCTGTTTAGGTATTTGGAAGTCATTGGAGTGCAAATATTGAAATTTTGCGAACTTACGAGCGTGCGTAGGAACTGCGCAATGCACGCTCGTAAAACAGTCATTTTAGGAATTTTTCACCAAATTTTCAACATAGCCATTTTAAGACCTCTGCTCATGAACAGTGTCACTGTGAGTTTGTTAATGTGTCCCATACATTGAGTTTGCACACCGACTGCGCCATTGTGCGCTACATGGGCGGAAACACATTTTGGGCAGGATGTGAAAAATGACAGCTGTACTGCTCATAAGGAGGTGTGGTAAAATGTCAATGTTGAAAATCTGGAGTGGAAATACTGAAAATTCACTAAACCCTCTGACGTCATTAGGGAACTGTCGCAACACACTCGTAAACAGTCATTTTAGAATTTTTCACCAATTTTCCAACAGGCATTTTAAGACCTCTGCTCATGATCAGTGTCACTGTGATTTTCTTAATGTGTCCCATACATTGAGTTCACACACCGACTGCGCCATTGTGCGCTACATGGGCGGAAACATGTTTTGGGCAGGATGTGAAAAATGACAGCTGTACTGCTCATGAGGAGGTGTGATAAAATGGCAATGTTGAAAATCTGGAGTGAAAATATTGAAAATTCGCAAACATACGAGCGTGCATAGGAACTGCGCAATGCACGCTCGTAAAACAGTCATTTTTAGGAATTTTTTCACCAAATTTTCAACATAGCCATTTTAAGACCTCTGCTCATGAACAGTGTCACTGTGATTTTCTTAATTTGTCCATACATTGATTTACTTACACCGACTGCATCATTCTACGCTGCAGGCAGAAACACATTTTAGGTGAGATATGAAAAATGACAGCTGTACTGCTCATAAGAAGGTGTGGTAAAATGGCAATGTTGAAAATCTGGAGTGAAAATATTGAAATTTCGCGAACTTACGAGCCTGCGTAGGAACTGCGCAACACACACTCGTAAAACAGTCATTTTTTGGAATTTTGGCACCAAATTTTCAACATGGGGTTTTTGGGACCCCTTCTCATGAATGATGTCACTGTCATGGTGGTATTCCGGCCTGAAGGGTGATTTCGCAGTCACTGCGCAGTCACTGCAGAAATCACCCTTCGGGCCTGAATAACGCCATGACAGTGACATCATTCATGAGAAGGAGTCCCAAAAACCCCATGTTGAAAATTTGGTGCAAAAATTCCAAAAATGCCTGAGATATGCAACAAAGTTGAAAACCCCTATCTAGCCCATTATACAGCTTACCGCATTTCCTCAGTTAGCGGTCGGCTTTGAAGAGTGCAGACGTGTTCCCGGTCCACGAAGATCGTCGCACGAGTCCAGAGGTAAATATGGGGTGAGAGGGGTGTGGGAAGGCTGGGTGCGCGAGTGGGTGGGTGCGGGTTGTGGGGCGGGAGACAGCGCAGCGGAGACGTTTTTGTTTTACAGGTTTAAAAAAAAAGCGTTGTGGGATGTTTGCCATGCTGGGTGGGCTCCCAGTGTGGCACAAGGATGTTGGGAGGCGTTCAGCCGGCGAGATTAGGCACCCCGTTGCATAGGACTGCTTGCCATGCTGGGGTGGGCTCCCCAGAGTGGCACCTACTACTGGGGGACTCAGCTCAGCTGAGCGGGATTGGGCACCCGTCGGCTATACAGTCGTCTTGGGAGCGCCGCCTGCCGGTGGGGGGGAGCTGCGGCGTGAGCAGCCTCTTATCTGTGCTCACTGGGCGTAGCTCCCCTTTCAACTGTATGCCACTGCATTTTGGAGCGTGTCATAGACAGCTCCAAAATGCATTGGCTTACAGGGGCCACGCCTACCAGCACACTGACTGAATTGGAGGAGGAGGTGACACACCTCCGAAATCTCTGATGATGGCACTATGTTTCGTGCACATGCGTGCAAGCAACATAAAAACTGATAAAGCAGATTCAAATGTGGGAAAGAAGGGTATAGTACAAGTCAGGAGATAAGGGGCAATCTAAAGTAGAATAAAAAAGTATGGGATACAATGTTCACTGCTATCATGCACTGCTGCTTTTAATAATTCACACTGATGTCTCTGTCTATACTTGCCAGTTCCTGTCTGAAGGTGCTCACTGACATGACTAAACATGAAGGAATATGACACTGAGGACTACAGTAGGTCCCTCTTGTAAGAGATAACCTAATTCCAGGCACATCATGATGCTTATAGTGGGCCCTGTCTTTGCACTCTAGTCTATTCATTCCTGAACCAGTGCCTCTCTCTTTTGTCTGTATAAATGAGCCCTACCGCAAAATATTGGTCCTTCTATTCCAAGCTGGGTCACAAGCAATCTTGCTGCTTGCATTCTAAACAGAGGGAAGTCCTTCATGCTTAGAAAAATGAATATGCAGCTAGGCCATTGAGGAACAAAAAAAAACAACAACTGAGGTTTTAGACTCTAAAATAATTTTATAGATACACTTCAGGAGAAAAAAATTGTCACATGTATACTATTATTTTATTTCTGTTTTCCTTGCGGCTAGTTGCTGCTGTTTAATATCTTCAAGGTTTTTTATTCTTCCTCACCTCATTCACCAGTGGCCTTGAACTGTACCATTTATTTTGTTTTGGCTTTTTTCTCTGACTGCCTGCTGCTGTTGGGGTGCTCAGCCCCCTAACCACACAGCCACATTCCTAATTTTTTTTCTGTTTTATATAAATTTTGTTTGCTTTTTTATGCCTTTTCCTCTTTATCTCAATCACCAGCAGCCTTTTCATGGACTACCTGCTGCTAGTTGTGCTCAAGCTTGCTAGCCTGGCCACATAAATGTGCTCCTAAGCTGCAGGTATTTAATTTTCCTTCTATTTAATCTAAGGTTTATTTGCTTGTTTTTTTATTTCTCCCATCATCTCAATCACTAGTAGACATTTTTGTCTAATTGCTGGCTGCTGTTAGGGCTCAGTTGTGCCTGCCTAGCCACATAGTACCCCCCATGGTCCTCAAGCAGCAAGATATGTTTTGTTGTCCTTCTTGTTCTTTGATTTTTCTTTATTAGTTTGGAGAACAAAACAGAAAAGTTTCTCTCCATTTTGCTGCTGTCACACTAGTTTTATTTATTTAAAATGTGGTAACCAGAAAGGCACACTGAGCTGAGGCTCATTTCCAGGTGTGGCCCGGGGAAAGGGAATACAGATAGCAATACTTACAGTATGAGCATTATTTGAACAAGCAAAAACAATACAGAGTCAAATACAATTTAAGGTCAGCTAACAGAGGGACCTGAACACTGTATTACAAAACAATTGATCAGCACTATGCAGTAAATTGTAACATACAAAATATAAGATTTATCAGCTGATGCAGGCTACAAGGGATTCGTAAACAGGGATAGTGAATTAACAGTTGGCAGAGGCAAGGAAGAGAGACTATGATTCTGTATTAGAGTGCTGTGTGCTCATACCCACCTTTAATAGTATCAGTATGAGCTAGTATACAGCAGGTTTATAGGGGTAGACAGCTGGAGGCGGATATGTGTGATGCCGGTCTATAAATGTATTCTTTAACTAGTTTCAATATTAACTGCTATACAGCAAGCCTATTGGGGAAAAGCATATATTCTGCTGATTTTGCATTAAGTGGCAGAGGGCTGCTGGGACCTGTAGTCCACATAGCTGTTTGGTGGACTACTGCTCTAAAGCACACTGGGAGATCACTCTGTGCATTTTTAACTAAAAGATATAACAGTCAGCTTTTTATCATCTTGACCAGGGTCTGGTTGGGACTCAGGCAAAGCTACACTAAGTCTATAGTGTTTTTAATATTTTAACATTAGTAGTGCAGGCAGCGGAGATTAAACTTGGACCAGCACTTCCGGGTTACACCCTATTTCCAGGAGGTCCCCTGTGAGCATAGGTGAGCATGGAGTGGATGCCGACATGGACAGAGGCCGGTGTCTGCTGTGTCTGCTGGTGAGGTGGATAGGTGGACGAACTCTGGTTGAATTACTAGGATAACTCAGACTGGTGGGTTCCTAAACTTGTTCAGCATTTATTTTTGTTTCATTCTAACCATAGCCTCTGGTTCAAATCTTGCAACTCCTGTTAACTATCTAAGCTCCAAGTTTGCAAGTTGAATGACTTTTAATAAACTAAGAATATCAACTTAAGTGAAGGTTTTTGGAATGTGGGGACTGCGGGATGTTCATAAAGGGTAATACAGTTCAAAGCCATATGGAATTTGTGTGCAGCAAGTGCATATATATATATATATATAGTCCTTGGAGGAAGAAGTGAGATCATTAAGAAAGAAAATAAAAGAAAATTTGGGTACTGAGCAACCTGAGGCAAATATAGACAGTGGGCCAGATATTCAAACTGCGCTATTTTGTGGAGCAAGCCCTTGCGCTGCACAAAATAGTTGCACAGAGGTTTGGCCAGAGCGATATTCAAAGGACTTGCGCCCTTGAGCAACTCCTTTGAATATCACCCCCCGACCACAGCCACTGTGCATGGCGCAGTGGAACTTGTGCCTCTGCAAGTGGTCAGAGTGGAGCATTCAACTTGCGGTGGCGCAAGTACCATTGCTCCATGCGTAAAATCCCGATATTCAAAAGGTGACATGCAAATGGAGCCATAATCATGCAAGGAAATAGGGGGGTCCATTTGCATCTGATTATGGCCCCATTTGCATGCCATTAGCATGCAGGTGCGCTGATCCCCGAGGACTTGCGCCTGGCGCCCTGCTAGGCAGCAGCCATCGGGGACCAACGCCCCCTGCAGCCCGATCACAGGCAAAAGAGTGTAAAATCCCCCCACCACCCCCACTGGCCTTGATCGCAGGCATAGCTAAACCCCCAGCCTCCAACACATCCCTGGTGGTCCAGTGGACCGACAATCTCGATCGCTGGATGGAGTGCCAAACCCCCCATCTCCCGAATATATCCCTGGTGGTCCAGTGGACTGATAAGCCCGATCGCCAGCTGAAGTAATGAAACACACCCCTCCCGAACATATCCCTGGTAGTCAGTGAACCGCTAAGCCCGATCGCGGGCTGAGTAATGAACCCCTCCGAGACATATCCTATTGGTCCAGTGGACCGATAAGCCGATGAGGCTGAAGTAATTAACTTGAACATATCCCTGGGGACCTAGTGTCCCCACCCCTACCCCCAAGCCCACCCCGCTCCCCGGCAGCGGCGTCACGGCAGCATCCCACCTGCCCTACCGCCCGCCGCCCACCGACTGACTGCCCAGTAGTGCTGCACACCCATTGGTGCAGGCAAGAGCCAATGGGCGTGCAGCCCATACCATACAAGACAGTCCAGATTTGCGAATGAATACATTTATTCACAAAACTGGACTGTCATTATAATATGGAAACTGCATTGGCCTCTTGCTTCTCGCAATGCAGCCTACTGGGAGGTCAATCGGCGAGCGGCACAGGCAGAAATGAGATACTGCCGCCGCCGGCTGCCGGAAAAATGTGAAACTTAAATAAATAAGTGAGGTGAGGTCTGAGGATGTCAGGGGTTGATTACTCGGTCCCGCGATCAGGCTATCGGGTCCACTGAACCACCGAGATATGTTCGGGGAGGGGGTGTTGTACTTCAACCAGCGATTGGGCATGTCGATCCACTGGACCACCAGAGATATATTCGGGAGGTGGGGTTTAACTCCATCCGTGATCGGGATTATCGGTCCACTGGACCACAGGGATGTGTTGGGGGAGACAGTACTGCCCGTGATCCGGGCTGGTGGGGGTTTAAGCTATGCCCACGATCGGGCCAGTGAGGGGTGGAGGGGATTTTACACTCTTTGCCTCAATCAGGCTGCAGGGGCACAGGGAGTGGGTTGAGGGCCAACACAGGTGGCAGCTGCTGTGTTGCACCCTGCAATGCAGCAGCTCACCTGTGGTGGCCCTCGACTGATCCTTTTTGCCTCAAAGTTGTGCAGGCGCAGGTTGAGGGTTGCACCTGCACAACTCTGCACAGCCCGGCTGAATATCGGGCTGTGCAGTTTATTATGTTTCTCCCCTCCAGTTCAGCATGCATTCATTTGCATTGCGCTGTTGCTCAGCATGTTTTCTGTGGTGCAACTGCCTCCTGCTGAGATCATCGCAGAATGGAGCAAGTTCGGACTTGCGCAGGCGCAACCCTATTGCGCATGGTGCAACCCTTTTGAATATCTGTCCCAGTATCTTTAATGCAGTGTTACATGCCAAACCAAGGGACGATATAGACAGGGACATTGGAGGGGATCATGTGAATGAGGGGAAGGACTCAAATGACATACCTGGTTTAGAAACGAAAGTGGTGCAAACAGGAGAAAATAGGAAAATCGGAGATGAGGATGGCTGTTTACTGATGAAACCAGGCCAGATTCACCGGATTCATTACCAGTGTGGACAATTGTTGGAAGGGGGAAAAGGGTTAAATGAGGGAGAGTGGCAGAAGCTCATACATTGTCATTGGCAAACTCTTTTTAGTCACTAGCACAACTGGAGGAGGCAGATGCCATGAATATGAATGAGACTGCACAAGCATCTGCTATAGTAATTGCAAGTATAGCACAAGGGTCAGCCCAAAAGGGTGGTACTGAAAGAAATGCTGAGAAAAATGGGGACAGGAGGTGATAACTGCAGGAATGTGGTGGTTATAGAAGACTCAGTTAAAAGGCACACTGGCAGTATAATATGCAGAAGGAAAAAGGACAGGGTTACTGTATAATTTGCAATGTAAGGAATATGATTGATGGCTTGCTGCAAGGCTCAGGAGATAAGCCAGTAGTAGTCCTACATGTAGGGACCAATGATATTGGCAACAGGCTAGATGATGATATTAAGACAGACTTTTCTGAAGTGGGGCACTATTTGAAGGATAAAAACTGTAAGGTACTGCTATCAGAGACCTTACAGGTGCATAGAGCAGGTGTAGGTAGAACAAAAGCAATTGTGAAGATTAATTACTGGTTGCAAAACTGGGCAACAGAGGAAGGTCATGATTTTATTTACCACTGGGAGGTGTTTAACAATAGACGTAGTGTGTACAGGAGGGATGGCCTCCACCTAAACTGAATAGTGGCAAGAATGCTGGGAAAGAGACTAAATAATAATAATAATAATAATCTTTATTTATGGTGCGCCTTTCAAAATTCAAGGTGCAGAACATAGTTAAAATCAAATCAGAATAAAACATCATAATAAAATCAATAACATAGATAACATCAAACCATGTCGGCACCATCCCCAAGTGCCTTAATCCACAAAAAGGATTTCAGTGCTTGTTTAAAACCCCCCACAGTCATGCACTCTCTAATCCAATGGGGTAGAGAATTCCAGAGGGTTGGCGCCACGAACATAAAAGCCCGGGCGCCGTAAGATTTTAAAACTACCCTCGGAATCTCCAGCAACCCCTCGTTGGCCGAGCTGAGCGGTCGCTCCGGGAGGTAAGGAACCAGAAGCTCTTTCAGGTAGTCAGGGCCCAAACCATGTAGGGCTTTGTAAGTCAGTAAACCAACTTTAAAGGTGATCCACCACTGAACCGGCAGCCAGTGCAGTTCCCGCAGCACCGGTGTAATGTGGGAAGAATGAGGCATCCCCGTTAACAACCGGGCTGTGGAATTCTGCACCAGCTGAAAGTGGTGGATATCAACCCCTCGAAGCCCAAAGTAAAGGGAATTGCCATAATCCAAATGCGAGGTCACAAAGGCGTGGATCAATGTAGGCAGGTCCCCAGATGGAACAAGGTGCTTGAGCCTAGCGATGTTCCTCAGATGGTAAAAAGATAACTTAATGACGGCTGACACCTGAGCACGTAGTGTCAGCTGATCATCAAGAATCACCCCTAGGTCACGCACCTGTTCAGAGATAGGGAGCTCAACATCCCCCAGGAATACATCTGTGTGATGGTTTGCCCCCCAACCCCCATCCGGCGACCAGGGTCCACAACCATCACCTGCGTCTTCCCAGAATTCAACTTCAGCCAGCTGGACCTCATCCAACCTTGGATTTTGCCAAGGCAGTTATTAAACACAGAGAGTGCTCCATTCCGATCTGGTGTGAAAGACAGTTAGAGCTGGGTATCATAGGCATAACAGTGAAACTCCAGCCCATACCATCTTACAATGTTTCCGAGGGGAAGCATGTACATCACGAACAACATGGGAGACAGCACTGAGCCCTGAGACACCCCACATGACAGAGAGGTAGGATCGGAGGAAAACACCCTTGAGACCCCCTCTGAGTTCTACCGGTGAGGAAAGAAATAAACCATCTATGAACCAAACTTGAAAGCCCACAGATGACTCTCAAGCATTCAAGCAGCACCCCATGGTCTACAGTGTCAAATGCTGATGACAGATCCAACAGGACCAAAATGGACCATTTTTTCTGGTTTCTCGCCATCCGGAGATCATTGAGCACCCAAACCAGCGCAGTCTCGGTGCTGTGCGTCTTTCAAAAACCTGATTGAAGAGGGTTGTAGATGCTATGGATGGTCAAATGGTTGTCCAACTGAGCAGCCACTACTTTCTCAATTACCTTCCCCATGAAGGGAAGGTTCGAGATAGGCCTATAGTTTGCGAGGGAGTCAGGGTCCAAAGAAGCCTTCTTCAGCATTGGTGTCACCACTGCCTCCTTCAGGGAGCAGGGGTGCTCACCAGAGTCTATGGAGCACCAGACTATCCTCGCCAGAACCAGGATGATAGTCTCCCCACAGCCCATAATCAGGGCTGTAGGACCCGGGTCTAAACTACAGCATGTAGTGCTCTTACCCTGGACAATCCTCATAACATCCTAGATTTCCGGCCTTTCAAAGGAACTCCAGGAAAAAAGAGGGAGTATGACCGGGGGCTGGTCTACGGCAATTCCCATAGAGAGTGCTGCACGGGTCTCCGGCCTGATGTCGCCACCTTATCTGCAAAGAACCGAGCAAGCTCCTCACACTGCAGTTGTGAAAAGGCTCTACGAACCTGTAGACAGACTGGGTTGCACAGTCTGTTCACAGTTCGAAAGAGCTGGGCCGGTCAGTTCTGAGCAGCAGCAATTTCCCCTGATAGGAATACTGCCTTCTTACGAGCAATTGCTGACTGATAGAGTTGATAGTGCTCTAGTAGTCTAAGATGGTCGGCATCTAAGCCAGATTTCCACCAGCACCTCTCTAACCTGCGTCCTAGTTGCTGCATCTCCCTCAAGTCTCCATCAAACCATGGGGACCGAGAGTGAAGAAAGATAGGATGCACACAGATTGGGGCAATGGAATCCAGAGCAGAGGTAATGGCCTTGTTATAGGCCAGAACCAAAACCTCCGGATCCAAGCTCATCACAGGAAATTCTGCTAGATCAAGTACCACAGTTAGACCATTGGGAGTCACATCCAGTAAAGGGCAGTACTTGACCATCTCCACAGGGGTGGGCCTACACAGGGAGGTGCAAAAATTGAATCTCACAGTGTGATGGTCAGACCATCTGACAGGTTCCACCCCCACGTTGGAATGGCCATATTTATGAGTGGCAGAGGTAACCACCTGTGAAAGACCCAATGAATTCATCAACTGGAGGAAGTGCTGTCCAAATTACGAGAGTTCATCGTCGATCCAAGCATTAAAGTCACCCAGCACCATCAACCTGGGGGACTCCAACACCAGGTCAACGATGAAGTCTGCCACTTCCTTAAGGAATAGCTTCTCATATCCAGGTGGACAGTAGACAAGAGCCAGTCTATAGCCCCCACCTGCCACGATGACACATTCGAATGATCTGGTCTCCTCAACTGGAACACTAGTGAGATCCAATTCAGTCTTAAAACAGACTGCAACCCCCCCCAACCCTGCAATCCAATCTCGGATGGTGTTTCACCGAATACCCAGTTGGAACCTTGAAAAATATTTAAACTAGGTCCTCAGGGGCATGAGGATGGGGTGTCTGACAATGCAACTTCAACTAACTTTATACATGACAGAAATCAGAATCACAGTCCTTTTATGGGGAACTATGGTAACACAACAAATAGCTATGGGCAGACTAGATGGGTCTTGTGGTCCTTATCTGCCATCAACTTCTATGTTTCTAGTTAGTGGAGTTAGAAGGTGCAACTTGCATTGAAAGTATGGGAACATGGTGGACCAGGGATGACACGTGGAGCAGAGAATTGAAGGGGTACAATCTATTCCAGAAAGACAGAGTAGACTGAATTCATGGTGGTGTGGCCCTCTATATTAATACTGACCTTTGGGATGAAGAAACAATGCATGCATCAAGTAACCCACAAAATGAAACCATATGGGTCAAAATAGGTGCCAATAATCATGATTATATTATTTGGGGCATTAGCTAGAGACCACCTACCCCTGAGGAGCCAGTGGATGAAGAGCTTTTCAGAGAAATTGAGAATGCTATGAGAAAAAGAAATGTGGGGCTCGATTCAGAAAGGTTGACACAGATCTTGTGGCAAGCTTTGCATCAAATCCGCAGCTGTGCCAAAAATATTGATGCAGCTTGCACCAAATTCAGAAAGGTTGCATGCATTTGTGACAGTTTCCCTACTTTATTTATTTTCTTATTTATTTAAAAGTTTAACCAGGAAGTACATACTGAGCTGAAACAGCTCATTTCCAGATGTGTCCTTGGGGAGATGGGAGTAGGAGATAGCTGACAATAAAAAAATAACAAGGTAAAATATGATAATATAGTTTTACAAGCAGAATCATACATATTACAGGCAGAATAGTAAATTAAGGCATCTAGAAAATAACATGCACTTTCATATATATATTTATATAGAAAAGGAAAATAGCAGAACAGTAAGACGAGGGCAAGACTAGAGAATGGAGAAAAAGTAGAAGGGTCACAAGCAGTTGCAGGTAGGATGACAAAAGTCAGAAAGAAGAGACTTCAGGGAGGAAGGAGAAGAGGCAGAATGGATAGGAAGGGGAAGTGAGGACCAAAGTTTTGGAAAGCAGTAAGAAAAAGTCAATTGGCCAACAATAGATTTTCTACAAGGAAAAGAGAGAGAATGGAAAGTATTGTTGTGGAGAGGGTAGTAGGAGGAGGAAGAAGGAGGGGAAAGAAGGGATTTGAGATAAGAGGGAAGAGTGCCGAACCAGAATTTGGATAAAAAAGAGACACAATAGGAAAGGCGCCTAGCATTGAGAGAGGGGAGAGAAAGGCAAGGCAAGGAAAGGCACATTTATTTCTATGGTGCCCAATCCCTGAGGCTCTGCGTGCCTTACATAAAAGCAGGTAAGGAAATACAAAAGTAAAGAAAACACATGCAACATACATACAATATGCATACTGTAAATATTTAAAACTATAAATATAGTACTATAATAACAGAGTTGGATCTAAAATTAAATTAGCTCTGGTCAGTCAAGGACATCAGGGAAGGTCAGACAAAAAAAGATGAGCATTTAAAACCTTTTTAAACATCTCAACTGCTGGGGCATCCCTCACAGAAGCTGGGAAAGAATTCCAAAGGGCCGGTCTGGCAACTTCAAAAGCACTGTCTTCAGAGCTGAGAAAAGAGAACATGGTGAGTACGAGAGGAGCAAGCTAAAACAAAGCGGCAGAAAGAATGAAAAAGAGGGTTCAGTCTGGCAAGGGAGGATTTGGGAGCACTACTGTAGACTAAATCACCATAGTCAAAAATAGGAAGGATAATTTTTTGGACAATTTCTCTGCTGGCAGGGAGCAGTATAGTTGCTTTATTCCTGTACAAAGCACCAAGCTTAGGGTGAAGCTTTTGTTGAATTGCATCAATGTGCACAGAGAAATCAGGATGCCAGCCAAGGTAGACCCAGAGGTACTTAAGGGAGACAACATATTCAATATTAGCACCATTGAGGGATTAGAGCAGTGCAGAAGGACTTTGTAGAATTGGGGAAGGGCCTAAGACAAGTAGCACACACAGTATCCTTCTCAGAGGTGCTGCCTGTCAATGGCATGAGTGAGGCTAGGGTACTTTGCACCATGCAGTTTAATCAATGGTTGGAAAAATGGTGTGGAGCACAGGGGTTTGACTTCATTGGGGACTGGGGTTCCACCTGGAGGGACACCAGTCTATACTGGCAGGATAGTCTGCATCTGTCCAGGAAGGGAACACGTCTTTTGAGCAATTGGTTTAAATGCTTTATTGGTAAGCTTTTAAACTAGTCAAGGGGGGAGGCACTGATAAGCAGCAGGAAAATCCCAGCCTCTCCCTACAAAACAGGGTACTAAATGAGAAAAAGTCCGAGGTAGAAAGGTCAGTGGGGGATGCTGCAACAGAAGGTAAAGCCATCAAAAAATGGAGAGCAATGAGTACCAATGCCTGTAGTCTGAGTAACAAGCATCCTGAATTAGTGGCCTTGATGGAGGAGGAACATCTGGATATCATGGCAGTCACAGAAACATGGTACACACAAAACCACGACTGGGACGTAAACATACCAGGATACACTATCTGCAGGAGGGACAGGGAGGGTAAAAGAGGAGGAGGAGTAGCACTTTACATAAGGGAAGGAATCAAAGCAATAGAACAAAAGGGAAAACAGGGAGGAGAAGAAGCACTGTGGGTAAATTTGGAGACCAGCAATGGCACCACAATCCGCACAGGGGTTGTATACAGACCCCCTTCTCAGGGGGAGGAAATGGACAAGGAAATGATAGAAAGTATACCTAGAATGGCAGAAAAAGGGGAGATATTGCTGATGGGTGATCTAAATATGCCAGATGTTAACTGGAGTGCAGTTGCAGCAGCCACTTCGAAGAGTGGGGTTATTCTAGATACCCTACAGGGGGCATGCCTTAGACAACTAGTATTGGAGCCCACTTGAGAGGGAGCAATCTTAGACCTGGTTCTCTCAAATGGAGATAAAGAGAGGATCACAGATGTAGAAGTGGGTAGCCATCTGGGAACCAGCGACCATCGAACAGTATGGTTCACAATAAACACAGCAATAGAGTCAAGCCATACAAAGGCAAAAGTACTGGACTTTAGGAGGGCTGACTTTGCCAAAATGGGTGAGTGCCTAAGGAAAGCACTAGCAAATGGGCAGGAAGGAGGGGTGGAAGAACAATGGGGAATAATAAAAACTGCCATCACAGAGGAAACAAGCCCTTGTGTGAAGCAAATTAACAAAACAAAATGATGTAAGAAACCACTATGGTTCTCAAAGGAAGTGGCAGTGAAGGTTCAAGAGAAAAAGAAAGCATTCAGGAAGTACAAGGAATCACAGAAGGAGCAGGACAGAGAACTGTATCAGTTAAAGCAAAAGGAAACTGGGAAGGCAGTCAGAACAGCAAAGGCCCAAACCGAGGAAAAGATAGCCAACTCAGTTAAGAAGGGGGATAAAACCTTTTATAGGTACATCAGGGAGCGAAGGAAGACCAAGGGAGGGATAGTGAGGCTTAATAAAGGGGAGGGAGGGTGGGCAGAGGGTGACTGTGAAAAGGCAGAGATACTAAACAAATATTTTTGATCAGTATTTACAAAGGAAGAGGGGGAGGTACCTAAAACAAACAGTAGAAACACTCTGGATACAGAAGTTGATTCCAGCCCATTTACAGAAGAAACGGTTCTGAAAGAACTCTTAAAACTGAAGGTGAACAAAGCAATGGGGCCTGATGGGATTCATCCCAGAATTCTAAAAGAACTAAGGGTAGAACTAGTGACACCACTGACTACCCTCTTTAAGAAATCATGGGAGGATGGGGTGGTACCCGAGGACTGGAGGAGGGCATATGTGATTCCCCTTCACAAAAGTGGGAGCAAGGCAGAAGCAGGAACTACAGACCTGTTAGTTTAACCTCAGTGGTAGGGAAAATGATGGAATCACTTCTGAAGGAAAGAATTGTCGAGTATCTAGAGGCCAGAGGGGCACAGGACCCAAGGCAGCATGGATTCACAGCGGGAAGGTCATGCTAGACAAATCTGATAGGTTTCTTTGACTGGGTAACCAAAGTAGTAGATCAGGGAGGGGCTGTGGACATGGCTTACCTAGACTTTAGCAAGGCATTTGACACAGTCCCACACAAAAGATTAATATACAAGTTAGTCAGCCTGGGAGTGGGTCCCAAGATGACAGCCTGGGTAAAGAATTGGCTGGAGAATAGGACACAGAGAGTAATAGTAAATGGAGTCCACTCTGAAGAAAGGGGGGGTTACTAGTGGGGTACCGCAGGGTTCAGTATTAGGACCGGTCCTCTTCAATGTCTTTATAAGCGACATTGCAGAGGGACTGGAAGGAAAAGTATGTCTCTTTGCAGATGACACAAAGATCTGCAACAGAGTTGATGCACAAGGTGGGGTGGAAAGGATGAGAAGGGACTTGGCAAGGTTAGAGGAATGGTCAAATGTATGGCAGCTTAGATTCAATGCTAAGAAGTGCAAGGTAATGCACCTGGGAAACAAAAACCCAGGGGAAGAGTACACAATGGGGGGTGAGATACTAACAACAATAACAATGGAAAGGGACCTGGGGGTAGTCATATCAGATGACCTAAAGGTGGGCAAGCAATGTGAGAGGGCAGCAAGGAGGGCTGGGGGGATACTGGGATGCATAGGGAGAGGCATCACCAGTAGAAAACAGGAAGTTATTATCCCCTCTGTACAGACAGCTGGTGAGACCCCATCTGGAGTACTGCGTGCAGTTCTGCAGACCCAATATCCGCAAAGACATAGACAGAATGGAAGCTGTCCAGAGGAGGGCAACTAAAATAGTGCAGGGTCTGCACCGGAAGTCATATGAAGGGAGACTTAAGGAGCTTAATATGTATAGCCTCGAGGAAAGGAGGGAGAGGGGGTACATGATAGAAACTTTCAAGTACCTCAAGGGAATCAACAAAGTCCAAGAGGGTAGCATCTTTCAAAAAAAGAGGTATGCAAGAACAAGGGGCACAATTTGAAGATGGGGGCAGCTCAGAGGTAATTTAAGGAAGTATTTTTTCACAGAGGTAGAAGACTTGGTTTGCTGGCCAAGGCACCTAGCTTCACCTGAGCTCTTTCCTTCTAAGACTGCTTGAAAGGCAGAGTAGAGAAACTTACCAGAGCAAGGGAGAAGGATTAAGACTTAGTTTGGCTAAGCAGATTTACTGTGTGGTGGTGTTTTATTTTTTACTCACAGGGATTGCTACTGTTTGTTGTTAACATTTCATTGCTTTATTTTTCTCTTGATTCAAATTTTGTTGCTGGTATACCTTCTTCTGCATTATTACAAGGTGTGCCTACAGGTGTGTGCTAACAGATTACTGCTGTAATCTTCTGATTCAAATTGACTTTTGCAAGGTATATCTTCTGTTACTGCTTTATTTTCTCTGGAGCAAAGTGTTTCTTACAGGGTATATCTTCTCTGAAATTATTACAGGTGGTGCTTACAGGTTTTACAGTTTTATCTAACATTAGGATAAGCTTTCAGGGTTACTGCATTTGTTGTTGACTGATTGTTTCTGCTCTTACCTCCTTGTTCTTTCGTCCGTGGTTCTTCTTTTAGGCAGGGAAGGCCCAGCCACCACCCCCATCCCCAACCACCCCACGCTACACTCCTTTTATAGGGTACCACAGTTGTGACATTTCCTGTGACAGAGCAGGAAGGGGCGGATCAGTGGGGCCTCCACAAGGTGATCTCATTTACAGGGCACTAGTAATTTAACTTGTTATAACAAGTTAAACAAAGCACAATTAAACCATTACTTGCATTTTTTTTCCTTCTAATTACTCTGACTAGGTTACAAACCCAGCAACTTATTTGTAATGGATTTCATTAACTGCAGGTACTGTGGAACAATTTCAGAAGGACAGTCTTACAGGATTTAGGACACTGTCCTACATGCTGGGCCTTTGGAGATCTTAGGTCTCAGCTCCGGGCAGCATGGGCAGAGATTGCACGCCTCAAATTTCATATTGAAGAGGAAATACATTATAAGAACCACCGCCATTTCCCCAGCATCCAACAGAAAAACCTCGACGCAGAGGGTAGTTGGTCCAGGAGGTTGGCAGGTGGTTAGGAGGGAGCAAATCAGGTGCCCCATCACTCTCTGCTCTCCAACACATTACCTCCCAAAACCATATAAACACTACAACAGGTATCTGCCCCTATCTCTGAAATCAAATAAAGAGGCAGAAGACACTGCAGAGCAGGACACTGTGGCACAGGAGCTGGCACAACAATACTCACCCAAATCAGGAACCAAAACTAAACAAGCACAAAGGAAATCCAAAAACTTCTGATCATAGGAGACTCCATGATTCGGGAGTTGATACCATCTCCAGCCAGGGTGATGGTCAGATGTCTCCCAGGTACATCAGCATGGAGAGACACTGACCGCATTGCTAAAATTGTTCACAAAGCAGGAGAAAACATTGATGTCCTAGTACACATAGGGGACTATGATCTCGCCAGCCGGGTCAGTTGTGGAGACCAAGGAACACCTGACTAGGCTGGGTGACAAACTATCATCTATTTCGTCTGGCATCTCCTTCCTCTGAGATCCTGCCAGTCTGGGAGAAGGGAGCAGATGGACGGAAGGTCAGAGAAGGGGAGATAGGGGAGCTAAACACGTGGCTCAAGGACTGGTGCCAGAAAAAGGACACAGATTTGTAGGAACTGGCAACAGTTCTGGGAGCCGAAAGTTCTTTAAATTTGATGGACTGCATCTGACTAAAGAGGAGTCAGTGCATTGGGGCAGAAGTTTGGACGTCTTTGCAGAATATTTAAACTAGCAAATGGGGAGAGGGGTGCAGCACCCCATACGTCCGAATGGGAAGAACACCCTCTCCCCTCAGCTAGTGGTCAAACAGGAATTCAGCGTGGTTTGCTGCTCATTTGCATCACCAGGTAGAAAAAAGGTTTGTCTCCCATACGATGCACAGGGTAATGCCAAACTTCACCCAACAACTAACACACCAAAATCTGGCCAATGGAAAATCATGTACACAATGCTCACAGCCTGGGAAATAAGATCCCAGACCTGCAGGCAATAATGTCAGAGGCTAAACTGGACATAGTAGCAATTAGTGAGACGTGGTTTACCAGTAACCACACTTGGGAGACTTCAGTACCTGGCTATGTATTGTTCAGAAGAGACCGAGGGTGTAAAGGGGGAGGAGGGCCCTGTATGTTAATGAAAATATCAAAGCTACAGAAATTCAGAATACACATAATGAGCCAGAAGAACTGTGGGTCACCCTGGAAACAGGAAATGGGACAGCCATAAGAACTGGAGTTGTCTACAGGCCCCAGACCAGAGGGAGGACATAGACACATTACTGTTAGAGGATATACAAAACATGACAGCTAAAGGGAGGTTCTGATAATGGGAGACTTCAACATGCCAGTACAGATTGGTCAATACCAGCAGGAACATCGGCCAGAACTAGACACATAGTGGATTCCCTGCAGGGGAGGGCCTCAAACAACTGGTACAGCAACCCACAAGAGACAGGGCTATCCTAGATCTAGTACTGACTAACAAAGAAGGGATCACAGATCTCCAGGTAGAAGGTCACCTGGGGCCAGTGACCATCACATGGTATGGTTCAATTTGGCTACTACATCTAAATCATCCCATTCCAAGGCAAAAAATATGGGACTTCAGAGGAGCTGACTTTGATAAGATGGCCAACAGAGTTAAGCTAGCCCTGGCAAAAGAAACACAGGTGAGGAGGTACAGGCAAAGTGGGCAAGCATTAAGGATACAATACTTGAAGCAACATCCATTGTGTTAGACAGAAAAGGAAGTGTAAAGAAGGAAACCACTTTGGTTCTCAAATACAGTAGCAGAAAAGGTCAGAGCCAAAAGGCTGGCCTTCAGAAAATATAAGGGACACAGCGGGATGAAGATAGGGAGGCATACCAAACTGCCCTAAGGGAAGCAGGTAAGGCAGTAAGGCAGGCAAAGTCCCAAACTGAGGAAACACTAGCACGGACAGTAAAAGAAGGTGACAAGACTTTCTATAGATACATTAGTGAAAGGAGAAAGTCCAGAGAGTGCTAAGCTTAATGGAGAAAAGGAGCATGTGAGGAGGAGGACCCTGTAAAGGCATCTATCCTAAATAGATACTTTGCTCAGTATTTACTGAAGAGAAGGTAGGGCAGGGCCCACAGCTCAGCATCATGGACACAGTGGGGAGGGAGGTGAGCACTACTCCCTTCACAAAAAGAAAGGGTCCTACAAGAGCTTGCTAAGCTCAGGGTGGATAAGGCAATGGGACCTGATGGCATACATCCCAGGGTACTTAAGAGCTAAAGGAGGAACTAGCAGAGCCTTTAGCAGAATTGTTTAGTGAGTCTCTGAGCACAGGAGAGTCCCAGAAGACTGGAGAAGGGCTCATGTGATCCCACTCCACAAGAGTGGTAGCAGGGAGGAGGCGGGGAACTACAGACCGGTCAGTCTTACCTCAGTAGTGGGCAAGATTATGGAGGCACTCCTTAAGGAAAGGATAGTGCAACACCTGGAATCCATAGGGGCACAGGATCCAAGACAGCATGGGTTTACAAAAGGAAGGTCCTGTCAAACTAATCTCATAGATTTCTTTGACTGGGTAACCAGAGTGGTGGACCAAGGGGGGAGCAGTTGATGTCGCCTACCTTGACTTCAGCAAAGCTTTTGACACTGTTCCACATAGAAGATTGATAAATAAGCTGGGTAGGCTCGGGGTGGGTCAGAAGTTGGTCAACTGGGTGGCAAACTGGTTGACTGGCAGAAAACAGAGAGTGGTGGTAATGGTATACAGTCAGAAGAGATGCAAGTCACAAGTAAGGTACCCTAGGGATCAGTCCTGGGGCCAGTCCTATTCAACATCTTCATTAGTGACCTCGCAGATGGACTAGAGGGTAAGGCTTGTCTGTTTGCAGATGACACCAAGATCTGCAACAGAGTAGATGATCCAGATGGGGTGGGCAGAATGAGAAGAGATCTGGATAAACTAGCAGAATGGTCAGAAGAGTGGCAACTGGTTTAATGCAAAGAAGTGCAAAATCATGCACATAGGGAAGAGAAACCCTGAAGCCACTTATAGGCTGGGAGGGGAGCTTAGCAGTCACAAAGGAAGAAAGAGACTTGGGCATCATCATCACTGATGACCTAAAATCATCCAAACAGACCTCTAAAGCAGTAGGTAAGGCTAGGGGGTGTTAGGGTGTATTAGTAGGGTATCACAAGTCCATGAGGGAGGTAATAATCCCTCTGTACAAGACATTGGTTAGCCCCATCTGGAGTACTGCGTGCAGTATTGGAGGCCACACCTTCACAAGGACATTAACCAAATTGAGGCAGTCCAGAGAAGGGCAACCAAAATGGTGCAGGGACTGCATCAGAAGACATATGAGGACAGATTAACGGAGCTCAATATGTATACCCTTGGGCAAAGGAGGGAGAGAGTGATATGATCGAGACATTTAAACACCTTAAGGGCATAAACAAGGTGAAAGAGTCTAACATGTTTAAATATAAGAAAATAGCAGGACAAGAGGACACAGCATGAGATTAGAGGAGGCCGATTAAGGGGAATGTGAGGAATTCTTTTCACAGAAAGGGTGGTAGATGCATGGAATGGCTTACCACAAGAAGTGGTGGCTATGAATACAGTGCAAGGCTTCAAACAGGCATGGGATAGGCATGAGGAGCAATACAAATGATTTTTGAATAGATGAGGTCACTTACAGAGCAAAGGCCGATGGCACATTTATAAGGTAGAAAAAGAAATGGGCAGACTGGATGGGCCTTGCGGTCCTTATCTGCCGTCAACTTCTATGTTTCTATGTTTCTATGTTTCAGAGAGGTTGTGGATGCATGGAACGGCCTTCCGGAGGAGGTTGTGGAGTCAAAAACAGTGGTGGAATTCAAGCATGCATGGGACAGTCATAAGGCAATTCTAGGGGGTGGGGGTAAAAAGAAGTAGGCTGCTGGTTAACTAGGATCTGCAGCTTATCCATTAGGTAGGGAAATGGGCAGACTGGGTGGGCTAAGCGGTCCTTATCTGCCATCAAATTCTATGTTTCTATTAAATATTATATGTATATATATTTAGTTGTTTAACCAGGAGTAGCACACTAAGCTGAAACCTTTTTTACAGGTGCAACCTGGGAGCACAGGAAAGTTAAGTGACTTGCTCAGGGTCACACAGTATGCAAGTGGAAGCTGTGGGATTTAAACCCAGGTCTGGTCTGCTGGATGTCACCAGATTTGCAGCTCAGAGCCTTAAACCACTGCACTATACTGCCTATTAGGAGAGAAGTAAGTTTGGCAAGCCTCTGATGGTAACCAAAAGTCATTGAGACTGTTTTTTTGGCATTAAAAGACAGTTGGTTCCTTGAACCAGTGCTGAGTGTTGTCAAAATCCAACTGAGGTCGGGAGGTAAGGTCATGGAGAGAGGAACCAGATGCAAAAAGAACTGTGTCATCAGGATACATATGAATTGATGCAGATGAACAGACAGATGGTAAGTCATTTAGAGATACTGAAAAGAGAAGAGGACCCAGGACAGACCCTTAAGGGACACGTGAGCTAATGGAAAGTGATGGCAAAATGGATTTTCCTATCCACACAGCTTGAGATCTACCTTTAAGGTAGGAACAAATCAACTGACTGAAGAGTCAGAAAGGCCTGCAGCTTTATGTTTGTCCAGTAGGAGGGGGTGCACCACACTGTCAAAAGCCTTACCAAGATCAACAAAAATGGCAGAAATCATCAGTCCTATATCCATACCTGTAAGTATAGAATTAGTAAGCCAAAGGAGGGAGATAGAAATGGAGTGGAATTTCCTAAATCAGACTGAAAGGGAGTGAAAAAGGAGGAGTTGTCAAGAAAGGAAGTAAGCTGAGCTAGAACAATGCATTCCTGTAACTTAGCCAAGGTAGGAAGGAGTGAAATTGGACAGATGTTACCAGGAGAAGTGGGATTACCACCATTGTGAATAGGGATGACAATAGCCTCTTTCCAGACATCAGGAACAGTAGCAGAGGAGAAGGAGAGATTTAGAAGTGGAATTAGTGACACCACTGACTACCCTGTTTAACAAATCATGGGAGGATGGGGTGGTACCCGAGGACTGGAGGAGGGCAGATGTGATTCCCCTTCACAAAAGTGAGAGCAAGGCAGAAGTAGGAAACTACAGACCTGTTAGTTTAACCTCAGTGGTAGGGAAAATGTTGGAATCACTTCTGAAGGAAAGAATTGTTGAGTATCTAGAGGCCAGAGGGGCACAGGACCCAAGGCAGCATGGATTCACAGCGGGAAGGTCATGCCAGACAAATCTGATAGATTTCTTTGACTGGGTGACCAAAGTAGTAGATCAGGGAGGGGCTGTGGACATGGCCTACCTAGACTTTAGCAAGGCATTTGACACAGTCCCACACAAAAGATTAATATACAAGTTAGCTAGCCTGGGAGTGGGTCCCAAGATGACAGCCTGGGTAAAAAATTGGCTGGAGAATAGGACACAGAGAGTAATAGTAAATGGAGTCCACTCTGAAGAAAGGGGGGTTACTAGTGGGGTACCACAGGGTTCAGTATTAGGACCGGTCCTCTTCAATGTCTTTATAAGCGACATTGCAGAGGGACTGGAAGGAAAAGTATGTCTCTTTGCAGATGACACAAAGATCTGCAACAGAGTTGATGCACAAGGTGGGGTGGAAAGGATGAGAAGGGACTTGGCAAGGTTAGAGGAATGGTCAAATGTATGGCAGCTTAGATTCAATGCTAAGAAGTGCAAGGTAATCCACCTGGGAAACAAAAACCCAGGGGAAGAGTACACAATGGGGGTGAGATACTAACAACAACAAAAATGGAAAGGGACCTGGGGGTAGTCATATCAGATGACCTAAAGGTGGGCAAGCAATGTGAGAGGGCAGGAAGGAGGGTTGGGGTATACTGGGATGCATGGGAGAGGCATCACCAGTAGAAAACAGGAAGTTATTATCCTCTGTACAGACAGTGGGTCAGACCCCATCTGAGTACTAAGGCAGTTCTGAGACCCAGTCTTCGCAAAAGACATAGACAGATGGAAGCTGTCCAGAGGAGGGCAACTAAAATGGTGCAGGGTCTGCACCAGAAGACCTATGAAGAGAGACTTAAGGAGCTTAATATGTATAGCCTTGAGGAAAGGAGGGAGAGGGGGACATGATAGAAACTTTCAAGTACCTCAAGGGAATCAACAAAGTCCAAGAGGGTAGCATCTTTCAAAAAGAGGTGTGCAAGAACAAGGGCACAATCTGAAGATGGGGGTGGCTCAGAGGTAATTTAAGGAAGTATTTTTCACAGAGAGGGTTGTGGATGCATGGAACGACCTTCCGGAGGAGGTCGTGGAGTCAAAAACAGTGGTGGAATTCAAGCATGCATGGGACAGTCATAAGGCAATTCTAGGGGGTTGGGGTAGAAAGAAGTAGGCTGCTGGTTAACTAGGATCTGCAGCTTATCCAGCAGGCAGGGAAATGGGCAGACTGGGTGGGCCAAGCGGTCCTTATCTGCCATCAAATTCTATGTTTCTATGTTTCTATGTTCTAGAAGTAAGGTAATGGGAAGAGCAATGGAAGGTGCCGATTGAAGGAGAAGTTTAGGGTTGAGATCATCATGACTACCTCCCTTTAGTGGATTTAGGGAAAGCAGGGCCTTTAGGAAAACAGCAGGAGTGACAGGAGAGAAAGAAAATGAAGGAAGAGAAGAGGGCAATAAGAGGGAAGGAGTGGGGGTGGTAGAGGAAGGGATGAGAGAAAGGGCATAGATATTAAAGTAGGAATTAAAAGACTTAGCAACAGCAGAACGGTCAGAGATAAGGAAGTCACCAATCTTTAGAGTGAGAGGAGGAGACTGGGTTTGAGGGCAGAAATGGGAATGGATAACCTTCCAAAAATTGGAGGGGTTATTAATGTTGTTTTGGAGCGTGGAACCAAAATACTCAGACTTTACAAGTCTGACTGCTTTGGTACAGGCGTTGCAAAGGCTTCCGTAGTGGGCAAATGAGGACTGACAGACAGTAATTTTAAAAGTATGCCAGGCAAGGTCTCTGGAATGGAGACAAGTAAGTACTTCAACCGATATCCAGGGGAGATGTGAACCCCTAACTCTGGTTCTACGCAAGGGTGCATGACTATCCCATACAGCCAGGAATTTAGACTGAAAGTAATGTAGGGCAGAATTTATATTACAGGCTGCAGAGATGGGAGACCAATCAATTGATCAAAGATCAGCAAGGAGAGAAGTCAAGTCAAATGACTTAAAAGACCTGAGGTATATAAATGTAGGGGGCACTTTAGAACAGTGTAGTTTACGCACATAGTTAACCATTTGATGATCGCTGAGTGCATCAGGAAGAATACCTGCGTCTACTATATGGTGGGGATAAGAAATGAGAACCCAGTCAGTCAGACAGTAGTTTAAGGATCTGAAATTTAAATGCGTGGGTTCGGAAATTAACTGGGTCAGCAGCAGTGACTTTACATTTTGCAAAATCTTTTTAGCATTAGTGGCAATCCAATTTATGTTAAAGTCACCAAGTATAAATAACTCACCACTCGAAGAGTTTGAACAGATAGAGGAAAGAGGCTGAGTAACTGAAGCACAGGATACATCAGGGCAGCAGTAAACACCTGCAATAAAGATGGGCATAGAGAAGGCAAAGGAGAGTTTAAGGAGGATCAACTCATGGGAAGAGGGGGAGAAGACAGTGAGAACAGTTGTGCACTGGATCCTAGTCGATATGTAAACTGCAACACCACCGCCCCTTTTAGAGTGATCTTGCCCGACTAGAGTATAGCCAGGTATGTTACAGCTGAATTCAGGACCTCAGAGGAGAGCCAGGTTTCAAATATAACTAAAACATCCAGCCGAAAGTTAAGCATGATAGGTGATAACTGGTCAATTTTTGGGAGAAGGTGGCGGATATTTAGATGAGCTTCCCTCTACCCTTTGGGAAGTTGCAAAAGTGAAGGTCTAGGATTAATCTCAATGTCACCTGTTAACAAAAGTAGTAAGCTGACAAAGAGTTTTAATGCACAGTTATGCTGCTTGGAGGGGGGGGGGGAGGAAGAAAAAGAGGAAGAATAGGAAGGGAGATGGGACAGAAGATACCAAAGAGATTCTAGGTGAATTCAAGAAGCAGGAGGAAATTGACACAAGATATGCCAGGGGAAGTGAATGAGAGATGGAGTTGAGGAGGAAGGAGGAATAGGAGAAGAGGAAAGCAAAACAGTGAGAGAGGAGAAAGCAAAAATTACAGCAGGCTGTGGAGAGAAGAAGTAAGACAGATTAGGAATGAGAAGAAGAAGAAGAAATGCTAACAGCATAGTGATTATATAACTGAAGACAGACAAATAAGATTACATGTGTAAGAACATTAACAAGAAAAGTAAGTGACATATTATATTAACAATACCTGAAAGAATGGCAATAGGGATGCACACAAGGCTGATAGACAATATAGAGAATCAAAACACAAATGCACTATTAAACAATGGTTTGCCCTCTGTACAGGACACTATTACAGTGAACGTAGATACTGACAACATCGACAGTTCACAGTAATAGCCTGCCTGAGATGCCGGCACTCTGTCTCCCAGTTCTGCACCCCCTCTGTGCATCAACTCTGACTCAGAGTTGGTAATCTATAAGTTCGGGGTTGTAGGGGGCAGAGACCCCTGCATATGGGGTTGAGGGTGGGCAAAGCCCCGATGAAAAGAATCAGGTCTCCTTTCAGATTACATCAACGCAACGCAACTGCGGCGACATAAATCCGGTCGTTGTGATGTCGGTCGACAAAACAGTTGTCAAACCAACATCATAGAACCTTAAAAAATTAAGCAGAAGCAACTATCAGTGATAACAAACCCTCTTCCCAAATCAACAGTAACAGCAGAGATAAACTAAACAGTTATGAATTGGAACAACCTGTGTAAAGTAAATAAACAGATACATGTAATAGAGTAGTATGCAGAAATTAAACTTTTACAGTAAGCTAGACAACACAGTATGAGTAACTATTTGGCGCAAACCCCATAAAAAGATCCCCTGTTTGCCACAAAGTTAGACCACCAAAAAGCTGGTCTAACTCACAACAAATGGCACAAGGGATTGTGAATCCTGATTGGTGGCCACAAGTCCCATGTGGCAAATGTTTGGCTCACCTAGGGCTTGCATCTGTCTGGCTTGTCTCTGAATCGAGCCAGTCATTCTCATAGGGGATTTGAATCTGCTAGGGACTGAGTGGGACACTGGAGTCAGGGGGAGTGCCCAAGATAACAGCTTGGCAAATAATATTTGGAATCTAAATTTAGAGCAGTATGTAAGGACACCAACCAGGGGCCATAACATCTTTGATGTTGTACTCAGTGACATGAATGATGCTATTAGTAACTGTCACACTATTGCACCACTGGAGGATAGTGACCATCAGTTGGTCACCTTCAACACTGAGAGGCAATTAAGGAAGGGACAAACAGATTGGTTGGACCACCTAAGGAGGGGAATTTATCATGTCTGGATGATAAGATGATGGCAGATCATCTAAACAATTATTTTGCATCAGTATTCCAGGAATCCCAGCTGGATAAGGTTGTCATTCAGAATCGGGATAATACACCTATGGCTGAATTGGAAATTCCAGTGCTAGAGGCTCTTGAGGCACTGAAATCCTATAATGAAAGGAAGTCACAAGGCACATATGATTTGCACCCAATTTTGTTAAATTATTTGGCAGTAGAACTGGCTGACCCCATTACTGAGATATGCAAAAGGTCATTGGAGAGGGGTGAGGTGCCAGATGACTGAGGAAGGTCATTAAATGGTATCAATCTTCAAGAAGGGTAACAGAGCACAGAAGGAAAATTATAGACCTGTGAGCCTTGCATCTGTGCTAGGGAAGATCATGGAGGCCATACTGAGAAAATTTATTGAGGAGCACCTGAGTCTGCTCAGTTTATGGGACAGGAACAAACACCGCTTCAGAAGGGGTAGATAATGTCAAACAAATTTTATAGGTTTTTTTGAGAGGATGAGCAGGGCACTGGGTGAGGGCAGGCCTGTTGATGTGGTGTACCTGGACTTTGCGAAGGCTTTTGACATGGTCCCCCAGGATGACTTGATTCAAAGTTTAGATGATTATCACCTGGAGAGCAGAATTATTATATGGATTAAAGAGTGGCTGAGGTGTAGGTCACAGAGAGTTAGGATAAATGGAGTGGATCCTGGTGAGAGGTATGTCATGAGTGGGTTCTCCAGGTGTTGGTGCAGGGGCCTATGTTGTTTAATATTTATGTCACAAGTATGAATATAACAAAGGGTGGGTTGATAAGCAAATTTGAAGATGACACCAAAATAGGGCATTTGGTTGAAAGTAGTGATCACATACAAGACTTACAGGAGGAATTAAATAAACTGTATGAGCAGGTGATAGAAAAAATGAGGTTTAGTTTGGACAAGTGTATGATTATGCACTTTGGACATAAAAACAGTATGGAAAGTTTAAAATTGGTAACCACAGTCTCAGATTTACAGATAGTGAAAGGGACCTGGGAATGGCAGTGTGGAATGATCTCAGACCTGACAAACAATGTAATGAGGTCAGCCAAATGTAATAGAATAATGGTGTGAGTATGGAGAAACATCACTAGTAGGGAAAGAGATGTGGTTCTGCCCATTTATAGGTCTCTGGTGAGACCTCATTTGGAGTATTGCAGGCAGTTTGGGGCACCTCAGGATGTTGGCAGTATTGCTAAATTAGAGAGGGTGCAAAGAAGAACTACTAAACGGATTATTGGGCTGAAGGACATGGAATATAATGATAGATTGAGCAACCTAGTTCTCTTAGCTAGAGATAAGGAGACCGAGGGGCGATGGCATAGCAATATATAAGCCACTAAAAAAATTCTGACCTTAGGGACTGTCTATATATTGAATTCAAGAACAATACAAGGGATATTAGAGGTCATAAGTTTTAAATAAAAGGAAGTCATTTCAGGACAACCAAATTGAAGAATTGGTTTACACAGAGGGTGTTGATATGCTGAAACGTATTACCAGAGGGAGTAGTCAGTAAGTCCAAATTTATTTAAAAGTAAGATGGGTACATATTTAGAAGTGGGGGGGATGTAAATAGTCCAAATTTAGTTACATTTAAAAGTAAGCTGGATGCATATTTACAAGGAGGGGGTTTTGCTTGCAGTGTCCATTGTTTAGGAGACATGCAAAATGGGCTTTTGCTCCCTCCTGTCGGTTTCTCTTATGTTCTTATATGTACCTTCCTCACACAACTAAATGCCTCTATCAATCACATGATGATCTGTCCCACTGGACATACAGTAAGAGGATAGGCATTCTGTGATTGGCTAACAGCTTCCACTACTGCCACCCTGAAGTTTACATACTGTGGTGGTAGCCATCCTAATTCTCCACTTTACCACAGAAACATTTGCCACATTAAGGTACAGCAGTTCTCCTATAGTATTATTCAAAGTACCACATTAGCAGAAATACAACCCTTCAGCTTAAAATGTACCTTGAAGGATACTGTTGTAACGGGGAAGTGCAGTATTACATTGCCTTAACGTGGTAATCGTTTCTGTGGTAAAACAGAAGATTAGGATGGCTACCACTGTACTTTGCCCTCTCACATGAATGCAGAAGAACAACTTAACTTTGATATGCTATGATTTTGTTTAGACCATTTTCCATGGAAACTGGTAGGCCTGTCCATGCATGGCTGCACTTCTGCAGTAATGGAAGGGCTAGGCAACCACCGTTTCCTCCAATGCAGGTACAGTATTCAGTTTTTCATGTATTCTACCTGAAAGGAACTACAACGGCTTTAAACCTAGGCTGGCAGGATGCATGCCTACTTGATATGTGACACAATCACAATATTACAGAAGCTGCAATTCATTTCAGTGCACACCAATGGTGCCCTGGATGTTTCTTGGGATAATAAGCAGAGGATTACTGGTTCACTTCCAAATAACTGCAAAACATTTAGTAATTTCTGCAGAAGAGCAAGGTTCTAATCTTAAAAGGGGCTTATTCATTTTTAAAATTTTTATTTTTTGGTTGAATTTTCCCTAGAGTGGTAATCCATGGTAGTGTGGAGTTATAATAGTAAATATGTAGGAGAAGGGAGTTAGTTATGAGAGAAATAAAACTGCAACAGTAAAGTCCTGTCTTGAGGCAGGCTGTGTCATGGAGGCAACACTGGTTGCCCAAACATTCTCCCTGCCACCTCTACAGAGCTAGAAACACACTATGTGTGGGATTTATTTTTTCTTGAGCCTCAGAATGGTGCCAATGTTTTAGAAAATTGCCAATTAAAAAAAAATGCATATTTTTGGAGCAAATGATGAGCCCCGGTGTGACCCCATGGCTGGTTTTCTTATATTTATCAAACTATTACATTACAAGGAAGCCCCCTTGAAACGCAAAACCTTGCCTGTGGTGTATAGGGAGCCCTAAGGAGAAACAGGCAACCTTTATACTTTTCAGAGTTATCCATAAAAATAAAAAATTACTGATGCTGCATTTCATTATGGGAGGCAGGACTGTGGTATGTTAATGTGTTCCATTAAATTTATTGTCTTCTTGAAAATGATGATCTTAGAACATACAGCATGGAAGCCCTAATGCAGCACTGCAGAATAGAATATAATAGACTCAAGTTTGGGTTTAGATAACTAGGACCCCACAGGGGAAGGAAACAACTCCTGGTGGGGGACTCAATCATTAGGGGGGTAGAAATGGGGGAGGAAGGGGAGAGGGAGGTAAGGTGCCTTCCTGGTGCCACGGCTTGGAGGAACAGGAAGCGAATCCTCAGGATTGTGGAAGGAGCTGCACGAGGGAGGGAGCTGGATGTCATTGTCCACCTAGGGACAAATGACCTGGCTAGGAATGGGATCAGAGCAGTGCAAGAAGAGTTTATAGAGTTGGGAAGGGGCCTTAGACAAGTAGCGCATACGGTAACCTTCTCGGAGGTGCTGCCTGTCTATGGCAAGGGAGATGCTAGGCACTTCTCACCAGGAATTCAATGAGTGGTTGAAAAACTGGTGTGGAGCTCAGGGTTTGGCTTCATTGGGACTGGGGAGCCACCTGGAGGATGCAGACCTATACTGGTGTGATGGTCTGCATCACATCCAAGGAGACCAGGATCCTAGGTGAGAGGTTTAAATGCTTCATTGGCAAGCATTTAAACCAGCTAAGGAGGAGGCACTGAAAAAGGAGCAGGAATCCGAGCCTCCCACAAAAATATGGTGATTAGTGAGGTAAATACCAAGGTACAGAAGTTATTAGGAGCAGAACAGATTTAAATGTAAAAAAGGCAAAGGCAGTAAGGACAGAAATGGGGCTAAAAGGGTAAGGCTATCAAAAAGTGGAGGGTGATGAGTACCAATGCCCATAGTCTATGTAACAAGCTCCCTGAACTAGTGGCCTTGATGGAAGAGGGTTGCCTGGATATTGTGGCAGTCACGAAACATGGTACACAGAGAACCATGACGGGATGTCAACATACCAGGATACACAATCTACAGGAGGGACAGGGAGGGTAAAAGAGGAGGAGGAGGGTAGCTCTCTGTAAAGGAAGAGATCAAAGCAACAGAACTAAAGAGTAAACAGGGAGCAGATGAGGCACTTTGGGTCACCCTGGAGACAGGAAATGGCACCACAATCCGTATGGGGTTGTTTACAGACCCCATCTCAGGGAGGAATGGACAAGGAATGATAGAAGGCTTTCTTAGAATGGCAGAAAAGGGGAGATATTGTTGATGGGGACCTGAATATGCCAAATGTTAACTGGAGCACCTTTGCTGCAGGCACATCCTAGAAGCAGGGTCATTCTTGATGCCCTGCAGGCACTACCTCAGACAGCTAGTGTTGGAACCCACTCGGAGGGAGCAATCTTAGACCTGGTACTCTCAAATGGGATGGAGAAAGAATCTTGATTTAGAAGGGGTAGCCATCTAGGAACAAGCGACCACCAAACAGTGTGGTTCACGATAAACACAGCCATACAATCAAGCCATACAAAAGCAAGAGTACTGGACTTTAGGAGGGCCAACTTTGGGAAAATGAGAGAGTGCCTCAGAAAAGCACTAGCAAACAGGCAAGAAGGAAGGGTGGAGGAACAATGGGGAGTGATCAAAACAGCCATCACAGAGGCAACAAGCCTTTGTGTAAAGCAAATCAATGAAACACAACGAAGGAAAACGCTATGGTTCTCAAAGAGGTGGCAGGGAAGGTTAAGGAGAAAGGACAGCATTCAGGAAATATAAGGAAACACAGAAGGAGCAGGACAGAGAACTTTATCAGTTAAAGCAGAAAGAGGCTGGGAGAAGACAGTCAGAATAGCAAGGCCCAAACCGGGAAAGGATAGCCAATTCTGTTAAGAAGGGGATAAGACCTTTTATAGGTACATTAGGAGTGAAGAAAGACCAAGGAGGATACTGAAGCTTAATAAAGGGAGGAATGTGGGTAGGGGTGACAGTGAAAAAGCAGGGATACTGAACGAATATTTCTCTCAGTTTTCACAAAAGGAAGAGGAGGAGAGTACCTAAACCAAACAAGAGAAACACTCCGAAGACGGGGGGTTTATACCAGTCCATTTACAGAAGAAAGGGTTCTGAAAGAACTGATAAAATTAAGGTGGACAAAGCAATGGGGCTCTGATGGGATTCACCCAAGAATTCTAAAAGAACTAAGGGTAGAACTAGTGACACCATGACTACTCTCTTTAACAAATCATGGGAGGATGGGGTGGTACCCGAGGACTGGAGGAGGGCAGATGTGATTCCTCTTCACAAAAGTGGAGCAGGACAGAGGCAGGAAACTATAGCCCAGTTAGTTTGACCTCAGTGGTAGGGAAAATGATGGAATCATTTCTGAAGGAAGAATTGTTGAGTACCTAGAGGCCAGTGGGGCACAGGACCCAAGAGCAGCATGGATTCATGATGGGAAGGTAGTGTCAGGCAAGATCTAATAGATTTCTTTGACTGGGTGACCAAAGTAGTAGACCAGGAGGGGCTGGGACATGGCCTACCTAGATTTTAACAAGGCATTTGATACAGTCCACACAAAAGATTAATTCACAAGATAGCCAGCCTTGTAGGTGGGTCCCAAGGTGGTAGCCTGGATAAAAATTGGCTGAACAACAGGGACTAAAGAGGTAGTAGTAAATGGAATACACAGTGAAGAAAGGAGGGTTACTAGTGGGGTACCGCAGGGTTCAGTACTGGGACCGGTCCTTTAATGTCTTTATAAGTGACATTGCAGAGGAACTGGAAGGAAAGTGTGTCTCTTTGCAGATGACGCAAAGATCTGCAACAGGGTTGATACACAAGATGGAGTGGAAAGGATGAGAAGGGTCTTGGCAAGGTTGGAGGAATGATCAAATGTATGGCAGCTCAGATTCAATGCAAAGAAGTGCAAGGTAATGCACATGGGAAACAAAATCCCAGGGGAAGTCTACACAATGGGGGGTGAGATACTGACAACAGTAAAAATAGAAAGGGACCTGGGGGTAATTATATCAGATGACCTAAACGTGGGCAAGCAATGTGAGAAGGCAGTAAGGAAGGCAGGGGATACTGGGATGCATAGGAAGAGGCATCAATAGTAGAAAACAGGAAGTTGTTATCCCGCTGTACAGACAGTTGGTGAGACCCCATCTGGAGTACTGTGTGCAGTTCTGGAGACCCCATCTCCATAAAGACAGAGACAGAGTGGAAGCTGTCAGAGGAGCAACCAAAATGGTGCAGGGTCTGCACCAGAGACATCTGAAGAAAGACTAAAGGAGCTTAATATGTATACCCTAGAGGAAAGGAGGAGAGAGGGACATGATAGAAACTTTCAAGTACCTCATGGAATTAACAAAGTCCAAGAGGGTAGCATCTTCAGAAAAGAGATGTGAACAGGGGACACAATTTGAAGATAGAGGGGGGGCGGCTCACAGGTAATGTGAGGAAGTATTTTTTCACTGAGAGGGTTGTGGATGCATGGAACAGCCTCCCTGAGGAGGTCGTGGAGTCAAAAACAGTGGGAGACTTCAAGAATGCATGGGACAGGCATAAGGCAGTCCTAGTGGGGAGTATGAGGAAGTAAGCTGTTGGTTAACTAGGATCTGCAGCTTATCTGTTAGGTAGAAAAATGGGCAGACTAGGTGGGCCAAGCGGTCCTTATCTGCCGTCAAATTCTATTTTTCTATGTTTCTATGTAGGAAGCCTGCAAAGAATTGCAGCAGGAGGGGCATTGTCTGTGGGAACAGCCCTGACTGGCATCTAAGCCTGCTGGATAGTTAAGTAGGTAGATGCCCACCAGTGGCAGGGAGCACGAAGGTAGACGTTCCCTGGGGAAGGTGACTTATGGTTGGAGGAGCAAAACTTGGGCTCATAAATTATCATGGTGAAGGTGAGGACTTTCCTCTAGCTTCTTGCCCTCCAGTCAGAACCCATCCAAGCCCACCCTCATAAAAGCAGGACTTGGAACTTTGTAGGGTGTTATGGAACTCATTGTCCCATTTAGAGGGAATAACATTTGGGGTCAGGTAGGAATCTTCCATTTTTCCCATTTTTCCCATGAGATTTTCCAGTTTTTACCTTCTCCAGTGAGAATTAACATTAAGCAGTTAGGTAGGGTTAAACCTTGATTGTCACAGTCATGTAAGTGGCAGTACAGTATCATCAGACGGTTTGTACAGTATCATCAGAAGGTTTGTACAGTATCATCAGAAGATTTGTACAGTATCATCAGAAGGTTTGTACAGTATCATCAGAAGATTTGTACAGTATCATCAGAAGGTTTGTACAGAGGGTGAACAGGGAAATTATGCATCTTATGCATCTCTACAGGTAGATCACCCCAGAGGCTTGCAAGAGGTAAGGCCCCAGACAACCTGAGTTCCCTGTTCAAGGAGGAATAGCCTCTTTGGGCATTGGCCATGGGATGCAGTGCCCTCTGATGGCAGAGAGGCACATTGGCAACATGCCCAGAGCCATCCCTCTTGCCCCAGAGGCTGGTTCCCTAGTGAAGGCTTGTACTCATTCAGTTGGCTCCTCTGGGGGAAGGGAATGGGCAATATGACTATGATGTGGCGATGATTGGCTTGATAAATGACTTGCCATGACAACCTTGCTATGCACTTCACACTGACTTGGATATAACTGTTTATTACATACTGTTTAATAAAACATGTCTGTGGCAATTTGTTTTCCAGAGCACATCGTCTGTCTCAGTCTGTTCAGGTAGAGGGAAGGGTTTGTGACCTATAAGACAATGTCATTTACACACCAGTATCTAAAGCGCATAAGAAGGATACTGGAAAAGCAGGAAAATAGAGCATCCTCCACAGGCACAACAACAACCCACACAAAGTTATGGACTTGCTTGTGAGGTAAGAACTTTTAGGAATACACATTTGAAAGTTATTTGTTTAGATCCAGTAAACAAACTGCAGTTGGCATCAGCTGGACACATATGTCATTATGTTTACCCCAAAATTTGAATTTGGGACATTCATGATGAGTGCAAGGTGGAAACTGCAAATTCTGAATTCATGGAAAATTCATTAAATGTTGCAAATTTCAGAAAATGTTCACAAATTTCAACTTTGGTGAAATCTGAATCCCCCAAATGTGTTTGGCAAATTTTCACTCAGTTTTGCAAAATTTTCTGGCTGAATTGCTCAATGATACACGTGAACTGTGCAATGACAGTTCTGCAGAATACCGTAATGCAGTTTAATGCAACAATTCTCAATACATGCAATTATTCTGCAGTTCACAGATCAGTTTGTGGGCTTTCTTTATGTAGTTCAATACAATTAATCCACAATTCATACATTCATTCTGCCATTCTAAGTCTAAATTTCAAGAAGGTTGCCAAAGTGTACCCTGAAATTTCATAGAAGTGAAATTTCCAGTTTAGACAGTAATTCCACCAAATTTTATTTTTGCATATCAGTATTTATAATACTTCTGGGACTCTACTAGGGGAGGGTTTAGAGTTAGGATAGTGAGTAGAACCCATGTTTCCCACATGGTAGTGCAAGGAGCTCCTGGCAGTGCCATGGGCAGTGGCTTTTCATCTAGTTTCTTGGGATGGACACTTAATATGGCTCTAGATACTTTCTTTCAAGTAATCTAGGGGCAAAACAAGTTAACTGCTTTATTTCCCCCCTGTGTTACAAAGAACAAAACTAGAAGCAGCGTAAATAGAATCTATACATTCATAAAGTATAAGCTAACTAAGGCAATTCATCATTTCTATTTTTAAAGGCCTATAGTTAACTATACTCACCATTTCCCACTGATGTAAGAATGACTCACAGCCATGACATTTTAAAAAGATGATCCAGTCACTAGCATAAAAGTATACAAAGGGCATCTGCAGAATTCATCTACACAGTGTTCCCCCCAAAATGTAAATTTTAAGCCATTCTGTTCTTTATTACTTTGAGTTTAATCCACAAAGCTAGCCCAGATGTTGAGCTCCTCACTCTTGAAGTGGCACACCACAAGCTTTATTCACAGCCTCCAGCCTCCCCTCCCCAGTCACGTCCCTCAACTTGGAAACCATAGATACATAGAAAATTATGACAGACAAAGGCCAACCGGCCCATCCAGTTTGCCTGCATTGCCTGACTACTCTGTTCCAGCCCTAGTGATCAGCCTGTCCTCCATCTATTCACTTCCACTTCTAACTAAGGCCATATGTCTGTCCCATCCCATTTTGAAACTGCCCACAGCTCCACTTGTCCACCACTCTTTTGGTGAAAAAGTGTTTCCGGACATGCTTCTTAAAACTCCCACCTGCTGTCTTCAGTAAATTTTGCCTTGTCCCTGTGTTTATGCTAGGGCCCAAAGGGCATATCAGGGCAGAGCAGGGCTCGATGATGGCATCAAAATCAGATGTCCAGATCAGCAATCTAGTGGATCTCCTGTTTTGTGTGTAGCAGGGGACTGTGGGATATGGCAGACCTCCAAGGATTTCTGTATTTCATATTTCAAGATTCCATCAATTAACGTATTAAGTGGAGGATCTCAGTGCTCCATACTCTGATGATGCGTTAGGGTTCAACAGATGAGATGGGTTATCATGTATCTCATACCTGAGTCTTGCTTGATCCAGTGTGGTGTTTTGCGTTTGAATGCTTCCAAGGCTGGATGAGCTTAAGTCAAGGCTGGGGTACCTTTAAACATGATGTTAAGATGTGCAGAGACTGATGGAGCCACCTTCATTAAAGAGCTAGCGGAACCAAAATTGGCAGACAGAAAAATTACACAAATTCTAAGCAGAAGTCAGTTGTAACATTTTCTTTCCGAGTAACCCCCCAATAAATGGGAGTTCCCAAAAGTCTTCCCAGAGCTTGCCTGATTGCTCACAGTCTAGATGGTGTTCGGCGTTAAAGCCGTTTGAATGTTATTGCAGTGAGTGCTTTTGGATCCTCCATGTACTGTTTCTTTAAGGGTTGCCAGCCTGCAGTCATAATTAGTTTGAATGGGGGGACTGTGTGTTTCTATGCCCGAGTCCCACCCGGGCTGCTGTCTAATTGCTCCATTTCTGCTATCGGTAAATGTGCAGAGTGAGCCCTTTTAAAAGATGCAACTGATTCCTGGTAGATAATTTATATAGTAGTAAAAATGTAGTTTGTTCTAACCTGCTTTTCTTGCAGCCAGGACTGTTTCTGTTTAGCTACACCATTTTGGTCCCGGACTGCTGAGTGGGACCAATCAGTTCTTGGGACTCTCAAATGGACCTGCTGAAATGGGGCTGTGTGGAGCAAGACTCTGGCAGTTGTAGTTTCTGGACTGTTGGTGCCTTTTTGCACCTATAGAGGGAGCCCTGCTGTGACTGACATCTGAACCAACCAACCAAACCTTTTGGATCTGAGTGAAAGCCCCTGAGCTGTCTGTTGGCACACCAGATTCAAGTTGGGAGCTGGAGAGAGAAGGCGCTCTGAGTGTGCCAGTGGCCGTTTGGCTCCGTAGTTCACGAGGGAGAACTGTGGAAGGCCTGATTCCTGGCCTATTAGCCTGCTATCTGCCCTGAGAGGGAGAAAAGGACGTTTTCAGACTGAATCCGAATTTGTAGAGAGTAAAGCAAGCAGCTGAATTATTACCAGGCTCACCCTGTAGAAGACCGAAGATTTTTTTGAAAGCGATCGGCCTGTCAGGACTCTAGCTACTGAAGTGCTCCTGGGTTTAGCAGTGATATTTGCGATCGGGACGAGGACACACCTGCCCGGTACAGTAAACTTTCTTTACATATGAATGTGCTATGTGCTGGATGGGGATCGCGATCTGTTTTCCCCCTTTGCTGTAAACTGTGTGCTATCACTGGAAGTTGCTTTCCCAGCAAGAATCAGAATGAATCTGTGCTGCCTGCTGCAGATAGGCTCTGCCATGAGGGTCTTGTCTCACTACCCTGCTGCACAGAAAAGTTCCATCGACGAAGGGCCAGCCCCTTACACCTTGCTTGAATAAGAACAGACTCAAAGCAACTTGTGTGGACCCTGCTGCCTCTGGCAATCCAGAGAGATCACCCATCAGCCCTCCTGTGTTTAGCCTGGATACCGTGAGTAATTATCAGGGTAGCTCCCTGCAACTTTTGTCTAATCAAAGTGTGTCATCTGATTGCCTTGTGTTTTCTTTTCATGAACTGAGACATCCTGCTCCGGATTACAAATTGTGTGTGTGCATGTTCTTTTTCCATCACAGGGCCCCAACCAGCTGCAATGGAAATGGCTAGCCCCCTTTATCCATCCTGGGTACATAGAGAGTGTGACTATATGGGGCTCTGAGTGCATGCACAGCAGTGTGATTATTAGTGTGATTAAGCCAATTAATCTGATTTTCCCCCTCCTTGTTACAGTCCCCCTGAATAAATCGGATCTGTTTTTTTCTGCAATTTACATTGAATGTGGTGTCAGTTTATGTTTAAGGTATTGCACTGTTGCTGTTGTACTACATCACCTTATTTTACAGGGGGTCCCTAGAGTCAAGCTGAAGGAACCAGTCATGGGAGTAAGTGTCAAGTACAAGTGTATGTGGTTTGCATAACTGGGGTATTGGGAAGGTTATTTCTGTGTACTGTGTGGGCCACTAGTGGGAGATAAGCGGGGTCACAGTGTCCCAGAAGGCTGTGGCCTGGTTAGCGTAACCCAAACCAACCCTGACCTTTGGGTGGAGGCACCCATTTCAGAACTCAGGCCCCTTAACCTGTTAGTACGCAAGCAGGCAGGGGTAGTAGGCCTTGGGATAGTGCCACCTAGGGGTTACATCTGAAGTATTTTTCTTTCTCTTTTTGCTTGTTAGAAAGTTTCCTATGTGATAATAATGTGCTGGATGTGTGGAATAGCTCTCAGCCTGGCAGCTAACATATCTATCTCTGTTCCCTCCACCACATCATCAGCATTGTGATCTCACTGACAGTGACATCAAAGGTGAAAAACCTGGCACCTACTGAGTGACAGTTCCTAAGCAGCAGTGATCTCACAGTGAGGTCACAATGCTGATGATGTAATGGGAGTAACAGAGCTAGATACGTCAGCTGTCAAGCAGAGTACTGTTCCACACATCACACCTACTAGCATCAGGTAAATGATCTTCTAATTAACCTAACAGAAAAGAAAAAAATTCCTCAGATATAAAAGGTAATGGTTGACTGCTTTAAAAAGCAATATTAGTTTTAGGTCAGTACACTAGCTCTTTAAAGTAGGAATAATATGACTTATTTGATAAACTACCATACCGAATGAATTGGATCCCTAGACCTAGCTGTAAATATATGGATGAACTTTCACAGTTTATGTAAGTGAATATGTTGTGCACTACTGTCTTGAGTGGGATTTACTGAGTACCAAGATACAGATCCAGGAATAAAAATAAATGTTTCACTGTGAGGGACACCTTCCATTGAATGCAGCCCTAGGCAGGGAGGATCCCAGGGCATCACCTAAGAGTTTACTACCCCACCTGTGCTGGTGCTCTTGTCAAGATAGGCAGGGAATGGGGGGGGGGTTTAAGGGCAAGGAGTCACACATTATCTTTTGCCCTTATGGTCATCCACTGCAGATGCCTACTCTAACTGCAGACATAATTTATAATACTTAGGTTGTGATAACATAATCTGTTGTTGTTGTGGAAGAGAGGGCTATGGCTTCAGTTAGGGAATAAAGCATCAAGAACAGATGTACTCGACGGGCCAGTAAGAATGTTTTCATACAAATACTTCTAATAGCAAAGAATGCTAAGGCTAAAAGTTTTTTTTTATTTACACGTTTATTCCCTCCTGCTGGATACACTTCAGCCCTCTGTGTGAAACTCCTGCCCTGCATGCTGCCCATGGGTGCAGCAACCTTCCTCTTCTGCTGCCAGTCCTAACTGCCATCCTATGCAGTGAAATCCCATGGTAAAACCCCTCATAGTGGCACACAGGCCATTGACCCAATGATACTATACATGTTCTGCACCGGGGGCGGGAGTTGGATACAGTCACAGTTATGGAGTGGGCTAGTGTGGCCAACATTTGGTATCTAGAGAAGTTTTTCTTCCCCTTTTTAAATTTCACCCTTTATACTTTGACATCAAACATTGGTTCAACTTCTCACACTGGTCTGTGGTGGTGAGGTGATGTCATGTGGTCTCCCACCATGTCAAGGATGCCTTCTGACCACTAGAGGTGTAACCCCCCCTGCAAATGGGGGTTCCCAAAAGACTTCCAGGAGCTTGCTTGAATGCTCCAAGCCTGAATGGTGTTTGGCGTTTAAGCCATTTATCAGTGAGTGTTTTTAGAGCCTCTGGTACTGTCTCTTTAAGAGCTGTCTGCTTGCAGACATAATTAGTTTGTATGGGGACTGTGTGCTTCTCTGTTTGAGTACCACTGAGCTGCTGCCAATTCACTCCATTTTGCAGTCACTAGGAGTGCAAAGGAACCTATCTGAAAGATGTAACTGTTTGCCAGAAATCATTTACAGTAATAATGAAATTACAGTTTGTCTAACCTGCTTTCTTTGCAGTCAGAACTGTGTCTGCCTAGTTCCCATTCTGGTTTTGAACTGCTGAACTGGACCAATCAGTGTGGGTAAGCTAGCTCTAAAATGGTGCCTTGGACAAATCAGAACTTGGACTCATAATCTGAGCCAGCCACAAGAGGATTGTATGGGCAGTGACTCTGGGAGATGTAGTTTAGACTTGAGCGCCTTTTGGGCCAACAGCAGCAGTCTATTGTGAGTGACAGCCAATCCAGTCAAGAACTGGGAGGAACTCAAAGGAAGTGCCCGGTTTTGTCTGTTGGAGTTTCAGTTTAGCTCTGGGAGTGAAGGGGAAAGAAACCCTGTGCTCCTTCAGTGCACAGTTTCAGTCAAAAAACGTGTGTAAGGCCCAGAGTTACGGTCTGCAGCTTGTGTAACTGCTTGTTAGGACTGAATCCGTCCTGTGAAAAGAATCAAAGGATCTCTGAAGAGTAGAAACCAGGCTCACCCTGTAGAAGACTGGAGAAATTGTTGAATTGCACTCGGTCTGTCAGGAACTGAATCTGCTGTGTGTTCTCCCGGGTATTGTGCAGTAATTGCGATTGGGATAGAGAAGCAGCCTGCCTGGTATAGTACTTTCTTTTTTACCATATAAATGTGTGAAGAGTCTTATGGAGCTCAAGAGTAGCCCTGCTGACGTTGAAGGACCCTATCTTGTTTGGAGGTCGTGAGTACTAATTCAGGGCCGCTCCCTGTTGAATTGCCACATTAAATCCAAATGGAATCACTGTACTGCTGACTGTTTAAACTAATTTTCTTTTCACTGTGTAAAGGGCCCTACCAGCTGCCACGGTTTGGACTAGCCACTAGGGCTTGGGTACCCAGGGACAGTAACTGGTAGGGATAGGCCTGCACAGAGCCATAGGTAGATAGTAAAGTGATAAGCTAATTAACCTGATTTCCCTGTCCTTGTTATATCCCCTAAATAAATCAGAGCTGCTTGTTTCAGCAAAGTTATACTGCCTGAGGTATTTGTCTATGTTAAAGTACTGTACTGTGATTGTTGCCTGTATCTTATTTCACAGGAGGTCCCAGTGCCGGAACTAGTCCTGGGGGTAAGTGTATACTGTGAAGGTAATTCTGATATATTGTGTGGGCCACTAGTGGGAAGAAAGGGGTTGCAGTGTCCCAGAGGGCTGTGACCAAGTAAGTTTAACTATTGCAAACCCTGACCTCTGGGTGGAGGCACCCGCCATTGGATCCAGGCCCCTCAACCTGTTAGTGGCAAATCAGGCAGGGGTAGTAGCCCCTGGGATAGCGCCATCTAGGGGTTACAGAGGTATAAGACAAAGCCAAATGCTTTATACCACAAGGGTTAAATTAATGACGGTAACCTAACCCTTGGCAATATTGAACAAAACACTTTTTTAATGAACGTTTTTATAGTTAACATTCTAATTATTTTATTAGTGCAACAGGGCAGTGGGTAGAGCAAACTGGATTCTGGGGTGTATAGGAAAGAGGAATCAGCAACAGAATCAGGAAGGGATCCTTCTCCTGTATAAGTCCCTTGTTTACCCCTACCTAGAATACTGTGCAAGATTCTAGCGCCCACACCTGTGGAAGGACTGTGTGGTAGCAGGGAAATGGCTGTCAATTATAGGCCAGTCAGCCTGACATCGGTGGTGGATAAGTTAATGGAGTCACTTCTGAAGGAAAGCATTGTGACATATCTTAACTCCAGTGGGTTAAAAGGCCTGAGGCAGCATGGATTCACAGAGTGGGGGTGGGGGGGGTCATATCAAAAGAATATGACAGATTTCTTTGACTGGGTGACCAAGAAATTAGATCAGGGTGGAGCAGTGAATGTGGCCTACCAAAATTTCAATATGGATTTCAACACCATTCCACATAGGAGGCTAGTAAGCAAGCTGGATAGCTAAGGTACTGCTCCAAAGGTGGTAAACTGGGTAAGAAATTGGTTAGGGGATAGCCGTAGAGGGTGGGAGTAAATGGAGTTCACTCTGAGGAAGGGAAGCTGACCAGTGGGGTGCCTCAGAGATTAGTGCTGGGACCAGCCCTCTTTAATGTCTTTATAAGTGACATTGCAGAGGAGCTGGAAGGCAAGGTCTGCCTCTTTGCAGAAGACACCAACATCAAGAATAGAGTGGACACTCCAGGGAGTGGTGGAAAGGATCAGCAGAGACCTGAAAAAAATGAAGGAGTTGTCAATGGCACAGCAGCTGAGCTTCAACGTGAAAAAGTGCAAAGTAATGCACTTAGGGTGCAAAGTACCCAGGGCAGAGTACATAATGGGAGGAGTGGCACTGATGACCACTAAGCAGGAAAGAGACCTGAGGGTAATCATATCAGATGATCTAAAGGTGGCCAGGTAATGCGACAAGACAGTTGAGAGGGCTAATGGGATACTGGGGTGCATAGGGAGAGGTATCACCAGTCGAAACAGGGAGGTAGTATTGCTTCTGTATAGATCGCTAGTAAGACCTCACCTAGAGTACTGTGTCCAGTTCTGGAGACCACAGCTCTGGAAGGACATAGATAGAGCGGATGCAGTCCAGAGGAGAGCAACTAAGATGATGCAGGGTCTGCACTTGAAGCCCTATGAAGAAAGACTTAAGGTCCTCAGTATGTACGCCCTGGAAGAGAGGAGAGAAAGCGAGGGGATATGATAGACACCTTTTAATATCTCATGAGGGGAAATAAGGTATAGGAGGGAGGTATTTTTCAGGAAAAAAGGTGCTGAAGAACATAGAAACATAGAATTTGATGGCAGATAAGGATCATTTCACCCACCTAGTTTGCCCATTTTCCCTACCTGTTTCATGTATCGCAGATCCTAAATGATCTGCGGCTAACCGTTCTTTCCTATTACTAGAGTTCCTTTATGTCTGTTTGTTCCATGTGTTTTTGAATTCCTCTACCATTTTTGCCTCTGCAATCTCTGTCAGGAGGCTGTTCCATGGATCCACCACCCTTTCTATGAAAAAATACTTTCTCATGTTATCCCTAAGTCTACCTCCCTCTATCTTCATATCATGGCCCCTTGTTCTTGAACATCTTTTTTTTTTAAATATGCTACTCTCTTGTACCTTATTTACATCCTTGAGGTATTTGAAAGTCTCTATAATATCCCCCCCCTCTCTCTCCTCTTCTCCTGGGAATACGTAATGAAATCCTCCAGTCTCCTCTCATATGACTTTCGGTGCAGCCCCTGCACTATTTTTGTCACCTTTTGTGAACTGTTTCTGCTCTGTCTATGTCCTTCTGGAGATGTGGCCTCCAGAACTGGACACAGTGCTCTAGATGAGATCTCACCAATGTTCCAAACAGTGGCATCACCACCTCCTTCCTTCTGTTGGAAATACCTCTCCGTATGCATCCCAGCATCATACTTGCTCTCCTCACAGCCTTCTCACATTGTTTGGTAACCTTTAGATCATCATATATGATTACTCCCAGGTCACTTTCCTATTTGGTGGCTGTCAGTACCCCCTGCCCCATCATGTACTCCTCTCCTGCATTTCTGTGCCCCAAGTGCATGATCTTGCACTTCTTTGCACTGAATCTTAGCTGCCACACCCTTGACCACTCCGAAAGCTTGCTTAGGTCCCTTCTCATTTTCTTTACCCCTTTTGAAGTATCAACCCTGCTGCAGATCTTTGTGTCATCTGCAAAGAGACACACCTTCCCTTCCAGCCCCTCTGCAATGTCACTTATGAAGACACTAAGGAGGACTTGTCCAAGCACTGATCCCTGCAGGACCCCGCTGGTCAACCCCCTCTCTATGGCTTGAACTTCATTCACCACCCCCTCTGTGTCCTATCACTCAGCCAATTTTTGACCCAGTTTACCACCCTGATACTCACTCCCAGGCTGCCCAGCTTGTTTACTAGCTTCTTATGTGGGATGGTGTCGAAGGCCTTGCTGAAATCCAGGAAGGCCACATCCACCGCCCCTTCCTGATCCACCTCTCTAGTCGCCCAGTTAAAAAAATTTATCAGATTTGTTTGTCAAGATCTTCCCACTGTGAGTCCATGCTACCAGGGATCCTGTGCTCCACTGGATTAGAGATATATCACAAACCTTTCTTTTAGAAGTGATTCTATTAGTTTCCCCACCACCGAGGTCAGGCTGACTGGTCTATAATTGCTAGACTCCTTCCTTTTCCCAGTTTTGTGGAGAGGGTCTAGATTCGCCTTCCTCCAGTCCTTTGGTACCACACCTGTTCCCAGTGAACTGTTGAACATGGCAGACATGCTATGAAGCTGAAGGGAGGTAGATTCAGGAGAGATGTGAGGAAGTACTTTTTCTCAGAAAGGGTGGTACATTCCTGGAACTGCCTTTCGGCAGAGATGGTGGGGGCAAAAACAGTGGTGGGGTTCAAGAATGCATGGGATAGGCATCAGGAAAACTTAGGGAAGGTGGTGTGGGTGAATGGTCTAGGATTCAAGTAGGATTTGCGGCGATGCTATAGGCAGGGAAAATGACAGACTAGGTAGACCAAGCAGTGCTTATCTGCTGGCAGATTCTGTGCTTCTATGTTTCTATGTGGCAGGGTGGAGGAAGTGCAGAGGAAGGTGCCCAACATGATCCAGGGGCAATGGGGGAAAACATATGAGGAAAGGCTGAGAGACGTCACTAGGGACATGATATAAATGTATAAATGTCTCCATGGGATAAACAGGGTAAATTACAATGAGTTATTCACCTTAAGTTCAAACGCAATCACAAGATGTACGCTACTGAAGTTGGCTGGAGGAAGTTCAGAAGGGACATCTGAAAATAAGTTTTCACAGTAAGAGTTCTGGGTAGATAAAAAAGACTCCTAAGTGAGGTGGTTTGTGCTAAAAAATTGGGGATTCAAACAAAGGGACGGGTAGCCAATGGTGCCATCCCCCACATATTAGGAAAGGTTGGGCAGACTTGATTGGCCCATGGGTCTTTTTCTGCCATCATATTCTAGGTTTGCAGGTTTATCGTACATCAAGGTTTTCAGATGTTAACATAACCCAGCTAGAATGTTGTAAGCCAGTCACATTGCTCCGTTCCCATGCAATGTTTTGTAAATGCATACAAGCTAAATTTGAGCCTGTTTTGCCAAGAGAGAGGTAATGTTGCCCAGGATTTTGGGATAATTCTCAGAAACAGAACGACTTTATACATAGTACTTTTTGAATGCTACTACTACTCCCCATTGATATGAAAGGTAAGGTAAGTATAACCCTAGCTTGCTGCACTCCATGGATTGAAAGTGGTAAACAGGTTTTGGGGGCAGGGGGGCCAGGAGCTGATGGATGCTACGGCCGTCACTGGCTATAATCTTTGAATGCTCCATTTTTTCAGCAGCCTGCTGAAGGTTGGGGGGGGGGCAGCCTGCTGAAGGTTGGGGGAGGGAGTGATTGATTGCAGCAGCACTTTCATTACAGTACATTCTGCCCTGTTGTCAGCATTCTGCTCCTCATTCCAGTGTCTCTCCTGAGTCATCAGTATTGGTGTAATGGACTGGAACCAGCAAGGTGAATGGTAATTACTTATTGAGTTTCTTACAGCACAGATGAGAATGGGACTTATTAGGTTGGCAGTAATGGAAATCTGTGTTTAAACGCTTGATACTTTAAGCAGGCTGCAATGTCGGAACCTGGAACTATTGATTATTTGAGCTTCAGACTGCATCAGCCCTAGTATGCAGTTGGGTTTTTGATATTTACTTCTAGGCCTACAAATGCAGGGATAATGCATACAACCGTATAGTACATTACAAAAGTATGGGGGAAGGGGCACTGATAGTCATTATAAGTAATCCCAGTGCTACACTTCTCGGCTGCCATTAACCTAATGATGTCAGTATGAATTTGCTCCCTGTATCAGCATCAGGCTGATAATACTGCATTATAGAGACCATCCAAACCAAGGACAATGCTGTCACCCTGAGATTGATAACACCACATTGTTCCTCCATCTGCTGAAGCTGCAATGTCACTTTGTACTGTTCCTAGGACTATAGATTAATGATTTCACTAGAAGTTGCTCTTCGGTTCCTACCTCGTCTGCTGATTGTATCACAGTGCTTCACTTATCCACATGAGGCTGAGGCTGTCACAGTGTACCTTCTGAGTTCTGCATGCTGATGATGTCATCATGATGCAGTGTTCTTGCCTTCTTGTTGAGGCTACTATGAGTGTTTCTAAGTCAGGCAAGATCTGGGGCTTGCCATTGCTATCTATTTATCCATATGATACCTTTTTGCATTCCTACTGTGGCGACAACCTGCTTTTTGTCATTTCTACAGCTACTGTAGTTTATACAATGACAGTAAGAAAATGAAGTATGGAATTGACTTAACCACTTCATGTGACTGTGTGGTAAAATTTGTCTTACCACATGGCTGGATGGCAATTAAATTAGCGGTTGTCTTTTACACTTACAGTGAAGCCAGTTAGATGCAATGCACTAGCTTGCAGCAAATGACTTGTCACAAAATTCTGCATGACAAAAGGGCTCAACTGCCATTGAGTGACATGGTTCCCTGCAACACACTGCAGCATTTTGTAATATACTGCAGCATTACTGCACTGCATCCTGGTTGGCACCACTGACGTGTTTTATTCCAATACTATTCTGCCTGAACGCCATTTTATAAGTGTGATAAGCCATTCTAGGGTGTGCTGTGACACAGACCTGATTGCACTTCCTACGTGGTTGAAGGAACTTGGCAGTGCCTCATGCCAAACAGTTCTTCAGGGGTGTGTGGTAAGATTGTCTTTCCACATACCCTATTGTAGGTTAGGGCTCACATGTTCACCTTGTTACAGGTTATTTGTAACCTGCTTATCTCTGGTGCTGTCATGACACAGTTCCTTTGTTGCAGCCTGAAGCAGAACAAGTAGTGCACAGTGTCCAGCCACAGACAAGAGGGCCAGCCAAATGCTGTGGAGCGTCAAAAGAGGGGTGACCGGAACAGCAGAGGAAGCAACCCTGTCATTATATAAGCCCGTGGTCAGAGCCCATGTAAAGTTCTGTATGCCATTCTCTCCTCTCCAATACAAAAAGAACATTGAGGCATTCAAGGGGGTGAATGCAAGGCCACCAAAATGATCAGAGGTGTAGAGAACAAAAGCTATGAGGAGAGTCTTTATTCCCTTAACATGTTAACCCTGGAGAAAAGGAGGCTGGTAGAGTGCATGATCTCAGTCTTCTGCTTGGCAATGGACATAGAAAAGATCAATTTGGTGCTCTCCAGCAGGATACACAGGGACATGCCCTGAAACTCAGAGGTAGGAAATATAGGGGTAATGTTAGGAGGCACTTTTTCTCCCAGAGGGTGGTGAAAATATGGAACAGCCTATCTGTGGAGTCAGAGGATTTGATGACAGCATAGGCCTTCAAGGTAATCCTAGACAAACTGCCAATTACCAAAGAAATTACAGGGCATGCTGAGTAGTAGAATGGGTGACTATCCTTATAAATTAATAAATGGCTGCACTACATACTTACTTATGAAGAATGTATGTGGTGGTGGTGCGCGGGGGGGCTAATGGATCTTGAGTCCCTTCCATCCTTAATTTACTCTGTTACTATGTTACAGCTTACATACTTAGGTCTGATTATGTCACGGTGCATACTTTCAATGACAGGGAAATGTTAGAAGCAATTAGTGAGATGACTAACAAGGGAAGGTGTTACTGGTGGGGGACCTCAATACACCAGATGTAGATTGGAGCCTTCCTGCCACAGCTTCAGCTAGGAGCAGGGACATCCGGACTCTCCACAGGGGACGTTCCTCAGGCAAATAGTCAGTGAACCCACTCCTGATAGGGCACTACTGGATCTGGTGCTTACAAATGGGGAGAGCATTGAGGATGTCAAGGTGTAAAGCCATCTGGGGACTAGTGATCATCGTGCAGTGTGGTTCCACATAAGAACAGCTGCAAAATCCAACCACATGATGACGAGAGTCCTGGACTTCAGAAGGGTTGATTTCCTAAAGATGGGGTAATGCCTCAGGAATAACCTGACAGGGGGGTGAGCACCTGGAAGGGGTGGAGGACAAGTGGGCCAAACTACAAGAGAGAGTAGTGAAAGCAACAAACCTATGTGTCAAGCAGCTGAGCAAACATAAAAGAAAGAGGAGACTGCTGTGATTCTCCAAAGAGGTGGCAGAAAAAGTAAAGGCTAAAGGAATAACATTCAGAAGGTATAAGAGGACCCTGAGAGAGGAGGATAGGGCAGAATATCTGGTAAAACAAAGGGAGGCAAGCAAAGCTGTAAGAACTAAAAAGGCACAGACTGAGAAAAGAATAGCTCAGGGAATATCACAAGGGAACAAGACATGTTTCAGGTATGTGAGCGAGAAAAGGAAGACAAAGGGAGGGGACTGTGCGGTTAAAGATGGAAAGGGGTGATTGTACAGAGGAGGATCAAGAAAAGGCAGATATCTTGAATAAATACTTCTGCTTGCTATTCACAGTAAAAGGGGAGGTGGAGAGACCTCAAAATGGAACTAGGGACTTTGAGGGGACGGATGTGGACACCAATCTGTTTTCTGAGGAGAATGTCTGAAAAGCCTGGCTAACCTGAAGGTAGACAAGGCTCTGGGGTCAGACTGGGTACATCCAAGGGTGCTGAGGAAGCTCAAAGAGGTACTGGCTGCATTTCTGACAGACTAAATTAACAGATCACTGGAGACTGGCGTGGTTAAAGGGGACCAGAGAAGGGCAGAGGTAGTCCCACTTCAAAAAAGTGGTAGCAAGAAGGAGGCTGCCAATTATAGGCCTGTCAGCCTGACATCAGTGGTGGGCAAGTTGATGGAAACACTACTCAAGGAAAGGATAGCAACATACTGTAGAAGGTGATGGCAGATAAGGACCGTGTGGCCCACCTACTGTAGTCTTCCCCTTTTCTCTACCTAATGCAATACCACAGACTCTAGTTGATCTGCGGCTTACTCTCTCTTCCCAATTGTGAGAGTGCTCTTATGACTATCCCATGCATTCCTGAATTCCCCAACCATTTTTGCCCCCACCACCTCTGCAGAGAGGCTGTGAAAAAGTACTTCCCCACGTTGCCCCTGAGCCTACTCCCCTCTAGCCTCATATCATGCACCCTTGTTCTTGTATATCTTTTCTGAAAAAGAAATACAGAATCACACATACCCCCATGATGCAAAGCATCATGGGTTGTATATGCAAATTACCATGACATTTTAGGCTGATTCAGCTTTAAGCAGAAATGCATGGTGCCAAAAGGCATCTCACATAATCTGCAAAGGGTGCACACAGAAGACACAGACATGTGTTTTTTCCCACCCATGACTCATCATCATCATCACTGTGCCTCATCTGCATGACACCTGAGGGGAAATGAACCAGCTGCCCTAAGTTAGTCTTATGGGTTTGGGTCATGGCGAGCCCCCAAAAAACAAAAAACAAGCTAAAAGACAAAGAACCTTAGTGCAAAAGCACTGAGGCAAGGGTTGCACCATAGGGCATTGGCCATAAAACCAAGTTTCAAAGAAATACAAAATCACACATACCCCAAAATTGCAAAGTATTATGGGCTGTATATGCAAATCACCATGACATTTTAGACTAGTTCAGCTGGTTCTTTTCTGAAAGATGCTACCCTCCTGTCCCTTGTTTATACCCCTGATGTATTTGAGTGTCTCTGTCATATCCCCTTTTCTCTCCTTTCCTCCAGTGAAAACATATTAAGGTCCTCTAGTTTTTCCTCATATGACTTTTAGTGCAGTCCTTACACCATTTTTGTTGCCCTTCTCTGGACTGCCTCTATTTTGAGTATGTCCTGCTGGAGATGCTACATCCAGAACTGGACACAGTACTCCAGATGAGGTTTCACTAGTGACCTGTACAGTGGCATAACCACCTCCCTTTTTCTACTGGGTGATATCTCTCTCTATGCACCCTAGCATCCTATGGGCTCTCCCCACGGTCTTCTCACATTGTTTGGTTGCCTTTGGGTCATCAAATATGATTACCTCCAGGTTCCTTTCTTGATTGGTGTCTGTCAGTACCTCTGCCCCCATCTTGTACTCATCCCTTGGATTTCTGTACCCCAAATGCATGATTTTGCACTTCTTTCCGTTGAATAGATTCATTTGACTGGGTGACCAAAGTAGTAGACCAGGGAGGGGCTGTGGACATGGCCTAACTAGACTTTAGCAAGGCATTTGACACAGTCCCAGACAAAAGATTAATAAACAAATTAGCCAGCCTGGGAGTGGATCTTAGGGTGGTAGCCTGGGTAAAAAATTGGCTGGACAACAGGAAACAGAGGGTAATAGTAAACAGAGTCCACTCCTAAGAAAGGGGGGTTACTAGTGGGGTACTGCAGGGTTCAGTACTGGATCTGGTCCTTTTTAATGTTTTTATAAGTGACATTGCAGAGGGACTACATGGAAAAGTATGCCTCTTTGCAGATGACACAAAGATCTGCAACAGGGTTGATGCACAAGGTGTGGTGGAAAGGATGAGAAGGGATTTGGCAAGGTTGGTAGAATGGTCAAAAATATGGCAGTTTAGATTCAGTGCAAATAAGTGCAAAGTAATGCACCTGGGAAACAAAAACCCAGTGAAAGAGTACACAGTGGGAGGGAGGTATTAACAATAAAAATGGAAAGAGACCTGGGGGTAGTCATATCAGATGACCTAAAGGTAAGCAAGCAATGTGAGAAGGCAGTAAGGATGGCTAGGGGGTTACTGGAATGTATAGGAGAGGCATCACCAATAGAAAACAGGAAGCTGTTATACTTCTGTACAGACAGTTGGTGAGACCCCATCTGGAGTACTGCGTGCCTTTCTGGAGACCCCATCTCAGCAAGGACATAGACAGGATGGAGGCAGTCCAGAAGACGGCAACTAAATTGGTGCAGGGTCTGCAAAAGAAGCCATATGAAGAGAGACTAAAGGAGCTTAACATGTATACCCTTGAAGAAAGGAGAAAGAGGGGGACATGATAGAAACTTTCAAGTACCTAAACGGAATAAACAAAGTCCAAGAGGGCAGCATCTTTCAGAAAAAGAGATGTGCAAGAACAAGGGGATACAATTTAAAGATGGGGGGTGGCTCAGGGGCAATATGAGGAAGTATTGTTTCACAGAGAGGGTGGCGAACACATGGAATGGCCTTTCTGAGGAGGTCATGGGGTCAAAAACAGTGGGGAATTCAAGAATGCATGGGACAGACATAAGGCAATTCTGAGGGAGGTGTTAGGAGGAAGTAGAATGTTGGTTAGCTAGGATCTGCAGCTTATCCAATAAGTAGGGAAATGGGCAGACTAGGTGGGTCAAGTGGTCCTTATCTGCCATCAAAGTCTATATTTCTAGTGTTTCTATGAATCTTAGCTGCAACACTCTAGAGTCTAGACCACTCCTCAAGCATGTTTAGGTTCTTTTTAATTTTTCCACTCCCCCCGGATTGTCACCCCTACTGTAGTTCTCAGTGTCATCTGCAAAGAGACATACCTTCCTCTCCAGCCCCTCTGCAATGTCACTTACGAAGACATTAAAGAGGACTCGGCCCAGCAGAGATCCCTGTGGCACCCTGCTGATCACCCCCCTCCTCGGATTGAACACTATTTACCGCCATTCTCTGTGTCCTCTCACTCAACCAGTTTCTGACCCAGTTTACCACCTTGGGACCTACACCCAGGCTGTCCAACTTATTTACCAACCTCCTATGTGGGACAATATCAAAGGGCTTGCGGAAATCTAGGTAGGCCACCTCCACCGGCCCTCCCACTGCTCTGGTCACCCAGTCAAAGAAATCTATCAGATTTGTTTGACAAGACCTTCCCACTGTGAATCCACACTGCATCAGATCCTGAGCTCCACTGGATTCAAGAAAAGCCACAATATTTTCCTATAGCAGTGACACCATTTATTTCTCCACCATGAAGGTCAGGCTGACTGGTCTGTAGTTTTCAACCTCCTCCCTGTTCCCACTTTTCTGGAGAGGGACTACATTTGGCCCTCTCCAGTCCCCTGGAACCATCCCTGTCTCTATAGATTTGTTAAATAGGGCTGTTAGTGGTGCTGCCAGCACCCAAGTTATTTTAATATTCTGGGATGTATACCATCCTGCCCCATAGCCTTGTCCCTTTCAGATTCTCGAGTTCCTTTAGAACTCTTTCCTCCGTAAACAGGCTGGTGTCCACCTCTCTCCCATCGGTGCTCCTATCACCCAATAGTGATACTTCTCCTTCTGCTTCTTCTGTGAATACTGAAAAAAAAAATTTGTTCAGCATTGTTGCGTTTTCTAGGCCCCCCTCCACACTCCTCCTCCCTTTTTAACCTCACAATCCGATCCCGTGTCTTTTTTCTTTCACTAATGTACCTGAAAAAGGTTTTGTCTCCTTTCTTAATTGCCTGTGCTATTTTTTCCTCCGTTTGCGCTCTTGCGCTTCTCACTGCTTTCCCCATCTCCATCTGCTTTTCCAGATACAGTTCCCTGTCTTTCCCCATCTGCGTTTCCTTTTACCTCCTGAAAGCTAATCTTTTCTCTCTTACCTTCCTGGCCACATCCTTTGAGAACCATAGTGTTTTTTTATTTCTCTTTGTTTTGCTTAGTTGCCTAACACAAAGGCTTGTTGCCTCTGCTATGGCTCCCTTAAGGTTAGCCCATTGTTTCTCTACATCACCTCCTTCTTCTTCCCCTGCCAAGGCTTCCTTGAGGCATTCTCCCATTTTTGCAAAGTTGACCCCGTTTGAAATCTAGGATCCTTGCTTTCGTGTGGTTTGACTCCTCCACTGTTCTCACATTGAACCATGCCATACGATGATCACTGGACCACAGGTGGCTACCCACTATTACATCGGTGACTCTGTCCTCATTGGTGAGTACCAGGTCCAATATTGCTCCTTCTCTGGTGGGTTCTGCCACAAGCTGCTTGAGGCACACCAACTGCAGGGCATCCAGGATGCCTCTACTCCTGGCTGTGGCTACAGCCTGAGTGCTCCAATCCACATCTGGCAAATTGAAGTCTCCTACCGGCAGCACTTCACCTTTAGTGGTCATTTTGTGGATGGCTTCCACTAGTACCCCGTCCATCTCCTTCCCTTGTGCTGGATGTCTGTAAATCATGCCAGCGCCAATGGCAGTGCCATTTCCTGCCTTCAGGGTGACCCATAGTGCTTCTGCTCCCTGCTGCATTCCATGAACTTCAGTTTCTTTATTTATTTATTTATTGAATTTTGATGACCTGGTGGGCCCACTGGACCCTGAAGTTCTCTTTTTCAGGGGTGACCCAGAGATACATTAAGTGGCATTACATGTAATTACATGGCATAAGTGGAGAGAAACAGAAAATAAACAGGTAATTAACTGACATACAGATTCAATAGTTACAGAATATGACATTGATTCATAACAGAGGCAAACTATCATAAATGGATTGGCACACTCTTGTAGGTAAGGTGGTATGCATGAATCTGGGGGGGGGGAGCTGTCAGGTGCCATAACAGAAGCAAGTGCTGGCCTCGAGTAGATGTGACTTGAACCTGGTGCAGAAATTCATGAGTAAGGGGGTTTCCTGTATCGCTGGTGGAAGTTTGTTCCACAGCTGGGGGACTGTGGAGGAAAACAATTTCTGGTCTGCGCTGGACCCGACCCTAGAGGTTTCTATTAGAGCCCTCCCTGTGGACCTCAGAGCTTTAATTCCCTTCCTGACATAGCTAACCACCCCTCTGCCTGTTTTCCCCACCCTGTCTTTTCTAAATATAGTGTAACCTGGTATGGCTATATCCCATTCATGGTTCCCCATGTACCATGTCTTCTATAGATGGGACAGGGTGAAAGGGAAGGGAAGGGAAGGGAAGGGATGGGATGGCACTATATGTTAGGAGGGTATCACTGCCACCAGATAGAGTGGGGATGGGAAGGTAGAGGCACTGTGGCTGGAGATCCAAAACAGTAATGGGAAGGAAACTGAGAAAGTCTATTTGCCAACAAATCAAGATGTGGACAGGGAGTTGGGTACCATGATTAGGATGGTGGTGGACAGGGGTGAGGTGGTGGTAATGGGGGACTTCAATTTCCCTAAAGTGAATTGGAGTGTCCCATCCACCTTCTGTGTTAAGAAGCAATTGATCCAGAATGTAGCACAAGATGAATTCCTAGTCCAGGGGGTGACTGAACCTACATGCAAGGGAGCCATCCTGGATCTGGTATTAGCAAACAGTAACCATGTCAGGGACATCAAGGTAGAGGAGCCCCTGGGGAGCAGTGACTACCACAAGTTGTGGTTCCAGGCTGATGTGGGAAAGGAAACAGCACTGAGATGAAAGTGCTGGACTTCAGGAAGGCCCACTATAGGAAGATGGGAGAGTTACTGAGGGAACACCTAATGGGTATTAAGACTGGCATAATGGTGGATCTAAAGTAGACAGTGGTCAGAGGCTGCCACTAACATCTGTCTTAAGCAGAAGGGAGAAAAACTCCAAAGCCAGGAAAGCTATCTGGTTTGATAAGGAAACAGATTCAGAATCGGTGTGCACAGCTGCAATGGAGTCTGGTGCTTTCCACGGGGGTTGCTGACCCCAACACAATAGAACAAGCAGGCAAGATAAGAAGCACTCTCTGGTACCTGATTAAAGAAGTAGACCTGAGTCCAAGCTGTTGTAAACAATTCAAATTTTATTCCAATAAGGTATTACAGGTAACTTCGACCGGGGTTTGAATAAACCACCACAGACAACCCCTGCACTTTGACTAATGTCTTCCTTAGGGGGCCATAGCAGAGACAACAAGCCTTTGAGTTAGGTAACTAAGCAAACCAAAAAGAAAGAAAATAAAATTTGAGTTGTTTGTAACAGCCTGAACTCAGTTCTACTTCTTTAATCAGGTACCAGAGAGTGCTTCCTATCTTGCCTGCTGGGTTTGATAGGGAGGTAGGCTAAGCACTGAGGAAAAGAAGGCCGGAAGTTTAAGAAGTCCCAAAGGGATGAGGATGAGGATGTCTACTTGGAGAAAGCCAGGGAGGCTAATAGGGTGGTTAGGCAGGCCAAGACTAGGAAGGTGCAGCAAACTGCAGAGGGGATCAAGGAGGTGGAGAAAGTCTTCTTCTAGTGCATCAGTGAAAAGAAGGACATGAAGGCAGGCATAGTTAAGGTAAAAACAGGGGACGGGCATGGAAGGCAGTAAAGAAAAGCAGAGGTGTTGATCGAATACTTCTGCTCTGTCTTTACTAAAGGAAAGGATAGACCTGTGTCACAAGAGAGGATGAGAGGAGGGAAGAGGAGGAGGGGACATGGATGAGGACAGGATAACAGAAGACAGGGTTAGGAAAGGTCTCTTGGATGAGCGACAGCGTGGGTTCCTGTCAGGTAGAGCCTGTCAAACCATTCTGATCAGTCTGAGGGTCAAACAGTTGATATTCTTTGTTTGGGTTTCAGCAAGGCCTTTGACTTGGTACTCCACAAGAGGTTGACCAGGAAATTGGGAGACGTGGCTGGGGGGGTAAATTAAGAAGGTGGGTGGCTAACTGACTCAGTAGTAGGACACAAAGGGTGGTGATGGTGGGGAGCTCTCAGGTATGAGAGAAGTCAGTAGTGTGGTCCCACAGGGGTCAGTGCTTGGTCTGGAGTTGTTTAACCTATTCATTAATGACACTGGGGAAGGCATTAAAGGCAAAATTTGTCTCTTTGTGAATAACACCAAACTTTGTGGGAGGGTTGACACAGATGAAGGGGTGCATGATCTAAAGTAAGACCAAGTGAAACTGGAAAGTTGGTCCATTATATGACAACTCAAGTTCAATGTGAAGAAGTGCAAGGTCATACACTTAGGAAGAAAGAATCTGCGAGGACTGAGTATATTTGGGGGGGAGGACAAGGTCACTGAATCAAAGGAGGAAAAGGACTTGGGGATAGCCATTACCAGTGACCTTAAGCAAACCAAGCAGTGCAGGAAAGCAGCAGCCAAGGAAAAACAAACTAATGGGATGTATTGCTAGAGGTTTTGAGAGCAGAAGGAAGGAGGTTATGCTGCTGCTTTAAAAATCCTTGGTGCAACCGCACCTGGAGCACAGCGTGCAGTACTGGAGCCCCTACGTGAAAAAGGATGTCAACCAGCTCGAAGCAGTTCAAAGGAAGGCAACCAAGATGGTTCAGGGACAGCAAGGCAGGGCATATGCGGACATGCAGAGGGAACTCAAAATGTGCTCACTGGAGGAAAGGAGGGAGAGAGGGGACATGATTGAAACATTCAAGTACCTGAAAGGTATAAACAAGGCTGATATCCAAGACCTTCTTAGTCTCAACGAAAACAAATCCACTAAGGGGCACACGTAATCAGAGGCGCCATTTCAGATTTCAACGGAGGTCAACAACCGCGGTCAGAGTGACTGTGGGGGGGGCTAGGGACTGAGTGGGGGTGGGGCCAGGGACTAAGTGGGGGCGAGGCCAGTTGCTGAATTGGGTAGTGTCACGGACATGTAGGCCATGGTCACCACAAGCTAAATTGGACTGGAACAGATTTGAAGCGGGTAAGAAAAAAATACACATCTCTTGTGTTGCCAGTTGCAGTATTAATAAAAACTAGTCTGCTAGTCACTAGAGCTAGCTGCCCTCCTACAGAGTACCATAACTGCTAGGTTAGTTGTTGGTTTACCCTAGATAGGGACTAGCTGAAGCCTCTACCAGCTGCATCCTCCTGAGACTGAACCTAGATAACTGCAACTCTTATCTACCCCTACTTAATTCTCCTCTCTTTCTCTTTGCCTCACCTGCCCTCCTTTGAGCAGCATAGACTGCAGTCCTCCGTGTGGACACCCCAGACACCACATGGATAGATGCCACACTCCTGCTCCGTAGCGCTCATGCTTCAGGATCACTCATGCAAGTGGTTGCTTGGTCTTCTGGGTGTTAAGTAGGGAGTGCTCAGCCCCTATTGGTCTCCTGCCACTGTGTGGTCTGGCGTTCCAGCCACTGGCACAGGTGGACTGAGGTCCATTTCTGCTGTCAGATCTCTCCTACTGCAGCCCTTCTCCCACTTCCCCAAACCCCACAAACACGACAATCAAAGCAACATTTATCTGGTGATGTGACTGTAAGCACAGAAATAAAAGAGAAAAGAAATCAAACATTAAGTGCCAGCTCCTCTTCGTGCACCACCCCAGCCACTTGATAGTGAGCTGCAGGCCCAAGAGAGTGTTGGATTACAAGTCAGACCTTTTTGTAGTCCTTAGGCTCACAGCCCTTATTGGTCTCCTGCTGTCACATGGTTTGGCGTTCTAGCCACTGACTCCAGCGAAGCGAGGTCCACTCACACCCTCAGATCCCACCATCTGCAGCCTTCCTCCCACTTCCCAGTTCACCAAACCACTCAAATACAACAATCAAAGCAGTATTTCTTTGGCAATGTGGTTGTAAGCACAGAGATTTACCATATATACTTACGGATATGCTGATCCGCGGATAAGCCGACCCCCTTTACTCCATCATTTTTTTTAAGTAAACTGCATTGACTCATGTATAAGCCGAGAAGTATTTTATTTGCAAGTCAGCACAAAAATAATATGGTAAGCAACAACAAAAAAAGGAAACAATCGGCATGCCCAAAGAAATATTTGGTAAATGCTTGTAATATTTAGCACATCAGCACAGCACATTAATCGGTACGGTATCGGCACAGTATTCGATGCAAAGCTTGTAATATTCAGCACATCAGCACAGCACATTAATCTTACCCTAATTTTATGCAGCACAGCACAACTGGCAGCATTTAAAGTGTAAGGCATACCATACAGCAGGCAAATCAAAATGATGAACAACAAAAAAAAAAAAGCAATTGGCATGCACAAAGAAATAAACATACGGTAAATGCTTGTAATATTCAGCACATCAGCACAGCACATTAATCAGCATAGTATCGGCACAGTATTCAGTGCAAAGCTTGTAATATTGACAACGGTACTAGTGCAGAATGTGAACATCTGTGTGTTTTATGCCAGCAACTACCGTGCAGTGCCATTCAGGGCATCAATAAAGGTTTGATAATTCTGTAATACAATTGCTACATTTACTAATCGCTAATTGACCTGCGTATAAGCCGAGACCCCTAATTATGTACTTGATTTAGGTACAAAAATCTCGGCTTATACACAAGTATATACGGTATTAATTTTTTAAATTCAGACACTTAGTTCCAACCCTGCTTTCTGCACCTCCCCCAGCCACTCGTCGGTGAGCTGCAGTGCCAAGCAAGTTCCTGTCCCTTTTCCCCAGGTCACCTCACACCTTGGCTCAGTGTGCCTATACAAGTCACCAATTTGTACACAAACACCTGGAAATGAGCCTTGACTCAGAGTGCCTTTCCTCATCACCAGTTTGTACATCAGTAAATAAATTCAACTGCCTTTATACGCTTTCAGTTTGCCTCCTCCTTTCACGCAAAACATCCAAAACAAAACTCAAAAATGCAAATATTGTATGTTTTCAGGGATGACTGAACCTTCCACGGAACAGGTTTGGACCTCCCCAGAGAACCACTGCTGTAATAAACTACTTCTGTGACCAATGTGCCTTCACCTTGTTTGATGCATACATGATTTTAAACTACCATTATGAATGAATGGATTTTTCAGAAAATGTCCTTCACTCAGTCAGTGGTGGGTTTGCTATAGCAAGGCAGCCAGCCTATGTTAAACCATAATCCAGAAATGCAGTGCTCCTCAAGAAACACAGACCAAACAGAATTCAACTAAATTGTTGCTTCATTTGACATACACAGTGCAAGCTCCTAGCGCCTCGGCTTCAAGCCTTCAAAGGCAGAGTGTCCTGGTGCTCATTTTAGTTGCTGTGCCTTATAATAGGAGAACTAAATGTTTTTTTTTTAAAGCATAGCAAAAAAAAATCACTGAGCTGGCCAAGCTTCAGACATGTGCAATGTCAGTACTTATACAGGGCTCCATGCTTTGCAGGGCCCAGGTGTAGTTCTAAGGGGGGGGAGGGAGAAGGAGTCTAAAGCCCCCTAAAATTCTGTTTTTCCTTAAATGAGCTGAGCTGATTGGTGGGGTGGCACTGGGCAGTTGGTTTTACAGTACTGAAACAAACAGGCAGAAATGTGGGGACCCCCTATAAGTCACGTCACCTTAGAGTGCAAATGCCATCTAATAGGGAACTGGAGGTGATCAGGCTACTGGCTTTTCAGTGCCCAAATATAATCTCTTCCCTTCTTTAAACACTGAACTGAAAAAAAAAATCTGTTTGGGGATGAAGTGATAGAGGGAGGATGGCACCAGCATGACAAGCAACTGCACAGCACCAGCTCTGTCACAACAGTCCTTCCTGCCACAGTTTTATTAAGACTGTTTATCACATCCCCTTACCACTCAACTGGACTGCTCTCCATCTCAGCCAGTGCCATCTGCCCAAAAGTGGAGTCTGATGCACACCCCAACTTGCCCCTTGGGGTGGAGCCTCAGTCTTCATCTCACTGGGGTAGGTGGCCTGTCAGGTTCCTGTACTGTGGCAGGAGAGAGGAATCTGACTGGCCAGCAAGTTATTCAGCCAGAGGAGCCCTCAGGAGAGCTTTTCAAGAAGTGGGGCTACTCACCCCCGCCCCAGTCCTTGCACTGTATACCACTGACCAATGCCAGTAAAAGTTATCCATCCACTGCAGTGCATACCTGCTTCTCTCTGTCTTCCTCCCTCGTGTGATAACAGTGCTGCTGGCCTACTGCCTCGAATCATCAACTGTGCCCTCCCTTGTCCTCTAGTCTTCTGTCTCCACTCTCCAGCACAGCTTGCAGTGCTCTCTCCTCCGCTTGCTGCCAGACGTTACAACTGTCCCTTCCCCATGTTTCCCCACTTTCTTGCCTCTGACCTCAGCGACCTGTGCTCTAACTTAATGTAACAGCATTCCGGCATGCAATTGCAGACTTCTTCCACTCACAACTTAGTGATGTTGCCGGATCCATGTCGCAACTAGTCCCACCCCTGCCAGCCTTTCTAACCAATCGCAGAGTGACTCACAGTACCCCCAAGTCCTGCCTAGCATGCTACGCACACTGAGACTTAAAGTTTTTTTTGGGCAGGAAGGTAGGACACGGCAACTGTTGAACTTGCTGCTGCTGTTGCTGTGAGCGAGGGTTGGGTGATGATGATGAGTGGGGTGCCGACTTGAGTGCGGGCAGGCAGCAGCAGCACTTGACTTTAAAAAAAAAAAGACACTGGTTGTTGGCTGTAAGGAGGGGCAGCAGAAAAAACACGGAGGGACAGCAACACAACACCCAAAAGCAGATATTACTATAGTTTGCAATGCAGGGGGGGCAACTGCCCCTTGCCCCTTAAATGTGCCCCTGATTAATAAGACAGCAGAGGAAACATAGAAATATAGAATTTGTCAGCAGATAAGGGCTGCTTGAGTTCACATGATCAGCCCATTTGTCCCTACATATACTGCACACGCAACTCTAACCGATCTCTGGCTACTCTCCCCACCCCGCTTTCCTACCAAGATTCTTTTGTGCCTGTTCCATGCATGCTTGAAGTCCACCACTGTTTTCACCCCCCCCCCAATCTCCGCTGGAAGACTGTGCCAGATGTTCACTACTCTTTTAGTGAAGTAGTACTTCCTTACATCCCTCCTAAATTTTTCCTCTTCTTGCTTCATTGCATGCTCCCTTGTTCTTGTGCACCTTCTCTTCTGAAAAATACTCTCCTTTTGTACCTTATTCACCCCCGTGAGGTACTTATAGGTCTCTATCATGCCCCGCACCAGGGTGTGCATATTGAGATCCCTCAGTCTCTCACCAAATGGATTATGATGCAGCCCCTGCACCATTTTAGTTTCCCTTCTCATGACAGCCTCAATCCTGTCTATGTCCTTCCTGAGATGTGGTCTCCAGAACTGGACACAATACTCCAGGTGGGATCTCACCTATGCTTGATACAGTGGTAACACCACCTTTTTCCTTTTGCTGGTGATTCCCATCCCTATGCACACCAGCATCCCACTGGCCCTACCTACTGCATTCTTGCACTGCCGTCCACCTTGAGGTTGTCAGATATGATAACCCCAAGGTCCCATTCCTGTTTAGTTACTGTTAATACCTCCTGTCCCATTTTATGCACTGTACCTGGGTTTCTGTGCCCTAGGTGCATGATTTTGCACTTTTTTTGCATTGAACCCTAGCTGTTATACCCTCAACCACTCCTCAAGTTTTCATGGTCTCTACTTATTCTCTCCACTCCCTCCAGAATATCTACACTATTGCAGATTTTAGTGGCATCCAAACAGGCATACCTTCTGCTCTAGCTTTTTTGCAATGTTGCCTATGAAGAAGTTGAAGAGGACTTGTCCAAACACTGAACCCTGAAGTACCCCACTGGTCACTCTAGAGTGCATGCCATTGACCACCACCCTCTGTTGCCTATCCATAAACCAGTTCCTTACCCAGCTTACCACCTTGGGTCCCACCCCCAAATTACCCTATTTCCTTATAAGTCTCCTGTGTGGTACAGTGTTGAAGGTCTAACTGAAATCTAAGTAGGCCATGTTCACTGCCCCACCCAGATCCACTTACCTGGTCACCCAGTCAAAGAAATTGACCAGGTTTATCTGATATGATCTCCTCCCATGAACACGCGCTGCCTTGGTTCTTGAAAGCCACTGGATTCAAGATACTCCACTAGCCTTTCTTTAAATAGTGTGTCCTTTAACTTACCCACCACTGACATTAGACTGACTGGCCTATAATTGTCAGCTTCCTCCTTGCTGTTGCTTTTGTTAAGCAGGACTACACTTGCCCTCCTTCAGTCCTCTAGAACCACTTCTGTGTCTAGTGAGTTCATAAATGGAGATGTCAGAGGTACAACCAGAACCTCTATGAGATCCCTCTGCACCCTTGAGTGTACCACATCCAGCCCTATAGCCTTATCCCCTTTCAGTTTCGCAAGTTCCCTCATTACTCTTTCCTCTGTGAATGGACATGTGTCCATCTCCCTCCCTCCCATATTATTGCTGCTTCCATGCAGTCCATCCCCCTCTCCCTCCACTGTGCAGACTGTTCAGAAGCATCTGTTCAGGATTTCTGCTTTTTCCTGATACTGTTCTGCACAGTATCCCCCACCCTTCTTAACCTCACAATGCCTCCCATTGTCTCCCTCTTTTTGCTTATGTGTCTGAAAAAGGTCTTGCCCCTTTGGTTACCCCTTTGACTATCCTTGCCTCTGTTCACACCGTTGCACCCCTCGCTGCCTTTCCTGCTTCCCTCTGCTTTTCCTGGTTCATTTCTTTGTCTTTTTCCCTCTTCTTCTCCTTGTACCTCCTGAAAGCCACCTCTTTAGCTTTTACCTTCGCATCCGCTTCCTTTCAGAACCATAGTGGTCTCTTTTCCTCCTATTTTTGTTCACTTCTTCCATGCAGAGATTTGTTGCCTTCACTATGTCATCCTTAATTTTGGTCCACTGTCCCTCCACCTCATCCCCCCACTAGATCACCTCTGAGGCATTCATCCATTTTTATTAAAATCTGCCATTATGAAGTTCAGTGCCATTGTTCCTGTATGGTTTGTCTCTGCCACCAACCTTATGTAAAACCACACTGTGCAGTAATCACCAGTTCCCAGGTGGCATTCCAGCTTGACATCTGCAATACTGTCCCTGTTTGTGAGCACCAGCTCCAATATTGTCCTGTCCTGTCCTGTCATTGCTCTCTGACTAGTTGCCTGACAAACACCCCTACAGGGAGTCTAGAATGGCCCAGCTTCTAGCTGAGGCCATGACTGGGAGGCTTCAGTCTTCATCTGGCAGACTGAAGTCCCCCGACAGCAGCACATCCCTCTTTTTTGCCGTCATGCTGATGGCTTCCCTAATGGCCTTATCCAGTTCTTCTCCTCTGTTAGAGGTCTGTATATCACCCCAGTGTGAATAGTGTCTCCAGTTCCTTTCTCAAGGGTGACCCACAGTGCCTCCAACCCATTCTTTACTGCTCGGTTCCCTTACATTTCTGCCACTCTGATACCTTCCCTCACACACAGTATAACCCCTCCACCCTTCCTCCCCTCCCTTTATTTACTGAACTAAGTGTAGTCTGGTATAGCCATGTCCCAGCAGTGGCTCCCTGTGCACCATGACTTAGTAATGGCCACAAGATCCAGGTCTGCCGTCAATACGATTGCCTCCAGGTCTGGAATTTTATTTCTAAGACTCCTTCCACTGGCACACATGACTCTCCACACCTTCTGCCTTTCCGCCTGCAACCCCCCCCTTCCTTTCCTTTGTTGCCACTTGAAACTGACCTCTCTCCTCCTCCCCGCTACCCTCTTCATGTCTTGCCTCCTCAACCCATCCCTTTCTATCTCTTCTGTTCTTATCCCCCTTATCCTCTACTATGGTTCTGCTTCCTTTAACTTGTGCCTTGGAAGAGTTTCCTACCCTTGGGGCCTCTTTTGCCATTGCTTCAATCTGTATGTGTGTGGGTGGACTGTTTATGTCTACTTTTTTTTTTCTGCCTCCCCCCTCAGCATGTTGAAATGTTCATCAAATTAACATCTAAACCTTCCACTTAGGACAGTGGTTCCCCTTCCTAGACGGTTGCAGGCTATCACCTCTGTATAGACTCATATTATTCTAGGTCAGCCCCCAGTCTCCAATGAAGCCAAACCCCTCCTTTCTGCACCATTTTTCAACCAAGCATCGAAGCTCCTGGTGTGTTGTACCCAGTCCTCCCCATGGCTGTAGACATGTAGCATCTCAGTGAATGCCACAATTTCTGCAACTTGCCTTAGGCCACTTCTCAGTTCCCTGAACTCTCCTTGTACTACCCCAGACCATCCCTCACAAGGTCATTCATCCTGAGGTTTACAACATCCAGCTCCCCACCCTATTGTGCTGCCCTAGCAATCCTTAAGATATGCTGTCCAACCCTTCAAGATGAGGCACAAGGTAGGCACCTAATCTCCCTTCCCTTCTTGCTCCCAAATCTATCTCCCTGAGAACTGAGTCACCCACCAGAAGGTGCATTCTCTTCTGCTGGGGTAAACTACCTCCTATCTTGGTTCTCTCCTTCAGAGGACCCCCACATCCTCTATTGCCACCACTATGAGTGCCTCCTCATGGCAGTCCTGTCCCACCAGAATGGCGAATGAATTCTGCAGTGGCACAGGGGAAGAAATATGCCCCGACCTGTGACCCTGCCCTCTCAGAGTCCACCAGTCCTTCTGCATCTAGGCAACCTCTGGGATAATGAAGGCAGACTCAGTGGCCCCTGGGTGGGGCAAGAGGTCATCTGGATCCTAGCCAGCTTGGCACAGAGACCAGCAACTCTTTCCACTTTACCCAGAGAGGTGTGTGCAGAGGGAGCAGCACCTCAGTCTCCAGAATGTCTCTCGGAAAACTGCATCTCTACAATCATTGCACTGCACCACTCCCATGTCTGCTAATATCAGTCAGTCCCTTCTGTTTTCTGACAGTAACTTGCCCCTACTGTCTCTCCCCTTTACTCATTCCTTCCCAGCTACACCCTCTATCAGTATCTACTTTAACACCTTACACTAGATAGGGTGTTACCTGCTTTCCCTTTAAACAGTTGCTGTTTCTAGGTAAAGTTTTCCCTGTACCATCCTGCCTTTTTACTCTTCCCTTTTGCAGACTTTCCTCTATCGCTTTTCCTTAACTACTACTTTACTCTACCCAGATAGGGCACCTCCTAGACTCCTACCTGTAGCTGTTATGTGCCTGTGTAACCCTAGGTGGTGCTATCCCAAGGGCTACTACCCCTGCCTGTTTGACTACGGACAGGTTGAGGGGCCTAGGTCCTATGGCGGGTGCCTCCACCCAGAGGTCAGGGTTTGTAGTGGTTAGACTAGCTTGGTCACAGCCCTCTGGGACACTGAGACACCCTTTATTCCCTCTAGTGGCTCACATAGTACACCAGGTTACAGCCCCAGTACCCCATGTATACACACTGTTCACTCATTAGATACCACTTACCCCGAGACAGATTCTGCAGCATCGCCTCTGAGGACCCCTGTAAAATAAGGTTAAACAACATACACAGCAAAACACAATACTGTTTCCATAAGTACCAACACCACAGACAGTATATAGTATAACAACAACAAATCTGATTTATTTAGGGGGCAGTAACACGGGAGGGGGGATCAGGTTAATTGCTGGCATTAAATCACAGTACTGTGCACACATACAGGAGCTGAAAAGTCACACTCTGGGCACCCATGTTGGGGAGGGGCTAGCCAGGTCCATTGCCCGGGGTTGGCCGGCTGGTGCAGATGGATAGGGCCCTGTAGAAGAAAATATATACACAACACCCAATTGTAATCCGGAGCAGGATGGCGCAGTCCATGAAGCAGTGAAACAACAAGAATTAGATGACACACTTGTGATTGAAAACAGGCTGTAGGGAAATACCCTGATTTGTACTCACAATACCCAAGCTGAGGACCGGATGGTGGATGTTCTTCTGGATTGCCAGAACAACAGGGCATGGAGACAAGGTCCTTGTGACTGGACCCCACTGCAGTTGATAGCAACAGGATTTAGTCCGAGACAAGATGGAGTTTGCTTCCAGCTTCAACACACAGCACTGGGGACTGGAAATAACGATTCCCCACAAGCACTACGCACATTCATATGTAAAAGAAAAGTACTATACCAGGCAGACTGCTCTTCAATCCTGATCACAATTATTGCAAAATACCCGGGAGCACACACAGCAGCTTCAGTTCCTGATAGGCAGAGTGCGATTCAGCAATTTCTTCAGTCTTCTACAGGGTGAGCCTGGTTTCCACACTTCTAGTGCTTCTTTCTCCTCACAACTCAGATTCAGTCCAAATTGACACTCACAAAGGCTGCTGACCGAAACCCAGGGCCTCGCATGCGCTTCCCATGTGAAACTATACACCGCAGAAGCACTCCTTCTCCCTTCACAGTCACAACTGATCTAATCTTTCCAGTCACAGAGCAGGGCATTTCCTTTAGCTCCACACCATTCTGTTGGCTGGTCTGGCTGTCACTCACAATAAAACTCCCTCTGTTGGTGGAAAAAGGCGCCAAGGTTAAAACTACATTTCCCAGAGTCACTGCCCATACAATCCCCTTGTGGCTGGCTCAAAATTGAGAGTCCAAGGCTCCATTTTAGGGTCTCCCTCTCATCCTGATTGGTCCAAGTCAGCTATTCAGGACAAAATGAAAGAGTTACACTGAAACAGTTTGTGCTGAAATGAAGACAGGTTAGACAAACTACATTTTCTCAGTCACTCTAAATGATTTCTGGCAAACAGTTATATCTTTCAACAAGGCTCCCTCTGCACATGTAGCAACAGCAGAAACGGAGCGAATTGACAGCAACCCGGGTGAGATTCAGGCATTAGAACACACAGTCCCCCCATACAAACTAATTAAGTCTGCAAGCAGACAGCTCTTAAAGAGACAGTATGTGGAGGCTCAAATAGCACTCAATTGGAACCACATTTAAACAGCTCAGATGCCGAGCACCGCCTAGGCTTGGAGCATTCAGGCAAGCTCCTGGAAGACTTTTGGGAACCCCCATTTGCAGGGGGGGTTACACCTGCTTTTCCCTGCAGTTACCCACTATCCCACCACTAGTAGCTACCTATGCAGTTTAACAGTAAGTAACAATAAGCTTTATTTATTTATTTTGCTTTTGGTTACTGGGTAAGTACACTAGACAGCAGTGTGCCTATTTTCAGGTACGACACAGGAGATTACATTTCACAAGAACAAATAACAAATTTCCATAAACAATACAAACTCACATAAACATTTCAGTGAGAGCAGATTACAGTTCTGAAAGCACAGCATAGTGACAGAAGAACATTACAAACTGTTGAGTGAGGAACAGGATATTATACAGGCAGTTTTGATTATGTGAACAATTTTACAACAGCTATTAGGAGATACTTAGAAACGGGGGTATACACTGAACAATTCAGGGTAGACAGTAATGGACACCCAGAGAGCATCCATATGCAACAGGATTATTCTTGCAGGCAGTAGGGTAGTGATGGAGAGGCCGTGAGTGTTGGTGGGTGTACAGTCTAGTTGTTTTGATTTATACATAGAAAAGTGCTATGGGAATAGAGAAAATAAGTTCTGAAGGCAGTAATTCAGATGTTTGAGGCTAGAGGTCATGGGGGTTGGGAGCACTTACATGTCATGGATTGGATGAGGTGGACTTTAAGGGCTGATTTGAAGGACAGGGTGGAGGTGGAGCCATGTATTGACTGAAGAAGAGAGTTCCAGAGTCCAGGTGCAAGGAATGAGATGGCCTCTTCCCCCATTTTGGTACTGGACCTGGGCATGACAAGCTGTGTTGGATCGCGAGATCTGAGGGAGTAGGCAGCACTAGCACTAGGAAGGAGTGGGATGGCTAGGGCAGGAGAGGGGGACTGTAGTTGCTTATGTATAAAGCATCATAGAGTGAAAGATTGCAATGCCAAGATGGATAGTAGCCACCCTAGAGAGCTGTAAATCAAGCACTGGTGAGTGAGGCGAGGGGGTGAAAGGGCAAAGTGGCAAATGTTGTTATAGGTGACATTCCACTTGCTCAGGGAGCCCAAGCGGGTGCTTGAGATAAGTAGGGACCTGTATTGTAGGCAGGAAAAGAGTAATCTCTGGGCAATGGTCTTTTGGGCAGAGGATGTGAGAAGATGCTTAAGGCAGTAGATCATTCCAAGATGAGTGTTGGTAATTTTACATTGGTTTGTGACGTGGAGGTGGAAATCTAGGTTAGGGTCTAGGGTGATGCCTAGGTATTTGAATTCTTGGACAGCAGAGAGAGGGGAGCCATTTATGCATCTGATATCTAGGGGGAGAGGACAGGAAGCTCAACAGATCCAGTACCTTACCTTTCCCTTGTCCATCCAGCAGAGCCCCTGCTTATCTGTGGTTGCTTGTGGACACCAGCCAATACCTAAGATGCCAGTAACCTGTTTCACTCCTGCTCTGTTCCACTCATGCTCTGTGACACGAGGGTGATCCAACACACTGGGTGGGAATCAATTTATCTAGGTCAAACAAAATCAAAATGGAGCTAGTGAAGGCCCAACCATTAGGGGGGTAGAACTGGGGGAGGGAGGGGAAAGGGAGGTAAGGTGTTTGCCTGGCGCCATGGCTTGGACGGACAGGAACCGAATCCTCAGGATCATGGGAGCAGCTGCATGGGGAGTGAGCTGAATGTCATTATCCACCTAGGGACAAATGACCTGGCTAGGAATGGGATCAGAACAGTGCAACAGGAGTTTGTGGAGTTGGGGGAGGGGCCTTAGACAAGTAGCATACATGGCAACTTTCTCAGAAGTGCTACCTGTCTATGGCATGAATCAGGCTAGGGTATTCAGCACCGTGGGATTCAATGACTGGTTGAAAAACTGGTGCAGAGCTCAGGGATTTGGCTTCAGTGGGGACTGGGGCTCCACCTAGAGGGATACAGGCCTATACTGGCGTGATGGTCTGCATCTGTCTGGGAGGGGAACCAGGATCCTAGGTAATAGGTTTAAATGCTTCATTGGCAAGCATCTAAACTAGCCAAGGGGGGTGGCACTGAAAAGGAGAAAGGAAATCCTAGCTCCCACCCAAAAATTAGGGTAGTTAGTGAGGTAAATACCAAGATAAAGCAGTTGATAGTGAGAAGGAAACCCAAACTGAGAGTACCAGGTCAGGGGGAAGAGTCATGCCTTGGGCTCGAAGAGCTGGGTTGTAGCCGTGGGCTGTGGCTGTTTGAATCATTGGCCAATTTGGGTTTTCTTTATTTTCTGACTTGTGAATGCTGCCTTGTTCTGTGTCTTATGTCTCTGTATTCTTAGACAGCACTGACCCTGTTACCAGTGTTGCTCCAAACATTTGTGTTTTTGATAGTAAGAAGGGCAGGAATAAATGGAGAAAAAGATGAAGGCAGTAAGGACAGGGATGGGGCAAAAAGGAATAAGGCCATCAAAAATTAGAGGGTAATGAGTACCAATGCCCATAGTCTAGGTAACAAGCTCCCTGTACTGGTGGTCTTGATGGAAGAGGGATGTCTGGATATCGTGGCAGTCACAAAAACATGGTACACGGAGAACCATGACTGGGATGTCAACATACCAGGGTATACAATCTAAATGAGGGACAGGGAGGGTAGAAAAGAAGGAGGAGTAGCTCTCTATGTAATGGAAGGGATCAAAGTGATAAAACTAAAGGATAAACAGGGAGGATAGGAGGCACTGTGGCTCACCCTTGAGACTGGAACTGGCACCACAATCCACAGAGGGGTTGTATACAGATCCCCGTCTCAGGGGGTGGAAATGGACAAGGAAATGATAGAAGGCATCCTTAGGATGGCAGAGAAAGGGGATATATTGCTGATGGGAGACCTTTTCTGTAGCCACATCCAAGAGCAGGGCCATTCTGGATGCCCTACAGGGTGCATGCCTCGGACAGCTATTTTTGGAACCCACTTGGGAGGGAGCATTCTTAGACCTGGTACTCTCAAATGGGGATGGAGAGAGGATCTTAGATCAAGAAGTGGATAGCCATCTGGGAATAAGTGACCACCAAACAGTGTGGTTCATGATAAACTTAGCTGTAGAGTCAATCCATACAAAAGTGAAGGTAATGGACTTCAGGAGGGCTGATTTTGTCAAAATGGGAGAGTGCCTCAGAAAAACACTAGAAAAAAAGGAAAGAAGGAGAGGTGGAGCAACACTAGGGAAACATCAAAACTGCCATCACAGAGGCAGCAAGCTTTTGTGTGAAGCAAACAAAAAAATCAAAACGAAAGAAAAAAACACTATGGTTCTCAAAAGAAGTGGCAGAGAAGGTTAGTTAGAAAAAAGATAGCATTCAGGAAGTATAAGAAAACACAGAAGGAGCAGGACAGAGAACTGTACCAACTAAAGGAGAAGGAAGCGGGGAAGGCAGTCAGAATAGCAAAGGCCCAAACCAAGGAAAAGATAGGCAACTTGGTTAAGAAGGGGGATAAAACCTTTTACAGGTACATTAGGGAGCAAAGAAAGACTAAGGCAGTGATACTGAGGCTGGATAATGTGGAGGGTGGTTAGGCAGAGAGGGACAGTGAAAAGGCAGAGATACTGAATGAATACTTCTGCTCAGTATTCGCAAAGGAAGAGCAGGAGGAGGTACCTAATCCAGTCAATAGAAGTACTCTGGATAGAGGGTTGATATCAGTCCTTTCACAGAAGAAAGGATTCTGAAAGAACTCCTAAAACTGAAGGTGGATGAAGCAATGGGGCCTAATGGGATTCACCCCAGATTTCTAAACAAACTAAGGGGAGAACTAGTAACACCATTGACTACCCTTTTTAATAAATCATGGGAGGATGGTGTGGTACCTGAGGACTGGAAGAGGGTGGATGTGATTCCCCTTCACAAAAGTGGGAGCAAGACAGAGGCAGGAAACTACAGACGGGTCAGTTTGACCTCAGTGGTAGGGAAAATGATGGAATCACTTCTGAAGGAAAGAATTGTTGAGTACCTAGAGGCCAGTGGGGCACAGGACCCAAGGCAGCATGGATTCACAGCAGGAAGGTCATGTCATATGAATCTAATTGATTTCTTTGACTGGGTGACCAAAGTAGTAGACTTGGCATCCAACAGAAAAACCTTGACCGCAGAGGGTAGTTGGTCCTGGAGGTTGGCAGGTGGTTAGAGGCAAATCGGTGCCCCATCACTCTCTGCTCTCCAACATATTACCTCCAAAAACCATATAAACACTACAAACAGGTATCTGCCTCTATCTCTGAAATCAAACAAAGAGGCAGAAGACACTGCAGAGCAGGACACTGCAGCACAGGAGCTAGCACAACAAAACTCACCCAAATCAGGAACCAAAACAAAAAAAGCAAAAAGGAAATCCAAAAAACTTCTGATCATAGGAGACTCCATGATTCGGGGAGTCGATACCCATCTCCAGCCAGGGGTAATGGTCAGATGTCTCCCAGGTACATCAGCATGGAGAGACACTGACGCATTGCTAAAATTGTTCACAAAGCAGGAGAAAACATTGATGTCCTAGTACACATAGGCACTAATGATCTTGCCAGCCGGTCAGTTGTGGAGACCAAGGAACACCTGACCAGGCTGGGTGACAAACTATCATCTATTTCGTCCGACATCTCCTTCTCTGAGATCCTGCCAGTCTGGGAGAGGGTAGCAGATGGATGGAAGGTCAGAGAAGGGGAGATAGGGGAGCTAAACACGTGGCTCAAGGGCTGGTGCCAGGAAAAAGGACACAGATTTGTAGGGAACTGGCAACAGTTCTGGGAGCAAAAGTTCTTTAAATTTGATGGACTGCATCTGACTAAGAAGGAGTCAGTGCATTGGGGCAGAAGTTTGACGCCTTTGCAGAATATTTAAACTAGCAAATGGGGAGAGGGTGCAGCACCCCATACGTTGAATGGGAAGAACACCCTCCCCTCAGCTAGTGGTCAAACAGGGATTCAGCATGTTTGCAGTTCATTTGCATCACCAGGTAAGAAAAAGGTTTGTCTCCCATATGACTTAGACAGGTAATGCCAAACCTCACCCAACAACTAACACATCAAAATCTGGCCAATGGAAAATCATGTACACAAATGCTCACAGCCTGGGAAATAAGATCCCAGACCTGCAGGCAATAATGTCAGAGGCTAAACTGGACATAGTAGCAATTAGTGAGACGTGGTTTACCAGTAACCACACTTGGGAGACTTCAGTACCTGGCTACGTATTGTTCAGAAGAGGCCGAGGTGCAAAAAGGGGGGGGAGGAGTGGCCCTGTATGTCAATGAAAATATCAAAGCTACAGAAATTCAGAATACACATAAGGAGCCAGAAGAATGGTGGGTCACCCTGGAAACATGAAGTGGGACAGCCATAAGAACTGGGGTTGTCTACAGGCCCCCAGACCAGGGGGAGGACATAGACACATTACTGTTAGAAGATATACAAAACATGACAGCTAAAGGGGGGGTTCTGATAATGGGAGACTTCAACGTGCTGGATACAGATTGGTCAATACCAGCAGGAACATCTGCCAGAACTAGACACATAGTGGATTCCCTGCAGGGGGAGGGCCTCAAACAACTGGTACAGCAACCCACGAGAGACAGGGCTATCCTAGATCTAGTACTGACTAACAAGGAAGGGATCACAGATCTCCAGGTAGAAGGTCACCTGGGGGGCCAGTGACCATCACATGGTATGGTTCAATTTGGCTAATACATCTAAATAATCCCATTCCAAGGCAAAAATATGGGACTTCAGAGAAGCTGACTTTGATAAGATGGCCAACAGAGTTAAGCTAGCCCTGGCAAAAAGAAACACAGGTGAGGGGGTACAGGCAAAGTGGGCAAGCATTAAGGATGTAATACTTGAAGCAACATCCCATTGTGTTAGACAGAAAAGGAAGTGCAAAAGAAGAAGGAAACCACTTTGGTTCTCAAATACAGTAGCAGAAAAGGTCAGAGCCAAAAGACTGGTCTTCAGGAAATATAAGGGAACACAACAGGATGAAGATAGGGAGGCATACCAAACTGCCCTAAGGGAAGCAGGGAAGGCAGTAAGGCAGGCAAAGTCCCAAACTGAGGAAAAACTAGCACGAACAGTAAAAGAAGGTGACAAGACTTTCTATAGATACATTAGTGAAAGGAGAAAGTCCAGAGGGGGTATTGCTAAGCTTAATGGAGAAAAGGGAGCATGTGAGGAGGAGGACCCTGTAAAGGCATCTATCCTAAATAGATACTTTTGCTCAGTATTTCCTGAAGAGAAGGCAGGGCAGGGCCCACAGCTCAGCACCATGGACACAGGGGGGAGGGAGGTGAGCACTACTCCCTTCACAAAAGAAAGGGTCCTACAAGAGCTTGCTAAGCTCGGGATGGACAAGGCAATGGGACCTTATGGCATACATCCCAGGGTACTTAAGGAGCTAAAGGTGGAACTAGCAGAGCCATTAGCAGAACTGTTTAGTGAGTCTCTGAGCACAGGAGAGGTCCCAGAAGACTGGAGAAGGGCTCATGTGATCCTGCTTCACAAGAGTGGTAGCAGGGAGGAGGCCGGGAACTACAGACCAGTCAGTCTTACCTCAGTAGTGGGCAAGATTATGGAGGCACTCCTTAAGGAAAGGATAGTGCAACACCTGGAATCCATAGGGCACAGGATCCAAGACAGCATGGGTTTACAAAAGGAAGGTCCTGTCAAACTAATCTCATAGATTTTTTTGACTGGGTAACCAGAGTGGTGGACCAAGGGGAGCAGTTGATGTTGCCTACCTTGACTTCAGCAAAGCTTTTGACACTGTTCCACATAGAAGATTGATAAATAAGCTGGGTAGGCTAGGGGTGGGTCAGAAGTTGGTCAACTGGGTGGCAAACTGGTTGATGGGCAGAAAACAGAGAGTGGTGGTAAATGGTATACAGTCAGAAGAGATGCAAGTCACAAGTGGGGTACCTCAGGGATCAGTCCTGGGGCCAGTCCTTTCAACATCTTCATTAGTGACCTTGCAGATGGACTAGAGGTAGGCTTGTCTGTTTGCAGATGACACCAAGATCTGCAACAGAGTAGATGATCCAGATGGGTGGGCAGAATGAGAAGAGATCTGGATAAACTAGCAAAATGGTCAGAAGAGTGGCAACTGGGATTTAAGTACAAGGCGTGCAAGATCATGCACATAGGGAAGAGAAACCCTGAAGCCACCTATAGGCTGGGAGGGAGTTGCTAGCAGTCACAAAGGAAGAAAGAGACTTGGGCATCATCATCACTGATGACCTGAAATCATCAAGCAGACCTCTAAAGCAGTAGGTAAGGCTAGGGGTGTTTGGGTGTATTAGTAGGGGTATCACAAGTTTTAAGAGGAGGTAATACTCCCTCTTTGCAAGACACACTGGTTAGGCTCCTATCTGGAGTACTGCGTGCAGTATTGGAGGCCACACCTTCACAAGGACATTAACCAAATTGAGGCAGTCCAGAGAAGGGCAACCAAAATGATGCAGGGACTGCATCAGAAGACATATGAGGACAGATTAACAGAGCTCAATATGTATACCCTTGAGCAAAGGAGGGAGAGAGGTGATATGATCGAGGCATTCAAACACCTTAAGGGCATTAACAAGGTGAAAGAGTCTAACATGTTTAAATATAAGAAAAATAGCAGGACATGAGGACACAGCATGAGATTAGAGGGGCCGATTAAGGGGGAATGTGAGGAAATTCTTTTTCACAGAAAGGGTGGTGGATGCATGGAATGGCTTACCACAAGAAGTGGTTGCTATGAATACAGTGCAGGGCTTCAAACAGGCATGGGATAGGCATAAGGGAGCAATACAAATGACTATGAATAGATAGGCCACTGACAGAGCAAAGGCCGATGGCACATTTATAAGGTAGAAAAAAGAAATGGGCAGACTGGATGGGCCTTGCGGTCCTTATCTGCCGTCAACTTCTATGTTTCTATGTTTCTATGGGAGGGCTGTGGACATGGCCTACCTAGACTTTAGCAAGGCATTTGACACATTCCAGCACAAAAGATTAATAAACACAATAGTTAGCCTGGGAGTGGGTCCCAGGGTGGTAGCCTGGGTAAAACATTGGCTGGACAACAGGACACAGAGGGTAATAGTAAATGGAGTTCACAGTGAAGAAAGAGGGGTTACTAGTGGGGTACCGCAGAGTTCAGTACTGGGACTGTTCCTCTTTAATGTCTTTATAAGTGACATTGCAGAGAGACTGGAAGGGAAAGTATGTCTCTTTGCAGATGACACAAAGATCTATAGAAGGTGGAGTGAAAAGGATGCAAAGGGACTTGGCAAGGTTGGAAGAATGGTCAAATGTATGGCAGCTTAGATTCAACACAAAGAAGTACAAAGTAATGCACCTGGTAAACAAAAACCCAGGGGAAGAGTACACAATGGGGGGTGAGACACTGACTACAACAAAAATAGAAAGGGACCTGGGGGTAGTTATATCAGATGACCTAAAGGTGGGCAAGCAATGTGAGAAGACAGTAAGGAGGGCTGGGGGGGGGTACTGGGATGCATAGGGAGAGGCATCACCAGTAGAAAACAGGAAGTTGTTGTCCCTCTGTACAGACAGTTGGTAAGGTCACATCTGGAGTACTGCGTGCAGTTCTGGAGACCCCATCTCCGCAAAGACATAGACAGGGTGGAGGCTGTCCAGAGGAGGACAACCAAAATGGTGCAGGGTCTGCACCAGAAAACATATGAAGAAAGACTAAAGGACCTTAATATGTATAGCCTCAAGGAAGGGGGGGGGGGCATGATAGAAACTTTCAAGTACCTCAAGGGAATCCACAAAGTCTGAGAGGGTAGCATCTTTCAGAAAAAGAGATGTGCAAGAACAAGGGGGAACAATTTGAAGATAGTGGGGGGATAGCTAAGAGGTAACCTGAGGAAGTATTTCTTCATGGAGAGGGTTGTAGATGCATGGAACAGCCTTCCTGTGGAGATCTTGGAGTCAAAAGCAGTGGGGGAATTTAAGAATGCATGGGACAGACATAAGGTTCAATTCTAGTGGTGGGTAAGAGGAAGTAGGCTGTTGGTTAACTAGTGTAACCCTTAGGTGGCGCTATCCCAAGGGCTATTACCCCTGCCTACTTGGCTCGCAGCAGGTTAAGGGGCCTGAGTTCTGAAATGGGTGCCTCCACCTGGAGGTCAGGGTTGGTGGTGGTTAAGCTAACCTGGGCACAGCCCTCCAGGACACTGTAACCCCCCTCTTTCCCCTCTAGTGGCCTGAACACTGTACAATAATCACTTTCACAATACCCCTGGTACACCACACAAGTACCCACACTGTTTGCACTTACCACCAGGGCTGGTTCCTCTGGCTTGACCCTGGGGATGCCCTGTAAAACAAGTTAAGCACAGCAAATAGCAGCAGTACAGTACTTTGAGCACAAACTGGAACCACAGTCAGATTACATGCAGAAAAAGTTAGATCTGATTTATTCAGGGGACTTGAACAAGGGAAGGGCAAAATCAGGTTAATTAGCTTAAAGGTTATATCAAGTCAAGCACTTAAGCATGCGCTTTGAATCCCCTCACACAGTCCACCTCTGGGTATCCAGGTAGAGAAGAGATGGACTTGCCAGGACAGTTGCCTGGGGCTGCAGCTGGTTGAGGCCCTGTGATGGAAATCACAATATGCACAGTACACAATATTTGTAATCCGGAGCCAGAGGGCTAAGTTCATAAAGGAAATGAAACAACAAGACAATCAGATAGCACTCATATTAAGCTGTTGTAGTAGGGAGCTACCCTGGTATTTACTCACGATACCCAAGACTGGACACAGGCTGGATGAAAATCGAGACTGCAGGTGGTTGATCTGGAATGCCAGGAGAAGCAGGGCCCACACAAGTCGCAGAGGCATCGTCCCTGCTCAAACATGGAGCAGGGGGCTGATCCCCAGGCAGGTCTCTCGTCGATGGCTTCTCTGTGCAGTGGGTAGTCTGGCTGAGCCAGTCTGGCAAAGCCCAGACCGCATGAAGACAAGTTCGGAAGCAGTCCGTTTTGGGCTGGATACAGCTTCCAGCAAGCAGAACACAGTTCACACAGTGGGGAACTAACTCACAACCCACTAGCAGCTCATAGCACATTTACATGTACGGGAATTCTACTGTACCAGGCAAAGCGCTCCCCGAGAACAATTGCAAAGTCTCTGCACACACCAAGAGCTTTGGGGTAGCTGGAACTCCTAACAGGACAATCGCATTCAGCAAAAATATTTGGTCTTCTTCAGGCTGAGCCTGGCCCACTTCAGTAGCTTACTTTAGTCACACAAACTTGGATTTAATGTCTTTATAGGCGACATTGCAGAGGGACTGGAAGGAAAAGTATGTCTCTTTGCAGATGACACAAAGATCTGCAACAGAGTTGATGCACAAGGTGGGGTGGAAAGGATGAGAAGGGACTTGGCAAGGTTAGAGGAATGGTCAAATGTATTGCAGCTTAGATTCAATGCTAAGAAGTGCAAGGTAATGCACCTGGAAAACAAAAACCCAAGGGAAGAGTACACAATGGGGGGTGAGATACTAACAACAACAAAAATGGTAAGGGACCTGGGGGTAGTCATATCAGATGACCTAAAGGTGGGCAAGCAATGTGAGAGGGCAGCAAGGAGGGCTGGGGGATACTGGGATGCATAGGGAGAGGCATCACCAGTAGAAAACAAGAAGATTATCCCTCTGTACAGACAGCTGGTCAGACCCCATCTGGAGTACTGCGGCAGTTCTGGAGACCCAATCTCCACAAAGACATAGACAGGATGGAAGCTGTCCAGAGAAGGGCACTAAAATGGTGCAGGGTCTGCACCAGAAGACATGAAGAGAGAGACTTAAGGAGCTTAATATGTATAGCCTCGAGGAAAGGAGGGAGAGGGGACATGATAGAAACTTTCAAGTACCTCAAGGGAATCAACAAAGTCCAAGAGGTAGCATCTTTCAAAAAAGAGGTGTGCAAGAACAAGGGGCACAATTGGAACATAGGGGTGGGGCGGCTCAGAGGTAATTTAGGAAGTATTTTTTCACAGAGAGGGTTGTGGATGCATGGAACGGCCTTCCGGAGGAGGTTGTGGAGTCAGAAACAGTGGTGGAATTCAAGCATGCATGGGACAGTCATAAGGCAATTCTAGGGGGTGGGGGCAGGAAGAAGTAGGCTGCTGGTTGACTAGGATCTGCAGCTTATCCATTAGGTAGGGAAATTGGCAGACTGGGTGGGGCAAGCGGTCCTTATCTGCCGCCAAATTCTATGTTTCTATGTTTAGTCCAAAATAATTCTCTTCTTTCCTTCTCAGGAGCAGCAGGCAGACATGGAAGCCAAAATCTCAGCCTTTTCATAGTTCTCCCATGCGAATCCACTCAGGATTGATCTCAGAATCACTTCAGCTCCTTCTTGCTCAGCTTCCAGCTTTGTTCTAACTGAAAACTGCAAGCAGCCCGGGACTTCCCCAAGATCCAAAAACTTTGGTTGGCTGATATATTTGGCTGTCAGTCAAGGCAAAAGCTCCCCCTTCAGTTGCAAAAAAGGCACAAAAACTCAAACCAAAGTTCCTATACATTTTGAATTCAGACAGCTCCTGTAGTCCGGCTACATTTTAGGTCCCACCAGAACTGATTGGTCCAATTTGCAGTCCAGGACCAAGATAGTGGAGACAAACAAAACAGTCCTTGCTACAAAGAATGCAGGTTAGACAAACTACATTATCATTATCATTCTAAATGGTTTTCAGCAAATAGTTACATCTTTCAACAGAGCTCCATCTCAGATTACTTATGCTGCAATTAGGCAGCTCTTAAAGAGACAGTACACAGAGGCTAAACAAGATCTGGTAATCAAATTTAAGCTGCTAAAATGCAGGACACCAACCTGGCAGTGAGCATTTAGGCAAGCTCAAGGAAGACTTTTTGGAAACCCCCATTTGTAGGGGGGTTACACCCTTCCCTGCCTGGGAAAATTTGGCATCCATGTCAAGTCTGTACCATCATAACATTGAAAATGCAACATATACAAGATATTTATACCATTAGCATGCTATACAAGTACTATCTGATTTATCAATTGGCATAACTTGTTACTTTACTATACATTTCAATGTACTCCACTATATAATTTCCATACTGACAATACATTATGCAAATTTCACACAGGTAAATTGAACATTACTACACAGAGTCATGTAATAACTTCTTGTACTCTAAGCAATTTAAGAGGGGGCCCTTCTCTATCAGCTAACTTGGGGCTGGATGGGGCAGGGACACCATGGTGAGAGGGCAGGATAAGTAACCTGGTATAGGCTGTCAATCTCAATTTGGGCAGTGAGCTCTGAGAGACATAAACACCTTTGTGGACTACATTGACAGGCAAATCCACTGGCCTCCCGGGGGAATCGTAACTGAAGCGCACCACTGGCTTGACAGCTTGGTCAGTCTTTCTGGGGTGAACAACCACAGTCTCTGTACTTTCAGTAATGGTCTTGGAGCTTTCATCACTTGTGAAGGGTGCCTCTGCATGAAGGGGAATGTCCAAGCTGGGAGCACTGTCAGACCCTTGCTCTGTAGTCTCTGTTTCTACAACACTTGGCTCATTTTGAAGACACTCTGGCACTGAAGGAGGGTTTTCAGCACTTTCATAGTGTTTCTCAAGTTCTGGCATGTCACCAGAAAGACTCGTACCATCAGCTTCTCCTTCAGGCAAATCATACAGTTCCATGATACACAAAGACTCAGCATCCTCAGACGTGCTACTTTGCACTTCACCTTCAGGGAGCATTGGCTGCAAGGATGATGCCTTGGCATTAGGCAATCCAGAAGGCCCAGCTTCATCCCCATAATTCAACATAGGATTTACATGAAACAACTGACTCTGTTCATATGAGGGGTAATAGGCATTATCACACTCACTGTCATCCGAGTTAGACTGGCAGTCACTATCATTCTGGGCCTGCTGTGGGGAAAGTCTTAAATCAGCAAACACGGGGGCAGGCCGACTCTGTTTCTTTCTTGCAGCAGCACGAGTCACTGGTCCAGGGGAATCAATCTCAGTGGGTTCAGTCTCAATTATAACTTAACCAATAGGTAGCAAGTGGTTACGGTGCATGATCTTGACAGCTTTGGAGTTATTCTCTGGGTGCACTTTGTACACTGGCAAATCATCCAGCTTTCCAACTATGCCATGAGGAAGATGGTGCCATCGATCAGCAATTTTGTGTTTACCATGCAATCTTAAATTTTGCAACAACACATGGTCTCCAGGCCCAAGCTCTTGAGCCTTTACTTTTCTAACATGTCTCTCTTTGTTGGCTAGATTTTCTTTTGGCGGTCATTATCTGGCCCAGTTGATAGGCATGGTTCAATTGAGCTTTCAGTTTTTGTACATATTGCAGGTAATCTTCGGTTCGGACCCCATCGGGAGAACCCCAAAACCAAAATCAACAGGCAACCAGGCCTCTCTCCCGAACATGAGGTGGTAGCGAGAGAACCCGGTAGCATCATTCTTCGTGCGATTGTATGCGTGTACCAAGGAGCTAATCTGCTGGCTCCATTTATGCTTATCTTTTGGGTGGAGGGTGCGTAGCATGTCTAGCAGGGTGTAGTTAAAGTGTTCTGGTTGAGGATCCCCCTGCAGGTGATAAGGGGTGGTTCTTGACTTTTGCACCCCCCCCCCAGAGAGAGCATTTCTTTGATTAGCCGACTCTCAAAGTCCCGGCCCTGATCAGAGTGAATTCGCTGATGGGCACCATAGTGGATGAAGAAATTTTCCACTAGCACCTTGGCCACAGTAGATGCTTTTTGATCTTCTGTGGGAAAAGCTTGTGCATACCATGTGAAATGGTCTGTAACCACTAATACATTGCCAATGTTTCAATGGTCAGGCTCTAAACTCAAGAACTCTATGCAGACTAGTTCCATTGGGGAGCTGGTAGTAATGCTGACAACTGGGGCAGCCCTCTGACGCAGGGCTTTTCTCTGCAGGCAGTGACTATAAGTCCTTACATGGTGCTCAACATCGGCCCCATCTTGCATCAGTAGAATTGAGATCGTACTAGGTCAAGGGTCCGGTTGATACCAAGGTGGCCCATATGATTGTGGAGGGACCTCTGCACCAAATCTTTGAAGGCTGTGGGCAGGACCAATTGTTGCTTGTCTATCTGGCCACCTTGATCTACACTCTCTCTATACAACAACTGATTAAGCAGCTTCAACCTGGGGCCACCTTTAAACAACAAAGCTGTTCGCAGATCAGAGGAACGCAACTTGGACACATCCTTTCCTGCATGAAGGGTGTCAAGTGCTGCCTGAATCATAAGATCTTGGGATTGAGCCCATTGAATGCTGTCATTGTCATACTGAGCTAGTGCACTAATATCTAGAGCAGAAAAATGGCAATACGCAGCCGGTATGCAGGTGTCAGAGGGGCCCAAGCAATCTTCTAAGCAGTCCACTGTGTCCGTAGCCATCTGTTCATTTCTATCAAACTTTTGGCACAATGCTCGGATGTCAGGTTCAGACAGCCTGACCCAGTCGCTCTTGAAAATGGGCCTCCGGGATAGGGCATTAGCATCAATATGATTCAGGCCCGGTCTGTATTCGACAGCATAATCATATGTTGACAATGCAGAAAGTCCCTGATGCCCCGTGGCGTCTAACTTAGCTGAAGTCTGTACATAGGTCAATGGGTTATTGTCAGTCCTCACCAATATTTTTGCCCCATAGATGTAATCATGAAACTGGTCTACAATGGCCCATTTTCACGCAGGGAACTCCAACTTGTGCACAGGGTAGTTTTACTCTGATGGGGTCAAGCTCCTACTGGCGAATGCCACTGGTCTCAAACCATCTTCATGGTCTTGATACAGTACAGCTCCTAGAATCTGCAGACTGGCATCAGTATGCAGCACATAGGGTTTGGTGGGATCTACATAAGCGAGGATGGGGGCATGGGTGAGCTGGTATATGACTTTGCGGAAAGCTGCTTCACAGTCAGGTGTCCAATGGGACTCAAAAAGTTCACCTGGGTGGAAATATGCTTTGTCTGGTTCTTTGATGGACCCTTTTTTGTATTTTCAATTGGTAGGAGGGTAACCCTGAGTAAGATTCAAGAGTGGCCGAATCACTTTAGAATAGTCCTTTATGAACCGGCGGTAGTAGCCACAGAATCCCAGGAAACGTTGTAGTTCTTTCAAACTGTGGGGCTGGAGCCAAGTAGTCAAGGCTTCAACTATACTAGGATCAGTCTCTACCCCCTCTGTAGACACTATGTGCCCCACATACTTCACAGAGGTTTGGAAAAACTGGCACTTGTCAATGGACAGCTTGAGGCCGAAATCTTCCAGTCGGTCTAGTATCTTGAACAGTCAACTCTCATGTTCCTCTAGGGAGCTTCCAAACACAAAGACATCATCCAAGTACACCAGGCATTCCAACAAATTCATGTCTCCCACCGCTGGTTCCGTCAGATGCTGGAAGGTAGCTGGGGCACCCGATATGCCCTGTGGCATTCTCAGAAATTTGTAGAACCCCAAAGGACAGATGAAGGCTGTCTTCTCATGGTCCTCTGGAGCCATCGGAATCTGGTAATATCCACTGCGAAGATCCAACACCGAGAACCATTTGCTCCCATTCAAACAATCCTGAGCATCTTGTATACGGGGCATGGTGTATTGATCATGGATGGTTCGCCTGTTGAGGGTCCGATAATCTACACAGATTCGTATTGTTCCATTCTTCTTATGCACAACCACAATGGTAGAAGCATATGGCATCCTGGATTCTTGTATCACACCAGCTGCGAGCATTTCCTGCAAGTGTCTTCTCACATCGTCTATGTCTGCCGGGGCTAGGCGTCGAGACCTCTCTCGAAATGGCCGTTCATTGTACAGGCGTATGTGATGCTCCGCACCCTGGACACATCCCACATCCCATTCCTTCAATGAAAACACTTGATCTCTCTGGCAAGTTTCTGGCTAAGTCTAGTCTTCCATTCAACTGGCAACAGGGAGTCACCAAAATCAAACAAGTCGGGAGTCACTCTATCTGTCTTGCTAGGGTGCTTGTCACTGGGCAACACTGCAGTGTCTGCGCAGTGTACCGTAGCTAGGGTGCATCCTCTGTTCACCCGGATCTCCCGATCTGACACATTATGAATCTGGACCATCACTCAACGTGCATAGGCATGAGCACGAGCTGGCAAGATGCTGTGCTTAACCAATAATCCTTCCGGCAATTTTCCATCGCCTGGCATGTCCAACATCAGTATTTTGTTCTTGACATCTTTGCGGAGGCGGACCTCCCCTTGAATGGTACACTGGGCATTAGGGGCCAGTACCATTGAATAGGGATCCTTCTTCCACACGACCCCTACCAGTTCATCCTGGTCCACTCCCTTGGTGTTCCGTTGCAAATCATAGGCCCTCTTGATCATAGCGGGAATTCTTAGGGCCCTCTCAGTCCATCGTCCTTGTTTCTCGCGACAGAGTTGTACCAGTCTCCCAAACATATGGGCGTTGGTCCCAATTAACAGGGGAACCCCATCATACAGTCCAGTAGGGGGACACACTAAGACCAGTGTCTCGACTTGCTCCTCTACACCAGTTACAGCTGCAGGAAATGACAACCATGGGCAAACATATCCTAGGTAGGGATAAGACTTATCGCTCAGCCCCCACTCATGTAGGCCCTCCAGGGATTGTAAGTGCACAGCAGTTAAGTGTTTGTCATACCAGTCCTTAAATACAATGGTCACTTGCAACACCCTGTCCAGCACAGCCCGAGTAGGAATACCATTCACAGCCACGGTAGTCTCCATTGAAGGGCTCACTATTTTGGACCAGTCTGGAGGGACAGCAGCAGGGGCCTGGACAGATGATTTAGCCACATAGGGATTTGAGTTACTACTTCTTGAACCCTCACTGTGGTCATTTTGGGCACTCCTTGACCGCTGATTCATTCTCCGAAGCTTGCCTTGAAGTCTATATACTACTTTATCTAGGTCTTTTGTGGACCTGCATTCTCTCTTCATGTGCCCATCCTTCCCACAATTATGGAAAAATATGTTTTCTGGGATTTGAGGTGGCCGAGGCATTACACTGGGAGCTGGGGAGGTGGATACTACCAACCGAGAACCTTGGTGCCATCTCTGTCTGCTGTGGGGTGAGCATTTGGAGATATCTCTTCAATTCTCTTACTTTCATAGTCAAGACATTGAGTTTCAAGCTGCTGTCAGCAGGAGATGCCTGGGTGGACACCCCCAACCCCATAGCAGATGCAGTTGGATAAGGGTCGGTGCCTGTACTTGCAGGATCGGCCTTCATAAAGAGACTGTTTCTTGTTTTCCTGAACTCCCTCAGCAGTTCATCCCATGGTGGCACACCCTCATTGGTCCCTACTTCAGAAGGGCCTTCCGATGCCATGATCACTTGGGCTGCACTCACCCTAGAATTACAATCCCTCTCTTCATCTTCAACCTCCTGGAGTTCTTTTATCAAGTCACAATAGTCCGGTGGGTTACCCCTTCTATCTGGGAGCCTTAATTGAAGAAGCTGCAATTTAGAATGCTTTGCATGTTGCAGTATGTGCCCCAACCTCACATGGTTTAAGTCACTAGCGGCTACTGCACTTTTTCAGTAAGCCTTCTGCAGTGCTCTTTCCAGACGAGTAACATATGCAGGCAAACTTTCCCTTGGCCATTGTTTTCTACCTTGAAATTTCCACATCAAGTTCTCCCCTGACTCAGTGCTCCTAAAATTGCCTTCGAGTGCAGATAGGTACTTCTGGGCAGATGCATCAGGGTTGTGGACCTCAGAAATGTAATGGCCTCTAAGGCAGGACCCCTCAAACTTTCTATGTTCCTTTTCCATTTCTCAGCCTCCGCACACTGCCATTCAGGTACCAAAGGGGCAACACACTCTATCCAGGTCTCCCAGTCATCCTCCTCTTGGGGGGTGGGGAAGGTGCCGGAGAAGATTCTCAACCTTCGGTAAGAGTCGTGACTAATGGCAGGTACAGACATAGGAGCCAGCATTGGCATGGGCACAGAAGGAGGGGCAATAATGGGTGCTGGAGCAGGAGGGGGTGTTGGGGGAGGAACACCTCCAGGTGGCAGGAATAGTTTCTTTAAGTCCTCCACAGTTTTCCCTTCCTCCAACAACAACTTAGCAAATTTCTTGTCAAAAGTCTCAGATAGTAGGTGGGGCTCATTCTCCCCGGGGTCTTTACTGTCTTTAGTTATCACTCTTCAGGCAGTGAGGGCTCCTTAGGGGGTGATAGTCTGTGGCACTTTGGAACTGTCTATTGGGTCCTTACACTCTACTAACGCCATGAAACTTTGGGCTTAAGATTAGCCTGTCGACCCACCACCATACGGTTTTGTAAACATTCAATCTTGGAAAGTACTCCCTCTACAGTGTCCTTATTGGTACCCAGGGGAATATCCAGGATAAGTATAGCATTTTGGGTGTCACCCTCCTGCCCAATACACCACCCCACCAACTGGTGTACAGCCACTTCTGTTGGGGTAGCCATTTATTTTTAACAGCAATTCACAAATTTGGCCACTAGAAGACACAAAATCCCAGCGGTGAGCCTCCAAAATGTAACCCCTAGGTGGCGCTATCCCAAGGGCTACTACCCCTGCCTGCTTGGCTAGTAGCAGGTTAAGGGGCCTGAGTTCTGAAATGGGTGCCTCCACCCAGAGGTCAGGGTTGGTAGTAGTCAAGCTAACCTGGGCACAGCCATCCGGGACACTGTAACCCCACTCTTTCCCCTCTAGTGGCCTGAACACTGTACAATAATCACTTTCACAATACCCCTGGTATGCCACACAAGTTCCCACACTGTTTGCACTTACCACCAGGGCTGGTTCCTCTGGCTCGACCTTGGGGACCTCCTGCAAAACAAGGTTAAGCACAGCAAATGGCAACAGTACAGTACTTTGAGCACAAACTGGAACCACAGTCAGATTACATGCAGAAAAAGTTAGATCTGATTTATTCAGGGGACTTGAACAAGGGGAGAGGCAAAATCAGGTTAATTAGCTTAAAGGTTATATCAATCAAGCAGTTATGCATGTGCTTTGAGTCCCCCCACACAGTCAATCTCTGGGTACCCAGGTAGAGAAGAGATGGGCTAGCCAGGACAGTTACCCCAGGGTTGCAGCTGGTTAGGGCCCTGTGATGAAAAACACAACATGCACAGGACACAATATTTGTAATCCAGAGCCAGAGGGCTCAGTTCGTAAAGGAAACAAAACAACAAGACAATCAGGTGACACACTCAGATTAAGCTGTTGTTGTAGGGAGCTACCCTGGTATTTACTCACGATATCCAAGACTGGACACAGGCTGGATGAAAATCGAGACTGCAGGTGGTTGATCTGGAATGCCAGGAAAAGCAGGGCCTACACAAGTCGCAGAGGCGTCATTACTGTTCAAGCATGGAGCAGGGGGATGATCCCCAGGCAGATCTCTCGTCGATGGCTGCTCTATGCAGTGGGTAGTCTGGCTGGGCCAGTCTGGCAAAGCCCAGACTACATGGAGACAAGTTCAGAAGCAGTCTGTTTTGGGCTGGATACAGCTTCCAGCAAGCAGAAAACAGTTCACACAGTGGGGAACTAACTCACAACCCACTAGCAGCTCATAGCGCATTTACATGTACGGGAATTCTACTGTACCAGGCAAAGCGCTCCCTGAGCGCAATTGCAAAGTCTCTGCACACATCAGAAGCTTTGGGGTAGCTGGAACTCCTGACAGGACGATCACATTCAGCAAAAATATTCGGTCTTCTTCAGGTTGAGCCTGGCCCACTTCGGTAGCCTACTTTAGTCACATAAACTTGGATTTAGTCCAAAATAATTCTCTTCTCTCCCTCTCAGGAGCCGCAGGCAGACATGGAGGCCAAACTCTCAGCTTTTTCATAGTTCTCCCATGCGAATCCACTCAGGATTGCTCTCAGAATCACTTCAGCTCCTTCTTGCTCAGCTTCCAGCTTAGTTCTAACTGAAAACTGCAAGCAGCTCGGGACTTCCCCAAGAACCAAAAACTTTGGTTGGCTGATTTGGCTGCCAGTCAAAGCAAGAACTCCCTCTTCAGTTGCAAAAAAGGCGCAAAAACTCAAACCAAAGTTCCTATAGATTTTGAATTCAGACAGCTCCTGTAGTCCGGCTACATTTTAGCTCCCACCAGAACTGATTGGTCCAATTTGCAGTCCAGGACCAAGGTAGTGAAGACAAACAAAATAGTCCTTTCTGCAAAGAAAGCAGGTTAGAAAAATTTTATTATAATTACCATTCTAAATGGTTTTCAGCAAATAGTTACATCTCTCAGCAGAGCTCCATCTCAGATTACTTATGCTGCAATTAGGCAGCTCTTAGAGAGACAGTACACAGAGGCTATACAAGCTCTGGTAATCACATTTAAACTGCTAAAATGCAGGACACCAGCCTGGCAGTGAGCATTTAGGCAAGCTCAAGGAAGACTTTTTGGGAACCCCCATTTGTAGGGGGGTTACACTAGGATCAGCAGCTTATCCGTTAGGTAGGGAAATGGGCAGATTAGATTGGCCAAGCGGTCCTTATCTGCCATCAAATTCTATGTTTCTGCGTAACACCGTTTTCATAGGCCATAGGTCCTTCCCCTTTAGTTGCCTCATGTGCTATATCAAAGGGTATATGGGGAGCTTTATCTGGCTATACTCCTCTGCTCTCTCTAACGCAGTGCTTCTGCAAGCAGAACTAAAAACAGAGGCCCATGAAGGAGGTCAGGAGACACTTCTTCACAGAGAGAGTGAGGTTAGGATGGAATGAACTTCCAGCTGAACTTGTCACTTAAAATGGTGGGAAGGTTCAAGAAATGGTGCTGGGACAGGACTAAAGAGAGGGTCAGTGTTGAAGGGGGGAGAGGTGGGGTCCACTATATTCCCCAGACTGAGGGCTCCACAATCAAGCAGACATGACAGACAATAGGGCCTTCTTTTGCTGGCTATTTTATATGCTTTGTATGCCCTGCATTGTACCCTTTTGACTGTCTCAATATCCTCTTTGTGTTAAGGAGCCCTCAGCGGGAGGATCAGCAGGATCTTTCTACTTGAGTCTGTTTTTGTTACAGTGCATCATTTCATTTCATTTCCTCTACAGTGGTGTACCTTTCCAAAGTAATTCCGTTCATTGATTGTAAGGGCTTTGGAGGCAATCATCTCACAGAGGGTCCACAGCTTATGCCTGCTGATGGTGTGTGCCATGCATTCTGTGAGTGTCTTTTTATGGAGCATTTCCTTCTGTCCCTGTTCAGTCATGCTTTTCCTGAAGGAGCTCCGATGGGCTTCTGAATCTGAGGCAGAGCGTTACATTAAATTTATAATAAAGGGCTAGCATGAGACCAACATGCAGCAGATTTAAGTTCAAGAGGGTCTCATTTTAGAACTTTGTACACTGCTTAAAGCATTTATTGAAACAAAATTTAAACTCGAGTTGTGTGTGTGTGTGTGCTGTAAATTAAAATAGTTTAGCCTCTTGGCTAAACATAAATTAGATGAAAGGTACAGAACCTGACATTTAACTTAAGAAGGCAAAAAAGTCAAACAAATAACAATTGTGTGCAGCACATAGTTTAAGTTAAATTTTAACATTCTATTTATTAATTCTCCCCTTGCCCCCCGCACTGCTTCCATATGGTTGCTCTTCCTAGCTGTTATATAAGAATGTATAAAATTATAAAACTAATCTGTGGCAAGGTCTAAAACTAGTAGCAGCAGGGAGACCTCTGTTGGTAGTTTTTGCAGCATAAGATAGTGAATGGAGCGCTCTCATTTTCAGCTGCTGGGTATTTACCCTTAGCTGCATGGTTAGAGCTGCAGCCTTTGGAACTCAAGGACTCCGGTTTGATTCCATTGGGCTGGAAGTGCATCTGCCTGAGTAAAGCCTGTGAAAGATACAACATCAGCTCCTTGTATCTCTGTCAGGTTTGATCCAGTTGTGCCTGCTTTCCTTTCTCCTTCAAAAAAGAACCCCATGGTTTACCCCCGTGGGGCACTTCAGAACAGATGCACTCCCAGTAAGAGATGGATCCAGATGGTGGTCAGGGAGGCAAGTCAACATCTGGCCAATGCATGATGTCAGCTTAAGGGCTGGGTGTGGACCACCTCAGCAGCTCATGCTAAAATGTCACCTGAACATTTGGGGATGGAAGGAATGGAAGAAGAGAGGCTTTGCCTTGCATGACTCCCCCCCCCCCATGTCACCAGGATGCGGTAATATAATGGCAGATGTTATGAACCTTTCTTGGGGTTTCACAACAACCTGCTGTGGTCCAGCATGATTGCCTGACTAATGTCTTGACCGAGGTTCCAGAAACTGGTAAATAAGTGTCGGGGGGGAAAAGCCCTCCCACTCTGCTTTCTTGTACTGTATTGTGCATTGTGTTCTGGAAATACAGTGATTTGTTTTATTTTACTTGTTCTTGTAATTAGTGCATAAAAGGTTCTAATAAGGAGGCAACATTGTCAGTGAAGGCACTCAAGACAGCGTTTACTTCTTATTCATGACACTTTGGGGCTTTAGCAGTCACCAGATAGACAGACAAGCTCTGTGACTACAAGATCAACTGAACCAAACAAAATAGGGAATCCAACATACAGGACAAATATTAAGACTTTGAAATACTACAGCTTATAAATAACATGCATTTGTCAATGCCAAATGTTTGCTTGCTGGCATTGGCATTGATAGTGTATGAGTTAGAGAGATGCATAATAGGAATGGCAGTGAAGTATTGAACTGAAGCCAACCCCACCACCACCCTGCAGAGACTGACAGGCATTTGGGTGTGCCTTTGGGTCATCAGGCATAACGCCCACGCCATTTCAGTACACCCTACCCTGCAGACACCGACAAGTGTCACGGTGTGCCTTGGAGTCTTTGGGCTTTATGCTCACCCCATTCCATAAGGAAATACGGTGAGATGGGTGCAGTATAGGAGAATGGGGTGAACTTTGGGGCCAAAGAGTCCAAGGCACACCTCAATGCCTGTCACTGGCTGCAGGGTGTGGGTGGGGGGGTAGAATGACATAAGCATTACAGGCGACAATCCCAAGTCACACCCCTGATGCCTGTCAGTCTCTACAGGGTGGGACGTTATGGTTGAAAACCCTAATGCCCCAGGTGTTCGTTGGTATTTTCACTCCAAATTTTCAACATGGGTTTTTTGTGACCCCCACCTCATGAACAGTGGCAATATCAGTTGGTTACCCGAAAGCTGATTTTACACAGCGACTATGCCATTTGACACCACAGGTGCGAAAACACATTTCGAACAGGATGTGAAAAATTACAGCTGTACTGTTCATGGGAAGGTGTAAAAAATGGCAATGTTGAAAATCTGAAGTGAAAATATAAAAAAACTGGTAAAGTCACGAGTGTGCATAGAAACTGTGCGACACACAACCATAATGTAATTAGTTCGGGGATTTTTACAGCAGATTGTCAACAAAGGCATTTTGGGACCTCCACTCATGAACAGTGTCACTGTGATTTTCTTAATCTGTCCTGAACACTGATTTCCCACAGCGACCACGCATTTCTGCACCAGAAGTGCAAAAGCACATTTTGACCAGGGTGTGAAAAATGACAGTTGTACTGTTCATAAGGAGGTGTGGAAAAATGCCAGTGCTGAAAATCTGGACTGAAAATATTACAAAGTCTGAACTTACGCGAGTGCGTGGAAACTGCGCAATGCACGTTCATAACACAGTCATTTAATGGACTTTTGTCACCAAATTTTCAACATAGCCATTTTATGACCTCTGCTTATGAACAGTGTCACTGTGATTTTTGTAATCTGTCACAAACATTGATTTTGCATACCGACTGCGCCATTGTGAGCTACATGTTCGAAAACACATTTTGGGCATGATGTGAAAAATGACAGCTGAACCGCTCATAAGGAGGTGTGGTAAAATGGCAATGTTGTAAATCTGGAGTGAAAACAGTAAAAACTCTTGAAGTTACGAGCGTGCATATGATCTACGCAATGCACATTAGAAAAACAGTCATTTTTGGGAATTTTTTCACCAAATTTTAAACATACGGTTTGGGGGCCTACATCATGAACTGTGACACTGTTGTTTCATTACTCGGTCCCGAAAGGTGGTTCCATGCAGCAACCGCGAAATCACCTTTCGGGACTGAATAACAAAATGACAGTGGCTGAGTTCATGAGGTGGGGTCCCAAGAACCCCATGTTGCAAATTTGGTGAACCAATTCCCAAAAATCACCAAGATACGCACCAAAGTTAAAAAAAAAACATTTATGTCATTATACAGCTTACTGGCATTTCTTTAGTTCGCAGTCGGCTTTGAGGAGTGAAGACGTGTTCCCAGTCCACTGAAGATCATTGCACCAGCCTCTGGAGGTAAGTATGGGGTGAGGGGTGTGTGGGGAGGTGGGGTACGCAGTGGGTGGGTGCGGGTTGGGTTGAAGGGGCAAGAGAGTCAACAAGGGACTGTTTCCTTTCGTTCTAGTTTTTTTTTTTTTTTTTTTAAGATGACATGGGACTTTTCCCATGCAAGTGGTGGGCTCCCAAGTTTGTGGGGGCGGGGGCAATGGAGCCGACAGGAAATTGGGCACCCCCATGGGCCACAGACTTCGGCCATGCTAGGGTGGGCTCCCAGCGTGGCACCAGGAAGTTTGCTTTTGGGGGGGCAGTGGAGCTGATGGGGGATTGGGCCCCCCCTTGGTCACACAGTGTGTGGGGGTGGAGGGGAGCGCATTTGCATGCTGGGGTGGGCTCCCAGCGTGTACAGGACATGGGACTTTTGCCACGCTGTGGGGGCTCCCAGTGTGGCACTAGGAAGTTTGCTTTTGGGGGGGCAGTGGAGCTGATGGGGGTTTGGGCACCCCCGTCAGTCATACCATGTGCGGGGTGGAGGGCGTGTGAGCATGCTGGAGTGGGCTCCCAGCATGCTACCTAAGTGTTCTTGAGGGGGCGAGGAACTGTCTATGACAGTTCAGATGCAGTGCCGATGTAGGCAATTTGCATACTGCCGATGGCAGTATGCAGATTGCCTACACATTACCACCGCTGATTGTAGCAGTGTTTTTCTCAGAACTGTACGCCACTGCATCTGAACGTCTGTCATAGACAGCTTGGACATTCATTGGTGCGGTGCAGCCACACCTGCAGAAAGGAGCAGGGCATTGGAAGTGGGGGAGGCACATCTATGAAAACTTGTATGGTGGCACCATGTTTCTTGCACATGCATGTAAGCAAACATAAAAATACATTATACAATGGCAAGAGAGAATCTTGGACTGTGATTGGTCAGTTTGGAGCTGAACCCATGGTGTTATCCCAGCAGAACGCCATGGGTCTAGTCTCAGCAATGTGAACCAATTTGGCTGCTCACCATGACCATTAGTTACTCTTTTTTTGCATCTCCTCTTAAGAAACAAAAATATTTTCCACACTAATAAAAACATTCTTTATAATATTTTTTTATTTTATATATAACAACAAACCGTTGTATAATAGGAGATGACTCCAGGGTGTGTCTTGTTGGGATAACACCACGCCTGAGAGTTTGACGACTCGGCCTGCGGCCCTCGTACCCTACCCCACCAGGCATGGCGTTATCCCAGCACAACACACACACCCTGTCATGCATTTTTCTTTTATTTAACTATGTTTAACCTAAATTTCAAAATGGAAGGCCATGCTAAAACCTGTATCACAACAAAGCCACTTAGGCTGGCAAACAGTTTGGGGTTTTACTCTGCATCTGTGGTACTTTAAACTTTCAAATTACTATCAGTGAGTGACTTTATATGGAGTTTTTGCCACACTATGCTAAACCATGCTACACTAGAAAATCTACATGTAACTGATACTGTATGTGTCACAAAATTGTAACCAGGTGTAACGGCTGAGCCCCTGTTGGTGGTGAGGTTACTCTGGGGTCAAGTTATTTGGTTAATGAAGAGGTCCATTCAATGCTGCATAAATAGTTGGATGCTCTTTGTGTCAGGGAATCCTGTGTGATGCAACCACTTAAACACAGTTGCAGCTTCTCCGTGTTCCAGCCCTTTTTCACTATCTCCAACAGGGTATCTTTCTTCAACCTAGGAATTGAGACACAGAGATGCACTTAGATGTAAAACAGCTATTGCAGCCTCACATTTCTTAAAGCACAAAACCCTCAGGCAATCCTTTCAATTATCCATGGTACAAAAATGGTCATAATGAGATCAGACAGTACATAGAGAGGTGTTGTTACTTAATAGAGACAGAGCAATGTTAAGCATTCCTATGTGAGGGCCAGATGCATTCTCAAACAATAATTCTTCATGCAGGCAGAGTCCTGAAATCTAAGTGCCCATGATGCCATGTGTTTGCAAAAAGCACGGCTATCTAGCAGTTAGATCAGCATAACAACAAACAATGCTTAATGAGGGTGGCTGCAGGTCCTAATTAGTGTTGTGCAAAATTAGAATTCCATTGGTGGAGTTTCTGAAAAAGTAGAATTTTGCTGCAGCAAAATTTTAGAATGAACTTCAGAAACTTTCATGAAATTCCAACTTACAGATAATTATGACATGTATTACAAATCTTTTCATTAAACTATAGATTCTAATTTTGCTAAAGTGGCTTCCCTGTTATCAATCAGAAGAATACTGGTATAACATTCTGGGACTGGATTTTGGACTGGGAGAAGATACTGATGTACCTAGGAGGAGACACTGCTGTAACTGGGAGAATGAGACATTGGTGTACATGGAGGTATACTGCCACTCTTAACTAGGAGGAGACACTAGCATAACTGGAAGTAAACACTGCTGTAACTGGAACACTGGCTGGTAAACTGCGATGAGACACTAATTTAACTAGAAGCTAATACTGGCATAACTAGGACTGGAGGAGACACTACTGTAACTGATACACTGGTACACCTGTGAGGGAAACTGGATTATCTGAGAGTACACTGTTGCAAGTAGGACACTGTCACTGGCATAGCTCTGAACAGATACTGGTATAGCTAGGGACGGACACTGTTGTAACTGATATGCTGGTTTATCTGAGATGTAACTGGTATAACATTGCCTTTGCCAACCTCACCATAGGTAACAAAAAGCTGGGTACTCTGGGATCTGACATTGCAATTCTCTTACCGTCCTAGCAGAAATAATTGCAGCCAGGAATATGGTTTTCTATGTGACGTAGTTCAGGTCAATGGTTTCCATAGGCTCAAAGGGAGCTTCCATAAGTTGGGCAAGACATATGTTGAGGTCCCAGGGTAGGACAGGGTCCCCATTGGCAGGTACAGCTGGCCGAAGCTTTTAAAAAAACAAACTTTGAAAATGGGTTGTGAGGCCAAAGACTTTTCTTTGCCAGCTGATATGTATGCTGCTACTGCTGCTATGTGCACCTTTAAAGTTGAAGGACATAGGCCCAAGACTGTAGGTGTACTATGTATTGCACAATTATAGGCAACTCTGCCTCTACTGGGTTTATTTTTTAAGGGGCACACCCGTGAGAAAAACTTTCTATTTAAGGGATAGCCTTTCCCGGTAGCAGGTTTCCTTCAAACCCTAAGCACATTTAGGACTTTTTCTGAGAGATCCAATCCAGAAAATTCTAAGTCCAAAAGAACCATGCCCTTAGGCGTAGGGTCCTGGGTTCAGAAATGTTATTCTACATGGGACAAAGTCAACAAATTGTGACTGAGTGACAGGCTGATTGATTTCTTGTTGGCCGAGTCTGGGAGCATTAATTACCAAGCCTGTCTGGCCCAGTCTGGAGCTAACGTGATCATTGTTGCAGGTTCCCTCCTGAGTTTCAGGAATATTTTCTGAATGAGTGGGAATGGTGGGAGGGCATACAGAAACTTCCCTGTCTAGTCCATTACCAGGAAGTTTTCTGTGACTGTTCCCCTGGCTGGTGGTCACAACAAAACTGTGGGAACTGATAGTTCTCTCAAGATGCAAACAGGACTATATTGGGAGTGCCCCACCTTCTGAACACTGGGGCCAGAACCTGCTGGCTTAAGGTTCATTTATGATTTTCCTGGCTGAATCTGCTTAGGGAATCTACCAGAACATTTTCTTTGCCTGGCAGATGTACTGCAAATATGTTTGCTTTTTTTTGTTGAGTTATCTATTTTTTTCTCCTACCGTGCTCTGGATCCGCCTCTCCTTCAGGCTGCCTAGGTCACCAGTACTCCTTCATTAACTCACCCTAGCCCTTGCCTCATATCACAGCTGACCCCCTGAGGTAGCTCAGTGTTAACTCTCTTGCTGAGTGGGTCCCTCTCCTCTGAGAGGGAAGGCACTGGTAGGAGCAACCCAGCATACTATATTTTCCTACAGCCTCTGGGGCACTGCTGAGATGAATTGGCCTGCCGAAAGCCTGGAGGGTGTCCATGAACTGGATGCCATCATCTTGCCAATCTGGAGAGATTTTTCCTTTTCTGGCACTTCCCACATTACAACGCTTCTGCAGTGCTCCGGTCTCAACAGGGAGCTGCTGCAGAGTGAAGTGGCCCTGTTACCCACCAAGAAGAGGAGAGCAGTCCTACAGATGCTCAATCCTCTCTTTCCTCTGCTGACTCCCAGTGACCCGAGTCCATTCCCAAACCCGGTCACCAGCTGTGGTGTGAGGTTTGGTGCCAGCACTCAAACCCTCGGGCCACCGGCCAGCGTGATGTTTGCTTTTAAGGAATATGCAAGGACACAGATCCTCGTTGTCTCTGTAAACAGTTTTGAGGATCTTGTTCCCCCTGCTTGTTTATGTAGTACATTGTTACAGTGTGGTCTGTCCAATTTGGACAATCTCACCTTGTAGCTGGGAGGAGAATGATTGCATTGCTAGCAGTACTGCTCTGAGCTTGAGGAGGTTTATGTGTTCTAGTGACTCCTGTGGGCTCCACGTGCCACTCACTGTGAGGTCCTGCAGGTGGACGTCCCACTTCACAGTGAGGTATCTGTGGTAAGAATACTTGTTGGTGATTGCTGAAAGAAGGGGATGCCTTATTGCTTTTTTCCTTCCATCAGTTTAAAGATTCCACTAGTGCTTTTGTTGCTTGCACTAGCTTTGCAAGCAGATCCCATCTTTTAGAACAGTTTGGTACTTTGGTACTTCGGTAGTTCAGGAGTAGAAGTGCACCATAGGTGCTTTGGGTCTACTCCCCCACTAAACAGTGATGATCCAACAGTGCTCCCAGCCCAGGTGTCCATGAGAATGTCAAATTTTCTTGAAGTAGTCTATATTTGGGAAATTGATAATGTTATGTGGCAAGTGTTTCCATTATTTAACAACTCTGTTTAAAAAAAGTACCCCATTTTTCAGTTTTAAAAGATGTACCCTATAGCTCTTTAGTGTGGCTACGTGAATGGAATTCCAATCTCTTATCATACATTATTTCTTTGTCTTTAATTACATTGAAAACTAAAATGAAATTGCCACTCAATCATCTTTCCTCCAAGCTGTGTAATCCCAATGTATGCATTCTTTCCTCATATGGAAGATTTTTTAAACCATATATGGATTTAGTAAACTTCCATTGCACCCTCTCCACTTTTATTTTGTCACATTTGTATTGGGGAGACCAGAACTGGGAGCAGTAGTTGAAGTGAGGCCGTACCAAGCTTCTGTACTGTGGAACAAGAACATCTAGTTGCCTGCTTATGCTTATAAAGTTTAATTTTATGCACTCCATGATTTTAGATGCCTTAGTGACTGTAGCAGAGCTGTTTCGTCAAAGAGACAGGTTCTGCTGTATTACAATCCCCAGGTCTCTTTCATCTTTATAGCCTTTAAGGCTGTTTCTCCCAAATAATATATTGCACAAGTGTTATTTTTACCCAAATGAAACACATTTGTCGGGGTTGAATTTCATTTCCCACCTCTTGGACAACATGTAGTGTGTTAATATTTGACTGTATCCTGTCCGCATCCCTGTTGATAATGACTCTGCCCCAAATTTTAGTATCATCTGCAAATTTGTTTACCAACCCATGTAAACCCTGGTGTAGAAACATAGAACACAGAAACATAGAAAATGACTGCAGAAGGGGACCATACAGCCCATCTAGTCTGCCCGTGTTCCTCCCCTCTCCTCCCTTAACTGTTATTCAGTGTTATGGTGCCATTGTATCTATCCCAAGCATTTTTGAAAGTTCCCACCATTTTTGCCTCCATCACTCCCCTTGGAAGGCCATTTCATGCATCTACCACCCTCTCTGTAAACAAGAACTTGCATGTGTTGCCCCTGAATTTGCCCCCCTCCAGCCTCATATCGTGCCCACTGGTTCTGGTGTGATTTTTGATCTGAAGCAGGTCCTGAACCTGCACCTTGTTTATTCCATTTAGGAACCTGAAGGTTTCTATCATGTCTCCCCTCTCCCTTCACTGCTCCAAGGAATACATGTTTAGGTCCCGCAGCTGTTTGCTATATGTTTTGCTGTGCATTCCCTGTATCATTTTTGTTGCTCTCCTTTGCACTGTTTCCAGTCGGTGTATATCTTTTTTAAGATGCGGCATCCAGAACTGGATGCAGTACTTCAGGAGTGGCCTCACCATTGATCTATAGAGTGCTAGGATGACCTCTCTTTTTCTGCTGGTAATTTCCCTTCCTATGCAGCCCAGCATGCCATTTGCCCTTAGTGTTGCTTTTTCACATTGCTTGGACATTTTTTGGCCATCCATTATAATTATTCCTAGATCTCTTTCCTGCTTAGTGACTGTCTCACTCACTAAGCCATCCCCATCTCCACTGCGCTCCACCCTGCCCAGCCCCATCATCCGACTGTGCCCACTTCTGCCTTGGCATGGCAGTGATGGCATATCTTGAGTCCTGGCTGACTCCCTCCGATTGCTGCCGATGGCCATGTGCTATCTGATGATCACATGGGCACCAGGAGGACAGAAACAATGATCCTGGCTGACTCCTTCCGATTGCTGCCGATGGCCGTGTGCTATCTGATGATCACATGGGCACCAGGAGGACAGAAACAATGATCCTGGCTGACTCCCTCCAATTGCTGCCAATGGCTGTGTGCCATCTGATGATCACATGGGCACCAGAAGGACAGAAACAATGATCATGGCTGACTCCCTCCGATTGCTGCCGATGGCTGTGTGCCATCTGATGATCACATGGGCACCAGGAGGACAGAAACAATGATCAGGTGGGTGGAGCTGGTGGTCAGATGCCACGCGCATGCAATGGCTTGGATGACAACGACGAACGAACAGAGAAGAGAGAGAGTCAGTAAAGACTTATTCCTGTTCCAGTCAGGTACAGCCATGTGGGTGGGTAATGGCTTTGACTGGAGCAGGTGTGGGTCTGGAGGTAGAGCTGGATGATCTTTTTTAGGCTCTGGCTCTGCAGTAGCCATTTTATGTTCATTTTTGTGAGCAGAGCAGAGCGTGTGTCTGTGAGAAGAATGGCGGTGTGAAACTAGCATGTCTTTTGGATGGGAGAGAGAAGTGACTGAAAAAAGGAACTGTATGTTGCTCACATGAGTCGTTCTCCTCCGTCCTTGTGCAATTTGCAACCCGTGTTACAGTTGAGTTACTTCATATCAAGGAAATTTGGCTTGCAAAACTCAAAACATCTTAAAAATAAATTTGCTAATTTTTTTTTTCTCAGTTGTTTTAACCAGGAATAGCACACTAAGCTGAAAGCTTTTTTACAGGAGTGACCTGGGAGAGCAAGGAAGTTTAGTGACTTACTCAGGGTCACTCAGTATGTAAGTGGAAGCTGTGGGATTCAAACCCAGGTCTGGACTGCTGGATGTCACCAGATTGGAAGCTCAAATTAAAACACATCTGATGATCTTGATCTAATATAGATATCCGTCATCCATCTGGCTTTCTGATTTTTTGTTTTTGATGGAATAATAGGGAGGGAGGCAGGAGATGAAGAGAGGGCAAGTTAGGAGGGAGTAAAACAGCCAGAGGCTGGGAGCTGGGGACTTGGGAATGAACTGCAGTTAGAGTTCCAAGCTGGGGAGAGAGGCGGGAGAGTAGAGTCAAAGTACTCCTGTCAGAGCATTAGGACCGGTCCTCTTCAATGTCTTTATAAGCTACATTGCAGAAGGACTGGAAGGAAAAGTATGTCTCTTTGCAGATGACACTAAGATCTGCAACAGAGTTGATGCACAGGGTGGGGTGGAAAGGATGAGAAGGGACTTGGCAAGGTTAGAGGAATGGTCAAATGTATGGCAGCTTAGATTCAATGCTAAGAAGTGCAGGTAATGCACCTGGAAACAAAACCCAGGGAAGAGTACACAATGGGGGTGAGATACTAACAACAACAAAAATGGAAAGGGACCTGGGGTAGTCATATCAGATGACCTAAAGGTGGGCAAGCAATGTGAGGGGCAGCAAGGAGGGGCTGGGGGATACTGGGATGCATAGGGAGAGGCATCACCAGTAGAAAAACAGGAAGTTATTATCCTCTGTACAGACAGCTGGTGAGACCCCATCTGAGTACTGTGTGCAGTTCTGGAGACCCAATCTCCGCAAAAGACATAGACAGGATGGAAGCTGTCCAGAGGAGGACAACTAAAATGGTGCAGGGTCTGCACCGGAAGTCATATGAAGAGAGACTTAAGGAGCTTAATATGTATAGCCTCGAGTAAAGGTGAGGGGGGACATGATAGAAACTTTCAAGTACCTCAAGGGAATCAACAAAGTCCAAGAGGGTAGCATCTTTCAAAAAAAGAGGTGTGCAAGAACAAGAGGGCACAATTTGAAGATGGGGGGGCTCAGAGGTAATTTAAGGAAGTATTTCTTCACAGAGAGGGTTGTGGATGCATGGAACGGCCTTCCGGAGGAGGTTGTGGAGTCAAAATCAGTGGGGGAATTCAAGCATGCATGGGATAGTCATAAGGCAATTCTGGGGGGTTGGGGTAGGAAGAAGTAGGCTGCTGGTTAACCAGGATCTGCAGCTTATCCAGTAGGTAGTGAAATGGGCAGACTGGGTGGGCCAAGCGGTCCTTATCTGCCGACAAATTCTATGTTTCTATGTCTATGTAGAGCAGCAGCAGGAGACGAGCTGCTGTGTTGAGCAGTCTGCAGTAACTGCAGTTACCCTCTGTTCTGTTATGTAGCAGTGGTATACTACTGTGACTGTCTGTAGTGAAACTAGTGTGTAACTTCAAGAAAATCTGGGGGAAAAAATAAAATACGCATACAAGTTAACTTGGAGACTTAGGGGCTAGGTAGGAAGTAAGTGGGTGCAACAACAGCTCAGTAGTCTACTGTAGTATTTTGTGTTGGCCAGCAGCCACAGTTGAAGACCCCCCCCTTCAAAAAACAAAGAATATATATATATATATATATATATATATATATATATATATATTATACTGTTGCGGTCACACCATTACTGTTAGGGTGAAATGGCACTTCTATGTTAAAGTCCAAACATTGAGCGTTAATAACTTCAGAGCCCTTTAATGGATTTGCATGTAATTTAAAAGCATGCATACTCTCTGGAGGAATGTCTCTTGCTCTGTCAAATTTCATGTCAATCTATCAAGTGAGTTTGGAAATATAAAGTGTTGAAAAAACAGAAACATCTGGATTTTTTGACATTTCTTTGCTCACCTGTATGTCAGAAACAGCTTTGTGCTGTGGGCTGAAATTTTCAGGATAGAAAGCCTTTGAAGATTTGGTGAAAAAATATTGATACTTTCAAAAGTTATGAAAGTTTTTAATTTCCCATTATTTCCAATGAGAAAAGTTAAGTGTTTAGCACGAAACATATTTTCGCACATACTGCCAATGTGCAAAAACAAGACTTTTGCACACATGCTAGAGTTTCACGTACTTTCAGAGTTAATAACGTTGGAGCCATTTGCTTACTGTCTGTGTACAGGTCTCTTCATTTGCTACATTTGATGGGAATCAGATTAGTGTTTTTGGAGATATAATGTGTTGAAAAACAGAAACATCATCAGTATAGTTCAGGTGAAAGTGCATATCTATGTTACAGTTCACTGTGAAGGTTAATAACTTTGGAGGTGTTAAAAATAATTTCATGGAATTTAGCATACATATCCTCTCGCTATGGTGCACTTGATCTGCTAGATTTGGTGGGAATCCATTGAGTGGTTTGTGAGATATAAAAGCATTGAAAAAACACAAAAATCATCAGTATAAGGTGAAATTTTCGCACACATGGCCAATGTGCAAAAACAAGACTTTCGCAAACATGCTAGATTTTTGCACAATTTGATGATTAATAACTTTGGAACTGTTCGACGGATTTGAATGATATTTGGTACACAGTCTCTAGGAACAGGTCTCTTCACCTGACAAATGTGGTGGGAATTAGCTTAGTGATTTTGGAGATATAAAGTGTTGCAAAAACAAATATCAGTATAGAGTGAAAGTGCACATCTATGTTACAGTTCACTTTGAAGGTTAATAACTTTGCAGCTGTGAAAAAGAATTACATGAAATTCAGTATGCTTATTTTGAAGGCATAGTGCTCTTGATCTGCCAAATCTGGTGGGAATCTGTTGAGTGATTTCTGTGACATAAAGTGTTGAAAAAACATAGATAATCAGTTTAAGGGTGAAAGTACACTTCTATGTTAAAGTTCAAACTTTGAGGGTTAATAACTTTGGAGCTGTTAGACTGGCATGCAATTTGGCATGCATAATCTCTAGGAGTAGTTCTCTTGACTGGACAAATTTGGTAGGAATCTGTTGAGCGATTTCTGAGATATAAAGCGTTGAACAAACAGAAAAGATGGGATTTTTTGACATTTATCATCCTAGATCTCAGAACTGGCTTTATGTTGTGGGCTAAAATTTTCAGGGTAGAAAGCCATTGGGTCACAGATGTGCCTTTTGAAGGTTTGGTGAAAAAATGTTAATCCATTCAAAAGTTATCAAAGTTTGTCATTTCCCATTATTTCCTATGGGAAAAGTTGTATTTTGCACGATAGCAAAAGTTTCGGAAATATGGGTACTTGTGCAAAAATTTTACTTTCAGAAGCATTTTGAATTTTTGAAAGAATACATACTTGTATGGATATCTGGGCATGGTGTGAAAACATGTACTTCACAAGAACCGTTTTCGAACAAAAGTAACATTTTTGGACACTAGTACATGTGCAAAAATTTTACTTTCATAAGCATTTTCAATTTTTGAAAGAATGCATATCTGTACGTCTGTCTGGTCATGGTGAGAAAATATGTACTTCGCAAGAGCTGTTTTCGAACAAAAGTAAAATTTTTGGACATGTTGGCGCATGTATGAAGATGTTTCTTTCAGAAACATTTTGAATTTCGAAAGAATATACTGTATATTTGTACAGATGTCTGGGCATGGTGTAAAAATATATCCTTCAGAAGTGATGTTTTTAAACATGAAGCCGTTGTGAAGGTACAAAAATACGTCTTTCAAAAATGTGGATAAATGTGTACAGCTTTTGCTCTGCAAAGGTGCAACTATATGTCTTTCACAAGTATCGCTTTCTGTGTAGTGAGAAAGTATGATTTTCACTAAGTAGACAACATGCAAAAATGTGGCTTTCGCAACTGCTCCAGTTGCAAATTGGAAACATAATTACAAAGTGCTGCCCTTCACTACATAGCCTCAGTGGCTCAGTAGAATGGATGGGTATGGGAGGCAGCAGGGTACAGGGTTCGATTGCAGTGAAATTATTTTTTTTTTCATTTTTCAATCAGGATTTTTATGATTACATGATTACAATGGCAGTAGGCCAGCCCACTGGAGTTGCAGTTGGATTTCCGCTTGAGGTGCTAGTGACTCTGGTTCGGGAACAGACTTGGGTCGTCAGACGGCTGGCAGGGGGAGAAGGATTGAATGCCTTATGACTGCTCTCCTTCTCTGGGGGGAAGGGGAGGGACATCGTTGGTGCATGGGGGACCCCTAGGAGAGGCCAGGGGTGCCACAGCAACTGATGTCCACAAGATTCCTGGGGGTGGGATGGACACTGGCGTCATTGCATATTCCCGCCCCCCTATAGGGGGAAAAAATCATGCCTGCCTCCACTGCCTAAATGAAGCAGGCCCCTCAGCTGCAATCAGCTCCCCAGGCCAAATCCCACCCTATCCCATTGTTCATGACACCCTAAGGCTGGGGGGATGCCATGTCTCCACCCTGGGGGGTAATCCAGGGGGTCCTGGAAGTGTGGCTCATGTGGAAATGCTGCAGTCAAGTGATCTGTGACCAGGCAAGTGGAGTGGGCACTAAAAAGACTAAATTTAAAAAAAAATCATTACAGTGGCAGTGGAATTTTTTTCATAGCTACTACAGTTGCTGAGATATTGGCAAATTAGTGTTACAAGGGTTCCTTTTAAGCCCTATAGGGCTGCTGTATGGCTCCGTAGTTACTGTATGTGTAAGTGGTAGCACAGTGCCCAGAGAGCCCGCACTCCCACAGACACATATCATTATGCACAAATGTGCAGCTAGGTGAGAGTGTGGGGCCCAAAGGGTCCCGTGCTCTCACTAACACTTACCATTTACTAGTTATATTACACTTTTTCAAAAAGTAAGAACATTCTTTGCAAAAACTTAGTTACTATTTGCAGGGTACAAGAATCAGAGGGGACCTACTTTTAACAGTTTCAGTGTCAGTGGCTCAGTAGGTAGCACACTCGCCTCTGAGGCCGGGAGATCAGAGGGCTGTGGGTTCAGTTCCCACATCTGGCACTTGGGTTAATATCCCAATACTGGCACCGTAGTGCAGCATGAGAGGGGTGCTGTACTTCTGAGGTGCCGTCCTTCGGATGAGACATTAAACCGAGGTCCCATCTGCCTGGATTGGTGGTAGTCCAGGTGGATGTTAAAGATCCCATGGCACTTATTGAAAGAGCAGGGAATTTCCCCAGTGTCCTGGCCAAATTTCCTCATTCACTAAAAAATACCACCAACAGCTTAATCTGGTTCAAGGTCAGTTGGCATTCATCTGTATCCCCCTCCCCTTGGTCGTGCCTGAAAATAGGCAGGATTTGTCTAGTGCACTTACCCGGTCAACAAAAACTAAAAAAAAAAAATATAAGTTACTTAAAAATCCAGATCTTATGAAAAAATGTGGACTTGTTACTGTCACCAGGCGAACTGTTCCTAGATGTCACACCAGGCAACTTACTGTGCCAAAGGCAAGAACCAATCACAGATTTAACTTCTTCTCATTATGGGCACCTAGACTATGGAATAAACTTCCGCAGGAATTAGTAGACTCTGGCAACACTGAATCATTTAAAAAGGGACTCGATAACTGGTTAATCTAGAATCACTTCATGTAAATTGTGCCCACACAATGTGGGGGAAAATCTAGATGGGCCCGGACTTCTGTTTTCCAAAAAAATCTAGTAAACCTAGTAATGCATCAGTTAGGGTTGTTTCCACGGCAGCAAAAGTGTGGAAATTCAATGTTAAGGTTACCAACCTTAACATCCCCTGCCCTACCCCCCACCCTCCACACAACAACAGGCGCTGGGGTGTTCATTGGAGTCATCGCCTAACTCTCACCCCATTCTCCTATACTATACACCTCAGCTTGCTTACAAATCGAATGGGGTGAGAGTTAGGCTGATGACTCCAATGAACACCCCAGCGCCTGTTGTTGTGTGGAGGGTGGGGGGTAGGACAGGGGGTGTTAAGGTTGGTAACCTTAACATTGAAATTCCACACTTTTGTCACTGTGGAAACAACCCTAACTGATGCATTAACAAAGTTTTTTGCAAAGAATATATCTATATATATATCTATATCTATATCTATATCTATATCTATATCTATATTGTGTAAGACCTCCTGCCTGCCCTGCAAACAGTGTAACTTGTGTAAAACGAGTAAAATCTGAATGAAAAATATAAAAATAAAAAAAATGAAAAGAAATATTTGAATTAACAGAAGAGGAGCTCAGGGGGAAGAAGAGGCAGAGAGACAAACTAACTCGGGAAGTGACTGAAACAGCAGCAGGAGCTGAGCAGCCTGTCCTGAAAAGCTGCTGTACTACTGTATTTTTTAATTCCTTGCCTATGTACCACCACTACTTGATTTTTTTTCCTACAGCCTTGGGGTAGTCCCCAAAAGCATATAGTTGATTGGCTACAGCCTTGAGTAGCTCCCCAAACATATTACTTGATTGGCAACAGCATTGGCATAGCCCCTGAAAAAGTTTATTGCCTACAGCCTTGGGAAAAAAAAAACAAACAGGCAGGGTTTGTTGTTTGTTCACCATTGTCAATAATTACTTTATTGTCCATGGTCTTGGATTATATAGCCCCAGAAAAAAGTCAGAGTTTTTTATTTGCCTACTACTGTCATGAATTACTCAGTTGCTAGCAGTTTTGGGATATAGCCTCAGAAAAAAAGTAAACAGGCAGGGTTTTTTGTTTGTTCGCCAATGTCAGTAATTACTTGAGTCGCCACTGTCTTCATAGGTTTCATAGGTAGATACAGAGCTATATAGACAATAGTCCTTTTGCTTGCCAATTCATATGTATCCCAGAATCCCATGCTTGATAAGAGAGCTATCCAATTTAATCTTGAAATTGTTCATACTGTTACTTGCTACCACCTCCAATGGTAGTTTATTCCAGATGTTAGTAACTCTTGAGCTAAGCCAGGATTTTCTTTTATTTGTTTTAGAGCATTCCACAAACAGTTGTAGGGGGTATGCCCTTGTAATGCATGATGATGCCCTAAATCTCAAACCCAGAAGCTCCCATAGGCCTGGATCAGTAAGTGATTTAAAAATTAAATACATGTCTCCTCTCATCTGCCTAAACTCCAGTGGGTATAAACCCAAGATATTCAACCTTGTTTGATAATCATGTCCTTTTACCCCCAGTATGTTACGGGTTGCTCTCCACTGAACTTTCTCCAGGGCTACTATCTCAGCCCTTCCACTTGGTGACCAAAATTGTGTGCAATAATCAAAATGTGGTCTCACCAAGGAAGTGTAGAGGGGCAGCATGACCTCTTTTCTCCTACATGTGATATGCGTATTAATACAATGCAGTATGCTACCAGATTTCTTAATTACTGCGTTACAGTGTGTTTTAAATGATAGATCATTGGTAACCATAATGTCTAGGTCATTTAGTTGTTCCACAGTGCTCAGTATCTGCTCTCCAAGTGTATATGACCAGTATCCATTTTGTCTCCCAAAATGCATAACACAGCATTTCTCCATGTTAAATCTTAACCTTTTGTCCAGTGCCCATGTTTCCAGTTCGTTTAAGGATTCTTGGAGGTGCATGACATCACTCAGATTGTTTACAAAATGTCCAACCCTGGTGCCATCTGCAAACTTAGATATCCAAACTCCATTGTTAATGCTCATTGAGTCAATATAAATATTAAACAAGCAGGGTACCAACACAGAGCCCTGAGGTACCCCACTAGTCACACTGGCCCATGTAGAATTTATCCCGTTAACACTAATGGATTGTGTTCTTGAATCAAGTCATGCTTCTAACCATTTTGCTATTTTACCATCAAAACCATGTGTATTTAGTGCATCGATAAGTTCACCATGTGGTACTTTATCAAATGTCTTTGAAAAATCTAGATATACCACATCCACCGACTGCCCCTTCCCCAAAGCTCTACTAACCCTTTCATAGAACTCCAGTAAATTAGTCTGGCAGGATCTACCAGCAGTGAAACCATGTTGTACCGGATCCGTCATGCCCTTTATTTGAAGGTACTCCATGATGTTATCCTTTAAGATTCCTTCAAATACTTTCCCCAAGACTGATGTTAGACTAATTGGTCCATAATTAGACACATCATGTCTACTCCCTTTTTTGTAAATAGGGACCACCCTAGCTTGTTTCCATGCTTCCAGAACATACCCCTCAGCTATGGATCTTTGAAAGATCACTGCCAGGGGTTCAGCCAAGAAATCCACCATTTCCTTAACAATTCTTGAATGTATCCCATCTGGGCCCTGGGATTTATTTGGATCAATTTTTTGTAGCCTTTTAAGTATCTCTTCTCCAGTGATCAGCAGTCCTGTATCTAATGTAGTTTCTGAATGTGCTAACTTGGGGGAGGATTTATTATTGAAAACTGATGTAAAGAGGTCATTATACATTTGTGCTATGCAGAACTGATCAGTGACCATGCTGTCGTCTGTTGAATGGAGTGGACCTATAGCACGACAAGCTCCCTTTTGGTTATTAACATAAGCATAAAAAGATTTATAATTGTCTTTAACCCTATTTGCAAAGCTCAACTCATAATTTAATTTGGCTTCCTTGATACAACCTTTTGATTTTTATAAAAGATCTTTATATATATATATTCCAGCATATCTTACTCCAGATTTGTTGGCCCTAGAAAAGGCCCTATTTTTCTTTTTAATCAGTTGCCTCACTGATTTCAACATCCATCTAGGTAGGATTTTTGTATTGCCATTTGAACCTTTTATTAAGGGGGTAAAGTTTTTGGTTAAAGAGGATATCTTATCCATCAGGAGATCCCACATGGAATCAAGTGTTTTATTATGGAAATCTTCTACCCAATTCCATGTACTTAAATATGATTTCATACCCTCAAAATGTGCCTTATTATAATTATACTTAATGGTCATACTTTTAATATCTTCCACTAGTGTGCCAAGAGAAAAACAGACCATTGAATGGTCACTTGATCCGGGGGGGGGGAGGAGAACCTTGCAATAATTTATGTTATCAATTAGATTACTAAGAACCAGATCTAGGATGTGGTTACCTCTAGTATTAGAAGTAACCATCTGGTTCATCCCTACTAGCAGACAGGTTTCCAAAAAGCATGATTCAAAGACTGTATTTGACTGTGGTGGTGTTTCCCAGTTTATGCCTGGTAAATTTAAATCACCCAGCACTACATTGCTTTTAGTGTTACCAATAGTATTTAAGAAATCCAATATTTGTTCTTCCTGTTCTGGTGTGGCGGACGGTGATCTGTATATTACGTCAATATTAATAGGGACAAGACGGTTAGGGGATATTTTTACCCATAACACCTCAATTGTATCCCATTTGGTCGTATTTATTTTCTTAGAACTAATTATATTAGAAATATACAAGGCCTACCCCCTCCTCATTTTTCTATCCTACCCTTATGAAATAAATCATATCCATGAATATGTTTTTTCCATGGTTCATTTGGATTCCACCAGGTTTCTGTAACTGCACAAATACTAATGTTAAGTCATCTATATTTAATTTTAGCTCCCCAAACTTATGGTTTAAACTCCTAGCATTTAGTAAGAGAAAGTTCTGTGCTACATAATCCTTTTTATATTCTTTTTGGGTGATAGCTGATTGGCCTGCCTCCCCCTTCCTATTGAGTTTAAACCTTCCTCAATTGCTTGTCTGAGTTGATGTGCAAGGATTCGTTTACCCCTTCTGTTTAGGTGGAGACCATCTTGGGAATACAACAAGGGGTTCCTAAACTTCAACTCCTGTTCCAAGAATGTATAACCCTCCCTAAGGCACCATCTCTTCAACCATCCATTCAGATTTAATATTTCAAAATTATCCTTTTGGGAGGCTCTACAGACTGGTAATATTCCAGAAATAATAAGGTCACAGGCAGCTTTAGTAAGGGTCTTTCCAACTGCCTCATAATCCCTTTGTATGTCTAAGAGCCTTCTCTTTCCCACATCATTTATTCCGACATGTATTAGGACTAATGGTTTAAAGGCATTTTCTCTCAAAACAGGGAGAAGATTTTTTATATCCTTTATGCCAGCCCCTGGGTTATATAGCCCCAGAAAAAGTAAGCAGGCAGGGTTTGTGACTCAGGAGAGTGGTGTGAGTGACAGCGTAGGGTCAGCCTGCTATTATTATTATTATTATTACTTGCTAGCCTACCTACGTAGGTACCACCATAGAAAAAATAAATCATCACTTTTATTATTTTAGCCTACAATTGAAATTATAGTAGAACAACATCCAAAACAAAATGAGTCATGACATAAGGTCTTTCTTTAATATAGGAACAGCCAGCAAAAGGCCAAGAATAAGTTCTTCATCAGCATCCTCCTCATCTTTGAATGAAACCATGTGCACAGACATAACTGATAATGATGCATCTTGTAATGAGCAAACATTAACAAATGAGGCAGTAAGTCATCGAGTTGACAGTATTAGTAATACTAACAGTAGCACTACTACTAGTGCATTCAATTCACAGTCTTGTAGCAGTAGTACTACCTCCTCTATTGAGTTAGACTTGACCCAGGCCCTTCCAGTACCTCACCCTGATAATAATCCTCCCACACTGATCTTGGCAATAAAGAGAAAGGCCCCACTCAGCCTATGACCAATTTCAGTACCAAAATTTTTGGAGGTAAAAAGTGGGGCTTTATCCATCACTGGTGCAAAGATTTCTGTTGGTTGGAGTACAGCTGTGAAAAACAGAGTGCATTCTGCTTTGCATGTAGATGCTTCATGCATGGGCAGAGATGTGCTGATGAAGCCTTTACTATTCCAGGATTTCAGGACTGCAAAAAGGCATTGGAGAAATTCAGGGCTCACACATCAAGTCACATTCACAGAAGTGCAATGGCTGCTTTGTCTGCATATACATGCACACAGGAAATGGGTAACATCATGGTACAGGTAGACAAGGGCAAGGTTAAGGAAATTCAGTAAAATGGAAGGGATTACATGAAAAGATTAGTAGAAGTCACTCTACATTTGGGATGGCTAAGGTTACCTTTCCGTGGTCACAATGAGGATGAGACAAGTGTTAATAAAGGAAACTTCAGGGAGACTTTAGATTTGATTAAAAAGTTTGATAGAGTTCTCCAAGTTAATGAGTCCATCCCATCAAATGCAACACACATATTAGCTGAATCACAAAATGGTCTGCTTCAGTGGGCTGCATCCTGTATTACAGATGCAATTCTGCAAGAAGGCAAAAATGCTAAATTTGTATCAATCTCATGTGACGACTCTTGAGACATTTCATGTCAGAAACAAATGAGCATATGTGCCAGATATGTCCATAACCATAAACCTGTCGAATGTTTTCTATGTTTCGTTAAAGTCTTAGAACTAGATGCAAGGGGATTGTGTAGTAACATTAATGACACCATGAAAAACTCTGACATCTTTGAACCAGATGTTACTTTTGTTGCCCAAGCTTATAACGGTGCAAGTATTATGAGTAGTCTTCTCAATGGTGCTCAGGAACTCTTCAAAAAGGACCTCCCTTATGCTGTGTATGTTCACTGTTATGCACATAAGTTAAATCTAACTCTTGTGGATTCATGTCTGTGCATTCCCAAAGTAAAATATTTCTTTGAAGTGGTGCAATGCTTGCATACATTCTTTTAGACATCTGTAATGCACAATGACAAACTGAAACAGGTACAAGAATAAATGGGACTTGACAGAACATTCAAGGTCACAGCTCTGAGCAGAACCAGGTGGGGATGTCAGAAAAGAGTTATGAGAGCACTGAAGCATACATTTCAATCCCTAATCTCTTATCTCTCACAATATGACCATGGAAATACACCCAAAGCACTGGGACTTTATAACTTCTTGATGTCATTCAACACTGTTTTTTGTCTTTTCCTGTTTGATCACATTCTTGGATTTGCAGAAGGACTCCACAACCTACTGCAAACTGAAGATCTGGATCTAGCCAGTGCTGGCACTGCAGTAAAAGCATTTATTGATACTCTGGTTTTATTCTGAAATGAAGACAAATGTAAAGAATTACTCTGTAAAGCAACAGCATTTGCTGTGCCATTTAACATAGCTCCTGACACTGCAACAGAACAAAGGACTCATCCACGAGGTACCCATCACTTAGCTGCTCGTTTTGATGCATATGTCATTGACAGAATAGTTAAGGGACAGCAGCCAGTTACGTCAGAAACAGATTACCAAACTAAAATTTACTATCCAGTGTTAGATAACATGATTTTGGAATTGAGACGGCAATTCTCAAAAGAGAGGATAGACCTACTGAAAGCAGGTCAGGCTTTGACACCAACAAGTCCTTTATTTTTAGATAAGACATCAATAAATGTTATGTGCAATCATTGTGGAGTATAACTTTCTGAAGAAGAATTGTTTGTAGCACAAAGGTTTATTGAAAGGTTACCTGCTGAAAACTCCCCATGGAGCATTTCTTCATTGGTGACTCACTGCCACTGGCTATGTTTCCTGGCATTCACCAGTTGGGTACTGTTGCACTTACCATTAGTGGTGGGCGAAGTGGCCCCAATTCACTCCGTGAAGTGATTTGCGGAGTAAAGTGGAATTTACGCAGTACTCCTCAATGCGAAGTGGAGTACTTTGCGTCATAATGAGGAACATGAATTCTATTGAAAGCAATGACTTTGCGTTATTCCGCCTTCCCCAAACCACTACTTCACTAATGTTAAGGCGAAGTACATTGAAATCAATGTACTTCGAATCACTTTGTCTTGTTGGTGAGCTCCAAAGTCGAATTTTGCAGTGATTCATGGTATTGCAAGTTGCATGGGCTCTAGATTGTCCTGCACAGCCTCAGTTCAGGGTAGTGTGTGTAGGTAGCTGTCGGAGAGTTTGATCTGAGAGCTCTCTGCAATTCAAACCCTCTAAAATCTGTTAAAAAAGCCTTTTTGAGTAATTGTTTTTGCTCAAACTTTAGTGCATTGATTGTAGGACCCCCCCCCGTGCTCATATTATTGAGTGTTTATTGTTTGTGTGTGGATTTTGAATGTTAATTTAGAACATTCAGTCTGTGTACTGACAGACAGTGGAAGTGTGCTTTGGGGGAGGGGTGTATCTGTGGTGTAGGTAGATTTAAGTTGGAGAAGTAGGGAGTTGTTTGTTTTTTGGTTATATTTTTCTTGTATAACTGTGTTAATGTACACACAGTAATATTTTCAATAATTAACATTTTTTTGCTGATTGTGTTATGGACCTGCTGCAGCAGTGCATAATTTCAGGTTGTTTAAAATATGTGGTGTATTACTGAAGTTTTCAATTTGCTTAGACAAAGTGTGTGTGTGTGTGTGTGTGTGTGTGTGTGTGTGTGAGCGTATGTGCGATGCGTGACATCAAATAATACACCTTTTATTGTTCCACAGTGTAATTGCAGCAGTGTGAACCTGCTATCCACTGTACCTGTGTGATTTTGTACTGCCATTGTGGTATCTTTGTTTTGCACTGTTACTGTAATCTGCAGTCACATTGCTCCCCCCCAACTGGCAAAAGGTATTCTTTTCCAGATTAGATTGTGACTTGCACACCACTGGTTAGTTAAGGTGTTGTTGGACTTGTTGTGATTTTACATCTGTATCTCTTGTTGAAGCGTCAGTTGTTTTTTTTTTTGGCTTCACATCCAGTGGCCCAGAGTGAAAGTTCCAAAATCTAAATTTGTTTAGAGTATTCTTGTTGAGCCCCCAAAATGCCCGAAAAGAGACGTGCAAGCAGAGGTGTTTCTCGACATGGCACTGCTGCCAGTGGTAAGATTGTCTGTGGGTGTGGTAGTACGCAGTCGCAGAAGTGCATTGCTGATGTGAGAAAAGGTATTCCTCCTTCAATGTTTTTTACAGCACAATCTGTAGCTTCACTCATAGTTGGAGGAGGTGATGTTGTCCCAGCTAGTGGTGTTAGTGCAGTTGCTGGTGGTATGAGTATTGCTGCCTCAAGTTCCGCTTCTGACCAGTTGACCGTGTCCAAAAATATAGTTGAGCGTAAAGCAGTGAGTGACAGTGTAGATGATGTCATATTCCCCAGTAACATGCCACTGGTAACTGAACATGAGGATTCTGATCATCATGGCAACGATAACACACAATGTCACATTTCTTCCACCACAGTTCAGGTTACACATTTTCCATGCAGTGATTCACAGTGTGGTGAAACAATATCAGGTGATGGTGGTGTTGATGATGAATCTGATGGTGCTGATGTTGCTGTGGTTGCAACATGCAGTCCACGTGCCAGCATCCAAGCAGAAGATGTGGATGTGGATGATGTTGATCAATATGATGATGATATCAGTGACCCCTGTTGGGAACTGGAGAAAAATAAATTTAAGGTAGCTGTGTCTGAAGATGTTTGCATTAACTCCCCCCACCGTAAAAAAGTTGTGATTTACCAGTTTCAGTTGATGATGATGACCCAGTAATAATGATAGATAGTCGTGGTGGTGAGTTGCAGTCCAAGTGTGTCCTGCCTGAAAAATCATTTAACACCCCCCCCCCACTTCAGGGCTTAAAAAAACAGAGTCCAATAAGTAGCATCAGGGACATGTTAAAAGTAGGGGATCACAATCCCTTGTTTGGGATTTTTTTGTGCAAGATGCAAATGATGAGTCAGTTGCAATCAGCCAGGCTTGCCATGCACACGTGAGGCGAGATAAAAAGGGGAGCCATCTGGGCACAAGGGGACAGCATACGCATCTTAAGAATAGGCACATGGCACTGTGGACCCAGCACAAGATGGCAGCTAATACCACAGTGGGTCGTTCGCCCTCATCAATCATTATGAGTATGTTATCCCCTTCCATGACGGTAAGATCATGTAGGAAATTAAATGTGTGCAGTGACAATGAAATAACAGCAGAGGATTACTACAGGCATGATGAGGTGGAGGAGAATAATGATTTTGAAATCTTGTCCAGTGGTGGTGAGAGTAGCAGTTTTGGTGGTTGTGGTGGTGGTGGTGGTGCTCAATGCAGTATGTCTAGTGCAAGTGGTACATCAATGTCCTGTTCATACATCTAGGAAAATAACATCATTTGTGGATTTTTCATCACCTGTTCAACCATCTTCATCACACGTCCACACTCCACCCCCTGCCATTCACAGAGCAGAACCATTTGTCATCACACCCCATGTAAAACATGTAAGTCAGACCATGTTACAGAGTGTTTTTGTGCATAAGCTGAAGTACCCACCCAATCATACAGTGTCACATGAACTTAATACTGCTGTGCTGAAATGCTGGCAATTGATCTTTTGCCCTTCTCCTTCATGGAGAATTCTGGGTTCCGGGGGTTTGCAGCACGTGCCTGTCCAAAATGGAAAGTCCCATCCAGGACAAACTTTTCCACCCGTGCTGTCCCTGAGTTGTACCATAATGTGTCAGACTCTGTAAGACATGCCCTTCAACATTTCACCTCTCCATTTATCCATTTAAGTATGGATATGTGGACAAGTGGCAAAATGGCAGGGAGTTCATATTTGTGTATAACTGCACATTGGCTGCAGGTGTCGGGTGTTGTTTGTGCTATTGGTAGTGTGAATAATCAGTGTAGTAAGGTGGAGTGTCATGGTAGCAATCTTCCAGGAGTTTGACAGCATGCAGTGATTGCTAAGCACAATGTGACCTGTTCACACACTGGTGAAAACATGCTGAACTTGGTACTGACCAAAACTGACAAGTGGCTGAACTCCCTGTCCCTGAGAGCTGGGTTCATAGCAAGTGACAATGAGTCAAATGTGGTTAAATGCATCATGAATAGTGGCTTTGTTCAGGTTCCATGGATGGCCCACTGTTTAAATCTTGTGGTGCAGGAGTTTAGCACCTTATATAAAGGAAATGCTGACAGCTGCACACCATATCTGTTCTCACTTTTAACGCTCTGCAAAGGCCCGTGACCAGCTTCAGCAGTTGCAGATCTGAAACTGCCTCCTGCAGCACTGCTTGAAGCTGGAAGTTGTCACCCAGTGGAACTCCACTTTATACATGGCAGAGAGGTTGTATGAACAATACAAAGCCAAAGCCATTTATTGGTGGGGTGAGGCTGCGCCTGTAAGAAGGAGCAGGGCATTGGAAGCAGGGTGGCACACCTATGAAAATTCGTATGGTGGCACTATGTTTCTTGAACATGCATGCAAGCAAACATAACAGGCATTTGTCAATGCCGAATGTTTGCTTGCTGGCATTGGCATTGGTAGTGTAGGAGTTACAGAGCTGCATAATAGGAATGGTAGTGAAGTATTGAACTGAAGCCAACCCCACCAGCACCCTGCAGAGACTGACAGGCATTGGGGTGTGCTTTTGGGTCATCAGGCATAATGGCCATGCCATTTCACCACCCCTACCCTGCAGACACCAACAAGTGTCACGGTGTGCCTTGGGGTCTATGGCCCTTATGCTCACCACATTCCATCAGGAAATACGGTGAGATGGGTATGGTATAGGAGAATGGGGTGAACTTTGGGGCTGAAGAGTCCAAGGCACACATTGATGCCTCTCAGTGGCTGCAGGGTGTGGGTGGGGGTGGAATGGTATGAGCATTGCAGGCAACAGTCCCAAGTCACAGCCCTGATGCCTGTCATTCTCTACAAGGTGGGGTGTTATGGTCGGAAACCCTAACGCCTCATGCATTCGTTGGTATTTTCACTCCAAATTTTCAACATGGTTTTTTTGTGACCCCCACCTCATGAACAGTGGCAATATCAGTTTGTTAGCTGAAAGCTGCTCTTTTGCACAGCAACTACGGCATTTGTCACCAGAGGTGCAAAAACACATTCCGAACAGGATGTAAAAAATGACAGCTGTACTGTTCATGGGGAGGTGTAAAAATGGCAATGTTGAAAATCTGCAGTGAAAATATTAAAAAAACTGGTGAAGTCACGAGCGTGCGTAGAAACTGTGCAACGCACACCTGTAAGGTAATTAGTTTGGGGATTTTTTACAGCAGATTGTCAACACAGGCATTTTGGAACCTCCGATCATGTTCACTGTGATTTTCTTTATCTGTCCCGAACAATGATTTCCCACAGCAACCATGCATTTCTGTGCTGAAAGTGTGAAAACACATTTCAGCCATGTTGTGATAAATGACAGCTGTACTGTTCATAAGGAAGTGTGGAAAAATGCTATTGGTGAAAATCTGGACAGAAAATATTACAAATTCATGAACTTATGAGGGTGCATGAAAACTGAGCAATGCTCACTCGTAACACAGTCATTTTATGGACTTTTGTCACCAAATTTTCAACATAGCCATTTTAAGCCCTCTGCTCATGAACAGTGTCACTGTGATTTTCTTAATCTGTCCCAAACATTGATTGCGCACACTGACTGCGCCATTGTGAGCTATATGCACGGAAACACATTTTGGGTGACAGGTGAAAAATGACAGCTGTACTGTTTGTAAGGAGGTGTGGTAAAATGGCAATGTTGAAAATCTGGAGTGCAAATATTAAAAATTTGCAGACTTAAGAGCGTGTGTAGGAACTGCGCAACGCACACTCGTGAAACAGTCATTTTTAGGAATTTTTTCACCAAATTTTCAATATATCCATTTTAAGACCTCTGCTTATGAGCAGTGTTACTGTGATTTTCTTAATGTGTCCCATATATTGATTTTGCACACCGACTGCACCATTGTGCACTACATGCGCGGAAACATATTTTGGGTGAGATGTGAAAAATGACAGCTGTACTGCTCATAAGGAGGTGTGGTAAAATGGCAATGTTGAAAATCCAGAGTGCAAATATTAAAAATTCACAAACTTACGAGCGTGCATAGGAACTATGTAATGCATGCTCGTAAAAGAGTAATTTTTAGGAATTTTTTCATCAAATTTGCAACATAGGCTTTTTGAGAGCCCACCTTATGAACACTGGCATTGTCGTTTTGTTAATCTGTCCCAAAAGGTGATTTCATGCAGTGACCACAAAATCACACTTCAGGCCTGATTAACGCCATGACAGTGACAGAAATCATGAAGAGGGGTCCCAAAAACCCCATGTTAAAAATTTGGTGCCAAAATTCCAAAAAATGCCTGAGATATGAAGCAAAGTTGAAAAAAACTATTTATAACATTATACAGCTTACCGGCATTTCCTCAGTTCGCAGTCAGCTTTGAAGAGTGCAGACATGTTCCCAGTCCACTGAAGATCATCGCGCTGAGCTCCGGAGGTAAGTATAGGGTGAGGTGGGGGTATGAGGAGGCAGAGTGCGCAGAGGGTGGGTGCAGGTGGGCACGGAGACTGCCGAGGGAACTTTTTTTTGTTCACAGGTTTTTGTTTTATTTTAGGAAGACAACACGGGACATTTGTCACGCTGGGGTGGGCTCCCAGCGTGGCAGCTGGAAGGATGTTTGGGGGGGCCTGGAGCCGATGGGGGATTGGGCACCCCCATCTGCCATAACAATTTTTGCCCCACTGGGGTGGGCTCCCAGCGTGGCACCTGCAAACCTTTTTGGGGGGGGCGTGAAGCTGACAGGGGATTGGGCACCCCCGGCGACCATACAGTGTGTGCGTAGTGGGGAGGAGCGCATGAGCATGTAATATGCATGCTTGCATGTGTGTGGGGGGAAGTTGCTCACTGAAGCGGAGCTCTCCCTTTCAACTGTACAGCACTGCATTTTGGATCATCACACTATGTTTCTTGCACATGCATGCAAACAAACATAAAAATGAAAAGAAGAACTGTTGTAGCACAGTGTGTTGGCATTTGGCAGTGAACTGGACCTTGTATATTTTCTGACTTTATAGTGTCTGTACACCATCTTTCAAATATTTCGGGTGCCTCACCATCACCAATACTTCATGTCTGTTGGGTACAGTTTGTTGAAAAGCAGTTTTTTTTTTGTTGCTATCTGATCTCCTAAAAGTCATGTGTGCACTCTGCGACTAAGGTGCACTCTGGCCAGAGACCTCTGAAAAAATATCATATCACTTAGTCCGCTAATGATGATGGTACCAATAAAATATACATTATATATTCTTATCTTTATTCTTTATACCATAAACACTGCAAAAAGTCAGCATATATACGTTTGCAAGAAGCTGGACAATGTCTGCAGTCCATACACAGGAAAGAATACTGACTGCACACATGCACTTTAACACATTATACTTGCACTGCTCTGTCCTTTCTTTTCCACAACCACTCCACGACAGAAAGTAAACATTATTGAGGCACCGGAAATACGTCAGAGTACATATTCTTAACTTGGATTATGATAACAGGGCAATAAGGAGCATGTGTGTATGTATGTATGTATGTAAAGTCCTACTGTGTCCTTTCCTCTGTCTGCTATTAGGAATTTTTACTAAATTAGCATGCTACCTTTATGATACTTTTATGAGCAAGGGCATAATTACATTTACATACAGGGGATGGTGGAGGAATACATTTTATGATACAGTGGGGGGGGTGATAAAAAAAGCTAATGTGGGATCCCCTGGTTGTCCAGCAGCACTTGGAGCATGGATACAATATGCAATTGATGTCTCTCTATCTGCTCCAACTGCTGCTGGACAGCACTCACCCTCTTGTTGTTCTCCTCAATGACACCCCACAGAACTGCAATGTCAGCCTGAGTTCCAGGCAGTTCTGTGGGGTCCACTGGTGGTACAGCTGGTGATGGGGGTGGGGTGGTGCTGGTGAAGTGGCAGGTGATGCTGTGGCCCTCCTCTTACTATGGTGATGTAGAGCTGCACCCTCTGCCAGTGCCACAGAAGGGCCAGCAGGTGCAGACCTGGCCCATTCTGTGGCAGCCTGCCACTCCACCTTATGGTGATTCAGCATGTGAGTGCACTGGCCCCCAGTCCCCAAGTGAGTCCCCTGGGAGCCTCGGCGCACCTCCACTCCACAAATATGACACTGGACCAGGCTGCTGTCCCCCTCAACACTGTCAAAGATCTCCCAAACTGGGGAGCTGTGGGGGGGACCAGGCACGGGAGGGCCAGATGCACTGGTGGCAGCCTGGTCAGGGTGCTCAAGCTCCGAGTCCACACTTCGGCCTGGGGGCACAGGCACATCCTGCTGTGGAGGACCTGCAATTACAGCTGGTATTGCTGAAGGTGGTGGTGCTGTAACTGCATGAGGTGCTGGTCCTGCTTCTGGGGGGGGGAACGACCCAAGATTTTGGACCAGGCCAGTATCACCCGGCCACACCTCCCACGCATGCACACTCCTCCCCTGCCAAGCATGCTGCCACGTGGTCCTACAACTGCCCCAGCACCATCCCAGACATTCTCTGACCCTGTCCCTGGTCCCTGGTCCTTTTCTGCTGTCAGTGACTCAACTGACTCGACTCGACTGCCCTCCCTCTTTCCCTCTGTCCGAGCAACAAGTCGACAACACAAAACACTCACACACACAACACAGGCATACACACAGTCAGACACACACAGACAAACAACAACTTATAAAAGTAAAAAACAAAGAAATTACAATCACAGAAAGAACAAATTTAATACAAAAAGAGTACAAAAAACACAAAACAATATAGCTGTGAAAAAAGCTGTTGGATTTATATGAATGATTTCTGCTTCTCCTAACTGTAGTCTCTGTCACACACACACAAAGACAAAATGCCTCCTCTCTCTCCCTCTGGAGAAAGTGAAAGTATATCCTTGCATGAGTCACTTCCTTCCTGCCTGGCTAAAGCATGTGACTTGCGGTATTGTAAGCCATGTGATGTGTGGAGGGGCTGCCTATATTGTTGTCACTTTGCCTTTCTTCACGTTAAGATGAAATGACAACGCAAAGTCATAATTACAAGGCGAAGTGAGCCCTTCACACCAGCCACTCCTTGTAGCAGAGTGACAACAAGAAGTGCCCACTTCACAGGCACTTCTCAGGTGATATTTAACTTTGCTGCATCTCTACTACCATGCCAGTCACTACATGTTCATGTGAACAATTATTCAGTGCTCTAGAATGAATAAAGACATACCTGAGAAACACAGTAGGTCAGGACAGACTAACTGGGATTGCTACATTAGCAATTGAGGGTGAGGCCACAAAACTAATAAATGTAGATGAAGTCATGGACAGATTTGCCAAATTGTCAAACAGACATGTTGATCTTTTGCTTCCTGCTACAGCCAGTACTGCAGAAAATCAGTAAGTTATATGACAGGTCAGGATCTAACAGTTCATAAAGACTGAGACCAACAACTATTTCAGTGGTTCAAGTCATGTTCTGCATTGCAGGGTGTTCAGTTACTGACTCCCTGTGTTTGGCTTGATGCACATTACACACTGTAGCTTGCTTCTAAAGTTCACCCTTTGCCACACATTCTTTTTTGTTCTGATTTCTTCCAATGGTCAAATACCCCCAGTGTCCCACCCAGTACCATGCCACATTTGGTTCTGAAAAAAAAAAAAGAAACATGAATCATTACTTATGACTGTTTTTCTTCTGTCTTTGTGTGCATATAGTTTTGAGATTAATGCAATAAGTATGTTCCCTGGTTCTTCCACTTAGTCATCTGCTGTGTATTTATGTCAGAGTTTCAGCTATGAAATCCCTGGTTCAACTTACACCTGCTGAGTATGTCACGTCACCATTTAGGCTATGAAATCCCTATGCTTGTCTTGCTGCAAATTTCACAGCAAATGTTTGTAAAATGCACAATTTGCCACCTAATTCTTCATTTATTGCTGGAGCAAATACCATGATTACCACCTCATGTCCAGCCCCAGGCACCATTTGACTTGGGAAAAACATTGTTAATCTTTTTCTGTCTGTGTTTGTGAGCACATCGTTCTCAGACAAAGGCACTAAACCAAGTATGTTCTGGTTCTCTACTTCAGGTGACCTGCCCGCTGTGTATTTCAGGGTTTCATCTACACAAAATCCCTATGCTTTTCTTGCTGCAGATTTAATAGCAAATGCTTCTAAATTATACCATTGGTCTTTGGCACTAAATTCTTCAAACTTTCTTCAAGGGATAAATAATCCCTCACCCCCAACCTCATTCCTAGGCAACATTTGGTTTGGGAGGATAAGGAAACTTGTTAATTATTGTTTGTGTTTGTGAGGTTCTAAGACTAAGGCAGTACACCAGGTATGTTCTGCTTCCCTGGTTCAAGTCACCTGTTTTGTTTCTCAGAATTTCAGCTACAAAATCCCTATGCTTGCCTTGTTGCAGATTTCACACAAAATGCTTCTAAAATGCACCAATTTGCACCAAACTCTTCAAAATTTCTTCTGGGGGTGATTCCCCCTGGACGTCTCTTTTTGGCTGAAGTTACTTAAGGGAGGCATGTACCTTCCCACTTCTTGAATCCTGCTGATGCCACTGCTAAACAGGTTGCTTTTGAAACCAGGTTGAAAGTATGTGGTTCAAAGGAACTGATGCCTGTAGAACCCAAATGTGTTCTGCACCTAACCAGCATCAGTTGCCTGATCGTTCCTGGAGGCATATGCTTTTAATCGATCCTCCACTGCCAACATACAACAGCAAGTACTGAGCATGCTCACATTAATTGTGTATCTGTTGCTGGTATTCCAGAGACACACATGTAAACTGAATTGTGTCTCTGGAACCAGAATGAGTTGTTCATGTATACTGAACAGTATTACTACTGAAACTACCAGCACCGATCCCGTTCCTCAGTCACATCGCACAAGTAAACAAGGTAGCTGAACTCACTGACCGTGACATCACTGCTGCTTAGACGTAGCCACTCAGTAGCTGTCAGGTCAGTCACCTGTGATGTCATAGTCAGTGAGATTACAGTGCTGATAATGTGTGGTGGGGGAACAGAGAGAGAGAGAGAGAGATATATATGTCAGCTGCCAGGCTTAGAGCTGTTCAATTTATCGAGCACAACACTGTCACATAGAAGACTTTCAAATGAGCAATGGGAAAAGAAAAAATACTTCAAAAATAAAATGTTACAATTGAATACGTCTTAAAATTTGTATTATTTTCCCGTCTGTATGTTTTGGCTCCACTAGCTCTTTAAGTGGTACTGGATATATTGCATTTTGAACTGTCCCATGGAACCACAGCTATGCATATGGCCATGTGCTCTAGTAATTGTAGGAAGTCTCTTGTAGGTCTTGACTGATCTTCTGTAAAAGACTCTACTGTTGCTATCAAAGCTGTCACTCTGGCCTGCGGGAGGAAAGCTTTCCCCTGCAGGGTGTTTAGTTCTGCTCCTATGAAGTCCATTACTTGAACAGGCTCTAGTTGAGACTTCCGCAGGTTTATCAAGAATCTCAGATTCTCTAAGGTGCTTATTACCAACTGAACTGAGCACCTTGTCTCTTGTTCTGTTTTCCCTGAGACTTGCTAGTCATTCAGGTAGGGGAACTCCCCCATACCTTCTTTTCTCAGATGTGCTGCCACCACAGCCAAGCACTTTGTAAAAACTCTTGAAACTGAAGTGAGACCAAATGATGGGAGAGCTGCGAACTGGTATTGGCAATTCCCCAGCTTGAATCTGAGGTATCTTCTGTGAGACTGTCTGACTGGGATATGAAAATAGGCATATTTCAGATCCAGGGATCCCAGCCAATGGCTTTTATGCAAAGATAGTATCACTGTCCTTAGTGTGACCACCTTGAATTTTTCTTTTTTCAAATGTTTGTTCAGAAACCTGAGATCCAAAATGGGTTACCACTCCTCATTTTTCTTGTGGGTCAGGAAGTATCTTGAGAATAAGCATCAGTCCCACTGGGAGGCAGTGACTCTTTCTATGGCTTTTGACATTAACAGTTTTTTTACTTCCAGTTCTAGCAGACTTTTTCTGTGGGAGAGTGAGCTAGAAAACTTTTGTGTTTCTGCAGTTTTGGAAAAAGCTTGAACTGCAGATACAATCTCCGGCTCACTACCTCCAGTACCCACTTGTCCATGGTAATGTTTACCCATTACTGGAAGTAGTGTGCCAGTCTTCCTCCCACTGACAATCTGTTCCTCAAGCTGTGTGCTCAGCAGATCCATGAGCTAGGTGCAGAGAAGGGGATTGCTGACCCCATCTACTCCACAATTCATCCAAGTTGACTCTACACTTTTAAGATTGGTTGTAAGGATTTGAAAACTCCAAAGTTTCAGTTCCAAAAGTAATTTTCTTGGTATTCCAAAACACACAAATCCTTGGTATGTGTAGATAAAGCGTAGCCGGCCTCCAGACTAGCTCCCCAGTGCTTCAACCTGGGAGTGGTCTTCGTCATGGGGTGGAGCTAGTGTGGATAAATCCTCCCTTAAATACCCAATTGCTAGGTCGTACCTATAATGCCCCCTTTAAAATTTCATCTATTGGAACATTTAGATTCATAAGTGGTTCTGGGAGGATTTGAACCTGTTAACTTTACATAATTAAAATTAAAAACTAATAAATTAAACATTACAAATACTGGTTACAGTATGGAGGGAAGCTAAAGGTAAACATCAGATGTGGCTGGATACACCTTTTCCAATTAAAATAAAATCCATAACCAAAAAACCTTTTTATTTTACATTTCTTCATAGACTTATGGTAGTCACTGTGTGTCCCAGACGTGCCTTTCCATTGGAAAAATTAAACAGCTTTCTTATGATGCATTTGATTCTAATGCATAGTCACAATATGTTTTACTTGTGGTGTACGAACCAGTCTGCAGAGTTAAAAATGGTCCAGAAAGCAGAGATAGTGATCACTCCCATTCATGTCTCATCCAAATTGGAATCAAGGGGATTTATCCACACTAACTCTACCCCTGACAAAGACCACACCCAGGTCAAAGCACTAGGGAGCTAGTCTGGGAGCAGATTGTGCTTTATCTACACCATGCTAAGGAGTTGTCTGTTTTGAAATACCAATAAAATTACTTTTGGAACTGAAACCTTGGAGTTTCCTCCCACTGTCAATGGTTGGGAGACCTAGGTAAAATTGTCAGGGGTTTTGTTTGGGGTGGGGCTTAGGCACTGGAGCTTCAGCATTATGCCTGGAAGCCCTTTTTCCCTTCCTTTATAGTAACCTGTCTGTGATTGGCACTCATAGGAGCATAATTCCCCTTTCCGTATAGTAACCTGTTTGTGACTGGCACTCATAGAAGTATAAGAGACAAAGGCTTTTTGGAAGTATCCCCTGGCTTTGCCTCCTCTTCTGTAGGACTTGTAGGAGGTAGAGGCCTTTTCCTTCTCACTGTTACTTTTGAAAGTGGTTTTGTATTCATCCACATTGTTCATGCAGGCCTCTGTTTTGTCGCCAAATAATTAATTTACCTCAAAGGAAAAATCCACTGCCTTGTTTTGAGAAATGATGGCAGTCTTCAGCCAGGAAAACTTTCTTAAGCAAGTAAGCAAGTCCTTATTTATATAGCGCCTTTCAAAATCAAGGCGCTTAAAGACACTGCATGAGTCAAAACCCTAGCAGCAGTGTCATTAATATCCACCAAGTGTACAAATTATATTTTGTGGCATCTGGGGCTGATCTTGCTGTGGCAATAAGGTCCTGTGCCAATTCATCATCCGCTCTTTCAGTCAGTGCCAGAATTGTGTTCCAAAGTGCTTTCTGGTACTGTGCTGTATGTGCTGAATCAGTTGCTGCCAGATAACCAAGCAAGCTGCAGGTACAGTAAGCCTTTTTTTGCCATTGTATCCAATTTTTAAGAGTCTTTTTCAGGAGGCAGTGCAGATAAGAATGATTTCTGCTCCCTCACAAGCAGCAGCCTGGACTACTCCATGATGCTGATCAGGAGATGATCAGGATGGGCATACAGATATTCCACTCCCTGCTTGCCCACCTGATATTTTCTCTCAATTTTTTGTCGATGGCTGCAGCTGAAGTGGATGCAGCCATGATTTTTGCTATGGCTTTTTAAGTGGCTTATGTGGGAAGTAACATCCTACCTGGCCAGCCTACCAAATGTCATCTAAGCTTTCTGCTTGGCAGGTTGTTATCTTATTCTGATGATACTTGACCTTGAAGGCATCTCAGCTAATAGCAAACTGGTGAAGTATGGTTCAACTGTTTCAAATTTCAGTGATGGTTTAAATGAGTATTTTAAACCAATGAGAATTATTTCTGTTGTTTTTTTATATATGTATGGTCTGGTTGTTAATAGCATATGAGTTTCTAAATAACTCATAAGTTTCTGAGGAAGGACTTCATTAGTCTGAAAGCTTAAGCACTTTGTTCTTTTTGTAACATCTATGTTGTTTCAATAAAAGATATCAAACCATTTGCTTCTGAATCTATTTAAAAAAAAAGTGAGACGTGCAGATAATTTTTAAAAGCTTTCTACAAATGATTCTTATTGCGACGACTATCAGCTACACAGAAATTCTATAGTGTAGCATGGTGTAGCGTCATCTATAGTACATGTAATCACCTTATACAGTATTATTTTCTGGTAAATGCACCCATATGCTATGTATAACTGGAATTATCAAGGGCTATAAACAAGTAGTATTTATTTTAACCATGCTATTGATTTATCAATGTTAAGTTTCTAAGACAGAGAGAAAGAAAATTATTGGCTTTTACTTCCAGTGTCAAGCATTGATAAGCCTTTGTGCCATATGGGTGACTGAACCCACAAAGGACCACTCACCCACCCAGACAAACAATTCATTTTGGAAAAACTCTGGATGGGAGGGTCACCCATGAGTCAGTTAGAAGTGTGACTTGGATCTTTATCCAGAAGGTCCTAATTTACTCTACTTTGTTAAAACAGGTACATTTTTTAGACAGAATTGGATTCCAGATTGGGTTACATGACATAATCAGGTTTTAGGAGGAATAATGCTCAAAAATCAATAACATGTATGCCTTTCCTGCTGCCAGATCAGTGACCCGGGTTTGGTAACGGACTCGGATTGCTCAATGGCTGGTGGGGAGAGGAAGGTTCGAGCATCCCAGGACAGCTCTCCTTCCTTGGGGAGGGGGGAAGATGTGGTCCTCTGCTTGTCTGCCACCCAGTGGTAGCTGGATGGCAGCTCATATGGTGCCACTAAGAAGGGAAGGGGACTCCATGTTCAGGTCCCCAAGGACATCTCCATGGAGGTGGAGCACATTCATTGCAGCCATTGTATGGCTGTGGGCCCTGGGGAGAAAACAGTGGAAAGACACCCTAGATGAAGCCCAACCTTCCTCAGGCTCTGCACCAGCAACTGGGCACAACCATAGTCCTGTGGCAGGATGACAGTGAAGGTAAGTCTTGTGGAAGCCTGGTGATGGGGCTGGGGAGGTCAGTTGGAAGGGGGCCACCAGGGAGGAATATGAGAACAAAATGTATATAAAAAAAAAGAAGAAAAAAGAAAGAATCAATAACATTATCTGGCCTAGGTCAGAACTGATACACTAGTAGATCTGCTTCAGCCAAGCAGCCAAGGAACATTCATGGCCCAGTCCTTCCCCTTTCCCTGTAAAGGAAGGAGGCTAGCTGGGCCTAGCAGTGACAGGGCTTTAAAGTTGCACCAGCAGAGAGGGGAGACAGTGTGAAGCCCTGAGGAAGCCATGCTGTTCCTCACCCCTCTGGGGTGTGTGTGTGTGTGTGTGTGTGTGTGTGTGTGTGTGTGTGTGTGTGTGGAGAACCCTCTAGAGAATAGCAACAGGAGAGTAGCCCTGGCAGTCTTGCCCCAAGTGCAGGCAGTCCATCCTGCCCAGCCCAGAAGGCACCTGGGAGTAGTGGTGGTCCTCCTCTCAAAGAAGGTCACTGGGGTCCATGCGGATCCACTCCCCAGAATACAGGAGAGGGAGCAAGATGAGAGTCCATCTCCATGAGTAGCTTCAGAAGTGGACTGGTATCTGAAACAGTAGACCAACACTTCTGAGAAATGTGTAGTTATGGTTTTTACTGTGAAGTTGGGTATGCCAGGAAGAGGTACCTCTAAGGGCTGATGTTGGACGATTGAGCCAATTGCAAGAAAAGGTCACTAGGACCTAGAAATATGATGGAAGAAGTTGTGTGCAGGCTGAGATGACTGGGGCAAAAGATCATTTGATCCATCAGCTGGTTCTATATTTAATGCAATGCCACCACAATGCAACCATCTGACACAGATGCTATGTGCAGGCATATATAGCCTCCAAGGGTAGTGTCTCACCCTGACTGGGGGGAGTGTCACCATGCACCTGTCTTGTGGGAAGTAACACCCACAAGACCCTATTATGACAGATATACCATCATTTTATTTATTTATTGAAAACTTTGGAGATTACCTTTGAGCTTAAGTGTTCATTTACAAAGACTCCATGCCAAATACATAGTCACAAAAACCATTACAAATACAATAAACAGTTCCATACATGTGATATGTCCAACTTGCTTAAGAGGGAGATTTGGGTCAAATTAGGAGGGAGATTGAGTTCCAGAGGAAGTGCAGCCGAGTCAGGCTCAAAGAACTTGAGGCAGAACAATTACTAACAGTTTCAAAAAGAAATCCATGTAGATCATTGTAAAGAAAGTCACAAGTTATGTAAAGAGAGAAAAAAACAAATAAAACTGCTTTAATGGTTACAATTGCATTGGACTGCAAAGATGTCTTAAAATGACTAAACTTTGGGAGATTCATCAGTGTATCAGGCAATTCTTTTAACTACTGGAGTTAGCGACCCTGACTGTAAAAGACCACTTGCCCACCTGAGTATGCTGGAAAGGAAGCTTAACTCTATTCCTAGCCATGTTCCTGGTGCTGTATTGGTTGGAGATCGTGTGGAAGCAATTTGTTAAAGAAGTGAGTGTTAGGCCCAAGAGCACCTTTTTAGCTAGCAAACTGGTCTGGAGCTTTATTGAGCAGGGTAAAGGTAGACAGTTAGTGAGTGTGTAAACAGTACAGCTATTAAGTGTGGTTATGTGCACCAAGTACAAAGTGGCATGCCTTATTACAGATCAGCTTTACTCTGTTTAGCACTGTGTCACAGGCAGCTGCGTAGCCAGGGAGCCCGTAAGCTATTAACTGACAGAACTAACTGTGAAGCATCAGTGCTGTCTTACGCAGAGGGCATGTGGAATTGTGCAGAGCACTCCCAGATTAACTAAACGGGGAGTGTGCTGGAAAAGGGGGTAAGCCCTTCCATCTGTGGAAAATAAACACTGGCCTGCTTTATCCCTGCTCCTGTCAAGGACACTACATTCTGTGAGTGGTCTGCTATTGGAGCACTTGTGGTTATTGCAGCAGTAGTAGTAATTTTATTTATTTTTGGTGCCCTTCCCTGGAGGTCCAGGGTGCCATTACAATGTGATAAAACAACACAGTCAACCAATACTAATCAAAGACATAGCCGTTGCCAGGGGGGTTCGTATGGTTCGAAAGAACGCTCCTTTTGAAATTCCCCCTTTTTTCATTATTTGTAACATTTTTTCATCATTTCTATTTATTTTGTGACTTATTTTGTGACTGTCACAGAGTACTTATGCACACATGATGAACCCCAGCACTTTCTCTCTGCATGCACCCCCCTCAATCTGCTATTAATCAACTTCCTCAGTGCCAGTAAGAGGACTTCAGCTGCTTTGCAAGTCTTTCTCAGCACTGTCCCCCAATGGCTGGCTGGCCGGCCAATTGCAGCCTGCGTCAGCATCGTGAATGTGACCGGAATACAGCACGGCCGCTGTCCACAATTCACACTGTCAGCTAGCACTCGAGGAAGATGGAGCATGGCGGCAGGCTGTGAGACGTCTCCAGGAGAGCAAAAAAGAAGTTGAGGACCACGACTTATAATATTATCGGTCACTGGCAGGTAAATTTTGCTGGTCACAACTGCCAAACATGTGTTCCTTAATAACTGTATATCAAGAGATAGGCTGTGCAGAACTAGGCAAAGGAGCTTTTCAGGTGGGTGGGCTGAAGATTTAGAAATAAATTACTTAAATCCTCCTCTATACAAAATGCTAAGTTGTCATGTTTCATATGCCTGTTTTAACTTTTTATAAGTTAAACAAAAGAGGTACCACAGTGAAAAGGCAATGCAAGTGTTTGGAAGGGTCTGGCTGGCATCTACACTGCCACCTCACTAACTGTGCTGGTCAGACAGGTCTTCACTGTGGTCCCATATTTATTGACATTTAATTCCACTTTTGTCTGTGCTATCTGTGCCAGATGCAGTTAAAACAAATACGTTGTGGTAAGCGTTTTCTCCAGATGATCACATGTTTGTTTGTTTGTCTGTTGTTTGTTGAATTTTGTTAACCAGATAAGCCCACTGGGCCTAGAAGTTCCTTTTTCGGGGCGACTGGGGGGGGGGATACAGATGATAAGCAACTGAAATTGAACCAGATTAAGCAGTTGGTGGTATTTTTAGTGAATGAGTGTCAGTAGAATGACATTTGTTGCTACAGTTCAGTGTTATGAACATACCCGCTATACTTTTGGAAGTATGGTGGAGGTGGGGGGGGGTAGGCATTTAGGAGATGGTAACTTTGCACTGGGAATCCCCTCCACTGTCAAATTACCTTTCCCCTCACTCCCATTGTAATGCTTACCACACTGGAGAATGGAGTGGGGACAACAAGTGTAGTACCCAATACTAAGAATTATGTTACAGATTTTTTTTCAAGCAGGGTGCTTGGTATAGAAACCTAGACAGTGACGGCAGAAGAAGACAGAGGTCCATCCAGTCTGCCCAAGTTCCCTATAATCCCTGAAACCTACTGTTCCTCCAGGGTACAAACCCTCCCCGTCCTCTCTCTATTCTCCTCCTTGGTTCTGTTGCCCTCGGTAACCACTATTCCCTTCATTATGTCACAGTCTGCTTGAATCCTCTGACTGTTTTTGCACCCACCAGTTCAGCAGGCAGACTGTTCCAAAGTTCCACCACCCTTTCTGTAAAGCAGTACTTCCTCACATCTCTCCAGAACCTACCTCCTGTTAATTTCCACTCGTATCCATGTGACCATGAATTGGTACTCAGGCTAAATAGTACCCTGCAGTTCACTTTAATTCATTTAAAAAACTTGAAGGTCCCTATCACATCTCCCCTCTCCCTTCTGGTCTCTGCTGAGTGCATATTTAGTGCCTTGAGGTGCTCCTCATAGGATCTGCCCTGCTTTCCCTCAATCATTTTAGTTATTCTGCATTGCACTGTCTCCAACCAATTCTTATACTTTCTGAGGTGAGGCCTCCAGAACTGGGCACAGTACTCTAGGTGAGGCCTCACCAGGGATCTGTAGAAGGGAAGTGTTATCTCCTTTCTTCTGCTATCAATACCCCTACCGATACATCCCAGCATCCTGCTAGCCTTGCTACAGGCCATGTTGCACTGACTCTATTGCTTAAATGGTATATTGAGTTGGGGAGGGTGGGGGTTACAGCAAGGGGTACAGGGAGCTCAGATATGAGTTATATAGCCTTAAAATAATCCACAAAAGTGCACCACAGAGCATAACATAGCCCATGGTTTCTGGGAGACATACTATATCTGAGACAATGCCTTAGGTATATTACATTAGCAGCATCTTACTGCCATCTGGTACTGAATACATATATGTATTAACCCTGCAGCCAGCCAGATAATAATTTTGCTTAGGGCAAGGGGTGTAGGAGGTCTCAGATATGACTTCTTTATCTTCAAAATAAGCCCTAAATTCACCACATGGCTTCTGGGGTCCTGCCGGCACTAAGACCCACAGCTTTTCTTAAAAGTTTGCAGACTGCATAAAAAGAACCCCCCTTGTGAAAATCCTGGCAACAGCCCTGAAAGATACACTCATAATACAGCAATAAAGGCTCATTAAAACCAAATATAATTAAGTCAGCTAAAATTAGCTGAAATCCACATTAATATCAAAAGCTTGAGCAAATAGATAGGTTTTGAGAACTTTTCTGAATATCTCTTGCAATGGGGCCTCCCTCAAAGCCCTAGATAGTGAGTTCCATAGTACTGAACCTGCCATCCTGAAGGCTCTGTCACCAGATGTTTTAAATCTGGCCTTGGGGACAACCAGGAGGCCCTCACTGGAAGAATGGAGGGGGTGAGTTGGGAGATATGGATGTTGAAGGTCGCGCAGGTAGACTGGACTGTGCTCGGGCAGGGCTTTATACATTAACAGACCTATCTTAGAGGAGATATGCCACTTAACTGGCAACCAGCACAGTTCACACAGCACCAGAGTTATGTGACTCAACCTAGGAAAAATTGTCAACAATCTCCCAGCTGCATTCTGCACTAGCTACAGTACAGGAGATATAGAGCACCTCCTGAGACCTCTAGGTAGAGGGTATTGCAGTAGTCGAGACAAGATGTCATGAAGGCTTTCTAGAGCAAAGGCAGATCATCTGGGGGGGACAAGAGAATGAATCTGGCTGATATTTCTAAAATGATTGAAACCACTCTGGACAACTGCTGACACCTGAGCCTCAAATGCCAGCTCTTGATCCAGAATGATGCCAAGATTCTTCACCTTTTGGGGAGTATCAGGACTAAAGGCACCAAGATGAAGATTCAATATCCTCTCTGACACTGCCAGTCCCTCCCTGCTATCCAGCTCAAGCACCAGTACTTCAGTATTATAAGGGTTGAGTCTCAGCCAGCTCGAGGACATCCAGCCCTGGATCCCGGCCAGGCATTTATTCAGCACATCCACTGTTCCCCAGTCCTGGGGTGCAAAGGAGAAATAGAGCTGAGTGTCATCTGCTTAACAGTGAAACCCCACTCTATATTGCCTGATGATCTTGCCCAGGGGTAGTATGTACACCGAAAACAACATGGGTGAAAGGACCAATCCCTTGGATACCCCACAGTGCAGGTCCTTTGGGTGTGATGAGAAATTACCCATCACAACCCATTGAGACCTGCTCCTGGAGGAACTCAAACCAGCTAATAACTGAGCCAGTGATTCCCACTTATTCCCTGAAATGGTCCAATAGCAACCCTTGGTCAGTGGTGTCAAATACAGAGGAAAGAGCTAGGAGAATGAGAATTGATCTTGCTCCTCTGCCCCTTGCCTTGAGCAGATCATTGTGTACCCTGACTAGAACAGTCTCAGTGCTGAACCTTGACCAAAACCCAGACTGAAGAGGATCAAATATATCAAAGGTCTCCAGGTGAGTCTCCAGATGAAAGGCAACAACCTTCTCAATAGTCTTAATAATAATATTTTTATTTATATAGCACAATTCCTATTTCAAATCACTGCACATACAAAATATATCATAATAATTTAAAAAAATTAACATAGATTCAGCATCAGTTTAAAAACATCCCCAATTATAAATATTAATCATTAAAAGCTTGTTGGAAAAGGTGTGTTTTCAGGCTGGTTTTAAAGCTCTCCATGGTCCTGCACTCCCTAATCTGATGAGGTAGAGCATTCCACAGGGACGGTGCCGCAAACATAAATGCCCAGGCACCAGATGTTTTTAAACATACCCTGGGAACCTCTAACAACTCCTCGCCAGATGAGCAGAGAGGTCATCTGGGGCTGTAGGGAATCAGGAGCTCTTGCAGGTAACTCGGTCCCAGTCCATGCAGGGCTTTATAGGTCAACAGACCGATAGTAAAGGTGATCCACCACTGTATAGGCAGCCAGTGTAGAACACGCAGCACGGGAGCAAACAACTGAGCTGCAACATTCTGCACCAGCTACAAGTGGCAGATATCAACCCCTGGAAGCCCCAGGTAAAGGGAGTTACAGTAATCAAGGCGTGAGGTCACTAAGGCATGGATCAACATGGGCAAATCATCAGACAGAACAAGGTGTTTGATTCTGGAGATGTTTCTAAGATGGTAAAAGGAATACTTAGTGACTGCCGACACCTGCACATGCAGTGTAAGCCTGTTGTCAAGAACCACCCCAGATCACACACCCGTTCAGAGGCAGGCAGTTGTACACCATCCAGCCAAAGCCCAGATGGTAGACCCACCACCGGCTTCTCTATCCAGCACCCTGGATCCACTACCAACACCTCAGTCTTCCTGGAGTTCAATTTCAACCAGCTAGTCTTCCTCCAATCATGGATCTCCACCAGACAGCTGTTAAAGAATGAGACCGCACTATCCTGGTCAGGTGCATAGGAATGGCAGGTCAGAGACAGGCATGTAGTTCCATCTGGATCCAAAGTCATTTTTTTCAAAAGGTGCCTCGCTGGCCCACTTTTCAATCTGTCTGGGAGGACCCCTTCTGACATGGAGCATCAAATAATCTCATGAACGTACTGTGAACTGGGCCTGGGTCCAGTTCACAGTAAGTTGGTCGCAGCCCTGAGCTCACCCTAATGACCTCCTCTATCGTCACTGGCCGAAACTCACTCCATGACCACTGACAGCCACCATAACATTTAGTCCCTCCACTGTTGAATGATAACTGTCCAAAAGAGGAGATCCAAGCCCTAATAGAGGACACCTGTCTAAGAAAAACTGAGCAAACTCCTCAAGTTTTGCAGATGATACAGCATTCTTGGGCTCCAGACAAGCTGGGTGCAGAAACCTGTCTACAGCCCAAAAAATCTAAGCTGATCAGCTCTTCCCAGCTGCAGTCTCTCTAGACAGAAAGCCTGCCTTCTTATGAGAGAGTGCCCTTTGGTACTCACGATAGAGAGTATTCAAAGCCAGTTTGTCCTCCAGAGCCTTGGACCCCTCCAACACTTTTCTAGCCTCCGTTCCATAGCCTTCATCACCCTTAGCTCACCATCAAACCATGGTGAGCCAAGATGTGAAAGCAAAGGATGGACATGGACTGGAGCTATCAGCTCGAAGACTGCCATGATGGCCATGTTGTAGGCCACCTCTGCTTCCCCGTTCCCTCAGCACAGACCACCCACATACCCTAGATGTCAAGTACTGTCAGAAGTTCCTCAGGGTTAAACCCTCTCAAAGGTTGGTACCTGACTTCCTTCACAGGGGGTGGACTACAGAGGGGTGCCCTGAACTTGAAACTGATGGTGCAATGATCCGACGAACTGATCAGATCAATCCTGAGGTTCTGCATCTCAAGCCCCATGTGAAACGCCAGGTCCAGTGCATGCCTGGGAGCCCATTATCTATTTGTTCTCTGGTCTCCCTTTCCCAGACTTGTGGTAGTATGCTTGAGGTACAGGTTTTCTGATGTAAGCTGCTCCAGCCTTCTCTGGATGAAAAGTACAATCTTATGCCCCTAGACATAGGGAGGGTAGTGCCAATAGAGTCTTACACTTACTTATGTACTTGTATTATGAATACTTTGTTCAAAACTGCCCTACCCCCAAATCAGTGCTTTAGGAGCTGACTAAACGGGATATCTGTGCTAAGAATAACTCTTTCACTGTTAGAAACAGATTCCAAGAACATATTCAGATGGACTAAATGCTTTCAGTCTTTTAAATGTCCATATACATCACAAAATAAAACTACACAACAATTTTTTTGAAACACACAGGGCTAGATTCATGAACGAAATACCACACGGTAAATGCACAATACTTCAGGTAGCATGTAATATTTCATACCTCCTGATTCAGGAAACAGCCTCTGAAGGAAATGGTAGCAATTATTGGGGACACAACAGGACTCCAGCTGAACACTGTGGAAGTACAGTGTTAGCCACTGCCACTTTCAACAACATCATAAGTTATAGCATGCTGCATCCGATACCTTTGTACAAAACTGCATTCAGATGAATGTGGCATTTCCAGTGTTGGTATTTGACACATCACACCATCATGCGCTATTGTTGAAAGTGGCGGTGGCTGCCACTGTAGCACATGCTAACTGCAGAGGTCCATCAGCTGAAGTACAGCAGAGGAGGACATCACTGCCATTGAAAACAATACACAGCCAGCAGTGCAGACAGAGTAACAAAACATGCATACATGGTGCAATTCATGAGAGATACAGGGTCTGCAGCACACAAAACTGCTACAAACAAAGCTGTCATCACTAGCATGGCCATGATTAGCATATCAGCCACTCCCCCAGAACTCTGTGGTGCAGCATTCAGGAAGCAGATAGCACACTGTTCCTGCTGTGCAAAATAAAGGGGTTCTCAAGCACCCATGAAATAGCACAGTACTGCACCAGAATGCATTAGTGCCACAAACCCCAGGAGGAGAAGGAACGGGATGTGTAGGTTTACTTGATTTGTTTTTATTTAGAAATTATTTGCCCAGAATAGCCCATCTCAGATGTAGCATGTTGGTTACAGTGAGTCCTGACTCTACCCATTTCCACAGTTGGGTGGTCTGGAGCACTGGGAGGTTAAGTGACTTGCCCAAGGTCACACAGTGATAATTTAGCTCTAGCAGGGTTTAAATCTGTATTCTTTCTGTTTTCAAGCTAAGAAGTCAAGAGACCACACAAGATACAATACTACAGCCCTGGATGTCCAGGAAATAGTCTGGCTCCTGCAAACTGGATGACTGGGCTTTTAAAGGCAGACAGCGTGTACTCTCTGCCCATTATGAGTCACATTGTGCTTGCACTACTGCAGGCTGCTATGTAGTAGTGCATGAGATGTCATCTTCTGCAGCCCAGATAACAAGCTAATGACCTCAGGAATAGTAATAATGCCATTTGCAAAACTGCACCATGTGATTCATGGAAACAACTACTGTGCCTGTTTGCAGTGCTCCTGTTACTTCTGGAATAAATCTTGTGGTACTGCAGAAACAGTAGTGGTTTCTTTATTTACTATGTGCTACTTTCACCTTTGTGAACGTAGCCCACAGTGCTATTTTATATGTTAATATGTTCCCCGGAGCTACTTGTTGCTGTATAAGAGTGGTTTCATGCGTGTTCGACTGGTGAGAGAACAGTTAAGCGAAGATGAGCTGCTCTGACTCAAGCTGAAGGTAAGTGAAACCACTTTAATCCAGCAACGAGTGGCAACAAATTAATATATTATTGATCTAGCATGATCAATAATATATTTAAACAAAACATTCCTGGAACTTGCCCATTTCCAGAGCGTCTGAGTGTGAGATGCTGTTCACAGGATAAGAGTATCTCATGTGCAGGGGTAAGGAGCACTCCGATTGGTCAGGAGTGCTCCCTCGATCTATTATAATGCAATGATGAGGAAGTGCAGTATTTTCAGTTCAAATTTCACTTGCCATTGCAACACAAGACTATGTTGCTATTAGGCAGACATGTAAGCCCTTCTTCAGTCTGTTTTAAAGAGATTACCCCCCTCCTGGATATCACTGGGAGGATACTTGCCAAGGGCCACTGGACCAATCCCTGTGTCCAATCTTCTTAGGTGGCAAAAGCTGGGAAGGATGGCTAATGGCCAGTTACCCTGTGAAGAACTGGACTAGTAACTAGCCATGGGGTGGGTATAGTCAAGAGAGCATTAAAAGGTCTGGACAGAAGAGGGTCGCTCTTTCTGTCTGGGCACTCACAAAGAATGGCAAATCCTCCTTCTCTTCCTTCACTTAGAAGACAAAGGAGAAAGGACTACCTCTGCATCCTGGTTGAGTCCCGTTCTGTCTTTGGCCAGAGAGCCCTTAGGTCAGCCCCCCCGAAGGGATGCATTTAGATCATCTAGCTGATTTCACTGCTGCTTTGAGGTGGTATTTCCAGCACAGTGGTCCAGACAGGTGCGCCCTACTGAAGTCAGTCACGTGGACTGGCAGTCCCCTCCATCTCCACTTCCACCATGGACTGCCCGCTTCTCTGCCATCCCTGTAAAAATATATTATACAGGCATGGTAGTGCCTGTATATTAGGGTTGAGGAAGCACTTTCATGTTAAACTGCAATATACAGTAAGCGCCATAATAACTTTGCCCTGTCCAACCAATTTACCTGACATTTGCAGCGCCCAGCCTTTGTGCCAGTATCTCTTGATCCTGAAAATTGCATGTAGATCGGTTCAGTGGGGGCAAAGTTACAGAGGTGCAAAAAAAACATAAAAATCACAGTTTTTAAAAATGTTGACTTTTTTTGCCCCCCCCCCGCCGATAGCTGAAAAAAAAATGGGGATTTAAAAGTTGAAACTTTCAGGTTTGATAGAGTTTTGGCCAAGGTACGTGCTTTGTGTTTCTTATGTTTTGGGGGCTAGTAGTTTTAAAATTATATAAGGAAAAAAGTTCCATTTGTGAGAATGCACAGTTTTAAAAATCAATGTTTTATGGCTAGCTGAATTCCTACAACAACAGCTGGTTGCACTATGACACAGCTGTTATTTACTAGCAAACAGCAGCTGTGTTATATAGCAACCCCTGCTGTGTCATGACTCATATGTCAGGGATGGGGATACTGTCATTATAGACCCCCCATCCTGACTGTGCTGTGGCCTTAATAAACTGTATCTGCACAGTGGGGGCCCCAATCCCTGGTGGCAGTGTATTTATTTATTTATTTAGTTAGTTATTTTTAGGGCAGCAGTGGAAGGAGCCACGCAGACCTCTTGCTATTGAAAAAGGACTCTGCATTCCTGCCGACCGAACAACATGTTGGAGTTACACCACAGTTGCCAGCATGTCTGTGGAGCCCTCCACTTGCACTGCACTATTTATTAGTTTAAAAAAAAAAATTGTCTGCGTTCTGATCGTGACACTGTGGGACTGGGCACCCACAGTGTCACTCTTATGCTTCTGGGTGTGTGTGGGAGGTGGGTGCTGAGAGGGAGGGTCGGGTGGGGGGATATCTCTAAATTATAAAGAAAAAAAACAAGTGGCGGTCATGGCAGAACATGGCACACTCTGCCATGTCCAAGACTGCCACCGCACTGTACTGCGCATGCGCGACTACTACTCCCACAGTTTGGGAGCTCTGTGATTTTTTCCCAGTGGCTTGTGGCAGGGCCAGGTCTTCACAGGGTTATAGCACAGAGTTTAGGTGGGGTCATCTTTGGCTGGGGACAGAGTGGATTTAACCCTCCCATGAGTAGTGTTGTACAAAATTTAAATATTTCACCTAGCGACATTTTTCACGTAATTACGCAAATTTTTCCCCAATGCGAAACTAAATTTCATCTGTTTTCTTGATTTCACACAACGGCGAAATTTCGCTTACCATGACAGTTTCACCCATCGATGATCCAAATTTCGCTTTGTGGCAAAATGTTGGTACAAAGGCTAAATTTGCAATGCATTGTGGGTAAATGGGTCAAAAGTCACATGTAGCTTGTTTCCAGTTCATTCTGCTGCATGTTGAGTCAGAGGGCAGTGTGTTGTGGTGCATCAGAGCCAATAAAGCCTTTGAAAACATAGCTAAAACTTGTTTTTGAGAGCTAATTCCTGCAAAATATAAAGATTTTTTTCCTAGTGCTGCTGTGGTGATAGTGCCTGGTATTAGGGAACATTTTCTATTTTTGCGAGTTTTTGTATAATACGTAGTTTGAATTAGGTTTACTTTGCTCTCAGTCTTTGAAAGAGTTGTGTGGGGTAGGGTGGTAGTGTAAAGCAGTGCAGGCTATTTCTAGCCAAGCAGATTGGTATATTTACTCACAATTGTGAGTTATTTATTTACTATTATTTCTTATTAATTATGTTATATCTTGTAATTTATTTTCTCTGAAAAGTTTCCCTGTCCTGTTTGAGAGAGTTCCTGCCACTGTTAGCTGTGTTATATATACCATTATTCCGCTTTTAGTTGTGAATTGATTTTGAATTCTAAAGTTTTAAACACACAGAACTGATCCTTTCTTTTATTTTGTTGTAGCTCGTTCTGTTAGCTGAAGTGTTAACTTAGTTACTAAAACTGTGAAAATCAACAGTTGTAAAGTACTTCTACTCGATCACTTGAACTTGTCTATTACAGTCGCACTGCATTGTTGAATTGTTCCCCTGTATGTTATTGCTGAAGCTTGACTCTGCACACTGTGCAGTGTTCCTGTTTTAGTTAACTTACATACATTACCCTTTCTCTGTTATAACATTGTCTGCGTCTCACCTGACGCATGCATTATAAAATAGTATCTGTTTAAATAGTCATTTTCAAGACATTTCTTGTTGATCTTTCCCATCCAGACCACTAATACATTGTATGGTACTAATTTCCTTTGTTGCTGTTTTATGGTTGTCTCTGCCCGCATATAAAAAACAAATTGTGGTACTGAGTAACATAACACATTACAGTACTTTATTTGTCCAAAGAGACACAGGTGATCTGTATTTAAAGTGTGCCACTTGTGCCCTTTTTCCTTGTGTGTGTTTCTTTAGTTCCTTTCCGTTTGGGGGAAAAAGTTACCTTTTTGTTTTTTACTACACCAGGCTGCCTACCATATATGGTATTAGTTCTACTGTAAGTGCTGATACCTGTCATGATTGTTTTTGGACTTTAAGGTGTGTGACGTTATCATTCATGTGTGAGGTATTATTCACATAGTTAGTAGCAATACATCCTTTCTTCAAATACCCCCAGAAAAAGGCAAAGCTTTGAAGTAGCAGTCAACAAAAATGCCTGGTAAGAAGTGACCAAGTACAGGGGGGGAAACGTGGCAGGGGGGATGAGGGAGCTAAGAAGTCTGCTGAAAAAAGTGCAATTTCAGTTCCAGTTCCCCATAGCAATGAAAGCACAGGTATGTCTGCATCACTGTCTTCAAGTTCTGATGTGGGCCCTGGTGGTGTGGCAGGAACCAGCAAAGGAGCTGGTGGCTGAACTGGGTCAGGCATACCTGTGTCTTACTTTTTTAAAGCTCAAACTGTTGCAGACATGCAAGTGGGGGATGCTGACAGTGAGAAGAAGGGAGGCACTGACACCAGCACAGGAACAGTGGTCCAGGACTCGGAGGAGGGTGATAATAAGTCTGTCAGTGTGATTGTCCATAGCCCTGTAGGACTTGGTGGTGATAGTGTTCAACAAGAGTCTGATAGTCCTGGAGATAAGGATAGTCAGCCCCCTGAGATAGTTGTAGAGAAAGAAAAAGGTCCCGTCCTCCAAGAAGACAGTGATCGGGGGAGGAGGAGGAAGACAATGACATCATCGCTATTAATGGTGATGATGATGATAACTGGGATGATCTCACATGGGAGCCTGAGTTAAAAAAGCTCAAGGGTGATGTAGGCCATTTACATGTATGCCCATGGTGGGTTAGGCAGTTATCAAGCCTATAAGCACACCTCCAAGCAGTCATGTAACCACCCCTTCCAAAAGTAGTCTTATGGAATTCGTGTTAGCAACTCAAAAAATACACGCTTCTACACCTGTTTCTGAATCATCCCAGTCTCAGAAGCATCTGAAGTCCAGAGGTCAAAAGTCCCTAGTATGGGACTTTTATATGCTAGATCCTGCTGATGATACCATAGCAATATGCCAACTTTGTCAAGACCGTGTTAGTTGGGGGAAAAAGGGAAGCCACATAGGCGCTGGTGTCCAACACACCCACCTGAAAAACAAGCACTCGCTGAGATAGCATCAACACCAGAAGGATGCCAGAGCTGTTGGTAGCAAGGTGCATGTAGTAGAGCAAGAACATGAGGTGGGAGGGCAGAGTGGGTCAGTGGTGGAGGAGGATAGTGAGCAATCCTTTGCTCTCTCTAGTAGTGGGCACAGCAGTGGCGGTGAGAGTCCCAGTCCCACGAATCTTAAAAGTACACCACCCCCACACCCACAAGCAACCAAAATAACTGGTTTCATGCTGTCTCCACCACCCAGCCAAGAGTCAATTGTTACTCCTAAAAAAAATTATTGCTGACACAAGTACAGTGTTCTGGTCGGACAGCCTCAAAGATGCAGCCCACTCTGAAGACCATCCTTGAGTGGCAGACAAAGTACCCACCAAATCATGCTGCTGCACGAGAGTTAAATACTGGCCATGATCTGTTGCCATTCTCATTTGTAGAGAATGCTGGTTTCTGCAGGTTGATGGCCTGTGCCTGTCCCAAATGACAAGTTCCATAACAAACCTATTTTAGTAAGCGTGCCATGCCGGAGCTGAACAGTAGAGTTGCTGATTACATCAGACATGCATTGAAGCATAGTGCATCACATTATATCCATCTTAGCATGGCTATGCGGACCAGTGGACAAACAGCAGCAAGCTTGTATCTGTGCATAACAGCACACTGGGCACAGTTGCCTGGTGTGATACTTGATTTTCAGGCCCAGCAAAACATGCGTGAAGCAAAATTGTGGTTGTAGCAACACATCTGGTATTTGGCAGCATGCAACTCTGACTATGACAAGTGTCACAGGTATGCACACAGCTGTGAAAATGCTTACTGTTCTGTTGAACGAGATTGATGGGTGACTACACACACAGTCACTCAAGCAGGATTCATCGCAAGTGATAATGGCTCCAATGTAGTGAAGTGCATTAGTGATGATGGTTTTTCAGAGTGCCCTGCCTGGCACACTGCCTTAATCTTGTTGTTCAGCAGTTTCTCAACCATGCGGATATTAAGGAAACGGTTACTGTTGCCCATCACATCTGTGTCCACTTTGCCCGTTCTGCAAAGGCCCATGACCATCTACGTGAGCTACAGCACAGTAACAATCTGCCTCAGCACCGAATGAAGCTTGATGTTGTCACCAGGTGGAACTCCACACTGTACATGCTTGACCAGCTGTATGAACAGTATAAGGCTATGTCAGAATACCTGCTGCTGCACACCATCCGTGACTGTGCTGTAGTGTCCATCACTCTAACAACAGGGCAGTGGCACCAAATTGATAAGCTAATATGCATTCTCCATCCATTCGAGCATGCTACACAGGCAGTGAGTGATGGTACTGCTTGCATAAGTCAGTCCATACCTCTCATACATGTGCTGAGGCAGACACTAGTGAATGTGCGACACCAGACAGAGGCAAGTGGGGATTATGGCACTTGTGATCTAATGGATCACATGCTCCTTGTGCTGGACAAAAATATCCATGTAACTGCCATTTTACAGTCAGCTGAGTTTGCAATCACCACCATGCTAGATCCATGGTACAAATGTGGCCTGCCCTTTATAATTGAAGGAGGTCGTCAGCGAGTACAGCAGTTGACAGAGAACCTCATTAGATTGGTACATGCTGCACAAATGAAAAATGCACACACTGCATCAAAAACGGGTGTTGCTACCACCACCAGCAGTTCATGGGGAACCCAATCAGAGAAAATGGGCTAGGCAGAGCAGAAAACAGCAAGCAATCCCATTTGGGATGTTCTCTTTCAGGTGGGAGTGGAAGATATGGAGGAAAAGGAGGCGGAGACAGATGAGGCAGCTGGACTCCAGGCAGCATAACGAATGGTGGAGGCCTACATAGGGGACCCAAAGCACCTTGCCAATAATGACAAGCCACTGCTGCATTGGAGCAGTAAAATGACTAAATGGCCAGCGCTAACATCAGTTGCTGTGAAATACCTGAGCTGCCCACCATCCAGTGTCACTGTGGAACAAGTGTTTAGTGCGGCTGGGGCAATTGTGAGTGACTGTAGGACCAATTTGTCACCCAAGAATGTGTCCATGCTAACATTCATCAAAATGAATGAAAGGCACATTCCACACAACACAGTGATGTCAGTGGTGTTGCCACAGGAACTGTGTCTCAGTGATGAGGATGATGACAATCCCTTGAGTAAGGCAGCCACCGGCAGCGAGGTGGAAGAGGCAGCAATGTTGAGAGAATTCCCACCTGATGAGAACTCCAGTCTTGAGGATTGTGAGGGGTGCTTCTTGGATGATGTGGAATTGGAAGTTGAAAAAGGCTGAGTTTACTCCAAGGCCCCCCCCCCCCAAACAACAACTTTCAACACAGTATGGTTGCTGGGGTGTGTATGTTACACCTTATTTCTAGCTTTGTACCACTGGATTGGTTATGGAAATATGTTATCCTGTGCTGCAGCCTGCAGTGTGTATAAGTTTCATGTCATCACCCTTTTCCATAACCTGTTGATTGGTCACCTCACCACCTCCACCAGTCCCCCAAGGCCACAAGCCTATATAAAGCAGCAGCAATGTAATTACCATAACCGTAAATATTTTGCAATTGCATGATTGTTTTTCTTCAAAAAATATATTACTTTTCATGTTGACTGTATCAACACATCATCATCTTACAGCAAGATATGTTGTCTTGCTGTCCTTAAAGTTAAAAGTGCCCAGGATGGCAAATTCCACACTGCCCCACTGCCCCCTCTCGTCACCTGATCTGACCTGACACCCCCTTGCACTCCATGCGACTGAAAACATTTTTTTCTGCCACTTACTATTGGTGACATGTACAAGAACCCTGGCTCCTAGATAAGTGCAAGTAGCCTATGAATGTAACATGCTAATTCAACAGTTAACACCAAGTTGAACACATTTTGAAAAATGGTGAATGACGGCCATCTTTAAGATGCAAGTCATTAATTACAAAAGTAATCATGAAGAAGCTTAAAACTTACAACATCAAATCCCCCCCAAAAGGTTACTTCTACAGTACCAGGTTAAGGCACACCAAAATCACAATGGTTCGGGGGAGCATGACTGGGTGAGTGTCCTGCTGTCCTCACTTTTGAATGGATTCAAAATGTTCATGATTACTGCAGTTATGCAATCCCCATTGAGTAGACAAGACATTAACCCCCTCCACCTAATTATTTACTAAACACCATATCAACTATCTGTGTTTGCATATAGTTCCTCCCTGTATGTGGGTGGCAGTGGTGATTACTCATTAATGGTAATGGTATGGACACCAGTCCAGTGGTCAACATCGCAGTTCAAGGAACACCCCTGTCTTCCAATGACATAACACAGCTCTTGCTCCTGCATGGCCTGGATTGATCATGTAGGCATCAAGAGATGACATACTGAAACCTCAACAGAGGAAAAAGATCTAAGCAAGAGCAAGGCACTTCAGCTGAGCGGCCTCGGCAATGCTACCTGCAGGTGGCCGGACCTCTGCATTCAGCCCGCCACCCCCTGACCAAGGAAAGCGGCCACAGGCCCAAATTAAGCTCTCCACTTCACCCGAGTGGCCCTGGCGCTGCTACCTGCCAGTGGCCAGACCTCTGCATCCAGCCCACCACCCGCTGACCAAGGCAAGCAGGTATGATTGGTCACCTCCTAGCTCAGAGCTGTCAGGCTTCAATCCCTGTAATTGGATTGGCTCCTGACGACTGTGGCCGCTTCCTGATTGGATGCTGCAGATCCCCATTGAGAAAGCAAGCACCCAAGGCACCTTTTTCAAATCACAGCTTGGCCACTGCCTTGCTGTAATACTCTCTGGACAGTTTTCTTTTTGCTGAATTTACTGCTACTGTGGAAATTATTTGTTTTTCTTCTTGGAATTTTCTGCTGTTTAACCTGCTGTACTAGCTAGGCTGGACTTCTATATAGCTTATGGCTTGTACTGCTGAATATCTACTGCTTAAACAAGTTACCTTTAAACTACTGCATTGTATATGTAGGAATTGCCTTCCAGAGTATAGCAGAGTTGTAGTGAACCTTAACTGACTGCCTGACCTCTATATAGCTTACTGCAGTTTGTAGATGTTACCTGCATAGAATATTTAGACTGTTTTCATTCTTTTTCCACTAACTAACTATAGACACCTGCATTCTTTTTCCCCTGTCCTACTCTACAAATCCTGTCTGTGTCTCAAGTGAGCTGTAAGGCACCCTAAGGACTCAACTGCTTGAACTAATAGCTTGATCTTCATTGCTCTAGTCCTTGTGTCCAATACTATTTTTCTTCCTCATGAACAATCAGACCACAATTCTTGTGTGCATCTTCTCTCCCCTCCATGTCCTGTGTTTTTTTTTTTTTATGACTTTGCAGCTAGCTACAGTAAGCCCCCTCAACCCACGTGTAACAGCTCTGTTGTGAAGGTGTTGTTCAGCTGCATTCATAATCTCTCTGCCCTGCCCTGAAAACCTCCCCCTGCTATTATCTCCTTGTCTGCTTGGGGCTGAGGTTTCTAGTGCCCATTGTCCCTGCTGGCCTTAAATTAACAAACCCTTCTCTATTCCACAGGCATCCTGCCCGGTATGGGTGACTGCCTCCTCCTGCAAGCTGCAGGAGCTGCTGTGAACCCAGTGGCTGTTCTGCGCTGACCTACCTGCCTCTCAGCCTACAAGCGGGTACATATTTTGAACAGCAGCCCACAGCTGCCAACGGGATTGAACTTGGTGCTTTTTGCCTTTCAGGCCATTTGACTGCACTACTACTGCTCCTGAGCTCTGATTAGGCATAACACTCTTCCTCCTTTTCTTATTGGCTTTTGACTCTACCCTTCCTGAGCTGTCTCCTTTTTAGTACAAGAACTGCTAAGGCTGAGTTTACCAGTACCAACTGTCTAGTGGAACAGAATTGTTAATTTTTCTAGTTTTTTTTTTTTAAGTGTCTACTTTTCCATTTGCAAATTGTACTGCAAAGCCACTAGAGGGCAACAACTCTTGGAGGTCGCAGTCCTCGTCCCACTGCTCTCCCCTAACACTTCTCATCCTGGGTCCTTCATACCTAAAGCCAATTGCTACACCATAACAAACTGTAGTCCGTCACCCTTCTGCTGTGCCACAGAGACCACCACAATTATCGGGCATCGGCGTGCCCCCTTATACTGACACTGGGTCACTGCCCCCTTGTTGCCACTTGCTGGGCACCCATTGTCATGCGGATCACCCAGGCTCCTACTGATTGCTCTTGCTATCCTACTTGGACCCCTCAGCCCTCCCCTCAAGGGTCTTCTTCCCACACCTCCCACGCCCACGAGCCATCACTGACTGCCACTCACATTGCCGCTGACTGTCATGCATCCCCCATCCCCACCACATATCTTCCTGCAGTCATGTGCCACCATCAACCTCCATGCTGGATCATATTCCTATCTTTTCCAACCCTTATCACCCTGGCCATCCCATGTACTATCCGCACTATAACTAGGCGGCAGCTATCCTTGACAATAAGGCAACAATCTTTTGCTCTCCTCAAAGTCTTTGCCATACTCCTACTAATTTCAGGAAATGTTCTTCCTAACCTGGGCCCTGTGTCACCCAGCCCTAGCCTTTCGCACCATGGGCTTAGAATAGCTACAATGAACATTTGCAGCTTACCCAAAAGGTCTCCTTTGCTGGATACTGCAACATCAGCCAGATGTGCTAGCCCTCACAGAAACCTGGCTCTCCAAAAAAACACCTGACTCCATGGTCACCCTCCCTGGCTTCACCCTTCACATAGCTGACAAAGTGGGCAAACGTGGTGGGGGTGTGTGCTGTGTACATCCGTGACCCCATGATATGTCATGCCCTTCCAACACTTCCACTAGACCATGGTGCCCAAGCCTTATAATTAAAACTTACTCCAGATCCCTCCTGAGCCCCTGTAACTCTTACTGTCACATATGTCTCCCCAAGAAACCAATCTTCTGCTATACAATCCCATGCTAATTACATCTCCGGCTTCCCCCCAAAAATGGAACACATCATAGCTGGAGACTTTAATGTGAACTGGCTTGCCAGTTTGGCTTCCCACACCAAGGACACCTTCACTGCACTGAACCTGACCCAGCTGGTCAGCCAACCAACCAGGGTGAACCCCACTAATGGCTCTAGCACCCTGATTGACCTTCTCCTCACCAACCGTCCCCACAGAATCTCTAACCTGGTGGTCCTTCTGGACTCCCAAAGCGATCACTCACCCATCCTCTTTTCCTGGTCATGTCTTCAGCAGAAACCCAAACCAAACTATATTGCCTGGCGTCGTCTCTGACCCAGAGGCCTCACAAAACTAAGAAAATGCTTAACTCAGTGGGACTGGTCCCCCATCTCCCAGGCCCCCACTATAGATGAAGCCCTTGATTATTTCACCTGTTCTTTTAATAAAGCATGTGACATCTATGCAGAAGTGCAATCCAAGAAACGTAATGCCCCCTGGGTCATGCCTACACTGCTCCAACAGCAAAAGCACAGAGATGATCTCTGGCATAAAGCAGTCGCATCCAGCATGCAGACGGACAGGCAAGCCTATAAAGTGGCTCGTAACAGATGCACTTGTGCATTAAAACAGGCCAAATTGGGCTACTACAAAATGACCCTTGCCTCCTCCTGGGGGAATGCTCGGTTGTTCTGGGACAATATCAAGGAAATCAATGGCAAATCCCGGCTTTCCCCTCCCTCCTAACTGTAAGTAAGTAAAAAAAGTAAGTAAAAAATAAGTAAAAAGTAAAAAGTAAGTAAAGTAAAGTAAGTAAAAAATTTATTTTTTAAGCGCTTTTCAAAGTCAAAGCACTGTACAAATACACAATTAAAATACATACGTATAACATACAACAACAATAACAATATGATTACAATAAAAACAATAAAATCACTCTCCATATGCCTGTTTAAATAAATAAGTTTTCAATTCTAACTTAAAACTCTCCACGGTCAGGCAGCCTCGTATCCGACGAGGTAGAGAGTTCCACAGGGTAGGGGCAGCATAAGAAAAAGCCCGAGCTCCAGTGGTTTTTAAATGAACCCTGGAAACCTCTAGCAATCCCTTGTCGGTGGAGCGGAGCGAGCGAGAGGGACAGTAGGGAACAAGAAGATCTGGAAGATACCACGGTCCCTGTTCGTGTAGGGCTTTATAGGTCAGTAACCCGACCTTAAAGGTGATCCGCCACTGAACCGGCAGCCAGTGCAGTTCGCGCAGCACAGGTGTAATACAACTTCTCATAGATGTCCCAGTCAGAAGCCTGGATGCTGCATTCTGCACCAGCTGCAAGCGGCGGATATCAACCCCTGGTAGCCCTAGGTACAGGGCATTGCAGTAATCAAGGCGAGAAGTAACAAAGGCATGGACCAATACCGGAAGGTCAGCCAGAGGAACCAGGTGTTTCACCCGAGCGATATTCCTAAGATGATAAAAGGAAGATTTGACAACGGATGACACCTGAAACTTCAGGGTCAAACCATAGTCAATAATAATGCCCAGGTTACGCACCCGGTCTGAGGTTGAGAGCTGGGCACCATCGATCCATATGCCCGAAGGAAGCCCAGCCCTACAACCCACCTCAAGGCGACCTGGGACCACCACCAACACCTCAGTCTTATCCGGGTTTAACCTTAGCCAGCTGGCACTCATCTAATCCTTGATCTCGGATAGATAGCTGTTAAGTATAGAGACTGCATCTTCCTGTCTGGGACTAAAAGACAAATACAGCTGGGTATGCATAGCAGTGAAAGCCCAAGCTGTACTGCCTAATAATGTCTTCCAATGGCAGCATATAGACAGCGAACAACATGGGTGCTAAAATGGAGCCCTGCGGAACCCCACAGGGCAGAAAGAAGGCATCAGAGGAATAAATTCTGGTGATAACCCTCTGTCTCCGCCCCGTAAGAAAAGATTGAAACCACTGCAGAACTGTACCAGACAGTCCGCAGTAAAACCGCAGGTGTTCCAAAAGCACACCATGGTCCACAGTGTCGAATGCTGCAGAGAGATCAAGAAGGACTAAGATAGTACATGCCTTTTGATCTCTCGCTATCAGGAGATCATTTAGAACCCGGACAAGAGCAGTCGCAGTACTATGTCTTTTCCTAAATCCCGATTGGAGAGTATCATATACATTGTGATTTGTAATATGGTCATCTAGTTGCAGTGCAACCACCTTTTCAATAACCTTACCCAAAAAGGGCAGGTTAGAGACAGGTCTGTAGTTAGCTGGAAAGTTCGGGTTCAATGAAGGTTTTTTTAGGAGTGGTCGAACGACCTCCTCCTTAGGGATCAGGAAAGATCCCCTGCTCCAGAGATTTCCAAACAATTTCAGCAATGATCGGACAGATAGTATCTACGCAACTTAATAATAGAGGCGTAGGGCCCGGATCCAAACTACAGCTGGTTGGACGTAAAATCTGGACAATCCTCATAGGCCCTGCAGCACCCCTCTCCATTCACTACTCTGCCCAGCAGCGGAGCCTGAACTTGGGGAATTGCCAGAGCCTTCAAGAGGTAAAGCGTCCTGCACTACAGTCTGCCTGTTGTGTGGCACTTCCCGCCCACCGCACTGCACCGCACCACTTCATTTATTGCTGCTGGCAGGTCACGTGTCACATCATGTGACCTACCCTTCTTTTTACTAAGTGTCCACTTTTCCATTTGTAGCTTATAGACACCAACCACTAGGGGTTGCTGCACTCTCCACCCCAGCCTAGCAACTGTTTGCAAACCCTACCCACTAGAGGTCCCTGCAGTTCCCTTTGCATCCATTCTGCTATCTTCTTTCCTCACTCCTCTCATCAGCCTACCACTAAGCACCCAGCAGCATCAAACCTTGTACCTTTTATTCCAAGGTCTACTGCCTAACCACTAAGCCAATGAACCAGGCCAACATCTTTCTCTACTTTCAAACTCTTAACCCTTCCTCCCTCCTTCTCTGAATTAAAAAACTTTCTATACTCTGTCCCTAAGCTGTACTCAAACCCAGTACCCTTATTATCAAAGTCAACAGCTCTACCTCTTAACCACTTTGTCTAGCTATTTTATTCCTACTTTCTAGGACTTTTAGTCTCTTACCCCACCCCCCCAACCTGCCAAAATATAAAGTTCTACTACTTCTCTCTTGCTGCCTTTGCAGGCATTGAACCCTGCACCCTCACTGTTTTAGTCAGCAGTCCCACCACTCAGTTAGCACACCTGTCTATTATTTGTGCAGGATTTCAAACTCTAAAACCCTCTAACCCTGCTAAATTGTTGTTTGATTGTTACTACAGGCCTTGAGCCCAGCTTCCAGCTACCCTGGGCAAGTCTTGAACCTAGTGCCCTGTGCACTTCAGGCACCAGCTCTGCCACTGTACCAAAGTGGCAACTACATTTAGAGGTGACCTCTCACTACTATCTCCCCCTCTATCATCCTAGTTCCCCCAGCTTTCTTCACTTCAGCTCTCTCACCCTTACCAATTATGCATGTGCACCTCCTGCCTAACTGCCTCTCTCTTCTCCTCCTCCTCCTTTTGCCTTCCACCAACTCTATTGTCCCTGTTAACCCTCAGCCTCACTACTCTAGTGCTCCTACCTACCCTCCTGCCCTCCCCTCCTCCTATACCACTGCTCCTCCCCCTCCCTCCTCCTCCATACACCCCATATGCTCCTCTCCACCTCACCCCCATCCAGACACTACCTTTCCTCCCCCCCCTGCTCCCTTGGGCATCTGATCACTCAAGCCTTCTCTGCCTGTGCTGCCCTACCCACCCCCTGTGCTGCAAACCCCCTTCTCTTCCTATCGCTCCCGGTGTAAACTCTCCTTCTGCCACCCTCTGGCCAGAGCAGTTCTCCTCCTTCTGCTCCTGATGGGGAACATACATCCCAACCCAGGCCCTGCCCCTTCCCACCCACCTACTTGGCCCACTGGTCTCCAAATAGCCTCCATGAACATATGCAGCCTGCTGAAAAATTTGGCGCCCTCCAGTGCTGGGCCATGGCTCATCAACCAGACATCATAGCCCTGGTTGAAACCTGGCTGTCCAAATCCACCCCTGACTCATTTGTCTCCCTCCCAGGCTATACCTTATACCGGGAGGGCCGAGTAAACAAATGAGGGGAGGCTATGCAATCTACACTAGGGACACAATATTTGGACATCGCTCCCCACCCTGCCCTTGTAAATGGGGCCCAGGCTCTTACCCTCAAACTCACCCCGGACCCCTCTAGGGGCCCTCTCTATCTCACCACTGCCTACGTTCCCCCAAAGAACCAGCACCCGGCCCTGGTATCTTTAACTGACTATCTGGCCTCCCTCCACCATAAGGCGGAACAAATCCTAGTTGGGGACCTTAACGTAAATTGGCTCAGCACCTCCTCTTCCACAATCCGAGACTCATTTGCCGCCCAAGACCTGATGCAACTCGTCACCCAGCCCACTAGAATAAACCCAAAGAGAGGAACCAGCACCCTTCTGGATGTAATTATCACCAACCGACCCCAAAAAATCCAAAACATCCAGGTCCTACCAGATTCTCTAAGTGACCACTCCCCTATCCTATTTCATTGGGCAGTCCCCAATCCCAAACCCAAAGCCCAGACCACCCTCGGCAGGCGCCTCTGCCCTGGTGGGCTGCAAAAACTCAAACAATTCCTCACCCAGATAAACTGGTCCCCCCTTCATCGTGCATCCGACATTGACACTGCCCTCGCCCTCTTCTCACACACCTTCAACATGGCCTGTGATCTCTTTGCACCCTTCACCAAAATCCGATCCAAAAAGCAGAATGCACCCTGGGTTAGCCCTGCCCTTCTACAATTGCTAAGAAATCGGGATAACCTCTGGCACCTTGCCACTGAAACGGGTCGGCTGTCTGATAGGCAAGCTTACAATGCAGCCCAGAATAAGTGCTCTTGGGCCGTCCAGAAAGCCATGGCCGACCTTTACCAGGCCACCCTTACCTCCTCCTGGGGTTCAGCCCGGACTTTCTGGGATAATATTAAACAGCTAAATGGAAAATCATGCTCCCCTGCCCCATCCCAGCTCACTAGTGATGGCGCTACCTCCACCGATCCTGCCATCATAGCTAACTGGCTCAACACCGCTTTCACTGACCTTAGCCCAGTCCTCCCTAGTAATTTCTTTGACCCTCCCCCCAACCAACCCCCCCCATCCTCCACCACCCCAGCTTCCACCTGCGCAAGGTTTCTGCCCGGGAAGCCAGACCCATCCTAATCAAAGCTTTGAATAGCAACAGTCCCGGCAGTGACTCACTGGACCCCAGTATCCTCAGGCTGGTGCTAGATGAAGTCCTTGCCCCACTCACCAGCCTAATTAACCGATCGCTCTGCCTGGGACAATTTACCACTGCTTGGAAAACAGCCATAATCACGCCCATTCATAAAGGAGGCGACAGGTCGTCGGCCAACAACTACTGGCCAATCTCCATCCTCCCCCCCCAAAGCCCTGGAAAAAGTGGTGACCATTCAAATCACTGAATATCTGGCTAAGCATAACATCTTATGCCCAGAGCAACATGGCTTCGTGCTGGTCACAGTACCAGCACTGCGCATTAATTCTCCAATCTACACTCCTCCTGGATACCAGCTCCTAGCTGGTGCAGTGTTCATCAACCTCTCAAAGGCTTTCGACACCATCTCCCACCCTCTTCTGCTGAATGCTCTCTGCCACACTGGTCTCTCGGCTGGCCTCTAGCATGGTGCACGAGCTATCTAGCCGCTCGATCACAGTGTGTTAAAATCAATGGGATACTCTCTGATACCCATCCCATACACTCTGGGGTTCCCCAAGGCTCCATCCTGGGCCCCCTTCTCTTCTCACTCTATCTGAACACCCTGCCCAGTGCATGCCCTGGCAAAATTCTTCTGTATGCAGATGATGCTGTCATTTTTGCCACCCACCGCAATCCCGTCTCCCTTCAGGACACCCTACAGCAATCTTTCAATGATGCTGAAGCCTGGTTTAAGGAGCGCAGACTCGTCATTAATCTTAAAAAAACCAAAGCTATGCTCTTTTCCCACCCCCAAAACAAAGCTAGCAACCACCCACTCCATATCCTTCCTAGTACCAAACAGCCACTGGAACAAGCCTGCTCCTACAAATACCTTGGGGTTACCTTCGACTCAGCCCTCACATTCCATGACCACATTGATGCCCTAACATCCTCCACTAACACACAGCTTGGCATCCTCTTCCACCATAGAACCTGCCTTCCCCCAAATGCGCTCTGGCTCACTGTTACATCTTCCGTATTGTCCCTTGTAGACTATGGCCTACCAGTCTATGGTGCTGCTGACACGACTGCACTCAAAAAAATTCACTTAACCCTGAATAAAGCCTGCAGACTGATTACTGGTGCCCCCAGGCTCACACACACCTGTCAGCTGTATGACGAGGCTAAACTCCTTACCCTGGATGAACGGCTCCGATATCAAACCTGCCTCCTCACAAAAAAAAAACCCTACTCGGGCTCTCCCCTCCTGGGGTGACGGCATCCATCCACCGGATCCCACCCACTATTGCAACACGGTCATCCAAGACCACTCTAATGGTCCCCAGATCAAGAACCAGCCATGGCCAGAGGTCCTTCTGCTACAGAGCCCCATCCTGGTTTAACTCTCTTCCTGCCCCCATCACCAATGCCACCACCATCTCCAAGTTCAAAACCACCCTTCGAAACCAACTCATCAACACTCGTAGCTGCTCCTGTCTCTGAAGGCAGCCTCCACCTCGACTTCTCATGACAATGCCCACCGGGCAGCTCTCCGCCTAGCCCACCCCACCACCTCTTCCCTGTACACCGTACCTATGTCTAACCTGGTGAGTGCCTGCTGTTTTATGGTATGCCAATTAGATTACTCAATTTTTGATACCAACTTGTGTAACACCTGTCTCAATTTCTTGTATCCTGTAACCTAAATGTATGTCATCTGACCTCAGTGTGACGTGGCGCCTCTGATGAACGCCTATTTTTAGCAAACCTGTGCTATGTAACCTAAAACTCTATGTATGTCTTTAATGTGACGAGGTGCCTTTGTAAACGAGCCTCTGGCTCAAAGGTTGTAAACTGATTTCACAAATAAATAAATAAAATAAATAAATATCCATGAACTCCGGCCTACCAAAGTCAAACCAGGCAACACAGGTGTTTATTTCCCCCTGCCGATCACTGCAAGCCCTTGAAGAATGAACCTGGCCGATATCCAACCTAATGCTGGCAATCTTATCAGCGAAAAACCGAGCAAGCTCATCACATTTTATTTGTGAAAAATCTCTTCCAGACTGTAGACAGAGTGGATTGCACAGTCTGTCAACGGTCGAAAGAGTTGAGCTGGTCGGTTCCTCGCAGCAGCAATCTCCTGGACAGAATTCTGCCTTCTTACGGGTTATTGCCGATTGAGAGATAACATAATGATCCATCAATCTAAGTTTGTCAGCATCCAGGCAAGATTTCCGCCAGGCCCTCTCTAGCCATCACCCTACTCTCCTCAGTTCCTTCAAAGACTCATCAAAACATAGAGTCTTTGGGCACTGGGTGAGTGGGCAAACACGAACAGGAGCAATTTGGTCCAAGGCCCTGCTCACTGCCTTATTATAGGCAAGAACACGGTCTCCTGGACTCATGCTCTCAACCAAAACACCCGATAGGTCTAGTACCGCTAATAGGCCCTCTGGGTTTACTCCCCTTAAAGGGCGATACTGAACCATCTCCATAGGGGCAGGCCTATTAGGGGGTGCCCCAAAACTGAATCTTATGGTGTGATGGTCTGTCCACACATTTGGTTCCACCCCCAGATGCATAACATCCAAATCCAGTGTAAACACCAGGTCTAACGAGTGTCCCCCTATATGGGTAGCAGAGGTAACTACCTGTGACAGGCCCAACATAGACATAAGTTGGAGGAAATTCTTTCCAAAAGTGTGAGAGTTCATCATCGACCCAGGCATTGAAGTCACCCAGTATTAACCATCTGGGCGACTCCAATGCCATGTCCACGATGAAGTCCGCGAATTCCTTCAGGAATTCTCCACCATCGCTGGGTGGACGGTAGATGAGGAGAATCCTAAACTCTGCACATGCTGCCAGGATACACTCAAAAGACCTGGCATTACCAACTGGCACCTCCACAAGACTCAGATCTGATCTAAAAAAGATGGCCACTCCCCCGCCCCTACGATCCAATCTCGGACTGTGCATCACCGAGAACCCAGCCGGAGCAGCAGTGTCTAAAATAGGACCTGCATTCTCATCCAGCCAGGTCTTGGTGATACATGCCAGGTCAGATGTTGCAGCAAGATCTGCAATAATAGCGGTCTTGTTCCTAATAGACCTGGCATTACATAGCACCGCCCGAGTTGGATGGGTTTTTGGAGAGGAACGCGGCACCTGCCCACTGCCCAACTGTCAACAATGTCCTTACCACCGACCCACTGGCCATCACCAACTGCCTCAACTCATCATTCTCTGACCTTAGTGCAGTACTCCCAAATAACTTCTTCGATCCCACTCCTGTAACCCTGCCCCCTAACTCCCAGCATCCCCCCTTCCATCTCAGGGTGATCTCTATGAATGAGGCAATTGCAAAGATTCTTTTGATATGAGAATCCTACATCTAGTACTAGATACAGTCTTCTCCCAACTGACTGATTTCATTAACCACTCCCTAAGTCTGGGGCAGTTCCCAGCAGCCTGGAAGACTGCCACAGTCACCCCAATACTGAAGCATGGTGACAGTACCTCCCCCAATAACTACCGTCCCATATCCATTCTCCCACCACTCTCGAAAGCCCTTGAAAAAATTATAGCCATCCAACTCACTGAGTACCTGCTTGCTCATAATCTACTTTGCAGGGAGCAGCATGGCTTCAGATCTGGGCACAGTATAACTATGGCTCTCACTGAGTTCTTTAATTTTATTCCCTATGCCCTGGATAGAAAACACCTAGCTAGAACTGTCTTCATTGACCTGTCAAAGGCATTTGATATAGACTCCCACCCCTTACTCTTAAGCATACTCCGCCACATAGGTCTGTCCCAAGGACCAGTCTCCTGGTTTACCAGTTACCTCACAGCTAGATCACAATGTATCAAAATAAACAACACCCTCCCAACCACCCTGCCAGTCTGCTCTGGGGTTCCCCAGGGCTCCATCCTCTGCCCTCTATTATTCGGCATCTATCTAAACACCTTACCCAATTCCTGCTCTGGCAACCCAGTACTCTGTGCGGATGACGTGGTTCTTTTTGCCTCCCACCAAGATCCCACAGTAGTGGTGTCCTCCCTCCAACACACATTTAACCAGATTGAAAACTGGTTCCTAGATCAAAGACTTGTGGCCAATGTAAAAAAGACAAAGACCATGCTCTTTGCCCACTGATAGAATAAGGCCAAGAATGCGCAGCTAACAATCCTCTCCCATGCTCTCCTTCCTCTAGAACAGGTCCATACATATAAATACCTGAGCCTTACATTTGATTTCAGCCTCTCCTTCTAGTCACACATTAACACTCTATCATCAGCCATAAATGTCCGTATAGGCCTATTGTGTCAACACAAGGACTGCCTACCTCCGGAAGTCCTTAATCTGGCTGTCACCTCCTCAGTTCTCTCCCTAGTTGATTATGGGCTTACTATCTACTCAGCTGCTGACCACACAGCCCTTAACAAAATCCACCTGGCCATAAACAAAGTGTGCAGACTCCTCTCCGGGGCAGACAAGCGTACCCATACTTGTACCCTATATGCCCTGACAAATCTCCTCACCCTGGATGAAAGGCTATTTATCAAACATGTCTCCTCACAAAGAAAATGCACCTGGGGCTTACCCCCTTGGGGGTTTCTGCTTCTCTCCTATCCTCCCATACCTTGGTGAACACTCGCACTGCCAACCAACAAGTGTGGTCCATCCTGAGGGTTAGAACTTCCTTAACCCAAAGGTCATTCCCACACAGGGCCCCAGTCTGGTATGATAAACTCCCCACTGATGTCTCCTCAATCTCCAAATTAAGGCCTTTCAAGTCAGCCCTCAAAGAGCACATTCTCGCTTCATGGTGCTGCCAATGTACCAGCTAGTGCCAGGTCATCTATCTATCATCTTATGGATCCACCCCACCACTGAGCTCCTACTAATAGGGCTACCAAACATTACCTATTAACAATGCCTCCTTTGGCTGCACTCACAAGATATCTGTCTAATTCTCTACTTTGCTGTAAATATCAAACCTGTTACTCCCTCCCTCTATCAGCAAACACTTTGTTCTCTTGAAAACTACAAAATACAGCTCTCAGTAACACATTCAATGCAATGTACAGCTGATCTTGATGCTGCAATAGTATATAACTGAAAAAACTGTAACCTTTAGCTACCATTCCATGTCTGTATGTATTAAGTGTTTGTATTTGTTTTTTCTGACGTGGAGCCTTTGTAAATGAGGCCCTGACTCAAAGGTTGTAATCCTTAAGTCTGTTAAATAAATAAATAAAGCTAAGACAAGCATTTGTCAATGTCAAATCTTTGCTTGCTGGCATTAGCATTGGAAGTGCAGGAGTTATACAGATGCAGAATAGGAACGGAGGATAGGAGACTTGGTTTGCTGGCCAAGGCAACTAGTTTCACCTGAGCTCTTTCCTTCTAAGATTGCTTGAAAGGCAGAGCAGAGAACCTTACCAGAGCAAGGGAAAAGGATTAAGACTTTTTTTGGCTAAGCAGATTTACTGTGTGTTGTTATTTTTATTTTGTACACACAGGGATTGCTACTGTTTGTTGCTAACATTTCATTGCTTTTTTTTTCTCCGATTCAAATTGTTGTTGCTGGTATACCTTCTTCTACATTATTACAAGGTGTGCCTACAGGTGTGTGCTAACAGATTACTGCTGTAATCTTCTGATTCAAATTGTCTTTTGCAAGGCATATCTTCTGTTACTGCTTTATTTTCTCTGGAGCAAAATGTTTCTTACAGGGTATATCTTCTCTGAAATTATTACAGGTGGTGCTTTACAGGTTTACAGTTTTATCTAACATTAACATAAGCTTTCAGGGTTACTGCATTTGTTGTTGACTGATTGTTTCTGCTCTTACCTCCTTGTTCTTTCGTCCGTGGTTCTTCTTTTGGCAGGAAGGCCCAGCCACCCACCTCATCCCCAACCACCCCACACTACACTCCTTTATAGGGTACTACAGTTGTGACATTTCCTGTGGCAGAGCAGGAAGGGGTGAATCAGTGGGGCATCCACAAGGTGAGCTCATTTACAGGGGTACTAGTAATTTAACTTGTTATAACAAGTTATACGCAAACAAAACACAAAATCAAACCATTACTTGCATTTTCTTCCTTCTAATTACTCTGATCAGGTTATAAACCCAGCAACTTATCTGGAATGGCTATCATTAACTGTAGGTACTGTGAAACACTTTTCAGAAGGACAGTCTTACAGGATTTAGGACACTGTCCTACATGCTGGGCCATTGGAGATTTTAAGGCGCAGCATGGGCAGAGATTGCGCTCCTCAAATTTTGTATTCAAGAGGAAATACATTATAAGAACCACCCGCCATTTCCCCAACATTCAACAGAAAAACCTTGACCGCAGAGGGTAGTTGGTCCAGGAGGCTGGCAGGTGGTTAGGAGGGGCAAATCGGCTGCCCCATCACTCTGTGCTCTCCAACATATTACCTCCAAAAACCATATAAACTCTACAAACAGGTATCTGCCTCTATCTCTGAAATCAAACAAAGGGGCAGAGGACACTGCAGAACAGGACACTGCAGCACAGGAGCTAGCACAACAAAACTCACCCAAATCAGGAACCAAAACAAAAAAAGCAAAAAGGAAATCCAAAAAACTTCTGATCATAGGAGACTCCATGATTCGGGGTTGATACCCATCTCCAGCTAGGGTAATGGTCAGATGTCTCAGGTACATCAGCGTGGAGGCACTGACCGCATTATAAATTATTCACAAAGCAGGAGAAAACATTGACGTCCTGGTTCAACAGGGAATAATGATCTCGCCAGATGGTCAGTTGTGGAGACCAAGGAACACCTGACCAGGCTGGGTGACAAACTATCATCCATGTCATCCGGATCTCCTTCTCTGAGATCCTGCCAGTCTGGGAAAGGGGACAGATGGACGGAAGGTCGAGAAGGAGATAGGGAGCTAAACATATGGCTCAGGGCTGGTGCCAGGAAAAGGACACAGATTTGTAGGGAACTGGCAACAGTTCTGGGAGCGAAAGTTCTTTAAATTTGATGGACTGCATCTGACTAAGGAGGGAGTCAGTGCATTGAGGCAGAAGTTTGATGTCTTTGCAAAATATTTAAACTAGCAAATGGGGAGAGGGGTGCAGCATCCCACACGTCGAATGGGAAGAACACCCCTTCCCCTCAGCTAGTGGTCAAACAGGGATTCAGCATGTTTGCAGTTCATTTGCATCACCCGGTAAGAAAAAAGGTCTGTCTCCCCATATGACACACAAGGGAAATGCCAAACCTCACCCAACAACAAACACACCAAAATCTGGCCAATGGAAAATCATGTACACAAATGCTCACAGCCTGGGAAATAAGATCCCAGACCGGCAGGCAATAATGTCAGAGGCTAAACTAGACATAGTAGCATTAGTGAGATGTGGTTTACCAGTAACCACACTTGGGAGACTTCAGTACCTGGCTATGTACTGTTCAGAAGAGACTGAGGTGCAAAAAGGGGGGGGTGGAGTGGCCCTGTATGTCAATGAAAATATCAAAGCTACAGAAATTCAGAATACACATAAGGAGCCAGAAGAACTGTGGGTCACCCTGGAAACAGGAAATGGGACATCCATAAGAACTGGGGTTGTCTACAGGCCCCCAGACCAGGGGGAGGACATAGGCACATTACTGTTAGAAGATATACAAAACATGACAGCTAAAGGAGAGGTTCTGATAATGGGAGACTTCAACATGCTGGATACAGATTGGTCAATACCAGCAGGAACATCTGCCAGAACTAGACACATGGTGGATTCCTGCAGGGGGAAGGCCTCAAACAGCTGGTACAACAACCCACAAGAGACAGGGCTATCCTAGATCTAGTACTGACTAACAGGGAAGAGATCACAGATCTCCAGGTAGAAGGTCACCTGGGGGCCAGTGACCATCACATGGTATGGTTCAATTTGGCCACTACATCTAAATCATCCCATTCCAAGGCAAAAATATGGGGCTTCAGAGGAGCTGACTTTGATAAGAAGGTCAATAGAGTTAAGCTAGCCCTGGCAAAAAGAAACACAGGTGAGGGGCTACAGGCAAAGTGGGCAAGCATTAAGGATGCAGTACTTGAAGCAACATCCCATAGTGTTAGACAGAAAAGGAAGTGCAAAAGAAGAAGGAAACCACTTTGGTTCTCAAATACAGTAGCAGAAAAGGTCAGAGCCAAAAGACTGGCCTTCAGGAAATATAAGGGAACAGAGCGGGATGAAGATAGGGAGGCATACCAAACTGCCCTAAGGGAAGCAGGGAAGGCAGTAAGGCAGGCCAAGTCCTAAATTGAGGAAACACTGGCATGAACAGTAAAAGAAGGTGACAAGACATTCTATAGATACATTAGTGAAAGGAGAAAGTCCAGAGGGAGTATTGCTAAGCTCAAAGGAGAAAAGGGGGCATGTGAGGAGGAGGACCCTGTAAAAGCACCTATCCTAAATAGATACTTTTGCTCAGTATTTACTGAAGAGAAGGTAGGGCAGGGCCCACAGCTCAGCACCATGGACACAGGGGGGAGGGAGGTGAGCACTACTCCCTTCACAAAAGAAAGGGTCCTACAAGAGCTCGCTAAGCTCAGGGTGGACAAGGCAATGTGACCTGATGGAATACATCCCAGGTTACTTAAGGAGCTAAGGGTGGAACTAGCAGAGCCATTAGCTGAACTGTTTTTATGTTTGCTTGCACGCATGTGCAAGAAACATAGTGCCATCATCCGAGATTTCGGAGGTGTGTCACCTCCTCCTCCAATTCAGTCAGTGTGTTGGCAGTCGCGGCCCCTGTAAGCCAATGCATGCTGGAGCTGTCTATGACAAGGTCCAAAATGCAGTGGCATACAGTTGAAAGGGGGAGCTACGCTTGAGTGAGCAGCGATAAGATATCGCTTGCTCATGCGCAGCCTCCCCTACACACATATTGTACAGACAGAAACCACTCTATACTGCATGCTGCCTCCCTCAAGACACACGAGAAATGATGCTGCGCTTCCCCAAGCCTCCCAATGCTACAGCCGCCGTGCCCACCCCAGCATGGCAACTCATAGAATAGCCAACGGAGAGCCCAATCTCCCATCAGCTTCACTTCTCTCCCTCCCTCCCCATACTATACGCCGACGGGGTGCCCAGTCCCCGTCGGCTACCTCTCCCAGTACGAGGGTGCCATGCTGGGAGCCACCCAGTGTGGCAACAAATCGAGTGGCCAATGGGGTGCCCAATCCCCGCCGGCTGAACGCCCCACCACGTCCTTGTGCCACACTGGGAGCCCACCCCAGCATGGCCAGCGTCGTCGTCATCTATTTTTCTTTTCAACCTGAAAAATAAAAACGGTCCAGCGAGTCTCAGCCCACCCTCCCACAACCGCACCCACCACTGCGCACCCTGCCTCCCCACACCCCCATACTTATCTCCAGAGCTTGGCGATGATCTTGAGTGGACCGGGAACACGCCTGCACTCTTCAAAGCCGACCGCGAACTGAGGAAATGCCGGTAAGCTGTATAATGGGCTAAATGGGGGGGGGGGTTTCAACTTTATTGCATATCTCAGGCATTTTTAGGAATTTTTGCACCAAATTTTCAACATGGGATTTTTGGGACCCTTCTCTTGAATGGTGTCACTGTCATAGTGTTATTCGGGCCCAAAGGGTGATTTCGCGCAGTGACTGCGCAGTGACTTCAAAATCACCCTTTGGGCCTGAATAATGCCATGACAGTGACATCATTCATGAGAAAGGGTCCCAAAAACCCCATGTTGAAAATTTGGTGCAAAAATTCCAAAAGATGACTGTTTTACGAGCGTGCGTTATGCAGTTCCTACGCAGGCTCGTAAGTTTGTAAATTTTCAATATTTTCACTCCAGATTTTCAACATTACCATTTTACCACACATTCTTATGAGTAGTACAGCTGTCATTTTTCACATCTCACCCAAAACATGTTTCCGCCCATGTAGCGCACAATGACGCAGTCTGTGTATGAGATCAATGTACAGGACAAATTAAGACAATCACAGTGACACTGTTCATGAGCTGAGGTCTTAAAATGGCTAAGTTCAAAATTTGGTGAAAAAATTCCAAAAAATGACTGTTTTAAGAGCATGCATTGTACAGTTCCTACGCACGCTCGTAAGTTCACGAACTTTCAATATTTTCACTCTAGATTTTCAACATTGCCATTTTACCACACCTTCTTATGAGTAGTACAGCTGTCATTTTTCACATCTCACCCAAAATGTGTTTACGCCCATGTAGGGCACAATGGCGCAGTCTGTGTATGAGATCAATGTACGGGACAAATTCAGAAAATCACAGTGACACTGTTCATGAGCTGAGGTCTTAAAATGGCTATGTTGAAAATTTGGTGAAAAAATTCCTTAAAATGACTGTTTTATAAGGGTGCATTGTACAGTTCCTACACACACTCGTAAGTTCGCGAATGTTCAATATTTTCACTACAGAATTTCAACATTGCCATTTTACCACACCTCCTTATGAGCAGTACAGCTGTCATTTTTCACATGTCACCCAAAATGTGTTTTCCCACATGTAGTGCACAGTGGTGCTGGTGGTGTGCGAAAGCAATGTTTAGGACAGATTAAGAAAATCACAGTTACACTGTTCATGAGCAGAGGTCTTAAAATGACTATGTTGAAAATTTGGTGACAAAAGTCCATAAAATGACTGTGTTACGAGTGAGCATTGCTCAGTTTGCATGCACCCTCGGAAGTTCATGGCTTTGTAATATTTTCAGTCCAGATTTTCACCAGTGGCATTTTTCCACACTTCCTTATGAACAGTGCAGCTGTCATTTTTCACAACATGGCTGAAGTGTGTTTTCACACTTTCAGCGCAGAGATGCGTGGTCGCTCTGGGAAATCATTGTTCGGCACAGATAAAGAAAATCACAGTGACACTGTTCATGATCGGAGGCACCAAAATGCCTGAGTTGACAATCTACTGTAAAGAATCCCCAACCTAATTATATTACGGGTGTGCGTTGCACAGTTTCTATGTACGCTCGTGACTTCACCGTTTTTTTTTATATTTTTACTGCAGATTTCCAACATTGCCATTTTGTACACCTCCCCATGAACAGTACAGCTGTCATTTTTTACATCCTGTTCGGAATGTTTTTGCACCTGTGGTGCTAAATGCCGTAGTCGCTGTGCATAAGCAGCTTTCGGCTAACAAACTGATATTCCCCCTGTTCATGAGGTGGGGTCACAAAAAAAAATGTTGAAAATTTGGGGTGAAAATACCAATGAATGCCTGAGGTATTAGGGTTTCCAACCATAACGCCCAACCCTGTAGAGAATGACAGGCATCAGGGATGTGACTTGGGATTCTTGCCTGTAATGCTCATACCATTCCACACCCTGCAGCCAGTGAGAGGCATCGAGGTATGCCTTGGACTCTTCGACCCCAAAGTTCACTCCATTCTCCTATATCGCACCCATCTCACAGTATTTTCTAATGAAATGGGGTGCGCATAAGGGCCAAAGACCCCAAGGAACACCGTGACACTTGTCAGTGTCTGCAGGGTGGGGTGTGGTGAAATGGCGTGGCTGTTATGCCTGATGACCCAAATGCACACTCCAATGCCTGTCACTCTCTGCAGGGTAGTGGTGGGATTGGATTCAGTTCAATACTTCACTGCCATTCCTATTACACAGCTCTGTAACTTCTACACTACCACTGCCAATGCCAGCAAGCAAACATTCGGCATTGACAAATGCTTGTTATTGAGTCTCTGCGCACATGAGAGGTCCCAGAAGACTGGAGAAGGGCTTATGTGATCCTGCTCCACAAGAGTGGTAGCAGGGAGGAGGCAGGGAACTACAGACCAGTCAGTCTTACCTCAGTAGTGGGCAAGATTATGGAGGCACTCGTGAAGGAAAGGATAGTGCAACATCTGGAATCCATAGGGGCACAGGATCCAAGACAGCATTGGTTTACAAAAGGAAGGCCCTGTCAAACTAATCTCATAGATTTCTTTGACTGGGTAACCAGAGTGGTGGACCAAGGGGGAGCAGTTGATGTCACCTACCTTGACTTCAGCAAAGCTTTCGACACTGTTCCACACAGAAGATTGATAAATAAGCTGGGTAGGCATGGGGTGGGTCAGAAGTTAGTCAACTGGGTGGCAATCTGGTTGACGGGCAAAAAACAGAAGAGAGTGGTGGTAAATGGTATACAGTCAGAAGAGATGCAAGTCACAAGTGGGGTACCTCAGGTGTCAGTCCTGGGGCCAGTCCTTTTCAATATTTTCATTAGTGACATTGCAGATGGACTAGAGGGTAAGGCTTGTCTGTTTGCAGATGACACCAAGATCTGCAACAGAGTAGATGATCCAGATGGGGTGGGCAGAATGAGAAGAGATCTGGATAAACTAGCAAAATGGTCAGAAGAGTGGCAACTGGGATTTAATGCAAAGAAGTGCAAGATCATGCACATAGGGAAGAGAAACCTTGAAGCCACCTATAGGCTGGGAGGGGAGTTGCTGGCAGTCGCAAAGGAAGAAAGAGACTTGGGCATCATCATCATCATCACAGATGACCTGAAATCATCCAAGCAGGCCTCTAAAGCAGTAGTTAAGTCTAGGGGGATGTTAAGGTGTATTAGTAGGGTATCACAAGTTATAAGAGGGAGGTAATAATCCCTCTTTACAAGACACTGGTTAGGTCCCACCTGGAGTACTACGTGCAGTACTGGAGGCCACACCTTCACAAGTACATTAACCAAATTGAGGCAGTCCAGAGAAGGGCAACCAAAATGGTGCAGGGACTGCATCAGAAGACATATGAGGACAGATTAACAGAGCTCAATATGTATACCCTTGAGCAAAGGAGGGAGAGAGGTGATGTGATCAAGACATTGAAAGTCAAACACCTTAAAGGCATTAACAAGGTGAAAGAGTCTAACATGTTTAAATATGAGAAAAATAGCAGGACAGGAGGACACAGCATGAGATTAGAGGGAGGCTGATTAAGGGGGAATGTGAGGAAATTCTTTTTGACAGAAAGGGTGGTGGATGCATGGAACGGCATACCTCAGTAAGTGGTGGCTATGAATACAGTGTAGGGCTTCAAACAGGCATGGGATAGTTCAAGTTCAAGTTTCAAGTTCAAGTTTATTGCAGGAAAGACTCCGATGAGCAAGCTCATTCACAAGGAGGTCCTGAGGCACATACATATACAGTTCGCAATTACATAGGCAGGAGATATAAAATGTAGAACAACAAAGAAAAAAATATATAATACAAGAGGTATACACAATAGAAGACCTTATGCTATATATGCAGTACATTCCAGCTTTAACCTTGCCCTAAATTATGCAACACATTTCAGCTCAATAAGTAGAGGGCCAGTTGGTACCTAGGAAGTTGACTTGGTGTTGGAGGCCTAGTAGCACCTACATATGTCTTTTAATTTAGAGATAGCTAGTGTTTTGTAGGAGTTAATTGATACGATGCTGGCTAGCTTCAGCGTGGCTTGTAGTTGGTTCCAAATGTTTGGGAGGGCGTATGAGACAGCTCTTTGGCCAGCTGTGGTACGTGTCCTGGGAACATCTAGTAGTATAAGGTCAGATTTCTTTAGGGAGTAGGCGTTATGCAAGATGTGTATGAGAGACGTTAAATAGACAGGCAGTTTGTGGAGTAGTAATTTGAGGGTCCAAATGCCAGCATGCAGAAGGCATCTGGTGGCAAGATAGGTCCACCCAACTGCTGCATAAAGACCACAGTGGTGGATTCTGTACGCAGAGTTAGTAATGAAGCGAACAGCATGGTGATAGAGTACATCCAGTTTAGATAGGCTCAAGGTTGGGGAGGAGATAAAGAGTATGTCTCCGTAGTCAAGCAAGGGAAGGAATGTTGCTTGGACAAGTCTTTTGCAGGTCGCGAGAGAAAAGAGGGTCCTATTTCTAAAGAAGAAACCCAAGCATGCTTTAAGCCTCTTTGATATATCCTCGATGTGGTCATTGAAGGAAAGCTTGTTGTCTATCCACATACCTAGATATTTAAATTTAGGTACGACTTCCAAGGGTTCACCTAGGGAGGTAACTATGAAGTTTTTAGGTGGGGTAGGTAGGACACTAGACAAGGCAAGTCTCGAGAAAATCATTGTCTTGGTTTTTTTGGCATTTAAGAGAAGCTTGGCATTGATAAGGTTGCTTTCTAACTGGATAAAGTCAGCTTGGAGTGCTTCCCTGACTTCAGTTAAGGATGAGCCTGATGCGTACAAAACTGTATCGTCCGCAAAGAAATGTATGCTAGAGTTCTTTGGAAGGGGGCAGATAGTAGGCCATCAGCTTTGACTTTTTGTATCCTTCCTGTGAGATAACTGTTAAACCACTGTAAGGTAAGTGGAGTGGCACCTATGTAGGCAAGACAGGTGATTAGGAGGTGATGGTCTACAGTGTCGAAGACCTTACTGAGGTCTAGAAAGACTACACCAGTAACCTTCTTGGTGTCCATAGCATGGATCCAGTCATTAGAGACTTTAGCCAAGACTGAGATGGTACTGTGCTTTGACCTGAAACCAGATTGGGCAGGGTTTAGGAGTGAGTGTGCTTTGAGGTGATTTTTTTAGTTGGTTGTATGTAAGTTTTTCCAGCACTTTGGAGAGAACGGGCAAGACAGAGATAGGACGGTAGTTGTTTAAGTCACAAGGATCTCCTTATTTGAAGAGAGGAAGAATATGGGCAGATTTCCAGCAGTGGCTGTGGTAATAGAGAGGTTGAAGATGTGAAGGATGGGTGCTGTGAGCTGGTCATAGCCTAACCACAAGAAAAATGATTCAAGGCCATTGTCCCCTGCACTTTTCTTGGTGTCAAAGCTAAGAATTATGTCTTCGACTTCTTTGTAGCTAAACAGGCACAACTGGAAGGGATGAGGTGAGTAGCATGTGTAGTATCTGGGCTAGTGTTGCTATTCACTCGGCTAGCGTATGGGGAGGAGTCGAATGCCAACCCGGCAGTGGCAAAGTGAAGGTTAAGTTCTTCGAGGATTCGCAGTTTATTTTCAACTATCCCGTCCTCGGCCAGAATCTTGGTGAGAAGGGAGGAAGCTGCAGTATGGCCTTCAATGGATCTCAGTGTCTTCCAGATTTTTTGGGAGTTCCCTTTGGCCTGCTCCAGAGTGGAGATGTAGAAGTTTGCTTTAGTAGCATGTACACTTTTAACACAGGCATTTCTGGCAGTTCTAAATGCATGTCTGTCTGCTTGGTCCTTTGTGTGCCTGGCCCTAGCCCATAGCTTGTCTCTATAGGTAAGTGCAGATTTGAGCTCTTGGGTGAACCACGGATGCGAGATTTTCCTCACCCTCATTTTAATAAGAGGAGCATGCTTGTTAATTAGGGTGGTGAGGTTGTCATTTAGGACAGAGATGGCGGCAACAGCAGATTTGGCAAGATATAGGTCTTGCCATCTGATCATAGCTAGATCGGTTAGGAAGTTTACTGAGTTGAATTTACGGAACTAGCGTTTGATTCTCAATTTAGGGTGCTGCTGGGTTTTAGATTGGAATCTTGTACATACAACAATACTGTGGTCGCTCATGTCATTATGGGAAAACTGCAGAATGTGAGATTTTATGGGGATGCGAAGTTAAGATGACATCTATGAGTGAGCTGTTGGCAGAGTTAGAAGCATTAATTCTTGTGGGTTCAGTTACTATCTGTGTAAGACCCAGCTCATCACAGATGGCTTTTAGGGAGTGGGATTTAGCAGTGAGGCAATCCATATTGAAGTCTCCTAAGATTATTGTTTCCGTGTTAGCAGCCAAAGTTATGGATTTCAACACGTTAAGAATTTCTGTGCCTCCTGACGGGGGTCTATAGCCACCAATGATTGTGATGCACTCTGAGGATGGAAGGTGAAGTTTAAGCGAGACAATCTTGTATTCCTTGGGCTTAGTTTTACAGGAAATGCTGCTAACATCAAATTTTGATTTGGCGTATACAACCACTCCCCCCCCCAAATCCCTATCAGCCCTAAAGATCTTGAAGCCCAGTATAGTAATTTGCGGATCAGTGTTGGTCTTTTTTAGCCATGACTTGGTAATTATAATCAGATCTGGGTCAGTGTGGGCTGCCCAAACTTGAAGATGATCAAGTTTTTTGAGCAGGATTAGAATATTGACCATCATCAGTTTCATCCCAGGAGCAGCTGCAAACTTCGATGGAGAAGTGATTTGAGTTGGGGGACCTGGATTTAGTTCGATATTGCCAGAACAGAAAAGGAGAATTAGAAACATTTTCTTAGGGGCATTTATCAGGTAGAAGTGGGCTCTTTTCATATGGGTTCTTGTGTGGTGTTCAGTCATAGAGGTACGTCTAGCCAGGGCATAGGAGATGCTGACATGGCCAACCAAGGCTAGTAGGGGAAGTGCACGGAAAGGCCTTGGTGAAGGGAGGAGGGCCAGAGGAAAGGGATGAGAATTAAAATGAAAACCGGACAGATTAGGAGTAGGGGAAACAATCTGAAGATGCAGCAGGAACTGTGATTGTGGGTTCCCAGGCTGGGATGACTTCTGACTTAGCATGGATAGGCATAAGGGAGCAATACAGATGAGTATGAATAGATAGGCCACTGACAGAGCAAAGGCCAATGGCACATTTCTAAGTTAGAAAAAAAAATGGGCAGACGGGATGGGCCTTGCGGTCCTTATCTGCCATCAACTTCTATGTTTCTATGTTTCTAAATATTGAACTTCACGCAAGCCCAACCTCCATCTTGCAGAGATGGACAGGCATTGGGGTATGCCTTTGTGTCATCATGCATAAAGCTCAAGCCATTTCCCCTCACCCTATTCTGCAGACACTGACAAGTGTTGAGGTGTGTCTTTGGGTGTTCGGCATTACCGTCACCCCATTCCATAAGGACATATGCTGAAATGGGTGCAGTATAAGAGAATGGGGCGAACTCTGGGGCTGAAGAGTCCAAGGCACACCTCAATGCCTGTCACTGGCTGCAGGATGGGGGTCAAATGGCATGAGCATTACAGCCAGCAATCCAAAGGCACACCCCTGACGCCTGTCAGTCTGCACAGAGTGGGATGTTATGGTTAGAAACTGTAATGCCCCGGGCATTTGCTGGTATTTGCACTACAGATTTTCAATATGGCCTTTTTGTGATCCCCATCTTATGAAAGCATTTGGTACCTGTGCTCATGAACAGTGGCAGTGTGATTTTGTTAATCTGTCTCAAATGTTGATTTGCTACAGTGATCGCGCCAATCTGCGCCAGATGTACAAAAACACATTTCAGCCAGGATGTGAAAAATGACAGCTGTCCTGTTCATAAGGAGGTGTGGAAAATGCCAATGTTAAAAATCTGGAGTGAAAGTATTAAAAGGTCTCGTAGTTACGAGCGTGTGTGGAAACTGCACAATGCACACTCGTAACACAGTCATTTTTTGGAATTTTTTCACTGAATTTGCAACATAGGCTTTTTGGGAGCCCCCCCCATGAACAATGACACTGTTGTTTCATTAATCGGTCCCAAAAGGTGATTCCGTGCAGTGACCGCGAAATCATCTTTCGGGACTGAATAACGACATGACAGTGACTGAATTCATGAGATGGGGTCCCAAGAACACCATGTTGCAAATTTGTAGCCCAAAGTGGCAAAAATGGCTGAGATATCCACCTAAGTTGCAACCCACCCCTTGATGCCATTATACAGCTTACCAGCATTTTTTCAGTTCGTGGTCGGCTTTAAAGAGTGCAGACGTGTTCCCGCTCCACTGAAGATCATCGTGCCATGCTCTGAAGGTAAGTATGGGGTAAGAGGGGGTGCGGGGAGGTGGAGTGCACAGAGAGTGGCTGTGGGTTGGGGGAGGGGCTAGAGCACACAGCAAGGGACCATTTTCTTGTTTACAGGTGATTAAAAAAAAAACCTTTATGGGAAGGGTTTTTTTTTCCAGGTTTGCTTTGGACACACTGGGGTGGGCTTCCAGTGTGCCATGTGGGTGTTTTGTGGGTAGTGGAGTTGATGGGGATTGGGCACCCCATCCGCAAACAAAATGTGTGTGTGTTTGGGGGGGCATGATGCCAAGGGGGATCGGGCACCCCCCCTCGGCAGAAAAATTAAAGTAGGGGGACATTATGCTAATGGAGATGGGGATAGCAATGTGTTTATAGGAGCAACTAAGATGTTAGCTTCTGGGGACCCCGACCAGTGTTGGTTGTAGATGCCAAAAATTAATAGTCATGTCACTAAACCCTAGATTTATTTTTGTTAGCCACAGACTCTTTTCTTTTATTAATATTAATAATAATAAATGTTATTTTGCACAAGTGCCTTTCAGCCTTTCAAGGCACTTTACAAAAAGATAAAAGTGATCATGATAAAAACTGTAAACATGACAATAAAATAAACAGAGGATCCAAATTAGTAGGTGCCACCAAAAGCATGGCACCATAAAAAGATTTTCAGCGCCTGTTTAAACCCCCCACAGTCATGCATTCCCGAAGCTGACAGGGTAGAGAATTCCAAATGGTCGGGGCCACGTGGATAAATGCAAGGGCCCCTGAAGATTTCAAAGACACACTTGGAATCTCCAGCAACCCCTCGTGAGCTGAACGCAACTGTTGCACTGGGCAGTAAGGCACAAGAAACTCTTTCAAGTAGTCAGGGCCCAGTCCATGAAGGGCTTTATATGTCAGTAAACCAACTTTAAAGCTGATCCACCACCTAATCGGCAGCCAGTGCAGATCGCGCAGCACAGGAGTAATATGGGAAGCTTGAGAAGCCCCCGTCAACAATCCTGTTGCTGCATTCTGCATGAGCTGCAGGTGGTGGATATCAACCCTAGGCAGCCCTAAGTACAGGGAGTTGCAATAATCAAGGTGCGAGGTCATAAAAGCATGGACCAATGTAGGCAAGTCCCCAGACAGAACCAGGTGCTTAATCCTGGAGATATTCCTAAGATGATAAAACGAAATCTTGACGATGGCCGACACCTGGGCTCGTAAGGTCAGTCTGTCGTCAAGCACTACCCCCAGGTTTCACACCTGTTCAGAGGATAGGATCTGAGAGCCCCCAAGAGAAAGTCCAGAGGGCTGCTCAGCCCACAACCCCTCTATCCGGCGACCCGGGTCAACTACCATCACCTCCGTCTTTCCGGCGTTCAACTTTAACCAGCTCGAATTCATCCAGTCCTGGATTTCATCAAGGCAGGTATTAAATACCTAGACAGCTCTATCCTGGTTGGGGGCAAAATACAGGTAGAACTGGATATCATCAGCATAGCAGCAAAACCTCAGCCCATACCATCTTACAACGTCTCCAAGGAGCACCATATACACTGCAAACAACATAGGGGACAGCACTGAGCCCCAAGGTACCCCACATGGCAGGGAGAATGGGTCCGAGGAAAACATCTCAGACATCACTCTCTGACTTCTGCCAGTGAGGAAAGATGTAAACCACCTGAGGACCGTATCTGTCAGTCCACAGATGGACCACTGATGTCCAAGCAGCACCCCATAGTCTACATTGTCAAAGGCTGAGGAGAGATCAAGGAGCACCAAGATAGAATGGCTTCTCTGATCTCTCACCATCAGGAGATCATTGAACACCTGAACCAGCACCGTCTCAGTACTGTGCCTCTTTCGAGAAATGGACTGGGGAAGTTCATAGATGTTATGGATGGTCAGGTGGTCATCCAGCTGTATCACAACTACTTTCTCAATCACCTTCCCTATAAAGGGAAGGTTTGAGATTGGTCTGTTGTTGGCAGAAGAATCCAGGTCTAAAGAAGCTTTCTTTAGGAAGGGGGTTACCACCGCCTCCTTCAGGGAGCTTGGAAACTCAATAGATTCCAGGGAGCACTGGGCTATCTGCACCAGGACTGGGCCGATCATATCCCAACAACCCATAATCAAGGAAGTTGGGCCCGGATCCAAACTATAGCATGTAGGGTGCATACCCTGGACAATCCACATGACAACCACAAGTTCGGGCAAGGTACTCCAGGAAGCCTGAGGTGAGGTGACCAAACACCGATCATCAGCAGCCCCCATAGAGTGAGCCGAAAGAATTTCCAACCTGATGTCAGCCACCACATCCGCAAAGAACTGAGCAAGTTCATCGCACTCCACTTGCACAAAAGGTCTTTGGAGCTGCAGACAGGTTGGGTTTCACAACCTGTTGACAGTTCGGAAGAGCTGAGGTGGTCGATTCTGAGCAACAGCGATCTCCCTGGACAGGAATTCTGCCTTCTTACCAGAGACTGCTGATTGGTAAGTCTGATAATGCTCAACCAATCTAACGTGGTCAGCCTCCAGGGTGGATTTCTTCCAACGCCGCTCTAACCTATGTCCTACTTGCCGCAATTCCCTCAAAGACCCATCAAACCAAGGGGTCCGAGGGTGAAGGGGGAGAGAACGAACATGGATGGGAGCAATCAAGTCCAAGGCTACAGAAATGGCCTTATTATAGGCCACCACTAAAGTCTCTGGACTTGAACTGGCCACAGGAAACTCCGAGAGATCAATCACCGCCGCTAGGCCTCCAGGGCTCACCTCCCATAAAGGACGGTAACTGACCATATCCACAGGGGCAGGCCTTTGAAGGGGGTGCAAAAGTTGAACCTCATGGTGTAGTTATCAGACCAGCTGACAGGTTCCACCTCCAAGTTGGAGGCCTTGATCCCCAGGAGGAAAACCAAATCAAGAGAGTGACCATGTTTATGGGTAGCAGAGGTAACAACCTGTGTAAGGTCCAGCGATGCCATAAGCTGGAGGAAGTTTTGTCCAAACTGCAAGAGTTCATCATCTACCCAGGCATTGAAGTCATCCAGTGACATCAATCTGGGCGACTCCAATGCCATGTCGGTGATGGAATCTGCTATTTCCTACAGGAATTGCGTCTCGTCCCTGGGTGGATGGTAGATGAGTGCTAACCTGCAACCTACACCGGCCACCATGGTACAGTCAAATGATTTGGCTTCCTCAACTGGTACACTCGTGAAGCCCAACTTGGTCTTAAAACAGACCGCCACCCCCCCACGATCCAATCTCGAGCAGTGTATCATCGAGTACCCGGACAGAATTGCAGCATCCAAAATGGGGCCCGCATTTTCATCCAGCCAGGTCTCGGTGATGCAAGCCAGATCAATTGTTGCAACAAGATCTGTAATAATTGCAGTATTATTTTTAATAGATCTGGCATTGCATAACACCGCTCAAGTTGGATGGGCCTCAAGGACCACTCCAGCTACTTGCCTGCCACAAGAGGCTATGGAGACTAGACATGGAACACCACGTTCCAGACTCCATTTCACCCCAGGGTGTCTTCTAGGATTAACCACCCCAATGTGAGAGGTGCGTTCATTTGTCTTCCAATGTCCACCCCCCACCCCCAACCCCTCCTGTAAACATTACCCAGTGCACAACAGCGTAGGTAAGTTCACAACAGCAAAGGGGGGGGAAGGGGAGGAGGGCGCGAAGAGTGGAGGACGAATAATGCATGACCGGGGGGGGGAACTTACACATTTCACAATTAAGACAATACCAAAGGACACAACAATCAGGCACCCAACCTAAAGAGGACCCCTAAGACTACAGTAATAAAATTACAACAATACCCACCCAACTTAAATACAAATAAAGTACCACCCTATCCCACACTATTTGAATGATTTCAATCCCAAAAAACAGAATCTAATCAGATAAATAAATCAAACTATGCTACAATAAGACTATAATAAATTAAAATTATAAAACATCAATCCAGGCTCCAAAGTCTCTAAGTGGATGACGTAAATCCAGGGGAGAAGGATGATGCAATACCATAAGGAATCCACTTCAGGGAAGTCCAAATCACAGAGAAATTGAAAATATAACTGAAACTTAGAACCGGAAAATAAAATAAAACTAAAGTACCCCTCCTCTCACTAAGGAGTACAAATTAAATTAACATAAAAAAGCAAACAGTATTTATCTGGGAGTTACATTCACATCATATGGTCTGTGGGATGCACATATTAAAAAACAGGTAGATAGGGCAAAACTAATTGTGAAGGGATTATTCCGTTTTAACTCTAAGTTTGGAGGATCTACTGTACTGCCTGCTGTTAGAGCTGGAGAAGCAAAAATTATTTCATTACTTTCCTATGGGGCAGAGATCTGGGGAACTAAAGAATATTCCCTCCTAGAACTCCCCTTATCTTATTACTACAAGGCTATATTACAGGTTCCCCTCTCCACCTCTAATTCAATAGTACGCGTTGAGTTACGCAGGATCCCAATAAAAGACATAATAAATCTAAGAATAGCCTCATATTGGCTGAGGCTAATAAATATAAATGATAATAATAAAAAGAACTGCACGAGTGGTATCACCTATCTTTGTCTATTAGAAAAATTCACTGGAATACTGAACGCTTCCATTCCCTATGGTTAAAAAAGTTGACCACTATTCTTAAAAATATCAATAATTATTTTCTGTGGAAAGATCTTAATAAGGGTATTTTGAATTCTATTCAATATAAAAATAAAATTAAAAAATATATTTTTAGATTAGCCCCCCCCCAAAAAAAAAACAAATGAAGTCAGTTAAAAGCCAAAAACAGGCAATTTGGTTTAGTAAAAATAAAATTGACTCAGGGATCGAAAACTATCTGTTGTTACCCTTACCCCAAAGCCTCCGAAAAGCAATTACTTGGGCTAGGTTTGGAATTTTGATATCTAAGTATATTTACTTTAATCAGAGTAAAAACAATGAACTAAATACAAAGCAATTCTGCAGATGCAATAGGGGTTTCCATGAAACATTGGAGTACATAATAATATAATCCCCTTGTACTACCATCTAAGAGACTCCCATTTTAAACAGTCTTTGACAAAATACCTGAATTTATATTATGATCCGGTCTTTATTCTGTTGCACCCTATGACCCTAGAGGATGCCATAATGATTGCTAAATTCATTGCATCTGTTATTCATTTAAAAAAAAAAGAATTATAAAGAAATTATCAGCCCATAATATTTTATTTTATTGCACAACTATATTACACTGGTAAAACTTTGAGTTATTTATATTATTTTTATTTATCTTCTTTTTTAATTTCTGTACTTGCTGTTTTCAACTGTTGTACTTATTTTAACTTTGTAATGTCCAAACAGTTATGTAATGGATGAACAAATAAATGATGATGATGATGATGATGATGATATTTAATGCAGTTTCGACCCCCAAGTGCTCTCACTACCTGGGAGTCAAAATAAACCGGGCACTCTCACTGCTCGTAAAGAAAGTAAAACTGTGTTCTGATTGCAAGTCTGAGATTTTGGCACCTCAGATTCCTGTAGATAGTCTCCTTATGGCAGAAAATCTCCCGATGTAATCTAAATCTTCTTTGGAGTAAAAAACACCCGGTAGCAGTCCAAATATTTATTCGAAACCAAGACAGACACCCCAAAGCTCTATCTGTAGGGGCTGCCACTAGAAATGTCTGCCCCACCACCTCGGCACCCCACCTGCACCAGCCCACCAGCTGGCCAGTGAGGGGCCTTGGAAGAACCACAGGCCCACCGTCTGGCTCCCTGGTCAATCCAGGCCTGGTCTTCCCACGTAGAAGCAGCCTCCAGTGGCTAACCACCCACAATTACAGGGTAATGCTGTCCTGGTCTGGCAAAACTCCACAGCAGTCTCAAAATCGATTAACCTAAAACAAGCTCCTCTGCAGTAAATCCAGATTAGGCCATAGGCCGGTGCAAGTCCCCTTTCAGGGTCTCCGCTCCACGTTCTTGGCCAAGTGCACCCTCTGCTACATGGCACAGCACAGTTTCCTCACTCCATAGCAGACTCCCAATCAGAAGGCCACTATACTCCAAAACACAGTCCTGTAGAACTCTTCTCTACAGGCTCACAATACTCCTCCTGTATTCACGCCTTGCTCTCGACCGAGCGTTCTTATCACTGCACATCTCAACACAATTACTTTTCTCTACAGCAGATTCCTAATCAGAGGGTTATATCGAAGAATTACACAGTCAAAACCTCTTCTCCACCAGCTCACACACTTTCCTCCCATCTTTGGGGCAGCAACGGGCCTGATCACGCAGCCCAGTGCACACTCTATGGCCGATCAAGCAGTTGAGCGACTTCGACAATGTTCCAAGCTGGAAAAGCGGAATTTAAAACTTAAGTACATGAGTAAGCGATTATAGAGATAACGGAGAAACTAAAGACAGTTAAATAAAAGTTAAAGTCAAAACTAGCGGTCTGCAGAGCAGAGCTACTTCAGCACGTCCAGCGTGGCTGCCATTCTTAGACATTCTTAGACAGGACATAAGGTGGTGGTTTTCCAGAGGAGGGCAACTAAAATGATTCAGGATTTTCACAGGAATCCCTAGCTATTTATGCCATTTTTTTAAAGGACACCTGCTAACATTGATGGGGGTAAGAGTGGGCAAGGATTCTAAGACTCTGATTCAGATCTTAATGTAAGGCCCCAAGATCAAGACCCTGTGCACATGCATTGTACAAGTTCCTCAGAGGGATGAACAGGGTGGAGGAGGGGATTGTCTTTCAGATGAGAATGAGCATCAGGACCAGAGGGCAAGTGATGAAGCTGGGAAGGGGGTAGGGTTACCACCTTTGGATGAGATGAAAACCGAATACTAAACCACACCCCCAAACTCCACCCCTAATCCTGCCCCTTTTATGACTAATGAGGGCATCGCTTGTACTCTGATTCACTTGATTTATTTAGAATTGCTGCTGATATAACATTGTGTACAACTTCTTTAAATTACATCATGATTATTATTTTTGGTTTATTTGATTTAGATTTAAATATTTTAAATTTCAGTGTGTGTTAACATTTGGTGGGGTTAGAGAGGGGGTTTCAGGGGACTTTCCATCCTGTGTACACAGCTTAGCTGACAAATTGAGTGACTACAAGGACACCTCTGACCACTGGCTAGTTTGGATCAGGTGGTCTTTTCTGGCAAAACTCTTTCAATAAATAAACTACACTAGTAATGGTGGACGAGATGTAATTACAAATATCAACTGCCATTTTAAGATGTGCTACTGTCCCTCCCATTGCTCCTACTCTAAAGTTATTTGTAATGTCAGAGAAGTTTTCAAAAGTGGTAGGAACTATTCTATGCTGTTAAATACCCTATTTTGTTTTCCATGTCAGTCATACATAGCAGATAGCATGATATGTGATATGTAGCATGGAGAGCAGTATAGCGCAGTGGTTTAAAGCTCTGAGCTGCAATTCTGGAAATCAGGGTTTGAATCCTACAGCCCAAACTTGCATACTTTGTGACCCTATACAAATCACTTAATTCTCTTGTGCTCTCAGGTTGCACCTGTAAACAAGCTTTGGCTTAGTGTGTCTCTTCTGGTAAAAAAAATAATAATGTTTTGAAAAATGTTTGATAAATTGCCTAAATTTGCAGTGCCATCAAATCTAGATTGTGTTCCTGTCATCTCATCAGCTACTGCTCTCTCTCTCTCTCTCTTCCTTTTCTCATTTCTGTAGTTTAGCATGACATTAGCCACATTATTCTGTGCTGTTCATCTGAAAGGCCTGGACTGGTCTTCCTGGAATATCCAAGTAGTATGAAAATTGACAACAATAACTACTGAGGAGAGAGAGAGGCATAGTATTGCTAGAAATGAAATAAAATATTTATTAATTTAACAACAAAAGGGGTAACACATATTAAAATATAGGACAGACTCTAAAAGAAAAAATGGTGAACATTTACAGGTATACAAGTATTCCTTATCACAGCAGTCAAAGACCATACTCACAATGCAGCCTGGAAAGGATTAGTTTGATTTGCTGCTAATGGTCTTAATAGCCCTACTTTACACCTCTCAGACTGACTGGTATACAAACAAAGGTCTTCATGACATCAGAATTTGTTTGTAATCTGACCATGCAAGTAAAATGGTGAAGGATTTAACAGAATCTGTTTTACAAGCATGTGAGCATTCAAAATGACTGAAAAAGTACTACCTCTGAATAAAACTGGATAAGCAGGTAAAGTTTCTGAAACACATTGTACGGTCCACACTGGGACAGGAAGCTACCCTAATGTGGTGCCTGACTGGTTTCAGAAAAATGAAGGTGTTAATTAAGATGGTATTGTTTACCCTTCCCGTGAATAATCTTCCAATTTGCTGGTGTGAAGTTAGAGGTGACAACTGAGCAGACAGGAACACATTTGGCTCTTTAAGTGCCCTGCTCTTGAAGGCACTTCCTGATTAGCATGCACTGCAAACAAGCAATCACACTAAAATGTCAGACACTTGCTTACAGTCAGATGAGAAAAAAATGAAACAGTTAGTGGGGAATCTAACCTGACCCACCATAAAAACCGAATTTGCAATGGTGAAAACAAGAGGACCGAATCTGGACCTAGAAAACCGAATCATTTGGTCAAAAACCGAGTAGGTGGTAACCTTAGAAGGGGGATTCAAGAGGGATGTGAGGAAGTACTACTTCACTGAAAGGGTGGTAGATGCCTGGAATAGACTGCCAGCAGAAGTGTGAGAGGCAAAAAAACAGTCGGGGGCTTCAAGAACTTATAGGATAGACATAGGGGAGTATTTGTAAATGGGCAGGGAGGAGGGAGGGTTGCCACAGACCACTTAGGGTCTATAGAGAAAGACTAAGCAGGGACCATCTAGGCAGACTGGGTGGGCTCACCAGTACTTTTCTGCTGACAAATTCTATCTTTCTTTGTTATCCTTCTATGTTTCTCCTACAGTTACTGATAAAGGAAAGAAAAAGTAATTTGATTAACATAGCATTTCATACAAGTTGTATCCTAAAGCATTGTACAATTCAGAAGAGTTAGTGCAGAGAATGCTGCTACCATTTCGGTGCAGAAGGAGGTTCAAACAGCTTAGAAATAGATTAGGCAGACTGCACAGCACATATGCACAGGCAGGAAAAGTGACTTGCTCAGGACAACATAGTAAGTGGCAGTTGTGAGAAGAGCAGGGAAGTTAAGTGTGTTGCTCGGGGTCACACATAGCAAGTGACAGTGGTGGGGTTCAAACCAGAGTCTTCATGTTCACAACTTTGTTAGCCAAACACAATAATACCAGTTCCACCCCTTACATTGCCAGAATTGACTTAGGGGGCACAGCTATATGTACCCTTCCAAACCATCTTCATGTTGTTAGGGAGGGCAGAGAGATGACTGTTTGTTACACCATCTTAAAAAAAATCAAGGTCAATCTTCAGGTAGCACAGCCATGAGTGACTCCCATCCTCCATTCATGCACACCCATAAGTCATTAGTGTCTCTCCCATCCTCAGCCACAAATTCACCCGGTTTAGTAAAATTGATTTTTTTAAACAAGTTCAATGTAGCGCAAAGATCCGCAACATCTGCATCTCACCACCAGGCTTGAATGTCATTAATCTCATAAAAAGCAGTACTGGAGTGAGATTCCTGGACGTTTGGCTCAGCAATGAGATGCAAAAGATGAAGATGTTTGCACTGCATGTGATGTGAATAAAAAGATTAGTTTCAATAATCCTAATGGCTGTGAGGCTGAGAAGGGCTAGGTGGCGACGGTGGTGGGGCTGAACTGAGTGCTGGGAATATTTAAAGGATGGAGAGGCATGAGAAACAAGAAGCAGAACTGCTTTATAGTGGAAGGAGGATTGTTTGTGCTCTGTGACTAAATCAGACAAAAAAGTCTGACATCACAGTACAACTCTGGCCATGCTGCACTCCTCAGGGTGTCAAAGTCAAAAGTGGAAAAAAAACCACTAACCAACAGTTGCTGATCAATACCATTTTTCCTTTGCAAAATGATTTTAACAAAATTGTGTGGCTCAGCTGCTTATACAGAGAATCAACACTGTGCTCAGCACTTACTCACTTGGCATTTGGGTTGAGTTGTACTTTGGTGACTAACTGGATGGCACCATTGTGTCTCTGTTTACCATAGTGACTTCCCTTATCTACTGCATCAACAAAGCACTGTGAGAGAACTAAATGAAAACTATTTCACATTAAAAATGAATAACTTGCAATCACTTTGGTGCCCCACCCCTCATAAATAGTGAAACACACTGGGGCTGTTGATGGCTATTGTCAGCTCTGTGCCATGAGACGTTGTTACTTCCCACTGTCACTGACAGCATAGCAATGTAACCAGCTTATTACAGAATGTTTTTAAAGGAAACCAAATAGCCACTAGGCCTCCAAAGTGATACATTTGGTGAACATAACTTCTCTTCCAGGAAACACACACATACGTAGCCCCCCCCCAACACACACACACACAGACACATACACACAAAGTTGTTAATATGCATTGGGATGGCTTCCAAACAACTCAGTACAATGAGATTTACTAATCTATTCATCATGAAGAGATGGATGACCACACATGTGAAAGCAGGGGCTTATATAAATATTCCTGCAGTAAAACCTTTTTTACTGCATTTTAAGTTGACAAGAGATAGATCAAACAGCTTCAGGACACAGACTACCATGTACAGAAAATGCTAGGTTTCTCATATTGTTCTTATCATACCCAGGGCTCCTAATCATCTGTGGTATTTCAGTCCTAATTTCTGTGGCAACATTTGTTCATTCTTGCAGTTTATAAAATAGATAGGGAAATTACTGTGTCCTGACTGATCAGCAGCAGTGCTATGTCAGAGTACTACCACAGAATAAAAAGTGCTGGAAATCAGGACACAGCACACTAACGTATCAATGCATTTTGTAAAAAACACAATTCCTGCCTGTCACTACAAACATGGCTACCACCTTTACTCTCACTAAAATAGTCAACTAGGCCCTAAAAATGAAACTCCTGCATTACAGGAAATTGTCTGTCCGTGACACCTCCAACTCTAGAAGAATGGGTCAGAAGGATGAGGGAAGTAGTTTTAATATAACAGATTACGGCTAAGCTAAGACTTAACTTTGAGAAACATAGTGAGAGATGGAAAGGCTGGGAAAACTGGTTGCAGACTTATGAAGACTTAGGATGATATTGGGAGAGAGGGGCAGAGTGGACCACCTGATGGATGAATGAAAACTTAAACCCAAGGAGGGCATTTACATCTCTTCCTCCTTAATGTGAATTTTCCCTATGAGTGGCGAGGAGGGCATGATGATTGGTTATAATGTACTAAAGTAAGGATGTGGGGTTGGGGTGGGGGATGGGTGTACATATGCAGTTCCTCAGGGGGCCATGTTGGTGAGGCCCATAAAGTAAGGGATATGTTTCTTTTCAAATAATGTCCCTTTGATTATTGACATAACAGATGAATGAAATGTCATACAAGCTAGTCTCAAATTTTACATCATATGTGCTCCCTTAATATTGGAAGCTTGTTTGGAGCATATAATACATGGTGCTTATACTTTGACTTGTACACCCCAAAATTATGTAAGCCTTGCTGTTATATTCATTAATTAGAAGTTCTATATCTTGATATCTTGAATGTATTCTGGAAACACAGTGCTAATTACTCTGTATGTCAATATCTGTATGCTTTAATAAAGCTGAGTTTCAAAAAAAAGCCAAGCATTTGTCAATGCCGAATGTTGTCTTGCTGGCATTGGTATTGGTAGTGCAGGAGTTAGAGATGCATAATAGGAATGGCAGTGAAGTGTTGAAGTGACACCAACCCCACCCCTACCGTGCAGAGACTGACAGGCATTGGGATGTGCCTTTGGGTCGTCAGCTATAACGCTCATGCCATTTTATCTCACCCTACCCTGTAGACACTGACAAGTGTCATGGTGTGCTTTGGGGTCTTTGGGCATTATACTTACCCCATTCCATAAGGAAATATGCTGAGGTGGGTGAAGTATAGGAGAATGGTGTGAACTTTGTGGCCGGACACTGCAAGACACACCACGATGCCTGCTACTGGCTGCAGGGTGAGGTTGGGGGTGGAATGGCGTGAGCATTACAGCCGATGATCCCAAGTCACACCCCTGACACCTGTCAGTCTCTACAGAGTGGGGTGCTACAGTTGGAAATCCTAACACCGTAGGCATGTGTTGGTATTGTCACTCCAAATTTTCAACATGGGCTTTTTGTGACCCCACCTCATGAAGAGCAGCACAATCAGTTTGTTAGCTGAAAGGTGGTTTTGCACAGCAGCTATGCCATTTGGCAACACAGGGACGAAAACACATTTTGGCAGGATGTGGAAAATGACAACAGTATTGTTCATGAGGAGGCGTAAAAAAATGTCAGCGTTGAAAATCTGGAGTGAAAATATGAAAAATTGGTGAAGTCATGAGCATGAATAGAAACTGCGCAACACACATCTGTAACCCAATTATTTTTAGGAGTTTTTTAACCACATTTTCAACATAGGTATTTTGGGACTTCCCCTCATGAACAGTGGCACTGTGATTTTTGTTAATGTATCCCAAAAGTTGATTTCCCACAGCGACCACGCCATTGTGCACCACAGCTGCAGAAACACATTTTGGGCAGGCTGTGAAAAATGACAGTTGTATTGTTGATAAGGAGGTGTGAAAAAATGCCAGTGTTGAAAATCTGGCATGAAAATATTGCAAATTTGTGAAGTAACAAGAGTGCGTGGAAACTGCACAATGCATGCTTGCAACACAGTCATTTTATGGACTTTCAGCACCAAATTTTCTGCATAGACAAAATTGATTTCACACAGCGACCGAGCTATTCTGCTCCAGACGTGCAAAAACACATTTCAGACAAGATATGTAAAATGACAGCTGTACTGTTCATCAGGAGGTGTGGAAAAATGCCAATTTTGAAAATCGGGAGTGAAACTATTACAAATTCACGAAGTTACGAGGGTGCGTGGAAACAGCGCAATGCATGCTCGTAAAACAGCCATTTTTGGGATTTTTTTTCATCAGATTTGCAACATAGGCTTTTGAGAGCCCTTCCACATGAACAGTAGCACTATCGTTTTGTTAATCGGTCCCGAAAGGTGATTCCGTGCAGTGACCGCGAAATCACCTTTCGGGACCAAATAATTCCATGACAGTGACTGAATTCATGAGGAGGGGTCCCAATAACCCCATGTTGAAAATATGGTGCAATAATTCCAAAAAATGCCCGAGATATGCACCAAAGTTGAAAAAACCCTATTTATGCCATTATACAGTTTACCGACATTTCTTCAGTTCGCAGTCAGCTTTGAAGAGTGCAGACATGTTCCTGGTCCACCGAAGATTGTCACGCTGGACTCCGGAGGTAAGTATGGGGTGAGGGGGGAGTGTGGGGAGGCAGGGTGTGCAGAGGGTAGGTGCGAGTTGTTGGAGGGAGCAGGAGGACTTCAAGGGACCGTTTTCTTCTTTCACAGGGTTAAAAAAACAAAAAAACCTCATGGGATGGTTTTTATTTTTCAGGGGATTTGGCACACTAGGGTGGGCTCCCAGAATACCACCTAAGTGTTTTGTGTGGGGGATGCTGTAGCCGATGGGGGATTGGGCACCCCCATTGGCATACAATGAAAGCGGGGGGGCAAGAGCTGAGGAGGACTGGGCACCCCCTTCAGCACATAACAAATGGGGGGATGCATTATGCCGACGGGGAGTGGGCTTCCACATCGGCACATACATTGGGGCAGGGTATGCCCACAGGGGGATTGGGCACCCTCAAATTTGGCATCATGGCAGGCAGTGTGCTGCCATGTTAAATTTTTTTGTCACTAGGGAAACACGTTGGGAGGTCTACTACGTAAGTGGATCTTTCCTTAGATGTGCTCGCCATATTATGTATGCATAGTGTGGCACCGCAATGCAGGCTTATTGGGAAATGAGGGACGTGCCTACTAATGCATGCCCTGCATTTGCCCAACAGTGACTGTGCCTCCAAATCTACTCTATAGTAAACCTTGAGAGCACAGCTCAAGAGGTTTATTGTTCTCCTGGCAACCATGAGAGGTGATTTCAGCGCAGTTATTAACCAAAATGTAGTCATTATTTTTATAAGTGTATGGGCAAAAAACAGCAAAATCTCATCTGAGTACAAGTTTGAAAGAAGATTATCCATACTTTTTTCTTGTTTCCCCATAGGGCCGCTCTCCTTTAGGACCAGCTTTCACCACTGCAGCAGTTCGTTGTGAGATGCTACTTGAAATCTGCGCATGCGCAGGTCTGGTCCTGTTGTTATGGTATCGTTGTAACATAGTCAAAAGGGGTTAACAACCTCTTGACATCACAATGATACCATAACAACACTGCAAACAGTTTGACTGCAGTTTTTAATAAGGGCTCCCCATACAATATAAGAAAATAATAAATGTTATTTCTCTTTATAATCTTCTTTTTACACACATACACCAGTGAAAAAATGAAGTACTACTCATTGCTTTACCACAATGAGGTTTGTTCCTGACCACCAAAAAACCTTTCCTATCCTTACCTGCCTACCAGGGAAATCTTTGCTTCTCAACCCTGCCCAGATAAAACTGCATCTCTGGCTTTATTGAGGCCTTTTGGTGTGTGTGTGTGTTTGTGCAGAGCGAGGTGAACATTCTGCCAGCAGGCTTCTGCAGAAGTTTTAATTCCTGCATTTCATGATAAACAAACATTCCATCTACTGAGTGTGTGGAAAGATAGATGATAGACAGTGGAGAGGGAAAACTTACTACTAGTCACTTTTAACAAAAGAAAATACCTGTTTTTAAATTTAAATAAGTTGGCTTTCATTTTTCTAAGGTTTGTATTTGTTTCCATTTTATGAGTGCAATAAGACATTTCAGTGTTTGGGTAATAGTAATGTGATAATTGCACTTCCAGGTGCTGAAGCCACTTGGCATAAATGCTACTTGACTCACAATGCACCTGGGTGTGCGTTTATTACATAACAGATTTACAACCTGTTGCATCTTATTACTTATATAAATTATCCATTTCTTTGGCAGTATGGTTTTGATTAAAATATGATGTGATGTAATTGATGATATCACATGCTTAGCATAAGGTAGGGGCTTCAGGTTAATCATAGAGGGAAACGGGGTCAGGCAGTATGACAAAGCTGTACAGTATATTTTAATGAACCCTCATCAAGAACAGTGAATTCTGTGGCAGTACCTAAATTGTACAGTAGGATGACAGTTCTAAGTGAAATGCCATGGCCATAAAATTATAGAATTCCAGGCATCTTGGCCATTCCAAAATACCACCCTACCATCACACCCAGGATAAGGATTTGACTAAGGCACTATCCAGACTGTGGCTATGAAACTGTAAACTAGTTTAGAAGGTTTAGCTAAAGTCCAGACTGTGATGCTTGTAGAATTATTCTCTGGGCCACCTAGGCTGGTAGCCTAGAAATTGGTCCTACATTAAAGACCTATTGACACTGCTGACTTTGCAATGCATTAACCCATGCACATGGGTTGATGCGCTGCGAAGTCAACAGTGTAAACACTGTTGGGAGTGCATTAACTGCCCGTCAGATAATTCTTTGGATCGGACTCAGTTATAGGATCAGTAGTGGAGTGAGCGCTTTACAAGGTAGTGTGAACACCTTGCTGCACTCTCCCAGCTACAAATGCTGTTTTCATCAGCCGCCAGGTGAATTCACAGCCCCTTCTCTGAGTGACCTGAAGTGCTGTGAGGGCAGGCTGTGTAAAGGGAGAATTGAGCCAGTGCATTGGGAAGGGAGTGTCTCACATGCCGCAGCGTTGTGGTAGAATCAGTTCTGTTGTAGTCTGTTACTAGTGAGAATTTGGAATGCTCAGATAACCAGTTTGTAAAAATGCATTACAACCAGCCAGTTGTACTTATGCATCACAACTGGTTGTTTGTAACCACTTCCCGTCAATCATGCTCACACTGTGAGAAGTGCGAGCACTAGTCACACAATTGCAATGTAAATAAAAATGCTCACTAGTAATTATAAAAATCAGGACACGGGTGGGTGTATGTAAACCAGAGGTGTGTGTAAACCAGAATTTTACACACACATCCGGCCCGGTGGCACTGAGGGTTGAGGTGCTGGATGCCACACCTCACTCCACTTCGGTGATCCGGGTTCAGGAATGAGCCTGGGTCAACAGGGGTCGGCAGGGGAGGACTAGGATTGAGAGTCCAACAGCTCTCCTAGTCCAGGGGAGAAAGGGGTGGATGCAAGCCGCACTCTGCTGGTCCTTGGGGATGCCTGGAGGTACTGCAATTGTGCAGGTGCTTAGCTGGGGGGAAGCACGGCAGACATCTGCATGTCAGTGCACAGATGTCATTGCACGCCCATGCTTCCATCAGTGGAAATAATGAGGGGAAAAATAGCAGCACAAGTCCGTGGCAGCTTGATGGCTGCAGTTTTACTGACCGATAATGCCTGAAAGGCATGTGCTGATAATGGATCCTCACTGGGAATGGGGGCTAAGGGGGTGGGGCCCTTTCACAGGTGTAGATGCTTATGCCAGCTGGGCATGTCAAGCTTCAGGGTCAGTGGTGGAAAGGAGGAACAGTGGCTAGATATAGGGCAGGACTGTGGCTGCAGGTAAAAATTGTTAAATGATAAAAAAAGTATTTTACACACACCCTCTGTGTGGGATGCTTTTATAATCCCCTTGAGTTTAGCTCTCAGGGATTATGTAGCATCTCACACCTCGGGTGTGTGTAAAATTTAGGTTGCACACATCCACTCTGATATTATTCACTATATGCGTATAAGTCAACAGAACTATTTACATAGAATTGCATTTTTTGTCATAGTGTTTTTTTTCCTTTGCAGCAGCCTGCCCCGTTCCCCTTCTGCTGGCCAACCCCATCATCCACTGTCTAAGGGGCATACCTGGGGTAGAAAGCTCCCATGGACATTTCACCTGTGGCAGTGTCTGGAGGGAAAGAGCTATCCTGTCCCTCCCCCAGTAGCACCATCTAGATGCCCCCAGGGCCCAGTAGGTGGTGGTGGTGGGGGGCAGTGCTGAGGCGACCAAGGAGTCATCCTACTGCTGCTATTTTATGCATTCTCTAATCATTCTTAACACAGAGACCCCCATTTCGTAGCTGCAAACAAGATGAGCCCTGGCAGCTGGACAGGATACAGGTGGTGAAATCAACCAGAATTCCACAGCTCATTTAGTTGATGATCACATTCTGAAAACTTAAGTGATTTTTTTAAAATCTGTATAATCTCATAAAAACCACATTTTCCAGCCCCCCCCCAAAAAAGCTCCAGTCTCCTTAGATTCTCTAAACATATATTGTAGATGTGCAGTGCACTGCACACTAATAGGATACCAAGTGAATATGAAGTTGCTGCAGAAGTATAGAGGACTGAACCTACAGACTAGGTCAATACATCTGTTCATTATTGACTAACCCTTCAAGAAAAACTATACAGAACTAAAAGTCCTCCCATTGTAAATTCCTCGATTAGTGTTTTCAGCTAATGCTGATTTTTGTTAGTGCCTTAACATCTTTTTACTAATTGTTTTGCTTCTGCTCTGTAACTTCTGATGGAAAGTCTACCCACCCCATCTCATGGGTGTCTATGCACTTTTCTCACTTGCTCTACGTAAAATGTACCCCAGCAACCATTTGCTGAGCTGGCTGGGCACATCTGCCTAGTGTGAGCCAGAAAGGTGTCAAAGACCACAGGGAGACCCAACATTATAAAAAAAAGAGAAAACCAGTCCTGGCATGAAGTAAGGAGTGTCCCGAGAGAATACAACTGTGGAGTTTATGTATTTCAGTCTGGGAAATTGGGAATCCATGGGGAAAGACACATTGGGAAAAGTACCTTGGGGGGGTGGAGATCAAGGATAACCCAGCCCTGGCTGTTACCTGATAGATGTCATTGACAAGCGCTGGCACCTTCTTTCATTTAAATGATGTGGGGACCGGGAACAGAGGGAGCGGGGCGGACAGCACACAGTGGGAAGGAGTGGGAGGATTTACGTACACTCCGGATGCCAGGACCGGGAATGGAGGGAGTGGGGCAGACAGCACATAGTGAGAGGGAGTTAGAGGGTTTACGTACATTCCAGGTGCTGGGACCAGGAATGGAGGGAGTGGGGTGGACAGCATGCAGTGGGAGGGAGCAGAGGGTCTAATTATGTGCTGGGACTGGGAACGGAGGGAGCGGGGCAGACAGCATGCATTGGGAGGGAGTGGCAGGGTTTACTTGCACTGCTGGTGCCACAATGGATAACAGAAGGAGTGGGCTAAACAGAAATGTTTCGGCAGGCAAGGCACGCCCTGCAATGATGGGACGCTCCCTAATTGCAGCACCAATTTCTTTCAGGCACACCCTGCAATGGGGGGGGGCACTCCCTCATTGTATCAGCCAATTTCTTTCAAGTTGGTGGCATACTTGCTGAACTAGTGTCAGCAGCAGCATGCCACTGCATTGGATTATGAGGGCCAAGCCCACAAATGCAGTGGCAGCATTGGCCGACACAGTGCTGCACCTCCACAACCCACTTCACTCCTAAGCTGCCACAACATGTTTCTTGCGAATGTGCAAGCAAATGTAAAAAAGGAAATCTCTATGGTTCAGTAGGGAAGTAGCAAAAAAGGGCAATGTTCAGGAGATGCAAGCAGACGCAGGGGGAGAGGATAGAGAATCATACCTGCAAAAGCAAAAGGAGGTTGAAAGGGGGGGTAAGGAGAACAAAGGCAGAGACTGGAGAGACAATAGTTCACTCCGTTAAGGGAAGGGACAAAACTTTTAACTGGTATGTGAGCGAAAGGAGGAAGGAAAAGGGAGGGATAGTTAGACTGAGGGATAAGTGTGGGGAGACTGTGGAAGGGGAACAGGAGAAGGCTAACATCCTGAACAGCTACTTTTGCTCTGTGTTCACGGTGGAGGGGGAAAGGGAAGGTGCATGAATCAGGGAGAGAGAGGCAAAGCTGGAGAGGGGGTGGACACCTGCCCTTTCAAGGTGGAAGGGGTACTAAAGGAACTAGCAGGGTTAAAGCTGGACAAAGCCACTGGACCTGAGAAGATACACCCTAGAGTACTTTGGGAGCTGAGGGAAGTGCTAGCAGAGCCCTTAACTGGCCTGTTCCAACCAACCACTGGAAGCGGGGGTGGTTCCAGTCAACTGGAGAAGAGCAGATGTGGTCCCGCTCCACAAGGAGGAAGCCAGCAACTACAGGCCGGTCAGCCTGACATCAGTGGTAGGGAAGATAATGGAGAAATTGATGAAGAAAATAATTGCCTGATACTGTATCTCTAATCAAGGGAACTGCAGGATCACTGTCAGCAAGGATTCAAGGTGGGGAGATCATGTGAAATGGACTTAATGGAGTTCTTTGATTGGGCGGCTAGAGTAATAGATCAGAGAGGGGCAGTGGATGTGGCATGTCTAGACTTCAGTAAGACATTTGACATCGTGCTGCACAGAAGGCTACTGCACAAAATAAGAGCACTGGGGGTGGGTCTGGAGGCAGAGAGATGGGTGAAAAATTGGCTAGAGGGAAGAAGGCAAAGGGTGGTAGTTCATGGAGTTCCATTGGGGGAAGGAGGAGTGACCAGTGGGGTGCCACAGGGGTCAGTACTGGGACCTGTACTATTCAATGTTTTTATAGGAGACATTGCGAAAGGGCTTGAGGGGAAGGCATGTCGTAGATGATACAAAGACCTGCAACCAGGTGGACACTTCGGGTGAGGAGGGGTGGAGAAAATGAGAAATGAGATTTGCACAAATTAGAGGAGTAGTCAAAAGTGGGGCAGTTGAGCTTCAACACAAAGAAATGCAAAATTATGCACCTAGGGAGGAGAACTCAGGGAGCAGAGTACAGGATGGGTGGCCAGGTACTGGAGGTGATACAGCAGGAGAGGAACTTTGGTATAATCATATCAAATGTTCTTAAGATGGTTAAACAATGTGAGAGGGTAGTAGCAAGGGCCAACAGGATGCAGGGGTGCATTGGCAAGGGTTTTATGAACGAGAGAGAGGCGGTGCTGCCCTTGTACAAGCAGCTGGTGAGGCCACACCTTGAGCATGGGGTTTAATTTTAGAGGCCATACCTCAGGAGGGATGTGGATAGCATGGAGAAGGTCCAGAGGAGGACAACGAAAATGGTGTTGGGCCTGAGCCACTTGATGTGATGCTAAAGGATCTTACTAGTACACCCTGGAGCTAAGGAAGGAAAGGGGAAAAATTAGACTTTCAAGTACTAAAAGGGTATTAACAAGGTCCTGGATAGCAGTATTTTTCAAAAGAAACAACACTCAAATATGTATTGCACTTACCCATATCTTAATAAAAATTTTGTTGAAAAAAAAAAATAATGACCTAATAGCTACTGTATTATTTTTAACCCTGGCTGTTTTTTTTGTAATTCAATGTGTTTTATTAGGTTTGACCGTGACAATTTAAGCCATAGTAATATCATTGTTCCAAAACTTCATTGAGACCTCAGAAATTAGTAGTAAAGAAATTGAACATGAACAATTAGTGTCCATTACATTGACATTAAAGTTAAAGAGGGATAACCAAAAAATTCTCCCTCCCTTATCTCCCTCCCCCCTCCCCAACCCTGTGGTGCAGAATAACCTACTCGCTGAACATCTCAGGTACCAATAACTAAATGAACCCTCAACAGAGGACGATACCCATCTTTTGTTAAAGGTATAAATAACAGTCAAAAAGAATGGAAAAGGGGGATAACAAAGAGGACATATTAAAAATTAAATGTTAAATGGAGAGGGGCCGCGGCTTATCATATTTCCTATTGCCTCTTAATAGCAAAGGCGTCTAACTTACCCATTTCTTCCTGAAGGAAGATGCTCTTGATCACCTGTGCTATAAGGTTCTCCCACCGGAGAGCAAAGGTTATCTCATGCAACCATTCCGTATAAGTTAATACGGAATGGTCTCTCAATATCTAAGAACTAATTTTTAACTGCCATGGATATTAACGCCATATGATATCTCTTCTCCTTCACTTGTATGTCTAAGTAGTCACCTAGAATACAGACCTTAGGGGAAAAGAGACCTCGTAAGCCCAATAAGGGGTCTAATGAGACTTCTATTTGAGTCCAGAGAGGGGATACTGACGGACAAAACCAAAAAATATGCAACAGGAGCCCTCCCCTTTATCACATCTAAGGCACTTTGTTGAGGTGGCCCTTTTCATCCTTGCCAGTCTGATCGGAGTATAATAGAGATCATTTAAAATGCAGTATTGTGTAAGTCTATATCTGTCTTGTGTGTGATAAATATATAGACTCTTCCAGATATACTGCCAGTCGGCATCTCCATCGGGATATAGGTCTTTCCAGATCCTAGGACAGGGGTAAGATGGAGTTCCGGGAAATCTATATAATAAGCTATACAGCTCCGAGACACTATGTGGTTTGTTGATGATCACCATAACTTGAGAGAAAAATTGGACAAGAGGTGAACTTTTGTTGTCTTTCCCGAATTTAGTATACAAGAGGTGCCGTAACTGACATACTTTAAAGGCCATTTTGGTTGACCATTGAAATTTATCCAGAATTTCCTTCGTATCTAGAATGTGATTAGGTGAATAGAAGTCCTTTACACTACAGCCCAAGATAGATGGCAACCACTTACCGGATATCACTGAGTTACCCATACGGAGATTGGGATTTAAGCATATAGGTTGAGAGAAGTCCTCTGTTTGGGAAATCCTAAGATGCCTGAAAACCTGGAATACCACTTGCAGAGAGATACCAAGGGGTAGAGAGCGGAGTGGGGTAGGGATATTTTTACCTGACCTATAGAAGAGAGCTTTCGGGTCAATGTTATGAACTTTTATAAGATCTAATTCCATTTGGAGCCATAATGGTATATATCCTTGAGAGGGTTGAGGATCAGTGACCGACAACCATTTCCCACATTTACTGAGATGTGAGGCCCAGTAATAATATAAGAAGTTAGGAAGCCGGAGCCCTCCATATTCTTTGGGTTGGGATAACTTGTTATAAGATTTCCTGATGGCTTTATTATTCCAAAGAAAAGATATTCCGGAGTGAATATCCTTGAAAAAGGACTGAGGAATCCATAAATTTAACATATTTAAAGGGTAAAAGATTCTAGGTAACACATTCATTTTAATCGTGTTAATCCTACCCCACAGCGACAAAGGCAGCTTAGACCACCTCAGAAGATCTTGCTGGATATTTCGCCATAGGTCCTCTAAATTCAGTTTCCTCATCAGTGCCGGACTAAGAGAGATATATATCCCCAGGTATTTAATAATAAACGTGGTCCACTTCATTTCCAAATTCAAGAAAATCCGCACTGTACGTGAGACGATTGAGAGGAAAAATTTAGGTTTTAGTGATATTAAGCTTATAATTAGAGTATAGACTGAAGGCCTCGATCTTGCTTAAAGCCGCCCTCAATGACGGAACCGGGTTCGACAGATGTAAAAGTAGATCGTCTGCAAAGACTGAGATTTTAGCCACATTATTAGCAACAGGGATACCTGATATTAATGGGGATGAATTTAAGGATCTAAGGAGAGGCTCAAGGTACAAATTAAACAAAAAAGGGGATAAGGGGCAACCTTGCCTCGTACCTGAGGTGAGTGGAAAGGAATCTGACATAACTCCATTACAATACAGCCTCGCTTTGGGAGAAGCATATAAGGCTTGTATCCATGTTACAAATAATGGGGGAAAGCCCATGACTTGTAGTGTAGCCCATAAAAAAGACCAGTCAACCCTGTCGAACGCCTTTTCCGCGTCAAGGGAAACTAAAATCATCGGAGATGGGGAGGTCTGAGCCATATTTAAGAGATATTGCAATTTACGATGGTGATCAACTGGAGACCTGTTTGCAACAAACCCAATCTATTCGGGACTAATTAGGGGCGCCCATACTTGCTCAATCCTTTTGGCAAGGATTTTTGCTAAAATCTTAATATCACAGTTTAATAAAGAGATAGGACGATAGCTTGAAGGGAGATGTGAAGGTTTGCCTGGTTTGAGAAGAAGGATAATAAGGGCTTCTAAAAGGGTGGGGTCCTGAGTACTACCGGTCAATAAGTATTGATACAGACAATGTAGGCCGGGCACCAAATCCTTAGCGAATAATTTGTAAAAATTCGGAGAGAATCTGTCCGGCCCTGGGGATTTGTCCGGGGCCAAATCATTTATAGCTATCAAGATCTCCTGAGTAGATATAGGGGAGATTAATAACGATTGCTGATCCTGATCCAAAGACGGTAGGGGAAGAGTTGCAAGATAGTTGAGTGTTTCGTCCATAGGGAGAGAAGGGCCTAATTTATTATAAAGTGATGAGAAATAGGTTCTAAGTACAGAGAGTACATCCCTAGGATTAGTTTTGATCTCCCCATTGAGATCCTCAATTGAATTAATCGCCCTGGAAGTTTCCAACTTCCTTAATCTCAAAGCTAACAGATGACTAGCTTTTTCTCCACATTCTCGTACTTTGCACGAGTTCTCAAAATAGCAAATTCAGCTTTTTCCTGCAATAATGCAGAGTACTGGTTCCTTAAAAATAAAAGGGTTTCCAAAGTATCCGCTGTAGAGGATATGGACAAAGATTGTTCTATCATTCTAATCTGAGTGAGAAGGGAACGGGTTTTCGCTTCGATCTTCTTTTTACGTGTGGAAGCTAGGTGAATAAATTTGCCCCTCAAGTAGCATTTCAATGCACACCATTCTTGGTCTGCCCTAGTTATGGAGCCCTGGTTTTCAAGGTAAAAGCACTGTATCAATCTTGATATCCTGGTGCTAATGTATTCTTCCTTTAGGAGCTGGTTGTTTAGTCTCCATAGTGGGTCCCTAATAGTGTTAGTATCCAGCAACGTGACCATCCAGACTGGGGCATGGTCTGATACCATCCTAGCATCTATACCCACGTTACTTATATTTTGAAGAAGCGAGCTACTACATAGAATATAATCAAGTCTAGTCCACGTATCGTGGACTGTAGAATAGAATGTGAATTCCCGGGCAACTGGGTTCAGTGATCTCCATGGATCACAGAGACCGAGTGTTTCCGTAAAATCTGCGAGCACCCTTTGGGCTGCTGATAAGGGTGTGAGTGTAGGGCTGGATCTGTCCAGATCCTGCGTGGGAGGTAAGTTCCAATCCCCTCCGAGTATCACTGGGAGGGATAGGAAGTCTTGTAATTTCCTCATTAGACTGGCAAGGAAGGATGGGTCCCCCCCCAACGGGCCATAAATACTCCCTAGTAGAACCTCTGTATGGTTCAGGATACCCTTCACAAGAATATATCTGCCCATAGAGTCCGAGATGGTCATGGTAGATTGAAAGGTTAGTGACCGATGGATAAAAATCGCTGTGCCCCCCGCCTTGGATGAAGCTCCAGAAGCAAAAACCTGACCAATGCCCCTTCTTCGCATACTAAGCGCCTCATGTGGAAATAAATGTGTCTCTTGAACAAAGGAGACCTTCACTTGCAAGGACTCCAGATGTCTTAGTATCTGCATTCTCTTTAAGGTGCTGCAGGCCCCTCTCACATTCCACGTGACAAATTTAATGTTATTGACTGCCATTAAATCTCTGTCCATCTAATAGACATGTTCTGGTACCTAACAATAAATGCACCACGATCCCCTTTAATAACCTATAAATATCCCTCGAAAAATAAACCCACAATAATACCCCAAATAAGAAATTAAAAAACAAAGTCACTTCAAGGTAAAACTCCCCTTGCTAAACCCCACAAAAACTATAGGTCCCTCTTGTAACAAATTGGCATAGAAATATAAGTCCTTTTTACTTTTATATTTAACCCCTAACAAACTATGTACATCCCAACCCTCCCTCCTCCCATCAAAAAGAATAAGGTAGATGATGTAGCCTTTTACTATCAGATTCCCAAAGATCCCAGCATCCATCTCCCCCATAGAGAAAATTAGCGATGCCCTATAAAGAATTTGGTACATGGAAATAGACCCATATCTCATAACCCTAGAGTCTTTCCCAGGATATCCTATACATGATACTGGCTGGACTCCTGTCCAAAGTGAAGTAGTAAAAATCCCTATGAGGCAGGCCAGATACAGTCCCCCTATTCTCCAGTATGCACGGCCAGACATGCCCGGGCCCCATTCCAGCGTCCCACCCCACCCCCTATATGTGGAAGTCCGCTCTGCTGAAAAAAAAAAAAAAGGGGGAGGAAGGGAGAAAAGGGGGAAGGGGGAGGAAGAAAAGGGGGGGGAGGGCTTAGGGGCAGGAGGAAGAGAGGGGCTCTAGAGGAGGTGGAAGAATGAGGGATAAACAGATGGAGCACAGGAGGGATGGGTAGGAGATGGATAGGATAGCATTGACATATGTTGTTGTCCTGAATCCTCTTGCTGGTTCACTCTTCCATCTTCTTCGAGGCGATACTTGGTAGCCCAGTGGAGCATTTTAGCCTCCTACATATCCCTAGATAAGGGACTAAACGAGAACTTGAAGCAGTTGCAAACTGATAAGGGAACTTGTGGTCCACTTAATGATGATCTTCAATGGGGTAAAAGATGGTATAATCAAGCCTTGAAGGCTATACCAAAAAAGTCCTCCAGAAACACAGGTTCGTTTTCAAGGTGCCCATTCAGGATCACTGAAGCTCCTTATTCCCGAGTACAGCCAAAGCCAGCAGCAACACAATGCCTCCTCAAGGAGATCCAATTTGCCCGCGAGAAGAGACACACCAGAAAAAAAAAAAAAAGGTTCCCACCAACAAGTAAATAATGGGGATGGGCTTTCCAGATCCAGAAATGCTGTTAGATAATCACTGCTTATAAACCAGATTGCTGTTCATCCTTCCAAAAGAGCCCGTAGTAGAAACATTAAGATTCAGCAACTATAATGGCTCATGGGGCTTTAAATAGTGCTGGTATCAGACGTGACAAATCCTCCTGAGCCTGGGCCACTGCCTCATAGCTGTGCCAATTGCCATCGATTGAAATTTGGAGTCGAGCAGGGTAAGCCATCCTGAATTTAATATTGGCAGCAATTAGCTTTGACACTACGGGGTGGAAAGCGGCTCTTCGCTGCCTCGTCTCCAGTGGAAGGTCTTGTGTGATTTGGAGCCTTTTCCCCTCCCAAGTGATGGCTTGCAATTCTTTTACTTTCACCAAGATGTGTTGGCGCTCCAAATAATTGAGTAATTTAATAATTATAGGCCTGGGAGGGGCTGGAGGCTCAGGTTTTGGGCGCAACTCACTATGATCCCTCTCGATAATGTACACTGGGTTATGTGGGGAAGGGCCCACTACTTTGGTTAGCAGCGCCTGAATAAATGGAATGCAAGATGAGCCCTCCTCTCCCTCTGGCACACCGTGAATTTATACATTGTTTCGCCGCGAATGGCCTTCTAGATCCTCTGCCTTCTGTTGCAATTTGGTTATTAGCTGCTTCATTTTAATTATTTCTGGTTCTGTTTTATTTCGCCAATTTCAAGTGATGTAGAACGAGCCTCGTTGTCCGAAACTCTTTGCCTCAACATCGAGACCTCTCCCGCATATTCTTCAGCTCTAAGGTGAGTTCTGACAACGATCTTTAGCGGTCGATCTCCTCTAAAAAGCGATCTCTCGATAGTGGGTTGAAGGGAGAAAATCGAGGTCTGTGCTGTCGAGGAGGGAGGTGCTTGCTGTTTGGCCTTCTTGGCCTGCTTTCTGGTGAAACCGCGGGCACGCTTTAGGAAGAGCCGGCTTCATGTCCGCTTCCATTCTGGCGATTATTGACACAGATTGCCTCCGGGATTCCCCTAGCGCATTCCTCAGTTGTTAAATTAATAAAAAAGTACACAAAATTCGCAGACTGCACTCGTTAACTGAATTGGAGAGCAAAATTAACGGAGGTAAGGCGAGAGCACTGAAGCCAGCCTGCTTTCGCGCTCGGCTCATCACGTGATCTCCAACCCTGGCTGTTGTAAAACTGAAGACAAAAAATAAGTCCCATTAGGACCAGGCTTGCCCCAGGGCACAGCTGCAAGGGTACTTCTTGCCATGCCAAGGACACAAGTTCACGCTATAACCCAGAATTACCATGCTGGATCAGCAGGGGGTAGACACATCATCCTAAGTAAAGCACTCAGCATCCAGTGTAGGTTCTGTGACACTACACTACTAACCCTCTGCCCTGCAAAGGTTAGTGCCTTCAGCCAGATAGGACAATAGCCTTTGGGGAACAGGAGCAGCAGTAGCTTGAGAGTAGGTCAAGTGGCTTCTTGGACATGAAAAGCCCTATGCAAGAGGAAGGATATGGGGTCAAAACAAACAGGAGTAAAAAATCAATGCCTTGCAAGGCTAAAACGGATCAGAAAAGGATGCTTTCTTTGCAAGATTTTTTTTTTAATTTTTAAATAAAATCAGAGTTGAACACGGGTCACAACTGGCACATGCCCATTAGCCAAATGCTGGTATATTTTGTATCAGGCTAGTAAAATTTTCCTCTAACCAGCCTCACAGGCTTGTCCTGGAGAAGACAATACTTCAGTAAGTACATACCATCTGGGCAATGTGGATTTTCTCCAGTCACTAGCCCTACTGTCAAGTGGCTACAAAAAGTAATTTCGACTCCTGTTTGTATTACACTGGCACTGCAAAATCTGTTTTCCACCACCGTTATGTATTACAGTTCAAAAATCAAAATTCTGAGAGTAGCTGGACCCATGATATTCAGAGAAACTGAATTGGGCCCATGTTTTTATTGCTACATTTAGCAATTATCGCCAACGTTTTGTGCACATGATCAACTGAATGACTCCCTCCAATCAAAACCCTCATTCTCTGACAATGACAGTCAAGCCCAGAGCATGTCAAAACGTGTCAATTTGGAGAGGGCAGCCTGCAGATAAGATTTTGCCAGTTGGTATGAACTATTTTTTGAATGAGTTCTGTCACCTACTGCTCGGTCACACCCCACAGAAATATATTTCACAGTGTGACTTTTCACACCCCCACCCCCACAATATTTGTGCAGTGCAGTATATCACAGTTTAGCAGAGAGGACTGCAGAAGTGAAGTTAAGCAGTTCCAAATACCCAAACTGCTAGACAATGCTCCAACACCCAATTGTAACCCATTCCTCAGGCTATTTTTCCTTAGCCTACATCTGTAACCCAGGACTGAATACTGACTCATTTCATCCCCAGTCACTCAAGAACAGATTCCACTTTCTGATAAAATGTCTGTACCACTGCCATAACAGTCTGCCATACCCGTTCTGCACTAACTTTGCCCATTCATTCTAATTCTTCTACCCAAGAGACAGGGCAATTCTGATCCTAGTACTGACCAACGGGGACAAAATTACAGAGGTCTGCGTAGAAGGATGACTAGGATCCAGTGACCACCACATGGTGTGGTTTAGCATGGAGACAGGGAATCAGGCAAGTTGCACAAGGCCGAGGGTTTTGGATTTCAGGAGACTAGACTTCATAGAAATGGGAAGTAGTATCAAAATTGCCCTGGAGAAGATGGTGGCAGGTGCAGGGGTGGAAGAGTAGTGGTGACAACTAATGGAGCCATACTACAAGTGAAAAACCAATGCATCAGATTGGTATCCAAAGGTAAGAGAAGGAGGAAGCCACTGTGGTTCTCAAAAGAAGTGACTGGTAGGGTAAGGGCTAAAGGGGCAGCTTTCAAGAAATACAAGGAGTCTCAAAGGGAGGAAGACAGAGAGGTGCACCTGGAATGTCTAAGGGAGGCAAGGAAGGCTGTTAGGAGGGCAAGGTGCAGATGGAGGAAGGAGTGGCTCAGAAGACGATAAGACATTTTATAGGTACATTGGTGAAAAAATGAGGGGGGAGAAAAGAATAGTAAGACTCAAAGAGGATGAAGGGGAGTGTAGGGGGGAATATAGAAAAGGTGGAAATACTGAACAAATATTTCTGTTCTGTATTAACTCAAGAGGGGGAGGGTCAGGGACCACGAGTGAGCAGCAGATGTGAAGGAGGAGGAGGAGAAGTGGACACCAGTCCATTCATGGAGGGCAGAGCCCTGAAGGAGCTCACAAAACTGAATGTGGACAAGGCAATGGGGCCAGATAGCATACACCAGAGGATTTTGAGGGAACTGCGAAGGGAGCTCGCAGTGCCTCTGGCAGCCATGTTCACAGAGTCACTTAACACAGAGTGGTTCCAGAGGACTGGAAGACACAAGTTGTTCCTTTACACAAATCTGGCAGTAGGGAGGAAGCAAGAACTATAGGTTAGTCAGTCTCACCTCAGTAGCGGGGAAGATCATGGAGGGACTGCTGAAAGAACGAATAGTGGGACATCTACAATCCAATGGTGCCCAAGACCCAAGGCAACGTGGATTCACAGAGGGTAGGTCATGTTACTCAAATGTAATAAATTTCTTTGGGTGACGGCAGGGTGTAGTGGACATTACCTACCTTGATTTCAAAAAGGCCTTCTACACTGTCCCACATAAGAGGCTGGTGAATAAAATGGGTAATCTGGGCATGGGGCAAAATGTGATAAACTGGGTTAGGAACTGGCTAACTGACAAGAAGCAGAGGCTGATGGTAAATGGGATACAATCGGGGGGAGAAGGGGGTGAACAGCAGAGTGCCACAAGGATCGGTCCTTGGGCCAGTCCTGTTCAAGGTTTTCATTAGCGACATTGCAGAAGGTCGGGAGGGAAAGGTATGCCTGCCTGTTTGCAGATGACACCAAGACCTGCAACAGGGTGGAGACAGTGAGAAGGGACCTGGGGAAGCTAGAAGAATAGTCTGAAGAGTGGCAGCTAAGATTTAGAAGTCCAAGATTATGCACCTGGGACAGAGAAACCCTGGGGAGGGCTACAAGATTGGGGGGGGGATTGCTGACATTCACTGGGGAAGAAAGAGATCTAGAGGTTATTTCAGATGACCTGACGATGTCAAATCAGAGTACGAAGACGGCAGGGAGGGCCAGCAGCATGCTAGGGTTCATAGGCAGAGGTATCACTAGCAGAAGGCGGGAGGTGGTAATGCCATTATATAATTACTGGTCAGGCCTCACCTAGAGTACTGTGTGCAGTTCTGGGGACTGCATCTTCACAAGGACATTGACAGGGTGGAGGCGGTCCAGAGAAGGGCAACCAAGATGGTACTGAACTTTCACCACAAGATTTATGAGGAGAGATTAAAGGACCTCAATATGTACTCACTGGAGGAGGAGGGAGAGTGGGTACATGATAGTAACATTCAAGTACCTCAAGGGCATTAACAAGGTGCGGGACATCTTCCAGTACAGGAGGAGTTCAAGAAAGAGTGGGCATGCCATGAAATTGGGGGGGGGGGGATCAAGGGGGAATGTGAGAAAGTTTTTTTTATAGTGTAGTGGATGTATGGAATAGGTTGTCACAGTAGGTGCTGGGAGCAAACACTGTAGAGGAATTTAAACATGCCTGGGACAGACATAAGAGAACCATACAGGTGGGGAGAAGGGTTGGGAAGCCACAAACCATATAAGGGTCAGAGGCTGATATCAGCTGTCAGGCTTGAGAGCAGACTAGATGGGCCTGGCGGTCCTCATCTGCCAAAAGATTTTATGTTTCTTCCCCCTGCCCTGAGCAAGCTAGACAAGTACTAGTCCTCAACTGGTCATAGTGAGCCCCCAAATGATGGAGAAATAAATTTCTGGACTCCTCGAAGAATAATACAATACAGTCCAACCCTGTTTATCTGGCCTCCCCTAAACCAAACTCCCTAGCTAAAGAACCTATTTCTCCTTGGCATATAAAAAAATAGAAAACGCTGTCTCTCCTCGTGGTCAATTATCAGTCAATTATTGCCCTTCGTTAGTGCCTCACAAGTTGCTGGAATTAGAAAAGCACACTGCTGTAGGTGTGATGAATGGCTGTTAATTGATGTTAATATGATCACACCTATGACTATTATGTTACAGCAAGGGCTATCAAGTCAGTTAATTGTCGCTCAGCAGTAACATTACTGATGCTTAATAGGAAGCGTAGTTATCAGCACTCAGTCTTTATTTATCCTCCAATGTGCAGAACAAGTGATTTTAATTAGTGGATGACTACCGCTCGTAGAAAAACCTTACCTTTAGTTGAACCACATCTCACCTTACCTCACCCCAGGCATGGCTTCCAAACACAAACAGGTAGTCCTCTCACTGGCAGACAAAGTCAGAATTGTAGAACGGCTGGAGAATGGGGAATGCGCTATTGTTTTAGCTGGAGAGTATGGTGTAGGTAAATCTACAATAAGCGATATAAAAGCCTCAAAAGATAAGCTAAGAGATTTTACCCTAACCATGGAAGCAGAAGCTAGTTCATATGGCAGAAAAAAACATGTGCACCTGTAACAATGACAACAGGGTTAAGGCAACTTATCTGTGGATTTCTCAAGGAAGGGAAAAAGAAACCCCAATTTCAGGACCGCTCCTTAAGGAGACAGCTCTGCAGTTCCATCGGTGACTGGGAAACAAAGAGACATTTGCAGCCAGAGAGGGGTGGTTGAACAGATTTGAAAGGAGATATGGAATTAGACAGCTAAAACTTTGTGAGGAGCACCTGAGTGCTGCCGATGAGGACATTTCACCTTTTATAGAGAAGCTGAAAGCTATTATTGAGAGTGAGTGTCTTGTGCCAGAACAACTGTTTAACGCTGATGAGACTGGCCTCTACTAGAAATGTCTCCCAGACCGCACATTAGCCCATGGATCAGAACTAGATGCCCCAGGGTTCAAAAAGCAAAAAGAGCGTGTCATGATTCTGGGTTGTGTTAATGCAGCAGGGCATAAAATGAAACTGGTGCTGGTCAATAAATCACAGGAGCCAAGGTGTTTTAAACATCTCAGCATGGCATCACTACCCATGCAATATGAATCACAGCAAGATGCTTGGATGGATGTGAGCATTTTCACCCGCTGGTTTTCTACAAACTTTGTCCCCCAAGTCAAGCAATACCTGCGCTCACAATGGCTGCCACTTACATCAATTTTGTTAATGGATAACTCCCCCACACACCCTGAAATCCCAGAGGCTTTTTTTTTACCAGCAAACACATCAAGACTCCAGCCTTGCGATCAAGGTGTGCTTGAGATCTTCAAGTGTGGGTACCTCAAAAAATTGCTACAGACTGTTTTGGCTGAAGAAAATGAGCAACCCCCCAATGGCATCATAAAATCAGTAACCTTGAAAGATGTCATTTACATGGCTTTGGAGGCATGGGACAATGTCCGACCAGAGAGCATCAAGAAATCATGGATTAAATCGGGAATAAAAACCTGCAGTTCTGATGGGGGATCTGACAATGTCACTCACCAGAATGAAATGACAGAAATTGCTGCAGATGATGTCACAGCTGAGTTAACAGCACTCACTTCTTCACTGCCACAGAACCTGACTGAGCAAGAAATCTCTGACTGGGTAAGCTGTGACTCTGAAGACAAGGGTCACGAGGTGCTGTCCGACGATGCCATCGTCAACCTAGTTATGCAGCCAGAGGAGCCATTACCAGACTCAGAGGATGAGGAAGAAGAGCAACAACCACACATTGTTCCACCTACACATGGTGAGGTAGATGATATGCTGGGGAAATGCATTTTATATTTAGAAAGCCAGCCTAACTGTGACAATGTGCAGGTCATGTTACTACAGTACATGAAGCTGCATACTGCCTGCAAACAGCTAGACAGTTGCAAACAGTGGTCAATGACTGATTTTTTAAAATTACCTCTTTTATAGCATGTCAATATTTATTTAGGGCATAATTTATTGAAAGCAAATGCCACAGTAAGCCAAAAGCTACATGCAACAAGCGTTCCCGACCGGTTTCGTGCTACCAGCACATCATCAGGGGGTGGTATCTTGTAAAAACAAACTTGTATAAATAGAGATGGATGACAGCTACACATACTAAGGTAGAAATTGCTAGTACACATATGATTATGCTGGCAACATTCATTTTTCACATAAACATCAATTGACTTTTTATATATGTTTCACTGAAAAATCAGCAATTAATGTGTTAGCATATACCTTGCTTTAGAAAACAGCCATATATGTTATAGGCTCTAATGTGTTAGAGTTTCCCTATTTATAAGAATAGACACAATTAAAATACAGCATCACTGGTGATATCAAATTCAGGGAGTGTAGTACCTTCACTAGCTGCAATAGTGTAAAAAACTATAAAATCAGAGACTTTATCACTTGCAGCACTCTAAATGTAGTTCATTTGGCCACATGCCAATGTGGCGCTTTTTATGTAGGCAAAACTACAACAGCATTGAAGGTACGTATGGGTGAACATTTACGCTCTATTGCTAATAAAGATTCTAGAATTGCACTTGCCATTCATTGTGACATGGACAGAATTAAGCAATTGGAACATACGTTCAGATTCTGTGGTACAGAGGTTGTGAAATGGGGCCCCCGTCGGGGTGATTTGGATGCAAAATTGAAATATAGAGAATCTTATTGGATCTATACCCTGGGGGCCCTTGTGGCTCCTGGTATGAATGGTAAGACTGATTTATTAACCTGTTTACAGAAAAGATAACCCCTTCCCTATGTCTGGAGCTTATATGTATTTTTATACATATATATGATCTGTATTTTGGGATTATATGGTTTGGTGACAATTTTCCCTTTTACCTTTCCTCTCTTTTTTGTTTTTTCCCACTTCTCTTCCCTTCCTTCCCCATCCCACCCCACCCCTTCCCCTTTTGATTCTTTCTTTTTCTTTCTTCCTTCTTTTCTTCTTTTCTTCCTCCTCCCTCCCCATCCCTTCCTCCCTTCTCCCCCCAATACATCCTCCACCTTGTTGTTTTGGTCATCCTTAGACTGTTATCGACTTATATATTGGTTCTCTCATTTTTTCTCATCTTTTTGATGGTAATATTTAATATTCTTTATTAAGTTGCTTATTGTATATGCATCATCTTACCATGATTACTGTTGTCATTTTTTTCACAGATAAATCTGATGATTAATAATCCCATGCCATGGAACATTGTGTATCCCGGTGGCTGGGAGATGTTCTCCTATCTAGTATAGTATTATTATGAATTCTGCAAATAATCTTTTAGTGTTTTGAATTTGATATCACCAGTGCTGCTGTATTTTAATTGTGTCTATTCTTATAAATAGGGAAACTCTAACACATTAGAGCCTATAACATGTATGGCTGTTTTCTAAAGCAAGGTATATGCTAACACATCAATTGCTGATTTTTCAGTAACACATATAAAGTCAATTGATGTTTATGTGAAAAATGAATGTTGCCAGCATAATCACATGCGTACTAGCAATTTCTACCTTGGTATGTGTAGCTTTAATCCATCTCTATTTATACAAGTTTGTTTTTACAAGATATCACCCCCTGATGACATGCTGGTAGCACGAAACTGGTCAGGAATGCTTGTTGCATGTAGCTTTTGGCTTATTGTGGCGTTTGCTTTTAATAAATTATACCCTGTATATGCGCCTAGCTGAGGAGTGCTGAGTTTTGTTTGCTTTCCTCAAAGTTAATTACTCTAGCACCCTCGTTTAGCGGTTGAGTTGTTTTCTGTTGTTGCTTTTTTTCAATATTTATTCATAATTATGTATGGTGTTTTCCACTATTTATTGTGTTTTCCTCTGTTTGTAACTTTTTAAAATGCATCACAAACTGATTAAAGTGCTATAGACTTTCATATTGTATGTTTCGGTTGCATTCTGTAATCAATTATGCTATACTTTCTCTTAACTGACCACCCGTTTATCCAAACTTATTTTGTGTCTCTCATGCAGTTCAGATAAACAGGGTTGGACTGTATTTAATTCCAGGAAGAATGGCTGGGTTTATTCAATGGACATAATTTTTATCCCACCTCACTTCTTCATACAATACTCAATGCAATAATCAAGCCAGATCTTGTCAGACTTTCTTCAGCTGCCTCGGAAAGAGGTCGGGGGAGGGGGGGTTGTGTCACTGAGAGGCTGGCGTTAGGCTGAGAAACACTGGTATGGCTCATTCCATGCCAGTGTCCCACTACGAAAGCATCTGCCTTTTGCAAATTACTACTGAACAGGATTTTACTTAGTGCATGGGCTAAATGACTTATATTAGCTTTTCATTATACAAGTAGAAGAAATAGTACACAGTATGGGAAGTGGCCCAAAAACATCACAGCTCAAAAAAAAAACTATTACAGCAAATAGTTTTTGTACAGTTACTCCACTTGCTTTAGTTTTTTATTTATTTATTTTTATTTTTTTTTGTTTTTATTGAGGATTCAGAAGAAATACCTTTGAGTCAAAGACTCGTTTTCAAAGGTTCCATGTCACAGAAAGTAAACATATAATACAACAGTACAGAGCAATACAGAAGTGGTACACAAACAAAACAACCAAAATACAGTAAAAGGCTAACTTTAGGTACTAGTGAGTTCATGGTATCAGTCTCATGTACGGATACATATATAATCCCCACTAAGGAGCTAAATCAGAGAGTTCAGGTTTGTAAGGTGGAGATAAGCTGGCCAGAGGCCTTAGTCAAAGGGGGGAGAGGGGCAGGGCAGGGTTCAGTGGCAATCACAGAGGTTAGAGGACTGGAGATGATTCATAAGGTAGGCTTTGTAGGGGCCAATTCTATACACGTTTACAAGAGAGTTGGGCAGGTTATTTACCCAGGAGGGGGCTCTGTAACTAAAGGACCTTTGGAATTGGGAGGTACAGCAATGGGGAACCGTGCAGAGTTGCCTGCTTGAGTTTCGGATGTGCTTGTGGGATGGGGACTGTTGGATTAGAGGTTAGAGACTTTGGGGGGGACAAGACTGAGGGTGATCTTTTTGGCCATGAGGCAAGTGTGAAACCTGATTCTGTTATCAAGGTTTAGCCAGTTAGTAGTATTATATAGAGAGCAGGTGTGGGTGAGACAGTCACAGCACAGTATAAGGTGACAGGCTTTGTTGAGGGAGAGATGGAGCCTGGAGAGAGCCGAGGTGTTTGCCAAGCTATAGATTAGTATACCAAAATTGAGAAGGGAGAGGACCGAGGAGGAAACAGCTAGGCAAAGGGCATTGGGAGTAAGACAATGTTTAAACTGATAAAGGATGCCAAGCCGGGTATTGAGGGCAGTTGCCAGTTGGTGAATGTGTTGGTGGAAGTTTAGAGCCAGGTCAAGTGTGATGCCCAGGTATTTAAAAGAGTCCACTTGTTCAAGTGGGGTCAGGTTGGCAGTTAGGACTTGGGGCAGTGGTTTTTCTTGGAATTTAGTGGGTGTGAGAAAAAATGACTTCAGTCTTCTTATAGTTTAGAATAAAGCAAAGCATTGTGAGGTGAACCACTTTTCAGCATCACTGAAGGAGGATTGGAGGGAGAGGTGTAGCTGAGTGGGGTCAGGATTGGAGGAGTATAGGACAGCATCATCCGCATATAGTAGAAGGTTGCCAGAGCAGGACAGAGGGAGGGAGTTGAGGAAGAGACTGAATAATAACGGTCCGAGGATGGACCCTTGTGGGACCCCAGAGTGGACTGGCAGCCTGTTGGATAAGGGTGACCCAATTCTGACCTGCTGGAAGTGATCTGACAAGTAGCCAGTGAAACAGCAGAGGGCGTCACGGGAGAAGCCAAGATTGGAGAGGGTAGCTGGCAAGATGGAGTGGTTGACGGTGTTAAATGCCTTAGTGAGGTCAATGAAGACTGTACCAGTGATATGACATCTGTCTAAGGCTGAGTGGACATGGGTGGTAAATAAGTAAGTAAGTAAAATTTTATTTTTGAGCGGTTTTCAAAACCAAAGCGCCGTACAGAATTTAAAACAACACTTTAAAAACAACAATAATTAAATCATTCTCCAAATGCTTTAGCTCTGATTTAAAACTCTCAACAGTCAGGCATTCTCATTTCCAATGAGGTAGAGAATTCCACAGAGTAGGGGCAGTATAAGAGAATGCACATGCCCCTAATGTCTTCAAATGAACCCTGGGAATCTCTAGCAATCCCTCGTCAGTGGATTGGAGTGAATGAGAGGGGCAGTACGGAGTATGGAGATCTTGCAGATATTGTTGTCCCTGTTCGTATAGGGCTTTATAGGTCAGTAATCTGACCTTAAAGGTGATCCGCCACTAAACTGGCAGCCAGTGCAGTCCGCACAGCACAGGCGTAATATGACTAGTTCTAGATGTCCTAGTCAACAGCCTGGCCACTGCATTCTCCACTAGCTGCAAGTGGCAGATATCACCCCCCAGTAGCCCTAGGTACAGGGCATTGCAGTAATCAAGGTGCGTGGTCAAGAAGGCATGGATCAAAATAGGAAGGTCAGCCAGAGGAACCGGGTGTTTCACCCGGGTGATATTCCTAAGGTGGTAAAAGGAAGACTTGACAACGGCAGACACCTACGATTTCAGTGTCAAACCGTCGTCAAGAATAACACCCAGATTATGCACCTGGTCTGAGGTCGAGAGCAGGACACCATCAAGCCATAAGCCCGACGGAACCCCAGCTCTATGACCCACCTCACGGTGACCCAGGTCTACAACCAACACCTCGACCTTATCTGGATTTAACCACAGCCAGCTAGCACTCATCCAGTCTTTGATTTCAGATAGACAGCTGTTAAGAATAGAGATCGCATCATCTTGTCCGAGAGTAAAGGACAGATAGAGCTGGGTATCATCTGCATAACAGTGAAAACCCAGACTGTATCACCTTATGATGTCTCCTAATGGCAACATATAACCTGCGAACAACATAGGTGCCAAAATGGAGCCCTGTTGTACTCCACAGGACAGAGAGATGGCATCAGAGGAATAAATTTGGTGACAACCCTCTGTGTCCGGCCTGTAAGGAAAGATAGAAACCAATGTAGAATTGTACCAGACACTCCACAAGGAAGCCACAGGCACTCCAAAAGCACACCATGATCCACAGTATCAAATGCTGTAGAGAGATCAAGAAGGACTAGAATAGTACAAGCCTTTCGATCTCTCACAATTAGGAGGTCATTTAAAACCTGGACAAGGGCAGTCTTGGTGCTATGTCTTCTCCTAAACCCTGACTGGAGAATATCATAGACATTGTGATTTGTAAGATGGTCGTCTAGCTGTATTGCAACCACCTTTTCAATAACCTTAACCACAAAGGGCGGGTTAGAGATAGGTCTGAAGTTAGCTAGACAGTCTGGGTTCAAGGAGGGTTTTTTGAGGAGTGGTCAAATGACCGCCTCCTTTAGGGGATCAGGGAAGACCCCCTGATCCAAAGACTTCCAGACAATTTCAGCAAGGATTGGGCAGATAACATCTACGCAACCTAATAATAGAGGTGTAGGGCCCGGATCCAAACTACATCTGGTTGGTCATAGAGTCTGAACAATCCTCACAATATCCATGAGTTCTGGCCTACTGAAGTTAAACCAGATAGCACAGGTGTTCATTTTGTCTCGCCGACCTCTGCAATCCCTTAAAGAGGGAGCTGGGCTGATGCCCTATCTAATGCTGGCAATCTTATCTGTGAAGAACCGAACAAGCTCATCACACTTTATTTGTGAAAAATCTCTTCCAGACTGCAGACAGAGTAGATTGCACAATCTGTTGATAGTCTGAAAGAGTTGAGCTGGTCAGTTCCGGGCAGCAGCAATCTCCCCGGACAGGAACTCTGCCTTCTTACAGGTGATTGCTGATTGATAAACACCGTACTGGTCCATCAGTCTAAGCCTGTCAGCATTCAGGCTGGATTTCCACCAAGCCCTCTCTAGCCTTCACCCCACTCTCCTCAGCTCCTTCAAGGACCCATCACACTAAGGGGTTCTCGGGCACTGAGTGAGTGGGCTAATGCGAACAGGAGCAGTTAAATCCAGGGCATCAACCACCACCTTATTATAGGCAAGTACGAGATTCCCATGACTCATGCACTCACTTGAAACACCCAATAGGTTTAGCACCACCAATAGGCCCTATGGGGTAACTCCCCTCAAAGGGTGGTATTGGACCATCTCCGTAGGAGCAGACCTATTTGCAGGTGCCCTGAAGCTGAATCTTATGGTGTGATGGTCCGTCCAGGCATTTGGTTCCACCCCCAAGTGCATGGTCTCCATCTCTAGGAGCAACACTAGGTCCAATGGGTGACCCACTACATGGGTAGCAGAGGAAACTACCTGTGTAAGGCCCAACATAGTCATAAGTTGTGAAATTGAGAAGGGCGGTAGTAGTACTGTATCCTTCATGAAAGCCATGTTGCTGTTTGTAAAGTATGTTGTGTTTGTTGAGATGTTCAGTTAGCTGATCAGAAACTATATGCTGTACAGCCCTAGATAGGGGAGGGAGAATTGAGATGGTGCAATAGTTGTTGGTGGTGGTGCGGTTCCTGCTGTTAAATATAGGGGTAATAGAGGCAGATTTCCCAGTGCATGGGGATTTTCCCAAGGCATAAAGATCAGTTGAGAATTTGGGTGAGGGGGATTAGTACCTCATGAAGAGTGAGCCAAAGAAGTCCCAGGTCTAAGGAGTCACTACTATATTTGGAGTGGCTTATGACTTTTTTGAGGTAAGGCTCAGCTGACCTAGAGGACATGCAGCATAGGTGGAAGGGAGGGTGTGCTGGGGGGAGGTGGTGGAGCAGGCAGTGTGTGGGTCAAAGACATTGTGGGGGAGGATGTGGCTGAGGTTGGTGAAGGTGTAGTTAAAGGCTATATCTATCCAGGTGGGGTCGGAGGTCAGGAACCCATCGATCAAGATCTGGTTAGGGGGCAGGTTTGGGGTCTTTGCCACAGATTTCCTTACTATTGTTCCAGAATTTATGCCCTGAACCCCAGGTAGTGGTTATGAAGGATTTGTAGAACTCAGCTTTGGCTTTGCGCAAGGCCCATGTACATTTGTTCTGGGCCACCCTGTACTTCTGTCTATCCGTTGACAGGCCAGTTTCATTGGAGAGGTGCCATAGGGAATCTCTGGTCCTCATCAGGGCAAGGAGATGATCTGAGACCCAGGGACTGGGTTGCCTTTGACCATCCATTTGGTAAGTGGGGCAAACGTGTCACAGATAGCATTAAAAAAATGAATGAAGAGATCAAGGTGTCTGTCAGGGTCTAGTGTATTTGTTATGAAAGACCAGTCCATCCTACTGAGATGAGCTTTCAGAAGGGCAAGCTTACTAGGGCCGAATTTGTGTCATAGGATTATTTTTGGAGGGGATTTGGGGGCTTTACAAGTCCAGGTGCAAAGAACAGGGGAGTGGTCACTAATCACATTTGGGAGCACAGTGGTGCTAGTGATTTTGAGGGGGGCAGTTTGTGAAGATGAGGTCCAGTAGGGAAGAGGTTCCCATGAGTTAGTTCAGTTGGGTGTGGGAGTGGACTACTTGTGCTAGGTCGTGAGGGGAGTGGACTACTTGTGTTAGGTTGTGGGATGTAGTAGCGTCGATGAAGGGGGTGGCAGACTTAGCTAGCCAATTGATATTGAAATTCCCAAGTATAATTTTTTCATTTTGAGATGGTAAGGTGACAAGGTAGGACATGAGAGAGTGGAAGGCCACCTTCTGGTACTTGGGGGGGAATGTATATGGTGGTGATGAACAGGGGTGTTTGGGATCTTCCAAGGGTATGTTTGAGTGTGAGGACCTGGGGATACAAGTTGGGGGGAGGGGAGAAGAGTAGCTGCCCATTCAGTGTGTCCTTGATGTAAATGGCACAGCCTCCCCCCACCCACCTTCCCCGCTGGTCAGCCCAGAAAACATTGTACCCAAGGAGGATTACCGAAGAATCTGGGATCCAGGGGGAGAGCCAGGTTTCACCCATGGCAATGACATTGGGCTGATGTTGCAGGACCCAACCCTGGTAGGAATCACATTTTTTAAATAAGCTGCAGACATTAAGGGTGGCAATGCACAACCCACTGGCATGGATGTATGAGGGTGTGGAGGCTGCGAGTGGTCTGGGGTTTAGGTGGATATTGCCAGACATAATAAGGAGGAGGACAAGGGACCCGAGGATAGGATTCCAGGACAGTGTTTTGGGGCAGTGGGATTTATGTGTTTGGGACCCTTTTGAGATAGAGAATGTGAGAATGGGAGGGTAAGTATATGGGAGGTAGCCAGGATAAGGAGCCGCAGTGAGGGTGGGGATGGCAGGATTGCGGATGTTAACTGTGGTGGCTGGGAGGTGTAGAGAGAGAAGAGCTACCATCAGCAGAGGCAGCAGATAGTTTGAGAATAGTGAATGCCTTGACAAGAGATCATTTGAGGTGCTGTAGGATAAACTGTCAGGGAAGGCATCCAGAAAGGCAGCAAGAAGTCAGCGCCATTGGAAGGAAGATACTCAGGAAAAATAGATGTGGGTGGTGTCAGCACAGGGAACAGCAGAGCGAGTAGGGAGAGGAATAACAGAGACATGGTAGAAATAAATAGTGGGAGGATGACTTGAGGAAGAGCCAGTAGTGGAAGAGGGAAATCTGAAAACTGCCCCTAGTGGTGAACGCATATAGGCTGCAAATGACTAAGTGGGCTGATTGGTTCATACAAGCCACAGACCCTATATAAGGGCAAGCTCACCAAGGGTGGTTGTGGGGGCAGTGGACAGCTGACGCAGAGTGTCGGTGGGGCCAATCTCTGCAAGTTCAGCAAGCGTGGCATTGGAGCTCCTTGGCCTGGTGAGCTTCCAGTTCCTCTACTCTGTTACTCTACTAACTTCAAATAAGGAAGAAAATGCTCACGAAAGAGACTTATCTCCTAGAGCCTCAGCCAGGTTTCTTCAATGATACTAACCCTTCCCCTTAGAAAAATGCAAACTGGCCAGCCCAGTGGCCCTGAGGGTTGAGGCACTGGATGTCACACTTCACCAGAGACCCTAGACTGAGCCGCAGGGGTGGTGAAATGAGCGTCCAGAGGACTGCTCTCCTCTCTCCTCTCTTGGGGGGAGGAAGACTAGTTGTCCCATTCACTGACTGCCCTCTGGTGGTTACTGGAGGTCAGTACAAGTCAGAAGCCTAGAAGCAGATATCTCTGTGTCAGAAGGGAGGGGGGCTGGGCAAAATAGGAAAAGTGAGCATGGCAGGCTCAATGATGGTCCTCCGCTCCCAATAGAGGTGCCCCAGATTGGGTCTCGGGGGGGGAGAGGGGAAGCCGGCAACCTCCTACTGGTCCTGCCATGGGGGGAAATTTGCAGAGGAACTACCGGGGAGTCTCCTAGCATGAGAGCAACAGGACCAGAGAAAGAGTCCCTCCATTTGGAGGATCATAGCTGCCTGCCAGGGCCCTGGGGGGCAAAAAAATGCTTAAGAAACAAAAAAGATGTGACCTAATGGGAACGCCAACTATCTTCCATTTTCATGGGGAGGGGGAGTCACTAAGCCAGCAGGCTGAACCAATTTTTCTAGGGGGAGGAGGGACTATTAGCTCAACTTTATCATGACAACTACCATTTATACCAGCTTTATGGCACCCGCCACCCAATTTGAGCCAAAGCGTGCTGATCTGCCACAATTTGGGGAAAAAAATAAAACATTTAAGATTTCAAACAGAACTGGCAATTTTTTAAAGCAGAAAAATCACTGGCCATATAAATGTCTTTGGGAGACCTCTCCCCCAAATTCTGTTTACTGCTGTCCTGGACAGGGCAGGGATGTACCCTCCCATCCCTTCACCCTCTCATGCCAGCACTTCCACTGCTGCCCAGCCAGGGAGGACTGAGACTTTCCCCTAATGGATGGGCTCCCCTCAGGGAGAAACTGAGCTCACTCTGAGCCCTGACTGAGATGTACGGGCAGTTGTTTCTGTGGGTCAGTGGATCACAGGCTTCATTCTGCACCTGCCAAAGCATTCTCCTTGCATGGTTTCTCCTGGAGGCGTGGACATGCAGTGATGCCAGCACACAGCTCTGTATGCTCCTGTGCACATCCTGCAGACGTCTGCTGCAGCCTCCACCCTTTCTTTGTGTGGACTCAGCCTGTGTACACCCAGTCTCACCTGGGTGGCATTAGAGTGCCAGGTGCTCTCTGCCCCACCCCCCGGAGGGGAGGCATGCTATCCATGGCTCATTCCCTAACCTTGGTCATCAGTGTTGCAAGCACCATCACTGCACTGGGGAGCTGGCTGTGGAAGGGTTGTTGGTGAGATCAATCAGAACACTAATAAAAGAGGTTAAGGGTCATTTTTGAGTGGTGTATTGTTACAAATGATACACATTTTAATTTTGACACACCTTTTCTTCTCCCTTGGTGTTTATAGGTCCCAGTGTTTCGACAGTGTTACACAGATGCTTCATAAATATGTATACAACTCAACATTATGACCCATTACTTTTCCCATACAACCCCTATGTTTTAGGCCCAATTGGTCACTTTCAAACACAGGCAAATCTCTGAAATGAACCCTGCAGAGGCATACAGAACACTAGAGCTGGGCTGCCAAAGGCACTACCAATGAAGTCCATGTTAGTCAACTGCACTTCTATGCCAGGGCTTCAGGCTACAGAATATTGAGTCTAAAAAGCAGCAACACCCTACAATGAGGGAGCGATGAGGGACAGAGTGAAGAGCAGAGAGCTCAAGGAGGGCTAAACAGAATGTGGTAGAGGGAAGGAGAGAGAGGAAAGATGGTAACAGAACGAAGAGAAGTTGGGGGAGGGAGAAGAGCAAGGCCACTTACTTTGGTAAAGGACAAAGAAATGCACAGAAAGCAGGGATGTCACAGTATCACAGTTTTATGGAATACTGCAGTATTGAAAGTCAGAGTATTTATACTGTGGGTGATTTCTGATACTGCAATAACTGTGGTTCACATCATACTTTAGTATTCACACTTTTCAACTTTATTTTCAGGGACAATTGTCCTTCCATGCCAGCTCTCCCTGATGCAAGAGTTTGGAAAGAACTCTTTTTTTTTATATGTCTGTTTATCCTCCCCCCTCCCCAGACTCAGCTTCATCAGGAGCACCTATGGATTCAGCCCCCACCTTTTCCATCTACCTTCACCCTTCTTGCTCACCCCATGGAGCCACGGTTTTCCCCCAAGTGGGAACAAGGTGGGACAGCTACACCCTGACAATTCAGATTTAATCAGGAGCTGGAATGGAGGTCGGTGCAGGGCCATAAGGGGTCTGATCCTGGTGCTCCATCTCCCTGAAGCCTGGAGAGCTTTTTCCATTTTCTTCCCTTGAGGTGTGCCCCGATGTCAAGGCGCTACGTGCCGATGTCCACCCTACGTCATGGATTAGCCTCTTCTGCAACTGCAGGACTTGTCATACCCCGAGCCTCCACTTGGGGTCAGGCAAACTGTGGACCTTGTCCCCCACTCCCCCTGGAGAAGGCGAGCAGTTGTGGGATGCTCAAACCTTCTCCCCTGGCCAGCCCTCCAGCGGCCCGGGCTCGTTCCCGAACCTGGGTCACTGGCATCTCAGATGGAAATCCAACCTCTGAGCCAGTGGGCCAGCCTAAGTCTTCTTTTTTTGTATTTATTTCATACTATGACATCCCTAACAGAAAGGAGAGGGGCGCAAGAAAGGGTAACAAAAGTTGGCAGAAAGAAAAGCTGGGGACAGAATGACAGGGGACTGGAGAGAGAGAGAAACCAAAGGGCACAGAATAATGGGGTTAGAGAGATCAAAGATTAGCAAAGTGACAAGAAAGGTGCTCAAGAACTCAAAGGCTTGCATTAACCCTCTACTGAAAGTAGTGCTTCTGCACTGACCCTGCATATGGAAAGGTTTTCATGGATTTCATTAGCAGAAAAAGTACCCCGTAATGTTTTACAAGAATACTAGAGCAAATTACTGACCCCAGGATTCTCTGGAGTGACCCCTAACTTTTGAAGGAGAGGGTAAATCTGACCCCCACTTTACTAGTGCTAATGCAAGCCATGAGAGCTACTGTATTAAATTCACACCCATCATATTTAGCGGTCCAAGAAAAACAGCCATTCATTTAACAGCCAACTTTTTCGATCAGAATATCTGAAATCCCAGCTCGTAGACTTCATCACCAATTTTCTAAATCTTAATACCCCCACTATGTCCAAGTTAGATATTTTATGCGGTGCTTTTAAATGTTCAGTGAGGGAAGGAATAATCCGTATGGCCACAGTTAAAAAAAAGATCACCTCCAAGGTAACCTCTGCTCTGTTCCAAGATATTAGGAATTCAGAACTAGCACTTTCTACTGACTCCACCACAGATGAGATTAAGGCCTTAGAAATTCTAAGAGATCGATATAATTCACTCTTAACTGAACATGCAGAATATCTCCTTATATGCTCCCAAATTCACTACTTCAATCAGGGGGATAAGGCAGGAAAACTCTTGGCTCTACGACTCAAGGCACAGGCCTCTGACAGAATAGTTCAAAGTATTCAAAAACCTGGAGAACAAATTGTTACTTCCCCTAGAGATACAATAAACTGTTTCCAGGAATATTATAAAACCTTATATTCCCAGTCTTCCTCTTCTTTCTGCCCAGAAATGGTAGACCAGTTTTTACAACCAATTCAACTTCCGCAACTTAATGATAGTCAAGCAAATTCACTTAAGACACCTATTTCCCATGACAAAATAAATATGGTCATTGATTCTCTTCCTTCAGACAAATCCCCAGGACCAGACGGTTACACCATAGAATTCTTTAAACATTTTAAAGCACAACTAGTACCAATTCTCCTAGATACTTATAATTATATGTTTAATCAAGGTATCTCAGATCGTTCCCTATCTGAAGCCACAGTTGTGGTTCTTCTTAAACCCAATAGGGACTCTCTTCAAATTATTAACTATCACCCAATCTCTTTAATCAACGTGGATATGAAAATACTTGCCAAGATCCTGGCTACTAGGTTGACTAAAGTGTGGCAAAGTCTCATAAGTAGAGAACAAGTTGACTTCATCGCAGGGCAGGTGTCTCCTGATCACACGTGCAAATTGGTCTGTTTGATCTCTGCATCCAGGGAGTCCCGAATTCCATCAGCCTTGGTCTCCCTGGATGCAGAGAAAGCATTTGACAGGGTCTCCTGGGACTATCTATTTTACCTGTTACAGCACTATAACATACCAGTGCAGTATATCAAATGGATTAAGATTCTTTATACTCAACCCTCCGCATGTATACTTTGTAATGGGCACCTATCACAATCTTTTTATTTGCAGCAAGGTACCAGACAGGGATGTCCACTTTCCCCCTTTTTGTTTGATTTATATCTGGAACTGCTTATTAGACATATCAATAATTCCCCCGACATCTCTGGCATTTCTATTGGACTTAATCAGTATAAAATTTGGTGTATGCTGATGATATTTTACTCCATGTTGCATACCCCTCAAAATCAATTACTGCAATGCTTGAACTTATTAGGGAATTTGGCTAATTTTCTAATTACAAGCTTAATATAGCGAAGACAGAATTAGTTCCTTTAAATGTCCACACATTCCCAGCAGATGTCGCTCATTTAGGGCTCCGTTGGACTAAAGAAAAACTAAAATTTCTGGGGATATATCTCTCTTGTTCTGAAGTCAAAATGAAGCAATATAATCTTGATAAAGTCCTTGCTCAAATCAAAATAAATCTTTCCCTTTGGGCTATGCTTCCACTTTCTCTCTGGGAGCATGTAAATGTACTGAAAATGAATGTTCTTCCACGAATTCTGTACCTCTTACAGATGACGTGTCTCTTCCTACCAAAAATTTGGTTTACGCAAATTAACAGACTTATATCCAATTTCCTATGGTGCAGCAAGACACCCCGGCAGGCTCTCTTTAAACTGCAAAGGAGCAAAGCAAATGGAGGTCTACAACTTCCAGATTTGCTTCTTTATCAGTTCTCCATTACATGTTCAATTCTTACACACTGGAGGAAGGCTGGGCCACCCACTGAGCAGATCCAATATCAACCTTTGTGGCTTCAAATAGAAAAGACCCTTGTCTCTCCATATACTATATCTCTCAATACTCTTATTTTTTCTTCTTCTAAGAATTTAATGAAAAGTTTTAGGAATCTACCCATAGAGATAACACTTCATGTGAACTATGCAATACATTCCAGATATCCTTGCTAAAAGATGTCTCCCAGCCTATATGTGGTAATCTAAATTTCAAGATCGGGGGTCTGCTCCTTCCATATAACTTTTGGCCAGGGAATACTCAGCTTAAAGTTATAGACTTATTACAGGAACATAAACTGATGTCATTCCAAACAGCTTGAGCACAGTTTAACTTCTCTAATTCTTTTTGCTTTGAGTACATCCAACTACAACATATGCTTCTACAACATTTTGGAATTGGGTCTTGGGCACAGTACTTAACAGGCCCATTTCTCCCGGCTATTTGCAATTTACCCTCATCCCATCTTGTCTTCTTATCTCTTTTCTCTACCACCTCCTAAGGGATGGCATAGAGGAACTGTGAGGAGCACCATGCTATGTCTGGGACCAGGTACTACCCTCAGAATCCCCAACACCATGACCATGGATCTGAAATCTGGTCACAACTATATCAAGAATTAAAGTGGATTAGATACCACATTCTACAATTTTATGTAATACATGATCTATACTATACTCCTGCCAGACAATACCAAATGGGGAAGCTTCCTTCACATCTTTGCTCTCATTGCAAGGAATGTCCTGGCATGCTACTGCACATTCTATGGGAATGTAATAAAGTCACACCCTTCTGGTCCGTTATTAAGTCTAATTTGGATCCCCTATTAGGTCTATCTGAAGCCTTTAGACCAGAAATTTGTATAATAGGGGATAATGGGGACTGTTTAATTGGTAATCAATTAAAACACATGGCATTGGTTTCCCTATGCGCCAAGAAGGTAATCATGCACCATTGGCTGGATCAGAGCATTCCCACATATACAGCATGGTTAAAAGAGACGCTCTTTGCTTTACAAGCAGAAAGCATGATTGCCCGAATAATGAAGAGGCCACAATATTACCAGAAAGTATGGGCCCGCTTACATACTTTATTAACTATTTAATGGAATATATTCTGTACCGTAAGGTACAGAATATAACACATTTTTCAAACCACTATTAGAAAAAATCTCAATATTAATGTAGGCCTTCTCTAGTACTTGTATCCTGGGCTAATGAAACTCTAGGCCAATATCACTGCATACCTGAGGGGTTATGGTTGGGGGGAGAGGGCTTAAGGGGGAGGATGGTGGGCGGAATAGGAGGACAAATAAGTGCATGTTTCCTAAGTTGTGAAGTGATTTGTAGAGAGAATTATAGTAATAATTATCACCCATCAGATTTTTATGTGATTACTTAACATCGTAGACATTCTCCAACTTACATTATTGGCTTGTGGTAATGAAACATGCAATCTTCTCTGTTAAATGTCTATAATGAACGATATGCAAAATCTTCTTAACAGTAAAACATAGTCAATCTGAAAAAAAAAACGGCCATTCACTTCTTCTTATTTGCACTGGTGGAACACTAGTGCAGCTATTGCATAGTGAATACAAAATCACACATGCCCACACAATGCAAAGCATCATGGGCTGCATATGCAAATCACCACAGAATGTTATGCTGGTCCAACTTTAAGCAGAATTGCATGGTGCCGAAAGGCCTCTCACACAGTTTTCAAAGGGTGCTAACAGAAGACATAGACAGTGTTTCGTCCTACCAGGACTCATCAGTATGCCTCATCTGTTTGACACCCCAGTGGAATGGACCAGCTACCCTAAGACAGTGTGTCTTGGATATGTTGTGGTGAACCCATTAAAATAAAAAAATATTTAAAAGACAAAGAACCTCTGTGCGCAAACACTGAGGCAAGGGTTACCCCAAAGGGCATTTGGCTGGGAAGCCAAGTTTCAAGAAAATACAAAATCACACATGCATAGTGCATAGTGACTTACCTAATATTCACTATTTTCACGCCAATATGAAACCAGCGGATATAGTGAAAAAACTGTGAATATTTTCTGTTATACAGTATTATGACAACTTAAAATATAACTATAGGAAAAATATAAACACATGGGCCCGAATATTCAAACTGTTCCATTCTGAGGCACAAGCCCTTGCGCTGCTCAAAATAGTTGCGCAGGGGTGTGGCCGGGGCGATATTCAAAGGAGTTGCGCTATTGAGCAACTCCTTTGAATATCACCCTCCAGCCACAGCCACTGTGCATGGCACAGTGGAACTTGTGCCACCGCAAGTTGTCAGAGTTGAGCATTAAACTTGTGGTGGCGAAGTACCATTGCGCCATCATAAATTTCCGATATTCAAAAGGTGACATGCAAATGGGGCCATAATTCATTCACAAGGCGCGGGGGCCATTTGCATGTGATTATAACCCCATTGCATGCCATTAACGCAGAAGTGCGCCGATCGAGGACTTGCGCCTGGCCGCCCCTACCAGGCAGCAGCCGCCGGGACCGGCGCACCCTGCACAGCTCCGATCGCGGGCAGTATGTAATAGACAACACCAGCCCCCCGACATCTCCTGATGCCCGATCGTGGGCAGTATGTATCAAGACAACCCCCAGTGCCCGATCGCGGGCTGGATGTAAAGCCCCCAACCGAATATCTCCCTGGTGGTCAGTGGACCATAATGCCCGATCGCCGGGCAGAATGTCAGTAAACAACCCCCAAACATCTCCTGGTGTCTAATGTCCCTCCACCCACCCACCCATGAAGCCCTCCACCTGCTCCCCGGCGGCGGCGGTAGCAGCATCCACCCGCCTGCTGCCCTTGCCCGTAACTGACTGTCGGTAGGGCTGCTGCGCCCATTGGGGCAGAGGGATCGAGAGCCATTTCCATGTTAAACTCGAGAATTTTTTCACCTTAATAACTTTTGCAACTGTTTCATGGATTTGCCTGAAATTTGGAACGATATGATCAAGACCCCATGGCCTTGGGATCTGCCAAGTTTTGTACTGATTGGATATACGGTTGCGGAGTTATTAAGTGTGATCTGTGCGCGCATTTACGCTTTTCTGGAATTCTGTGGTCACGCCTACAGGTCGTATGGTTTGCATGACCAGCCCAAAATCTTCAGGGAACATGCAGCCAGGGTCCCTGATGTGCCTTTTGAGATTTCATGAAAAAATATTAAACGGTTCAAAAGTTATTCAAAAAACAGTTTCCCATTATAAGTCAATGGGAAAAGTTAACAAAAACTTCAACACTTTCGCAAATGCATTTTTACTTTTGCAAATGGGCCTGTTACTTTTGCAAATCGGCCATTTTGTTTTCAGTTGGTGATCAGAAAATGGTTGGCATTTAAATTTGGGACCCTCTAGCAACCTAATTTTTTTGTGTATTCACCTAGTCGGGCCCTGAGGATGCTTGCCATGTCTTTATTTTGTGTAAAACACCCCAGAAATATGTTTTTCAAATTTCTGAAAAGTATCACCGCAAATTACTGTGGTTTTATTTAAAATGTCGCAAATTTTGCGAAAGCTACAAATTAAGTATAGTAGTTTTCTAGTCTGTGGGAAATGACAGCAATTCTTGGCACTGCGCTGCAAAGAACCGCTGGGAGTTTTGAGCTGAAATTTGAGGAACGGAGCCGACATCTCACAGATGTGCCTTTCAGTGTTGTATTGAAAAATATTACATGGCAGCAAAGTTACGGCACTCCAAAGTTGACAGTTTTTCCCATAGGATAACATTACGGAGCCCGACGACATATAGAAACTTTAGGCACCCTGCTGCAAAATAACGGTTTGGTCTTTTTCCTGAAATTTGAGGGAAGACAGCCAACAGCCCGTAGATGTGCCTTTCAGTAGTTTGGTGAAAAATATCACCAGTGCAAAGTTACTGCACTCCAAAGTTGACATTTTTTCATAGGATAACATTACGGCGCCTAACGCTAACAGAAATCCTTTTGGATCCCTGCTGTAAAATAACGGTTTGGTCTTTTTTCCTAAAATTTGAAGGAAGACAGCCAACAGCCCACAGATGTGCCTTTCAGTGGTTTGGTGAAAAACATTACAGGGAGGCAAAAGTTATGGCACTCTGATCTTCTTTTCCCCATAGATAACATTACGGCGTTCACAGATTTTTCAGGGCCCGATCTCGAAACGGTGCGTAGATAATGGACTTTCGTCAGAAAATTCTTAGCCCCCTACTGGGGATAAGATTCAAATTAGCCAGGACAGTTGTAAATAATATGACTTTTAAATTTTGTTTCTATGTCGTACGGTTCCTGAGATATAATGTATTTAGTATTCCAAGATCTCATTTTCTGCAATCGATACTCATTATTTTGCATACATTATTTGTAATCACTGTCTTTCTCAATGCAGGTTTTGGGAAACCAGCCTATGCACTTACATTACTGTTACTGTTGCCCTTTCCGCTTGCGGTTCCAGACCTGCTTCACCATCGTTGACGTCATGCCACCATGTGTGTTATCCTTTATGCTTTCATTTGCTCTTACGTTTCTGTTATTTTTGCCATTTTCTGTCTACAGTACTGTTTATCTTTCTGTTTCACTTTACATCACCATGCCCATTGACATTTCTGTTTGCAGGCACCATGTTACTATGTGACAACACATCATGTGGCAGACCATTCCCGTCTACGCCACCATGTGCGTTACCCTTTCTGTTCTCATTCGCGCTTGTGTTACCATGTGCGCCACTGTTAGCATTTCTGTTTGCGTTGCTGTCCCTGTTAGTATGCCACAAGACATCATGTGGCGGGAGTGCGGGGCTTCCGCCACCAAGAGATTATGGTGGAAGCGCTGGGCCCAGAGGGCACCGCGCTTCCCGCTGCTGCATTACATTCACTATTTCTTGTTATCATTCTCAAAAGAAGGGAAATTAGAGGCAAAAAATCAGTTTAATGCATTAGTTAGAGTTGTTCCTGGCGACAAAAGTGAGGAAATTCGCTGTTAGGGTTGAAAAACCCTTGCACCCCACCCGGCATTGGGGTGTGCATTGGGATCATGAGTCCTAACCTCACCCCATTCTCCTACACTTCTGCTGCTTTACACAGGTCATGGGGTGAGAGTTAGGGCTGATGATCCAATGCATACCCCAATGCCACCACGCAACGCATCATCCTATGCGTTTCATTTGCGCTGCGCTTTGTTACTTTTTTGCCATTTGTGTGTACCGTGACTGTTTCTCTTTCTGTTTCACTTTCGTCACCATGCCCATTGACATTTCCATTTACAGGCACTATGTTACTATGTGACCAGACATCACGCGGCACACCGTTCCCGTCTACGCCACCGTGTGCGTTACCCTTTCTGTTATCATTCGCGCTTGTGTTACCATGTGTGCCACTGTTAGCATTTCTGTTTGCATTGCTGCTCCTGTTACTATGCCACAAGACATCATGTGGCGGGAGCCGGGGCCCAAAGGGCCCCGCGTGCCCGCCACCACATTACATTCACTATTTCTCAATATCATTCTCAAAAAAAAGGGAAATTAGAGGCAAAAAACTCCATTTAATGCATTAGTTAGGGTTGTTCCACAGCGACAAAAGTGAGGAAATTCACTGTTAGGGTTGAAAACCCTAACTCCGAATTCACCCCCAGCACCACACACACACAGACACACACACACATTCAAGTATGGGGGAGGACCAAGTCAACACAACCAATGACAGACATCCAGCAGCAGGTGACAGAAATAACAAACAATTGTCTAAATGTACTCGAGACATCCCCACCCACCTGACCAGGTACTGCATGCTCAGTGGAGATCAACAGCAAAACTGAGGCCATGTACACCAAACGTACACATCCCTGATTGCAGCTGCACAGCGTACCACACTTAGTAGTTGCATGGCCTTCCTACCGATGCCCACACCACATCACAAATGGTACTGTGCCGTTATTCAATATAAATGCTGAAGGTGCATGATGACAGTTGTAGAAAGGTTTTAACACTACTGAGTATACATTAATTAAGAGAAGCACATGAATTAACTACAAGACACTAGCATGCTCAAGATAAAAGTAGTGATACATTTAGTAGGTGATTTACATAGTAGTACATTTACTGCAATGGTTTACTCAACATAGAGAGGCTGATGTAAACGTGATGAAAAGCATTGCCTGTTCAACGCTGTGAAATTGGTACTGCCAGTATCACATGCATTCTTACTGATGAAGGTGTACTGCTGATGTACATACATAGACCTTCAGTGTGTTTCAATACTAAAGATGCAGTAAGTATTCTTTGTAAGAAAGATTGTAATTGCATGGATCAGGCCAAGCAACTTAAATATCATAGCACTACTGAGCCAACAATGATGTACCTGTATCGGACGTGTATATAGGATAGATTTTCCTGTAGGCACTTACTGAGTATGTTGTACCTGATAAAGACAATCTCATTGCATCTGTGATGACTAACTTCTTCAAATAGTAATACATTTGCTATTGTTGCAATGAGTGATCTATGCCACTTATGGACACAGTGTGATTTTTTAACAGTTGTTTCATACTCAGGCTGTATGCCTACTGTTTGGGTTTGCCACACTTCTGTCACTGATGCTATCAAAGTGATAACTATATTAATTCTGCTACAACAGGAATCAAGTAGGTATGGTGTAGATATAAACAGAATGTCTTTTAGTATTGATTTAACTCATAATGGGGTAAATGTACTAGGACAGCAGGGGTTATCCTCTATCACTGAGTCTGTCAGTTATAATCACACTAGGGTTTCGATGACTGTAATGATCAAGTTACACTGTTCATCTTCATGAGTTCATATTCACAGCCATTCTCCAGCAACTAGACAGTGTATGGTGTAACTGGGTGGACACTGTGTTGCAAAGCTGCTGCAGTGCTTAGCAGAGGAGAGTATCTACTCAAAAAGACAATTAAGCTATAAGGCATGACCAACAGTTATGTTAAATGGTCTGTTAATCACCCTGTAGGGGTTTAATGTTGAATGAGGCATATCCAAGTGCCACATGTCGCTGAACAGTGATAAACTGACCATTAACATAATACCTGGGAGTAGCTATTGCTATCATAATAAAACTGTTTTTAAACAACATTAAACCATGTTCATCATATGGTTAGGCTCTACATGTATGTTAATAAAAACTAAACATAAGGCTGTTACAATGTTTACAGTCAATTAGAAAGCTGCATTTCTCAAACCCTTGTTAAATCAGAGATATTATACCTGTACAACTCCTTGGTTTTGCTTAACTCTATTGCTCAGGTGGCCCTACAAGTGGTGTGGTGTGGTGTGGGGCATCGGTAGGTAAGGCCATGCAACTACTAAGTGTGGTACGTTGTGTGCAGCTGCAATCAGGGATGTGTATGTTTGCATGGCCTCAGTTTTGCTGTTGATCTCATTGAGCATCTAGTACCTGGTCAGGTGGGTGGAGATGTCTCGTACATTTAGACAATTGTTTGTTATTTCTGTCACCTGCTGCTGGATGTCTGTCATTGGTTGTGTTGACTTGGTCCTCCCCATACTTGAATGTGTGTGTGTGGTCTGTGTGTGTGTGTGGTGTTGGGGGTGAGTGGAGTTAGGGTTTTCAACCCTAACAGCGAATTTCCTCACTTTTGTCGCTGTGGAACAACCCTAACTAATGCATTAAACGGAGTTTTTTGCCTCTAATATATATATATATATACACACACACACACACAGCTATTTTCTCTCAATTCCAGATAGTTTCAATGTAGCAAAAATGGACCAGTTATGGTATATTTAAAATGCATTTGAATCCATGAATGAAAAATGTATCATTTTTGGGCATGAGAAATGTGTAGCACAATGCTGAATTCATAACAGTTGAGAGGTATGGACAGGTACAAGAGATAAGTAAGTTAGCAAGAATGCTATGCCTCGTGACAGGAAAGGATAGACTGCAAAATCATTAATTTGAGCCACAGGGACTGATGTACCATGACATCAACAGCTTGCACTGCAGGAGACAACAAGCTGTTATTCCTTTAGTCTGCAGCAGGTGCACATATGCACAGTAACAGTACATGACTTAACTCTGGAGTCTTGGGGAAAACATTTTAAGTTAGAACATTTTTTAAACATAACTCAGCTTGCATTTCAAAGATTTTCACTACTTTCCCTAGTTCTTTACTAGTGGGGCATTTTTCATGGAAAAAAGACATTTAGATGTGTTTAAATATAAGTGGAGGTCTGAAAGCACTTGTTTAGTTATTTACTTATTGAATGATTGATTTAACCAGATAAAGTGGACTAGGTTGTAAAGCCCTTTTTTCAACTATGCCTTGGTATAGAAATAAAAACTGCTACAATTTATAGTACATCACATCATCAGATACAAGGCAGATAGAATCAAACATCACAAAAGTTTCAATTATATATTATATGGCTAATGCCAATAACTCAGGGAGCACAAGACTTCTCAAAACATGATACTCCATGGTTAGTGATTGACAGCTGGAAAGAATCCGTGTATAAGCGTGGTTTACCACCACCTGTCAGTCACTAACAGTGGATTATCACAGAGCCACATAAAGCTGCACTTGCACCAATGCTAAGTTGCCTTGTATGTATTCTGTATGTTCTGTACTCTCCCGGGTCGTTCCTGAAAATAGGCATACTACTTGTCTAGTGTACCTACCCAGTAAACAAAAGCTAAATAAATAAATAAATGCTACAAAATGAAAAGAAAACTTCTTGTCAGACTGCAAGTGCACATCTCTACAAGACTGCAGGTCTTCACTGACTGCTGCTCTAAACGGATTTATGTGATGTGGGTGACTCCCCAAGGGCGAGTCCCCACAGAGTGACTGACAGCTGACGACTGCAGGAAAGGTGACCACACAATCTGGGCAAACACACGCAAAGGGCGTGTGTGCAAAAAGGGCGAACGCACCAATGGTCAACCGTTCAGAGAGTGGGCATCAAATGAGCTACTATGGGGAATAGGAAAGGGGCAGTGGGTGCCCGTACAGGGTGGCACCACTCATCTGCTGGGCATGGAGCCAGCCAGGAGTTTGTGGCATGCAGGCACAGATGCACAGGGACAGGAGTACATCCCCAGGTGGCAGGACATGGTGGGCACTAGCACTACCAGGCCATGGCTGGTCACACATGGAAGGTGAAGTTGTGTGCCAGCCCACAGAGGTAGTCATAATGGCTCCTGGGGTCAAACATGGTGACCACAGTGGCAATTCAGGTGTTCAAGTCCCAGTAGTGGCACCTGGCATGTGGCACCCCTGATGCTGACACCAACTGCTCTGAGTGAACCACGGCCAGCCACTCCTCCTCACGGAGGCAGTCCAGCAGCTGCCAGATACTGTGGTGGCACACACCGGTCCTTAGTATTAAATGCCTGGTGCCACCCCTCCACTGCATTATTTGTCCTGGCCAGGCCCTGGACAGTCGCCGCATGGCAGTTCCACTGCTCGATAGGGAATGTTGCATCCAGGCAGCTGGGCCAGGTGCTGGGGCGACCAACCCAGGTGTCCTCATAGTAGTCGAGGATCGGCTGGAGTACCTCCTTGTTCTGCACCATGTACTCACACTTTTGCATCTCTTGGAATACTGCTGGCACATCAGCAGGTGGTACAAATGCCAATGCCAGTAGCATCCGGAGGTGGAGGTCGAGGTCTGGGTCCATGGAGTATGGGTGCAGGACCTCACGGCACTGCTGTATCCTGCACCAGATGACCTGTGAATAGTGGAAGAAGCAGCCCCTAATTATGGCATCTGGGAAGGTGTTGGACACTGCACACCAGCTGGCACACTTGAAATCGAGCAGCACAGTGGTGGGGGTAAGTGACGGACGGAGAAGGCGTAGCTGCCCAGCAGCCACGTGTAGGTTTGTGCCCTTCCTGGTGCATGTGAGGGCATACACAGCTGGCAGGACTGCACCTAACTGGATGGCACATATGGTATAGAACTGCCTGAACGGTGTTGGGCATGCCCTGAAGGTTCCATCCATAAACCAGTCAAGGCGGTCTGCCAGCTGCTGCAGACCCCAGTCACTGGTATAGATCACAATCTGGTCCCACTCCTGGCCACTGTCATAAAGCAGGAACCAGCCCCCTTCCACCGTCATGGTGAACTTGGCCGGTATAGCCAGGTCGGTGACTGTGGCTGGTGTTGTGTGCCACCTCTGTGCCACATGTCACATGTGCTGCATGGTCCACTGCAGTAAGCGCACCACTGGCAGTCAACCCACAACAGCTGCTGGTATCCCCGAGGTGCTTGCCACAACTACTTGTGCAGCGCTGGCCATCGACCCCCTTACCCCGTCCAGTAGCATTCCCAGTACCCGGAGCACTCCAACGTCTTCTGCATTGGGAGCATGGCTATGCTCCTGTATGGTGGCCACAACAGTGTCATCAACTGTGTGCAGGCAGGCAAGATGGCTATACCTGTGTGCCTCAGCACAGCACCAATATGACTTTTCAGGGCCAGCCTTGTACCTGCAATAGATGTAGCCACCGTGCACAGCCAATGGTTTGCCTTGTTGGCCCTGTATGTATTGGATGGACATCCTCCAGTTTAGATGGCATTCCTGCTTGCATTGTGGCTGTACCCCCTTTTGTGTGTGATCCCCTGTGCCCCCACCACTGCGGGCCATTGCTGCCCCTTCCTGTCCGGCCTCTGTATCAGGTGTGCATCCGTCGGCCCCTGCCCCCTGTCCAGTGCCTGTTCCCTGGTGCCCTTGCATGTCCTGTGCCCTGCTTCAGTGATTATATGTTTTATCTGTCTTCCTGGAGTGTGGTGTGGAGGTCTGCTGGGGGGGGCATTGGATGCCTGCACGCCATCCATCCCATTGTGCTGCTGTGGTGTACGGGCCATGCCACCCCTGTTCTGTGGGCTAGGGCTTCAGTGTGTCTGTGACCCACTGTATAACCACGGCATCCTGCATGTGCTCGCCCCTCTGCCTGTCAACCCTCTGGGAGTCGCCGTGTCTGCCAGCCTGTGGTATGCCTCACCCTTGTGCTGTTGTTCGGCCCTGCTGTGTGGTCACTCTTTTGGTACATGCTGTTGTTGCCTCGTCCCCCAGTACCTCGCCTTTGTTTTAGTGCTCACCATGGCTGCAACCCTCTAGGATCACTCACCTTGGCTGCAACCCTCTAAACTTATGGAAAATGGAATCCCAGTTCCCACAGTCAGACCCACACAAAAGAGAAGCCCTCATTGAACCAAATGAGGAAGGGGCAGCTATGAGATGAGGGGCTAGCGGCACACTCGAGCAGACTCGATAGACCATGAGGCCTGGTTCTGCTGGCAGTTTCGTATGTTCATATGTTAGTATCAGAGAAACACCAACACTACAAAAAAAAATGTTATGTGAGATAAGGTTAGTCATAGCATATTTACAGCATGTATGGGAGGACAGAGAGATTCAGGACATTCCTGTCAAGGTGTTAGACAGACACCTGGCTGTATGGGATTAGCCATATAATACAAAAAATAAAACAATGGGGAAGTGTGAGTTACAAGATGACAATTGAGTTGAGGGTTTTTTGGAACATCAGGATTCACTTGACCTTCAGTGTCATGGATTATTATGTTCCATAAACTCCTTGATTGAATTATCACCTTGTAACTCATACTTCCCCATCATTTATTTTATATATATATATATATATATATATACGTATACCACGGGGGTGAGAGCTTTCTCAGTAGGATATCCTGTGTTATTTCCACTGCAGTGAGAATAAATTCTGCAGATGACATTTATCCAAACTCTGCTGATGTCACCAGAGTGATGATATTTGCACTGCAGCTTGCATTCTAAAAGAAACTGCTTCAGGAAACAGTTTCTCTTTCTCACTGAAGCTGCAACTTACTCAGTTAGCTTTGCAAAAGACTCTCACATGTGTCCCATTGTATTATTAACATTCCTAGCCCATTACTGTGCTGATCTCAGCTTCAAAACAACCTGAATTCTAAATGAAACTCTTTTACAAAGCAGGTTCTGTTTCTCAGTGCTACCTGCAGCAGTTTGTCTTTCTCACTGAGCCTCTGAATCAGTCAATTAACTTTGCAAAACACACTCACCTATGTTTCTGACTCCCAGTCCATTCAGAACACACACACACACACACACACACACACACACACACTGACAGCACACACAGAATGAGCAGGAAACACACAAAATCAGAAAAACTGTTCCTAAAGCTCTCACCTCTGTGGTATAAATTTCACACATGATGGGCAGATCATGGGATATGGAAAATATTCTCACTCCTGGAGTGAGAATATTTTCCATATCCCACTCCTGCCCATCATGTATCCCCTATTTATCTATATGTGTATATATATATGTGTGTGTGTGTGTGTGTGTGTGTTTCAGGCATTAATTACAGCTTCTTACAGCTCCTTTGTGTAGACTGCAACAGTGTAGCATTCATATACAGAAACTATAGAGCATCGCTAGTGGGCTGCTACCCTTCCCCAATTTTTTTTTTTTTGTCATAATAATTTGAAAACCTATCCTTCCACTAGATCAACCCTCCTCCCAGCCTGTCCTTGCACTGGAATAGTTGCTTAAATGGAACTTCCTTTGCTGCACTCACCCTTCTCCAACCCGATCCTTGTACCAGTAGTTTTGTTTTTAAAATAAAGTAGCAGCTCATGTCACAGCAAAACTTTCAACCTATTTCTTTTCATTCTATTTTAGATTGCCCTTTTTCTCCTGTTTTCCAAGATGCCTTTGCCCCCCCATTTTGAATCTGATTTAACGTTGTTTTAGATTTAATGTAGTTAAAAGGGGTGCTATGTTAATAAGGTTAGCCCCAGTTTTTTATCAATTTCCTCAGCTGCTTTTGAACACCCATTGTCCTATTAGGTAAGGGAGCAGTGTATTTTGCATGCTTGTTCACCTTACTCACAAGAAAAGTGATGTTAAAAGATGGGCATTCAAAAACAGAGAATACTGATGAAAAACATGGGGGTAGCCAGAGTAAAAAGAGTGCTCCTTTAATACAGTAATTTAAAATCTAAAGTAAAAAGCTTAAGCAGATTAAAAATCATGAAAAAGTAGTATATTACAAGACAGGAGAAAACAAGCATTTGTCAATGCCGAATGTTTGCTTGCTGGCATTGGCAGTGGTAGCGTAGAAGTTACAGAGCTGCGTAATAGGAATGGCAGTGAAGTATTGAACTGAAGCCAACCCCACCACCACCCTGCAGAGAGTGACAGGCATTGGGGTGTGCGTTTGGGTCATCAGGCATGACGGCCACGCCATTTCACCACACCCCACCCTGCAGACACTGACAAGTGTCGCGGTGTTCCTGGGGTATTTGGCCCTTATGTGCACCTCCCATTTCATTCGGAAATATGGTGAGATGGGTGCGATAGGAGAATGGGGTGAAGTTTGGGGTCGAAGAGTCCAAGGCATACCTCGATGCCTCTCACTGACTGCAGGGTGTGGAATGGTATGAGCATCACAGGCAAGAATCCCAAGTCACACCCTGATGCCTGTCATTCTCTACAGGGTTGGGCGTTATAGTTGGAAACCCTAATACCTCAGGCATTCGTTGGTATTTCACCCAAATCTTCAACATGTTTGTTTTGTGACCCCACCTCATGAACAGGGAATATCACTTTGTTAGCGAAGCTGCTTATGCACAGTGACTACGGCATTTAGCACCACAGGTGCAAAACATTCCAACAGGATGTAAAAATGACAGCTGTACTGTTCATGGGGAGGTGTAAAAATGGCAATGTTGCAAATCTGTACTAAAATATTTAAAAAATGGTGAAGTCACTGGCGTGCATAGAAACTGTGCAGCGCAGACCCGTAATATAATTAGGGTTGGGATTTTACAGCAGATTGTCAACTCAGGCATTTTGGTGCCTCCAATCATGAACAGTGTCACTGTGTTTTTCTTTATCTGTGCTGAACAATGATTTCCCACAGCGACCACGCATCTCTGCGCTGAAACTGTGAAAACACACTTCAGCCATGTTGTGAAAAATGACAGCTGTACTGTTCATAAGGAAGTGTGGAAAAATGTCACTGGTGAAAATCTGGACTGAAAATATTACAAAGTCATGAAGTAACGAGGGTGCGTGGAAACTGCGCAATGCTCACTCGTATCACAGTCATTTTATGGACTTTTGTCACCAAATTTTCAACATAGCCATTTTAAGACCTCTGCTCATGAACAGTGTAACTGTGATTTTCTTAATCTGTCCTAAACATTGCTTTCGCACACCAACAGCACCATTGTGCGCTACATGTGTGAAAACACATTTTGGACGACATATGAAAAATTGCAGCTGTACTGTTCATAAGGAAGTGTAATAAAATGGCAATGTTGAAAATCTGGAGTGAAAATATTGAAAATTGCAAACTTACAAGCGTGCATAGGAACTGTACAACGCACGCTCGTAAAAGTCATTTTTTGAATTTTTTCACCAAATTTTCAACATAGCCATTTTAAGACCTTTGCTCATGAACAGTGTTACTGTGATTTTTAATTTATCCACACATTGATTTCGCATCAGCGACTTGCATTGTGTACTACATGGGCGGAAACAGATTTTGGGTGAGATGTGAAAAATGGCAGCTGTACTACTCATAAGAAGGTGTGGTAAAATGGCAATGTTGAAAATCTGGAGTGAAAATATTGAAAATTCACGAACTTACAAGCGTGCATAGGAACTGTACAACGCACGCTCATAAAACAGTCATTTTTTGGAATTTTTCCACCAAATTTTCAACATAGCCATTTCAAGACCTCAGCTCATGAACAGTGTCACTGTGATTTTCTTAATTTGTCCCGTACATTGATCTCGCACACCGACTGCGCCATTGTGCGCTACATGGGCGGAAACACATTTTGGGTGAGATGTGAAAAATGGCAGCTGTACTACTCATAAGAAGGTGTGGTAAAATGGCAATGTTGAAAATCTGGAGTGAAAATATTGAAAATTCGCGAACTTACGAGCCTGCGTAGGAACTGCGCAACGCACACTCGTAAAACAGTCATTTTTTGGAAGTTTGGCATCAAATTTTCAACATGGGGTTTTTGGGACCCCTTCTCATGAATGCAGGGGCATCACCAGAGCTATAAAGTTGGGGGGGCTAATGCCCCACTGTTAAAATTCGAACCAAGCTAGGGGGGTCCGGAGGCATGCTCCCCCGGAAAATTTTGAAATGTTTCCCTTCAAATGGTGGCTTTTCCAGCATTTTAATGGTGAAAAATGTGTTTGAAGATCCTGTTTAACATCAGCTGTATTTCGTACATGTGGAAAGATTTTGTTACTACTGGACCACCAAGGACAATGGACAGAGAGACACTATTATCCCAGCAGATCTGCTGGGAAGATTACAGGAGGACCCTAGAGTAAAACAGACAGCAGGGCTGGCAACTATGCGAAGTACTGTGTGTGTGGTATAAGAAAAACATTTCTTCATCAAAAAGTAAATGAAACTGATCTGTGCCTTTAAAAATATTGTGAAAAAATGAAATAAAGCGCAACAGTGCTTGCAAATATGTTCTGTTATGAGAACACAAAGTGCTTATTGTGTGATTAAAGTGCTGCAGTACTAATAGAAATAATCAAGTAATATGCAGCATAAAAAATAAAAATGTGAGGGGTTTTAAAAACAAGCGGCTGAGCTGCTGAAAATGTATTTGTAAGTTCAGCCGCTATTTAAAGGAGTGAAATGGAGTGGCAAGTATATGTTTTAATAGTATTTCAGTTAGCCACTGCTCTGTTGTGTTCCAGAGTTTAAAATTAATCCTGCATCAAAACAGGATTCAGAAGTAAACCGGGTGGCATTTCTTTTCATTCAGCCGCCGCTTGGTATATTACAGAAACCCCTCCTTACTTCTGAAATATTTATTCATGGCTGCCAGCTGCTGGCAAGGTAAAAACTTAATTGTTTAAACCAGCCAGTCATGGAGGAGCTAAAGAAATGAACAGCCGATCGGGCTGTTATAGAATCCGGGCAGAAATCCCGATTCAAAGTGGGATTCACGCACAGAGCATCAGTCAGCTCTTTTGAATTTCGTATCAGCTGCTCCTTGCTCCCTGAAGGTTTCCCTGGTGTACAGATTACCAGAAAAGACCCTGAGGGGTCTAGGTAGAGAGAGCAAGAGCAATAGAAGTAAATGAGGAGCCTACTTACTCCTCGACTCACACACTCTCTCTCTCTCTCTCTCTCTCTCTCTAAATTAAAACTGCTATGTCGCAGTTGCAGCAGGGCAACCTTTACTTTCCCTTTTCGCCACGCCACCCCGCTTAAAAAATAAACTGAGCTCTGTAAAGCGAGCACTTTGGAAGAGAAGGGACTATGCTGTCCCTATGGCATAAATAGCTACAGCCCTGAAATTAAATAAGTTAAAAAGGGGCATACAGAGAGGTAATTAACTGCAGAGTGGCTTAGAATTGTCTGCCTTTTCTAACCTGCTGCCACATATCTTTTCTTCCGAATCTCCACCCGGCACCCAACAAGTTCTGAGCTCTCGTGGTCCCCTCCCATGGTGTTGTGTGGAGTCATACGTCCCTTCGACTCCTGATCTCAGTCTCCTCTAGCCGACAAACTCCATCACCATCACAGCAGCCACCCCGTGCATTTACAAGATGCAGACTGCGCCAACAGAGAAAATGGAAGTGCACTCCATGAGGTGGTGTTATGAAGTGCTGCATCAGTGCTGCACCTTAACGAAAAACCACAGCTTCTTTTATTTTTTTTCAGCAGTGAAGCCGTGATTCCATTTCTTTGATGAGGATCATGAGGGAAATGATTGGGGGGGCTCTGGATTATATTGGAAGCAACCCCCCAAAACAGCCTGATGACGCCACTGCATGAATGATGTCACTGTCATGGTGTTATTCAGGCCCGAAGGGTGATTTCGCATAGTGACTGCGCAGTGACTGCGAAATCACCCTTCGGGCCCGAATAACACCATGACAGTGATCATGAGAAGGGGTCCCAAAAACCCCATGTTGAAAAATTTGTGCAAAAAGTCCCAAAATGCTTGAGATATGCAACAAAGTTGAAACCCCTATCTAGCCCATTATACAGCTTACCGGCATTTCCTCAGTTCGGTCGGCTTTGAAGAGTGCAGACGTGTTCCCCGTCCACTGAAGACTGCCTCGCCAGCTCTGGAGGCATATGGTGTAAGGGGGTGTGGGGAGGCTGGGTGTGCAGTGGGTGGTGCGGGTTGTGGGAGGGGGCGGGAGACTATGGGACTGTTTTTTCTTTACAGGGAAAAGAAAAAACGGACGACATGGAGGTTTGCCACGCTGGGGTGGGCCCTCAGCATGGCACAAGGACAGTTGGGGGTGCAATCAGCCAACAGGGATTGGGCACCCCATCAGCCTATGGATTGCTTGCCACGCTGGGTGGGACTCCCAGCGTGGCACAAGGACGGTTGGGGTGCGCTCAGCCGAAGGGGGGATTGGGCACCCACGCCGGCCTGTGATTACTTGCCGCGCTGGGTGGGCACCCAGCATGGCATTTCAGAAGGGTTTGGGGTGGGGAGGCGGGGACACAGCACAGCCGACGGGTTGGGCACCCGTCAGCTATACAATGCGTGTGTGGGAGTGCGCCGCCTGCATGGGCTTACGTCTGGAGGGAGCTGTGCGTGAGCAGCCTTATCTTATCGCTGCTCACTCCAAGCATAGCTCCCCTTTCAACTGTATGCCACTGCATTTTGGAGCGTGTCATAGACAGCTCCAGAATGCATTGGCTTACAGGGGCCGCGCCTGCCAACACACTGACTGAATTGGAGGAGGGGGTGACACACCTCCGAAATATCCGATGATGGCACTATGTTTCTTGCACATGCATGCAAGCAAACATAAAAAGCAATCTACTGTAAAATGGCATCAAATGGTATACAGTATGTACTAAATGTTGTTCACCCTAGCATGCACTGTTGTTTTAAATCTCCCTCCCGCTCCTTCCTCTGCTAGTTTCTTCTCCTGACACCGACCCCAGCAAGCATTGCTTTAGGTAGTGGGGACCAGATACGCAAAGGTGTAAAATGTCTGCAGCATTTTCACTGCCTACTACCACAGTGGCTAGCTGGGTACACAACATATCGGCTCCCAGTGCAGCAGGACCTGGCCATACTGATTGCAGATCAACAACTCCACACCACTCACCGCAGTGTGGGGACAAGAAGGTGTAAACTGGGCTTTTGGGTCACTGTCTAACTACACCTGCTCTCCCTGTCTTTTTCTTGGCCAAGGTCATAAATATCTGTTTGGGACATCTTAGTCATTTGCACAGCAACAGAGTTCGATATCAGCAGTAAAGGATTAACTAGTGGTAGACAGAAATACTGAATTCTGATTTAAAAAAAAAAATTCATGAAATTTCCTAAATTCTTACTTTGGCAAAATTTCAGTCTGCTTAATGTCTTCTGAAAATTTTGCCAAGTTCCATGAAATCTTCTGGTACAATTGGGGAATGATACAGAGGTACTGTGAAATGACAGTTATGCTGAATTTCATTCCACAATTTAATACATCAGTCCTCAACACATGCAGTCATTCCACAGTTCTGCAGATAACGGAGTGATTTGTTCTGTATAATTCCATTCAGCAATTTAACCTTAGACTGCTGACAGAATTTGAACATATTGGAGTTCTGGATGGATATACCAGTCTGCAGCTCTGTAAGGGTTAATGCACCAATCCACAATACATACATCCTTTCCGTTGTTCTCAGTTGGAATTTTGCGAAAGTTTTCAAAGTGCTTTCTAAAATTTAATGGAAGTGAAATTATGACTTTCGCGGTAATTCTACCAATGGAGTTCTATTTTTCCACAGCTACAAGGGGGAAGCAGGAATCTCAAATAAAGTCCTAGGTGCAAAGATTCCATTTTCATACCGTTGCCTTCAACAATTAAGAGTGGTGGTAGATGACTACGGGAAATTAAATTTAAAAAAGCAGAATATGTTAGTCTGCAAAAAATACCATTATGCTGTATAGTTTTTTTAACAATAACATTTTTCTGACATTCTTCATTTCATCACCATGGTATTTTTAAATTTCCTTAGGATATTTCTAAAACAGTTGTATTACTAGTTTTTGTATTAGTTAGTCAACTCAATAAATACATCTCCCACTTGCCATTTAAAAAATATATTTTATGTTTTGTTAAATTGTGACTGTCACCAGCCTGGTGGTGCTGAGGGTTGAGGTGCTGGATGCCACACCTCGCGCCATGCCAGCGACCCAGGTTCGGGGATGGACTCAGGGAGCCAGGGGTCGGTGGGGGAGGGAGAGGATTGAGCATCGGGAGGACTGCTTTCCTGTCCCTGGGAGGGATCCTGGGGCTGCTCGGTGTCCTAGCGGCCCCGGATGGAGATCAGGGACACTACAGGATCACCAGCTGGATTAAGGGGCAGGGAGTGCGGCAGATGTCAGCAGGAAAACTGTGCGCAGGTGTAATTGAAAGCCGCACTCCCAAGGGGAAATAGCTATGTAGAAAATCACCATCCTCAGGGATAGGCAACAGCACCACCACCCATAGCCACACTCCAACTGCCGGACATCCTCCTTTCCTGGTCCAAGCCCAGCCCGGACTGCCAGATTCTAGATAGAGCACCTTGGGTGGATAGGGCAGCCCTGCCTCGGGGGGCTCAGAGCGGGGGCATCGCCAGGCTGGTGCCAGGAACCAGAGGTGTTTCAGGCAAGGAGGTAGAGCTGGGGTATGGTGGATGCCTGACAGAGTTCCTCCAGGAAGGTGCAAAAATAGGAGATATAAAAAAAATTGTTACTGTCAATACTAAACTCAAACTGTGAATGTTCTGAGATGGTGCTATCACATAGTTCTGATATTAAAAAGTGCAGCATTACATCATGATAATTAAAGTGGGCATGACATGATAATAAGAAGTTTTGTAAACATCAAATCCACATATCTCAGTTCAAGAATGAAATAAAATGAAAATGACAATTGGCATAATGATGTTTTTGTGAGAAGTACACCATTACTAAAAAACTATGACTATAATGATAATTTTGCTGAAACACAAAGGCTTCCTCAAGCTGGTTACTGGCATATTATGATTACATTTCCACAGATACTACAAATGTCTAGATAAAACCACCTCCCCAATCCATACTTTCACAAAAAAAAAAAACTCAGACCACCATATTGTAGGAAAAGGCCTATTTTTACTCAGGAACTTAAAAACATGTATATATGCATGCTCTTTTGTTTTTAAAAAATATTTGTTTACATACCAGAATTCTATTTATATATTCAGAAGAAATGCACCATACATATAAATTTTTACCCTGGGAAGCAGACAGATTTAGGCCTTAACATATGGACATACCAGTACTACAGCATTATCTGTACCAATCCATGGCCAAGAGCAATTCAGAACATCCCACTGGGCCTGCTCGCTCCCATGACCACTTCCACTTATTGGATTCTCATTAGCCTATAACAGAGCAGTGCTGCCCGCATAAGGCCTCATCTACCCTGCTGATCGCCCACTGTGGTCCACTGTTCCACCTCATGTTTCCAATGCAATAAGTAAACGTGTTTTGAGGGTGCCTGCATAGGACCTCTCACTTCATAACTTTCCACTTTCATTGATCCTTATCTGGCTGAAATATCTACCACAAGATGCATAGTCCACTTACGTGTCTCCCAAACAATGCTCCAGGGTAAATATACTATAGCTAAGTTTCCAATATCTCCTGGATGCTGTTGTTAAACAAATCATGGCCCACATCAGACAAATGAATTCCATCATTATTGTAAAAACCCATGCAATCTGGTGCGATGTACTGATGATAAACTATCTGGAGCCCCCTAGTTAAACAAAACCATGACACCTTTCTATTCACCTCTTTCTGGACCCTGTTAAACGGTCTTGCAGCCTTAACAGTCCTCCATTTTCTCTGTGGTATGATTCTGGACCAAACTAGAGATGTGAAAGATATTTGCTGCCTTAGCCATCCCAAATCCACAGTGATCGTTCTGATCATGTCAATGGAGGACATATGACCCACATCATTGCCACCTAAATGAATAACAAAACCTGCTGGGGGAGAGTTGAACAAGCCCAGTTTTTTAACCCATGCAAAAAGCTCCTGCCACTGCATACCCCGTTTACCACAAAAATGCAGCACAGCCTTCTTTGGAGATATCCCTAACTGAATCCTGTTTGCCCAACATGCCACACTGTCATGAGCTCTTCTGATGTAAGAGTGTCCCAGTACCCATATCACCTTGACCACAGAAACTGAATCTGTAATATAATGGAAAAAGAGTTAGCATCACCATGCCATTGACCCCCATGTTCAGAGTTTCCTCTGGTAGCAGCTGGTGAGATATACCTCTTATAAGCCTGAGGCACTCATCTGCCAATATCTTTTATCTTGTCCTCTTAACAATCTAGCTGGGCGCTCTCAGTGGCCATCCCAATCCTGAATGAGTGGGTTTTGTATTCCCTTCTCTGCCCATAGCTTGAATTCCTTTCCTAAGGACTGCCACATACTGATACCTGGTCACTGGCCCTCCATTATTGTGAATAAAGAAATTTCCCCTCCTCTGTAGCCTATGCACTAGGTATTCTACTGCGAGCCTTCAGGGGCACAGACTAAGACAAGCCATCTTAAGCAATATTACTAGCAGGGCTGGTGCCAGTTGATTAGACTTTGACTGTCTCAGTGTTATCACCAGGCAATTCATCAGCAGTAGCGCACCATGGAACTGAATGTTATTACCTGCTAATATTTTAGAGTCCACCACCAGCTCTGACATCCAGAAAGCACTGAAAAAGGCACATGCAGAAAGAGTCCTGAATAGACGTGTCTCAGCTGCTGTCAAACATACATAACCCAGGCAACCAATGATTTAATTAAATAAGGAACTGTCCACCAGTTTTCTGACATCCTGCGTTTTCCCCTAATCTGCACCCAGCCATCCATCATTTTCCAGATTATGCACGAGTCTGTCACTTCCTGCAAGTCATGTATCTTTGCAAAGAAGCCTATGGCCAACAAGTGGCACCATATGTAAGCTGGTGATCCCCTGTCTTCTTAAAGATAGTGAAGTGCCGAACCACCACTGCACTCTCCAACATCCCTGGTCAAGTCACCTATACCCCCATCACATTTGCATCATACTTGTACTATATTCCCAGGACCAGAGTATGCTGTACCACTTTGGCTGATCTTGGGTCACTGCTTGCCATAGGGAATGTGGAATTTGGGCTGGACATAAATCCACTGCTGGAGCCACATGGTGCAAGTATTCAAACTGTAACAGAGACAGTGCATCCACAATGACATTATTTTTCCCAGGTAAATGCTCAACCCTAAATGTGAGGCTAAGCTGTAGGCAGCACAGAAAAAAGACTTGTAACAGCCTCATCACCTCAAGAGAGTCTAAACAATGAATATTCAGCAAGGGGAAATGGAAGAGGAGGCCATTATGGTTTTCCAAGGAGGTAGCAGAGAAAGTGAAAGCCAAAAAGATCACATACAGGCAATACAAAAATATACAGGCAGAAGGGGATAGGGAGAAGTAACAGGAGAAGCAAAGGGAGGCAGGGAGGTCAGTAAGGGAAGCCAAAGTTCAGACAAAACAGCACATCACAAAATCAGTGGGTAAAAGGGACAAAACCTTTTACAGGTACATAAATGAAGAAAGAAGTGAAAAGAGAAGGATAGTGAGACTGAAGGGGAGGATGGGAGCCATGTGCAGGATGACAACAGTAAAGCTGACATACTGAATAGATATTTCTGCTCAGTCTTTACTGAGGAAGAGGAGGGTAATGGGCCTGAAGGGAGTACAGGGGGTGGGAAGGGCAAGGAAATGGAAGAAAGTCCCTTTACACGGGAAAGAACCCTAAAGGAACTGGAAAGAATAAGAGTTGAGAAAGCAATGGTGCGAGATGGGGTGCACCCCAGGGTCCTAAAGGAACTAAGGGAGGTGGTGGCTGAAGCTCTGGCAATTCTGTTTATCCGATCATTGGAAACAAGGGAGGTACCCAAATACTGGAGGACAGCAGATGCAGTCCCCTTATACAAAAACCGGAACAAAGAGGACGCGGAGAACTACAGACCAGTCAACTTGGCCTCTGTAGTGGGGAAGATCATGGAAGCACTACTGAAGGAGAGATTTGAGGAACATCTGGTTGCCAATGGACTAAAGGACCCAAGGCAGCACGGTTTCACCAGGGGGAGGCCATGCCAGACCAACCTCTTTGAATTTTTCGACTGGGTGGCAAGGGAGGTGGATCGGGAAGGGCAGTGGACGTGGCCTATCTGGACTTTAGCAAGGCCTTTGACACTGTGCCACATAGCAGGCATTAAACAAACTGGGTAATATAGGAGTGGGCAGGACAGTAGTGGGTGGGTAACTGGCTTGGCAGTAGGACACAGAAGATGGTGGTAAATGGCTGTAACTCCACAGAGGGAAGGGAGACCAGTGGGGTACCACAGGGATCAGTGCTGGGGCTACTCCTATTCAATGTCTTCATCAGTGACATTGTGCAGAACCTAGAAGGCAGAATTTCCCTGTTTGCTGATGACACAAAGCTCTGTAACAGAGTGGACATGCCAGAGGGTATAGACAGAATGAGGAGGGACCTGCAGAAGCTTGAAGAATGGTCAGACATTTGGCAGTTGAAATTCAATGCAAAGAAATGCAAGATAATGCATATGGGGCACAAAAACCCTGGCACAATATATCAGTTGGGGGGTGAGGATATAGCATGCACCAAGCAGGAAAGGGGTCTTGGGGTTATCATCTCTGATGACCTCAAGGTAGGGAAACAGTGTGACAAGGCAGCAGGTAAAGCAAATAGGATGCTGCGATGCATAGGCAGGGGCATCACCAGCAGGAAAAGGGATGTGATCATTCCACTATACAAGACATTAGTGAGGCCCTACCTGGAGTACAGTGTACAGTTCTGGAGATCTTACCTACATGAGGACATTGATAGGGTACAGAAGGTTCAGAGGAGAGCAGCAAAGATGGTACATGGATTGCATCACAAGTCCTATGAGGACAGGCTGAAGGACTTGAATATGTACTCCTGAAGGGGAGGAGGGAGAGAGGTGATATGATAGAGACATACAAGTACCTTACAGAAATGAACAGGGTGCAGGAATACACTATTTTCCAGTGAAAAAGATGTTCCAGGACTAGAGGACTTGGGATGAGGTTAGAGGGAAGGCGATTCAGGGGAAACGTGAGGAAGAATTTCTTCACAGAAAGGGTGGTGGACAAGTGGAACACCCTGCCAGAGAAAGTGGTGAGGGCTGAAACAATCACGGGATTTAAGAATGCATGGGATAGACATAAGGGAATTCTGGAGGCTTTGTATGCTAAATTTAGATGGTCAATCAATGACTATGAGGTTTTTAGCATTACTTTCCTAGATGCCTGGACTTCCCAATTAAATCCTGCAGTCTGTCCACCTTGTCTGCCAGCAGCCTAGGAGCCATCTCTAATGTGTCAAATTCTGTACCCAAGTATGTGAGTCTTGTTGTAGGACCTTCAGTTCTTTTCCCCAGCTAGCGGTACCCCAAACCATGCCATTGAATCCATAAAAGCTCCCAGCATTTTCTCACATCCGTCTGTTCTGGGTCTACCAGTGGAAAGGAAATCATTCAGATAGTGAGTTATCTGCTGAATACCTGAGTGTGTCTTTGTGCTCATTCTAGCAAGTAATTAAAAGCCTCAAAGGCAGCACATGAGATCACACAACCCATCGGCATGGCCATGTCATAATAGTATTGGCCCTCAGAGCAGAAGGCCAACAGATTAAAATCACCTAGCCTGACTGGTAACAAGCAGAAGGCAGGTTTTATGCCACTCTTAGCCAGAAGGGCTCCTCTGCCTGCCTACTGCCAAAATATCTCCCACCTGTGCCTTATTCGGTACCTCACATGGGTGAATAAAGTATAGATGGGAGGTATTTTTCAGAGGAAGGGGTGTTCTAGAGCAAGGGGTCATAATATGAAGTTCGTGTGGGTATGTTCATGAGAGATGTGAGGAAATACTTCACAGACAGAGTGGTGGATATCTGGAACAGTTTTTCCAGTGGAGGTAGTGGGGCAAAAACAGTGGTGGGATTCAAAAAAGCCTGGCATAGGCACAAAGGAATCATAAGGGAAAGGAAGGGGGTGGAAGAGACAGTGCAGTAGACAAAGGAGGGTCTGCAGCGAAAGCAATCACAATGAAAATGGGCATACTGGATGGGCCAAGCAGACCTTTTCTGCCATCAGTTTCTATGTTTCTGTTTCTGTATAAGCCTGACTGCTACATCAAAGGACATGTAAGTGAATGCGCTGTGCTCCAAACTGTCATGATCACTCACACAAGAACCATTGGGATAAGCACTCAAGCTACAAAAGGAAATAAAGGTGGAGCGGATTGCTGGTCCTTTCAATATATCACCAATGGACCCACTTAAAATTTCACTACTGGGGGTGGTTCCCAAGAAGACACCTGGCGAATTCAGGCTTATACATCATGGTTGATACCAGTAGGCCTTTGCACGAGGTGGAGAAACCATTTATGAAGCCATTTGCCAAATACTGCAAGTCGGTCACATAGGGACAGCAGTCAAGACATGGTTGAAGGTGGTCAGTTTCTGTAGGGGACCTCACCAGCCTTCTGGGTACCCCACTGTCCCCTTGCTTACTTTCACCATTTTTTGGCCCTTACCTCTGCTATGATTGCTGCTGCTGTGGCAGGCTGATGCCTTGTGTTTACCACCACAGCTGCTGCATCCGTGTCTGAATTTGCAGAACTCACAAAACATTCCCCACATTAAACTGTCGGTCATGTCCCTTTCTGGCCTGTTTATGCTACCTTAGAAATCATGTGCCCACTAACAGTGTAACTCATATTGGCCGGCCTCGCCCTGGTTATGTGCCATGACCATAAATTGTGGTCAATCTTTTCCCAACTCGTCTATGGTACCCTCACCATTTTCATCCTGAAAAGCTTATCATAGAGTAGCCAAGCATTCCCTTCATACACCAAATGCACCACCTTTATATTGTCCCTGTACTTTCTGAGCTGCGCCATTTTTTGAAGGAACCACATGCAATAAATGGTTGTAAAAATATCGAACATGGCTGCCCAATTGTCAAATGTTAGTGGCCGTTTTGGTCTGTGACATTTTTCTTTCTCTGCCTTTTCCTTGTCACTTAGGATAGGAAGTTCCTGATGCATACTCCCCCTTCAAATCTGCTCTCTCATTGCACTGGAAAGAGGGATATCCACGGGTCATCCACCCCCATGTTTACTCAGCGATTGCCAGCTTGTGCAGTCCCTACTGCCTGTGCCATACCATGACTGGAGTTATCCAGTGCCGGCACCCCTGCCACCACTGGGCCCTGCGCTGACACCCTGTTCTATCCCAGTGCCCTGCTGTCCGTTGTTGAGGTTATTAATCCCCTATACCTTCCTTACAGCCTGGTCAGTCTGCAACCCACTTGTAGTGCTGAAGTCTACACTCAGTCCCTGCTGATGACCTAGGACCCCTGCAGGCAATACCAACCCAGAGAGCACCCTGACCAGGGCATCACTAAGCTGCTGTAGCCCCTGCTCTGCACCAAACTTCTCAACTTGCAGAACAGCTTGCCTTTGGTTGGTCAAACTATTGCTCATTCCCCCAGAGCTGCACCCCTGCTGTGTAAGCCTTGCATGTTACCTGAAGTCTGGAGCAGCAGCGTCCCTTGATTCACTGCCATATTCTTTGCCACATTGCAACCCCTGAAGAACTGCTGTGCTCTTCATTGCACCTACGGTCAGATCTATGGTGCCAAGAGGGTGTGATGGGGTGCTTGCCCCATCACAATCATGGATGTGCTACCTGGCACCATTTGAGTAGGCACAATAAAGTATGGTGAGAACATCAGAGGCCAGAAAGGTCCTGTACCCATACTGGGGCAAGCTGTTTCTGCCTGGATGACCCCAGCCTGTAGTTCTGTCTGTACTGCTGCAGTATCCTCCAGTGAACCACCCATGGTTCGAGCTAAGCACCAAGGAGCAGCCGCCTGATCACTCCCCACAGAATCCTGGTATGGAGACTTCTTGAACTGAGTCTTTGAATGTGGTGCCTACCCAACCAGGCAGTTCCTGACTGATGCTCCCTCTCACTTAGATGGGCAGCCCTTCAAGCAACAGAGCCTGGTTGCTGGCAGGAGTGAATTTCATTTACTTATTTTATTTTGCCAGGAATGCAGGACTCTGCTGAGCTGAATCAACTTGCCTGCAGGACTCTGCTCACTTCACTTGAATTTGCATCCACTCCCCCTCCCCCACCTACTTTCAGTATTAAATACTCCTGCTGCAGGAAGTGACTCACCCCAACCCCAGCCAGGCACATGGTATCACTTAAAGCAGCAAGTACCACTTAATGTTAGCAACCCTAAGTTGCTAGCGGTACAAACCTATGAGCTTCTCTCTAAGGCAAATTAATTTGCAAGAGCTAGTCCCTCACTGAAACAACCTACCCAAACTCTCTTGTTCCTCACTGTACTGTACAATCGGCACATAACTCTCACTGGCTGACCCAAACTTAAAAGTTCAGTCCTAATCCCTAGCTCACCATAAAGTTAGTAGTCTCCCCGAAAACGAACTCCAAAGTGAGTCAGCTCTTCGCACCAGGAGGTGTACCTACTCAAATACTCTTACTCCTGCTGCTTGCCCTGAAACTAAGACAGCCGACCATAACTACCGCCAGCTGCCACCAGGACTTTCCTGTCATACAATACGGATAAACCTGCTCAGTGGGAGACCAGATCTGCAGCGCCCCATCCGCCCACTGCATGCGACATCCCTCCTGGGCCCCTTCTGTCTCCCGGATCTTTGCCCCAGCCATATCTCTTTTTCCTGGACTTAACATTGTGCTTGGCTCACCGCACACTAAATGAGAATATCAGGATTCCTGGAGGTCGAATGTGAAGACTGCCTTCCCAAAAATATGTAGGAAACTCATCCTAATCCTGCTGCTGATCTCTGGAAACATTCACCCTAACCCTGGCTCCATTCCAACCCATACTCAGAACCTGATTCCTATGGGGAAATTAAGGATTGTGGCCTTGAACATTGGCATCCTCCTAGCCAAGCTAATGCAGTTTGAGGCTTGGGTGGCACATACTCTGCCTGATGTCATTGCTCTGACAAAGACCTGGCTCTCCCGACGAACAACCGACTCGATAGTCTCCATCGTTGGATGCAACTTCATAGACAGGACCACTCCAGAAAAAGAGGTAGTGGCTGCATAATATACACCCAGAATCACCTGCAGTGCCACAGAATTCAACTGGCTACTGTCAACAATGACTGCGAATGCGTAGCAATAAAAATCCTTCTAGGCAAGGGGCAAAAAGGCCTGATCATTATGGCAGTATACATCCCACCAGGGGGGCAGCAAGCTGGGCTAGAAGTCTTTGCTAATCTTTACACCCAGGCTAGCCAACACAAGGAGACTATTGTATTAGGGGGATTTTAACTCCATCTGGCTTGTCAGCTCCAGTGCCATGCACAGAGATCTTGTGTCCGGACTCTATCTAATGTAGGCTGTCAAGAACTGCACCAGAACAAACTACTGCACTGGTACAAGCAATCTGATCAACTGGGTACTAACAAGTCACCCAGAAAGGCTAACTGATGTCACGGTACTCCCAGATACTCTGAGTGACCACTCACCTATCTAATGTGAGTGGTTGACAAAACGGGCCAACTCCCCACCCAAATTGGTGAGGAACAGAATTATGAAAAATAGCGCTATGACCAACTTCAGGAATCACCTTTCAGGCATTGACTGGAGCTTCCTTGACCCATGCCCTTCTGTTGACACTGCCCTCCAACTCTTCCTCACTCATTTCAATGTAGCTGCAGATACGTTTACCCCATACCATAAGAAGATGACAAAAGGTCGTAGTATGGACTGGGTCACCCCCTGAGCTTCTCGGTAGGATGCGGCAATAGGATCTCCTTTGGCACCAGGCCAGGGCAACAGGGATAGCTACGGATATCCAAAACTACAAAGCGGCCAGAAACAAGTGCACCTGGGCAGTACAACAGGCCAAGGCATCATTCCACAAGAACCAGCAATCTCACTGCTGGAGTAACGGGAAGAAGTTTTGGGACTCGATTAAAAACCTTTTTAGGTGTGATGACAGGACCCCTCCACCACCATGGTCTGCCACAATGATAAAATCATACTTGATGATGCTGGCATGGCCTATATCTTTAATAAGGCTTTCTCTGACTACAGCACAGTCCTGCCTCCCAGGCCTGCCACACACCCTGATGGAATGCCACCCTCAAACCAATTTCCCTCCTCTACCACTGCCAAGCCCATCCCAAGCTTTTACTTCAGACAGGTGACCGTAAAGGAAACAAGAAAATATCTTGTAAGTGTCCTTGGAAAAAGAAGGATGGAGGTGATGGAATCGATATGAAATTGATTTCCATTGCCTTACAACAGGTCATCTTTCCCATCACCAAGCTGTTTAACCTGTCTCTCCACCTGTCCGCTTTCCTCTGTACCTGGAAATCCACTCTGGTCACTCCTGTGCACAAATGGGCAACTGGGCACTAGTATCCAACTAGCGACCTATCTCAATTCTGTCTCCGCTTCCCAAAGCACTGGAGAGAATCATAGCTGACCAACTCACTGACCACCTGCTTAAATATAAACTCCTCTGCCCCCAACAGCATGGCTTCCTCAAGATGCATAGCACTAAAACTGCTCTAATTGTCTTCACAGACTACGTACATGAGGCACTTGACCAGAGCCAACTGGTCAGAGCAGTCTTCATAGACAACCAAGGCTTTTGACCTTGTGAATCATCAGCTGCTGCTGCATAGACTAAGCTGCCTTGGACTATCGCCCAACACAGTCAGGTGGTTCTCCAGCTACCTGTCTGAGTGCTCTCAGCAGGTGAAAATAAATGGAGCCATCTCCAAGACCAGTGAAGTCACAGTGTTGGTCTCGGAGGGGTCCATTCTGGGCCCACTCCTGTTCAGCCTGTTTGTGAACAACCTTCCAGAAGTGTGCCCCTTCTCTGAGGTATTGCTTTATGCAGACGACATAGTGTGTTCTCTCGAGGCTCTTGCCAAGATGTACTCACTAAGGACATGTAGTACAACTTTGACCTCCTACAGGATTGGCTGAAAGATACAAGTCCAATTCCTCCCACACTGTGTATACAGCAAACAACCAGATGCAGTAACAAGGGGTAGCTGGCCCCTACTCATAGTACGAAATCCAAGAACAGTTCTGCACTCCTAGTGCAATCATGAACCACAGACAAAGAGTACTTTCAAATCAGTTTTATTCTGTCCAGTTCGAGTAGTTTCATGCAGCTCTATACAAAATCAGGTGTGTCCAAAACGTGGGTGATTTTGTATAGAGCTGCATGAAACTACTTGAACCTGACAGAATAAAATTGATTTGAAAGTACTCTTTGTCTGTGGTTCATGATTGCACTAGGAGTGCAGAACTGTTCTTGCATTTGATTCAAAGATAGCTGGCTAGTGCTCAACAGCAAAAAAAAAAAAAAAAACAAGTCAAAGCTCTTTACCAGAAGCCAAAAGAGGAAGTATACCACTCCCTTCTCAATTTTGTGCAACTTCCACTCTACCCTTGAGTAGGTACCCTCGTTCCGGTACTGAGGGATTACAATTGACGAGTCCCTCTCCTTCAGTGAACATATAAATATTACCACTGCTGCCAATAGGAAGCTAGGGGCCCTATATAGGTTTCGGTTCTGCTTCACACCTGAGGCTAGAATCCAGGCAGTAAGAGGGACAGTTCTACCCATCCTAGACGATGGTAATGTATATGGTGCAGCCTCTAAAACTAGCCTGCACAGGGTCCATACTACCTTCAACAAAGCATGCCACTTTGTTTTAGGCACAGATCACCTTATGCACATGTGCAACCTTTACATTGGGACATGATGGCTTCCTCTCATGGACTGAATCAAGCTCCACTCCTGCCTTCTAGGGAAGAAGACCCTTCTAGGTCTTGCACCCCTCTCCCTACAAGTCTTATTCCATCAGGTCCTGGCGAGCACTTCACGGGAAGTGTTACAAGACATGCCCTAGCAGTGCCTTTCAGAAGAACTGCCTTGGGGAGGTGAGCCTTTGCAGTAAGGGCCCCCACCTGGCTAAATGAGCTCCCCCAGGCCACTACTAGCCTTACTCACCTTGGTCAGTTCAAATCTGAAATTCAGAAGACAGTTTCCACTTCCTATACAATGTTGCTGTAAAGATCACCCCAGCCATTTTTAGCCCTCCCAGTGCCCCCTGACACAATATGGCTTGGCTGCGGTGACCCGTGGTTAATAAGAATCTCCCACTAATCCCCACCTACCCACCTCTTGGTTCCACATTCCCCCCCAACCCCTCACCCACTTAGCCGTCTTGACCCTCCATACCTCCACCTCCACATCCGCTTAACCCCCCTGACCCTTAAGCTATCACCCACCGTTGTGCTGTCCCCCTCACCCATCTAGCCTGTAGCCTATTCTCCCTTAATGGCTGTACTTGTTGGTGGTCACATTAATTGTTCCCTCTGAGAACCTGTCTAAGCACCATACGTGCATTCTGGGAATTCTCATACTTTGTACATAGTTGGAATCTGCACTTTATTTACCTAATCTGTTATGGGACTATTTTCCTCCGTATTATGTAATTAAGTGATGGCTTTTGCAATGTATTCTGTCTCTCCCCATCCTTCTATTTGTAATGCTGTATAAACTTTTTAATGATATGTAACTGACAATGCCTACTAGCTGCTTTTGTTTTTCTCCACTGTTCACGTACTTGATGTTTCCCCACCCTCTGTTCGACAAGGATCCTTTGTAAATGAGCGTTTAGCTCAAAGGTTGTAATTCCGATTTTATAATAAATAAAAAATAAATAAAAAGCGTCCTTAGAACTGACAGGCCTGATACCTACAGCACCCTTTCCCTGCTTGCCAAGGGCTCTCTTGAGGTCTTTAGTATACAGGCGCCTACTGTTCAGGGCAACCCCAAGCTTACTCCCCCCCTCACCTTGTGCCTGGACACCAACCACTTCCCACCGAGTCAGTCAAGGTTGATCCCGTTTCATGCAGGGCTGACTAACACAACCGTTGTTGCCACCATTTGCGCAATACTCAACCTCAGTGCTTTATGGTACTGAATACACAGTCCTTGGCTCCACCCTATGCACTTCCAGGCCTGCTGCGATGTTTGTAGTTGCTCTGCTGTGGTCTCATCCCACTTCATCTGACCCCCCCCCCCCCAAGTGCCACATGCTCCTTCATATCCCTTATGCTGGTCCTTGCCTCTTTCTTCTTTTTTCCCCTGTCTGTGCTGCTAATGTCGCTGCCATCTTCCTTGATGGTTTCTTTAGCCTTGGAAGGGAGCACAATGTGTTCAGACCCACCGGCTGCTGCCTCAGTGCTTACCCACATCAAGAACTGCAACCAGGTGGTACCTACTAGCTCCATCAGGCATTGTGCCATCTGTGTAAATTCAGTGCTTAAATTGCTATCTAGCTGAGGGCCCCATGAAGCCACCACCTAACCACAACCTAAGATGGAAGAATTGCCCTTCATAGTTATAGGTACACAATGTACAATTTACTCTTACCTATAAAACTTTGGTATTCTCCTCCACTCTAGCATGCTTGTTGTTGAAGAAAGTGAGAAAAACAGAGGATCTCATTAACCTTTGCCAGCAATCAATGACTTAAAAGCAGAGTGGACATATTATTCTGAAATTGCCCAAACTTCTACTGCTAAACCTGTAGTGCTAAAACCCCGAGTGATTATGCCTTTAACATAGGTCCCTCGGATAGCAACATGCTGGATCACCGTGTAGCCAGAGGAGACGGTGGTGAGGGGAGCTGAATGCAAGGTAGTCAATTGTGTAACCTCACACCCCTTCCTGTGCAGGCAAATGCCCTGATAAGACCCTACTCTTAATAAATAGCCTGCAACTGTTCCATTACACAGATAACCCTATATCCTCCCATGCAGTTTTCTACCCATTTTATTTTTTTTATGCCTGTAAATTTCCAAGTCCCTGATTAAGCTGCCAGTAAGCAGCATGTGAAACTAGCCAAGCCACGTGACCTGCCATTTCCCATGCTGCCTGCTGGTCTGACCTCCCTGGTGGTGCTGTATGTGCGGTTGGCTTGGCATGCTTCTTTAGAAGTGTTCTCTTTGCAGCCCAGCCTCCCACTTTTATTCTATGCACCCAGCAGGCATCTGCACTCTGCAGTGTGACAGCACAACATACACCTCACTGAGAAAAAGCTTTTCTCCTGGGCCCATGTGAGATATATATGTATATATATATATATATATATATATATATACACACACACACACACACACACACACACACATATATATATATATATATATATATATATATATATATATATATATACACACATATACACACACACATATATATATATATATATATATATATATACCTGAACAGTAGTGCAGGTATTAGTTAGGGTTGGCAGGCCACTTCTATATTAAACCCCAAAGTTTGCACTTTAATAACTTTGCAACCATTTGTCCAATTTGCTTAACATTCTGCAAACGTGATGTTCAACCATAGATCTCCAGACCTGGAAAGTTTTGTTCTGGCCGGATGTAAGGTTGCTGAGCTGTAGAGTATAAAAAATGTGAAAAATCCTCAACTTTTGCAATTCTTTGTCAGGCTCCAGGGAGCAAATGGTGTGTGTGTGTGTGTCTGGCTTCAGATGTGTATTTGTATATGTTGTCTGGGTCAGGGTGGTGCCTTTTGAAGATTTGGTGAAAAAATATTAATCCATTCAAAAGTTATGGAAGTTTTTCATGTCCCATTTTAGCCTATGGCAAGATTTATATGGGCAATGCAAAATTTTTTATTTTCAGGCTCCAGATTTTTGTTTTCGTGCTGCCATGATCTTGTTTTCAGTTAGCAAGAGACAAAAAACATTGTAAATCGAAAAACAGTGCTTCTAGCTAAATACCAACACTTGTGTTTACCTATTTGGACCTTGAGGAACTTGCCCCTGGCATCAGTTTTTGTGCAGGTAGTCTGAAAATATGTTTTTCAAAATTTTTCCACCATTTTGCCATTTTTTTTTCACGAAACATTTCTTTTGTCCACGATGATGACCACGCACAAAATAAAAGGTGGCTCGACAACATATTTTTTGTACATGAAAAGATTTTATTACAAGGAATGGGGTGCCGCAAAAACATTAAAGATGTTGCAAAAACAATGCTGGAAAACATTGTGCTATGAACTCTTTTTTGTCACATCATTGTGCCAAGATGGATTGTGCTTTTGGACTGAAATTTGCAGGGTGGCAAGCCCTGGTCCCACAGATGTGCCTTTTGGTGGTTTGGTCCCAAAACATTCAACGGGCCCATAGTTGCAGCATTCCGAAGTTGAGAAATTTCCCATGGGATAGCATTGCAGCACCCGAGTGCCTTTTGCTAAGTATCTCGAAAACAATTTGAAATATGGATTTTTACTACCCACAGCTAAGCAGGTGTGAGGTTTCAAAGACATGATTACAACTACAGTGGAATTTTTTCATAGTTGCTATGGTTACTGAGATGTTGCTAAGTAAGTGTTACAAGGGTTCCTTTTCAGTACTAATGGGGCTGCTGTATGGCACCCTAACATCACATTTCCATACTTTTGTCACTGTGCTATCAACCCCAACTGATGCATTAACAAAGTTTTTTTCAATTAATAATATATATATATATATATATATATATATAGAGAGAGAGAGAGAGAGAGTGAGAGAGAGATATTTACCCTCTGACTCATGGTAGAGGAAAACCACATGCAGCATCCACAAATAGGAGGCATCAACTCTCCACATTAAGCAAGGGGAATTACAGGCCGAATTATCCAATAGCATCCTCCCCAGTACCACCCTTCAACCAGGCCACTCCTATGCCCTGCACCTTTTTTTTTTTAAACGTAACACTCGGTATCAAAGCAGATCATTCCAGCAGCAAAAGGTCAACAGCCCGTGTTCCAGGCTTGTGCCAGCAAGTGTGGGGAGGAGAGGGAGATGGGTGCACAACCACTGTGAAGGAACCAGCCTTCTTTGTTTTTTTGTTGCTGTTTTTTTTTTTTTTTTTTGTTGCCTTACATTTGGAGAATGTACTTCAGGAGACTGCTGGGAGCCACTTGAAGACCCTCACTCCCACTCGTTGGTAAAAATGCAGCGAAATTTAATTTTGCCGGTGAAATTCTGGCGAAATTGCTAATTTCGCCAGGTGAAACATTTTGTGTAATTGTGCCCTTATGGTGAAATTTCGCTGTCAATTTTGCCTTTCAACTGCACATTTTGCTGCATGTAAGTGGCAGAAGAAATTGGGGAAGAAAGCGTATCACATGACTTTCTCTCTAGCACACTGCTGGTCACGTGGGTGACAGCACTTAGGCAGGAATCCAGACTAAATCTACTTCCTTTAGAGCTGTTTCAGCTAGGCAACAGAAGCCTGCACCAAGACACAGGGTAAGAGGGGCAGAGCAAGAAAACCATGCTGGTTGAACAGTAAGGTAGTGGAGGTGGTGAGAGCAAAACGAGAGGCGCACCAAAGGTATAGGAGGACGGGAAAGGAAGTGGACAGGGAGGAATATGCAAGATGGTCCAGGCAGGTGACCAAGAAAAGTGAGAGAAGCCAAGGCCCAGAGAGAGCTGAGATTAGTGTAAGGAATTAATGAGGGGGGACTTTTTCAGATACATCAGGGTGAAAAGGAAGTGCCAGGAGACAATAGTGAGGATAAAAAGGGGTGGGGAGTGGACGGAAAAGGGGGAGGAGCAGGCAGAAGCACTAAATGAATACTTTTGTTCAGTGTTCATGGAAGAAAAGGGAGGACTGCTACCACCATGGGCTGGGAGGGTGGGGACAGGGGAGAGGAGGCGACAGATGGAAGAATTGAGGCAAGTAGAGTCCTAGAGGGACTTAGGGCACTGAAGGTATACAAGGCACCAGGGCTGGATGGTATCCACCCCAGGGTGCTGAGGGAGATGGCGGAAGTGTTGGCGGAGCCACTGGTGGATCTGTACGGCACCTTACTGGACTCGGGATGTGTGCCACTGGACTGGAGGATAGCACATGTAGTACCATTACACAAGAGCAAACCAAGGAATGAACTGGGTAATTATCGTCTGGTAAGTCTCACCTCCATAGCGTGCAAACTCATGGAAATGATACTAAAGGAAAGACTGGTGTCGTAACTGGAGGACAATGGCCTCCAGGATGTGAGGCAGCATGGGTTCATTACAGGGAAGTCTTGTCAGACCAAACTGATACAATATTATGACTAGGTGACAGGTGAGCTGGATAAGGGTCATGCGGTGGATGTTCTTTACTTGGACTTCAGCAAGGCCTTGGATACTGTGCCTCATGGGCGGCTTGTGGGGGAAGCTAACTGGTGTAGGGGTAGGGGCAAAAATGAGGAACTGGATTACAAGCTGGCTGAAAGGGAGGCTGCAATGGGTGGTGGTGAGAGAGGAGCTCTCAACTCCAAGGCCGGTGGTGAGTGGGATGCCACAGGGCTGTGTATTGGGGCCAGTATTATTTGGTATCTTCATATCAGACATTGCACATGGGGTGGTGAGCAAGGTAAGTCTGTTCGCTGATGACACCAAAATTGAAGCAGTGGTGGATGGAGAGGAGGGATGGAAGCAGCTGCAGGGAGACCTAAGCAAGCTAGAGGAGTAGTCAGAGAGGTAGCAGCTGGAGTTCAATGCAAAGAAGTGTAAGGTTATGTACTTTGGGGTGAAGAACCCAAGGAGAGAATACTGGCTGGGGAGGTTAAGCTGGGGATTACTGAGGAGGAGAAGGACCTAGGGATAATGATAACAGGGACCATGAACAACACTGCCCAGCACAGGAGAGCGACTGCAAAAGTGAACAAAATACTGGGGTGCATAGCGAGGGTTTTTTTGTCCAGGTGAAGAGAGGTAATCTTGCCCCCTCTACAGGTTGCTGGTAAGGCCGCACTTAGGGTATTGTGTGCAGATTTAGGGGCCATACCTAAAGCGTGATATCAGGCTACTGGAGGGGGTGCAGAGGAGGGCAACAAAGATGATATGTGGAATGGAGGGGTGAGACTATGACAGCAGGCTGGGAGACCTGAATATGTACACCCTGGAAGATAGAAGGGATTGGGGGGACATGATAGAGACATTCAAGTATCTGAGAGGAATCAATAAGGATGGGGCAGACAGGGTCTTTAAGCTAAGGAGGAGGAGGGACACCGGGGTATGGGCTAAGAATAAGAGGGGAAGATTTAGAAGAAATGGAGACACTACTTCACAGAGTGGGTGGTAGCAAAATGGATGCACTACCAGAATGGTGGTATCATGTAAATCTGTGAACAGCTTCAAAAGGCATGGGACAGGGAACAGGGAGAGTGAGGGTCGGGAAGGTGGGGGTGGCAGTAGGATGACATAGGGGAGGGGAGATAGGGCAGCTGCAAACTAGGGGTGCTAGCTGCACTCTCAAGCAAACTTAGATAGACTGGGTGGTCTGTTTCTGCTGGCACATTCGTATCTTTGTATGTTCACATGTATGTTCGAAGTAGGAAAGGAGAGAGACTAGGAGAGCTAACTTCATTGAAAAATTAGTGGGTTGTTTGTGTGTGTGTTTGCATTTGCAGATTTTTTGATTTTTATCTCTGTTCCCCATTAATTTAAAAAGTTAATTTTTTCAGTTAGTGGTTTTTCTTCATTTTTATTTATCTATCTTTTGTAGTGTGTGTGTGTGTGTGTGTGTGTGTGTGTAAACTCCCCCCTTTTTTTGCGTGGGGAGAAGGAGATAGAGATAAAAATTATGGAGACTAGTGGAATGGAAAGAAGGCAGTTGGACCACCCCAACCCAGTATCCATACTAATAGGCAGGCCTTTATGTTTGTGCCCCCAAACAGCAGCAGGAGCATTTCCCCACCCCCAGCAGGAGAATGTAGCCCCACTCTCCCAGGAGCAGCATGAGCCCTTGACCCATCCCAGCAGCAGCAGTAGGATCCTCCTGTGGCCCCCACCCCAGGCAGCAGCAGCAGGCACCCCCAGATTCCATCCCCAGCTGGATCATGCCCACACGGCCCTGGGACATCAGCTGTTGCCCCCCCACAGACGGGGTAATCTGCAGTGTGTTTTCTTTCTTTTTTTTTTTTTTTTAGAAAACCCAAATGACAGCTCCATCATGATCTGCACCTTGTGTGGCAGCTCAATGAGAGGGCAAGACTGGGGTCATTTTGGGACTGGTGGGCAAAGGAGCCATCTGCAGCACCACCACGCTGCAGATTTGCTTGAAAAACAAAAGAGGTTGCAGCAGGTAGAGGGGCTCGGTGTGCTGCTGAGCTGGTAGTAGAAGGTGAAGGGGGCCAGCAGGAGGCAGGGGCTAGTGGTGGGCATAGGCACCACAGCAGAAGGCAGCAGCAGCAGGAGGTAGGTGCAGAGCCCCCGTCACCCTCACCCCAGAGACAGAGGCATCACTGGGTTCATGGTGGGGACCCAGAACAGACTGCAGCTGCCCCAGCACCAGCAGCAGTGAGTGATGACCTGAGAGCACTGCGCAGAGAGGTTGGAGCTCTGCGCTGTGAGTTCAATGATTTCCAACAGGAGGTCGGGGAACCTCAGGAAACTCCTTCAGGAGCAAGACAAAATGTTTGAGCTTCTGAAGGAGCTGCATGGTGGTGGAACGTCAGAAAGTGTACCTGGCACCTGTGCAGTGTAATTCAATTCAATTCAATTCAATTTATTTATAAAAGCCTTTCAAAATCAAGGCGCTGTACAAATTTTTAAAATAATAAAATCACAACATTTAAAAGACAGCCACAACTAGCAGAGATACGCTAATCCAAAAGATATGTTTTTAAAGCAACTTTAAAATGTTCAATGGTTGGACATTCTCTCAACCAACGAGGTAGAGAATTCCACAGGGTGGGTGCTGAAAAAGCAAAGGCACGAGATCCTGATGACTTCAATCGAACCCTGGGAATCTCCAGCAATCCCTCGTTGGCGGAACGGAGAGGGCTGAGGGGACAATAGGGAATCAGAAGATCTTTTAGGTAACCGGGTCCCTGGTCATGTAGGGCTTTAAAGGTTAGTAAACCAACCTTAAAGGTGATCCACCACCAAACTGGCAGCCAGTGCAGTTCGCGGAGCACAGGCGTAATATGACTGGTTCTAGAAGTCCCAGTCAAAAGCTTGGCTGCCACGTTCTGCACCAGCTGGAGGCAGTGGATATCAACCCCTGGTAGCCCTAGGTAGAGGGAGTTGCAGTAGTCAAGACGGGTAGTGACAAAGGCGTGGACCAATGTTGGAAGGTCATCCGGGGGAATCAGATGTTTCACCCGGCGATATTCCTCAGATGGTAAAAAGAGGACTTGACGACAGCTGACACCTGAGATTTCAGGGTTAAACCATCATCAAAAATAACGTCCAGGTTTCGCACCTGTTTAGAGGTAGAGAGTGGTACGCCACCAAGTAATAAACCTGATGGTTGCCCAACACCCACACCCATCCCCGGACGACCTGGGTCCACAACCAGCACCTCAGTCTTATCCAGATTGAGTCTCAACCAGCTCAAACTCATCCACAGTCTGATCTCATCAAGGCAACTATTAAGTACAGAGAGTGCATCACCTTGACTGGGGAGAAAGGACAGATACAGTTGAGTATCATCTGCATAGCAGTGAAAGCCCAAACTGTATCGCCTGATGATTTCTCCTAATGGCAGCATATACACTGCAAACAACATGGGAGCTAAGATCGAGCCCTGTGGTACCCCACAAGGCAGGAAGTGAGTGTCAGAGGAATAAATTCCGGTGACAACTCTCTGAAACCTGCCCGTGAGGTAAGAACGAACCACTTGAGGACTGTACCAGACAGTCCGCAAAAGACCTGAAGCAATCCAATAGCACTCCATGGTCTACAGTGTCAAATGCAGCAGACAGATCGAGAAGGACCAGAATGGTACATGCCTTTCGATCTCTGGCCATCAGGAGGTCGCTCAATACCCAGACAAGGGCAGTCTCTGTACTATGTCTTTTCCTGAAACCAGACTGGAGAGTATCGTAGACATTGTGAGATATAAGGTGATCATCCAATTGTAACGCAACTGCCTTTTCAATAACCTTACCAACAAATGGCAGGTTAGAGATAGGCCGGTAGTTAGCAAGACAATCTGGGTCCAAGGAGGATTTTTTAAGGAGTGGTCGAACTACCGCCTCCTTAAGGGGGTCAGGAAAGACCCCCCTCTCCAAGGACATCCAGACAATGTCTGCAAGGATTGGGTAGATAACTTCTACACAACTTACTAAAAGTGGTGTAGGACCCGGATCCAAACTACAACTAGTTGGTCACATTGTTTGGATGATCTTCACAATGTCCCCAAATTCCGGCCAGTGAAAATCTAACCAGACAGCCTGAGGGCAGGCCACTTCCAATCGACCACCGCAGTCCCCCATAGGAGGGATCGGACCGATGCCAGACCTAATGCCAGCAACCTTATCCGCAAAGAACCGAGCAAACTCCTCACATCTTAACTGAGAAAATGCTTCTCTAGGCTGAAGACAGACTGGATTGCACAGTCTGTCCACAGTCCGGAAAAGCTGAGCCATCGATTATGTGTGGCAGAAATCTCTCTGGACAGGAATTCTGCCTTCTTACGATTGATTTCTGACTGATAGCTGTCATAATGAGCCATCAGTCTAAGCCTGTCGGCATCAAGGCCTGACTTCCGCCAGACTCTCTCCAGCCTTCGGCCTACTCGCTTTAACTCCTTCAAGGAGCCGTCAAACCACGGACTTCTTGAACGAAGAGTGAGAGGCCGAACATGAACAGGAGCAATTTTGTCCAGAGCATCTCCCACAGCCTTATTATAGGCCAATACAAGATCATCTGGACTCATGCATTCACCCGATAAACTCGACAGATCCAGCACCGCCATCAGGTCATTGGGGTTAACATCCCTTAAAGGGCAGTACTGAACCATCTCCATAGGGGCAGACCTATTGGAGGGGGCCCTAAAGCTGAACCCATGGTGTAATGGTCAGACCAACTGACTGGTTCCACCCCAAATCCGGATCTCCATACCCAAGAGAAACACCAGATCCAATGAATGACCACCTATATGGGTAGAGGCGGTAACAACCTGTGTCAGGCCCAGCGTATTCATCAGCTGGAGGAGATTTTGCCCAAACTGAGAGAATTCATCATGACCCAGGCATTGAAGTCGCCCAGAAGTATCAGTCTGGGAAACCTCAATACCAGGTCGACGATGAAGTCTGCAATCTCCTGCAGGAATTCTCCACCGTCATCTGGTGGACGGTAGACGAGGAGAATCCCACAACCTGCACCCTCACCCAAGATATATTCAAAGGAGCTGGTGCTTCCCAATGGCACATCCACAAGGCCCAGCTCAGATTTAAACATAATAGCCACACCCCCGGCCCTACGATCCAACCTTAGACGGTGTATCACTGAGAACCCGGCTGGAGTTACCAAGGCCAATGTAGGGCCCAGATTTTCATCAAGCCAGGTCTCGGTGATGCAAGTCAGATCAGATGAACTAACAAGATCAGCAATAATAGCTGTCTTGTTCTTAATTGATCTGGCATTGCATAACACCGCCAAGGCAGGATGAGTTGTCGGGGAAGACCTCGGCACCTGTCCAATTTCTACGGAGCCCTTGGGTATGGGGACAAGACAGGAGCAACCTCTACCCTGACCCCATTTGCCCCAGGGCGTCTTCTGGACCCTAGAACCCCAATCCGCCCTCCCCCCTCCTGTCCCCCACCAGGCCCAGCTCTCCACCTTCGTCTACGTCTCCTCAGGATGCCCAATGCACGGCACCTAAAATAGGTGTCAGATGACAATAATGGGCACTCAAAGGGACGTAATTCCCTGAGCCTCGTGGGGGAATAATGTCCAACCGACATTAAATAAAAACAGACAAATAAACCTAAAAATAAAAACACTCTCCACTCTCTCTCACAGAGGGAGAAAAAATAAACAAACAATCTAATGTAAATAACAATATAAAAATAAAAAGCCCTCCCAATCACAAATTAATCCCAACCCAAAAATATCCCAAATAATAAATAACATCAGTAAACCAAACCACACTGTCGATGCTAACACATGCCACTGGGTACTCAAAATTGTACTTTGAAGTTCAGTGAAGCACCTCTCACGCGCTTCAATCCAACAAAGTGTCAAAATATTAAAATATTGTGTTGTAAACCTCCAACCTCCAGAACAGTCAGCGCTGCACTGGCAACAACCTTTTTCTTCTTTTCTTTCTCTTGTCCTTGCTTTGATACTGTCACACTTCCCTCATCTGCACCCTCTAAAAATAACAAAAATAAAAAAAAAAATCTATTTTTTTCTGTCCTCTTCTTCTACATCATTTCATTTGTTTCTGTCCTCTTTGTCTTCTGATCTATATCCTCTTGTTTATTTTATCTTTTCCAGTTGGTTTATGCTCCCCCGGTTCCCATCCCCTTTATACAGTATATAAATATGACTAAGTTTGTCCTCCTCCTGACCGTGCAGGTCCCCACTTCCTGGTTCCCACCTCCCCATCCCCCCTGTTGTACTTGCAGTACCACACCCATAAATCGTGTACCTTCCTACTTTTAACTTACTCCATTTTCCGTTATATGTTTCTTCCTTGCTCCTTCTATCCTATCCACAAATGTCAAGTATAAGCACTTTATTATGAACAAACATATTTTCCAAAGCTATGTGAGAGTGAATCTTGGCTCTGCTCATGTAAAACAGCGCCCTCAGGTAATGAAATGCTTCCCAAAACATGTGACATCAAATTGAGACTGAAATGCGCTGTCAATCCTGATGTTTTATGGTGCCCCACCAGCAACCAGATATTAAAATGCTGTTTTGGCCACCGTTACAATTGCCTTCAGGCCCTATCTTGTTTCTGCCACTGCAGCACAGGCAGTAAATGTCCAGAAATGTTGCAGAAAAAATGGTACATTAAATTGGAAGTGGAATCTGGTCTCAGCCATTATGTTGTAGGTGCCCCTCACCACCCAGATATTAAGTAGCTGTTTTAGGGCCTGTTTACACAATATTTCTGCCTGAAACTCACTCCTGCCAGCACAAACCATGTCCATAAATGTTTCCAAAAAAATTGCACAGTACATTGAGAGTGAAATCAAGTCTGAGACACGTACTTACAGGCTCACACCCATCCTGCGGACCCAAATGTGCTGTTTTCTGCATGTTTTAAATGCTGTTTGGGCCTAAGTGTGTGGCTGCACGTTCAAATCATGTCCCACAAGTCCAGAAATGTTGCCAAAAGGGTTGCACAGTAAATTGAGAGTGAAATCAGGTCTGAGACATGCAATTACAGGCTCACACCAACCCTGCGGACCCAAATGTGCTGTTTTCTGCACATTTTAAATGCTGTTTGGGCCTAAGCGTGTGGCTGCACATTCAAATCATGTCCACAAGTCCAGAAATGTTGCCAAAAAAATTGCACAGTACATTGAGAGTGAAATCAGGTCTCAGCCATGATGTTTTATGGTGCCCCACCACCACCGGGACCAAACGATGGTCTCTGGTCCACTTTTACAATTGTCTTTAGGCCCTTTCTTTTTTCTGCCACTGCAGCAGAGGCAGTAAATGTCCAGAAATGTTGCAGAAAAAATGGTACATTAAATTGAAGTGGAATCTTGTCTCAGTCATTATGTTTGCGGTGCCCCCACCACCCAGACATTAAGTAGCTGTTTTAGGGCCTGTTTATACAATATGTCTGCCTGAAACTCACTGCTGCTGGTACCAAACAGGGCCTACAAGTCCAGAAATGTTTACCCAAAATGTGATATCAAACTGAGACTGAAATGTGCTGTCAGTCTGATGTTTTATGGTGTCCCACCACCTCAGAGACCTGAAAAGGGTGCCAACATGCAGAGAACATGAATTCCTCCTGCAAAATGATGATGCTACTTTCAGTTCTTTCCTGCTTCTGCTGCTGTGTTTCAATTGATTGACATAGAAATGTGGACTAACAATTCCCTATCCCTGTGCTGCTGTACTGATTGTCTAGTTGTGTTGCTGACTGTCTCTGTGGTATTACCTTGCCTGCCTGGCGGTGGGGTAGTGAATGAAATTTTGGGGCACTGTAGCTTGCTGCCTGCTGCTGTCTCTGACTACTGTACTACTTTCCAAGGTGCCACAAGAACTACTGTTCTGGACGGTTGATTCCCGGTGGATTATCCTCACGCAGTCCATACTGCTGCTGATGAACATGTAAGTATCTGTCTTCGTTGTTTTTCCTGTGCAAGGTAAGGGTGTTGGTGGGTTAGTATTATGGCATCTTGAGTTCTAATATGCTGATACTACTCTTATATTATTTTTCAGTGTGCTGTGGATGACATCATCATCATGCCGGGCCATGAGGGAGGGAGATGTCAGATGTATGGATCTTCCCAATTTCCCAATGCAGACGGTAAGTATTGGAATTTTCATACAAGTGTGATATGTCTGTTACTGCCATGTGGTCGTCTGAGCTTGATAGTAATTGTGTTATTTTTTTGTTTTTTTCATCATCAGGAATTCAGGCAAAGTTAAGTATTTTTCCATCCTGCTGCTGCTGCTGGCTGCTGAACCAGGTCTGGGGGATTTATTTAACTGCACCCTTGCATGATGGTTCCACTTTCACAGTCCTTGAGGTGTGGTGGAATTTTTATATATCCTAAAGTATAATAACTTTATGTCCTAAAGCTTATTGTACCAGAGCTTATAACTGTTATATGCGATTATAGCCATATAAATATGTTGCTTCTCATATGCTCTAAAACTATTTGCTTTGTTATAGCCATATAGCCATGTTGCCTTTCATATGCTTTAAAACTATCTGCTTTGTAAAACAGCCATAATGAATGTACAGTTCTGTGCTGACTAAAACAAAGGAGGTTGTTTGACAGAGATAAGAAAACCTTGAAAATTAAATAAAGCTAAATACAGCTGGTTGTAACTAAGATAAAGGGGAGACACATAGTAAGTATGGAAAAACAACTCCTTATACGGAAAGTGCTGAATTTAAGGTTTTGCTAAAGATAAGGAGAAGCTGTTGTTAAGCATGAGATCACTGTTAGACTGTGAAACTAAAAAAGGTATATAAGCTTCTGTGAACAATGATCGAGGAGCTCTCTCCTTTAGCTGAGGCTCCCACATATATGTGTGCAGACAATAAACTGAGTTTATTGGAATAACCATTGGGTGTGGTTATTGAGTACATAGAAATTAAGGTAAAGTATAGACAGTAAAGAGAATCTGCGACCACAGTTTTGGCGTAGTCGGCAGGATGACTTCCGCCCTCCGTGTCGCGCTGTGATCGGACTACCAAGTCCGGTCTCCGGGAAGGTGGCCCGGGGATTTTAGTCCCACCATAGAGACGCGATGCCTAGGGGTGGTGACAGTCATCATTTACTGTTTTGGTGCTAGGTGGGCACCTGAAAGTGCTAGGTGGGCACTTGACGTCAGGGGACGTCCAAATAAGAGAAGTGTTAGGTGGGCACTTCGCATAAGAGATAGGCGCCAGTAAACGGGACCAAAATGGGAAATACGAGGGACCTCTACCAGATGGATCTCAACCTAGTACTGTTAAGAGATTTTTTTTTGTTTTGTTTTTAAACTGCAACCCAGAGCTCTGGAAAAAGACTTGGTTTGGCAGGTTACAAAATGGCCAAAGAAAACCTTTGAAAGGGTTAAAACCTTTGAAAGGTTAATAGCTGCAGTGTTTGAAATTATCATGAAGGTCCTGCAGTCAGTTTTTTTTACTCAGACTTGTGTATCGGAAAAAAGAAGAAAATACCTTGGCAATGGGTAAGTCTGAATTTTTTTATTCAAAGTTGTTTTATGTCTGTCTGTTTTATTTCTGTAATACGTATACTAAACAAGGTAATGCTCCGTCTTTCTTGTGCATATTTTCTAGCTTATATCTGTGTCCTGTAATTATGTTCTGTTGTCAAGGTTGCGAGATAGGATTGACTGCCTTAGGTGCACAACATGTTACAGTAAAAAAAAAAAAAAAAAGCTTCTTTGCCTCATAGCTGACTGTTTTAATTGGTTTCATTTTTAATGAAACATTTGTGCTGCCTAGATAGGGTCATTGAAGAACTTTTGTATGTAGTTGCTGGTTGAAGCAGGTAGTGTTGAAGGTGAAGAGATATGACGTCATAGATTGCAATGTGCAGAAAAAGTTGTAGTTTGCAAGCAACGTGCAAAAGCCACTGATAGGTGAAAATGTAATGTGTTAACAGCTATAAATGGCTTTAACATACTTCTATACTAGATGTGTTCACTTACAAATGGTGTGTTGTACTGCATTTTAAAGAAATTAAAATGTGTTTAAAAAGGTTTTGTTCTGGAAAGATTTGGCATGGCAATATGTATAAATGTGTTGGTTTAAAAATTGTCAGTGTTACAAGACAGGCAGGAGGCAGCACATATATCTAAAACACGTTCAGTTTTCTAATAAAACTATGGGCATTACGTCAGCATATTAGTGTCAAATAATGTCAGTCTTATTTTGTGTTAAGTATTTCTTTTTGTGTATGTGTATGTGTGTGTACTGTCTTGGCCAGCAGTTTTGTGTGCTCTATTATTATTTAAAGATATTTAATATCAGTAGTGTTCAAGGACACTACAAAAATAACTGGGTTTAAATGACCCTTGCATGCACACTGTGACCTTTTGCACGTTATTTGACCTTCTTGTGTTTCAACATTTTATGTTACTACCAGTTCAAACTTGATGTGTATTCCATACCTAAAGCACAACTTTTCACACAAAATGTATGTTTTCATGAAAGCACACCAAGAGTGAACCATGTAATTTGACTTTTTATTGCAAAACTAGTATTCTAAGTAAAGAGAAACACCTTTTTTTTCCTTCTCATTTCTTCTGACTTACAGCTGTTTTTGAGAGTTTACCATCTACAGTTAAAAGCAATGGCTTTTGTTTTTATGTGTGACCATGGTGTAATCATTTTTTTTTGTCTTTTTAAAATGCATTCTAAGAGGTACGTAAGTATGGTATTACCATCAATCCAGATTTTTTATAAACTCAGCTGACATTTTGTCATGCTTAGGATAAGGGAACCCAGGGACGCTTGGCTTCTTTTATCCTATGAAAATAATCTTGTTTTATTTTTAAACTTGTGTAGGTTTAGTATTGTGTTGTTTGTCTGTGTTTCTTCTCTTTCTTCTAGAGAAAAAGAAGTTCCCCATCTTTATAGTAAGGTATGAAACTTACTAAACTAATTGTAATATTATCTTGTTATAATTGAAAGTGTAGTAGGTGGGAATCATGTCACCATCCACAGCTAACCTTTTATTGCTACAGTATTGAGCTGTCTCTTTCACTTGAGCTGTCTCTTCCACCATTAGAAGCCTGGGGAGGGGTAGCTACCCTTCCTCCATCCCTTCTAGTGTAGTACCCACAAAGGTTGCAAGGTACATCACTGTTCCCCAAAGGGGTAAATAAAAGAAAATGTATATTTGCCAATAATTGTTTCTTATTTACAGGTTTAAAAAGACCCACGGTATTTTAACAGCATAACAGCCAAGCCCTTCTGTTTTCTAGTGCAAACAGTTAAATCTCACACCTATTATTAGTACAAAAGTGTCTGCCCTCAGCAAGTAATCAGTTACGCTGGAGGGTGAAGTTGTGTATGTATGTCACACATATTCATTCTTTTGATTGTCTTTTCAGCTTTCTTATCCTGTTAAAACAAATGCAAAACAACTTTTGTCATTGCCTTACAGCAATGAATGCAACATTTTCAACCAGTAAATTCACAGTACTCTAACATTTCTGGATTCTAAGCTAAGTTTACAGTCTATATGTGTTGTTTAAAATGTATTTTATGCATTATGCTCAATACTAAAATTGTTCTATTACAAACATGCTTATGTTTCATGTTTATGTTATAATGTTTGATATACATCTTGCTACACTGTATCATGTGTGTATTCAGAAAAGTGTTCCACATGTATAACGTTTTTAATGCTTATAACCAAACCTAAATACTGGGGCCAGCATTGCTGACCCACCCCTACAATATGTTCCAAAGCAAAACCAAAAGTAAAATTAATGCTCCGTTTGTCTTATTACTCACAGGTACCCCTAAAGAATGAGTGTACTCTATGCAGGTTTTGTCATTTTAAATTTTAACAATTATAATATACAAAATTTAGATTATACTCCAAACCTATGCTTCAAGCCTTACCCACTCAGTACTTTGGAGTATTTCACTATACAGGGTAAAAAAAAAAGTAGACCTTTTCACTTGTCACAGGTGCAATAGGCACCGTTATTAAATTGGCATAGGCCAACAACATATGTATTTGTCCCACTAATTGCATTGTGTAAAAGGCATATTGTTATGAACAATATGTTTAAAAGCGTGTAATTGTAACATTACAAGATTTTAGAACTCAGGTCTCAGTCAGGCCTGCTTGCAACAGACAGGGAAATAATGTTCATCACTGTCATAACTGCTTCTGTGATTTAAAAGCAGGAGGTAACCATAACACTGTCATGATTTACAGATGGTCAAATGGTATAATTGAACCTTGGCCTGCACCCCAGGTGTGCGGTTAATGTCCCATTTTTAATTTTTCTCTTTCTAATTGCCAGAATTTAGGCTCTGTCACACCACTCTTTACAAAACAAAAAGTTAATGGTTTAAAAGATTGTTATTTATGTGTTTTTAACTCAGTGTCTAACACACTTTGCAAGTTTGCAGGTTTCCACGGTGTGGCACACATAAGATCTCCACGTTCAACAGCAGTAATACTTTCATCTAAGTTGCCAAGACCTTCATCTTTTTCCTTAAAAAAAAAAACAACTGCCACAGTGTTGATGTTATCACCATCTTTGTGCCTGACTGGTTCCTTATAAGGACTACCTCTGCAAGTGTAATGTTTTCAGCAAAATTACACCTATTTGTAAAACTTTAAATCAACTAAAGAAGGTCCAGTCAGTTCAGACTCTGCAATCAAGCTTATTGTTTCTGCTTACTATAAAGTTCAGTCTGGGGAAGGGCACTCTCAACTCCAGCAAGAAGATTCTGTTCAATTGACCTTCAAGCAATACATCCATTTTCTTCACTGCCGCTTGTTCCAAACATGGCTGGTACTTTCTACAACCCTATTGCTCTGTTATGGACTGTGTTCTTAATGGTTTATTGTCAATTGTTACCTTTTTATGGACTGTTAATCTTTATGCCGGGGTGTGATCAACTACGTCAAAACAAATGCCATGCCAGTGTGTGTGTGGCTATTCCATTAAAAGGACTTAATGCACCCCTGGCCAGTGTGCCTACCGTCCCAGCAGCTAGCCAGCAAAATAAACACTGACTTTTCTACTATGCTGGTGTTTTGTTTTAAATTACTGTCTGCATTGCCCCATATGCCTTGTGGGGTTACCACCATTCTGCAAATGACATTTCATCTGTACTGTAACTACATCAACCTGTAGATACTTATATGAACTTATGAACTGTTAATTTCATGGACTGTTATGTTTTATAAGGACTTATCTGTCAAGAGACATTATCAACAGATTCTTCAATCAAGCTCCAAGGGTGTGCCACACCTCAACACAAGGTAGCATCTACCTTATTCACTCTCAAAGTGGATTCCATGAACTCTTTTTCATCAACAAAATTGTTATGTTATATTGTGTTATATGTGGTGTCACATGTTAGCATTTTTTTTTCACATATTTCAATTGTGGTGTTGACATCCCTCAATTCTGTATTATGTTTTACAAACTCACCATTGTGTTCCATCTGTAACTCCCTCTATCAACTCCAAAACAAAATGTTTTTGTTTTATAAATGCCTTAACTATCTGTATGCTGGCAACCAGTTTTAAATCATATAAATAAAAAAAAAGGTGGTTAGTTGATACAAAGTATCAAAAGGGGGGAGTGTGGTGGAATTTTTATATATCCTAAAGTATAATAACTTTATGTCCTAAAGCTTATTGTACAAGAGCTTATAACTGTTATATGCGATTATAGCCATATAAATATGTTGCTTCTCATATGCTCTAAAACAATCTGCTTTGTTATAGCCATATAGCCATGTTGCCTTTCATATGCTTTAAAACTATCTGCTTTGTAAAACAGCCATAATGAATGTACAGTTCTGTGCTGACTAAAACAAAGGAGGTTGTTTGACAGAGATAAGAAAACCTTGAAAATTAAATAAAGCTAAATACAGCTGGTTGTAACTAAGATAAAGGGGAGACACATAGTAAGTATGGAAAAACAACTCCTTATACGGAAAGTGCTGAATTTAAGGTTTTTGCTAAAGATAAGGAGAAGCTGTTGTTAAGCATGAGATCACTGTTAGACTGTGAAACTAAAAAAGGTATATAAGCTTCTGTGAACAATGATCGAGGAGCTCTCTCCTTTAGTTGAGGCTCCCACATATATGTGCAGACAATAAACTGAGTTTATTGGAATAACCATTAGGTGTGATTATTGAGTACATAGAAATTAAGGTAAAGTATAGACAGTAAAGAGAATCTGCGACCACAGAGGTAAGTATGTCTTCATTTTTTTGGTTCTCTGAGGCGGGGAGAGGGTGGATGGTCAGACTCACAGGTGGTGGGGGGGGGAATTTTCAACAAGCACCAAAATGTGTTCTTAATTTTTTTCTTATGTCAAGGTATGCAGTGCTGATAGGAGAAGGGGAATGCCTGCTAGTGCTACTATGGTTCGTCGGACCTTGTCTGGATTGGAATCATGTGCATGACACAGCATGTTCCTGTGGGGAATGTCCTCGGTTGAATGACATCACATCACGGGGTATGATAAGTATACATTTTGTTCTTTGCTTATTCTTCCAACTTGATAGGTAAAAGCAGGTATGCAGATTGATTAGTATCCAACAGTTTTTTATGTTTGCTTGCACACATGTGCAAAAAACATGTTGAGACAGCTGGCTTCAGAAGCAGGTTGTGGAGGTGTGGCAGTGTTGTGGCCAATGCTGCCATTGCATTTTGGGGCTTGTGTGTTGGGCACCAATAAAGGAGCACACTGCCTGTGACACTAGTTTTAAAGCATGCCACCAACTTGAAAGAAAATAGCCGCACCAGTTCAGAAGCACCTCATCATAGCAGCAGCAGCCTCTCATTTCGGCCTGAACAGTGTGCATGAAGATAGATGTGGACATATTGGCATATACAGTTTGATACATAGATACATAGATACATAGACAGTGTCGGCAGATAAGGGCCTATGGCCCACCCAGTCTGCCCATTTCAGCTTGTAAGTTCAGTTTATGTTTTCCTAGAAGTCTGTTGCCCCTTACCCCTGACCTCCAGAATTCCTTTATGTCTATCCCATGCATTCTTAAATCCGTGATTGTTTCAGCCCCCACCACTTCCTCTGGCAGGGTGTTCCACTTGTCCACCACCTGTTCTATGAAGAAATTCTTCCTTATGTTTCCTCTGAATCATCCTCCCTCCAACTTCATCCCATGCCCTCTAGTCCTGGTACATCTTTTTAGCTTAAAAATAGTGTATTTTTGCCGACAGAAGCTGAGGCTGCGGTGGCGGAGTGGCCCTGACTGATGTGGCACAGCGTTCCTCTTCTGGCAGTATGTTTTTATTTATTTTGTGTGTGTGTGTAGGTGTTTTTGCCAGCGAGGACCTGCACTTTGTTCGTGGAAACCCATATGTCATCCATCCACTTCCCTCTGCCCAAGCCCACTAAAAAATGGACAAGACCAGGTTGATCCAGAAGGCCAAACTGGCTGAGCAGGCCGAATGCTACGATGACATGTCCTTCAACATAAAAAGGTGACTGAGCTGGGATCTGAGCTCACGAATGAGGAGAGGAACCTGCTGTCAGTAGCCTACAAGAACATCATTGGGGCCCTCTGCTCCTCCTGGTGGGTCATTTTCAGCATCGAGCAGAAGACCGAAGGCTGTGGCAAAAAGAAAGACATGGTGAAGATCTACAGGGAAATGGTGGAGGGCGAGTTGTGGGACATCTGCAACGACATTCTGTTAATTTTGCTGGGCTTCTTCACAGCTAAAGAGCAGAGTGTCAGGGCATCTACTACAGAGGGGAGTTTTGTGCTGAGTAGTGATACATGGAACAATGGCTGCAAAGTTATTCATAGTGGGGTACACAGCATGGCTGAGCTTGAAGTCTAATGCAACGATATTATGCTGCCTTTTTGTCCCCATGTCAGTACAGTATTAATTGCATAGACAAGTGTCTGCAATTTAAAATCTGACCCTAGAAAGTGAGATGGAGACAATCTCATCAGTGTGTTACCTTTAATGACAGGACTTCATTGTACCATGAGGGCATAACGCTAGTGTCAGCACTATGCAGAGGCATCACCCTATTCCATTGATCAATCAGCACAAACCAAGGGAAAATAGTTGAGGTCATGACCAGTTTCAAATACCTTGGGATCCATCTTGACCAAGAGATGACCTACAGACCCCATATCGACTCCATGACCAGGGCCATCCACCAAAAGCTTGGCCTCCTCTATCAGCTGGGGAACTCACTGTCTTCGTCAGATGTCAAGCAATTGCCAGCTGCAATCTTCTCCCTCCATTCTGTATGGGGCCTCTACTGCAGTCACTCAGAGACATAATTCAATAAACTTACTGTCCTCTATAACAGAATGGCACACTTTGCCTCAAACTCCTCCCCAAGGAGGCATCACTGTGAGGCACTTAAGGAACTTAACTGGCCCTCTCTTTGGCACAAACTAGCCTACCTAGTCGCCTGCCTTGCATTCAAGTTCTCTACCCTTGGTCCCCCTCCCCATCTTAATGGACTACTCTCTATCAAAATACAATGCCGAACTCTACGATCGTCTGCAAATCACCTACTTGACATCCCTCTGTGTCGTTCCAACCAAGGCAAATGCTCTGTCAAGTTTGCTGCCTCCCACCTTTGGAACTCCTTACCAGCTAGCTTGACTGGTTCATCCACAATTAGCCAATTCAAGTCCAGGCTCAAAGTATATCTTCTCAATCTCAGCCTCTGTGGCTGCAACCTTTAGCTCCCCAACCCACTTCTCCTCATGCTCTCACTGCCTTGAACCTTCCTTCCTCCTGGATGTATCTAACATGACGTCCTACCATGACTATCTCACATGCCTACTAAACTGAAGTGTAATCTGAAATCATGCACTACTAGCAATAGCTTACTACCCCTGTAACTGGATGCTGCTGTATATTTTGAGTAATTATTGTAACTACTGTAAAGAATGCTTGTATGTTCTTTGTTCTGTAAAGAATGCTATCGTGTGTCTTACTCTGTAACTATTCTGTGTGGCCTTGCTAATGTACATTTATGTAATTATTGTAACTACTGTATAAAATGCTAGAATGTGTCCTTTTCTGTAAAGAATGCTATTGTGTGTCTCTCTGTAACTAATTCCGGGTCCCCCCTGAAAAAGGGACCTCTGGTCTCTGTGGGCTTACCTGGTTACCAAAATGCAAATAAATAAAATAACTGGGAGGTTGCAGATATGTAGATGTCCTTTGCATTGCAGCAAGGAACACTTTCCAATAGGCAGATTGGGGCACCATACTATTTTAAAGGGTCTCACACAACATTTTAGTAGTCCAGGTGCAGTAAAATGCAGATTTTTTTTTATTCATTTGTAATTGTAAGCACTCTATGTAATTGTACTTTGCACACACAAATATCTATAATGCTGGCAGAAATAGCTTTTGCTTCATTGTTAAACCTTTTGATCTGAACACAAACTGAAGTAGTAGTATTCAGCAGTATAGTTCAGAATTTATTTTAAACTGGATCAAATGACTGGTGCAAATTAACATACTTGGTAAGTTAGTGAGGTTGGGGGGTGGGCACTAGGTTCATGATCCATCATGATACCCATGGAAAAAATAATCATTTTTTGCAAACCTGCTAATCCTTAGGGAATCTCTGCAGTGCACTTTGGTAAGCAAAAAAATGTGTCCTGCGATTATGGCAGGATTTCAGATACTTTAGTATTATACATAGTAACACGGATATGTGGCATTGGGTGTGATTTGTGTCCGTGATGTACAACAGTGATGATTTCACCTAATTTGAGTGGGCATGCATCTAAAATTAGTTTGAAAGCTACCCCTACTCATGCTGTGTAAGCCTTGATGCTTTCCCGACCTCAAATCTATCAACATGTCCCACTTTTAAAACTTGACCTGTCTGCCTCCACAACCTCATTGGGTAGGCTGCTCAGTGTGTGATAACTACTGTATGTTCAGAAATGCTTTTAATGTTTTATTTAATATTTCTGAAATAATCACATTCTTACAGGTCTTACCTGTTACACTGGGGGAGTTTCATTGATCTGACAATTGAAGGCAAAATAATTTGCAGGCTTTCTGGGCTGATTAAGTTAACAGGAGTGAATGTTTAGATGGAGTATTTGACTGATTTATTCAGATTCAGATCTTGCCATCCCTAAAGTGTAGTAGAGATTGATAAATGACAAGATTTGTCTGAACTTTTGATTAGGCAGGGTGTAACTTTTAGCTGACGGTGCCATTTTATAAAGTACAGTTTGAGTAAAGTTAATTTTTGAAAATTGCGTGGGTGGTCCCAACACATGTTGGGGACTCTGTGTCGGAGCATGTTAGTAGCATGAGACAGGTAGGGTACTCCATACTGAACTTTATTGTCACTTAGTCTGCTATTCTGAGAAAGGTAGGTATTTACTACATGGTTTAATTCTGCTCTGGGTAGCGACCTGAGCAGCCAATGCAGGTTAGTTGTAACTCTAGACTAAGTTGTGGTGGCCAGTACAGTCCTTGTTGATGATACTGAAGGTAGCAAAGGTATCCACTACATTGTAAAAAAGGGTCCTAGACGTTGAGTATGGGTTGGGTGGGGCATCTTCATATTTGTCTGGATTGAACAGTAGCGAGCAGTCAATTGCCAGGACACAATTTCCATGTTTGACAGTTTGTTTTGTTAATTATACTTTAGCCTTTTAAGTATGACTTTTACTCTTGAGAATAAATATGCCTTTCTTGGCAGAATTCATACATGGCACAGGAAACATAACCCACTAGTGTTTATAGGTATGCTTCTTTAGTAGTGTTTAATTTCCCCAAATCAAATGATGCGGGTATTTGAGCAACATGGGTGTGATCTTTACTGCCAGTCATTTTTCATAATCTAGGGCTACCTGGCTACCATGGCTCCAAACTCCCTCTGGCACTGCTACAAACCCCTTGAGAACCAATCCACCCTGGCAAGAATTGCTGACCTAGTCTAGGAAACAAATTCCATCTTTTGAGGTTGGAGTGGTGCTTCCTGGCAAAAGGTGTGGTTATGGACTTTGAGCAAGCTAGCTGCAGCTGTTACCTTTGGTTAGGGTGGAGCCAGGTTTGCCTTCCTGCCATCCTGATTAGATGCTACCTGGGATGCCACTCCTGTATTTGTGGAGAGGGTGGGCTGTAGCTGGCTTTGTGGTCACCAGTGATGTCCATAACATCCCAACTTCTGTAGCAGGAAACATTGATAGACATCCTAGACCTCACTGGCTGAGAGCAGTGGAACTGGAGACAAAAGTTAAACCTGGGTCTCCTACAGTAGTGTGATGAACCTGCAGCTGGCTCCGCCAGGCCCCTTTTTGTGCTACTTTTTTTTTTAATGTTCTTTTATTTCTTAATATTAGATTAGGTTAAACAAGGTGGCTCACTGAACTTTTTTTTTCTTTTTTGTTTTGGTGAACGTTTCTTGTTCTGTGTCTTTATTTCTCCCCCCCCCCAAAAAAAAAATCTGGTCCCATAATTCCTGTACTATTGGGGACCAGGATTCTGCTTTCAAGGATGGTGGTCCATGCCAAAATGCTTTGGTATGGGGAGGGAACTCTGTTGAGATGGCAAGCTATACCCCTGCCTGGGTGAGCATAGGGGGGCACACCCTGCAGATTGCAGTATCTGATGATACATTGAAAAAAAAAAGTATATTAGGCCAACCACGTGTGTGTGCGTGTGTGCGTGCGTGTCACACACACACACACACACACAAGTTCTGACTGAATATTTAACAGATTATCATGTCACAGAAGGCTAATGTGGAGCTTTTGACCACAATATTCCCCCTGTAGCAAAATATGTACTTTGTGTTATTGTAACAAATTCAAGCTTATGACGCAAACCAAATTTAGAAAGAAGAACATTTTGCTTGCTGCTACAGGAAAAATGCCCCCCAAAATATGAGGATTCATTCATTTTGGCCTTATAGTTTCTTTAGTCAGTTGCTGCTGTGGTAATCCTTGGCACTGTCCCAGCTAGTTGAGATGCACCACAGTGCTTAATTTGCTCCAGGATTTGAACTGGATCTCCTGGTAACACAAGCCTATGCTCTAGCTGCCAAACCATGCTGCTTCTCACCATTGGCTTACACAGGTAGCTTTCATCTCAGGGCAGTGCATCCAGCAGACCTGACTCCACATTGATTTTTAGCCTGAGAGTAACTTAATACTTGTGCAGTATGACATAGCGGCATTTTCCAGTAACTCAGATTGTCAGGGAATTGCCCCCTATTTTAACCCAAAGAATTCTTGGAGGAGACCTGAACTGAGACTATCTGTCACCATCTGAACACTGTTCTTGACTGGTGCAAACTTCTCTCCGTTCTCACATTGATTGCATCGAAGGAAAGATAGGCACAACACACCTCTCTGCTAGTGCTCCTCTCAGTTTCTGCTGCAGCTGCTTCAGATGAGTGGGTTTACAATCTGCCCCCCACTCACATTTATTGCTCCAGAAGATGTCTTTTTTTTTATCATGAAAATTTTTTGTAGCAATTCGGCCCCATCAGATCGACACACCCCAGCCCCGTCCCCCAGAATTACTGGGCTTATCTTCCCCGGTCTAGGAGCGGCACCTGTGGGGGTTGATCCTCATCCTGCAGCCAGTGTGTTTCCCCTCCGTATTTCTCCCAGGGGCCCCGGGAGTAGGTACGCATGTGAATGGAGGCATGCATGCACCTTACGGCCCCGGTAACAACCCCTATCCACCACCCCATGGCCTAATGCCTGCTACCCTCTGGGCCTGTGCTTCCCTGGCCTCCACCAGGAGGCAGCCATTAGCCGAGGGTAGCCACCACACCTCCCCAGAGAGGAGAGCTGCCTAACGGCAGCTCTATCCAGCTCCGCCCTCCCCACCCACGCAATGACCTCCAACGGCCCGGGCTCATTTCTGAACTGGGGTCGCCGGTGTACCGTGAGGTAACGCGTCCAGTGAATCAGCCCTCGGCTCCAGTGGGCTTGCTGCTCCAGAAGATGTCTAACATTTGTAGATGCATGAGAAAGGCAGATGCAGCCCAAGTTAGATGAGGTTTTGAAAATTACACCCGCCACATCCAGATGGGTGGCAGACACTGCAGGGCCAAACAGACACTGTTGCATCTCATAGATGCATCCTGGCCTTTGAAAATCCTGCCTTAGATGTCCACAAGACCCTGTGGAATACCTCTGTTCATTTAAATGGCCGAGTCCTCTGGAATACAAAAACCAGAATTTTCAAGGAAATTCTGAGCTTCGTAGTGGAGTACATGTATAACAAAAACATACGTTACAATCAGTAAATATTAAAAAAAAACAAAAAACACATGAGGCAACGCTGCAGAATTTATAAAAACATCACCATTAATGCAATAGAAAAAGTCTGATTTGGAAGCAACAAAGTTTCTATGTTAATAAACATTTTTGATACTTTCTGAAAGATGTTATGTCATCAAACCAGCCAGGAGTGAAATATAAAACGGGACTGCTTGGAATTTAAATACATGCCTGTTATTGCTTGGCTTAGCACTTGATAGGCCTTAAAGAGCATTTTCAGTTATTTTGTCCCCATATAGCCTGTTACTGCCCTGGGGGGTTTAAAACCTGGGTCAGCTTGAACCCACTAGTGTACAAAATGTAGGTATAAAGAGGAACCTATTGGTTCCAAACATAATCTATGGCAGATATTGGCACCATTCACATTTCCTTCTTTGTAGATATTATAGAGTAGGTGCATCAGTTTGGACCCACTGCATAGGGAAGATGCATCATTTTTGGGCAGGATGCAACTTTTGCCTGTTGGTGCAGGTTTGTACTGTCCCTTCATATAGTTAGATAATGTGTTTATATTTTCCTATAGCTATATTTTAAGTTGTCATAATACTGTATAAGAGAAAATATTTACTGTTTTTCACTATATTACGCTGGTTTCATATTGGTGTGAAACTAGTGAATATTAGGTAAGTCACTATGCAATAGCTGCACTAGTGTTCCACCAGTGAAAATAAGATGGAGTGAATGGCCGTTTTTTCTTGGACGGCTAAATATGATGGGTGTGAATTTACTACAGTAGCTCTCATGGCTTGCATTAGCTCTAGTAAAGTGGGGGTCAGATTGACCCCCTGCTTCAAAAGTTAGGGGTCACACCAGAGAATCCTGGGGTCAGTAATTTGCTCTAGTATTCTTGTAAAACATTATGGGGTACTTTTCTGCTAATGAAATCCATGGAAACCTTTCCATATACAGGGTCAGTGCTGAAGCACTGCTTTCAGTAGAGGGTTAATGCAAGCCTTTGAGTTCTTGAGCACCTTTCTTGTCACTTTGCTAATCTTTGATCTCTCTAACCCCATTATTCTGTGCCCCTTGGTTTCTCTCTCTCTCCAGTCTCCTGTCATTCTGTCCCCAGCTTTGCTTTCTGCCAACTTTTGTTACCCTTTCTTGCGCCCCTCTCCTTTCTGTTAGGAATGTCATAGTATGAAATATGTACAAAAAAAGAAGACTTGGGCTGGCCCGCCAGCACAGAGGTTGGATTTCTGTCTGTGATACCAGTGACCGGGTTGAGAACGAGCCGGGCGCTGGAGGCTAGGCCAGGGAGAAGGTTTGAGCATCCCACGACTGCTCGCCTTCTATGGGGGGACAAGGTCCACAGTTTGCCTGACTCCAAGTGGAGGCTCGGGGTATGACAAGTCCTGCAGTTGCAGAAGGGGCAAGTCCGTGACGTGGGGTGGACATCAGGGCACACCTCATGGGGAGAAAATGGAAAAAGCTCTCCAGGCTCCAGGAAGGTGGAGCACCAGGATCAGACCCCTCTTGGCCTTGCACTGACCTCTGTTCCAGTTCCCAACGAAATCTTGATTGTCAGGTGTAGCTGCCACCTTGTTCCCACCCGAAGCAGCAGCTCCATGGAGTGAGCGAGAGGGTGAAGGTAGGTGGCAAAGGTGGGGCTGTCTCCATAGGTGCTCCTGATGAAGCAGAGTCTGGGGAGGGTGGAGGGATAAACAGACATATAAAAAGAGGCCTTCCAGACTCTTGCATCAGGGAGAGCTGGCATGGAAGGGACAATCGTCCCTGAAATAAAAAGTTGAAAAGTGTGGATACTAAAGTATGATGTGAACCACAGTTATTGCAGTATCAGAAATCATCCACAGTATAAATACCGTGACTTCCAAAACTGCAGTATACCGTAAAACTGTGATACTGTGACATCCCTGCTTTCTGTGCCTTTCTTTGCCCTTTACCAAAGTAAGTGGCCTTGCTCTTCTCCCTCCCCCAACTTCTCTTCATTCTGTTACCATCTTTCCTCTCTCTCTCCTTCCCTCTACCCCATTCTGTTTAGCCCTCCTTGAGCTCTCTGCTCTTCACTCTGTCCCTCATCGCTCCCTCATTGTAGGGTGTTGCTGCTTTTTAGATTTAATATTCTGTAGCCTGAAGCCCTGGCATAGAAGTGCAGTTGACTAACACGGACTTCATTGGTAGTGCCTTTGGCAGCCCAGCTCTAGTGTTCTGTACGCCTCTGCAGTGTTCATTTTAGAGATTTGCCTGTGCTGGAAAGTGACCCATTGGGCCTAAAATGTTGGGATTGTATGGGAAAAGTATTGGGTCATAATGTTGAGTTGTATGCTTATTTATGAAGCGTCTGTGTAACACTGTTGGAACACTGGGATCTATAAACACCAAGGGAGAAGAAAAGGTGTGTCGAAATTAAAATGTGTATCATTTGTCACAATACACCACTCAAAAATGACCCTTAACCTCTTTTATTAGTGTTCTGATTGGTCTCACCAACAACCCTTCCACAGCCAGCTCTCCAGTGCAGTGATGGTGCTTGCAACACTGATGACCAAGGTTAGGGAATGAGCCATGGATAGCACGCCTCCCCTCCGGGGGGTGGGGAAGAGAGCACCTGGCACTCTAATGCCACCCAGGTGAGACTGGGTGTACATGGGACGAGTCCACACAAAGAAAGGGTGGAGGCTGCAGCGGACATCTGCAGGATGTGCACAGGAGCATACAGAGCTGTGTGCTGGCATCACTGCATGTCCACGCCTCCAGGAGAAACCATGCAAGGAGAATGCTTTGGCAGGTGCAGAATGAAGCCTGTGATCCACTGACCCACAGAAACAACTGCCCATACATCTCAGTCAGGGCTCAGAGTGAGCTCTGTTTCTCCCTGAGTGGAGCCCATCCATGAGGGGATAGTCTCAGTCCTCCCTGGTTGGGCAGCAGTGGAAGTGCTGGCATGAGGAGGTGGAGGGATGAGGGTACATCCCTGCCCTGTCCAGGAGGCAGTAAACATAATTTGGTGGAGGATCTCCCACAGACATTTATATGGTCAGTGATTTTTCTGCTTTAAAATTGTCATTTCTGTTTGAAATCTTAAATGTTTTATTTTTCCCCAAATTGTAGCAGATCAGCACACTTTGGCTCAAATTGGTTGGGGGGTGCCATAAAGCTGGTATAAATGGTAGTTGTCATGATAAAGTTAAGCTAATAGTCCCTCCTCCCCTAGAAAAATTGGTTCAGCCTGCTGGTTTAGTGACTCCCTTCCCCATGAAAATGGAAGATAGTTAGGCGTTCCCATTAGGTCACATCTTTTTGTTTTTAAGCATTTTTTGCCCCCAGAGCCCTGGCGAGCAGCTATGATCCTCCAAACAGAGGGACTCTTTCTCTGGTCCTGCTGCTCTCATGCTAGGAGACCCCCAATAGTTCCCTGAAGATTTCCCCCATGGCAGGGCCAGGAGGGTTGCCACTTCCCTCTCCCCCTGAGACCCTATCTGGGGCACCACTCCTGGGAGCGGAGGACCATCATTGAGCCTGCCATGCTCACTTTTCCTCTTTGCCCAGCCCGCTCCTTCTGACACAGAGACATCTACTTCTAGGCTTCTGACTTGTACTGCCCTCCAGTCACCGCCAGAGGCAGTCAGTGAATGGGACAACTAGTCTCCCTGCCCCCAAGAGAGGAGAGCAGTCCTCCGGATGCTCATTTCACCACCCCCAAGGCTCAGTCTAAGGTCTCTGGTGAGGTGTGGCATCCAGTGTCTCAACCCTCAGGGCCACTGGGCCAGCCAGGTTGCATCTTTCTAAGGGGGAAGGTTAGTATCATTGAAGAAACCTGGCTGAGGCTGTAGGAGATAAGTCTCTTTCGTGAGCATTTTCTTCCTTATTTGAAGTTAGTAGAGTAACAGAGTAGAGGAACCGGCAGCTCACCAGGCCAAGGAGCTCCGATGCCACGCTTGCTGAACTTACAGAGATTGGCCCCGCCGACGCTCTGCATCAGCTCCCCACTGACCCCACTGCCACCCTTGGTGAGCTTGTCCTTATATAGGGTCTGTGGCTTGTTTGAACCAATCAGTCCACTTCGTCATTTGCAGCCTATATGCATTCACCACTAGAGGCAGTTTTCAGATTTCCCTCTCCCACTACTGGCTCTTCCTCAAGTCATCCTCCCATCATTTATTTCTACCATGTCTCTGTTATTCCTCTCCCTACTTGCTCTGCTGTTCCTTGTGCTGACACCACCTGCATCTATTTTTCCGGAGTATCTTCCTTCCAATGGCGCTGACTTCTTTCTGCCTGTCTGGTTGCCTTCCCCGACAGTTTATCCTAGCGCACCTCAAGTGATCTCTTGTCAAGGCATCAACTATTCTCAGACTCCTGCTGCCTCTGCTGATGGTAGTTCTTCTCTCTCTACACCTCCCAGCCACCACAGTTAACATCCCTAATCCTGCCATCCCCACCCTCACTGCAGCTCCTTATCCTGGCTACCCCCATATACTTACCCTCCCCATTCCCACATTCTCTATCTCAAAAGGGTCCCAAGCAAATAAATCCCACTGCCCCAAAAAACTGTCCTGGAATCCTATCCTCAGGTCCCTTGTCCTCCTCCTCTTTATGTCTGGCAATATCCACCTAAACCCCAGACCTCAGCCTCCACACCCTCACACATCCCTGCCAGCGGGTTGTGCATTGCTACCCTAATGTCTGCAGCTTATTTAAAAATGTGATTCCTACCAGGGTTGGGTCCTACAACATCAGCCCAAGTCACTGCCATGGGTGAAACCTGGCTCTCCCCTGGATCCCAGATGCCTCGGTAACCCTCCTGGGTACAATGTTTTCTGGGCCAACCAGCGGGAAGCGGGTGGGGAGGCTGTGCCATTTACATCAAGGACACACTGAATAGGCAGCTGCCCCTCCCTCCCCCAACTTGTATCCAGTCCCAGGCCCTCACACTCAAACTTCCTTGGATGATCCCAAACACCCCTGTTCATCACCACCATATACATTCCCCCAAGGACCAGAGGTGGCCTTCCACTCTCCTGTCCTACCTTGCCACTTTACCATCTCAAAATGAAAAATTATATTTGGAGTTTCAATATGAATTGGCTATCTAAGTCCTCCGCCCCCTTCATCGACGCTGCTACAGCCCACGACCTCACACAAGTAGTCCACTCCCCCACCCAACTGTACCAGCGCATGGGAACCTCTTCCCTACTGGACCTGATCTTCACAAACTGCCCCCTCAAAATCACTAGCACCACTGTGCTCCCAAATGCGATTAGTGACTACTCCCTGTTCTTTGCACCTGGACTTGTAAAGCCCCCAAATCCCCTCCAAAAATAATCCTATGACACAAATTCGGCCCTAGTAAGCTTGCCCTTCTGAAAGCTCATCTCAGTAGGATGGACTGGTCTTTCATAACAAATACACTAGACCCTGACAGACACCTTGATCTCTTCATTCATTTTTTTAATGCTATCTGTGACACGTTTGCCCCACTTACCAAATGGATGGTCAAAGGCAACCCAGTCCCTGGGTCTCAGATCATCTCCTTGCCCTGATGAGGACCAGAGATTCCCTATGGCACCTCTCCAATGAAACTGGCCTGTCAACGGATAGACAGAAGTACAGGGTGGCCCGGAACAAATGCACATGGTCCTTGAGCAAAGCCAAAGCTGAGTTCTACAAATCCTCCATAATCGCTGCCTGGGGTTCAGGGCATAAATTCTGGAACAATAGTAAGGAAATCTGTGGCAAAGACCCCAACCCTGCCCCTACCCAGATCTTAATCAATGGGTTCCTGACCTCTGACCCCATCTGGATAGATATAGCCTTTAACTATGCCTTCACCAACCTCAGCCCGTTCTCCCCACAGTGTCTTTGACCCACCCCTGCCTGCTCCACCTCCCCCCAGCACACCCTCCCTTCCACCTATGCTGCATGTCCTCTAGGTCAGCTGAGCCTTACCTCAAAAAGTCATAAGCCACTCCAAATATAGTAGTGACTCCATAGACCTGGGACTTCTTTGGCTCACTCTTCATGAGGTACTAATCCCCCTCACCCAAATTCTCAACTGATCTTTATGCCTTGGGAAAATCCCCATGCGCTGAAATCTGCCTCTATTACCCCTATATTTAACAGCAGGAACCGTACCACCACCAGAACTATTGCACCATCTCAATTCTCCCTCTCCTATCTAGGGCTGTACAGCATATTGTTTCTGATCAGCTAACTGAACATCTCAACAAACACAACATACTTTGCAAACAGCAACATGGCTTTCGTGAAGGATACAGTACTACTACCACCCTTCTCAAGTTCACAACTTATGACTATGTTGGGCCTTACACAGGTGGTTACCTCTGCTACCCATATAGGTGGTCACTCATTGGACCTAGTATTGCTCCTAGAGATGGAGACCATGCACTTGGGGGTGGAACCACATGCCTGGATGGACCATCACACCATAAGATTCAGCTTTGGGGCACCTCCAAATAGGCCTGCCCCTACGGAGATGGTCCAATACTGCCCTTTGAGAGGAGTTACCCCGTAGGGCCTATTGGTGGTGCTGAACCTACTGGGTGTTTCAAGTGAGTGCATGAGTCATGGGGATCTCGTACTTGCCTATAATAAGGCAGTGGGGGATACCCTAGATTTAATTGCTCCTGTTCGCGTTCACCCACTCACTCAGCGCCCTAGAACCCCTTAGTTTGATGGGTCCTTGAAGGAGCTGAGGAGAGTGGGGCGAAGGCTAGACAGGGCTTGGCGGAAATCCAGCCTGGATACTGACAGGCTTAGACTGATGGACCATTACGGTGTTTATCAATCAGCAATCACCCATAAAAGGCAAATTCCTGTCCGGGAGATTGCTGCTGCGGAACCGACCAGCTCAACTCTTTCAGACTACCAACAGATTGTGCAATCTACTCTGTCTGCAGTCTGGAAGAGATTTTCTAAATAAAGTGTGATGAGCTTGCTCAGGTTCTTCACAGATAAGATTGCCAGCATTAGATGGGCATCAGCCCAGCTCCCTCTTTAAGGGATTGCAGAGATCAAGCGAGAGAAATGAACACCTGTGCTACCTGGTTTGACTTCAGTAGGCCAGAATTCATGGATATTGTGAGGATTGTTCAGACTGTACGACCAACCAGCTGTAGTTTGGATCCGGGCCCTACGCCACTATTATTAGGTTGCGTAGATGTTATCTGCCTGATCCTTGCTGAAATTGTCTTGAAGTCTTGGAGTCAGGGGTCTTCTCTGATCCCCTAAAGGAGGCGGTCATCGACCACTCCTTAAAAACCCTCCTTGAACCCAGACTGTCTAGCTAGCTTCAGACCTATCTCTAACCTCCTTTGTGGGTAGGTTATTGAAAAGGTGGTTGTGATACAGCTAGATGACCATCTTACAAATCACAATGTCTATGATACTCTCCAGTCAGGGTTTAGGAAGACATAGCACCAAGACTGCCCTTGTCCAGGTTTTAAATGACCTCCTAATTGTGAGAGATCGAAAGGCTTGTACTATTCTAGTCCTTCTTGATCTCTCTACAGCATGATACTGTGGACCATGGTGTGCTTTTGGAGTGCCTGCGGCTTCTTTGTGGACTGTCTGGTACAGTTCTACATTGGTTTCTATCTTTCCTCACAGGCCGCACACAGAGGGTTGTCACCGGAATTTATTCCTCTGATGCCATCTCTCTGTCCAGTGGGGCCGCAGGGCTCCATTTTGGTGCCAATGTTGTTCGCAGTTTATATTCTGCCATTAGGAGTCATCATTAGGTGATACAGTCTGGTTTTTCACTGTTATGCAGATGATACCCAGCTGTATCTGTCCTTTACTCCCAGACAGGATGATGCGATCTCTATTCTTAACAGCTTTCTATCTGAAATCAAAGACTGGATGAGTGCTAGCTGGCTGAGGTTAAATCTGGATAAGACTGAGGTGTTGGTTGTGGACCCGGGTCACCTTGATGCGGGTCATAGGGCTGGGGTTCCGTTGGGCTTATGGCTTGATGGTGTCCAGCTCTCGACCTCAGACCAGGTGCATAATCTGGGCATTATTCTTAACGACGGTTTGACCCTGAAATCGGAGGCGTCTGCCGTTGTCAAGTCTTCCTTTTACCACTTTAGGAATATCACCCAGGTGAAACACCTGGTTCCTCTGGCTGACCTTCCTATTTTGATCCATGCCTTCTGACCACGCACCTTGATTACTGCAATGCCCTGTACCTAGGGCTACTGGGGTTGATATCTGCCCTTGCAGCTAGTGCAGAAGCAGTGGCCAGGCTGTTGACTGGGACATCTAGAACTAGTCATATGCAGCCTGTGCTGCGCTGACTGCACTGGCTGCCAGTTTAGTGGCAGATCACGTTTAAGGTCAGATTACTGACCTATAAAGCCCAACAAGAACAGGGACCACAATATCTGCAAGATCTCCTTACTCCCTACTGCCCCTCTCGTTCATTCCAATCCACCGACGAGGGATTGCTAGAGATTCCCAGGGTTCATTTGAAGACATCTGGGGCACGTGCATTCTCTTATGCTGCCCCTGCCCTGTGGAATTCTCAACCTCGTCTGATACGAGAATGCCTGACCGTTGAGAGTTTTAAATCAGAGCTAAAGCATTTGGAGAATGATTTAATTATTGTTGTTTTTAAAGTGTTGCTTTAAATTCTGTACAGCACTTTGGTTTTGAAAAGTACTCAAAAATAAAATTTTACTTATTTACTTACCACCCATGTCCACTCAGCCTTAAACAGAGGTCATATCACTGGTGCAGTCTTCATTGACCTCACTAAGGCATTTAACACCGTCAACCACTCCTTGCTAGCTACCCTCTCCAATCTTGGCTTCTCCTGTGATGCCCTCTGCTGGTTCACTGACTACTTGTCAGATCACTTCCAGCAGGTCAGAATTGGGTCACCCTTATCCAACAGGCTGCCAGTCTGCTCTGGGGTCCCACAGGGGTCCATCCTCGGACCCTTATTATTCAGTCTCTTCCTCAACTCCCTCCCTCTGTCCTGCTCTGGCAACCTTCTACTATATGCGGATGATGCTGTCCCATACTCCTCCAATTCTGACCCCACTCAGCTACACCTCTCCCTCCAATCCTCCTTCAGTGATGCTGAAAAGTGGTTCATCTCACAATGCCTTATTCTAAACTATAAGAAGACTGAAGTCATGTTCTTCTCACGCCCACTAAATTCCAAGAAAGACCACTGCCCCAAGTCCTAACTGCCAACCTGACCCCACTTGAACAAGTGGACTCATTTAAATCCTGGGCATCACACTTGACCTGGCTCTAAACTTCCACCAACACATTCACCAACTGGCAGCTGCCCTCAATACCCAGCTTGGCATCCTTTATCGGTTTAAACATTGTCTTACTCCCAATGCCCTTTGCCTAGCTGTTTCCTCCTCAGTCCTCTCCTTCTCAATTTTGGTATACTAATCTATAGCTTGGCAAACACCTCGGCTCTCTCAGGCTCCATCTCTCCCTCAACAAAGCCTGTCACCTTATACTGTGCTGTGACTGTCTCACCCACACCTGCTCTCTATATAATACCACTAACTGGCTAAACCTTGATAACAGAATCAGGTTTCACACTTGCCTCATGGCCAAAAGGTCACCCTCAGTCTTGCCCCCAGGTCTCTAACCTCTAATCCAACAGTCCCCATCCCACAAGCACACCGAAGCTCAAGCAGGCAACTCTGCACGGTTCCCCATTGCTGTACCTCCCAATTCAAAGGTCCTTTAGTTACAGAGCCCCTCCTGGGTAAATAACCTGCCCAACTCTCTATGGCGATGTATAGAATTGGCCCTACAAAGCCTACCTTATGAATCATCTCCAGTCCTCTAACCTCTGTGATTGCCATTGAACCCTGCCCTGCCCCACTCACCCCTTTGACTAAGGCCTCTAGCCAGCTTACCTCCACCTTCCAAACCTGAACTTTCTGATTTAGCTCCTTAGTGGGGATTATATATGTATCCATGCATGAGACTGATACCATGAACTCACTAGTCCCTAAATGTTAGCCTTTTACTGTATTTTGGTTGGTTTATTTGTGTACCACTTCTGTATTGCTCTGTACTGTTGTATTATATGTTTACTTGCTGTGACGTGGAACCTTTGAAAAGGAGTCTTTGACTCAAAGGTATTTTTTCTGAATCCTCAATAAATAAACAAAAGAATTAAAGAGAAATAAATGGGGGGGCGTGGCTAAGACCCAGTGAAAATGGCTGCATAATCTGCTCACTCTGCCCCAGCCTGACAGTTAACTGATCACAAAATGCCATGATACTGGGCTGAAATGCTTGTTTCTTTTCTGGACTTACCCTACCCACCTCTGGTATCACTCTCAATCTGCTTTTCCGGGGCAGCCATGCTTCTATTATTGCCCATGCATCATGCGTATGTCGGAGTCGCATCCACTATTAGGCCATAATGATCCGAGCATGGATTTCTAGTCATAGTGCCCGTTGTGACTGGCTTGATACATCCTTGCCTTTTGATTCTCGAATGCCTGTGGGACCGCGAACGATGGGTTTTGCTGGTGCGGCGGAGATCCTTTCTTATGCTACCGAGCAAGCGGAGTCAGACACAGTTAGAAGTTTCTTAGAGCACAGTGCAGCAGGATGGAACCTGTGACTGCCACTACCGCAGATCCTCCCGGCCATCTTGGTCTACCAACCACCGGTCAGGCACAAGTAGGAGAGGCCTTAGCAAATATAACAAAAATGCTGGAGGCATTGTTAACGAGGGTAGACACTATTGGCGCCTCTCTAGCAGGCAACATTGCTGATGTCCACCACCTCGAGGATAAACACAATGTATTAGAACAGCGGACAGAAGACTTGGAACAACAGCATATCAAAGTTTTACAAAAACTGCGAGACCATGAGGCTAAACTGTCCCATTTGTGGCATAGAGCGGAGGATCAAGAAAACTGCAGCGGGAGGAACAATGCACACATTCTAGGGGTGCCGAAGGGTGCAGAAGGCCCAAACGTGGAGAAATTTTTAAATGAATGGATCCCACAACTATTGGGCAAGCGCTGGAGGGAGCCAGTGGGGGTAGAATGCGCGCATCGCATCCCCAGTAACCCCAACAATACTAGGGGGCCTCGGACTATCGTTGCCTATCTGCTTCATTTTTCAGTTAAGGAACGCCTGCTTAGAGCAACTAGGGACCTTGGAGAACTGACTTGGAGAGCAACACTATTTCTTTTATCGAGTTTTACCCAGAAGTGGCAGCCAAACGTAGGGTGTTTACTCCCTAAAAACTGCTTATTGCTAACTCAATTCAGTATCGCTATAAGGGTCTTACATCACTGCATATATCTAAAATGGGCAGTCATTTGTGGCTAACTCACCCAGAGAGGCCGAGGCCTGGATACAGACTCATTGGCTGAATGTGTTGCAGAGAACTACCTCTCCCAGATGCCTCTGGGAACCTGGGAACCACATGAAGCAACGAACTAACAAATTGGGAGCTGGCTCCTGCCGGGACAACATTCATAATCGGGCTGCTCCGGTTACTAAGAGTTCCCCCACAAGTAATCACCTAAAAGCCCCACCAGACATGGGAGAACAACAAAACCAGACTGTCCCCACACTCTGCCGAACTCCAGAGGTACCCAATCCTAATTTATCTGCTGAAACCAAAGATACTTCAGTACACCCTTTGCCAGCTAGGCAGAGGCAGTGCTCAAGAAGCCCCCGCTCATCAGTGACAGGCGCTACGGTGGCTTCTCCACCTGCTAAGCTTTCTAGGGCTGGCCCGTCTTTTAGTCATAAAGAGGAACAGTTGAACTCCTCAGAAGATGAAACCGCTGACTTGATGGATGACTTGGTTCCCCTGGACTGGGCGACCGTGATGGAGCAACGCGAAGAAGAGGCTGCAGCAGCTGCTGGTCTGCTGAAACCGGGACCTAAAACTTTTGCAGAGGCACTGACGGTGCGCTCTGATCTTCCAGGAGCAAGTTCATCTACTGGATCCGTGGATGCCTTGACGAAATATAGCAGCTAACTGCATTTATTTTCCAATCTGAATTGCTTTATAATTTGCTTGCCTTACAACCATTGTATACCACATAGTGCATGGGTGAAGGCAGTCGGACCTCCCTGGCTTTGCAAGCCAAGACCTAAGAGGTGCTATCCATGCACTACAGGAGTTTAAACATATTCAGAGGATTTATCTCTTCTAACTCCCCTCGCTGTGCATGCCCTCTTCTTTCTGAGCGATTGCCAGATCATTAGTCTGCATATGGCTCCCCCCCCGGCTCCTTTCTTGCCCGCTACAGGAGTGCTGTGCAGGGGAACCACTCCTCCTGCATGCACATGGTATAGACTAGGCGCAGCAGCAGACAGAAGCTGGGCACCATGTCTTCCACTTGGCAGGGCTGACGATAATTGTCTCTACATAACTACCAAGTTTAGTAACCCCCTGTAAGCTATGATCCTTGACCAATGAAGGGTTATTAGTCGAACTGGGTGGCTAGCAGAGGCTTTCCCTCCTCCCTTTCCCTTTTCCTCGGCCCCCTCCTGAAGGTGACCCCTGTATACTATCTTAGGGCACCTTTAGGTGTCCCTTTGATGGGGCAGGGGATAGCCGATGGATCTCAGACTCCGGATTTGGCTTTAGCACTGGACGTATGGAGTTGGGCTGGGACGGATCACTCATGATAAGTGTGACCTCTCCCTTGCCTCTTTTTGGAGTCTGAAATAGTGTGGCTGTAAGGGCTTTTAATGCCCCTTTTCACACTATTACCTCAGCATCAATAACTGAGTTACTGTTAACTGATTAACGAGTTACATATAGTTGTAGTATTAAGATATTGTTTGCTTAACGTGTTATAGCTAGTACATACTGACAAGGTAAACTGTTATTATCTGTCTTTCTATTTTAATTAGGCTTTATAGAACCAGGGTAAACCAACACAGCAAGAGTGACTACTACCCTTAATCTCTTCTCAGTACGCCCTTTCTGTTTGGTGCCCGAAGCAGTGTGGCTCAGGGGCGTAACTGCCCTTCTCACGCCTACAACTCGGCACCAACAACTGAGTTACTGCTGATCGTCTTAGAAGAGTTGTATTACATTATAATTAATCTGTTGCTTGACAATTGTCTACTGGCAGACTTCTGTTTTGTGTTTTGAATTTTCAAGATACATAACTGTTGTTTTCCTTTATTTGCTAGGTCTCTCTTCAACTGCAGATAGATTGCTTATCACTGTCTCCTCTCAACCTTCTCAACACCTGTCTACTTGAGGCTCACCGACAGTACATGACTTACCATAGGCCTCTAGTCAGGTATCTTTTCTTTTATTCTTTTCTGCCTTTTCTCTCGCTGCTGGCTGGGTGACTACATTCTTTTCTTCCCTTGTTACGTGACAGGTGGGAATAATTATGGTTCCGACTACAGCTGCACCACGTGGCTGGGGAAGTGTCTCCTGGAATGTGTGTGGACTGAATTATCCAGCCAAGCGAACTAAAGTATTGCAATATTTGAACTGGCTGGGTGCGGATATTGCCCTACTCCAGGAGACGCATCTTACCAGCCATACGGTGCAATGGTTAAAGAAGCTTTGGGTGGGAACAGTGCTGGCCAGCTGTGACCCCACGAAGTCCAGGGGAGTGGCCATCCCATTATGGAGGATGGGACCATGGACTGTTGGGGGTCAGCGTCAGGACTCATTAGGCAGTTGGATAGTGGCTAAGCTGTCATATCCTGGTGGCAGGGTCATAATAGCCAACGTTTATGGCTTCAATACGGATACAGGTGATGTCTATTCAGAACTGAGTCAGGCCTTCACTGAGCTCTCTGGTGACGACCTTGAAATCCGGATCCACTATATGGGGACCATAATTTGGTGTGTGATATTTTTTAGACAAATCCATAACCACACCTCAGTCCCATCCGAAGGTTTTAGAAACACTAAGCACTCTGATGTCAGAATGGGGACTAGGGGACCCATGGAGAATCAATCATCAAGAAGGTGATTACACATATTTCTCTGCAGTGCATGGGACTCATAGCAGACTTGACTTCTGGTTGGCTAACTACGCTGCAATGCCTGGGATAGAAACTTCCACCATTGGCAGCATAGTTATATCGGATCATACCCTGTGGCGATCACTTTCACTCCTTGGGGCAGGTCCACGCTCCACAAGGTGGAGATGTAATCCATTACTATTAGAGGATGCAGCCTTTCGTGAATACATAAAAAGGAAGCCCTCTCTCTTTCTCGGTTAACACCCCAGGGAAACTGGTGCAACCACAGTCTGGAGGCCTTTAAGGCAGTCATAAGAGGAGAATTATCTCCTTCTCTGCTGCTAAAAACAAGGAAAGGGCAAGGCATATATCAGAGCTCCAGAAGGATATGCACGTATGGAGAAACAGTTCAAACTGTCTACCACTAGCCCTCAACTCCCCTCTCTAGCCGACATTACTGGTTTAAAATACAAGCTCAATGTGTTGTTGAACAGGAAAGCGGAGTGGCAACTATTCAGCTAAACACAGGTCCTGGGAGGAGGGACAAGGAAGGAAACTGTTAGCATATTACCTACTGAAACAGCAAACTTCTTCCAGAATTTTGTCCCTAAAGAACAAGGAGGGAAGATCCAACAACGCCCACGGCTATCGATGAGACTATGGAAATCTTTTATCAGGACCTTTATCAGTACCAGAATGTCCTTTCGGATAATGAACTATCCCATCGGCTGCAAAGCTTTTGTTGAGGAGCGCAGCTCCCTCAGCTCTGTAAAGAGCAGGCCCTTGCCCTGGATGCTCCCATAACCCAGGACGAACTCCGGTCAGCTCTATCTCAGATGGCTAAAGGGAAGGCCCGGGGCCAGATGGGATGTCAGCAGAGCTGTACCAAGTGTTACAGGACGAGATTACCACCCCCCTTCTACAAGCTCTCCAGGAAGCCCAATCGAACACAATACTTCCCCCCACTATGCATGAGGCTCTCATCTCACTAATTCCCAAAATATCTTCGGATAACTTACTGTGTGCAAATTATAGACCCATATCACTTCTTCAGGTGGATACTAAGATATTGGCCCAAATCTTGGCAACCAGACTATCCCCAGTGTTATTAAATCTGATTCACCCCTCCCAAATGGGGTTCTTAAAAGGGAAATCTAGTGCAGATAATCTACGCCTCATTTTAAATCTTAAATGGCTGGCACTTCAGTCTGATGTTCCCATGGCCGCCTTAGCGGTTGATTTTGCTAAGGCCTTCGACTCCCTGGAATGGGCTTCTTTGCACCAGATTCTCTGACTGTATGGCTTCAGATCCCAGTTTTGTTCATGGGTCTGCACACTGTACAACCTGCCCTCAGCTAGAGTCCTCACTAACAGGGATATCCCCTCTCCCTTTCTCCTCCATAGAGGCACCAGACAGGGGTGTCCTCTATCCCCGCTCCTTTTTCTTGTAGATCTGGACTCCCTGATCAGAACACTTGTTAACACTTCAACTATAGCCGGTATCCCTGTGATTCAAAGTCCTTTATTTAACTAAAGTGCATAGTGCACCAAGATTTTGGCCAATATCCTGTGAGGAAAACCTCCTATTTAGTTAATGCATATGCAGACGATATGCTACTTACTCTTTCTGACCCGCAGTCTTCCCTCCTCCCAGTTCTATCAATTCTGCAGGAGTTTGCTAGAATATCTGGGCTTACAGTGAATCAGAAAAAAACTACGTTATCCCCTCTAAACAAGAAGTGTAGTAGACACTGTCTAGCTGGTACAGACATTTCTTGAGCGCCGCAAGGCTTCCCATATTTGGGCATTAACATCACAGCAGCCTGGAAGGACTTAGAAATGGCCAATTTCTCCCCTCTCCTAGCCTCTCTGACAGCTGATGTCTATCGCTGGATGAAGTTACGCTTAACTCTGAAAGGAAAGGTAGAAGCTGTTAGAATGTTTATCTTTTCTAGGGTTTCCTACCTGCTGAACAACCTCCCAATCCCTCTCTCTCAAAAACCATGTCAAGCCTTAGATAGATTGGTGACACTTTTCCTCTGGGAAGGTGAGCCCCCTAGATGGGGATGAACAAAATTACGTGCTCATTGGACCAAGTGAGGGCTCGGCCTCCCTTGGTTCATGGGATATCATCTGGCCTTTGGCATGGCTCAGGCCGTGACGTGGTTTGCCCCTCATTCCACTCCCCCTCCTTAGTGGGCAATACTGGAAGCCACTCTTTCAGCAAAGACTCCCCTCTATTCATTGTTATCTAGCAAGAAACCCGCTAATCCTCAACTCACGCCACTTATGACAAACACATGTGCATTGCGGCACCAGGCAAAGGCAACAACTGGTGTTCCAAGCGCCGACTACCCTCCTCCTTTATGTTATGCTCCGATTTGGAATGATCTCCTCATTAAGATAGATCACAAGCCACTCCAATGGACCTTATGGGCCTCTAAGAGCATTCAGACGGTAGCTGACCTACTCATTCCAAACACCCGCACGCTGATGTCCTTTGAGCAGCTCAAAGCTAAATACAAATTACCATCCCAAGATTTTTGGAAATTTCTCTAAATATGAAGCGTGCTGATCCCTTTCCTTAAGACTTGGCCGTCCAAGTCCCCTTAGAGGTGCCTGAATAATCTCCCCCAACCCAATAGAGGCGGGGGCCTTGTAGGTGCTATATATCAAACTCTTAGAGATTCCCAACCGGATGTTACTTTAACTAGCAAAGTTGCATGGGAGCGGGATCTTTCTCACTCCCTATCCCCACAGCAATGATCGGAATGTCTTAGAACAGCCCATATGGCCCATGTGGACTCAAAGAGCCAGCATTCAATTAAAAATTCTCCTCAGATGGTATCAAACCCCCTCAGTCCTCTATAGGAGAAAGATAATTCCACAGGATAGCTGCTGGAGATGCCACTCTTCTCTGGCCCATCTATACCACATTATATGGATGTGCCCAACAATTCACACACTTTTGGGTATCAGTTCTAAATGACTGTTCTGCTAAAGTGGGTAAACCGCTATCTCTTCAACATTACTCCCTTCTGTTGGGGACACCTCCACAATAAATGCACTCTGTCCCTCTAGTAAAGCTTGGGTCCTGGTAGCTATCATGGAAGCAAAGAGAGCCATCCTGGAGAGATGGAGGCAGTCTTTACCTCCCACACATTCTCAATGATGGGCAGCCATGGCTAGGCTGGCCATCTTTGAAAGACTCACAGCAGCAGCCAGAGGTAAAGTCGCTGACTACCACTCAAAATGGGACGCTTACCTACATTCCCACATTTGTAGAGTGCCTACTCCCCCACTACAAAACCCACCTATTACTTTATAGCAGGCCGACCCTAGAGTGGTACGCCAAATCCCTCCTTTTATCTTTAGCTCTTTTCCTCTTACTTTTCCCTTTTCAATCCTGACCTTTTGACAACTGAAATACTCTATTGTGGGATTACTGGGTGTAAACTAATCATGAGAACCTATTTGGTGTATATTTATCAAGCAAATGAGAGGCCTGTGCTGCAATGTAATATTCTCTTTGAATTCTTATCCTTATAAATTTCTGTGTCTAATTAAAGTTTATTGTAACCAGTCTCTGCTTTACTCATAGTATATGCCTTCCTGAAGGCCAGTTGAGACTTGGACTCTGATAAGTATTGATGTAGTTTAGTGCTACCTTGTATTTTGGTTGTATCCCTTAAGGTGGCAGTATTATTAGCTATCTAGCTTTTGTTTGTCAGGGATTGAATCTCATGGTATATTTGCTTCTGTGTATTATATAAGCAATATGTTAAAAGTTGGAAAATTTCAATAAAATATTACATGATAAAAATAAATAAATAAAAACTAAAGCAAATGGAGTAACTGTATTAAAACTATTTGCTGTAATAGTTTTTAGCTATGATGTTTTGGGCCACTTCCAATACTGTTTACTATTTTTCTACTTGCATAATGAAAAGCTAATATAAGTCATTTAGCCCATGCCCTAAGTAAAATCCGTTCAGTAGTAATTTGCAAAGGCAGATGCTTTATGTTGAACACTGGCACTGAACAAGCCATACCAGTGTTTCTCAGACTGATGCCAGCCTTTCAGTGACACAACCTCCCCGGCCTCTTCCAGAGGCAGCTCAAGAAAGTCTGACAAGATCTGGTTTGATTACTGCATTGAGTATTGTATGAAGAAGTGGGGCAGGATAAAAATTATGTCCATTGAATAAACCCAGCCATTCTTCCTGGAATTAAGTACAGTCCAACCCCGTTTATTTGAACTGCATGGGAGATACAAAATAAGTTCGGATAAACGGGTGGTCGGTTAAGAGAAAGTATAGCATAATTGATTACAGAATGCAACCAAAACACACAATGTGAAAGTCTATAGCACTTTAATCAGTTTGTGATGCATTTTTAAAAGTTACAAACACAGGAAAACACAATAAATAATGGAAAACACCATAAATAATGATGAATAAATATTGAAAAAGCAACAACAGAAAACAGCTCAACGCTAAACAAGGTGCTAGAGTAAATAGCTTTGAGGAAAACAAACAAAACTCAGCACTCCTCGGCTAAGCGCATATACAGGGTATAATTTAGTGAAAGCAAACGCATACAATAAGCCAAAAGCTACATGCAACAAGCGTTCCCGACCAGTTTCGTGCTGCCAGCATGTCATCAAGGGGTGGTACCTTGTAAAACAAACTTGTATAAATAGAGATGGATTAATGCTACACATACCAAGGCAGAAATTTCTAGTACACATATGATTATGCTGGCAACATTCATTTTTCACATAAATATCAATTGACTTTTTATATATGTGTCACTGAAAAATCAGCAATTAATGTGTTAGCATATACCTTGCTTTAGAAAACAGCCACATATGTTATAGGCTCTGTGTCGCGTGACTGACCTGTCTCTCAACGTGGCTACTGTCTGGTGCTGCCCTGTGTGCATTGTGTCTTTCAGTGGGCAGTGCACGGGTGGGTACCCGGCCCTGCACACGGACACACAGTCCATCTGCACACCCTCCCGGCTGCTGTCCACAGTTGCGTGTGCATGATGATGCCTGCATCGCGCTGTACACCAATGTGCAATGGTGCTCAGCATCTGACACATGCACATGGACAGGCAGTGGGCGTGGTGGTCTGTGGACATGTATGTGGTTAGGGGTGGCGTTCTGGGTCAGTGTGCCTCCTGCCCTTTGTGCAAGTTTGGTGCATTGTGTGTGTGTGTGTGTGTGTGTGTCCATCCATGTGGCATGTTAGTCCTCACTCATCCCTGGTTGTGTGTGTGGTTCCATGCCCTGCCACTTCCCTTGATGGCATGCACCCCTGGTGTGTGTCCATGCTTGTTTGTGGGTTGTGCCTTGGCCACTGTTGGCTGCACATGGCCCCATGACTTACCTGGGTTGGCTGAAGTGCTCCTCCGTGATGGTGTCCCGGTGCAGCTGTGCCAACCGGAGCAGTCGGGGTCCCCTCGGCCAAGGGCGGGCTGCCCATCACCATTGTCACCGGCGTCCTCATCGTCCCCATCGCTGTCCCCCTCTTCGACCTGTATGCCTATCCCACATTCATTGGCCATGTTGTGCAGGATGCGACAGGCCAGGAACAGCCCGCAGGCCTTTAAGGGGCTGTACTGTATGGCACCGCTGGAGGTGTCCAGGCAACAGAAATGTGCCTTCAGCTTCCCAAACACCCGCTCGATGCCCTTACGTGTGGTGGCGTGTGCCTCATTGTAGCATTGCTGCGATGAGGTTGTGGGCCGCCAGTAGGGTGTGAGCAGCCAGGGACAGAGTGGGTATCCACTGTCACCTGTGTGTAGAGGGTGGAGGTTAGTTTGGTGATCAGCATCATCCTGTCCTGGGCCATGTAGGCCACTACCCATGTCACCTCTGACCATGCCCCCCCCAGGCCCTATGATTGTCCATGTGGTTTGCATACTCACCTACTAGGTGTCCAGTGGGGATATCCTCACTCTCGAATCTGTGGCACAGTGCTGACTGGTGCCAGATGAAGGCATCATGTGCTCCCCCAGGGTGCGTGGCACAGACATTGATTATGTGCCCCCTGGCATCTCACACCACCTGGCAGTTGATGCTGGCATAGCCTTTGCGATTGATGTATCGGCCCCCTAGGGCCAGGTGAATGTGCGTATGGCCACATGGGTGCAGTCTATTGCCCCCTAGCATGCCAGGCATATGTGCTACCCTGTGGAAGTCCTGTATGTTTGCTGTGCACTCCGCCGGTGTGGTGGGGAAATGGATGTACTCCGCAGCATGTGGCAGCATTTGGCAGCGGTGCGCTGAGGAATTGGGTGAGGTGCCATGACATGGCAGACTGGGTTATGCCTGTGGTGTCCCCAGTTGGTCTCTGGAAGGTACCTGTGGTGAGCAAGCACATGCAAGCTGTCACTTTTGTCTCCACTGACAGGGCATGGCTCCATCATGTGGATGCCTGCATCACATCACTGCACAGCTCACAGAGCCATCTCAGAATTTCCCACTTCAGGTGGTACCAGCCCACAATCTTGGTATCACTGTACAGCTCGAAGCTGGTGCGGGCTCGGTACTGCCTGTTGGGGGCATACCGCCGATGGGCCCTTCCACGGCCACACCCCCCCTGCTGCCCACCTTCTCACCCCCCTCATAACGGCCTTCATCTGGAAGGTGGCACTGGCCATGTCCCTGGCTTGTGTTCACCCCCCCGGCAGCTGTTACTGTATTCCCTCCACTGTCCTCACTGCTACTTCCCTGCACTGGGAACACCTGCCTGTGGTGGTCTCTGTGCTGTGTGGCACTTCCCCTTCTGCACTGGCTGTGGCTCTCACACCTTCCTGTGCCTCTGTGTTCAGGTGTCCTTTCCCTAGCCTGCCCTGTGTGTCTCTCCTGCCCTGTTTATGTGGCCAGAGTTCAGCCTCATGTGCCTTCCTGTAGCGTTCTTGTGCCTCTCCCTTGTTCCTTTTATTTTGGCTCATTTCCGCTAGGCATAACTTCCTTGCTCCCCTGTTGTGCATGGCGCAAGTTGTTGAATATTGCACTCGCCATTTATGCATGGTTCCTCCCCTTCAGTTGCACATGCCTTCATTATCATTGAGCTGTTGCTCAGTGTGATTTGGAGGGGCACAACTGCCTCCTGCTGAATATCGCAGAATGGCACAATTTCGGACTTGCGCAGGCGCAACCCTATTGCGCATGGCTCAACTCTTTTGAATATCTGGGCCTAAGTATTCAAATGTATGCTTCAGTGCTCTCATAGCTCTTTTCTGACACCCCCACCTGGTGCTGCTCAGAGCTGTGACCTTGAATGTTCTGTCAAGTCCCATTTCTTCTTGTACCTGTTTCAGTTTGTCATTGTGCACTACTGATATCTAAAAGAATGTATGCAAGCATTGCACCAATTCAAAGAAATCTTTTACTTTGTGAATGTACAGACATGAATCCACAAGAGTTAGATTTAACTTATGTGCATAACAGTGAACATACACAGCATGAGAGAGTCCTTTTGAAGGTTCTGAACACCATTGAGATGACTACTCATAATACTTGCACCGTTATAAGCCTGGGCAATAAAAGTAACATCTGGCTCAAAGATATCACAGTTTTTATGAGTGTCATTAATGTTACTACACAATCCCTTGCATCCAGTTCTGAGACTTTAACGAAACATAGAAAACATTCGACAGGTTTATGGTTATGAACATATCTGCACACATGCTCATTTGTTTCTGACATGAAATGTCTCAAGAGTCGTCACGTAAGACTGATACAAATTTAGCATATTTGCTTTCATGCACAATTGCATCTGTAATACAGGATGCAGCGCAGCGAAGCAGACCATTCTGTGATTCAGCTGATATGTATGTTGCATTTGATGGGATGGATTCATTAACTTGGAGAACTCCATCAAACTTTTTAATCAAGTCTAAAGTCTCCCAGAAGTTTCCTTTATTAACACTTGTCTCATCCTCATTGTGACCACGGAAAGGTAACCTTAGCCGACCCATATGTAGAGTTACTTCTACAAGTCTTTTCATGTAATCCCTTCCTTTTTACTGAATTTCCTTAACCTTGCCCTTGTCTAACTGTACCATGATGTTACCTATTTCCTGTGTGCATCTATATGCAGACCAAGCAGCCATTGCACTTCTGTGAACTTGACTTGATGTGTGAGCCCTGAATTTCTCCAATACCTTTTTGCAGTTCTGAAATCCTGGAATAGTAATGGCTTCATCAGCACATCTCTGCCCATCCAGGAAGCATCTACATGCAAAGCAGAATGCACTCTGTTTTTCACAGCTGTACTCCAACCAACAGAAATCTTTTTACCAGTGATGGCTAAAGCCCCACTTTTTACCTCCATAAATTTTGGTACTGAAATTGGTCATAGGCTGAGTGGGGCCTTTCTCTTTATTGCCAAAATCAGTGTGGGGGGTGTTATCATCAAGGTGAGGTACTGGAAGGGCCTGGGTCAAGTCTAACTCACTAGAGGAGGTAGTACTACTACTACAAGACTGTGAATTGAATGCACTAGTAGTAGTGCTGATGTTAGTATTACTAACACTGTCAACTCGATGACTTACTGCCTCAGTTGTTAATGTTTGCTCATTACAAGAAGCATCGTTATCAGTTATGTCTGTGCACATAGTCTCATTCAAAGATGAGGAGGATGCTGATGAAGAACTTTTTTTGGCCTTTTACTGGCTGTTCCTTTATTAAAGAAAGACCTCATGTCATGACTCATTTTGTTTTGGATGTTTTTCTATTATAATTTCAATTGTAGGATAAAATAATAAAAGTGATGATTTATTATTCAATGGTGGTACCTACGTAGGTAGGCTAGCAAGTAACAACAAAGCAGGCTGACCTCGCTGTCACTCACACCACTCTCCTGAATCACAAACCCTGCCTGCTTACTTTTTCTGGGGCTATATAACCAGGGGCTGGCATAAAGGATATAAAAAATCTTCTCCCTGGTTTGAGAGAAAACACCTCTAAACCATTAGTCCTAATACATGTCGGAATAAATGATGTGGGAAAGAGAAGACTCTTAGACATACAAAGGAATTATGAGGCAGTTGGAAAGACCCTTACTGAAGCTGGCTGTGACCTTATTATTTCTGGAACATTACCAGTTTGTAGAGCCTCCCAAAAGGATAATTTTGAAATATTAAATCTGAATGGATGGTTGAAGAGATGGTGCCTTAGGGAGGGTTATACATTCTTGGAACAGGAGGTAAAGTTTAGGAACCCCTTGCTGTATTCCCAAGATGATCTCCACCTAAACAGAAGGGGTAAACGAATCCTTGCACATCAACTCAGACAAGCAATTGAGGAAGGTTTAAACTCAATAGGAAGGGGGGAGGCAGGCCTATCAGCTATCCCCTAGAAGAACATAAAAAGGACTATGTAGCACAGAACTTTCTCTTACTAAATGCTAGGAGTTTAAACCAAAAGTTTGGGGAGCTAAAATTAAATATAGAACAACTTAACATTAGTATTTGTGCAGTTACAGAGACCTGGTGGAATCCAAATGACCCATGGGAAAAACATATTCATGGATATGATTTATTTCATAAGGATAGGAAAACGAGGAGGGGTGGCCTTGTATATTTCTAATATAATTAGTTCTGAGAAAATAAATATGACCAAATGGGATAAAATTGAGGTGTTATGGGTAAAAATATCCCTAACCATCTTGACCCTATTAATATTGACATAATATACAGATCACCATCCACCACACCAGAACAGGAAGAACAAATATTGGATTTCTTAAATACTATTGGTAACACTAAAAGCAATGTAGTGCTGGGTGATTTAAATTTACCAGGCATAAACTGGGAAACACCACAGTTAAATACAGTCTTTGAATCACGCTTTTGGAAACCTGTCTGCTAGCTGAGATATGAACCAGACGGTTACTTCTAATACTAGAGGGAACCACATTCTAGATCTGGTTCTTAGTAATCTAATTGATAACATAAATTATTGCAAGGTTCTCCTCCCCCCTTGGATGGAGTGACCATTCGATGGTCTGTTTTGCTCTTGGCACACTAGTGGAAGATACTAAAAGTATGACTATTAAGTATAATTATAATAAGGCAAATTTTGAGGGTATGAAATCATATTTAAGTACATGGAATTGGGTAGAAGATTTTCATAATAAAACACTCGATTCCATGTGGGATCTCCTGGTGGATAAGATATCCTCTTTAACCAAAAACTTTACCCCCTTAATAAAATGCTCAAATGACAATATAAAGATCCTACCTAGATGGATGTCGAAATCAGTGAGGCAACTGATTAAAAAGAAAAAAAGGGCCTTTTCTAGGGCCAAAAAATCTGGAAGTAAGATATGCTGGAATAGATATAAAGATCTTTTAAAAAAATCAAAAGGTTGTATCAAGGAGATCACGTGATGCAGGATACCGAATAGAAGCTCCTCTGCATAGCTCCAACCTCCTAACCACGAATTATCGCTATTTTGGTGCTTATTTTCCCCTTAAAACCAGAAAGTTCATAGATCATTGCCTTTGTAACATCCTTGGCTCCTGTTTGCTTGCTGTCAGAGATGATGGAGGTGTATATGAAAAAGCCTCCGCAGAAGCATACACTGCCGGTCACTCCCGAGAAGGCCCCAAAAATCAAGGGCCTCGAGTACTGTGGATAAGCCTGAGCTCCAGAACCTGATCTCTGAGCAAGAGCCCCTAACTCTGAGCAGATTTTTGGAGGAATTCAAACCCTTCCAGGAAGAAATTAAAGAAATCTCAGCAGAAATCAAATCCCTGTCTAAGAAACTCGAGGAGGTCACGATGAAAACTTCGGACAATGCAGCCCATATCTTATCTCTTGAGAAGCAAGTGGAAAAAATCGACCCTGGTCTAGTAGCCATGCGGTAAAAGATCTCTAGCCTGGAAGCTAAGCTGGAAGATTTGGAGGGCCGCAGCCGAAGAAATAATGTTGTCATTTTGGGCCTTCCAGAAGGAGAAGAAGACCTGAATATGCTGGGATTTGTGCAGAAGCTGTTTGAGAAGATCGCTGGCCCCTCTCCCTTCGGAGCTAACTACATTATCGAAAGAGCACATAGGTCCTTGTGACCCAAGCCATCCCCAGGAGCTACGCCGCGTCCCATTATTTGTCGTTTCTTAAACTACCTTGAGAGACAGCATTTTCTGGGAAAAGTGAGAGAGTTACAAGAAGTGAAATGGGAAAATACCAGGCTTAGACTTGCCCAAGATTTACCGGGGTTGGTCAGGGCAAAGCACACTGCTTTCCATCCGGTTGTGTCAAAAATTATAGCTGCAGGCCTTCGCTTCAGAATGGGGTATCCAGCTAGATTGCAAGTACTAGTGGACGGTACCTGGTTAACATACGAGAATCCTGAAATTGCTTTCTCGGGACTGAAAGATGCTCTGCCTGATTTGTTTCGAGACACCCGATCCGTTGGTCGGTTTTGCCTTACCCTGCTTTGGAAGAGAAAGGAATTTCTTCACGTTGTTGTGCCACAAGATGACTGAATGCCAATCTGGTTTTGTGGACTCTTGAAGTTTGCAATGGAGGGGACTATCTTTAGCGGAGTCTTGAACCTTTGAGTTTTCCTTCTCGGTCTTCATGTTTTGGAGCATTCTCATATCTCAGGACTTTTTCTCTGGGGGGGGTTGCTGTGGTTTGGAAGCGTTCTCTTCCTACTCATATGGAGCACATTTTCCGGCTCTTTGTCTCTAGGGGCACTCATTGTCTCGCAGGATGTAGTTTATTTATGAATGCCTTCACTTGATTGTCTCACAGGATGTAGTTTATTTTATGAATGCCTTCTAGTTTGACATTTTTGATTATTGGGGCATGGCTTGAGACAGTGCCCTGTTGGTTTCAATCTTTCCTAGATATTACCACTAGAGGGCGCATTTGTCCTAATCTTCGTGGTTCAACCCCCCTTCATCTATTTCTTTCTGGAATGTATTTTCATCGGATATAGATTGCCATGGGGGTTAAGACACAAGTGGAGGTCCACTACTTGGGAGCATTTAGTTTGCCAGTATTTATACGTCTTGGGGAAAGTTTTCAATTTTTTCAGTGGCAGCAGTTATAAGGACATATTTGGTGAATGTGCCCTATATTGGGTATTATCTGTTTTCTCTCAGGATTTCGGGGTTTCTGAATTGCTCCCTAGTAGAGGTTGCTCTCTTCCCTTTGTCTCATTCTTGCCATTTTTGTTCTGGATTTCGAGAAAACAGTGCTCTCTTACTATTATTTACATTTCTTCATTTTTGAAGTGATATTTTTGCTTATTGATATCATAAGAAGGCTTACAGGTCTTGGTGGGGTTTTTGGGTACACACATGGGAGGTTGGAGGGGGAGGAAGAAAAGCGGTATTGTGCTGAACGTTGCTCAGGACAGTTGGGGGAGGGAGGGGGACACCATGTTCAGGGTTGTTATATTATTTGTTAGTTAGAAGGGGAAAGAACATTTTGGGGGTGGGGGTGGTGGGAGGAAAGTTGATATTTGGGGAGGGAGGGTATACAGCAGCAAGAGGGGACCGGGTCACTCATGTCTGATTGTTATAGTTCCTGGATTTTATATAATGTTTTTTTTTTTCCTTTTTCTGGATAAATGGCTAGTAGTATAAACATTGCTACATGGAATGTGAAGGGGATAAGGAAAAGAGTCAAACAATACCAAGTGCTAAAACACTTAAGTTTATTATCTTCTCAGATTACATTCCTGCAAGAATCTCATTTACTAGAAAGTGAATCTCTGCAACTAAGGAGGCAACAAATTGGGCAGGTTTTTAACGCCTCAGGGTCTACTAATAGCTGTGAGGTTATGATTCTAATTTATAGAGATATTCCCTTTATTTCTCAACAAGTTATTAGGGACCCAGATGGCAGATATGTCCTAGTTCAAGGGAGTCTCTGGTCTATGCCTATTTTACTTGGCAGCATTTATGGGCCTAATGTAGATGATCTGAGTTTTTATATGAAACTTCTCTCCATACTCCTTCCTATGCTTCCCATGGGTATAATAATAGGTGGGGATTTCAATCTGGTTCTTGAACCCGAACTAGACAGGTCTGGTACTGGGTTGAGGGGCTTAACACCTGGACAGAGGGCCCTCAGGGACTTTTTGGATCAGTGTGGACTGTGTGATGTATGGCGTGTGTTACACCCAAAGGACAGGGTGTATACCTTTAGCTCACCGGTGCACAAAACTCAGTCTCGCATAGATTATCTTTTCCTCTCTCAGGCCCTTCTTCCAGGGATCTTAACTGCTTCGATCCAGCCAGGTCCCGTATCTGAGCATTCCTTGGTAACTTCTAAGTTGGCCTTCCTTAACCTTCCTCATAAAGAAACCCGATGGAAATTAAATGGTCAATTGCTCAAAGATACTAAATATTGTGACCTAATAAAGGAGCAGATCGATTTCTTTTTCTCCACTAACTCCTCTGAGGACACGACTCCTGATATTTTGTGGGGTGCTTTCAAATCATATATGTGAGGGATCATTATTAGCTTAGCCAGTAAAAGGAAAAAAAACAGAGAGGCGGAATTATTAGCTTCATTATCTCTAATTAGGTCTTTGGAATCTAGGTTATCTTCTAATGCTTCGGAAGAAGATATGAGAAGGCTCTCGGTAGCTAAAAATAAATATTTAGACTTGTTAAGGGAAAAAGCAGAGTTAGCTATTATTTGTACTAAAGCAAACTATACCGATCAGGGAGAAAAGGCAGGTCGCCTGCTAGCTTTAAGGTTAAAGCAGCAAGAATCAGCTAGATTTATACCCCCAATTAGGGCCCATACAGATGGATCCTTGAAGGTATCCCCTTCTGAGGTTGTGCAGGAGTTTGCCTCCCAATATGAGGATCTATACAGGGATATGGATAACCCTCCCTCCTTAGAAGAGCTCGAGGCCTACCTGAGGGATTCCTCTTTACCTTTTCTGTCAAAATTGCAGGGGAATTTTCTATCCTCACCACATCCCTAGAGGAAATTTCAGAGGTCATAGGGGCTTTGCCCTCAGACAAGGTCCCAGGCCCAGATGGGTTTTCCGCTTTATTTTATAAAACTTTTCGATCACAATTATTGCCAGTCCTTCACCAGTTGTATTGTCACATTCTTTCTGGAGCAAAAATAGATATGCATCTGTTTGAGGCCCTGATTGTACTTCTCCCTAAGCCTGGTAAGGATCCGGAATTAGTGCAAAGTTACAGACCAATATCCTTATTGAATCAAGATGTTAAAATTCTCTCTAAGATACTGGCTGATAGAATAACGACAGTTCTCCCTGGTCTGATTAGTATGTCCCAGGTAGGATTTATGAAGGGACGTTCATCAGCTGACCATCTACGTACCCTGTCACACGTAGTCTCGGTGTCCAGGGATGCTGCCTTTCCCGCGGGATTGGTCTCCTTGGACACCAAGAAGGCATTTTATTGTGTTAATTGAAATTTCCTGTTTTAGGCTCTTAAAGTATATGGCTTTCTGGCTAAATTTATAGAATGGATTCGGGCCCTATATCAAACCCCATCTGCCAGAGTTTCTGGTAATGGAGCATTCTCCAAATCCTTTCCTTTGTTTTCTGGTACTTGGCAGGGCTGCCCTCTCTCCCCCCTTTTATTTAATTTATACTTAGAGCCCCTTATTCGAAATATTCTCAATAATCCAGAGATAAGCATTATCCCAATTGACAATCAGGTGGTGAAGATCACGGCTTATGCTGATGATCTTCTTCTTCATTTATCCCATCCTAAAACCTCAATTCCCGCCATGTTGAAGGAAATCACCAAGTTCAGCGCTCTCTCGAATTACAAGTTGAATGTAGCCAAATCTTCCATTTTCACTCTTAATCATAAGGTTTTTAAAAGTGATGTGTCCTCTCTTGGTCTTGGTTGGTCTCCACGCATTCTTAAATATCTTGGCGTTAATTGGATGCGTAACCCTTCCTCCTGGTTTAAGGAAAACCTGGAGCCTCTATCCCAAGTGATAGTTCAGGACCTTACTAGATGGTCTAAACTGCCTCTCTCCTTTGAGAGCTATATTAATATCATTAAAATGAACATTTTTCCTTGTTTATTTTATCCCCTCTAGCTTCTTAATACCTTTACACCGTTATCATGGTTTCATAAAATGCATGGAATTTTCACAGATTTTATCTGGTCTAATAAACAAGCCAGGTTAGCATATTATAAACTAGCTGCTCAAAAAATAGATGGAGGGCTGCCGATTCCCCATCTAGCAATTTATTATTGGGCTAGTCATATTGCAAAATATTTGCGGTGGGTTAATCCGAGTCCTGAATATTCAAGACCGGTCTGGCTCAAAATTTAGCTAAACTTTATTCAATCCATGAACATTGACCCTAGGACGTTGTTCTATCTAAAATTAGCCTCCCTTCTGGACACTATTAGTTGCCCTATTATCTGAACGTCCCTCAGAGTTCACATGCAGCTTTGTTCATTTTTGTGGTATTCCCCAGTAATGGACTTGTCTCAGTCTATTTGGAATTCCCCGTCTTTCTCTATAAATAAAAAGCAGATATCTCATAAATGGTTACCCCAGATAGGGGATGGGGTAATCTCTACTTTTCTGGATGATGCAGGGGAATGGCTCTCAGTCTCCGATATCATCCGCAAGTTTGATATTCCCTTAACTTTTTACTTCAGGGTGGCCCAATTGAAACATTTACTTTCTCAGTATTTGGTAATGTCCCTCCCCGTCCCCCTGCTTTTAGGTTTGTACCGGAACTCTCCCCTTTATTGGGAGCACCAGATACTATCTCCAAAATATATCATGTCCTACATCAATGGAGATACAGGTGACCAGAAGGCCCTACTAAGCTCTGGGTTTCTTTTTCCTCAATATACTCCTAATTGGTCAGCTTTATGGAGTTTTGTCATAAATATGTTTCTCAGGATAGACTCCACCTTATGCAATTTATTATTTTGCATAATATGTATTATACCTCTGTGAAGCTTAAGAAATGGGGTCTTATAAGCTTGGGGGCCTGTACCAGAGGATGTCAAGAAGAAGGCACGCTGCTTCACATCTTTTGGTCATGTCCTAAGATAAAGTCATTATGGATGACCATACAGAATAATCTAGACCCCACACTGGGTTTGCAGGAATATTTCACTCCTGATATATGTTTGTTGGGGGATTTATCCTCTGTTAAGGTTATAATCAGAAGGTTTCATATTTCCATGATTGCACTATCAGTTAAGAAAATTGTGCTTCGGCACTGGAGGGATACATTAGGCCCAACATACCAGGAATGGGTTAATAAAATCTGGGCTAACTTACGTACTGAGAAAGCTATAGCGAGCCTCCACAATAAGTTGCAGTGGTACAAGAGCACTTGGGATCCCCTCCACACGCTAACTATGGTTAGCACTGCTAAATGAGTCTGTATATCCAGTGTCTTTTATTGTGTGATACCATACTCTATTTCTTATTTGTGCAAGTACCTTGCTGCTGTACGGGGGAGGGGGGATGGGGACAGCTCATGTATTAGTCTATGTATAAGCACTGTATGTGGTAATTTTCTGTCCCCTGTATTAGCAGAAGAAAATTACTAATAAAATATGAATTACAATTAAAAAAAAAGGTTGTATCAAGGAAGCCAAATTAAATTATGAGTTGAACCTTGCAAATAGGGTTAAAGACAATTATAAATCTTTTTATGCTTATATTAATAACCAAAAGGGAGCTTGTCGTGCTATAGGTCTACTCCATTCAACAGACAGGAGCATGGTCACTGATCAGTTCCACCTAGCACAAATGTATAATGACTTCCTTACATCAGTTTTCAATAATAAATCCTCCCCCAAGTTAGCTCATTCAGAAACTACATTAGATACAGGACTGTGGATCACTGGAGAAGAGATATTTAAAAGGCTGCAAAAAATTGATCCAAATAAATCCCAGGGCCCAGATGGGATACATCCAAGAATTGTTAAGGAAATGGCAGATTTCTTGGCTGAACCCCTGGCGGTGATCTTTCAAAGATCCATAGCTGAGGGGTATGTCCTGGAAGCATGGAAACAAGCTAGGGTGGTCCCTATTTACAAAAAAAGGGAGTAGACATGATGTGTCTAATTATAGACCAATTAGTTTAACATCAGTCTTGGGGAAAGTATTTGAAGGAATCTTAAAGCATTACATCATGGAGTACCTTCAAATAAAGGGCATGATGGATCCGGTACAGCATGGTTTCACTGCTGGTAGATCCTGCCAGACTAATTTACTGGAGTTCTATGAAAGGGTTAGTAAAGCCATGGGGGAAGGGCAGTCAGTGGATGTGGTATATCTAGATTTTTCAAAGGCATTTGATAAAGTACCACATGGTGAACTTATCGATGCATTAATTATAGTTGGTTTTGATGGTAAAATAACAAAATGGTTAGAAGCATGGCTTGATTCTAGAACACAATCTGTTAGTGTTAATGGGATAAATTCTATGTGGGCCAATGTGACTAGTGAGGTACCTCAGGGCTCTGTGTTGGAGCCCTGCTTGTTCAATATTTATATTGATTCAATGAGCATTAACAATGGAGTTTGGATATCTAAGTTTGCAGATGACGCCAGGGTCGGACATCTTGTAAACAATCTGAATGATGCCATGCACCTCCAAGAAGCCCAAAATGAACTGGAAACATGGGCACTGGACAAAAGGTTAACATTTAACATGGAGAAATGCTGTGTTATGCATTTTGGGAGACAAAATGGATAGTGGTCATATACACTTGGAGGGCAGATACTGAGCACTGTGGAACAACTAAATGACCTGGGTATTATGGTTACCAATGATCTATCATTTAAAACACAATGTAATGCAGTAATTAAGAAATCTGGTAGCATACACATTGTCTTAATAAGCATATCACATGTAGGAGAAAAGAGGTCATACTTCCCTCTATATTTCCTTGTTGAGACCACATTTGGATTATTGCACACAATTTGGTCATCAGTGGAAGGGCTGAGATAGCAGCCCTGAGAGAATTCAGCGAGATCAACCTGTAACATACTGGGGGTAAAAGGGCATGATTATCAAACAAGGTTGAATATCTTGGGTTTATACCCACTGGAGTTTAGGCAAATGAGAGGGGACATGTGTTTAATTTTTTAATCACTTACTGATCCAGGCCTATGGGAGCTTCTGGGTTTGAGATTTAGGGCATCATCATGCATTACAAGGGCACACCCCCTACAACTGTTTGTGGAATGCCCTAAAACAAATAAAAGAAAATCCTGGCTTAGCTTAAGAGTTACTAACATCTGGAATAAACTACCATTGGAGGTGGCAGCAAGTAACAATATGAACAATTTCAAGATTAAATTGGATAGCTTTCTTATCAAGCATGGGATTCTGGGGTAAACATGAATTGGCAAGCAAAAGGACTATTGTCTATATAGCTCTGTATCTACCTATGAAACCTATGAAGACAGTGGACAATCAAGTAATTACTGACAGTGGTGAACAAACAAAAAACCCTGCCTGTTTACTTTTTCTGGGGCTATATCCCAAAACTGCTAGCAACCGAGTAATTTGTGACAGTAGTAGGCAAATAAAAAACTCTGCCTTTTTTCTGGGGCTATATAATCCAAGACCATGGATAATAAAGTAATTATTGACAGTGGTGAACAAACAACAAACCCTGCCTGTTTAGTGGGTTTTTTCCCAAGGCTGTAGGCAATAAACTTTTTCAGGGGCTATGCCAACACTGTAGCCAATCAAGTGATATGTTTGGGGAACTACCCCAAGGCTGTAGCCAATCAACATTATGCTTTTGGGGGCTACCCCAAGGCTGTAGGGGGAAAAAATCAAGTAGTGGTGGTATATAGGCAAGGAATTAAAAAATACAGTAGTGCAGCAGATCTTCAGGGCAGGCTGCTCGGCTTCTGCTGCTGTTTCAGTCACTTCCTGAGTTAGTTTGTCTCTCTGCCTCCTCTTCCCCCTGAGCTCCTCTTCTGTTAATTCAAATATTTATTTTCATTTTTTTTATTTTTATATTTTTCATACAGATTTTACTTATTTTACACAAGTTACACTGTTTGCAGGGCAGGTAGGAGGTCTTACACAATGTGTAGATATAGATATAGATATAGATATAGATATAGATATAGATATAGATATAGATATAGATATAGATATAGATATAGATAAAGATATATGTATTCTTTGCAAAAAACGTTGTTAATGCATCAGTTAGGGTTGTTTCCACAGTGACAAAAGTGTGGAAATTCAATGTTAGGGTTACCAACCTTAACACCCCCTGTCCTACCCCCCACCCTCCACACAACAGGCACTGGGGTGATCATTGGGGTTGTCAGCCTAACTCTCACCCCCATTTGATTTTTAAGCAAGCTGAGGTGTATAGTATAGGAGAATGGGGTGAGAGTTAAGAGTGATGACTCCAATGAACACCCCAATGCCTGTTGTTGTGTGGAGGATGAGGGTAGGCAGGGGTGTTAAGGTTGTACTCTAACGTTGAATTTCCACACTTTGTTGCTGTGGAAACAACCTCTAACTGATGCATTACTAGGTTTACTAGTTTTTTGTGGAAAATAGAAGGCCAGGCCCATCTAGATTTTCCCCCACACTGTGTGGGCACAATTTACATGAAGTGATTCTGGATTAACCAGTTATCGAGTCCCTTTTTAAATGATTCAGTGTTGCCAGAGTCTACTAATTCCTGCGGAAATTTATTCCATAGTCTAGGTGCCCATAATGAGAAGAGGTTAAATCTGTGATTGATTCTTGCCTTTGGCACAGTAAGTTGCCTGGTGTGACATCTAGGGACAGTTGCCTGGTGACAGGAACAAGTCCACATTTTTTCATAAGATCTGGATTTTTTTGTAACTTATATGTTAAGAGTAGGTCCCCTCTGATTCTTCTACCCTGCAAAGAGTAACTAAGTTTTTTGCAAAGAATGTTCTTACTTTTTGAAAAAGTGTAATACAACTATTAAATGGTATGTGTTAGTGAGAGCACGGGACCCTTTGGGCCCCACACTCTCACCAAGCTGCACATTTGTGCATAATGATATGTGTCTGTGGGAGAGCAGGCTTTCTGGGCACTGTGCTACCACTTACACATACAGTAACTACGGAGCCATACAGCAGCCCTATAGGGCTTAAAAGGAACCCTTGTAACACTAATTTGCCAATATCTCAGCAACTGTAGTAACTATGAAAAAAATTCCACTGCCGTTGTAATCATTTTTTTTTTTAAATTTAGTCATTTTAGTGCCCACTCCACTTGCCAGGCATCCATCTGGTCACGGATCACTTGACTGCAGCATTTTCACATGAGCCACACTTTCAGGACCCTCTGGATTACCCCCCAGGGTGGAGACGTGGCACCCCCCCAGCCTTAGAGTGCCGTGAACAATGGGATAGGGTGGGAGTTAGTCTGGGGAGCTGATTACAGCTGAGGGGCCTGCTTCATTTAGGCAGTGGAGGCAGGCTTTATTTTTTTCCCCCATAGGGAGGCAGCAACATGCAATGATGCCAGTGTCCATCCTGCCCCCAGGAATCTTGTGGACATCAGTTACTGTGGCACCCCAGGCCTCTGCTAGGGGTTCCCCATGCACCAACGATGTCCCTTCCCCTTCCCCAGAGAAGGAGAGCAGTCATAGAGCACTCAATCCTTCTCCCCCTGCCAGCCATCTGATGACCTGAGTCTGTTCCCGAACCGGAGTCACTGGCGCCGCAAGCGGAAATCCAACTGCTGCTTCAGTGGGCTGACCTACTGCCATTGTAACCATAAAAATCCTGACTGAAAAATGGAAAAAAAAAAGACTTTCACTGTAATCAAACCCTGTACCCTGCTGCCTCCCATACCCATCCATTCCACTGAGCCACTGAGGCTATATAGTGAAGGAAGCACTTTGTAATTATGTTTCCAATTTGCAAATAGATCAGTTGCAAAGCCACATTTTGCACGTTGTCTACTTTGTGAATATCATACTTTCTCACTCACACAGAAAGTGATACTTGTGAAAGACATATTGTTGCACCTTTGCAGCGTAAAAGTTGTACACATTTATCCACATTTTTGAAAGACATATTTTTGTACCTTCAAAACGGCTTCATGTTCAAAAACAGCACTTCTGAAGTATATATTTTTGCACCATACTCAGACATCTGTACAAATATATAGTCTTTTGAAATTCAAATGTTTCTGAAAGAAAAATCTTCATACATGTACCATGTCCAAAAATTTTACTTTTGTTCAAAAACAGCTCTTGCGAAGTACATATTTTTGCACCATGACCAAATATCCATACAAATATGTATTCTTTCGAAAATTCAGAATGCTTCTGAAAGTAAAATTTTCGCGTATGTACCCACGTCCAAAAATTTTACTTTGTTTGAAAACAGCTCTTGCAAAGTACATATTTTCGCACCATGACCAGACAGCTGTACAGATATGCATTGTTTGAAAATTAAAAATGCTTATAGAGTTAAATTTTCGCACATGTACTAGAGTCCCAAACGCTACTTTTGTTCGGAACGGTTCTTATGGCACGATTTTCACACCATGCCCAGATATCCGTATAAATATGTATTCTTTCAAAAATTCAAAATGCTTTGAAAGTAAAATTTTGCACAAGTACCCACATTTCCGAAACTTTTGCTATCGTGCAAAATACAACTTTTCCCATAGGAAATAATGGGAAATGACAAACTTTGACAACTTTTGAATGGATTTATATTTTTTCACCAAACCTTCAAAAGGCACATCTGTGACCCAATGGCTTTCTACCCTAAAAATTTTAGCCCACAACATAAAGCTAATTCTGAGATCTAGGATGATAAATGTCAAAGAATCCCATTTTTTCCGTTTGTTCAACACTTTATATCTCAGAAATCACTCAACAGATTCCCACCAAATCTGTCAGGAGAACTACTCCTAGAGATTATGCATGCCGTCTGTTTAACAGCTCCAAAGTTAATAACCCTCAAAGTTTGAACTTTAACATAGACGTGCACTTTCACCCTTAAACTGATGATTTATGTTTTTTCAACACTTTGTGTCACACAAATCACTCAACAGATTCCCACCAAATTTGGCAGATCAAGAGCACTATATCTACAAAATAAGCATGCTGAATTCCATGTAATTCTTTTTAACAGCTCCAAAGTTATTAACCTTCAAAGTGAACTGTAACATAGATGTGCACTTTCACTCAATACTGATATTTCTGTTTTTCAACACTTTATATCTCCAAAATCTCTAAGCTAACTCCCACCACATTTGGCAAGCGAAGAGACCTGTTCCTAGAGACTGTGTACCAAATATCATGCAAATCCATTGAACAGTTCCAAAGTTATTAATCCTTAAATTGTGCAAAAATCTAACATGTTTGCGAAAGTCTTGTTTTTGCACATCGGCCATATGTGCGAAAATCTCAACCTTATACTGATGATTTTTGTGTTTTTTCAACACTTTATATCTCACAAACCACTCAATGGATTCCCACCAAATCTGGCAGATCAAGTGCCCCATAGCGAGAGGATATGCATGCTAAATTCCATGCAATTATGTTTAACACCTCCGAAGTTATTAACCTTCACAGTGAACTGTAACATAGACATGCACTTTTACCCAAACTATACTGATGATTTTTCTGTTTTTCTGTTATATCTCCAAAAATATTAATCTGATTCCCATCAAATGTAGCAAATGAAGACACCTGTACACAGAGAGTAAGTAAATGGCTCCAAAGTTATTAACTCTGAAAGTATGTGAAAATCTAGCATGTGTGCAAAAGTCTTGTTTTCACAATTGGCAATATGTGCTAAAAATTATGAGTTTCGTATAAACACTTAACTTTCTCATTGGGAATAATGGAAAATTAAAACTTTCATAACTTTTGAAAGTATCAATATTTTTTCACCAAATCTTCAAAGGCTTTCTACCCTGAAAATTTTATCCCACAGCACAAAGCTGTTTCTGACATACAGGTGAGCAAAGAAATGTCAAAAAATCCATATGTTTCTGTTTTTTCAACACTTTATATCTCCAAAATCACTTGATGAATTGACATGAAATTTGACAGAGCAAGAGACATACCCCCAGAGAGTATGCATGCTTTTAAATTACATGCAAATCCATTAAAGGGCTCTGAAGTTATTAACGCTCATGGTGTGACCGTGCCAGTATGTATATATATATATATTTTCTTTGTTTTTTGAAGGGGGGGGGTCTTCAACTGTGGCCACGGGCCAACACAAAGTACTGCAGTAGCTTACTGAGCTGTTGCCGCACCCACTTACTTCCTACCTAGCCCCTAAGCCTCCAAGTTAACTTGTATGTGTATTTTATTTTTTCCCCCAGATTTTCTTGAAGTTACACACTAGTTTCACTACAGACAGTCACAGTAGTATACCACTACTACAGAACAGAACAGAGGGTAACTGCAGTTACTGCAGACTACTCAACACAACAGCTTGTCTCCTACCGCTGCTCTGACAGGAGTACTTTAACTCTACTCTCCCTCCTCTCTCTCCAGCTTGGAACACTAACTGCAGTTCATTCCCAAGTCCCCAGCTCCCAGCCTCTGGCTGTTTTACTCCCTCCTAGCTTGCCCTCTCCTCATCTCCTGACTCCCTCCCTATTAGTCCATCAAAAACCAAAAAATGTAGAAAGTCAGATGGATGATGGATATCTATATTAAATCAAGATCATCAGATGTGTTTAATTTGAGCTGCAAATCGTGACATCCAGCAGACCAGACCTGGGTTTGAATCTCACAGCTTCCACTTGCATACTGTATGACCCTGAGGCAAGTCACTTAACTTCCTTGTGCTCCCAGGTTGCTCCTGTAAAAAAGCTTTCAGCTTAGTGTGCTATTCCTGGTTAAAACAACTAAAAAAAAAAATTAGCAAATTTATTTTTAAGATATTTTGAATTTTGCAAGCCAAATTCCCTCGATATGAAGTACCTCAACTGTAACACAGGTCGCAAATTGTACAAGGATGGAGGAGAACGACTCATGTGAGCAACATACAGTTCCTTTTTTCAGTCATTTCTCTCTCCCATCCAAAAGACATGCTAGTTTCACTCCACCATTCTTCTCACAGATACATGCTGTGCTCTGCTCACAAAAATGAACATAAAATGGCTACTGCAGAGTCAGAGCTTAAAAAAGATCATCCAGCTCCACCTCCAGACCCACACCTGCTCCAATCAAGCCCATTGCCCACCCACATGGCTGTACCTGATTGGAACAGGAATAAAGTCTTTACTGACTTCTCTCTTCTCTGTTCGTTCATTGTTGACATCCAAGCCATTGCATGCGCGTGGTACCCGATCACCAGCCCCACCCACATGATCATTGTTTCTGTCCTCCTGGTGCCCATGTGATCATCAGATGGCACATGGCCATCGGCAGCAATCGGAGGGAGTCAGCCAGGACTCAGGATCTGCCATCACTGCCATGCCAAGGCAGGAGCGGGCACAGTTGGCTGATGGGGCTGGGCAGAGTGGAGCGTAGCGGAGATCTGGATGGCTTAGTGAGTGAGACAGTCACTAAGCAGGAAAGAGATCTAGGAATAATTATAACGGATGACCAGAAAATGTCCAAGCAATGTGAAAAAGCAGCACTAAGGGCAAATGGCATGCTGAGCTGCATAGGAAGGGAGATTACCAGCAGAAAAAGAGAGATCATCCTACCACTCTATAGATCAATGGTGAGGCCACACCTGAAGTACAGCATCCAGTTCTGGAGGCCACACCTTAAAAAAGATATACACTGACTGGAAACAGTGCAAAGGAGAGCAACAAAAATGATGCAGGGAATGCACAGCAAAACATATAGCAAACAGCTGCGGGACCTAAACATGTATTCCCTGGAGTAGTGAAGGGAGAGGGAAGACATGATAGAAACCTTCAGGTTCCTAAATGGAATAAACAAGGTGCAGGTTCAGGACCTGCTTCAGATCAAAAATCACACCAGAACCAGTGGGCACGAGATGAGGCTGAGGGGCAAATCTAGGGCAACACACGCAAGTTCTTCTTTACAGAGAGGGTGGTAGATGCATGAAATGGCCTTCCACAGGGAGTGATGGAGGCAAAAATGGTGGGAAGTTTCAAAAATGCTTGGGATACATACAACGACACCATAACACTGAATAGCAGTTAAAGAAGGGGGGTAGGAACAAGGGCAGACTAGATGGGCTGTATGGTCCCCTTCTGCAGTCATTTTCTATGTTTCTGTGTTCTATGTTTCTACACCAAGGTTTACATGGGTTGGTGAACAAATTTGCAGATGATACTAAAATTTGGGGCAGAGTCACTATCAACAGAGATGCGGACAGAATACAGTCAAATATTAACACACTACATGTTGTCCAAGAGGTGGGAAATGAAATTCAACCCCGACAAATGTGTTTCATTTGGGTAAAAATAACACTTGTGCAATGTATTATTTGGGACAAACAGTCTTAAAGGCTATAAAGAAGAAAGAGAACTGGGGATTGTAATACAGCAGAACCTGTGGCTTCTAAAATCATGGGGCGCATAAAATTAAACTTTATAAGCATAAGCAGGCACATAGATGTTCTTGTTCCACAGTACAGAAGCTTGGTACGGCCTCACCTCAACTACTGCTCCCAGTTCTGGTCTCCCCAGTACAAATGTGACAAAATAAAAGTGGAGAGGGTGCAAAGGAAGTTTACTAAATCCATATATGGTTTAAAAAAATCTTCCATATGAGGAAAGAATGCATACATTGGGATTACACAGCTTGGAGGGAAGATGATTGAGGGCGATTTCATATTTTAGTTTTCAATGTAATTAAAGACAAAGAAATAATGTATGATAAGAGATTGGAATTCCATTCACGTAGCCACACTAAAGAGCTATAGGGTACATCTTTAAAACTGAAAAATGGGGTACTTTTTAAACAGAGTTGTTAAATAATGGAAACACTTGCCCCATAACATTATCAATTTCCCAAATATAGACTACTTCAAGAAAATCTTGACATTCATGGACACCTGGGAGCATAGTTGGATCATTACTGTTTAGTGGGGGAGTAGACCCGAAGCACCTATGGTGCACTTCTACTCCTGAACTACCGAAGTACCAAAGTACCAAACTGTTCTAAAAGATGGGATCTGCTTGCAAAGCTAGTGCAAGCGACAAAAGCACTAGTGGAATCTTTAAACTGGTGGAAGGAAGAAAGCAATCTCAGAGAAGGCATTCCCTTCTTTCGGCAATCACCAACAAGTATTCTTACCACAGATACCTCACTGTGCAGTGGGACGTCCACCTGCAGAACCTCACAGTGAATGGCACATGGAGCCCACAGGAGTCACTAGAACACATAAACCTCCTCAAGTTCAGAGCAGTACTGCTAGCAATTCAATCATTCTCCTCCCAGCTACAGGGTGAGATTGTCCAAATTGGACAGACCACACTGTAACAATGTACTACATAAACAAGCAGGGAGGAACAAGATCCTCGAAACTGTTTACAGAGACAACGAGGATCTGAGACCTTGCGTATTCCTTAAAAGCAAACATACGCCGGCCCTGTGGCCAGAGGGTTGAGGTGCTGGCACCAAACCTCACACCACGCTGGTGACCCGGGTTTGGGAATGGACTCGGGTCACTGGGAGTCAGCAGAGGAAAGAGAGGATTGAGCATCTGTAGGACTGCTCTCCTCTTCTTGGGTGGGTAACAGGGCCACTTCACTCTGCAGCAGCTCCCTGTTGAGACCGGGAGCACTGCAGAAGCGTTGTAATGTGGGAAGTGCCAGAAAAAGGGAAAAATCTCTCCAGATTGGCAAGATGATGGCATCCAGTTCATGGACACCCTCCAGGCTTTCGGCAGGCCAATTCATCTCAGCAGTGCCCCAGAGGCTGTAGGAAAATATAGTATGCTGGGTTGCTCCTACCAGTGCCTTCCTCTCAAGGAGAGGGACCCACTCAGCAAGAGAGTTAACACTGAGCTACCTCAGGGGTCAGCTGTGATATGAGGCAAGGGCTAGGGTGAGTTAATGAAGGAGTACTGGTGACCTAGGCAGCCTGAAGGAGAGGCAGATCCAGAGCATGGTAGGAGAAAAAAATAGATAACTCAACAAAAAAAAGCAAACATATTTGCAGTGCATCTGCCAGGCAAAGAAAATGTGCTGGTAGATTCCCTAAGCAGATTCAGCCAGGGAAATCATAAATGAACCTTAAGCCAGCAGGTTCTGGCCCCAGTGTTCAGAAGGTGGGGAACTCCCAAGATAGACCTGTTTGCATCTTGGGAGAACTATCAGTTCCCACAGTTTTGTTGTGACCACCAGCCAGAGGAACAGTCACAGAGAACTCCCTGGTAATGGACTAGACAGGGAAGTTTCTGTATGCCCTCCCACCATTCCCACTCATTCAGAAGGTATTCCTGAAACTCAGCAGGGAACCTGCAACAATGATCATGACAGCTCCAGACTGGGCCAGACAGGCTTGGTAATTAACTGCCCAGACCTCGCCAACAAGAAATCAATCAGCCTGTCACTCAGTCACAATTTGTTGACTTTGTCCCATGTAGAATAACATTTCTGAACCCAGGACCCTCACGCTAAGGGCATGGTTCTTTGGACTTAGAATTTTCTGGATTGGATCTCTCAGAAAAGTCCTAAATGTGCTTAGGGTTTGAAGGAAACCTGCTACCGGAAAGGCTATCCCTTAAATAGAAAGTTTTTCTCAGGTGTGCCCCTAAAATAAACCCAGTAGAGGCAGAGTTGCCTATAATTGTGCAATACATAGTACACCTACAGTCTTGGGCCTATGTCCTTCAACTTTAAAGGTGCACATAGCAGCAGTAGCTGCATACATATCAGCTGGCAAGGAAAAGTCTTTGGCCTCACAACCCATTTTCAAAGTTTTTTTTTTTTTAAAGGCTTCAGACAGCTGTACCCATGAATGGGGACCCTGTCCTACCCTGGGACCTCAACATATGTCTTACCCAACTTATGGAAGCTCCCTTTGAACCTATGGAAACCATTGACCTGAACTACGTCACATAGAAAACCATATTCCTGGTTGCAATTATTTCTGCTAGGACGGTAAGAGAATTGAAATGTCAGGTCTCAGAGTACCCAGGTTTTTGTTACCTATGGTGAGGTTGGCAAAGGCAAAGTTATACCAGTTACCTCTCAGATAAACCAGCATATCAGTTACAACAGTGTCCGTCCCTAGCTATACCAGTATCTGTTCAGAGCTATGCCAGTGACAGTGTCCTACTTGCAACAGTGTACCTCAGATACTCCAGTTTCCTCACAGGTGTACCAGTGTATCAGTTACAGTAGTGTCTCCTCCAGTCCTAGTTATGCCAGTATTAGCTTCTAGTTAAATTAGTGTCTCATCGCAGTTTACCAGCCAGTGTTCCAGTTACAGCAGTGTTTACTTCCAGTTATGCTAGTGTCTCCTCCTAGTTAAGAGTGGCAGTATACCTCCATGTACACCAATGTCTCATTCTCCCAGTTACAGCAGTGTCTCCTCCTAGGTACATCAGTGTCTTCTCCCAGTCCAAAATCCAGTCCCAGAATGTTATACCAGTATTCTTCTGATTGATAACAGAGAAGTCACTTTAGCAAAATTAGAATCTACAGTTTAATGAAAAGATTTGTAATACATGCCATAATTATCTGTAAGTTGGAATTTCATGAAAGTTTCTGAAGTTCATTCTAAAATTTTGCAGCAGCAAAATTCTACTTTTACAGAAACTCCACCATTGGAATTCTAATTTTGCACAACACTAATTAGGACCTGCAGCCACCCTCATTAAGCATTGTTTGTTGTTATGCTGATCTAACTGCTAGATAGCCGTGCTTTTTGCAAACACATGGCATCATGGGCACTTAGATTTCAGGACTGTGCCTGCATGAAGAATTATTGTTTGAGAATGCATCTGGCCCTCACCTAGGAATGCTTAACATTGCTCTGTCTCTGTTAAGTAACAACACCTCTCTATGTACTGTCTGATCTCATTATGACCATTTTTGTACCATGGATAATTGAAAGGATTGCCTGAGGGTGTTGTGCTTTAAGAAAAGTGAGGCTGCAATCGCTGTTTTACATGTAAGTGCATCTCTGTGTCTCAATTCCTAGGTTGAAGAAAGACACCCTGTTGGAGATAGTGAAAAAGAGCTGGATCACAGAGAAGCTGCAACTGTGTTTAAGTGATTGCATCACAAGGATTCCCTGACACAAAGAGCATCCAGCTATTTATGCAGCATTGAATGGACCTCTTCATTAACCAAATAACATGACCCAGAGTAACCTCACCACCAACAGGGGCTCAGCCGTTACACCTGGTTACAATTTTGTGACACATACAGTATCAGTTACATGTAGATTTTCTAGTGTAGCATGGTTTAGTAGTGTGGCAAAACTCCATATAAAATCACTCACTGATAGTAATTTGAAAGTTTAAAGTACCACAGATGCAGAGTAAAACCCAAACTGTTTGCCAGCCTAAGTGGCTTTGTTGTGATACAGGTTTTAGCATGGCCTTCCATTTTGAAATTTAGGTTAAACATAGTTAAATAAAAGAAAAATGCATGACAGGGTGTGTGTTGTGCTGGGATAACGCCACGCCTGGGGGGTTGGGCACAAGGCCGCAGGCCGAGTGCGTCAAATGCCCCAGGCGTGGTGTTATCCCAGCACGACACACACCCTGGAGTGCAGTATTCCTATTATACAATGGCTTGTTGTTATATATAACATAAAAAAATAATTATAAAGAATGTTTTTATTAGTGTGGAAAAGTATTTTTGTTTCTTAAGAGGAGATGCAAAAAAAAGAGTAACTAATGGTCATGGTGGGCAGCCAAATTGGTTCACATTGCTGAGACTAGACCCATGGCATTCTGCCTACACATCAGCACTGCATCTGAACTGTCATAGACAGTTCTTTATTCCCAAGAACACCTAGGTACACGCTGGGGAGCCCACTCCAGCATGCTCATGCGCCCCTCCACCCCGCATATGGTATGACCGACGGGGTGCCCAAACCCCATCGGGCTCCACCTGCCCCCAAAAGCAAACTTCCTAGTGCCACACTGGAAGCCCCCACAGCATGGCAAAAGTCCCATGTCCTGTACATGCTGGGAGCCCACCCCAGCATGCTCATCGCTCCCCTCCACCCCCACACACTGTGTGACCAAGGGGGTGCCCAATCCCTCATCGGCTCCACTGCCCCCCAAAAGCAAACTTCCTGGTGCCACACTGGGAGCCCCCGCCCCCACAAACTTGGGAGCCCACCACAGCGTGACAAAAGTCCCACATCATCTTAAAAAAAAAAAAAAAACTAGAACAAAAGAAAACAGTCCCTCATTGACTCTCTTGCCCTTCAACCCAACCGCGCCCTCTTCGTGCATCACCTCCCCATACACACCCCTCACTCCCATACTTACCTCAAGAGGCTGGTGCGATGATCTTCAGTGGACCTGGAACATGTCTGCATCTTCAAAGCTGACCCAACTGAAGAAATGCCAGTAAGCTGTATAATAGCGTAAATGTTTTTTTAACTTTGGTGCATATCTCGGTGATTTTGAGAATTGTTTCATCAAATTTGCAACATGGCTTAGGACCCCACCTCATGAACTATAGCCACGGTCATTTGTTATTCAGTCCCGAAAAGTGATTTCGCGGTCACTGCAGGAACCACCTTCGGGACCGGTAATGAAACAACAGTGTCACAGTTCATGAGGTAGGCCCCCAAAACCGTATGTTTAAAATTTGGTGAAAAAATTCCCAGAAATGACTGTTTCTCGAGCGTGCATTGTGCAGTTCCTACGCACGCTCATAACTTCAAGAGTTTTTACTATTTTCACTCCAGATTTACAATATTGCCATTTTACCACACCTCCTTATGAGCAGTTCAGCTGTCATTTTTCACATCTTGCCCAAAATGTGTTTTTGCGCATGTAGCACACAATGGCACAGTCGGTGTGCAAAATCAATGTTTGGGATAGATTAAAAATCACAGTGACACTGTTCATGAGCAGAGGTCTTAAAATGGCTATGTTGAAAATTTGGTGACAAAAGTCCATTAAATGACTGTGTTATGATTGCGCATTGCGCAGTTTGCATGCACCCGCGTAAGTTCACGACTTTGTAATATTTTCAGTCCAGATTTTCAACACTGGCATTTTTCCAAACCTCCTTATGAACCATACAACCGTCATTTTTCACACCCTGGCCAAAATATGCTTTTGCACTTTTGACGCAGAAATCCGCGGTCGCTGTGGGAAATCAGTGTTCGACAGATTAAGAAAATCACAGTGACACTGTTCATGAACGGAGGTCCCAAAATGCCTGTGTTGACAATCTGCTGTAAAAATCCCAAACTAATTACATTATGGGTGTGTGTTGCAGTTTCTCGCACTCGTGACTTCACCACTTTTTATTTTCACTTTAGATTTTCAACATTGCCATTTTACACCTCCCCATGAACAGTACAGCTGTAATTTTTCACATCCTGTTCGAAATGTGTTTTCACACCTGTGGTGCCAAATGGCATAGTCGCTGTGCAAAATCAGCTTTCGGGTAACCAACTGATATTGCCACTGTTCGTGAGATGGGGGTCACAAAAAACCCATGTTGAAAATGTGGAGTGAAAATACCAATGAACACCTGGGGCATTAGGGTTTCCAACCATAACGTCCCACCCTGTAGAGACTGACAGGCATCAGGGGTGTGACTTGGGACTGTTGCCTGTAATGTTCATGTCATTCCACCCCCACCCACACCCTGCAGCCAGTGACAGAAATCGAGGTGTGCCTTGGACTCTTTGACCCCAAAGTTCACCCCATTTTCCTATACTGCACCCATCTTACCATATTTCCTTATGGAATGGGGTGTGCATAAAGCTCAAAGACCCCAAGGCACACCGTGACACTTGTTGGTGTCTGCAGGGTAGGGTGTGCTGAAATGGCATGGACGTTATGCCTGATGACCCAAAGGCACACTCAAATGCCTGTCAGTCTCTGCAGGGTGGTGGTGGGGTTGGCTTCAGTTCAATACTTCACTGCCATTCCTATTATGCATCTCTCTAACTCATACACTACCAATGCCAATGCCAGCAAACAAATATTTGGCATTTACAAATGCATGTTATTTATAAGCTGTACTATTTCAAAGTCTTAATATTTGTCCTGTATGTTGGATTCCCTATTTTGTTTGGTTCAGTTGATCTTGTAGTCACAGAACTTGTCTGTCTGTCTATCTGGCGACTGCTAAAGCCCCAAAGTGTCATGAATAAGGAGTAAACGCTGTCTTGAGTGCCTTCACTGACAATGTTGTTTCCTTATTAGAACCTTTTATGCACTAATTACAAGAACAAGTAAAATAAAACAAATCACTGTATTTCCAGAACACAGTGCACAATGCAGTACTATCAAGCAGAGTGGGAGGGCTTTTCCCACCTGACACTCGTTTTCCAGTTTCTGGAACCTCGGTCAAGACATCAGTCAGGGAATCATGCTGGACCACAGCAGGTTGTTGTGAAACCCCAAGAAAGGTTCATAGCATCTGGATTATATTACTGCATCCTGGTGACGTGGGGGGGGGGGAGTCATGCAAGGCAAAGCCTCTCTTCTTCCATTCCTTCCATCCCCAAATGTTCAGGTGACATTTTAGCATGAGCTGCTGAGGTGGTCCATGCCCAGCCCTTAAGCTGACATTACGCATGGGCCAGATGTTGACTTGCCTCCCTGACCACCATCTGGATCCATCTCTTACTGGGAGTGCATCTGTTCTGAAGTGCCCCCCAGGGGTAAACCATGGGGTTCTTTTTTGAAGGAGAAAGGAAAGCAGGCACAACTGGATCAAACCTGACAGAGATACAAGGAGCTGATGTTGTATCTTTCATAGGCTTTACTCAGGCAGATGCACCTCCAGCCCAATGGAATCAAACCAGAGTCACTGGGTCCCAAAGGCAGCAGCTCTAACCATGCAGCTAAGCCTAAATACCCAGCAGCTGAAAAATGAGAGTGTTCCATTCACTATCTTATGCTGCAAAAACTACCAACAGAGGTCTCCCTGCTGCTATTAGTTTTAGACCTTGCCACAGATTAGTTTTATAATTTTATACATTCTTACATAACAGCTAGGAAGGGCAACCATATGGAAGCAGTGCAGGGTCCAATGGGAGAATTAATAAATAGAATGTTAAAATTTAACTTAAACTATGTGCTGCATACAATTGTTATTTGTTTGACTTTTTTGCCTTCTTAAGTTAAATGTCAAGTTCTGTACCTTTCATCTAATTTATGTTTAGTCAAGAGGCTAAACTATTTGAATGTACAGCACACACACAGACAACTCAAGTATAAATTCTGTTTCAATAAATGCTTTAAGCAGTGTACAAAGTTCTAAAATGAGACCCTCTTGAACCTAAATCTGCTGCATGTTGGTCTCATGCTAGCCCTTTATTATAAATTTAATGTAACACTCTGCCTCAGATTCAGAAGCCCATCAGAGCTCCTTCAGGAAAAGCATGACTGAACAGGGACAATAGGAAATGCTCCATAAAAAGGCACTCACAGAATGCATGGCACACACCATCAGCAGGCATAAGTTGTGGACCCTCTGCGAGATGATTGCCTCCAAAGCCCTTACAATCAATGAATTGAATTACTTTGAAAAGGTACACCACTGTAGAGGAAATGAAATGAAATGATGCACCGTAACAAAAACAGACTCAAGTATAAAGATCCTGCAGATCCTCCCACTGACGGCTCCTTAACACAAAAAGGATATTGAGACAGTCAAAAGGGTAGAATGCAGGGCATACAAAGCTTACAAAATAGCCAGCAAAAGAAGGCCTTATGGTCTGTCGTGTCTGCTTGATTGTGGAGCCCTCAATCTGGAGATTATAGTGGACTCCACCTCTCCCCCCCTTCCACCCTGACCCTCCCTTTAGTTCTGTCCCACCATCTCTTGAACCTTCCCACCATTTTTTGAGTGACAAGCTCAGCTGGAAGTTCATTCCATCCCAACCTCACTCTCCCTGTGAAGAAGTGTCTCGTGACCTCCTTCATGGCCCTTTGTTTTTGGTTCTGCTTTCAGAAGCACTGCATTAGGGAGAGCAGAGGAGTATAGCCAGATAAAGTTCCCCATCCCCCCTTTGACATAGCACATGAGGCAGCTAAAGAGGAGGGACCTATGGCCTATGAAAGCAATGTTACATAGAAACATAGAATTTGATGGCAGATAAGGACCGCTTGGCCAACCTAGTCTGCCCATTTCCCTACCTAACGGATAAGCTGCTGATCCTAGTGTAACCCCCCTACAAATGGGGGTTCCCAAAAAGTCTTTCTTGAGCTTGTCTAAATGCTCACTGCCAGGCTGGTGTCCTGCGTTTTAGCAATTTAAATGTGATTATCAGAGCTTGTATAGCCTCTGTGTACTGTCTCTTTAAGAGCTGCCTAATTGCAGCATAAGTAATCTGAGATGGAGCTCTGTTGAAAGATATAACTATTTGCTGAAAACCATTTAGAATGATAATGATAATGCAGTTTGTCTAACCTGCTTTCTTTGTAGCAAGGACTGTTTTGTTTGTCTCCACTATCTTGGTCCTGGACTGCAAATTGGACCAATCAGTTCTGGTGGGACCTAAAATGTAGCCGGACTACAGGAGCTGTCTGAATTCAAAATCTATAGGAACTGTGGTTTGAGTTTTTGTGCCTTTTTTGCAACTGAAGGGGGAGCTCTTGCTTTGACTGACAGCCAAATCAGCCAACCAAAGCTTTTGGATCTTGGGGAAGTCCCGGGCTGCTTGCAGTTTTCAATTAGAACTAAGCTGGAAGCTGAGCAAGAAGGAGCTGAAGTGATTCTGAGAGCAATCCTGAGTGGATTCACATGGGAGAACTATGAAAAGGCTGAGATTTTGGCCTCCATATCTGCCTGCTGCTCCTGAGAGAGAGAGAAGAGAATTATTTTGGACTAAATCCAAGTTTGTGTGACTAAAGTAAGCTACTGAAGTGGGCCAGGCTCAACCTGAGGAAGGCTGAATATTTTTGCTGAATGTGATCGGCCTGTCAGGAGTTCCAGCTACCCCTAAGCTGCCGGTGTGTGCAGAGAGTTTGCAATTGTGCTCGGGTGCACTTTGTCTGGTACAGTAGAATTCCCGTACATGTAAATGTGCTATGAGCTGCTAGTGGGTTGTGAGTTAATTCCCCACTGTGTGAACTGTGTTCTGCTTGCTGGAAGCTGTATCCAGCCCAAAACAGACTGCTTCCAAACTTGTCTCCATGTGGTCTGGGCTTTGCCAGACTGGCCCAGCAAGACTACCCACTTCACAGAGAAGCCATCGATGAGAGATCTGCCTGGGGATCAGCCCCCTGCTCCATGCTTGAACAGGAACGATGTCTCTGCAACTTGTGTGGGCCCTGCTTCTCTTGGCATTCCAGATGAACCACCTGCAGTCTCGATTTTCATCCAGCCTGTGTCCAGTCTTGGATATCGTGAGTAAATACCAGGGTAGCTCCCTACAACAACAGCTTAATCTGAGTGTGTCATCTGATTGTCTTGTTTCATTTCCTTTACGAACTGAGCCCTCTGGCTCCGGATTAGAAATATTGTGTACTGTGCATATTGTATTTTCCATCACAGGGCCCTAACCAGCTGCAACCCTGGGCAACTGTCCTGGCTAGCCCATCTCTTCTCTACCTGGGTACCCAAAGGTGAACTGTGTGGGGGGACTCAGAGCGCATGCATAACTGCTTGACTGATATAACCTTTAAGCTAATTAACCTGATTTTGCACCTCCCTTATTCAAGTCCCCTGAATAAATCAGATCTAACTTTTTCTGCATGTAATCTGACTGTGGTTCCAGTTTGTGCTCAAAGTACTGTACTGTTGCTATTTGCTGTGCTTATCCTTGTTTTACAGGGGGGTCCCCAGAGTTGAGCCAGAGGAACCAGCCCTGGTGGTAAGTGCAAACAGTGTGGGTACTTGTGTGGTGTACCAGGGGTATTGTGAAAGTGATTATTGTACAGTGTTCAGGCCACTAGAGGGAAAAGGGGGTTACAGTGTCCCAGACAGCTGTGCTAAGTTAGCGACCACTACCACCCTGACCTCCGGGTGAAGGCACCCATTTCAGAACTCAGGCCCCTTAACCTGCTACTAGCCAAGCAGGCAGGGGTAGTAGCCCTTGGGATAGCGCCACCTAGGGGTTACATTTTGGAGGCTCACCGCTGGGATTTTGTGTCTTCTATTGGCCAAATTTGCAAATTGATGTTAAAAATAAATGGCTACCCCAACAGAAGTGGCTGTACACCAGTTGGCGGGGTGGTGTACTGGGCAGGAGAGCGACACCTAAAATGCTATACTTATCCTGGATATTCCCCTGGGTACCAATAAGGACACTGCAGAGGGAGTACTTTCAAAAGTTGAATGTTTACAAAACCCTATGGTGGTGGGTCGACAGGCTAATCTGCTCGCCCAAAGTTTCATGGCATTAGTAGAGTGTAAGGACCCAGTAGACAGTTCTAAAGTGCCACAGATTATCACCCCCGAAGGAGCCCTCACTGCCTGGAGAGTGATAACAAAAGACAGTAAAGACCCCAAGGAGAATGAGTCACCCCACTATCTGAGACTTTTGAGGAGAAATTTGCTAAGTTGTTGCTGGAGGAAGGGAAAACTGTGGAGGACTTAAAAAAAACTATTCCTGCCACCTGGGGGTGTTCCTCCCCCAACACCCCCTCCCGCTCCAGCACCCATTATTGCCCCTCCTTCTGTGCCTGTGCCAATGCTGGCTCCTATGTCTGTACCTACCATTAGTCACGACTCTTACCGAAGGTTGAGAATCTTCTCTGGCACCCTCCCCACCACCCAAGGGGAGGATGATTGGGAGACCTGGATAGATTGTGTTGCCCCTTTGGTACCTGAATGGCAGTGTGCAGAGGCTGAGAAATGGAAAAGGATCATAGAAAGTTTGAGGGGTCCCGCCCTAGAGGCCATTACTGAGGTCCACAAACTCTGATGCATCTGCCCAGAAGTACCTATCTGCATGTGAAGGCAATTTTGGGAGCACTGAGTCAGGGGAGAACTTGATGTGGAAATTTCAAGGAACAAAACAATGGCCAGGGGAAAGTTTGTCTGCATATGTTACTCGTCTGGAAAGAGCGCTGCAGAAGGCTTACCGAAAAATTGCAGTAGCCGCCAGTTACTTAAACCATGTGAGGTTGGGGCACATACTGCAACATGCAAAGCTTTCTAAATTGCAGCTCCTTCAATTAAGGCTCCCAGATAGAAGGTAACCCACGGACTATTGTGACTTGATAAAAGAACTCCGGGAGGTTGAAGATGAAGAGGGGATTGTAATTCTAGGGTGGCAGCAGCCCAAGTGATCTGCAGCATCGAAGGCCCTTCAGTGGGGCCCAATGAAGGTGTGCCACCATGGGATGAACTGCTGAGGATTCAGAACAAAAACAGTCTCTCTTTATGAAGGCACTCCACAAGTACAGGCACCGACCCATATCCAACTGCATCTGCTATGGGGTGGGGTGTCCACCCAGACATCTCCTGCTGACAGCTCGAAACCTCGATGTCTTGACTATAAAGTAAGAGAATTGAAGAGATGTCTCCAAATGCTCACCCCACAGCAGACAGAGATGGCACCAAGGTTCCCGGTTGGTAGTACCACCGTCCCAGCTCCCAGTGTGATGCCTCGGCCACCCCAAATCCCAGAAAACATATTTTGCTATAACTGTGGGAAGGATGGGCACATGAAGAGAGAATGCAGGTCCACAAAAGACCTAGATAAAGTTGTATATAGACTTCAAGACGAGCTTTGGAGAATGAATAAGCAGTCGAGGAGTGCCCAAAATGACCACAGTGAGGGTTCAAGAAGTAGTAACTCAAATCTCTATGTGGCTAAACCATCTGTCCAGGCCACTGCTGCTGTCCCTCCAGACTGGTCCAAAATAGTGGGCACTTCAATGGAAACTACTGTGGCTGTGAATGGTATTCCCTACTCGGGCTGTGCTGGACAGTGGTTGCAAGTGACCATTGTATTTAAGGACTGATATGACAAACACTTATCTGATGTGCACTTACAATCCCTGGAAGGCCTCACAGTGGGGGGGCTGGCGACAAGTCTTATCCTACCTAGGATATGTTCGCCTCTGGTTGTCATTTCCTGCAGCTGTAACTGGTGTAGAGGAGCAAGTTGAGACACTGACCTTAGTGTGTCCCTTACTGGACTGTATGATGGGGTTCCCCTGTTAATGGGGACCAATGCCCATATGTTTGGGAGACTGGCACAACTCTGTCATGAGAAACAAGAGACAGACTCGGAGGGCCCTAAGAATTCCGCCTGATCAAGAGGGACATGGATTTGCAACAGAACCCCAAGGGAGTGGACCAAGATGAACCAGTAGGGGTCATGTGGAAGAAGGATCCTGATTCAATGGTACTGGCCCCTAACCCAGTGTACCATTCAAGGGGAGGTCTACCTCTGCAAAGATGTCAAGAACAAAATAGTGATGTTGGACATGCCAGGTGATGGAAAATTGCTGGAAGGATTATTGGTTAAGCCCAGCATCTTGCCAGCTCGTGCTCATGCCTATGCATGATGAGTGATGGTCCAGATTCATAATGTGTCAGATCGGGAGATCCGGGTTTACAGAGGATGCACCCTAGCTACGGTACACTGCGCAGACACTGCAGTGTTGCCCAGCAACAAGCACCCTGACAAGACAGATAGAGTGACTCCCGACTTAGTTGATTTTGGTGACTCCCTGTTGCCAGCTGAATGGAAGACTAGAGTTAACCAGAAACTTGCCCTGACAGATCAAGTGTTTTTGTTGAAGGAATGGGACTTGGGATGTGTCCAGGGTATGGAGCATCACATACGCTTGCACGATGACTGGCCATTTCGAGAGAGGTATCAACACCTAGCCCCGGCAGACATTGACAATGTGAGAAGACACTTGCAGGAAATGCTCGCGGCTGGTGTGCTACAAGAATCCAGGAGCCCATATGCTTCTCCCATTGTGGTTGTGTGTAAGAAGAATAGAACAATATGAATGTGTGTAGATTATCGGACCCTCAACAGGTGAACCATCCCTGATCAATACACCATGCCCCGTATACAAGATGCTCTGGATTGTTTGAATGGGAGCAAATGGTTCTCGGTGTTGGATCTTCGCAGTGGATATTACTAGATTCCAATGGCTCCAGTGGACCATGAGAAAACAGCCTTCATCTGTTCTTTGGGGTTCTATGAATTCCTGAGAATGCCACAGGGGATATCGGGCGCCCCAGCCACCTTCCAGCGTCTGATGGAGCGGCGTGGGAGATATGAATTGCTGGAATGCCTGGTGTTACTTGGATGATGTCATTGTGTTTGGAAGTTCCTAGAGGAACATGAGAGTCAACTGTTCAAGGTACTAGACCGACTGGAAGATTTCAGCCTCAAGCTGTCCACTGACAAGTTCCAGTTTTTCCAAACCTCTGTGAAGTATGTGGGGCACATAGTGTCTACAGAGGGGATAGAGACTGATCCTAGTAAAGTTGAAACCTTAACTACTTGGCCTCAAGTACAACGTTTCCAGGGATTCTGTGACTACTACCGCCGGTTCATAAAGGACTATTCTAAAGTGATTCGGCCACTCTTGAATCTTACCCAAGGTTACCCTCCTACCAATTAAAAATATAAAAAAGGGGCAATCAAAGAACCAGACAAAGCACATTTCCTCAGGTGAACTTTTTGGGTCCCGTTGGATGTCTGACTGTGAAGCAGCTTTCCACAGTCATATACCAGCTCACCCATGCCCCCCGTCCTCGCTTATGCTGATCCCACCAAACCTCTATGTGCTGCATACTGGCCAGTCTGCAGGGTTCTAGGAGCTGTACTGTATCAAGACCATGAGGATGGTTTGAGACCAGTGGCATTTGCCAGTTGAGCTTGACCCCATCAGAGCGTAAACTACCCCTGTACAAAGTTGGAGTTCCTTACGTAAAATGGGCCATTATTCAACTCAGTTTCATGATTACCTCTATGGGGTGAAAATATTGGTGAGGACTGACAATAACCCGTTGATCTATGTACAGACTTCAGCTAAGTTAGACATCCATGGGGCACGGTGGCTTTCAGCATGTCAGCATATGGTTATGCTGTAGAACCTGAACTGGACTGAATCATGATTAACGTGCCCTCCGGGAAGCCCATTTCCAAGAGCTGACTGGGTCAAAGCTGTCTGACCTGATATCGAGCATTGTGCCAAAGTTTGATAGACACGAACAGATGTCTATGGACACAGTGGACTGCTTAGCAGATTGCCTGGGCCCTCTGACACCTGCATACCGGCTACGTGTGCCACTTTTTCTGTTCTAGATATTGGTGCACTACCTCAGTTTGACAATGACAGCATTCGATGGGCTCAGTCTCGAGATCCTCATGATTCAGCCAGCACTTGGCCCCCTTCATGCAGGAAAGGATGTGTCCAAGTTGCGCTCCTCTGATCTGCGAACAGCTTTGTTGTTTAAAAGAAGGCCCCAGGTTGAAGCTGTAATCAATTGTTGTATAGAGACTGTAGATCGAGGTGGCCAAATAGACAAGCAACAATTGGTCTGCCCACAGCCTTCAAAGATTTGGTACTGAGGTCCTTCACCAATCACATGAGCCACCTTGGTATCGACCGGACCCTTGACCCAAAATGCGATCTCGATTCTACTGGCCCAAGATGGGCACCAATGTTGAGCACCAAGTAAGGACTTGTAGTAGCTGCCTGCAAAGGAAAGCCCTGCCTCAGAGGGCTGCCCCACTTGTCAGCATTACTACCAGCACCCCAATGGAACTAGTCTGCATAGACTTCTTGAGTTTAGAGCCTGATCAGTGAAACATTGGCAATGTGTTGAGTGGTTACAGACCATTTCACACAGTATGCACAGACTTTTCCACCAAAGATCAAAAAGCATCTACATGGCCAAGGTGCTGAGTGGAAAATACTTTGCCACTATGGTACCCCCCTGCAAATTCACTCTGATCAGGGCCAGGACTTTGAGAGTCGGCTAATCAAAGAAATGCTCTCTCTATGGGGGCTGCAAAAGTCAAGAACCACCCCTTATGACCCACAGGGGGATCCTCAACCAGAACGCTTTAACCGCACCCTGCTTGACATGCTAGGCACCCTCCACCCAAAAGATAAGCATAAATGGAGCCAGAAGATTAGCACCTTGGTACGCGCATACAATTGCAATAAGAATGATGCTACCGGGTTCTCTCCCTACCACCTCATGTTCAGGAGAGAGGCCTGGCTGCCCGTTGATGTCTGTTTTGGGATTTCTCCCGATGGGGTCCGAGCTGAAGATTACCTGCAATATGTACAAAAACTGAAAGCTCAATTGAACCATGCCTATCAACTGGCCCAGACAATGGCCGCCAAAAGAAATCTAGCCAACAAAGGGAGACATGTTAGAAAAGTAAAGGCTCAAGAGCTTAGGCCTGGAGACCATGTGTTGTTGTGAAATTTAGGATTTCATGGTAAACACAAAATTGCTGATTGATGGCACCATCTTCCCCATGTCATAGCTGGAAAGCTGGATGATTTGCCAGTGTACAAAGTGCACCCAGAGAATAACTCCAGAGCTGTCAAGACCATGCACTGTAACCACTTGCTACCTATTGGTCAAGTTATAATTGAGGCTGAACCCACCGAGATTGATTCCTCTGGACCAGTGACTCATGCTGCTGCAAGAAAGAAACAGAGTCAACCTGCCCGTGGTTTCAATTTAAAACTTTCCCACAGCAGGCCCAGAATGATAGTGACTGCCAGTCTAACTCAGATGACAGTGAGTGTGATAATGCCTATTACCCCTCATATGAACTGAGTCAGTTGTTTCGTGGAAATCCTATGTTGAATTATGGGGATGAAGCTGGGCCTTCTGGACTGCCTAACGCCAAGGCATCATCCTTGGAGCCAATGCTCCCTGAAGGTGAAGTGCATAGTATCACATCTGAGGATGCTGAGTCTTCGTGTATCATGGAACTGTATGATTTGCCTGAAGGAGAGGCTGATGGTATGAGTCTTTCTGGTGATATGCCAGAACTTGAGAATCACTATGAGAGTGCTGAAAACCCTCCTTCAGTGCCAGAGTGTCTTCAAAATGAGCCAAGTGTTGTAGAAACAGAGACTACAGAGCAAGGGGCTGACAGTGCTCCCAGCTTGGACATTCCCCTTCATGCAGAGGCACCCCTCACAAGTGATGGAAGCTCCAAGACCATTGCTGAAAGTACAGAGACTGTGGTTGTTCACCCCAGAAAGATTGGCTGAGCTGTCAAGCCAGTGGTTCTTTTCAGTTACGATTCCCCCGGGAGGCCAGTGGATTTGCCTCTCAATGTAGTCCACAAAGGTGTTTATGTCTCTCAGAGCTCACTGCCCAAATTGAGCTTGATGGCCCATTCCAGGTTACTTGTCCTGCCTTCTCTCCATGGTGCCCCTGCCTCATCCAGCCCCAAGTTAGCTGATAGGGAAAGGCCACCTCTTGAACTGTTTAGAGTACAAGAAGTCATTACATGATTCTGTATAGTAATGTTCAATTTACCTGTGTGAAATATGCATAATGTATTGTCAGAATGGAAATTATATAGTGTAGTACATTGAAATGTATACTAAAGTGACAAGTTATGCCAATTGATGAATCAGATAGTACTTGTATAGCATGCTAATGGTATAAATATCTTGTATATGTTGCATCTTCAATGTTATGATGGTACAGACTTGATGTGGACGCCAAATTTTCCCAGGCAGGGAAGGGTGTAACCCCCTACAAATGGGGGTTCCCAAAAAGTCTTCCTTGAGCTTGCCTAAATGCTCACTACCAGGCTGGTGTCCTGTGTTTTAGCAGTTTAAATGTGATTACCAGAGCTTGTATAGCCTCTGTGTACTGTCTCTTTAAGAGCTGCCTAATTGCAGCATAAGTAATCTGAGATGGAGCTCTGTTGAAAGATGTAACTATTTCCTGAAAACCATTTAGAATGATAATGATAATGTAGTTTGTCTAACCTGCTTTCTTTGTAGCAAGGACTGTTTTGTTTATCTCCACTATCTTGGTCCTGGACTGCAAATTGGACCAATCAATTCTGGTGGGACCTAAAATGTAGCCAGACTACAGGAGCTGTCTGAATTCAAAATCTATAGGAACTGTGGTTTGAGTTTTGTGCCTTTTGCAACTAGGGGAGCTCTTGCTTTGACTAACAGCCAAATCAGCCAACCAAAGCTTTTGGATCTTGGGAAGTCCCGGGCTGCTTGCAGTTTTCAGTTAGAACTAAGCTGGAAGCTGAGCAAGAAGGAGCTGAAGTGATTCTGAAAGCAATCCTGAGTGGATTTGCATGGGAGAACTATGAAAAGGCTGAGATCTTGGCCTCCATATCTGCCTGCTGCTCCTGAGAGGGAAAGAAGAGAATTATTTTGGACTAAATCCAAGTTTGTGTGACTAAAGTAAGCTACTGAAGTGGGCCAGGCTCAACCTGAAGAAGACCGAACATTTTTGCGGAATGTGATTGGCCTGTCAGGAGTTCCAGCTACCCCTAAGCTCCCGGTGTGTACAGAGAGTTTGTAATTGTGCTCGGGGAGCACTTTGTCTGGTGCAGTAGAATTCCAGTACATGTAAATGTGCTATGAGCTGCTAGTGGGTTGTGAGTTAATTCCCCACTGTGTGAACTGTGTTCTGCTTGCTGGAAGCTGTATCCAGCCCAAAACGGACTGCTTCCGAACTTGTCTCCATGCGGTCTGGGCTTTGCCAGACTGGCCCAGCCAGACTACCCACTGCACAGAGAAGCCATCGATGAGAGACCTGCCTGGGGATCAGACCCCTGCTCTGTACTTGAACAGGAACAATGCCTCTGCGACTTGTGTGGGCCCTGCTTCTCCTGACATTCCAGATCAACCACCTGCAGTCTCGATTTTCGTCCAGCCTGTGTCCAGTCTTGGGTATTGTGAGTAAATACCACGGTAGCTCCCTATGACAACAGCTTAATCTGAGTGTGTCATCTGATTGTCTTGTTGTTTTGTTTCCTTTATGAACTGAGCCCTCTGGCTCCGGATTAGAAATACTGTGTACTGTGCATGTTGTGTTTTCCATCACAGGGCCCCAACCAGCTGCAACCCCGGGCAACTGTCCTGGCTAGCCCATCTCTTCTCTACCTGGGTACCAAGAGGTGGACTGTGTGGGGGGGACTCAAAGGACATGCATAACTGCTTGATTGATATAACCTTTAAGCTAATTAACCTGATTTTGCACCTCCCTTGTTCAAGTCCCCTGAATAAATCAGATCTAACTTTTTCTACATGTAATCTGACTGTGGTTCCAGTTTGTGCTCAGAGTACTGTACTGTTGCTATTTGCTGTGCTTAACCTTGTTTTACAGGGGGTCCCCAGGGTCGAGCCAGAGGAACCAGCCCTGGTGGTAAGTGCAAACAGTATGGGTACTTGTGTGGTGTACCAGAGGTATTGTGAAAGTGATTATTGTACAGTGTTCGGGCCACTAGAGGTGAAAGAGGGGGGGTTACAGTGTCCTGGAGGGCTGTGCCCAGGTTAGCTTGACCACCACCAACCCTGACCTCAGGGTGGAGGCACCCGGTTCAGAACTCAGGCTCCTTAACCTGTTACTAGCCAAGCAGGCAGGAGTAGTAGCCCTTGGGATAACACCACCTAGGGATTACACTAGTTAACCAACAGTCAACTTCCTCTTACCCCCCACTAGAATTGCCTTATGTCTGTCCCGTGCATTCTTAAATTCCCCCACTGTTTTTGACTCCACGACCTCCACAGGAAGGCTGTTCCATGCATCTACAACCCTGTCCATGAAGAAATACTTCCTCAGGTTACCTCTTAGCCATGCCCCCTCTATCTTCAAATTGTTCCCCCTTGTTCTTGCACATCTCTTTTTCTGAAAGATGCTACCCTCTCGGACTTTGTGGATTCCCTTGAGGTACTTGAAAGTTTCTATCATTTCCCCATCTCCTCCTTTCCTCGAGGGTATACATATTAAAGTCCTTTAGTCTTTCTTCATATATTTTCTGGTGCAGACCCTGCACCATTTTGGTTGCCCTCCTCTGGACAGCCTCCACCCTGTCTATGCCTTTGCGGAAATGGGATCTCCAGAACTGCACGCAGTACTCCAGATGTGGTCTTACCAACTGTCTGTATAAAGGGACAACAACTTTCTGTTTTCTACTGGTGATGCCTCTCCCTATGCATCCCAGTATTCCCCCCAGCCCTCCTTACTGCCTTCTCACATTGCTTGCCTTCCTTTAGGTCATCTGATATAAATACCCCCAGGTCCATTTCTATTTTTGTTGTTGTCAGTGTCTCACCCCCCATTGTGTACTCTTCCCCTGGGTTTTTGTTTCTCAGGTGCATTACTTTGTACTTCTTTGTGTTGAATCTAAGCTGCCATACATTTGACCATTCTTCCAGCCTTGCCAAGTCCCTTGGCATCCTTTCCACCCCACCTTCTGTAGATCTTTGTGTCATCTGCAAAGAGACATACTTTCCCTTCCAGTCTCTTTGCAATGTCACTTATTATGACATTAAAGAGGACCAGTCCCAGTACTGAACACTGTGGTACCCCACTAGTAACCCCTCTTTCTTCACTGTGAACTCCATTTACTATTACCCTCTGTGTCCTGTTATCTAGCCAATGTTTTAACCAGGCTACCACCCTGGGAACCACTCCCAGGCTGACTAATTTGTTTATTAATCTTTTGTGCAGGACTCTTGTCAAATGCCTTGCTGAAGTCTAGGTAGGCCATGTCCACAGCCCTCCCAGTTCTACTACTTTGGTCACCCAGTCAAAGAAATCAATTAGATGCATCTGACATGACCTTCCTGCTGTGAATCCATGCTGCTTTAGGTCCTGTGCCCCACTGGCCTCTAGGTACTCAACAATTCTTTCCTTCAGAAGTGATTCCATCATTTTCCCTACCACTGAGGTCAAACCGACCCATCTGTAGTTTCCTGCCTTTGTCTTGCTCCCACTTTTGTGAAGGGGAATCACATCCACCCTCCTCCAGTCCTCATGTACCACACCATCCTCCCATGATTTATTAAAAAGGGTAGTCAGTGGTGTTACTGGTTCTCCCCTTAGTTCTTTTAGAAATCTGGGGTGAATCCCATCTGGCCCCATTGCTTCATCCACCTTCAGTTTTAGGAGTTCTTTCAGAATCCTTTCTTCTGTGAAAGGACTGATATCAACCCCCCTATCCAGAGTGCTTCTATTGACTGGATTAGGTACCTCCTCCTGCTCTTCCTTTGTGAATACTGAGCAGAAGTGTTCGTTCAGTATCCCTGCTTTTTCACTGTTCCTCTCTGCCCAACCACCCTCCACATTATTCAGCCTCAGTATCACTGCCTTAGTCTCTCTTTGCTCCCTAATGTACCTATAAAAGGTTTTATCCCCCTTCTTAACCAGGTTGGCTACCTTTTCCTCGGTTTGGGCCTTTGCTATTCTGACTGCCTTCCCCGCTTCCTTCTGCTTTAGCTGGTACAGTTCTCTGTCCTGCTCCTTCTGTGTTTCTTTATACTTCCTGAATGCTATCTTTTTCTAACTAACCTTCTCTGCCACTTCTTTTGAGAACCATAGTGGTTTTTTCTTTTGTTTTGATTTTCTTTTTGCTTCACACAAAGGCTTGTCCCCTCTGTGATGGCAGTTTTGATGTTTCCCTATTGTTGCTCCACCTCTCCTTCTTGCCTGTTTGCTAGTGTATTTCTGAGGCACTCTCCCATTTTAACAAAATCAGCCCTCCTGAAGTCCGGTACCTTCACTTTTGTATGGATTGCCTCTACAGCTAAGTTTATCATGAACCACACTGTTTGGTGGTCACTTGTTCCCAGATGGCTACCCACTTCTAGATTTGAGATCCTCTCTCCATCCCCATTTGAGAGTACCAGGTCTAAGATTGCTCCCTCCCGAGTGGGTTCCAAAACTAGCTGTCTGAGGCATGCCCCCTGTAGGGCATCCAGAACCGCCCTGCTCTTGGATGTGGCTACAGCAAAGGTGCTCCAGTTAACATCTGGCATATTCAGGTCCCCCATCAGCAATATCTCCCCTTTCACTGCCATCCTAAGGATGCCTTCTATCATTTCCTTGTCCATTTCTACCACCAAGACAGGGATCTGTATACAACCCCTGTGTGGATTGTGGTGCCAGTTCCAGTCTCAAGGGTGAGTCACAGTGCCTCCTATCCTCCCTGTTTACCCTTTAGTTTTGTCACTTTGATCCCTTCCCTTGCATAGAGAGCTACTCCTCCTCCTTTTCTACCCTCCCTGTCCCTCCTGTAGATTGTGTACTCTGGTATGTTGACATCCCAGTCATGGTTCTCTGTGTACCATGTTTTTGTGACTGCCACGATATCCAGGCATCCCTCTTCCATCAAGGCCACCAGTACAGGGAGCTTGTTACCTAGACTATGGGCATTGGTACTCATTACCCTCCAATTTTTGATGGCCTTATTCCTTTTTGCCCCATCCCTGTCCTTACTAGCTTTGTCTTTTTCTCCATTTTTTCTGCCCTTCTTACTATCAAAAACACAAACGTTTGGATCGTCACTGGTAACAGGGTCGGTGCTGTCTAAGAATACAGAGATATAAGACACAGAACAAGGCAGCACTCGCAAGTCAGAAAATAAAGAAAACCCAAATTGGTAATGATTCAAACAGCCAGAGCCCGTGGCTACAACCCAGCTCTTCGAGTCCAAGGCGTGACTCTTCCTTCTGACCTGATACTCTCAATCTGAGTTTCCTTCTCACTATCAACTGCTTTATCTTGGTGTTTACCTCACTAACTACCCTAATTTTTTTTTGGGGGGGGGAGTTAGGATTTCCCTTCTCCTTTTCAGTGCCTCCCCCCTTGGCTAGTTTAGATGCTTGCCAATGAAGCATTTAAACCTATCACCTAGGATCCTGGTTCCCCTCCCAGACAGATGCAGACCATCATGCCAGTATAGGCCTGTATCCCTCTAGGTGGAGCTCCAGTCCCAGTGAAGCCAAATCCCTGAGCTCTGCACCAGTTTTTCAACCAGTCATTAAATCCCACAGTGCTGAATACCCTAGCCTCATCCTTGCCATAGACAGGTAGCACTTCTGAGAAAGTTACCATGTGTGCTACTTGTCTAAGGCCCCTCCCCAACTCCACAAACTCCTGTTGCACTGCTCTGATCCCATGCCTAGCCAGGTCATTTGTCCCTAGGTGGATAACGACATCCAGCTCACTCCCCATACAGCTGCTCCCATGATCCTGAGGATTCGGTTCCTGTCCGTCTCAGCCATGGCGCCAGGCAAACACCTACCTCCCTTTCCCTCCCTCCCCAGTTCTACCCCCTAATGGTTGGGCCTTCACCAGCTCCATTTTGATTTTGTTTGACCTAGATAAATTGATTCCCACCCAGTGTGTTGGATCGCCCTCGTGTCACAGAGCATGAGTGGAACAGAGCAGGAGTGAAACAGGTTACTGGCATCTTAGGCATTGGCAGGTGTCCACAAGCAACCACAGATAAGAAGGGGCTCTGCTGGATGGACAAGGGAAAGGGAAGGTACGGGATCTGTCGAGCTTCCTGCTCTCTCCCCCTAGATATCAGATGCATAAATGGCTCCCCTCTCTCTGCTGTCCAAGAATTCAAATTCCTAGGCATCACCCTAGACCCTAACCTAGATTTCCACCTCCACGTCACAAACCAATGTAAAATCACCAACACTCGTCTTTTAATGATCTACCGCCTTAAGCATCTTCTCACATCCTCTGCCCAAAAGACTATTGTCCAGAGATTACTCCTTTCCTGCCTACAATACAGGTCCCTACTTATCTCAAACACCCCCTTGGGCTCCCTGAGCAAGTGGAACATCACCTATAACAACATTTGCCGCTTTGCCCTTTCACCCCCTCGCCTCACTCACCACTGCTTGGTCTACAGCTCTCTAGGGTGGCTATCCCCTTGGCATTGCAATCTTTCACTCTATGATGTTTTATACATAAGCAACTACAGTTCCCTCTCCTGTCATAGCCATCCACCCTTCCTAGAGCTAGTGCTGCCTCCCTCAGATCTCACGATCCAACACAGCTTGTCATGCCCAGGTCCAGTACCAAAATGGGGGAAGAGACCATCTCATTCCTTGCACCTAGACTCTGGAACTCTCTTCCTCAGTCAATAAGTGGTTCCACCTCCACCCTGTCCTTCAAATCAACCCTTAAAGTCCACCTCATCCAATCCATGACATGTAAGTGCTCCCAACCCCCATGACCTCTAGCCTCAAACATCTGAATTACTGCCTTCAGAACTTATTTTCTCTATTCCCATAGCACTTTTCTATGTATAAACCAAAACAACTAGACTGTACACCCACCAACGCTCACTGCCTCACCATCACTGCCCTACTGACTGCAAGAATAATCCTGTTGCATATGGATGCTCTCTGGGTGTCCATTACTGTCCACCCTGAATTGTTCAGTGTATACCCCCGTTTCTAAGTCTCTCCTAATAACTGTTGTAAAATTGTTTGCATAATCAGAACTGCCTGTATAATCTCCTGTTCCTCACTCAACAGTTTGTAATGTTCTTCTATCACTATGCTGTGCTTTCAGAACTGTAATCTGCTGTCACTGAAATGTGAGTTTGTATTGTTTATGTGAATTTGTTATTTGTTTTTGTGAAATGTAATCTCCTGTGTCGTACCTGAAAATAGGCACACTGCTGTCTAGTGTACTTACCCAGTAACCAAAAACCAAATAAATAAATAAAGCTTATTGTTACTTACTGTTAAACTGCATAGGTAGCTACTGGTGGTGGAGTAGTGGGTAACTGCAGGGAAAAGCAGGCACATAACAGCTACAGGTATGAGTCTAGGAGGTGCCCTATCTGGGTAGAGTAAAGTAGTAGTTAAGGAAAGGCGATAGAGGAAAGTCTGCAAAAGGGAAGCGTAAAAAGGCAGGATGGTACAGGGAGAACTTTACCTAGAAACAGCAACTGTTTAAAGGGAAAGCAGGTAACGCCCTATCTAGTGTAAGTTGTTAAAGTAGATACTGACAGAGGATGTAGCTGGGAAGGAACAAGTAAAGGGGAGAGACAGTAGGGGCAAACTACAGTCAGAAAACAGAAGGGACTGACTGATATTAGCAGACATGGGAGTGGTGCAGTGCAATGATTGTAGAGATGCAGTTTTCCAAGAGACATTCTGGAGACCGAGGTGCTGCTTCCTCTGCATACACCTCTCTGGGTAAAGTGGAAAGAGTTGCTGGTCTCTGTGCCAAGCTGGCTAGGATCCAGATGACCTCTTGCCCCACCCAGGGGCCACTGAGTCTGCCATCATTACCCCAGAGGTTGCCTAGATGCAGAAGGACTGGTGGACTCTGAGAGGGCAGGGTCACAGGTCAGGTGCATATTTCTCCCCCTGTGCCACTGCAGAATTCATTCACCATTCTGGTGGGACAGGACTGCCATGAGGAGGCACTCATAGTGGTGGCAATAGAGGATGTGGGGGTCCTCTGAAGGAGAGAACCAAGATAGGAGGTAGATTACCCCAGCAGAAGAGAAAGCAGCTTCTGGTGGGGAACTCAGTTGTCAGAGAGATAGATTTGGGAGCAAGAAGGGAAGGGAGATTAAGTGCCTACCTTGTGCCTCATCTTGAAGGGTTGGACAGCATATCTTAAGGATCGCTAGGGCAGCAGAATAGGGTAGGGAGCTGGATGTTGTAAACCTCAGGATGAATGACCTAGTGAAAGATGGGACTGGGGTAGTACAAGGAGAGTTCAGGGAACTGAGAAGTGGCCTAAGGCAAGTTGCAGAAATTGTGGCATTCACTGAGATGCTACATGTATACAGCCATGGGGAGGACTGGGTACTACACACCAGGAGCTTCGATGCTTGGTTGAAAAATGATGCAGGAAGGAGGGGTTTGGCTTCATTGGGGACTGGGAGCCGACCTAGAATAATATGAGTCTATACAGAGGTGATAGCCTGCAACCATCTGGGAAGGGGAACCACAGTCCTAAGTGGAAGGTTTAGATGTTAATTTGATGAACATTTCAACAAGCTGAGGGGGGAGGTAGAAAAACCAAAGTAGACATAAACAGTCCACCCCCACACACATGGATTGAAGCAATGGCAAAAGAGGCCCCAAGGGTAGGAAACTCCTACAAGGCACAAGTTAAAGGAAGCAGAACCATAGTAGCCACCGAGAACTGCAGGTTAGAACTGCAAAATGACCAGATGTGGCATGATTGCCAGGAGCTGCTAGTTCTGGAGCGTCTCACCAAGGATCTATACAGGGGCAGAACCAGCTCCTTTCTGCTAGCAATTCCTCTCCCATTGCACTCCAACATCCTATTTATAACAGAAGTCATCTAAGCTATGCCTATGACCTTTCTTCCTACTAGGAAAAAACATTTGCCTTCACAGCCAACACAGGTGCCACTCCCGGAGTGTCTGGCAGTCAGTGTGTGTGTAGACGTTGGGCAGCCTGTGCCCTCACTCCCAAGGAGTAGAGCACCTTACCTCCATCACATGCCCAGTCTCCCAGCCTACTCCAGCATGGAATTCCCCACTCCCCGCATTTTAGCTTGCAGTTACCAAAACTGGCCAATCACACATTGCTGATACCCTAAATTGGTCATCAAATAACTGGTTATAGTAGTCCTAGTACACATAATACACAATCTGGTCATTAAACAATAGCTAAAGGTCAAAACAAAATGATTACTATTATGAACTAACCAAATATCTCAAAATCCTTGGCATTTATTTTATTTAGTTAATTGATTAAGCTGCTTATATGTTTGATAACCACCCAGGTGAACGCATGGGAACCAGGCCATTTACAAGGGTAACTAGGAACACAAGGGAAATACATACAATAAACCAGGATGAACAAGAGGGCAGAAAAACTACTGCATACTTCCAGCACAATTTGTTTATTTGAAGACTGGTAAGCGGGAAAGGCACACTGAGCCAAGGCTTGTTTTCAGGTGCGACCCAGTGGGGAGGGAAGTTGGGAATTAATTCATTGTGTTGTGCTGTGGGGTTCTGCAGGGTTTGGTCTTGTTGCTCTTGATGTTCACGGTGTACATGCTGCTGTTGGGGGACATTATCAGGCAGTACGGGCTGGGTTTTCACTGCTATGCAGATGATACCCAGCTTTACTTGTCTTTTGCGCTCGATACCTAGGTGTCAGCCTCTGTATTTAACAGCTGCCTTGATGAGATCCAGTTGTGGATGACTCAAAACTGGCTTAAACTTAACCCAGACAAGATAGAGGTACTGGTCATGGATCCAGGTCATTGGGGGGGGGGTGAGGGTTACCCTTGGGCTAGTATTAGGGGGTGTTCCCCTTGCCTGATCTAGACAGGTGAAGGATTTGGGTGTGATCCTGGATGATAATTTTACCATCTCTGGAATATTACCTGAATCCAAGCCCTGATCCCGCCTGAGGACCTGACCTTGCTGGTGCATGCTTTTGTCACTTTCAGGCTGGACTACTGTAATGCCCTGTACCTAGGGCTATTTGGAGGCAACCTCCACAGGCTACAGTTGGTGCAGAATGTGACAGCAAGACTGTTGACTGGGGTGAGACGGTATGAGCATATCACCTCGGTCCTCCACAGACTGCACTGGCTGCCGGTCAGGTGGAGGATTGTCTTCAAGGTAGGGCTCCTGACTTACAAAACCCTGCATGAAAGTCTATCTGCAATATCTCCTTGTCCCCTACCATCCGCCCCAGGCACTCCATTCTGCTGGGGAAGCCTACTTGGAGATCCCAGGGTTAGGCTGCATCATTCTGGGGACAGGGTGTTCTCAGTAGCATTACCTACCCTGCGGAACTTCTTCCCTGCTTATTTGAAGGAGGCTTCCTCAATAGAAGCCTTTAGAAAGGCTTGGCTTGTCTGACTTGCCCTGTAGTCTGGGTGAGAGGTGCTAACTGTCTGGCCTCTGACCTCAGCTACGTGATAACTGGAGGTGGGGCTTAGTCAGAGCTGAGGTAGCAAGTGATTTTTGTTTGCTCAGAAGAAGCCAGAAGTGTAAGGAAACATATTCATTTATGTGCTTTACAGTAACTGGTAATTGCTATTTTTGTTATTAAACTTAGTTTGTGGGCTTTTAGTGACACTGTAATTTCTTTGCTGTCTTTACTTAGAATTGTTTTTGGGCTGTTGAAAATTTAAAACGTAGTGGTGGTGTATTTCTTTGCTGTCTTTAATTGCTGCAAATTTTCGCCCCTTCCCCCAACTCTTAATTATATGCCCCGTTAAAGCTGATTGACAGCAGATAAACACAGGGGATAGTAGGAGCTGTGGAGTAGGAGGGGCATAAGGGGAAGAAACCCACCATCAGCATGACAAGTGTTTTGACTCATTTATTTATTTATTTTTAAAGAAAAGTATCTGAGGATCAGTGGCAGGATTTTTGGGACAATAAATTAATAAAAAGGGAACTAGGAGAGCTTCAGTAACAGACAAGTAGTGGAATAGCAGTATAATTGCAGTATAATGTGGGGAGTGGTGCAATGCAGTAGCTGCAGGGCAGCCATATTCAGGCAGACCTTCTGAACACTGAGGTGCTGCCCTATCTGCATGCATCTCTCTGGACTGCGGGATGAGGTAGCCAGACTCAGAGCAGAAATAAACTGGGTCAGGAGTACCATCACCCCTATCCAGAGGCCACCCAGTCCAATGCCGCTGCCTCAAAGGATGCCGAGAAGGAGGAGCACTTGGATGACAGTGGGCTCAGGGTGGGTTAAGACGGTCAGGCAGAGGCACATCCCAGATCCTATTCCACTCAAGAACTCATATGCCACACTGGCAAATGGGGGCAACCAAATAGAGGTACCCAGAGAAGTGAAAGGAAAGGATGTGGAGGTTAGCCAAGGAGGTGACCTCAGTGGGGAGAGCAGTGGACCCCAGAAGAGGAGGAAGTGAATCCTGGTGGGGACTCCATCATAAGAGAGATCCAGCTAGGAACACAAGAGGGGAGGGGAGGACAGGGGGGAGGTGCCTACCAGGTGCCATGGCATGGAGGGATGGAAGAAAGACCTGGGGATTGCTGGGAAGGCAAGACGGAGGGTGAGCTGGATGTCATTATCCACCTAGGTACTAATGACCTGGCAAATGGGGAGCCAAAGGAAGTTCAGGAAGAGTTTAGGAAACTGGGAAGGGGTCTCAAGCAAGTAGCTACTTCTGTCACCTTCTCAGAAGTACTACCTGCAAGAGGCATGGGAGAGCATAAAGGTGCATGCACCAGGAACTTTAACTCATGGTTGAAGAACTGGTGCTGTGAGGAAGGATTTGGATTCATTGGTGACTGGGGACCCACCTGGAGGGATGGAGGTTTGTTCAAGCCTGATGGCCTGCATCCATCCTGGAGGGGAATCCAAGCACTCAATGATAAGTTTAAATGCTACATTGACAAACATCTAAACTAGCCAAGAGGGGTGGCAGACCAGCAAGGAGGGTACCTACTTGCTCACCCCCTCTACAGCTAGCAGTGGAACCAGTGAACCGGAGGAGTGGATATCTCAACAAAGCAGTGTGCAAAAGATGAAGATTAGCACTCAAGAGGCAGATGGGCAGAAAGGGGGGCAAAAATCAGCAGAAGGGCAGACAGCAATGAGAACCAGGGATAAAGGACAACCAGGGAAGGGGCTGGAGTAGAACAGCTAAACAGTCTAGGGAGGTCAAATCATGGAAAGCCATGTGTGCCAATGACAGGAGCCTTAGCAACAAGATGGAAGATCTGGAGGCTGTCATGGTGCAGTCAGACCTGGACATTGTGGCCATCACAGAAACCTGGTGTAATGATAACCATGACTGGGAGATGGCCATACCTGGCTACAACATATTCAGAAGAGACAGAGCAGGCAGGAAGGGAGGAGGAGTGGCACTGTATGTGAAAAATGACATAAGGGCCACAGAGATCCAGGAGGAACAAAATGGGGAGAGATACTGTGGGTTAAGCTGGAAAGGAAAATGGGGCCAGCTATCTGCACAGGTGTGGTCTATAGACCACCAGCCCAGGAGGAAGAAACAGATAGGAAGTTGATGCTAGCCATCCAAAGGATGGCAGACAAGGTGAGCTAGTACTGGTTGGAAACTTCAATATCCAGACGTGAACTGGAGCATCCCAGCAGCAGCATCAACTAGGAGCAGATTTATCCTGGACTCCTTCAAGGTGCCTTCCTCAGGCAACTGGTCATGGAACCAACTTGGCAGAAGGCAATACTGGACCTTGTGCTCACAATCAGGACAGTGTGATGGGGTAACAGTGGGGAGCACCTGGGAACAGTGACCACCAGTCATTGTGGTTTGAAATCACAGAAGGAGCAGAACCAAACACACAAAAGCATGTATCCTGGATTTTATGGGGGCAGACTTGGGAAAATGGGGAGATACTTGAAAGAGGCATTAAGGGGAATGGGCAGGAATCAGGGGTTGAGGAACAGTAGGCAGTATTTAAACGGGATTACAAGAGCAACAGAATTATGCATTAAGCAGGTTAGCAAGAGGAAAAGGAAGAGGAGGCCATTATGGTTTTCCAAAGAGGTAGCAAAGAAAGTGAAAGCCAAAAAGATTGCATTCAGGCAATACAAAAAGACACAGGCAGAAGGGGATAGGGAGAAGTACCAGGAGAAGCAAAGGGAGGCAGGGAGGCCAGTAAGGGAAGCCAAAGCTCAGACAGAAGAGCACATTGCAAAATCAGTGGGAAGAGGGGATAAAACCTTTTACAGGTACATAAGTGAAAAAAGGAAGGCAAAAGCAGGGATAGCAAGACTGAAAGGGAGGATAGGGGCCGCTGGAGGATGACAACAGTAAAGCTGACACACTGAACAGGCATTTCTGCTCAGTCTTTACTGGAGGAAGAGGAGGGTAATGGGTCTGAAGAGGTACAAGGGTGAGAATGGTGCAGAAATAGACACAAGTTCCTTTACATGAGAAAGGTCCTAAAGGAACTGGAAGTAATAAGAGATGATAAAGCTAATGGGGCCAGATGGGGTGCACCCATGGTCCTAAAGAACCCAGAGAGGTGGTGGTTGAACCTCTGGCTATCCTGTTTAGCCGATCACTGGAAACAGGGAGGTACCCAAAGACTGAGGACAGCAGATGTAGTCCCTTTATACAAAAGTGGGAACAAAGAGGAAGCGGGAACTACAGACCAGTCAGCCTCACCGGTAGTGGGGAAGATCATGGAAGCACTACTGAAGGAGAGATTGATGGAACATCTGGTTGTCAGTGGACTGCAGGATCCAAGGCAGCATAGTTTCACCAGGTGGCGGTCATGTCAGACCAAACTCGTTGAATTTTTTGACTGGGTGACTAGGGAGGTGGATCAGGGAAGGGCAGTGGACATGGCCTATCTGGACTTCAGCAAGGCCTTTGACACTATGTCACATAGAAGACTATTACACAAACTAAGGAATATGGGTGTGGGCAGGACAGTAGTACGGTGGGTAGGTAACTGGCTGGGTGGCAGGACACAGAGGGTGGTGGTAAATGGCTGTTGTGCCACAGAGGGAAGAGTGACCAGTGGGGTACCACAGGGATCAGTGCTGGGAGCGGTCCTATTCAACAACTTCATCAGTGACATTGCACAGCACCTAGAAGGCAGAATTTCACTGTTCGCTGATGACACAAAGTTTTGTAACAGAGTAGATACACTAGAGGGTGTAGACAGAATGAGAAGGGACCTGCAGAAACTTGAAGAATGGTCAGGGGTTTGGAGGTTGAAATTCAATGCAAAGAAGTGCAAGATAATGCATATGTGGCACAAAAACCCTGGCACAATATATCAGTTGGGGGGTGAGGATATAGAATGCACCAAGCAGGAAAGGGATCTTGGAGTTATCATCTCTGATGACCTCAAGGTAGGGAAACAGTGTGACAAGGCATCAGGTAAAGCAAATAGGATGCTGGGATGCATAGGCAGGAGCATCATCAGCAGGAAAAGGGAGGTCATGATTCCTCTATACAAGACACTTGTGAGGCCCCACCAGGAGTACAGTGTACAGTTCTGGAGACCTTACCTACGTAAGGACATAGACAGGGTAGAGAAGGTTCAGAGGAGGGCAACAAAGATGGTACATGGATTGCATCACAAGTCCTATGAGGACAGGTTGAAGGAATTTAATATGTACTCCCTGGAGGAGAGGAGGGAGAGAGGGGACATGATAAAGACATACAAGTATCTTACAGGGAGGAACAGGGTGCAAGAACACACTATTTTTAAGCAAAAAGATATTCCAGTACTAGAGGGCATGGGACGAAGTTGGAGGGAAGACGATTCAGAGGAAATGTGAGGAAGAATTTCTTCACAGAACGGGTGGTGGAGAAGTGGAACACCCTGCCTGAGGAAGTGGTGGGGGCTGAAACAATCATGGGATATAAGAATGCATGGGATAGACATAAAGGAATTCTGGAGGTCAGGGGTAAGGGGCAATAGAGTTCTAGGAAAACATAAACTGAAGTTACAAACTCAAATGGGCAGACTAGGTGGGCCATAGGCCCTTATCTGCCGACACTGCATATGTATCTATGTATCTTAAAAACATATTTGTTCCAGCAAGCTTTTATTGATTGATTAACTGTTATTTTAAAGAGGTAGATACAGCAGATGAATTTTAAATCCGCTCCCAGCTGAATTGTTGTATATATTTTTTTGTTTGTTTTACTGTACAGCACCCAGAGTCTCTGGAAATGGGCGCTTTTATAAATAAAATATCTACCTATGTACAGTATGCCTGTTCATACATACAGGGAAGTAAGTAGGGTTTTAAATCAAATCTAGTTGAAATGTATTTTTTTAATATCATGCCAAATAATGTCTGCTGCAATTTGATGTGAAGAGATTTAGGTCATCAAAAAATTAAAAATCTGCTGCAACATGGGATTTTGTTTATTTTTTCATTTCTGTGTTTGCTCACCCAGCTCTGACCTGTACCCTTTGGACTGTCCTCCCCAAAGTCCAGTCATATACTTTCTTCAGGACTCATCCCACCTTGGGTTCTTTGCAGCTTTTTCCCTAGCGGGGAAATCTTCTTTGGGGCTTTAAGGGGCCCCTCTAGGGTCTTGATCCAGAGAAGTGGGCACCTTGGTCAGTGGTGTGGGGCTTGTAATGGGCTGAAGCTCATTCTGCTGCAGTCACTTGTTTTCCCTCCATTTCTCCCTCTGCCTCTAGGACATTGCTAGCAAAGACACTAGGGTGTATGAATGTGTGTGCATGCACGCTGATGTCAGGGACGCCCCTTCTCTTCGAACAGATGCCAGTTGCACTGTTACCTGAGGATCCCTATTAGGCAATAGCAGAATAGATCTGCTGCCTCCTCCCAGAGGAGGAGAGTGTCCACTGAGATGTTCAGCCCTTCTCTCCCCAACTGGCCTCTGGTGTTTAGAGTTCATCTCTGAAACCAGATCACCAGCGTAGCGAGTGGCAGCTATTACTGCTGAGCGACTGGGATGGTTTGCTTTGTAACCCCCTAGGTGGCGCTATCCCAAGGGCTACTACCCTGCCTGTTTGGCTAGTAGCAGGTTAGGAGGCCTGGGTAATGAAACGGGTGCCTCCATCTGGAAGTCAGGGTTGTTAGTGGTCAAGCTAACCTGGGAACAGCCCTCCGGGACACTGAAACCCCCCTCCTTCCCTTCTAGTGGCCTGAACAATACACAATAATCACTTTCACAATGACTCTCATTCACCAGGCAATTACCCACACTGTTTGCACTTACCACCAGGGATGGTTCTTCTAGCTTGACCCTGGGGACCCCTGTAAAACAAGGTTAAGCACAGCAAGTAGCAACAGTACAATACTTTTGGCACAAACTGGAACCACAGTCAGGTTAAATGCAAACAAAGTTAAATCTGATTTATTCAGGGGACTTGAACAAGGAAGAGGCATAATCAGGTTGATTTGCTTAAAAGCTATATTAATCAGACAGTTATGTATGCAGTTCAGAGTCTCTGCACAGTCACACACTCTGGGTACCCAGGTAGGAAAATGGTGGGCTAGCCAGGAATGTTGCAGCTGGTTGGGGCCCTGTGATGGAAGAAAGCAACATGCACAACACACACTATTTGTAATCCGGAGCTGGAGGGCTCAGTTCATGAAAGAAAAGACAACAAGACAATCACATGACAACACTTTTAGATTTAGCTGTTGTTGCAGGGAGCTACCCTGATGTTTACTCACAATACCCAATACTGGACACAGGCAGGATGAAATCGAGACTGCAGGCTGTTGAGCTGGAGTGCCCGGAGAAGCAGGGCCCACACGAATCACTGAAGCATCATTCCTGTTCAAGGCATTGAGCAGGGGGCTGATCCCCAGGCCGGCCTCTCATCGATGGCTTTCTCTGCGTAGCAGGTATTCTGGCTGGGCCAGTGTAGCAGGGCCCAGGCAAAGGGAAATGGATACAGATTCAGTCCATGGAGCTGGATACAGCCTCCAGCAAGCAAAACACAGTTCAGACACACAGTGGGAACATTCACATGTAAGGAAATTCTACTGTACCAGGCAAATGGCTCTCCGGTCACAATTACAGAGTCTCTGCACAATCCAGGAGTTCAGTGGTAGCTGGAAGTCCTGATAGGCCAATTGCATTCAGCAAATTTTCAGTCTTCTTCAGGTTAAAGCTTGGTCACAATTCAGTGGTTTAATCGCTCTCCAAATTCGATTCAGTCGAAAAAAGCACAAGTTCCCTCTCAGGAACAGCAGACAGGCGACAGGCCAAACTCAGGCCTTTCCACAGTTCTTCCATGCAAATCCACTATGGATTGCTGCTCGAACTATCTTGAGCTGTTACTTCTTCACTTCCCAGCTCAGATCTAACTGAAACTGCAAGCAGTGTGGAACTTTCCCCAAGATCCAAAAGGTTCGGTTGGCTGATCTTTCTGTCAGTCACAACAAGGGCTCCCCTCCAGGTTATTTTAGGCACCAAAAGCCCAAAACTACAATTCCTACAAGTTTTGGCCCCACCAAGCCCCTGTAGGCAGGCTCCATTTTAGAGTCCCAAATGTACTGATTGGCCCATTCTGCAGTCCAGGACCAAGATGATGGAAACAAACAGAACTGCCCATGCTACAAAAAAGGCAGGTTAGAACAAATAGCAATATTATTACTACTCTAACAAATGATCAGCAAACAAGTACATCTTCTAACAGAGCTACCTCTCAGATTAATTATGACTGCAATCCAGGCAGCTCTTAAAGAGACAGTACACAGAGGCTATACAGGCACTCTCTGGCAATACATTTAAACTGCTAAAACGCAGACCAGCCTGGCAGTGAGCATTTAGGCAAGCTCAAGGAAGACTTTTCGGGAACCCCATTTGTGAGGGGTTACACTATAATATGGCTATATGTGTGCAAAAGTCTATCAACATTTAGAATTCAGAGCATGAGGTTTGTAACAATAAGTAATTATAGTACAGGGTGGATGTGAAATTTCAGTATTGTGGTTACAGCTAAAGGCCCCAAACTGTGGATGCACTTATTGCTGTGTGCAGTGAGCAGAAATATGTGAATAGTTAAATATCAGCTGTTTCCCCAATTAGCTCCTGGGTTGTCTCCAAACCACTGCATGTGGGTGACTGCCAGTAAAGTAGCCACAGCCCTGATGGATTCCCTTCATTAGCTGCTTGAGGTGATGAGTCCCCAGGCAGGCCTTCCATTTGATTTACAGTATATTGGGCAAGGAAGCAGCTGAAATCATTTGTGAAGGAACATTAGCCAAGTGGATTTTATTGCACTGCTAAGCAATGTTATTAGCATAAAAAAGGTTTGATCTTCTGAAAAGAAATTCATTTGGAAGACAAAAGTGCACTATGCTGATGTTCTGAGAAGGTAGTGCAAGATTCCCATTAGGTAAATCCTCCAGTCTAAGTGTGGTGACTCCATATAGTGTAGCACTGCAGGTTATGCAGCATGCCCATGGGTATCAATTCAGTAGTTTTATTTATCTAGTTTTGTTTACCAGGTAGAGTGCGCTTAGACAAGCACTTGCCTATTTTCAGGCACAACCGGAAAGTACAAACCAATAACAAAAACAGTGCATGACAATCAACATAAACAATACAGTACATGACAATCAGTTGAGGAAGATGAAGAGTAAATTCACAAGCAAGGAGATTCTAGAGTTAAAAAGCAGGAATACAATCAACATACCTGGCTTTCAAGGGATAAGTGCAAGGACTTTCTTGCACTTAGGCAAGGGTTTACAGAGTTCAAGACTAGAACAGGAGCATACAGCCAACTGCTGTAGGTAGGAGCGGTATTGTTAAAGATTGGATATGTGTCAGTTCTCAAAATGGGGTATAGTAACTGCCATGCTGCAGAACGGGTGGACAAGATGAACCTTAAGTCCCTTCCATTGTCATACTGTAATACTAGGTTTCTAAATACAGATGACTGTGAATGCCACTCATGTAACAAAACTGTCACCACTGGTGGCACTTTAATGGTTAACTTCAATTATGCAATGGCAAGAAAGAATCCTGAGCTCTGATTGGTCAATCTGGGCTGGACCCATGATGTTATCCCAGTACAATATCACAGATCTTGTCCCAGCATACACATGACTGAATGTCATCAGCAAAAAAAAAAGAAAATCATACCACATGCAGATTAGGGAGATAGAAAAATTACCAAGTTACTGCACTCACAATTCCTCAATAAGTAAATTAGTATACAGGCTATTATATTTCTGTATCCCTACAGAAATAGGAGAGTACATCTCTCAGTAAAGAAACCTTCTCGGCTATCAGTGTGTGATCAGTATGTGCACAATGCTTCATTTTGAAAATAAATATCTGAGCTCTTATTTTGTAGCAACTGTCACAAACACACTCAGCAGGTCAGGCCCTCTGCTCCACAGTGCCAACCTCCGAGCACAGTAATGTGAACAGGTAACAGACAGGGTAACCCTCTTGTCTGCTTGTGGGTCCGAATCACCTTTAGTCTCAAGTTCTGGGGGGATTCAAACTGTGAACCTTATGCTAGTGTACCCAAATGTACAGGCTCAGATAATATTCTCTTCGGGTGATGCAATATATCTTTCGCCTAAGGGCATCTAACCATGTATCCCAAAATGAACCCTTCAAAACTCTACAGTACAAGTCACTTTAAACTGTTCCCTCAACTCACTGATGTAGCATTGTTCAATGAGTTTCCTAATCTGTGCAGTGTTTAATTCAATGAATTAGTAAAAGGTTATTATTGGTTTGCATCTAGCTGTTATGTACTATAAGCTTTATTTTCAGATGAGTGGTTATGAGTTTCATTTCAGAAGGCAGACTAAACAACTCTTAAGGAATGCTGTGATATTTTTATAAAATGGGCAAAAGATTTCAAGTAATCTGATTGGTTGTTAGCCGTGCATTAGCAGTGTCTAATGCACAGCTAAAACTAGAAACCCCATTTAGAAAACACAGGCCCATTTTACAAGTGCAATAAGCCACTCCGGGGATGTGCATTAAACAGTTCTAATGCACGGCTAAGGGACTGGACGCACTCGGCCTATGGCCTCGTGCCTCACTACGTCCCCCTAGCCATGCATTAGAACTGTCTATTGCACACCCCATCATGTCTTATTGCTTACATAAACAATGCTCTTAAGGAATACTGTGATATTTATAAACAATGCTCTTAAGGAATGCTGTGATATTCATAAACAATACCATGAAAATGCAGCTACTGCCATTTCACTGAACAGTTACAAGTGAGTTGAACAGGCAATGAAGGATGGTTGGAAAATAGTTGAAAGCTTCAACAGTTCGAGTTGTCATTGCAGTAGCATCCCAAAAAAAAAATGCTACACCAGTGAGTTGATGGAACAGTTTAATGTGACTTGTACTGTATAAAAGATCTTAGGTATATTCTTACCTTTTCCCAATTTAGTAACACCATCAAGCTTTTGAACAGTTTTTGCCAGTCTTAAACCCTCTATACGTCACATGTAAAAAAGAACTGGCAGCCCAGGCAGTCTTTCAAAATAAAGATTTTACTAAAGATGATAAAAATATGAAAAATGTAAACACAGAACAATATATCAAAGAGGATACAATCACTTAAAAGAAAACAAGGAAAAGTACAAAACAAAAACTCCTACCACAATACAGTTAGACTTTTTCTATCTAATGTATTACCTCTGTAGTGCTTATAGTTACATCAGACAGCTGTGTCTGTCTAGAGTCCCAAGATGATATGTCTAAAAGATCAGACACCAGTATTAGTTTAAAGTGTGTCTCTCCACACCCCTTCTGTGAGTCATCTAGCTCCTCCTTTTTAGAATTAAAAAAATACAAACATGATGTCCTGTCAGGAGGTATATTAAATAATGTGACATCAGCAAAAACTCAGTTCATAAATTATGACAGTCTTTAATCAAGCCTTTCCTTTGAACTGGTAGCTAATTCCTGTTTTCCCAAGGAACATCAAAAGTTTTTACAGCTCTGCAGTTTGTCACCTAGATGCGATATAACCATGTCCTGTCCTGTAATAAAATGCATATTTTACTTCCCAACTTCAGAGATAGCAACAGGTCATAAAATGGCCATAAAATGCAATTTCTCAAGGAAGTTAATTACATTATGAGATCTCCTGGTCAGTTCCTGTAACTGAAACCTGGGGGCACCCATGGAGCACAGATTCACATACTATATTTTTTACATTACAAATATCATACAGCAATCATAACCAGCTGGCCAAGCATCACAATCCTCCTCACCTAAACTGAATTTGGGGCTCTATCCCCTGCATGGGATGAGCTCCACAAGTCAGTTCACTCCTCATATAGACGTGACAAGCCATCTGTGTTCTGATTGGTCACTCCAGCCCTATGTAAGATCATCATGTCATACCCTTGCAACGCAAGACTCCATCTTAATAGTCTACCATTAGTTTTACCCATTTGTGTCAACCAAACCAGGGGGTTGTGGTCAGTTTGTACCTCAAAATGCTGCCCATATAAGTATGGCTCTAACTTCTTTAGGGCCCACACTATGGCAAGACACTCTTTTTCCACAGTAGAGTAAGCCTGCTTCCTAGGAAGTAACGTTTTACTCAGGTAGACTACAGGGTGATCTTTCCATTGGTTGGATGTCTGTCTCGGTACTGCCCCAATACCCACATCTGAGGTGTCAGTCTGGACTATAAAGGGTCTGCTATAGTCAGGACTTGTCAATACAGGAGTACTGCACAGTGCCTCCTTCAGTTGGGTAAAGGCTTTTTCACAGTCTGGTACCCAGGTAATTTTCTTCTGCATTTTTTTCTTTACCAGGTCAGATAGGAGAGCAGCCAGGGCACCTTAATTGGGTACAAATTTCCTATAGCACCCTGCTGTCCCCAGAAAACTCCTGACCTGCTTCTGCATTTCTGGTCTGGGCCATGCCTTGATCACCTCTATTTTCACTTGGTTAGGATGGAGCTGTCCCTGGCCTACAACATGCCCAAGGTATGCCACTCCAGCCATGGCAGCCTGGCACTTCTCAGCTTTGACAGTAAGCCTAACCCTCTGTATCCTGGCCAGCACTTCCCTAAGGTGGGACAGGTGTTCCTCCCAGCTGGCACTAAAGATGGCAATGTCATCCAGGTATGCCACAGTGTACTCGTCAGCACCATTTAACACCTGGTTCACCAACCTTTGGAAAGTGGTTGGGGCATTCTTCATTCTGAAAAGCATTACTTTAAATTCAAATAAGCCTATCAGAGTGATGAAGGCCGACCTCTCCCTAGCTCTGTCAGTTAACTCTACCTGCCAATACCCCTTTGTCAGGTCAGTAGTCGTGAGTATGTCACCTCCCAACTTGTCCAGGGTTTGTCTGTCCAGGGCATCGGGTGGGCATCTGACTTCATGACTGCATTCAGTCCATGATAGTCTACACAGAAATGAGTAGAGCCATCTGGCTGGGCACAAAGACTACGGGTGAGGTTCAGGGCTGTGGATCTCTGGATTACCCCTAAATCCAGCATCTCCTCCACCTCCCTCCTAATATCCTTTTGGACAGTCTCTGACACCCAATATGCTGTCCGCCATATGGGCATCTGTGTCCCTGTCTCCACATCATGCATCGCTAAGGGGATTAGTCCAGGTTTGGTGCTAAACAGTGGGGCAAAGACTGTTAAAACCTCCCTTACTTCCTGGATATTGTCCAGGGCCAGCTGAGGTGACAGTTTAACCACCTCTACAGAGGACTTCCACTTGCTTTCTTGCAGCAAGTCCAGAAGGGGGTCTCCTTCATCCGTCCCTTCCCCAGGACTACATACTGCAAACACCATGTCAGCCCTATTAGCATATGGCTTCATCATGTTGACATGGTAATTCCTTTCTGTACATCTACTTTCAGGTAACTCAATGATATAGTTCACATCATTTACCTTCCTAACTACTTTGTACAGTCCTGCCCACTTAGCCTGCAGCTTGTCTTTCTGGACTGGAATAAGGACCATGACTTCCTGACCCAACGTGTACGAGTGAGCTCTGGCTCTGCGGTCATACCACACTTTTTGTTTCTGTTTGGCAGCTGCCAGGTTGCTCTGGGCTGTCCCCATAAGCTCCTTCAGCCTTACCCTAAACCTAAGGATGTAATCCACTATGGGAGTGCCCTGGGTGGCGTGCTTGCCTTTCCAGTCCACCCAGATCAAGTCTAGGGGCCCACGTACCCGGTGTCCATATAAGAGCTTGAAGGGGGAAACTCTGTTGACTCTTGTGGGCATCTCCCTGTATGCAAACAACAGATGGGGAAGGTATTTCTCCCAGTCCCTCCCATGCTGTTCAGCAAATGCTTGGAGCATTGACTTCAGGGTACCACTAAATCTTTCCACAAGCCCATTGGCTTGTGGGTGATAAAGTGTTGTGCATGTCTGCACCACCACACTTCTCCCACAAACATTTCATCAGGTCCGACATGAAGGAACCCTTGATCGGTGATAACCTCCTGAGCCAAACCCAGGAGAAAAATCCCAAGTAAGGCATCTGCCAATTTGTCTGTCCTCAGTGAGGATAGGGTGACTGCCTCTGGATACCGGGTGGCATAATCCACCACAGTCAGGATAAAACTCTTCCTGGAGGAGCTGGAGGTATTTAAAGGCCCCACAATATCCATTCTCACCCTCTGGAATGGCTCCTCCACTTTTGGCAATGGAATTAGGGTGGCTTGTGTCTTCTTACCTGCCTTCCCTATTTCTTGGCACCTGTGACAAGACCTGCAATACTCTTTCACCTGCTGGGTGAAGTTGGGTCAATAGAAATTCTGGGCCAACCGCTGCGTAGTGCGTGCGATTCCCAGATGACCAGACAAGCGAATATCATGTGCAATCTTGAGCAACTGCTCACGATACCCCTGAGGAATGACAAGCTGCCTACCTATCACCCCTCCCTCTGTCTTCACATCCTGAGTATACATAAGCCAATTTTCCCAATAAACTTAATGTTTGCTGTCACCTCCCTGTGCTCTGTCAGAGTCTGCCCAAACCCTCAGCTTCTCTAGACTAGGGTCACTTTTCTGAGCAGCTGCAAACTCCTTACACATTCCCAAGGCATTAGACAGGTCCCCTTCAGTCTCTAAACTAGAGTCCCTAGCACTGCCATCAGGGCACTCAGGATCACTGTCATCCCTAACCCTCTGACAATGGGTCACCTCTCCTTCTTCGGAGTAACCCACCATAGCTGTGTGGTTAACTGCTACTGGGGAAATTTCTACCCCCTTTTCATTAGTCTCCATATCAGGAGACACAGGCTGGGGAACCAGTCTCCCAGTGGTTTCCACAATGGCTTCTGTGGGGTCCAGGGAACTAAAATGTTCTCCTTCTGCTTGGCTATGGGTAACTGTACACACCATCCCCTGTTTGAGACTGTTGCCAAGGATGATGTCAACTGCTAAAGTTTTGGCTACAGCCACCTGTTGCACAGTTCCCCCGTTTCACCCCAGTCTAGGAGAATACTAGTGAGTGGCAATGTTTTCTCCCCCAGTGAAGTCTTGTACAGTTACAAATTCATTGGGTATAAGCTGACTAGGCTCTACCAGATCCCCTTTTACCCATGTCAGGGATGCCCCTGTATTCCTTAGCCCTTGTGTCTGTACACCATTCACCATGACTGGGTGCATGTATTCCCTCATGTTCACAGGCATGCTTCCATGGATGCATAAACAACCCACTTCTTTCCTAGGCCTATGTTGTGTATTACTCATCCTTTTGGACACCGTCTGGCAATATGCCCAGTTTCTTTACAAACCCAGCATTCGTTTCTCTTCTCAGAGAACTCTTTTCTTTGAAACCTGGGGCTAACTGGTTTTGGTGGAGGCAGTGAGGGTTTTAGCTGCCCTGAAGGCACACTTTTCCCTTTCTGCACTGCCATGTCTGCCCCATTTGCTCTCAAAGCAGGTCTGCTCTTCGCATAGCGGTCCAAGAGTTCACCAGCCTCTTGCACTGTTTTGGGATCTCGGTCCTCCAGACAGATTTTCAGCTCAGCTGGGCATGCCCAGAAAAACTGTTCTAACAAAATAGCATTTTCAGTTCTATCTACAGAGTTTGCTTCATTTCTCTCCCACCAACGTTTTAAATATTGACGTTGTTTCATGGCTAGCTCCTCGTAGCTCATGTTAGGGCTTCTCCTGAGCTTACAGAATTTAGCTGTGTATGCTTCTGCAGTTAAATCAAACTTTTTAAAAGTGCAGCTTTAAGTTTGCTGTAATCATTACTGTCCTCATTGTCCATTTGACCCAATACATCCTGAGCTTTCCCGGTAAGTAGCGAGGATAGCTAGAAGCTCCAGGACCCTCTAGAAATTTTTGCCTGAATACAAACTTTTTCAAAGGAGTTTAATAAAAAGGCATCCATATCCTCCCCCTCTTTAAATTCAGCTATCAATTTGGAATTCAATTTGTAATTCAGTCCTGTAGTTCCAGTTAAACCCAAGCCACTTACCTGCTCTGGTGCTGGTGGTTGGAGTCGTAGCTTCTCCAGTTTATTTCACCTCTGGCGCTCACACTCCTCACGATCAGCCTCCCACTGTTCTCGCTCCCTCTTCTTCTCTGCAGCTCACTGGCACTCACGCTCTTCATGGCCAGCTTCTTGCTGTTCTCACTACCTCTTCTCCTCTGTGGCTCCTTTCTCTCACTCAGCGTCTCTCTGGAACTCCAGCTCCATTCTGTGCAACTCAATCTGTAGCCTGATTGCTTCTGGATCCAGAATGCTGGTGACCTTCCCCTGCTGCTGTGGCCCTTTGCTTACACTGGCCCTGCTGTCCTCCTAACCGGATTTGGACACTGCACTGGCTGCTAGCCCTTCCATGCCCAAGGTTTGGTCCTTTACAGTCACAGTCTGTGACTTGATGCTCTGGGCAGTTTCTGCCATCAGGGCATATATGAGGTTCTGCTTGGTGGTTCTCACCTCGTGCAGGACTCCTCTATCCTGGCAATACTACCTCAAGTAGTCTGCAGTGTACCCACTGTAGTTGGAAGCCATCTTCTTCCCTAACTATGGCTACTCTAACTTGCCCTTTAGAAAAAAAATAAAACAGGTAGAAACTTGACTGTAAGCAAAATTATATAGTTCTGTTTGCTTTTTAAAAAAATAAATCACTGCCTTATTTTGCAAGTGAGCTGTACAGTATCAAGCTGACACAATGAACAGTTAATGCTTGTGTTACCAATTTTATCACACAGCTGCTAACCAACATCTGTCACAAATGCACTCAGCAGGTCAGGCCCTCTGCTTTCACAGAGCCAACCTCTGAGCGCAGTAATGTGAACAGGTAACAGACAGGGTAACCCTCCTGTCTGCATGTGGGTCTGAATCATCTTTAGTCTTGTAACCCCTCACCCCTGCCTTTTTTCCAAAATGACAGGTGGTCCTCACCAACAGGCCAATCCGCATCCACAACATCCAAATCCTCCCTGACTGCCTCAGTGACCACTCCCCTGTGCTTTTCAACTGGGAAACCCCTCGGCCCTCATCCCCGGTCAAAACCACCTCTCGAAGGCGGCTTAGGCCTGGGGGACTCATAGGCCTTAAGCGCTTCCTTGCCCACACTGATTGGTCCCCTCTGACGAGGGCAACCAACATTGACTTGGCCCTGGCCTTCTTTGTAAGCACTTTCAACTTTGCCTGTGATATCTTTGCTCCCATAACTGCTAGGAGGTCCAAAGTGAAACATGCCCCTTGGATCACCCCTGCCCTACTGTGGCAACTTAAGCAACATGACAATCTTTGGCACCTTGCTGTTGCTACTGGCTGTTCAGCTGACAGGCAGTCCTATGCTGCCTCCTCACTACCTCCTCCTGGGGGAACCCCAGGTGCTTCTGGGACAATATCAAGCAACTGAATGATCACTCCCAGTCCCCCTCTCCTTCTCTTCTCAACATCAATGGTACCATCTCCTCTGACCCTGCCCTCATTGCCACCCACCTCAATAACTCCTTTACCGACCTTAGCTCAGTACTTCCTGGTAACTTTTTCAGTCCACCTCCTCCATCTGTACCACCACCCATTGCCCGCCCCTCTTTCCACCTGTGTCGTGTCACCATGCAGAAGCTAGGCCTTACTTGCTAAAAGCCCTAAAGGTAACACCATCGTAATGACTCACTTGATCCCTGCCTTTACGTCAGGTCCTGGATCAGGTTCTCTTACCTATTACGTGCATTTTCAACAAATCACTCTGTCTCGGACAATTCCCTCTGCCTGGAAGATTGCCACAGTTACCCCTGTCCATAAAGGTGGTGACAGGACTCTTCGAGGTAACTACGAACCATCTCAATCCTCTCCCCTCTCTAAGGCGTTAGAGAGAATTGTGGCAGTCCCAAGTCTCTGACTACCTCTGTAAGTACAATGTTCTCTGCCCTGAACAACACGTGGTTCAGAGCAGGTCATAGTACCAATACAGCACTCCTGGAATTTTCCAACTTCCTCCATGCCTCCTTGGACTCTGGTGCCCTGGCTGGTGCTATATTCATTGACCTGTCTAAAGCATTCAATACCGTTTTGCATCCTCTTTTGCTCTCCACCCTCGACCTAATAGACTTTGCCTCAGGACCTGTTTCCTGGTGCACCAGCTATCTCTCCGCCCTCTCCCAATGTGTGAAAGTCAACGGTACTCTCTCTGAAACATGCCCCATTCACTCTGGGGTGCCGAAGGGCTCAATTCTTGGACCCCTACTATTCTCACTCTTTCTTAACTCCCTACCCAGCAGTTGTACAGGTAAGATGCTTCTATGCTGATGATGCTGTTCTCAGTGTCCTCACAATGACCCCATGCTGCTGCAGAACTCCCTCCAACTAGTCTTTGACTCTGCAGCTACCTGGTTCATGAGCACCGACTTGTTATCAACATAGAAAACAAAACTATGCTCTTCTCCCACCCCCAAAATAAGTACAGCAAGTTTCCTTAGCTGTCCACTCACACCCAATCTCGTCATTGACCAGGTGCAGTCCTATAAATATCTTGGTATAACCTTTGACCCTGCACTTTCATTCCATGGACATATATCTGCCCTAAATTCTTGCCAACTCATGGCTAGGGCATTCTCATCCGGCACAAGAAATGCCTCCTCTGATACCCTCCGCCTGGCTGTCACCTCCTCTGTCATGTCTCTCATTCACTATGGCCTTCCGGTCTATGGCTCAGCAGATCAGACTGCCCTCAATAAGGTTCGCCTCATAGTTAATAAGGCCTGCAGACCTATCACTGGTGCTCCCAGACTCACTCACACATGTGAGCTGTACACCCTGGCTACCCTACTCAACCTGGAAGAGCGACTCATGTATCAGACATGCCAGCTCACCTTTAAAGCCCTGCGTGGCCTATCCCCCATAGGCCTATCCAACTCCATTTGCTGTACTGCACTGACCCTGATCATGCACAGCTCGTCAAGAGCTACCCTAGTTATTCCGAGAGCCAGGACCTCTCAAGGTCAGAGGGCATTCCCCTACTGTGTGCCCCACTGGTATAACTCCTTCCCTGCCAGTGTCTCAAACTCACTAACCTTAGGTTGCTTTAAGCCCAGGCTCAGAAACTTCCTGCTTAGCTCTCGCAAATGCAACTGCCGCTAGCCTAGTGTAAAAAAAAATATATATATATATATATACTCTGCTGACAATGCTCACTGAGTGGCTCCCCCTTCCTTTCCCTACTAATTCCTCCTCCCTATTTCCTCCTTCTACTCCCACCAGCTCTCCCCGACCATAATTTTGCACCTTTTGTTATCTTTTGCTTCATTGGAGATTGTATTCTATTGAAACAAAATTGTAATTGAACTGTAACTTTTTGTTTGTAAGTACTGTGTCCCTTGTACTACTGTTCTGATGTCCTCTTTGTGATGAGGTACCTTTGTAAATGAGCCTCTGGCTCAAAGGTTTCTAAACTGATGTTTAACTAAATAAATAAATAAATAAAATAAATAAAACAATGACATTATTTACAATACACATTTGGGGGGATGGAGTGCCCTAAAAGTCCCAACTAGTGACCACAATGCCCGAAGGCTACTCCAATTAAGAGTCTCTCCAGGGCTGGAGCCCAGTGAAGCACAGTTCTAACAGGCCAAAGTCTTGAAGGGGAGAACTTTGTGGACAGTTCACACATTTTGAAGTCTGCTAGTGTAGCGTGTGTACTGCAATGTCATAAAGATAGAAAAGTTCAGACTTACCAGCCACTTGTAGAATGGAAATTTTGGGACCGACCTGCACCTCTGACGAAGACTCTCCCTGGCAGCATTTCTTCCGATACAGCTGGGCGGACATCTTCTGGGAACCACAGGAGGGCACATCTGGGAACTGCTGGGTTTATGTCATCTCTGGAGATGGAACCTTAGAATAGGAACAAAAAGAAAACAGCTGGTCCGACATCATCCGATCACCAGGCGATGAACAGGAAACAGCTGGGCCGGTGTCCTCTCTGGATCTGAAGTCATCTGGTGGGCCAGTCGATGGTTGCTGGAAAGGCCAGTACACTGTAGACTGATGAATGTGGGGCACCTGAGTCCTGGATTTCCATATTGGTGAATCAATAAAGGCACTTCACAGTCTGGTGTGGCAGTATTGACTTCCCTGCTCGGCTTTCCATTTTGTAGGCACGGGCACATTTACTGAGAGGTCCTTGCACTGAGGCCAATAGTACCGGAGGTCAGGAGCTTGAATTATTACCCAATCTGGGCTCACATAATTCACACAGTGGGAGATTTCACGTCCCTCTCCGTCCACTATTCTCACTCTGTCTATAAACAGTGTCCTGCCTCTCTTTCACTGGGTATACTTCTCGTGAAACAGTCAGTTCTTTACATGTTTGTTGTCCCCAGGATGCACATTTTTCATTGCTTCGTCCCAGATCCAGGATTTCCTGCAGTTCTCATTCTCCTCCCAGACTTTCCAAGGAAAGGTAGGAAAAGTCATACCATAAATCTCATTTGCCTTTCTACAAACCAGTCTCTTTACTTGCTTTGGTCAATCTAAGACCACTGGCCTGGCTTGGGGGTGGCCAGTCCTGGTTCTGCCAGCTGCGCATCCCTAAAAAATTAGAAACAGATCCCTGACTTCTTCCTCTTGCGAAGCCAGGGCAGTGGCATCACCACTTTCTTCCATACATTCCTCCGAGGCAGAATCTTGAGGCTGTGTACCCGTTCCTTTTCACAAGGCCACATAGGTTCCCCTCATCTTCCTCTTCACTGAGGGATCTGAGCCCAGGAGTGAGCAGTCGTCCTCACTCCTGAGACTATCCACTCATCACTAGGTGCGGAGGTCAACACCTCCCACTCAAAGGCCTCCCGCATCTCATCTTCATCTAAGAGACTTGGGCTAGGCCCCCCCCAGGGGTCTATTGATGCTTTATCCGAACTTTCCTTCTGGGATCCAGCATCCAAAACTTCAACTTCTGGTTCTGTCTTTAACTCTGCACCCTCTAGCTTTGTGCCACACTCCCCCGAGGGGCCTTTCTCCACAGGCTCCGCCTGGTGCTGTGTTGCCAACTGCAGATTCCTGAACCTTTGTCCATGTGGGAGCCAAACGAATCTGAGGCGCTTTATACAAGCCACATTTTTCTAGGCATCCAGCACAGTGAGGAATCATGATGACGTCCCTTCCAGCTCTCAAGCATATTTGACATACACGCACTGGATAACCAGAAACTGCCACATGAGGAAGCAGTTGCCCTCCATAGCACCACTTTTCAATATTCCTCAGTCTATTTACTGCTGCTGTTACTGCAACCCGGGCATGATCCGGGGAACGAGCTGGTCCTGAGGCCATAACTGCAGAAAAATAAACAAAAGTTCACTGTAACTGAAAGTCTCACTTTACTAAACACACTCTTTAGTTGTAAAATGGCGCCTTTGCTGCTGTGTTTACTTTACTATCCCACCCTGTAATGGCGTCGGCAGCACTCCTGTGCATCAACATTCAGAATCTGGGTCAAGCCACTGCGCACCAGATTTACACAAACTACTGATAACTTTTGCTCAAACTGCACAACTTGCTCTGTTCTTGCTTTAACCACATTTACAGGATTTTCCACAGACTTTTTACATGCTGATGACATTTATTTGATTCACAGTCCTTACAGCTTCAGGTTTTAGCACAAGATGCCTGTATAACTAGTGCTGCACATTGGCTACAACACAGTCTCTCTCTGGCTTCAAACTTTAAACTGAGGTTAAATTTATTACTATGCACACAGTCATGGCTTAACAGACTTGCACTTGCTGGCAGGACTTGACACAGTCGTTACTTGCAAAGTGACTACACTGCTGCACACACATTTATATGGCATAGGGCAGAAAATCACTGTTTGAGCAGTTTTAGGTTGTTTACTTACTGTTATCATTAGCAGTTTGCTGCGATGGGTAAAACGGCCTGCAGCCAGTTCTTGGAGGCCTCAGAACAGAAACGGGCGGGCAGTCCTACCGATCGTCTTCTCGACCACCAAACTTGCAATTCCGATGATTGATTAGCGGGTTGAGCTTGATTTTAAACTAGATAGTCTATTTTTAGGATGTTTACAGTGATTTTAACACTCAGCGATGCTCCTCCACTAGCCAGTACACGCACTCTACTCACACTCCCTCTCGAATGCTGGGGCAGTCACTGTAGAGCTGGCTGAGGGCCGGGACTGATCTCAGCCTGACCAATCACACGACGCCATGCAAATGAGCCTCTTCTTCCTCATGAGGGCTCTTCTCCTCACGGCGATCGTCGAGCAGACAAATTTAAACTGCAGAATGCAACTTTTTTTTTTCAACTGACTCCACGGCCGGAGCCCATTGCAGCCATTTAACATAGCCATTTACACCTGCAAGTCTCTCATACTTTCAAAAAGCATTTCCAATGTCCAGGGCACAATTTTCCCATTGATACCCCTAGTCTTCCACACTTTTCTTTACCACAGTTCATTTTAAAGCATTTCCAACGTCCAGGGCACAATTTTCTGTTGCTACCCCTAGTCTTCCACACTTTTCTTTACCACAGTCCATTTTTAAAGCAGGTAAAAACGCTGTAAACAATTTGGTGCAGGACAAGGGCACACTCTTTGGCTTTACTGCTCCTTGGTAAACAGCTGGCAATTTTAAACAGAAGCACAAGATCCACAGCACACAGCAACACACTAGGGAAATTGCTTCAACTTTTGGGCTACCCACTGCCAGATAGCCAAAACGCTAGCCCCCTTGCCCAAGCACCTTCCTTCTCAGAACAAAATCCAAAGCGGTGCCTCCATTTTTGTAATCCCTCACCCCTGCCTTTTTGCCAAAACGACAGGTGGCAAGCTGTTGAAGCTGACAGCAGTACCTGGTGGGGACTGGGTTTGGGGAGGATGAGATTACTTGGCACAGGGGCCTAGGTTTGGCTACTCTGGTCAGGGGCACCCAAGTAAATCTGAACACAGGAAGCAATAACTGTAATGTCCAGAACCAGGAAGGATCTTTCAGTGTGGCTTTTATTCACATCAAGCTGAACAAACAAAGCATAGATGGACCCTAAGGGCTACATTTCTAGGTAATGCAGATTAGAGACTACAGAATACTTTATCACCATTTCCAGCCCTCAGGCTCTAAACCCACAGGCACACAGCCGCCCGGACTTGCACGAGCTTTGAATACACAGCCCAACTGTACACACTACTTGGGTTTTCCCCACTGGCCAGCTCCCCGCTGGCCACTTGATCTATGATCCATTTGAGGAATGAACCAATTATCCTGTTGTGGCTCCTCAAACCACACTAGAGTCTACAACTCCTAGAGAGAATTTTCCTTACAATCCCACATCTGGGTACTTCCCTCATCACTGGCCAAGTGCCTGAGGTAAAGTAGAAATCCACAGAAGAAATCTGTAGAGATGTACCTGGTCACTAATGATGGGAGACCACCCACCTCCAGCTCCCACAGCCCATACCCGGTCATTTCTTTGGAAACTGAACAATTCCTTTACTGAACTTCTAAATGTAGATTATGGGTAGACGTCTGTCACATCTCCTCTACATAACATTTGCATCCCAACAAGCTCTGGACTTGAACCTACTTTTACTTTGCTTAGCCCATTACTCTAGGCTTCCCAATTTTAGTAGTTTAATCCCACATTGTCACACAGTCCCAGGGTGAAAAACATAGGTCCTTTTAGCAGAGCAGACACTCACCCTCACGTTGCAGGTGCCCACAGGTGACTCACAAATCTTCTTCTCCCAAATAAATACTGGAACATATAGGCAGCCCTTCCCTTCACAAGCAGAACTAGGGGTTGCCCCAGGAATCCTGCAGGGAAACCTTTCCTGCCCCCCAAAGGGAGGGGGCACTGAGACCTGAAAATAACGGTCTCCACCACTTCAGTTATCTTCTGTGTCTCTCTTTAAGGTGGAGACACACACACTTCTACTTAAAAGTAGCCCTCTGTCAGGGCTGAGGCTCCTAGAGCCTTCACTGAGCTGCTTTCTCAGCAAGCTCCCAACTTCACACTCACTAACTGAAGACTCTGACTTCAAAACTTCCCAGCATTCTATCTAACTCCCTTTGCTGCAGATTCCAATGTGGCTCATGCAGCTGTGATAGTTCTATTGGTGATGTCATCCCTCAGTCTCAGCTGAGATTAAGAACAGAGTGAGACAGTGTGAAATCCATTTAACTGGAGTTTCTCAAGCTGCCTTCCCTGCCTACCACTAGGTCTTACTGGGATTCTAGTAACCCCGGGTAACAAGGGGGTTACAGTATCAAGTTCTAGGGGGATTCAAACTGTGAACCTTATGCTAGCATACCCACATGTACAGGCTCAGACAATATTCTCTTCGGGGGGATGCAATATATCTTTCGCCTAAGGGCACCTAACCAAATATCCCAAAATGAATCCTTTAAAACTCTATAAAAGACCTTAGGTATATTCTTACCTTTTAATAATAAATGTACAGTATTTGTATAGCGCCTTTCCATGGTGCCTAACAACATAAAACAAGTCATACAACATCAAATGACAAATTAACACAATTAAAATCAGATACCAGTACAAAAGTTGTTCATTTTAGTTAGCTATAGAAACTTTTTTCCACAGGAAGGTTTTTAAACCCTGCTTAAAGTCCTCCACAGTTGCACACTCTCATAACCAGTGAGGTAGAGAATTCCAAAGGGTGGGGGCTGCATAAGCAAAAGTTCTACAACCTGATGACTTCAAATTCACCCTCGGAATCTCTAACAACCCCTCGTCAGCCGAGCGGAGCGATCGACCAGGGCAGTAAGGAACCAGAAGCTCTTTCAGATAGTCCAGGCCCTGTCCATGTAGGGCTTTGAAAGTCAGTAAACCAACTTTAAAGGTGATCCACCACTGTACTGGCAGCCAGTGCAGTTCACATAGCACTAGGGTAATATGGCAGGATTGAGAAGATCCTGTCAAAAGCTGAGCTGCCATGTTCTGCACCAGCTGCAAGTGATGGATTTCAACATCAGAAAGCCCTAGATAAAGGGAGTTGCAGTAATCCAAGCGTGAGGACACAAAGGCGTGGACCAGGGTAGGAAGATCGTCAGACGGAACCAGATGCTTAATCCTGGTGATATTCCTAAGATGATAAAAGGAAGTTTTGATGACAGCTGGCACCTGAGAATGTAGGGTCAGTCCATCATCAAAAACTACCCCCAGGTTACGCACCTGTTCAGAGGTCAGGAGTGAGACTCCACCAAGAAACATTCCAGAGGTTGCGCCAACACCCGATCTCTCTGTCCGACGACCTGGGTCCACAACCAGTACCTCAGTCTTTTCCAAGTTCAACTTCAGCCAACTGGAATCCATCCACACCTAGATTTCTTTGAGACAGTTGTTAAAGACAGAAAGAGCTCCATCCTGGTCGGGTGCAAAAGAGAGGTAGAGCTGGGTATCATCTGCATAGCAGTGAAACCTCAGCCCATACCTTCTTACAATGTCTCTGAGGGGTAGCATATACACCGTGAACAATATGGGTGACAGCACTGAACCCTAAGGCACCCCACAAGACAAAGCTGTTGGGTCTGAAGAAAAAAACCCAGACACAACTCTTTGTTTTCTACCAATGAGAAATGATGTAAACCATCTGAGGACAGTCCCTGACATTCCACAGATATGCCTCAGACATCCTATCAACACTATATGGTCCACGGTGTCAAAAGCTGAGGAGAGATCCAGAAGAACCAAGATGGAACAGTTCTTCTGATCTCTCACCATCAGGAGATCATTGAGCACCCGAACCAGTGCCGTCTCTGTACTATGTCTTTTACGAAAACTGGACTGGAGTGGTTAATAGATGTCATGGATGGTCAAATGGTCCTCCAGTTGCTCTGCCACTACTTTCTCAATCTCCTTCCCTACAAAGGGAAGGTTAGAGATAGGTATGTAGCTTCGTGTGCAGTCAGGGTCAAGGTAGCTTTCTTCAAGAGTGCTGTCACCACTGCCTCTTTCAGAGAGCTTGAAACTCTTCAGATTCAAGAGCACCAGACTATGTGCACCAGGACTGGACCGATGATGTCAACACACCCAAAATTAGGGAGGTTGGTCCAGGGTCCAAACTACAGTACCCAGGTTGCACACTCTGGATGATCCTCATGACAGCCATGAACTCCGGTCGACTGAAGGTACTCCAGGAAAACTGAGGTATGGTGACCTCGTACTGATCACAAATGACCCCCATAGAGTGTGCCGGCTGAAGGACCGCTCTGATGTCATTCACCTTATTTGCAAAGAATTGAGCAAGCTCATCGCACTCTAATTGCAAAAAAGCTTTCCAAACCTGCAGACAGGCAGGGTTGCACAGTCTGTCCACAGTTCGGAATAGCTGAGCTGGTAGATTCTGAGCAACTGCAATCTCCCGGACAGGAATTCTGCCTTCTTACGGGTGATTGCAGATTGATAGACTAAATAGTGGTCCATCAATCTACGGTGGTCAGTATCAAGGGCAGACTTTCTCCAGCAATGCTCTAACCTTCATCCTAATCTCCGCATCTCCCTCAAAGTCCCATCAAACCAGGGGGACCTGGTGTGAAGGGAGAGAGGGCAAACACAGACTAGGGCAATTGAATCCAGAGCTGCCAAAATGGCTAGATTATAAGGCAATACGAGGGTATCTGGATCATTGCTTGCCACAGGGAGGGACGAGAGGTCGAGTACCGCCGCGAGGCCTTGGGGACTTATGTCCCGTAAAGGGCAGTACCTAACCATCTCCACAGGGGTAGGCCTATAGGGGGTACTAAAACTAAACCCCACGGTGTAGTGATCGGACCACCCAACTGGTTCCACCCCCAAGTCTGATGTTTCAATCCTTAGGAGAAAGATTAAGTTGAGAGGTGTCCATGTTTATGAATAGCAGTGAAACCACCTGTGTGAGCCCAGATATGTTATTAACTGGAGGAAGTGCTGACCAAATTGCGAGAGTTCGTCATCGACCCAGGCGTTGAAGTCACCCAGAACCATCAATCTGGGCGACTCAAATGCCAAGTCGACGACAAAGTCCACCACTTCCTGAAGGAATTGCTTCTCATTGCCAGGTGGACAGTAGATGAGGATGATTTGATAGCCTAAGCCTGCTACTGCTGAACACTCAAAGGACTCAGCCTCCTCAACTAGTACCCTCGTGAGGTTCAGTTCGGTTTTGAAAGAGACCGCATCCCCCCCCCCATGATCCAATCTTGGGTGGTATATCACCGAGTACCCGGCTGGAGTCATAGCCTTCAAAATGAGGCCAGAATTTTCATCTAGCCAGGTCTCCGTAATGCATGCCAGGTCCACCGTTTCAACAAGATCTGCAATAATTGCAGTCTGTTCTTAATGGACCCGGCATTGCATAACACCGCCTGAGTTGGATGAACCTCCCGGGCTGCCCGGGCCATCTGCCTACCACAATCGGTAGTGCCCTTGGATATGGGCACCAGACATGGTAAACTATGATCAGGATTCCATTTCACCACAGGGCGTCTTCTGGGTCTTACCACCCCAATTAGGAACCCTCGTTCATCTTCCACTGTTCACAACCCCCCGCGCCCCTAACATAGAAAAATAGAAACATAGAATTTCGGCAGATAAGGACACGCTTGGCCCTAGTCTGCCCATTTTCCTAACTAACAGATAAGCTGCAGATCCTAGTTAACCAAAAGCTTACTTCCTCCTACCCCACTAGGACTGCCTTATGTCATATCATGCATTCTTAAATTGCCCCACTGTTCTTGACTCCACGACGCATCCTCAGGGGCTAATTCCATACACCACAACCCTATCTGTGAAAAAATACTTCCTCACATTACCTCTGAGCTGTCCCCCATCTTCAAATTGTACCTTGTTCTTGCATCTCTTTTTCTGAAAGATGCTACCCTCTTGGACTTTAGTTGATTCCTTGAGGTACCCTCTCTCCCTTCTTTCCTCAAGGGTATACATATTAGCTCCTTTAGTCTTTCGGATGTCTTCACGTGCAAGATCCTGCACCATTTAGTTGCCTCCCTGGGACAGCCTCCACTCTGTCTATGTCTTTAGGAGATGGGGTCTCAGAACTGCACACAGTACTCCAGATAGAGGTCTCACCAACTGTCTGTACAGAGGATAACAACTTCCTGTTTTCTACTATTGATGCCTCTTCCTACTTCCAATATCCCCAACCTTCCTTACTGCCTTCTCATTGCTTGCCCACCTTTAGGTCATCTGATATAATTACCCCCAGGTCCCTTTCCATTTTACTGTTCAAGTATCACACCCATTGTGTACTCTTCCCTGGGTTTTGTTTCCCATGTGCACTTACCTTGCCTTCTTTGCGTGAATCTGAGCTGCAATACATTGACCATTCCTCAACCTTGCCAAGTCACCTCATCCTTTCCACTCCATTTTGTGTATCAACCCTGTTGCGAATCTTTGCGTCATCTGCAAAGACATACTTTTCCTTCAGTTCCTCTGCAGTGTCACTTATAAAGACATTAAAAGGACCAGTCCAGTACTGAACCCTACGGTACCCACTAGTAACCCTCCTTTCTTCACTGTGTACTCCATTTACTACCATACAGTCCTATTATCTAGCCAATTTTTTTATCTAGACTACCACCTTAGGGCCCTCCAAGGCTGGCTAACAATAATATTAATCTTTTGTGTGGAACTGTATCAAATGCCTTGCTAATATCTAGGAAAGGCCATGTCACAGCCCCTCCCTGGTCTACTACTTTAGTCCCAGTCAAAATCTATTAGATTTGTCTGACATGACCTTCCCATTGTGAATCCATGCCTTGGGTTCTGTAGCCCACTGGCCTCTAGGTACTCAACAATTCTTTCCTTCAGAGTGATTCCATCATTTCCCTATGACTGAGGTCAAACTAACTGGTCTGTAGTTTCCTGCCTCACACCACTGCTCCCACTTTGTGAAGAGGAATCACATCTGCCCTTCTCCAGTCCTCAGGTATCACCCCATCCTCCATGATTTGTTAAAAGAAAGTCAGTGATGTCACTAGTTCTACCCATAGTTCTTTTAGAATTCTTGGTGAATCCATCAGAGCCCATTGCTTTGTCCACCTTCAATTTTGTTAATTCTTTCAGAACCCTTTCTTCATAAATGGACTGGTATATATACCCATCTTCAGAGTGTTTCTCTTGTTTGGTTTAGGTACTTCCCCTCCTCTTCCTTTGTGAAAACAGAGCAGAAATATTCGTTCAGTATCCCTGCTTTTCACTGCCCCCTCTACCCATTCCCTCCTTTGTTAAGCCTCAGTATCCCTCCTTTGGTCTTTCTTCACTCCCTAATGTACCTATAAAAGGTCTTATCCACTTCTTAACAGGAATTGGCTATCCTTTCCTTAGTTTGGGCTTTTGCTATTCTGACTGCCTTCCCAGCCTCTTTCTGCTTTAACTGAGTGAAGTTCTCTGTCCTGCTCCTTCTGTGTTTCCTTATATTTCCTGAATGCTATCCTTTTCTCCTTAACCTTCCCTGCCACCTCTTTTGAGAACCATAGTGTTTTTCCTTTGTTGTGTTTTTATTGATTTGCTTTACACAAGAAAGCTTGTGCCTCTATGATGGCTGTTTTGATTACTCCCATTGTTCCCCCCCCTTGCCTGTTTGCTAGTGCTTTTTCTAAGTCACTCTCTCATTTCCCAAAGTCAGCCCTCCTAAAGTCAATACTCTTGCTTTTTGTATGGCTTGATTGTATGGCTGTGTTTATAGAGTAAACCACTTGTTTGGTGGTAAGCTTGTTCCCAGATGGCTACCCACCTCTAAATCTGAGATTCTTTCTCTGTCCCCATTTGAGAGCACCAGGTCTAAGATTGCTCCTCCCAAGTGGGTTCCAATACTAGCTGTCTGAGGCATGCCCCCTGTAGGGTATCAAGAATGAACCTGCTCTTGGATGTGCCTGCAGCAAAGGTGCTCCAGTTAACATCTGGCATATTCAGTTCCCCCATCAACAATATATCCCCTTTATCTGCTATGCTAATGAAGCCTTCTATCATTTCCTTGTCCATTCCCTCCCTCTGAGATGGGGGTCTGTATACAACCCCCATGCAGATTGTGGTGCCATTTCCTGTCTCCAGGGTGACCCAGAGTGCCTCATCTGCTCCCTGTTTACTCTTTAGTTCTATTGCGTTGATCCCTTCCTTTACATGAAGAGCTACTCCTCCTCCTCCTTTACCCTCCCTATCCCTCCTGTAGATTGTGTATCCTGGTATGTTGCACATCCCAGTTATGGTTCTCTGTGTACCATGTTTCTGTGACTGCCACAATATCCAGGCAACCCTCTTCCATCAAGGCCACTAGTTCAGGAGCTTGTTACACAGACTACGGGCATTGGTACTCATCACCCTCCACTTTTGATAGCTACCCCTTTTAGCCTATTCCCTGTCCTTACTGCCTTTGCCTTTTTGTTTACCTCTGTCCTCACTCCCCTAATACTTCTCTACCTTGGTGTTTACCTCACCTAATTTACCATGTTTTGTTGGGGGAGGCTGGGATATCCCTGCTCCTTTTCAGTGCCTCCCCCTTGGCTAGTTTAAATGTTTGCCAATGAATGCATAATACCCAGCACTCTACAGCATTGGTAGGTCGCAAATTGGAGAGGAGGAGTAGAGAAAGGGCAGAGGGCACAGAGAGCAGAGGATGAATAGCGCACGACTGTGGGGGCCGGCATCCAACACATTTTATAACTAAATAAATAAACCAAACTAAAAAACTAATAAATTCCCTCCAAGAACCCACCCCAACTAAACAATTATCCCAAACTATAAACTATAAACCACACTAACAAAATAATGAATAGACTAAACACACCCAACTTAATACAATAAAATACTACTTAAAATATCTATTACCCTACCCCACATATTCTGGTCACTTAGCCTGCAACTTCGATTTTATATGGCCATTACAATCATCCCTCACAAAATAACATAAATGACAGTAAAATAATATTCTAAAACAAGAAAAAAGTCAGTAAACAAAAAAAAAAATAATCATCTGGCACTCTCACTGCCAAAGTCTGAATCCATAAAAGTAATGAAAGTAGTCAATCTCTTCATATAGCTATAACCCCAAGTCCTCTCATGACCAGCAGGGCAAAATTTAGGCCTCTCACTGCCCAAGTTCGAAATCGGCTTCCATGGAAAAGTACACAATCCAAATGAGAATAAATCAAAAGAAATGATGAAAGAAAATGGACACCCGGTCCTCTCACCACCAGGGATCCAAAATAGATAAAATCATAAAGGGATGCAAATTATTTCTCAAAGTCCATACAGTGCAAATATTCCACAGTCCAGCACAGGGTAGAGAAAATATATCCACATAAAACCTTCCACAAGATTTCTTATGGCTCCCTCATTCTACTAGGGCACATCCAAACAGTCTCTCCACACAGATGTCTGCAAGCTCTAAGTTCATCATCCAACTCACTCCAAAGAGAGAACATAAATCCAGAACAAACACAAGGGCAGAAGATGAGGGGAGACCCCCTCTACACTGCCACAACCAGGCCCCTAATACTCCTGAGACCAAGATCTACAGCAGCCCCAAAACTAGGCCATCAGGACTAGTCTTAAGGTCTCTTAGGAACTTCTGTCAACAATTGCACCAGCTCCCTGGAGCAAAATCCACTCAGTTCCTTCTCGGTCCCAGGAATCAGGAATAGCCCCAGCAACAGTGGGGATACAGGGAGTTATCCCACCAAACACTGCCCACTAAAAGTCACAGCTTCTTTACCACACTGTTAGGAGATAACGTCCCAACCAAGTCAAAGATCCTTTCAAATAAAGGGGTAATCCGGGTAGCTAAGAATGGAGCCAGCAGAAACAGACCAGCAGATAAAAAATATATTCTCAAGATTCAGATGACTCTGCTCCCCCAGTGCCAACAGGAACAAACCAGCAATTTCAAAATGCTTGCATGTACTGGGGCGGTTCCACTCACCCCAACGCCTATCAGATTATTCGCAGTCCAGCCGGGTTAAAAACAATGTTCCAGATTCAGCTCTTAGGGCAAAAAACACCACTCAGTTTCTTGCTTTGTAAACAATTTGCAGTGATCTCTTGAGTCTCCTGCAATGTTATAACAAAAATGCAATAAAATAAAATCAAATAAGGATACAAATAACACAGAACAAACTAAAACTCTGCTCTACAGGAGCTACTTTGCAGACTGGCGCAGCGTGGCCACCATCTTGTTGTAAGTGTTGCCCCCTTTGGACAGATAGTAGAAGGAAAGAAGTGATACTCCCCCTCTATAGATCCTTGGTGAGGCATCTCTAGACTGCTGCATCCCAGTTTAGTAACACCATCAAGCTTTTGAACAGTTTTTGTCAGTCTTAAACCCTCTATCGTCACATGCAAAAGAACTGGCAAGCCCAGGCAGTCTTTCAAAATAAAGATTTTACTAAGATGATAAAATATGAAAATGTAAACACAGAACAATATATCAAAGAGCATACAATCACTTAAAAGAAAACAAGGAAAAGTACAAAACAAAAACTTCTACCACAATACATTTCGACTTTTTCTATCTTATGTATTACCTCTATAGTGCTTATAATTATATCAGACAGCTGTGTCTGTCCCAAGATGGTATGTCTAAAAGATCAGACACCAGTATTAGTTTAAAGTGTGTCTTTCCACACCCCTTCTGTGAGATATCTAGCTCCTCCTTTTTAGAATTAAAAAAATACAAACATGATGTCCTGTCAGGAGGTATATTAAATAATGCGACATCAGCAAAAACTCAGTTAACAAATTATGACAGTCTTTAATCAAGCCTTTCCTTTGAACTGGTGGCTAATTCCTGTTTTCCCAAGGAACATCAAAGGTTTTTACAACTCTGCAGTTTGTCACCTAGATGAGCTATAACCATGTCATGTCCTATAATAAAATACACATTTAGCTTCCTAACTTCAGAGGCAGCAACAGGTCATAAAATGGCTATAAAATGCAATTTCTCAAGGAAGTTAATTACATTACAGAGATCTCCTGATCAGTTCCTGTAACTGAAACTTGGGAGGGGGGCACCCATGAAGCACAGACTCACATACTGTATTTTTTTTGTATTACAAATATCATACAGCTGGCCAAGCATCACAGTAACCACTACCAAAAAAGGACACTGCACCTCCAAGTAATGAAAAATAGAAGACAGCTTCATCTTGTACCCACAATGCCTTGTCAGATATATTTAAATATTAGGTGCTATACTGCAGTCACCACTACTGAAATATGAAACTGTCAGTTGAGTATGGAAAATTTAAGTTAACTTTATTAGCTTCCCAGAATTCCTTGTTGCTGTATGTAAATCAGCATGTTAGCTGTTACATTGCTGTAACCATTGTATTAAGGCACTATATTGCAGTCATCGCTACCAAAAAAAAGAGACTGCACTGCTGAATATGGAAAATGTAAATGAACTTTATAATCTACCCAGAATTCCTTGATGCTGTATGTAAATCAGCATATTACCTATTATACTAGTTTAACCACTACCAAAAATAAGACTTAAGTGACTTAAGAAAGGGATGGCAAGGGCCTCCCCTTTGCCATCCACAATCTTCACTCATCAATGCTCTCTCTTCCTCCTTCGAGGTGTATTCATCCATTCCTGCTCATGCCAATCCTCCTGACTGTATCAAGTTCTGTACCATTAAGTTTTCTGGTCCTTGTCTATGCCCCCAGTGCCCAATTAGCTATGCCCAACTTAGCACTCAATATTATCTCCTAAATACTCACTAAGACTATTTTCCTCCACTGTGCTGTTTTAACTGATATCTCAGTACCTAGGCTGCACCTGTTTTTTTTTTTTTTTGTAACATATTTCCCTTGTCTCCTGATTTTGCAACCATGCATCACTGTTTGTCTGTAACCCCTCATGCTCTCTTGTTCCTGCTTCTGGTCTCTGTAAATTGTACTCTGTGCACTTTACTGTTTGTATTGCACTTATGTTCACAATTTTGTACATTGTATTATTTGAATTATGTTTTACCATATTGTTAAAAATAATTCAATTGTGATTTTGCACTGCTGTACCAGTACCTCCACTTTCCCCAATCACCCAGAGCGTATCTGGAAACAAGCAATTTATTGCTCTGTATACTTTACTGGTGAAACGATTGAATAAATAAATGTCTAAATGTTAAAATGTAATGGTTGCAGAGGAGCCATTGTATAATATCAGTAATGCACTCCAGCGTGTGTGTCGTGCTGGTATAATGTCACTTCTCGGGTTTTGGATGTGCTTGGCCTGCGGCCTCATGCCCAACCACCTGAGGCATGACGTTATCCCAGCATGACACACACCCTGTCATGCATTATTGCTTAAGTCATTGAAGTGTTTACTCTTGCAAGAGATTTAGATGCTTTATTTCTAATGCCATTGAGGGGTAGGGGGGGTTACAGGAAGTCCTACTATAACATAGAAACATACACTTTGATGGCAGATAAGGACCACTTGGCCCACCCAGTCTGACCATTTCCCTACCGATTGGATAGGCTGCAGATCCTAGTTAACCAACAGCCTACTTTCTCCTACCCACCACTAGAACTGACTTATGTCTGTCCTATGCATTCTTAAATTCCCTCACTATTTTTGACCCCATAACCTCCTCAGGAAGGCCGTTCCATACATCCACCACCCTATCCGTGAAAAAATACTTCCTCATGTATACTTATTAAGCTCTTTTAGTCTCTCTTCATATGGCTTCTGGTGCAGACCCCACACCATTTTAGTTGCCCTCCACTGTACTGCTTCCATCCTGTCTATGTCCTTGCGGAGATGGGGTCTCCAGAACTGCACACAGTACTCCAAATGGGGTCTCACCAACTGTCTGTACAGAGGTATAACAACTTCCTGTTTTCTACTGGTGATGCCTCTCCCTATGCATCCCAGTATCCCCCCAGCCCTCCTTACTTCCTTCTTTCTCACATTGCTTGCCTACCTTTAGGTCATCTGATATGACTACCCACAGGTCCCTTTCCATTTTTGTTGTTGTTAATACCAATAAGTTTCCATCTTACCAGACTTTTATTTATTTACTTATTTATTTGAAATGTATTATACAAAATAAACAAGTGGTGTCCAAATGGGTTCCTTTCCTGATGTGACTTGGAGGAAGAAGGAACTTGGATCGTCAAGAAAAATGAATATACAAAACAATACAGGGTAAAGAAAAAAAAATACAGAGGTAATTATATATGGGTTCAAAGTAAAATGGTTATGAGCAATGAATGCCAAATGGATCGGTATACAAGGCCTCAGAGGGGTTGAATAACAAAGACACAACATTGTGGCCATACACAACATTAGAGTCGATATTATATACTTGGACAGAATGACCAATCCCAATTACAGAGGCCTTAGGAAAAGACTGGTGGTTATCTTGAGTACAGCTGTGACATGTCAGAGGGGCTTTGCAATACTTCTTGAACAGGGTTTTTGCAGACTGGATGCTGGAAGAGGAAGTTAGTAAATGGGAGGGAAGGCTATTTCATATGTTTGCAAGTCTGTGTCTGATTGAGGCTTGACCAAAATTATGCCTGCACTGAGGAATGAGGAGTCAATGGTGGTTCTCCAACCATTTTATCCTTCCATATGGATTTAAGTTGGGTTTTGTCTAAAGGATTATAGGTCTAATAAAAATAAAAAAACAATCTTTCTGTAACTAGGCAGATTCTTTCTGTCTGCAGACACATCAAAGGTTGCTTCTAGGTACTGGAAAAAGAGACTTTTGTAACATTGCCACTTTGCTCTCTTCTCAAGACAGTTGCTATAGCCTTAAATAACCCTTTCAATTCTTTCTTCTATACCTCCTATATCTCCTCCCTCCCCTATCCTCTCACCTCTGCAAGGTCAGTGTTTAGACAGGCCATTGTAAACGTGTGTGTGTGTGTGTGTGTGTGTGTGTATTTGTGTGTCAATATAAATAAATTCTATATAGCTATTTTTTCATATATATATATATATATATATATATATATATATATATACACACACACACACACACACACACACCTCTGTTGTCCTTTTGGTCTTTTATCTGCTTGCCACATTGTCTGTTATGCAATCTGCCTATCGTCCAGCATTAATGAAGTCTCCTAATTAGGAGCAGGGGAGTCCCACAAGGAGATCTCTATGGCCGTACATGCGCCTCTGGCAGGCAAAAGTCACTGGCTACAAGCACAGCAGGTAAGTAAGAAAAACAACCACAATATGAAAGGTAAAATATAAACATGTTTTAATAACAGAAGCGCAAATAGGAAAAGAAAAAAACACTAACTGAACTGATTTAATTCTATGTTCTTAAACTAGAACCACAGTTCAACAGCTCTGCTTTATCCTGAGCCAGAATTTCCTTTAAAGGCATTTAGATCGCCATTCACTTTTGACTACAACCCTAAGCTGGGGTCAGATATACAGATGGAACAAGAACAGCAATAGAATCATTTCCCAGGCTTTGACCCATCCCATCCATTGAAGGTGGACAAATCACCAGACCCTGATGGAGTACATCCAAGGTACTAAAGGAACTGGCTGAGGAGCTAGCAGGACCACTGGTAGACCTATTTAATAGTTTACTTGAGACAGGCATAGTACCACAGGACTGGAGAACAGCACATGTAATGTTGCTTCACAAAAACAGTCCCAAGGATGACCCAGGGAATTACAGACCAGTCAGTCTGTCCTCCCTTGTGGGCGAACTCATGGAGACCATACTAAAGGAAAGGTTGGTGGAATACCTAGAGGAGCATGGTCTCCAGGATGCAAGGTAGCATGGGTGATCATGTCAAACAAATCTGATTGACTTCTTTGACTGTGTCACTAAGACAGTAGACAGGGGTCAAGTGGTAGACATCCTCAATCTTGATTTCAGCAAGGCCTTTGACTCTGTGACCCACGAAGGTTGATCAGGAAGTTGGTGGATCTTGGGGTTGGGGAAAAGTTGGCCAGATGGGTGGAAAACTGGCTGAAGGACTGAACCCAGAGGGTGGTTGTGGGGGGAGAGTTATCTGGTACAATATAGGTAACCAGTGGGGTCCCTCAGGGCTCGACGCCGGGGTTGGTGTTGTTCAATGTCTTCATCAATGACACTGGAGATGGCATTAAGGGCAAAATGTGCCTATTCATGGATGACACCAAGCTCTGTGGGACAGTGGATACAGCTGAAGGAATACAGGACCTACAGGAAGATCGGGAAAAGCTAGGGAGGTAGTCCAGGATCTGGCAGCTTGGCTTCAATGCCAAGAAATGCAAAGTTATGCATTTTGGAGCCAAGAATCCTAGAATAGAGTACTACCTGGGTGGAGTCAGAGTATCTGCATCAGAGGAGGAGGAGAAGGACCTGGGAGTGATGATCACTAGTGACCTGAAGCACTCCACGCAGTGCAAGAAAGCAGCAGCAAAGGCAAACAAGATGCTGAGATGCATATCTAGGGGGATCAGTAGTAGGAGAGAGGAGGTTATACTGCCCTTGTACAGGTCACTGGTAAGGCTGCATCTAGAGTATGGAGTTCAGTAATGGTGCCCACACCTCAAAAAGGACATTAACCTGCTGGAGAAGGTCCAGAGAAGGGCTACAAAGATGATAGCTGGTCAGTAGGATAAGGCATATGAGGCAAGATTGAGGGCATGGAACATGTACTCCCTGGAAGACAGGAGAGAGAGAGAGTGGACATGATTTTACCTTCAAGTACCTGAATGGGATAAATGAGGTTGATAAGGAGAGCCTCTTTAAGCTGGGTGGCTACCATAACATGAGGGGGCACAGTCTTAAGCTGGAGGGTGGGAGGTTTAGGAGGGAGGTCAGGAAGTGCTTCTTCACAAAGAGGATAGTGGACACATGGAATGCACTGCCAGAAGAGGTAATCTCATTTAAGACAGTGGGCAGCTTTAAGAGAGAGGCTGGGACAGGTATAGGGGGAGGGTAAGGGTCATGGGTAGGGAGGATGGGATGAGTGAGGAGAGGGGACAGGGACAGTAGCTCAAGCTGTGGACCCTGCAACATGAGCAGACTTGACAGATCAAATGGCCTTCTTCTGCTGGCTTCTTCGTATGTTTGTATTCTTCCTGATTCATCCCCTCCCCTGTTACTCCACCAGAACTTTCTGGGAAAAACTGTCAAGCCCTACCTTCTATAATTTGGCAGAGGCTGGTACTGTGCAGAATATTTGTATGCATTTACATTGGCCGATGGCTTCTTTAGGTGAAACCACAATAGTGCTCAACATCATGTTCCATCATTTCTAGTCATGTTTTATTTATTTATTTATTGAAATCTTGGAATTACAACCCTTTGAGTCAAAGACTCTTTTGCAAAGTCTCCACGTCAGAATACGTTTTAATACTACTGTCATGAGGCTGTAAGTGATGAATAGACACAATGATTGGGAAATGTACAGCAATTAAAGCATTAGTGCATTACAGTAGTGAGCATTGTGACCTATACTTGTTTATTCTATTTTAGATTGCCCCTTATCTCCTGACTTGTATGATACCTGCTTTTTCCAATGTTGAGTCGACTTTAGCACTTTTTTCTAATTTAAATAGTAAAAGGAGCACTACCTTTAATCTAGCTGGAACCTGGTTTTCATCAGAATTCTCAGCTGTTTCTGTTCACCAGTTGTTCTATAAACTTAGGAAGTAGTGTCTACTACAAGCTAGTTCATTATAATTACAAGAAAAGTAATCTTAACAAACAGGTGTTCCAAAACAAGAGAGAATACTGACGAAACCTGCTCTGAGCCATATTAAAAGGAGTCCTCCTTTTATTATTTCAACTGTTAAACAAGCATTTGTCAATGCCGAATGTTGCTTGCTTCTATGTGCTGTTTAGGTATTTGGAAGTCATTGGAGTGCAAATATTGAAATTTTGCGAACTTATGAGCGTGCGTAGGAACTGCGCAATGCATGCTCGTAAAACAGTCATTTTTAGGAATTTTTTCACCAAATTTTCAACATAGCCATTTTAAGACCTCTGCTCATGAACAGTGTCACTGTGAGTTTGTTAATGTGTCCCATACATTGAGTTTGCACACCGACTGCGCCATTGTGCGCTACATGGGCGGAAACACATTTTGGGCAGGATGTGAAAAATGACAGCTGTACTGCTCATAAGGAGGTGTGGTAAAATGGCAATGTTGAAAATCTGGAGTGGAAATACTGAAAATTCACTAAACCCTCTGACGTCATTAGGGAACTGTCGCAACACACTCGTAAACAGTCATTTTAGAATTTTTCACCAATTTTCCAACAGGCATTTTAAGACCTCTGCTCATGATCAGTGTCACTGTGATTTTCTTAATGTGTCCCATACATTGAGTTCACACACCGACTGCGCCATTGTGCGCTACATGGGCGGAAACATGTTTTGGGCAGGATGTGAAAAATGACAGCTGTACTGCTCATGAGGAGGTGTGATAAAATGCCAATGTTGAAAATCTGGAGTGAAAATATTGAAAATTCGCAAACTTACGAGCGTGCGTAGGAACTGCGCAATGCACGCTCGTAAAACAATCATTTTTAGGAATTTTTTCACCAAATTTTCAACATAGCCATTTTAAGACCTCTGCTCATGAACAGTGTCACTGTGATTTTCTTAATTTGTCCGTACATTGATTTCGCACACCGACTGCATCATTCTACGCTGCAGGCAGAAACACATTTTGGGTGAGATGTGAAAAATGACAGCTGTACTGCTCATAAGAAGGTATGGTAAAATGGCAATGTTGAAAATCTGGAGTGAAAATATTGAAATTTCGCGAACTTACGAGCCTGCGTAGGAACTGCGCAACACACACTCGTAAAACAGTCATTTTTTGGAATTTTGGCACCAAATTTTCAACATGGGGTTTTTGGGACCCCTTCTCATGAATGATGTCACTGTCATGGTGGTATTCCGGCCTGAAGGGTGATTTCGCAGTCACTGCGCAGTCACTGCACGAAATCACCCTTCGGGCCTGAATAACGCCATGACAGTGACATCATTCATGAGAAGGAGTCCCAAAAACCCCATGTTGAAAATTTGGCAAAAATTCCAAAAATGCCTGAGATATGCAACAAAGTTGAAAACCCCTATCTAGCCCATTATACAGCTTACCGGCATTTCCTCAGTTAGCGGTCGGCTTTGAAGAGTGCAGACGTGTTCCCGGTCCACGAAGATCGTCGCACGAGTCCAGAGGTAAATATGGGGTGAGAGGGGTGTGGGAAGGCTGGGTGCGCGAGTGGGTGGGTGCGGGTTGTGGGGCGGGAGACAGCGCAGCGGAGACGTTTTTGTTTTACAGGTTTAAAAAAAAAGCGTTGTGGGATGTTTGCCATGCTGGGTGGGCTCCCAGTGTGGCACAAGGATGTTGGGAGGCGTTCAGCCGGCGAGATTAGGCACCCCGTTGCATAGGACTGCTTGCCATGCTGGGGTGGGCTCCCCAGAGTGGCACCTACTACTGGGGGACTCAGCTCAGCTGAGCGGGATTGGGCACCCGTCGGCTATACAGTCGTCTTGGGAGCGCCGCCTGCCGGTGGGGGGGAGCTGCGGCGTGAGCAGCCTCTTATCTGTGCTCACTGGGCGTAGCTCCCCTTTCAACTGTATGCCACTGCATTTTGGAGGCGTGTCATAGACAGCTCCAAAATGCATTGGCTTACAGGGGCCACGCCTGCCAGCACACTGACTGAATTGGAGGAGGAGGTGACACACCTCCGAAATCTCTGATGATGGCACTATGTTTCGTGCACATGCGTGCAAGCAACATAAAAACTGATAAAGCAGATTCAAATGTGGGAAAGAAGGGTATAGTACAAGTCAGGAGATAAGGGGCAATCTAAAGTAGAATAAAAAAGTATGGGATACAATGTTCACTGCTATCATGCACTGCTGCTTTTAATAATTCACACTGATGTCTCTGTCTATACTTGCCAGTTCCTGTCTGAAGGTGCTCACTGACATGACTAAACATGAAGGAATATGACACTGAGGACTACAGTAGGTCCCTCTTGTAAGAGATAACCTAATTCCAGGCACATCATGATGCTTATAGTGGGCCCTGTCTTTGCACTCTAGTCTATTCATTCCTGAACCAGTGCCTCTCTCTTTTGTCTGTATAAATGAGCCCTACCGCAAAATATTGGTCCTTCTATTCCAAGCTGGGTCACAAGCAATCTTGCTGCTTGCATTCTAAACAGAGGGAAGTCCTTCATGCTTAGAAAAATGAATATGCAGCTAGGCCATTGAGGAACAAAAAAAACAACAACTGAGGTTTTAGACTCTAAAATAATTTTATAGATACACTTCAGGAGAAAAAAATTGTCACATGTATACTATTATTTTATTTCTGTTTTCCTTGGGGCTATTTGCTGCTGTTTAATATCTTCAAGGTTTTTTATTCTTCCTCACCTCATTCACCAGTGGCCTTGAACTGTACCATTTATTTTGTTTTGGCTTTTTTCTCTGACTGCCTGCTGCTGTTGGGGTGCTCAGCCCCATACCCACACAGCCACATTCCTAATTTTTTTTCTGTTTTATATAAATTTTGTTTGCTTTTTTATGCCTTTTCCTCTTTATCTCAATCACCAGCAGCCTTTTCATGGACTACCTGCTGCTAGTTGTGCTCAAGCTTGCTAGCCTGGCCACATAAATGTGCTCCTAAGCTGCAGGTATTTAATTTTCCTTCTATTTAATCTAAGGTTTATTTGCTTGTTTTTTTATTTCTCCCATCATCTCAATCACTAGTAGACATTTTTTGTCTAATTGCTGGCTGCTGTTAGGGCTCAGTTGTGCCTGCCTAGCCACATAGTACCCCCCATGGTCCTCAAGCAGCAAGATATGTTTTGTTGTCCTTCTTGTTCTTTGATTTTTCTTTATTAGTTTGGAGAACAAAACAGAAAAGTTTCTCTCCATTTTGCTGCTGTCACACTAGTTTTATTTATTTAAAATGTGGTAACCGAGAAAGGCACACTGAGCTGAGGCTCATTTCCAGGTGTGGCCCGGGGAAAGGGAATACAGATAGCAATACTTACAGTATGAGCATTATTTGAACAAGCAAAAACAATACAGAGTCAAATACAATTTAAGGTCAGCTAACAGAGGGACCTGAACACTGTATTACAAAACAATTGATCAGCACTATGCAGTAAATTGTAACATACAAAATATAAGATTTATCAGCTGATGCAGGCTACAAGGGATTCGTAAACAGGGATAGTGAATTAACAGTTGGCAGAGGCAAGGAAGAGAGACTATGATTCTGTATTAGAGTGCTGTGTGCTCATACCCACCTTTAATAGTATCAGTATGAGCTAGTATACAGCAGGTTTATAGGGGTAGACAGCTGGAGGCGGATATGTGTGATGCCGGTCTATAAATGTATTCTTTAACTAGTTTCAATATTAACTGCTATACAGCAAGCCTATTGGGGAAAAGCATATATTCTGCTGATTTTGCATTAAGTGGCAGAGGGCTGCTGGGACCTGTAGTCCACATAGCTGTTTGGTGGACTACTGCTCTAAAGCACACTGGGAGATCACTCTGTGCATTTTTAACTAAAAGATATAACAGTCAGCTTTTTATCATCTTGACCAGGGTCTGGTTGGGACTCAGGCAAAGCTACACTAAGTCTATAGTGTTTTAATATTTTAACATTAGTAGTGCAGGCAGCGGAGATTAAACTTGGACCAGCACTTCCGGGTTACACCCTATTTCCAGGAGGTCCCCTGTGAGCATAGGTGAGCATGGAGTGGATGCCGACATGGACAGAGGCGGTGTCTGCTGTGTCTGCTGGTGAGGTGGATAGGTGGACGAACTCTGGTTGAATTACTAGGATAACTCAGACTGGTGGGTTCCTAAACTTGTTCAGCATTTATTTTTGTTTCATTCTAACCATAGCCTCTGGTTCAAATCTTGCAACTCCTGTTAACTATCTAAGCTCCAAGTTTGCAAGTTGAATGACTTTTAATAAACTAAGAATATCAACTTAAGTGAAGGTTTTTGGAATGTGGGGACTGCGGGATGTTCATAAAGGGTAATACAGTTCAAAGCCATATGGAATTTGTGTGCAGCAAGTGCATATATATATATATATATAGTCCTTGGAGGAAGAAGTGAGATCATTAAGAAAGAAAATAAAAGAAAATTTGGGTACTGAGCAACCTGAGGCAAATATAGACAGTGGGCCAGATATTCAAACTGCGCTATTTTGTGGAGCAAGCCCTTGCGCTGCACAAAATAGTTGCACAGAGGTTTGGCCAGAGCGATATTCAAAGGACTTGCGCCCTTGAGCAACTCCTTTGAATATCACCCCCCGGCCACAGCCACTGTGCATGGCGCAGTGGAACTTGTGCCTCTGCAAGTGGTCAGAGTGGAGCATTCAACTTGCGGTGGCGCAAGTACCATTGCTCCATGCGTAAAATCCCGATATTCAAAAGGTGACATGCAAATGGAGCCATAATCATGCAAGGAAATAGGGGGGTCCATTTGCATCTGATTATGGCCCCATTTGCATGCCATTAGCATGCAGGTGCGCTGATCCCCGAGGACTTGCGCCTGGCGCCCTGCTAGGCAGCAGCCATCGGGGACCAACGCCCCCTGCAGCCCGATCACAGGCAAAAGAGTGTAAAATCCCCCCACCACCCCCACTGGCCTTGATCGCAGGCATAGCTAAACCCCCAGCCTCCAACACATCCCTGGTGGTCCAGTGGACCGACAATCTCGATCGCTGGATGGAGTGCCAAACCCCCCATCTCCCGAATATATCCCTGGTGGTCCAGTGGACTGATAAGCCCGATCGCCAGCTGAAGTAATGAAACACACCCCTCCCGAACATATCCCTGGTAGTCAGTGAACCGCTAAGCCCGATCGCGGGCTGAGTAATGAACCCCTCCGAGACATATCCTATTGGTCCAGTGGACCGATAAGCCGATGAGGCTGAAGTAATTAACTTGAACATATCCCTGGGGACCTAGTGTCCCCACCCCTACCCCCAAGCCCACCCCGCTCCCCGGCAGCGGCGTCACGGCAGCATCCCACCTGCCCTACCGCCCGCCGCCCACCGACTGACTGCCCAGTAGTGCTGCACACCCATTGGTGCAGGCAAGAGCCAATGGGCGTGCAGCCCATACCATACAAGACAGTCCAGATTTGCGAATGAATACATTTATTCACAAAACTGGACTGTCATTATAATATGGAAACTGCATTGGCCTCTTGCTTCTCGCAATGCAGCCTACTGGGAGGTCAATCGGCGAGCGGCACAGGCAGAAATGAGATACTGCCGCCGCCGGCTGCCGGAAAAATGTGAAACTTAAATAAATAAGTGAGGTGAGGTCTGAGGATGTCAGGGGTTGATTACTCGGTCCCGCGATCAGGCTATCGGGTCCACTGAACCACCGAGATATGTTCGGGGAGGGGGTGTTGTACTTCAACCAGCGATTGGGCATGTCGATCCACTGGACCACCAGAGATATATTCGGGAGGTGGGGTTTAACTCCATCCGTGATCGGGATTATCGGTCCACTGGACCACAGGGATGTGTTGGGGGAGACAGTACTGCCCGTGATCCGGGCTGGTGGGGGTTTAAGCTATGCCCACGATCGGGCCAGTGAGGGGTGGAGGGGATTTTACACTCTTTGCCTCAATCAGGCTGCAGGGGCACAGGGAGTGGGTTGAGGGCCAACACAGGTGGCAGCTGCTGTGTTGCACCCTGCAATGCAGCAGCTCACCTGTGGTGGCCCTCGACTGATCCTTTTTGCCTCAAAGTTGTGCAGGCGCAGGTTGAGGGTTGCACCTGCACAACTCTGCACAGCCCGGCTGAATATCGGGCTGTGCAGTTTATTCATGGTTTCTCCCCCTCCAGTTCAGCATGCATTCATTTGCATTGCGCTGTTGCTCAGCATGTTTTCTGTGGTGCAACTGCCTCCTGCTGAATATCGCAGAATGGAGCAAGTTCGGACTTGCGCAGGCGCAACCCTATTGCGCATGGTGCAACCCTTTTGAATATCTGTCCCAGTATCTTTAATGCAGTGTTACATGCCAAACCAAGGGACGATATAGACAGGGACATTGGAGGGGATCATGTGAATGAGGGGAAGGACTCAAATGACATACCTGGTTTAGAAACGAAAGTGGTGCAAACAGGAGAAAATAGGAAAATCGGAGATGAGGATGGCTGTTTACTGATGAAACCAGGCCAGATTCACCGGATTCATTACCAGTGTGGACAATTGTTGGAAGGGGGAAAAGGGTTAAATGAGGGAGAGTGGCAGAAGCTCATACATTGTCATTGGCAAACTCTTTTTAGTCACTAGCACAACTGGAGGAGGCAGATGCCATGAATATGAATGAGACTGCACAAGCATCTGCTATAGTAATTGCAAGTATAGCACAAGGGTCAGCCCAAAAGGGTGGTACTGAAAGAAATGCTGAGAAAAATGGGGACAGGAGGTGATAACTGCAGGAATGTGGTGGTTATAGAAGACTCAGTTAAAAGGCACACTGGCAGTATAATATGCAGAAGGAAAAAGGACAGGGTTACTGTATAATTTGCAATGTAAGGAATATGATTGATGGCTTGCTGCAAGGCTCAGGAGATAAGCCAGTAGTAGTCCTACATGTAGGGACCAATGATATTGGCAACAGGCTAGATGATGATATTAAGACAGACTTTTCTGAAGTGGGGCACTATTTGAAGGATAAAAACTGTAAGGTACTGCTATCAGAGACCTTACAGGTGCATAGAGCAGGTGTAGGTAGAACAAAAGCAATTGTGAAGATTAATTACTGGTTGCAAAACTGGGCAACAGAGGAAGGTCATGATTTTATTTACCACTGGGAGGTGTTTAACAATAGACGTAGTGTGTACAGGAGGGATGGCCTCCACCTAAACTGAATAGTGGCAAGAATGCTGGGAGAGAGACTAAATAATAATAATAATAATAATCTTTATTTATGGTGCGCCTTTCAAAATTCAAGGTGCAGAACATAGTTAAAATCAAATCAGAATAAAACATCATAATAAAATCAATAACATAGATAACATCAAACCATGTCGGCACCATCCCCAAGTGCCTTAATCCACAAAAAGGATTTCAGTGCTTGTTTAAAACCCCCCACAGTCATGCACTCTCTAATCCAATGGGGTAGAGAATTCCAGAGGGTTGGCGCCACGAACATAAAAGGCCGGGCGCCGTAAGATTTTAAAACTACCCTCGGAATCTCCAGCAACCCCTCGTTGGCCGAGCTGAGCGGTCGCTCCGGGAGGTAAGGAACCAGAAGCTCTTTCAGGTAGTCAGGGCCCAAACCATGTAGGGCTTTGTAAGTCAGTAAACCAACTTTAAAGGTGATCCACCACTGAACCGGCAGCCAGTGCAGTTCCCGCAGCACCGGTGTAATGTGGGAAGAATGAGGCATCCCCGTTAACAACCGGGCTGTGGAATTCTGCACCAGCTGAAAGTGGTGGATATCAACCCCTGGAAGCCCAAAGTAAAGGGAATTGCAATAATCCAAATGCGAGGTCACAAAGGCGTGGATCAATGTAGGCAGGTCCCCAGATGGAACAAGGTGCTTGAGCCTAGCGATGTTCCTCAGATGGTAAAAAGATAACTTAATGACGGCTGACACCTGAGCACGTAGTGTCAGCTGATCATCAAGAATCACCCCTAGGTCACGCACCTGTTCAGAGATAGGGAGCTCAACATCCCCCAGGAATACATCTGTGTGATGGTTTGCCCCCCACCCCCCATCCGGCGACCAGGGTCCACAACCATCACCTGCGTCTTCCCAGAATTCAACTTCAGCCAGCTGGACCTCATCCAACCTTGGATTTTGCCAAGGCAGTTATTAAACACAGAGAGTGCTCCATTCCGATCTGGTGTGAAAGACAGTTAGAGCTGGGTATCATAGGCATAACAGTGAAACTCCAGCCCATACCATCTTACAATGTTTCCGAGGGGAAGCATGTACATCACGAACAACATGGGAGACAGCACTGAGCCCTGAGACACCCCACATGACAGAGAGGTAGGATCGGAGGAAAACACCCTTGAGACCCCCTCTGAGTTCTACCGGTGAGGAAAGAAATAAACCATCTATGAACCAAACTTGAAAGCCCACAGATGACTCTCAAGCATTCAAGCAGCACCCCATGGTCTACAGTGTCAAATGCTGATGACAGATCCAACAGGACCAAAATGGACCATTTTTTCTGGTTTCTCGCCATCCGGAGATCATTGAGCACCCAAACCAGCGCAGTCTCGGTGCTGTGCGTCTTTCAAAAACCTGATTGAAGAGGGTTGTAGATGCTATGGATGGTCAAATGGTTGTCCAACTGAGCAGCCACTACTTTCTCAATTACCTTCCCCATGAAGGGAAGGTTCGAGATAGGCCTATAGTTTGCGAGGGAGTCAGGGTCCAAAGAAGCCTTCTTCAGCATTGGTGTCACCACTGCCTCCTTCAGGGAGCAGGGGTGCTCACCAGAGTCTATGGAGCACCAGACTATCCTCGCCAGAACCAGGATGATAGTCTCCCCACAGCCCATAATCAGGGCTGTAGGACCCGGGTCTAAACTACAGCATGTAGTGCTCTTACCCTGGACAATCCTCATAACATCCTAGATTTCCGGCCTTTCAAAGGAACTCCAGGAAAAAAGAGGGAGTATGACCGGGGGCTGGTCTACGGCAATTCCCATAGAGAGTGCTGCACGGGTCTCGGCCCTGATGTCGCCACCTTATCTGCAAAGAACCGAGCAAGCTCCTCACACTGCAGTTGTGAAAAGGCTCTACGAACCTGTAGACAGACTGGGTTGCACAGTCTGTTCACAGTTCGAAAGAGCTGGGCCGGTCAGTTCTGAGCAGCAGCAATTTCCCCTGATAGGAATACTGCCTTCTTACGAGCAATTGCTGACTGATAGAGTTGATAGTGCTCTAGTAGTCTAAGATGGTCGGCATCTAAGCCAGATTTCCACCAGCACCTCTCTAACCTGCGTCCTAGTTGCTGCATCTCCCTCAAGTCTCCATCAAACCATGGGGACCGAGAGTGAAGAAAGATAGGATGCACACAGATTGGGGCAATGGAATCCAGAGCAGAGGTAATGGCCTTGTTATAGGCCAGAACCAAAACCTCCGGATCCAAGCTCATCACAGGAAATTCTGCTAGATCAAGTACCACAGTTAGACCATTGGGAGTCACATCCAGTAAAGGGCAGTACTTGACCATCTCCACAGGGGTGGGCCTACACAGGGAGGTGCAAAAATTGAATCTCACAGTGTGATGGTCAGACCATCTGACAGGTTCCACCCCCACGTTGGAATGGCCATATTTATGAGTGGCAGAGGTAACCACCTGTGAAAGACCCAATGAATTCATCAACTGGAGGAAGTGCTGTCCAAATTACGAGAGTTCATCGTCGATCCAAGCATTAAAGTCACCCAGCACCATCAACCTGGGGGACTCCAACACCAGGTCAACGATGAAGTCTGCCACTTCCTTAAGGAATAGCTTCTCATATCCAGGTGGACAGTAGACAAGAGCCAGTCTATAGCCCCCACCTGCCACGATGACACATTCGAATGATCTGGTCTCCTCAACTGGAACACTAGTGAGATCCAATTCAGTCTTAAAACAGACTGCAACCCCCCCCACCCCTGCAATCCAATCTCGGATGGTGTTTCACCGAATACCCAGTTGGAACCTTGAAAAATATTTAAACTAGGTCCTCAGGGGCATGAGGATGGGGTGTCTGACAATGCAACTTCAACTAACTTTATACATGACAGAAATCAGAATCACAGTCCTTTTATGGGGAACTATGGTAACACAACAAATAGCTATGGGCAGACTAGATGGGTCTTGTGGTCCTTATCTGCCATCAACTTCTATGTTTCTAGTTAGTGGAGTTAGAAGGTGCAACTTGCATTGAAAGTATGGGAACATGGTGGACCAGGGATGACACGTGGAGCAGAGAATTGAAGGGGTACAATCTATTCCAGAAAGACAGAGTAGACTGAATTCATGGTGGTGTGGCTCTATATTAATACTGGCCTTTGGGATGAAGAAACAATGCATGCATCAAGTAACCCACAAAATGAAACCATATGGGTCAAAATAGGTGCCAATAATCATGATTATATTATTTGGGGCATTAGCTAGAGACCACCTACCCCTGAGGAGCCAGTGGATGAAGAGCTTTTCAGAGAAATTGAGAATGCTATGAGAAAAAGAAATGTGGGGCTCGATTCAGAAAGGTTGACACAGATCTTGTGGCAAGCTTTGCATCAAATCCTCAGCTGTGCCAAAAATATTGATGCAGCTTGCACCAAATTCAGAAAGGTTGCATGCATTTGTGACAGTTTCCCTACTTTATTTATTTTCTTATTTATTTAAAAGTTTAACCAGGAAGTACATACTGAGCTGAAACAGCTCATTTCCAGATGTGTCCTTGGGGAGATGGGAGTAGGAGATAGCTAACAATAAAAAAATAACAAGGTAAAATATGATAATATAGTTTTACAAGCAGAATCATACATATTACAGGCAGAATAGTAAATTAAGGCATCTAGAAAATAACATGCACTTTCATATATATATTTATATAGAAAAGGAAAATAGCAGAACAGTAAGACGAGGGCAAGACTAGAGAATGGAGAAAAAGTAGAAGGGTCACAAGCAGTTGCAGGTAGGATGACAAAAGTCAGAAAGAAGAGACTTCAGGGAGGAAGGAGAAGAGGCAGAATGGATAGGAAGGGGAAGTGAGGACCAAAGTTTTGGAAAGCAGTAAGAAAAAGTCAATTGGCCAACAATAGATTTTCTACAAGGAAAAGAGAGAGAATGGAAAGTATTGTTGTGGAGAGGGTAGTAGGAGGAGGAAGAAGGAGGGGAAAGAAGGGATTTGAGATAAGAGGGAAGAGTGCCGAACCAGAATTTGGATAAAAAAGAGACACAATAGGAAAGGCGCCTAGCATTGAGAGAGGGGAGAGAAAGGCAAGGCAAGGAAAGGCACATTTATTTCTATGGTGCCCAATCCCTGAGGCTCTGCGTGCCTTACATAAAAGCAGGTAAGGAAATACAAAAGTAAAGAAAACACATGCAACATACATACAATATGCATACTGTAAATATTTAAAACTATAAATATAGTACTATAATAACAGAGTTGGATCTAAAATTAAATTAGCTCTGGTCAGTCAAGGACATCAGGGAAGGTCAGACAAAAAAAGATGAGCATTTAAAACCTTTTTAAACATCTCAACTGCTGGGGCATCCCTCACAGAAGCTGGGAAAGAATTCCAAAGGGCCGGTCTGGCAACTTCAAAAGCACTGTCTCAGAGCTGAGAAAAGAGAACATGGTGAGTACGAGAGGAGCAATCTAAAACAAAGTGGCAGAAAGAATGAAAAAGAGGGTTCAGTCTGGCAAGGGAGGATTTAGGGGCACTACTGTAGACTAAATCACCATAGTCAAAAATAGGAAGGATAATTTTTTGGACAATTTCTCTGCTGGCAGGGAGCAGTATAGTTGCTTTATTCCTGTACAAAGCACCAAGCTTAGGGTGAAGCTTTTGTTGAATTGCATCAATGTGCACAGAGAAATCAGGATGCCAGCCAAGGTAGACCCAGAGGTACTTAAGGGAGACAACATATTCAATATTAGCACCATTGAGGGATTAGAGCAGTGCAGAAGGACTTTGTAGAATTGGGAAGGGGCCTAAGACAAGTAGCACACACAGTATCCTTCTCAGAGGTGCTGCCTGTCAATGGCATGAGTGAGGCTAGGGTACTTTGCACCATGCAGTTTAATCAATGGTTGGAAAAATGGTGTGGAGCACAGGGGTTTGACTTCATTGGGGACTGGGGTTCCACCTGGAGGGACACCAGTCTATACTGGCAGGATAGTCTGCATCTGTCCAGGAAGGGAACACGTCTTTTGAGCAATTGGTTTAAATGCTTTATTGGTAAGCTTTTAAACTAGTCAAGGGGGGAGGCACTGATAAGCAGCAGGAAAATCCCAGCCTCTCCCTACAAAACAGGGTACTAAATGAGAAAAAGTCCGAGGTAGAAAGGTCAGTGGGGGATGCTGCAACAGAAGGTAAAGCCATCAAAAAATGGAGAGCAATGAGTACCAATGCCTGTAGTCTGAGTAACAAGCATCCTGAATTAGTGGCCTTGATGGAGGAGGAACATCTGGATATCATGGCAGTCACAGAAACATGGTACACACAAAACCACGACTGGGACGTAAACATACCAGGATACACTATCTGCAGGAGGGACAGGGAGGGTAAAAGAGGAGGAGGAGTAGCACTTTACATAAGGGAAGGAATCAAAGCAATAGAACAAAAGGGAAAACAGGGAGGAGAAGAAGCACTGTGGGTAAATTTGGAGACCAGCAATGGCACCACAATCCGCACAGGGGTTGTATACAGACCCTTCTCAGGGAGGAAATGGACAAGGAAATGATAGAAAGTATACCTAGAATGGCAGAAAAGGGGAGATATTGCTGATGGGTGATCTAAATATGCCAGATGTTAACTGGGTGCAGTTGCAGCAGCCACTTCGAAGAGTGGGGTTATTCTAGATACCCTACAGGGGGCATGCCTTAGACAACTAGTATTGGAGCCCACTTGAGAGGGAGCAATCTTAGACCTGGTTCTCTCAAATGGAGATAAAGAGAGGATCACAGATGTAGAAGTGGGTAGCCATCTGGGAACTAGCGACCATCGAACAGTATGGTTCACAATAAACACAGCAATAGAGTCAAGCCATACAAAGGCAAAAGTACTGGACTTTAGGAGGGCTGACTTTGCCAAAATGGGTGAGTGCCTAAGGAAAGCACTAGCAAATGGGCAGGAAGGAGGGGTGGAAGAACAATGGGGAATAATAAAAACTGCCATCACAGAGGAAACAAGCCCTTGTGTGAAGCAAATTAACAAAACAAAATGATGTAAGAAACCACTATGGTTCTCAAAGGAAGTGGCAGTGAAGGTTCAAGAGAAAAAAGAAAGCATTCAGGAAGTACAAGGAATCACAGAAGGAGCAGGACAGAGAACTGTATCAGTTAAAGCAAAAGGAAACTGGGAAGGCAGTCAGAACAGCAAAGGCCCAAACCGAGGAAAAGATAGCCAACTCAGTTAAGAAGGGGGATAAAACCTTTTATAGGTACATCAGGGAGCGAAGGAAGACCAAGGGAGGGATAGTGAGGCTTAATAAAGGGGAGGGAGGGTGGGCAGAGGGTGACTGTGAAAAGGCAGAGATACTAAACAAATATTTTTGATCAGTATTTACAAAGGAAGAGGGGGAGGTACCTAAAACAAACAGTAGAAACACTCTGGATACAGAAGTTGATTCCAGCCCATTTACAGAAGAAACGGTTCTGAAAGAACTCTTAAAACTGAAGGTGAACAAAGCAATGGGGCCTGATGGGATTCATCCCAGAATTCTAAAAGAACTAAGGGTAGAACTAGTGACACCACTGACTACCCTCTTTAAGAAATCATGGGAGGATGGGGTGGTACCCGAGGACTGGAGGAGGGCATATGTGATTCCCCTTCACAAAAGTGGGAGCAAGGCAGAAGCAGGAACTACAGACCTGTTAGTTTAACCTCAGTGGTAGGGAAAATGATGGAATCACTTCTGAAGGAAAGAATTGTCGAGTATCTAGAGGCCAGAGGGGCACAGGACCCAAGGCAGCATGGATTCACAGCGGGAAGGTCATGCTAGACAAATCTGATAGGTTTCTTTGACTGGGTAACCAAAGTAGTAGATCAGGGAGGGGCTGTGGACATGGCTTACCTAGACTTTAGCAAGGCATTTGACACAGTCCCACACAAAAGATTAATATACAAGTTAGTCAGCCTGGGAGTGGGTCCCAAGATGACAGCCTGGGTAAAGAATTGGCTGGAGAATAGGACACAGAGAGTAATAGTAAATGGAGTCCACTCTGAAGAAAGGGGGGTTACTAGTGGGGTACCACAGGGTTCAGTATTAGGACCGGTCCTCTTCAATGTCTTTATAAGCGACATTGCAGAGGGACTGGAAGGAAAAGTATGTCTCTTTGCAGATGACACAAAGATCTGCAACAGAGTTGATGCACAAGGTGGGGTGGAAAGGATGAGAAGGGACTTGGCAAGGTTAGAGGAATGGTCAAATGTATGGCAGCTTAGATTCAATGCTAAGAAGTGCAAGGTAATGCACCTGGGAAACAAAAACCCAGGGGAAGAGTACACAATGGGGGGTGAGATACTAACAACAATAACAATGGAAAGGGACCTGGGGGTAGTCATATCAGATGACCTAAAGGTGGGCAAGCAATGTGAGAGGGCAGCAAGGAGGGCTGGGGGATACTGGGATGCATAGGGAGAGGCATCACCAGTAGAAAACAGGAAGTTATTATCCCTCTGTACAGACAGCTGGTGAGACCCCATCTGGAGTACTGCGTGCAGTTCTGCAGACCCAATATCCGCAAAGACATAGACAGAATGGAAGCTGTCCAGAGGAGGGCAACTAAAATAGTGCAGGGTCTGCACCGGAAGTCATATGAAGGGAGACTTAAGGAGCTTAATATGTATAGCCTCGAGGAAAGGAGGGAGAGGGGGTACATGATAGAAACTTTCAAGTACCTCAAGGGAATCAACAAAGTCCAAGAGGGTAGCATCTTTCAAAAAAGAGGTATGCAAGAACAAGGGGCACAATTTGAAGATGGGGGCAGCTCAGAGGTAATTTAAGGAAGTATTTTTTCACAGAGGTAGAAGACTTGGTTTGCTGGCCAAGGCACCTAGCTTCACCTGAGCTCTTTCCTTCTAAGACTGCTTGAAAGGCAGAGTAGAGAAACTTACCAGAGCAAGGGAGAAGGATTAAGACTTAGTTTGGCTAAGCAGATTTACTGTGTGGTGGTGTTTTATTTTTTACTCACAGGGATTGCTACTGTTTGTTGTTAACATTTCATTGCTTTATTTTTCTCTTGATTCAAATTTTGTTGCTGGTATACCTTCTTCTGCATTATTACAAGGTGTGCCTACAGGTGTGTGCTAACAGATTACTGCTGTAATCTTCTGATTCAAATTGACTTTTGCAAGGTATATCTTCTGTTACTGCTTTATTTTCTCTGGAGCAAAGTGTTTCTTACAGGGTATATCTTCTCTGAAATTATTACAGGTGGTGCTTACAGGTTTTACAGTTTTATCTAACATTAGGATAAGCTTTCAGGGTTACTGCATTTGTTGTTGACTGATTGTTTCTGCTCTTACCTCCTTGTTCTTTCGTCCGTGGTTCTTCTTTTAGGCAGGGAAGGCCCAGCCACCACCCCCATCCCCAACCACCCCACGCTACACTCCTTTTATAGGGTACCACAGTTGTGACATTTCCTGTGACAGAGCAGGAAGGGGCGGATCAGTGGGGCCTCCACAAGGTGATCTCATTTACAGGGCACTAGTAATTTAACTTGTTATAACAAGTTAAACAAAGCACAATTAAACCATTACTTGCATTTTTTTTCCTTCTAATTACTCTGACTAGGTTACAAACCCAGCAACTTATTTGTAATGGATTTCATTAACTGCAGGTACTGTGGAACAATTTCAGAAGGACAGTCTTACAGGATTTAGGACACTGTCCTACATGCTGGGCCTTTGGAGATCTTAGGTCTCAGCTCCGGGCAGCATGGGCAGAGATTGCACGCCTCAAATTTCATATTGAAGAGGAAATACATTATAAGAACCACCGCCATTTCCCCAGCATCCAACAGAAAAACCTCGACGCAGAGGGTAGTTGGTCCAGGAGGTTGGCAGGTGGTTAGGAGGGAGCAAATCAGGTGCCCCATCACTCTCTGCTCTCCAACACATTACCTCCCAAAACCATATAAACACTACAACAGGTATCTGCCCCTATCTCTGAAATCAAATAAAGAGGCAGAAGACACTGCAGAGCAGGACACTGTGGCACAGGAGCTGGCACAACAATACTCACCCAAATCAGGAACCAAAACTAAACAAGCACAAAGGAAATCCAAAAACTTCTGATCATAGGAGACTCCATGATTCGGGAGTTGATACCATCTCCAGCCAGGGTGATGGTCAGATGTCTCCCAGGTACATCAGCATGGAGAGACACTGACCGCATTGCTAAAATTGTTCACAAAGCAGGAGAAAACATTGATGTCCTAGTACACATAGGGGACTATGATCTCGCCAGCCGGGTCAGTTGTGGAGACCAAGGAACACCTGACTAGGCTGGGTGACAAACTATCATCTATTTCGTCTGGCATCTCCTTCCTCTGAGATCCTGCCAGTCTGGGAGAAGGGAGCAGATGGACGGAAGGTCAGAGAAGGGGAGATAGGGGAGCTAAACACGTGGCTCAAGGACTGGTGCCAGAAAAAGGACACAGATTTGTAGGAACTGGCAACAGTTCTGGGAGCCGAAAGTTCTTTAAATTTGATGGACTGCATCTGACTAAAGAGGAGTCAGTGCATTGGGGCAGAAGTTTGGACGTCTTTGCAGAATATTTAAACTAGCAAATGGGGAGAGGGGTGCAGCACCCCATACGTCCGAATGGGAAGAACACCCTCTCCCCTCAGCTAGTGGTCAAACAGGAATTCAGCGTGGTTTGCTGCTCATTTGCATCACCAGGTAGAAAAAAGGTTTGTCTCCCATACGATGCACAGGGTAATGCCAAACTTCACCCAACAACTAACACACCAAAATCTGGCCAATGGAAAATCATGTACACAATGCTCACAGCCTGGGAAATAAGATCCCAGACCTGCAGGCAATAATGTCAGAGGCTAAACTGGACATAGTAGCAATTAGTGAGACGTGGTTTACCAGTAACCACACTTGGGAGACTTCAGTACCTGGCTATGTATTGTTCAGAAGAGACCGAGGGTGTAAAGGGGGAGGAGGGCCCTGTATGTTAATGAAAATATCAAAGCTACAGAAATTCAGAATACACATAATGAGCCAGAAGAACTGTGGGTCACCCTGGAAACAGGAAATGGGACAGCCATAAGAACTGGAGTTGTCTACAGGCCCCAGACCAGAGGGAGGACATAGACACATTACTGTTAGAGGATATACAAAACATGACAGCTAAAGGGAGGTTCTGATAATGGGAGACTTCAACATGCCAGTACAGATTGGTCAATACCAGCAGGAACATCGGCCAGAACTAGACACATAGTGGATTCCCTGCAGGGGAGGGCCTCAAACAACTGGTACAGCAACCCACAAGAGACAGGGCTATCCTAGATCTAGTACTGACTAACAAAGAAGGGATCACAGATCTCCAGGTAGAAGGTCACCTGGGGCCAGTGACCATCACATGGTATGGTTCAATTTGGCTACTACATCTAAATCATCCCATTCCAAGGCAAAAAATATGGGACTTCAGAGGAGCTGACTTTGATAAGATGGCCAACAGAGTTAAGCTAGCCCTGGCAAAAGAAACACAGGTGAGGAGGTACAGGCAAAGTGGGCAAGCATTAAGGATACAATACTTGAAGCAACATCCATTGTGTTAGACAGAAAAGGAAGTGTAAAGAAGGAAACCACTTTGGTTCTCAAATACAGTAGCAGAAAAGGTCAGAGCCAAAAGGCTGGCCTTCAGAAAATATAAGGGACACAGCGGGATGAAGATAGGGAGGCATACCAAACTGCCCTAAGGGAAGCAGGTAAGGCAGTAAGGCAGGCAAAGTCCCAAACTGAGGAAACACTAGCACGGACAGTAAAAGAAGGTGACAAGACTTTCTATAGATACATTAGTGAAAGGAGAAAGTCCAGAGAGTGCTAAGCTTAATGGAGAAAAGGAGCATGTGAGGAGGAGGACCCTGTAAAGGCATCTATCCTAAATAGATACTTTGCTCAGTATTTACTGAAGAGAAGGTAGGGCAGGGCCCACAGCTCAGCATCATGGACACAGTGGGGAGGGAGGTGAGCACTACTCCCTTCACAAAAAGAAAGGGTCCTACAAGAGCTTGCTAAGCTCAGGGTGGATAAGGCAATGGGACCTGATGGCATACATCCCAGGGTACTTAAGAGCTAAAGGAGGAACTAGCAGAGCCTTTAGCAGAATTGTTTAGTGAGTCTCTGAGCACAGGAGAGTCCCAGAAGACTGGAGAAGGGCTCATGTGATCCCACTCCACAAGAGTGGTAGCAGGGAGGAGGCGGGGAACTACAGACCGGTCAGTCTTACCTCAGTAGTGGGCAAGATTATGGAGGCACCCTTAAGGAAAGGATAGTGCAACACCTGGAATCCATAGGGGCACAGGATCCAAGACAGCATGGGTTTACAAAAGGAAGGTCCTGTCAAACTAATCTCATAGATTTCTTTGACTGGGTAACCAGAGTGGTGGACCAAGGGGGGAGCAGTTGATGTCGCCTACCTTGACTTCAGCAAAGCTTTTGACACTGTTCCACATAGAAGATTGATAAATAAGCTAGGTAGGCTCGGGGTGGGTCAGAAGTTGGTCAACTGGGTGGCAAACTGGTTGACTGGCAGAAAACAGAGAGTGGTGGTAATGGTATACAGTCAGAAGAGATGCAAGTCACAAGTAAGGTACCCTAGGGATCAGTCCTGGGGCCAGTCCTATTCAACATCTTCATTAGTGACCTCGCAGATGGACTAGAGGGTAAGGCTTGTCTGTTTGCAGATGACACCAAGATCTGCAACAGAGTAGATGATCCAGATGGGGTGGGCAGAATGAGAAGAGATCTGGATAAACTAGCAGAATGGTCAGAAGAGTGGCAACTGGTTTAATGCAAAGAAGTGCAAAATCATGCACATAGGGAAGAGAAACCCTGAAGCCACTTATAGGCTGGGAGGGGAGCTTAGCAGTCACAAAGGAAGAAAGAGACTTGGGCATCATCATCACTGATGACCTAAAATCATCCAAACAGACCTCTAAAGCAGTAGGTAAGGCTAGGGGGTGTTAGGGTGTATTAGTAGGGTATCACAAGTCCATGAGGGAGGTAATAATCCCTCTGTACAAGACATTGGTTAGCCCCATCTGGAGTACTGCGTGCAGTATTGGAGGCCACACCTTCACAAGGACATTAACCAAATTGAGGCAGTCCAGAGAAGGGCAACCAAAATGGTGCAGGGACTGCATCAGAAGACATATGAGGACAGATTAACGGAGCTCAATATGTATACCCTTGGGCAAAGGAGGGAGAGAGTGATATGATCGAGACATTTAAACACCTTAAGGGCATAAACAAGGTGAAAGAGTCTAACATGTTTAAATATAAGAAAATAGCAGGACAAGAGGACACAGCATGAGATTAGAGGAGGCCGATTAAGGGGAATGTGAGGAATTCTTTTCACAGAAAGGGTGGTAGATGCATGGAATGGCTTACCACAAGAAGTGGTGGCTATGAATACAGTGCAAGGCTTCAAACAGGCATGGGATAGGCATGAGGAGCAATACAAATGATTTTTGAATAGATGAGGTCACTTACAGAGCAAAGGCCGATGGCACATTTATAAGGTAGAAAAAGAAATGGGCAGACTGGATGGGCCTTGCGGTCCTTATCTGCCGTCAACTTCTATGTTTCTATGTTTCTATGTTTCAGAGAGGGTTGTGGATGCATGGAACGGCCTTCCGGAGGAGGTTGTGGAGTCAAAAACAGTGGTGGAATTCAAGCATGCATGGGACAGTCATAAGGCAATTCTAGGGGGTGGGGATAGAAAGAAGTAGGCTGCTGGTTAACTAGGATCTGCAGCTTATCCATTAGGTAGGGAAATGGGCAGACTGGGTGGGCTAAGCGGTCCTTATCTGCCATCAAATTCTATGTTTCTATTAAATATTATATGTATATATATTTAGTTGTTTAACCAGGAGTAGCACACTAAGCTGAAACCTTTTTTACAGGTGCAACCTGGGAGCACAGGAAAGTTAAGTGACTTGCTCAGGGTCACACAGTATGCAAGTGGAAGCTGTGGGATTTAAACCCAGGTCTGGTCTGCTGGATGTCACCAGATTTGCAGCTCAGAGCCTTAAACCACTGCACTATACTGCCTATTAGGAGAGAAGTAAGTTTGGCAAGCCTCTGATGGTAACCAAAAGTCATTGAGACTGTTTTTTTGGCATTAAAAGACAGTTGGTTCCTTGAACCAGTGCTGAGTGTTGTCAAAATCCAACTGAGGTCGGGAGGTAAGGTCATGGAGAGAGGAACCAGATGCAAAAAGAACTGTGTCATCAGGATACATATGAATTGATGCAGATGAACAGACAGATGGTAAGTCATTTAGAGATACTGAAAAGAGAAGAGGACCCAGGACAGACCCTTAAGGGACACGTGAGCTAATGGAAAGTGATGGCAAAATGGATTTTCCTATCCACACAGCTTGAGATCTACCTTTAAGGTAGGAACAAATCAACTGACTGAAGAGTCAGAAAGGCCTGCAGCTTTATGTTTGTCCAGTAGGAGGGGGTGCACCACACTGTCAAAAGCCTTACCAAGATCAACAAAAATGGCAGAAATCATCAGTCCTATATCCATACCTGTAAGTATAGAATTAGTAAGCCAAAGGCAGGAGATAGAAATGGAGTGAAATTTCCTAAATCAGACTGAAAGGGAGTGAAAAAGGAGGAGTTGTCAAGAAAGGAAGTAAGCTGAGATAGAACAATGCATTCCTGTAACTTAGCCAAGGTAGGAAGGAGTGAAATTGGACAGATGTTACCAGGAGAAGTGGGATTACCACCATTGTGAATAGGGATGACAATAGCCTCTTTCCAGACATCAGGAACAGTAGCAGAGGAGAAGGAGAGATTTAGAAGTGGAATTAGTGACACCACTGACTACCCTGTTTAACAAATCATGGGAGGATGGGGTGGTACCCGAGGACTGGAGGAGGGCAGATGTGATTCCCCCTTCACAAAAGTGAGAGCAAGGCAGAAGTAGGAAACTACAGACCTGTTAGTTTAACCTCAGTGGTAGGGAAAATGTTGGAATCACTTCTGAAGGAAAGAATTGTTGAGTATCTAGAGGCCAGAGGGGCACAGGACCCAAGGCAGCATGGATTCACAGCGGGAAGGTCATGCCAGACAAATCTGATAGATTTCTTTGACTGGGTGACCAAAGTAGTAGATCAGGGAGGGGCTGTGGACATGGCCTACCTAGACTTTAGCAAGGCATTTGACACAGTCCCACACAAAAGATTAATATACAAGTTAGCTAGCCTGGGAGTGGGTCCCAAGATGACAGCCTGGGTAAAAAATTGGCTGGAGAATAGGACACAGAGAGTAATAGTAAATGGAGTCCACTCTGAAGAAAGGGGGGTTACTAGTGGGGTACCACAGGGTTCAGTATTAGGACCGGTCCTCTTCAATGTCTTTATAAGCGACATTGCAGAGGGACTGGAAGGAAAAGTATGTCTCTTTGCAGATGACACAAAGATCTGCAACAGAGTTGATGCACAAGGTGGGGTGGAAAGGATGAGAAGGGACTTGGCAAGGTTAGAGGAATGGTCAAATGTATGGCAGCTTAGATTCAATGCTAAGAAGTGCAAGGTAATCCACCTGGGAAACAAAAACCCAGGGGAAGAGTACACAATGGGGGTGAGATACTAACAACAACAAAAATGGAAAGGGACCTGGGGGTAGTCATATCAGATGACCTAAAGGTGGGCAAGCAATGGAGAGGGCAGGAAGGAGGGTTGGGGTATACTGGGATGCATGGGAGAGGCATCACCAGTAGAAAACAGGAAGTTATTATCCTCTGTACAGACAGTGGGTCAGACCCCATCTGAGTACTAAGGCAGTTCTGAGACCCAGTCTTCGCAAAAGACATAGACAGATGGAAGCTGTCCAGAGGAGGGCAACTAAAATGGTGCAGGGTCTGCACCAGAAGACCTATGAAGAGAGACTTAAGGAGCTTAATATGTATAGCCTTGAGGAAAGGAGGGAGAGGGGGACATGATAGAAACTTTAAAGTACCTCAAGGGAATCAACAAAGTCCAAGAGGGTAGCATCTTTCAAAAAGAGGTGTGCAAGAACAAGGGCACAATTTGAAGATGGGGGTGGCTCAGAGGTAATTTAAGGAAGTATTTTTCACAGAGAGGGTTGTGGATGCATGGAACGACCTCCGGAGGAGGTGGAGTCAAAAACAGTGGTGGAATTCAAGCATGCATGGGACAGTCATAAGGCAATTCTAGGGGTTGGGGGTAGAAAGAAGTAGGCTGCTGGTTAACTAGGATCTGCAGCTTATCCAGCAGGCAGGGAAATGGGCAGACTGGGTGGGCCAAGCGGTCCTTATCTGCCATCAAATTCTATGTTTCTATGTTTCTATGTTCTAGAAGTAAGGTAATGGGAAGAGCAATGGAAGGTGCCGATTGAAGGAGAAGTTTAGGGTTGAGATCATCATGACTACCTCCCTTTAGTGGATTTAGGGAAAGCAGGGCCTTTAGGAAAACAGCAGGAGTGACAGGAGAGAAAGAAAATGAAGGAAGAGAAGAGGGCAATAAGAGGGAAGGAGTGGGGGTGGTAGAGGAAGGGATGAGAGAAAGGGCATAGATATTAAAGTAGGAATTAAAAGACTTAGCAACAGCAGAACGGTCAGAGATAAGGAAGTCACCAATCTTTAGAGTGAGAGGAGGAGACTGGGTTTGAGGGCAGAAATGGGAATGGATAACCTTCCAAAAATTGGAGGGGTTATTAATGTTGTTTTGGAGCGTGGAACCAAAATACTCAGACTTTACAAGTCTGACTGCTTTGGTACAGGCGTTGCAAAGGCTTCTGTAGTGGGCAAATGAGGACTGACAGACAGTAATTTTAAAAGTATGCCAGGCAAGGTCTCTGGAATGGAGACAAGTAAGTACTTCAACCGATATCCAGGGGAGATGTGAACCCCTAACTCTGGTTCTACGAAGGGGTGCATGACTATCCCATACAGCCAGGAATTTAGACTGAAAGTAATGTGGGCAGAATTTATATTACAGGCTGCAGAGATGGGAGACCAATCAATTGATCAAAGATCAGCAAGGAGAGAAGTCAAGTCAAATGACTTAAAAGACCTGAGGTATATAAATGTAGGGGGCACTTTAGAACAGTGTAGTTTACGCACATAGTTAACCATTTGATGATCGCTGAGTGCATCAGGAAGAATACCTGCGTCTACTATATGGTGGGGATAAGAAATGAGAACCCAGTCAGTCAGACAGTAGTTTAAGGATCTGAAATTTAAATGCGTGGGTTCGGAAATTAACTGGGTCAGCAGCAGTGACTTTACATTTTGCAAAATCTTTTTAGCATTAGTGGCAATCCAATTTATGTTAAAGTCACCAAGTATAAATAACTCACTACTCGAAGAGTTTGAACAGATAGAGGAAAGAGGCTGAGTAACTGAAGCACAGGATACATCAGGGCAGCAGTAAACACCTGCAATAAAGATGGGCATAGAGAAGGCAAAGGAGAGTTTAAGGAGGATCAACTCATGGGAAGAGGGGGAGAAGACAGTGAGAACAGTTGTGCACTGGATCCTAGTCGATATGTAAACTGCAACACCACCGCCCCTTTTAGAGTGATCTTGCCCGACTAGAGTATAGCCAGGTATGTTACAGCTGAATTCAGGACCTCAGAGGAGAGCCAGGTTTCAAATATAACTAAAACATCCAGCGAAAGTTAAGCATGATAGGTGATAACTGGTCAATTTTTGGGAGAAGGTGGCGGATATTTAGATGAGCTTCCCTCTACCCTTTGGGAAGTTGCAAAGTGAAGGTCTAGGATTAATCTCAATGTCACCTGTTAACAAAAGTAGTAAGCTGACAAAGAGTTTTAATGCACAGTTATGCTGCTTGGAAGAGGGGGGAAGGGGGGAAGAAAAAGAGGAAGAATAGGAAGGAGATGGGACAGAAGATACCAAAGAGATTCTAGGTGAATTCAAGAAGCAGGAGGAAATTGACACAAGATATGCCAGGGGAAGTGAATGAGAGATGGAGTTGAGGAGGAAGGAGGAATAGGAAGAGGAAAGCAAAACAGTGAGAGAGGAGAAAGCAAAAATTACAGCAGGCTGTGGAGAGAAGAAGTAAGACAGATTAGGAATGAGAAGAAGAAGAAGAAATGCTAACAGCATAGTGATTATATAACTGAAGACAGACAAATAAGATTACATGTGTAAGAACATTAACAAGAAAAGTAAGTGACATATTATATTAACAATACCTGAAAGAATGGCAATAGGGATGCACACAAGGCTGATAGACAATATAGAGAATCAAAACACAAATGCACTATTAAACAATGGTTTGCCCTCTGTACAGGACACTATTACAGTGAACGTAGATACTGACAACATCGACAGTTCACAGTAATAGCCTGCCTGAGATGCCGGCACTCTGTCTCCCAGTTCTGCACCCCCTCTGTGCATCAACTCTGACTCAGAGTTGGTAATCTATAAGTTCGGGGGTTGTGGGGGGCAGAGACCCCTGCATATGGGGTTCGGGGTGGGCAAAGCCCCCCGATGGAAAAGGAATCAGGTCTCCTTTCAGATTTACATCAACCGCAACTTGCGGTCGACATAAATCCGTCGTTGTGATGTCGGTCGACAAAACAGTTGTCAAACCAACATCATAGAACCTTAAAAAATTAAGCAGAAGCAACTATCAGTGATAACAAACCCTCTTCCCAAATCAACAGTAACAGCAGAGATAAACTAAACAGTTATGAATTGGAACAACCTGTGTAAAGTAAATAAACAGATACATGTAATAGAGTAGTATGCAGAAATTAAACTTTTACAGTAAGCTAGACAACACAGTATGAGTAACTATTTGGCGCAAACCCCATAAAAAGATCCCCTGTTTGCCACAAAGTTAGACCACCAAAAAGCTGGTCTAACTCACAACAAATGGCACAAGGGATTGTGAATCCTGATTGGTGGCCACAAGTCCCATGTGGCAAATGTTTGGCTCACCTAGGGCTTGCATCTGTCTGGCTTGTCTCTGAATCGAGCCAGTCATTCTCATAGGGGATTTGAATCTGCTAGGGACTGAGTGGGACACTGGAGTCAGGGGGAGTGCCCAAGATAACAGCTTGGCAAATAATATTTGGAATCTAAATTTAGAGCAGTATGTAAGGACACCAACCAGGGCCAATAACATCTTTGATGTTGTACTCAGTGACATGAATGATGCTATTAGTAACTGTCACACTATTGCACCACTGGAGGATAGTGACCATCAGTTGGTCACCTTCAACACTGAGAGGCAATTAAGGAAGGGACAAACAGATTGGTTGGACCACCTAAGGAGGGGAATTTATCATGTCTGGATGATAAGATGATGGCAGATCATCTAAACAATTATTTTGCATCAGTATTCCAGGAATCCCAGCTGGATAAGGTTGTCATTCAGAATCGGGATAATACACCTATGGCTGAATTGGAAATTCCAGTGCTAGAGGCTCTTGAGGCACTGAAATCCTATAATGAAAGGAAGTCACAAGGCACATATGATTTGCACCCAATTTTGTTAAATTATTTGGCTGTAGAACTGGCTGACCCCATTACTGAGATATGCAAAAGGTCATTGGAGAGGGGTGAGGTGCCAGATGACTGAGGAAGGTCATTAAATGGTATCAATCTTCAAGAAGGGTAACAGAGCACAGAAGGAAAATTATAGACCTGTGAGCCTTGCATCTGTGCTAGGGAAGATCATGGAGGCCATACTGAGAAAATTTATTGAGGAGCACCTGAGTCTGCTCAGTTTATGGGACAGGAACAAACACCGCTTCAGAAGGGGTAGATAATGTCAAACAAATTTTATAGGCTTTTTTGAGAGGATGAGCAGGGCACTGGGTGAGGGCAGGCCTGTTGATGTGGTGTACCTGGACTTTGCGAAGGCTTTTGACATGGTCCCCCAGGATGACTTGATTCAAAGTTTAGATGATTATCACCTGGAGAGCAGAATTATTATATGGATTAAAGAGTGGCTGAGGTGTAGGTCACAGAGAGTTAGGATAAATGGAGTGGATCCTGGTGAGAGGTATGTCATGAGTGGGTTCTCCAGGTGTTGGTGCAGGGGCCTATGTTGTTTAATATTTATGTCACAAGTATGAATATAACAAAGGGTGGGTTGATAAGCAAATTTGAAGATGACACCAAAATAGGGCATTTGGTTGAAAGTAGTGATCACATACAAGACTTACAGGAGGAATTAAATAAACTGTATGAGCAGGTGATAGAAAAAATGAGGTTTAGTTTGGACAAGTGTATGATTATGCACTTTGGACATAAAAACAGTATGGAAAGTTTAAAATTGGTAACCACAGTCTCAGATTTACAGATAGTGAAAGGGACCTGGGAATGGCAGTGTGGAATGATCTCAGACCTGACAAACAATGTAATGAGGTCAGCCAAATGTAATAGAATAATGGTGTGAGTATGGAGAAACATCACTAGTAGGGAAAGAGATGTGGTTCTGCCCATTTATAGGTCTCTGGTGAGACCTCATTTGGAGTATTGCAGGCAGTTTGGGGCACCTCAGGATGTTGGCAGTATTGCTAAATTAGAGAGGGTGCAAAGAAGAACTACTAAACGGATTATTGGGCTGAAGGACATGGAATATAATGATAGATTGAGCAACCTAGTTCTCTTAGCTAGAGATAAGGAGACCGAGGCGATGGCATAGCAATATATAAGCCACTAAAAAAATTCTGACCTTAGGGACTGTCTATATATTGAATTCAAGAACAATACAAGGGATATTAGAGGTCATAAGTTTTAAATAAAAGGAAGTCATTTCAGGACAACCAAATTGAAGAATTGGTTTACACAGAGGGTGTTGATATGCTGAAACGTATTACCAGAGGGAGTAGTCAGTAAGTCCAAATTTATTTAAAAGTAAGATGGGTACATATTTAGAAGTGGGGGGGATGTAAATAGTCCAAATTTAGTTACATTTAAAAGTAAGCTGGATGCATATTTACAAGGAGGGGGTTTTGCTTGCAGTGTCCATTGTTTAGGAGACATGCAAAATGGGCTTTTGCTCCCTCCTGTCGGTTTCTCTTATGTTCTTATATGTACCTTCCTCACACAACTAAATGCCTCTATCAATCACATGATGATCTGTCCCACTGGACATACAGTAAGAGGATAGGCATTCTGTGATTGGCTAACAGCTTCCACTACTGCCACCCTGAAGTTTACATACTGTGGTGGTAGCCATCCTAATTCTCCACTTTACCACAGAAACATTTGCCACATTAAGGTACAGCAGTTCTCCTATAGTATTATTCAAAGTACCACATTAGCAGAAATACAACCCTTCAGCTTAAAATGTACCTTGAAGGATACTGTTGTAACGGGGAAGTGCAGTATTACATTGCCTTAACGTGGTAATCGTTTCTGTGGTAAAACAGAAGATTAGGATGGCTACCACTGTACTTTGCCCTCTCACATGAATGCAGAAGAACAACTTAACTTTGATATGCTATGATTTTGTTTAGACCATTTTCCATGGAAACTGGTAGGCCTGTCCATGCATGGCTGCACTTCTGCAGTAATGGAAGGGCTAGGCAACCACCGTTTCCTCCAATGCAGGTACAGTATTCAGTTTTTCATGTATTCTACCTGAAAGGAACTACAACGGCTTTAAACCTAGGCTGGCAGGATGCATGCCTACTTGATATGTGACACAATCACAATATTACAGAAGCTGCAATTCATTTCAGTGCACACCAATGGTGCCCTGGATGTTTCTTGGGATAATAAGCAGAGGATTACTGGTTCACTTCCAAATAACTGCAAAACATTTAGTAATTTCTGCAGAAGAGCAAGGTTCTAATCTTAAAAGGGGCTTATTCATTTTTAAAATTTTTATTTTTTGGTTGAATTTTCCCTAGAGTGGTAATCCATGGTAGTGTGGAGTTATAATAGTAAATATGTAGGAGAAGGGAGTTAGTTATGAGAGAAATAAAACTGCAACAGTAAAGTCCTGTCTTGAGGCAGGCTGTGTCATGGAGGCAACACTGGTTGCCCAAACATTCTCCCTGCCACCTCTACAGAGCTAGAAACACACTATGTGTGGGATTTATTTTTTCTTGAGCCTCAGAATGGTGCCAATGTTTTAGAAAATTGCCAATTAAAAAAATGCATATTTTTGGAGCAAATGATGAGCCCCGGTGTGACCCCATGGCTGGTTTTCTTATATTTATCAAACTATTACATTACAAGGAAGCCCTCTGGAAACGCAAAACCTTGCCTGTGGTGTATAGGGAGCCCTAAGGAGAAACAGGCAACCTTTATACTTTTCAGAGTTATCCATAAAAATAAAAAATTACTGATGCTGCATTTCATTATGGGAGGCAGGACTGTGGTATGTTAATGTGTTCCATTAAATTTATTGTCTTCTTGAAAATGATGATCTTAGAACATACAGCATGGAAGCCCTAATGCAGCACTGCAGAATAGAATATAATAGACTCAAGTTTGGGTTTAGATAACTAGGACCCCACAGGGGAAGGAAACAACTCCTGGTGGGGGACTCAATCATTAGGGGTAGAAATGGGGGAGGAAGGGGAGAGGGAGGTAAGGTGCCTTCCTGGTGCCACGGCTTGGAGGAACAGGAAGCGAATCCTCAGGATTGTGGAAGGAGCTGCACGAGGGAGGGAGCTGGATGTCATTGTCCACCTAGGGACAAATGACCTGGCTAGGAATGGGATCAGAGCAGTGCAAGAAGAGTTTATAGAGTTGGAAGGGCCTTAGACAAGTGCGCATACGGTAACCTTCTCCGGAGGTGCTGCCTGTCTATAGCAAGGGAGATGCTAGGCACTTCTCACCAGGAATTCAATGAGTGGTTGAAAAACTGGTGTGGAGCTCAGGGTTTGGCTTCATTGGGACTGGGGAGCCACCTGGAGGATGCAGACCTATACTGGTGTGATGGTCTGCATCACATCCAAGGAGACCAGGATCCTAGGTGAGAGGTTTAAATGCTTCATTGGCAAGCATTTAAACCAGCTAAGGAGGAGGCACTGAAAAAGGAGCAGGAATCCGAGCCTCCCACAAAAATATGGTGATTAGTGAGGTAAATACCAAGGTACAGAAGTTATTAGGAGCAGAACAGATTTAAATGTAAAAAAGGCAAAGGCAGTAAGGACAGAAATGGGGCTAAAAGGGTAAGGCTATCAAAAAGTGGAGGGTGATGAGTACCAATGCCCATAGTCTATGTAACAAGCTCCCTGAACTAGTGGCCTTGATGGAAGAGGGTTGCCTGGATATTGTGGCAGTCACAGAAACATGGTACACAGAGAACCATGACGGGATGTCAACATACCAGGATACACAATCTACAGGAGGGACAGGGAGGGTAAAAGAGGAGGAGGAGGGTAGCTCTCTGTAAAGGAAGAGATCAAAGCAACAGAACTAAAGAGTAAACAGGGAGCAGATGAGGCACTTTGGGTCACCCTGGAGACAGGAAATGGCACCACAATCCGTATGGGGTTGTTTACAGACCCCATCTCAGGGAGGAATGGACAAGGAATGATAGAAGGCTTTCTTAGAATGGCAGAAAAGGGGAGATATTGTTGATGGGGACCTGAATATGCCAAATGTTAACTGGAGCACCTTTGCTGCAGGCACATCCTAGAAGCAGGGTCATTCTTGATGCCCTGCAGGCACTACCTCAGACAGCTAGTGTTGGAACCCACTCGGAGGGAGCAATCTTAGACCTGGTACTCTCAAATGGGATGGAGAAAGAATCTTGATTTAGAAGGGGTAGCCATCTGGGAACAAGCGACCACCAAACAGTGTGGTTCACGATAAACACAGCCATACAATCAAGCCATACAAAAGCAAGAGTACTGGACTTTAGGAGGGCCAACTTTGGGAAAATGAGAGAGTGCCTCAGAAAAGCACTAGCAAACAGGCAAGAAGGAGGGGTGGAGGAACAATGGGGAGTGATCAAAACAGCCATCACAGAGGCAACAAGCCTTTGTGTAAAGCAAATCAATGAAACACAACGAAGGAAAAAAACGCTATGGTTCTCAAAAGAGGTGGCAGGGAAGGTTAAGGAGAAAGGACAGCATTCAGGAAATATAAGGAAACACAGAAGGAGCAGGACAGAGAACTTTATCAGTTAAAGCAGAAAGAGGCTGGGAGAAGACAGTCAGAATAGCAAGGCCCAAACCGGGAAAGGATAGCCAATTCTGTTAAGAAGGGGATAAGACCTTTTATAGGTACATTAGGAGTGAAGAAAGACCAAGGAGGATACTGAAGCTTAATAAAGGGAGGAATGTGGGTAGGGGTGACAGTGAAAAAGCAGGGATACTGAACGAATATTTCTCTCAGTTTTCACAAAAGGAAGAGGAGGAGAGTACCTAAACCAAACAAGAGAAACACTCCGAAGACGGGGGGTTTATACCAGTCCATTTACAGAAGAAAGGGTTCTGAAAGAACTGATAAAATTAAGGTGGACAAAGCAATGGGGCTCTGATGGGATTCACCCAAGAATTCTAAAAGAACTAAGGGTAGAACTAGTGACACCATGACTACTCTCTTTAACAAATCATGGGAGGATGGGGTGGTACCCGAGGACTGGAGGAGGGCAGATGTGATTCCTCTTCACAAAAGTGGAGCAGGACAGAGGCAGGAAACTATAGCCCAGTTAGTTTGACCTCAGTGGTAGGGAAAATGATGGAATCATTTCTGAAGGAAGAATTGTTGAGTACCTAGAGGCCAGTGGGGCACAGGACCCAAGAGCAGCATGGATTCATGATGGGAAGGTAGTGTCAGGCAAGATCTAATAGATTTCTTTGACTGGGTGACCAAAGTAGTAGACCAGGAGGGGCTGGGACATGGCCTACCTAGATTTTAACAAGGCATTTGATACAGTCCACACAAAAGATTAATTCACAAGATAGCCAGCCTTGTAGGTGGGTCCCAAGGTGGTAGCCTGGATAAAAATTGGCTGAACAACAGGGACTAAAGAGGTAGTAGTAAATGGAATACACAGTGAAGAAAGGAGGGTTACTAGTGGGGTACCGCAGGGTTCAGTACTGGGACCGGTCCTTTAATGTCTTTATAAGTGACATTGCAGAGGAACTGGAAGGAAAGTGTGTCTCTTTGCAGATGACGCAAAGATCTGCAACAGGGTTGATACACAAGATGGAGTGGAAAGGATGAGAAGGGTCTTGGCAAGGTTGGAGGAATGATCAAATGTATGGCAGCTCAGATTCAATGCAAAGAAGTGCAAGGTAATGCACATAGGAAACAAAATCCCAGGAAGTCTACACAATGGGGGTGAGATACTGACAACAGTAAAAATAGAAAGGGACCTGGGGTAATTATATCAGATGACCTAAACGTGGGCAAGCAATGTGAGAAGGCAGTAAGGAAGGCAGGGGGGATACTGGGATGCATAGGAAGAGGCATCAATAGTAGAAAACAGGAAGTTGTTATCCCGCTGTACAGACAGTTGGTGAGACCCCATCTGGAGTACTGTGTGCAGTTCTGGAGACCCCATCTCCGCAAAGACAGAGACAGAGTGGAAGCTGTCAGAGGAGCAACCAAAATGGTGCAGGGTCTGCACCAGAGACATCTGAAGAAAGACTAAAGGAGCTTAATATGTATACCCTAGAGGAAAGGAGGAGAGAGGGACATGATAGAAACTTTCAAGTACCTCATGGAATTAACAAAGTCCAAGAGGGTAGCATCTTCAGAAAAGAGATGTGAACAGGGGACACAATTTGAAGATAGAGGCGGCTCACAGGGTAATGTGAGGAAGTATTTTTTCACTGAGAGGGTTGTGGATGCATGGAACAGCCTCCCTGAGGAGGTCGTGGAGTCAAAAACAGTGGGAGACTTCAAGAATGCATGGGACAGGCATAAGGCAGTCCTAGTGGGGAGTATGAGGAAGTAAGCTGTTGGTTAACTAGGATCTGCAGCTTATCTGTTAGGTAGAAAAATGGGCAGACTAGGTGGGCCAAGCGGTCCTTATCTGCCGTCAAATTCTATTTTTCTATGTTTCTATGTAGGAAGCCTGCAAAGAATTGCAGCAGGAGGGGCATTGTCTGTGGGAACAGCCCTGACTGGCATCTAAGCCTGCTGGATAGTTAAGTAGGTAGATGCCCACCAGTGGCAGGGAGCACGAAGGTAGACGTTCCTTGGGGAGGGTGACTTATGGTTGGAGGAGCAAAACTTGGGCTCATAAATTATCATGGTGAAGGTGAGGACTTTCCTCTAGCTTCTTGCCCTCCAGTCAGAACCCATCCAAGCCACACCCTCATAAAAGCAGGACTTGGAACTTTGTAGGGTGTTATGGAACTCATTGTCCCATTTAGAGGGAATAACATTTGGGGTCAGGTAGGAATCTTCCAATTTTTTCCCATTTTTTCCCATGAGATTTTCCAGTTTTTACCTTCTCCAGTGAGAATTAACATTAGGCAGTTAGGTAGGGTTAAACCTTGGTTGTCACAGTCATGTAAGTGGCAGTACAGTATCATCAGACGGTTTGTACAGTATCATCAGAAGGTTTGTACAGTATCATCAGAAGATTTGTACAGTATCATCAGAAGGTTTGTACAGTATCATCAGAAGATTTGTACAGTATCATCAGAAGGTTTGTACAGAGGGTGAACAGGGAAATTATGCATCTTATGCATCTCTACAGGTAGATCACCCCAGAGGCTTGCAAGAGGTAAGGCCCCAGACAACCTGAGTTCCTGTTCAAGGAGGAATAGCCTCTTTGGGCATTGGCCATGGGATGCAGTGCCCTCTGATGGCAGAGAGGCACATTGGCAACATGCCCAGAGCCATCCCTCTTGCCCCAGAGGCTGGTTCCCTAGTGAAGGCTTGTACTCATTCAGTTGGCTCCTCTGGGGGAAGGGAATGGGCAATATGATGATGTGGCGATGATTGGCTTGATAAATGACTTGCCATGACAACCTTGCTATGCACTTCACACTGACTTGGATATAACTGTTTATTACATACTGTTTAATAAAACATGTCTGTGGCAATTTGTTTTCCAGAGCACATCGTCTGTCTCAGTCTGTTCAGGTAGAGGGAAGGGTTTGTGACCTATAAGACAATGTCATTTACACACCAGTATCTAAAGCGCATAAGAAGGATACTGGAAAAGCAGGAAAATAGAGCATCCTCCACAGGCACAACAACAACCCACACAAAGTTATGGACTTGCTTGTGAGGTAAGAACTTTTAGGAATACACATTTGAAAGTTATTTGTTTAGATCCAGTAAACAAACTGCAGTTGGCATCAGCTGGACACATATGTCATTATGTTTACCCCAAAATTTGAATTTGGGACATTCATGATGAGTGCAAGGTGGAAACTGCAAATTCTGAATTCATGGAAAATTCATTAAATGTTGCAAATTTCAGAAAATGTTCACAAATTTCAACTTTGGTGAAATCTGAATCCCCCAAATGTGTTTGGCAAATTTTCACTCAGTTTTGCAAAATTTTCTGGCTGAATTGCTCAATGATACACGTGAACTGTGCAATGACAGTTCTGCAGAATACCGTAATGCAGTTTAATGCAACAATTCTCAATACATGCAATTATTCTGCAGTTCACAGATCAGTTTGTGGGCTTTCTTTATGTAGTTCAATACAATTAATCCACAATTCATACATTCATTCTGCCATTCTAAGTCTAAATTTCAAGAAGGTTGCCAAAGTGTACCCTGAAATTTCATAGAAGTGAAATTCCAGTTTAGACAGTAATTCCACCAAATTTTATTTTTGCATATCAGTATTTATAATACTTCTGGGACTCTACTAGGGGAGGGTTTAGAGTTAGGATAGTGAGTAGAACCCATGTTTCCCACATGGTAGTGCAAGGAGCTCCTGGCAGTGCCATGGGCAGTGGCTTTTCATCTAGTTTCTTGGGATGGACACTTAATATGGCTCTAGATACTTTCTTTCAAGTAATCTAGGGGCAAAACAAGTTAACTGCTTTATTTCCCCTGTGTTACAAAGAACAAAACTAGAAGCAGCGTAAATAGAATCTATACATTCATAAAGTATAAGCTAACTAAGGCAATTCATCATTTCTATTTTTAAAGGCCTATAGTTAACTATACTCACCATTTCCCACTGATGTAAGAATGACTCACAGCCATGACATTTTAAAAAGATGATCCAGTCACTAGCATAAAAGTATACAAAGGGCATCTGCAGAATTCATCTACACAGTGTTCCCCCCAAAATGTAAATTTTAAGCCATTCTGTTCTTTATTACTTTGAGTTTAATCCACAAAGCTAGCCCAGATGTTGAGCTCCTCACTCTTGAAGTGGCACACCACAAGCTTTATTCACAGCCTCCAGCCTCCCCTCCCCAGTCACGTCCCTCAACTTGGAAACCATAGATACATAGAAAATTATGACAGACAAAGGCCAACCGGCCCATCCAGTTTGCCTGCATTGCCTGACTACTCTGTTCCAGCCCTAGTGATCAGCCTGTCCTCCATCTATTCACTTCCACTTCTAACTAAGGCCATATGTCTGTCCCATCCCATTTTGAAACTGCCCACAGCTCCACTTGTCCACCACTCTTTTGGTGAAAAAGTGTTTCCGGACATGCTTCTTAAAACTCCCACCTGCTGTCTTCAGTAAATTTTGCCTTGTCCCTGTGTTTATGCTAGGGGCCCAAAGGGCATATCAGGGCAGAGCAGGGCTCGATGATGGCATCAAAATCAGATGTCCAGATCAGCAATCTAGTGGATCTCCTGTTTTGTGTGTAGCAGGGGACTGTGGGATATGGCAGACCTCCAAGGATTTCTGTATTTCATATTTCAAGATTCCATCAATTAACGTATTAAGTGGAGGATCTCAGTGCTCCATACTCTGATGATGCGTTAGGGTTCAACAGATGAGATGGGTTATCATGTATCTCATACCTGAGTCTTGCTTGATCCAGTGTGGTGCTTTGCGTTTGAATGCTTCCAAGGCTGGATGAGCTTAAGTCAAGGCTGGGGTACCTTTAAACATGATGTTAAGATGTGCAGAGACTGATGGAGCCACCTTCATTAAAGAGCTAGCGGAACCAAAATTGGCAGACAGAAAAATTACACAAATTCTAAGCAGAAGTCAGTTGTAACATTTTCTTTCCGAGTAACCCCCCAATAAATGGGAGTTCCCAAAAGTCTTCCCAGAGCTTGCCTGATTGCTCACAGTCTAGATGGTGTTCGGCGTTAAAGCCGTTTGAATGTTATTGCAGTGAGTGCTTTTGGATCCTCCATGTACTGTTTCTTTAAGGGTTGCCAGCCTGCAGTCATAATTAGTTTGAATGGGGGGACTGTGTGTTTCTATGCCCGAGTCCCACCCGGGCTGCTGTCTAATTGCTCCATTTCTGCTATCGGTAAATGTGCAGAGTGAGCCCTTTTAAAAGATGCAACTGATTCCTGGTAGATAATTTATATAGTAGTAAAAATGTAGTTTGTTCTAACCTGCTTTTCTTGCAGCCAGGACTGTTTCTGTTTAGCTACACCATTTTGGTCCCGGACTGCTGAGTGGGACCAATCAGTTCTTGGGACTCTCAAATGGACCTGCTGAAATGGGGCTGTGTGGAGCAAGACTCTGGCAGTTGTAGTTTCTGGACTGTTGGTGCCTTTTTGCACCTATAGAGGGAGCCCTGCTGTGACTGACATCTGAACCAACCAACCAAACCTTTTGGATCTGAGTGAAAGCCCCTGAGCTGTCTGTTGGCACACCAGATTCAAGTTGGGAGCTGGAGAGAGAAGGCGCTCTGAGTGTGCCAGTGGCCGTTTGGCTCCGTAGTTCACGAGGGAGAACTGTGGAAGGCCTGATTCCTGGCCTATTAGCCTGCTATCTGCCCTGAGAGGGAGAAAAGGACGTTTTCAGACTGAATCCGAATTTGTAGAGAGTAAAGCAAGCAGCTGAATTATTACCAGGCTCACCCTGTAGAAGACCGAAGATTTTTGAAAGCGATCGGCCTGTCAGGACTCTAGCTACTGAAGTGCTCCTGGGTTTAGCAGTGATATTTGCGATCGGGACCGAGGCGACACCTGCCCGGTACAGTAAACTTTCTTTACATATGAATGTGCTATGTGCTGGATGGGGATCGCGATCTGTTTTCCCCCTTTGCTGTAAACTGTGTGCTATCACTGGAAGTTGCTTTCCCAGCAAGAATCAGAATGAATCTGTGCTGCCTGCTGCAGATAGGCTCTGCCATGAGGGTCTTGTCTCACTACCCTGCTGCACAGAAAAGTTCCATCGACGAAGGGCCAGCCCCTTACACCTTGCTTGAATAAGAACAGACTCAAAGCAACTTGTGTGGACCCTGCTGCCTCTGGCAATCCAGAGAGATCACCCATCAGCCCTCCTGTGTTTAGCCTGGATACCGTGAGTAATTATCAGGGTAGCTCCCTGCAACTTTTGTCTAATCAAAGTGTGTCATCTGATTGCCTTGTGTTTTCTTTTCATGAACTGAGACATCCTGCTCCGGATTACAAATTGTGTGTGTGCATGTTCTTTTCTCATCACAGGGCCCCAACCAGCTGCAATGGAAATGGCTAGCCCCCTTTATCCATCCTGGGTACATAGAGAGTGTGACTATATGGGGCTCTGAGTGCATGCACAGCAGTGTGATTATTAGTGTGATTAAGCCAATTAATCTGATTTTCCCCTCCTTGTTACAGTCCCCCTGAATAAATCGGATCTGTTTTTTTCTGCAATTTACATTGAATGTGGTGTCAGTTTATGTTTAAGGTATTGCACTGTTGCTGTTGTACTACATCACCTTATTTTACAGGGGGTCCCTAGAGTCAAGCTGAAGGAACCAGTCATGGGAGTAAGTGTCAAGTACAAGTGTATGTGGTTTGCATAACTGGGGTATTGGGAAGGTTATTTCTGTGTACTGTGTGGGCCACTAGTGGGAGATAAGCGGGGTCACAGTGTCCCAGAAGGCTGTGGCCTGGTTAGCGTAACCCAAACCAACCCTGACCTTTGGGTGGAGGCACCCATTTCAGAACTCAGGCCCCTTAACCTGTTAGTACGCAAGCAGGCAGGGGTAGTAGGCCTTGGGATAGTGCCACCTAGGGGTTACATCTGAAGTATTTTTCTTTCTCTTTTTGCTTGTTAGAAAGTTTCCTATGTGATAATAATGTGCTGGATGTGTGGAATAGCTCTCAGCCTGGCAGCTAACATATCTATCTCTGTTCCTCCACCACATCATCAGCATTGTGATCTCACTGACAGTGACATCAAAGGTGAAAAACCTGGCACCTACTGAGTGACAGTTCCTAAGCAGCAGTGATCTCACAGTGAGGTCACAATGCTGATGATGTAATGGGAGTAACAGAGCTAGATACGTCAGCTGTCAAGCAGAGTACTGTTCCACACATCACACCTACTAGCATCAGGTAAATGATCTTCTAATTAACCTAACAGAAAAGAAAAATATCCCTCAGATATAAAAGGTAATGGTTGACTGCTTTAAAAAGCAATATTAGTTTTAGGTCAGTACACTAGCTCTTTAAAGTAGGAATAATATGACTTATTTGATAAACTACCATACCGAATGAATTGGATCCCTAGACCTAGCTGTAAATATATGGATGAACTTTCACAGTTTATGTAAGTGAATATGTTGTGCACTACTGTCTTGAGTGGGATTTACTGAGTACCAAGATACAGATCCAGGAATAAAAATAAATGTTTCACTGTGAGGGACACCTTCCATTGAATGCAGCCCTAGGCAGGGAGGATCCCAGGGCATCACCTAAGAGTTTACTTACCCCACCTGTGCTGGTGCTCTTGTCAAGATAGGCAGGGAATGGGGGGGTTTAAGGGCAAGGAGTCACACATTATCTTTTGCCCTTATGGTCATCCACTGCAGATGCCTACTCTAACTGCAGACATAATTTATAATACTTAGGTTGTGATAACATAATCTGTTGTTGTTGTGGAAGAGAGGGCTATGGCTTCAGTTAGGGAATAAAGCATCAAGAACAGATGTACTCACGGGCCAGTAAGAATGTTTTCATACAAATACTTCTAATAGCAAAGAATGCTAAGGCTAAAAGTTTTTTTTTTTATTTACACGTTTATTCCCTCCTGCTGGATACACTTCAGCCCTCTGTGTGAAACTCCTGCCCTGCATGCTGCCCATGGGTGCAGCAACCTTCCTCTTCTGCTGCCAGTCCTAACTGCCATCCTATGCAGTGAAATCCCATGGTAAACCCCTCATAGTGGCACACAGGCCATTGACCCAATGATACTATACATGTTCTGCACCGGGGGCGGGAGTTGGATACAGTCACAGTTATGGAGTGGGCTAGTGTGGCCAACATTTGGTATCTAGAGAAGTTTTTCTTCCCCTTTTTAAATTTCACCCTTTATACTTTGACATCAAACATTGGTTCAACTTCTCACACTGGTCTGTGGTGGTGAGGTGATGTCATGTGGTCTCCCACCATGTCAAGGATGCCTTCTGACCACTAGAGGTGTAACCCCCCCTGCAAATGGGGGTTCCCAAAAGACTTCCAGGAGCTTGCTTGAATGCTCCAAGCCTGAATGGTGTTTGGCGTTTAAGCCATTTATCAGTGAGTGTTTTTAGAGCCTCTGGTACTGTCTCTTTAAGAGCTGTCTGCTTGCAGACATAATTAGTTTGTATGGGGACTGTGTGCTTCTCTGTTTGAGTACCACTGAGCTGCTGCCAATTCACTCCATTTTGCAGTCACTAGGAGTGCAAAGGAACCTATCTGAAAGATGTAACTGTTTGCCAGAAATCATTTACAGTAATAATGAAATTACAGTTTGTCTAACCTGCTTTCTTTGCAGTCAGAACTGTGTCTGCCTAGTTCCCATTCTGGTTTTGAACTGCTGAACTGGACCAATCAGTGTGGGTAAGCTAGCTCTAAAATGGTGCCTTGGACAAATCAGAACTTGGACTCATAATCTGAGCCAGCCACAAGAGGATTGTATGGGCAGTGACTCTGGGAGATGTAGTTTAGACTTGAGCGCCTTTTGGGCCAACAGCAGCAGTCTATTGTGAGTGACAGCCAATCCAGTCAAGAACTGGGAGGAACTCAAAGGAAGTGCCCGGTTTTGTCTGTTGGAGTTTCAGTTTAGCTCTGGGAGTGAAGGGGAAAGAACCCTGTGCTCCTTCAGTGCACAGTTTCAGTCAAAAAACGTGTGTAAGGCCCAGAGTTACGGTCTGCAGCTTGTGTAACTGCTTGTTAGGACTGAATCCGTCCTGTGAAAAGAATCAAAGGATCTCTGAAGAGTAGAAACCAGGCTCACCCTGTAGAAGACTGGAGAAATTGTTGAATTGCACTCGGTCTGTCAGGAACTGAATCTGCTGTGTGTTCTCCCGGGTATTGTGCAGTAATTGCGATTGGGATAGAGAAGCAGCCTGCCTGGTATAGTACTTTCTTTTTACCATATAAATGTGTGAAGAGTCTTATGGAGCTCAAGAGTAGCCCTGCTGACGTTGAAGGACCCTATCTTGTTTGGAGGTCGTGAGTACTAATTCAGGGCCGCTCCCTGTTGAATTGCCACATTAAATCCAAATGGAATCACTGTACTGCTGACTGTTTAAACTAATTTTCTTTTCACTGTGTAAAGGGCCCTACCAGCTGCCACGGTTTGGACTAGCCACTAGGGCTTGGGTACCCAGGGACAGTAACTGGTAGGGATAGGCCTGCACAGAGCCATAGGTAGATAGTAAAGTGATAAGCTAATTAACCTGATTTCCCTGTCCTTGTTATATCCCCTAAATAAATCAGAGCTGCTTGTTTCAGCAAAGTTATACTGCCTGAGGTATTTGTCTATGTTAAAGTACTGTACTGTGATTGTTGCCTGTATCTTATTTCACAGGAGGTCCCAGTGCCGGAACTAGTCCTGGGGGTAAGTGTATACTGTGAAGGTAATTCTGATATATTGTGTGGGCCACTAGTGGGAAGAAAGGGGTTGCAGTGTCCCAGAGGGCTGTGACCAAGTAAGTTTAACTATTGCAAACCCTGACCTCTGGGTGGAGGCACCAGCCATTGGATCCAGGCCCCTCAACCTGTTAGTGGCAAATCAGGCAGGGGTAGTAGCCCCTGGGATAGCGCCATCTAGGGGTTACAGAGGTATAAGACAAAGCCAAATGCTTTATACCACAAGGGTTAAATTAATGACGGTAACCTAACCCTTGGCAATATTGAACAAAACACTTTTTTAATGAACGTTTTTATAGTTAACATTCTAATTATTTTATTAGTGCAACAGGGCAGTGGGTAGAGCAAACTGGATTCTGGGGTGTATAGGAAAGAGGAATCAGCAACAGAATCAGGAAGGGGATCCTTCTCCTGTATAAGTCCCTTGTTTACCCCTACCTAGAATACTGTGCAAGATTCTAGCGCCCACACCTGTGGAAGGACTGTGTGGTAGCAGGGAAATGGCTGGCAATTATAGGCCAGTCAGCCTGACATCGGTGGTGGATAAGTTAATGGAGTCACTTCTGAAGGAAAGGATTGTGACATATCTTAACTCCAGTGGGTTAAAAGACCCAAGGCAGCATGGATTCACAGGGTGGGGGTGGGTGGGGGGTCATATCAAAAGAATCTGACAGATTTCTTTGACTGGGTGACCAAGAAATTAGATCAGGGTGGAGCAGTGAATGTGGCCTACCAAAATTTCAGTATGGATTTCAACACCATTCCACATAGGAGGCTAGTAAGCAAGCTGGATAGCTAAGGTATGGCTCCAAAGGTGGTAAACTGGGTAAGAAATTGGTTAGGGGATAGCCGTAGAGGGTGGGAGTAAATGGAGTTCACTCTGAGGAAGGGAAGCTGACCAGTGGGGTGCCTCAGAGATTAGTGCTGGGACCAGCCCTCTTTATTGTCTTTATAAGTGACATTGCAGAGGAGCTGGAAGGCAAGGTCTGCCTCTTTGCAGAAGACACCAACATCAAGAATAGAGTGGACACTCCAGGGAGTGGTGGAAAGGATCAGCAGAGACCTGAAAAAAATGAAGGAGTTGTCAATGGCACAGCAGCTGAGCTTCAACGTGAAAAAGTGCAAAGTAATGCACTTAGAGCGCAAAGTACCCAGGGCAGAGTACAAAATGGGAGGAGTGGCACTGATGACCACCAAGCAGGAAAGAGACCTGAGGGTAGTCATATCAGATGATCTAAAGGTGGCCAGGTAATGCGACAAGGCAGTTGAGAGGGCTAATGGGATACTGGGGTGCATAGGGAGAGGTATCACCAGTCGAAACAAGGAGGTAGTACTGCCTCTGTATAGATCGCTAGTAAGACCTCACCTAGAGTACTGTGTCCAGTTCTGGAGACCACATCTCTGGAAGGACATAGATAGAGCGGATGCAGTCCAGAGGAGAGCAACTAAGATGATGCAGGGTCTGCACTTGAAGCCCTATGAAGAAAGACTTAAGGTCCTCAGTATGTAGCCCTGGAAGAGAGGAGAGAAAGCGAGGGGATATGATAGACACCTTTAATATCTCATGAGGGAAATAAGGTATAGGAGGGAGGTATTTTTCAGGAAAAAAGGTGCTGAAGAACATAGAAACATAGAATTTGATGGCAGATAAGGATCATTTCACCCACCTAGTTTGCCCATTTTCCCTACCTGTTTCATGTATCGCAGATCCTAAATGATCTGCGGCTAACCGTTTCTTTCCTATTACTAGAGTTCCTTTATGTCTGTTTGTTCCATGTGTTTTTGAATTCCTCTACCATTTTTGCCTCTGCAATCTCTGTCAGGAGGCTGTTCCATGGATCCACCACCCTTTCTATGAAAAAATACTTTCTCATGTTATCCCTAAGTCTACCTCCCTCTATCTTCATATCATGGCCCCTTGTTCTTGAACATCTTTTTTTTTTAAATATGCTACTCTCTTGTACCTTATTTACATCCTTGAGGTATTTGAAAGTCTCTATAATATCCCCCCCCTCTCTCTCCTCTTCTCCTGGGAATACGTAATGAAATCCTCCAGTCTCCTCTCATATGACTTTCGGTGCAGCCCCTGCACTATTTTTGTCACCTTTTGTGAACTGTTTCTGCTCTGTCTATGTCCTTCTGGAGATGTGGCCTCCAGAACTGGACACAGTGCTCTAGATGAGATCTCACCAATGTTCCAAACAGTGGCATCACCACCTCCTTCCTTCTGTTGGAAATACCTCCGTATGCATCCCAGCATCATACTTGCTCTCCTCACAGCCTTCTCACATTGTTTGGTAACCTTTAGATCATCATATATGATTACTCCCAGGTCACTTTCCTATTTGGTGGCTGTCAGTACCCCCTGCCCCATCATGTACTCCTCTCCTGCATTTCTGTGCCCCAAGTGCATGATCTTGCACTTCTTTGCACTGAATCTTAGCTGCCACACCCTTGACCACTCCGCAAGCTTGCTTAGGTCCCTTCTCATTTTCTTTACCCCTTTTGAAGTATCAACCCTGCTGCAGATCTTTGTGTCATCTGCAAAGAGACACACCTTCCCTTCCAGCCCCTCTGCAATGTCACTTATGAAGACACTAAGGAGGACTTGTCCAAGCACTGATCCCTGCAGGACCCCGCTGGTCAACCCCCCTCTCTATGGCTTGAACTTCATTCACCACCCCCTCTGTGTCCTATCACTCAGCCAATTTTTGACCCAGTTTACCACCCTGATACTCACTCCCAGGCTGCCCAGCTTGTTTACTAGCTTCTTATGTGGGATGGTGTCGAAGGCCTTGCTGAAATCCAGGAAGGCCACATCCACCGCCCTCCTGATCCACCTCTCTAGTCGCCCAGTTAAAAAAATTTATCAGATTTGTTTGTCAAGATCTTCCCACTGTGAGTCCATGCTACCAGGGATCCTGTGCTCCACTGGATTAGAGATATATCACAAACCTTTCTTTTAGAAGTGATTCTATTAGTTTCCCCACCACCGAGGTCAGGCTGACTGGTCTATAATTGCTAGACTCCTTCCTTTTCCCAGTTTTGTGGAGAGGGTCTAGATTCGCCTTCCTCCAGTCCTTTGGTACCACACCTGTTCCCAGTGAACTGTTGAACATGGCAGACATGCTATGAAGCTGAAGGGAGGTAGATTCAGGAGAGATGTGAGGAAGTACTTTTTCTCAGAAAGGGTGGTACATTCCTGGAACTGCCTTTCGGCAGAGATGGTGGGGGCAAAAACAGTGGTGGGGTTCAAGAATGCATGGGATAGGCATCAGGAAAACTTAGGGAAGGTGGTGTGGGTGAATGGTCTAGGATTCAAGTAGGATTTGCGGCGATGCTATAGGCAGGGAAAATGACAGACTAGGTAGACCAAGCAGTGCTTATCTGCTGGCAGATTCTGTGCTTCTATGTTTCTATGTGGCAGGGTGGAGGAAGTGCAGAGGAAGGTGCCCAACATGATCCAGGGGCAATGGGGGAAAACATATGAGGAAAGGCTGAGAGACGTCACTAGGGACATGATATAAATGTATAAATGTCTCCATGGGATAAACAGGGTAAATTACAATGAGTTATTCACCTTAAGTTCAAACGCAATCACAAGATGTACGCTACTGAAGTTGGCTGGAGGAAGTTCAGAAGGGACATCTGAAAATAAGTTTTCACAGTAAGAGTTCTGGGTAGATAAAAAAGACTCCTAAGTGAGGTGGTTTGTGCTAAAAAATTGGGGGGATTCAAACAAAGGGACGGGTAGCCAATGGTGCCATCCCCCACATATTAGGAAAGGTTGGGCAGACTTGATTGGCCCATGGGTCTTTTTCTGCCATCATATTCTAGGTTTGCAGGTTTATCGTACATCAAGGTTTTCAGATGTTAACATAACCCAGCTAGAATGTTGTAAGCCAGTCACATTGCTCCGTTCCCATGCAATGTTTTGTAAATGCATACAAGCTAAATTTGAGCCTGTTTTGCCAAGAGAGAGGTAATGTTGCCCAGGATTTTGGGATAATTCTCAGAAACAGAACGACTTTATACATAGTACTTTTTGAATGCTACTACTACTCCCCATTGATATGAAAGGTAAGGTAAGTATAACCCTAGCTTGCTGCACTCCATGGATTGAAAGTGGTAAACAGGTTTTGGGGGCAGGGGGGCCAGGAGCTGATGGATGCTACGGCCGTCACTGGCTATAATCTTTGAATGCTCCATTTTTTCAGCAGCCTGCTGAAGGTTGGGGGGGGGGCAGCCTGCTGAAGGTTGGGGGAGGGAGTGATTGATTGCAGCAGCACTTTCATTACAGTACATTCTGCCCTGTTGTCAGCATTCTGCTCCTCATTCCAGTGTCTCTCCTGAGTCATCAGTATTGGTGTAATGGACTGGAACCAGCAAGGTGAATGGTAATTACTTATTGAGTTTCTTACAGCACAGATGAGAATGGGACTTATTAGGTTGGCAGTAATGGAAATCTGTGTTTAAACGCTTGATACTTTAAGCAGGCTGCAATGTCGGAACCTGGAACTATTGATTATTTGAGCTTCAGACTGCATCAGCCCTAGTATGCAGTTGGGTTTTTGATATTTACTTCTAGGCCTACAAATGCAGGGATAATGCATACAACCGTATAGTACATTACAAAAGTATGGGGAAGGGGGCACTGATAGTCATTATAAGTAATCCCAGTGCTACACTTCTCGGCTGCCATTAACCTAATGATGTCAGTATGAATTTGCTCCCTGTATCAGCATCAGGCTGATAATACTGCATTATAGAGACCATCCAAACCAAGGACAATGCTGTCACCCTGAGATTGATAACACCACATTGTTCCTCCATCTGCTGAAGCTGCAATGTCACTTTGTACTGTTCCTAGGACTATAGATTAATGATTTCACTAGAAGTTGCTCTTCGGTTCCTACCTCGTCTGCTGATTGTATCACAGTGCTTCACTTATCCACATGAGGCTGAGGCTGTCACAGTGTACCTTCTGAGTTCTGCATGCTGATGATGTCATCATGATGCAGTGTTCTTGCCTTCTTGTTGAGGCTACTATGAGTGTTTCTAAGTCAGGCAAGATCTGGGGCTTGCCATTGCTATCTATTTATCCATATGATACCTTTTTGCATTCCTACTGTGGCGACAACCTGCTTTTTGTCATTTCTACAGCTACTGTAGTTTATACAATGACAGTAAGAAAATGAAGTATGGAATTGACTTAACCACTTCATGTGACTGTGTGGTAAAATTTGTCTTACCACATGGCTGGATGGCAATTAAATTAGCGGTTGTCTTTTACACTTACAGTGAAGCCAGTTAGATGCAATGCACTAGCTTGCAGCAAATGACTTGTCACAAAATTCTGCATGACAAAAGGGCTCAACTGCCATTGAGTGACATGGTTCCCTGCAACACACTGCAGCATTTTGTAATATACTGCAGCATTACTGCACTGCATCCTGGTTGGCACCACCGACGTGTTTTATTCCAATACTATTCTGCCTGAACGCCATTTTATAAGTGTGATAAGCCATTCTAGGGTGTGCTGTGACACAGACCTGATTGCACTTCCTACGTGGTTGAAGGAACTTGGCAGTGCCTCATGCCAAACAGTTCTTCAGGGGTGTGTGGTAAGATTGTCTTTCCACATACCCTATTGTAGGTTAGGGCTCACATGTTCACCTTGTTACAGGTTATTTGTAACCTGCTTATCTCTGGTGCTGTCATGACACAGTTCCTTTGTTGCAGCCTGAAGCAGAACAAGTAGTGCACAGTGTCCAGCCACAGACAAGAGGGCCAGCCAAATGCTGTGGAGCGTCAAAAGAGGGGTGACCGGAACAGCAGAGGAAGCAACCCTGTCATTATATAAGCCCGTGGTCAGAGCCCATGTAAAGTTCTGTATGCCATTCTCTCCTCTCCAATACAAAAAGAACATTGAGGCATTCAAGGGGGTGAATGCAAGGCCACCAAAATGATCAGAGGTGTGAGAACAAAAGCTATGAGGAGAGTCTTTATTCCCTTAACATGTTAACCCTGGAGAAAAGGAGGCTGGTAGAGTGCATGATCTCAGTCTTCTGCTTGGCAATGGACATAGAAAAGATCAATTTGGTGCTCTCCAGCAGGATACACAGGGACATGCCCTGAAACTCAGAGGTAGGAAATATAGGGGTAATGTTAGGAGGCACTTTTTCTCCCAGAGGGTGGTGAAAATATGGAACAGCCTATCTGTGGAGTCAGAGGATTTGATGACAGCATAGGCCTTCAAGGTAATCCTAGACAAACTGCCAATTACCAAAGAAATTACAGGGCATGCTGAGTAGTAGAATGGGTGACGTATCCTTATAAATTAATAAATGGCTGCACTACATACTTACTTATGAAGAATGTATGTGGTGGTGGTGCGGGGGGGGGCTAATGGATCTTGAGTCCCTTCCATCCTTAATTTACTCTGTTACTATGTTACAGCTTACATACTTAGGTCTGATTATGTCACGGTGCATACTTTCAATGACAGGGAAATGTTAGAAGCAATTAGTGAGATGACTAACAAGGGAAGGTGTTACTGGTGGGGGACCTCAATACACCAGATGTAGATTGGAGCCTTCCTGCCACAGCTTCAGCTAGGAGCAGGGACATCCGGACTCTCCACAGGGGACGTTCCTCAGGCAAATAGTCAGTGAACCCACTCCTGATAGGGCACTACTGGATCTGGTGCTTACAAATGGGGAGAGCATTGAGGATGTCAAGGTGTAAAGCCATCTGGGGACTAGTGATCATCGTGCAGTGTGGTTCCACATAAGAACAGCTGCAAAATCCAACCACATGATGACGAGAGTCCTGGACTTCAGAAGGGTTGATTTCCTAAAGATGGGGTAATGCCTCAGGAATAACCTGACAGGGGGGTGAGCACCTGGAAGGGGTGGAGGACAAGTGGGCCAAACTACAAGAGAGAGTAGTGAAAGCAACAAACCTATGTGTCAAGCAGCTGAGCAAACATAAAAGAAAGAGGAGACTGCTGTGATTCTCCAAAGAGGTGGCAGAAAAAGTAAAGGCTAAAGGAATAACATTCAGAAGGTATAAGAGGACCCTGAGAGAGGAGGATAGGGTGGTGTATCTGGTAAAACAAAGGGAGGCAAGCAAAGCTGTAAGGACTGCAAAGGCACAGACTGAGAAAAGAATAGCTCAGGGAATATCACAAGGGAACAAGACATGTTTCAGGTATGTGAGCGAGAAAAGGAAGACAAAGGGAGGGGACTGTGCGGTTAAAGATGGAAAGGGGTGATTGTACAGAGGAGGATCAAGAAAAGGCAGATATCTTGAATAAATACTTCTGCTTGCTATTCACAGTAAAAGGGGAGGTGGAGAGACCTCAAAATGGAACTAGGGACTTTGAGGGGACGGATGTGGACACCAAGTCTGTTTTCTGAGGAGAATGTCTGAAAAGCCTGGCTAACCTGAAGGTAGACAAGGCTCTGGGGTCAGACTGGGTACATCCAAGGGTGCTGAGGAAGCTCAAAGAGGTACTGGCTGCATTTCTGACAGACTAAATTAACAGATCACTGGAGACTGGCGTGGTTAAAGGGGACCAGAGAAGGGCAGAGGTAGTCCCACTTCAAAAAAGTGGTAGCAAGAAGGAGGCTGCCAATTATAGGCCTGTCAGCCTGACATCAGTGGTGGGCAAGTTGATGGAAACACTACTCAAGGAAAGGATAGAAACATACTGTAGAAGGTGATGGCAGATAAGGACCGTGTGGCCCACCTACTGTAGTCTTCCCCTTTTCTCTACCTAATGCAATACCACAGACTCTAGTTGATCTGCGGCTTACTCTCTCTTCCCAATTGTGAGAGTGCTCTTATGACTATCCCATGCATTCCTGAATTCCCCAACCATTTTTGCCCCCACCACCTCTGCAGAGAGGCTGTGAAAAAGTACTTCCCCACGTTGCCCCTGAGCCTACTCCCCTCTAGCCTCATATCATGCACCCTTGTTCTTGTATATCTTTTCTGAAAAAGAAATACAGAATCACACATACCCCCATGATGCAAAGCATCATGGGTTGTATATGCAAATTACCATGACATTTTAGGCTGATTCAGCTTTAAGCAGAAATGCATGGTGCCAAAAGGCATCTCACATAATCTGCAAAGGGTGCACACAGAAGACACAGACATGTGTTTTTTCCCACCCATGACTCATCATCATCATCACTGTGCCTCATCTGCATGACACCTGAGGGGAAATGAACCAGCTGCCCTAAGTTAGTCTTATGGGTTTGGGTCATGGCGAGCCCCCAAAAAACAAAAAACAAGCTAAAAGACAAAGAACCTTAGTGCAAAAGCACTGAGGCAAGGGTTGCACCATAGGGCATTGGCCATAAAACCAAGTTTCAAAGAAATACAAAATCACACATACCCCCAAAATTGCAAAGTATTATGGGCTGTATATGCAAATCACCATGACATTTTAGACTAGTTCAGCTGGTTCTTTTCTGAAAGATGCTACCCTCCTGTACCTTGTTTATACCCCTGATGTATTTGAATGTCTCTATTATATCCCCTTTTCTCTCCTTTCCTCCAGGGAAAACATATTAAGGTCCTCTAGTTTTTCCTCATATGACTTTTGGTGCAGTCCTTACACCATTTTTGTTGCCCTTCTCTGGACTGCCTCTATTTTGAGTATGTCCTGCTGGAGATGCTACATCCAGAACTGGACACAGTACTCCAGATGAGGTTTCACTAGTGACCTGTACAGTGGCATAACCACCTCCCTTTTTCTACTGGGTGATATCTCTCTCTATGCACCCTAGCATCCTATGGGCTCTCCCCACGGTCTTCTCACATTGTTTGGTTGCCTTTGGGTCATCAAATATGATTACCTCCAGGTTCCTTTCTTGATTGGTGTCTGTCAGTACCTCTGCCCCCATCTTGTACTCATCCCTTGGATTTCTGTACCCCAAATGCATGATTTTGCACTTCTTTCCGTTGAATAGATTCATTTGACTGGGTGACCAAAGTAGTAGACCAGGGAGGGGCTGTGGACATGGCCTAACTAGACTTTAGCAAGGCATTTGACACAGTCCCAGACAAAAGATTAATAAACAAATTAGCCAGCCTGGGAGTGGATCTTAGGGTGGTAGCCTGGGTAAAAAATTGGCTGGACAACAGGAAACAGAGGGTAATAGTAAACAGAGTCCACTCCTAAGAAAGGGGGGTTACTAGTGGGGTACTGCAGGGTTCAGTACTGGATCTGGTCCTTTTTAATGTTTTTATAAGTGACATTGCAGAGGGACTACATGGAAAAGTATGCCTCTTTGCAGATGACACAAAGATCTGCAACAGGGTTGATGCACAAGGTGTGGTGGAAAGGATGAGAAGGGATTTGGCAAGGTTGGTAGAATGGTCAAAAATATGGCAGTTTAGATTCAGTGCAAATAAGTGCAAAGTAATGCACCTGGGAAACAAAAACCCAGTGAAAGAGTACACAGTGGGAGGGAGGTATTAACAATAAAAATGGAAAGAGACCTGGGGGTAGTCATATCAGATGACCTAAAGGTAAGCAAGCAATGTGAGAAGGCAGTAAGGATGGCTAGGGGGTTACTGGAATGTATAGGGAGAGGCATCACCAATAGAAAACAGGAAGCTGTTATACTTCTGTACAGACAGTTGGTGAGACCCCATCTGGAGTACTGCGTGCCTTTCTGGAGACCCCATCTCAGCAAGGACATAGACAGGATGGAGGCAGTCCAGAAGACGGCAACTAAATTGGTGCAGGGTCTGCAAAAGAAGCCATATGAAGAGAGACTAAAGGAGCTTAACATGTATACCCTTGAAGAAAGGAGAAAGAGGGGGACATGATAGAAACTTTCAAGTACCTAAACGGAATAAACAAAGTCCAAGAGGGCAGCATCTTTCAGAAAAAGAGATGTGCAAGAACAAGGGGATACAATTTAAAGATGGGGGTGGCTCAGGGGCAATATGAGGAAGTATTGTTTCACAGAGAGGGTGGCGAACACATGGAATGGCCTTTCTGAGGAGGTCATGGGGTCAAAAACAGTGGGGGAATTCAAGAATGCATGGGACAGACATAAGGCAATTCTGAGGGAGGTGTTAGGAGGAAGTAGAATGTTGGTTAGCTAGGATCTGCAGCTTATCCAATAAGTAGGGGAAATGGGCAGACTAGGTGGGTCAAGTGGTCCTTATCTGCCATCAAAGTCTATATTTCTAGTGTTTCTATGAATCTTAGCTGCAACACTCTAGAGTCTAGACCACTCCTCAAGCATGTTTAGGTTCTTTTTAATTTTTCCACTCCCCCCGGATTGTCAACCCTACTGTAGTTCTCAGTGTCATCTGCAAAGAGACATACCTTCCTCTCCAGCCCCTCTGCAATGTCACTTACGAAGACATTAAAGAGGACTCGCCCCAGCAGAGATCCCTGTGGCACCCTGCTGATCACCCCCCTCCTCGGATTGAACACTATTTACCGCCATTCTCTGTGTCCTCTCACTCAACCAGTTTCTGACCCAGTTTACCACCTTGGGACCTACACCCAGGCTGTCCAACTTATTTACCAACCTCCTATGTGGGACAATATCAAAGGGCTTGCGGAAATCTAGGTAGGCCACCTCCACCGCCCCCTCCCACTGCTCTGGTCACCCAGTCAAAGAAATCTATCAGATTTGTTTGACAAGACCTTCCCACTGTGAATCCACACTGCATCAGATCCTGAGCTCCACTGGATTCAAGAAAAGCCACAATATTTTCCTATAGCAGTGACACCATTTATTTCTCCACCATGAAGGTCAGGCTGACTGGTCTGTAGTTTTCAACCTCCTCCCTGTTCCCACTTTTCTGGAGAGGGACTACATTGGCCCCTCTCCAGTCCCCTGGAACCATCCCTGTCTCTATAGATTTGTTAAATAGGGCTGTTAGTGGTGCTGCCAGCACCCAAGTTATTTTAATATTCTGGGATGTATACCATCCTGCCCCATAGCCTTGTCCCCTTTCAGATTCTCGAGTTCCTTTAGAACTCTTTCCTCCGTAAACAGGCTGGTGTCCACCTCTCTCCCATCGGTGCTCCTATCACCCAATAGTGATACTTCTCCTTCTGCTTCTTCTGTGAATACTGAAAAAAAAAATTTGTTCAGCATTGTTGCGTTTTCTAGGCCTCCCTCCACACTCCTCCTCCCTTTTTAACCTCACAATCCGATCCCGTGTCTTTTTTCTTTCACTAATGTACCTGAAAAAGGTTTTGTCTCCTTTCTTAATTGCCTGTGCTATTTTTTCCTCCGTTTGCGCTCTTGCGCTTCTCACTGCTTTCCCCATCTCCATCTGCTTTTCCAGATACAGTTCCCTGTCTTTCCCCATCTGCGTTTCCTTTTACCTCCTGAAAGCTAATCTTTTCTCTCTTACCTTCCTGGCCACATCCTTTGAGAACCATAGTGTTTTTATTTCTCTTTGTTTTGCTTAGTTGCCTAACACAAAGGCTTGTTGCCTCTGCTATGGCTCCCTTAAGGTTAGCCCATTGTTTCTCTACATCACCCTCCTTCTTCTTCCCCTGCCAAGGCTTCCTTGAGGCATTCTCCCATTTTTGCAAAGTTGCCCGTTTGAAATCTAGGATCCTTGCTTTCGTGTGGTTTGACTCCTCCACTGTTCTCACATTGAACCATGCCATACGATGATCACTGGACCACAGGTGGCTACCCACTATTACATCGGTGACTCTGTCCTCATTGGTGAGTACCAGGTCCAATATTGCTCCTTCTCTGGTGGGTTCTGCCACAAGCTGCTTGAGGCACACCAACTGCAGGGCATCCAGGATGCCTCTACTCCTGGCTGTGGCTACAGCCTGAGTGCTCCAATCCACATCTGGCAAATTGAAGTCTCCTACCGGCAGCACTTCACCTTTAGTGGTCATTTTGTGGATGGCTTCCACTAGTACCCCGTCCATCTCCTTCCCTTGTGCTGGATGTCTGTAAATCATGCCAGCGCCAATGGCAGTGCCATTTCCTGCCTTCAGGGTGACCCATAGTGCTTCTGCTCCCTGCTGCATTCCATGAACTTCAGTTTCTTTATTTATTTATTTATTGAATTTTGATGACCTGGTGGGCCCACTGGACCCTGAAGTTCTCTTTTTCAGGGGTGACCCAGAGATACATTAAGTGGCATTACATGTAATTACATGGCATAAGTGGAGAGAAACAGAAAATAAACAGGTAATTAACTGACATACAGATTCAATAGTTACAGAATATGACATTGATTCATAACAGAGGCAAACTATCATAAATGGATTGGCACACTCTTGTAGGTAAGGTGGTATGCATGAATCTGGGGGGGGGGAGCTGTCAGGTGCCATAACAGAAGCAAGTGCTGGCCTCGAGTAGATGTGACTTGAACCTGGTGCAGAAATTCATGAGTAAGGGGGTTTCCTGTATCGCTGGTGGAAGTTTGTTCCACAGCTGGGGGACTGTGGAGGAAAACAATTTCTGGTCTGCGCTGGACCCGACCCTAGAGGTTTCTATTAGAGCCCTCCCTGTGGACCTCAGAGCTTTAATTCCTTCCCTGACATAGCTAACCACCCCTCTGCCTGTTTTCCCCACCCTGTCTTTTCTAAATATAGTGTAACCTGGTATGGCTATATCCCATTCATGGTTCCCCATGTACCATGTCTTCTATAGATGGGACAGGGTGAAAGGGAAGGGAAGGGAAGGGAGGATGGGATGGCACTATATGTTAGGGAGGGTATCACTGCCACCAGATAGAGTGGGGATGGGAAGGTAGAGGCACTGTGGCTGGAGATCCAAAACAGTAATGGGAAGGAAACTGAGAAAGTCTATTTGCCAACAAATCAAGATGTGGACAGGGAGTTGGGTACCATGATTAGGATGGTGGTGGACAGGGGTGAGGTGGTGGTAATGGGGGACTTCAATTTCCCTAAAGTGAATTGGAGTGTCCCATCCACCTTCTGTGTTAAGAAGCAATTGATCCAGAATGTAGCACAAGATGAATTCCTAGTCCAGGGGGTGACTGAACCTACATGCAAGGGAGCCATCCTGGATCTGGTATTAGCAAACAGTAACCATGTCAGGGACATCAAGGTAGAGGAGCCCCTGGGGAGCAGTGACTACCACAAGTTGTGGTTCCAGGCTGATGTGGGAAAGGAAACAGCACTGAGATGAAAGTGCTGGACTTCAGGAAGGCCCACTATAGGAAGATGGGAGAGTTACTGAGGGAACACCTAATGGGTATTAAGACTGGCATAATGGTGGATCTAAAGTAGACAGTGGTCAGAGGCTGCCACTAACATCTGTCTTAAGCAGAAGGGAGAAAAACTCCAAAGCCAGGAAAGCTATCTGGTTTGATAAGGAAACAGATTCAGAATCGGTGTGCACAGCTGCAATGGAGTCTGGTGCTTTCCACGGGGGTTGCTGACCCCAACACAATAGAACAAGCAGGCAAGATAAGAAGCACTCTCTGGTACCTGATTAAAGAAGTAGACCTGAGTCCAAGCTGTTGTAAACAATTCAAATTTTATTCCAATAAGGTATTACAGGTAACTCGACGGGGTTTGAATAAACCACCACAGACAACCCCTGCACTTTGACTAATGTCTTCCTTAGGGGGCCATAGCAGAGACAACAAGCCTTTGAGTTAGGTAACTAAGCAAACCAAAAAGAAAGAAAATAAAATTTGAGTTGTTTGTAACAGCCTGAACTCAGTTCTACTTCTTTAATCAGGTACCAGAGAGTGCTTCCTATCTTGCCTGCTGGGTTTGATAGGGAGGTAGGCTAAGCACTGAGGAAAAGAAGGCCGGAAGTTTAAGAAGTCCCAAAGGGATGAGGATGAGGATGTCTACTTGGAGAAAGCCAGGGAGGCTAATAGGGTGGTTAGGCAGGCCAAGACTAGGAAGGTGCAGCAAACTGCAGAGGGGATCAAGGAGGTGGAGAAAGTCTTCTTCTAGTGCATCAGTGAAAAGAAGGACATGAAGGCAGGCATAGTTAAGGTAAAAACAGGGGACGGGCATGGAAGGCAGTAAAGAAAAGCAGAGGTGTTGATCGAATACTTCTGCTCTGTCTTTACTAAAGGAAAGGATAGACCTGTGTCACAAGAGAGGATGAGAGGAGGGAAGAGGAGGAGGGGACATGGATGAGGACAGGATAACAGAAGACAGGGTTAGGAAAGGTCTCTTGGATGAGCGACAGCGTGGGTTCCTGTCAGGGAGAGCCTGTCAAACCATTCTGATCAGTCTGAGGGTCAAACGGTTGATATTCTTTGTTTGGGTTTCAGCAAGGCCTTTGACTTGGTACCCCACAAGAGGTTGACAAGGAAATTGGGAGACGTGGTGGGGGGGTAAATTAACAAGGTGGGTGGCTAACTGACTCAGTAGTAGGACACAAAGGGTGGTGGTGGTGGGGAGCTCTCAGGTATGAGAGAAGTCAGTAGTGTGGTCCCACAGGGGTCAGTGCTTGGTCTGAGTTGTTTAACCTATTCATTAATGACACTGGGGAAGGCATTAAAGGCAAAATTTGTCTCTTTGTGAATAACACCAAACTTTGTGGGAGGGTTGACACAGATGAAGGGGTGCATGATCTAAAGTAAGACCAAGTGAAACTGGAAAGTTGGTCCATTATATGACAACTCAAGTTCAATGTGAAGAAGTGCAAGGTCATACACTTAGGAAGAAAGAATCTGCGAGGACTGAGTATATTTGGGGGGGAGGACAAGGTCACTGAATCAAAGGAGGAAAAGGACTTGGGGATAGCCATTACCAGTGACCTTAAGCAAACCAAGCAGTGCAGGAAAGCAGCAGCCAAGGAAAAACAAACTAATGGGATGTATTGCTAGAGGTTTTGAGAGCAGAAGGAAGGAGGTTATGCTGCTGCTTTAAAAATCCTTGGTGCAACCGCACCTGGAGCACAGCGTGCAGTACTGGAGCCCCTACGTGAAAAAGGATGTCAACCAGCTCGAAGCAGTTCAAAGGAAGGCAACCAAGATGGTTCAGGGACAGCAAGGCAGGGCATATGCGGACATGCAGAGGGAACTCAAAATGTGCTCACTGGAGGAAAGGAGGAGAGGGGACATGATTGAAACATTCAAGTACCTGAAAGGTATAAACAAGGCTGATATCCAAGACCTTCTTAGTCTCATCGAAAACAAATCCACTAAGGGGCACAATAATCAGAGGCGCCATTTCAGATTTCAACGGAGGTCAACAACCGCGGTCAGAGTGACTGTGGGGGGGGCTAGGGACTGAGTGGGGGTGGGGCCAGGGACTAAGTGGGGGCGAGGCCAGTTGCTGAATGGGGTGGTGTCAGGGACACGTAGGCCATGTTCACCACAAGCTAAACTGGACTGGAACAGATCTGAATCGGGTAGGAAAAAAGTACACATCTGTTGTGTTGCCAGTTGCAGTATTAATAAAAACTAGTCTGCTAGTCACTAGAGCTAGCTGGCCTCCTATAGAGTACCATGACTGCTAGGTTAGTTGTTGGTTTACCCTAGATAGGGACTAGCTGAAGCCTCTACTAGCTGCCTCCTCCCGAGACTGAACCTAGATAACTGCAACTCTTATCTACCCCTACCTGATTCTCCTCTCTTCCTCTTTGCCTCACCTGCCCTCCTTTGAGCAGCATGGACTGCAGTCCTCTGTGTGGACACCCCAGACGCCACATGGATAGATGCCACACTCCTGCCTCGTAGCGCTCATACTTCAGGATCACTCATGCAAGTGGTTACTTGGTCTTCTGGGTGTTAAGTAGGGAGTGCTCAGCCCCTATTGGTCTCCTGCCACTGTGTGGTCTGGCGTTCCAGCCACTGATACAGGTGGACTGAGGTCCACTTCTGCTGTCAGGTATCTCCTACTGAAGCCCTTCTCCCACTTCCCCAAACCCCACAAACACAGCAATCAAAGCAACATTTATCTGGTGATGTGGCTGTAAGCACAGAAATAAAAAAGAAAAAAAAATCAAACATTAAGTGCCAGCTCCTCTTCGTGCACCACCCCAGCCATTTGGTAGTGAGCTGCAGGCCCAAGAGAGTTTTGGATTACAAGTCAGACCTTTTTGTAGTCCTTAGGCTCACAGCCCTTATTGGTCTCTTGCTGCCACGTGGTTTGGCATTCTAGCCACTGACTCCAGCAAAGCGAGTTCCACTCACAGCCTCAGATCCCACCCTCTGCAGCCTTCCTCCCACTTCCCAGTTCACCAAACCACACAAATACAACAATCAAAGCAGTATTTCTTTGGCAATGTGGTTGTAAGCACAGAGATTTACCATATATACTCGTGGATAAGCTGATCCGTGGATAAGCTGACTCCCCTTACTCCATCATTTTTTTTAAGTAAACTGTGTTGACTCATGCATAAGTAGAGAAGTATTTTATTTGCAAGTCAGCACAAAAAAACATATGGTAAGTAACAACAAAAAAAAGCAAAACAATCGGCATGCCCAAAGAAATAAACGGTAAATGCTTATAATATTCAGCACATCAGCACAGCACATTAACCGGTACAGTATCGGCACAGTATTCGGTGCAAAGCTTGTAATATTCAGCACATCAGCATTAGCACAGCACATTAATCTTACCCGAATTTTATTCAGCACAGCACAATTGGCAGCGTTAAAATGTAAGGCATACCATACAGCAGGCAAATCAAAACGATGAACAAAAAAACAGCAATCGGCATGCACAAAGAAATAAACTTACGGTAAATGCTTGTAATATTCAGCACATCAGCACAGCACATTAATCGGCATAGTAACAGCACAGTATTTGGTGCAAAGCTTGTAATATTGACAACGATGCTAGTGCAGAATGTGAACATCTTTGTGTTTTATGCCAGTAACAACCGCGCGGTGCCAATCAGGGCATCAATCAAGGTTTGATAATTCCAGAATACAATTGCTACATTTACTAATTGCTAATTGACCTGCCTATAAGTCGAGACCCCTAATTATGTACTTGATTTTAGGTACAAAAATCTCGGCTTATACGCAAGTATATACGATATCAATTTTTTAAATTCAGACACTTAGTTCCAAGCCCGCTTTCTGCACCTCCCCCAGTCACTCGTCGGCGAGCTGCAGTGCCAAGCAAGTTCCTGTCCCTTTTCCCCAGGTCATCTCACACCTTGTCTCCGTGTGCCTATACAAGTCAGCAATTTGTACACAAACACCTGGAAATGAGCCTTGACTCAGAGTGCCTTTCCTCATCACCAGTTTGTACATCAGTAAATAAATTCAACTGCCTTTATACCTTTTCAGTTTGCCTCCTCCTTTCACAAAACATCCAAAACAAAACTCAAAATGCAAATATTGTATGTTTTCAGGGATGACTGAACCTTCCCGGAACAGGTTTGGACCTCCCAGAGAACCACTGCTGTAATAAACTACTTCTGTGACCAATGTGCCTTCACCTTGTTTGATGCATACATGATTTTAAACTACCATTAGAATGAATGGATTTTTCAGAAAATGTCCTTCACTCAGTCAGTGGTGGGTTTGCTATAGCAAGGCAGCCAGCCTATCTTAAACCATAATCCAGAAATGCAGTGCTTCTCATGAAACACAGCACAAACCAAACAGAATGCAACTAAATTGTTGCTTTATTTGACATACACAGTGCAAGCCCCTAGTGCCTCGACTTCAAGCCTTCAAAGGCAGAGTGTCCTGGTGCTCATTTTAGTTTCTGTGCCTTATAATAGGAGGACTAGATGTTTTTTTTAAAGCATAGCAAAAAAAAATCACTGAGCTGGCCAAGATTCAAACATGTGCAATGTCAGTACTTATACAGGGCTCCATGCTTTGAAGAGCCCAGGTGTAGTTCTAAGGGGGGGGAGGGAGAAGGAGTCTAAAGCCCCCTAAAATTCTGTTTTTCCTTAAATGAGCTGAGCTGATTGGTGGGGTGGCACTGGGCAGTTGGTTTTACAGTACTGAAACAAACAGGCAGAAATGTGGGGACCCCCTATAAGTCACGTCACCTTAGAGTGCAAATGCCATCTAATAGGGAACTGGAGGTGATCAGGCTACTGGCTTTTCAGTGCCCAAATATAATCTCTTCCCTCCTTTAAACACTGAACTGAAAAAAAAAAAATCTGCTTGGGGATGAAGTGATAGAGGGAGGATGGCACCAGCATGACAAGCAACTGCACAGCACCAGCTCTGTCACAACAGTCCTTCCTGCCACAGTTTTATTAAGACTGTTTATCACATCCCCTTACCACTCAACTGGACTGCTCTCCATCTCAGCCAGTGCCATCTGCCCAAAAGTGGGGTCTGATGCACACCCCAACTTGCCCCTTGGGGTGGAGCCTCAGTCTTCATCTCACTGGGGTGGGTGGCCTGTCAGGTTCCTGTACTGTGGCAGGAGAGAGGAATCTGACTGGCCAGCAAGTTATTCAGCCAGAGGAGCCCTCAGGAGAGCTTTTCAAGAAGTGGGGCTACTCACCCCCACCCCAGTCCTTGCACTGTGTACCACTGACCAATGCCAGTAAAAGTTACCCATCCACTGCAGTGCATACCTGCTTCTCTCTGTCTTCCTCCCTCGTGTGATAACAGTGCTGCTGGCCTGCTGCCTCGAGTCATCAATCGTGCCCTTCCTCGTCCTCTAGTCCTCTGTCTCCACTCTCCAGTACAGCTTGCAGTGTTCTCTCCTCCGCTTGCTGCTGGACGTTATGAGCGTCCCTTCCCTGTGTTTCCCCACTTTCTTGCCTCTGACCTCAGCGACCTGTGCTCGAAGCAATGTAACAGCATTCCAGCATGCAATTGCAGACTTCTCCCACTCACAACTTAGTGATGTTGCCGGATCCATGTCGCAACTAGTCCCACCCCTGCTGGCCTTCCTAACCAATCGCAGAGTGACTCACAGTACCCCCAAGTCCTGCCTAGCATGCTACGCACACTGAGACTTAAAGTTTTTTGGGCAGGAAGGTAGGACACGGCAACTGTTGAACTTGCTGCTGCTGTTGCTGTGAGCGAGGGTTTGGTGATGATGATGAGTGGGGTGCCGACTTGAGTGCGGGCAGGCAGCAGCAGCACTTGACTTTAAAAAAAAGACACTGGTTGCTGGCTGTAAGGAGGGGCAGCAGAAAAAAAAAACATGGAGGGGCAGCAACACAACACCCAAAAGCAGAATATTACCCTGGCTTGCAATGCGTGGGGGGGCAACTGCCCCTCTTGCTCTCTTAAATGGTGCCCCTGATTAATAAGATAGCAGAGGGAAACATAGAAATATAGAATTTGTCAGCAAATAAGGGCTGCTTGATTACCCAGTCAGCCCATTTTGTCCCTACATATACTGCACCGCAGACTCTAACCGATCTCTGGCTACACCCCCTCCCCCGCTTTCCTACCAAGATTCTTTTGTGCCTGTTCCATGCATGCTTGAAGTCCACCACTGTTTTCACCCCCTCAATCTCTCTGCTGGAAGACTGCTTCAGATGTCCACTACTCTTTTAGTGAAGTAGTACTTCCTTACATCCATTCTAAATTTTTCCCTTCCAGCTTCATTGCATGCTTCCTTGTTCTTGTGCACCTTCTCTTCTGAAAAATACTCTCCTCTTGTACCTTATTCACCCCTGTGAGGTACTTATAGGTCTCTATCATGCCCCGCACCAGGGTGTGCATATTGAGATCCCTCTTTCTCTCACCAAATGGATTATGATGCAGCCCCTGCACCATTTTAGTTTTCCTTCTCTGGACAGCCTCAATCCTGTCTGTGTCCTTCCTGACATGTGGTCTCCAGAACTGGACACAATACTCCAGGTGGGATCTCACCTACGCTTGATACAGTGGTAACACCACCTTTTTCCTTTTGCTGGTGATTCCCATCCCTATGCACCCCAGCATCCCACTGGCCCTACCTACTGCCTTCTTGCACTGCCGTTCACCTTGAGGTCATCAGATATGATAACCCCAAGGTCCCATTCCTGTTTAGTTACTGTCAATACCTCCTGTCCCATTTTATGCACTGTTCCTGGGTTTCTGTGCCCTAGGTGCATGATTTTGCACTTTTTTACATTGAACCCCAGCTGTTATACCCTCAACCACTCCTCAAGTTTTCATGGTCTCTACTTATTCTCTCCACTCCCTCCAGAATATCTACACTATTGCAGATTTTAGTGGCATCCAAACAGGCATACCTTCTGCTCTAGCTTTTTGCAATGTTGCTTATGAAGAAGTTGAAGAGGACTTGTCCAAACACTGAACCCTGAAGTACCCCACTGGTCACTCTAGAGTGCATGCCATTGACCACCACCCTCTGTTGCCTATCCATAAACCAGTTCCTTACCCAGCTTACCACCTTGGGTCCCACCCCCAAATTACCCTACTTCCTTATAAGTCTCCTGTGTGGTATAGTGTTGAAGGTCTAACTGAAATCTAAGTAGGCCATGTTCACCGCCCCACCCAGATCCATTTCCCTGGTCATCCAGTCAAAGAAATTGACCAAGTTCATCTGATATGATCTCCTCCCATGAACACGTGCTGCCTTGGTTCTTGAAAGCCACTGGATTCAAGATACTCCACTAGCCTTTCTTTTAATAGTGTGTCCTTTAACTTACCCACTACTGACATTAAACTGACTGGCCTATAGTTGCCAGCTTCCTCCTTGCTGTTGCTTTTGTTAAGCAGGACTACACCTGCCCTCCTTCAGTCCTCTAGAACCACTTCTGTGTCTACTGAGTTCATAAATGGAGATGTTAGAAGTGCAGCCAGAACCTCTCTGAGATCCCTCTGCACCCTTGGGTGTACGACTTCCAGCCCTATAGCTTTATCCACTTTCAGTTTCGCAAGTCCCCTCATTACTCTTTCCTTTGTGAATGGACACGTGTCCACCTCCCTCCCTCCCATATTGTGCTGCTTCATGGTCCATCCCCCTCTCCCTCCACTGTGCAGACTGTTCAGAAGCATCTGTTCAAAATTTATGCTTTTCCTGATACTGTTCTGCAAGTATCCCTGCCCTTCTTAACCTCCAATGCCTCCCATTGTCTCCTCTCTTTTGCTTATGTGTCTGAAAAGGTCTGCCTTTGGTTACCCTCTTTGACTATCCTTGCCTCTATTTGCACTGTTGCACCCCTCACTGCTTTTCCTGCTTCCCTCTGCTTTTCCTGGTTCATTTCTTTGTCTTTTCCCCTCTTCATCTCCTTGTACCTCCTGAAAGCCACCTCTTTAGCCTTTACCTTCACATCCGCTTCCTTTCAGAACCATAGTGGTCTCTTTTCCTCCTGTTTTTGCTAACTTCTTTCATGCAGAGATTTGTTGCCTTCACTGTGCCATCCTTAATTTTGGTCCACTGTCCCTCCACCTCATCCAGGTAACCCCCGCCCCCCACTAGGTCACTTCTGAGGCATTCACCCATTTTTATTAAAATCTGCCATCCTGAAGTCCAGGGCCCTTGTTCCTGTATGGTTTGTCTCTGCCACCAACCTTATGTTAAACCACACTGTGCAGTAATCACCAGTTCCCAGGTGGCATTCCAGCTTGACATCTGCAATACTGTCCCTGTTTGTGAGCACCAGCTCCAGTATTGCCCTGTCCTGTGTGTGCTCTCTGACTAGTTGCCTGAGAAACACCCCCTACAGGGAGTCTAGAATGGCCCAGCTTCTAGCTGAGGCCATGACTGGGAGGCTTCAGTCTTCATCTGGCAGACTGAAGTCCCCGACAGCAGCACATCCTCTTTTTGCCGCCATGCTGATGGCTTCCTAATGGCCTTATCCAGTTCTTCTCCTCTGTTAGAGGTCTGTATATCACCCCAGTGTGAATAGTGTCTCCAGTTCCTTTCTCAAGGGTGACCCACAGTGCTTCCAACCCATTCTTTACCTCTCGGTTCCCTTGCATTTCTGCCACTCTGATACCTTCCCTCACACACAGCATAACCCCTCCACCCTTCCTCCCCTCCCTTTATTTACTGAACTAAGTGTAGTCTGGTGTAGCCATGTCCCAGCAGTGGCTCCCTGTGCACCATGACTTAGTAATGGCCACAAGACCCAGGTCTCCCTTCAACACGATTGCCTCCAGGTCTGGAATTTTATTTCTAAGACTCCTTGCACTGGCACACATGACTTTCCACACCTTCTCCTTTTCTGCCTGCAACCCCCCCCTTCCTACCTTTGTTGCCACTTGAAACTGACCTCTCTCCTCCTCCCCACTACCCTCTTCATGTCTTGCCTCCTCAACCCATCCCTTTCCATCTCTTCTATTCTTGTCCCCCTTATCCCCTACTATGGTTCTGCTTCCTTTAACTTGTGCCTTGTAGGAGTTTCCTACCCTTGGGGCCTCTTTTGCCATTGCTTCAATCCATGTGTGTGGGGGTGGACTGTTTATGTCTACTTTGGTTTTTCTACCTCCCCCCTCAGCTTGTTGAAATGTTCATCAAATTAACATCTAAACCTTCCACTTAGGACTGTGGTTCCCCTTCCCAGATGGTTGCAGGCTATCACCTCTGTATAGACTCATATTATTCTAGGTCGGCTCCCAGTCCCCAATGAAGCCAAACCCCTCCTTCCTGCATCATTTTTCAACCAAGCATCGAAGCTCCTGGTGTGTAGTACCCAGTCCTCCCCATGGCTGTATACATGTAGCATCTCAGTGAATGCCACAATTTCTGCAACTTGCCTTAGGCCACTTCTCAGTTCCCTGAACTCTCCTTGTACTACCCCAGTCCCATCTTTCACTAGGTCATTCATCCTGAGGTTTACAACATCCAGCTCCCTACCCTATTCTGCTGCCCTAGCGATCCTTAAGATATGCTGTCCAACCCTTCAAGATGAGGCACAAGGTAGGCACTTAATCTCCCTTCCCTTCTTGCTCCCAAATCTATCTCTCTGACAACTGAGTTCCCCACCAGAAGCTGCTTTCTCTTCTGCTGGGGTAATCTACCTCCTATCTTGGTTCTCTCCTTCAGAGGACCCCCACATCCTCTATTGCCACCACTATGAGTGCCTCCTCATGGCAGTCCTGTCCCACCAGAATGGTGAATGAATTCTGCAGTGGCACAGGGGGAGAAATATGCACCTGACCTGTGACCCTGCCCTCTCAGAGTCCACCAGTCCTTCTGCATCTAGGCAACCTCTGGGGTAATGATGGCAGACTCAGTGGCCCCTGGGTGGGGCAAGAGGTCATCTGGATCCTAGCCAGCTTGGCACAGAGACCAGCAACTCTTTCCACTTTACCCAGAGAGGTGTATGCAGAGGAAGCAGCACCTCGGTCTCCAGAATGTCTCTTGGAAAACTGCATCTCTACAATCATTGCACTGCACCACTCCCATGTCTGCTAATATCAGTCAGTCCCTTCTGTTTTCTGACTGTAGTTTGCCCCTACTGTCTCTCCCCTTTACTTGTTCCTTCCCAGCTACATCCTCTGTCAGTATCTACTTTAACAACTTACACTAGATAGGGCGTTACCTGCTTTCCCTTTAAACAGTTGCTGTTTCTAGGTAAAGTTCTCCCTGTACCATCCTGCCTTTTTACGCTTCCCTTTTGCAGACTTTCCTCTATCGCCTTTCCTTAACTACTACTTTACTCTACCCAGATAGGGCACCTCCTAGACTCATACCTGTAGCTGTTATGTGCCTGCTTTTCCCTGCAGTTACCCACTACTCCACCACCAGTAGCTACCTATGCAGTTTAACAGTAAGTAACAATAAGCTTTATTTATTTATTTGGTTTTTGGTTACTGGGTAAGTACACTAGACAGCAGTGTGCCTATTTTCAGGTACGACACAGGAGATTACATTTCACAAAAACAAATAACAAATTCACATAAACAATACAAACTCACATTTCAGTGACAGCAGATTACAGTTCTGAAAGCACAGCATAGTGATAGAAGAACATTACAAACTGTTGAGTGAGGAACAGGAGATTATACAGGCAGTTCTGATTATGCAAACAATTTTACAACAGTTATTAGGAGAGACTTAGAAACGGGGGTATACACTGAACAATTCAGGGTGGACAGTAATGGACACCCAGAGAGCATCCATATGCAACAGGATTATTCTTGCAGTCAGTAGGGCAGTGATGGTGAGGCAGTGAGCGTTGGTGGGTGTACAGTCTAGTTGTTTTGGTTTATACATAGAAAAGTGCTATGGGAATAGAGAAAATAAGTTCTGAAGGCAGTAATTCAGATGTTTGAGGCTAGAGGTCATGGGGGTTGGGAGCACTTACATGTCATGGATTGGATGAGGTGGACTTTAAGGGTTGATTTGAAGGACAGGGTGGAGGTGGAACCACTTATTGACTGAGGAAGAGAGTTCCAGAGTCTAGGTGCAAGGAATGAGATGGTCTCTTCCCCCATTTTGGTACTGGACCTGGGCATGACAAGCTGTGTTGGATCGCGAGATCTGAGGGAGTAGGCAGCACTAGCTCTAGGAAGGGTTGGGATGGCTATGACAGGAGAGGGGAACTGTAGTTGCTTATGTATAAAACATCATAGAGTGAAAGATTGCAATGCCAAGGGGGATAGCCACCCTAGAGAGCTGTAGACCAAGCAGTGGTGAGTGAGGCGAGGGGGTGAAAGGGCAAAGCGGCAAATGTTGTTATAGGTGATGTTCCACTTGCTCAGGGAGCCCAAGGGGGTGTTTGAGATAAGTAGGGACCTGTATTGTAGGCAGGAAAGGAGTAATCTCTGGACAATAGTCTTTTGGGCAGAGGATGTGAGAAGATGCTTAAGGCGGTAGATCATTAAAAGACGAGTGTTGGTGATTTTACATTGGTTTGTGACGTGGAGGTGGAAATCTAGGTTAGGGTCTAGGGTGATGCCTAGGAATTTGAATTCTTGGACAGCAGAGAGAGGGGAGCCATTTATGCATCTGATATCTAGGGGGAGAGAGCAGGAAGCTCGACAGATCCCGTACCTTCCCTTTCCCTTGTCCATCCAGCAGAGCCCCTTCTTATCTGTGGTTGCTTGTGGACACCTGCCAATGCCTAAGATGCCAGTAACCTGTTTCACTCCTGCTCTGTTCCACTCATGCTCTGTGACACGAGGGCGATCCAACACACTGGGTGGGAATCAATTTATCTAGGTCAAACAAAATCAAAATGGAGCTGGTGAAGGCCCAACCATTAGGGGGTAGAACTGGGGAGGGAGGGAAAGGGAGGTAGGTGTTTGCCTGGCGCCATGGCTGAGACGGACAGGAACCGAATCCTCAGGATCATGGGAGCAGCTGCATGGGGAGTGAGCTGGATGTCATTATCCACCTAGGGACAAATGACCTGGCTAGGAATGGGATCAGAACAGTGCAACAGGAGTTTGTGGAGTTGGGGAGGGGCCTTAGACAAGTAGCACACATGGTAACTTTCTCAGAAGTGCTACCTGTCTATGGCAAGGATGAGGCTAGGGTATTCAGCACTGTGGGATTTAATGACTGGTTGAAAAACTGGTGCAGAGCTCAGGGATTTGGCTTCACTGGGACTGGAGCTCCACCTAGAGGGATACAGGCCTATACTGGCATGATGGTCTGCATCTGTCTGGGAGGGGAACCAGGATCCTAGGTGATAGGTTTAAATGCTTCATTGGCAAGCATCTAAACTAGCCAAGGGGGGAGGCACTGAAAAGGAGAAGGGAAATCCTAACTCCCCCCCCCAAAAAAAAATTAGGGTAGTTAGTGAGGTAAACACCAAGATAAAGCAGTTGATAGTGAGAAGGAAACTCAGATTGAGAGTATCAGGTCAGAAGGAAGAGTCACGCCTTGGACTCGAAGAGCTGGGTTGTAGCCACGGGCTCTGGCTGTTTGAATCATTACCAATTTGGGTTTTCTTTATTTTCTGACTTGCGAGTGCTGCCTTGTTCTGTGTCTTATATCTCTGTATTCTTAGACAGCACCGACCCTGTTACCAGTGACGATCCAAACGTTTGTGTTTTTGATAGTAAGAAGGGCAGAAAAAATGGAGAAAAAGACAAAGCTAGTAAGGACAGGGATGGGGCAAAAAGGAATAAGGCCATCAAAAATTGGAGGGTAATGAGTACCAATGCCCATAGTCTAGGTAACAAGCTCCCTGTACTGGTGGCCTTGATGGAAGAGGGATGCCTGGATATCGTGGCAGTCACAAAAACATGGTACACAGAGAACCATGACTGGGATGTCAACATACCAGAGTACACAATCTACAGGAGGGACAGGGAGGGTAGAAAAGGAGGAGGAGTAGCTCTCTATGCAAGGGAAGGGATCAAAGTGACAAAACTAAAGGGTAAACAGGGAGGATAGGAGGCACTGTGACTCACCCTTGAGACTGGAACTGGCACCACAATCCACACAGGGGTTGTATACAGATCCCTGTCTTGGTGGTAGAAATGGACAAGGAAATGATAGAAGGCATCCTTAGGATGGCAGTGAAAGGGGAGATATTGCTGATGGGGGACCTGAATATGCCAGATGTTAACTGGAGCACCTTTGCTGTAGCCACATCCAAGAGCAGGGCGGTTCTGGATGCCCTACAGGGGGCATGCCTCAGACAGCTAGTTTTGGAACCCACTCGGGAGGGAGCAATCTTAGACCTGGTACTCTCAAATGGGGATGGAGAGAGGATCTCAAATCTAGAAGTGGGTAGCCATCTGGGAACAAGTGACCACCAAACAGTGTGGTTCATGATAAACTTAGCTGTAGAGGCAATCCATACAAAAGTGAAGGTACCGGACTTCAGGAGGGCTGATTTTGTTAAAATGGGAGAGTGCCTCAGAAATACACTAGCAAACAGGCAAGAAGGAGAGGTGGAGCAACAATAGGGAAACATCAAAACTGCCATCACAGAGGGGACAAGCCTTTGTGTGAAGCAAAAAGAAAATCAAAACAAAAGAAAAAACCACTATGGTTCTCAAAAGAAGTGGCAGAGAAGGTTAGTTAGAAAAAGATAGCATTCAGGAAGTATAAAGAAACACAGAAGGAGCAGGACAGAGAACTGTACCAGCTAAAGCAGAAGGAAGCGGGGAAGGCAGTCAGAATAGCAAAGGCCCAAACCGAGGAAAAGGTAGCCAACCTGGTTAAGAAGGGGGATAAAACCTTTTATAGGTACATTAGGGAGCAAAGAGAGACTAAGGCAGTGATACTGAGGCTGAATAATGTGGAGGGTGGTTGGGCAGAGAGGAACAGTGAAAAAGCAGGGATACTGAACGAACACTTCTGCTCAGTATTCACAAAGGAAGAGCAGGAGGAGGTACCTAATCCAGTCAATAGAAGCACTCTGGATAGGGGGGTTGATATCAGTCCTTTCACAGAAGAAAGGATTCTGAAAGAACTCCTAAAACTGAAGGTGGATGAAGCAATGGGGCCAGATGGGATTCACCCCAGATTTCTAAAAGAACTAAGGGGAGAACCAGTAACACCACTGACTACCCTTTTTAATAAATCATGGGAGGATGGTGTGGTACATGAGGACTGGAGGAGGGTGGATGTGATTCCCCTTCACAAAAGTGGGAGCAAGACAAAGGCAGGAAACTACAGATGGGTCGGTTTGACCTCAGTGGTAGGGAAAATGATGGAATCACTTCTGAAGGAAAGAATTGTTGAGTACCTAGAGGCCAGTGGGGCACAGGACCTAAAGCAGCATGGATTCACAGCAGGAAGGTCATGTCAGATGCATCTAATTGATTTCTTTGACTGGGTGACCAAAGTAGTAGAACTGGGAGGGCTGTGGACATGGCCTACCTAGACTTCAGCAAGGCATTTGACAAGAGTCCTGCACAAAAGATTAATAAACAAATTAGTCAGCCTGGGAGTGGTTCCCAGGGTGGTAGCCTGGTTAAAACATTGGCTAGATAACAGGACACAGAGGGTAATAGTAAATGGAGTTCACAGTGAAGAAAGAGGGGTTACTAGTGGGGTACCACAGTGTTCAGTACTGGGACTGGTCCTCTTTAATGTCATAATAAGTGACATTGCAAAGAGACTGGAAGGGAAAGTATGTCTCTTTGCAGATGACACAAAGATCTACAGAAGGTGGGGTGGAAAGGATGCCAAGGGACTTGGCAAGGCTGGAAGAATGGTCAAATGTATGGCAGCTTAGATTCAACACAAAGAAGTACAAAGTAATGCACCTGAGAAACAAAAACCCAGGGGAAGAGTACACAATGGGGGGTGAGACACTGACAACAACAAAAATAGAAATGGACCTGGGGGTATTTATATCAGATGACCTAAAGGAAGGCAAGCAATGTGAGAAGGCAGTAAGGAGGGCTGGGGGGAATACTGGGATGCATAGGGAGAGGCATCACCAGTAGAAAACAGAAAGTTGTTGTCCCTTTATACAGACAGTTGGTAAGACCACATCTGGAGTACTGCGTGCAGTTCTGGAGATCCCATTTCCGCAAAGGCATAGACAGGGTGGAGGCTGTCCAGAGGAGGGCAACCAAAATGGTGCAGGGTCTGCACCAGAAAATATATGAAGAAAGACTAAAGGACTTTAATATGTATACCCTCGAGGAAAGGAGGGAGATGGGGGAAATGATAGAAACTTTCAAGTACCTCAAGGGAATCCACAAAGTCCGAGAGGGTAGCATCTTTCAGAAAAAGAGATGTGCAAGAACAAGGGGGAACAATTTGAAGATAGAGGGGGCATGGCTAAGAGGTAACCTGAGGAAGTATTTCTTCATGGACAGGGTTGTAGATGCATGGAACAGCCTTCCTGTGGAGGTCGTGGAGTCAAAAACAGTGGGGGAATTTAAGAATGCACGGGACAGACATAAGGCAATTCTAGTGGGGGGTAAGAGGAAGTTGACTGTTGGTTAACTAGTGTAATCCCTAGGTGGTGTTATCCCAAGGGCTACTACTCCTGCCTGCTTGGCTAGTAACAGGTTAAGGAGCCTGAGTTCTGAACCGGGTGCCTCCACCCTGAGGTCAGGGTTGGTGGTGGTCAAGCTAACCTGGGCACAGCCCTCCAGGACACTGTAACCCCCCCTCTTTCACCTCTAGTGGCCCGAACACTGTACAATAATCACTTTCACATACCTCTGGTACACCACACAAGTACCCATACTGTTTGCACTTACCACCAGGGCTGGTTCCTCTGGCTCGACCCTGGGGACCCCTGTAAAACAAGGTTAAGCACAGCAATAGCAACAGTACAGTACTCTGAGCACAAACTGGAACCACAGTCAGATTACATGTAGAAAAAGTTAGATCTGATTTATTCAGGGACTTGAACAAGGAGGTCAAAATCAGGTTAATTAGCTTAAAGGTTATATCAATCAAGCAGTTATGCATGTCCTTTGAGTCCCCCCCACACAGTCCACCTCTTGGTACCCAGGTAGAGAAGAGATGGGCTAGCCAGGACAGTTGCCCGGGGTTGCAGCTGGTTGGGGCCCTGTGATGGAAAACACAACATGCACAGTACACAGTATTTCTAATCCGGAGCCAGAGGGCTCAGTTCATAAAGGAAACAAAACAACAAGACAATCAGATGACACACTCAGATTAAGCTGTTGTCATAGGGAGCTACCGTGGTATTTACTCACAATACCCAAGACTGGACACAGGCTGGACGAAAATCGAGACTGCAGGTGGTTGATCTGGAATGTCAGGAGAAGCAGGGCCCACACAAGTCGCAGAGGCATTGTTCCTGTTCAAGTACAGAGCAGGGGTCTGATCCCCAGGCAGGTCTCTCATCGATGGCTTCTCTGTGCAGTGGGTAGTCTGGCTGGGCCAGTCTGGCAAAGCCCAGACCGCATGGAGACAAGTTCGGAAGCAGTCCGTTTTGGGCTGGATACAGCTTCCAGCAAGCAGAACACAGTTCACACAGTGGGGAATTAACTCACAACCCACTAGCAGCTCATAGCACATTTACATGTACTGGAATTCTACTGCACCAGACAAAGTGCTCCCCGAGCACAATTACAAACTCTCTGTACACACCGGGAGCTTAGGGGTAGCTGGAACTCCTGACAGGCCAATCACATTCCGCAAAAATGTTCGGTCTTCTTCAGGTTGAGCCTGGCCCACTTCAGTAGCTTACTTTAGTCACACAAACTTGGATTTAGTCCAAAATAATTCTCTTCTTTCCCTCTCAGGAGCAGCAGGCAGATATGGAGGCCAAGATCTCAGCCTTTTCATAGTTCTCCCATGCAAATCCACTCAGGATTGCTTTCAGAATCACTTCAGCTCCTTCTTGCTCAGCTTCCAGCTTAGTTCTAACTGAAAACTGCAAGCAGCCCGGGACTTCCCCAAGATCCAAAAGCTTTGGTTGGCTGATTTGGCTGTTAGTCAAAGCAAGAGCTCCCCTAGTTGCAAAAAAGGCACAAAAACTCAAACCACAGTTCCTATAGATTTTGAATTCAGACAGCTCCTGTAGTCTGGCTACATTTTAGGTCCCACCAGAATTGATTGGTCCAATTTGCAGTCCAGGACCAAGATAGTGGAGATAAACAAAACAGTCCTTGCTACAAAGAAAGCAGGTTAGACAAACTACATTATCATTATCATTCTAAATGGTTTTCAGGAAATAGTTACATCTTTCAACAGAGCTCCATCTCAGATTACTTATGCTGCAATTAGGCAGCTCTTAAAGAGACAGTACACAGAGGCTATACAAGCTCTGGTAATCACATTTAAACTGCTAAAACACAGGACACCAGCCTGGTAGTGAGCATTTAGGCAAGCTCAAGGAAGACTTTTTGGGAACCCCCATTTGTAGGGGGTTACACCCTTCCCTGCCTGGGAAAATTTGGCGTCCACATCAAGTCTGTACCATCATAACATTGAAGATGCAACATATACAAGATATTTATACCATTAGCATGCTATACAAGTACTATCTGATTCATCAATTGGCATAACTTGTCACTTTAGTATACATTTCAATGTACTACACTATATAATTTCCATTCTGACAATACATTATGCATATTTCACACAGGTAAATTGAACATTACTATACAGAATCATGTAATGACTTCTTGTACTCTAAACAGTTCAAGAGGTGGCCTTTCCCTATCAGCTAACTTGGGGCTGGATGAGGCAGGGGCACCATGGAGAGAAGGCAGGACAAGTAACCTGGAATGGGCCATCAAGCTCAATTTGGGCAGTGAGCTCTGAGAGACATAAACACCTTTGTGGACTACATTGAGAGGCAAATCCACTGGCCTCCCGGGGGAATCGTAACTGAAAAGAACCACTGGCTTGACAGCTCAGCCAATCTTTCTGGGGTGAACAACCACAGTCTCTGTACTTTCAGCAATGGTCTTGGAGCTTCCATCACTTGTGAGGGGTGCCTCTGCATGAAGGGGAATGTCCAAGCTGGGAGCACTGTCAGCCCCTTGCTCTGTAGTCTCTGTTTCTACAACACTTGGCTCATTTTGAAGACACTCTGGCACTGAAGGAGGGTTTTCAGCACTCTCATAGTGATTCTCAAGTTCTGGCATATCACCAGAAAGACTCATACCATCAGCCTCTCCTTCAGGCAAATCATACAGTTCCATGATACACGAAGACTCAGCATCCTCAGATGTGATACTATGCACTTCACCTTCAGGGAGCATTGGCCCAAGGAGTGATGCCTTGGCGTTAGGCAGTCCAGAAGGCCCAGCTTCATCCCCATAATTCAATATAGATTTCACGAAACAACTGACTCAGTTCATATGAGGGGTAATAGGCATTATCACACTCACTGTCATCTGAGTTAGACTGGCAGTCACTATCATTCTGGGCCTGCTGTGGGAAAGTTTTAAATTGAAACCACGGGCAGGTTGACTCTGTTTCTTTCTTGCAGCAGCATGAGTCACTGGTCCAGAGGAATCAATCTCGGTGGTTCAGCCTTCAATTATAACTTGACCAATAGGTAGCAAGTGGTTACAGTGCATGGTCTTGACAGCTCTGGAGTTATTCTCTGGGTGCACTTTGTACACTGGCAAATCATCCAGCTTTCCAGCTATGACATGGGGAAGATGGTGCCATCAATCAGCAATTTTGTGTTTACCATGAAATCCTAAATTTCACAACAACACATGGTCTCCAGGCCTAAGCTCTTGAGCCTTTACTTTTCTAACATGTCTCCCTTTGTTGGCTAGATTTCTTTTGGCGGCCATTGTCTGGGCCAGTTGATAGGCATGGTTCAATTGAGCTTTCAGTTTTTGTACATATTGCAGGTAATCTTCAGCTCGGACCCCATCGGGAGAAATCCCAAAACAGACATCAACGGGCAGCCAGGCCTCTCTCCTGAACATGAGGTGGTAGGGAGAGAACCCGGTAGCATCATTCTTATTGCAATTGTATGCGCGTACCAAGGTGCTAATCTTCTGGCTCCATTTATGCTTATCTTTTGGGTGGAGGGTGCCTAGCATGTCAAGCAGGGTGCGGTTAAAGCGTTCTGGTTGAGGATCCCCCTGTGGGTCATAAGGGGTGGTTCTTGACTTTGCAGCCCCATAAGAGAGTATTTCTTTGATTAGCCGACTCTCAAAGTCCTGGCCCTGATCAGAGTGAATTTGCAGGGGGGTACCATAGTGGCAAAGTATTTTCCACTCAGCACCTTGGCCATGTAGATGCTTTTTGATCTTTGGTGGAAAAGTCTGTGCATACTGTGTGAAATGGTCTGTAACCACTCAACACATTGCCAATGTTTCACTGATCAGGCTCTAAACTCAAGAAGTCTATGCAGACTAGTTCCATTGGGGTGCTGGTAGTAATGCTGACAAGTGGGGCAGCCCTCTGAGGCAGGGCTTTCCTTTGCAGGCAGCTACTACAAGTCCTTACTTGGTGCTCAACATTGGTGCCCATCTTGGGCCAGTAGAATCGAGATCGCATTTTGGGTCAAGGGTCCGGTCGATACCAAGGTGGCTCATATGATTGTGAAGGGACCTCAGTACCAAATCTTTGAAGGCTGTGGGCAGACCAATTGTTGCTTGTCTATTTGGCCACCTCGATCTACAGTCTCTATACAACAATTGATTAAGCAGCTTCAACCTGGGGCCTTCTTTAAACAACAAAGCTGTTCGCAGATCAGAGGAGCGCAACTTGGACACATCCTTTCCTGCATGAAGGGCGTCAAGTGCTGGCTGAATCATAGGATCTCGAGACTGAGCCCATTGAATGCTGTCATTGTCAAACTGAGGTAGTGCACTAATATCTAGAACAGAAAAAGTGGCACACGTAGCCGGTATGCAGGTGTCAGAGGGCCCAGGCAATCTGCTAAGCAGTCCACTGTGTCCATAGACATCTGTTCGTGTCTATCAAACTTTGGCACAATGCTCGATATCAGGTCAGACAGCTTTGACCCAGTCAGCTCTTGGAAATGGGCTTCCCGGAGGGCACGTTAATCATGATTCAGTCCAGTTCAGGTTCTACAGCATAACCATATGCTGACATGCTGAAAGCCACCGTGCCCCATGGATGTCTAACTTAGCTGAAGTCTGTACATAGATCAACGGGTTATTGTCAGTCCTCACCAATATTTTCACCCCATAGAGGTAATCATGAAACTGAGTTGAATAATGGCCCATTTTACGTAAGGAACTCCAACTTTGTACAGGGGTAGTTTACGCTCTGATGGGGTCAAGCTCAACTGGCAAATGCCACTGGTCTCAAACCATCCTCATGGTCTTGATACAGTACAGCTCCTAGAACCCTGCAGACTGGCCAGTATGCAGCACATAGAGGTTTGGTGGGATCAGCATAAGCGAGGACGGGGGGCATGGGTGAGCTGGTATATGACTGTGGAAAGCTGCTTCACAGTCAGACATCCAACGGGACCCGAAAAGTTCACCTGGGCGGAAATGTGCTTTGTCTGGTTCTTTGATTGCCCCTTTTTTATATTTTTAATTGGTAGGAGGGTAACCTTGGGTAAGATTCAAGAGTGGCCGAATCACTTTAGAATAGTCCTTTATGAACCGGCGGTAGTAGTCACAGAATCCCTGGAAACGTTGTACTTGAGGCCAAGTAGTTAAGGTTTCAACTTTACTAGGATCAGTCTCTATCCCCTCTGTAGACACTATGTGCCCCACATACTTCACAGAGGTTTGGAAAAACTGGAACTTGTCAGTGGACAGCTTGAGGCTGAAATCTTCCAGTCGGTCTCAGTACCTTGAACAGTTGACTCTCATGTTCCTCTAGGAACTTCCAAACACAATGACATCATCCAAGTAACACCAGGCATTCCAGCAATTCATATCTCCCACGCCGTTCCATCAGACGCTGGAAGGTGGCTGGGGCGCCCGATATCCCCTGTGGCATTCTCAGGAATTCATAGAACCCCAAAGAACAGATGAAGGCTGTTTTCTCATGGTCCACTGGAGCCATTGGAATCTAGTAATATCCACTGCGAAGATCCAACACCGAGAACCATTTGCTCCCATTCAAACAATCCAGAGCATCTTGTATACGGGGCATGGTGTATTGATCAGGGATGGTTCACCTGTTGAGGGTCCGATAATCTACACACATTCATATTGTTCTATTCTTCTTACACACAACCACAATGGGAGAAGCATATGGGCTCCTGGATTCTTGTAGCACACCAGCCGCGAGCATTTCCTGCAAGTGTCTTCTCACATTGTCAATGTCTGCCGGGGCTAGGTGTTGATACCTCTCTCGAAATGGCCAGTCATCGTGCAAGCGTATGTGATGCTCCATACCCTGGACACATCCCAAGTCCCATTCCTTCAACAAAAACACTTGATCTGTCAGGGCAAGTTTCTGGTTAACTCTAGTCTTCCATTCAGCTGGCAACAGGGAGTCACCAAAATCAACTAAGTCGGGAGTCACTCTATCTGTCTTGTCAGGGTGCTTGTTGCTGGGCAACACTGCAGTGTCTGCGCAGTGTACCGTAGCTAGGGTGCATCCTCTGTAAACCCGGATCTCCCGATCTGACACATTATGAATCTGGACCATCACTCATCATGCATAGGCATGAGCACGAGCTGGCAAGATGCTGGGCTTAACCAATAATCCTTCCAGCAATTTTCCATCACCTGGCATGTCCAACATCACTATTTTGTTCTTGGACATCTTTGCAGAGGTACTCCCCTTGAATGGTACACTGGCTTAGGGCCAGTACCATTGAATCAGGATCCTTCTTCCACATGACCCCTACTGGTTCATCTTGGTCCACTCCCTTGGGGTTCTGTTGCAAATCCATGTCCCTCTTGATCAGGCGGAATTCTTAGGGCCCTCCGAGTCTGTCTCTTGTTTCTCATGACAGAGTTGTGCCAGTCTCCCAAACATATGGGCATTGGTCCCCATTAACAGGGGAACCCCATCATACAGTCCAGTAAGGGACACACTAAGGTCAGTGTCTCAACTTGCTCCTCTACACCAGTTACAGCTGCAGGAAATGACAACCAGAGGCGAACATATCCTAGGTAGGATAAGACTTGTCGCCAGCCCCCCCACTGTGAGGCCTTCCAGGGATTGTAAGTGCACATCAGATAAGTGTTTGTCATATCAGTCCTTAAATACAATGGTCACTTGCAACCCACTGTCCAGCACAGCCCGAGTAGGAATACCATTCACAGCCACAGTAGTTTCCATTGAAGTGCCCACTATTTTGGACCAGTCTGGAGGGACAGCAGCAGTGGCCTGGACAGATGGTTTAGCCACATAGAGATTTGAGTTACTACTTCTTGAACCCTCACTGTGGTCATTTTGGGCACTCCTCGACTGCTTATTCATTCTCCAAAGCTCGTCTTGAAGTCTATATACAACTTTATCTAGGTCTTTTGTGGACCTGCATTCTCTCTTCATGTGCCCATCCTTCCCACAGTTATAGCAAAATATGTTTTCTGGGATTTGGGGTGGCCGAGGCATCACACTGGGAGCTGGGAGGTGGTACTACCAACTGAACCTTGGTGCCATCTCTGTCTGCTGTGGGGTGAGCATTTGGAGACATCTCTTCAATTCTCTTACTTTATAGTCAAGACATCGAGGTTTCGAGCTGTCAGCAGGAGATGTCTGGGTGGACACCCCACCCCATAGCAGATGCAGTTGGATATGGGTCGGTGCCTGTACTTGTGGAGTGCCTTCATAAAGAGAGACTGTTTTTGTTCTGAATCCTCAGCAGTTCATCCCATGGTGGCACACCTTCATTGGGCCCCACTGAAGGGCCTTCGATGCTGCAGATCACTTGGGCTGCTGCCACCCTAGAATTACAATCCCCTCTTCATCTTCAACCTCCCGGAGTTCTTTTATCAAGTCACAATAGTCCGTGGGTTACCTTCTATCTGGGAGCCTTAATTGAAGGAGCTGCAATTTAGAAAGCTTTGCATGTTGCAGTATGTGCCCCAACCTCACATGGTTTAAGTAACTGGCGGCTACTGCAATTTTTCGGTAAGCCTTCTGCAGCGCTCTTTCCAGACGAGTAACATATGCAGACAAACTTTCCCCTGGCCATTGTTTTGTTCCTTGAAATTTCCACATCAAGTTCTCCCCTGACTCAGTGCTCCCAAAATTGCCTTCACATGCAGATAGGTACTTCTGGGCAGATGCATCAGAGTTTGTGGACCTCAGTAATGGCCTCTAGGGCGGGACCCCTCAAACTTTCTATGATCCTTTTCCATTTCTCAGCCTCTGCACACTGCCATTCAGGTACCAAAGGGGCAACACAATCTATCCAGGTCTCCCAATCATCCTCCCCTTGGGTGGTGGGGAGGGTGCCAGAGAAGATTCTCAACCTTCGGTAAGAGTCATGACTAATGGCAGGTACAGACATAGGAGCCAGCATTGGCACAGGCACAGAAGGAGGGGCAATAATGGGTGCTGGAGCGGGAGGGGGTGTTGGGGGAGGAACACCCCCAGGTGGCAGGAATAGTTTTTTTTAAGTCCTCCACAGTTTTCCCTTCCTCCAGCAACAACTTAGCAAATTTCTCCTCAAAAGTCTCAGATAGTGGGGTGACTCATTCTCCTGGGTCTTTACTGTCTTTTGTTATCACTCTCCAGGCAGTGAGGCTCCTTTCGGGGTGATAATCTGTGGCACTTAGAACTGTCACTGGGTCCTTACACTCTACTAATGCTATGAAACTTTGGGCGAGCAGATTAGCCTGTCGACCCACCACCATAGGGTTTTGTAAACATTCAACTTTTGAAAGTACTCCCTCTGCAGTGTCCTTATTGGTACCCAGGGGAATATCCAGGATAAGTATAGCATTTTAGGTGTCGCTCTCCTGCCCAGTACACCACCCCGCCAACTGGTGTACAGCCACTTCTGTTGGGGTAGCCATTTATTTTTAACATCAATTTGCAAATTTGGCCAATAGAAGACACAAAATCCCAGCGGTGAGCCTCCAAAATGTAACCCCTAGGTGGCGCTATCCCAAGGGCTACTACCCCTGCCTGCTTGGCTAGTAGCAGGTTAAGGGGCCTGAGTTCTGAAATGGGTGCCTTCACCCGGAGGTCAGGGTTGGTAGTGGTCAAGCTAACTTGGGCACAGCTGTCTGGGACACTGTAACCCCCCTCTTTCCCCTCTAGTGGCCTGAACACTGTACAATAATCACTTTCACAATACCCCTGGTACACCACACAAGTACCCACACTGTTTGCACTTACCACCAGGGCTGGTTCCTCTGGCTCAACTCTGGGGACCCCCCTGTAAAACAAGGATAAGCACAGCAAATAGCAACAGTACAGTACTTTGAGCACAAACTGGAACCACAGTCAGATTACATGCAGAAAAAGTTAGATCTGATTTATTCAGGGGACTTGAATAAGGGAGGTGCAAAATCAGGTTAATTAGCTTAAAGGTTATATCAGTCAAGCAGTTATGCATGCGCTCTGAGTCCCCCCACACAGTTCACCTTTGGGTACCCAGGTAGAGAAGAGATGGGCTAGCCAGGACAGTTGCCCAGGGTTGCAGCTGGTTAGGGCCCTGTGATGGAAAATACAATATGCACAGTACACAATATTTCTAATCCGGAGCCAGAGGGCTCAGTTCGTAAAGGAAATGAAACAAGACAATCAGATGACACACTCAGATTAAGCTGTTGTTGTAGGGAGCTACCCTGGTATTTACTCACGATATCCAAGACTGGACACAGGCTGGATGAAAATCGAGACTGCAGGTGGTTCATCTGGAATGCCAAGAGAAGCAGGGCCCACACAAGTTGCAGAGACATCGTTCCTGTTCAAGCATGGAGCAGGGGGCTGATCCCCAGGCAGATCTCTCATCGATGGCTTCTCTGTGAAGTGGGTAGTCTTGCTGGGCCAGTCTGGCAAAGCCCAGACCACATGGAGACAAGTTTGGAAGCAGTCTGTTTTGGGCTGGATACAGCTTCCAGCAAGCAGAACACAGTTCACACAGTGGGGAATTAACTCACAACCCACTAGCAGCTCATAGCACATTTACATGTACGGGAATTCTACTGTACCAGACAAAGTGCACCCGAGCACAATTGCAAACTCTCTGCACACACCGGCAGCTTAGGGGTAGCTGGAACTCCTGACAGGCCGATCACATTCAGCAAAAATATTCAGCCTTCCTCAGGTTGAGCCTGGCCCACTTCAGTAGCTTACTTTAGTCACACAAACTTGGATTTAGTCCAAAATAATTCTCTTCTCTCTCTCTCAGGAGCAGCAGGCAGATATGGAGGCCAAAATCTCAGCCTTTTCATAGTTCTCCCATGTAATCCACTCAGGATTGCTCTCAGAATCACTTCAGCTCCTTCTTGCTCAGCTTCCAGCTTAGTTCTAACTGAAAACTGCAAGCAGCCCGGGACTTCCCCAAGATCCAAAAGCTTTGGTTGGCTGATTTGGCTGTCAGTCAAAGCAAGAGCTCCCCCTTCAGTTGCAAAAAAGGCACAAAAACTCAAACCACAGTTCCTATAGATTTTGAATTCAGACAGCTCCTGTAGTCCGGCTACATTTTAGGTCCCACCAGAACTGATTGGTCCAATTTGCAGTCCAGGACCAAGATAGTGGAGACAAACAAAACAGTCCTTGCTACAAAGAAAGCAGGTTAGACAAACTACATTATCATTATCATTCTAAATGGTTTTCAGCAAATAGTTATATCTTTCAACAGAGCTCCATCTCAGATTACTTATGCTGCAATTAGGCAGCTCTTAAAGAGACAGTACACAGAGGCTATACAAGCTCTGATAATCACATTTAAATTGCTAAAACGCAGGACACCAGCCTGGCAGTGAGCATTTAGACAAGCTCAAGAAAGACTTTTTGGGAACCCCCATTTGTAGGGGGGTTACACTAGGATCAGCAGCTTATCCGTTAGGTAGGGAAATGGGCAGACTAGGTTGGCCAAGCGGTCCTTATCTGCCATCAAATTCTATGTTTCTATGTAACATTGCTTTCATAGGCCATAGGTCCCTCCTCTTTAGCTGCCTCATGTGCTATGTCAAAGGGGGGATGGGGAACTTTATCTGGCTATACTCCTCTGCTCTCCCTAATGCAGTGCTTCTGAAAGCAGAACCAAAAACAAAGGGCCATGAAGGAGGTCACGAGACACTTCTTCACAGGGAGAGTGAGGTTGGGATGGAATGAACTTCCAGCTGAGCTTGTCACTCAAAAAATGGTGGGAAGGTTCAAGAGATGGTGGGACAGAACTAAAGGGAGGGTCAGGGTGGAAGGGGGGGAGAGGTGGAGTCCACTATAATCTCCAGATTGAGGGCTCCACAATCAAGCAGACACGACAGACCATAAGGCCTTCTTTTGCTGGCTATTTTGTAAGCTTTGTATGCCCTGCATTCTACCCTTTTGACTGTCTCAATATCCTTTTTGTGTTAAGGAGCCGTCAGTGGGAGGATCTGCAGGATCTTTATACTTGAGTCTGTTTTTGTTACGGTGCATCATTTCATTTCATTTCCTCTACAGTGGTGTACCTTTTCAAAGTAATTCAATTCATTGATTGTAAGGGCTTTGGAGGCAATCATCTCGCAGAGGGTCCACAACTTATGCCTGCTGATGGTGTGTGCCATGCATTCTGTGAGTGCCTTTTTATGGAGCATTTCCTATTGTCCCTGTTCAGTCATGCTTTTCCTGAAGGAGCTCTGATGGGCTTCTGAATCTGAGGCAGAGTGTTACATTAAATTTATAATAAAGGGCTAGCATGAGACCAACATGCAGCAGATTTAGGTTCAAGAGGGTCTCATTTTAGAACTTTGTACACTGCTTAAAGCATTTATTGAAACAGAATTTATACTTGAGTTGTCTGTGTGTGTGCTGTACATTCAAATAGTTTAGCCTCTTGACTAAACATAAATTAGATGAAAGGTACAGAACTTGACATTTAACTTAAGAAGGCAAAAAAGTCAAACAAATAACAATTGTATGCAGCACATAGTTTAAGTTAAATTTTAACATTCTATTTATTAATTCTCCCATTGGACCCTGCACTGCTTCCATATGGTTGCCCTTCCTAGCTGTTATGTAAGAATGTATAAAATTATAAAACTAATCTGTGGCAAGGTCTAAAACTAATAGCAGCAGGGAGACCTCTGTTGGTAGTTTTTGCAGCATAAGATAGTGAATGGAACACTCTCATTTTTCAGCTGCTGGGTATTTAGGCTTAGCTGCATGGTTAGAGCTGCTGCCTTTGGGACCCAGTGACTCTGGTTTGATTCCATTGGGCTGGAGGTGCATCTGCCTGAGTAAAGCCTATGAAAGATACAACATCAGCTCCTTGTATCTCTGTCAGGTTTGATCCAGTTGTGCCTGCTTTCCTTTCTCCTTCAAAAAAGAACCCCATGGTTTACCCCTGGGGGGCACTTCAGAACAGATGCACTCCCAGTAAGAGATGGATCCAGATGGTGGTCAGGGAGGCAAGTCAACATCTGGCCCATGCGTAATGTCAGCTTAAGGGCTGGGCATGGACCACCTCAGCAGCTCATGCTAAAATGTCACCTGAACATTTGGGGATGGAAGGAATGGAAGAAGAGAGGCTTTGCCTTGCATGACTCCCCCCCCCCCACGTCACCAGGATGCAGTAATATAATCCAGATGCTATGAACCTTTCTTGGGGTTTCACAACAACCTGCTGTGGTCCAGCATGATTCCCTGACTGATGTCTTGACCGAGGTTCCAGAAACTGGAAAACGAGTGTCAGGTGGGAAAAGCCCTCCCACTCTGCTTGATAGTACTGCATTGTGCACTGTGTTCTGGAAATACAGTGATTTGTTTTATTTTACTTGTTCTTGTAATTAGTGCATAAAAGGTTCTAATAAGGAAACAACATTGTCAGTGAAGGCACTCAAGACAGCGTTTACTCCTTATTCATGACACTTTGGGGCTTTAGCAGTCGCCAGATAGACAGACAGACAAGTTCTGTGACTACAAGATCAACTGAACCAAACAAAATAGGGAATCCAACATACAGGACAAATATTAAGACTTTGAAATAGTACAGCTTATAAATAACATGCATTTGTAAATGCCAAATATTTGTTTGCTGGCATTGGCATTGGTAGTGTATGAGTTAGAGAGATGCATAATAGGAATGGCAGTGAAGTATTGAACTGAAGCCAACCCCACCACCACCCTGCAGAGACTGACAGGCATTTGAGTGTGCCTTTGGGTCATCAGGCATAACGTCCATGCCATTTCAGCACACCCTACCCTGCAGACACCAACAAGTGTCACGGTGTGCCTTGGGGTCTTTGAGCTTTATGCACACCCCATTCCATAAGGAAATATGGTAAGATGGGTGCAGTATAGGAAAATGGGGTGAACTTTGGGGTCAAAGAGTCCAAGGCACACCTCGATTTCTGTCACTGGCTGCAGGGTGTGGGTGGGGGTGGAATGACATGAGCATTACAGGCAACAGTCCCAAGTCACACCCCTGATGCCTGTCAGTCTCTACAGGGTGGGACGTTATGGTTGGAAACCCTAATGCCCCAGGTGTTCATTGGTATTTTCACTCCACATTTTCAACATGGGTTTTTTGTGACCCCCATCTCACGAACAGTGGCAATATCAGTTGGTTACCCGAAAGCTGATTTTGCACAGCGACTATGCCATTTGGCACCACAGGTGTGAAAACACATTTCGAACAGGATGTGAAAAATTACAGCTGTACTGTTCATGGGGAGGTGTAAAAATGGCAATGTTGAAAATCTAAAGTGAAAATATAAAAAAAGTGGTGAAGTCACGAGTGTGCGTAGAAACTGCAACACACACCCATAATGTAATTAGTTTGGGAATTTTTTACAGCAGATTGTCAACACAGGCATTTTGGGACCTCCGTTCATGAACAGTGTCACTGTGATTTTCTTAATCTGTCCCGAACACTGATTTCCCACAGCGACCGCGGATTTCTGCGTCAAAAGTGCAAAAGCATATTTTGGCCAGGGTGTGAAAAATGACGGTTGTATGGTTCATAAGGAGGTTTGGAAAAATGCCAGTGTTGAAAATCTGGACTGAAAATATTACAAAGTCGTGAACTTACGCGGGTGCATGCAAACTGCGCAATGCGCAATCATAACACAGTCATTTAATGGACTTTTGTCACCAAATTTTCAACATAGCCATTTTAAGACCTCTGCTCATGAACAGTGTCACTGTGATTTTCTTTTAATCTATCCCAAACATTGATTTTGCACACCGACTGTGCCATTGTGTGCTACATGCGCAAAAACACATTTTGGGCAAGATGTGAAAAATGACAGCTGAACTGCTCATAAGGAGGTGTGGTAAAATGGCAATATTGTAAATCTGGAGTGAAAATAGTAAAAACTCTTGAAGTTATGAGCGTGCGTAGGAACTGCACAATGCACGCTCGAGAAACAGTCATTTCTGGGAATTTTTTCACCAAATTTTAAACATACGGTTTTGGGGGCCTACCTCATGAACTGTGACACTGTTGTTTCATTACTCGGTCCCGAAAGGTGGTTCCGTGCAGTGACCGCGAAATCACTTTTCGGGACTGAATAACAAAATGACCGTGGCTAAGTTCATGAGGTGGGGTCCTAAGAACCCATGTTGCAAATTTGATGAAACAATTCTCAAAAATCACCGAGATATGCACCAAAGTTAAAAAAAAAACATTTACGTCATTATACAGCTTACTGGCATTTCTTCAGTTCGCGGTCAGCTTTGAAGAGTGCAGACATGTTCCCGGTCCACTGAAGATCATCGCACCAGCCTCTTGAGGTAAGTATGGGATGAGGGGTGTGTATGGGGAGGTGGGGTACGCAGAGAGTGGGCGCGGGTTGGGTTGAAGGGGCAAGAGAGTCAATGAGGGACTGTTTTCTTTTGTTCTAGTTTTTTTTTTTTTTTTAAGATGATGTGGGACTTTTGTCACGCTGTGGTGGGCTCCCAAGTTTGTGGGGGCGGGGGCTCCCAGTGTGGCACCAGGAAGTTTGCTTTTGGGGGGCAGTGGAGCCGATGAGGGATTGGGCACCCCCTTGGTCACACAGTGTGTGGGGGTGGAGGGAGCCGAGAGCATGTTGTGGGCTCCCAGCATGTACAGGACATGGGACTTTTGCCATGTTGTGGGGGCTTCAGTGTGGCACTAGGAAGTTTGCTTTTGGGGGAGTGGAGCCGATGGGGTTTGGGCACCCCCGTCGGTCATACCATGCGGGGTGGAGGGGAGCGCATGAGCATGCTGGAGTGGGCTCCCAGCGTGCTACCTAGGTGTTCTTGGGAATAAAGAACTGTCTATGACAGTTCAGATGCAGTGCTGATGTGTAGGCAGAATGCCATGGGTCTAGTCTCAGCAATGTGAACCAATTTGGCTGCCCACCATGACCATTAGTTACTCTTTTTTTGCATCTCCTCTTAAGAAACAAAAATACTTTTCCACACTAATAAAAACATTCTTTATAATATTTTTTTTTATTTTATATATAACAACAAACCGTTGTATAACAGGAGTACTGCACTCCAGGGTGTGTGTCTTGCTGGGATAACACCACGCCTGGGGCATTTGACGCACTCGGCCTGCGGCCTCGTGCCCTACCCCACCAGGCATGGCGTTATCCCAGCACAACACACACCCTGTCATGCATTTTTCTTTTATTTAACTATGTTTAACCTAAATTTCAAAATGGAAGGCCATGCTAAAACCTGTATCACAACAAAGCCACTTAGGCTGGCAAACAGTTTTGGGTTTTACTCCGCATCTGTGGTACTTTAAACTTTCAAATTACTATCAGTGAGTGATTTTATATGGAGTTGTTGCCACACTATGCTAAACCATGCTACACTAGAAAATCTACATGTAACTGATACTGTATGTGTCACAAAATTGTAACCAGGTGTAACGGCTGAGCCCCTGTTGGTGGTGAGGTTACTCTGGGGTCATGTTATTTGGTTAATGAAGAGGTCCATTCAATGCTGCATAAATAGCTGGATGCTCTTTGTGTCAGGGAATCCTTGTGATGCAATCACTTAAACACAGTTGCAGCTTCTCTGTGATCCAGCTCTTTTTCACTATCTCCAACAGGGTGTCTTTCTTCAACCTAGGAATTGAGACACAGAGATGCACTTAGATGTAAAACAGCTATTGCAGCCTCACTTTTCTTAAAGCACAACACCCTCAGGCAATCCTTTCAATTATCCATGGTACAAAAATGGTCATAATGAGATCAGACAGTACATAGAGAGGTGTTGTTACTTAACAGAGACAGAGCAATGTTAAGCATTCCTAGGTGAGGGCCAGATGCATTCTCAAACAATAATTCCTCATGCAGGCACAGTCCTGAAATCTAAGTGCCCATTATACCATGTGTTTGCAAAAAGCACGGCTATTTAGCAATTAGATCAGCATGATGACAAACAATGCTTAATGAGGGTGGCTGCAGGTCCTAATTAGTGTTGTGCAAAATTAGAATTCCAATGGTGGAGTTTCTGTAAAAGTAGAATTTTGCTGCTGCAAAATTTTAGAATGAACTTCAGAAACTTTCATGAAATTCCAACTTACAGATAATTATGGCATGTATTACAAATCTTTTCATTAAACTGTAGATTCTAATTTTGCTAAAGTGACTTCTCTGTTATCAATCAGAAGAATACTGGTATAACATTCTGGGACTGGATTTTGGACTGGGAGAAGACACTGCTGTACCTAGGAGGAGACAGTGCTGTAACTCGGAGAATGAGACATTGGTGTACATGGGGATACACTGCCACTCTTAACTAGTAGGAGACACTAGCATAACTGGAAGTAAACACTGCTGTAACTGGAACACTGGCTGGTAAACTGCGATGAGACACTAATTTAACTAGAAGCTAATACTGGCATAACTAGGACTGGAGGAGACACTGCTGTAACTGATACACTGGTACACTTGTGAGGGAAACTGGAGTATCTGAGAGTACACTGTTGCAAGTAGGACACTGTCACTGGCATAGCTCTGAACAGATACTGGTATAGCTAGGGACGGACACTGTTGTAACTGATATGCTGGTTTATCTGAGAGGTAACTGGTATAACTTTGCCTTTGCCAACCTCACCATAGGTAACAAAAACCTGGGTACTCTGAGACCTGACATTTCAATTCTCTTACCGTCCTAGCAGAAATAATTGCAGCCAGGAATATGGTTTTCTGTGACGTAGTTCAGGTCAATGGTTTCCATAGGCTCAAAGGGAGCTTCATAAGTTGGGTAAGACATATGTTGAGGTCCCAGGGTAGGACAGGGTCCCCATTCATGGGTACAGCTGTCTGAAGCCTTTAAAAAAAAAAAAACTTTGAAAATGGGTTGTGAGGCCAAAGACTTTTCCTTGCCAGCTGATATGTATGCAGCTACTGCTGCTATGTGCACCTTTAAAGTTGAAGGACATAGGCCCAAGACTGTAGGTATACTATGTATTGTGCAATTATAGGCAACTCTGCCTCTATTAGGTTTATTTTTAAGGGGGCACACCCATAAGAAAACCTTTCCATTTAAGGGATAGCCTTTCCCGGTAGCAGGTTTCCTTCAAACCCTAAGTACATTTAGGACTTTTTCTGAGAGATCCAGTCCAGAAAATTCTAAGTCCAAAATAACCATGCCCTTAGGCGTAGGGTCCTGGATTCAGAAATGTTATTCTACATGGGACAAAGTCAACAAATTGTGACTGAGTGGCAGGCTGATTGATTTCTTGTTGGCCGGGTCCGGGAGCGTTAATTACCAAGCCTGTCTGGCCCAGTCTGGAGCTGTCATGATCATTGTTGCAGGTTCCCTGCTGAGTTTCAGGAATACCTTCTGAATGAGTGGGAATGGTGGGAGGGCATACAGAAACTTCCCTGTCTAGTCCATTACCAGGGAGTTCTCTGTGACTGTTCCTCTGGCTGGTGGTCACAACAAAACTGTGGGAACTGATAGTTCTCCCAAGATGCAAACAGGTCTATCTTGGGAGTTCCCCACCTTCTGAACACTGGGGCCAGAACCTGCTGGCTTAAGGTTCATTTATGATTTCCCTGGCTGAATCTGCTTAGGGAATCTACCAGCACATTTTCTTTGCCTGGCAGATGCACTGCAAATATGTTTGCTTTTTTTTGTTGAGTTATCTATTTTTTTCTCCTACCATGCTCTGGATCTGCCTCTCCTTCAGGCTGCCTAGGTCACCAGCACTCCTTCATTAACTCCCCCTAGCCCATCGCCTCATATCACAGCTGACCCCCTGAGGTAGCTCAGCGTTAACTCTCTCGCTGAGTGGGTCCCTCTCCTCTGAGGGGGAAGGCACTGGTAGGGGCAACCCAGCATACTATATTTTCCTACAGCCTCTGGGGCGCTGCTGAGATGAATTGGCCTGCCGAGAGCCTGGACAGTGTCCATGAACCGGATGCTATCATCTGGCCAATCCAGAGTGATTTTTCCCTTTTTCTGGCACTTCCCACATTGCAACGCTTCTGCAGTGCTCCCTGTCTCAACAGGGAGCTGCTGCAGAGTGAAGTGGCCCTGTTACCCACCACAGAAGAGGAGAGCAGTCCTACAGATGCTCAATCCTCTCTTTCCTCTGCTGACTCCCAGTGACCCGAGTCCATTCCCAAACCCGGGTCACCAGCGTGGTGTGAGGTTTGGTGCCAGCACCTCAACCCTCGGGCCACCGGGCCAGCGTATGTTTGCTTTTAAGGAATATGCAAGGACACAGATCCTCGTTGTCTCTGTAAACAGTTTTGAGGATCTTGTTCCCCCTGCTTGTTTATGTAGTACATTGTTACAGTGTGGTCTGTCCAATTTGGACAATCTCACCTTGTAGCTGGGAGGAGAATGATTGCATTGCTAGCAGTACTGCTCTGAGCTTGAGGAGGTTTATGTGTTCTAGTGACTCCTGTGGGCTCCATGTGCCACTCACTGTGAGGTTCTGCAGGTGGACGTCCCACTGCACAGTGAGGTATCTGTGGTAAGAATACTTGTTGGTGATTGCTGAAAGAAGGGATGCCTTCTGAGATTGCTTTCTTCCTTCCACCAGTTTAAAGATTCCACTAGTGCTTTTGTCGCTTGCACTAGCTTTGCAAGCAGATCCCATCTTTTAGAACAGTTTGGTACTTTGGTACTTCGGTAGTTCAGAAGTAGAAGTGCACCATAGGTGCTTCGGGTCTACTCCCCCACTAAACAGTAATGATCCAACTATGCTCCCAGGTGTCCATGAGAATGTCAAGATTTTCTTGAAGTAGTCTATATTTGGGAAATTGATAATGTCATGGGGCAAGTTTCTCCAGTATTTAACAACTCTGTGTAAAAAGTACCCCATTTTTCAGTTTTAAAAGATTTACCCCATAGCTCTTTAGTGTGGCTATGTGAGTGGACTTCCAATCTCATATCATACATTATTTCTTTGTCTTTAATTAGATTGAAAACTAAAATGAAATTGCCCCTCAATCATCTTCCCTCCAAGCTGTGTAATCCCAATGTATGCATTCTTTCCTCATATGGAAGATTTTTTTAAACCATATATGGATTTAGTAAACTTCCTTTGCACCCTCTCCACTTTTATTTTGTCACATTTGTACTGGGGAGACCAGAACTGGGAGCAGTAGTTGAGGTGAGGCCAGTACCAAGCTTCTGTACTGTGGAACAAGAACATCTATGTGCCTGCTTATGCTTATAAAGTTTAATTTTATCGCCCCATGATTTTTGAAGCCACAGGTTCTGCTGTATTACAATCCCCAGTTCTCTTTCTTCTTTATAGCCTTTAAGACTGTTTGTCCCAAATAATACATTGCACAAGTGTTATTTTTACCCAAATGAAACACATTTGTCGGGGTTGAATTTCATTTCCCACCTCTTGGACAACATGTAGTGTGTTAATATTTGACTGTATTCTGTCCGCATCTCTGTTGATAGTGACTCTGCCCCAAATTTTAGTATCATCTGCAAATTTGTTCACCAACCCATGTAAACCTTGGTGTAGAAACATAGAACACAGAAACATAGAAAATGACTGCAGAAGGGACCATACAACCCATCTAGTCTGCCCTTGTTCCTACCCCCCTTCTTTAACTGCTATTCAGTGTTATGGTGTCGTTGTATGTATCCCAAGCATTTTTGAAACTTCCCACCATTTTTGCCTCCATCACTCCCTGTGGAAGGCCATTTCATGCATCTACCACCCTCTCTGTAAAGAAGAACTTGCGTGTGTTGCCCCTGAATTTGCCCCCCTCCAGCCTCATATCGTGCCCACTGGTTCTGGTGTGATTTTTGATCTGAAGCAGGTCCTGAACCTGCACCTTGTTTATTCCATTTAGGAACCTGAAGGTTTCTATCATGTCTTCCCTCTCCCTTCACTACTCCAGGGAATACATGTTTAGGTCCCGCAGCTGTTTGCTATATGTTTTGCTGTGCATTCCCTGCATCATTTTTGTTGCTCTCCTTTGCACTGTTTCCAGTCAGTGTATATCTTTTTTAAGGTGTGGCCTCCAGAACTGGATGCTGTACTTCAGGTGTGGCCTCACCATTGATCTATAGAGTGGTAGGATGATCTCTCTTTTTCTGCTGGTAATCTCCCTTCCTATGCAGCTCAGCATGCCATTTGCCCTTAGTGCTGCTTTTTCACATTGCTTGGACATTTTCTGGTCATCCGTTATAATTATTCCTAGATCTCTTTCCTGCTTAGTGACTGTCTCACTCACTAAGCCATCCAGATCTCCACGCGCCCACTCTGCCCAGCCCCATCAGCCAACTGTGCCCGCTCCTGCCTTGGCATGGCAGTGATGGCAGATCCTGAGTCCTGGCTGACTCCCTCCATTGCTGCCGATGGCCATGTGCCATCTGATGATCACATGGGCACCAGGAGGACAGAAACAATGATCATGTGGGTGGGGCTGGTGATAGGGTACCACGCATGCAATGGCTTGATGTCAACAATGAGCAGACAGAGAAGAGAGAGAAGTCAGTAAGACTTTATTCCTGTTCCAATCAGGTACAGCCATGTGGGTGGGCAATGGGCTTGATTGGAGCAGGTGTGGGTCTGGAGGTGGAGCTGGATGATCTTTTTTAAGCTCTGACTCTGCAGTAGCCATTTTATGTTCATTTTTGTGAGCAGAGCACAGCATGTATCTGTGAGAAGAATGGTGGAGTGAAACTAGCATGTCTTTTGGATGGGAGAGAGAAATGACTGAAAAAAGGAACTGTATGTTGCTCACATGAGTCGTTCTCCTCCATCCTTGTACAATTTGCGACCTGTGTTACAGTTGAGGTACTTCATATCGAGGGAATTTGGCTTGCAAAATTCAAAATATCTTAAAAATAAATTTGCTAATTTTTTTTTTTAGTTGTTTTAACCAGGAATAGCACACTAAGCTGAAAGCTTTTTTACAGGAGCAACCTGGGAGCACAAGGAAGTTAAGTGACTTGCTCAGGGTCATACAGTATGCAAGTGGAAGCTGTGAGATTCAAACCCAGGTCTGGTCTGCTGGATGTCACCAGATTTGCAGCTCAAATTAAAACACATCTGATGATCTTGATTTAATATAGATATCCATCATCCATCTGACTTTCTACATTTTTTGGTTTTTGATGGACTAATAGGGAGGGAGTCAGGAGATGAGGAGAGGGCAAGCTAGGAGGGAGTAAAACAGCCAGAGGCTGGGAGCTGGGGACTTGGGAATGAACTGCAGTTAGTGTTCCAAGCTGGAGAGAGAGGAGGAGAGTAGGTTAAAGTACTCCTGTCAAGACAGCGGTAGGAGACAAGCTGTTGTGTTGAGTAGTCTGCAGTAACTGCAGTTACCCTCTGTTCTGTTCTGTAGTAGTGGTATACTACTGTGACTGTCTGTAGTGAAACTAGTGTGTAACTTCAAGAAAATCTGGGGGAAAAAATAAAATACACATACAAGTTAACTTGGGCTTAGGGGCTAGAGTAGGAAGTAAGTGGTACGGCAACAGCTCAGTAAGCTACTGCAGTACTTTGTGTTGGCCCGTGGCCACAGTTGAAAACCCCCTTCAAAAACAAAGAAAATATATATATATATACATAGCTGGCGTCACACCATGAGCGTTAATAACTTCAGAGCCCTTTAATGGATTTGCATGTAATTTAAAAGCATGCATACTCTCTGGGGTATGTCTCTTGCTCTAGTCAAATTTCATGTCAATTCATCAAGTGATTTGGAGATATAAAGTGTTGAAAAAACAGAAACATATGGATTTTTTGACATTTCTTTGCTCACCTGTATGTCAGAAACAGCTTTGTGCTGTGGGATAAAATTTTCAGGGTAGAAAGCCTTTGAAGATTTGGTGAAAAAATATTGATACTTTCAAAAGTTATGAAAGTTTTTAATTTTCCATTATTCCCAATGAGAAAAGTTAAGTGTTTATCACGAAACTCATAATTTTCGCACATATTGCCAATGTGTGAAAACAAGACTTTTGCACACATGCTAGATTTTCACATACTTTCAGAGTTAATAACTTTGGAGCCATTTACTTACTCTCTGTGTACAGGTGTCTTCATTTGCTACATTTGATGGGAATCAGATTAATATTTTTGGAGATATAACAGAAAAACAGAAAAATCATCAGTATAGTTTGGGTAAAAGTGCATGTCTATGTTACAGTTCACTGTGAAGGTTAATAACTTCGGAGGTGTTAAACATAATTGCATGGAATTTAGCATGCATATCCTCTCGCTATGGGGCACTTGATCTGCCAGATTTGGTGGGAATCCATTGAGTGGTTTGTGAGATATAAAGTGTTGAAAAAACACAAAAATCATCAGTATAAGGTTGAGATTTTCGCACATATGGCCGATGTGCAAAAACAAGACTTTCGCAAACATGTTAGATTTTTGCACAATTTAAGGATTAATAACTTGGAACTGTTCAATGGATTTGCATGATATTTGGTACACAGTCTCTAGGAACAGGTCTCTTCACTTGACAAATGTGGTGGGAGTTAGCTTAGAGATTTTGGAGATATAAAGTGTTGAAAAACAGAAATATCAGTATTGAGTGAAAGTGCACATCTATGTTACAGTTCACTTTGAAGGTTAATAACTTTGGAGCTGTTAAAAGAATTACATGGAATTCAGCATGCTTATTTTGTAGATATAGTGCTCTTGATCTGCCAAATTTGGTGGGAATCTGTTGAGTGATTTGTGACACAAAGTGTTGAAAAACATAAATCATCAGTTTAAGGGTGAAAGTGCTGCGTCTATGTTAAAGTTCAAACTTTGAGGGTTATTAACTTTGGAGCTGTTAAACAGACGGCATGCATAATCTCTAGGAGTAGTTCTCCTGACAGATTTGGTGGGAATCTGTTGAGTGATTTCTGAGATATAAAGTGTTGAACAAACGGAAAAAATGGGATTCTTTGACATTTATCATCCTAGATCTCAGAATTAGCTTTATGTTGTGGGCTAAAATTTTTAGGGTAGAAAGCCATTGGGTCACAGATGTGCCTTTTGAAGGTTTGGTGAAAAAATATAAATCCATTCAAAAGTTGTCAAAGTTTGTCATTTCCCATTATTTCCTATGGGAAAAGTTGTATTTTGCACGATAGCAAAAGTTTCGGAAATGTGGGTACTTGTGCAAAAATTTTACTTTCAGAAGCATTTTGAATTTTTGAAAGAATACATATTTGTACGGATATCTGGGCATGGTGTGAAAATACGTACTTCGCAAGAACCGTTCTCGAACAAAAGTAACGTTTGCGGACTCTAGTACATGTGCGAAAATTTAACTTTCATAAGCATTTTTAATTTTCGAAACAATGCATATCTGTACAGCTGTCTGGTCATGGTGCGAAAATATGTACTTTGCAAGAGCTGTTTTCAAACAAAAGTAAAATTTTTGGACGTGGGTACATACGCGAAAATTTTACTTTCAGAAGCATTCTGAATTTTCGAAAGAATACATATTTGTATGGATATTTGGTCATGGTGCAAAAATATGTACTTCGCAAGAGCTGTTTTTGAACAAAAGTAAAATTTTTGGACATGGTACATGTATGAAGATTTTTCTTTCAGAAACATTTGAATTTCAAAAGACTATATATTTGTACAGATGTCTGAGTATGGTGCAAAAATATATACTTCAGAAGTGCTGTTTTTGAACATGAAGCCGTTTTGAAGGTACAAAAATATGTCTTTCAAAAATGTGGATAAATGTGTACAACTTTTACGCTGCAAAGGTGCAACAATATGTCTTTCACAAGTATCACTTTCTGTGTAGTGAGAAAGTATGATATTCACAAAGTAGACAACGTGCAAAAATGTGGCTTTCGCAACTGATCTATTTGCAAATTGGAAACATAATTACAAAGTGCTTCCCTTCACTATATAGCCTCAGTGGCTCAGTGGAATGGATGGGTATGGGAGGCAGCAGGGTACAGGGTTTGATTACAGTGAAAGTCTTTTTTTTTTCCATTTTTCAGTCAGGATTTTTATGGTTACAATGGCAGTAGGTCAGCCCACTGAAGCAGCAGTTGGATTTCCGCTTGCGGCGCCAGTGACTCGGTTCGGGGAACAGACTCAGGTCATCAGATGGCTGGCAGGGGAGAAGATTGAGTGCTCTATGACTGCTCTCCTTCTCTGGGGAAGGGGAGGACATCGTTGGTGCATGGGGACCCTAGCAGAGGCCTGGGGTGCCACAGCTGATGTCCACAAGATTCCGGGGGCAGGATGGACACTGGCATCATTGCATGTTGCTGCCTCCCTATGGGGGAAAAAAATAAAGCCTGCCTCCACTGCCTAAATGAAGCAGGCCCCTCAGCTGTAATCAGCTCCCCAGACTAACTCCCACCCTATCCCATTGTTCACGGCACTCTAAGGCTGGGGGGGTGCCACGTCTCCACCCTGGGGGGTAATCCAGAGGGTCCTGAAAGTGTGGCTCATGTGAAAATGCTGCAGTCAAGTGATCCGTGACCAGATGGATGCCTGGCAAGTGGAGTGGGCACTAAAATGACTAAATTTAAAAAAAAAAATGATTACAACGGCAGTGGAATTTTTTTCATAGTTACTACAGTTGCTGAGATATTGGCAAATTAGTGTTACAAGGGTTCCTTTTAAGCCCTATAGGGCTGCTGTATGGCTCCGTAGTTACTGTATGTGTAAGTGGTAGCACAGTGCCCAGAAAGCCCGCACTCCCACAGACACATATCATTATGCACAAATGTGCAGCTTGGTGAGAGTGTGGGGCCCAAAGGGTCCCGTGCTCTCACTAACACATACCATTTAATAGTTGTATTACACTTTTTCAAAAAGTAAGAACATTCTTTGCAAAAAACTTAGTTACTCTTTGCAGGGTAGAAGAATCAGAGGGGACCTACTCTTAACATATAAGTTACAAAAAAATCCAGATCTTATGAAAAAATGTGGACTTGTTCCTGTCACCAGGCGAACTGTCCCTAGATGTCACACCAGGCAACTTACTGTGCCAAAGGCAAGAATCAATCACAGATTTAACCTCTTCTCATTATGGGCACCTAGACTATGGAATAAATTTCCGCAGGAATTAGTAGACTCTGGCAACACTGAATCATTTAAAAAGGGACTCGATAACTGGTTAATCCAGAATCACTTCATGTAAATTGTGCCCACACAGTGTGGGGGAAAATCTAGATGGGCCTGGCCTTCTATTTTCCACAAAAAACTAGTAAACCTAGTAATGCATCAGTTAGGGTTGTTTCCACAGCAACAAAAGTGTGGAAATTCAACGTTAGGGTTACCAACCTTAACACCCCCTGCCCTACCCCTCATCCTCCACACAACAACAGGCATTGGGGTGTTCATTGGAGTCATCACTCTTAACTCTCACCCCATTCTCCTATACTATACACCTCAGCTTGCTTAAAAATCAAATGGGGGTGAGAGTTAGGCTGACAACCCCAATGATCACCCCAGTGCCTGTTGTGTGGAGGGTGGGGGAGGTGAGGACCAGGGGTGTAAGGTTGGTAACTTAACATTGAATTTCCACACTTTGTCACTGTGAAACAACCCCTAACTGATGCATTAACAACGTTTTTGCAAAGAATACATATATCTTTATCTATATCTATATCTATATCTATATCTATATCTATATTTCTATATCTATATCTACATTGTGTAAGACCTCCTACCTGCCCTGCAAACAGTGTAACTTGTGTAAAATAAGTAAAATCTGTATAGAAAATATAAAAATAAAAAAATGAAAATAAATATTTGAATTAACAGAAGAGGAGCTCAGGGGAAGAGGAGGCAGAGAGACAAACTAACTCGGGAAGTGACTGAAACAGCAGCAGAGAGCTGAGCAGCCTGTCCTGAAGATCTGCTGCACTACTGTATTTTTAATTCCTTGCCTATATACCACCACTACTTGATTTTTTCCCTACAGCCTTGGGGTAGTCCCCAAAAGCATAATGTTGATTGGCTACAGCCTTGGGGTAGTTCCCCAAACATATCACTTGATTGGCTACAGTGTTGGCATAGCCCCTGAAAAAGTTTATTGCCTACAGCCTTGGGAAAAAACCCACTAAACAGGCAGGGTTTGTTGTTTGTTCACCACTGTCAATAATTACTTTATTATCCATGGTCTTGGATTATATAGCCCCAGAAAAAAGGCAGAGTTTTTTATTTGCCTACTACTGTCACAAATTACTCAGTTGCTAGCAGTTTTGGGATATAGCCCCGAAAAAAGTAAACAGGCAGGGTTTTTGTTTGTTCACCACTGTCAGTAATTACTTGATTGTCCACTGTCTTCATAGGTTTCTATAGGTAGATACAGAGCTATATAGACAATAGTCCTTTGCTTGCCAATTCATGTTTACCCAGAATCCCATGCTTGATAAGAAAGCTATCCAATTTAATCTTGAAATTGTTCATATTGTTACTTGCTGCCACCTCCAATGGTAGTTTATTCCAGATGTTAGTAACTCTTGAGCTAAGCCAGGATTTTCTTTTATTTGTTTTAGAGCATTCCACAAACAGTTGTAGGGGGTGTGCCCTTGTAATGCATGATGATGCCCTAAATCTCAAACCCAGAAGCTCCCATAGGCCTGGATCAGTAAGTGATTAAAAAATTAAACACATGTCCCCTCTCATTTGCCTAAACTCCAGTGGGTATAAACCCAAGATATTCAACCTTGTTTGATAATCATGCCCTTTTACCCCCAGTATGTTACGGGTTGATCTCCGCTGAATTCTCTCCAGGGCTGCTATCTCAGCCCTTCCACTTGATGACCAAAATTGTGCGCAATAATCCAAATGTGGTCTCAACAAGGAAATATAGAGGGGAAGCATGACCTCTTTTCTCCTACATGTGATATGCTTATTAAGACAATGTAGTATGCTACCAGATTTCTTAATTACTGCATTACATTGTGTTTTAAATGATAGATCATTGGTAACCATAATACCCAGGTCATTTAGTTGTTCCACAGTGCTCAGTATCTGCCCTCCAAGTGTATATGACCACTATCCATTTTGTCTCCCAAAATGCATAACACAGCATTTCTCCATGTTAAATGTTAACCTTTTGTCCAGTGCCCATGTTTCCAGTTCATTTTGGGCTTCTTGGAGGTGCATGGCATCATTCAGATTGTTTACAAGATGTCCGACCCTGGCGTCATCTGCAAACTTAGATATCCAAACTCCATTGTTAATGCTCATTGAATCAATATAAATATTGAACAAGCAGGGCTCCAACACAGAGCCCTGAGGTACCTCACTAGTCACATTGGCCCACATAGAATTTATCCCATTAACACTAACAGATTGTGTTCTAGAATCAAGCCATGCTTCTAACCATTTTGTTATTTTACCATCAAAACCAACTATAATTAATGCATCGATAAGTTCACCATGTGGTACTTTATCAAATGCCTTTGAAAAATCTAGATATACCACATCCACTGACTGCCCTCCCCATGCTTACTAACCCTTTCATAGAACTCCAGTAAATTAGTCTGGCAGGATCTACCAGCAGTGAAACCATGCTGTACCGGATCCATCATGCCCTTTATTTGAAGGTACTCCATGATGTAATGCTTTAAGATTCCTTCAAATACTTTCCCCAAGACTGATGTTAAACTAATTGGTCTATAATTAGACACATCATGTCTACTCCTTTTTGTAAATAGGGACCACCCTAGCTTGTTTCCATGCTTCCAGGACATACCCTCAGCTATGGATCTTTGAAAGATCACTGCCAGAGGTTCAGCCAAGAAATCTACCATTTCCTTAACAATTCTTGAATGTATCCCATCTGGGCCTAGGATTTATTTGGATCAATTTTGCAGCCTTTTAAATATCTCTTCTCCAGTGATCCACAGTCCTGTATCTAATGTAGTTTCTGAATGAGCTAACTTGGGGAGGATTTATTATTGAAAACTGATGTAAGGAGGTCATTATACATTTGTGCTAGGTGGAACTGATCAGTGACCATGCTCCTGTCTGTTGAATGGAGTAGACCTATAGCACGACAAGCTCCTTTTGGTTATTAATATAAGCATAAAAGATTTATAATTGTCTTTAACCCTATTTGCAAGGGTTCAACTCATAATTTAATTTGGCTTCCTTGATACAACCTTTTTTTAATTGTAATTCATATTTTATTAGTAATTTTCTTCTGCTAAATACAGGGGACAGAAAATTACCACATACAGTGCTTATACATAGACTAATACATGAGCTGTCCCCATCCCTCCCTTCAGCAGCAAGGTACTTGCACAAATAAGAAATAGAGTATGGTATCACACAATAAAAGACACTGGATATACAGACTCATTTAGCAGTGCTAACCATAGTTAGCGTGTGGAGGGGATCCCAAGTGCTCTTGTACCACTGCAACTTATTGTGGAGGCTCGCTAGTATTTCTCAGTAATGTAGAAGTTAGCCCAGATTTTATTAACCCATTCCTGGTATGTTGGGCCTAATGTATCCCTCCAGTGCGAAGCACAATTTTCTTAACTGATAGTGCAATCATGGAAATATGAAACCTTCTGATTATAACCTTAACAGAGGATAAATCCCCCAACAAACATATATCAGGAGTGAAATATTCCTGCAAACCCAGTGTGGGGTCTAGATTATTCTGTATGGTCATCCATAATGACTTTATCTTAGGACATGACCAAAAGATGTGAAGCAGCGTGCCTTCTTCTTGACATCCTCTGGTACAGGCCCCCAAGCTTATAAGACCCCATTTCTTAAGCTTCACAGGGGTATAATACATATTATGCAAAATATGAAATTGCATAAGGTGGAGTCTATCCTGAGAAACATATTTATGACAAAACTTCCATAAAGCTGACCAATTAGGAGTATATTGAGGAAAAAAAGAAACCCAGAGCTTAGTAGGGCCTTCTGGTCACCTGTATCTCCATTGATGTAGGACATGATATATTTTGGAGATAGTATCTGGTGCTCCCAATAAAGGGGAGAGTTCCGGTACAAACCTAAAAGCAGGGGGACGGGGAGGGACATTACCAAATACTGAGAAAGTAAATGTTTCAATTGGCCACCCCAAGTAAAAAGTTAAGGGAATATCAAACTTGCGGATGATATCGAGACTGAGAGCCATTCTGCATCATCCAGAAAAGTAGAGATCCCCATCCCTATCTGGGGTAACCATTTATGAGATATCTGCTTTTATTTATAGAGAAAGCCGGGGAATTCCAAATAGACTGAGACAAGTCCATTACTGGGAATACCACAAAATGAACAAAGCTGCATGTGAACTCTGAGGGACGTTCAGATAATAGGGCAACTAATAGTGTCCAGAAGGGAGGCTAATTTTAGATAGAACAACGTCCTAGGGTCAATGTTCATGGATTGAATAAAGTTTAGCTAAATTTTGAGCCAGACCGGTCTTGAATATTCAGGACTCGGATTAACCCACACAAATATTTTCAATATGACTAGCCCAATAATAAATTGCTAGATGGGGAATCGGCAGCCCTCCATCTATTTTTTGAGCAGCTAGTTTATAATATGCTAACCTGGCTTGTTTATTAGACCAGATAAAATCTGTGAAAATTCCATGCATTTTATGAAACCATGATAACGGTGTAAAGGTATTAAGAAGCTAGAGGGGATAAAATAAACAAGGAAAAATGTTCATTTTAATGATATTAATATGGCCCCAAAGGGAGAGAGGCAGTTTAGACCATCTAGTAAGGTCCTGAACTATCACTTGGGATAGAGGCTCCAGGTTTTCCTTAAACCAGGAGGAAGGGTTACGCATCCAATTAACGCCAAGATATTTAAGAATGCGTGGAGACCAACCAAGACCAAGAGAGGACACATCACTTTTAAAACCTTATGATTAAGAGTGAAAATGGAAGATTTGGCTACATTCAACTTGTATAAGAGAGCGCTGAACTTGGTGATTTCCTTCAACAGGCGGAATTGAGGTTTTAGGATGGATAAATGAAGAAGAAGATCATCAGCATAAGCCGTGATCTTCACCACCTGATTGTCAATTGGGATAATGCTTATCTCTGGATTATTGAGAATATTTCGAATAAGGGGCTCTAAGTATAAATTAAATAAAAGGGGGGAGAGAGGGCAGCCCTGCCAAGTACCAGAAAACAAAGGAAAGGATTTGGAGAATGCTCCATTACCAGAAACTCTGGCAGATGGGGTTTGATATAGGGCCCGAATCCATTCTATAAATTTAGCCAGAAAGCCATATACTTTAAGAGCCTAAAACAGGAAATTTCAATTAACACAATAAAATGCCTTCTTGGTGTCCAAGGAGACCAATCCCGCGGGAAAGGCAGCATCCCTGGACACCGAGACTACGTGTGACAGGGTACGTAGATGGTCAGCTGATGAACGTCCCTTCATAAATCCTACCTGGGACATACTAATCAGACCAGGGAGAACTCGTGTTATTCTATCAGCCAGTATCTTAGAGAGAATTTTAACATCTTGATTCAATAAGGATATTGGTCTGTAACTTTGCACTAATTCCGGATCCTTACCAGGCTTAGGGAGAAGTACAATCAGGGCCTCAAACAGATGCATATCTATTTTTGCTCCAGAAAGAATGTGACAATACAACTGGTGAAGGACTGGCAATAATTGTGATCGAAAAGTTTTATAAAATAAAGCGGAAAACCCATCTGGGCCTGGGACCTTGTCTGAGGGCAAAGCCCTATGACCTCTGAAATTTCCTCTAGGGATGTGGTGAGGATAGAAAATTCCCTGCAATTTTGACAGAAAAGGTAAGAGGAATCCCTCAGGTAGGCCTCGAGCTCTTCTAAGGAGGGAGGGTTATCCATATCCTGTATAGATCCTCATATTGGGAGGCAAACTCCTGCACAACCTCAGAAGGGATACCTTCAAGGATCCATCTGTATGGGCCCTAATTGGGGTATAAATCTAGCTGATTCTTGCTGCTTTAACCTTAAAGCTAGCAGGCGACCTGCCTTTTCTCCCTGATCGGTATAGTTTGCTTTAGTACAAATAATAGCTAACTCTGCTTTTTCCCTTAACAAGTCTAAATATTTATTTTTAGCTACCGAGAGCCTTCTCATATCTTCTTCCGAAGCATTAGAAGATAACCTAGATTCCAAAGACCTAATTAGAGATAATGAAGCTAATAATTCCGCCTCTCTGTTTTTTTTTTTCCTTTTACTGGCTAAGCTAATAATGATCCCTCACATATATGATTTGAAAGCACCCCACAAAATATCAGGAGTCGTGTCCTCAGAGGAGTTAGTGGAGAAAAAGAAATCAATCTGCTCCTTTATTAGGTCACAATATTTAGTATCTTTGAGCAATTGACCATTTAATTTCCATCGGGTTTCTTTATGAGGAAGGTTAAGGAAGGCCAACTTAGAAGTTACCAAGGAATGCTCAGAATACAGGGACCTGGCTGGATCGAAGCAGTTAAGATCCCTGGAAGAAGGGCCTGAGAGAAGAAAAGATAATCTATGCGAGACTGAGTTTTGTGCACCGTGAGCTAAAGGTATCACCCTGTCCTTTGGGTGTAACACACGCCATACATCACACAGTCCACACTGATCCAAAAAGTCCCTGAGGGCCCTCTGTCCAGGTGTTAAGCCCCTCAACCCAGTACCAGACCTGTCTAGTTCAGGTTCAAGAACCAGATTGAAATCCCCACCTATTATTATACCCATGGGAAGCATAGGAAGGAGTATGGAGAAGTTTCATATAAAACTCAGATCATCTACATTAGCCCATAAATGCTGCCAGTAAAATAGGCATAGACCAGAGACTCCCTTGAACTAGGACATATCTGCCATCTGGGTCCCTAATAACTTGTTGAGAAATAAAGGGAATATCTCTATAAATTAGAATCATAACCTCACAGCTATTAGTAGACCCTGAGGCGTTAAAAACCTGCCCAATTTGTTGCCTCCTTAGTTGCAGAGATTCACTTTCTAGTAAATGAGATTCTTGCAGGAATGTAATCTGAGAAGATAATAAACTTAAGTGTTTTAGCACTTGGTATTGTTTGACTCTTTTCCTTATCCCCTTCACATTCCATGTAGCAATGTTTATACTACTAGCCATTTATCCAGAAAAAAAAAAAAAACATTATATAAAATCCAGGAACTATAACAATCAGACATGGTGACCGGTCCCCTGCTTGCTGCTGTATACCCTCCCTCCCCAAATATCAACTTTCCTCCCACCACCCCCACCCCCAAAATGTTCTTTCCCCTTCTAACTAACAAATATATAACAACCCTGAACATGGTGTCACCCTCCCCCCCCCAACTGTCCTGAGCAACGTTCAGCACAATACCGCTTTTCTTCCTCCCCCTCCAACCTCCCATGTGTGTACCCAAAAACCCCACCAAGACCTGTAAGCCTTCTTATGATATCAATAAGCAAAAATATCACTTCAAAATGAAGAAATGTAAATAATAGTAAGAGAGCACTGTTTCTCGAAATCCAGAACAAAATGGCAAGAATGAGACAAGGGAAGAGAGCAACCTCTACTAGGGAGCAATTCAGAAACCCGAAATCCTGAGAGAAAACAGATAATACCCAATATAGGGCACATTCACCAAATATGTCCTTATAACTGCTGCCACTGAAAAAATTGAAAACTTTCCCCAAGACGTATAAATACTGGCAAACTAAATGCTCCCAAGTAGTGGACCTCCACTTGTGTCTTAACCCCCATGGCAATCTATATCCGATGAAAATACATTCCAGAAAGAAATAGATGAAGGGGGGTTGAACCACGAAGATTAGGACAAATGCGCCCTCTAGTGGTAATATCTAGGAAAGATTGAAACCAACAGGGCACTGTCTCGAGCCATGCCCCAATAATCAAAAATGTCAAACTAGAAGGCATTCATAAAATAAACTACATCCTGTGAGACAATCAAGTGAAGGCATTCATAAATAAACTACATCCTGCGAGACAATCGAGTGCCCCTAGAGACAAGAGACCGGAAAATGTGCTCCATATGAGTAGGAAGAGAACGCTTCCAAACCACAGCAACCCCCCCCAGAGAAAAAGTCCTGAGATATGAGAATGCTCCAAAACATGAAGCCGAGAAGGAAAACTCAAAGGTTCAAGACTCCGCTAAAGATAGTCCCTCCATTGCAAACTTCAAGAGTCCACAAAACCAGATTGGCATTCAGTCATCTTGTGGCACAACAACGTGAAGAAATTCCTTTCTCTTCCAAAGCAGGGTAAGAGAAAACCGACCAACGGATAGGTGTCTCAAACAAATCAGGCAGAGCATCTTTCAGTCCGAACGTAATTTCAGGATTCGTATGTTAACCAGGTACCGTCCACTAGTACTTGCAATCTAGCTGGATACCCCATTCTGAAGCGTAGGCCTGCAGCTATAATTTTGACACAACCGGATGGAAAGCAGTGTGCTTTGCCCTGACCAACCCCGTAAATCTTGGGCAAGTCTAAGCCTGGTATTTTCCCATTTCACTTCTTGTAACTCTCTCACTTTCCCAGAAAATGCTGTCTCTCAAGGTAGTTTAAGAAACGATACAAATAATGGGATGGCGTAAGCTCTGGGATGGCTTGGGTCACAAGGACCTATGTGCTCTTTCGATAATGTAGTTAGCTCCGAAGGGAGAGGGGCCAGCGATCTTCTCAAACAGCTTCTGCACAAATCCCAGCATATTCAGGTCTTCTTCTCCTTCTGGAAGGCCCAAAATGACAACATTATTTCTTCGGCTGCGGCCCTCCAAATCTTCCAGCTTAGCTTCCAGGCTAGAGATCTTTTACCGCATGGCTACTAGACCAGGGTCGATTTTTTCCACTTGCTTCTCAAGAGATAAGATATGGGCTGCATTGTCCGAAGTTTTCATCGTGACCTCCTCGAGTTTCTCAGACAGGGATTTGATTTCTGCTGAGATTTCTTTAATTTCTTCCTGGAAGGGTTTGAATTCCTCCAAAAATCTGCTCAGAGTTAGGGGCTCTTGCTCAGAGATCAGGTTCTGGAGCTCAGGCTTATCCACAGTACTCGAGGCCCTTGATTTTTTGGGGCCTTCTCGGGAGTGACCGGCAGTGTATGCTTCTGCGGAGGCTTTTTCATATACACCTCCATCATCTCTGACAGCAAGCAAACAGGAGCCAAGGATGTTACAAAGGCAATGATCTATGAACTTTCTGGTTTTTAGGGGAAAATAAGCACCAAAATAGCGATAATTCGTGGTTAGGAGGTTGGAGCTATGCAGAGGAGCTTCTATTCGGTATCCTGCATCACGTGATCTCCTTGATACAACCTTTTGATTTTTTTAAAAGATCTTTATATCTATTCCAGCATATCTTACTTCCAGATTTTTGGCCCTAGAAAAGGCCCTTTTTCTTTTTAATCAGTTGCCTCACTGATTTGACATCCATCTAGGTAGGATCTTTATATTGTCATTTGAGCATTTTATTAAGGGGTAAAGTTTTGGTTAAAGAGGATATCTTATCCACCAGGAGATCCCACATGGAATCGAGTGTTTTATTATGAAAATCTTCTACCCAATTCCATGTACTTAAATATGATTTCATACCCTCAAAATTTGCCTTATTATAATTATACTTAATAGTCATACTTTTAGTATCTTCCACTAGTGTGCCAAGAGCAAAACAGACCATCGAATGGTCACTCCATCCAAGGGGGGAGGAGAACCTTGCAATAATTTATGTTATCAATTAGATTACTAAGAACCAGATCTAGAATGTGGTTCCCTCTAGTATTAGAAGTAACCGTCTGGTTCATCTCAGCTAGCAGACAGGTTTCCAAAAAGCGTGATTCAAAGACTGTATTTAACTGTGGTGTTTCCCAGTTTATGCCTGGTAAATTTAAATCACCCAGCACTACATTGCTTTTAGTGTTACCAATAGTATTTAAGAAATCCAATATTTGTTCTTCCTGTTCTGGTGTGGTGGATGGTGATCTGTATATTATGTCAATATTAATAGGGTCAAGATGGTTAGGGGATATTTTTACCCATAACACCTCAATTTTATCCCATTTGGTCATATTTATTTTCTCAGAACTAATTATATTAGAAATATACAAGGCCACACCCCCTCCTCGTTTTCCTGTCCTATCCTTATGAAATAAATCATATCCATGAATATGTTTTTCCCATGGGTCATTTGGATTCCACCAGGTCTCTGTAACTGCACAAATACTAATGTTAAGTTGTTCTATATTTAATTTTAGCTCCCCAAACTTTTGGTTTAAACTCCTAGCATTTAGTAAGAGAAAGTTCTGTGCTACATAGTCCTTTTTATGTTCTTCTAGGGGATAGCTGATAGGCCTGCCTCCCCCCTTCCTATTGAGTTTAAACCTTCCTCAATTGCTTGTCTGAGTTGATGTGCAGGATTCGTTTACCCTTCTGTTTAGGTGGAGATCATCTTGGGAATACAGCAAGGGGTTCCTAAACTTTACCTCCTGTTCCAAGAATGATAACCCTCCCTAAGGCACCATCTCTTCAACCATCCATTCAGATTTAATATTTCAAAATTATCCTTTGGGAGGCTCTACAAACTGGTAATGTTCCAGAAATAATAAGGTCACAGCCAGCTTCAGTAAGGGTCTTTCCAACTGCCTCATAATTCCTTTGTATGTCTAAGAGTCTTCTCTTTCCCACATCATTTATTCCGACATGTATTAGGACTAATGGTTTAGAGGTGTTTTCTCTCAAACCAGGGAGAAGATTTTTTATATCCTTTATGCCAGCCCCTGGGTTATATAGCCCCAGAAAAAGTAAGCAGGCAGGGTTTGTGATTCAGGAGAGTGGTGTGAGTGACAGCGTAGGGTCAGCCTGCTTTGTTGTTACTTGCTAGCCTACCTACGTAGGTACCACCATTGAATAATAAATCATCACTTTTATTATTTTATCCTACAATTGAAATTATAATAGAAAAACATCCAAAACAAAATGAGTCATGACATGAGGTCTTTCTTTAATAAAGGAACAGCCAGTAAAAGGCCAAAAAAAGTTCTTCATCAGCATCCTCCTCATCTTTGAATGAGACTATGTGCACAGACATAACTGATAACGATGCTTCTTGTAATGAGCAAACATTAACAACTGAGGCAGTAAGTCATCGAGTTGACAGTGTTAGTAATACTAACATCAGCACTACTACTAGTGCATTCAATTCACAGTCTTGTAGTAGTAGTACTACCTCCTCTAGTGAGTTAGACTTGACCCAGGCCCTTCCAGTACCTCACCTTGATGATAACACCCCCACACTGATTTTGGCAATAAAGAGAAAGGCCCCACCAGCCTATGACCAATTTCAGTACCAAAATTTATGGAGGTAAAAGTGGGGCTTTAGCCATCACTGGTAAAAAGATTTCTGTTGGTTGGAGTACAGCTGTGAAAACAGAGTGCATTCTGCTTTGCATGTAGATGCTTCCTGGATGGGCAGAGATGTGCTGATGAAGCCATTACTATTCCAGGATTTCAGAACTGCAAAAGGTATTGGAGAAATTCAGGGCTCACATCAAGTCAAGTTCACAGAAGTGCAATGGCTGCTTGGTCTGCATATAGATGCACACAGGAAATAGGTAACATCATGGTACAGTTAGACAAGGGCAAGGTTAAGAAATTCAGTAAAGGAAGGGATTACATGAAAAGACTTGTAGAAGTAACTCTACATATGGGTCACTAAGGTTACCTTTCCGTGGTCACAATGAGGATGAGACAAGTGTTATAAAGGAAACTTCTGGGAGACTTTAGACTTGATTAAAAAGTTTGATGGAGTTCTCCAAGTTAATGAATCCATCCCATCAAATGCAACATACATATCAGCTGAATCACAGAATGGTCTGCTTCGGTGCGCTGCATCCTGTATTACAGATGCAATTGTGCATGAAAGCAAATATGCTAAATTTGTATCAGTCTTACGTGTCGACTCTTGAGACATTTCATGTCAGAAACAAATGAGCATGTGTGCCAGATATGTTCATAACCATAAACCTGTCGAATGTTTTCTATGTTTCGTTAAAGTCTCAGAACTGGATGCAAGGGGATTGTGTAGTAACATTAATGACACCATAAAAAACTGTGATATCTTTGAGCCAGATGTTACTTTTATTGCCCAGGCTTATAACGGTGCAAGTATTATGAGTAGTCATCTCAATGGTGTTCAGGAACTCTTCAAAAAGGACCTCTCTCATGCTGTGTATGTTCACTGTTATGCACATAAGTTAAATCTAACTCTTGTGGATTCATGTCTGTACATTCACAAAGTAAAAGATTTCTTTGAATTGGTGCAATGCTTGCATACATTCTTTTAGATATCAGTAGTGCACAATGACAAACTGAAACAGGTACAAGAAGAAATGGGACTTGACAGAACATTCAAGGTCACAGCTCTGAGCAGCACCAGGTGGGGGTGTCAGAAAAGAGCTATGAGAGCACTGAAGCATACATTTGAATACTTAGGCCCAGATATTCAAAAGAGTTGAGCCATGCTCAATAGGGTTTCGCCTGCGCAAGTCCGAAATTGTGCCATTCTGCGATATTCAGCAGGAGGCAGTTGTGCCCCTCCAAATCACACTGAGCAACAGCGCAATGATAATGAAGGCATGTGCAACTGAAGGGGGAGGAACCATGCATAAATGGCGCAGTGCAATATTCAACAACTTGCGCCATGCACAACAGGGGAGCAAGGGGAAGTTGCGCCATAGCGGAAATGAGCCAAAATAAAAAGGAACAAGGGAGAGGCACAAGAACGCTACAGGGAAGGCACATGAGGCTGAACTCTAGCCACATAAACAGGGCAGGAGAGACACACAGGGCAGGCTAGGGAAAGGACACCCTGAACACAGAGGCACAGGGAAGGTGTGGGGAGCCACAGCCAGTGCAGAAGGGGGAAGTGCCACACAGCACAGAGACCACCACAGGCAGGTGTTCCCAGTGCAGGGGAAGTAGCAGTGAGGACAGTGGAGGGAATACAGTAACAGCTGCCGGGGGGGTGAACACAAGCCAGGGACATGGCCAGTGCCACCTTCCAGATGAAGGCCGTTATGAGGGGGGTGAGAAGGTGGGCAGCAGGGGGTGTGTGCGAAGGGCCTGTCGGAGTATAGCCCCCAACAGGCAGTACCGAGCCCGCACCAGCTTTGAGCTGTACAGTGATACCAAGATTGTGGGCTGGTACCACCTGAATCGGGCAATTCTGAGATGGCTCTGTGAGCTGTGCAGTGATGTGATGCAGGCATCCACATGACGGAGCCATGCCCTGTCAGTGGAGACGAAAGTGACAGCTTGCATGTGCTTGCTCACCACAGGTACCTTCCAGAGACCAACTGGGGACACCACAGGCATAACCCAGTCTGCCATGTCATGGCACCTCACCCAATTCCTCAGCGCACAGCTGCCAAATGCTGCCACATGCTGCGGAGTACATCCATTTCCCCACCACACCGGCGGAGTGCACAGCAAACATACAGGACTTCCACAGGGTAGCACATATGCCTGGCATGCTAGGGGCAATAGACTGCACCCATGTGGCCATACGCACACCACCTGGCCCCAAGGGGCCACATACATCAATCGCAAGGGCTATGTTAGCATCAACTGCCAGGTGGTGTGCGATGCCAGTGGCCACCTAGTGGATGAGTATGCAAACCACATGGACAATCATAGGGCCTGGGGGGCATGGCCAGAGGTGACATGGGTAGTGGCCTACATGGCCCGGGGCAGGGCGATGCTGATCACCAAACTAACCTCCACCCTCTACACACAGGTGACAGTGGATACCCACTCCGTCCCTGGCTGCTCACACCCTACTGGCGGCCCACAACCCCATCGCAGCAATGCTACAATGAGGCACACGCCACCACACGTAATGTCATCGAGCGGGTGTTCGGGATGCTGAAGGCACATTTCCGTTGCCTGGACACCTCCGGCGGTGCCCTACAGTACAGCCCCTAAAGGCCTCAGGGCTGTTCCTGGCCTGTCGCATCCTGCACAACATGGCCAATGAATGTGGGATAGGCATACAGGTCGAAGAGGGGGACAGCGATGGGGACGATGAGGACGCCGGTGACAATGGTGATGGGCAGCCCGCCCTTGGCCGACGGGACCCCCGACTGCTCTGGTTGGCACAGCTGCACCGGGACACCATCACGGAGGAGCACTTCAGCCAACCCAGGTAAGTCATGGGGCCATGTGCAGCCAACAGTGGCCAAGGCACAACCCACAAACAAGCATGGACACACACCAGGGGTGCATGCCATCAAGGGAAGTGGCAGGGCATGGAACCACACACACAACCAGGGATGAGTGAGGACTAACATGCCACATGGATGGACACACACACACACACACACACACACAATGCACCAAACTTGCACAAAGGGCAGGAGGCACACTGACCCAGAACGCCACCCCTAACCACATACATGTCCACAGACCACCACGCCCACTGCCTGTCCATGTGCATGTGTCAGATGCTGAGCACCATTGCACATTGGTGTACAGCGCGATGCAGGCATCATCATGCACACGTAACTGTGGACGGCAGCCGGGAGGTGTGCAGATGGACTGTGTGTCCATGTGCAGGGCCGGTACCCACCGTGCACTGCCCACTGAAAGACACAATGCACACAGGGCAGCACCAGGTAGCCAATGCTGAGAGACAGGTCAGTCACGCGACACAGAGCCTATAACATATGTGGCTGTTTTCTAAAGCAAGGTATATGCTAACACATTAATTGCTGATTTTTCAGTGACACATATATAAAAAGTCAATTGATATTTATGTGAAAAATGAATGTTGCCAGCATAATCATATGTGTACTAGAAATTTCTGCCTTGGTATGTGTAGCATTAATCCATCTCTATTTATACAAGTTTGTTTTTACAAGGTACCACCCCTTGATGACATGCTGGCAGCACGAAACTGGTCGGGAACGCTAGTTGCATGTAGCTTTTGGCTTATTGTGGCGTTTGCTTTCACTAAATTATACCCTGTATATGCGCCTAGCCGAGGAGTGCTGAGTTTTGTTTGTTTTCCTCAAAGCTATTTACTCTAGCACCCTTGTTTAGCGGTTGAGCTGTTTTCTGTTGTTGCTTTTTTCAATATTTATTCATCATTATTTATGGTGTTTTCCATTATTTATTGTGTTTTCCTGTGTTTGTAACTTTTAAAAATGCATCACAAACTGATTAAAGTGCTATAGACTTTCACATTGTGTGTTTTGGTTGCATTCTGTAATCAATTATACTATACTTTCTCTTAACCGACCACCCGTTTATCGAACTTATTTTGTATCTCCCATGCAGTTCAAATAAACGGGGTTGGACTGTACTTTAATTCCAGGAAGAATGGCTGGGTTTATTCAATGGACATAATTTTATCCTGCCCCACTTCTTCATACAATACTCAATGCAGTAATCAAACCAGATCTTGTCAGACTTTCTTGAGCTGCCTCTGGAAGAGGCCAGGGGGGGGGGAGGGGTTGTGTCACTGAAAGGCTGGCATCAGTCTGAGAAACACTGGTATGGCTTGTTCAGTGCCAGTGTTCAACACGAAAGCATCTGCCTTTTGCAAATTACTACTGAACGGGATTTTACTTAGGGCATGGGCTAAATGACTTATATTAGCTTTTCATTATGCAAGTAGAAAAAATAGTAAACAGTATTGGAAGTGGCCCAAAAACATCACAGCTCAAAAAAAAAACTATTACAGCAAATAGTTTTAATACAGTTACTCCATTTGCTTTAGTTTTTTATTTATTTATTTTTATCATGTAATATTTTATTGAAATTTTCCAACTTTTAACATATTGCTTACATAATACACAGAAGCAAATATACCATGAGATTCAATCCCTGACAAACAAAAGCTAGATAGCTAATAATACTGCCACCTTAAGGGATACAACCAAAATACAAGGTAGCACTAAACTACATCAATACTTATCAGAGTCCAAGTCTCAACTGGCCTTCAGGAAGGCATATACTATGAGTAAAGCAGACTGGTTACAATAAACTTTAATTAGACACAGAAATTTATAAGGATAAGAATTCAAAGAGAACATTACATTGCAGCACAGGCCTCTCATTTGCTTGATAAATATACACCAAATAGGTTCTCATGATTAGTTTACACCCAGTAATCCCACAATAGAGTATTTCAGTTGTCAAAAGGTCAGGATTGAAAAGGGAAAAGTAAGAGGAAAAGAGCTAAAGATAAAAGGAGGGATTTGGCGACCACTCTAGTTGACCTGCTATAAAGTAATAGGTGGGTTTTGTAGTGGGGAGTAGGCACTCTACAAATGTGGGAATGTAGGTAAGCGTCCCATTTTGAGTGGTAGTCAGCGACTTTACCTCTGGCTGCTGCTGTGAGTTTTTCAAAGATGGCCAGCTCTAGCCATGGCTGCCCATCATTGAGAATGTGTGGGAGGTAAAGACTGCCTCCATCTCTCCAGGATGGCTCTCTTTGCTTCCATGATAGCTACCAGGACCCAAGCTTTACTAGAGGGACAGAGTGCATTTATTGTGGAGGTGTCCCCCAACAGAAGGGAGTAATGTTGAAGAGATAGCGGTTTACCCACTTTAGCAGAACAGTCATTTAGAACTGATACCCAAAAAGTGTGAATTGTTGGGCACATCCATATAATGTGGTATAGATGGGCCAGAGAAGAGTGGCATCTCCAGCAGCTATCCTGTGGAATTATCTTTCTCCTATAGAGGACTGAGGGGGTTTGATACCATCTGAGGAGAATTTTTAATTGAATGCTGGCTCTTTGAGTCCACATGGGCCATATGGGCTGTTCTAAGACATTCCGATCATTGCTGTGGGGATAGGGAGTGAGAAAGATCCCGCTCCCATGCAACTTTGCTAGTTAAAGTAACATCCGGTTGGGAATCTCTAAGAGTTTGATATATAGCACCTACAAGGCCCCTGCCTCATTGGGTTGGGGGAGATTATCAGGCACCTCTAAGGGACTTGACGGCCAAGTCTTAAGGAAAGGGATCAGCACGCTTCATATTTAGAGAAATTTCCAAAAATCTTGGGATGGTAATTTGTATTTAGCTTTGAGCTGCTCAAAGGACATCAGCGTGCGGGTGTTTGGAATGAGTAGGTCAGCTACCGTCTGAATGCTCTTAGAGGCCCATAAGGTCCATTGGAGTGGCTTGTGATCTATCTTAATGAGGAGATCATTCCAAATCGGAGCATAACATAAAGGAGGAGGGTAGTCGGCGCTTGGAACACCAGTTGTTGCCTTTGCCTGGTGCCGCAATGCACATGTGTTTGTCATAAGTGGCGTGAGTTGAGGATTAGCGGGTTTCTTGCTAGATAACAATGAATAGAGGGGAGTCTTTGCTGAAAGAGTGGCTTCCAGTATTGCCCACTAAGGAGGGGGAGTGGAATGAGGGGCAAACCACGTCACGGCCTGAGCCATGCCAAAGGCCAGATGATATCCCATGAACCAAGGGAGGCCGAGCCCTCACTTGGTCCAATGAGCACGTAATTTTGTTCATCCCCATCTAGGGGCTCACCTTCCCAGAGGAAAAGTGTCACCAATCTATCTAAGGCTTGACATGGTTTTGAGAGAGAGGATTGGGAGGTTTGTTCAGCAGGTAGGAAACCCTAGAAAAGATAAACATTCTAACAGCTTCTACCTTTCCTTTCAGAGTTAAGCGTAACTTCATCCAGCGATAGACATCAGCTGTCAGAGAGGCTAGGAGAGGGGAGAAATTGGCCATTTCTAAGTCCTTCCAGGCTGCTGTGATGTTAATGCCCAAATATGGGAAGCCTTGCGGCGCTCAAGAAATGTCTGTACCAGCTAGACAGTGTCTACTACACTTCTTGTTTAGAGGGGATAACGTAGTTTTTTTCTGATTCACTGTAAGCCCAGATATTCTAGCAAACTCCTGCAGAATTGATAGAACTGGGAGGAGGGAAGACTGCGGTCAGAAAGAGTAAGTAGTATACTGTCTGCATATGCATTAACTAAATAGGAGGTTTTCCTCACAGGATATTGGCCAAAATCTTGGTGCACTATGCACTTTAGTTAAATAAAGGACTTTGAATCACAGGGATACGGCTATAGTTGAAGTGTTAACAAGTGTTCTGATCAGGGGTCCAGATCTACAAGAAAAGGAGCGGGATAGAGGACACCCTGTCTGGTGCCTCTATGGAGGAGAAAGGAGAGGGATATCCCTGTTAGTGAGGACTCTAGCTGAGGGCAGGTTGTACAGTGTGCAGACCCATGAACAAAACTGGGATCTGAAGCCATACAGTCAGAGAATCTGGTGCAAAGAAGCCCATTCCAGGGGTCGAAGGCCTTAGCAAAATCAACCGCTAATGCGCCATAGGAACATCAGACTGAAGTGCCAGCCATTTAAGATTTAAAATGAGGCGTAGATTATCTGCACTAGATTTCCTTTTAAGAACCCCATTTGGGAGGGTGAATCAGATTTAATAACACTGGGGATAGTCTGGTTGCCAAGATTTGGGCCAATATCTTAGTATCCACCTGAAGAAGTGATATGGGTCTATAATTTGCACACAGTAAGTTATCCGAAGATATTTTGGGAATTAGTGAGATGAGAGCCTCATGCATAGTGGGGGAAGTATTGTGTTCGATTGGGCTTCCTGGAGCTTGTAGAAGGGGTGGTAATCTCGTCCTGTAACACTTGGTACAGCTCTGCTGACATCCCATCTGGCCCCGGGCCTTCCCTTTAGCCATCTGAGATAGAGCTGACCGGAGTTCGTCCTGGGTTATGGGAGCATCCAGGGCAAGGGCCTGCTCTTTACAGAGCTGAGGGAGCTGCGCTCCTCAACAAAAGCTTTGCAGCCGATGGGATAGTTCATTATCCGAAAGGACATTCTGGTACTGATAAAGGTCCTGATAAAAGATTTCCATAGTCTCATCGATAGCCGTGGGCGTTGTTGGGATCTTCCCTCCCTGTTCTTTAGGGACAAAATTCTGGAAGAAGTTTGCTGTTTCAGTAGGTAATATGCTAACAGTTTCCTTCCCTTGTCCCTTCCCTCCCAGGACCTGTGTTTAGCTCGAATAAGTTGCCACTCCGCTTTCCTGTTCAACAACACATTGAGCTTGTATTTTAAACCAGTAATGTCGGCTAGGAGGGGGGAGTTGAGTGGGCTAGTGGTAGACAGTTTGAACTGTTTCTCCATACGTGCCATATCCTTCTGGAGCTCTGATATATGCCTTGCCCTTTCCTTGTTTTTAGCAGCAGAGAAGGAGATAATTCTCCCTCTTATGACTGCCTTAAAGGCCTCCCAGACTGTGGTTGCACCAGTTTCCCCTGGGGTGTTAACCGAGAAATAGGAGAGGGCTTCCTTTTTTATGTATTCACGAAAGGCTGCATCCTCTAATAGTAATGGATTACATCTCCACCTTGTGGAGCGTGGACCTTGCCCCAAGGGAGTGAAAGTGATCGCCACAGGGGTATGATCCGATATAACTATGCTGCCAATGGTGGAAGTTTCTATCCCAGGCATTGCAGCGTAGTTAGCCAACCAGAAGTCAAGTCTGCTATGAGTCCCATGCACTGCAGAGAAATATGTGTAATCACGCCCTCTTGGATGATTGATTCTCCATGGGTCCCCTAGTCCCCATTCTGACATCAGAGTGCTTAGTGTTTCTAAAACCTTCGGATGGGACTGAGGTGTGGTTATGGATTTGTCTAAAAAAATATCACACACCAAATTATGGTCCCCATATAGTAGGATCCGGATTTCAAGGTCGTCACCAGAGAGCTCAGTGAAGGCCTGACTCAGTTCTGAATAGACATCACCTGTATCCGTATTGAAGCATAAACGTTGGCTATTATGACCCTGCCACCAGGATATGACAGCTAGCCACTATCCAACTGCCTAATGAGTCCTGACGCTGACCCCCAACAGTCCATGGTCCCATCCTCCATAATGGATGGCCACTCCCTGGACTTCGTGGGGGAGCTGGCTGGCAAGCACTGTTCCCACCAAAGCTTCTTTTAACCATTGCACCATGTGTGGCTGGTAAGATGCGCTCCTGGAGTAGGGCAACATCCGCACCCAGCCAGTTCAAATATTGCAATACTTTAGTTCGCTTGGCTGGATAATTCAGTCCACACACATTCCAGGAGACACTTCCCCAGCCACGTGGTGCAGCTGTAGTCGGAACCATAATTATTCCCACCTGTCACGTAACAAGGGAAAGAAAAAAGAATGTAGTCACCCAGCCAGCAGCGAGAGAAAAGGCAGAAAAGAATAAAAGAAAAGATACCCGACTAGAGGCCTATGGTAAGTCATGTACTGTCGGTGAGCCTCAAGTAGACAGGTGTTGAGAAGGTTGAGAGGAGACAGTGATAAGCAATCTATCTGCAGTTGAAGAGAGACCTGTGCGAAATAAAGGGAAAACAACAGTTATGTATCTTGAAAATTCAAAACACAAAACAGAAGTCTGCCAGTAGACAATTGTCAAGCAACAGATTAATTATAATGTAATACAACTCTTCTAAGACGATCAGCAGTAACTCAGTTGTTGGTGCCGAGTTGTAGGCGTGAGAAGGGCAGTTACGCCCCTGAGCCACACTGCTTCGGGCACCAAACAGAAAGGGCGTACTGAGAAGAGATTAAGGGTAATAGTCACTCTTGCTGTGTTGGTTTACCCTGGTTCTATAAAGCCTAATTAAAATAGAAAGACAGATAATAACAGTTTACCTTGTCAGTATGTACTAGCTATAACACGTTACAAAACAATATCTTAATACTACAACTATATGTAACTCGTTAATCAGTTAACAGTAACTCAGTTATTGATGCTGAGGTAATAGTGTGAAAGGCATTAAAGCCCTTACAGCCACACTATTTCAGACTCCAAAAGAGGCAAGGGAGAGGTCACACTTATCATGAGTGATCCGTCCCAGCCCAACTCCATACGTCCAGTGCTAAAGCCAAATCCGGAGTCTGAGATCCATCGGCTATCCCCTGCCCCATCAAAGGGACACCTAAAGGTGCCCTAAGATAGTATACAGGGGTCACCTTCAGGAGGGGGCCGAGGAAAAGGGAAAGGGAGGAGGGAAAGCCTCTGCTAGCCACCCAGTTCGACTAATAACCCTTCATTGGTCAAGGATCATAGCTTACAGGGGTTACTAAACTTGGTAGTTATGTAGAGACAATTATCGCCAGCCCTGCCAAGTGGAAGACATGGTGCCCAGCTTCTGTCTGCTGCCTGCGCCAGTCTATACCATGTGCATGCAGGAGGTGGTTCCCCTGCACAGCACTCCTGTAGCGGGCAAGAAAGGAGCCGGGGGGGGAGCCATATGCAGACTAATGATCTGGCAATCGCTCAGAAAGAAGAGGGCATGCACAGCAAGGGGAGTTAGAAGAGATAAATCCTCTGAATATGTTTAAACTCCTGTAGTGCATGGATAGCACCTCTTAGGTCTTGGCTTGCAAAGCCAGGGAGGTCCGACTGCCTTCACCCATGCACTATGTGGTATACAATGGTTGTAAGGCAAGCAAATTATAAAGCAATTCAGATTGGAAAATAAATGCAGTTAGCTGCTATATTTCGTCAAGGCATCCACGGATCCAGTAGATGAACTTGCTCCTGGAAGATCAGAGCGCACCGTCAGTGCCTCTGCAAAAGTTTTAGGTCCCGGTTTCAGCAGACCAGCAGCTGCTGCAGCCTCTTCTTCGCGTTGCTCCATCACGGTCGCCCAGTCCAGGGGAACCAAGTCATCCATCAAGTCAGCGGTTTCATCTTCTGAGGAGTTCAACTGTTCTCTTTATGACTAAAAGACGGGCCAGCCCTAGAAAGCTTAGCAGGTGGAGAAGCCACCGTAGCGCCTTGTCACTGATGAGCGGGGCTTCTTGAGCACTGCCTCTGCCTAGCTGGCAAAGGGTGTACTGAAGTATCTTTGGTTTCAGCAGATAAATTAGGATTGGGTACCTCTGGAGTTCGGCAGAGTGTGGGGACAGTCTGGTTTTGTTGTTCTCCCATGTCTGGTGGGGCTTTTAGGTGATTACTTGTGGGGGAACTCTTAGTAACCGGAGCAGCCCGATTATGAATGTTGTCCCCGCAGGAGCCAGCTCCCAATTTGTTAGTTCGTTGCTTCATGTGGTTCCCAGGTTCCCAGAGGCATCTGGGAGAGGTAGTTCTCTGCAACACATTCAGCCAATGAGTCTGTATCCAGGCCTCGGCCTCTCTGGGTGAGTTAGCCACAAATGACTGCCCATTTTTAGATATATGCAGTGATGTAAGACCCTTATAGCGATACTGAATTGAGTTAGCAATAAGCAGTTTTTATAGGGGAGTAAACACCCTACGTTTGGCTGCCACTTCCTGGGTAAAATCCCGATAAAAAGAAATAGTGTTGCCTCTCCAAGTCAGTTCTCCAAGGTCCCTAGTTGCTCTAAGCAGGCGTTCCTTAACTGAAAAATGAAGCAGATAGGCAACGATAGTCCGAGGCCCCCTAGTATTGTTGGGGTTACTGGGGATGCGATGCGCGCATTCTACCCCCACTGGCTCCCTCCAGCGCTTGCCCAATAGTTGTGGGATCCATTCATTTAAAAATTCTCCACGTTTGGGCCTTCTGCACCCTTCGCACCTCAGAATGTGTGCATTGTTCCTCCCGCTGCAGTTTTCTTGATCCTCCGCTCTATGCCACAAATGGGACAGTTTAGCCTCATGGTCTCGCAGTTTTTGTAAAACTTTGATATGCTGTTGTTCCAAGTCTTCTGTCCGCTGTTCTAATACATTGTGTTTATCCTCGAGGTGGTGGACATCAGCAATGTTGCCTGCTAGAGAGGCGCCAATAGTGTCTACCCTCGTTAACAATGCCTCCAGCATTTTTGTTATATTTGCTAAGGCCTCTCCTACTTGTGCCTGACCGGTGGTTGGTAGACCAAGATGGCCGGGAGGATCTGCGGTAGTGGCAGTCACAGGTTCCATCCTGCTGCACTGTGCTCTAAGAAACTTCTAACTGTGTCTGACTCCGTTTGCTCGGTAGCATAAGAAAGGATCTCCGCCGCACCAGCAAAACCCATCGTTCGCGGTCCCACAGGCATTCGAGAATCAAAAGGCAAGGATGTATCAAGCCAGTCACAACGGGCACTATGACTAGAAATCCATGCTCGGATCATTATGGCCTAATAGTGGATGCGACTCCGACATACGCATGATGCATGGGCAATAATAGAAGCATGGCTGCCCCGGAAAAGCAGATTGAGAGTGATACCAGAGGTGGGTAGGGTAAGTCCAGAAAAGAAACAAGCATTTCAGCCCAGTATCATGGCATTTTGTGATCAGTTAACTGTCAGGCTGGGGCAGAGTGAGCAGATTATGCAGCCATTTTCACTGGGTCTTAGCCACGCCCCCCCATTTATTTCTCTTTAATTCTTTTGTTTATTTATTGAGGATTCAGAAAAAATACCTTTGAGTCAAAGACTCCTTTTCAAAGGTTCCACGTCACAGCAAGTAAACATATAATACAACAGTACAGAGCAATACAGAAGTGGTACACAAATAAACCAACCAAAATACAGTAAAAGGCTAACATTTAGGGACTAGTGAGTTCATGGTATCAGTCTCATGCATGGATACATATATAATCCCCACTAAGGAGCTAAATCAGAAAGTTCAGGTTTGGAAGGTGGAGGTAAGCTGGCTAGAGGCCTTAGTCAAAGGGGTGAGTGGGGCAGGGCAGGGTTCAATGGCAATCACAGAGGTTAGAGGACTGGAGATGATTCATAAGGTAGGCTTTGTAGGGGCCAATTCTATACACGTTCACGAGAGAGTTGGGCAGCTTATTTACCCAGGAGGGGGCTCTGTAACTAAAGAACCTTTGGAATTGGGAGGTGCAGCAATGGGGAACCACTCAGAGTTGCCTGCTTGAGCTTCGGGTGTGCTTGTGGGATGGGGACTGTTGGATTAGAGGTTAGAGACCCGGGGGGGGGGGCAAGACTGAGGGTGACCTTTTTGGCCATGAGGCAAGTGTGAAACCTGATTCTGTTATCAAGGTTTAGCCAGTTAGTGGCATTATATAGAGAGCAGGTGTGGGTGAGACGGTCACAGTCCAGTATAAGGTGGCAGGCTTTGTTGAGGGAGAGACGGAGCCTGGAGAGGGCCGAGGTGTTTGCCACGCTATAGATTAGTATACCAAAATTGAGAAGGGAGAGGACTGAGGAGGAAACAGCTAGGCAAAGGGCATTGGGAGTAAGACAATGTTTAAACCGATAAAGGATGCCAAGCTGGGTATTGAGGGCAGTTGCCAGTTGGTGAATGTGTTGGTGGAAGTTTAGGGCCAGGTCAAGTGTGATGCCCAGGTATTTAAATGAGTCCACTTGTTCAAGTGGGGTCAGGTTGGCAGTTAGGACTTGGGGGCAGTGGTCTTTCTTGGAATTTAGTGGGCGTGAGAAGAACATGACTTCAGTCTTCTTATAGTTTAGAATAAGGCATTGTGAGATGAACCACTTTTCAGCATCACTGAAGGAGGATTGGAGGGAGAGGTGTAGCTGAGTGGGGTCAGAATTGGAGGAGTATGGGACAGCATCATCCGCATATAGTAGAAGGTTGCCAGAGCAGGACAGAGGGAGGGAGTTGAGGAAGAGACTGAATAATAAGGGTCCGAGGATGGACCCCTGTGGGACCCCAGAGCAGACTGGCAGCCTGTTGGATAAGGGTGACCCAATTCTGACCTGCTGGAAGTGATCTGACAAGTAGTCAGTGAACCAGCAGAGGGCATCACAGGAGAAGCCAAGATTGGAGAGGGTAGCTAGCAAGGAGTGGTTGACGGTGTTAAATGCCTTAGTGAGGTCAATGAAGACTGCACCAGTGATATGACCTCTGTTTAAGGCTGAGTGGACATGGGTGGTAAGTAAATAAGTAAAATTTTATTTTTGAGTACTTTTCAAAACCAAAGTGCTGTACAGAATTTAAAGCAACACTTTAAAAACAACAATAATTAAATCATTCTCCAAATGCTTTAGCTCTGATTTAAAACTCTCAACGGTCAGGCATTCTCGTATCAGACGAGGTTGAGAATTCCACAGGGCAGGGGCAGCATAAGAGAATGCACGTGCCCCAGATGTCTTCAAATGAACCCTGGGAATCTCTAGCAATCCCTCGTCGGTGGATTGGAATGAACGAGAGGGGCAGTAGGGAGTAAGGAGATCTTGCAGATATTGTGGTCCCTGTTCTTGTTGGGCTTTATAGGTCAGTAATCTGACCTTAAACGTGATCTGCCACTAAACTGGCAGCCAGTGCAGTCAGCGCAGCACAGGCGTAATATGACTAGTTCTAGATGTCCCAGTCAAGAGCCTGGCCACTGCGTTCTGCACTAGCTGCAAGCGGCAGATATCAACCCCCCAGTAGCCCTAGGTACAGGGCATTGCAGTAATCAAGGTGCGTGGTCATGAAGGCATGGATCAAAATAGGAAGGTCAGCCAGAGGAACCAGGTGTTTCACCTGGGTGATATTCCTAAAGTGGTAAAAGGAAGACTTGACAACGGCAGACGCCCCGATTTCAGGGTCAAACCGTGGTTAAGAATAATGCCCAGATTATGCACCTGGTCTGAGGTCGAGAGCTGGACACCATCAAGCCATAAGCCCAAGGAACCTCCAGCCTATGACCCGCATCAAGGTGACCCGGTCCACAACCAACACCTCAGTCTTATCCAGATTTAACCTCAGCCAGCTAGCACTCATCCAGTCTTTGATTTCAGATAGAAAGCTGTTAAGAATAGAGATCGATCATCCTGTCTGGGAGAAGGACAGATACAGCTGGGTATCATCTGCATAACAGTGAAAACCAGACTGTATCACCTAAATGACTCCTAATGGCAAAATATAACCTACGAACAACATTGGCACAAAATGGAGCCTCAAGTGCCCCACTGGACAGAGAGATGGCATCAGAGGAATAATTCCGTGACAACCTCTGTGTGCGGCCCAGAGGAAAGATAGAAACCAATGTAGAACTGTACCAGACAGTCCACAAAGAAGCCGCAGGCACTCCAAAAGCACACCATGGTCCACAGTATCAAATGCTGTAGAGAGATCAAGAAGGACTAGAATAGTACAAGCCTTTCGATCTCTCGCAATTAGGAGGTCATTTAAAACCCGGACAAGGGCGGTCTCGGTGCTATGTCTTCTCCTAAACCCTGACTGGAGAGTATCATAGACATTGTGATTTGTAAGATGGTCATCTAGCTGTATCACAACCACCTTTTCAATAACCTTACCCACAAAGGGAAGGTTAGAGATAGGTCTGAAGCTAGCTAGACAGTCTGGGTTCAAGGAGGGTTTTTTAAGGAGTGGTCGAATGACCGCCTCCTTTAGGGGATCAGAGAAGACCCCCTGCTCCAAAGACTTCAAGACAATTTCAGCAAGGATCAGGCAGATAACATCTACGCAACCTAATAATAGTGGCGTAGGGCCCGGATCCAAACTACAGCTGGTTGGTCGTACAGTCTGAACAATCCTCACAATATCCATGAATTCTGGCCTACTGAAGTCAAACCAGGTAGCACAGGTGTTCATTTCCTCTCGCTGATCTCTGCAATCCCTTAAAGAGGGAGCTGGGCCGATGCCCGACCTAATGCTGGCAATCTTATCTGTGAAGAACTGAGCAAGCTCATCACACTTTATTTGTAAAAAATCTCTTCCAGACTGCAGACAGAGTGGATTGCACAATCTGTCGGCAGTCTGAAAGAGTTGAGCTGGTCGGTTCCGCGCAGCAGCAATCTCCCAGGACAGGAATTCTGCCTTTTTATGGGTGATTGCTGATTGATAGACACCGTAATGGTCCATCAATCTAAGCCTGTCAGTATCCAGGCTGGATTTCCGCCAAGCCCTGTCTAGCCTTCGCCCCACTCTCCTCAGCTCCTTCAAGGACCCATCAAACTAAGGGGTTCTAGGGCGCTGAGTGAGTGGGTGAACGCGAACAGGAGCAATTAAATCTAGGGTATCCCCACCGCCTTATTATAGGCAAATCACGAGATCCCCATGACTCATGCACTCACTTGAAACACAATAGGTTCAGCACCACCAATAGGCCCTATGGGGTAACTCCTCTCAAAGGGCAGTATTGGACCATCTCCGTAGGGGCAGGCCTATTTGGAGGTGCCCCAAAGCTGAATCTTATGGTGTGATGGTCCATCCAGGCATGTGGTTCACCCCAAGTGCATGGTCTCCATCTCTAGAGCAATACTAGGTCCAATGAGTGACCACCTATATGGGTAGCAGAGGTAACCACCTGTGTAAGGCCCAACATAGTCATAAGTTGTGAACTTGAGAAGGGTGGTAGTAGTACTGTATCCTTCACGAAAGCCATGTTGCTGTTTGCAAAGTATGTTGTGTTTGTTGAGGAGTTCAGTTAGCTGATCAGAAACAATATGCTCTAGAGCCTTAGATAAGAGAGGGAGAATTGAGATGGAGCAATAGTCGTTGGTGGTGGTACGGTTCCTGCTGTTAAATATAGGGGTAATACAGGCAGATTTCCAGCGCGTGGGGATTTTCCCAAGGCATAAAGATCAGTTGAGAATTTGGGTGAGGGGGATTAGTACCTCATGAAGAGTGAGCCGAAGAAGTTCAGGTCTAAGGAGTCACTACTATATTTGGAGTGGCTTATGGCTTTTTTGAGGTAAGGCTCAGCTGACCTAGGGGAGATGCAGCATAGGTGGAAGGGAGGGTGTGCTGGGGGGAGGTGGTGGAGCAGGCAGGGGGTGGGTCAAAGACACTGTGGGGGAGAACGTGGCTGAGGTTGGTGAAGGCATAGTTAAAGGCTATATCTATCCAGATGGGGTCAGAGGTCAGGAACCCATTGATTAAGATCTGGGTAGGGGCAGGGTTGGGGTCTTTGCCACAGATTTCCTTACTATTGTTCCAGAATTTATGCCCTGAACCCAGGCAGCGATTATGGAGGTTGTAGAACTCAGCTTTGGCTTTGCTGCAAGGACCCATTGCATTTGTTCGGGCCTCCTGTACTTCTGTCTATCCGTTGACAGGCCAGTTTCATTGGAGAGGTGCCATAGGAATCTCTGGTCCTCATCAGGGCAAGGAGATGATCTGAGACCCAGGGAGCTGGGTTGCCTTTGACCATCCGTTTGGTCAGTGGGGCAAACGTGTCACAGATAGCATTAAAAAAATGAATGAAGAGATCAAGGACTCTGTCAGGGTCTAGTGTATTTGTTATGAAAGACCAGTCCATCCTACTGAGATGAGCTTTCAGAAGGGCAAGCTTACCAGGGCAGAGTTTGTGTCGTAGGATTATTTTTGGAGGGGATTTGGGGGCTTTACAAGTCCAGGTGCAAAGAACAGGGGAGTAGTCACTAATCGCATTTAGGAGCACAGTGGTGCTAGTGATTTTGAGGGGGCAGTTTGTGAAGATCAGGTCCAGTAGGGAAGAGGTTCCCATGCGCTGGTACAGTTGGGTGGGGGAGTGGACTACTTGTGTTAGGTCGTGGGCTGTAGCAGCGTCGATGAAGGGGGCGGAGGACTTAGATAGCCAATTCATATTGAAATCCCCAAATATAATTTTTTCATTTTGAGATGGTAAAGTGGCAAGGTAGGACAGGAGAGAGTGGAAGGCCACCTTCTGGTCCTTGGGGGGAATGTATATGGTGGTGATGAACAGGGGTGTTTGGGATCATCCAAGGGTAAGTTTGAGTGTGAGGGCCTGGGACTGGATACAAGTTGGGGGAAGGGGAGGGGAGCAGCTGCCTATTCAGTGTGTCCTTGATGTAAATGGCACAGCCTCCCCCCACCCGCTTTCCCCGCTGGTTGGCCCAGAAAACATTGTACCCAGGGAGGGTTACCGAAGCATCTGGGATCCAGGGGGAGAGCCAGGTTTCACCCATGGCAGTGACTTCGGGCTGATGTTGTAGGACCCAACCCTGGTAGGAATCACATTTTTTAAATAAGCTGCAGACATTAAGGGTAGCAATGCACAACCCGCTGGCAGGGATGTGTGAGGGTGTGGAGGCTGCAAGCGGTCTGGGGTTTAGGTGGATATTGCCAGACATAAAGAGGAGGAGGACAAGGGACCTGAGGATAGGATTCCAGGACAGTTTTTTGGGGCAGTGGGATTTATTTGCTTGGGACCCTTTTGAGATAGAGAATGTGGGAATGGGGAGGGTAAGTATATGGGGGTAGCCAGGATAAGGAGCTGCAGTGAGGGTGGGGATGGCAGGATTAGGGATGTTAACTGTGGTGGCTGGGAGGTGTAGAGAGAAGAACTACCATCAGCAGAGGCAGCAGGAGTCTGAGAATAGTTGATGCCTTGACAAGAGATCACTTGAGGTGCGCTAGGATAAACTGTCGGGGAAGGCAACCAGACAGGCAGAAAGAAGTCAGCGCCATTGGAAGGAAGATACTCCGGAAAAATAGATGCAGGTGGTGTCAGCACAAGGAACAGCAGAGCAAGTAGGGAGAGGAATAACAGAGACATGGTAGAAATAAATGATGGGAGGATGACTTGAGGAAGAGCCAGTAGTGGGAGAGGGAAATCTGAAAACTGCCTCTAGTGGTGAATGCATATAGGCTGCAAATGACGAAGTGGACTGATTGGTTCAAACAAGCCACAGACCCTATATAAGGACAAGCTCACCAAGGGTGGCAGTGGGGTCAGTGGGGAGCTGATGCAGAGCGTCGGCGGGGCCAATCTCTGTAAGTTCAGCAAGCGTGGCATCGGAGCTCCTTGGCCTGGTGAGCTGCCGGTTCCTCTACTCTGTTACTCTACTAACTTCAAATAAGGAAGAAAATGCTCACGAAAGAGACTTATCTCCTACAGCCTCAGCCAGGTTTCTTCAATGATACTAACCCTCCCCCTTAGAAAGATGCAACCTGGCTGGCCCAGTGGCCCTGAGGGTTGAGACACTGGATGCCACACCTCACCAGAGACCTTAGACTGAGCCTTGGGGGTGGTGAAATGAGCATCCGGAGGACTGCTCTCCTCTCTTGGGGGCAGGGAGACTAGTTGTCCCATTCACTGACTGCCCTCTGGCGGTGACTGGAGGGCAGTACAAGTCAGAAGCCTAGAAGTAGATGTCTCTGTGTCAGAAGGGAGCGGGGCTGGGCAAAAGAGGAAAAGTGAGCATGGCAGGCTCAATGATGGTCCTCCGCTCCCAGGAGTGGTGCCCCAGATAGGGTCTCAGGGGGGAGAGGGGAAGCTGGCAACCTCCTCCTGGCCCTGCCATGGGGGAAATCTTCAGGGGAACTATTGGGGGGTCTCCTAGCATGAGAGCAGCAGGACCAGAGAAAGAGTCCCTCTGTTTGGAGGATCATAGCTGCCTGCCAGGGCTCTGGGGGCCAAAAAAATGCTTAAAAACCAAAAAAGATGTGACCTAATGGGAACGCCAACTATCTTCCATTTTCATGGGGAAGGGGAGTCACTAAACCAGCAGGCTGAACCAATTTTTCTAGGGGGAGGAGGGACTATTAGCTTAACTTTATCATGACAACTACCATTTATACCAGCTTTATGGCACCCCCCAACCAATTTGAGCCAAAGTGTGCTGATCTGCTACAATTTGGGGAAAAAATAAAACATTTAAGATTTCAAACAGAAATGACAATTTTTGAAAGCAGAAAAATCACTGACCATATAAATGTCTGTGGGAGATCCCTCCACCAAATTATGTTTACTGCTCTCCTGGACAGGGCAGGGATGTACCCCCCCATCCCTCCACCTCCTCATGCCAGCACTTCCACTGCTGCCCAACCAGGGAGGACTGAGACTATCCCCTCATGGATGGGCTCCACTCAGGGAGAAACAGAGCTCACTCTGAGCCCTGACTGAGATGTATGGGCAGTTGTTTCTGTGGGTCAGTGGATCACAGGCTTCATTCTGCACCTGCCAAAGCATTCTCCTTGCATGGTTTCTCCTGGAGGCGTGGACATGCAGTGATGCCAGCACACAGCTCTGTATGCTCCTGTGCACATCCTGCAGATGTCCGCTGCAGCCTCCACCCTTTCTTTGTGTGGACTCGTCCCATGTACACCCAGTCTCACCTGGGTGGCATTAGAGTGCCAGGTGCTCTCTTCCCCACCCCCCGGAGGGGAGGCGTGCTATCCATGGCTCATTCCCTAACCTTGGTCATCAGTGTTGCAAGCACCATCACTGCACTGGAGAGCTGGCTGTGGAAGGGTTGTTGGTGAGACCAATCAGAACACTAATAAAAGAGGTTAAGGGTCATTTTTGAGTGGTGTATTGTGACAAATGATACACATTTTAATTTCGACACACCTTTTCTTCTCCCTTGGTGTTTATAGATCCCAGTGTTCCAACAGTGTTACACAGACGCTTCATAAATAAGCATACAACTCAACATTATGACCCAATACTTTTCCCATACAATCCCAACATTTTAGGCCCAATGGGTCACTTTCCAGCACAGGCAAATCTCTAAAATGAACACTGCAGAGGCGTACAGAACACTAGAGGCTGGGCTGCCAAAGGCACTACCAATGAAGTCGTGTTAGTCAACTGCACTTCTATGCCAGGGCTTCAGGCTACAGAATATTAAATCTAAAAGCAGCAACACCCTACAATGAGGGAGCGATGAGGGACAGAGTGAAGAGCAGAGAGCTCAAGGAGGGCTAAACAGAATGGGGTAGAGGAAGAGAGAGAGAGGAAAGATGGTAACAGAATGAAGAGAAGTTGGGGAGGAGAAGAGCAAGGCCACTTACTTTGGTAAAGGGCAAAGAAAGGCACAGAAAGCAGGGATGTCACAGTATCACAGTTTTACGGTATACTGCAGTTTTGGAAGTCACGGTATTTATACTGTGGATGATTTCTGATACTGCAATAACTGTGGTTCACATCATACTTTAGTATCCACACTTTTCAACTTTATTTTCAGGGACGATTGTCCCTTCCATGCCAGCTCTCCCTGATGCAAGAGTCTGGGAAGGCCTCTTTTTTTTTTATATGTCTGTTTATCCCTCCACCCCTCCCCAGACTCTGCTTCATCAGGAGCACCTATGGAGACAGCCCCCACCTTTGCCACCTACCTTCACCCTTCTCGCTCACTCCATGGAGCCGCGGTTTCCCACCGGGGTGGGAACAAGGTGGGGCAGCTACACCCTGACAATCAAGATTTCGTTGGGAACTGGAACAGAGGTCAGTGCAAGGCCAAGAGGGGTCTGATCCTGGTGCTCCACCTTCCTGGAGCCTGGAGAGCTTTTTCCATTTTCTCCCCATGAGGTGTGCCCTGATGTCCACCCCACGTCACGGACTTGCCCCTTCTGCAACTGCAGGACTTGTCATACCCCGAGCCTCCACTTGGAGTCAGGCAAACTGTGGACCTTGTCCCCCCCCCCCATAGAAGGCGAGCAGTCGTGGGATGCTCAAACCTTCTCCCCTGGCCAGCCCTCCAGCGGCCCGGGCTCGTTCCCGAACCCGGGTCACTGGTATCACAGACAGAAATCCAACCTCTGTGCTGGCGGGCCAGCCCAAGTCTTCTTTTTTTGTACATATTTCATACTATGACATTCCTAACAGAAAGGAGAGGGGCGCAAGAAAGGGTAACAAAAGTTGGCAGAAAGCAAAGCTGGGGACAGAATGACAGGAGACTGGAGAGAGAGAGAAACCAAGGGGCACAGAATAATGGGGTTAGAGAGATCAAAGATTAGCAAAGTGACAAGAAAGGTGCTCAAGAACTCAAAGGCTTGCATTAACCCTCTACTGAAAGCAGTGCTTCAGCACTGACCCTGTATATGGAAAGGTTTCCATGGATTTCATTAGCAGAAAAGTACCCCATAATGTTTTACAAGAATACTAGAGCAAATTACTGACCCCAGGATTCTCTGGTGTGACCCCTAACTTTGAAGCCAGGCCGATCTGACCCCACTTACTTCAGAGCTAATGCAAGCCATGAGAGCTACTGTAGTAAATTCACACCCATCATATTTAGCCGTCCAAGAAAAACCGGCCATTCACTCCATCTTATTTTCACTGGTGGAACACTAGTGCAGCTATTGCATAGTGACTTACCTAATATTCACTAGTTTCACACCAATATGAAACCAGCGAATATAGTGAAAAAACAGTAAATATTTTCTCTTATACAGTATTATGACAACTTAAAATATAGCTATAGGGAAAAATATAAACACATTATCTAACTATATGAAGGGACAGTACAAACCTGCACCAACAGGCAAAAGTTGCATCCTGCCCAAAAATGATGCATCTTCCCTATGCCAGTGGGTCCAAACTGATGCACCTACTCTATAATATCTACAAAGAAGGAAATGTGAATGGTGCCAATATCTGCCATAGATTATGTTTGGAACCAATAGGTTCCTCTTTATACCTACATTTTGTACACTAGTGGGTTCAAGCTGACCCAGGTTTTAAACCCCCCAGGGCAGTAACAGGCTATATGGGGACAAAATAACTGAAAATGCTCTTTAAGGCCTATCAAGTGCTAAGCCAAGCAATAACAGGCATGTATTTAAATTCCAAGCAGTCCCGTTTTATATTTCACTCCTGGCTGGTTTGATGACATAACATCTTTCAGAAAGTATCAAAAATGTTTATTAACATAGAAACTTTGTTGCTTCCAAATCAGACTTTTCTATTGCATTAATGGTGATGTTTTTATAAATTCTGCAGCGTTGCCTCATGTGTTTTTTTTTTAAATATTTACTGATTGTAACGTATGTTTGTGTTATACATGTACTCCACTTGAAGCTCAAATTTCCTTGAAAATTCTGGTTTTGTATTCCAGAGGACTCGCCATTTAAATGAACAGAGGTATTCCACAGGGTCTTGTGGACATCTAAGGCAGGATTTTCAAAGGCCAGGATGCATCTATGAGATGCAACAGTGTCTGTTTGGTCTCTGCAGTGTCTGCCACCCATCTGGATGTGGCGGTGTAATTTTCAAACCTCATCTAACTTGGGCTGCATCTGCCTTTCTCAGCATCTACAAATGTTAGACATCTTCTGGAGCAGCAAGCCCACTGGAGCCGAGGCTGATTCACTGGGCAGCGTTACCTCACGGTACACAGCGACCCAGTTCAGAAATGAGCCCGGGCCGTTGGAGGTCAGTGCGTGGGTGGGGGGCGGCTGGGATAGGAGCTGCCGCTGGCAGCTCTCCTCTCTGGGGAGGTGTGGTGGCTACCCTCGGCTAATGGCTGCCTCCTGGTGGAGGCCAGGGCTGGTACAGGCCCAGAGGGTAGCAGGCATTAGCCATGGGGTGGTGGATAGGGGTTGTTACCGGGCCGTAGGTGCATGCATGCCTCCATTCACATGCGTACTCTACCCCGGGCCCTGGGAGAAATACGGAGGAAACACACTGGCTGCAGGATGAGGATCAACCCCCACAGGTGCCGCTCCTAGACCGGGGGTAAGATAAGCCCCAGTAATTCTGGGGGGGGGGACGGGGCTGGGGTGGTCGATCTGATGGGGGCCGACGTCAAGGCGCAAAAATTTTCATGATAAAAAAAAAGACATCTTCTGGAGCAATAAATGTGAGTGGGGGGCAGATTGTAAACCCACTCATCTGAAGCAGCTGCAGCAGAAACTGAGAGGAGCACTAGCAGAGAGGTGTGTTGTGCCTATCTTTCCTTCGATGCAATCAATGTGAGAACGGAGAGAAGTTTGCACCAGTCAAGAACAGTGTTCAGATGGTGACAGATAGTCTCAGTTCAGGTCTCCTCCAAGAATTCTTTGGGTTAAAATAGGGGGCAATTCCCTGACAATCTGAGTTACTGGAAAATGCGCTATGTCATACTGCACAAGTATTAAGTTACTCTCAGGCTAAAAATCAATGTGGAGTCAGGTCTGCTGGATGCACTGCCCTGAGATGAAAGCTACCTGTGTAAGCCAATGGTGAGAAGCAGCATGGTTTGGCAGCTAGAGCATAGGCTTGTGTTACCAGGAGATCCAGTTCAAATCCTGGAGCAAATTAAGCACTGTGGTGCATCTCAACTAGCTGGGACAGTGCCAAGGATTACCACAGCAGCAACTGACTAAAGAAACTATAAGGCCAAAATGAATGAATCCTCATATTTTGGGGGGCATTTTTCCTGTAGCAGCAAGCAAAATGTTCTTCTTTCTAAATTTGGTTTGCGTCATAAGCTTGAATTTGTTACAATAACACAAAGTACATATTTTGCTACAGGGGAATATTGTGGTCAAAAGCTCCACATTAGCCTTCTGTGACATGATAATCTGTTAAATATTCAGTCAGAACTGTGTGTGTGTGTGTGTGTGTGTGTGTGACACGCAGCTACCACACCACAATGGTTGGCCTAATATACTTTTTTTTCAATGTATCATCAGATACTGCAATCTGCAGGTGTGCCCCATGCTCACCCAGGCAGGTATAGCTTGCCATCTCAACAGAGTTCCCTCCCCATACCAAAGCATTTTGGCATGGACCACCATCCTTGAAAGCAGAATCCTGGTCCCCAATAGTACAGGAATTATGGGACCAGGTTTTTTTTTTTGGGGGGGGGGAGAAATAGACACAGAACAAGAAACGTTCACCAAAACAAAAAAGAAAAAAAAGTTCATGAGCCACCTTGTTTAACCTAATCTAATATTAAGAAATAAAAGAACATTAAAAAAAGTAGCACAAAAAGGGGCCTGGCGGAGCCAGCTGCAGGTTCATCACACTACTGTAGGAGACCCAGGTTTAACTTTTGTCTCCAGTTCCACTGCTCTCAGCCAGTGAGGTCTAGGATGTCTATCAATGTTTCCTGCTACAGAAGTTGGGATGTTATGGACATCACTGGTGACCACAAAGCCAGCTACAGCCCACCCTCTCCACAAATACAGGAGTGGCATCCCAGGTAGCATCTAATCAGGGATGGCAGGAAGGCAAACCTGGCTCCACCCTAACCAAAGGTAACAGCTGCAGCTAGCTTGCTCAAATAAAGTCCATAACCACACCTTTTGCCAGAAAGCACCACTCCAACCTCAAAAGATGGAATTTGTTTCCCAGACTAGGTCAGCAATTCTTGCCAGGGTGGATTGGTTCTCAAGGAGTTTGTAGCAGTGCCAGAGGGAGTTTGGAGCCATGGTAGCCAGGTAGCCCTAGATTATGAAAAATGACTGGCAGTAAAGATCACACCCATGTTGCTCAAATACCCCCATCATTTGATTTGGGGAAATTAAACACTACTAAAGAAGCATACCTATAAACACTAGTGGGTTATGTTTCCTGTGCCAGCCATGTGAATTCTGCCAAGAAAGGCATATTTATTCTCAAGAGTAAAAGTCATACTTAAAAGGCTAAAGTATAATTAACAAAACAAACTGTCAAACATGGAAATTGTGTCCTGGCAATTGACTGCTCGCTACTGTTCAATCCAGACAAATATGAAGATGCCCCACCAACCCATACTCAACGTCTAGGACCCTTTTTACAATGTAGTGGATACCTTTGCTACCTTCAGTATCATCAACAAGGACTGTACTGGCCACCACAACTTAGTCTAGAGTTACAACTAACCTGCATTGGCTGCTCAGGTCGCTACCCAGAGCAGAATTAAACCATGTAGTAAATACCTACCTTTCTCAGAATAGCAGACTAAGTGACAATAAAGTTCAGTATGGAGTACCCTACCTGTCTCATGCTACTAACATGCTCCGACACAGAGTCCCCAACATGTGTTGGGACCACCCACTCAATTTTCAAAAATTAACTTTACTCAAACTGTACTTTATAAAATGGCACCGTCAGCTAAAAGTTACACCCTGCCTAATCAAAGTTCAGACAAATCTTGTCATTTATCAATCTCTACTACACTTTAGGGATGGCAAGATCTGAATCTGAATAAATCAGTCAAATACTCCATCTAAACATTCACTCCTGTTAACTTAATCAGCCCAGAAAGCCTGCAAATTATTTTGCCTTCAATTGTCAGATCAATGAAACTCCCCCAGTGTAACAGGTAAGACCTGTAAGAATGTGATTATTTCAGAAATATTAAATAAAACATTAAAAGCATTTCTGAACATACAGTAGTTATCACACACTGAGCAGCCTACCCAATGAGGTTGTGGAGGCAGACAGGTCAAGTTTTAAAAGTGGGACATGTTGATAGATTTGAGGTCGGGAAAGCATCAAGGCTTACACAGCATGAGTAGGGGTAGCTTTCAAACTAATTTTAGATGCATGCCCACTCAAATTAGGTGAAATCATCACTGTTGTACATCACGGACACAAATCACACCCAATGCCACATATCCGTGTTACTATGTATAATACTAAAGTATCTGAAATCCTGCCATAATCGCAGGACACATTTTTTGCTTACCAAAGTGCACTGCAGAGATTCCCTAAGGATTAGCAGGTTTGCAAAAATGATTATTTTTTCCATGGGTATCATGATGGATCATGAACCTAGTGCCCACCCCCCAACCTCACTAACTTACCAAGTATGTTAATTTGCACCAGTCATTTGATCCAGTTTAAAATAAATTCTGAACTATACTGCTGAATACTACTACTTCAGTTTGTGTTCAGATCAAAGGTTTAACAATGAAGCAAAAGCTATTTCTGCCAGCATTATAGATATTTGTGTGTGCAAAGTACAATTACATAGAGTGCTTACAATTACAAATGAATAAAAAATCTGCATTTTACTGCACCTGGACTACTAAAATGTTGTGTGAGACCCTTTAAAATAGTATGGTGCCCCAATCTGCCTATTGGAAAGTGTTCCTTGCTGCAATGCAAAGGACATCTACATATCTGCAACCTCCCAGTTATTTTATTTATTTGCATTTTGGTAACCAGGTAAGCCCACAGAGACCAGAGGTCCCTTTTTCAGGGGCGACCCGGAATTAGTTACAGAGAGAGACACACAATAGCATTCTTTACAGAAAAGGACACATTCTAGCATTTTATACAGTAGTTACAATAATTACATAAATGTACATTAGCAAGGGGCGACACAGAATAGTTACAGAGTAAGACACACGATAGCATTCTTTACAGAACAAAGACACATACAAGCATTCTTTACAGTAGTTACAATAATTACTCAAAATATACAGCAGCATCCAGTTACAGGGGTAGTAAGCTATTGCTAGTAGTGCATGATTTCAGATTACACTTCAGTTTAGTAGGCATGTGAGATAGTCATGGTAGGACGTCATGTTAGATACATCCAGGAGGAAGGAAGGTTCAAGGCAGTGAGAGCATGAGGAGAAGTGGGTTGGGGAGCTAAAGGTTGCAGCCACAGAGGCTGAGATTGAGAAGATATACTTTGAGCCTGGACTTGAATTGGCTAATTGTGGATGAACCAGTCAAGCTAGCTGGTAAGGAGTTCCAAAGGTGGGAGGCAGCAAACTTGACAGAGCATTTGCCTTGGTTGGAACGACACAGAGGGATGTCAAGTAGGTGATTTGCAGGCGATCGTGAGAGTTCGGCATTGTGTTTTTGATAGAGTAGTCCATTAAGATGGGGAGGGGACCAAGGTGAGAGAACTTGAATGCAAGGCAGGCGACTAGGTAGGCTAGTTTGTGCCAAAGAGAGGGCCAGTTAAGTTCCTTAAGTGCCTCACAGTGATGCCTCCTTGGGGAGGAGTTTGAGGCAAAGTGGGCCATTCTGTTATAGAGGACAGTAAGTTTATTGAATTATGTCTCTCTGAGTGACTGCAGTAGAGGACCCCCATACAGAATGGAGGGGAGAAGATTGCAGCTGGCAATTGCTTGACATACGACGCAAGACAGTGAGTTCCCCAGCTGATAGAGGAGGCCAAGCTTTTGGTGGATGGCCCTGGTCATGGAGTCGATATGGGGTCTGTAGGTCATCTCTTGGTCAAGATGGATCCCAAGGTATTTGAAACTGGTCATGACCTCAACTATTTTCCCTTGGTTTGTGCTGATTGATCAATGGAATAGGGTGATGCCTCTGCATAGTGCTGACACTAGCGTTATGCCCTCATGGTACAATGAAGTCCTGTCATTAAAGGTAACACACTGATGAGATTGTCTCCATCTCACTTTCTAGGGTCAGATTTTAAATTGCAGACACTTGTCTATGCAATTAATACTGTACTGACATGGGGACAAAAAAGGCAGCATAATATCGTTGCATTAGACTTCAAGCTCGCGCCATGCTGTGTACCCCACTATGAATAACTTTGCAGCCATTGTTCCATGTATCACTACTCAGCACAAAACCCCTCTGTAGTAGATGCCCTGACACTCTGCTCTTTAGCTGTGAAGAAGCCCAGCAAAATTAACAGAATGTCGTTGCAGATGTCCCACAACTCGCCCTCCACCATTTCCCTGTAGATCTTCACCATGTCTTTCTTTTGCCAGCCTTCGGTCTTCTGCTCCGATGCTGAAAATGACCCACCAGGAGGAGCAGAGGGCCCCAATGATGTTCTTGTAGGCTACTGACAGCAGGTTCCTCTCCTCATTCGTGAGCTCAGATCCCAGCTCAGTCACCTTTTTCATGTTGAAGGACATGTCATCGTAGCATTCGGCCTGCTCAGCCAGTTTGGCCTTCTGGATCAACCTGGTCTTGTCCATTTTTTAGTGGGCTTGGGCAGAGGGAAGTGGATGGATGACATATGGGTTTCCACGAACAAAAGTGCAGGTCCTCGCTGGCAAAAACACCTACACACACACACACAAAATAAATAAAACATACTGCCAGAAGAGGCATTGTGCCACATCAGTCAGGGCCACTCCTACCGCAGCCTCAGCTTCTGTCGGCAAAAATACACTATTTTAAGCTAAAAGATGTACCAGGACTAGAGGGCATGGGATGAAGTTGGAGGAGGATGATTCAGAGGAAACATAAGGAAGAATTTCTTCATAGAACAGGTGGTGGACAAGTGGAACACCCTGCCAGAGGAAGTGGTGGGGGCTGAAACAATCACGGGATTTAAGAATGCATGGGATAGACATAAAGGAATTCTGGAGGTCAGGGGTAAGGGGCAACAGACTTCTAGGAAAACATAAACTGAACTTACAAGCTGAAATGGGCAGACTGGGTGGGCCATAGGCCCTTATCTGCCGACACTGTCTATGTATCTATGTATCTATGTATCAAACTGTATATGCCAATATGTCCACATCTATCTTCATGCACACTGTTCAGGCCGAAATGAGAGGCTGCTGCTGCTATGATGAGGTGCTTCTGAACTGAATAAGCTATTTTCTTTCAAGTTGGTGGCATGCTTTAAAACTAGTGTCACAGGCAGTGTTACTCCTTTATTGGTGCCCAACACACAACCCCAAAATGCAATGGCAGCATTGGCCACAACACTGCCACACCTCCACAACCTGCTTCTGAAGCCAGCTGCCGCAACATGTTTCTTGTGCATGCGCACAAGCAAACATAAAAAACTGTTGGATACTAATCAATCTGCATACCTGCTTTTACCCATCAAGTTGGAAGAAGAAGCAGAGAACAAAATGTATACTTATCATACCCGTGATGTGATGTCATTCAACCGAGGACATTCCCCACAGGAACATGCTGTGTCATGCACATGATTCCAATCCAGACAAGGTCCGACGAACCATAGTAGCACTAGCAGGCATTCCCCTTCTCCTATCAGCACTGCATACCTTGACATAAGAAAAAAATTAAGAACACATTTTGGTGCTTGTTGAAAATTCCCCCCCCCACCACCTGTGAGTCTGACCATCCACCCCTCTCCCCCGCCTCAGAGAACCAAAAAAAAATGAAGACATACTTACCTCTGTGGTCGCAGATTCTCTTTACTGTCTATACTTTACCTTAATTTCTATGTACTCAATAATCACACCCAATGGTTATTCCAATAAACTCAGTTTATTGTCTGCACACATATATGTGGGAGCCTCAACTAAAGGAGAGAGCTCCTCGATCATTGTTCACAGAAGCTTATATACCTTTTTTAGTTTCACAGTCTAACAGTGATCTCATGCTTAACAACAGCTTCTCCTTATCTTTAGCAAAAACCTTAAATTCAGCACTTTCCGTATAAGGAGTTGTTTTTCCATACTTACTATGTGTCTCCCCTTTATCTTAGTTACAACCAGCTGTATTTAGCTTTATTTAATTTTCAAGGTTTTCTTATCTCTGTCAAACAACCTCCTTTGTTTTAGTCAGCACAGAACTGTACATTCATTATGGCTGTTTTACAAAGCAGATAGTTTTAAAGCATATGAAAGGCAACATGGCTATATGGCTATAACAAAGCAGATTGTTTTAGAGCATATGAGAAGCAACATATTTATATGGCTATAATCGCATATAACAGTTATAAGCTCTTGTACAATAAGCTTTAGGACATAAAGTTATTATACTTTAGGATATATAAAAATTCCACCACACTCCCCCCTTTTGATACTTTGTATCAACTAACCACCTTTTTTTTTATTTATATGATTTAAAACTGGTTGCCAGCATACAGATAGTTAAGGCATTTATAAAACAAAAACATTTTGTTTTGGAGTTGATACAGAGGGAGTTACAGATGGAACACAATGGTGAGTTTGTAAAACATAATACAGAATTGAGGGATGTCAACACCACAATTGAAATATGTGAAAAAAATGCTAACATGTGACACCACATATAACACAATATAACATAACAATTTTGTTGATGAAAAAGAGTTCATGGAATCCACTTTGAGAGTGAATAAGGTAGATGCTACCTTGTGTTGAGGTGTGGCACACCCTTGGAGCTTGATTGAAGAATCTGTTGATAATGTCTCTTGACAGATAAGTCCTTATAAAACATAACAGTCCATGAAATTAACAGTTCATAAGTTCATATAAGTATCTACAGGTTGATGTAGTTACAGTACAGATGAAATGTCATTTGCAGAATGGTGGTAACTCCACAAGGCATATGGGGCAATGCAGACAGTAATTTAAAACAAAACACCAGCATAGTAGAAAAGTCAGTGTTTATTTTGCTGGCTAGCTGCTGGGACGGTAGGCACACTGGCCAGGGGTGCATTAAGTCCTTTTAATGGAATAGCCACACACACACTGGCATGGCATTTGTTTTGTCGTAGTTGATCACACCCCGGCATAAAGATTAACAGTCCATAAAAAGGTAACAATTGACAATAAACCATTAAGAACACAGTCCATAACAGAGCAATAGGGTTGTAGAAAGTACCAGCCATGTTTGGAACAAGCGGCAGTGAAGAAAATGGATGTATTGCTTGAAGGTCAATTGAAGCAGAATCTTCTTGCTGGAGTTGGGGAGTGCCCCTTCCCCAGACTGAACTTTATAGTAAGCAGAAACAATAAGCTTGATTGCAGAGTCTGAACTGACTGGACCTTCTTTAGTTGATTTAAAGTTTTACAAATAGGTGTAATTTTGCTGAAAACATTACACTTGCAGAGGTAGTCCTTATAAGGAACCAGTCAGGCACAAAGATGGTGATAACATCAACACTGTGGCAGTTGTTTTTTAAGGAAAAAGATGAAGGTCTTGGCAACTTAGATGAAAGTATTACTGCTGTTGAACGTGGAGATCTTATGTGTGCCACACCGTGGAAACCTGCAAACTTGCAAAGTGTGTTAGACACTGAGTTAAAAACACATAAATAACAATCTTTTAAACCATTAACTTTTTGTTTTGTAAAGAGTGGTGTGACAGAGCCTAAATTCTGGCAATTAGAAAGAGAAAAAATAAAAATGGGACATTAACCGCACACCTGGGGTGCAGGCCAAGGTTCAATTATACCATTTGACCATCTGTAAATCATGACAGTGTTATGGTTACCTCCTGCTTTTAAATCACAGAAGCAGTTATGACAGTGATGAACATTATTTCCCTGTCTGTTGCAAGCAGGCCTGACTGAGACCTGAGTTCTAAAATCTTGTAATGTTACAATTACACGCTTTAAACATATTGTTCATAACAATATGCCTTTTACACAATGCAATTAGTGGGACAAATACATATGTTGTTGGCCTATGCCAATTTAATAACGGTGCCTATTGCACCTGTGACAAGTGAAAAGGTCTACTTTTTTTTTTACCCTGTATAGTGAAATACTCCAAAGTACTGAGTGGGGTAAGGCTTGAAGCATAGGTTTGGAGTACAATCTAAATTTTGCATATTATAATTGTTAAAATTTAAAATGACAAAACCTGCATAGAGTACACTCATTCTTTAGGGGTACCTGTGAGTAATAAGACAAACGGAGCATTAATTTTACTTTTGGTTTTGCTTTGGAACATATTGTAGGGGTGGGTCAGCAATGCTGGCCCCAGTATTTAGGTTTGGTTATGAGCATTAAAAACATTATACATGTGGAGCACTTTTCTGAATACACACATGATACAGTGTAGCAAGATGTATATCAAACATTATAACATAAACATGAAACATAAGCATGTTTGTAATAGAACAATTTTAGTATTGAGCATAATGCATAAAATACATTTTAAACAACACATATAGACTGTAAACTTAGCTTAGAATCCAGAAATGTTAGAGTACTGTGAATTTACTGGTTGAAAAATGTTGCATTCATTGCTGTAAGGCAATGACAAAAGTTGTTTTGCATTTGTTTTAACAGGATAAGAAAGCTGAAAAGACAATCAAAAGAATGAATATGTGTGGACATACATACACAACTTCACCCTCCAGCGTAACTGATTACTTGCTGAGGGCAGACACTCTTGTACTAATAATAGGTGTGAGATTTAACTGTTTGCACTAGAAAAAACAGAAGGGCTTGGGCTGGGTTATGCTGTTAAAATACCGTGGGTCTTTTTTAAAACCTGTAAATAAGAAACAATTATTGGCAAATATACATTTTCTTTATTTACCCCTTTGGGGGAACAGTGATGTACCTTGCAACCTTTGTGGGTACTACACTAGAAGGGATGGAGGAAGGGTAGCTTACCCCTTCCCCCCAGGCTTCTAATGGTGGAAGAGACAGCTCGAAGTGAAAGAGACAGCTCGAATACTGTAGCAATAAAAAGGTTAGCTGTGGATGGTGACATGATTCCCACCTACTACACTTTCAATTATAACAAGATAATATTACAATTAGTTTAGTAAGTTTCATACCTTACTATAAAGATGGGGAACTTCTTTTTCTCTAGAAGAAAGAGAAGAAACACAGACAAACAACACAATACTAAACCTACACAAGTTTAAAATAAAACAAGATTATTTTCATAGGATAAAAGAAATAAGCGTCCCTGGGTTCCCTTATCCTAAGCATGACAAAATGTCAGCTGAGTTTATAAAAATCTGGATTGATGGTAATACCATACTTACGTACTCTTAGAATGCATTTTAAAAGACAAAAAAATGATTACACCATGGTCACACATAAAACAAAAGCCATTGCTTTTAACTGTAGATGGTAAACTCTCAAAAACAGCTGTAAGTCAGAAGAAATGAGAAGGAAAAAAAAGGTGTTTCTCTTTACTTAGAATACTAGTTTTGCAATAAAAAGTCAAATTACATGGTTCACTCTTGGTGTGCTTTCATGAAAACATACATTTTGTGTGAAAAGTTGTGCTTTAGGTATGGAATACACATCAAGTTTGAACTGGTAGTAACATAAAATGTTGAAACACAAGAAGGTCAAATAACGTGCAAAAGGTCACAGTGTGCATGCAAGGGTCATTTAAACCCAGTTATTTTGTAGTGTCCTTGAACACTACTGATATTAAATATCTTTAAATAATAATAGAGCACACAAAACTGCTGGCCAAGACAGTACACACACATACACATACACAAAAGAAATACTTAACACAAAATAAGACTGACATTATTTGACACTAATATGCTGACGTAATGCCCATAGTTTTATTAGAAAACTGAACGTGTTTTAGATATATTGCTGCCTCCTGCCTGTCTTGTAACACTGACAATTTTTAAACCAACACATTTATACATATTGCCTGCCAAATCTTTCCAGAACAAAACCTTTTAAACACATTTAATTTCTTTAAAATGCAGTACAACACACCATTTGTAAGTGAACACATCTAGTATAGAAGTATGTTAAAGCCATTTATAGCTGTTAACACATTACATTTTCACCTATCAGTGGCTTTGTACGTTGCTTGCAAACTACAACTTTTTCTGCACATTGCAATCTATGACGTCATATCTCTTCACCTTCAACACTACCTGCTTCAACCAGCAACTACATACAAAAGTTCTTCAATGACCCTATCTAGGCTAGCACAAATGTTTCATTAAAATGAAACCAATTAAACAGTCAGCTATGAGGCAAGAAGCTTTTTTTTTTTTTTTTTACTGTAACATGTTGTGCACCTAAGGCAGTCAATCCTATCTCGCAACCTTGACAACAGAACATAATTACAGGACACAGATATAAGCTAGAAAATATGCACAAGAAAGACGGAGCATTACCTTGTTTAGTATACGTATTACAGAAATAAAACAGACAGACATAAAACAACTTTGAATAAAAAAATTCAGACTTACCCATTGCCAAGGTATTTTCTTCTTTTTTTCCGATACACAAGTCTGAGTAAAAAAAACTGACTGCAGGACCTTCATGATAATTTCAAAACACTGCAGCTATTAACCCTTTCAAAGGTTTTAACCCTTTCAAAGGTTTTCTTTTGGCCATTTTTGTAACCTGCCAAACCAAGTCTTTTTCCAGAGCTCTGGGTTGCAGTTTAAAAACAAAACAAAAAAAATCTCTTAACAGTACTAGGTTGAGATCCATCTGGTAGAGGTCCCTCGTATTTCCCATTTTGGTCCCGTTTACTGGCGCCTATCTCTTATGCGAAGTGCCCACCTAACACTTCTCTTATTTGGACGTCCCCTGATGTCAAGTGCCCACCTAGCACTTTCAGGTGCCCACCTAGCACCAAAACAGTAAATGATGACTGTCACCACTCCCTAGGCATCGCGTCTCTATGGTGGGACTAAAATCCCCGGGGCCACCTTCCCCGGAGACCGGGACTTGGTAGTCCGATCACAGCGCGACACGGAGGGGCGAAGTCATCCTGCCGACTACGCCAAAACTGTGGTCGCAGATTCTCTTTACTGTCTATACTTTACCTTAATTTCTATGTACTCAATAACCACACCCAATGGTTATTCCAATAAACTCAGTTTATTGTCTGCACACATATATGTGGGAGCCTCAGCTAAAGGAGAGAGCTCCTCGATCATTGTTCACAGAAGCTTATATACCTTTTTTAGTTTCACAGTCTAACAGTGATCTCATGCTTAACAACAGCTTTTCCTTATCTTTTAGCAAAACCTTAAATTCAGCACTTTCGTATAAGGAGTTGTTTTTCCATACTTACTATGTGTCTCCCCTTTATCTTAGTTACAACCAGCTGTATTTAGCTTTATTTAATTTTCAAGGTTTTCTTATCTCTGTCAAACAACCTCCTTTGTTTTAGTCAGCACAGAACTGTACATTCATTATGGCTGTTTTACAAAGCAGATAGTTTTAAAGCATATGAAAGGCAACATGGCTATATGGCTATAACAAAGCAAATAGTTTTAGAGCATATGAGAAGCAACATATTTATATGGCTATAATCGCATATAACAGTTATAAGCTCTGGTACAATAAGCTTTAGGACATAAAGTTATTATACTTTAGGATATATAAAATTCCACCACACCTCAAGGACTGTGAAAGTGGAACCATCATGCAAGGGTGCAGTTAAATAAATCCCCAGACCTGGTTCAGCAGCCAGCAGCAGCAGCAGGATGGAAATACTTAACTTTGCCTGAATTCCTGATGATGAAAAAACAAAAAATAACACAATTACTATCAAGCTCAGACGACCACATGGCAGTAACAGACATACCACACTTGTATGAAAATTCCAATACTTACCGTCTGCATTGGGAAATTGGGAAGATCCATACATCTGACATCTCCCTCCCTCATGGCCCGGCATGATGATGATGTCATCCACAGCACACTGAAAAATAATATAAGAGTAGTATCAGCATATTAGAACTCAAGATGCCATAATACTAACCCACCAACACCCTTACCTTGCACAGGAAAAACAACGAAGACAGATACTTACATGTTCATCAGCAGCAGTATGGACTGCGTGAGGATAATCCACCGGGAATCAACCGTCCAGAACAGTAGTTCTTGTGGCACCTTGGAAAGTAGTACAGTAGTCAGAGACAGCAGCAGGCAGCAAGCTACAGTGCCCCAAAATTTCATTCACTACCCCACCGCCAGGCAAGGTAATACCACAGAGACAGTCAGGCAACACAACTAGACAATCAGTACAGCAGCACAGGGATAGGGAATTGTTACGTCCACATTTCTATGTCAATCAATTGAAACACAGCAGCAGAAGCAGGAAAGAACTGAAAGTAGCATCATCATTTTGCAGGAGGAATTCATGTTCTCTGCATGTTGGCACCCCCTTTTCAGGTCTCTGAGGTGGTGGGACACCATAAAACATCAGGACTGACAGCACATTTCAGTCTCAGTTTGATATCACATTTTTGGGTAAACATTTCTGGACTTGTAGGCCCTGTTTGGTACCAGCAGCAGTGAGTTTCAGGCAGACATATTGTATAAACAGGCCCTAAAACAGCTACTTAATGTCTGGGTGGTGGGGGGGCACCGCAAAACATAATGACTGAGACAAGATTCCACTTCCAATTTAATGTACCATTTTTTCTGCAACATTTCTGGACATTTACTGCCTCTGCTGCAGTGGCAGAAAAAAGAGAGGGCCTAAAGACAATTGTAAAAGTGGACCAAAGACCATTGTTTGGTCCAGGTGGTGGTGGGGCACCATAAAACATCATGGCTGAGACCTGATTTCACTCTCAGTGTACTGTACAATTTTTTTGGCAACATTTCTGGACTTGTGGGACATGATTTGAATGTGCAGCCACACGCTTAGGCCCAAACAGCATTTAAAATGTGCAGAAAACAGCACATTTGGGTCCGCAGGGTTGGTGTGAGCCTGTAATTGCATGTCTCAGACCTGATTTCACTCTCAATTTACTGTGCAACCCTTTTGGCAACATTTCTGGACTTGTGGGACATGATTTGAACGTGCAGCCACACACTTAGGCCCAAACAGCATTTAAAACATGCAGAAAACAGCACATTTGGGTCCACTAGGATGGTGTGAGCCTGTAAGTCACGTGTCTCAGACTTGATTTCACTCTCAATGTACTGTGCAATTTTTTTGGAAACATTTATGGACATGGTTTGTGCTGGCAGGAGTGAGTTTCAGGCAGAAATATTGTGTAAACAGGCCCTAAAACAGCTACTTAATATCTGGGTGGTGAGGGGCACCTACAACATAATGGCTGAGACCAGATTCCACTTCCAATTTAATGTACCATTTTTTCTGCAACATTTCTGGACATTTACTGCCTGTGCTGCAGTGGCAGAAACAAGATAGGGCCTGAAGGCAATTGTAACGGTGGCCAAAACAGCATTTTAATATCTGGTTGCTGGTGGGGCACCATAAAACATCAGGATTGACAGCGCATTTCAGTCTCAATTTGATGTCACATGTTTTGGGAAGCATTTCATTACCTGAGGGCGCTGTTTTACATGAGCAGAGCCAAGATTCACTCTCACATAGCTTTGGAAAATATGTTTGTTCATAATAAAGTGCTTATACTTGACATTTGTGGATAGGATAGAAGGAGCAAGGAAGAAACATATAACGGAAAATGGAGTAAGTTAAAAGTAGGAAGGTACACGATTTATGGGTGTGGTACTGCAAGTACAACAGGGGGATGGGGAGGTGGGAACCAAGTGGTACGGTCAGGAGGAGGACAAACTTAGTCATATTTATATACTGTATAAAGGGATGGAAACGGGGAGCATAAACCAACTGGAAAAGATAAAATAAACAAGAGGATATAGATCAGAAGACAAAGAGGACAGAAACAAATGAAATGATGTAGAAGAGAGGACAGAAAAAATAGATTTTTTTTATTTTGTTATTTTAGAGTGCAGATGAGGAAGTGTGACAGTATCAAAGCAAGGACAAGAGAAAGAAGAAGAAAAGGTTGTTGCCAGTGCAGCGCTGACTGTTCTGGAGGTTGGAGGTTTACAACACAATATTTTAATATTTTGACACTTTGTTGGATTGAAGCGCGTGAGAGGTGCTTCACTGAACTTCAAGTACAATTTTGAGTACCCAGTGGCATGTGTTAGCATCGACAGTGTGGTTTGGTTTACTGATGTTATTTATTATTTGGGATATTTTGGGTTGGGATTAATTTGTGATTGGGAGGCTTTTATTTTTATATTGTTATTTACATTAGATTGTTTGTTTATTTTTCTCCCTCTGTGAGAGAGAGTGGAGAGTGTTTTTATTTTTAGGTTTATTTGTCTGTTTTTATTTAATGTCGGTTGGACATTATTCCCCCACGAGGCTCAGGGAATTACGTCCCTTTGAGTGCCCATTATTGTCATCTGACACCTATTTTAGGTGCCGTGCATTGGGCATCCTGAGGAGACGTGAACGAAGGTGGAGAGCTGGGCCTGGTGGGGGACAGGAGGGGGGAGGGCGGATTGGGGTTCTAGGGTCCAGAAGACGCCCTGGGGCAAAATGGGGTCAGGGTAGAGGTTGCTCCTGTCTTGTCCCCATACCCAAGGGCTCCGTAGAAATTGGACAGGTGCCGAGGTCTTCCCCGACAACTCATCCTGCCTTGGCGGTGTTATGCAATGCCAGATCAATTAAGAACAAGACAGCTATTATTGCTGATCTTGTTAGTTCATCTGATCTGACTTGCATCACCGAGACCTGGCTTGATGAAAATCTGGGCCCTACATTGGCCTTGGTAACTCCAGCCGGGTTCTCAGTGATACACCGTCTAAGGTTGGATCGTAGGGGCGAGGTGTAGCTATATATTTAAATCTGAGCTGGGCCTTGTGGATGTGCCATTGGGAAGCACCAGCTCCTTTGAATATATCTTGGTGAGGGTGCAGGTTGTGGGATTCTCTCGTCTACCGTCCACCAGATGACGGTGGAGAATTCTGCAGGAGATTGCAGACTTCATACCGCCGACCTGGTATTGAGGTTTCCCAGACTGATACTTCTGGGCGACTTCAATGCCTGGGTCGATGATGAATTCTCTCAGTTTGGGCAAAATCTCCTCCAGCTGATGAATACGCTGGGCCTGACACAGGTTGTTACCGCCTCTACCCATATAGGTGGTCATTCATTGGATCTGGTGTTTCTCTTGGGTATGGAGATCACGGATTTGGGGGTGGAACCAGTCAGTTGGTCTGACCATTACACCATAAGGTTCAGCTTTAGGGCCCCCTCCAATAGGTCTGCCCCTATGGAGATGGTTCAGTACTGCCCTTTAAGGGATGTTAACCCCAATGACCTGATGGCGGTGCTGGATCTGTCGAGTTTATCGGGTGAATGCATGAGTCCAGATGATCTTGTATTGGCCTATAATAAGGCTGTGGGAGATGCTCTGGACAAAATTGCTCCTGTTCATGTTCGGCCTCTCACTCTTCGTTAAAGTCCGTGTTTGTGGCTCCTTGAAGGAGTTAAAGCGAGTAGGCCAAGGCTGGAGAGAGTCTGGCGGAAGTCAGGCCTTGATGCCGAGCAGGCTTAGACTGATGGCTCATTATGACAGCTATCAGTCAGAAATCAATCGTGAAGGCAGAATTCCTGTCCAGAGAGATTTCTGCCACACATAATCGATGGCTCAGCTTTTCCGGACTGTGGACAGACTGTGCAATCCAGTCTGTCTTCAGCCTAGAGAAGCATTTTCTCAGTTAAGATGTGAGGAGTTTGCTCGGTTCTTTGCGGATAAGGTTGCTGGCATTAGGTCTGGCATCGGTCCGATCCCTCCTATGGGGGACTGCGGGTGGTCGATTGGAAGTGGCCTGCCCTCAGGCTGTCTGGTTAGATTTTCACTGGCCGGAATTTGGGGACATTGTGAAGATCATCCAAACAATGTGACCAACTAGTTGTAGTTTGGATCCGGGTCCTACACCACTTTTAGTAAGTTTTGTAGAAGTTATCTACCCAATCCTTGCAGACATTGTCTGGATGTCCTTGGAGAGGGGGGTCTTTCCTGACCCCCTTAAGGAGGCGGTAGTTCGACCACTCCTTAAAAAATCCTCCTTGGACCCAGATTGTCTTGCTAACTACCGGCCTATCTCTAACCTGCCATTTGTTGGTAAGGTTATTGAAAAGGCAGTTGCGTTACAATTGGATGATCACCTTATATCTCACAATGTCTACGATACTCTCCAGTCTGGTTTCAGGAAAAGACATAGTACAGAGACTGCCCTTGTCTGGGTATTGAGCGACCTCCTGATGGCCAGAGATCGAAAGGCATGTACCATTCTGGTCCTTCTCGATCTGTCTGCTGCATTTGACACTGTAGACCATGGAGTGCTATTGGATTGCCTGCGGGTCTTTTGCGGACTGTCTGGTACAGTCCTCAAGTGGTTTCGTTCTTACCTCACGGGCAGGTTTCAGAGTTGTCACGAATTTATTCCTCAACACTCACTTCCTGCCTTGTGGGTACCACAGGGCTCGATCTTAGCTCCCATGTTGTTTGCAGTGTATATGCTGCCATTAGGAGAAATCATCAGGCGATACAGTTTGGGCTTTCACTGCTATGCAGATGATACTCAACTGTATCTGTCCTTCTCCCAGTCAAGGTGATGCACTCTCTGTACTTAATAGTTGCCTTGATGAGATCAGACTGTGGATGAGTTTGAGCTGGTTGAGACTCAATCTGATAAGACTGAGGTGCTGGTTGTGGACCCAGAGTCGTCCGAGGGATGGGTGTGGGTGTTGGGCAACCATCAGGTTTATTACTTGGTGGCGTACCCTCTCTACCTCTAAACAGGTGCGAAACCTGGACGTTATTTTTGATGATGGTTTAACCCTGAAATCTCAGGTGTCAGCTGTCGTCAAGTCCTCTTTTACCATCTGAGGAATATCGCGGGGTGAAACATCTGATTCCCGGATGACCTTCCAACATTGGTCCACGCCTTTGTCACTACCCGTCTTGACTACTGCAACTCCCTCTACCTAGGGCTACCAGGGTTGATATCCACTGCTCCAGCGGTGCAGAACGTGGGCAGCCAGGCTTTTGACTGGGACTTCTAGAACCAGTCATATTACGCCTGTGCTCCGCGAACTGCACTGGCTGCCAGTTTGGTGGTGGATCACCTTTAAGGTTGGTTTACTAACCTTTAAAGCCCTACATGACCAGGGACCCGGTTACCTAAAAGATCTTCTGATTCCCTATTGTCCCCTCAGCCCTCTCCGTTCCGCCAACGAGGGATTGCTGGAGATTCCCAGGGTTCGATTGAAGTCATCAGGATCTCGTGCCTTTGCTTTTTCAGCACCCACCCTGTGGAATTCTCTACCTCGTTGGTTGAGAGAATGTCCAACCATTGAACATTTTAAAGTTGCTTTAAAAACATATCTTTTTGGATTAGCGTATCTCTGCTAGTTGTGGCTGTCTTTTAAATGTTGTGATTTTATTATTTTAAAAATTTGTACAGCGCCTTGATTTTGAAAGGCGCTTTATAAATAAAATTGAATTGAATTGAATTGAATTACACTGCACAGGTGCCAGGTACACTTTCTGACGTTCCACCACCATGCAGCTCCTTCAGAAGCTCAAACATTTTGTCTTGCTCCTGAAGGAGTTTCCTGAGGTTCCCCCCGACCTCCTGTTGGAAATCATTGAACTCACAGCGCAGAGCTCCCACCTCTCTGCGCAGTGCTCTCAGGTCATCACTCACTGCTGCTGGTGCTGGGGCAGCTGCAGTCTGTTCTGGGTCCCCACCATGAACCCAGTGATGCCTCTGTCTCTGGGGTGAGGGTGACGGGGGCTCTGCACCTACCTCCTGCTGCTGCTGCCTTCTGCTGTGGTGCCTATGCCCACCACTAGCCCCTGCCTCCTGCTGGCCCCCTTCACCTTCTACTACCAGCTCAGCAGCACACCGAGCCCCTCTACCTGCTGCAACCTCTTTTTGTTTTTCAAGCAAATCTGCAGCGTGGTGGTGCTGCAGATGGCTCCTTTGCCCACCAGTCCCAAAATGACCCCCAGTCTTGCCCCTTCTCATTGAGCTGCCACACAAGGTGCAGATCATGATGGAGCTGTCATTTGGGTTTTCCTAAAAAAAAAAAAAAAAAGAAAGAAAAACACACTGCAGATTACCCCGTCTGTGGGGGCAACAGCTGATGTCCCAGGGCCTGGGGGCATGATCCAGCTGGGGGATGGAATCTGGGGGTGCCTGCTGCTGCTGCCTGGGGTGGGGGCCACAGGAGGATCCTACTGCTGCTGCTGGGATGGGTCAAGGGCTCATGCTGCTCCTGGGGAGTGGGGCTACATTCTCCTGCTGGGGGGTGGGGGAAAATGCTCCTGCTGCTGTTTGGGGGGCACAAACATAAAGGCCTGCCTATTAGTATGGATACTGGGTTGGGGTGGTCCAACTGCCTTCTTTCCATTCCCACTAGTCTCCATAATTTTTATCTCTATCTCCTTCTCCCCCACGCAAAAAAAGGGGGGAGTTTTACACACACACACACACACACACACACACACACACTACAAAAGATAGATAAATAAAAATGAAGAAAAACCACTAACTGAAAAAATTAACTTTTTAAATTAATGGGGAACAGAGATAAAATCAAAAATCTGCAAATGCAAACACACCACAAACAACCCACTAATTTTTCAATGAAGTTAGCTCTCCTAGTCTCTCTCCTTTCCTACTTCGAACATACATGTGAACATACAAAGATACGAATGTGCCAGCAGAAACAGACCACCCAGTCTATCTAAGTCTGCTTGAGAGTGCAGCTAGCACCCCTAGTTTGCAGCTGCCCTATCTCCCCTCCCCTATGTCATCCTACTGCCACCCCCCACCTTCCCGACCCTCACTCTCCCCTGTTCCCTGTCCCATGCCCTTTTGAAGCTGTTCACAGATTTACATGATACCACCCATTCTGGTAGTGCATTCCATTTTGCTACCACCCACTCTGTGAAGTAGTGTCTCTCCATTTCCCTTCTAAATCTTCCCCCCTCTTATTCTTAGCCCATACCCCCGGTGTCCCTCCTCCTCCTTAGCTTAAAGACCCTGTCTGCCCCATCCTTATTGATTCCTCTCAGATACTTGAATGTCTCTATCATGTCCCCCAATCCCTTCTATCTTCCAGGGTGTACATATTCAGGTCTCCCAGCCTGCTGTCATAGTCTCACCCTCCATTCCACATATCATCTTTGTTGCCTCCTCTGCACCCCTCCAGTAGCCTGATATCACGCTTTGGTATGGCCCTAAATCTGCACACAATACCCTAAGTGCGGCCTTACCAGCAACCTGAGGGCAAGATTACCCTCTTCACCTGGACAAAAACCCTCGCTATGCACCCCAGTATTTTGTTCACTTTTGCAGTCGCTCTCCTGTGCTGGGCAGTGTTGTTCATGGTCCCTGTTATCATTATCCCTAGGTCCTTCTCCTCCTCAGTAATCCCCAGCTTAACCTCCCCAGCCAGTATTCTCTCCTTGGGTTCTTCACCCCAAAGTACATAACCTTACACTTCTTTGCATTGAACTCCAGCTGCCACTCTCTGACTACTCCTCTAGCTTGCTTAGGTCCCCTGCAGCTGCTTCCCATCCCTCCTCTCCATCCACGACTGCTTCAATTTTGGTGTCATCAGCTGAACAGACTTACCTTGCTCACCACCCCATGTGCAATGTCTGATATGAAGATCCCAAATAATACTGGCCCCAATACACAGCCCTGTGGCATCCCACTCACCACCGGCCTTGGAGTTGAGAGCTCCTCTCTCACCACCACCCATTGCAGCATCCCTTTCAGCCAGCTTGTAAATCCAGTTCCTCATTTTTGCCCTTTCCCCTACACCAGTTAGCTTCCCCCACAAGCAGCCCATGAGGCACAGTATCGAAGGCCTTGCTGAAGTCCAAGTAAAGAACATCCACCGCATGACCCTTATCCAGCTCACCTGTCACTCAATCATAGTATTGTACGAGGTTGGTTTGACAAGACTTCCCTGAAATGAACCCATGCTGCCTCACATCCTGGAGGCCATTGTCCTCCAGGTATGACACCAGTCATTCCTTTAGTATCATTTCCATGAGTTTGCACGCTATGGAGGTGAGACTTACCAGACGATAATTGCCCAGTTCATCCCTTGGTTTGCTCTTGTGTAATGGTATTACATGTGCTATCCTCCAGTCCAGTGGCACACATCCCGACTCCAGTGAGGTGCTGTACAGATCCACCAGTGGCTCCGCCAACACTTACGCCATCTCCCTCAGCACCCTGGGGTGGATACCATCTGGCCTTGGTGTCTTGTCTACCTTCAGCTCCCTAAGTCCCTCTAGGACTCTACTTGCCTCATTTCTTCCAGCTGTCACCTCCTCTCCACCTGTCCCCACCCTTCCAGCCCATGGTGGTAGCAGTCCTCCCTTTTCTTCCGTGAACACTGAACAAAAGTATTCATTCAGTGCTTCTGCCTGCTCCTTCCCCTTTTCCATCCACTCCCCACCCCTTTTTATCCTCACTATTGTCTCCTGGCACTTCCTTTTCACCCTGATGTATCTGAAAAAGTCCCCCTCATTAATTCCTTACACTAATCTCAGCTCTCTCTGGGCCTTGGCTTCTCTCACTTTCTTGGTCACCTGCCTGGACCATCTTGCATATTCCTCCGTGTCCACTTCCTTTCCCGTCCTCCTATACCTTTGGTGCGCCTCTCGTTTTGCTCTCACCACCTCCACTACCTTACTGTTCAACCAGCATGGTTTTCTTGCTCTGCTCCTCTTACCCTGTGTCTTGGTGCAGGCTTCTGTTGCCTAGCTGAAACAGCTCTGAAGGAAGTAGATTTAGTCTGGCTTCCTTCCTAAGTGCTGTCACCCATGTGACCAGTAGTCTGCTAGAGAGAAAGTCATGTGATAAGCTTTTTTCCCCCAATTTGGTCTGCTACTTACATGTGGCAAAAAGTGCAGTTGAAAGGCAAAATTGACAGCAAAATTTCACCATAAGGGCACAATTACGCAAAATGTTTCACGTGGCAAAATTGGCGATTTCGCCAGAATTTCATCGGCAAAATTAAATTTTGCTGCATCTTTACCAACGAGTGGGAGTGAGGGTCTTCAAGTGGCTCCCTGCAGTCTCCTGAAGTACGTTCTCCAAATGTAAGGCAACAACAACAAAAAACAAAGAAGGCTGGTTCCTTCACAGTGGTTGTGCGCCCATCTCCCTCTCCTCCCCACACTTGCTGGCACAAGCCTGGAACATGGGCTGTTGACCTTTTGCTCCCAGAATGATCTGCCTTGATACTGAGTGTTATGTTTTCAAAAAAAAAGGTGCAGGGCAAAGGAGTGGCCTGGTTGAAGGGTGGTGCTGGGGAGGATGCTACTGGATAATTCAGCCTGTAATTCCCCTTGCTTAGTGTGGAGAGTTGATACCTCCTATTTGGGGATGCTGCTTGTGGTTTTCCTCTACCACAAGTCAGAGGGAAAATCTATATATATATATATATATATATATATAAATATATATATATTTAATTGCAAAAAACTTCGTTAATGCATCAGTTAGGGTTGATAGCACAGTGACAAAAGTATGGAAATGTGATGTTAGTGTGCCATACAGCAGCGGCCCCATAGTACTGAAAAGGAACCCTTGTAACACTTATTTAGCAACATCTCAGTAACCATAGCAACTATGAAAAAAATTCCACTGTAGTTGTAATCATGTCTTTGAAACCTCCACACCTGCTTAGCTGTGGGTAGTAAAAAATCCATATTTCAAATTGTTTTTGAGATACGAGTGCCAAAAGGCATCATGGGTGCTGCAATGCTATCCCATGGGAAATTTCTCAACTTCGGAATGCTGTAACTATGGGCCTGTTGAATGTTTTGGGACCAAACCACCAAAAGGCACATATGTGGGACCAGGGCTTGCCATCCTGCCAATTTCAGTCCAAAAGTACAATCCACCTTGGCACAATGAAGTGACAAAAGAAGTTCATAGCACAATGTTTTACAGCATTGTTTTTGCAACAACTTTAATGTTTTCATGGCACCCTATTCCTTGTAATAAAATATTTTCGTGCACAAAAAATATGTTGTAGAGCCACCTTTTATTTTGTGCGTGGTCATCATCGCGCACAAAAAAAATGTTTTCGTAAAAAAAAATGTCAAAATTGTGGAAAAATTTTGAAAAACATATTTCCAGAATACCTGCACACAAACTGATGCCAGGGGCAAGTTCCTCAAGATCCAAATAGGTAAACACAAGTGTTGGTATTTAGCAAGAGGCACTGTTTTTCGATTTACAATGTTTTTTTCTCTTGCTAACTAAAAACAAGATCATGGCAGCACGAAACCAAAAATCTGGAGCACAAAAATAATAAAGTTTTTGCATTGCCCATATAAATTTTGCCACAGGCTAAAATGGGACATGAAAAACTTCCATAATTTTTGAACGGATTAATATTTTTTCACCAAATTTTCAAAAAGTACCACCCTGACCCAGACAATATATACAAATGCACTTCTGAAGCCAGACACACACACACACACCATTTGCTTCCTGGAGTCTGAGAAAGAATTGCACAAAAGTTGAGGATTTTTCACATTTTTTATACTCTACAGCTCAGCAACCTTACATCCGACCGGAACAAAACTTTCCAGGTCTGGAGATCTATGGTTGAACAGTGCATTTGCAGAATGTTAAGCAAATTGGACAAATGGTTGCAAAGTTATTAAAGTGCAAACTTTGGGGTTTAACGTAGAAGTGGGCTGCCAACCATAACTAATACCTGCACTACTGTTCAGGTATATATATATGTGTGTGTATATGTATGTATCTATATATATATATCTATATATATATAGATATATATATATATATATCTCGCATGGGCACAGCAGAAAAGCTTTTTCTCAGCGAGATGAATGTTGTGCTGTCACACTGCAGGTGCAGATCCTGCTGGGTGCATAGAATAAAAGTGGGAGGTTGGGCTGCAAAGAGAACACTTCTAAGAAGCATGCCAACAACCACACACAGCACCACCAGGGAGGTCAGACCAGCAGGCAGCATGGGAAAGGGCAGGTCACGTGGCTTGGCTAGTTTCACATGCTGCTTACTGGCAGCTTAATCAGGGACTTGGAAATTTACAGGCATAAAAAAAATAAAATGGGTAGAAAACTGCATGGGAGGGTATAGGGTTATCTGTATAATGGAACAGTTGCAGGCTATTTATTAAGAGTAGGGTCTTATCAGGGCATTTGCCTGCACAGGAAGGGGTGTGAGGTTACACAATTGACTACCTTGCATTTAGCTCCCCTCACCACCGTCTCCTCTGGCTACATGCTGATCCAGCATGTTGCTATCCGAGGGACCTGTGTTAAAGGCATAATCACTCGGGGTTTTAGCACTGCAGGTTTAGCAGTAGAAGTTTGGGCAATTTCAGAATAATATGTCCACTCTGCTTTTAAGTCATTGATTGCTGGCAAAGGTTAATGAGATCCTCTGTTTTTCTCACTTTCTTCAACAACAAGCATGCTAGAGTGGAGGAGAATACCAAAGTTTTATAGGTAAGAGTAAATTGTATATTGTGTACCTATAACTATGAAGGGCAATTCTTCCATCTTGGGTTGTGGTGAGGTGGTGGCTTCATGAGGCCCTCAGCTAGACAGCAATTTAAGCACTGAATTGACACAGATGGCAGAATGCCTGATGGAGCTAGTAGGTACCACCTGGTTGCAGTTCTTGATGTGGGTAAGCACTGAGGCAGCAGCCGGTGGGTCTGAACACATTGTGCTCCCTTCCAAAGCTAAAGAAACCATCAAGGAAGATGGCAGAGACATTAGCAGCACAGACAGGGGAAAAAAAGAAGAAAGAGGCAAGGACCAGCACAAGGGATATGAAGGAGCATGTGGCACTGGAGGGGTCAGATGAAGTGGGATGAGACCACAGCAGAGCAGCTACAAACATCGCAGCAGGCCTGGAAGTGCATAGGGTGGAGCCAAGGACTGTGTATTCAGTACCATAAAGCACTGAGGCTGAGTATTGCGCAAATGGTGGCAACAACGGTTGTGTTAGTCAGCCCTGCATGAAACGGAGTCAACCTTGACTGACTTGGTGGGAAGTGGTTGGTGTCCAGGCACAAGGTGAGGGTGGGAGTAAGCTTGGGGTTGCCCTGAACAGTAGGTGCCTGTATACTAAAGACCTCAAGAGAGCCCTTGGCAAGCAGGGAAAAGGTGCTGCAGGTATCAGGCCTGTCAGTTCTAAAGATACTTTTTGTTTATTTTTTATTTATTATAAAATTGGAATTACAACCTTTGAGCTAAACGCTCATTTACAAAGGATCCTTGTCGAACAGAGGGTGGGGGAACATCAAGTACGTGGACAGTGTAGAAAAACAGAAGCAGCTAGTAGGCATTGTCAGTTACATACTGTATCATTAAAAAGTTTATACAGCATTAGAAATAGACGGATGGGGAGAGACAGAATACATTGCAAAAGCCATCACTTAATTACATAGTACAGAGGAAAATAGTCCCATCACAGATTAGGTAAATAAAGTGCAGAGTCTAACTATGTACAAAGTATGAGAATTCCCAGAATGCAGGTATAGTGCTTAGACAGGTTCCCAGAGGGGACAATTAATGTGACTACCAACAAGTACAGCCATTAAGGAAGAATAGGCTACAGGTTAGACGGGTGAGGGGGAGAGCACAACGGTGGGTGATAGCTTAAGGGTCAGGGGGGCTAAGTGGGTGTGGAGGTGGGGGTATGGAGGGTCAAGACGGCTAAGTGGGTGAGCGGGTGGGGGGAATGGGGAACCAAGGGTTGGTAGGTGGGGATTAGTGGGAGATTCTTATTAACCACGGGTCACCGCAGCCAAGTCATATTGTGTCAGGGGCACTGGGAGGGCTGGGGTGTTCTTTACAGCAACATTGTTTAGGAGGGGAAACTGTCTTCTGAATTTCAGATTTGAACTGACCATGGTGAGTAAGGCTAGTAGTGGCCTGGGAGAGCTCATTTAGCCAGATGGGGGCTCTTACTGCAAAGGCTCACCTCCCCAGGGCAGTTCTCTCAAAGGCACTACTAGGGCGTGTCTTGTAACACTTCTTGTGAAGTGCTCAGCCGGGACTGGATGGAATAAGACTTGTAGGAAGGGGGGGTGCAAGACCTAGAAGGGCCTTCTTCCCTAGAAGGCAGGAGTGGAGCTTGATTCAGTCCATGAGAGGAAGCCATTGTGTCCCAATGTAAAGGCTGCATGTGTGCATAAGGTGATCTGTGCCTAAAACAAAGTGGCATGCTTTGTTGAAAGTAGTATGGACCCTGTGCAGGCTGGTTTTAGATGCTGCACCATATACATTACCATAGTCCAGGATGGGTAGAACTGTCCCTCTTACTGCCTGAACCCTAGCCTCAGGTGTGAGGCAGAACCGAAGCCTATATAGGGGCCCTAACTTCCTATTGGCAGCAGTGGTAATATTTATATGTTCATTGAAGGAGAGGGACTCGTCAATTGTAATCCCTCGGTACTGGAACGAGGGCACCTGCTCAAGGGTGGAGTGGGGGTTGCACAAAATTGAGAAGGGAGTGGTATACTTCCTCTTTTGGCTTATGGCAAAGAGCTTTGACTTGCCTTTTTTTTTGCTGTTGAGCACTAGCCGGCTATCTTTGAATCAAATGCAAGAACAGTTCTGCACTCCTAGTGCAATCATGAACTACAGACAAAGAGTACTTTCAAATCAATTTTTTTCTGTCCGGTTCAAGTAGTTTCATGCAGCTCTATACAAAATCACCTGAGTTTTGGGCACACCTGATTTTGTATAGAGCTGCATGAAACTACTTGAACCAGACAGAATAAAACTGATTTGAAAGTACTCTTTGTCTATGGTTCATGATTGCACTAGGAGTGCAGAACTGTTCTTGGATTTTGTATTATGAGTAGGGGCCAGCTACCCCTTGTTACTGCACCTGGTTATTTGCTGTGTACACAATGTGGGAGGAATTGGACTTGTATCTTTCAGCCAATCTTGTAGGAGGTCAAAGTTGTACTGCATGTCCTTAGTGAGTGCATCTTGGCAACAGCCTCGAGAGAACACCACCGTGTCATCTTCATAGAGCAGTACCTCAGAGGAGGGGCACACTTCTGGAAGGTTGTTCACAAACAGGCTGAACAGGAGTGGGCCCAGGATGGACCCCTGCGGGACCAACACTGTGACTTCACTGGTCTTGGAGATGGCTCCATTTATTTTCACCTGCTGAGAGCACTCAGACAGGTAGCTGGAGAACCACCTGACTGTGTCGGGCGATAGTCCAAGGCAGCTTAGTCTATGCAGCAGCAGCTGATGATTCACTAGGTCAAAAGCCTTGGTTAGGTCTATGAAGACTGCTCCGACCAGTTATCCCCGGTCAAGTGCCTCATGCACGTAGTCTGTGAAGGCAATTAGAGCAGTATTAGTGCTATGCATCTTGCGGAAGCCATGCTGTTGGGGCAGAGGAGTTTATATTTATGCAGGTGGTCAGTGAGTTGGTCAGCTATGATTCTCTCCAGTGCTTTGGGAAGTGGAGACAGAATTGAGATAGGTTGCTAGTTGGATACTAGTGCCCAGTTGCCTCCTTTCTGCACAGGAGTGACCAGAGTGATTTCCAGGTAGAGGGGAAAGCAAACAGGTGTAGAGACAGGTTAAACAGCTTGGTGATGGGAAAGATGACCTCTTGTAAGGCAATGGAAATCAACTTCATATCGATTCCATCACCCCCATCCTTCTTTTTCCCAGGACGCTTGCAAGGTATTTTCTTGTTTCCTTTACGGTCACCTGTCTGAAGTAAAAGCTTGGGCTGGGCTTTGCAGTGGTAGAGGAGGGCAACTGGTTTGAGGCTGGCATTCAATCAGGGTGTGTGGCAGTCCTGGGAGGCAGGACTGCGCTGTAGTCAGAGAAAGTCTTATTAAAAACGTTGGCCCTGCCAGCATCATCAAGTATGATTTCATCATTGTGGCAGACCATGGTGGTGGGGGGGTCCTGTCATCACACCTGAGGAGGTTTTTAATTGAGTCCCAAAACTTCTTCCTGTTACTCCAGCAGTGAGATTGCTGGTTCTTGTGGAATGATGCCTTGGCCTGTCGTATTGCCCAGGTGCACTTGTTTCTGGCCGCTTTGTAGTTTTGGATATCCGTAGTTATCCCTGTTGCCCTGGCCCGGTGCTAAAGGAGATCCCATTGCCGCATCCTACTGAGAAGCTCAGGGGTGACCCAGTCCATACCACGACCTTTTATCATCTTCTTATGGTATGGAGTAAACTTATCCACAGCTGTGTTGAAATGAGTGAGGAAGAGTTGGAGGGCAGTGTCAACAGAAGAGCATAGGTCAAGGAAGCTCCAGTCAATGCCTGAAAGATGATTCCTGAAGTCGGTCATAGCGCTATTTTTCATAACTCTGTTCCTCACCAGTTTGGGTGGGGTGTTGGCCAATTTTGTCGACCACTCACATTGGATAGGTGAGTGGTCACTCAGAGTATCTGGGAGTATCTTGACATCAGTTAGCCTTTCTGGGTGACTTGTTAGTACCCAGTCAATCAGATTGCTTGTACCGGTGCAGTAGTTTGTTCTGGTGCAGCTCTTGACAGCCTGCATTAGGTAGAGTCTGCATACAAGATCTTTGTGCGCGGCACTGGAGCTGGCAAGCCAGTTGGAGTTAAAATCCCCTAGTACAATAGTCTCCTTGTGTTGGCTAGCCTGGGTGTAAAGATTAGCAAAGACTTCTAGCCCAGCTTGCTGCCACCCTGGTGGGATGTATAGTGCCATAATGATCAGGCCTTTTTGCCCCTTGCCTAGTAGGATTTTTATTGCTAAGCATTCGCAGTCATTGTTGACAGTAGCCAGTTGAATTCTGTGGCACTGCAGGTGATTCAGGCTGTATATTATGCAGCCACCACCTCTTTTTCTGGAGCAATCCTGTCTATGAAGTAGGAGGCTGCCAATATTCAAGTCCACAATCCGTAATTTCCCCGTAGGAATCAGGGTCTGAGTATGGGTTGGAATGGGGCCAGGGTTAGGGTGAATGTTTCTGGAGATCAGCAGCAGGATTAGGATGGGTTTCCTACATATTTTTGGGAAGGCAGTCTTTGCATTCGACCTCCAGGAATCCTGATATTCTCATTTAGTGTGTGGTGAGCCAAGCACAATGTTAAGTCCAGGAAAAAGACATATGGCTGGGGCAAAGATCCGGGAGACAGAAGGGGCCCAGGAGGGATGTCGCATGCAGTGGGCAGATAGGGGTGCTGTAGAGCTGGTCTCCCACTGAGCAGGTTTATCCGTATTGTATGACAGGAAAGTCCTGGTGGCAGCTGGCAGTAGTTATGGTCGGCTGTCTTAGTTTCAGGGCAAGCAGCAGGAGTAAGAATATTTGAGTAGGTACACCTCCTGGTGCGAAGAGCTGACTCACTTTGGAGTTCATTTTCGGGGAGACTACTAATTTTATGGTGAGCTAGGGATTAGGACTGAACTTTTAAGTTTGGGTCAGCCAGTGAGTTATGTGCCAATTGTACAATACAGTGAGGAACAAGAGAGTTCAGGGAGGTTGTTCCAGTGAGGGACTAGCTCTTGCAAATTAATTTTCCTTAGAGAGAAGCTCATAGGTTTGTACCGCTAGCAACTTAGGGTTGCTGGTGTAACCCCCCTGCAAATGGGAGTTCCCAAAAGACTTCCAGGAGCTTGCTTGAATGCTCCAAGCCTGAATGGTGTTTGGCGTTTAAGCCATTTACCAGTGAGTGTTTTAGAGCCTCTGGTACTGTCTCTTTAAGAGCTGTCTGCTTGCAGACATAATTAGTTTGTATGGGGGACTGTGTGCTTCTCTGCTTGAGTACCACTCGAGCTGCTGCCAATTCACTCCATTTTGCAGTCACTAGGAGTGCAAAGGAACCTATCTGAAAGATGTAACTGTTTGCCAGAAATCATTTAGAGTAATAATGAAAATACAGTTTGTCTAACCTGCTTTCTTTGCAGTGTTTGCCTAGTTCCCCATTCTAGTTTTGAACTGCTGAACTGGACCAATCAGTGTGGGTTAAGGTAGCTCTAAATGGTGCCTTGACGAATCAGAACTTGGACTCAGTAATCTGAGCCAGCCACAAGAGGATTGTATGGGCAGTGACTCTGGGAGATGTAGTTTGACTTGCGCGCCTTTTGGACCAACAGGGGCAGTCTATTGTGAGTGACAGCCAATCCAGCCAAGAACTGGGAGGAACTCAAAGGAAGTGCCCGTTTTGTCTGCTGGAGTTTCAGTTGAGCTCTGGCAGTGAAGAGGAAGGAGCCCTGTGCTTTTTCAGTGTGCAGTTTTAGTCAGAAGCGTGTGTAAAGCCCCGAGTTCGGTCTGCAGCTTGTGTAACTGCTTGTTAGGACTGAATCATTCCGTGAAGAGAATAAAGGATATCTGAAGAGCAGAAACCAGGCTCACCCTGTAGAAGACTGGAGAAATTGCTGAATTGCGCCGGTCTGTCAGGAACTGAATCTGCTGTGTGTTCTCCCGGTATTGTGCAGTAATTCGATCGGATAGAGAAGCAGCCTGCCTGGTATAGTACTTTCTTTTTACCATATAAATATGTGAGGAGGCTTGTGTAGCTCAAGTGAATCCTGCTGCCATTAAAGGACTTTTGCCTGTTACTGTTTACCATATAAATGTGTGAGGAGGCTTGTGTAGCCCAAGTGAATCCTGCTGCCATTAAAGGACTTTTGCCTGTTGCAGTTTGTCATATAAATGTGTGAGGAGTCTCGTGGAGCTCAAGAGTAGCCCTGCTGACGTTGAAGAACCCTATCTTGTTTGGAGGTCGTGAGTACTAATTCAGGGTCGCTCCCTGTTGAATTGTCACATTAAATCCAAATGGAATTACTGTACTGCTGACTGTTTAACTAATTTTTCTTTTCTCTGTGTGAAAGGGCCCCCACCAGCTGCCACAGTTTCGACTAGCCACTAGGGCTTGGGTACCCAGGGACAGTAACTGGTAGGGATAGGCCTGTGCACAGAGCCACAGGTAGATGAGTAAAGTGATAAGCTAATTAACCTGATTTCCCTGTCCTTGTTACATCCCCCTAAATAAATCAGAGCTGCTTGTTTCAGCAAAGTTATGCCTGAGGTATTTGTCTATGTTAAAGTATTGTACTGTGATTGTTGCACTGTATCTTCTTATTTTACAGGGGTCCCAGTGCATGAACCAGTCCTGGGGGTAAGTGTATACTGTGAAGGTAATTCTGATATACTGTGGGCCACTAGTGGGAAGAAAGGAGGTTGCAATGTCCCAGAGGGCTGTGACCAAGTTAGTTTAACTATTGCAAACCCTGACCTCTGGGTGGAGGCACCCGCCATCGGATCCGGGCCCCTCAACCTGTTAGTGGCAAATCAGGCAGGGGTAGTAGCTCCTGGGATAGCGCCATCTAGGGGTTACACTAGTATTAAGTGGTACTTGCTGCTTTAAGCAATACCATGTGTCTGGCAGGGGGTGTGGTGAGTCACTTCCTGCAGCAGGAGTATTTAATACTGAAAATAGGTGGGGGAGGGCGAGTGGGTGCAAATTCAAGTGAAGTGAGCAGAGTCCTGCAGGCAAGTTAATTCAGCTCAGCAGAGTCTTGTTTTGCTGGCAAAATAAAATAAGTAAATTAAATTCACTCTTGCCAGCAACCAGGGTCTGCTTCTTGAAGGGCTGCCCATCTAAGTGAGAGTGAGTGCCAGTCAGGAACTGCCTGGTTGGGTAGGCACCACATTCAAAGACTCAGTTCGGGAAGGCTCCATAACTGGATTCTGTGGGGGAGCGGTCAGGTGGCTGCACCTTGGTGCTTAGCTTGAACCACAGGTGGTTCACTGGAGGATACTGCAGCAGTACAGACAGAACTACAGGCTGGGGTCATCCAGGCAGAAACGGCTTGCCCCAGTATGGGTACAGGACCTTTCTGGCCTCTGATGTTCTCACCATACTTTATTGTGCCTACTCAAATGGTGCTAGGTAGTACATCCATGATTGTGATGGGGCAAGCACCCCATCACACCTCTTGGAACCACAGATCTGACCGTAGGTGCAATGAAGAGCACAGCAGTTCTTCGAGAGTGGCAATGTGGCAAAGAATATGGCAGTGAATTAAGGGATGCTGCTGCTCCAGACTTCAGGTAACATGCCATGCTTACACAGCAGGGGTCCAGCTCTGGAGGGAATAAGCAATAGTTTGACCAACCAAGGGCAAGCAGGTCTGCAAGTTGAGAAGTTTGGTGCAGAGCAGGGGCTACAGCAGCATAGTGATGCCCTGGTCAGGGTGCTCTCTGGGTTGGTATTGCCTGTAGGGGTCCTAGGTCATCAGCAGGGACTGAGCGTAGACATCAGCACTACCAGTGGGTTGCAGACTGACCAGGCTGTAAGGAAGGTATGGGGGATCAATAGCCTCAACAACGGACAGCAGGGCACTGGGACAGAACAGGGTGTCTGCGCAGGGCCCAGTGGTGGCAGGGGTGCCGGCACTGGATAACTCCAGTCATGGTGTGGCACAGGCAGTAGGGACTGCACAAGCTGGCAATCACTGGGTAAACATGGGGGTGGATGACCCATGGATATCCCTCTTTCCAGTGCAATGAGAGAGCAGATTTGGAAGGGGTTGTATGCATCAGGAACTTCCTATCCTAAGTGACAAGGAAAAGGCAGAGAAAGAAAAATGTCACAGACCAAAACTGCCACTAACATTTGACAACTGGGCAGCCATGTTCGATATTTTTACAACCATTTATTGCATGTGGTTCCTCCAAAAAATGGCACAGCTCAGAAAGTACAGGGACAATATAAAGGCTGTGCATTTGGTGTATGAAGGGAATGCTTGGCTACTCTATGATGAGCTTTTCAGGATGAAAATGGTGAGGGTACCATAGACGAGTTGGGGCAAGATTGACCACAATTTTTAGTCATGGCACATAACCAGGGCGAGGCCAGCCAATATGAGTTACACTGTTAGTGGGCACATGATTTCTAAGGTAGCATAAACAGGCCAGAAAGGGACATGACCGACAGTTTAATGTGGGGAAGTGTTTTGTGAGTTCTGCAAATTCAGACACAGATGCAGCAGCTGTGGTCGAAAACACAAGGCATCAGCCTGCCACAGCAGCAGCAATCATAGCAGAGGTGAGGGCCAAAAAATGGTGAAAGTAAGCAAGGGGACAGTGGAGTACCCAGAAGGCTGGTGAGGTCCCCCACAGAAACTGACCACCTTCAACCATGTCTTGACTGCTGTCCCTATGTGACCGACTTGCAGTATTTGGAAAATGGCTTCATAAATGGTTTCTCCACCTCGTGCAAAGGCCCACTGGTTTCAACCATGATGTATAAGCCTGAATTTGCCAGGTGTCTTCTTGGGAACCACCCCCAGTAGTGAAATAGTGAAATTTTAAGTGGGTCCTTTGGTGATATATTGAAAGGACCAGCAATCCGCACCACCTTTATTTCTTTTTGTAGCTTGAGTGCTTATCCCAATGGTTCTTGTGTGAATGATCATGACAGTTTGGAGAACAGCGCATTCACTTACACGTCCTTTGATGTAGCAGTCAGGCTTATACAGAAACAGAAACATAGAAACTGATGGCAGATAAGGTCTGCTTGGCTCATCCAGTATGCCCATTTTCATTGTGATTGCTTTCGCTGCAGACCCTCCTTTGTCTACTGCACTGTCTCTTCCACCCCCCTTCCTTTCCCTTATGATTCCTTTGTGCCTATGCCAGGCTTTTTTGAATCCCACCACTGTTTTTGCCCCACTACCTCCACTGGAAAAACTGTTCCAGATATCCACCACTCTGTCTGTGAAGTATTTCCTCACATCTCTCATGAACATACCCACTCCAGCTTCATATTATGACCCCTTGTTCTAGAACACCAGTTCCTCTGAAAAAATATCTCCCATCTATACTTTTTTCACCCCTGTGAGGTACTGAATAAGGTACAGGTGGGAGATATTTTGGCAGCAGGCAGGCAGAGGAGCCCTTCTGGCTAAGAGTGGCATAAAATCTGCCTTCTGCTTGTTACCAGTCAGGCTAGGTGATTTTGATCTGTTGGGTTTCTGCTCTGAGGGCCAATACTATTATGACATGGCCATGCCGATAGGTTGAGTGATCTCATGTGCTGCCTTTGAGGCTTTTAATTACTTGCTAGAAAGAGCACAAAGACACACTCAGGTATTCAGCAGATAACTCACTATCTGAATGATTTCCTTTCCACTGGTAGACCCAGAACAGACGGATGTGGGAAAATGCTGGGTGCTTTTATGGATTCGATGGCATGGTTTGGGGTACCGCTAGCTGGGGAAAAGAACTGAAGGTCCTACAAGACTCACATACTTGGGTACAGAATTTGACACATTAGAGATGGCTCCTAGGCTGTTGGCAGACAAGGTGGACAGACTGCAGGATTTAATTGGGAAGTTCGGGGATCTAGGAAAGTAATGCTAAAAACCTCATAGTCATTGATCGGCCATCTAAATTGACCATACAAAGCCTCCAGAATTCCCTTATGTCTATCCCATGCATTCTTAAATCCCGTGATTGTTTCAGCCCTCACCACTTTCTCTGGCAGGGTGTTCCACTTGTCCACCACCCTTTCTGTGAAGAAATTCTTCCTCACGTTTCCCCTGAATCGCTCTCCCTCTAGCCTCATCCCATGTCCTCTAGTCCTGGAACATCTTTTTCACTGGAAAATAGTGTATTCCTGCACCCTGTTCCTTCCTGTAAGGTACTTGTATGTCTCTATCATATCACCTCTCTCCCTCTTCTCCTTCAGGGAGTACATATTCAAGTCCTTCAGCCTGTCCTCACAGGACTTGTGATGCAATCCCTGTACCATCTTTGCTGCTCTCCTCTGAACCTTCTGTACCCTGTATATGTCCTCATGTAGGTAAGGTCTCCAGAACTGTACACTGTACTCCAGGTGGGGCCTCACTAATGTCTTGTATAGTGGAATTATGACATCCCTTTTCCTCCTGGTGATGCCCCTGCCTATGCATCGCAGCATCCTATTTGCTTTACCTGCTGCCTTGTCACAATGTTTCCCTACCTTGAGGTCATCAGAGATGATAACCCCAAGGCCCCTTTCCTGCTTGGTGCATGCTATATCCTCACCCCCCCAACTGATATGTTGTTCCAGGGTTTTTGTGCCCCATATGCATTACCTTGCATTTCTTTGCGTTGAATTTCAACTGCCAAACCTCTGACCGTTCTTCAAGCTTCTGCAGGTCCCTCCTCATTCTGTCTATACCCTCTGGCATGTCCACTCTGTTACAGAGCTTTGTGTCATCAGCAAACAGGGAAATTCTGCCTTCTAGGTTCTGCGCAATGTCACTGATGAAGATGTTGAATAGGACAGGTCCCAGCACTGATCCCTGTGGTACCCCACTGGTCGCTCTTCCCTCTGTGGAGTTACAGCCATTTACCACTATCCTCTGTGTCCTACTGCCAAGCCAGCTACCCACCCACTACTGTCCTGCCCACTCCTATATTACCCAGTTTGTTTAATGCCTTCTATGTGGCACAGTGTCAAAGGCCTTGCTAAAGTCCAGATAGGCCACGTCCACTGCCCTCCCCGATCCACCTCCCTTGTCACCCAGTCGAAAAATTCAAAGAGATTGGTCTGGCGTGGCTTTCCTCTGGTGAAACCATGCTGCCTTGGGTCCTGTAGTCCTTTGGCAACCAGATGTTCCACAAATCTCTCCTTCAGTAGTGCTTCCATGATCTTCCCCACTACTGAGGCCAAGTTGACTGGTCTGTAATTCCCGGCTTCCTCTTTGTTCCCGTTTTTGTATAAGGGGACTACATCTGCTGTCCTCCAGTATTTGGGTACCTCCTCTGTTTCCAGTGATTGGATAAACAGAATTGCCAGAGGTTCAGCCACCACGTCTCTTAGTTCCTTTAGGACCCTGGGGTGCACCCCATCTCACCCCATTACTTTATCAACTCTTATTCTTTCCAATTCCTTTAGGACCCTTTCCTGTGTAAAGGGACTTTTGTCCATTTCCTTGCCTTTCCCACCCCTTGTACTCCCTTTAGGCCCATTACCCTCCTCTTCCTCAGTAAAGACTGAGCAGAAATATCTATTCAGTATGTCAGCTTTACTGTTGTCATCCTCCACGTGGCTCCCATCCTTCCCCTTCAGTCTCACTATCCTTCTCTTTGCACTTCTTTCTTCACTTATGTACCTGTAAAAGGTTTTGTTCCCTTTACTCACTGATTTTGTGATGTGCTGTTCTGTCTGAGCTTTGGCTTCCCTTACTGACCTCCCTGTCTCCCTTTGCTGTGTTGTTTTGAGCATTTTCTAATGTTTTCTTGTTCCCTTGCTCAAAGTGGACTAGATGTTCCTACGGAAGTTACAATGTTGGGGCTTACAGACTCAGTTTATTGATGTATACAGACTGTGCCTCTGTTCTTCATTGCTGGGGGTCTTCTTATTTTAGGGGATGTTCTTTTCTCTCTTTTTTTTCACCTGTCTACCCTCATAACTGTAGTTGGGGGGGACTTGGCAAAGTTATTATTGTGTCAGGTTGGTAGCGCTGGTTGTGGCTTACTAATTGAAGCCGCCTTCATTTAATAGCCGCCCCCATTTAGAAGCTGCAGCTGAAAAGAGAAAAATGCAATAGAAGCCTCGACTTATAAATGGTGAAATACGGTACTCACTGAAGCAGGGCACAGGACATGCAAGGGCACCAGGGAACAGGCACTGGACAGGGGGCACGGGCCGATGGATGCACACCTGATACAGAGGCCAGACAGGAAGGGGCAGCAATGGCCCACAGTGGGTGGGGGCACAGGGGATCACACACAAAAGGGGGTACAGCCACAGTGCAAGCAGGAATGCCATCCAAACTGGAGGATGTCCGGCCAATACATACAGAGCCAACAAGGCAAACCATTGGCTGTGCATGGTGGCTACATCTATTGCAGGGACAAGGCTGGCCCTGAAAAGACATATTGGCGTTGTGCTGAGGCACACAGGTATAGCTGTCTTGCCTGCCTGCACACCATACAGGAGCATAACCATGCTCCCAATGCAGCGGACGTTGGAGTGCACCAGGTACTGGGGATGCTACAGGACAGGGTGAGGGGGTCGATGGACAGTGCTGCACAAGTGGTTGTGGCAAGCACCTCGGGGTTACCAGCAGCTGTTGTAGGTTGACTGCCAGTGGTACACTTACTGCAGTGGACCATACAGCACATACGACATGTGGCACAGGGGTGGCACACAACACCAGCCACAGTCACCGACCTGGCTATACCAGCCAAGTTCACCGTGATGGGGGAAGGGGACTGATTCCTGCTCTATGACAGTGGCCAGGAGTGGGACCAGATTGTGATCTATGCCAGTGATTGGGGTCTGCAGCAGCTGGCGGACCGCCCTGACTGGTTTATGGATGGAACCTTCAGGGCATGCCCAACACTGTTCAGGCAGTTCTATACCATACGTGCCATCCAGTCAGGTGCAGTCCTGACAGCTGTGTATGCCCTCACCTGCACCAGGAGGGCACAAACCTACATGTGGCTGCTGGGCCAGCTATGCCTTTTCCATCCGTCACTCGCCCCAGCCACTGTGCTGCTCGATTTCAAGCATGCCAGCTGGTGTGCAGTGTCAAACACCTTCCCAGATGCCATAATCAGGGGCTGCTTCTTCCACTATTCACAGGCCATCTGGTGCAGGATACAGGAGTGCCCTGAGGTCCTGCTCCCATACTCCATGGACCCAGACCTTGCCCTCCACCTCCGGATGCTACTGGCATTGGCATTCATACCACCTGCTGATGTGCCAGCAGTATTCCAGGAGATGCAGAAGTGGGAGTATATGGTGCAGAACAAGGAGGTACTCCAGATGATCCTCTACTACTATGAGGACACCTGGGTTGGTCGCCCCAGCGCCCGGTCCAGCCGCGGGGATGCAACATTCCCTATCAAGCAGTGGAGCTGCCATGCAGCAACTGTCCAGGGCCTGGCCAGGACAAATAATGTGGTGGAGGGGTGGCACCAGGCATTTAATAGTAAGGATCGGTGTGTGCCACCGCAGTATCTGGCAGCTGCTGGACTGCCTCCGTGAGGAGGAGCAGCTGGCCATGGTTCACTCAGAGCAGTTGGTGTCAGCATCAGGGGTGCCACATGCCCAGCACCACTACTGGGACTTTAACACCTGAATTGCCACAGTGGTCACCGTATATGACACCAGGAGCCATTACGACTATCTCTGTGGGCTGGTACACAACTTCACCTTCCATGTGTGACCAGCCATGGCCTGGTAGTGCTAGTACACACCATGTTCTGCCACCTGGGGACATATTCCTGTCCCTGTGCATCTGTGCCTGCATGCCTCAGGCTCCTGGCTGGCTCCATGCCCAGCAGTTGAGTGGTGCCACCCTGTACGGGCACCCACTCCCCCTTCCCTATTCCCTGTAGTAGCTCATTTGTTGCACATGCTCTGAACAGTTGCCCATTGATGTGTTTGCCCTTTCTGCACACACGCCCTTTACGTGTGTTCACCCAGATTGTGTGGACACCTTTCCCGCAGTCTCCAGCTGTCAGTCGCTCTGTGGGGACTCACCCTTGGGGAGTCACCCACATCATATAAATCCATTTAGAGCAGCAGTCAGTGAAGACCTGCAGTCTTGTCGAGATGTGCACTTGCAGTCTGACAAGAAGTTTTCTTTTCATTTTGTAGCAGTGGTGCAAGCGCAGCTTTATGTGGTTCTGTGATAATCCACTGTTAGTGATTGACAGGTGGTGATAAACCATGCTTTTGCATGGATTCTTGCCAGCTGTCAATCACTAACCATGGAATATCCCGTTTTGAGAAGTCTTGTGCTCCCTGAGTTATTGGCATTAGCCATATAACATATAATTGAAACTTTAATGATGTTTGATTCTATCTACCTTGTATTTGATGATGTGATGTACTATAAATTGTAACAGTTTTTATTTCTATACCAAGGCATAGTTGAGAAAAGGGCTTTACAACCTAGTCCACTTTATCTGGTTAAATCAATCATTCAATAAGTAAATAACTAAATAAGTGCTTTCAGACCTCCACTTATATTTAAACACATCTAAATGTCTTTTTTTCCATGAAAAATGCCCCACTAGTAAAGAACTAGGGAAAGTAGTGAAAATCTTTGAAATGCAAGCTGAATTATGTTTAAAAAATGTTCTAACTTAAAATGTTTTCCCAAGACTCCAGAGTTAAGTCATGTACTGTTACTGTGCATATGTGCACCTGCTGCAGCTTAAAGGAATAACAGCTTGTTGTCTCCCTGCAGTAAGCTGTTGATGTCATGGTACATCAGTCCCTGTGGCTCAAATTAATGATTTTGCAGTCTATCCTTTCCTGTCACGAGGCATAGCATTCTTGCTAACTTACTTATCTCTTGTACCTGTCCATACCTCTCAACTGTTATGAATTCAGCATTGTGCTACACATTTCTCATGCCCAAAGATAATATATTTTTCATTCATGGATTCAAATACATTTTAAATATACCATAACTGGTCCATTTTTGCTACATTGAAACTATCTGGAACTGAGAGAAAATAACTGTGTGTGTGTGTGTGTGTGTGTGTGTGTGTGTATGTGTGTATATGTGTGTGTGTGTGTGTGTGTGTGTGTATATATTTATAAAATGGGTAGGGAAATTGCCTGGAATTTATTGGAGAATGAGCATTAAATGATCATGCTTTTATCAGAGCATGACCACACACCTGCACCTTTACCCTCTTCCAAAACAATTTTGCCATTTTATAAGATAGATAACCCACTCTGAGATATGTGGTCACGCTCTGATATGCACACACCTTGGGTGGTTTATGCACTTGGCCTGTGGTCTCGTGTGTAGCAACGCACACCAAGGTGTGCTTATATCAGAGCATGACCGCACACCTCAGAGTGGGTTATCTATTACATATATATATATATATATACACACACACACACACACACACACACACACACACACACACACGTGTGTGTGTACATGAATATCTGTCTCTATATCTATATCTACACCATGGAAATGCAAATACATTTAGAAGATTAAAGCTGTTACTTTCACTGAAGATATAGCTACTGTGCAAATAGCAGTTGAAATCATGTTATTTGCACAGTAGCTGGTCGGGTCGCGAGGGCAGGAGTCCCAAGCCCTCCCCACAGCCCACACACAAGCCTGAAGGACAGGACGACTCCCGGAGCAAGCTGAAGTCTCAACACGCAGAAACCGGAGGTCGGATCGCGAGGCAGGAGTCCCAAGCCCTCCCACAGCCCACACACAAGCCTGGAAGGACAGGACGACTCCCGAGCAAGCCAAGTCTCAACGCTGCAGAAACCGGAGGTCGGTCGCGAGGGCAGGAGTCCCAAGCCTCCCCACAGCCCACACAAGCCTGAAGGACAGGACGACCCCCGAGCAAGCCAGTCTCAACGCCAGAGAAACTGGAGGTCGGGTCGCGAGGGCAGGAGTCCCAAGCCTCCCACAGCCCACACACAAGCCTGAAGGACAGGACGACCCCCGAGCAAGTCAAGTCTCAACGCTACAGAAACCGGAGGTCGGGTCGCGAGGCAGGAGTCCCAAGCCTCCCCACAGCCCACACACAAGCCTGAAGGACAGGACTACCCCCGAGCAAGCCAAGTCTCAACGTGCAGAAACCGAGGTCGGGTCACAGGGCAGGAGTCCCAAACCCTCCCCACAGCCCACACACAAGCCTGAAGGACAGGACACCCCCCGGAGCAAGCCAAGTCTCAACGCAGAAACCGGAGGTCGGGTCACAGGGCAGGAGTCCCAAGCCTCCCCACAGCCCACACACAAGCCTGAAGGACAGGACGACCTCCGGAGCAAGCCAAGTCTCAACGCAGCAGGTAGCCGTGTTCTTTCTGCCTGCAGCTGCTTCCCTGTTCGGAGGAAAAGCTCTACCACGCCTCAGTTTAAACTTGGCGCCTTTTTTATTCCTCTGTACTGCCATAGACCCTACGTGCTGGACTGCAACCTATTGCTACAACCTATTGCCACAGTATAATCATATGTATTTTAAGGGAGTGTTCTGCCTCCAATCCTTTACTTCTGCAATATTAATATTTGCCTAAACGCAGGGGTGAGTTACTGTAGTGTTTTTTTTTGTTTGCTTTTTTTCTTCTTTCTTTTTGTTTAAACCGGACCCCCGACTTGCGTTTTCCACCACGCCTACTCTCCTTGCATACGGGAGGCTAACTTGTATATTATCCCAAGGCATTTTGACTTGTTTCACAAATAGGACGCTCCACCCTCTAGCCGCATTACCTTACTTAAGCCTCTTCTTTTTTCTGCAGAAACCGGAGGTCGGGTCGCGAGGGCAGGAGTCCCAAGCCCTCCCCACAGCCCACACACAAGCAAGCCGAAGTCTCAACGCGCAGGTAGCCGGTGTTCTTTCTGCTCTGCAGCTGCTTCCCTGTTCGGAGGAAAAGCTCTAGCCCCGCCTGCGCTACGCGCAGGCTCCCCACCGCCCCACCACCACCCTTGGTCAGCTTTTCTTATATAGTGTGGTGTTGTTGCTACCTGATAGGTTCACATATTAGTGTGGTAGCTCGTGAACCAATCAGCCCACTTTCCCACTAGTCCCTTATATTTCCCAACCACTAGTGGCCACCGTTGAGCATTCTGTCATCTCCTTCCTCTACTCCCAAGAATAAAAAAAAATGCAATCTCACTGCAAGTTTCATCACGCTTTGCATAGCCTCATCCTCCCCCCTCAGTAAACCCTACCCTACCTGACCCCCTGTCACCTCTCACCCCAACCCCAAAGCCAACACCCCATTCCTCCTCAGCTCCAGCTAGTCACCTCCTCCACCAGGGCTGCAACTGGCCCCTGGGGCCTCTATCCTCCCCTCCTTCCACACCACAACACCGCCCTATTTTCCATCTCCACTCTGCCCCTAAGACTAACCCCACTCCAGCATGTCGCTCCACCCGAAGGGGCGCACCAATTAAGCTCATGCGCCTATTAAGACACGCCCTGGTTTTCCTACTGCTCTTAGCAGGGGACGTTGAACAGAACCCTGGCCCACAGGCACCCACAGCTGCCCAACCAACGGCGCCTCCCACACACCTCCCTAAAGGCCTCAAAATCGTGCATGTTAATATCTGCAGCATCCTAAATAAAATAGCTGCCCTCCAAACATTTGTCCTCGCCCTTCACCCAGACATCGTACTCATCACAGAGTCTTGGCTGAAGCCCCACCACCGGGACGAGGAATTCTCAATACCCGCTTCTCACTAATCCGCCAAGACAGGCAGGGATGAAGAAGGTGGTGGCACTGCCATGTATGTTGCCTCAAACCTCCAGTATTCTGTAATTACCTCACTAATACCCTTAACAAACATAGAGTCCCTCCTGATCAAACTCACCCTACCCCACTCTGTCCCTATTTACATATCTGGAATCATATTGCCCACCAAACACACCGTTAACCAACATCCTCGAACACCTTGGCAGCCTGAGGACCCTCACCAAGGGTGGCGAACTCCACATCCTCGGTGATTTCAATCTGAACTGGCTGGGAAGTGCAGCTTCAAAAACACGCAGCCAAGTAAACGCTCTAAACTTGCATCAGCAGATAGGGGAACCCACCCGCCTAAACCACAAGTCAAACAATCACTCACTACTGGACTGGGCACTCACTACCCACCCACATAGGATACGCAATGCAGGCCTCCTACCAGACTCTCTTAGCGACCACCATATGATCTATATAGTGCATAAAATCTTCCATCCCCTGGCTCCCCCACCCCGTCTGCTGCACTGCAGGGCATACAATTCCCTTGATCTCTCCTCATGACTCCTGTTCGGCTCTGTCCATCACTGACTGGTCTCCCATCCCATATGCCACTACCATGGACGAGGCCCTGAGCTACTTCTCTTCAATCTTCCTTGCTATCTGGGACCTATATGCCCCGTTACGGAGATCCAGAGTAAGAGGCTCACACTTGCCCTGGGTAACCTCTGAACTTATGGAACAGCTCCGTGCCAGGGACCGAGCATGGAAATTTTTCAAGGCCACCGGTTCTCAACCAGCCAAGGAACATTACCGGGCTCTCAGAAATGCCTGCACAAGACTCATCCGGCAGTCCAAATCAAACTACTTCAAAACGGCTTTTAATAAAAACCACACCCACCCTTCACAATTCTGGAAATCCATAAAATCCCTCCTCAGCCCCCAACCAAACCTCCCACCCCCCCCTCAACCTTGCAGGCAAAACCATAAACCCCTCTCTGGTTGCCACCGAGTTTAATGCCCTTTTCTCCGCTACCACTGCCTCCCCTCTCCTCCCACCCCATCCTCACCCTCCACCCCTGCTGTCCCCAAGGTCCCCCTGACCTCCTCAGTGCTCCCCGGCCCGCTCTCGCTCCGCCCGTCACCCCTGACCAGGTGTTGAAAACTCTTCACTCTAAACGCATCCAAGGAAAATGCCCATCGGGGCTAGATTCTAAAATGCTACAGCTCTGCCCCGGCCATAGCCTGCCCCCTAGCTATGCTCTGTAACCTGTCTTTTAAGTTATGCTCCGTCCCCACAAATTGGAAACAGGCCACTATTTTCCCCTTCCCCAAAGGTGGGGACCTTTCCTCCCCAACGAATTACCGGCCTATATCTCTGCTCCCAATCCTTGCCAAAATTCAAGAGCGCCTTGTCCTATCCCAGTTGCACACCTATCTAGATACAATCTCCTTTTTCACCCCTTTTCAGGCCGGGTTCAGAAAAAAACACTCCACCACCACATCCCTCCTTCGCCTCACCAACTCCATCCTCACAGGCATTGACAAAGGTGACATAACCGCAGCTATCTTTATTGACCTGGCAAAAGCTTTCGACATGGTCTCACACCGCCTACTATTATCCAAACTTGCCCAAACTGGCCTGTCAACATCTGCCCTCAGTTGGTTCCACTCTTACCTAACTGGCCGATCCCAAGCAGTCCGCATCGGTACGGCTCTATCCCCCACCCTCCCTGTCACCAGTGGCGTACCTCAAGGGTCTGTACTCGGCCCACTGCTCTTCTCAATTTTCTTAAGCGATTTGCCCTCTGTCTGCACAAAATCCGCGCATCCACATGTACGCGGACGATACGGTGCTTTTCGCCTCTGGCCCATCTGGTGCAACCGTATCAGCTTACCTCCAGAAGGATTTCGACTCCGTCCAACGCTGGCTGGAGAATCAACTCTTCCTCAACTCAAAAAAAACTGTCTCCCTCACATTCGGCTCCCGAGCAAAATTATCCCGGCTTACCGATGTGCCCACATTCTATACCTTGGATAGGTCTCCACTTGAGGCATGCTCCACATATCGTTACCTCGGCATCTGGCTAGATCAGCACCTGGACTTCTCTGCACATGTAGACGCACTGCAAAAATCACATCCCATGCTGGGAGCTCTCCACCGCAACAAACATTGCATCCCCTACCAACCAGGCAAGAAATGGTGCAAAAAATGATCCTCCCAATTTTTGACTCTGACATCATTTGCAGCGCGCCCCTTCACATCCTTAGCCAGGTTAAACCCCATTTCAACTCCTTCTGCCGGTTCGCCTTGGACCTCCCTCCCAATACCCATCACTGCAACCTCTACCGGTCCCTCGACCTCCGTCCTCCAAAATTGGCATTTGCTGCAGTGTTAGAATCACTGCTAAATTCTGGTCTCACCGCTGCCCTCCTATCTATCAACATCTCTAACCACCGCCCCCACCTACCCTACGACCTCAGAAACACTGACGCCAGGCTCCTTCACATTCCCACAGATCCACCGATCAGGTCAGGTAGCTTTAGTTTCAGACTGCCCAAACTATGGAACTCACTGGCAGCCGACATCAGACTCTCTACAAGCACTCCCAACATATGCCCTCCTCAAAGAGCATTTTGCTACCAACTGCACATGCTTTCCCCATCCTAAATAATTCCCTGCATGTCTCTTAACAGCTTCAGGCCCACTCTCTACTCAGCACTTTCTGCCACTGTCTTCTCTCAACTGCTGCTATAGATACGCCTGCCTACCCAAATAGTATTGTATTTCTAACCACACGATGTAAATGTGAATTTTTTTTATGTTTGTCCATGCTAATACAACACTGCCTGTTATACTCCTCATCCGTTTTCATTGTACCTTCCATATGCATCTCAGCTTCTGCATCCACCCTTCTGGACCACCTGATGCTAGCTGCAAATAACTCATGTGCTGAATTTTGTTCACTGTTGCTACCTGCTTACTTTTGCATGTACTGATTATTGTATTTTTGAATTTTTGTACTGCACTCCTGTAATCCCCTTACCCCAGGGCGCATCTGGAATCGAGCGGTACTCTGCTCAGTATGCCTTCCTGGTAAATCTCTTAAATAAATAAATAAATAAATAATAATAGCTACAATCTTTGCTTTTCATATGAACTGGCTTCTTGTGAGAAGCACATAAAAACAGTGGCACTGTCACTTTAATGATAATAGTAAAGGGCTCAGCTCATTAATAAAGTGTAAAAAATGAAAATCTGTAAAAAGATAATCTATTTACATAACAAGGCACATTTTTTACCTACAGAAGCCACATACACACACACACACACACACACACACAAAAATGGAACTCCCAATGGTATACATCAGATATCCCATGAGATAACTCCAATTTACATGTTATTTGGTTAAAAATGTTTAAGTTATTATGACTGTGCACTTGTAGCTGCGCCACTCTTGCAAGTGTGCACTAACATCAGCATTCCATACCAAATAACAAGCATATTTGAAGCTACCTCATAGTATAGCATATATATATATATATATATATATATATATATATATATGTATTATTATATGCAAAAAACTGCATTAATGCAACATTTAGGATTCCAGCTAAAAGTGAAAAAAAGTAAGGAAATAGTAGGGTTTCCAACCTAAGTATGCCCTCACTTAAATAAATCAGGGTTGGAGTCTTCCATGACACAGTCAACTCTAAAGCTCACCCCATTAGGTGTGCATGTTTGTAGAGTACATAGAATTGGGTGAGCTTTAGGGTTGACAATGCCAAGGAAGATTCCACCCTTGATTTGTTTTAGGGGCAGGGGTGTGGTTTTAAGGTTGGAAACCCTAAAGCCACATTTCCCTACTTTTTTTTGCTTTAGTCAGAACCCTAAATATTGCATTAACACAGTTGTTTGCAAGTAATTTCCTTGCTTTTTAAGATAGTATAATTGTATCCTTATTTTCCTGTTGGAGCGCAGGGCCTTCTAGGCCCTGCTGTCACATGCATCCATACATTTTGAGATAGTGTAATTATATCCTTATTTGTGTGATGAACTACAGGGCCAGGAGAGCCCTGCACTCCCATCCCTCCATAGATGTGGATATGTATGTTTATGGACAACAGCAACCAAATTGCCAACACAGCATTTTTATTACTACATCGCATGAAGCCGGTAGTAAAAATTGTGAAATCTCCACCAAAACATCATTCCATGCCATCATTACATTATTCTATGCTGGGGCATGAAAAGACATTTTGGGGAAGATTTGAAAAATGACAGCTGTGACATTCATGACATGCCATAAAGAAATGGCTATGCTGGTAATTTGGGGTTAACGTTAAAAATTAAGAAAGTTACGGGCAAGTGTAATGAAATGTCAACAGATGCACACAAGTTTGCCATTTTTGGCATATGTTGACACCAAATTTTCAACATACCCTTCTTATAAGCCCACTTTATGAACAAGTATGGTGAAAATTTTGAAATCCTGCTCAAAATGTGATTTCGCCAACTGACCGTGAAATTGCCTTCCGGGCAGGATACTCAAAATGACACCAACATCATTCATAAGGTGGGGTGCTGAAAAGGGTATATTGAAAATGTGGTGTGAAAATATGAACAAATGCCAAAGTTATGCACCAAAGTTGAAAACCCCATTGAAATACATTGAACTGCACTTATCTAACTTTCTCATATTGTAGTCGTTGGTTCCAGCAGCAAGACATCTCTCCAGTAGAATAGTGGATCTTCATTGTAACAGCTGTTCAGGTGAGTGAGGGTGTGTGGGGGTCTGCGAGGGATATGGGGTGGTGGGTGCTGAATGGGAGGTCAGGGTTGGGGGGCTGCGATCAGTGATGGACAGTTTTTTTTACAGAAAAAAGGGAAGATATAGAGGGACTATTTTCTATATTACAGACCTGCCATGCAATTGGTGGGTGGGTGGGTTCCACTAGACACCATGGAAACTAAAATAAAGAACTACAGGGACAGAGATCAGACAGGTGGGAAGGTGGCATTAGACACCAGTGAAATGTCAATCAGAGGTTGGGGGCTGCCACTGGACACCAATGAGACAAATACTACTGGGATGTTAATCAGAGGGAGGGGTGCCACTGGACACCAATGGAAACACTAATTATTATGGGACAGTGATCGGACAATGGGGGGCACCACTAGACACTAGGGCAATTAATAAATAACTACCGGGTGGTGATCAGAGGGTGGGTGAGCCACTAGACACTAGGGACAAATAAAAAAAGGACAAAAGAGGAAAAATTGTATATGGGGTGGCATTTGGGGGGGTACCACTGGACACCAGGGACATTAAAATATTAAAGGGTGACAATCATCAGAGGGTGGGGGTGGGGTACCACTGGACAGCAGAAAAGTCGAAGAAATGTTGGAAATGGCACAGAAAAGTTTTTTTCATTTCAAGAAATTCTTTTCCATATGAAAGGCAAAGAGCAAACAGAAAAGGATTTCTGGAAACAAAAAAAGAATCAGACAAAAACTAAGTCTAAAATCCTTTTCTGTGCTAATAGATCCATTTTCATTTCCACAAAACTATCAAACAAAAAGAGATCCATTGTCACAAAAAAGGATTTCAAACTTAGTTTTCTTCCAATGCTTTTTTGTGCCAAGGGATCCTTTTTTGTGATTCCTTTTTCATGCAAACGAAAAAGGACCATGTGTCACGAAAAAGGATTTCAGACTTAGTTTTTTTCTGATCCTTTTTTCATGCCAAGGGATCCTTTTTTATTCAAAGGAAAAAGGATCCTTTGACATGAAAAAAGAATCGGGGGGAAAAATCAAGTCCCAAATCCTTTTTTGTGACATGTGATCTTTATTCCTTTGAACGAAGTAGGAATCACAAAAAAGGATATTAGTGAGTCACAAAAAGGATTCATAATTATTAAAAAAATACATTCTGCAGTAATTTTCAAAGCAAATAAGTACAGAATTCTCCTAAGCCCTGATGAGTAAGATACATGTCTTGGTGTGTGTGGACAATGTCATTTTTTGGTGTTTTGAAACATTTGTTGTTGAGAAAAACAGAACACAAGATGGTGGAAAAGAAAAATTTTTTTCTCACAAAAAAGGATTGTCCCCTAATGAAAAATAATCTTTTTTAATGAAGCATTTTTTTTTCATTCCAGGAAGCTATCCTGGAGAGTAACATTCCCTTTGAAAATAATGGGAACTTTAAATGTTTAATAACTTTGGAATGGATTAATATTCTTTCACCAAACAAGTGAAAGGCACTTTTGTGGGACAAGACCTTTCTACTCTGAAAAGTTTGGATCACAATTCTGAACCATCTGGGTGCGTCACGCTGACATAAAACAGCGAAATATGGGAACTTTTTCTGTTTTTCACTTTGTGCAGCTCAGAATCCACACATTCAACCAGAATAAAACTTGGCATCATGTTACTAGACCTGCCCCATGAAACTGTGCATGTAAACTTTCATGCCAATCTGTTGAATGGTTGCAAAGATATTAAAGTTCAAAATTTGAGGTTTGACATAGAAAGACCTAAAAACTGCATTAATGGACTAGTTAGGGTTCAGCTTAGGCAGAAAAAGTAGGGAAATGTGGCATTAGGGTTTCCAACCCTAACTCCCTATTCCCCACCCAAGAAACCAAAGGGAGAAGACAAACAACCACAGATAGCCATCACCGGGTAAGACAAACAACATACAATTCTTTTCCAATGACACAAGAGACATCCATTATCATGGTTCAGTGCTTCTGTAGCCAGGGATACACATGCACACTTCAACACATACACAGCCACTTCAGGCTGCAGAACAGGAGTACCTGAGAAAAAATGTATATTTGCAGGAAATTTTGGTCTCAGTGCAAATATGACAATGATTGGCATATCTCAATGCAGTATTATCATTTTCTGTCATTTGTAAGCATTGGCATCAGGATAGTACTGCAATTCTGTACAAATATAACAAACATTTGTGAATATTTAAATGACATTAGGACAATAAATAAATCAAAAATCCACAGACAGCTGAGGTAGTACAATGCTTTATGGATATATTCATGCTGATACAATAATGCTGGAGGTAATAACAAAGCATTTTTGTAGGCATTAAACTGAGATGCAAAGAAATCTCTGAAGAGAAGTAGGAGGAACAGTTCCTGAGGAGGGAAACATGGCCACTGGAGTACTCTGACTAGCAACCTTGTTGTCAGAGTTTTTGCTTTTTCACTTTTCTTATTCTTTTAAGTGAAGTTTGTAACTTAGGGCTCTGTAGTGAGATAGATTGCTTTTCCTGCACTTTTGTTTTGCAGACCTAGTTAAAAGTTCAGCACTAAAATCTTCAGCACTGGTTTGCAGCCCTAGTTTAACTTCAGTGCTGAAATCGGTAGCACTGATGTATATGTGTGGCATGTTACGTGAGCTGCATCTGTGAGTTCCTTGATTTCTTTAATACAAATATTCAGGGGGATTACCATGCTTTACATTTACCCTGGCAGGAGCTGATGCTGAGGGTGAGAGTCTCAGAGTGGTAGCTGGAGAATGTACGTGAAACTCTATGTTCATTGATGATGGTGAGAGAGCTGGCTGTGTACAGTTTAATTCCATTTGGGGAGGAATGGTGATACTGACCCCAAACCTACTGCTGTTGCTAGTAGAGTGCTTTTTATGTTGGCACACTTGCGCAGCCAACATTTTGTGGTAGTGCAGCTTTGGAGGCATGGTCACTGTTGGGCGAATACAGGGCACGGACTAGTAGGTGCGTCCCTCATTCCCCAATCAGCCTGCATGCCGGCACCACACCATGCATACATAATGTGGTGAGCACATCTAAGAAAAGGTCTGCTGCAATCTGAGCAAAGCTCATCGGATGCAGCGGACCTTCCCTGGACGTGCTCGCTAACATTATAAGCATGGCAACACAGTGGCCACCAAACTGCTGACTTCGGGGGGTACTCAGTCCCCCAGTTGGTTTACCTCACCCCTCTGTATGTGCTGATGGGGGAGCCCACTCCCCATTGGCATAAAGCACCCCCCCATTTGTTAAATGCAGAGGGGGTGCCCAATCCCCCTCAGCTTGGCCTCCCCCCACTTTCTTTGTGTGCCAACGGGGGTGCCCAATCCCTGTCAGCATAAATTCCTCCCCCTCCCATTGTGTTGTTTGCCGACAAGGGTGCCTGATCCCCTGTTGGCTACAGACCCCCCAAACAGTTAGGTGGCACTCTGGGAGCCCACCCCAGTGTGCCAAATCTCCTACAAGAAAAAAAACTGTCCCTCGATGTTCTATTTATTTTTTTACCTGCAAAATGAAAACGGTCCCTCATAGTCTCCCTGCCCCCACCCGCACCCACCCTCTGTGCACCCTGCCTCCACACCCCTCACCCCATACTTACCTCCGGAGTCCAGCACGACCATCTTCGGTGGACCGGGAAAATGTCTGCACTCTTCAAAGCCGACCACGAACTGAGGAAATGCTGGTAAGCTGTATAATGGAATAAATAGGGTTTTTTTCAACTTTGATGCATATCTCAGGCATTTTTGGGAATTTTGGCCCCAAATTTTCAACATGGGGTTTTTGGGACCCCTCCTCATGAATTCTTGCACTGTTATGGTGTTACTCAGTCCTGAAAGGTGATTTCGCAGTCACTGCACAGAATCACCTTTTGGGACTGAGTAACAAAATGACAGTGCCACTGTTCATGAGGGGGGCTCTCAAAAAGCCTATGTTGCAAATTTAGTGGGAAAAATCCAAAAAATTACTGTTTTACGAGCTTGCGTTGCACAGTTGCTACGCACGCTCGTAAGTTAGTGAACTCACAATATTTTCATGCCAGATTCTCAACATTGGCATTTTACCACACCTTCTTGTGAACTGTACAGCTGTCATTTTTCACATCCTGGCCAAAATGTGTTTTCACGCTTCTGGCGCAGAATAGCGCAGTTGCTGTGGGAAATCAGTATTTGGGAAACATTATGAAAATGACAGTGACACTGTTCATGAGCAGAGGTCCTAAAATGCCTGTGTTGAAAATTTGGTGACCATACTCCATAAAATGACTGTGTTACGAGCATGCATTGCTCAATTTGCATGCATGCTCATAAGTTTGAAAACTTATAATATTTTCACTCCAGATTTTCAACAGTGCCATTGTTCTGCACATCCTAATGAACAGTACAGCTGTCATTTTTCACATCCTGACCAAAATCTGTTTTTGCAGTTCCTGTGCAGAATAGCGCGGTCGCTGTGGAAAGTCCATGTTCGAGACACATTATGAAAGTGACAGTGAAACTGTTCATTAGCAGATGTCCTAAAATGTCTATGTTGAAAATTTGGGGACAAAAGTCAATAAAATGAGTGTTTTACGAGCATGCATTTCGCAGTTTGCACGCATGCTTGTGACTTTGTGAATTTGTAATAGTTTCACTCCAGCTGTTCATCATTGGCATTTTTCCCTGCCTCCTTATGAACAGTACAGCTGGCTGAAATGTGTTTTCACACGTCTGGCGCAGAATTGCATGGTCGCTGTGCGAAATCAATTTTTGGGACTGTTTGAGGAAATGACGGTGACACTATTTATGAGCAGAGGTCTTAAATTCCTATGTTGAAAATTTGGTGCCGAAAGTCCATAAAATGATAGTCGGCCCGGTGGCGCTGAGGGTTGAGGCGCTGGATGCCACACTTCTCGTCACGCCGGTGATCTGGGTTCGGGAACGAGCCCGGTCTGCCGGGGATCGGCAGGGGAGAGAGAGGATTGAGCATCCGGAGGACTGCTCTTCTCTCTCGGGGAGGGATCCAGGGGTAGCCCTGCTCAGCAGCGGCCCTCGGTGGAGGCCGGAGGCACTGCAGCACACAAGGGCTCACAAATAGGGTTGATGCTGGGTGGCTATTTTCTGGACATGGGTGGGAGCACTCACATTGTGGGCTGTACAGCATTGCATGTCCCATGTCTGGGGCGTAACTAAGGAAAAAAACCCTGCCTCATGGATAGGCAATGGCACCTCCACTCTCCTGACCACACTCCACTGCTGGTTCCACTCCTCTCCTGGGCCGAGCCTAGCCTGGCCTAAATTCTAGATAGAGCACCCTGGGCAGATGGGGCGGCCCTATCTCGGGGGGCTCAGAGCCAGGGGGATAGCCGGGCTGGTGCCAGGAATTAGGAGGCCTCTCAGGCATGGAGGTAGAGTTGGGGGCCTTGGAGGATGCCTGAGAGAATTCCACGAGATGGAGGTATAAACAAGTAAAAAAAAAGAGTCCATAAAATGACTGTGTTGCAAGCGTGCATTGCACAGTTTCCACACACCCTTGTAACTTCGTAAATCTGCAATATTTTTATGCCACATTTTCACTACTGGCATTTGTGCACATCTCCTTATCAACGGTCCAGCTGCCATTTTTCACAGCCTGCCCAAAACGCATTTCCGCAGCTGTGGTGCATAATGGTGTGCTAGCTGTGGAAAATCATGTTTTGGGACACATTAACAAAATCACAGCGCTATGCATCTCTAGCTCTGCCACTGCCACTGCCAAAGCCAGTGCGACAACATTCGGCATTGACAAATGCTTGTTTTTATCTCCATTCTTGCTGATGGTCTAATGCACTGGGTGAGAGAGTCTGCACTGGGGAAGAGAGCCAAGTAGAACTTGACATTATTGGCTATTGTTGGGAGAACTGGCCATGTGGTTACTTTATCTTAGGATGTGAAACTTAGTAGGGATTCCTAACCTGCTGTTGTCTAGTAGTAAGGTTTTTTTTTTTTTTTTTTTACTATTTGCGTTACTGTCTTGTGTTGTGCTTGCCTGAGCTCAGCAAGGATGTGTTGGTGAAATGCAGTTGGCATTTCCTAATGCAGCCTACCTGACAGTTTAATAACTGCATGCTGCAGGACTCTGCCTGAGTTCCAGTTCCAGCCTGTAAAGATTCCCAAGAGGATTGTGGTTGTTAACCCAGGGCTGTTGTGTGGGGCTATTAGCCTTGGATTAGTTCTAAATTGTGGCCCAATAGTGATATATTGGGCTTTTGGATGGTAGTCTGCTAGCACAGTGAGATAATTATTTTTTGGGACACTTTTTATAGTTGCACAGCAACAGCTATGCTGATACCTTATTGACAAATGCAGAGGAGGCTGTGGAGGTGTGGCCAAATACCAACTGCACCACAGCTGGCTCCTTACACCGAGTGGAGTTGAAGCACATCCCTCCACTTCCTCTCCTTTCACTACAGTGCACTTCCTTCCTGTCCCTCCTCACTATTTTCTTGCTCCAAAACAAACTTTTTGAATACTTGCAAAGGTGCTGATGTATACAGAGAGTAGGCTCTGGGGGCATGGCCAAATACTGAACACACCACAGCTGGCTCCTTACACCGAGTGGAGTTAAAGCACATCTATCCACATCCTCTCCATTCACTACAGCATGCTTTCTTCCTCCCCCCCACCACATTATTTTCTTGCTACTAAACAAACTTTTGAATGCTAGCAAAGTTCAGTCAATATTATTGTTTCCTTGTGCAAGAACATGCACATGAAAGCTGTTGCCATATGCTAGTAAGAAATTTCTGATGCACCAAAACCTTGCAGTGTCAGGTAATGTATTTCAAACATGTTCAAAGTTTAAATGAATCAAAAAGCCACAAACATCTGAGGTCGTGAAGTGCTGTGTAGATATGTACAAAGTGCACTAAAGTGCCAGTACAATTAAGGGCAATTATATCACAGTTTAAATTGTAGAAGTGCAGGGATCGCTGATGTGCAAAGCTGTAACCTGTGCAAAACATAGCAGAAAGTTTTAAAGTTTGATAGCAAAAGTGATTGGCATAGGCTGTTTAAAAGCTGGTAGCTTTCAGAAGCAGTTCCCAAATATTTTTAGCCAATTATAATAATGGTGAGAAAATACTGCCTATTTAATTCCGACCTGGACTTTGCATGACAACCAGAAATGTGGAGATGTCAGGACTCATTTCTGGTCAGAATCCTTACTTAGGTGAAAACCTAGTGAATGCAGAAAGTGTGGTTTCTGACTTCAGTAGTAGCGTTCAATTAATAGAGGGTCTGATGAAGAGTTCACACTTGACACTGTCACCATGACTTATTACATGTTAGGCGTTTTTCTTGTGTGAGTACTGGTATTAGTTTGTACTTAGAAAAAGTTTTTTCCTCAGTCTATCTGGTAGCACTGTTTCAACTTCAGTGCTTGCCATTTAGCTATGTTTTGTCAGACATTATTCTGGCATGAGTGCCAGTATCAGTTTGTACTCAGAAAGTTTTTTCTTCAACTCTATTTGGTAGCATGGTTTCGACTTGTGTGTTTCTGCCTTGCTAGCATCATGAACTGCTATAACATGTCTGTTTATTAAAATGCTCTGCATTTTGTTGCAACCTTACCTTGTAACCAGTAGTAACAATCTGTAACCCGTTAATTATGTAACCATTTTATTATGCACACAACTCGTGTGAATCTTGTCTTGTCTCTGTATTATTATTGTCTCTATTGTTTCATATCATCCTTGACAGGGCCTCCTTCTAAATGAACATGCTCAATGGAGCTTTCCTCTGAATAAACTTGAACTCGAACTTGAGTGTGCCATTTAGCCAAGTTTTCCACCTAGAGTGATCTGGGGAGCTACCAGGTTCAGTTTTTATTAATTTGAATTAAATAGGTAGTATTATTTTCCTTTATTATAGTTTGCTAAGAATATTTGCAAACTGCTTCTGACAGCAACCAGCTTTTAAACGATATATGCCAATCACTTTTACTATCAAACTTTAGACATTTTTGCTATATTTTGCACAACTTACAGCTTTGCACATGTGTGTTCTCTGCACTTTTACAATTTAGACTATGATACAATTGCTTTTATTTGTATCAACTTACCTTTGGCACTTTAACATACTTTGCACATATCTGCATGACATTTTACTGCCTCAGCTGTCTGTGGCTTATAAAAGACAGACTGATTCATTTATTGGCTCTGAACATGTTTAATTTGAATATGTTTCCTGAAACTGCAAGGTTTAAGTTCATCCGATGTTTCTTAGTAGCGCATAGCAACAGCTTTCATGTACTTATTACTGCACAAGGAAAAAGCAATATTGACAGAAGTTTGTTAGTATGCAAAAGTCTCATTCTTGTCTGTATGAAAGACTACAGTACAAACTATGAGCTTGCTACTGAGTGCTTTGAACTGATTGCACCTCTTCATGTTTGAACACTTGAACTTTGGAATAATGCTTTAATTGGGCTTTTGTGTCTGCTGTTTACATTGCATGCTATCCCAGAGCCCTTAAATCATGTTTTTGACTACCTGCTACCTATTGGGTGTCTTGAACCTACTGAACCTCTGCAATTGAAATCCCTGAATTTTTGATGAATGAGTCTAGTACTGAACTTTTCAGCCTGCTAATTAAGTGGTTTGCTACTAATATTGTCTGCCATTAGATGTTTACTGCTATTTGAACCTTGATTTGAAATTCACATAAACAGTTTCTAACACAGGAGTGATGCTTAGCCTGGTACATTCAGACATGACAGGAGGTATACTCCCCTAGCTGGTTTAGCACAGTACCTAGCATATGACTGTCCAGCTTTGTTTTTATGGACTATTGTTTTTATGTTTCCAGCAAGTAAATTAACTAGCGGGTGGCTCAGTACATTCGAGCAGACAGAGGTGTGCCTTGCACTAACTTGGTTCTAGCAGTATCCCCTTAAAACTCCTTTGACACCTTTCTGGTAATGTTGATTTATTGTGGTGACACCTTAGCAAACCCTGCATGTTATCTTCACTGTTTGGCACGCCTGTTGAGCTTATTAAGCAGTAGCATCTTGAATGTATTGCTTATTTACCATACAGGCTCCACAGACACAAATCTCCAGATATGCTTTAAGAGCAATGTACTACTTGTGATTTGCAACTTTTCTTAAAACAGATCCAAGTGTATCTAACTTCAAAGATAACCCTTGCAACATTGTATTACCTTGCTGTGTCTCACATAAGATATGTGTTGACTCTAGTGATATTCTTTTTTTGAGAGACTTTTTACTGTCTTTTGCATATATGCAGAACTGATTATACTGATACTATTGCCTGCTGCTGTCTTTTACAGTCTGGATTCAGTTACTGAGATCTTTTGTCTCAATGAGTATTATTGACAAATGCTTAATGCTATCCCTACCCAGTTCTTGTCAATCTCCTGTTTTTATGGCTGGACATTGAGAAATATGCTGATGCTTTGCTGACGTATACAGAGAAGGGGGCTCTGGGGGTGTGGCCAAAGCTGGATACTGAATGCACCACAGTAGGCTCCTTACACTGAGTGGAGTTGAAGCACATTGTTCTGTGACTCTTTCTGCATCCTCTCCATTTACTACAGTGCACCTCCTTGATCTCTTGCTTCCTCCACACTCTTTTCTTGCTCCAATTACAACAGTAATTAGTGAGCAAGGCATGATACACAGCTGGAGAGTGAGAAAGCAAGGAAGAAATGAGATTCAGTGATCACAGAGAGCCACAAACTGCTGCAAGTGAGTGAGATGTTTGGAGAAGACTGTAGAGTGCAAGCTGGGAGGAGGGGGTAGTGCTGTGGGGTAACAACATGGGGTTGTCAGAGAGAGGAGAGGGATTGTCTGAAGGAATGGGGATGGCACCACCTTTTTAGCTGGGGGGCATTCATGCAGGTTGGCACACCTAAATCGGAGGGAAAGAATGAGGCTGAGCCTTTCTGCCACCTCCTCAACATGGCAGAAGTGCGACGGGAGGTACATTTCTTTTCACTATTTGATGAGGGACTTCACTCACATGACAAACTTGCTGGGGCTGGAGTGAAACTTTACTCAAGCAAGAGTTCTGCATTTTTAGTTACAGGCAAGGCCTGCCCTGTCCTCCACTTGCTCCATCAATTAATGCTGCTTTCCTTGTTAGGCTGCAAGGAACAGAAGTTAATGTAATTAGGCTTAAGGATGTAAAAAAAACTCCTTGTTAGGTGTATGCTTGAATTTCTCTACCCTGTCTGTGCTGGTTTGGAGAATACGTTTGTAAAGCCAGCCCATTCCTATAAAATGAGAGTGAAATGGTGTGAGAGTGAAAAAGCTTTATGTTGAAAACCATCTCACCTACCACAGCCAAAATAATGATACAAATAAAACAAAACACAGCAGGTTTCTGTTAGTAGCCCTTCTGATCTTCCTTTTTTTGTTATCAGCCTAGAAGTTGCACCTAATATGATAAATGCATGGTGTGCTTTCAAAACAAATATTTTGTTTCCCACATCAATAGTTATGGTACACTGTGCATTTATAACCTAATCAGGGCAATGAAGGGGGAACTTGAGTTGCTTTTTGGCAGGTTGTAAATCACACTTTGTGTAATTTTCCTCTCAGTAGGGAAGTTGGAGGGGGGATAGAAGAAGCAGTGCTGATAAAGTTGTTCCTTTTTAAAATGAATATCTTGTAAGATTGCATTCATATAGGCTTACGTACTGGAGACATAAGTTCACTGCTGTCCAAGTCACTTTTGGAATGAGACACTCTCCAGAACCAAGTCTCATTCTTAAAATGAAAAGCAGTCAAATTGGTGTCTCTCTAGTTAATGTCACCCCTAATGGGGAGCTAGTTTCAGGGTAGTGGTTAAGAGCACTAAGCTGCAGACCCAGAGAACTGAGTTTGAATCCCACAGCCATCTCTTGCATACTGTGTGACCAACAGGATGCACCTGAAAACAAGCCTTGGTTTAGTTTGTTTTTCCTGGCCAACAATTGTACAATAAATAACAACAACAACAACAACAAAAACAAAACACACCATTCATTTCAATGTCGCAGTTAAAAATCTCATTCTTCATGTGGTCCGCATATTACTCAGTGTGATGTTCTGACCTTGACAGCTGTTTTTACAGCTGCATAGCAAGAGCTGTGATGACATCTTACTGGCGTATACAGAAAAGGGGGCTTTGGGGGTGTGGCCAGATACTAAATGCACTACAGCTGGCTGCTTACGTCAAGTGGAGTTGAAGCACAATGTTCTGTGAATCTTTCCACATCTTCTCCATTTTCTACAGCGTGTGCTTCCTAGGAAGACTATGTTGAAATGTTTGGGTCAAAATATTAATAAAACAAGAAAGTTATTAACGTGCATTGACATTTTTCAATGCTTGTTCATAACTTTGATAATTTCAACATTTTTAATCCAATTTTCAACATAGCCATTTCATTTTTCGAATCCTAGCCAAAATGTCTTTTCACATTTGTAGCAAGAAATGACACTACAGCTGAGATTTGAAAATTTTCACCTACAGGGTTTATGAGGTGTGGTCATAAGAAAACTATATTGAAAATTTAGGGTCAAAATCTCAAAAAAACAACAAAGGTATGAAGCAACATTGAAACTCTTCCACATTTACTCATAACTTTAGTATTTTTCCACATTTATACCCCGTATTTTGACCCACCTCATGAACAAGGCAGGTGCAATTCTTCAACTCCCCTCCCAAACGTGTTTTTGTAGCCCCTTTGTGAAATCACCTTTCAGATGGGATTTTAAAAATTCCACTTGTCTTAATCATAAGGTGGAGTAATAAAAAGACTAGTGTGTGTGTGTGTGTGCGTGCATGCACGTAACTATTCACTACAATCCAATCCACACATTAATTCTTCATCCTTTGTCAGATTAATGCATTAGCAGCCATTTTGGCTCTGACCAAAATTCATTGAGATATACAGAATGAGCTGACTGAGTATACAGAATATACGTTTCCTTCTGTTCCTTTTTACACCATGCAAGTAATAGATATCTTCTTTTCATGTTGTCTGTACTAGTTGTTTGGAACTTCACAATTTATCCAGCTTCATCTTCAGCATCAATTCTCCTCGTGCTCAGTGTTGTTTTAGATTTTCACCTTTACAACATGGAATAACTCTTTTGACCTGAGAAATCACCTTGTTTTAAAAAAAAAAAATGTAATTGTGATATTTATGGGGCTGGTCCAGTGGCGCTGAGGGCTGAAGCGCTGGACACCACACCTCATGCCACACTGGTGACCCATGTTCAGGAGTGAGCATAGGTCGCTGGGGGCTGGCAGGGGAGGAGAGGGATTGAGCATCCGATGGATGGCTCTTCCTCTCTGGGGAGGGAGGTCCACAACAGTCAGCATCCAACTGCCCCCTGGTGGATGCTGGGGGTTGAGAATGCACGCCGTACAGTGGGGCAGAGTAGGGGGAATACACCTGGATGTGGACGCGTGTGGACTCATTTGTGCTCATGCCCACTGGCGCCATTGCATGCCCTCTGACTCAGGGGAACAGAACAGGGAAATAGTGGCACCTACTGTGGCTTGCTGGCATCTGTGAGTGTTCACTGGATGCTGGCACCCGAACTGGATCCATTGTTGTGGGGAGTTAGGGGGCTCCCTGCCACCCCGCTGTGGGGGGTAAGCCACAGGGGTTGCTGCATGCCAGCGGTACTGGTCGAGATGGATGGTTGCTGGATCCCCCAATGGCAGGATGTGAGTCTAAGGGGGGGAGCAGTTAAGGTGGCCATAGGAGGATAAAAAACATACAAAAAAAATGTGATATTTATGTAGTGTTCATTAAATACCATTAGTGACCTATGACATTTCTTAACTTACTTTTTGCAACACAAGTAATAATCATGTTCTTGCAATTTATAAAGAAATAGACACAAAACAGTAGCGAAGTCTTAAAAAAAATATTACAGAAAAAATGCCAACTGAGTTAGTGCCAGATTGTTGCAGTGTTCCTGGAGAGGGCGGAAAACCAAGTACTAAAAAAAGTATGAAACAATAATTTCAATGAGAACAGTAAGTCATCTAATATATTTAAAACATAGATGGCTGCTTACTATATATGGTATAAAAAATAACTAACTATTTACAAGCATTTATGAAGGCATACTTGGAAAATTTTTCACTTAACCTCTAAATAAAGGCAGTCATGTAAACAAGTAGGAACAGCCAGCATATTAGGTAAAGTACTTACATGCTAATCAATTTTCTTTCTAAAATATTTATTTAAAACCTGTAACATTTTTTAACAACAAATGAAATTCAATTAACTAGATAGTATGTTTTTTGTATCCCTGGCTCCTACATCTGGACCCCCGCTCAGCTCACCGCTTCCCCCATCCCTAGTCTTCCCTCCCTGGATGGGGCCACCTGGCAGGTGCCCCCCCAGGAAACACAGTCACGAAGCCCTGGCTTGCCCCCAGTGCAGGGTCATCACAGAAGGGACCCCCCAATGAACCTTAGCTTGGTGGGAGGAGCGGAAGAAGAGGCGGGGCCATCGTTAGGTGCATGGCGATACTTTTTCCCATTTTTTTCCTTTGGGTGTGGATGAACAATGATGCCAGCATCCACCCCACCCCCATCATGTGTGGCACCAGCCATGGCAGTACCCCCAGCCTCTGTCAGAGGTCTGCATTGCACTGGACACTCTTCCCCCCTCCCTCCAGAGAAGGAGAGCAGTCCATGGGATGCTCAATCCTTCTCCCCCCAGCCAGCCCTACAACTCCTGGGTCTGTCCCCAAACCCAGGATGTCAGCGCTGCAGACTGACATCTTGCTACTGTGCTAGAGGACCGGCATCTAACTAAATAGTATTAAACCACTGTCATCTTTTTGTTTGTCTGTATAAATGTGTGCAGTCAATTAAAAGAATAACTATGTACAGTCATCTACACATACACAATTTGTATGACTCTGTCTCATAACTAATGTATACTGTAGTAATGCAACATATTTACACATAAACAGGTTTTCAGCATAAATGACATATTTACACTTCGGACATACTTTGATAGGAGACGGCAAACCATACACGTATGTACAGTTGCAACAATGTTATGTCTCGTACTCCGTTGCTTGACAAAGTCACATATGGATGTGTATTGAGTGCTATCTGTATTTTGGGGTGAAAGATCTACATGTGACAGAATTCATTATAATGACTGATTATGCACACAGGCCAGTATCTTCATAAGAACCCATGCAAAGTGAAACTACAGTATATCAGTATCATGAGTACAGCTATCCAGCCATTACTTGTAGAAACATTTTACAAAAATAATCATTTATGAGTCAGTCAGTAGTAAAATGCAAATGGAAATTATGTCAATGACATATGTGTGATGTCTGTCTGTACGTACCCTTCTTAACTGACAGGAATATTATTGGTAACTATTCTTCTGCAGATTCCACAAACTGCTTATTTTTAGGACAGCCGCATATGCATCCTTCAGCTTCCTTGGAAGTCTTTCCTTAAAGTTACATGTACAGTATAATCACTACATTCAATCTAACTGCCACTGTATCCAAGCCAAGTTACACAATCACCAGAATGAATCGAAGCTCCACTGTTGGAAACTTATTGTGTGAGCATCAAAATGCATATGTCCAAATATGTCTCTGCCTGCAATGAGGTCAGTTATTGGTGTCACAACTTTGACTCCCTGCAGTCAAATAATATGCTTTAATATGTTTTATTTGTTGAGTGCAATTCAAAAATCAAAGCGCTGTACATAGGTAAAATATTATATAAAACAGAACGACACAGTCTAAAATTATTTACAATACAAATTCAAATAAATCAGATAAAAATATCACTAAATACTAAAAGCTTGCTGAAACAAGTAGGTTTTTAGGCTTGCTTTATCATAGTATAAGCATGAGGTAGTCTGTAGAATGGGTCACTCTCAGTGATCGGGTACTGTTCCTGCCACACCTTGTGCACTCCCAGCCAGATTTAATACTGATGAACAACTGTATGAATTTTGACAGATGATTCACATGGGATATATAGAGAAATCCACAGCATGTCATTAGTCACTTCTCTGTTAACATTTCCACAGAGCAGACAAACATATCTGCTGGCATATTTGACTATAAAGTGCTGCTTTACTTGAATTTCTTCATCCTTCAGTTAGTTGATGATTGCCATAGTAAACTCTATTACATCTTGCTGAACGTTGTCAGCAAATGTCCTATGCTGGTCATAAGCTGCCACAGCTTGATACAGCATCAGTGATGGGAAAGTATTACTTTACTGTTGATTGACACTTACAAATTGCTTTAGTGAATCTGACAAAAGAGTTGATTTGGAAGCAACAAATTCAGCCATATGTAGGAACACCTGCATCACAAAACTGGCCTAGTAATTAACTCCAGTACTGTCGTCAAATGAGAACACTGAAGATAAATCAATTTTTTTTTTTTTCTGGAGGTGATCTTGTACCATCAGCTACAGTTGATCAGTTATCACCTCTTAAAGTGGATTAATCATGTACAGCACACCTCTTCATCTTCAATTTCTGTGACATCTCAGAAGACACATCATGCACTTCGTTATTTGCTAGTAGAATCAAAGACAGGTTGGGTTGATACAAAGTCTGCAAGAGATAGTACTCTACTGTACTCTATGATTAACTTTTTCTCAGCATGCATTTTATTATGTGCAGCATTGATAATGTACAATCCTGCTAGAGTTCTGATGCTTGACAGAACAACATAACTCATATTATCTTTGAATATGTCACTGCCTGTATTGATCATCAAAGCATCTAAAGTCAAATCTTGTGATTTGTGAATTGACACAGCATATGCATCACACAGTGGGAATTGTTTTCATGTTATGTAAATGTCTTTCACAAGCAATAATTTTACCAAGGATCTTTTAATGCTTGTGGGTAATCAAGGTTGTTAAATTTTACCACAGCCATTTCAAAAAATGTTCTCTGAATAGTGTACTGAAAGTCAACTAGTCCCCGATCCACATTCAGATTACAATTTAGCATAATGCATGCATTTTTACAGACTGTCAGAGTTGCCTCTAGATCAATTATCCTTGAGACACCTTCATTTAACTCTTTCAGGCAGTCAATCATCTTCAAGATCATTTTTGGGTTTTGACAAACTTCATTGACTGCATCAAGCAATGACAGTGCGACAGTCAGTTGTTGCTTTCTCTCCAGCATAATCTGATCAAACTGTGCACACTGTTTAAGCCTCAGCATCAAATGCACAATTTATGTTCTGTCACTGTATGGTGTGGTAAATACATTGCATACTTTAGGCATGGAATTCTCACCTTTGCCTATCACACATGTGCTCAGTATAGAGGCATTTGATGGTAACAAATTTCAAATCCAAGCCTCATCAACTAGAGATTTGTATTGTCAATCAACACTGTAATGCATATTCTGAAACAGTTCAACATATAGTACATGAATAACTCCCACAGGTTTATTCGACCAATACACCCAATAGTTTTTCTAGTTTCCTCAACAGTAGGTCTAGAAAAGACGTCCTTCACAACCACAGGTGCCAGTTGAAGTACAGTACAAGTCACATTAAACTGTTCCCTCAACTCACTGGTGTAGCATTGTTCAATGAGTTTCCTAATCTGCGCAGTGTTTAATTCAATTAATTAGTAAAAGGTTAGTATTGGTTTGCAACTAGCTGTTATGTACTATAAATTTTATTTTCAGCTGAGTGCTTATGAGTTTCATTTCAGAAGGCAGACTAAACAACTTTTAAGGAATGCTGTGATTTTATAAACAATGTCATGAAAATGCATTGCATACACATAGCAAAACAGCTACTGTTATTTAGTTGAATAGGCAGTGAAGGATGGTTGGAAAATAGTTAAAAGCTTCAACAGTTTGAGTTCCGACTGAAGTAGCATCACAAAAAAAAAATGCTACACCAGTGAGTTGATGGAACAGTTTAATGTGACTTGTACTGTAGTTCACCAAAAGAATGTTTTTGCCTCCAAATGCAACTTTATAATCTGTGCCAACAATCTCCTGTAGATGTACAGTAGATAAATAAAAGCAAGCAAAACATTAGAGCATACTGATCCCATCAATAATCAAGAGCTGTTTTGTCAAACATACTGCGTAGCTCACTTACAACTTCAAAAGACAACTTGTGGTACTCAGCAGTTTTCCCATGTTAAACAGGCAGCATAAAACTATGGTGTAAAGTCACTCCACTTATGTTGTATGCTGCAAGTCCAATCAGAGCTGTAACAATGGTAGACATTGGTACTTCAGTATGTTTTCTTATATTGGTCCTTTAAAAATGTTTGCCTGTCCCATCTGAATCCTTGATAAATATACATAATGGTTTGGTTTTGTCACAACAGCATTATGATGCCGAATACCATGCTTAATGGCACACATCACAGCAGTATGCACAACTTGCTGCTGTTGATTTAACTGCTGTTCAGTGACAGAGGTGTCAACATCAGAGTGGCATGCCTGTTCCATGGTGGTTCCAACCTCTGATATCAGTACCGTGGGATCATTCATGGGAAGAGGCACTCCCAGTGCATCTTCTCCTTCTGGATCACAGTTGTCATAAATAGTGACTGAAGTGTCATCTTCCAGTTGATCTTTAGCTTTTTTCCAGCTATTCCTTCTCCAATTCAAATATTTTTATGTATGAAACTAAACTAGCAGTTTTCATGCCTCTATAGCTTGAACAGAAAAAAGCAAGCACAATAGTAATGCTCCCTTGTCTCTGCAGATTTTAGAGTCAGTTAGCAATGATCAATCAACTAAGGCTTGCATCTTTGGACCAGACTTCCTTGCATGCCTGTAACTTAGTAGCTATCCTTTGCTGGTGTTAGCATAAGCTTGTGATCTGTCATCTGCACATTATGATATATTATATTATGATATATTCATTCATTAGTCTTAGCGAAATTTACTAATGGAAATTTACTGACCATGGAACTGCTGAGTGTGGAAAAGTACAGTCAGGAGATATGATAGAAGACAAGAATGCATTGTTTTCTGCTACTACAGTACAAGAACACCTAGGATTAGCTAGTTTGATATAAGGCAGCTGTACTTGGCAGGCAGGAGATACTGAAGCTGCACCAAGGAGAGTGTTTTTTTTTTTTACTATGTAAGAAACATGTTTGCCATTGCAAGTAGATAATGGAAGTTGAGATAACAGTACTAGCTATGAAAACTGTATAAATATGGGTCCTATTGTGGCATCCCTGTGAGTCAGAGCCCATTGTACATTTGGATGCTGCTCTCTGGTTCCTGGGGAGGTATGTTTTGTACTTTACTTGTATTTTAGCAAAGCTGATATTAGATGCTTTATACACTGCCTTGTGTGTTTCTCTCTTTATGATGTCATTACCCACCAAACTCTAATCAGGTACAAGCAGAGTTTCTACATTATAAACTGAGTTAGACTCAACTCCAGGTCTATAGTCATGCCATTGGGTGACATCAAAGAGATACATGTTCTCCATTGCACTGTGTCACTGTAGATAGTATATGTTAATTAAATTGTTTTTCAGAATGTTTGTTGAAGATGGCTTGTTTCCAGCAAGATGCTCAATATGATGATGAGACTTTAAGACACATCATCTGTTTTCTTTGTAGCAGACATTCAAGTACTGTCTTGCTTTGGATTTGCCATTCAGGCATGTTCTGATGAAATGTTCACTTGCTTCATAGGCTCCACCTTCATGTTGTGACAAAGTTTCCAACCCTAAATACCACAACCATGAACTGATAAATCTGCTGCCATCCAAATGATCCTCCCATAGCACTTGCAAGCATGTTTGCTCATTTGTGATGTCACATACTCTACCTGGGGGGCCATGGAATTCTCAGCAAACAAATTCAACATCTAAGTTCACTTGCTATAACAACAACAAAACCGGACTGTAGTCATTTAAGAATGCCTCATTTTCTTTTCTAGACATATCATTCAGTCTTTTGTAGATTTCTCTTTCAAATTATCTTGTATGGCAGAGAACAAGTCATTCATACAGCCATTTTCAGAAACATGTCTTGGAAATCCAATCCGATACTTGGTGTACCAACTGCTATGATTTTTCGCCTTTTGACAACACTACTTGCAATAGTTGTGTCAATGAAGCTTTTCAACCAGTTTCCATAATGTTGGACTGTTACAGTTGTCAGGAAATTGACAAGTAATGTACTGCATGATAATCTTGAGGATTTCAAAGTCTTGACTGTAAACAATGTGGGGGTACATTTGTTTATTCTCAGTAGCATGTGGATATGAGGAGGATACCATGTTTAGTATTCCACTCTCCAGAAGTCATTTTCCACAGTATCAAGAAGTGGATTTGTCTTTGACAGAATAAATCTCAGAAGTGCACTAAATCAGTGATGAAATTGTGTGACACTGATACTGGGTCTAGAGAGCACATCTCACCAAAAGTCACTAATGATAAGCCCTCAACATCAGCTTTTATTTACTTTATTATTTCTGTCAGTTCCTCTGGCTGTATTCAGTACAGCTTGAAGTAACAAACCAAGTGGTTGCACCATACTCTCATAGCATACACATTACTTCTGAGTGCCTTCAGTACCAATATTCTTTGGTTCCATGCATAACTGATAGGATAGAGTTCAGATTCACTTCCAGAATCTCCTTCTTGTTTTTCAACTTTTGCAACAATTCTACTGCTTTGAGATCATGCAGTGATGTGGTCATCTGCAGACTATGTGCAATAGATGCAGACAATATGCTTAACTCATTCTCATGTAGGAGGTGAAACAAGTACTGAATGTTTCATGTGAACTTGCCATCAGAATTCAGCACTGTAGATGTTCGGTACTCAGCTCCAGGAACACATACCTCATGCTTGTCCTGGCGACCACCAGTACCATGTGGGAAAAGATCAGAAAAGCATCGTGCTTCCAATGTACTCTCCCAGATACTGACAGGACTGCCTTCAATCTGTTTCATCTGATATAAGTCAATGTTGTCACTGACTGGATCCTTGCCATGGAGAACAAGGGAGCACAATTTGAAGATAGAGGGGGGATGGCTCAGAGGTAATGTTAGGAAGTATTTTTTCACAGAGAGAGTTGTGGATGTATGGAACAGTCTTCCTGAGGAGGTTGTGGAGTCAGGAACAGTGGGATAATTCAAGAATGCATGGGACAGGCATAAGACAATTCTAGTGGGGGCAGGAGGAAGTAAGCTGTTGATTAACTAGAATCTGTAGCTTATCCATCTGGTAGGGAAATGGGCAGACTGGGTGGGCCAAGCGGTCCTTATCTGCCATCAAATTCTATGTTTCTATGAGGATGGATTGCATACTGCTCTTACAGATTTTCATCTGTAGAATTGAAAACCTTCTCAATCATTGTTTTCTTGGTGTCTAATATTCAAAATTCAGTGTCAGTATCACTCATGTGGCCAACACTGAAATCCTTGTAAAATGGATTTCTAACTTTTAGGTAATGTGGAGTCTTTTTAATTCTCTCTACATTCACATGCTGCCAAATTGTTTTTTTACCTTACTTGGAACACCATTCATAGATTCATAGACTGATATAAGTCAGCAGCCAAGGGCCATAATGACTCAACCAATTGTCTTAAATGGCAAATTTTTAGTCTCCCATATAGTCATCAAGAGGCAACTTAAAAGCCTCAAAAGTCAGAGTTTCCACAACTTCTCTAGGAATTCTATTCCAGTACTCCACAACTCTTTGATTTATCCAGCCTTTTCTAAGACTTATCTTATAAAATTCCCCTTTCAACTGCATATCATGAAATCTACTACTACGTGAATTTTTCCTAGTTAAGCCCATGTATTCCCATAGCTCTGAATTTCTATATGCTTTGTATACCATGCACAAATCACCTCTAAGTCTCCTATATTTAAGCCTATAAAGTTTCAAGGTTTTCAACCTATCTTCATATGATACCTCCTTTAATTGTTTAATACGTTTAGTTGCCCCTCTCTGTATCCTCCCCAGCATATCTATATCTCCCATTTTATAGAGAGCCCACAACTGAATATAGTGTTCTGTATGTGGCCTCACCAGCAATGTATGCAGTGGCAGAATCACATCCTTGTCACGACTAGTAATGTTTGATAATGTACATCCCATGATTCTGTTTGCTTTACTTGCTAATACCTTACATTGTTATGTGTGAGAAAGATCTATAGACACAATAATCCACAAATCTCTTTCCTGCAGTGATTCTTTAATTTCTTCACCATATAGTGTATATGATGCACATCTGTTTTTAGATCCCATATGCATGATTTTGCATTTTTCAATATTCAAAGATAATTTGTTTTTAAGAACCCAGTTACATATCTTATTAATTTCTATTTGTAGATTTTCAATACTTTGTTTGTTATTCACAATACTGACTATTTTTATATCGTCAATGAATTTCACAATCCAGGAGCTGGAGCTCATCTGGATGGGTGCAACAAAGATACTAGATAAAGTGAGTCCCAGTACTGATCCCTGCAGCATGCCACTGGTCACTTCTGCCCACTTTGAGTAGTGACCCATGATGCAGACCCTTTGCTTCCTTCCTGCTAGCCATGAAACAATCCAGTGTATTAATTTTATATCCAATCCAGTATTGTATAATCTCCCAATCAACTGGTTTAGGGGCAGGGTGTCAAATGCCTTAGAGAAATCAAAATATATGACATCTACTGGTAAACCCACATCAAGAGCACTAGACACTGGGTCAAAAAAGACAGAAACCTCCTTGTTGGAACCCATGCTGAAACACATCCACTATCCCCTTTCTAGTAATGTGATCACAAATAATCTCCTTTATTATTCCCTCCATTAATTTTCCAACATTGGAAGTTAAACTAATTGGCCTGAAGTTTGTGTAGTTATTTTTGCTGGGCTTTTATTGAGCAAGGGAATGATATTTGCCCTTTTCCAAGATGATATAACAATTCCAAGGAATAGGGGTGAGTTTAGTATGTCTGCCAGTGGTGCAGCCAGGATATCTGCTAAATGCTTTAATAATGCTGGATGAAGGTCATCCGGACCTAGTGATTAAATGCTTCTAGTTTTTTTAGCCTGCTTTTAACATTTTCTACAGTAATGTGGTATTTCTTGTTGGTATTTTCATTCTATAGTTTCACCAACATCTCATATGATTGAGGTTCTTTAGGTTTATAAATACTGCTAAAGTAGTCATTGAAGACTTCAGCTATATCATTTTCATCCTTTATACTTTTTTTGATACTTTATTAGAAGAGGAGGTCTCATTTAAGTAAAAACAAAGAGAAGAGTCACCGTATTTTTCTCTGTTTGGGGAAGGGTGCTGTATCAACTTAGCTTGCTGAATCAGGATTAGAAAAGAGAAGTTAATTGGGGGTGTGGCTTGAGCAGTAGAAAAGCAGCTGACTCCAACTACAGCTTCCTGCTGCTAGTTTCTGACCGAAGGAATCTTGCTTTCAAAGCAAGTAGCAGCTGACTAAAAAAGCTACAGCATTTTTCTTACTGATAAATCACTTCTATCTCAGCAGGAGTCAGTGCCTGTTGGGATTAAGCAAACAGATACTTTATTAGAAGCAAGGGGTCTCATTTAAGTAAAAAAAGAGGAAAGTCACTGTGTGTTTCTCTGTTTGGGGAAGGGGCTGTATCAACTTAGTTGTTTAATTTAGTATTAGAGGAGAGAAGTTAACTGGGAGTGTGGCTTGAGCAGTAGAAAAGCAGCTGTCTCCAATTACAGCTTTCTGCTGCTGGTTTCTGGCAGAAGGAATATTGCTTTCAGAGCAAGTAGCAGTTGACTAAAAAAGCTTCTGAGTTTTGTGCTAATTGCCCTCCTTCCCACCCCCTCCATCCTCCCACCCTAAGCCAGTTCTACTTTTATAGCCACTGGATTTGTCTGACAACAGGAACTTCCTGTTTGGCAGTAGGAAGGAAAGGATCACTGAGACACATTAGTTTCATCAACCTTGAAGGAAAAAGAAATAGCTCTTTCTCCCCCCCTCCCCAGCTGCTGGAGGTCTGAGTCCAAACAAGGAAGAAGGAGACTACTGAAGACTATGGGAAGTTCCTGTCCCAGAACAGGAAGGGTGAGAGTTGTAAGGGCACATACTGTAGGCAGTAGAAAGGTAGGTAGAAAAATATGTAGAGGGAGGACAGAGTAAGCACACAAAGCAACAGCAGCGGGGACACAAAATAAGTCATGATGATAGTGGTGCAGTGCAATGGCTGTGGGGTGGCAGTGTTCCAGGAGACATTCTGAAGGCTGTGATGCTGCCCTATTTGCAGACACCTCTCTGGTCTGTGGGAGGAGGTTGCCCATCTCCAGGATGACCAGGCTAGAATTCATGAAACCTCTTCCCCCACCTAGGGACCACCAGGGCCACCACTGCTACCTCAGAGGTTGCCAAGAAAGAGGAACGGTTGGACCAAGGTGGGCTCAGGGAGAGAGAGGGTGGTGGAACAGAGGTGCATCCCTACAGTTGTACCTCTTTACAGTTCATATGCTGTTCTTGCAAAGAGTGATTCCTCTATGGAGGCACCTACAATGGAGACCAAGGAGGATGCTGGGAACCTCCACAAAGGAGACCCACAGGAGGGTGGCATGAGATCCCACAGGGGAAGGAAACAACTCCTGGTGGGGGACTCAATCATTAGGGGGTAGAAGTGGGGGAGGAAGGGGAGAGGGAGGTAAGGTGATTGCCTGGCACCATGGCTCAGAGGGAAAGGAAGTGAATCCTCAGGATCATGGGAGCAGCTGCATGAGGGAGGGAGCTGGATGTTATTGTCCACCTAGGAATAAATGACCTGGCTGGTAATGGGATCAGAGCAGTGCAAGAGGAGTTTATAGAGTTGGAGAGGTGCCTTAGACAAGTAGCACATATGGTGGTAACCTTCTCGGAGGTGCTGCCTGTCTATGGCAAGGATGATGGTAAGGTGCTCCACACCATGGGATTCAATGAATAGTTGAAAAATTGGTGTGGAGCTCAGGATTTTGGCTTTATTGGGGACTGGGGAACCACCTGGAGGGATGCAAGCCTATACTGGTGCAATGGTCTGCATCTGTCCAGGGGGGAACCAGGATCCTAGGATACAGGTTTAAATGCTTCATTGGCAAGCATTTAAACTAGCCAATGGGGGAGGCACTGAAAATAAGCAGAGAAATCCCAGCCTCCCCCCACAAATCACAGCAATAAGCGTGGTAAACACCAAGGTAGAGAAGTCATTTGGGAGCAGGACAGGGTAAGTGCAAAAAAAAGCAAAGACAGTAAGGACAGGGATGGGGCTAAAATGGGTAAGGCCATCAAAAAATGGAGGGTGATGAGTACCAATGCCTCTAGTCTGTGTAACATGCTCCCTGAACTAGTAGCCTTGATGGAAGAGGGATGTCTGGATATTGTGGCAGTCACTGAGACATGGCATACAGATAACCATGACTGGGATGTCAACCTACCAAGATAAACAATCCACAGGAGGGAGAGAGAGGGAGGGTAAAAGAGGAGGAGGAGTAGCTCTTTATGTAAGGGAAGGGATTAAAGCAACAGAATTAAAGAGTAAACATGAAGTAGATGAGTCACTATGAGTCATTTTGGAGACAGGAAATGGCACCATAATCTGCATGGGAGTTGTGTACAGATGCCCATCTCAGAAGGAGGGAGGGAATGTACAAGGAAATTATAGAAGGCATCCTTAAAATGGCAGAAAAAGGGGATATATTGTTGATGGGGGATCTGAATATGCCAAATGTTAACTGGAGCACCTTTGCTGCAGGCACATCCAGGAGCAGGGTCATTCTTGATGCCCTATAAGGGGCATGCCCCAGACAGCTAGTGTTGGAACCCACTAGGGAGGAAGCAGTCTGAGACCTGGTACTCTCAAACAGGGATGGGGAAAGGATCTCAGATTTAGAAGTGGGTAGCTATCTGGGAACAAGTGACCACCAAACAATGTGATTCACAATAAACACAACCATAGAGTCAAGCCATACAAAAGCAAGACGATTGGAGTTTGGGAGGGCTGACTTTGGGAAAATGAAAGAGTGCCTCAGAAAAGCACTAGCAAATGGGCAAGAAGGAGGGGTGGAGGAACAATGGGGAATAATCAAAACAGCCATCACAGAGGTAACAAGCCTTTATGTGAAGCGAATCAATAAAACAAAACAAAGGAAAAAACCACTATGGTTCTCAAAAGAGGTGGCAGGGAAGGTTAAGGAGAAAAGGATAGCATTCAGGAAATAAAAGAAAACACAGAATAAGCAGGACAGAGAACTTTATCAGTTAAAGCTGAAAGAGGCAGGAAAGGCAGTCAGAATAACAAAGGCCCAAACTGAGGAAAAGATAGCCAGTTCTGTTACAAAGGGGGATAAAACCTTTTGTAGGTACATTAGGGAGTGAAGAAAGACCAAGTGAGGGATATGTAGGCTTAATAAAGGGAAGGGAATGTGGGCAGGGGGTGATAGTGAAAAAGCAGGGATGCTGAATGAATATTTCTACTCAATATTCACAACGGAAGAGGAGTGGGAGGTACCTAAAACAAACAAGAGAAACACTCTGGATAGGTGGGTTGATACCAGTCAATTCACAAAAGAAGGGGTATTGAAAGAACTCTTGAAACTGAGGGTGATCAAAGCAATGGGGTCTGATGGGATTCACACCAGAGTTGTAAAAAAACTAAGGTAGAACTAGTGACACCACTGACTACTCTCTTTAACAAGTCATGGGAGGATGGGGTAGTACCTGAGGACTGGAGGAGGGTGGATGTGATTCCACCTCACAAAAGTGGGAGCAGGGCGTAAGCAGGAAACTACAGACCAGTTAGTTCAACCTCAGTGGTAGGGAAAATTATGGAATCATTTCTGAAGGAAAGAATTGTTGAGTACCTAGAGGCCATTGGGGCACAGGACCCAAGGCAGCATGGATTCAAAGTGGGAAGGTCATGTAGGATGAATCTAATTGATTTCTTTGACTGGGTGACCAAAGTAGTAGACCACGGTGGAGCTGTGGATATGGCCTACCTAGATTTTAGCAAAGCATTTGACACAGTCCCACACAAAAGATTAATATACAGGTTAGCTAGACTTGGAGTGGGTCCCAAGTTGGTAGCCTGGATAAAAAATTGGCTGGACAACAGGACACAGAGAGTAATAGTAAATGGAGTCCACAGTGAAGAAAGGAGGGTAACTAGTGGGGCACCACAGGGTTCAGTACTGGGACTGGTCCTCTTTAATGTCTTTATAAGTGACATTGGAGAGCACCTGGAAAGATAAGTATGTCTCTTTGCAGATGACACAATGATCTGCAACAGGGTTGATACACAAGGTGGGGTGGAAAGGATGAAAAGGGACTTAGCAAGGTTGGAGGAATGGTCAACTGTATGGTAGCTCAGATTCAATGCAAGGAAGTACAAAGTAATACACCGGGGGATGGAAGAGTACACAATGGGGGGGAGATACTTACAGCAACAAAAATCGAAAGGGACCTGGGAGTAATTAATCAGATGACCTAAAGGTGGGCAATCAATGTGAGAAGGCAGTAAGGACAGCTGGGGGGATACTAGGGAGATGCATCAACAGTAGAATACAGGAAGTTGCTATCCCTCTGTACAGACAGTTGGTGAGACCCCATCTGGAGTACTGCATGCAGTTCTGGAGACCCCATCTCCGCAAAGACATAGACAGAGTGGAGGCTATTCAGAGGAGGGCAACCAAAATGGTTCAGGGACTGCACCACAAGACATATGAAGAAAGATGAAACAGACTAATATGTATACCCTTGAGGAAAGGAGGGAGAGGGGAAGCATGATAGAAACTTTCAAGTACCTCAAGGGAATTAAAGTCCAAGAGGGTAGCATCTTTCAGAAAAAGAGATGCACAAGAACAAGCGGGCACAATTTGAAGATAGAGGGGGGATGGCTCAGAGGTAATGTTAGAAAGTATTTTTTCATGGAGAGGGTTATGGATGCATGGAACAGCTTTCCTGAGAAGATTGTGGAGTCAAGAACAGTGGGAGAATTCAAGAATGCATGGGACAGACATAAAGCAATTCTAGTTGAGGGTAGGATGAAGTAAGCTGTTGGTTAACTGGAATCTGCAGCTTATCCATCAGGTATGGAAATGGGCAGACTAGGTGGGCCAAGCAGTCCTTATCTGCCATCAAATTCTATGTTTCTATGTTTATAATGTGCCCATCCACTTCTAGTGGTTCTAGATTTGAATACCTCCTTCGCTTACTATTTATAAAACTATAGAAGGCTTTTTTATTTTTAGTAGATGCCAGTTTATGTTCATAGTTTCTTTTACTAAGTCTAACTTCTTTTTACATGTTTTTATCTGTGCTTTGTAAGTAGCATAGTTATTTTGAGTCGGATTATTTTTGTACTTGAAGTATGCCTTATTTCTTGCTCTTATATGTTGTTTGATTTTATTATTAAACCAGGTTGGAATTTTCCCATTTTTATTGTATATTGGTCTTTCTGGTACATGCTTATCTGTACAATACTGTGAAACATTTATCAGTTTTTGCCATTTAACTTCAACAGTTTGATTTATAAACTCCTCCTTCCAATCCCAGTTTTTGAGATATTTCTCCATTTTTGAGTAGTCAGCTAAGTCATAACATTTTACCTTTGCTTGTCCTACTAAGGGCTTCCAATTTGTTTTTATTGAGCTTTCCACCGTATTATGATCACTGTTACCTAAAGGTTCTCTAACCTTACAGTGTAGTACCCTGACTTCTATATTAGTCATAATAATATCTAAGATATTTGTTCCTCTTGTTGGTTCTCATACGATCTGCTGCATATTGTGAAGCTGAATAAAGTCAAGAATTCTCTTTCTGACAGTTGTTTCTGCCAACTATTTTTCCAATTTGTACCAAGAGAGTTAAAGTCTCCCATTATAGAGATATTATTCCCCAGTTCAATATTTTCAAGGTATTCAAAGAATCTATCATTTTCTTCCATAGACAGAGCTGGTGCCCTATAGGCTACACAAATACAGACTTTTTTAACAATTTAGGTAAAATATTAACCCACACTTGCTCAATATTTTCATTAAAACTGCTTATATTTCTGGCTTCACAGGACTCTAGTTCATTTGAAATATATAGGGCTATCCCCTCTCCCAGTTTGTGTTTCCTATAAACATTGTATAATTTGTAACCAGGGATGCCTATACTCCAGTTACCTTCCTTATACCATGTCTCTATTACTCCACAGAGATGGATTCCCGCTGATATTAGTAAGTGTCCATGTTCTACTAGTTTGCCAGCTATGCTCCTAGCATTACTAGTAGAATTTTTAATTTGTCCTGTCCTAGTATTATTCCCTTCCCCGTAGTTAGTTTAAATATGTTCCTGTTTTTGTCATGTCAAGTGCATTTATAATAGATCTACTGCTGGTAAAATACAAGCTGAATTGCTTGGATAAATACCATCAAAACTGTATAACTATTTGTTCTCAATATAAGAAATATGTAAAGAAAAGGGTGCTCTCAAAATGGAATAAGTTGGATTTGGAAAGGACTGCGCAAACTAAATATTCTAAATGGTTTGTAAATAATTCACCTAAGTTTAACTATAAATCCTATTTAGACATGTTAGAGGATCCTTCTCTGCACAAGCTGTACATGAGAGCAAAACTGGAATTATTGGTTAGTCATATATTGAGAGCTAGATATAGTAAATATGTCTTAGAAGCGAACTGTCTTTGTCAACAGGTGGGAACTGAAGATTTGTCACATACAGTATGTTGTGGGACTGTACTTGGTACAGCAGTCAAAGAAAATATTAGCTAAGCTGTTTTATTAATAAAAGTGATCAGTGTGATAAAAGGGAATTAACTTTAATTATTATGACTACAGAAGATGAATGGACTATTAAGAGAATGGCTATGTATTTTTTAATGGTAACAAAAGTTAGAAAGAGAAAGACTGCTCAATCGATTGTCCAGGGCTAAAAACATCTGTCTCTAATTTCAATGAATGTCCTGATCTTAAATATGCACGTGCAAGCTAAATATCATCTTTTTATGAATTCATATTGTACTGGAGAATATTTATATGAATACCGAAATTTATTGTATTGATTGTAATTTATTGTAATTCTTTCTTGTGTACTTCTTTGCTGATTTTATGCTTTTGTAATGGCTTGTATAGCTCAACAGACAACTTTTTTAGTACTACTAATAGATCTACTTAATATGCACTTTCCATCTTTATTTAAGTATAAATCATCCCTTTAATGCAAATTACCCTTTCCCTTATGAGATTCCAAATGTTTAGAAAATCTATTCCTTCATGTCTTGCTCTATATTCCAATCTTGCACTGCTTCTCTGTATAGTTTAATTTTTCTCAGGATGACATTTCTGTAAAGGTAAAATTTCCAAGGTAACTGCTCTAGCCCTTGTATCCTTGATAAGTTTTCCGACCTCCATTAAATCCTGAACTATCTCTTTCTCATGCTCTTTTCCCAGGTCATTTGTCTCAGTGTGCACCACTACTGTTTTGTAACTTATTTGGTTTGTAGTCTGCATTTTAGTTAGGATGTTTTTTATATTCTGTATTGTAGCCCCTGACAGGCTACAAACTTCTTTATTTTCTTTTTCAGATTTGCAAATCTAACTGTCACAGCCCCATAGCATAGAATCACCTATTACCAATTCTAGCTTAATTTTGACATCTTGCTGATTGTATTCTATGTTAGAAGTTGTATCCATGTTTTCATTGTCCTGTGTTGTACTTTCTGCTTGATCTGCTAGAACAGAAAATCTGTTTCTGGATACAATCTCAATATTTGATGCATTTCCCAGTGCCCTTCTTCTTTTTTTTTTGGCTGTTTTTTTTGTTTGTTTACACTATCCCATAAACCTTCACTGTCCTCCTGTGACACCTGATTTTCATTGATAGTTTCTGAACTAGTTCCCTCCCCTGCCAGTTTCCTCTTCTCCATTTGTGCTTTGTTAGGTATATCTTTGCCAACCAATACCTTTTTTAATGCCATTAGCTCAGTTTTCATTTGTTGTTTGTTGAGCTCCATACATTTGGTGTAATTGGAATTTATCCATCCCACATCCATTTACTCTGCAACATACATATTGCAGCAACAGCATTTAACTAATGAACCAGTGCTATGTAATATGTCTAAAAGATGTTCATTTGGGTCTGCCATTTTAATTACCTTCTCCCCTTAATGTTTATTCAGCAATCAAGGTTTAATTTAATCATCACTTACTGTGGTGCCCTGATAGAGTGAATTTTTATTTATTTATTTAACTTTCGGATTAACACCTTTGAGCCAGTGGCTCTTTTACATAGGTTCCACATTGAGAGACAATTACAGACAATTATCAATACAGATAAAACATTGGGCAAATCCAGTACAAGTAATCAAGCACAGGCAAGTACAGTACAGGTATACAGAAAGGTAATATAAGCAGCACAAATAAAACATTAGGTAAATACTCTATAAGTACGCAAGCAAGACAAACAGTATGAGTAAACACAGAGGTAATATGAAGTTCAGGTAACCAATACCAAGTGATTATTTACCCAGTGGAGGTAGGAGAGTCAGGGTAAACGTGAAAGATGAACATCTAGGAAGTGTGTAAAATGTAGTGTAAGAGTGCACAACAAGGGTAAAGGCTGGTGAGGGGTAGATATTAGTAAGGGGGAGGTACAGCCAAAAGGCCTTGTCAACAGAAGAGGGGGAGAATGCAGTGAGAGGCATCAACTGTGGTACATGCCAGGGCCAAAAAGAAAAAAGATAACAAAAGGTCAGCAGGGGAGATTGTTTGGCAAGGACAGCTTAGTTGGATGGGGGGTAAGTTACAAATAAAGTTGGCAGTGGGTTGGCAGGGGAGATAAGAGAACATGTTAGGGCAGCTTGGGCTAGTGGGAGTAGGAAAGATGAGCCAGGAAAGTATAACGAGTGAAAGGGGTTAGGTGAAACAGTCACAGGAGGCAAAGGCAACAAGGTGTTCACTGAGCTTCTGTTTGAAAGGGCCAAGGGTGGTGGAGTTTGTAACCATTTTGGGTAGGGAATTAAACCCTTTAGGAGCTCTAAAGGCAAAAGATCACTGTCCTTGGAATGTGCGACATCGGGGAACTTGTAGCATGTATGTATCTGAGCTTCTGGTGTGACAGATATTATTGGAAAGACTGAGGAGATTCTGCACTCCAGTTGGCAGCAGACCAAGGGAGGCCTTCTTTACAGTGAGGTAAGTGTGATAAAGTATCTGACCCTGCAGGTGTAACCAACCAGGCCCAAATCCTCAACATCCACAGCAGACACGGCAGACACACATGTCTCTGCATGCATCTCCACATGCTAGTCTTGCTCTTGCTCACCCCTCTTGCAGAGGGGAGAGAATTGATATAAAACCTGACTCAAAAGTCACTGCATGGTCGGACTGCTCCCTCTGAGGTTTATTTGTTTCTCCAAAACTAAAATTAGGTTTATGGGCTAAAATATTCCTTTCTGCAGCAGGAGAACCATATAGCAAAATATTTCAGTCACAGCTCGGCTGTTGTTTAAAAATGTAGTTTTTGATTTGCAGGTCCGCAGACTACAAATCCCACCTACCTCCTGTTGGAGCCTCTAGTAACTATGGAGACACCAACACTCCCACCAGCCACACACACATAGAATAAGAATTTAATAAAACACACAGCAACACTATTTGGAGCCTGTCTCATGACACTATTGTCACCTTACAGGTCAGCAGCAAAACCAGCAAATACTTCATTGCACAGAGTGATGAGAACTTATATAAAACCTGACATGGAAGTCACTCCATGGTCAGACTGCTCCCTCCAAGGTTTATTTGTTTCTCCAAAGTTAAAATTAGGCTTTTGGGCTAAAATATCCCTTTCTGCAGCACGAGAACTATATAGCAAAATATTTCAGCCACAGCTTGGCTGTTGTTTAAAAATGCAGTTTTTGGTTTGCAGGCCCGTGAACTACAAACCCCACCTACTTCCTGTTGGAGCCTCTAGTAACTATGGAGACATCAACGCTCCCACCAGGTGCACGTGTAGAATAAGAGTTCCATAAAACACACAGCAACACTGCTGGAGCCTGTCTCATGGCACTACGGCTGTATCACAGATCAGCAGCAAAACCATTCACCAAAATGACAATGCTGTTTGTCCCAAGTTATGGCCTCAACATTTTCCTGGCGTGGTAGTGGCAGGTACGTGATAGATCCCTTCAGTGACATTACGAGTTCTTTCTTTGGCATGTTTTTGAGCTTTATGTTCAGTCTTGTTTGGAATGGTTTCATTGTTAGGATCAGAATCTGCCCAAACAAGTTCCAGCAAACAATCTGTGGTTGTCACATCTGTCTTCATGTTGTTTAAAACATATCTCAGAGGTAGCACATCTGCTTTTTATCTTTCTGAAACAGTAGAAACAGATGTGCACTATTTCATCTGATGCAAACTTGCTCTTAAGTAGCAGGTATGCAACCAAATATTTACTTTAGTTGTTTGGGAGTTATAAAATAGGCAATTACATGACGCACATTCAAGTAGAAAAGTTTATTTTTAAACAGGTAGATTTATAGTACATAATCGGGAAGTAATCCCTTTTTCAAGGTGAATCTGTACCAGATTCATTCCAAAGCTTAAACACAATGACATAAAACTTACAACACTTACATTAAAACTTCTATGTCTGTCCTAACAGAAAACAACATATATATTAGAGCCCTCATACTTAAGATGATCAAAACAAAGGTCTAACCATTACATATACACTTCATTTTCAGATCATATCCAATCACATCCTTAAATTGCTTACTGTATATTTTTGTATTTTCCTCTTTTCTACCTCAAGAGGAGCCCATAAATGGACCACTTTAAAACCAAAGGTCATTTTCTCATATTTATTCAATAATTTAGGAGCTACAAAAGACTTCCCCTCGGTTTTCCTAAGATTATGTTGATATCCATGGGTAGCATTTGACAAATTTTGCACTAAATACACATTCAGATTCAAATTGTTTTCTCTTTGCCAGCTCAAAGGCGGCTATCTCACTCCCAAATTTGTCAATTAGCTGTGTTTCTGTTACTGTAATATAACCAGCAATTTGATCCGCATCCTGAATTGAGAATTCATCAGAAGGTGCATTATTTCTTTGCCATTCACAAATAAAAGCTAAGGCAGTGTCCATGTCACCTTCTGTCAAGAAAAGAACTAGGCATGCAAATTTAGTGACAGCACTCCTAATCCAGTACATTTTAGACACAAATCTGCATGGTCCTGTATTATGCACCACAATCATGTGGAGTACATTGTCACAAGCTCCTATGTGCAAACATACCAACTAGTGACCGATCAAACCATTGTGAGATCTTATTGGGCATTTGTCTATGTTTTGCATCAGTTTGTATTTTTGGTTAGTATTTGTGAAGATGAAAAGATTGATGAAGTACTTTACTTCATCAAATTACTTTTGTTTAACATTACATGTGTCATCACATGTCGATGTGAGACACCGTGTCTTGCTTTGTTCTGCTGAATAGTCATTCTCTTCCTCCATCTTATGTGAATCATGCTGTTCAACTGATGACAGAACACTGTGGGTTTTGCAGCTTCAGCAACACAGACAGCTACTTGCTTACTGTGTGAATGGTATGTTTCCTCCTAAGAAATGCCTCACTGCTCACTGTGCAGTCAAGAACCATCAAGGATGAGGCAGAAGTTCTCTCTGTTCAGATTTAGGAACTCCTGCAATTTCATTTCAATCTGTATTTTTTTTATTTAATTCATCTATTTGAGTCATCACCTGTGACCACAAACATGATCGGAGGTTTACAGCCATACATACAAATTGTTTCACTCTGAGACATAATTTCATAATCTCTATTTTATATAAATTTTCTTACCCTTATGTCTCATTGTCATAGGTATGATGCACGCTATTTTCACTTTTGTAGACAACATCTTAAAATAAGTAGCTCTACTATGATGGATGGGAGCTGCATAGACATTTTTTCCTTCGGTTTCATTTGCTGCTTGCTAATACATGTTTTTCCTTCTGTTTTACTCTACTAATTTTCTTATGGGTTTTTTTGTGTGACAAAGTTTAGACTTTGTAGTCATATCTGATATGTTTCTTTGTTTTCTTTATTTGTTGAAAGTCACAGGGATCACTTGTTGCCTGAGGCATAGTATGTGATACAGCACCATCAGCTTTGTAAGGCATGCCATGTCTAGCAAAGTAACTGTTGTGTCTTTTCAAAGTGCAAGCACATTGTCTTGTATGCATTTTCCTTGTCATTGAAACTGCAGTATCATAATTCTAATCCAGTTTAGTATCTGTGAAAAGAAAGAAAAAAAAGAAGTACAGTGTTTTCAGACTTTTTTTGGGGGGGTCAACACATGGTGTTCCTTTAAGAACATAAAACAAACTGTTTACTTACAATGTAATCAAAGAGAAACATTTAACAATGTTAAATACTGTGAATACACATTACAAAATATTCCCCATCATAAATATTATAACAATCCACATGGGAATATGTTTGTTAGAGTTTCTTTTGCCATTTTGCATCATTTTAATGGGAAAATTAAATTTTATTTTCATGAGCTGATTTCTTCTGTTTTGAGCCAGTGATTCTTCTTTCATGAGGTGTTCACAAAAGAAGAATTTTGCCTTATGAAAGAGATTGTTTTAAAAATAGGAAATGACATCTGTAGACCAATAGGAATGCTGCTCTGAGGTCACCACAGCACAAGAAGATGACTGTCTTGTTGAGGGAGACAGACAAGACCATTAGCTAATAGTAAGTACTGCCCACATATTTTTTTTCCTTTTTTAAGACTTTAAAGTTATACGTTGAAGAAATAAAGTGGGATCCTAGTACATGATATGCTAGTTTCATGCAATATGTAAGTTTCAGAACAGCAGGTTATATATTTGATTTCAGTTTGCTAAGTTGTAAATACAAAGGCCATCCATTCATGTAATTTTTTCTTCTTTTGAGACTCAGCATTCTTCTTATGTGAGCAGCTCATGAAAGAAAATCACTAAAGAAGATCATCTCATGAAACAAGAATATGGAGTCATGAAAGAAGAGTTTTAAAACATTGTAAAACTGTAAGAAATGTTTCCCTGACTTATAAAAAACAGAAATCAAGAGGTTTAAATGGCAGAATTGTGGGAAACCCAAACTATGCAAACAGTTATATTAACTACAAAGAAATACAGCTTCAATTTACACCACATGGGTTACTAGTTTTGCCACATACATACATACAAAATTGGCAATTCAAATTTTATTGTTTGGCTTAAAAAAGCCATCAACAAATATTAAAAGTGACAGACACATAGAAAATACACCTTGAATACAATTTATACATAGATATCGTCATAAGTTAAATTTTTCTTTCTTATAAAAAAGGTTTAACAAATTTTTAAATACAAAGTGCAAAAGAAGATATATTTCCTTACCCTATAACAGGTCTATCAAATTTCTACTCACATTTAAAATCCAGCTTATTATTTCCAGTAGGTATAAAGGTATTCACTTACATCTTTAAAATCCCATCACACTTAATGTGGGGCTAATTCTTTTTTTTAATTTTATCTACTATTATAAAGAATTTGGCAAGTTTAACTATAGTCAAGACCACTGATTCACGGTGATTAAAACAATGAAATTCCATTTTCAAAACTTCAGATTCCGGAATTGCACCGGTGGCTGTTACTCTATTTCTAGATTTTACCCGGATTCTGCTATCATTCTTTTAGTATGTGTATAAATAATCAGAATGAAAGAATGCTTACTATACAAAGCATTAAATAAAGCAAATTGAAAATAGTACAGGAAGGAATTATAAGAAAAATACAAGTTCTGGAGATTTACTGATCTGATATAAAATGCCAGATTCCATGAAATCTTTGTTTTTACTGGTGTTCAGTCAGACCTAATTCCAGAATTTTACCGGGTTTTCCAGTAAAAACCAAAAATCAGTGGCCTTCATTATAGTCCATTCATCATGGGTATGCATTAAAATGAGAGTCAAAGTTTCTATATCCGTGTAATATCCATTGTTAATAAAAGAACCTAACCAATATAGCTGCGCTTTGGCATACCAAGCACAGTGCTACATTATGTGGATTAGGTCTTCCCTTCCTCCAATTGCACAGCTGCAGTTTTCGTTATCAATCTTTTTATATCTACATCTTAATACACTATCAAATTGTTCAAATTTATGTACTGTAAAAATTCTCCTCATAGTAGGTTCAGTAAGTATATCTAAATAAGTCTTTTATCCAAATTTAAACTTATTTTTAGCAAACCATTTGGAATATGATGAGTTTTTAATTAAATTCCAAATCTTCCTTATTCCAAAATTTTTCTATTTTCCTGGTGACATACTTTTTATATTTTTCACTTATTAATATTTCATTTTTTTCATGGCTTGCTAATATCTCGAATTTATTTTTTAAGCAGCTGTGCAATTTTAGGAAGCCAATATACATGGGAATAGCCCATCTGCAGCCATGTCTGCTTTTCTTTCAGACACATAACTGAAATTCTATGTGCTGGAAGTCTTGTTAATCTAATCCAATAATTGATCTGTCTTATTGCACATAGTGCTCTAATATCTATTAGTCCCAATTCAGATCTAATATATGGTGCAGGGCACGATCATCTTACATTCATTATAGTCCTTAGTTGTTTAAAAAGGGGCACTGCAAGCTTTTCCATATGTGTAGCTTCCCACACTTCAGGTCCATACAATAACTGTGCTTCAAACTTTGATTTTATTGCTATTATTAGTGGTTTAATACTTAGTCCCCCATATTTTTTATTAAAACTTATGAGAGCCATCATAGTTTTTTTAACACTTCTAGACATCTCTGAAATTGACAATTCCATTGACCATCTTCACTGAATACAATCCCAAGATATGTATATGATTTCACAGTATCAACTTTTCCTCCTGATAGAGTCCATGTACCCTTCTTCTTCCTGCTATTTGGGCTAATTATAAGAATTTTAGTTTTAGTTAAATTAATTTTAAGTTTTAATTCTTTAGATTTATCTTCTAATAATTTAAGTTTGTCCTGTAGTCTTTTCTTAGTTAAGGGAAAGAGTACAAGGTCATCTGCGTAGGCAAGAACTGCACAGTATTGATTTAATATTTTTGGTGAGTCTAAATTGTGAATTGTTAGGTCAATTAGCAGACCATTAATATATAAAGCAAAAAGCAAGGGTGCTAAAACGCATCCTTGCCTAACACCTCTATTGATCTCAAATTTTGCAGAAAACTGTCCTGTCATGCCCATTCTTACTTGTGCCCAGGTGTTACTTTATAGAGTTTTAACTATATTTATCAAATCTATGCCAATGCCACATTTTATTAGTTTTTCCCATAATACCTTTCTAGATATGGTATTGAAAGCCATTGAATAGTCCACAACAGTTACATACAATGATTGTTTTCGTAAGTGAACATATTTTTCAATTAAATGTGACAAAATGTAAATATTGTCCATAGTTGAATAATTGCTTCAGAATCCGGATTGGAAAGGGGATAGGTCTCCAGCTTCCTGGACTGCTACACTAAGTGTATTAAGTATTATTTTAGAGAAAATCTTAAGATTGTTATCTAGTAAACTAATCAGGTGGTACATTGTTGGATCATCCTTCTGTCCTTTTTTATGTATTGGAACTATGTGTGCTCCTTTCCAAGTATAAATATATTTATTATCTTGTATGCATTTATTATATAATGCAGTTAATATTTTACTCCATAATCCTGCATTACATTGATAAACTTTGGGTAGTATGTTATTTGGCCCTGGTGCTTTTTTGGTTTTTAATGAGTTTATGGCAAGATGTACTTCTATATTGGTTATTCTTATGTCTTGAGTTACATTAATTTGCAGGATGTCATCATCTTTCTCATCCAAATCCCTAAAAAGTTGTGAGAAATAAGTTAATCATTCTTTCTCAGCTAGGTATACATCCATATCCTCTTTATAATTGGTTGTACCTCTAGCCACTAAATGCCAGAATCCTTTCTGATCTTTATTTACAATTACTTTCTGCATTTCATTCCAACAACCTTTAAAGAAATCTTATTTTTTCCTTTAAGTAATAATTAATATTTTTTTTTGGTGTGATTAATAAGGCTCAAAAGATTCTTACCTTTGTATCTCATATATATTTTTTGCCTTCTTAGTATCTTTTTATATTTAAGACAGTCATCATCATACCAACCCATTTTCCTTCCTTTATTGATGTTAACAGTATGTTCTAAATTAGTCCTTATTTCTTGAAAAAGTGAGTATAGTTTTGTAAATAATTGGTCAAGACTATATTCACTTAAAGATTCAATATTTTCTATTAGAAATGAATTCTTAACTACACGTGTAATATTCAAGGGTGAATCTAATTTCCAGTTTTTTTTTATTAGTTCTGACCTCTATTCTAAATGGTTGTTGCATTAAAGGAACAGGATTGTTTTTCTGTAAGTTACTTTCAAAACAACTGGGAAATTATCACTTTCTGCTCTAGGTGTTATATTTAAGCTTTCCACATATCAGGAGTACCTGTTCAGAACATGAAATCAATTACAGATGCTCTCCTAGGAGAGATATAAGTACATTCTCCCTCAAGGTCTCCACTGAGTCTACCATTTAGGGAGTATATGTTTCATTCTTTCAACATTTTAATCAGTTCCACACCTGCTTTATTAATTATTTTGACCTTTATAACCTTTTTGTTCCAATAGTATGGGGCTACCATCATTTGGAAGAAGGTATTGTCTCCCAGACCATCATATGCACCTATACGGGCATTTAAATCACCAACTAGTAGAATTTCAACATCCATATATCTAATCCTGGTGTCAATTAATAGGTTCCTTAGTTCTTCCCATATATGTATCTTATACATTGGAGACCTCTCTGGAGGAATATATCTTGTCACAACTAAGAAACTTTGACTCTCATAATACAGTAAAGTAATTATAAAGTATTCACTTACAGTAATACATTTTACCGATGTAATATTACTTAAGTTTACATACATTGCTAATCCTCCAGAATTCCTGCTTTTTTCAAATTTCTAGTACCTGGAATATGTATTAATTGAAAACCATTTATTTTGATCAAGTCTGAGGCATTATGCCATGTCTCCTGGAGTCAAATAACATCAAATTTTGAAATAAAATCTATCCAATGCATATCCTGGATCTTTTCCTTAATTCCTGCAATATTCCATAAGGTGAACTGTAAATATTCAGCATTACTAAAAGTGGAGGCTAATGTAGTTATAGTAGACTCTGAATGTGGTTGAACTTTCATATCTTTTTCTAAGGGTCAGTTCTCATACCCTGCTAGGGAATGTAGTTTATTCCTCATAATTATCCTAGTTCTGTCACCGACTATTTTTTGTGATTCAGATATATCATCCAGCAAACTGGTCTCTATTAAGTTCAACCCCATAGAGTCCAATATAGGCACCTTCTCCAAGATTTGGTTAATTATTCTTTCATTTTTAACTGCAATGTTAATGTGAGTGCTCATTCCAACCCATTCTACAGTGCTGATTCTGTCCCTACCTATTTGTACTTGCAAGAAATTTTTGAAGTGGCTGCATAATTCCCTGCTTAGTTTCCAATTTGTTTCCTTATATAAGTGATTAAGCCCAAAAGAGTAAGTCTAATAGATTTCTATTCTTGTAGCTTTGTTTGCAGTTGAGCTTTATTAAACAAATGTCTGTTGGGAAAAGTAACTACAAAATCTTTTTCCCTGTTTAGGGGAACTTTTAGCCAAATATAATTCGCTGTCCAAGGTGATTCAATATAGATATCTAATAGCATTGCTGTGTGGTTACCCATATTTTTAATCTCAATAATTTCAGCAGGGTTGATAGATATATCTAAAACTGCCTTCAATTTTTCTGCCATTCTAAATGCCCGGTGCTTGCCTTCTGCTAGGAACCATCCTGTAGGGGCCAACATTCTAATTAATGGAGTACTATCTGTAATCTCTGTTAGTTTAGGATTACTTATATTGGGCTCAATTGTAGTAGAAGTAATATTGAGTGAGCAAATATCCATGAGTGGTAAAATACCTAGATCTCTGGATACCAGGGGTTCAGCATACTTTTTTTCACTAATTTCACCATTGGGTTGGTTCAGGTGTTCCAACTCTTTATTAAGTAGTGCAACTTCTTTTTGTAAGTAATTCAGTTGAACTTCTAACATATCACTAATTCCTTTTCCTAGGTCTATCTGTCCCCCCGCTCAGAAGAGTCCTTGCATTTTAATGAGTTCTGTTATGTTGTCTTTGATTGGTGCTTTATTGGGGATAATAGGTGGCATCTTAATTGGCTTAATAGCTTTCCTCGCTGTTTTTCATTCTTTTTCTTCTTTATTCTTTTTCTTTTGTAATCTTTAGCATCTTACAGTTCTAATATGCCTTCTTTCTCTTTATTGGACTATCTGGTATATGAATGCTATCAAATTCCACTCTTAACCTTTCTTTTTCATATTTTAAATCCTCTTTAATACTCTCCATCTTATGATTCGTTTCCTCTGTAATAGATATTCTATTCTGTATTATTTCATTTCTTAACATCTCCATCAGATCTCTGTTTAATAGCAGTTGTTCCATTAATAAGATGTTAGCATTATGCTGTTTAGATAAAAGGTTAACTAGTTTTTCACTCAGCAAACTAGTCAGATAAACACTTAGTCGTTCTTCCTCCAAATCCATTTCTGTCCCCATTTCCTTTTTACATGTTTTGCAGATAGCATTTACACCTTGGTTATCAAACTTTTTAAGACTGGTAATAATTCCTTGTAGTCCCTGGATACTTCCTCTAGAATTGTTTTTTCCTTATCCAGATAATGCTCATTTCTCCCTATATCTGATGTAAGCTCATGTTCACTACAGCATACAATTCAAAATTCACTAAAATTTGAAGAATCAATTGCCTCTTGTTCTATCAATAAGCCTTGATTACCAATTTCCTTAATGTTACTCAGATTTAAACAATTAGATACAGAAACTTCATCTTCACCCCCATAGTATCTTCTATGGTAAAGATTTTAGCAGCAGTTCTTAATGAAGCTTTCTGTAATGATTTGTCTGATAGACAGAATTTATTAGAAGGGGTGGAGGTTTTGCTATTACTATTACATAAAGCTTCCTTAGGTTTTTTTAAATGATCTGTAATGTTGGTCTACTTTGAGCAGACCACATTAATGGACACATTTTTGCTTGCTGAGTGTTCCATAGATTTTGAATGTTTAGTACAACCTTTATTGTTTAAATAGCTTTCAACAACTAAAGGATAGGCTTAAGGGTCTTTCTTTCTTTGTAATCTAGTATTAACCATTCTTGAATTTTATACTTATATATATATATAAAGAAAATTATTTTTAAATACTTTAAACTTTCCTCTGTTGAATGTCACTTCTAGTAACAGTTCTATTTCCTTCAGCAAAAAGAAACTGAGGCTCACTCTAGATATCCAAGAAACAGTCATATACATAATTTCACATAAGGAGCATCAGATACAAATGTCCCCTTGAAACATGTGCAGAACTGGAGAAATTTAATAACAAGTCCAGTGGTCAAGTATCACGTTCAAGAATCAAAGAGCCAACAGCCACTTCATTAATTTCTTCTATACAAAAGCAGTGTGTTATCCCACCTTGAGCTCTTGGACTAGAAAAGTAACTTCCAGTGCAAATAGTTCCAGGACACTCGTTCAGAGAAAACTCCAATTCAGTGTAATGTGTTTGTCATCTAAAAATTAAAAACAGGAACAGAAAAAAAAAAAGAAAAAAATAAGTAAAATCTATCCCAAATCAGGAATATAGTAGTTGATAGGTACCGATTGCTTGAACCAGTAAATAGCTAATAGTTAATAATTAACCATCAAATATCCTTTCTAAACTTCCCAATTATTAGTCTATTCTTCTGATCAATACCTCAGTAACCCTCCTTAAGAACTAAGAATGGGGAAATGGTGAATGGTGGGTGGAAGAGTTTGAGAACAAAAATTGTATTTCAGTGAATCCAAGAGGTCTAAAAGTCAAAGCTCATCTATATCAGAAAATGCAGGGAAATGTTATCAGCTACTCAAAAACAAATTTACCACTGTATCAGTTGCCACAGGCGGTACATCGCATTTTCAAATAGTGGTAAAAAAAAAAAAACATACACACGGAAAATCGCCTAGCTCTGGCTCTCACTTTAGTTGGAAAAACCAGCTTGTCTTGGTTAGGTGTAACTCTCCTTGAGGTATAGCTGGAAAATGAAAAAACTGAGTCAGATCCTCTGTGTATCTAATACCAGCTATTGAGGAGTCTAAAAGCCTCCAGGACACAATGGATACTTTGATCAGAGTGTACTGTGCACACTAAATGCCACACATGCACCTTTTGAGCTCTAAAAACCATGTGATCCTATGTGCCCAGTCAGCCAATCAATAAGCACTGCTAGAATTTAAAAAAGCTGATGGAATACAATAAAATATAAAATATATATGGAAAAAAACTAGTATAAACCTAGTGTAAACCTCATAAAATATAATGTAGAAGGATCCTCGAATCCACAAATCAGCACAAACACCCCGATTATTCCATCTTAAAAACTGCTCTGAGTTTGTAACATTCTGGTATAGCAAGGTAAAAGGAATAAAAAGAGCAGAGCTGGGGGAATTTACAAGTCCAGTACAAAAATCATACACGTAAAATCATGTAGAATAACTCATGATGGCCTCAGATAGAGACACCCAGAGCTTCTGAATAGGGCCTGTATTCAGCTTGTTTCTTGGACTCAGCTGGTCTCAGTCCTGGTCATACAAACATTCAAGCAAATCTCTTGCTTATTCATTCGATTCACATGCTTTGCCGGGTTCTGTTTGGTATCACAACTGTTGGTGATGTTGGTAATATTAATATTAATGTTAATGTCTCCCTCTTGGTAGGTTCCTCCTGTATGTGTGGTTTCTCTGTGGCCATTCGCACTCTGCAGCACTTTCTTCCTGTCTGTCTGAGGCAGGCTACTCCTCCACAGCACTCCAAGCCTACGGGGAAAAAACAAGACAAACAGCAGAGGGGCCACACAGGACTGGCCACACAAGTCAGCCCAGAAAGAACTGCAAATTAGACAGGTGTGGTGAACGTGAATGGTGGCATACCTTTTCTAAGTAAAAAGAAAGCCTTTTGCAGTTCCTGCTTCACTCACTACTCCTCAGCTCATTAGCGTACGGCAGCCATCCCATGAAATTGGAAGCAGATACAGGCCATATGGTCTATCTAGTCTGCTTGTGTGTGAAGCACTTCCGCCCATCAGACTACAGCTGCCCCCCATTAACTCTTCCTTCCCTCAACTGCTCCCCATTATGTACTTTCCCCTTAAATTTGTCACACCCCCTCTTGAAGCCCCCCACAGTCTGCACTGATACGAGTTGCTCAGGCAATGCATTCCACCCTGTTACCACTCTTTCAGTGAAGTAGTGTCTCTTCCTTTCCCTCCTGAATCTGTCCCTCTTTAACTTCAGGGAGTGCCCTCTGGTATCTCTTCCATTCTTAAGAGTGAACCCACTCTGGAAGCCTACTCTGTTCATCCCCTTCAGGTACCTGAAGGTCTCAATCATGTCCCCTCTGTCTCTCTGTCTCTCTTCTATCCTCCAGGGTATACATGTTGAGCTTTTTTAGTCTTTTCTTATAAGTTCTATCCTCCAACCCCTGTATCATCTTTGTTGCTCTTCACTGCACTGCCTCCAGGAGTTTGATATCCCTTTTCAAGTATGGGCACCAAAACTGCATACGGTACTTCATGTGTGGCCTCACCAGGGACCTGTACAGGGGCAATATGACTTTGCTACATCTAGATGTAATCTCACTTGCTATGCACCCTTGCATCCTGTTAGCCTTAGCTTCTGCCTTCCTACACTGGGCCAAGTGGTTTAATTCCCCAGTCACCAGCACCCCAGATCCTTCTCCTCATTGGATGTGGACAGTTTGATACCATCCATCCAGTAGCTGTAGCATGGGTTTTTGGCTCTGAAATGCATCACCTAACACTTCTTGGCATTGAACTCAAGCTGCCAGGTGTGTGACCACTCCTCAAGTCTTGCCAAGTCTTCCTGCAGTAATTTGCCACCTTCCTCCCCATCCACCTCAGCACAGATCTTGGTGTCATTGGTGAAGAGGCTGATCTTATTCTTGATCCCAATCACTATGTCTGCTATGAAAATATTAAACAGGACTGGTCCCAATACTGATCCCTGTGGGACACCACTTGTCACTGCCCTGGGCTCCAATGCTGCTCCCCCCACAACTACCCTCTGTTGCCTGTTCCTCAGCCAGTTTTCTACCCATCGGGCTAGCTTCCACCCTATACCAAGATGCCTCTACTTGCAGGTCAGCTTTCCATGTGACACTGAATTGAAGACCTTGCTGAAATCCAGGTAGACTACATCTACTGCATAGCTCTTGTCCAGTGCCCTCATGGCCCAGTCAAAAAAATCAACCAAGTTTGTCTGACAGGATCTGCCAGCAACAAACTCATACTGTCTGTCTTCTTGCAGATCCTTATCCACAAGAAACTGCACCAGCCTTTCTTTGAGGATAGATTCCATCAGTTTCCCCACAATTGTGGTGAGGCTCACTGGTCTGTAGTTCCCGTGTTTGTCCTTGGGCCAACTTTTGTGGAGATGTACCACATGTGCCTCCCTCCAGTCTCGGGGCACACATCCCATATTTAGTGAGGTATTGAACAGATCCACCAGTGGCTCTGCCAGGACCTCTTCCAGCACCCTCAGCACCCTGGGATGTACCCCATCTGGTCCAGGTGCCTTGTCTACTGTCAGGGACCTAAGGCCCTCCAGCACCCTTTCCACCTTTATGACCCCATCTGTGGTTGTCTCACCCCCCATGCCTGTTCCCCCTTTCTCTGCAGGAATGGGTCCATCCCTCTCCCTTATGAACACTGAACAGAAGTACTCATTAAGTACTTCTGCCTTTTTGGCCCCCTTGTCTACACACCCACTGCCTTTCCTGATCCTAACTATTTGATCCTTGCACTTCCTCTTTTCCCTGATATACCTGAAGAAATTCTTTTCTCCTTCCTTAATCCCCTGTGCTAATTTCCTTTCCCTGGCTGCCTTTGCAGTCCTGACTGCTCTGCTCACTTCCTTGAATTTCCTTACATAGTTCTCCCTATCCTCTGCCCCGTTGGCTCTCTTGTAGGTTTGGAAGGCCCTTCTCTTATCTCTCACCTTCTCCATTACTTCTCTGGTCAGTCATCCAGCTTGGACGATTAGCCCTTGATTTCTTTTGCTGGCTCTTGACACAAGCCATAGTGGATTCAATCAGCCCTAGTTTTATGATCTCCCATTTCTGCTCTATGTCTATGTTAGGGTGGATACCATCTATGTGCAATCTCATGTTGCTTGCAGTTACATAATATTAAGGAAGGATAATCATTATCCCACCAATATTTCATATGGCTGGATAATATTAATACATTGCATGAAGTAAGATAAGAAAATGTCTAAGTTTAGATTGCAGTCTGACCACCTAAGATGCCAGGCAAAAAGTTGGCATAGACTACTGTGAGAGACATACACATTTAGGATTTATGTTATTTGCAGTGTCTAAACAGATTCAGCATGGAAGAAAGTTTCACTACTATAGTTTGGATTTTGGGCAGTTCACTTCTGTGAAGGGATGTGCAGTTTGCCAGGAGAAGTCATTTTGGGAATGATTAGTGACTGGAAAACTGTGATATCCATTGATTTGATAAGGGAGTCATGCAATGAGAACAGCTCATGCCAACCATATGTAGACTTCTGAACAGTCTCCACAAGCCAGGCATACTGCTCATCCATGTTGAAGGTAACAATCTGTGCTACAGAAAAGGTATATACTATATTTCATTGAAACAGCTAAATGTGATTTGGCTGAGCTAGGTGGACTGTTGCCTAAATGCAAGATTATGTATTAGGATATTACAGAACACATGATCTGGAAAGGCCAGCAGTATGCTCCTGGAACTGCAAGATCATGCAGAATGGTGAACATTCAAATATCTGTTTTTTTAATGCTGTTGGTATGCACACCATTACTCCCCTCCAAGTTAAATATTATAATGATTTACTCTTTCTAAAAGGTAGTGTGTATTTTTCAGGTATTGGAAATGTTATTTCCATGGAAGACTTCCAAAATAAGATCCAGAATATGTCGTGATGTATTTTAACAATCAATACATACACATTTGCAGTACCCTGATGCTGCCCCACAATGGCTATTTTCAGAGCCACTTGTAGGTTGGTCAAAAAATAAATAACAAAAGCATGGCACACACATAAATGAGCATTACAAATAGTTTATAAACTAAATACATAATAAGACACAACACAGTGGCCATGATATAATTTTTATGCACAAGGCATAGCTTTATTAGGAGAAGTTGTGGAAGCCACAGTGTCCTAACACCACTACAAAGTGCATTAAAATCCTATGATGCCCACCCTACATATGCTTATTATTGTTATACCATAGCGGTAAGTAATGAGATGTAAAATCTGAGTTGATACCTCCATCTACACTTATGAAGAGTCAATGCACAGTAAGCTGATGTCTGTTGTGCAATGACATGTCTAGACTGCTTCTTGCCATTTCATAAGCACAATTTCTTCATAATGCTCTATGCAGACAGGTCATGAACATATAAGTGTATTGTAAATTTATTCTTCCATTTTCAATTTTTGTTTTCCACAGCAAATGCCAAAAATTGGGAAAGACAAGGAGGTGCTTGTCCTGGTCAAAGTGCTCAGGAAGCATGGTAAGTCCCAATTGTAATTATTTGTTTATTTATTTAAGATTTATAATTAGGAAAAGCACTCTGAGCCAAGGCTCATTTCCAGGTGCAAGCTGAGGGAGAGGAAATGGAAGTATAGACATCAAGTGCATTATAAACAACCAAAGTGGAAAATACATAGGTAGTCCAACTGAGGTGATTAAGTGAGATGTACCACATGAATTAACAACAACATGGAATCTAGCATTGAATTAAATGAGCAGTGCATGGATTCCTACATAGATACAATAAACAATGCATGCTAGAGTGCATACATTATTCACTTCACTGATTAGAGAGCAGACTGAGGGCCAAGGGCACAGTTGTCCCTGCTAGGGAATCATAGGTAGGTGTGGGGGTAGAAGAAACTGTGAGGAAAAGGTCAGAAGGGTCAAGAGGGGGAGTGACAGGTACAGGGGGGAGTGGGAATATATCTTTGAAGGCATCTAAAGGCATGGAGTGGGGCAGAGATGAAAGCGAGAGGGGAGTAGGTTCCAGAGGGAAGGAAGACAGTAAGAGAAAGCAGTTTGCCCAGCACATGAGGGACAGTGGGGAATGGAGGAGGTACAGGAATCCCTAGAGCATGGAGAGTAAGAAGAGGAGAGAGCAGGGGGAGAGAAGTGAGGAGAGGTAGGAGGGAAGGGAACCAAACCAGTTTTTGGCAATGAAGGTAGTACAGTGAGACTGGTGACATAAATGCAGTGGGAGGATGGAATGGAAGGAATAGAGGGAGTAATGGTGAGTGCAGAGTGAAGTGTTGGTAGCAAAGTGACAGAAGGCATTGCAGAGGGTGTCCAATATGACAAGGGAAGAAGAGGGAGTGGTGCCATAGACCACATCTGCATAGTCAGAGACCTGGAGGATCATTGTGGTTTCTAGCTCCCAGGAGACCTGGAGGGAGAAGCAGTCGTTATTATGGTAGAAGATGCCAAGTTTGGGATGAAATTTGCCATGGCTATGTACATTAGAGAGGGGATGAAGGCAATGGAGGTGGGAGGCAGACAGTAAGGGGAAGAGGCACTATGGGTCACATTAGAGACAGGAAATGGCACCACCATCTGCACTGGAGTTGTCTATAGACCTCCAGCACAGGGAAGGGGGAGAAATAGGCAGGGTATTAGTAGAAACCATACACAAAATGGCATAGAAAGGGGAGGTATTGCTGGTGTGGGACCTAAACATACCAGATGTTAACTGAAACACAAATGCTATAGCCACTGCCAGGAGAAGAGACATCTTGGATGCCCTGGAAGGAGCATGCCTCAGACAGTTGGTGAAGGGAAGGGAGCAGTACTATACCTAGTTCTCACAAACGGTGACAGAGTAATGGATCTATCAGTGGGCAGCAATCTAGGGTCCAGTGATCACAATACAGTGTGGTTTAAGGTGAAGACAGTAATAAAGTCAAGCCACTCAAAAGTAAAGCTCCTGGACTTCAAGAGGGCAGACTTTGAAAAATGGGGAACACCTCCAGAGAAGCCTGGTGAAGGGGGAGGGATGGGGGAGTGAAGGAACAGTGAGAGAAACCTAAAGGAGCCATAGCAGAGACAACAGACCTCTGTGTAAAGCTAGTAAACAAAGCAAAAAGAAAGAGAAGAACACTATGGTTTTCAAAAGAAGTGGCAGGGAAGGTTAGGGAAAAAAAAAACAAGCATCCAGAAAGTACAAGGAAACCCAGAGGGAGAGAGACAGGGAAATGTACTAGGCAAAGCAGAAAGAGGTGGGGGAAGGCAGTCAGGTGTGCAAAGGCACACACTGAAGAAAGGATCAGTAAAAGAAGGTGACAAAACCTTCTTCGGGTATATCAGGGAAAGGAAAAAGACCAATGGAGGGATTGTGAGGTTGAATGAGGGGGGGGAGAGTGTGTGTGCAGACAGGGACCTGGAAAAGCAGCAATTCTAAACAAATACTTCTGCTCTGTATTTACAAAGGAAGGGGAAGGGGATGGACCAAAATTAGGGGGTAGACACACACAGGTAGGGGGGTGGACATCAGTCCCTCCACAGAGGAGAGTGTCCTAAAGGAACTCTTGAAACCAAAAGTGGACAAGGCAATGAAACCAGATGGGATGCATCCCAGAATACTAAAAGAACTAGGGGCACCACTGATAGCCCTATTTAACAAATCACTAGAGGATGGAGTGGTAACAAAGGACTGGATGAGGGTGAAAGTGGTACCACCACACAAAAGTGGGAGCAAGGTAGAGGGTGGAAATTACAGGCCAGTCAGCTTGACCTCAGTGGTGGGGAAAATTATGGAATCCATGTTAAAGAAAAGGACTGTGACATACCTGGAGGCTAGTGGGGCACAAGACCCAAGGCAACATGGATTCAAAGTAGGGAGATTCTCAAACAAATCTGATAGATTTCTTTGACTGGGTAACCAGGGTGGTGGATCGGGCGGTGGACAGGACCTACCTAGATTTTAGCAATGCATTTGACACCGTCTCACACAGGAGGCTAGTAAACAATTGCACAGTCTGGGAGTAGGTCCCAAGATGGTACACTGGGTCCGAAATTGGCTGAGAAACAGGACACAGATGGTGGTGGTAAATGGAGTTCAATTCCAGGAGAGGGGGTGATAAATGGGGTGCCACAGGGCTCTGTTCTGGGGACAGTCTACTTCAATGTCTTCATCAGTGACATTGCAGAGGAGCTGGAAAGGAAGGGAAGCCTCTTTGTGGATGAAAATGAGATCTGCAATAGGGTAGACACTCCAGACAAGGTGGAAAAAATGAGAAGAGATCTAGGCAAATTGGAGGAGTGGTCAAGAGTGTGGCAGCTTAAACAGCTTACATTCAATACAAAAAGTGCAAAGTTATGTACTCGGGCAACAGGAACCCTAAAGAGGAATACAAAATGGGGGGGGGGTACTAACAACAGCAAAACTGAAGAAGGATCTGGAGGTAAACATAATGGATGACCTGAAAGTAGCCAAACAATGTGAAAAGTTGGTGGGGAGGGCTGGAGGGATGCTGGGGTGCATAGGGAGGGGCACCATCAGTAGAAAACAGGAGGAGGTGATGCCACTGTACGTACAATTGGTCAGGTCACATCTGGAATACTGAGTTCAGTTCTGGAGACTGCATCTTTGGAAGGACATTGACAGAATGGAAGCAGTCCAGAGAAGGGCAACAAAAATGGTGAAAGGAATGCATCAGAAAACATACGAGGAAAGACTGAAAGACCGTGATATGTATACTCTGGAGGAAAGGAGGGAGAGGGGAGATATGATAGAGTCATTCAAGTACCTCAGGGGAATCAATAAGGTCCAGAAGGGCAACGTCTTTCAAAAAAGGAGATGTGCAAGAACAAGAGGTCACAATATGAGGCTGGGGTGGGATTCAGGGTTAATGTAAAGAAGTATGTTTCTCACAGAAAGGGTAGTGTGGCTGCATTGGAAAGCCTCCCAGCAGTGGTCATAGAGGCCAAAATGACTTGGTGAGTTCAGGAATGCATGGATAGATAGAAGGCAATCCTAGAGATAGGAAAGAGAGGGTGTTGCTGATCATTTAAGATTTGGAGTTTAAGTAGGTAGGAAATGAGCAGACTAGGTGGGCCAGGTGGGCCTTATCTGCCATCACAATCTATGTTTCTATGGATAGTGTCCATGTGGGCAGAGAAGTCAAACTGCTATCTAGCCAACACAGCAAGCCACTTGATGGCAGGGACACTTCAGGGTGGGTGCCATCCAAGGTGAAGAAGACATGGAAGGTGAGAGCCTTGCCAGTTTCTGGCATGTGCTGAAAGTCAGGACACAGTCTTCTTTGTAGTGACCCTGAGCTGGTTGTCATGGAACCAGTGTAGCACATTGTGGAAGTCATGCTGGAGTGGGATCTCTATAGCTGGGACTGAAGGGCCAGAAGTGTAGATGACTGATGCAATCTGCATACATATAGATATGTGAAGAGACAAAGGTGGGAGGAGGTCATTTAAGAAAATTGAGAATAGGATTGGACCCAGGATGGAGCCCCGTGGGACCACTGCTAGGATGGAGGGGGAAGGACACCACCCACCTGAATTGAGTGCTGATGGCCCATAATTAAGAATGGAACCAGTCCACAGTGGGTGCAGTAAGGCCAGCAGAGTTCAACTTGTCTAGAAGGAGCAGATGGGACACCGAGTCAAAAGCTTTGCCTAGATCAATTCATATGGCTGCAGTGATCCATCCCAGTTAGAATAGAATCAGTTACACATAACAGGGATGAGACAGTAGAGTGTTTTTTCCTAAAACCAGACTGGAAAGGTGAGAGGCAATTTGAGGAGTCAAGGAAGTCAGCAGACATAGAGTACACAGTGGTCTTGAAGCTTAGCAAGACAGGGAAGGAGTGAAATCAGCCTGAAGTTGCCTGGGGAGGGAGGGTCATCCCTTTTGTGCAGAGGGAGAACCTTAGCAATATTCCAGGCCTGAGGGACAGCACTGAGGGAGGAGAGGTTCAGAAGTTGAAAGAGTGGGAGGGAAATTACTGGTGCAGATTTGTAGGAGTTTAGGGTCCTAACCATCAGGCTAGTCTTGGGAGGGTTAAATGACATACTGTCAAAGAAGATTTCCTAAGGGGAGACTGGAGGGAAGTGGAAGTCTTCTGGCAAGCGGGGTGTGGGACAACCAGTGTGATCAGGAGATGGATAGCAGGGTAGTGCACAGGTTGTTAAGAATTTTTAAAATGAGTAGCAGTGGGGTTGGGGGGGTTGGAGACCAGTGAGCCATCCACCAGGAGGATTGGGGAAGTGTACTGGGCTGGGGGATCAAATAGGGAATGGATAACCTTCCAGAATTTCAAGAGGGACTAACCTCACCCTCAAGAAGATGTGGGTGAAAGTGAATGGTTTTCCAACAGGAGTGGGGTTTCACCAAAGACCCTGATTCCTGCTGTTGCAAGTGGAAACTGTTGTGGCAGCATTTCTACAAGATCAAAAAGCTGGCAATGTCCAGGAGATGGACAAGGACTGATTTCAGTGTAACCTAATAATGTGGAAAGTGGCAAGGAAGCCAGAACTTGGTGACAGACACTATAGAAGTAAGCAAAATTACAAAATAGTTATATTTTTTACCTGTTGTGATTGTAGGAAGTTTGTTTCCTTCCAGTGAAATACAGTGTGTGTGTGTGTGTGTGTGTTGGGGGGAAATTATAGAACATGAGTGGAGGAGGAGGTGCAAGGAATGGCATATGATTCAGACTTGCTGGTGATCTCAAGTGACTGATTGAATGTGTTCCACCAGTTGTTGTATACATTGAGGTTTTCCTCAAAAACATACCTTGATACAATGAAAAAAGAAGAGGCGTATGCCATATGTCACACAATAGTAATATATGTTAGTACATCATAGGAGAAATACATTTATATGAAATACAGGGATGAATATTTTGTGTAAAAAGAAAATATGAAGGAACACTTCTGCCGGTATTGATCTCCATACATAATCTTCTATTGTGAATTTCCATGCATGTTCATTTTAGCGATATATATATATATATATATATATATATATATATACTTTCAGTCAGTGAAAGTCACTTTTTAATACATCTAGAATTATCATGCTGCTTATTGTCAGTACAAAATAAATGAATATGTAGTATAATATGACACTTGCCTTATAATTGCTCTTCATTTCTTCTTTCTCACTACAGTCCATCCTAGCTTTCTTGCCATATAAAGGGAAAGGTTGCATTTGGAGCCAGTCCCAGAGAAACTAGTGGAGGAGGATCCAGGTGTTCCAGAGGGTGACATGATCATTATCGAAGAAGAAGTCTAGTACAATTACAATAATACTTAATAACATTAATTCCAACTGTTATATGTTCATATGCATACTTCCAGTGTTTCTTATGGTTATGAAACTGCATTCTTGCGTTCTTTGGATGACAGAACTGTGAAACAAACCAAAGCACTACTGGCACACAAAGGACTTGATAAGAAAGTCTTATTACTATAAGAGACATAATAACTGTACATGTAAACTTATTATAAATCATGTCGATAATTGCTGTTTTAAAACACTAAGTTGAACTCAAAATTAAATGTTTTACTTTATGAAAAGTACTGTATAGCAGGTTCAATTTGCATTTGGTATATTTAGTGCAATTCAACCTGCTACATATATTCACATCCAGTAGAATTAGTGCACCAGGCTTTCCAGTAACAGGGAAGGCATTAGCAACAGTAGTCGTGACTGTGCTGGAGCAAACTGTACTCAAAAATAGAACACAGCTAACTGGAACAGAAGACAGGCAGAAAAGTTGTACTGGAGCAGGTCTGTTGTGATTGGTTTGTGGGGACTGAGAAGAAGCAAAGAGTTGAGAATGGGAAAAGGTTTTTCAAGATGAGAGTGGTCTGGTGGCTCAAAGACGTAGCTGAATGAACCTAGAGCTGAGAGTAGGCAGTAAGTTATTTTTTCCCCCAAGAAATGAGCAGGCATTAAATTGGTCAGGTTGACTCTAAGAGGACTAAGAGTGGGTACAGTATTTGGCTTTGTTGGTCGGATGGGAGGTCATGGTTGGGTGGGATTGAGAGCGGGACTGAGAGCGGGATGAGAGTGCAGAGGATTCAACACAAGAGAGGAGCTCCTATTGTACTGTGAAGTGGGCAAAGTGGACAAAATGGACTAAGCTTTTTTTTAACAGTGCCATAGCGCTGTCATGCCCCAGATGGATGGAGAAGCTGGACAGAAAGCATTGGGGATTTAAACATCTTTTTTTGTTTTTTTCATTGACAGTGCCGTGGATCTGCACCTTTGATTTTACTGTTGTTTTTTTTGTTGAAACTTAAATAAAGAGTTTTGACACAGGATGGCTGGCTGTTTCCTGATAATTTTCACTTTCTGGTTATTTTGGCAGATTTTTTTCAATAGCAAAAATAGCAAAAATAAATGGAACGCAAAAATAACCTTCTAAACTAGAACCTGTGAGTGGGAATGGACTCTGATAACTGAAGTTAAAACTTCTGAATTTTATAAGTGTGTTTATGAGACATCCTCTTATGCTCACAAGAGTGGAAGATTTAGAAGTGAACAATTTTGAGTAGCTAACAATGATGCCAGGATTTTTTTGCACTTCCCCCACCAAAAAGGACACAAAAGAAGTATGCATATGCCATCAAAAAAAAGTTATTTGCCTTAAACAATCTTGAAGTAATATGTGATATTATCATACCATTGCTATGTTGAGACAATATGTAATGCCTACCAGTATACAACCTGTTTATTAAGTATTTATCAATTTGCAGGAATATATACTGTACAAAAAATGTAATAGGTAAGGTACTGTGGTAATGCTCAGGGGAAAATATAGTATAGTATGTAATATTATGAACAAGTAAGCTGATTGCCGATTACATAATAACAAAATGTTATCATGTTACTGAAGTCTATCTCTAAGTACTGTATTTATGTATTATAGATGACACCACAGATGCTGAGGGCACCAGTGGTGACCTAGAGTGACCATGGAGGGAGACAATGAAACAACAACTGCTCCCTCTTTTGGTCAGGACTGTGCACCATGGGGCATCAGTGATTCATCTGAACCACAAGACCTGGAAGATAAGCTCTGGACTGGCCCATCCGGTAAATCCAGCCCTGCTGCAGGATGCTAGTCTTGCACGCTTAAATGTAAGTTAAGCAATAATTGTTTCACAACTTTATATGCAGTTACTTTGTTTTTCCCCTTTGTTTTTTCCTTTTCTTTTTTCTCCTTTTACATGGTGGAAATTTATGTCAGCCACCAATTCTGGTAAGCTGTTTTATTATGAGATAATGTATGGGGAGCCTTCATTTTGTATGTAGATCCATACATCGTTGTATTGCAGTACTGATGTAAGTACTGCATTACAGCAAGTGTTCATTATGCTACAGTGCTTCTATTACAATGTAAAGAAGTGATCACCTATTTTCTTATCATTCAGTCATTTGTACCGACTGTTGAATAAACATGAGCAAAAGCCTTAAAAGTAGTGTACCGGCATTTTTTAAAAACAAACAAAAAAATGAGGTACTGTAATATAATCACTTATCAATGTGCTGTATTGGCTGGTGGGGGACAGAAGCATCTGTTTCCACTAGTCAATGAACATCAGTGAGCCAAACAGGTTGCCAAACAAATGAGACCTAAACCAAGAAATTGGATGCATGACTGGCAATGAACAAGGAGCGTAAGTGCCACTGTGGCAGTAACAGACAGACATTGACAAGTGCAGAGCTGCAATCATTGTCTAGAGTCACCACAATGAGCCAAGGTGAAGGAAGGTGTCTGAATCAATGCAACTGTATGGTGATGGGGAAGGGGGTGACCAGCAGTTGCAGAATAACTGTAGTAAAATGGAGGAAAACTAACAACATAGTACAAAATGTATTTGTTTCTGATGATTCACAGTGAAATAAAACAGTAGTAGTTTTCTGTGCTGTGCTTGCCCATACACTATACAGAATAAGGTATGAGCAACCATACACTTCAAGGATGTGTTGCCAAGCAGAGTTGCCATAACAACACAAAAGCATTGAGCATCCGTGCCAAGGTCACTGTCTGATCATGACAACCACTCATTGGAAAACAGCCTTGTTCTGTATGGTTGCCCATACATTATTCTATAGATGTACTATATGGAGAGTTCTGCTTGTCTATGTACTATAAAAGATATGGTTGTCCTGCAGTACTAATAACAGTAGTGCAGGACAATGTCTTTTCCTTGTACTGCAGTTCTTACCTCATTATGCCACAGCACTTGCTGCAATTATTCCTCATAATATATCATATGAGAGAAAACAGAGATCAGGTGCTCGCATTACACAGGAGAAGGGATCTGAATGATCGTCTTGCATTGTTTTGTTACAAACAGGTGATAATGTGCTTTACAAATAATCTATTCATCTGACCATATTCTAAGTAGTTTCTTTTGCTAACTTTCTTTCAACAGATCTACCTGTTCACCACTACCACCTGGTTGATGTTAAGTGAACTAAGTTATGCGTTCATTGAATCTCACATTTATTACACTGGATTCTAAAAAGGGTACAAAAACATCCTATTACATGACTGGTTAATAGGTGTCAGCAATAACCACAAGTGATACATAGAGTACCTTTAAAGTCTTCCAACTTCTTTTGTGCTGGGCTTGCTTTACAATTGTTAGTGAATGTCATACATTGTTACATAGTAGTTGTCAGCAGAAAAGAACCCCCTGGCCTCATCTAGTCTGCCCTAAAAGTTTTTTTTACCTAATGTACCACTGCAGATCCTCCGTGATCTGCGACCTTACCCCTCAGCCCTTTTTCTAAGATCCCCCTGTGTCTACTCCATGCATGCTTAAATTCTGCTACCAGGTTGGTACCTACCATCTCTACCAGTAGTCTGTTCTAGGCGTCTACCACCCTTTCCATGAAGAAGTACTTCCTCACATTACCTCTGAATTTCCCTCCTTCCAAATTCAAATTATGCCCTCTTGTCTTTCAGCATCTCTTCCTATGTAGTATGCTACCCTCCTGTACCTTATTTTTCCCCAACTGATGCGCTTGAAGTATCTGAATGTCTCTGTCATGTCTTCCCTTTCCCTTCTGTCATCAAGAGAGTACATATTTAATTCCTTGAGTCTTTCCTCACAGCTTTTCTGGTGCATGCCATGCACCATTTTAGTTGCTGTCCTCTGTACCACCTCTATCTGATCAATATCCTTCTTGAGATGGGACCTCCAGAACTGGTAGAGTACTCCAGGTGGGGCCTCATCATTGACCTATACAGGGGCAATAGCACCTCCCTTCTCCTGCTTATTATATCCCTCCCCATGCACCCCAGCATTTCACTAGCTTTTTCTACTGTCTTATCAAACTGCCTTGCAACCTTGCAGTCATCAGATATGATGTCCCCCAGGTCTCTTTCCTGTTTTGTAGTTGTCACCTCCTCTCCCCAGATGGTATGTTGCCCTTGGGTTCCTGTGCCATATGCACATAATCTTGCACTTTTTAGCATTGAAGCCTAGCTGCCATATCCTTGACCATTCTTTCCAGTTTTTTTCAGGTCATTCCTCATTCTGTCTAAACCCTTTCCCCTTCTGTGTCCACTCCATTGCAGATTTTTGTGTTGTCTATCAACATGCATACTTTCCCTTCCAGTCATTCAGCAATGTTGCTAATTAAGGCATTGAAGAGTACTGTCCCCAAAACTGACCCCAGTGGCACCTCCACTGGTCTACACTCCCTTTCTCCCAGCATACACCATTTACCACTACCCTCTGGCTCCAGTGACTTAGCCAGTGTTGTACCCATTTTATTACCTTTGTCCCAACTCTGAGACTGCCCAGCTTGTTTACCATCTTTCTGCATAGGATGATGTCAAAGCCACACCCAAAAAAGTTTCTGGTAACATGATTTACTGTATCTTCCAGTTCATTTAGCACTTTCATGGAGCAAACCCTGATGTTTTTGGTCACAAACCATTTAGCAATATTAAAGAATGTTCTTATTGTTCCTTAAAACACTGTTTACAGTTTTACTTACTATTTTTTTCTTGTCATTTCATAAACAACTTAATAGGCTCCTTCCCAACCCCATGATGGGGGGTTTATGTGATAACGGCGATGATAATATCACCGAAAAAATATTTTGGTGGTGCAGTCCCCAGCACACAGCAAAAGGGTGCCGGGGACTTAACTTTTACATGTAAATGTGGGAGGGGGCAGCTGTGCCCCCCATACTCCCCACTTGGCGACCTCAACCCAGGGGGATGACATTGGGAGGTGCAACCCCCAAAAAATGTTCGGGCCTGAGCAACAAAGGCACCACGCATGGACCTGAACCCAGCACCATACATGCCCCAGCCCTGAACCCACCCACCACACTATAAGAGCAGCTTGGCAGCTCACCACGGTGCCACCCCTTGCAATCCCTCCCTCCTGTCCCACCCCACATGCAACGTGCTCACTCCACACCCATGTATAAATGTAGTGACAGGATGTTGCTATATTCGCGCACCCCCCATCTGGTTGCTCTCCCTCCTTCCCTCGCCTGGATATCATGGCAGTCACAGAAATGTGGTACACAGAGAACCATGACTGGGATGTCAACATACCAGGGTACACAATCTACAGGAGGGACAGGGAGGGAAGAAAATGAGGAGGAGTAGCTCTCTATGTAAGGGAAGGGATCAAAACAACAGAACTAAATGGTAAACAGGGAGGAGAGGAGGCACTGTAGGTCACCCTGGAGACTGGAAATGGCTCCACAATCCACACAGGGGTTGTATACAGACCCCCCATCTCAGGGGGAGGAAATAGATAAGGAAATGATAGACGGCATCCTTGGGATGGCAGAGAAAGGTGAGATTTTGCTGATGGGGGACCTGAATATGCCAGATGTTAACTGGAGCACCTTTGCTGTAGCCACATCCAAGAGCAGGGCCATTATCGACACCCTACATGGGGCATGTCTAAGACAGCTAGTTTTGGAACCCACTCGGGAGGGAGCAATCTTAGACCTGGTACTCTCAAATGGGGAAGGAGAGAGGATCTCTGATCTTGAAGTGGGTAGCCATCTGGGAACAAGTGAGCACCAATCAGTGTGGTTCACAATAAACTTAGCTGTAGAGTCAAGCCACACAAAAGTGAAGATATTGGACTTCAGGAGGGCTGATTTTGTCAAAATGGGAGAGTCCCTCAGAAAAGCACTAGCAAAGAGGCAAGAAGGTGGGGTGGAGCAACAATGGGGAAACATCAAAACTGCCATCACAGAGGCAATAAGCCTTTATGTGAAGCAAATAAACAAATCAAAATGAAATTAAAAAAACACTACGGTTCTCAAAAGAAGTGGCGGGGTAGGTAAGGGAGAAAAAGATAGCATTCAGGAAGTATAAGGAAACACAGAAGGAGCAGGACAGAAAACTGTACCAGTTAAAGCAGAGGGAAGCAGGGAAGGCAGTCAGAATAGCAAAGGCCCAAACTGAGGAAAAGATAGCCAATTCAGTTAGAAAGAGGGATAAAACCTTTTATAGGTACATTAGGGAGCAAAGAAAGATGAAGGCAGGGATACTGAGGCTGAATAAAGAGGAAGGTGGTTGGGCAGAGAACAACAGTGAAAAAGCAGGGATACTGAATGAATATTTCTGCTCAGTATTCACAATGGAAAAGCAGGAGGAGAGACTTAATCCAGTCAATAGAAGCACTCTGAATAGGGGGGTTGATATTAGTCCTTTCACAGTAGAAAGGGTTCTGAAAGAACTCTTAAAACTGAAGGTGGATAAAGCAATGGGGTCTGATGGGATTAACCCCAGAACTCTAGAAGAACTAAAGGAAGAACTAGTAACACCACTGACTACCCTTTTTAATAAATCATGGGAGGATGGTGTGGTACCTGAGGACTGGAAAAGGGTGGATGTGATTCCCCTTCACAAAAGTGGGAGCAAGACAGAGACAGGAAACTACAGACCTGTCAGTTTGACCTCAGTGATAGGGAAAATGATGGAATCACTTCTGAAGGAAAGAATTGTTGAGTACCTAGAGGCCAGTGGGGCACAGGACCCAAGGCAGCATGGCTTCACAGCAGAAAGACCACATCAAACAAATCTAATTGATTTCTTTGACTGGGTGATGAAAGTAGTAGACCAGGGAGGGGCTGTGGACATGGCCTACCTAGACTTTAGCAAGGCATTTGACACAGTCCTGCAAAACAGATTAATAAACAAGTTAGCCAGCCTGGGAGTGGGTCCCATGGTGGTAGCCTAGGTAAAACACTGGCTGGACAACAGGACACAGGGGGTAATAGTAAATGGAGTCCACAGTGAAGAAAGGAGGGTTACTAGTGGGGTACCGCAGGGTTCAGTACTGGGGCAGGTCCTTTTTAATGTCTTTATAAGTGATATTGCAGAGGGACTGGAGGGGAAGGTGTGTCTCTTTGCAGATGACACAAAGATCTGCAGCAGGGTTGATAAGCAAGGTGGAGTGGAAAGGATGAAAAGGGACTTGGCAAGGTTGGAGGAATGGTCAAATGTATGGCAGCTTAGAGTCAATGCAAAGAAGTGCAGAGTAATGCACCTGGGAAACAAAAACCCAGGGCAAGAGTGCGCAATGGGAGCGAGATACTGACAACAACAAAAATGTAAAGGGACCTGGAAGTAATCATATCAGATGACCTAAATGTGGCCATCAATGTGAGAAGGCAGTAAGGAGGGCTGGGGGGATACTGGGACGCATAGGGAGAGGCATCACCAGTAGAAAACAGGAAGTTGTTGGCCCTCTGTACAGACAGTTGGTAAGACCACATCTGGAGTACTGTGTACAGTTCTGGAGATCCCATCTCCACAAAGACATAGACAGGGTGGAGGCTGTCCAGAGGAGGGCAACCAAAATGGTGCAGAGTCTGCACCAGATGACATATGAAGAAAGACTAAAGGACCTTAAGATGTATAGCCTCGAGGAAAGGAGGGAGGGGGACATGATAGAAACTTTAAAATACCTCAAGGGAATCAACAAAGTCCAAGAGGGTAGCATCTTTCAAAAAGAGATGTGCAAGAACAAGGGCACAATTTGAAGATAGAAGGGGATGGCTCAGAGGTAATGTAATGGAAGTATTTATTCACAGAGAGGGTTGTAGATGCATGGAAACCCTTCCTGAGGAGGTCATAGAGTCAAAAACAGTGGGGGAATTCAAGAATGCATGGGACAGACATAAGACAATTCTAGTGGGGGGGTAGGAGAAAGTAAGCTGTTGGTTAACTAGGATCTGCCGCTTATCCATTAGGTAGGAAAATGGGCAGACTAGGTGGGCCAAGCAGTCCTTATCTGCTGTCAGATTCTATGTTTTTATGTTTCCTTCCCTTGTCACTGTGGTGTAAGGTACCGCGATTGAGTCGCCATTTTGGTAGGCTCCCAATCGTGGTCACCAAACTCACAGGCTACCCATGATTCAAGAGCAGTCTGCTAATGTTTTATTTTTGCAACCAGTTTGCATAAAAGGTGTTGCTGGAGGTGGGTGGTAAATGACAGTCCTTGTCATGTGTTATTGGTTTAGTTATTTATATTGTACAGCTGTGACATACCAACTGCTATTTAAAATAGAGATACCCTGTTGACACTCTCTCTACAACAATATAGGTTACAAGTTGTCTGCATTAAACCATGCAGAGTTAAAAATGATGCCATTTCATATACAGTGCTGAGAAGCAGCCCTGCTCAGTACCTAGTAACCCCACCTAAGCTAAAAAAATCCTGTTACCCACTGATAGTATTTTATGTGGTTAATTGTCTCTCATGTACAGCTTTGTATATTATGCTTTTTTGTTGTTGTTTTTATTTCAGTATTTCTTCTGGTGAACTGGAGTTCCATTGAAAAAACAAAAGAGTATTTAAGTGCTTATGTGTGTCGCATCACATGACAAAAATAGCACTGGTGATGGTATAATCACTACCTTGCAAACTGACCCTCCATGGTATCCTCACTTTAGTAGGATTACACAACCTGTAGTCATTTTGGCCATTTCCACTAAGTACTACATGTCCCCTCTGTTATGCATCTCCTTTTACTTACTATAGACAGGGGGCTGGATATTCAAACTGTGCCATTCTGTGGCGCAATCCCTTGCGCTGCTCAAAAAAGTTTCACTGGGGTGTGGCCGGGGCGATATTCAACGGAGTTGCGCTATTGAGCAACTCCTTTGAATATCGCCTCCCTGGCCACAGCCACTGTGCATGGCGCACTGGAACTTGCGCCACTGCAAGTGGTCAGAGTGGAGCATTCAAGATGCGCTGGCGCAAGTTCCATTGCGCCATGCGCAAGTTCTCCGAGCATTCAGGTGACATGCAATGGGGCTATGTTGGCGCAAGGCGAGGGGCTTGCATCTACTTATTGTCCCATTTGCATGCCATTAGCATGCAGGTGCGCCGATCCCCGACAACCTGCGCCTGGTGCCCTGCCAGGCAGCAGCCATCAGGGACCGACGCCCCCTGCAGCCCGATTGCGGGAATGAAGTAAATTCCCCCACCACTGGCCCGATTGTGGGCATAACAGGATTAAACCCCTCGATTGCCGATCGCGGCACAACATAATGAAACTTTTCACTGGCTCGGATCACGGGCATACATAAATGAACCTCGGACTGGCCCGATCGCGGGCATAATGTAGTTCTTCCTTCACTGGCCCGATCACGTGCAGAATGAAGTTATCTCAAAGACAATATCTGGTGGTCCAGTGGATGTGAAGCTCGATCGCAGAAGAGAGTCAATCCCCTAAAGTCCAATTTCCTGGTGGTCCAGTGGCCTCACCCACGGAGCCTCACCACCCCGCCTCGCCAGGCGGGCGGTAGCACCCTACCCACTCAGCCGCTTCTTCGATAGAACACTGGACTGCTGGTAGGGCTGCACGCTTGGTTCAGAGCAAGAGCCACGGGCGGCAGCCCTACCGAAAGCAGTCAGTTGGCAGGCGGTGATGGGGGAGCGGGTGGTGGGGCCTGTGAGTGGGTGGGGTGGGGGCCACTGGACCACCAGGGAAATTGACTTTGCAGGGGTTTGACTCTATGCCCGCACCGGGCTTCGCGTCCACTGACCACCAGGGATATTGCTCTTGGGGGTGAACTCCGCTCTGGCCGTGATCGGGCCAGTGGGGGATTAATTTATGTTATGCCCGCGCCGGGCCAGTGGGGGTTATTTATGTTGCCCACAATCGGCCAGTGGGGGGTTGTCATTTGTTATGCCAGCGATAGGGCCAATTGGGTAGATCCGCTCTGGCCGCGATCGGGCCAGTGGGGGATTCATTTATGTTAGTGCCTGCGATCGGGCCAGTGGAGGGGGTTATCTTATGTTATGCCAGCGATAGGGCCAATTGGGGGGGGTAGAGTTCACATTATGCCCACGATCCGGCTGCAGGGGGGGCACAGGGAACAAGTGGAGGGCCTCCCACAGGTGGCAGCTGCTGTGTTGCACCCTGCAATGAGGCAGCTCACCTGTGGGTGGCCCTCGACTTACTCCTTTTTTTTGGGGCTCAAAGTTGTGCAGGCGTAGGTAGGGGGTTGCGCCTGCACAACTCTGCACAGCCCGGCTGAATATCGGGCTGTGCAGTTTATGCCTGGTTCCTCCCCCTCTGGTTGAGCATGCCTTCATTTGCATTGCGCTGTTGCTCAGCATGACTTGGGGGGTGCAACTGCCTCCTGCTGAATATCGCAGAATGGCGCAATTTTGGACTTGCGCAGGTGCAACCCTATTGCACATGGCGCAACCCTTTTGAATATCCAGCCCAGGTTCTTTTTGCTTTCAGTGTGTAGAATCTTGTGTTGCTTGCATAGCATGAAACGACACTGGTGATGGCATCCTCCCCACAACCTTAAAATCTTTACACCTGCATTCTGCCAATGGTTGAAATATACACAATTTACTAATGAACTGATTTGTAGCATGTGCTGTAATATCCCTGGATTGTCCTGCTGCATCACATAAGTGACTAAATGCTCCTGTGTAATTTACAACAGATATGCTTCATGACACAAAAAATGTCCATCAAAAAGGGACATTGAAAAAAGATATAAGACCTACCCTGATCAATGAAAAGATTTAAATTATTAAAGTGACCGGTGCAAACACATACCATAAATCCCATAATATCACATGCATGTTTACAGGTTTTTTAGGATCTATATTTGTTACAACCATGCCCCATGATGAAGCCATGCAACGAAGCACTGGGGGTTGTAGCTGGCTGCCCAATGGACTAGGGTAGGTCTTATGTTCTCTGTGTATGACTTTAGGTACTTTTTTGGTCTTTGTGAAATGTGCAATAAAGTTATTGGACTGTACAAGATCTTTTTTCAGTGTCTCTTTTTGAAGGACATTTTTTGCACCACGAAGCATGGCTTTTGTAAATTACACAGGAGCATTTAGTTATTTTTATTTGACTTTACCCCACTGCTCACCTTTCACATGTCAATAGCAAGGGATTGTGTATGATTTTCACTTTGGGATTCTGGCCTGAATCCCATTAGACTGAGCACACCCTTTTTCTGTCATAGAGCGCAAATCCTTTCTCAAGTGGATGTTTCACATAAGTGGCTGTAGCTGTAGTTGCAATATGCTTACCGTTTTAGTGTGTAGAATAATACTGCTTGCTATTCACAGCTCAAGCCAACTGTCGACACGAAGAAATGGCAATTACACATATGTACAAACTAACATTGGATTTGTTGCAATTATTTTTTTATTGGTCTGTTTCTTTTTCAGACCATCAAACACTGCCATTCAGTGGTGAGTAGGAACTCCAGCAGCTGATGCAACAGATCAGCTGTCTCACCGAGTCCCTCACAGCAGTGCATGGTGCCCAGGAAGAAGTAACTGCCAGCATGCACCACCATGAGGAACTTCAGCGTAGAACTTATGAGGCATTGTATGCTGTCCACAGCAGCAATGCGGTCCTTAATAGAAATATTTCTTAGCTGAAGGACAGTTCTTAGGTCGTTTTGCTGTGCTGAGACCACGCAGGGCTTGCTGTGGCAGATGCTGGAGGAAATGCGTAAGACAGACACACCATTGCAACAGCAGGGAGACATCATCATCAACATGTGTCATCTACAACATCTGGATCCTCTGCCAGAGTGCCCTCCAGCCTTTAGTGAAGAGGAGGAGGGGCTCTGAAACATCAGTTTCTATATGGCATCCTAGACATAGCCAGCTGGCAAGTTTCCACTTGCAATGACCCTGCAGGAAACTAATCACACCCTGCTCATTACAATTGATCAGGGCAAGTGCCTCCTCATCACAATGGAAGCACACCAGGCAGCAGCTTCATGTGCTTTTTTTTGTTTCTGGACATTTGAAAAACAATTAAAAAAAAATTTCTTTTTTTTACATTTTTCTTATTTTTGTTTTCCATCTATTGTTTATCCCTCCTGTGGCCAGGACAGGCTGGACTCTCCTCAGCTGTGCCCAACCAGCCCCACCATACTGAACCTTCCTGGAACTCACCTATGAGCCTGAGTACCCCCACAGTTTCCCCCTGTCATGGGGTCAGGAGGGGAGGGCTGTCCTCCCTCAAAGCACAAATCTAGTCTTCAGCTCTAGGGTCCAGTGGTGAGGTGGGCAGGGATCAGCAGGCAGGCTTCATCATGACTGTCCCACCACCATTTTCCTCCATATTTTTGTGTCTCTTTTCCCCACACTGGGGTGGGCTTGTTTGTGAGCATGTGTGGAGGCACGTGCACACTATGGATTCCAGCAACACCTCTCTTCTACTGCCCTCCTTGACCTGTACTGCCACCCAGCCTCAACTGGGTGGCAGTCATTCATCAGAATGTGCAGTCCTCCCTCCCTGGAAGAGGAGAGCAACCCTTCAGGCGCTCAATCCTCACCCACCCTGGCTGACCCCCAGGAACATGTACTCATTCCTGAACATGGTTCACCTGCATGGCAAGAGGTAAGGGATTCACAGCGCTTGAGCCCTCTATGCCCACCAGATCAGTTTTGCATTGTTCTTATCTGCCATTTTTTCAGATATGTTTCTGTACCTTAAAAACTTCTTTCCATTATTACATAAAACATTTTATTTTTGTACAGTACTTTACTGTTTTGAATTTTTATTTCTTTGGCAGGCAGTATAGCGCAGTGGTTTAAGGCTCTGAGCTGCAAATCTGGTGACATCCAGTAGACCAGACCTGTGTTTGATTCCCACAGCTTCCACTTGCATACTGTGTGACCCTGAGCAAGTCACTTAACTTTCCTGTGCTCCCAGGTCGCACCTGTAAAAAAGCTTTCAGCTTATTGTGCTACTCCTGGTTAAACAACTTAAAAAAAAAAAAATTACATGGTAAGAAAGTATTCCATGTGGCTGTCAGTTCACATCCACACATGCACCACCCTTCTGCCATTGACAGTCAGTGAGTAACTATAGGTAGAGATAGAGACATACAAATACATCTCTGACATGCATCAAGTCAGTGGAACCACATACCTTCAGAAGCACAGCACCTTCTACAGTTGAAGACAAAAAATGCCCTTCAGACCATATGCCATATGAGAGGCCTGATCACTTCACATGGAGATGTGCATTGCCCTCTACACAGTGCACCAAGTTAGTGCATTGGTACAGATGCAGACATATCAGTGGGTCACTCTACCTCCATATGCAGACGTGAATGTCCCCTGATCACTGTAGCACATCAGGCATCTATCTGGCAGGAAGAAGCACAGGCCCCTTTGGACCCTGCAGTTCTGTACTGCTACAGATCCAGATGTATAGGAACCTCCATGTGACAAGTCCATCTGCATGTCCAAATGCAGGGCCATCTGCACCCTATGCTAGCAAGCATCTACAAATGCACACACAGTGTCCTTACATCATAACTTTGTTGTGTATCATTGTTTTCAACCAAAAATTACAACGTAGCCTTTTTATAACCACACCTCATGAACAGTTAAGAAGCAGTTGCCAAATCATTGTAAAAACATGATGTGAAGAACAAAAGTGAAATGACCTTATGGTTCATGTTTCAAGTATGTTTTCACCATGGTTCCTGAGGTGGGGTCATAAAAAGCACATGTTGAAAATTTGGCTTTGGAATCTTTAAAAACAGAGTCATGAGCAAAACTTGTCATTCTTTGAATTTAAAAAAAATTCTTCTTTTGTGAGCACATATTTATCTTTCATGAGCTGGCAGTCTTGTTTTGTGAGGCTCAAGAAAGTGGAATCTTGGCTCACAAGATAAGATGACAGGACAGCTGACCTGCCAGCACACCAGTAGAGCTACCACTTACAATGTTGATGACACGGGTTCGGGAACGAGCTGGGGGGTCAGAGGGCTAGCTGGGGGGGAGGAGGATTGAGCATTCGAAAGACTGCTTTTTTTTGAAATTGAATAAACTTTATTAATTTTTAAATGCCACATTCTATAACAGTACATCACATCAGAAGCAAATATCAAGAGAAAACAACAACAGGCCCCCTCCCTTATCCCCCCTCCCTCTCCAACCCCTGCCCTCCCCCTCCCCATGCGAAGTGTACTATATTAGCTTAGAGTTATTATCCAAATAGGAAATATGGAAGTCAAGACTTTATATAGTAAGTGTACCTTATGAGGTGCCAGAGAGTTCACAAAAGACAGTATGTTCAGATATAGAGCATGCAATTTGCCCCATTTTCTATTGAATAAGGACATGCAATTATGTATACTGGCTATCAAGTGTTCTGTCCATAGAGAGAAGGAGAGTTCATGCAGCCACTCAGTATATGTGATAGACATCTGGTCTTGCTAGTGTTTCAGTACTATTTTTTTTAAACGCTAATGAGATGAGCGCCATATGGTATCTCCTCTCCTTAACTTGAATCTGTGAGTAATCATCAATAATGCAAACTTTAGGGGAGAAAAGGCCATGTAATCCCAAAAGGGGATCCAGCCACTCTTCAATGTGCAACCACAGGGAGGATACTTTCTCACAGGACCAAAAAACATGTAACAGGGTGCCATCCACCTTGCCACATCTGGTACAACTGGGAGAGGGGAGATGCCCCATCCTGGATAGTTTAACAGGGGTATAGTACATATTGTTTAAAATGTGATATTGGGTAAGTCTTAACCGGTCCTGAGTTAGATAAATGTAGAGACCTTTCCAGAGACGTGACCAGTTAAAGATAAAAGCTGACATCATGGATTCCCATATCTTGGAGACGGTTATAGTGGGAGGTCGAGAAGAGGTTAGCAACTACATATATAGAGCAGAGACACTATGGGATTTGGGGGCAAGATCCTGAATCTGCTGAAGAAAGTCTCCAATTATAGAAGGTTGTAAAGTGAGACCAAACTTTTGTGCTAATAGGTGGCACAGTTGGGAGTTAGCCTATGATTAGAGATTAACTTGGATTCTATTTATAGCCAAATGGGAACGTATTCGGTTTCAAGTTGCAGTGTTGGGTATAGACAGCCATTTTCCACATGTGAAGGTGACTTGCCCAGTAATAGAACATGAAGTTTGGAAGTCACAGGCTGCCTAAGTCCTTAGGTAGTCCTAATTTAAGGTAAGAGCATCTAGGAGCTTTAATAGACAGATAAAAGAGGCAATACAGGAGTGAACATGTCTGAAGAAGGATAAGGGAAGCCAGTTGTTGAGCATATTTATAGGGTAAAAGAGCTTAGGAAGGACATTCATTTTAATAATGTTTGTTCTACCCTATAAAGATATTGGGAGGGTGTGAAGTCCTGTAGTATTATGCTCAGGAGATCTTCTAAATTCAATTTTCTTATCAGGGATGGAACAGTAGTTAAATAGATGCCAAGATATTTGATGCAACAGGGGGACCACTTCATTCCGAAAGGAGCAAAGTCTTGTCTGAGTACCAAGAGGTTGAGAGGGTATATTTCTGTTTTATCGAGATTCAGTTTGTAGTTAGAGTAAATGCCAAATTATTCAATTATCCTTAAAGCTTCCATGAAAGAAGGGACGGGTTTTGAGAGATGAAGTAAGATGTCATCAGCATAGACAGAGAGAGATGATACCAAGTTACCAATAGGAATACTCCAGATATCAGGAGAGGATTTAAGACATCTAATAAGCGGTTCAAGATACAGATTAAAAAGAAAGGGGGAGAGAGGGCACCCCTGATGAGTACCTGTGTAAAGAGGAAATGAGGAGGAGAAGACACCATTGCAATAGATTTTGACTGATGGAGAGAAGTAAATCACTTTAAGCCACTGTAAAAAACCCATTTTCTGTAGTGTCTACCAAAGAAAGGACCATTCCACTCTATCAAAAGCCTTTTCGGCATCAAGTGAGATCAAGGCCATGGGAGCGTGAGAGGAACTAGCAACCTGAAAGAAGTGATATATCTTACTAAGATGATCAGAAGAGGACCTCCCAGAGACAAAAGCTACTTGCTTTGGACTGAGAAGGCATGACCATACTTTTTTGATTTTAGTGGCTAAAAGTTTTGTTAGGATTTTGATGTCGCAGTTCATAAAGAGATGGCGCGGTAACTCACGGGGTGGGTGGATGGTTTGGTTTGAGAAGAAGGACTATGATAGCTTCAGGAAGGGTCCAGTGATTCTGAAGATATCATAAAATGAAACAGTCGAAGCAGTAAAGGGGCTAAATCTTTAAGGAACAGCTTGTAAGGTCACGTGGGGCAGAGCTCCTAATGGCAGCTTAATCCACAGCTCTCCCCTCTCAACCAGCTAAAACAAATATATACCGACTTTGGGAATACTATTTTCAACGCTTTCTTGCCTACCATAGTTCTCTATAGGCCAGCAACACCTTCTATCAGCATTCGAGTGGTTTTTCAAATTAATTACGCCAAGGTGCGTCGAAGATTATGGAGGCCGAGATGAAGACCGTCGGGGCCAGGCACACGCCGCCGAGTACTCCAGAGAAAGCGGCCAAAAAGTCAAGAACCCTGCCTATGGGTTCGGGTGCTAAATCTGGCTCTACTAATACTTCTTCCAACTCGGCCACAGAGGATCGCTCTCCAGGAGCTGATTCCGCTTCGAGAAACTCTGCAAGATATCTCTTCTGAGCTGAAGTCCATGCGCAACGACCTTGCTTCGCTAACTACCAGAGTAGGCGACTCTGAGGCTCAAACCAGCTCCTTGGAGACATGGAAGGCCAAATGTGAACCCGATATTGTTATGCTTAAGCAACAAATCGCTAAACTGAAATTAAAGATAGAAGACGTTGAGGGGCGTAGCAGGAGGAACAATATACTGATTCTGGGTCTACCAGAGGCGGAGGAAGGGCCAGATATCCAGTCTTTTGTGCAAAAGCTCCTGACCAAGATTGTTGGTCCCTCACCTATCAATCCCTCCTACCATATTGAGCGAGCTCATAGATCTCTGAAGCCTAAACCTCCGCCCGGTTCCTCTCCCAGACCCATAATAATCAAGCTGCTTAGCTACCTTGAAAGGCAACACATTCTGAGCAAAGTTAAAAGCCTACAAGCGGTCCTGTGGGAGAATCATACTCTGAGAATCACTCAAGATCTACCATTAGAAACCCGACAGAGGAGACGAGAATTCCACCCGATAGTGACCAAGCTGATAGCTGCCGGGTTTAGATTCGGCATGAACTACCCAGCCAGGCTGCAAGTCCAACTCGACAATGCCTGGCACTCTTTTGAGAATCCAGAACAAGCCAAAAGAGAACTTTCCCAGAGACTTCCTGATTTGTTTAAATCTGGCTGACTGGTGTATGTTAAAACTAGGTTAAAGTCTGCTTACCTCTGTTGAGCGATTTTGTGCTGTTTGCATGCATGCAATACTGTTTTTTTGCAAGCTGGGATTGGGTTGGTTGGGTGGCGGGGCTGGCTGGCCCTCCGTGGCAGTTGAGGCAGAGATGCTCGTCTGGGCCTGGTTGCGGCCTATGTTTTAGACGTCTGAGGCCTCTGCCTCATGGTCCGAGGAGGTGGGATAGGACCCCTATTTCCGCTTTTGGTTTCTGGCGGATAGCTTGCCGACGGACCAGTTGGGTCCCTACCAGTTTCCCTTCCCCTTCCTCTTCCTGCTAGGTGAAGGCCTGCTCGTTTGCATGGAGCTTTGTTTTTTTTTTTTTTGCTCCTGATTCCGATACAAACTGATTGGAGCGACCGCTGCAGTGGTCAGCTGGCATAAACTTTTCCCACCAAGGTGATTTGTTCCAAGTTCTGGGTAGGACTGTTTAATGTCTTGAAGTCGTGAGTTTTGAAGTTTTGAATCTTTGAAGATTGTATACCGAATGTTGGTTAGGGTTTAGTGACTCTGTTTAGTAATTACCTCTTGCTGGGGGGGGGAGGACGGGACTGTCGAGCCTCGAGGAAGCTGTCTCATAACCTGAACTGGGGGGGGGACAGCAGCACCCTGGTTCTTGTTTCTTTTCTGCCCTATGATGCCTTTGCCTTGTTTATTGTACTATGTCAACGGGGGCACCAAGCAGGGGAATTGCTATAGTTAGAAGTGGGTCTGCTAGTCCCGGGGACCGATCCCTATCCAGGACACATAGATGGTACGTCCATGTTTCTCTGATTTTAAAGGGATGGTTTGTAAATAGTTTTTGGGAGATCACAGTGTTATTCAAAGTACTTGACATTTGGGTGGGCGGGGAAGGGTGGTACGTTTTAATTTTTGGTCTAGTCACCACTAGGAATTTTCTCTCTAGATTGAGAACTCACATTGCTCAGTCACATTTAAGTCTGTTGGTGACTTGGTCAGTTACTGAAGGTTATTTTATTAGGGGCTTTGGGGAGGAGGGGCCTCGGAAGTTTCAATCCTATGGATTTTATTAACGTTGGGCAAACTTGGTGTAATCCTCATGATACTATCTGCACTGGAGGACTGAAGTTCCTATGTCCTGCTCAATCTTGTATTACTCAGTATGGCGTCGAGAATGATTAAAATTGCAAGTTGGAATGTTAGAGGCATCAATGATCCTCTTAAAAGACAGCAGGTGTTTCTGAATTGCTCCCTTTTAAATGTGGACATAGTTTTCATGCAGGAAACCCACTTGGCTGCCTCAGAGGCTAGGAGACTACGCAGGCTAGGGTTCACCCAAATTTTCATTGCTTCCAGCTCACAAGCTAGTAGGGGGGTAGCAATAATAATTAAACATCACGTCAGATTTGTAGCAGATGACAGTATCACTGACCAAGAGGGTAGATATGTATTGGTCAAGGGCCAGCTTGATAATAGTAGCGTGGTACTAGGGGTGATTTACGCCCCAGTAGGTGGTGACCCATCCTTCTTAATGTCCCTAGCAGATAACCTGAGCAGATTTCTGCCTTCCCTTCTCATCCTTGGGGGCAATTGGAATGTGGATCCCTCCAGTGAGTTAGATAAAACTTATAGACCGATAAAACCGATGTCCCCTGCCCAACATGCCCTTTCTGATTTCACACACTTACTGGGACTGTGTGACCCCTAGCGTCTCCTTAACCCTGACAACTGACTCTATTCCTTTTACTCCCAGGTACACCAAACTTGGTCAAGAATTGACTATATTTTAATTAGCTCTTCTTTAATGAGCTGTACCCACCGAGTAGGTATAGAACATCTCGGACCACTCCCTGGTGTGGGTCAAGATTTCCCTTGGTATTCAGGGACAAAGGGACACGTCTTGGAAACTTAATACGCAAATCCTGAAGGATGACCATACAGTTTCTCAAATCAAGGACATGATCCTTTTGTACTTAGACCTGAACCAAGGATCTGTACACCGAGATGATATACTGTGGTGTTCCCTCAAATGTTTCATTAGAGGGGAACTCATCAAGATTGCCGCCACTTGGAAAAAGGTAAGGGAGTCCAAAATTAATTCGCTATCTAGTCTGCTGAGGGCAGCCGAAGACAATCTTCTCCTTTCCAACTCCCCAGCAAACCTAACTGCTCTTATTAAACTCAGGAACGAATACAATGACCTGACACGGGAAAAAGCTGAATTTGCTTTGTTTAAGACTAGGACTAGATATATTGATCAGGGTGAAAGACCGGGTCGAATGCTAGCTCTTAGGCTGAAAGAGATGGAGAGTTCCCGTATAATCCCGGCTCTCAAATCTCAGGACGGCACCACTAAGATGCTACCCAGGGATATTGCCCAAATTTTCGAGTCCTTCTATACTGACATTTATAGTAAGAGCTCTACTCCATCACATTCCCAGTGGATAGAGCACTTCCTAGATGGAATCAAACTCCCTTCCCTCCAGATACACCACTGTGATATTCTGTCAGCTCCCATCACTCTAGGTGAAGTAGAAGAGGCAATCAACGAATTACCATTAGAAAAAGCCCCCGGGCCTGATGGTTTTCCCTCAAATTTTTATAAGGTTTTTTGCAAAGAGCTATCCCCTCTACTTCTTAAGCTATACGAATATATGTTCTCTGCGGAAGTGATAGACCCCTCTCTCTTAGAAGCTACAATAATTTTAATCCCTAAACCTGATAAACCCTTAATAGATCCAGCCAGTTACCGTCCAATATCACTCTTAAATTATGATATCAAAATCTTATCTAAAATTCTATCGCTCAGAATTAAAAAGATTTGGCAGCACTTGCTGAGCCCTGAACAGGCTGGCTTTGTCCAGGGTAGATCATCCGCCGACCATTTGAGAACCTTAGCTCACGTCTTTCAAGCGGCCCACACTTCACTAGATCCCGTGGCCCTAGTTGCTCTTGATGCATAAAAAGCCTTTGACCGAGTGAATTGGGACTTTTGTGGGCCACTCTGAAGAGAATGGGCTTCCTGACTCTTTTATTCATAAGATTATGGCAATCTACAAATCCCTCGGCAAAAGTCTACTGTAATGGGGTTTTTCTTCCAGATTTTATGTGCTGGCACATGTCAAGTTGTCCCTTCCCCTACCTCTTCAACCTATACCTAGAACCTCTACTTATTAGTATTAAAAGTTCATCACGAGTCACAGGTTGTACCATCGCTCAATTTCCCCTGACTATATCGGTTTTTGCAGACGACATCCTGCTACACCTTACCAACCCTGAATCATCCTTAACACAAGTACTAAAAATTACTGACCATTTTGGCCAGGTTTCTAACTATAGGTTGAATGTTTCTAAATCAGTTATTTTTCCGTTAAATTCTTTTACCTTTAAATCAGATTTCACACGGTTCGGTATGAAATGGTCCCCGATCTCATTTAAATACTTGGGTATACATGTGGCCCGGGAGGTGGAAACGGTCAAGAAACTTAATTCAGATAACACATTAACGAGAATTCAGAGGGACTTGGACCGATGGCAAAAATTGCCACTAACCATATGGGGGCGAATCAGCATCATTAAAATGAACATCCTACCCCGGTTATTTAACCCCCTGAATCTCCTTAATATATGGCTACCCAAGCAATTCTTCAGTCAAGTAAACTCATTGCTATCCAACTTTATTTGGAATGGGAAACAACCTCATAGAGCCTTTCTTAAACTCAGTACACCTAGAGACAAGGGTGGTCTTCGTCTACCAAATTTCTTTCTATATTACTGGGCTAGCCACCTAAACAGAGTAGGTAAGTGGTCCACCGCACAGTCTAACATGCCTCAACCAATCTGGCTACAGCTTGAACTAAGTCTATTGGACCAGTTCAACTTACGCCCCCCTTTTTGGCACCCTTTCTCCACGCTACCCCCAGCCATTCAGGACTCCGCTATCGGTCTCTCTATAAAAATTCTTTCTCAATGTTGGAATTTTTTCAACATATCCCTGACCAAGGATTCAGCACAACCTCTCACACTAAATCCCAATATCAAAATTGGAGGTAGGTGGCTAACCTCTGAGTGGCTCCCACAATTACACAATCTACCGGTGGAGTCTCTGTATGAGCAAGGCTCACTCCTTAAGTCAGACAGAATCTTAACGTCCCTTAACATCCCCCAGAAGCATATCTTCAAAGTTTATCAATTGAGACACCTCATACACAAAATTCTTGGGCCAGTTCACTTCCCTTCCAAAATAAGGCCATTCTTAGAGAAAACACAAGATGCGGCTGGTAAGCCCGGAGGTATATCCAACATATACAATAAATTGTTAGACGACCTTTTCCCTGATTCCCTGGAGGGTTCCACAATCTGGTCACTCCCCAACTTGAGCTCCCCCCTATCATGGGAATCAATCTGGAAGGATGTGTACCGTTACTTATCCCAAGATAATCATAGATTGATCCAATATTATATTTTAAATAATCTCTACTATACTCCAGTTAAGTTGGTCAAATTTGGCAAGCTTAAGTCGAATACATGTTCGAGATGTGGAGCCCCCAAAGGGAACTTGTTGCATATCCTCTGGGACTGCAGTAGAGTGGCACCATTATGGAATATAGTACGAGACAGCTTAGATCCAATTTTGGGGCTCAAAGATCTATTCACCTTAGAAATATGTATCTTGGGTCTTTACTCTAACATTTTGGTGAAGGAACGCAGATACCACATGACTCTCGTCTCAATAGTTATCAAAAAGCTGGTCCTCAGGCACTGGATGGATCAGGATATCATTACCTATCAGGAATGGCTTAAGGAGATGTCCCACTGTTTCAATACCAAGAAACTTATAGCTAGCTCTAGACATAATCTGGCGTCTTTTAATCGGAAATGGGGCAAATTAAATCGCTCTACCTAAATTAGCCCTGATATATGTAGTCCCTTAGGTAACTGTTGTTGCATTGTTATATGCAGTGTAATCAGGTTCCCAATCTTAGTCCTCCTCCTTAGTGACCCTACAGCTCCTTTAGCTATGAAACTCTCCGGGCGATGGGGGGTGGACTGGGCTGGGGGGGATGTTGGTGATGTTGTGGTTGTTTTTTATTGTCCCTGTCTATTTCAGTGTGATTGTACACATTTACATGTGCTATATCCTGGACTTGGGTATTGTACGATCAGACAACCTTCACTTTATGTACCTTGTTTTTTCTTTTTATATATAAAACTCAATAAACTTAAATTTCAAAAAAAAAAGGAAGAGCTTGTAGAAGTTCGAAGGGAAGCCATCAGGGCCAGGAGCTTTATCAGGAGCTAACCTATTTATAGCAGACTCCACCTCCATCTGGGAGATGGGGTAGAAAGAATGCTCCAAGAGGTGAGGGAGGGCTGCAGATTCCAAATAGGAAGACATCCCCTTGGAACTTGGCGGGGATATGCGTTGTCCATATAAAATAGAGTAAAATTGCTCAAATACCGGTACAATGTCCTTAGGAAATGTCTTTATTGAATCATCTTGAGCCGAGATAGAGGGGATGAATCTTGAGGTTTCTAACTTCCTTAACCGGAGCACAAGCAACTGGCCCGCCTTTTCTCCCTGCTCAATATATTTGAAACATAGAAACATAGAATTTGATGGCAGTTAAGGACCGCTTGGCCCACCTAATCTGCCCATTTCCCTACCTAACGGATAAGCTGCAGATCCTAGTTAACCAACAGCCTACTTCTTCCTACCTCCCCACTAGAATTGCCTTATACCTGTCCCATGCATTCTTGAATTCCCCCACTGTTTTTGACTTTACGACCTCCTCAGGAAGGCCGTTCCATGCATCTACAACCCTCTCTGTGAAGAAATACTTCTTCACATTATCTCTGAGCTGTCCCCCCTCTATTTTCAAATTGTGCCCCCTTGTTCTTGCACATCTCTTTTTCTGAAAGATGCTACCCTCTTGGACTTTGTTGATTCCCTTGAGGTATTTGAAAGGTTCTATCATGTCCCCCTCTCCCTACTTTCCTCAAAGGTCCTTCTTCATATGTCTTCTGGTGCAGACCCTGCACCATTTTGGTTGCCCTCCTCTGAACAGCCTCCACCCTATCTATGTCTTTGTGGAGATGGGGTCTCCAGAACTGTACACAGTACTCCAGATGTGGTCTTACCAACTGTCTGTACAGAGGACCAACAACTTCCCGTTTTCAACTGGTGATGCCTCTCCCTATGCATCCCAGTATCCCCCCCAGCCCTCCTTACTGCCTTCTCACATTGCTGGCCCACCTTTAGGTCATCTGATATGACCCCAGGTCCCTTTCCATTTCTGTTGTTGTCAGTATCGCACCACCCCATTGTGTACTCTTGCCCTGGGTTTTTGTTTCCCAGGTGCATTACTTTGTTCTTCTTTGTGTTGAGTCTAAGCTGCCATACATTTGACATTGGGATTTGGATTGGGTTTTAAGAATTAAATACTCTGCTTTTTCCTGCAAGAGAACAGAGTATTTGTCTCTCAAGGACATTAGAGTTTGTACAGAGTCTGGGGAAGAATTAGAAGAGAGAGACACTGTTCCAATGTGTGAATTTGTGTGAACAAGGAAAAGACTTCTAATTCCCTCCAATGCTTTCAAGTAGAAGCCAGTTGAATTAATTTTCCCCTTAGGAAACATTTTAACGTGCACCATTCATGATCCACTCTCGATACTGTATTTTGGCTACATTGGGTAAAGAATTGTTTAAGAGATAAAATTTTAGAAATCACATGTTCATCCTTAAGGAGCTGAGTGTTTAGTTTCCATATCGTGTCTCACTACAAATTGGTATTGGGGTAAATACTATCCATGCCTCAGCATGATCAGAAAGAACTATAGGTTCTATACTGGTATTACTAAGGCCAGGAAGAAGGGAATGGCTCATAAGAACATAATCAAGTCTAGATAAGGTTTGATGAACCATGGAATAGAAAGAGTAGGTGTGAGACAATGGGTTACAAATCTGCCAGGGGTCACAGAGACCTAATGTATCCATGAATTCTTGTAGAGCATGTTGTGCCGCCATTACATGTTTGAGGGGGTGATTAAATCTATCTAGATCTTGAGTAGGGGGAAGGTTCCAATCTCCTCCCAGAATCATTAGGAGAGAGAAGAATGGAACTAGCTTGTCAGTCAGTTCCAAGAAGAAGACTGGATTGCCTCCCACTGGGCCATAAATGTTGTCCAGAATTAGCTCCCATCGATCAAGAAGTCCCTTTATGAAGATGTATCTTTCCTGTGGGTCTGCAATAACTTGGTCCACTTGCAAGGGGACTGTGCGGTGTGCAAGAATGGCTGCTCCTTTACTTGAGGTTGTGGCACCAGAAGCAAACAATTATTTATTTATTTGAAATATTGGATTTACAGACCTTTGAGTCAGGGACTCATTTACAAAGGCACCTCATCGAGACTAAGACAAAGACAGCACAGTTAACAGGTCATAAAAACAATAGCTCTGAGAGCAGACAGTTATGACAGTCATTCACTGGAGATACATGGTAGCAGTAGTTAAACAGAATACATAGTTTAGGCACACAGGCACCATGTCAGGAGAGACCAAAGCAGTTCAACAATATACAATAGATAAAAAGCAATAGACCTCAAGAGTCACAGAGTAGCCCAGAATGTTCACATGAGGGCTGCAAGTAGTCAGATGACCATGTCATGGCTGTCAATGATTGTCTGGGAGGGATTATGTATATTTGCAGCAGCGGGAGTCAAGCAGGTAGCCTCTGAGGGCAGCCTTGAAAGGACCTAGCTTAGTGGAGTCAGCTATGTAGGCTGGGAGGGAGTTGAACCAGGTGGGTGCTCTGTAGCTGAAGAATCTCTGGGCTAGAGATGTCCTGGCCCTGGGGACTAGAAGTGAGGTCTTGACAGTGCTGTGGGTGGATACTGAGGGGGAGGCCCAGTGGAGGGAGGCATAAACTCTGGGGGGGAGAGCCTGAGCAGAGTCTTTTTTACTATGAGGTAGGTTTGGAAGCAAAGTCTGTCCTCAAGACTGAGCAAATTGGTGGTGGAATACAGTAGACAGGTGTGAGTACACCTTGGGGCACCAGTCAGGAGCCTGCAGGCCTTGTTTATGGAGAAGCTGGATATTAGCAAGGGCTGTATTGTCAGCAACAGCATAGATGGGCAGACCATAGTCTACTAGAGACAGGATGGAGGAGGTGATTGCTAACCTGAGATCCTCAGGGGGAAGGCAATCCCTATGGTGGTATAGGATTCTGATCCTGACATTGGTGGCAGCAGAAAGGGTGCTGATGTGGGAGTGGAAGGTAAGGGCTGAGTCAAATGTGATACCCAGGTACTTGTAGGAGGAAACCTGCTCAAAGGGGTGTGGTGTGCTGGGTAGTATCATGAGGGGAGCACCACTGGCTTTGCTTTGGTGATGTGAGAAGAGCATAGCCTTGGTCTTTTTTAGGTTCAGGACCAGTCTATGGGCAGTGAACCAATGTTCAACTTGATGAAATGCGTGTTGGAGGGTGGTCTGCAGTGTGGTGGGGTTGTGATCTGAGGCGAAAAGCACTGCGTCATCCACATAGAGGAGTACCCTACTAGAAAAGGCAGAGGGGAGAGTGTTAAGATAGGGGATGAAGAGGAGGGAGCCCAGGATAGAACCCTGGGGGACACCAGAGTGCACTGGATGGGTGCCAGATAAGGTGCCATTGATTTTAACGCAATGTGCTCTGGCAGAGATGTAGCTGGTGAACCATGTGAGGGGATCAGTGGAGAAACCAAGGTATCTGAGGGAGTCAGACAGGAGGGGATGGCAGACCATGTCAAAAGCCTTGGAGAGGTCAATGAACACAGCCCCAGCAGAGTTGCCGGCTGTAATGGTGCAATGACCAGCAAGAAAGTCGTGCTACTCCAGGCACAGAATATCATGCTTGGCCAGGTACTCCGTGAGTTGGTTGGCTGCTAATTTTTCCAGAACCTTAGAGAATGGGGGGGAGGATGGAGATTGGCCAGTAGTTAGCAGGAAGGGACTGAGCCCCACTCTTAGGAATGGGTGTGATGATGACAGTTTTCCAAGCATTGGGAAACTGACCCAGGCACAGAGAGTGGTTTAGTAGGTCAGTAAGGAGGACCAGAATAACATCCAGGACCAGGCATAGGAGCCTAGTGTCCAAAGGGTAGGTGCTGGGGCTATTACTATTGATAGCCTTTAGGAGATATGGTCTGATTTTGAGTGGGGAGATGGTGTGAAGGTAGAAGGGTGGGTGATGGAGGGTGGGCAGCTGTGAGGCTGGGACAGGGTCAAAGAAATTACTGGGTAGAATGGAACTTTGGTCCAAGAAGGTGGCATTTAGGCAATCTGAAATGCCAAGGGGGTCAGAACAGACAGTGCCATTAACATAAAGTTGCGAGGGAGGGGGCGAGACTTCCCATTCAGCTCTTTGACATTGTTCCAAAAGTTTCTAGCAGACCCCCATGAGGAGGCAAGGGTGGACCGGTAATACTGAGCTTTAGCCTGCCGTATGGCCCAGGTACACTTATTTCCCTCTGCGTTATACACTTGCCTGTCAGCTGGCTTGCCAGATTCTATGGCGATGTGCCAGAGGTTGTCCCTTATTTTAAGTTTTCAGGAGGAGGGAGGGGGTGACCCAAAGCACATTTTGTATTTTGGAGTGTATTCTAGTGAAGGGGCAAAGAGGTCACAGGCTTTACTAAAGGAGTGCATAAAGAAGTCAAGGACCTCGTCTATGGATGGTGTATGTCTGATGGGGGCCAGTCCAGTTGGGCAAGGTACAGTTTAAGGTTACAAAGGGCACCAGGGAGGAGGTGCCGGCACTGGATGGTTCTTGGACTAGCTTACTGTTGATAGAGGACCAGAAAAAATAAGACTGGGGAGTGGTCATTTATCAAATTGGGTAGGATATTGATATCCAGTACTTTCTGAGGGTGGTTGGTAATAATGACATCCAGGAGAATGCTAGTACTGGTAGAGGAGTTGTGCCTAGTTGGGTGGGAGACTAGCGGAGTCATGTCGAGGGTGGCAAAAGAGTCTCTGGTTTGGGAAGCAGAATCTGAGAGCAAATTGATGTTAAGATCTCCAGTAATCATCTGCCCCGCTTTGGGCGGTAGGCCTGAAAGGTAATCGGTAATTAACTGGATAGCAGAGTCTTGCTTTCTAGGGGGAATATAGGCAACAGTGAAGAAGAGCGGGCCCTTAGAAGGATCGGGGGAGATTTTTAGCATAAGGGCTTGTGCCCCACTGTCAAGCTTGGGAGGTGGCAGCGCATATCCAAGAAGGGTGTCGGGCATGTAAACAGCAAAACCAAACCCGCACTTGCCCACTCGGTCTTCCCTGAAGAGGATATACCCTGGGAGGGAGACAAAGGAATCAGGGGTGGATTTGGATAACCAGGTTTCCACGAGGGCGATGATATCTGGCTGGTGCTGAATAACCCAGCATTGGAACGCTGCAGCCTTTTTGAGAAGGTTGAAAATATCCAAGGAGGTGACCAGTTTCCTTCCTGCGGAGATTGTTAGCCTCATGGGGAGAAGATGTGACTCTTGGATAAATGCTATTTGGGCATGAAGAAGGGAAATATGTTTAAGTACTTGATATCTTTTAAGCTGTTCTCTAGCATTCCAAGTTACAATCTTGATTAACCAATTAGCCATTCTTGTAATAGCTAAGGTGATTACACTGAGGAACATTAACCCAAGGGCACACTCCACACCCTTTCCCCTCCCTAAGAACCTTCAAGCCCATCCCCTCTCCCTCCAGACCCCCTCCCATCTCTCTATCCAAAGGATGGCTAGGGCCAAATAAAGTCTTGATACAGCAATGACATGAACACCTGAGATCTTGGTTGACATTCTGATCACACAGTAAATATATAAGAATGCTTTGTATGAAATCATCCTACCCATGAAATGGCAGCCATCATGTTTGTAGATCCTCTTTGATACCCCCATATATTCAAACAATCCTACCCCTCCACCCTCCCTTACACCTATTGCAAAAAACCTTGTGACACTAGTAAACATGAATCCCTTCCTCTCCTGCCCGCTCAACATTCCCATTTCAAAACTATACACAATGCTCCTCATGGTCTTCTGTGAGTAAAAAAAAAATGAAGAATGGCTAATGACCTGAAGGACCCCCCCCATGTAAATCCTGACCCACCCCCCACCCTCATAGTGAGACGCATGGAAGAAGGACCATAGTTGGATAAAAGGACTGACGGAGCATGACCCCATTGACAGAATAGCACAACTTTAACTATCTTGTTCCATTGTAGTGCTCCCACTTCCAGCCTTGATGAAGTTAATAATATGTATGTCTGTAGGGGTGCAGTCAGGATCAACCCCCCTATTATCCAGCATGTGAGGCTCAACATACCCCACTTGGCTTTCAAAACAGACCCTCAACCCCTCCTGCCCTCCCTCCCACTCATTCTCCAACAAGACTAATAGGGTGAAGTCTGCATTCAAAATGCCAGAAAGTTGTTAGGATCCTAAGACAAACTTACCATCTATGTTTGTGGCTATCTAACCAAGCTATGCTGCAGTCCACTGGAGTAGCAGTTAGTCTCCCAGGGGTAAGCTCCTCAACCTATGTTATACTACTTTACTGATGGTTAGAGAGAAAATGCACCATCAGTTATGTAATGGAAATTTGAGCCGTAGGAGAGGAATACACCAAATCCCTCTGATATTCCTATGGGGGAGGGAGCCATCTCCTTCAACTAAGCCCTACAGCATTTAAAATACTTAACATGGTTCTCTGGAGGGTAGCCAGCAGGTATTACTTTAGAATAGCCTGACTAGATATATAATTAATAGCCTCACAACACTAGGCTATGATTTTGATAATTAGTTCTACCCCCTCTGAAGCTAGTGGTCCCGGCTGTTCAAGCTTCAGGGGAACCAAAACAGAGGGGGACCAGTCCAGTTCCAAAATTGGTCCTCTTGAGAATGAATCTCAACCAAAACAGTTCCCAGATCCACTCAGTGTTAGAAGTAGCCTGGTTAACACCGGGAGGCTTGGCAAGGGAAAGTTTACAGTCCATGGAATCTGGGCAGTTATTATAGCCAGGGGGTCAGTCAGTCAGTCATCGAGGTCATTGGAATTCAAAGTCCCAGTTGGAACCAACAGCGAGGTCTTCTATTCAGACATCCCACTCAAGTAAGAGAAAGAAAACATGCTACATAAAGAATTTAAACTCAGATTGATTACAGACAGATTGGGTGATAACTACAGCTCAGGCAGCCTTGAAGAGATTTGGTGGTTTGAGAGAGAAGTCCTACGAAGCTTGAGATGGAGAATCATAAACATGCCAGGTCCTGTCTATCACTACTTGTAGTCAGGCTGGAGAGGCCATTTTGAACCTCAGGCCTGTTGCAATACATTTGCTGATGATGGGGTGGAAAGCAGACCTTTTCTGTCTGGTTTCCAGCAGAAGGTCTTGAGTAAATTGTAGGCGCTTGCCCTCCCAAGTAACATCTTGTAATTCTCTGGCTTTGGTAAGGATGTGCTGTTTTTCTAAGTAGTTTAGAAATTTTATTATAATGGGTCTAGGAGGCACGTTGTCTGGTGGTCTGGGTCTAAGACAGCGATGAGCTCTTTCGATCAAATAAACTGGATTATGAAGTGAGGGACCTACTATCTTGTGAAGCAACTTCTGGAGAAATGTAATCACTGAAGGGCCTTCTTCGACCTCTGGCAGACCAAAGAGCAGAACGTTATTTCATCTGCAGCACCCCTCGAGGTCCTCATTTTTCATCTGGAGTTTATGTATTTCCAGATTGATCTTATCTCGCCATGATTCTATGGAGGTTGTACGAGCCACTGAGTCAGAAATTCTGTGGCCTAAGTCACCCATTTCTGCCAGGAAAGATTTCAACTCTGCAATGATGTCAGCCAGAGATTCTTTGAAGGGGGCTAATTCTTGCAAAAATCTATCCTCTGTAAGTGGAATAGATGAGGGTAGTGTTTGTTTAGCTGGTTGTAGACTTTGTATCTTGGACTTCTTAGCTTGCTTTTCTGGCATGATTAGTGGAGAGTGCCATGGAGGGGCCTGCTTCATCTCCGAGTCCATCGCGGTCTAAGATGCCAATAGTGATGTTCCAAGTTCAAAAATATTGGAGCTGCAAGTACTTAGACACAATAATCTGTGCAATTTGACCTCAAAATACCGGTTTAATGATCTGATTAGTGAGTATTAGGAAGGAGGGTGGTAGGAGCTGTCTGAAGGAGCAGCTATGGAGGCAGTAGTATCACGTGATCTCACATCCGAAGGACTGCTGTCCTTGTGGGGGGGGGTTGGTCCACTACCAGTCCTCAACAGACCCCTGGTGGAAGCTGGAGATCTGACAGCTGCAGCTCGCTAGATTGGGTAGGTGGAGCAGACATTGGCATGACTGCCACTAACGCCATTGCACACCATGCCTGCCAGGGGACAGAACATGGAAAATGCCAGCTGTGCAGTATACCACCCACCTCACTCTGCAGATCTCACTTCATTGCCTTGTGGTGCTTCCTAGACACTGAGCTAAAGGACAGATAGGGGAAGGCATCTCCCCCTGAAGGACCCTCCTTGGGGGGATTAGCCAGAGAGGACACCAGGGAGGTAAGTCCTGGGGGATGGGTGACAGGGCTGGGAGCAGAAGTCGGGCTGATACTGGCTGGTCAATGTGGGAGGATAAAGCATAGCAGATAAAAAAAGAAGATGGTAGGACTTCATTTTTTCACACTTCTTTCATGAGCAAAAGTTCTTGTGTTATGACTCTCCCAAACAAAGATTTTTAACTAACAAAACAAGAACCCTAGCTCATGAAAGAAGGTGGTGGGACTTAGTTTTTGTTTAATGGTTCATTTGTGAGCCAAGCTCCTTCTTTCATGAGTCACAAAATAACTCACTAAACAGGAAGGTCGACTCACAAAACAATATGGTGGGACTTTGCTTTTTTCCAAGCTTGTTTTGTGAGCCAGGCTGTTATTTCATGAGTCATGAAAACTCACCAAATAAGAAGGTTGTCTCACAAAACAAGAAGATGGGACTTAGTTTTTTTATACTTGTTTTGTGAGCTGACAGTCTTCTTTCGTGACTCACAAAAGAAGTCACAAAAGAAGTGGGCTGGCTTACAGAACAAGATTAGAAAAAATGAAGTCCTACCATCTTGTTTCATGCCACTCTTCTTGTGCTGGTAGTTGTTTCATGACTCACAAAACAACAGCCCATCTGATGAAACAAGAATAAAAAAAAAAACTTAGTCCCACCATCTTGTTTTGTGAGCCAGTCTTCTTGTTTCATGAGTTATTTCGTGACTCCTGAAAAAAGGAGCTCTGTTCACAAAACAAACCCCCCTCAAAAAACCTAAGTATCTTCTTTCATGAGCTAAGATTCTTGTTTCATGAGGCTGATATTTTTGTTCATGAGCTTCACAAAACAAGAAATGTGGCTTATGAAACAAATCTCGCTAAGGGTTTTTGTAAAACCATATTTTGGGGTCCTTTCTTGAAAAACTATGTCCAGAATGGAACTAAACAGATCCCATATAGCTAGTATCATGTATTTGTGTTTCATAGATAGCCGCCATGCAAAACACTATTTTTTTCTCTTGAAAGAAGAATCTTTCATGAGTTGGAAATTCTTTTTTGTATCAAACATATAAATGAAACACCCTACTGAGCATGCTGAGAACTGAAATTTCAATTCCTTATAACTCGAGAACTGATTAATATTTTTTCATCAAACCAATGAAAGCCACCATTCTAGGACAAGAACTCTCAACGCTGAACATTTCAGAACAAAATTCCAAACCATCTGGGCTGCAGAGGAAAGTAAAAAATAAAACAAAAGAGCAAAGGCCCCTGATTTTTCCACTTTTTGCACGATGTGGATCTTGTAATCTGGACATTTGACCAGCACAAAACTTGAAAATCAAGAGACCTTGTCACTCAGACAGTGTATGCAAAATGTTGTGCAATTCTCTTGAATGAGGGCAAAACTATTAAGGTGCAAAGGTAGAGGTTTAACATTGAACACCTTACTCAACCCTAACTATAGGGGTGCTACTGGACCCCATAATATGTATTATAGGGGCCCAGTAGCACCCCTATAGTTAGAGTTGAGTAGGTTGTTGCACCTTAATAGCTTTGACAGTGTTTGACAAAATTAGTTGAAATTCTGCATGAGCTGTCTAGGAGGAAAGGTCTTAATCTGTGGAAAGTTTCATGACAGCAGCTTGTGCAGTTTCTGAGATCCGCATATATCATTTTCCTGTAGATGTCTAATTTTTTTCCTATAATTAATTTGGTATTTGAGTTCGCTCTTATTTATAGCCAAATAAAATGGATTTTTTTCCCATTACTTTCTGGGTAGAAGTGTGCTGTGCCACAGTAGTGCATTTGGAAGGTTTCAAGAAAAAAATATTAAATGGTTTCAGAGTTATAAGGATTTAAAGTTTCATTATGCAATTGCAAGAAAGAATGCTGGCCTCTGATTGGTCAGTCTGAGACTGAACCTGGGATGTTATCCCAGCATAACATCCTGGCTCTAGTCCCAGCACACAAACAACCGAATAACTGTCAGAAAAGCACTGCCCATTGCATGCTGCCAGCCGCTTTCACAATCTGACCCGTGGTCAGCAGTGGAGTTTTCAAAAATGCAGCACATCTTACTTCACTCACTCCAATGAAAAATTCACCCCTTCAAACAAACTGCACCAAGCGTTATCTTTTTATCCACATTTAAACAGAGAGCCGCACTGAGCGACTTCTGAAAGTAACAGGCAAGCCCACACATCCTCTGCTCCTGAAGCTTCCTAAATTCATCAGAGCTGCCAAACAGTTTTGCTATTGCCCTTAGGTTTCTCCCAGTACACATCAAAAATGCTACACACTGTACCATGAGAATATAAAATACAAATAAAATCTAAACCCGATCGGCGACTGCAATGTCAGCATGTGTCCAGGTCAACAGAGCTACACTCCCAGCTTGATGGCAAACCCGAAGAAAAATGAACTACCTGTTTTGTTCATTTTCTGACAAACCTAGCACTGGAAATTACCAGAAGAGAAAGGAGACAATTCAAAAAAACACAGAAGGAGAGACGGAAGGACAATAGAAGACACTGACAGCCTTAGCTGGTGGTGGGGGGGACACAGACCCACACATAGCACATGGCAAGCACACCACCTGCTGCAGAAACACAAAAGGAACTACTTTCTGTATAAATAGTCCTCCACACTACTAAATCATTAAAACAATACATATATAAGTATATTGACTATTTTTTTTTTCAAAATATCATGAGTCTTATAACAGGAATAATGCCCTCCAGGGTGGGTGTTATGCTGGGATAACATCCCTTCTTGGGTGTTAGACACCCTCAGCCTGTGGCCAGCATAACACCCACCAGGCATTATTGTTTTATTTTTCTCCATTCTGAGCATGCTCAGTAGGGTTTTTGGGACAATGTTCTGACACAACACCAAAAATTATGTGTTTCAAGACCACTTTTGGTTTCTCACCACCTGCTTCTCACAGCACAGAAAAATTATTTCATATCTTGAGAGTCACCATCCTGTTTTTTTTCCCCTCGAACAAAAAAATGGAAAATTCATAAAAATTCTATAATTTTAAAAACAAACACCAGAACCTAGCTAAACAGGATCCATTTTCCTAGATTCTGATGCTTTTTTTAAATAATGGCCAGAAATACATTTTCTGGGCACCAAAAAATCCAGGGTGCTTAGCTTAATGAGATGTGCCTATCACCCACATTCTCTAGACCACGCACCTTATCAGGGAGGATGGCCACTACACTGAGCAGGCTGTCTGCAGGAGTTTCTCCTAGTTCCTGCTTTCACTAAGTTAGGCTTTCTAGCTGTTGCTTAAGCCCTCCAATGTTGCTGTTGCTGATAACGCTCAAGTTGTTTGTTGTTAGGCTATCTGAAGTGCATGAATATACCAAGCTGATAATCTGCATTTTGCCTGTAGAATTTTGTGGTTCAGCATTCAGTGTACTGCACTTCAGTAATTAATGTCACCTATGACTGCATGAAATTGCACTATTTGATGTACTCATCTCTCACACTTGCACACATCACGATGACCAGTTAAGGCTTGTTCCAAGATGGCAACTCTATTATGGCACCCAGCAATGTGAATTCATTCCACTGAGAGTTGTTTCCCTTGCTGCACAGCTGAGGAGAATGGTGCACTCTGGGCTATCTGTATGTGCAACTATTTTGTAATGGGGGAAGCTGCAGCAAAACTAGACTGTTCCTGAACATTGTGGAAGTACAGATCATGGTCTCTCATAAGTATACCTTCCTGCCTCTGCTTCCTACACCTTGGGCCAGGGCTACTGTCATCTGACAGGGTAAGACTATTTTGATAACTGAGGGTATGAACTCTAAGCAGAGTCCTCTAGCTTCAGTTTAGACCTACATCACTGAAATAGGCCAGTGGCAGAAGAAGGCAGCTCTGGATTAGTCATAGATGGGTATATCTGCAACTGAGAAAAGTGAGAAATTAGAAATATATATGTGTGCGTAACCTAATATAGAACTGGTTATCAATCTCAGGACAATGTGCATAATTTTACTTGTTAAGCACACTGCAGCTCAGTAAATTAAAAAAAAATTGTATGCTATTCAGCAGCAGTGAGGAAACTGCAATCTTTACATGAGATGCGCTGCCAGCTTTCAGTCTGACATAGAGCTGGCATGCTGGGAGCTTGCTACACATTAAAGTAAAATAACTACACAGAGTTACAGGTCATCAACAAGGGGAATGTAACAAAGTATATTAATGGGCAAGTTGATTAGGGAAGAGAATTTTGTGAAGCCACCACTAGAGGAAATCTGATTTAACAGCTTGCTGATCTGACAGCTGAATTTGTGGATATGTTTGACTGTTTTTTTTTTCTCATCTGGCAGGATGGTCTGCATCTGTCCAGGAAGGGAACAAGTCTTTTGAGCAATCGGTTTAAATGCTTCATTGGCAAGCTTTTAAACTAGTCAAAGGGGGAGGCACTGATAAGCAGCAGGAAAATCCCAGCCTCTCCCTACAAAAAAGGGTACTAAATGAGAAAAAAACTGAGGTAGAAAGGTCAGTGGGGGATGCTGCAACAGAAGGTAAAGCCATCAAAAAATGGAGAGCAATGAGTACCAATGCCCATAGTCTGAGTAACAAGCTTCCTGAATTAGTGGCCTTGATGGAGGAGGAACATCTGGATATCGTGGCAGTCACAGAAACATGGTACACACAAAATCATGACTGGGACGTAAATATACCAGGATACACTATCTACAGGAGGGACAGGGAGGGTAAAAGAGGAGGAGGAGGAGTAGCTCTTTACATAAGGAAGGAATCAAGCAACAGAAACAAAATGGACAACAGGGAGGAGAAGAAGCACTGTGGGTAAATTTGGAGACCGCAATGGCACCACAATCCACACAGGGTTAGATACAGACTTCTCTCAGGGGAGGAAATGGACAAGGAAATGATAGAAAGTATACTTAGAATGGCAGATAAAGGGAGATATTGCTGATGGGTGATCTGAATATGCCAGATGTTAACTGGAGTGCAGTTGCAGCAGCCACTTCGAAGAGTGGGGTTATTCTAGATGCCCTACAGGGAGCATGCCTTAGACAACTAGTATTGGAGCTCACTCGAGAGGGAGCAATCTTAGACTTGGTTCTCTCAAATGGAGATGAAGAGAGGATCACAGATGTAGAAGTGGGTAGCCATCTGGGAACTAGCGACCATCGAACAGTATGGTTCACAATAAACACAGCAATAGAGTCAAGCTATACAAAGGCAAAAGTACTGGACTTTAGGAGGGCTGACTTTGCCAAAATGGGTGAGTGCCTAAGGAATGCACTAGCAAATGGGCAGGAAGGAGGGGTGGAAGAACAATGAGGAATAATAAAAAACTGCCATCACAGAGGTAACAAGCCTTTGTGTGAAGCAAATAAACAAAACAAAATGATGTAAGAAACCACTATGGTTCTCAAAGGAAGTGGCAGTGAAGGTTCAAGAGAAAAAGAAAGCATTCAGGAAGTACAAGGAATCAGAGAAGGTGCAGGACAGAGAACTGTATCAGTTAAAGCAAAAGGAAGCTGGGAAGGCAGTCAGAACAGCAAAGGCCCAAACCGAGGAAAAGATAGCCAATTCAGTTAAGAAGGGGGATAAAACCTTTTATAGGTACATCAGGGAGCGAAGGAAGACAAAGGGAGGGATAGTGAGGCTTAATAAAGGGGAGGGAGGCTGGGCAGAAGGTGACTGTGAAAAGGCAGAGATACTAAACAAATATTTTTGTTCAGTATTTACAAAGGAAGAAGGGGGAGGCACCTAAAACAAACAGTAGAAACACTCTGGATACAGAAGTTGATACCAACCCATTTGCAGAAGAAAGGGTTCTGAAAGAACTCTTAAAACTGAAGGTGGACAAAGCAATGGGGCCTGAAGGAATTCATCCAAGAATTCTAAAAGAGCTAAGGGTAGAACTAGTGACACCACTGACTACCCTCTTTAACAAATCATGGGAGGATGGGGTTGTACCTGAGGACTGGAGGAGGGCAGATGTGATTCCCCTTCACAAAAGTGGGAGCAAGGCAGAAGCAGGAAACTACAGACCTGTTAGTTTAACCTCAGTGGTAGGGAAAATGATGGAATCACTTCTGAAGGAAAGAATTGTCGAGTATCTAGAGGCCAGAGGGCACAGGACCCAAGGCAGCATGGATTCACAGTGGAAGGTCATGCCAGACAAATCTGATAGATTTCTTTGACTGGGTGACCAAAGTAGTAGATCAGGAGGGGCTGTGGACATGGCCTACCTAGACTTTAGCAAGGCATTTGACACTGTCCCCACAAAAGATTAATATACAAGTTAGCCTGCCTGGGAGTGGGTCCCAAGATGACAGCCTGGGTAAAGAATTGACTGGAGAATAGGACACAGAGAGTAATAGTAAATGGAGTCCACTCTGAAGAAGAGGGGTTACCAGTGGGGTACATTAGGGTTCAGTATTAGATCGGTCCTCTTCAATGTCTTTATAAGTGACATTGCAGAGGGACTGGAAGGAAGTATGTCTCTTGCAGATGACACAAAGATCTGCAACAGAGTTGATGCACAAGGTGGGTGGAAAGGATGAGAAGGACTTGGCAAGGTTAGAGGAATGGTCAAATGTATGGCAGCTTAGATTCAATGCTAAGAAGTGCAAGGTAATGCACCTGGGAAACAAAACCCCAGGGAAGAGTACACAATGGGGGTGAGATACTAACAACAACAAAAATGGAAAGGGACCTGGGGTAGTCATATCAGATGACCTAAAGGTGGGCAAGCAATGTGAGAGGGCAGCAAGGAGGGCTGGGGGGATACTGGGATGCATAGGGAGAGGAATCACCAGTAGAAAACAGGAAGTTATTATCCCTCTGCACAGACAGCTGGTGAGACCCCATCTGGAGTACTGCGTGCAGTTCTGGAGACCCAATCTCCGCAAAGTCATAGACAGGATGGAAGCTGTCCAGAGGAGGGCAACTAAAATGGTGCAGGGTCTGCACCGGAAGACATATGAAGAGAGACTTAAGGAGCTTAATATATATAGCCTCGAGCAAAGGAGGGAGAGGGGGGACATGATAGAAACTTTCAAGTACCTCAAGGGAATCAACAAAGTCCAAGAGGGTAGCATCTTTCAAAAAAAGAGGTGTGCAAGAACAAGGGGGCACAATTTGAAGATAGAGGGGGGGAGGTTTAGAGGTAATTTAAGGTAGTATTTTTTCATAGAGAGGGTTGTGGATGCATGGAACGGCCTTCTGGAGGAGGCTGTGGAGTCAAAAACAGTGGTGGAATTCAAGCATGCATGGGACAGTCATAAGGCAATTCTAGGGGTTGGGGGTAGGAAGAAGTAGGCTGCTGGTTAACTAGGATCTGCAGCTTATCCATTAGGTAGGGAAATGGGCAGACTTGGTGGGTCAAGAGGTCCTTATCTGCCGTCAAATTCTATGTTTCTATGTTTCTGTGCTTCTATGTAATCTAACAGTGTCTAACAGCTTGCTGATCAGTGTACCGTTACGTGGGGCAATGCAGTTTGGGTGCCACAATTAGGGTGCCACAACCAGTTCACCTGTCATAATGGTGAACTGGATTTTGCGGCGCTTGGCAGGGACGGCGCCATCCAGATGTTGCACCCCTTGCCCCATATACTTCTGACCGGGAGGTGATTATATTAAAGCACCCTACAAACAGCCAGAACATACCCTGGGGTATTGGGTGGGATGGGGTTCAGGTGGCACAATTGCTGGATGCAATGTTTGCTGTCGGCATTGTGCTGGCACCCTAATGACAGCTGTGGTTTTTGTTGTCTCTGTGACATGATGGAACCTTGCTGATCTGGGAGCTAAATTTGTGGATCTGTTTCACTGTGTTTATTTTTTTCAGTCTAAAGGCTCTTATAGCATGCTGATCTGGGAGCCCAATTTGTGGATCCCTTTGACTGTGTTCATTTTTTCAAAGTCTGACAGCATCTAACCTCTTGCTGATCTGTTCCAGCCTAACAGCTGTGTTATTGTTTTAAGTCTAAGAGCATCTAACAGCTTGCTTATTTGTCCCAGTCTAACAGTGTCAAGCACTCAAGTTGTACTCTGTGACTCCATTGATTGTTTTTTTTATATATAAGGAGACTGAGGTGCCCACCCCCAGTACTGCTCTCTTGACACCTCCCTCCAGGTCCAGCACCCTATTCTCTTTTGGCTGCAGCAGGGTGCTCACCTGGTGCTGCCAAAAACTAGCCTAACATTGGGGTGCCTAATCCTCTGTGTTGAAATATCACTGAAATAAAGAAAAACATCCCTTGATTTTTTTTAAACCTGTACAAAAAGAAAATGGCCCCTTGCCATTCTTCCCCCTGACACACTCCACCCGACCTTACACTCAGCACCTATCATCCTACTCCCTCCACACCCCACACACACTGTTACTCACCTGAACATGTCCCATGGCATAGATCAAAGACACATCTTACTGCTGGAACCAGCGACTGTGATATGAGAAATTAAGGTACAGTAAGTGGAGTTGCAATGTATTTCAAAGGGGTTTTGAACTTTGATTTATAACTTTGCAATTTTTGCATATTTTTTTCACTAAATTTTCAAACATGGCCTTTTTGAGGCACCACCCTCTATGCAAATCCAACCTAAAAGGCAATTTTGTGTTCACTTTGTGAAATCACCTTTTGGGCAGGATTTGAACATTTTCACTGCATTTGTTTGTGAGGTGGGGTTATAACAAAACTATGTTAAAAATGTGGGGTCAAAATATGTAAAAATGGTGAACTTATGAGCATACATTGAAAATTTTCTATGCTCGCTCGTAACTTTGGTAATTATAAATATTTTGAACCCACTTTTTCAACATAGCCATTTTTTCACACCATCTCATGAACATGACAACTGTCATTTTTCAAATTCTGGCCAAAGTGTGTTTTCACACCCGTGGTGCAGAAGGATGTTTCGGTGGGGATGTTTTAATTTTCACTTACTGGGTTCATGAGGTGGGGCAGTAAAAAGGCTATGCTGCAACTTTCGTGTACAAATACAATAAAATGTCCAGGTTAAGGGTGAACAGCATTGCAGTATTTCAACATTCATTCATAACTTAGCTATTTTTCAATATTTTGACTCTAAACCTTCAACATAGCGATTTTCCACACCACTTCATAAATGTGACATGTGTAATTATTTTAAATCCTGGATGAGACATGTTTTTGCACTTTTGTTGCAAAACCACATTTTGGTCAATATACTGTAAATGATACATGTAATGTTTATAAGGAGAATCAAAAAGCAACTGTCTTGAAAAATTGGGGTCAAAATAAAAAAAAAATATATATATATATATTAGCACCAGTATGTTAGGGTTCAGCGCAAACTTCTATGTTAAACCTGAATTTTCAAACCTTAATAACTTTGGAACCATTCAACAGATTTGCACGAAATGTGGCATGCATAATCTCTAGTAGTAGGTATCTTGATATGCCAAATGTTGTGTGAATCTGTTCTGTGGTTTCTGAGATAGAAAGTGTCAAACAATCCTAAATGTACAAGTTTTTTGACATTTCTTTCTACAGCCATTCCACAGAAATGGCTTTAAGTTGTGGTCTGAAAATTTCAAGGTAGAACGCCTTTGGGTCACTGATGTGCCTTTTGAAGGTTTGGCAAAAAAAATATTAATCTGTTTAAAAGTTATAACATTTTCAATTTTCCCATTATTTCCTATGTGAAATGTTAAGTGTATCACATGAAAACAAGCTTGTTTTTGCAGGAGAAGCTCCATTATTGCATGTAGGGTCACATAAGGCCTACTTTGTTTACACAGGAGTTCCCTTGTTTTTGTGGGAGCTACTGTTAGTTTAGAGAGCTCTGTTGTATCCACCATCTTGTTTTCCTGCTAGCGGGACACAGAAAATACAGTGAAAACATATAAAAATTAATGTAGTCCCCACAAAAATCAGAATTTAGATAAACGGAACCCATTTAGCTACATTCTGATGTTTTTTTCCTTGATTGTGGCCAGAAACACCTTTTACTAGGCACCCAAAATCTAGGGTGCCAAGCTTAGTGAGATGACTGCTTCTCCTGAGTTCTCTATATATGAGATCAGTGGAGTTTTCTTGACTTCTGCAGCTGCAGCTGGAACTCGTGCTGCCAGCTGCAGAGTCAGCTTTCAGCCACCCCTTTTCCATGGTGTCAAGTGTTACCCGCCACTCACCAATTACTGTTCTGTAGTGGCACCCCTTTAACATTCCATGGTGTCTAGTGGCACCCCCACCCTCCCATTGTCATATATTTTTTATTTTATAAATACATTCTGACACCAAGATAACCCACTTCTGGTGACAGATGCCCCCCAGTACCTTGTCTTTTTATTAAAATATGACAATGAGTGGCCCAATCCCCTTGTTGGTAGTAGAAGCCCCCCCTTCCCCAGCACTGTGGGACACTGGGGAACCCATGCCCAGTGTCCCGTGTTAGCATTTATACCTAAAAAAAAGAAAACTGTCCTGCAATGTCTTTTACTTTTCTAAAAAAATCTGAAATAAAGAAAATGATCCCTTGCTGTCACCACTGACCCCCTTCCCCCATCCTGACCCTCCCACTGAGCAGCCACCCCCTCACCCTATACTTACCACCTGAGGTCCTGGGCTGTCATCTTCTGTGGACCAGGACACGTCTGCACTCTTCAAAGCCAAACCACAAACTGAGGACATTACAGGAAAAGCATGTCTGCTATTGAACTTCTTCTGTGGTGCAGTTGACAAGGCACAGGGATGGGATATCCAAGGTCAAGGGGCTTAAGACCAGCTTCTCCATTTTTTTTTTTACCTTCAATGAAGATGAAAAAAAAAAGTAGTCTGAGCTGTAACCCAGGTCCCTGGGTGTCCCCTCCCTGCACCTTGTCCTCAGCACCACAGAAGAAGCAAGCCTGAAAATGTGCTTGTTCTGTCATTGATGGTGTCAATGCTTTGCATGTTTGGCCACCAGTGGATGGTTAATGTTTGAAAATTTGGTATGAGAGAAAATAGGCTATTTTTGCACACACCACACTTTTGAACATTAACCATTGATGTACAGCCAAAAATGTAGCCTTGACAGGCACAAGCTGTCCCCCTTTTCCAGCTGTGTGGGACACTGGGGAGCTCACTCCCAGTGTCCTGAGTACTATATCCCCCCCAGCAGTGTGAGACACTGGGAAGCCCACTCCCAGTGTCCAGAGATATGTTTGGCCCCCCTCGCAGTGTGGGACACTAGGGAGCCCACTCCCAGTGTCCCTCATTATACATAATCTGACACCAGGATGCCCACCCCTGGTGTCAAATGTCCCATCCTGTCACAGTCCCTTTTTTAATATATTTAATTGCCAACATTAGGGATCCCAATACTCATGTCAGCACTGGAAACCCCAACAGTGTGAGACACTGGGGATCCTACTCCTAGTGTCCTCAAATACGTATTTCATTATTTCCTATAAAGAAGAAAACTGCCCCATTGTCTTTTTTCATTGTCCCTGAATAAAAGAAATTGGTCCCTCGTCATCCCCACGATTGCCCCTCCCCAATTCCGACCCTCCCACTGAGCACCCAACACCCCACACCAACCCTTACCCTATACTTACCACTGGAGGTCATCTGCTGTCATCTTCTGTGGACTGAGTCACGTCTGCACTCTTCAAAGCTGAACCACAAACTGAGAAAGCAAAGTAAGTGTTGTATAATGTATTTCAATGGTGTTTTGCACTTATGTTGATATCTTTGCCACTTTGTAGAATTTTGTCACCATATTTTCAAGATAGGCTTGTTGGGACCCCCACCTCATGAACACTGTCACTGTCATTTCTTTAATCAAGCCTGGGTGGTAATTTCTCAAACACTGTGTAAAATCACCTTACAGACCTGATTAATGAAATAACAGTGCCAGTGTTCATGAGGTGGGGTCCCAAAAAAAGCCCATGTTGAAAATTTAGTGAACAAATTCCTAAAAATGGCTGAGTTAGATGCATTTATTGAGATTTCTCTATGCACACACATAACTTTGGTAATTTCTAATATTTGGACTCCAAATTTTCAACATTGCCATTTTTTCATACCACCTCATAAATAGTGCAGCTGTCATTTTTCACATCCTGCTGGAAACATGTTTTCATACCTGTGACACAGAATGGCATTTTGACATGCATTTGAAAACTTTCTCCTAGGGGGTTATAAGGTGGGTCATAAGAAAACTATGTTCAAAATTTGGGGTCAAAATAAGAAAAATGCCTAAGTTATGACCATTTGTTGAAATTTCAGTTCGCCCTCTCTTAACTTTGGAAATTTTAAATATTCTGACTCCAGATTTTCAACATAGCTTTCTTATTACTTAACCACATGTATGTCACAGCTATCATTTTTTAAATCCTGGCCAAAATGTATTATCACATCTGTGGTGTGGAATGGCATTGTAGTTGCGCAGAGTTTTGTTTTGGTGGGAATTTGAAAATTTTCTCTACTGGGTACATGTGTTGGGGTAATAAGAAGGCTATGCTGATAATTTGGTCATGCATCTACAGAGGGATGGGTGCACAGGGTCTGAAGGACCCTGCTCTCCCACCATAAAATAAGGAAAATCATGGAGCATGCTCTGACAGGCAAATAAAAATACAAGTAAACAATCAGAAAAGTAAGGAAATTCATTGCAAAAAACTTCATTAATGCACCATTAGGGTTGAACCATCCCAGGGGTGTGTTTTGGGGTTGTCAGCCCCAATGCTCACACCATTCTCTTATACTGTACTTATTTTACCAAACTTACTCAAGGAATGAGATGAGCATTAGGGTTGACAATTCCAAAACACACCCTTCATGCATGTTCATGCATGCACAGTGGGAGTGGGGTCTTAGGCTTGGGAACCCTAAGGTCGAATTTCCGTACTTTTGATGGTTCAGCCCTGATAGTACATTAATGAAGTTTTTGCAATGAATATGAATATATATCTATACAGTCAAAGCTGCTTATAATGGGCACATCTGTGTGATCAGATTTTGCCCATTATAGCGAGTGGGCGCTCTAACCAAAAAGCGCTATAAATGGTATGAACTGTACTGTGCTTAGAGAGGACAGATGTTTTAGTAGTAAAAACAGAACCTCTGATGCAATCATGCAAGTTCCTGCATGTTCCTGCTAAAAAACTGCATTAGAGCCAATTGGGACATGCTTCAGGCAGCTTTGGTGTGATCATGTTAAAAAACTGCATTACAGCCAATTGGGATATGCTTCAGTCAGCTTTGGTGCGATTGTGCTAAAATACTGCATTAGAGCCAATTGGGACATGCTTCAGGCAGCTTTGGTGCGATTGTGCTAAAATACTGCATTAGAGCCAATTGGGACATGCTTCAGTCAGCTTTGTTGTGATTGTGCTAAAATACTGCATTAGAGCCAATTGGGACATGCTTCAGTCAGCTTTGTTGTGATTGTGCTAAAATACTGCATTAGAGTCAATTGGGATATGCTTCAGTCAGCTTTGGTGCGGTTGTGCTAAAATACTGCATTAGAGCCAATTGGGACATGCTTCAGGCAGCTTTGGTGCGATCGTGCTTCAGCCTCAATTGTCTTAGCTCCCTCCAACTACAGTACAATACCTTTTCAATGGGTCCAATGCGATTGCTTCAGTTAGTTTAGCTCCATCCATCTACCCTTTCAATGTGCGATGGCCGATTACATTTTCAAGGGCTCGAGGGCTCCAGTGCCATCAATTATCTTCAGTTAGTCCAGCTCCAGCCAGCTACCATTTCAATGTGCGGTGGCTGATTACCTCTTTGAGGGCTCCAGTGCTTCAGTTAGTCCAGCTACCCTTTCAATGTGCAGTGGCCGATTAGCAGATGATTAGCAGGTACTTAGTGTTATCCCCACCTTTCTATTTTTTGGTAGATTAGCACAAAGTGTAAACAGACTAAATGAGTTACTAACTACAGTATCAGCTAATCTGCCCGAAATAGAAGGCAGGCATAAACTGCTATAACCACTGTATTTAACACTAATGCCTATGGGTTTGGCAAGTGGCAAATGGAAAAAATGACTGCCCGTGTTAACCAAGGGCGCTATAAGTGGCGTGCACTGTATATGTATTCTTTGCAAAAAACTTCATTAATGCATCAGTTAGGGTGAATGCCACAGTGTCAAAAGCAGGGAAATGAGGTGTTAGGATTTCCAACCTAACACTCACCCAGAGTTCCCACCCCTACCACCCACCCCCATACCCCAACCTCCATACACACAAAGGTGTTAGTGTGCTGTTGTCACCAGGCCCAACTTCACCCAATTCCATTGTAAACAAGCTTACAAGCTACAGTAAATCTCCTTCCCCATCACTATAACTGCTAATGGGTGGTATTAGTAGTGCCCACCTGCCACCCCCTCTCCCAACCACCCAGAGTCTTTCTACATTTATAGAAGCCTAGGGGAACTTCCTGCAGGACTCCCAAAGGAAGACACCAGTGAGAACAGGAAGAGAGGACAGAGAAGACACAGTGAAGTGAGAAAGAAACAGTGACACCTATAGGTCAGAGGGAAAACAGACATGGACATCCAGATCTGCCAGAGCTGTGGAGGGCTGGTAACAAGGCAGACACTCGGGAGACTGGGGTGCCCCTTCTACAGGACAGTTGAGGAACTATGAAGGGAGCTATGGCAGGCAAGAGAAGAGAGCATAAGGCTGCAGAGAAGACTTGATTGGGGATGCCCACCACCCCCCTTTTACCCACCCACTGCCCCAAATGCCCACAGGTCTTGGGGGATGTAGAGTGGTGGAAGGGGGCAGTGGGGCACCTAGAGTTAAGATGGGGCACCACCAGCCACATGCTATGCACACACAGAACCATTTTGCCCCCCTAGCCGAGGGATAGAAACCAGGTGGGGAAGAAAGAAGAATCAAGCTGGACAAACCTGATTCAAGAAAGCAGTAAGGAGGTACAAGAAAAGAAAAAAATAATGTACAGAACAACAGGAGGATTCTGGTCATGGGAGACTCTATGTTGGGAGGAGTGGAGGCACAGTTCATCAGTGCAAAGGGAGCTGAAACCACAGTGAAATGCATGCCAGGAGCATCTGCAAGGAGAGATAAGGACAGGGTGGGACGGCTGGTGAGAAAAGATCAGGATTTTGTGGTGATCATTGTCCACCTTGGGACAAATGACATAGCAAATAGGACTGTGGAAGAAGCCAAGACAAACATGAAGACCCTAGGGGACAGCCTTAAGGAGTACACAACACACCTGGCCTTCTCGGAGGTGTTACCAGTTTGGAGAAAGGGTGGAAGTAAGAACAAGATCAGGAATGAAGACATCAGGGAATTCAACCAGTGGCTCCAGGATTGGTGCGCAGACAATGGGATGCACTACATTGGAGACTGGGGGACCTTCTGGGACAGGAAGCTCTTCAAGCATGATGGTCTACATATCACTGGAGAAGGAGCAAGAGTGCTAAGACAGAAGTTGGAGGTCTTTGTGGAGGGTTTAAACTGGGAGGTCTCCAGCACAGAGAAGAAGATCTAAATGAGGATGCAGCAGAAAGATATGAAGGTAAGGGGATCAGCAAATGGAAGGGAACCCCCAACATCAGACTAAAGGAAACAGGCATGGCCATGAGCAAGAAGTGGCCATAGGTAAAAAGGAGGGACCTCATGTAAAGTACAGGAGGGGCAGGCACAGAATAAGGGGGATGGTACTGGAGTTATAGCAGATGGGGGAGGCCGTGATTGGAAGGCTATGTGCACTAATGCCCACAGTCTGGGTAACAAAATCCCAGAACTTGTGGCATTAATGGCCTCCAAGGACCTGGATATCATGGCAGTCACAGAAACATGGTGCAATAGCAACCATGCCTGGGAGCTAGCCATTCCAGCGTACATGCTGCACAGATGTGACAGGGAAGGCAAGAAGGGGGAGGGGTGGCATTGTACGTCAGGGAAGGGATAAAAGCGATAGTCCCACAAGACAAGGGGGAAAAAGCAGAGGCACTGTAGGTAACCCTAGAAGTGGGAAGGGAACAGTACTTAGAATAAGAGTGATATGCAGACCCCCAGGGCAGTCAGAGGATGTAGAAAGAGAACTTTTGGAGACTATAGAGAACATGGCAACAAAGGGTGAATTGCTGCTGATGGGTGACTTCAACTTGCCAGGTGTGGACTGGAGCATCCCTGTGGGAGTCTCAGCCAGGAGTAAGGGATTCCTGTAATCCCTGCAAGGGGCAGGTCTCACACAGCTAGTGAGGGAGCCAACGAGGGAGAATGCAATTCTGGATCTTGTCCTAAGCAATGGGGACAGAATAAAGGAAGTCACAGTCAGGGAGACCCTAGGGACTAGTGATCATCAAGCTGTGGGTTCACCATAAGGACATCACAGGAGGCCAGCTACACAAGGACTAGAATCATCGATTTCAGGAGGACAGACTTTAGTAAAATGAAGTATGAATTCAGGAAGGCTATGCAGGGATACGATGACACAAGGGGGGTAGTGGAACAGTGGGATAAGATAAGGGAAGCCCTGCACCTGGTACTAAACCATTGTGGCAGGCCCTGAAGCAAGAGCAAAGGAAAGAGGAAACCACTGTGGTTCTCAAGTGGAGTAGCAGAGATAGTAAGAGGAAAAAAGATGGCATTTCTGAGGTACAAGGCAACACAAAGGAAGAAGGACAGGCAAGAATACTTGGAAAAATGAAAGGAAGTGAACACAGCAGTAAGGGCAGCAAAGGCTGAAACTAAGGAAAAGCTAGCTAAATCAGTGAAGGAAGGAGGGAAGGCTTTCTTTAGGTATATTAGTGAGAGAAGGAAGACAGGAGGAGGGATTGTGAGACTTAGGGAAGAGGGAGGCAGGGTAGTGGAGAAAGACATTGACAAGGCGACCATCCTCAACAAATACTTCTGTTCCATATTCATAGAAGAAGACAATAGAGATGGCTCCCCCATTAATGGAGAAGGGCAAACAGGGAAAAGGAGTGGACATTAGACCTTTTTCAGAGGACAGAGTAAAAAGAGCACTAGAATAGTTTAGGGTGGATAAAGCTATGGGGCTCGATGGGATACACCCGAGGACTCTAAAGAAGCTCTGTGAGGAACTGGCTAAACCTCTGGCTAAGCTGTTCAGTGGATCACTAGAAACAGGTGTGGTTCCAGAGGAGTGGAGGAGGGCACACATGGTACCCTTTCACAAAATTGGCAGCAAGGAGGAGGCAAGAAACTACCACCCAGTCAGTTTGATCTCGACAGTAGGTAGAATGATGGAAACCCTACTTAAGGAAAGGCTGGTGGACTACCAAGAGACAAGGGAGCTGCTGGACCCAAGGAAACATGGATTCACTATAGGGAGATCATGCCAGACCAACTTATTTATTTATTTATTTAGTTAGTTTTTGTTGACCAGGTAAGTGCACTAGACAAATCCTGCCTATTTTCAGGCACGACCCAGGGAAGGGGGATACAGATGAATGCCAACTGACCTTGAACCAGATGAAGCTGTTAGTGGTATTTTTTGTGAATGGAGGAAATTTGGCCATTGCACCGGGGAAATTCCTCTACTCTGCTGCTGCATTGTGGCCAGTAGGGGGACCGGCCATCATGATGGCCACTTGGTGCTCAGACTCGGAGCAGGAGGATGTCTTGGGGATAGGGGAGTTGGTCTCCCTCCCTATCTCTGTTTCACTGGTGACCATCAGTACTAGACCTGGAGGACTACTGGGAGAAGCTCCGCTACAGCAGGACACTGGAGGAGTGATATCTACTGTCCGTTCCCTTACCTCAGGTTCTAAAGAAAGTGACACCGGAGAAAAGGCACAACAGGATTTGGATTCCCAGCAGGATTTGGTTGCTTCTTTTGAGAGTTTGTCGGCATGTGGGCAGGTTCCCCCACGGAGGCTTCTGAAGGGGCTTTGCTTTGCCCAGCTCCATTGAGTCCTGTCAGCCATGATGTGACATGGTCTGATGGGACACTACGCTGCATTCTGGAGCCAGGAGAGAATGCGGAAGTGTTCGGGGCACCAATTTGCGGTGTCTCTCAGCTATTGGGAGAGGGGGAGACTGGCGGTATTTTGCAGAATCGCATGTGCCAGGAGTCTCCCCTTAGCTCCTCCACACCGACAGCAGGACCAGGATCTTTGTCTCCAGGTACAGAGCGCAATGGGATAGAGAGTGGTTTGCACTTCGGGGCGGTTATTTTAACACCAGCTACTACGAGTCTTTTGGAAGAGATGACTGCACTACCAGCAGGTACTGTACTGGACAAGGGTGTTAAAAGTGGAGTTATGGGGTCCCACCAACAGGTTACAATGGGTCCTGCCATTCATAGCCCCCTGGTTGTGGGTTTGACTCCCACCTGTCTGCCTCAGGGCTAACTATTGCTGCAGCTCTTCAGGGTGCAGGGTGGAAGAAGTCCCCATTAGACGATTCCTGGACCTCCCCTGCACGACCCGGCCCTACTCCTAAAGGTGACTTACTGGATATTACGGACCCTCTTGAGGTCCCCTTGGGATTCAGTCTTTCCCAGGCCCTGTCCTAGAAGGCTGGGGGGGGGCACAGGGTTATGAACAGGGGACATTGCAGCATGATGAATTGCCTACCTTTCTGTCAAAGCCTAGTGTTGGAGATGTGCCTAAGGAACCTTTATTACCCACTGTGGTTGTTCCTTTGTCTTTGCTTCATACATCTCCTATTGACATGGTGGGGACTGGAGGAAGCTCTCTTCAGGCAGGTGTGTCTGGTACGACCCCTAGGCCTTCATCTACAAATGCTTCCATCAGGGATAGGAACTCTGACTTTGCCACTTCAGCGCCTGGACCTTCTGTTGGACCTCAGCGGCCTAAGACTTTTGCCGGCTTATTTAATTCCCTTCCTGAGCAGGCCAAGTGGCGTAATGCTGTCTGGCTTCATTATAGGGGTGGGCTGGATACATTTCCGGATCGTCTCTATGTGGGGAAAACATTGATTAAATCTAGTTTGCAATTTGCTCCCTCTGAGATATATGCATTAATCCATACGTCTGGTGATAATTATTTTGATGTCAGCTTTAATATTGCCTTAGGGTTAAATACTTTTTGGCATCGTTATCAGGCTGTCCGTCATACCCCATTGTGGTCCCCTTTTTTTGCTATTCCCCTTACAAAACCAACTATTAAGAATGTTACTGTTTTGTTTAAAAATGAGGGGGTGGCAATAGAGGATATTGTATGGTGGTTATCTACCAAATGCACAGTGTTGGGTTTACCTGATCCCATCATTGACTCTGAGTTTTTTTGGACAGGGTGGTGGAAACTGCAGGTCAAATTACCTATTGTTAATGGGAATATACAACACTTGCCAAGTTGTTTTTATTTAGGTAGGGATAGGGGTTTTGTATTCTACCAAGTGCAACCAAAATCTTGTTTTCGGTGTGGGGCCCATACCCATCTAAGCAGTGCTTGTGACCAATTAAAATGCTCCTCGTGTCTGGGCTCTGGCCATGTAAGTCTAAATGCCCCACCCAGCTTATTGCAATTTGTGTGATGAAACCTCCCACTCTTTTAAAGATTGTTCATGGGCTTCCCATAATAATCCAGCGAGGCCTACTGATTCCCAGAATGAGACTGTGACTCAGGCCCAAAGATCTGCTCAGGCTAGGCCCCGGTTTCGGCCTTTTGCTTCTACAGTGGTTCCCCCCCCCACTCCTCCTTCTTCCCAGGTGGATCCGGGGTTGGAACCGCCACCCCTGACAGTACCCACATCTAGTCCGGACTTAGTGTCTGGGGAATTGGGTTTACTACCTCCTGCTATGACCTCTACCCCACAGATCGATGAAGAGCAGCCTCCGGCCCCTAGCACTTCAGCTCTACCCTGTGTTAAATAAAATATGCCACCTCCTGTGGATACAGATTGGGTCCCGGTGGGGAACAGGAGGTGGACAAGGAGTTCTCTGATGAAAGGAGTGCCCCTGCCTTCTGTGTCTCCCCCCACTGATGTGGTAGTTAAAAACCGGTTTGCGGTTTTAACTAAACAAAAGCAGGCAGTGGATACTGAGGACGATTCGGATGCCTCCTCTGTTGTGTCTTCCCAGGTTGAGCTATTGACTGATTCTGAGCAGGTTTCTGGGGATATCCAGCTTAATAAGAAAAAATGTTGTAAGTTAAAATCTCCAGGCAAGGGTCGAGGTAGGAAAAAATCTTGATTTGATGATTTGATCTCTGTCTGATATGGGGGATGTCTTATCTTTTGGTAGCTTAAATGCTAATAGTCTTAAAAATATTAAAATAAGATGGGATATTTTTTCCTTCCTTTTGTCCTTGCCTTTACATATTATTTTTTTACAGGACACTAGGCTCCATTCTTTGAGAGAGATTGGGCAGGCCTCCAGGGATTGGAGGGATGGTCTGTCCTTTTGGTCCTTGGCAGAAGATGTGTGTTTCGGAGTAGGGATACTGGTAAAGGGGGTGGATATTCATGTCACCAGACTGACTGATTTATTTTTTTTGAAATTGCAATTTTTATTATTTCCTTTTTTCAAAAAAAAATTAACAACAGGGTACAGAAAGGAAAAAGGGGGAGGGACACAAGGAGGCATAATACATTCTAGCTGACTTAAAAAGAGGGCGACATATACGGCCAAAACAGTTAATCTGGCCTTTCCTTAACTGGTACAGTTATTAAGTGACTATTCTAACTATGACCCACCAAAAACTCTAAGGCCATCACTCTAAAATCATAAGTCCTACAAAGTCTGGCCCTAAACTTCCAAAATAATAATAGATAGAAAGAACAGGAAAGGACCCCTCCACCCACTAACCATTGGGGTGGGAAGGACAAAACACTTACAAAAACTGAAGACATTTCTACACACCTATACCCAACCCCCCCACCTGCTACCCCCCATCCCTCCCCAGACCCGTGGTGAGGAGAGCCCTTCCAGAATTGTGCTTGGGTCCATTACTCCTGTCTAGGATACCCTGCCCCCTCAGGCGGTCCACCGACCGCCTTGCGAGGCCCTCTAGTCCAGAGCTTCTCTTGCCAAGATGTCAAAACAGTAACTCCCTCTTCAACACTCAAGTATTCATAAAATGGGAGCCAGCGAGATTTATGTATATCTGGCTTTAACTTTAAAATCTCTGTGATCCTCTCCATTACTTTAATTTGGTTACAACAAGACAACCAGTGCTCACCACTAGGAGGGATTTTAGAAAGCCACAACTTGGTAATGGCCTTCTGGGCCGCAGCCAGTAGGATTGGGAACAGTTAGTTGGCTGTAGGTCCTGTCAAACCTTGTGGGGGTTCCCCTAATAACATATGATGAGGGTGGTCAAAATTTGCCACCTGAAAGATCTGTTTCAGTCCACGATTAATACCCTCCCAATAACTTTTAATTTTCGGGCATCCCCAGAAAATATGTTCATACGTTCCCACCTGCAAGACTGATTGATTTAATTCAGGGTCGGGTACTTATCTTAGATGTCAGTCTCCATCAACAAGAATGGCAGTTTATTAATATTTATAGCCCTCAAGTTAAAACTCAGAGGATTCAAACGTTAAAAGTTATTCAGCCGTTTCTCCATTCATCCAAATCGGTGGTTTTTGTAGGAGATTTTAACTGTATTTTGGCCTTATCTGATAAAACTGGACTTACCCAAAAATTATATTCTGATTCCAACTTCCTTAACACTTTGTATGTTACTGCTGACTTACGGGATGGGGCTTCTTTTGGTATACTCCCGTCGGAACACACTTTTCACCAGGGTAGATTTTTCACACGGATTGATTACTTTTTTCTTTCTCATTGGTTGGCTAATGTACAGTATTCGGTTCTCCCATGTGAGTTTTCGGATCATTGTGTGTTACTGTTGCACATCGGTTGTCTCAATAACAAACCTATGATGCATACCTTCTGGAAGATGAATATATCTGTTTTGGGGGAGGAAGGTGGGTGGCAGAACTTGTATGGGCTTCTCCAAGACAAGGTTTCAGTATTTAAATTATACGATAACCCAACCTTTTGGTGGCAGGATACTAAATCTGTTATTAAACAATTTTGTAAACGAGTTTCTAAACAAAAATATTTGGAGTGCTATTTCTGGTACCTTAAGTGCCGAAGCCAATTACAAAGACTGCTGCCTTGGAAAACTGAATGGGGCCTGGATTATTCAGCACAAATCTGGCAGGTTAAAACTGAGATGCGTTCCTCTCAGTATGAGAGGATGACATCATTATTTCTCGAACAAAAGTGCAGGAGAAAGGGATCTGCTAAAGTAGTCAATCCCTATGATAGCAGCCACCAACAGGTTGCATCTAAATATATATCCTCTTTGGTTTCCCATTCTGGTACCCAGATTACTGATAATCGGAGCATTTTGGAGGAGGTTTCCTTTCATACTCGGTCTTTGTATGGGCATGCTTATGAGTCAAATGCCTGGGATGGATTTTTGGGTTCCTTAGAGGTTCGTACCTTGTCACCGGAGTGTAATAAGGTTTCAAGTCAGTCCATTACCTATGCTGAAGTGGACTCAGTTATTAGCCATTTGAAAACTATTGTCATCCCTGGTCCTGATGGTATTCCCAATGAATTTTATAAAAAAGCTAAAACCTTGTTGATACCATATTTAACAAAGGTTTATAATGTCATTTTACAGGGCCTCTTGCCTATTCCCCTAGCATTTTTTGATAGCTACTTGATTTTTTTTATATAAACAGAAAAATGATAAGGATAAGTTGGACAACTGGCGTCCTATTAGTTTATTAAATTCTGATTGGAAGATTGTGTGTAAAAATTGTCTCCAATAGACTCTTACAGATGGCTGCCCAGGTAATTTACTCTACACAGACTTGTGCGATTCCAAGTCGTTCCATGCTCTCTAATTTGAAAATTTTGTGGGAAGTATTTGATGGGAGTACCACTCAAGGCTATGTTCTTAGTTTGGACCACACTAAGGCTTTTGGCTGGGTTCCACATAGTTATTTATTTTCGGTGTTGAAACAATAGGGGATTCCTGCGGATTTACTCAGCTGGATTAAAATCTTGCATCAGTCTGCCTGCACAATGCCGTTGGTTAACAGATTGCAAGGCCCCCATATCCCTATCAAGAGAGGGGTATGCCAGGGATGTCCTTTAAGTCCCCTGTTGTATGTCTTTTCCATTGATTCTCTACTCCGGAAATTGAATGGGGAGGGGATCATTAGACATATCTCTGTCACACCAGATCTTGTATTTCCAAGTGCTCTTGCCTATGCAGATGACATTTGCATTTTAGTAGCAGATCCAGCCTCTGGGGAGAGGGCAGTTGAGATCATCCATTCCTTCTCCCTAATTTCTGAATCTGAGTTAAATACCCAAAAGAGTGTGGGTTGTGCAGTCCATCTTCCCTCACATGCGATATCGCCGGATATTGGAGGGATTAGTATTCACTCCCAGAAAATTTGTATTTTGGGGGTTATTTTTGGCCCACCTGATGTGGCGGCATGTAATTGGATTTCAGCTATGGACGTAGCTGAATCCAAAATAGTCCGCTGGAAGCTGTTCCCTATGACCCGCAAAAAATGGATTTTTTTGCTTAAAACTTGCATTCTGCCTCTATGTTTATTGATTAGTTATATTTTTCCCCTTCCCTTTTCTCTTGAGGCTTGTCTTTATAATTTGTTTTTCCAGTTACTTTGGGGTAGTAGACTGAACCCCGTGAAGAGATCCATCACCTACTGGCCATTAAACAGGGCGGTCTTCAGATGGTAAACCCGGTGTTATTTTATTTTTCCATTTTTGTACATGCTAATATTTTTCCAAGTATAGTCAACTGGACGGATTGTTGGGCCCTTAGCTTTTCTTCCCGTTCTCAATATTTTTTGGATAAATGGCAAGCTCCTGTGTGGAAATCTTTTGCCAGAATTCCACCCGGAACATCTGGATACCTCATTGAAATCTTTAAAAAAGTTAAACTATGGAAAGTGTCTTGTGATATAGATTTGCTACAGCATAGAAAGCATTTATACTCCTCCATACTGCAAACCATGTTCTTGGTGTCACCCTGTTTTGCTGTACCCTGTGATACTCACTGTTTAACAAAGCAATTATTGGAAAACAGGATTCCGGAGAAGATGTGGGATACCCTGTGGTTGTGTTCTCACAACAGATTAAATGTTAAGGGAAACCAGGTGCATAAGCAATTATCAGAATGATACTGTGTTCGGGATACATGTATCTGTACGCTTGAATCTATGTCACACCTATTTTTTGATTGTCCGTATATTGCCCCACTATGGTCTCAGCTGAGTCAGTCATGGGGATTACCTATATTCTCTGCCTTAACATATTCTGAATTAGTTTATGGGGAATTTGGACCTGGTTGGAATATTTTTTTTCCCAGAACATTGCGGGTTCTGTTTGCAGTCTGCAAATGGTGTATCTGGCACAACCGATGTATGTTTGTGTTGCAACAAAAAACGGTTTCTCAGGGAACACATCGGGAGGGAAATTTTTAGTATTTATTGTTCAGAAAAAAAAACTTCACCTGCACCTTTAGTGGCGTTTTGGTGGAGACCATTACCTTTAATTTTGTTTGAAGGGGTTACTTGAAAAGGAAAAAAAAAAGTTTTCTGAAGGGGGTGTGTGTGGGGGGCCTTTGTTTCCATACTAAGTTTTTGTTGTTTTTTTTCTGCTTTTGTCTTCACCTGAATAAAAGATATGGTGATTTTTATTTTCTGTTCATTGCCTATATGTATTATGATGTACGGATTTTGTGATTTGTCTTGAATTTTTGTTTTCTTATTTTGTTTTCCAATAAAAAATTCCCCTGTTCTTTTTGAGAAGTGCCATGGGATCTTTAACATCCTCCTGAACTACCACCAGAACAGGCAGATGGGACCTTGGTTTAACATCTCATCTGAAAGACAGCACCTCAGGAGTGCAGCACCCTCCTCATGCTGCACTACAGTGTCAGTATTGGGATATTAACCCAAGTACCTGGTGTGGGGATAGAACCCACAGTCTACTGATCTCCTGGCCTTAGAGGTGAGTGTGCTACCTGCTACCTGCTGAGCTACTGACACTTGACTTGATTTCTTCGAGTGGGTGACAAAGGAAATAGACCAGGGCAGAGCGGTAGATGTGGCCTATCTGGACTTCAGGAAAGCCTTCGACACAGTCCCACACAGAAGACTAATGCACAAGCTGGCAAATCTGGAGGTGGGGACAGAGGTGGTCACGTGGGTTAGAAACAGGTTGAGTAACAACATAAAGAGTGGTGGTAAATGAGGTTAATTCACAGGAGGGACAGGTAACAAATTGCATACCCCAGGGATCAGTGCTGGGACCAGTGCTCTTCAACATCTTCATAAGCGGTATTGCAGAGGGTCTAGAAGGGAGGGTTAGCCTGTTCATGGATAATACAAAGCTATGAAATACTGTAGATACACAAGAAGGTATAGAAAAAACTGAGGAGGGATCTGAAGAGGTTAGAAAACTGGTCCAAGGAATGACAGTTGGGTTTCAATGCAAAAAAGTGCAAGATTACATACCTAGGGAGAGGGAATCCTTGGGCTAAGTATGAACTAGATGGGATAACACTGGAGGCCACCACAGAGAAACGGGCTCTAGGGATAGTCATAGAAGACAACCTCAAAGTGGCTGAACAGTGTGACAAAGCAGCTAAAAAGGCTAACAGAATATTAGGGTGCATAGGGAGGGGTATAAAAAGTAGAAGAAGGGAAGTGGTGGTACCTTTGTACAACTACCTAGCAAGGCCTCATCTGGAGTACTGTGTTCAATTCTGGAGGCCCCATCTCCAAAAAGACAGAGACAGAATGGAGATGGTACAAAGGAGGGTGACAAAAATGGTGTTGAGGATGTAGCATAAGTCATATGAGGAGAGACCCAGAGCTCTAAATATGTACTCCTTGGAGGAAAGGAGAGAGAGGGGGACATGATAGAGACCTTTAAATATCTAAAGGGGATCAACAAGGTACCAGTGGGGAACATCTTTCACATGAAGGGAAACAGCAGAACAAGGGGGCACAGCATGAGACTAAAAGGTGGAAAACTTAGAGGAAACTTGAGGAAATTCTACTTCACTGAAAGGGTGGTGGAGAGATGGAACAGTCTTCCCCAGGAAGTGGTGGGGGTGGCCAAGGTTCAAGGATTCAAGAATGCATGGGATAGACAAACGGGAATTATCAAGCTAGAGGTGAGGGGGGCTTGTAGCATCTAGGGTACCTTAAGCATTAGAAAGAGGGATAGGGCAGACTGGATGGGCCACAAGGCCCTATCTGCCAACAACATCTATGTATCTATAGTGTGAGAGTTAGGCCTGATGACCCAATAGCACACCCAATGCCTTTTGGTGTGTGGGGATAGGTTGGGGTGGTAGGGGTGGGAACCCTGTGTGTGGAGTGTTAGTGTTGAAAACCCTAATGCCTCATTTCCCTACTTTAGACCCTGTGGTATTCACCCTGATGCATTAACAAGGTTTTTGGCAAAGAATGTCCCTTCTTTTTCAGATAGTATAATTGTATCATCATTTTACTGTGGGAGCGCAGGGACCGCCATACCTCCATCTGGATCGTGCAACATCGTTCATATGTCATGGTGGGACCATGCGTTCCCATCCCTCCACCCAGATAGTACAACAGTATCCATATGCCATGGTGGGAGTGCAGGGTCCTTTGGACTCTGCACTCCCATCCCTCCATCAAGATAGTACAACAGTACCCATATGTCATGGTGAGAGCTCAGGGTCCAAGGAGCAAGTCTTGTTTTCGATAATCGCCCATATTTTGCGTAAATCTCTGTTTAAACTTACATGTGCGAAAATCTAGCATGTTTGTGAAAGTCATGTTTTTGGAAATCACCCATATTTGTGAAAATATCAGTTTTAACTTTATTTGTGAAAATCTAGCATGTTTGTGAAAGTCTTGTTTTTGCGAATCGGCCATATTTGTGAAAATCTCAGTTTTGTTCTAAACACTTAACTTTTCCACTAGGAAACAATGGGAAAAAAGACTTTAATAACTTTTGAACAGATTAATATTTTTTTCACCAAACCCTCAAAAAGCACATCTGTAAACCAAAGGCTTTCTATCCTGAAAATTTCAGCCCACAACATACAACCATTTCTGAGATCCAGGATGACAAAGAAATGTTAAAAAATCCTGATTTGTCTGTTTTTTTTAACACTTCATATCTCAGAAACTACTCCACAGATTCCCAGGCAATTTGGCAGGTCCCATGAACACTACCAACTCCTATCATCTTCTAGCATGGATTTAGAAAACATTTTAGCACCACCACTGCTTTGATCAAGGTCATCTCGGACATATATCATGCAGTGGATACTGGCGTCGTCACTGGTGCAATATTTGTGGACTTGATCAAGGCTTTTGACTTGGTCAACCATGACCTACTCCTACATCAACTACATGTTCTGGGTGTTGATGAGGATGCACTAGCATGGACCCATAGCTACTTTCTTGGCCATACTCAGCATGTCAAATGGGCAGACTTCCTATCAGAGTCATGACACATCACCCATGGTGTACCCCAGGGCTCTATACTGGGCCCCTTGATCTTTTAATTATTTATTAATGAGCTCCCTGACAATTGTGGTGGTGCTACAGTCCATCTCTATGCAGATGATGCTATTATCTTCTGATCCTCCTTCTGACACAGGGTGGCTTAACCAAATGCTAGCATCTGACTTCCACTTCCTTGAGGACTGGTTTAACCACAAGCAACTGGTCCTTAATACTAAACAACCAAATGCATGCTCTTTACCAACTTTACATCTCAAAGCACACCCTCCTCTGACTATTCAGTCATGATCAGGAGCCAGCCTTAAATCAGTTCAGTCATTCTAATACTTGGGAATCACCTTGGAACCCTCCCTTTTGCTGGACATCCATGTTGCAACCCTTACCAAAACTCTCAACCAGAGGCTAGGAGTCCTTTACAGAATCCACCCGTACCTTTCATCAACTTCATGCCACAAGATAGCTGATGCAACTCTCCAGCCTCTCCTCAAGTATGGTGCCCCACTGCTGCTCTCTTCATCTTCTTCTATTCTATCCCACCTTTCAGATGTATATCACAAAGTGGGTAGGTCTGCCTTGGGAACTGATGCAAAGCATCATCATTGCAATGTCCTGTCTACCTTGGGCTGGCTACCCTTTGAGTCTAAGCTTCGATATACTACTGTAAGCTTCATACACAAGTTCATCTTATTGCTTCACCCCTCTTTGCTTATCTGAGGTAGTCCAATGCAAATTTGCCCAGTGTGCCCTAAGGTCAACCTCTTTGCCCCTGCTATCGGTACCTAACCTGAAACTTTCCTCAAGTTGGAGATTGTTTGCCTACATGGCTGTGTCCTCCTGGAACTCTCTGCCTCCACCAATCCTGGCAGGCTCCTCCATTTCTGAATTCCAATGTGCTCTGCTAGCACACCTTGTAGCCCCATTTATTCATGCTTTCGGTAACACATGAGTTTACCAGCTCTTTGCCGACTGCTAATATTGACTCCCAAGACCTACCTCAGCATCTCTGTCTCCATCCAGCTACTGTATGTTGTGAAGTAGGTGTAAATAAGTTTGCATCCTGTACGTAGTATTGATTATAATATGTTGTATTGTAAACTATTGCATTAATCTGTGTATCTCTGCACAAAGTGTTGTGCTTGTTTGCTGTAGTAGCTTTATCCTGTTCTGCTTTTTTCTATCAACTGCTGTACTCATTTGATGTATGAGTTATCCAGTACAACTGTGGCATCCTGTACAAATGTTGTGTCCACTGCTGCACTATCAATTGTACTTCTCTTCCCGGATCACCCCTGAAAAAGGGACTGTCATGTCTCAGTGGGCTTACCTGGTTACCAAAATTCAATAAATGACATAAATTAATAAATTTTTGACACTTCTTTTATGAAAGTGCCACAAATTGGAGCAGTTTTCTTGCAACTAACAGCACTGTTGCATGAAAACAGCCACAAATTTGAGGCATTTTTTGGAAAACTGCTGCAAATTTGTGGCACTACTTTAATTTAAAAAAAACAAAATCTACCCCCGTAATTGGTCAAAATCTTTCCTGGCCATTTTTTGACCAAAATAAGGATAGAATTGTACTCCTCTGCCCCCGTTTAGGTGAATACCTGCGGGTGTTTACCTAATAAAAGGATCTATCATCCTTTTACTGTCTACATGGGGGCCGAGGCATTTTTAAAAAAAGGTTTCTGCCAATATTTGGGTGCTAAATCCCCATGTCGGCAGTGGCAGAGGTCTCTTACCCCCCCCCACACTAGTGTGGGACACTCGGGAGCCCACTCCCAGTGTCCTGAAATACTTATTTTTTTAAAAATGTTTCTGCTGACATCGGGGTGCCCAGTCCCCATGCTGGCACTAGACACCCCCCACCAGTGTGGTACACTGGGAAGCCCACTCCCAATGTCTCCAAAAGAAGAAAACAGTCTCCCAACATTGCTAATAATGGTGTGCCTAATCCCCATGTCAGCACTAGAACTCCCCAGGTGGGACACAGGGGAGCCCACTCCCAGTGTCCCCAGTTATGCCATACCCACCAACACCACAAGCACTATGGGGCACTGGGGAGCCCACCCCAGTGTCCTGAAATGTTTAATTATGTATATCTGAAAAAAAGAAAACAGATCCCCAATATTTTTTTTGCTGAAAAAAAGAAAATGATCTCTTGTCATCTCCCTGTCCCCCCTCTGTCATCCCTAGCCTCCCACTGAGCCACTCACCACCCCACCATCCCTTGCCCTATACTTACTACTGAAGATCATCTTCTGTGGACTGGGACACATTTGCACGCTTCAAAGCCAAACCATGAACTTAAGAATCAAGGTAAATGCTGTATAATGGCTGTCAATGATGTTTTGAACTTATGTTAATATCTCAGCCATTATTTGTTTTTTTTTCACCAAATATTCAACACGATGTTTTTGGGACCCCTCCTCATGGACACTTTCACTGTCATTTCATTAATCAGACCTGTAAGGTGATTTCACGGTCGCTGTGCAAAATCACCTTTTGGGATCAAGTAATGAAATGACAATGCCAGTGTTTATGAGATGCCTTGCACTCCCACTATTGCATGATGGAGGGCCCTGCAGTCCCTTTACTGCATAATGGTATCCATATGTGGGCCCTGTGCTCCCATCTACCTGTAATTGTAGAGACGCAGTGCAGGCCTGGAGTCATTCCAAGTAACCCTTGTGCTGCAAATGGCGTAATATTTCAGTAACCATTGAAGCATTTGAAAAACTTCCAGTGCAGTTTTAATCATGGACTGGCAACCTGCATTGTTGCTTAGGCGTACTAAGCTACATTTAGAGAAAAATCTGTATTTCAAACCGTTTTCGAGATATTGGCATTGAAAGGTACTGCATCCGTCATGTTATCCTATGGGAAATTTCCAAACTTCAAAATGTTATAAGTATGAAGCGATGTAAATTTTATCACCAAACCAATAAAAGTCACATCTGTGGTCAAGCCCTTTGTACCCTGAAAATTTCAGCTCGAAAGACCTAACTATTTCTTTGCAGTGAAGTGAGAAAGAAACAATAGACTTTATAAATCCCTTTTCGTGAGGTGTCAGAATCCCTTTTAGCGAGCCAATTCCTGTTTGTGAGGTGTCAAAGTCCCTTTTCATGAGCCCTGAATCCCGTAAAGCTATCCAAAAGACTGAACTGAGTATGCTCAGAACCCAACATTTCAAAATGGAATAACTTTGGAATGGATTAATATTTGTTTACCAAACTAATGCCAGCTTGTTCTTTGGGGCAGTCTCTTTCTATCCTGAAATTACAGACTAAAATATCAAACAGTGTGCCCACAGCACGATGAGGAAAAAACAGCCAAAACAGGTGAAAAAAGTGACTTTTACTGATTTTTCACTGTATGCAGCACGAAATCCACAAAACCAATCAAAACAAAACTTAATACCTCAAAAGATCTATTCCCAGGACAGACATAGCAAAATGTCATGCAAATCTGTTGAACAGTTGCAGTTTTTAAAGTGCAAAATCTGAGGCTTCACATTAAACTGCCTACTCAACCCGTGTGTAATGGTCACTTCTATGTTAAACCCCAGATTTTGCACTTTAATAAACTTTGCAACCATACAACCAATGCACACACAATTTTTCATGTGCTGTCTGGTATCATAGGTCTCTGGATCTGGCAAGTTTCGTTCTGGTTGGATGTGCGGTTGTGATGATTTGAAGTGTCAAACAATGTGAAAATGATCATTTAGGTGCAAATCCTTTGTCATGACGTATCTCTGAAATGACTTGGTGGTGTGGTCTGAAATTGTTAGGGTATATGGGGTCTAGGACACAGATGTGCCTTTTGAAGATTTGGTGAAAAAATATTAATCTGTTCAAAAGTTATTGCAGTTTTATGTTTCCCATTGTAGACTATGGGAAAAATGAAATGTTCCATGTGAAAGCAGGTTCTGCTGCCACGAAAGCACTTTTTGCTGCCTCAAATGGTATTTATAGTGTCTTGCTACCACCATCTTGTTTTCAGTTAGCAATGGGGGGAAAAACACTGTAAGTCAAAAAATACTACCCCTTGGTTGACACCAACAGTTGTGTTTAGCTAATTGTGGCCCAAGGAACACAATTCTGGCCTTAGTTTTTGAAAAGAGTGGCTGGAAATATGTGTTTTTCACTTGGCCGTAGGTAGTGTCATAAATTTGCGGCACTATTTTTGTTTTAATTTATATTTTTATGGTCCGCTTTTTTCCCCCATTTTTGCCCTCCCCAAGCCTGGTCACACTCATGTGGAGGCACACACATGCTGCAGCACCAAGGCACCCTCCCAGCTAGTTTGCCACCCCCAACCACCTACGCTGCCCATCAGACCTCCACCCGATGGCAACGGAACTAAGGGAGGTGATGACACAGAGCCTCCCCAGGAGAGGAGAGCTGCTGTTATGGCTGCTCAATCCTACTCCTTCCCTCCCACCCGGCTGGCTCCCTGATGACCCTGGCTCATTCCTGAACCCAGTTCGCCAGTGTGGTGCGAGGTAAGGTGTCCAGCACCTTAGCCCTCTGCAACACCGGCCTAGCCTGTGGTACTATTTTTGCAAAATTACCACAAATTGTGGCACATTTCACACTACTAACAGCACTGTTGCATGAAAACTAACGCAAAATTGTGGCAATTGTTTTATAAAGCTGTTACAATTTCCGCACTACTTTCTAAAAAAAAAAATTGGCCCCTGAAAACACACAAAAACTTTTCTGGCCATTTACTGGTGAAAGTAACCTCAAAATCAGATTCTCTTCAGGTCAAATTCAAAAAGATCTTTTATCCTTTTAGTGATTCCAAGGGGGCTGAGACATGTTTTATATTAAAAAATAGTTTTTGCTAACATTGGGGTGCCCAATCCCTGTGTCAGCAGTAGAAGCTCCTCCCCACCAGTGTGGGACATTGGGGTGCCCACTCCCAGTGTCCTGAAATATTTATTTCTAAAAAAACTGTTTTTTGATGACCTCAGGGTGCCCAATCCCCATGCTGACACTAGACCCCCCACCAGTGTGGGACACTAGGGAGCCCACTCTCAGTGTCCCCTAATATGGCCTACCCCCCAGTACTTGTTAAAACATGTTTTTGCTGACATTGGGGTGCCCAATCCCTGTGTAGGCATTAGTCTCCCCCGGCAGTGTGGAACCCTGGAGAAACCACTCCCAGTGTCCCCAGTTATGGCTTATTCCCCCAGTGCTGTGGGACATCTGCACTGACCCAAAATATTGTTTTAGTGTACCAGTGAAAAAAGAAAACAGTCCCCTGACATATGTTTTTGCCTGAAAAGAAACAAATGGTCCCTCATCATCTCCCCTGCCCCCCTTCCCCATCTTGACCCTCCCACTGAGCAACCCACCACCCCACACTTCCCCTTGCCCTATACTTACCAACAGAGGATAGCAGCTGTCATCTTCTTTGGACCAGGATATGTCTACACTCTTCAAAGTCGAACCGCAAACTGAAAAATCAAGGTAAATGCCATATAATGACTGTCCATGGTGTTTTGGACGTATAGTGATATCTCGGCCATTGTTTAGTATTTTTGCACCATATTTTCCACATGGACTTTTTGGGACCCCACCTCATGAACACTGTCACTGTTGATGTGCCTTCCTTCCTCTATGCTCTGCACTTCAAATATTTAACCATATTCATATCGCATAACACCATACCAGAATCTGTGCCTTGTTGTACCATCTTCACAAAACCTGTGTATGCTTTGAAACCACATGCTACAGAGCATTACCTTCTTGGATAGATACAATAACTATTTTCTGGACACTGTAGAAGTGCTGACTCCTGAAGAACCTGTTCTCCCACACAAACATATTTATTCTATGCTGTGAAAGTGTAGGGGCTTTGCAGTCTATGTTTTCCACACTAATGTAAATCATCTAAGTAGAAGTAATGCACAATGTTCTGGACTATGTACTAGCAGATGAAGTTTCCTTTTTTTTATGTATAGAACTATACATTGCACTACACTCTGTGCTCACTTGTGTACATATTTTTCTTAATGCACTACAACTGGAGAGTTCTGCAAACCCTAAAGTCATACGGAATCATAATATTTTTATATGCTGCTGCACTACATTATCATCTACACCACAGTGGTGAATCCAACCATAACTCTTTCAATGCTGCCAAACTACTGTACATGTAATTTGTTTTTCTGATATATAGCTGCAAGTCCCTGTAAAAGAGCTACTCTCAGTCAAGTACTTGTTTTCCTATACTAAGTAACTGCAAAGTCATATGAATTGTGCATTGTCAGAGAAACATACTTTTACCTTAATGACACTGCAAGATATGACAGACCCTGTGCTCTAAACCAAGCCTAATTAATAATAAAACCAATAAAAAATAATCAGCAAACTCAAATGAAATATAATTACAATACTATGTAGGTGCACAGGATTCTCCAGACCCTGTGCAGCCACCTAAACATCAGTATTACTATTACATGATGTTAGAGTGCAGGGTCCTTTAGACCCTGCACCCCCACATCCCTACAGAGAGGTTTGGTATGCTGTGCATGCAGCGGGCCATCCCCTCATGGTTGCACAACATGCAGGTCTACCATGCAAGAGACTGGGATGGCAGCAGAACTCATACAGTTGGTGAACCATGATGATCAATGTCTCTTGTGGTATATTCAGAGAGCTGTATGTTCTTTCTCTTACCTGATGATCGTTGTTTCTAATTGGTTGTGTTGCCTTGCCCCTTCCCCTGCTTGCATATGTGTGTGTGTGTGTGCATTGGGGGGTGGATGCAGAGTTAGGGTTGGATACCCTAACAACATACTGTTGTCACTTTAGTAGCAACCCTAACTGATGCATTGATAAAGTTTTTTGCAATGAATACCTCGAGTAACCTCATGAGTGGTGGAGCGTAGTGTAGTCATGAATGATTTACCCCAGGTCATTGGGGAATGAGTGAAGATAAAACCTTTATCCCACAGCCCCATCGCATGTGCAATTAATGCAATAGGAATGTCGCTTTTTGGTATATGTTTTATGTGGCTTCTTTTTGTTATAGTTGCATTTTTTTTTGTAAAATAAAGAAGATTTTTTTAAGTTTGCATATTATTACACACATCTAAGCAGTTTACCATGTAGAGGAATGCAGTTACTATGGAACTGATAGCTTTATGTTCACAGTGCAGTGTTTCATTAGCTGTGATATGCGTGTGAGAGGGGCAGAGATTTTAAAAAATATAGCATCTCTGTTTGTCCCTTAGCAAGAAGGCAGTGAAGTTGTAGTGTGCAGTGCCATTTTTTGTGTTTATTAAATTATTGGTATTTATCTGGTTGATCCTGCCCTGTTACTACACTCAGTCTATCTTATTTTTGTCTTTTTTACAAATGTATCTGATTGATGTTGTTTGCTGAGGGTGATCACAAATCAAATCTTGCACTAGAGCCAAGGGTCACGACGTCAGGTCTATGTAAGAGGCAATTGGTAATGACACTGTAGAGCTGGTGTTTGCTTTCTTTCTCTTTTTTTAATTTCAGTTGTTGGGGTAAGTGAGGTGTGTGGCAGTTTGGGAAAAGTTGGAGATAATGTACTGTGCAACCACTCAGCATGCCGAATGGCTGGTGATGAGGTCAGGTGGTTGGCTGGCTGATGACAAATCAAACAGGAGTCCAGAGTGCTAAAAGAAAAGCTGTAAATAGAAAAGGAACAGGTGAAAAGGGGGTAAAAGATAATTTTATTTTTAAAAAGCTGCAGTCTGTTCATGTATCCTATGTTTTCCATGGGTGGGTAAGCAAGTGAGCAGGTCAGTGAAGTGGGGAATGGATGAACCTTCAAGTAGCAAGAAAGGAAACATGTGGAATGTAGGGTAAAGGTACTTTTTTTAAAGTTATGTTTTGATGGTTATGTTGCAATCTGTGTGTACAATATCACAAGTTTATTTACAGCTGAAACTTGGTAGGAAGGTGAGCTGAGCTGAACTGCTCTTTGTCAAAACTGAAGGCTAAGAAGTAGTACCGGTAGTGGTGATGGAGGGGGCTTGATAGACAGGTTGTGTTTATCCCACAAATGTGGTGAGATTTATCCCTCATATTTATATTATTGAGTTGAGTGCTAACATTTATGGTAATTGTGAATGTGTGAACCTTAATAACTTTGGAATCGCTCAACGGATTTGCAAGAAATTTGGCATGCATAATCTCTGGAGGGTAGGTCTTTTGAAATGCCAATTTGCATGTGAATCCATGTTGTGGTTTTTGAGATATGCAGCATCAAAAAATCCTACATTTACCAGCTATTTGTGTTTTCTTTTTGTCACGCATATCTCAAAAACTGCTTTATTTACTGGTCTGATATTTTCAGGGTAGAAAGTCCTTGGCTCACAGATGTTCCTTTTGAAAGCGTGGTGAGAAAATATTAATCCTTTTCAAGGTTATCAAACTTTTAATTTCCCATTATTTACTATTGGAAAAAGTTAAGTGTTCTACACAAAAACAGGGTCTTTTCTCACACAGCAATCATGTTGCTGCAGGGAGTCTTTTGTCTTTTCACAGAGCTCCCTTCTGTCCACCATCTTGTTTCCTATTACCGACAGACACAAAATATTATTACTGAATACCTCCCTCCAGTAGTGTGGGACACTGGGGAGCCCACTCCCAGTCTCCCAGAATTCTTATTTCTTATTTATTTATTTTCTGTATGTATTCTGACACTGGGATGCCCACTCCTGGTGTCAGATGCTCACCCACCCCAGTCCTGTTTTTTTTATAACTACATCTGACAATGGGGTTCCAGTCCTCTTGTCAGTAGTAGCAAGTCCCCCACCCTAGTAGTGTGGGACATTGGGAAGCCCACTCCCAGTGTCCCAAAATTCTTATTTTTTATTTTTTTAATGTTATCTGACACTGGGATGCCCATTCCCAGTGTCAGATGCTGCCCGCTCCCAGTCCAGTTTTTGTTTTATTTTAATTAGATCTGACAACATGGGGCCCAATCCCCGTGTCAATACTAGGAGCTCCCCTTCCCCAGTAGTAGTTTAGAACACTGGGGAGCCTACTCCCAGTTTCCCAAAATGTTTCTCTTCTCCTTTTTCTTTCTCTGTAAAAAAAGAAAACATTCTCCGACATCTTTTATATTTTTGTTTTCCTGAAAAAAAGAAAATGGTCTCTCCTCATCTGTCCATCCCCCTTCCCATCCCAGCCCTCCCACTGAGCAACCCACCACCCCAACCCCCACCTCACACTTGCCACAGGAGGTCAAGCTCTGTCATCTTTTATAGACTGGGACATGTCTGCACTCTACAAAGCCAAACCGCAAACTGAAGAATCAAGGTAAGTGCTATATAATGGCTGTCAATTATGTTTTCAACTTTCAGTATGTTGAGATCTCAGCCATTTTATGATATTTTTTCACCAACTTTTCAACATGGGCTTCTTGGAATTCCACCTCATTAAGCGGTCCCAAAAAGGTGATTTCATACTCGCTGTGCAAAATCACTTACTGGGACTGATTAATGAAATGACAGTACCAGTGTTCATGAGGTGGAGTCTCAAAAAGCCCATGTTGAAAATTTGGTGCAAAAATGCAAAAAAAAAAAACACCCAGGTTACACTGGGTCATTGTGGGGTGAGCATTAAGGTTTGAAATGCTAAGACTCACCTGTCACTCCTGTTACTGTGATGCAGGTGGGGGTAGGGTATTAGGTTTAGAAGCTGAGGGATGGGGTGGTGTATATGGGTTGGGAACCTTAAGTTCCCCTCATGCCTGTCCCTGCATGCACAGTGGTAGTGGGGTCTTAGGCTTGGGAGCCCTAAGGTCATAGTTCCCTACATTTGACACTTCAACTGTAATGGTGTAGTAACAATATATATATTATGGTAGCATGGTAGTGCTACCATAGTTAGGGTTGAGGAGCCATTTCTATGTTAAACCCCAAAACTTTGCACCTTAATAACTTTGCAACCGTTTGATGGATTTGCCTGAAATTTGGAATACATAATCAAGACCCATAGGTCTTGGGTTCTGTCAAGTTTTGTACTGGTAGGATATACGGCTATGGAGTTATTAAGCATGATCTGTGCCCACGTTTATGGTTTTCTGGAATTCTATGGTAGCGTGTACAGGTCGTATGGTTTGCATGACTAGCCTGAAATCTTCAGGGAACGTGCAGCCAGGGTCCCCAATGTGCCTTTCAAAGATTTCATGAAAAAATATTAAACGGTTCAAAAGTTATTCAAAAAACAGTTTCCCATTATAAGTCAATGGGAAAAGTTAACAAAAAGTTCGACAGTGTCGCAAATTCATTTTTACTTTCGCAAATGGGCCTGTTACTTTCGCAAATCGGACATTTTGTTTTCAGTTGGTGATCAGAAAAATGGTTGGCATTTAAATTTGAGACCCTCTAGCAACGTAATTTGTTTTGTATTCAGCTAGTCGGGCCCTGAGGATGCTTGCCATGTCTTTATTTTGTGGTAAAACACCCCAGAAATATGTTTTTCAAATTTCTGGAAAAAGTACTTTCACAAATTACTTTCGTGCTCACGAAAGTGTCGAACTTTTTTGCAAAAGCTTTCGCAAATTGCAACAGTAATTTTCTAGTCTGTGGGAAAATGACAGCAATTCTTTGGCACTGCACTGCAAAATAACCGTTGGGAGTTTTGGGATGAAATTTGGAGAGAACGCAGCTGACATCTCACAGATGTGCCTTTCAGTGTTGTATTTAAAAAATATTACATGGCGGCAAAGTTATGGCACTCCAAAGTTGACCGTTTTTCCCATAGGATAACATTACGGTGCCCGAAGCATTACAGGAATCCTTTGGCACCCTGCTGCAAAATAATGGTTTGGTCTTTTTTCCTGAAATTTGGAGGCAAGACAGCCAACAGTACGCAGATGTGCCTTTCAGTAGTTTGGTGAAAAAATATCACATGGCGGCAAAGTTATGGCACTCCAAAACTGACGGTTTTTCCCATAGGATAACATTACGGCGCCCGACACGTAACAGAAATCATTTGGAGCCCTGCTGCAAAATTACGGTTTGGTCTTTTTTCCTGAAATTTGGAGGGAAGACAGCCAACAGCCCACAGATGTGCCTTTCAGTAGTTTGGTGAAAAAACATTACAGGGAGGCAAAGTTATGGCGCTCCGAACTTTTCTTTTTTTCCCATAGGATAACATTACGGCGTTCGCCGCGCCTTTCAGGGGCCTGTTCCGGAAACAGTGCGGGATCACGGACTTTTCATCAGAAAATTTCTTAGCCCCCCAAAGGGGCTAAGATTCAAATTACGGGACAGTTGTAAATAATATGACTTTTAAATTTTTTTTCTATGTCATACGGTTCCTGAGATATGTATTTAGTATTCCAAGATCTCATTTTCTGCCGATACTCATTATTTTGCATACATTATTTGTACTCACTGTCTTTCTCAATGCAGGTTTAGGGAAAACCAGCCTGTGTGCTTACGTACCGTTACTGTTGCCTTTTCCGGCTTATGGATCCGTAATTCGCTTCAACTTACCATTGACGCCTGCACTCACCATGTGCGTTATCCTTATGCTTACTCATGCTTGTGTTTCTTGTTATTTTTGCCATTTCTGTTCACGGTACTGTTTATCTTACTGTTTCACTTTACGTCACCGTGCCCATTGACATTTCTGTTTGCAGGCACCATGTTACTATGTGACAACACATCACGTGATAGACCATTCCGTCCTATGCCACCATGTGTGTTACCCTTTCTGTTCTCATTCGTGCTTGTGTTACCAGTAAACCCACTGTTACCATTTGTGATTGGCTTGTTGTCCCTGTTGGTATGCCACAAGCGCATCATGTGATGGAGCACGGGCCCTTCCGGCCAACGATTATGCAGTGGGAGCACGGGCCCAAAGGGGCCCCGCACTTCGTCTGCTGCATTACATTCACTATTTCTCGTTATCATTCTCTCAAAAGAAGGGAAATTAGAGGCAAAAAACTCCGTTTAATGCATTAGTTAGGGTTGTTCAACAGCGACAAAAGTGAGGAAATTTGCTGTAAGGGTTGAAAACTCTCCCTGGACCCCAGTGCCCACACCCCCAACCGGCATTGGGTGTGGATTGGGATCATGGGTCCTAATTCTCACCCCATTCTATTGTACTTCTGCTGCTTTGCCTCATGTCGCTGGGGTGAGAGTTAGGGCTGATGATCCCAATGCACACCACCAATGCCACCCACGTAGTCATCACTTCGTTTTTATTTTGCTTATGTTTCTGTTACTTTTTAGCCATTTGTGTGTACTGTACTGTTTCGCTTTTGTTTCACTTTGTGTCACCATGCCCATTGACATTTCAATTTACAGGCACCATGTTACTATGTGACCAAGACATCCGTGGCACACCATTCCTGTGTACGTCCACTGTGTGCATTACCCTTTCTGTTCTCATTCATGGTTGTGTTGCCATGTGTGCACTGTTATCATTTCTGTTTTGCGTTGCTGCTCCTGTTACTATGCCACAATACATCATGTGGCGGGAGCGATTACAGTAACTATTTTTCAATATCATTCTCAAAAGAATGGACATTGGAGGCAAAAAAACTCTGTTTAATGCATTTGTTAGGTTGTTCCACAAGTGACAAAAGTGAGAAAATTCATTGATAGGGTTGAAAACTGTAACTGTGAGTTCACTCCCCAGCACCAACACACGGACACACACACAGGGGTGTGTTGTGGCATGAGGTGTGGCTGTCTGGCTTATGTCTCTATAGGGTGATTGACTGACCATTAACACAATTCTTGGGAGTGACTTATCGCTATAATAATGGAAATATGTTTTTAAACAGTTGTAAACCTTGTTCAGTATATTGTCAACCTCTTCATGTATGGTAATAAAAGATTAACATAAGGTTGTTAGGATGTTTGCAGCCAATGAAAAATGTCATTTTGTTGGACTCTGAAGTACACATAGTAGTGATTGAATGGTACAGGTATAGTCACAGCTGTGACACTGTTGGGTGCTGATGTGTGGCACCGTGGTATAGTAATAATGACTGCTTAGGCAATAGTAAAGTAAGTAGCATTGCTGAGTTTTTGACACTTATGAATTCTGTCAAATGTGACATGCAATGTCTCACATCGTTGCATATGCTGTGATACTGACTGTATGTCATAGGTACCAAACAAATAGATGGAGGTATAGTTGTAGCAGTATTAGTAAACATTGATTTGTATGCTTAAGTCATAGACACTTATTTTTTATGTCATAATGGTATTTAAAGTAAGGAGTCGACACAGGTGGTTATGGTTTTAAAAATTTATTTTAATTTGTCAAATGGAGAAAAGGTCCAATCAAAAGTAAAATTTCGTTAATAGAAGCAGTCTCTCAATACAATCTTTGTATGTGTGCAATCATTGCTTGTCAAAATGTAAATGTGTAAGAATAATAATAACTGTATAATATGGATTGGAGTAAGTGTGGTGATATTATATGAAACTAATCAGGTGTGTGTTTTAGTTATGTTTCAGTACTCACTTCTGTTTATGTGAGGAAGTAGTTTCTGGCATTCAACCTGGAATTCTATTAGTCAGGGTTGAAGCTGTGGCGCTTCATTATATTTTTGCTATTGAATGTGAATGGAGTTTGTAAAAAATGTTACTTTTTAAAAAATGCTTGTATGTTGTAATTCTGTGTAGTGCATTACTTGTGTGTTATGTTAATAAGGGAATGTCAGTCGGTTGTGAAGTGTGATTACACGCATGATAGACAAGTGTTTTGTTGTAATTGTGTGACTGCTAATGTGGATGTTCCTGGGGTGGGTGAAAAACCATATGCTGACTGTCTAAGTAGTAAAATTTATACAAATGTAAGTTTGTGACATTTGATTGTTATTATTAATAATATGTCACTGACTAGGTGCAAATGGAAAATTCTACCCGACCCTCAATTGAGGCAATCATAAATATTGTCAGAACAGGTATGCAGTTTGTTGTGATCAGCAACAGTGCCTGATTTATAATTGTCAATCTATTTTTTACATACTGTAGAATTACTTTATGTGACAAGTAAAAATAAAAATGTTTTACATGAACAAATGACATGTTATCAATTCTTACATTGGCTTCTTGTAAATTCTTAAGTTGTAAATACTAAAACTGTCATGGAATGCATTTTTAACAAACTTATGGTTAGTTAAATGTTGTTACTATACTGCTGAATAATATCTAAAACATTCACTTGTACTGTAGTGCTACACTGCTATTTTTAGTTCAAGTATCAAACTAGTTATTAACAATGTACATACTTGAGAACAAATGTTTCTATTATGTACAAGTAATTTAAACAGTTGTAAGAGTCACTAAATTAGATTCAGTAATTGGTTATTATTAACAGTTGTGTAACTCAGCTTCTTGCATTATCAATAAAGGTAGTTGTTTTTTATATGTAATACTAGTATCTACGATGAAAGCGTGATAGTTCTACACTGTTGCATGGTGATCGAATGATGTTCTCTCTATATGTGAAGAGTCACTAGGACAAATTGAAGTGTTAATAGACTACTTGTGACAGAGTGGAATGTTTGTTGAATGTTATAAGGGTAGCTCAGTAATCCACTGATAATAACTGAGAAGTTCTCTTTGTTTGCAAAGAGTAAGAGCTTATAAGTCGTATCAATTTGTTGTTATATATGAGTTGATACATGTATTTTTAAAGAGATGTACAGAGGAGGAGAGTAGTAAGTCCTCAGTTTTTAGATGTACCAATCTTTTATAGACATGTAATCATGGTTTTCTCTAGTGACTGTGAATATTGTTGGCGCTCGATTGAAGCCACTACAACAAATTTTCATGTAGTCACTGATCTACACAAGATCTAACATGTCACAGTGTATGTAATGTCTGTATTAGAATTCATTTTGTTGAGGTTGTATTGTTCATTTACAGTTGTAAATTTTTACAACATTGTGACAATTGTTGAATGATTTTTTTGGACCAAGTAGTCATCTTAAATGCTACATGTTTTGTCCTATTCTTCCTGAAATATGAAGGTTGTCATAATTCTTCAATATTAGAAGATATGCATTTTCAAGTGACGTGGCAGTCTCTGTTTAAAGTCGTTGTAGATCACACACTCTAACCATCCAGTTGTGCACCTTAGTAACGAGGTGTAATGCCCAGAATGCATGGATTGACCATGGTGATAGATTATACTATGAGTGTCAAACAGTGATTGGTTGAAGATTATTCTACTAGCTGTGTGTAATCTGTGATAGGAGTATCAACTCTGAGTCTGTTAGTCAAATCTGTGCAACATAAGCAACAGATATTGGAGATGAACTCCTTAGACGATGGACTGAGTGCATCTGCCTCCGGCATCTTCCACAGGCATGACTACATTCAGCATTAGTGAACAGCTGTCGAAATTAATTTCTTTTGGCTTCAGGAACAAAGAAGAGTTATCCACAGCATGTCTTGGTAGTGGTTTCATGCTGTGGTGTCATTATGAAACACATACATATTTTGTAAACATATAACAATGGTGGAAGTACTGTCGCATTGGGGTGCCGTCTTCATCCAGGTTGTTCGACAATGACCATCTATAAACTCCAGTACTGTCTTGCTGTATGTCTGCAGCAGATGTACTACATCCAGCATATGTAGATAACACCTGTCGTAGTGGTGTTAGTGAGGTAAATTGTTAGAGTGGTCAGAAGTCTATGTTGATAATCTGCTCAAAGCATTTGATGAGGATTGTCTTGTAAAACAGATATTGCCTGCACAAACTGTGGCATGTGTAGAAAAACTTGCATAGCTGAATTAGCATAGCAGTTTACTCTACTGCTGTTCCAGTCAAACAGTGGTACCGCAAAACTACACCAACTGATTTCTGATGAATTGCTGGTTGTGAATGTTTACTTGAGAGTTTAGCTGACGCTTGCTGAACTTCTTTTTTGAATCACTGGGAAGCTTGCTGCTGTTTGTTGCTCGTCTGCCCAGGCTGTGACTGAATTGTGTGGAGACAGTATTGTGATATGTAGGCAGTGGTATTAAAGACATTTGTGGCTGATGTAGAGTACATAACCTGTTGTACTCAAGAATACACGCTTGTCAGCTCGTATTTTCGAGGTGTTATACTAATGATGTGCAATCCAGAAAGGCTTCATACACGTGAAAGTGCAACATAGCTCTTGCCATCCTTGAAATGTGTGTCACCTATGTCTCACCACTGTTGAATCCAAACTCAATCCCTGAGATTTGTAAATGGAGACAGCATATGCAACATATAATGGGAACTGTTTCCTGTTTACGTGATATCCTAAAAACCTGGAATTTTGCAGGTTCGATCTATGTGTACAGAGTGTTGTATGTTGTCAAACTGACTACAAGTGTCTGAATAAATGTCTTCTGGACATTAGTAGACAAAGTCAGTGATGTTTCCCATGGCACCGTTTACCATGCTTTTGTTCTACATCTAGATTATGTCGTAGCATGATGCTTGCATTCTTACAAAGTGTGAGAACTACTTCAGGTCAGCTGTTCGTGAGCATCTGACTTCAGTTCACTTAGTCATTCAAGTCATCTTTTGCTATTAGCTGATCAAGAATAACCATCAACTGTATCAATTGCATGCAGAGTTACAACTTGGTTTCTCTCTTGTAGCATTAGATTGTTGAATTCAGTGCATTTCTTTAGTCGCGGGTATGTTATCAATACCATGTGTCTGGCAGTAGAGATATATCGCTGAAGACATTACATGCTGTTTCTTGCATGTACTATGTACTGTGATTTTTCGATCATTTAACATACAAAACATGTTCTGGTGATAGAGAACCTGTGTGAGCTTCATCTAAAAGTGATTTGTAAGCTGGATCACCACTTTGGCGACAAGTTCTCAAACAACTCCAACATAGGTAAATAATTTCTATATAGTTATAGCCTGTAGAACCGAGGATATTCTTATTGTTTGGCAGTCAGACTTGTGAATACATGCTCTGCGATTGACTGGGTGTAAGTTGTAAAAGGTCTCCCAACACAAGTATACTTTTGCCACCAAATGGCACTCCATCGTCAGTACCTAAGATCTGCTGTGCGGTAGATGAATACAGGCTATGAAGGTATATTGGAGATTTTGGTGGGCGGATGGCCAACAATGAATATAACTGTATTCTTGTGAGCATGGAACTGTCGAGATGCAACCCTCGAATGACAGTTTATGATACTCTCAGTTCTCCCATGTTCGACTGGCAACATAAAGAGACGGTGTAATGTTACTCCATTATGTAGTATGCTGTAGTACTAGTATGCTGCTAGTCCTGTGGGAGCAGTCACAGCAACAGACATTGAAGAGCCTGTCACACTCCGTACTTCTGCAGTGATAGCTTCAATCAGGAAACTTTCTTTCTCTGTGCCAGCTGAACCACTAACAAACATTAGTAGTGGTGTTTGTACTGAGTGCCCGTCACTTGTTTTGTTTCATGTAGTATACCATGTTGTACAGCTTCAACCACTCTGGAGAGTGAACTGTATGCTGCAGCTGATTTAGTCTTTCTTTACGCCAGCTGGTTGACCATAGAGGCGTACATGTTGCATGGCTGTCTCAATTTGAGATTAATAGTTATGGGCATTGGCAGAGGTCACCAGGTCTTGTCCTTTGGGATCTATTGTTCTGTGAATCCAACTGGAGGTCTTCCTGAAGTTGCTTCTCTGCCTGCCGAGCTGTTCTTCTCAGCTTTAGTCTGTATATATGTTTGGAGTTCAGTTTGAAATTTCAAGTGATTGAACTGTTCTAATGTGTCAGAGTCACCTTAATTCAGACCACCTCCAGGGTCTAATAGAAATAGAGAGCAGTAGTACTTGGCAGATCCCAAGGCCTATGGGTCTTGATCATACGTTCCAAATTTCAGGCAAATCCATGAAACAGTTGCAAAGTTATTAAGGTGAAAAATTTTGAGTTTAACATGGAAATGGCTCCTCGACCCTAACTACGGTAGCACTACCGTGCTACCATAATATATATATATATATATAGATATATATAGATATAGATATATATAAAATGGATAGGGAAATTGCCTGGAATTTATTGGAGAATGAGCATTAGATGATAGTGCTTATATCAGAGCGCGACCGCACACCTGCACCTTTACCCCCTTCCAAAACAATTTTGACATTTTATAAGATAGATAACCCACTCTGAGATGTGTGGTCACGCTCTGATATACGCACACCTTGGGTGGTTGATGCACTTGGCCTGCGGTCTCGTGAGTAGCAACGCACACCAAGGTGTGCGTATATCAGAGCATGACCTCACACCTCTGAGTGTGTTATCTATTATATATATATATATATATATATATATATATTATGGTAGTACGGTAGTGCTACCATAGTTAGGGTTGAGGAGCCATTTTCTATGTTAAACCCCCAAATTTTGCACCTTAATAACTTTGCAACCGCTTGATGGATTTGCCTGAAATTTGAATTTTGATCAAGAACCATAGGCCTTGGATCTGCCAAGTTTTGTACTGGTCGGATATACAGCTGCGGAGTTATTATGTGATTCAAGGTACGCTTTTTACGCTTTTATGGAATTCTGTGGTCGCGCCTACAGGTCATACGGTTTATGTGACTGGCCCAAAATCTTCAGGGAATGTGCAGCCGGGGTCCCTGATGTGCCTTTCGAAGATTTCATGAAAAAATATTAAACGGTTCAAAAGTTATTCAAAAAACAGTTTCCATTATAAGTCAATGGAAAAGTTAACAAAACTTCAACACTTTCGCGAAATGCATTTTTACTTTCGCAATGGGCCTGTTACTGCAAATCAGCCATTTTGTTTTCAGTTGGTGATCAGAAAATGGTTGGTATTTAAATTTGGGACCTCTAGCAACCTAATTTTTTTTTATTCACCTAGTCGGACCCTGAGGATGCTTGCCATGTCTTTATTATTTTGTGGAAAACACCCCAGAAATATGTTTTTCAAATTTCTGAAAAAGCATTTCCACAAATTACTGTTTACGAGAAAATGTAAATTTTTATGAAGCTTTCGCAAATTGCACAGTAATCTTCTAGTCTGTGGAAATGACAGCAATTCTTTTGGCACTGCACTGCAAAATAACCGCTGGGAGTTTTGGGCTGAAATTTGAGGAACCGGAAACATCTCACAGATGTGCCTTTCAGTGTTGTATTGAAAAAATATTACACGCGGCAAAGTTATGGCACTCCAAAGTTGACAGTTTTTCCATAGGATAACATTACGGCGCTCAAGCATTACAGGAATCCTTTGGCACCCTGCTGCAAAATAACGGTTTGGTCTTTTTTCCTGAAATTTGAGGGAAGACAGCCAACAGTACACAGATGTTCCTTTCAGTAGTTTGGTGAAAAAATATCACATGGCGGCAAAGTTACGGCACTCCAAAAATTGACGTTTTTCCATAGGATAACATTATGGCGCCCGACACTTAACAGAAATCATTTGGAGCCCTGCTAAAATAACGGTTTGGTCTTTTTCCTGAAATTTGAGGGAAGACAGCCAACAGCCCACAGATGTGCTCTTTCAGTAGTTTGGTGAAAAACATTACAGGAGGCAAAGTTATGGCGCTCCAAACTTTTTTTTCCCATAGATAACATTACGGCTGCCGCCAGGCCCGTATCTCAGAAACGGTAGATACGTGACTTTTCGTCGAAAATTCTTTATTCCTTAGTGGGGCTAAGAATTCAAATTAGCCAGGACAGTTGTAAATAATATGACTTTAAATTTTTTTTTCACGTCAGACAGTTCCTGAAATATAATGTATTTAGTATTCCAAGATCTCATTTTCTGCGCTCGATACTCATTATTTTGCATACATTATTTGTACTCACTGTTTTTCTCAATGCAGGTTTTGGGGAAAACCAGCCTGTGTGCTTATTACTGTTATTGTTGCCCTTCCGCTTGAGGATCCGCACTGCTTCACTTACTATTGACGCCTGCCGTCACCATGTGCTGCTTATCCTCATGCTTTCATTTAGCTATGCTTGTTATTTTTTTGCCATTTCTGTCTACAGTACTGTTTATCTTACTGTTTCAATTTTACATCACCATGCCCATTGACATTTCTGTTTGCAGGCACCATGTTACTATGTGACAACACATCACGTGGCAGACCATTCCCGCTCACGCCACCAGCGTGCTCACTTTCTGTTCTCATTCGTGCTTGTGTTACCATGCGCCACTGTTAGCATTTCTTCAGGCCCCGTGCTCCCGCCAATGCATTATGCAGCGGGAGCGCAGGGCCCCGTGCTCCCGCCGCTGCATTACATTCACTATTTCTCGTTATCATTCTCAAAAGAGGGAAATTGAGGCAAAACTCATTTAACGATTGTTAGGTTGTTCATTGCGAGCAGTGAGGCTGTTAGTTGAAAATCTCATCTTTCGCCACCCCTCAACCGCATATGCATTGGGATCGGGGCCCCAACCTCACCCCATTCTCCCATACTTGCTGTTTACACATGTCATGGGTGAGAGTTAGGCTGACGATCCCAATGCGCACCCCAATGCTGGTTTGGGGGGTGAGCGGGGGGTCCAAGGGGGGTTTTCAACCCTAACAGAGAATTTCCTCACTTTTGTTGCTGTGGAACAACCCTAACTAATGCATTAAACAGAGTTTTTGCCTCTAATATCTATATATACATACACGTGTGTGTGTGTGTACATGAATATCTGTCTCTATAGCTATATCTACACCATGGAATGCAAATACATTTGGAAGATTAAACCTGTTACTTTCACTGAAGATATAGCTACTGTGCAAATAACAGTTGAAATCATGTTATTTGCACAGTAGCTATGTTGTTTACATAGTAGCTACAACCTTTGCTTTTCATATGAACTGGCTTCCTGCGAGAAGCACATAAAAACAGTGGCACTGTCACTTTAATGATAAAAGTAAAGGGCTCAGCTCATTAATAAAGTGTAAAAAATGAAAAGCTGTAAAAAGATAAACTATTTACATAACACAGCACATTTTTTACCTGCAAGAGCCACACACACACACACACACACACACACACACAAAATGGAACTCTCAATGGAATACATCAGATATCCCATGAGGTAACTCCAATTTACATATTATTTGGCTCAAAATGTTTCAGTTATTATGACTGTGCATGTGTAGCTGCACTACTCTTGCAAGTGTACACTAACATCAGCATTCCATACCAAATAACAAGCATATTTGAAGCTACCTCATAGGATAGATATATATATATATATATATATATATATATATATATATATATATGTGTGTTATTTGCAAAAAAACTGCATTAATGCAACATTTAGGATTCTGGCTAAAGTGAAAAAAGTAGGGAAATATGGCTTTAGGGTTTCCAACCCTAAAGCTATGCCCCTACCCCTAAAACAAATCAGGGGTGCAGTCTTCCATGACATAGTCAACTCTAAAGCTCACCCCATTAGGTGTGCATGTTTGTAGAGTATATAGAATTGGGTGGGCTTTAGGGTTGACAATGCCAAGGAAGATTCCACCCTTGATTTGTTTTAGGGGTAGGGGTGTGGTTTTAAGGTTGGAAACCCTAAAGCCACATTTCCCTACTTTTTTTTTGCTTTAGCCAGAACCCTAAATATTGCATTAACACAGTTGTTTGCAAATAATTTCCTTACTTTTTGAAATAGTATGGTAAAAATTGTGAAATCCCTACCAAAACATAATTCCATGCCATCATTATATCATTTTATGCTGGGACATGAAAAGACATTTTGGGGAAGATTTGAAAAATGACAGCTGTGACATTCATGACATGCCATAAAGAAATTGCTATGTTGGTAATTTGGGGTTAACATATTAAAAATTAAGAAATTTACGAGCAAGTGTAATGAAATGTCAACAGATGCACACAAGTTTGCCATTTTTTGCATATTTTGACACCAAATTTTCAACATACCCTACTTATAAGCTCACCTTATGAACAGGTATGGTGACAGTTTTGAAATCCTGCTCAAAAGGTGATTTCGCCAACTGACTGTGAAATTGCCTTTTGGGCAGGATATGCAAAATGACACCAACATCATTAATAAGGTGGGGTGCTGAAAAGGGTAAATTGAAAATTTGGTGTGAAAATATGCACAAATGCCAAAGTTATGCACCAAAGTTGAAAACCCCATTGAAATACATTGAACTGCACTTATCTAACTTTCTCATAATGTAGTCGTTGGTTCCAGCAGCAAGACATCTCTCCAGTAGAATAGTGGATCTTCATTGTAACACCTATTCAGGTGAATGAGGGTGTGTGGGGGTCTGCGGGGGGGTATGGGGTGGTGGGTGCTGAATGGGAGGTCAGGGTTGGGGGGCTGCAATCAGTGATGGACATTTTTTTACAGAAAAAAGGGAAGATATAGAGGGACTGTTTTCTCTATTACAGACCTGCCATGCAATTGGTGGGTGGGTGGGTGCCACTAGACACCATGGAAACTAAAATAAAGAACTACAGGGACAGAGATTGGACAGGTGGGAAAGGAGCCATTAGACACCAGGGAAATGTCTATCAGTGGTTGGGAGCTGCCACTGGACACCAATGAGACAAATATTACTGGGATGTTAATCAGAGGGAGGGGTGCCACTGGACACCAATGGAAACACTAACTGTTATGGGACAGTGATCAGACAATGGGGGGCACCACTAGACACTAGGGAAATTAATAAATAACTACTGGGTGGTGATCAGAGGGTGGGTGAGCCACTAGACACTAGGGACAAATAAAAAAAGGACAAAAGAGGAAAAAATGTATATGGGGTGGCATTTAGAGGGGGGTACCACTGGACACCAGGGAAATTAAAATATTAAAGGGTGACAATCATCAGAGGGTGGGGGTAGGGTACCACTGGACAGCAGGAAAGTCGAAGAAATGTTGGAAATGGCACAGAAAAGTATTTTTTCATTTCAAGAAATCCTTTTCGAAATGAAAGGCAAAGAGGAAACAGGAAAGGATTTCTTGAAATGAAAAAAGAATCAGACAAAAACTAAGTCTAAAATCCTTTTTTGTGCTAATAGATCCTTTTTCATTTCCACAAAGCCATCAAATGAAAAAAGATCCATTGTTACAAAAAAAGGATTTCAAACTTAGTTTTCTTCCAATGTTTTTTTGTGCCAAAGGATCCTTTTTCGTGATTCCTTTTTCATGCAAACGAAAAAGGATCATGTGTCACGAAAAAGGATTTCGGATTTAGTTTTTTTAATGATCCTTTTTTCATGTCAAGGGATTCTTTTTTATTCAAAGGAAAAAGGATCCCTTGGCATGAAAAAAGAATTGGGGGGAAAAATCAAGTCCAAAATCCTTTTTTGTGACACGTGATCCTTTATCCTTTGAACAAAGCAGGAATCACAAAAAAGGATATTAGTGAGTCACAAAAAGGATTCATAATTATTAAAAAATATATTCTGCGGTGATTTTCAAAGCAAATAAGTGCAGAATTCTCCTAAGCCCTGATGAGTAAGATACATGTCTTGGAGTGTGTGGACAATGTCATTTTTTTGGTGTTTTGAAACATTTGTTGTTGAGAAAAACAGAACACAAGATGGTGGAAAAAGGAAAAAGATTTTTTCTCACAAAAAAGGATTGGTCCCTAATGAAAAATAATCTTTTTTTAATTGAGCAAATTTTTTTTTCATTCCAGGAAGCTATCCTAGAGAGTAAAATTCCCTTTGAAAATAATGGGAACTTTAAATATTTAATAACTTTAGAACGGATTAATATTCTTTTACCAAACAAGTGAAAGGCACTTTTTTGGGACAAGACCTTTCTACTCTGAAAAGTTTGGATCACAATTCTGAACCATATGGGTGCAGCACACTGGCATAAAACAGCAAAATATGGCAACTTTTTCTGTTTTTCACTTTGTGCAGCTCAGAATCCACATATTCAACCAGAATCAAACTTGGCATGTTACTAGACCTGCCCCATGAAACTGTGCATGTAAAATTTAATGCCAATCTGTTAAATAGTTGCAAAAATATTAAAGTTCAAAATTTGAGGTTTGATGTAGAAAGACCTAAAAACTGCATTAATTGACTAGTTAGGGTTCAACTTAGGCAGAAAAAGTAGGGAAATGTGGCATTAGGGTTTCCAACCCTAACTCCCTATTCCCCCCCCAAGAAACCAAAGGGAGAAGACAAGCAACCACAGATAGCCATCATCGGGTAAGACAAACAATGTACAATTCTTTCCAAATGACACAAGAGACATCCATTGTCATGGTTAAGTGCTACTGTAGCCAGGGATACGCATGCATACTTCAACACATACACACCCACTTCAGGCTGCAGAACAGGAGCACCTGAGAAAAATGCATATTTGCATGAAATTTTGGACTCAGTGCAAATATGACAATCATTTTGACATATCTCAATGCAGTATTACTGCAATTCTGTACAAATATAACAAACATTTGTGAACATTTACATAACATTAGGACAATAAATGAATCAAAAATCCACAGACAGCTAAGGTAGTACAGTGCTTTGTGGATATATTCATGCTGATACGACAATGCAGGAGGTTATAACAAAGCATTTTTGTAGGCATTAAACTGAGATGTAAAGAAATCTCTGAAGAGAAGTAGGAGGAACACTTCCTGAGGAGGGAAACATGGCCACTGGAGTACTCTGACTAGCATCCTTGTTGTCAGAATTTTTGCTTTTTCACTTTTCTTATTCTTTTAAGTGAAGTTTGTAACTTAGGGCTCTGTAGTGAGATAGTGAGATTGCTTTTCCTGCATGCTTGTTTTGCAGACCTAGTTAAAAGTTCAGCACTAAAATCTTCAGCACTGGTTTGCAGCCTTAGTTTAACTTCAGTGCCAAAATCGGTGGCACTGATGTATATGTGTGGCATGTTACGTGAGCTGCATCTGTGAGTTCCCTGATTTCTTTAATACAAATATTCAGGGAGATTACCGTGCTTTACATTTACCCTGGCAGGAGCTGATGCTGAGGGTGAGAGTCTCAGAGTAGTAGCTGAAGAAGGCACGTGAAACTCTATGTTCATTGATGATGGTGAGAGAGCTGGCTGTGTATAGTTTAATTCCATTTGGGGAGGAGTGGTGATACTGACCCCAAACCTACTGCTGTTGATAGTAGAGTGCTTTTTATGTTGGCACGCTTGCACAGCCAACATTTTGCGGTAGTGCAGCTTTGGAGGCATGGTCACTGTTGGGCGAATGCAGGTCATGCACCAGTAGGTGCGTCCCTCATTCTCCAATCAGCCTGCATGCTGGCACCACACCATGCATACATAATGTGGCGAGCACATCTACGAAAAGGTCTGCTGCAATCCGAGCAAAGCTCATTGGATGCTGCAGACCTTCCCTGGATGTGCTCATCAACATTATGAGCATGGCAGCACAGTGGCCGCCAACCTGCTGACTTCGGGGGTGCCCAATCCCCTAGTCGGTTTACCACACCCCTCTGTATGTGCTGACAGGGGAGCCCAGTCCCCGTTGGCATTAAGCACCCCCCATTTGTCAAATGCTGAGGGGGTGCCCAATTTCCCTCAGCTTGGCCCCCCCTCACTTTCTTTGTGTGCCGACGGGGGTGCCCAATCACTGTCTGCATAAATTCCTCCCCCTCCCATTGTGTTGTTTGCCAACCTGGATGCCCAATCCCCCGTCGGCTACAGACCCCCCCAAACAGGTGGGACTCTTGGGGCCCACCCCAGTGTGCCAAATCTCCTACAAGAAAAAACTGTCCCGTGATGTTCTATTTATTTTTTTACCTGCAAAATGAAAACAGTCCCTCATAGTCTCCCTGCCCCCTCCCGCACTCATCCTCTGTGCACCCTGCCTCCCCACACCCCCCACTCACACCATACTTACCTCCAGAGTCCAGCACAAGGATCTTCAGTGGACCGGGAACAAGTCTGCACTCTTCAAAGCTGACCGCAAACTGAGGAAATGCCGGTAAGCTGTACAATGGAATAAATAGTGTTTTTTCAATGTTGATGCATATCTCAGGCATTTTTTGGAAGTTTGGCCCCAAATTTTCAACATGGGGTTTTTGGGACCCCTCCTCATGAATTCTTGCACTGTCATGGAGTTATTCAGTCCTGAAAGGTGATTTCACAGTCACTGCACAGAATCACCTTTTCGGACTGAGTAACGAAATGACAGTGCCACTGTTCATGAGGGGGGCTCTCAAAAAGCCTATGTTGCAAATTTGGTTGGAAAAATCCAAAAATGACTGTTTTACAAGCATGCGTTGCGCATTTGCTACCCACGCTCGTAAGTTAGTGAACTCACAATATTTTCATGTCAGATTCTCAGCATTGGCATTTTACCACACCTTCTTGTGAACTGTATAGCTGTCATTTTTCACGTCCTGGCCGAAATGTGTTTTCGCACTTCTGGCGCAGAATAGCCCAGTCGCTGTAGGAAATCAGTGTTCGGGAAACATTATGAAAATGACAGTGACACTGTTCATGAGCAGAGTTCCTAAAATGCCTGCGTTGAAAATTTGGTGACAATACTCCATAAAATGACTGTGTTACAAGCATGCGTTTCGCAGTTTGCATGCACGCTCATAAATTCGCAAACTTCTAATATTTTCACTCCAGATTTTCAACAGTGCCATTGTTCTGCACATCCTAATGAACAGTACAGCTGTCATTTTTCACATCCTGACCAAAATCTGTTTTTGCAGTTCTGGTGCAGAATAGCGCGGTCGCTGTGGAAAGTCTGTGTTTGAGACACATTATGAAAATGACAGTAACACTGTTCATTAGCAGATGTCCTAAAATGCCTATGTTGAAAATTTGGGGACGAAAGTCAATAAAATGAGTGTTTTACGAGCGTGCATTGCACAGTTTGGACACATGCTCGTGACTTTGTGAATTTGTAATCGTTTCACTCCAGCTGTTCATCATTGGCATTTTTCCATGCCTCCTTATGAACAGTACAGCGGGCCGAAATGTGTTTTTGCATGTCCGGTGCAGAATTGCATGGTCGCTCTGCAAAATCAATTTTCGGGACTGTTTGAGGAAATGATGGTGACACTGTTTATGAACAGAGGTCGTAAAATTACTATGTTGAAAATTTGGTGCCGAAAGTCCATAAAATGATAGTCAGCCCAGTGACGCTGAGGGTTGAGGCACTGGATGCCACACTTCGTGTCACGCTGGTGACCCGGGTTCGGGAATAAGCCCAGTCCACCGGGGGTTGACAGGGGAGAGAGAGGATTGAGTGTCCAGATAACTGCTCTCCTCTCTCAGGGAGGGTTCCAGGGGTAGCCCAGCTCAGCAGCAGCCCTCAGCAGAGGCTGGAGGCACTGCAGCACACAAAGGCTCACAAATAGGGTAGACGCTGGGCTGCTATCTTCTGGATGTGGGTGGGAGCACTCACATCACGGGCTGTACAGCATTGCACGTCCCATGTCTGGGGCATAACTAAGGAAAAAAAAACCCTCATGGATAGGTGATGGCACCTCCACTCTCCCAACCACACTCCACTGCTGGTTGCACTTCTCTCCTGAGCCGAGCCTAGCTCGGCCCAAATTCTAGATAGAGCACCCCGGGCGGATTGGGCGGCCCTACCACGGGGGCTCAGAGCTGGGAGGATAGCCAGGTTGATGCCAAGAATTAGGAGGCCTCTCAGGCATGGAGGTAGAGTTGGGGGCATTGGAGGATGCCTGAGAGAATTCCACGAGATGGAGGTATAAACAAGTTAAAAAAAAAAAGGTCCATAAAATGACTGTGTTGCAAGCGTGCATTGCACAGTTTCCACGCGCCCTTGTAACTTCGTAAATCTGCAATATTTTTATGCCACATTTTCACTACTGGCATTTGTGCACATCTTCTTATCAACAGTCCAGCTGCCATTTTCCACAGCCTGCCCAAAATGTGTTTCTGCAGCTGTGGCGCACAATGGTGTGCTCGCTGTGGAAAATCACCTTTTGGGACACATTAACAAAATCACAGTGCTATGCATCTCTAGCTCCACCACTGCCACTGCCAGTGCCAGCGTGACAACATTCGGCATTGACAAATGCTTGTTTTTATCTCCATTCTTGCTGATGGTCTAATACACTGGGTGAGAGAGTCTGCACTGGGGAAGAGAGCCGAGTAGAACTTGACATTATTGGTTGTTGTTGGGAGAGCTGGACATGTGGTTACTTTATCTTAGGATGTGAAACATAGTAGGGATTCCTAACCTGCTGTTGTCTAGTAGTAAGCGTTTTTTTTTTTGTTTGTTTACTATTTGCGGTACTGTCTTGTGCTGTGGTTGTCTGAGCTCAGCAAGGATGTGTTGGTGAAATGCAGTTGGCATTTCCTAATGCAGCCTACCTGACAGTTTAATAACTGCATGCTGCAGGACTCTGCCTGAGTTCCAGTTTCAGCCTGTAAAGATTTCCAAGAGTATTATGGTTGTTAACCCAGGGCTGTTGTGTGGGGCTATTAGCCTTGGATTAGTTCTAAATTGTGGCCCAATAGTGATATATTGGGCTTTTGGATGGTAGTCTGCTAGCACAGTGAGATAATTATTTTTTGGGACACTTTTTATAGTTGCACAGCAAGAGCTATGCTGATGCCTTACTGACAAATACAGAGAAGGAGGCTCTGGAGGCGTGGCCAAATACCGAATGCACCACAGCTGGCTCCTTACACCGAGTGGAGTTGAAGCACATCCCTCCACTTTCTCTCCATTCACTACAGTGCACTTCCTTCCTGTCTCCCCTCACTATTTTCTTGCTCCAAAACAAACTTTTTGAATACTAGCAAAGGTGCTGATGTATACAGAGAGTAGGCTCTGGGGGCATGGCCAGATACTGAACACACCACAGCTGGCTCCTTACACCAGATGGAGTTAAAGCACATCTATCTGCATCCTCTCCATTCACTACAGCATGCTTCTTCCTCCCCCCCACCACATTATTTTCTTGCTACTAAGCAAACTTTTGAATGCTAGCAAAGTTCAATCAATATTATTGTTTCCTTGTGCAAGAACATGCACATGAAAGCTGTTGCCATAAGCTAGTAAGAAATTTCTGATGCACCAAAACCTTGCAGTTCCAGGGAATGTATTTCAAACATGTTCAAAGTCTAAATGAATCAAAAAGCCACAAATATCTGAGGTTGTGAAGTGCTGTGTAGTTATGTACAAAGTGCATTGAAGTGCCAGTACAAATAAGGGCAATTGTATCACAGTTTAAATTGTAGAAGTGCAGGGATCGCTGATGTGCAAAGCTGTAACCTGTGAAAACATAGCAGAACGTTTTAAAGTCTGATAGCAAAAGTGATTGGCATAGGCTGTTTAAAATCTGGTAGCTTTCAGAAGCAGTTCCCAAATATTTTTAGCCAGTTATAATGATGGTGAGAAAATACTGCCTATTTAATTCTGACCTGGACTTTACATGACAACCAGAAATGTGGAGATGTCAGGACTCGTTTCTGGTCAGAATCCTTACTTAGGTGAAAACCTAGTGAATGCAGAAAGTGTGGTTTCTGACTTCAGTAGTAGCGTTCAATTAATAGAGGGTCTGATGAAGGGTTCACACTCGACACTGTCACCATGACTTGTTACATGTTAGGTGTTGTTCTGGTGTGAGTACTGCTATTAGTTTGTACTCAGAAAAAAGTTTTTCCTCAGTCTATCTGGTAGCACTGTTTCAACTTCAGTGCTTGCCATTTAGCTATGTTTTGTCAGGCATTATTCTGGCGTGAGTGCCAGTATCAGTTTGTACTCAGAAAGTTTTTTTCTTCAAATCTATTTGGTAGCATGGTTTCGACTTGAGTGTTTCTGCCTTGCTAACATCATGAACTGCTATAACACGTCTGTTTATTAAAATGCTCTGTATTTTGTCACAACCTTACCTTGTAACCAGTAGTAACAATCTGTAACCCTTTTATTATGTAACCATTTTATTATGCACACAACTCGTGTGAATCTTGTCTCGTCTCTGTATTATTATTGTCTCTACTGTTTCATATCATCCTTGACAGGGCCTCCTTCTAAATGAACATGCTCAATGGAGCTTTCCTCTGAATAAACTTGAACTCGAACTTGAGTGTGCCATTTAGCTAAGTTTTCCACCTTGAGTGGTCTGGGGAGCTACCAGGCTCAGTTTTTATTAATTTTAATTAAATAGGTAGTATTATTTTCCTTTATTATAGTTTGCTAAGAATATTTGCGAACTGCTTCTGAAAGCAACCAGCTTTTAAACAACATATGTCAATCACTTTTACTATCAAACTTTAGAAATTTTTGCTATATTTTGCCCAAGTTACAGCTTTGCACATGTGTTCTCTGCACTTTTACAATTTAGACTGTGACACAATTGCTTTTATTTGCACCAACTTACCTTTGGCACTTTAACATACTTTGCACACATCTGCATGTCATTTTACTGCCTCAGCTGTCTGTGGCTTATAAAAGACAGACTGATTCATTTATTGGCTCTGAACATGTTTAATTTGAATATGTTTCCTGAAACTGCAAGGTTTAGGTTCATCCGAAGTTTCTTAGTAGCGCATAGCAACAGCTTTCATGTACTTATTACTGCACAAGGAAAAAGCAATATTGACAGAACTTTGTTAGTATGCAAAAGTTTCATTCTCATCTGCATGAAACACTACAGTACAAACTATAAGCTTGCTACTGAGTGCTTTGAACTGATTGCACCTCTTCATGTTTGAACACCTGAACTTTGGAATAATGCTTTAATTGGGCTTTTGTGTCTGCTGTTTACATTGTATGCTATCGCAGAATCCTTAAATCATGTTTTTGACTACCTGCTACCTATTGGGTGTCTTGAACCTACTGAACCTCTGCAATTGAAATCCCTGAATTTTTGATGAATGAGTCTAGTACTGAACTTTTCAGCCTGCTAATTAAGTGGTTTGCTACTAATATTGTCTGCCATTAGATGTTTACTGCTATTTGAACCTTGCTTTGAAATTCACATACACAGTTTCTAACACAGGAGTGATGCTTAGCCTGGTACATCCGGACATGACTGGAGGTATACTCCCCTAGCTGGTTTAGCACAGTACCTAGCATATGATTGTCCAGCTTTGTTTTTATGGGTTATTGTTAATTTGTTTCCAGCAAGTAAATTAACTAGCGGGTGGCTCAGTACATTCGAGCAGACGGAGGTATGCCTTGCACTAACTTGGTTCTAGCAGTATCCCCTTAAAACTCCTTTGACACCTTTCTGGTAATGTTGGTTTATTGTGGTGACACCTTAGCAAACCCTGCATATTATCTTCACTGTCTGGCATGCCTGTTGAGCTTATTAAGCAGTAGCATCTTTAATGTATTGCTCATTTTCCATACAGGCTCTGCAGACACAAATCTCCAGATATACTTTAACAGCAATGTACTACTTGTGATTTGCAACTTTTCTTAAAACAGATCCAAGCGTATCTAACTTCAAAGATAACGCCTGCAACATTGTATTACCTTGCTGTGTCTCATATAAGATATGTGCTGACTCTAGTGATATTCTTTTTTTGAGAAACTTATTACTGTCTTTTGCATATATGCAGAACTGATTATACTGATACTATTGCCTGTTGCTGTCTTTCACAGTCTGGATTCAGTTACTGAGATCTTTTGTCTCAGTGAGTATTATTGACAAATGCTTAATGCTATCCCCACTCAGTTCTTCTCAATCTCCTGTTTTTATGGCTGGACATTGAGAAATATGCTGATGCTTTGCTGACGTATACAGAGAAGGGGGCTCTGGGGGTGTGGCCAAAGCTGGATACTGAATGCACCACAGTAGGCTCCTTACACTGAGTGGAGTTGAAGCACATTGTTCTGTGAATCTCTCTGCATCCTCTCCATTTACGACAGTGCACTTCCTTGAACTCTTGCTTCCACCACACTGTTTTCTTGCTCCAATTACAACAGTAATTAGTGAGCAAGGCATGATACACAGCTGGAGAGTGATAAACCAAGGAAGAAATGAGATTCAGTGATCACAGAGAGCCACAAACTGCTTCAAGTGAGTGAGATGTTTGGAGAAGACTGCAGAGTACAAGCTGGGAGGAGGGGGTAGTGCTGTGGGGTAACAACATGGGGTTGTCAGAGAGAGGAGGGGGGGTTGTCTGAAGGAATGGGGATGGCACCACCCTTTTAGCTGGGAGGAGCATTCATGCAGGTTGGCACACCTAAATTGGGGGGAAAGAATGAGGCTGAGCCTTTCTGCCACCTCCTCGACATGGAAGAAGTGTGACAGGAGGTACATTTCTTTTCACTATTTGATGAGGGACTTCACTCACATGACAAACTTTCTAGGTCTGAAGTGAAACTTTACTCAAGCAAGAGTTCTGTATTTTTAGTTACAGGCAAGGCCTGCCCTGTCCTCCACTTGCTCCATCAATGAATGCTGCTTTCCTCATTAGACTGCAAGGAACAGAAGTTACTGTAATTAGGCTTAAGGATGTAAAAAAAATCCTCCTTGTTAGGTGTATGCTTGGATTTCTCTACCCTGTCTGTGCTGGTTTGGAGAATACATTTGTAAAGCCAGCGCATTCCTATAAAATGAGAGTGATATGGTGTGAGAGTGAAAAAGCTTTTTGTTGAAAAAAATCTCACCTACCACAGCCAAAATAATGATAAAAATAAAACAAAAGACAGCAGGTTTCTGTTAATAGACCTCCTGATCTTCCTCTTTTTGTTATCAACCTAGAACCTGCACCTAATATGATAAATGCATGTTGTGCTTTCAAAACAAATATTTTCTTTCCCACATCAATAGCTATGGTACACTGTGCATTTATAACCTAACCAGAACAGTGAAGGGGGAACTTCAGTTGCTTTTTGGCAGGTTGTAAATCACACTTTGTGTAATTTTCCTCTCATTAGGGAAGTTGGGGGGGGGGATAGAAGAAGCAGTGCCGATAAAGTTGTCCCTTTCTTAAATGAATGTCTTGTAAGATTGCATTCATATAGGCATACATACTGGACACATAAGTTCACTGCTGTCCAAGTCACTTTTGGAATGAAACACTCTCTAGAACCAAGTATCATTCTTAAAATGAAAAGCAGTCAAATTGGTGTCTCTCTTTTGTTAATGTTACCCCTAATGGGGAGCCAGTTTCAGGGTAGTGGTTAAGAGCACTATGCTGCAGACCCAGAGAACTGAGTTTGAATCCCACAGCCATTTCTTGCATACTGTGTGACCAAAAGGATGCACCTGGAAACAAGCCTTGGTTTAGTTTGATTTTTCCTGGCCAACAATTGTACAATAAATAACAACAACAACAATAAAAACAAAACACATCATTCATTTCAATGTCACAGTTAAAAATCTCATTCTTCATGTGGTCCTCATATTACTCAATGTGATGTTCTGACCTTGACAGCTGTTTTTACAGCTGCATAGCAAGAGCTGTGATGACATCTTACTGACGTATACAGAAAAGGGGGCTGTGGGGGTGTGGCCAGATACTGAATGCACTACAGCTGGCTCCTTACATCAAGTGGAGTTGAAGCATAATGTTCTGTGAATCTTTTCACATCTTCTCCATTTTCTACAGCATGTGCTTCATAGGAAGACTATGTCGAAATTTTGGGGTCAAAGTATTAATAAAACAAGAAAGTTATTAACGTGCATTGACATTTTTCAATGCTTGCTCATAACTTTGATAATGTCAACATTTTTAATCCAATTTTCAACAAAGCCATTTCATTTTTCGAATCCTAGCTAAAATGCCTTTTCACATTTGTAGCAAGAAATGACACTACAGCTGAGATTTAAAATTTTTCACCTACAGGGTTTATGAGGTGTGATCATAAGAAGACTATATTGAAAATTTAGGGTCAAAATCTGAAAAAAACAACAAAGATATCAAGCAACATTGAAACTCTTCCACATTTACTCATAACTTTAGTATTTTTCCACATTTATACCCCATATTTTGACCCACCTCATGAACAAGGCAGGTGCAATTCTTCAACTCCCCTCCCAAACGTGTTTTTGCAGCCCCTTTGTGAAATCACCTTTCAGAGGGGAATTTAAAAATCCCACTTGTCTTAATCATAAGGTGGGGTAATAAAAAGACTAGTGTGTGTGTGTGTGTGTGTGTGTGTGTGTGTGTGTGCATGCACATAACTATTCACTACAATCCAATCCACACGTTTATTCTTCATCCTTTGTCAGATTAATGCATTAGCAGCCATTTTGGCTCTGACCAGAATTTGTTGAGATATACAGAATGAGCTGACTGAATATACAGAATATACATGTTTCCTTCTCTTCCTTTTTACATCATGCAAGTAATAGAGATCTTCTTTTCATGTTGTCAGTATTAGTTGTTTGGAACTTCACAATTTATCTAGCTTCATCTACAGCATCAATTCTCCTCATGCTCAGTGTTGTTTTAGATTTTCACATTTACAACATGCAATAACTCTTTTAACCTTGTTTTGAAAAAAAAATTGTAAATGTGATATTTATGTGGCTGGCCCTGTGGTGCTGAGGGCTGAGGCACTGGACACCACACCTCATGCCACACTGGCGGCCCATGTTCAGGAGCGAGCATGGGTCACTGGGGGCTAGCAGGGAAGAAGGGATTGAGCATCTGATGGATGGCTCTTCCTCTCTGGGGAGGGAGGGAGGGAGGCCCACAACAGTCAGTGTCCAACTGCCCCCTAGTGGAGGCTGGGGGTTGGGAATGCACACTGTACACTGGGGCAGAGTAGGGGGCAGACACCTGGATGGGGACGCATGTGGACTCATGTGTGCTCATGCCCACTGGTGCCATTGCACACCCTCTGACTCAGGGCAACAGAACAGGGAAATAGTGGCACCTACCATGGCTTGATGGCATCCGCGAGTGTTAACCTGATGCTGGTACCCAAACTGGATCCATTGTGGTGGGGGGTTAGGGGGCTCCCTGCCACCCCGCTGTGGGGGGTAAGCCACAGGGGTTGCTGCATGCCAGTGGTCCTGGTCGAGATGGATGGTGGCTGGATCCCCCTAAAGGCAGGATGCGAGTCTAAGGGGAAGAGCAGTTAAGGTGGCCACAGGAGGATAAATAACATACAAAAAAAAATGTGATATTTATGTAGTGTTCATTAAATACCATCAGTGACCCATGACATTTCTTAACTTACTTTTTGCAATACAAGTAATAATCATGTTCTTACACCTTATAAAGAAATAGACACAAAACAGTAGAGAAGTCTTAAAAAAAATATTACAGAAAAAATGCCAACTGAGTTAATGCCAGATTGTTGCAGTGTTCCTGGAGAGGGCGGAAAACCAAGTACTAAAAAAAAAAAGTATGAAACAATAATTTCATTGAGAACAGTAAGTCATCTAATATATGTAAAACATAGATGGCTGCTTACTATATATGGTATAAAAAATACCTAACTATTTACAAGCATTTATAAAGGCGTACTTGGAAAATTCTTCACTTAACCTCTTAATAAAGGCAGTCCTGTAAACTAGTAGGAACAGCCAGCATATTAGGTAAAGCACTTACATGCTAATCAATTTTTCTTTCTAAAATATTCATTTAAAACCTATAACATTTTTTACTAACAAATGAAATTCAATTAACTAGATAGTATGTTTTTTGTATCCCTGGCTCCTACATCTGGACCCCCGCTCTGCTCACTGTTACCCCATCCCTAGTCTTCCCTCCCTGGATGGGGCCACCTGGCAGGTGCCCCCCCAGGAAACACAGTCACGAAGCCCTGGCTTGCCCCCAGTGCAGGGTCACAGAAGGGACCCCCCAATGAACCTTAGCTTGGTGGCAGGAGGGCGGAAGAGGTGGGGGCCATCATTAGCGTACGGTGATACTTTTTTTCCCATCTTTTTTCCTTGGAGTGGGAATCAGCAATGATGCCAGCATCCACCCCGACCCCGTCATGTGTGGCACCAGCCATGGCGGTACTCCCAGCCTCTGTCAGAGGTCTGCATTTCGCTGGACACTCTCCCCCCCCCAGAGAAGGAGAGCAGTCCATGGGATGCTCAATCCTTCTCCCCCCAGCCAGCCATACAACTCCTGTGTCTGTCCCCGAACCCAGGATGTCAGTGCCACAGGCTGACATCTTGCTACTGTGCCAGAGGACCAGCATCTAACTAGATAGTATTAAACCACTGTCATCTTTTTGTTTGCCTGTATAAATGTGTGCAGTCAATTAAAAGAATAACTATGTACAGTCATGCAGACATACACAAATTGTTTTACTCTGTCTCATAACTAATGTATACTGTAGTAATGCAACATATTTACACATAAACAGGTTTTCAGCACAAATTACATATTTACACTTCGGACATACTTTGATAGGAGGCAGCAAACCATACATGTATGTACAGTTGCAACAATGTTATGTCTCGTACTCCATTGCTTGACAAAGTCACATATGGATGTGTATGGAGTGCTATCTGTATTTTGGGGTGAAAGATCTACATGTGACAGAATTCATTATAATGACTGATTATGCACACAGGACAGCATCCTCATAAGAGCCCATGCAAAGTGAAACTACAGTATATCAGTATCGTGAGTACAGCTATCCAGCCATTACTTGTAGAAACATTTTACAAAAATAACCAAATATGAGTTAGTCAGTAGTACAATGCAAATGGAAATTATGTCAGTGACATATATGTGATGTCTATCTGTACGTACCCTACTTAACTGACAGGAATATTATTAGTAACTATTTTTCTGTAGATTCCACAAACTGCTTATTTTTAGGACAGTCACATATGCATCCTTCAGCTTCCTTGGAAGTCTTTCCTTAAAGGTACATGTACAGTATAATCACTACATTCAATCTAACTGCCACTGTATCTGAGCCAAGTTACACACTCACCAGAATGAAATGAAGCTCCACTGTTGGAAAATTATTGTGTGAGCGTCAAAATGTGTACATCCAAATATTTCTCTGCCTGCAATGAGGTCAGTTATTGGTGTCACAACTTTGACTCCCTGCAAGTCAAATAATATTCTTTAATATGCTTTATTTGTTGAGTGCAATTCTAAAATCAAAGCGCTGTACATAGGTAAAATATTATATAAAACAGAATGACACAGTCTAAAATTATTTACAATACAAATTCAAATAAATCAGATAAAAATATTAATACTAAAAGCTTGCTTAAACAAGTAGGTTTTTAGGCTTGCTTTATCATAGTATAAGCATGAGGTAGTCTGTAGAATGGGTCACTCTCAGTGATCGGGTACTGTTCCTGCCACACCTTGTGCACTCCCAGCCAGATTTAATACTGATGAACAACTGTATGAATTTTGACAGGTGATTCACATGAGATATATAGAGAAATCCGCAGCATGTCATTAGTCACTTCTCTGTTAACATTTCCATAGAGCAGACAAACATATCTGCTTGCATATTTGACTATAAAGTGCTGCTTTACTTGAATTTCTTCATCCTTCAGTTAGTTGATGATTGCCATAGTAAACTCTATTACATCTTGCTGAACGTTGTCAGCAAATGTCCTATGCAGGTCATAAGCTGCCACAGCTTGATACAGTGGCATTAGAATTGGCAAAGTATTACTTTATTGTTGATTGACACTTACAAATTGCTTTAGTGAATCTGACAAAACAGTTGATTTGGAAGCAACAAATTCAGCCATATGTAGGAACACTTGCATCACAAAACTGGCCTAGTGATTAATTTCAGTACTGCCATCAAATGGGAACACTGAAGATAAATCATTTTTTTTTGCTGGAGGTGATCTTGTACCATCAGCTACAGTTGATCAGTTATCACCTCTTAAAGTGGATGAATCATGTACAGCACATCCCTTCATCTTCAATTTCTGTGACATCTCAGAAGACACATCATGCACTTTGTCATTTGCTAGTAGAATCAAAGACAGGTTGGGTTGATACAAAGTCTGCAAGGGATAGTACTCTATGGTATTCTATGATGAACTTTTTCTCAGCATGCATTTTATTATGTGCAGCATTGATAATGTACAATCCTGCTAGAGTTCTGATGCTTGACAGAGCAACATAACTCATATTATATTTGAATATGTCACTGCCTGTATTGATCATCGAAGCATCTAAACTCAAACCTTGCGATTTGTGAATTGACACAGTATATACATCACACAGTGGGAATTGTTTTCATGTTATGTAAATGTCTTTCACAAGCAATAATTTTACCAAGGATCTTTTGATGCTTGTGGGTAATCAAGGTTGTCAAATTTTACCACAGCCATTTCAAAAAATGTTCTCTGAATAGTGTACTGAAAGTCAATTTTGTGCCCCATCTCACCATTGACCAGTCCCCGATCCACATTCAGATTACAATTTAGTATAATGCATGCATTTATACAGACTGTCAGAGCTGCCTCTAGAGCAGTCATCCTTGAGACACCTTCATTTAACTCTTTCAGACAGTCAATCATCTTCAAGATCATTTTTGGGTTTTGACAAACTTCATTGACTGCATCAAGCAATGACAGTGCGACAGTCGGTTGTTGCTTTCTCTCCAGCATAATCTGATCAAACTGTGCACACTGTTTAAGCCTCAGCATCAAATGCACAATTTATTTTTTGTCACTGTATAGTGTGGTAAATACATCACATACTTGAGACATGGAACTCTCACCTTTGTCTGTCACCCATGTGCTCAGTATAGAGGCATTGGATGGTAACACATTTCAAATCCAAGCCTCATCAACTAGAGATTTGTATTGTCAATCAACACTGTGATGCATATTCTGAAACAGTTCAACATACAGTACGTGAATAACTCCCACAGGTTTATTCGACCAATGCACCCAATTGTTTTTCTAGCTTCCTCAACAGTAAGTCTAGAAAAGACGTCCTTTACAACCACAGGTGCCAGCTGAAGTACAGTACAAGTCACATTAAACTGTTCCCTCAGCTCACTGGTGCAGCATTGTTCAATGAGTTTCCTAATCTGTGCAGTGTTTAATTCAATGAATTAGTAAAAGGTTAGTATTGGTTCGCAACTAACTGTTATGTACTATAAGCTTTATTTTCAGCTGAGTGTTTGAGTTTCATTTCAGAAGGCAGACTAAACAACTCTTAAGGAATGCTATGATATTTATAAACAATGCTCTTAAGGAATGCTGTGATATTTATAAACAATGCCATGAAAATGCATTGCATACACATAGCAAAACAGCTACTGCCATTTAGTTGAATAGGCAGTGAAGGATGGTTAGAAAATAGTTAAAAGCTTCAACAATTCAAGTTGCCCACTGCAGTAGCATCACAAAACAAAATGCTACACCAATGAGTTGATGGAACAGTTTAATGTGACTTGTACTGTAGGTCACCAAAACAATGTTTTTGCCTCCAAATGCAACTTTATCATCTGTGCCAACAATCTCCTGTAGATGTACAGTAGATAAATAAAAGCAAGCAAAACATTAGAGCATACTGATCCCATCGATAATCAAGAGCTGTTTTGTCAAACATACTGTGTAGCTCACTTACAACTTCAAAAGACAACTTGTGGTACTCAGCAGTTTTCCCATGTTAAACAGGCAGCATAAAACTATGGTGTAAAGTCACTCCACTTATGTTGTATGCTGCAAGTCCAATCAGAGCTGTAACAATGGTAGACATTGGTACGTCAGTATGTTTTCTTATATTGGTCCTTTAAAAATGTTTGCCTGTCCCATCTGAATCCTTGATAAATATACATAATGGTTTGGTTTTGTCACAACAGCATTATGATGCCGAATACCATGCTTAATGGCATACCTCACAGCAGTATGCACAACTTGCTGCTGTTGATTTAACTGCTGTTCAGTGACAGAGATGTCAACATCAGAGTGGCATGCCTGTTCCATGGTGGTTCCAACCTCTGATATCAGTACCGTGGGATCATTCATGGGAAGAGGGACTCCCAGTGCATCTTCTCCTTCTGGATCACAGTTGTCATAAAAAGTGACTGAAGTGTCATCTTCCAGTTGATCTCTAGCTTTTTTCCAGCTATTCCTTCTCCAATTCTAATATTTTTATGTATGCAACTAAACTGGCAGTTTTGAAGGTCTCATAGTTCAAATTGAATTGCTTCGCATATGTGTCAGATTCACCTTTCAATGAGCTTTCATGCCTCTATAGCTTGAACAGAAAAAAGCAAGCACAATAGTAATGCTCCCTTGTCTCTGCAGATTTTAGAGTCAGTTAGCAATGATCAATCAACTAAGGCTTGCATCTTTGAACCAGACTTCCTTGCATGCCTGTAACTTAATAGCTATCCTTTGCTAGTGTTAGCATAAGCTAGTGATCTGTAATCTGCACATTATGATATATCTATTCACTATATGTACATTACTTGTGATGCAAATGTATATGCTGCTATGAGGTTGTCTTAGCAAAATTTACTAATGGAAATTTACTGACTATGAAACTGCTGCGTGTGGAATAGTACTGGGAGGAGATATAATAGAAGACAAGAATGCATTGTTTTCTGCTACTACAGTACAAGAACACCCAGGATTAGCTAGTTTGATATAAGGCAGCTGTACTTGGCAGGCAGGAAATACTGAAGCTGCACCAAGGAGAGTGTTTTTTTTTTACTATGTAAGAAATACGTTTGCTGTTGCAAGTAGATAATGGAAGTTGAGATAACAGTACTAGCTATGAAAACTGTATAAATATGGATCCTATTGTGGCATCCCTGTGAGTCAGAGCCCATTGTACATGTGGATGCTGCTCTCTTGTTCCTGGGGAGGTGTGTTTTGTACTTTACTTGTATTTTAGCAAAGCTGATGATAAATGTTTTATATGTTGTCTTGTGTGTTTCTCTCTTTATGATGTCAGTACCCACCAAATTCTAATCAGGTGCAAGCAGAGTTTCTACATTATAAACTGAGTTAGACTCAACTCCAGGTCTATAGTCGTGCCATTGGGTGATCTCAAAGAGACACATGTTCTCCATTGCACTGTGTCACTGTAGGTAGTATGTGTTAATTAAATTGTTTTTCAGAATGTTTGTTGAAGATGGCTTGTTTGAAGCAAGATGCTCAATATAATCATGAGACTTTAAGACACATCATCTGTTTTCTTTCTAGCAGACATTCAAGTACTGTCTTGCTTTGGATTTACCATTCAGGCATGTTCTGATGAAATGTTCACTTGCTTCATAGGCTCCACCTTCATGTTGTGACAGACTTTCCAACCTTAAATACCACAACCATGAACTGATAAATCTGCTGCTGTCCGAATGATCCTCCCATAGCACTTGCAAGCATGTTTGCTCATTTTTGATATTGTGTGATGTCACATACTCTACCAGGGCCATGGAATTGTCAGCAAACAAATTCAACATCTATGTTCGCTTAATATAACAACAACAAAACCAGACTGTAGTCATTTAAGAGTGCCTCATTTTCTTTTCTAGACATATCATTTACTCTTCTGTAGATTTCTCTTTCAAATTATCTTGTATGGCAGAGAACAAGTCATTCATACAGCCATTTTCAGAAACATGTCTTGGAAATCCAAACCGATACTTGGTGTACCAACTGCTATGATTTTTCACCTTTTGACAACACTACTTGCAATAGTTGTGTCAATGAAACTTTTCAACCATTTTCTATAATGTTAAACTGTTACACTTGTCAGGAAGTTGACAAGTAATGTACTGCATGATAATCTTGAGAATTTCATAGTCTTGACTGTAAACAATGTGGGGTGCATTTGTTTATTCTCTGTAGCATGTGGATAGGAGGAGGATACCATGTTTACTATTCCACTCTTCAGAAGTAATTTTCCACAATATCAAGAAGTGGATTTGTCTTTGACAGACTAAATCTCAGAAGTGCATTAAATCAGTGATGAAATTGTGTGGCACGGACACTGGGTCTAGAGAGCACATCTCACCAAGAGTCACTGATGATAAGCCCTCAACATCTGCATTTACTTACTTTATTATTTCTGTCAGTTCCTGTGGCTGTACTCAGTACAACTTAAAGTAACAAACCAAGTGGCTGCACCATACTCTCATAGCATACACATTACTTCTGAGTGCCTTCAGTACCAATATTCTTTGGTTCCATGCATAACTGATAGGATAGAGTTCAGATTCACTTCCAGAATCTCCTCCTTGTTTTTCAACTTTTGCAACAATTCTGCTGCTTTGAGATCATGCAGTGATGTGAGCATCTGCAGAGTATGTGTAATAGATGCAGACAATATGCTTAACTCACTCTCACGTAGGAGGTGAAATAAGTACTGAATGTTTCATGTGAACCTGCCATCAGAATTCAGCACTGTAGATGTTCGGTACTCAGCTCCAGGAACACATACCTCATGCTTGTCCTAGCGACCACCAGTACCATGTGGGAAAAGATCAGGAAAGCATCATGCTTTCAATGTACTCTCCCAGATACTGACAGGACTGCCTTCAATCTGTTTCATCTGATACAAGTCAGTGTTGTCACTGACTGGATCCTTGTCATGGAGAAGATGGATTGCATACTGCTCTTACACATTTTCATCTGTATAAATGAAAACCTTCTCAATCATTGCTTTCATGGTTTTTTAATATTCAGTGTCAGTATCACTCATGTGGCCAACACTGAAATCCTTGTAGAATGGATTTCTAACTTTTAGGTAATGTGGAGTCTTTTTAATTCTCTCTACATTCACATGCTGCCAAATTGTTTTTTTTTTATCTTACTTGGAACATCATTCATAGATTCATAGACTGATATGAGTCAGCAGCCAAGGGCCATAATGACTCAACCAATTGTCTTAAACAGCAAATTTTTTGTCTCCCATATAGTCATCAAGAGGCAGCTTAAAAACCTCAAAGGTCAGGGTTTCCACAACTTCTCTAGGAAGTCTATTCCAGTACTCCACAACTCTTTGATTTATCCAGCCTCTTCTAAGATTTATCTTATAAAATTCTCCTTTCAACTGCATATCATGAAATCTACTACTACGTGAATTGTTCCTAGTTAAGCCCATGTATTCCCATAGCTCTGAATTTCTATATGCTTTATGTACCATGCATAAATCACCTCTAAGTCTCCTATATTTAAGGATGTAAAGTTTCAAGGTTTTCAACCTATCTTCATATGAAACCTCCTTTAATTGTTTAATACTTTTAGTTGCCCTTCTCTGTATCCTCCCCAGCATATCTATAGCTCCCCTTTCATAGAGAGCCCACAACTGAATATAGTGCTCTGTATGTGGCCTCACCAGCAATGTATACAGTGGCAGAATCACATCCTTGTCATGACTAGTAATGTTTGATAATATACATCCCATGATTCTGTTTGCTTTACTTGCTAGTACCTTACATTGTTATGTGTGAGAAAGATCTATAGACACAATGATCCACAAATCTCTTTCCTGCATTGATTCTTTAATTTCTTCACCATATAGTGTATATGATGCACATCTGTTTTTAGATCCCATGTGCATGACTTTTCATTTTTCAATATTTAAAGATTTTTTTTAAGAACCCAGTTACATATCTTGTTAATTTCTATTTGTAGATTTTCAATACTTTTTTTGTTATTCACAATACTGGCTATTTTTATATCGTCAGTGAATTTCACAATCCAGGAGCTGGAGCTCATCTGGATGGGTGCAACAAAGATACTAGATGAAGTGAGTCCCAGTACTGAGCCCTGCAGCATGCCACTGGTCACTTCTGCCCACTTTGAGTAGTGACCCATGATGCAGACCCTTTGCTTCTTTCCTTCTAGCCATGAAACAATCCAGTGTATTAATTTTGTATCCAATCCAGTATTGTATAATCTCCCAATCAACTGGTTTAGGGGCAGGGTGTCAAATGCCTTAGAGAAATCAAAATATATGACATCTACTGGTAAACCCACATCAAGAGCACTAGACACTAGGTCAAAAAAGACAGGAACCTCCTTGTTGGAACCCAAGCTGAAACACATCCAGTATCCACTTTCTAGTAATGTGATCACAAATAATCTCCTTTATTATTCCCTCCATTAATTTTCCAACATTGGAAATTAAACTAATTGGCCTAAAGTTTGTCTAGTTATTTTTGTTGGGCTTTAATTGAGCAAGGGAATATTTGCCCTTTTCCAAGATGATGCAAAAATCCCAAGGGATAGGGATGAGTTTAGGATGTCTGCCAGTGGTGAAGCCAGGACATCTGCTAAATGCTTTAATAATGCTGGATGAAGGTCATCTGGACCTTGTGATTATATGCCTCTAGTTTTTTTAGCCTGCTTTTAACAGTTCCTACAGTAATGTGGTATTTCTTGTTGGTATTTTCATTCTATAGTTTCACCAACATCTCATGTGATAGAAGTTCTTTAGGTTTATAAATACTGCTAAAGTAGTCATTGAAGACTTCGGCCATACCATTTTCATCCTTAATAGTTTTTTAGATACTTTATTAGAAGCAAGGGGTCTCATTTAATAAAAAAAAAGAGAAGAGCCAAGGTATATTTTTCTGTTTGGGTAAGGGGGTTATATCAACTTAGTTTGCTGAATCAGGATTAGAAAAGAGAAGTTAATTGGGGGTGTGGCTTGAGCAGTAGAAAGGCAGCTGACTCCAACTACAGCTTCCTGCTGCTAGTTTCTGGCAGAAGGAATCTTGTTTTCAAAGCAAGTAGCAGCTGACTAAAAAAGATACATTTTTCTTACTGATAAATCACTTCTATCTCAGCAGGAGTCAGTGCCTGTTGGGATTAAGCAAACATATACTTTATTAGAAGCAGGGAATCTCATTTAAGTAAAAAAGAGGAAAGTCACTGTGCGTTTCTCTGTTTGGGGAAGGGGGCTGTATCAACTTAGTTGTTTAATTCAGAATTAGAGGAGATAAGTTAACTGGGAGTGTGGCCTGAGCAGTAGAAAAGCAGCTATCTCCAATTACAGCTTTCTGCTGCTAGTTTCTGGCAGAAGGAATCTTGCTTTCAGAGCAAGTAGCAGTTGACTAAAAAAGCTACTGAGTTTTGTACTAATTGCCCTCCTTCCCACCCCTCCACCCTCCCACCCTAAGCCAGTTCTACTTTTACAGCCACTGGATTTGTCTGACAACAGGAACTTCCTGTTTGACAGTAGGAAGGGAAGGATCACTGAGACACATTAGTTTCATCAACCTTGAAGGAAAAAGAAATAGCTCCCCCCCCTCAGCTGCTGGAGGTCTGAGTCCAAGCTAGGAAGAAGGAGACTACTGAAGACTACAGGAATTTCCTGTCCCTGAACAGGAAGGGTGAGAGTTGTAAGGGCACATACTGTAGGCAGTAGAAAGGTAGGTGAAAAAATACATAGAGGGAGGATGGAGTAAGCACACAAAGCAACAGAAGAGGGGACACAAAATAAGTCATGATGAGAGAGGTGCAGTGCAATGACTGTGGGGTGGCAGTGTTCCAAGAGACATTCTGGAGGCTGTGATGCTGCCCTATTTGCAGGCACCTCTTTGGTCTGAGGGAGGAGGTTGCCTCTTTCCAGGATGACCAGGCTAGAATTTGTGAAACCTCTTCCCCCACCCAGGGACCACCAGGGCCACCACTGCTACCTCTGAGGTTGCCAAGAAAGAGGAGTGGTTGGACCAAAGTGGGCTCAGGGAGGGAGAGGGTGGTGGAACAGAGGTGCATTCCTACAGTTGTACCTCTCCACAGTTCATATTCTGTTCTTGTGAAGAGTGGTTCCTCTATGGAGGCACCAACAATGGAGACCAAGGAGGATGCTGGGAACCTCTACAAAGGAGACCAACAGGAGGGTGGCATGAGATCCCACAGGGGAAGGAAACAACTCCTGATGGGGGACTCAATCATTAGGGGGTAGAAGTGGGGGAGGAAGGGGAGACAGAGGTAAGGTGACTGCCTGGCACCATGGCTTGGAGGGACAGGAAGTGAATCCTCAGGATCATGGGAGCAGCTGCATGAGGGAGGGAGCTGGATGTCATTGTCCACCTAGGGACAAATGACCTGGCTGGTAATGGGATCAGAGCAGTGCAAGAGGAGTTTATAGAGTTGGGGAGGGGCCTTAGACAAGTAGTACATATGGTGGTAACCTTCTCGGAGGTGCTGCCTGTCTATGGCAAGGATAATGGTAAGGTACTCCTCACCATGGGATTCAATGAATGGTTGAAAAACTGGTGTGGAGCTCAGGGTTTTGACTTCATTGGGGACTGGGGAACCACCTGGAGGGATGCAGGCCTATACTGGTGCGATGGTCTGCATCTGTCAGGAGGAACCAGGATCCTAGGGATACAGGTTTAAATGCTTCATTGGCAAGCATTTAAACTAGCCAATGGGGGAGGCACTGAAAATAAGAGAGAACTCCAGCCCCCCACAAATCACACAGCAATAAGCATGGTAAACACCAAGGTAGAGAAGTCATGCGGGAACAGGACAGGGGTAAGTGCAAAAATAAAAGAAAGACAGTAAGGACAGAGATGGGGCTAAAATGGGTAAGGCCATCAAAAAATGGATGGTGATAAGTACTAATGCCTCTAGTCTGTGTAACAAGCTTCCTGAACTAGTGGCCTTGATGGAAGAGGGTTGCCTGGATATTGTGGCAGTCACTGAAACATGGTATAGAGAGAACCATGACTGGGATGTCAACATACCAAGATAAACAATCCACAGGAGGGAAAGGGAGGGTAAAAGAGGAGGAGGAGTAGCTCTCTATGTAAGGGAAGGGATTAAAGCAACAGAACTAAAAAGTAAACATGAAGTAGATGAGTCACTATGAGTCATATTGGAGACAGGAAATGGCACCATAATCTGCATGGGAGTTGTGTACAGACCCCCATCTCAGAGGGAAGGAATTGACAAGGAAATGATAGAAGGCATCCTTAAAATGGCAGAAAAGGGGGATATATTGTTGATGGGGGATCTGAATATGCCAGATGTCAACTGGAGCACCTTTTCTGCAGGCCCATCCAGGAGCAGGGTCATTCTTGATGCCCTATAAGGGGCATGCCCCAGACAGCTAGTGTTGGAACCCACTAGGGAGGAAGCAATCTTAGACCTGGTACTCTCAAACAGGGATGGGGAAAGGATCTCAGATTTAGAAGTGGTTAGCCATCTGGGAATAAGAGACCACCAAATGGTGTGCTTCACAATAAACACAGCCATAGGGTCAAGCCATACAAAAGCAAGAGTATTGGACTTTAGGAGGGCTGACTTTGGGAAAATGAGAGAGTGCCTCAGAAAAGCACTAGCAAATGGGCGAGAAGGAGGGGTGGAGGAACAATGGGGAATAATCAAAACAGCCATCACAGAGGCAACAAACCTTTATGTGAAGCAAAACAATAAAACAAAACAAAGGAAAAAAACACTATGGTTCTCAAAAGAGGTGGCAAGGAAGGTTAAGGAAAAAAGGATAGCATTCAGGAAATATAAGAAAGCACAGAAGGAGCAGGACAGAGAACTTTATCAGTTAAAGCAGAAAGAGGCAGGAACAGCAGTCAGAATAACAAAGGCCCAAAATGAGGAAAAGATAGCCAGTTCTGTTACAAAGGGGGATGAAACCTTTTGTAGGTACTTTAGGGAGTGAAAAAAGACCAAGTGAGGGATACACAGGCTTAATAAAGGGGAAGGAATGTGGGCAGAGGGTGATAGTGAAAAAGCAGGGATACTGAATGAATATTTCTACTCAGTATTCACAATGGAAGAGGAGGGGGATATACCTAAAACAAACAAGAAAAACACTCTGGATAGGGGGGGTCGATACCAATCAATTCACAGAAGAAAGGGTATTGAAAGAACTCTTGAAATTAAGGGTGGACAAAGCAGTGGGGTCTGATGGGATTCACACCAGAGTTGTAAAAAACTAAGGTAGAACTAGTGACTCACTGACTACTCTCTTTAACAAATCATGGGAGGATGGGGTGGTACCTGAGGACTGGAGGAGGGCGGATGTGATTCAACTTCACAAAAGTGGGAGCAGGGCAGAAGCAGGAAACTACAGACCAGTTAGTTTGACCTCAGTGGTAGGAAAAATTATGGAATCATTTCTGAAGGAAATAATTGTTGAGTACCTAGAGGCCAGTGGGGCACAAGACCCAAGGCAGCATGGATTCACAGTGGGAAGGTTGTGCAGGATGAATCTAATTGATTTCTTTGACTGGGTGACCAAAGTAGCAGACCAGGGAGGAGCTGTGGATATGGCCTACCCAGATTTTAGCAAGGCATTTGACACAGTTCCACACAAAAGATTAATATACAAGCTATACTTGGAGTGGGTCCCAAGGTAGTAGCCTGGATAAAAAATTGGCTGGACATCAGGACACAGAGACTAATAGTAAATGGAGCCCACAGTGAAGAAAGGAGGGTAACTAGTGGGGCACTACAGGGTTCAGTACTGGGACTGGTCCTCTTTAATGTCATTATAAGTGACATTGGAAAGCACCTGGAAGGAAAAGTATTTCTCTTTGCAGATGACACAAAGATCTGCAACAGGGTTGATACACAAGGTGGGGTGGAAAGGATGAAAAAGGACTTGGCACAGTTGGAGGAATGGTCAAATGTATGGCAGCTCAGATTCAATGCAAGGAAGTACAAAGTAATACACCGGGGGATGGGAAGAGTACACAATGGGGAGATACTTACACAACAAAAATCAAAAGGGACCTGGGAATAATTATATCAGATGACCTAAAGGTGGGCAAGCAATGTGAGAAGGCAGTAAGGAGGGCTGGGGGGATACTAGGGAGAGGCATCAACAGTAGAATAGAGGAAGTTGTTATCCCTCTGTACAGATAGTTGGTGAGATCCCATCTGGAGTACTGCATGCAGTTCTGGAGACCCCATCTCCGCAAAGACATAGACAGAGTGGAGGCTGTTCAGAGGAGGCAACCAAAATGGTGCAGGGTCTGCACCAGAAGACATACTGCATGAAGAGAGACTAAACAGATTAATATGTATACCCTTGAGGAAAGGAGGGAGAGGGGGAACATGATAGAAACTTTCAAGTACCTCAAGGGAATTAACAAAGTCCAAGAGGGTAGCATCTTTCAGAAAAAGAGATGCACAAGAACAAGAGGGCACAATTTGGAGATCGAGGGAGGATGGCTCAGAGTTAATGTTAGAAAGTATTTTTTCATGGAGAGGGTTGTGGATGCATGGAACAGCCTTCCTGAGGAGATTGTGGAGTCAAGAACAGTGGGAGAATTCAAGAATGCAATGCATGGGACAGACATAAAGCAATTCTAGTGGAGGGTAGGAGGAAGTAAGATGTTGGTTAACTGGAATCTGCAGCTTATCCATCAGATAGGGAAATGGGCAGACTAGGTAGGCCAAGCAGTCCTTATCTGCCATCAAATTCTACGTTTCTATGTTTATAATGTGCCCATCCACTTCAAGTGGCTCTAGATTTGAATACCTCCTTCGCTTACTATTTATATAACTATAGAATGCTTTTTTATTTTTAGTAGATGCCAGTTTATGTTCATAGTTTCTTTTACTAGGTCTAACTTCTTTTTACATGTTTTTATCTGTGCTTTGTAAGTAGCATAGTTACTTTGAGTCAGATTATTTTTGTACTTGAAGTATGCCTTATTTCTTGCTTTTATATGTTGTTTGATTTTATTATTAAACCAGGTTGGAATTTTCCTATTTTTATTATATTTTGGTCTTTCTGGTACATGCTTATCTGTACAGTACTGTGAAACATTTATCAGTTTTTGCCATTTAACTTCAACAGTTTGATTTATAAACTCCTCCTTCCAATCCCAGTTTTTGAGATATTTCTCTTTTTTCGAGTAATCAGCTAAGTCATAACATTTTACCTTTGCTTGTCCTACTAAGGGCTTCCAATTTGTTTTGATTGAGCATTCCACCGTATTATGATTACTGTTACCTAAAGGTTCTCTAACCTTATAGTGTAGTACCCTACCATCTATATTAGTCATAATAATATCTAAGATATTTGTTCCTCTTGTTGGTTCTTATACTATCTGCTGCATATTGTGAAGCTGAATAATGTCAAGAATTCTCTTTCTGACTGTTGTTTCTGCCAACTATTTTTCCAATTTGTACCAGGAGAGTTAAAGTCTCCCATTATAGAGATATTATTCCCCAGTTCATTATTTTCGAGGTATTCAAAGAATCTATCATTTTCTTCCCTAGACAGAGCTGGTGCCCTATAGGCTACACAAATACAGACTTTTTTAACAATTTAGGTAAAATATTAACCCACACTTGCTCAATATTTTCATTAAAACTGCTTATATTTCTGGCTTCACAGGACTCTAGTTCATTTGAAATATATAGGGCTATCCCCTCTCCCAGTTTGTGTTTCCTATAAACATTGTATAATTTGTAACCAGGGATGCCTATACTCCAGTTACCTTCCTTATACCATGTCTCTATTACTCCACAGAGATGGATTCCCGCTGATATTAGTAAGTGTCCATGTTCTACTAGTTTTGCCAGCTATGCTCCTAGCATTACTAGTAGAATTTTTAATTTGTCCTGTCCTAGTATTATTCCCTTCCCCGTAGTTAGTTTAAATATGTTCCTGTTTTTGTCATGTCAAGTGCATTTGTAATAGATCTACTGCTGGTAAAATACAAGCTGAATTGCTTGGATAAATACCATCAAAACTGTATAACTATTTGTTCTCAATATAAGAAATATGTAAAGAAAAGGGTGATCTCAAAATGGAATAAGTTGGATTTGGAAAAGATTGCGCAAACTAAATATTCTAAATGGTTTGTAAATAATTCGCCTAAGTTTAACTATAAATCCTGTTTAGACATGTTAGAGGATCCTTCTCTGCACAAGCTGTACATGAGAGCAAAACTAGAATTATTGGTTAGTCATATATTGAGAGTTAGATATGGTAAATATGTAATAGAAGCGAACTGTCTTTGTCAACAGGTGGGAATTGAAAATTTGTCACATACAGTATGTTGTGGGACTGTACATGGTACAGTAGTCAAAGAAAATATTAGCTTAGCTGTTTTATTAATAAAAGTGATCAGTGTGATAAAAGGGAATTAACTTTAATTATTATGACTACAGAAGATGAATGGACTATTAAGAGAATGGCTATCTATTTTTTAATGATAACAAAAGTTAGAAAGAGAAAGATAGCTCAATTGATTGTCCAGGGCTAAAAACATCTGTCTCTAATTTCAGTGAATGTCCTGATCTTAAATATGCACGTGCAAGCTAAATATAATCTTTTTATGAATTCATATTGCACTGAAGAATATTTATATCGATACCAAAATGTATTGTATTGATTGTAATTTATTGTAATTCTTTCTTGTGTACTTCTTTGCTGATTTTATGCTTTTGTAATCGCTTGTATCACTCAATAAACAACTTTTTTACTACTACTAATAGATCTACTTAATATGCACTTTCCAGCTTATTGAAGTGTAAACCATCCCTTTAATGCAAATGACTCTGTTCCTTATGAGATTCCAAATGTTTAGAAAATCTATTCCTTCCTGTCTTGCTCTATATTCCAATCTTACATTAATTCTCTGTATAGTTTTATTTTCTCAGGATGACATTTCTGTACAGGTAAAATTTCCAAGATAACTGCTCTAGCCCCTGTATCCTTGATAAGTTTTCCAACTTCCATTAAATCCTGAACTATCTCTTTCTCATGCTCTTTCCCCAGATCATTTGTCCCTGCGTGCACTACTACTGTTTTGTAACTTATTTGGTTTGTAGTCTGCATTTTAGTTAGGATGTTTTTTATATTCTGTATTATAGCCCCTGAGAGGCTACAAACTTCTTTATTTTCTTTATCAGATTTGCAAATCTGTCACAGCCCTGTAGCATAGAATCGGCTATTACCAATTCTAGCTTAATTTTGCCATCTTGATGATTGTATTCTATTTTAGAAGTTGAATCCATGTTTTCATTGTCCTGTGTTGTACTTTCTGCTTGATCTGCTAGAACAGAAAATCTGTTTCTGGATACAATCTCAATATTTGATATATTTCCCAGTGCCCTTCTTTTTTTTTGGCTGTTTTTTTTTTTGTTTACAGTATCCCATAATCTTTCACCGACCTCCTGTGACACCTGATTTTCATTGATAGTTTCTGAATTAGTTCCCTCCCCTGCCAGTTTCCTCTTCTCCATTTGTGCTTTGTTAGGTATATCTTTGCCAACTGATACCTTTTTTAATGCCATTAGCTCAGTTTTCATTTGTTGTTTGTTGAGCTCCATATATTTGGTGTACGTGGAATTTATCCATCCCGCGTCCATTTACTCTGCAACATACATATTGCAGCAACAGCATTTAACTGATGAACCAGTGCTGTGTAATATGTCTAAAAGATGTTCACTTGGAAATATAATTTTAATTACCTTCTCCCTTTAATGTTTATTCAGCAATCAAGGTTTAATTTAATTATCACTTACTGTGGTGCCCTGATAGAGTGAATTTTTATTTATTTATTTAACTTTCAGCTTAACACCTTTGAGTCAATGGCTCTTTTATATAGGTTCCACATTGAGAGACAAATACAGACAATTATCAATACAGATAAAACATTGAGCACATCCAGTACAAGTAATCAAGCAAAGGCAAGTACAGTACAGGTATACAGGAAGGTAATATGAACAGCACAAATAAAACATTAGGTAAGTACTCTATAAGTACGCAAGCAAGACAAACAGTACGAGTAAACAGAGAGGTAATATGAATTTCAGGTAACCAATACCAAGTGATTATTTACCTAATGGAGGTAGGAGAGTCAGGGTAAACTTGAAAGGCAAATATCTAGGAAGAGTGTAAAATGGAGTGTAAGAGTGCACAACAAGGGTAAAGGCTGGTGAGAGGTAGATATTAGTAGGGAGGGAGGTGCAGCCAGAAGGCCTTGTCAAGAGAAGAGGGGGAGGATGCGGTGAGAGGCATCAACTGTGGTAAGTGCCAGGGCCAAAATGAAAAAAAGAAAAAAAAAGGCCAGCAGGGGAGATTGTTTGGCCAGGACAGCTTAGTTGGATGGGGGGTAAGTTACAAATAAAGTTGGCAGAGGGTTGGCAGGGGAGATAAGAGAACATGTTAGGGCAGCTTGGGCTAGTGGGAGTAGGAAAGATGAGCCAGGATATGTATAGAGAGAGAAAGGGGCTAGGTAAACAGGCACAGGAGGCAAGGGCAACAAGATGTTCACTGAGCTTCTGTTTGAAAAGGCCAAGTGTGGTGGAGTTTGAAACCTCACTGGGTAGAGAATTAAACCCTTTAGGAGCTCTAAAGGCAAAATATCACTGTCCTTGGAATGTGAGACATTGGGGAACTTGTAGCATGTATGTATCTGAGCTTCTGGTGTGACAGATGTTATTGGAAGGACTGAGAAGATTCTGCACTCCAGTTGGCAGCAGACCAAGGGAGGCCTTCTTTACAGTGAGGGAAGTGTGATAAAGTATCTGACCCTGCAGGTGTAACCAACCAGGCCCAAATCCTCAACATCCACAGCAGACACGGCAGACACACATGTCTCTGCATGCATCTTCACATGCTAGCCTTGCTCTTGCTCACCCCACTTGCAGAGGGGAGAGAATTTATATAAAACCTGACTCAAAAGTCACTGCATGGTCGGACTGCACCCTCTGAGGTTTATTTGTTTCTCCAAAACTAAAATTAGGTTTGTGGGCTAAAATATTCCTTTCTGCAGCAGGAGAACTATATAGCAAAATATTTCAGTCACAGCTTGGTTGTTGTTTAAAAATGTAGTTTTTGATTTGCAGGTCCGCAAACTACAAACCCCACTTACCTCTTGTTGGAGCCTCTAGTAACTATAGAGACACCAACGCTCACATCAGCCACACATATAGAATACGAATTTAATAAAACACACAGCAACACTATTTGGAGCCTGTCTCATGACACTATTGTCATCTCACAGGTCAGCAGCAAAACCAGCAAATACTTCATTTCATGGAGTGGTGAAAACTTATATAAAACCTGACACGGAAGTCACTCCATGGTCAGACTGCTCCCTCCAAGGTTTATTTGTTTCTCCAAAGTTAAAATTAGGTTTGTGGGCTTAAATATCCCTTTCTGCAGCACGAGAACTATATAGCAAAATATTTCAGCCACAGTTTGGCTATTGTTTAAAAATGCAGTTTTTGTTTTGCAGGCCTGTGAACTACAAACCCCACCTACTTCCTGTTGGAGCCTCTAGTAACTATGGAGACATCAACGATCCCACCAGGTGCACATGTAGAATAAGAGTTCCATAAAACACACAGCAACACTGCTGGAGCCTGTCTCATGGCACTACGGCTGTATCACAGATCAGCAGCAAAACCATTCACCAAAATGACAATGCTGTTTATCCCAAGTTATGGCCTCAACATTTTCCTGGAGTGGTAGTGGCAGGTACATGATAGATCCCTTCAGTGACATTATGTGTTCTTTCTTTGGCATGTTTTTGAGCTTCATGTTCAGTCTTGTTTGGAATGGTTTCATTGTTTGGATCAGAATCTGCCCAAACAAGTTCCAGCAAGCAATCTGTGGTTGTCACATCTGTCTTCATGTTGTTTAAAACAGCTCTCAGAGGTAGCACATCTGCTTTTATCTTTCTGAAACAGTAGAAACAGATATGCACTATTTCATCTGATGCAAACTTGCTCTTAAGTAGCAAGTATGCAACCAAATATTTACTTTCGTTGTTTGTGAATTATAAAATAGGTGATTACATGACACACATTCAAATTCAAATTGTTTTCTGTTTGCCAGCTCAAAGGTGGCTATCTCACTCCAAAATTTGTCAATTAACTGTGTTTCTGTTACTGTAATATAACCAGCAATTTGATCCGCATCCTGAATTGAGACTTCATCAGAAGGTGCATTATTTCTTTGCCATTCACAAATAAAAGCTACGGCAGTGTCCATGTCACCTTCTGTCAAGAAAAGATCTAGGCATGCAAATTTAGTGACAGCACTCCTAATCCAGTACATTTCAGACACAAATTGGCATAGTCCTGTATTATGCACCACAATTGTGTGTATGTGGTGGAATACGTTGTCACAAGCTCCTATGTGCAAACATACCAACTAGTGACTGATCAAACCATTGTGAGATCTAATTGGGCATTTGTCTATGTTTTGCTTCAGTTTGTATTTTTGGTTAGTCTTTGTGATGATGAAAAGATTGATGAAGTTCTTTACTTCATCAAATGACTTTTGTTTAACATTACATGTGTCATCACATGTCTATGTGAAACACCGTGTCTTGCTTTGTTCTGCTGAATAGTCATTCTCTTCCTCCACCTTATGTGAATCATGCTGTTCAACTGATGACAAAACACTGTGGGTTTTGCAGCTTCAGCAATACTGAAAGCTACTTGCTTACTGTGTGAATGGTATGTTTCTTCCTAAGAAATGCCTCACTGCTCACTGTGCAGTCAAGACCCATCAAGGATGAGGCAGAAGTTCCCTCTGTTCAGATTTAGGAACTCCTGCAATTTCATTTTAATCTGGAATTTTTTTTTCTTTAATTCATCTATTCATCTAGTCATCATCTGTGACCACAAACATGATCAGAGGTTTACAGCCATACATACAAATTGTTTCACTCTGAGACATAATTTCGTAATCTCTATTTTATACAAATTTTCTTACCCTTATGTCTCATTGTGACAGGTACGATGCACTCTATTTTCACTTTTGTAGACAACATCTTAAAGGGACACTGTCAGCTTTTCCCCTCCATTCTGTGTGAAATGTGAGCCTTGTGCCTCTAGGCACATAATTAAACAACTGTTTCAGTAGAGTGCCCCTATAGATTGCAAAAGCCACCAGTTTGCCTCATTTTTTAACTGTGATAATATTTCGATTTAGGAGCATCCCGTCTGAAATACTGTACTCACTGGAAGCAGCTGTTCACTCAGGACACACGTCTGCCACCAAGTGCTCTCCTGATATGGATTTTTTACTAAACATAATGGACAAATGAGTTTGTGCATAAGCTTTCCTAATACGGAATCAGTCCCGACATATTAGACTTGAAAACAAGCAGTAGTATTGCCACAAAATGCTTTTAAAAAGTGCCTCCGAAATCACGTTCATGCGCAAAGAGCAACTGAAGTGAGATCTCACGCATGCGCAAGAGCGTGGTCGTCTGGCGCAGTGAACGCTACTCGGAGGCACCTTTTAAAAGCATTTTTGTAAGGCAATACTACTGCTCATTCCAAGTCTAATATGTCGAGACTGATTCTGTATTAGGAAAGCTTTTGCACAAACTCATTTATGTCCATTATGTTTAGTAAAAACCATATCGGGAGCGCTTTGCAGATGCGTCCTGAGTGAACAGCTGCTTCTGGTGAGTACAGTATTTCAGACGGGACGCTCCTAAATCGAAATATTATCACAGTTAAAAAATGAGGCAAACTGGTGGCTTTTGCAATATATAGGGGCACTCTACTGAAACAGTTGTTTAATTATGTGCGTAGAGGCTCAAGGCTCACATTTCACACAGAATGGAGGGGAAAAGCTGACAGCGTCCCTTTAAAATAAGTAGCTCTACTATAATGGATGGGAGCTGCATAGACATTTTTTTCTTTGGTTTCATTTGCTGCTTGCTAATACATGTTTTTCCTTTTGTTTTACTCTATCAATTTTCTTATGGTTTTTTTGTGTGACAAAGTTTAGATTTGTAGCCATATCTGATATGTTTCTTTGTTTTCTTTGTTTGTGGAAAGTCACATGCATCACTTGTTGAATGAGACATAGTATGTGGTACTGCACTATCAGCTTTGTAAGGCATGCCATGTCTAGCAAAGTAACTTTTGTGTCTTTTCAAAGTGCAAGCACATTGTTGCGTAGGCATTTTCCTTGTCATTGAAACTGCAGTAACAGAATTCTAATCCAGTTTAGTATCTATGAAAAGAAAGAAAGAAAAAAAAGGAGTACAGTGTTTTCAAACTTTTTTGGGGGGGTCAACACATGGTGTTCCTTTAAGAACATAAAACATACTGTTTACTTACAATGTAATCAAAGAGAAGCATTTAACAATGTTAAATACTGTGACTACACATTACGAAACATTCTCCATCATAAATATTATAATAATCCACATGGCAATATGTTTGTTAGTTTTTTTGCCATTTTGCATCATTTTATTGGGAAAATTAAATGTTTCTTTCATGAGCTGATTTATTCTGCTTTGAGCCAATGATTCTTCTTTCATGAGGTGTTCACAAAAGAAGAATTTTGCCTCACAAAAGAGATTGTTTTAAAAATAGGAAAAGAAATCTGTAGACCAATAGGAATGCAGTTCTGAGGTCATGACAGAACAAGAAGATGACCGTCTTGCTGAGGGAGACAGACAAGACCATTAGCTAATAATCAGTACTGCCCACATATTTCTTTTCTTTTTTTACGAACATACGTACAAACATACAAAATTTGCCAGAAGATAAAGGCCTAGAGGACTATCAAGTCTGCTCAAATGTGCATCTAGCACCCCTTATTCTGCAGCTGCCCCTCCTCCACCCTTCTCCTTCATTAACCCTCCCCCTTCTCCTGTCCCATCTTCATTTGAAGTAGTCCACTGTTCTGCTGCATACACTTCTGCAGGTAACGCATTCCACCCAAACACCACTCTCTCTGTAAAAAAGTCCTCCTCATCTCCCTCCTGAACCTTCCTTGCTCCAGTCTCATATCACAGCCCCTGGTGGCCCTCCCCTCCCTTACTTTGAACAGCCCCTCTGTACCCATCTTGTTTATTCCTTTCATGTATTTAAAGGTTTCAATCATGTCACCCCTGTCTCTTCTCTCCTCCAGTGAGTACATGTTCAACTCCTTCAACCGCCTCTCATATGATAAGTCCCCCAGCCCTTTAATCATCTTTGTCACCCTGCGCTGCACCCCTTCCAGTAACTTAATGTCCCTCTTCAGATACGGGATGCCAGTACTGCACGCAGTACTCCAGGTGTGGTCTAACTAATGACCTATACAGTGGCAGAATCACCTCCTCCCTCCTCGAGGATATACCCCTTGCAATACAACCCAGCATTTTGTTGGCCTTTGCAGCTGCCTTCCTACAGTGTGCTGAGTTGTTCATTGACCCTGTAATGAGCACACCCAGATCCTTCTCCTCCTCTGTCTGGGCTAGCTGCACTCCCCCTAGCTGGTAACTCCTCCTTGGGTTCTTCATCCCAAAATGCAGCACCTTGCACTTTTTGGCATTAAAGCCCAGTTGCCAGGTGTCTGACCAGGTTTCAAGCTTTGCCAGATCATCCTGCAACCCCTGCCATCCCCCTAGGTCATCCACCACTGCACCAACCTTGGTATCATCAGCAAACAGACTGATTTTGCTCTTGATGTCCCATGATATGTCTGCAATGAATATCCCAAACAACACTGGTCCCAACACTGAGCCCTGTGGGACACCGCTCATCACTGCCCTTGGGTGTGAGAGCTCCCAACCCACCACCACCCTCTGTTGCCTTCCCTGCAGCTAGTTTTCTACCCATCTCACCAGCTTTCCACCCAGCCCTGTGCCTAATAACTTCCTTCCCAGCCTTCCATGTGTCACTGAGTCGAATGCCTTACTGAAGTCCAGATACAGGACATCCACTGCATGGCCCCTGTCGAGTTGCCTAGTTACCCAGTCATAGAACTTGACCAGGTTGGTTTGGCAGGATCTGCCACATATGAAGCCATGCTGTCTGCTGTCCTGTAGTCCTTTGGCCTCTAGGAGGGCCACCAGCCTCTCCTTCAGGATAATCTCCATCAGCTTACCCACGATGGATGTGAGGCTCACTGGTCTGTAGTTTCCCGGTTCATCCTTGGGGCCACTCTTGTGGAGTGGCACCACATGAGCCATCCTCCAGTCCTGAGGTACACACCCTGAATGTAATGAGGCATTAAATAGGTCTGCCAAAGGTCCTGCAAGGACCTCTGCCAGCTCCTTCAGTACCCTGGGGTGGAGGCCATCTGGGCCTGGCGCCTTGTCCACCCTCAGTGCCTTCAAACCCTCTCGAACTCTGCCCTCCATGATTTCCCCATCTGTCACCACTTCCCCCCCACTTCCCCCCCTGCTTCTGCCATTTCTCCCACCTTGGGTGTCACCCCCCTCTTCTCTTTAGTAAATACAGGCAGAAGTACTCATTTAGTGCTTCTGCCTTATCGTACCCTGCTACCAAACCCCCTCCTTCCTAATCCTTACTATGTGTTCCTTACAGTTCCTTTTCTCCTGATGTACATAAAGCCCTTCTCCTCCTTCTTAATGCCTTGTGCCAGCCTGAGTTCCATAGATGCTTTGGCTCCCCTTACTGCCCTTGTCACCTCCTTCGATTCTGTCAAGTACTCCTTTCTGTCCTCCCCTCCTGTTTTCTTGTACTTCCTAAAGGCAGCTCTTTTACTCCTTACCTTTTCCATGACCTCCTTGCTCAACCAGCTCAGTTTCTTAGCCCTAGCCTTCTTGCTCTGGGCTTTGCAGCAGGTTTTGGTTGCCTCCACTATCCCCAGCTTTATGAGCTCCCACCTCTGGTTAGTATCCATACTAGATTGAATTCTGGCCAGGTACCCTTTTACCACTTCCCCCATCCTCCCAAAGTCAGCCATCCTGAAGTCCAGCACTGTTGTGCCAGATTCCACTTCTTCCTTGCCCATATCCAATGTGAGCCATACTGAGTGGTGGTCACTCCCTGACAGCGGTTCCTCCACTGTAAGTTCTCTCACAAAGTCCCCATTTGCCAGCACAAGGTCAAGGGTATTCCGTAACCTGGTTGGTTCACTGACCATTTGCAGCAGGAAGCTGCCCTGGAAGGCATCCAGCAGTAGCTGCTCCCTTCTGCTCCTGGTTGTTGGGGTGCTCCAGTCCACTCCTGGCATGTTGAAGTCTCCCACAATCACCACACTGCCCTTCTCGCAGGTCCTCCTGATCTGTCCAACTAGTTCTCTGTCTAACTTCTCCGTCTGAGATGGTGGCCTGTACACCACTCCCATTCTAAGAATCCTAGTCTTGAATCCTGGATTTGCACCCAAAGTGACTCCATACTACCCTCCTCCCCTTCCTCCCTTACACACTTCAGTCCTTTCTTCACATATAGTGCCACTCCCCCTTCTTTCCCAATCACCCTGTCCCTACAAAATAACCTGTACCCTGGTACAGACAGGTCCCAGTCATTATAATGGGTGGCCCATGTTTCCGTGATGGCTGCAATGTCCACCTCTCCCTCTGCCATGAGAACCTGTAACTCTGCAGTTTTTCTCCCAAGGCTCCTAGCATTAAGGGTAACCACCTTCCATCCTTTTCCCCCCTTCCATCCTGCCCTCCTTTCCTAGCATCACCAATTGTACTTGCCATTCGTCCTTTGTCACTGTTATGGGGGGTAAGTTCATATGATTTCCCAACCTGCGGTCTCTGCATATCTCTTCCCCAACTGCCACCCCCCACTCCTAGTTTAAATTCCCAACTTCCTCTATATACTCTTCCATCCTCTGTTTCAACACTTTCTTTCCCTCCTCACTCAAGTGTAGTCTGTCCTTGGCATAGAGACTACTGTCCTGCCAGGTCCCTCCCCACCCCCCTAACAGCCCATACCCTTTAGCACAACACCAGGTTTTTAGCCATCCATTAAATTCCTCTATTCTCAGCTTTCTTGTTGTGCTTGCCTTTGGCACGGGAAGTATCTCTGAAAAAGTTACTGATCTTCCTGCCCCCTCACATAATTGTGCTACTTCCTCAAACCTCCTCTGGACTATATCTACTGTCTTATCAGCCATGTCATTTGTCCCAAGATGTATAATTAAATGAGGCTTGTCCCTACCCCTTCTAGCATATTTCAGAACAGACTGTCCCACCCTTTCTGCTGTCATTCCTGGCATGGCCCCCAGCCAAATGCGACTATGCCTCTCCCCCTTGCTACCCCACCTAACTCCTCTTAGTATTGAGTCCCCCAGCACTAAGATTCCACCCCTCTTACTCCTACTTGCTTCTGTTCATCTCCCTCTCTCATTTCCAGCTCCTCTTCTTCCTCCTGCACATTATTTCCCCTTTTACCCTGTTGCAATTCTCCCAGCAGAACTTCCCACTCCAGTTTGGTCCAGGCATTTATCAATTACTCCTCTAATTTCATCATTTCCCTCCTCCACTTTCTTCCTCTCTAGCAGTGCACAGCTGTTTCTGAAGACCCTTCACAAATGCCCGCTCCCTCTCTCTTCATAGTAACCTGTTCTCTCCTTTCCACTCCATGACTTTTGCCACTTCTTCACCTCCCCTCACAAGTCCCTATCTCCTCCTTCCATTTGTCTTTTGTCTCCTGACCTGGTTTCTCCGGCAATCGTTCTTCCTAGCCTGGGCCCCTTTGTCTCTGCTTCTCTTCTTCTGACCCTCTCCTCACCACTGTTGGCTTAAATTGCCTTCCCTCATCTCCCCTTCTTCCTCCTGCCAGTATTGGGCTAAACCCACCCCCAATCTGCCTTGCCTGTCTTAGTTCCTCCTGCAGACCCTCAATCTCCTTTCTAAGTTTTTCTATGTGGTTGCACACTAAACATCCTCCCACACTCCAGGTAATGTTTAGAAAGATTGGTGTACCGCAGTTGTTGCAGCCTACCACCCTACCCATTGCTGTCATTGCCCACCAGTGACCCCCACCCTTCCAGATGCAAGATACCAAACACTCCCCCAAGTCTTCCCTCTCCTCCCTCTATCATTGCAAAACATTTTCTTTATTTCCCTTACCTCCTTTGTTGCACATGTTTAAATATATTGAGCAACTGCTTTTTATATTCCTATCCTTCCTATCCACACTAAAAAAGAGACTTTAAGTAGCCATTGCACAACCTTCTTCAAACTCCTACTCCTCCTTTTCCCAATGCAATATCAATGCGAAGAAGTAATAATGAAAGCTCCTAGATTTGCATTTACTTCCCTTCCACTGAGAGAGCAGTCACCTCTTCACCTGCTGCTGTTCCTTTTTAAGACTTTAAAGTTATACATTGAAGAAATAAAGTGTGATCCTAGTACATGACATGCTAGTTTCATGCAATATGTAAGTTTCAGAAGAGCAGGTCATATATTTGACTTGCAATTTGCTAAGTTGTAAATACAAAGGCCATCCATTCATATATTTTTTTCTTCTTTTGAGACTCAGCATTCTTCTTATGTGAGCAGCTCATGAAAGAAAATCACTAAAGAAGATCATCTCATGAAACACGAATATGGAGTCATGAAAGAAGAGTTTTAAAACATTGTAAAACTGTAAGAAATGTTTCCCTGACTTATAAAAAACAGAAATCAAGAGGTTTAAATGGCAGAATTGTGGGAAACCCAAACTATGCAAACAGTTATATTAACTACAAAGAAATACAACTTCAATTTACACCACATGGGTTACTAGTTTTGCCACATACATACATACACAATTTGCAATTCAAATTTTATTGTTTGGCTTAAAAAAGCTGTCAACAAATATTAAAAGTGACAGACACATAGAAAATACACCTTGAATACAATTTATACATAGATACATTTTACATTTTTCTTTCTTATAAAAAAGGTTTAACAATTTTTTAAATACAAAGTGAAAAAGTAGATATATTTCCTTACCCTATAACAGGTCTATCAAATTTCTACTCACATTTAAAATCCAGCTTATTATTTCCAGTAGGTATAAAGGTATTCACTTACATCTTTAAAATCCCATCACACTTAATGTGGGGCTAATTCTTTTTTTTTAATTTAATCTACTACTATAAATAATTTGACAAGTTTAATTATAGTCCATTCATCATGGGTATGCATTAAAATGAGAGTCAAAGTTTCTATATCTGTGTAATATCCATTGTTAATAAAAGAACCTAACCAATATAGCTGCGCTTCCGCATACCAAGCACAGTGCCACATTACCTGGATTAGGTCTTCCCTTCCTCCAATTGCACAGCTGCAGTTTTTGTTATCAATATTTTTATATCTACATCTTAATACACTATCAAATTGTTTACATTTATATATTGTAAAAATTATCCACATAGTAAGTTCACTAAGTATATCTAAATAAGTCTTATATCCAAATTCAAAATTATTTTTAGCAAACCATTTGAATATTATTAGTTTTTAATTAATTCCAGATCTTCCTTATTCCAAAATTTTTCTATTTTCCTGGTGACACACTTTTTATATTTTTCAATTATTAATATTCCATTTTCTTCATGGCTTGCTAACATCTCTCATTTATATTCTGTGCAATTTTAGGAAGCCAATATCCACGGGAATAGCCCGTCTGCAGCCATGTCTGCTTTTCTTTCAGACACATAACCGAAATTCCATGTGCTGGAAGTCTTGTTAATCTAATCCAAAAATTGATCTGTCTTATTGCACATAGTGCTCTAACATCTATTAGTCCCAATTCAGATCTAATATATGGTGCAGGGCACGATTGTCTTACATTCATTATAGTCCTTAGTTGTTTAAAAAGGGGCACTGCAAGCTTTTCCATATGTGTAGCTTCCCACACTTCAGTTCCATAAATAATTGTGCTTCAAACTTTGATTTTATTGCTATTATTAGTGGTTTAATAATTAGTCCCCCATATTTTTTATTAAAACTTATGAGAGCCATCATATTTTTTAACACTTCCAGACATCTCTGAAATTGACAATTCCATCGACCATTTTCACCGAATACAACCCCAAGACATGTATATGATTTCACAATATCAACTTTTCCTCCTGATAGAGTCCATGTACCCTTCTTCTTCCTGCTATTTGGGCTAAATATAAGAATTTTAGTTTTAGTTAAATTAATTTTAAGTTTTAATTCTCTAGATTTATCTTCTAATAATTCAAGTTTGTCCTGTATTCCTTTCTTAGTAAAGGGAAAGAGTACAAGATCATCTGCGTAGGCAAGAACTGCACAGTATTGGTTTAATATTTTTGGTGAGTCTAAATTGTGAATTGTTAGGTCAATTAGCAGATCATTAATATAAAAAGCAAAAAGCAAGGGTGCTAAAACACATCCTTGCCTAACACCTCTATTGATCTCAAATTTTGCAGAAAGCTGTCCTGTCATGCCCATTCTTACCTGTGCCCAGGTGTTACTTTATAGAGTTTTAACTATATTTATCAAATCTATGCTAATACAATATTTTATTAGTTTTTCCCATAATACCTTTCTAGATATGGTATCAAAAGCCATTGAATAGTCCACAACAGTTACATACAATGATTGTTTTCTTAAGTGAACATATTTCAATTAAATTTGACAAAATATAAATATTATCCATAGTTGAATAATTGCTTCAGAATTGTAGATTGGAAAGGGGATAGGTCTCCAGTTCATGGACTGCTACACTAAGTGTATTAAGTATTATTTTAGAGAAAATCTTAAGAATGTTATCTAGTAAACGAATCGGGTGGTACATTGTTGGATCATCCTTCCATCCTTTTTTATGTATCGGAACTATGTGTGTTCCTTTCCAAGTGTAAGGATATTTATTATCTTGTATGCATTTATTATATAATGCAGTTAATATTTTGCTCCATAATCCTGCATTACATTGATAAACTTTGGCTAGTATGTTATCTGGCCCTGGTACTTTTTTGGTTTTTAGTGAGTTTATAGCAAGATATACTTCTATATTGGTTATTCTTATGTCTTGAGTTACATTAATTTGCAGGATGTCATCATCTTTCTCATCCAAATCCCTTAAAAGTTGTGAGAAATAAGTTAACCATTCTTCCTCAGCTAGGTATACATCCATATCCTCTTTATAATTGGTTGTACCTCTAGCCACTAAATGCCAGTATCATTTCTGATCTTTATTTACAATTACTTTCTGCATTTCATTCCAACAACCTTTAAAGAAATCTTCTTTTTTCCTTTTAAGTAATAATTGATATTATTTTTTGGTGTGATTAATAAGGCTCAAAAGATTCTTACCTTTGTATCTCATATATATTTTTTTGCCTTCTTAGTATCTTTTTATATTTAAGACATTCATCAACATACCATCCTATTTCCTTCCTTTATTAATGTTAACAGTATGTTTTAAAGTAGTCCTTATTTCTTGAAAAAATGAGTATAGTTTTGTGAATAATTGGTCAAGACTATATTCACTTAAAGATTCAATATTTTATATTAGAAATGAATTCTTAACTATATGTGTAATATTCAAATGTGAATCTAATTTCCAAATTATTTTTTTTATTAGTTCTGATCTCTGTTCTAAATGATTGTTGCATTAAAGGAACAAGGTTGCTTTTCTGTAAGTTACTTTTCAAAACAACTGGGAGATGATCACTTTCTGCTCTAGGGTGTTATATTTAAGCTTTTCCACATATCAGGAGTACCTGTCCAGAACATGAAATCGATTAGAGATGCTCCCCTAGGAGAAATATAAGTACATTCCCCCTCAAGTTCTCCACTGAGTCTACCATTTAGGGGTATAGGTTGCATTCTTTCAAAATTATAATCAGTTCCACACCTGCTTTATTAATTATTTTGTCCTTTGTTACCCTTTTGTTCCAATAGTATGGGGCTACCATCGTTTGGAAGAAGGCATTGTCTCCCAGACTATCATATGCACCTATACATGCATTTAAATCAAGAGCTTGTAGAATTTCAACATCCAGATATCTAATCCTGGTGTCAATTAATAGGTTCCTTAGTTCTTCCCATATATGTATCTTATACATTGGAGACCTCTCTGGAGGACTATATCCTGTCACAACCAAGAAACTTTAACTCTCATAATACAATAAAGTAATTATAAAATATTCACTTACAGTAATACATTTTACCAATGTAATATTACTTAAGTTTACATACATTGCTAATCCTCCAGAATTCCTGCCTTTTTTTGAATTTCTAGTACCTGGAATATGTATTAATTGAAAACCATTTATTTTGATCAAGTCTGAGGCATCATGCCATGTCTTCTGGAGTCAAATAACATCAAATATTGAAATAAAATCTATCCAATGCATATCCTGGATCTTTTCCTTAATTCCTGCAATATTCCATGTGGTAAACTGTAAATATTCAGCATTACTAAAAGTGGAGGCTAAAGTAGTTATAGTAGACTCTGAATGTGGTTGAACTTTCATATCTTCTTCTAAGGGTCAATCCTCATACCCTGCTAGGAAATGTAGTTTGTTCCTAGCTCTGTCACCGACTATTTTTTGTGATTCAGATATATCATCCAGCAAATTGGTCTCTATTAAGTTCAACCCCATAGAGTCCAATATAGGCACCTTCTCCAAGATTTGGTTAATTATTAGTTCATTTTAAACTGCAATGTTAATTTGAGTGCCCATTCCAACCCGTTCTACAGTGCTGATTCCGTCCCTACCTATTTGTACTTGCAAGAAATTTTTGAAGTGGCTGCATAATTCCCTGCTTAATTTCCAATTTGTTTCCTTATATAAGTCATTAAGTCCAAAAAGAGTAAGTCCAATAGATTTCTGTTCTTGCAGCTTCATTTGCAGTTGAGCTTTATTAAACAAATGTCTATTGGGAAAAGTAACTACAAAATCTTGTTCCCTGTTTAGGGGAACATTTAGACAAATATAATTCACTGTCCTAGGTGATTCAATATACAGTAAATATCTAATAGCATTGCTGTGTGGTTACCCATATTTTTAATCTCAATAATTTCAGCAGGGTTGATAGATATATCTAATACTGCCTTCAATTTTTCTGCCATTCTAAACACCTGGCACTCGTCTTCTGCTAGGAACCATCCTGTAGGGGCCAAAATTCTAATTAATGGAGCACTATATGCAAGGCCACTGATTTACGGTGAATAAAACAATGAAATTCCATTTTCAACACTTCAGATTCTGGAATTGCACCGGTGATTGTTACTCTAATTTCCGGATTTTACCGGGATTCTGCTATCATTCTTTTAGTATGTCCATAAATAATCAGAATTAAAGAAAGCTTAATATACAGAGCCTTAAATAAAGCAAACTGAAACTAGTACAGGAAGGAATTATAAGAAAAATACAAGTTTTGTAGATTTACTGATCTGATATAAAATGCCAGATTCCATGAAATCTTTGTTTTTACCAGTGTTCAGGCAGCCCTAATTCCGGAATTTTACCAGGTTTTCTGGTAAAAACCAAAAAACAGTGGCCTTGACTATATGTAATCTCTTTTAGTTTAGGAATACTTATATTGGGCTCAATTCTAGTAGAAGTAATACTGAATGAGCAAATATCCGTGAGTGGTAAAATACCTAGATCTCTGGATACCAGGGGTTCAGCGTACTTGTTTTCACTAATTTCACCATTAGGTTGGTTCAAGTGTTCCAGCTCTTTATTAAGTAGTGCAACTTCTTTTTGTAAGTAATTCAGTTGAACTCCTAACTTATCATTAATTCCTTTTCCTAGGTCTATCTGTCCCTCCTGCTCAGAAGAGTCCTTGCATTTTAATGACTTCTGTTGTGCTGTCTTTGATTGGTGCTTATTGGGGATAATAGGTGGCATCTTAATTAATTGGCTTAATAGTTTTCCTGGAGAAATATAGTAACAAGTCAAGGGTTCAAGTATCAGTTCAAGAATCAAAGAGCCAACAGCCACTTTGTTAATTTCTTCTGTACAGAAGCAGTGTGTTATTCCACCTTGAGCCCTTGGACTAGAAAAGTAACTTCCAGTGTGAATAGTTCCAGGACACTCATTCAGAGAAAACTCCAATTCAATGTAATGTGTTTGCCATCTAAAAATTAAAAACAGGAATAGAAAAAATTTTTTTAAAAATAAGTAAAATCTATCCCAAATCAGGAATATAGTAGTTGATAGGTACTGATTGCTTGAATCAGTAAATAGTTAATAGTTAATAATTAACCATCAAATATCCTTTCTAAACTTCCCAATTATCAGTTTATTCTTCCAATCAATACCTCAGTAATCCTTGGGGAAATGGTGAATGGTGGGTGGGAGAGTTTGAGAATAACATTTGTATTTCAGTGAATCCAAGAGGTCTAAAAGTCAGAGCTCATCTATATCAGAAAATGCAGGGAAATGTTATCAGTTACTCAAAAACAAACTTACCACTGTATCAGTTGCCACAGGCGGTACATCACATTTTCATATAGTGGTAAAAAAAAAAACATACACATGGAAAATCACCTAGCTCTGGCTCTCACTTTAGTTGGAAAAACCAGCTTGTCTTGGTTAGGTGTAACTCCTCGAGGTATAGCTGGAAAATGAAAAAACTGAGTCAGAACCTCCGTATATCTAATACCAGCTATTGAGAAGTCTAAAAGCCACCAGGACGCAATGGATACTTTGATCAGAGTGCACTGTGCCACATTAAATGCCACACATGAGCTTTTTTAGTTCTAAAAACCATGTGATCCTATGTGCCCAGTTGACCAATCAATGAGTGCTGTGGGAGTTTAAAAAAAATGATGGAATACAATAAAATATATATATATATATAAAAAAACTAGTATAAACCTAGTGTAAACCTCATAAACTATAATGTAGAAGGATCCTCAGATCCACAGATCAGTGCAAACACCCCAATTATTCCCTCTTAACAACCGCTCTGAGTGTCTAGCATTCTGGTATAGCAGGGTAAAAGGAATAAAAAGAGCAGAGCTGGGGGAATTTACAAGTCCAGCACAAAAATCATACACATAAAATCATGTAGAGTAACTCATCGTGGCTTTAGATAGCGACATCCAGAGCTTCTGAATAGGGCCTGTATTCAGCTTGTTTCTTGGACTCAGTTGGTCTCAGTCCTGGTCATACAAACATTCAAACAAATCTCTTCCTTATTCGTTCGATTCACATGCTTTGCTGGGTTCTCTTTTTTTAACCAAATGCTTTTCCTGGTGTCTCAACTGTTGGTGATGTTGGTAATATTAATATTAATGTTAATGTCTCCCTCTCGGTAGGTTCCTCCTGTATGTGTGGTTTCTCTGCTGCCATGTGCACTCCGCAGTGCTTTCTTCCTGTCTCTCCGAGGTGGGCTACTCCTCCACAGCACTCCAAGCCTACGGGGAAAAAACAAGACGAACAGCAGAGGGGCCACACAGGACTGGCCACACAAGTCGGCCCGGAAAGAACTGCAAATTAGACAGGTATGATGAACGTGAATGATGGCATACCTTTTCTAAGTAAAAAGAAAGCCTTTTGCAGTTCCTGCTTCACTCACTACTCCTCAGCTCATTACCGTGTGGCAGCCATCCTAGAAAATTGCCAGGAGATACAGGCCATATGGTCTATCTAGTCTGCTCGTATGTGCAGCACTTCAGCCCATCAGACTACAGCTGCCTCCCATTAACTCTTCCTTCCCTCTACTTCCCCCATATGTACTTTCCCCTTACATTTGTCCCACCCCCTCTTGAAGCACCCCACAGTCTGCACTGATATGAGTTGTTCAGGCAATGCATTCCACTCTGTTACCACTCTTTCTGTGAAGTAGTGCCTCTTCCTTTCCCTCCTGAATCTGTCCCCCTTTAACTTCAGGGAGTGGTCTCTGGTATCTCTTCCATTCTGGAGAGTGAACCCACCATGGAAGCCTACTCAGTTAATTCCCTTCAGGTACTTGAAGGTCAATCATGTCCCCTCTCTCTTCTATCCTCCAGGGTATACATGTTGAGCTTTTTAAGTCTTTCCTCATAAGTTCTATCCTCCAACCCCTGGATCATCTTTGTTGCTCTTCACTGCACTGCCTCCAGGAGTTTGATATCCCTTTTCAAGTACGGGCACCAGAACTGCATGTGGTACTTCATGTGTGGCCTCACCAGGGACCTGTACGGGGGCAATATGACTTTGCTACATCTAGATGTAATCCCCATTGCTATGCACCCTTGCATCACGTCAGCCTTAGCTGCTGCCTTCCTACACTGGGCTGAGTGGTTTAACTTCCCATTCACCAGCACCCCAGATCCTTCTTCTCATTGGACATGGACAGTTTGATACCATCCATCCAGTAGCTGTATCATGGGTTTTTGGCTCTGAAATGCATCACCTTGCACTTCTTGGCGTTGAACTCAAGCTGCCAGGTGTGTGACCACTCCTCAAGTCTTGCCAAGTCCTCCTGCAGTAATTTGCCACCTTCATCCCCATCCACCTCAGCACAGATCTTGGTGTTAGTGGTGAAGAGGCTGATCTTATTCTTGATCCCAATCACTATGTCTGCAATGAAAATGTTAAACAGGACTGGTCCCAATACTGATCCCTGTGGACACCACTCATCACTGCCCTGGGCTCCAATGCTGCTTCCCCACAACTACTCTCTGTTGCCTGTCCCTCAGCCAGTTTTCTACCCATCGGGCTAGCTTCCACCCTATACTAAGATGCCTCTACTTGCAGGTCAGCTTTCCATGTGGCACTGAATCAAAGACCTTGCTGAAATCCAGGTAGACTACATCTACCACATGGCTCTTGTCCAGTGCCCTCATGGCCCAGTCAAAAAAATAAACCAAGTTTGTCTGACAGGATCTGCCAGTGACAAACCTGTACTGTCTGTCGTCTTGCAGATCCTTATCCACAAGAAACTGCACCAGCCTTTCTTTGAGGATAGATTCCATCAGTTTCCCCACAATTGTGGTGATGCTCACTGTTGTTCCCTGGTTTGTTCTTGGTCCCACTTTTGTGGAGATGTACCACATGTGCCTCTCTCCAGTCTCTGGGCACACATCCCATATTTAGTGAGGTATTGAACAGATCCACCAGTGGCTCTGCCAGGACCTCTTCCAGCTCCCTCAGCACCTTGGGATGTACCCCATCTGGTCCAGGTGCCTTGTCTACCCTCAGGGACCTAAGGCCCTCCAGCAACCTTTCCACCTTCATGACCCCATCTGTGGTTGTCTAACCCCCCCATGCCTGTTCCGCCTTTCTCTGCAGGAATGGGTCCATCCCTCTCCCTTGAGAACACTGAACAGAAGTACTCATTAAGTACTTCTGCCTTTTTGGCACCCTTGTCTACACACCCACTGCCTTTCCTGATCCTATATATTTGATCCTTGCACTTCCTCTTTTCTCTGATATACCTGAATAAATCCTTTTCTCCTTCCTTAATCCCCTGTGCTAATTTCCTTTCCCTGGCTGCCTTTGCAGTCCTGACCGCTCTGCTCACTTCCCTGAATTTCCTCACATAGTTCTCCCTATCCTCTGCCCTGTTGGCTCTCTTGTAGGTTTGGAAGGCCCTTCTCTTATCCCTCACCTTCTCTGTTACCTCTGTGGTCATCCAGCTTGAATGCTTAGTCCTTGATTTCTTTTGCTGGCTTTTGACACAAGCCTTAGTAGATTCAATCAGCCCTAATTTTATGATCTCCCATTTCTGCTCTACGTCTATGTCAGGGTAGATACCATCTATGTGTGATCTCATGCTGCTTGCAGTTACATAATATTAAGGCAGGATAACCATTATCCCACCAGTATTTCATATGGCTGGATAATGTTAATGCATTGCATTGCATGAAGTAAGATAAGAAAATGTCTAAATTTAGATTGCAGTCTGACCACCTAAGATGCCAGGCAAAAAGTTGTCATAGACTACTGTGAGAGACATACATATTTAGGATTTATGTTATTTGCAGTGTCTTTAAACAGATTTAGCATGGAAGAAAGCTTCAGTACTACAGTTTGGATTGTGGGAAGTTCACTTGTGTGAAGGGATGTGCAGTTTGCCAGGAGAAGTCATTTTGTGAATAATTTGTGACTGGAAAACTGTGATGTTCATTGGTTTGTTAAGGGAGTCATGCAATGGGAACAGCTCATGCCAAACATATGTAGATTTCTGAACAGTCTCCACAAGCCAGACATACTGGTCATCCATGTTGAATGTAACAGTTTGTGCTACAGAAGAGGTATGTATTTCATTGAAACAGCTAAATGTGATTTGGCTGAGCTAGGTGGACTGTTGCCTAAATGCAAGATTATGTATTAGGATATTACAGAACACATGATCTGGAAAGGCCAGCAATATGCTCCTGGAACTGCAAGATCATGCAGAATGGTGAACATTCAAATATCTGTTTTTTTTAATGCTGTTAGTATGCACACCATTACTCCCCTCCAAGTTAAATATTATAATGATTCACTCTTTCTAAAAGATGGTGTGCATTTTTCAGATACTGGAAATGTTATTTCCATGGAAGACTTCCAAAATAAGATCCAAAGTGTGTTGTGATGTATGTTAACAATCAATACATACACATTTGCAGTACCTTGATGCTGCCCCACAATGGCTCTTTTCAGAGCCACTTGTAGGTTGGTCAAAAATAAATAACAAAAGCATAGCACACACATAAATGAGCATTACAAATAGTTTGTAAACTAAATACGTAATAAGACACAACACAGTGGCCATGATACAATTTTTATGTACAAGACACAGCTTTATTAAGAGAAGTTGTGGAAGCCACAGTGTTCTAACACCTCTAGAAAGTGCATTAAAATCCTATGATTCCCACCCTGCATATGCTTATTACTGTTATACCATAGTGGTAAGTAGTGGGACATAAAATCTGAGTTGATACCTCCATCTGCACTTATGGAGAGTCAATGAACAGTAAGGTGTGTTGTGCAATGACATGTCTAGACTGCTTCTTGCCATTTCATAAGCACAATTTCTTCATAATGCTGTATGCAGACAGGTCATGAACAGAGAAGTGTATTGTAAATTTATTCTTCCATTTTCTATTTTAGTTTTCCACAGCAAATACTAAAAATTGGGAAAGACAAGGAGGTGCTTGTCCTGGTCAAAGTGCTCAGAAAGCATGGTAAGCCCCAATTATAATTATTTGTTTATATATTTAAGATTGGTAACTGGGAAAAGCACTCTGAGCCAAGGCTCATTTACAGGTGCAAGCTGAGGGAGAGGGAATAGAAGTACAGACATCAAGTGCATTACAAACAACCAAAGTGGAAAATACATAGGCAGTCCAACTGAGGTGATTAAGTGAGATGTACCACATGAATTAACAACAACATGGAATCTAGCATTGAATTAACTAAGCAGTGCATGGATTCCTACATAGATACAATGAACAATGCATACTAGAGTGCATAAATTATTCACTGCACTGATTAGAGAGCAGACTGAGGGCCAAGAGCACAGTTGTCCCTGCTAGGGAGTCATAGGTAGGTGTGGAGGTAGGATAAACTGTGAGGAAAAGGTCAGAAGGGTCAAGAGGGGGGAGTGACTGGTACAGGGGGGAGTGGGAATATATCTTTGAAGGCATCTAAAGGCATGGAGTGGGGGCAGAGATGAAAGGGAGAGGGGAGTAGGTTCCAGAGGGAAGGAAGACAGTAGAAGGAAACAGTTTGCCCAGCACATGAGGGACGATGGGAAATGGAGAAGGTACAGGAATCCCTGGAGCATGAAGAGTAAGAAGAGGAGACAGCAAGGGGAGAGAAGTGAGGAGAGGTAGGAGGGAAGGGAACCAAACCAGTTTTTGGCAATGAAGGTAGTACAGTGAGACTGGTGACATAAATGCAGTGGGAGGATGGAATGGAAGGAATAGAGGGAGTAATGGTGAGTGCAGAGTGAAGTGTTGGTAGCAAAGTGACAGAAGGCATTGCAGAGGGTGTCCAATATGACAAAGGAAGAAGAGGGAGTGGTGCCATAGACCACATCTGCATAGTCAGAGACCTGGAGGATAATTGTGGTTACCAGCTCCCGGGGGACCTGGAGGGAGAAGCAGTCCTTATTATGGTAGAAGATGCAAAGTTTGGGATGAAATTTGCCATGGCTATGTACATTAGAGAGGGGATGAAGGCAATGGAGGTGGGAGGCAGACAGTAAGGGGAAGAGGCACTATGGGTCACATTAGAGACAGGAAATGGCACACCACCTGCACTGAAGTTGTCTATAGATCTCCAGCATAGGGGAAGGGGAGAAATAGGCAGGGTATTAGTAGAAACCATACACAAAATTGCATAGAAAGGGGAGGTATTGCTGGTGGGGGACCTAAACATACCAGATGTTAACTGAAACACAAATGCTGCAGCCACTGCCAGGAGAAGAGACATCTTGGATGCCCTGGAAGGAGCATGCCTCAGACAGTTGGTGAAGGAGCCCACATGGGAGGGAGCAGTACTATACCTGGTTCTCACAAACAGTGACAGAATAATGGATCTATCAGTGGGCAGCAATCTAGGGTCCAGTGATCACCATACAGTGTGGGTTAAGGTGAAGACAGTAGTAGAGTCAAGCCACTCAAAAGTAAAGTTCCTGGACATCAAGAGGGCAGACTTTGAAAATGTGGAACACCTCCAGAGAAGCCTCGTGAAGGGGGAGGGATGGGTGAGTGAAGGAACAGTGAGAGAAACTTAAAGGAGCCATAACAGAGACAACAGGCCTCTGTGTAAAGCTAGTAAACAAAGCAAAAAGAAAGAAAAAAAAACACTATGGTTTTCAAAAGAAGTGACAGGGAAGGTTAGGGAAAAAAACAGGCACCCAGAAAGTACATGGAAACACAGAGGGAGAGAGACACGGAAATGTACTAGGCAAAGCAGAAAGAGGTGGGGGAAGGCAGTCAGGTGTGCAAAGGCACACACTGAAGAAAGGATCAGTAAAAGAAGGTGACAAAACCTTCTTCGGGTATATCAGGGAAAGGAAAAAGACCAATGGAGGGATTGTGAGGATGAATGAAGGGTGGGGGGAGTGTGTGTGCAGACAGGGACCTAGAAAAAGCAGAAATTCTAAACAAATACTTCTGCTCTGTATTTACAAAGGAAGGGGATGGATCAAAATTAGGGGGTAGACACACATGGGTGGGGGGGTGGACATCAGTCCATCCACAGAGGAGACAGTCCTAAATGAACTCTTGAAACCAAAAGTGGACAAGGCAATGGGACCAGATGGGATGCATCCCAGAATACTAAAAGAACTAGGGGCAACACCGATATCCCTATTTAACAAATTACTGGAGGATGGAGTGGTAACAAAGGACTGGAAGAGGGTGAATGTGGTACCACTACACAAAAGTGAGAGCAAGGTAGAAGCTGGAAATTACAGGCCAGTCAGCTTGACCTCAGTGGTGGAGAAAATTATGGAATCCATGTTAAAGAAAAGGACTGTGACATACCTGGAGGCTAGTGGGGCACAAGACCCAAGGCAAAATGGATTCAAAGTAGGGAGATTCTCAAACAAATCTGATAGATTTCTTTGACTGGGTAACCAGGGTGGTGGATCAGGGAGGGGCGGTGAACAGGACCTACCTAGATTTTAGCAATGCATTTGACACTGTTTCACACAGGAGGCTAGTAAACAATTGTGTAGTCTGGAAGTCGGTCCCAAGATGGTACTCTGGGTCTGAAATTGGGTGAGCAACAGGACACAGATGGTGGTGGTAAATGGAGTTCAATTCCAGGAGGGGGGGTGATAAATGGGGTGCCACAGGGCTCTGTTCTGGGGCCAGTCCACTTCAATGTCTTCATTAGTGACATTGCAGAGGGGCTGGAAAGGAAAGGAAGCCTCTTTGTGGATGACACTGCCATCTGCAATAGGGTAGACACTCCAGACAAGGTGGAAAAAATGAGAAGAGATCTAGGAAAATTGAAGGAGTAGTCAAGAGTGTGGCAGCTTAAACAGCTTACAGTCAATACAAAAAGTGAAAAGTTATGTACTTGGGCCACAGGAATCCAAAGAGGAATACAAAATGTGGGGAGATACTAACAACAACAAAACTGAAAAAGATCTGGAGGTAAACATAATGGATGACCTGAAAGTAGCCAAACAATGTGAAAAGTTGGTGGGGAGGGCTGGAGGATGCAGGGGTGCATAGGGAGGGCACCATCAGTGAAAACAGGAGGAGGTGATGCCATGTACAATTGGTCAGGTCACATCTGGAATACTGAATTCAGTTCGAGACTGCATCTCTGGAAGGACGTTGACAGAATGGAGACAGAATGGAGACAGTCCAGAGAAGGGCAACAAAAATGGTGAAAGAAATGCATCAGAAAACATACGAGGAAAGACTGAAAGACCTCAATATGTATACCCTGGAGGAAAGGAGGGAGAGGGGGGATATGATAGAGACATTCAAGTACCTCAGGGGAATCAACAAGGTCCAGAAGGGCAATGTCTTTCAAATAAGGAGATGTGCAAGAACAAGAGGTCACAATATGAGGCTGGGGGTGGGATTCAGGGTTAATGTAAAGAAGTATGTTTTCACAGAAAGGGTAGTGTATGCATTGAAAAGCCTCCCAGCAGTGGTCATAGAGGCCAAAATGACTTGGTGAGTTCAGGAATGCATGGGATAGACAGAAGGCAATCCTAGAGATAGGAAAGAGAGGGTAAGCTGCTGATCATTTAAGATTTGGAGTTTAAGTAGGTAGGGAAATGAGCAGACTAGGTGGGCCAGGTGGGCCTTATCTGCCATCACAATCTATGTTTCTATGGATAGTGTCCATGTGGGCAGAGAAGTCAAACTTGCTATCTAGCCACACAGCAAGCCACTTGATGGTAGGGACAACTTCAGGTGGGTGCCATCCAAGGTGAAGAAGACATGGGAAGGTGAGAGCCTTGCCAGTTTCTGGCATGTGCTGAAAGTCATGGACACAGTCTTCTTTGTAGTGACCCTGAGCTTGTTGGCATGGAACCAGTGTAGCACATTGTGGAAGTCATGCTGGAGTGGGATCTCTATAGCTGGGACTGAAGGGCCAGAAGTGTAGATGACTGATGCAATCTGCATACATATAGATATGTGAAGAGACAAAGGTGGGAGGAGGTCATTTAGGAACATTGAGAATAGGATTGAACCCAGGATGGAGCCCTGTGGGACCACTGCTAGGATGGGGGTGCAGGACACCACCCACTGAATTGAGTGCTGATGGCTGATAATTAAGAATGGAACCAGTCCACAGTGGGTGCAGAAAGGCCATCAGAGTTCAGCTTGTCCAGAAGGAGCAAATGGGACACCAAGTCAAAAGCTTTGCCTAGATCAATTCATATGGCTGCAGTGATCCATCCCAGTTAGGATACAATCAATTACACACAACAGGGATGAGACAGTAGAGTGTTTTTTCCTAAAACCAGACTGGAAAGGTGAGATGCAATTTGAGGAGTCAAGGAAGTCAGCAGACATAGAGTACACAGTGGTCTTGAAGCTTAGCAAGACAGGGAAGGAGTGAAATCAGCCTGAAGTTGCCTGGGGAGGGAGGGTCATCCCTTTTGTGCAGAGGGAGAACCTTAGCAATATTCCAGGCCTGAGGGACAGCACTGAGGAGGAGAGGTTCAGAAGTTGAAAGAGTGGGAGGAAATTAGTGGTGCAGATTTGTAGGAGTTTAGGGTCCCAACCATCAGGCTAGTCTTGGGAGGGTTAAATGACATACTGTCAAAGAAGATTTCCTAAGGGAGACTGAGGGAAGTGGAAGTCTTCTGGCAAGCGGGTGGGACAACCAGTGTGATCAGGAGATGGATAGCAGGGTAGTGCACAGGTTGTTAAGAATTTTTTAAAATGAGTAGCAGTGGGGTTGGGGGGGGGTTGGAGACCAGTGAGCCATCCACCAGGAGGATTGGGGATGTGTACTGGGCTGGGGGATCGAATAGGGAATGGATAACCTTCCAGAATTTCAAGAGGGACTATCCTCACCCTCAAGAAGATGTGGGTGAAAGTGAATGGTTTTCCAGCAGGAGTGGAGTTTTCACCAAATACCCTGATTCCTGCTGTTGCAAGTGGAAACTGTTGTGGCAGCATTTCTACAAGATCAAGAAAGCTGGCAATGTCCAGGAGATGGACAAGGACTGATTTCAGTATAACCTAATAATGTGGAAAGTGGCAAGGAAGCCAGAACTTGGTGACAGACACTATGAAAGTAAGCAAAATTACAAAATAGTTATCATTTTTACCTGTTGTGATTGCAGGAAGTTTGTTTCCTTCCAGTGAAATACAGTATGTGTGTGTGTGTGTGTCTGTTGGGGGGGATTATAGAACATGAGTGGAGGAGGAGGTGCAAGGAATGGCATACGATTCAGACTTACTGGTGATCTCAAGTGACTGATTGAATGTGTTCCACCAGTTGTTGTATACATTGTAGTTTTCCTCAAAACATACCTTGATACAATGCATACAGTAGTAATATATGTTAGTACATCATAGGAGAAATACATTTATATGAAATACAGGGATGAATATTTTGTGTAAAAAGAAAACATGAAGGAACACTTCTGCCGGTATTGATCTCCATACATAATCTTCTATTGTGAATATCCATGCATGTTCATTTTAGCGCATATGTATACTTTCAGTTAGTGAGTCACTTTTTAATACATCTAGAATTATCATGCTGCTTATTGCCAGTACAAAATAAATGAATATGTAGTATAATATGACACTTGCCTTATAATTGCTCTTCATTTCTTCTTTCTCACTACAGTCCATCCTAGCTTTCTTGCCATATAAAGGGAAAGGTTGCATTTGGAGCCAGTCCCAGAGAAACTAGTGGAGGAGGATCCAGGTGTTCCAGAGGGTGACATGATCATTATCGAAGAAGAAGTCTAGTACAATTACAATAATACTTAATAACATTAATTCCAACTGTTATATGTTCATATGCATACTTCCAGTGTTTCTTATGGTTATGAAACTGCATTCTTGCGTTCTTTGGATGACAGAACTGTGAAACAAACCAAAGCACTACTGGCACACAAAGGACTTGAGAAGAAAGTCTTATTACTATAAGAGACATAATAACTGTACATGTAAACATATTATAAATCATGTCGTAACTGCTGTTTTAAAGCACTAAGTTGAACTCAAAATCAAATGTTTTACTTTGTGTAAAGTACTGTATGGCAGGTTCAATTTGCATTTGGTATATTTAGTGCAATTCAACCTGCTGCACATATTCACATCCAGTAGAATTAGTGCACCAGGCTTTCCAGTAACAGGGAAGGCATTAGCAACAGTAGTCGTGATTGTGCAGGAGCAAACTGCACTCAAAAATAGAACAGAGCTAACTGGAACAGAAGACAGGCAGAAAAGTTGCACTGGAGCAGATCTGTTGTGATTGGTTTGTGGGGATTGAGATGGAGCAAAGAGTTGAGAATGGGAAAAGGTTTTTCAAGATGAGAGTGGTCTAGTGGACCAAAAAGGTAGCTGAATGAACCTAGAGCTAAGAGTAGGCAGAAAGGTCCCCCAAGAAGTGAGCAAGCATTAAATTGGTCAGGTTGACTCTAAGAGGACTAAGAGTGGGTACAGTATTCGGCTTAGTTGGTCGGATGGGTGGTCATGGTTGGGTGGGATTGAGAGCAGGACTGAGAGCAGGATGAGAGCGCAGAGGATTCAAGACAAGAGAGCAGCTCCTATTGTACTGTGAAGTGGGCAAAGTGGACAAAATGGACTAAGCTTTTTTTTAACAGTGCCATAGTGCTGTCATGCCCCAGATGGATGGAGAAGCTGGACAGAAAGCATTGGGGATTTAAACATAGTTTTTTTTGGTTTTTTCATTGACAGTGCCATGGATCTGCACCTTTGATTTTACTGTTGTTTTTTTTTTTTTGTTGAAACTTAAATAAAGAGTTTTGACACAGGATGGCTGGCTGTTTCCTGATAATTTTCACCTTCTGGTTATTTTGGCTGATTTTTCTCAATGGCAAAAGTAGCAAAAATAAAGGGAATGCAAAAATAACCTTCTATACTAGAACCTGTGAGTGGGAATGGACTCTGATAACTGAAGTTAAAACTTCTGAATTTTATAAGTGTGTTTATGAGACATCCTCTTACGCTCATGAGAGTGGAAGATTTAGAAGTGAATAATTTTGAGTAGCTAACAATGATGCCAGGATTTTTTTGCACTTCCCCCACCAAAAAGGACACAAAAGAAGTATGCACATGCCATCAAAAAAAAGTTATTTGCCTTAAACAATCTTGAAGTAGTAGGTGATATTATCATACCATTGCTATGGTGAGACAATATGTAATGCCTACCAGTGTACAACCTGTTTATTAAGTATTTATCAATTTTGCAGGAATATGTACAAAAATGTAATAAGTAAGGTACTGTGGTAATGCTCAGGGGAAAATATAGTATAGTATGTAACATTATGAACAAGTAAGCTGATTGCCAATTACATAACAACAAAATGTTATCATGTTACTGAAGTCTATCTCTAAGTATTGTATTTATGTATTATAGATGACACCACAGATGCTGAGGGCACCAGTGGTGACCTAGAGTGACCATGGAGGGAGGCAATGAAACAACAACTGCTCCCTCTGGTGGTCAGGACTGTGCACCATGGGGCATCAGTGATTCATCTGAACCACAAGACCTGGAAGTTAAGCCCTGGACTGGCCCATCTGGTAAATCCACCCCTACAGCAGAATGCTAGTCTTGCACACTAAAATGTAAGTTAAGCAATAATTGTTGCACAACTTTATATGCAATTATTTTGTTTTTTCCCTTTGTTTTTTCCTTTTACATGCTGGAAATCTATGTCAGCCACCAATTCTGGTAAGCTGTTTTATTATGAGATAATGTATGGGGAGCCTTCATTTTGTATGTAGATCCATACATCATTATACCATTATACTGCAGTACCGATGTAAGTACTGCATTACTGCAAGTGTTCATTATGCTACAGTGCTTCTATTACAATGTAAAGAAGTGATCAGCTGTTTTCTTATTATTCAGTCATTTGTAGCGACTGTTGAATAAAAATGAGTAAAAGCCTTAAAAGTAGTGCATCGGCATTTTTTAAAAACAAACAAAAAAATTAAGTACTGTAATGTAATCACTTATCAATGTGCTGTATTGGCTGGTGGGGGAGAGAAGCAACTGTTTCCACCAGTCAGTGACCATCAGTGAGCCAAACAGGTTGCCAAACAAATGAGACCTGAACCAAGAAATGGGATGCATGACTGGCAATGAACAAGGAGCATAAGTACCACTGTGGCAGTACCAGACAGACATTGACAAGTGCAGAGCTGCAGTCATGGTCTAGAGTCACCACAATGATGCTAAGGTGAAGGAAGGTGTCTGAATCAATGCAACTGCACTGGTGATGGGGGAGGTGGTGACCAGCAGTTGCAGAATAACTGTAGTAAAATGGAGGGAAACTAACAACATAGGACAAAATGCATTTGTTTCTGATGATTCGACGTGAAATAAAGCAGTGGTAGTTTTCTGTGCTGTGCTTGACCATACACAATACAGAATAAGGTATGAGCAACCATACAGTTCAAGGCTGTATTGCCAAGTAGAGTTGCCATAACAGCACTAAAGCACGGAGCATCAGTGCCAAGGTCACTGTCTGATCATGACAACCACTCATTGGAAAACAGCCTTGTTCTGTATGGTTGCCCATACATTATTCTATAGATGTACTATATGGAGAGGTCTGCTTGTCTATGTACTATAAAAGATACAATTGTCCAGCAGTACTGACAACAGTAGTGCAGGACAATGACTTTTCCTTGTACTGCAGTTCTTACCTCATTATGCCACAGCAATTGCTGCAATTATTCCTCACAATATGTCACATGAGAGAAAACAGAGATCGGGTGCTCGCATTACACAGGAGAAGGGATCTGAATGATCGACTTGCATTGTTTTGTTACAAACAAGTGATAATGTGCTTTACAAATAATCTATTCATCTGACTATATTCTAAGTAGTTTCTTTTGCTATTTTTCTTTCAACAGATCTACCTGTTCACCACTACCACCTGGTTGATGTTAAGTGAGCTAAGTTATGCATTCATGGAATTTCACATTTATTACACTGGATTCTAAAAAGGGTACAAAAACATCCTATTACATGACTGGTTAATAGGTGTCAGCAATAACCACAATTGATACATAGATTACCTTTCAAGTCTTCCAACTTCTTTTGTGCTGGGCATGCTTCACAATTATTAGTGAATGTCACACATTGTTACGTAGCAGTTGTCAGCAGAAAAGAACCCCCTGGCCTCATCTAGTCTGCCCTAGAAGTTTTGTTTACCTAATGTACCACTGCAGATCCTCCTTGATCTGCGACCTTACCCCTCAGCCCTTTTTCTAAGATCCCCCTGTGTCTACCCCATGCATGCTTAAATTCTGCTACCAGGTTGGTACCTACTATCTCTACCAGTAGTCTGTTCCAGGCATCTACCACCCTTTCCATGACGAAGTACTTCCTCACATTACCTCTGAATTTCCCCCCTTCCAACTTCAAATTATGCCCTCGTCTTTCAGCATATCTTCCTATGTAGTATGCTACCCTCCTGTACCTTTTTTTTCCCCAATTGATGCACTTGAAGTATCTGAATGTCTCTATCATGTATTCCCTTTCCCTTCTGTCATCAAGAGAGTACATATTTAATTCCTTGAGTCTTTCCTCACAGCTTTTCTGGGGCATGCCATGCACCATTTTAGTTGCTGTCCTCTGTACCACCTCTATCTGATCAATATCCTTCTTGAGATGGGACCTCCAGACTGGGTAGAGTACTCCAGGTGGGGCCTCATCATTGACCTATACAGGGGCAATATCACCTCCCTTCTCCTGCTTGTTATATCCCTCCCCATGCACCCCAGCATTCCACTAGCTTTTTCTACTGTCTTATCAAACTGCCTTGCCACCTTGCAGTCATCAAATATGATGTCCCCCAGGTCGCTTTCCTGTTTTGTGGTTGTCACCTCCTCTCCCCTAGATGGTATGTTGCCCTTGGGTTCCTGTGCCCTATGTGCATAATCTTGCACTTTTTAGCATTGAAGCCTAGCTGTCATATCCCTGACCATTCTTTCCAGTTTTTTTCAGGTCATTGCTCATTCTGTCTAAACCCCTTCCTCTTCTGTGTCCACTCTGTTGCTGATTTTTGTGTTGTCTGTGAACAGGCATACTTTCCCTTCCAGTCCTTCAGCAATGTTGCTATTTAAGGCATTGAAGAGTACTGGCCCCAAAACTGACCCCAGTGGCACCCCCACTGTTCTACACTCCCTTTCTCCCAGCATACCCCATTTACCACTATGCTCTGGCTCCAGTGACTTAGCCAGTGTTGTACCCATTTTATTACCTTTGTCCCAACTCTGAGGCTGCCCAGCTTGTTTACCATCTTTCTGCATAGGATGGTGTCAAAGCCAAACCCAAAAAAAGTTTCTGGTAACATGATTTACTGTATCTTCCAGTTCATTTAGCACTTTCATGGAGCAAACCCTGATGTTTTCGATCACAAACCATTTAGCAATATTAAAGAATGTTCTTATTGTTCCTCAAAAAACACTGTTTATAGCTGTACTTATTATTATTTTCTTGTCATTTCATGAACAACTTAATAGGCTCCTTCCCAACCCCATGGTGGGGTTTATGTGATAATGGCGATGATAATATCACCGAAAAAATATTGTGGTGGTGCAGTCCTCAGCACAGAGCAAAAGGGTGCCGGGGACTTAACTTTTACATGTAAATGTGGGGGTGGGGGCAACTGTGCCCCCCACACCCCCTATTTAAGGATTCTCAATTCCAGGGGGGGCTGCATATTGTGGGGGTGCAACCCCCCCAAAAAATGTTAAGGCCCAGCGTAACAAAAGGCACCCATGCACAGACCTGAACCCAGCACCATACATTCCAAAGCCCTGAACCCACCCACCACACTATAAAAGCAGCTTGGCAGCTCACCACAGTGCCACCCCTTGCAATCCCTCCCTCCTGTCCCACCCCACAGGCAGCGTGCTCACTCCACCCCCACGTATACATGTAGTGACAGGATGTTGCTATATTCGCATACCCCCCATCTGGTTGCCCTCCCTCCCTCGCCTGGATATCATGGCAGTCACAGAAACAGGGTACACAAAGAACCATGACTGGGATGTCAACATACCAGGGTATACAATCTACAGGAGGGACAGGGAGGGAAGAAGAGGAGGAGGAGTAGCTCTCTATGTAAGGGAATGAATCAAAACAACAGAACTAAAGGGTAAACAGGGAGGAGAGGAGGCACTGTGGGTCACCCTGGAGACTGGAAATGGCTCCACAATCCACACAGGGGTTGTATACAGACCCCCATCTCAGGGGGAGGAAATAGATAAGGAAATGATAGACGGCATCCTTGGGATGGCAGAGAAAGGTGAGATATTGCTGATGGAGGACCTGAATATGCCAGATGTTAACTGGAGCACCTTTGCTGTAGCCACATCCAAGAGCAGGGCCATTCTCAATGCCCTACATGGGGCATGCCTCAGACAGCTAGTTTTGGAACCCACTCGGGAGGGAGCAATCTTAGACCTGGTACTCTCAAATGGGGAAGGAGAGAGGACCTCTGATCTTGAAGTGGGTAGCCACCTGGGAACAAGTGACCACCAAATAGTGTGGGTCATGATAAACTTAGCTGTAGAGTCATGCCACACAAAAGTGAAGGTATTGGACTTCAGGAGGGCTGATTTTGTCAAAATGGGAGAGTGCCTCAGAAAAGCACTAGCAAACAAGCAAGAAGATGGGGTGGAGCAACAATGGGGAAACATCAAATCTGCCATCACAGAGGCAACAAGTCTTTGTGTGAAGCAAATAAACAAATCAAAATGAAGGAAAAAAAGACTATGGTTCACAAAAGAAGTGGAGGGGAAGGTAAGAGAGAAAAAGATAGCATTCAGGAAGTATAAGGAAACACAGAAGGAGCAGGACAGAGAACTGTACCAGTTAAAGCAGAAGGAAGCAGGGAAGACAGTCAGAATAGCAAAGGCCCAAACTGAGGAAAAGATAGCCAACTCGGTTAAGAAGGGGGATAAAACCTTTTATAGGTACATTAGGGAGCAAAGAAAGATGAAGGCAGGGATACTGAGGCTGAATAAAGAGGAAGGTGGTTGGGCAGAGAGCGACAGTGAAAAAGTAGGGATACTGAATGAATATTTCTGCTCAGTATTCACAATGGAAAAGCAGGGGGAGAGACTTAATCCAGTCAACAGAAGCACTCTGGATAGGGGGGTTGATATTAGTCCTTCCACAGAAGAAAGGGTTCTGAAAGAACTCTTAAAACTGGAGGTGGATAAAGCAATGGGGCCTGATGGGATTCACCCCCAGAATTCTAAAAGAACTAAGGGAAGAACTAGTAACACAACTGACTACCCTTTTTAATAAATCATGGGAGGATGGTGTGGTACCTGAGGACTGGAAAAGGGCGGATGTGATACCCCTTCACAAAAGTGGGAGCAAGACAGAGACAGGAAACTACAGACCTGTCAGTTTGACCTCAGTGATAGGTAAAATGATGTAATCACTTCTGAAGGAAAGAATTGTTGAGTACCTAGAGGCCAGTGGGGCACAGGACCCAAGGCAGCATGGATTCACAGCAGGAAGGTCATGTCAAACAAATCTAATTGATTTCTTTGACTGGGTGACCAAAGTAGTAGACCAGGGAGGGGCTGTGGACATGGCCTACTTAAACTTTAGCAAGGCATTTGACACAGTCCCGCACAAAAGATTAATAAACAAAGTAGCCAGCCTGGGAGTGGGTCCCAGGATGGTAGCCTGGGTAAAACACTGGCTGGGCAACAAGACACAGAGGGTAATAGTAAATCGAGTCCACAGTGAAGAAAGGAGGGTTACTAGTGGGATACCACAGGGTTCAGTACTGGGGCCAGTCCTTTTTAATGTCTTTATAGGTGACATTGCGGAGGGACTGGAAGGGAAGGTATGTCTCTTTGCAGATGACACAAAGATCTGCAACAGGGTTGATAAGCAAGGTGGAGTGGAAAGGATGAAAAGGGACTTGGCAAGGTTGGAGGAATGGTCAAATGTATGGCAGCTTAGATTCAATGCAAAGAAGTGCAAAGTAATGCACCCGGGAAACAAAAACCCAGGGCAAGAGTACACAACGGGGGCGAGATACTGACAACAACAAAAATATAAAGACACCTGGGAGTAGTCCTATCAGATGACCTAAAGATGGGCCAGCAATCTGAGAAGGCAGTAAGGAGGGCTGGGGGGATACTGGGATGCATAGGGAGAGGCATCACCAGTAGAAAACAAGAAGTTCTTTGCCCTCTGTACAGACAGTTGGTAAGACCTCATCTGGAGTACTGTGTACAGTTCTGGAGATCCCATCTCCACAAAGACATAGACTGGGTGGAGGCTGTCCAGAGGAGGGCAACCAAAATGGTGCAGGGTCTGCACCACAAGACATATGAAGAAAGACAAAAGGAGCTTAAGATGTATAGCACAAGGAAAGGAGGGAGAGGGGGGACATGATAGAAAGTTTAAAATACCTCAAGGGAATCAACAAAGTCCAAGAGGGTAGCATCTTTCAAAAAAAGAGATGTGCAAGAACATGGGGGCACAATTTGAAGATAGAAGGGGGACGGCTCAGAGGTAATGTAAGGAAGTATTTCTTCACAGAGAGGGTTGTAGATGCATGGAACAGCCTTCCTGAGGAGGTCATAGAGTCAAAAACAGTGGGGGAATTCAGGAATGCATGGGACAGACATAAGGCAATTCTAGTGGGTGGGTAGGAGGAAGTAGGCTGTTGGTTAACTAGGATCTACAGCTTATCCATTAGGTAGGAAAATGGGCAGACTAGGTGGATCAAGCAGTGGTTATCTGCTGTCAAATTCTATGTTTTTATGTTTGCCTCCCTCATCACAGTGGTGTAAGGTGCCGCGATTGAGTTGCCATTTCGGTAGGTGCCCAATCGTGGTCACCAAACTCACAGGCTACCCATGATTCAAGAGCAGTCTGCTAATGTTTAATTTTTGCAACCAGTTTGCATAAAAGGTGTTGCTGGAGGTGGGTGGTAAATGACAGTCCTTGTCATGTGTTATTGGTTTAGTTATATATATTGTACAGCTGTGGCATACCAACTGCTATTTAAAATAGAGATACTCTGTTGACACACTAACTACAACAATATAGGTTAAGAGCTGTCTACATTAAACCATGCAGAGTTAAAAATGTTGCCATTTCATATACAGTGCTGAGAAGCAGCCCTGCTCAGTACCTAGTAACCCCACCTAAGCTAAAAAAAATCCTGTTCCCACTGACAGTATTTTATATGGCTAATTGTTTCTCATGTATAGCCTTTCATATTATGCTTTTTTGTTGTTGTTTTTATTTCAGTATTTCTTCTGGTGAACTGGAGTTCCATTGAAAAAACAAAAGAGTATTTATGTGCTTATGTGTGTCACATCACATGACAAAAATAGCACTGGTGATGGTATAATCACAACCTTGCAAACTGACCCCCCATGGCATCCTCACTTTAATAGGATTACACAACCTGTAGTCATTTTGGCCATTTCCACTAAGTACTGCATGTCCCCTCTGTCATGCATCTCCTTTTACTTACTGTAGACAAGTTCTTCTTGCTGTCAGTGTGTAGAATCTTGTGTTGTTTGCGTAGCATGAAATGACACTGGTGATGGCATCCTCCCCACAACCTTAAAATCTTTACACCTGCATTCTGCCAATGGTTGAAATATACACAATTTACTAATGAACTGATTTGTAGCATGTGCTGTAATATTCCTTGATTGTCCTGCTGTATCACATAAGTGACAAAATGCTCCTGTGTAATTTACAACAGACATGCTTCATTACATAAAAAATGTCCATCAAAAAGAGACATTGAAAAAAGATATAAGACCTACCCTGATCAATGAAAAGATTTAAATTATTAAAGTGACCGGTGCAAACACATACCATAAATCCCATAATATCACATGCATGTTTGTAGGTTTTTCAGGATCTATATTTGTTACAACCATGCCCCAGGATGAAGCTATGCAACGAAGCACTGGGGGTTGTAGCTGGCTGCCCGATGGACTAGGGTAGGTCTTATGTTCTCTGTGTATGACTTTAGGTACTTTTTTGGTCTTTGTGAAATGTGCAATAAAGTTATTGGACTGTATAAGATCTTTTTTCAGTGTCTCTTTTTGAAGGACATTTTTTGCGCCGTGAAGCATAGCTTTTATAAATTACACAGGAGCATTTAGTTATTTTTATTTGACTTTACCCCACTGCTCACCTTTCACATGTCAATAGCAAGGGATTGTGTATGATTTTTACTTTGGGATTCTGGCCGAATCCCATTAGACTGAGCACCCCCTTTTTCTGTCATGGAGTGCAAATCCTTTCTCAAGTGGATGTTTCACATAAGTGGCTGTAGCTGTAGTTGCAATATGCTTACCATTTTAGTGTGTAGAATACTATTGCTTGCTATTCACAGCTCAAGCCAACTGTCGACAGGAAGAAATGGCAATTACACATATGTACAAACTAACATTAGATTTGTTGCAATTATTTTTTTATTGGCCTGTTTCTTTTTCAGACCATCAAACACTGGCATTCAGTGGTGAGTAGGAACTCCAGCAGCTGATGCATCAAATCAGCTGTCTCGCTGAGTCCCTCACAGCAGTGCATGGTGCCCAGGAAGAAGAAACTGCCAGCATGCACCACCATGAGGAACTTCAGCGTAGAACTTATGAGGCACTGTATGCTCTCCACAGCAGCAATGTGGTCCTTAATAGAAATATTTCTTAGCCAAAGGATAGTTTTCAGGACCGTTTTGCTGTGCTGAGACCACACAGGGCTTGCTGTGGCAGATGCTGGAGGAAATGCGTAAGACAGACACACCACTGCAACAGCAGGAAGACATCACCATCAACATGTGTCATCCACAACATCTGGATCCTCTGATAGAGCACCCTCCAGCCTTTAGTGAAGAGGAGGAGGGGCTCTGAAAGATCAGTTTCTATATGGCATCCTAGACATAGCCAGCTGGCAACAGTTTCCACTTGCGATGACCCTGCAGGAAACTAATCACACCCTGCTCATTACAACTGATCAGGGCAAGTGCCTCCTCATCACAATGGAAGCACACCAGGCAGCAGCTTCATGTGTTTTTTTTTTATTTCTGGACATTTGAAAAACAATTCAAAGAAAAGGACTTTTTTTTGCATTTTTTTTATTTTTGTTTTCCATCTATTGTTTATACCTCCTGTGGCCAGGACAGGCTGGACTCTCCTAACTGTGCCCCACCAGCCCTGCCATACTGAACCTTCCTGGAACTCACCTTTGAGCCTGAGTACCCCCTCAGTTTCCCCATGTCATATGGTCAGGAGGGGAGGGCTGTCCTCCCTCAAAGCACAAATCTAGTCTTCACCGCTAGGGTCCAGTGGTGAGGTGGGCAGGGATCGGCAGGCAGGCTTCATTCATGATTGTCCCACCACCATTTTCCTCCATATTTTTGTGTCTCTTTTCCCCACACTGGGGTGGGCTTGTATGTGTGCATGTGTGGAGGCATGTGCACACTATGGAGTCCAGCAACACCTCTCTTCTACTGCCCTCCTTGACCTGTACTGCCACCCAGCCTCAACTGGGTGGCAGTCATTCAGCAGAATGTGCAGTCCTCCCTCCCTTGGAGAGGAGAGCAGCTCTTCTGGTGCTTAATCCTCACCTACCCTGGCTGACCCCCAGGAACATGTACTCATTCCTGAACATGGTTCACCTGCATGGAAAGAGATAAGGGATTCACAGCGCTTGAGCCCTCTATGACCACCAGATCAGTTTTGCATTGTTCTTACCTGTCATTTTTTGAGGTATGTGTCTGTACCTTAAATACTTCTTTCCATTATTATATAAAACATTTTATTTTTGTACAGCACTTTACTGTTTTGAATTTTTATTTCTTCGGCAGGCAGTATAGCGCAGTGGTTTAAGGCTCTGAGCTGCAAATCTGGTCACATCCAGCAGACCAGACCTGTGTTTGAATCCCACAGCTTCCACTTGCATACTGTGTGACCCTGAGCAAGTTACTTAACTTACCTGTGCTCCCAGATTGCACCTGTAAAAATGCTTTCAGCTTAGTGTGCTACTCCTGGTTAAACAACTTAAAAAATAAATAAATAAATATTACATGGTAAGAAAGTATTCCATGTGGCGGCAGAATCACAAGCTCCTCCAGACCCTGCACTTCTGTCAGTTCACATCCACACATGCATCACCCTTCAGCCATTGACAGTCAGTGAGTAACTGTAGGTGGATATAGAGACATACAAATACATCCGTGACATGCATCAAGTCAGTGGAACCACATACCTTCAGAAGCACAGCACCTTCTGCAGTTGAAGACAAAAAATGACCTTCAGACCATATGCCATATGACAGGCCCGATCACTTCACATGGAGATGTGCATTGCCCTCTACACAGTGCACCAAGTTAGTGCATTGGTACAGATGCAGACATATCAGTGGGTCACTCTACCTTCATATGCAGATGTGAATGTCCCCTGATCACTGTAGCACATCAGGCATCTATCCGGCAGGAAGAAGCAAAGGCCTCTTTGGACCCTGCAGTTCTGTACAGCTACAGATCCAGATGTATAGGAACTTCCATGTGACAAGTCCATCTGCATGTCCAAATGCAGGGCCATCTGCACCCTATGCTAGCAAGCATCTACAAATGCACACACAGTGTCCTTACATCATAACTTTGTTGTGTATCATTGTTTTCAACCAAAAATTATAACATAGCCTTTTTATAACCACTCCTCATGAACAGTTAAGACACATTTGCCAAATCACTGTAAAAACATGATTGTGCAGAACAAAAGTGAAATGACCTTATGGTTCATGTTTCAAGTATGTTTCCACCATGGTTCCTGAGGTAGGGTCATAAAAAGCACATGTTGAAAATTTGGCTTTGGAATCTTTAAAAACAGAGTCATGAGCAAAACTTGTCATTCTTTGAATATAAAAAAAAATCTTCTTTTGTGAGCCCATATTTATCTTTCATGAGCTGGCAGTCTTGTTTTGTGAGGCTCAAGAAAGTGGAATCTTGGCTCACAAGATAACATGACAGGACAGCTGGCCTGCGAGTGCACCAGTAGAGCTATCACTTACAATGTTGATGACACGGGTTCGGGAACGAGCTGGGGGGGTCAGAGGGCTAGCTGGGGGGAGGATGCTTGAGCATTCGAAAGACTGCTTTTTTTTAAATTGAATAAACTTTTTTAATTTTTAAATGCCACATACTATAACAGTACATTACATCAGAAGCAAATATCAGGAGAAAAAAACAACAGCCCCCCTCCCTTATTCCCCCTTCCTCTCCAACCCCTGCCCTCCTCCCTCCCCATGTGGAGTGTGCTATATTAGCTTACAGTTATTATCCCAATAGGAAATATGCAAGTCAAGACTTTATATAGCAAGTATACCTTATGAGGTGCCAGAGAGTTCACAAAAGACAGTATGTTCAGATATAGAGGATGCCATTTGCCCCATTTCCTATTGAATAAGGACATGCAATTACGTATACTGGCTATCAAGTGTTCTGTCCATAGAGAGAAGGAGAGTTCATGCAGCCACTCAGTATATGTGATAGACGTCTGGTCTAGCTAGTGTCTCAGTACTAGTTTTTTAAATGCTAAGGAGATGAGCGCCATGTGGTATCTCCTCTCCTTAACTTGAATCTGTGAGTAATCACCAATAATGCAAACTTAAGGGGACAATAGGCCATGTAATCCCAAAAGGGGATCCAGCCACTCTTCGATGTGCAACCACAGGGAGGATACTTTCTCACAGGACCAAAAAACATGTAACAGGGTGCCATCCACCTTGCCACATCTGGTCCAACTGGGAGAGGGGAGATGCCCCATCCTGGCTAGTTTAACATGGGTATAGTACATATTGTTTAAAATGTGATATTGGGTGAGTCTTAGCCAGTCCTGAGTTAGATAAATGTAGAGACCTTTCCAGAGATGTGACCAGTTAAAGATAAAAGCTGACATCATGGATTCCCACATCTTGGAGAAGGTTATAGTGGGAGGTCGAGAAGAGGTTAGCAACTACATATATAGAGCAGAGACACTATGGGATTTGGGGGCAAGATCCTGAATCTGCTGAAGAAGGTCTCCAATTATAGATGGTTGTAAAATGAGACCAAACTTTTGTGCTAATAGGTGGCACAGTTGGGAGTTAGCCTATGATTAGAGATTAACTTGGATTCTATTTATAGCCGAATGGGAATGTATTCTGTTTCAGTTGCAGTGTTGGGTATGGACAGCCATTTTCCACATGTGAAAGTGACTTGCCCAGTAATAGAACATGAAGTTTGGAAGTCACAGGCTGCCTAAGTCCTTAGGTAGTCCTAATTTAAGGTAAGAGCATCTAGGAGCTTTGTCCAGCTAGATAAAAGTGGCAATACAGGAGTGAACATATCTGAAGAAGGATAAGGTAAGCTAGTTGTTGAGCATATTTATAGGGTAAAAGAGCCTAGGAAGGACATTCATTTTAATAATGTTTATTCTACCCCATAAAGATATTGGGAGGCTCTTCCAACATGTGAAGTCCTGTAGTATTATGCTCAGGAGATCTTCTAAATTAAATTTTCTTATCAGGGATAGAACAGTAGTTAAATAGATGCCAAGATATTTGATGCAACAGGGGGATCACTTCATTCCGGAAGGAGCAAAGTCTTGTCTGTGTACCGAGAGGTTGAAAGGGTATATTTCTGTTTTATTGAGATTCAGTTTGTAGTTAGAGTAAATGCCAAATTATTCAATTATCCTTAAAGCTTCCATGAAAGAAGGGACAGGGTTTGAGAGATGAAGTAAGATGTCATCAGCATAGACGGAGAGAGATGGTACCAAGTTACCAATAGGAATACCCTAGATATGAGGAGAGAGGATTTAAGACACCTAATAAGAGGTTCAAGATATAGATGAGGGCACCCCTGATGAGTACCTGTGTAAAGAGGAAATGAGGAGGAGAAGACACCATTACAATAGATTTTGACTGATGGGGAGGAGGAGTAAATCACTTTAAGCCACCGTAAAAAGGAGGGGGGGAAACCCATTTTCTGTGGGGTCTACCAAAGAAAGGACCAATCTACTCTATCAAAAGCCTTTTCAGCATCAAGTGAGATCAAGGCCATGGGAGAGTGAGAGGAACTAGCAACCTGAAAGAAGTGATATATCTTACGAAGATGATCAGAAGAGGACCTCCCAGAGACAAAACCTACTTGCTTTGGACTGAGAAGGCATGACCATACTTTTTTGATTTTAGTGGCTAAAAGTTTTGTTAGGATTTTGATGTCGCAGTTTAATAAAGAGATGTGGCAGTAACTCACGGGGTGCATGGGTGGTTTGTCTGGTTTGAGAAAAAGGACTATGATAGCTTCAAGAAGGGTCTAGTGATTCTGAAGATATCATAAAATGAGACAGTCGAAGCAGTAAAGGGGCTAAATCTTTAAGGAAGAGCTTGTAGAAGATCGAAGGGAAGCCATCAGGGCCAGGAGCTTTATCAGGAGCTAACCTATTTATAGCAGACTCCACCTCCATCAGGGAGATGGGGGTTAAGAGAAGGGCTCTATGATGCTCCAAGAGGTGAAGGAGGGCTGCAGAGTCCAAATAGGAAGACATCTCCTCGGAACTTGGCGGGGATATGCATTGTCCATATAAAGTAGAGTAAAATTGTTCAAATACCGATACAATGTCCTTAGGAAATGTCTTTATTGAATCATCTGGAGCTGAGATAGAGGGGATGAGTCTTGAGGTTTCTAACTTCCTTAACCAGAGTGCAAGCAATTGGCCCGACTTTTCTCCCTGCTCAATATATTGGAAACATAGAATTTGATGGCAGTTAAGGACCGCTTGGCCCACCTAGTCTGCCCATTTTCCTACCTAACGGATAAGCTGCAGATCCTAGTTAACCAACAGCCTACTTCCTCCTACCCCCCACTAGAATTGGCTTATGTCTACAAAGTATGGTCATGCATTCTCAGTCCAAAGCAAGTAGGTTTTGTCTCTGGGAGGTCCTCTTCTGATCATCTTCGTAAGATATATCACTTCTTTCAGCTGCTAGTTCCTCTCACTCTCCCATGTCCCATGCATTCTTGAATTCCCCCACCGTTTTTGACTTTACGACCTCTTCAGGAAGGCCATTCCATGCATCTACAACCCTCTCTGTGAAGAAATACTTCCTCACATTACCTCTGAGCCATCCGCCCTCTATTTTCAAATTGTGCCCCCTTGCTCTTGCACATCTTTTTTTCTGAAAAATGCTACCTTCTTGGACTTTGTTGATTCCCTTGAGGTATTTGAAAGGTTCTATCATGTCCCCCTCTCCCTCCTTTCCTCAAGGCTATACATTTTAAGCTCCTTTAGTCTTTCTTCATATGTCTTCTGGTGCAGACCCTGCACATTTTGGTTGCCCTCCTCTGAACAGCCTCCACCCTGTCTATGTCTTTGTGGAGATGGGGTCTCCAGAACTGTACACAGTATTTCAGATGTCTTACTATTTCAGTGGTCTTACTAACTGTCTGTACAGAGGGCCAACAACTTCCCATTTTCAACTGGTGATGCCTCTCCCTATGCATCCCGGTATCCCCCCAGCCCTCCTTACTGCTTTCTCACATTGCTGGCCCACCTTTAGGTCATCTGAGATGACTATCCCCGGTCCCTTTCCATTTTTGTTGTTGTCAGTATCCCCCCCCCATTGTGTACTCTTGCCCTGGGTTTTTGTTTCCCAGTTGCATTACTTTGCACTTCTTTGTGTTGAATCTAAGCTGCCATACATTTGACATTGGGATTTGGATTGGGTTTTAAGAATTAAATACTCTGCTTTTTCCTGCAGGAGAACAGAGTATTTGTCTCTCAAGGACATTAGAGTTTGTACAGAGTCTGGGGAAGAATTAAAAGAGAGAGAGAGAAAGAGAGAGAGAGAGAGAGAGAGTTCCAATGTGTGAATTTGTGCGAACAAGGAAAGGGCTTCTAATTCCCTCCCGTGCTTTCGAGTAGAAGCCAGTTGAATGAATTTTCCCCTTAGGAAACATTTTAATGCGCATCATTTATGATCCACTCTCGATACTGTATTTTGACTACATTGGGTAAATAATTGGATAAGAGATGAAATTCTGGAAATCACATGTTTGTCCTTAAGGAGTTGAGTGTTTAGTTTCCATACCGTGCCTCACTGCAAATTGGTATCAGAGGTAAATACTATCCATGCCACAGCGTGATCAGAAAGAACTATAGGTTCTATACCAGTATTACTAAGGCCAGGAAAAAGGGAATGGCTCATAAGAACATAATCAAGTCTAGACAAGGTTTGGTGAACCATGGAATAGAAAGAGTAGGTGTGAGACAATGGGTTACGAATCCGTCAGAGGTCAAAGAGACCTAATGTATCCATGGATTCTTGTAGAGCACATTATGCAGTCAATACATGTTTGAGGGGGTGATTAGATCTATTTAGATCTTGAGTAGGGGGAAGGTTCCAATCTCCTCCTAGAATCATTGGGAGAGAGAAGAATGGAACTAGCTTGTTAGTTAGTTCTGTGAAGAAAACCGGGTTGCCTCCCACTGGGCCATAAATGCTGTTCAGAATTAGCTCCCATCGATCAAGAAGTCCCTTTATGAAGATGTATCTTCCCTGTGGGTCTGCAATAACTTGGTCCACTTGCAAGGGGACTGTGTGGTGTGCAAGAATGGCTACTCCTTTACTTGAGGTTGCGGTACCAGACACAAACACTTATTTATTTATTTAAAATATTGGATTTACAGACCTTTGAGTCATAGACTCATTTACAAAGGCGCCTCGTCGAGACTAAGACAAAGACAGCATAGTTAACAGGTCATAAAAACAATAGCTCTGAGAGCAGACAGTTATAACAATCATTCGCTGGAGATACATGGGTAACAGTAGTTAAACGAAATACATAGTTTAGGCACACAGGCACCACGTCAGGAGAGACCAAAGCAGTTCAACAATATACAATAGATGAAAAGCAATAGACATCAGGAGTCACAGAGTAGCCAAGAATGTTCACATGAGGACTGCAATAGTCAGGTGACCATGTCATGGCTGTGGATGATTGTCTGGGGGAGATTATGTACATTTGCAGCAGCGGGAGTCAAGAAGGTAGCCTCTGAGGGCAGCCTTGAAAGGACCTAGCTTAGTGGAGTCAGCTATGTAGGCTGGGAGGGAGTTGAACAAGGTGGGTGCTCTGTAGCCAAAGGATCACTGGGCTTGAGATGTCCTGGTCCTGGGGACTAGAAGTGAGGTCTTGACAGTGTTGTGGGTGGATACTGAGGGGGAGGCCCGGTGGAGGGAGGCAGAAACTCCAGGGGGGAGCCCAAGCAGAGTCTTTTTTACTAGGCGGCAGGTTTGGAAGCAAAGTCTTTCCTCAAGATTGAGCAAATTGGTGGTGAAATACAGTAGACAGGTGTGAGTACACCTTGGGGCACCAGTCAGGAGTCTGCAGGCCTTGTTTATGGAGAAGCTGGATTTTAGCAAGGGCTGTATTGTCAACAGCAGCATAGATGGGCAGACCATCGTCTACTGGAGACAGGATGGAGGAGGTGATTGCTAAGCTGAGAGCCTCAGGGGGAAGGCAATCCCTATGGCGGTATAGGAGTCTGATCCTGACATTGGTGGCAGCAGAAAGGGTGCTGATGTGGGAGTGGAAGGTAAGGGCTGAGTCAAATGTGATACCCAGGTAGTTGTAGGAGGAAACCTGCTCAATGGGGTGTGGTGTGCTGGGTAGTATCACGAGGGGGGCACCACTGGCTTTGCTTTGGTGATGCAAGAAGAGCATAGCCTTATTCTTTTTTAGGTTCAGAACCAGTCTATGAGCAGTGAACCAATGGTCAGCTTGATGAAATGCATGTTGGAGGGTGGTCTGCAGTGTGGTGGGGTTGGGATCTGAGGCAAAAAGCACTGCGTCATCTACATAGAGGAGGATCCTACTAGAAAAGGCAGAGAGGAGAGTGTTAAGATAGAGGCTGAAGAGGAGGGGGTCCAGGATAGAACCCTGAGGGACACCAGAGTGGACTGGATGGGTATCAGATAAGGTGCCATTGATTTTAACGTACTGTGCTCTGGCAGAGATGTAGCCGGTGAACCATGTGAGGGGACCAGTGGAGAAACCAAGGCATCTGAGGGAGTCAAACAGGAGGGGATGGAAGACCATGTCAAAAGCCTTGGAGAGGTCAATGAACACGGCCCCAGCGGGGTTGCTGGTGTCAAGGGCAGAGTGCAGGAAGTTAGAGAATTCAAGTAGGGCAGTAATGGTGCAATGACCAGCATGAAAGTCGTGCTGCTCCAGGCACAGAATATCATGCTTGGCCAGGTACTCCGTGAGTTGGTAGGCTGCTACTTTTTCCAGAGCCTTAGAGAGTGGGGGAGGATGGAGATCGGCCGGTAGTTACCAGGAAGGGACCGAGCCCCACTCTTAGGGATAGGTGTGATGATGGCAGTTTTCCAAGCATTGGGGAACTGACCCAGGCACAGAGAGTGGTTTAGTAGGTCAGTAAGGGGGACCAGAATAACATCCAGGACCAGGCATAGGAGCCTAGTGTCCAAAGGGTCGGCGCTGGGGCTATTACTATTGATGGCTTTTAGGAGATAGGGTCTGGTTTCAAGCAGGGAGATGGTGTGAAGGTAGAATGGTGGGTGATGGAGGGTGGGCAGCTGTGAGGCTGGGACAGGGTCAAAGAAATTACTGGGTAGAACGGAACTTAGGTCCAAGAAGGTGGCATTTAGGCAGTCTGAAATGCCTAGGAGGTCAGAACAGACAGTGCCATTAATGGAAAGTTAGGAGGGAGGGGGAAGTGAGACTTCCCATTCAGCTCTTTGACATTGTTCCAAAAGTTTCTAGTAGACCCCCAGGAGGAGGCAAGGGTGAACTGGTAATACTGAGCTTTAGCCTGCCGGATGGCCCAGGTACACTTATTTCCCTTTGTGTTATGTACTTGTCTGTTAGCTGGCTTACCGGATTCCATGGCGATGTGCCAGAGGTTGTCCCTCATTTTAAGTTTCAGGAGGAGGGAGGGGGTGACCCAAAGCACGTTTCGTTTTTTGGAGTGCATTCTAGTGAAGGGGACAAAGAGGTCGCAGGCTTTACTAAAGGAGTGCGTAAAGAAGTCAAGGGCCTTGTCTATGGATGGTGCATGTCTGATGGGGGACCAGTCCAGTTGGGCAAGGTACAGTTTAAGGTTACAAAGGCCACCAGGGAGGAGATACAAGCACTGGATGGTTCTCAGGGCTGGCTTACTGTTGATAGAGGACCAGGAGAATAAGACTGGGGAGTGGTCATTTAGCAAATTGGGAAGAATATTGATATCCAGTACTTTCTGAGGGTGGTTGGTAATAATGACGTCCAGGAGAATGCTGGTACTGGTAGAGAGGTTGTGCCTAGTGGGGTGGGAGACTAGCTGAGCCATGTCAAGGGTGGCAAAAGAGTCTCTGGTTTGGGAAGCAGATTCTGAGAGCCAATTGATGTTAAGATCTCCAATAATCATCTGCTCTGCTTTGGGCAGTAGGCCTGAAAGGTAATCAGTAATCAACTGGATAGCAGAGTCTTGCTTTCTAGGCAGAATATAGGCAACAGTGAAGAACAGCGGGCCCTTAGAAGGACTGGGGGAGATTTTTAGCATAAGGGCTTATGTCCCGCTATCAAGCTTTGGAGGTGGCAGCGCATGTCCAAGAAGGGTGTCGCACATGTAGACAGCACAACAAAACCCGCACTTGCCCACTCAGTCTTCCCTGAAGAGGATATACCCTGGGAGGGAGACAAAGGAATCGGGGGCTGATTTGGATAACCAGGTTTCCATGAGGGCGATGATATCTGGCTGGTGCTGAATAACCCAGTGTTGGAACACCGCAGCCTTTTTGAGAAGGTTGCAAATATCCAAGGAGGTGACCAGTTTCTTTCCTGCAGAGATTGTTAGCCTCATGGGGAGAAGATGTGACACTTAGATAAATGCTATTTGGGCATGAAGAAGGGAAATATGTTTAAGTACTTGATATCTTTTAAGCTGTTCTCTAGTATTCCAAGTTACAATCTTGATTAACCCATTAGCCATTCTTGTAATAGCTAAGGTGATTACGCTGAGGAACATTAACCCAAGGGCACACTCCACACCCTTCCCCCTCCCTAAGAACCTTCAAGCCCATCCCCTCTCCCTCCAGCCCCCCTCCCATCTCTTTATCCAAAGGATGGCTAGGGCTAAGTAAAGTCTTGATACAGCAATGACATGAACACCTGAGATCTTGGTTGACATTCTGATCACACAGTAAAGATATAACAATGCTTTGTATGAAATAATCCTACACATGAAATGGCAGCCATCATGTTTGTAGATCCTCTTTGATACCCCCCTATATTCGAAAAAACCTACTTCTCCACCCTCCCCGACACCTATTGCAAAAAACCTTGTGACATTAGTAAATATGAATCCCTCCCTCCCCTGCCCTCTCAACATTCCCATTTCAAAACTATACACAATGCTCCTCCTGGTCTTCTGTGAGGAAAAAAAAATGAAGAATGGCTAATGAGCTGAAGGACCCCTGTGTAGATGCTGACCCACCCCCCACCCTCATAGTGAGACCATGGAAGAAGGACCATAGTTGGATAAAAGGACTGACAGAGCATGACCCCATTGACAGAACAGCACAACTTTACCTAGCTTGTTCCATTGTAGTGCTCCCACTTCCAGCCTTGATGGAGTTAATAATATGTATGCCTGTAGGGGTGCAGTCAGGATCAATCCCCCTATTATCCAACACGCGAGGCTCAATATACCCCACTTGGCTTTCAAAACAGACCCTCCACCCCCTTCCCTGCCCTCACTCCCACTCGCTTTCCAACAAGACTAATAGGGTGAAGTCTGCATTCAAAATGCCAGAAAGTCGTTAGGATCCTACGACAAACTTACCATCTATGTTTGTGGCTATCTAACCAAGCTGTGCTGCAGTCCACTGGAGTAGCAGTTAGTCTCCTAGGGCTAAGCTCCCCAACCTATGTTATACTACTTTACTGATGGTTAGAGAGAAAATGCACCATCAATTATGTAATGGAAATTTGAACTGTAGTAGAGGAATACACCAAATCCCTCTGATATTCCTATGGGAGAGGGAGCCATCTCCTTCAACTAAGCCCTACAGCATTTAAAATACTTAACATGGTTCTCCGGAGGGCAGCCAGCAGGTATTACTTTAGAATAACCTGACTAGATATATAATTAATAGCCTCACAACACTAGGCTACGATTTTGATAATTAGTTCTACCCCTTCTAAAGCTAGTGGTCCCGGCTGTTCGAGTTTCAGGGGAACCAAAACAGAGGGGGACCAGCCCAGTTCCAAAATCAGTCCTCTTGAGAATGAATCTGAACCAAAACAGTTCCCAGATCCACTCAGTGTCAGAAGTAGCCTGGTTAAAACCGGGAGGCTTGGCAAGGGAAAGTTTACAGTCCATGGAATCTGGGCAGTTAATATAGCCATGGGGTCAGTCAGTCAGTCATCAAGGTCATTGGAATTCAAAGTCCCAGTTGGAACCAACAGCGAGGTCTTCTATTCAGACATCCCACTCAAGAGAGAGAAAGAAAACATGCTACATAAAGAATTTAAACTCAGATTAAGTACAGACAGATTGGGTAATAACTACAGCTCAGGGAGCCTTGAAGAGATTTGGTAGTTTGAGAGGCAAGTCCTATGAAGCTTGAGATGGAGAATCATAAACATGCCAGGTCCTGTCTACCACTACTTGTAGTCAGGCTGGATAGGCCATTTTGAACCTCAGGCCTGTTGCAATACATTTGCTGATGATGGGGTGGAAAGCAGACCTTTTCTGTCTGGTTTCCAGCAGAAGGTCTTGAGTAAATTGTAGGTGCTTGCCCTCCGAGGTAACATCTTGTAATTCTCTGGTTTTGGTAAGGATGTGCTGTTTTTCTCAGTAGTTTAGAAATTTCATTATAATGGGTCTAGGAGGCGCGTTGTCTGGTGGTCTGGGTCTAAGACAGCGATGAGCTCTTTCGTTCAAATAAACCGGATTATGAAGTGAGGGACCTACTATCTTGTGAAGCAACTTCTGGAGAAATGTAATCACTGAAGGGCCTTCTTCGACCTCTGGCAGACCAAAGAGCAGAACGTTATTTCGTCTGCAGGACCCCTCAAGGTCCTCATTTTTCATCTGGAGTTATACATTTGTTGTTTTAATTCATGTATTTCCAGATTGATCTTATCTCTCCATGATTCTATGGAGGTTGTACAAGCCTCCGAGTCAGAAATTCTGTGGCCTAAGTCACCCATTTCTGCCAGGAAAGATTTAAACTCTGCAATGTTGTCAGCCAAAGATTCCTTGAAGGGGGCAAATTCTTGCAAAAATCTATCCTCTGTAAGTGGAATAGATGAGGGTAGTGTTTGTTTAACTGGTTGTAGACTTTGCATCTTGGACTTCTTAGCTTGCTTTTCTGGGTGATTAGTGGAGAGTGCCATGGAGGGGCTTGCTGCATCTCCGAGTCCATCGCTGTCTAAGATGCCAATAGTGATGTTCCAAGTTCAAAAATATTGGAGCTGCAAGTACTGAGACACAATAATCTGTGCAATTTGACCTCAAAATACTGGTTTAATGATCTGATTAGCGAGTATTAGGAAGGTGGGTGGTAGGAGCTGTCTGATAGAGCAGCTATGGAGGCAGTAGTATCACGTGATCTCACATCCAGAGGACTGCTGTCCATGGGGGAGGTTGGTCCACTACCAGTCCTCAACAGACCCCTGGTGGAAGCTGGGGATCTGACAGCTGGATCGCACTAGATTGGGTAGGTGGAGCAGACATTGGCATGACTGCCACTAACGTCATTGCATACCATGCCTGCCAGGGGACAGAACATGGAAAATGCCAGCTGTGCAGTATACCACCCACCTCACTCTGCAGATCTCACTTCATTGCCCTGTGGTGCTTCTCAGACACTGAGCTAAAGGACAGACAGGGGAAGGCGTCTCCCCCTGAAGGCCCCTCCCTGGGGGATAAGCCAGAGAGAACACTAGGGAGGTAAGTCCTGGGGGACGGGTGACTGGGCTGGGGGCAGAAGTTGTGCTGATACTGGCTGGTCAAGGTGGGAGGATAAAGCATAGCAAATAAAAAAAGAAGATGGTAGGACTTTGTTTTTTTACACTTCTTTCATGAGCAAAAGTTCTTGTGTTATGACTCTCACAAACGAAGATTTTTAACTAACAAAAGAAGAACCCAAGCTCATGAAAGAAGATGGTGGGACTTAGTTTTTGTTTAATGGTTCATTTGTGAGCCAAGCTCCTTCTTTCATGAGTCACAAAATAACTCACTAAACAGGAAGGTCGACTCACAAAACAATATGGTGGGACTTTGCTTTTTTCCAAGCTTGTTTTGTGAGCCAGGCTGTTATTTCACGAGTCATGAAAACTCACCAAATAAGAAGGTTGTCTCACAAAACAAGATGATGGGACTTAGTTTTTTTTATGTTTGTTTTGTGAGCTGACAGTCTTCTTTCATGACTCACAAAAGAAGTCACAAAACAAGTGGGCTGGCTCACAGAATAAGATTAGAAAAAATTAAGTCCTACCATCTTGTTTCGTGCCACTCTTCTTGTGCTGGTAGTTGTTTCATGACTCACAAAACAACAGCCCAGCTGATGAAACAAGAATAAAAAAAAGCCCATCATCTTGTTTTGTGAGCCATCTTCTTGTTTCATGAGTTATTTCGTGACTCCTGAAAAAAGGAGCTCTGCTGACAAAACAACAACCCCAAAAAAAGAAACCTAAGTCCCACCATCTTCTTTCATGAGCTAAGATTCTTGTTTCATGAGGCTGATATTTTTGTTCATGAGCTTCACAAAACAAGAAATTTGGCTTATGAAACAAATCTCGCTAAGGGTTTTTGGAAAACCATATTTTGGGGTCCTTTCTTGCAAAGCTATGTCCAGAATGGAACTAAACAGATCCCATATAGCTAGCATCATGCATTTGTGTTTCATAGATGGCCGCCAAGCAAAACACTATTTTTTCTCTTGAAAGAAGAATCTTTCATGAGTTGGAAATTCTTTTTTGTATCAAACATACAAATGAAACACCCTACTGAGCATGCTGAGAACTGAAATTTCAATTCCTTATAACTCGAGAACTGATTAATATTTTTTCACCAAACCAATGAAAGCCACCATTCTAGGACAAAAACTCTCAACGCTGAAAATTTCAGAACAAAATTCCAAACCTTCTGGGCTGTAGGGGAGAGTAAAAAACAAAACAAAAGAGCAAAAGCCCCTGATTTTTCCATTTTTTGCATGATCTGGATCTTGTAATCTGGACATTTGACCAGCACAAAACTTGACAAATCAAGAGACCTTGTCACTCAGACTGCGTATGCAAAATTTAGTGCAATTCTCTTGAATGAGGGCAAAGCTATTAAGGTGCAAAGGTAGAGGTTTAACATTGAACACCTACTCAACCCTAACTATAGGGGTGCTACTGGGCCCCTATAATGTGTATTATAGGGGCCCAGTAGCACCCTATAGTTAGGGTTGAGTAGGTTGTTGCACCTTAATAGCTTTGGAAGTGTTTGACAAACTTAGCTGAAATTCTGCATGAGCTATCTAGGAGGGAAGGTCTTAATCTGTGGAAAGTTTCATAACAGCAGCTTGTGCAGTTTCTGATATCCCCATATATCATTTTCCTGTAGATGTCTACTTTTTTTCCTATAATTAATTTGGGATTTGAGTTTGCTCTCATTTATAGCCTACATAAAATGGATTTTTTTCCCAATACTTTCTGGGTAGAAGTGTGCTGTGCCACAGTAGTGCATTTTGAAGGTTTTGAGAAAAAAATATTAAATGGTTTCAGAGTTATAAGGATTTAAAGTTTCATTATACCATGGCAAAAAAGAATGCTGGCCTCTGATTGGTCAGTCTGAGACTGAACCTGGGATGTTATCCCAGCATAACATCCCAGCTCTAGTCCCAGCACACAAACAACCGAATGACTGTCAAAAAATCACTGCCCATTGCATGCTGCCAGCCGCTTTCACAATCTGACCTGTGGTCAGCAGTGGAGTTTTCAAAAATGCAACGCATCTCACTTCACTCACTCCAATGAAAAATCTACCCCTTCAAACAAACCGCACCAAGCGTTATTTTTTTATCCACATTTAAACAGAGAGCTGCACTGAGCGACTTCTGAAAGTAACAGGCAAGCCCACACATCCTCTGCTCCTGAAGCTTCCTAAATTCATCAGAGCTGCCAAGCAGTTTTGCTGTTGTCCTTAGGTTTCTCCCAGTACACATCAGAAATGCTACACACTGTACCATGAGAATATAAAATACAAATAAAATTGAAACCCGATAGGTGACTGCAATGTCAGCACGTGCCCAGGTCAACAGAGCTACGCTCCCAGCTTGATGGCAAACCCGAAAAAAAATTGAACTATATCTTTTGTTCTTTTTCTGACAAACCTAGCACTGGAAATTACCAGAAGATAAAGGAGACAATTCAAAAAAACACAGAAAGAGAGATGGAAGGGCAATAGCAGACACTGCCAGCCTTAGCTGGTGGGGGGGGGCACAGACATACACATAGCACATGGCAAGCACACCACCTGCTGCAGAAACACAAAAGGAACGACTTTCTGTATGTAACACTTAGGTGGCGCTATCTCAAGGGCTGCTACCCCTGCCTGCTTAACTACTAACAGGGTGAGGGGCCTAGGTCCAATGGCGAGTGCCTCCACCCAGAGGTCAGGGTTTGCAGTAGTTAAACTAGCTTGGTCACAGCCCTCTGGGACACTGTAACCCCCCTTTCTTCCCATTAGTGTCCCACACAATGCATCAGGAATATCTTCACAATGTACACTTACCCCCAGGACTGGCTCTGTCGACTGGACTCTGGGGACCCCCTGTAAAACAAGATGTCACAGTGCAAAAACCACAGTACAATACTTTAACATAAACGAATACCTCAGTCAATTTTGCTTTGCTGAAACAAACAGATCTGATTTATTTAAGGAGCTGTAACAAGGACGGGGGAAGTCAGGTTAATTAGGTAAAACACATTAATAATCACAGTACTGTGCGCATATTCAAAGTCCCAAATTGTCACTTTCGCTGGGTACCCAGGATGGGGGGGGGGCTAGCTAGGATCGGAGCAGCTGGTTGAGGCCCTGTGATGTAAAACCACTGGCACAATACCCAAATTGTAATCCGGAGCCGGTTGGCTCAGTTTGTGAAAAAAAAAAAACAATTAGATGACACATTTGCAATTCGATAAACAGATGGCAGGGAGCTACCCTGCTTTGTACTCACAAACTCAATGCTGGGAACTGGATGGAGGGCAGATTGTCCTGGATTGCCAGGAGGAGCAGACCATGTGGACAAGGTCCTTGTGACTGGACCCCACTGCAGTTTAGAGCAAATGGATGTAGTCTGGATTAAGCTGGGGTTTACTTCCAGCTTCATGCACTCAATTCACTGTACAGGGGATTTGAAACGCGATTCCCCACAAGCACTACACACATTTACATGTAAAAGGAAAGTACTATACAAGGCAGGCTGCTTCTCTATCCCAATCGCAATTACTGCACAATACCTGTGAGAACACACAGCAGATTCAGTTCCTGACAGACCGAGTGCGATTCAACAATTTCTCCAGTCTTCTACAGGGTGAGCCTGGTTTCTACTCTTCAGATCTCCTTGATTCTCTTCACAGGTTGGATTCAGTCCGAACAGGTGCTTGCACAAGCTGCAGACTGAAACTTAGGGCCTTACACACGATTCCCGCGCTAAAACTACACACCGAAGAAGCACACAGCTCCTTGTTCCTTCACTGCCCAAACTGATCTGAACTTTCTAGTACACAGAGCCAGGCATTTCCTTTGACTTCCTCCCAGTTCAGTTGACTGGTTCGGCTGTCACTCACAGTAAACTCCCCCTGTTGGTGGAAAAAGGCACCAAGGTCAACATTACATTTCCCAGAGTCACTGCCCTTACAATCCCCTTACAGTAGGCTCCAGAGGAGAATCCAAGTTCTGATTCGCCCAGAGCAGGCTCCATTTTAGAGGACCCCCTCCATGATTGGTCCAATTCGGCAGTTCAGAACCAACATGAGGGAGCTACTCTGCACTGTCCTTGCTACAAGAAAGCAGGTTAAAACAAACTGCATTTTCATTATTACTCTAAAAGGTTACAAGCAAACAATTACATCTTTGAAAAGCAAACCTTCTGCCCACTTAGCGACGGCAGAAACCGAGCGATTTGGCAGTAACTCAAGCAGGGAAACACACAGACTCCCATCCAAATTAATTATATCTGTAGGCAGACAGCTCTTAAAGAAACAGTACCAGAGGCTCTAAAAGCACTCACAGATAAATGGCTTAAATGCTGAACACCATCCAGGTTTGGAGCATTCAAGCAAACTCCTGGAAGACTTTTGGGAACCCCCATTTGCAGGGGGGTTACACCCTTCCCGGCCTGGAAAAAGCTTGGAGTCCGCGTCAGGCAAGTACCCCCGTAAGTTTCAATGTAACCATGTACATTTGCATCAGTATCACATTAGGCTCATACATGTAATCATCAGTCAATATATAACACTTTACCAGAAACACATTTCTGAAACTTTGCAGTACGTCACTTTTTACACAGTATTACACACACATTGTACCATAACTCAGGTTATTACCTCTTGTACATGAAACCTGAAGAGATGGGGCCCTTTCCTATCAGCTATGTTGGGGCTGGATGGGGCAGGGGCACCATACCTAGAGGGCAACACAAGTAACTTGGAGTTAGCACTGATGTTCAGTTTAGGCAATGAGCTTGGGGACACATACACTCCTTTATGGGCAACATTGAGAGGCAAGTCCACAGGCCTCCCAGGGGAATCATATCTGAGGTGCACCACAGGCTTTACAGCTTGACCATTCTTTCTAGGGGGAACTGTTACAGTCTCTGCACTCTGAGTCTCATTTTCAGCATTGTTCTCACTTGTCAGGGGAGTCTCCATTGGGGTAGAGAGGCTAGAACTTGGGGCACTTTCAGCTCCAGGAGTTACAGTCTCTGAGTCCATAACACTTGGCTCACATGGAGAGCTTTCGGACACTGGAAGTGGACCGTCAGGGCACTCAAAATACTCTTCTTGTTCTGGTGTATCACCAGTCTGTTCCAGTCCATCATTTTCCTCCCCTGAAAGCTCAAACATTTCAACCATACACAAAGATTCCATATCATCTGACTTGATGCTTTGCACTTCACATTCTGGGAGCATTGGCTCCAGAGACAAAGCTGGGGGCTTAGGCAGTCCAGAAGGCCCAGCTTCATCTCCAGTATTGACTAGGGGATTGCCCCGAAACAATTGACTCAGTTCGTAAGAAGGGTAGTATTCAAAGTCACACTCAACTTTCCTCTGACATGGACTGACAGTCATGCTCAACTGGGACTTGTAGAGTGGGGCACTTTAACTCAGCTTCTGTAGGTGCAGACTTTCTTGTTTTTTTCTTAGCAGCAGCTCTAGTCACTGGTCCAGGGAGGCATTTTCTGGGGGCTCAGACTCAATCAAGATTTGTCCAATGGGCAGTAAATGATTTCTATGCATTGTTTTCACATCTTTTGAATTATTCTCAGGCCTTACTTTGTACACTGGCAGATCATTTAGTTTGCCCACTACAATGTGAGGGAGATGGTGCCACCTGTCAGCAATCTTATGTCTGCCATGCAGTCCCAGATTTCTTAGCAATACCTGATCTCCCTCCTGGAGTTCCTGTGCTTTCACCTTTTTATCATACCTTTCTTTGTTGGCCAGATTTCTTTTGGTAGCCATGGTTTGAGCCAGTTAGTATGCATGATTTAGCTGGGCCTTTAACTTTTGCACATACTGTAAATAGTTGTCAGCGTGAACCCCATCAGGAGAAACCCCAAAGCACACATCTACTGACAGTTGAGCTTCTCTTCCAAACATCAGGCGGTAGGGGGAGAACCCAGTGGCATCACTTTTGGTGCAGTTGTAGGCATGTACCAGGGTGCTAATTAGTTGGCTCCATCTAGGCTTGTCCTTTGGGTGGAGGGTGCCTAGCATATCTAGCAAGGTGCGGTTGAAACGTTCAGGCTGTGGGTCCCACTGGGGGTGGTAAGGGGTGGTTCTGGACTTTCGCACTCCCCACAGAGAAAGCATCTCTTTGATCAGACGACTCTCAAAGTCTCTCCCTTGATCAGAATGGATTCTTTGTGGAACCCCATAGTGAACAACTTGTGCACAGGATAGTCCTTTCCGGATTGGGTCAGGCTTCTACTGGCAAAGGCCACTGGTCTCAGGCCATTCTCGTGCTCTTGGTACAACACAGCCCCCAACCCTTGCAAGCTAGCATCAGTGTGCAGGACATAAGGTTTTGTTGGATTGGCATAGGCCAACACTGGAGCATGGGTAAGTTGATATATGATCTCATGAAAAGCAGTCTCACAATCAGCAGTCCAGCGGGCCCCAAATACTTCACTTGGATGAAAATACACTCTTTCAGTCTCGAGAGGGGCTGACTTTTTGTATTTTTTATGGGTTGGGGGATACCCTTAAGTAAGGTTAAGTAAACAGCGGATCACTCTTGAATAGTCCTTGATGAAACGACAATAATAACCACAGAATCACAGGAATCTTTGCAGTTCTTTTTAGATTTTTGGGCTGTGGCCAGGTGGTCAAGGCCTCAATTTTACTTGGGTCGGTTTCTGTTCCCTCGATGGATACTATGTGTCCCACATACTTTACTGATGTTTGAAAGAATTGACACTTACCTAGAAACATAGAAACATAGACTTTGATGGCAGATAAGGACCGCTTGGCCCATCTAGTCTGCCCATTTCCCTACCTACAGGATAGGCCACAGATCCTAGCTAACCAATAGCCTATTTCTTCCTAGCCCCCACAAGAATTGCCTCATGTCTGTCCCATGCATTCTTGAATTCTTCCACAGTTTTAGACCCCACAACCTCCTCAGGAAGGCTGTTCTATGCATCCACTACCCTCTCTGTGAAATAATACTTCCTCACATTGCCCCTGAACCGCCCCCCCCATCTTTAAATTGTGTCCCCTTGTTCTTGCATGTCCTTTTTCTGAAAGATGCTACCCTCTTGGACTTTGTTGATTCCACTGAGGTACTTAAAAGTTTCTATCATGTCCCCCATTCCCTTCTTTCCTCAAGGGTATACATATTAAGCTCCTTTAGTCTCTCCTCATATGACTTTTCTTGCAGACCCTGCACCATTTTAGTTGCCCTCCTCTGGACTGCCTCTATCCTGTCTATGTCATTGCGGAGATGGGGTCTCCAGAACTGGACGCAGTACTCCAGATGGGGTCTCACCAACTGTCTGAACAGAGGGATAATAACTTCCTGTTTTCTGCTGCTGATGCCTCTCCCTATGCATCCCAGTATACCCCCAGCCCTCCCTTCTGCCTTCTCACATTGCTTGCTAACCTTAAGGTCATCTGATATGATTACCCCCAGATCCCTTTCCTTTTCTGTTGTTGTTACTACCTCCCCCCCATTGTGTATTCTTCCCCTGGGTTCTTGTTTCCCAGGTGCATTATTTTGCACTTCTTTGCATTGAATCCTAGCTGCCATACTTCTGACCATTCCTCCAACCTTGTCAAGTCCCTTCTCATCCTTTCCACGCCTCCTTGTGTGTCAACCCTGTTGCAGATCTTTGTGTCATCTGCAAAGAGGCATACTTTTCCTTCCAGTCCCTCTGCAATGTCACTTATGAAGACATTAAAAAGGACTGGACCCAATACTGAACCCTGCGGTACCCCACTAGTAACCCCTCTTTCTTCAGAGTGGACTCCATTTACAATTACTTTCTGTGTCCTGTTGTCCAGCCAATGTTTTACCCGGGCTACCACCCTGGGACCCACTCCCAGGCTGGTTAATTTGACTATTAATCTTTTGTATAAGACTGTGTCAAATGCCTTGCTAAAGTCTAGGTAGGCCATGTCCACAGCCCCTCCCTGGTCTACTACTTTGGTCACCTAGTCATAGAAATCTATTAGATTCATCTGACATGACCTTCCTGCTGTGAACCCATGCTGCCTTGGGACTGGCCTCTAGGTACTCAACTATTCTTTCCTTCAGAAGTGACTCCATCACTTTCCCTACCACAGAGGTCAACCTGTCAGGTCTGTAGTTTCCTGCCTCTGTCTTGGTCCCACTTTTGTGAAGGGGAATCACATCCGCCTTCCTCCAGTCCTCGGGTACCACACCATCCTCCCATGATTTATTAAAAAGTGTAGCCAGTGGTTTCACTAGTTCCCCCCTTAATTCTTTTAGAATTCTAGGGTGAATTCCATCAGGCTCCATTGCTTTGTCCACCTTCAGTTTTAGGAGTTCTTGCAGAACCCTTTCTTCTGTGAAAGGACTGGGATCGACCCCCCTATCAAGAGTGCTTCTGTTAATTGAATTAGGCACTTCCCCCTCCTCTTTTGTAAATACTGAGCAGAAATATTCATTCAGTATTCCTGCTTTTTCACTGTCCCCCTCTGCCCACCCACCGTTCATTCTATTCAGCCTCACTATCCCTCCCTTTGTCTTTCTACACTCATTGATGTACCTATAAAAGGTTTTATCCCCCTTCTTAACCGAGTTGGCTATCTTTTCCTCAGTTTGAGCCTTTGCTATTCTCACTTCCCTTCCTGCTTCCTTCTACCTTAACTGGTACAGCTCTCTGTCCTGCTCCTTCTGGGTTTCCTTATACTTCCGGAATGCTATCTTTTTCTTCCTGACTTTCACAGCCACCATAGTGGCTTTTTCTTTCATTTTGATTTGTTTATTTGCTTCACACAATGGCTTGTTGCCTCTGTGATGGCAGTTTTGATGATTCCCCATTGTTGCTCCACATCTCCTTCTAGCCTGTTTGCTAGTGCTTTTCTGAGGCACTCTCCCATCTTGCCAAAGTCAGCCCTCCTGAAGTCCAGTACTCTCACTTTTGTAAGGCTTGACTCTGTAGCTGAGTTTAACATGAACCACACTGTTTGATGGTCACTTGTTCCCAGATGGCAACCCACTTCTAGATCTGAGATCTTCTCACTGCCCCCGTTTGAGAGTATGAGGTCTAAGACTGCTCCCTCACGAGTGGGTTCTGCAACTAGCTGTCTGAGGCCTGCCACCTGTAGGGCATCAAGAATGGCCCTGCTCTTGGATGTGGCTGCAGCAAATGTGGTCCAGTTAAAATCTGGCATATTCAGGTCTCCCATCAACAGTATCTCCCCTTTCTCTGTCATTCTAAGAATGCCTTCTATCATATCCTTGTCCATTCCCTCCCCCTGACATGGGGGTCTGTACACAACCCCTGTGCGGATTGTGGTGCCCTTTCCAGTCTCTAAGGTGACCCACAGTGCCTCCTCTCCTCCCTGTTTACTCTTTTGTTCAGTTGCTTTTATCCCTTCCTTTACATAGAGAGCTACTCCTCCCCCTCTTCTCCCCTGCCTGTCTCTCCTGTAGGTTATGTACCCTGGTATGTTAACATCCCAGTCATGGTTTTCTGTGTATCATGTTTCTGTGACTGCTATGATATCCAGGCATCCCTCTTCCATCAAGGCCACCAGTCTCAGGAGCTTGTTGCCCAGACTATGGGCATTGGTACTCATTACCCTCCATTTCCTGATGGCCTTACTCCTTTTGTCCATCCTATTCTTCTTGCCTTTGTCACTTCTCCATTTACCCCTGCCCTTCTCCCTATCGACACCTCTTATGTTGGTGTTTACCGCACTTACTACCATGATTTTTGGGGGCTAAGTTTCCCAGCTCCTTTCCAGTGCCTCCCCTTAGCTGGTTTAAATGCTTGCCAATGAAGCATTTAAACCTATCACCTAGGATCCTGGTTCCCTCCTGGACAGATGCAGCCCATCATGCCAGTATAGGCTTGCATCACTCCAGGTGGACCCTCAGTCCCCATTGAAGCCAAATCCCTGAGCTCCACACCAGTTTTTCAACCACTGATTGAATCCCATGGTGTGGAACACCCTAGCTCTCCTACGCCATAGATGGGCAGCACCTCCAAGAAGGTTACCGTGTGTGCTACTTGTCTAAGTCCCTCCCCAATTCCACAAACTCTTCCTGCACTTCTCTAATCCCTTTCTTAGCCAGGTCATTTGTCCCTAGGTGGAAAATGACATCCAGCTCCCTCCCCTGTGCAGTTGCTCTGGCAATCCTGAGGATTCGCTCCCTGTCCCTCCAAGCCATGATGCCAGGCAGGCACCTTACCTCCCTCTCCCCTCCCTCCCCAAGTTCTACCTTCCTAACAATGGAGTCCCCCACCAGGAGTTGTTTCCTACCCCTGCAGGGTCCCCTGCCACCCTCCTGTGGGTCTCCTCTGTGGAGGTTCCCAGCATCCTCCTTGGTCTCCACTGCGGGCCACTGCGGGTGCCTCCATAGAGGAACCACACTTTGCCAGAATGGCATAGGAATCATGGAAAGGTACAATTGGAGGGATGTGCCTCTGTTCCACCACCCTCACCCTCCCTGAGCCCAATGTGGTCCAACTGCTCCTCTTTCTTGGCAACCTCTGAGGCAACAGCAGTGGCACTGGGTCCCTGGATGGAAAATGAGGTCCCACAAATCCTGGCCAACTCAGCCTGGAGGTGAGCAACCTCCTCCCTCAGCCCAGAGAGGTGCCTGCAGATGGGACAACACCACATCCTCCAGAATGTCTCCCCGGAGACTGTTGCCCCACAGCCACTGCACTGCACCACTCCCATCATGTCTTATTTCTTGCCCCTTAACTGTTTGCAATCCTTACTCTTTCCTCTGTTTCTCTCTCTCTCTCTCTCTCTCGCTCTCTCTCTCTCTCCTTACTTTCTGCCTGTGTGCCCTTTAAGCTCCTGATTGTCCTGTTCTGAGACAAGAATATCCTATATTTCTCAGTAGACCCCTTACTTGCTCAGAGGCAGACCTCCAGCAGCTAGAGGGGCTGGAGCTACTCTTGCCCTTCTAGGATGGTGAGTCTTTGGTGGCTCTGTGATCACTCACTTCCTGCTCCCAAACAGGAAGTTCCTATTGTCAGTCAAATCCTGTGCCTTTAAAAGTAGAACTAGCTTTGGGTGGGAGGGTAGAGGGGAGGGAAGGAGGGCAATATAGTCCCAGTAGAGAAGTCCAGTCACACAGCAGTCCTTTCTCCTGGTGTCTTCTGCCGAGCTAGTAGCAGAATCTTTCTAAGGCAGTCTTTAAATGTAGCTTCCTTCTAGTTAAGCCACTCCCCCTACTTACTAGATCTTTCTACAAGTAATTTAAACCTCACAGCTATCAATTCCTTTCAATCACATGAGATTTACACCTAGATAACTGTTCAGATAACCATTCTGTTCAGTTAACTCAGACAAACACACACTTTTTTTTGTTTTGTTTGTTAGTTTTTTTCTTTACCCTAAATTAAAGGTCCAAGTACAAGAGTTCTACTTCTTTAATCCCAGCAGACAAGTCCAGTCACACAGCAGTCCTTTCTCCTGGTGTCTTCTGCCAAGCTAGTAGCAGAATCTTTCTACGGCAGTCTTTAACTGTAGCTTCCTTCTAGCTAAGCCACTCCCCCTACTTACTAAATCTTTCTACAAGTAATTTAAACCTCACAGCTATCAAGTTCTTTCAATCACATGAGATTTACACCTAGATAACTGTTCAGATAACCATTCCGTTCAGTTAACTCAGACAAACACACACTTTTTTTGTTTTGTTTGTTAGTTTTTTTCTATACCCTAAATTAAAGGTCCAAGTACAAAAGTTTTACTTCTTTAGTCCCAGAAGAGAAGTCCAGTCACACAGCAATCCTTTCTTCTGGTGTTTTTTGCCAAGCTATCAATGGACAGTTTAAGACCAAAGTCTTCCAATCGGTCCAACACCTTGAATAATCTGCTCTCATGTTCCTCCAGTGAGGTGACAAATACAATAACATCATCTAGGTATACCAGGCACTCTAGTAAGTTCATGTATCCCACTGCAAGCTCCATCAATCATTGAAAAGTGGCTGGGGTGCCTGAAATCACTTGAGGCATCCTCATGAATTCATAGAAGCCAAGCGGACAGATAAAGGCTGTCTTCTCACGGTCCTCTGGGGCCATCGGGATCTGGTAGTACCCACTGCGAAGATCCAGCACAGAGAACCACTTGCTCCCATTTAGGCAGTCCAAAGCATCCTGAATGTGGGGCATTGTGTACTGATCAGGGATAGTCCGTCGGTTTAAAGTGCGATAATCTACGCACATCCTTACTGTCCCATTCTTTTTTCTCACTATCACAATGGGGGAAGCATAGGGGCTTCTGGATTCTTGTATCACATCAGCAGCTAGCATCTCTTGCAGATGCCATCTCACATCAGCTATGTCAGCAGGTGCCACGCGTCGAGACCTCTCATAAAATGGCCTTTCATCATGCAGCCGGATATGGTGCTCAGCTCCTTGCATGCATCCTACATCCCATTCCTTTAAAGAAAACACCTGGTCTCTCTGGGCAAGCTTCTCACTGATCCTCACCTTCCATTCAGCTGGCAACGGGGAGTCACCAAAATCAAACAAGTCAGGCATTACTCTGCCATTCTTCCCCGAACTCTTGCTACTGGGTAGCACTGCAGTGTCTGTACAATGCACATTAGCCAGGGTGCAACCTCTATTTACTTGAATCTCTCTGTCAGACATATTATGAACTTGAACCATTACCCTTCTGGCATAAGCATGGGCTCTAGCAGGCAAAATACTAGGCTTGACAAGCAGTCCCTCCAGCAATTTTCCATCACCTGGTGCATCTAACATTAATATTTTATTATGACATCCTTTCTGATATGGACCTCTCCCTGTAAGGTACACTGGGCATTTGGTGCCAGGATCAGAGACTCAGGATCCTTCTTCCAGACAATTCCAACCGGTTCCTCTGGTTCTACTTTTTCAGCATCTCTCTGTGCCTCACAGGCCTTCCTGATCAAGGCCGGAATTCTTAGAGCTCTACCAGTCTGGGACCCCTGTTTTTCATAATACAGCTGTGCCAGCCATCCAAACATATGTGCATTAGTCCCTATTAGTAGAGGAACCCCATCATACAGTCCAGTAGGGGGACACACTAAGGCCAGGGTCTCTACTTGCTCTGCCACTTCAGCCACAGAGGTGGGAAAAGACAGCCAAATTCAGATATATCCAGAGTAGGGGTAGGCCTTCTCACTTAACCCCCAGACATGCAGCCCCTTCAACGGTTGTATGGGTACATCAGACAAATGCTTCTGATACCAGTCTTGGAACATAACTGTCACTTGGGAGCCACTGTCTAATACAGATCTTGTAGACACTTCATTCACCTTTACAGTGGTCTCCATGGAGGGACCCACTATTCTGGACCAGTCTGGAGAGGCGGTAACAGGGGTCTGGGCAACTGACCTTGCCACAAAGGACATGAGTTAGCATTTTTGGGGCCCCCACTGGGATCATTTCGTGCACCTCTTAACCACTGATTTGTTCTCTAAAGCTCTCCTTGTAGCCTATATGCAACTTTGTGTCTTTTGGGGACCGGCATTCTCTCTTCATGTGCCCATCCTTCCCACAATTATAGCAAAACATACTTACTGGAGTTTGAGCTGGCTGAGGCGTCACACTGGGAGCCAGGGTGGGGGTACTACTAACTGGAAACCTTGGTGCCATCTCTATCTGCAGTGTGATAAGCATTTGGAGACATCTCGTCAGTTTCCCCACTTCCATGGTCAAGGCATCGAGTTTTGAACTATTGCCAACATGGGGTGCCTGGGTAGGCATCTCCACCCCCATAGCAGAAGCGATCGGGCAAGGGTCAGTGCCCACACTGGTAGGAGCGGCCTTCATGATGGGACTGTCTGTTACTTTCCTAATCTCTCTCAGCAGTTCACCCCATGGTGGCATATCTTTTTCCTTCTTAGAGCACTCATTAACTGCCAACCTCTGCCCCTGAACTTCACTTGATGGGTCACCCTCAGTCACTCAGGTTGTAGCAGCAGCTATGGGTGCAAGTCCCTCCCGAGGTCGCCTTTTCTCAACTCCTCGAATTTCTCTCATTAGCTCATCATAGGAGGGTGGGGATTCCAGTCGATTGGCCAGGCATACCTGAAGCAACAGCAGTTCTGAGAAGGGGGCAGACTTAAGGATCCTGTCCATCCTGTCTCTGTCCAATTCAATCGCAGGCAAACTACTCTTTCTGAGGCATTTTTGCAACAATTTTTCCAGCCAAGATACATACACAGACAACAGCTCTCCTTGGTACTGTTGTGCATTTCTTACTCTCCACCACAGGTCCGCATCAGAATCTGGGCTCCTATACACATTCTCCAAGGCCTCAAGATAGTTCTGTGCAGTTGCTTCAGGGTTACTGGCTCATTTAGCATGGATGGTAGCCAGGGCAGGACCTCAGAGGCACTCACTAACCCTCTTTTGCTTTTCAGCTTCCGAGCATTGCCATTCTAGCACTTGAGGGGCAACATAGTCTATCCAAGTCTCCCAGTCATCCTCCCCTTGGGGGGTGGGGAAGGTGCCAGAAAAGATCCTCAACCTTTGGTAAGAGTCATGACTAATGGCAGGTACAGAAATAGGAGCCTGCATTGGTTTAGCCACCATAACGGGTACTGGAGCGGGAGAGGGTGTTGGGGGAGGAACACCCCCAGGTGGCAAGAATAGTTTCTTCAAGTCCTCCACAGTTTTCCCTTCCTCCAGCAACCATTTAGCAAATTTCCCCTCAAAGTTCTCAGATAGTGGGGGCTCATTCCCCCCCCCCCAGGTGTTTACTGTCCTTAGTTATCACTCTCCAGGCAGTAAGGGCTCCCTCTGGAGTAATAGTCTGTGGCACTTTGGAGCTATCTATTGGATCCTTATACTCTACTAGGGCCATGAAAGTGTGGGTGAGTAGATTAGCACGTCGACCCACCACCACAGGGTTTTGTAACCCTTCCACCTTGGAAAGTACTCCCTGTACAGTGTCCGTATTGATACCCAGGGGGATATCCAGGATAAGCATAGCATTCTGGGGGTCGATCTCCTCCCCAGTACACCACTCCACCAACCATTGCACAGCCACTTCTGCTGGGGTACCCATTTATTTTTAACAGTGATTCGTAAATGTGGCCACTAGGGGATGCTAATCCCAGCAGTGCCTCCAAGATGTAACCCCTAGGTGGCGCTATCTCAAGGGCTACTACCCCTGCCTGCTTAACTACTAACAGGGTGAGGGGCCAAGGTCCAATGACGAGTGCCTCCACCCAGAGGTCAGGGTTTGCAGTAGTTAAACTAGCTTGGTCACAGCCCTCTGGGACACTGTAACCCCCCCCTTTCTTCCCACTTGTGGCCCACACAATGCATCAGGAATATCTTCACAATGTACACTTACCCCCAGGACTGGCTTTGTCGACTGGACTCTGGGGACCCCCCTGTAAAACAAGATGACACAGTGCAAAAACCACAGTACAATACTTTAACATAAATGAATACCTCAGTCAGTGTAACTTTGCTGAAACAAACACATCTGATTTATTTAATGAACTGTAACAAGGACGGGGGAAATCAGGTTAATTAGGTTAAACACATTAATAATCACAGTACTGTGTGCATATTCAGAGTCCCAAATTGTCACTTTCACTGGGTACCCAGGATAGTGGAGGCTAGCCAGGATCAGTGCAGCTGGTTGGGGCCCTGTGATTGGGAGGCAGTATAGCGCAGTGTTCTAAGGCTCTGAGCTGCAAATCTGGTGACATCCAGCAGACCAGACCTGGGTTTGAATCCCACAGCTTCCACTTGCATACTGTGTGACCCTGAGCAAGTCACTTAACCTCCTTGTGCTCCCAGGTCGCTCCTGTAAAAAAGCTTTCAGCTTAGTGTGCTATACCTGGTTAAACAACCAAATAAAAAAATAAATAAATAAAAAAACACTTGCACAATACCCAAATTGTAATCCGGAGCCGGTTGGCTCAGTTCGTGAAGAAATGAAAAAAAACAACAATTAGATGACACTCTTGCAATTTGATAAACAGATGGCAGGGAGCTACCCTGCTTTGTACTCACAAACTCAATGCTGGGAACTGAATGGAAGGCAGATTGTCCTGGATTGCCAGGAGGAGCAGACCATGTGGACAAGGTCCTTGTGACTGGACCCCACTGCAGTTTAGAGCAAATGGATGTAGTCTGTGTTAAGCTGGGGTTTACTTCCAGCTTCATGCACTCAATTCACTGTACAGGGGATTTGAAACGTGATTCCCCACAAGCACTACACACATTTACATGTAAAAGGAAAGTACTATACAAGGCAGGCTGCTTCTCTATCCCGATCGCAATTACTGCACAATACCCAGGAGAACACACAGCAGATTCAGTTCCTGACAGACCGAGAGCGATTCAACAATCTCTCCAGTCTTCTACAGGGTGAGCCTGGTTTCTACTCTTCAGATCTCCTTGATTCTCTTCACAGGTCAGATTCAGTCTGAACAGGCGCTTGCACAAGCTGCAGACCTAAACTTAGGGCCTTACATGCGATTCCAGCGCTAAAACTACACACCGAAGAAGCACACAGCTCCTTGTCTCTTCACTCCCCAAGCTGATCTGAACATTCTAGTAGACAAAGCCGGGCATTTCCTTTGACTTCCTCCCAGTTCAGTTGGCTGGTTTGGCTGTCACTCACAGTAAACTCCCCCTGTTGGTGGAAAAAGGCACCAAGGTCAAAACAACATTTCCCAGAGTCACTGCCCTTACAATCCCCTTACAGTAGGCTCCAGAGGAGAATCCAAGTTCTGATTCACCTAGAGCAGGCTCCATTTTAAAGGATTCCCTCCATGACTGGTCCAATTAGGCAGTTCAGAACCAACATGAGTGAGCTACTCTGCACTGTCCTTGCTACAAGAAAGCAGGTTAAAACAAACTGCATTTTCATTATTACTTTAACAGGTTACAAGCAAACAATTACATCTTTGAAGAGTGCTCCTTCTGCCCACTTAGTGACAGCAGAAATGGAGCGATTTGACAGTAGCCTGAGCGGGACTCAAGCAGGGAAACACACAGACCCCCATCCAAATTAATTATGTCTGCAGGCAGACAGCTCTTAAAGAGACAGTACCAGAGGCTCTAAAAGCACTCACAGATAAATGGTTTAAATGCCGAACACCATCCAGGCTTGGAGCATTCAAGCAAGCTCCTGGAAGACTTTTAGGAACCCCGATTTGCAAGGGGGTTACATGTATAAATACTCCTCCGCACTACTAAATCGTTAAAGCAATATATACTGTATAAGTATATTGACTATTTTTTTTTTTAAATATCACGAGTCATTGTATAACAGGAATAATGCTCTCCAGGGTGGGTGTTATGTTGTGATAACATCCCTTCTCGGCTGTTGGACACCCTCGGCCTGTGGTCAGCATAACACTCACCGGGCATTATTGTTTCATTTTTATCTGTTCTGAGCATGCTCAGTAGGGTTTTGGGGATAATGTTCTGATACAACACCAAAAAGTATGTGTTTCAAGACTACTTTTGGTTTCTCACCACCTGCTTCTCACAGCACAGCAAAATTATTTCATATCTTGAGAGTCACCATCTTGTTTTTTCGCGTCGAACTAAAAAACATGGAAAATTCATAAAATTTCTATAATTTTAAAAAACAAACGTCAGAACCTAGCTAAACAGGATCCATTTCCCTAGATTCTGATGTTTTTTTTTTAAATAATAGCCAGAAATACCTTTTCTGGGCACCAAAAAATCCAGAGTGCTTAGCTTAATAAGATGTGCCTTTCACTCACATTCTCTAGACCAAGCACCTTACCAGGGAGGATGGCCACTACACTGAGCAGGCTGTCTGCAGGAGTTTCTCCTGGTTCCTGCTTTCACTAAGTTAGGCTTTCTTGCTGATTCCTTAAGCCCTCCAATGTTGCTGTTGCTGATAACACCCAAGTTGTTTGTTGTTAGACTATCTGAAGTGCATGAATATACCAAACTGATAAGCTGCATTTTGACTGTAGCATTTTGTGGTTCAGCATTCAGTGTACTGAACTTCAATAATTAAGTCACCTATGACTGCATGCAATTGCACTGTTTGATAACCTCACAGTCTTCAGGTGAAGCTACCTCTGGCTGCAAGCTGCAACACTGGACATAAGATTTGCAAGAAAGTGAGTAGTGCTCACAAAAGAGGGAGGTGAACCTTACAATTTACAATTGTCTTTGGTTTGAAGCAGATTCCTTAGGAAAGTTAATATTCTTCAGGTGGAGGATACTTCTAACTGAAGGGTGAAATAAGCAACTTAGAATTATCAGAAAAGGCAGTCTTTCAATCAACAGAGGGAGGTGGAGTTTGCTTTACTTGTTACAATTGTTAAGATTTTACTGTTTTCTGTGTTTCTGCCCTTCTGACTTGATTGGAGTTAGTGACTGACTGTTTGCATTGCAATATTTGTAATACTGTGAGTATTCACTGGGCTAAGAATTTGTCATAAGCCCTGAATTGAGAGCAGGTTACATGCTGTGTATTGGACCCAGACAGTGCCTAGGGGGTGGAAACTGGTTTTCTTTGTTTACCTCAGTGTGCCTTATAAGGCCAAGCCAGACTGTGTCAGGAAGTGCTTACATCACAGCTACTTAACAGCCAATAGCTCTGGAAGAATCTTACAGACCTTGATAAAAGTACTAATTTTAGCAGGCTCATCAGATAACCTCACAGTCTTCAGGTGAAGCTACCTCTGGCTGCAAGCTGCAACACTGGACTTAAGATTTGCAAGAAAGTGAGTAGTGCTCACAACAGAGGGAAGTGAACCTTACAATTTACAATTGTCTTTGGTTTGAAGCAGATTCCTTAGGAAAGTTAATATTCTTCAGGTGGAGGATACTTCTAACTGAAGGGTGAAATAAACAACTTAGAATTATCAGAAAAGGCAGTCTTTCAATCAACAGAAGGAGGTGGGTTTGCTTTACTTGTGTTACAAGTGTTAAGGTTTTCAGTGCAGGAAGAGTTTAAACCACATAGGCTAAATACTGTTTTCTGTGTCTGCCCTCTGCACAGCTGATGTGTTTTGGGGCTGTCTGTTTTCAGAGCACAAGTCACCAGGCTCTTTTGGGGCTGGGGAGGATTACCTGTGTCTGACTTGGATGTTTGGATTTTTCTCTGTTTGATTAGCAGGGTATTTTCTCTGTCAGATTGGTTTGAAGCAGTATTACAAATTGTTGTGTATGGCATCTTGCTGACAGGAAGGCACTCATCGCATCGGTAGGTCAGAGCGTTTAGCTGATTGTTTCGTGAGGGCACAGTTTAGGCCCAACCCCTTCCCACCCCTCACCCCACCCACCGCTGGAAATAGTTCATTTATACCTGGGGTTCTGACATCATTTCCTCAAGAGGGCAAGGTACACATCACTGTCATATCCTGTCTAGCACACTGCACTGACAATATAAGCATACACATATAAATACATATATTTCTATACAACTCACCAATCACACACACACACACACACAAAAAAAAACTAAACAAGGTAGACAGTTATGTGGGGAGTAGTACAATGTAATGGCTGTGGAGCAGCAGTCTTCCAGGAGTCTTTCTGGAGGCTGAGATGCTGCCCTGTTTGCAGACGACTATCTGCCCTGAGGGAGGAAGTTGCCTATCTTCAGGCCGCACTGGACAGTGGCAAGGGAACCTCCCCCATCCAGAGAGCACCACAGCCACCACCACTACCTCAGAGGTTGCAAAAAAAGCACAGCAGTTGGACCACAGTGGGCTCAGGGAGGGTAAGGGTGGTGGAACAGAGGACACCCAGTCAGTTGTTACACTCCACAATCCATACACCATTCTGGGGAGCATAGTTCCCTATGGATGCACCCACAGAGGAGACTAAGGAGGGTAGACAACTGTCACAAGGGAGGCCCTCAGGAAGGAGGCAGAGGGCACCACAGGGAAAGAAAGCAGCTCCTGGTGGGGGACTCAATTATTAGGGGGATAGAACTAGGGGGAGCAGGGAAAACTGAAGTAAGGTGCCTGCCTGGTGCCATGGCTTGGAGGGACAGGAAGCACATCCTTAGGATCACGAGAACAGTTGCACGGGACTCTGAGCTGGATGTCATTGTCCACCTAGGGACAAATGACTTGGCTCATCATGAGATTAGAGCAGTGCAAAAGGACTTTGTAGAGTTGAGGAGGAGCTTAAGACAAGTAGCACACATAGTATCCTTCTCAGAGGTGCTGCCTGTCAGTGGCATGAGTGAGGCAAGGGAACTTTGTACCATGCAGTTTAACAAATGGTTGAAAAAATGGTGTGGAGCACAGGGGTTTGGCTTCATTGGGGACTGAGGTTCCACCTGGAGGGACACCAGCCTATACTGGCAGGATGGTCTGCATCTGTCCAGGAAGGGAACAAGTCTTTTGAGTAATCGGTTTAAATGCTTCATTGGCAAGCCTTTAAACTAGTCAAAGGGGGAGGCACTGATAAGCAGAAGGAAAATCCCAGCCTCCCCCTACAAAACAGGGTACTAAATGAGAAAAGACCAAGGTAGAAAGGCCAGTGGGGTTGCCACTACAGAAGGTAAAGCCATCAAAAATGGAGAGCAATGAGTACCAATGCCCATAGTCTGGGTAACAAGCTTCCTGAATTAGTGGCCTTGATGGAGGAGGAAGATCTGGATATTGTGGCAGTCACAGAAACATGGTACACACAGAACCATGACTGGGACGTAAACATACCAGGATACACTATCTACAGGAGGGACAGGGAGGGTAAAAGAGGAGGAGGAGTAGCTCTCTACATAAGAGAAGAAATCAAAGCAACAGAACAAAAGGGTAAACAGGGAGGAGAAGAAGCACTGTGGGTCAATTTGGAGGCAGGCAATGGCACCACAATCTGCACAGGGGTTATATACAGACCCCCCTCTCAGGGGAGGAAATGGACAAGGAAATGATAGAAAGTATACTTAGAATGGCAGATAAAGGGAGGTATTGCTGATGGGTGATCTGAATATGCCAGATGTTAACTGGAGTGCAGTTGCAGCAGCCACTTCTAAGAGTGGAGTTATTCTAGATGCCCTACAGGGGCATGCCTTAGACAACTAGTATTGGAGCCCACCGAGAGGGAGCAATCTTAGACCTGGTTCTCTCAAATGGAGATGAAGAGAGATCACAGATGTAGAAGTGGGTAGCCATCTGGGGAACTAACGACCATCGAACAGTATGGTTCACAATAAACACAGCAATAGAGTCAAACCATACAAAGACAAAGGTACTGGATTTTAGGAGGGCTGGCTTTGCCAAAATGGGTGAGTGCCTAAGGAATGCACTAGCAAATGGGCAGGAAGGAGGGGTGGAAGAACAATGGGGAATAATAAAAACTCCCATCACAGAGGTAACAAGCCTTTGTGTAAAGCAAATAAACAAAATGAAATGAGGTAAGAAACCACTATGGTTCTCAAAGGAAGTGGCAGTGACGGTTCAAGAGAAAAAGAAAGCATTCAGGAAGTACAAGGAATCACAGAAGGAACAGGACAGAGAACTGTATCAGTTAAAGCAAAAGGAAGCTGGAAAGGCAGTCAGAACAGCAAAGGCCCAAACTGAGGAAAAGATAGCCAACTCAGTTAAGAAGGGGGATAAAACCTTTTATAGGTACATCCGGGAGCGAAGGAAGACCAAGGGAGGGATAGTGAGGCTTAATAAAGGGGAGGGAGTGTGGGCAGATGGTGACTGTGAAAAGGCAGAGATACTAAACAAATATTTTTGCTCAGTGTTTACAAAGGAAGAGGGGGAGGTACCTAAAACAAACAGTAGAAACACTCTGGATACAGAAGTTGATACCAGCCCATTTACAGAAGAAAGAGTTCTGAAAGAGCTTTTAAATCTGAAGGTGGACAAAGCAATGGGGCCTGATGGGATTCATCCCAGAATTCTAAAAGAACTAAGGATAGAACTAGTGACACCACTGACTACCCTCTTTAACAAATCATGGGAGGATGGGGTGGTACCTGAGGACTGGAGGAGGAGGGCAGATGTGATTCCCCTTCACAAAAGTGGGAGCAAGGCAGAAGCAGGAAACTATAGACCTGTTAGTTTAACCTCAGTGGTAGGGAAAATGATGGAATCACTTCTGAAGGAAAGAACTGTTGCGTATCTAGAGGTCAGAGGGGCACAGAACCCAAGGCAGCATGGATTCACAGTGGGAAGGTCATGCCAGACAAATCTAATAGATTTCTTTGACTGGGTGACCAAAGTAGTTGATCAGGGAGGGCTGTGGACATGGCCTACCTAGACTTTAGCAAGGCATTTGACACAGTCCCACACAAAGATTAATATACAAGTTAGCCAGCCTGGGAGTGGGTCCCAAGATGACAGCCTGGGTAAAGAATTGGCTGGAGAATAGGACACAGAGAGTAATAGTAAATGGAGTCCACTCTGAAAAAGGGGGTTAGCAGTGGGGTACCCAAGGGTTCAGTATTAGATCGGTCCTCTTCAATGTCTTTATAAGACATTGCAGAGGGACTGGAAGGAAAGTATGTCTCTTTGCAGATGACACAAAGATCTGCAACAGAGTTGATGCACAAGGTGGAGTGGAAAGGATGAGAAGGGACTTGGCAAGGTTAGAGGAATGGTCAAATGTATGGCAGCTTAGATTCAATGCTAAGAAGTGCAAGGTAATGCACTTGGGAAACAAAACCCAGGGAAGAGTACACATGGGGGTGAGATACTAACAACAACAAAAATGGAAAGGGACCTGGGGTAGTCACATCAGATGACCTAAAGGTGGGCATGCAATGTGAGAGGCAGCAAGGAGGCTGGGGGATACTGGGATGCGCGGGAGAGGCATCACCAGTAAAACAGAAGTTATTATCCCTCTGTACAGACAGCTGGTGAGACCACAACTGGAGTACTGCGTGCAGTTCTGGAGACCCAATCTCCGCAAAGACATAGACAGGATGGAAGCTGTCCAGAGGAGGGCAACTAAAATGGTGCAGGGTCTGCACCGGAAGACATATGAAGAGAGACTTAAGGAGCTTAATATGTATAGCCTCGAGGAAAGGAGGGATAGGGGGGACATGATAGAAACTTTCAAGTACCTCAAGGGAATCAACAAAGTCCAAGAGGTAGCATTTTTCAAAAAGAGTGTGCAAGAACAAGGGGCACAATTTGAAGATACAAGGGGGCGGCTCAGAGGTAATTTAAGGAAGTATTTTTCACAGAGAGGGTTGTGGATGTATGCAACAGCCTTCAGAGGAGGTTGTGGAGTGAAAAACAGTGGTGGAATTCAAGCATGCATGGGACAGTCATAAGGCAATTCTAGGGGGTGGGGGTAGGAAGAAGTAGGCTGCTGGTTAACTAGGATCTGCAGCTTATCCATCAGGTAGGGAAATGGGCAGACTGGGTGGGCCAAGCGGTCCCTATCTGCCGTCAAATTCTATGTTTCTATGATGTACTTACCTCTCACACTTGCACACATCACGATGACCAGTTAAGGCTTGTTCCAAGATGGCAACTCTATTATGGCACCCAGCAAAGTGAATTCATTCCACTGAGAGTTGTTTCCCCTGCTGCACAGCTGAGGAGAATGGTGCACTCTGGGCTATCTGTATGTGCAACTATTTTGTAATGGGGGGGCTGCAGCAAAACTAGGCTGTTCCTGAACATTGTGGAAGTACAGGTCATTGTCTCTCATAAGTGTACCTCCCTGCCTCTGTTTCCTACACCTTGGGCCAGGGGTACTGTCATCTGACAGGGTAAGACAATTTTGATAATTGAGGGTATGAACTCTAAGCAGAGTCCTCTAGCTTCGGTTTAGATCTACATCACTGAAATAGGCCAGTGGCAGAAGAAGGCAGCTCTGGATTAGTCATAGATGGGTATGTCTGTATCTGAGAAAAGTGAGAAATTAGAAATGTATATGCGTGCGTGACTTAATATAGAACTGCTATCAATCTCAGGACAGTACGCATAATTTTACTTGTTAAACACACTGCAGCTCAGTAAATTAAAAAATGGTATGCTATTCAGCAGCAGTGAGGAAACTACAATCTTTACATGAGATGCGCTGCCAACTTGCAGTCTGACATAGAGCCGGCATGCTGGGAGCTTGCCACACATCAAAGTAAAATAACTACACAGAGCTACAGGTCATCAACAAGGGGAATGTAACAAAGTATATTAATGGGCAAGTTGATTAGGGAAGAGAATTTAGTGAAGCCACCACTAGAGGAAATCTGATTTAACAGCTTGCTGATCTGAGAGCTGAATTTGTGGATATGTTTGACATTTTCTTTTCTAAACTAACACTGTCTAACAGCTTGCTGATCAGTATACTGTTATGTGGACAATGCAGTTTGGGTACCACAATTAGGGTGCCACAACCAGTTTACCTGTCATAATGGTGAACTGGATTTTGCGGCACTCTGCAGGGACGGCGCCATCCAGGTGTTGCACCCCTTGCCCCATATACTTCTGACCGGAAGATGATTATAATAAAGTACCCTACAAACAGCAAGAACATGCCCTGGGGAATTGGGTGGGATGGGGTTCAGGTGGCACAATTGCTGGATGCAATGTTTGCTGTCGACATTGTGCTGGCACCCTAATGACAGCTGTGATTTTTGTTGTCTCTGCGACATGAAGGAACCTTGCTGATCTGGGAGCTGAATTTGTGGATCTATTTCACTGTGTTTATTTTTTTCAGTCTAAAGGCGCTTATAACATGCTGATCTGGGAGCCAAATTTGTAGATCCCTTTGACTGTGTTCATTTTTTCAAAGTTTGACAGCATCTAACCTTTTGCTGAACTGTCCCAGCCTAACAGCTGTGTTATTGTTTTAAGTCTAAGAGCATCTAACAGCTTGCTTATTTGTCCCAGTCTAACAGTGTCAAGCACTCAAGTTGTACTCTGTGACTCCATTGACTGTTTTTTTTATATATAAGCAGACTGAGGTGCCCACCCCCAGTACTGCTCTCTTGACACCTCCCTCCAGGTCGCACATCCCAGTCCCATTATTTAGGTGGCTACAGCAGGGTGCTCACCCGATGCTGCCAAAAACTAGCCCAACAATGGGGTGCCTAATCCTCTGTGTTGAAATATCACTGAAATAAAGAAAAACATCCCTTGATTTTTTTTAAACCTGTACAAAAAGGAAATGGTCCCTTGCCATTCTTCCCCCTGACACACCCCACCCTGACCTTACACTCAGCACCTATCATCCCACATCCTCCACACCCCACACACACTGTTACTCACCTGAACATGACCCATGGCATAGATCAAAGACACATCTTACTGCTGGAACCAGCGACTGTGATATGAGAAATTAAGGTACAGTAAGTGGAGTTGCAATATATTTCAAAGGGGTTTTGAACTTTGATTTATAACTTTGCAATTTTTGCATATTTTTTATCCCAAATTTTCAAACATGGCCTTTTTGAGACACCACCTCTTGACCAATAGTGGTGGAATTATGCAAATCTGACCTAAAAGGCAATTTTTTGTTCATTTTGTGAAATCACCTTTTGGGCAGGATTTGAACATTTTCACTGCATTTGTTTGTGAGGTGGGGTTATAAGAAGGCTATGTTAAAAATGTGGGGTCAGAATATGTAAAAATGGTGAACTTACGAGCATACATTGGAAATTTTCTACGCTCGCTTGTAACTTTGGTAATTATAAATATTTTGAACCCACTTTTTCAACATAGCCATTTTTTCATGCCATCTCATGAACGTGACAACTGTCATTTTTCAAATTCTGGCCAAAATGTGTTTTCACACCTGTGGTGCAGAAGGATGTTTCAGTTGGGATTTTTTAATTTGCACTTACTGGGTTCGTGCGGTGAGGCAGTAAAAAGGCTATGCTGCAACTTTCATGTACAGATACAATAAAATGTTTAGGTTAAGGGTGAACAACATTGCAGTATTTCAACATTCATTCATAACTTAGCTATTTTTCAATATTTTGACTCTAAACCTTTAACATAGTGATTTTCCACACCACCTCATAAATGTGACATGTGTAATTATTTTAAATCCTGGATGAGACATGTTTTTACACTTTTGTTGCAAAATCACATTTTGGTCAATATACTGTAAATGATACATGTAATGTTTATAAGGAGAATCAAAAAGCAACTGTCTTGAAAATTAGGGGTCAAAATTAAATATATATATATATATATATATATATATATATATATTAGCACCAGTATGTTAGGGTTGAGCGCAAACTTCTATCTTAAACCTGAATTTTCAAATCTTAATAATTTTGGAACCATTCAACAGACTTGCACAAAATGTGGCATGCTTAATCTCTAGGAGTAGATATCTTGATATGCCAAATGTGTGAATCTGTTCTATGGTTTCTGAGATAGAAAGTGTCAAACAATCCTAAATTTACAAGTTTTTTGACATTTCTTTCTACAGCTGTTCCACAGAAACGGCTTAAGGTTGTGGTCTGAAAATTTCAGGGTAGAAAGCCTTTGGGTCACAGATGTGCCTTTTGAATGTCTGGCAAAAAAAATATTAATCTGTTTAAAAGTTATTACATTTTTTATTTTCCCATTATTTTCTATGTGAAAAGTTAAGTGTATCACATGAAAACAAGCTTGTTTTTGCAGGAGGAGCTCCATTATTGCATGTCGGGTCACATAGGGCCTACTTTGTTTTCACAGGAGTTCCCTTGTTTTTGTGGGAAACATAGAAACATAGAATTTGACGGCAGATAAGGACCGCTCGGCCCACCTAGTCTGCTCATTTTCCTACCTAACAGATAAGCTGCAGATCCTAGTTAACCAACAGCTTACTTCCTCTTTCCCGCCCCTAGGACTGCCTTATGCCTGTCCCATGCATTCTTGAAGTCCCCCACTGTCCTTGACTCCACAACCTCCTCAGGGAGGCTGTTCCATGCATCCACAACCCTCTCAGTGAAAAAATACTTCCTCACATTACCCTGAGCCGTCCCCCCTCTATCTTCAAATTGTGCCCCCTTGTTCTTGCACATCTCTTTTTCTGGAAGATGCTACCCTCTTGGACTTTGTTAATTCCCTTGAGGTACTTGAAAGTTTCTATCATGTCCCCTCTCTCCCTTCTTTCCTCAAGAGTATACATATTAAGCTCCTTTAGTCTTTCTTCGTATGTCTTCTGGTGCAGACCCTGCACCATTTTGGTTGCCCTCCTTTGGACAGCCTCCACTCTGTCTATGTCTTTGTGGAGATGGGGTCTCCAGAACTGCACACAGTACTCCAGATGGTGTCTCACCAACTGTCTGTACAGAGGGATAACAACTTCTGTTTTCTACTATTGATACCTCTTCCTATGCATCCCAGTATCCCCAGCCTTCCTTACTGCCTTCTCACATTGCTTGCCCACCTTTAGGTCATCTGATATAATTACCCCAGGTCCCTTTCTAATTTTACTGTTGTCAGTATCTCACCCTCCATTGCGTACGCTTCCCCTGGGTTTTTGTTTCCCATGTGCATTACCTTGCACTTCTTTGCATTGAATCTAAGCTGCCATACATTTGACCATTCCTCCAACCTTGCCAAGTCCCTTCTCATCCTTTCCACTCCATCTTGTGTATCAACCCTGTTGCAGATCTTTGTGTCCTGTGGGAGCTACTGTTATTTTAGAGAGCTCTGTTGTATCCACCATCTTGCTTTTCTGTTAGCGGGACAGAGAAAATACAGTGAAAACATATAAAAATGAACGTAGTCCCCCCACAAAAATCAGAATTTAGATAAACAGAACCCATTTAGCTACATTCTGATGTTTTTTTCCTTGATTGTGGCCAGAAACACCTTTTACTAGGCACCCAAAATCTAGGGTGCCAAGCTTAGTGAGATGACTGCTTCTTCCGAGTTCTCTATATGAGATCAGTGGAGTTTTCTTGACTTCTGCAGCTGCAGCTGGAACTCATGCTGCCAGCTGCAGTGTCAGCTTTCAGTCACCTCTTTTCCATGGTGTCTAGTGGTACCCACCACTCACCAATTACTGTTCTGTAGTGGCACCCCCTTTAACATTCCATGGTGTCTAGTGGCAACCCCACCCTCCCATTGTCATACATTTTTTTATTTTATAAATACATTCTGACACCCAGATAACCCACTTCTGGTGTCAGATGCCCCCCAGTCCCTTGTCTTTTTATTAAAATCTGACAATGAGGGGCCCAATCCCCTTGTTGGTAGTAGAAGCCCCCCCTTCCCCAGCACTGTGAGACACTGGGGAGCCCATGCCCAGTGTCCCGTGTTAGCATTTATACCTAAAAAAAAAGAAAACTGTTTCGCAATGTCTTTTACTTTTCTAAAAAAATCTGAAACAAAGAAACTGATCCCTTGCTGTCACCACTGACCCCCTTCCCCCATCCTGACCCTCCCACTTAGCAGCCACCCGCTCACCCTATACTTACCACCTGAGGTCCTGGGCTGTCATCTTCTGTGGACCAGGACATGTCTGCACTCTTCAAAGCCAAACTGCAGACTGAGGACATTACAGGAAAAGCATGTTTGCTATTGAACTTCTTCTGTGGTGCAGTTGCCAAGGCACAGGGATGGGATCTCCAAGATCAAGGGGCTTAAGATCAGCTTCTCCATATTTTTTTTTACCTTCAATGAAGATGAAAAAAAAAAGAGAAGTCTGAGCTCTAACCCAGGTCCCTGGGTGTCCCCTCCCTGCACCTTGTCCTCCACACCACAGAAGAAGCAAGCCTGAATATGTGCTTGTTCTGTAATTGATGATGTCAATGCTTTGCATGTTTGGCCACCAGTGGATGGTTAATGTTTGAAAATTTGGTATAAGTAAAAATAGGCTATTTTTGCACACACCACATTTTCAAACATTACCCATTGACGTACGGCCAAATATGCAGCCTTGACAGGCACAAGTTGCCCCCCTTCTCCAGCAGTGTGGGACATTGGGGAGCCCACTCCCAGTGTCTGGAGACATGTTTGGACCCCCCAGCAGTGTGTGGGACATCGGAGCCCACTCCCAGTGTCCCTCATTATACATAATCTGACACCAGGATGTCCGCCCCTGGTGTCGGATGTCCCATCCTGCCACAGTCCCTTTTTTAATATATTTAATTGCCAACATTGGGAATCCCAATACCTGTGTTAGCACTGGAAACCCCAGCAGTGTGGGACACTTGGGACCCCACTCCCAGTGTCCTCAAATATGTATTTCATTGTTTCCTGTAAAGAAGAAAACTGCCCCATTGTCTTTTTTTATTGTCCCTGAAAAAAAGAAATTGGTCCCCGTCATCCCCACCTTCCCCCCTCCCCAATCCCAACCCTCCCACTGAGCACCCACCACCCCACCCCCTTCCCCTATACTTACCACTGGAAGTTGTCTGCTGTCATCTTCTGTAGACTGGGTCACGTCTGCACTCTTCAAAGCTGAACCACAAACTGAGAAATCAAGGTAAGTGTCGTATAATGTATTTCAATGGTATTTTGAACTTATGTTGATATCTTTGCCATGTTGTAGAATTTTGTCACCATATTTTCAAGATAGGCTTTTTGGGACACCATCTCATGAACCCTGTCACTGTTATTTCCTTAATCAAGCCTGGATGGTAATTTCTCAATCACTGTGTAAAATCACCTTTCAGACCTGATTAATGAAATAACAGTGCCAGTGTTCATGAGGTGGGGTCCCAAAAAAGCCCATGTTGAAAATTTAGTGAACAAATTCCTAAAAATGGCTGAGTTAGACATGTTTATTGAGATTTCTCTGTGGACACACATAACTTTGGTAATTTCTAATATTTGGACTCCAAATTTTCAACATTGCCATTTTTTCGCACCACCTCATGATTAGTGCAGCTGTCATTTTTCACATCCTGCCCAAAACATGTTTTCGTACTTGTGACACAGAATGGCATTTTGACATGCATTTGAAAACTTTCTCCTAGGGGGTTATAAGGTGGGTCATAAGAAAACTGTGTTCAAAATTTGGGGTCAAAATAAGAAAAAATGCCTAAGTTCTGACCATTTGTTGCAATTTCTTATGCCCGCGCTTAACTTCAGAAATTTTAAATATTCTGACCCCAGATTGTCAACATAGCTTTCTTATTACTCAACCACAAGTATGTCACAGCTGTCATTTTTTAGATTCTGGCCAAAATGTATTATCACACCTGTGGTGTGGAATGGCATTGTAGTTGCGCAAAGTTTTGTTTTGGTGGGGATTTGAAAATTTTCTCTACTGGGTAAATGTGTTGGGGTAATAAGATGGCTATGCTGATCATTTGGTCATGCATCTACAGAGGGATGGGTGCACAGGGTCTGAAGGACCCTGCTCTCCCACCATAAAATAAGGAAAATCGTGGAGCATGCTCCCACTGGCAAATAAAATACAAGTAAACAATCGGAAAAGTAAGGAAATTCATTGCAAAAACTTCATTAATGCACCATTAGGGTTGAACATCAAAAGTAGAGAAATGCGACCTAAGTGTTCCCAAGCCTTAGACCCCACCCCTACTGTGCTTGCATGAACAGGTATGAGGGGTGTGTATTGGGGTTGTCAGCCCTAATGCTCACACCATTCTCTTACTCTTTACTCATTTTACCAAGGATAGAATCGTACTCCTCTGCCCCTGTTGAGGTAAATACCTGCGGGTGTTTACCTAATAAAAGGATCTATCATCCTTTTACTGTCTACAAGGGGGCCAAGGCATGTTTAAAAAAAAAGGTTGCTGCCAACGTTGGGGTGCTAAATCCCCATGTCAGTGGTGGCAGAGGTCCATTACTCCCCCACACTAGTGTGGAACACTGGGGAGCCCACTCTCAGTGTCCCAAAATACTTATTTTTTTTTAAATGTTTCTGCTGATATCGGGGTGCCCAGTCCCCATGCTGGCACTAGACACCCCCCCACCAGTGTGGAACATGGGGGAGCCCACTCCCAGTGTCCCCAAAAGAAGAAAAGTCTCCCAACATTGCTAACAATGGTGTGCCCAATCCCCGTGTCAGCACTAGAACTCCCCAGGTGGGACACAGGGGAGCCCACTCCCAGTGTCCCCAGTTATGCCATACCCCCCAACACCACAAGCACTATGGGACACTGGGGAGCCCACCCCAGTGTCCTGAAATGTTTAATTATGTATATCTGAAAAAAAGAAAACAGATCCCCAATGTTTTTTTGCTGAAAAAAAGAAAATGATCTGTTGTCATCTCCCTGTCCCTCCCTCCGTCATCCCTAGCCTCCCACTGAGCCACCCTCCACCCCACCACCCCTTGCCCTATACTTACTACTGAAGATCATCTTCTGTCATCTTCTGTGGACTGGAACACATCTGCACTCTTCAAAGCCAAACCATGAACTTAAGAATCAAGGTAAATGCTGTATAGTGGCTGTCAATGATGTTTTGAACTTATGTCAATATCTCAGCCATTATCTGTTTTTTTTTCACCAAATATTCAACATGAGCTTTTTGGGACCCCACCTCATGGACACTTTCACTGTCATTTCATTAATTAGACCTGTAAGGTGATTTCATGGTCGTTGTATGAAATCACCTTTTGGGATCAAGTAATGAAATAACAATGCCAGTGTTCATGAGGTGCCCTGCCATTCCACTATTGCATGATGGAGGGCCCTGCAGTCCCTTTACTGCATAATAGTATCCATACATGGGCCCTGTGCTCCCATTTACATGTAATTGCAGAGATGCAGTGCAGGCCTGGAGACATTCCAAGTAACCCTTGTGCTGCAAATAGCATAATATCTCAGTAACCATAGGAGCATTTGAAAAACTTCCAGTGCAGTTTTAATCATGGACTGGCAACCTGCATCATTGCTTAGGTGTACTAAGCTGCATTTAGAGAAAAATCTGTATCTCAAATCGTTTTTCGAGATACTGGCATCGAAAGGTAGTGCATCTGCCACATTATCCAATGGGAAATTTCCAAACTTCAAAATGTTATAAGTATGGAAGCAATGTAAATTTTATTGCCAAATCAACAAAAGTCACATTTGTGGGTCAAGCCCTTTGTACCCTGAAAATTTCAGCTCGAAAGGCCTAACCATTTCTTTGCAGTGAAGTGAGAAAGAAACAATAGACTTTATAAATCCCTTTTCATGAGGTGTCAAAATCCCTTTTCCTGAGTCGATTCCCCTTTGTGAGGTGTCAAAGTCCCTTTTCATGAGCCCTAAATCCTGTAGAGCTATCCAAAAGACTGAACTGAGCATGCTCAGAACCCAACATTTCAAAATGGAATAACTTTGAAATGGATTAATATTTGTTTACCAAACTAACGCCAGCTTGTTCTTTGGGGCAGTCTCTTTCTATCCTGAAAATTACAGACTAAAATACCAAACAGTGTGCCCACAGCACGATGAGGAAAAAACAGCCAAAACAGGTGAAAAAAGTGGCTTTTACTGATTTTTCACTACTCGCAGCATGAAATCCGCAAAAACAATCAAAACAAAACTCAGTACCTCAAGAGATTTACTCCCGGGACAGACATAGCAAATGTCATGCAAATCTGTTGAACAGTTGCAGTTTTAAAGTACAAAATTTGAGGTTTAACATTAAACTGCCTACTCAACCTGTGTTTAATGGTCACTTCTATGTTAAACCCCAAATTTTGCACTTTAATAACTTTGCAACCATACAACCGATGCACACACAATTTTTCATGTGCTTTCTGGTATCATAGATCTCTGGATCTGGCAAGTTTCGTTCTGGTTGGATGTGCGGTTGTGGAGATTCGAAGTGTCAAACAATGTGAAAATGATCATTTAGGTGCAAATCCTTTGTCATGACGTATCTCTGAAATGGCTTGGTGGTGTGGTCTGAAATTGTTAAGGTATATGGGGTCTAGGACACAGATATGCCTTTTGAAGGTTTGGTGAAAAAATATTAATCTGTTCAAAAGTTATTAAAGTTTTATGTTTCCCATTGTAGCCTATGGGAAAAATTAGATGTTCCATGTGAAAGCAGGTTTTGCTGCCATGAAAGCACTTTTTACTGCCTCAAATGGTATTTATAGTGTCATGCTGCCACCATCTTGTTTTCAGTTAGCAATGGGGAAAAAAACACTGTAATTCAAAAAATACTGATCCTTGGTTAAGACCGACAGTTGTGTTTACTTAATTGTGGCCTGAGGAATACAGTTCTGGCCTTAGTTTTTGAAAACAGTGGCTGGAAATATGTGTTTTTTTACTCAGCCATAGGTAGTGTCATAAATTTGCGGCACTATTTTTGTTGTAATTTATATTTTTATGGTCCTCTTTTTTCCCCCCATTTTTGCCCTCCCCATGCCTGGTCGCACTCATGTGGAGGCACACAAATGCTGCAGCACCAAGGTACCCTCCCAGCCAGTTTACCACACCCAGCCACCTACGCTGCCCATCAGACCTCCACCCGATGGCAACGGAACTAAGAGAGGTGGTGACACAGAACCTCCCCAGGAGAGGAGAGCTGCTGTTATGGCTGCTCAATCCTGCTCCTTCCCTCCCACCCAGCTGGCTCCCTGATGACCCTGGCTCATTCCTGAACCCAGATCGCCAGCATGGTGCAAGGTAAGGTGTCCAGCATCTTAGCCCTCTGCAACACCGAGCCAGCCTGCAGTACTATTTTTTCTAAATTACCACAAATTGCAGCATTTTTTCAAACAACTAACAGCACTGTTGCATAAAAACTACCGCAAAATTGTGGCACTGTTTTGCAAAAGCTGTTACAATTTCCGGCACTACTTTCTAAAAAAAAAAAAAATTGGCCCCTGAAAATACACAAAAACTTTTCTGGCCACTTATTGGTGAAAGTAACCTCAAAATCAGATTCTTCAGCCCACATTCAGGTAAACATCTTTTGGTGTTTACTTAATAAAAGGATATTTTATCCTTTTAGTGATTCCAAGGGGGCTGAGACTTGTTTTATATTAAAAAATAGTTTTTGCCAACATTGGGGTGCCCAATCCCTGTGTCAGCTGTAGAAGCCCCCCCACCACCAGTGTGGGACACTGGGTAGCCCACTCCCAGTGTCCTGAAATATTTAATTCTAAAAAAACTGTTTTTTTATGACATCAAGGTGTCCAATCCCTAGGCAGGCACAAGACCCCCCACTAGTGTGGAACACTCAGAGCCCATTCTGTGTCCCCTAATATGTCCTACCCCCCAGTACTTGTTAAAAAAATGTTTTTGCTGACATTGGGGTGCCCAATCCCTGTGTAGGCATTAGTCTCCCCTGGCAGTGTGGAACCCTGGGTAACCCACTCCCAGTGTCCCCAGTTATGGCTTATCCCCCCAGTGCTGTGGGACATCTGCAGTGACCCAAAATATTGTTTTAGTGTACCAGTGAAAAAAGAAAACAGTCCCCTGACATCTTTTTTCACCTGAGAAGAAACAAATGGTCCCTCATCTTCTCCCCTGCCCCCTCCCCATATTGACCCTCCCACTGAGCAACCCACCACCCCACACTTCCCCTTGCCCTATACTTACCAACAGAGGATAGCAGCTGTCATCTTCTGTGGATTGGGACATGTCTACACTCTTCAAAGCCGTACCACAAACTGAAAAATCAAGGTAAGTGCCATATAATGACTGTCAATAGTGCTTTGAACGTATAGTGATATCTAGGCCATTGTTTGGTATTTTTGCACCAGATTTTCCACATGGACTTTTTGGGACCCCACCTCATGAATACTGTCACTATCACTGTTGATGTGCCTTCCTCTATGCTCTGCACTTCAAATCTTTAACCATATTCATATCCCATAACACCATACCATAATCTGTGCCCTGTTGCACCGTCTTCACAAAACCTGTGTATGCTTTGAAATCACATCCTACAGAGCATTACCTTCTTGCATAGATACAATAATTATTTTCTGTATACTGTAGAACTGCTGACTCCTGAGGAGCCTGCTCTCCCTACAGACATATTTATTCTACGCTGTGAAAGTGTAGGAGCTTTGCAATCTATGTTTTCTGCACAAATGTAAATCATCTATGTAGAAGTAATGCACAATGTGCTGGATTATGTACTAGCAGATGAAGTTTTCTTTTTTGTATGTATAGAACTATACAATGCACTACACACTGTGCTCACTTGTATACATATATTTTTTTTAATGCACTACAACTGGAGAGTCCTGTAAACCCTAAAGTCATACTGAATCATAATTTTTTATATGCTGTTGCACTACATTATCATTCTACAGCATAGCGGCGAATCCAACCATAACTCTTTCCATGCAGCCAAACTACTGTACATGTAATTTGTTTTTCTGATATATAGATGCAAGTCCCTGTAAAGGAGCTTCTCTCAGTCAAGTACATGTTTTCCTGTGCTAAGTAACTGCAAAGTCCTATGAATTGTGCATTGTCATAGAAACATACTTTTACCTTAATGACACTGCAGGATATGACAGACCCTATGCTCCAAACCAATCCTAATTAATAATAAAACCAATAATAAATAATTAGTAAAATCAAATGAAATGTAATTTCAATACTATGTAGGTGCACAGGATTCTCCAGACTCTGTGCTGCCACCTAAACATCAGTATCACTATTACATGATGTTAGAGTCCAGGGTCCTTCAGACCCTGCACCCCCACATCCCTACAGAGAGGTTTGGTATGCTGTGCATGCAGCAGGCCACCCCCTTCCATGGTTGCACAACATGCAGGTCTGCCATGCAAGAGACTTGGATGGCAGCAGAACTCATGCAGTTGGTGAATCATGATGATGGATATCTCTTGCGGTATGTTCAGAGAGCTGTATGTTCTTTCTCTTACCTGATGATCGCTGTTTCTAATTGGTTGTGTTGCCTTGCCCCTTCCCCTGCTTGCATACTGTATGTGTGTATGTGTGTGTGTGCATTGGGGTGGGGGTTTGGATGCAGAGTTAGGGTTGGATACCCTAACAACATATTGTTGTCACTTTAGTAGCAACTCTAACTGATGCATTGATAAAGTTTTTGCAATGAATACCTCGGGTAACCTCACGAGTGGTGGAGCGTAGTGTTGCCATGAGTGATTTACCCCAGGTCACCGGGGCATGAGTGAAAATAAAACCTTTATCCCACAGCCCCCCTCACATGTGCGATTAATGCAATAGGAATGTAGCTTTTTGGTATATGTTTTATGTGGGTTCTATTTGTTATAGTTGCCTTTTTTTGTAAAATAAAGAGGATTTTTTTAAGTTTGCTTATTATTGCACATGTCTAAGCAGTTTGCCATGTAGATGAATGCAGTTACTATGGAAGTGACAGTTTTATGTTCACAGTGCAGTGTTTCATTAGCTGTGATATGTGTGTGAGAGGGGCAGAGATTTTAAAAAATATGGCATCGCTGTTTGTCCCTTAGCGAGAAGGCAGTAAAGTTGTAGTGTGCAGTGCCATTTTTTGTGTATATTAAATTATTGGTAATTATATGGTTGATCCTGCCCTGTTACTTCACTCAATCTATCTTATTTGATTTTTGTCTATTTTATGAATGTTTCTGATTGATGTTGTTTGCTGAGGGTGATCACAAATGTTGCACTAGAGCCCAGGAGTCCCAACGTCAGGTCTATGAAAGAGGCAGCTGGTAATGACACTGTAGAGTTGGTGTTCGGTTTCTTTCTCTTTTTTTTTTTTATTTCAGTTGTTAGGGAAAGCAAGGTGTGTGGCAGTTTTGGAAAAGTTGTAGATAATGTACTGTGCAACCACACAGCATGCCGAATGGCTGGTGATGAAGGCGGGTGGTTGACTGGCTGGTGACAAATCGAATAGGAGTCCAGAGTGCTAAAAGAAAAGCTGTAATTAGAAAAGGAACAGGTGAAAAGAGGGAAAAAGATTATTTTATTTTTAAAAAGTTGCAGTCTGTTTATGTATCATATGTTTTCCATGGGTGGGTAAGCAAGTGAGCAGGTCAGTGGGGGTGAACCTGTGAGTAGCAAGAAAGGAAGCGTGGAATGTAGGGTAAAGGTACTTTTTTAAAAGTTAAGTTTAGATAGTTATGTTGCAATCTGTGTGTACAGTATCACTAGTTTATTTACAGCTGAAACTTGGTAGGAAGGTGAGCTGGGCTGTACTGCTCTTTGTCAAAACTGAAGGCTAGGAAGAAGTACCAGTAGTGGTGATGGTGGGGGCTTGATTGACAGGTTGAGTTTATCACACATATGTGGGATAAATCTTGGGTGGTGAGATTTATCCCAAATATTTATATTATTGAGTTGAGTGTAAACATTTATGGTAAATGCGAATGTGTGAACCTTACATAGAAACATAGAAACATAGAATTTGACGGCAGATAAGGACCGCATGGCCCACCCAGTCTGCCCATTTCCCTGCCTACTGGATAAGCTGCAGATCCTAGTTCACCAGCAGCCTACTTCTTCCTACCCCCATCCCCTAGAATTGCCTTATGACTGTCCCATGCATGCTTGAATTCCACCACTGTTTTTGACTCCATGACCTCCTCCGGAAGGCTGTTCCATGCATCCACAACCCTCTCTGTGAAAAAATACTTCCTTAAATTACCTCTGAGCCACCACCCTCTATCTTCAAATTGTGCCCCCTTGTTCTTGCACACCTCTTTTTTTGAAAGATGCTACCCTCTTGGACTTTGTTGATTCCCTTGAGGTACTTGAAAGTTTCTATCATGTCCCCCTCTCCCTCCTTTCCTCGAGGCTATACATATTAAGCTCCTTTAGTCCCTCTTCATATGTCTTCCAGTGCAGACCCTGCACCATTTTAGTTGCCCTCCTCTGGACAGCTTCCATCCTGTCTATGTCTTTGCGAAGACTGGGTCTCCAGAACTGCACGCAGTACTCCAGATGGGGTCTGACTAGCTGTCTGTACAGAGGGATAATAACTTCCTGTTTTCTACTGGTGATGCCTCTCCCTATGCATCCCAATATCCCCCCAGCCCTCATTGCTGCCCTCTCACATTGCTTGCCCAACTTTAGGTCATCTGATATGACTACCCCAGGTCCCTTTCATTTTTGTTGTTGTTGTTGTATTTCACCCCATTGTGTACTCTTCCCTTGGTTTTTGTTTCCCAGGTGCATTACCTTGCACTTCTTAGCATTGAATCTAAGCTGCCATACCTTTGACCATTCCTCTAACCTTGCCAAGTCCTTTTTCATCCTTTCCACCCCACCTTGTGCATCAACTCTGTTGCAGATCTTTGTGCCATCTGCAAAGAGACATACTTTTCCTTCTTTGGAATCGCTCAACAGATTTGCAAGAAATTTAGCATGCATAATCTCTGGAGGGTAGGTCTCTTGAAATGCCAATCTGCATGTGAATCCATGTTGTGGTTTTTGAGATATACAGCATCAAAAAATCTTAAATTTACCAGCTATTTGTGTTTTCATTTTGTCACGCATATCTCAAAAACTGCTTTATGTACTGGTCTGAAATTTTCAGGGTAGAAAGTCCTTGGCTCACAGATGTTCCTTTTGAAAGTTTGGTGAGAAAATATTAATCCTTTTCAAAGTTGTCAAACTTTTAATTTCCCATTATTTACTATGGGAAAAAGTTAAGTGATCTACACAAAAATAGGCTCTTTTCTCACACAGCTATCATGTTGCTGCAGGGAACCTCTTGTCTTTTTGCAGAGTTCCCTTCTGTCCACCATCTTGTTTCCCTTTACCAACAGACACAAAATACCTCCCTCCAGCAGTGTGGGACACTGGGGAGCCCACTGCCAGTGTCCCAAAATTCTTATTTCTTATTTATTTATTTTTTTGTATGTATTCTGACACTGGGATGCACACTCCTGGAGTCAGATGCTCACCCACCCCAGTCCTGTTTTTTCTGATAACTACATCTGACAATGAGGATCCCAGTCCTCTTGTCAGTAGTAGCAGCTCCCCCACACCAGTAGTGTGGGACACTGGGAAGCCCACTTCCAGTGTCCCAAAATTCTTATTTATTATTTTTTTTAATGTTATCTGACACTGGGATGTCCATTCCCAGTGTCAGATGCTGCCCTACTCCCAGTCCAGTTTTTGTTTTATTTTAATTAGATCCAACAACGTGGGGCCCAAATCCTGTGTTAGTACTAGGAGCCACCCTTCCCAAGTAGGACACAGGGGAGCCCACTCCCAGTTTCCCAAAAATACTTGATTTGCTGGCCAAGGCACCCAGCTTCAACTGAGCTCTTTCCTCCTAAGAGTGCTTGAAAGGACAGAGCAGAGAACCTTACCAGAGCAAGGGGAAAGGATTAAGACTTCTTTTGGCTCAGTGGATTTACTGTGTGTTGTTATTTTTATTTTGTACTCACAGGGATTGCTACTGTTTGTTGCTAACATTTCAATGCTTTATTTTTCTCTGATTCAAATTGTTGTTGCTGGTATACCTTCTTCTGCATTAATACAAGGTGTGCCTACAGGTGTGTGCTAACAGATTACTGCTGTAATCTGATTCAAATAGTCTTTTGCAAGGTATATCTTCTGTTACTGCTTTATTTTTCTCTGTAGCAAAGTGTTTCATACAGGGTATATCTTCTCTGAAATTATTACAGGTGGTGCTTTACAGGTTTTAGTTATATCTAACAGTAGGATAAGCTTTCAGGGTTACTGCATTTGTTGTTGACTGATTGTTTCTGCTGTTACCTCCTTTTTCTTTCATCCATGGTTCTTCTTTTTTGGCAGGGGAAGAGCCCAGCCACCCACCTCCATCCCCAACCATCCCACACTACACTCCTTTTGTAGGGTACCACAGTTGTGACATTTTCTGTGGCAAAGCAGGAAGGGTAGATCAGTGGGGCATCCACAAGGTGAGCTCATTTACAGGGGCACTAGTAATTTAACTTGTTATAACAAGTTATACGAAAACAAAACACAAAATCAAACCATTACTTGCATTTTCTTCCTTTTAATTACTCTGACCAGGTTATAAACCCAGCAACTTATCTGGAATGGATATCATTAACTGCAGGTACTGTGGAGCACTTTTCAGAAGGACAGTCTTACAGGATTTAGGACACTGTCCTACATGCTGGGCTCTGCTCTGAGCAGCATGGACAGAGATTGCACACCTCAGATTTCATATTCAAGAGGAAATACATTATAAGAACCACCCAACATTTCCCCAACATCCAACAGAAGAACCTCAACCGCAGAGGGCAGTTGGTCCAGGAGGTTGGCCGGTGGTTAGGTGGGGCAAATTGGGTGCCCCATCACTCTGTGCTCTCCAACAGATTACCTCCAAAAAACATGTAAACACTACAAACAGGTGTCTGCCTCTATCTCTGAAATCAAACAAAGCGGCAGAGGACACTGCAGAGCAGGACACTGCAGCACAGGATATAGCACAACAAAACTCACCCAAATCAGGAACCAAAACAGAAAAAAGCAAAAAGGAAATCCAAAAAACGTCTGATCATAGGAGACTCCATGATTCGGGAAGTTGATACCCATCTCCAGCCAGGGGTAATGGTCAGATGTCTCCCAGGTACATCAGCATGGAGAGACACTGATTGTATTGCTAAAATTGTTCACAAAGCAGGAGAAAACATTGACATCCTGGTACACATAGGGACTAATGATCTCACCAACCGGTCAGTTGTGTAGACCAAGGAACACCTGACAAGGCTGGATGACAATCTGTCATCCATTTTGTCTGGCATCTCCTTCTCTGAGATCCTGCCAGTCTGGGAGAGGGGGGAAGATGGATGGAAGGTCAGAGAAGGGGAGATAGGGGAGCTAAACATGTGGCTCAAAGGCTGGTGCCAGGAAAAAGGACACAGATTTGTAGCGAACTGGCAACAGTTCTGGGAGTGAAAGTTCTTTAAATTTGATGGACTGCATCTGACTAAGGAGAAAGTCAGTGTATTGGGGCAGTAGTTTGATGTCTTTGCAGAATATTTAAACTAGCAAATGGGGAGAGGGGTGCAGCACCCCATACGTCGAATGGGAAGAACAACCCTCCTCCCTCAGCTAGTGGTCAAACAGGGATTCAGCATGTTTGCAGTTCATTTCCATCACCAGGTAAGAAAAAAGGTCCATCTCCCCAAACAACGCACAGGGGAAATGCCAAACCTCACCCAACAACTAACGCACCGAAATCTGGCCAATGGAAAATCATGTACACAAATGCTCACAGCCTGGGAAATAAGATCCCAGATCTGCAGGCAATAATGTCAGAGGCTAAACTGGACATAGTAGCAATTCTTGAGATGTGGTTTACCATTAACCACACTTGGGAGACTTCAGTACATGGCTATGTACTGTTCAGAAGAGACTGAGGTGCAAAAAGGGGGGTGAAGAGGCCCTGTATGTCAATGAAAATATCAAAGCTACAGAAATTCAGAATACACATAAATAGCCAGAAGAACTGTGGCTCACCCTGGAAACAGGAAATGGGACAGCCATAAGAACTGGGGTTGTCTACAGGCCTCCAGACCAGGGGAGGACATAGACACATTACTGTTAGAAGATATACAAAACATAACAGCTAAAGGGGAGGTTCTGATAATGGGAGACTTCAACATGCCAGATACAGATTGGTCAATACCAGCAGGAACATCTGCCAGAACTAGACACATGGTGGATTCCCAGCAGGGGGAGGGCCTCAAACAACTAGTACAACAACCCACAAGAGACAGGGCTATCCTAGATCTAGTACTGACTAACAGGGAAGAGATCACAGATCTCCAGGTAGAAGGTCACCTGGGGGCCAGTGACCATCACATGGTATGGTTCAATTTGGCCACTACATCTAAATCATCCTATTTCAAGGCAAAAATATGGAACTTCAGAGGAGCTGACTTTGATAAGATGGCCAACAGAGTTAAACTAGCCCTGGCAAGAAGAAACACAGGTGAGGGGGTACAGGCAAAGTGGACAAGCATTAAGGATGCAATACTTGAAGCAACATCCCATTGTGTTAGACAGAAAAGGAAGTGCAAAAGAAGAAGGAAACCACTTTGGTTCTCAAATACAGTAGCAGAAAAGGTCAGAGCCAAAAGGCTGGCCTTCCAGAAATATAGGGGAAAACAGTGGGATGAAGATAGGGAGGCATACCAAACTGCCCTAAGGGAAGCAGGGAAGGCAGTAAGGCAGGCAAAGTCCCAAGCTGAGGAAACACTAGCATGAACAGTAAAAGAAGGTGACAAGACTTTCTAGAGATACATTAGTGAAAGGAAAAAGTCCAGAGGGGGTATTGCTAAGCTCAGAGGAGAAAAGGGGCATGTGAGGAAGAGGACCCTGTAAAAGCATCTATCCTAAACAGATACTTTTGCTCAGTATTTACTGAAGAGAAGGTAGGGCAGGGCCCACAGCTCAGCACCATGGACACAGGGGGGAGGGAGGTGAGCACTACTCCCTTCACAACAGAAAGGGTCCTACAAGAGCTCACTATGCTCAGAGTGGACAAGGCAATGGGACCTGATGGCATACATCCCAGGGTACTTAAGGAGCTAAGGGTGGAACTAGCAGAGCCATTAGCAGAACTGTTTGGTGAGTCTCTGAGCACAGAAGAGGTCTCAGAAGACTGGAGAAGGGTTCATGTGATCCCACTCTACAAATGTGGTAGCAGGGAGGAGGCAGGGAACTACAGACCAGTCAGTCTTACCTCAGTAGTGGGCAAGATTATGGAGGGACTCCTTAAGGAAAGGATAGTGCAACACCTGGAATCCATAGGGGCACAGGATCCAAGACAGCATGGGTTTACAAAAGAAAGGTCCTGTAAAACTAATCTCATAGATTTCTTTGACTGGGTAACCAGAGTGGTGGACCAAGGGGGAGCAGTTGATGTCGCCTACCTTGACTTCAGCAAAGCTTTCAACACTGTTCCATGTAGAAGATTGATAAATAAGCTGAGTAGGCTCGGGTAGGTCAGAAGTTGGTCAACTGGGTGGCAAACTGGTTGATGGGCAGAAAACAGAGAGTGGTGGTAAATGGTATACTGTCAGAAGAGATGCAAGTCACAAGTGGGGTACCTCAGAGATCAGTCCTGGGGCCAGTCCTCTTCAATATCTTCATAAGTGACATTGCAGATGGACTAGAGGGTAAGGCTTGTCTGTTTGCAGATGACACCAAGATCTGCAACAGAGTAGATGATCCAGATGGGGTGGGCAGAATGAGAAGAGATCTAGATAAACTAGCAAAATGGTCAGAAGAGTGGCAACTGGGATTTAATGCAAAGAAGTGCAAGATCATGCACATAGGGAAGAGAAACCCTGAAGTCACCTATAGGCTGGGAGGGGAGTTGCTGGCAGTCACAATGGAAGAAAGAGACTTGGGCATCATCATCACCGATGACCTGAAGTCATCCAAGTAGACCTCTAAAGCAGTAGGTAAGGCTAGGGGGATATTAGGGTGTATTAGTAGGGGTATCACAAGTCGTAAGAGGGAGGTAATAATCCCTCTTTACAAAACACTGGTTAGGCCCCATCAGGAGTAGTGCATGCAGTACTGGAGGCCACTCCTTCACAAGGACATTAACCAAATTGAGGCAGTCCAGAGAAATGCAACCAAATGGTGCAGGGACTGCATCAGAAGACATATGAGGACAGATTAATGGAGCTCAATATGTATACCCTTGAGCAAAGGAGGAGAGAGGTGATATGATCGAGACATTCAAACACCTTAAGGGCATTAACAAGGTGAAAGAGTCTAACATGTTTAAATATAAGAAAATAGCAGGACAAGAGGATACAGCATGAGATTAGAGGGAGGCTGAGTAAGGGGGAATGTGAGGAAATTCTTTTTCACAGAAAGGGTGGTGGATGCATGGAATGACCTACCTCAGGAAGTGGTGGCTATGAATACAGTGCAGGGCTTCAAACAGGTGTGGGATAGGCATAAGGGAGCAATACAGATGAGTATGAATACATAGGCCACTGACAGAGCAAAGGCCGATGGCACATTTATAAGGTAGAAAAAGAAATGGACAGACTGGATGGGCCTTGCGGTCCTTATGTGCCAGTCAGCTTCTATGTTTCTATGTTTCTCTTCTCCTTCTTCTTTCTCTGTAAAAAAAGAAAACGGTCCCCGGCATCTTTTATATTTTTATTTTCCTGAAAAAAAGAAAATGGTCCCTCCTCATCTGTCCATCCCCCTTCCCATCCCAACCATCCCATTGAGCAACTCACCACCCCAAACCCCCCCCCCGACTTATACTTGCCACAGGAGGTCAAGCTCTGTCATCTTTGTGGACTGGGACATCTGCACTCTTTAAAGCCAAACTGCGAACTGAAGAATTAAGGTAAGTGCCGTATAATGGCTGTCAATGATGTTTTCAACTTTCAGTATGTTGAGATCTCAGTCATTTTATGATTTTTTTCACCAAATTTTCAACATTGGCTTCTTGGGATCCCACTTCATTAATTGGTCCCGAAAGGTGATTTCCCACTCACTGTGCAAAATCGCCTATTGGGACCGTTTAATGAAATGACAGTGCCACTGTTCATGAGGTGGAGTCCCAAACAGCCCATGTTGAAAATTTGGTGCAAAAATACAAAAAAAAAAACCCAAGTTACACTCGGCATTTTGGGGTGAGCATTAAGGTTTGAAATGCTAAGGCTCACCAGTCACACCTGTTCCTGTTATGCAGGGTGGGTGTGGGGTATTAGGGTTGGAAGCTGAGGGATGGAGTAGGGTATAGGGGTTGGTAACTTTAAGTTCCCCTCATGCCTGTCCCTGCATGCACAGTGGTAGTGGAGTCTTAGGCTTGGGAACCCTAAGGTCATATTTCCCTACTTTTGACACTTCAATTCTAATGGTGCAGTAACAATATACATATATATATATATATAGATATATATATATATATACATATATTACAGGGACGTTGTCTTTTTGCACTTAAATAACTTCACAGCTGTTTAATGGATTTGTACAAAATGTGGCATGCGCAGTTTTGTGGGGACTTCCAAGTTTTTTTCTGGTCAGATGTGCAGATAGTGTAAAAAAGTGAATTTTTCAGAGTTTTTGTCAGTCCCTAGTGCCCAGACAGTTTGGAGTTTTGGTTTGAAATTTTCAGGGTAGAAAAAGCCTGGCCTACAATAGTGCCTTTCACTGGTTTGGTGAAAAAAATATAAATCCATTCCAGAGTTATTAGTTTTTAAAATGTTGGGTTCTCAGCATGATCAGTAAGCACTTCACGATAGCTGTATGAAATAGAAAAAGAATCCTTTTTCATATGGGGCTAATCATTTTTCAAGAAGAAAAATCCCTTTTTTGTTTGCTGCCATCTTGTTTCCACTTAAAAATAAAAAAATGAAAAAACCTTCAAAAAATGACATTATGCAGAGAGACCAACACATCTATCTTGCTCACTTGGGACTCCATTAGGTGAATTCTGCACTTAACTGTTGGAAAAATCACTTTTTCAATCCTTTTTCATGATTTACTTCCACTTTTTTGTATGGTCGTTTTCGTTCATATAAAAAAGGATCTTGCAATCACACTTCCCTGGTGTCTAGTGGTCCCTCTACCCTCTGGTTGCCCACCCCATATTTTTTATTGTCTCCCTGGTATCTAGTGGCACCAGCCACCCTCCAATTTATGTCCCTGTAATTGTTTTCATCTTTCCCTGGTGTCTAGTGGCATCCAACACTCCTCTGATCACCATCCCCATATTGTTTACTTTTTCTCTGGTGTCTAGTGGCACCTGCCACCCACTGATTGCCTTCTCTGTATTTTATATTGTTTCACTGGTGTCTAGTGGCATCCCCCACCCTACAATTTCTGTTCCCATATGTTTTTCATCTTTCCTTGGTATTTAGTGGCACCCCCCCATCCTATGATCGCTGTCCCCATATTTTATACTTTTTTCCTGATGTCTAGTGTCACCCCCACCCTCTGATTGTCATCCCCTTATTATTTTACATTTCCCTGGTGTCTTGTGGTAGCCTCCACCCTCCAGTTGCTGTCCCTGTATTTCATCACCCCTGTGCGAAAGAAAACTGTCCCTCAATATCATTCTTTTAAACTTGCAAAAAAAAAAATACGTCCCTTGCTGATCTGACTCCCCCACCCAGACCTCCCACTGAGCTCTCACCCCTCCACCCTCCACACACCCTCACTCACCTTAGCAGGTCCCAGGGTCAAAATCCACTGTCCAGCTGAAGACACATCTTGTTGCTGGAACCGTCGACTGCAATATGACAAACTAATGTAAGTGCAGTTCAATGTATTTCAATGGGGTTTTCAACTTTGATGCATAACTTTGCCATTTTTCCATATTTTGACACCAAATTTTCAACATGACTTTTGTGGTACCCCAACTCATGAACAATGATAGTGGAATTATGCAAATCTGCCCCAAAATGCAATTTAGTGGTTGCTTGGTGAAATCACCTTTTTAGGCAGGATTTGAAAAATTTCACCACCATTGTTCATGAGGTGGGGGTTATAAGAAGGTTATGTTGAAACTTTGGGGTCACAATATGTACAAATGGCAAAGTTATGTGCATCCATTGAAATGTTGTGTTGCTTGCTTGCAACTTTGGTAATTTTAAATACTTTTTACTCCAAATTTGTAACACAAATATTTTTTTACACCTCCTCATTAATGGTACAGCTGTCATTTTTCAAATCCTGGCCAATCTGTGTTTTCACATGTGTAGTGCAGAATGATGTTCTGTTGGTGTGGAATAATGTTTCAGCTGGGATTTGAACATTTTCAGTACCGGATTCATGAGGTGGGGTAACAAGATGGCTATGCTGACAATTTGGTTACTGTTTTGCTACAAACAGAAAACAAATATGGAGGGCCCTGCACTTTCCCAGCAACATACATGTTCGCATCTATGGTGGTATGGGAGCACAGGGCCCCACAGGAAAATTAGGATAAGATTATGCTATCTTAACAAGTAAGGAAATTCTTTGCAAAAAACTGTGTTAATGTACCATTAAGACTACTGCAACAAAAGTAGGAAAATATAGTTTTAACATTTCCAACCCTTCACCCTCCCACACTTGAAGCAAATGGGGGGACTTCCTAGGGGTTATCAACTCTAAAACTCACCCCTTTGTGGAAGCAAGAAAGCTCAGATGTGATGGACACAGGTGTGTATTTTTCAGGAGTGCATACAGTGGGGTGAGCTTTAGGGTTGAAAACCCAAGAAAGACTCCATACCTGATTTGCTTCAGGTGTGGGGGGTGGGTATACAGTGGCGTCCACCAGGATGAAACTCAATTTTTCAGCATTTTGTAGCACTCTGCAGAATGCTGCAGCAGACCTACTGAATAAAGCAATGTAATTTCAATGGTGATTTTGTCCCCTTTGTCATTCAGGAAAATGTGGCACTGCCATGATGAAGAGAATGCCACAGTTTCCTGCATGGCAAAAGGGACTACTGCCATTAAAACTGCACTGCTTTATTCAGTAGGTCTTCTGCAGCATACTGCAGAGTGGTTTAAAAGTGTGTTTCATCCTGGGCGATGCCACTGTGTGTGTGTGTGTGTGTGTGTGTGTGTGTGTGTGTGTGTATATATATATATATATATATATATATATATATATATATATATATATATATATATATATATATATATATCCTATAGTTAGATAGGGTTTAAAGGGCACTTTTATGATAAACCCCAAATTTTGCACTTTAATAACTTTGCTACCTTTTGATCGACTCATGGCAAAATTTACAGGCACCATCAGGGACCAAAGATCTCTTGATGTGGTAAGTTTTTTTGTCAGATATGCAGTTGCGGAGATACGGAGTGCCCAAATATGTGAAAATTACCATTTTTGTGTAAAATCTTTGTCACGCTGTTTCTCTGAAACTGTGTGGGGTTGTGCTCTGAAAGTTGCAGGGTATACAGATCTTGGGTCACAGATGTGCCATTGGAAGAATTGGTGAAAAAATATTAATCTGTTCAAAAGTTGTTAAACTTTAAATGTTTTCATTATTTCTTATGGGAAAATTGGGGATGCCATGTGATACAACTGTTTTGTTGTCGGAAAGCAATGTTTATTGTCACAAATGCGGAATGTAGTGTCAAGATTCCACCATCTTGTTTTGAGTTAATGAGGCAAACAAATTTAAATATTTCGAAAAATACTAACAGATTGTAAACACCAACAGTTGTGTTTACGTAATCGGGGCTGGAGGAATCTGATTTTGGGGTCAGTTTTCCCCCAAAATGGACAAAAATATGTGGCACTATTTCTGTGAAACATGGGGGGGGGCATTGCTGCAAATTGTAGCAAAAAGACTTAGTGTTTTGTGAAACGCCATTCATTTTCCCACAATTTGCTGCACAACTTTTGTATGTTACATTGTGAAATAAGGCACCTGGCAATTTTTCCCCAATCCCTGATACTAGTATTATTTTTAATAATTTAAATTTCCTGGTGGTCTAGTGGCAATCCCTCCCGATCCTCAATATTAGTACTATTTTTTATAGTTTATATGTCCTGGTGGTTTAGTGGTACTCCTCCCCGATCCCCAATATTAGAATTATTTTTTTATTTAAATTTCCTGGTGATCTAGTGGCCCTCCCTCTCTGATCTCCAATGCCCATTTCTTTATTTGGTTGGTGCCTAGTGGCATACCCCCACCCTTCCATGTTTGTTAACAGCTGAAAGATAGAAAATCATCCCTCAATGTATTTTTTATTTTTTTCTGTAAAAAAAGACCGCCCATAGCTGATCACACCTGCACCACCCACCCAATCTCCCACTGTGCACCCACCTCCCCACTCCTCCCCTTGACACCGACACACACTGTCACTCACCTGAAGAGGTCCCGTTTTGAGATCTACTCTTCCAATTGAAGACACGTCTTGCTGCTGGAACTGGCGACTGCAATAGGACTAAAGTAAATGTGCTTCAATGTATTTCAAAGGGGGTTTCAACTTTTATACATAACTTTTGCATTTCTTGAGATTTTGACCCCAAATTTTCAACATGGCCTTTTTGGGACCCCACTTCATAAACAAGTTGACTGTCATTACATAACTTCTGCCAGAAAGGTGATTTTATGGTTGGTTGGAGAAATCACCTTTCTGGCGGGATAACTGTCATATTATTCATGAGGTGGAGTCATAAGAAGGGTATGTTGAAAATTTGGTGTCAGAATTATTAAAAATGGCAGAGTTATGATGATTCACTGCAATTTTGCTATACACGCTCATAACTTTAGGAATTTTAAATATTTTCACCCCATATTTTCAACATAGCCTTCTTATTACCCCACCTCATGCATGTCACAGCTGTATTTTCCAATCCTGGCCAAAATGTGTTTTCACACCTGTGGCATGGAATGGCATTCCGGTTGTGTAGAGTTATGTTTTAGAGGGGATTTGCAAATTTTCTGCACTGGGTACATGAGGTGGGGTAATACCATGGTTATGCTGTTAATTTGTTTACTATTGTCCTACATATGGAAGCACAGGGCCCGGAGGGCCGTGTGTTTCCACAGCTACATACATATACCCATCTATGGAGGGATGGCAGCACAGGGCCTGGAGACAAATAAGGATACAATTATATTATCTCAAAAAGTAAGGAAATTAGTTGCAAAAAAACTGTTAATGCATCAGTTAGGGTTAAAGTGACAAAAGTAGGGAAGTATGATTTTAGAGTTTACAACCCTAACTCCTCATCTCCACCATTCACACACCAACAGGCATCAGGGGTGTGCTTTGGGGTCATCAGCCCTAACGCTCACCCCATTCTCCTATACTGTACCCATCTCAGCTTATTTACTTATGGAATGGCGTGAGTGTTAAGGCTGCTCACCCCAAGGCACACCCCTGATGCCTGTTGGTGTGTGTTGGGTGGAAGAGGAGTGTTAGGGTTGAAAACCCTAACATCACTTTTCCCTATTTTTGACACCTAACTAACTGATGCACTAACAGAGTTTTTTTGCAATTATCAACGGAGTTTTTTTGCAACTAATATCTATCTATCTATCTATCTATCTATCTATCTATCTATCTATCTATCACTCTCCAGGAATGGAAATAAATGGCTTATTTGAACACAGGCCATTGTATATTCTATGTATACAATGGTCTGTGTTCACAAAAAAAAAATTATAAATAGAGGAGCTAGCTTCCCTCTTGAAAACTGTTTGCAGGCAGTGTTTCTTCTCCAAAAGTACAATTTTCCCTCTTTAAAGTAATACAGATGGGCAGTAGGTTAAAGAACCGAAGGGGATGGAGAGAGAAAGAGAGAGCAACTGTCCCTGCCTGTTTTTTTTCCTCATATTGACAACTATTCTGAAACCCTGAGCATCCAAAGTGCTGTGCAGGCTGGATCTCCTCCCCAAAAGTACTGTGATTACTCAAATCCTAGACTGTACCTTTTTTGCAGAATTAGGTCAGAAACCAAGTGTTTGTGTCATGCTTATTTCCAAGCTGTGTCTCTAAGTGAAAGTGATCAGGCAGTTGCGAGTGAGTGGGAGAGAGCATGTGCACTTGGGGTCACTTGTGTCTGGCACTGGGAGGTTCATTAAAAAAAAACTAAAAAAACAAAAGGAATCCATAGTGTGGCCATGTAGGTTAAAGCTACAAACAGCACTATATCACCCAAATCATTTTTTTTGGAGCATCAAGTTCCAAACTGAGTACGCCTGCTGTAATTTGCTAGCATGACTGTTATTAAAAGAGAGTAGGCGGTTGTGAACTAGCAGTCACAAAACAGGAGTGGGGAAGAATGAGTGTGAACTGAACTGTGGGGCATTAAATCTTAGTACTGGGGTAGAGTGACGAAAATGTACTGAGTCCATAGTACAGATATGTAGCCTAAAGCTACATAATATATTTTAAATATAATCTGTGAGGTTCAGAAGTCAAAACAGTTGGAAAGTGGGGATGCAAGGTGGCGGCGGGTGCGAGTTTTCAGTTTTAAACAGCTGAATTGTATTGGCTACTGTTGTTAACAGTTGTGTTGTGGGATTGTCCAGAATAGTGTGTCAATCAAGTTGAGTGGCATTTTTTAGTTACAGAATGATGTTGGCAAGTGAGCAATAAATGGTGTTATTGACCCTTTGGGTCAATAACACAGTTTAATTTTCACTTTGGTCAGATGCTTGGGAAAATAATTGATTTAGTTGAACAGTGAGATTCCAACATACATTGTATACAATATATACATATAAACATATATATATATATATATATATATATATATATATATATATATATATATAATGGTATACTGTAGTGCTACCATAGTTAGGATTGAGTAGCACTTTTAAGGTTAAAGGGTCAAACTTTGCACCTTAATAACTTTACCACCGTTCAATAGATTTGCCTGCAATTTGGAATGCATGATCAAGAACCATACTTCTTGGGATCTGCCAACGTTTGTACCGGTCAGGTATACGGCTGCTGAGTTATTAAGTGTGATCTGTGGGCACATTTATGGTTTCTGCTGTATTCTTTGCTCGCGCCTACAGGTTGCATGGTTTGTACGACCGGTCTGAAAACTTCTGAGAACGTACAGCCGGGGTCCCCGATGTGCCTTTTGAAGATTTTGTGAAAAATATTAAACAGTTCAAAAGTTATTCAAAAATCAAGTTCCCATTATAAGTCAATGGAAAAAGTTAACAAAAAGTTTGACAGTGTCGTAAATGCACTTTTTAGTGTTGCAAATGGCCCTAGTAGTGTCGCAAATCCGCCATTTTATTTTCAGTTAGCGATCAGAAAAACGCTTGCCATTTAAATTCGGGACCCTCTAGCAACACAATTGTTTTTCTGTTCACCTAGTTGGACCCTGAAGATGCTAGCCTTGTCTTCATTTTGGGGTGAAACACCCTAGAAATATATTTTTCAAATTTCTGGAAAAAGTAGTGTCGCAAAGTAGTGTTGCACTCACAACACTTACATGAAGTCCTTTGAAAGCTTTACATAAATCAAGACACCTTCTTTTCAGACTACGGCCAAAATGACAGCAGTTCTTTGCCACCCTGCTGCTAAAGAATGGTTTGGTCTTTTGAGCTGAAAGTTGGAGGGAATGCAGCCAACATCTCACAGATGTGCCTTTTGGTGGCTTGGTGCAAAAATATTGCATGGCTGCAAAGTTACGGTACTCCGAATTTGGCATTTTTTCCCATAGACTAACATGGTGGCGTATCTCGAAAATGGTGCAAGATACAGATTATAACAAAAACCTAGCCAGGAAAATCATGATTTTTGTGAAATTAAAATTTTTTTTCTATGTCGTGCAGTTGCTGAGATATTAGCAAGTAAGTACTTCCACTGCTCGTTTTAAGTTTTGATGCCCATTACAATGCATACATTCTTTGTGTTTCACTATGCACCTGTTAGGTAAAAACAGGGTATGTGCTTTCATTACTGTTACAGTTACTGTTTCCACTTGCATTTATGTCCCTGTTTGCGTTACCATTCCCGTGTACGCCACCGTGTACGTTACCCTTTGTGTTGTCATTTGCGCTTGAGTTTTTGTTACTGTTACCATGTGCATTTCCACTACTGTTTCTGTTTGCCTCACCGTGCACATTGCTATTTGCGTTTCCGGCAGCCCTTTCATTTGCATTTCTGTTTCTCTTTCGTTTAGCGTCTTCCTTGCTGTTACTGTTACCATTTGCATTTGCAATTGCATTACTGTGCCCGTGCGCATTACGATTTGCATTTCCATATGCGCTTGCATTTCCTTTTGCTTTTCTGTTTCCTTTGCTGTTATTGTTGTTGTTACCATTACCATTTCCGTTTACAATTGTGGTACTGTGCCCGTGTGCATTTCAGTTTGTGTTTCCGTACGCGCTTGTGTTCCCATTTCTGTTTCTGTTTCCTTTGGCGTTATTCTTCATGTTAACTTTACCATTTGCATTTACAATTCTGGTAGCATGCCTTTGCGAGTTACGGTTTGCGTTTACATGTGCGCTTGCGTTCGTGTTTCTGTTTCTGTTCCCTTTCATGTTCTTTTTGCTGTGACACTTAATATTTCCATTTAAAATACCACTGCCATCACTGTTCGCATTACCAGTTGCGTTTTCATATGCTCTTCTATGTCCGTTTGCGTCACTGTTCATTTTGGCATCACTTTGGGCTTGCGTTTCTATTAACGTTTCCTTTACTATTTACGTTTGCATTACCATATGCGTCACTATTGGCGCTTGTGTTTGCATGGTTGTTCCTGTTACTATGTCACAAGACATCATGTGGCAGTATTGCAGGGTCTGAAGGGCCCCATGCTCCCACTGCCACATTACATTCACTATTTCTCATCATCATTCTCAAAAAGAAGGGAAATTAGAGGCAAAAAAGTGAGGAAATTTAGTGTTAGGGTTGAAAGCCCCCCTTGGACCCCCCAGCCCACCCACAACCAGCATAGGGGTGCACATTGAGGTTATTGGTCCTAACTCTCACCCCATTGTATTATTCCTCAGCTTCTTTACACATGTGATGGGGTGAGAGTTGGGCAATGACCCCAATACACTAAGCTCGGTTCAGGGGTGGGCTGGAGTGTTCAAGGGGCTCAACCCCTAACCAGGCTTCATCACTTTTGTCATTGGAACAACCCTAACTGATGCATTAAACAGAGTTTTTTGCCTCTAATATATATATATATACACACACACACACACACACACACAGTGGTGTCCCCCAGGATGAAATTCACTTTTAACTCACTCTGCAGTATGCTGCAGCAGATCTACTGAATAAAGCAATGTAATTTCAATGGCAATTAGTCCCCTTTGTTATACAGGAATTGTAGCATTCACTTCATCCTGGCAGTGACGCATTTTCCTGAATGACAAAGGGGAGTAATTACCATTAAAATCATATTGTTTTATTTAGTAGGTCTTCTGCAGCATTCTGTAGAGTACTGCAAAATGCTGCAGAATTGCATTTCAGCCTGGGGGACACCACTATACATATATATATATATATATGACAAGGAACCTCTGTGCGCAAACACTGAGGCAAGGGTTACCCCAAAGGGCATTTGGCTGGGAAGCCAAGTTTCAAGAAAATACAAAATCACACATGCCCACACAATGCAAAGCATCATGGACTGCATATGCAAATCACCACAGAATGTTATGCTGGTCCAACTTTAAGCAGAATTGCATATTTATGTTTAATTCAGTATAGTGGGTGCACCATTGTCTCTACTCCCTTTTTGTTAGTTGCTAATAAAGTCTTAGATTCTTTAATAAACCAAACTGGTTAAACATAGAAACATAGAAACTGATGCAGACAAGGGCCACATAGCCCATCCAGTCTGTCAATTTTTTTGTGGTCACTTCTGCTGCAGACTCTGCTTGGTCTACAGCACTGTCTCTTCCACTCACTTTCTTTCCTGTATGATTCCCTTGTGCCTATCCAAGGCTTTCTTGAATCCCACCACTGTTTTTGCCCCCACTAGCTCTGCTAGAAGGCTGTTCCAGACATCCACTACCCTTTCTGTGAAGAGGTACTTTCTCAGTTCTCATCAGAATTTTGTCATTTTGCCTGCTTAGTCTGCTTGTTGTGGGGAAATGGAGGAGGGTGAGTTTTGCTGTTGATCTGGGATTAGATTAAATCTTTATTTAACTCTAACTGATTTTTTTGTGAGTTTGCTGTGGGTTTGTGATTAGCTTAAATCTTTAACTCTGTGACTGAGTTTTTGTGAGTTTGCTGTTGGCTTGTGAGCAACTAAACGTTTTCTTCAAATTCTGTAACTGATTTTCAGGACTGTTGCTGGCTAGAGTAAAAGCCCTCCTACCCACCCCCTCCAGCAGTCTTTCTTAAATAGCGGAAAGCCTCTGAGGTTTGGGCTTGAAGGCTATGAGGGAGGAGCTTGGGGAGCTGCAAACTGCCCATATGAACTAACTCCTAAAGCTAACAGTCAGGTGGTGAAAAGTTCTGTCACTCAAGCTTTTACTAGTTGGATTGTAGGGTTTAACTTTTTTTTATGTAATGTGCAGGTAGGACTGGCAGAGGTTTAGGGAAGAGAGGTCAGTACACACATTGATGCTCTGAGCAGCACTGGATAGTCAAAGGAAGGGAAGGTAGATTTTGTGGCTGAGTATAGTGACAGAAGTAGGGGGTGTGGCACGGGAGGGGAGACGTGGATACCAGGGGAACATAGGAGGCGGAGGGGTTGCAGTTGGCAGGACAGAGGTGGTGAGGTTGAGAGGGGAAGGGGCAGGCTCCAGGGGAGTGGGGGCAGAAGTAGAAACAGTGGGGACAGGCTAGTAATCTGCAATGGATATGAGTCAGCAATCTGAATGGGCTCATTACGGAGGGTACGGGAGTGTCCCGTATGTTGAAGGATAAGAGACCTACAGGCAGAGATACAATGTATGAAGATGGAGATAGGGTGGTTGAGGAGCATGGGCAGAGAGGGTGGGGTAGCTAGGCACAAGGGGAAGGAGAGGATGCCAAGGAGAAATATAGAGCAGGAGTGAGGACACAGCAGGGGATGTGGGTGGGGACTGGGGTCATGCAACAGGTATGAGGTACTGGCAACTGAAGTAGAAGGGGGAGTGAGAAGCTTGGGAGAGGGGAACAGGGAGGCACAGGGGCCAGCACTACAGAGAGGGACATTGGTACATCAGAGAGAGGGGGCAATGCCATGGTAATGGCAGGATGGAGCACCCAGGAGGAAGAGGACATGAAGCACAGGGGGATGGGGTGAATCTCAGGGTGAGAATGGATGCTTAGGATAGAGGGTGCAAGTGTGGACAGGAGGCAGGACAAGAGGGGAGAAGAAGGAGTAAGAAGAACAGCTCCAGAAATTAAGGAACAGGAAAGGAAAGAAGGCCATGAGAAGGGTTGGTGGGGGAAGGTGCAGCCAGAAGGGGAGTGTGGAAGGGGGGAGTTATACTGATAGTAGATTCTATCCTGAAAGGGAGCAGGTGGGGGAAGGGGTGAAAGATGCAGTTGGATTTGGGTGGAACCTGTACTGGCCTGACAGCAAGACAGGGCAGGGCAGGCTCCGAGGAAGTGTGTTGGGGAGGACAGCAGGAACCTCACATGGTGGTACATGTGGGCACAAATGACCTGGGGGTCTGCATGGTGGAGTTAGTACAGAAGAGGTTTGAGGAACTGGGGAAGCTATGCTTGGAAATAGGGAGGTCCATGGAATTCTCAGAGGTGCTACTGGTCCCAAGGGCAAGAAAGGAAAGGATAGTGGAGTTCAACTCCTGGCTGAGAGACTGGTATAAATCACAAGGGTATGGGTTGGTAGGAGGATAGGGAGATACATGGACTAACAGATAACTGCATGCAAGGGATGGTTTACACCTGAGTGGGGCAGGTAAGGGGGTGTTAAAGAGCAAATCAGAGGATTATATTGTTTCAAGAGGGTATTTAAACTAGGCAGGGGGGAGGTGAGTGTGCAGCTAGCAATCAGGGTCACCAGGTTGGAGTGCAAAACACGCTCCCCCCCTTGATAATGTTGAAGGTAAGGGGAAGGGACCACTGAGAGGAGAGGGGCAGACTAAGGAGCCGAGGGGGGGAGGATGGATGGGAACAGGTGGAAGGTGGTCTGCCTAAATGCAAGGAGCCTGGGTACTAAAACAGCCGAGCTTCAGGTGCTTCTTGCAGAGGGGAGTGTGGATGTCACTGCAGTGACTGAGACTTGGGCCACCCAGTACCATGACTGGGATCTGGCAATCCCGGGGTATAAAATTTATAGGACAGACTGGGGGGTTGGGAGAGGGGGTGGGGTAGCACTCTATGTGAGGGAAGGAATCAGATGTACAAGGGATGAGAGGGAGAAAGGGAGGACAGAGGCACTATGGATGCAACTTCTGGACTCCAAGGGTAGAAAGCTGAGGCTAGGAGTGGTGTATAGACCAACAGCCCAATCAATGGAACTGGACAGGGAGTTAGCAGAGCAAATAAGGAGGGTGTGTAGAAAGGAAAGTGTGGTGATTGCGGGGGATTTCAGTCTGTTGGAGGTAAATTGGAACACCCCTGCCATCTCCAGTGCCAGGGAGCAGGTGCTCCTGGACACGATCCAGGATGGTCTCCTGACACAGTTGGTCAGTGGGCCAACATGACTAGGTAACATGCTGGACTTGGTGCTAACTAATGGGGAGACGGTGAGGGAAGTAAGGATGGAAGACTCACTAGCTGGTAGTGACCACCAAACAGTGTGGTTCACTCTCAAGTTGGGCAGGAAATCTGGAGGCACAGTAACAAAGGTGGTGGATTTTAGGATGGCAGACTTCAGGAGGATGAGAGGAATACTGCAAGGGAGACTTCAGGGTATTAGGCCAGAGATGGATGCACAGCAAAAGTGGGAAATTATTAAAACTGGGATAATGGAGGCTACAGAAGCTTGCACCAGGACTAAGAGTAAGAAGTGCAGAGCCAGGGTACCATGCTGGCTGAACAGAGAAGTGTTGGAGGGGGTGAGGGCAAAGTGAGCTGCATACCAGAAGTTCAGGAGAATGAGGAAGGAGGAGGACAGGCAGGTTTATGTGAGTTGGTTCAAGGAGGTGACCAAGTGAGTGAGAGTAGCCAGGCCCTCTAGGGAGCTAAGGCTAGCACACGGCATCAAGGGAGGGGAGAAGGACTTTTTTAGATATATCATGGAAAAGATGAAGTGCAGAGACCACATAGTGAAGATAAAGTGGGGAGGGGAATGGGTGGAAGAGGGAGAGAAACACACAGAAGAGCTAAATAAATACTTTTGCTCTGTTTTCACAAAGGAGAAGGGTGGTCCACTACCACCATGGACTGGGAGGGTGGGAGTTGTAGGGGAGGAGATGACGGACAGAATGATCAAGGAGATTACAGTGTTAGAGGGTCTGAGGGCAGAAGGTTGGACAAGGCATCAGGTCCTGATGGCATCCACCCCAGGGTGCTGCAGGAGATGGCGGAGGTGTTGACAGAGCTGCTGGTGGACCTGTTCAGCACCTCTCTGGACACAGGATGGGTGCCTCAGGACTGGAGGGTGGCCCATGTAGTGCCCATACACAAGAATGGCTCTAGGGACAAGCCAGGAAATTATCGGCCTGTCAGCCTCACTTCCATAGTGGGTAAACTTATGGAGACAATACTGAAGGAGAGGCTGGTGTCGTTCCTCTAGGGTAATGACCTCCAGGATGGGCAGCAGCATGGGTTCATCTCAGGGAGGTCTTGTCAGACCAGTCTAATAGAATATTATGACTGGGTAACAAGAGAGCTGGATATGGGTCATGCTGTAGATGTCCTGTACTTGGACTTCAGCAAGGCCTTCGATTCAGTGCCTCATGGGAGGCTGGGGGTAAAACAGACTGCTACAGGGGTAGGGATGAAGCTGACAAACTGGATAAGGAACTGGCTGCAGGGGAGGCTGCAACAGAGTGGTAGTGGCGGGGAGCTCTCGACACTTAGACCGGTGACGAGCGGTGTGCCACAGGACTCGGTGCTGGGCCTGGTGCTATTTGGGCTCTTTATCTCAGATACTGCCCACAGAGTTGGAAGCAGGGTTAGTTTGTTCACAGATGATACCAAAATGGGGGCAGTGGTGGATGAAGAGGATGGATGGAAACAACTACAAGGGGACCTAACCAAACTGGAGTTATGGTCGGAGAAGTGGCAGCTGGAATTCAGTTTGAAAAAGTGCAAGGTTATGCACTTCAGTGCAAAGAACCCAAGGAGGGACTGTTGGTTGGGAGGGGTGAGTCTGGGGATCACTGAGGAAGAGAAGGATCTAGGGATATTGGTAACAGGGAGCACGAGCAACTCTGCCCAATGGGAAAGCAGCAGCTAAGGTGAACAGGATGCTGGGCTGTATTGCAAGGGGTTTCTTGTCCATGCATAGGGAGGAGATCCTGCCCTTCTACAGATCTTTGGTCAGGCCACTCTTGCAGTACTGTGTGCAGTACCAGCAGCTGTATCTGATGAAGAATATTAATTTACTGGAATGTGTGCAATGGAGGGCAACAAAAATGTTACAAGGGATGGAGGGCAAGGCCTACCAGGACAGGCTGAATGAGTGGAATATGTACACACTGGAGGAGAGGAGGGATGGGGATATGGTTGAAACTTTCAAGTATTTGAGGGGGATAAACAAAGCTAGCACTGATAGGGTGTTTAACCTGAGGAAGGGTAGGGACACGAGGGGGCGCAGACTAAGATTGGAGGGCGGACGATTTAGGAGGGAGATGAGGTGGCACTACTTCACGAGAAGGTGGTGTCTAAATGGAATGCTGTACCAGAGGGGGTGATATCACGTAAGACAGTAGGAAGCTTTAAGAGGGCATGGGACAGAGCATGAGGGAGGGTCTTACTTGTTTATTTATTTAGCTTTTGTTGAACAGGTAGGTACACTAGACAAGCTGCATGCCTATTTTCAGGTACAACCCGGGAGAGTGCAATGAAAATACAGGTTCAAACAAGGTACATAACAACAAGAGGGGCAATGTACAGAGTCACAGGAGAGCACGATGAACATAGATAGTCTACAGTGAGTAGTAATAGGTAAAATATACATATACATACGGAAATAAATAGACTAAGACATCCAATGGCAATTATATTGTATGAGTGACCTTTTTACCAGGGCCACATAATTCATAAGTAGATAGCAAGCAATCACATGCTTCCCAGAGTTAAAGGACAGTGGGCAGTGGGTTGGATGAGACCAATTTGGAGACTGGTTAAGGTGGCTTGGGGCACCCGCACACAGAGGACAATTTCAAGTGCTCCCACAGGGAATTCTGGAGACTCAGATGGGAGGGGGAGGAATGTACATGGTGAGGAAGGGAGTTACATAGCCTCAGAGCACACATAGCAAAGTCCCTTTCCCCCATTAGGGTTCGAGTATAAGGAAATTTGAGCACCCCAGGACCCTGAGACCCTGAGACACGAGGGAGTAGGAGGAGGATTCAGCAGGCTTGAGAAGCTGTGCCAGCCCCAGAGGGGTGCCAGTTCTGAGCACCTTTCCTACGAAGCAGCCCAACCCATATTTCAAGTGATTGGCCAGGGAAAGCCAGCCCAGTTTGTTGTATAATTTACAATGATGGGTGAGACGTGGGGCTGCCAGGGCAAAGTGACAGATGTTGTAAAAAAGTCAAACTGTCTTCTTTTTTTTTAGCCACACCCAATCTGCTAATAGGGTCCCTGAACATTTAAGGAGGGGCTTACAAGCATTTAAGGGGAGGAGAGAATGGGGTGCTGCTTAAGTCCGTGTCCCAAGTGGAGAAGGAGGGGGTCCCAGCGAGGACCAGTCCACACTTCCAACCCCTGATGCCGAAAGACCAACTGTCGCAACCAGGGCTGAAGCCCTGCTATTTAAACTGCAGCAGCAGTTTAAAATTGGCACCTTTTTTTTTCTTTGAATGTCTCTCTCTCTCTCTCTGCATTTAAAGTGATTTATGGAAGTTTGCAATAGCAAATGGGAGTAGTAACCTGTAGGAGTTGTGACTCGGTCTCCTAGCATTCAAACTACTGTCTTGGATAAATACAATATACCTTGTCCACAACAACATGGCTTCCAGAAAGGTCACAGCACCACCACAGCCCTTCTTGAGTTCACTGGAGCTTTGCACAAATCCCTTGATAACAGCCTTCTCACAGGGGCTGTTTTCATTGACCTCTCCCAAGACCTTCGATACAGTACACCATGGACTATTAATTCATCAATTACTGATTGCCGGGCTATCACCTGACTCCTCTCTCTGGTTTAAAAGCTACTTGGAAAACTGGTTGCAGAGAGTAAAAATTGAGAACGTTCTTTCTGACACCCTGCCTGTTCGCTCGGGTGTCCCACAGGGATCCATACTGGGCCCCCTCCTTTTTAGCCTTTTCTTAAACTCCCCTCCCTTACCACTGCTCTGAGCAGATCATACTATATACCGATGATGCTGTTGTATTCTCCACTCACAAAGATCCAACTCTTCAACACAACCTTCAACTTGGTTTCAGTTCTATAGAGACATGGTTTCTTAATCATAAACTAGTCCTCAATGACAAGAAAGACCAAATCTATGCTCTTCTGCAGCTCTCATAACCCACACAAGCTACATCACTTGCCTATCTCCACCACCCAGGGGAACACTCTAGATCAGGTGGGGTCCTTCAAATATTTAGGGATACAGCTTGACCCTAATCTCTCCTATAGACTTCATGTAGATAATGAAGCTAGAGCTGCTAATATATGGCTTGGTCTTCTCTACCAACACAGACCACACCTCACGCCAGAAGCTTTGGAGGTTGCAGTCCTGAGCTTTGTGATCTCTGTAATAGACTATGGTCTCATCATTTATGGCTCGGCCACAACCACAAACCTTAGACGCCTCTCAACTGCTTTAAATAAGGCATGTTGACTCATTACTGGTGCTCACCGTCTCACCCACACATGGGACCTGTACACTCAGACCGGCTGGCTCCAACTATCAAACCGCATAAAGTTTCTCACCTGCTCCATGGTGAAAAATATCTAACTTGTCCTTGCACCTTCTGGGGTCTCAACTCTGTTAAAACACCGAATTAACAAATGGTGCCTTAGGAGATCCATACTACAGCTACTGAAAGTCCCCCACTGTCACACTTCATAGGGACAATGCTCTTTTGCTTATCAAGTGCCATCCTGGTTCAATGGCCTCAGCCCCATCATCTCCTCTGCACCAACAATTGGTATGTTTAAAACTAGGCTCCGGGACTATCTCACTACCAACAGGTCCTGTGACTGCCCAACTTAACCTTGTTTCTCCACTTCCCTTCCTGCTCTAGTGGTCCCCCCTTCCCTCCTCACTGGATTCTACCCTCACATCTTGGTATACCCAGTGCTGCACTTTTCACCCTCTCCCCACCCTTCCTACATTCCTTCCTCCCCTCCCCACCTCCCTCTTCCTATGACTCTAGCACTTCTTATCTGTTGTCTATTTTCTCTGACAAATGCTGCTGGCTGCCTTGTTACAATGCTGCCCTTGAATTGTATTAATCTGTACTCTGTTTGCAATGTCCACATTGTTGTAATGTCTGTCTTGATGTTCCCCATAATTTGTACTTCTCTGACATGGAACCTTTGTAAAAGAACCAAGGCTCAAAGGTATTTGTAATCCTAGACTTAATAAATAAATAAAATGTCTGGGTGGAGGGGGCTGAGACCGTCATGGGAATAACAGATGGGGGAAGGGGTTGGGGCAGCTGCATTCTAGGGGGACAGCTGCTCACTCGAGCAGACATTGATAGGTCTGTTTCTGCTGGCAGATTTGTATGTTCGCATGTTCGTATGAAGTTACCCCCCCAGCTTCATATCATGACCCCCCTGTTCTAGATCACCTTTTCCTCTGAAAAATAGTCCCACCTGTACCTTTCTCACTCCTGTGAGGTATTTAAAGGTCTCAATCATATCACTCCCTCCTCTTCTCCAGGGTGTACATACTGAGCTCCTTTAGCCTCTCCTCATAGGGTTTTTGATGCTGACTCCACATCATTTTGGTAGCCCTCTTATGGACCGCCTCCACTCTGTCTATGTCTTTCCTGAGATGTAGTCTCCAGAACTGGACACAGTACTCCAGGTGGGGTCTTACTAGTGAACTATATATGGGCAACATCACTTCCCTCTTCTTGCTGGTGATACCCTTACCTATGCACCCCAGCATTCCACTAGCTCTCCTAATTGCCTTGTTGCATTTCCTGGCCACCTTTAGCTCATCTGATATGATTCCCCCCAGGTCCCTTTCCTGCTTGGTAATTGCAAGTATCTCTCTCCCCCCCAGTTTGTACCCCCCCCAGGTTTCTGTGACCCAAGTGCATTATTTGCACTTTTTTGCATTAAACCTTAGCTGCTAAACCTTTGAACATGCCTCCAGCTGTTTTAAATCTCTTATCATCCTTTGCACCCCCCACCCCCGGAGTGTCCACTTGTTGCAGATCTTGGAGTCATCTGCAAAGAAGCAGACCTTCCCTTCTAGCTCCACCACTATGTCACTAATGAAGGCATTAAAGAGGACTGGCCCTAGCACTGACCCCTTGGTACCCCACTGGTCACTCTCCTGTCCTTGGAGCAAACTTCATTTACCACCACCCTCTGCCTTCTATCCCCTAACCATTTTCTTACCCAGCTTACCACCTTATTGCCTACCCCCATACTACCTAACTTGTTTATCAGTCTCCTTCATGGAACGATGTTGAAGGTGTTTCTGAAATCTAGGTAGGACATGTCCACCATCCCTCTCTGATCCAATACCTTGGTCATCCAGTCAAAACAAAAATCTATCAGATTTGTTCAGCACGACCCTCCCCCTTTGAAACAATGCTGTCTCAGGTCCTCAAATTTGTTGGATTCCAGGTATTACACAATCCTTTCCTTTAGTAATGTTTCCATTAATTTCTCTACCACCAATGTCAGCCTGACAGGCCTATAATTGCTCACCCCCTCCTTGCTGCCACTTTTGTGAAGTAAGACTACGTCTGGTTTTCTCCAGTACTCTGGGACCACACCGGTCTCCAGTGAACTGCTAAACAAGTCTGCCAGGGGTGCAGCCAGTAACTCCTTGAATTCCCTCAGCACTCTTGAATGCACCCCGTCTGGCCCTTTGGCTTTGTCCACCCTCAGATTAGCGAGTGCTATCCTGACCCGCTTCTCAGAAAAGGGACTGATATCCACTTCCCTCCCCTCAAAGCTCCTGGTACCTTTTGTAGTCCCTCACTTTCACCTTCTTTTGTGAACATTGAGCAGAAGTATTTGTTTAAGATGCTTGCCTTTTCTTGAGCCTCTTCCATACAGTACCTCCCTCCCTGTTTAACTGTACAATCCCTCCCCTTGTCTTCTTTTCTCTCTAACATACCTAAAAAATGTCTTGTTCCTTTTAGATGCAGGGCTAGTCTTCCATCAGTTTTCATGTTTGTGTGCCTTACTAGTTTACTTGCCTCCATCCGTTTCCTCAGAAACACTTTCCTATCCTCCTCTCTCTGAATCTCCTTATACCTTCCGAATGCCACACTTTTTGCCTTTACATTTTCTGCCACCTTCTTTGAGAACTATAACAGTCTCCTCTTTCTTCTACTTTTGCTTACTTGCATGAGGTACAGGTTTATTGCCTCTTTTAGTCTGGCCCATTTGCCCTCCACCCCACCCAGGATGTCTCCACCTGCCAGGTCCTTTCAGAGGGATTCTCCCAAGTTTGTAAAGTCAGCCCTTCTGAAATCCCGGACCCTCACCTTTGTTGGTTGTATTCCACTGCTGTTTTTATATTGAACCACACTGTGCGATAATCATGATACAAATAATTGTGTTACTAGTATAGGATATCAGTAAAGTTATTATGGGGGACTAAGCCATATGAACTTCTGAATGTGGCTGTTTTATTTAAAAAATGTTGAGAGCTACTCTATATTGATCCAGGCCATATCATCATTTAATTTTTGACTGGAGCCAATGTTGGTCATAATGGGGAATAATTCTTTATACAGTGAACAGTTACGCATCTCACAACTCTGCATTTATGGACTGTATTCCCACTAGTAGCCTGTGTACCACCAAAAAAAACAAAGGTCATTGTACAGTACAATTCACATTAAACTGTTCCTCCAATGAGTTGTTTTAGCATTTCTGACTCAACTGCATACTTGTTGCTGGATCCAATGCAAAGCTGTACACTAACTGTTTCTTAAGAGTTAAAACTCAGTTTTGCATTGCATTGTGACTTGACTACAGATGCAGTCCAACTGAGTTGCAAAAACATTTTTCAAACATTTCTCTTCAGCTGGTTAAGCACTGAAAAACAATGCATATAGGTTGCCACAGCATTCCCAACTGTAAAAAAAACAATGGTAAACCAACTCATTGGCAGGAGGACAGTTTACTGCAACATGTACTGCACTGTACCAGTAATGAAATGTTTGTCTGTCTTGCTGTGGATTTCATACATGGTGCTTCTAAAATGCATCATTTTGCATCAGATTCTTCAAAATTTCTTCCAGGGAGCAAATCCCCCTGGAACCCCTGCCCCTTTTTAGAAAAAGTCATTGGTGGGGGTTCGTGCCCTCTCAATTTTGGAATCCTGCTGACCCCTCTGAATCAATCAATATCTAAATAAATAAATAAATACAGACAGGTATATACATAACAATGAGAATAAGTGATTTACGACCTCTTTCCAGACAAGGTTAACAGCCAAAAAACTGAAACTGTGACATACTAGTTCTACTATTCAAAAAAAGACTAAAAAATGTCCAGGTTTCTACAGACATATAACATTGCTGCCGATTATACAAAAATATTATTCCAGACTACTACTTGAGCATCTCGATGACTGGGTCAAAGGAATAAATCTGATCTCTCAATTCCTATGTGGATTCATAAAAATTGCAATACTACAGACTTGTTTTTTCATGGTAAACTATGTCCTAGACTATCAGTGATGGGGCACTCCTGAGATAGCAAGGTGCACACTGACACACACAGCTACCAGAATGCGAGGCCCTCCATAGCTGACCAACACAGTACTGCTGCTTGCAACGTTTTGTGTGTGTGTGTGTGTGTGTGTGTGTGTGTGTGTTGGGGGGGTTAACCAAGATGAGCAGTTTAAAAAAAATTAACAATTTTTTTATTACGTTTATATTTTTTTACTGTGCCCATTTTCTAAGCGCAATAATACCCTCCAGGGTGGGTGACATTGTGCTGTACTGGGCCTTCCAGAGGATACAAGGCCCTCCACCTGTGGCATCAGGCCTCATTATGTCACTGGGCAGTCTGGTATAGCAGAATACCACCCACCCTGTTGGGTATTACTGCTTACTTGGAAGCTGGTTTGTACATAATGATAAACTGAACAAGTGTGGTACTGGTCTGGCCAATTGCCTGACCACCATTTTTAGCAGTCTTAGCAAGAGGCCATCTGCCCTTGCTCCTTTATTACTTTCTACTTTTTGTAACAACCTTTGAGTATGTCTTTATGTTACTCTGAAAAAAATAAAGGTTTTTATACAAATGTCTTTAGGATCCAAATCCTCAATTCCATTACTAATTTATTTGTTCTTTTTAAGTTGTCATGTTTATGGAAAAAAATCACTGAATCCTTCAGCAATCTCTTGACTATTATATATTACATTTTAGTAGTAAATTTGTTTAAATATTTTTGTTTCAACCTTACAGACATTCTGAAGTCTCTAATAGGCATTCAAATCTTGTTTTGAATCAGATTTTTTAAACTGTTTCCATAGTACATTTCACATTTTTAGCAATTCAAATAATTTGTCATTTAAACATGGTAAATGTTGGACCAGTTGCCTTTGATTTTTTGGGGGGGGTTGTTTTTTTTGGGGGGGGGCATTTATTATGTGATAAATGTTTTGAGTAAATAAATTTATAGCATTTTCAGTCTGAGTTTACTTGTAAAATGTTGACCAATCTGTTTTATTAATTTCTGTTACGAACACTTCCTCTGCTAATCTCTTAAAAGGCCTACTTTCCCTTATCAATATTCTTTTTACTTTGTTTTTTTTCTTTTTCCTAATCATGTACAATGGACAATGATCTGATATAGCATCTTTTAAAACTCCTGATCCTGCTAAGAAATGTAATCTATTAATTAACACCCAATCTAGCATTGATCCTCCCCAATTTGTAGTTCTTCCTGGTTTATTCTTCTATAACTTGATTAAAACCACTTACTGTTAAAATATCTTTAACCTTATCATTATTTTTCATTGTTACCAAGTCTATAAGAAAGTCCCTAATTACTATGTGTTCTTTCTTTCATTCCATTACTCAGAGTAACCAATTTCTTCTATGCCAGTATATCAGGTTTTGTAGTTTTAGGCAAAAGACATACACAAGAAAAATAAACCACAGTGCCTCTCTCACAATCTAACAAAAGCTTCACAGTTAAATGTTCAGTGAAACCATTTGTAATGTCAGTTTCAATTTGCTTCACTTGTATACTTTCTTTTACCTAGATAATCATCCCTCCCCCTTTTCCCTTTAGTCTGATTTATGAAACTGATTGTACCTTTCTAAATTGACAAATTAATTTGAAATAGACTGTTTTAAACCCATGCTTTTCTTATTGCTAGGATATCAAATTTTTCTAACTCAGTCCAAAGTTTTAATCCATCCATTTTAGGCCCCCAATGTTTAAATGTACAAATTTAAGTCCTTAAGTCATGACAACTTATATCCTGCAGATATATATCAAAAGGGCCTAGAGTATGTTTCCTGCTGCTAAAACAAATTAACCAAAACTAGGTGTGGCAAGACAGGCCTATTATCACTTTATTTAATGTTCCTATTTCCTGGGTTGCGATGCACTCCAGAGTTAAGACACTGTCCCTTTAAAAGGACAAGAAAAAGTTGAACAAATGAAAGAATTTACCAAAGCCAGTGTGGGCCTGGCATTCATCTAGATAAGGAAGAGACATGTTTATGTAACCTAAGGGTCATAACTTTTGGATTAAATGGTCAGACTGGACACTTTGCCTTCCGATAACTGGAAAAGGTCAGTGGGGGCAGCCTGAAGTCATGAACTCAAAACAGTAAGAGGTTATGCATAGAACAGATGTTATAGGGTTTTAGACATGGAACCATAGTGGCACCTGCAGGAAAGGGTAAACTGTTGTACCCCAATCTCTGTATAGCTCAAGAGTATTCACCCCATCCCAAAGGGGATGGGTGTGGCTTGAAAATGACATCACACAGACTTTAACAACACACAGACTTTTGAAATCAGTGCACCTTTTTATCTTGGAGTTTGGAGCCTGAGGAACTGATCCTGGACAATATCAGAGATAAGAAGAACTTATCAAGCTGTTACTGTATATACTTTTTAAAAAGTACTGTTTATGGATGCGTGGAAACCCCTCTGAGCCAGACCTGAGCTTTGTGAGATTGGACTTCTCATATGCTGAACAGAAAATTCTGATCTTTAAGTCAGAATTTGGAAATCAAGACTTTTTGCTTTTTCCAGACAACCCTGAGTTTTGCACCAAGAGGAAACTCAGAGACTCAAGTTTCTTTCCAATGATCTAGTGTTTTTCCAAAGAACTTTTCTTCACCTACAGACAGAGTTTCCTCTTAAAAAGGACATTTGATCTTTCTGGACTCTAAACCTCAAAGCGAGGTATAGTTTAGAACTACAGTGCATAGTATTTCTGTATAACCATCCAATATTTATGTTTTGTATTGTATGGTTTTCAAATCTTCCAAATTGTAGAATTTACTGTGTTGTGTTTTTTTCCTTTAAGTAAACATTCATAATTTCTTATCAGCTGTGCCTGGGGTCTGGTTGTGTGATCTAACATTTTAAACAGAAGGGTTTTGTGAGGACTGTATGCCTTGTTAACAAACATTGTAGCGGCTCGGCTATCCTACAAACCAAATAGGCAAGAGGCTACCAGTGGCCATGATGGGATTCTAACCAGAGAGCATAGTATAGAGTCAGAAAGGCTCGAGATTATAATTTCCACTCTCCCACTGAGAAAAAGAAGATTGCTGATGCTTCTTGAACCCTACAACTACTCACAAGTTCCATAAATAAGGGGGACCATCCCTGCAAACAGGAGGTCCTGCTGCGCTCACAGGGTTGGGCTCTTGACACTAGGACATCATTCTCACTGGTGATTTCAACATTAGCTGGAATGCTAAGAACAGTATAGGTCACAGAGATACAATCGCTAGCCAACTTCTTGCCCAAATTATCTCTAAAACTACATCAAACAATTATAATATAGGCTGCTTAGCTCTAATATATTGAATATTAGCTAGCCATCCAGACAGAGTCCATGATGTCAAGATTCTTCCTGACATGCTAAGCGACCACTCACCAGTGCAATACTCATGGGCAGTTAAACAGCCAAAGCCACCCTTCCTGATTTACCATTAATTGAGCACTTAAACCTAAGGCGTCTGCCTTTAAATTACACATGGCTCTAACTGACTGGAGCTACTAAGACAGCATTCCTGATATTGACTTGGCCCTCAAATTCTTTATTACAGAATTAAACAAAGTCTGTGATAAATTTCCCCCTCTAAAAAAATAAAGGTGAGAGATACATCCACAGGATGACCACAACTGAGAAAAGCACCACCTTTGAAATCTTTAATGCCATGGGCATAAAACTAGAGCAGGTGGAAGTGTTTAAATACCATGGGATAATACTTGATGATACCCTATCCTTTTCTCCTAATGTGGACAACATGGTACCCATAGTCAGCAAGGAAACTGTGGCTCTTGTATATAAGCTACACTAACCTCACAGCAGAAGCCAGCTGTCTGACTGTGTCCAGTTCTGTACTGTCACTAACAGATTATGGCCTCACCATCTACTCAGTTGCAAGCAAATCCATGTTAAACAGAATTCATGCGATCTAAAACAAGGTCCATCAGTTTGTGCTGGGGCTGACGAAAATACCCATAGCTACTCCTTGTACCACAAGCAAGCTAGCTCTCACTAGCAAGCAAAATAAAGTATCATACCTGCTTGCTAGCAAAAAAAAATCTCTGCTTGGCCTTACCCCCCACTTCGCATTAAGAAACTGCTTCTATTAAGTTGCTAACCAATACAGCAGCAGGAGCTTGTCTGGGATTGACTAGAACTGCCTTCTGGAAAATAAAATTTGGTCAGCCCTCTTCTGCAATGATAGCTGTTGGTTGACTAAACAAACTACTAGAGCCACTGTTTAATCTTCCCGATCTTGCATATTTCAAAAGATCTAACATACTACATACTAACATACTAAAATGCCAGCAGAATAGGCCTAATGGTCTTTCGTGTCTGCTCGTTTGGTCAGCCCCCACCCTGGGTGCTGACCTTGCTGTCCCCCTCGCCTTCTCTGGCTTCTCCCTTCCCAGTTCCAGATATTCTTGCTGCATTGGATTTTGCTTCCTGAACCCTTCCCTGTACCTGTCCCACCCCTCTTGAACCCCTCCACTGTCTCTGCTCCTCCACCAGCCCCCTAGGTAGTGCATTCCATGGCTCTACCACCCTCTCAGTGAAGTAGCACCTCCTCCTTTCTCCCCTGAATCTTCCCCCTCCAGCTTCACCCCATGCCCTCTAGTGGCCCCTCCTCCTTCCTTCGAAGCACCCTCACTGTTCCTCCCCTATTTACCCTCTTCATGTACCTGAAGACCTCTATCATGTCCCCCCGGTCCCTTCTCTCTTCCAAAGTGTACATATTTAGCTCTTCGAGCCTCTCCTCATAGGTCCTGTCCCCCAAGCCCCAAATCATTTTGGTTGCCCTCCTCTGGACCCTCTCCAGGAGGTTAATATCCCTCTTTAAGTGCGGCCTCCAAAACTGCACGCAGTACTCCAGGTGCGGCCTCACCAAGCAGTTATACAGAGGGAGTATCACTTCCCTCCTTCTGGAGGTAGGATCTCTGCAGTCATCTTTTTAAAAAAACATTTCCAGACTGTTTGACACTTAGAACTACTAAACTGCTGCTTTATTTTATTTTACATTTGGATTTATTTAGGTTAAACTGCTTTCATTATGGTTGTTTATTTTTATTGATGTATGCTGTTTTATTCTTACCTACCTGTACAGTGCCCAGAGCCTCCAGGATGGGATGCTAATCAAATAAACTTTACCTACTTACTACTTACTTAATATCTCTGTCTTTACAATACTGTTATAACTGCACATAACCTTCATTGTAGTTTTTGCCTTATTTGGCGATTTGCTTTGCTGTTTTGTTATTCTCATTGGACTGTATCCCACTGTGTGTTGCTTGATGTTGTTTCTACTGTACCCTAATTGTATTGTAATGCCATTGACGTGGAACCTTTGTGAACAAGCACTTGCACTCAAAGGTATTTTCTGAATAACTGAATGAATGAATGAATGAATGAATGAATGAATGAACGACTAAATAAATAAACAACATCACACAGTTCTAAAATAGTCCTTATCACTATTGTATAAATCCCACTATAGCTAAAACAATATCAGAATTTAAAAGATAGCTTCTGTTGGGAAATATTACTTACAGGTTCAATGCAGTTCTCCTCTGAGGGGATGAGGGGAAATATCAGAAAGAATTACTTCACACAGTGGGTGCACAGCATGTGGGATAGCTTACCCACTGTAGTACAACAAGCACTATTCAAGCCTTCAGAGCTGAAATAGATTCTCAATGGAGATCTGTATAGAGGGTAATGCTGCAGCATAAGCAGAGGGAACAATCCATCTGATAAGGTCAGATGTGTGGCAGTACTCAAATTGGGGAGTAGTCAATGTGGTGGGACAGGAGGGATACACAAGATGAACCCTGTGTCTCTTCTGCACCACATGAATATAGTATGTACCCATTCCAGGGTCTCGCATCACTTCTAGAAACAGTTATTCTTCGCCCTCACAGACCTTATGGTCTTTATGTTCTGGTACTTATTGATTTAAATTTCATTCCTGCTAGTGTGAGAGATTCAATGATATTCTTGAATGTAGGGTGCCAACAGAATTAGAATATATTGAAGTTATGGGCTGATATATCAGTCTGGAGCACAGCAAGGTTTACTTTGTATTTTTTGACAAGTTTCCCAAAATATCTATCAACTGGGACATTGTCTGAAACTGTTTGTTTTGAGTCTGGTCTGTAATGGGTTTATCATCTCTGTTAACTATTTGTTATATTGTTTTTGTTAAAAAAATAAAATAAATGTACAGAAATAAGAAAATAATAGAGGACTGCCCTTGTAAATGGTGCTTGCCTGGGGCAATGCTCAACAAGGCTCTCTGTATACATGTAACACAAATGGATGATTGGTTCAATTCAGGTAATCCTGACCCCTATTTCTTTTGGAAATCAGATTACTCCATCCTTCTGCTTGTTAAGAAGACAATATTTGGTTTTAAACCTGTACTGGAACAGTTCACCCATGCTGGTGTGAGAATGAAAATGGCGAGGGACATTAGGGAACCAGCACCATGCCATTGGTGAGCATCACACCTGGTAATTGTGTCACCTGACCCTAGTTGTGCTCAATGCCCCAGGGCAAGTGAGGGTTGTTTGCATTGTGGGCTGCACTCCCGTGCCCCCCCACTGTGGGGGGCTTTGGCCCCACACTCCAAAAACAATAATATAATCAACTCACACTGGATGTGTATGGGGCAAGGGGGCAATACTCCTACAGTGCCATCCATGGTGAGTGCTGTGAAATCCTGTTCACCAGTATGACAGGTGAACTTGTTACGGTGCCCACATTATGGCATACTAATGTTGTTACCATTCTAATGGTATACACACTGGAACACCCTTCTTTTTATAGTAAATATTGGCTCATGCTGGATTATCTACTCCTGAAGAGCAAGAATTCTATAGGCCAGTTAATTCAGATCCCACGCTCCACCTAAAAAGGCAAATAGATGTTTTTTTGGGATGGGCTCTTTTGAAAGGTTTAATTAATTATAAAGAAAAACAGTTTCTAACCACCGATTCCCCATTAAGGGCACACATATAAAGTTCACCAAAGGTGCATCAGTCTTTGCTGAAACCACCTGGAAGGCCCATTGTTTCTGGGGTGGGCACAGTCACAGAACCATTGGCACATTCTGTGGATGATAATATCAAAGCACTAGTGGTTGAGCTCCCCGCATTTGTTCTAGATGCAGAAAACATCCTAAATACCTTAAAAGACCTGAATGTGAGTAAAGACACTATGCTAGTTTCATTAGACATAGATGCACAAACTAGGTGATTTGATATATTTTATTGGATCAACAGAGATTTACAGAAAATCCTTAAGCTTTCAAACTCACAGAGTCCTGCTTCAGAATTCTTATTCTGAAGAAGGACACTGTGTGAGTTCAAATCTTAAGGATTTTCTGTGAATCTCTGTTGGTCCAATAAAAGATATCACATTACCTAGTTTGAACATCTTGTTGTACAAGGACCAATAGAGCAACAAACTATTTTTATTTGACATAGAGTCACTCTATATAAACATACCCCATAGGGGTGGATTACGAGCCCTGAGATACTTTTTAAACACCAGAAGGAATGATGTAAAACCAGATACTGATTTTTTTGGTAGAGGTGTCTAAGATTGTTTTGGAAGGTATTTTCTTTGCATTTTTGGGGGAAATATTACCACCAAGAAAAAGGTACAGCTATGGGTACAAGTTTCACACCTAATTATGTGAACTTGTATTTGGGATACTGGGAGGAATCATCTACATGGAATCAATGCAAAAACCCTTATTTTTCAAAAATACAGTTGTGGAAACAATATATAGATAACATCCTTATGGTGTGGTGAGGGAACATGGCAGAGTTAAAAATTTTGTGAGATATCTTTATGAGAGCAACTCACCTGTAATGCAAGTATGGAGAAGGTTTCCTTCTTGTATTTGAAAATACAAAAACACATAGATGGGACAGTGACTACTTGCCTATGCAGGAAACCAACCGATCGTAATACAGCTTTGCTGGTAAGCAGTTGTCACCCTTGCTATACTGTAGACAACATACCAAAGAGCCAATTCTGTAGAGTCAAACAACACTGTAGCCAAGAGGAGACCTTTTCCAAGGAATCAGGGTTGCTGGAAAAATGTTTTAGAGAATGTGGATATGCAGAATCCACTATAGAAGTGGTTAGGATAGCCTCTGATGAGTGCAGTAGGGAATCCCTCCTTACCAGAAATACAGAAACTGGAAGTTTAGATTATGTACCCAGTCAGATCAATTTTGTAAGCACTTTTAGTGTCAGATCATGGAAAGTAAAGGAAGTCTTATATAGAAATTGGTATGTATTGGATTCAGACCCATGCCTCAGAGAAAGAGTTAAGGTTCCCTTTTGAATGGCCTACAGAAGGGCCAAGAATTTGAAAGACCACCTGGTCCATTCAGTGCAGCCTGTACCCAGACATAGAAATTTGCTACCCCCATTACACAGGGGGTGCAAAAAGTGTGGTAGGTGCAAATACTACCCATATGTTAAAGAGTGTACCACATTTCAAAATCCATACAGCAGAGAAAATGCAGACATTTTCCAGTTTATTAATTGTTATACTACATTTGTTGTTTATATGGTTAATTGTACATGTGAGGCATACTACACGGGGAGCACCAAAAGAAAGTGGAAAGAAAGAATAGGGGAACATATCTGAGCCATTAAAAATGGCAATATGGAGTACTGTATGTTTGGACCACACATACCCATATGCAAAAAACAAAAGTGAACGTGAGTTAAAGTTTATAGGCCTGAAACAGGTGTATTTGGGGCTAAGAGGTAGAGATACAGAGCTTGCTTTACGCAAGCAAGAGTATTTCTGGAGTTATAGATTAGGCGCATGTAGTAGCGCCAATAGGTTAAATAAGCAGACTGAATTAGAACCGTTTTTGAAGGATAAATGATATACATATTATTTGCCCTACTCTGAAAATAACTAACCTTTGGTGCTCTTCTCTCTATTAGGGAAAACCACACATAATTCCAGTACCCGCCACCACAAAGGCAGACCACAAGCTCATCAGGTGAAAGCAATTTATTAAGGCAATATATGTAAAGGCAGAATAAAATGCAAACCTCATAAAGTGCTGAAGTACAGACCCAGGAACAACAGGCAGGGCTCCAAGTAAGTGGGGCCTGCCTGTTCATGAATACTCTGTCATTAACGCTATGAGTTCGCTATTCTATGCTGCCTATATTATAATAAGTGCTTTCTGATAACTGTGATCTCTGTCTTTGTAATTAAGGCTGGAGTATGTGTGGGCCCCAGACCCCACCTATTATGCACACCCAGCTGGAGGGGCAGCTTTTTTCATGAGCCTCTCTATTAGGGAACCAATCTGTAAGAAGAAATGTGCAATGTGATCTCAGTCTTGTATTTTTCTGCTCACCAGTTTTCAACTTGCTGTATTACAGAAAAAAATTTGGGGAACTCTCCTCCTCCACTGGTTTCCTTCCCTTTCCCTCCCCCCTCTACGGACCTCACCTTGCTTTTCCTTGCCTCCTTCCGTCTTTCTTCTTTCCCAGCTTACATAGCACCAGTGGTGTATGTCTGACTTTTCTCAGCAAATACTTTTCTGATTATTTTTAGTGTTAAATTAATTATTAAATATAACTCTCTGTATAATAGAAACCTCACTCTCCCTACACAAAAGTAACTAAATGGTATTCATGTTAAATGTTGAAAACTGGGGATAACTCTGAGGTTCTAAATCATTTGATCTTTTTAAATAGTGTCTGTATTGATTATTTATGCAGGGCTGTTATGAATACGTGAGTAGGTGGTGAAATTTATTGTTTTTACACTATCACTTTAAATAGAGTATGTAAATACACATCATTGAGCCTGCTATAAATCGGGTTCTACTCTAGATTGCACTACCTTTGACAAAGCCTAAGATAGGTGAAACTTCAGGTGTTTTCTGTTCTTTCTCTGCTGTAGTTTTTTTTTTTACTTTTCTGCTTCAAATATAAGGGACATTTTTGTATCCTCAAGTGAATGGACTCCCATTTATTTGTTTTGGAGGGTGAGTGCCATGACTTTTGTTTGACTGTTCTGGCTTTTTGTCACTGGGCACCTAGTCCTCCTTGAGTGGATCTACAGAGACATTGGTAAGCCAGGACCAGTTGAGTCCTGCAAATATAAAAAGACCAAGGAGAACAGGTTTCTGGACTACTTCTCAATGATACAGGTGCAACAGATTAATGGAAACAAAGTCAACTCTATAAATATTTTCTTTTAGTTCTGTTTTTATTGTTTGCCCACTATATTTAATTCCAATGTGTCACTGATGAATCAACTTCTTCAGGGAGATGGTGGTAATAATACCCTGTATATAAAACTTAATATTCATATAACAGTTTGAATCAATAAATGCATCACAGTGGACCATACTGTAAAATGCAGTACACTTAGTATGCTAGCTCACCATAGAATTAGTGTGTGTGTGTGTATATATATATATATATATATATATATATATATTCTATACAAAAAACTGTGTTAATGCATCATTTAGGGTTAAAGCAAAAAAAGTCAGGAAATGGGACATTAGAGTTGAACCCCTAACTCCCCACACACACCCTACCCCGATCCTCCACAGACTGACACTCTGGGGTGTGTCATTGGGGTCATGAGGCCCAAATCTTATCCCATTCCATGTGTGAGCACATTGACATGCTACAGTAAAGGAGAATGGGGTGAGATTTAGGCCTCATGACCCCAATGACACACCCCAGAGTCTGTCAGCCTGTGGAGGATCGGTGTGGGGGAGTATGGCGGGAGTTAGGGGTTCAACCATAATGTTCCATTTCCTGACTTTTTTGCTTTAGCCCTAAATGATGCATTAACACAGTTTTTGTTTTTTTGCATAGAATTTCCTTACTTTTTGAGAAAGTGTAATACAAGTAGTAAAATACATGTATTGGTGAGAACGCGGGGCCCATCAGGCCCTGCGCTCCCACCAAGTTGCCAATTTTTGCATAACAATATGCATCTGGGCCCACACTCACACTTACACAAAGCCACAGAGCCATGCAACAGCCCTATAGGGCACCAAATCATTGTAATAGGAATTTACACATATCTTGTGAACCATAAGAGCTAGAAAAAAATTCTAGCATCATTGAAATCATGACAGCGAGTACTGCATACAACATCAAATGATCGCACCTGCATCTCAAATCGTTTCTGAGATATGGGCACAGAACAGCACTGGACAGGCACTCTTTGAACCCTTGTGACAGTAATTTCACAATATCTCATGAACCATGCAACATATGGAAAAAATTCCACTGTAGGCTTACTCTACAATTTAAAATCTTTTTCAGCAGTGTCGCAGTAGCAAAATGTCTGTATCTCACTTAGTTTCTGAGATAATGGCGCTGAAAGTCATGACACAGACTGCAATGTAATCCTAAGAGGAAAATGACAACTTTGCTATGGAATATCTCTGTAACCAATTAATTCCCCAACAGGTAAACAACATAATTGACATCAGTAGTGCATCCCCTCAAAATTCTGAAAACTTCATGTGAAAAGACCAAAGGAACGCAATGTAATCCTGTGGAGAAAACATCAACTTTGTCATGGAATATCTCCACAACCGATTAATTTTCCAACACCTAAACAAGCTAAGTCACATCACTAGGACTTCCTCTCAAAACCCTGAAAAATTCAAGTAAAAAGACCAAACTGTTTAAGAGTTACTTAATTCTTTGACTGCGAGGCTGCAAAAAAATCGGCCATGATCGTGGCCGAAAATTCTTCTTTTGCAAATCATATATGTACTGTAAATTTTCCCTTTGACTTATAATGGGAACTTCAAAATTTAATAACTTTTGAACAGATTAATATGTTTTCACCAAATAAAAAGTGGCATGTTCCTTTACTCATGTGCTTTCAATCTCCCAAGATTCGGATTGGCAGATGACACGGCGGCCATGCAGCGCCATGGACAAATACTGTGCAAAAAATTGCTAAAACTGCATTTTTTGTCACTTTGCTGCATAAAAACTGTATGTCTGACTGAAACACAACTTGGCAAATCAAAAGATCTACCATCCCACACCATGCATACCAACTTTTGTGCAAATCTGTGGAACGGTTGCAAAGTTATTAACATGCAGAATTTGAAGTTTAACATTAAAGTGCCTACTCAACCCTAAATATAGGGGCACAACCATGCCCCTATGTGTGTGTGTGTGTGTGTGTGTGTGTGTGTGTGTGTGTGTGTGTATCTATATATATATATATATAATATATATATTAAAGCAGCAGTGCATATTAGCAGTGACAATTCTGTAACCCTCACAAAGGTGGGATTTATCTGTTTAGCCCCCAGTGACTCGAGGTAAATTCACCTGTGACACCTGCATCCTCTGCTTGAAACTGATGCTTGAGGCCAGGAAAGGGTTGTTATTTTTGCCTGTTTGTTCTCTCATTGTACGCCACTGATGAAAAGGGCACCCCTACACCCAAAGATGAATCGGAAGGACCATTAACATTGTCAAGAACAATCCAGATCATAATCCCAGTGGGTTTAACTATTTGTAAAGTTGAAAGTAACAACTAGCAACAAGTTAACTGGTGAAAAACAACTGGCAGGCCTTAAAATGTATGTAAATAGATGGATGTCATCTTGTGACCCTTGACCCCTGCAGTCGACCAACTGGAGTGCAAGAGGTCCTGGAAAGAACACAGGCAACTGAGAAGAAAAGCAGCAAGTACTTGGTACCCTTTTGCAACCACTGAGGGAGTCATAGCGTGAATGCCAAGTCTGGACAGTTAATTATAATCCAGAAGAGGAGGGAGCTGAGCTGAACCCTTCCCCCCACATAGAAGAGTTCAGGGCACTCCTTCTTGAGTGGTTGGAGAGAACAGATGTGCTGAGGGGAAGAGCTGAGTGCCTAGCCAGGCCTCAGAACATAAGATTCTGGTGTGAGTGAATCTGGTTGTTAAAAGTTCCATCTGAGCTGCGAAAAGGTACTATGAAGCCTGCATTGCTGTAAGAAACCAAATCCACTGATACTATCTGCAGACTGTTGATATCAGAGATAAAAACAAGCCATTCTTCCCTGTCTTGTGTTTGAGGGAGGAGGTGGTCAGGAGGTTGTCTTGTGTACCTGTACCCGTGATCAAGTGAGAACCCACCGGAATGAGGCAGGATAACTGATCAGTCTCGGCCCCTCTGAACTTGTCTCACTGTCACATGTTTGATCGACAGGAAAAAAAGCTGTGACATAGACATCTGGCCTAGCCAGGGCCTACAACCACTATTTGCCTGCTGCTGTTACAACATCCATCTAGAAGCATCAGCGACTGCTTTCCATTGGTGTAGGACATGCGAGTACTGCCTTACAAGCCAGAAAACTGATGCTGTTGTTTGAAATTCCCTGTTGGATTACAATTTGTTTTGGAATCTCTGAAAAATTACAGTTTATTTTGCTTATGTGAAAGTGCTAGCAAACTGTCAGTTGGGTGGGGTTAAAGCAAGCTTATATATCTGTAAAGGCACCAATGTAAGATCCTGGGCACTGTAACATCAGGCCTGCAACAGTGATTAATTTATATGGGTACCCAGTGGTTAGGGCTGAACTGCAGTTTAAGAGAGTGCTCACTTGGAAAGTAATTTGAAACCATGAAAATCTACTTTGGTGGGTAGTGGGAGGCCCTACAGTACAGTAGTCATGGTTGCAGTTGTGTGTGTGTGTGTGTGTGTGTGTGTGTGTGTGTGTGTTGGGAGGCCTAGTGCACTTGCTCTGTGGAGAAACTTAGACATCCGAGAGTTCATAGCTTGAAGTAATACACGTGAAATTTAGCAGGAACAAATTGTGTTGTTACTGCCCCAAATCATTGTTTAAACTGTTTGTTATAACCTTATTTTCTTCACCAGACCAGAGCTGCTGAGTAACAAAGTCCTGTCATTAGTCTCTAAAATTTTATGTGTGAGCATATTATTAGTGATGTTTGCTAAATGATACAGAGGTATTTGAAATTGCAATTGAGTGGGGTACTAGTACTAGTGTATTTCAGGTAGTGTCTGAAAATTGCTGGGGAGGAGGTTGAGTACTGCATCATGGGGAACAGTATTCTACTGGTCAGTAGGCCCACTATTTCCTTCTCTGGGTGGAGGCACCGTGTTAATCCCCTTATTCCCAATCCATCCTGAGCCCCCCATGTAAGGAGCTTAATGAGCCTAGGCCCTTCAAACTTGCCTGGCCCAACTGGTGCAAGGCAGGGCTAGTAACTGAGAGACTAACACCTGTACCACCTGCACAGTGACCTGGTTGTAACCTTTACCTATACTCATTTATTCTATTTTAGATTGCACCTCATCTTCTGTCTTGTAAAATACCCTTTTCCCCCCATTTTGACTTTGCTTTAGCACTTCTTTTTACACTTGAAATAAATAAAAAGTGACTTCAGCCAAATGAGGGAATTATTCCAGGACAGGTTAACTGGAGCAGACAGTATCAGGGGCATGGAGAAAAGATGGGGAGAAAAGAAGGGGCTACTCTCAAGGCCACAAAGACATGCATGACAATAGTTACCAAGAGAAACAAGTTCCAGAGACCAGTATGGGTCTCTGAAAAGGTCAGGGAAGCAGAGAGGGCCAGAAGGAAGGCCTTCATCAGGTAAAAGAAGAAGCAGCGGATAAAGAATAGGAGGAGTACCAAGTAAGATCCAGGTAGGCCAAGAGGGCAGATGGGGATGCTAAATCAGACACAGAACTGCACGTTTAAGAGGGGGATCAATGGGGGGAAAAAAGAAAGACAGATGTGGACATTTTTAGGCTAACAGAAGTGGCAAGCAATAGAGGAAGATAAGCAGAAAGCAGTCATTCTGAACTACTGTTTCTGCTCTACAATCACAACAGAGGACAGTCAGCTTTTGCTAGCGAGCAACATAAAAGCTGCTGAAAGGAGATGGCTCAGAAATGAGATATCAGGTATTTTCCAGTGAAAGGGTCAGAAAAGGGCTAGTGGCCCTAAAGATAGGTATGGCCCCCGGACTGGACAGGATGCAATCAGCAGCACTCAGAGAACTGGCATCAGAATTAACTGAACCCCTGGTAGTGCTATTTAATATATCTATTCAGACAGGGGTGGTTCTGAAATACTATAGGGCAGTGGACATAGTTCTGCTACATAAAGATGGGGCAAAGAACAGCTGGGTAATGACAGACCTGTCAGTCTTATCTCCATTGTGGGTAAACTGATGGAGACACTAGTCAAAGAGGGTCCAATTCTAATCCCAACACAGTTGTCTGAGCTGCTACGGCTGTAAAAACTCACTGGATAAAACTTTTTTTCCCACTGGATTAGTGGTGCTGGCCTTTGCTTCTTCTGACCAGTGAAAGAGGACCTAGTGGACAACCTGGTGAAAAACAGGCTTCAGAATAGTAAACATCACAGGTTCATGGAAGGGAGGTCTTATCAGACCAAACTGATAGTATTCTTTGGGTAACTAAGACAGTGGCAAACGATCATGCAGTGGATTTACTCAACTTTGACTTCGGCAAGGCAGTCAACTTGGTGCCACACAGAAGACTACAGAAGAAGTTAAAGGATCTGGGTGCAACAGAGGGCATAGTTAGATGGGTAAAAGTTGGTTGGAAGTGAGACAACAGAGGTTAGTGGTAAACTGAGTCAGATCTGAGGAGAGGGAGGTAACCAGTGGAGTGTCACAGGGATCAGTCCTGGGTCCAATCCATTTTTAATATGTTCATCAGTGACATCAGAGTAGAATACAGGGCTCCCCTGGGAGCAGCACACCACCCTCCCACTACAGGACTCTGACCTCCATTCACAGGGCTCCCCCCAGGAACAGCACACCACCCTCCAACTGCAGGACCCCAGCCTCCGTTCACAAGTACACTGATCCACAGGGCACCAAGTGTTTTCACTCCTGCTCAGTTGCACCAGCAGCTTTTTGAATCTGGCTCCACACACTTGACTTCATTCAGAAGCTCCAGAAGCTCCCAGCCCCTATGGCTTGAATTTCCACTTTTGCTAAGGATATTTGATGTATGGCTTGCTTAATTTAATCCAAAGCCACAGTAAATCAGTTAAATAGCCTACACTAGGTCTAGCTTCAGTGGCTCAAGCTCATTTCATTTCATTGTGGGCAAGGTGATTTTAATTACTTCCTTAGCCCTTGCCTTCTGCTATGGGCTGCTGCTTGTTTCATTGAGTTTTCAGTCTGCCACCCACTCCTGCCCCTGACACTCTATTAAGTGGACTTCCTTCCCTAGGGCTCTGCCCCTCCTGAGCAAACCCAGCCATCAGGAGACACATTAATAAAAGCAACCTGCCTTACTGACAGGGGCTTTACCCCTTTGCTTCAACCTAGTCAGACAACTTATTACCTTAGAACTTCGTGGTAATAAGTTGCATGCTGACAGTTGTTAGAACTCCACCTCCTTCCTCATTCCTCTCAGCCACCCTTCAATTGTTTGCCCCACCATCTCCTTTTTTCTATTCCACTTTTCTCCATTCACACACTGCCCACCTACAACCATCTCTGAAACTCCTCCTATTCCCCTTGTTCCCAGATTCTCTCCTGTAACTGGTTTCAAATCTCCAGCCTCCTGCACTATACAGTAGGTGGCAATCTTACCATAGTGCTAATCTTGTCTGTCCTGTTCACTCAGTTTACTTTCTCTACCCCTACCCATTAGAACAGCATTGCCCAAGTGCACCACCCTCCTCCCCACTGGTCGAGTGATACTACTTGGCTGCATGTGATTATGCTGCACCTTAAAAGCTGACACCTCCTAACAGTGTTCTCTATACTGCTACCCCTCTCATGAGATATGGCACTATATCCTCATGGTAGCTCGGTTGTAATATCTTATTACATTAGCTACCAAAGTCCATCATCCACTCCAGTTGTCTCAACCACAGCAACCTAACTACATATGCTTAATTTGGTTCCACTACAACTAAATACCAACTACCCCCCTCTCTCTCCCCAACCCTCAACATGCTCTTTGTCTCCAGCAAATGCCATAAATGCACTGCAAACCCTCGGAGTCACTACCTGGCCCTAAAAACTTTAGGTTGCAGGCAATTAACCTTGCCTGGTTGCTACTTCTCTTATCTGGTAATATCCACTCCAATCCTGGCTCTAAGTCATGTGTACAGATTCCATAAAAAAGCATAGCTTTGTTACAGTCGCTTTTGTTAACATTTGCAACCTGCTGTCTAAATTTGACTCACTTCAAGTGTGGGTAGCTCAACACAAGCCTAATGACCTGTCAGTTGTTAAGACCTGGATCACTTCAAAGACCAAGGATATCGAAATCCAGCTGAAAGGATACAAGTCATTCATGCTTAACAGAACTGGTAAGGGGGTGTGGATGCATCACATATATTAAGGATCACTTACATGGATGGATGGTCCCTCATATAAACTTGGGCAAAAATGTACAAATACTTACAGTAAAACCTATCCTCAGTACTCAAGGGAAGGGCATCAGTGACCACTCTCCCATTCTCTGTACATGGTCTAATAAGTCACCTAGACTCCCAGCAAGGGTGGTCCCATCCCACCTCTTAAAAAAGGGCAACTTGGACCCCTCAAAGAGCACCTTAGACAGCAGAACTGGTCCAACATTTTATCTGCAGAGGATGTAGATACTGCACTGGGCCTCTTGGGGAGGAGCTTGACACTGCATGCTATTCTGCTGTGGAGTAGCAGAAGAAGCAGGATAGCCAGAATGCTATACTCTTTTTTATGTAAGATATGTCACCATTGCCTGAATTTATGAGCAGAGTGTGTCTTTATCTGCTATTCTGAGGTCTAGCTATCTTTTCAGTTTAGCCTGTGTGTCAGTAAATTTGGTGCCCTGTTTCCCACTGCTGTTGCTTTTTCTCCCTAGGAGCTTGGAGTTCTTGAGTTGGCCGACTAGCCCACCATGTCAGAGAAGCAGCAGAAAGCCCTGTGGGGGAGGTGGGCAACAACCTGGAAAAGCAGCACCTGAGAGGTGGACCAGAAGAGGTGAGAATTCCCCACCTTACTCCGTTAACTGCCAACTGAAATTATTTTTATTTGCAAGCTTCCCTATATATGCTGTATTCTTGTTGAACTGAAACATAGAGTGGTCCCAAGCTGAAAATAGCAGGGGTCAAATAGGAGATTGTTGTTCCCTTTCTGTTTTCACTTATTATTATTTAAATTCTTTGTTTGTTGTATTTATTGTACTTATTGAGTGGGAGTGCTTTTATTATCTATTTCTTTTTACTTGCAAACTTTGCAAAATTTTAGGACTTACAATAGATCTAATTTCCTGTATATGTCACACATATGTGTTTGGACCCATGTGATTTGTGATACTGATATAAAGTGCATGCATGGCATTTTACCTCTCAGAATCACCATTTTGGGGTTGACTGTACATGCTGAATGCATGCCACATTGTTTATGCAGCCTTTATTTAGTAGCTATTGTGCTTTGTGCTTTCGTGTTTCTGAGCTTCATTATTTTTAACACATTGGCCAAAGTTAAGCCTTTTGCTTTTTGTAAAATCCTGTTCTTATTTTTGCACAGTTTAAAGGTTCAAACTACCGCAGCTACTACAGCTCTTACTATAGCTATCTAGTCAAATTTAGCTACACAGCTATATGGTAGTGTGAAAGCGATATTTGGAGATTGTGTGCTATCTTGTTTTGTGAGCACAAGTTTAAATCTTTCTTGTCTTTGGCAGAATCAATACATCTGTTAACAATGGCAGTAGCGCTGTAAGTAGCACTTTTGGTTGTACATTTTTCACTATACTTGTTTGTGTGATACTATTAATCTTTCCATGATATATTTCTCCATATACTGTTTAATCTCTATAATGTTTATCAAGTTTAGATTGAGTCTCAGAACATGTATAATTTTTTTGAGGCCTGATGTAGCTAATAGCCAAGGATAGCTAAGGATAGGTAGCTAGTTTCAATGTTTGCTAGAAATCTAGCTATATAACTACACCCAGGGTTTTTCTACACACCCAACTTTTCCTTTTTGCCGAAATTTCCTAGGTGATTTTCCCATTTATTTGTGTACCCTATGCTTTGGATGGCCTGAATCAGCACCTATTTGGGTGATACAAGATATACAAGATGCACCAATTCTATAAACTTGTGAGATCCTTCCCTGCTGACTGTGCTAACTATCTAGAAGATATCTATATACCAGCTGTATTCCTTGGAAGGTGCTTGTGATCAGAGGTGTGAACAGAGTGGAAGCCCAGTGGGTCCTGCAGAAGCAGTGGGACTAATAAAAATGCAAGTAGCAAATCCAGGAGACTACTTTGAAAGTACTTTTATTTTTATTTTCCTTGTACATCTAGACAGTATATCTAGCAGATTAACCTGAGAACTGGAGAATTATCAGGAGCTAATTGAGAGCTATTCAGAAAGCTGTACTGGACTCACATGATTTTCATTCTTGGCAGAATCTGAGTCTGTGAGGTTACAGTCCATAGAGCAGTTGGTCTGATTGCTGAATACGACATAAGTTTATTACTTTTTTTCCTGCTTGGGGTTTTCTATATTCACATACGTTTTACATTTTGCATAGCACACTGTTCATAAAATTTAGCTGCAGTAAGCTTTTATATAAAAATAATTGATTTATACTGGTTTATACTGATTAAACTCTGAACTGGAGTTTAGTGATCAAGGGTGATTAAGGGCATAAAATTGTGACTTGCTATGATACTTTCTTTTTAAAACAGAAAAGCTTTTAAATATCCTGCAAGTAACATCAAATAGCAAACTTTTGCACTGTTAATAGTATGCCAGTGAAGAGAAGAAGTCATTCTGCTTCAAAAAGTAAGAATAAGAAGGACCCAAGGGATCTAGTGGGCCTAATAGGTCCAGTAGATCAAATGGATCAGTTACCACAATACAAACTTCAAAATAAGGGAAAAACAAAACAAAGGAAAGCAAAGGCAAGAAAGAGTAAAAAGGGAGGATGGAGATGACAGAGGACTATATGCAACAACTTCAAATTACTACCTTTATACCTAAAAAAATGACAAGATTAAGACCCATGAGGAGTTTATAGTGCAAGAAAGTGTTACAGAGTTTCAAACATCTACGCCAAATTTTGAAACAAAGAAAGGCAAAGACAAAAACATAGGATCAGTGAAGGAAACTTACGAAGAGTGAAAAAATAGCATAGGAAAATAAACCAGTTTAAGGACCCAGAAAACCAAGGTTACAAATCGGGGAAAAAAATGATATAGAGTATGAGATCCAAAATAGTAAATTACCAAAAACAAATAAATGAAGTAAGGAACCATTTATTCCAAATAACACAAGGACTTAAAATAATAGACAGCAAACAGAGAGCAGAGAGTAAGGAAAATATACCCATTAAAGAACTATATGTATCTTATATTAGTGGAGATAATAAGGAAGAGGAAGATACAGTATTCATGAGCCATGATGAAACTTTCATTCCTGACACTGAATTGATAACAAAATATTTAGCTCTTTCTTTTGAAAGACCCATATATGCATAATATTCTAATGTTTGAAGAATTAGTAAAAATAGTACAGGATCTGAATTACATAAAAGGAATTACAATAGAACACAAAAAAGCTTTACAGGGCCTACAAATTAACAACCAGCAGGAAGAAAATAGAGAAACAAATAGCCAGAATTTGAGATATGAACTCCAGAGTCAATGGAATTAATAATGCTACCTACACCAAGGGAAAGGGATGATAGTATCTGTGGGGAATGAAAACAAGGAAATAAAACATTATGATCAAAATGAGAGGAGAAGGAAAAAGCAAGGGAAGATAGTAAATCAAAAAGTGGGACTATACAGAAATCAAATAAAGGGGGGCAAAGGGAGAGATGGATGAGGAAAAAAGCAAAAAAAAAAAAAACTTAAATGCAAAAAAGGAACATGATTCAATGGATCAGGACAGTACCTTAAAACATACATTGACTAGAGAGCCACCTGAGGTACCTATGGGGAAAAGCAAGGGAAGAAAGATAAAGGAAAAAAGAGACCAAAAGAGATCTCAGCAACCATGGGCTTTGTGACAGTGAACCAAATATAATCAAACAAAAAAAAAAAAGCCAAACAAAAAGAGAGAAAACAAAGACTCAACAGTGTAAGAAATGAAAAGAAGAAAAAAAAAACATTAAAGAGTTGTAAAAAAGAGTCTACGGAGCCAGAGAGGTTATTAGAGAAAAATTTCAATCTGGGAAATAGATTTTTGGATTTTATGGGAAAAATGAAGGAGTCAGATTATATTTTATCTCTTTTGGATGTTGAATTACTGCCCAATGAAACTGAGGAAACACTAGATGAGAACATTAAAAGTCTGGTTTTACCTATTTTGGGAAATGACCAGGCGTTGACATGCAGCTTAAGTATAATAAGGCCACTGGAGGATGAATAATGTTTTTTTTTATAATAATAAATAAATACTTCATTTTAAAAACTATAGCATTTAACAAGGTAAAACTCCAACAAGTAGGTATACTGTACATTGTTGGAGTATTTCAACCCTTGGGCAACTGTTTACAGAATATTGTGAAAAAGTGAATAAATCAACAAATATAGAAAGTTCTACTAAATCACTGTCCATTTTGGGGCTGGCTCACTTCACCAATGAAACAAATAAAAATCTGAGAACAAAAATGGGAAAACTATTGGAAGCAATCTTGAAAATAACAGGACTAAGAAACAACATTAAAAGGGCCATAAGATGGGAAGATAAGGGCCAGATAACTATTTTTATAGATAAGGAACTAGTTTATGAACAGACAGTGCAAAAGATCTGTGAGTTAGAGCCTTTGGGGATACATGTGTGAAGATAATGTACAGTTATGTCACAGAGGAACACAGAATGAAAAACCTGAATGGGCAAAAATGCTTGAAAATGTAAACAGATTTTCACTGTTTGAAGCCTGTGTAGAATCTTGATCAGACAAAAAGCAGCTGGATAGGGAAAAAGAGAAAATGTAAGGTTAGTTCCCAAAGGTTCTGTCATGGAACACATCTGGTATTAAAAATAAATTAGCAGACAATGAGGGTTTTAAAAATTTCAACAATTTTGACCTAATTTGTGTACAAGAAACATGGGACAATAATGAGCCATTGTTGAATGGCTATGCATCTTATTCTAAAAGTGCCACAAGAAATAAGAAATATGACAGAATGAGTGGGGGATTAGTAATTTTGAGAAGATTGAGTAATAACTATGCATCCTCAGAAATAGATATTAAAAATGATAACATTATGGGGGTAAGGGTTAAGAACAAAGACAAGGAAACAGTATTGTTGAATATTTATATACCTCCATCAACATGTAATAGCCTAAGATCCAGAATTATTGATAATCTAGAAGACATAATTGATAAAGAAATAGCCAATAACTGACTAGCTAGAATAATTGTCCTAGGGGATTTTAATGCAAGAGCAGGCAATTTACCAACTATTACAAACTATATATCTGATGTTATAACAATTTGCATATATGAGAGACTTAAAAATATCAGATGTTCCAAGGGCAATAAGTGTAACAAAAAAGTGAACAAGGTTATGTAATATTTTTAGAATAAGAAATTTTTTTATTAATTAATGGAAGATCTATTTCAGATTGTAAGGGTGGTTATACCTTCATGAATAACAGAGATGCCTCAATAATAGATATGATTTGGATTAGTATAAACATGGTGGAAGATTATTAATATGAAAATAGGGCATAGAAGGGAAAGTGAACAATTTACATTGGAACTGCAAGTAAAAATGGGGCACTGCCAAAATAATACAATAATAAATCAAGTACAGCAAGGACTAAAAATGATACAAACTAGAAAAGGGGTTTGTTGGGAAGAAATAAATCACATATATTTCCGAACAACAATGGAAGTAAGAGGAATCATATTTGAAATGAATAAGGTCATAGAATCTGAAGAAGAAGAAGAAGAAGAAGAAGAAGAAGAAGAAGAAGAAGAAGAGTACATAAACAATTATGAAAAGATAGTCCAGCAACTATATATCCTGGTGCATAAAGAAATAAGTATCTACAAAAAAAAAAACATGGGGTAGTTTCATTTAAAAAAGAATGTGCTGTGGTCAAAAGAAAATTGAATATATAATCAAGAAGAACAAAAAAGTATCCAAATATTGAAAATGGAAAAAAAACTCAAACTCAGAAAAGAATATAATAAAGTAGTCAAGATTCCTAAGGAAAAATATAGGCAGGACTTGTGGAAACAGAGAATACAGTCTAAAAAAAGATAATAGAAAGTTTTGGATACTAGTAGCCAAGGGTTACAGTGATAAAAGAGGAGAAGTTGAAGCATTCATAGAACCTTTAAAATGAATACAACACTTTAAAAACATTTTCTATGATACAGATAAAACAAACACCCAAGAACAAATAATCAGCCAACGAGTACAACTAAGGAAAAGAATAGCTGAATCTGAAAAATATTATTCTATTAAGAAATTTTAAAGACATAAGGTGGATGGAACAGAATGAATACCAAGTGATGTTATCATTAATCATTTAGACTTAGGGATACCAGTTTTAAAGAAGATATTTAATTACATTGTGGAAACAGGTAAAATACTAAAATCATGGGTAAGTACAATTATAGTTCCTATTTTCAAAAAAGGAGGAAAAACAGGACCCAGCTTGTTATAGACCCATAAGTTTATCGGATAATACACAGGCAATTTTTACAATAATTCTAAATAAGCAAATAATGATTTGGATAAATGAAAACAATTTAATAGAAGAAGCCCAAGCTGGATTTATGGAAAAACTTTCAACAATTGACCAATGTTTTATATGAAGCTATTTAATTCATGAATATACAGTAATTAATAAAAATTGTTTTGTACATATATAGATCTAAAAATGTCATTTGATAGTATTAATAGAAATTTACTTTGGTTGAGCCTAGAAGAACTGGGAATGGATATGGCAATGCTAAACCTATTAAAGACTCGGGCCCAGATATTCAAAAGGGTTGCACATGCGCAAGTCCAAAACTGCGCCATTTTGCGATATTCAGAAGGAGGCAGTTGCGCCCCTGAAAACATGCTGAGCAACAGCGCAATGAAAATGAAGGCATGCGCAACCGAAGGGGGCGGATCCATGCATAAAGACCGCAATGCGATATTCAAAGACTTGCGCGATGCGCAATAGCGGCACAGCCAGAAATTGCGCACTAGCGGAAATGAGCCAAAATAAAAAGGCTCAAGGAAGCGGCGCAAGAACGCTACCAGGCTGCCAAGTGGGGAGAGAGAGAGAGAGACAGAGACAGACAGACAGCAAAGGGCAGGCAAGGAAAGTGTGTTCCATAGTCTGTAGAGGCCAGCGGGGGGTGCCCGGTGCAGTGGAAGTAGCAGTCAGGACAGTGGGGGTAACACAGCAACACCAGCCAGGGGGGGTCAGAAGCCAGGGAGATGGACAGTGCCAGTTTCCACATGGAAGCTGTAATGAGGGGGGTGAGAATGCATGCTGCAGGGGGACATGGCCGTGGAAGGGCCCATCGGCGGTACGCCTCCGACAGGCGGTACCGTGCCTGCATCAGCTTTGAGCTGTACACAGATGTAGAGATCGTGAGCCGGTACCGCCTGAACAGGGCAATACTGAGACGGCTCTGTGAGCTGTGCAGTGATGTGATGCAGGAACCCTCATGACGGAGTCACGCTCTGTCGGTGGAGACCAAGGAGACAGCCTGCATGTGCCTGCTCACCACGGGCACCTTCCAGAGGCCGACAGGGGACACCACAGGCATCACACAGTTGGCCACATCACGCATCCTCACCCAATTCCTCAGCGCACTGCTGCCACATGCTGTGGAGTACATCCATTTCCCCAGCACCGCAGCAGAGCGTACAGCAAACATGCAGGAGTTCCACAGGGTAGCACGTATGTCTGGCATGCTAGGGGCCATAGACTGCACCCATGTGGCCATCTGCACGCCACCTGGCCCCGATGGCCATGCATATCGGAACAGAAAGGGATTCCCTAGTGTCAACTGCCAGGTGGTGTGTGATGCCACTGGGCGCATAATCAATGTCTGTGCCACACACCCTGGTGGAGCACATGATGCTTTCATATGGTATCAGTCTGCACTGTGCCATCGATTCGAGAGTGGGGACATCCCCACAGGACATCTAGTGGGTGAGTACACATGTATGGAATGCAAACTCTGGGCAAGGGTGGGAATGCCACAGATGCCATGGTAGTGGCACACAGGGAGATGGCCAATATGGACCTGAACATGACACTGATCTACACTATCTCCACACAGGTGACTGCGGATACCCACTCCGTCCCTGGCTGCTCACACCATACCGGCGCCCCATGACCCCAGCGCAGCTATGCTATAATGAGGCACATGCCGCAACATGCAACATCATGGAGCAGGTGTTTGGGATGCTCAAGGCACGCTTCCGATGCCTAGACACCTCCGGCGGTGCCCTACAGTACAGCCCCCAAAAGGCCTGTGGGATATTCCTGGCCTGTTGCATCCTGCACAACATGGCCAAAGACCATGGGATAGCCGTACAGGTCGAACAGGGGGACAGCGATGGGGACGTCAGTGGCGCCGGTGATGATGGTGATGAGCAGCCCCCCCTAGGATGGAGGGACCCCCGAATGATCCGGCAGGCCCAGCTGCACCGGAACACCATCACAGAGGAGCACTACGCACAACACAGGTAAGTCAAGGGGACATGTGCAACCAACACTGTCCATGCACAAACCACAGGCACACAGGGGAACACACTAGGGGTGCATGAGGGTCAGGGGAGTGGAAGGGTCCAGGCATACAAACACACCATCAAGGAGGGGTGAGCACTCATATGGACACACACACACACACCAGGCACAGAGCATACATGGGCAGATGCACAGCACTGCTGAACTGACATTGCTAACACACAGCACCACCGACCACCCCCACCACCCGTACTGTCCAAGTACGTGTGTCAGAACCTGGGCACCCTTGCACCTTGGTGTACAGTGCAATGCAGGCATCATCATGCACATGCACTGTGGACAGAAGTTGGGAGGGTGTGCAGGTGGTCCGAGTGTCGGCGTGGTGAGCAGAGCACCCAGCAGTGCACTGCCCACCATGACACACATTGCACACATGGCAGCACCAGACAGGGCCCGCACTGGGAGACAGCTCAGTCATGTAGCACTGTCCCACGGCCACCGTGGATGCATGGGCGGCCCCGCCATGACCCAACAGCATGGGCAGGCTGAGCAGGGGCCACATGGGGTGGCACTGTTGCACCACCAGGGGTCCCACTGCGTGAATGCGACCTTGCCCGCACAGGGGTCTGCAGCATGCCAAACAAACCTGCACCAGGGGTGCTCGCAGAACCCGGCGTCGACAGGCCTGGTGTCACATGACACCGGGAACAGGGAGTGGAGAGTGCACTATGTGGGATGTGCGGTACAGAGGCACCTGACTGTGTGCCCAATGCGTCCACGACAGAGATCACTGCCTGGGTCAGCCTGTCAATGGCGGCGGTCACATCCATCCGCATACGGACCAGCTTGGCTCGGTCCCGAGCACACTCCCTGCTGTGCCACTCCACGGACACAGACAGTGCCTCCACGGACCTTGCAACCCGCCTCTGCAGCTGTACTGATTCCTGCAGCAGGCGGGTGTCTAACTATCCAATGGTACTGTGCCCCAATGGAATCCTGACCCCAGGGTGTGGGCCGGTCCTGATGCACAACACCCCTTGCGGGTGGGCGCTGTTCGCCAGGACCAGGAATGGGCAGATCAAAGGGTGGCGGACATGTGCCGCTGCTTGACACTGTACCCCCAGACCTGGGGGGCGACTGCTGCTGCTGCCCCTTCAAGCGCTGTGCCCCCGGGTCCACTCATTCCACCGCTGTGCTGGCAACAGTGCCAGACACCTGCACAGCCACTGGTGCTGCCCCACGGGTGCTGACAGGCACAGCTTGGGACCGTGCCAGCATGCTGGTACACATGTTGGAACCAGACAGGCCCAGGGGCACATGCTGGCCTGCCGTGTGTCTGTCATGGGACACACAACCATCACTGCCCATTGCAGGCCTTCTATCATCAATGGTACAGGTACATGCTACTGCCATGGTCACAGCATGCTGGCATGCTTGCATGCCAGACTGCTGAGACACAGGCTGTGCACCCCCCACACCTGTATCACTGACACCAGAGTTTGCGGCCCAGCGTGCATGCTGCTGCAGTGCCTGCTGGCTGGTGGTGGAGGTGGATGGACCCTCCTCCATGTCCAGCAGGATAGCATCACTGTCTCGACCCACCACCACCATCTCCTGAAGACAAACAGGATCTGTAACAGAAAGAGAGTACATGTGAGTGCATGTGAACAACCGCCCCCCCAAACACCACCACCATGTCATACCGTGCAGTGATGGGCTTCCACCTGTCTGGAATCCTCCACCTGGTTCGCCCTCAATGGCACTCAGCTGCATGGCTGCGACCAGTGTCTCCTCAGTTGGGGTCAGCTGCAACACCACTGGTGGGCCCCTGCCAGTGCCAGCACGTGCCGCCCTGAAGGCTGCCACCTTCTCCTTCAACCTCCTGCGGTCTGTCCCCATCTTTTTCTTGCATTCCTGCATGGAGCACTGGTGGCTTCCGTGCAGGTTAACGGCCCGAGCTACCCCCTCCCATGCAGCCGCACGGGACTGAGGGGTGCCCCTCCATCCACTCAGCACTGGCTCCTCATCCAGGTAGGCCTGGAAGAGAGCCTCCGTCTCTGCTGCTGTAAAGTTGGGCCTCCTCCTACGCCCACCGTCCTCACCCTCACAATGACTCTGCTCAGTCATGGAGATCTGTATGGGGGGAAGTGGACACCTGTCACTGTGCAGTCTACAGCATTTTCCCATGACCATCGTCCTGAACATCACACAGCATGCAACTCACCTCTCACCTGCAGTAACCAGATCCGGCACACGGCCCAATGTCGCACATTTATAGCACAATACATGCAAATTAGGAGTGGAGCAACTATAATGACATGCAAATCGCGCCACTGCGCCCTTGAATGGCTGATCAGATGATTTGCATGTGTGGGCTGAATATCGCGAATCTGCGCTTTGCGCAATATGGAAGAGTCAGCTGAGCCAATGGCGCAGATCTGTGCCTGTGTGGTACACTGCATTGCGCATGCCCAGATAGCTTACGTAGGTGTCTGTCACGCTGCTGACGTGCTGAGCGTGATTGGCAATTCAGGCCATGGCCACCATTGTGCCAGTGGCGCTACAGCAATGGGCACTATATGGCGCTGTGGCACTACTGTGCAATACTCCACTGTTGCACTGGTACGCAGCTGGTCGGTCGCACAGGATGACTATATGTCAGATGGTGCTGTGCGTAGCCTTGCGTCATTGCCCATGACCTTGTGTATGACCTTTGCCCACTGGCACTGTTCGCCTGCCATGTGTACGTCACTATTGCGCTGTCTGGTGACAGCGCTATGTGAAGTGACGGCGCTGTTCGAACAGCGCGATTGGAGCCTGTGGTGGTCTGTTGTGCAACATCTCCACGTGGGGTTACAGCACAGCTGGGCACCATATTGCCTGCTGTAAAGTTGGTGCCATGGCTAGGAGGAGGGCGGTGTCCTGGAGCCAGCTTGAAGTGGCCAACTTGGTGGCCCTAGTGGAGCCCCACTATGGGGCACTTTATGGTGAGGTGCCCCTCACCATTGCCCAGACCCAGGTGTGGCAGCAAGTGGCCACTGACCTGGTGGGGGTCACTGGACGGTGCCGGTCAGCTGAGCAGTGCGGCACCAGTACGGTGACCTCCGCGGAGGATCCTGATCTGCTGGATCGGCTGCGGTCACGTGCCAGGCGGGGCATGGTGCCTAGGCCAGGTGGGTGTGCCATATATGTACCTGTATTATCTGTAGGGGTGTGTGTGTGTTTTGGTGGCTGTGCATAGGTGATGGCTCAGCCACGGTTGGCTGTGTCAGTGTGTGCAGCTGTGAGATGACTGGGTATGGCTGTGTGGGCAGGCACTGTCACTGGGGCAGGGGGCAGTCTGCTTTTGAGTCACACTGATGTTTGTCTCAACATATGTCTCCTACAGGCCGGGATGTGAGGATGCGGGGCAACAGTGAAGAGGGCCGTGCCAGGGACCCATTGCCAGCAGGGGTTGGAGCCCACCAGCAGCAGCGCCAGCAACAGCACCAGTCGGAGCTGCTTGAGCAGTGTGAGTATCATGACTTCATGGATGCTATTGCATACTGGGGGGGAGGCCAGTAGCCATGCACAATACAAACATGCAGGAAAGGGGAGGTCATAATTCCACTATACAAGACACTAGTGAGGCCCCATCTGCAGTACAGTGTACATTTCTGGAGACCATACCTACGTAAGGACGTAGAGTGGGCAGAGAAGGTTCAGAGGAGGGCAACAAGGATGGTGCATGGCTTGTATCACAACTCCTAGGAGACAGGTTGAAGGAACTGAACCTGTACTCCCTGGAGGAGAGGAGGGAGAGAGGGGATATGATTGAGACATACAAGTATCTTACAGGGTGGAACAGGGTGCAGGGAAACACTATTTTGAAGTGCAAAAGATGTTCCAGGACTACAGAGCATGGGATGCAGTTGGAGGGAGGATGATTCAGAGGAAACATGAGCAAGACTTTCTTCACAGAACGGGTGGTGTACAAGTGGGACACCCTGCTAGAGGGAGTGGTGGGGGCTGACACACTCATGGGATTTCAGACTGCACGGGATAGACATAACGGAATTCTTGAGGTCAGGGGTAAGGAGCAACAGACTTCTAGGTAAACAAAGTAACTTACAGGCTGAAATGGACAGACTGTGTGGGCCATAGGCCCTTTTCTGCGACACTGGCTATGTATCTGTCTGTAGGCATGACACAGGTGACATGCATCAGTGTCCAGTTTCACAGCACGCCTGTGTATGCATCACTGGTGGTCCATGCATGCACTGGGCACATAGCTGTGTAACTGGCATCGACCATGTGCTGCCACGCCACTTGCCAGCCTTGTTTGTGCTGTGATGGACATGGGCAGTGTGTGTGTGTGCAGTGGTATGCATAGCTGGTGCCGCCTGTTTGTGATGGCCATGTGCATGTTCACTGTGGGTGAGTGCATGCCATCACTGGTGCGGGACATTGGGCTATATGGCTTGCAGGTTGGGTGGTGTTCAGGGTTGTGGTCAGTCACAGCCATTGACTGTGTTCCCATTTTCCCAGGCCTCGAGGTTCTCCAGAGGATGGCGAGGGATGTCAGGGCCATCCGACAGCTTGTGGCCCAGAACAGTGACATCCTGCAATCCATTCACCACCATGGCGTGGGAGGCAGCAGAGAACTGCAGGACACTGGCAGGAGGACCGGGCGGCTGGCTGGCCCATGACCTCTACCCTTCCCACTTCTCCCATCCCTACCACCCTGCCTTCCCTCTCCAAGTTTGTCATCCCTACCCTTGACCAACCCTACCTTGTACCGTCCCCCTTGTAAATAGTTGTACTTGTTCTTGATAATGTTTGTTGTTGTGAAATGCATTTTATATTTTTATGCGAATAATGTGTTGCTCTCTGATTTGCAGCTGCCTATGGGTGCTCAGTTGCAGGGGTGTACATGCCATCTGGGCTGGTATGGTCCTGGGTATGTGTGTGTGTGTGTCCGTGTGTGTGCATGGGGAGGTATCTCCAGCATGGCAGTGACTTTCAGTTGGTCTTGCAGTCTGCTGCCACCCACTGCTGGGTGCACAGGGTGTGTCTGGCATGTAGGCTTCTGTGCTGCACAGGGTTGACTTGTGCTGGGGGGATGCATGGTTTCCTGCAGTGCCAGTCACTGCACATAGGTGGTGTCTTGGGGTCACAGTGCAGGGTGTGCTGTGCGTACGGGGGGCTGATGTGCACTGTGGTTGTCAACCCCCTGTGTGTGGCACTCTCAGCCTGCCAGTGGTTGTGCTGGGGTGTCATGGCTCTGCTATGCTTTGTTGGCTTGTCCCCATGGGCAAGTAGATCATCCGTCCCACCCCCAGTGATGCTGTGCTTGGGGTGTGCAGGTGTGGTGTGGGTTCTGCAGTGTGTTTCTGTGCCCATGTGTGGCATGGCTGGTGTTGGGCCCCAGCCTGCCTCCCTGGATGTGCAGTTCCATTGCTCTTGGGGGGGGGGACTCTGCTTGCGCTATGGCACCTCTGGAATGCTCAGCTGGGCTGCCCTGGTTGCGCCATAGAGCAACATTTCGGCTCAGCTTCTCCTTCCTGGTTGCACTATGGCGCAGTATGTGCGATATTCAGACGTTGGTTGCTTGTGCAATTTGTTCTGCTCCATGTTTGAATATCGCACCTGTTGCGCATTTGTGCAACTGGTTTGTGCTTGCTCCTGCTGTTGCGCTCATTATGAGCGCAGTTTGAATATCTGGGCCTCTGTATAAAGAAAACCTAATTTAAATCAGGTAAAACAGTTAAGGTGAATATACTGAAGCATTTAATTGGAACAGGGGAGTAAGACAAGGTTGTGTGCTGTCACCTATTCTATTCAATTTATTTACAAAATAGAATATTGATTAAGTTATATAAACCAGAACATCATATGCCTAAAACGGGGGAACAGCACTGTAGTTATCTAGCTTTTACGGACGATGTAGTGTTAAATTCTACAAGTCATTTGGGAGCCAAAAGATTATTTGAAACATTTCATCAAGAATGTAAAAAGACACAATTGAAAATTAATTTTGAGAAGACCAAGACCATGGCATTTGGAAATAAAGATAAGAAAAATGTACAATATAAGAACTGACAACTACACATTAGTACAAGTGAGAGATTTCAAATATCTGGGTATTAATGTGAATGAAAACTTCTCATGGAATAACCATGTAAAAGAAATATAAATAAAAACTAAAAGATTCCTGCCAGCCATATTAAGTTTCTATTACAAATTTGAAGATAGTTCAATAAAAGAATCAACAAAAGTAATAACCACTAAATTAAGGTCACAGTTATTATATGGAGCAGAAATTTGGGGCCAGAAAATAAACAATGAAATAGAGAAGACCATTAATATATTCTATAGAAAATTTATGGACCTACCACCAGGGGCTCTGGCAGCACTAATTAGAGCTGAACTAGGACAGATCCCTATTGAATGCCTAATACAGGAAAGAATAATTTTATACTTTTAAAAGTGTATAAGATGCCAGGACATTAATTACCACAACAGTGCTTGGATGAGGCCATAGCTTATCATAATAGAAAATTCACATTTTCCTTAACAGAAGTAATATAAAAGTGGAGAAAGCCATATGGGCTCATACAAAATATTGCAGATACTTATATAAAACCATGAGAAGAAATTTATAGAGACACAAAAAACTGGATAAGGGACATATTCAAACAGAAGGAAATGGTAAGATGTTCAGAGTACAAAATTAGTAAGTGACTAGCACTAAATAAGCAGGTTTTTAGCCTAGAAAAGTATTTAGTAACAAACATTTGTCAATGCTGAATGTTTGCTTTCTGGTATTGATATTGGTAGTGCAGGAGTTAGAGAGATGCATAATAAGAATAGCAGTGAAGTATTGAAGTAATGCCAACCTCCACCCCCACCCTGCAGAAACTGACAGGCGTTGGGGTGTGCCTTTGGTTCGTCGGCCATAACACTCATGTCATTCTACCTCACCCCATCCTGCAGACACTGACAGCAGCAGATTTAATATACTTGAAGTAAAATTTAGATCTTGAGAGAGGAGACATTGACAGGGGATCAAAAAACAACCCCTGTGGTGGTTAAACCCACATTTTCAGTAGCAGAGTAGGAGCCTTAGAATTTTTTTGTATTAAACATACCACAAATACCTTCTTTAGAATACACAGTGGAACCACAATAAGATACATTTGTAGTGAAAGATGCAGAAGGTACCTTCCAGACAGAGTCAACCATGCGCCAGAGTTTCTGAGGATAATTTCTAACATTAGCTGGGTTTTTTAAATAATAATAATAAGCTTTTTTTATTAAGTGCCTTTCAAATTGTCAGGGTGCTGTACATAAAATAAATAAAACAAGATAAATGAAACAACAATATAAGACAGATAGTCAGTAAAATTCAATATTCAATATACCTAAACAGAGTAAAGATGGAGGATTTGGATTTCCTTATAATGGAGATACAGCAATTATAAAATGTATGAAAAGCCTGTTGGCATAATTGTGGGAAAATAGGAGATCTTTTTCATTGCATTTGGGATTGTTGCTATGTGCGAGATTGGTGGAAAAGCACGAATTTAATCTTAAGTTCAATTTTAAATATAACATTTCAACTAAGATTTGATTTAATGATCTTTAATAATACAAAGGATTTCAAACTGAATAAAAGAAACAGCAAACATTTCTGCTTAGGGACAATAGTAACCAAAAGATTAATTTTAGAGAATTGGAAAGCCCCAAGTTGAGTGACTTTAATAAAAATAAATGGTGGCTCATGCTCAAAGAGGCCGCCAACATGAAGCTTTGTAGGAAATGATAGAACAGCATCAAGAATAACAGGAACTATCTTGGAGTAAAATCTCTGATTTATTGCACCACTGATAAATCTATAAAAATATAAACCATTAGGGTGGAGGGGGGATGCCATTCTTATTATATCTGTATTAGTATTTGATATATAGCTGCAATAATATTGAATTACCTGCTTAATTAGTTTCTTTGCCTATACTTTAAAGAGAATGGAATGACTGTCTTAAGTACGATTACAACTTGTATACTATATATACTATTACAGGATTATTTATATGACCAATATTCATGTATGAAATAAAAGAAATAAATAATATTAAAAAAATTATGAAAAGTCTTGCATGCCTCTGGAATATTTAGCTTCTTGGTCTTTTGATATAACTTAGCTAGGGACTTCAACTGGGATATAATTAAAAGAGGCACCCAAGGAACATGTTTAGATTTAACTCTTTTTTTAAAAAAAAAGGAGCATATTGGTTGCAAAGCAAACTGAACTGGTGAAAGAAATAATTCCAGGCAGCATTTGCGATAGGGAAGGAAAACAACTCCTTTATTACGATATCCACCCACTTGCTCCCTGTTTTAATACTATCCCCCCCGAGTAACTGCTAAGCCCTTAATTATTTACCAACCTTGCTTGAAACCATTAATGATTTGGGCATGCACCACCTCCACTGGAAAACTGATCCATGGCTTAACAACTTTCTCTGTAAAATAAAACTTTCTCATATCCTTTCTGAACCCTCACCCTGAGGAGGGGATAAAGGACATGCAGAGGGACCTTCAAAAGCTGGAAAAGTGGTCCAGGGTTTGACAGCTGAAATCCAATGCCATAAAGTGCAAGGTGATGCACATAGGGAACAAGAACCCCAGAAGAGAGTATTGGACAGGAGAGGTTAAACTGGACACCTCTTCTGATAAGTGACTCCCTTAAACAATCTACATAGTGTAACAAGATCTACAGGAAGGCAAACGGGGTGCTGGGGTGTATTGGGAGGGGTTGTGGAAGCAGGAGAAAGGAGGTATTACTATCTTTCAGTAGTTCACTGGTGAGATCACAGGTGGTGGTGGTGTTGGGGGGGTTCAGCAGGGACATGAAAAAGATGAACTTTACGGAGTAAGTGGTTAAGTCATGGAACATTCTGGTGAGAGGGGGGGTTCAGCGGCAGACCACATAGATTGGGTCAGGTGCTGTGGCGGTGGGGCTCTAACAGTTCAAAGCCCTGTGCCGCCCACCTTCAGATATTCACATTCAAATGTCCTGGGGGAAGAATGCAGACTGCAGGTGAGAGCTTCTACTGGCCGCTGTGACTGGGCATATACATCAGAGGACACTGTGCATGGAGAAACCAGATAATATACCCATCAACACAAAATGGGGCTACATTTTTTATTGTACTGCTGAACTGGACTGCTGTTACCTGTGTCAGATGCCTGGTGAGAGAGGGGTTCAACGGTGGACCACGTAGATTAGATCAGGTGCTGTGGGGGTGGGGCTTTAACAGTTCAAAGCCCCGCGCTGCCCACTGGTGTGAGCACTGTGGCGCAAGCAACATGAGTGGTGCAAATGCCACTCAGTGAGAATTCAGTGTTTGGAAAACTGCATCTCAGACAGTACTTCTGTTTGGCTGTGTGAGAGGCAGCTTGGTAAATACATACTCAACCTGCTGAAAGTACATCCATGAGGGCAGTACCTTTGGAGAAATCACTAAAATGACTGTTACAGAAACAGCAGCATTCAGCGATTGAGTGGAAGACAGCCTTCTTGTTTAAATATTTGATATACCTACATTGCATGGTGAAGATAGTGACTATGATTTCTGGGAGAGGCTTTGGAGTATGCTGCCCTTTTCTTCAGCCTCTAGCTTAAACATTGAGACTGTTTTGTGAAGTTTGTAAAGGAGTTGTGAGCACCTAACACTGATTTGATTTCTTTTTGTTTGTACTAAACCTTATGTGTGTGTGTGGGGGGGGGGGATTGCTTTTGTTATGCTAACTTTTATTTTGGTAAAAGAGGCTTGGTGGTGGGCTGATTACCTTTACAAACTGAATAGTGGGGGGTGCTGTACATTAAATATTGGAGTTGATCTAACTACTTTATGAACTGTTTAGTGGGAGGTATGTGCTGTATATTTAAATATTCTGAGTTATGCCCTAATATAAATGTAGAAAACTCACTTGTGGAAATTAACAGTTCACTAGAGAGAAGTAAAAAGATCGAAGAGAAGCAGTGAGTAATTAGTGCGGCAGTAAAGAGGAGAAAATGTACATGCAAGTTAGTAAAATTGGACCCCGTTTAAGGAGGTTGGCTGGGATGGTGTTATTATTTATTTGGAATGTGATGTGTATTGAGGACACTCACATTGGAATGGATATACACATACAGCCAAACCTCAAGCTATGTGGAGGTACAGCACACATAACATCATTCCCTCCCACATATAATGATTATGGAATAGCACCAGGAATGTTGTCACAAACAATAACTACAAGTTTAGTGAAGGCAGTAGTTAATGCCGCCAGACTCATAAACCATTTGATAATTTTGTCTCCCAAAGGAAGGTATTTTGTAATAAAGTTGAAAATAAGGGCAAAAATTAAAAAAAGTTATAACAGCTAAAGGATTAATCATGTTAAGCTTAATTTTGGCTGGAGATGTTCAATTAAACCCAGGTCCATCCACAGAAATAAGATAAGGAGAAGATATTTAAAATGGTATGGGGGATACCATTATACATTCTAATGTATCAAGTCTAGCTCCTAAAATGAGTGAAGTTAAATACTGGATGCTTGAGAACAACCCAAAAGCAGTTATCACTTAAACATGGTTAAATAATAGAATAGAGGACTCAGAAATTTATGTGCATGGATATCAAAGTTGGAGACAGGACCGGTGTAAGAGAGGAGGATGTGTGTTGATATACAGGCAAACGTCACTCGACCTATCCTCTATAGAGCTAAATGGTGTTCCCACTCCAGGGATGGAAAAATTGCTTTAGAATTAAGGTTCCCTTGAAATAAACCTGTCCTGATCTTAGGGTATTACTCTCCCCCTAAGGGGAGAGAGGAAAACATTGACATGATTCAGGACTTTTTGTACCCATATGGAGATAGTCACAAAATATTGATGATGGGAGATTTAAATGTTGACTGGTCTAGCCCTCCCTTGAAAGGTAAGTTGTTGGAACTGACCCTGGGAGTAGGGTTAACTCAGTTGATTAGGGCCCCGACTAGAGCAAACCCTAAGGATGTAGACCAGTCATCAATTTTGGACTTAATTTTAATGACTGATCCTGATAAATACATCCAGCATGGTGTACTACCGGAAGCATTTAGTGACTACCAGGTCACATTCTGCATCCGGAAGCAAAAGTTAAAAAAGGAAAGATATGATGTTAGAGAACTATAATGAATGAAGCATTTTGACTACATAGCATTTTTGATTGATTTAGAGGGTAGAAAATGGGATCGCCTATTTCTTATTCCTGATGTAGAAAGTGCTTGGGAATATTTTTAGTCAGTATTTATTGTGGTTTGTGATTTTCATGCTCCAATCTTAAAAAGAAGAATGAAACAAAAAAGTGCAGAATGGTATAATGGGATTTTGGGTATAATAAGGAAAAACAGGGTCAAATTGTGGAGTGAGGCCAAAACAGATAAAAACTAAAATTGCATGGGACAAATACTGTCAATTGAGAGACCATTACTCAAAAGAGGTTAAGAAGCTAAAAATTGTTATTTTAGCAATTTATTTCAGGAAAAGAATATTAAGGATCCTTGTAACTTCTGGACACTATATTCTAAATTAAAAGGTGAAAAACCAAAAGATTTCCCTGGCTCCTTTAACATTAATGGAGAAAATATTCCAACATCTGATCAGGTGGTAGATGCCATGAACAGATTTTTTTTAGATTTTGGAAGTTTAGTGGAGGATGCTGAGAGAGGTAAGATAGAGAAAGATTTGGAACAAGAAACAAAAAGGGGCAAACGTGAACAGGGTTTAAGAAAAGAAGTTAAAAACAAACAGGAAGTATTGAATAAAGTGGATTTTACTTTTGGTTTGATTTGTACTAAAGAAGTCACAGATGAATTGCTAAAATTAGATGTAGAAAAAGCTTCAGGTTTAGATGGTATTTCTATGTCTCTGCTGAAATTTGCAGCCCCTGTAGTAGCACAATATATTTCCTATATTTATAACTTATCCCTGATTACTGGAACATTTCCAAGTGCCTGGAAGAAGGCAAAAGTAATTCCAGTATACAAATCTGACAAAATAAATGAAATTCAAAACTATAGACCAATATCCTCACTTCCAATAATATCTAAACTTTTTGAAAAACTTGTAGGGAAGCAACTACAGACCTACTTGGAAGACAACAAAATGTATAATCAATATCAGTCAGGTTTTCATTCTAGTTATAGTACAACGTCAACTTTAATAAAGGTAACATCTGATATTCAGTCCTCGTTGGATAGGGGCCTCCTGGTCAGGGCCATATTTACAGATCTGTCCAAAGCATTTGATAAGTTTAATCATACAGTTTTGATAGACACACTGAAGGGCACTGGCCTCAACCAGGTGGCCCTGAATCTGTTTAAGGAGTATTTAACCAGTAGGACACAGTAGGTTACTTTAGCAAAGTTTACATCTCAGCCTGCATTTGATAAATCTGGAGTCCCTCAGGGATCAGTGCTGGGCCCACTTTTGTTTAATCTGTACACGAATGGTACTGGTACCTCAATAAAATGAGTGTGGCACCACTCGTATGCAGATTATGTAATTTTGTATACTGAAGGTGTTTCTTCTCATGAAATTCAGGAAACACTTCAATGTGATTTTGACATTTTGCAAAAGTACTATAAAACATGAAACATGATATTAAACAGTAAAAAATCTCAAGTTATGTCTTTTGAAAACAAGCAAGCGACTGGAACAAGTTTACTTCAGATTAAAACATTGACTAAACACACATTAGCACAGGTAAATTCATACAGACACTTGGGAATATGGTTAGATACAAAATTAAAATGGGATATACAGTACATATAGAAAATCTGATTAAAAGATTACATGGTAGATTAGGAGTGCTGTATAAATTGAAAAGTTGTATACCTAACAAAGTTAGGGTACATTTAATCAACTCTACGATAATTCCGTTACTTGATTATGGGGATGTGGTGTATGCCGGTGCATTAAAAACTGTACTAGAGAGGTTAGATACAGCCTTGAATGGATTTGCAAGGTTTGCTCTAGACACACCTCGTTTGACTCACCAGCACACTATGTACAGTGCCTTAAACTGGACTAGTCTCTCTGAGCATAGAAAGTTGCACATACTGCACCTACTACATCAACAACTGAACCAAAAGACTCCTTCTTACCTGGATAGTTCATTCCAGATATATATACCTAGAGCAGATTTGAGATCAGCACAAAATTTGGAACTGGTAATTCAGAAAACTAGAACAGTAAAGGCAAACTCTGCACTAATAGCGAGTGAGACTAGACTCTGGAACAGATTACCAGACCATTTAAAAACAAAGATAATTGTCCCTTGGTATAAGATTAATAAATGGTTAAAATCAGAAGCTTGTCAAATTAACTGACAGTGTTCCCAGCAAAAAGTAAGCCCTTTTTTATCTTTCACTCTTCGTTATTTATTATGCATTACTCATTATCAAATATTAATGATTCATCACTTTGACTATATGGCTATTGCTATGTTACTATTAAAAGTAGGACGAATAGACCTAGACTTTGTACTTTTATAACTGTTATATATGTTGATATTTAAGGATAAACATACTGTAGTTATGGGAGCAACAGAGTATTTTCTGTAATATGTATTTCTCATGTATTGTGTGTAATTGTCTATTCCATGTAACTGAATTTTTTTTTTATGGCTTGTACTGGACCCCTTGAAAATAAGTCTAACCACTCAAAGGGCTATCCTTTTCCTGAACTTGTAAGGAATACCTTTTTACAGACAAACGGGTAATAACAAGTACTGGAAAAATGGACTACAGTAGGGAACAAAAGAATCAGTGTGCCATTCGAACATTCAAACCCTGAAATGCTGCCTTGTTTCCCCAAGCGTTAATAAGGACATCACATTCCAAAACTAACAGAGAAGCCTCCAATAACCACAGTCACTAGCTCCCATTTGGTCTTAAACCCCCTACTGAAATAACACATCCAAATCTCTATAAAAACTGCCCCTCCTTTCTTTAATAATCCGATCTCCCCCTCTGCCCCTGACATTGTCATCGTTCTGCTAGTCCTGCACTCCAGACTAAAAAAAGCCATTGCCACAAGTTTCCTCTTTTAACATATCTCCCATTTAAATAACAACATTAAAAATTGCATTTGCCAACTGAATGTTGCTGTTTTTACAGCCGATCGCCCTGCTGGTCCTGTAGCACATCCCCTCCTTGGCGTCTCCCTAGATGGCGACGCTTCTGTCCGACAGATGCTCACTCTGTGTGTGCTTCTGTCTGTAGGGAAGAGCTGCACAACTGATCGGATCTGTTGAACCTCTAAATAAAAATAAAGAGAGGGAAGGACCTCACTTGTATCTGAAAAGAGGACCTCAAACCAAACTAAAACAGCACAGCCTCACCCCTTCCCCCACTTGAAGAGCATCCCAAACTAAAATAAAATGCACTATTATGGTCCCAATCCCCATCCGAGAAGAGTATCCCAAACTGAAAAAAAAACGGCACTCTTTCACATTGTGGTTATTCTGAGCCACAGCCACCTGCCACCTGCTCCTCTACTCTGTAGCAGCTTCGATCCCACCACAATAAATTCAAACGTGATCATAGCAGCTCCCAACAGTCTGTTATAAGCTCACAACACAACATTTTGTTTTAAACATCTGCAATGGCCATTCTACTCATAAATAAACTTGACCACAACCCTCTTCCTATAATCTTCTCGGCAAAATCCACCACCCAACAATCCCTGGAATGGGTATGCAAATGAGGTCATGAATTTTAATAATAAATTCACTGACATCATCTTCTGCCAGGCAGGAGGACTATTTTATCACACATTCTGATAACAATAGCCTTTTTGTATGTAAAAAAATTTTTTTTTTCTAAAAGTAAGTACCCCCTCCCAAAAAAGTAGCCCATTTTATAAGCACAATAAGACACTCCTGGGGTGTGCGTGGACCAGATTTTACCACATTACAGGGGCTGAAGGCACCCAGCCTACAGCACCATGCCTCACTATTCTCCTGGGCGAGCGGTAAAATTTGTTCCATGCACACTCTGTCATGTCTTATTGTTTACTTAAGTGGTAGGTAACAAGCTGTCCAGTATGGGGTCAGTATTTCCAATAAGGTCAAGGTAAAATATGGCATCCTACAAGGTTTGATCTCTGACCTATATTATTTTCTTTTTTTTTAAACCAATAGCTGCTGTTGTCAGTGAAGTGAAAATAAAACTTTATGCTGATAAAGCGGTCATATATTGTCATCGATCATCAACTAATAAACTAGATCTGGTTTTGACAAGAGAGTTGAGCATTATATAGAACTGGTTGTGCAGGAATAACATGATACTCAGTTTATCAAAAACAAAGACAATGTTTTTTGGGATCCACTCCAGGTTAAAAGACTATGATGATAGCTTAAGTGTGGGGGCATTAGATTGGACAAAATATGAAAATGTTTCTTCCATTAAATATTTTGGGGTCACTTTGGAACCCATTCTGGGGTTTGGTCCCATATGGAAGTAGTTGCATCGAACATCCACACAGAAACTGTCACATTATATAGGATTTAATATCTTCTAATGACTGAAATCAGAATGGCTATTGTTAACCAAAACTTATTGCCAATAGTTAAGCATGCATCAGTTGTGACTGACACTGCTTCATTAACTATTTTGTCTCAGAAGTCAGTTTTAATTCATAGAATAGGAAGCTTGGCATTAATGGCTTCTAACAGGATGCATCATTGTAAGATACTTGGTAGGCTTCCTCTCTGTCTCAATTTTAAGTTGGCTATGTCTTGATTTGTTTACAGTATAAGGCAGACAGGTTCCCCGCCCACCTAATTCAAGTGTCTGAAGGAATACATGCCAAATTGTAATTCATGTTCCTCACAGAGTCAACATCTTTTAAGTTTACCTTTAGTATGTACATTAAGCGGACAATGCACTGTTGCCTTCTCTGCTGCATCCACATGAAACAGAAACACAGAAACATAGAAGCTGTCTGCAGAAATGGACCTATTGGCCTACTCAGTCTTCCCTAAGGTCCCTACCTATTGTGCTATGATAAACCCTATTCAATCACCTGGAAAGAAATGCCTGTTCATATCAGGTGTTTATCTGCTTATAGTGCTTTTTCAACTGCGCTATCAACCTATTTTACTGGAGTAAGTGTGCATGTTTTTAATATTTTGTATTAATATTTGCATTGTCTTATTGACATGGAACACCATGGTTCCAATTATTGTATTGTTATTGTTCTATGCTGAATTTTTAGGGCTGTGGGTGGAGCCTACATCCTTATTGGGATTCTCTGTAGCTTTGAAAATGGCCAGTCATGGAACCTTCCATTGGACTTTTGGAAGCTTGAACCACTCCTCGTGTGCATGCACAGTTCTGCTGGCATCATCATGTGAATGGCAAAATGCCATTCACTGCCTTCAGCCACCAATTCGACCAAGAACCATCCCTCCTCTTTGTAATTGCTTCTGATTGTGGGCTCTTTGTCCTGCTGCCCTCCCACAGAACTGGCTGGGCTCCTTCCCATCTGTCGCCAATATGGTTGAAAACTGTCCCCCTCCTCTGGATGTGATCACCACAGATGCAGCAGAAATTGGCACCCCCCACTCATGTGACACTCTGATAGCTCACCCCAGTGTGCGCAAACGTTGTTTTTTCCACTGCTGACATTGGGGTCCCCAATCACCGTGTCAGCTATATGTCATCTCCCCACGCATGTGGTACACTGGGAGCCCACCCCTGTGTGCCCAAATGTCTGCTTTTCTTTTGTTTTTACCTGTAAATAAAGAAAACAGTCCCCCAATCTTTTTCCATGTTTTTTATGTGGCACACTGGGCACCCACCCCAGTGTGCCCAAATGTCTGCTTTTTTTTTTGTTTACCTGTAAATAAAGAAAACAGTTCCCTGATGTATTTTTACATTTTTTTTAACTGTAAAAAAGAAAACAGACCCTTATCGTCACCCCAGTCAACCTCCCCTCACCCTCCCACTGGACACCCACCTTCCTGCACCACCTCTTACCCATACTTACCTCTGAAGGTCAGCGCTGTCATTTTCTTTGGACCGGGACACGTCTGCACTCTGCAAAGCTAAACCGTGAACTGAAGAATCAAAGGTAAGCGTGCTATGATGTCAATGTCATTCAATGGGGTTTTCAACCTATTGTGATAAATAAGCCATTTTTTTGAATTTAGACCCTAAATTTTCAACATGGGATTCTTGGGACCCCACCTCATGAAAACTTTCATTGTCATTTTGTTACTCAGTCCTGAAAGATGATTTTGCAGTCACTGCATGGAATCACCTTTTGGGACCAATTCATGAAATGACAGAGGCACTGTTCATGAGGTGGGGGTCACAAAAAGCCCATGTTGCAAATCTGGTGAAAAAATTCCAAAAAATGACTGCATTATGAGCATGCATTGTGCAGTTTCTACACACACTCCTAACTTTGCCAATTTTTAATATTTTTCTTCCACATTTTCAACATTGCCATTTTTGCACACATTCTTTTAAACAGTACAGCTGTCATTTATCACATCCTGCCTAGAACCTCTTTTCACACCTGTGGCACAGAATGATGTGGTCGCTCTACGAAATCACTTTTCAGGACAAGTGAACAAAATGACACTGCCACTCTTCATGAGAAAGGGTCCCAAAAAGGCAGCATTGAAAATTTGGTGCAATACCTCCAAAAAATGGCCACGTCACACCATGGCTTTCAACAATTTCTATGCACACGTGTCACTTGCTCACTTGGCAGCTTGTCACAGCCCTATTGGCTCTGGCCAGGGTTTGTTGTATAATGGCCTTGTGTTGAACCTATAAAAGGAACTGTATTCCAGTGTACTTACCCAATTAACAAATACACATAAAATGAAATGAAACATAGGTACAAAATAGTTAAGAATGCTGATGAAAACCTTGGTAAGTGTCATATTAAAAGTGTGCTACTTTTAATATTTCACATGTAAAAAAGTGCTTAAGCAGACTCAAATTTTGGAAAGAAGGGTGTTGTACAAGACAGGAGATAATGAGCAATTTATAATGGAATAGAGAAGGGAACATTGTTTAACCAGGAGTAGAACACTAAGCAGAAGCTTGTTTCCAGATGCGACCTGGGAGCACAAGGAAGTTAAGTGACTTGCTCAGGACCACACAGTATGCACTTAGGTTGCTGTCTGATTCAAACCCAGGTCTCCAGATCAGAGCCTTTACTCACTGTGCTATACTTCGATCAAAAAAACTATTGATCAAAATTTTCGTGGTAACATGCACAGTTGGTTTAAACTGAAATTTGTTCTAATTGCAGATCCTAAACAGAAAAAAAATATTACTTCAGTGTCTTTTTAATATCAATTTTTCAACCCTCACATTTGTAAAATTATAATATAAAATGCTCTAAGGGGTTAAGAGACACTTACATTTAAGTACGGCTCTATTGTCACATTTGACCTTTCTTGTAACAAGTTTATTGTTTACTGCCATTTGATAATAAGAAAATAAAACAACTTCATTACAAATATCTCTTTCTTTTTATTATTCTGTTTTAGAATTTTAATTTAGGACTTGTCCTTAAACGTACTCAGGGTTTAAAAAATGACCTTCTGGCAATTTATTAAATGAAAAGTCCTGATAAAGAAATAAGTGAATTATTTTAATTTCTCATATCTATAAGAATTGATATAGTGGGTGAACAATAAAACCAAACCTGAATGAAAATATTTATAGACTTGGGTTTTGGTTCCATTTGTTCTTCATACTTATGGCTGAGGGTCTACCATTTTCCTTTGACTTGTGCAGCAAGTAGCACACAGGTAATAAAAAGAGGGAGAAGCAGGCAGCAAGATGAATGATGGAGATGGGTGGCAGATTTTCAAAATTGGTGGACCCTGAATCAAATGCATGCTCTACTTGTGTTTGCATCCACCCTCTTGCCACCAAAGGTGTAGCTCTCTCATTGAAGTTTCAGCCATTCCATTCACTTGTGACAAAATTGTGCAATTTGCATAAATAATTTTTCAAGTTTAGAGCTGTCCAATGGTAGCACAATTAGGTGCCCTGCAGGTGACCCGGGTTCAAGAGCATGAATATGTAGTCTGCAGTCAGCCAGCTATGGTTAAAGAGTGCAGCTACTGCAGCACATCAGAAACCAGTGAGAGAGGCATGGAACTTCCAGGACCACAGTGAGCCCTACAGCTGGGCCATGGAAGTGGCACCCTTCAGCCATTGGAGAACTGTATGCCTGCAAGGGTACAGGGCACTAGGTGTGGTGCCACTGAAGGAGGCAGTAGGTGGGAGGACTAGGAAAGAAAAACAGGAAACTAATATCCAAGCCTGCTAGGATGACAGCTGGCACTCTTGGGTGCCACTACACCCAGAGAGATCCCATTGGATCCATGATGTTGGGGCTGAGAGGTGTGGGTTCTAGAAAAGCAAACCTAGACAGCCTGCAGGCAGGAAAAATGAGGATCGCAGAAAAAGTATGCATTTTAATTAACAACCAGTTTTCTGGAAATGTGGACATACATCAGACAGAAGCATGGTAATGTTAGCTCATTCAAACAATGATGTAGTATACCAAGACAGATCTAGCATGCCTAGATGAATCTAGTATACCCAGATGGATTTTGCATGTCCAGATAGATCTAGCATGTCCAGACAGATGCAGATATAAGACTGCTGTTGCCAAAGAAAAATGAAGGTTTAGATGAAAATTAAGTTAGTTTCCACTTTATTGAGCTCCCAAATACTCCAACACTTGCAACACTGCTTCCTCAGAGGATGGTGGTAATGGCTTCTCACTTCATTTTTATGTTTGCTTGCACGCATGTGCAAGAAACATAGTGCCATCATCGGAGATTTTGGAGGTGTGTCATCTCCTCCTCCAATTCAGGCAGTGTGCTGGCAGGCGTGGCCCCTGTAAGCCAATGCATTTTGGAGCTGTCTATGACACACTCCAAAATGCAGTGGCATACAGTTGAAAGGGGGAGCTACGCTTGAGTGAGCAGCGATAAGAAGCTGCTCACGTGCAGCTCCCCAGCCACAGGCGCATGCAGCCCCCGACACAGTGTATAGCCGACGGGTGCTCCAATCCCGCCGGCTGAGCTGCATCGCCTCCTCCCCCAGAGTTGGTGCCATGCTGGGAGCCTCACCCCAGCATGGCAATCAGTCATTTTGCCGACGGGGTGCCCAAACCCGCCGGCTGAACGCCCCAAAGTCCTGTGCCACGCTGGGAGCCCACCCCAGCATGGCAAACGGTCCCACGACGCCTTTTATTTTTTACCTGTAAGACAAAACGGTCCAGCGGTGCATCTCCGACCCCCTCCCACAACCCGCACCCACCCACTCGCGCAGCCTCCCCACACCCCCACACCCCATACTTACCTCCGGACTCGAGGCGATGATCTTCGTGGACCGGGAACATGTCTGCACTCTTCAAAGCTGACCGCGAACTGAGGAAATGCCGGTAAGCTGTATAATGGGCTAGATAGGGGGGTTTCAACTTTATTGCATATCTCAGCCATTTTTGGGAATTTTTGCACCAAATTTTCAACATGGGGTTTTTGGGACCCCTTCTCATGAATGATGTCACTGTCATGGCGTTATTCGGGCCCGAAGGGTGATTTCGTGCAGTGACTGTGAAATCACCCTTCGGGCCTGAATACCACCATGACACTGACATCATTCATGAGAAGGGGGCCCAAAACCCCCATGTTGAAAATCTGGTGCCAAAATTCCAAAAAATGACTGTTTAACGAGCGTGCATTGCGCAGTTCCTACGCAGGCTCGTAAGTTCGTGAAATTTCAATATTTTCACTCCAGATTTTCAATATTGCCATTTCACCACACCTTCTTATGAGTAGTACAACTGTCATTTTTCACATCTCACCCAAAACGTGTTTCCGCCCATGTAGCGCACAATGGCACAGTCAGTGTGTGAAATCAATGTACAGGACAAATTAAGAAAATCACAGTGACACTGTTCATGAGCAGAGGTCTTGAAATGGCTATGTTGAAAATTTGGTGAAAAAATTCCTAAAATGACTGTTTTACGAAGCGTCGCTATGCAGTTCCTGCGCGCTCGCTATAGGTTTGGAATTTTCAATATTTCCACCCTGATTTTCAACATTGCCATTTTCCACACCTTCTTATGAGTAGTACAGCTGTCATTTTCACATCTCACCCAAACGTGTTTCCTCATGTAGCGCATACAATGGCGCAGTCGTTGTCGCGAACTCAGTGTATGGGACACATTAAGAAAATCACAGTGTCACTGTTCATGAGCAGAGATCTTAAAATGGCAATGTTGAAAATTTGGTGAAAGAATTCCTAAAAATGACTGTTTTACGAGTGTGCGTTGCACAGTTCCCACGCACGCTTGTAGGTTTGCGAATTTTCAATATTTCCACTCCAGATTTTCAACATTGCCATTTTTCCACACCTCCTTATGAGCAGTACAGCTGTCATTTTTCACATCCCGCCCAAAACGTGTTTCCGCCCATGTAGAGCACAATGGCGCAGTCGGTGTGCAAACTCAATGTATGGGACACATTAACAAAATCACAGTGACACTGTTCATGAGCAGAGGTCTTAAAATGGCTATGTTGAAAATTTGGTGAAAAAATTCCTAAAAATGACTGTTTTACGAGCGTCGTTGCACAGTTCCTATGCATGCTTGTAAGTTTGCAAATTTAATATTTTCATCTTAGATTTTCAACATGTCCATTTTATTAAACTTCTTATGAACAGTACAGCTGCAATTTTCATATGTCACCCAAAATGTGTTATCGCACATGTAGCGCACAATGGTGCTGTTGGTGTGCGAAAGCAATGTTTAGGACAGATTAAGAAAATCACAGTTACACTGTTCATAAGCAGAGGTCTTAAAATGGGTATGTTGAAAATTTGGTGACAAAAGTCCATAAAATGACTGTGTTACGAGTGAGCATTGTGCAGTTTCCATGCGTCCCCATTAGTTCATGACTTTGTAATATTTTCAGTCCAGATTTTCACTAGTGGCATTTTTCCACACTTCCTTATGAACAGTACAGCTGCTATTTTTCACAACATGGCCGAAGTGTGTTTTCACACTTTCAGTGCAGAGATGCATGGTCGCTGTGGGAAATCATTGTTCGGCACAGATAAAGAAAATCACAGTGACACTGTTCATGACCGGAGGCACCAAAATGCCTGAGTTGACAATCTGCTATAAAAAATCCCCAACCTAATTATATTACGGGTGTGCGTTGCACAGTTTCTATGTACACTCATGACTTCACCATTTTTTTAAATATTTTTACTACACATTTGCAACATAGCCATTTTACACCTCCCCATGAAAGAGTACAGCTGTCATTTTTTACATCCTGTTCGAATATTTTTGCACCTGTGGTGTAAATACTCAATCACTGTGCATAAGCAGCTTTGCTACCAAACTGATATTCCCCTGTTCATGAGGTGGGGTTACAAAACAAACATGTTGAAATTTGGAGTGAAAATACCAACGAATGCCGGAGGTATTAGGCTTTTCAACTAAATCACCCAACCCTCTAGAGAATGACAGGAATCAGGGGTGTGACTTGGGATTCTTGCCTGTGATGCTCATACCATTCCACACCCTGCAGTCACTGAGAGGCATCGAGGTATGCCTTGGACTCTTCGCCCCCAAACTTCACCCCATTCTCCTATATTGCACCCATCTCACCGTATTTCCTAATGAAATGGGGTGCGCATAAGGGCCAAAGACCCCAAGGAACACGTGACACTTGTCAGTCTCTGCAGAGTGGGGTGTGGTGAAATGGCGTGGCCGTTATGCCTGACGACCCAAACGCACACCCCAATGCCTGTCACTCTCTGCAGGGTGGTGGTGGGGTTGGCTTCAGTTCAATACTTCACTGCCATTCCTATTACGCAGCTCTGTAACTTCTACACTACCACTGCCAATGCCAGCAAGCAAACATTCGGCATTGACAAATGCTTGTTTATAACTGAGTCTATAAACAAGTCCTGGCTATATGCTTACGTGATATGCAAGATTACATTGCCCTCCCAGCCATTTTTGAAATTCATTTTCCTGGTCCTGGCTGTATCCAAGATAAAGTACGCAACTGGGGGGCAGCCATTTTCAAAGGCTCCTTATCATACAAGGCTACAGCCAGGACTTGTTCATAGCCATGTTGGTTAGAAAGAATCAAGTGAAAAGCTATTACCATAGTGTCCTGGGGAAGTAGCATTACTTCAAAATATCACAGTATTTAGGGGGATCAATAAAGAGTTATCAACTAATTTACTTAGGAATTAAACCTTTCTTTTGCTTTGTCTACACATCGTCTCTGCAACAGAAGTATGTTCCTCTGGACCTATGTTTAGCTATGACCTAGTCAAGTCAGTAGGCAAGCTGGAACAGTGCTATAAGTCTGCTATTAAAATTACAAGTAGACTGATAAAGAGTGGATCAGTTGAAAATCATGCCCAGTATATGGAAATAGACATCAGCATGCTAGTGCTACAGTATATCTGCAAATACAGAATCAGCCAGGCAAGTTGTAATAGAATTACAGTGGGTCTGGATTAGTTGTGAGAGCTGACATCATACTAGTTTTGTTGGGGTTTTTTTGTGTGTTTGTTTTGTTTGTACAACAGGTGTGACAGGATTGAATAAGGCCCTGTTCCATTTGTTACACAGAAACATTAAATGCAAGGATCTTTTCTGTCCTCTTCTTTTCTGTCTTTTGTCTGTCCGATTGTGCAATCAAATTTTCTTGTGAGACCTAGGAACTGTTCACTCTGACAGTCTCATGATTCTCCGCCTCTCGTTATCTCTGCCTTCACTTGCTGTTTCTGTCTTTTCTTCCCCTTGCATATCTGCAGTCATAAAAATGTATGTGAATCTTTGTCAAAAACTGGGATCCCTTAATTTGAAAATGTATTTAGTTATATTGTGGAAATGTTTGCAGAAAGCTGTTTGGAACTCAGGGGGTTAATCTTGAGATGCTAAGCTCATTTGAAGATTTGACAACAGGGGATTAGTTCTGTGATATACTGTTCTATTTTGTTGCACCTGCAAGGAAATAAACTGACAAAGTTCTGGGACCAGATTCACAAAATATCACAAAGTACAATTCAAAATTTTGCACTGCGATTTGCAGTTGACCAGTTCTAACAAGCATTTGTCAATGCCGAATGTTTGCTTGCTGGCATTGGCCATGGTAGTGTAGAAGTTACAGAGCTGCGTAATAGGAATGGCAGTGAAGTATTGAACTGAAGCCAACCCCACCACCACCCTGCAGAGAGTGACAGGCATTGGGGTGTGCCTTTGGGTCATCAGGCATAATGGCCACGCCATTTCACCACACCCCACACTGCAGACACTGACAAGTGTCACAGTGTTCCTTGGGGTCTTTGGCCCTTATGCGCACCCCATTCCATTAGGAAATACGGTGAGATGGGTGTGATATAGGAGAATGGGGTGAACATTGGGGCCGAAGAGTCCAAGACATACCTCGATGCCTCTCACTGGCTGCAGGGTGTGGAATGGTATGAGCATTACAAGCAAGAATCTCAAGTCACACCCCTGATGCCTGTCATTCTCTACAGGGTTGGGTGTTATGGTTGGAAACCCTAATACCTCAGGCATTCGTTGGTATTTTCACTCCAAATGTTCAACGTAGTTTTTTTGTGACCCCACCTCATGAACAGGGGGAATATCAGTTTGTTAGCCAAAAGCTGCTTATGCACAGCGACTACGGCATTTAGCATCAGAGGTGGAAAAACATTCCGAACAGGATGTAAAAAATGACAGCTGTACTGTTCATGGGGAGGTGTAAAAAATGGCAATGTTGCAAATCTGCAGTAAAAGTATTTAAAAAAATGGTGAAGTCATGAGCATACATAGAAACTGTGCAATGCACACCCATAATATAATTAGGTTGGGGATTTTTTTTACAGCAGATTGTCAACTCAGGCATTTTGGTGCCTCCGATCATGAACAGTGTCACTGTGGTTTTCTTTATCTGTCCCGAACAATGATTTCCCACAGCGACCAAGCATCTCTGCGCCGAAAGTGTGAAAACACACTTTGGGCATGTTGTGAAAAATGACAGCTGTACTGTAAATAAGGAAGTGTTGAAAAATGCCACTGGTGAAAATCTGGACTTAAAATATTACAAAGTCATGAACTTATGAGGGTGCGTGGAAACTGCACAATGCTCACTTGTAACACAGTCATTTTAGGACTTCCGTCACCAAATTTTCAACATAGCCATTTTAAGGCCTCTGCTCATGAACAGTGTAATTGTGATTTTCTTAATCTGTCCCAAACATTGCTTTCGCACACCAACAGCACCATTGTGCGCTACATGTGCGAAAACACATTTTGGGCGGCATATGAAAAATGGCAGCTGTGCTGTTCATAAGGAAGTGTAATAAAATGGCAATGTTGAAAATCTGGAGTGAAAATATTAAATTCGCAAACTTATGAGCATGCATAGGAACTGCACAACGCACACTCGTAAAACAGTCATTTTTAGGAATTGTTTCACCAAATTTTCAACATAGCCATTTTAAGACCTCTGCTCATGAACAGTGTCACTGTGATTTTCATAATGTGTCCCATACATTGATTTCGCACATCGACTGCGCCATTGCACGCTACATTGGTGGAAACACATTTTGGGCAAGATGTGAAAAATGACAGCTGTAGTACTCATAAGAAGGTGTGGTAAAATGGCAATGTTGAAAATCTGGAGTGAAAATATTGAAAATTCTCGAACTTACGAGCGTGCATAGGAACTGTACAATGCACACTCATAAAACAGGCATTTTTTGGGAATTTTTTCACCAAATTTTCAACATAGCCATTTTAAGACCTGTGCTCATGAACAGTGTCACTGTGATTTTTAATTTGTCCCGTACATTGATTTTGCACACCGATTGCGCCATTGTGCGCTACATGGATGGAAACATGTTTTGGGTGATATGTGAAAAATGACAGCTGTACTACTCATATGAAGGTGTGGTAAAATGGCAATGTTGAAAATCTGGAGTGAAAATATTGAAAATTCGCGAACTTACGAGCATGCTTAGGAACTGCGCAACGCATGCTCATAAAACAGTCGTTAGGAATTTTTTCACCAAATTTTCAAAATAGTCTTTTGAGACCCACCTTATGAAAACTGGCAGTGTCGTTTTCGTTAATCATTCCGGAAAGGTGATTTGCACAGTGGCTGCGAAATCACCCTTTGGGCCTGAGTAACGCCATGACAGTGCAAGAATTCATGAGGAGGGGTCCCAAAAACCCCATGTTGAAAATTTGGTGCAAAAATTCAAAAAAATGCTTGAGATATGCAATAAAGTTGAAAACCCCCCTATCTAGCCCATTATACAGCTTACCAGCATTTCCTCAGTTCGCAGTCAGCTTTGAAGAGTGCAGACGTGTTCCCGGTCCACCGAAGATCATCGCGCCAAGCTCCGGGTAAGTATGGGCTGAGGGGTGTGAGAAGCAGGTGCATAGTGGGTGGAGTGCGGGTTGTGGGAGGGGCTGGGAGACTGCGTGGGACCGTTTTTGCTTCACAGGTGTTTTTTTTTTAAAGACGACGTGGGACGTTTGCCAAGCTGGGTTGGGCTCCCAGCATGGCACAAGGACGGCTGGGGGGGGCGTGAAACTGATGGGGGATTGGGCACCCCCATCAGCCATAGCATCACTTGCCACACTGAGGTGGGCTCCCAGCGTGGCACCTTGTACTGGGGGGAGAGTGAAGCCGACGGGGGATTGGGCACCCCCGTCAGTTATAGCATTGAGTTGCCACGCTGGGATGGGCACCCAGCGTGGCATTTGAAAACTTTGGGGTGAGCGTAGCACACGACGGGGATTGGGCACCCCTGCTGGCTATAGAGAGTGTGCGTGGGGGGCAGCACGCAGTATGTGTGCATGTGTGTGTGTGTGTGTGTGTGTGTGTGTGTGTGTGTGTGTGTATGTGTGTGTAGGGGGAGCTGTGCATGAGCAGGCGATATCTTATCGCTGCTCACTGAAGCGTAGCTCCACCTTTCAACTGTATGCCACTGCATTTTGGAGCTTGTCATAGACAGCTCCAGCATGCATTGGCTTACAGGGGCCGTGCCTGCCAACACACTGACTGAATTGGAAGAGGGGGTGACACACCTCCGAAATCTCGGATGATGGCACTATGTTTCTTGCACATGAGTGCAAGCAAACATGAAAATGTGCTATTCACTGACAGATAGTGCGGTGTGCTATCCAGCTTTGAATAGGGCAAGGTAGCATTGGCAGTAACCCCTGTACTGCTTAGGCCACCCCAGTAGCACCACCCGACCCCTACACAAGTGAATGGCCCCACAAGGAATAGCGTTCTTGCGCTATTCCTGATTCACTAAACATAGAAACATAGAAGTTGTCAGCTGATAAAGACCCCTTTGGCCCATCCAGTCTGCCCATTTTACCTGCCTACCATGCCACAGCAGCCCTTGCATGATCTCCAGTCATCCCCACCCCTTGTGTTCCTTTCAAGGTCCTATTGTATCTGTCCCATGCATGCTTGAATTCTGTAACTGTTTTTTCACCTACCACCTCTGCTGGGAGGCTGTTCCAGGCTTCCACCACCCACTCTGTGAAGAAATATTTCCTCATATCTGCTCCAAGCCCTCCCCCATCTTCATAGCATGACCCCTGATCCCTGAATCTGTTTTTCTGTGGAAAATGCTAGCTTCCTGTACCTTATTAATACCTGTTATGTATTTGAATGTTTCTATCATATCCCCTTTCCCTTCTTTCCACCAGTGAGTACATAATCAGTTCTCTTAGTTTCTCCTCGTAGGGCTTTTGATGCAGTCCCTGCACCATTTTGTTTGCCAGCCTCTGTACCACCTCTACCATATCCCTGTTGTTCTGGAGGTGGGGCCTCCAGTCCTGGACACAGTACTCGAGGTGTGGTCTTACCAATGACCTGTACAGGGGCAACACTACCTTCTTCTTCCTACTGGTGATTCCCCTCCATATTCACCCCAGCACCCCAGTTACTTTCCTGTTTGGTGTTTGCCAGTACCTCCCCTGCCAATTGGTACATAGCTCCTTGGTTTCTATTCCCTAAGTGTATGATTTTACACTTTTTAGCATTGAAACCCAGCTGCCAAACACTTGACTATTCTTTTAACTTACTTAAATCATTCCTCATCCCCCCCAGTGTGTCCACCCTGTTGCAGATTTGTGTGTCTTGTTCACACAGGCAGACTAGCCCTTCTAGCCCTTCTGCAAAGTCGCTGATAAAGACATTGAAGAGGACTGGCCTAGTACTGACCCTTGAGGCACCCCACTTGTCACTCTTTCTTCTTCTGAGTGGACTCAGTTTACCACCACTCTCTGACTCCTGCCACTCAACCAACTTCTTTCCCAGTTTACTACTTTCTGTCCCACTTCTAGACAGGCCGGCTTGTTCACCAGACTTCTATGTGGAACGGTGTTGAAGGCCTTCCTGAAATCCAGGTATGCCACATCTACTGCTCTACCCTGATCCACTTCCCTGGTTATCCAGTCAAAGAACTCAATCAGGTTAGTCTGGCAAGACATCCCCACTGTGAAACCATGTTGTCTTTGATCATGCAAGCCACTTATTCAAAGGTGTTCGACTATCCTTTAATAGTGATTCCATAACCTTGCCCACTATTGAAGTCCGGCTGACAGGTCTATAATTTCCCACCTCCTCCCTATTCCCACTTTCGTGAAGTGGGACCACATCCATCCTTCTCTTGTCCCTCGGAACTACCCCTGTATCCAGTGATAAGTTGAGCAAAATTGCCAGTGATGCCACTCGCACCTTTCTGAGCTCCTTCAGTATCGTAGGGTGAACCCCATCCGGTCCCATTGCCTTGTCAACTTTTTATTTTGATAGTGCTCTGAGGACTTCCTCCTCTGTGAAAGGGTTAATGTTTACCTCCCTACCAGTTCTGCCCACGTTCATTATCTTTGGCCCATCACCTACCCTTACTGTTGTAAGTACTGAACAAAAGAATCTGTTCAATATGTCCACCTTCCCTTGGTCACCTTCCTCACAAACACTAAAGCAACCATGCAAATAAGCCCATTGGGCATGCAAGGCACTAGGTGGCCATTTGCATGCCCATTATGCACCCATTTGCATAGGCTATGGGTGACTTAGTGTGCGCCCCCAAGCCCATGGCTGACATGCTGCCACAATCCATGGTGGCTAGTGCCCCTGATCACCAATAGCTGGCCTCAGATAAAAAAGGCTGTCTCCCTGGTTATCTAGTGGTCCTTCCCTATCCCCAATCACCAATTGCTGTCCGTGTCACAAGACAAATGGTATACCTGGTGGTCTAGTGGTCCCTTCCTCTCTCTCTCCTCCATTTGCCAATTGGAGGCCCATTGTTAAGAATAAAACAGTGTCCCTGGTAGTGGTACCTCCACCCTACCCTGTTCTCTGATAGCCATCCCCACATAATAAAAATAATTCCCTGATAGCCCACTGGTCCCTCCCCCCACCTGATGACCCACCTGGTATTTCTAAAATAATTCCCTGGTAGTCCAGTGGTTCCTTCCCCCACCTGATCACCCATTTGGTATTTCTAAAAGAATTCCCTGATAGTCCAGTTTTCCCTCCCTCCTTGGTATCCAATTGCTGTCACCTGACACTAAAAAGAATTCCCTGGTAGTCTAGTGGTCCATCCCCCCTCCACTGTTCACTGATCGCCATCCCAGTGAGAGGAACAAAAATGTCCCTTGTAGTCTAGTGGTCTCTCCATCCTATCCCTGACCCCTTCCCACCACACATTAAAGAAATATCCTGGTGGTCTAGCAGTCCCCCTCACCCATCCTCAATCTGCCTATATAGGGCACTGTAAAGTTATTCCTGTTGTCTAGTGTACCCCAAACCCCCACCCCAGCAGGTAGTGGCCCACCACCCTGCTTCCTCCCATCCCAAATCTGAGCTGATGACTGGCACAGCCCTCCTCTCTCCACCACAGATGGCAACCAACTGAGCTGTCAATGGAGCACATACTGTATACATTATGTGCCCATTGATTGACAGCTCAGTGTGAGCTGTCACTCAGTGGCCACGTACTGTGTGCAGTTCATACTCCATTGACAGCTCAGTTGGCGGCTGGCCACAGTGGAGAGAGGAGGGCTATGAGGTTGCTGGTTCAGTTTTGGGATGGGGGAGTGGGGTGGTGGCTCCACTGCCTGCCAGGGAGGGGGGCAGTGGGTCCACTAGACACCAGGAAAAACATTACAGTGCTCTATATGGACAGATTGGGTATGGGGGGGGTCTCTAGACCACGATGGTAATTCTTCTTTTTTTTATACTTGTTTATTGAAGAACATAATTTCAGACATAACAAACTGATAGCTCTTAAAGATCTTTGTATAAAATAACATACTGCAGGTTTAACATATTAAAAACTATAAACTAAAATGGGTCATTAAAATAAATTCCATGTCTTGTAGTTTTTCCAGGGTAATTCTTCAATGTATGGTTGCAGGGGTCAGGGATAGGGTGGGAAGACCACTAGACTACCAGGGAAATTTGTGTTCCTCTCACCAGGACAGCGAATGATGAGTGTGGGAGAGATCTCTAGACTACCAGAGAATTCTTTTTTATCTTGGGGACGGCAATCTGAGACCAGAGGAGGGTCCACTGGACTACCAGGGAATTTTTTTAGAAATACCAGGTGGGTGATCGCGTTGGGGGAGGGAACACTGGACACCAAGGAATTCTTTTAGAAATACCAAGCAGGTGACTATGTGGAGGGAGGGACCACTGGACACCAGGGAATTCTTTTAGAAAAATCAGGCAGATAATTGGGTGGAGGAAGGGACCACTAACACCTGGCAATTCTTTTAAAAATACTGGGAGGGTGATCAGTTGTGGGGGAGGGACCACTGGACTGCCAGTGAATTACTTTAACTATAATGGAACGGTGATCGGAGTACAGGGGAGCGGGTCCACTGGACAGCAGGGGCAATATATCTGTGGATTGGGCAGGTGATCGGGGGGGTGGAGGGACTGCTAAACACCAAGTAATGTATATTTATAAATCAGGTGAGGGATCCAGTGGGGGAGGGACTGCTAGCCACCAGGGTGATACTTTTTATTCTTAATGGGACAATAATCAGCAATCAGGAGTGAGGGGAGGGACCAATAGACTACCAGAGACATTTTGTTTGTAATCTGAATGGGTCAGCAATCGATGACTGGGGACTGGGAGGGACCACTAGACAACCAGTTTGCAGTTTGTTTGGGGGGGGCACAGTACCTTTGCCAATCACTAGGGTTGCGGTGAGTTAAGAGGAGGTTTTCCTTGGCAGGGGAACAAGGGAACCCCGCAAGTGGCCCTTAAAAGGAGAAAGTGCTTTATGGATGGGAGTGCACCAATATGCAGGTCCCCTCCCCTAATTCACATTGCGGCCCCCGCTAGATGTTGCCCCCACACAAACCCGGTTTGAGGATGCAAACTAAGCTTTTGTGAGTACCAACTTGGTGAAAAAGCCAGTTTGCGCCATGCAAACTGGGTTTGTGCCAGGGCAAAGTTTTGTGAATCTGGCCCCTGGTCTTGTAAGGAGCTCAGGATGAAGAAATTAATTGCCAGGCAATGACTCATTATAAAATAGAGAGCATCTTTTGTTGGAGGGAGATCTAGACTGAAACTTAAAGATACCCTCAGAGGAAGGACTTTGTTCTGTTTGAACTGCCTATATTTAAAAAAAAATATTCTGTACATTTTTTTTATTTTATTATTATTGAGAATAATAAAATGCTACTTTGCAAATTTTATAACTGATCCCTGGTTTTCCAATGCTTCCTGACCTGTGCCTTGACAACAGAAGGATAAAGGTATTGTGAAGTGCAATAAATTGCTTCTTTTTGGAACAGGTAAATAACCAGTAGGGTCGACACGGGGATGAATTGGATTCAGTGTATATAGAATTTTAAAAAGCCTTTGACAATACCCCTTTAAAGGCCTATGCACCAAATGAGGGGCCCCATTCACTGTCGGAAAGTTTTGGTGCAGATTGGTTGTACTGTCCCAAATAGCCAACCCCCATTGTGTCTTACACAATGATTTCAACATGTTTTCCATGCACCAGCACAAGAAAGGGAACAGAGGCAAGGCACAGTGCTGCAACCCTGGTAGAACTATTAAAAACAGTTCTGCACTGGCTCCATGGTGACAAGCAATGGGGCATTGCTCTGGCACACTGGTGACCTGTGTTCACATCCTGAGCCTGGGTGTTAGGAGCAGAGGCTGGCAGGGAGGGATTTAAGGGTGCCCCTTGGACACTTCCTTCCTTGGGGGTGGGTGGGTTGGTGTGTACCACTCTTGGAGTGGTTCCTGGTAGTGGTATGTGGAGTCACTCTAGGCTGCATGGGTGACCACACACAGCCAAGTGTCCCCACCAACAGGACACCACCACATTCACACATGTGGTAGGTGGGTGGAGTCCCAAAAATGCCAGACTGACACAGGATGCTGCTTGCTGTGTACTGAGAACCTGCACAGACTAACCTGAGGCATTCCCAATGGAAACTGAGTACATCCTCCATGGTCATTCCCCCCAGCCTCAAGGACCCCACCTTGGAGGGGAAGCCAGGGAGGAACACCATGGTGGAGGTAAGTCCCAGGAGGACAGGCAAGGATCTACCACAGGGCCAATGGCTAGTCTAGGTGGGACCAAAAAAAAATCAGTTATACAGTGAACTCTGACTTTCAAATTGGGACGGAGTAGTGATCTGGATCAGGGGGTTAACAGCAGGTTGCTGAGCTGGTTAAAACTAAGTAAGCAAGCTGAGTGGATCAGAGGGGAGTGGATGTGCACTAGAATAAAGATAAACCAATGCCAAACTTGTATTCAGTGAATGTGCCAAAAATTGGCACTTTTCCTTCACTTTGGCCCTGTTAAACTTTTGGACCACTTTGGGATTACTTCGATCTTTGTCCAGTTAATTAAAAAAAAATACACTTTAGCCCTTCCCTGGTGCCCAGGACTAGTCCCATGACCCCCTCCCCGCCAACCATCCAGGTTTTTTCTAATGCTTCTCCTCCTTCCTCACCAGACATTTTGTTTTATAAAAACAAGCAACAACAACAAAAAAAAGAATTCTGCACACTTGATTATCAACTTGTACTCTTGTACTACTGGCCCTTGGCTCATTTGTGTTGTGTACCATATTTCTTTGCAATTGTATTCTGCACTTGTGCAACTGAAATGTTTCTTTATGCCTGAATAAAGTGGAATTAAAAAAAAATGTCTGTCTCTCGTCACTTTGCCAGGTGCTGACTGAATATTTTTTAAATCTGACTGGAGGACCGGGGAGGATGTCAAAGGTTGGGATTGACTGGGGTAGGAAAGGATGGAGGAGGGGTGCCACTTAAACCATTTCTAGCCTGCTAATCCTAAATAACAAGAACCCAAAGTGTTTTTTGCTGAAGTGCTCAAGTTGAGCCAAAGGCATGGGGTATGAACTGAGGCTGAACCAAAGTTGCCAATTTGAACATTTGCTCACCCTTACACAAGAGAGGAACCTGTACATGTTAGAGACAGGAAACAAGACTTGGTGGTGGTGGGGACTTAGGTTTAACCTGGGAAAGTGCAAGGTACTATATCTAAGGGCAGGGAATCTGGATTGTGAGTATACCCTATATGAAGTAACAGTGGACAGTACAACCAAGGAAAAGGATCTAGTGGTCCAGTAACTGTGGTCAATAAGCTGAAGTCAATCAGGGAATTTGCTGCAGCAGTCAATAGTGCAAAACCAATGTTACCAGGTGGTAATAGTTCCTCTGGTCACAGTGTACTAATTATTAAAATGGATAAAAGGGAGAGTATGCAAATATTTTCATTCACTCAAATGGGGGGAGGGTCAGGATAAGTGGAAATATTAAAAAGCATTACACTCCCTTACAATTCACATCAGTCCCACCTCTCCTGCAAGTCTAACATTTCTGAACACATTGAAGTTGCTACATCTTTTGATGACAATTTTTCCACCTGTGCTCTTTTGCTGCTCCCTTCCCCCCTCCTCCTCCCCTCCTCCTTGATCTCTTCTCCTGCAACTCTTCTTCACTTGTCTTCTTCTTGCCCACCTCTCCTGCTGCTAGCCTCTCTTCTCTGTTGTACCTCAACCCTACCAGGTGTAACAGCTCAAATGGACTAGATCCTAGCATTTCCCTCCATGGCTTCTGTAAACAGTTACAGATGGTGTAGGAAAAACTTTGAAAAAATACTATTTAAACACTCCAGCACATTTTTAATATTCTTTGCAAAAATGTATTAATGCACCAGTTAGAGCTCAGATTACAGTAACAAAAGTAGGAAATATGGTGTTGGGGTTTCCCACCTAACTCCCCCCCAAGTAGCAAAGGAAAAAAACATTACAAGTTGTGCCTGTCCTGAGTCCTGGTGAATCAGTGGTGAGGTCTTCCTTTGGGATTCTCAACCCTAATGTTCAGCCTATTCCCTGAGCAAAAAGTTCAGATGTGATCTGTTTTCTTGGGCAGGAAGACTTTATGAGAATGGGGTGAGAACTAAGGTTGAGAACCCCAAGGAAGATGCCACTACTGATTCACCAAAGACTCAGGATAGGCAAAACCATTTTTTTTCCTTTTGTTGCTTGGGGGTTGGGGTGGGGAGTTACGGTTCGAAACTCTAACACCATATTTCCCAATTTTCATCACTTTAATCTGAACCCTAACTGATGTATGAAGGCAGTTTTTGCAAAGAAATTCCTATCTTTTTGAGATTGTATAATCATAGCCTCCTTCAGAACCTGTGTGAACACATCCATCTGGCTATAGAAGCACAGGGCACTCTGGGCCCTGTGCATCTGTGACTCAATTTGGCAGCATGGTGAAGTTATGAGATAATTTTAGGGTCCTGTGCATACCCCATACTTTTCTTTGGGGGGGGGCATTGTGTGTCAGTGTCGTTGAACTCATTAAGACTTTTTTTGATGTATACAGTGAAGCCTGCCAGGATGAAGTACAGTGTCACAGGTTTACTGCATGACAAATGAGATTAACTCCCATTGAAATTGCATTGCTTGCTCAAGTAACTGTACTGCAGAATTCTGCAGTGCTGCACTTCATCCAGGTGGGCTTCACTGTACATTGTCCATTAACTCCAAAGACTGATGGCATAATGGCTTGTTAAAGTTGCAATGTTTTCCTATGGGGAAGTTTCATTTTTGAATTTGCATGTGTTTGTAGGGGAATTTCGGCAATGTGGGAAGCAATTTATCTACTTTGTTGTCATTTTATTTGTCTGGCTCAGTTCAAAGAAATCATATATTAAGTGGTCCTCTTAAGTCATGGTGGTTCATTATACTGTATATGAGTAAAATGTATTTTTGCATGTTTTACTCAAAACTTGGGCAAATGTTGTTGGTTTGGTGTGAAACATACTATGGTTATACACTGAGAAAATATACACCTTTGGTGTATTTTGAACTTTAAGTGTGGCTTTGGCATCATGGTGAAGCTGGGAAGTAATTTGGGGGTAATATGCTTACCTCATGAACTTCTGGGTTAGTATTATGTATTGGTTTTATAGTACTCATTGAGACCTTTCTTTTGTTATATAGATCAACCCTTAACTCTGAAGACTGATGGAGTTATGGCTTTTTAAAGATACAGTGTGGGAAAAAATTAAGTCCAGATTCTTCTTTCATGAGAAATGTCTTCTTTTGTGATATTTTTGTGAGTTCATGAAAGAAAATTGGTTCTCATGAAACAAGAATGTTAAGAAAACTAAGTCCAAATTCTTCTTCTTTCATGAGACTGAATCTTCTTTTGTGAGATTTTCGTGAGCTCACAAAAGGAGATTGGTTCTCATAAAAGAAGAATGTGAAAAAAAATTAAGTCCAAATTCTTCATTCGTATGGCCCTATTCTTCTTTTGTGAGCAATGTGAAAGAAGAAATCGTCTCCTAAATGACATTTTTTTAAGTGTTCTAAAAACAAATTTAGGGGTCTTTTTTTGAAAAACTAAGTGCAGAATTTAACTAAATAGATTCTGTTTATCTAAATGAATGTCTTGGTGTCTCTGCAGAGCATCATTTTTTTTTGTTTCATCTGTTTTTATGCCTCTCCCTGTACTACTGGTCAGCCACTCCTTCTGGCTGCACAGTGTTAACTCCTCTGCCTGCCAGACCATCTCCGTTGCCATCCATTCCATTGCCTCTTTAGTCCACATCCTTGGTAGACCCAGGGTAACCCTTCCAAGGGGTGCAGAGGAGGTAAGATGGTTCATGCTACCTTGGCTGAAGTGTGGGGACTAGGAGGATTGGAGGGATGCTAGGAAATGGCTACATAGCTCATGGGAATGAGGTGGTTATCATCTGGCAGCCAGGCAGGTGGTTTCTGCTGTTTTGGTCCATCCTACCTCCCACATTTGTGTGGCCACAGTGGTGTCCTGGAGTTGGGGACATTAAGCAATGTGTGGCAGTCCACGCTGCCTGGAATGCCTCCTCTAGCCACCTCCAAGAGCTGCTAGTACAGTGGTCCAGCACCCTCCCAGAGGGAAACATTCATAGGATACTCTGACTCCCTTCTTGCTGGTCTCTGCTTCTGATATCCAGGTATGGGGAGTGAACCTGGGTCATCAGTTTGCCAAGTGATCCCCCATTGCTTGGTACCATGGAGCTGGGGGGCATCATTTATATGGGTTTTCAAGAATTTTTTTTTGAGAAAAAAAATGGAAACAGTATGGCTGCCATACACAAGATGAGTTTCTCTCATGAAATAGGATTACCCCCCTTCACAAAAGAGAAATCCTTTGTTTGTATGGCCAGATTCTTCTTTTGTATCAAACAGGCTGTACTGAGCATGCTCAGCACTGAAATTTCAAATCGTTATGATTCTGCAACATATTAATAACTTTTCACCAAACCAATGAAGGACACCATTCTGGAACATGCCCTTTCTACCCTAAAAAAATCAGAACAAAATTCCAAACCCTCTGGGTAGTAGGCATTGACCAAAAAACAGAAAAAAACCTGAGTTTTCCTAAAAACACATTATTCAGATCTCAGAACCCACACATCCAACATGAATGAATCCTACCATGTCACGAGAACTTCTTCCCAGACCATGCATGCAAAATTTTGTGCAATTCCATTGAACGTGTGAAAAACTATTAAGGTGCAAAGTTAGGGGTTTTAACTTAAATAGCCTACTCAATCCTAACTATAGGGGCACTACCACGTCCCTATAATACCTTCTCTTGCTTTCTTCTCCCCATTGTTTATTAATGAGGATATCTGCATGAACACTGGACCTTTATCCATTAGCATTCATCTTTCTAAACAGCTCATTCCTCTCTTGGAGTTACAATCCTCTGTTGTGACATTACAGTCTTTTGCCCTTGGAATGATTGTGATATCACAAACAGAGTTTATGACCTTGAGGTGGGGAATAACCAACTGGAGCAAATTAATTCTTAAGGAACAGAGATATTGTTTTCAAGCAAATAATCTCAATAATAAATAATGAGGAAGACTGATGCATAACTAAAGTAAAAGTCAAACTAAATTGTGTCTACATAGTGCATTTTTCAAAGCCCTTCTGGAGGTGTCCGCTGCTCTTTAACCAGTTCTTCTAAACTGGTAAAGTCCTTCCTGGTGCCCAGAAAGCATAGTTAAAGTTCTTCTCCTTCACAATGGTTGTGACCCCAACTCTCTTGGTAGTTACTGTTACATATTTCTTATCCCAGCACTGGCTAAGGTTCATGAGAAACTTGTGTTATTTATTTATTCATTTTTTTGCTTTTGGTAACCTGGTAAATACATGAGACAGGATTGCCTATTTCCATGCATGACCCAGGAGATTACAGTTCATACAGGTTACAAACAATAGTACAGGGAGGAGCTGATACAATGTAGCGCATAAAGAGATCAACAACCTTACATGACAGTATAATTACTTAGCATGAAAGTGATGGCATACACAGCATAAGCATTGTGGTACAAAAGAGATAAAAACAGCTTGCAGAGATCACTAACATAAGTGCATAACAGCAGTGCTGGTGGCATAGGATGAGGGTATGGGACAGGGAATGGGAAAGTAGTGCAATGGCAAGTAAAGAGGTATGTTCTATGAACTAAGCAAGTTAAGAGGTGTAATACATAAATTAAAGACATTTACATGCATCTTGGGAGGTGTGGTAATTAAAGAGTGCATTCTTGAAGGCAGGGTGAGAACTGAAGCTTCTAAGGGAAAACGGAAGAGAGTTCCAGAATTTGTGAGCATAGACACAGAAGGCAAGTTCACTCACTTTGGTGGAGCAATTAGGGACAGTGACCAGAGCTGAAGTTGAGGACAGGAGGAGTCAGGGCAGTCAACTGGGGTGAACATAGCTGCAAGGGAGGAGGGGAAAGAAGAACAAATTATATTGTTGGTCAGAAAGCCTATGGAATGTAAACACAGGGAGAAGGGGGATAACCAGCGGAGGTCAGAACAAAGTATGCAGCGGTGTTTAAGCCAATGGACAGACAGGGCAAATCTGCAAACATTGTTATAGGCAACATCCTACACTTGAAGGACGTTTGCCTGCACTTGAGCAAAGACTGGCAGTGCATAGCAAAGACCAGGGAGCAGAAGTCCTTGGGCGATGGAGATCCTAGCGGCAAGGGTCAGGGCATGGCAGACACTATAAGCCAACCTAATTTTGGCATTGACAGACTTGCATACCACATTGACCTGGAGAGAGAAATTGAGACACAGATCCAGAGTAACCCCTAAGTATCTGAAGGAGTCAATAACTTGTACTGGGGAGCCTTCAAGACAAGAGACCAGAAATTAGGGGTTTAGGGCACTAAGCTTCCTGCAGGACTCAAACAGCATGGCCTGGGTCTTGGCAACATTTAATACTACGTGGTGAGATGTGAGCCATGTTTGGATTCATTGTTGGTCAGATAAGAGGTGAGAATTTTAATGGTATCCTGTCATAACAGCAAATACAAAATAGCGAACATCAAAATAGCGAATAACACAAAATAGCGACTCGTAGTTACACTGCTCCCAGTATGTCATTCTCTCCAAAATTAATGAGCGACATTGTATTAGAATATTTAATATTGGGGGTGTGTGGTGACTCAGCCCCCCGCATATGTAATAAGTGATCATGTCAAGAACAATTGTTGAAAGAACAGGTAGTAGTAGCTGTTATGTGCTTTGGCATTCTCTATTTTGACATTCACTATTTTGTATTTGCTATTTTGACATGGAACAGAAATTAATGTCAGAGATGGAGCTAGAGGAGGTATAGAGGACCAAGTCATCAGTGTAGAGTAAGGTGTGACAGTGGGTGGGACTGGTAGGTAGATTGTTTATAAATATAGAAAAGAGCAGGGGCCCAAGGATGGAACCTTGTGGAACACCAGTGGATAGAGGGGCAGGGGAGGAGAGGACTTTACAGTAGGAGACAGACTGGGTGCAATTGTGCAGACAGCTGGAGAACCAGGCAATAGTGGACTGGGAGGCACCCAGTGAACCTAGCTGATGCAAGAGCAGTGAATGGTTGACTGAGTTGAAAGCCTTTGTTAAGTCAATAAAAACAGCCCCCGTAAGTTGGCCTCTATCCATGGTGGTTGAGGTGTTGTTAGTGAATTGCGCTAGGGCAATCGAGGTGCTGTGGCCTGGTCTGAAGCCATGCTGAGCAGGAGATAATAGGTCATAGTTGACTACAAAGTGTGACACCTGACAATGAATAAGTTTTTCCAGAAGTTTACTAAGGGTAGGCAGGAGTGCTATAGGGCGGTAGTTTGTAGGGCTTTTTGGGTCACCCTTTTTAAAGACAGGTATAACCCTGGCTTGTTTCCAGGAGCAGGGCACAGTGCCAGAACTAATGGAGAGGTTGAAGAGGTGCAAGATAGGGGTGGCAAGAATGGAGACACCAATTCTGAGAATTCTAGGTTCCAGACCATCAGGACTAGCATTGCCATGAGGAGACATAATGTTGAGGATCTGTAGGACATCAGTTCTAGAGACAGGGCTGAGAATAAGGGGGATGGGGTGAGGAAGGCCTGGGGAAGGGAGGGAGGAGGGGCTGGAAAGAATGGCTGCATTGGAGAGGAGGAGGAGGGAGGTAAAGAGTGAGTTAAAGGGGTTGGCTATGGTGTTAAGGTTGTTTCAAGAGACATTGTCAATTAGCATGTCATGAGGGGCTTGAGAAGCACTGCCCAGTACCATTTTGGGTAATGGGCAGAGGCATGGAGAAGACCTCTATAGTAATTGCTTTTGGCAGCATGGATTGCTTTCTTGCATAAGTTCCTAAGGGAGCAATAGGCAACAAAGTTGGAAAGATGGGAGGAGGCTTTCCACCTGGTCCAGAGCTTGTCACGAGACTTAAGCAAGCAGAGAAGGGGGCTGGTCCACAATTTGGTGGGAAGGCCCCTAACCCTGTGCCTAATGTAAGAAATGTGCTTGGACTGCAGTGACCACAATGTGTTGGAGAAATACTCCACTGACAGATCAGTGTTGTCTGTGGTGAAAAAAGGAAAGCAGTCAACCTGCTGGAGATCTGATAGAAAAGCCAAGGGATCGAAGGCAGAGAAGTTGGCAACACGGAGATCATTTTAGGCAGGTATGAAGGGGGGCAGGCATCCCAGACACAGGTTACAGAAGAATGGTTGCTAATTGAGTCAGGCAACACAGTAACTGAGGAGATCCTGTCTGGCCTATTGGTGAGGACCCAGTTGAGCAGAGTGTGACTAGTGCCACTGCTGGAGTGCCTGGTAGGTTCAGTGACAAGCTGAGTTAGATTGGCTTTGGCCATATTAGTGTTGAGGATAGGGGAGCTTGGACCAAGCCAATCCTGATTGAAGTCACCTAGGCAAAGTACTTCATTGTTTTTGGCGGCATGAGTAGAAATTCCAGAAATTTTTCAAGTCACTGTTTACCGGATGCAGGAGGAATGTAGGCACATACAATGTGCAGCTTCTTGGTATTACCTAACAGAAGCAGGTCATGAAGCACCTCACAGGGAACAAGTGGAGGGCAAGACTGATGAGTCAGGTTTAGATGGGACTTAAAAAAAGTGCCAGGCCACCACCCCTTTTGGATGAGGTCTGATCAACCCAAATCATATTGTAGCTTGGGAGGGCACACAGAGAGTCAGGGAGAGAAGGCCTAAGCCAGGAATATGTTATTCCTAGGAGGTTAGACTTATGGGTGGCAGCCCATGCCAATTTTCATTATTTTCTTGATTTTTCTTCCTTCTTCAACCCTTTCCAGTCATGTTTCAGAAAAACCTGCTCCATGGTCTACTCCCTTCTCAGGCTTAATGACTTCATTCTACAAAGGATGGATCAAGGGCATGTTTACTTGGATTTATCTTTGACAACCTTGCCAATGCCTTTGACACTATTGCTTTCACTCCTCTCCTTGGCACGCTAACTGGAAATGGTCTCTCTGACTCATTATTTGGAAAGTGGCTCATCTTCTGCCTGACTAAAAGATCCAAGAAGTCTTTAGAAGAGGTTCCTCCAAATGGGTCAGTAGTTCTGCAAAGCCCAGTCCTGGCCCCCATCTATTTCATGATTTTCCTGAATTTCCACCCCAAGGCCTGCGTTTTCTCACACATTCACATGTCTGTAGATGATACTATGCTTTTCATCAGTGGTACCTCTATCTTTTTCCTGACAGCCCAGCCCCATTGTGTCTTTGACAACATCCAACACATATTTTGTGCTGCTCAGATCAAAATCAAGGCCAAAGAAAAGTCTCCAAGACCTTTGGCACCAGGCAGTGACTAGTCAAACTCCAGGCCTCACCTCCTGGAATGCTTCTATTTGGAGAATATTTCCTCCTTTGAATAGCTTAATGTCTGGCTGGCTCATCACCTTGACTTCTCCAATCACATAGATGACATTCACAAAAAAATTTGCTTTCCAGCTAGGTGTGCTATATCAGAACTACCATAGATTTATACTGATCTCCTCTGCACATCATGAAATAGTTGTTAAAATGGTTCTTCTGACTTTTGGCAATGGGGATGTTGTTTACAGTGGAACCTCTACAGTCACCCTGGCCAGACTGGACCCCTTCTTTCATTCTTCCTGTCACTTTGATGTAAACTGTGTACTCTGTGCCCATCACTGGTACTCATATTTCAACCTCTTTTCCTTGCCATGAGAGTAGACACCTATCTCACTGTGATTCCTTTATTTTCAAATTCTGGTTTACTTCTTACCATCACCCTCAGCCCCCATTCTTAGAAACTGACTGCTAATCCTTTTCCATCACCCTCCCCAAGTCTTTAGCTGGGCAGATGACTTTCCAGGCTCACACCTTTTCAAGTCTTACTTCATCCTCCTCTTCCTCCTGTTCCCATCCTCCCCTTAACATCCACCCTGCTCCTCTCCCTCCTCCTTCTCCTCCCCCCTTCTTCTTCTTCTTCTTCTTCTTCTTCTTCTTCTCCTTCTCATTCTCTTGATCTTACTCCTCCTCCTTCTTGTCCTTCTTCTTCTTCTTCTTCTTCTGGAATAGCCTACCCAGTGAAGTTGTGGAACCTAGCAATGTTCAGGATCTGAAAGCTGAACTATACAGATTTCTGAGGATGAATATCACTGAGGGTTGCACAGTATGAGTAAGGGAAGCACAGTGATGATCCAAATTGTCTGATTTTGTTCTGTTTTGTATCTGTCAGTTTATTGGAAATCTGATTTCAAGTCTGAGTGTAGTCCAATGGCAGACAAACAACTGGATCTGGAATCAGAATCAGAATCAGATTCTGATTTCCCATCTGACTTCTGTTGACCTCCCCCCCCCCCGGTTATGGACAGCTTACTTCCTTCCCACCATAAAATTATCAAATTCCCTTCTCCAAGGAGACAGCAGATTTTAATCAATTGTGTGGAGTCTGTAACAGGAGCTTCATGCAGATTCTAACCTTTTTTTTTAAGTTTTAGGATTTTGCCCTCTAAACTTTTCCAAAAATCCTAAATCCTGAAAAAAAAGTTTGGAATCTGACCACTACCAATCCATCAATTGGATTATGATCACGCCATTCAAATTGGGGTATAGTTACTGCTGTTCTGTTGAAGCAGTGGACCAGATTGCTCTCAAATGCCTTTTAACATAACAGTACTATGTTACTATGGTATATCTCAAAAGGCAATCCCAGTGAACAATATTTAAAATAATTAACTAAACAAGGAAAGGTCAACAAGAAAAAAAGTTTGCTTGGGAGCAAAACAAAGAAAATTACTGATTTGTAAATAGTTTCACTGACTGTAGCTTATTTATGGGTTACTGTCAAAGTGGGTTTTAAGATGAGTTCTTAAATATCCTTTAAAGGGACGTTCCAATTTCCAGCAATGGATTATATTTGGCATCAGCAGAACGTACTTTACTCACCCGAAATTCTCCTCAGTATTATATTTTAGGACCTTTCATTTTTTATTGCAGAAGACATTAAAATATGATTTTTTTCTCTTAGATTTAATCTGTCCATGTTGTATATTCCTGCCATGAAATGATAATCCTCTGTAAATTAAATCAACACATGTTGCCACATAGATTATTATGTACTGAATTCTTGGCTGAAAAAGCAGCAGGGACGCATAAGTCTAAGGGCCAAAGAGACTGGTCCCATGCAAAATGTTTCAGTGGTAGAGAATGGAATGACCTGAAATTCAAAGTTAATTGGAATGTTGTGAGATTGCCAATTCCAGCTGTCATTATATGGCAGGAAACTGGAAAATCACATTATATTTTCATGTGTACTGTGGCAATATATGTGTGTGTGAGTGTGTGTGTGTGTGTGTGTGTGTGTGTGTGTGTGTTATAAACTACTCAGTTACTCCTAGGCTTGACTGGATTGAGTTCTACTGTCTTGTTCTTAAGATGTTCAGCAGCTCAGGCTTTGCACTAAATACTCTGTTGTCCTGAAACAGAATATGAGGCAGATTATGGTAATCAACCCGAGGAGTGCTCCATATGGATTTAAGATGTGAGGGCTTGCATTGTCTTTGTGTGTGCATATGTGTGTGTGTGTTTGGAGGGAAGGGAGGTTTACAGATTTAGGAGAACAATGAGAGTTGATTAAGCCTAATTCAGGTTAATGATAGTTTTTTATGGAAAACAAAATGAGGATTTTCGCTTTTTCTATCAATTATAGGTTTAATCATATCTTATAATTCTGAAGCGAGTTATCTGGATTTTGCCAGGCTCTTTGGTGGCAGTAGTGGTGGTGTTTGGAGGGGACAACAGTCACTAATTTTCTGCCTTTCAGCTGTCAGCTTTGTTTCATTGGGCAATCAGACTTCTTTTTAAAAAGACATAATAGGTTGTTTTATCACATAATGCTCCAAACTACAGTTCTCAATCTTGCTTATGCAAAAATTAGTGTCATGAATGCTTACTTGAAAATTACTGTCTATTTACAAAGATTAGGACTATTTTCCCCTTCCTGTCTGCGCATAGGCATAACATACTGTATTAGCTCTCTGCTAGGCTTTCCCCTCACAAAAAGCCAGTTGCAGCAGGCTAGTATGGGCAAAGAAAATTAGAGGGGTGCATCAAAACTTTAAAAACTGAATCTGGAAAGGCAAGTTTTGACCACATCATTTTTCCTATTAAAGAGTTACAGAACACATTAACAATATGATGGGAATCTTCACTTTAGGAAGAACATAGCAGAACTGGGGAAGTTTTCAGCACTGAGCAATTAGGAAGGCCAGAGGTCTATGGGTAATAGGCAATGGGCAGGGATGTGAACAACTGGAACTCTTTTTCACTGAAAAAGAGAAGATTGAGAGGAGCATGATATAAGTCTTTAAAATACTCCTGGCAAGATGGCCTGTTATCGCAGTGATGGAGCTACCCCTTTCCATGACACCCAGACCAGCAGGAGGGGGAGGAGGATGAGGACTGAGCATCCCAGAGGACATGTTGTTCCTCCGGGGAGGGAGCATCACTGTCTCTGCTAGTCTGCTGCAGTGCTGCCACCTAGGTAAACATCGGTGGAAGCTCAGCAGAGACTTGGTGAAAGCGTACGATGTCTACTCAGCTTGCGGCTGGCATGCAGACTTGCATATCCCTGCACTGAGCTCCTTGCATGTAGACATTGCATGAGCTGGGGGGAAAAAAAAAGAAGAAAAAGGGACGATGGACCCTGGTAAATTCAGGCCCTGCACTGACTCCCACCATGCCAGCTGATGCAACATTGAAAGCAGCAGTTTCCCCCACTTCCTCTCCTGACCTGGTGGGTAGAGCCAGGACTTGATGGATACGTCAGTTAATATCAGAGGTTATGGGGGGTCCAGTAATTTGGGAGCATCTGAAGGAAGGCTGTACTGAAGGAATTATGGGGGCATAAACTGTAAGCTAGTAAAATGGAAACTCTAGGCAAAAGAGAGGGTAGCTACACAAGGGACGTTCTATGGGTTGACGCAAAACACAAAATTTATCATCGAATGTGAGGGATTAAGACTGTAACTCACATGATAGAGCCACAAGTCAGCTATGAAAGTCCTACCTGCTCACAAGCAATGATAATTGCTGGGCTTTGCCTGTGGTTCAGCAGAGCAGCAGTCAACCTTCACCACACCTTCCACCAAGCAGTACTTAAAGAACTAGTGAAGTGCCTGGAATTAATAAGAAGCAGTCAGTGATCACTTATATCCGAAGCATTTTTTTATGTTGCTTGCACGCATGTGCAAGAAACATAGTGCCATCATCAGAGTTTTCGGAGGTGTGTCAGCCTGTCTTCCAATGCAGTCAGTGTGTTTGCAGGCGCGGCTACAGTTCCCCAATCACTGCTGTAGCTGTTTATGACAAGCTGAAAATGCAGTGGCATACAGTTGAAAGGGAGAGCTCCGCTTGAGTGAGCAGAGCTCTCCCCCCCCACACACACATGCATGCACGCAAGCACACACACTGCATGCTCATGCACCTTCCCCCTTCCCCCACACTGTATGGCCAATGGGGGTGCCCAATCCCCTGTCAGTTCCACGTCGCCCCCAAAGCATCCAGGTGCCACGCTGGAGCCCATCCCAGTGTGGCAAATATGTTATAGCCGATGGGGTTCCCAATCCCCGTCGGCTCCAGACCCCAAACAGCCTTTCAGCTGCCATGCTGGGAGCCCACCCCAGTGTGGCCAACATCCCTCATCGTCTCTAAATAAAAAAACACCTGTAAATAGAAAAACTGTCCCTCGGCGCTTCTCCCCCCCTCCCACAACCTGCACCCACCCACTGCGCACCCTGCCTCCCCACATCCCCCTCACCCCATACTTACCTCCAGAGCTCGGCGCGACGATCTTTGCCGGATCGGGAACATGTCTGCCCTCTTTAAATCCGACCGTGAACTGAGGAAATGCCGGTAAGCTGTATAATGGAATAGATAGGTTTTTTTCAACTTTATTGCATATCTCAGGCATTTTTTGGAATTATTGCGCCAAATTTTCAACATGGGGTTTTTGGGACCTCTTCTCATGAATGCCGTCACTGTCATGGCGTTACTCTGGCCTGAAGGGTGATTTTGCAGCCACTGCACGAAATCACCTTTCTGGAATGATAAACAAAATGACACTGCCAGTGTTCATAAGGTGGGCTATCAAAAAGCCTATTTTGAAAATTTGGTGGAAAATTCCAAAAAATGACTGTTTTACGAGCATGCGTTGCGCAGTTCCTACGCACGCTCGTAAGTTCACGAATTTTCAATATTTTCACTCCAGATTTGCAACATTGCCATTTTACCACACCTCTTTATGAGCAGTACAGCTGTCATTTTTCACATCCTGCCCAAAACATGTATCCACCCATGTAGCGCACAATGGCGTAGTCGGTGTGTGAAATCAATGTATGGGACACATTAAGGAACTCACAGTGACACTGTTCATTAGCAGAGGTCTTAAAATGGCTATGTTGAAAATTTGGTGAAAAAATTCCTAAAAATTACTGTCTTACGAGTGTGCATTGTGCAGTTCCTATGCATGCTCATAAGTTTGTGAATTTTCAATATTTTCACTCCAGATTTTCAACATTGTCATTTTATCACACCTCCTTATGATCAGTGCAGCTGTCATTTTTCACATCTTGCCCAAAACATGTTTCCGCCCATGTAGCGCACAATGGCGCAGTCGGTGTGCGAACTCAATGTATGGGACACATTAAGAAAATCACAGTGACATTGTTCATGAGCAGAGGTCTTAAAATGGCTGTGTTGAAAATTTGGTGAAAAAATTCCTAAAAATGACTGTTTTACGGGCGTGCATTACGCAGTTCCTACGCATGCTCATAAGTTCGCGAATTTTCAATATTTGCACTCCAATGACTTCCAAATTCCTAAACAGCACATAGAAGCAAGCAACATTCACAACTGACAAATGCTTGTTGTTTCATGTTTTGCCAATTAGGAGATTTTCTACCTGAGAGTGCTAGGTATAAGATGTGGAAGAGCACTCTACCTGGTGGATGAAATTATCAGTTCTATTGCTCCCTATATGTACATCATTAGCATCATGACCTCACTGACTGTGACATCACTAGTAACCAACAGGAACTAGTCTCCTGCTGCTTGATTGATAACTTGTGATACGTTACCAATCAGGCAGTAGGGCTTGTGATGTAACAATGGGTGAGGTCACATTCAGTAAATTCAGTGGGAGGACTAAAACTAGACAGAGGCCATAGTAAATGAACACTGAAAATAGAAAATAGAGTTAGAATTGACGTCTTGACCACGTCTTCTTCAGAAATTATCTGAAACAGAAACAAGCAAAGTCTATGGAGATCTAAGGTGAAATAATGTGTGTGTATATATATATCTATATATATACCCACATTCAAAAGTCACAGGCTGCATCGTGCAAATGTTTGCGCCACTCAAATGAGATGTGCTGGCACCAAAAAATGATATATTCAGAAGACGCACCATAAGATGCAATTGCACATGTCTGGCTGAATATCCCGAACATGAGTGATCATGCAGTAGGAGCTGCGTGGCATGGCAGGTGCCCTGAGACCTGCCCGGAGCATAGGGGAATGTATGATAGGTGGCCATGTGCATGGCGCACAAAACTGAAATATTCAGCCAGAATGTGCAAATGGCCTCATTGCACATTCCGAGCCCATTCCCCATATGTGCAGCTCATTACTGGAATGTATTCAAGCCATTTGCATACCCAAGGCATGTGTAGTTCCAGCTTTGCAGGGCTGCCCCACCACTCCACAAAGGTGAACATGAGGTACTGCAGCCTAGCAGGCAGGTGTGATGGAATGTTTGTTTGTGGGTGGGTGGGCTGCATTGGCTTGAGTACAGTGCTATTACCCATGACCATGTACAGGGTCAGACTGGGGTAAAGGGGACACACCTGATCAAGCAACAGGAGAGGGCACAGGGTGACACACTCTGATCAGTATACCACAGGAATGTGATACACTAGCTATGTTTGCAGCTTACAGTCACCTGTGGTGTCTCACCCCCCCCACATGATAGGAACATGACAATACATGCAAGAAATGTCAGTGTTCAGAAGGTGACCCAGTCTGACACTGGCCATGTATGTGCCCATTATGGTCACATGGTCAACACTGGATGGATCAGGTGTCTGTGAGGAATGCCCATGTCACCCCAGGCTGCAGGTTGTGCCACCCATGCCCTACCCACTATTGTGCTATGTCCACCACAGGAACACCACACAGACCCACCAGAGTGCCCCTATGTGGTGTCACACCACATGGCAGGCATTGGTGACATGTCTGTGGCTCCCTGTTGTGTGGGCCTGGCACAGACATGCTGTGTGCACCTATGATGTACCACCATGGGTGTATGCCACAGATCAGTCCCTGGCTCATGCCATGCTGCCACTAGTACCACCAGGCTACCTGGGCACCATTGCCCCAGACATCACCATGGTGCATGACACTACTGAGTAGTGCCCTGAAGGTCACATGGGTGCAGGTCATGGCCTCCAGTATGTGTGCTGCATTGTGGCTCTCTGTTTCTCTGGTGTGCTGGGGGGGCACCCGACAGCATTGGCATGTGGCTGCTGGGTGTCTACGTCTTGGGTGTGGTGTGGGGGGGTGGCTCTTTGGGCAGTGCTGGTAGTGTCCCAGCACCTGAGGCTTTGGGTATTTCCATCCTGGCATGATGGCTGTGTGTGGGTGCCTGGGACACATCCTGAGGCACCTCCAAGGGCTTTCTCAGGATGGTCTGGGTGCCTGCAGTTCCGTGGCCTTCCTGTGGGTGGTTGACCAATTTAGGCCATTCTTTTGTTTGCCTAACTTTGCGAGGCACACTTCTGAGATGCACTGCAGATGTGCTGAACATTTTGGCTGAATATATACGGATGCACAGCATATTCATATACACGCCCTCTTTTTTTGCTCCTGCATACATTATTTCTGCACAATTGTGCATTCAGAAATGCACAGTGCATTTTTCCCTTTTGGATATCATGCTTCCATGAATTTTCTGAGATGCATTGCACATCTTCTTTTGGACCATGCATATCCTTTGAATATGTGGGCCATATTCTTTGCAAAAATGTTGTCAATGCACTAGTTAGAGTAGAAGCAACAACAGTAGGGAAATGTGGTGTTATAGGTTTCCAATCCTAACGCCCAACCCGCACCCACCAGACAGCGACAGGAAAAAACATTACTGTTTCACTTCTCCTGCATCTTCACTAATCTGGCATGGGGTGTGCTTTTGGGTTGTCAACCCTAATGCTCAACCCATTCGAAAATGAAAGAAGTTGAGATGTGAAGAGTGTATGAGAATGGGGATAGTGTTGCATTTCTAGTAAAACATGGATGAAGTTGACAGCATAGCCTTCGTATTACCCCACCTCATGAACCCAGTAATGACAATTTTGAAAACTCTGACAAAACATGATTCCACACCACCTCAATGCCATTGTGTGACACAGGTGCAAAAACACAGTTTTGCCAAGGTTTGAGAAATGACAGATATCACATTCATGTGGTGGTGTAAAAAGATGTATATGTTAACAATTTTGAGTCAAAATATTTAAAAGTGTCAAAGTTACAGGGGAGCACAGCAAAATTTCAACATATATGCATAACTTTGAAGTTTTTACATATTTTGACCCCAAAATCTCAACATAACCTTCTTATGATCCCACCTGATGAACAAGGGCAGTGAAAAGTTTCAAATCCCACCCAAAAGGTGATTTTGACAAGCAACTTCAAAATTGCTCTTTCGGATGGATTTGCATACTTCCACTGCCATTGTTCATGAAGTTGTGCCTCATAAAGGCCATGTTGAAAATTTGGTGTAAAATTTGAAAAAGTGGCAAACTTATCCACAAAAGTTGAAAACCCCATTGAAATACATTGATTCCCCACATGACAAAAATAACTTATTTTGCATCTGGTCATACGAAACAAGAATCTTGTTTCATATTGCATGATATAAAACAAGATTTATAATGTTAAAAAAACATATTTTAAGGGGATTTCTGTAACAGACAATTGCAGAACCCTGCTAAGGGGGTCCCAATAAGCTAGCTACCTGTGTTGGCTCCTCCCCAGAATATAATTTTGGGGGGTTTCTTAGTTTGAATTTTGAGGCAAAACTGAAAACAAGATGGCAGCCAAATGAAAAAGGATTTTCCTCAAATGAAAAAGGATGATGTCAATACAACAAAATATTTCTTTTTTTGTTTCATGCAGCTATTTTGAGGTGCTTACTGGGCATGCTCAGAACCAATTTATACAATTTTTAAATTAGAATAACTGTGGAATAGATTTATATTTTTTCACCAAACCAGGAAAAGACACATCTGTGAGTCAGTCCATTTCTTCCCTGAAAATGTCAGACCAAAATTCCAAACCATTTGGTCTCTAGTCAAATTCAAAGAATATCCAATTCAAACCAATGGGAAAAACTACAAAAAAAAAATCACTTTTTTCACTATCCAGATCTTGGAAATCACACATCCCACCAGAACAAAACTTGTCACATTCAGAGATCTACCACACCAGATCACAAATGTAAACTTTGGTGCAAATCTGTTAAATGGTTGCGAGGATATTAAAGTAAAAAATGTTGAGTTTAACATAGAAACCCCAGTTCAACCTTAACTACAGTAGCACTACTGCACCACTATTATATATATATATATATATTATAGGCATGGTTGTGCCTCTATAGTTACGGTTGAGTAGCCTGTTTAATGTTAAACCTCAAATTTTTGCACATTAGTATATCTGGCTCTCTTTGATGGAATGAGCTGATATTTTGTATGCGTTGTCTAATAGGCAAAGTCTTGCTGTTTGGACATTTTTGAGATGGCAGCTTTTGTGGTTTCTGAGATCTGCATGTGTCATTTTAAGAAAAAAACTATCTTTTTTTCCTACACATAACATTGTTTTTTTTTTTTTCTCTTGCCTACAGCCTACATAGAAAGGAATTGTTACCACAAACTTGCAGGAGACAAGTGTTATGTCCCAAGGTAGTGTCTTTGACAGGTCTGGTGAAAACATTTCAAGGGGTTCCAGAGTTATTAAGCTTTAAATTTTAGTGTTTTTCAACCTGCGCATGCGCAGTACAGTTTTCCGGATAAGGTTTTGTGGCAAAAGCAAAACATTTATGTCATAAATACCCATTTTGCTTTCATGTACTTGTTTGGCAGTACACCAAACATTTCATTTTTGTGCCAACCACCATCTTGTTGACCTTTTCCATGAACCAACAAATGAGGAAAAACACAAAAATGCTGTGATTTTAATAAACAAACCTTAGAACCTAGGCAAATGGGACCTGTTTTGCTACATTCTGATGCTTGTTTTTTAAATATTGTGCCTGCATATATGTTTTCTGGGCACCCAAAATCCTGGTTGCTCAGCTTAGTGAGATGAGCACTTCCCCGCATGTACTGTTCACGAAGTGATGTGAAAAACTGGATATGTTGAAAACTTGGAGTCAAAATATTAAACATTGCCTAAGTTTTGCATGTGACTAGAAACATTTCAACGAATGCTCCTAACTCACTCATTTTTCACTGGCACTGTCATTTCATTAATCAGTCCTAAAAGGTGATAGTGCAGAGTGACTGTGAAAATGTCTTCTGGACTACATTAATGAGATGACAATGTCAGTATTTGTGAGGTGGGGTCCCAAAAAGACCATGTTGAAAATTTGGTGAAGAAATACCTTGAAATGGCAAAGTTATTAACACAAGTTTAAAACGCCTTTGCAATACATTATACGCACTTACCTTGATTCCTCAGTTTGCAGTTCAGCTTTGAAGAGTGCAAATGTGTTTCAGTCCACAGAAGATGACAGTGTATGACTTCTGGAGATGAGTATAGGGTAAGGGCGGTGTGTGGTGGTGGGTGCTCAGTGTAAGGGTTGGGATGGAGGAGGGGGATGAGGATGACATAGATGACAGGGGACCGTTTTCTTTTTTTCAGGTTAAACAAAAAAGATGTCAGAGGATGGTTTTCTTTTTTTCACATAAAAAGTAAATAACAATTTTGGGACAGTGGAAGTGGGCTTCCCAGTGTCCAACACTATTGGGAAGGGGGTTTCTAGTGCTGACACTTGGACTGGGTCCCCCAGTGTTGGCAAATTAAACAAGGGTCTGGGGATTATATAAATAAATAAAAATTAATAAAAGAAATTGAAATCGGAAGGTGGGGGGCACTAGAGACCAGGAAAAGATATGAAATGGGGTTGGGGGTTGCAACTATACAGACGGGGACAATGATAAGGTCGGCTCACAACACAAATTGTAGTTGGCAGCACAAGTTCCTGCTCTGGCTCCAGAAATCAAGAAAATCCTGCTGTCAATCATTTGCATGTTTGACCACAAGTGAATATTTCATGTTCAAAAATGTGATATGTGCAAAAAAACTATGTCTATTTTCACACATACCACATTTTCGTACATAAACATCCACTTGCAATTAAGCCAGGCACATCATTGACAGAATTCATTAGTAAAGAAAAAACACCTCCTTACTGGTAATTCTCCTTTGGTGTAGAGGACAAGGCACATGACTATAAACCCAAGGGTTCTGGGTCTGAAGCCACTGTTCCCTCATTTTTTTTGCTTTCATTATGAGTCCATCAAAAATAAATGCATTTTGAAAACAAAGCGGTCCTGCTGGTTCAGTAGTCCTGGAATTAATGCAAGGTGAAAAAAAATAGGGGTGTGCTGTTCCTGTGCCTTGTCATCTGTACCACAGAGGAGCTATAGCTAATGCAGTGTTTTTCTTTGTTAATGAAATGTCTCAATCATCTCCATCCTTGATTGCAAGTGGATATTTCATGTCTGAAAATGTGGTATGGAGAAATTATGAACTGGGCATCAGAATTTAGGCATCCTGATTGAGTGCATACCTGTGTGATATTCCTTCTTATGAACAGGAAAAAGTACCAACACTGGACAGTGGGCGTTGATATAGGTGATGCTGCCCATTTCAGAACCTTGGCAAAACAAAATGCAGCCATCTTGTTTGTGCCATAAGTGGTGCCAGCCGACCTGTAAAAAATACAATACATCTGACTTCCTGTTCACATTGCCTCAGTCTGTGAAATCCGCGGATGCAGCATGAAGCGAATAGCTGCTATCTCTCTCTCACAGCCCACCCGCTCGGTCATGAATAAAAAAAAATGGAACAGCTGTGATCTCTCCACCAGCCAGACCACTCGCCCTTTAAGGTCAGTCTTTTAATTTTAATTAAAAAAATGAACAGCCACAATGTCTCTCCCAGCCTGCCCGCTTGTTCATCTATATAATAAAAAAATGGAACAACCGCTATCTCTCTACCAGTCTGCCCGCTCACTCTATCTCTCTCTACCTACCCACCTGCTCACTCTATCTCCATCTCTCTACCAGCCCGCCTGCTCGCTCTTGAAGTTTTGACTTTTAATTTAAAAAACAAACAAACAGCCGCAATCTCTCTTACTTGTCTCCACAGCATTGAGTGGGGGGGAGGTGAATACTGCCATGACAACCAGATCAAAAGTACAGAAGGCTTTGTAGGACAAAATTCCTTCAGTCCAAAAAAAACCACACAGGACACTTAGGCGGAGGAACTATTTTATTAAAAGTGACACAAACATACATGTTTTTTCTTCTTTAAAATTGTAAATTTAGCCTACCAAATGCACTTGCACTAAAGATAGCCATTTCATAAGCACAATAAGCCACTCCAGGGTGCGCGTTAGACACTGTAACACATGGCTAGGAGGCTGGACGCACTCAGCCAGTGGCCTCATGCCTCACTACACCTCCTAGATGTGTGTTAAAGTGTCTAACACACACCCTGTCATGGCTTATTGCTTACATAAGCTATCCCTATTTTCGCACTTACCACATTTTTGAACATGAAATATCCACTTCTTAGAAGACAGCAATCCTGTCCCAGTATAGAAGATGACAGTGTACCACCTCTGGAGGTAAGTATAGAGCAAGGGGGAGATGTGGGGTGGTGGGTGTTCAGTGGGAGGGTCGGGATGGGGAAGGGGATGGCAGGGACAATGAGACCATTTTCTTTTTTTCAGGTTAAACAAAAAAAAAGACATCGGGGGATGGTTTTCTTCTTTTCAGATAAAAAGTAAATAAATATTTTGGGACACTGTGAGTGGGCTCCACAGTGTCTCTCACTGCTGGGGAAGGGGGATTCTAGTGATGACACTGAGATTGGGCCCCCTGATGTTGGCAAATTACAAAAGGTGTTGGGGGATTATATAAAGAAATAAAGAAATAAATAAAGGAGGGGGGCACTAGACACCAGGGAAATATATAAAAGGGGGGTTGCCACTACACAGATAGTGGACAGTGATCGGCAGGTGGGGGATACCACTAGACACTGGGGAAACAGCAGCTCACAGATGAAATTGCAACTGGCAGCACAAGTTTCAGCTGCAGCTGCAGAAGTCAAGAAAATCTCACTGTGGCTGTCCCAGTGGTGCTGAGGGTTGAGGCACTGGATGCCACACTTAGCACCATGCTGGCAATCTGGGTTCGGGAATGAGTCTGGGCTGCTGGGGGTCAGCAGGGGGAGAGGATTGAGCATCTGGAGGACTGCTTTCCTCTCTTGAGGGGAGGGGCTCTAGTTGTCTCACTCGCTGATTGCCCTCTGGCAGTGGCTGGAGGGCAATACATATCAGGAGGCTTGAAGTCAATGTCCTTACATTGGAAGGGAGGGGCCAGGTGAAAAAGGAAAAAAACGAGCCCAGCAGGCTCGATGGTGGTCCACTGCTCCCGGGAGCGGTCCCCTGAATTCTAGATTTGGTCTCCGGGAGGGGGGAGATGCTGGCAACCTCCTCCTGGCCCCACCATGGAGGGGCAATCTGTGCAAGAACTACTGGGGCCACCTAGCATGGGAGCAGTGGCAATGGAGAGAGAGTACCTCCGATCGGGAAGGCCATAGCCACCTGCCATGGCTCTGGGGTGGTTAAAAGTACTTACAGAAAAAAATAGAAAATCCCACTCTTCTCATACAGAGAACACTGCAGAAACAGTCCTCTTGCTCGGGATTTCAGGTGCCCAGAAAAAGTGCTTCTAGGCCACAATTGAAAAAAAAAAAACATCAGAATGTTACTAAATGGGTCCCGTTTAGCTAGGTTCTGATGACTGTTTTTTAAAAGTCACTTGATTTTATGTGTTTTCTTTATTTCTTCCTCTCGCTAACTACAAAACAAGATGGTGGACACAGGCTCACACTGCAAAAATACGTTAGACTCCCTGAGACACTATGTGACCCTGTCTGTGAAAATACAACAGCTCCTGCAAAAACAAAAGTAAATTTGTGAAGAACATCTAACTTTTCCCTTTGGAAATAATGGAAAATTTTGAATTTAATAACTTTGGAAGGATTAATATTTTTTCACCAAACCTTTAAAAGGTACATCTGTGAGGAAAAGGCTTTCTTCACTGAAAATTTCAGAACCCAAAACAGTTCCTGAGATACAGGTGGAGAAATAAACAGCAAAACACATAAATGTAGGGGTCTTTGACACATTGTATCTCAGAAACCACACAACAGATTCATGCAAAATTTGCCATATCCAGAGATCTATTCCTAGAGACTATGCATGCCAAATGTAATGCAAATCCATTGAATGGTTCTAAAATGATTAAAGTTCAAAAATGTGACTTTAACATAAAATGTGCACTCAACCCTAATTATAGTTGCTACCGTGCCACTATATATATATATATATATATATATATATATATATATATATATATATATATATATATATACATATATATATATATATATATATATATATATATATACACACATATATATATATATATATATATATATATACATACATATATGTTCATGGCAAAAATCTCAGTGCAATGCATTAGTTGGGTTGTTCCACAGCGCGACAAAGTGAGGAAATTGATGTTAGGGTCCTCACCCTGCACCCCACGCCTCCCCCTCTCCCCACCAACAGGCACTGGGGTGCCGTGTGGACTCGGTCCTAACTCTCACCCCCATCCCATGTAAACAAGCTGAGGTGGTGATAAAGGAAAATGGAGAGAGTTAGGACTGACAACCCCAATGCACACCCCGATGCCTGTTGGTGGGGCAGGTTGAGCAGGGGTGCAAGGGGTTGGAACCCTAACATTGAATTTCATCACTTTTGTCACTGTTGAGCAACCCTAACTGATGCATTAAACTGAATTTTTTGTCATGAATTTCCCTTCTTTTTGAGAATGTGCACTATAAATAGTGAAGTAACGGTAAAGCAAACACAAGCGCAAGTGCAAATGGTAATGCACATGGTGATGCAAACGTAAACGATTATGCAAATGGTAATAGAAATGCAAGGGCAAACATTAATGAAAACAGAAATGCAAATGCAAGTGTGTATGAAAACACAAATTGTAACGTGCATGGTCATGGTAACACAATTGGAAATGCTAACACTTATGGGAATAGCAACGAAGACTCCAAAGGAAACAGAAATAGAAACAGAAATGGAAATGCAAATGGAAGTGCGTACAGAAATGCAAATGGAAATGCAGATGGTGACGCAAAAGGAAGTGCAAACAAAAACAGTAATGGAAATGCAAATGTTAACAGTAACGCAAATGCAAGTGCAAACGAAAAAGCAAAGGGTAACACACATGGTGGTGTAGACGGTAATGATAATGCAAATGGTTACGGAAACGCAAGTGGCAATGCTAACTGTAACAGTAATGAAAATGCACACCCTTTTTTCCCCAAAAAAGCTGCATTGAGAAACACAGTGAATACGAAAAATGTATGCTTAACAATGGGCCTCGGAGCAGAAAATGAACACTTGGAATACTAAATGGCTTATATCTCAGGAACCGTATGACTTAGAAAAAAAAATAAAATTTCATATAATTTATAACTTTCCTGGCTAGTTTTGGACTTAGCCCCATAGTGGGGGCCTAAACATTTTTCTGATGAAAAGTCTATGTTTTGAAGTGTTTCCTAGACACGGGCCCCAAAAGGCACGGTGGATGCCGTAATGTTAGTCAATGGGAAACATCATCAACTGTGGAGTACTGTAATTTTGCAGCCCTCTAATATTTTGTCACCAAACCACTAAAAGGCACATCTGTGGGAACTTGGCTTTCTTCGCTTCACAAATTTCAGCCCAAAAGACCAAACCATTCTTTTGCAGCAGGGTGGCAAAGATTTCCTAGTCTTTTGGCCATAGTGTTGCAAAGTAGTGTCATGATTTGTGACACCTTCGCAAAAAAAAGCATGAAAGTGTTGAATGTGCGACACTACTTTATGACACTACAGTTTACAAAAATTTAAAAAACATATTTCTGGGGTGTTTAACCCCCAAATAAGACATGGCTAGCATCCTCATGGCTCAACTAGGTGAACACAAAAAGAACTGCGTCCCTAGAGGGTCCCAATTTTAAATGCCAAGCATTTCTGTGACCACCAACTGAAAACAAAATGGCAGATTTGCGACACTACAGGGGTCATTTGCAACACTAAAAACTGCATTTGTGACACTGTCAAACTTTTTGTAAACTTTTCCCATTAACTATAATCGGAAACTTGTTTTTTTAATAACTTTTGAACTGTTCAATATTTTTTCATGAAATCTTTGAAAGGCACATCGGGGACCCCGGCCACATGTTCCCTTAAAGTTTCAGACTGGTCGTACAGACCATGCGACCTATAGCCAGGAGCAAAGAATGAGCAAAAAAGCATAAATATGACTTTCTATGGCGCTATGTAGCTCTGCAACTGTATAAAGGACTGTTTTGAAACTTGGCAGATCCAGAGATATATTAGACTGCTCTGTGCATGCCAAATTTCAGGCAAATCGATCATATTGTGGCAAAGTTATTAAGCTGCCAAATTTCACACTTTAACCTTAAATGGGGTACTCAACCCTAACTATAGTGGCACTACCGTGCTTATAATATATATATATATATATATATATATATATATATATATATATATATTATGGTAGCACGGTAGTGCTACCATAGTTAGGGTTGAGGAGCCATTTCTAAGTTAAACCCCAAAACTTTGCACCTTAATAACTTTGCAACTGTTTGACAGAGTTGCCTGAAATTTGGAATACATGATTAAGAGCTATAGGCCTTGGGATCTGCCAAGTTTTGTACCAGTCAGATATACAACTGTGGAGTTATTAAGTGTGATCTGCGCGCACATTTACGCTTTTTCTGGACTTCTATGATCACACCTACAGGTCGTACGGTTTGTGTGATCACCCAAAATCTTCAGGGAATTGCGGCCGGGTCCCTGATGTGTCTTTGAAGATTTTGTGAAAAATATTAAACAGTTCAAAAGTTATTCAAAACAAATTTCCCATTATAAGTCAATGGAAAAGTTAACAAAAGTTCAACAGTGTCGCAATGCACTTTTGCTGTCGCAATGGCCCTGTTACTGTCGCAAATCCGCCATCTTGTTTTCAGTTAGTGATCAGAAAATGCTTGACATTTAAAATTGAGACCCTCTAGCAACCTAATTATTTTTGTATTCACCTAGTCGAATTCCATGGATGCTAGCCATGTCTTTATTTTGAGGTAAAACACCCCAGAAATATGTTTTCAGATTTCTGGAAAGTACTTTTCGCAAAGTAGTCTCTCACTTCATGAAAGTGTCGCAAATTTTTTGCGAAAGCTTTCGCAAATTGCGACACTACTTTGAGACACTATGCCCAAAATAACAGTAATTCTTTGGCACTCCGCTGCAAAAGAACGGTTGGGAGTTTTGGGCTAAAATTTGGAGGGAACGCAGCCGACTTCTCACAGATGTACCTTTCAGTGTTGTATTGAAAAAATATTACATGGCGGCAAAGTAACGGCACTCCAAATTTTACGGTTTTTCCCATAGGATAACATTACGGCACCCGACGCAATACAGGAATACTTTGGCACCCTGCTGCAAAATAATGGTTTGGTCTTTTTTCCTGAAATTTGGAAGGATGACAGCCAACAGCCCACAGATGTGCCTTTCAGTAGTTTGGTGAAAAATATTACAAGGAGACAAAGTTATGGTGTCCGAACTCTCTTTTTCCCATAGGATAACATTATGGCGTTGCCACACCTTTTCAGGGCCCGTATCTCAGAAATGTGCGAGATAACGGACTTGTTCCAGAAAGATGCTTAGCCCCTAAAAGGGGCTACACAAAACTAGCCAGGAAAGTCATAAATCATATGACTTTTAAATTTTTTTTTTACGCCATACGGTTCCTGAAATATACGCTATTTAGTATTCCAACTCCTCATTTTCTGCTCCAAGACCCATTATTATGCATACATTCTTTATACTCACTGTCTTTCTCTATGAAGCTTTTGGGGAAAACCAGCCTGTGCACTTACATTACTGTTACCGTTGCCTCTTTCCGCTTATGTTCCGTATTCCATTTCACTTACAGTTGATGCCTATGCACCATGTGCGTTATCCTTTTGCGCTTATTTGTGCTTATGCTTTCTGTTATTTTTTTGCCATTTGTGTTCACAGTACTGTTTCTCTTCTGTTTCACTTTGCGCCACCATGCCCATTGATATTTCCATTTGCAGGCACCATGTTACTATGTGACAACACATCACGTGGCAGACCGTTCCCGTCTACGCCATCGTGTGTGTTACCGTTTCTGTTCTCATTCACGCTTGCGTTACCATGTGCACCACTGTTAATGCTTCTGTTTGTGTTGCTGTTCCTGTTACTAAGCCACAAGACATCACGTGGCGGGAACGCGGGTCCCGCTCCCACCGCTGCATTACATTCACTATTTCTCGTTATCATTCTCAAAAAGAAGGGAAATTAGAGGCAAAAAACTCTGTTTAATGCATTAGTTAGGGTTGCTCCACAGTGACAAAAGTGAGGAAATTCTGTGTTAGGGTTGAAAACCCCACTTGGACCCCCCAGCCGACCCCCCCAACTGACATTGGGGTGCGCATTGGGGTCGTCGGTCCTAATTCTCACCCCATCACATGTGTAATGCAGCAGAAGTATAGGAGAATCTGCCAACTTACGTACTGTTCAGATATACAGCTGCAGAGTTATTAAGCGTGATCTGCTTTCACATTTACGCTTTTTTGCAATTTTTGGGTCGTCTCTACAGGTTGCGCAGTTTGTGCGACTGGTCCAAAATCTTCAGGGAACATGCGGTCAGGGTCCCTGATGTGCCTTTTGAAGATTTCGTGAAAAAATATTAAGTGGTTCAAAGGTTATTCAAAAAACAGTTTCCCATTATAAGGCAATGGGAAAAGTTAACAAAAAGTTCAACGCTTTCGCAAATGCAGTTTTTACTTTTGCAAATGTCCCTTTTACTTTCACAAATCCACCATTTTGTTTTCAGTTGGTGATCAGAAAAATGTTTGGCATTTAAATTTGAGACCCTCTAGCAACACAATTCTTTTTGTGTTTACCTAGTCGGACCCTGAGGATGCTAGGCATGTCTTTATTTTGAGGTTAAACACCCTAGAAATATGTTTTTCAAGTTTCTGGAAAAAGTACTTTCACAAAGTAGTGTCGCACTCATGAAAGTGTTGCAAATTTCTGAGAAAGCTTTCACAAATTGCGACACTACTTTTCCAGGCTATGGCAAAATGGCAGCAATTCTTTGCCACCCTGCTGCAAAAGAATGGTTTGGTCTTTTGGGCTGAAATTTGGAAGGAACAGCCAACATCTCACAGATGTGCCTTTCAGTGTTTTGGTGAAAAAATACTACAGGGAGCCAAAGTTATCGCACTCCGAACTTCTCTTTTTTTCCCATAGGATAACATTACGGCATTCGCCGCGCTTTTCAGGGCCCGTATCTCAGAAACTGTGTGAGATACAGACTTTTTGCCAGAAAAATGCTTAGCCCCCTAACTGGGGCTAAGTACAAAACTAGCCAGGAAAGTCATACATCATATAACTTTTACATTTTTTTTCTACGTCGTACGGTTTCGGAGATATAACCAAATTAGTATTCCAACTGCTCATTTTCTGCTCCAAGACCCATTATTATGCATACATTCTTTGTACTCACTGTCTTTCTCTATGCAGCTTTTGGGGAAAACCACCCTGTGCTCTTACATTACTGTTACCCTTACCGCTTCTGCTTGTGGTTCCGTACCTGTTTCACTTACCATTCCCGTCTACGGCACCATGTGCGTTACCCTTTGCGTTTTCATTTGCACTTGTGTTTGTGTTATTTTAACCATTTGTGTCTACAGTACTGTTTATCTTTCTGTTTCACTTTGTGTCACCATGAGCATTACCATTTGCTTTTGCGGGCACCATGTTACTATGTGACAAGACATCACATGGCGGGAGTGTGGGGCCCTTTGGGACCCACACTCCAGACAGTGCATTACATTCAGTATTGCTCATTATCATTCTCAAAAAGAAGGGATATTAGAGGCAAAAAAACTCTGTTTAATGCATTAGTTAGGGTTGTTCCACAGCGACAAAAGCAAGGAAATTCGGTGTTAGGGTTGAAAGCCCCCCTTTGACCCTGCCACCCAGCATCGGGGTGCGCTTTGGGGTTATGTTCCTAACTCTCATCCCATTCTCCTATACCTCTGCTTCTTCACACATCTGATGGGGTGAGAGTTAGGGCCGACAACCCCAACGTTCACCACAAAGCCGGTTGGGGGTGTGGACGGGGGGGTCAAAGGGGGGCTTTCAACCATAACACCGAATTTCCTCACTTTTGTCACTGTGGAACAACCCTAACTAATGCATTAAATGGAGTTTTTTGCCTCTCTCTATATATATTCATGGCAAAAAAACCTCAGTTTAATGCATCAGTTAGGGTTGTTCCACAGCAACAAAAGTGAGGAAATTTGGTGTTATGGTTGAAAGCCCCCTTTCACCCCCCAGTCCAACCCCACAACCAGCATCAGGGTGTGCATTGAGGTCATCGGCCCTAATTCTCACCCCATCACATGTGTAAACAAGTTGAGGTATAGGAGAATGGGGTGAGAGTTAGGACTGATGACCCCAATGCAGACCCCGATGCTGGTTGTGGGGTTGGACTGAGGGGGTGCAAGAGGGTCTTTCAACTCTAACACCGAATTTCCTCACTTTTGTCACTGTGGAACAACCCTAACTGATGCATTAAACTGAGTTTTTTGCCATGAACGTCCCTTCTTTTTGAGAATGAAGACTATAAATAATGAATGGAATGTGGTGGTGGGAGTATGGGCCCTTCAGCCCCTGAGCTCCCATCACATGATGTCTTGTGATGTAGCAACAGTCACTGCAATGCAAACGCAAGTGCTAACAGTTACGCACATGGTGGCACAAATGTAAATGGTAAAGCAAATGTTAAAAGAAAAGCAAGCACAAAGTGACGCCACAGTGAACAGTGATGCAAATGGAGATGGAAGTTCAAAGGGAAACGCAACTCGTAATGCGCACAGTCACGGCATCGCTATTGTAAATGCAAATGTTAACTGTTACAGCAACAATAATGCCAAAGGCAACAGAAATGGAAACACAAATGGAAGCACATACAGATATGCAAAGCGTAATGCACATGGTCACGGTACCACAATTGCAAACTCAAATGCTAACGGTAACAGCAAAAAGAACACCAAAGAAAACAGAAAGACAAATGCAAGCGCGTATGGAAAAGCAAACTGTAATGTGCATTGTCATGGTACCGCTATTGAAAATGCAAATGATAACTGTAACAGCAACAGTAATGTGAAAGAAAACAGAAACAGAACGGCAAATGCAAGCGCGTATGGAAAAGCAAACTGTAACACGCACGGTGACAGTACCACAATTGTAAATGCAAATGGTAATGGTAACAGCAATGCTAATGATAAAGAAAACAGTAACACAAATGCAAACATAAATGCAAAGGGTAATGCACATGGTGGCGTACACGGGAATGCTATGGCAAACTGTCACATAAACACAAGTGTAAAGTTTACATGTAACAGTAAGTGGAGCACATGCCCTATTTTTCCTCAAAAGCTCCATTGGGAAAGACAGTAAAATCAAGGAATGTATGCATAATAATGTGCCTCGGAGCAGAAAATGAGCAGTTGTAATACTGAAATGCTAATATCTCAGTAACCATACGACGTAGAAAAAAAATTAAAATTTCACATGATTCAAGAGTTTCCTGACTAGGATTTTTGTTACATGTGTAGCTCATAGGGCTGCAGATGGTTGCAATGAAAAATCCGTATCTCGCACCATTTCCAATATACGAGTCCCGAAAGACACGGAGGACGCCACCATGTTAGTCTATGGGAAAAATCTTCAACTTCAGAGTACTGTAACTTGGCATCCTTGCAATATTTTGTCACCAAACTACCACAAGGCATATATGTGAGATGTTGGCTGCCTTCCCTCCAAATTTCAGCTCAAAAGACCAAACTGTTCTTTTGCAGCAGGGTGGCAAAAAACTCCTGTCATTTTGGCTATAGTCTGAAAAAGTAGTGTCGCAATTTGCAAAAGCTTTCACAAAATTTTGCGAAAGTGTCGCAAGTGTGACTACTTTTGTACTTACTTTTCCAGAAATTTGAAAAACATATTTCTGGGGTGTTTAACCCCAAAATAAAGACATGGCTAGCATCCTGAAAGTCCGACTAGGTGAACACAAAAATAATTGTGTTCCTAGAGGGTCCCAATTTTAAATGCCAAGCATTTCTGATCAGTAATAGAAAGAAATGGTGGATCTGCGACACTACTAGGGCCATTTGCTATACTAAAAAGTGCATTCGTGAAAGTGTTGAACTTGTTTTTTGAATAAATTTTGAACTGTTCAATATTTTTTCACAAAATCTTCAAAAGGCACATTGGGGACCCTGGCCGCACATTCCCTGAAGCTTTTAGACCGGTCGTGCAAACCGTTGGACCTGCAGGCATGTGCAAAGAATGTGCAAAAAAGCATAATTGCACATTCAGATGTTGCTTAATAACTCTGCAGCTCTATATCCGACCATCAGGATCTACCATGCCCAACTGTGCATACCAAATTTCAGGCAAATACGTTGAACAGTGGCAAAGTTATTAAGGTGCAAAGTTTCACCCTTTAACCTTAAAAGTGCTAATCATATGGTAGCACTACCATAATATATGTATCTATGAGGAAAACATAGGAGAGGATCTAATAGAAAAAGTGATAATGGGCAAGGACTAAAACTAGATATGTCTGCTTCCAGATGAAACACTGCTTTGCATACCACATCCAATGCTATTAGGTAGAAAATCATCTAGAGAGAACATAGACAAATAAAAACACTCTAGAAATGAAAAGCAATAAGGAACTACTTTTCACAATTAGTATGCTTCGTCTGCTATTTTTAGGTGCTATTAGCTCATTAAATTATGCATGCTCAAGCATTCTTTGGAGGCTTTGTTTGTTGCTGCAGCCACATGGTTGTCAAGTCTCCCATGCACCCTGCCAATCCATTACCTGTTGGTCACCACATGGTTGCAACCCTCATTGTCCCAGCATTTACCATTTCAGATCTTCCTTCAACTGCCTCCTTACTTGTGTTGTGTCTACGCCTTTATTTCCACTGCCATCACGTGTGACTGCTGCTTTGGGGATCCTATCTGTGCCTCACTGCACATGGTTACTCTGACAGCAGATGTTTGGCAGTTCTCACAGCTGTTGCAACCTCCACACCTGAGTTTTTGTCCAGCAGGCTGCCATCCCTAGTACCTATGTCTGGTGCTGACCACTAGCTGCTGCTCTATGGATTCCTTTGGATTTCTTGCTCTGGGCTTGCTCCTGTTCTCCTGACTCCCTGCTTATGGAGATTACTGAGGTCAATCATCTGCCATCTTCCTGCCTGTCAGCTTCTCTCTGCTATACTCCTTGTGTCCTTCCTGCTTTTCCGCATTTGGCCTCTCTACTCATGTGCACCCATCCTACCATGCCCACTACTCCTACTACCTGTACAGGTTTTCACCTCCCTACTTACTGTAACCAGCCTTTCTCTACCCATGCTCACCCATCCTACCATGCCCACTACACCTACTACCTCTGCAGACTTTCACCTCTCTTTCTATTGTAATAAGCCTCTCTCTTTATCTAGCTCACAGCCAGTTACTAGACAGCACTCAATAGGCAATTTTACAAGGCACTAGAGCTTCAAAATTCTTATCACAACATTGCGGTCCTGACCACCTGCTACACATGGTCTGCCTGTCTACATGGCCCCTCTCTGCAATACTATAATCTGTGCTGGTGAGGGGCCATGCATTGAGGAGGTGGATGGCTGCTCACTGACGTAAACAGTGATGCAAATGTGCATGTGAATGTACATGCTTGAAATCATGGCTGTATAATTCTGCACGAAAGCTGACAATGTTACAGCCCTCGGTTTTTCATAACAGCTACTTTGCTGTGCTCAGAAGGCTGTCTTCTTGTGGGAAAACTGTTTGGCTCATAGCACTTACCAAAAACAGGGACTCATTCATGCATGAGCCTATGTCACCTCAGCAGTGCATGCACTGGAGCCGTGGTTGGATGGGTTGCCACAGTGCAGACAGTTCACACTGCAGTTTAAGCCACTGTAAGTTGCTCACTCTGCTCAATATCCCCAGCTTGCCAGAGAATCAGGGAGCATTTTAATGAGCGGCTTACCCCGATCGAGTAAGTGTCTACATGGAAGACTTTGCACTGGAGCAACCAGAGTGCTCGGTTTGCTCCAGTGCAAATGTGATCATATAAACAGGGCTAAAGCTTTAAGTGTGAACCTGAAAGTTGTTCTCTAGTGGGCCCCAGCTTGGAGACAGGGTGTCTGGAATTTGTGCTCTTAGCTCTCTGACTTATCTAGCAGCAGGAAGCTTGGACAAGAATATTCATGGCCCTGCCCTTCAGCCTTTGCACTACAGGAGGAGAAGGCAAGCTATGGGTCCAGGAGAGAGATTTGTGAGAAAGAAAAAGAATAGGAGGAGAGTACAGCCACCTCGGCTGTGACAGAGCTGAGGGGATCTGAGATCTCAGGAATGGTGGCAGGGTCACTGGGTCCAGGTGGCACTGGTCCCCTTGGCTGAGAGTTCCAGAGGCTCAGAATCCAGTCTGGATTTAGATGTGAAGGACACCCAGAAAGTGACAGCTTGGAGGAGGTAAATGATATCAGCCCCACCTTGAGACACAGAAAGACTACAACCAGATGACACACAGGGAGTTGTGTTGGGCCACCCCTCAAGGGAGGTCGCTGAGATCTGTGAGGATACTCTTCTACCATATGTATTCAAGGGAGTGAGTGCAGTTGTAAGTAAATCTTCATTAAATGTAGCTCTAGGAAAGAAAAAGGAAAAGACCTAGGCAGCAGCTGGAGTGTTTATAACCTCTTGGAGAAGGGCCCCAAATTAATCATAATCAGGTGGAGAGGGCCTGATTGGAGTTGGTTTTGGTAAGTCCCTGGGATGGAACTGGACATGGGAGTCATTTCTTAAGGCAACTAGGTTTATTAGTGTCATTGCCGGAAAGAAGGCACACATGGCCAGACCAAATGTAAAGTAATTTAGGAGTAGATCATAGTTCGATGTACTGAACCGTAAAGTGGACTACCACCAGCAGGCATGTAGATGAAAGCAGGCATGTTTTCCCCCAGGGTAGTGCTCACCTTGCCTGGGAAGATGTCACTGTGCATAGATCTTGGAAGTGCCAGGGCTCCAAGGACCCCATAAATGGGAGATAGGGAATATGAAAATGGATGCAAACATATAGAAATGGAAGTAAAATATGAATGCAGACACTCTTTAGACCAAAAGGCGGGAATCCGGGTACAGAATATGGATACAATGTTGCATACTAAGTGTAGGAAATGATAAGTCTACTGCAGTATGTAAGCAATAAGACACCATGGGATGTGCATTAGATTGCACTAGTGCATGGCCAGGTGTGTAGTAAGGCATGATGCTGCAGGCCAAGTGCCTTTAGCCCCTGGCTGTGCATCAGAACTGTTTGAAGCACATCCCCAGAGTGTCTTATTGTGCTTAAGAATGGGCTTTTTTAAATATGCCAAATCAAATTAAATCACTCTTTATTTACATAGTGCCTTTCAATATCAAGGCACTGCACAGATTACAACAAAAATATAAAAACAGAGAGCAATATAATTATTTAAAAATCATTCAGTCAATTAAGGCTGGTGAAAATATATAAGTTTTTAGCATAGATTTAAAACAACTGATGGTCAGGCATTCTCTTATCCAATGAGGTAGAGAATTCCCAGGGTTGGTGCTGCAAATGAAAATGCATGAGCTCCAGAGGTTTTAAGATGAACCCTGGGAATCTCTAGCAATCCCTCATTGGTGGATCGGAAAGGGCGATTTGGGGTGCAGGGAGTCAGGAGATCTTTCAAGTAGTTGGGTCCCTTTTCATGTAGGGCTTTAAAGGTAAGCAAACCTACCTTGTATGTGATCCACCACTGAACCGGTAGCCAGTGCAGTCCACACAGCACAGGTGTTATATGACTGGACCTGGAGGAACCTGTCAAAAGCCTAGCTGCAGTGTTCTGCACCAGCTGCAAGTGGCAGATGTCCACCCCAGACAGCCCTAGGTAGAGGGCATGACAGTAGTCAAGACAGGTAATGATGAAGGCATGGACCAATGTTGGAAGGTCACCCAGTGGAACCAGGTGTTTCACCCCGGTGATATTTCTCAGATAGTAAAATGAGGATTTGACCACAGCTGACATCTGAGATTTCAGGGTCAAGCCATCATCAAAATTAATGCCCAGGTTCCGCAACCAATCTGAGGTCATGAGCTAAACACTGTCAAGCCACATACCAGACATGTTCCCAGCCCCCAAACCCACCGCCAGGCAACCCGGGTCCACAACCAACACCTCAGTCTTATCTGGATTCAGTCTCAGCCAACTGGAGCCCATCCAGTCATTGATCTTGGAAAGGCAATTATTTAGCACAAAGATCGCATCAACCTGTCTGGGCACAAAGGAAATATACAGCTGAGTATCATCTAAATAGCAGTGAAAACTCAAGCCATATTACCTGATGATATCTCCCAACGGTAGCATATTCACTGCGAAGGAGGGCATCAGAGGAATAAATTACAGTGACCACCCTCTGAGATCTGCCTGCGAAGATCAAAACCAATTGAGGACTGTACCCAACAGTCCACAAAGGAACAGCAGGGCCTCCAAAAGCACTCCATGGTCCACAGTGTCAAAAGCTGCCGAGAGATCGAGAAAGACCAAGGTGATATGCGCCTTTTAATCTCTCACCATTAGGAGGTCGTTTAGTACCTGAACAAGGGCAGTCTTCATGCTATGCCTTTTCCTAAAACCAGACTGAAGGGCTTCATAGACATTGGGATTTACAAGCTGATCATCCAGCTGCAGCGCAACCACCTTCTCAATAACTTTCCCAACAAAGGGAAGGTTAGCTGCAGGTTGGTAGTTAGCTGGATCATCGAGATCCAAGGAAGGTTTTTTAAGGAGTGGTCAAATGACTTCCTCCTTTAAGGGGTCCAGAAAGATCCCCTCCTCCAAGGATCTCCATACAATTTCATCTAGGATCAGGCAGATAACATCTACACACCCCACTAAAAGAGGAGAGGGACCCAGATCCAAACTACAACAGTTTGGGTGCAAAGTCTGGACAATCTTCACAATGTCCATGAATTCCAGTCATCTGAAATCCATCCAGACAGACTGAGTGCTCACCACCTCCCGTTGACCTCTGCAAGCATTCATAGAGAGATCCAGGCCTATTCCGGACCTGATGCTGGCAACCTTATCTGCGAAGAACCAAGCTAGCTCATCACACTTATTCTGTGAAAAGGCCCTTCAGGACTGGAGACAGACTGGATGGCACAATCTGTCAACAGTTCGGAAAAGTTGAGCTAGTCGATTCTGTGCTGCAGAAATCTCCTGGACAGGAACTCTGCCTTCTTATGGGTGATTTCTGATTGATAGCCCTTATAATGTTCTACCAATCTAAGCCTGTGAGCATCCAGTCCTGACTTCCACCACGCTCTCTCCAGCCTTCGACCAACTCCTTCAAGGACCCATCAAACCAGGGGGATCTTGGGTGAAGAGTGAGTGGACGAGGGGAAGTTCAAAATAAAAAACTGTTTAAATCTGAATAAATTAAAGTAAATCTTAATTTTTAATAAAGTAGTCCCTCTGTCTGTATAATGTTGCTGTGTTTTCTCTGCATTAGGGCATGCATAAGGACATTTGTCCTAATGTGGCCTCTGTAGCTGTAGTTTCTTTTTGTGTACTTTAATCCCTCCAAGTCTCTTGCTGTCTGATAGGGCCTTTGTGTGTGAGAGAGGAAATATGGCTGGGTACATACTTACAAACTCATTCATTTTGTTTTCATTTATTTATTTTTTAATTTCACCACAGTATGCAGGAGACGGGAAGCGTGAGCACATTGCAGAACTGTCTCGGTTAAGGAGTCAGCATGGCAATTTGGCAGAAGCACAGCAGTACAGGTATGGATTTATTTAACACAACCACAGTGATTTCACATAAGTGTTTTGTATAAAAAAAAGTTTACTTTTCTTGGCGGTGCTGTACTCTGAGCGAGTACATCAAGAACTGAGTGACAGAGCTAGCAGCCTGTTGGGCAGGATGGAGGAATTGCCATGGCTGTAAGGCAAAAAGGTGCCAGCACCAACCAGGGGCTGAATTTATTTAGTGTACCAACAGTAATTTAAGATGTATATTTTTTTTTTTAAATGTTTTCCTTTTTTGTTGGTGCTGTACTCTGAGTGAGTATATCAAGTGGTGGGCGGTGGGATGGCAACCTGGCTGGCAGTAAAATCACAAGAACAAATATTTTTTTAAAAAAACCACTAAAACAGAAAAATAAATGACCAAACATGAAAATATGGATCTTAATGGGTTATGGGGAACAATTCAAAACAACAAATGTAAACAGTTTTTCCCCTTTCAGTCTATCTACTGTTTTTGTACTTGGGGAAAAATGGTGACTGATCAATTTCCAAAATTCTAAAATTGGCACAAGGATTTTCCAAGATGTACTCTACCCTGTTTAACAGGACTAATTTTTAGCCATGTGTTAGACACTTCTAATTCACAACTAACAACCAGTGAGATTGCTTGAAATCCATTGCCCATTTTGTAAAAGAATAATGGCACAGATAAATGTGATGACAACTGAAATGAACTGAATAGTGAGGGTAATGCCCGTAAATGCTGTGTATCATTGCAACAGAGTAATAAACGCATCCTGTTTAATCCCAGCTCACAGTCTGGACTTCCGTGTTTGGGTATTCTCTTGTTTGTGGTACCTGAAAGGGGGCATTTGTTGCCACTGTTCCCTATTCACCCTGACCCATGGTGGTAAGGTAATGGTAGAGGTACAGTGTTTCATGGCATGAAACATAGAAACATAGAAACATAGACTTTGACGGCAGATAAGGACCGCTAGGCCCATCTAGTCTGCCCATTTCCCTACCTACAGGATAGGCCGCAGATCCTAGTTAACCAACAGCCTATATCTTCCTGCCCCCCACAAGAATTGCCTTATGTCTGTCCCATGCATTCTTGAATTCTCCCACAGTTTTAGACCCCACAACTTCCTCAGGAAGGCTGTTCCATGCATCCACTACCCTCTCTGTGAAATAATACTTCCTCACATTGCCCCTGGAACCGCCCTCCTTCTATCTTTTAAATTGTGTCCCTTGTTCTTGCAAGTCTCTTTTCTGAAAGATGCTACCCTCTTGGACTTTGTTGATTCCTTGAGGTACTTGAAAGTTTCTATCATGTCCCCTCTCCTTCTTTCCTCAAGGGTATACGATTAAGCTCCTTTAGTCTCTCCTCATACGGCTTCTCTTGCAGACCGTGCACCATTTTAGTTGCCTCCTCTGGACTGCCTCTATCCTGTCTATGTCCTTGCAGAGATGGGGTCTCCAGAACTGGACACAGTATTCCAGATGGGGTCTCACCAACTGTCTGTACAGAGGATAACAACTTCCTATTTTCTGCGGCTGATGCCTCCTCTATACATCCCAGTATACCCCGGCCCTTCCTACTGCCTTCTCACATTGCTTGCTAACCTTAAGGTCATCTGATATGATTACCCCCAGGTCCCTTTCCTGTTTTGTTGTTGTTACTACCTCCCACCCATTGTGTATTCTTCCCCTGGGTTCTTGTTCTCAGGTGCATTATTTTGCACTTTTTGCATTGAACTTAGCTGCCATATGTCTGACCATTCCTCCAATCTTGCCAAGTCCCTTTTCATCCTTTCCACGCCTCCTTGTGTATCAACCCTGTTGCAGATCTTTGTGTCATCTGCAAAAAGGCATACTTTTCTTTCCAGTCCCTCTGCAATGCCACTGATGAAGACATTAAAAAGGACTGGACCCAATACTGAACCCTGCGGTACCCCACTAGTAACCGCCTCTTTCTTCAGAGTGGACTCCATTTACAATTACCTTCTGTGTCCTGTTGTCCAGCCAATGTTTTACCGAGGCTACCACCCTGGGACCCACTCCCAGGCTGGTTAATTTGACTAATAATCTTTTGTGTGGGACTGTGTCAAATGTCTTGCTAAAGTCTAGGTAGACCATGTTCACAGCCCCTCCCTGGTCTACTACTTTGGTCACCCAGTCAAAGAAATCTATTAGATTCTGTCCTGACATGACCTTCCCGCTGTGAATCCATGCTGCCTTGGATCCTGTGCTCCACTGACCTCTAGGTACTCAACTATTCTTTCCTTCAGAAGTGACTCCATCACTTTCCCTACCACAGAGGTCAGACTGACAGGTCTGTAGTTTCTGCCTCTGTCTTGGTCCCACTTTTGTGAAGGGAATCACATCCGCCTTCCTCCAGTCCTCGGTACCACACCATCCTCCCATGATTTATTAAAAGAGTAGCCAGTGGTTTCACTAATTCTTCCTAAATTCTTTTAGAATTCTAGGGTGAATTCATCAGGACCCATTGCTTTGTCCACCTTCAGTTTTAGGAGTTCTTGCAGAACCCTTTCTTCTGTGAAAGGACTGGGATCGACCCCCTATCAAGAGTGCTTCTGTTAATTGGATTAGAACTTCCTTCCTCTTTTGTGAATACTGAGCAGAAATATTCGTTCAGTATTCCTGCTTTTCACTGTCCCCTCTGCCCACCCACAGTTCATTCTATTCAGCCTCACTATCCCTCCCTTTGTCTTTCTACACTCTTGATGTACCTATAAAAGGTTTTATCCCCTTCTTAACTGAGTTGGCTATCTTTTCCTCAGTTTGGGCCTTTGCTATTCTGACTTCCCTCCTGCTTCTTTCTGCCTTAACTGGTACAGCTCTCTGTCCTGCTCCTTCTGTGTTTCCTTATACTTCCAGAATGCTAACTTTTCTTCCTGACTTTCACAGCCACCTCTTGAGAACCATAGTGGCTTTTTTCTTTCATTTTGATTTGTTTATTTGCTTCACACAAAGGCTTGTTGCCTCTGTGATGGCAGTTTTGATAATTTCCCATTGTTGCTCCACACCTCCTTCTAGCCTGTTTGCTAGTGCTTTTCTGAGGCACTCTCTCCATCTTGCCAAAGTCAGCCCTCCTAAAGTCCAGTACCTCACTTTTGTATGGCTTGACTCTGTAGCTGAGTTTAACGTGAACCACACTGTTTGATGGTCACTTGTCCCCAGATGGCAACCCACTTCTAGATCTGAGATCCTCTCACTGCCCCCGTTTGAGAGTACGAGGTCTAAGATTGCTCCCCCACGAGTGGGTTCCAAACTAGCTGTCTAATGCCTGCCACCTGTAGGGCATCAAGAATGGCCCTGCTCTTGGATGTGGCTGCAGCAAATGTGCTCCAGTTAACATCTGGCATATTCAGGTCTCCCATCAACAGTATCTCCCCTTTCTCTGCCATTCTAAGAATGCCTTCTATCATATCCTTGTCCATTCCCTCCCCCTGACATGGGGTCTGTACACAACCCCTGTGCGGATTGTGGTGCCTCTTCCAGTCTCCAAGGTGACCCACAGTGCCTCCTCTCCTCCCTGTTTACTCTTTTGTTCAGTTGCTTTTATCCCTTCCTTTACATAGAGAGCTACTCCTCCCCCTCTTCTCCCCTGCCTGTCTCTCCTGTAGGTTATGTACCCTGGTATGTTAACATCCCAGTCATGGTTCTCTGTGTACCATGTTTCTGTGACTGCTACAATATCCAGGCATCCCTCTTTCATTAAGGCCACCAGCTCAGGGAGCTTGTTGCCCAGACTACGGGCATTGGTACTCATTACCCTCCATTTCCTCATGGCCTTACCCCCTTTTGACTCACCATGAGGTGGGTGCCCCTCTGGATTTCAGATACCCCTAGGAACAGGTGGGTGTCTGGCCTTTACACATGTGGGCTCATTGTCTGGGATTTAGTAGATGATGGAATTGAAAACCATGAACCAGATACCCTAAGACCTCACGCACTGTTTATAAATTATTTGGTTCAGCCAGACCGGTGGCACTGAGGTTTGAGGCACTGGATGCCACACCTCGCACTATGCCGGTGACCCAGGTTCAGGAGCAGATTCGGGCCATCAGGGGTTGGCAGGGGAGGAAAGGATTGAGCATCCAGAGGACTGCTCTCCTTTCCTGGAAGAGAGAGAGGGGTCATTGATCCCAGTGCTTGATGACTCCCAGTGGAGACTGGTCATGCAGCAGTCGTTGGGATCTCTAGTAAAGGGATTTGCTGCAGTGGCACTCCTGTGAGTGTGAGCAGGAGCATGCATGGTCACACTGGTGTGCATTGCATGCCCAAGCCAGTAGGGAGGGACAGAAAAGCAGAAAAGCCCTTGATGCCTGATAGGCGAAGGTGGGTCCAATGCACAACCCCAGGCCCTTCCAGCCATGTCCTGGTTTTCCTTCTGCTCCATGGTTGCTCTACTAGATTTCAGATAGAGTGCCAAGTAGGAGTCAGCAGCCCCCCCCCGGGGGTCTCAGATCCAGGGGGTTGGGTGGCCACTGAAGAAGGGAAGAAAATGCAAGCTGCTGTATCTGCCTGCACCACCACCACAACCAACCTAACTAAATTGAAAGCAGAGGCTCTAGCTGAGGACTTAAAAGAGGGGGAGCAGGTATTAACCAAAAGCCTACACTGTGGAAGAGGTGCCCACCTGGTGGATATGCTATGGGCACAGAAGGTGACTACTGAGATGCAAGGGAGTGAAGGTTGATCATACAGCTGAAGGCCTAGAGAGGTCCTGGATATGACTGTGGGCCTCCTCCCTGACTGACTATGCTGCGAGTGTGGAGTCTGATGTGCTTGCTAATGAGAGTGGGTAATGATCGAGGTGAGTCTAACTGGCAGTCTGCAGTAGTTAGACCACTCACCCGGCCAGAATGGTATCTCATTGCAACAGTGTCAGGAATACAGCAAAAACCTTCACAGTGATATTTTCGGTACTTCGCTGTGATGGTCTGCTAGGTTCATGACACTGTTGCCTCTGGATGTTCGCCCCCTCACCAAAACAACTCTGACTCGGAGTTGGTTAATTTAAGTGTGAGGGTTGCTGGAGGCAGAGCCCCCTGCATGCGTGGTGTGAGGGGCAAAGACCCCCAAAGAATACACTAATTCCCCCAGCAATGGCGCAACATCAATTGGTGGTGTTGTGCTGTTGTTGTGCTGATGGTTGACAAATTCTGTGTCACCACGACATGGTGGAACTGGCCAGAAAACACAAGCTGATTTCATGACCATGTCTCCTGGTGTCACTTCTGATTCTATGGCCTGCCCAAAGTTCAGTCCCCAGTCAGCCCCACCTGATCCCCAGCAGCAGAAGAAGTAGGGCAGTAACCAGAATGTCACGACTGAGCAACAGCCAAAACTGGAAGAACCCACTGATGTGGTGGTGGAGGAGGTCATGAATAAAGAGGTCACAGTAAAAGCAGTACCAGAAACACATGCTGTAATTTAAAAGCCACCCCTTCCATGACAACTGTCACTGCACCAGGTGTAAAAGAACTACAAGCTGCAGAAACCAAAGCAATGGAAGTAGTAGTAGTAAAAACGTTTATTCATTACATGAGATCATGAAATCAGAAGCTCAAATGAGACAAGCTCATTTCCAGTGAGATCCAAGTTGTACAAGTTGTACAATGATTAATTCAGTTGTTATACATAGTCATACTTCAAATGTTTCACAAAAATAATCACATAAACAATACAATTAAATATGCATAAAATACAAATATATACTATTGCACAAATACAATGCGAATGCAATTTCAACCAATTAATCCTTGACCCTAATTTTTACTCTCTCATCCCTAAACCATAATTTTATCTGTGCAGTCTGTTTCTTCTCATCTTTTTTCCTAAATGTAACAGGTAATAAATTCCATAAATATGGCCCTTTATAGAAAAAATGTAATCTTCCTAATTCTGTATTATACCTTGGGAGATAATATTGCACTCCCTCTGCAGATCTAAGACCTACTTTGATATCTCTAAAATTTAATCAATTAATAATATAGCCTGGAACCTCATTTCTAAAACATTTATCCATGTAGATTATTGCATGAAGCCTTCGTCTATCTGTTAGAGAATACCAGTCTAATGCCTAATACAATTCTCCTATAGGGGTTCTTTTTGGTGCCATACTGTTATAGCGTGTCAATTTATTATACATAATATCTAATCTGTTTAATATAAAGTCATTAACACCCATTAGTATCAGATCCCCATATTCCAGTAGCGGAATAGTGGTGGTATTGATCACATGTTTTCAAATTAACTCAGTTGTACAGTATTTTATTCTGTATAGAGCTCCCAAACATCTGCTAACTTTTTTCACAACCTGATCTACATGAACATCTCACTTAAGTGATTCATCCAAATATATACTCAGATACAGTATTTCTAACTGGAAACTTGTTCAAGTACTATACCTTCCAATGTTTTAATCTGTAGAGTTTTTTCCACTATATCCCTACTTTTCCTTTTCTTATGAAATAACATAACTTGTGATTTTTTTGAATTTAAGACAAGTTTAGATTGTAACAAAAAACTCTGTAATTCATCAAAAGATTCTTGCAGAGTTTATTGTATTTGATTATTTGAAGAACCACTCACATAGAGAACTGTATCATCCACGTATAAATGATAGTTGACTTCCAAATTAGTAACTTTAAGTGAGATCATATAGATATTATATAACACTGGCCCTAAAGTGGACCCTTGTGGGACCCCCAACACAATTGGACTCAAGCTTGACTACCATCCTTTTAATGCCACTAGTTGTAATCTGGATCTCAAATCTAATCTGCAAAATAGAACTTGAAAAGGCAATGAAAATGTGGTGGTGTGCACCATGGCTGTCCCAGGAAAAGGTGATGTGAAGCATCTTGAAAAGATCAGTCAGGCTGATCGTGTGATAGTTTTCCATCAGGTCAAGCTACCTCTGGCTGCAAGCTGCAACACTGGACTTAAGATTTGCAAGAAAGTGAGTAGTGATCACAACAGAGGGAGGTGAACTTTACAATTTACAATTGTCTTTGGTTTGAAGCAGATTCCTTAGGAAAGTTAATATTCTTCAGGTGGAGGATACTTCTAACTGAAGGGTGAAATAAGCAACTTAGAATTATCAGAAAAGGCAGTCTTTCAATCAACAGAAGGAGGTGGAGTTTGCTTTACTTGTTACAATTGTTAAGATTTTACTGTTTTCTGTGTTTCTGCCCTTCTGACTTGATTGGAGTTAGTGATTGACTGTTTGCATTGCAACATTTGTAATACTGTGAGTATTCACTGGGCTAAGAATTTGTCATAAGCCCTGAATTGAGAGCAGGTTACAGGCTGTGTATTGGACCCAGACAGTCCCTAGGGGGTGGAAACTGTTTTTTCTTTGTTTACCTCAGTGCCTTATAAGGCCAAGCCAGACTGTGTCAGGAAGTGCTTACATCACAGCTACTTAGCAGCCAATATCTCTGGAAGAATCTTACAGACCTTGATAAAAGTATTAATTTTAGCAGGCTCATCAGATAACCTCATAGTCTTCAGGTGAAGCTACCTCTGGCTGCAAGCTGCAACACTGGACTTAAGATTTGCAAGAAAGTGAGTAGTGCTCACAACAGAGGGAGGTGAACTTTACAATTTACAATTGTCATTGGTTTGAAGCAGATTCCTTAGGAAAGTTAATATTCTTCAGGTGGAGGATACTTCTAACTGAAGGGTGAAATAAGCAACTTAGAATTATCAGAAAAGGCAGTCTTTCAATCAACAGAGGGAGGTGGAGTTTGCTTTACTTGTTACAATTGTTAAGATTTTACTGTTTTCTGTGTTTCTGCCCTTCTGACTTGATTGGAGTTAGTGACTGACTGTTTGCATTGCAATATTTGTAATGCTGTGAGTATTCACTGGCTAAGAATTTGTCATAAGCCCTGAATTGAGAGCAGGTTACAGGCTGTGTATTGGACCCAGACAGTCCCTAGGGGGTGGAAACTGTTTTTTCTTTGTTTACCTCAGTGCCTTATAAGGCCAAGCCAGACTGTGTCAGGAAGTGCTTACATCACAGCTACTTAGCAGCCAATAACTCTGGAAGAATCTTACAGACCTTGATAAAAGTACTAATTTTAGCAGGCTCATCAGATAACATCATAGTCTTCAGGTGAAGCTACCTCTGGCTGCAAGCTGCAACACTGGACTTAAGATTTGCAAGAAAGTGAGTAGTGCTCACAACAGAGGGAGGTGAACTTTACAATTTACAATTGTCTTTGGTTTGAAGCAGATTCCTTAGGAAAGTTAATATTCTTCAGGTGGAGGATACTTCTAACTGAAGGGTGAAATAAGCAACTTAGAATTACCAGAAAAGGCAGTCTTTCAATCAACAGAGGGAGGTGGAGTTTGCTTTACTTGTGTTACAAGTGTTAAGGTTTTCAGTGCAGGAAGAGTTTAAACCCACATAGGCTAAATACTGTTTTCTGTGTTCGCCCTTCTGCACAGCTGACGTGTTTTGGGGCTGACTGTTTTCAGAGCACAAGTCGCCAGGCTGTTTCGGGCTGGGAGGTTTACCTGTGTCTGACTTGGATGTTTGGATTTTTCTCTGTTTGATTAGCAGGGTATTTTCTCTGTCAAATTGGTTTGAAGCAGTATTACAAATTGTCGTGTATGGCATCTTGCTGACAGGAAGGCACTCATCGCATCGGTAGGTCAGAGCTGCTTAGCTGATTGTTTCGTGAGGGCACAGTTTAGGCCCAACCCCTTCCCACCCTCACTCCACCCACCCTGGAAATAGTTCATTTATACCTGGGGTTCTGACATCATTTCCTCAAGAGGGCAAGGTACACATCACTGTCATATCCTGTCTAGCACACTGCACTGACAATATAAGCATACACATTATATAAATACATATATTTCTATATAACGCACCAATCACACACACACAAAAAAAAAAACTAAACAAGGTAGACAGTTATGTGGGGAGTAGTACAATGTAATGGCTGTGGGGCAGCAGTCTTCCAGGAGTCTTTCTGGAGGCTGAGATGCTGCCCTGTTTGCAGACAACTATCTGCCCTGAAGGAGGAAGTTGTCTATCTTCAGGCCGCACTGGACAGTGGCAAGGGAACCTCCCCCATCCAGGGAGCACCGCAGCCACCACCACTACCTCAGAGGTTGTGAAGAAAACACAGCAGTTGGACCACAGTGGGCTCAGGGAGGGTAAGGGTGGTGGAACAGAGGCACACCCAGTCAGTTGTTACACTCCACAATCCATACACCATTCTGGGGAGCATAGTTCCCCTATGGATGCACCTGCAGAGGAGACTAAGGAGGGTGCAGACAACTGTCACAAGGGAGGCCCTCAGGAAGGAGGCAGAGGGCACCACAGGGAAAGAAAGCAGCTCCTGGTGAGGGACTCAATTATTAGGGGGATAGAACTGGGGGGAGCAGGGAAAACTGAAGTAAGGTGCCTGCCTGGTGCCATGGCTTGGAGGGACAGGAAGTGCATCCTTAGGATCATGAGAAAGGTTGCACGGGAGTCTGAACTGGACATTATTGTCCACCTAGGGACAAATGACTTGGCTCATCATGAGATTAGAGCAGTGCAAAAGGACTTTGTAGAGTTGGGGAGGGGCTTAAGACAAGTAGCACACACAGTATCCTTCTCGGAGGTGCTGCCTGTCAGTGGCATGAGTGAGGCGAGGGTACTTTGCACCATGCAGTTTAACAAATGGTTAAAAAAATGGTGTGGAGCACAGGGGTTTGGCTTCATTGAGGACTGGGGTTCCACCTGGAGGGACACCAGCCTATACTGGCAGGATGGTCTGCATCTGTCCAGGAAGGGGAACAAGTCTTTTGGGCAATTGGTTTAAATGCTTCATTGGCAAGCCTTTAAACTAGTCAAGGGGGGAGGCACTGATAAGCAGAAGGAAAATCCCAGCCTCCCCCTACAAAACAAGGTATTAAATGAGAAAAAGATCAAGGTAGAAAGGTCAGTGGGGGTTGCCGCTACAGAAGGTAAAGCCATCAAAAAATGGAGAGCAATCAGTACCAATGCCCGTAGTCTGGGTAACAAGCTTCCTGAATTAGTGGCCTTGATGGAAGAGGAAGATCTGGATATTGTGGCAGTCACAGAAACATGGTACACACAGGACCATGACTGGGACGTAAACATACCAGGATACACTATCTACAGGAGGGACAGGGAGGGTAAAAGAGGAGGAGGAGTAGCTCTCTACATAAGAGAAGAAATCAAAGCAACAGAACAAAAGGGTAAACAGGGAGGAGAAGAAGCACTGTGGGTCAATTTGGAGGCAGGCAATGGCACCACAATCCGCACAGGGTTAGTACAGACCTCTCAGGGGAGGAAATGGACAAGGAAATGATAGAAAGTATACTTAGAATGGCAGATAAAGGGAGATATTACTGATGGGTGATCTGAATATGCCAGATGTTAACTGGAGTGCAGTTGCAGCAGCCACTTCTAAGAGTGGGGTTATTCTGGATGCCCTACAGGGGGCATGCCTTAGACAACTAGTATTGGAGCCCACTCGAGAGGGAGCAATCTTAGAGCTGGTTCTCTCAAACGGAGATGAAGCGAGGATCACAGATGTAGAAGTGGGTAGCCATCTGGGAACTAGCGACTATCGAACAGTATGGTTCACAATAAACACACAATAGAGTCAAGCCATACAAAGACAAAGGTACTGTATTTTAGGAGGGCTGACTTTGCCAAAATGGGTGAGTGCCTAAGGAATGCACTAGCAAATGGGCAGGAAGGAGGGTGGAAGAACAATGGGAATAATAAAACTGCCATCACAGAGGTAACAAGCCTTTGTGTAAAGCAAATAAACAAACGAAACAGGTAAGAAACCACTATGGTTCTCAAAGGAAGTGGCAGTGAAGGTTCAAGAGAAAAGAAAGCATTCAGGAAGTACAAGGAATCACAGAAGGAACAGGACAGAGAACTGTATCAGCTAAAGCAAAAGGAAGCTGGAAAGGCAGTCAGAACAGCAAAGGCCCAAACCGAGGAAAAGATAGCCAACTCAGTTAAGAAGGGATAAAACCTTTTATAGGTACATCAGGAGAAAAGGAAGACCAAGGAGGGATAGTGAGGCTTAATAAAGGGAGGGAGGGTGGGCAGAGGGTGACTGTAAAGGCAGAGATACTAAACAAATATTTTTGCTCAGTATTTACAAAGGAAGAGGGGAGGTACCTAAAACAAACAGTAGAAACACTCTGGATACAGAAGTTGATACCAGCCCATTTACAGAAGAAAGAGTTCTGAAAGAGCTCTTAAACTGAAGGTGGACAAGCAATGGGGCCTGATGGGATTCATCCCAGAATTCTGAAAGAACTAAGGATAGAACTAGTGACACCACTGACTACCCTCTTTAACAAATCATGGGAAGATGGGGTGGTACCTGAGGACTGGAGAAGGGCAGATGTGATTCCCCTTCACAAAAGTGGGAGCAAGGCAGAAGCAGAAAACTACAGACCTGTTAGTTTAACCTCAGTGGTAGGGAAAATGATGGAATCACTTCTGAAAGAAAGAATTGTTGCATATCTAGAGACCAGAGGGGCACAGGACCCAAGGCAGCATGGATTCACAGCGGGAAGGTCATGCTAGACAAATCTGATAGATTTCTTTGACTGGGTGACCAAAGTAGTAGATCAGGGAGGGGCTGTGGACATGGCCTACCTAGACTTTAGCAAGGCATTTGACACAGTCCCACACAAAAGATTATTAGTCAAATTAACCAGCCTGGGAGTGGGTCCCAAGATGACAGCCTGGGTAAAGAATTGGCTGGAAAATAGGACACAGAGAGTAATAGTAAACGGAGTCCACTCTGAAAAAAGGGGGGTTAGCAGTGGGGTACCACAGGGTTCAGTATTAGGACCGGTCCTCTTCAATGTCTTTATAAGCGACATTACAGAGGGACTGGAAGGTAAGTATGTCTCTTTGCAGACTACAACAGATCTGCAACAGAGTTGATGCACAAGGTGGGGTGGAAAGGATGAGATGGGACTTGGAGAGTTAGAGGAATGGTCAAATGTATGGCAGCTTAGATTCAATGCTAAGAAGTGCAAGGTATTGCACCTGGGAAACAAAAACCCAGGGGAAGAGTACACAATGGGGGGTGAGATACTAACAACAACAAAAATGGAAAGGGACCTGGGGGTAGTCATATCAGATGACCTAAAGGTGGGCAAGCTATGTGAGAGGGCAGCAAGGAGGGCTGGGGGGATACTGGGATGCATAGGGAGAGGCATCACCAGCAGAAAACAAGAAGTTATTATGCCTCTGTACAGACAGCTGGTGAGACCACATCTGGAGTACTGCATGCAGTTCTGGAGACCCAATCTCCGCAAAGACATAGACAGGATGGAAGCTGTCCAGAGGAGGGCTACTAAAATGGTGCAGGGTCTGCACCGGAAGACATATGAAGTGAGACTTAGGAGCTTAATATGTATAGCCTCGAGGAAAGGAGGAGAGGGGACATGATAGAAACTTTCAAGTACCTCATGGGAATCAACAAAGTCCAAGAGGTAGCATCTTTCAAAAAGAGGTGTGCAAGAACAAGGGGGCACAATTTGAAGATAGAAGGGGGTGGCTCAGAGGTAATTTAAGGAAGTATTTTTTCACAGAGAGGGTTGTGGATGCATGGAACAGCCTTCCAGAGGAGGTTGTGGAGTCAAAAACAGTGGTGGAATTCAAGCATGCATGGGACAGTCATAAGGCAATTCATGGGGGTTGGGGTAGGAAGAAGTAGGCTGCTGGTTAACTAGGATCTGCAGCTTATCCATCAGGTAGGGAAATGGGCAGACTGGGTGGGCCAAGTGGTCCTTATCTGCCATCAAATTTTATGTTTCTATGTTTCTATGTTACCTACAGTACCTTATCTTCACCCCCTGTTGCATTCTGTCTGTCATATGCCGCTGTACCTCCTTGTTGTACTCAGCTCTGCTGAGCTCTCCCATCCCCTTGTCCTTTTTTTTTTTGTAAATATAGTTTATTAAAGTAGCTTCTGCTCATACAACATAGTTAATCTTTAATACACATCATGTATTACATGTATACAGTATACTTTTGTATAATTGTAGAGACAATAGAAAAATAGGTCAGTTCTTAGATTATCCTGGTATACTAGATTAATAAACACAATGACTGTATACTCTGAGAGACACCAGTTGCCGCAATAGATACTGTTTGTTACTGGAATTAGAATAATAAAGACAACTAAAAATAATAAAGCCCAGTAATTCACATGGTTGTGTAACAGCACAATTTATACACAGTACTAATACTACCATTTTCAATAGCTCTTAACATGGGTTGCCAGGTTTGTTGGAATAGGTTGTCTTGACCATTTGATGTCAACTGATATCTTTCGAGCTTCATACACAGTACCAAATTTGCCAACCAATGGGTAATGCTAGGTGGTGTATCACTTACCCAGTGCTGGGTGACTGTTTTACAAGCATTAACTAAAGCCACCTCCCACAGCCTGTAGCAATTCACGGGTCTCCAATTTAATGTGTCTGCCCCCGACATGACTTTCAATGGTGTGTTGGGGAGGTTTATCCCCAATATTTTCTTCATCTGCACATGCATATCAAACCAGAATGGGGCAACCTTACTGCACGTTAAGGCTAAGTTCAAGAATTCATTGATTTCAGTTTGACATACATTGAATTTGGCTGGGTTAAATCTGTGTAATTTAGAAGAGATTAAGTAGACTCTATATAAACAAACTCTAGCCAGAGCCGATAGGGCTGTGAAGAGCTACCAAATGACCAAAGTTATTTTCTTGTCGGTGTCATATAGTGCTGTTTAGTCACAATCATCAAAAATTGCCATGCTGTTAAATCAGTCCTCTTGCATTTATTTAGTTAGAGTAAATGCTTCTGGTGTGTTTCTGTGTGGATGTGACTGCTCCCAGATTAAGTTTGCCTTTTTCCTGTAACTGCAGGGCAATTTTCCTACATTTTCCTGTAGATTACATTATTTCCAAAGGAAGCCAAATTCCTCTGTTTTCCCATATAACTAATGCAAGTCTATGGGAAGAATTTCCATGTAGATGGCTCCAAATCCCTGTAAACAGAGTTCCTTACCATTTAAATAAAATGCCTGGCATTCTCTACAAGCTTAGTTAAAGGAGAACTGCACTGAACCTGTGAGTAATGTTTCATGGAGAAGCTTTTTTCATATAGTGTGTCCTCTTCTGTTTCTGTCCCACTTTTGCTGGCCTTTTAGTTAACCCATTGGATATTTTTTGGGTTACATACTGCTGTAAAGTGCCATCTAAAAATTGCATGATGTTGTTTATGTCCCCATGAACCTAAGAACTCTAAATTAGAACATAGATGCATTGTACCAACAATGTAAGTTCTTGACAAGATCATATTGTTCTAAAATGGTAAATGCCAGTAGTGTGTGAATCAGAAACACTCACTGAATTTACCAAAAGACCAGTTTAGATTAAGCAGTAATAAAATGAGAACTGGCATTTTAAAAAATAACATCTACTTCTACAAAAATGCATGTTTGCTAATTCAAGGCAGTTCTCCTTTGAGCTATTAACAGCCCAGTCTAAATTGTTCACTATTTATGGTGCTGGCAGTTTAGCCTAGAGGTTAGAGTAATGAGCTATAAATAAGCTTTGTACATCCAGCATTCAGACATGGGTTTGATTCCCACAACCTCCATTTCCACACTGTGTGGCTCTGATTAAGTCACTTAATCTCCCCAGTGTTCCTGGGTTGTCCCTAGAAACAAGCCCCTATGCCTAGTTGACCGTACCTGGTTACCAAAGGAAAAAATATGTATTTATTAAATTACATTTATAAACTGTAAACAAGCATTAAACTCCAGTACACAGATTCCAGATCCATGCAATAACTAATCTCCCTACTCCTAACAGAGTCCTTCTAACTACTCTATCTCTCTCTCTGTAAATCTTTTTTTTTTTTTTCCTTTTAGTTTTGAAACTGTCTGTCTGGGGGATGGAAATGTAACAGTTTTACACTAACCTTCTGCTGCACGGGAGGGAGTGCTCACGCAAACAGTGTAGCTGAGCCTCAAACTGTAAATCCTAGATACGAGATGAGCAGTCTGCGTCACATGGCCCATCCCAAAGCAGGATTACACACACACACACACACACTTAAAAACACTTTCCACTTGACACTTCCGACTACAGAAACAGCAAACAAGCTCAAAGCACCTCTTTTGTTCTATGTGTGCCTGGCAGCTGGACTTAATTAACTCCTGTCACGCTAGTTTATGCTTTCTTTTTTTGTTTGTTTGTTTAAAGGACAAGATCCTTCAGGCCAAAAAAAGTGATGGGGCAACAGGCCCCCCCCACCCTGCAGTTCATGTGTGTGCCCATAGAAATTAAATAGCTCACAGATTGCAGGTCCACTGTCCATAATCTGACACTGTAGAGGTTTAGTGTTTTACAGACATCATATAATGAGTTAATCCCTATGCTGTTGAAAGAAATAGAATACATCTATTAGACTGAGCAGAACAGATGATAGAAACAGTAGTTTAAAAAGTTGTTGTTTTTTTATTAATAGCCTGAGAAGTTCTGAGGCACAATATAGTAGCATCCCCCCTCCCTTCAGATGTCTTTAACATAGAGCAACAAATAGCAAAAATCAGAGGGGAGTGTGCTGCTTTGCAGCTGTGGAGGAATACTTCCAAATGTCTAAAAAGGGAGTTCCATGAAAAGCTGCTTTAGAACTACAATCTGATCAATGGCAGAAGGGCTGTAGGCTCTGCCCACAGCCCTAAAAATGAAATTGAACTCAGTGCAGTTTGTTTGATCTAGACCAACTGTGGACATGTTTTATTGTAGCTTGCCAAGTGAAAGGGTCAATTTTTGTGTCTAGATCTGTGCTCCAGTCCATCTTTGTCTTCATATCTACAGTATAATGGGAGTGGAGCCCATAAATAGTTTATATAGGGCCACAAGTGGTATATTGCAAGGCAGAGGCCTGCATATAATTTCTTCAACTGGGGCCATACGTGGCACATTGGTAGAGAGGTATTGTTCAATTCTCACATAGCACTGTATGCCTAAGATCAGTAAATGATTTAAGATATAGATGCCCTACAGATGCAATGCCAGCCTTATACCAGTGAAGCAGTTTGATAGTGAAAAACGTATTCTTGCAGACCTTTAAACCCCATTTGGAAAATGGGTGTGTCACGTACTACACCCTGATTGGCTCAGACAGCCAACGAGTTGGTTGAGTATCAGGCATCAAAGACACTGAAATAATAAGTCCAAGTCTCCATCTGGTTGTTTACCCATACTACTGTACCATGGAATTCTAGGCATCTTCCTGGCCACCATTTTTAACTGTCACTCAGTGAGATCCAAGTTACAAGCCCCCCCACCCCGGCTTTCCTCTTCACACTCCCTCCTTGCAGTTCTAAATTAAAAAATTAACTTTTTATTCAACATTGCACTGTTACTAACACCATCAATCCTCCTGTCAGCTCACCTGCTCATCATCGTGACCACCTCCACAGCTGCTGGCTCTGGTTCCCTGGTTCACTTCAACCCACCTCAGAAAGTAATATCTTTATTTTTTAAAACAATAATCATGTTATGGAACTGTACGGCCACTTTGCTTTTACATTCTGCCATGCTCAGTCATACCACATCTGTCAGCTGACCCTGTTTCACCTGATTCCATTCCCGGCTGCAATGTAGTATTCAACTGCTGGCTCCATTCCCTGATTAACACACTTCAAAGAGTAGGCATTTTAAAAAAAGCAGACCTAGTGTATATTACTTCTGCTGCTGTTTTAGTTCTCCCGAGTCCTTACTCTCTTTTGATTCTGGCACTGGCAATACTGCTCATGCTGCCATTCCTCATGTTGCTGTCAAACTGCCTTCCTAACTGGTTATAAAAAACAAAACAAAAACAAATGCTGCTTGTTAGAATTACTTCAGCACATTCACTGATCACCAGACAGTGCCTCCAGTGCAAGAAGTGCACTGCTTGGGGGGGAGCAAATAAGAAAGACACACTACAAAAGTGGGAAAAAAAGTCTGTGAAGCACAGCAGTGCCCTCTACTGGTGAGCATGCCAGTAGAGGGACTACTTTACAAAAAAATGGATTTACTGTTAATTTTTAATCATTTTAAGTGTTTGTTTTTTGTAGTTTGCAATATTTAATTAAAATGTTACCAGTAACCCATTTTCTAAGTGCAAGAATACCCTCCAGGGTGGGTGGTATGGGCTATACCGGACCTTTCAGAGGCCATAAGGCCCTCTGCCTGCAATGTCGAGCCTTATTATGCCCCGGGGCAGTCCATATAGCCTAATACTGCCCACCTCATCAGGTATTATTGCTTACATGCAGCGTTATATTGGGGGATAATCCCTTATGGTGTCCAATAAATTTATGGGCTCCCATCTAAATGCATGTTAGTTGATATGTAAAGGGGTTTTTACTCTTACTCTTAAGGGGGAGAGTTTGATTTAGGCATGGAGCTAGATAGCCCCATAACAGTCCCCCCGGAATATGTTCTGTGTCTAAGCTTCTAGGCTAGAACCTTAGTTAGGTTAGTCTCTTTTAAAAATGCTAGTTGTGATGCCACATAGTAATACATAAAGTGGGGTAATGCCAATCCACCCTCTTTTAGGGGGAGTTGTAAGATGGTTCTTTTATAAGGGCAGCCTTCCCACAGACATTTGGGCAATACAGTCATTTTGACTGTGTTAACTCGGCCTACGAGGCTGATAGGCAACCCTTCCCAGCATTCACAATCTTTCTTAATGTTGGTAAATATAGAGAGGTAATTTATTTTATTTAACTGGGAGATCTTATTTGGAATGTTTATGCCCAGATATTTTAGAGAAGTGACCAATTTCATGTTTAACAGGCTGCTGCCCAGGTAGTTTGTGTCCCCCCTTTCCAGAGCTATTACCTCACTTTTTGCCCAGTTAATGTTATGGCTTGTAGTTGCTCCATATTCCTTAAGGAGTGTATGAAATACAGGTTTATCTTGCTTTAGGAAGTGAAGGAACACCTGCAAATTGTCTGCAGATAGGGCAACTTTATTGTGCCCTCCCCATCTGCAACCCCTCGATATGATTTTCTTGTCTTATGGCAGCAGCCAACTGCTCCAATGACATTACATATAGAAGTGGAGACAAGAGACACCCCTGTCTAGTGCCCCTGGACAGTTGAAATGGTCTTGTTAGGCTGCCATTGACAAGGATTTGAGAAATGGGCTGGTTGCACAGGGCCCAATTCACAGAAGGGGCTTAGAGTGTTGCAAGCCATGCCAAACAACAGCCTACACCGAAGCCAGGTGCGCCAGGGATCCTGGTTGATTCAGATACAGGAGGGATCCCGGTGTCTTTGCTTCTGACAGTGGATTCAATGCCCAACACTGCCTTGTGCTAAATACCTTAAATTGGCTACTCCCTGACCTCAAGGCTAATCTAACTCGTGCCATGCTTGTTAAAAAACTCTTGTAACCTGGAGTCCCTGCTTACCTAACAAATCAAATCTCGCTTGTTGATCTGTCCACATCCCACTCTGCTTTTAACAAAAACATTGCATTCCCTCTGTTTCATATTAACATGGGACAACACTTCTGTAGTTACTGAGCTGCCTTAATATGGAACTCTTTACCCCACCTATAAACAAATCCTCCACATTGGCAGCCTTCACTAAGATTTTAAAAATTCATTACTCTTCATCCTATGCCTGCAAATGCTTCCACTAAGTCCTCTCTCTCTTCACTCTTATTCACCCTAACAACATGGTATTTGTTTTATTATCTCCCCAGCTTTTATACCTCTTGTGTGTTCGATGACTGCAACCTTAGCACTGCCTCCTCCCCCTCATTGTACATTGGAAGTTTTCCCTGTGTATACTGTATAGTATTTCATTACAACCCGTGTCTGCTATTTTGTATCATTTCTGTATTAAGAATTAAAGATTGTAAGTGGCAAGAGGTTTATTGACAATTGATGTTTAAGGGTTCAGTCTGGTTGGGGCTAAGCAGACCTTGAGGTTTTAGCCAAGGATCTGTAAGGCTACATACTGAGGAACATGGTGTACGTGGGGCACAGGGGATGGGGAGGACCAGGTTAAGAGGGAATACAGTGGCAGGTGGTGGCAAGGTCAGCGGGGGGCACAACAGGGGAGGGGCCAGTGGCAGAATAAGGGGGGAGGTGAACAGGGTAGAAGAGGAAGTGGTGGAGGGAGGATAGTGGGGTGTAATAACTGTGGAGCAGCTGTGTTCATGAGCACCTTATGGAGGTTGGGAGAGTGCCCAATTTGCCAGACACTGGGGAGGCTGGAGGCACAGCTGGCAAGGCTAAAAAGTGAAGTTTTTTAGACAAATAGGGATATGGAAAAGAAAGCTACTGGAAGTGTCCAGGAAGACAGGAGGCATGAGGACAACAGGATGACTGGGTGGAGACAGCAGGCCATGCTAGGGGCCGGGGGACAGGGTACCAGGATAGGAGGCAAAGGTACAGTGAATAAGAGTGGAAATCAAAGAGGGGATACATACACATTAGTCACAAATAGGTATTCGATCTTCATGGAGATGATGGGGTAGGAGGAGGAAGTCTTAGAGTACAGGGAGCAGGACCAGGGTGGGTGGACCATGGCCAGAGAGGACCCTGCCAGGAGGGTGCAAGAAGAGAGCACCAGTGGGAGTACTCTGGAGCTAAGTAAGAAGAAGGTGGAGAAACCAAGGGAAATGGGGGGGTAAAATACTGGAAAAGGGAAGGGAAGAGGGGAGGATCTATCCAGGTATGGAGGGAGCACAGGGAAGCCACTTGGGAGTGAAACATAACAATCAGGGTAAGGGGGGATACATATGCAGCAAGGGCAGGGAGGGAGTCGCATGCTGGGGCAAGCAAGCAGAGAGGCTGGGGCAGATGCATCAGGGGGAAGGGTGGAAGTGAACAGTGAAAGCAAAAGAGAAGGCACTGAGAACACTGTGGCTGAAGTGGAATCGGTGGGGCAGGGGTGGTAGGAGGGCAGGGAGTCAATGAAGATATGGACAAAGTGGTTGAGGGGGCATGCAGTAAGGACGAGGGACCAGGAGGAGGGAAGAATGATCAGGGTAAGGAGCCAGGGGGGATAGCTATGATGGGGAGGGTAGACAACACATGGGCAACAAGGGGGGAAGGCAATGTCACAGACAAGCTAGAATGATGAGGGGGTCAAGGTGCTACTGGTTGGTGACTCAGTCTTAAAGGGGAACAAGTGGGGTGGCAGAAAAAGAGGGATATAGGTTGAATGCTCGCCTGGGATGACTTCATCAGAGGTTGTGTACCATATTCCCTCATGTGGTGGTGACCAGGGCAGGAATTCACATCTAGTGTTCCACTTGGGGACTAATGACCTGGCAGGTAGTATGGAGGTACAAGCAAGATTTGGAGCCCTAGCTAGGTTCTGCAGGAGGTAAACTTCAAATCTCTAACCTTCTCACAGGTATTGCAGGTTCTGAGAGCCAGTACTGAGGGGAAGCAAAGGATAAAGTGACTTAACAGCTGGCTAGCAGGATGGTGTGTGCACATGTGGTATGGGATGATAGAGAACTGAGGGACAACTTGGGAAGATGAAAGCCTCTTTTCAGTGGACAGGTTACACCTCAACAGAGAGGGGGCTGTCATACTGAAGTGTTGGATGGGGAAGTTTTTTGGAAAAGAATTTAATTTAATTTAGACTTAGCGGGAGAAGGGGAGGACTGGATGTATATCCACACCATACCACGAATGAGTTGGGAGACCCTAGGTCCCCCCAAGGAAAGACTGATGAATAAGGTGCTGGCAGGCAGGGGGGAACAAGGGAGGGGGAAAGCTGGTGGATAGGGTTGGTGGTGAATGCCAGGAGTCTGGCATATAAGATGGAGGAACCAATGGCCATTATTATGCATGACAAGTTAGACATCATAGAGATAACTGAGACTTGGTGGATGGAACTCCACACATGGGAGACAGCTATACTGGGCTTCTGACTGTTTAGGAAGGACAAGAAGGGGGGGTAGCCATTTACATCAAAGAGGACATACAGGCATCGGAGGGACAGGAGGGCGACGGGACTACTGGAACTTCTATGGGTGAAGCTATGCAGGCGGGCGGAGGAATACTTGACACTGGGAGTTGTATATAGATGACTGTCTAAGGGAGAAGATCAGGACAGGGTGATGTTGCAGGATATTGATAGGATGGCTCTCAAAGGAGATACATTGCTGGTAGAGGACCTAGCTTACCAGATGTAGAATAGACCATCCCCGAAGCAGCTTCAGCAAGAAGTAGGGAGATAGTGGACAGACTAAGTGGGGTGTTCCTGAAACAGCTGGTCAGGGAGCCTACCAGGGGGAGCAACCTGTCAGATGTGGTATTGATGAATGGGGAGAATATGGAGGAGGTGGTGGTAGGAGAAAAACTAGGGAAAAGTGACCACAGGACTGTCAGGTTCAAGGTGAGAGCAGGGAGGATGGGGTTCTGTATCAGCACAATGGTGCAGGACTTTAGGCGGGCAGACTTCAACAAATTAAAAAGTCTGGTGAGGGAGGTGATGGAAGGTTTAGAGGATATAAGTGATGCAGATGAACTATGGGTACCTATCAGGGACCAGATCCAGAAGGCCACACAGGCATCCATCAAAAGTGTCAGGAAGAGGACGAGAACCAGGAAGCCTCTTTGGTTCAGTAGGGATGTAGCAAGGGTGGTAGAGAGTATGTGGGGGGCATTTGGGAGATACAAGAGTACTCAGTGGGGGGGATACGGAGGCTTACAGGGAGGTAAGGAGACTAGCGAGAAAGGTCATCAGGAGGGCTAAGGCAGACACGGAAGTAAGGATAGTGAAACAGGCCAGGAGAAGGAAAAAGACATTATTTAGGATTGTTCACTTGGGAACATAAGCAGGAGGCTGGTAAGGACAGAGGTCTGGGGTTATATTCTGTTTTAACAGAAATATTTGAATAGTTTTGTAAGTGAAATTAGTTCTATGTGTTAAAAATTATTACCTTGAGTTAGAAGGAGGCTTGGGAACAGTTGTTTGGCAGTGATAATTAAAGTGAAATTTAAATGTGTTGTTTGCCTGGTGTTAGGGGGAGGGGACATTAACAGGAATTACCTTGTCTTTAACAGGAATTACCTTGGCTTTCATTGTTCACTTGGGAACATAAGCAGGAGGCTGGTAAGGACAGAGGTCTGGGGTTATAATCTGTTGTAATTGAAATATTTGAATAGTTTTGTAAGTGAAATTAGTTCTATGTGTTAAAAATTATTACCTTGATTTAGAACTTTCTTAAATACTGAAAAGCCACTGGGGGTTGGGATTGAAGGGCTGAGTATTTCTGTTTGGGACTGAAATTCAAAGCAACAGGAGCTGGTGGGCCTGTGACATCACACGGTACCTGATGTCTGCATACACACACTGTTAGTGGGACTGAACACACACACTGGACTGTATGTGTTTGTGAGACTTGGGAACTTTATTGGTGAGGTTGAAATTGGGTTTGTAAATAACCGCAGTCAGTATAGAGAGAAACTGTATTCCAGGGGAAAGGGACTGAGAAAAGGGGGTGTGCCATTATAAACAGAGGGGGATAAACAGGGTGGCCATATTCCACCATGGCAGGCATCTTTGGAAGGGTTGTAGGCTGCACAGGCTGTGGGATGGCAATAATTTTCAATTGGGCCTGGAGAGAGGGAGGGAGGCTGTCCACTCTGTAGACAGCTATCTTGTATCAGGAGTGAGGTATATTGGTTAAGGAGTAAGCTGGGGGAGCTGGGGGGTGTCCAAGGATAAGAAGTGTGAATATGGGCAGCAGAAGGGTGGGGCTGAGGGGAGGCTGGGGCAATGCTCTGAAATTACAGGACATTATGTTACAACAAGCAGGAGGGGGGATATTAGGGACAGAGGACCCTTAGATAGGGATGTTGATGCTAAGGGGAAAGCGTATGGGGTGAACATTCTGAATACAAAGAGAGTGGAGGGGGAAGAGTCAGGAGGAGCTGTTGTGAAGAAGCCTAAAACAGCAGACTGTGGGAAGGGAGCTCCTAAGGTGAACAGAGCAAGAGGGGAAGAAGAGGGGCAGTTTAGAGGTGCAGTCAGGGAAACTCGGGTTACTTGATGGAGGATGACATAGAGTGTCACAATAAATTTGAGCTACTAAGCAACCTAGAGGGGGAGGAAAGGGTTGGTAGAAATGAGGAAACTTATACAGAGGCCGAGGGGAGGGAGTCGGATACCCATAGGGCATCACAGACCGGCAATGGAAAGGATAGAAATAGTCCCAGAGGGAGAAGGGGAAACATAAATGTTAAGCAAATGGGAGAGATGCAACATATTGCAGACATGAGGGAGGAGAGCATGATTGGAGAGAAACTGGGAGACAAGGAGGTGGGAGTGGAGCCCCCCTTCAGCAGGGGAGTCAGTACCAAGGATGGGGCCCTAGCTAAAGGGGACCCACAGAGAGTCTCTGGAGGCAGGGGTACTATTACAAGGGGGGAGGATGGCGGTGTGGGAGTAGGGGAAACCATCAGGACCAGGATAAATTGTTCAGATAAGAGAGGGTTAAAGGGGACACCTATTCAGAGGGGGTTTGAGTTAAGTGGGCAAAATAACGAGGGAGGCAGAAAGGGGAAGGTGACAAGGGGGTCTCTAATAAGGCAGGAAGACTCCCATGGAATTGAGATCATGAATAAGAGGGGGAAGGGGGGCTGAGAGGGCATAGTGGAGGTAACCATAAGGATGATGGCAGTGTTAAGGTTCTGTTATTGGGAGACTCGAGGATTAGGGGTATCCAGTGGGAGGGACAGGGGGGTGGATGCCATAGCCAGGTGAAGGTAGTGAGTATCTCTGGGCTGACAGTGCACAGAGCAAAGTTCATGGTGTATGAAATGGTTAGGGATTGTGGAGGGAAACCGGATTTCCTGGTGCATTTGGGAACTAATGATCTAGAGGGAAATAGCGTTTTGGAAATCCAAGCAAGATTCCAAGCATTTGCCAGAGTCTGTCAGGATAATGGATGCAACATTTCCTTTTTGGAGATATTACCAGTACCAAAGGCTTCAGTGGAGAAAAAAATGAAGCTCACAGAGGTTAATGACTGGCTCAGGAAGTGGGGTGAAGAGAGTGGGTTGGGGGTGTTAGGGAACTGGAATGGCGTTTGGGAGGATAAGGGACTATATGCCAAAGACAGGCTTCATCTTGCCCCATTAGGGAAGGAAAGTCCTTAAACAGGGGATGGCTGACTACATTCAAGAAAGGTGGGGTTTAAACTTGTGAGGGGAGGGAAGGATAAGGGAGGGGCTGACCAGAAGCCCTCTCCTCCAGATGAGGGGAATAGCCTTCAAGCCCAAGGGGGGGAGGTGGAAACAGACTGGGGGTGGAGGTTTCAGGAGGAGCAGAAGGAGGATGGAAGTATAAGGAATCTGGGTGGGGTTCGACAAAGAGGATCAGGGATAAGGGGTGAGAGTTGGTGTTAGTAAATGCCAGGAGCTTGGGAAACAAGTTGCCAGAGTTCCAGGCCATGCTGTTCGGGGGGGGGGGGTGGATGTGGCGGCGGTCATTGAGACGTGGGACAACAAAAACCATGACTGGGACCTAAACGTATAGGGGTACACTATGCTTAGGAAGGAAAGAAAGGAGGGCAGAGGGGGTGGAGTGGCTATGTTCATTAGAGATGACATAGAAATTGCTAGGGTAGAAGAGGCAGAGGGAAACGTGGAGGCCTTATGGGTCAACTTACGATCCCCAGCAAGCGATAAGGTCAAGTTGGGTGTAGTATATAGGCCTCACGGGATGAGTGATGTTCTAGAGGATGGGTTGCTGGACAACATCATTGCCCAGTGTGGACCAAAAGGGGAAGGAGTGGTGATGATGGGGACCTTAATCCAGGTACAAACTGGGGAACCATGTCCTAAGGTGGCCAAGGAGCAGAGGCTGCTGGACGGCTTCCAGGATGTGTTCTAACACAGTATGTGATGGAGCCCACAAGGGAGGGCATGTCCTGACATGGTTCTGGCAGATGGGGATCTGTAAGGACCTGGTTGTACAGGACCCCTGACTGGGAGTGACCACAATACTGTCTGGTTTCAAATAAGCATGGGGGTGAGATCTAGGACACTGGCAGTGGACTTCAGGGGGCAGACTTTGTGGGCATGGAAATATTCTCAAGGATCACTGAAGGGATTACATCAATGACAAGTGTGGAAAGGAGATGGGAGGTCATAAAACGGGACTTCATGAGGCAGTCAGGATCTGCGCTAAGTTGAACGTAAGGGAGCAAGGTCACATAAACCATGCTGGTGGTCCAGTGAGTACAGGTAGCAGTCAGAAAGAAGGCAGCCTACAAAAATATAAAACAACAAGAGGGGATAGGGATAAGGAAATGTACCATCTTGCATCTAGAAAAGTCAACCAGTATGGTGAGGGGAGCAGTCCAGTAAAAGAGCAGCGGCTGGCACGGGGGACAACAAGGAGGGAAAGGGTTCTTCGGCATTGGGAGTGGAGAAAACTAAGGGCCATCTCAGCAGATTGAGATCAAAAGGAGAGTGGGTGGAAGAGGTGAGGACCAGGCAGAGGTATTTAATGAGTACTTTGCCTCTGTGTTCACTAGGGAGGGGGATGGGATATCTACAAAGCAAAGCACGAAGGGGATAGAAGCGGCAGTGAGTGGGATCAGGGGAGCAACAGAAATGGAGCAAGAGGGAGGGAGAGGTGCCCCAGGGGTGTCACATCTGAATAAGGATAAAAAGGCCAGTAAGGTGGAGGGGACAGATGATGCTATCGCCGCCAAAAAGGTGTGGTTAGGGAGGTATCACCAGAGGGCATGGTTTGAAGTTGGAAGGTGGAAGGGAGAGGGGGAAAAAGAGGAGGAGGTTTTTCACTGAGAGGGTGGTGGACCCTTGGAATGCACTGCCTGGCAAGCTGGTTCAGAGATCCACAATGGAGGGCTTCAAGAGAGGGTGGAACAGACACAGAAAGTGGATGTATCAGATGATGGCCTGTCCCAGGGGGGTGGGGATGGATGATAAGGGTTTCTGGAGCACAAGGGATGTGAGGGCCACGGCACCCAACTAAGGATCTAAGGTTCAAGCAGACTTGATAGACTGTAAGGCCTAATCTTCTGGCAAATAGTATGTTAGTATGTTAGATACATGGGGGAGAGGAGGAAGGCTGGCCAGGGGATTGAAAGGCTGAGGGGAGGGAGACAAGCACTTGGAGGAGGACGAGGAGAAGGCAGAAAACCTAAACAGATATTTCTGCTTTGTATTTACGGAGGAAAGGAGTGGTAGAGGGCCGGAGCTGGAAAGGAGGGGGAGCATGGGGATGGTATAGGATCCCTTCATCATGGAGAGAGTTAAGGAGGAATTAACCTGGGTGAAGGTGGACAAGGCCATGGGGCCAGATGGCCAGCACCCAAGGGTGATTTGGGACCTAAGAGAGGAGCTGGCTTCCCCACTGTTGTGGCTGTTCAGCCTATCCCTGGACACCAGTAGAGTGCCAGAGGACTGGAAATAGGTGACAGTGGTGCCAATACACAAGGGTAAAAGCAGGGAGCTGAGGAAAAACTACCGCCCCGTCAGCCTGACTGCTGTGGTGGGGAAGGTAATGGAGGCACTTATAGGTGAAAGGGTAATGAAGTACCTGGAAGGGAACGGACTTCTGGATGACAGACAGCACGGGTTCACTAGGATCAAGTCATGCCAGTCCAATTTGATCACATTTTTCGACTGGATGATGCAGGTAGTGGACAATGGGGGAGCGATGAACATGGCCTATCTGGATTTCAGTAAGGCCTTCAACACCTACCTCATAGGAAGCTGGTTAACAAATTGGCTAGCATAGGGGTAGGGGCCAAAATAACAAGATGGCTTGAAAACTGGTTGGTGGATAAGAGTCAGCGGGTGGTGGTGAATGGTGTGTACTCAGGGATCGGGCAGCTGAGGAGTGGAGTTCCCCAGGAATCAGTGTTGGGACCTCTCCTGTTCAATATCTATGTACTAGACATTGCAGATGGACTGTCAGAGAGGGCAGCCCTCTTTGCGGATGACATGAAAATCTGTAACAGAGTTGACTCCCCTGAGGGGGTGGAGGACATGAGAAGGGACCTGAGATTACTGGAGGAGTAGGTGGAGACCTGACAGCTAAAATTCAATATAAAGAAGTGTGCTGTTATGCACATGGGGGCACGTGAACCAAAGAGCTGAGTACATACTGGGTGGGGAGAGAGTCAGGGTATCAGAGGATGAGAGGGATCTGGGGGTAACAGTTTCTAGCAACCTCAAGGTGGGAAAGCAATGCTCAAGGGTGGTGGGGATGGCTTTCAGGAAAGTATCAGCAGGGGGATCATCAGCAGGTGTAGGGAGGTCCTGGTGCCCCTGTATCAAGTCCTGGTGAGGCCATGCCTCAAGTACGGTGTCCAGTTTTGGTGGCCTTACCTGCGCAAAGATATAGATTTGATCAAAAGGATCCAGTGAAGGGCAACCAAGATGGTGCAGGGGATGGAGGGCAAGCCATATGAACAGAGGTGCAAGGGGTTGGGACTACATACAATGGAGAGCGGGGGGTGACATGATTGAGACCTTTAAATATACCAAAGGGATGAACAAGGAAGCAGTATAGCACAGTGGTTTAAGGCTCTGAGCTGCAAATCTGGAGACCTGGGTTTGAATCCCACAGCCCCCACTTTCATACTGTGTAACCCTGAGCAAGTCACTTAACTTCCTTGTACTCCCAGGTCGCATCTATAACAAGGTTCCAGCTTAGTGTGTCTCTCCTGCTAAAAAACACAAAAAAACAAGGGAGGCCCAGGGAAGTTATTCCACATGAAGGAAGAAAATAAGAGGGCATGGACTGAGACTCCAGAGGGGCATTTCAAGAGCAATGTGAGAGGTAAATTTTTCATGGAGAGGGTGGTGGTGAACTGGAATAGACTTCCAGAGGAGGTGATGAATTCAGAGACTGTAGATGGATTTAAGTCCACTTGGGACAGACACATGGGGTTAAGGGGAAGAGGGGGTGTCTAAAGATATGGCAGGTTGGAGTAAGGAGGCAAGGGGCAGACTAGATGGGCCGGGAGTTCCTTTTCTGCCATCACCTTCTGTGATTCTGTGAATCTGAACCATGATGTATCTGAACCATGATGTATTACCTCCTGAGCCTGTGTCTTATCTATTGAGTACTACCTCCTGTGTCAATGTATTACCTCCTATGTCTGTGCTTTTGCACCCGGATCGTGCCTGAAAAAGGCATTTGTTGTCAGTGCACTCACCCGGTCAATAAAGTTCAATAAATAAATAAATGAGTAAGCTGGGCAGTAAGATTTGTGAAGCCAACTTTTACTTCTTTTGGAGGTTCGCAATTAGAGTAGGGAGTGCAGCGATTATAGCTGCTCTTGTGTCCATAGGTGCTCCCGACTCTACTGTCATAGCCTGAGCTCTGGTGCAGGCACCAGTGGTAAGGGAAGTTGGCTTCAGTGCTCCTTCAAACTAGAAGGTAGCCTGTTTTATCAGCAGTTTTGGAGTAGCTACTAAAGTTAATGTATCTCTGGAGTTAAAATAGGATCAAAAAGAAAAGCTATTTATTTGATTTTTTTGGTATTTGTTTGGTGCTGTGTGGGAGACCATTTAGCTTGCATCCTCTATGCTCTGCAGTAATGCTATGCCCCTCCCTTGCCCCGGGCTGTTGTGCTATACACATCCTTCCTTGCTCTTTTGTGCTTCACCTCCCATCCATACTTCTCTCTCATCATTCACCTATCTAAGCAAGTCACCTTCTTTCCCTTCACCAGAAGCAAACCCTATTCATCGTAGGCTGTTTGTTAACTAGGATCTGCAGCTTATCCTGCAGGTAGGGAAATGAGCAGACTAAGTGGGCCAAGCGGTCCTTATCTGCCATCAAAGTCTATGTTTCTATGTTTCCTGTACTTCAAGGGCTATCTTTGTGGGCTTTGCTAGGCTAGCAGCCCTGGATTTCATTGTGTTCACAGGGTAACTTGTGGCTGGGGCCCTTGTTGAGCAGGGGTCCTTTTAGCCATGCAGATCTACTTGGCGACACCACTTGGCAATCTCATTATCCCATTATCACCTTGAGAATAGGTATCTTAACACAGAGCTCCTATTAGCCATGCAGACTAATTTGAGAACACTTCATGGTGCAGTATTTATGACTTCCTACTTCTTGAGCACAGAACCTTCTCTTTGTGGGAGCCATTTTAGCTATGTAGATTGATTCAGTGACACCACTTGGTCACTTGGTGTTTTTCTTTGCTGTGTCATTCACCTTTTGGGGCAGGAATCTTGCCTGGTATCCCTTTGGACATGAAGATTGACTCCACAGCACCTCTTGAAACAATCCTCCCATCATCTGCCTATGTCCCATCTGATCTCATTCTGTATTCCCCTACTTTATGTCACCCATCATCATCTTTATCAATCCTGGATTATGCCTCCTGTTAGACCAGAAGTCAGGAGTAGTTGCTACTCTCCACACCTCCATGCCTTGAGGGTAGGGTCCTCTTCACCAGTGGAGAGGACCTCTTTGGGATTCCAGATTGACTTGGCAGCACCTCATGGCATTATCCCATTGGAGGTATAAAGCAACAGCCTTCCCATCCAAAACTACTCCATAAATTGGAAAATTCAGCAGTGGTCAGAGCTGTCATAGAAAACACCTCAAGTCAAGAGGAATAATGACCAAGGCCTTCGTTCCCTCTCAGATTACCTCCATGGGAGGGGGAGTCCTCTCTTCTGTGCTGCAGGTCACAATAATGTATTTATTTATTTAGCTTCTATTGGCCAGGTAAACATACTAGACAAGCACAATGAATACAGTGAATATATACAAACAACAGAATGACAGGTTAGTAAATACATAGGCAGTAAGTAGAAAATGTTCTAATAACAAGTAACAATAAACATAAACCAGGTACAAACTTGAGTTGGGTATGGATTACAGAAACAATCTGCGGTAAATGACACAAGATAACTTAACCCCAGCAACAGAACAGTGAGTTGAATATTGATTAAATGATAATGTTTCCACTGAGAGTTAGAGCTGGATGGTAATCCTACATTTTTCCAACCTGCATCATTCCTCTCTCCTTATGGGAAGTAAAGGCTTGTCAGTTCATTTGACTGCTTTCCTGGGCCTTTTTCCCTATGTTTGGTCTAAAGGGACCTGATTCCCTATGACACCTCTAGATGGTTCCTGTCTCTTTTTGGCATCCTGGACAGGTGGTAGTCCCTATATCAGGGACATAGAACACATAAATCAAAGTTATAATTATGTTGCACAAGCATTCTACATACAGTACTAATTTTATTTATTTATTTATTAATTAAAGCATTTCACCAAGAAAGACATACTGAGCTTTGAATTAGCTCATTTCCAGATGCATCCTGGGGGGAAGGGGGAAGGGTATTGACACAAGAATAACAGTGTATACACAGTACAATACAGTGAACTGTAGTTTCGCTTGTTACGATAAACAGTTATTTACAGTATTTACAATCATATACAGATAAGATACAAGGTAATAGTGCAGCTGATTCCTCATGGGTAGTTGAAGAACACACAGAACCCAAGACAGCATGGATTCACAGTGGGAAGGTCATGTCAGATGAATCTAATAGATTTCTTTGACTAGGTGACCAAAGTAGTAGACCAGGGAGGGGCTGTGGACATGGCTTACCTAGACTTTAGCAAGGCATTTGACACAGTCTCACACAAAAGATTAATAAACAAGTTAGCCAGCTGTTGCTGTGGGTCCCAGGGTGGTAGCCTGGGTAAAAAATTAGTTGGACAACAGGACACAGAGGGTAATAGAAAATGGACTCCACTCCAAAGAAAGGAGGGTTACTAGCTGGGTACCACAGGGTTCAGTACTGGGGACGGTCCTCTTTAATGTCAATCTAAGTGAAATGGAATTTTGTAAAGGTGCCCTGAGCTTGGGAAGGGCGCCTTATAGAAATAAATTTTACATTACATTACATTGCGGACGGACTGGAAGGAAAAGTATGCCTCTTTACAGATGACACAAAGATCTGCAACAGAGTTGATACACAAGGAGGAGGGGTGGAAAGGATGAGAAGGGACTTCGCTAGGTTGGCAGAATGGTCAAAAGTATGGCAGCTTAGATTCGATGCAAAGAAGTGAAAGTAATACATCTGGGAAACAAAAACCCAGGAGAAGAGTACACAGTGGAGGAGGGGTACTAAAAGCAATAAAAATGGAAAGGAACCTGATGGGTAGTCATATCAGATAACCTAAAGGTAAGCAAGCAATGTGAGAAGTCAGTAAGGAGGCCTGGGGGGATACTGGGATGCATAGGGAGAGGCATCACCAGTAGAAAACAGGAAGTTGTTATCCCTCTGTACAGACAGTTGGTAAGATCACACAATCACAGAATCACAGAAGCTTGACGGCAAAAAAGGACCATACCAGCCCATCTAGTCTGCCCTTTTTCCACCTACAACCCCTTTCCTGCCAGCCCCCACCCTCCCTGTGATACACAGCCCCATATGCTTGTCCCGTGCCCTCTTGAATTCTTCCACCAATTTAGCCCCCACCATGCCATCTGGTAGTCTGTTTCAGGGCTCCACCACCCTTTCCATGCTGAAACACCCTCTCACATTGCCCCTGTGTCTTTTTCCTTTCAGTCTGAGGCTGTGCCCTCAAGTTTTGATCCCCTCCTTCCTCTTAGGTAAACCCTCTTCTCCCACTTTATTGAACCCCTTTACATATTTAAGTTTTAATCATGTCTTCCCTTTCCCTCCTTGTCTCCAGCATGTACAGATCCAGCTCCTTACACCTCTCATCATATGACTTTCCCTGCATACCCTGCACCATCTTGGCTGCCCTTTTCTGAACCTTCTAGATCCATTTTGAATACTGCATGCAGTTCTAGAGACCTCATCCATGTTATGACATAGACATGATGGAGGAAGCCCAGAGGAGAGCAACTAAAATAGTGCAGGTTATGTACCAGAAACCATACAAAGAGATACTAAAGGAGCTTAATATTTATACCCTTGAGGAAAGGAGGAAGAGGGGTGACATGATAGAAACGTTCAAGTACCTCAAGGGAATCAACAAAGTCCAAGATGGTAGCATAATTCAGAAAAAGAGATGTGTAAGACAAGTGGGCACAATTTGAAGATAGAGGGGGGTGGCTCAGGGGCACCATGAGAAAGTATTGTTTCATGGGGGGGTGGACACATGGAACGGCCTTCCTGAGGAGGTTGTGGGGTCAAAAACAGTGGAGGAATTCAAGAATACATGGGACAGAAATAAGGCAATTATAGTGGGGGGTAGGAGGAAGTACGCTGTTGGTTAAATAGGATCTGCTGCTTATCCAATAGATAAGGAAATGGGTAGACTGGGTGGGCCAAGTGGTCCTTATGTGCCATCAAAGTCTATGTTTCTATGTGAGTAGAGGCCCAATGCAGTGCAACTGATAAGAGGATTTAGTCAGGGGTCGGGGTGAAGGGTGTGGATTGGGGGCAGGTAAGGATGGGGACATGGGGAGGGAGAGAGAAAGGAGACAAGTGGGAGTGGGAATGAGGGGAAAGAGTGTGGAAGGGTGGAGAGGGGCAGAGGAGGGAGGGTTGGGAGCAGGTCAAGGAGGGGAAAATAGGGGAAGGGAAGTGAGGAGAAGGGATAAGGGAATAATGGGGAGAGGAGATAAGGGGGAAGGGGAGAGAGGAAAGTGAGGAAAAAATACATACCAGACAACTTCATTTGCTTTCCACCATCATTCCACTCCTAGTAAACCCTGCCAGACTTTCTTTCCTAAGAATTACTACATAAGGATCCCAATGGTCTATTGAAACTACATATTTTGAGTCAGGATATTGCATATTGAATCTATACAACATCAGTTTACTGGTTATTATCTTTCAGTGTTTTTGCAGGCAAAAACTGCAAAAGCAAGAAAGAGTAGAGGTTGCAGAAGGTGAGAATTAAATGTTCGTAACATGACTAAGGGCATCAGATCAATGAAAATTAAGTTGCAAACTTTTGCTATACAAAAAGACATACAGTAACTAATATATATGATGCCTGGGAATACACAGCATTAAAACAGGTCAAACCTAGCACTGAAATGGAAAAACACTTATTGTTCTGTGATAAAATACTGTAGAACATAGGAAAGCACTGACTGAATTAAGATTTGGGATTTTAACCAATATACGGGAAGCTGGCCCTTTAAGAGTTAAAGCTATACCTTATTTATTTATTTATTTATAAAACAAATAAACAAAACAAAACAATGTAAAAAAACTGCTATGGTTCTCAAAGGAGGTGGCAGGGGAGGTTAGGGAGAAAAAGACAGCATTCAGGAAGTACAACGAATTACAGAAGGAGCAGGACAGAGAACTGTATCAGATAAAGCAGAAGGAAGTGGGGAAGGCAGTCAGAACAGCAAAGGCCTAAACAGAGGAAAAGACAGCCAACTCAGTTAAGAAGGTGGATAAAATATTTTATAGGCACATCAGGGAGTGAAGGAAGACCAAGGGAGGGATAGTGAGGCTTAATAAAGGGGAAGGTGGGCGGGCAAAGGGTGACTGTGAAAAGCCAGAGATACTAAGCAAATATTTTTGCTCAGTATTCACAAATGAAGAGGGGGAGTTACCTAAACCAAACAATAGCAACACGCTGGATAGGGGGGTTGATGCCAGCCCATTCACAGAAGAAAGAGTTCTGAATGAACTCTTAAAACTGAAGTTGGACAAAGCAATGGGGCCTGATGGGATTCATCCCAGAATTCTAAAAGAACTAAGGGTAGAACTAGTGACACCACTGACTACCCTCTTTAAAAAATCATGGGAAGATGGGGTAGTACCTGACGACTGGAGGAGGGCAGGTGTTATTCCACTTCATGAAAGTGGGAGCAGGGCAAAGGCAGGAAACTACAGACCTGTTAGTTTGACCTCAGAATAGGGAAAGTGATGGAATCACTTCTGAAGGGTTCAGTACTGGGTCCAGTCCTTTTTAATGTCTTTATAAGTGACATTGCAGAGGGACTGGAAGGAAAAGTATGCCTCTTTGTAGATGACACAAAGATCTGCAACAGGGTTGATACACAAGGAGGAGTGAAAAGGATGAGAAGGGACTTGGCAAGGTTGGAGGAATGGTCAGAAGTATGGCAGCTTGGATTCAATGCAAAGAAGTGCAAAATAATGCACCTGGGAAACAAAAACCCAGGGGAAGATTTCACAATGGGGGGGAGGTATTAACGACAACAAAAATGGAAAGGAACCTGGTGGTGATCATATCAGATGACCTAAAGGTTGGCAAGCAATGTGAGAAGGTAGGGATGGCTGGGGGGATGCTGGGATGTATAGGGAGAGGCATCACCAGCAGAAAACAGGAAGTTGTAATCCCCCTGTACAGACAGTTGGTAAGACCCCATCTGGAGTACTGCGTCCAGTTCTGGAGACCCCATCTCCGCAAGGACATAGACAGGATGGAGGCAGTTCAGAGGAGGGCAACTAAAACGGTACAGGGTCTGCAAGAGAAGCCATACGAGAGGAGACTAAAGGAGCTTAATATGTATACCCTTGAGGAAAGGAAGGAGAGGGGGGACATGATAGAAATGTTTAAATACCTCAGTGGAATCAACAAAGTCCAAGAGAGTAACATCTTTCAGAAAAAGAGATGTGCAAGAACAAGGGTACACAATTTGAAGATAGAGGGGGGACGGCTCAAGGGCAATGTGAGGAAGTATTTTTTCACAGAGAGGGTAGTGGATGCATGGAACAGCCTTCCTGAGGAGGTTGTGGGGTCTAAAACTGTGGGAGGATTCAAGAATGCATGGGACAGACATAAGGCAATATTAGTGGGAGTAGGAAGAAATAGGCTGTTGGTTAAATAGGATCTGCAGCTCACCCTCTAGGTAGGGAAATAGGCAGACTAGGTGGGCCAAGCAGTCTTTATCTGCCATCAAAATCTATGTTTCTATGTTTCTATGAAGGTAAGAATTGTTGAGTACCTAGAGGCCAGAGGCGAATAGGACCCAAGGCAGCATGGATTCACAGCGGGAAGGTCATGTCAGTTGAATCTAATAGATTTCTTTGACTGGGTGACCAAAGTAGTAGATCAGGAAGGGGCTGTGGACATGGCCCACCTAGACTTTAGCAAGGCATTTGACACAGTCCCACACAAAATATTAATAAACAGGTTAGCCAGCCCTAGAGTGGGTCCCAAGATGGTAGCCTGGGTAGAAAACTGGCTGAAGAACAGGACACAGAGGGTAATAGTAAATGGAATCCACTCTGAAGAAAGGGGGGTTGCTAGTGGGGTACCGCAGGAATCAGTACTAGGACTGGTCCTCTTCAATATCTTTATAAGTGACATTGAAGAGAGACTGGAAGGAAAAGTATGTCTCTTTGCAGATGACACAAAGATCTGCAACCGGGTTGATACACAAGGTGGGGTGGAAAGGATGAGAAGATACTTGGCAAGGTTGGAGGAATGGTCAAATGTATGGCAGCTTAGATTTAATGCTAAGAAGTGCAAAGTAATGCACCTGGGAAACAAAAACCCAGAGGAAGAGTACACAATGTGGAATGAGACACTAACAACAACAAAAATGGGAAGGGATCCAGGGGTAGTCATATCAGATAACCTAAAGGTGGGCAAGCAATGTGAGAGGGCAGTAAGGAGGGCTGGGGGGATACTGGGATGCATAGGGAGAAGCATTACCAATGGAAAACAGGAAGTTGTTATCCCTCTGTACAGACAGCTGGTGAGACCCCATCTGGAGTACTGCATGCAGTTCTGGAGACCCAGTCTTCACAAGGACATAGACAGCATGGGGGCTGTCCAGAGAAGGGCAACCAAAATGGTGTAGGATCTGCACCAGAAGACATATGAAGAAAGACTAAGGGAGCTTAAGATGTATACCCTCGAGGAAAGAAGGGTGAGGGGGGACATGATAGAAACTTTCAAATACCTCAAGGGAATCAACAAAGTCCAAGAGGGTAGCATCTTTCAGAAAAAGAGGTGTGCAAGAACAAGGGGGCACAATTTGAAGATAGAGGGGGGTGGCTCAAAGGTAATGTGAGGAAGTATTTTTTCACTGAGATGGTTGTGGATGCATGGAACGGTCATCCTGAGGAAGCTCTGGAGTCGAAAACAGTGGGGAATTCAAGAATGCATGGGACAGACATAAGGCAATGCTAGTGGGGAGTAGGAGAAAGTAGGCTGTTGATTAACAAGGATCTGCAGCTTATCCATTAGGTAGGGAAATGGGCAGACTAGGTGGGCCAAGTGGTCCTTATCTGCCATCAAATTCTGTGTTTCTATGTATTTATTTTGTTATTGATGACTTTGTTGACTGGGTAGATGCACTGGTGCAGTGAACCGTTTATAGACACGACCCGGGCCAGAGGCACCAGGTAGTACAATCATCAACAGTAACATAATAAATGCAAAGCACATAACAATGGTACAGGTAGATACAGGCCAAGTAATACAAAGAACATAAAACATAACAAGGCCAAACAGGTAGACAAAGTGTGCTACTGGTACAATGTACACAATGTATAAGGTATCTTACCATGTGCCTGTTCTGACAATAATAAATTAAGCACTTCACAGATCTTATTTGAATGTCAGGCACTTGCAGAAGATAGAAAAAATGTATTTTCCCAGTATTTAAGAACCTCACATATTTGGAAATAAAGGCTAAAATGACAAAAATATTAGCGGCTGAATCAAAAGTGAGCATATACGCTTTAGCCAGCTTTGCATATATGGTTGCTGTTAAACTGAAGATGAGAATTATATATATATGAGGTTTTACAGCCCCGATTAAAACAAGTGGACAAACTTCTGAACATATTGGGATATATAGGGGATAAGCTGGGATATGTATGATAGCGGTTCTATGAGGATCCAAGACAGGAATCCGACAGAAATTCTGTTGAACGCCCCGCCAGTGACACCGGCAGGTCGACTGCATTCTGCAGTTGGCTGCTGGTTCGCTATTGCTATTTTGTTTTCTTGGGGCTTTGCCCTGAACACCCCATGCAGGGAGCTGTGCCCCCACACCCCCCACTTAAGGATTCTCAACTCCAGTTGGAGATGATTGGGGGGGTGCAGGACCCCTGACAGATAGCACCGGGTTCCAACGGGTCTCCCACCATGTCTAAGCACTGTAGTCACTGTGGGGAACCTCGCTGGCAAAATGTCACTGCAGGGGGGGTAAACAGTTCTATGATATACATATTCCATTATTTATATATTGAGGGTACAGATGTTTTTATTGTTTTTAAAAATGTTTGGTTTGAATCAGTATGATGTACTCTGTGTTCTGTAAATGTATTTCTCTGTTATGGATTTATCATCTCTGTATGTAATAAATACATTTTATACTATACTTGGAGTCAGATATTTAAAACTTTGCCCCAGGGCTAAATTAACACTGCCCAGCATGCTAAATTAACCCGGAACCAATAGCCCGCTATATTCAAAAGGGATAGCCCCAGTGCTAAACCTGCTGAATATAGCATGCTAAAGAAGCTGGGCATATTGGGCTGGGAGTGCAGTGCAAAAATAGCCTGGAAAATAAGACAGCTCTGAATATAGCAACCAGGAAGTGCAAACCACAATAGCAGCCCAGTGCACAGAGACGTGAAGGGAGGTAGAGGTGAACCATGTTGCCAATGAGTGTTTTAGCAAAGGAGTGGATTCATTAAAGCTGCAAGCACCAGCACATGTGAAATTCTGCAGAAATGTACCATGTTTCCGAAATGTTTGTGCAGCGCAAAAAAATTTTGCACAGCGCAAACATTTGCCAGTGGGAAAAATGTACTATATTCAAAAGTGACATGCAAATTAGCCTACTTAGGCAGTCTGTGGGCAGACATCCAGATTAGCATCTCATTATGTCCCTATTTGCATGCAGTTTGCCCAGTGCAATTGCAGGGTCCCACAGCTCCACCATAGGTCAGTCTGGAAGTACAGGGGCTGGCTGGGTCTGCCCACAGCTCCACCTGTAGGTCAGTTTGGAATTACATGGTGGTAGCTGCATGCTACATTTGTACAGAACCACATAGAATACGGTGCCCCAGGGGACTACACAGCACAGGCACAGGTGGTGCTGCATACAGTTGTCAAACTGTAGTTCCGGCTACAGCGCACAGCAGACACTACAGTAACAAGGCAGCCAGGAGGGTTGATTTTGTCAAAATGGAAGAGTGCCTCAGAAAAGCACTAGCAAATAGGCAAGAAGGTGGGGTGGAGCAACAATGGGGAAACATCAAAACCGCCATCACAGAGGCAACAAGCCTTTGTGTGAAGCAAATAAATAAATCAAAATGAAAGAAAAAAACACTATGGTTCTCAAAAGAAGTGGCAGGGAAGGTTAGGGAGAAAAAGATAACATTCAGGAAGTATAAGGAAACACAGAATGAGCAGGACAGAGAACTATACCAGTTACAGCCGAAGGAAGTAGGGAAGGTAGTCAGAATAGCAGAGGCCCAAACCAAGGAAAAGATAGCCAACTCAGTTAAGAAGGGGGATAAAACCTTTTATAGGTACATTAGGGAGCAAAGAAAGGGTAAGACAGGGATATTGAGGCTGAATAGAGAGGAAGGTGGTTGGGCAGAGAGTGACAGTGAAAAAGCAGAGATACTGAACGAATACTTCTGCTCAGTATTCACAATGAAAGAGCATGGGGAGATACCTAATCCAGTCAATAGAAGCACTCTGGATAGGGGGGTTGATATTAGTCCTTTCACTGAAGAAAGGGTTCTGAAAGAACTCTTAAAATTGAAGGTGGATAAAGCAACGGGGCCTGATGGGATTCACCCCAGAATTCTAAAAGAACTAAGGGAAGAACTAGTAACACCACTGACTACCCTTTTTAATAAATCATGGGAGGATGACATGATACCTGAGGACTGGAGGAGGGTGGATGTGATTCCCCTTCACCAAAGTGGGAGCAAAACATAGGCAGGAAACTACAGACCTGTCAGTTTGACCTGAGTGGTAGAGAAAATGATAGAATCACTTCTGAAGGAAAGTACTGTTGAGAACCTAGAGGTCAGTGGGGCACAGGACCAAGGCAGCATGGATTCACAGCAGGAAGCTCATGTCAGACAAATCTAATTGATTTCTTGACTGGATGACCAAAGTAGTAGACCAGGGAGAGGCTGTGGACGTGGCCTACCAAGACTTTAGCAAGGCATTTGACACAGTCCCACACAAAAGATTAATCAATAAATTAGCCAGCCTGGGAGTGGGTCCCAGGGTGGAAGCCTGGGTGAAACACTGGCTGGACAACAGGAAACAGAGGGTAATAGTAAATGGAGTCCACAGTGAAGAAAGGGGGTCACTAGTGGGGTACCATAGTGTTCAGTACTGGGGCCAGTCCTTTTCAATGTTTTTATAAATGACATTGAAGAGGGACTGGAAGGAAAAGTATGTCTCTTTGCAGATGACACAAAGATCTGCAACAGGGCTGATACGCAAGGTGGGGTGGAAAGTATGAAATGGGACTTGGCAAGGTTGGAGGAATGGTCAAATGTATGGCAGCTTAGATTCAATGCTAAGAAGTGCAAAATAATGCACCAAGGAAACAAAAACCCAGGGGAAGAGTACACAATGGGATGAGATACTGACGACAACAAAAATGGAAAGGGACCTGGGGGTAGTCATATCAGACAACCTAAAGGTGGGCAAGCAATGTGAGAAGGCAGTAAGGAGGGCTTGGGGGATACTGGGATGCATAGGGAGAGGCATCACCGGTAGAGAACAGGAAGTTGTTGGCCCACTGTACAGACAGTTGGTAAGACGACATCTGGAGTACTGTGTACAGTTCTGGAGACCCCATCTCCGCAAAGACATAGACAGAGTGGAGGCTGTGCAGAGGAGGGCAACCAAAATTGTGCAGGGTCTGTACCAGAAGACATATAAAGAAAGACTAAAGGAGCTTAAGATGTATAACCTCGAGGAAAGGAAGGGGGGGGGCATGATAGAAACTTTCAAATACCTCAAGGGAATGAACAAAGTCCAAGAGGGTAGCATCTTTCAGAAAAAGAGATGTGCAAGAACAAGGGGGCACAATTTGAAGATAGAGAGGGGATGGATCAGAGGTAATGTGAGGAAGTCTTTCTTCACAAAGAAGGTTGTAGATGCATGGAACAGCATTCCTGAGGAGGTCACAGAGTCAAAAACAGTGGGGGAATTCAAGAATGCATGGGACAGACATAAGGCAGTTCTAGCAGGGGTAGATGGAAGTAGGCTATTTGTTAACTAGGATCTACAGCTTATCCGTTATGTAGGGAAATGGGCAGACTAGGTGGGCCAAGCAGTCCTTATCTGCCGTCAGATTCTATGTTTCTATGTTTCTAGTAGTGTGATGGACACAGCAATGCCTACAGTGTGTAGGGCATCAATGACTGCTGCACTTTACACAGTGACAGGCCCATCTTGCAGGTGTGTACCGACAGTGGACATTACTGTTATGCTGTTGTGTGACCAACAGACACTGCACCACTGGCATGGAATACTCACAGTGACATATACATGGCTGGCTGTGTGTGTTGTGGTGCCTGTACAGATGTGCGGTATGTGGCCGGGGGGGGCACATACCATCAGACAGGCACATTGGTGTTGGGGTATTCCCTACACTAGACCATTTGCACTGCGTGGACTGTCCCAGCCTTGTGGCAGCATTCAGTATGTGGTGCAGACTGGCCACCTGTACACCCTCCCTTCAACACCCTTCATGCCCCCAGTGCTGCATGTGTGTGCTGGATTCTGTTGCTGTCCACCGAAGGCTGGTCTGCAGGTGTGTGCTTTACGGACACATTGCCATGGTGTCCACTGGGTGCTGGATTACCCCCTTAATGCCTGGCATGGCTGGAACTGGTGGCAGATGATGAGAAAATAGGAGGTGCCATCTGTGTGTAGCATGTTTCTTCTATATCTGGTTTCTTTCTATGTTCAGTATTTACTGGTTAGGGTCAATAAACCACCACTGGCAAAGGCTCGCAAACTCCATTATTCACACTTGTAAATTACTGAGTTCCATGAACTATGGTTCTATGTCACGCAAAGTCACGCAAAGCTGCACAAAACTGCACAAAGCCACAAAGTCATACAAAGCAGGTTTTCCCAGATTTAAGACTACCTTTTCCTGGGGTGGTAATTTGTACCGCGCAATGTGTAGCACTAAGCTGCGCAAAAACACTTTGCGAAGCGCTAATGGACTGAAGATAGCATTGCACCTGTATTCATGTACACACTCCTTCTTTTTGGCCCTTGCATACATTATACTTTTTCCCGGCGATAATGCAGTTTGCCCACTCTATTTGATGTTTTGAATATAGCGGAACCATGCAAACCCGTCGCAAACCCTGTGCAAATGGTTTGCGCCCAGCACAAAGTTTTGAATATCTGGCCCTTGATGTTAATAAACTTGAACTTGAACTACACAGAGTCTAAGTAAATACTGTAATGTGCAGTATTACTAAAAAAATAACTAAACATTTTTGTCTGAAACTGTCATGTAATTTTATGCCTCAATATAAAAAATATGATTGATACAGTCTGTTGATACAAAACAAAATGGTGTCAATACATTGTGTTTGCTGTTTCTCTGCTATGTTGCAACTAAAAAACATGCATCACTGATATACTGTATGGTATGCAAAAAGCAGTCGCAAATAGTATTGATACATATATATTGAAACATGGAATCTGATGGCAGATAAGGGTCGCTTGAATCTCCCAGTGTGCCCATTTGTTTCTATTTTAATTTTTGCTGCAGACCCACTTGATCTATGGCACTGCACCTCCCCACACCCCCATGATTCTCTTGTGCCTATCCTAGGCATTTTTGAACCCCACCACTTTTTTTGCCCCACCCCACTACCTGAGCTGGAAGATGGTTCCAGGATCGAACATTCTTTCTGCAAAGAAATACTTCCACACAGCTCTTGTGAATCTACCCCTCTCAAGCTTCAGAACATGTTCTCTTGTTCTACAGCACCTTTTGTTTTGAAAAATACTCCCTTCCTTTACCTTGTTGTCGAGGCACAGGTCAGGAAGCATAAGAAAACCAGGAGCAGTTTCAAAATTCGCAAATAGCATTTTGTTTTTCTCAACAGCAAAATAAAAAATTAAAATGTGTTCATAACTATGTATTTACAAAGGCAGTACACACACACACACAGAAAACAAAATCCTTCATCTGAGGATATCTCTAATTCCAAGTTTCAGTCTTGCTCTCTCTCTCTCTCTCTCTCTCTCTCTAGCAGAAGTATTGCTGCTCTTTTTATAACTGTTTGTTTGGGAACTCATTAAGAGGGCCTGCTTCTCACAGAATGTTCTTGTATGTTTACAGAATGTTCTTGTCAGTTTCATTCCTTGCAGGTGCAGCAAAAGAGTATATGGTGACCCAGAACTGATCTCTTGTTTACAGCTCTGCAAAATGCTTAAAAACTGCTTCTTAGGTTAACCCCTTGAGTTCCAAATAGCTTTTTGCAATCATTTCAACAGTATAACTATATACAGTTTTAAACAAAGGGATCCCAGTATCAGTGACATTTCCACATAAAGAGTCACACATATTTTTAAAACTACAGATATAGAAGGAGGGAGAAAAGACAGAAATATTAAGGGAAGGCAGACAGATAATGAGAGGTGGAGAATTGTGAAACTGTTAGATCAGTTCCTAGGTCTCACAAGAAAATTTGGTTGTGCAACCAGACAGAGAAGAGACAGAAAAGAAGATGATAGAACAGACCCTTGCATTTAAACTCTTTCTGCATAACAAATGGGGCAGGACCCTGGCACATATCTTATATAGAATAGTATCAACACAAACAAACTGTATTAATAGAATTGATTGTCAATGCCCTGACTCAAAGTGCTCTTTAAAGCAAAAAAGAACAAAAAAGCAAAAAAAAAAAACAAACAAAAACAAATTAAGTTTTGAGCTCCAAAGGTTTCAGTGTTAGACATTTCCAAAGATAATTTATTTATGTAACCCCCCAACCACCATCACCACCACCACACAGTGGGGCTTACCTTTGGGCCACCTGAAGGCTCAGAGTGTGTCTACTAGTGTTGCCTGCGTTCTCCTACTGGAACTGGTGTTAGGCACCAGGTAGCGAAGAGACAAATGGAACAGATATTTAATCTGTGCTCCATGCCACCGAGAAAAGGAACACCCATGTGCTTGAATAGGAGAACATCCTGGACATATGACTGGATGACAATCAATGCTACCGATGCACTGGATTTCCATTTTTGCAAAGCTAACTACCATTGCTAGATCTCCAGGGTTTTTAATCAAAAACTGTTTGAAACAGGTAACTCTGCAATTTGGTGGCTGCAACAGCATGGTCATCGCCATCTTTATGACCCTGAATCTCAGGACTAGCCAGCCTGAGACTCAGGGTCATGGAAGAAACATCTCAAGCACTCTGAGAGCCAGAGGAGAAGTGTGCTTGGTGCATTTCTGCACCAATCCTAAGTCAAGAACTGCTGCTATGAGTGACTGACAGCCAAAACAGACAATGAGGAGTCAGAATGTCTGGGACCTGTGCCAGTACCTTTTCACCAGCTAGGAGGGGTTTCAGACAGTCCTACTTGGGCATCTTAGAGAGACGGATGTGCTTAGAGGAGAGAGTTGAAGTCTTAGTTGAATTTGAGCTGAAAATTTACTTTTGTGCTGTTGAAACTTGCTGAAGTTCAAAATGAAAAGAGCTGCTGCTGTTTGCTGCTAAGAGAGTGTTTACAGACATAATCCAGGAACTGCTGCTGGATCTTACAGCTGGGAGATCAACCCCTTTTACTTCTGCTAGTGTGACTGAGGGAAGAGTGTGCTCAGGAGCTCAGACTCAAGGTACCCTGGTACCAAATCAAATGTACACCTTAAAGAGAGGCAAGGGACCAGCCTGGTCTAAGCCTCACTTTGACCTTCACATACTGCAATTCTGCTGTGACTGCTGAGCCAAAACAACTGCCAGAGAGCAAGAGTAACCTGCCTGCTTTGCCCATCAGCACCAGCTGGCACCCAAAATTGACCAATGAAGAGTCACTCCTGTGTTCCTGTGTCAGCCTGAGAGACCTTGGTCATCAAACACATGAGTGCTGGCATAGCCAGCCAGACATTAAAAAGACACCGCAAGTGTAAAGATTTCCTGTTGGAGTACAATTGTTGCATTTGTAAACAATTCCTCATTTAGATGACAATTGTCAAATTGCTTGCAAAAGTAATTTGTGTGGGGTTAATTGTTACAAGCTTCCAGCAACATCTGAAAAGTGCCAGCGTAAGACCCCGTGCACCAAGACATCAGGCCTGCAACTACTGGTTATCCTGGGTACCCAGTAACTGTTTACATGGCAATAATTTAAATATTCATGAAAGTAAAGTCTTTGCTGGGAGCTGAGTGATAGTTTGGGATTGTCAGTACTGTGGGTAGTGGAGCTAACAGTACAGTTGGATGAGGGATCCTGTGTGTGGTGCGGGGGAGGGTCTGCTCCCATTTGCAGGTCCTGTATTGCTAGAACACCATTATTATAACTAATTGTTTAACCACCCATTTCCATTTACAAGATTTGCAACAGTTAGTAAAGTTCTATTGTTATTTTTCACAAGTTTGTGTGTGACCATGTTATTAGTGATTATTTCTTTATTTCATTATTTATTTCAATTTTGTTAACTGAGTTAGCCCACTGGGATCTAAAGATCCCTTTTTCAGGGGTGACCCCGAGTTAGTTACAGGTACAATCATTTGACAGTGTTGACATTACTGATAATCATGCATACATTCATTGGTAGACAGCTTCAGACAATCGAGACTTACAGTAGGTACATACTGACTAGACATCTAGCAGTGGGTAATTTAGCACAGGACAGATAATGTACAGCAATAACAGATACATAGTATTAATGCCCTCAGCTTGGGTATAGCACCAGCAGGTTGTTCAGTGTGGTTGTAGGCATGTTCTGACCACTATTAATATTAGTAATGTACTAGATTGTTCCATTCCAGCAGAGATTCCACAAGGTCCTTTATCATCCTCATTTTGCAGAGGGTACCGTGGACGTCCACTCAAGGTGTCTAAGTGTCCTTGCCCTAATTCACATTAATCTGTCTTTGATTTTTGGTGATCTATGAGCCTCTTATCAACCTAATATAGTATATGGTTAGGACATTTTGGCCCAGATATTCAAAAGAGTTGCACATGGCGCAACAGTGTTGCGCCATGCGCAACCCACTGATGCGTCCTGGCGTGATATTCAAAAGGGAAAAGTGCGCAGCACAAATCCCGATGCACCGGAGCGCATCAGTAATGTATGCAGGCTCAGGTGGTGGGGGCGTGCTTATGTATAACCTGCACAGCCCGATATTCAGCCCGGGATGTGCAGAGCCATGCATGCACAACCCCTACCTGTGCCAGCACAAAGTTAAGCCAAAAAAAAGAAACAACTGATGGCCACCCACAGGTGAGCTGCAGCATTGCAGGGCGCAACACGGCAGCTGCCACCTGTGGGTGGCCACCTGAGTTCTGGCTGCATCTAGCGGTGCCCCCCCCCATGCCTGATCACGGGCATTTGTAAAAAAATATAAGAATTCGTCCAATATCCCTGGTGGTCCAGTGGACCGCTATGTGCCCGATCGTGGGCATCTGTCCAAAAATAGCAATATTCTTCCTATATCCCTGGTGGTCCAGTGGACGGCTATGTGCCAGATTGCGGCATCTGTCTAAAAAATAGCAATATTTATCCTAGCAGCCCTGGTGGTCCAGTGGTCCGCTATCTCGCCGATCGATGGCATTTGTAAACAAAATACGCACACATTCTGGTGGTTCAGTGAGCCACTCACTCCACTGACACCACCGCCCGCACTGGAACAGCCCGTGGGCGGCAGCCCCCCACCCGCCTGCCGCCATCAACACTGACTGACACTGCAGGCTGCATGCCCATTGGTCTCAGCATCAGCCAATGGGCGCGAAGCCCTTACTGTGCTACACATTCCAGTGTGTTGTACAGTAGGGGCTGCACACCTATTGGCTCATGCTGTGAACCAATGGACGTGCAGCCCTACCGAGGTGTCAGTCGGCAGGCATCGGGGCGGCAGGTGGGTGGGGTGCTGCCGCCCACCAGCTGACCGGGGGGAGCGGGGCAGTGGTGCTCAGTGGGCGGGTGGAGGGGTACCACTAGACCACCAGGGATATTGGAATTGTTTTTGTTTTTACAAATGCCCGCGATCAGGCATATAGTGGTCCACTGGACCACCAGGGATATAGGATGAATATTACTATTTTTAGACAGATGCCTGCGATCGGGCACATAGCGGTCCACTGGACTACCAGGAATATAGGACAGATATTTCTATTTTTAGACAGATGCCTACAATCAGGCTGCAGGGGGTGTCGGTTCTTGACGGCTGCTGCCTGGCAGGGCACCAGGCACAAGTCGTCGGGGATCGGCGCACCTGCATGCAAATTGGGCCATAATGACATGCAAATGGCCCCATGTGCACCTTGCATACATTAAGGCCCCATTTGCATGTGTAACCCCCTTGTTACCCGGGGTTACTAGAATCACAGTAAGACCTGGCGGTAGGCAGGGAAGGCAGCTTGTAAAACTCCAGTTAAATGGATTTCACACTGTCTCACTCTGTTCTCAGTCTCAGCTGAGACTGAGGGATGACATCACCATAGAACTATCGCAGCAGCATGAGCCACAATGGAATCTGCAGTAGGGAGTTGGAGTAGAATGTTGGGAGGTTTGAACAGTAGTCTGTGGCAGTTGGAGTTTGGAGCTTGTTGTGAGAGGAGCACAGCAGCTCTGTGCAAGGCTCTTGGAGCCTCAGCCCTGAAATAAGGCTACAATTAGGGAAATGTGTGTATTTCCACCTAAAGAGATACACAGTGAGCTATTTTTAAAGTGGTGGAGACCGCTGATTCGAGTCTCCGTGCCCCAGCCCTCAGGGGATGGGGCAGGAAGGTTTTGCCTGCATTTCCAGGGGCAACCCCCTGGCTACTGCTAGTGAAGAAGCTGCCTTATTTTGTCCAAGAGTCTGGGAAACAAGAAGATTTTGTGATTCACCTGTGGGGCACCTGCAACTGGAGGGTGAGTTCTACTCTTTCTAAAGGGCCCATGTTTCACCCTGAACTGTGTTAAAGTGGGGATTGGACTACTGAAGTAGTGGGAGGCCTAGAGTAATAAGCTTAGCCAAAAGTAAAAGTATGTTCAAGTCCAGCACAAAGGGGGAGTCAAGACATGTAGAGGAGATGTGACATACATCTACCCAGTAATCTACATTGCCAAGCTTTCAAAAGAGTTGTTTAGTTTCCAGACAAATGGTCGGGTATGGATTGTGGGAGCTGGAGGTGGGAGACCCCCCCATCTTTAGTAACCAGATCCACCTCTATAGATTTGCTCTGTGGATTTCTACTTTGCCTCATGCACTTGGCCAGTGATGAGGTAAGTACCCAGACATGGGATGGAAGGAAAATTTCCCTCTAGGAGTAGAAGGCTCTAAGGTGGTTTGGGGAGCCACCAGTTGGAAAACTGATTCATTCCCATAATGGACCATGGATGAAGTGGCCAGCGGGGAGCTGGGCCAGTGGGGAAAACCCAAGTAGTGTACAAGTCGGGCTGTGTACCCAAAGCTGCGTGCAAGTCCAGGCTGTGTGCCTGGTGGGTTTAGAGCCTGAGGGCTGGAAATGAAGAAGTGTTCTGTTGTCTCTAATCTACATTACCAGGAATGTAGCCCCGTGGGTGTCCGTCTATACTTTGTTTGTTCAGTTTGGATGTGAATAAAAGCCACACTGTAGGATCCCACTCCTGGTTTTGGACATTACAGTTATTGCTTCCTGTGTTCGGATTTACTTGGTTGCCTCTGTGCAGAGTAGCCAAACCTAGGCCTCCTGTGCTGAGTAACCTTATCCTCCCCGAACTCAGTCCCCACCAGGTACTGCTGTCAGCTTCAACAGCATGCCATCTCTCGTTTTGCAAAAAGGCAGGGGTCCGGGCATTAAAAAAATGGAGGCACCGCTTTGGATTTAATTCTGGGAGGAAAGGTGCTTGGGCAAGGGGCTAGTGTTTTGGCTATCTAGCAATGGGTAGCCCAAAAAGCGAAAGCAAGCTGACTAGTATGTCGCTGCGCGCTGTGGATCTTATGCTGTTGTTAAAATGCTAACTGTTTACCAAGGAGTAGTAAAGTAAAAAGAGCGTGCCCTTGTCCTGCATCAATTGTTTACAGCATTTTTGCCTGCTTTTAAAAGAACTGTGATAAAGAAAAGTGTGGAAGACTAGGGGTAGCAACAGAAAAATTGTGCCCTGGATGTTGGAAATACTTTTAAAAGAACTGTGATAAAGAAAAGTGTGGAAGACTAGGGGTAGGAACAGAAAAATTGTGCCCTGGACATTGGAAATGCTTTTGAATGAACTGAGAGACTTGCAGTGTGAATGGCCATGCTAAATGGCTGAAATGGGCTCCCGCAGTGGAGTCAGCTGAAGAAAAAAAAAGTGGTTTCTGCAGTTTAAATTTGTCTGCTTGACAATCGCCGTGAGGATAAAAGCACTCGCGAGGAAGAAGAGGCTCATTTGCATGGTGTCATGTGATTGGTGAGGCTGCAAGCAGTCCCGCCCCTCAGACAGCTCTACAGTGACTGCCCAGCGTTCGAGAGGGAGTGGAGTGGAGTGTGTGTACTGGCTAGTGGAGGAGTGTCACAGTGACTAAAAAGCACTGTAAAACTGTTAAAAATAGACTGTTTTGTTCAAAATCGGGTTCAACCCGCATCTCGATCGTCTGAATTGCGAGTGTGGTGATCGGGGAGACGATCGGCTGGACTGCCCATCCGTTTTCTTTCTGAGGCCTCCAAGACTGGCTGCAGGCTGTTTTGCCATTGCAGCTAACAACTACTGATAACAGTAAGTACCAACAGTAAAAGTTGCTCAAACAGTGATTTTCTGCCAAAAGCCAGCTAAATATGTGTGCAGCAGTGTAGTCGCTTTGCAAGTAAAGACTGTATTAAGTTCTACCAGCAAGTGCAAGTCTGCTAGGCCATTGACTGTGTGCATAGTTAAGAGGACTGGAGTACCCCAACAACCAGGAACAGAAGGGAGCAGGTACTGCTTGATGCCTTCCAGGACAGCTTCCTGCTGCAAATGGTCAGTGAACCAACCAGGTTAGGGAATACCCTTGACCTTGTGCTGGCAAATGGGGACTTTGTGAGAGAACTTACAGTGGAGGAACCGCTGTCAGGGAGTGACCACCACTCAGTATGGCTCACATTGGATATGGGCAAGGAAGGAGTGGAATCTGGCACAAGAGTGCTGGACTTCAGGAGGGCTGACTTTGGGAGTATGGGAAAAGTGGTAAAAGGGTACCTGGCCAGAATTCAATCTAGTATGGACACTAACCAGAGGTGGGAGCTCATAAAGCTGGGGATAGTGAAGGCAACCAAAACCTGCTGCAAAGCCCAGATCAAGAAGGCTAGGGCTAAGAAACCGAGCTGGTTGAGCAAGGAGGTCATGGAAAAGGTAAGGAAGAAAAGAGCTGCCTTTAGGAAGTACAATAAAACAGGGAGGGGGGAGGACAGGGAGGAGTACTTGACAGAATCGAAGGAGGTGACAAGGGCAGTAAGGGGAGCCAAAGCATCTACGGAACTCAGGCTGGCACAAGGCATTAAGAAGGGAGAAGGACTCTTTAAGTACATCAGGAGAAAAGGAGCTGTAAGGACCACATAGTAAGGATTAGGAAGGAGGGGGTTGGTGGAAGCAGAGTGCGATAAGGCAGAAGCACTAAATGAGTACTTCTGCTCAGTATTTACTAAAGAGAGAGGGGTGACACCCAAGGTGGGAGAAATGGCAGGCAGGGGAGGGGTGACAGATGGGGAAATCATGGAGGGCAGAGTTCAAGAGGGTTTGAAGGCACTGAGGGTGGACAAGGCACCAGACCCAGATGGCATCCACCCCAGGGTACTGAAGGAGCTGGCAGAGGTCCTTGCAGGACCTTGGCAGACCTATTTAATGCCTCACTACATTCAGGGTGTGTACCTCAGGACTGGAGGATGGTTCATGTGATGCCACTCCACAAGAGTGGCCCCAAGGACGAACCGGGAAACTACAGACCAGTGAGCCTCACATCCATCGTGAGTAAGCTAATGGAGACTATCCTGAAGGAGAGGCTGGTGGCCCTCCTAGAGGCCAAAGGACTACAGGACAGCAGACAGCATGGCTTTCTACATGGCAGATCCTGCCAAACCAACCTGGTAGAGTTCTATGACTGGGTACTAGGCAACTGGACAGGTGCCATGCAGTGGATGTCCTGCATCTGGACTTCAGTAAGGCATTCGACTGGAGCCGCATGGAAGGCTGGGAAGGAAGTAGTAGGCACAGGGTCGGTGCAAAGCTGGTGAGATGGGTAGGAAACTGGCTCGGGAAGGCAACTGAGGGTGGTGGTGGGTGGGGAGCTCTCACACCCAAGGGCAGTGACGAGCGGTGTTCCACAGGGCTCGGTGTTGGGACCAGTGTTGTTTGGGATATTCATTGCAGACATATCATGGGACATCAAGAGAAGATCAGTCTGTTTGCTGATGATACCAAGGTAGGCGCAGTGGTGGATGACCTAGGGGATGGCAGGTGTTGCAGGATGATCTGGCAAAGCTTGAAACCTGGTCAGACACCTGGCAACTGGCTTTAATGCCAAAAAATGCAAGGTGCTGCATTTTGGGATGAAGAACCCAAGGAGGAGTTACCAGCTGGGGGGAGTGCAGCTAGCCCAGACAGAGGAGGAGAAGGATCTGGGTGTGCTCATTACAGGGTCGATGAACAACTCAGCACAATGTAGGAAGGCAGCTGCAAAGGTCAACAAAATGCTGGGTTGTATTGCAAGGGGTATATCCTCGAGGAGGGAGGAGGTGATTCTGACACTGTATAGGTCATTAGTTAGACCACACCTGGAGTACTGTGTGCAGTACTGGCGCCCGTATCTGAAGAGGGACATTAAGTTACTGGAGGGGGTGCAGCGCAGGGCGACAAAGATGATCAAGGGGCTAGGGGACTTATCATACGAGAGGAGGTTGAAGGAGTTGAACATGTACTCACTGGAGGAGAGGAGGGACAGGGGTGACATGATTGAAACCTTTAAATACATGAAAGGAATAAACAAGATGGGTACAGAGGGGCTGTTCAAAGTAAGGGAGGGGAGGGCCACCTGGGGTCATGATATGAGACTGGAGGGAGGAAGGTTCGGGAGGGAGATGAGGAGACACTTTTTTACGGAGAGGGTGGTGGCTGGATGGAATGCGTTACCTGCAGAAGTGGTATCCAGTAGAACAGTGGACTGCTTCAAAAGGGGATGGGACAGGACAAGGGGGAAGGTTAGTGATGGGGAAGGGTGGAAGGGAGGGGCAGCTGCAGAATAAGGGGCGCTAGCTGCACATTCAAGCAGACTTGATAGACCTCTAGGCCTTTATCTGCTGGCAAATTTCGTATGTTCGTATGTTCGTAGTTCAGCATCAGTTTAAAGTTTTAAAGCCAGAGAGAGACAGTGAGTTGTAGCCAAATGTGCAGCACTAGTTCACAGGCAATCCTGTGCTTAAAATCCTGAAGTTTTAAGGGACTGTGAGTAAAAGAAATGTTTCCAGCAAGTGAAAAGTCAGTGGAAAATCATGTAAATGTGTTAGAAAAAGAACAGTGCAAGTTTGTGCAGTTTGAGCAAAAGTTATCAGTAGTGTGTGTAAATCAGATACGCAGTGGCTTGACCCAATTTCCGAATGTTGATGCACAGGAGTGCTGCCGCTGCCATTACAGGGTGGAGTAGTAAAGTAAACACAGCAGCAGAGAAGCCATTTTAAAAGTAAAGAGGTGTTCAGTAAAGTGGGACTTTCAGTTATAGTGAGATTTTGTCAGTTTTTTCTGCAGTTATGGCCTCAGGACCAGCTTGCTACCCGGATCATGCCTGGGTTGCAGTAACAGTAGCAGTAAATAGACTAAGGGACATTGAAAAGTGGTGCTATGGAGGACAACTGCTTCCTCATGTGGCGATTCCTGGATATCCAGTGCATGTGTAACAAATTTGCTTAAATGCTGGAAGGGACGTCTTCATGATACCTCACTGTGCTGGATGCCTAGAGAAATATGGCTTGTATAAAGTGCCCCAGATTCGTTTGGCTCCCACATGGACAAAGGTTCAGGAATCTGCAGTTGGCAGCACACATCACCAGGCGGAGTCTGTTGAAGAAGACCCCTTGGCATGTGACACAAAGCCAGAGGGTGCAGATTTAGAGACAGAACCAGATGTTGAAGTTTCGGATGCTGGATCCCAGAAGGAAAGTTCGGATAAAGCATCAGTAGACCCCTGGGGGGGGCTTAGCCCAAGTCTCATAGGAGAAGATGAGATGCGGGAGTCCTTTGAATGGGAGGTGTCGACCTCCACGCCTAGTGATGAGTGGATAGTCTCAGGAGTGAGGACAACTGCTCACTGCTGGGCACAGATCCTTAGTGAGGAGGAAGATGAAGGGGAACCTATGTGGCCTTGTGAAAAAGGAATGGGTACACAGCCTCAAGCTCTTGCCGCGGAGGAATGCATGGAAGAGAGTGGTGATGCCACTGCCCTTGCTATGCAAGAAGAAGAAGAAGAAGTCAGGGATCCATTTTTAATCTTGTTAAGGATGCTTAACTGGCAGAACCAGGACTGGCCACCCCCAAGCCAGGCCAGTGGTCTCGGGTTGACCAAAGCTAGTAAAGAGGAGAGACTGGTTCGTAGGAAGGCGAATGAGATCTATGGGATGACCTTTCCTAACTTTCCTCAGAGAGTCTGTGAGGAGATTGAGAACAGCAGGAAATCCTGGATCTCGGCCGGAGCAATGAAATGTGTGCATCCTGGTGCGAACAAGCACATGAAGAACAGACTGTTTCATGAGAAATATACCCAGTGGAAGAGAGGCAGGACACTGTTTATGGACAGAGTGCGAATAGTGGATGGAGAGGGACGTGAAACCTTCCACTGTGTGAATTATGTGCACCCAGACGGGGTAATAATTCAGGCTCCTGACCCCCGGTACTATTGGCCTCGGTGCAAGGACCTCCCAGCAAATGTGCCCGTGCCTACTAAATGGAAAGCCGAGCAGTGGTAGTCAATACTGCCACACCAGACTGTGAAGTGCCTTTATTGATTCACCAGTATGGACATCCAGGACTCAGGTGCCCCACATTCATCCATTCTACAGTGTACTGGCCTTTCCAGAATCCATCGACTGGCCCACCAGATGACTTCAGATCCAGAGAGGACTCCAGCCCAGCTATATCCTGATCCATCGCCTGGTAATTGGATGATGTCAGACCAGCTGTTTGCCTTTTTGTTCCTGTTCTAAGGTTCCATCTCCAGAGATGACATCATCCCTGCAGTTCCAGATATGCCCTCCTGTAGTTCCCGGAAGATGTCCGCCTAGCTGTATCGGAAGAAATGCTGCCAGGGAGAGTCTTCGGCTGAGGAGCAGGTCGGTTCAGATTTTTCATTCTACGAGGGGCTGGTAAGTCTGAACTTTTCTATCTTTATGACATTGCAGTACACACCCTACACTAGCAGACTCCAGAATGTGTAAACTGTCCTCAAAGACTCTCCCCTTCGGGACTTTGGCCTGCTAGAACTGTGCTTCACCGGGCTCCGGCCCAGGAGAGACTCTTTAATGGACTAGCACTGTGGTTACTGGTTGGGACTTTTATGGCACTCCATCCCCCAAATGTGTATTGTAAATGATGTCATTGTTTTTCTACTGTTTTCTAGTGTATATACTGTTTTTCTACCTTTTCCTGAAAAAAAAAAAAAAAACCTTTTTGGGATTCTTCAGTGTTTTGATGGTAGGGGTTTAGGTAGACTGTGTATGCAGATTAGGAGTGCGTGTTGTCTTTCTTTTTCTTGCAGGTGTTCCTGAAGAAGATAGAAGAGAAGACAAGAAGAGGAGGAGGAGGGGCTCATTGGAGTTTCTCACTAGTACTTTAGTGTGTAGTAATTTAAAGTACTGTGGTGTTGTTATTGTTGTTGTTGTTACTGTATTAACCCTTTCCTTCCACAGGTGTGGTTGTGGGGGTAGGGAGGCAGTAAAGTGATATAATGGTGTGCTATTAGTTTCTTGGTGTGTGGTTGCAGGTTGCCCAAGGTCGGGGAGGTCCCCGGGTTGTTTTTGTTTTGGGGTGTTAAGTTAGAGGCAGACAGATTTTCCCTAGAGGGCTAGGGGGGATAGACAGGCTGTGGTCCTGAATGGCTGTAGGGACTGCAGTACTGAGCTATTAGGGCTATGCTCTGGACAGTTCTACCAGACCCACTAGGCACCCATAGTAAGTGGGTAGAGTATGGGCTGTTATGTCAGCTAAAGGCCTCTAGGCCCTTAGTGTTGCCTGCCTGTGCTTGCACATCGTAGGAGGGGGCCTGATCACCCCCCCCTCCGCAAGTAGTACATAGGGTGGGATGGCCTAAGTCGGGTAAACAACGACTGTGGACAGTCATTTTCCTGGACAAGAGTGAGTGTAACCCCCTTGTTACCCAGGGTTACTAGAATCCCAGTAAGACCTAGTGGTAGGCAGGGAAGGCAGCTTGTGAAACTCCAGTTTAATGGATTTCACACTGTCTCACTCTGTTCTCAGTCTCAGCTGAGACTGAGGGATGACATCACCATAGAACTATCGCAGCTGCATGAACCACAATGGAATCTGCAGCAGGGAGTTGGAGTAGAATGTTGGGAGGTTTGAACAGTAGTCTGTGGCAGTTGGAGTTTGGAGCTTGTTGTGAGAGGAGCACAGCAGCTCTGTGCTAGGCTCTTGGAGCCTCAGCCCTGAAATAGGGCTACAATTAGGGAAAGGTGTGTGTTTCCACCTAAAGAGAGACACAGTGAGCTATTTTTAAAGTGGTGGAGACTGCTGATTCGGGTCTCAGTGCCCCATCCCTCAGGGGATGGGGCAGGAAGGTTTTGCCTGCATTTCCAGGGGCAACCCCCTGGCTACTGCTAGTGAAGAAGCTGCTTTATTTTGTCCAAGAGTCTGGGAAACAAGAAGATTTCATGATTCGCCTGTGGGGTGCCTGCAACTGGAGGGTGAGTTCTGTTCTTTCTAAAGGGCCCATGTTTCACCCTGAACTGTGTTAAAGTGGGGATTAGACTACTGAAGTAGTGGGAGGCCTAGAGTAATAAGCTTAGCCAAAACTAAAAGTATGTTCAAGTCCAGCACATAGGGGAAGTCAAAACATGTAGAGGAGATGTGACATACGTCTACCCAGTAATCTACATTGCCAAGCTTTCAAAAGAGTTGTTTAGTTTCCAGAGAAATGGCCGAGTATGGATTGTGGGAGCTGGAGGTGGGAGACCCCCCATCTTTAGTAACCAGGTCCACCTCTATGGATTTGCTCTGTGGATTTTTACTTTGCTTCATCCACTTGGCCAGTGATGAGGGAAGTACCCAGATGTGGGATGGAAGAAAAATTTCCCTCTAGGAGTCGAAGGCTCTAAGGTGGTTTGGGGAGCCACCAATTGGAAAACTGGTTCATTCCCATAATGGACTGTGGATCAAGTGGCCGGAGGGGAAGCCAGTCCAGTGGGGGAAAACCCAAGTAGTGTACAAGTCGGGCTGTGTACCCAAAGCTGCATGCAAGTCCGGGCTGTGTGCCTGGTGGGTTTAGAGCCTGAGGGCTGGAAATGAAGAAGTGTTCTGTTGTCTCTAATCTGCATTACCAGGAATGTAGCCCCTTGGGTGTCCGTCTATGCTTTGTTTGTTCAGTTTCGATGTGAATAAAAGCCACACTGTAGAATCCCACTCCTGGTTTTGGACATTACAGTTATTGCTTCCTGTGTTTGGATTTACTTGGGTGCCCCTGTGCAGAGTAGCCAAACCTAGGCCCCCTGTGCTGAGTAACTTTATCCTCCCCAAACCCAGTCCCCACCAAGTACTGCTGTCAGCTTCAACAGCATACCACCTGTCATTTTGCAAAAAGGCAGGGGTCCGGGGGTTACACATGTCAACTTTTGAATATCACGGGTGCTGTGCATGGCTCAATGGAACTTGTGCTAGCGCATCTCCATGGTCTACTCTGGCCACTTGTGCTGGCACAGTGCCACTGTGCAATGCACAGTCGGGGTGGCCAGGGTGCGATATTCAAAGCTGTTGAGCCATGGCACAGCTCCTTTGACTATTGCTTAGTCCACACCCCTGCACAGCCAAGTTGAGCTGCGCCCAAGCTTGTGCCACAGCCTGGCGCAGTTTGAATATCTGGGCCATTATGTATAAAAATCAGTAGCTTTTCAAATGTTGTTGTGCACATTCTGAAAGTTGTTGTGCATGTTCTAAAATCTTTGTGCAGTTCCACAATTAATATTCATGAATCCCTAATTAATATTTAGCAGACCTGCACTATCTGCCACCTGACTGGACAAAACCAAGCTCTTCAAACAAGGAATCCAAACAAACATGGCGGCACCTCTTAGCAAGCAGTTCACAGGGACAGTTTGGAAATGGAGTGCTGTAGTTTGCTCCGTGTTACCAAACTATAATCATTTAAGTTTTTTTTTTAATACATACAGTTCTGCCATGAATCTTTCAAGGCTCAGGACTGGAATGGGACTGCAACAATGACCAGCACCGAAGAACATTGCAACACACTGAGCTGCCCACAACAAGCGGGAGTGCGAACACAAGGTAGGAAACCTTGTGAAACTAAAAAGTTTTGAAATACAATTTTTTTAAAAATCTCAGGGAACCATATACTATAATAAACCAAGTATGGGTGCTCAAACATATTTCCTGTGTTTATCTTGTTGAGATATTAGCATGGACCCTTGAGCTTCGCTCTTGAGGTCCATATGCTGGTATCTCAACCCCTCGATGGAAACACAGGATCATTGTGTATGGGTGCCCATACAATATTCCTTATATTATGGTAGCTAGCTTGTTTGTATAGTTAGGTCTGGTTGCTTATCTTTGTTACGTGTATGACCTCTCCCCATGAGCTCTCCCTGTTTCCCTGTGGGTTTGTTGAGGTTGTTCTCTATTTTTGTTTGTCTTACTGTTATATGCTGTTTTTTCCACTTATGGTTTATTGTATGCTGACATGCCTTGCCTTAATTATCACTGTCTTGTACCATTCTCTGTTCTATACTTTCCCGGATCATGCCTGAAAATAGGCATTTGTTTCCTTAGTGCACTTACCCGGTCAGCAAAACTAAATAAATAAATAAACTGTGCATTTGTCAGATCTTAGTATTGGCACTGGTTGGGCTCAGAGTGGTGTCCATAACTTGTGGGGAGTTAGGTTTTATACTACATCTCAGGGGGCAGTATTGCACACTTCACCCAGCTCACATAGCTTTCTCTGGGTGGAGGCACCCCACTACTTTCCTCACTTTTCTGGAACTAACCCATCTATCTGAGGACTCTAATGAGCCCAGGTCCCTTAACCTTATTTGTAGCCCCTCTGGGCACAAGGCAGGGGTAGTAACCATAAGTAATATGCAACATCTGTACGGCAAACTGCTTACATATAAAATAGGATCATTTTGTAACCATTAGGGCTAGAAATGTACCTTTTTTTTAAAATGAAACCACAGAGTCAGTTAAGTTGATATATTGATATATGATGTTGGTACATTTTCCATATATTGATACATAAAAACATGAACTGGTTCAAATTTTTTTTAAAATAGTTTGCCCAGTGGCATGAAGGACTGAGGCACTGGGTATCTTGCCATCTGCAACACTGGTACCAGGGTTTAGAAATGGCAACAGGTTGCTCAGGTGCCAGCTGGGGAGGGAGGACTGAGAGTCCCAAGGACAGCTGTCCTCCCTTGGGGAGGGCTGTACATCCTGCTTGGCGGCTGCCACCAAGAAGTTCTATGTTGTAGTTTAGTGGGATGCCAGGGAAAGTGTCCCACCCACCTGAAATGGGGGGGGGGGTCAGCAGAGGGGGATCTTGCACACATCATTGCATGTGCCACAAGCCTGGGAAGAAAAACTGAAGAAACCCCACTGACTGGCAGGATGAATGGTCTGGTCCCATGCAGGTCCCCATAGGAACATGGAAACATAGACTTTGATGGCAGATAAGGGCTGCTTAGCCCACCTAGTCTGCACATTTCCCTACCTACAGGATAAGCTGCAGATCCTAGTTAACTAACAGCCTATTTCTTCCTACCCCCCACAAGAATTGCCTTATGTCTGTCCCTGTCCTTGTGTATGCTTGAATTCTCCCACAGTTTTAGACCCCACAACCTCCTCAGGAAGGTTGCTCAGTGCGTCCACTACCATCTCTGTGAAAAAATACTTCCTCACATTGTCTCGAACCACCCCCCCATCTTCAAATTGTGTCCACTTGTTCTTGCACATCTCTTTTTCTGAAATATGCTACCCTCTTGGACTTTGTTGATTCCACTGAGGTACTTAAAAGTTTCTATCATGTCCCCCATCTCCCCCCTTTCCTCAAGGGTATACATATTAAGCTCTTTGGTCTCTCCTCGTATGGCTTCTCTTGCAGACCCTGCACCATTTTAGTTGCCCTCCTCTGGACTGCCTCTATCCTGTCTATGTTCTTGCGGAGATGGGGTCTCCAGAACTGGATGCAGTACTCCAGAAGGTGTCTCACCAACTGTCTATACAGAGGGATAACAACTTCCTGTTTTCTCCTGGTGATGACTTTCCCTATACATTCCAGTATCCCCCAACCCTCCGTACTGTCTTCTCACATTGCTTGCTAACCTTAAGGTCATCTGATATGATTACCCCCAGGTCTCTTTCCATTTTTGTTGTTGTTAGTACCTCCCCCAAATTGTGTAATCTTCCCCTGGGTTTTTGTTTCCCAGGTGCATTATTTTGCACTTCTTTGCACATCAGCAACTGGGTTCCCTAGTCCTCTGGCAGAGGATGACTGGACAATAAATAACTCCCAGAGAAGCTGGATGAGGGGGCTGGGGAGACTGATCCAGAATGAGACAAAATCCCAAACTGGGATAGCACTCAGAGGTTATTGAATGGAACTAACTGCAGCTCTATTAAATGCCCACATGCACTTAAAAACCAGGACATTGGTCCAAACATGAAACCTCTCCGACCTCCAATTTTTTGCTTTGCTAAGTGATATCAGTTTTATTGCACACACAAATCCATCTCCAAAGTGCTTTCAATAATAGCTTAAAGTGCAGTTCTATGCCTGGCTGGGCTGTTATTAATTTGTAGGTGTGTGTGTGTGTGGGGGGGGGTTGGTGGGTGATGAAGCCTTTGTTTGAAGTGAAGCACTGGGGTAGGTAAGCTGGGGTAGGTAAGCTGGCTAGCCTAGTGGGAAGTTACACAGTTTTGGATGTAGTTTGCACCATTTGTATATTGTCTTCAATCTGTACTGTTTGCCTACAACTTAATAGCAGCCCAGCCAGGCATAGAAGCACCTTAAGCTGTTACTGAAAGCACTTTGGAGAGGGATTGTTATGTGCAATTTGTGTATTGATTGATTGATTTATAGTGTATAGTAGAATGTAGTTCTATGTGGAAATCCATCCCTAGAACAATATTGTTCTGCTGCAGTAGCTATGTTATCTAATTTGTTGTATGGCACTAGATACTGCAGCACAACTTCAAATGTGTTCGAGCATGAATGCAATGCAAACCTCGCTCTTTGCGGCTGTGAGATCGTACCCAGGAAGAGAGCAGCAGTGAGAAAAAACACAAAAGTAAGGTCAGAGCCTTTGATTTATGGTTGCCCATACACTATAAAAGACAGTGTACGGTATGAGAATCATACCCAAAACACAAATGTTTTCTTATTCTCAAGGTTTCCGTGGTAACGAGACCTCTCAAGCTGCTCTCTCAAGGTCTCCTGTTACCATGGAACCTCTAAAGCAAAAAACATCCTTGTTGTGTATGATTACTCATACACTATCCTATTTATTTACTTATTAATTAATTTATTCATTTATTTATTCATTCTTTCGTAACCGAGTAAGGCCCACTAGATGCAATAAAATTAATATCATTTAGCAAAATGAAAAACTGGAGTTCAAAGAAATCTTCATGTTTGGACTAAGATTCTAGTATTTTAAGTACAATTGATATTTATCAGAGCTGCAGTTAGCTCTATTCAGTAACATCTGGATCCTCCCCCAGTTTAGGATTTTTTTGATCAAGTGTAGGGGCTTAGCCAGCCCTCGGGAGAGCACCAACCTTGATTCTGATTATCGCTGACCTGTTGTTGGGATAAAAGTCCATAAGGGGGGCTGGTCGGGAAAATCCTGTTATTTGTAACAATACATATTGACATGAATAGCCACGTAGCAACACATGAAAACCATGCCTTTATGATCTATTAGTGTTGATCGGACTCTAAGCTTTTGTTTAAAAAAAAATACATTTTCTAAACTTAATAGTTCAAAAGTTACAGCATTTGAAATATTATTTCAAGCATTATAAAATATCATAAACAATTATTTTTGAAAATAGCTGGAAGATATTATTGGGTGTTCTGTTTAAGAATAAGTATATTCTTTTCTAGTTACTTTGAAATATGCTGTTTGTGTGAAAATTTAACTGATCTTGTTCTAGTTCAACTGCTGACTTCAGTACTGTACAGAGCTATTGTCATCTCTGAAGCAACTGTGAAAGCTACTCTCTGATAGGTAAACTATTTCATTATAACAGCTGGTGAACCCCTTTATCAACCCAATTTCAGCTTTGCTCAAATGCCAGAAATGGTGTTCTAAGGATGCACTGTGCTGCTCTGTCATAAATCGTTGAAAAACAGTGCAAAAGAAACACTGCAAGGTGGTCTCCCTGAAAGGCCTCCAAAAGACCTGAAACTTAGTCAATACTATTGCTGCGAAGAAAGGAAGACAGACTGACAAAAATGTCTGTTTCTTTTTATTTTGTTTGTATTGAAATTGGTAGTATGCATGCAGACACCAGTGTGAAAGGGTTGAAGTATGTCATATGTCAGAGGAGGGTATCCATCAGATTAACAGAGCTCAATATGTATACCCTTGAGCAAAAGAGGGAGAGAGGTGATATGATTGAGGCATTCAAACACCTTAAGGGCATTAACAAGGTGAAAGAGTCTAACATGTTTAAATATAAGAAAATAGCAGGACAAGAGGACACAGCATGAGATTAGAGGGGGCAGATTAAGGGGAATGGAGGAAATTCTTTTTCACAGAAAGGGTGGTGGATGCATGAATGGCTTACCATAAGAAGTGGTGGCTATGAATACAGTGCAGGGCTTCAAACAGGCATGGGATAGGCATAAGGGAGCAATCCAAATGACTATGAATAGATAGGCCACTGACAGAGCAAAGGCCAATGGCACATTTATAAGGTAGAAAAAGAAATGGGCAGACTGGATGGGCCTTGCGGTCCTTATCTGCCGTCAACTTCTATGTTTCTATGTCTCTATGAATACCTGACCTGCAGTTAAAGTGGATCCTTTACTTGTTGCAGAGTAGAGGATTGTGGAACATGCCAGTCCACCTTGGACTTCCAAATCCCAAACTATAGATTCAATACAAAAACTAAAATTCCGTAAACTACATTAAAAGTCACCTGCCTTCCATGCCAGATCAAAGAGCTGGGGGCTAGTGGAGATGGGGGGGTAGGCAATCATACATTTAGCTGCTGTGTAAGGGCCAGTGGAAACTGGATTGCTTGGCTGCCAAGTGTTATGGCAGCCCTCTGGTTTGCATAATGTTGTTACCTTCTGTGCCCCTCCCTGGTACAAATACCTGCCTGAGTATCAAGCAGATTCACATACTTGCCAATGCCTGCCCCAACCCAGGTGCCCATGTACATGAGCAAACTGCAGGTTCGAAAGGCATGCATCTTGTGTTGAGAATGCCCCGGAGAGCTCTGCAGGTATGCATAATGCTGTTGTGGATTGTGTTCTAAATCTCTCAAAATGCCTACTTTTTATGTTTGCTTGCATGCATGTGCCAGAAACATAGTGCCATCATCCGAGTTTTCAGAGGTGTGGCAGCCCTCTTCCAATTCAGTCAGTATGTTTGCAGGCGCGGCCACAGTTCTCCAATGCCTACTTGAGCTGTCTATGACAGCTCCAAAAACTCTGATGGCGTACAGTTGAAAGGAACTATGCTTCAGTGAGCAGCGATAAGATATCGCCTGCTCGCTGCAGCCTCCTCTACACACACACACACACACACGCCGCATGCTAGTGCTACTTCCTGCGCACACACTGTGTGGCCGACGGGGTGTCCAATCTATTGGCTGTGCTCTGCGCGTCCTCCCAAAACAGTGTTCCATATGCCATGCTGGGTGCCCACCCCAAGCGTGGCCACCTCATATGTGGCCAGGGTGCCCAATCCCCGTTGGCTCACTGATTTCCACACACACACACACTCCCCAGAATAGCAGGGTGCCATGCTGGGAGCCCACCCCAGCGTGGCAAAACATAAGCACGCTGACGGGGGTGCTCTAACACCAGCCAGCTCCATGCCCCATCCCACCAGCCATCCTTGTGCCACGCTGCTGGGAGCCCACCCCAGTGTGGAAAAGTCTCGTGTCATCATTTAAAAAAAATCTGAAACTTAAACCGTCCCTCGCAGTCTCTGCCCCCACCCGCCCACCCACTGCACACCTCCTCCCCACCCCCCACCCCATACTTACCTCTTGACTCTGCACGACGATCTTCGGTGGACCGGGAACACGTCTGCACTCTTCAAAGCCGACTCAGCGAACTGAGGAAATGCCGGTAAGCTGTATAATGGGATAGATAGGGTTTTTTCAACTTTGCTGCATATCTCAGGCATTTTATGGAATTTTTGTACCAAATTTTCAACATGGGGTTTTGGGGACCTCTTCTCATGAATGCTCTCACTGTCATGGCATTAATCAGGCCCGAAGAGTGATTTTGCAGTCACTGCGAAAAATCACCTTTCGAGATCGAGTAACGAAATGACACTGCCACTGTTCGTAAGGTGGGCTCTCAAAAAGCCTATGTTGAAAATTTGGTGGAAAAATTCCAAAAATTGACTGTTTATGAAGCTGCATGCTATCAGTTCCTACCACCAGAAGTTTCATGAATTATCAATATTTTCACCCAGATTTTCAACATTCCCATTTTACCACACCTCCTTATGAGAAGTACAGCTGTCATTTTTCACATCTTGCCCAAAACATGTTTCTGCCCATGTAGCGCGCAATGGCGCAGTCGTTGTGTGAAATCAATGTGTGGGACACATTAAGAAAATCACAGTGGCACTGTTCATGAGCAGAGGTCTTAGAATGGCTATGTTGAAAATTTGGTGAAAAGATTCCTAAAAATGATTGCTTTACGAGCGTGCGTTGCGCAATTCCTATGCACGCTCGTAAGTTTTGCGAATTTACATAGAAACATAGAATTTGACGGCAGATAAGGATCGCTTGGCCCACCTAGTCTGCCCATTTTCCTACCTAACAGATAAGCTGCAGATCCTAGTTAACCAACAGCTAACTTCCTCATACTCCCCACTAGGACCGCCTTATGCCTGTCCCATGCATTCTTGAAGTCTCCCACTGTTCTTGACTCCACGACCTCCTCAGGGAGGCTGTTCCATGCATCCACAACCCTCTCAGTGAAAAAATACTTCTTCACATTACCTCTGAGCCGTCTTCCCTCAATCTTCAAATTGTGCCCCCTTGTTCTTGCACATCTTTTTCTGGAAGATGCTACCCTCTTGGACTTTGTTAATTCCCTTGAGGTACTTGAAAGTTTCTATCATGTCCCCTCTCTCCCTTCTTTCCTCAAGGGTATACATATTAAGCTCCTTTAGTCTTTCTTGTATGTCTTCTGGCAGACCCTGCACCATTTTGGTTGCCCTCCTGGACAGCCTCCATCTGTCTATGTCTTTGCAGGGAGATGGGGTCTCCAGAACTGCACACAGTACTCCAGATGGGGTCTCGCCAACTGTCTGTACAGAGGGATAACAACTTCCTGTTTTCTACTATTGATGCCTCTTGCTATGCATCCCAGTATCCCCCCAGCCCTCCTTACTGCCTTCTCACATTGCTTGCCCACCTTTAGGTCATCTGATATAATTACCCCCAGGTCCCTTTCTATTTTTACTGTTGTCAGTATCTCACCCCCCATTGTGCACGCTTCCCCTGGGTTTTTGTTTCCCATGTGCATTACCTTGCACTTCTTTGCATTGAATCTGAGCTGCCATACGTTTGACCATTCCTCAAACCTTGCCAAGTCCCTTCTCATCCTTTCCACTCCATCTTGTGTATCAACCCTGTTGCAGATCTTTGTGTCATCTGCAAAGAGACATACTTTTCCTTCCAGTTCCTCTGCAATGTCACTTATAAAGACATTAAAAAGGACCGGTCCCAGTACTGAACCCTGTGGTATCCCGCTAGTAACCCTACTTTCTTCACTGTGTACTCCATTTACTACTACCCTTTGCATCCTGTTGTCTAGCCAATTTTTTATCTAGGCTACCACCTTGGGACACACTCCAAGGCTGGCTATCTTGTGTATTAATCTTTTGTATGGGACTATATCAAATGCCTTGCTAAAATCTAGGTAGGCCATGTCCACTGCCCCTCCCTGGTCTACTACTTTGGTCACCCAGTCAAAGAAATCTATTAGATTCGTCTGACATGAACTTCCCATCATGAATCCATGCTGCCTTGGGTCCTTTGTCCCACTGACCTCTAGGTACTCAACAATTCTTTCCTTTAGAAGTGATTCCATCATTTTCCCTGCCACTGAGGTCAAACTAACTGGTCTGTAGTTTCCTGCCTCTGTCCTGCTCCCACTTTTGTGAAAAGGAATCACATCTACCCTCCTCCGGTCCTGGGTACCACCCCATCCTCCCCTAATTTGTTAAAGAGAGTAGTCAGCGGTGTCACTAGTTCTACCCTTAGTTCTTTTAGAATTCTTTGGTGAATCCCATCAGGCCCCATTGCTTTGTCCACCTTCAATTTTATTAGTTCTTTCAGAACCCTTTCTTCTGTAAATGGACTGGTATCGACCCCGTCTTCAGAGAGTGTTCTCTTGTTTGGTTTAGGTAACTCCCCTCCTCTTCCTTTGTGAATACTGAGCAGAAATATTCATTCAATATCCCTGCTTTTCACTGTCACCCTCTGCCCACATTACCTCCCTTTATTAAGCTTCAGTATCCCTCCTTTGGTCTTTCTTCACTCCCTAATGTACCTATAAAAGGTCTTATCCCCCTTCTTAACAGAATTGGCTATCCTTTCCTCGGTTTGGGCCTTTGCTATTCTGACTGCCTTCCCAGCCTCTTTCTGCTTTAACTGATAAAGTTCTCTGTCCTGCTCCTTCTGTGTTTCCTTATTTTTCCTGAATGCTGCCCTTTTCTCCTTAACCTTCCCTGCCACCTCTTTTGAGAACCATTCCAGTTTTTTCCTTCGTTGTGTTTTATTGATTTGCTTTACACAAAGGCTTGTTGCCTCTATGATGACTGTTTTGATCACTCCCCATTGTTCCTCCACCCCTCCTTCTTGCCTGTTTGCTAGTGTTTTTCTGAGGCACTCTTTCATTTTCCCAACGACAGCCTTCCTAAAGTCCAGTACTCTTGCTTTTGTATGGTTTGATTGTATGGCTGTGTTTATCGTAAACCACACTGTTTGATGGTCGCTTGTTCCCAGAAGGCTACCCACTTCTAAATCTGAGATTCTTTCTCCATCTTCCATTTGAGAGTACCAGGTCTAAGATTGCTTCCTCCCGAGTGGGTTCCAGTACTAGCTGTCTGAGGCATGCCACCTGTAGGGCATCAAGAATGACCCTGCTCTTGGATGTGCCTGCAGCAAAGGTGCTCCAGTTAACATCTGGCATATTCAGGTCCCCCATCAACAATATCTCCCCTTTTTCTGCCATTCTAAGAAAGCCTTCTATCATTTCTTTGTCCATTCCCTCCCCCTGAGATGGGGGTCTGTATACAACCCCCACGTGGATTGTGGTGCCATTTCCTGTCTCCAGGGTGACCCAGAGTGTCTCATCTGCTCCGTGTTTACTCTTTAGTTCTGTTGCTTTGATCCCTTCCTTTACATAAAGAGCTACTCCTCCTCCTCCTCTTTTACCCTCCTTGTCCCTCCTGTAGATTGTGTATCCTGGTATGTTGACATCCCAGTCATGGTTCTCTGTGTGCCATGTTTCTGTGACTGCCACGATATCCAGACAACCCTCTTCCATCAAGGCCACATGTTCAGGAGCTTGTTACAGACTACGGGCATTGGTACTCATCACCCTCCACTTTTTGATAGCCTTACCCCTTTTAGCCCCATTTCTGTCTTTACTGCCTTTGCCTTTTTTACATTTAAATCTGTTCTGCTCCCTAATAACTTCTGTACCTTGGTGTTTACCTCACTAATCACCATGTTTTGTGGGGAGGCTCAGATTTCCTGCTCCTTTCAGTGCCTCCCCTTGGCTAGTTTAAATGCTTGCCAATGAAGCATTTAAACCTTCTCACCTAGATCCTGGTCCCTCTCGACAGATGCAGACCATCGCACCAGTATAGGTCTGCATCCTCCAAGCGGCTCCCAGTCCCCAATGAAGCTAAAACCTGAGCTCCACACCAGTTTTTCAACCACTCATTGAATTCCCTGGTGAGAAGTGCCCCTAGCATCTCCTTGCCATAGACAGGCAGCACCTCCGAGAGGTTACCGTATGCTTCTTGTCTAAGGCCCCTTCCCAACTCTACAAACTCCTCTTGCACTGCTCTGATCCCATTCCTAGCCAGGTCATTTGTCCCTAGGTGGACAATGACATCCAGCTCCCTCCCTCGTGCAGCTCCTCCCACGATCCAGAGGATTCGCTTCCTGCCCCTCCAAGCCGTGGCGCCAGGAAGGCACCTTACCTCCCTCTCCCCTTCCTCACCCATTTTTACCTCCTAATGATTGAGTCCCCCACCAGGAGTTGTTTTCTTCCCCTTTTGGGGTCCCATGCCACCCTCCTGTGGGTCTCCTTTGTGAAGGTTCCCAGCATCCTCCTTGGTCTCCACTGCAGGTGCCTCCATAGAGGAACCACTATCCACCAGAAGAGCGAATGAATTGTGGAGAGGTACAGCTGGAGGGATGCAACTCTGTTCCACCACCCTCTCCCTCCTTGAGCCCAACCTGGTCCAGCCTCTTTTCTTTCTTGGCAACCTCTGAGGTAGTGGCATTGGCCCTGGTGATCCCTGGGTGGGAGAGGAGGTTTCACAAATTCTAGCCAGGTCAGCCTGGAGATGGGCAACCTCCTCCCTCAGACCAGAGAGGTGCCTGCAAATAGGGCAGCATCGCAGCCTCCAGAATGTCTCCCGGAACACTGCCGCCCCACAGCCATTGCACTGCACCACTCCTATCATGTCTTATTTTGTGTTCTCTCTACTGTTTCTCTGGATGCTTATCCTCTCCTCTCCTTACAACTCTCACCCTTCCTGTTCTGGGACAGCAACTTCCTATCTTCTTCAGTAGCCTCCTTCTTCCTTGCTCAATATCAGACCACCAGCAGCTTGGGGGGGGGTGAGCTACTTTTTTCCTTTAGGGTTGACAAAACCAATGTTTCTCTATGATCATTTCCTTCCTACTGCCAAACAGGAAGTTCCTGTTGACAGTCAAATCCAGTGGCTATAAAAGTAGAACTGGCTTTGGGTGGGTGGGTGGATGGTTGGGATGGAGGGCAGTTAGTTAGAGAAAAGGCTAGCAACAGGAAGTTGTAATTTGACTCACCTGCTTTTATAGTGTCTAAACCACACCCCCAGGTAAGCTCTCTTTCCTCCTACTGGTTTAGCAAAGTCAGCTGATACAGTACCCTTCCCTGCACAGAACACACTGACTTTCTTTCTTTTCTTTCTTTTTTAACCCTAAATAAGACCCTTCTACTTCTAATAAAGTTATCTGTCTACTTAATCTTAACAGTCTCTGACTCCTGCTGAGATATAAATTTTAAATTAATAAGAAAATGTAGCTTCTTTAAGTTAGCTGCTTTCTGCTCTACGAGCAAGGCTAGCAACAGGAAGTTGTAATTTGACTCACCTGCTTTTATGGTGTCTAAACCACACCCCAGGTAGCTCTCTTTCCTCCTACTGGTTTAGCAAAGTCAGCTGATACAGTACCCTTCCCTGCACAGAACACACACTGACTTTCTTTCTTTTCTTTTTTTTTAACCCTAAATAAGACCCCTTCTACTTCTAATAAAGTTATCTGTCTACTTAATCTTAACAGACACTGACTCCTGCTGAGATATAAGTTTTGAATTAACAAGAAAATGTAGCTTCTTTTAGTTAGCTGCTTTCTGCTCTACAAGCAAGGCTAGCAACAGGAAGTTGTATGACTGTGTTACAAGTGAGCATTGCACAGTTTCCATGCACCCTCGTAAGTTCATGTCTTTGTAATATTTCCAGTCCAGATTTTCACCAGTGGCATTTTTCCACACTTCCTTATGAACAGTACAGCTGTCATTTTTCACAACATGGCCGAAATGTGTTTTCACATTTTCAGCGCAGAGATGCATGGTCACTGTGGGAAATCATTGTTCAGGACAGATAAAGAAAATCACAGTGACACTGTTCATGATCGGAGGTCCCAAAATGCCTGTGTTCACAATCTGCTGTAAAAAATCCCCAAACTACTTACATTATGGGTGTGCGTTGCACAGTTTCTATGCACGCTCGTGACTTCACCAGTTTTTTTAATATTTTTACTGCAGATTTGCAACATTGCCATTTTTACACCTCCCATGAACAGTACAGCTGTCATTTTTACATCCTGTTCAGAATGTGTTTTTGCACCTGTGGTGCTAAATGCAGTAGTCGCTGTGCATAAGCAGCTTCAGCTAACAAACTCATATTGCCACTGTTCATGAGGGGGGGTCACAAAAAACTTGTTGAAAATTTGGAGGAAAATATCATGAATGCCTGAGGTGTTAGGTTTCCAACCATAATGCCCCTGTAGAATGACAGGCACTCAGGGGTATGACTTGGGATTCTTGCCTGTAATGCTCATACCATTCCACACCCTACAGCCAGTGAGAGGCATCGAGGTATGCCTTGAACTCTTCGGCCCCAAAGTTGACCCTATTCTCCTATACCACACCCATCTCACCATATTTCCTGATGGAATGGGGTGTGCATAAGGGCCAAAGACCCCAAGGCACACCGTGACACTTGTCAGTGTCTGCAGGGTAGGGTGTGGTGAAATGGCATGGCCGTTATGCCTGACAACCAAAGGCACACCCCAATGCCTGTCACTCTCTGTAGGGTGGTGGTGGGGCTTTTCAGTTCAATACTTCACTGCCATTTCTATTATGTAGCTCTGTAACTTCTACACTACCAATGCCAATGCCAGCAAGCAAACATTCGCATTGACAAATGTTTGTCTCTCTTCTAATGTTAACATTTTAACTTGTTTTTCTCTTAAATCATGTTCCTGCCACTGGCCCTTTCCTACAATCCTAGAATCAGTCCTTCTCTGCCCTCAGACGTGACCACATCTACAGCTCCTCAGTCTCAGCTGTTGGGAGTTGAAAATATAGGACATCAAATGCTGCTGAAATGGCTGTAAGATTCACTTTTGTCGGTAAGCATGGTGCAGTATTTCTCTGTATTTTACCTAGGTGTGGTTAACACAAAGCAGTTACAAGGGGTGACAGCTGGCTTGCAGTCTTCGACATATGGTGGCAAATTCAGCACCAGCAAAACTGCCACTGCCTCAGGCTACTGAATAACTGCTCATTTTGACTCCTGTAGGTGTTGCTTCTTTGCCTTTTAGTTGGGAGCATACCCTTGATGTTACCCTGGAACAGATGGCAAAGGGAGACCTAGGCTAGTGCAGCACAGCTGAGCTATAAGCCCAGTCATTTATCATTGTCTGAAGGAGAAGAAAAGGCATTAGACCTTTCCTTTTTATGTGCTCACTGACAGCTGTCTGAGGCAAGTCATAACTTCCAGGCAGATTATCTTCTATGGAAGTGGAGAACATGTGACTCCATCTTGTATGAGGCACAGAGGGATGAATTGAATCCAAATAAAACTGTCTTCAGGTGTTCTGGTAGACCAGTCCTAATGGAGACCTGGATGCCAAATTGCTGGAATACCTTCCACACACCCCTACTTAGTACTGTCTTCTATTGCCAATCCATAGCCTGCCATCACACAGTCATGACTGGCTATGTTTACTAATTACTAATCATGTTTCTGACCCGTGTACTCTGACACTACATGTTCAGAATAAGCCAGCAAAAGGACTAGTTTCAAGCAGGGGTCAATCATGCTCACAATTACCTTCTCTGCTAAGTTTTTTTTTTGTAATACAGAACTGTATACTTTAAAACAGTACTACAACAACAACAACAAAGAACAGAGTCAGTAACTGCATAAATCATTTATAATTTTAAGTTCACCCATCAATTGGGATGAGATATCTTTTTCTGATTTTTTCCACAGAGCTGTTTCCTGCTCCAGCCACCATTATCACAGGAAAATACTCCAGGCCCAGGAATATATGCTGCTCAGGCCATGGTACACTGTTCCTTCTTGGGTCCCCCAGCAAAACTGATTACATCCATGGCTTTGCCACCTCTGTGGCAGGGACTCTGGGGGAGGACTAACTTGTACCCAAAGGTAGTCCTAGCAGGACTTGGGTCAATTGGTGGCTCGCTGGAAATTTATGAGGCTGTGGGACCCAGGATGTCATGGAGGCAGTGTTTGGGCTTTCTCCCATGTTTTCTCTCTGGCCCACCCATCAGGCAGGATCCTACTGGTTGGCTTGGCTGCATGCAGCAATATCCCATGAAGGGAGCAAACTCCTTTGGCACACTGAAAGGGTTGCTGCTGTATTGGAGCCAATGCCCACTAAGCCACTTTATTTGACTGCACGCAGTGCCAAGTGACACTGATGTAGTCGTGACTGCCTCCTAATGTGCCTTCCCAAACTCACTGCTCAACTCAGGTTGTCTGCACAGCAATATTTTGTTGCCAATGGGACATCAGGTCTGTATTTGATATACATTTTCTAGTGCCTCATTCAGTAGTGCAATACCCATTGCCAAAAGTCATTACAATTGTAAAATTAAAAGATGTCACAATTAGAAAAAATAATTTTGGGTCACGCAATAGCCCCATGCATTGCCATGCCAGTGACCCAGATTTGGGAGTGTGCATGGAAGCTGGTCAGATGGCCAATGGGGGTAGGGGCAGTGCTGCCATGTGACATCATGCTCATCTGGGGTAGGATGATGCTGAGTTCAGCTGTTACAGTAATCCCTGTTGTGGATCAGGGAGCTTTCTCCTCCCCATACACACAGACCCCTCTGTAAAAACTGGCCTGGTGGTACTTAGGGCTGAGGCATTGGCCTTACCTCGCACCATGCCGGTGACCTGGATTCAGGAATAAGTCTGGGGAGCTGGAGGTCAGTCAGGAAGAGAGGACTGAGCATCTGATGGACTGCTCTTCTCTCCTAGGAGGGAGGGAGGAGGGACCACATCCCACGATGCTAGTTGCACCCAGTGGAGACTGGGTGCACCAAAGTAGGGAACTCAAAAAGGGGGGAAGACATCAGGTGGCTGTCCTGCAGGCATGGACAGGAATACGCACATCATGCACTGGATGGCACTGCACATCCTGCATTGGGGGAACCAGAAACAACGGACAAAAAATCCATCTACAAGGTGACAGTGGGTCTCAGGGGCCAAACCCACATGCCCAATGCCTGCACTGACTCTGACTTGACTCTTCATGGTCCCCGCCTCCTCCAGTATGAGCCGACAGGAGAGAGAGAGGTCACAGCATCCGATTCCTTGGTTGGGGAAGGGGTTTAGGCAGGTGGTGGAGGTGAGATCGAGTGGGTCTCTGCCTGAGAGATGCCCCAGTAGCTGGTGACCAGGAGAGAAACAAAGTTCACAAAAAAAAAAAGAAAAACAGAGCCCTGTGCAAATGTTGGCTGACTGGCAGCTTTGGCATGGTACTGGGGTGGTGGAATGGCATGAAAAATTGAATGGAAAAAACACAGGGCCATTGGAATGATGGTCTTGGGACATGATCCCCGGTTCCATGTTAACTTTCACCAGAGGGTGATCAGTAGGGGTAGCAGAAAACAGATGGTAGGTAGTTTGGAATATACTCAGTTTAGTTGTTAACAAGGAAATGAACCAGTATCCTTTTACTTTGTGGCCCCTAAATTTAACCAGCAGCTAGCTCCAGATTCTTGCTAACCCATATCTTCACCCTTGACATTTAGCTCAAAGCACTCATATTTGTTGGTGTTAGATATTCTTTCAACATTCTGGTCCCCCTATTTGAATGGTTAGCACAGTACCTGCTAAATGGGGGGTATGTGTCCAATTTGTGGACATTGAGCCAGATAAAAAGGTTGGCTGCGTGTGCTATGCAATTGTTTACCCCCCTCACAACAACATTTCACCAGCGAGGTCCCCCACAGTGACTACAGTGCCTAGCCATGGTGGGAGACCTGCTGGTACCTGGCACTGTCTGTCAGGGGTCCTGCACCCCCCAATCAGCTCTGACTGGAGTTGAGAATCCTTAAGTGGTGAGGTGTGGGGGCACAGCCCCCAGCATGGGGGGTTCAAGGTGCAAAGCACCCCAAAGAAAACAAAGACAGCAATAGTGAACTGGCAGCCAACTGCAGAATGCGGTCGACCTGCCGGTGTCACTGATGGGGCATTCAACAGAATTTCTGTCAGACTCCTGTCATGGATCCCTATGCAATCTGCAATCATGTGACATAGTGCAGAGCCTTCCATATTCAGACAGGCAGCAAACATGCCCTGTCTGGTGTGTGCTGCCTGTCTGGATATGGGCTGTGTTAGCACTGTGTACAGTGACAATATGCTGTGGTAATACAGTCCCCTGCTAAAAATGGACTCCCAGGAGCAAATGGAGTGAACATATTCCAAACGAGATAATGTTTTACTCCTGGGTGCCACATTCACAAAAGATGCAAAGGGTCCATTTGCATGTCCTGCTACCTTGGTCCATTGTTTTATCTTCTACTGATTGGACTACTGTAACTCCCTTGTATCTGGTTTCCAAGCATGAACATTGCATCATCTTCAGCTGGTCCAAAATGCTGAAGCTCAAGTCCTCTCTGGCTCTTGGAAGTTTGATCACATTTCTTCATTCCTTGCCAAATTTCACTGGCTTCTAGTTGAACACAGAATTGAGTGTAAACACTTTTGCTCATATTCAAATGCCAAAATGGGCTTGCTCTTTCATAACTATCAGAACTGCTTCATCACCATCATCCATCCTGTCAACTTCGTCCTTCTAATCCATATCTCTACAGTAACCCAACCATCAGCCTGGCTACCATTGACGATCCTGACTTTTTGGTCTTGCAGCCCACATCTTTGGAAGGGGCAACCACTAGAAATTCAGGCCTGCAATGATCCAGAACTATTAAAAAGCAAACTAATAACCCATTTGTTCAGACTAGCTTTAACACTCCATGATCATTACGTATCTTGATCAAATTGCATTTACTGTTTTTGTTATTATTGTCAGTCGAAAGCTTTATTGATCAGCACATGCCATTACAGCTTAAAAAAGTACAAATATAAAAATTCACCTATACATGTCAAACCAATACCAATAAAATTTGTAGATAAATAAAATACATACAGTATATCCAAGAGTTCCATATAAATAAATAGACAGGGACAAAATAGAAAAACAATATATAAAAATAGTAATCCTGCAATGTCGGAAAGCTTTATCCTGATAACTAAAAGGTTTGCCCTTCCTAACCTTTTTAATAATATAAAAATATTCCACAAATTTATTTATAATAATAGTGTCATTCAATATAAAAAGGAAATTCAAAGGATGATCTGGAATATAGCTTAATTCGGTCCAAATACTACAGTATATAGCCATGTAAAACATAATTTTTCATACCAAGAGTATTTCAGTAAAACATGATATAGATTCTCTATGCCTCCTACAGAGCATGAACAGGAAGCCCCAGAAGCATTGGGGATATTAACAAATCTTGCGAAAGTATATTACTAGGAAAGATCTCAAACTTATAGCACATGTAAGCGATTCTTTCTTCAGGATCCAGAATGTGGTCAAGACAAAATCTATAACCAAACTACACCTCATTTGAGGCATACAAAGGTGAGAACCTGGACCTTGAAATAATGTCCAAGTCCACACCTTGGTTATGGGTTCTAATTTTATTCTTTATATATTTCTTATACCTCAGACTAACAGAAATATCCTTTTGAGAATAATTGTGGAGATAAGTAAGTTAATAGTCTTTCATTAGAAGGTACACATATGATAACCATGGTGACCTTCTGCAACCTAACAGCCTCCTTTCTCTCTCTTTAAGACAAGTATGTAAGAAGCTACTAGGAGGGTTCTTGTACATTTAATCCAATAATTCAAGACTAGAGAATCAGCTAAGGCTTTATAACTTTCTAGACTAAGTTCAGCCCCAATACAAGGCATAGGAATAGACTTATTTAAACCCAAAGAGGACTTAAAGAGCTGAATCGAAATGTTCTCCAATTCTGAGATCATATGTGGTACCTAAATTTCCACAACAGAGAAAGCGTGTGGGCTTAGTTTTGAAGAAATAGCATGGACCAATGGTCTAATACTATTTCCACTGTATCTATAATTAATTCTTTTTAGACCCAAAACAGTTTTTTTAAATTTTAGTCTTGGTACTCATACTATTTATTTATGTATGTATTTATTTAAAGGTTGGTATCCTGGAAAGGCACAACGAACCAAGGCTCATTTCTAGGTGTGACCCAGGAAGGGAGAGGGGAAAGAGGAGTTACAATATAAAGAAACAGTTGCACACAAAACACAATATGCATACAGATTTAATATATACAGAGAAGGACAGAATTATATGACAGCACCATGAGCCACCCTTTAGAAGAAATAGTTAAATCTAAATAAACATATCTATTCGGAGTATTTACAGTATGTGTACATTCCCCCGTTTCCATTTCCCTAATGTGGATAGATTCCCCTCACTAAAAATTGTCACCTGACTTGTATCACTATTACTTGTCAGAGATAATTTTTGTGATTCCTGGCTAAACAGTCTAGTTTCTTTTGCAGACCAGATTGTGACAGGAGAAGGAGTAAATCATCATCATATGCCAATGCTGGTACCTTCAGGGCTCCAATTTTAGGTGAATTAGAGGACACCTGCCTGAGAGCATTAAGAAGATTGTCCATATATATATTGAAAGAATGGGAGCCTGAGACAGTCGTGATGCACCCCTTTATCATTCGGGACCTAATCTCACCCTAGCCCAAGTCTCACTCTATAACTTAAAAATGACCAATGTCAGGGAGTAATCAGTGCCTTTATTCAACACAATCTGCCACAGTTTACTTCATGAAATTGAATCAAAAGCTGGAGAAAATCAATAAAAGACACATACAATGTCTAGCCATGAATCATACAATCTTTTTCCCAAAGATGTCTTAGAATAAAACAAGTATTTATAGTGGAACAGTATTCCCTAAAATCAAACTGTAAAGGAGAAAGTCTGTCAAACGCAATGAGTTGTTCATGTAAGCAGGTAAGAATGATTCTAGAAAATATTTTCCCCGAGATGTCCAACAGAGTGATTGGATGATGCATTTTGAGATCTGACTTATTACTTTTTTTTAAATATGAATACTTTCTGCACCCCACTAACAGCACAGGGAAAAACCTTCTTTTATATGTTTATTAAAAACAAGAAGAAAAAAGTCTGCCCAGATTAAATATGTTTGCAAGTAAACCTCAGCTAGAATTAAATCCAGCCCAGGGGCTGTCTTGCATTTTAAAGAAGAGATTGCAAAGATAATTTTGTGTATAGTGAAAGGAGCTATTGGACAAAAGATAAGGGTATAAGAAGCATACTGTAATAGCGGATCATAGAACAGTGAAGTAAATGTACTACCCAAGCATCTACTGAAATATATGAATCTACCAAATTTGCCAAATTAGAGTTCCTTAGCGACTAGAAGTCAAAAGGCTCTTATGTCACTTTTACTAATAATAACACATCAACTCCACTGTTTTCTATAATACCCACTTAACCCTGTGGTCTGGTTGCTAAAATCCAGTGCCCTAAAGTCTCTGTTTACTCTATATAATTTGTACTATTGTACTGTACCTAACAACCATGTTCTGTTATGACTGTATTTTTTACACTGTAATTCCTGTACTCTGTGTTATGCACTGTATGTGTCTGCTCTGCTTTATGTAATGAATCCTGGGTCACTCCCATGGACAACATTTTATATAATTTCCTTTCTCTGTTTAAAGTCTGCAATTAGCTCTAGAGGGCTGTAACTTGGTAACCTTCACCTGCGCTAATATGTTAGCTTTCCTCTGCAGGCCTGATCAAACCATCCTTTCCTAGCTCTAGTACTGCCCCGTGAACAAGGTACAGTAAAGTATGGATATCAGAATACAGTGATTCCAAGGATCTATAGAGTTCTATGAATGTGAATAAATCACAATTAAATTGCAACAGTGAATCTAAAAATACAAATGACATGTAGTAAATAACAGATGAAATTTCATTCATCCAACTGATTCTTTTCTATTTCTGATTTTTATTTTTGAAGCCCTGTACCCTAGACAGATCTCTGATGAAAGTGGTATAGTAGAGGAAGAGGTTTCTACACATCCAATATCCAATGGTAGATGGTCACTTTCATTTCTATTGATCAATTTAAGATAAGACCAAGACTCAGTGGGACCATCCCAGATAGCAAAATTAATAATAGATGACCCCAATGGAGAAACATAAGTCAACTGTCCTTCCTAATCACCAGGCAATCTACTGTTGAGCAGGTAAAAAATATATTCCTGCATAAACTTAATGAAACTTACACCTACATAGTTTATCTTAGTGTCCCTAGCTTTCCTATTTGGCAGAGTCTGTATATTACATATATTATATTACATATTACTTAGAGACCCTACAGTTGAATTATCCAACAGGCTATCAAATGTCCCTATCCTAGCATTGCAATCTCCCACAACCAAAATGAGGTTATACAAAAACCTCTGCTATAATTCTTCTAAAAGGCTCCCCAGGACATCTCTGGGATAATGGATAGCAAACTTGGAAGAGGGAGGTGGAATATATAAATTCAAAAGCAGAAAATCAAAATTAGATACCATGACATGGAGAGCTATACAGATGTCCATAGTGTTAACAAGATGAGCAGAAATCTGCTTGTCAGTCTTAATATAGCATGCCAGTTCTTCTGATGCCCTACTTAGCTTATGATCTTTGTTTTGAGGGAGCATGAAAAAGTTCAAAATTGATAATATGAGTCTCATACTCTTGTAGGTGCCAGGTCTCCTAGAAGCATACTATCGCATAGGCTGAGATAAATCCTATCCATTCTTGATCTACCCATTTAGAGCCAAGACCTGCAATATTCTAGGAGAGTAAATGGTTCAAAGTTGTAGCCAATGTAGAACTGTAAGAAATGTTTATAAAAGGTAAATTAGAGGATTTAGCTATGAGTCATTGGTGCCTTGCATGTACTTGAAATCTATTAGAAAGTGGCACCAGAAAAAGGGTCAGGATCCCATTCCAGATTAACCTGGTGCTGAGGAACAGCCTGGGTATCACAAATAAAGCTCCTCACAACATATATACTGTACCTAAGCTATCAAGAATATTACATTTCTCCAAAACTTTCTCTGCAATTAACCTAGATTTAAAAAGCACATCAACCTGCACCATCATGATCCTCCTTCTCTTAGCTTTGTTATTCCCTGAATCCCAGTGGAATCTGGAGATAGTTTGAAAAACAGAAACAAACAAATTAATTTAGTTCGTTTAGCATCCATTTCTCCTTGAGGTTTCTTCAGACCAAATATACTAAGGGGAAAAGGTCCACTATCCTGTGTGGCTGAGCTAACAAAACTGGATGTTTTCTTCCTGTTAACATATGTTAAATTATGTCAAGGTTTTGAAGCAGTTGACCATTATTTCACAGATAATTTGCTATACTATGATTTACACAAATCTGAATCCAATCCAATTCAAACTCATCCCTAAAGTGATAAATTTGCACAATATCATCCACCTCAATCTGGACTTCCATCTTGGACCTAAGGAAGGAAACAAACAAGATCTAACAAGGTTTCATCTCTCTCAGATTCCTTCAACTGAGACCATATAACCTCAGGATACCAGGCATGAAAGTCTTGCAGCAAAGAAACTGTCTTTGTTAGGAATCACACTGGATAGCATCTGCTTCTATTCTACTCACCTGCCTCCTGTATTAAGATCTTATTAACAATAAGACATTCCATCATTTTTAAGGTAGGGTTACTAGAAAGGGCTCTCTTAAATCTTGGTCTAACTGACCTGCTTCACCAACCTTCCCCATCAAAAGCTCATAGTCTTCTTTGATTGCAATAATGCCGGACAAGTGGCCTGAAGCTTTGAAGCCAAAGAACCATTTTCTTAGGAGAGGGCAGTACAGAATCTTTGCATGGCTCTGCCTCACCAGTACACAAATTGGTTTACCTCTGAGACAGTATTGGGATTAAAAGATCCAGTACCATTCCCCACTGACGTGGTTCCTGAGGGGGACCAACTGAGTCCACCTGGGGACTACCTCCCCCCCTTTTTAGATTTTTTTTGGTTGTTTGTTTCTTTTTTGGTGACTCTCTTTTTTGGTTACTCATTTCTTTTGTGGTGGCTCTCTTAAAAAGCTTAGATTAGGGAAGACAATGGAGCTAAAATCCAGTCTTGTGACAAGATCTGGAACCATTTCTGGCCCTCAACTGTATCCACCAAAGATGATTCTCCTGTTGGATGAAGCTGATGGAATGCTCTCATTATGTCATCGATTCTAGCTCGATTAATGGCTAAGTCCTCCCTTATTGTCTCAAGTTTGCTATGGATAATAGCAAATTGCTCCATTAATATGAAATTAGCAACATAGGGATTACTCATTAAATCAATAATATCTTCACTCAAATAGGAAGGGAAAATGGGGAAGAGATCAATTTTGTCTTCAGATAACAAGGCTTCTTTAGAGACAACTATAGAGGATAATGGATGGGCATCAGTTAACAGCAACAATGCAGTATTCAATTAGAGCTTGCCATGACAACCTAGTAAACTTGAGAGCAAAACTTAAGAGGTTACTGTTGTCATGGCAACCTCAGAAGTGAATTAAGTGTTGTTGTTGTTGTAACTGATGTCCATCTATTGTCTTGTATAGTGTATGGGCACAGTACAACTTGAATTCACTTCATGCAGGTTTATGTTTGTTGTCGCCAAGTAAAAAAAAAAATGCATTTTTCAGCTTTACCCCTTCCCCACCAAAGAATGAGTCACACTCGGTCCCAGTCCCTCGATCTCACAGACTACAGTTTGCTTTTTTTAAAATACATTTAAACATGCCTGTTGTTTAGTTGGGAAAGGTTCATGAAGGATATGACCATAATTTCCCTTATGTTACTGGTCGCTCCTCACTTTTGGGTCCATGTCTAACCACCACAGCTATTTCTTGAAGTGTGGGGCTTTATTTATGTGCATGTGCAAGCAGGTTCCATGCTGTTGTACCATTGATGTGACATACTCAAGGCGGTACAATAGTAAGTTTATGTCACATTGATGGTACAACAAGGTTGACTTTCTACTGAATTTAGCCAGCAATAATGTTCTACCATACACTAAAGGCTTTTACTGTTAGTGCAAGAATATGATCCAGACTAAGAATTATAAACACTTCCTACATCTGTCTGTACTGATCTAGACTTATCCAACTTTTCAACCCAATGATAGTATTCTGGAGAGCCGAAATAATTTCACCCATAATAGATTTAGGATTTACTCTCAGGTACTTCCATTTTCCCTACCTCACCTGCCTGAGTGAAGGATGAGCCAGGAGCTGCAAAAACTGTTAACCAAAAGTTTTTTATCATAGGAATTATTACTTGGCTTGATTCCAATGCTACTGACCTCAGAGCCAAAACTGGAGACTTCAGTAGCGAATTGGGTAGCCTATCAAGATATGCAGTCTGAGAAACAAGATCCCAGACCTAGAGGCAACAATGACAAGAGGCTAAACTGGACATAGTAGTCATTAGAGACATGGTTCACCAGTAATCACACTTGGGAGAATTCAGTACCTGGCTATGTACTGTTCAGAAGAAACTGAGGAGCAAAAAAGGGGGGGGGGTGGCCTTTATGTCAATGAAAATATCAAAGCTACAGAAACTCAGAATACACATAAGGAGCCAGAAGAACTGTGGGTCACCCTGGAAACAGGAAATGGGACAGCCATATGAACTGGGGTTGTCTACAGGCCTCCAGACCATGGGGAGGACATAGACACATTACTGTTAGAAGATATACAAAACATGAGAGCTAAAGGAGAGGTTCTGATAATGGGAGACTTCAACATGTCAGATACAGATTGGTCAATACCAGCAGGGACATCCACTAGAACTAGACACATAGTGGATTCCCTGCAGGGGAAGGGCCTTAAACAACTGGTACAACAACCCACAACAGACAGGGCTATCCTTTATCTAGTACTGACTAACAGGGAAAGGATCACAGATCTCCAGGTAGAAGGTCACCTGGAGGCCAGTGACCATCACATGATATGGTTCAATTTGGCTACTAGAACTAAATCATCCCATTCCAAGGCAAAAATAATGGACTTCAGAAGAGCTGACTTTGATAAGATGGCCAACAGAGTTAAGCTAGCCCTGGCAAGAAGGAATACAGGTGAAGGAGTACAGGTAAAGTGGGCAAGCATTAAGGATGCAATACTTGGAGCAACATCCCATTGTGTTAGGGAGAAAAGCAAGAGTAAAAGAAGGAGGAAACCACTGTGGTTCTCACAAACAGCAGCAGAAAAGATCAGAGCCAAAAGATTGGCCTTCAGGAAATATAAGGGAATGCAGCAGGATGAAGATAAGGAGGCATACCAAACTTCCCTAAAGGAAGCAGGGAAGGCAGTAAGACAGGCAAAGGCCCAAACTGAGGAAACACTACACAAACAGTAAAACAAGGGGACAAGACTTTCTATAGATATATTAGTGAAAGGAGAAAGTTCAGAGAGGATATTGCTAAGATCAAAGGGTTAAGGGGGAGTGTGTGGAGGAGGACCAAGGAAAAGCATCTATCCTAAATAGACACTTCTGCTCAGTATTTACTATGGAGAAGGTAGGGCAGGGCCCACAGCTCAGCACCATGGACACGGAGGGAAGGAGGTGTGCACAAGTCTCTTCACAAAAGAAAAGGTCCTACAAGAGCTCACTAAGCTTAGGGTGGACAAGGCAATAGGACTGGATGGCATAGATCCCAGGGTACTAAAGGACCTAAGGGTGGAACTAGCAGATCCATTATCAGAACTGTTTAGTGAGTTTCTGAGCACAGGAGAGGTCTTAGAAGACTGGAGGAGGGCTCATGTGATCCCGCTCCACAAGAGTGGCAGCAGGGAGGAGGCAGGGAACTACAGACCAGTCAGTCTTACCTCAGTAGTGGGCAAGATTATGGAGGCACTCCATAAGGAAAGGATAGTGCAACACCTGGAGTCCATAGTAGCATAGGATCCAAGACAGCATGGGTTTACAAAAGGAAGGTCCTGTCAGACTAATCTCATAGATTTCTTTGACTGGGTAACCAGAGTGGTGGACCAAGGGGATGCAGCTGTTGTCACCTACCTTGACTTCAGCAAAGCTTTCAGTACTGTTCCACATAGAAGATTGATTAATAAGCTGGGTAGGCTCAGGGTGGGTCAGAGGTTGATCAGCTTGGTGGAAAACTGGTTGGCGGGAAGAAAACAGAGAATGGCGGTAAATGGTATACAGTCAGAAGAGATGCAAGTCACAAGTGGGGTACCTCAGGGATCAGTCCTGGGGCCAGTCCTCTTTAATATCTTCATCAGTGACATTGCAGTTGGACTGGAGGGTAAGGTCTGTCTGTTTGCAGGTGACACCAAGATCTGCAATGCAGTAGATGATCCAGATTGGGGAAGGAAGAATGAGAAGAGATCTGGATAAACTGGCAAAATGGACGGAAGAGTGACAACTGGGGTTTAACGCAAAGAAGTGCAAGATCATGCACATATGGAGAAGAAACCCTGAAGCTACCTATAGGCTGGGAGGGGAGTTGCTGGCAGTCGCAAAGGAAGAAAGAGACTTGGGCATCATCATCACACATGATCTGAAATCACCCAAGCAGTCCTCTAAAGCAGTAAGTAAGGCTAGGGGGATGTTAGGGTGCATTAATAGGGGCATCACAAGTCATAAGAGGGAGGTAATAATCCCTCTTTACAAGATACTGGTTAGGCCCCATCTGGAGTACTGCATGCAGTACTGGAGGCCACACCTGCACAAGGACATTAATAAAATGGAGGCAGTCCAGAGAAGGGCAACTAAAATGGTGCAGGGACTGCATCAGAAAACATATGAGGACAGATTAATGGAGCTCTATATGTATACCCTAGAAGAAAGGAGGGAGAGAGGTGATATGATAGAAACATTCAGACATCTTAAGGGCATTAACAAGGTGAAAGTCTAACATTTCAATATGAGAAAAATAGCAAGATAAGAGGACACAGCATGAGATTAGAGGGTGGCTGACTAAGGGGTAATGTGAGGAAACTGTTTTTAACAGAAAGGGTGGCGGATGCATGGAACTGCCTATCTCAGGAAGTGGTGGATATGAATGCCATGCAGGGCTTCAAACAGGCATGAGATAGGCATAAGGGAGCAATAAAGTTGATTATGAATAGATAGGTCATTGACAGAGTAAAGGCCTACGACACATTCATAAGGTGGAAAAAATGGGCAGACTGGATGGGCCTTGCTGTCCTTATCTGCCATCAACTTCTATGCTCCTGTGTTTCTATGTTAAGTTCACATTCTGGTTCAAGGGGTTAGTCACTAGAAGACTTTTTTTGGGGGTAGAAGTTAATTGTTTAAAATCCACTTTACTTTGGCAGAGACCTGAGTAATTTTTTAATTGGAGCTCATTAAGATTTTTCTTTGCATTATTAATCAGCTGCTCAGTAATTTTCAGTTGAGAAGTACTATCTAATGGACTCTTTTATTCTTTTTGTGGTTTTAAAGATATTTTGGGACTATTCTGCTGGGCCTTTTAGAGTTTTCTTCCTTCCTATGGCACCATCTGAAGGACTGTTGTCACGAGGAATTTCCATCGCATTGCTTGTAATAACAGCCATTTTCTCCATCATCTGGGCCCGCGTGACAACCATATTTCTACACCAAAAAGGAAAACAAGTCTAAGTCTTCATGATAGCTTAAACTGTAGCGTGCATCTATCTCAAATATTTAGGTCTTTTGGGTGATGACCCCAAAAAAACCTTCAAAACACTGCGCTGCTCATTCCAGATGTGTAATTATAAATGTTGTTAATGTTGTATAACAAATATTGTACAGCAATCAATAATATTTTGTTTCAAATGCTGCATTTGGTAATAAGCAATAGTGTATAAAAAAGTAACAAACAGTTAAGATATGGTTTAAAATTAGGTTAAAAATAAACATTCCTTGCTAACAGCCTAAAAATCTTATAAAGTGTTTTTTGTAAATTGAATCCATGTTTATAGCTAAGCTACGCTGGAAATGATAGCTGGAAGCTTACATTTCCTGGAAGAGAAAAATGGAAGGCTCATAAAGGCTCACAAAATCTCAGAGGAAACTGTTGGAAAAAGTGTTAGCTGCCTCCTGCTTTGGAAAGCATCCGATGGTTCTAAGTGAGAACTCAGGGTCATGCAGCTGCAAGGAGTCTCCACCATGCAATGGTGATAATAACTAAAGGATGCTAGTGCATGCATGCTATGAGGGAGTGGTCAAGTGACCGCTGTGGTGCGAAATATTTGAAAATGCAGTAAAAATGATTACATTTTGTAAGGTTGTTAAGCGTATAAGAGAAACATAAACTAAATAAATGATAACATAAAAATACAGTATTAAAAAGCACCACAGCTATGCACTCCAGACATATTGGTACAACGCTGAATGTAAGACTTAACAGAGCAAGCCACTTACATACTGTTAGCAAATAAAGTGAAAGACTATGAAAATGTTTGCCAAAACTTACAGTGATCACTCAGATTCAGTGAATCTGAAAGTGACCAGTGAAAAGGATCTGTAAACCTGAAGAAAATCTGGAAATGGAAGTTTAATAAACTGAAGTGCGATGTTTGAAGCACCACTAGAGACATAAACATCAAAAATAAAATAAATAAATAAAACTCATAGCACTTTTTTTTTTTAGTTTTATACACCCCAATTTGATTTTCAATCTTTTTTATGTTGTTTTTATGTTGTTTGCTATGACCGCATAATTAAATAACTCTATATAGTTATGTAGCTGTGTAGCCTTTCATTCTTCAAGTTTCACCACATTACAAATTTAAGAGATTTTTTGTTTCTTTGTTGGTCCTCACAAACACTCCTGTCTTTATAAAGTATCTAGTAGTATCTAGAAGTATCCAAATTTGCTTCACACTCTCTTTTCTAATTTCTCTGGGATCACAAGAATCACAGCACTCTTTTGGTCTGTCACACTCCTCTGATACCCACTGATCCCTGTTGTTGCTCAGTCATCCTGTTGGCTTTCAGCTTTTCAGCCTGCTCTTTCCTCCTTAGTCAGCATTTTTCCATTCAGGAATGGACCGAACTGCATGGCGCAGCCTTAGTGCTTACAGCCCCCCCCACCGAAGGGCTCCTCTGCTACGACTCCACTATTCTGACTCTGCCACTGCCTCATAGCCTTCTTCCTATTTAAAATAAGAGAAAGTCTTTACAAAACCCTACTTCTTCTGTTCCTCCTCAACAGTCAGAACCATTTTGTCATCTTGGGTCGATTCCCATGGAAATAAAACAGGTATACCTTTGTTATTATAATTATTGCTTATGTGGCCATTAACAACTCTGTACAATATCACTGTGCATGAATGCACAAAGACCCCCACCCACCTGATCCCACATAGCTGCCTGACAAGTACTTTTAGTCCCTGGCAGTCAAGTTGTCCCAGCATCTCCCTAACACTCAGCCAAACTGTACATTATTTTAATTCCCCATCCCTGACAGCCTAGTTCATCTCCACACTCCCTGATGTCCATGCAAGTTGTACATTATTATAATTCCCTATCCATGGTAGTATAGTGGTCCCACCACCCCCCGTTGTCCATTTAAACTTTAACAAAAGTCTCATCCCTGGCAGTCTAGTGGCTCCCCTCTACACACTGGCACTGATACAACCTCTGTACCTCCCTCCCTCCCTGACCCACCCACTTAGTACCCACCACCCACACCCCTGTCAGCACCCAACTCTCCCGTTATGTAATTATGCCACTGTCTCTGCTTCCACAACAATGACTGGCACAGCCCCTCTGCTCACGTCCTCAGTTGGCCAGCATCTGCATGACAGGGTTTGGGTGCACACATACAGTAGAATTCTAGTATGGACCACTACACTTTCAGGGATGGCAAATTAAAATAAAGGACAGTGCAGATGGACATGGGCGGACTACTAAACTGATGACTAACAGTTCCTGCTGACAGTCTGTTACCCGTTGCTCAATTGGGAGGGGTTGGCAAATGATCATGGTACTATGTGCATTGACAAGAGTAGTCTTTGGGAATGTTACATAGCACTACTGTAGCACTAGCACTTTCAAAATCCAGTGAATATACCACTGTACCATGAATACAAGATGCTTCATTCATTTGCTTTGTTTGTTCAGCACAAACTTGAAAGACCTAAAGTAAAAGATTATGAAGTGTTTGAAGGATAAGGCACCCTGTGATCACTCTTTAGGAATCAGGAGATACTTTTGCTGCATTACAGCATCCTGTGACAGAAGAATATAAGTTAGTGAGGAACCATCCAGCCAATATCAGTGCCAGTTACTGGCTGCCCCACTACCCATAGGGACTGGATTCCAGGACATGGTGTACTGGTCTGGCATGGTCAGGCTGCATGGACTGAAGCTGCACCTGTGAGTACAGATGGAGAGATTGTCTGCTGCATGCAGAGAGAGAAGAAGAGGCCGAGCTGAAGCTGCTGAGAGCCATTTTGCACATCCCCTCAGAGGCCTGTAAATGAATGTGGTGCCAAACCACACAAAGGAAGGACCCATTGCTGCTACTACACCTTGCACACAGAGGTAGATTCCACCGGACCGGGGAACCATGAGCAACTCATAGCTAGGTTAGCTTAGTTTAATTTGGGGGACTTTATGGAAAATGATCTAGTTGGAATTTTCTCCTAGGTTTAATTGCTGTTAATTGTTTAATATAAGTGCACCACCATGGCTTACACCCAGCTTTCAATGATTCCACAAATGGGTGTCCAGTGACTTTTATTATAAGGATTAGTGGGATTACTAAACACTTGTACCAGTGAGGATAGTTGGGCTGTACAATACAGTCTTTTTTTTTTTGTAATTAACTTTAGTTTACACTTCCATATAATACAAAACAAACAGAAAAAGGAAATACAAAAGGAGGAGTAACCTCTAAAATACAAATAAACCCTCCTCAAAATTGATTACCCCTCCTGAAAACATTTAACAAAATTACACAAAAACCCCACCCCCCCCACCCCACCAACCCCATGACAGCTACCATATATAGAGGGCAAATTGATATATCCCTACTATATAGCAAAAACTAAACAGACAAACACGACAGTATTGATCATACAGCATGAAGTATGGAGGAACCAAGGCGCCCACTCCCTCAGCCAAATAGGGGGAGAGACAATAGAGAAAAGGGATACAAATTAGAAATAGGCCACCTGCCATTATTTCCTAGAAACCTCGGAAATAAATAAAACCAGGGAGGCTCAAAGGAGGAGACTTATCAACCATATTTATTTTTTAACCCCATAATAACCCCCCAGCACTTTTGAAATTTCCCAACGAATTAAAAAGAGCATACCGACCTTTCAGCATTTAATGAGTTTAAAAATTCGTCCCACCATTCCATAAATGAGGGTTCCCAACCTCCCTGCCAATGTCTGAGAATAAGAAGTTTGGTAACAAGAGCTACCAAAGCCATTTGCCATTTCTGGATCCAGGTTGGGATTTCAGTATACATCCCTAGTAGACAAACATCCTCATTAAAAAGGCTGAGATTTTACAGTAAGGTCTTGTCCAGCACTTAACTGAGTCCCAGAGTTTCACCACCTTGAGCACGCCCAAAGTTTGTGATATGTTGTGGCAGAGGGTCCCCACAATCCACGCATTTCGGACGACAGAGAACTATGGATCCGGGAGAGCTTAGCAGGAGACAAATATAAATCATGTAATATATTAAATTGAATGTTCCTAAGTCTATCCTGTTTACTAAAAGTATAGACTTAGCCCCAGATTTTTCACAGACCTCAACCAGCCAACCTTTAGCTAAATAGGATTCCCAGTAGTAGGCTTTGGGCGAAGCCTTCTGCATCATCTCCGAGAGAGTAAACTTATAGGTCTTAGAGATGGCATTACGGGATGCCGCCACATCCTTTAAGTTTCTCATAAATGCCCCAACCTTGTCATACCAAGGACCATCTCCTAAAAAGGAGCTAACACAACATCGAATCTGGCAAAGTCGGAATATCCTCTTCCGCTCCACCCCAAACTTTTTTGCCAACTCACCCAGTGGGAGTACCGACTCCCCTGACACAAAGTCTGCTAGACATGGTCTCAACACTTGGAGACTAATAAATCTCCTAATGGGCCGTCCTCCTATCTGCATATTGGGATTACCCAGCAACGGTTGTGACAAATCTTTCCTAGTGGGGATCTGCAGTAATGAGTAGAGTTGGTGCAAAGCCATAACATCCCACCCTAGAGGAGTATACCTAACTTTATGGGGGACCTTGGACCCGGAAATATACCAGAGGGATTCTATATCTAACCTAAGGTCTCTAACCATCGAGCAGTCCAAACCAAGGCCATAGGAAGGATTCAAAACCGTTGCTGCTCCTGGTGCCCATTGCGAACTTCTTGCCGCATGGATAGCCAAATAGTACGCATAAAATCGGGCAATTGCAGTCCCCTAGTTTCTTAGAGCGGGTAAGTTTCGTGACATGCTCGACGTGTGGTTTGCCCTTCCATAAAAATTTGAACAGCTGCTATAAAGAGGCTTAAAAGAGGATTTAGGTAAGTACAGATTCAAATTAATTAGAGGATAGAGTATTTTAGGTAACACCATCATTTTTAATGTGTTGGCTCTGCCCCAAAATGACAAGGGGAGTTTAGACCATCTTTCCAGATCCTCCCTTATAGTCTTTAACATAGGTTTGATGTTAAGATTGGCCAAACTAGAAAGATCCTTCGAGATTTTTATACCCAATAATCTAGAGAGGAGCACTGCCATTGTAGGCCTAAAGAGATACACCAGTCTTTCTGTAAAAGGGGAGATAATGAATAAACCTTTGTTTTATTTTTATTTAACTTATACCCCGAGAGAGCACTAAAATCAGAAATTACTTGAAGCAAACAAGGGAGCGAGATCTTGTTATTTCTCACATGTAAAAGCAAGTCATCTGCCAAAGCTGATAGTTTATACTCGAGTTCCCCAATGCAGATCCCTTGTATCTGATGATCCATCTTCAATGCCCTTATTAAAGGTTCAATATAAAAATTGAATAGAAATGGTGAAAGTGGGCAACCCTGCGAGTACCACAGTAAGAGGAAAGGTTTTGAGATAAGATTGTTACATTGAATCCTTGCAGAAGGGCAAGTATAGAGAACCAATATAGTCTATGAACTGTTGGGAATACCAAATTTATTTAGAACTGCAAACATAAATTTCCATTCCACTCTGTCAACGCTTTTAAGCGTCAAGAGACACCAGCGTTGCTTCCAAATCTGGAGCCTCTGGCGCGGAAATAAATAAAACAACTTTCTAAAATGGTCCATGAGAAGCGTCCGACCACAAAACCGGCTTTCTCTGGGCTAAGGAGCTTCTCCCAAGACATTTTGAGCCTATCAGCCAGAATCTTAGCATATATTTTAACGTCAACGTTGAGAAGAGATATGGGTCTGTAACTACCCACCTCCTCCAGAGGCTTGTCAGGTTTGGGCAAAAGAATTATTCTAGCCTCAAACAAAGAATGCTCCTTAATCCCGCAGGTTTGCCAGTATGCATATACCTGAAGCAGCAAAGGGATTAACCACTTTTTAAAGGTTTTATAGAATGCCCCTGTAAACCCGTCTGGGCCCGGTGCTTTATCTGGCCTCAAAGAATCTATAACCTTAGATATTTCCTCCTTAGTAATGGGGGCCTCAAGCGTTGATTTATATTCTTCAGGCATTTTTGGAAAGGGGATCCTGTCTAGAAACTCCCTCAAATCAACATCATAGTTCAACTGCCTACTTCACTAGAATATAGGTTCTGGTAAAACTCTTGGAACAGGCCTAGTATGCCCTTGGATCTATAATACGGGCATTCGTTTGAGGATGCCTGAGGGTAGTCACCCACAGCTGCTGACCGCTGCCTAAGTTGCCAGGCTAAAAGCTTACCTGCTTTACTACCTTGCCCAATATCGAAGCCCTCAATACAGAAGCTGACTTTTCAACCGCCTCCCTGATAGTACTAGAATAAAGGGCCCTGAGTGTAGCAAGCTCATGCTCTTCCGATTGTGAAGAGTCCCTCGCCTTTACTATCCAAGGCTCTAATTTTATCTAAGCAGTTCGTTAAAAACAGCTCCTTCTCTTTTTGTGCACCGATGCTACCAGATTAACTCACCTCTCAGGCGGCTTTCATGCAGCCCAAAGTCGATCTGTCGCCTCGATAGATCCCCAGTTATAGGCAATCGAATTGGATAGAAATTCTGAAAACCCCAACTTATGGTTATCCAATAGTAGAGTATTGTTAAGGGTCCAAGTGTAGGATCTTACGGGGCTGATGGCAACCTACACTACAGAGCGATGGGGAGTGATCTGAAATTACCCTCACTAAGATGTCCACCTCTATCACAGAAGGTAGGATCTGCTGGCTAACCAAAAAAAAATCAATACGAGAGTAGCTTTTATGGACAGGAGAAAAAAAGGAAAATTGTTTTTTTTGAGGGTTGAGAGTTCTCCAGGGGTCAACCAGGCCTAACGACGATACAAATTCAATAAAAGCTCTCTGCGAAGGGGAACTTTGTAAGCTTTTACAATAGGTACGATCTAACCTATTCGATTGAACCAAATTCCAGTCCCTCCTATAATTATAGGGAGGCTTGAAAAGGGGGCTATAACTGTTGCCAGGTTTGTAAAAAAGGAGGGCGTGTCCAAATTAGGACCATAAATGGAGCCCAAAACCAGCTTTAAGTCCCAAATTCTAGCCACCACTAAAATATATCTGCCTTCTGGATCTACAACCGTTTCCATCATGGAAAGGGATCCCTCTGGCCACCAAATAACCACCCCGCTTGCTGGGAGAAAGTCCCCGCGCCAAATACCTGGCCGACCCACCTTTTTTGGAGATATCCCAACTGTCCAGGGAGCAAATGGGTTTCCTGGAGAAACACAAGCGATGGGTTATATCTCGCTAGGTGGTTTAATATGACATATTTCTTCTTATTGTCTCTCGCCCCTTTAACATTCCAAGACAAAATATTCAGATCATTTAACATGTACAAATCCTTGTAAAACTCTAAGACCATAGTCTGGGTAGCTGCCCCCCTCTCCCTTGTAACATCCTTTTAATCTTATAGTCTGGTGTTTAAATAGCTGCCCCCTCCCAACCCCGAAAAAAAACAGTAAAGTAAACTTCTAACCTCCCCCAACCCTCCCCACTAACTCCCAAGCCCCCCTCCTCTCCCCCAACCACTAATCTCACGGCTCTATGCCTACTCCAACTCATTGGCCCGTGATGCCCGCCTAATGGGCTCACCCTCTCCCCCAAAGTCCTACTGTACAATCCATTGCCTCTAGCTCACTCAAAAGTTGAATCAGCCCCGGTGTCGCTACTTAGAGGCCTACTAAGCAAATAGCATCTTCCCTTAGCTTATCACTCCTGCAAACCCTGGCTCAGTAGGAACGTAGACTATTGGCTCTGAGCCCCAATACGTAGCTCATCTACCGGAGAGCCACATTGGCTAGCAACATAATTTAGCACCCTTCCTTGAGTGCAGGCTATAACAACCAAAAATAAAGCGTTTCCTAATCGTGGAAACCAAAAATAAATCGTCTCCTGGTTGTGGACAACAGGGGTCAGCTATGTAAGTTAGCCAGGGCCGTTAACTCCTGCGAATACTAAAAACTTAATCTCATATATTCCTCCTTCGGATACTCCCACCCCTCGCTAGAGGATAAAAAGAAAAATCCGAAGGCTATCAGAACTGAAGAAGAAAAAAAAAAAAAAATGTCAAGATGCCTTCGGTCATAATAACCACATATCCAGGGTTATCCAAAAGCAACAAGATGCTCCATGCCTTAGAGTACCAGCCCTTGTGAATAAATCTGGCATCCACAGAATTAAAGAATCATAGTCGAGCATTCCAATAAATCCACTCTGCAACAAATTAAAAGAGGTCCCCAGAACCCAGGGCTGGTAATATAAAAAAAAAAAAAAAAAGGGGGAGGGGAGAGTTGGGGACAAAAGGTTATTTTATTTTTAAACCTTAGAAACAGTTGGCTGGAGCTTATAAATTAACAAGCATACTGTGCATCCATTCATAGGTACCAGACTCCCTCTAGTGGATATATGCCAAAATTGCTCATCGCATATTTATAAAATCAGAGGGAGACAGGGGAAGAAAACAAAAGGATAAACCCCACATTGATAATCCCAGTCCACGGAGACCCCCATTTAAGCCTAGGGTTCACACATAAAGTCATTCCAGCTCAAACAAAACCAGGCCACATCGTGTAGCGAGGACAAACAACTTCACTCAGTTCTATAACCGGCCTTTCCCTCTCGGAATCACAGTTCCAACACGAACTGAAAGAGTCATCAAAAAAGAAACACTCATGTACGAAGTCACCACATCAACCCCGGTTGCTCTTCTCTTCAGCCCTTCGGGAACAGGTCCGGATAGCAGCTTCTAATACTTGTATTCCTCCACAGAATCAAACCTTTAGCACCTTCCCAAGGGTTACCTCCAGTTTTGCAGGGTAGAGCATCCGGTGTTTGATTCCAGCCACCCAAAGCTTAGAGGTAATAGGGCGAAAACTTGCCCTGAGCTGACGAGTCTTTAAAGTCAGATCTGGCACCAGTCTAAGTTTCTTCCCCTCCCATAATATCGCCGACAACTTCCTAGCTTCCTTCAGAATAAATTCACGATCCAGGTAGTTTAGAAGCTTCAAAATAACTGGTCTGGGAGGATTTGCAGCTGAAGGCCTTGCTCGCAAGGACCGGTGACCCCTCTCGATCACATATTCAGGGCCATTTGGGAAGGCCCTACCGTAGCAAAGATCTGCAGAAACACGATCGTGTTTGGACCTCATCCCTTTCGGGATGCCGAGCAAAACTAGATTGTTTCACCTATTCCTTCCTTCCAGGTCTTCCAGGCGGTCTTCTAGCTTCCCAATAGCTCTTTTACATTCCACCAAAGCAGGGCCGTCTCTGTCCAATTTCCTTTCGACCGAAGAGATCCTAGCCTCCGTGTCTGTAACTCTCCTCCAATTGTGTCAGGGCAGGCTTAAACTCCACAACCTCTTCTATAAGTTTGAAGAGGGCATCTTTAATTGTGGAGGTTCAGGAACACCCGCCGCGTGTTAATTCTTCCTCCAGGCTTGCGGGGGATGAGCTGCGGTGAGGCCGCTTGGCCTCCAGTTCCTGGGCTGGCTCCTCCATTTTCGGCCAAATAACCCACTTAGGAATCTCCCGAATCACAGAAGACGTCTTTCCCCAAATGCTTTCACCAAAAGAAGCGCATTTGTCACCAACAAAATGACCAAATCGTGAGCTTATTCTAGTGGGAGGGAGAGAGCCCACAACGAGCTGCTACTCTCTCGGCTGCATCACGTGACTTCTGTACAATACAGTCTGACTGTGGCACAGCAAGTAATTACTGTGAGGTGGGAGTGAGTCAGTTGGAGATCCAGAGAAGTGCCTGAGTTATTATCTTGAATTGCTTACCAGAGCAGAAGAGCACATAAACAGAAAGTAGAACAAAACTAATGACTCTCCAGGTGCCTCTGTCAACCTCACCATGAACATACTTCTCAGAGGTATATGTAAATTACACCCAGATTCTTGCCCAATATAGTCTTTATGAGTGCCCCAGGTGACCCCTGGTAAGTCATGTAATGAATCTGGGTATGCTGAAATAATTAGATAAGAACATACTATATGTGTCTAGACAGGATACTATGATAGTTGACCTATGCTACAGTACATAGAATTCATTTGCTTAGACAGCCATAATGAAAACATGTTTGTAGTTTATTTTTTTAATTCTGATGGCAGATATCAAGCATTCCACCAATGGAGAATGTAACCCTCCCATGGTGGGCCTGCCTTGATGGTTGCATATAGCCCACCCCTGTACCTCCAGCTGCCAGCACCATTGCTCTGGCTGGTCCACAGTCTCAGTTGTTGCAGTGAGAACTGAACCATGAGTGAGAGAAACAGCAGCATCTTTGCCAAGAATGAGCAGAATGACCCAGTTTATGTTGCCCCAGCCCAAACATGGAAACCAAATATGTGGGAGGCAACCTGATTTATTTCATAGCAGCTCAAGAGAAAATCGTAATCTGTTTACAGGCTTCACATAAGTCCCCCAATGTTGTGAGTTTTACAGGACAAGAACAGTTAACTAGAACCCATACAATGCCATTTAATGGAAAATAAGAAAAAAATTACCATAGTAATGTTTTTTCTTCTCAGGGATCCATCAATGAACCTTTCAAATAGCATCAGCCCCAGTAGTGCCCGGAGCTAGAACTTTATGCAAATTATAGAATTTAGAATACAAGTTCAAACTCTGAACTGTAGTTAGCTCAACCAGCTGTTCTAATGTCAGATTTGTTTGTATAGCCAAGGGAGCAGTGACCACTAAAACTAGCTAAATGGCTATTAAAATATTTTTATAATTTTCTTTAAAAATTTGAAAAAATGCAACCAATTAGTAGCAGAAAATGTGTAAAAATTAAATGATCACAGTTCAACAATTGATTAAGAACACAATAAGTAATGCTTAAGCAACCTTAAGAAATTATTCTTATGTGAACCTATTTTCAGGTACTAGAAGGGAAGGAAGGGTCAGGGTTTGAAATGCTCATTAATGGATCCCTGAGAAGAAATAACACTACTATGGTGAGTAATGTTGTCTTCAAACAACAGGAATCCATTAATGAGATGCTTTACAGGCAGACTCACTAGCAGTACCTTGGCAGGAAGGGTTTCTAACCTATTTAGGAAAATAGGTTCTGCAAGACAGCAGTTCTAAAACTGGCATCCTTTCTGGACTGCATGTCCAAACAATAGTACTTTGTGAAAGTGGGTACTTTTTCCAGGTAGTTGCTTTACAGATTTTTGAAGGGGATGCCACTTGCAGCTGCCACAGAGGTAGAAGTCCTATTATGGAATGAGCCCGTAGGCTTCTTGGGAGGTATCTTACCAGCTTTTTCATAACAGAATTGTACACAAGAGTCTATCCAATGAGAAATAGTTTTTCTAGCTGCTGGCTTACTTTGGCCAACCTCTCCATAGGCAGGGCCCCATGCTTACTGCGGCAAAGTGGACCCTTCATTCTGCAGCAGGATGTCATATTTTCTGTGGCAGAGTAACTGCTGATCCTGTGGCCATTCCATGGCAGCAGGTCACTGCACCAGAAGCAGGACAGGGAGACAGTGGAGCCGCAACAGATAGGTATGTATACCATTTTATAAAGCATTATTAAATGCCTCAATTAAACTTAACTACTTTACTACCTTTGAGCCAGAAATGCTTTTTTTTTTAATTTAGGCTCATATGTGTTAAGGTGGCAATGCAGGTAAGTGGTTAGAACCCCAAAACTAGGAGCCAAGAGACCAAGTATTGAATCACACCACAGCAGCTTTCCAGGTGTGACCTTAAACAAACTCAACTCTCCACATGCTTCAGTCCACACTGCAAAACAAGCAAAAGCAGTATCTCCCAAATGAAATGTTGCACTTCAAGGACTACCCTTTGCAAATAAATTCTAACAAAAAAAACTTATTTGATACTGCCTTAGAAAGAGAGAGAAACTGGCAACAATATATTTAATTCTAAACACCTTACATGTCATTGCTCATTTATTTTTACTATTATTATAACAGTTGAGCTGTATAGCCACACTCCAAAATTGTTTATTTATAATGCTTAATAACAAAGTAGGGTGCATTCAAATGCTTGTGCACAAGGACGTTCGATAAAAATAAAGTTTTCTGGTGGCACTCAATTTAAACCCCCTAGATAACCCCAAGCACATGTCTAAGGCAGGTAGGTATCGTTTACTCCAAGTTTGCCTATTTTATCAGTCTTATGCATAGCACAGATTAATCTAAAAGCACCAAGCCACAGGCTCTCAAGATAAAGAATACAAACATTGAATTAATAGCAATGTGGATGTACAGTGTGTGAGAACAGTCACTAAAATGATGGCTTGAATTGGTAATTTGCAATGTAGTATGACACTGTACAGTTCATATTAATAACTAAAAAAATGCACTGAAGTAATAAACAATGCATTTTATGAGCCCATGTGTTTGTGAACAATACTGGATGTACTAGAAGCTCCCAGTGTGTTTTCTGATTACTTTTTTTTGAATAAATGAAAGCATGCAATCTGCTATGTCATGAAACGCAGGCAGCCTCTGGCTATAAACACCGGTCTCAGACCTGCAGAGGGGAATGATAGTGCTGATTACTTCCTGTAGTGTCTCTGCTGTTGGAAACCTAGTTTTAATGTAACTACACTTGAGGAGAATCATGCAATTAGTATGTGTGTGCACCTGGCTTGACGTGGTTATAACAAAAAATATGTTGCATTGCATTCGACCATTAAATGGATTTTTGCATCACTGTGGGTTTGTGATACCTGTTATTTAGACATGTATATTTATACAGAAACAACTAAAAATCATTGGTATAATATTGTCTGTATAAATATACCTGTCACAACTCACGTTCTTTTGAATGTATCATTTAAAGCTAGTTTATATTAAATGACCCTTTCATATTTCATAAAGATAGCACACATTTTGGCTACTTCTACCACTTGAATAGCTGCAATAAAGTCTAACTGATGAGCCATAGTCAATTTCCTCTGTAGCAGCAGATGTTACTATTGTCAGCCGGTGCACCTGATATCGATATGGGTTTCTTCTTTGTTTTTATTTTCATTTAATATACTATATTAAAATTTTAAATCAACAAACAACTATACAGCAATAAACAGTACAAACAGATTATAACAACACTACCACAAAAATACTAGAACAACCATTATGCTAGAAGATAACGATGAAGGAAACCCATCCCACGCTCTACCCACCCCTACTATTCCAAACAGCCCAGCAACTGAACACTAAAATGCCAGCCATTAGGGCCTTAAAGTACCATATGAGATTATGCAAACATCCAAAAAGGGGAAACAATCAAATCAAAATTACATTTGACTGGAACCTAAGGATAAACGGGTGAGGCTAGATTCCCATCATGAAGTAAATATAAGGAGCCATTTCCTATAATTGGCAATATGTTTTTCCAATATGAGGGCATGCTCCCAGCATGCCACTCTCTGACAGATGGAGTTGAATTATTCAGCCATTGCCTTAAAATGACCAGTTTTGCCAAGGCAGATTTGAGAGCCATGTGGGCCTTGTAAATACTAATGGGCCCCACCAGAAAAAGCCCCACTAAATATATACTATGGAGAAATACTATAGCTCCTCTATGGGATGAGGAGGAGATCCAGGGAGTTTTTGATTGCTGCCCAGAAAGGGGCAATTTTTACATGCTGCCACAGCATGTGGTAGAGAGTCCCCTCTGCCTGCCAGCATTGAGTGTATATAGGAGAAGGAAACTTCCCCATGGTAAATAATTTATATACTGTGGGTATAATAAAGGTTATGCTTGATTTGGAATTGCATCAATCTAAGCCAGTCCTGTTTTATATGTTTATAAAGATTTTTCCAGATGGAGTGCCAAGTTTTAGGGTCTGCAGCGATCCCTAACACTTGTGTTCAATACTAACACATCCCCTATGGGGTGACAGGATCCATCTCCTAGAAAAACTTGTAGATGGCTGCCACTGGATGAGGTTGGGCAGCAAGCAAAATAAGCTTATCCAATGAAGGACTGTCTGATAGGTTCCACAGTTTAGGGCCTAGCATGGAGGATATAGCATGGGTAATTTGGAGAAATTTAAAGTAAGAGCCTTTTGGGAGACAGAAAAACTGCTTGGTGGCCTGAAACAGGAGAACTTTCTCACCTGCTACCAATTCTGCTAAACCTACTCCTTTCAGTTGTAGTAGAAAGAAGATAGAATAGGACATCCAGCAATCTTAAAGTTTAGATTGCCTACCACAGGCTATGTCAGGGCATGTGACCATCCCCATCAAAAATAACATTCAATCTGCATCTTAGCTTTGACAGACCAGCCCAATGGTAAAGAATGTAGGTCTTTCAGGAGTAAGCTGAAACTTGCATACAAAAGACTAGAAGGAGTAAGACCATAACTTAGGAACAAAGTCGCTTTAATTTCCAGCCACTGGGGACAATAACCTGAAACCGGGCCATATCAGTCCATCGCTCCACTGGGAGAATTTGTGCGCATGCAGTGCACAATAATATAAAAAGAAATTTAGACGAGACAGACCACCATTGAACTTAAGGACTGTTAAATTAAAGAAAGAACTCTGAACTGCTTTCCCTTTCCAAAAAACAAGATCAGTATTATCTGGAGGTGGAAAAATCAGGACTTCAACAAAAATAGACCAAGCATCCTAAGGGGGTAAAGCAGCAGGGGCAAACTGTTCATTTTAATGATGCTTACCCTACCCCACAGAGATAAGGGAAGAGAAAACCATCTATCCAAATCAAGTTTAATCTGCCAAAGTAAACCTGTGAGGTTCTCCTTAAGCATTAGTAGGACAGATCACGCTAAATAAACTCCCAGGTATAGAAGGAGCTTGGGCTCCTAGGGGAGGCCAAGACCCACAATATCATGCTTGGATTCAAGGCAATTTAAAGGCAAGACTTTCGTTATAGCAACATTAAGTTTATAAGCTGAGTATTTGGAGAACTGGTTTATATCTATCAGAATAGTGGTCAAGGTGTGAATTGGGTTTTTGAGATGTAAAAGGTCATCAGCATATGTGGATAAAAGATATTGCTTCCCCACCAACAAGATACCAGCTTGACCATGGGTGCCCTGCAGACTAAGTAATAATGATTCAAGATATAAATTAAAATGCAGCAGAGAAATGGGACAGCTTTGGTGCACACCACGATGTAGGGGAAAAGGAATGGAAAGTATGCTGCTACACCATACCCGTGCCGAGGGACAAATCATCTAATGAACTCTTCGGGAAGCCCACATTTCTTTAAGACTGCAAAGAGAAAAGGCCATGAAACCCAATAAAATGCCTTTTCTGTGTCCAGAGGGTTTCTTCTTAGGTTTCATGAGATATTTTAAGACCCACAGTTAATTTTCTTTTAATACAGTCACCTGCAGCTAGAACACAACATTTTCACTTGTGATTGAATGCAGCAGGGGAGAAGCTATTGGAAGCAATCAGCCCTGTCATTCTCTTCAATTGTAGATCTGCAGGTCTGAGACTGGTGTTTACAGATGCTAGCTAAACACTGAATCAGGCCGGAGAGAAATGGAATGGAAGCAGTGAATTTATACTTAATATTGTTGCATATGCTATGCTGCTGCTTGACTCTCACGATGTAGCCGATTACATGTTTACACCAATGATTCTAGCTGTTTGCAACATTTTGCATCTTCTCGCTGGTAACATTCTTAACTCTGTTACTGTCCTGATGTATTTAATGTACCATTTCTGTGGCTGTGTGGCTAGTTTCCTTGATTTCTGCAGTCAGCAGTGATTTCTGCTGCCAACCCCAATTTTTGTGGCCATTGCCGCAGCACGGGAATCACGGTAAACACAGGCCCCTGTCCATAGGTAACAAAAAGCAGTGAGCTCTGGGATCTGCCTATCCTTGTCTGGTTCATGTAGTGACCTGGGGCCCAATTCCAAGATGCATGGTGCAATTCACGGGTGTATGTGAGTTGCACCATGCGGCACTATGCCTGGGACCCTGCGCTGTATTCCAAGACAGGCAGGGTCCCTGGCATCTACGTCCTGCGACTTGCAGCAGGTGTAGGCTAGTGCCACGAGCATGATGCAATGTCCCTGCATGCCACAAGTCACATCCCACTGCGAACTTCCCCCGAGCCCCCCCACCCCAGAACATCACCGCATGCACCAGGGGGCATTGGGGGGGCTAGCCAGGTGGCACTGATGTGTGGGGGGCACATTGCTTATCGGACCCGGGAGTCCCTGACATTTGGGAGTGGGAGGCATGAATGTGTGTGGGGGCATTGGGAGCTCTGCGGTACCTGCCGTGGTGCTGCAGAGTGGGCATCCATCAATTGACATGGACAGATGCCCTTAGGCCATCACCATGATGGCTAACTCCGATATTGCCATTACGTCTTGGAATAGCATCGATGAGTTCAGCAGCCAGTCCTTTTAGAATAGGGCACAGTTGCTGCTGTAACCCACCCTTGCGCCATGCCGTTGTGAGTTGCGGGTGTAGTGGGTGGCATAACCCACATTTGGTGCAACCCGCATGTGGCATGGCACAAGGCTTCTTTTGGAATAGCAAACAGTGTAACGCATGGCACAAGTTGCGATTTACGCCATGGGGTTTGGTATAACCAGGCTTGTGCTATGCGTAAGCCATCTTAGAATCGGGCCCCTAGTGTCTTTTTTACATCCATATAGTACAATTTTAGCTCACCTGTAGTGGAATGTTCAGGATAGAGTACAGGAAGGGTAACTGAGTGGTTTAAGTGGCGTTCTGATGCCTTGATGTGAATGATGGTGGTGCATTAGGAGTGAGTGTGTGTGTGCTTGTGTTTGCTTGTTTGTGTGTGTCTGTGTCTGTGTGTGTATGTGTATCTGTATATATCTCCTTAAAACTAGTTATCTTCCCCAGTTTGGGGGTGTGGGGTAGGGTGTGTTGTGGGGGGGTGAGGGAATTTAATTCTATGATTTCTTATTCAGATTTCTTAGACATATTCAGTACATCAAGTTGTTATATTATACACTGAGAATTTATTGAAATCTGTACATATCAGGCTGCATGGTCTTAATTTCTTGGTGGTCCTTGACAAGTAGTTTTTTGTTCAACCTTATACTGCCAATTTATATTTATGCTATCACTGATAAACTCCTGTTATTACACTATAGGATTTTGAAGTTTATGGTGCATAATATCTATCTGGAGAGTATAGTTGGGTAATGGGTCCAGCTAAGTTTTACATTTCATACAGTGTGTAACTATTGATCTTTTTTAGGAAAACTTTACTGGTTACTCTTTATGTCATATATAGATGCTTCTTGTAGTCCTATCTTGTGGTACTTGTTTTTAATTTATGATTTTAGTATGTCTTTAATCTGGGTGAGGGTTGCTTCTCAGTAACTGCATTCTTATACACATTGTGACACTCATAATTTGATTTAAGAGCCCTCTGCTCAAGTAGTTATCTTATTTTGAAAGTGTCTCTTAGTCAATTTAATTTATATGCAGTGGAATTCTTTGTATGTCTTCTGTACTAAGCACCTCTGCCCCTTAGACCCTCTCAGCTGAAGGCAAAATGGTACTGTTAAGCTTCTCTGACATCTTATTCTGTTTGTTAAATGAGTATTTTGAACCAATGGGGAATTTTGCTGCTTTTTTATGTTTGCTTGCACGCATGTGCAAGAAACATAGTGCCATCATCCGAGATTTCGGAGGTGTGTCACCTCCTCCTCCTCCAATTCAGTCAGTGTGTTGGCAGGCGTGGCCCTGTAAGCCAATGCATGCTGGAGCTGTCTATGACAAGCTCAAAATGCAGTGGCATACAGTTGAAAGGAGAAGCTACGCTCAGTGAGCAGCATCAGATGTGCCTGCTCATGCGCTCCCCACACATACACATGCATACTGCATGCACCTTTATGCACACACACTCTATAGCCGGGATGGTGGTGCCCAATCCCCATCGCCGTGCCGCGCCTCCCCCAAAGTTTTCAAATGCCACGCTGGGTGCCCACCCCAGCTGGCAACATCGATGGTATAGCCGACGGGGTGCCCAATCTCCCATCGGCTTCACTGTCTCTCCCTCCCTCCCCATGCTATCGCTGATGGGGTGCCCAATCCCCATCAGCTTCACTCCCCAGTACAAGGTGCCACGCTGGGCCACCCCAGCATGGCAGAAGTGATGCTTTGGCGTGGGGTGCCCAATCCCTGTCGGCTCAGACACCCCCAAACCATCCTTGTGCCATGCTGGGAACCCACCCCAGCATGGCAAACATCCCGCGTCATCATTAAAAATAAAAAAAAACCTGTAAAGAAAAGCGGTCCCATGTAGTCTCCCTGTTCCCCCTCCCACAACCCGCACCCACCCACTGCACACCCTGCCTCCCCACACCTCCCTTACCCATACTTACCTCCGGAGCTCAGCACGATGATCTCTGATGGACCGGGAACACGTCTGCACTCTTCAAAGCCGACCGCGAACTGAGGAAATGCTGGTAAGCTGTATAATGGGCTAGATAGGGGGTTTTCAACTTTATTTGAGTATCTCAGGCATTTTTTTGAATCACTGTGCAAAATCACCCTTCAGGCCTGAATAATGCCATGACAGTGACATCGTTCATGAGAAGGGGTCCCAAAAACCCCATGTTGAAAATTTGGTGCAAAAATTCTAAAAAATGACTGTTTTACGAGCGTGCGTTGTGCAGTTCCTACGCAGGCTCATAAGATCGAGAATTTTCAATATTTTCACTCCAGATTTTCAACATTGTCATTTTACCACACCTTCTTATGAGTAGTACAGCTGTCATTTTTCACATCTCACCCAAAATGTGTTTCTGCCCATGTAGTGCACATTGGCGCAGTCGGTGTGCGAAATCAATGTACAGGACAAATTAAGAAAATCACAGTGACACTGTTCATGAGCAGAGGTCTTAAAATGGCTATGTTGAAAATTTGGTGAAAAAATTCCTACAAATGACTGTTTTACAAGGGTGCATTGCGCAGTTCCTACGCACACTCGTAAGTTCGCGAATTTTCAATATTTTCACTGCAGATTTTCAACATTGCCATTTTACCACACCTCCTTATGAGCAGTACAGCTGTCATTTTTCACATCTTGCCCAAAATGTGTTTCTGCCCATGTAGCACACAATGGCGCAGTCGATGCAAAATCAATGTATGGGACACATTAAGAAAATCACAGTGACACTGTTCATGAGCAGAGGTCTTAAAATGGCTATGTTGAAAATTTGGTGAAAAAATTCCTAAAAATGACTGTTTTATGAGCGTGCATTGCACAGTTCCCATGCATGTTCGTAAGTTTACGAATTTAATATTTTCACTCCAGAGTTTCAACATTGCCATTTTATTATACTTCCTTATGAACAGTACAGCTGCAATTTTTCATATGTCACCCAAAATGTGTTTTCGCACTTGTAGCGCACAATGATGCTGTTGGTGTGCGAAAGCAATGTTTAGGACAGATTAAGAAAATCACAGTAACACTGTTCATGAGCAGAGGTCTTAAAATGGCTATGTTGAAAATTTGGTGACAAAAGTCCATAAAATGACTGTGTTACGAGTGAGCATTGCACAGTTTCCACGCACCCTCATAAGTTCATAACCTTGTAATATTTTCAGTCCAGATTTTCACCAGTGGCATTTTTCCACACTTCCTTATGAACAGTACAGCTGTCATTTTCACAACATGGCTGAACTGTGTTTTCACACTTTCAGCGCAGAGATGCGTGGTCGCTGTGGGAAATCATTGTTCAGCACAGATAAAGAAAATCACAGTGACACTGTTCATGATTGGAGGCACCAAAATGCCTGACTTGATAATCTGCTGTAAAAAATCCCCAACCTAATTATATTACGGGTGTGCGTTGCACAGTTTCTATGTGCGCTCGTGACTTCACCATTTTTTTAAATATTTTTACTGCAGATTTGCAACATTGCCATTTTTTACAGCTCCCCATGAACAGTACAGCTGTCATTTTTCACATCCTGTTCGGAATGTTTTTGCACCTGTGGTGCTAAATGCCATAGTCACTGTGCATAAGCAGCTTTCGGCTAACAAACTGATATTCCCCCTGTTCATGAGGTGGGGTCACAAAAAAAACATGTTGAAAATTTGGAGTGAAAATACCAATGAATGCCTGAGGTGTTAGGGTTTCCAACCGTAACGCCCAACCCTGTAGAGAATGACAGGCATCAGGGGTGTGACTTGGGATTCTTGCCTGTGATGCTCATACCATTCCACACCCTGCAGCCACTGAGAGGCATCGAGGTATGCCTTGGACTCTTCGGCCCCAAACTTCACCCCATTCTCCTATATCGCACCCATCTCACCGTATTTCCTAATGAAATGGGGTGCGCATAAGGGCCAAAGACCCCAAGGAACACCGTGACACTTGTCAGTGTCTGCAGGGTGTGGTGTGGTGAAATGGCGTGACCGTTATGCCTGATGACCCAAACGCACACTCCAATGCCTGTCACTCTCTGCAGAGTGGTGGTGGGGTTGGCTTCACTTCAATACTTCACTGCCATTCCTATTACGCAGCTCTGTAACTTCTACACTACCACTGCCAATGCCAGCAAGCAAACATTCGGCATTGACAAATGCTTGTTTCTGCATGATCTGGGTGTTAAAAGTATTGGCTTTTTTAAATAACTGTCATTATGCTTCTGACAAAGGACTTGTTGGTCCGAGCTAAAAGCACTTTGTTTTTTTGTTACATCTATATTTTTCAAATAAAAGATATCAAATCATTTGCTTCTGAACCACCTTAGGTAGGAACTTCATAATAGTCCCATGGACTGCCTTATCCATGTAAAAGATTATGTAGTTTTGAACTGAGGGCGTTCCAACTTACACTCCTGGCAGATGTCATGGCTATCAGGAAAACTGTTTTCCATTTAACATATCTAACTCAGCTATAACCACAGGTTCAAAGGATCCTCCATCAGCTGGGCAAGACAGATATTTAAGTCACAGTGAGGGACTGGGTCCCTCACAGAGGGTTCAGATGACTGAGGCTGTTAAAGAACCTTTTAAAACAGATTGTGAGGCCAAGGACTTGTCTTTGCCTGCTGATGCATAGGCTGACACAGATGCCAGGGGCAGCTTCATGGTTGAAGATCTCAGACCTAGTCCAGAGCAATGGTAGCCTTGCTTGTACTGTTTTTTTTCCTGGGGACACACCAGTATGAGACTCTCTTTCACTTAGAGGTTTGACTTTCTTGTTGCTGGTTTTCTGGAAACCTTCAACATCCTCAGCACCTCCCCTGTCAGATTTAAACTACAGAACTCTTGTTCTTCAAAAAACATGCCCTCAGACATAGTGTTCTAATGACTGGGAATTCTACTTGCCCTGAAACCAAGTCAGCAGGTTGTATCTCAGTGGCAGGTTGATTGGAATCTTGCTGGATAGGGTCAGAAGCATTGAGTACCAAGCCTGTCTAGCCCAGTCTGGGACTATCAGAATCATTGTTGATGGCTCTCTCCTGAGCTTAATGAGCACCCTATGTATGAATGGGAATATAGGGTTGGCACACAGGAACCTTCATGTCCAATCCAGAGGTTGGGCATCCTCTGGGACTGGGACTCTTGCTGGTGACCTGTAATAAAACTTAGGGAGATGATTGTTTTCCTGGAGTACCCCATCCTCTGAGCTTGAAGCCAGCACTTGCTTTTTAGTTCATTTTGATTTCCTCGGTAGATTCTACTTAGTGAGTCCGCCAGCACATTGTCTTTCCTGGCAGATGCATTGCAGAAATTGTTGTGTCCAGGGAATATACCAGACTCAAATCCTCATAGCTTCTGTGCACAGTTTTGAGGATCTTGTTCCTCTCTGCACCACATTTCCCAATCTATAAAATAAGGCTGGGTAAATTCCTTGAGGAAGGTATCTCTAGTGGGTTGCCACCACTGAGCAGTGGGGACAGTCACTATGGGCTTATGCCTTCTACTGTCCTAAATCCATTGTATGTACTACTGTACAGTATGGGCGATAGTAAATTGTTATACCATTGTCTGTACATATTTGGACAGACTGATCCTGTAGCTGGAAGGAAATGGATTGCTATGGCACAGTACTGCCCTGAACTTGAGGAAATGTATTTGCTGTTGAGTCTCCTTAGGGCTCCAGATGCCACTTATTGTTAGATCCTCCAGGTGGGCTCCCCACCCTATGGTGAAAGCATCTGTTGGGAGAACTCTTGTTGTGAATTTGCTGGAGGAAGGAAATGCTTTCTCTTAGGTTGCTTTCCTCCTTCCACAATCCTAGTGCTTGCACAAAGACCTTTATGACTGACTCCTGCTTGGACAGCGGGATGACCTTTGGAACCAGTGATCTCTTAGATGGTACTCATCTGAAATCTGGCCCACAGCACCACAGCTGTGGATGAGACCATGTGGCCCAGTAGCTGCAGAAGATCCCTTGCAGGCCTTCGGCAGCCCAGTGTGAAGGAGTCTGCACTGGTGACCAGGTTTGAGACCTTTGGCTATGGAAGGAAAGCCTTCCCCTGCAGGATATCCAGCTCCGCATCAATGAAGTCCTGCACCTGAACAGGCTACATCTGAGACTTCTGCAAAGTTATCAGGAGTCCCAGGCTCTCTAAGGTGCTTCTTACCTGCTGTATGGAGTACTTTGCCTCTTGTTCTGTTTTCCCTGAGACTAGCCAGTCATCTAGGTAGGGAAAGCCAACATGCCTTGTTTTGTTGTGTGAGTTGCCACCACGGCTAGGCATTTTATGAATACCCTCGGTGCTGAGGTGAGACCAAATGGAAGGCTACAAAGTGATACTGGCAGTTTCCCAGTCTGAACCTGTGATTCTTCTGTGGCTGGGTCTGACTGGAATGTGGAAATAGGCATCTTTCATATCCAGTGACCCGAACCAATCTCCTGACTATAGGGATGGTATCTGTGCTCAATGTGACCATATTGAACTTTTCTTTTTTTTTTATGTTTCTTCAGATATATTAAGTCTAAAATAGGTCACCACTCCCCATTCTTCTTGTGGGTCAAGAAATATCTTGAAAACAGACCCTTGCCCCACAGTGGGTAGGTATTTTTTCTACTGCTTTTGCCTGTAGTATTCTCTTTATTTCCAGTTCCAGCAGAGTTTTTTCTGTTGGTGAATGAGCTGGAAATGTTTAGATCTCTGCAGTTTTGGAAGCCATTTGAATTGCAGGGACAATCTCTACCACTATTTCCAAGACCCACTTGTCTGTGGTCATTTTTACCTGATCCTGAAAGTAGTAGATTAGCCCCCCCCCCACCACCACCACCACCATTGGAAATGGTTGATGGTGACCTGGTCAGAACTGTCAGGGGTTTTTTTTTGGCTGTAACTTTGGGGCTGATGTTACAGCATGCCTGGAGCCTATCCTGCTCTGCCTCTGTAGTCATCATCATCATCATCAAATCTTTATTTATTCAGGCGAACATCATTGAGCAAGGCTCATTTACAAGATGGACCTGATAAGGTCAAGGTTCAACAGTTGATACACAACAGATACATAAATACACTTATATAAAACAGTTATACATACAGGGGAAAAAAACATTTATAAACACAGTGATGTACAATAAAATTCACATGATAAAATGGGTTATAGGAAAGTTAAGCTAATATTTGCAGTATATACAGTGTATACATATCCCAGTGGAGGGGACATGGCAAACACACAGCATAATGTAATACTAGGATGGTGGAAGGTATTACTGGGTGCCATAAGATGGGGTGTCTGCCTGGGAGGGAGAACTGAAGAACAAAGATTATGCCATATATCATGAATTTTTGGGAGGCAGATTGTGAGATGACAAAGCTAGCTCTAGCGGTAGCAACTGCATTTCTCTGTGAAGAAAACTGTACAACGCTGTTTAAAGGATGCAGTTGGTATAATATTGGACAGTTTTAGGGATTTTTGTGGGGTGTTCCACGCTATAGCTAGAGAATAGCTGATTGCTGCCCTCCCTAGCCGGGTGTTGAATTTGGGCAATTTGAACAGGATGATGTTGTTGCTTCTTAGGACATAGGAGCTAGGAATGGTCTGGGTGAAGCAGTCCAGAATATAGTTTGGAAGTTTTTTGATAACGCTCTGTAAATCCATAGAGCTGCATTTCTGTTCCTTCTGAGGTGTAGGGAAACCCATCCAACTGCAGCATAAAGAGAGCAATGATGGGTATTAGATGGCAGATCTGTTATGAATCTTATTGCTCTATGGTATAAGGTATCCAACTTGTGTAGGTAGGAGATGGGGCAGTGACTATAAAGGAAGTCTGCATAGTCAACAACTGAGAGAAAATGGCCTGGACTAACCTCATCTTTGAATCTCTGTTTAGGAAGGGTTTTAATCTATAGAAAAGGCCAAGCCTTTGGCGAAGCTTTTAGCAGTTCTTCTAAATGATGAGTGAAATTGAGTCTGCTGTCAATCCACACACCTAGGTATTTGAAATTTTCTACATAATCCAGATTTTCTCCAAGTATAGTGCATAGCTGGGGGAGAATTATTGAAGAGGAGGTGCTGGTGGAGCTTTGATTTGTGAAGATCATTGCTTTAGTTTTCTTTGCATTTAACAGAAGCATTTTCTCAAGTAGCTGATATTGTAACAAGGAGAATTCTGTTTGTAGGATTTCATGGGCAGCTGCAGAAGAAGGGTTGCTGACATACAAAACAGTGTCATCAGCAAAGAGGTGTACAGAGGATTTGGTGAGGGTTGAATCAATATTATTTATATAGATGGCAAAAAGGATAGAACCCAGGATAGAACCTTGGGGGACTCCTCTTAACAGTGGTTTTAGTGGGGATAGGTCACCTTCAGCTTTTACCTGCTGTGACCTACTGGTAAGATAACACCTGAACCACTTAAGGGAGGGTGGATCTAGGCCACTGGAGTGCAAGGATGATAGTAGAAGCTCGTGGTCCACAGTGTCGAATGCTTTGCTCAGGTCTAGAAATACTGCACAGACATTATTCTTTTTATCTAATTCGGTTTGCCAGTCATTTGTGACCTTGGCTAGTGCAGTGATAGTGCTATGCTTGGCCCTGAATCCAGATTGAGCTGGATTCAAGAGGTTACTTATCGTCATGATATTCCATTAACTGGGTACTCACTAATTTCTCCAGCATCTTGGATAGCACTGGTAGAATGGAAATGGGCCTGTAATTATTAAGGTCCATAGGGTCCCTGATTTTAGAAGAGGAACCACTTGGGCTGTCTTCCACAGTGTGGGAATAGAACCAGAGTTTAGAGATAAGTTAAAGAGATGTGTTGGGGGACTGCAAGTACATGGGATGCAATCTTTAGAAAGTAGGGGTCCAGAGAGTCTGCCCCTGTGCTTTTTTTGATATCCAGCTGCCATAGTAGGTCCTCTACTTGCTTCAACAGTACAGATTTGAAGCTGAAGGAAGAGTCAGCTCTCTGAGCACCAGTGTACTGGGAGCTTAATTGTTGCTGCAGCAGGTTAGCTGGAGAGGTGTCAAAGGCAAGGCCAGCTGTTGTGAAGTGGTTATTGAAGGCATCCAGAATTTCCATTTTGCCAGTGTTAGGGCCATAACTGTGGTGTAATTGAGTTGGTAGGGAGGTGCTAGAATCCTGCCCAACCATACCCTTTATGGTACCCCAAAACCTAGCAGGATTATGATAGGAGGAGTCGAGCTCAGCCAAGTAGAAGGCAGCCTTTGCATCCCTAACTTTCTTGGTGCATCTATTCCTGGTTTTCCTAAAGATCATCCAGTCATTTGCATTCTTGGTTTTTCTTGCCATTTTCCAGAATTTGTCTCTCTCCAGCAGTGCAGCTTTGAGGTCAGCTGAAAACCAACGACAGGATTTGTTTTTTATTTGGATACTAGAGATTGGGATATGGATGTTAAGGGCACTTATTATAATGCTATTTAGCACCTGCTGTGCTTTTTCCACAGAATGGGCAAGATAAAACTCTTGCCAGCTTGAAGAGTGAGCTAGATCATGCAAATATCCTTCAATATTGATGTTTTTCTTGGATCTCCAAGATCAATCTGCAGATCTGGAAACCTGGGTTTGTAGTAACCTCGTTGAGGTCGGCACTCATAGGTGGTATGTGGTCTGGTATAGTAACCCCTGAAACAGTCTCCCCTTCCATAAGATAAGTAGGAAGTGGAGGTCTTTTCTTTCTCAGTGCTAATTTTAAAAATGGACTTGTATTCATCCACTTTTTCATTGTACGCCTGTCAACAAATAGGGAATTTCCTCAAAGAGGAAATCAATGGCTTTAGCCAGAGTGTCCTGAGTAAGGATGGTAGCCATTAGCCAGGCAAACCTCCTTAATGACATTGCATGAGCTAAGACTCTTGAAGCAGAACCCACTGAATTCACCCCCCCAGTCAAGCTTGTTTACAAGAAATATAACTGCTAAAATCTGCCTTCAATTTTGTTTGCTGCCAAATGAATCTGTTTACTGTAATTAAGTCTAGTGTACTTGATGTGATTCTGTGTATGTACTATTGTATTGTGTTTCATGACGTAGAATCTTTGAAAACAGCACTTGCTCAAAGGTTGTTTTTAAATAATCAAATAAATAAATACAATTAGAGTCTACAGCCATGTTAAACTGATATTTAGTGGCATCCAGGCTGACTTTGCTGTGGAAGCCAGATCCTGTGCCACTTCACCATCTAACTTGTCACTCAGTGCCAGCACTACATTCCACAATGCTTTCTGGTACTGGGCTGTGTATGCTAAATAAGCTACCTGCCTGAGGAGCAGGGAAGCCATTGTGTACACTTTTTTGGTTGTAGTATTCAGTTTTTTGGAATGCTTTTCAGTAGACTATGTGGAGAAAGGTGGTTTGGCCTTCTCACAAGCACCTTCCTGTATCACTCCTTCATGAACAGGGTGGGCTTACAGGTATTCCACCCCTCTCTCTGTTCAGCTGACATTTCTTTCCAAATTTTTTATCAATACCAGCAGCTGAATTGGGTGCTGACATGATTTTTTGGTAGCCCTTTGTAGGGACTTGTAAATGGGGACTAGTAGTCTCCTCATGGAGGCTAGCTCCATCATCTTCATGAATTCTAATTCCTCTTCATCCTTCTCTATTTCATGAGAGGGGATGTTGAGGGTGTTCACCATTTTTTTAACCAGTAAGGAGTAAGAAGTGTAATTCTCTGTAGCTCGAGAAGGGGGCCTGATCTCCTGATCATGGGAAACATCAGGTTCTATGGGCTCAACTTCCTCCTCCTCTGTGTAATACACATCCCCACCTTTACAGCAAGTGGTCTGGAACCAGAGCCTGGTGAGGAGGGCAGGAACATTAAACAAATTTCCCCTATCCTTGAAGACTTGGAAAAACTACCATACCTTAGTCATGTCCTGTGCTGAGGGCATTTGTTTCTAATCCACTGCCTCCTCCTTTTCCTATTCAGGAGGAATGGCATGGATATATATTTTTTTGTTAGTAGGCTCTGGTCCAGCACCTACTCTGAGGCTCTTTTATTTGTACTTTTGCCATCACAGGAGGCAGTATAGCACAGTGGGTTAAGGCTCTGAGCTGCAGATCTGGAAACCTGGGTTTGAATCCCACAACTGCCTAGGAGCATACTGAGTGATCCTAAACAAGTCACTTAACTTCCTTGCGCTCCTAGATCTCATCTGGAAACAAGCTTCAGCTTGGTGTGCTACTTCTGGTTAAACAATGTTCCCTTTCCCTTACTTTTTCCATCACTGGGATCAGGGTTCCACCTATCAGGCACCCTGAGTTTTTTTCCATCCTTTCTAAGCATTTCTGATGGTTGAACTGCTTTATCTTTTTTATCTGTCCCCTTTGACAGGGACTGCTGCTTATGAGAACCTTCTGATGCATGGTTTCCACCATCATTAGGAACTTTCTTTGAACCTTTATTGCACTTTGGTGACATAGAGTCCTTTTCTTTTGGGTTTTGGGGCAAAACATTTTGCAGTGTTCACTTGTAAAATTATGATCTGGGCCCAGACACTTTAGAGAAAGCTCATGGCAGTCTGCTCACTTTATACAATTTTTAAAACCTGTGGGCCCAGTTCTCTTTTTATGTCTATCAGTCACATCAGACACCAATAGGACCTGTATAAAAAAGTATTCAGCTCCCAGTCACAAAAGAGGTAGAATTAAATTATCTTAATATAAAAATGTGTAAAAACACTTTAAAGCAAGTAAAACATAAACAATTTAAACTTTTTACTGAAAACACAGTCAGTTCCCTTCAAGCTGACTATGTTAAAAAATGGGCTTCTCCAGTTCCTGGAAATCAACAGGGAGATGGAGAAACAAGAAAAAAATATAAAATTATAAAAATGTCACCTTAACTAATATAGACTAATTAAAAATTAACTTTGCTTTTAAAATAACAAATGATATTAATAAATAGTAAAAACTGTCTTTCTTTTTTTACCTAATTCCTTAGTGACTCAGTGATGTCTTTATAATCTACTTTAATTTGTAAGCAGATGTTTACTAACTGCTTGTAGCTAGACCTTGCATCATTCCTTATGTATTTCCCAGTGACTTGCTTGTATGTTATGTTATGTTATGTTATGTTATGTTATGTTATGTTATGTTATGTTATGTTATGTTATGTTATGTTATGTTATGTATCTAGATATTATGTGTAATTCATTCCAGGTCACCCCTGAAAAAATTATTTAGTCTGAGTGAGCCTACCCAGTCAACAAAATTTAATAAACAAACAAACAAACAAATAGATAAATAAATAAATGTAGAGAGGACCAGAACACTGGAGATGACTTCAAGGTGATTGCTCTTTCCAGTGGAAAAACAAATCTGACATTAGAACAGCAGGGGGAGCATGACCACAGCACAGAGTTTGAACTTGTGTTCTAAATTGTAGCCAGACTCACTGTCCCCCTGTCTTCACCTCTCTATATGGCACCCTACTTGAAGTGGTTCAGTCCTTTAAGTACCTGGGGTTGTGGCTTGGCAGTAAGCTTGATTTCTCAGCCCACATTGATGCCATCCATGCCTAGCTCAGTCACAAACTTGGTGCCTTCTGTTATTACAAAGACTGCCAATCTCTGCATGTCCGCAGGGAACTGATTACCAAAATGGTGCTCCCTGTTTTTCACCTTGCAGATGTAGTCTACGGTTCTGCCCTCTCCACTTCCCTTGCCAGACTGGATATCTGCATCAACTCCTTCTGCTCTTTTGTATCTAACTCTCCTCCATGCACACATCATTGATCACTTTACTCCTCCCTTTTCATCCTCCCTCTTTCCTCTCCCCAATAAACCCATTACACTACATTCTTCTCCAAATATTGGTTCAGCACCCTTCCATCCTATCTCTCCTAGCTCCTATCCTGAATTCCCCTGTCTGTCGCTCTCATCACTCTAGGTACCATCTCACTTTTGCCATTCCTCACTCATGCTCCTCTGCTGGAAAATTTGCATTCTTCTATAGGTTTCCCTATTTCTGGAACAAACTCCCCTCCTCCGTCCATCTCCCACCATCCTTTAATACCTTCAAACACCTGCTGAAATGTCAACCCCCACCCCACTTGCTCCTGCTACTAGGGATGGGCGGGTAAAATACCTGACCACCAAGACAACCTGTGGGTACCCCAAAAGTACTCAAAGAAAACATGAATGAAAACCGAGAAGTTGGGTTGGGTCGGGTAGTCACTACCTGACCCATTCTACTACAACAATTACCCAACTCTGACCATAACAAAAATCATGTAAAGACTGTTTTTTGGGGGACTATTACACTGTCTGTTAGGTGCCCTGATCCATTATACGCACTGTGGCATTGCTGAGGCAGGTATAAGAGTCACAGGATTTTTTTAGTGAGTCTGTTGCTGTTTCCAAAAATTACACCAATGGTGGGCATTGCTGAGGCAGGTATGAGAGGCACAGCTGCTCTAAGTTAGCCTGCTGCTGTTTTCAAAAACTATACCCTGGCTGACATTGCTGAGGCAGGTATGAGAGGTGAAGGCTCTTTGAACAAGCCTGCTGCTGTGTCCAAAAATTGTACCCATGGAGGGCATTTCTGAGGTAGGTATGAGATGCACAGCTGCTGTGATTGAGCCTGCTGCTGAATTAAAGAATTATACCCATTATGGGCATCGATCTAACTTACATAATATAAACTGATGACTGACAGAAGAAAACTAAGAGTAGTACGACTGTGGCATATGTTTCTGGCACAGTGCCAGTGGTGATGGTTCTATTTGTTTCATACATAACCTAGTCATCATATTTAGTAACACTATTTGCAGGATGTTGTTTATTTTCAGGGTCAGACTTGCATAAATTAGTGTTTGTGATAATTGGGAAATTGTCAGGATTCATTTTAAGAAATGTAAGCCGTTCCACATTTGTAGAACTTAGCAGTGTTCTGTGGTCAGTGAATAGTCCCCCAGCTGCACTAAATATGTATTCTTAATATATACTTGAAGGTGGACAACTGAGGTACATTATTGCAAGATTTGCTAGTTCTGGCCATGTTGTTCTCTTTTGCTTCCAACAGAGTCACGGATCTTCCTCGAGATCAATCACAGTATGGTTTGCAAAGTACTCCAGGATCATTGTGCTACATGAGATGGTCACCAGTCTGGCAAATGAACTTGCTGCACTTTCTTTACAGGATAACAGTCCATTTAGTGACTTAGTGAGTCAGTGTTGTAATATTGTAGCTATATTTATGGTTTTAATGTATAATGAAGATTACTTGTTTTAATGATGATTGTTAAGGTGCCCTGAGCTCTTGAAGGGCACCTGATACAAATAAAGTTTTACTTACTTACATTTTGTTGCAGGTGTCTCAGAAGTGATTGGCCTTTCTGACCCTGAGCATAGGATGCCTGAGAAGAAGCTGTGCATGTCCTTTCCCTTGCTGATGACACTGCTGAGTGTGAAGAATTGATAGATGTGCTATTGTCTGTGCTAGAGGCCCACTGTGATAGTTTGGCAGGGTTTGACTGCTGTACAGAAGTTAATGGTGTTTGTAAGGGTACTGGGTCAATATGTCGAGGCAATGATAGCACGGAAGAAACCACGCTGTGAAAACCGCACATACATTGATAGCGACAGGGGTAGAATAGTGATAGTGAATTACTGCTACCCCTGTCACTGTTCAGCAAAAGGAGGAAGGTATCAAGTATTATGATGTGTGGTGCCATGGCTGAGCCACTCCAGTGATGGAGTGGCTAAGAAACACCTAGAGATGCACACTGCTGGAGACCAGGGTCTGATTCCCTCTTTTAAGTTAGATTTTTTTGTAATAAACAAATGTTACCCCTCCCAAATTTCTCTTTGTCCCATGGTCCACACCTCCTCAGAGTTGATTATAATAGTTCTGGGGGTGTGAGGTGCAGCCCCACATTGGGGATGTCATCTATGTTTTCCCATTTGTTTGGGCTCTGTCTGCAGCATTGTGTGCTGGTCGGTGTTTTCACTGACCTTATTCTGGATTGCAGCATTATGCTTACAACATTGTCTGCTGTGCTGTTTTGTTTGTGGGGTTATGACTGCATGCTGTTTGTAGGGCAATGTCACATTTAGTTAGCAGAAGATCTCTCCATCTCCAATGCTCAATTTCAATATAAGTTTATTGTTCGACATATGTTGTCACTACATAAGCAAGAATACAAAGAAAATATAATGTCAGTACAAATATGGAAAAATCCTTTATACATATTTAAGTACAAACAGGTTAATAAATACACACATAATTATACTTTCAGATTTACATTAATTATCACAATGGCTATAAGTACTTGACAGGCGTTTAATCCCCAAGGATCATTATTGTAAAATGCATCAGATTTCTAAGCTTAGCATTCTCCAATTGATTTGTCTGTATAAGAAAAATAGAATCAATATACAACACACTTATTACAAGAAGTACACCCTAATTCTGAATTCATGTATAAATATCTTGCACGTGAAAGACACAAAACATGTAAGCTCTGATAAACTCCTAAATCCTTGACAGGAATAAGGAGTGTAAACAGAGTAAACGAGTTTGGATCTGGTTACCTACACCCTAAATTAAGCGTAATCTCATTTCTCACAAGCGAGAGGGAGCCTACTAAAGGGATCAATTAGGGCTTCTTCATTACAGTCTTTGTAGGATGTATTTCAATCTTATCTTTTTTGCAGCAATGAAAAATTCTGCTATATCAATAAGAATTTGTGAATTTTCAGAATTTAATAGAAGAGCAAGAAAATAGCGTGAAGGTATAATATATGAGGAGAAATAATCAGCTCGGTATTTCTTCCTTACTTTTTCAGACCATTGGCATCTTATGAATACATGATGTAAATATTCAGGTTCTCTAAGATAACATAGACAATTAGAAGAAGTAGTCATTTGTCCAGAGTACCTGGCAGCCAATATACTGCTAGGGAATAACTCAAATCTATAAAGGATCAAAATTTGCCTACATATTGGATTAGTTATCAGCAGTAAATACTCTTTAAGATCATGTTCCATGTTATTTTTTAACCACTGTGACACTTTTAATTGTTAAATTTTTTGTAAGTCACTTTCCTTATCCTTTTTTGAAACCTCTGTGGTAATAACTTTAATGTACTTTTAATTTATTTTTACTGCATGATCAGCCCAGTATTGTAAATGAGTAAGTTCATATCTCTCAAGCAAAAATAAATGGTAGATAACCACCCATCACTTACCAACTCAAAGTAAACTATTTTTCTTTATACATGATGCAATTATAGAGCTAATTGAATTATGCATCATATTAATCCAGAAATTTATTATTCTTATATGACTTTTGGTCGTAAACATAATTTGACCAAGATGAGCCCCAATACATTAGCTGCTGAGCTAGGCAATCTTAAGGTTTTCTTGTATGCTGTATTGATAATTGATTCTAAAGTACGTAAACTAGAAACTCCCCAGTTTTCAATAGCATAAAGGCCTTCATTTATTAGTTGCTCTCTAGATCCCTCATCATTGGCTCTATTGACATACCACCATACATTCTATTAAATCGAAGGGCAGAGGTGTTATCCTCATTTTGCTGCTACAGTCCTAATATGCTTATTCCAAGACATTGTATTCAATATTGTAACTTCTAGATAAGTGTATTGATTAACAAATTCTAATGGATGATTGGCCAAAACAGACTTCTATACTTCTTGCTAGAACCTATGACCATAACTTTTGTTTTAGTTTTGTTAATTGCTAATTTCAATACAGTACAGAGAACTTGTAGTTTACAGACACTTCTTTGTAGACCTAATCTTGATGTTGCAATAAGTGCAAGGTTGTCAGCATATGCCAGAACTGGGATGGAATGTTCAGGAACTTTAGGCATATGGTGTGATGGAGTAATTAATTCTTTCAAAATATTGTTTATATAAAGATTGAATAGTGTCAGCACCGACACATACCCTTAGCTAATGCCAACATTAGTAGAAATTTTTTGGACAAACCACCATTATTATTATGTCATATCTTGACCCAAGTATCATCATAAAGTCTTTTTATAAGATTTATTAAATTAGAATCTATCCCTAGAGCCTCCATACTGACCCATAATAAATCTCTTGAAATTGAGGTAAAAACTGACGTAAAATCAATGAAGGCAATGAATAACAGTTGCTTTTTTACTTTACAATACTTTTCAATATTATGTAAAAGAATAAAGACGTGTTTAGTTGTCCCATTATTTTTTTGAAAACCTGCCTGTAAACAGGATATTATCATATTATATGTAATCCATAATTGTAACTGATTTAGTAAAACTTTAGAATATATTTTAGCTATATTATCTATTAAGATTATTGGCTGATAATTTGCAGGAATACCTCCATCTCCTTTTTTTCAAAATTGGAACAACCTAACTACCTTTCCAGGAATCTGGGGTGAAGCCGTACATAATCGACTTGTCACAGTAAGTCTGTAAGAGTGATTGCCCACCACTCTGGATCAGCTTTGTAAAAATCAATTAATATTTGATCTGAGCCCAGAGATTTATTTGGCTTGCTACTATTAATAGCAGAAAGGGTTTCTTCAACTGTAATCCAAATATTCTTGTCATTAATTAAACTCATGCGATAAATAGAAATTTTGCCAGGCTTGTAGAAAATCTTACTGAAGATGTTTACCCATGTTGATACAGTGATAGAAGCCCGATAGTTCATTTTACAATTATTTGTCCCAGTGGCAACTAGCTTCCAAAAGGCTCTATTATTTTTTGCTGTATTACAATAAGCATTTTCTTCCATAAGCCTTGCTGATTGGTCTGTTTTTGTTTCTGTACATGGTCTCTCTATATTTTCCTACTTTTAGTCAGCTTCTTAATATTCTCTAGCATTTGATGAGTTCTTCCACATCTAACCTGATTAGTCAACTGCTTTATCTGATTGTAACAAGTTTTATAGAACCAGTTATGATATCTTAACTTATCTGGTTTATGAGTTGATCTATATCCGGCTATATGACAGTCATACTGCTAAACTATTTTGTAATAAAAATTCTCAGGGTCAAGGTCAGTAGAGATCAGATCATCTATTATTTTGGAAGAAGTTTTAATATTTTCTTCTAATTTTCCCTTAGGGGTCTGATCCCGTAGAACAATTTTCTTATTATTATAGATTTCCACCTGATCTGATTTATCTCTACTCAGCCTGCCTCTGAGCTTCCTACTTAAACAGAAGGGAAGATGATCACTCTCAGGCCTAGATTTTATACTAAGATCAAGACATTTACATAATTAAACAGGGAGAAAAATACATAATCAACTATAGAGTGACCATTATGAGTGTAACATGTAAAGTCACCCAACCTATGCGAAGGTAATCTACCATTTAATACAATTAAATTTAATGAATATAAAAAAGTAGTTAAGTGAATATTAAAGTCTGTGTTTCTTTGATCTTGCGATTTACTCGGGTCAATTCCATATATCTCCTCTTGTAATTGGACCATTGAATTGTCCAGTTCACTGTCCTGATAGAGTCTAATATTAAAATCTCCTTTGACTATTATTTCTAAATCGTTGTAATGGTTATTCGTCTCTTCTATGTCGTCCACAAGTTTAGACAGCAAACTATCATCCGAAAGAGGATAATTTTTTACCAGATTATAAAGATTCACAAAAAGTACCATCTCATTCAAAATTTTGACCCCTATCAGGAGACAATTCTGAGTAAGAACAGTATTCCTGATAAGGATATGATCAAGAATCTTAATATAAGTCAGTAGGTCTTCAACATAGTGACCCATATTCACTTATTTAATGGCAGGAAAATGAAAACGATGATAACCATTAAGAGCTAAAATGTCTAACATATCCAAGGTATGCCAAGTCTCTTGTAAATTAATAACATCATGCATCATAAGATGATTCATACATCCAGAATCTGCTAGTTTTGTAGCAACCCTTGATATGTTCCATGAAACAACAAATAATGCATTCTTGTTGTCATACGGAAAATTGCTAGTCTGCTCTGTATCAGAATCTGGTTTGTGACGGGGCCATGTATATGGAGTAACAGGTTCAAAATCCCAGGCCTGAAGTCAATTATTACAATCAATAAGAATCCCAAATCTATTTACCAAAGGTAAGGGAGTTTCAACTGACCTCATATGATCAGATATCTGATTTGGAAAATGGATCCCAGTGGCCTCATTTGAATACACTTTATTCATGAGATTAATATCATCTTCAAAAATATCCTTAGGTTTAACCAGAAGCAGGCCCTGGGTATCTAACATTCTACTTTTTAGCAACAAATTCTTAGCAATTACAGAGTTCTTAACCCATATAAAAATTTGTGAACTATTTTCATGTCTAGTAACCCTGAGACTGCCTCTCTCACCCAACTGTACCTGCAGGAAATTTCAAAACAAATTGCAGAGAGACCCTCGAAGTCTAGTTATTTTCTCTATACATAGTCTCAAGACCACACTTTCTTTTAATGTTAGTTGAGAGTGATGATATATTTTTAATTTGGGGGGGATTGTACTTTTTACACCTTTTACATGAAGGGTGGGATATTCAGACTGAGCCAAAAATATGCACAATAGTGGGAGCAGGCTCAAGAGCAGTGCATCATTGCGCAATGGGTGCGATATTCAAACCAAGTGGAGGCCAAGGTGCCTCTGTGAAACGCAGCTGAAAATTACACCCAATGCACCATGGTGCAACTAGGGATGTGCAGTGGAGTAGGGCTGATGCACAGTAGCATACCCAGGGATGCGCAGGGACAAGGACAGGAAGCAGGAGTGCACTAGCCATGGATGCACCATGCATGGAGGAGCATGCAGCAGGCCAGACAGACCAACCCCCCTGCAAGGCCCTTCATGAGCAGCACAACCAGAGGTGAGCTGAACATACCTCCAGCCCATGTACCCCAGCACCGATCCAACAGAAGAGGAGGGCTAGCAATCCACACCCGCAGGGCAAGGTGCCCCAGCACTGTCCACCGGCAAACAGTGACTGCAACACAAGGAGGGCCAGGACCCTCCTATGCCATGGCACCACACCAATGCTGATCACCCCTGTACAGTGATCTCGAGATATCCAGCCCAGAAGCATGACCAAACAGTGCATGGCACTGAAGATATGCCGCCACCACTGTGACAATGCAACCTGGGGCCCCATGGCACTATGCATGACAGCCCCACCATGACCACCCCACAGCAGGTGACACCAGCCACTGATGCCACCACAGCATACACAAGGCCCCCCTGCATGGCCCCCATAGTGGCACAGCAAGGAGGTCAACCTGGCATCAGTACCCGAGGGATCCTGCATGTGACAAGGCCCACCCTGATGCCACCACTGGCAGGACGGCACCCCACACCCACCCACCCACCCATGCACACATCCTGTCCCAGCACTGGCCCCACCAGACAGCACAGCAGCCTACTGTGGCACATGGAGGCATGCACCATACAGGAGGCAACACAGGGCACAAACAAACCCCAACCCCTGTTCCCAAGGGTACCCCATCAAATAGCCACACATAGCGGGGCAACAGATGCTGCTGTCGTGAGTCTAATGGTGCCATGTACCCACGGCCTGCACGCCACCATGGCACTGGTGAGCCAGCCATGTGGTGTGTGCACCATGAGCCAGGCTGCCACCAGCATGCAGCTGGAGCCCATGTGACAGTCACTAGACCACAAGCACTGTCCCAGACACTATAGACAGCATGGAGGGGGACAACAACAGCACCACCCACAGTGTCACCAGGGGCAGACATGCAACAGACTGGGAGTCTGGCCGCCAGCTGCCAGGGTGCTATGCCTGGAGGGTGGCTGGCATGGACTGCCAGCAATGCCACATCAGCAGCCATGCATGCGGTGGTGGGTTTGGCATGACCGTGCATACAACAGACACGGAAGGGGCACATCCGCATGGGTCTGGAACACACTGCTGGGGGTGACTGGGACATAGCACATGCACCAGAGACGGCTGCACACAGGCAAACAGTGCACAGGGCACATCACACATACCCCAGACAGTGACCATGGCCCCCACCCACACCACTGGAGGATCCCTGGTGGACACACACATGGCTAGGCCAGCACCACCCCTCAGTCGCCATACACACCACTGCAGCAAGGCACCAGACGCCCACTGCAAATCAGAGACCAACACAGTTGTAGTATGAAAAGCATGTATATTGGAACAGGTAACATAAACAACAGGAACTATTTACAATGCTATATACAAAGTGGGGGAGGGAAAGTACAAGGCTACAACTTGGGGGATGGGCAGGGGCAAAGGGAATAGCAAGGAGGGGGACAAAGAGGTGTGAGGTACAGTCCAGGGAAGGAAAGGAACATTGCGGGTGCCACAGGCCCTACTGGTGGCCCCTCTCTTCTCCGCTCTCCCTGTGGTGTCTTCTGTGCCGATGCTGTTCACTCCTCTCCATACCATGCAGCAGCTCCAGTGTGGCCCGGGTGACCTGCAGGATCTCCTGTATGTGATGCTCCAGCATTGTCCACCTAGGACAAGGGAGCAGAATCAGTACGTGTGACTGGCCAGCCCACTGCAGCCCACCCAATGTGCATGGCATACAGCTGTGGCATGCACCCCTGTGATGGCATGCGACCACCCACAGTGGGTGCACCCACATGATCCCCCTACCCAGGCACCTGAAGCCATGCAAACCACTGCACGCCCCCACTGCCCATGTATTGCACAGCACCATCATGGCCATACGGCATCATGGCTATGCAGTGAGATGGCAGTGACATAGCCATGCATCCAGTGCATGCACAGCTCACCTGCGATACCCACATGTGCAGACCCATAGGACATTGTGGAGGGCACCATGGGATGTGCACAGCAGTAGGGGCCATGTGCAGGGGTCCATGCCCCAGCACCACCCCTGCAACCCACCATGCACAGATGTTAGGGGAAACATGGCACTCACCTGTGTCCCGGTCAGCAGGGCGCTGCTGACCCCTGGCACCACCACTGTGCCCTGCCTGCAAGGTCACACCTCTATTTCCAACTTGCCATCCTTGCTTCTGGGCCAACCAGGCCCTCCGGCAATCCACTGGGCCTACAGTGCAAACATGGAAAGTGTCCCATCAGTACACATCAAAACCATAGCTCCCCCTTGCAGTGTGCGTACCCGCACAGCCCAGCCATGACACGGTGGTGCAGGGTATACACAAAGCACCCCCAACACCAGCAACACAGGTACAGGCCCCCCCCATGGCATGGCCTGCCAACTATCATGATACCAGGACAGACAGATACTACTAGTGTTGTGAAGGAGCACCTACCTGGCCATGGCACGGTGCCCCGATGGGCATGCACCTGCAGTCATCCTAGGTGGTTGGGTCCCACTGCTGGAGGTCCCCATAGCAGTGGCAACACTGCTCAGTGGTCCTGCTGCTCCCTGTGGCCTCCTCAAGGCCCTCTGCCACCTCCTGCCACACCACTGTCTGTGGCCTCAGGAGGGGTACCTAGCCAAGAGTGCACCTGCATGGGGCTCCACTAGTGCCACCAGGTTAGCCAGTTCCACCACTGTCCACACTGATGCTCTTGTGCATGGCATGGTGCTGTCACTGGTGAGCACAAAATGGCTCCCAGTAGCACTCATGCCCCATGTGTTGAGGCAGCATGGTACTACACTGCCGGTTGCAATCATGCTGGCTCCAGACTGTGCAATGGGGGGCAACCATGCATACGTATGGTGCCTAGAGGGCAGAGGCCAGCCGCAGGGTCAAGGGTCTGTCCATGCACAGAGTGCCACAGCACTATTGGGAAGCCCTGCTTGTAGCGTGGTAAGGTGTATGTGTGTGTCACCATGCAGTGGCCTACTGTGCTGTGGCACCATGGCAACCACGGTGCACCATGGCATGAGCACCCCTCTGGGCATATAGTGCACAAGCACCAAAGGCACAGTAGTGGCTGTGCCCTGTACTGCCTCCACGCTCAGTGCATCAGCAGCACCACTAGCGTCAGCATCAGCACTGTGTACATGCGTGGTGCGGTGCCGATTGCGCATGTCACAGTGGTGTGCCACAGCCTGAGCACACTCAACACCATTGCACAAGATGCAACAGCGTGATATTCAGCCAGGTTATGCAAATCAGCTCATGAGCCATTCCACAGCACATCCACTGCATTTGCATCCCATTACAGTTGCACCTGCCCTCATTTGTATGTGCTGCACTATAAAAATGTGACCTGAGGCTGCATGGGCCATGGATCGGTATTGTAGTAAGTTGAGGTAGGTGGCATGCTGTTGGGACATGGGGACAGTAGTCTGGGAGGGCTGTATGGGACTGCACAGTCCAAGGTAACACCTGTCTATCCTCCAGGCATGAGCATGACTGAGTGAGAGGATGAAGAGGAGCAGGGAAGGGTGCAAAGGTGGAGGCCCAGCTTTACCAGGGCAGAATGCGATGCCCTGTTTTAGGCATACCTCAACAGGCAGCCGCTGTTCAGTGGACAGAGGGGAACACCACAGGCCCATGCTGCAGCATGGGGTGAGGCAGCATGTGCCATCAACCAGCAGGGCAGCCACCAATGGTCCATGTAGGAGTGCAAGAAAAAAGTTGGCACAGACAGGAGGTGGATAAAAGATAAGGTGGCCACCATCAGGTTGGCACTTGCTGCCACCGGTAGGGGCCAGCAGGATGTACACCACCTGACACCATGGGAGAAGAAGGTGGCTGGCAGCATGTGGCATAGTGCCATTGAGGGTGTTCGTGGCAGTGGCTTCCAGATGGGCAGCAGCCCATCACTACATGGTAGGTCCGGTGCTGGCAGTGTGGGGGTGAAAGGGGGGCAGGCCCCAGGGCAAGGCAGAACCACTAACGTTACTGTGTTCCTTTAAAGCTCCTGAGCATCTGCATGGAGCAGTGGTGGTGAGTGTGTCCACCGAGGGGAAGGCCCTGGACATGGTGGAGTGCACATCCACCTCCACAGGTGTTCGAGGGACCAACCGTCTGCAGCCCTGCATGTCTGTCTGGACTGATGCCAGTGGTGTGGGTGTGGACATGACCCTTGCAGTGTCCCAGCGTGATACAGCCCTCAGTGTCCAGTGTGCTGAGACACGGATCAGGGCCGGCTCCAGCACTGATGATGATGTGACACACGTCCTGGACAGTGATGTATGTGGGACACAGGATGGTCCCATGGATGGCATCCACCCAGGTGGTTCTGCAGGTAGTGCTGGTGTGGTTGCCTGCACAACAGCCCATTCCCAGGCAGTGTCTGCAGGCTCCAGTGGGGCACCACTGGTGTGTGGCCAGGGTGGTGGGGCTGTTATTGCTGCTGCAGCCACACCAGTGGTGCCTGGCGATCGCAGCCAGAGGGGCAGCGGCAGCAGCTGGCCAGTATCAATGTGGGGACAGGGGCGGGGGGCGATGGCAGTGCACCACATGTGGACATACCCCAGAATGGCAGTGCTGTGTGGTGCCCACCGTCGAGGGGTGCTGTGCAGCAGGGCCAGGAACACCATGGGGGACAGCATGCTGGACATGCAGATGACCCCTTGGATGACCACAGCCATATTCTCCAGGCCTCAGTGGATCAGAAGATGCGGCTTGTGGTGGCGGAGGATGTGCTCTGTGCGGTGCTGCACCAGGCAGAGGATCGGCGCAGCAGGGACCATGCCCTGCTCCTGGCAGTGTTGACTCAGCAGCGGGCAGATGTGATCGCTGCCATTGACAGGCAGACCACTGCAATGGTGACTGTCATAGCTACACTGGCCAACCAGATGGGTGCCCAGCCACCGCACACCCCGCAGAGAGCTATATCCACGCCCCGTTCCCAGCATCGTGCGACCCTTGCTATTTTGACACCGGGTTCAGCTGTGGGCATACCTAGCACACCTGGTGTGGGCGTATATGGTGGCCTACAGACCCCTGCGCGGACACTGTTACGTTCATACAGCTTCACTGTTAGGGGCCCTTCGGTGCCACTCCATGAGGCCACTGGTCAGCCTGGCACAGCTGGCAGGTCTTGGCAGGGCTGCCTACACATCTGTCTGCCACTGCCCTGTGTGCACTGTGGTTTTCTTTGTGCATTGCATGGGTGAGGTGCCCAGCTCTGCACACACATGGTCCCTATGCACTCCCTCTAGGCTGCTGGCCACTCTGGCATGTGCATGATGATGCCTGCATAGTGCTGTATGCCACTGTGCAATGGTGCTCAGTGTCTGAGGCATGCACAGTGCCAGCCACTGGGTGTGGTAGTGTGTGGTCCTGTGTGGATGTGGGCGTGCCTGTTGGGGTGGGTGTGCCTGTTGCCCTGTGTGCATGGGTTGTGGTGTGTATCCATGTGTGTGCATGCTATGTGCAGCTCTACTCATCCCTACATTTGTGTATGGTCCCCTGCCCATTCCCACACCCCTGATGCCGTCCTCCCCTGGTGTCTACCACTGCCTGCCTGTGGGTTTTGCCCTTGTCCTTGGTGGTTGCATGTGACCCTGTTGACCTACCTGTGTTGTCCAAAGTGCTCCTCTGTGATGGTGTCCCAGTGCTGCTGGGCCATCCAGGCCAGCCGGGGACCCTTTGACCAGGGGATGGCTGCCCAACACCTGCTGGACGGGCATGATCTTCATCCCCACTGTTGTCCCCCTTCTCGACCTCAATGGCTAGCCCACAATTTGTGGCCATGTTGTTCAAGATACAGCAGGCCAGGAATAGCATGCAGGCCTTTGAGGGGCTGTACTGTAGGGCACCGCCTGACGTGTGCAGGCAATGGAACTGTGCCTTCAGCAGCCCGAACACCTACTCAATGACATTCTGTGTTGTGGTGCGTGCCTCATTGTACTGCTGCTGCGCTGTGGTCATGGGGAGCCGGTATAGTATGAGTAGCCAGGGCCGTAGGGGGTAACCACTGTCGCCTGTGTGTAGAGTGGAGTCTTTAGCATGTTGGTCTGCAACACTCTGCCATGGGCCATCATGGCCATTCCCCATGGCACACCTGCCAATGCCCCATACCCCCCCATGTCTGCACCCATCGTCCAGTGTGCTATGCACACTCACCTACCAGATGGCCAGTGGGGATGTCCCCACTCTCGAACCTATGACACAGTGTGGACTGGTGCCAGATGAAGGCATCGTGTGCTCCTCCAGGGTGCGTGGCACAGACATTGATTATGCACCCCTTGGCATCGCACACCACCTGGCAGTTGACACTCAGGTAGCCCTTGCAGTTGATGTACACCGCCCCCTCTGGGCCAGGTGGCATGCAGATGCCTACATGGGTGCAGTCTCTGGCCCCGAGCATGCCAGACAACCGTGCTACCCTGTGGAACTTCTGTATGTGTGCTGTGCACTCTGCCTGTGTGCTGGGAAAATGGATGTTCTCCACAGCATGTGGCAGCAGTGCACTGAGGAATTGTGTGAGTAGGCATGATGCGGCTGACTGGGTTATGCCTGTCATGTCCCCTGTTGGTCCCTGGAAGGTGCCCAAGGTGAGCAGACACATGACGGCTGTGACCTTAGTCTCCACAGACAGTGCATGGCTTCGTCGTGTAGGTATCTGCACCTCATCTCTGCACAGCTCACAGAGCTGCCTCAGAATCGCCCATTTCAGGTGGTACCAGCCCACAATCTCAGTGTCACTGTATGGTTTGAAGGTGGTGTGGGCTTGGTACAGCCTTTTCTGGTTGTACCACCTACACGCCCTTCCTTGGCCGTGCCTCCCTGCTGCCTGCCTTCTCACAATCCTCATTACTGCCTCCATCTGGAAGGTGGCACTGGCCATGTCCCTGGCAGGTGTCCCTCCTGGGTGACTGTCTACCTGGTCCCCCCGTTGTGTGTTGCTGGTGCTGCCCCTGCACCAGGTACACCTTTGGCTGTTCACCTCTGTGTGCCCTGCCTCTTACCACGGCCCTCTGTCCTCTGTGGCACACTTAGACCCTCTCGTGCACACACACACACACACACACACACACACAGGCACACACACAGACACACACATTCCTTCTCTCACTCGCACACACCTCCAGTGGGCCCCGTCCACCTCCTGGCCACACCTGCCCCCTGCCTCCTGTCTTGCCTCCCTGCCACTCTATCTCTGTGCTCCCCCGCTATGGCTCCTCTGTGGTGCATTCATCCTCCCCTCTCTTGCTCCCTCTTATTTTGGCTCATTTCCACTGTCATGCAACTTCCACTTGCTCCGTTACTGTGCACATTGCCTACTGATGAATATTGCACTACGCACATTATTCCTGCCCCCCCCCTGCAGTTGCGCATGTGTTCATTTCTATTGCGCTGCAGTGCATTACATGTTGTGCTGCGCTGCCGCTCCCACTGAATATCGCACTATGGCAAATTTCCTCTCTTGCGTGGGTGCATCCCTATTGCGCATGGTGCAACTGCTCTGAATATCCCACCCATGGAGTACTACTTCAGGATTTTGCAGTACATGATGGTGTCAGAAGAAAACAATCCATGTTTTTTCTGGAAAGACTGCAAGGACACATCAAGTGATTCAATGTCAGTTCCTGCTTCCAGTTCATTGTCATTATGGTTACCATCACCACTGCCTCTACTGCTGCCCATACCAACTACACTGTCCCTTGCCCTGCCCCACGATGTTCCAAAATGCCCCTCTTTGCCACCACAACTGACATTATTTTTGCACAGATTGCATACATCTCAAGAGTTGTCTGCAGGGTCAATATAAAATAAATTCCACATAAAGATTTATCCTTTGTGCTTTGTGCAGTACCTGGCACTATTTCTTGTGCAGTAAAGGGATCTGGAGGAAACCATATGCTGCCATTTCCTTGTTCACATTAATATTTCCCATTCATGATCATCTTCTTATTCTTACTTTAGCACATGATTTTTTCTGCATTTGGTTCTCATGCCCTACAGCAGCATCCTCTACAACCCCCTCATTGAAACTAGTACTGACCACATTTCCACAAGATTCAGAAGAACTAGAAGTGCCATCATCACTGGGTGGGACATAGCCGGGAGTGTCCCAATCCCAATCCCTACTATCACCTCCATCTTTATCAGCATTCACTGCCTCAGCATCTGAGGTTATAATTGAGGAGGATGCCTCCCCCTCCTTGTATGCCCCTTCAGCAGCTGGAAATCTTCTGACACATGTGACAAAATGTTCAGTACCTCTACCAGTAACTCCCGTCAGTTCTTTCTGAAACTCTATTATAATTTCATTGGTAACATGTTTTTTTTGGTTCAGGAGGACATTGAGTGAAAATCCTGGTAATGTTATTGTTATTATTGTCACTATGTTCTTCATTACTGCTAGGATTCATATTGTTCTCATCATTTTCAGCTGCATGTGCACTAGCACTGTGCTTCCTTTTAGTAGCCTTAGTCTGAGAAATACGAGACGTAGTGGAAAAAGACATGGCTTTTACTATGCCACAAAGAGCTGTTACACACAGTATAGCTATGACAGGGCTCAGGGCACCTAACAGGCTAACAGACAGTGTAATACAGCCTAAATGGCTTTTGCTATGCTGCATAGAGACACAGAGTAGCTACTGTATGTCACAGACAGGGCTCAGGGCAGCTAACAGACAGAGCATAAAACAGCTGCAAAGGCTTTATGCAGAGACTCAGAGTATCTACCTGTATATGTCACACACAGGGTTCAGAACACCTAACAGACAGTGTGTATATGGTCAAAATGGCTTTATTCAGACACAGAGTAGCGATATGTCACACACAAGGCTTGGGGCACCTAACAGACAGTGTGTAATATAACTGAAGTGGCTTTATGCAGAGACATGGAGTAGCTATATGTCACACAAAAGGCTCAGGGCACCAAACAGGCTAACAGTTTAATACAATCTAAATGACTTTTGTTATACTACAGAGAGACACAGAATACATATGTCACAGACAGGGCTCGGGGCACCTAACAGACAGTGTCTAATACAGACAAAATGGCTTTCTGTGACACAGAGTAGCTACTGTATATGTCACACACAAGGCTCGGGGCACCTACAGACAGTGTGTAATACAGCCAAAATGGCTTTATGCAGACACACAGGGTTGCTATATGTCACACACAGGGCTCTGGGCACTTAACAGACAGTGTGTAATACAGACAAGATTGCTTTATGCAGTGACACAGAGTAACCATATGTCATACACAGGGCTAGGGGCACCTAACAGACAGTGTGTAATACAGCCAAAAAGCCCAAAATGGTTTTATGCAGAGACACAACTTAGCTATATGTCACACACAGGGCTTGGAGCACTTAACAGACACTATGTAATACAGCCACAATAGCTTTGCAGTGACACATAGCTGCTACATGTCACCCACATAGCTTGGGGCACCCAACAGTGTGTAATACAGCCAGGCAGCCTAAATGTCTCTCACTAAGAGATACACACACAGACAGGACTCAGGGCACCAAACAAACTGTGTATAATACAGCTGCCATACTGTAACTTTGTGCAGAGACACAAAGTAGCTAGTAGCTGCACACAGGGCTGGGGACACCAACAGAACTGGCTTCAGAGACATGAGTAGCTAGATGTCACACACACAGGGATCTGGGGATCCTAACAGACACTGTGTAATACAGCCAGGCAAACTAAATGGCTCTCACTAAGGGATACACAGATTGCAGGGCTCAGGGCACCTAACAGACTGTGTATAATACAGCCACAATGACTATGCAGAGACAGCCGCATAAGCCTCAGAAGTATAATTCTATTGACTACGAAGTACGGCAACTGTCTCTTAAACTCCTAATCCTCCTCCTCTTGATATCAGGAAGTGTTCACTCAAATCCTGGCCCTGTCTCCTACAGTACAACAAAGCCGCCAAAATGGAGGGGGGGCTCAAAATTGCTACCTAAAACATCTGCAGTCTCCTCCCAAAACTGGCCTCCCTTCAAATCTTTGCCAGCCAACACAACCCGGATATCCTTGCCATCGTCGAAACTTGGCTGACACCTAATACTCTGGATCATGCCATCTCTATACAAGGCTACAAGATATTCAGGCTGGATAGGACCTCGAAAAGGGGTGGAGGGTGTGCAATCTACATAAAGGACTACCTCACCTGTCTCCCTGGCTCTTACCCCACCACAGAAACCTCAGTGCAACTCCTCCCCATCAAGATACTACTTGGTGCCCAAAACAAAGTCCTCACGATTGCTGCTGTCTATATCCCACCAAAAGATCCTGATTCCGGCCTACAGGCGGTCCTCGAGTTCATAAATACACAACCTTCTAACATCGAACTCCTTCTCCTTGGGGACTTTAATATAAATTGGCTTGCTCCTGATGCAGGGTCAAACAAAGATGCTATCCTAGCAGCAAATTTAACACAAGTGGTAAACTCCCCTACCAGGAAAAACTACAAATCAGGGACCAGCACCCTCATTGACTGGATCCTTACCAGCCACCCTACCCGTATAACCAATGTAAGTGTTCTCCCTGACTCGCTCAGTGATCACTCTCCAATAATATGTACCTGGACAAATAGGTTTCGTAAGCCGCCTCCAAAAACCATCTATGGCAGAGTCCTACCTTATGGCAACCTTACTCATCTCAAGACCTGTCTTAGGCAGATAGACTGGTCCTTGATTTACAAAACTCAAGATGTTGACCTAGCCCTTGATTACTTTATTACTACTTTCAACACTGCCTGTGACACCTATGCACCAGTAAAAAAGCGCAAAATCAAAGCACTCACAAATCCCTGGCTCACGGCGAAGCTATTGGCACAACTCAAAAGTAGGGATCACCTCTGGGCCACTGCAAGAGCTACTGGCACTCTATTGGACATCCATAAATATAAACAGGCTCGCAACCACTGTACTAAACAGATCCGCTTGATGAAGAGCTCCTACTTCAAGAATGCCCTCTCCAACTCCTGGGGTGAAGGGAAATCCTTCTGGGACAACATAAGAAATATCATGGGTCAGCAGTCCAAATCCTCTCCTACAATAATGAATGTGGATGGAACCACTGCATTAGACCCAGAGATCATTGCAAATACCCTAAATGATACCTTCACGGACCTTAGTGGTGTCCTCTCATCTGATTTCGTCACTGATGCTGACCCTCCAATTTCTACTTCTACTACTGCCTCTCCAACCAAACCACCCTTCCATTTCAAACTAGTAAAGGCACATCAAGTCTATAAATATGTAAAGGAGGCCATTTCTAAGTCCCGAGCAAGCAGCGACACTACTGACCTTAAACTTCTGTCCCTCACTCTGGAGGAAGTACTGCTCCCCCTCACAAAATTTTCAATTTCTCCCTCTCTGCTACAGCCAATTCTTGAGAAATGAAGGCTGCAGTTGTCACTCTGGTGCACAAAAGTGGTGATAAGTCACTGCCTGGTAACTATCACCCGATATCAATACTACCACCTCTCTCTAAGGCCCTTGAACGCTTGGTGGCGGACCAACTTTCAGACTACCTGGAAAAGCACAACATCCTATGCACTCAGCAGCATTGATTTAGGAAAGGGTACAGCACATCGACTGCCTTACTTGAATTCTCAGGAGCAATCCACAATGCCATGGACAAAGGAAACCTAACTGGAGCAGTCTACATTGACTTAACCAAGGCATTTGATACAGTACACCATGGCCTACTTATCAAACAACTACTATCCCTAGGGCTCTTGCAGGGTCCTGGTGACTGGGTAAAAAATTACCTTGCTCAACGCTCTCATTCTGTAAAAGTAGCTGGAGTTCTCTCAGACTCAAAACCAGTTCGCTCAGGAGTTCCCCAGGGATCCATCCTGGGCCCCCTCCTTTTCAGCTTTTTCCTGTACTCCCTTCCTCAAATCCTGCCCTGAACAAATAATCCTCTATGCCGATGATGTCGTGATTCTTGCCACTCATAAAGATCCGAACCTCTTACGCCTCAACCTTCAGCATGCCTTTTCCAAAATTGAGATGTGGTTCCTTGAACATAAGCTGGTTCTAAACCACAAAAAAAAACTAAATACATGCTCTTCTTTAACCAGCAAAACAAGAAATGGCAAGTCCCACCCACCATTAATACATACCTGGGAAATACCCTTGGACAAGTGCCAATTTTCAAATATCTTGGAATCAACTTTGATCAAGGCCTAACCTTTGCAACTCACATTGATAGTACAGCAAAAACTATTAATCAGCGAACTGGGATTCTGTATTGGAACTGACAGCTCCTTAGCCATTCTGCACTGAGGATTGCCATCCAATCCTCTATCATCTCAGTCGTTGACTATGGCTTAGTTATATATGGATCTGCCATTACTACAGCACTTAGTCGCAATACAACATCCCTAAATAAGGCCTGTCAGCTGCTCACTGGTGCACATCGATGTACCCACACATGTGAACTCTATGCTGACTCAGGTTGGTTGCAACTCTCAAACCGGATAAAGTACCTTACCTGCCTGATGGCTAAAAAATCCACTCTGGGCCTCACTCCGCCTTGTATCCAAGACCTGTTATGCCCGAGCGCTAGCACTCGTTTTACCAGAAGATCAGAACACCAGCCTCTCCAAGTCCCCCGATGCCGGACTTCTCAGGGACAAAGATCATTTGCCTATCATGCCCCCAGCTGGCTAAATGCCCTCAGCACTCATATTACTGCCTCCACCTCTCTAGGTATTTTCAACTCAAGGCTGTTCTCTCACCTTGCCACCTCCAGCTCCTGTGACTGCCCTGATTAAACCTCCTATTTTGTCACTACCCACCCTGTTCCATTATTTGACAAAGACATGTTTGGGAAACCTTTTCTCCTGCTATTGTCTGCTCCCCACACCTTTCACTTACCCTCTCTGTTCTGGACTTTTTCCCTATTTGTTTCTCCTAATCTGACATGAACTCTTTCTTGTAATAATAATGTGATTATTGATATCTCATGTTCCTTTTGCACAAATGATTTGATATGCATTTGTATATGTTTTTTCACTCTTGACACAGCACACATTGTTGTGTTATCTATGTTACCTTTTTTGCACTGTACCGAATTGACGTGGAACCTTTGTAAAAGAGCCTCTGGCTCAAAGGTAGTAATTCCTAGAACAATAAACTAAACTAAACAGAGAGTATCAGATACACACAGGGCTGGGGGCACTGAACAGACACTGACTGTACAGCCTAAAATGGCTTCAGAGACACAGAGTAGTGCTAGATGTCACACACAGAACTTGGGCACAGACAACAGGCAAAGTAAATGGCTCTCACTACTGCAGAGACATACAGGCTCGGGGCACCTATTGGCTTACTCTACCTGCCACTGAGTCACTCAGACAGAAGATCCCGATTCCCAATCCCTTCCCTTCCCATTCAGTCCCCAAGTTCTCTCTTATCCGGTATGTGCTTTTGTGCTTTTTTTTGTTTAATATTGCTTTTTACCATTTTTGGGGGGGGGGGGTCAGATTCACCTGTGAGTGATGAGCCACCAACTAATCACTCCTTTCCTCTGAGCTGCAACTGTCTTCTGCAGTGTGCTCACACAGACAGTGAGCTCAGACACCAGCATTGACTAATCACATTGTCAGGCTGGTGTGTAGTGTGAGGACCTCATCAGGTTGCCTCTAATGCCTGATTGGAGTGGTGCATGAAATCCCAGGGCCCCACAGGCTCCACAGAAAATTAATATTTTTTTTATTATCACCTAATACCCACTCCATTGTCTGTGGACACAGTACCTGACCCTAAAAATGCCCCACTATGTCGGGTAGGGTAGTATATTGCCTACCTGTTCCAGTTACCAGACAGGTAGCCCATCCCTACTCTGAATTACCCCACAGTGTTATGTCTTACTTCTCACAAACTGATACGTTATAAAAGGTTCCTTAGAAAACTAGATTTACACAACATTTATTGAAAAAAAAAATGGCTCCCATGCTTTTTACAGAACTATGACAGACAGACCAAGGCTTTCCAGGCTCATCTGCTGCCTTTTATTTCATACCATTGATGGTGCTACAATTGAGGATGTATCTTCCTTTAGGTACTTCAGGATCTGGCTGGACTGACATCTTGATTTCTTGGTGCATATTGATGCCATGCACCATAAGCTTCACCACAAGCTTGGTGTACTGCGCAGATACAAAGTGAGAATCCTGCTTCCTCCTCACTGAGAGATTGTCTTAAAGATGGATCTGGGGCTGCTGCAGTGAGTAGGGAAATGGGCAGATTAGATGGGCCATATGGTCCTTATCTGATGAAAGATTCTATGTTTATATGTTTTTACGATTCTATTCTCTCTATTTTTGATGATGGTGATATCACCTACAGAGGAGTGCACAAATCCTCCCTTGCCAGTCTGGGCCCCCTCTTTCACTCTTTTTATCTTAGCCTGTCCCCCTCATACCCATAGCTTCTCCCTCTACTCTGCCCTTTTGCTCCCCTCTCTTGATGCCAGGCACCTTTCCCATTGTGCCTCTTTTATATCCAAATTTTTTGGTGGATAGGGATTTTTTTTTCCAGAAACAAAGATATACTGCCTCACTAAAAATCTACTAAAAACATTTTTCTTTTTCTTTTTGTTTAGTATAACATCGAGCCATTGTACAATTGCAATAAGGCACTCCAAGGTGTGTGTGTTATTGTGTAATAACGTCACTCTTGGGGTGGTGGAAGCACTCGGCTTTGCCTCATGTTTCAGTCCACCCCAAGAGTGACGTTATTACATGATAACACACACCTTGTCATGCCTTATTGCTTAAGTAAGGTATCCCATCCTTTTGGCAATAGAAATAAAATATATGAATTTCTAAGCTTTAACATATCAATTTGTTAGAAGCCACACATGTAACACTGTGAGGATATAGGGAACACTTGTATGTTTTTCTCTTATGATAATAGGCTGCACAATAAAAGTCCTTTTGAAAAACTTGCCCAATGTCACCAGATAGAATGAACCTAAATTCTTGCCCAAATGCACCCCTCCCCCTGGTTTTGCACTGGCAGAGCCAGAGAAATCTTTACTTATTCCTAACTGCAGCATTGCTAAAGCTAAGTGAGCATTAAATGGACTCAGGAAGACAATTGAGCTGTGACCATTTCGAAGCAGTCAGGCAAGAAGCCTTCATGTCTGTGATCAAATCAAGGGAGGAGGCGTGGTGCTGATCACATGCCTTATGTTATGACCTCACTAAACCCCATGCCACGTTTCAGGACTGACAATCTGGTCCCCAACTGTTTCATTCCTCTCTTAACACAGAAATTAAATTAGGCCTCAGCCAAGGTGTGATTCTCTTAGCTCCACTGCCTTGACACAGCTCTGCCTAATGACCATTACAATTTGCTTTCTTCAGCAAGCAGTACTTTGTCCCAGCAGGTGATATCAGATTAACTGGGCATAAATGTCATTATTGCTCTGTCAGCACACACTGTCAGGGTGTTAATGACCCACTGCTGTTGTAGTGTGTGTGTGTGTGTGTGTGTGTGTGTGTGTGGTAGAAGATACTGCATTGTAACCCATGATACCATAGGTGATGAAGGCTAAGGAGCTTATGGTCATCGCACTCATTATGGATGAATGAATCTTAATGCTTGCCATGCAGTAGGCTATTCAGATGCTACATTTGTTAAAGACTGAAGTGTTGTGAGTTTAAAAGTGTTTTCATGTTTTGTCAAAAACATTTTAGGTAACTTTTCAAAAAGGACAGTAAGGAAGCTATGCAGTTACAATTAGAACTGAGCAAAGATTATTTTGTGAGTGAAAATTATGCAAAACCCCATTTTTGCACATTATTGGTTTTGCAAAATGCATTGGATTTAGCTATTGTCATACAAATGTTGAAATCAAGTGACAAGTGTGTGAAACCCATTTTTTGCATGGAAAACATAGAAGTTTTTTACACAATTTTTGTCACTTTTGCAATTTTTGTGGAAATAAATCTACAACAATGCATGAGGCAATTTTGCCCCATCCTACCAGACAATGTAATGTAGTCTTGCATTAGAGACATAATGCCGGGAGCATTTCTTGGGGGAGGGGCAGACAATTATAAATTTACCTATGCAATTGCCAATCTGCTCTTCTACAGCTTGCAAAAGTCACTGTATTGATGTTGTATGCATCTTTATTGCCTTGTAACTCCCATGCCACTTCTGAAAATAAGCACTGTGATTGATTAGTATGCTTACTTGGTAAATAAAAGCTAAATAAATGAATACTTCTACAGCCTTCCACAATCATAAAAGTACTTAGATGACAGTGTGGTGGGGGCAGGACACACTGACCTTGATTTGCACAATGCCCTTCATATAAATGTTACAGAGAACTAAATGGACTCTGTAGTGCCAGTTATAGTCTCTCACACAGCAATGAATTATGTGTTTGAACTCTTTAAACTAAGTTTCTTGTTTATTTACTTTATTTGTAGAAAATTTTAAAACTAGAAATTTGGGTGCCTTTATATTGCCATGAAAAAAACAAACACAAAACAAAAAATAGAATAGTCCCATTTAGCTGCATTGATCCTGCTCCTGGTGTACAAGCAGCTGCAGCAAAGCAGTGTAGTACTATCATGCTAATTTTAAATTTATGCAAAAATGTAAACCCTGTTTACAGCGTATATACACATCATCAAATGCTCTACCTATGCATGCATTTGAAATCTTTAAGGAAATCCTGGGTAGAACTGCATCTGCATTTGCCCATTCCCAACAGTGTTCTGGGAAATTATCATACCTCCAATTTATTTATTTATGTATGTATTTATTTATTTATTTATTTATTCAATTATTCATTCTTTCAGTAACCAGTTAAGGCCCACTAGTGACAGTAGACTGTTAATGTGCCAACTCATTATTGGCACGGTAATTATGTCACCGGGATGTTGCCACAGGCTGCTGGGGCTACCTTGATTTCTTGCCGCTCGGTATGCTGAACACAAGTGATGTTACAGCGGTGGGTTTTTAAGGTGTGTGACTGTTGGAGTGGTGTCTGTATGATTTTATTTTTCCATTCCCTGTCATGCAAGGTTTGTGATGAATAAGACAGTTGCATGTACTGTGATTGATGGTGTTAGTAAACTTGGTAACAACAAAGCTTCTGGTGCTCCTGTAATTCTTTCCTGTCTCATTATGTGCCTTCTCTTCACCTTTCTAGGCCATGGAGTCTGTTATAATATACTTTCATATTGCTTTCTCATACTGCTGATGTTTACTTGGTGTCCCAGTACTGTGTGTGGGTTGCTGTGCTGTTATCTGACTTTCATTTTCAGGTATGGTGCTACAGCTCCCTGTTGGCAGAATGTCAGGATGATGCACTAGCTGTCGGTGAATCACTTGAGGTCTGATTTGCATCACTGTGTTATATGTCGCTGTGTCATGGGTGAACCCTAGGCACAATGCCTGTTTTCAGGGGCAACCCAGGAGCTCTAGGCAAGTTAAGTGACTTGCTCAGGGTCACACAGTATGCAAGTGGATGTTGTGGGAATCAAATCCAGGTCCGCTGGATATACCAAGCTTTTAATTGGAACTGACCAAAATTCCTTGTGGCAGATTAACTGTGCCAGTGCAAAGGCAAGTATTGCAAACTACATTCATATATACTTCCATCCATCATACATACATATTGTACACGTTATACATACATACATACATACATACAGTACATGATACATATTTGGAGGCAGAAGGAGACCAGTCACTGTTGAGTTCCTTCCTCCCATTGTATCAGCTGGACTATGCTATCACTGTCACTGTTCCCCATTTGTAAGCGTGAGGTACAGTATTGCCTTCTGTTGAGTTGGTCCTATGACCAGTTGCTTAAGGTAGGTATATTGAAGGAATTCCAGGATAAATCTGCTCCTGGTTGATGCTGCTGCTGGGAGGCTGCAGTCCACATCTGGAATACTGACATTTCCAACCAGCACAACCTCCCCTTTGTCTACCATCCTTTGTATGGCTAGCATTAACTCCCTGTCTCTTGCTCCTGGGCTGGTGGTCTGTAGACCATCACTATGTGGATGGCTGACCCCATTTTCCTTTCCAGCTGAACCCACAGTATCTCTCCCCCATTTTCTTCCTCATGGGTGCATTTTACCAACAATGGAAAAACTGAGGAAGGACATAAACTGTACCATACAGTTTAAATGGTATTTATTACGTGTGTGTAAATCAGAAACACCCACTAGGATAACTACAAAAAACACAGAAGTGGAACAGTAAGATAATTTATACCAAGAGAAAGGCAGCACTTCAGCATTTTATATTCTTTTAGAAAATGGCAAGAATAAATTCTCACACCTGATTGGCTGAGACAGGGTCCAAGCTGGGCATTTATTTTTCAATAGATGCCCAGCAAAAAATAAGAGCCAGTCCAAGTGCCACTTCATAAGGTACCCTTATACCCTGCTGCCCAGTCCACTTTCTCATTGGCTGAAGACACCTGAAAGAATTTAAAATCCGCCATGTTTTTCTCTCACTTGCAAGACTACTGCCCCCCAATAGGCTATCCCTCAGTAGCAGGCAGCAGTAACTAGATTAAAAAAACAAACAACAAAAGATATTCCAGTAACTTTGTGGTCAGAAGAGTGTAAACAGTTTTCTTGTAAAACAGCACCACTCTCCTGACCACGCTATTTCGATGCCAACTCACTAGAAAGACAACAAAGCCGACACTCACGTTGGATTCATCCTTCACGCAGCAAAGCAGAAAACCAGTAATTTTAAAGCACACTCTCTTCTTTCAAAAAATAAATAAATGTACCTCGCAAGTTTCCCTCACACCAAATACAGGATTCCATTTCCACTACGTTCAAAGGTCACAACCTCAACACACAGCTTCCGAGTTTCGACTGATGACCACAACGAAATAAAAAAAAAAAAAACTGAACAAATAAAAACTACAAACTGACCAAACAATGTAACATCAATTTTTTTAATTCCGCACTCCTTTTTTTCTTCAGACTGGGAGTGGGTTTATTTGGGGGAGGGATCAACTCCACCAGAAGGGCTCTCTAGACAGGAGGGAGGAGCAACAGGACCTGGAACAGCCTATGCACTACTTTCTCAATAAAGTATTTTGTAATACCTATAGACATTTTTTGACAGTAAATTACTGTCTTATTTTATCACTTCCCAAATATTTACTTAGATGGCCATTTTCTAAGAGCAATAATACCCTCAGGATGAGCATTATTGGAAATACCGGACCCTCCAGGGACTATAAGGTCCTCCTCCTGCGGTGTTGGGCCTCATTATGCCCCGGGTGGTCCGTATTTCAATAATCTCCATCCCTGTCGAGGTAATATTACATATCCCCTCCACTGTAATCATATGGTCCATCTCTCTCTCTCTCTCTTTTATCTTCCTGGTCCTTAAAACCCACGTTGAATGTGACTCACTATTGCACCACTCTAGGTGCTCCAACCAGTGACATTAGGCCTAGTGTTTCTGGACTTGCACAGGTGCACAAAGTCTTGCACAGGTTTCTAATCAAATGAAACTGAGCACACTGTGGAGCACTTCAGCTGATCAGTACAGTACAAAAAAATACATATGTAGACAACTGCTAGCAGAAGAAGGCCTGCTGATCTATTCAGTCTTTCCTGTGAGGTGGTACATGTCCTCTAGGGGTCCATGACCAACCTCCGCACCCCGATCCACCCAGCTCTGTTAACTAGCTCTCTGTCCTTGTCCTTCCCTCTCTTGAATCCATTCACCATTTTAACACTGACCAGTCTATTCCAACTATCTACCACCTGCTCTGTGAAAAAGAACTTCCTAAAGTCCTTTTCAAACCTAACCCCCGCCACTGTCTCTTATCCTTCTCGGTATTAATGTTGCCATTCTCTATGAACATATTGCTTTTGTTTATATCCTGCAAGTATTTAAACATTTTGATCATGTTCCCCCTTTAACTTCTTGGTCTCCCGTGAGTACATGTTGAGATTCTCCTGCTTCTATTTGCATGTCCTCCCTTAGTGACCATGTATCATCTTGTTCACCCTCCTCTGCACTGTCTCCTCTCCTTCCTTAGGTGGGGGTTCCAAAATTGAACACAGCCGTCCAGGTGCTCTCCTACCAGGGTTCTTTGCAGAGAGAAGATGAGGAGCCTCAGGAGCCACTGATTGGTTGCAACTCATGATGATGTCATTGACTGGAACAACTATAATGCAGTGTCAGTGGCTCAGCAGGTAGCACACTCACCTCTGAGGCCAGGAGATCAGACGGCTGTGGGTTCTATTTCCACACCAGGCTTTTAGGTTAATATCCCAATACTAACACTGTAGTGCAGCTTGTGGGGGATGCTGCACTTCTGAGGTGCCTTCTTTTGGAAGAGACGTTAAACCGAGTTCCCATCTGCCTGTTCTGGTGGTAGTTCTGGTGGATGTTAAAGATCCCATGGCACTTCTCAGAAAGAGTAGGGGACGGTTTTATTTACAAACAAAAACAGATAGTTTACATACTTCATTGATTCACATTTTTATCCAATTCCAGTCATTTCTTTTCACAATTCTTTAGCTCTATCTTCTCCAAAAATTCTACATTCTTCTCATATACTTTATCAATTTCTACCTGTATTCTGAACAGTAAGTCTTGCAAAGTTTGTTCTTTATTTTTTTTTTAAATCTCTGGCATCTAGTCTGCCATATAGTCCACTTTAGTATAGCAAAAACTACATATACTGTACTTTTATTCATTTTCTCCCATTCCTTAGTTAACTGCCCATATACCAACATATCATATGTAATATTTTTAAACAATTCATATTCCAGCACTTAGCTAGCATTTCCCAAAACAGAAGTATAAAACTACACTCAAAAAAGATGTTTCATACTTTCTTCTTGTAATCCACACTTCACTTCTCCACAGATTCTCTCTTCTATCTTTTTATGTTTTTGATTTCCTTTTACATACAGTTTTCTGTGGCTACTCATCCATACCATTTCTTTCATCTATTTTTTTTGGTATTCTTTTTTCTAGTGTTATTTCCAGTATTTGTTTGTATCTATCTTTCGATCTACTTCAAAAACTGTTGTTTCATAAAAATTTTGTTCCATAATTATTTTGTATAACTGTTTCCTACTTTTCCTTACCAATAAATCCACTGTGACCCCCCCCCACTATGTCATATACTTCCTACTTATTTCCATGTACTTTGGTATGTCTTTCTTCCCTTTTATATTTCCTTTCTTCCCAATATTTTTATTCAAGGCCTGCTCCCATCCCTGCACAAATGGCATCCATAATTTTGCTTCCCTTTTATAATGGGCAAAATGTTTGCATACACATAAATGTTTATGTAAAAAACTATCAACTGTACCATATTTAACCCCACTTCTTTTATTGCTCTATATGTAATTCCTCTTTTTACAGGAGTTAATCTGCAACCCCAAAGCAAATTAAAAAATAAACTCAAAATTTTTGTTTGCATTACCTGTGGTATTGGAAAAATATATGCTATATACAAAAAAATTGGAATTATAATAGTCCTTAACAAATGTATTCTTTTTTCTCTTGTCATTTTCCATTCCTTCCATTTTCAATTTTTTTCCTGTGCTATTTTATATTTCTCTACGCAGTTCCTTACCTCAGGGTAATGTCTTCCAAACCAAACTCCCCAAATCTGAATGTTCCCTTGCACAACTTCCAAATCCCTTAGTTTTCCTCCCTTCACTTTCCCTAATGGATATATTTTACTTGTTTCTTTGTTTGCTTTTATTCCTGTGTATCCCTTATATGTATCTAACATTTGTATTACTTTCTCTCCATCCTGCTATTCTTTAACCATCACTATACAATCATCAGCATATGCACTTGTTTTCCTAAGTTTCTGACCCTCCCATTCAATATTTTGAATATTTTTATTGTTTTCCAAACTTCTCAAAATAGGGTCACATCCTGAGACATACAGCAGTGGGCTTAAAGGGCACCCTTGACATACTCCATTCTTAATATCCATTGGGATACCCATATGTCCATTTATAAGAGGACAAACTTGTGCTTCTGTATATAAGGTTTTAACAATTGTAATCATTTTTTCTGGAAACTTATATTCGCTCAATATATCATGCATATAATTATGTTTTATTACATCAAAAGCTGTTTCCTGGTCCAACATATACAAATATCCCTCTATTCTCCCTTCTTGCCTTTCATTCATTATTTCCCATATATATACATTAAATTATCCCATATGTCTCTCCCTGGCACTGCACATGTCTGAGTTTTCATGATTAGTTGATCTGCAAACTCTTTTATTCTGTGATGTATAACTTTTGATAAGATTTTATATTCAGCTGTTAGCAAGCTGATGGGCCTTCAATATTTTAAATTTGTTTTTCCCTTTCTTTTTATATAAAAACATTGTAATTCCCATTTTCATACTTTCATTTATTTTTCCTTCCTTCTCTATTTCATTAAAAACTAAAGACAACATTGGTACTAATTTCTCCTCAAAAACTTTATAAAATACATATGGTATACCATCAATACCTAGAGCCATATTATTAAATAAGATTTTAATTGCTTCTCTCACCTCTCCCTCTCTTATTTTTTTCATTCAAAATTCTAACTTCATTTTCCTCTAAATGTAGGATTTTTGATTTTTCAAATAGATCTTTTTTCTTTTCCTCCACTTGTTTTTGGTATTTTTGTTTTAGAAAATCCTGTACTATATTTTTAATGTTTCCTATGTTTGTATACACATTCACATTTTCATCTTTAAGTTCGTACATCACTCTTTCTTCTGTTTTTCCCTATTACTAACAAATTAATTTGTCTGATTTTTTGTACCTTGTGTTTCAATCTGTTGTTCCATAATTAATGATTTTATTCTATTATATTAGTATTTTTCCATTTCTTCTTTAATTTCTATTATTTGTTGCCCTACATCTGTTTTCCATCTTTCTCTCATGGTACAGCAATTAGTTTATATAGTTTGGTTCTTAAACTTAAGTATTTTCCATAGTTATTTGCTTCTCTGTTTCTTGCCTCTTCCTGCATGGTTTTCTTCAAATCCCACTTTATATCTTCCCACTATTCAAGTATATAGTACTGCCATATAAATCTACCATTGTCACCCTAGCTTCCAACAAATCCTTAATTAGTTCTGTACATCTTTCTTCCAGTATCATTTCTGCATTCATTTTCCAATACCCTGCAGCAAATTTCATATTCTTCCCTAAGTTTATTATAAGCCTAACTGCCATATGGTCAGTTGTTTCTATTGGAATTACCCTATGACTTTTATTTTAGATGTTTTGTGTAACATCCAAAAATCTGTTTGTGTTGATAGCCTCCCTTTATGGAAAGTATGCTCCTCTTTTTTCCTTTAATTGCATATGTATCCTCCATCCCTGCTTTTCCCAGAATTTTCTTTAAGCAATTAGTATCACTAAACATGCTTCCTGTTCTCCTCCCCCAGTCTTCTTTTGTCAAACCACAATTGAAATCACCCCCCCATAAAACTACATTTGAAGTATGTAAATATGGCTCTATCATTTCCATAATCTGGTTGCTTTCTAGTTTAGTTTGAGGATTATACAGTACAGCTACACTTACAACTTCTTCTTTTATTACAATATCTAAAATAAGTACTCTCCCTGAAACTAGATCTACTATCTTCCCAACCTGAACCTTACTAAACATAAACGCTACCCCCCACCCCCAAACATCTTTCAACCTCTTGCCCATAGGGAAAACCCCAACTCCAATCTCTCTGTATCTGTTGTAACTCTTCGATGGTATGTAGCCTCATGTCCTGCATTATAATTATATCACTTTTCAAGTCACTCAATATTGTAAAGGTTGATAACCTTTTGACCTTAGATTTAATACTATTCACACTGCATGTGATACAATTTAATTGGCCCATTTTTTAATTTTTTTCCCTTCATCCTGTGTCCATAGATTTTTTCTTCTTTTTAGAAACTTGTGTATCTTTAGTATTTCCATTCAATGAGTCTTCCCCATCCAAAATATCTGAACTTGTTATGCCTGAACCTTTATCTAGAGTTGCCCACTCCTTGTCTTGTAACAATGCATATCTGTTTGTCAATTGTACCCCTTCTCTGTCTTTCTTTTTTCCTTTCCAGGTTTTTCCCTGTTTTTTCCTGTTGCCCTGGTTACCATAGTGAATTTTTCTTCTTCTCTTTCATTTCCTTTTTTTCATTTGTTTCTTGCCTTTTCTTACTCTGGCTTTCATTTTTTTTCTCATTCCCTTCCCCTCCTTTTTGGGGGGGTGAAGCTTGGTTACTTGGTTACTTGGTAGTTAGGACAAAAGGAGGCCGAAGCCCATCGAGGATGTCCTCCACACAGTGTGGATCATTGGTAGATTATGTTCTGTCGAGAAGCCAGTTATCAATTTTGAATTTAAATATGGTAATATTCGGGCAGTCCACAATTTCCTCTTGGTAGTAAATTCCAGATTTTGGGGCTCTAACAGTAAAAAACTGTTGTCTTTTGCTTGTTTTGTTTTCTAATTTCAATTTGTTGTTGTGTGTATTCTGGGTACCATTTTTCTAGATGTAAAGGATATACCACATGAACTCATTAATGTAGCTGATTGTAGAATTTTAAATAGCTGAAGGAGATCCCCCTTAGTCTTCTAAATTCTAATAAATACAACTTTGTTTTATGGAGCCTAGTTTCATAGTTATAGTGAGAAAGATGAGGTATGATCTTAGTGGCCCTCCTTTGGACTTTCTCCATTCTTGTAATGTCCTTAGCCAAATAGGGACTCCAAAATGGTGAACCGTAATCTAAATGGGGTCTAACATGGGTTTATATACAGCCATAATACATTCCTCAGTTTTGAGGTAAAAGTATTATTAATCCTACGTAGGAGGCATTAGCTGATTAGCAACCTTATTATAATGATTTGAAAAAGATAATCTGTTGTCGACCAATATACCCAGGTCTTTTTCAACAAGGCATTCCCTAAGTATTATATTATTAAGATGGTAAGTTTGTTCGGGAATTTTCTTACTAAAATATAACACTGCACATTTGGACACATTGAATAGCATTTTATTGGTTGGCGCCCATGATTCAATTTTTTGAAGATCATTTATAAGAGATCTTTTGTTGGTTTCGTTATCAACTCGTCCTCCTAGTTTAGTGTCATCCACAAATTTGGATAAGGTATTCTGTGATGAAATGATAAGGTCACTGATAGAAATGCTAAATAAAGAAAGTGGGGCCCCAACACCGAACCCTGAGGGACTCCACTTAACACTGATTTCTCATCTGATAATTCCCATTAACTTTGACAGTTTGAGTTCTGTTATAGAGCCAATTATTAACCCAAGACATGATACAATTAGAAACCTAATGCTATTAATTTATTTATTAATATGAAATGTGAATCCTTGTTGAATGCTTTACTATAGTCAAGCAGAATAACATCCACCTGGTATATTTAAATCAGGATTACTGCTGACTAAGTTATAAAAGGCTAACAGGTTAGTTGTATATAGTGTCGGATTTAAATCCATGTTGTGCAAACATCAGCTAGTTTTAAGTGCCAGCATCTCCTCTTCAATTAAGTGTTTAATATGTTTTTCCAATAATTTGCATGGAATAGAGTAAGGCTGATAGGTCTGTAATTTTCAGCCTTATGGTGCCATCCTTTTAAAAATAGGTGTAACAGTGGCTGTTTTCCAGTCTAGAGGACATTAGCTTCTTAAGAATTTATTAAAGATAATGGTAAGAGGGATAGCAATATTATCATATTTTCCATCAGAAACTTGGAAGTAATATTGTCAGGACCTAGAGGCTTGTTGTTGGCTTCAAAGTTTTTAAAAGTTTAAGTAGCAGAGATAGTAATAGTATAACTAGGATGAATACTTGCATTGATATATGATATAGGTTCCTTATCCTGTTCAAAACAGAACAAGTATTTGTTAAACTCAATTGCAGTAACCTTGTCAGAAAAATTGGTTATGTTATCTATGATTAATGGACCTATTTTGTTTATGTCACCCTTTTTGTTATTTAAATATGAATGCAGACTTTTATATGAATCCCTAGTGTGAGCGATTCTGAATTCAAGATTCCGTTTAGACAGAGTGATTGATGTTTTAAGATCCTTAAGTGCTTTCTTATACTTGATTAGTATTCCATCTATTTGTTCAGGTTGGCACTTTTTAGAGATATGAATAATTTGCGTTTGTAAGTACTGAGGTTTTTAATTTTATTGTTGTACCAGGCAGGAACCTTGCCTTTATTGTTGTACTTCTTTCTTTCTGGTACGTAATATTTTTCTAGATCATGTACAATTTCTTTGAAGAGGCTCCATGCATCATTAACATTAAGAGATGAAAGTAATGAGTTCCATGGTATGGCTGCAAGATGTTCATTAATTTTTGAGAAATTAGCCTTCTCATATTGTTTAATCATACAGTTGTTTGTAGAATTTTTATGAGCCAAAAAAATGGAAAATTGAATTCTCATATGGTCGCTGTTGCCCAAAGGGTCTAAAACTTGCAAATTAGACAAAGAGGCATTCATATTGGTCAATACTAGGTCTAGAATGTTATTCCCACATGTGGGTTCCCTGACTTGTTGGGTAAGACCAAGATCGGTGATAATTGAGAGTAACTGTGAATCATACTGACTGAGTCCAGAAGTGTGTCCCAATTTATTGTTGGAGATTAAGTCCCCTAAAATTATTACTGACCCTTGTCTGCTATTGAGGTGATTTCTGAGGATGATTGATTAAGATATGCAATGTCCGAAGGGGTAGTGAGTTGCCAACCAAAATCTGTGGATGTCCTCTGGGTTGCAGGTAAACCAGATGCTTTCTATTAATATTAGTAAGGAGGATTCAAAGATGGAATATTATTAGCAACGTAAAGACTCACTCCTCCACCTTTTTGTTCATTGGATCTGTTTTATAATAAAGTTTAAACCCTGGGATGTTCATTATCCATTGTTTATCCAAATTTCCCCAAGTTTCAGTAATAGCAATTAGTCCAATGTTGAATTCATGAATCTTCAACTCTAATTCTGCCATTTTGATTTTGTTAAGTGCTCTAGCATTAAAAGATAAGACGTTCAGCTTGTATATAGTATTAAGAGATGGCTCCTTTGGCCTGGTCTCCCCCTTAGATTTTAGTTTAAATGTTTGTCAATGAATGACAAAAACTGGCGACCAAGAAGAGAACTTCCTCTTGGCTGAGGTGCAAACCATCCCAGCAGAAGAGGAAGGGTTATCGTTAATTCCTCCCAATGTATAACAAGCTATATCTTGCCTAAAACACCATTTCAGAACCATTCATTTAGTGTTTGATTTTTTTGGATGGAATATGAGGCTCAGGGGTACTGGGAGAATTTCAGATATGCCGATGTTACATCCCTTTCATTTAGTAAGTTACAAAGAGCAACTATGTCTTGTTTCAGTTGTTGTAATGGGATTTTGGTAATATCATTAGTCCCAGCATGAATTATAACTAACGGATTATTACCTGCAGCTCGTAAGGCATTTTTAGTCATAGCGGTTATGTCTGAAACCCTGGTTCCTCTATAACTTGAGTAAGTCCTGTTTGCTTTATCAGGGTTACAGATAATCTGATCTATGAATTTAACCATAGAATCACCCAATACAAAGACCTGTGTGGGAGTAATATTATGAAGTGGGAGGGTGTCAACCTGAATATTTGTTAGTTACTGTTTCTGATTACAGCTGGTGTCATCAGCTGAAAAGAGAAGCTAATGGCTCATAAGAGTTATGCAGCGTAACTGAGAGAGATGTTGATCCCTTGTGTCTGAAATCAATTCTTTTGTTAGATTTTGAGGGTGCAATAATAGACCAAGTGGTAACATCAGGAAATGATAGTATTTCTGAAGGGAGGTGGGAACACTCGGGGGTTGAAGCAATCTTATGTACTTCATTATGTATAATGTTTAATCTTGAAGTACCCTGGGGGGTTAAAACAGTCTCATGTACCTCATTATGCAAAGAGTTTATTTCTGATGCAGCCTGAGATGCATTACCATGAGGGGAGGTTAAGTTGTTAACATCTAACAGGAGAGACATATGGTCAATATACTCCTCTCTTTCATTCTCTACATAATTTATTTCTTCATTTAGGGCATCCATTACAACTTTTTCTCATTTATTTTTTTCCTATTGAGCCAATGCCAAATATACATCTTGTTATGCCCTTTCACTTGGATCCAGACTGTTACTTGAAGCCCAGGGGCAATTTAAAAAAAATGCATACTTCTTCTTCACAAAGGTTGCATTTCTTTTTGTTTTTACATTCTCCCCCATAGTGTCATATGTTGCCACACATTCCACATTTATTTTCTCACAGGCATTACTTAGATGACTTTTCTTCCCACATTGATTACATGCTCGTAGTTATCCTGCATGGAATATTATTCCTCTATCTTGCCCCAGAAAAAAACAGTTTGGTATATGTTGTGTTTTCCCTTCTTGTTGTTTTAGGGTAACTTTGTACTTCCATCCCTCTGCCCATATACATTCCTCATCTAGTATTGTTTCATGGGCCCCATGTACCATGCATCTTTGTTTTAGCCAGAAAGAAACGTACATCACATTTACCCCTTTGTTTCTGAAAAGTATGGCAACAATTTTAAAGCCGGTTTTGTAAGGGGAATGGCAATAAATTCTCTCCATAACACTGTATTTTTCATTTGATGATATAGCTTCCAGAACTGGTCAAGACTACCTGGGTGTTTAAAACTGACATCATATTCACTACTCCCTACATGTATCAAAGTGTATATTTCATAAGAATGGAACTTCATACTCTCCTTTATTAGTTGTTTTCCTATATATAACCTATCTGGGGCATCTGTAGCTGCCCTTCTGAAATGCAGCCTAACTGCGTTCCTTCTCTTGGTTTGTTGTGGCCTTGACTGTCCAAGAAAAAGTTTTCTTTTGTATTTTCTCCCCATACTCTTTCTCTTTGTTCTGTTTCCCCTTCGCTTTGCACTTTGTCTGATTGTACTGTTTTCTGATCCACTTCCATTGATGTTTCCCCACTCTTATCCTCTGTCATCCCTTCTATTTCTCTGGTACCATCTGTATTTATATTAGCCTTATTCTGGGGATCATTATTGTGGTCCACCATTATTGCTTCACTTTGGCCTGATGTACTAGTCCATTTGGATCCCACCCAGATCTGTCCTCTTTACGTGCCCACCTTGCTTTTATTAGGGCTTCTTTCTCCTTCAGGTGTGTCTTTAAAATCTTGAAAGCCCTCTGTAACTATTTTTTCTTTTCCATTTTGTCCCTCATTTTGCATTTTTATATTTATTCCTTTTCCCCCAGACTCTTGCTTCTGTTCAGTCACTTTTCCTGGGCCAAGCTGTTTCCAACTGAAATCAGCCTTTCCTTTTGATGTTTTGTCTGGTACTTGCTCCAAAATATCATTTTCTCCCTCAGTGCTATGCACAGCCTCTTGCACATCTGCCACATCAGCTCCACCTCCAGGCTCATGCTCTTCCTCGCATTCATTAGCTCTATTCATGAGCTTACTTATTCCTGACTTAACACTAGGTATGGCTTTCTTATATTTTCCCCCTTTATGCTTTTTTCCAGGCTTCTTACTCACTGTGACACGTACTGTATTGTTGCCTTCTGTCTCCACAGTAGGCATTTCATTTCAGCTTACATCCTCTCCATTTTTGCCGGTATGCACTTTCTTTTCTACTTGCTCCTCTCTTGTCGGCGCTGCATTCTCTACATTTTCCATTACCATTCCTTTGCTTTCCTTTTTCCTCCATGGTCTTGGCTGGTCTAAGGCTAGAGAGAAGACCAACTCCCTTGCCTCCCACATGTCCTTCCTCTCTCTGCACAACCCACACACTGACAGACTTCGTCAGACCATTATGGGTCCCCCTACTGGAAGAGTAGGGAAATTTCCCTGGTGCCCTGGCCAGATTCCCCCATTCAATAAAAAAAAAACACCACCAACAGCATAAACTAGCACAAGGTCAGTCAGTATTCATCTGTATCCCTCTCTCCCGGGTCATGTCTGAAAATAGGCAGAATTTGTCTAGTGCACTTACCCAGTCAACAAAAACTAAATAAAATAAATAATGGAATAATCATGTCTGGCCAAGTAGTGTGGGGGGTTGAGGTGCTGAAAAACACACCTACCACCACATTGGAGACCCAGGTTTGGGTATGGACCAGGTCACTGGGGGTTGGTCGGGTAGGGAGAGGTTTGAGCATCAAGTGGACAGCTCTCCTCTCCTGGGCAGGAGGGGATAAGGTACCTAGTGCAAGCTTTGCCCCATAGTGATGGCTGGGGGCAAGGCAGCCAGGGACCATTCCATAGGGAATGGGGGAATGGCAACTGCTGATGTCCTGCACATGGGAGCATACACCACACCATCTTGGGCAGCACTGCATGCCCACTCCCCTAAGGAGAAAACTGGAGGATAAAATGCAATTCATGGCCAGCTGGCCATCTCCAGCCACTCCCACGCCCCACATCCGATGGGCATCTGGGCCATGTAGCAGAAGTGCAGTCGTAAGTCCCAAGTGAAAGTCAGGTGACAGAGCTAGGATGGCTAGAGGCGATCAGCTGTATCAAGGACTTCGAGGAGACAAAGACTAACACAAAAACAAATAATGCCACAAATGTGGGGAGAGTACATAAAGTGCTGGTTTTAGTGGCCAGTTAGACAGAAACAAATACAACAAAAGTGAGAGATGTACAGGAGGAGAATCAGGGGAAGCAGATATGAATTGTGCACACTTCAATACTTCCAATACCCATTAAAAGCAACTCTGATAGCAGAATGTTCATATCACAGTTTTAATGGGAGTGTATTCGATAATTAAGCAGCACAGTACCAAAACAGTAACGTCTCTACAGACTTCAGACTTATCCTCATTACCAAAACCATCAGAGCTTAGTATAGAGAGGATTGTGGGTGGTGTCTGGCAATTCATTCTAAGGTTCAGGCTAAGGTGTATGGGAGCTAAGAAGGCCAAGGTCCATATACAACTCCATGTTTAGTGGTACTAAAAAGATAGGCTCCACTCATGACATAGTTATCCAGCTTGCTCGGTTCTTCACAGATAAGATTGCCAGCATTAGGTTGGGCATCATCCCAGCTTCCTCTTTAAGGGTTTGCAGTGATTGGTGAGAGGAAACAAACACCCATGTTACCTGGTCTGACTTTGGTAAGTCGGAGTTCATGGATATTGTGAGGATTATCCAGACTGTACAACCAACCAGCTGTAGTTTGGATCAGGGCCCTACGTCACTATTATTAGGTTGCGTAGATACTATCTGCCTGATCCTTGCTGAAACTGTCTGGAAATCTTTGGAGCAGGGGGTCTTTCCTGATCCCCTAAAGAAGGTGGTTGTTTGACCATGCCTTAAAAGCCTTCATTTAATCCAGACTGCTTAGCTAACTTCAGACCTGTCTCTAACCTGCCCTTTGTGGGTAAGGTTATTGAAAAGGTGGTTGCACTACAACTGGATGACCATCTTATAAATCACAATGTCTATGATACTCTTCAATTGGGGTTTAGGAAAGAGCATAGCACTTATACCACCCTTGTCCAGGTTTTAAATGATCTCTTGATGTAGTAGTAGTAGTAAATCATTTTTTATTCACAATGAATAAAAGGATACATTCAATTGAGCAAAGCTAATTTTCAATGAAGTTCCAGATCGAAGTAAATTATACATTTCAACATCTACACATAAAACCACACATAATTAGCAACTATACAAAACCAAAAAAAAAAACATTAAACAAATTGATAACTTGATTGCGAGAGATCGAAAGGCTCATACTACTCTAGTCCTTCTTGATCTCTTTGCAGCATTTGATACTGTGGACCATGGTGTGCTTTTGGAGGACCTGTAGCTTTATTGTGGACTTTATGGTACAATTCTGCATTGGTTTTGATCTTATCTCATGGGTCGGAGGCAGAGGGTTGTCACTGGAATTTATTCCTCTGATGCCATCTCCCTGTCCTGTGGGCTGCTGCAGGGCTCCATTTTAACACCCATGTTGTTCGCTGTTTATATACTGCCATTGGGAGACATTATTAGATGATACAGTCTGGGTTTTCACTGCTGTGCAGAAGATACCAAGCTGTAAATGTCCTTTAATCCTGGACAGGAAGATGTGATCTCTATGCTTAACAGCTGTCTATCCAAAATCAAAGATTGGATAAGTGCCAGCTGGCTGAGGTTAAACCCAGATAAGACTGAGGTGTTTGCTGTGGACCCAGGTCACCTTGAGATGGGTTGTAGGGCTGGGGTTCCATTGGGCATATGGCTTGATGGTGTCCAGCTTCCAACCTCAGACCAGGTACGTAATCAGGGCATTATTATAGATGATGGCCTGACCCTAAAATCTCAGGTGTCGGCCGTTGTCAAATCCTCCTTTTACCATCTTAGGAATATCGCCTGGGTGAAACACCTGGTTCCTCTGGCTGATCTTCCTACCTTGGTCCATGCCTTTGTGACCACTCACCTTGATTACTGCAATGCCCTGTACCTCGGGCTACCAGGGGTGGGTATCCGCCACTTGCAGCTGGTGCAGAACGTAGTGACCAAGCTTCTGACTGGGACATCCAGAAGTAGTCATATTACGCCTGTGCTGCTTGTACTGCACTGGCTTCCAGTTCAGTGGCAGATCACCTTCAAGGTTGGGTTACTGACCTATAAAGCCCTACATGAACAAGGAATGCGGTATCTACAAGATCTCCTTACTCGCTACTGGCCCTCTAGCTCACTCCAATCTGCCAATGAGGGATTGCTAGAGATTCCCAGGGTTCATTTAAAGACATTTGGGGCACGTGCATTTTCTTATGCTGCCCCCGCCCTGTGAAATTCTCTATCTTGCTGGATACAAGGCTGCCTGACCGTCGAGAGTTTCAAATCGGAGCTTAAAACTTTTTTGTTTTTAAAAGCTTTTGGAGAATGATTTTATTGTTAATAATATGTTTGTTATTTTAAATGTTGTTCATTTGTACAGTGCTTTCGTTTTTGAAAAGCGCTTAAAAATAAAATTTTACTTACTTACTTACTTATTTTAATTCTGTTTCAGAGTTGCTAATTATTATATCATTAGGTGGGGAGCTCCAAGTCGTTATAACCCTTTGTGAGTAGAAATATTAAATTTTCTTTGTGTTAAATGATAGGACCATGATTTGCAATAGGTGACCCCTGGTATCGGTTACATTTTTTTAAAATTCTGTATTTAGTTCATTCATGAGGAGTGGGATTTGAATAATTTTGTTCATTAATAGCAGGTCTCTCCTCACTCTTCTTGTGTCTAGGGGCATTCAATTTAGTTATAATAATATTTAATCATACAAGAAATCTTTTAAACCATTGATTGTATTAGTTGCTCTTGTCTGGACTTTCTCTAGGTTGTTACTATCCCTTTTTACTGCTGCATGGGGGAGCCATGCAAGCATATTGTTATCAGAAAAAGGGGTCTGAATTCCTGATGCAGCAGGGCTTTTGTTGTTATGAGGGAGTAGAATGGAATCAAGTTCAGGTTTTCTGCATTTACTAAACTGTATTTCCTCCCCCCTCCCCACCCCTCCTCTCATCTCCCCAGGTGTGTTGTTAGGAGAGAGTGGAGTCTGTCCACATGGCAATGTGTTTGGAATCTGCAGCAGTAGGAGCTCAGGTTTCACGGTTCATTAGCAGCTCTCCATGGCAAGGTAATTCAATCACAGGTGTCGTTGCTTGTTTATTGGCTTCCTTTTTCAAAACAGTTCAATATAGATTGCTATTCAAAAAAAAACTAAATCCTTGCCAAATAAATGTCACTATATTTTCTGGGAGTAAACCATTAATAGATTTATTTTACAATGAATATTCCTTATCTTGGTTCAGTACTGTAGCCCGCACTCACACATGCAAATGCACACCCACACACACCCACACATATCTCTCTCCATCTCTCTATCCCTCTCTCTTTCACACACACACACACACACACACACACACACACCACACACACACCTTGGAATCTGCACTTGTAGTACAGTGGTAGTTACAAAAAGTTGACTGGTACCACAATATTTTCCGTCAACAACAGAAAACAATACCATGGATTTGCCACTACAGTGGTAAAAACATATTGAATAACATTGTTTTTTTCCATGGTATGCAGTAAATCTGTAGTAGTTTTTTCATGGTTGATGGAAAATATGGCTATACAGGTCAACTTTTTTGTAACTACCACTGTAGCTCAGGTTTCACAGTTCATTAGCAGCACTCTGTGGCAAGCTAATACAATCACAGCTGTCTTTGTTTATTGGTTTCCTTTTTGAAAAAAGTTCATTATAGTTTGCTATTTAAAAAATAATTAAAAGAACAGTCCTTGTTTAATGTGCCATAACCATATATATATTTTAAGTGTCAACTCTATTGTGGTTTTATACAATTAATCTGATGTCGGTATTACTATTTCTTCTAGCATTTTGCTCTTTTCAAATTTACTGTTTATTAAATCATGCTGTAACACACTCTAGGATAGATGCTGTAGAAAAATGAAATTAAAAAGCAATAAACAATAGTCATTAATTTAGAAGTGTTCTACTACACAAACATATTCAATACACTATTGAGATAATTTGATAACTTAATACAGTATTTTAATATCTATGCAATAAAAGGTAACCATTTTAATCATTTTTTACACATGACTGTGGAAAATAACCTGCACGAAAAAACAAGTACAGGACTTCCCACACCCACATGCCTAGTATCTCATTTTCTAAAAGTGTAAGTAGTTCATCATGATTTGTATACTGTAAATGTGCTCACAAGAATACTACTACTATTAAATTTGCGATACTACAGCACAAGGCACTGGTCAGATCTGTTCAGCTGGCCATTTCCCTTTGCTGCCTCATCGCCATGCAAACCATTATATTTTCTTCTAGTGTAATACAATATTAAAATTATATGTTTGTGGTTTCTCCTCAGACAAATGGTCATTAATCAGTTTATATGCCATAAACAAATTTTACCTAGGTATAGCCTCAGAAATATGCTTCTAGTCTGGGGACAATCCAAAACATCAACTTTACAGAACACTTATGTAGTAACTTGTAGTATTTTGGGGGGGGGCTACTTTAGGTGTAAAAGCACATATCAGAATGTCAAGCTGCCTGACCTCAAAAGGCGGAGCACTCATACCATTTTTATTGGAAAATAAAATTTCATGCATATTACTCCAGACAATTTAGCTGCTTATAACATGAGCATTTTAGTAATTCCCCCTGCATATTTGCTGTGGTACCATTTTATGAACCACCACAATAGCATTTCTAAGCCACCTAGAATGATACATGACTAACACAATAAAGCCACACACTCAACTTCCAAATGGGTGCTACACATATTCTATCCCAATAGTAGACACCACAAAGCAGGATGGATTCTGTCTTAGCACTCTACTGAAACTTAAATAACAGGGCATAAATACTTTTTTTGCCAACTGTATGATATTGGTGTGCTTCTGAGAATGTACACTGTGGTCACCGTTTCAGTGGCTGTGGCAGAAGCTGAACCCAGTAACCCTAATTTACAGCCAGCAACCTTTAAAAACATGGAATTTCAAGTAGTTATCCTGGAATACTCTCTCTCTCTCTCTCTCTCTTTCTTTCTCTCTCTCTCTCTATATATATACACACACACACACACACACACACATATATATATATACACACACACAATGTGTGTGTGTACATATATATATATATATTTATACAATGGAGTAATTGTATCATCCACTGTAGTGTGATATTTTTACTCTCTGCTCTACAGTGATGATACCAGCCATTTACAGACACAGTGCACACAAAGGTCACTGATATCATCACTCTAGGCAGCTTTCCCTTAGCATACAAGAAAAACCTGTGCTGTTACAATATAAACAAGTAGAGAAGTACAATGCTTTCACCTGAAACACAGTTGTTGCTCCTAAGAAAGCATATTTCTCCATCAAGGACTCCTTCACAAAATAGGCACAAAGTAACAAGTTATAAAGGAAAAGATAACTCTGTTCTGTGTTGTTTCTCTTCCTCCAGGTCTCCACTGCAAGCAGATGCACAGAAAGTGGGCCAGAGAATTTAAATTAGACTCCAACCCAGTGTAAAATGAAGCACATCAAACAACCAACATATCATTATGAAGAGTGAAATTTATAACAATTCACCTTGTAGAACCACTAAAAAATAACTTGAGTCACCTTATATTTTACATTGCAAAACACAATAAGCAGCAGAAGTGAAACCGCTTCTGTAACATGAAAATGAAACATCCACAGTTTGGCTGAATGGAACTGACATGAGCAGGACAGCAATAAGTTAAAACAGTCACAAAAACAGTACACTAAAACTGTAAGAAACAAATTAAATAAAAATGCTCACAAACACGATATCTAAGAAAATAAAAGAAAGTTTTGATTAAACCCCATTCCCCAATGCCAACCTAAGGCCTACCCATGGAGGCACATCCAATAAAACATAGACAACATGTAGCCAAGCACACATCAACAACACACGCATCAACAAGTCAGAACAGTACAAAACATACACCCAGTCCCAATAACAAAAGAAAACTTCACAGCCAATAAAACCCATCCACAAACTAAATACAAAAAAACCCCTCTCACTCATTTACCACTCACCCCATTGTATAAATTGCACTCATGATGTGCAGATCATGTGCTATGGAAAATATTGTCAGTCCTGCAGCGTGAGCTTTGGATATCTCACTCTGCAGGAGTGAGAATATTTTCCATATCACACTCCTGGCCATCATGTAGCCCCTATTTGTGTGTGTGTATACATATATATATATATATATATATATATATATATATATATATATAAATATATATAAGGGAACACAGCAGAATGAAGATAGGAGGCATACCAAACTTTCCTAAGGGAAGCAGGGAAGGCAGTAAGGCAAGCAAAGGTCCAAACAAAGGAAACACTAGCACAAAGAGCAAAAGAAGGTGACAACACTTTCTATAGATACATTAGTGAAAGGAGAAAGTCCAGAGGGAGTATTGCTAAGATCAAAGGGGATAAGAGGCATGTGAGGAGGAGGAAGACCATATAAAACATCTATCCTAAATAGATACTTCTGCTCAGTATTTACTGAAGAGAAGGTAGGGCAGGGCCCACAGCTCAGCACAATGGACACGGGGGGGGAGGTGTGCACTAGTCCCTTCACAACAGAAAGGGTCCTACAAGAACTCGATTAGCTCAGGGTGGACAAGGCAATGGGACCTGATGGCATACACCCCCGGGTACTAAAGGAGCTAAGGGTGGAAATAGCAGAGCCATTATCAGAACTGTTTAGTGAGTCCCTGAGCATAGTAAAGGTCCCAGAAGTAAGTAAGTAAGTAAATTTTATTTTTTAAGTGTTTTTCAAAGCCAAAGCAATGTACAATTAAGCAAACATTACAATTTACAAACTATGACAAAATAACAATAACAACAATAAAATCACAATAAAATTCACAATAAAATCACAATAAAATCACTCTCCATATGCTTTTCGAAATAAATATGTTTTTAGCTCCGACTTAAAACTCTCGACGGTCAGGCAACTACGTATCCAGAAGCCTGGAGAAGGGCTCATGAAATACTGCTCCACAAGAGTGGTAGCAGGGAGGAGGCAGGGAACTACAGATCAGTCAGTCTTACCTCAGTAGTGGACAAGATTATGGAGGCACTCATTAAGGAAAGGATAGTGCAATACCTGGAATCCCTAGGAGCACAGGATCCAAGACAGCATGGGTTTACAAAATGAAGGTCCTGTCAAACTGATCTCATAGATTTGTTTGACTGGGTAACCAGAGTGGTGGTCCAAGGGGGAGCAGTTGATGTTGCCTACCTTGACTTCAGCAAAGCTTTCAATACTGTTCCACACAGAAGATTGATCAATAAGTTAGGTAGGCTTGGGGTGGGTCAGAAGATGGTCAACTGGGTGGCGCACTGGTTCACGGGCAGAAAACAGAGACTGGTGGTAAACAGTATACAGTCAGAAGAGATGCAAGTCACAAGTGGGGTACCTGAGGGATCAGTCCTGAGGCCAGTCCTTTTCAATGTCTTCATCAGTGACATTGCAGATGGACAGGAGGGTAATGTTTGTCTGTTTGCAGATGACACCAAGATCTGCAACAGAGTAGATGATCCAGATGAGGTGGGCAGAATGAAAAGAGATCTGGATAAACTAGCAAAATGGTTAAAAGAGTGGCAACTGGGATTTAACACAAAGAGGTGCAAGATCATGCACATAGGGAAGAGAAACCCTGAAGCCACTTATAGGCTGGGAGGGGAGTTGCTGGCATTCACAAGGGAAGAATGAGACTTGGGCATCATCATCACCGATGACCTTAAATCATCCAAGCAGACCACTAAAGCAGTAGGTAAGGCTAGGGGGATGTTGGGGTGTATTAGTTGGGGTATCACAAGTCAGAAGAGGGAGGTAATAATCCCTCTTTACAAGTCACTGGTTAGGCCCCATCTGGAGTACTGCATGCAGTACTGGAGACCACACCTTCACAAGGGCATTAACCAAATTGAGACAGTCCAGAGAAGGGCAACCAAAATGGTGCATGGACTGCATCAGAAAACATTTGAGGACAGATTAACGGAGCTCAATATGTATACCCTAGAGCAAAGGAGGGAGAGAGGTGATATGATCGAAACATTCAAACACCTTAAGGGCATTAACAAAGTGAAAGAGCCTAACATGTTTCAATATAAATAGAAAAATAGCAGGACAAGAAGATACAGCATGAGATTAGAGGGAGGCTGATTAAGGGATAATGTGAGAAAGTTCTTTTTCACAGAAAGGGTGGTGGATACATGGAATGGCCTACCTCAGGAAGTGGTGGATATGAATATAGTGCAGGGCTTCAAACAGGCGTGGGATAGGCATAAGAGAGCAATACAGATGGGTATGAACAGATAGACCACTGACAAAGCAAACGCAGATGCCACATTCATAAAGTAGAAAAAGAAATGGGCAGACTGGATGGGCCTTGCGGTCCATATCTTCCATCAACTTCTAATCATACCATGTCCTTTTTGGGTTTCAAATATTTTTGATAACAGTTCACTGCAAATAAAGGGAATCATTTAACTTCCTACCAACGCTGACTGATGCTAGTGTAAGTATGACTTTTCTGCCCCAGTGCAGTTCATTTTTAACTAGCTCTTATATGGTACATATTCCATCTCAAAAATAGAGACCACAAAATAGCTGGAGGTGGTGGTGGTGGTGCTGGGGGAAGGGGTAAGTAGGTATCACGGGGTTAGCAAAGCAAAAGTAATAGAGGCATCCTGAAATGCATCCACATATAATATATGACAATGTATTTAAGCAATAATGCACGCAGGGTGTGTGTTGTGCTGGGATAACGTTACACCTCTGGTGGTTGGACACGAGGCCACAGGCCAAGGGCATCCAATGTCCAAGAAGTGACACTATCCCAACACAATACACACCCTGTCATGCATTATTGTGATTATACAATGGCCACTGTGTCAAAAGAAAAAAAAAGTACATTTAAAATTATTAGTATTTTTTTGATATTTTTTTCAATGTGTAGGAATTCTTAGAAGAAAAGTAATTCTGTTTCTTTTGGCCACTAGGTGGAGTTAAGATTTCTGCCAACATGTCAGAGGCTGCCTCCCCAAAAATGATTAAAAAAAAATATTACCGTTAACTGCTGTTTAAAAGCCATCCTGCATTTGAGTGCTGTACTGCTCTTCCCCATCTCATCAGTGAACCCTGTTCCAGTTGAGTCAGCACTGAGAAAGTCACACCCTGTTCACTTTGTATTCTTGTGTTTAATAAAAAAATAAATAAATCAGTGTCACCTCACCCCGAAATCATGCTTAACAGTTTCCCTTTCTTACTTTTGACTACAAAAATGAGCAACTTAAAAACCTGTTTGGAATTGATTCACATCAGTTCCCAGTCGTACTCTCAGATGTATCGGTGTTTGTCGTCTACTCCGTGAAACTGTAACTGCCAGCAAGCACATCATTCTTTTTAAAAATAAAGAAATAATCTAACTAAGAGTCATGCAATCAGCTTCATAGCCTAGCAGTCCCTCTGATCAGAAATGTAAGAGGCTTCATGGCTTTTGTATTTACAACAGTCCCTTCCCATCTCCTCACAACACATCACACTGACCACACGCTTGCCTTACCAGATATCAGATATCACAAACAAAAGTCAGAGGGGGAAAAGGGAAACTGTCAAGAGTGATTTTGGGGCTGAACAGGGTGAGATGACAATGATTTTTTAAAACAGTTTTTTACATTAAACAGAGGAAGGCAAAGTGGGGACAGCATGACAGTATGTGTGTCAGTGCTGACACCAAAGTAGAACGCAGTGTACTAACAAGATGGAGAAGAGCGGTGCAGCGGTGATGTGCAGGATGGCTAGCAGTTAGTTTAGCCATAAAGTTTTTTCCTTTTTTTCTTGTTTCTGGGAAGGCAGGCTCTGATATGTTGGACTCGGGAGAGAAGTTTTTGTGTGCGAGCAGAAGCGGCTTCTTGGTGACAGTCCCCTGGAGTTTCTAAATTGTGGCCTTTGTAGCACATCTTGTGAGTGGGATCACTGAAGTGGCTTTACTGACTGGGTATCACAGAGGTGGGCTGCATGGAGTGATTCCACAAAAAGTTGATGTGGTCATCTGTATGCTGGGACTAGACCCATGATGTTGTGCAGGGATAACATCACAGGTCCAGTCTTAGACTAACCAATCAGATGCCAGCATTCTTTCTTGCTGTTGTATAATTAATGCTTTTAAGTTGCAAATACATGGTGTTGTTGGATCCAGCACAGTAGACAACATAAAAGAAAGCCTTCATGATGAGCAGTAACAGCCATGAAATTACATGTGTTATTCTAAAATGATGAAATGCCAGTGAAAAACAGAAACACAGTCAGGTCCTTATGAAGAAATATACTCCCCCTCCGATGCTTGACCCCTCTGGGTGGAACTTTGGGAAGAGTATTTAAATAGTCGAGGGGGTGGGCTTGGGTAGATGGGAGAACATTTTTCAGAGAAGTTTCTTAAATTGATGGAGCAGGAACTGAATTGAGAAAGCAGTCCCTTTGCTCCTGAAAAGAGTCTGGTTGGAAAGTTCAGCTCTCTGGTTGTGGCAACGGACATCAGAAGTTGTTCAGCTTTCCGGTTGCTACAAGCTGGAAAATAATTTGCCCCAACGCAGGGGGAAGGCAGAGGGTAAATTGCTGCTCTGTCTTTGGTTCCCTGTTGATGTTCTCCTCGCGTGCTAAGGAAATGGGAAATTACTTGTTACATGCTGCTGCACTGTTTTGTGTCAATCAGTCTCCCGCCACAGCAACATCACCTCTAACCTGTAATTCCCTTTAGTGCCCAGAAATGCTCTATATGAAAATCTAATTTCCCATTTTTCTCATGTTCCAGAAATTATTATGGCTGCAATGGGCAGAGCCCTGTAGATGTTTTGCTATTACAGTAGAATAGGGGAGATCTCAAGATTCCTAATGGACTAGATAAAATTTGAGGTTTGTGCTATCACTCTGCTCAGTTGTGTTTATTCAGCTGAGCAGTGTTGCACTGGATTATTTTGTGTGATAACTACTAGCTTCAATTTGGTTAGTATTCTCTTTCAAGAAAGTTTCATAGCTCATAAACATGTCAGCTTAGTCAACCTTTCCAAACAACAAATCTTGTAAAAAGATGTACACTATTTTTTTACTTCTTAAGACACTATTTGATTAGCACTGTCTCAGACATAGTTTGCTATAGCAGAATACATCGGTTTCTTTAACCTCTAAGACAAGTAAAGAACTGTTATCTTTTGTTACTACTTTTACTATGCTTTTTGGAAAAAAATATTTATATTGGAGATTTAGCTGGCAGACACATTATGACATTTTTAGCAATGAAAACAGCCACCTTTTCTGGTTTCAAATCTAAGTGCATAGCACAACCAATTATCTTAAACTTGTTACTGCCTTCAGCAGTATCTAGAATGCATTTTAGTATAGCAGAAGGCAGCTGCTTCTTTAACCCCTAAGACAAGTAAAGAACAGTATCTTTTGATACTCCTTTTATTATGCTTTTTTGGAAAAAAAAAAAAAACTTTTATACTGACCTATAGTATGGCTGGTAAACATACCCTGTAACATTTAGCCCTGTAAATAGCAACTTTTCTGGTTTCAAATCTAAGTACACATTACGCCTCAAGCACTATGTCCAGCATAGCTTATTATATCAGAAGACAGCTGTTTCTTTAACCCATTTCACTCAAATACACACTTACACACCATCCTCATGGCCACAACATACAAAACAAATACTGCAGCCTAATGTGTTATAAAATAATAAAGAAACTGTTTGTTTATGTCAGTCTTGGTGGTACAGAATACGATGAAGTTCAGTTTACAATGTGGAATTTGCTACCATGGTAAATGTAATTATTATATATTTACATTCAGATGTTTAATGATTAAAATAACATATTCATCAACTTAGCCTCTTTCCCACTTTTGCCACATCTCGACAACATGATTTGCATAGTAATAGTATAGAAAGAATTATAGATTTCCTTTAAATATTTCCTATCCTATATTTTGTATCCTGGATAGCACACGGAGATGCTACATCTCATAGGGATCTTTATTTTACACATTTTGCACTGTATTTACTCAGGATATCCCAGATTAGATGCAATATTTTGTTTTCAGTGGAGTCATGATATTACCCATTTTTACAATATATTTGTCTAGGGTAGCCTAGTCCTGATGTAAAATATTGTTTTCAGCATGTTCTGATTTTACACAATGCGGCATAATAATGTATAGATGTATAACCCCACTGAAAATAAGATGTCACCTCTTCTATGGACTATCCAAGCTAAATATATAGCAATTAGAAGGCCTATACTAGAAAAACAAAATGTGAAAATGTGTAAAAGGCAGACCACGTTGAAACTGCCTCTCAACAGATCTGTGCTGTGTAAATACAGGTACATTAGAAAAAATGGGTAAAAGCATGACCACACTGCAAATGACATATCGCATCTCAACTGACATATCCTGTAAAAATGCAATATTTAAAATGGATTAAATGCTTTACCAAAATGAAATAAATATTTTAAGTATTGGCTTGGCTAGTCTTTCCTCATAGGTCTTATCCTACAGTCCCTGCACTATTTCAATTACCCTCCACTGCACTGCCTCCACCCTGTCTTTGTTCTTTCTCAGATGGGGCCTCCAAAACTGGACACAGTATTCCATGTGCAGTCTCATGAGTTTCTTAAACATGGGCAAGATAACCTCCCTCTTTAACTCCTGATACCCCTTCCTATGCATCCAACCATCTGGCTAGCCTTTACAGCTGCCTTATCACACTGCCTAGTTTTTCTTAGGTCCTCCAAGATGGTAATTCCCAGATCCCTTTCCTGCTTCATGACTGTCAGTACCTCCCCACCTAGTTCATACTTTGCCCCTGGATTCCTGTGTCCTATGTGCATGATCCTGGACTTCTTTGCATTGAATCCTAACTGCTATTCTTCAGACCATTTCTCCAGTTTTTTAAGATCTTCCCTCAACACCCCGTGGCATATTCACCCTATTGCATACTTTTGTGTCATATGCAAAAAGGCATACCTTCCCCTTCAGTCCCTCTGCAATGTCCCCAATAAAGACATTGAAGAGGACCAGCACCAACACTGACCCCTGTGGCGCCCTGCTCATCACTTCTTCCTCTCCAGAGTACTCCCTGTTTACTGAAACCCTCTGACTCCTGTCATTCAGCCAGTTCTCCATCCACATAACTATTTTAGGATCCACCCTTAGGCTGTGCAATTTGTTAATCAACCTTCTAGGGGCGACGGTGTCAAAGGCCTTTCTGAAGTCCAGATAGGCCACATTCACTGCATCTCCCTAGTCCTCTACCTTAATTACCCAGTCATACCATAGATTAGTACAATGAGTTAGTGCAAAATACATTGCTTATCCTTAATACGGTAAAAGTTAGGGTTAGATGTATAAGTAAATAAATGCCATATTAGGTAGTGTATTTGTGTGTGAGGAAATGCTCTGTTTGTGTAGACAGTGCACTGCTATATTATACTGGAATATGTATTAGTGAGCATATGTGTGTGTGTGTGTGTGTGTGTATCACAACAATAAGAAAGTGCAGTTTGGTGGCTCAGTGGTTAGTGCACAAATTGTTAGTCTACATTCCCTCACTATCTAGCTCAGTTTCAGCCTTATGAAGGTCACTGCTAATTTCAATAATGTGTCTACTGGTAAGCCCCATACTCTAATATCCCTGGGAGCCTAAAAAGAATAAAACATGCCCTCAATGTATTTTTTTATCTGTAAAAATGTGTGTGAACAGTGCACTGCTATGTTATACTGGAATATACTGTATATGCATATATGTGTACATGTATTAGTGTGTGTGTGTGTGTATCATAACAATTATAAAGTGCAGTTAAGTGGCTCAGTGGTTAGTGCAAAAATTGCTAGTCTACATTCCTCCGCTATCTAGATCAGTTTCAGCCTCATGCATGTCATTGCTGATTTAACTGAGTTGTCTAGGGGCAACTTCCCACCCTCTGACATCCCTCGGAGCCTGAAAAGAAGAAAACAGTTCCTCAATGTCTTTTTTGTCTGTAAAAATGTGTGTAGACAGTGCACTGCTATGTTATACTTCAATATATATGCATAAATGTGTACATGTATTAGTCAGAATGTGTGTGTGTATATGCGTGTGTGTGTATCACAACAATTAGAAAGTGCAGTTAAGTAGCTCAGTGGTTAGTGCAAAATTGATAGTCTACATTCCCCCACTGTCTAGATCAGTTTCAGCCTTCTGCATGTAATTGCTGATTTAAATGAGTTGTCTAGTAGTACCTCCCCACCATCTGATATCCCTCAGATCTTGAAATGAAGAAAATGGTCCTTTGATGTCTTTTTTAATCTGTAAAAATGTGTGTAGACAGTGCACTGCTATGTTACATTGGAATATATATGCATATATGTGTGTACTGTATATGCATGAATCCATGTGTGTATCACAACTAGAAAGTGCAGTTAGATGACTCAGTAGTTAGTGCAAAAATTGCTAATTTACACATTCTCACTGCCAACAGTACCATTATTTTGCAGCCATATTGCCTCTTGCTAGAGTTTGTATTCACCCCTATAGTTAGAGTTGAGTAGCTTGTTTAATGTTAAACCTCAAGTTTTGCACTTTAATAACATTGCAACCTATGAATGAATTTTCACAAAATTTGGTCTGCACTGTTCAGTGGGGAAGATTTCTTGATGTAGCATGTTTCATTATGGTTGGCTGTGTGGATTCTGAGATCCACATAGTGAAAAAGGTAAAAAGTCTCCTTTTTTGCAGTTTATTTTGTTGTAATTTTTTATGGTATAAAGAACTTGGGTAGCAGAACTGCCTCTGTTAGTTTGGTGCAAAATATTACACAGTTGCAAAGTTATTAAGTTTTTAAGTTCCCATTATATCCTACAGGTAGTTAATTTTAGAAACATAGAAACATAGAAGTTGACAGCAGATAAGGATCGCAAGGCCCATCCAGTCTGCCCATTTTTTCTACCTCATGAATGTGCCATAGGCATGTACTCTGTCAATGGCCTATCTATTCATACTCATCTGTATTGCTCCCTTATGCCTATCCCATGCCTGTTTGAAGCCCTGCACTGTATTCACATCCACCACTTCCTGAGTTAGGCTGTTCCATGCATCCACCACCCTTTTCTGTGAAAAAGAACTTCCTCACATTACTCATTAATAGGCTTACTTCTATTGTCATGCTGTGTCCTCTTGTCCTGCTAATTTTCTTATATTGAAACATGATAGACTCTTTCACCTTGTTAATACCCTTAAGATGTTTGAATGTTTCGATCATATCACCTCTCTCCCAACTTTGCTGTAGGATATACGTATTGAGCTCCATTAATCTGTCCTCATATGTTTTCTGATGCAGTCCCTGCACCATTTTGGTTGCTCTTTTCTGGACTGCCTCTATTTTGTTAATGTCCTTGTGCAGGTGTGACCTCCAAAACTGCATGCAGTACTCTAGATGGGGCTTAACCAGTGTCTTGTAAAGAGGGATTATTATCCTCCTCTTACAACTTGCAATACCCCTACTAATTTTATTTATTATTTATTTATTTATTTATCTAGAGGCTAGGATTACAAGTACCTTTGAGCCAAGGCTCTTTTACAAAGGTTCCATGTCAGTTGAGGTACAATACAAACATTACATAGAGTTGAGTAACAATACAGAAATGGTGCACAGACATTTTTAAGCAGCTGAAATACATTACTTTGAGAGAAAGTGAGTACCAGGGGGCAGGGTAGCCAGAGGTAACTGAGGCTTGGAATGGACACAAAAAGATCGGTGCAGCCGTGGGCATTTGTCAGGCCTCAAAAAAGTGCTTGGGATAGGGGCAAAAACAGGACGGGAGGGTGGGCTGTAGGAGAAGGAAGAGAAGGGATAGCAGTAGAAGTGCTAGGAGGTAGATCAGATTATGAGGGACAGTCACAGGAGCTAGAGGCAGCTAGGTGGAGATGAAAGTTGGCTTTGAATGGGCCTAGCTTTTGCAGAGAGGAGATGTCTTTGTTGAGGCCATTAATCCAGTCAGGAGCTCAGTACACAAAGGATCTTTGGCCCTGTGTGGTGCGACACCAAGGAATGTGCAGCATTTGATTTTCTGAAGCCCTGGTGAGGCAGTGGTTGCATGCTGTATGGAGAAGACTTTGGACTCCAGGGGAAGCAAGATGTAGCATAATTTTCTTAGCCATTAGACAAGTTTGGTACTTGATATGGTTTGATAACTGGAGCCACCCTGTTTGGGCATAGAGGTCACACATATGGGTGAGTCGGTGGGATCCTGTGAAGAGTTGGCAGGCTTTGTTTAGGGCCAAGAATAAACACTTGAGGGCAGTGTCAGTTGCAGAGCCATAAATAATCAGACCATGGTTGCTAGCAGAGACCACCAAGCTCTGTACAGCTATCCTTAAGGCATTCAAGGTAAGGCATTGCCTTTGCCTGTAGAGGAGACCAATGCATGTGCTTGCAGCTTTGGCGACACCCCCCAACATCTCTCTAGCCTTAACTACTGCTTTAGTGGTCTGCTTGGATGATTTCAGGTCATCTGCAATGATGATGCCCAAGTCTCTTTCTTTCCTTGTGATTGCCAGCAACTCCCCTCCCAACCTACAGGTGGCTTCAGGGTTTCTCTTCCCTATGTGCATGATCTTGCATTTCTTTGTGTTAAACCCCATTTGCCACTCTTCTGACCATTTTGCCAGTTTTTCCAGATCTTTTTCATTCTGCTCACTCCATCTGGATCATCTACTCTGTTGTAGATCTTGATGTCATCTGCAAACAGACAAACCTTACTCTCCAGTCCATCTGCGATGTCACTGATGAAGATATTGATGAGGACTAGCCCCAGAACTGATCCCTGAGATACCCCACTTGTGACTTGCATCTCTTTTGACTGTATATCATTTACTACCAGTCTCTGTTTTCTGCCCGCCAACCAGTTTTCCACCCAGCTGACCAACTTCTGACCCACTCGAGCCTACCCAGCTTATTAATCAATCTTCTATGTGCAACAGTATCGAAAGCTTTGCTGAAGTCAAGGTAGGTGACATCAACTGCTCCCCCTTGGTCCACCACTCTGGTTACCCAGTCAAAGAAATCTATGAGATTAGTTTGACAGGACCTCCCTGTTGTAAACCCATGTGGTCTTGGATCCTGTGCTTCTATGGATTCCAGGTGTTGCACTATCCTTTCCTTAAGGAGTGCCTCCATAATCTTGCCCACTACTGAGGTAAGACTGACTGGTCTGTAGTTCCCTGCCTCCTCCCTGCTACCATTTTTGTGGAGAGGGATCACATGAACCACTCTCCAGTTTTCTGGGACCTCTCCTGTGCTCACAGACTCTCTAAACAGTTCTGATAATGTCTCTGCTAGTTCCACCCTTAGCTCCTTTAGTACCCTGGGATGTATGCCATCCGGTCCCATTGCTTTGTCCACCCTGAGCTTAGTGAGCTCTTGTAGGACCCTTTCATTTGTGAAGAGACTAGTGCACACCACCCTCTCCCCCTGTGTCCATGGTGCTGAGCTGTGGGCCCTGCCCCACCTTCTCCTCAGAAAATGCTGAGCAGAAGTATCTATTTAGGATAGATGCTTTTCCTTGATCCTCCTCACACGCCTCCTTATCCCCTTTGATCTTAGCAATTACCCCTCTGGAATTTCTGCTTTTGCTAATGTATCTATAGAAAGTCTTGTCCCCTTCTTTTACTGTTTGTGCTAGTGTTTCCTTGGTTTGGGCCTTTGTCTGCCTTACTGCCTTCCCTGCTTCCCTTAGGGAAGATTGGTATGCCCCCCTATCTTCGTTCTGCTGCGTTCCCTTATATTTCCTGAAGGCCAGCATTTTGGCTCTGACCTTTTCTGCTTCTATTTTTGAGAACTAACATGTTTTTCTTCTTCTTTTGCTCTTGCTTTTGTCTCTAACATAATGGGATGTTGCTTCAAGTATTGCATCCTTAATGCTTGCCCACTTTGCCTGTACCCCCCTCACCTGTATTTCTTCTTGTCAGGGCTAGTTTAACTCTGTTGGCCATCTTATCAAAGTCAGCTCCTCTGAAGTCTCATAGTTTTGCCTTGGAATAGGATGATTTAGTTCTAGTGACCAAATTGAACCATACCATGTGATGGTCACTGGCCTCCAGGTGACCTTCTACCTGAAGATCTGTAATCCTTTCCCCATTAGTCAGTACTAGATCTAAGACAACCCTGTCTCTTGTGGGTTGTTCTGCCAGTTGTATGAGACCCTCCCTCTGCAGGGAATCCTCTATGTGTCTAGTTCTGGTGGATGTTCCTGCTGGTATTGATCAATCTGTATCTGGCATGTTGAAGTCTCCCATTATCAGAACCTCCCCTTTAGGTCTCATGTTTTATTTATCTTTTAACAGTAATGTGTCTATGTCCTCCTCATGTTCTAGAGGCCTGTAGACAAGCACAGTTCATATGGTTGTCCCATTTCCTGTTTCCAGGATGACCCACAGTTCTTCTGGCTCCATATGTGTATTTTGAATTTCTGTAGCTTTGACATTTTCATTGACATAAATGGCCACTCCACCCCACTTTTTTCACCTTGGTCTCTTCTGAACAGTCCATAACCGGGTACTGAAGTCTCTCAAGTGTGGTTACTGGTGAACCATATCTTGCTAATGGCTACTCTGTCCCGTTTAGCCTCTGTCATTGTTGCCTGCAGATCTGGGATCTTGTTTCCCAGATTGTGAGCATCTGTGTACATGATTTTCCATTGGCCAGATTTCAGTGTGTTCGTTTTTCAGGATAGATGTCTAAAGTTCAACAAAGGATTTGATCTTGTGGAAAAGGATTTCCGGTGGTGCAGAGGGTAGAGGCACTGGACACCATGCCTTGAGCCATGCTGGTGACCTGGGTTCAGGAATGAGCCTGGGTCATTGGGGGTCGGCCAGAGGGGGGATGGAGAGAACTAGAGCAGGCTGCCAGCTGGCAGCCCTCTACCTCGAGATAGGGGTACCAGGCTTCCTCAGAGCTTGGCTGCCCTCTGGTGAAGGCTGGAAAAGTGGCACCTCTCTGAGGGCCTTCGGCGTATGCCATTCGAGGGAGGGAGGGTGGAGGAGACTCCATCTGGAGCTGTGGTGTACATGTATGCCTCCACGCGCATGCACTACCACTTCCGGGGATCTCGGAAGTAGGTCCACGGGAGAAAAATGGAGGAAAAAGTGGGGGTCTGCCAAGGATGATACCTCCGGACCACCTCTGGGGATCTGCCGGGCACGCTTGGTGCTACAAGCCCCCGAAAGACCCTGAGTCCAGTAGGCTGGTGGACGATGAGGGAGGACCTGCCACAGAAGGGTAAAATAAGTTAAAAAAAAGGATTTAGTTTTGTGACAGAGTTTTCTTTTTTGTGAGAACAAAATCCTTTTTCATGAGAAAAAATCCTTTTTTGCAAGCCGCCGTCTTATTTGCTGTTAAAAAAATACTTGAAAAGCACCCATAATGAAGGTATCTAGAGACACCAACATATGTACCTTGTTCATTGGAACTCTGTTAGGTAGACTGTGAAGTTATTTAATGGAAGAACAACCTTGCAATGCCTTTTTTTAAACATTTTGAATCTTTTTTCATTACTCACTTTGATCCTTTTTCATGAGCCAATTTCTTTTTAGTGAGCAGATTCATCTTTTGGGAGCTTCTAAAAAAGGATTTTGAAGGCTACACTGATGCATAACTCAGCAATTTTTTGAGATTGTGACCCCAAATTTTCATCATGGCCTTTTGGGGACCCAACCTCATGAACTACATGACTGTTGTTTGTCAACTCCTGCCCAAAAGGTGATTTCACCATCACTTGGCAAATTCATCTTTCAGGCAGGATTTGCATAATGACAGTCATATTGTTCATGAGGTGGGATCCCCCAAAAGACCATGTTGAACATTTGGGGTCAAAATGTCAAGAAATGGCTGAGTTATAACCATTTGCTGTAATTTCACTATTCACGCTCATGACTTTGTAAATGTAAAATATTTTTACCCCAAATCTGAAACATAGACTTGTTGTTACCCCACCAAATGTATGTCAAAACTGTCATTTTCCAAATCCTGGCCAAAATGTGCTTTCACAGCTGCGGTGCAGAAATGGCATTGCAGTTGTGCAGAATTATTTTTCGGTGGGAATTTGAATATTTTGTGAAGTGAGTACATTAGGTGGGGTAATAACATGGCTATGCAGACAATTCCATCACTCTTGTGTTATAAATGGAAGTGCAGAGCCCAGAGGGCCCTGCGCTTCTGAAGCTATGTACATATACGCACATATATGGAGGAATGGAAGTGCAGGGCCTGAAGGGTCCTGTGCTCCGACAAGCAAATCAGGATATGATTATACTACTGTATCTCAGAAAGTAAGGAAATAAATTGCAAAAACTTCATTAATGCAGCAGTTAGGGTTAAAGTGATAAAAGTATGGAGATGTGGTGTTAGGGTTTCCAACCCTAACACCCCATCCCCACCACGCACAAATGAAGAGAGAGATCGGGTGTGACATTGGGGTTGTTAGCCCTACAGCTCACCCCATTCTCCTATGCTGTGCCCACCTAGCTTATTTTCTAATGGAATGGGGTGAGTGTTAGGGCTGATGACCCCAGTGCCACCCCCTGATCCCTCTTTATCTGTGCAGGGAGGGGATGGGGTGTTAGGGTTGGAAACTAACCCTAACTGATGCATTAATGAAGTTTTTTGCAATTTATATATCATATATATTTGCTTCCTGCTACTGTACTGTGTCAGTCAGTCTCTTACAACAGTATTTTTCTCAAGTTACAGAAATCATATATGATGTTGCTATATGCCGCCCGCAATAGTGTTGTGACAAGCAAGCTATTCCAGACAGTTCTTTGGCATAGTAAATGGTTCACAGACATGGGCACTGTTAGGCTGCACACCCGTATTGTAGTAAGGCACCACTGTGAGTGGAAGGAATACAAGAAGTTGGCTGAGAAGAGTGGAAGTGGTGTAAGAGTGGAGGCGGTGTCACTGGTAGTGGTCCTTCTGTTCTGCAGGTGGGTGGTACAGCAAGCAATGTCGAGGTGCACAGTTGCCAGAAATGAAATAGATGATGGAAGTGGGACCTGCAGCCAGACTGGGGGCTATAGCCACAGAAATAATCTGAGACCCCAGCTGTAGCTACTCACGCTTCTCAGTTAAGAGATGATGTAGCACAACTATATGTTGAGATGGGTGACCTCAGATGCTGAGGTGTGGTCCAGGGAGGTCACACACCAAATGCTGCTTTCAAACCAGCAGACTGTCTTTGAGGGAAATGTGACACTTCCTGGTGGGGGTGCACACTCTGTCACACCTAGGCAATAGCACTGATGCACAATATATGAAAGTATCATTTGCCTTATTCTCTCAAGTTCCAGAAATTATATATACTATATGCTGCTGCGCTGTATCAGTCTCCAACCACAACACCTCTCTTTAAGCACTTTAGTGGACAGAAATTTGTGACAGGATGAGAAAAGACCTGTGTAGACAAGAATGAAATTATTTAGAGTCTAGTCCATCCCCTGTTGTGTCATGTTGCAACTGTGAAACAAATTTAAATTTAAAAAAAGTATAAGAAAAAAAACAAACTTTTGGAAATGACACTTAACTTCACACTGGTGATGGCCATGCCCTGTAATGGCACAGTGGTGTTCCAGAGGGGGAGGAGGAAGTGGCATGCTGGCTGCTTAGGATGAGGCAGAAGGAGAGGAGACACTAGTGAAATTATTTAGAGTCAAGGCCCTCATGGTCTCTTGTACCTGTAAAAGGAAAATGAAAATAGAAAAGTAAAACAAAACAATATTGAATGATACTCACCATCACATTAATGATGGTCATGATGTGTAATGTCACAATGGTGCCCCAGAGGTTGAGAAGGAGTAGGCATCTTGGTGGATGCAGGCGGCAGCAGGACAACAGAAGCAGGTTCACACAGTAGTTAAAGTGTTTGGAAGTTCTGCTGGGTTAACCATCCAGGTGTTTCTGGAGGTATGCATCAGATGGAGGAGGAGGAGGCCCATGTTGTTCACAGGTGAGGAGGAGTGCAGGCCAGAGTGAAGCTTCACATTCTTCTCCTTTCTGTGTCCTCTAAATTAATCAATCTACTGCTCCTCATCCCCCACAGCAAATACCCTGTCTGCATCCTCACTGTCTGTTCAACACCTTTCCATATAGGAGGCTTATGAACAAGTGGGACAGCCTGGGATTGGGACACAAGGTGGTGACCTGGGTTGGAAATTAGTTGAAGAATAGAACACAGAGGGTAGTGGTAAATAGGGCTAAATCCAAGGTGGGGATGGGGACCAGTGGGCTGCCACAGGGTTCAGTTCTTGGAACAGTGCTGTTTAACATCTACATCAGCGACATTGCAGAGGGGCTGGAGGGGAAGGTGTGCCTTCTTGCAGATGATACAAAGATCTGCAATAGGGTAGACAGACCTTTAGAGGTGGAGAAAATTAGGAGGGACCTCACTAAATTGGAGAAATGGTCCAGAGTGTGTCAACTAGGATTCAACGCGAAGAAGTGCAAAATCGTGCACTTGGCGTGAAGGAACAGGGGGAGGATTACATGATGAAACAGAAGATAGTAGCAGCCACAAAACAGGAAAGAGATCTGGGTGTTATCATATCTGATGACCTAAAGGTGGCCAAACAATGTGCCAAGGCAGTGGGGAGAGCCAGTGGAATGCTGGGTGCATAGGGAGAGGCATAACCAGCAGACAAAAAGGGATCATAATGTACTGTACAGGTCATTAGTGAGACATCAACTGGAATACTGCATCCAATTCTGGAGGCCAAATCTCTGGAATGACGTAGATAGGGTGGAGGAAGTTCAAAGAAGGGCAACAAAAATGATGCGGGGCCTGCACCATAGATCATACAAGGAGAGATTGGAGGAACTCAGTATGTATACCCTGAAGGAGAGGAGGGAGAGGAGAGACATGATAGAGACCTTTAAGTATCTCAAGGAGATTAATAAGGTACAGGAGGGCAGCATCTTTCTCTGAGATCCTGCCAGTCTGGGAGAGGAGGCAGATGGATGGAAGGTCAGAGAAGGGGAGATAGGGGAGCTAAACATGTGGTTCAAGGGCTGGTGCCAAGAAAAAGGACACAAATTTGTAGGGAACTGGCAACAGTTTTTGGAGCAAAAGTTCTTTAAATTTGATGGACTGCATCTGACTAAGGAGGGAGTCAGTGCATTGGGGCAGAAGTTTGACATCTTTGCAGAATATTTAAACTAGCAAATGGGGAGAGAGGTGCAGTACCCCATAAGTCAAATGGGAAGAACACCCCTCCCCCCCAGCTAGGGACCAAACAGGAGTTCAGCATGTTTGTAGTTCATTTGCATCACCAGGTAAGGAAAAAGTTCCGGCCCCCCATACGACACACAGGGTAAATGCCAGACCTTGCCCAACAACTAACACACCGAAATCTGGCCAAGAGATAATCATGTAAACAAATGCTTGCATTCTGGGAAACAAGATCCCAGACCTGCAGACAATAATGACAGAGGCTAAACTGGACATAGTAGCCATTAGCGAGACATGGTTTACCAGCAACCACACTAGAGAGACTTCAGTACCTGGCCTATGTACTGTTTAGAAGAGACCGAGGTGCAAAAAGTGTGGGGGATGGAGTGGCCCTTTATGTCAATGAAAATATCAAAGCAACAGAAATTCAGAATACACATAAGGAGCCAGAAGAACTGTGGGTCACCCTGGAAACAGGAAATGGGACAGCCATACGAACTGGGGTTCTGTACAGGTCTCCAGACCAGGGGGAGGACATAGACACATTACTGTTAGAAGATATACAAAACATGACAGCTAAAGGGAAGGTTCTGATAATGGGAGACTTCAACATGCAGGGGCGGACAGACAGGGGTGCTTGGGATGCTATTTGCATCCTGGCCTGTCCCTGGCCTTTCAGCATGTTGCCTGTGTGAGCTGCCTTGCTTTTTTTTTTTTCATATTTTTTTTTCTATGCTTAACACCAGTTGCCATTGCCATGATTGCCAGACTCAAGTTCATTTTTTTCTGGGGGGGGTGGGGGTCTGTCATAGACGTCAGGGTCGGAACGGAAGTCCAAAAATAGATTAAAGGCCCTGCGCCCACCAATGCAGCGCTGAGCCGATTAACTATTCACATGCTTCTATTCCCAGCCCCAGCCACAATGCAGCCAATAACATGAGCTGTGGGGGTGGAGGATGCTAGCTGCGCATGCTGCTCACTGTCCCATCATACAAACATACGAAATTTGCCAGCAGATAAAGGCCTAGAGGTCTATCAAATCTGCAGCCAGCACCCCTTTTTCTGCAGCTGCCCCTCCCTTCCACTCTTCCCCTTCATTAACCCTCCCCCTTGTCCTGTCCCATCTTCGTTTGAAGCTGTCCACTGTTCTACTGCATACCACTTCTGCAGGTAACACATTCCACCCAGCCACCACCCGCTCTGTAAAAAAGTGTCTCCTCATCTCCCTCCTGAACCTTCCTCGCTCCAGTCTCATATGATGGCCCCTGGTGGCCCTTCCCTCCCTTACTTTGAACAGCCCCTCTGTACCCATCTTGTTTATTCCTTTCATGTATTTAAAGGTTTCAATCATGTCACCCTGTCTCTCCTCTCCTCCAGTGAGTACATGTTCAACTCCTTCAACCTCCTCTCTATGATAAGTCCCTCAGCCTTGATCATCTTTTGTCGCCTCTGCACCGTACCTCCAGTAACTTAATGTCCCTTCAGATACGGACGCCAGTATTGCACGCAGTACTCCAGGTGTGGTCTAACTAATGACCTATACAGTGGCAGAATCACCTCCTCCCTCCTCGAGGATATACCCCTTGCAATACAATCCAGCATTTTGTTGGCCTTTGCAGCTGCCTTCCTACATTGTGCTGAGTTGTTCATTGACCCTGTAAGGAGCACACCCAGAACCTTCTCCTCCTCTGTCTGGGCTAGCTGCACTCCCCCGAACTGGTAACTCCTCCTTGGGTTCTTCATCCCAAAATGCAGCACCCAATCTGCCTTGCCTGTCTTAGTTCCTCCTGCAGACCCTCAATCTCCTTTCTGAGTTTTTCTATGTGGTTGCACACTAAACATCCTCCCACTCTCCAGGCAATGTTTAGAAAGATTGCTGCACCACCGTTGTTGCAGCCTACCACCCTACCCATTGCTGTCGTTGCCCACCAGCGACCCTCCACACTTCCAGATGCAAGATACCAAACACTCCCCCAAGTCTCCCCCTCCCCTCTCTATCAGTGCAAAATATTTTCTTTATTTCCCTTACCTCCTTTGTTGCACACGTTTAGATATATGGAGCAACTGCTTTTTATATTCCTATCCTTCCAATCCACACTCAAAAAGAGACTTTAAGTAGCCATTGCACAACCTTCTTCAAACTTCTGCTCCTCCTTTTCCCAATGCAATATCAATGTGAAGAAGTAATAATGAAAGCTCCTAGATCTGCCTTTACTTCCCTTCCACTGAGAGAGCAGTCTTCTCTTCACTTGAAGCTGCTCCTTTCCTAGATGTCTGCTTTTGCTATGACAGGTGCATATCCTTTGCCTGTTTGAGGAAGTGATGTCAGAACCCCTAGTATAAAGGAAATAATAGACCAGGGGTGGAACCAGCCCAAGTCTTCCAGAAACAATCAGGTAGCTGAGGCCTCTGGTCAGACCATTAGCACCCTTCCCCCACTGTGCACTCAACTTTGCAGCTAGTGAAGCCAGCAACAATGAATCCTAATTCTACTCAAAGTCCCCAAAATAGGTTTGCTATCCAAAGAAACAGGACTCCAATTCAAACAGCTTCACCAACAACACATCAAAATAGGCTTGGAATTAGAAGATATAGGTCTCCAATTCAAAGAAACAGACCCAGTTAAATTACACCAATTATGTTTTAAAACAGAAGAAATAGGCCTCTACAAATGCAGCCTGCCACACAGTGAACCAAACAAATGAGCCCACTTATAGCTACCAAAACAGGTTTCAAAATTCCAACAGCCCCAAACAATACCCTGCTAGCCCCTTAGTAGTAAGAAAGAAAAGAAATAACATTCTACCAAGGAGAATCCATGAAAAGCAATGTAAAATAAGAAGCTACTGTACTGTAGATCTGATCATGTCCCCCTTCTAGTTCCTTCTCTTTCATGCCTTCATGCCCAGATCCTAATGTGCTCTGCTCTGGCTACGAAGAGGGGGGAAGGAGAAAGTGTTATTTCGATTGGCACCAAGCACTATTTTTCAAGTGGAGATGAAAAGAGGCAGTCCGGATTGAGTGTTTGTGCTTTTTTATCACTACACTGAAATCTGCACTTGGAGTCAAAGAATGTGTGTTGGCTGCGGTTTCCTTCTATGATCATTACTTGGTGCTAGTTATTATTGGTGGGGTCATGGGCTGCACCAGTCAACCGTCCATTGACATCAGCAAATATTAAATAATTTTTCATCGAGTATGCAGGTGGGTGGGTCAGGTTAGTGCATTCGATGGTACACTGAGTGGCTGGCATTCTTAAAATAAGACCATCATTCGTTGAGGAGGACTGGAGTGTGCGAAGTCTGTGCATGGCTGCCCTGATGTAGGTAAAGTAAATTAATTTATTTTGAAATGTGTATTTATTGAATTCCTCTGATTACCTTGCCTTAAAGGCTTTTCCAGTTCTGACCGATGATTATTTGGACATGGAGGTGATATGATGGGACCACACATGTCGGCCAATAGTTAAAATGGTACTAGCTGGAGTGCTATGGAATGGGCCTGCCTGGAGGGGGTAATCATATGAAATGGGGGGGGAATGCCACCAGCACGGGCTGTGGCCCAGTCCTACTGGACTCCTTGAGAGTGAATGTAAATGAATTTTAATGTAGTATTTATTATGCCCCAGACCTCGCCTCTTCTGTATCTTCCTCCTGGTGTTCAACCTCCATGATCGTGGAGGGATGGTGGCTTGTGGGAATCATTTCAGTAGTCCAACTCGGAGATGAGCAATCTATGCGTTGAGGCGAGGAAAGATCACTGCTAGCAGGTAGGAGTCTGGACTCAATAGCTGATGGGGCTGGGGCCTGGGGGTCAGTTGGGGGACGCTGTACAAGCTGTGAGACCAGGCAGGCAGGGCTTCCTAGATCATCTACAAACACTATTACCGCGTGCCTGCAAATACGGCTGATGCTGCTCAGTTTAGGAGATGGTTAATCTCCACAAAGTAACAAAACTCAGCAAAATATGGTGCACAAATGAAGAGCAAGGCAAAGAAGTTTGAAGACTTGTAGAGGAGTTGAGGCACTAGAGTTACTGATTACCTGGAAACTGTGTTTTGTGGCAATCAGTAAAAAAACACACTGGCGTTTATTATTCAAACTTCTTTGCCTTGCTCTTCATTTGCACACCATATTTTGCTGAGTTTTGTTTCCTAGATCATCACAGTTTATTGGTAGGCTGCCTGTGGAATACACTGGTATGAGCAGCTTTACGTTACAGCACCAATGTTGGGACTTGGTTTAAATGTTATTATACCATGTGTGTGCTGGCATGAGCAACAAGTCACTGAAATTTTCCAGAATCCAGCATGTCAGTCCACCCAGCTACAAAAATGGCCAGGAATCAAGGTGTTACATGTCAGCTGGGCTACCCTAGGTTAATAAACTATATTTTTGCTAAAGGATATGGCAGTTTTGCTTTAGCTTCCCCCATCCCAACTCATGCCTTATAGAAACAAAAAACGGTCACATCATATCAAAATGCAAAATAAAATTCATCAGTGCTCATAAATAGAGACCCTGCTTTGGTGGTGTGTGTGTGGGGGGGGGGTGCAGGGACTTGGACGTGATCTGAAGGACGATCAACTGGCACAGATGTTTTGGTACAGGAGCCCAAGTCGACATGTCAGTCACACAGTATGCAAGTGGAGGTTGTGGGAATAAAACCTGGGTTTTCTGTATGTATAAGCTCCCTCACAACTCATTACTCCAACTTCATAGCTATACTGCCAGCCCTGATTTAATACCGTATACGGCACAGTTGAGTCCCAAGGACAAAACAAGCATTAATATCAATAAATCAATCCTTTATTTTACCAGGCAGAATACCATTGAGGTAAACCTCATTTACCTCAATAGTGTTCTGTCTGGTAAAATACAGAATTGATTGATTGATTGCTTTTGATTGATTGATCTTAATGCTTGTTTTGTACTTGGGACCCAACAGTGCAGTATATTAAATCAGGGCTGGCAGTACAGCTGAGAAGTAGGAGTAATGAGCTTAGTACAGATAATGTCCACAGTCTGAGTCCCTGCACCCCCCCCCCCAAGCAGGGCCTATGTTTATGACCACTGACTCATTTTATTTTAGATGTCACATGAGTGTACAATTTTTTAACGCATATGTAATTGTACTGTCAACTGCAAATTGGGTTCATTACTTATGCATTCTAAATGCAACATTGTAATGGAGAAAATACAAAATCACACATGCCCCCACAATGCAAAGCATCATGGGCTGCATATGCAGATCACCACAGAATGTTATGCTGGTCCAACTTTAAGCAGAATTGCATGGTGCCGAAAGGCCTCTCATACAGTTTGCAGATTATTGTAATGGAGTATCAGCTCAATGGGCTTTCCTTTTCAATGGTTGACATTACTGATTGATTCCTACATTAGGATCCAATATTCAGGCTGGGTATTATGCGCATATGACTTCTGGGTCAGGCAGCAAGACCTTTATATGTATGTGTGAGCCAGTGCCAAGAAAATCAGTTATGTTGACCTCTCTTCCCTTTTGAGCACCAGCACACATCCTTTAGCAGCTGGGTCCAGCAGGTGATCACTGGCCATGTTGGTCAGAAAACAGTGATGGGAGGAGAGGGGCCACTTTTGGTGATCAGGATGGGGGGGAGCAAGACAAAAGGATACAGGAAGTACAGAGGTAAGAAAAGAAATGGCAAAAGGGTGTGGAGCTTGTTATTAAAACAGTACTGAGAGGAAGGATCTGGTGGGTCTGTGGCAGGGGGGAGGAGATATGTATATATCTAAAGAGAGACAGAGGGAGGAAGTGCCCAGATTCATGGATACTGATTATGTGCTTCAAGCAAATATGTGATACATTCTGCATCCAGTCATGCCATTCTCTGTATGCTCTCCTCCATTAGCAACATAGCAGCATAACTCTTGATATGCAGACATAGAAATGGGGTTGAGTGCCACGCAATTAGGAATCAGAATTATTAAATTTTTAGGATGTGGACTTCTGGTTGGGAAATGGCGCTGTGAAGACGTAGCGGGTCTGAGCTCTCACCCCACTATCGCCATTACAGACGAAGTCCCCCCCTTACAATAGCGATTTTTTAATTAAAAGAAGATCTACATGATCAGAAGACAACTAGGGTAGGAAAATCAAAACAAATTAAGCAATTGTTGCAGTATACCTGAAGGAAATGTCACGTGCAGACCGCAACCGTTTCCAACCACTTAGAGATCTGCCTGAGGATGAAGAAAACGGCCCACAGAGTTCAGACTCCAATCTGCCAACTCTTCCACAATCTGAAACAAAAAGGGGGAACAGAGATAGTGATAAGAAGAGACAGACGTCCGAATTGTCACACTCGGAGGCTATTCTTGCAGCGATTTTGGAGTTTTGCTCTGAAATGAGAGAAGCATTGCAAGATTATCACATGGACCTTCCCGAATTGCAATCGAGGACCGCAGAGGCAGAAGTACAGATATCAGACAACTCAAATTAACTTTTGATCCTAGAAAGAGCAGTATTTGAACTAGCAGAGGAACAATTACACACATCATTGAGATTAGAAGATATGGAGAATAGAGGAAGATGAAAAAACATAAATGCATATGGATTACCAGAGGGAGAGGAGGGGAGTGACCCAGTAGCTTTTGCTGATCTGTTACTGCACCAAATCCTGGATTTGGACCCAGACTTCCAATTAGACATTGGGAGGGCACATAGAGCACTGGGCCTCCACCCTTCCAAACCAGATGCCCTGCCTAGATCTTTTGTTATGCATTTTGTTAGTTTCTACCAAAAGGATCAATTGCTAGTCAAAGCAAACAGACAGTGCAATGGGGAGAACAACGTATTCTATTTGATAATGATTATGCCCCAGCTACTCAGCGCACAAGAAGGAAGTATTCCCCACTTCTTTCCATCTCTCAGAGTAAAGCATTCAAAGTCCCACACATCCTATCCAGCTTAACTGGTGGTCCAGTTTTCTAATGGACCCATAACTTATTCTTCTGCTTTGGAGGCCTGATTGGATCTTTTCCAATGTGGGATTTTAAATACAAAAGAGGAGCCCAAGATGGCAGCAAGGGAATCAAACATATCTTCCAGAACAGGCTCTCAGGGAAAATCTTGTGTAGAGATCAGTGACCAAAATTTACAGAAGATTTTGTATAGAGTGTGACTACTAAGGAATCCTACCGTGCAGTCTTAATAAGATGTAAATCTCCTTCAGGTACTGTTGGGCTGTTGGGGGGGACAATGGGGAGGTGGAAGCAAAGGCGGTCCATGGCAGGGATTTTAGAGGAGTTGAGGGAGGGCTATTGCTCTGCTAAAGGTTGAGCCATACCAGATTATGCCTCTAAAACATGTGGCAGTTGGTGATTTCCTGGCGAGCACCTTTCTCTTCCCCTCCATCTCTGTGACCTGGATTACAGGCCCCCCCATGTCCTCTAATTGTGTGAGCGATGGACTCTAACATTGGAACTTGTTTCTTGGAGGACTGATGTATGAGCCTTATGTGTAGTTCTTTAACTTCTTTCGGAGTTGAGGGGGGGTCGAGGATTGGAGGAGGGATGTCGATTGTCCAGTCAAGGAGTGGGAAGTGGGGTCAAGGGAGGGTTATTGCTCTTCTATAGGCAATGCCTATTTAAACTTATTAACAAACTGCCCTCTAACTTGGGCTAGGCAGATTGCTGAAACTTGGAGAGTGCCTTTCTCTTCCCCCTCACTGCCTCGGCTTGGATGGCAGTCCCTGTCCCCCTCCCCCCCAATCTCTCTCTGAGTGATGATAGTCGCTGAACATATTCTGAATCAAGAACTTTGCTTCTTCAGGAAGCCTGCGGGATCCCTTATCAATGAAGCCGGAAACTGGAATTTAACTGTTTGAATTTCTTAAATACGAGACTCAGGATTGGCTCAGTTCTTTATGGACAGTTGCGAGTTTGGAACCTCTAATAACTACAGTGGACACAAACTACATTTAAATTGTGTCTATATATTTGGGACAATTTATGGGGGGGTCATATGAGACAAGTTGTGGAAATTGGAGACAGAGGTATATCCTCGCCCCCCCCTTTTTTTCCTTTTCTCTCTTTTTCTCTCTTTCTTCCCGTCAAGTTGGGTGAACACAGGGGGAATGGTTTATTGGAGTTTGGGGATTGAGGGATCAAGTTGGGTGAGGCAAGGGCAATAATATTCAATTCCCACGGGATGGCGTCATAGATAATAGAAGTAAAGTTTAAGGGTCTTACTTTACTTCTTAACCTTGATGTTCTTGTTAGAGGTTCTTGGGAGTGAAAGGACTTGGGATTTGTTTTTTACAGACACGGGGGGGGGGGATATTCAGAAGTGTTGCACATGGCGCAACATAGTGATGCACCCCAGTGCAATATTCAAAGGTGGAATGAGACTGGCACAAATTCCAATGTGCCGGAGCACATCAGTAATGTATGCAGCGCAGGTGGGGGGGCGTGCCCATGCATACTCTGCACATCCCGATATTCAGTCCGAGATGTACTGAGCCCATGCATGTGCAACCCCTACTTGTGCTGCACACAGGTGAGCCAAAAAAAAAAGGAGCAACAGCTGGCCACCCACAGGTGAACTGCCATACTGCAGGGCACAACATGGCAACTGCCACCTGTGGGTGGCCACCCGATCTCTGGTGGCACCTACGTGGTGGCACCCCCCCATGCCTGATCATGGGCAAATGTAGAATAATCAATAGTCCTACATCCCTGGTGGTCCAGTGGACCACTCGCAGCCCAATCGTGGGCATTTGTGATATGTAGTAGTCCTATATCCCTGTTGATCCAGTGGACCGCTCACAGCCTGATCGCGGGTGTCAGTAATTAATAATGACACTCCAATCCAACCCTGGTGGTCCAGTGGTACCCCCCTTCCCACCCGCCAACTGAGTCCCACCACCCCACTCCCCCACCCAGTCAGCGGCAAGCGGCAGCACCCCACTCGCCCCACCGTCCACCGACTGACTCCGTACGGTAGGGCTGTATGCCCATTGGTCCACAGTGTGAGTCAATGGGCATGCAGCCCATACCATACTACACAGTCCAGATATGTGACTGGATCCATTTATATATCTGGACTGTGTGGTAAGGTATGGGCTGCACACCCACTGGTTCAAGCTGTGGACCAATGGGCGTACAACCCTACTGTACGGAGTCAATCAGCGGGTGGTGGGGCAGCAGGTGGGTGGGAAGCTGCCACCCGCCGCTGACCGGAGGGGGCTCAGTGGGCAGGTGGGGAGGGGGGTACTGCTGGACCACCAGAGTTGGATTGGAGTGTCATTATTAATTACTGATGCCCGCGATCAGGCTGCGAGCAGTCCACTGGACCACCAGGGATATAGGACAAATATGTATTCTACATATGCCCGTGATCGGGCATTGGGGCATTTTGCTGCAATGTGCAGGGGGCGTCGGTCCTCGAAGGCTGCAGCCTGGCAGGGCGCCAGGCGCATATCACCAGGGATCAGTGGACCTGCATGCAAATGGGGCCATAATGACATGCAAATGGCCCCATTTGTGTCTTGCATACATTATGGCCTATTTGCATCTGCACGTTTGAATATAGCAGTGGTTGCACCTATCGCAAAGGCACTTGCGCATGCGCATCCCCCTTCTCCACTCTGGCCACTTGTGCTGGCACAGTGCCACTGTGCCATGTGCACTACAGGTGGCCAAGGAGTGATATTCAACTATGCTGTGCCATGGCGCAGCTCCGTTGAATATCACCCTCTCAACGCCCCTGCGCATCCAAGTTGTGCTGCACCCAGGCTTGCGCCACAGCCTGGCGCAGTCTTAATATCCCACCCTAGGGGTATAATAATTAATCTCCCTCCAGCCAGAGGGGTTGGATACTAGTAACAAGCTAGTCAGCTCTCTAAGGAAGTGAGTAGTGCCCTTTCTTACCCCTCTTTCCTTTTCCCCTTCTCCCCTCTCCTCTAAGGGCAAATTCGAGAAATTTTTAAGTGTATTTAAGTTGCTGCTCCAAAATTACTTTGTTATTGGCAACATTTTATAAGGGGATATGCTTTAATTTAGATTTAGCTACTAGGCGAAGTGGGGTGAGGAAGTTTTCTTTTAAAACAAAGGTACTTGATATTATTTTGCTGCTGGAGTCTAATTCCCAACCATCACAGGAACAGTTTTGGTAGTTCTGTATCTGTTCCAGAGGGGGATTCCCCCCGGACAGGTCTTTGCCCACCTACCGAGGGTGCTACCCTGTCTCCCCAGGATACTGGAATCTATGGTCCTGGGACAAAGGTGGGAGATGTTGTTCTCTCCCCCACTATTGGAAGACCATGTGTACATAGTTTCCTTGGTTGTGAAACAAAGGTTTATTCAACAGTTGTTCACTTTAGTTTGTTGTTTATGCCTAACAACTTGGTTAATTTCGAAAAAGGATGGTGACACAAATTCACGTTTAATTTTCTTGACCCCTGAAAAGGTTGGACATGTCGTATCCTGCAGGGTACTAGATAGAGATATCTCTTTTCTCTCTGGAGATGCTGTGCTTGGTCTGATGAGACCACCAGAGATTAGAGGGGAGATTAGTTTATTTATAACCAGTAATGTGCTATTCCCTCTGGACACTGGACAATGCCCTACCCAAATCATATTAATAATTTCTCCTGGTACCAATGACTAATGCCCCGGTTAAAATATTCTCTTTGAATGTGAATGGGTTACATTCCCAATTAAACGTTACAAGATAATGCAAAATTTGAGTAAACAGAAAGCAGATTTATACTTTTACAGGAGTCCCACCTCTCTTCATTTTACATTCTAAATTACACTGGGGGTAGATATAAGTATTTGCTTCCTCTCACCCAAGAAAGCGTAAGAGGGAACAGCAATTTTAATACCTTCCACCAGTCCATTTGAAGTTCTGGATTTCAGATCCACAGGGCGAATATAGTCCTATCAGGTACGTTCCTGTTCTCAGACAGTAACTTTAGTCAATGCTTATCTACCCCCATAGACTCCTCTACCGGTGGTGCGGTCATTCCTACATAGGATGATGGAAAAATATAAAGGGATTTTAATCATGGGAGGTGAGTTCAACTTGGCATTAAATTCTCATTTTGACCTCATTTTGACTTTTCTAATTCAAAACCCAATAGACTGTACAAAGCAAGAAAATATTTAAAGAGAAATTTGGCTTTTTTGGGCTTTAAGGATGTTTGGAGGAGAACATTTCCATCAGTACCAGGGTATACCTTTTTCTCAGCACGTCATGGAACGTACTCTAGGTTGAATTATTTTTTTGTTACCGGGGAACATCTTACTTTAATTCAGGATATTTTAATTGAACCAAGAATTTTATCCTATCATAACCCCTTAATTCTCAAAATAAACCTGGGTAAGCAACGAAAATCCAAATCTTGGAGATTTAATGTGTCCCTTTTAAAAGACCAGGAATTCCTGGACTCCATGAGGAAACATATCTCTTAGGCAATTCAGGATAATCAGACCTCAGAAGTATCCCATCCAATTCAATGGGATGTACAAAAGGCTATATTAAGAGGAGAGATTTTGGAATATGTTTCTCAGAAGCAGAGAAAACAAAATGCCAGATTTAAATTCCCAGAGGACCTCCTGTCTTCTTATCAGCTTTTTTGCAGGGAGGAAGATGTTACCCTCCAAAGTCGGATTAGGGGCTTAAAACAAGAGATAAGAAAAATACTAGATTGTAGAACTCTTCAAAATTTGGCTTATCTGTGACAATATAATTATGAGGGAGGGGCAAAGGAGGCACAAGCATTGGCTCAGAAGTTGAAGGCCAATAAAAGGGCTTCAACAATTTTAAAAATAAGATCCACTATAACAGGCACCTCAGCCTAAAAGGAGGATCAAATTAAACAGATTTTCACACAATTTTATGAATCCCTATATACAGCCCCGCTCCCCCCTCAAGAACAAAATAAACAAATACAGGATTTTTTAAATAAACTCACTTTACCTAAATTGTCTGATACACAGATTACCCAGTTGGAAAGCCCCATTAGACCTGAAGAGATCCTTCATCAGTTCAAACAGATTAAATCATTGAAATGTCCAAGCCCGGATGGATTTGGTTCGGAAGGTATAACGCTTTTATTCCCCAGTTATTACCTAGCCTTTTGCTGGCTTGTGTTGCAGTGTTTGAGGGGGTAACTCCTCCTCCCTCCTGGAGTTATGGTATTCTAGCTCCTTTGCTTATACTGGATAAGGACCCTACCCTCCCTTCATCTTATTGCCCAATTTCAATTTTAAATGTGGACTATAAAATATGTATGGCCATATGGGCCAAAAGATTAGAACCCATACTACTTCAGGTAATACATAAGGATTGGGCAGGCTTTGTGAAATTGAGAAGTACTTCAGATAATCTTCGATGATTGTTTTTAATAATGGAACACTTACAGGCCATAAAGATTCTCTCCATTATAATAAGCTTAGATGTGATAAAGCATTTGATAAGGTGGGGTGGGATTTCTTATGGGCTACTTTATCTAAATTTGCAATCCCGGATTCTTTTCTGACTTGCCTTAAAAATGTTTACTCATCCCCTACAGCGTTTATTCCAATTAATGGGTCTTTATCTCAGCCAATAACTATGCAAAGGGGAATGAGACAGGGATGTTCTCTGTCCCCACTATTATTTGAACTTTATATTGAACCTCTAGCAGAGGCAATTTGGAGAAATTCTGGGGTGGAGGGGGTTCCCTTGGATCATAGGGAATATAAGGTGGCTTTATTTGTTGATGATATTTTGATATCAGCCCTTTCACCTGAGACTTCCCTCCCAGCCCTGTGGGATTCCCTGACACTTTTTATTGAGATCTTGGGGGTTGTATTAAACATAACTAAAACAGATCTGCTTACTTTAAATTTTAACCCATCCCAACCCCTAAAAAATAAATACCCAATAAAATGCCACAGAACACAGTTCAAGTACTTGGGTATAGTTATCCCTAAAATTTAGATAATGTGGCTATTGAATTATGAACCATTGTCAATGCAAAATCAGTCAGATTTATCAACTTGGTCCAACCTACCTTTAAGCTTTTTCCTGAGGATAGAGTCCATTCGAATCATAATCTTACCAAGATTGTTATACCTATTTCAAAATACCCTACTTTTCCCTCTAACTTTTACTTTAAATCCTGGGAAAAAATTATTTCTAATTTTATTTGGCATGGGCAGAAACCTCGAATAGGGATGTCCTTGCTACAGCTCCCGCTTGCTGAGGAAGGAGCTAATTTACCCAATTTAAAGTTATATGTGCTGGCAGCCTTTTTTAAGATTTTATTTCTGTGGCTATCTCTGTCTTTTGAAGTGGCTTGGAAGGATTTGGAATTTGCTATAAACGATACATATGATATATTAAAAATAAATCTAGCTTCAGTAATGAAAGTCCCTTGTTTAAGGAATTTTACACCCTTCGCTGCTCAAGTTTTAATACAATGGTACCAACTGAAGAAACACAAGGGTTTTAGAGAATTATTTTTTCTATTTTCCTTAATTTCAGAAGATGGAACTTTTTTCCCTGCATCACTAGACCATACATTTATAAAGTGGAGTAGGGTGGGACTCCAATTTTTTAGACAATTTATTTCTCATGAGGACATTGTCCAGTTTGAAACACTTCAGAAGAATCATGATCTACCAGATGGGGATTTTTACAGATATACTCAGGTCAAAAATGATCTAAGACAAACAGAAGTGACATCTAAACAACCTGAACCTATTCCAATAGTTTGGAGATTCCTTGAGGATGCTGTAGCTGGGCGACCATGGGGGCACCAGGTGGGATACATATATCGAATCCTCAGGGAGGGAATGAGGGATTCATCACTTTCCATTTTGAGGGGCTGGTGTAGAGATCTTGAGATGGAAATACCCTAACAAGATTGGCTCCAGGCCTACCCTACGGCTTGTAAGATAACTCATTCTAACATATGGTGGGAATTTGCATGGAAATGCTGAGTTCGGAATTTCCACTCTCTGGCAGTCCTCATTAAATACCTTCCCTCCTCCTATGGTAAATGCTAGCAGTCTTGTGGGTGCCTGAAAGCTGACCTGGCCCATATTTTTTGGTTATGCCCTCTTCTAATGCCATATTGGTGTACCCTACAACAAGCAGTGTCAGAGTGCCTGGGAGAAAGGGTAGAATTGACTGTGGAGACGATTTTATTGGCTATATTTCCCCCCATAAAACGTTGTTACCCATCTATATTGTAGCTGCTATAAAAGTTATAACAAGACGTTAGATGTCTGTGGATGCTCCGACCATCGGGAATTGGAGTGGGTTGGTAACAAATATCCATTACATGGAATCTCTTACAGCCAAATTTCATAACAAAACTTCAAAGGCTGAGGTATTATGGAGGGTATGGGTATTCTACATGTCCAGTAGAGATCTTGATTTTGTTCCTTAGGGTAAGAAGCTGTGGAAGAATTTGGTTACCAGGGGAACGGTGTTTTTAAATAAGGATATGGAGATATTCTCCATAGTGGTACTGAGAGTAAACGTTATAAGAAAAAATGAATTTATACTCATTTCAGAGAGGACAAGAATGATGGTGAAATAATACACTCAGTCAAATTGTATAAATGTATTTTTATTTAAAACACAATGGTTTATGTCTACAAATATTGCTTATACATATAAGTCTTGTAATGATATTGTAAATGATAAACCAACAGATTAATAGACTGTACTAGAATGTGATCACATCCACTATAATAAAAAGAATAAAAAAAAAATTGTTTAGTATGTATGCTTGTCTTAGTTGCAATCCTATGTTAACAGGCCCACTGTCCAAGAAGCTCTGTGGCAATGGGAGTAACAGTATAATAGCACAGGTCTTTTGAGTTCTGCATTTTGTCCTGCTCTTAATGCACACATTTACATTCTCCTGTTGCAGGTTAGTTTTTATTACATTTTACAACTTTGGTTAAAATGCGAAGAGATGTCTAACATAGATGTAATTTTTTTACCACATCAAGGTCAAGCCTTTTACTTGCGGTACTTAACTAATCATGCAAAACATTACATCAGTAAGCATAGAATGCACTTAGGGTTATATTTATATATAGAATAAAGAATAGGTCAAGGTGTCAGGGGTCAAAATTAAGTTTTGCAGCCACTAGCCAACAGGGCTACTGACTGGTAAAATCCACTAGCCCCACAGACTTTTCCACCAGTTCAGCTGGTGTGCTTATTGGGGGCAGCATAGTGCAGTGGGTTAAGGCTCTGAGCTGCAGATCTGGAGACCTGGGTTTAAATCTCACAGCCGTCTAGGTGCATACTGTGTGATCCTGAGCAAGTCACTTAACTTCCTTGTGCTCCCAGGTTGCATCTGGAAACAAGCTTCGGCTTAGTGTGCTGCACCTGGTTAAACAATGTTCCCTTATTGAAATGTAACCTTGTCCAATACAAGCCTGCAGGGCTAGTTAAAGGATCTACCAACATTTGGCTCATTGGCTGGTACTAATTTTGACCCCTGGGGTGAGTAATGAGAAGTTTACACACACCCTTGGGGTTAGATGCTATGTAGCATCTAACCCATCAAGTGTGTGTAAACTTCGAGAGGCCTTTCAGCCTCAAAAACTATATATTTTGTTGCCAACATTTAATAACAGCAACTCCGACATCTTCAGCTGTAAGGTAAAGGAGACGAGAGCAGCACCGCATCATTTGATCTGATTGATGCAAGTCCATGATGCAGCGCCACACTGCGGAGTGTGGAGCCACACCAAGCTGGTCAAATGATGCGGCACAGCGCCGGACTACTTCACCTTATAGCCAAAGACATCGGAGTTGATGTTATTAAATGTTGGTAACAAAATATATTGTTTTTGAGGCTGAAAAGCCTCTCTAGGTTTCTGATTTGGGGACCGGAGTTGTTGGGAGGAGTAGAACACAGGCATGTACGATGTTCTGGCACTGACTCCAACAATCATGCACAACACTGTTGGGGTGAGGTAACAGTGTTGTGTTTTTTCCTCCCACTCTTCCCAGTCAGCTGAGACAGACACTTAAAGCCTATCCTTTTTAAGTTTTTTTTTTTATTTAGCTATACTGCAAACAGACTTAAAACCACATGCTTCTTACGACAGTAACAGCATGGTATACCAAAAATTGGGTTTGTATACCAGTTTTCAAGACAGAATACCTAATTTTTGGCAATGGCATTCCATGTCGAACACCACTTTTTAAAATTAATTTCTAGTCCTGATAAGGATGATCTCTTTAAGCTGAGTGGCAACCATGACAAGAAGGGTCACAGCCGGGTTGGGGGGGAAGGCTGGTTTTAAGAGGGAGGCCAGTAAGCACTTTTTCAAGGAGAGGGTAGTGGTAACTTGGAGTGCCACTGCTGGGAGTAAGATGTCTCATTGAAGACGGTGGGCAGCTTCAAGAGAGGCTTGTACAGGCATAGAGGGAAGCAGTGTATTAAATAGTCTGCATTGCATCGCACGTTGCGATGCAATCCCGCTGCTCAGACAAATCAATCTTCACAATGGAGTGGAAAGAAATACAATCCATTTTACAGTGACTTGGTTTGTATGCTGTCTCTGCTACCTCTCCACCTCTCCCAATCATAAAATCCATTAAAAATGTGCGTCACTTTCCCTCTTTGTGTCTCTGTTTTAGCTCTGCCCAAATAAAGTGTTGTCTGGCCACATCTTGCACTTCGATAATTATGCATTTTCATGTAGGAAGACATTTGACAGTTCAGGTGAAGGTGGCCTGTCCTCCTTAGGTAGCACCCTGGCCTGTGACCCAGTCAGTCCGCCCCTGTCAACATGCCAGATACATACTGGTCAATACCAGCAGGAACATCTGCCAGAACTAGACACATGGTGGAGTCCCTGCTGGTGGAGGGACTCAAACAACTGGTACAACAAGAGTCAGGACTATCCTATATCTAGTACTGACTAACAGGGAAATGATCACATATCTCCAGGTAGAGGTCACCTGGGGGCCAAAGACCATCACATGGTATGGTTCAATTTGGCCACTAGAACTAAATCATCCCATTCCAAGGCAAAAATACCGGACTTCAGAGGAGCTGACTTTGATAAGAGGGTCAACAGAGTTAAGCTAGCCCTGGCAAAAAGAAATACAGGTGAGGGGGTACAGGCAAAGTGGGAAAGCATCAAAGATGCAATACTTGAGGCAATATCCCATTGTGTTAGAGAGAAAAGGAAGAGCAAAAGAAAAAGGAAACCACTTTGGTTCTCAAAAACAGTAGCAGAAAAGGTTAGAGCCAAAAGGCTGGCCTTCAGGAAATATAAGGGAACAGAGCAGGATGAAGATAGGGAGGCATACCAAACTTCCCTAAGGGAAGCAGGGAAGGCAGTAAGGCAGGCAAAGGCCCAGACCGAGGAAACACTAGCAAAAACAGTAAAAGAAGGTGACAAAACTTTCTATAGAATTATTAGTTAAAGGAAAAAGTCCAGAGGGAGTATTGCTAAGATGAAACGGGATAAGGGGGCATGTGAGGAGGAGGACCATGTAAAAGCTTCTATCCTAAATAGATACTTCTGCTCAGTATTTACTGAAGAGAAGGTAGGGCAGGGCCCACAGCTCAGTACCATGGACACAGGGGGAGGGAAGTGTGCTGAAGTCTCTCCACAAAAGAAAGGGTCCTACAAGAGCTCATTAAGCTCAGGGTGGACAAGGCAATAGGATCTGATGGCATATATCCCAGAGCACTAAAGAAGCTAAGGGTGGAACTAGCAGAGCCTTTATCAGAACTGTTTAGTGAGTCTCTGAGCACAGGAGAGGTTCCAGAAGATTGGAGAAGAGCTCATGTGATCCTGCTCCACAAGAGTGGTAGCAGGGAGGAGGCAGAGAACTACAGACCAGTCAGTCTTACCTCAGTAGTGGGCACGATTATTAAGGCACTCCTTAAGGAAAGGATAGTGCAACACCTGGAATCCATAGGAGCACAGGATCCAAGACAGCATGGGTTTACAAAAGGAAGGTCCTGTCAGACTAATCTCATAGATTTCTTTGACTGAGTAACCAGAGTGGTGGACCAAGGGGGAGCAGTTGATGTCACCTACCTTGACTTCAGCAAATCTTTCGACACTGTTCCACATAGACTGACAAATAAGCTGGGTAGGCTCGGGGTGGGTCAGACGTTGGTCAACTGGGTGGCAAACTGGTTGACGGGCAGAAAACAGAGAGTGGTGGTAAATGGTAGACAGTCAGAAGAAATGCAAGTCACAAGTGGGGTACCTCAGGGAGCATTCCTGGGGCCAGTCCTCTTCAATATCTTCATCAGTGACATTGCAGAAGGACTGGAGGGTAAGGTTTGTCTGTTTGCAAATGACACCAAGATCTGCAACAGAGTAGATGATCCAGATGGGGTGGGCATAATGAGAAGAGATCTGGATAAACCTGCAAAGTGGTCAGAAGAGTGGCAACTGGAGTTTAATGCAAAGAAGTGCAAGATCATGCACATAGGGAAGAGAAACCCTGAAGCCACTTAAAGGCTGGGAGGGGAGTTGCTGGCAGTCACAAGGGAAGAAAGAGACTTGGGCGTCATCATCACCGATGACCTGAAATCATCGAAGCAGACCACTAAAGCAGTAGGTAAGGTTAGAGGGATGTTGGGGTGCATTAGTAGGGGTATCACAAGTTGGAAGAGGGGGGTTATAATCCCTCTTTACAAGACACTGGTTAGGCCCTATTTAAAGTACTGTGTGCTCTATTGGAGGCCACACCTTCACAAGGACATTAACCAAATTGAGGCAGTCCAGAGAAGGAAAACCAAAATGGTGCAGGGACTGCATCAGAAAACATATGAGGACAGATTAACAGAGCTCAATATGTATACCCTAAAGCAAAGGAGGGAGAGAGGTGATATGATCGAAACATTCAAACACCTTAAGGGCATTAACAAGGTGAAAGAGTCTAACATGTTTAAATATAAGAAAAATAGCAGGACAAGAGGATACAGCATGAGATTAGAAGGAGGACAATTAAGGGGTAATGTGAGGAACTTCTTTTTCACAGAAAGGGTGGTGGATGCATGGAACAGCCTACCTCAGGAAGTGGTGGATATGAATACAGTGCAGGGCTTCAAACAGGCATGGAGTAGGCAGAAGAGAGCAATACAGATGAGTATGAATAGATAGGCCATTGACAGAGCAAAGGCCGATGGCGCATTCATAAGGCAGAAAAAGAAATGGGCAAACTGGATGGGCCTTGCAGTCCTTATCTGCTGTCAACTTCTATGTTTCTATGTAGAAGAGAAGATGCTGTACAACAACAAGAGGACATGACATGAGACTGGAAGGGGGTAGACTAAGGGGCAACATGAGAAAGTACTTTTTCAAGGAAAGGGTTTTGGATGCTTGGAATAATTTGCCCCAGGAGGTGGTGGGAGCAAGCACTATGGGGGGATTTAAATATGTATGGGATAGGCATAAGGGCACCCTAGAGGGGGGGTAAGGAGATGCAGCAGCCATTGACCAAGTAGGGTCAGCAGCAGGTAATTAAAGGTAGGGCATACAGGTAGACAGGATGGTCTTGGCAGTTCTTATTTGCTGTCAATTTCTATGTTTCTACGTTTCTATCTGGATTTTCACCAGATGGGAATTCTGCATCAATTAAGTCTACATCTACTTCTGTGGGGGGTCACTGTCCTTTCCCGGCTTCATTCTGGTGTGTCAGTGGTGCCCACAGCGATGCACTTCTAGTTGAAGGTATAAGTGCACTATTAATTTTAAAGAGATTTTGTCAGGTTTGCCATAGCAAATAGAAGTAGTAACCTGTAGGAGTTGTGAATTAATCTCCTACCATTCAAACTGCCAAAAAGTGCTGTTTTCCCCCCCAAAAAATGGTTTTATTTCTGTGCTCTGCTTCATTTGCATAACCCTGCCCCTTTTTTCTCAGTGTTGCATCCCCCAATCCTGACATCATGCAAGGGAAACAAAGTTTTTTAGCACTTTGTTGAAACAGAAACCTCTGTTGGCCAGTCTTGGTATTGCAGATATCCTTTTTCTCTTGCAGTTTTGGACTCATGGCAGAAGCTGGACACCAAAGAAAAAGAAAAGTAGTCTGACCTATAATTATACTCCTGAACTACTTAGAGTCATTCAGGCCCTATAACATAAACATAGAAAAGTATCATCACGCTCCCACATTCTGTCAAGAGCTGCCACTTCAAACCTGTCAGTTCACCAGCAGGCAGTAAAAGTCAAACAACATCTGCACTTTGAAATAAGTGTACCAAAGCTATCCGATTGTCCAAAACTGAACACTACCAGGCTAACTTCCATGTCAATACAAACAAACCTGCCAAATTCTGGAAAGTTGTCCAGTCCCTGTTTTCCCCTTCCACCAAGCCCTCCACTACTACCCTTTGACTAAATCTCTCAGTCATATCAGATCCTATGGCTGTCACTGACTGCTTTAACTCCCATTTCATGTCCTGTGCTGCAAAGCTCAAAACTGCCCCCCTGATGCACATACACTCTTCCACAGGCCAGCCTCCAATCCCTAGTTCCCCTTCTTTTACTCCTCCAGCTCCCTTTCCTTCTACCCCCTTTTTCTTCTCCCACATCTCTCCTGCTGCTGCCTTACAGGCCCTTCAGTCTATCAACCCTGCTAGAGGCTCCTCCCCAGATGGCCTGGACCCTAAGCTCCTCTCTCTGTCTGTGCCCTCCATCGCCTATCCTATATCCATCTTGCTAAACCTCTCCTTTTTCTCTTCCACTGTCCCTATGGCCTGGAAACATGCTACAGTCCTACCACTCCCTAAAGGAGGTGACCCTCCCCCTCTAGTAAGTACCACCCTATCTCTCTCCTTCCTACCCTGGCTAAGCAACAGGAGCACATAGTACTCGAACAACTCTCCTTCTACATTACTGACTCCTCCTTTCTTACTCCATTCCAAGCTGGCTTTAGAAAACACCACTCCACTGCCACCTCGCTGCTACGACTGCCTGGCACTATCACCACAGGCATGGACAAAGGCCTCATAACCTCAGCTATTTTTATTGACCTGGCCAAGGCCTTCTACACAGTCTCCCACCCTTTACTTCTGCCCTGCCTCAGCACCACTGGTCTCTCTCCTAATGTCATTGAATGGTTCAAGTCCTATCTGTCGGGCAGAACACAATCTGTCCACATAGCTGATGCCATCTCCTTTCCCCTCCCCATTACACCAGGAGCCCCACAGGGATTGGTGCTTGGGCCTCTCCTTTTTTCAATCTTCCTCAATGACCTGCCTCAGTTTTGTTTATCATCTAATATGCACATGTATGCAGATGACACTGTCCTGTTCACAAATGGCAATTCGGTCACTGATGTCAACACCAGGCTAGAGCTGGATTTCAAAAATGTACAGCGTTGGCTAAGTGAGCACCACCTCTTCCTAAACTCAAAGAAAACAGTCTCCATGACTTTCGGTACTAGGCAGAGGTTGGCAAGGCTCCCCTCCTTACCCACGTTTTACACCATTGATGAAACTGTATTAGAAGACACCTCCTCCTTCCGCTACCTCAGAGTTTGGCTGGATAGGAACCTAAACTTCTCTATCCACATTGATGCCATTCTAAAGAAACTCTGGCCTAAGTTAGGAGCCCTCTATCATAACAGGGGTAGCATCCCACATCCGGCGAGGAGCGAACTGGTACATAAAATGATACTGCCAACTTTCGACTATTGTAATGTTGTATACGGAGCTGCTTCTCAATCCTCCTTATCCAGGCTTGAACCTCTCTTTTACTCCTTCTGCCGGTTTTCCCTGGAGGCCTCTGCTCTGACACATCACTGCACTCTTTGCCACTCTCTAAATTTTCCCTCACTTATTGACAGGAGAACATTGCACGCGGCAAAGTTTACCTCTAAATTCTGGCTAGGCTAGCTCCCCTCTTACCTGTACACCTTCTTATCTGCCCCTCACCCCTCCAAATACACCCTCCGATCTGATGACTCTCACCCCTCCAAATACACCCTTCGATCTGATGACTCTCGCTCACTGAATATACACTACAGAAATAATACATCTGGCCAAATGGCATTCTCCCATCGCCTACCTAAGCTCTGGAACCAACCAACTACCATCCCAAATCCGCCACTACTCATCAGCCTACTCTCTCTCTCTCTACATCCCTGGCAAACTACCTAGTGATGAATTGCAACTGCGTCTAGCCCCGCAGGGCCCTGCCTAGCTGCTGGTCTATTCTTCCTCCAGCTGGGCTAAATATCTGCCCCCTATCCCAAACCCCTCTTGTAATCCTAGCACTTCTGCAACTTGGCACTTCTATCTCCCCTACTGTTCCACCCCCCTGAGTACCTTTTGACTATGTCCCCTGTCAGCCACTCACAAATGTATCCTAATCTAGAAATGTTATTAGTTATTGTTGGTTGTTAACTGTACTGTCTGTCTATATGCTGCTAAGATGTATGCATCCTGTTGTACTACTTATTGTTCCCACTCTCATTCCCCCTGGATGTACCATGAGACGAACATTGTTGCTCAGTGTAACCTTCCTGGTGAAACATTTCAATAAATAAATACACAGACTGGCAAATTATCTTTTTGGCCTATCAGCATCACAAAAACAGTTTTTCAAAATCTTTTCTACAGACTATAGTGCTGTAAACACTACCAACATAAGAGACTGCACTTTGATAAGGGAGACAGAAAAATTAGCTATGTACTGTACCCACAATGCCTTGCTACATACATATAAATATATATATATATATATATATATATATATACATACACCCATGTAGTCTGGCCATGTGCGCACGTACTTAACTTCTTCAAGCTTCTCTAGAACTAAGTTATATGTCTTCATATTAGAGGCTATTCTGCAGTCCCCACTACCAAAATAAGCAACTGCACCTCAGAGTAACGAACACTTAAGTCAACTTTATAATTTTCCCAGAATTCCTTGTTGCTGTATGTAAAACTTTGACAGTTCCTCTTGCATGACATAATTTCCAGGCGGGGATGCACTACAGAAAACTGGAGGTCAGAGAAAAAAAAACACAAAACATGACTATGACAGATTTTTTTACAAAGCAAATTGCAAATTCAACATCTGAAGCATGGGAGGCAATGGCATACTATGTGAAACAGGCATTTGAGGAATATGACTAAATCACTTTAATGTATGTTAACAGTGACTTTTTTGGGGGGTAGCCCATACAGGAAATGAAGGGTAAATTTCCATCCAATTTGTTGTACAAGTTCCTTCTTTTCTTGATATTAGTTCAGTTCTACAATTCAGTTTCCCATTTTCACCTTTCTTAGGTAAAACACTTCATTTTTTTGGTTCATAACAACCCCTCAAATATCATTCAAATGCCCATTTTAAAAGTTGAGATATCCCTTCATTTATACTTCTTAACCCTTCGTTTGTTCTATTCAGTTGTATTCTGTCTTACTGGTAGCAAAAAATTGATCTCGTTGCAAAAAAGGTCAAAGGATGTAACTGAGACTGAGTAACTCAGAGAAGCAGGAAGCATTTACAGCTAATAGCAGGAGCCATCAAGAAGCAGACTGCAGCTACACAACAAGAAACCGGTTTGGATTGCTGCAGCAACATGGTGCCTGGAAGAAACAGTGATTTTTTTTTCTTAGCATTAAGCAAACTTACAGTAAGTTCAGAGATTTTGATTACTACACAGTTTAATGTATTTATTCTCTCTATGTATGTAGATGATGATTCTTTGGGAGAAAGTGTGTGTGTGTGTGTGTGTGTGTGTGTGTGTGTGTCACTCACCCCACAGTCACTAATGTGCTCTTGGGCTGGGTTGCAAATTGGAAGTAAATGTTTTCAGACATTGTTTGGTGGGAAGGGGGCACTCAGCTCCCTGGATTTACACTATGTCTCATAGCTCCAGGGTGCAGATTCATAGTGCATGTGAAGAAGGAAGTTATGTGAATGAGTCTGACTTGGTACTAGGTGTGACACGTGGACAGCCAGTTCTGAGTACACTATGCTTTTTGTAATATAAAAATGTGTTATGGATTGTCTCTCATAAGAGATGCTGAGACAGCGTGTGAGATGACACACACACACACACACACACACACATATACACACACAGGTTTTACATACAAGGTGTTACCTGGAAGGCCAGGAGCAAATTGCAGACTAGTAGAGGCCTTAATCAAGAATCTCCTCTTTATCTAAGTTAAATATACCTTTAACTGCTAAGAGGGAAATCAATATCCATTTTATGACGTTTAGAGGAGGAAACCAGGTTAGGGCACACTGGTGCAAAATCATAAATGCTTTGATGTCTGTGTGAGAGAGGATAGTGCTCATAGATGAAAGGGAATTTACAGACCTGATTGGGGAAGTCACATGAGAAAAGGAGTTTCTGCTGATGTAACCTTAATTAACTTACCTTCTAATATGATAAAACATCCTGGGTATATGATTTTTAATAAACAGAGGAGGAGCTAGGTGACCTCATGCAGAGGGGTTAGCAAAGACAGTTTTTTAAACAATTTTCTGTTTTACTTCTGACACACTTCTATCTACACTCTGAGAAGGACACATCTTTAAGCACTTTAAGCAGGAATTTAGAGAGAGAGAGAGAGAGAGACAAATCTAAGTACTATAGTAGGAACTGCACTGTTAAAACCTTGTTCTTTTAAAATATTGTATGGTTCTTGTGATATATGTTTCTGTATTTTATGTTTTACATATTTTTATCTGTTTTACTAAAACTCTATTTTTAGAGCTTACTTGGTCTGTCTTTGAATTTCTTTCTTTAACAAGTGAAGCATATATGGTTAAAGCTGACACTATGCATAAGCTTGAATGGTGATACCAAACTAGAAAAAGATAGAGTTAAATCTGAGGTCTTTTATTAGAGTTTTTAAGGGTTCATTTTTGTATACCTGGCAAAGATATCTGGCCCCCCGAAGATAGAATTATCTGACCCTGTGCATTGGGTACGCTAACAAGAGGTTCACAGTTTGAATCCCTCCATGACTTGAGACCAAAGGTTGATTCAAACCCACAAAAACAGACAGGAGGGTTACCCTGTTTCTGTTTCTTGTTAACAAGACTGCACTCAGAGGTTGGCACTTTGGGAGTAGTGGGCTGACCTGCTGAGTGGGTTTGTGACACTAGGAAGAGCAGAAATAAGAGAAAGCAACAGATCGTCGCTTGGGGGGTGCACTTCCCATTCTCTTACCTCACTGTTTCCCCTTCCTCAAATTTTTGGATCTAAATAAAAAAAACTTTTCACACTATGGCCCCCAATATTGAAAGAGTCAGCATGGCACTAGCCATGTTAGCATCCTGCTAACCATGACTAGCATGAGCTGATGGGGTGGGGGCCATATTCAAAGGCTCTCAGTGCAGGGCACTTACCGGACATCACAAACATGGAGAATATTTATTTAGTTTTTGCTCAGCAGTAAAGGAGGGCTAGGCAAATATGTCAGTTTTCAGCCTTGTCCCATGTGTGAGGGCTGGAGTAGGTATAGATGAAAAGTGAGATACTGAATCAGCTAAGCTGCTGGTGGTATTTTTAGGGAATGCACTGTTGTGCCAGTGCAAATGAAGGCTATCCTATTCACACTGGTATATTCAGAGGTTTTTAACAGTGCTACACAGTGTCCATCACTGTGCTGTTTAATGCTGTCAAAACTATGCCCTTCTCCATGTTCATAGTGGTGCAGGAGGGCACCCACCCTCCACCAGCTAGGTACTGCCAGTTGACTATCAGCAGGAACTGTTGGTCACTGGCAGTGTCCTGTGATCACCGCCAATGCCATGTAGTATTACTACATAGGTAGCAAGTGACCTCCCCTCCCCCGATCATTGCCAATGACATACAGTACTATTGCAACTACTCTATAGATAGTGAATACCCCCACCCTTGATCATTGCCATCACCACCCCCAAATGTGCAGCTTTTTCCCCGTTCAACCTGCCTGCTAAGGGCCCTCCGCTCAACCTACCTCTCACTCCCCACCATCACCATTGTTGCTGTACCACATTAGACATGGCGACTGGCACAGCCCTCTGTACAGCACCCTGGCTGGTTGCCGTCTGAATGACCACGAGTAATCATGCTCACAGTAGGTGTGCAATCTCTCCCTCTCACTGAGATGATGGACTTCTGATGTAGTGAGCACAGGGCATGCCAGTTCCCATCTCTAATGCTGTATAGTGGCAATGGTGTCAGAGGGGTAAGGGGTGATGTGGGTTGGAGAGTCCTAAGTGTGTGAGTCTGGATGGGGTCAGTTGCACATTCAAGGGGACAGCAAGCAGGGTGGTGGGGGCCACTATCCACCCATGGGGTGGCTGCAGTTATATATTTTTTGTACATGTATCTATTATTTTCTCTGTAACTGTTTTGAAAACTGGATGTTTGTGAAAATGGACATTTTTGCTCACATACCTTTTGCAGTATAAAATAAACTTGATTGATTGATTGATTGATTAGTATACCTGTGTTACTGGTGGTGATCGGGGAAGGGGGTTACTTATTACCTGTGAGGTGGTTTAAATAGTACTGTATGGCATTGGCAGCAATTGGGGGGGGTCTAGCATGGCAGCATTGTGAGGCATGATAATGAGCCCTTAATGGGCATGCAAATGACCCCTAGTGCCATGCATGCTCAATGAGCTCATTAGCATGGTTGGGCTGAAAACGTCTCACAGGAGCACTGGTGCTGTACTATTTGGAGCACGCTATCTCTATTCGACTCCTGTGATCCATGTTCATTCAGAGGCTGTATCAACATGGTGCACAGTTACTATGCACTGTGCTGACACAGCCCCATATTCAGACAGTTAACATGCTTTAGTCAAAGTGCACTAACTGTTCGAATATAGCACCAGCCATGCACTATCTTCAGCACAGCACTTCTACGAGCATGGTACTCATGTCTGGCTTAGAATATGGATTCCTACCTCATTTCCAGTGTTCTGAACATACACAGTATCTCCTTCACATGGGGCCTGAATTATTGCCAGTATTCCACGTTTCCCACATAACCGGCAGCTAGGCTTCCTACGTGTGCTTTGATTTGCGCCTTCCAAAAATGTTCCTTCACTGCTGAACTAATTCCACAACCCAATATTTCCCACCTCCTTCTTTCAGTTATTACTTTATTTTACTGCACTGTTCTTAATGAACATGTTTTCTTTGTTTTGCAGGAGTCAAGTATGCTTTCTCATAATCTATAGCAGCACCAAGGAGGGAAGCTTCCCACCAGTCATCCACTGGAAGTTACACGCCCCACTGACTGAATCAAGGAGCAGCACACTCCATCAACTGCACCAAGGAGATGTGAACCCACCAGCCATAAACTGTACCACACAAAGAAGACCACGGAGCAATGCCCACTCAAAGCCTGCTGAAGGAAAACTTGTATTCTTTCTTTTGCAGGCATTGAGAGTCCATTTATCAGATAAGTAACAGCAACACTGAGAAGATAGCACAACCCACTGAGAATGCCAAGGAACATTACAGTCTCACCAGAAGCACCAAGGAGCAGAACATACCACTGGCATCACTCACCAAGGCACAGCGCACCCCTCCAGCAACACCAAGGAGCACATCACCCTACTAGCATCAAAGAGTAGCATACTGTACTGGGAGTGCCTAGTAACATGTTTTTTCTTTCTTTTTCAGGCTTGAAATGTCCTTTCTCTTTCTTAAATAAGCAGAAGCACCGAGGAACATTAGCATGACAGTGCGAAGGAACAGTGTTTCCTACTGTGAAAGGGCTCTGGAGACCTCTGTATTTCTTCCTTATGTTAAAGTCTGTTACAACAGCACTCTCATGCTTTCTCCTTCTTTCCTACGTTAGTTCCTCCATTTGCTTTCCCCGTCTACAGGCAGGTCACCTGTAGTACGCCCCCACCATGTACTTTGTTTCTGGTCTCTGGGAGTCTTTGTCGCATCATTTTTGCCTGCACAATAAAAATGCCTGCATAATCATGTGCACAGGCATCAGCATGAACGTGGGCTTATTCTCCCTTGCGAATGTACGAGATGGTATTAACAAGCATAGAGGAGATGTAGAAATTAAAAGCTACAACAGTGATCCTCTTGTATTTAGAAGTGGACCCCTGTGTTGTGGAGTATAATTCTGTGTTTTTGCAGCAGTCTTAGGGCTAATTAAGGAGTCTCTAGCTGCAGTCTTACAGACACTCTGTAGATCACTCAGTGTATCAAACAGTAAATGCAGAGCCGATTTCTTAAGTTACTTTTCAGGAGCTGGCACAGAAAAAAAGTTCTGCTGCTTTTCTATAGTGCTATACGGGAATTTGCTTAGTTATGTTTAGCACTTGTATCTTGTTTAGGCTTGCAGGAGATAAATGTTGTGTGGCTATATTAGCGCACAAAGCAGTTGCAATTTTTTTTGCTGTTTTGTAAATGGTGCAAAATGAATTAACCTACCATGTTTAATCTTTTTGTTTTCCTCATTATATTAAAGTTAGCTATGAATTTTAGTTGACATTTTAAAAGCTGCAAAGAAGTATACAATATTTGTCTCTCAGACTGTTTTACCTGCAGAAATGGTTTGGGGTGTGTCCTTGCTGCTCAGCCCTCTCTATGTCGTTACCTCCTATAGTGCCGACCGGACCATTTTCTCTGTATTAAATAGGTAGAGGACCTAGAGGAGTGGCTTAGGCAGCAGAGTCCTCCCACTCCAGATTTATTTCTTTATTAAAGCAACAAAATGGTGAATTAGCAACTCTGATTATTTATTAACACTTTAGATATTTGCCTGTTTCAGTTGTAACCCCCTTGTTACCTGGAGTTACTAGAATCCCAGTAAGACCTAATGGTAGGCAGGGAAGGCAGCTTGTGAAACTCCAGTTAAATGGGTTTCACACTGTCTCACTGTGTTCTCAGTCTCAGCTGAAACTGAAGGATGACATCACCAATAGAACTTTAGCAGCTGCATAAGCCACATTGGAATCTGCAGCAGAGGGAGTTAGAAAGAACGTTGGGAGTTTTCAAAGGAGTGTGTCCAGTTTGTCTTCAGTAAGTGAAGAGAGAGTCTGCAGTTTGGCTTGAGGAGTGAAGTTGTACTCAAGTGGTGGAGACCGCTGTTCGGGTCTCAGTGCCCACTCCCTCCGGGGATGTAAAGATCCCTAGCAGATTCCTGGGGCAACCCACCTTAATTCTGCTAAGTGGAAGAAAAGCTGCCTGTTTAGTACAACATTTATTTTGGGAGATGGAAGATTTGTGAGTCACCTGTGGGGCACCTGCAACTAAAGGGTAAGTGTCTGCTCTGGCTAAAAGGGCAAATTGAATTCTTCACCCTGGGACATGTGTGAAAATCTAGGGATTGAGCAACATATTCGGAAGCCTAGAGAAATGGGCCAAACAAGTAAAGTAGTGTCAAATCTTAGAGTGTTGTGTGATTCAAATAATATGAAGAGGAGATGCAACATACATCTACCCTTTAATCTGCATTTAGAAGTTCAGCAAAGGAATGGTTCCGTTTTCCCAGGGAAATGGCCGGGTATGGGCTGTGGGAGCTGGAGGTGGGCAGACTCCCCCATCTTTAGTGACCAGGTCCACCTCTACGAATTTCTTATGTGGTTGCTACTTTGTCTCATGCACTTGACCAGTGATGGGGGAAGTACCCAGACATGGGATTGCAAGGAAAAATTCTCTCTAGGAGTCGTAGACTCTAGTGTGGTGTAGGGAGCCACGATAAGGAAAAATTCTCTCTAGGAGTCACAGACTCTAGGTGGTGTGGGGAGCCACAACAGAATAATTGGTTCATTCTTCCAATGGACCGCAGGTCCAGTGGCCAGCAGGGGAGCCGGGCCAGTGGGGAAAACCCAAGTGTGCACAAGTCGGGCTGTGTACCTAAAGCTGCGTGCAAGTCCGGGCTGTGTGCCTGGTGGGTTCAGAGCCTGAGGGCTGAAAATGGTGATAAAGTGTTCTGTAGTCTCTAATCTGCATTACCAGGAAATGTAGCCCCATGGGGGTCCATCTACGCTTTGTTTTGTTCAGCTAGTATGTGAATAAAAATCACACTGAAGAATCCCATTCCTGGTTCTGGACATTACAGTTATTGCTTCCTGTGTTCGGATTTACTTGGGTGCCCCTGTGAAGAGTAGTCAAACCTAGGTTCCCCTGTGCCGAGTAACTTCATCTTCCCCGGACCCAGTTCCCACCAGGTACTGCTGTCAGCTTCAACAGCATGCCACCTGTCGTTTTGGCAAAAAGGCAGGGGTGAGGGGTTACACAGTTATTGAAAATTATTATTGTTTCTAAAATTATGTTATTAACAGGTATGGGGCGGGGTCTATCTATATCACATGATCCCTTAACTGTTATATAAAGAAATGTTTTAGCAAGTGTCAGTAGAGTGGAAGACTCTGAGCAGTCCAGACCCTAGCTTTTTCTAGTGGTCATTTGTTATGAGTTAAGGACTGATTTTCTTATTTGATTTATTTTCCCTCTTTTATTGTTTGGTCAAACAGTTTACTGTTAAATAATTAATTTGCCTGCCTTCTTATTTTCTTTTGCTGAATAAAAGCTATTATTGTTGCATTGGAACCTGGTGTCTGCCTCCATCTCTACCCACAGTCTACTACACCTACCAGTAGCAACAAGGAGCAGAACACCACACCAACAGAATGTGATAGCAGTGTATTCACACCAGCAGCATCAGTGATCAGTGTATCCCCACCAGCTACAATAGGGAGCCCTACAACCCACTGACAGACCCAGAAGTGATGCATCCTTTTGACAGCAACAGGGAGCGACCCACCTACCTGCTTAATTGACAATGTTTTTCTTTGCTTTTGCAGGTTTGGAGTATTCTTTCAGCTTGCCATCTAAGCTGCAGCAGGCATGGAGTATTCTTTTAGTCTGTAATCTAAGATGCAGCACCACAAAGCAGTGCACTTTGATGGCAGCAATAAGGAGACACACAACCTACTAGCAGCACCAGGGAATTGCACACCCTACTACCAACACAAAGGAGTGGAACACTCCACCAGCAGAACTGAGGAGCAGCACACACCACCAACTGCACCAAGGAGCAGAACACGTAAGGCATATTCCTCTCTACTTCACAGGGCCAATGTAAAATGATTAACTGTAGAAATAAGTAAGTAACACTCGTTTTTTGCACTTGCTGCTATTTTGAACTGCATTTTTTTCTTTCCACTTTTTCTCAGACCCTCCCAGTTTATAGACAGAACTCCCCAGCCCCAACAAGAGCAAGGGGACACAATTTGAAGATAGAGGGGGGACGGCTCAGGGCAATGTGAGGAAGTGTTTTTTCACTGAGAGGGTGGTGGACACATGGAACAGCCTTACTAAGGAGGTTGTGTAGTCTAAAACTGTGGGAGAATTCAAGAATGCATGGGACAGACATAAGGCAATTATTGTGGGGGGTAGGAATAAATAGGCTGTTGGTTAACTAGGATCTGCAGCTTATCCAGTAGGTAGGGAAATGGGCAGACTAGGTGGGCCAAGTGGTCCTCATCTGCCGTCAAAGTCTATGTTTCCATATTTCCAGCGCAGATCTTCTCATGGATTTACTGGTTATCTGTCACTTACTCAGGACCATGATAGTAGTGGGTGGCCTGCCATGCCATCATACTTGGATCTAAGGGAGAGGGGGTGCAACGGCAGACCATTGGTTTCTTCTCTAGCTCCTGTTTAGTTCCTTGATGGTGTCAGCATGCAATCACACACGTACACACACACACACACACACACACACACACACCATGCCTGGTGGCTGCTCCTCTCCCTTTCTATGTGTTCCCGCTGTGCTGCCAGCTGGTATACACCAGGTGGCAGTCAATCAGCAAGGGGGGAACAGCATCCCTCTCCCCAAGAAAGAGAGTAAAGCTGTCCATAGAATGCTTGCTCCTCTAGTCTTTTCCCAAATCTGGGTCCCAGCATAGTGAGCGATATCACTACCACTGTGCTACTGTGCCAGCTTGAAGTGTACTTTCTTCTAGAACACATGCACTGCTTGATTTAACTTTTAAAAGCAGTTTACTCATACCTTTTGTGTTAGACGTACTTTTGCTTCTTGCTAAACTGATTTCCTACCTGACAGTACTAGGTACAATGCTCAGAACAGCACTTGTTGTACCTTAGCAGACATACAGATCATAAAAATGAAAACTAGATGGGTCTCATAACATGATCCCTCCAATCATTTGCATAATAGCCTCTTAGGCATAGTTTAGACTACTTGCAGATGGTGGTATGAAAGCCCCTGTTTTTTCACGCGATGCCCCCTCCAGTTTTTCTGTATAAGATTTCTATGTTCTCAGTATCGTAACCTCACTGATGTCACAGCTGATCAAGAGGAGCCACTCACATTCCAACAGACGGGTCACAAGTGAGTGACATATACCTCCCTATTGTACATGACTATAGAGCGCTGTAAAAAGCTGTTTGATTTTTAGTAGCACAACGCTGCAGCATATGCTTTATAATGCTCTGTATGATTTGTATAAGAATATAATGTCTTTGCAATAAGTAAAACAATACACAAATTTCAAAAAAGAAGTTATTAATATTCTCAATTGCTTTACCCCTACTTTGTCCCTGGCCTTTCTGAGACAAGCAAAATGGCCACAGATTTGACGGCACAGGGTGATCACTTCTTTTAATGTCACACTGAGACAAGAACTCTTGCACAATCAGGTTTAGACGGTGTCCAAAGCAAGGCACTCTAACAAAACCCCCGTCATTAATAGCCTTGACAATGTTTGCACCATTGTCACTGGCTATGAATCCTGCCTTGAAGAATAGCAGGTTCAACCAAGTGTCAGTCTCCAATGTGATGCCAAAATATTGTTCCCAGTGTGCACATCATGCATGCTTTTCATAGCCAGTGTTGCATGCTTGTGAGTTCCAGGCATGTAGCTTCCATTACAATTAGGGCACTTGCATTTGCTGTCAAGGTAATGACAACCCCCCTTCAGTTCTACCCAATGTGCTGTTATTCCCATAAACGAACTAGCAGCCGTTGAGCCACTGCTCCACATATCTGTGGTAAGATGGAAGTATGACCTGGAGGAATGTGGCAGGGCATGTGAAATTTGTTTTTCAACAACATCCCTCAATTCAGTAATTGCCCACTGTGAAAAGTAGGTCCTGGACAGCACTTTTCACTAGGGGCATGCTTTGTACAGTATATAAAGCAAATGAAACCAGCATTTTCCACAAAAGAAAATGGGAGATCACTAGCAATCATCTCTGCCATGGCAGCATTCAATTTCCTGGCCACTGACTTATGGGGGGGGGATTTATCTTGCTTGGATAGAATGCTAATAATAGGTGGCTGGATCTTCTTTAGGTGGGTGCATTTTGAGAACAGTTTTATGTGAGTACCATGTTGCTCAGAGGATATTACAGATGGAGAAGGTGTCAAGAATGTTGTGACTTGGCTGAGAGGTTTTGTCAGCATTGCTCCGCCGCTGCTCCTGCTCTTGTTGCTCATCAGTGACTTCACACTTTCAGAGGCACTGCAGACTTCCTCCTCCTCACCTGTCTTTTCCTTAACAATATCCTTTGCCTCATCTCTACCTCCAGAACCACCTGTAGACAATTTCCACTGATGTGCTTGCCACTAAGTCACATGTTTGATTTTAAGGGTATGTTGTCCACTTGTGCCAGCATGAGATCCTTTCTTGCCACAGCTTACTAGGGCCTGACAATGTTGGCATACTGCTATAGTGTCATATTTTGGATCAGTAATAAAAAAAGTCCCACACTAGGGAGTTTGAAGGACGCACAAATTTATGTGGAACACCAGCTGTCGTGGCCACAACACTCACATTTGTTTCTGTTCTGAGACGTGTAGCATCATGTATTATCTTTTGTGACAGAGGTTGTCTACCCTTCAATTTTAAAAATTCATCCACTTTGCTATCACTTTTTGTTTTTTTTTTCTTTTCAGGCTCCCTTGAAGGATTGATGATAGTGTCATCCTTGCCGTCACTCTTCATTTCCTCCTCTTCCTTTTGCAGGTCTTCGTCTTTCACATTTTCCTGAGATGGCAGTGGCACAAATAACTCTCCCACTGCATCATCTTCAGACTTGAGTCCAGTACCACTAACCACTGGGGACTCCTTTTTTGATAGTTTTCAACAGCACCATATTTAATCACTGGTGTGGATAGGGTTAAGAACATTTCGGATAACAGAGATTTGTTCTGGCTGCCACCTCCCTCCACTAAGGAAGCAGCAAATCAAGTGCTGTAAGCATTTTGTAGCACTGCCACTACCATCACACACTACAGATACATTACTACTACTTACTGCATCCATACCAAGCCCTCATCCACCTCAACCGGTGGTCACCACTATTGCCTCTCCTGACTTTTTTCCCTAGCTGCCCTTTCCTTTCCCTTCTATCACTCATTCTAACATGATAATGTATAGCAGTACTAGTGGCCTGAACAATAATAGAAACATAGAAGTTGCCAGCAGATAAGGACCTCTTGGTCCACCTAGTCCACCCTATATTCCCTACCTACTGTGCCACCGCAAACCCTTCTCAATCTCTGGTCTTCTCCTCCCCTTGCCTTACTTCTAAGGTCCCCTTGTTTCGATCATGCATGGTTGAACCTTGTTACCATTTTAGTTCCCACCACCTCTGCTGGGAGGTTGCTCCAGACATCCACCACCTTCTCCATGAAGAAGTATTTTCTCACATCTCCTCTGAGCCTCCCTCCTCCAGCTTCATAGCATGACCTCTTGTCCTGACCGTGTTGGGTCATAATGTCATCACGCATAATAGTGCACAACATTATGCCAAATCCGAACCTGTGCTGTCTGTGTTGGACCCCCGGAGTTAGAATCCTTAGTGGGGGGCTGGTGTAGCCCCCATAATGTGTGTGGGTGGCAAATCCTCCACAGAAAAAAGATACCCAGAGAAGTGCACGTGTTTCTGCCGCATCTATTACTCTGTCATGCGAGGCTTGACCTCAGGCTCGTCCTGGAAGCATCTTTTTCTATGGAAAATGCTACTGCTACCTTTCTGTACCTTATTAATATCTGTGAGGTACTGAATGTTTCTACGTATATCCACCCTTTCCCCCCTTTCCTCTAGAGAGTACATATTTAGTTCCTTGAGTCTTTCCTCATAGGGCTTTTGATGCAGGCCCTGCACCATTTTGGTAGCCCTCCTTTGTACTACCTCCACCCTATCTATGTCCTTCCAGAAGTGGGGCCTCCCTTAACAGGAGACAGTGCTCCAGGTGGGGTCTTACCAGTGATTTATTTATACAGGGGTAAAATTACCTCCCTCTTTTTGCTGATGATGCCCCTCCCAGTGCACCTGAGCATCCTGCTAGCCTTCCCCACTGCCTCATCACACTACTTGGCTACCCCCTAGTTCCCTTTCCAGTTTTGTGGTTACTAATACCTCCAAGCTTAATTGGTATGTTGCCACTGGGTTTCTGTGCACCAAGTGTGCGATTTTGCACTTTTTTGCATTAAAACCCAACTGCCATTCCACTGACCAATCTTCCAGCTTGTTCAAATTGTCCCTCATTCTTTCCACCCCCCGGTGTATCTACTCTGTTGCAGATTTTTGTGTCATCCATGAACAGGCATACTTTCCCCTCCAGCCTTTCTGCAGTGTCGCTAATAAAGACATTGAAGAGGACTGGGCCTAGTACTGACCTCTCTGGCACCCTACTTGTCACTATGCCATATCCACAGTGGACTCCATTTACCCCCACCCTCTGATTCCTATTGTTTCACCAACTTTTAACCCATTTTACTACTTTTGGATCTACTCCTAGGTTGCCCAGCTTGCTCACCAATCTTCTATGTGGAACGGTGTCAGAGGCCTTACTGAAATCCAAGTAGGCTACATCTGCTCCTCCTTTATCCACTTTCCTGGTCACCCAGTCAAATAACTCAATCAGGTTTGTCTGACAAGCCCCCCCCGTGAACCCATGTTGCCTTGGATCCTCAGATCAGATATAATAATACTGCAAATAGTAAAATAGTTATGATCAAATAAAAAAAATCAAAATGACATAGAAGAGTTAAAGTATTACAAAAACTAATAGTCAAAAACATTTTAACAGCTACCTGCCATAGCCCTGGAGAGACATTAGAATTGTAGTATCACTGGAACACTGAAATTTAGAGCAGTTATGGGACTTGAGAAAATATGTGAAATTAGATGTTCAGGACTTGTGAAAAATGAATTGTCTGAGAGTGACAGTGAAAACTGAAAATGCACTGAAAGTTTCTGAAACTAAAGCTGTTGCTGGCTGCAGACAAAAGCCTGCCCCCTCACCACACACACACACACACACACACACACACACACAAACACACCACTAGTCCAGCACAGCAACACTGAAAGAGAAAGGGAAACAAATAACTAAACTGTAGGCAAAAACATTTAAAAGTAAGACTGTAGGTGCAGAAAACCAAGTAAAATATTTTTTTTAAAAGTTTGTTTTATTCATTGAACAGCAGTACACACTGAGTCCAAACTGAGCTCTAAGTACAGTGCCGATCCTGTCTCCCGAACACACTTCCTAGAACTGCACATGGCAGAGTTCTTCTGGACTGTTTCCAGATATGCTGTAACCATGTGATCTGCAAGTCACATGGTGCAGTAATAGCATTGAATGACTCAGCCATTTTGCATAAGTCCCAATGAACTTCGCAAACAAAGTTGTAAATCTGCAACTTCATGAAGCTGACAGTACTCGAAGTTTGACTTCTGGAAGTGCGAATAACTTCACAAAGTTATTGGGCATTGAATTTTTCAAACTTTCCACACCTCTAATTAATAATAATAATAATATAATCCTTTATTTATTATACGCCTTTCAAAAATCAAGGCGTAATACAATAAGATAAAAATACAAAGATCAACATCACAAAACCAAAGAAAATCAAATCAGTAGACAGTGCAACCATAAGCTTTGCCCCAAAGGAAAGATTTCAAAGCCTGTTTAAAACTCCCCACAGTCGTGCACTCCCTAATTCGATGGGGTAGAGAATTCCAAAGGGAAGGGGCCGCAAACATAAAAGCATGGGCCCCAGCAGATTTTAAAGTTACCCTTGGAATCTCTAGCAACCCCTCATCAGCTGAGCAGAGCGGTCTCACAGGGTGGTAAGGGATCAGGAGTTCTTTCAAGTAATCAGGGCCCAGATCATGCAGGGCTTTAAAAGTCAGTAAACCAACTTTGAAGGTGATCCGCCACTGAACTGGTAGCCAGTACAGTTCCCGCAGCACCGGTGTAACATGAGCAGATCTAGGAATACCCATCAGCACCCATGATTCAGAATTCTGCACCAGCTGCAGGCGGTGAATATCAACCCCTGGAAGCCCAAAGTAAAGTGAGTTGCAGTAGTCTAGGCACAAGGTCACAAAGGCATGGATTAAGGTTGGCAAATCACTGGATGGAACTAAGTGCTTAATTCTAGTGATGTTTCTGAGATAGTAGAAAGATGACTTAACCACCGCTGACACCTGGGACCGAAGAGTCAGCCCCACATCTAATATCACCCCCAGGTCTCGCACCCATTCAGAGACCTGTAATTCAACATCCCCAAAAGACAGTCCAGATGGGAAGCCGGCTCCAGATCCCCCTATCCGGCGATCCAGATCCAGAACCAACACCTCCGTCTTCCCAGAGTTCAACTTCAGCCAATTAGACCTCATCCAGTCCTGGATTTCATTTAGGCAGCTGTTAAATACTGAGACAGCTCTTTCCTGGTCGGGTGCAAAGGACAGGTGTAGCTTGGTATCATCGGCATAACAATGAAACCTAAGCCCATACCATCTCACAATGTCTCTGAGGGGGAACATATACACCGCAAACAACATGGGGGACGATATAGAGCCCTGAGGAACCCCACAAGACAGAGAGAAGGGATCAGAGGAAAAGACCCCTGAAACCACCCTCTGAGTTCTTCCAGTGAGGTATGAAGTGAACCATCTGAGAACAATCCCAGAAAGCCCACAAATACAATTCAGGTGCTCAAGTAGGACCCCATGGTCAATGGTGTCAAATGCTGATGACAGATCTAATAGTACCAAAATGAACCATTTTCTCTGGTCTCTCGCCATCAGGAGATCATTGAACACCCGAACCAGCACTGTCTCAGTGCTATGCCTCTTTCAAAAACCTGATTGGAGAGGTTCATAGATGTTATGGATGGTCAAGTGGTTCTCCAACTGGGCCACAACTACTTTCTCAATCACCTTCCCCACAAAGGAAAGATTCGAGATAGGCCTGTAGTTGGCAGGACAGTCTGGGTCCAAGGAAGCTTTCTTCAAGCTTTCTTCAAAAAGGGTGACACCACTGCCTCTTTCAAGGAATAGGGATATTCACCTGAGTCAAGGGTGCACCAGACTATCTGTGCTAGAACCCGGAGAATGGACTCCCTACATCCCAAAATCAGGGAAGTAGGGCCTGGATCTAAACTACAGCAAGTAGGGTGCTACCCTTGGACAATCCTCAAAACATCCACAATTTCCCGGTGGTCAAAGGTACTCCAGGAAAACAAAGGGGTGGTGACCATAACCTGACCACTAGCAACCTACATAGAAGGCATCGACCGGATCTCAGACCTAATGTCAGCCACCTTATCAGCAGAGAACTGAGCAAGCTCATCACACTGCATTTGTGAAAATGCTCTATGGAGCTGTAGACAGGTTGGGTTGCACAATCTGGCCACAGTTCTGAACAGCTGAGCTGGTCGGTTCTGAGCAGCAGAGATTACCCTGGACAGGAACTCTGCCTTCTTACAAGAGATTTCTGACTGATAGAATTGATAGTGTTCTAACAGTCTAAGATGGTCAGCATACAGGCCGGATTTCCACCAACAACATTCTAACCTGTGTTCATGTTGCTGCAACTCCCTCAAGGCCCCATCAAACCAAGGGGCCCGAGGTCGGAGGGAGAGAGGACGCACACGAACTGGAGCAAAAGAATCCAGAGCAGAGGTGATGGCACTATTATAGGCCACTACCAGTGCCTCTGGATCACTGTAGTGCACACGGAATTGTGATAGGTCAAGGACCACAGCAAGGCCATCAGAAGAAATATTCCGCAAAGGGCAGTACTTGACCATCTCCATATGGGTCAGCCTACAAGGAGGGGTACCAAAATTGAATATCACAGTGTAGTGATCAGACCAGCTGACTGGTTCTACCCTCATGTCAGAAGCCTCGATCCCCAGGAGGAAGACCAAATCAAGAGAAAGCCACATTTATGTGTGGCAGTGGTAACCACCTGTGTTAGACCAAGTGAATCCATTAACTGGAGGAAGAGTTGTCCAAATTGCCAGAGCTCATCATCAATCCAGGCATTAAAGTCATCCAGGACCATCATCCTGGGAGACTCAAATGCCATGCTGACGACGAAGTCCGCTACTTCATTAAGGAATTGCTTCCTATCTCCAGGTGGACGGTAGATGAGCGCAATTCGATAGCCCACACCTGCCAGTACAGCACATTCAAAAGGCATGGTCTCCTCAACTGGAATACTAGTGAGTGCCAATTTGGTCTTGAAACAGACCGCAACTCTCCCCCATGGTCCAACCTCATGCGATGTATCACTGTATACCAGGCTGGAATTGTGGCCTCAAGTATTGGTCCAGCATTATCATCCAGCCAGGTCTCAGTGATGCAAGCCAGAACTGTCGTGCCTACAAGATCGAAATTAAAGCAGTCTTGTTCCAGAAAGATCTAGCATTGCACAACATCACCTGGGTTGGACAAAACTCCTGGGCTGCCCTGACTACCTGCCTATCACCAACGATGGTGCCCTTGGGTATGGGGATCAAACAAGATTGTCCATGCTCCAGGCTCTATTTTGCCCCAGGTCATCTCCTGGGCTTAACCACCCTAATGAGAGTGCCCTGCTCCCCCAGCCTCCACTGTTCACCCTCCCCACCCCTTCCCCCCTCCTGTGGGCATAATGTAAAGCCTGGCAATGTTGATATATAGAAAAAAAGAGAGGAGAGGAATGAAAAGGGTGGAAGGAGCGAAGAGCGGCAGTTGAGTAGCACATGACCGGGAGGGGTAACAGACAGGCACATCTCATAAAACCACAACCTAGCCCAGCACTAAAAACTAAGCAATCTAATAGCAAAGTATCGTGATCCTAAAAATCAACCACTTATGGGCTGTCATGCAACTAGATAACTAAGACTACCAAATAACTGACTTAACAGGACCTAAAACGTACCATAAAAAAATAATAAAACCCGAAAGTCGCCCTCCAGAGAAAATCTCTCACAAATCTCAATGGAGGGCAAACAATGCAGATCATTAAAAAAAATAAATAACAAGAGTAAACTAAATTAAACAAACCAAAAAATAAAAGGAAAATAGTTTGATAATCCACCTCCAGAACTTTCACACTTATCTGAAAGAGGGTGAAATTACAGGTTGATAGTGAGCCATCTCACTGCCCAAACTAATTTCCACAAATAAATACAGAGAGGAAAAATAAAATAGACCCTTAACAGCAAAATAAACACAAAACTAACAACAACATAAACAAGCATTTGTCAATGCCGAACGTTCGATTGCAGGTATTTGCAGTGGTGTTTGGCATGTATGGTGTTTTAACCTAATGCCCTGTGCGATTGCTGGTATTTGCGCAATAAATTGTCAGTATGATCTTTTTGTTACCCCCATTGTGCGCTACATAGGCAGAAACACGTTTTGGGCAGGATGTGAAAAATGACAGCTGTACTGCTCATGAGGAGGTGTGGTAAAATGGCAATGTTGAAAATCTGGAGTGCAAATATTGAAAATTTGTAAGCGTACGAAGTAGAAGTGCGAGGAACTGCTAATCAATAAAAACAGTCATTTTAGGAATTTTTCACCAAATTTTCAACATTGCCTATTTTAAAACTCTCGCTCGCGATCAGTGTCACTGTGATTTTCTTAATGTGTCCCATACATTGAGTTCAAGAAATCGACCGCGCCCATTGTGCGCTACATGGGCAGAAACACATTTTGGGCAGAATGTGGAAATGACAGCTGTACTGCTCATGAGGAGGTGTGGTAAAATGGCAATGTTGAAAATCTGGAGTGCAAATATTGAAAATTGCAAACATATGGCGTCGTAGGAACTGCTTGCACGCATGCTTCGTAAAACAATCATTTTTAGGAATTTTTCTCACCAAATTTTCAACATAGCCATTTTAAAACCTCTGTTCATGAACAGTGTCGCACAGTGATTTTCTTAATGTGTTCCCGTACATTGATTTCGTACACCGACTGCCATCGCATGCCACATGGGCGGAAACATGTTTTGGGTGAGATGTGAAAAATGACAGCTGTACAGCTCATAAGAAGGTGTGATAAAATGGCAATATTGAAAATCTGGAGTGAAAATATTGAAAATTCGTGAACTTACGAGCCTGGGTAGGAACTGCGCAATGTACGCTTGTAAAACAGTCATTTTTTGGAATTTTTGCACCAAATTTTCAACATGGGTTTTTTGGGACCCCTTCTCATGAATGATATCATGTCATGGCATTATTCAAGGCTAAAGTGTGATTTCATGCAGTGACTGCGCAGTGCCTGTGAAATCACCCTTCGGGCCCAAATAACGCCATGACAGTGACATCATTCATGAGAAGGGGTCCCAAAAACCCCATGTTGAAAATTTGGTGCAAAAATTCCAAAAAATGACTGAGATATGCAGTAAAGTTGAAACCCCCCTATGTAGCCCATTATACAGCTTATCGGCATTTCCTCAGTTCGCGGTCGCCTTTGAAGAGTGCAGGCGTGTTCAGTCCACTGAAGATCGTCGGCCATGAGTCCGGAGGTCAGTATGGAGTAGGGAGGGTGTGGGGAGGCTGGGTGGGCAGTGGGTGGAGTGCGGGTTGTGGGGGTTGGGAGGCGCTGCTGAGACGTTTTGTTTACAGGGAAAATAAAAAAGACAACGTGGGACATTTGCCATGCTGAGGCGGGCTCCCAGCATGAGAAGATGTGTGGGTGGCGAGGGCGCGGGAGGATTGGGCACCACCGCCAACAGAATGGTTTTGCCATGCTGGGGTGGGCCCCAGAGTGGCAGAAGATGTGTGGGGGCTGAGGAGCCGACGGGGGATTGGGCACCTGTCGGAAAAACTACACAGGGGGGCGAGAGCCGACGAGGATTGGGCACCCCGTCGGCCAAAGCAACGTTTGCACACTGGGGGCTCCAAAGCGTGGCAGCAGGATGGCAGGGGCGTGGAGCCGGCGGGGATTGGGCACCCCCGTCGGCAAAATAAGCATGTTGCCACACTGGGAGTGGGCTTCCAGTGTGGAAGGAAAGCGCCAGGGGGCCCGGCGTGGCAGGCGAGGGCCGTGACAGAGGGCCGGCGGCGCTCAGTATGGCAGCGGCGTTTTCCTGAAGCAGAGGAACACTGCTGTCATACTGAGCTCCTGCACCCATTGGTGCAGAACCACCATGCCTGCTCAAGGGAGCAGTGCACTGGATGGGAGAGCACACCCTCCAAGTGTACTACTCTCCCAAAAGCGTTCCTTGCACACAAGCGAACGTAAAAAGGAAAAACAAAATACTTGCTGTCCAAAAAACATAAAAACTCAAAAATTTAAAACAGTAATTACAATCAGTTATTTCCAAAGGATTGAAGTGTCAGACATAAATATTCGATCAAGGCAAAGACCAAAATCCCAGGAAGTTGGATGCAAAAATTTAATCCAGAGTTCTCTCAGGGCACATCAATTTCTTCAGGCTATAGAACAAGGGGAAATATCTTGGAGGGATTAGTGGCACACCACCACGACCGTGGGCAAGGTCATCCCTCCGACTGACCACCCCACAAGTCTAGGGAAGGGGAAACAGGACACTAGTCCTCCGGCCTGCCCCTCTCCCCCAACCCTGTGGGAGCCAGAAACTGCCAAGATCACCACAATAGCCAACAGATTAAAATACAGAATAAAGTCAGAACCCAAAATCAGGCAGTGAAATACTACACAGAGAACACTGGATCAATAAAAGTAAAAGAAATATGGAGCAGTCCTCATCAAACAGCTCCTTTACCAGGACATCTGAGTTTAATCCGTGGGATAAATCAGTCCAACTGACTGTGTCTTCACTGGTCCACAACAGCAAAACTACTCGGGTAATTCCCAGTATCCAGAAGGAGTAACTTCACAAAATTCACAACATACACAATTTCCTTCAGTCTACTGACTCTCACTCCAATTTAGGCAGGCATTCCAATCCAAGGGGGCACAGAGTAATCACCCCTATAGCACTGGGACCATGACTCTCTCACACCAGCTGAAGTCCCACAGCAGTCCAGGACTCGGGCACCATAGCAGACAACACTCGCCATCAGTATTAAGTATTAAAAAATTGGACCACCAAAGCTGCCTCAGTGCTACTACAATTTTAGGGGTGATTGCGTACAATTTCCAAAGTCTGTAGTGCACCACGACAGCACTGGTTACAAGAGCCGATGGAGCAAAATCCACAAGAGTCCAGCAAAAAAACTATACAGTATCATTCAGCACAAACGGCCCAGGTTTACAGACATAAAAAACACTGCAGAGAGTATTAAAAGTAAACAAAATAAATTAAAATAAAAACGATAAAACAAACAGCGAGCTAAGTCGACGCATGGCCCAGCGTGGCTGCCATCTTGCACTCCCACAATTAATTGCAAGAAGCTTAGTTTATTTAGCTGCTTGCTGTTCAGCTACGTACTCGAATGCATATGCGATACACCTGCAGAGGTGGAGTGCTGTTCATAACAATATCTACAAGTTTTCCTCAAAGGCAGGTCAAAGGACAAATCAGTGTGACCTGATATGGACCTTGGGTGGTTATCTCCAAAAGATGAGATACTGAATGATCTTGCAATATTCTCTCATATTATTTTCATCAGCAATTGTCCACAGTCACATAGACTACAGTAGATGAACTCAACTTCTTAAAGAACTACTTCTTTAAGATCAAACACTACTGAGCTGATGGCAGTTCTGTTTGTTAAATCAAACATAGGTCAAAAATAAATCAAATATGGGTGAAACAGCTTTTTTTTTAATATTCTGGCATTAGGTCATGTAATTCTCTTCCTTTAAATGTTAGATGTTCTAGAACAGGAGTTCTCACACTTTGTCATAGTGAGCCTCCCCCAAGCCTTGGAAAAGATCTTGAGCCTCCCCCTAATATAGAAAAAATTTTGGGCCTCCCCATAGTTAGAACAACTATCATACTTTGCACGTTACAAGAAGAATACAATGAAGTGCATTTGAGTAGTTGAGTTTATTCTCATTTTATTGATGCTATTATTCTCCCTCTCTATAACCCCCTCCCCAGGTCAGCCAACTCGCTCCACACTTCTGAGTTTTGGCCTTATTTACCCCTCGTTGCAATACCTCCATGAGTCAGACTGTTTTCTTTGTCAGTTTTACCCTGCTCTTAAACACCTTCCTGCGGACCATTTTGCTCCCTCCTGGCCTTGCTCCTAGTATCTCTCTGCTTAGCCTTTGTATTTGTGCTTTTCTGCAGCCAGTATAATGGGTCAATTGTTATCTTGTTCCTATTCATTTGTATTATTTTGCATTTTGTTTTGCATAGTTTCCAAGAATTATATTTCCTCCATTCAGCTTTCCCCCATGTCATACCAGGAAATAAGTGTTTGTTGAGTGTGTGTTCCTGGTAACCATTTTGTGCATAAATTCGCATGCCATTATTCGCTTTCAGTTTGCTGCATCCTTTCACACAAAGCATCCCAAACTTGACATTTAAATATAGTACATTTTAAGACTTGCTTGAGCCTCCCCTTGAACAGGTTGGGGCCTCCCCAAGGAGGCTGGCCTCACCATTTGAGAAACCCTGTTCTAGAACAAAGTTCCAGTTTAAAAAAGGCTGAAAGAGTATATTGTTTCCCAGACACATTGCAGATGTTTTGAATAGATAATGTATTACTGTGTAAATGTATAAAGTATACAGTTAGGGTTTATTATGTGTGGAATTTGCTGGCTTTATGAAACCTGTTGTAGGACAGTTAAAAGGTTAAATAAAGTTACTGTAGTATCATTCTGACATCAAAACAGTACTTCAACCACCTTTTGAGATCTTTGAACTATCCGTATTACTCATTAGCACCTCGAATAGCCGAGATATGGGGTTAGTAGGAGCGGACCACAAGAAGGGACATTATCAGGTGCATAATGCAAGAATAAGAGCACCTACCTCTTCCACTCTTGCCAGTAAATGCCCCATGGGATGGTGCTTTAGATTATTTTTTTTTATTCAATATACTTTATTAACAAGGAAAGATGAAGACAAACATTTTGTATCATGTATCACATTTTCTAGAAGAAATACAAAGGCAATATTTTCCCAAACTAGTTAAGCAGAAAATTTAGTCACACCCCTCCCCCTCCCTCCCCAGAAAACTCCCCTTACCTACCCTTCCCCTCCCACCCCTCCCCATTGCTGCTAGGAAGTAGGTGTGGGTCCTGTAAGTACGTTCCTGGAATTTAGTGCTGGGAAAGGGATGCATAGACAAGAAAGGCACAGCCCTTGGACTTTGAGTATAGTGAATACTGATTAAGGTAGAAAGGATCGGGTTGATTAACCAATAATAAAGTGTGAAGATTTCCCCATATGCATTTATATCCATCTATATGCTGATGCAGTCCAGCAATTATACGTTCTGCTTGAAGAGCGAAGAGAATCTCTCTGAACCATTCAATATAGCTAGGTGTGAAGGCATCCAGCCAGTGTCTGAGAATAATCTTTTTAGCACACACTGAGATCAATGCCACATGAGCAGGGCCACTGGAAAATTGCAGAAAATTTTACCCAAAAATGTGGGGACTTTTTTTTTTAAATTGAGGGAAAATTGCGGGGGTTCACTATACATCCCCACTGCCCCCCAATAAATCTTTTATTGTTTACTGCAGCTTGTATTGATCACATTAATTGTTAGAGAAATGTACTGCCACTTGTAAATGCTTTTAATTTGAAGAAATGTGTGTGTCTTTGAAATGCACTGCAAATTAATCATTATGTCGCATATCTTCTAAAACTCAAGACATCCAAATGCTAACTAGATTTTATTCAGTAATTTACAGTTAGTCTGTACTGAATACATCCTGAAACAGCATATTTTGCCAGTTTCTAGATGTTAAATAATGAAGCCTGTTTAAACTGCCTGGTGCCTTGGCTTGGAGGGACAGGAAGTGAATCCTCAGGACTGCAGAAGCAGCATCACAGGAGAGGAAACTAGATATTATTGTCCACCTTGGGACAAATGACCTAGATAGGCAAGAGATCAGTGCAGTGCAGGATGAATTTGTGGAGTTGGAGAGGGGCTTCAGACAGGTAGCAAGCACGGTAACCTTCTCAGAGGTGCTGCTAGTCTATGGCAGGGGTGAGGCTAGGGTACTGCACACCATGCAGTTTAATGAATGGTTGCAAAACTGGTGTAGAGCACAGGGCTTTGGCTTCATTGGGGACTGGGAGTCCACCTGGAGAGATGAAGGTCTATACTGGCATGATGGTCTGCAGCTCTCCAGGTAGGGAAACATGCTCCTAGATGACAGGTTTAAAGGCTTCTTTGGCAAGCTTTTAAACTAGCCAAGGGGGGAGGTGCTGATAGGAAACAGGAAAGTTCAAGCCTCCCCCCACAAAACATGGCAGGTAGTAGGGTAAACACTGAGGTACAGAACTTGACAGAGGGAAAAACAGGGGCAAATGGAAAAATGAACAAGGGCAATAAGAGCAGGGATGGGGTAAAAAAGGATAAAGCCAACATCAAATGGAGGTCAATGAGTACCAATGCCTGTAGTCTGGGAAACAAGCTTCCTGAGCTAGTAGCACTGATAGAAGAGGAACACTTGGATATTGTGGCAGTCACAGAAACATGGTACACAGAGAACCATGACTGGGATGTCAACATACCAGGGTACACAATCTACGGAAGGGACAGGGAGGGTAAAAGAGGAGGTGGAGTAGCTCTCTACAAAAGGGAAGGGATCAAAGCTACAGAACTAAAAAGTAAAGGGGGAGGACCAGAGGAACTCTGGGTCACCTTGGAGACAGGGAATGGCATCACAATCCGCACAGGGGTTGTATACAGACCCCCATCTCAAGGGGAGGAAATGGACAGCAAAATGATAGAGGGCATTCTCAAAATGGCTGAAAAAGGGGAGATATGGTTAATGAGGGACCTGAATATGCCAGATATTAACTGGGCGACATGTACTGCAGCCACATCCAAGAGCAGGGTCATTCTCAATGCCCTACAGGGAGCATGCCTTAGACAGCTAGTGGTGGAACCCACTTGAGAGGGAGCAATACGAGACCTAGTACTCTCAAATGATGAGAGAGGATCACAAACTTAGAAGTCAGTAGACATCTGAGAAAAAATGACCACTGCACAGTGTGCTTCACAATAAACACAACCATGGAGACCAGCCATACAAAGACAAGGATACTGGACTTTAAAAGGGCTGACCTTGGCATAATGGGTGAATACCTGAGGAATGCATTAGCAAATGACCAGAAAGGAGGGGTGGAAGAACAATGGAGAAAAATCAAAACTGCCATCATGGAGGCAACAAGTCTTTGTGTGAAACAAATAAAGATAACAAAGTGGAATAAAAAAACACTATGGCTCTCAAAAGAGGTGTCAGGGAAGGTTAAGGAAAAAAAGGCTGCATTCAAAAAGTATAAGGAATCACAGATGGAGCACAACAGGGAACTGTATCAATTAAAGCAGAAAGAAGTGGGGAAGACAGTCAGAAAAGCAAAGGCCCAAACCGAGGAAAAGATAGCCAACTCAGTTAAGAAGGGGAATAAGACCTTTTATAGGTACATTAGGGAGCATAGAAAGGTTAAGGAAGGGATAGTGAAGATTAATAAAGGAAAGGGAGGTGGGCAGAGGAGGCAGTGAAAAGGCAGAGATACTGAATGAATACTTTGCTCAGTATTCACAAAAGAAGAGGAGGAGTTACTAAACCAAACAGTAGAAGCACTCTGGATAGTGGGGTTGACACCAGTCCATTTACAGAAGAAAGAGTACTGAAAGAACTCCTAAAACTCAAGGTGGACAAAGCAATGGGGCCTGATGGGATTCACCCTAGAATCCTAAAAGAGCTAAGGGAGGACCTAGTGACACCACTAACCACACTTTTAACAAATCATGGGAAAATGGGGTGGTACCTGAGGACTGGAGGAGGGCAGATGTGATTCCCCTCACAAAAGTGGGAGCAAGGCAGAAGAAGGAAACTACAGACCTGTTAGTTTGACCTCAGTGGTGGGGAAAATGATGGAATCACTTCTGAAGGAAAGAATTGTTGAGTACCTAGCGGCCAGCGAGGCACAGGACCCAAAGCAGCATGGATTTACAGCAGGAAGGTCATGTCAGATGAATCTAATCGATTTCTTTGACTGGGTGACCAAAGTAATAGACCAGGGAGGGGCTGTGGATATGGCCTACCTAGACTTTAGCAAGGCATTTGACACAGTCCTGCATGAAAGATTAATAATCAAGTTAGCCAGCCTGGGAGTGGGTCCCAGGGTGGTAGCCTGGGTAGCAAACTGGCTACACAACAGGACACAGAAGGTAATAATGAATGGAACACATTCTGAAGAAAGGAGGGTTACTAGTGGAGTACCTCAGGGCTCAATACTGGATCCAGTCCTCTTTAACATCTTTATAGGTGACATTGTGGAGGGTCTGGAAGGAAAGGTATGCCTATTTGCGGATGACACAAAGATCGGTAACAGAGTTGATACACAAAGGGGGGTAGAAAGGATGAGAAGGGACTTGGCAAGGTTGGAGGAATGGTCAGACATATGGCAACTTAGATTCAATGCAAAGAAGTGCAAAGTAATGCACCTGGGAAATAAAAATCCAGGAGAAGAGTACACAATAGCAGGGGAGGTACTAATGACAACAATAATGGAAAGGGATCTGGGTGTAGTCATATCAGAAGACCTAAAGGTGGATAAGCAATGTGAGAAGTCAGTAAGAAGAGCCAGGGGCATACTGGGATGCATAGGAAGGGGCATCACAAATCGAAAAAGGGAAGTGGTTATCCCTCAGACAGTTGGTGAAACCCCATCTGGAGTACTGCATGCAGTTTTGGAGACCTCATCTACGCAAGGACATAGACAGGATGGAAGCAGTCCAGAGGAGGGCAACTAAAATGATGCAGGGCCTACATCAGAAACCATATGAAGAGAGACTGAGAGAGCTTAATATGTATACCCTTGATGAAAGGAGGGATGGGGGGACATGATAGAAACTTTTAAGTACCTCAAGGGAATCAACAAAGTCCAGGAGAGTAGCATCTTTCAGAAAAAGAGATGTGTAAGGACAAGGGGGCACAATTTAAAGTTAGAGGAGGGACGGCTCAGGGGTAATGTGAGGAAATTATTTTTCATGGAGAGAGTGGTGGACGCATGGAACTGCCTTCCTGGAGAGGTTGTGGGGTCTAAAACAGTGTGGGAATTCAAACATGCATGGGACAGACATAAGGCAATTATAGTGGGGGGTTGCAGGAAGTAGGCTGTTGGTCTACTAGAATCTACAGCTTATCCAATAGGTAGGGAAATGGGCAGACTGGGTGGGCCAAGTGGTCCTTATCTGCCGTCAAAGGCTGTGTTTCTATGTTTAAACTACTTGCTTTGGTGCAAAAATAAAACAAATAACTATGGTACTTAATAAAGATCTAGTAAGAAAAATGCTTATTTTGTTAAAATAATTAGACGATACCAGAAGATTAAGGATCCCCCTGTGTGAAAAAAATATTTGATCTCAATACGGTAGTGATGGGGCTAGCAATGTCATGCACACATCTACAGAATGAAGTGGCATACAAAGACACGCCCAACATTGTCAGCTTAGCAAAAGGCTATTTATTGCACACAGTCTAGTCAAACAACTTGAAAAAGTATGAAATGCATTACTGCACAAGCTCAAAAAGGTCTAAAAAAACAGACAGCGATTCAGCATTGTATTAGTCTCTGTAAAATGTTATCCCAAGGTATGGGTGGAAACTGCAGCTAGAAATTAATTGAGTCTGTTAACGTTTCTTGTTTCTGTGGTCTGATAGAACTCAAAACATCTTACCGCATACAGTTTCATAGGTTTGCTAAGTTATCAGAGAAAGATGAAAATTGATGTATTGTAATTTGTGAAATAACGCTTTATGTGGGGGTGCTCCACCCCCCATGCCCCCTGGGTGCACTAATGAAGTACTTGTGCAGTCAAACATTATTGTAATTATTTTTTGTATTTGGAGGGCTCTGCCCCCCACACCCCATAATTTATTTTGGTTTATAATGTGCTGCAATATGTGTACCCCTCTGCCCCTCATTATGTGTTTTATTTGCTTTAAATTTCAGTAAAATATCTGTATTAAGCAGTGCAGTATTCATCCAGGTGAAATATTTGTATCTGGTGACCTCTGTTGCAGTGGTGGGCAGAGCAACAGCATCTGAAAGTGCCGTAATTATCCACAAGCACAAGAGGGGTCCTTAGTCCTCTGGTATCATCAATAATTACTGTTCTTAATCAGCACTATAAGTACATTTTAAAATCACATGATAAAAGTATCAAATCATGCCAGTAGCTTTTCATTGCATCATATATTAGTTTTAATACATTATAGTTTTGTTCTACTCAGTTTGCAGGATTTACTTGGGTTGCAAGTATTTTGTCTATTTGAAGGTAACTGTTTAACTATACTTAACCTGTTCAGCATGTTTTCAGAAATGTTTGCTTTTTGTAGGCTTTGTATGTGAGTATGCAGTTATGGCAGACTGACATGTAAGGAATCACTGTCACCAACCCCCTCAGAAGCACATTCAAGTTTATAATCAGCAGGGTCACCCAAACTCCTGACTATTTGAATCAAAATCCTTTCAGATTGAAAGAATTTATACAAAGAAAATCTACCTTACCATTCAAACAAGCATTTGTCAATGCCGAACATTCGCTTGCAGGTATTTGCAGTGGTATTTGGCACTTGGACATGGCTTAAAAAAATCAGTGACAAAGAAGTACAAGCATTTTTCAATGCCGAATGTTGCTTGCTTCTATGTGCTGTTTAGGTATTTGGAAGTCATTCTAGTGCAAATATTGAAAAATCACAAACTTAAGAGCATGCGTAGGAACTGCGCAACGCATGCTTGTAAAAGTCATTTTAGGAATTTTTTCACTGAATTTTTCAACATAGCCATTTTAAGAGCTCTGCTCATGAACAGTGTCACTGTGATTTTCTTAATGTGTCCCATACATTGATTTCACACACTGACTGCGCCATTGTGCGCTACATGGGCGGAAACATGTTTTGGGCAGGATGTGAAAAATGACAGTTGTAGTGCTCATAAGGAGGTGTGGTAAAATGGCAATGTTGAAAATCTGGAGTGAAAATATTGAAAGTTCGCAAACTTACGAGCCTGCATAGGAACTGCACAATGTACGCTCGTAAAACAGTCATTTTTTGGAATTTTTGCAAAATATTTTTAACATGGGGCTTTTCGGACCCCTTCTTATGAATGATGTCACTGTCATGGTGTTATTCAGGCCCAAAGGGAGATTTCGCGCAGTGACTGCGAAATCACCCTTCGGGCCCGAATAACGCCATGACAGTGAATCGTTCATGAGAAAGGATCCCAAAAACTCCATGTTGAAAATTTGGTGCAAAAATTCCAAAAAATGCCTGAGATATGCAATAAAGTTGAAAACCCCCTATCTAGCCCATTATACAGCTTACCGGCATTTCCTCAGTTCGCGGTCGGCTTTGAAGAGTGCAGACGTGATCCCGTCCACCGATGATTGTTGCGCTTGAGTTCGGAGGTACGTATGGGGTGGGGGTGTGGGAGGCAGGTGCAAAGTGGTGGGTGCAGGTTGGGAGGGGCGGGAGACCGCGTGGACGGTTTTAATTTACAGGGTTTTTTTTTTTACAATTGACGCGGGACATTTGCCACGCTGGGGTGGGCTCCCAGCGTGGCAGAAGATGGCTGGGGTGAGCCGTGGAGCCGTCGGGGGATTGGGCACCCCCATCGGCAGACAACGCAAGACATTTGCCATGCTGGGGTGGGCTCCCAGCATGGCAGAAGATGGCTGGAAGGGCCAAGGAGCCGACGGGGGATTGGGCACCCCCGCCAGCAGATGACGCTGGATGTTTGCCATGCTGGGGTGGGCCTCGCATGGCAGCAAAGATTTGGGGGTGGCGCGGAGCGTAATGTTAGCGCCAGCAGTGGTTTTGAAGAGAAGACCACCGCTAGTCATACAGCACGGCATCCGATTGGTGAAGGACTGCCATGCCGCTCAATGGAGCAGGGGATTGCAAGGGAAGGGCACACCTCCAAAGTGTCCCATTCTCCCAAGACGTTCCTTGTGCTGCGCACAAGCGAACGTAAAAAAGCACTGTGGTCAATGCTTCATTTAGGTGAATGGGGTGCTTTGCACCTCTTCTCACAACTATTGTTTCAGTCTCTGTGTCAGCAAAAAGTTAATTTATTTATTAATTAGCTTTTGTTGACCAGGTAAGCACTCTAGACAAAACAATTGCCTATTTTTAGGTACGACCCAGGAGAGTTCAATGAAGGACAAGTCCATACAGAGAACAATAAGATACAATCATACATTGCACAGGATCAAGCAGAGTAATCGTGTGACACTGAACAAGCAGTCAAGAATTAACACAGCTGAGTAGTAAAAACATACTTAGAATAAGCAAAAGATAAGAATAGTGCATCAGACAAAAAATTCACAGCCCAGAGGTTTAGGGTGAGTACATTTCAATACAGTAACAGAACCACCAAAACAGTGCATCAGGCAGAACTCTGCCAAGAGCACAGTGTAGTTATATTATAACACAAAACAGAATCCAAAGCGAGTGAGATCCACCCTCAGGGTCCACGCAGGGGCCACCATAACTGCAGGTACATAATTGTCCAGTACAGGGACATAGATTAATTACAACTGTTTAGGAAAGTCACATGCAGAGGAGAGTTTCAGGTGGGTCCAGAGGGAGCTGCGAATGCAAGAGTGAGAGGGTGAGGAGTGAACCTGGGGGGGGAGTTCCAGACTCTGGGTGCACATACAGCAAAGTCCCTATCCCCCATTTGTGTTCGAGTGGCAGGAACTTGGAGAACAGCAGAGCCCAAGGACTGGAGGGAGTAAGAAGAGGAGGCAGGTATGAGGAGTTCTGCCAGTCCCTGTGGGGTGCCAGTTCTGAACACCGTACCTGTGAAACTACCCAGGACAAAACTCATATAATTGAGCAGGGAGCCAGCCAAGCCTACTGTACAGGTCACAGTGGTGGGTGAGACGGCGGGGGCAGCAAGTGTAAAATGGCAAATGTTGTAGTACATGACATTCCACCTAGCAAGGTGAGCTTTGGAAGTATGCACATACAGAATGAGACCATAGCAGAGAGTAGGAAGAAACACTCCACTGGCCAGTGCACGATGAGCAGCAAATGTAAGGTTGTTCTTTGCTCTGCAGGGAAGAACCAGCTTGCAACTGACAGCCCTACATACATTCTGGATATGATGACCAAGGTCAAGCAGGGGATCAAGTGTCACCCCCAAGTATTTAATGGTATCAGTAACCAGGACAGGAGATCCATTGATTCCCTTGATGCACTGGGGGTAGAAAAGGCCTTTAACTTGGCCAGGGACCCAAAGAGTATGGGCCTGGGTTTTTTAGACTGAGGACAAGCTTGTTTGTCATAATCCAGGACTCGATACTCTTGAAATCAGCATTCAGTTGTTGATTGATGATTCCGATGTCATGGGAATGGGTAGGGATGACCAGGTCATCCGCATATACAGTAGAATAGAATTACAGTGGGAGGAGATGGAGGGAAGGTTATTATCGAAGATGGAAAAGAGGAGAGGCCCTAGAACTGACCCCTGAGGAACACCAGTGGTCACAGGGATGGTGTCAGAGAGGACCTTGCTGAATTTAGTTAGTTGACATCTACCCTGGAGGCAGCTGGTAAACCATCTTAGGATCGAGAGGGAGACAGACCAAGGGACCAAAGCCGAGATGAGTAGGGAATGATCAACCACATCAAAGGCCTTGGATAGGTCAATGAAGATAGCACCTGAGAGCTTACCCTGGTCCATTGCTGCCCTGATCCCAGAGGAGACCATAACAAGTGCAGAGGTCATATTTTGGCCTTTCTGAAAGCCATGCTGTGCAGGAGCCAGCAGCTCATGATCCTGAATGTATTCTGCGAGTTGCACAGCAACAACTTCCTCCAGGAGTTTGCAGATGACTGACAAGATGGGTATAGGCCAATAATTATCAAGGATCTTGGGATTGCCTTGTTTAAGATTAGGAACAAACATTGCCACCTTCCAGGGGTCAGGGATAACTCCGAGGGCAAGAGTCATATTGAAAATATGAGCCACTGGGGAGGCAACATAGGAGGCTCCAAGCTGTAGAAGCCTAGGTTCTATACCATCATGCCCAGCACTAGCATAGGGGGAGATACCAGAGAAAAGTCTCTGCAACTCCTGAGCTGGCACTGCATTAAAGTGGAATAGTGATGGGAACTGGGAGGCAACTGTGTAGGAAGCAAGTTGCAAATGTATTTGGAGAGAGGTCCCAAGTGGGGTAGCCTGCAATACCTTGGGAATACATTTTTTGTGTAGGAAAGGGAGAGACCTGTAGTTAATATTGTGTTTAGTGCATAGCCTATGTTCTATTTCCACCCATAGTGGAGAGTAGAAGTTACCAGCCATGTCCAGAGGGGGCTTAAGCCAGAAACATATTCTTGTCAGGTGAATAGTCAGGTAATAAAGGAAGATATTAGGTGCTTGCAGCCTACCATCTGTTTTATGAAGAGTGAGATGAAAATAGTTCCTTCTGGCCTTGTTCCCTTTCCAGAGGAAAGAACTGAATAGACAATGCACTTGCATAAACCATGAAAGGGGAACAGTGCCATTAAACAATAAAAGAGGATATAGGATGCATTGTAAGACATTCATTTTGATGATACTCATACAGCCTCAAAAGGTGAGAGGAAGATGAGTCCATCTGTTTAAATCTGCCTTTATTGCCATTAAGAGAGGATCAAGGTTGAGCTGCTTGAAATGAGCAAGTGAAGGAGTTAGGTATATACCCAGATATTTCAGTTTGGTGGGATTCCATTGCAAGCCTAGGTGATCAAGGTCTACCCGGAGTGTGTACTTGAGGGGAAGCACCTCTGTTTTGCCCGGATTCAACTTGTAATTCGAGATGGAACCAAATTGTGTTATGATATTTAAAGCTTCCGGAAGTGACTTGTCCGGGGATGACAATTGCAATAAAATGTCATCAGCATATACTGAAAGTTTGTAATCTAAGTCATAAAATGTAATGCCTGTTACCAAGGGAGAACACTTCAGCTGTCAAATTAAGGGCTCCAGAAATAAATTAAACAAGAAAGAAGAAAGGGGGCATCATTGGTGGGTCCCCTGTTTTAAAAGGAACATTGTGGAGAGTATGCCATTACAAAGGACCCTTGGTGATGGGGAAGTGTATAGAACTTGGCTCTATCTGATATATTCTGTGGGAATGCAAAAACAGGGAAGAAGAGCAAAAACAAATAGTCCCATATACTCTGTCAAAGGCTTTCTTTGCATCCAGGGAAACCAGAGCAGCGGGTGTTAAAGAGTCCCTGGATGCAGAGATGAGATAGGAGAGTTTCCTCAGATGAACTGCTAAGAGACGGCCCTGAATAGAACTAATTTGTTCCTTACTAATAAGAGAGTCCCAGACTAGGGAAAGCCAAGTTGCCAGGAGTTTTGCTATTATTTTAAGATCTGTGGTAATGAGGGAAATCAGTCTATAGTTAGAAACCAGGGAGGAGTTCTTATCAGGCTTAGGGAGGACTACAATTGCAGCCACAGTTAAAGAAGAGTCAGAAATGCCTTCTTGAAAGAAGTATTGAAAGGTGTCCAGGAGAATGGGGGCTATTTGTGCCTTAAAGGTTTTATAGAAATTGGCAGTAAAGCCATCAGATCCCGGTGCTTTGTTGAGAGGGAGATAATCTATCACATCTTTGATTTTGGACAGATTCAACGCAGCCTTGAGGACTGCCACTTGTGAGTCCTGTAGGGTCGGGAGTGGAGTGTCAGCTAGAAAGGTGTCCAATTAAATAGGCTTAAAGGGAACTGAAGGAGGGAAGTATAACTCTTGGTAGTATTCTTTAAAGGCTTCTACAATGGAGGAAGGAGAGGTAAGTAAGTGTCCAAGAGGTGTACAAATAGAAGTGAGAATTCTGTCCATTGCTTGGGATTGAAGGCAAAGGGCAAGTAGCTTACCCACCCTTTCCCCTGGTCAAAACAGTAGGCTTTAAGCCTCCCCCCCAAACAAAACATGGCAGGTAGTGAGGTAAACACTGAGGTACAGAGCTCAACACAGGGCAGGACAGGGGTAAATGGAAAAATAGACAAGGGCAATAGGAGCAGGGTTGGGGAAAAAAGGATAAAGCCAACATTAAATGGAGGGCAATGAGTACCAATGCCCGTAGTCTGGGAAACAAGCTTCCTGAGCTAGTAGCCCTGATGGAAGATGAACAGTTGGATATTGTGGCAGTCACGAAACATGGTACACAGAGAACCATGACTGGGATGTCAACATACCAGGGTACACAATCTACAGAAGGGACAGAGAAGGAACAAGAGGAGGTGGAGTAGCTCTATAAATAAGGGAAGGGATCAAAGCTACAACACTAAAAAGTAAAGGGGCAGGACAAGAGGCACTCTGGGTCACCTTGGAGACAGGGAATGGCATCACAATCTGCACAGGGGTTGTATTCAGACCCTTGTCTCAAGGGGAGGAAATGGACAAGAAAATGATAGAGGACATTCTCAAAATGGCTGAAAAAGGGGAGATACAGTTGATGGGAGACCTGAATATGCCAGATGTTAACTGGATGACATGTACTGCAGCCACATCCAAGAGCAGGGTCATTCTCAAAGCCCTGCAAGGGGGCAGGCCTTTGAGAGCTAGTGTTGGAACCCACTTGGGAGGGAGCAATATTAGACCTGGTACTCTCAAATGGAGAGAGGATCACAAACTTAGAAGTCAGTAGACATCTGGGAACAAACAACCACTGCACAGTGTGCTTCACAATTAGCACGACCATGGAGACAAGCCATACAAAAAACAAGGATGCTGGACTTTAGAAGGGCTGACTTTGGCAAAATGGGTAAATACCTGAAGAATGCACTAGCAAATTGCCAAAAAGGAGGGGTGGAAGAACAATGGAGAAAAATCAAAACTGACATCATTCAGGCAACAAGCCTTTGTGTGAAACAAATAAAGAAAACAAAGTGGAGTAAAAAAAACACTATGATTCTCAAAAGAGGGGGCAGGGAAGGTTAAGGAGAAAAAGGCTGCATTCAAAAAGTATCAGGAATCACAGAAGGAGCACAACAGGGAACTGTATCAATTAAAGCAGAAAGAAGTGGAGAAGGCAGGCAGAATAGGAAAGGCCCAAACCGAGGAAAAAATAGCCAACTCAGTTAAGAAGGGGGATAAAACCTTTTATAGGTACATTAGGGAGCATAGAAAGTTTAAGGAAGGGATAGTGAAGATTAATAAAGAAGAGGGGAGGCGGGGCAGAGGGAGGCAGTGAAAAGGAAGAGATACTGAATGAATACGTTTGCTCAGTATTCACAAAAGAAGAAGAGGAGAAGTTACCTAAACCAAACAGTAGAAGCACTCTGGATAGTGGGGTTGACACCAGTCCATTTACAGAAGAAAGAGTACTGAAAGAACTCCTAAAACTCAAGGTGGACAAAGCAATGGGGCCTGATGGGATTCACCCTAGAATCCTAAAAGAGTTAAGGAGGACCTTAGACACCACTAACCACACTTTTTAACAAATCATGGGAAAATGCGGTGGTACCTGAGGACTGGAGGAGGGCAGATGTGATTCCCCTTCACGAAAGTGGGAGCAAGGCAGAAGAAGGAAACTACAGACCTGTTAGTTTGACCTCAGTGGTGGGGAAAATGATGGAATCACTTCTGAAAGAAAGAATTGTTGAGTACCTAGTGGCCAGCAGGGCACAGGACCCAAAGTAGCATGGATTTACAACCGGAAGGTCATGTCAGATGAATCTAATCGATTTCTTTGACTAGATGACCAAAATAATAGACCAGGGAGGGGCTGTGGATATGGCCTACCTAGACTTTAGCAAGGCATTTGACACAGTCCTGCATGAAAGATTAATAATCAAGTTAGCTAGCCTGGGAGTGGGTCCCAGGGTGGTAGCCTGGGTTGCAAACTCGCTACACTACAGGACACAGAAGGTAATAATGAATGGAACACATTCTGAAGAAAAGAGGGTTACTAGTGGAGTACCTCAGGGCTCAATACTGGATCCAGTCCTCTTTAATGTCTTTATAGGTGACATTGTGGAGGGTCTGGAAGGAAAGGTATGCCTCTTTGCGGATGACACAAAGTTTTGTAACAGAGTTGATACACAAAGGGGAGTAGAAAGGATGAAAAGTGACTTGGCAAGGTTGGAGGAATGGTCAGACATATGGCAAATTAGATTCAATGCAAAGAAGTACAAAGTAATGCACCTGGGAAATAAAAATCCAGGAGAAGAGTACACAATAGCAGGAGAGGTACTAATGACAACAATAATGGAAAGGGATCTGGGTGTAGTCATATCAGATGACCTAAAGGTGGCTAAGCAATGTGAGAAGTCAGTAAGGCGAGCCAGGGGGATACTGGGAGGCATAGGGAGGGGCATCACAAGTCGAAAATGGGAAGTGGTTATCCCTCTGTACAGACAGTTGGTGAGACCCCATCTGGAGTACTGCATGCAGTCTTGGAGACCTCATCTACGCAAGGACATAGACAGGATGGAAGCAGTCCAGAGGAGGGCAACTAAAATGATGCAGGGCCTACATCAGAAACCATATGAAGAGAGACTGCGAGAGCTTAATATGTATACCCTTGATGAAAGGAGGGACAGGGGGGACATGATAGAAACTTTTAAGTACCTCAAGGGAATCAACAAAGTCCAGGAGGGTAGCATCTTTCAGAAAAAGAGATGTGTAAGAACAAGGGGGCACAATTTAAAGTTAGAGGAGGGACGGCTCAGGGGTAATGTGAGGAAATTATTTTTCATGGAGAGAGTGGTGGACGTCATGGAACTGCCTTCCTGGAGAGGTTGTGGGGTCTAAAACAGTGTGGGAATTCAAACATGCATGGGACAGACATAAGGCAATTATAGTGGGGGGTTGCAGGAAGTAGGCTGTTGGTCTACTAGAATCTACAGCTTATCCAATAGGTAGGGAAATGGGCAGACTGGGTGGGCCAAGTGGTCCTTATCTGCCATCAAAGGCTGTGTTTCTATGTTTAAACTACTTGCTTTGGTGCAAAAATAAATCAGATAACTAGAGTACTTAATAAAGGTCTAGTAAGAAAAATGCTTATTTTGTTAAAATAATTAGATGATACCAGAAGATTAAGGATCCCCCTGCGTGAAAAAACTATTTTATTTCAATACAGTAGTGATGGGGCTAGCAACGTCATGCACACATCCACAAAATGAAGTGGCATACAAAGACACGCCCAACATTGTCAGCTTAGCAAAAGGCTATTTATTGCACACAGTCTAGTCAAACAACTTGAAAAAGTATGAAATGCATTACTGCACAAGCTCAAAAAGGTCTAAAAAAACAGACAGCGATTCAGCATTGTATTAGTCTCTGTAAAATGTTATCCCAAGGTATCGGTGGAAGCTGCAGCTGGAAATTAATTGAGTCTGTTAACGTTTCTTGTTTCTGTGGTCTGATAGACCTCAAAACATCTTACCGCATACAGTTTCTTAGGTTTGCTAAGTTATCAGAGAAAGATGAAAATTGATATATTGTAATTTGTGAAATAACGCTTTATGTGGGGGTGCTAAACCCCCCATGCCCCCTGGGTGCACCAGTGTAGTATTTGTGCAGTCAAACATTATAGTAATATTTTTTTTGTATTTGGAGGGCTCTGCCCCCCCACACCCCCATAATTTATTTTGGTTTATAATGTGCTGCAATATGTGTATCCCTCTGCCCCTCGTTATGTGTTTTATTTGCTTTAAATTTCAGTAAAATATCTGTATTAAGCAGTGCAGTATTCGTCCAGGTGAAATATTTGTATCTGGTGACCTCTGTTGCAGTGGTGGGCAGAGCAACAGCATCTGAAAGTGCCGTAATTATCCACGAGCACAAGAGGGGTCCTTAGTCCTCTGGTATCATCAATAATTACTGTTCTTAATCAGCACTATAAGTACATTTTAAAATCACATGATAAAAGTATCAAATCATGCCAGTAGCTTTTCATTGCATCATATATTAGTTTTTAATACATTATAGTTTTGTTCTACTCAGTTTGCAGTGATTTTACTTGGGTTGCAAGTATTTTGTCTATTTGAAGGTAACTGTTTAACTATACTTAACCTGTTCAGCATGTTTTCAGAAATGTTTGCTTTTTGTAGGCTTTGTATGTGAGTATGCAGTTATGGCAGACTGACATGTAAGGAATCACTGTCACCAACCCCCTCAGAAGCACATTCAAGTTTATAATCAGCATGGTCACCCAAACTCCTGACATATTTGAATCAAAATCCTTTCAGATTGAAAGAATTTATACAAAGAAAATCTACCCTACCATTCAAACAAGCATTTGTCAATGCCGAACGTTTGCTTGCAGGTATTTGCAGTGGTATTTGGCACTTGGACATGGCTTAAAAAAATCAGTGACAAAGAAGTACAAGCATTTTTCAATGCCGAATGTTGCTTGTTTCTATGTGCTGTTTAGGTATTTGGAAGTCATTGGAGTGCAAATATTGAAAAATCGCGACATTACGAGCATGCGTAGGAACTGCGCAACACACTCTTGTGTCATTTTAGGAATTTTTTCACTGAATTTTTCAACATAGCCATTTTAAGAGCTCTGCTCATGAACAGTGTCACTGTGATTTTCTTAATGTGTCCCATACATTGATTTCACACATACCGACCGCGCCATTGTGTGCTACATGGGCGGAAACATGTTTTGGGCAGGATGAAAAATGACAGCTGTACTGCTCATAAGGAGGTATGGTAAAATGGCAATGTTGAAAATCTGGAGTGAAAATATTGAAAATGCAAAACTCATGAGCATGTGGAATCATGCGCACGCACGTCAGAGAACAGTCATTTTAGAAATTTTTTCATCAAATTTTCAACAGAGCCATTTTAAGACCTCTGCTAATGAACAGTATCACTGTGATTTTCTTAATGTGTCCCATACATTGATTTCGCACACCGACTGTGCCATTGTGCACTACATGGGCGGAGACACGTTTTGAGAAGGATGTGAAAAATGACAGCTGTACTGCTCATAAGAAGGTGTGGTAAAATGGCAATGTTGAAAATCTGGAGTGAAAATATTGAAAATTCGCAAACTTACGAGCTCATGAGGAACTGCGTCAATGCACGCCAGAACAATCAGCTTTGATTTAGACTAATTAACATGGGATTTTGGCCCTTTCATAATGATCACTGTCATGGTGTTATTGATGCCCAAAGGGAGATTTTGTGCAGTGACTGCGAAATCACCCTTCGGGCCCGAATAACGCCATGACAGTGACATCATTCACGAGAAAGGATCCCAAAAACCCCATGTTGAAAATTTGGTGCAAAAATTCCAAAAAATGCCTGAGATATGCAATAAGTTGAAAATCCCCTATCTAGCCCATTTTACAGCTTATCGGCATTTCCTCAGTTCGTGTTCGGCTTTGAAGAGTGCAGACGTGATCCCGGTCCACCGATGATTGTTGCGCTTGAGTTCGGAGGTACGTATGGGGTGGGGGGTGGGGAGGCATGGTGCAGTGGGTGGTGTGCGGTTGTGGGAGGGTGGGCAGGAGACTGCGTGGGACAGTTTTTAATTTATAGGGTTTTTTTTTTACAATTGACGGGACATTTGGCACGCTGGGGAGGGCTCTCACCATGGAAGAAGATGGCTGGGAGGGCGTGGAGCCGACGGGGATTGGGCACCCCTGCCCGCATCACCGCAGAACGCTTTCTCCACACTGGGTGGGCCCCAGCGTGGTAGAAGATGGGTGAGGGGCCGTGGAGCCGACGGGAATGGGCACCCGACGCAGATGACGCTGGGATGTTTGCCACGCTGGGGTGGGCCTCCAGCTGGCAGCAAAGATTTGGGGTGAAGGTGATGCGGTAAGTGATGACAGCGGTGGTTTTGGAAGAGAAGACCACCGCTGTCATACACAGCACCACATCCGATTGGTGCAGGACTGCCACGCCTGCTCAATGGAGCAGGGGATTTCAGGGGAAGGGCACACCTCCAAAGTGTCCCATTCTCCCAAGTGGTTCCTTGTGCATGCGCGCAAGCAAACATAAAAAAGCACTGTGGTCAATGCTTCATTTAGGTGAATGGGGCACTTTGCACCACTTCTCACAACTATTGTTTCAGCCTCTGTGTCAGCAAAAAGTTAATTTATTTATTTATTAGCTTTTGTTGACCAGGTAAGCACTCTAGACAAAACAATTGCCTATTTTCAGGTACGACCCAGGAGAGTACAATGAAGGACAAGTCCATGCAGAGAACAATAAGATACAATCATACATTGCACAGGATCAAGCAGAGTAATCGTGTGACACTGAACAAGCAGTCAAGAATTAATACAGCTGAGTAGTAAAAGCATACTTAGAATAAGCAAAAGATAAGAATAGTGCATCAGACAAAAAATTCACAGCCCGGAGGGTTAGGGTGAGTACATTTCAATACAGTAACAGAACCGCCAAAACAGTGCATCAGGCAGATCTCTGCCATGAGCAGAGTGTAGTTATATTATAATACAAAACAGAATCCTAAGCGAGTGCGATCCACCCTCAGGGCCCTCACAGGGGACGTCATAACTGCAGGTACATAATAGTCCACTACGGGGACATAGATTAATTACAACAGTTTAGGAGAGCCACAAGCAGAGGAGAGTTTCAGGTGGGTCCAGAGGGAGCTGAAAAGGCAAGAGTGAGAGGGTGAGGAGTGAACCTGGGGGAGTTCCAGACTCTGAGTGCACATACAGCAAAGTCCCTATCCCCCATTTGTGTTCGAGTGGCAAGAACTTGGAGGACAGCAGAGCCCAAGGACTGGAGGGAGTAAGAAGAGGAGGCAGATATGAGGAGTTCTGCCAGTCCCTGTGGGGTGCCAGTTCTGAACACCTTACCTGTGAAACTACCCAGGACAAAACTCAAATAATTGAGCAGGGAGAGCTAGCCAAGCCTACTGTACAGGTCATAATGGTGGGTGAGACCAGGGGGCAGAAAGTGTAAAATGACAAATGTTGTAGTACACGACATTCCACCTAGCGAGGTGAGCTTTGGAAGTATGCACATACAGAATGAGACCATAGCAGAGAGTAGGAAGAAACACTCCACTGGCCAGTGCACGATGAGCAGCAAATGTAAGGTTGTTCTTTGCTCTGTAGGGAAGACCCAGCTTGCAACTGACAGCCCTACATACATTCTGGATATGATGACCAAGGTCAAGCTGGGGATCAAGTGTCACCCCCAAGTATATAACGGTATCAGTAACCAGGAGAGGAGATCCATTGATTCCCATGATGCATGGGGGGGGGTAATAGAGGCCTTTAACTTGGCCAGGGACCCAAAGAGCATGGGCCTGGGGTTTTTAGACTGAGGACAAGCTTGTTTGTCATAATCCAGGACTCGATACTCTTGAAATCAGCGTTCAGTTGTTGATTGATAATTCCAATGTCATGGGAATGGGTAAGGATGACCAGGTCATCCACATATAGAATAGAATTACAGTGGGAAGAGATGGAGGGAAGGTTATTATCGAAGATGGAAAAGAGGAGAGGCCCTAGAACCGATCCCTGAGAAACACCAGTGGTCACAAGATGATGTCAGAGAGGACCTTGCTGAATTTAGTTAGTTGACATCTACCCTGAAGGCAGCTGGTAAACCATCTTAGGATAGAGAGGGAGACAGACCAAGGGATCAAAGCCGAGATGAGTAGGGAATGATCAACCAGATCAAAGGCCTTGGATAGATCAATGAAGATAGCACCTGAGAGCTTACCCTGGCCCATTGCTGCCCTGATCCCAGAGGAGACGATAACAAGTGCAGAGGTCATATTTTACCCTTTCTGAAAGCCATGCTGTGCAGGACCCAGCAGCTCATGAGCCTGAATGTATTCTGTGAGTTGCACAGCAACAACTTCCTCCAGGAGTTTGCTGATGACTGACAAGATGGATATAGGCCAATAATTATCAAGGATCTTGGGATTGCCTTGTTTAAGATCAGGAACAATCCTTGCCACCTTCCAGGGGTCAGGGATAACTGCGAGGGCAAGAGACATATTGAAAATATGAGCCACTGGGGAGGCAACATAGGAGGCCCCAAGCTGTAGAAGCCTAGGTTCTATACCATAATGCCAAGCACTAGCATAGGGGGAAATACCAGAGAAAAGTCTCTGCAACTCCTGTGCTGGCACCACCTTAAAATGGAATAGTGGATGGGAAGTGGGAGGCAACTGTGTAGGAAGCAAGTTGCAAATGTATTTGGAGAGAGGTCCCAAGTGGGGTGGCCTGCAATACCTTGGGAATACATTTTTTGTGTAGGAAAGGGAGAGACCTGTAGTTAATATTGTGTTTAGTGCATAGCCTATGTTCTATTTCCACCCATAGTGGAGAGTAGAAGTCACCGGCCATGTCCAGAGGGGGCTTAAGCCAGAAACGTATTCTTGTCAGGTGAATAGTCAGGTAATAAAGTAAGATATTAGGTGCTTGCAGCCCACCATCTGATTTATGAAGAGTGAGATGAAAATAGTTCCTTCTGGCCTTCTTCCCTTTCCAGAGGAAAGAACTGAATAGACGATGCACTTGCATAAACCATGAAAGGGGAACAGTGCCATTAAACATTAAAAGAGGATATAGGATGCATTGTATGACATTCATTTTGATGATACTCATACAGCCTCAAAAGGTGAGAGGAAGATTAGTCCATCTGTTTAAATCTGCCTTTATTGCCATTAAGAGAGGATCAAGGTTGAGCTGCTTGAAATGCCCAAGTGAAGGAGTCAGGTATATACCCAGATATTTCAGTTTGGTGGGATTCCATTGCAAGCCTAGGTGATCAAGGTCTACCTGGAGTGTGTACTTGAGGGGAAGCACCTCTGTTTTACCCAGATTCAACTTGTAATTCGAGATGGAACCAAATTGTGTTATGATATTTAAAGCTTCCGGAAGTGACTTGTCCGGGGATGACAATTGCAATAAAATGTCATCGGCATATACTGAAAGTCTGTAATCTACGTCATAAATTGTAATGTCTGTTACCAAGGGAGAACACTTCAGCTGTCAAATTAAGGGCTCCAGAAATAAATTAAACAAGAAAGAAGAAAGGGGGCATCATCGGTGGGTTCCCTGTTTTAAAAGGAACGGTGAGGAGAATATGCCATTACAAAGGACCCTTGGTGATGGGGAAGTATAGAGAACTTGGATCCATCTAATATATTCTGCGGGAATGCAAAAACAGGGAAGAAGAGCAAACAAATAGTCCCATATACTCTGTCAAAGGCTTTCTCTGTATCCAGGGAAACCAGAGCAGCGGGTGTTAAAGAGTCCCTGGATGCAGAGGTGAGATAGGAGAGTTTCCTCAGATGATCCGCTAAGAGACGGCCCTGAACAAAACTAATTTGTTCCTTACTAAAAAGAGAGTCCCAGACTAGGGAAAGCCAAGTTGCCAGGAGTTTTGCTATTATTTTAAGATCTGTGTTAATGAGGGAAATCAGTCTACAGTTAGAAACCAGGGAGGAGTTCTTATCAGGCTTAGGGAGGACTACAATTGCAGCCACAGTTAAAGAAGAGTCAGAAATGCCTTCTTGAAAGAAGTATTGAAAGGTGTCCAGGAGAATGGGGGCTATTTGTGCCTTAAAGGTTTTATAGAAATTGGCAGTAAAGCCATCAGATCCCGGTGCTTTGTTGAGAGGGAGATAATCTATCACATCTTTGATTTTGGACAGGTTCAACGCAGCCTTGAGGAGTGCCACTTGTGAGTCCTATAGGGTCGGGAGTGGAGTGTCAGCTAGAAAGGTGTCCAATTAAATAGGCTTAAAGGGAACTGAAGGAGGGAAGTAAAACTCTTGGTAGTATTCTTTAAAGGCTTCTACAATGGAGGAAGGAGAGGTAAGTAAGTGTCCCAGAGGTGTACAAATAGAAGTGACAATTCTGTCCATTGCTTGGGATTGAAGGCAAAGGGCAAGTAGCTTACCCACCCTTTCCCCCTGGTCAAAACAGTAGGCTTTAAGCCTCCCCCCCACAAAACATGGCAGGTAGTGAGGTAAACACTGAGGTACAGAGCTCAACACAGGGCAGGACAGGGGTAAATGGAAAAATAGACAAGGGCAATAGGAGCAGGGTTGGGGAAAAAAGGATAAAGCCAACATTAAATGGAGGGCAATGAGTACCAATGCCCGTAGTCTGGGAAACAAGCTTCCTGAGCTAGTAGCCCTGATGGAAGATGAACAGTTGGATATCGTGGCAGTTATGGAAACATGGTACACAGAGAACCATGACTGGGATGTCAACATACCAGGGTACGCAATCTACAGAAGGGACAGAGAAGGTACAAGAGGAGGTGGAGTAGCTCTATAAATAAGGGAAGGAATCAAAGCTACAACACTAAAAAGTAAAGGGGGAGGACAAGAGGCACTCTGGGTCACCTTGAAGACAGGGAATGGCATCACAATCCGCACAGGCATTGTATACAGACCCATGTCTCAAGGGGAGGAAATGGACAAGAAAATGATAGAGGGCATTCTCAAAATGGCTGAAAAAGGGGAGATACAGTTGATGGGAGACCTGAATATGCCAGATGTTAACTGGATGACATGTACTGCAGCCACATCCAAGAGCAGGGTCATTCTCAAAGCCCTGCAAGGGGGCAGGCCTTAGAGAGCTAGTGTTGGAACCCACTCGGGAAGGAGCAATATTAGACCTGGAACTCTCAAATGGAGAGAGGATCACAAACTTAAAAGTCAGTAGACATCTGGGAACAAGCAACCACTGTACAGTGTGCTTCACAATTAGCATGACCATGGAGACAAGCCATACAAAAACAAGGATACTGGACTTTAGAAGGGCTGATTTTGGCAAAATGGGTGAATACCTGAAGAATGCACTAGCAAATTGCCAAAAAAGGAGGGGTGGAAGAACAATGGAGAAAAATCAAAACTGCCATCATTCAGGCAACAAGCCTTTGTGTGAAACAAATAAAGAAAGCAAAGTGGAGTAAAAAAAACACTATGATTCTCAAAAGAGGTGGCAGGGAAGGTTAAGGAGAAAAAGGCTGCATTCAAAAAGTATAAGGAATCACAGAAGAAGCACGACAGGGAACTGTATCAATTAAAGCAGAAAGAAGTGGGGAAGGCAGTCAGAATAGGAAAGGCCGAAATCGAGGAAAAAATAGCCCACTCAGTTAAGAAGGGGGATAAAACCTTTTATAGGTACATTAGGGAGCATAGAAAGTTTAAGGAAGGGATAGTAAAGATTAATAAAGGAGAGGGGAGGTGGGCAGAGGGAGACAGTGAAAAGACAGAGATACTGAATTAATACTTTTGCTCAGTGTTCACAAAAGAAGATGAGGAGGAGTTACCTAAACCAGACAATAGAAGCACTCTGGGTAGGGGGGTTGACACCAGTCCATTCACAGAAGAAAGAGTCCTGAAAGAACTCCTAAAACTCAAGGTGGACAAAGCAATGGGGCCTGATGGGATTCACCCTAGAATCCTAAAAGAGTTAAGGGAGGACCTCAGACACCACTAACCACACTTTTAACAAATCATGGGAAATGGGTGGTACCTGAGGACTGGAGGAGGGCAGATGTGATTCCCCTTCACAAAAGTGGGAGCAAGGCAGAAGCAGAAAACAACAGACCTGTTAGTTTGACCTCAGTGGTAAGGAAAATGATGGAATCACTTCTGAAAGAAAGAATTGTTGAGTACCTAGAGGCTAGCGGGGCACAGAACCCAAAGCAGCATGGATTTACAGCAGGAAGGTCATGTCAGACAAATCAAATTGATTTGTTTGACTCAGTGACCAAAGTAATAGACCAGTGAGGGGCTGTGGATATGGCCTACCTAGAATTTAGCAAGGTATTTGACACAGTCCCGCACTAAAGATTAATAATCAAGTTTGCTAGCCTGGGAGTGGGTCCCAGGGTGGTAGTCTGGGTGCAAACTGGCTACACTACAGGACACAGAAGGTAACAGTGAATGGAACACATTCTGAAAAAAGGGGGTTACTAGTGGAGTACCTCAGGGCTCAGTACTGTGTCCAGTCCTCTTTAACATCTTTATAAGTGACATTTGCAGAGGGTCTGGAAGGAAAGGTATGCCTCTTTGTGGATGACACAAAGATCTGTAACAGAGTTGACACACAAGAGGGGGTAGAAAAGATGAGAAGGGACTTGGCAAGGTTGGAGGAATGGTCTGACATATGACAACTTAGATTCAATGCAAAGAAGTGCAAAGTAATGCACCTGGGAAACAAAAATCCAGGAGAAGAGCACACAATAGCAGGGGAGGTACTAACAACAACAAAAATGGAAAGGGACCTGGGGGTAGTCATATCAGATGACTTAAAGTTGGTTAAGCAATGTGAAAAGTCAGTAAGGAGAGCCAGGGGGATACTGGGATGCATAGGAAGGGGCATCACAAGTAGAAAAAGGGAAGTGGTTATCCCTCTATACAAACAGTTGGTGAGACCCCATCTGGAGTACTGTGTGCAATTTTGGAGACCTCATCTACGCAAGGACATAGACAGGAAGGAAGCAGTTCAGAGGAGGGCAACTAAAATGGTGCAGGGTCATCAGCAGAAACCATATGAAGAGATACTGCGAGAGCTTAATATGTATACTCTTGATGAAAGGAGGGACAAGGGAGACATGATAGAAACTTTCAAGTACCTCAAGTGAATCCACTAAGTCCAGGAGGGTAGCATCTTTCAGAAAAAGATATTTGTAAGAACAAGGGGTCACAATTTAAAGATAGAGGGGGGACGGCTCAGGGGTAATGTAAGGAAATTTTTTTCATGGAGAGAGTAGTGGATACATGGAACTGCCTTCCTGAGGAGGTTTTTGGGTCTAAAACAGTGGGGAAATTCAAACATGCATGGGACAGACATAAGGCAATTATAGTGGGGGGTTGCAGGAAGTAGGCCGTTGGTTAACTAGAATCTGCAGCTTATCCAGTAGGTAGAGAAATGGGCAGACTGGGTGGGCCAAGTGGTCCTTATCGGCCATCAAAATCTATGTTTCTATGTTTCTTTACATCTCAGCATGGCATACTCTGCCAGTTCCCCAATTATCGTGTTGTATTTGGCTTGAAGTGATTCAGTTTGTTCCCATTCACTTATCGGGGCTTTTGGTGAGAGATGTTTTTCTAAATGCTTAATTTGTTCAAGGATGTATGATAGTTCATTGCATTTTACACTTGGTAGAGTTGCTATGAGTTATCCCCTTAGTGTGAATTTGAGAGCACTCCATAAAATGTCTAACTTTGGCATCGAGTGGGCATTTGTAGTTTGAAAATTAAGAATATAATCCTGAATAAGTCGGGTGTACTCCTCTGATTTCAATAATCGACTGTCAAGCCACCAAGTTCTGTCCTTGCAACTAGCAGGGAAGAAAATCTAAATGTAAAATGGTTGGGTGGTGGTCAGAGATTACCTTGGAGGTATAACAACACAGGAAAACTCCCCCTACAAGGTCCTTCCCCAGTAAAAAAAAAATCAATTCGGGAGGAGGAGGAGGAGCGATGGGGAGGGGGGTAGTAGAATGAGTATTCGTTCCTCCTAGGATTGAGTATCCTCCATCATCAATGAGGCCTAGGGAGTACATGAGGTCATGGAGGGTCCTCAATCCAAGAGAAGAAAGGTGATTATGAGGTCCAGACCTATCCAGAGGAGGTGAAAGGACAGTGTTCCAGTCCCCACCCAAAACCATGGGTATAGCAGACCAGTCAGCTAAAATGGTTACCAGGGAGGTAAAGAAGCTGGTGTCATCCAAGTTAGGTCCATAGACTGAGCCAAGAATGACTTCCACATGACTCAGCAGTGCTCCTTAAATACATATCAGCCTTGAGGGTCTGTAATTTCCTGCAGGAGCCTGAATGGGAGTTTACAAGCAATTAGAATAGCAACCCCCCTTTTATGAGAATCTAAACCAGAGCCAAAAACTTGTCCCACCCATGATCTGCGTAATAGCAAGACTTGTGTGCTAGGGAGGTGGATCTCTTGCAAGAAGGCCACATTAGTTTGCAAGGACTGCAGGTGAAGGAGAATTTTAGTCCTTTTCAAAGGTGACTGTGCCCCTTTAATATTCCAGGAACAGAAATTAACCTTGACCTTCTTGGTACAATGGGTATAGTGAGGCAAGCCCTGAAGTTTCACAGTATGCCCAGCACCTAAGAGACAGATAAAGCATAAGGATACCCTTACCAGCTGCAAATCCCACCCCAACCCCCTCCCCCACAACTGAAGTCCCATAAAATAATCATTCTGTTTCGATGGGAAGATCCTCACCCCCTATGGGGCCCCTTGAAAAGAGACATAGAACAACAGTTAAGAAGAAACCACACTTGAATAAGGGGTCCCCAACAGTACCAATAACAAATGCATGACTACTGTCATCAACAGTCACTCCGTCCCTCCCCCGCCCCATCATACCACTACATCATGTACAGCAGTTAAACAGACAACCAACAATATGCGAACAACTAGGGTTTGATTATACAAGTATCCAACCAGGGTGGCTCACTGTTGAAATGTGCGAGAGAGGCCAGTAAGTGAGAGACCTGTGGAGGGGAAAAAAAAACTGGGGGGGGATAGGATAACCAAAAATGGAATGGAGACCAAGTAATAAGAGGTCTTTAAATTCCAGGAGGCAGTTTTTGTAATTCTTCCAGTTCTGTGGCTCATCACTGGAGTGTAGAAATCCAAAGCTGCTAACTCCTTGGAGCCCTTACAGAAGTGGGAACGTGTGCGCCATCTAGAGGGAAAGCAGCAAACGTGTGCACGCTCGTGAAGAGGCCACATGTACACCTTTATGCAAAACTGCGATCGTGTGCATATTTGCACTGTAATTATATACGCATCTCCAAGAGGAAAACTACATTGGTGTGCATGGGACAGGGACAGTCGTGCAATTGCATATTTGGGAGTGATGCAGACTGATCCAGGTAACGGGCCAGAGTCCTCACATGTTTCAGAGAACAAAATAAATGGGATCATGTGGTTTAGCCTTGCTGGGGGAGAGTTCCATCAGTTGGTTTTCCACTGGCGCAGCTATGGACTGAGGGAGGCCTAGATTGCTGCACAAGGGTCCTGGGGAGATAAGGAGTAGCAGAAGGTCCAGCCAGTGCAGTGGGAGTACTCGAGACTCCACTGTGTGGAGAGGAGGAGAAAACTTCCAAAAAAAGCACACAGGTCAGTCTCAAACAGGCAGTAGATCAGCATTTAAAGTAGAGACATATCCCATGTAAGCTGGGCCAGGACTACACATCCCTCAGTGGGAACGGGCATCAATGAGCAGCAAATAGGTCAGGGAACAGTCCAGGCAGCTCTGACTTCAATTGAGTTGCACTCACAAAGGTAGACCAAGAGTTGTTGCAGAGGACTGAGAGACAGGCTGGATATAACATTTTAAATTTTATGCCGGCAGCTATGAGCTTGGTAACAGCTGCATGGTACTCCGCTGTTTTCCATCTAGTGTCAGCTGGTAAATATTGGGCTACACGGAGAAGGGAGGTCTCCCGTTTCATTTCTTACAGCTCTCTTGTTTTAGTCAGGATGTGCTGATGGTCCAAGTAGTTTAGTAGTGAAGAACAAAGAGCCTAGTGCTAGATCCTGGAGGGGGCCTTGGTTGCAACGAGTAGTGTGCCCTTTCAACTATGTAGAAAGCACTACAGGGAGGGGACCCCACTAATTTAACTCACTGTCTCCTAGCAGATGCCTGTAGTCATCAGTAAAATACACTGGTGTGTCCTGAGGATGTCTGCAGAAGTCGGCTACTGACTCCCAGTGTGCCCTTGCAATGTCTGGAGAAGTCACTTATATATTTAAATATATAGTGTAACAGAATATAATATATATTTGACTGCATAGAACCGTTGGAAAGGTAATTTTATGCTGAACAACTTTGTCACTGATATTTTGTGCATATCATGTATACTTTAGGAGTTATTTGTATTTGTTTATGATATGGTGTGTATGGTTTATGTTGCCTGTTTTAGTGAAAAAATATTTTTTTTTGCTGTTTCAACCAGCTTAAAAAAAACAAAATTACATATTATTATTTGCATACCACCATTGGGAAGGTAATTTTGTGCTGAACAACTCTGCCACTGATATTTTGTGTATATCATGCATACTTTAGGAGTTATTCACATTTGTTAATGGTATGGTGTGTATGGCTGACATGTTTTCCATCAAAATTCACCTAAGCAGCTTGAATAAAATTCACTTTTTTGGCACTTCAGCAGGTATAAAATAAAAACCATATTGATTACAACTGGTTGCATAGCATCATTGGAAATGCATTTTTGTGCCCATCAACTTTCATGCTGATACTTTGTGTGTATCATGTATACTTTTGTAGTTATACGCATTTTTAATGATATGGTGTGTGTGGTTGAGATTCATCCCTCAAATCTCACCAAAGCACCTTGTCTAAAATGGGGAAAAATTATGTTTTATAGTAAAAAGATATATTTTTTTAACAAACATAATGTTAAAACACCATCTAATGTCTGTATGCTTAATTTGGTGTTAATATTTTACATATTTTCAACAAAAAAGGCTTATGTTGCCCTTTTTTACTGAAAAAAATATTTGGTTTGCTCTTTCAACCAGCATAGAAAAAAAAAAAATTACTTATTATTACATGCATGACACCATTGGAAAGGCAATTTTGTGCTGAATAACTCTGCCTCTCACACTTTGTGTCTAGCATGTGCAGTTATTGAACTATTAGCATTTGTTTGCAACATGCTGACTATGGCTTGATTTTGCTTAGAAAGGCCCAGGATTCACTGTTAAAAGTATACAGGAGATTCTGGAAGCAAGTGGTGTAATCACAGAGTGAGCCTGTGGAGGCAATGAGTTAAGAAGCAATTTTGAGGCCAAAAGAACTGGTGAACTCCCTTCTGCTTCCTCTGGAAGGCTGAAAATCACCAGGTTGTTTCTCCGGCTTCCGCCTTCCAGATTTTTGAGTTTCAGTTCCATTTTTACTAAACGTTGCTGGAGATTAGTGAGCTCAGGACCCACTCTCTTCTGCCAGGTCTCTAGAGATGAGGTATGGGTGGACACATCAGCAATTTGTTTGAAGGAATACTTTAGGTCACTTTTAATGGTTTTGAGGTCTGATGCAAAATCTGTGAAGGTGCTCTTAAGTGGTGCTAGTTTGGCTAAGAATTTATATTTAATGAGCAGTAAGGCTGTTAGCTGACTGAGACTTGTCCAGGGAAGGCACCTGGTTCTTGGTCTTTTTGCTATGCTTTTCTGGCATCTGGGGTTGCATGCCTGAGGGCAAGGCCTGCCGCATCCCGGTGTCCATTAGCGATGCTGTTGACGCAATCTGAGCTTTTATCAGAACCAGTTGCCACAGGGGTAGTTCACAAGGCCATCTGAGTAAGCAATTTGGCTTGGAAGGCAGTCAAAATTGTTTATTTTTAGCAAAAATCTGAGTCTGGAGAGGGAGCAAGAGAGGTATGAGGTTCTCAGAGGAGAGGCATCACGTGATCCTGTGCTTTAGATTTGTTGTGTGTTTCGGCAGGCAACAGTTCACACTTGTGGTATTTATTACCCATTGAGGAAAACTGCAGCATGGCTAATAGAATTTAAAATAATTAAGTGAAAAACAGAAACAAATGATATCTAACTTAACTACATAAGAAAAACACAGCCAGAAATGGGTGATTGGGCAGGTGGGCAGGGGGTTAGGGATGGAGAAGTGCACAACTCTGTTTTTTTTATTTCATTTTTTTAAACAATATACTATATGAAATAGTATATGGGCAACCATACACAACAAGGCATGTGTTTCCATATCGAGGCTGAGATGACATCAGAGAACTCTTGAGCTTTGATCTCATGGTCCCTATGATGTCATCTCAACCCCTCAATGGAAACACAGCCTTGCTGTGTATGGGTGCTTGTACATTATTCTATATGTATAAATATATCTGTATACCCCTCTGGGTTACAATCCTCTCCACATCCCTGGTTATACTGCCAGCTGCCATATGAAAAGCTACAGAGAGTGTGCATCCTATGTACTGTACAAGGCATGCCCTGTACTCTACATAGGATGTGAGCTCTCTGTGGCTTTGCATATGGTGGCCAACCAAGGAGGTGTGAGGAGGGCTGTGCTAGTCACCACATGGACTCCTGAAGCACCAAGGATTCAGGTAAGGGGGGTTGGGGAGGTGGTTGGTGCCACCATGCGGTGGGGCACTAGACACTAGAGATTATTGCATTGCAACAGTGGTATCAGTGATTGGAGGGGGTACCAGGACACACAAGAGAACAGTTGTTTTTTTTCTGCTCTGTACCTTGCAGTATGTGAACAGCATAAGCATAGGACTAGCTGTTGTTTGTGTTATGGGTCCATGGATCAGTGACCGGGGGAACACTGGACACCAGGGACATCTGTTACCTTTGACAGGAAGGGACCAGAGGAGTGATTGGGACACTGGGTACCAGGGAGACTAGATTTGTTAAGCTGACCAGCAATCAGAGGGGGTACCACTAGGCACTATGGATAATTTACTTGGTCATGGGGACAGCAATCAGAGAGATGGGAACCTCTAGGCACCAGGGACAACTTACTTGGGGATGGGGATGGCAATCAGAGGGGGGAACCACTGGGCACTAGGGATGCATTACTTTCATGTCAGGCCAGTAATTGGAAGGTAGGAGGGACCACAGGGCACCAGGGACATCTTTGGCTGGTGAGACTGGTGTGGGCACTTCCCGTACTGTTGGTCACCACCTGGGCCTTGCACCCCATTAAGAAGGGTTTTCAATAGTGGTAATTTGCACCCATTTGTGTTGGAATTACCACTGGTGCAAACCTCTGACTATACCACTGCACCCATATGCTGGGATGGGTCCCTTCCTTTGCATAGGCGCAGCAGTATTTTATGGCTTGGCCACTAATGGGGTTTGCTGGAACTATTGGAGTGTCTGAAAACAGACCTCACTCACACACCTGGCACAATTTGCATGGGAAACACCTGTTTGTACCAGCACAAACATTTGAACATCAGGCACCAGGAGTTTTATCTTTTTGTTTATCCATTTTGGCTTGATCCCTGAGTGGTTGTATTTTTTAACATGCAGGATGTGTTTTTTACTAATGTCTAGGGTGGTATGCTGACCATGGGCCTTCTGTATCTTAATTTTGTAGAGCAGAACTCTAGTATATGCATTCTAGGTCTGTGTGAATTGCACTACTGTACGCTTTGTAATAGAAAAATGTTTCTGTTGATCTTTATATATTGGGGTGTGCAATATTTATATTAAAGGAGTCTATGTTATGGTCACTGTTTCCCAGGGGTTGGTCAGTGCAGACATTTAGATGACATTGAATCTTATTGGTGTGCTGGTGCTAGGCAACATACAGTGGCTTCAAAATTAGAAAAAGAATGCTTGAAATTGATTCCACAAATCACAGGGAGTATATATATTATGGTATCCCAACAAAGAAGCAGAGTATACACAGCGGGTAAATTAGGGTGGAGAAAAGAGGGCTAAGTGTATCTTACTGGATCTGGCTTTGAAGTTAAATGGCTCGGCAGGTAGCACAGTCACCTCTGAGCCCGGGAGATCAGAAGGCTGTTGGTTCTATCCCCACACCAGGCACTTGGGTTAATATCCCAATACTGACACTTCAATGCAGCATGAGGGGGGTGCTGCACTCCTGAAGTGCCATCTTTCGGATGAGATGTTAAACCAAGGTCCCATCTACCTGCTCTGGTCGTAGTTCAGGTGGATGTTAAAGATCCCATGGCACTTCTCAAAAAGAGTAAGGGAAATTTTTATTGAAACAGAGATACGGAAGTACAATATCACAAAATCACAAAGAGGTTTGTCCACACATACAAATTAAAAAAAAGAATTACGCATACATTCCTTTCAGAAACATTTCAGGTTATAGGAATATCATTGTCTGTTATCCAGGGCAGACCTTTCCAAAGTTCTAATAGTTCTTCCATCGAGAATTTATTTTTCTCCTCTTTATATAACATTTTGTGGTCCTGCTCCACTTTATTTAATAATTCTATATCAGTTCCCTCTTTTTGCTGAAGGATAAAGAAACATCTGTTCATCCAGATATGCCATTTAAAAACAGTGACAATAACTCTGAGTGTGCTTATATTCCATTTCCTCCAATGTCTATTAAACACCCCATAGATCAGATTCTCATATGATATTGTAAGAAAAATCAGTTCATGCCATTTCTATGCTACATACTTCCAAAATTCAGAGATAAAAGAGCACTGAAAAAACAAATGACTCATAGTTTCTTCTTTTTGAATACATTGTCTTCTACTACAGAGCCTTTCATGTTGCTGTTTGTGGTTGTGGTTTGATTTAGCATTTATCCTCTCGTGGCTGGACAACCAATGTAAATTCCACATGTGTGTCGGTATTCTGTTGTTACTTAAAAGCTTTTTAAGAGGTTACAAATGTTGTGGTGGACATTTATAAAAAAACTGTGTCTACTGGACATATAGTATTAAGTAAATGAAAATACAACTGTTTTCTTTGTAAGGTAATTACATTTTGACTTGATAGTTTCCACTGCTTTAAACACAAAAAATGTTTCCCTTAGATAACTAGGTATCACTGCTGATTTCTTTATTATAGTGAGTTTGTTTATTTCCCATTGCCTCAGCCAAGCATGACATCCTGCATAAAGCAGGGGCTCCCATCCTAAGTTCCTGTTAATCAGTAAAGGTCCTATGTTTTTTGTAATAAATATGCTATTGAAAAAAAGTATTGGGTTTGACATATTTACTCCTCCCTGTTTTATTGGAAGATACAAAACATTCCTTTTTATAGGGTTCAGACAGCTTTTCTAGAAGGCTTGAAAAAAGAGACTCAGTAAAGTGGTTTCATATTTCTTTGGAGGGGGGAAAATATAATTAATATACACAAATATTGGTATTAAATATGTTTTGATCAGATACACCCTTTTCCTCTTGCCCAGCTTCCACCTATTCCACTGTAGCGCCATCTGCCTTCCTATATTAATTTTAGTGTCCCAGTTTAATTCATCCGTAGCGCCTGGACTAAACTGAACCCCTAAAATCGTGACTGGATCAGGTGCTATCCAAATTCCATTTATATTTGAGCTATAATTTAATGTGTAATCTAGCCATTGCCCTGTACATTTTTGAAGATTCAGTGTTGCCCCTGATACTCTTCCAAAACTTTCACATAGGTTATTTACTTTTCTAACAGAGTTTTTATTTCTCACTATTATATTCATATAATCTGCATGAGCTAAAACCTTATGCAGATGGGCCTGTTCTGATATTTGTAAATGCAAGGCAGTATTAATTTTTCTTAATAATGGGTCAATTAAAAAAATGTATAAGAAAGGGCTGAAAGGGCAACCCTGCCTTACCCTTCTTTGTAGTTGTATCATAGGTCCTCACCAGCCATGTATAAGTAATTGTGGCTGTATGATAAATACTTTTCACCCAATTTATACATTTATTTGGAACTTTATAATAAGACGATGTTTTCCATAAGAAGTCATGATTCACTAAATTTAAAGCTTTCCTCTGGTGCAATGACACCAGAACCCCATCTAAAAACCCCAAAAGTATGATACACTCCTTCCTGGTATTCAGCAAGCCTAAGCTGGAGAAATCACTTATTTTGCTATTAGTAATAGTCTTTTAGCTAGGATTTTAGTCAATATCTTGACATCTGTGTTAAGGAGACTAATAGGCCTCCAGTTCTGTAGCTGTGTCTTGTCCCCTTTTTTTGTGCAGATAAATTAAAGTCCCTTTGTTGATATTATGTGGTATATTATCATTTATTAACAAACTGTTATATGTCATAGTAAATTCTAGTAATAAATCTTTACTTAATATTTTTAGATGTCATTAGGAAGCCCATCAGAGCCAGGAGATTTTCCTTTTGCCAGGAATATAATTGCTTCCTGCACTTCCTCTTGTTGGATTGATAGTGCAACTCAGGTTAAAATGTCATCACTAACTATAGATGAATGGGCGTTATCTAAGAAATCCTCTAGAAAGATACGTTCTGACTGTAAGAAAGAATAGAGATTATTTGTGTATTCTATAACAATCCTTATGATATCATTTTTGGTAGTAACAATCTGATTGTTTGCATCCCTTAAGCTGGTCGTATAATTTTCAATATCTATGAGTAACAGTTTTCAAAGGGGCATACTATTTCTTTTGACCCTTGCATCCCAAATGTTTGTTGATGAAGTAAAGCTTTCAATTTAAGGGTATGAAAAGTCATTAATTCTTTCTTAATATTACTAATTTGTGTTGATGAATTTTGTCCAGTTTCATAAGATAAGGACAACAGTTATTGCAATAATTTTCTGTTTTTAAGATATATTAGGTATTGCTTATTACTCTGGAATTTGCTTAAATGCCTCAATTGTTTATTTAAATCAAGGATGGAAATGAGAAAGGAAAAGTGTGGCCCACTGGGATTTGAACCTCAGATCTCTGGTATGCCATTCCAGCACTCTAACCATTAATCTACGCGCTCACTGGTCAAAGCATCTGAGGCATTTCCTTCATAGCCACACACTTCTTTCTCTAGTGTTGCATGATTATGCAACTAGGAACCAATTAAGAAATACAACTTCTCTCAGTGCAGTTTAACCCCTGCAATGTATACATATTTTTCTAAATCAAGGATGGAAATGAGAAAGGAAAAGTAATAGTTTTTGTAATTCTTCTTCAGTATCTTCCCACCACATAATGGGATCATCAGATAGAAAGTATACAGAGTTTCTTGCTTGTATCAAGTCCTGAAGAGTTAAAGAAATGAAATGGTCAGACAGCAAGCACACATTAAATTTCCATATACCAGATCCCCTCATAAAGGAAAATTATTTTCCTATTTGAATATATAATAATCCATGATCTGTGAATTCAACAGGTTGTACAGTAGCTGAAACCATACTTAAACTTACAGAGATAAAAAAAAAAAGTCTATCCAAGTGGCTAGACGTCCTTTATAAAATGTGGGTGTGTGTTTTTTATTATGAAAAAAATATCTATCCCTAAGTCTGGCTTTTGTGATTACATACTGTGAAGTGTTTGAATCACAGTAGATCTTAGTCATTTTTGTACTAAAGCTTTTATCTTGCAGTGATAAAGAGCAGTTAAAGTCACCTGCAAAAATTACTTGATGCGTTGTATATAAAAAGGTTGTATCTGTTTCAAAATATCAACTCTAGCTGACTTAGATTGAGGCGCATATAGGTTAATCAATCTATAAACTATATGTGAAATACAAACATCGAGAGTTAAGACCCTGCCAGGTACTAAATCAATTAATTTTAGAACTGAAACTTCAGGAATTTTAAATAATATTCCAACCCCAGAACAGGGTTCCTGTCCTACGAACCAAAAGGAGAGTGGCCCAAAGGACCGGGCTCTAGAAGCCGTCTGTGTTTCCTTTATAGTATGTAACCTGACATCTTGTAAAAAGAGGATACCCAGCTGAAAACTTGTCAGAATTATACTGTTAACATTGACAGTATACAGGAAAAAGGGGGCAGACATTTTAGTTTATAAGCTTCATTTATTCTTCCCCCTTCTTGTATTATGTTCTTCATGTTTTGTTTTCATTTTAGCTTTCCACTTTTCCAGGCCAATAGGCAATGCCTGTAACTCTGTGTCTGTGGTACATTCAGGGGGAGAAGAGACAACAGAAGAAGTATCAGACTCTTCAGCTGAATGGTCAGATGAATCCTGCAAAATCTCAAATTTGTTGGCTAACGTGATACTATCCTCTTTTTGGGTAGCTTGGCGTGTGCCTCCCTTTGCTTTCTACTAAAGGAAAGGTAGCTCAAATTCAGGCCCAGGCATGGGAGGTGGGGGCATAGCATTATTTTCAGGGGGAGTAACTATCTCTGATGGGGGATCTACTGAGGAACCACTTGCAGTCTCCATTAAAGGAGGCTGTTGATCTGAGGTAGATAAGGATTCCTCAGGGGTGGGTGAGAACTCTGGAAGTACCACCTTGCTATGAGAGTCACTAGAGACAAGACCTTGGGGGAATGGGAGGGGGGCACTAGGCCCTGGATTCCCCTGCTGTTTTGTACATCCCAGTTTATTTTTCTGGGTAAGTGTAATGAACAGTCTCTGCTGTTCACTGTCTGCTTGGTCTAAGGTGTTATGAGTTTCCCATTGGCAGTTTTGAAAAGTGTGACCTGTTTCCTCACACAAAATACATCTACACTCATTGATACATTGAGATCCAGGGTGTTCCAGTTCCCCACAAATAGAACATTTGACTTTGTCACAAATGCTGCTAAGGAGAGAGGTGGATCCACATTTGTAGCAAGTTTTAGGCTGTCCAGGATAGAAAAGCACTCCTCTATCCTGACTTAGAAAAAAAAGAGTTTGGTAAATGACAAATACCAGTATCAGTTTTTTTTTAATATAACCTTCACCCTCCATCCCCCAGTCCATATGTTCTCATAGTCCATGATAACCTCCAGGTCTTCAATAATGGTAGATTTTTGGTTTTGCCAATATACTGGGTCATGCATACTCACTCCTTCATTTCTAAATATAACAGTTTCAGCCTTTTGTGCTGGTTTAATTAAAGGTATCACTAAGAAAGGAAACCATAATGGGTTTTCTTCAAGCAGTTATATTTGATCCAAAATTTGTAGAGTGCTTTTAACGTTTTGAAGCCGACAACAAAAGTTGTTTCGCCTGATACATGAATAAGAAACAAATATGCCCTGTATGGTATCATGCACTTCACACACTGAGATGTGGAGCAGCTTTTTGTTCACTGTGACTCAGTTTTTTGATTCTGTGGTTGTTTACAGATATTTTTTTGCTCCATGTCAGAGCTGAATAGACATTACACCATAGGTGGAGCCATCTGTCATTTCATTAACATCTTAGCTTAAATGCCACTAGTCAGGGTTGTCCGATGATATAGCAGTAGCACGTCTGATGCTATCATGATGGTAACCCCGGTTTGGGAGTTGACATAGGCACTCAGGTGGGTGGTCAAGGCTGGGAGATAATGTTGGTGATAACAACACTTTCCAGCCCAGGGAAGGGATGGCACCTTTCCTGGTATTACAAGGGAGCTTGCAATCCTCCCAGGAAAATTGCAGCAGCATCTGAGGCTCACAGTTTTGTGCTGCACCATCTAGTGGATAGAGGATGGAGAAAGGGAAGGACAGAAACAGAAGCAAAAACGAAATTCCCATCTTAATAGCAGAGCTGTTACACTAGGGAACCATGCTACTGAACCTACTGCCAAGATACGGTCGGGTCCAGAAAGTTTGAGGCTGGGCAGTTGCTGGCACCTGAGGATGGATGAACTGAGATTAGTTGGGGCATGAAACATATATAGAGAAATCAAGTGTCACTAGTGGTCTTGCAGATGGCCTCATGATAAGGCCACGCCAACTGCCCCGGTTCATGTCCTGAGTGTGGGTTATTATACATTTTGTAGCTGAAACTGAAGGACACCAAGAACAATGTCTTCCTGCTTCAGGAGAGATGGGTGGTGTTTTCTGTCCTGCCTCCCGGTAGAACAGGGAGAGTCATGTGTATAGATTGGGGTTTGAAATCCTGCCACTGATGTGATGCAAGGCGTTGACATATCATGCATCAAAATTTCAGTTCTGTGCTGCTAATGAGTGTCTTTCCTAGTGTGTTGGGGTTGTAGTCCCAGTCTACTTGCAACTGTCCAGGACACTATCATGCTTCAGTCCCATTTAGGGATGAAAAGCAGGCAAAACAATGGTGGCCCCCAGGTGGCTAACACCACTATTCTCATTCCTTCCAGCTGCATCATGTAGACATCAGGGCACCTCCCCCCCTTCACTGGTTGAAAATGTTTCTGATGACTCTTGTCTTGTCCGACCCCACCCAGACAGGAAAATGCAGGACAGCATATGACAGCACAAACAGTGGGCATCTGAGAGCCAGTGATAACTTTGCTAGTAGGTGTGGAATATAGAAATAGAACACAACAATCAAAATGTGAATAACAAGCTGGTTTACACACAGTAGTGGTTCTGTGACATCATTAGGCACGAAAGTGAAACTGGAGTCTCACGTAACTTATGCCACTGCACTCACAAGGTTTGTGGACTTGTGAGTTCTTCACATTTTTTTTTTGTAATAATATGTTGGATGACATGTTTTACCAATTAATTTTTGTAGAATACAGTTTTCTGAGCCATAAGTACACAATGGCTGCAGGATGGAGGGAGCAGTCAGGCATGTTGGCATAGATGTGAAGCAGTGAAGTGCCACAATCCATAGACTAAAGAAACTGACAGTGTTCTGTGAAGTCAAATAATCCTATCTTAGGTAAAACAAGATTTGCTAATCAAGATAGCAAAAGTGAGGACACGGCAGCACAAGAGACAAGTTTGCTTCAGGTTTGTAAATTGAGTAATAGAATTAAATTTTATCCGCCTAAGACACTTGAGGGGAGGATAGTGCTGCCTTACTCTGCCATAATGCTGCCATAGAAGTTCACATTGGCTCTTAAGTTCTCTCCTTACTAATAGTAAAGTAAGTTCGTACCCCAATAAACAGTATTGTGTAGTACAGTCTATCGGAGACGGTTGTGATAAGTTAGCAGACTAGCAAGAACAACCCTCTAGGATGCTATATCTACTCACCTCCATACTGTGACTACATTCCTCTCTAACCTTGGACATGCAAGCTGCATTTGTGTCCCTAAAGGCATGGACAGCAGAATGGCAGTCAATAACAATAACAGATTTAAACAGCAAAACACAGTTTTAATTATTACCAGTACTGCTGCAACAGAAAGTAGGTCAAGTTAGCACAGACCTTCCCACACATTGGAACCTAAATGATTACCCTACAAGGTGGGGTTCAAACTATCAGTTAGCATTCAATCTCTCTTACTTACTTAGGTCATATGAAGGCACAGCTGGTCTTAGCCTCATGATGTAGGTGTGCTATGGCAGAAATATATATACCCACTGTCTGTCTGTCTCTCTCCCTCTCTCTCTCTCTCTCCCTCCCTCCCTTCCTCTCGCGCTCTCTCTCTCCAGTAGTCCAGTAATGCCTGCCAGGATGCAATGCAGTAATGCTGCAGTATAACACAAAATGCTGCACTACACTGCAAGGAACAGTGTAATCCAATGGAAATTAAGCCCTTTTGTCATACTTTACCTTGTGACTATATATGCATGTGTGTGTATATGTATGTATGTATATATATATATATATATATATATATAATAGTGGCATGGCCACTTCTATGTTAAACCCAACATTTTGCAGTTTAATAACTTTGCTACCATATGACAGATTTACTTGAAATTTTGCATGCAGATTGGAGCACCATAGATCTCTGGATCTGGCAAGATACTTTACAGTCAGATGAGGAGTTGCAAAGCTGCAGAGCTCAAAGAACACACACAAAAAAGGGTTTTTGCATTTTTTTTGCTCTGGGTTACAGCCTACACGGTTTGTCCGTCTGGTTTGAAATCTTCAGGGAAGGTGCGGTCTAGGTTACTGATGTACTTTTTGAAGATTTCGTGAATAAATATTAATCAGGTCAAAAATTATTCAATTTTTAATTTTCAAGTTATAGTCAATGGGAAAAAATATATATGCCCCTTCAAAGCTGTCACCACTACATTTTTCTGTCACAAATGGCCCCTTTGCTATCGTGCAGTGGCCATCTTGTTTTCAGTTAATGAGAGAAAAAAATGTCTGGCGTTTAAATTTGGGACCCCTAGGTCAACACTGATAGTTGCATTTACCTACTCGGGCCCTGAGGATCACAGCACTATAGTTTGTTTGGGTGGGGGAACCCCAGAAATGCCTTTTCCATGATCAGCACCTCCATAGTGTCACAAATTGTGACAGAATGGATGCAACATGTTTGCAAATCATGAAAGTGTCATGCCCATTCTTTCACAAATTTTTGTGAAACTGTCACAATTTTTGACACTACTGCACCTAAAAAAGCAATTCTTTGCCACCTCACTGCATCAAAATGATTGGGGCTTTTGGGCTGGAATTTGCAGGGTGGTGAACCCTGGTCCCATAGATGTACATTTTGGTCTTTTGGTCCAGCTTTCTGAAGTTGCAAAATTTCCCAAAGGATAACATTGTGGTACCTGCAGTGACTTTCAGTGCCCGTATCTTGAAAACAATTTGAGATACAGAGTTTTCATTGCCCACTGCTTAGTCCACTTTTAGGCATGGAAGTTTCAAAGTCATAGATTACAACTGCAGTGGAGTTTTTTTCATAGTTGCTATAGTTACTGAGATACTGCCAAATAAGAGTTACAAGGGTTCCTTTTCAATACAGTGGAGCTGCTGTATGGCTGCTTACTAATGTGTAAGTGGAAGTGCAGGGACCAGAGGGCCTGTGCTCCCACATTCACATTCCATTACACAAAAAATGGGCAATGAGAAGGGAGCGCAGTGCCCAGAGGGCCCATGCACCCACAACCACATACCAGTTGCTAGTCACATTACACTTTCTCAAAAAGAAGGGAAATTCATTGCAAAAAACTTAATTAATGCAATAGATAGAGTTGATAGCACAGCAACAAAAGTATGGAAATGTCATGTTAGGGTTACACCCCTACCACTCCACCCCCACCCTACACACACCAACAGACATCGGGGTGTGCCATGGGAGTTGTTAGGCCTAACTCTCACCCCATTCTCCTATGCTATAGCATGAAAGCTTATTTGCACATGGAATGGGGTACGAGTTAGGCCTAACAACCCCATGACACACCCCAGTGGTAGGGGTGTAATCCTACCATGACATTTCCATATTTTTGTCACTGTGCTATCAACCCTAACTGATGCATTAACAAAGTTTTTTGCAATGAATATACTCTATATAATACCTGCACGGTAGGGAAGGTATAGTTAGGGTTGCATGGCCACTTCTAAGTTAAATACAAAATGTACACTTTAATAACTTTGCAACCTTTCATCCAATTTACCTACAATTTGGTATGCATAGTGTTGCTCCACAGATCTCTGAATCTGGAAATTTACATTCCAGTTGGACTTGTGGTTGCGGAACTATGGAACATTGAATTGTGTGGAAAATCTTAAACTTTTGTGAATTCTTTGCTCGTCTCCACAGCCTGAATGGTTTGTCTGTCTGGCCTGAAATTTTTAGGTTATATGGAGACTGGGACAGGGAAGTACCGTTTGAAGGTTTGGTGAAAAAATATTAATCTGTTGTAAAATTATTACACTTTAAAGTTTCCCATTATATCCTATTAGAAAAAGTATATGTTCCATGTGACAGAGACAGATTCATCCGTGACAACACGTTTTACTGTCACATATGCCTTCTGTACTGTCGTGCTGCTGCCATCTTGTTTTTGGTTAGCGGTGAAGAAAAAACATAATAGTTTAAAAACTATTTCCCCTAGGTAAACATCAACTGTTGTGTTTACCTGCACGGGGTCCTAAGAACAACATCCATGCATCAAAATTTAAAAAAAACACCCGGAAATATGTTTATTTTGATCTGGCCATTTGTAGTGTTACAATTTGTGACAGTACAAGCATGAAACTTTCACAAATTTCCAAAAGTGTTATGCCGTACTTTCACAATTTGCGACATACTTTTGCAATTTGCAACAGTACAATCTCCAAAACCATAGTTTATTTGCCACCTCACTGCCACTACTTGGTTTGGACTTTTGGGCTACAAATTTTTGGATGGTAAGTCGTTGTACCACAGATGTGACTTTTTATGGTTTGGTGAAAACAGTTACATCAGTTCCATAGTTACAGTACTCCAAAGTTGTGAATTTGTCCCATAGGATAACATTGTGGTGTCCTTCAAAACCACTGTTTCTATGCCACCTCACTGCCACTACATGATTTGGACTTTGTAGCTGAAATTTGCAGGTTGGCAAGCCCTTACACCACAGATGTGACTTTTGCCAGTTTGGTGCAAACATTTACACTGCTTCCAGAGTTACAGCACTCCAAAGTTGCAAATTTTCCCATAGGATAATATGTGGTGGCTGCTACGCCTTTCAGGCCTATATCTCAAAAATAGTTTGAGGCACAGATTTTTCACTACATGCAGCTTAGTATACCTCATGTATTAAGCATGCATAGAGGTGGATAGGTCATGAATACAACTGCAAAATATTTTTTTTTCCACAGTTTCTATGGTTATTGAGATATTGCCAAATAAGCATTACAAGGGTTACTCGGAATGCCTCTAGTCCTCTGCTATGTGTCTGTACTTGTGAGGTGGGAGCACATGGCCCAGAGGGCTCACACTCCCACCTATACATACTATTTATGCTAAACTGGGAGCACTGGGCCCTCCAATGCTATGCCTCTACTCTCATGGGTGGGTGAGAGCACAGGGCCCAGAGGGCCCGCACTCCCATCTAAGGTTACAATTATGCAAAACTAAAAGCACAGGGCCTCATGCTCCATATTTCTATACTGATGGGTAGGTGGGAGTACAGGGCCCAGTGGGCCCATGCTCCCACACATGGATACCATCTTGCAATACTGGGACCAAAGGGCCCTCAGGCGTTATGTCTCTGCACTTATGGGTGGGTGGGAGCATGGGGCCCAGAGGGCCAGCACTCCCTAATATGCATCCTGTTATACAAAACTGGGAGCACAGGGCTCTCCTGCACTATGCTACTTCACTGATGGGTGGGTGGGAGTGCAGGGCTAGGAGAGCCACGGTCCCACCAACAGATACTATATGAATAACATTTCACATTTTCAAACAGAAGGGAAAGTCATTGCAAAAAACTCCATTAATGCATCAGTCAGGGTTGACTCCACATCAACAAAAGTCTGGAAATTCAATGTTAGGATTACCAATCATACCCCCCCCAAACACCCCACCATTCACAGACCAACAGGCACCAGGGTGTGCTTTGGGGTTGTCAGGCCTATCTCTCACCCCATTCTCCTATACTGTACCATCTCAGCTTGCTTACATTTGGAATAGGATAAGAGGTAGGCTTCCTTGGCTATTACACAAAGGGGGACGATCCAGGCATCACATTATCTTTTGGGTAGCAGTATAAAACCTGATTTGGCCTTCTCCCTACAGGAAATGCAACAGCCTGGCTGAAAATCTCTGCAGACTCTGGTATTCTTCCTATCCTTCCAGGTCCCTTACAGGCCCCTTTTTTTTGATCTGGTTGCTCAACCCCTTAGCAATAACAGTTTGTCACAGATTATTAGTACTGTCCAACAATTCACATGCAATTATAGAAATGTCACTCAGACTGAGTTTATTTAGAAAAACAAATGTTTTACTAAAATACTTAAATAATAATCATACAGTTACAACTAAAAAAGCACTAATTTTGTCACAGAATACAGACAAAAATGGGAAAATATACTTAGAAACACACTATGACTGATAGCTGAAGTCTACCTGATATTCATAGAAACTTGAAGTAAAGAACAATGAATGAAAGTTCAGTTTCATTGCTCATGGTAACAGTTTTGTTTCCTTGAGTGTTAGGCGAAGTCCAAATGTAAGTGTGTGAGCAAAAGCCCCTGAGCTGGGGCTTTAAATATCTTCTGTAACTTGCAGTATCATTAATTGTCCCAATTCTAAAAAAAAAACTGGTCTATTTCCCAGAGCAATTACTCCATTTGGCCAGGAGATGCCACTGTTCTGCTGTTTCCAAAATCCCAACACACTTTTCTAGCTGCCTGGTGATGTCACCCAGCCTTACATTTATAACACCTGCAAGTAGGATCTCACACAGGTGTGCTGGGGAGGATGTTCCTGTTTTTTTCTTTCAACTCATCAGCGGCAATACCATGGCAGTTTCCTTGGATCACGGCATCCTGCTTTTGAAGTGAAAGAGGGCTAGCTCCTGGACATTTTACTTACCTCTGTTTCCCTTGGTTAGTTAACTATGGGAAATACCCATTGATCAGCTATCCACACGCTTTTTGACAAGTGCTTTTCAGTTTCCATCAGGTCAAAGAAAGGTCACACTTTTAAAAAAATCCAGTCTATGTCCCCTTGAATTAACACTGGCCTTCTTGTGGCATATAAATATACACAGAATTATATCATATATATATATATCAGAATTATATCTACAAATAAGGACTGGCCATTGGGTAGCTCACCACAGTCCAAACTCCCTGTATGAAGGGGATCAATACATGCTCATTCATCCTGCACTGCACCTCCATTGCCACTACAGACCAGCTGTGTAGACAAATAGCTAAATCCTCCATTGCCTCTATGGGATAAATGGGCATATAGTGAGAATAAAAGTGATAGTCTCAGTCTAGCTCTGGCCACCCTCAAGATATCGAAAAAATTTGCCAAAATATACAGTATCCTGAAAAGCTTTGCATCAATGTATTTATACCTATCTACTGTATATCTGTATCTGTATCTATATCTGCTTCTGTATATATATATATATATATATATATATATATATATATATTTATATACAGTATATATATATAGCTATACCTATATCTATATCCATATCTATACCTATACATAAAATACATGGTTGACTCTATTCCCCATAGGAGCCATTATCATATATTTCCCTGTACACCTCACCAATTATAAATGTATACCTTCAGTGGTATACTTAGGGTTTCTGTTTTTCAGTGCTTATTTCTTTTTTAAATGGTAGTTATTTTTGATCATTTTTCAAGAGTTTGGGAAACACATCAAACCGATGATTTTTGGTGGAACACGATTATAAATAAGACCTTCTACACCAAATTTCATGATTAATCAGTGATTATTTTATTCAGTGTTTGCCAAATCCACCTGTTTGTTGCGCATGCTTGCTCTGTGCTGCTTGCTCAGCAGCAAGGACAGTATCAGGGAAACACTAATTTTTGGTTATTACCAGTTAAAACCAGGTTCTGAAATGTTTACCTCAGTGGTGTTTTATTGGTTAAAATTGATTAAAACCGAAAACCAGGAACCCTAGAAGAGGTATACAGCTGTAACCACCCAATTAAGGATCTCATTTAAGGCTCTGTGGTGGAAAAACACCCCTCCTCAGTCCAGAAATACTCCCCAAACACTCAAAATCTTTCTCTCTCCTTTCCTCACCCCTCCTCCCCAACTCTCCACATAAACCAAAAAAAAGTTTGATGCTAGCTGCAGGAAACACTAAAGAACACTCCCATACTTACTAACCATCTTTCTCTTGAAACTCCAGCTCTCTTGCACACTGTTCCTGACGAGCCACTTACTCCACAGGCTTCACAGGCCCAATGACACATGCCACTCCCCTGCTTCTGGACTACAAACCATCCTCCTGACCTCTGGAGCTGATCCACACTACTGCCAATGCACTGCACCACCACAATCCACGATCCCACCAACAAGGTAAAGGAAGCCTGACCTAGACACTTCTTCTTTTATAGGGAAGCCCTATACTATGAAAACAAGAATGGGCCAAAGGAGATGCCCTTACCAAAATGGCACTACTCTATGGAAACACATTGGGTCACACAGTAGCACAGCAAACCTAGAAATAGCCCAGGCCATGGCTCAACAAGAAACCAACCCAAACCCACACAGCAGCTAAATGCTACAATGACCTGATATATATTATATAAAACATAGGATGAGTATGTGGGGCATGTAAAGCCATAGACTCAACAAGGGGAGTTAAATAGATAATAAAGCCACTCAGCCTTTGGGCTCATGGCCTTAATGTCAAATTAACCCCCTCGGTAAGTATATTTCCTTGTATACTGCACATACCTGTCATATTCTCTTTCTCACTCTCTCTAAAAATTATGTTACTGGGCAAGGCACACTGAGCTGAGGCTTATTTCCAGGTGTGACCAGGGGGATGAAGTAACAGAGGAGGACAACCTGGATTTTAAGGCCTTCTTGAATGAGATTAGTGATGTACACTTAGAGCATTCTAGAGGTAGTCTGTTCCAAAGGGTAGGGTCAGAGACTGCAAATGACCTATCACCAGCGCATGTTCTGGACCTGGGGACCTCCAGAGAGGAGCAAGTGGATTATCTAAGCCACCTCTTCTGGGTTTTGTACTGAAGTAACACAGTGAGGTTGGGGGGCACTGTTTTGATTACCTTGTAGGCAAGACCGAGGGTGGGATAGACTAGTCATTCTTCAAGTGAGGGCCAGTTTACAGAGGTAAGAACACTGCAGTGGTGTTCTTGGGGATGTGCTGCAGTTACAAAGTGAGCAACGTTATGGTACAGCATCCTCAGTTTATTTAGCTCCATGCCACAGAGAGGTTGTAGTAGAGGTGCCCAACAGAGAAGGACTGGTAGTAGAGTTCCAGTTGCGATTGTCATTCGAACTTCAATACTTATATGTCCTTCAAGTCTGTATAGGGGCCCAATTTTCTGGTGCAATGTCTTTATTACTGACTCAGCATGGGATTTTAGAATAAATTCTTGGTCCAGATGCATCCCAAAGTATTTAATAGATAGACAGACATACAGACAGACAGACACAGACAGAACTGGAGATCAGCGCTCACTGCTCTCACTGCAACACACAGGATGTATCCACCTGCAGCTGTAGATGTCAAAAAAAGTCCCACTGTTCTCATACAGAGAACACAGGTGAATGGATTATCTCACTAAGCTGGGTACCCTGGATTTTGGGGTGCCCTGAAAAGGTGTTTGTGGTAACTTTTTTAAAAAACAAATAGCAGAATTTAGCAAAACGGATCCCATTCTGGTGTTTGTTTTTTAAAAAGAGATAAGTTTTATGTATTTTCAATGTTTTGAGCTTAAAAGGAGAAAAAATGGCAGCCATCGTGATTGTTATATTTTTTTTTGAGTATGAGAGGAAAATCATGAACATAAGAACTCACAAAACATTTTGGTTTTACCTGTCAAACTTGAATGTTAACTAAAAAGATCATTGTAAGTGTAAAACGGTATAATAATTTTCCATCAAACCTTCAAAAGACATGCCCTAAGCACAGGTCATGTCAAACCTGAAAATTTCATTAAAAAATTCCTCACTATCTAGGCTGTAGGTGAGAGCAAAACATATGCAATGTTAAATACAGTTTTATTGGCATGTTTTTGTCACTCTGCATCTCAAAAACTATTCAAGATGCCATCACAAAACATCATGTCTTGAGACTTTGACAGCCTGACCATACGTGACAAACTTAGTGCTGTTTTGTCAAATCATGGTAAAGTTATTAAGGTCCAATAATTGGGGTTTAACATTGAACCACCTACTCAACCCTAACTACAGGGGCATTACTGCACCCCTGTAAGATACATATATTTATTAAATGCTTATGAGGATAATTTGAGGCACATATCATTGATATTTTTGTGACTTCTGGACCTAGAGTGAAAATATCAGAATATTTTCACTGTACAGTAGGTCAAATATTCTAACTCTAGGTCCCCATACCAAAAATATCCTCACTGTAGCTTTTGATAGGTAGGAGTCAGAAGCATGAGCAACAGAGTTCTAATTTTACAACTCCAGTCTGCACTTCCATGCTGGCTCCCACCAAGTACTTTCATTTCAGCCCAAGCTCATTAACAGTAATTTTGTTTTCTTTACCATTTAGATGTGTATCTTTGTTGCCCTAAAACAACAGCCAAAACTGTATTTTTCAGTCTCAACAGAGAAACACTGAATCCTTTCTTATATGTCCATCAAAAATGTACCTCTTATCCATGCCACAGTAGAAATGGCATCTCATACATCCCGCTGCATTACTGATTCTCACTACAACCGCCAGCTTCTGCAACCTCTTCCTGACTTCCAGCATCCAGTGCATGGCTTCACCTGCTCTCAATTACCAATTGCTCACACTCTCAAGGCAAAGCAGTCTCGGCCTTCCTAAGACATTTATGCACTGATGCATGAAAAAGTCTCACCTGTGTCATGCATCACCTGCTACACAGCCATCCCAACACAGCAATACAGAACTGAACAGTAAAAAAAAAATGTTAAATGCTGCAACAAAGGAAAGAAAAAATAAAACTTAGTAGAAGAATGAAGCATTGGATAAATCAAATATGTCATGGCCCCATGAGAAATATCACTGATATTTCTCACTCATACTGTTTGACCTTAAGTATCACTTGTGGCTCTGCCACTCATGATGTCAAAGGTCAAACAGCAGTCATGAAAAATATTAGGAATATTTCTCCTGGGGCCATGGCATATCATATACATAATATTTATACAATAGGGGTGTGTTGTATTCATTGACAATAAAATCATGTATTCTCACCCCAGTTAGATAAATGGTTGATGACATAGCTACAGTGAAAATATTTACATTTACACATACTGTAGCTATGTCATCAGCCAATATTCTCACTCCAGCAGCATGTCCACAATGTAAGTTAGAACATTTTTTAAATGTGAAACTGAAATGTTTGAGGTACTCAATTATGCAGCTGGTCTGCATTCTTCATTCTTTGCTTACAATTTCACAAATGCCAGAAGCCTGCAGCAGTACAGTCCTCACTACACCAAATGGTATACACCTTAAACAGCACATTTCTGTACTACAAGCTGCTGAATGGTTGTGCAGTCTCTCACACTGCATCCAAACTATAAACCTATCGGGTCCCATTTATGAGCTCTGTGATAATAAACATAAAGAAAATGTGTCTACAGACTCCGACTCTGACTAACATACCAGTGAACTGCACAGCACACATATTTCCACACCTAAGCCTTCAGTTCTTAATTTCATTTCTTCACATGTTACAGCAACCTAAACATGACCTCTTTAAACTGGTATTAATTACATGATATATACTCTGAAACTGTATAATTCTTGCTGTCGGTCTCAGTAAAAAATAAAACTGAGTGTCTCAATGACAACTAAAGTTCCTCGCGCGATTGTAACTGCTCTCTTACTTGTAGTTCCCATGGAGCTTCTCATAGACATTCCAAAACAAATAACACATAAGCCAACCACAAATGAAAAAGTTACACACAGCAGCATATGACAAAAATTGAACACTACACATAATAAAATATAGGGAGAAAGGAAAATCACACACAGTATTTACAGAAAACCTCCCAGACATGTCACCTACCAAAACACATCATCCAACCACGGATCACACTCACACACTCATCAACCTATTACCACTTACTCACACACACAATGACCAATCGCTCAACATATACAAACCCCATTCATACCCATTCACTCACTGCAGCAACTCACAGCAACAGAACAACATAAGATAAAACAAACAAATGAATGCTTCCACACCTATTGTATGAATAGCACACATGATGTGCAGATCGTGGGATATGGCAAATATTCTCAATCCTGCATGCATCATGGGGCATGGATATCTCACTCGTGCCTTCGGCACTCATGAGATATATATGCCTCACCTGCAGGAGTGAGAATATTTTTCATATCACACTCCTGCCCATCATGTATCCCATATATACACACACACACACACACACACACACACACACACACACACACACACATATATATATATATATAATTAGTACATTATATACAGATATGTATTCCTCCTGTACTGGAGGTTACTACTGTCTCCTGACCAATACCAAGAGTCCCACACAGGAGCTCTTACATGGCAGGACCTGGTTACCCAGTGCTGAAACGTTGCAGACCCATAGATGTTGTCATGAGTTTGCTGGTGTTGGTGCACTAGTTTATAACAGAGCAGCTGGTTTCTTAACAACTCCCCCAAAGACCATACAATGCCAAAATGCTATCTGAACCTCTGCAAATGAAGTATTTTTAATTCTGCCCAATGACCAACTTGCAACAAACCTCGACTTCCTACATTGTTCCTTGGAAACAGGGAAAATACCATTTGTACTCATGGTTCAGGGTTCATTGACTCTACTAAATGCTGCATGCCACCATTGCTATGGTCTTCTAGCTGTACCTTTGGGACTGGAGGTGCTTTGAAGCAAGATGCCAGCTCCTTGCTCAGGTGCTGTCTGGATCTTTTCCTCTCTTCTCTTTCTCTGTGTCTAAGGGAAGTCCAACTGGGCTAATGGGCAGAGTTCACCAAGTCTCATAAAGTTGCTATGAACTGAAATCCTCAGCTCTCATCTCTCATTCAGGCTAGCATGCAGGTGCCATTTGATCTGTTTCCCATAGATCTCTCTTCACAAACCAGACAGGAGGTCTGATGTGATGCACTATATGCACTTGGCAGGAGAAAACAGTCTATTCTTCTATGGAGTTCCTCAAAGATCTGTTCAACAAAGAATCAGCATGTCCAGGGGGGCTTGTGCTACTCAGGGTTGCTAGTCCCACACAATATCCAGAAGAGAGGCACTCAGAGGACTGAAAATATTAGTCAAAAGTCAGTATTTAGCTGGCCCAGTGGCACTGAGGGCTGAGGCACTGGACACCTTACCTCATGCTATGCTGGTGACCTGTTTTTGGGAATGGGCATGGACGGCTGGTGGCTGGCAGGGGAGGAGAAGGATCAAGCATCTGAGGGACTGCTCTCCTTCTCTGAAGAGGGGGATGCCAGTGGAGGGGTCCCAACTGGCCCCTAGCGGAGGCTACGGGGCAGTGCACAGGCACTGCAGAAGGGGGTGGAGATGGGGCAGATGCCTGAAGGAATGCATGCAGACACATGCACGCTCCCTCCACCAGCATCACTGCATGCCTCATCTCCAAGGAGAAAAATGGAAAATTGGCTCCTGGTCAGGCAGCATGAGCTTCTGACCTCCACGACTCGACCCCAAATGGCTTTTACTCATCTGGATCCTTCAAAGTGAGTCAAGCTTTGGGGAGGCTTCTCACCTCCCCGCCACAAGGGGTAAGCCATGGGGGAATTGAGGAAGTCAACCTGATGTCAGGGGTGCAAGCTGGGAGGTCAAGTCAGGATGTACAGTTGACCAGAAGCCACAGGGAGAAAAAAATAGCTTAAAAAAAAAGTCAGTATTTACTTCAAAATTTATTAGACCATTGAAGGAAAAACAACAACTGGCAGTGCCGGTGCTTCAACTACAAAGGTCTTCATTGGGGGGTCTGACCATGCAAACCAGCCACCTTACAAACACATGTCTTTTTTCTTTTCTTTTTGGTAACAGGTAAGTCCCACTGTACACGTAATGTCTGCTTTTCAGGGGTGACCAAGGGGCACTGGAGGGATGAGTGACTTGCACAGGGTCACCCAGTATGCAAGTGGAGGGTGTGGGAATCAAACCCTAGTCTGCTCGCTATACCAAGCTCATTCACAGCTTATTATTCGAATCTCTAGGGTATACTGCCAGTCCCATCTCTCTTAAAGATACAAAACACCTATTATGAAAAAGGCATAGATAATTCTGAAAAATTTAAGAGTTTAGGCATTTAGAAATTAGGGATATTAGACTAGATCCACAAGTAATGTCATAATAATCACTTAATATCATGAGAAAAATCACATAATCAAAAAATCCTCTACCAAAATGTGCAACTGGGAGCATCACTACATGCAGAAGAACCAATACAGTATACAGTATTCATTTTTTGATTTTGCAGATGCTTAAGTGAATCCCTCTTGTATGGCTCATTCTTCCAGGTACCTGTGTATGTGTACATGAATAGTTCCACTAGAAGCTTCAGTCAAGAGAAATATTTAATAAATCAGTTAATTTTACTAAATGGAAAGTCACAGCTGTAGGACATACATGGTCACCAACAGGAAAACCACAGAGGACGCTAAGAAATGGAATAATGGACAGGAGAGTGTGCATTACAAGGGAGTAATACCATCGAGAGGTTCTGGGAACATGTGAACCTCAAAAGTGAAGTGAAAGAGGTTCCTATGTCCCCAGGACCTCAAGAGGGTATTTCTCCTTTGACATACACACTCTCCTATCTGTTGTTTTTTGTAATATATGTATCAGATTTGAATTTCTGAGGAATTATTTTGTTTTTTATAGATGGTGTTAACCGACGCACTAAAGAGCCGCTCACTCCCAGCCACCATAATGAAGACTTGTTTGTTGCTTCATTTGCACCTTCACCTTGCATCCCTCACCACCCCACCCTCAGCACCAGTCTCTCTGAAACTGTGGTATTTTACATTTGGTAGGTAGTCCTACCTCTCAGTTGTTTGTTGCCTCATGTGAACGCTAGCTCAACCAGATAATTCTTAGAAAAAAAAAACAGGCAAAAGAGTCAGTGTTCAAATTACTCTCACTAAGTGAGAAACAACCACCATGTTTCAGAAACTGTTCTGCATGGCCACAATAAAAAAAAACAACCAATCACAAGCTGTGGTTACAAAAATGTCAGGGTGTTTGTTTTAGACACTTGGGACCATGGCAACTAAGTAGTCTTTGACAGAGTCATGCACTTGCTCTCTTCAGTTTGTGTGATAATATCATTCAGAGCTTTCAACGATAGTATTACAGTCTCTGAATGATACTATTATCACCTAGAATTGATAGTATTATCAATTATGTAGTGTGCTATTTCCAGAATTTTTTTCCATTCTTTTGTGCAGTATTATTCCTGACTATCCATATATTACAAAACTCTAGATCATGTGTATGCTTCCCTAAAAACAAACTTCAATAGGAATCATGCAAATAAGCACAATGCATTTATTCTGAAACAAATAAGTAGTCCCTTAAGGTTTTTCAATTCTAGCACTAGATGCACAGCATACATAGAAATACTTAATTGGTGTATGCACAGCACACACAGAAATACTTTGTTGGTGTATATGTCTACAGCAAGTACCAAATCTAAATATAATTTAAAATGCAGGAAAGAAAATGACATGCTTGAAAAATGATGGCAAGTCTTACACAGGAGACAAGGACACCAATAGTTCAATGGGGAAAACATAAGAACCCAGGAGAAGAAATGGAGGAGGAAAAGGGAAGAATTTGAATTTTTTGATCCTGAGCAAGGTGTTCTAGTTTCTATGAGGAGTCCAGAGATTGAGTCTCTGTCAAATGCAACATCTAAGAAAAGAAAAACAAAAGGGAAACTAGTCACATCTTAATATATTTGTAACTTTTTCCAGTTGAACAGTATCACTTAAAGTAGCATTATCCCTTAAAGATCTTCATTTGAGGAAGGGCAAGTAATATGCCTGCTCATTCATGCCATTCAGACTCAATATGTCCAGCATTACAATCCACCCTGTTTCTTTTTTTAATAGAATATTTATTCGGGTGGGGGGGGGCATGTCTTGGGAAAGATGACTGCCAAATTCCTTCTCAATTCACCCCCAAAGTGTTGTGCATCTCCTGTTTGGTGACAATGAGAAGAACAGTTTAATATAATTTTTGTGAAGCTGCTACTTTTGGGTTGTCTGTTGCTCCACAGCACTCCTTGAGACTGTCTCAGCCCATGCACTTTACCTCAGGCGATGTGGCCACCGCTTTCTCAGTCAGTTGGGTGGATCAAATGTTCCAGCAGTTCCTACAAGAAATAAAAATGTTAAAATTAGAAGCAGACACCAGTTCTGCTGCAGTTGCTTCAGTTTCAGATTGGCTTGACCTCACAGACAAACAACGCCCAGATAACGAGAAAAAATGCCATGACCGCCAAGCCCAGCTCCAAGACTAGGCAAAATGTATCCACCAGTTACAGTAGAAGGTTGATGACCAAGAAAACAGTGGCCATCAAAATAACTTGAGGTTCAGGAGCTTCCCATAACATGTAGAGCTCTGGGGCATCATTCAGTTCTTATGCCATGTTTTGTTTAGTCTGCTGAAACTGTCTAGCAACCCCTGCTTTGACATCAAGCAGGCTCGCTGCTGACTAGCAGGTGGCACCTGTGCCAAACAAAGGTGAGAAACCTAGGCCCATACTTGTAAAGTTCCTCAGTTTTAAAGAGAAGGAAGATATTTTGAAGCGATCTGGAGATTTGGGGGTTTTAGAGTGGCAGGGACTGGAAACTACAATTTTTCAGACTTCTCACAAGAATTAGCAATCAAAAGGAGGACATATTCTGAAGCATACACCTACTAAACATTCCTTCACACTTCAATACCCTGCACAACTTTGCCTTTAGCCTGATGGGATTCCAGTCACATTCAGCTCTCTGGAGTCCTCCATGGAGTATATCAAGCTGAACTGGCCTTCCCTACTTCGGATTCCTCTTGACAGCCCACCAATCATGACTTGGCACAACAACAGTGGTGGACCAGCTCAATGACACCACTCCACCAGTACATCAGCCAGCCTCATATCTGCCACTGCACAGGCCACAGAAGACAATTCTTGGCTGCCCCTGAAACCCAAACAGAAAAACTATAACAAGCTGGAAGAGAGGAAGGAGGCCACACCACCCTCCATCTGGTCCCACATCAATAGTTAGAGTAAGGAATCACTGACAAGAAGGGTGACATTACTGAATTGGCAGCCCCCAACAGGTTTACTTTGCTCAGACCACTTCTCTGGAGCCAAAGTAGTGCTCAAAAGACCCAGTGGGCAGGTCCTCCAGTACTCATGTGAAAGCTGCTACAGGACCTTCTCCATCATACCAAATAGCCAAATAGCACCCTTTACTAGATCTCCAATCAAGCCCACAGTTACAGATAGAGTTGCATATTTGTATCCTGATTTGTGATTGCTAACATTTGGGGGGGTGAAGAAGTGCTACTCCTATATCATAGCTAGTGCAAGTGCTTGCGATATCACTGAAATTCTGCCCTGCCTATACCAATATCACAGTTGCTGGCCCATGGAACATGGTTGCAGTCCTCCCTACTGCTGCCCAAACATCTGTCTTGACTGCTCACAGTGCACACAGTTTATTTTCCTTGAGATCACTGCCAAATATTGTGGCCAGACAAGGCTCCATTTCCAGCATCTCCAGTCTGTGCAGTGTTAGCCCACACAGAACTAGTCCCTCAGTGACCCTTGTAACCCTGGCCTGAGCTCTCAAGGGTCAATTAGTGCTTTTATAGACCATCTACCAAACACTGTCTTATCCCCCCAACGTGATCCCCTTGAGCAGGGTCTGCATTACAGGATGGCTGTCAGAGGGACTGGGAGGAGGAACACACTTCCAGCTGTCCACAGAGGCCTTACACATTTCTCACTCATGCACATGCAAGGCAGCTAATTACACTGTACCCACTCCAGCCACTGCAATCCTGAGGTACCAGGCCATTCCAGAGGGAATCTTTTTCCAAGATGGCCCCCAGAGTGCCTACATCTTGGTTGCCACCACGACTCATCATGATGCACCCCTGGCAATAGTAACCTAAGGTGCACTGAGGCATACCCTGGCTGAGTAATGTGCCAGCTGACAGGTCTCCCTTAGTTATTGCAGATTATAGCAATACATGACTGATCACTCCCTTTTCTTTTTTGTAGGTGCCAATATTGCTCATTCCAGATCTGTACACATAAGCTACTCCTAATATATGGTACCCTCTTCATTAAAGGATCAGTAATACTTCCCTCTTACAAGGCACACCTCCATTCCTGTTGGGTCTCAAAGGCACTCTGACCTTACAGCCACTAATAACCTGAATCTGAGAGTGTCATCCCACACTTTCTGGGCTTAGGCACCATGAGGCTAAGTATGACAATATTAACTTACCTCTCTTGCTTTAGGGTTTTTTATTTCCCTAATGAATTGTTAAATGACCCCTTAATATTCAGCTACCTGCTGTCTATCCCCCTGTGTAGTCGTGCAACTCTTGCTTCTGTTTGACATTGCAACCTTGTGTCTATGTCTGGGAATACCTATACTGCATAAGGTACTGGGACTGGGAGGGACTTTAGGGTACTCTTTGTACCTATTACTTTGTTTCTCATGCCCCATAGGTGTAACTGTGAGTCTTGGGTCTGCCTGAGCAACTTGACTCTGTAAGAGTTGTACCTATTGGATCTCCTTTTGTATATACAGTAGCTGTTATCATGGTAATTATTATGGCATGTTTTATAGCAAATACTTAGTTGAAGTACTTAATGTGGTCTGCTATTGACTGTTCATACTGTCCCCTATTCTGGGGACTTTTCTGTCTACTATTTTGTACCAGCACACACTCTTTGCTTATGTGTCCTCTCTTAATCAATGTTTGGCACTTGCTTACCTCCTTTCTGGCAATGCTGCTCACAGTATATTCACACCCCACCTGGCATGATGGCTGATCTCTGCCCCCACACCAGGAATGTCCAGAGTTTGACTCCCCGTGTGAAATGCAAACAGATGCTAAATCATGTAAAAAGACTGCAATCTCAAGTCTCTCTCCTACAGGAGACAAAGCTGTTGCACCCCAAAGCTCTGAAACTCAAATGGGAGTGGTCTAGCATTAAGATCCACAGCTCAGCACAAGTTAAAAAGAGGGATGTATACATTCTTGTTCACAAGGCCCTAAATTAGAAAGTTTTGAACACAGCTACAGACAGCGAGGCTAGCTAGGTACTGTGACACCCTGACACCCAACAGTGACCTTTTGTAATAGACAATCTATACACCTCTAAGTGTGACTCTTCTGCCTTCTTTCATGTCTTTGTAGATATGGTGCTTCAGTTAAACATGTCAAATGCTCCAGTGGTCTCAGTGGGGACTTCAGCCTCACCCTAGATTCATCTATACATGGAAGTCAGGGTACAGCTGTACCCCACATCACAGAATATCAAGCAGTATCACTCTGGATTACAGATCAGGACCTTACTGATGTGTGGCACATGGTCCACCCATGGGCATGTAACTGCACATGCCTTTCCACTGCACACAGCTCATACAGTTGCTTAGACCTCTGGCTAGCCTCTGCTTCAGCAATGAAAAAAGTAATTACAGCTACCATCAACCCCCTCACCATCTTCAACCATGCTCTGATGCAACTGGATATGGTCTGGGGACCCTCCCATCCATGTTCTCCTTTGTGGCATCTTAACCCTTACTTCTGCAAGACCATAAGTTTCTAGACTGGCTCTCACAGGAAATAGCTGCTTACTTTTAATTGAATGACAATGGGACCACCAGTGTGGCCACTCTATGGGAAGCATTTAAAGCCACAATCTGGGGCCAGATAATCAGCTGTGCCTCACATAGACAAAAAGAGAGGGAACAGCACCTGGTTGAGCAGCTTAAACTAAAGAAGGAGGAATTCAAATCTCTTCCAGCTCCCCCCTACACCAAGCTATTATCAAGCTCTGGCTCGACACTGAAACACTGTTAGCTAGAAAGGCTGAGCTAGCACTGTTCTGCCTCAAGCATGAATACTGGCAGCTGGGGGTGGTGAGAAAGTCCTTGCCTATCAACTTAAGATGCAGCAGATCGAAAGGCACATTGCTGGATTAAAAAAAATCTCTCAAGGCCTGTTTGGCTCCTCAGTTGAACACATTAGTTATACTGTGAGCAATTTTTACAACAACCTTTATAGTTCTCCTTCTCCACTGAACAGTGCTACTATTGACAGCTTCCTGAAGTCTCTCTCTCCCCTCCATGTCACAAGAACAAGCAGCGCTCTGGAAGCCCTGTTCATACTAGCTGAGATACAGACTGCACTTAAACCTCTCAGACCCCAAAAGGCACCCAGGAGTGAAGAACTCCCTGTAAAGCTCCTGTAATTATCTCCAACAGTTCGTCCAATCCTGTGCAACAAGGAGGCAATGCAAAGTGACTACTTTCCTCTCTTGATGTGTACATCCACAGTTATGGTCCTGCCCAAATAAGGGAAAAATCTTGCATCACCAGCCAGCTATAGGCTTATTTCCTTCTTACAGCTATAGTGGATTGAGCCCTGCAGCCACTTTGGGATTGTAGAGAAAACGGATCTGATCGGATACCATCTGCTCTTTTTTCTTTAAAGTTCCAGTAGTGGAGGCGGACGTGCATCCATCGCACTACTTTGTTCAGTGGCCAGAACACTACACAGTTCACCATGTCCAATATGGTCACTGGTGCTTAATGCACATGCATGGGAATGCAGCTATTTTGGGATCATGGAGAAAAAGGAGCTGACTGGATACCATCCTCTCCTTTTTCTTTGGAGTTCCAGTAGTGGGGGTGGACATGCATCCACCGCACTACTTTGTTCGGTGGCCAGATCACAGCACTGTCCGCTGTGTCCAATGTGGTCGCTGGTGCTTACTGTGCATGTGCACGTTTCTGCACATGCACAAATAACTTTGGTGGCCATAATGGGCATGCTGGCACTATCTTGTTTCACTTGTCTGATTCTGCCTGGAGGACCACTTGCTTCTTCCCCCAGGTAGCCACTTATTTCACTGTATATTATTTTATTTAATGAATTATGTCCCTTTGGGCATCTACTGCTGACCACTGTGCTATGTGGACTACCCTTGCTGAAATGCTCTCTCTCTCTGTCCCCCCCATTCATATTTACAGCCCCTCGGGGCTTGTGTAGTAGCCATGGTGTGGCTCATCTGTGTCTCCCCTCGGGGAGCACACCGTCATTGCCTGCACTCAGCAAGCATTAATAAATTAAATTAAGCTCACTGGTCATTGCCAGAAGCTGCAGTGCAGCTTCTGATATGTGGCACCCACTGTTCTGCTGCTATCTCCTCTCACTAACCCCCCCAGGCATTTGCATTGCCACGGAAGCAGCATGCACATTGGTGGCTCCTGCTGCCCTGTGCACTCTCTGTCTTCCTGCTTCACATTTGCCACGGGAGCGACTTCTCTAAAACAGTGGCTTCTTTGCTGATCCTGAACCCCTTCAGCCTTTAAGCCCCTAAGGGCATAAATACTTTGCCACCAGAGTGGCAATTCAGGAAGGTAGGGGGAGGAACTTCCATTACTGCCTCTTCCACCTCCCACCTCCCACTGGCTCCATTCTGCTTCTCCTCTCCCACCCATGTAGAGTAGGCCCTAGCCTGAGTTCTGTGTGGGCTGGAAGATATGAGTACCCAGGAGCACTCTCCTTTAGCGTGATCACACTAGCTGCTGGCTGCAACTGCAGCCCAAACTGGTCCTATACTGCCACTGCCACCAATAAGCGCTCACAACAGCAGTCTTAGATCTAAACAACTTAGAAATGTTGTGGTTACAATTAATACCCCAAACGCTAACTAAAATAACCTTAGGCTTGGTTTATAGACCTCCATCAATGTCACCAGAAAATAATATCATACTACTAGATTATATAGCTGGATTGGACCCAGCAAAAAAAAATCATACCGATGGGGGACTTCAACATGCCAGGCATAAATTATCAAGAAATGAAAGCAAATACTAAAAATCAAAGGGATTTTTTGGATGTCATTGCCCAGATAGGCCTAGAACAGAAAGTATTACATCATACTGGAGGGAACAATGCATTAGATAATATCCTTACAAACATGGGTGATAGAGTTGCGAATATAGAAGTTGGTGCGCCATTAGGCAGCAGAGATCATAATACAATCTTTTTTACTATTCAGGAAATAAACAAAGAAATCAGTATAAGTTATACAGACAAGTTAAATTTCAGACATGCAGATTTTGAGTCCATAAGAGGGGACATTAAAAAATGGAAATGGGAAACAGAATTCCAAAATAAAAATGTAAATGAATTATGAAACATATTATAAGATAACATTCAAAAGGTAACAGCTTTACATACACCCAAGAAGAAAAGGACTGGTAATAAAAAAAATCATGCCAAGATGGCTTAACAAAATATTAAAAGAATGATAATGCAAAACAACAAAAAATATAAGGAATTTAAATATAATCCAAATCAGAAAACTAATAAATGTTATAAAGAAATGGTAGCTAAGGTAAAAAAAAGAAATTAAAAGGGCTAAATTAGATTATGAGGTGATATTAGCATCCAAGAAAACAAAAAAATATAAATCCTTTTATACATACATAAATAGCAAAAAAAAATGTACCACATAAAATTGGACAATTTATTAATAAAGATGGTGAGTTGGCAAATAATAAGGAAACAGCAGACCTACAAAACAAATATTTCACCTCAGTATACAATAAAGATGAAGAGGTCAAGGTAAGAGAAATTATAGGAACCACTCTGAGGCAAATGAAAATCGGTCCAAATGATGTCCAAAAAAGGTTGCAGCAATTGGATATTAATAAATCACCAGGCCCTGATAATATTCATGCAAGGATTCTCAAGGAACTGGGTATGGATATAGTGCCCCCACTAGCTTACATTTACTAAAAATCACTGGACAATGGAGAGGTGCCACAGACATGGTTAGAGAGAAGCAACAGTAGTTCCACTGTATAAAAAAGGAGCCAAGTCAAGACTGGAGAATTTTAGGCCTGTGAGTCTGACTTCAGTGGTGGGGAAGGTTCTGGAAGGGATTTTAAAGAGTAATATAATGACACATTTAGAAAACCACAATCTTATAGATCCAGTACAACACGGATTAACTAAATCACGATCATGTCAAGGAGGTGGTGTGGAAAAGAAGGCAGCCTATAGGCAATTCAAGTGCTTAAGGAGTGAAAGGGATCAAGGGGAGTACGAACTGATGGCTAGAATGGCCACTAGGGTGGTGAGTGCAGCTAAGGCAAGGAAGGAGCAGATCCTGGCCAGGGAAATTAGGAGAGGGAACAAGGGGTTCTTTAGATACACTGGGGAAAAACAAAGGGTGAAGGGGCAGATTAGCAGGATTAAAACAGGGAAGAGATGGGCACAAGACCCGTGGGAGCAGGCTGAGGTACTAAATGAGTACTTCACCTCAGTTTTCACCAAGGAAAATGAGGATGCTGCATCATACATGGGAAGAGGCAGTGATACTGAGGAGGTGGGGACCCTTACCGATTGGCAGGCCTGGGGAGAGGGGGAGGCATCACTGGCAGGAGGAGGGGAAGGCTATGCAGGAAGAAGAGGTAGCGGAGGTGGAAATCACAGCAGAGAGAGTGAGAGAAGCCCTCAGGTCACTTAAGACGGAGAAAGCACCAGGGCCAAATAAATTACATCCCAGAGTGCTGAAGGAACTTGCGGATGTCCTGGTGAAACCCCTGGTGGAGCTTTTCCCCATATCTCTCTCTCTGAGGACAGGGTGGGTGCCCCAGGAGTGGAAGGTGGTGCACATAATGCCTATCCACAAGGGGGGATCAAGGGAGGTGGCAGGGAACTACAGACCTGTCAGCCTGACGTCGGTGGTGAGCAAGGTGATGGAGGGCATTGTCAAGGAGGGCTAGGAAGGGACCTGGAAAAGTCAGGGTGCCTGGACAATAGACAGCATGGATTCATCCCAGGGAAATCATGTCAGACAAACCTTGTGGAGTTCTATGACTGGGTGACAAGTGCCTTGGACCTGGGTAGACCAGTGGACGTCTTCTTTCTAGACTTCAGCAAGGCATTTGACTCTGTTCCTCATGAGGGCCTGTTGGATAAGCTGGAAGAAATGTGGGTGGGGAACCAGATGACCAGATGGATAGGCAATTGGCTCCAGGACCAGACCCAGAGGGTCATAGTTGGTGGGATAGTCTCATCCCCAAGGAGGGTCATTAGTGGGGTCCCACAGGAGTCAGTCCTTGGGCCCCTCCTGTTCAATGCCTACGTCTCTGACATAAGTACCAGTATCAGGAGTGAGAGGAGTCTCTTTGAGGATGACTCAAAACTGGGGGAGATGGTGGATGGGTAGGAGGGGAGGGTGGCCCTACAGGGGGACCTGGAGGCTCTGAAAAGATGGTCTAGAAAGTGGAAGCTGAGGTTCAATGCAGGGAAATGCAAAGTACTGCACCTGGGGTCCAGAAAACCAGGCCAAGTGTACACCCTGGGGGGGGAAATGTTACAAGTCTCGATGGCTGAGAGGGACCTGGGGATGGTGGTGGATGTCAAGATTAACAACTCAGAGACTTGTAGGAGGGCAGCAGCCAAGGCCAACAGGATGCTGGTATGCATCACTAGGGGGATCACCTCCAGAAGGAGGGAAGTGATACTCCCTCTGTATAACTGCTTGGTGAGACCGCACCTCAAGTACTGCATGCAGTTTTGGAGGCCACACTTGAAGAGGGACATTAAGCTCCTGGAGAGGGTCCAGAGGAGGGCAACCAAAATGATTTGGGGCATAGGGGACAGGACCTATGGGGAGAGGCTCAAAGAGCTAAATATGTACACATTGGAAGAGAGAAGGGATCGGGGGGACATGATAGAGGTATTCAGGTACATGAAGGGGTAAATAGGGGAGGACCAGTCAGGGTGCTTCGAAGAAAGGAGGAGGGGCCACTAGAGGGCATGGGTGGAAGCTGGAGGGGGAAGATTCAGGGGAGAAAGGAGGAGGTGCTACTTCACTGAGAGGGTGGTGGAGCCATGGAATGCACTGCCCAGGGGGCTGGTGGAGGCAGAGATGGTGGAGGAGTTCAAGAAGGGGTGGTACAGGTACAGGGGAAGGGTTCTGGAAGCAAAATCCAATGCAGAGAGAATATCTGGAACTGGGAAGGGAGAAGTCAGAGAAGGCGAGGGGGGCAGCAAGGTCAGCTCCCAGGGTGGGGGCTGACCAAACAAGCAGACGTGAAAGACTGTTAGGCCTATTCTGCTGGCATTTTAGTATGTTAGTATGAATATGCTTACTTTCTATGAAAGGGTGAGCAGGGCATTGGATGGTGGGAGTGCAGTGGATGTGGTGTGCTTGGATGTCTCTAAGGCATTTGATAAATTTCCCCATAGAGAATTAGTAAGAGCACTTAAAGAGTTCAAATTAAGCAATAACATAGTGAGGTGGATTGAAGAGTGGTTGGGGGGTAGGAGGCAGAGGGTGACGGTGAATGGTGCAATGTCAGATTGGGCGGAGGTGGGTAGTGGGGTTCCCCAGGGCTCGATGCTGGGCCTCTGTCCTTTTAATATATATACATTTCATCACTGCAAACCAGTTGTACTAATGTATGGAGTCCAAATTTGCAGACGACTGCAGAATAGGGGCAGCAATTGATAGTCCTACTGATATACAAAATTAACGATATACATTGGACCATATATTTGAATGGACTACAAAAAATAAACTGGAATTAAATTTAGGAAAATGTATGGCAATACACATGGGTATAAAAAATTAATATCACCATTACAATTTAGGGGGTTTCAAATTGAAAGTTTCACTAGAGGAGAGAGATGTGGGAGTCACCATAACAGCAGATTTGAAATTCAATGTTCACTGGCAAAAGATAGTTAAAAAAGCAAATCAGGTATTAAATTGCATTCTTAGGCACATCACTAGCAGAGAAAGTGAGGTTATCATGACACTGTACAGGTCATTGGTGAGGTCACACCTTGAGTACTGTGCCCAGGTTTGGTCACCTTATAAAAAACATGACATCATTAAAATGGAAAGAATTCAAAAAAGAGCAACTAAAGCAGTTAAATCACTACAGAATACAGCATATGAGGAGAGGCTAAAACATCTTAAGCTGTATACCTCGCAATACAAGAATGGCAAGGGGGGACATGTGCATGTTCTACAGGACCCTTCATGATAACACTTTATGGGATTAATTGGGGTTAGTACTAAAAAATAATGTACACAATTCAAGAGGTCATTCACTGAAGCTTAGCTTGGGGAGGCGGAATAACAGGAAAAGGAAGCATTGGTTCAGCCAGAGGGTGGTAAATTTATCGAATGAACTGCCAGAGGAAGTGGTATTAAGTGAGAAAATGGAAATTTAAAAAAAAAGATTGGATAATTATTGTAAAAACAAAACTACAGTGATTTAATGGGAACTTGGCAAGCACTATGGATGTAGTCTACTATAGCTTGAAACTACCTATGTAACCTACATAACAATACCAGTGCTCAAGGAGCCCCCTTCTAGACACCAGGGAGGGGTATCAATTTATTTTAAAATTCTGAGGAGCTAGCCCACTAGTCCACCAGGGCTTCTTTACATTGTGGCCACCCAGGGAATGTCCCTAGCCCGCAGGACCAACAGTGTCTCTTTTATTTTTTCAAAAGGGTTACTAGCACCAAAAGCCTTCATTAGCCCACCTGGGTTATTAAGTAAAATACTGGCTACTCAACCACCAATGGGCACAGGAGTGGGTTTATCTGAGCCCCCCAACAAACTTCCCTTCCTCTGTTTCTGCTCTGCTGCTATTTTCCCTCCAACTAACCCATCTTTTCTTTTTATTCTGCAGGTCTGACAGGATGTGAACTCCTATCCCATTAGATAAGTATAATTTATGTCTGTCCTGTCCATCTGTCCTATTAATTTCCCTAAGAGCTGCACATCCTTTGTGACCCCCCTTTTCTATTCTTTTTTTACAGTTGTGGTTGACATCTCCCCAGAACTACCCATTGGCACCCTGGCACTCAGGTAAGTCCCTCTGCTTTACATACACTTGGTGGGTGAACTGTAATGGGGTAGCTGCACCCATTGCAGTTACAATTAACTTGAACTACATTTGTTTGCTGCTTTGGAAATATTTCATTGACCAGGATTTCAAAACACTGAAAGCCGAAGGACCAGTATGTGCTTTGTAAGGTAGATTGTTATCCATGGCCAGGAATATTTGATTAAAAGGTTTGCATCCAATATGGCCTAGCTACCCCTTTGTGGGCACATAGTGCTGAGCATTTCTTACATTGAGAGTGCAAACATCTCAGGTGCACACCTAACTATAGATGCGAATCCTGAGTCTCGACAAACTCAGAACAGAACAGTGAGAAAAGTGAGTTATGTGAATTTGCTCTACTTTCTTGAAACTGTGTTTTTTATACCACAAGTGGAATAGTGGTACTAATAATCTAGTTTATGGCTGCAGTGGGCGTTGCCCTGCAAACATCTTGCAATCTCTTTAGAGAAAAGAGAGCTCACCAGATATCGAACAAACTTTTTAAATAGTGGAGGTGAATGACAATCACTGCACGTTCACCACACAATTCTGTCCATTGGTATCGATGGAGCACAGTACAGTCCACCATGTTAAAGATAGCATCACTGAGTTTTCCTTGCATGTGCAATAACTCACGCATACATAGAAAACTCTGGTGGCATGGTGGCACAGTCTGCTGCATTCAATATGGCCACTGGAGCCCAGCATGCATGCATGAGTCATCACACATGTGCAGAGAACTCCTGCAGCCATCTTGAATATGATGGACTATGCCTTGGGAGTTCAATGCGTAACTTGTCGTGCATATGTAGAAAACTCCACACCACCATCTTTCACATAGTGGTGCCAGACCTCAGCTGCAGCCGTAGTGACTCTTGCTAGAGTTTGTTTACAGCTGATAGCAAGATGCAGGCTAAATCTCTGGCCCCGAGACTAGATGCCCTTCTTCCTTCATTAATTCACCCCTTGCAGGTAGGATTCATCAAAGGATGTTTTAGCTTGGACCATCTTAGAACTCTGGTAAACCTTGTACATGCTGCTAAAGGTCCCCCCACTCACATGGCTGCTATTGCCATAGACTTTGAAAAAAGGTTTTGATTTCATGGGGTGGGGGTATCTACACGGTTTTACTAAGGATGGGCTTTGGTCCAGGCTTCCTGAATCATGTCCACACCCTGTACACTGATACCATGGCAAGGGTACTCACAAATAACACCTTACCACATGAGTTCTGCCTGACAAGGCAAGGCTGCTTCTGTTTCCCAGCCTGTTCAAGTGAGCAATCAAACCATTAGCAGCTGCTATATGCCATGACCCTGGCATCCAAGGAATTATCATTGGGCAGTTTCACTACCCAGCTCAGCTCTATGCTTATCACCTGCTAGTCCTTGCTGAGCAAGCCCATACATCCCTCTTGCAATTTGTTTCCTTTCTTAGTGATTTCTCTCAAGTTTAGAGCCTTAAGGTAAATCTATGCAAAACTGAATTCCTCCTTCTGAACCCAGCCTGCACAACACAACATGCTGAGATAGCGAGTTTTCACTGGGCACCATCCCAAATCACCAACCTTGGCATTCAGGTTTCTCCCAATCTGGAGAAGATGTGTGCCCTTCATCCCCCAACCCTGCTGAATCAGCTGCCCAATGAGTGCAACTGTTGGAAACACCTTCAACTTTTTGTGGCTGGGAAAATCAAATCCATTAGGATGGTTATGGCCCCCAAAACATTCCATCTTTTCTCACATTAACTGCTACCTATAGCCCAGAGTGATTTGACCAAATAGATGCTATGACTGAAAATTTCATTTGGGAATGGAAGCAATGCCACAGTAGTTGAATGAAATTGCACACCCATTGGAAAAAAGGGGACTGCATCATCCCCTAGTTCAAGGGGTACTACTGGGCTTTTCACATTGCCCAGTTTCTGTGGTGTTTCTCAAGTAAGGACGTGACACCCCCACTATGGGTGCCCCTGAAGGTGCATCACCTTGAAAGGGGCCAGACTTGCTGCAGAACTCTTTTCCCCCACTCTACAGACAGCTAGGTCCCCCTACATGGTAGATCACTCTTTAAAATTCTGATCCCAACTTCAGGCCTGTCTGCTGCCCGTCATAGCCCATCCAGCATTGACATGACTATGTAGTAATCCAGCAGTCTGGATAGGAGGTACTACAGTTATATGACACTCCTGGGCATTAGCTGTGATCCACACTGAAGGATCTCCATACATGAGATCAATGAACACTTGGCATATTCTCTAGCATTCAGCACAAGTTTGGCCTGGACCAGAGAGACTTGCAGCTCCAGAGTGAACTAGCCCCTTTCCTAGGGAGACCATGACAGACCCACGATCTTGATACTGATAACTATATTAGAGTCTGACTTAAGCACCCCAAATGGAGACCAGGCCTTATATAAGGCAGTAAGGACTTTCAGTGACATCAAGGACCAGCTAGGCAGCCAAAACACAAGTTCCCGACCTAGATGGCAATTAAACCTACACAACTCTGTTATTTCATTCTCTAAACTAATAGAAATGGCTGGTGGATGTAAGAAAGATGAAAGGTGCACCAGATCTAAGCAGTGGTTTAAGCCTAAGGAGCAAGATCATGGCATATTGCACTCCTGTAGCTTGGATGGTAACTGCATCCCATCCCCATCAAGTGCACTGGATCAGGATTATGATACAGATCAAGAAGCAGACCAACTTACTAGAAGCCATTTTGAAATTTAGTTAAAGGAGATAAGACTCCAGCGAAAAAAACCAAAAGAGTTTCACAAATTGAACTAAAAACTGGCAAATGTGGAACAAAGGGTCTAGACCATGGAAGAGAGGATTACAGTCACTGAAGATGGGACTATTCAACTTGATGAGACAGTAGATGCCCTAAACCACCAGACAATGGCTCTGCAGGAAAAATGTCTTGACCTAGAAGGTAGATCTAGGAGAGATAATCTATGTTTGTATGGTCCTCCCAAAGGCTAGGAGACTGGCCAAATGACAGACTTCCTCACCAGCCTACTCAAAGGTATCCTTGAGCTGCCCCCTTATTATGCCCTCAATAGAGAATGAGCCCAATGGGCACTCCAACTGAAATCCCAGGATCCAAAAGCCAGACCTCAACCTATCATTACATTTACTTATTTACTGTCACTAAGTGGAAGTGGGGGAAGTTTCAATTACTTGATAATTCAGTCAGTTTGGTAGTGTGATATGAGACTTGTCACCTTTAAGTTCATAAGTAGTGATTATAGCTAGTACAGACTCTTTAATAATTTTCTATAACTTTTGTGGTTAACTAACCCAATCAAGCGTAGTAAGATCCTTAGTTTCATTAGAAAATCCAAAGCTGATTTCATCTTCCTACAGGAGACCTGCATGTCACAGATGGAACCTGACAAGTAGAGGCATTTTGGGTATGGCACCATGATGGCCTCCCCCTACAAATCTGGGTGAAGCAGGGGAGATGTGGGTCTACTCCCAGACATGATCAGTTTTGAGCCACTAGATCAGATGGTGGATAAGGAGGGACGTTATGCACTATTAAAGGGGCATTATAAATAAGCAATAATGCATGACGGTGTAGGTCATGCCTGGGGTGGTTGGGCATGAGTGCATCCAACACCCTAGAAGTGAGGTTATCCCAGCCCAACCCATACCCTGGAGTGTATTATTGCTATTATACAATGGCTCATTTGTAAAAATAGAAAATAAAGACATAAAAAGATAAATCTTTTAAATCCATTTTTAGCATTTTTTTCTATGCGTAGTTCTACATACTTAAAAAAAAAGTCCCTTGTTGCTAGTGCTGACCACTAGGTGGTTGTGTGTCTATATATCTGTTTCCCTGCCATGGTCTTAATCTTCCTCTCCTGTTTTGTGTTTCTCTATTATGCATCCCAGAAGACGGTGACATGCCCCTCCACCCCCACCCACCCCGCTGTGTCCGGTAATTTTGTTTTAGTTTGTAGCAATTTATGCTGTAGGATCTGTAAGAGATGTTCACAGAAACCACTTACTGAGGATTACTGAGGTTTCACTGCCAGGTTGATTGGTGAGTGGAGACCAGCTTTCACTTTTGGCACATTTATGTGATGAGTTTAGTGCGGTACATTACTTGTTGTAGTGAGTGGAGATGGCAGGGAGGACAAGAGGTTTTCAAAAAGGTAAGTTTTTGTGATCCACGGAGAGAAAGGAAAGTGCCGGTGGTCATCCTAATTTTACCGCAGTGTTGACTACAGGTGATCACATGCTGTTTTTTCTCACTGACTGTAGGTTGAAAAGTGAAGCTAATGGTTTGACTGAGGGTCTGTATATAAAAATCAAGTTATTTGCTGAAGCTTTAGGCACTTGTTGCTTTAAAAGTCTTGAGAAAATGGGCATGGGGATGGGATGCTCAGCACAGATTGCCTGCTTCGGTTACAGCAGTTGCATAATGCAATGAGCATGGCTGTGTGAGACTGCTTGAGCTACAACACAGGGGGATCAAAGTGACGTTTCAGATGACAGCTTTTTTTTAAATTAAACAATTATTTTCTGTTTAGGGGAATACTCTGAGGTGTGTGTGTGTCTGTATGTGGAGCCGAGATCTGTTGGACCTGGCACCAAAACTTGAGGATAGCTGCTGTACTGTGGGGTTGGGGAGGGATTTCATGTTGATGTGCTGTGGTCATGTGTGTGCCTGGGTGTCATACAGTGAGGTTATACTTGGATAACCTCACTGTCCCAGGCACACACTGACCAATCAGAGTCCAGAAAATTTTCTTGTCATTGTATAATGGAGTATCATCACCCTGGCCTCGATGTACAGTATGCCCCTCTGGGTGCTGCTTTTTCCTTTTACCATAATCTGTTCCTAGTGCTAGCAGACTAAGGGGAGGCTCTTGGATTTGCAGGGGAGATCTCAATCTAACATTTAAATCCACTTTGACTCCACTTCACGGATCCCTAGACAGGAACACAAGGTGGCTAAACAGTTATGAAAGTTACACACTGATATGCACTTACTGGATGTTTGGTGTCACCTACAGTACATGGGTCAGATAAGGATTATACTTTTTATTAATCATCCCACCAAATGTATTCTAGAATCAACTATTTTCTGGTCCATAAGGAATTGAGAGGGCACTTTCTGATAGTTGGATAGGTAATTTGAACTTGTCAGTTCATGCCCCAGTCTACATGAAGCTTAGCCTGGGTCAGATCTGCTGGAACACCTTCTAGAGACTGAATGTTTCTCTTCTTCAGGATGAGGAGATTCAGATAGCTCTCCCTGAATGTTTAGAACAGGTGGTGTGGAAGAAAGGCTCTTTGGAAGTGTCCCCTCGCATGCTTTGGGACAATGTTAAAGCCATCTTAAGGGAACATTTATTGAGCCTATCTCTCACAAACAGAAAGCAAAAGGTTATTCAATGTCCAGTATCCAGCAAACTTTCTAAAAACAGAGACAGAGGAAGATCTATACGGAGGAATTACTGATCCAAATTAATGCAGCAGAAACTTTCCAGAAGGTGAAACTGAATAAACAAAGGGGACTACTGTTAATCGGTTCCACTATTGAGAGTGCCAGCGTTAGCATGCTCAGTCATCAGGGTGCCAAGTCAGGATTTCACTGATCCCTGTTATTACGAGAGCTGCACCCCTTGCACCCCCATACCCCCCTTCATAAGACTCTAACTCTGAGGGGAGCAGACTTTAAGGAGGGGCATGAATCCTGAAACTGTCACCTTTATGTGCTGGTGCACAAATGCCAGTGTTCTAATTTGCGGAAGGACTCTTGATCTGACTTAAAAAATAATTAGGCTCCATTCTAGACTAGGTTAATATTTTTTGACAGTGCTACTATGAGGGGGGCCCTACAGCATTAAAGCTTTTCGCAGGCTGGTTGCACATTCAAAGGGCCAGGACACATTGTGAAGGTATGGGGTAAAACAGATGCAACAAACCAGAAATCATTTAATTCAAATCAGAAAATTAAAAAATAAAAATAATAAGCATACAGAAAGCAAAAAGTTATTCAATGTCCAGTATCCAGCTAATGTTCTAACTTCAAAAATTCCTGAGGCTTAGCTTCAGCCTTTGCAAATAGAACAGTGTGGAAACAAGCACACACTTCTGAGGTCCTCCTCATTTGGTAGTCAGTACTCAACTGAGTCCCCTTTCTATCTTTGTTACTCCAAGTGGTGGTTTTTTATACCTTTCATGGATGACATCACCGTCAGGTGATCTACCTCTTTTTGCTAAAACCAGCATAAACCTCTTATTCCCAGGAGTTCCCATCAAATAATAAAGACATATATCTTCATACATGTTAATTTTTCAAGCCGAGACTCAACTCCTCTTTTCTTGGTTAAGGGGGTTTTATGTTAAGGGGGGCTTTGTATTTCCATTTTGTTTAATCTGAAAGGATAGTTTTAATAAGATAATAAGTCCATGAGGGTTCCAATGGGTTTGCAAGGGGAATGGGCCATTTTCCTGCCAAACCTTGGAAGTCATCATATCTTTTTCTTTTTAGTTCCATTAAATCGTTAAATGTGACACCCTAAAATAGATAAGCATACAGCAAACGTATTTCATTTTCATTACCAGCGTAAGTGGCTGTCCACAGAAACAAAGAGTGAAGGAATGGGGGGGGGCTCGGAGACCCCACACATGGGCATCCACCACAGACAGGTCATACCCTGTCACACACATATACCTAGAATAGTCCACCCTACTACAAAAGAATGCTTGCATATGGTCTCCGATATATCTCCAAATATCTCCAAAGCCCTAAGACCTATTACTGAAATCTTTATGCAGCAAAGGATCTGCCTGAGGATGGAGTGATAGTTACCTTCCTGAGGCAACTCCATCTCCCCCAAGTCTCAGAGGCACATAATGAAGCCCTTACTGCACTGATTACTTACATGACATAGAATAGGAGATTGGTAGGCTTAAAATGGGAAAATGTCCAGGGACAGATGGGTTCACTGGGGCATTTTATAAACACTTTAAGGACTTGGTATCCCCTCTATCATGCAGAGTATATAAATCTGCTCTGAGTGAGTGGAGATGAATGGCCCCTTTTTGGTCCCAGGCAATCATTTCAGTGATCCTGAGGCCCGACAAGGAGACCATGAGCTGCTCCTCTTACAGACCTGTCTCTATTTTAAATGCTGACTACAAAATATAGATGGTCATTCTGACAAGGAGACTAACAAGTTATTCCCCAGCTTATTCATATTGACCAATCAGCTTTGTCCCTGGCCATCAGGCGCAGGATAATATTCATCAGATGGTCACTATTACTGACCATTTAAACAGGACAAAACAACCAGTTTTTTGATGAGTTTATATGCAAAAAAAGCATTGGATACATTTATTGACCATTCTTAGAGGGGGTTCTTACCAGGTTCGAGTTCACCAATCATTTTATTTGCTATGGCCCCTATGCATGAGAGGGTAGAGTGGCTACACACCACCCTGCACTCACTGCACCCTCCCATGTGGGATGCACTACTGGAGGCACACAGCCTCTATGCACCTGATCCCCCGACCATGCAGACAGCAAAGCACCGGGGCAGGGGGCATGGTAGCAGTACACGGCAGTCACTACTGCACATAGTGCTGTCTGTAGGGGTGCAGAGGATATGGCAGGCTATGGCCAGGGAGACCCTGCTGTAATGGCCATATACAGCCATAGCCATGCACCCACAGGGTCACCCCCCCCAGCAGTACCGGACCTGAGTTCCCTCCCTCCCTCATATGGCAGGAGTCCCCCCAATCCCTGCAGCTCGGGCCCTCTGGCACACATATACCCAGCACACATAAGCCCCGGCTCTACTGCAGGCAGTGGGGAAGGTGTGCAGTGGGCAATGCTGGCGGCAACCCTTGGCTGTCAGATCTGAGGGTTGGAGATGGTATGGATGGTATGGTGGGGGAATTGGGGTGTCTTGCTGTTGCACCTGTGGTGGTACTGCAGTCCCGGGGCCAGTGCCTCCTGTGTTCCAGGGGCAAGGGAGTTCCACCAACAGCATGGGTTACAGTTCATTAACCTGGTCCCGTGCCATCATGTGCGGGGAATCCACTCAGGGTCCCAGGCAGGCCTTTGGATTGGCCACCCACCTGGGACCACAACCCCACTCCTGTCCACATTGTGTGAACCGGCACAACAGGGGGACAGAGCCATGGACAAGTGGCCAGCAGTCATGAATGCTGCTGGTGTGCACCTGTATGCAGGTGTGCAGCTACATGGGCGGGGTATGCGCTGGTTCTGCGTACTCCCACCCCAATAGTGCATAGAGGCTAGTATTTCTAAGTTATATACAGAACCATCTGGCTACATGATGGCAAATGGTCACATCTCCACTCATTTTTTCTTTGGGCAAGGCACCAAACAGGGGTACCCTCTCCCCCCACTCTTGTTTGCTTTATATGTAGAACCACTTGCTCGAGATCACGTGATCAGCTAGCTGAGGAAGGATGTCTTGAGCGCGGCTCCCAGGCCCTGCCAAATCCAAAAAAGTTTAAAAGTACCTTTGTTTACAGTGTGGGGGTAGAATATGTATAGTCTGACCTTTAAGAGATACTCGCATCCCTGGAGGAGCTTGTCTGTGCTGATCAAGGGAATTCTTCAGCGTTATACGCCGCACTAGAGGGCCGATTGAGATGGAGTGCAGAAGCCCCGAAGTCTTGGACGCACGAACGCCGGCATCCAAGCACCCGAAACCCCCATCACCAGTCTCGGAAGATCAGGAGGACCGACTGTGTGTAGAAGGGAAAGGCCAGGCAACCCCCAATGATATTTCGGAAATAAAATGCTCCTGCGGGGGCTAGCTGCCGATTTCTCTGCTGTTAAGCTGACATTAAGTGCCCTGGCACAAAGAATAGGAGATGTGGAAGCTAGAGTTGCTTCCCAGGAGCAGAAAACCTCTGCACATGAGCAATAACTGGTGGCTTTGCGGCAACAAATTAAAAAGCTTGACGACCGAGTGGAAGATCAGGAATCTCATAGCTGGAGAAACAATCTGATCATGGCAGGTCTTCCAGAGTGATCAGAAGGCTCTGATTGCATAGCTTTCATCCAGGATTTATTGTTGAAGATACTAGGTCCGACGCCATATGGAGATGCATACAATATCGAGAGGGCACATCGGTCACTGAGAAAAATGCCCCCATCAGAGGCTCGTCAAAGGGTTATTATTATGCGGTTTCTAAATTATAAAGAGAAAGCCCATGTTCTTAGTAAAGCTGAAGCACTTAAGACCCTGCAATGGAATGGGGCATCTCTATGGCTATTTCAAGACCAGACACCTGCGATTCGTGAGAAGCAGAAAGAGTACCTGGTTATAAAGAAAAAGTTATACCTTGCTGGAGTGAAGTTTAGAATGCAACACCCGGCCACTCTGGTGGTAAAACTACAGTCTGGAGATTGGAGGTTCCTGACAGTGAAAGATGCTGCTGAGGGGCTGCGAATTGAACTCCCAGATCTGTTTAGGCCTGCACCCTGACTGTGTGAGGGGAGTGAAGACCACAGTTAATGCTGCAATGCTCTGAAGCGTCAGTCATGTAGACTGAGTGGTAGAACTACCCTACAGCTTCCTCGAGGGGACACTTTGATCTTAAATCCAAAGGGACGGGTTTTTTCCTTTTTTATCTTTTTTCTCTTCTTTTCTCATTACCCAGGAATATGGGACACGCTGATATATATTGCTGAAAAGATAGAAGCAATTAATCACGATATGTTATGTTTATTTATTTTAAGGTCAGTCTCTAGAAGGTGTGAATTGATTCCAGCCTGGTCTCAAAGGGACTTAAACTGTATTTGGCACCTCAGAAAAATGGGGAATAGAGTATTATAATCTGTAATTATAATTGTTCCCCGGTTAGATGGGGCTGCATCATTTTTACTACTATGGACATTTGTTTTTGTATAGCTAGAGATAATAGGACTGGGGCTGAGAGAGAATAATAATGGGGCTTGTTATTCTAATAAAGGGAGTTTAGCCCTATGGGGCATATGGGGGACAAGAGGCCATTTGTGCTCATCAAGGGATCTGGCGGGCACAGGCTCACTCTCAGGGGTTAGCTCATCTCTGTTTCAACTGGTGACAGGAGGGGGATCGAGGGATTGGGGTTTATGGTAAAGTGGGGGAGGGTTTGGGGTTGGTGGGAAAGAGAGAGAAACCAAAACGCAGATAAAATTACTTTGGGAGACTCTGTTGGTGTGAAAGGAAGGGGTATGGTAATACAATATGATAACTATTAATATTATATCTTGGAATGTTAAAGGCCTCAGAGCGAGAAAAAAGAGGTTAGTGATTTTAAAACATATATATCAGCTGGGGGCCCAAAAAGTAAGATATTGCAGGAAACCCACTTATTAAAGGAAGAATTAAGTCTCTTGAGGAGACTCTGGGTGGGCCAAGTCTTAGGAGAAGGGAGGGTGAAAGCTTCGGGGGGAGTAGCGATCTTGATTGGGAAAAACTGCCCGTTCACAGTATCGCAGATTAAAGCAAGAGAGGATGCTAGAGGGATATATGTCACGGGTACTATTATGGGTAGGTTACTAACAATTGCCTCTATATATGGTCCAACTCCCGCTAACCCAGATTTCTTCACCTCGATAGAAATAGATTTAGCTACTCTCTCATCCCATCCATTGATTATAGCAGGTGATTGGAACCTGTGTCTTAACAATTTGCTTGATAGGAACCCCCCTTCTAAAAAGCCACCCTCTGTGGCGCAGGTAGCCATGGCTAGATTTTTAGAGGTAACAGCATTGGTGGACCCGTTTCGGATGTTTAGCCAAGGGGATGGTAATATGACCTTCTATTCAGGGGCACACAAAACCCAATCCCGTATTGATTTTTTTTTTGGTCAATAAAGAGGCTCTGCAAGGAACTAGGAAAGTGATCACCCATAGCAGAAATTTATCTGATCACTCTCCAGTGCAACTGACATGTGTGCTGGAGTCTATTCGGATGAAGCCTTTCAGATGGAGGCTAGATGAATCACTGTTTTTAGAAGATAATATGTTACTCCGGATGGAGAAAGCCTTGCAGGACATTATTCAGACCCAAATTCTAACTCTTCATAATAAGAGTTTAGCGTGGCCCACCTGCAAAGTATTATATGCTGGTGTAGCCCAAAGGTATATAGCTAGAAGAAACGGTATGAGAAAAGCAAGGGAGGAGTACATATTGGGTGGTATTAATTCACTTGCTCCCCTAGAAGGTTCCTCAGAGGAGGTGTATATTGAACTTAAGGAACTAAGGGACGAAATGACAGATATCCTTTATGGTAAGATGGATTCTTGGCTAGAAAAGCTTCAAGCTAACTATCTGTTACAGGGGGACATACCTAGTCAGCTTCTTGCAAATAGAATCAAAGAGTGGGAGGCAGCCCAAACGATCCCTTTAATAGAATATCAGGGGAAAATCATAACAGAGTCTCAGAGAATGGCAGACGCCTTTGTGGATTATTTCATAGAGATCTATCAAGGGGGCTCCCTTAGTAATGAAGCGGAGCTGCGGGGGTTCTTGGCGAGCATAAGCTTACCTAGACTGGACCAAGTGCAAGCCCAGGCATTAGCGGCCCCCATATTAGAGTCTGAAATAAGGCAGGTGATTAATGCATTGCCAAAGGGCAAAACTCCGGGACCGGATGGTCTATCAGCTCAGTTTTATAAAGTCCGTTCTCAAACTCTATTACCCCCATTGAACGATTTATTCTCCAACATTATGTCGGAGGGGGTCCCACATTTGCCATTATATCAGGCTTACATTTCACTCATCCCTAAGCCAGATAAACCCAAAGAACTACCCGGGAGCTATAGACCCATTGCTCTGATGAACCAGGATCTCAAGCTGTTAACTAAAATATTGGCAAATAGAATTTTAAAGATCGCTCCTATAATCATTAGTCAAGAACAAGTCAGATTTATGCCAGGTAGAGGGGCACATGATGCTCTTCAGAAACTTCACCACGTACTTAGTGAGGCTTCTAATTCTAGGTCAGCCATGGCGTTAATTTATTAGACGCCGAGAAGGCCTTTGATAAGGTCTCCCATTCTTTTCTATTTGCTACGATAGAGAAGATGGGTTTTCCAGAGGGCCTTCTTAGGGGTATTAAGAATCTCTATGCTGCTCCACAGCTAGGGTTCTTTGTAATGGCTATCTGTTGAAAGAGTTTTGCCTTTACAATGGGACAAGACAGGGATGTCCCTTATCACCAATTTTATTTAATATATATCTGGAGCCCTTATTAAGAGCGATTCAGATGGACCCGGCAATTTGGGGGATTGTTGTTAAGGGGAAGGAAATGAAGTTCTCTGTTTTCGCAGATGATATATTGTTGCATCTGCAGGAACCAGCAAAGAGCTTTAAAAGGGCGCTTGAAATTATAAGGAGATTTTCTATGGTTTCGAATTATAGTTTAAATTTGAATAAGACACAGGTTCTCCCCCTTACCCCATATACCTATAGGGCAGATTTTGAACCTCTACAATTGAACTGGGCACCGGATAGGATCAAGTATCTAGGCATCTGGGTCACTGCTAATATAGAGGAAGGGGTGGAAGCAAATATAAATAAAGTGCTTTCAGCAGCTAAAGCTGATATAATTAGGTGGAACAAAATCTTCCTTAATTTGACGGCTAGAATTGGCTTAATTAAAATGAACCTATTGCCTAGGTTCTTGTATCCAGTACATTTGTCCCCATATAATATTCCAAAGGGTTGGTTTATTAAGATACAGAAAATACTTTCTGACTTCTTATGGAACTCCAAACCACCTAGGAGAAAATATAATGTTTTGCGCCTTCCATATAGTATGGGGGGACTCAAAATCCCAGACCTTCATTTATATTACGTAGCTGGACAGTTAGCTATAATGGGTCAGTGGAATAGGGCACAGGAGGAAGAGGGATACATCGCAACTTGGTTACATATTGAAAGACAAATTCTTAGAGATATAGGTATCTCCCCGGTAGTGCTGCTTTACATTAACCCAGAAGACTTGCCGGAGGAAGGGAAACATACTCCAATATATAAATCAGTCTCGGCTTGGTGGGCTCTTTTATCTCCAAACCAGAAAAAATCTCAGAAGGGTTTCAAGGAACAGCCTATTTTGGGCAATCCCAACTTGACCATTGGGGGTCAAATAATTAGGAAACATTGGGCCCCTCAATTATTCAATTTTAATTGGGCAGATTTCATTGCAGAAGATAGGGTAGTCTTTCCAGCTCAGTGCAAAAGTATTAATTTTTTTAAGAGGATACAGGTCACCAGAACGGTGCAGAAGGCGTTGAAGGAGAATAGGGGCTCTTAGGGTACCCCGTTCACCTGAGATAACCTTAAGGAACTTAATTATTTACAAAAACCTCTGTCAAATGTATATGAGGTGTTGTTGGACTTTTTAAGTAGGGATATTTCTGCAAGGGTAACATATCGGGAAAAAGAATTACTCACCTGGGACCGGATTGGAAAGAAATCTGGAAGAGCTCTGGTTATATACCTATACCCAAATATAGGACCATGCAGTATTTTATATTTTCCAACATGTACTATACCCCTTCTAAATTATGTGCTAGAAGGCTTAGACAGACAGATCTTTGTTTTAGATGTGGCTTGAACTCAGGGGATACATTGCATATATTCTGGGACTGCCCTAAGATTCTCCCCCTTTGGGTTCAAGTTAAGCAAAATATGGACCCCATTCTAAATTATTCAGAATTTATTTCACCCGAGATTTGTGTTCTGGGGGATATGGTCCAAATCTCAGGGACGCACATTAAGTATCATATAGCATTGATGTCTGCCCTAGTCAAAGCTTTTGTCTTGAAGCACTGGAAAAGTGACTTTATCTACTCATATGACCAATGGGTAAGGGATTTGTTGAAGACACTTGATAGAGTTAGGAGCCAAATGGTCAGGGACAGAAGGAAGGGAGCATACGACAAGAGGTGGAGAACCTTGGAGGCAGTTTATTCAATCCAAGCCAAAGATCCTCAGGCATGGATCTGTCTGTCTGAGTGTAGTTAGTTTAAGGTTTATAGGTAGATAGTAGATGCATAGTAGGGACTTGTATGTTTTTTTCTTTATGCTTACTGCAGGGGACTATGTATACTCTTGTTGGGCATTATTAGGATTTCGTAGCACGAAGTTTTTTATCTGCCAAATGATGGTGGTCGGGGGATTCTCTCTCTTTCCTTGGGACACAGCAGCAGGGACATGCCCCAAATTATGGACACGTATATGGAGCTTATAATACTGGGTGGGGGATCCCATCCAATCAGTGGCTGTTCATTATAAGACTTGGATGCCCAAGTATGAGAATCTGTTTATTGAATGGTTAGTACAGTTTTTTTAGGACAACGAAGGGGGGTAATTGCTGCAGCTGTGCATGTACATAGTTATGAATGTATATAGTGGCCTCACCCAGTTTGGGGGTGGGGACCCGAGAGCCACCCAGGTATTAATGTCTGTCTGTCTGTATGATTAATAAAAGGACAATAAAGATTGTTTAAAAAAAATACAGTTCTATGGAAAATCCCTATTAATAAATGTTTTTTTACATTTAAAAAAAAAAAAGAACCACTTGCTCAAAGTACAAGGTCTAATGCAAACATTAAGGGCATTAATTTAGAGAGCATGGAGCACAAACTAGCCCTATATGCAGACAATGTTCTTTTATAACCTATGGAACCTGAGGATTTCCTCCCAGAGGTTTTAGGCTAATTCAATCATTTACAGAATTATCTGGCTACTCCTTTAATATCAGTAAGACAAAAGGTCCTGTTTTTTTTACCATTCAGTTTCAGCTCTGATTAAATGGCAGTTCCCTATGAAATGGGATCTGAGCACCATTAAGTACTTGGGTATCAATCTGGGGTGCCATACCAAAACCTTGTTTACTGATAATTATGTACCTGTTTTTACCAGTCTGACAGTGGATTACCAGTATTGGTCTTTACTCCCCTTTCCATTACACTCTAGAGTGCAATCAATTAAAATGAACATATTGCCTAGATTCTTATATTTATTTCAGTGTATCCTTGTCTTATCCCCAGAATACAGTTCCAGAAATAGCAAACTAAATTAAATCCTTCATTTGGCGAGGGGCTAGACATATGATCTAGCACCAGATGCCTTACCTTCCCAAGAGGCAGGGAGGTTGGGCCCTCCCTTTACTTATAGGATACTTGATATGGCTCAAATGTGGATAGCTTTATTATGAGGGAATGAAACTTATTCTTCCCATTGGAAAATGATAGATCTCGTAGAAGAATTGCTCATTCCATTACAAGGTTTGTTATTTTCTCCAAAGGCTACAAATAAAATCCCAAAGGCCTCTCTTAGTGGACTTCAAACAGGTTAAGAAAGTTGGAAGTGGGGTATGAGGAAGGGAGATACCAAATGGGTTCTTTGGAGGTATAGGAGGTGGGTGTAGGCTAACTCGTTCCTGCAGGCTACCACTGACTCTTGGTTCTTGAGATAAGGTGGGTCTGCACTCAGCATCCTGCAGGAGGACACATTGACAACATTTGAAAGTGGTATTCAAACTTACAAGTGGAGGCACACCATTAGATTCAGGTACTTTCAAATTAGAGACCACCTTCATAAACAGATACAAGTGGATAGCAGGATGCCCTAGGAGCACTCCTTTCTACTGTCATTTCTTGTGATATGGGGCTCTACAGATGGGAAAAGAGCCATTACTCTACTATATCCTAATTGTATTAGGGAAAAAAGGCATGCCACAGAATACATTAAAAATTAAATGGGGAAAAAGATCTCATTATTTCTATCACCATTAAACAATGGAAAAAATTATGGGAGTATGTTTGGCGTACTTCTTCCTCCTCTCCTGCCTAGTGAGAATTCCTCTGGAAGCACAGAATTCAATATTTTTAGTGCCCCAGTTACAAGCCAAATAGGATCAGACTATTTCTACAGTGTGTTGGTGAAAATGTGGAGGGGACGTGGCCACCCAAGCTCATGTCTTCTGATTCTGCCGGAAGCTTCTTGGGTACTGGACAGCGATTATTGGTCATAAAGTGCAGATTTTGAATATTAATACCCCTCTAAATTTAGATAATTAGCTCCTAGGAATTTCACTGAGGTCTTTAAAGGATCGAGAGGGTATATACATGTGGTCCACTCTTACCATAGCTGCTGCTAAGGCCATTATGAGAAAATGGCTGCAGGTAGACCCCTCCACACCATCTCTGATTGGGTCAAAATAATACAATGCAATGGAGAGATTAACTTTTCTAGTTTAACATAGACGTCCTACCTATACAAACAGATGGACTAGATGGGAATTATGTCAGAGGGACTAACTCCAGAAAATGACTCTTAATGCACTCTTGTTGTGCATAGTCTGATGCCCTAGATCCTCCCTACATACTGTATTATTATGAATGGCTTTGAACAATTTGCTTATGAACATAATCCTATAGTTAGTTTGTTGTACAGATTATTCAGTACTTTTTAGTTAAATGTACTGAACTGAACCATTTGGTAACAGAAATGTTTTATTTCATTTTTTTATGCATTATTAGCTGTATCAGTTAAAACACAATTTCCTTTTGAATTGTACAGTAGCACAAGTAGGATGTATGGCAAAGTGTTAGAAGAGGTACTGTTATTGCATATACTACTCATGAGTTTATGCCTTGCTGTTTGTCCTGCAAGATTTATATATATATATATATATATATATATATGAAAATATAAGGCAGTAACAGAAAGTTTCCTAGATCAATCACAGGTGACTTCTCTCCTGAATGAGTCAATGCCAATGAAGAGCGGAGATCTTGATGGAGAGCTGCTGACACAGCAGTTCATGTGTCCAGGAGAAGACTGCTGCAAAACAAGGTGCTGCACATGTGGTGCCATACAGCTGCTGTGCTCCATGCTGTATATCTGCTGCCCAAAGACCGTGGCTTGTGATGCAGTAAGCCGGGGAAGGGGACCTCTGTCACATGCTGTGGCAATGCACATTGATTCGCTCATGCTGGCACCAGATTTTGTGGTTTATAAGCATGACCTTGTTGTGCTATATCCCCCCTTCTCCAAAGATTGCCCTGCTTAGCTCTCACAAAGTGTCTCCTGCTCTTAAGACAAAGCAACAGAAGTGCACCCATGTGGTATGCCTGGAAGCCAAAAGACCCCTACTGTGATGGTGGAGACCTACTGAGATACCCACACAATAGAATTAATAGCCAGCATATCCCAGTTGGTCAGATTTCAGAGGTTTATTTACCTCGCCTCAGCCTCCCTCATCAAATACTTCAATGTGTAGGCCCCATTCCTACCCTTTCTCCCAAAATCTACAGATGTACCAGGCACCCATAGTACTCCTCCATCTACATGAGTTGGCTAATATCCCCCTACCACACATAGACCAGATTTCAGGTGTTATTTTTGGGGTAGTAACACAGAAGATCATTATCAGTGCAGACCTGTAAAACTAGGTACAAATAGTAATTACAGTTGTTTTTAAATAGGTTCTTATTCTAATTTGTCTTTGTGCATACCTTTTGCTATTCTTGAGGTATCCTAACCTACAGGACAAATTTGGTTGTTTGCCATTTGAGACAGTTAATTAGCTATGCTTTCATATGTTGTCTTCTATGCATTATAGCATCAGCCTAGTCATGTGACAGTGATGATAACCTTAATATAATTAACTAATATGAAGCCTTCTGCTCTGTACACCATGTGCATGTGGTACTTTTCTGCATATCAATTTCCCAGTCTGCATGTATCACAGCACACATGTGCTCCAAGCCATGAATTAGAGAAGAGAGGGAGTCAAGCTGTGGGCCCATACAAAGTGCTCACCCAAAGCACTCTTCATTTTTATTAAAAATAGCATGTATGTGCTCCTGATTACACACTTTCAAGGCTCTGATCATCCTTCCCACACTTTGCAGTCCACATGGACACCATTCTATACACACCACAAATGAGGTTCTACAAGTTATACATTGTTTAATAGCAATGTTGTACCATTTTCTGAGGAATGCAAGTTTTGGTTTCCTCATTTAGCCAACTTCAAACACTACAAAACCCATATAACTTTGACTAGCTCCCTCTTCACTTCTTTTGCCCATTTGCTCTGGACTGTCCCGCCAACACCCACCACTGCTCATTGTACTCCTCCCTTCCTTCTCCTCCCTTGAGACCAGATGCCCTGCCCAATGTGCTTCCTTCATCTGCAAATACTATCTGGGTTCCCTCCCCTCCTACCTTGCTTCCCTGCTCTCTTTTCCCACTACTTCTTACCCCCTTTTCAACTTTGGCTATTGCTCTTTCACACTCTCCTGAAAGAAACACACTGTTGGTTAAGCATCCTTCTCATTCTGATTCCCCAGACTATGGGGTTCTCTCTCCCCCTTACCATTTGCTCTGTCTCTTCTGACCACTCACTCTCCTCCCTCCTCCATGACTTCACTACTCATTCCTGCAGTTGCCACTGCTACTGACCCCTGGACTGCTGCCCACCACCCTGCTACTTCTCTTCCCCCTTCACCCAACCTCTACACTAGTGCAGTCCCCTCTTCCCCCCCCCAGTCATTTACTTTTGCTACCTCCCTAACTCAGTGCTGCCTCTTCACATTGCTAATGTTATTTTTCTCCAACAATTTATTTTATAGTAATTACAAATAAGGGCACCTTATTATATTCTTATGTATTTTACGTCTTGCAATCCTTGTCTTTGCACAATTATTATTTGTTGTATTTATTAGCTTATAAATGTTTTGTTGTTCTTAGTGTTCCTCATTGTCTTCCTTCACCCCTTCCCCAAGGACACATCTGCAAATAAGCTGTTATCAGGTTATTATGTCTTTCCTGGTGAAAGTTTTGAAATAAATAAATACATTTGTGGAAGGCTGCTGGGCATTGGGGGAGCCAAGTTAGTCCTCCCCTTGGTTAACTGGTGGCCACAATGTGACTGGCTGTCCCCATGTCCCCATTTCTGTTACCCTTTCTGAATATTACCTGTGGCCTACAGCCTATTCTGTCTCCCCAAATCTCATCCTTGTGTGATATTGGCCAACATTTGTAGATGAGGTCATGCACTTGCCCTGCTGCCGGACTGAAATCTGTTACAAATGTCACTGGTTGTGAGTCATTCTGTGACCTTTATTTACAGTAGGTATCAACGGAGTTCCTGTCTTAGTTCTGTGTACCTTCTCAAGGGATTCCATTAATAATGGCTCCCCATAACTGCTCTCCTTAAAGCACTGTAATAAATCTCTTGTCTGCTTCTCCAACCCAGAATCACTTCAGCAGCTCCTCTTGTTGCACAAACACTGAGAGTAGAAAATTGGCTTAATCTTTGAGTGAGTGCCATCATAATGTAGTAGTGCAGTGGCAGTAGTTTTGTTTCTGTAACCTACTGTTGATATTTCTGCATTCAGCATGGCACTGAGGGTAACATCCAAGAAGGTGATGCAGGTTTTTCCAGCCTCATGTATAAATTTGAAATGAAAGCAATTTAGATTGAGGTAATCCATAAAGCAACTTATCTCTTTTTCAGTGCCACACCAGACACAGATAATATCATTAAACTGGTACCAGAGAACCAACTTATATGAAAAACATTTCATTTTGTGTTATAATTATTGTGGTTCTTCCAGTGCCCCATGCACAGTAGATACTGGCATAGGATGGGGCAAATACTGCCCCATCAGAGTTCCACATTTCTGCAGGTAGTAAAACCATCAAAACTGATATTTATATTCCAGGCAAATTCCAAGGCATTGAGAATAAATGGCACTGGTCCAGTCTGCATTGTATTCCCTATTGTTGGAAAATACTCTACTGCCTCACTTCCCATGATGTGAGGGATACTAGTACAGTAGCTGGGGATGTCAATTGTCAGCCACAGATTGGTGTGATCAACGTTGGTGCACTCAGAGTTATTACGGAGCAGCCAGCTCAGTAACAAATCCCCCCCAAGGCCATACAATTACTAATCTGGCATTTGAACCTCTGCAAATGAGGTGTTTGTAATCTGGCCTGATGACCAAATTGCAACAAACCCCAAATCCCAACAGGGATTGGAAACAAGGAATAATACAGTACTAGCTGCACTCATGGGTACAAGTTCAGTGTCTCCTCAGAGTGTTGCATGCCATTGTTATTATGGTCTTCCAGCTGTACCTCTGGAACTGGCAGTGCTTTGCAGAAAGGCACCATCTCCTCAATCAAGTGCTGTCTCATTCAATCTCTCTCTCTCTCTCTCTCTCTCTGTCTCAGGAAAGGCAAACCAGGCTAATGGGCAGAGCCCTCCAGATCTCATCAAAGTGCTATGTGCTGTAATCATCAGCTGTCATCTCTTCTGCAGGCTAGCACACAGATGCTGCTTAATATCTTCCCCATAGATCTCTTTCCAAAATCCAGAGATCAGATCTGGTGTGATGCAAAATATGCACTTGGCAAAATAAAACAGCCCAATCTCCATGGAGCCCCTTACAAATCTGGCACCACCTTACCTGCCCAGCTTAAATCACAGCATGGCAGCACAGTGCAAAGTGGCCCAAATGATTTGTCACTCAGAGTCAGCAGTACCTAAAAGGGTTAGAGAAAGTGCCAATACACTCTCCCACCTTTCCCCAGAACATGTAGAGAATTTTAAACTGGGTACTGTTTCGATTGGCTATCCCAGAGGTCAGTAGGTTGTCAAATGGCAGCCCCCATGGAAGTCTCACATTTTTCCCAATAAATAATTAGTCCAACAGGCCTTTTCAGTTGCCAGTCCTCGCTTCACACCCGGAGTCCTGAGGGATCAGTATGATCTTCCAACCATGCCAGTTCTGAACAAAATCTAGCAAGAGCCAATATGGCTGCAAAATAATGGTATTGTGGGGAGTGAAAAATCTGTAAACTAGCAATTTTTGCATTAACCACTGAGTCACCTAAATGCACTTTCTAATTGTTGTGATACACACACTAACAAATACATATATACATATATGCATATATATATTCCAATATAACATAGCAGTGCACTGTCTATGCACATTTTTACAGATGGAAAAAATACATTGAGAGACTGTTTTCTTCTTTTCAGGCTCCGAGGGACGGTGGAGGGTGGGGTGGGGCTGCCACTAGACATCTCATTTAAATCAGCAATGATATGCATAAGGCTGAAACGGATCTAGATAGTGGGGAAATGTAGACTGGCAATTTTTGCACGAACAACTGAGCTACCTAGATACACTTCTTAACTGTTGTGATACACACACACACACTGACTAATACATATGCACACATATATACATACAGTATATATTCCACTATAGCATAGGAGTGCACTGTCTAAGCACACAGAGCATTACCACATACACACACACTAACATTCATACACGGCACAGGGTCATACTGTCACGGTGAAAACTGCGCACATCAGAAATTCTGCATGCAAATTTGCATGTGGCAAAATAATGTCAGCAGAGCACACCGATCAAACAACAAAATCACACACTGGAGGAATATCTTTGTTTTTGCAGGGGGATTTGCTCCCCACACCACCCAGATGTATTATAATCAACTGTGAGAAGGTCATGGACTCCGAGTAAGACAGAAAACTAGGACTGGGGCAAAACTGTTTCAAAAAAAATTAAAAAGCCACATTACAGTGGGATCTGGGAAGAACCAAACCACAGCCCCAGGTACCTGATGCTGCTGGAGGTAAGTGCTCTAGCTACTCCACCACAAGAGTGTCTCAGCCAGGCACCACCCCAGCAGCAACTTTCATGTTTCTGCAAGGCAGCCAAGAGTGACAGGGGTAGGGGTTCTTACTGCACGCTGAAAGAACCCCTGTCACTGTAGAGCCATTCACACTATTCCATGCATGTTATTCCATGTGTGGTTTTGTCTGTGCTATATTAACCCAATACCCACATACATGGCCTCATATGGCATTTATTTACATATACATCTAACCCTATCATTTACTTTATTTATGATAAGCACTGTATTTTGCAATAACTCATTGTACTGATCAACAGCATGACTGATTAACTAAGGTAGAGGGCCAGGGAACTGCGGTGGATGTGGCCTATCTGGACTTTACTGGGGATATCACAGAGGGACTGAAGGGGAAGATACATCTCTTTGTAGGTGATACAAAGGCATATAATAGGGTGGATATGCTTGGGGGGTCAAGGAATGAGGGAAGACTGTAAAAACTAATGAAATGGTCTGAAGAATGGCAGCTGGGATTCAATGCAAAGAAGTGCAGGATCAGTGCAGGTGTGATAATTAAAATAAGTTTTGTGTAGACTGTGTCTTCATGGTAATATGAAAGAAATACAGTAATAGCCACAGACATGGGCAGATATTTTGTGAAAATTCTAAAGAGTCTCTCTCTGCCACCCCAACTGTGTAAATGGAGAAAGCAGATTTCTTTAGAAATATTACAGAAATTTCAGGAAATATCTGCCCATGTCTTTGGCTGGGACTATATATAGCAGAGTTGCAGTTAGATGGTATTAATGTGAGAAAGAAAACCGTATAGATCAGACATTAAGTTTTCAGTGCAACACAATGTTATAGATAGAAAATGTCTAAATAGTGAATGCTTGAATATTCACAAATAATATTGACAAATGAACACATAGTTACAGACAGAAACATATTTACACATTGCCAGCACTGAAAATGCAATTGCAGTGTGTCTTTTGGTTTCTCTAGTCTTCAAAGTAAGACTTCAACATTGGATGTTTTATGACCTTGTATATCTGCATAGCATTCATGCTGTGGCTCTTGAACCTTAACTCTGCTGCATCTTGTCTGTAGTGCTGTGCTTCCCAGCTAATTATTTCTCTAAAACAGTGGCATTCATCTATAGAATGAAACTTTTTTTTGAAAAGGTCTGCTATGAAATCACCTATTTTGTGCATCTCAGTGCAACACAGACAAGAGGAGCAAGTTAGAAAGAGAGGGAGATATCAATTTCAATTACAGTTGGAATGTTAATTAAGTTGATATGTTTATGAGCTATGAATCTTTCTTGAAAGAGAATTCTACCCATACTGAATAAAATAGTGCTTTTAAGACTGCTCAGCTCAAATGCACACAGCAGACAGATTACTTCAATTAGCACAGTGATTCTACAAAACCTCTAATTTTATCTAGTCCATTAGGTATCTAGAGCACTCCCTTTCTCTACTGTCATAGCAAGACATCTGCAGGGCTTCACCCACTGCAGCCATAAAAAGGGGGTTATAGCTGGCAAACTTGTGAGTAGCTGTTTTGTTTTTGAAAAATACTGAATCATTGACTGTCTGAGCTGACACTGCGAACAATCGCAGATGGACTCACTCTGAGCATTGAGCGTTGTTCTTCACATTCTTTAAATGTTGTTCTTAATGATTCTGTGTTATGAATAATTTTTAATAAACACTGAAAAACACATGCTCACCATCTTCACCAAAATATGGGGATGGACAATGACTTACTTTTTCCTTTTTCTAATGATTAAAATTCCCATGAAATTGTAGTTATTCACAAAGTTTTCTTATCATAATTCCTTGTATTATTATTAGTGGCTTACTTTTGACTGAATATGCAGCAAACTACACTAATCAGAAATCCTTTTTTGTTTCTTAAAAAAACAATGCTAAAAATGCTGCAGGACTGAGAAATACAAATTGATTCTTTTATGCTTACTTTTGGCTTCATATGAAGGTAAATATGCAAATGAGAAATCCTGGATTACTGTAGGATTTTTTAGTAAATGTAAAATATATTTTATTTGTTTTAGTCAAAAATAAATTGTGCTGGCCTAAGTTCCAGTTGTACCAGTGAAACAATATGCATGCAGTCAGTCATGAGAGGATGTGTGTTGCTGAGCTCACTGAGCTTTCTCTTGTTGCTGGGCTTCATGATTTTTCCTTGGGGTTTGTATATTTATGGTGCAATTTTTATTATCTATTCCTTCTGTTTTTTTATATTTGTATAAAATTACTCTGGGGGTTGTTCTGAATAGTGTTAGATTTTGGTCTGTCACTGGCTGACTACTGGCTGCTGTGTGGTTGGACTCTTTCTTCTGCTGGCTTTTTTTCCAGCTTTTGTCTGAGATCACCCTCCTCCCCAGGTGCCAGTGCTGATGGTGGGGGACCCAGGATTCAAGATTTTAGAATGTGAGAGAATTGAAAAAAGAGTGTAGAGGAATGAAAATGAGAAGACAGTCTGAATGTTGCTTAGCCATTTCTAAAACTAGCAAGGGTATATATATATATATATATATATATATATATATATATACACACACATATACAGAGCTAGTTGGATCAGAGAGTTTTTTATATACTTTTCTTACCATTTAATATTTGTACTTGTTATTCAACTCTGCTCCATGGTATGTGCTGCTTATATTTTACTACATATATTATTTTTACATGAAAGATTCAAAAGACTTAAAAGATGCAAAAAGAGATTACTTTTAGCTCTGTCTTTTTTATAAATGCAATTTAATTAGCCAGAAAAATCCCGATTAATTGGCTCCTATGGGTCAATCATGTCATTCAGCTGAATTTAATGTTAGCAGATGTGTGGTTCCTGATTTACTGTGATTGTTTGATAAGCTCCTAAACATGTATTTGTGCAGTGCATGCTCCTTCCTCATGTTGCTCTCCTGTTGTTCTCCACATATGGCACATTAATAATATTGATTTAGCTCACCTAGTCACATGCCTCACATGGTTGTTACCCTCTTGGAGATAAGATTCCCCTACTGCATATCTTGTTCATTTCTGAGGCAGACAGGGAAAGTAACACACGTGCACTAAGCCAAGCAATCTGTTTGAAGTCTGCTGACTTGGACAGTAATACTGTCTGAACATTGTTTGCTGCTAGGTGTTTGGTTAAAAAAGTTTTTATTATAAATCTTGCTGCTTTAATCAGCAATTTCATCATGGATCACTTTGCAAGCAGCTTTGAAGCAGGCCTCTGCTCTTAAACTCCCCAGCTGTACTTTGGTAAATCTAAACCAGAGTACCTCTCCAATCTTTCTATCTTCTGTGCAATCAGTGACAGAGCCACAGGAACACAAGGGGTTGCTCCATAGGTTGATGATTGTGTGGATCAAAGGTAAACTAATGGGACCCAGTGTAACAACAGCCAGGATAGCTGCATTAAAATATGTCTGTCTTGAAAAAGTAAGTAAGCTGGGGATGATTTTTACATTTTTTTTGTTTGATTGTAAAAGTTTTCATTGGAACAGAGGAAATTGAAACTACTGTACCTAGTGCATTTTTTATGATTTATCACATATTACTGCACCTAAATGCATGTAACTGTTAGTTAAAATGCCTGATCCTGTGTATAATTTCATCCGCACACTCTTCAGATTAATAGATGCTTAGAACGGCTTCCTTTGTTAAAAACTTTATTTTTAAATTGAAGCTATAAGACAACCTTCATCATAACAACAGTGTTGATGCAGAGAATCATGTGCAAAAAATCATAGAGAAACATGTACATGTTCATAAGTTCAAAACATTTGTCCAGACTTGGCAAAAAAACTGTTTTTGTCCAGTCTCCTGTTTATTCCCAAATCTGATGTGAACTACGACAGTTTTCTTTTCCTGGCTCAATTGTCTTAATCCAATATATTCTAAAAGAACATATGTCGATATTTCTTTTGAAGCAGTCTGCTTTCCTTTTGGCTGGCTTTCCTTGCTTAGAGCAGAGTCTCCTCTTTCTTCTTGTTGCTGCCACTACCAACCTCGACACACTCGCTCCCTTGTTTGGGTGTGACTTGAAAATACAGTGAGCCTACATTTCAAAACAAATGACTCCATCTTCAGAGCTCTGAATAAAGGAAGCAGTTTTAAGTACTATTATTTGAAGGTGGTATAAATTCGGATTTGACATTTATCTAAGTTGTCTGTATCTGCAATCTTGGTGCAGTTCCTGTTAGTGAGAGGCAACTTTTAGTCATTTTGAGCTGGGAGCACTTTTTGCCTCTATGTACTTACTAATGAGTGCTGTGAATATTTCTGGAGAGCAGATTATTTGAATCTTTGGACTTTGGAGACCCATATCAGGGAGTGTTAACTGAATCATTGCATGAGTGTTGGACATTTGGCACAGTCAACATGAATTAAATTAGTAACACATGTGTAAAACATAGAAAAACAGTTATCTAGAAAGCTATCTGGGAAATGCTTTCTATGGCATCTTAACACTGCAGATTGTGGGGATTAGTCAGATTATTGATCTCGAATTGAACATGTTTGCTTAAATCTTTTCTTTATTGTTCCATTGGATATTACATACAGCTATAGATGTCAGCTGAAAGTGAAATACACATGGACATTAATTACCATTGGAAGCATAGAGAAGATCAAAGTATGATGACAATTATCCAGAAAAAAGGATAAAGAGAGAATAAATAGATAACATCTAAAGCAATGTGTACTGAAAAGAAGAAAGTAGAGAAGATGTGAAGTGAGCAGGGAACTAAGAAACCCTTGGGGACTATTGATACAGAAACCTAGGGGTGGAGTACAAAATGGAAAGAGTGGTATTGATGACCACAAAGCAGGAAAGTGACTTGGGGGTAATCATAGTGGATGACCTAAAGGTGGCAAGGCAGTGTGACAAGGCAGTGGGGAGGGCAAGTATGATGCTGGGCTGCATAGGGAGAGGAATCACCAGCAGAAAGAGTGAGTTTGTATTATCTCTGAATAGATCACTTGTAAGACCCCACCTAAAATATTGTATCCAGTTCTACAGATCACATCTCCAGAAGGACATATACAGAGTGGAGGCAGTCCAGAGGATGGCAACTAAAATGGTGCAGGGTCTGAATCAAAAGTCCTATGAGGAGAGACTAAAGGACCTCTATATGTACATCCAGGAACAGAGGAGGGAGAGGGGAGCTATGATAGAGACCTTTAAATATCTCACAGAGGTAAATAAGGTACAGGAGGGGAGTATTTTTTAGAAGAAAATATGCTCCAGATAAGGAGACAGGTTATAAAGCTAGAGGGGGTAGATTCTGGAGAGATGTGAGGAAGTACTTCTTTACAGAAAGAATGGTGGATTTCTGGAACATCCTTCCAATGAAGGTGGTGGGGCAAGAACAGTGGTAGGGTTCAAGAATGCATGGGATAAGCATAAAGAAGTCATAGTGGAAAGGAGGGTAGAGGGAGAATGAGCTGTAGATTGGGCACTGTCTGATGAAATAGTGTAGGTAGGAAGAAACAGGCAGACTGGATGGGCCAAGTGGTCCTTATCTGCCATCAAATTATATGTTTCTATGATAGTTTTCTTTTTCTTTTTTACTCATGATTAATCTATGTTACAACTGTGATTTTAATGATATTACTGTGCAATTACTTATAGGTCATTTTTAATATTTTGTTTTCTACAGTCACTGTATAGTTGCTCCCTGCTTTAAGCATTATTATGGTACAAACCCGTAGGCAAAAAAAAAAAAAAAATAACTGATCATTTTATTGAGAAAATGGATAAGATGATCTCTGAAAAGATTACTGTTGGCTGCTGTAAAGCCTTAAAAAAAGAAAGTTTGGAAAAATAATAATGGCAACCTTGTTTTGACTGGGGGCTCCCTAGACTTTGCCTATGAACTAAAATCTAATAAAAAATTGTCCAAACAGAAAGGTAAAAAAAATGTGCTAAATGAGACTAGTAATCAACCTAAAATCACAGTGCACTTAACTGAGAAGGTTAAAACAAGCACCTCTGCCCCAGGGCTAGTTAGTAATTTGAGTCAAGGTGAGGATCATGATCATTTAACTTCTACCCCTAGAATGGTATTTACTAACCTGGTAAAGGTTATTATCCCTGCAACCTTTCTAGTGCTCAGACATTCCTTACAAGTAGATAATGCTCCATTCATCCTATTGGCTGATGCACAATCATAAATTTTGGACTGCCAGAGGCCCAGCTCCCAGCCATGATAACATTGTGTAGTTAGAAACTTCCCTAGAAGAGAAAATGATAAAACATACACAAAAAGGAAAAAAACAGGAAGATAAACAAATGACCAGCAAGAAACATTAACTGCATGGGCAAGTCATTTACTGGCAGATAGCTGAAAAACCTTACGGTACAGCAGGTATAAGCCATACTAAAAACTTTCAAGAATATTATGTATAATATCGATTATATATATAACAAAACATTCCAGAATATAAATAGTAGATAACATGATGCAATTTCATGCTGTAACTCTATCTAAATAAACTAGCTGTAACTCTACTTAAATAAACTAAGGCATATCCCTACATGGTTCTGGCTGCATGGGATCCCTGTTTGTCCACAATTGGGAGGGACTTTGAGTACTAGAAAGGTTGTGAGGATAATCGTCTTTACCAGGTGAGTAAATACCATTATCCCCATGCAACCTTTCTGGTGCTCAGACATTCCTTACGAGTGGGACTTTTGTAGCAGTACCAGGAAAATCTCTGGGTGGAAAGACGAACATTACATTACCCAGAACCTGAAGCAGCCTGAAGCACTGCCCTTCCAAACATAGTTCTGCCTGATGATGCTATGTTCAACCTGTAATGGCAGACAGAAATATGTACAGAGGACCATGTAGCCACAGCACAGATATCCAGTACTGTGCACCCCTCTCTCTGCCCATGACTCTGCCATCATCCTGGTGGAATGAGCCCTAATGTGCGCTGGGGTTTCAGACACACCTCTTGGTAGGCAGCCACTATTGCTGCCCATATTTCACTAGTTATTGCTTCTTTAGAGGTAGCCTGACCCACTTTCTTTCCTCAAAGTAATAGTAATAGTTTATTTGTTTGACTTAAAAGTCTTTACAATTTATACAAAAAGAGCACTTACAAAAGTTAAAAATTTCACAGATAGCACATAGTCATACAGTTACACATCTTTGAATACATTATAGTTTCACATAATTTCAGACTGATAGCTCAGGAATATACTTGGATCAGAGGAATTCTGAGTAATATATAAATAAAGAATAAACAATTTACTATTCACAATAAATAAGAAAGATCTCTGTTCATTTACAAACTGTATCTTACGCCTGATTTTGAATATGGCTAGGAAATAATTTGCCAGTCGTTTAATTGTATCCTCATCCTCAGTTGAAAATAAGATATTAGACAAAGAAAGCCTGTCTGTATTACAGAAGTTGTGTTCCAAAAAAAGAGCCAGCCAGTAAGTCTGCCTTTTTTTTTTGTACCAAAAGCAGTACCATAATGCATATAACAAATCTGCTATGTCTCCCTGTGTACAGAAAACATTTTCATTACTCAGCACTGCCTTCCCATATTTAACTTGCAGGGCATTGATCGGGAAGATTTTAGGTTTGTAACGTGAGTATCTCTTCCTCAGAGATGTGTCTTTAAGGACAACATGATAATACCTGAACCCAAAAAGAAAATTGTTCTTGGAATACCAAGGAGAGAATTTTGAGTTTTCTATCAACTGATGGTCAGTCTTAGTCCAGTAATTTTTTTTATTTTATATTTTATGTATTTCTTATATTGTAGACTCAAGGTGATACCATTTTCTATACTTCTGGGTAGTGCTGACTATTCATATTTCTCGATTAATAATGAGATGGTGTCTAACCATTTAGATTTTTTACATCCTAGTTTTACTCAATTTCCTTTTTCTACCAGGCATTTCTTAACCAGTCCACCTGAATCTGGTCTGGTCCAATATAGCCAGAAATTAAGTTTCTTTGAGTCAATAAAGGAATTAATATGCTCAGGGCTTAACTCAGCCCTTAGGTATACCACAGGACATGAATGTCCAAGCGCCAAGGTTTTCCTTAATAATTTATGTATTGGGATCATTAATTTTTGTCTATGTTTGTAGTCCCATATTTCAACACCATAGAGAATTTGAGATAGATCTTTAGTTCTGATTGCCCCTAAAATAGTTTGATTGTTAGACCACCATAGAGATAGTTAAATCTCCCCAGTGCTTGAGATGTGTGTTTTTTTTTCAGAAATGATTGATTTATGTACTTAGTCCACTTTCCTGCAGATTCAAAGCACACACCCAAATATGTTTATACAACAGTTGTGGGTCCGAAATAGTGAAGATATCACTGATATCTCATGGGCCACTAGTGAGATATCAGGATATCTTTATGCTTTTATGTCACAATGGTTCAGAACTCATTTAGAATACTCGGCCTTAGTAGCAATACTAATCGTATTCAAATGCAAATAACTTTAAAATAAAAAAAATTAGGATGGTACTGTGAGCATGAAAGGTGTTCAGCACACAAATATCTACAAAATGAGTGATGTTTCATTTATAGTTACCTTTTCTTTTTTTTTATAATTAGCAGAAAACAGCAGAAAATTCTTTGTTTTTCACTTTTTCAAAGAATAAATTTGAATAACTTTAAAATAAAAAATGATAGCATGGCACTGTGAACACAAAATCTGTTCAGCACAAAAATATCTACAAAATGAGTGGTGTTTCATTTACAGGTGCTTTTAGTTTTTTTTTATTATTGGCAAAAAGAAAAAACAACAGAACTTTTTTTCACTTTTTGCAACAAACAAATGCAAATAACTTTGAAACACAAAAAAGAGACCCACCCTTGTTTTACAAATTAAATATGACATGGGTGGGAGTGAGATAGCAGAAATATCTCCACTCACTGTCACTGAACTCTTGTATCCCACTTGTGGCTTTGCCACTTGTGGGATATCAAGAATTCAGTGACAGCATGTGAAAATATTTCTACTATCTCACTCCTACCCATGTTTGGGTATATTCATGGAACCAATGATCCATTTTCCTTTGGTTGTCCCTTTTCCAAAGACCAGTACTTGTGTCTTGGATGAACTGATCTTCAATATTAGCTTATTTGTATTATGTTCTAAAATATCTATTGTCTTGAAGGCTATTTCTAGTTAAGGAGAAAAATGTCATCTGCATAGACTAAAATAGGACAAACCATGTCCAATATTCTAGGAGAAGTACTTTTAAGATTGGCTACATCTTTTATCAAATCTTCTATGTATAAACAAAATAATGTAGATGCCAATATGCCACCTTGATGAACACCTTTGTTGACAGGTATAGTTTTAGACAGAAAAGCACCAGAACCATATCTAACCTTTGCCCAGGGTCCTCGATATAATCTGCTTAAAACATTTACCATGTTTGGAGCTATACCTGTGTTATCATTATTTGCTAAAGAATATTTCTAATTACCATGTCAAATGCTGATGTTAGGGCTATAAAGACAACATACAGTTTCTGCTTTCTTAGAGTGTTATATTTTTCTTTTAGAAGATGTAAAATATAACAGTTGTCCATAGTTGTATACTCTGTCCTAAATCCAGCTTGATCTAAGCTTAATCCACCTGTTTTATAGATTGAATGTCTTAAGTCTTCCAGGATTACTCTGGTAAACATTTTAGAACCTATATCTAGGAGACTTATGGGTCTATACATTGTTGGATCAGCATGGTTTCCCTTTATTATGTATTGGTGCTATTATGTCACCTCTCCAGGAATCAGGAACAAAGTTCTGTTTGATACAATTATTAAAAAGAACAACAAATAACTTGGCCCCTAGTGAGGCTTTACATAAATAAATTTCATCCAGAACTTGATCTGGTCCAGGGGCCTTGTTCTTTTTCAGACACTTAATGGAAAAATATATTTTTGAACAAGTAAATATGTCCTGTTAAGCACTGACCGGAGTCTGAATGAAAAAATTATCTTGAAGCTCTGAGTCATAGAAGATATTGGAAAAATAGTTGATCAATTGATTTTCAGTTATTTAACAATCCATTTTGTTTTTATAATTATTTATCCCTTTCACTACCAATGACCAAATTGTTTTTATCATTGTTATTTATTGCTTTAAGCATAATTAACCATTGGTCATGTTGATGTTAGATTTTTCCCATGGAGAAAATGTTTATAGTTTTTCCTATCTTGATTTTAGTTTATTGCAACACATTCGATCCTTGGATTTCCTTACTTTTCTAGTTTGAACAGTAAGGAATGCTTTATATTTCTTAAATTCTTTATCGAACTATGTATTGCATTATTTCCCAAAATAATTAATAGAAACTGGTTTATATATCATATGTTTAATTGTCTCTAATAGATTATAAAAAAAGATGTCAAGAATCAGAACTAAAAGAATTGCTCAAGGAGGGAAGACGTTCCTGCACAAGGGTATTTTGAATGAAATTGTCAATATTTTGTTCCAGCTTCCAGTCCCAAAATATCCTTTTGTTTGTTCTTATTTCAATATTATATAATTCTACCTTATTCACTAGAGGTCTATTAATCGGGTCAATAGGACTAGTTAATAAGAAACCTCTCAGTAAAAGGGGAAGATGGTCACTTTCAATTCTAACTGTAATAACCAAATTGGTCCAAGCTGCTACTGGACCTGTCCATAGAACATAGTCAAGAAAATAATTTCCCTTAGTGTTAATGTAAGTGCAGTTACCAGTGAGATCCCCCTCCATTTTTCCATTGCGTGGGGAAAAGTTATATAATCTAGCTAGCTGAATTAAAGATGAGCCTGCTTTATTAATTTTAAGATCTAAAGTACTTCATGGGGAATAATAGGAAGAGTATTGGTATGGGCTAAAAAGGAATTGTCTGTAATACTGTCAAAGGAACCTATCCTTGCATTCATGTCTCCCATCATTAAAATGTCAACCTGATGGTTATTTGTTTTCAATGGCATATAAAATATTTTCAAGAAAGTTTCCATATATCTTTGGAAGAATATTTGAAAATTTCTGGGGGTATATAGCCGTTTACTAATATAAAGGTATCTTTTTTTATCCTCACAGGTAGAACACAATTAGTTAGAACTGCTGCTTCTATATCCCCTTCACTCCAAATCAACACTGGTGTGCCACAGGACTCAGTGTCGGGCCCTATTCTTTTCTCCATCTTTCTAAATGAACTCACATCTGTCTGCACTTCTACCTCAATTCACATGTATGCAGACAACACAGTCCTGTTCACCTCTGGCCAGTCTCACTCTGATGTGACTGCCAGACTCCACCATGGCTTTAAAAAGATTCAGCTCTGGCTCAGTTCTCATCAACTCTTCCTCAATGCTAAGAAGACTGTCTCACTGACCTTTGGCATTAGGTAAAGACTCTCCAGGCTTCCTTCCATGCCAACTTTCCACACCCTTGATTAAATGATTCTAGAGGACACCATTTCTTTTAGATATATTGGGGTATGGCTTGACCAACACCTCAATTTCTCTGGACACATAGACTCCATCTTGAAAAAATTGCACCCCAAGCTTGACGCCTTATACAGGAACCATAGATACATTCCTCTATAGAAACATAGACTTTGACAGCAGATAAGGACCACTTAGCCCACCTAGTCTGCCCATTTCCCTACCTACTGGATAAGCTGCAGATTCTAGTTGACCAACAGCCCACTTCCTCCTACCCTTCCACTGCAATTGCTTTATGTCTGTCCCATGCATTCTTGAATTTCCACACTGTTTTTGACCCCACAACCTCCTCAGGAAGGTCATTCTATGTGTCTACCACCCTCTCCATAAAAAAATACTTCCTCACATTACCCCTGAGCCATCCCCTCTCTATTGGCTAGGTGTGACTATGTCCAGAAGATGACAATCCCTATTTTTGACTACTGCAATGTGGGTTACAGTGTTGCTCCCAAGTCTTCTTTAACCAGTTTGGACACCCTCTTCAACTTCTTCTGCCACTTCACTCTGGACTCTCCTTCCCTTACTCACCACTGTGACCTGTATCACTCCCTGTCATTTCCCTCTCTTGACAGCAGACATCTCACCCACTGTGCTAAATTCATCACTAAATTCAGGTTTGGATCATTACCCTCATTCCACTCCTCTTCTCTTTCCTCCTTTCTCCTTTCCTTGCATGCACTCAAATCAAATGACTCGTGGAATCCATGACAATGGTTAAACAAATTCATTGTCAAACGATGTCACAGCGATGATTTTATGTTGACTGCAATTGTGGTCAGCATAAAGCTGTTCTATGAAGACTTTATTTCTTTGTCTCCTGAACCCCTCATGGAGGAAGCTCTGCCCCCACACCCCTCATAACTTAACTAATCAACTCAGAGTTGGAGTTGATTCAGGTAGGGGGTACAAGAACACCAGAAAGCAGTGCCAGGGATCCTGTGCTGACATTACAACAACCTGTTGCTGTTGTCGCTGTAATGTAGGTCATGTTAAAATTGTTGAACAGACATTGGCATATGTGACTAACACATGTTGGCTATCCCTTGCCAATCTACTTCGGTTGGTCAAGTAGAGTTCTCGTACCGCTTTCCTAAACTCTGGAACTCGCTGTTATCTCAAATCTGACACTCTTCTTCTCCCCACTCTCTCTCTCATCATCCCTTCACAACTTGTTCTCTTCAAACTGTACCTGCTCCTAGCTTCTCTAAACTCCCCTGCCATCTGTCCTGTAAATAAGCTCACACCTTGTTCCTCCTTTACCCGTTACTTCTCCTTTCCCCATTTCTAACCCACCATTTAACTATGCACTATTGTATTCTTACCACTGCCTGTTTTTATTTGTTATTTACCTGTTGTAACTGACACTTCAATGCACTTTAATTTAGTAGCTGTGCACTACATGCCTAGAGCACCTCTTGAGTATGACTATTTACCTGGTTATGAAATCCTGTACTGTGTATAAAGTTGTAGTTTCCTTTTACAATGTAGTGAATTTGTATGATTGTATCTCCTAACCCTCTCCCCTAGGATGCACCAGGAGAACAGCAACTTGTTGCTTAGAGTGACTTTTCTGGTGAAATATTTCAATAAATAAATAAGCAGCATGATGCTAAAATTCTTATCAATATATAATTGACTTACTAACTTAAATGCACCAATTTTATGATATGTAATAAGTTCCCCAGATGGTCAACCATATTTGTCTCCTAATGGCCAGAGTATGTAAACAATCATATTCATTAAGAGCCATTAATTTGTCATCCTCATGCCAGGATTCCTGGCAGTAAATCACTTCTGCTTTAGTAATAAAATCAAGCCAGCCCTGGTCTGAAAACTTATTTTAAATTCCTAAAATGTTCCAAGATATAAAGAGCAAATCATCATTTACCAGACTTTGTTGAAGTTCCTCATTTTTCTGTGGATTGATTCAATCTGAGTACTGAGCCAATGCTTCAGATCTATTTGATAAATATAAGGACACATTTTGCTTTGTACTGCCATTAATTAATGGATTTCATTTTATTGGTGGAAATATTTCCACCATTTGGACCAGGTGTAAGCCCAACACATCCAACAAGGGACTTTTGCACATTAGGTTATGTGCTATATGTCTGTTCTTTACTAGGAAATCTATTTGTGAGTTAATTCCCTTCTGTTTAACATTCATAACACCCTTTCTCCCTGATTTAACCCTTAAAAAATTGTTAAACAGCTTACACAGAGAGTCCTGTAACTTGAAACCACTTTCTTCTAGGTAATTTCTCCATGCCAAACAAAGATAAAGTTACCAGAGTGTTGAGAGTGTCTTGATAAGTTCCTTGTGTTTTATTGAATTGTTTCCTGTTTGGAAAGGTTAAAAAAAATATATTTGACCCAAAATCTTTCCCCATTATACCATATATAGTTAGAGATATTAGAAGAATCAAATACAACTTCTAATGTATAGTGGTGCCCATCTTGGGATCTTCTCACTTCTTTTATGTCATTTTCCAATATGCCCAGGTCCAAATCCAGAACTATAGTACAAACTAGATATGCTTTCAGTTTTTCACAGCTCCAATTAGGTCAATCACTTAGTGTTGAGAACCTTAGCAGGGGAAGGGAGTTTTCTAAAAGGGGATCTTATTTGGGAATTTGTTTAACAGTCTGCTCCACTCCAGTAATTACAATATTAGAGGTGTCACATTCTGTATTGTGAAACTGAGACATATTAGTGTCACTAGTCATTGTACTGGGTATCTGCACCTCTGATTTATGTGCACATTGCTTTTTTATAAAACCATGCTCTAGTTTATAAAGACATTTACTCTCTTTATTTTCACCAGGCATCTTAGTCATTAAAGGGTCCACTTCGCTCACAGTTTTATCCAATGTAGCTCTAGTTGAGTTTATTGTTATAGTGGTTGAGTTATTTTATTATTAGTTAGATTGCTAAAAGATTCAACTAATTCATTTTCCCTTATTCCTCCAACATCTGTTTGTTTCAGAGACAGTGAGGTTTTGGGATTTTTTTACCCTTTTTCCTCTTATTTGTTTTCCTTTTTAGTGTTTCAGGTATGACAATTGGGGTAAAATCAGGTCTTAATTTACCAGGGGCAAATAAGGAGGCTTCTAAAGGAATAGACTCTAACTCTTTGGGTGGATATATCTTATCCAGTCTTTGAAGAATGTCATCTAATCAGACTCCATTAATTGCAACACTTTTTCTGGCAGTTTCAAGTTCATCTTTGAGAACCACCATTTGTTCAAAAATTAATGTACAGTATTTGCTAAATGGGGATATTTTTTAGTGATGTAACCAAGTCATCATTCAAAAAAGTCAAAACATGGGGAGGTTTATCAACTTTAACTTTTGAAATCTCAAGCTCTTTTAACCCTCTAATGCTAGCCTGGTCATTCATTTGTATTGACTTTTCATATTTGGGCTCCAGTAATTTTTTATGACTTCAATTGTGTGCTGAAGTTCATTGATTACTCTTTTAATTTGTGCCCGATACAAAAATCATATCATCTTTACCACTGAATTGGGAATGACTTGGAGATTTTTCATCATTTGATTGCTCCCATGGTAATGAGAGGAAACTGCTCCTCTCTGTCTAAAATGATCTGCTAATAGATTTGTGTATGCTAATTACCTCGGAGTTTTCTTCAAATGCAAGATTCAGTGATTTTTCTAAACTATTATTAAGCATCTGAATGATTCTTTGTGGGGAAGAAGATGAGTTATCAATTCTAATTAAAGTGGGAGATGTAATACCCTCAGAAGATATATTTAGTTTTATTAAATGATCAGTCATTTTTGTTTGTTTAGTTTTTTTTTTTTTTGAGACTTAAGATTTTTATCTTTTTTTAATTTTTTCTACCATGGTTTCATTATACAATGGGGGGAACTCTCCTAACTCCTTTCTCTGTAGTCTAGTGTTAACCATTTGTATAAGAAATGAGGCACAGGTCTATAAAATATAGTGATAGTCAAGCACCAGAAAATGATGTTTGCCTCACAAAATCCTAATATAGCAAATCACAGTATAGTATAGCTGTTAAGCAACAGTAATCACTCACAAGCAGAATTACCTAGTAAGTTCAGTGCTACTCTTGTTAATTTCACTGATTTTATCAAAAAATAAAAGTTGCCATACTTTGAGGAACAATAAAATATTATTTATTTATTTGCTTTTGGTAACTGGGTAAGTACACTAGACAGAACTGCCTATTTTCAGGCACAACCTGGAAGAGTATAAATCAAGGAACAGGTAAAAAACAAATACATATACAGTGTGTACAAGAGGAGTTCCAAACAGTTATTCAGAGGTCCAAGTTACATAGTACATACAAGAGGTACATATCACACGTTATAATAGGAACAAAACAGGCAAAAAGGCACAATTTAGGGTTAATAATGTACAAAACATGACAGTGCTGTTGGTAAGTCAGCAAGTACAATAAGGCTAAAATAATGAAGATCACCAAAGTTTTCAAGTGTCCATCTTGCCTGGTTAAAAGGTGCAAGTAATAAACCCTCAGTGTGTCCATTAAACAGGGGCAAATTCAATTATATAATTCCTTTTAGATTTATGGCTTGCTTCTTGTTTAGAGTAAAGTTCCATACTTCAGACTGCTCCACAAAATTTGAAAAATCACTTTAAAGAAGAAAAAATCCAATAATAACAGATTTGTGTATTAAAATTATAAAGAATAATTATAGATATAGTAAGAAATCAATCAATGATTGTTATTATGAGCAACAACCACAATAACAAAATAATAAAAGAGTTATATCACTCTAATGAAAGCAATTTGAATTTGAGGGGTATAAAAAATACAATAAAACCATATTAAAAAGTTACAAAATAGGCGTTCTAAAAAGAAGCAAGAGCAAAACATGGAATAAACTATTTCTAACACCGTATTTACCTTATTTGCGATGTTCTGGGTGCTCTGGGCATCAACAGATTGTTTCTGCAGTAAACTACTGTTGGCCAAGCAAGCATCCACACCGAGGCCAAGAAGTTCAAACCTAAAATAAAACAGTGCTTTAAGCAATTTGAAGTTTAAAACCTTAAATAACAAAATGTATAACCAGGGAAAAGAAAGAAGAAAGAAACTGCTACCTCTCAGACTGAAAAAGTAGCTGAAAATTCAGAAAGATGTCCTGCATCCTGCTTCAGTTCTAATTCTCCAAAATGGTGCATCTAGCTTTATGAATACCACATATGCGCCTTTATGTTGGATGAGGTCACACATTTGATCATGTGACCAGGAAGCACGTAATTTGAATTTGTTCTTTAAAATAAAAATTAATGTTATACCTTTAATTCAAAAGATAATGAGTTTAACACCCCTTGTAAGAACTAAAAGTAAAAATTGATGAAAAATGAAAAAAGAAAGAGCTCCGACAGTCAACTTCCTGCGTCTAACAACTAGGTTAGTATAAAATACAAAGCAAAAAAAATCCCCAAACTTAAAAAAAAAATAAGTTAATACAAAAAAAACAAAACAGAGTATACTGTCCTAAGGTCCATCAGAAAAGAAAAAAATTCGGACCAAGTCTATTGTTCAGAGTGTTCGCTGAGTCATTGATTCATTGGATCTGTAGGTCACCTTTACAATTATTTTCTCACTGAAAGTTTTTATATGGTAACACCTGAAATTTCACTAGGGTTGTATACTAAACACAAGGCAAGGAGGTGTTGAAAAAATAAGTTATTGTAGAGAACTGTTCCACTCTTCGCTGCTGAATTCCTCTGTGGGCGGTCTTCCGCAGGACTCCCTGCTGTCTCTTGCCGGGGGGCTGGCTCCTCCAGTGGCTGAACTTCTGGCTCCTACAGGAAGAGAAAGCAAGAGCAGAGAAACAGGCAGGAAAAACAATCTGTAACAAGATAAACTATAAAGGGCTATACAATCAGTCACACTGAACTGAGGCAATGGTGGCATATCATTTCAAATGTAACAACAAGCCTTGTATAACTCCCGCTTTCTCGACTTCTCCACAGTAGAACAGTGTGTGGCAGCTAGCACTTCCTAGATTGTGTCTATACTGTGAATATGGCTCAATTGCTCAAAGAAAATGAACAGCCTAGCTGACAGATGGAAACTTTCAGACATGGTCAGATGAGCCTTCAAGAGAGATACTATGTCGAGCGGATGAGAAGCCATATCATTGCCACCTCAGTGTATGGTTATGGCAGGTAAGGAATTTCCTGCCCCATATGGAACGGGATACCACCTTAGCAGAGAAGGATGAAATTGTTCTGTGCCATCAGTCATTATGAAAGCAAGGAACAGTGCTCAGCCTGATATCATCTGCAACTCAGTCACCCATCCAGCTGAGCACATACTATAGCTGTCAGCAAGACAGTGCTGAGAGTCATCTAGTATAGAGAACTAGGTTCAGAAAAGGAGGCTTATTAAGACCGTTTAAGCCCAGATCAGGTTGTCACAGAGAGCAGGTGAGCCAGTGCAGGGAGATGTAAGCTATACCACCTGCAGCAGCTGGACTACAACTGGGTGTGAACTGAGCCCCACATTGTAAAAATAGCCAAAATCTGTATCTTCAAAGAGGAGCTTGCAAGACCTTTGTGTGCCCTTTCATTGAGAAAGTCTGGCTCATTACTGAAGGGGACAGGCCTATTGCAGTACACCATTTACAGAAGATCTTCCAATGCTTATTATATGTCTTATTGCTGGCTGTGTTTTGGAGTGTGAAAAAACAGTTAACCCCCTGAGGAGACACCTGGCATTCAACAGTCTGTGCCTTTCAGCATCCATGCTGTCAGTCTGAGCATTGTGGTGAAAACAGTGATCCTTGGCTGAGAGGATCCGGGCGGTGATGAAGATTCCAACTGGCATCAAGTATGATTACTCGGAGCAGAGAATACCATGAACTGCTTCACCAGTCAGGAGCCAACATCCACACTGTGACTTTCATGGACCTGACCCTGAGAAACACTCTCGCAATTCTGGGTGTGGGTGGCCTTCAGCTAACCCAGTTTGCTTGGGAGTTCAGCATGCCAGCCAGGCAGGTAGCCAAGATTGCTGGTAGGTTGTGTTCTCCCCATTTTAGCATTTTTTTCACCTCTCTGAGCATTGCCTTGCTCTAAGTCCCCTTTGTTCGCTCATGTAAGGCATGGTAACTTGGAGTTCTTCTTTATCAGGATTGCCTGATCAGCAACCTGAATAGCGAAAAATAACCGGGCACAGTGTACTACTGTCATCCACTCCATGTTGATGGGCAGATGAGATTCTGGGGAAAACAGCTACCTTGAATACCTGGCACCTAGCATGGCTCCCCACCTAGGAGGATTGCATCTGTTGTCATTGATGCCAAAGATCTTAAAACTGAAGGTGGACAAAGCAATGGGGCCTGATGGGATTCATCCCAGAATTCTAAAAGAACTAAGGGTAGAACTAGTGACACCACTAACTACCCTCTTTAACAAATCATGGGAGGATGGGGTGGTACCAGAGGACTGGAGAGGGGCAGATGTGATTCCCCGTCACAAAAGTGGGAGCAAGACAGAAGCAGAAAACTATAGACCTGTTAGTTTAACCTCAGTGGTAGGAAAATGATGGAATCACTCTGAAGGAAAGAATTGTTGAGTATCTAGAGGCCAGAGGGCTGAGGACCCAAGGCAGCATGGATTCACAGTGGGAAGGTCATGCCAGACAAATCTGATAGATTTCTTTGACTGGGTGACCAAAATAGTAGATCAGGGAGGGGCTGTGGACATGGTCTACCTAAACTTTAGCAAGGCATTTGACACAGTCCCACACAAAGATTAATATACAAGTTAGCCAGTCTGGGAGTGGGTCCCAAGATGACAGCTTGGGTAAAGAATTGGCTGGAGAATAGGACACAGAGAGTAATAGTAAATGGAGTCACTCTGAAGAAAGGGGGTTACTAGTGGGGTACCGCAGGGTTCAGTATTAGGACAGGTCTTCTTCAATGTCTTTATAAGTGACATTGCAGAGGGACTGGAAGGAAAAGTATGTCTCTTTGCAGATGACACAAAGATCTGCTACAGAGTTGATGCACAAGGTGGGGTGGAAAGGATGAGAAGGGACTTGGCAAGGTTAGAGGAATGGTCAAGTGTATGGCAGCTTAGATTCAATGCTAAGAAGTGCAAGGTAATGCACCTGGGAAACAAAAATCCAGAGGAAGAGTACACAATGGGGGGTGAGATACTAGCAACAACAAAAATGGAAAGGGACCTGGGGGTAGTCATATCAGATGACCTAAAGGTGGGCAAGCAATGTGAGAGGGCTGCAAGGAGGGCTGGGGGGATACTGGGATGCATAGGGAGAGGCATCACCAGGATAAAACAGTTCTCCCTCTGTACAGGCAGTTGGTGAGACCCCATCTGGAGTACTTTGTGCAGTCCTGGAGACCCAATCTCCGCAAAGACATAGACAGGATGGAGGCTGTCCAGAGGAGGGCAACTAAAATGGTGCAGGGTCTGCACCGGAAGACATATGAAGAGAGACTTAAGGAGCTGAATATGTATAGCCTCGAGGAAAGGAGGGAGAGGGAGGACATGATAGAAACTTTCAAGTACCTCAAGGGAATCAACAAAGTCCAAGAGGGTAGCATCTTTCAAAAAAAGAGGTGTGCAAGAACAAGGGGGCACAATTTGAAGATAGAAGGGGGGCAGCTCAGAGGTAATTTAAGGAAGTATTTTTTCACAGAGAGGGTTGTGGATGCATGGAACGGCCTTCCGGAGGAGGTTGTGGAGTCAAAAACAGTGGTGGAATTCAAGCATGCTTGGGACAGTCATAAGGCAATTCTAGGGGGTTGGGGTAAGAAGAAGTAGGCTGCTGGTTAACTAGGATCTGCAGCTTATCCATTAGGTAGGGAAACGGGCAGACTGGGTGGGCCAAGCGGTCCTTATCTGCCGTCAAAATCTATGTTTCTATGTCCTTGCCAATGGCATGCCTCAAGGAAGATTGTGTGAGTCTATGTTTGCAGTTCTGAGTCAACCAGTCTCATGCATCTAGAACAGATCCCTGGAGTGGTCATGTGCATAACTGAGCCCATGGCACCATAGACACCCTCAGCCTGAGCAGCAGCTGGTAAACATGCACTGGCCAGTGAGGATGCATCTGGAATAACCCAGTGAACTAGATCAGGTTGAGGACTTTCTCTTCTATTGTGGTCATTAGGCCCTGGGCATGTGATTATCTGTGCGGTGAGGTGCGATATGCCTTGTGTGGGGACCAGCTGGCTTTTAACCTAGTGTATGAAAATTCTTGACCATACTCAGGGGTGCTGTGGGGAATGGATAAAACCCCAGGTCTCCAGGTTCATAACCCTGGGCCTTAGCCACTACATTATATTGTGCCCTCCAGCCATGTTGCTGTAGGTGGTGAAGTACCATGTCCATGTACCTCTGTGCCTGAGTTGGGACCTTGCCTATCTGAACCAATTGCCCAGGTATGAAATGGCATATAACCCTGTCTTATGGATGGTCGTGGAAAGCACTACAATGCAATTTGTGGTGACAGGCAACCTTTAGGGTGAAGAGATGAGGAAGTCACCTGATTGACCAGCCATCAAGAAGTTTTTTGTAAGGAATGTACTTGTAGACTGTGCTGGATAGAGTCCGCCTGTTTCTATTGGGAACCATAAATAACATACAGTACCCTCCCTTGTCCCACTTGTGATGCTACACTGGTGCCATGGTGCAGGAATTGCATGAGAATCCATATGGGTTGAGGTTTCCAGAGCTCAACATGCATTCCCAGGAGGAGGGGACAGCTAGCTGGGCTATGACGCAGATCTAGCTGTATTTCACAGGGTGAATCAGGTACAGGAGGTGTGACTCTTTCACATGTGGGAGAGCACCAGAACATCAGGGCATGCTATAAGTTTGAAAGGAAACAGATTCACTAGGGATGTTACTGCTTTACAAAAAGGATGGTAAGCTCATGAGGCAGCCTGCCAGAGGAGGTGGTAGTGGCAAAGACCTGGGGCACTGAAAAAATGCATGGAATTCATGCTGGAACAGTGCCCAGTGATAAGGACTGAGAAAAAGCACCTGTGCTGAATTAAGTCTATGGTGTAGAGTGATGCAAAGAAGGTAGGGTAGACTAGCTGGGCCTACCAGCCCTCTTTGCCCATGCATTCAATTATTCTACGATTGGAGACTTTGCATGGGGCTCTACAGTATATCACAAGGCATCCTCGGGTCTGAGCCTGACCTCCCCTTCCTTAAATTGCCCACATGTGTGGATTAATAAGGGAGAGCCTTGTCCAACCCAGAAGCCAATGTCTTAGTCAATAAGGATTGTAATGCATCTCCAAAGCAATGCTGTAATCCCCCATGGATTTGGGAGACCCCTATTAGCCTGAGTTTCCTGTTGGGGAAGTCCTGGGAGTCAAAGATATGTGGGGAAGAGTACTAGATGCTGGGGAAAAAATTGAGAGATATAAAATGTATAGTGCCTGATAGTCAAAGCTTCATTGTGCAAAGCTGAAGTTGGTGCCAGAAGTCTGGAATCCTCATGAGGCTTTCTATATGTGAGGCATTAATTGGCATGGTGCACATTGTAACATCCCAAGTAGTCTGTAGTACTCAAATTACCATGAATGAAGTCATGTAGTAACTTAACGTGCAGCACCACACATACACACAAACATTCCCTGCATGTCTTCCAAGCCTCCGAATGCCCTGGAGATACCAGAAGTAAATTGGTATGGGGAGCCCTTGCTGCCAGTGTGAACTGTTTCTCATCAGGGCTCAGACCCAATATTTGCATGCTCTGACATGTACATCTTCTGGGGGTATGCTACCATTCCCCCAGGCACACTATGTATATCTTAAAATGTGGCTTAAAAGGAAAACACATAAACTGTCCTCTGCCACACTGAATGAGGAAGTGAGGAAGTGAGGCAACAACATATAAGAAAGCGCAGAGTGAGCCAAGAGGCAAACCATCTGGTTGTCTGAGTGGGCACTATAATATGGTCCTGAAGACCTACTACATATGGCCTTTATTTTTCTTCATCCAGTTGTCTCTGGGAATTCCAGGCTCTCCCGAGATTGGCTGGAGTGGGTTTTACCTGCACAAGATGGCCGCTATCCTGGAGCTAGACTAAGATGGCTGCCATTCCTGTGAGACTGCTATGTGAACACCATGGATCAAGATGGCCGCTATCTTGTGAGACTTGGCATCTCACGACAGTACCCCAGCTACTAGTGCTGTTTGGCACCCTTAACTGTAGTGTGAGCAGAAAAAAAGGGGTGAAGTTGGGACCAGTGATGTGCACTGCTGATGTGCACTCAGCAAAACGCATATCAGATTCCCACCCAGTTCCTGATGAGGGCCAGGAAGGACCGAGAGTTCTTCATGTGATAACCGTCCATTTCCATCATGATGGCCACAAGATCTCAGGCACTCGCAAGAAGCGCAGAACTCCAGCATTCCAGACTGCATGGGAGGTGATTGTAACTCAGGAAGACACCCCCAGTATAACGCGAATGCTCCAATGCATTGGCAGGGCAGGAATTGGATTTATTAGCACCCAGGCTCATCCCAGCACTGCAAGACACAGAAGTCCCACTATAGCAAGGGCCTCTGGCTGCAGGAAAAGTAAGTATGCCAGACTATGTTCCAGCAGAGGCAAAAGGAGTGCAGAGCCCTCACAGGAGAAAAAAAAATAATTTCACAGTGAGCCACTGGGGTTCTTATACAACTAGACATTTAATGCCTAGTCAGAAGTCCACAGCATGCAAGTAGTGGTTGTGGGAAATCAAACCCAGGTCTACTAGATGTACCACACATTCACAGGTCACTCCCATAGTCAATCTGGGCAGCATGTTACAGGTCCAACTCTCTAGCACTGCTGTAGACTAATGTTTGTCTGCTGGAGAGCACTGTGCATAAGGTTTACTGTAATCACTGTCTGGATGTAAAGTGGATGCTGCCTGCAGGTCCAGCTCTTCAGGGGACCAGGAGGTGTGGATGCTACATGAGGGCCTGGACCAAAACCAGCTGATTGTAAACTTTGATGCTACTGGAGGGTCCAGCTTACTTGTGCCTATGGCTATGCACTGGGAGAGCCTGTGATTCTGTTTTACTGGTGACAGGACAGGTGACTTGTTTGTGATGATCAGATGAAGGATGCCTTATTTATTAAGCAACCTTTATTTCTACATGCCTCAGTACATCCATGCAATATTTTTTAAATTTGTAACAACATTTACTCACTCTAAATTGTAGCTAGTAGCATGCAGTATTCCTTTATTTGATGGGTTACTGCTGTCATTTATGGGGTCAGGATGGACAATATTTGAAGTAGATTTAATACATAATACCCTGTGAAAGAATCCTCCTCTGTGGAAAATGTTGACTCTGACCAACCTGTGCTTGGCAGTATGCCTGATTTCAGTTCAATTATGTTTTCTGATCAGGCTCCTGCAAAATCAACAAAGTGAAGAAGACAGTAAAAAGGAGGACATGCTAGGGGAGACAAAAATGAAAAAATGTCAATGGCAGATCTGTTGTTGATAGTAATGACTAATTCTCATTCTCCTGGGCATACTGCCATAGAAACACAGAAATTGTCAGCAGATAAGGACCGCCCAGCCCATCTAGTTTGCCCGTAAGCCCTTGTGCTGGATCACATCTTCCGACCCACCTGCTGCTGTACCTCTATAGTTCCCCTATGCCTGTCCCAAGCACGCTTGAATCCATCCACTGTGCTCTCTCCCACCACCTCCAGAGGCAGACCATTCCATGCATCCACCACCATCTCTGTGAAGAAAAACTTCCTCACATTCCCTCTTAACCTCCCACCTTCCAATTCTATGTCATGCCCCCTCGTTCTTGTGCTTCTCCTATATTGGAAAATGTCTCCCCCCCCAGCACCTTGTTTATACCCTTGAGGTACTTGAATGTTTCTATCATGTCCCATCTTTCCCTCCTCTCTTCCAGAGAGTACATATTGAGGGCCCTTAATCTCTCCTCATAAATCCCTTAATCTCTCCTTATAAATCTCTTAATCTCTCCTCATAAATCTTGTGTTGCAAGCCCTCTAACATCTTAGTCGTCCTTTTGTCATGTGAAGCATGTCATGTGAAGGCCACTGCCAAATCAGCAAATCTGCACAAGAGTAGCAGGAAGACTCTTAATGATATAAACTTGAGTCTAGCAACAAAAACTGATGGTGTAGGGTGAGGTTAAGTCCCTGCTTTCTTAACTGCAGGCTAGTTGTGCTGACTTGGCTGTCATTAAGGAGGATTGTAACATTATATTTGACAAATTTGATAGAAAAACAGTCACTGAGGAAGGATTGATTGCCAGCACTTCTAATTTACAACTGTTGGATACAAATAAAAAAAATGATGGGGAGAATAGGTACCTCTTGGGGGTAGTGCCTCTTTCAGCTGTGGATGGTATTGCGATTTGATTGACTGATAAAACCCTTAATAGCTCTGATCACTCATGATAATAAGGTTCCGGTTTCCTCTGAGGTATTGAACTGTGGTATTCTTAGATTATATGGATATAATACGGAATTAACTTCTGCAAGATTCTTACCATTGGACTCCTTTACTAAGTTATTTCATACAAACATGGAAGTCCAGATAAATGAAGGAGATATTTATGATGTTTCTGTTATTAAGAATAATTATGGATTAGACTGTATGCAGACTATGTGCATAACCCATAGGGTGGCTAACTATTTTTGGAATAATGGGCATCTGCTTGAGAAACTCAATCTTATTCTGATGTATTTTAACAGACATAAATTTGGATATGGTAAGGGTCATTATTCCCATGATAGCTCTCTTTACACCTTAAGTATTTTTGGTCCAAGAAGGCATACTGATAAAATTAATGCAACATTAACTAGACCAATTGGCTCTTTCTCTCAATATACCTTCACATTTCTTTGGGTAACAAAGGAGTCATTATGGCAAAAAGACGTGAGGACTTTGATGGTGCACAAACAGATGGTTTTGGAACTAGGGAAATTGCTGAGAGTGCATCGGCTAAGAGTGGTCTACTAGATAGTATGCATGTGGTACCAAATAGTTGCTGCAAAATTAATATTCCCTTATGTGCAGTTGCACACCCTGTTGTTGAGACGACGACATACAGTACAATGTTCCCAGTACCAACAGATTTTATTTACTAGGTGGATATCAATGACTACCATCTGAGTTGAATCCAACCTTCTCTAGCCCTCTTAAGCAAAATGAAGCTTCAGGTAGGGTTACCTCAGAACATTTGATTTCTTGGAATATAGCAGGTCTTAACTCTAAAGGGGATTATCAGTGCTAGGCTGTTTTTTCTCTTCCTTTAATATACTGTAATAGTCTGCAAGAAACCTGCCACTCAAAAGGATAGGAACTTTCTATTAATCATTATATTAAGTCACTTCAAAAAAGGGTAAAAGAGGCAGGGTCTCTGGCAATCTGGCCTGTTAAGAGTTATTATCACATTGCTTTATGTCCCATCTTTTTTATTGAATGTTATATTGTACTTCATATTAGGATTTTATTTTATTCTTATTAATATACACATGCTATCTGACTCCTCAAGATAGTTTCTCAGTGGCCCATAGGTATCACAGAAGAACTTGAAAATCTTTATGAAAGATGTTCTAGCTACCCGATTCTTATTATAGATGATTTACTATCATAGGAATCATAGGAAATTACCAGGTGCTTTAGCCGTTACGCCATTATTGATCTGCATAATTGATATTCTAAACTGGTATAGATTATCTTTACTATGTTTGTCTAGAGCTGATTTGAACTGGTTCATAGTGTCACAGGAAACCACTGTATCAGACAATGCATTCCATTATGCCATTACACGCACGTTGAAAGGACCAGGCCCCTCTCTGATTTTTATTGTAATTTTCACCTTTAAGTTGGTACTGGTGGCCCCAATTAATGACTAAGTTTGATCTTTTTGTCTAATCCTATAATTCCCAAATGTCCAGCTCTTTACATGCCTTGTATACCAGGCAAATATCAACTCTGTAACTCCTATTTTGCTGCTAGAATAGACCAAATTCTCTCAATCTCACCTCATAGGACAGATCCTCCATCTGCATTATCCTACTTGTTGCACACCTCTGCACTTCCTCCATTCGCCTTACATCAGCCTTCAATCTTAGTTTCCAAACACTGCCAGCAAACTCCATATAAGGGTGCACCAGGGACACATAAAGAGGGGCAATTATCTCTCTTTCCCTGCTCTTTATATTCCTCATATTAGAGGCCAGAATGCCATAAGCTTTTTTTGCAGTAGTGTAACAGTGGTAGGTTAACTCCAAATCTTTATTGATCCATATTCCCAGATCTTTCTCAACTTCTGTAGGGGATACAATGACTCCATTTATATTGTATTTATATCTTTGGTTCTTTTTCTCCAGATGCATAACCTTGCATTTTGCTATATTAAATTTTAATTTTTTCAACAGCCACTCCTGCTAATTTATCTGTTTTTTTGCAATGTTTTTGCATCTTCTTCATTTGTAATTACTGCTCCTAATGTCATGTATTCTGCAACTTAGCTAACCATGCATTGGAGTTACAATTTAAAGGTGATACCAGAATATTAAATAGGACCGGACCCAAGACGGATCCCTGTGGAACTCCTCTGGACATTTGGGAGCAACCGAACATAAATCCCTTTATACACACACATTGTTTTCTTTTGACCAACCAGGCTGTAATCCACCTGATGATATTAGAGTGTACCCCTATTTCCTTCAAATTATTAATTAATTCCTGATGTGACACAGTATCAAAAGCTTTTTCAAAGTCTATATACAGTACATCAACCTATAGGTTATTATCAAGGGCAGCACTCACTGTGTCAAAAAAGGAAAGTAGATTTGTCAAACATGACCAGTGCTAGGACTGGTAACTTTGAAGGTTGGATGGTGCAGCGGTGGGCCCATTTTGTAGTATTCCCTCTGTACCAGTGAAAGCTTCACATGACAGTAAACCGATTGCTGCCAGCACAGGTCCCATAGAGGTTATTCAGGACTATAATTTCCACCCATTAAATGTTAGGCTTTCCAGTGATGAGAAAGGAGAGCTGGCTTCCATCCCTTCCCTGGGCGCAGCTATTATAGATGTTGCTCTGTGGGATGGACCAGCTGAAAAGTGTAGTTGTTTCTCTGTCCTGTAGAGGCTGACCATCTTCCAAACTCTATTTAGTAGGCTTTACCTGAGATTGGTGGTAGGGAGGTTGCAAGTGTCCCTTTAACAGCAATTCCTGTCTTGGATGTTGTGCTAAGAAACAGGAAAAAGGTACAGTGAAGTAATGATCTCTCTATCAAGGTTCAACAGTTGTCTACTCCCTACTTAAAAAATGTTCTCCTCCAGATTCTTCATGTTATTCTTAGATTTAACTGTATACTCATTTTAACTCTCTTCATGCTCAGATTTGTTCAATCATATGCAGTTTTTCTTCCCAGAGGGGTAAGAGGAATTATGGATAGTTTGATCTACATCGTAAAAAAAGAAAAAAAGCTGAGCTCCTCAAGAAGATCAGGAAAATCAGAGGAATCCCATAAAACTTAATTGATGTCAGTTAAATGTAAACTGGAAAATGTATAAAGAGTTACTACAAAACCAGTGTGATATTACATTAAATGTGGTCATAAGATGTGATACAAGAGCCTTTTGGCAACTTATTGCCAAGGGTACTTCAAATTGTGGGGTCAGTATTGAGACATATATTTTGCCTGAGGCATGGGTAGCACATTTTTCTTCTCTTTTTTTATGATCAGAAACTTTTTTATTTCATGCCTGTTTTAATATCTTTTAAACAGCACCTTTCTCAGTGCAGAGCAAAATGGTCAGGAGGCTCCCTTACCTGAAGAAGAGTTTCTCCATAATAGTTGTAAATTTTTAGTTCACTCTCCCAAGGCAGGGAAGGGATCATATTTTGCCCTCAAGAGGGTTAGCCACTTGATCCCTTCCACTTCCTGATCTCGGATGCCATCCCCATGCTTCCTTGTTTTATGATGTCACTATAGGACTAGTGTGGGGATGTGCTCCATGCAAGGCTATGGTGCGTTGTTTTAAAAGTGTTTTTTTTATTTTAACCCAATTCTTAGTATAAATTGGAGCCAGTATTCAAGTAACAAGGGATATCCTGGACTCTCTGTAGGAAGTGTTCCTCAGGCTAGTAATCAGTGAACACACTTGTGATGAGGCAATACTGGGCTTGGCGCTCACTAACATGGATAATATTTCAGATGTCAAGGTGGGAAGTCACTTAGGGACCAGTGATCACTGTATGGTGTGGTTCAATATAAGGATGGCTGTGGCATCAAACCCCACAAGGGCTTGTGTCCTGGACTTCAGGAAAGCAGATTTTATAAAGATGGATGAATGCCTCAGAGATAACCTTGCAGGAGGATGACCTAGGTGGGGTGGCGGAACAGTGGGCAAAGATAATAGGGAGCATAGTAAAGGCAACAAACTTCTGCGTCAAACAAGTGAGCAAAAGCAAAAGAAAAAATATACCACTATGATTCTCAAAAGAGGCAGCTGAAAAGGTAAAGGCAAAAAGGGTAGCATTCAGAAGGTATAAGGAGACACAGAGAGAGGAGGATAGGAAGGCATGTCAGAGAAAACATAAGGAAGCAGAGAAAGCAGTAGGGAATGTAAAGACATAAACTGGAAGAGAAAATAGCTCAGGATGTAACAAAAAGGGACAAGACATTCTTTAGATACTGTATGTAAATGAAAAGAGGAAGACTGGGTGGGATTGTAAGATTAAAAAGGGAAGGCGGGAAGGAACTGAGTAGTGGAAGACCAGGAAAAGGCAGAAATCCTGAACAAATACTTGTGCCTAGTGTTCACAAAGGAGACAGGGTGGGGTGCAAAAAAGAAACAGAAGCTTTGAAGGGAAGGAGGGAGCTTGACACAAGTCATTTTTTGGAGGTCCGAGTCCTGAAGAGACTTGGTAATCTGAAGGTGGACAAAACAATGGGGCCAGATGGGGAGCATCCAATGGTATTGAGGGACTTAAGGGAAATACTGAATGCATCTCTGACAGTTCTGTTTAACAGCTCACTGGAAACAGGAGTGGTTCTGCAGGACTGGAGGAAGGCAGATGTAGTGCCACTACACAAAAGTGGTAGAAGTCTGGCAATTATAGGCCAGTCAGCCTGACATCAGTGGTGGGACATTGGTGGTGGAAAAGGTAATCACTGCTGAAGGAAAGGATTGTGGAATATTTTGAATCCAGTGGGTTACAAGACCTGAGGCAGCATGGTTTCACATGGGGGATGTCATTTCAAATGAATCTGATATATTTATTTGACTGCCTGACAAAGGATTTAGGTCAGGGTGGACTGGCCAATGTGGTCTACCTAGATTTCAGTAACGTTTTCAACATTGTTTTACTTGGGAGACAAGTAAGCAAGCTGGGTAGTTTAGGAGTGGGTCCAAGAGTGGTATAATGGATAAGAGATTGATTAGGGGAAGGTGACAGAGGGTGTTGGTAAATGAAATTCACTCCAAGAAAGGGGGGGGTGACCAATGGGATTAGTGCTTGGATTGGTCCTCTTTAATGTCATTATAAGTGACATTGCAGAAGAGTTGGAAGGGAAGGTCTGCCTCTGTGTGGATGACATCAAAATATGCAATAGGGTGGACCCTCTAGGAGTTTGAAAGGATAAGCAGAGACCTGAGAAAACTAAATGAGTGGTCAACAGTATGGTAACTGGGTTTCAATGCAAAAAAGTGCAAAATAATACACTTAGGGCACAACACAAAATGGGTAGAGTGGTACTCATGATCACCAAGCAGGAAACAGACCTGGAGGCAATCATATCGGATGACCTAATGGTGGCTAGGCAGTGCAACAAGGCAGTAGATAAGGCTAGTGGGATGCTGGGGTGCATAGGGAGGGGTATCACAAGCAACAAAAGGGAGGTGCTGTAGTATAGATCAGTGGTAAGACCCCCACTTACAGTACTGTGTCCAGACCACATTTCCAGAAGGACATGGACAGAGTAGAGGCAGTCCAGAGGAGGGCAACTAAAATGATGCAGGTTGTACATCCAAAGCCCTATAATGAGAAACTAAAGGACTTTAATAAGTACACTCTGAAACAAAGGAGGGAGAGGGGGGATATGATAGAGACCTTTAAATACCTTATGGGGGTAAATAAGGTACAGGAGGGAAATATTTTCAGAAGAAAAGGTGCTCAAGAACAATGGGACATGCTGTGAAGCTGGAGGAGAGTAGATTCAGGAGAGAAGTGAGAAAATACTTCTTCACAGAAAGAGTGGTGGATTCCTGGAGCAGCCTTTCAGCAGAGGTGGGGGGCACAAACAGTGGTAGGGTTCAAGAATGCATGGGATAAGCCACATTCAGTATCTCAGATATGTTCTCTTCTCTTTACTGCAATTTTCCCTGACATCAGTGATTATTCAGGCTACTGGACCCCAGCTTTTCCTCAGAATTCCTTTAACTGGGATGCCATGTGGGATAATGTTTACCATTACATTTCCAGTGATAAACTCTGACTCACTCAGTTTCACATCCTACATAATATTTACTTTACTTTTGTAAAATTAGCCTGGATGGGCAAGTTATCATCCCCTTTGTGCACACGGTGTGGACACGTGGATGGAACTTTGCTCCATATTTTATGGAAATGTCCTAAAATTACCCCCTATTGAATCAAATAAAAAAAAAATGTTGATCCCCTCTTAGGACTAAATGATCTTTTTACACCAGAGATATGTGTCTTGGGTGATTATACAGGTATTGCAGTGAGAGAGAGGAAACATCATATGGTGATATTGTCCCTATCAGTGAAACATGTGGTTCTTCACCACTGGAAAAATCAAGCTGCCATCACTTACCATGAATAGCTGCAAGCACTCCTGTGTAATCTTAGGATGTAGAAAATGATAGCCACTACCTGCCATAGGATGTCGGGGTGCAACAAGAAATGGGGCAAACTTTACACTTTATATTCCCTTTTTAAATTTTCTGGTATTGTGGCTATACTCCACTGTATTGACCCAAGGGGCCCAATTCCAGAACGACTTACGCATGGCGCAAGGTGATTTATGCTGAACCCCATGGCATAAATCGTAACTTGTGCCATGCGATACACAGGTCATGATTCAAAGTCGTGACCTGCACCATGTCGTATGCAGGTTGTGCCATAGGTGGGCTACGCCACCCACTACCCCTGCAACCCATAACAGAATGGCACAAGGGTGGGTTACAGCAGCAACTATGCTCTATTCCAACAGGTCGGCTGCCGTAACACACATACGCCATTACAGAATCTGCATTGGCACAGCAGACATAGACCATCAAGAAGATGGTCTAAGGGGCATCCATCTGTGCCAATCAACAGATTCCCAGTCAGCAGCACCAAAGAAATGTTACAGCAGTGCTCCTCGTGTCCCCCAACACATACATATCCCCCACTCTCCCGAATGTCAGGGAACCCCTTGGTCCATTTTTTGAAGTGCCCCCTTGAATGCCAGTGCCACCTGTCCAGCCCCCCATGCCCTCTGGTGCTTGCAGTGGTGTTCCAGGGTGGGAGGCTCCGGGGTGAAGTTGTCAGTGGGCTGCAACTTGCAGCATGCAGGGAGCCATTGTGCCACTGCCCATGGTGCTGTATAAATCTGCTGCAAGTCACAAGACATCAGTGCCGGGACCCTGCCTCCTTGAATATGGCACAGGGTTCCCAGTGAAAGCCATGGTAGCAACTCACATATGCCCGCGACTTGCACCATGCATCTCTAAATCAGGCCCAGGGTGTTTTATTTATGATTTCTGGTTTGGAATGGTCCCGATTACCCTCTCAGTATTTTGTTGAAGTCCAATTATTTTATTTATTTATTTATGTATTTACTTATGTACTTCATATGGTTAATCATTACTACTCAGGTATTCAATTAATTCAATTCTATTTACTCTCATTGTGTTGTTTTCCATATTGTTTGGGTCTCCGCTGGCAGTGGGTTGGTGAGTGGGATTGTTACTGCTTTGCTTTGCTGGGGGTGAGGTTGGTTCTTTGTTTGTTTTGTTCTTTGACTATGTTATTTCTCTACTTTATTTATTAGAATTTTGGTAACCGGGTAAGCATGCTAAGACCATGCAGTCCCTTTTTCAGGTGCAACCCAGAAGATGAATACAATACATCACAATGCGATACAAAACATTGAATACAGAGATTACAACAATGTGTGCAGAAATACAGTGGGATATACAAATATACAACAGTCTCATTATTTACAGATATACATATTTACAGAGGTTCAAATGTAGTAGTTTAAGATATAAGATAACTTAAGCGGAATGGGGTACAGTAAAGGGCATGGGTTAATAAAAACATATGCAGGGTAGAGGTTTAAGTAGGTAGGGGGCAAGCTCAGTTTTGAAGATAGACAGGGAAGGATATGAGAGTAGTAAAGGTGGTAGAGAAAGTTGTATTTTGTGTTATTTGTTGTCATGTATATATACCATAATGAAATTTATTAAATTAAAAAAAAGAATGCATGGAATAAGCACAAGAGAATCGCAGTGGAAAGAAAGGGGGAAGGATAAAGAGCTGTAGATCAGGCACAGTATGTGATAACAGTGTAGGTAGGGAAAAATGGGCAGACTGGGTGGGCCAACTAGTCCTTATCTGCTGCCAAATTCTATATTTCTATTATTTCTGAATAATATTTTTGTGACATGGCCACAGTTAGGTTAGATGTGGAAGGTAAGGTTTCATGAAATTTCATGACCAGTAAAGGTGTGCAACAGGTCTGTATTTTAGCTCTGACACTTTTCAGTTTCTACATAGACCAGGTTACCACTGTACAGGTCACTGGTAAGACTGCACCTAGAGTAGTTTGCACCAATGGTGACCTTATCTTAAGAAGGATATCAACTTGCTGGAAATGGTTCAGGGAAGGGCAACCAAGATGATCCAGGGCCAGCAGGGCAACACCTATGAGGAGAGGCTCAAGGGACTCAATATGTACTTCCTTGGGGACAGAAGGGAGAGGATCAAGACTAATAATCGGGTGTGTTTATGTGCCCCCTAGTCAAGCTTCCTCTGGCCTATCCTGACTCCTAGCTTCCCTAACTAATCTCCCCGGCCATGACCTCATTCTCTGTGAGGGCTTTAACCAAGATTGGCTTCACCCAGATGCTGTATAATTGCACACCACGATGGCTGACTCCTGCCCAACTCAACTTATCCAGCGCCCTAAACGAATCAACACCAAGTCTGCTAAACCTACGTTATTTGACTGGATGGTCACTAACTGCCCACTGAGGATCAGAGCTGTGGGCATACTCCCTGACTGCAGAAGCGATCATTTCGTGGCATGTCTAGGTTTGACGTAGGCAGCTTTATCACCTCCATCAATAATACTGACTGGTGACCCACTAACTCAATCCCAGATATTAACCTTGCCCTAGACTTCTTTATCTCAACCGTCACTCAGTTAACCAACATGCCCCTCTGAAGAAGTGCAGGTCCAAGGGCATCAAGGCTCCATGGCTCTCCAAGTAGATTCAGATGCTCATGTCGCACTGTGATAAAGTGTGGAGGGCCTACAACAAAAGTAAACTTCCCTAAGACTGGCAAGTCTATAGATACCTCAGGAACAAATGCAAACATTCCCTGCACAAAGCCAAGCGCTTCCACTTTAAATCCCTTAAAATAGAACACGTCTGCAACCCAAAGAAATTCTGGCATCAAGTAAACTCCGTATTAAAAGGGAAAGCTGTTAATACCCCAAGCTCAGTCCATGCCAATGGCTCTGACCTTACTTACTCTACTTCCATTGCCTCCAGCTTCAGTGAATTTTTTTACAGATCTGCACAAATACACTTCACTCTTCCATAACACCTCCTCTCCTAACACTGTCCTGCTTCCCTCAACTACCCTTGCGGATCGCCTCAAGTCCAACTAAAACTTGCCACTCTCAAAGAGGTCCAGAAGATTCTCTCACACTTAAATCCTGAGAGCTTGTCTGGACATGAAACATAGAAACATAGAAGTTGACGGCAGATAAGGACCGCAAGGCCCATCCAGTTTGCCCATTTCTTTTTCTACCTTATAAATGTGCCATCGGCCTTTGCTCTGTCAGTGACCTATCTATTCATAGTCATTTGTATTGCTCCCTTATGCCTATCCCATGCCTGTTTGAAGCCCTGCACTGTATTCATAGCCACCACTTCTTGTGGTAAGCCATTCCATGCATCCACCACCCTTTCTGTGAAAAAGAATTTCCTCACATTCCCCCTTAATCGGCCTCCTCTAATCTCATGCTGTGTCCTCTTGTCCTGCTATTTTTCTTATATTTAAACATGTTAGACTCTTTCACCTTGTTTATGCCCTTAAGGTGTTTGAATGCCTGGATCATATCACCTCTCCCTCCTTTGCTCAAGGGTATACATATTGAGCTCCGTTAATCTGTCCTCATATGTCTTCTGATGCAGTCCCTGCACCATTCTGGTTGCCTCTTCTCTGGACTGCCTCAATTTGGTTAATGTCCTTGTGAAGGTGTGGCCTCCAATACTGCACGCAGTACTCCAGATGGGGCCTAACCAGTGTCTTGTACAGAGGGATTATTACTCCTCTACGACTTGTGATACCCCTACTAATACACCCTAACAATTTCTTAGCCTTACCTACTGCTTTAGAGGTCTGCTTGGATGATTTTAGGTCATCAGTGATGATGATGCCCAAGTCTCTTTCTTCCTTTGTGACTGCTAGCAACTCCTCCAGCCTATAGGTGGCTTCAGGGATTCTCTTCCTATGTGCATGATTTTGCACTTCTTTGCATTAAATCCCAGTTGCCACTCTTCTGACCATTCTGCTAGTTTATCCAGATCTCTTCTCATTCTGCCCACCCCATCTGGATCATCTACTCTGTTGCAGATCTTGGTGTCATCTGCAAACAGACAAGCCTTACCCTCTAGTCCATCTGCAAGGTCACTAATGAAGATGTTGAAGAGGACTGGCCCTAGGACTGATCCCTGAGGTACCCCACTTGTGACTTGCATCTCTTCTGACTGTATACCATTTACCACCACTCTCTGTTTTCTGCCCATCAACCAGTTTGCCACCCAGTTGACCAACTTCTGACCCACCCTGAGCCTACCCAGCTTATTTATCAATCTTCTATGTGGAACAGTGTCAAAAGCTTTGCTGAAGTCAAGGTAGGCGACATCAACTGCTCCCCTTGGTCCACCACTTGGTTACCCAGTCAAAGAAATCTATGAGATTAGTTTGACAGGACCTTCCTTTGTAAACCCATGCTGTCTTGGATCCTGTGCCCTATGGATTCCAGGTGTTGCACTATCCTTTCCTTAAGGAGTGCCTCCATAATCTTGCCCACTACTGAGGTAAGACTGACCGGTCTGTAGTTCCCCGCCTCCTCCCTGCTACCACTCTTGTGGAGCGGGATCACATGAGCCCTTCTCCAGTCTTCTGGGACCTCTTCTGCGCTCAGAGACTCACTAAACAATTCTGCTAATGGCTCTGCTAGTTCCTCCTTTAGCTCCTTAAGTACCCTGGGATGTATGCCATCAGGTCTCATTGCCTTATCCACCTGAGCTTAGCAAGCTCTTGTAGGACCCTTTCTTTTGTGAAGGAGTAGTGCTCACCTCCTCCCCGTGTCCATGATGCTGAGCTATGGGCCTGCCCTACCTTCTCTTCAGTAAATACTGAGCAAAAGCATCTATTTAGGATAGATGCCTTTACAGGGTCCTCCTCCTCACATGCTCCATTTCTCCATTAAGCTTAGCAATACCCCCTCTGGACTTTCTCCTTTCACTAATGTATCTATAGAAAGTCTTGTCACCTTCTTTTACTGTTCGTGCTAGTGTTTCCTCAGTTTGGGACTTTGCCTGCCTTACTGCCTTACCTGCTTCCCTTAGGGCAGTTTGGTATGCCTCCCTATCTTCATCCCGCTGTGTTCCCTTATATTTCCTGAAGGCCAGCCTTTTGGCTCTGACCTTTTCTGCTACTGTATTTGAGAACCAAAGTGGTTTCCTTCTTCTTTTGCACTTCCTTTTCTGTCTAACACAATGGGATGTTGCTTCAAGTATTGCATCCTTAATGCTTGCCCCTTTGCCTGTACCCCCTCACCTGTGTTTCTTTTTGCCAGAGCTAGCTTAACTCTGTTGGCCGTCTTATCAAAGTCAGCTCCTCTGAAGTCCCATATTTTGCCTTGGAATGGGATGATTTAGATGTAGTAGCCAAATTGAACCATACCATGTGATGGTCACTGGCCCCAAGTGACCTTCTACCTGGAGATCTGTGATCCCTTCTTTGTTAGTCAGTACTAGATCCAGGATAGTCCTGTCTCTTGTGGGTTGCTGTACCAGTTGTTTGAGGCCCTCTCCTGCAGGAATCCACTATGAGTCTAGTTCTGGCAGATGTTCCTGCTGGTATTGACCAATCTGTATCTGGCATGTTGAGTCTCCCATTATCAGAACCTCCTTTAGCTGTCATGTTTTGTATATCTTCTAACAGTAATGTGTCTATGTCCTCCCTCTGGTCTGGGGCCTGTAGTCAACCCCAGTTCTTATGGCTGTCCCATTTCCTGTTTCAGGTGACCCACAGTTCTTTTGGCTCCTTATGTGTATTCTGAATTTCTGTAGCTTTGATATTTTCATTAACATACAGGGCCACTCCTCCCCCCCCTTTTTGCACCTCGGTCTCTTCTGAACAATACATAGCCAGGTACTGAAGTCTCCCAAGTGTGGTTACTGGTAAACCACGTCTCACTAATTGCTAGTATGTCCAGTTTAGCCTCTGACATTATTGCCTGCAGGTCTGGGATCTTATTTCCCAGGCTGTGAGCATTTGTGTACATGATTTTCCATTGGCCAGATTTTGGTGTGTTAGTTGTTGGGTGAGGTTTGGCATTACCCCTGTGCATCGTATGGGGAGACAAACCTTTTTTCTTACCTGGTGATGCAAATGAACGGCAAACACGCTGAATTCCTGTTTGACCACCTAGCTGAGGGGAGGGGTGTTCTTCCCATTCGACGATGGGGTGCTGCACCCCTCTCCCATTTGCTAGTTTAAATATTCTGCAAAGACGTCAAACTTCTGCCCCAATGCACTGACTCCTCTTTAGTCAGATGCAGTCCATCAAATTTAAAGAACTTTTGCTCCCAGAACTGTTGCCAGTTCCCTACAAATCTGTGTCCTTTTTCCTGGCACCAGTCCTTGAGCCACATGTTTAGCTCCCCTATCTCCCCTTCTCTGACTTTCCGTCCATCTGCTCCCCTCTCCCAGACTGGCAGGATCTCAGAGAAGGAGATGCCGACGAAACAGATGATAGTTTGTCACCCAGCCTAGTCAGGTGTTCCTTGGTCTCCACAACTGACGGCTGGCGGAGATCATTAGTCCCTATGTGTACTAGGACATCAATTTCTCCTGCTTTGTGAAAATTTTAGCAATGCGGTCAGTGTCTCTCCATGCTGATGTACCTGGGAGACATCTGACCATCACCCCTGGCTGGAGATGGGTATCAACTCCCCGAATCATGGAGTCTCCTATGATCAGAAGTTTTTTGGATTTCCTTTGTGCTTGTTTAGTTTTGGTTCCTGATCTGGGTGAGTTTTGTTGTGCTAGCTCCTGTGCCGCAGTGTCCTGCTCTGCAGTGTCTTCTGCCTCTTTATTTGATTTCAGAGATAGAGGCAGATACCTGTTTGCAGTGTTTATATGGTTTTTGGAGGTAATGTGTTGGAGAGCAGAGAGTGATGGGGCACCTGATTTGCTCCTCCTAACCACCTGCCAACCTCCTGGACCAACTACCCTCTGCGGTCGAGGTTTTTCTGTTGGATGCTGGGGAAATGGTGGGTGGTTCTTATAATGTATTTCCTCTTCAATATGAAATCTGAGGCGTGCAATCTCTGCCCATGCTGCCCGGAGCTGAGCCCTAAGATCTCTAAAGGTCCAGCATGTAGGACAGTGTCCTAAATCCTGTAGGACTGTCCTTCTGAAAATTGTTCCACAGTACCTGCAGTTAATGAAATCCATTCCAAATAAGTTGCTGGGTTTGTAACCTAGTCAGAGTAATTAGAAGGGAAAAAAAAGGAAAAAAATGCAAGTAATGGTTTAATTGTGCTTTGTTTAACTTGTTATAACAAGTTAAATTACTAGTGCCCCTGTAAATGAGATCACCTTGTGGAGGCCCCACTGATCCGCCCCTTCCTGCTCTGCCACAGGAAATGTCACAACTGTGGTATCCTTTAAAAGGAGTGTAGTGTGGGGTGGTTGGGGATGGGGGTGGGTGGCTGGGCCCTTCCCCTGCCTAAAAAGAAGAACCACGGACGAAAGAACAAGGAGCTAAGAGCAGAAACAATCAGACAACAACAAATGCAGTAACCCTGAAAGCTTATCCTAATGTTAGATAAAACTGTAAAACCTGTAAAGCACCACCTGTAATAATTTCAGAGAAGATATACCCTGTAAGAAACACTTTGCTCCAGAGAAAAATAAAGCAGTAACAGAAGATATACCTTGCAAAAGACAATTTGAATCAGAAGATTACAGCAGTAATCTGTTAGCACACACCTGTAGGCACACCTTGTAAGAATGCAGAAGAAGGTATACCAGCAACAACAATTTGAATCAGAGAAAAAATAAAGCAATGAAATGTTAGCAACAAACAGTAGCAATCCCTGTGAGTAAAAAATAAAAACACCACCACACAGTAAATCTGCTTAGCCAAACTAAGTCTTAATCCTTCTCCCTTGCTCTGGTAAGTTTCTCTACTCTGCCTTTCAAGCAGTTTTAGAAGGAAAGAGCTCAGGTGAAGCTAGGTGCCTTGGCCAGCAAACCAAGTCTTCTACTTGACTCCCTTGAAGCAAAATTTCTTAAATTGGGTGTCTCTGCCCTTGCTCGCCTGGTTAGGGACCTATTCAACTTACTTCGTGTTATTAATATAAAAGTGACTTCACGTTACTCCGCCTCCACAAACCACTACTCCACTAATTCTTAAGGTGAAGTGCATGGAAAACAATGTACTTCGCCTTGTTTTTAAGCTCCAAAGGTGAATTTTGCAGTGATTCATGGGATTTCAGGTCACATGGGCTCTAGATTGTTCTGCACAGCCTCAGTTTGGGGTAGTGTGTGTAGGAAGCTGTAGGAGACAATCTGCTCTGAAAGCTCTCTGTGATTCAAACCTTCTGAAAGCTGTTAAAAAAGCCTTTTTGAGTCATTTTGTTTTGCTGAAACTTTAGTTCATCAATTATAGGAAACCCTCCTGTGCTCATATCATCAAGCATTTATTGCTTGTGTGTGTATTTTGAATGTTAATGTACAACACTCAGTCTGTGTACTGAGAGACAGTGGAAGTGTGCTTTGGGGGAGAGACGTATCTGTGGTGTAGGTAGATTAACTTGGAGAAAAAGACAGTGCTTTCTGTTTTGGTGATATTTCTTGTATAACTGTGTTAATGTACACACAGTAATATTTTCAATAATTTTTGCCATTTTTGTGCTGATTGTTGTGGTGCAGCAGTGCATAATTTTAGTTTGTTTAAAATATGTGGTTATATTACTGAAGTTTTCAATTTGCTACGCATTACTTAGTGTGTGTGTGAGTATGTATGTGAAGTATGTCATCAAATCAGACACCTTTTATTGTGCCACATAATTTCAGCAATGTGAACCCGCTATCCACTGCAGGTGTATAATTTGTTGTACTTCTTTGTGGTATCTTTACTGGTACTCATACTAGTGACTCTTACTGCAGCAGTGCAGTACACTGCCCCCCCCCCCATGGCCCACCTCAAACCGGCAAAGATATTCTTTTCCAGATTTGAATTTCTGATGGTGAGCACTGGTTAGGTGTTGTGCCTTTGCATCTGCATCTCTTCAGTGCGCAGCGCAATCTTAATCTGTCTGTACATTTGCATCTCTTTAGGGCCCAATCTCCATCTCTAATTTAAGTCACAGTTGTTTCTTTGGCTTCCCTTCAGAGTACTGGACAGGTGTGGTGAACAATTCAGCATGAACATTGTACTCATTAATATGCATTTTTAAGTCAGGACCATCATCAGGAGTCACTCGTGATACAAATCACGTTCTTCATCATCACAGTCACAAATGCAGTCACAAATTACAATTTACGATCACATCACGAATCACAACAGTATTTTTTTTTACTAGTTACTTGGATGTATTGTAAGCCTGTTTTGTAGTATCTCTCCATGCTTCACCACCTCACCATTGTACTCATTAATGAGTGTTTTTTAAGTCGGGAGTTTTGTGCCACAACTCGTTGGGGCCCGGGAGAGTACAGCTGTAGGCATTTGCGTTTCTTTATCATCACGGTCACAAATGCAGTCACAAATCACGATTTACGATTACATCACGAATCACAACATTAATATTTTTACTAGTTACTTGGATGTTGTAAGCTTGTTTTGTAGTATCTCTCCAGTCTTCACCACCCCACCATTGTACTCATTAATAAGTGTTTTTTTAAGTCAGGGAGTTGGACAGTGTCTGCTGTACATACACAGACTGGAAAGAAAACTGCACCCATGCAGTTTAGCACAGTATACTACCACTGTTCAGAATACATACGGAAGACAACAAAAAAAGGGCATAATTGCATACAAGGGTCGGGGATGGTGGAGGAATACATTTTATAACACATCAAGGAAGGTGTGGGGGGGCACATGGTGTGAGGAAAAAAAAACTAATGTGGAATCCCTTGGTGATCCAGCAGCAGTTCCAGCATGGACATAATTTGCAACTGATGTCCCTCTGTGTAAGAAAAATACAATTTACAGAAAGAACAAATTAAGTAAAAAAGAGTACAGACAGACAAGACAAAAAAATGTAGCTTTTAAAAAAGCTGTTGGGTCTAAATCAAGGTTTAAATCTCCTCCTCGTTCTGATCTCAAAGTATCAGCAATCACAAAACACACTACTCTCTCTCTCTCCATCTGCGCAGAAGAAAGTAAAAGTGTCTGCTTGTATGATTTACTTTCTTCCTGCCTAGCTAAAGAGCATGTGACTTACAGTACTGTAAGCCATGTGATGTGTGTGGGGGGGCCGCCAAATCTGAAACACTAAGTGGATCACTTAGAATCATAATGAGGAACACGAAGTCCATTAAAACAATGACTCGCCTTACTTACGATCGCCATTCCGCATAACGCGAAGTGGTAATAACAAGGCGGAGTGAGCACTTTGCATTGCCCACTCCGCATTGCAGAGTGGCAACGCGCAGTGCCCACTTCACTTTCACTTTGCCGGTGGAAGTTTAAGTTCGCTGCATCTCTACCTGTAAGTTAAAAGTGCGAGCCATGCCAACCCTACCACGCTCATCACTGTAATCGTTGTGCCCAGGCTGCTTCATGATAGGTTGAACCACTGGGCACCCCATTTAAAAACACCGCCATTTTTTTGTCTCGCTTATCGGGCAAGACAAACCCCCACCCCTCAGTCAGACTGTTTTCTTAAATGAATTAAACGCAGACCAATATGAAAACTCTCAACTGTTTCAAAACAGTATGTTCACTCTTGTTTTTTCCCCTCAAGTTTTTTTTCAGACTGCAAGTTCATTTTGATCACTCGCTCGCATTTCCCAATGATGATCACCATGGAAACACACACAAGCGCTAAGCAAATTACTGGCAAAGGGGCTGTCTCTTTCACATATACTTATCCCTTGAAATCACAAAACATAACACCACTGCTGTTTTAAACAAAAAAAATAGATTTATCTTAGACTGCTGCTGTGTTCCTGAGTTCTCCATGTCCTGCTTTTGCGCTACTCGGTCGCACGCCTAACTGCCACATCTTCCGACTGCTAAACAATAAATAAAAAAACTCTTGCAGGAAAGGCAGGCAGCTTTTTTTTTCAATGTACAACAATGTAATGAGACTGCTGCGGGAATGGCGGATGTCTTCTTGTGGAGGCTGTAGTGTTGGAGGGGGGGATAATTAGAAGAGAATGGCTCTGTATGGGGAGGTGGGACAGGACGTGAAACACCACAAAACAGGTGCGACTTTACAGCACAGAGTTAAACTCCATTCTTAATGTACTGTTTTAAATGTTTTTCTTTTTTTTTTTAAATCCCCTGTAAAAATGCCACAGTGCCCATTTTCTAAGCGCAATAATACTCTCCAGGGTGGGCGGTATGGGCGATACTGGACCTTCCAGGGGCTATAAGCCCTCGCCTGTGGCGTCGAGCCTCATTACACCCCTGGGAGGTCCGGTATTGCCCAATACTGCCTACCCTGTTGGATATTATTGCTTGCTTAATCCTGATGTATATAGAATTTAAAGGTATGTAGATATGGTGTACATGACTAGCTCTACATTATTGTATCCACTGTACAATGTATGTCAGGTTTGATACTGTACTGCACTGACTCTCTGTACAATTGCTCTGCTTTACTGTATCATTTATGACCCTGAGTCGATCCTGAAAAAGGGACTGTAATTGCCTCACTGGTCCTACCGCATCACCAAAACTCAAATAAATAAATAATAAATAAGACCTTCAAATGTTTTTATTTATTTATTTATTGAAAAGTTTCACCATGAAAAGATGTACTGAGCTGGGAACTCATTTCCAGATGCATCCTGGGATGCCTCAAAGGTATTTATAGGTGAATACAGAGGGCCTCTTCAGTCACAGTAGGAACAAGTCCACTCGTGGGCATAGCCTAAAGCTGGTGGGGAAAGATTCAGGAGGGAGATGAAGAAGCCCTTTTGCACTAAGAGAGTATTGGCCAAGTGTAACGAGTTGCCAGAGGAGGTAGTCTCCCTGAAAATGGTGGATAACTTTAAGAGAGGATGGAACAGAATGAAGAGGAAGGTTGCTGGGGAAGGGGAAGGGGGAACTGAGGGGGGTCAGAAAGGATTTGGGAAAAGTGGGCAGATCCCATTGTAGACATGGGGGGACCTGCACAATCAAGCAGACAAAATAGACTGTAAGGCCTTTATCTGCTGGCATCTTTGTATGTCCATATGTATGTTAATAAGTTATTAGGGCAGTTATGGCTGTTATCTGTGATTCACCCAGAACAGGTTTACCTGATGTATCCATTCTGGCATACAATGACGATCTGGTTCTTTTTTCTTTGGGAAGGTTGGGTTTACAAAAAAAAAAGTCAATTGTTTGGTTAATGAATCAGAGAAGGTGGCAGTGATTATTAATACAAGAAAACTCAGATAGTTGTATTTGGCAGCTCTAAGTCTGCTAGTAGATGGTGAGTAGGTATTTCCTCAGTGCCTAGTTATCCTTACTTGGGTATACATTTTGCATCTTATGGTTCTTGGAACACACATTTTCTGCACACAGCAGCTAAAGTTAAAAACATAAGCACTTATTGGTCTTAAAAGATTTAATTTTAAATACAGTGGAAATAGCATTGGCCCACTGGTCCAGGCTCTGTCTTCTAAATTTAACCCACAAGCTCTATACAGTGTTAAAATCTGGGCACCCTACAAGATTAGAGAATTAGAGAAATTATCTACTCAACTAATAAAATCATCCTCACAGCTTAATACATCTACTATCTCATCACACATAAGAGCTGAGCTATGGGAAGACAGTCTAAAACACTAGCAAAAAAAAACTGATTTGGTTATGGGGCAGTGGATTAAGATCACAAGACTCCCTGGCAGCAATTTACTTAAGTCAGGATTTTTGGAGAAGGAGAAATGAGTAGAACAGCATGATATTAAGTCCCGCTGATTAATGCATGTTTTGTCAGTCTTAAAGGAATGTGAACTGTCATATGTAGACAAATATGTCAAGTTGGGAAATACAACCAGTCTGACATATCAAAAATATGTCAAGAATAAGATTTAAATACAAAATCAAGTAAAGACCTAAAATATATCCCAAATTCACAGTTCTCTTGTTGGTACTCTACTAGTGATGTTTGGTTTGGCTATAGGTTCTACTAGTATTCTATTATGGATCCTGACAAGAGGTTCACTTTTGTGTGTTACAAATTTGAAATTTTCCCAAGCAATGTTCTATATCCAAGGTTTGCACACATTTCCTGATTCTCGTAATATTTCCAATTCCTGCTGTAATGGGGGTGTGGAGAATTTAGTTCACATTCTTTTTGAATGTTCTTGGTATAATCCACTGAGATGGATTTGGATTAGTAGAATTTTAGGTGGATTTATCTACTTACCTGATGACCCAGTGACTTTTTTACTGATAATACAGAATAATGATATTCTTAATAAACTGACCACTTATTTTTGCATAATTAAAAGTATTAGGAAAGAAAACACTTTTTTTTATGTAAAGATATATGATTGATCTAGGCAACTGCACAACCTCTATGTAACTGGGTATGTATCATGGTACATTTTCATGTACAGTTTGCAATAGTTTGGTTTGAGTCTCAAGTTGAACATTTTTTATATAAGGGATCTAATGCTAGTCCAGATTACATGTAGTTATTTTGCTATTATTTCTAAAGATTGATGTAAAACTGTGCAATACATTTATTGTCAAGTTGATCAGAACATGTTTTTGCCTAAAAGATATAATATGTTTTATGATAGGGAGCACTGTGTATTTATCTTATGTAAGGTATATTTTTATGAATGTAATGTTATGTGCTGAACAATAACATTTAAATGACAATGACAGCTGTACCTCCTCGCCATGTCCCAGGCTGTTCCTTGGCATCCAGTGCCCCCCTACCCTGACCCAAAGCAATTTCTTGAATCCTGTGAAACAGTGTTACCCCACCATCCCTCACCATACACCAAAGAAAATCTCTGGCTTGGAGTGGCAGCCCCCACAACCTAACCTGCAGGGTATTTTTATTTCTTTGTTTACATCCAGTCCTCTAGCAGCACTACACAGCCACTCATTTCCCTCACTCGACTACCCATGAGGCAAGTGGCTAAAATGGCTTCCATACCCATAGAAGGCCATCAGCTCTGGTGGTCTAGGTGATCCCTGGCACCAGAGCTGAATGGACAGTAGCTGTCCCCCAGGCTGTGAAACAGCTTAGCTCTCACTCCTTAGCACCAGCTCCTCCATGAAAAATTGCTCTTCATATTGGCAATAGCATCAGTGACTCGGGTCCTTCCCATGTACTTCCGCAGTCTCTGTGGAATTCCATGAAGTTTACATGTACTTTCTTCTGCATGGAATTCTGTTGTGTATTTGCCCCCTATTCTACATGGGGAAGAGCACCAATGAGTTCCATGGAAATACATGGAGTTCAACAATGTTCTTAAAACTACTGAATTCTATGAAGATTCATGGATCTCTAGAGTTTATGGAGATTTCTGGAGCTTCATGGAACTCCTGGATTTTATCTTCTTGTGGCACAGTAAAAAAAAATAATCCTTTAGCATGACACAGCATGGGGGGCACACAAAGACTTACAGAACAAATTTAGGGTGTTACAACCATCTATATTTTAAAACTCTAATGGGTATCACTGCTGATAAGTACACAGTTACTTAGCCTAATAAGAAATCTCAGGAGATTAGCTCTTTAAAATCTTATTTGAAGGGGAGCAGTGGAACTACAGAACCCATTACTACTGTAGTACAGTCTTTTGATGGATACAAGCACAGTTCTTCAATGTGGGTCTTGAACACATGCCTTTCACAGACCCACAGATTCTTCCCTGCCACCTGAGAGAACTGATTATCCACTCTGGAGCCAGCAGGAAACATCTGGAATTGTCTTACATGATGTAACATCATGGTTAAGAATTTGAATCAGGGCTGCAAAATCTGAATTTTAGAGGGGTGTCCTACTTCCACCTAATTGTACAGTGGGAATCTGAAGCACAAAGAGGCCAAGTCTCTTGAGTTGGGGTGGTAAAGTGAGCCAGCGGCTGGGCTGGCTTGTGACTTGAACCTGGATATTCTGCTTCATGGTTCGAAGACCAACCCTAACCACTACACTACACTGCACTGCCTCCCCAATTTTTTAGGACATTTACAGTACTTATCTGTCTGTACTTTCATCAGGTAGGTGCTGGTGCACACACTCTGTGGTCTTAATTCTGCTCACTCAGTCACAGACAGGAGAATCCTCTTTCTCAAAGTTCCACATAAAGTATTCCTACATATTATAAGAAAACTAAGATAAATATTAATTGATAAAGAATTTAGAAATTCAATGTAACACACCATCAGCTTCTCAATTTTTGTCAACATCACAAGAAACTTGTAAAAATGAGTTTTATTTGTAAACAGTATTATTTAGTTACATAGTAATTTAATGGTCAGAAGCAACTCTGTGTCCATCTTGTCTGCCCCTCCCCCCACTTCATAAGCAGGTTTGAATTAGGTATGTTGTAAAGACCTGTAGAGAAGTATAAACAGAATGATTCTTTACTTTTATGTCTGGCATAAAGACTATCATGGCCTATGAATTTCTTGCCATTGCACAGTGAATCATTTTGTGCAGGTACAGTTGGAAGGCAGCTGAACCCCTTATTTGTTCACATATTCATTGAATGGAGAACTTGATCATTGTAGCTCAAGCTTTTTCACATCAAGGTAAGATATTTTGGGTTTCTAGTCTCACATCAGAGGCATAAGCTAATATCCATCACTGACACTGCAGTGCAGTACTGGAGGAGAAGTACTATCCTGTTGGAAGTTACATTCATGTCCTACACCAGAGACATAGGCACTTACCCACCACAAACACTGTATGGTAGTACTGGTGGAGGGAATGCCCTTACAGAAATAATTATATGAAATGTGTTCATGCTGCACACATAAAACTACCCAAGTGATATGCATGCTGCAAGTATGATTTAAATGTTACATTGGAACTGATTGCATGCATATGGCATGTGTGCAGCAAGCAGATGTGGAAACCATGATTTTTATGTTAAATTGAGAAAGACTGCATGCATGTGACATGCATGCAAAAAAGCAAACAGTCACTGATAACTGTACATATAAAAGTTAAGTGACTTGCTTACGATAATGCTATACACAAGGGCTTGCAGCTCAGTGCCTTTAACCACTAAGCCATACTGTCTGCACACATACGGCTTTCTTGTCCTTCAATACATACTGTATCTGAATACAGCTGCATGCATGCAGCATGCTTGTAGCTAGTGTAAGCTTTTCAGTTTTCTTCTGTCCCTCATCACATTTTCACAGTTAAATTGTAGAGCACATACCAATGGAAGCACATGTTTTTCCCATCCCTAATACACATATATACCCACAAAACCACTTAATTACTACTGTCTGGCATGTACTCCTACTGTTTTTTCTCCATAGTTTTGAATGCTTCCATGCAAACAGACTTTAGGGTGCAAACACAAATGTAGCAATAACTTCACACACACACACACACACACACACACACACACACCCCTCTTGGTCAGTCCCCCCCACGCACACACACATGTTAGTGGGTACAGCCAAGTTGCTACAGACAAGCCACTGAGTACAGATATAAGTAAAAAGTCTCTTACTTGAGTACTAGGGAGCCAGAGGCAGGAGTTTTTAAGAGATGATATCCATGGGTCAGAGTGCTGGGTCGTACTCCCTTGAAATAATTGGATTTATTTTCTATTAATATTTTATACATTATGTCAGTGAGTTGGAGAATAATGAAGGCCACTGTTCTACTAACAAGGCCCTTGTTAGTTGAGCAGTAGCCTTCATTAATCTCCAACTCTCCATTGATAATGTATAAAATAGTAATTAAAAAATACCCCCATTCATTTCAATGGTGCACGTCCCTGCAGTCTCCTTTGCCCTTTGTCATAATGTGCCTGAGTGTGTGGATGTAGAGGTCAGCTTCATGGAGGCGGGTGCATAAGCCTAACTATAGTGGGGCTCCAATATTCTGTGCATACCATACTGCTTAACTGTCCATGAATGCAAGCGACAGTTCTAGAATGTCCTTAACATCTCTAAAAGGTACAACTGACTGAAACGTGATATGCAAATCAGGAAAAATTCAAATGTATAGGGTTCATCTGTATATACCCTGGAGCAGTGCATCAGATTTGGGCTTAAACCCACCTAGCTGCTAACTAATTTGTTTCCTGGCTGAAGTTCTCCCCCCCACCTAAAAAAAGAACTTTGGCCCAGTTTTTCTCCCTGATGCCATTCCATTCAATACCCATCCCCTATGGGTCATGAAGCCACCCAAAGGTAAAGAAACATGAAAAATACATCAATATTTCAGTCCTTCCTCCTTCCCCAATCCTTCTGTAAAACAATTATTTACCTATACTTATCCAGCCATATGGCCAGAACCTACAGCCTGATATAGTGTGCCACCAGCCCAGTCTTTAGTCTGCTGCTCCACTGTCCTTCACCAGAAGCTGGGTGCTAGAACTGATCATCACATGTCCCCAACGTGGTCCGCGACCAAGTCATCTTGCCATATGAATCCACACAATCTAGGTTGCTTCCTTCTTGCTTGGTTGCTGCAGTGGCTGCTGCCACACTACATTGATCAAGGCCTATGAAGGCCACCCACACCTCTGTTACCACTGCTGCTAAGCCTAGCTTGCAGCCGTGGGTGTCGGTACTGTTTTTTTTAAGGCGAGCCTAGTAGAGTAAATAGGCAGCCTAGTCTTGAGTTAGCTTCCAGCTCACACTCTGCCCCTTTAGCCAGCAGGGGAGGAAGAGACTCACTAATAGTAGAACAACAACAAAACAAATATGTTGCAACAAAAATATGTTGGGGAAACTTTTTAAATTTCAAAACATTGAAGAACATGAAACAATGAAAGCTCTTTTAAAATTAGACACGAAAAAGGCTGCAGGTTTGGATAATCTAGATACCAGATTACTGAAATACGCTGCCCCTATTATTGTACATCCTTTGACTTATCTATTTAACTTTTCATTAAATACAGGAGAATTTCCTAAAGACTGAAAGATTGCAAAAATATCACCTGTTTACAAGGATGGATCCCCCCAATGAGATTAGTAATTACCGCCCCATTTCTTTTTTTTTTTCCGCCTTCCTAGCCCGTGGCCTGCCACTCCTTCCGGCTGCACATGACCCCCTCCGACCTCCTTGCCCCGACCCACTTCCTACTCACCTCAGATTGCAGCCGACCCAGGGGTGGCCCGGCGTAACCCTTCACCGGATGGGTCCCTCTCTTCCGAGGGGGAAGGCACCAGGAGGGGGATACCAGCGCACTCTACTATCAGTCCATCAGAGCTGCTGAGGTGGATTCCGGAGTGTCGGGGCATCTGAGGTGGAGGGAAGTCGGCAGCCATCATCTGGCAGACCAGGCAGCTCTTTTCTGTTTTTCTGTGGGGAAGTGGCATCCTGATGTCAAGGCATATGCCGACGTCTGCCACTCCTCCTTATACACTGTGCCCTGGCTGTACTGCTGTACTCCCAGCCTCCGCCAGGAGTCAGGCTACGGTGGTGTGCATCCCCTGCCTTCCCCCCCAGAGAAGGAGAGCTGTCCCTGGATGCTCCATCCTTCCCCCCGACTGGCCCTCCAATGACCCGAGTTCGTTCCCAAACCTGGGTCACCGGTGTCGCAGACGGAAATCCAACCACTGCCCCGATGGGCCGGCGATCACCCCATTTCTTTATTGTCTGTTGTCTCCAAATTGTTTGAAGGCATTGTGGCCACTCAATTAGCATGTTTTCTGGAAGATAATGGATTGTTGAACCCATATCAATCAGGATTTAAATCTTTTCATTGTACACAAACAGCTTTGGACAAAGTGGTAGGTGATCTGCAGAGTAGTCTGGACAGGAGAATGCCTGTGGGTGCATTATTTGTAGATCCATCTAAAGCTTTTGATACTTTGCACCACGGTGTTCTCCTGTCCAGACTACAACACATTGGGATAAAAGGGAAGGAGTTGACTTGGTTCACCTCCTGCTTGCAGAAAAAGGTTCAGTTAGTAGAGATAGGCTCTTTCAAGTCAGAAAAAATTAAAATAAAAAAGGGAGTTCCACAAGGGTCAATATTAGGCCCATTACTTTTCAATCTTTATGTCAACAACCTAGATTTCAGTGATCTGGAAATATATTACCATATATATGCTGATGATACAGTGATATACATTGAAGGAGAGTACCCCGAAACATACAGATAAAACTACTAACAGCTTTCGATAACTTGTAGGCTTACTTCCAGAAACATTATTTGTGTCTAAATGTAAAAAAAAAAAAAAAAAATTGCATTTTATTTTCTAGGTCTGCTGAAACTAAAAATCTTGAAATTAAATCCACAGTTGGAATTACAATACAACAGGTAGATAGCAATAAATACTTAGGATTGACTTTGGATGCTAAGTTAGCCTGGAAGTTACACATTGATATTATGAAAAAGAACTTGGACAATAAATTAGGAGCATTATACAAGATAAGGCAGTATTTGTCTCCAGACATTAGACTAAGGGGCTAGATAGTCAAAGCTTTGCACCAGGCAAAAAACATTTGCGCAGGCTTAGCGTGGGATTTGCGCGGGTCTGCCATATTCAAAAGGCCAAACAGTGCGCGCAAACCGCATTAGCGCTTGGCAAACCATAAATTAATGCAAGGGGCAAAGTGAACATGAATACAGGTGCAATGAGATATTCAGTGACTAGTGCTGCGCTATGGTGTTTAGCGTGACTTAGTGCGACCCATAGCGTGGTCCAAATTACCACCCAGGGCAAACAGCTTTGTGTGACATTGTTGCCTTGTGCAGCGCTAACACAGCATTAGAGTGGCTTGCACAACCCTAACATATGAGTATGACACTTAGAAACTGCCAGACATGGAGGACACATGCTGCTCACTGAAGGCACCCCCATGATGTCTCAACTGCTGCCCTTGGTCCCAACCATGCACAGGCAGTAAGGGGTGATTGGGCCCACAGGGGACATCATGGTAGTGTGTCCATATAGCACACACCTGCAGACCATACATCTGTGGTGCCCAACAGATGCCAGCACACACAGGCAGCACTGTGGGCATGGTGGCCATTGAGGGGATGGTGTTCAGGTGGCCAGACCTCGCCACAGCCCAGGTGTGGCCACAAGACTGGGACACAGCACGCAGTGCACATGGACCAGTAGTGGGAATACCCAACCACCTGTGTGCCTGTTGGGTCCTATGTGCCCCCCGCCACATACAGCACAACTGTACAGATGCCACAGCACACACATCCAGCCATGTATATGTCACTGTATGCATCCCATGCCACAGGTGCAGCAGCTGTGGATCACACAACAGTGTAACAGTAATGTCCACAGTCAGTAAACACCTGCACGTTGGGCCTGTCACTGCGTACAATGCAGTCAGCATCACTGGCCTACACACCATAGGCAGTGCTGTGTCCCTCACACTACTGGCCCCCTTGCTACTGTAGTGTCTACTGTGCAGTGTAGCATGCCCTACAGTGTGGCAGTTGCATGCAGCACCACCACCACCTGTGCCTATGTTGTCTTATCCCCTTGGGTACAATATGCTATGCTATGCTGTACTGTTACATGTAGCCTACAGCTATCATCATGCACTGCCACACTGACCTACAGGTGGAGCTGCGGGCAGACCAGGACAGACCCTGTACTTTCAGACTGACCTACAGGTGGCTCTGTGGCACACTGCAGTAATGCTGGGCAAACCACATGCAAATCAGGGCATGATGAGATGCTAATCTAGATGTTTGCCCAGAGACTACCTAAGTAGGCTCATTTGCATGTCACTTTTGAATATGGTAAAGTTTAGTGCCGGGCAAACAGCTTAGTTCTGTGCTAATCCTGTGCAAATTTGTTAGCTTCACACTAATGGTTCGGGGAATTTTATACTGTTTTGCATACTGTACTTTCCCACAGGCTGCTCCCTGCAGCTATACTGGGTCCACGCATTTGCTGGAACACACATTGGCCACATAAGTCACCTCTAGCTACCTTCACATTGCTGAGCACAGTGTTGCTGTTGTGGTCTGCACTTCCTGGTTGCTGTATTCATAGATACATAGACACATAGACAGTGTCGGCAGATAAGGGCCTGTGGCCCACCGAGTCTGCCCATTTGAGCTTGTAAGTTCAGTTTATGTTTTCCTAGAAGTCTGTTGCCCCTTATCCCTGACCTCAAGAATTCCTTTATGTCTATCCCATGCATTCTTAAATCCCGTGATTATTTCAGCCCCCACCACTTCCTCTGGCAGGGTGTTTCACTTGTCCACCACCCGTTCTGTGAAGAAATTTTTCCTCAAATTTCCTCTGAATCGTCCTCCGTCCAACTTCATCCAATGCCCTCTAGTCCTGGAACATCTTTTTCGCTTAATAATAGTGTATTCTTGCACCCTGTTCCTTCCTGTAAGATTCTTGTATGTCTCTATCATTTCCCCTCTCTCCCTCCTCTCCTCCAGGGAGTACATATTCAGTTCCTGCAACCTGTCGTCATAGGACTTGTGATGCAATCCATGAACCATCTTTGTTGCCCTCCTCTGAACCTTCTCTACCCTATCTATGTCCTTACGTAGGTAAGGTCTCCAGAACTGTACACTGTACTCCAGGTGGGGCCTCACTAGTGTCTTGTATAGTGGAATTATGACCTCCCTTTTCCTGCTGGTGATGCCCCTGCCTATGCATCCCAGCATCCTATTTACTTTACCTCCTGCCTTGTCACACGGTTTCCCTACCTTGAGGTCATCAGAGATGATAACCCCAAGATCCCTTTCCTGCTTGGTACATGCTATATCCTCACCCCTCCCCCAACTGACATATTGTGCCAGGGTTTTTGTGCCCCATATGCATTATCTTGCACTTCTTTGCATTGAATTTCAACTGCCAAACCTCTGACCATTCTTCAAGTTTCTGCAGGTCCTTCTCATTCTGTCTACACCCTCTGGTGTGTCTACTCTGTTACAGAGCTTTGTGTCACTGTGCTAACAGTGAAATTCTGCCTTCTAGGTCCCTAGTGCAATGTCACTGATGAAGATGTTGAATAGGACCGGTCCCAGCACTGATCCCTGTGGTACCCACTGGTCACTGTTCCTCTGTGGAGTGACAGCCATTTACCACCACACTCTGTGTCCTGCCGCCCAGCCAGTTACCTACTCACCACACTACTGTCCTGCCCACACCCATATTCCCCAGTTTGTGTAATAGTCTTCTATGTGGCACAGTGTCAAAGGCCTTGCTGAAGTCCAGATAGGCCATGTCCACTGCCCTCCCCGATCCACCTCCCTAGTCACCCAGTCAAAAAATTCAACGAGGTTGGTCTGACATGACCGCCCCCTGGTGAAACCATGCTGGCTTGGGTCCTATAGTCCACTGACAACCAGATGTTCCACCAGTCTCTCCTTCAGTAGCGCTGCCATGATCTTCCCCACTACCGAGGTGAGGCTGACTGGTCTGTAGTTTCCCGCTTCCTCTTTGTTCCCACTTTTGTATAAGAGGACTACATCTGCTGTCCTCCAGTCTTTGGGTACCACCCCTGTTTCGCGTCATCAGCTAAACAGGATAGCCAGAGGTTCAGCCACCACCTCTCTTAGCTCTTTAAGGACTCTGGGATGCACCCCATCTGGCCCCATTGCTTTATCAACTCTTATTACTTCCAGTTCCTTCAGGAACCTTTCTCGAGTAAAGGGACTTGTGTCCATTTCTGCACCATTTTCACCCCTTGTACTCCCTTCAGACCCATTACCCTCCTCTTCCTCAGTAAAGACTGAGCAGAAATACCTGTTCAATATATGGCTTTACTGTTGTCATCCTCCATGGCCCCCATCCTCCCCCTTCAGTCTCACTACCCCTCCCTTTGCCTTTCTTTTTTCACTTATGTACCTGTAAAAGGTTTTGTCCCCTCTACCCACTGATTTTGCAATGTGTTCTTCTGTCTGAGCTTTGGCTTCCCTCATTGACCTCCCTGCCTCCCTTTGCTTCTCCTGGTACCTCTCTCTATCCCCTTCTGCCTGTGTCTTTTTGTATTGCCTGAATGCAATCTTTTTGGCTTTCACTTTCTTTGCTACCTCTTTGGAAAACCATAATGGTCTCCTCTTCCTTTTCCTCTTGCTAACCTGCTTAATGCATAATTCTGTTGCTCTTGTAATCCCCATTTTAAATACTGCCCACTGTTTCTCAACCACTGATTCCTGCCCCATTCCCCTTAATGCCTTTTTCAAGTATCTCCCCATTTTCCCAAAGTCTGCCCCCCTAAAATCCAGGATATGTCTTTTTGTGTGGTTTCATTCTGCTCTTTCTGTGATTTCAAACCACAATGACTGGTGGTCACTGTTCCCCAGGTGCTCCCCCATTCCGAGCTGTCTTATTCCAGAGCTAAGTTTGCCCTGCACTCCCAGCTCAGTTTGCCCGGCATCATTCCCATGCTATATTCAGAAGTTGTTTGCCCTGGGCTATTCCTTTTTAATATAGTTTGCTTTGTGCTCCGGGCTAAGTTTGCCCACTAGGCAGTGCTTCTTTAGCCAAGGGGAAAAGTTTTGAATATCTGGTCCAAGAGGTGATAAATAGTATGTTACTTCCTATCTTAGTTTATGGGGACATTTTTTATGAAGAGGCAGTGGGGGGGATTATTTGCTGGACTGGACACCTTATACAACAGGTTAGCTCGTTTTATACTAAAAGTACCCAGAGAGACCCACCACTGCAATTTATATAGATCCTTGCAGTGGTTAAGATTGAATGATAGAAGAGAATGGCATCTTCTTACATTTATATACAAGGTTTACAAACTTAACTTAACACAGTGTTTACTAGATCTATTCTCTTTTAGGGGAAATTAAACCAAATGTAAAGTCTGCCCATGGTTTGGCATGTGATGTTCCTAGATGTAACTCTAACATGGGCATACCTGTTACTTGGGTAAAGGGACCTGTAGTATGGAAATTTATTACCTATCTCCTTACGTCAAAGAAATCAAGTAATCAAACTGGAAACTATAAAACAGTGGTATAAAACTAAATCAGATAAGCCACCCTACTGTATGGGTGCACTTACCTAGCAAAGATTATTCTTGTTCAGTAACTGTATGTGTATCTTGTGTCTAAATTTTAAAAATTGTGTGTATATATAATTTTGTATGATGTACTTACATGTGTTTTATATACAATGTTGCATGTGTAATTAGGATGCTTTCTATTCCCAAAAAATGGATCGCCTTTGAAATGAGCTTTGCTCAATGGAGTATGTAACAACTTTTCCAATTCATGAATTTTGAATAAAATTTAAACACCACTGCTATTGAGAGTTCGGTGCTCACTGACTCCTCCAAGCTGTAGTGTTCAGCCTGTCTACTCTGTGGTTGGAAAGACAGTGTTACACTTGCAAGGCTCATGCACTCTTTCTTGGCTGGAACTCATTCACATCACATGTGATTGTGCTACCACTAATAGGCAGATACAGTGGACAACACAGTACAGACACAGTCAAGTGTGGAGAGTACCTGCAGCATGAGCACACACAGGCCAGGTATGCACTTACTATGCAAAAGATCAGATCTAAATTTAAAGCCATTACTGCCACACCATAAGAACAACCTAGGCACAAAAATGGGGAGGGGGGAAGGCAACTGCCCCCCCGCCCTACCTAAATGGCACCTCTGCTTAATGGTAGAAATTCATTTTCAGGTGTTAATACAATGGTTACCATTATGTTCTGAGGTACCATATCTCCATGTTTCATGATGTGTCCTGATCATCATGTGGGTCAGTGTCCCTCATTGTCCCTCATTTTGAGTGTCTATGTCCCTCATTTCAATGACAAAATGTGAGGTATGGTGCATGCTTCCAAGACCCTACTCAGCACAATGAGTGCTGAGCATGGCCATAGTGTATATGCTCAATACAGAATGACAAACGGAAAATAAGTGATAGAAAACAGCCATGGAGAAACATATTTGTAGCATTAAATATGCATAAGGGATTTGCATGGTCCAAAACAAAGAAGGATAGGCTTCACAACACAGAGGCCCCTCTTCGTACATCTGAAATGGGGAAATGTTGACTGGCTATATCCTAAGCATTTAATGCAATAAGCAAACAATACTTTACAGATTAATGGTGATTTAATGACAGAAATTAAAAGCTATTTAACAACTTGCAAAAGGATCAGAATTAATGAGTTTACATAATTTTAATGGGAATTCAAATAAAAATGTGTTTTAATGACTAATTGCTAACAGTAGTATAAGAAATAGAAACAGGTGTGATTTTTTAGATGAGATTTGCATCAGCTTAGCAGCATGTGAATCTGATGTGATGCTTAAATGATATTCACACTAGCTTAACTGCTGCACTCATGTCAAGCGTGCGACACGCAAATCTGATGTAACTTTTAGAAGATGTTCACACCAGCTTACCTGCTGCTCACATGTCAAGCTTGCAGCATGCAAACCTGAGTTGTCTTTTAGACCTGGTTCGCATATGTTCACTTAGTGTATGCGAACCGCATGCAAATGTTGCACAATTAAACATGTGGCATGCACTCTGCATGTACACAGCACACTTATATTTCTGTAAGGGTGCTGCCCTGTTGGAGGCTCATTTTATGTTCCACACAAGAAATTTGGCTCATACCCATTGCTGATACTGCTGGTCAATACTGGGGGAAGCGTGCTACCCTGTTGGAGGATTCATTCATGTCCCACACCAGAGACATGGGCACTTATTGATCACGGACACTGTAAGACAGTACAGGGGGAGGGAATGCTGCCTGTTGAAGGTTCATTTTGTGATCCATACAAGGAAAACCTGTGCTCATACCCATTGCTGACAGTGCAGGGCAATACTGGGGAAAGGGTGCTACTCTGTTGGAGGTTGTGTTCAGGTCCTGCACCACAGATTTGGGCTTATACCCACTGTGGGCTTATACCCAAAACTAATAGTAAATGGAGTCCACTCAGAAGAAAGGAGGGTTACTAGCGGGGTACCGCAGGGTTCAGTATTAGGACCAGTCCTCTTCAATGTCTTTACAAGCGACATTGCAGAAGGACTGGAAGGAAAAGTATGTCTCTTTGCAGATGACACTAAGATCTGCAACAGAGTTGATGCACAGGGTGGGGTGGAAAGGATGAGAAGGGACTTGGCAAGGTTAGAGGAATGGTCAAATGTATGGCAGCTTAGATTCAATGCTAAGAAGTGCAAGTAATGCACCTGGGAAACAAAACCCAGGGAAGAGTACACAATGGGGGGTGAGATACTAACAACAACAAAATGGAAAGGGACCTGGGGGTAGTCATATCAGATGACCTAAAGGTGGGCAAGCAATGTGAGAAGGCAGCAAGGAGGGTTGGGGGATACTGGGATGCATAGGGAGAGGCATCACCAGTAGAAAACAGGAAGTTATTATCCCTCTGTACAGACAGCTGGTGAGACCCCATCTGGAGTACTGTGTGCAGTTCTGGAGACCCAATCTCGTAAAGACATAGACAGGATGGAAGCTGTCCAGAGGAGGGCAACTAAAATGTAGGGGTCTGCACCGGAGGACATATGAAGAGAGACTTAAGGAGCTTAATATGTATAGCCTCGAGGAAAGGAGGAGAGGGGGACATGATAGAAACTTTCAAGTACCTCAAGGAATCAACAAAGTCCAAGAGGGTAGCATCTTTCAAAAAAAGAGGTGTGCAAGAACAAGAGGGCACAATTTGAAGATAGAGGGGGCGGCTCAGAGGTAATTTAAGGAAGTATTTTTTCACAGAGAGGGTTGTGGATGCATGGAACGGCCTTCCGGAGGAGGTTGTGGAGTCAAAATCAGTGGTGGAATTCAAGCATGCATGGGATAGTCATAAGGCAATTCTGGGGGGTGGGGATAGAAAGAAGTAGGCTGCTGGTTAACTAGGATCTGCAGCTTATCCAGTAGGTAGGGAAATGGGCAGACTGGGTGGGCCAAGCGGTCCTTATCTGCCGTCAAATTCTATGTTTCTATGTTTCTATTAATACTGCAGTTCAGTGCTGGGGAGAGGTGCTGCTTTCTTGAAGGTTGTGTTCATGTCCCACAAAAGAAACTTGGGCTCAGACCCACCACTGATACTGCCGGGCAGAAACTAGAAACATAGAATTTGAAAGCAGGTAAAGACCACCTGACCCACCCAGTCTGCTCATTTTTCCCTACCTATATGTAACCCCCTGTAGGAAGAGAACCTACAGTGAGTTATTTGGAAGCATTTGTCCCTTTTAAGTTCACTGGGCCTATAACGCTTCATGGGTTAGTTTTTGGCAGCACCTCTGGGGAGACAGTCTCATTTGGCCTGTGATGAAAAGCACAGGCTCAAGGAGCCAGTCTGAAGGCAGGAGTGGGGCTAATTGCCCACTTGTGAGGGTCAGCATGTTTTCTCTATAAGGAAGCTTGAAGGAGACAAATCAAGGGCATGGCAGCATTGTTTATGAGACCCCTGGGGTGGGGGTGCTGACCATTTGGAAGTAGAGGTGATGTTTTCTGCCTTTAGCCACCATGGGAACTGAGCCTTAGAAGAGGTGGAAGGGACTTCTCATGAGTGGTGGAAATCACCACTAGCCATTAAGTCTCAAAGAGGGATGGAGGCCTAGAACATCATTCATACTGAAGGCATTTGGGAGTGCTGGGCAGGACGACTCCCTGGGTATTTTTATTTATTTAGTTTTTGTTGACCGGGTAAGTGCACTAGCAAATCCTGCCTATTTTCAGGCACGTCCAGGGGGAGGGGGGATACAGATGAATGCCAACTGACCTTGAATCAGATTAAGCTGTTGGTGGTATTTTTTTAGTGAAATGAGGGAAATTTGGCCAGGATACCGAGGAAATTCTCCTACTCGTTGGAGGGGGAACCTCTGTCCAAGATGGCGGACACACCCTTGCCTTCTGAGGAGGGAGCTATGGAGGTGGGAGATTTGGTCTCTGCTCCTACCTCTGATCAAATGGAGACCACGATGCCAACAACTGATGTTTTGCCTGTTGCTGTTCCTACTTCAACTTTAAGTTATGCTGCTCGTACTAAGGATGCTATACATAGCCCTCTGCTTACTTCTTATGGAACTGACTTGCTGACTTGCGTGCCTACAGTCGACTTACTGGAGGATTTTACTTCATCTGATTCTGAAAACCACTGTTTGACAGCACAAGAGATCCGGGAGCGTTTTGCAATGGCGGAGCGCCATTTTGCTAGTGCAAAACTGAAAATGCACAGAGATATGTAACGCCTGAGAGCTGACAGCACAGATGCATCTTCCACTCGGATGGAAGCTCTTGAAGATTTACTTGACTTGTCTCCTTTACTGCCTGTTGCTGTGACAGGCTCTGACCCGACCAGTGCATCGGTACCTGCTCCCCTGCCACCTGCAGTACAAATGGATTTGGTTTCCTTTTCACAACCTGCTTCCATTACATCACAGAGTTCCTCACATGTACAAGACTTATCTACAGTAAATGCTCCCCTGCCGCCTGCAGTACAAACAGATTTGGTTTCCTTTTCACTACCTGCTTCTATTTCATCGCAGAGCTCCCTACATGTACAAGAATCATCTACAGTAAATATTAATAAAGCACCTACCTGGACTGTTGAATCGGTGCTGAGAGGTGCTGGCTGGGTTCAGGGTACTGTCCCAGGAAGTTGGAAGTCTGGTCCGTCTCCAATTCGGTCCCCCCGGCCTGAAGATTTTCCAGAGCTACAGAGCAAGATAGGTGCTTCAAAAGTCACTACTGATCCCTTGTGTCTCCCTCATGAACTGGAGCTTACACAGAACCCTGTGTTGGATTATCTGAAGGGTTCTCCATCTCAGGCTCCTCTTTCTACTACTTCTATAGAGGCTCTGGCTCCCCCACCACCACAGCCTCCACCCCAAAATATCGGGACCAAGCCGTTCATATTCTTCATTCTTTAAATTTCCAATCCAGGCTGCTAAGAGACACAACGCTGTTTGCTTGGCATACGGGGGAGGGGTACCTGAGCCACCTGATCAGGTATATGTGGCATGTACGCTTCTAAAGGATTCTTTAAAATTCTTTTCCCATTAAATATATGTGTTAATTCATATCTCTGGTGAAACCACGTTTGACGTTAGTTTCCAAACATCTAGGGGACTGGAGCGTTTTTGGTCAAAGTATAATTCTCTGCGGACTACTGCATTATGGACCCCATTTCAGGCTATTCCTCTTTCTAAACCTACTTTTAAGACAATCACTATTCTGTTTCGTAATGAGGGAGTTGAGGTGGAGGATGTTGTGTATTGGCTGAAATAGCATTGTGACGTCCAAGGACAGCCTGAAGCCATTTTCGATACCGAAACCATTTGGACTGGGGGCTGGAAGTTTAAAGTCTTGTTACGATCTAATGATTCTGGGGTTGTACATCTGCCTAACTCTTTGTTCATAGGCTGAGATTGGGGGGGGTCTTGTTCTACCCGGGTCAGCCGAAGGCTTGCTATCGGTGTGGTGACCCTGCACATCTTAGTAATGTATGTGATAAAATGAAATGCAATGTCTGTGGGGAATTGGGCCATGTAGGGGCACACTGTTTGAATGAATGTAGATGTAACCTGTGTGACGAACAGGGGCACACCTTTCAGAATTGTAAATGGGCTGCGCATAACCAGGAATTTCACGATGGTGGAGTGGACCAGCGCTTTATTATTACACAGGCGCAGAAGGCCCGTCTCCGGACCACCTTGGCTGTACCTCCCCCTAAGGCAGCACAGCCCTTACTGCAGGCTTCAGTGGCTGTTGTATCCTCTGAGGTCGTACCTCAGATAGTTTCCTTCACAGATGACCCTTTGCCTGAGATTTCTCCTGTCCCTGATCCTGTCTAGTCTGATTTCCCTGTTCAGGACCCGGTCCCAGGTCCAAGTACTATGCCCCGAGTGCTTACAAGTGTCATACGTAGAAGGTCACTGAGAAATAACCCTCTGGTTGCACCATCTCCTGTGAGTGGTTCGGAACCCCCCCCCAGTGCCCTTATCTAATTCTTTTGAACTTCTCCAACCCCATTCTGATGATGCTGGAGGTGAGTCGGACTTTTCCTCCATAGCTTCTTCTCTCCCTGACGGTACCATTGACTCTGAGTTGCAACTTGGCACTGGCCTTTCTCAGAAGCGAAAGGCCAGAGTAAAACTTAAAGGGGAGAAGGTGGTTGGGAAAAGGAAATTGTAAAATGTATTTTTTGTCTGTTTTCCTTTTTTTTGTTGCTGTGTTTCACTTTGTTTGCCATACTATTAATGTAAATAGTATGAAGCGTATGGCTAAAAGGAGATTGATTTTTTCCTTTCTATGGCTTTTGCCTTTGGGTTTAATTTTATTACAGGATACAAGAGTTCATACTACACATGAGATCCGACAAGCACAACAGGACTGGTTACTGGGTCCTTCTTTTTGGTCGATTGGTCAGGATTCTTGTTCGGGACTGGGAATTTTAATTAATATCCCAACCTTCCGTTTGCTAAAATTGTTTGATGTAGCCCCTGGTAGGGCGCTTATTATAGATTTTGTCATTGAGTCCTGTCCTTACCAGGTGATAAACATTTATGCCCCTCAAATCAAAACTGAACGCATAGCTTTATTTACTTTGCTTCATCCTTATTTGCATACTTCCTTTCAGGTATTGTTTGCTGGTGACTTTAATTGTGGCCTGAGTCTTCAAGATAAGAACTCCTTTGCTGCTACAAAGAAACTGTTTTGTGATTCCCACGAATTGGGTAAATTGGTTCGAGTCACCCACTTAACGGACTCCTATCTCTCCTTTACTACACAACACACCCCTACCTTCCAAAAGGGTAAACTAGCCACATGTATTGATTATGTGTTTTCCTCTCCTACAGTACCAATTATTTCTGCCAAAGTTCAAGCGGTTGAGTTTTCTGATCATAAGCTGCTTTCTGTTGGTTTTTCTGTTGTCTCTTCCCGTAAAGGTCCAGGTATTTGGAAATTCAACACATCTTTGTTGCAGATTCCGATGTTTATGCAGTCCCTCCTGTCCTTCATACAAGCCCATAAATCTGTTTTTATTTGTTATGAAGATACTGTTCAGTGGTGGTTAGACACGAAACATGATCTGGTCACTTTTTTAAAAACTTACAGTCATTTAAAATGTAGGAGGGAATACCTAGACTATTTGCAGAAGAGGGTACATTTTCAGTCATTATTAACTACAGCGTACATGACGGGGCAAGACCTTACTCAACAAATAAAAGTCCTACAGAATGATATGTTGACTTTCCAATTATGGCAATCACAACAACTGTATTACCAACATAAATTCTGTACTGTTGGAACACGTGATGTTATTTGTCCTTTTGAATCTAATTCCCATCAGACCGCCCGAAAAAATATGACGTGTCTTCTAAATTCAGAAGGGACCTTATGTTCCTCACAAACTGAGATTTGTCATATTGTAACAAAGTATACTACAGCACTTTTTTCTCCCCTTCCTGTTGTGGCTGGTAACAGTGCGACTTTGTATAGTGGCCTTGATATCCCAGCTCCCTCACAGCTATGTCAGGACCAGGCTTGTTTTCCTATCACGGAGCAGGATTTGACATTGGCTATTTCTTCATTACCTGTACAGAGAACTCCTGGTCTGGATGGTTTCCCTGCTGGCTTATATACGGTGCTGGGTGACCATTTGGCCCCAGAACTTACATCTGTGTTTAATTCTCTGTTAACATGTGAATCTCTCCCTTTGGAATTTACTAAGGGTACTTTGATTTACATTTATAAACAGAAAGGTGATATCCATTCTCTAGAGAACTGGCGACCTTTATGTATGTTGAACACTGACTTTAAGCTCTTAACGAAAATTATTGTGAAGCGTTTGGTGAGGATAGCGGAGGTTGTTTTGCATCCCGCCCAATCCTGTTCTGTGCCTCAAAGAAGAATTTCTGATCATTTGATCCTTTTACGAGAATTATTTTCTCATGGCTATGCAGGTCTGGCTTTGGGACTTGTCTCCGTAGATCAGAAGGCTGCTTTTGATTCGGTTAGGCATGATTTTTTATGGGAAGCACTTCGTTTTCTGCATGTACCTGACGTTATGGTACGCTGGATTCATGCTTTCTATAGAACAGCTACTGTTGTGCCTGTAGTGAATGGTTGGATAGGACCCATGATCCCCATAAAAAGGGGGGTTCATCAGGGCTGTCCTTTAAGCCCATTGTTAAATGTATTTTTTCTTGATGTTTTCTCCGTTGGTTGAATACTAATTCTCAGATTCAGTCCATTTCTAGTTATGCCTTATGCTTGCCTTATAAGGCAATCGCATATACAGATGATGTTTGTTTTCTTGTAGCTGATGTAGCCTCAGTGGTTCATTCTCTCCATGAGTGCTCTATTTTTGGAAACTTCTCTGGTGCTGTTTTAAATTACACTAAAAGTCTGGTTATTCGGGTTGGTTCAGTAACCTCCCCCCTCGGACCGTATTGGCCCGTTACATTTAGTTGAGAGCCCTATTTACATTTTGGGAATTTTTTTGGGGACACAGGACTCATATTTTTTTAACTGGAATGTTAAACTGCAACAAGGTAAATTTCAGGTGGTCTCCTGGAACCAGGGGTAGATAGGAAAAAAGAAACGTGTTTTCTTAATTAAAAAATATTTGAACTCTACTTTCCTTTTTCTGAGTTATGTATTTCCTATTCCACGACAGCTAGAAACTGCTGTCTTTAGCCTGATTTTTCAGGCTCTTTGGGGTAGTAGGTTAAACCCGATAAAGCGGAATATCACTTATTTACCTATCCCTGAGGGTGGCGTTTGTATGGTTAACCCTTTGTTATTTTTTCTTGTATTTTTTTCACTGCAAACCTTAGGCCTTTATTGATTCATGCCCAAAGGGGATGGGTACCTTGGTTTTATGACTCTTGCAGGATTTGGTTTCATCAATGGGAAACTAATTCCTTAACTGTGTTCAGACAAACTGTTGCTATACCAGCTTACGTAAAACATTTGTTTTTACGTCTCAAACAATGGAAGGTGTCTGTTTAGATGCTATTAAATCATTCACATTAAGTTTTATATAAGAAATTACTCCTGACGGTTTGTGCTGTATCAGTACCATTTGGTAAGTGTCCTGGTCAACACCTCCCTTTCCTTTTGTTATTGTGGAAATGTAAGAGGGTTCCAGCCAAAATGTGGGATTTTCATTGGCTTTCATGCCATGAAAAGAGTAATGTAAAATCAAATCATAAACATAAGCAGTCCCAAGATAGAATGTATTCTCACTTATTACGTATTACAGAACTTGAAACTATCCCTCATTTATTTTTTTACTGTTCCTTTATCAAAAATTGGTGGTCCTTTTTGGCACAGGCATGGGATACCCCCTTGCTTCAGTCAGTTACTTATTTGACTCTTGTATATAGGATTTTTCTCCCCAGTGGTCAAAATGGCACCAGGACACTTTAAACCTTGTTTTTGTCTGCATTAAATGGAATATTTGGATGGTGCGTTGCATGTTTTCTTTACAACAAAAGGACTGCTCCTATTTGGAGCTCGAAAATAAGATTGTACAAGATCTAAAAGAAATTTATGAGCATGAACGTACTCTATACTCAGATATGACACTTTTGGAACTTTGGAAAGCTCTTCCTTGGATCACTGACTCTGATTTTGCAGTTATGTGAATGATTGTATAATACTTATCCTGTTTTTCCTTTGTTTTGTATTATGCTTTGTGTACTATTATACGATTTTTGTCTCAATAAAACTTACCCCTACTCTTTTCGATGAGTGCAATGGGATCTTTAACATCCACCTGAACTACCACAAATCCAGGCAGATGGGACCTCGGTTTAACATCTCTTCTGAAAGACTGCACCTCAGAAGTGCAGCACCCCTCTCATGCTGCACTGCAGTGTCAGTACTGGGATATTAACCCAAGTGTGGGAACTGAACCCACAGCCCTCTGATCTCCTGGCCTCAGAGGTGAGTGTGCTACCTACTGAGCCACTGACACTGGTATATCCCACCCATATGGAGAGGAACATTTTGCTTTGAAGTGACCATAGCGAATAGCGGTCAGCTTGAGGTTTGAGAATGCAGTTCTGTTATGGGATGAGATGCCAGTGGAATTAAGATGCACTGAGATCCTACTAGAGCGAGTGTAGCCAGCTGAGGGAAGATGGGTTTGGACCTGCAAAAGAGGAGTCAATAATGCTTGGATTGTCCTATTTTAAATGCTCAGAAATGGTCACTGCATGCTACCTTGTTATTATGGGTAGTCAGGAGGCCCGAAACATAGACTATGGACATTAAAATGCATGGACTCAAGAACAATGCACAGACATTGATGTAGCGGACCTCCCAGTCCATTGCCCTAACTGTTCCTCCAATGGGATATTGCGTCATCATTTGAAAAATACCCCATGTAATAATCAAGTTATTATAAAAGTATCCATTGCTGTTTTCAACCATTGTTTGGACTTTTAATGCTTGCCTTGTAATGCTGTGACTCTAACCCCTAAAGAGGCCTGCCCCAAAGAAGATTGTACAGTTCCGTCCTTTGGGAGGAGTTACCTCCGAAGGTCTAATGATGGAGCTGGACTTCTCGAGATTTCCAATGGATAGCACTGATCCAGAGTCCTTAGTGCTAGCCTATAACATGGCAGTTGTGAGGATCCTGGATGTCATTGCTCCAATCCCTGTTCGTCCCTGTACTCTCCACCTGGGGGGCCCCATGGTTTACCACAGAGATCTGTGGGTTGAAGAGACAGGGCCAAAGATTAGAGAGACGCTGGCAGAAAACTCACATGGAAGTGGACAGGTTTAGACTGTTAGATCATTATAAGACCTATCAGTTAGCAATCTCCCATAGGAAGGTAGAGTTCCTGTCCAAGGAAATTGCTACAGCGAGGAATAGACCAGCCCAGCTCTTCCAGACTGTGGACAGATTGTGCAATCCAGTCTGTCTTCAATCTGGTCGAGCATTGTCACAATTACAGTGTGAGGAATTCACGATGTTCTTCGCTGATAAGGCATCCACTATCAAAGATGAGATCAGCCAGCACCTTCCCATAGGATCTTGCAGTGATCAACTGAGAGCACAAATACCCAATTGACCTGGTTCACCTTCAGTCAACCGGCAGTCATGGATATAGTGAGGATCATCCAGACTTTGCGGCCTACCTGCTGTAGATTGGATCTAGGCCCTACTCACCTACTTGTGGGGTGTGTAGAGGTTATTGGCCTGATCCTTACCGGGATAGTTGCGGTGTCCCCTGACCCCTCCCATTTCTCCCTCTTTTCCAGCCCACCTAGCACTTTCCAACCTCCTACACTTATGGCAAAGTCAACCCCTTGATCGCCATCTCTCCTCTTCCCCTCTCACTCTTAGCTCCCTGCACTTCCTTAGGTTTTACACTGTTGTACTAATTAGGTGTACTAGGGCAGTTTTTAAAGTAGTAGTTTTTATAGTAGTTAAATACTCTTGTTCCTGTTTCTTATTGCATGCGCTACCTATATTATCTCTGTTATTGTACTACTTTGTAAATTAACTTTTGTATTGTACCTCCCACTGTTTGTTTTTACTCTACTACTGACATGGAACCTTTGTAAACAAACCTCTGGTTCAAAGGTATATGTACTCCTGATACTCAATAAAAAAAAATAAATGTTTTCATGCTGCACACATAAAACTACTCAAGTGATATGCATGCTGCAAGTATGATTTAAATGTTAAGTGGGAACCAATTGCAAGCATATGGCATGCGTGCAACAAGCAAGTGTGGAAACCATGATTTTAATGTTTAATTGGGAAAGACTGCATGCATGTGGCATGCATGCAAAAAGCAAGTGGTCACTGATAACTGCACACATAAAAGTTAAGTGACTTGCTCAGGATCACACCCCATACACAAGTGTGGGGTGATGAGATTCAAACTCAGATTTTCATGCCTCCAATTCTCTAGGCTTGCAGTTCAGTCTCTTTAACCACTAAGCCAAACTGTTTGCGCACATATGGCTTGCTTGTTCAATACATACTGTATCTGAATACATCTGCATGCATGCGGCATCTTGTAGCCACGTTATGCTTTTCAGTTTTCTTCTCTCCCTCATTTCAATTTCACAGTTGAACTGTACCACACATACCAATGGAAACACATGTGTCTTTTCCACCCCCCAATATACAAAATTACCCACAAAACCACTTAAATGCTTCTGTCTGTCCTGTACTCCTACTATTTTCTTTCCATAGTTTTGAATGTTTCCACACAAACAGAATTTAAGGTGCAAACACAAAAGTAGTAATAACTCGGGATACACACAAACATGGCCAGTCCCCCCCCCATGCACACACACTGAAGCGGGTTCAGTTGTGCTGCTACAGACAACCCACCAAGTATAGATATAAGTAAAAACTCTCTTACTTGAGTACTAGAGAGCCAGAGGCAGGAGTCTTTCAGAGATGATATCCATGGATCAGAGTGCTGGGGCGTACCCCCCTTGAAGTGAATGGAGATATTTTGTATTACTATTTTATATGCTATGATGGTGAGTTAAAGAATAATTAAGTCACTGTTCTACTAACAAGGCCCTTGTTAGTCAAGCGTTGACTTTCATTATCCTCCAACTCTTCATCAATAATATATAAAATAGTAATAAAAAATACCCCCATTCATTTCAATGGTGCACACCCCTGCAGTCTTCTTTGCTCTTTGTCATAGTGTGCCTTAGTGTGGAGATGTGGAAGTCAGTTTCATGGGGGGGTATAAGCCTGACTACAGTGGGGCTCCATTAGTCTGTGCATACCATACCACCCAACTGTCTGTGAATGCAAGGAACAGCTCTAGAATGCCTGTAACATCTCTAATAGATACAACTTATTTGTTTTGACTGAAAAGTGATATGCAAATCAGGAAAAATTCAAATGTATAAGATTTATCTGGATATACCCTAGAGCAGAGCAAAATATTTGGGCTTAAATTCACCTAGTTACTAACCAATTTTTTTCCTGGCTGAAATTCTGGCCCCCATCCAAAAAGAACTTTGCCTCGATTTTTCTCTCCAACTCCATTTCATTCAATACCCTGCGGGTCATGAAGCCACCCAAAGGTGAAGAAACATGAAAAACACATCAATATTTCAGTCCTTCCTCTTTCTCCAATGCCCCTGTAAAAAAAAGTATTTACTTTTGCAGTACTTGCCCCTGCCATATGGCCAGAACCTGAAGCCTGGTATAGTGTGCCACCAGCTCAGTTTTCAGTCCACTCTCCCTCTGTCCTTCTGCCAGAATTATATGCTAGAACTGACCATCACAGGTCCCCAACGTGGTCCGTGACCAAGTCACCTCACCAACCGAACCCACCCAACCTGGGTTGCTTGCTTCTTGCTTGGTTGCTGCTGCTGCACTGCACTGCACTGATCAAGGCCTATGAAGGCCACCAACACTGCTGTCACTACTGTTGCTAAGCCTAGCTTGCTGCTGTGGGGGTCTGTGCTATTTTATTTGCAAGGCAAGCCTAGTAGAGTAAGTAAGTATCCTAGTTTTGAGTTAGCTTCTAGCTCACCCTCTGCCCCTTCAGCCACCAAGGGAGACGGAGACTCACTAAGAGCAGACCAACAAAAATATGCTGCCACAGCACTGCTACTGAGAGTTCAGTGCTCACTGACTCCTCCAAGCTGTAGTGATCAGTCTGTCTACTCTGTGGTGGGAAAGACAGTGTTGCATTTGCAAGACTCGTACCATCTTTTTTGGTTGGAGCTCATACACATCACATGTAACTGTGCCTCCACTAATAGGTGGAGAGAATGGACAACACAATACAGACACAGTTGAGTCTGGAGAGTACCTGCAGCATGAACACACACACAGGGCAGGTGGGCACTTATTGAGCAAAAGATTAAATCCAAATTTAAAGCCATTATTGCCACACCATAAGAACACCCTAGGCACAAATATGGGGGGGGGGGCAACTGCCCCCCCCACCTAAATGGCATCCCTGCTTAATGGTAGAAATTCATTCTCAGGTGCTAATACAATGGTTTCTACTGTGTTCTGAGGTACCATACCTCCATGTTTCATGATGTGTCCTGATCATTATGTGGGTTAGTGTCCCTCATTCTGAGTGTCCATGTTCCTCATTTCAGTGACAAAATGTGAGGTATGGTGCATGCTTCCAAGACCCTACTCAGCATAAAAAGTGCTGAGCATGGCCATAGTGTATATGCTCAGTACAGAATGACAAAGGGAAAGTAAGTGAGATAAAACAGTCATAGAGAAACACATTCGTAGCACTAAATATGCATAAGGGATTTGCATAGTCCAAAACAAAAAGGATAGGCTTCACAACACAGAGGCCCCTCTTCGTACATCTGGAATGGGGGATGTTGACTGGCTATATCCTAGACATTTAATGCAGTAAGCAAACAATACTTTACAAATTAATGGTGATTTAATGACACAAATCAAAAGACATTAAACAATTTGCAAAAGGATCAGAATTAATGAGTTTACCTAATTTCTATGGGAATTCAAATAAAAATGTATTTTAACTACTGTAATTGCCAGCAGTAATACAGTATAAGAAACCAAAACTGATGTGTGTTTTTAGATGAAATTTACACCAGCTGCTGCACACATGGCAAGCGTGCAGCATGTGAACCTGATGTGGTTTAAATGATGTTCATACCAGCTTAACCGCTGTACTCATGTCAAGCTTGCAACATGCAAACCTGATGTAATTTTTAGAAGACGTTCATACCAGCTTACCTACTGCGCACATGTCAAGCTTGCAGCATGCAAACCTGATTTGCTTTTTAGACCTGGTTCATGTATGATCACTTTGTGTATGCGAACTGCATGCAAACATTGCACAATTAAGCATGTGGCATGCATTCTGCATGTACTCAGCACACCTATATTTCTGTAAGGGTCAGGACTGCCAAGCAGCAGAGACTGTTGTTCCTGTAGCCAAAAGCTGAGTCAGGAAGCCAGTTTAAACCATAAGCCAAAGGATCTGTCCTTCAGCCATCTCAGTGTGGTATGGACTGCTGTAATGAGATTGCTCCAGGGACTCCTGAGTAAAGTGGAGTCTGTTTCTGTAAAGATTGTCTCCTGCTATGTGCCAAGAGGGGGAGACTGCCATTGGTTTCCTTCTGTTCTAGCCATCCAGACTGCTAACAGCATCAAAACAGCCAAGCTACTAAGTCCATCTTCCAGCTCTGGGCCTATGCCAGCATTGGCCCCAAAAGACTGTTCCTGCACCAGATCCAGTGTTTACCTGGCAAGAGACCAGTCTTGGGGAGTCAGCCCTTGTGGAGAACCAGATCATAGGCTGCGACCATCCACAGGGAAAGGCTGTGATGTGGATGTAAGTTGTGTAGTCCCCAGTACCTAAAAGAATCCTGAAAGACCAGCAGGTCCATGGTGTCACCAGTCATCTCTTCAATCTGTCTGGGTGCAGCGAGTACAAACAGAGTAATACCTGCACAACCAAATAACTGTATGGTGTCATCTGATTTGCCCTATAATTTCCCTTGGGTTTTAACTGTGTTAATAGGCCATCTGGCCTGGTATTACAAATATTCTACTGTTTGCAAGTATTTTCCTGTTTAATAACACCTTTCTTTCCATCAAGGGTCCCAACTAGCTGTAACGCCTGCCAACCTGCGGCATCACTTCAGGCCTGCTACCTATTCCACTCTGGGTACCCAGCAGCTGGTTGAACTGATTAATTCAGAGACTAACATGATCACTAATCACTGCTATTTCTTTAAAGACAGTGCTGCAATAATTCAGCTAAATTTTCACCCCTCCCTTGTTCATGCCCCCTTAATAAATAAGATTTGCTGTTTAATGTTAATTTGGGCTGTGAGCATATTATTATCTGGTGTTTAGTTACAGGGTTATTCAAAAGGGTACTGTAAAACTGCATTGTTGTTGCTAAAACTGTTCTTTTGCAAGAGATACAGGGTGTATGTCAGAAGTCCAGGCCCTGTGGGTAAGTGCAAGGTTGGTGAGCATATTATTAAGGCCAGTCATTAAATGTGTCATTGTAATCTGAGTACTGAGTACTGTATCCATAGGTAAACTGAGTGTTGGGTCACTAGGTGGGGTTGTGGGTGGCTGCAGCTTCCCATAGGGCTGTACCAGCATTACTATTTACCCACGTAAGTGTTATTGTGGGTGGAGGCACCATTATTATAGTTGTACTGCTGGTAAGAAGGCCACAATACTCATTAATTCAGAACCCAGGCCCCTCAACCTGCAGTCAGGCAAGCAGATAGGGGTAGTAGCCCTTGGTATAATGGCACCAGGGTTACATCTTTGGAAGCACCACTGTAATTACTGCCACCTGGTGGCCAACACAAGAATTGCAACTGCATTTTATAAAAAAAATTGGTATCAGAATGGAGAATGTTACTGACCCTAGAGCTGAAATTTGTGCTATAAACATGTCTTTGCAGTATTTGCTTGATTGGTATGAGGCAGAGGAGGTTGACCCCCAAAAGGCCTTAATGCTACTGAACCTTCCCCAGGGCCCTAAGAAAGCTACACTTGAGGGAACCTTAAGTAAAGTTAAATGCCTTGGTAAAGCTGTGGAGAAGGCCCATCATATTGACACAAAGTTTAATGGCCCTAGTGGAATGTAGACTTCCAATAGATCTCTCTGGAGTGCCACTTGAGATTGTGTTTGATGTACCCAGAATAATGGGGAGGGTCATATGTATGTATAGTGTGATGCCCAGGTCTGAAGACTCCCCCAAAACTGAAGGGCTTAAAGACAAGCTCACTAAACTGTTACAGGCAGGGGGTAAAACCCTTCAGGACTTAAAAAAGGTTGTTTGAAACCACTCAAGGTACCCGTCCCCCAGGACCTACTCCGACATCTGCAGTTGCCCCTTCATTAGCACCTGTTCCCGCATCTGTACTGGTCCCTATGCTGGCCCCAGCACCTACACTTGTGCCTGTACTCATGCCTGTGCCCTCAGTCAGTCATGACTCTTACCACAGGCTACAAATGTTCTCTAGTACCATTCCCACACCCCAGGAGGAAGATGACCTAGAGACTTGGATAGACTATGCTTCCCCCCCCCATCCAAGAGTGGCAGTGTACAGAAGTGGAGAAAAAAAAAGGATAAGTGAAGGCCTTTGAGGTTCAGCTCTGGACACTATTCACTCTGTGCGATCTGGTAACCCAGAGACTTCTGCTCAAAACTATTTAGCCACCTTGGAAGATATATTTGGGAGCCCTGAATCAGGTGAGGACCTCCTTTGGAGGTTCAAAACAACCTAATAATGTCCAGGAGAGCCCTTGTCTGTGTATATACCCTGCCTTGAAAAAAACTTTACAGAAATGTTTTAGGAAAGGAGGGGTGGCCCCAGGTGAACCAAACCAAATTAGGTTGAATCAGATACTTAAGTCTGCTCCCTATTCTGATTTACTGTTGCTCAAGTTGCGACTGCCAGACTGAAGGGACTTGCCCCCCTCCTATAACTTATTGATAAAGGAAGAGCTTGAGATTGAGCAATGAGGGGCACAATGGGGGCCCACTCATGCATTTCTGACTGTCACAGAAGTCACTGATAGTGTGCTATCAGTCAAAACTCAAGAGCTGAAGACGAGTGCGGCAACTAAGACTGGCTCCAGTAATGGCCAAGATACCTACCTGAATGCATCTGTCATGGGAGTGGGAGTGTACACACAGGCATCCCCCATTGACTGCAGTCTGGAGATTCAAATAAGTGAATTGTCTGCCATTGTAAAATAATTGATGGGACATAGTGTACTGCCCCAGTTAGGCAAAGAGGGAGGGAGAAGCAACAAGGACCCTCTTTTGTCTGTGCTCCTGCTTAAGCTTTGAATACATTCAAATGTTCTGCACTGCCCCCTAGCTGTGAATGGAGACCCAAATCTGATGAAATGTCACAGCCAAGACAACCCAGGGAAGGTGTGTTCTGCTACAAATGTGGGAAGGATGGTCACCAAAAGAGAGAATGCTGATTCAGAGAGAACCCAACCAGGGTGAGAGATAATCTGCTTGCAGAAAAGCACCCAAAGCAAAGCAATTCCAGTGGAGCACCGGTCCAATCTCGACACAACTCATTTGTGACAAAATCTTTCATTTCAGCTCCTGCAATTCCTTAAAATACCCCTCTGGACTGGTCAGAGTTGGTGGGTCCTTCCATGGAGACTATGGTACATATAGATGGCATCCCAGCCCATGCCATGTTGGACAGCAGATTCCAGTCATAATAATATTCAAGGACTGGTATGACCAGACCCTATCTGTCCATCTTTTGCAACCCCTTGATGGACTGCATGTGTGGGAATTAAGTGACAAGTCGTATCCTTACCCTGGATTCCTGCGAGTGTGGCTTTCTTTCCTCCTTCTCTGTGGCAGGCATAGGAGATCCTGTGGAGACATTAGCCCTAGTATGTCCTCCCTCTGACCTGTATGATAGAATTTCAGTATTAACTGGCACCATTGCACATATGTTTGGCTGTCTTGCCCAGATGTGCCAACAATGACAAACACAAAAGACAGGGTGAGCGCTTCATATTCATGCCATGGTACAAAGGGTGTATGAGATGCAAATGCACCCAGTAGAAGGTGACAGAGATGAACCAGTAGGATTTGTATAAGGGATGGGTGAACTGGTTTGTCCAAAATACACACCGTGCTGAACATGCTGAAGTTTTCATAAATGAACAGCTTCCAAACACTTTTGGATCAGTTTGGACAATTGTTGTATTATGGGGAATGCAGTGTAAGAACCGCCAGAGCAGGAGGAACCCATAGGAGGGATCAGAGAAATGATTCTGGTTCCTCATTGGATGGCTGACCTGTCCATCTCTATAAGGTGGCATCTGATTGGGTTACTGCTCTAGCAACCCACGTGGTCCACCTTTGAGCTACACAGAGGAATCAGGACAGAGAAGGAACAGCAGCTTCTGTAGACTGCTATGTGCTGCATCAGATTCTATGTGCTTGACTTGTGCTGCTTGCATTTATTTTTTGCCCCTTGGACAAAAGAGGAAAAAGTCAACTCTAAAGAAATGAAAGCATAACATATATATATATAGTATTAAATTAGAAAACACGTGAGGAGAAGTTGGGGTGAGGAGTAAAGGACTGGGAGTCAATGACTCGGGAGGGGATTGAGCTGAGGACTAGGTGTGGGAGTCAGGGATTGGAGTGGGGAGGGGAGTAGTTATTGTTGGGAGAGGAGACTTGGGAAGGGGAAGAGGAACTTGGAAGAGACTGTGGGCAACTTGTTGTGAGAAAGAACTTGAAGACAGAGTGCTGCAGACAAGAAAAAAGAGAACAAGAGATTAAAGAGAGACTTCACTATTAAGTGCCAGAGCCAGACTGCTCAGTTTTTTTTTGGGGGAGAAGAATTCTAATAGAGGGCATGAAGTCAGTTGAACTGTGTCAGTGTACCACCCTACACCACACCACTCCCAGTTAGCCTTTTTTGCTGTTTGCCCAATTGCTCCCCAACAACAAGTCAATTCTCCTGCCTGTGCTCAGTCACTTCAGTGGGGATTTCTTTTTTTATAGTATACATGTGTGTGTGTGTGTGTGTGTGTGTGTGTGCAATAAAATCTGCCAGTCAGTCATCAGAGCACCATGTGTCACTTCTTGCATACTGTGTGACACCCCCCCTCAAGAAGTCGGTCATCTGTCATCTTCCTCCCTGTGCTCACTCAGTGGGGTAAACTTTGTCTCAGTGGGCAGGGCATTCCCTCACATCCCGTGGAATAAATTAAAAAAAAAATCCTTGAAGGGAAAAAGTACTGCACTTATGAAAATGAAATATATTTTAAAATATATTATTAACAATATATTTACATATAGCGTAATATATTACAATCTACTTGTTTTATAATATAGTGTAATGTATTGGAAAATCAATATATTTTAAAATTTGCAATGTACTGTAAATATACACATTATTGCTGCTTTAGTATATTATGTATATTGCAAAATATATTGATTAAATTCCAAATACTGTAGATTGAAGTAAAGATGGTAAATTTATGTTATTGGTTTATTGCCATTATAGATGTATTTTTTTTTTACATTTCAAATGTTTTTTCCTATATTTACAAATATAAATAATATACATGTGTAATAGATATTAATTATAACTATTAACTTACCCAGACAAAAACAAAGGAAATTATTTATGATTTACACATTTTTTTTACATTTAAAATGTTTTTCCTATATTTACAATATATATATATATATATATATATATACATATATATATATATATATATATATATATATATATATATATATATATATATATATAATATACATAATATAATAGATATCAATGACCATTAACTTACCCAGACAAAAACAAAATTATTTATGATTTACACATACCTCTTGTTGTATAACTGGAATTCATCTTGTTATTAATCATGGACATATTTACTTTGAATTATTGTTTTACAGTGCAACTTTAACTCAAGCATACATTTTATATGTACACCTATGCATTACCTCACAAGCTCATGTTTGTTAAAGGCTCAGATTGATATTTATATCACCCTATTTTCTTTCACATTTATATCAAGGTGAGATCCTATATGTACTTGCTTTATAACGTGTACCTTTCTTTTCAGTCTGAAAGCTAATAATGTAAATTTGAAAGTATTGTAAAACTAGAAATTATCATGATTTTGGTTGCTAGACTATGTTTTCGAAATATGCAAATTAGTTATGCAAATGTATACATGGGACGAAACTAAGCATTTACAAAAATACATGTAACACATATAAAAAATATATGTAACATGTATAAAATATATGTAACATATATAAAATATATGTAACATATATAAAAATATATGTAACATACAAAGAATACAGTATATATTTTGAAATATACTAATATATTTCAGACAATGTATTACTAAGTAGATTGACATGCTTTCAAGCAATGTTTGAGGCAGAATACATGGTTTCAGTATATGTGGAAATACGCTGTGTGTTATATTTCATTGAGTCAGTGTATTTCTCAATATAGTGACACATATATTTTTGCATACTATGGGTTACAAATATATTATGTCAGTATATTTAAAAATATATTTCATGGCCCACCGGTGCAGTGGTAATGCTACCACTCACGATGCTGATGACCCAGGTTCGGGAACGAGCCCGGGGAGTCAGAGGGCCAACTGGGGAAGGAGGCTGAGCATCCCAAGGACCACTCACCTTCTCCAGGAGGAAGAGGGGCAGAGGCTCAGCACTTGACTGGCCCCAAGTGGATGCCTGGGATACAGCAAGTGCTAAGCCAGACACAACGGGAGGATGTGATGGATGTTAGTGGACAGTCACGCTTTGACGTCAGGGTGCGCATTATGTCCATGGAATAAGGGAAATTGCTCTCCAGGCTCTGCGAAGATGGAACACCTGGGCAGACCCCTACATAGCTCACACCTTCATGGCCATGCTGGATCCTGATGAGACTCAATTGTAAAAGGTGTGAGTTGCCACACCTTGTCCCCACCTGGGGGGAAGAACCATGGCTCCATGGGGGACTCTGGAAGGTTCAAGTACAGTAGGTGGCAGAAGCAAGGGCAGACACCATTGGTGCTCCTGGTGATTGATGCGGGGCTTGGAGTAGCTGGGGGGAGGTCAAACTACAATTTAAAAAACATACGTATATATTTCGTAATATATTACATTGGGACAATGCATTTCTCGATGTATTGACATACGTCAATACATATTTTTCAATATATTGCAATATATTCCATTTTTGCAAGGGTATGTCAGAGATGGTTAGGCCAGGGAGGGTCCCTCAATCTGTATGGGTAGCAGCAGTGCATGCAGCATCACCCTTAGTGTAGGTGATGTGAAATAATTCTGTGTATGTGTGTGAAATAAAATCTGCCTTATATTCATCAGTGCAGCAGTGCTACTTCTTGCATATTGTGTCCCCCCCCCCAAAGAAGTCAGTCATCTGTCATCTGCCTCCTTGTGCTTGCTCAGTGGGGTATAAGCTTTGGCACAGTGGGCAGGGCATTCTGTCCCGTCATGTGTAATAAATAAAAAATCCTTGAAGGGAGATAGTACTGTGTCAGAGGGTTAGGCCAGGCAGGGTCCCTGAAGCTGTGTGAGCAGAAGCAGTGCATACAGCATCGCCCTTAGTGTAGGTGGTGTATGAAATAATTGTGGATATGTGTGTGTGTGTGTGTGTGTGTGTGTGTGTGTGTGTGTGTGTGCGTATGCATGGTAAATAAAATCTGCCAGATAGTCGTCAGTTCACCAGTGCCACTTCTTGCATAGTCTTATCTTCCTTTACTGCCAGATTGCTGGTATGCTTTTCACATGCCTTAACCTCCATATCAACCCTAAACAACCAGTCACATCTTACCATATGCAGTGTGACATGGACAGCCCTTATGGCACAAACTTTCTCTGTAGTTTTGAAATCCCTCTAACCTTCAGAAATGGGGGTGCACTACGCATCGTGTCAGACAGAACTTTCTGCCAGTCTTACCTTCTTACTACACCCGACTGACCCTTACTCTCAAGACTAGGGTGGTCTTTCTTGCTTCACTAGGACCCTCATTAACCTTCCCCTCTGAACTTGGGACTCTCTCTAGGCACCATCTTAAAAGGGAGTGCACCAGGCTACTGAAGCTACTACTAAATGCCTTAAAAAGATTTTCTTGAACTTGTTACTCTGCTCAGGAGATATTGAATTGAATCCAGGTCCAATAGCCCCCATCACTACAGCGTCTGAATTGACTAACTTAAAGGGGACGAGCCTGCTCCTAGTCAATACCTGCAGCTTGAAAAATAAATTTGATTCTATACAAAACTGGATAACTCATGCCACACTAGATGTACTGGTGGTAACCGAATTCTGGTTAAAACCTACCATGCAGGACTTTGAAATTAACATTCCTTCTTATAAGGTTTTCAGAACCAAAATGCAGGCTAGAGGGGGTGGAGTAGCCATCTATGTACTGGATAGGTTCCCTGTGACTATAGTCAACTCTGCATCTTTACCTAAGGAATTCAAATGCTTTACACTCAAAGTTCAAACCTCAACATCTCAGACACTCCTTGTGTTAGGGTGTTATAGACCCCCCACAGCTGGGCTCTAAATAATAAATAATCTAAGCCATATGCTTGATGACTTCCCTTCAGAAGTCATTGTCATGGGTGACCTAAATCTTGTTGGGCTAGCCCCTTGCTCCAAGCCACTTAAAGAGCTCTGTGACGCCTTTGGGCTGACTCAAATTATTACAGAACCAATACATCCTAACAAGAAAAACCCTACAAACATTATGCTTCTGAACATTATACTGGTAAATAAGCTGCACCTGGTAACTCACTCGGGCATTTTCTTTAATCACCTTAGTGACCATTGTGTCATTGCATGTGTTAGGTCCCTACCATAGCCAGTCTCGCACTCTTGATACATTCTCAAATGGAGCCACTATAACTTTGACCTCTACGCCTTGTTATCAGACCTGGAGCACACCTGTTGGCAAAACATTTACCTTACTCCTACAGTCAACCAAGCCTATGATCTGTTCCAGAACGTCCTCCTAGATGCTATAAATTGACATGCACCCCTTTTGAAAATATGAACAAAAAAAAGTCAAGCCCTTGGTTCTCCTCCAGCCTCAAGTCTGAACTACTCCATAGGGATGCCCTATGGAAAAAAGCATGGACAACTAAACTCCCATCTGATTGGACAGCTTTTAGAGTGGCTAGAAATCACTGCACTAAGCTTACCAGAGATGCTAAAACTAGTTATTATAACAACAAACTGGATGCTTCTACCACATGCTCTTCAGTGTTCTGGAAAATCATAAGAGAGGAAGAGGGTCACAGATCGGCAAACTCCTTTCCCACAAAAATCACTGCTGGAAGCTCCACTATCTCCAATAAACTCAAGATCTTAAATCTATTTAATAACCATTTCGCTATGGCAGGGGTGACTTTTGACTCATCTCCAGCTAATAGCCTTCGAGACCAATTATTTGGTAAGGTTTCAGACTTGGTCACCCATTCCCTTCCTGAGGTTCAAGCAGCCTTCTCCTTCTGCCCTGCCACACTAAAACAAGTTGAGGACTTGCTCCTTCAGCTTGACAGAAGGAAAAGTGCTGGCACAGATCTCTTAGAATTGTATTTTTTAAAAATAATATATCACTCTCTGGCTGTTCTCATTACACACCTGTTTAATTTGTCTTTCACTCAGGGTACCCTTCCTTCTATTTGGAAAACTGCTCACATCATTCCCCTGTTTAAATCAGGAGTTCTTAGTGATCTTAACAACTATAGGCCTATCTCTTTGCTTCCAACTCTCTCTAAACTGCTAGAAAAAATAGTCAACCAGCAAATCAGGAACTATCTCGATTCCAACAACCTACTTACCTCTACAATCTGGATTCAGGCTTTGCCATAATGCAATCTCCGCCCTGGCCAAAGTCTCTAATGACTGGCTAGCTGCACTGAATAACAGGCAATGTGTATGTGCCTTGTAAGGCTTTCGATATGGTAGATCACTCCTTGCTCCGGAGCATCCTCCACAACTTTGGTTTGGGTAATACAGCCCTCAAATGGTTTAATAACGACCGGACTGGACACTCCCAGAGAGTAAAGGCTGAAGGAGATCTCTCCCCCACAAGAACCCTATTTAGAGGCATTCCACAGGGTTCCATTCTGGGCCCACTCCTGTTTGCTATGTATATTAACAATATTCATTCAGGGTTCAAGTCTGCTAATATACACTTACTTGCCAAAGACACTGTTCTGTATATTGCTAGGCCATCCCCAGAAATAACATGCAGAGACCTGCAACTAGATTTCAGCCATCTTCAGAAAAACATGCTCTAACTAAAACTACTTTTAAATGACAAAAAAAACAAAACAACAAAGGCAATGCTTCTCTCTTTGCTAAGCCATCGCATATCACTAAGCTGGGTATCATAACCCTGATCACTACCCTCCTTGGTAAGCCTCTTGAATTTGTTACAAAATTTAAATATCTGGGTGTCTGGATTGATAATAAACTGGCCTTCTCTGTCCATATAGAGGAACTCACTAAAAAACTTAAACAGAGACTTGGTCTATTCTTTCATAAAAAGCACCTTCTCACAGCAGAAGCAAAAACCAGACTTGTCCAAGCCACATTCTTTCCACTGCTGGATTATGCGGATATTTTCTATGGCCAAGGTACTAGTGCAGCCCTGTCCAAACTTGACACCTTATACCACCAAGCAATAAGATTTATTACAGGTGCACCCTACTCTACACAGCACTGCTTACTAAATGTACTAGTGGGTTGGACATCACTCTGTTACAGACGGCAGACAAATGCAGTCCTTTGGATGTACCGAGCCATCTTAAAGAAGCTTCCTCAATATATCTGTGATTGCCTACCCATCTGTTTTCCTGGTAGCTACACACTGAGAAGCCTTTTGCATATATCCCTGGTCATTGCCAGAGTCAGATCTCGTTTTGGTGCAGCTGCTATAAGCCATTCCCTCCCTGTATTATGGAACAACATGCACAAATTCCTCAAACTAACCTTGACTATGAAATTGTCCATGTTCTCCCTTGCCTTCACAGAATCCTGTAACTGCAGGAAATAATTTTCTACCTAATACCAGTCTTATGGTACTATCCCTTGCCCATTGTGTGGCATTTATCTGTTCTCTTACCCCTTCCCCCCTTCCTTTCCCTATAGATTCCCTTATACAGTTCCAAAACTTTGCACTTAATATGCACGTCTATTCTTTAATCATTCACATTTGTTCATGTGATGCTTTTGTCTCACTTGTGTAAAATGATTAATCTATATTGTACAATGCTTTTACCTCACTTGTGTAAAATGAGTAATCTGTATAGTTATGCAGGTCATGCTCCGATATTATTGTATTATCATGTTGTTTTTGTACTGTTGTCCTTGTGTACTATATGCCAGGTCTATCTTGTAAATTATTTTTTTTCTTAATGATGTTTCTCTGGTAAAATAAAGCTTGATTGATTGAATGACTGTGTAACCCCCCCCCCCAAAGAAGTCAGTCATCTGTCATCTGCCTCCCTGTGCTCACTCAGTGGGGTATAAGCTTTGGCTCAGTGGGCAGGGCATTCTGTCCCACCACATGGAATAAATGAAAAAAATCCTTGACAGGAAAAAGTACTGTGTCAGAGAGGGTTAGGCCAGGCAGGGTCCCTAAATCTGTGTGGGTAGCAGCAGTGCATGCAGCATCACCCTTAGCGTAGGTGGCATGTGAAATAATTGTGTGTGTGTGTGTGTGTGTGTGTGTGTGTGTGTGTGTAATAAAATCTGCCAGGTAGTCATCAGTGCACCTTCTTGCATACTGTCTGTGTGACGCCCCCCTCCTTAATAAAGTCAGTCATCTGTCATCTGCCTCTCTGTGCTTACTCAGTGGGGTATAAGCTTGGCTTAGTGGGCAGGGCATTCCATCACATTAAGAAGAATAAATAAAAAATAAAATCCTTGAAGGGAAAGTATTGTGTCTGAGAGGGTTAGGCCAGGCAGGGTCCCTGACTCTCTGTTGGCAGCAGCAGTGCCTGCAGCATCGGCCCATAGCCCAGGTGGTGTGTGAAAGAAAATCTGTCATCCAGTTACCAGTGCCACTTCTTGTATACTGTCTGTGTGCCCCCCCAAGAAGCCAGTCATCCATCATCTTCCTCCCTGTGCTCACTCAGTGGGGTAAACTTTGTCTCAGTGGGCAGGGCATTCCATCACATCTCGTGGAATAAATTAAAAAAAAATCCTTGAAGGGAAAAAGTACTGCACTTACGAAAAAGAAATGTATTTTAAAATATATTATTAATATATTTACATATAGCGTAATATATTACAATCTACTTGTTTTAAAATATATTGTAATGTATTGGAAAATCAATATATTTTAATATATTTTAAAATTTGAAAATATATTGCAATGTACTGTAAATATAAACATTACTGCTGCTTTAGTATATTATGTATATTGCAAAATACATTGATTACATTCCAAATACTGTAGATTGAAGTAAAGATGGTAAATATATGTTATTGGTTTATTGCCAGTATAGATGTATTTTTTTTTACATTCCAAATGTTTTTTCCTATATTTACAAATATATATAATATACATGTGTAATAGATATTAATTATAACTATTAACTTACCCAGAAAAAAACTAAGGAAATTATTTATGATTTACACATTTTTTTTACATTTAAAATATTTTCCTATATTTACAAATATATATTATATATAATATACATGTGTAATAGATATCAATAACTATTAACTTATCCAGACAAAAACAAAATTATTTATGATTTAGACATACTTCTGGTTGTACAACTGGAATTCATCTTGTTATTAATCATGGAGATATTTACATTGAATTATTGTTTTACAGTGCAACTTTAACTCAGGCATACATTTTATACATTTATACTTACACATATGACTTACCTCACAAGCTCATGCTTGTTAAAGGCTCAGATTGGCATTTATATCACCCTATTTTCTTCCACATTTAGATCAACGTGAGATCCTATATGTACTTGCTTTATAACGTGTACCTTTCTTTTCAGTCTGTAAGCTAATGTTATAAATTCTAAAGTATTGTAAAACTAGAAATTATCATGATTTTGGTTGCTAGACTATGTTTTTGAAATATGCAAATTAGTTATGCAAATGTACACACGGGACGAAACTAAGCATTTACAAAAATACATGTAACATATATAAAAAATATATGTAACGTATAAAAATATATGTAACATATATAAAATATATGTAACATATATAAAAATAAATGTAACATACAAAGAATACAGTATATATTTTGAAATATACTAATATATTTCAGACAATGTATCACTAAGTAGATTGACATGCTTTCAAGCAATGCTTGAGGCAGAATAAGTGGTTTCAGTATATGTGGAAATACACTGTGTATTATATTTCACTGAGTCAGTGTATTTCTCAATATAGTGACATATATTTTTGCAGACTATGGGTTAGAAGTATATTATGTCAGTATATTTAAAAATATATTTCATGGCCCACCGGTGCAGTGCTAATGCTACCACTCACGATGCTGATGACCCAGGTTCGGGAACGAGCCCGGGGAGTCAGAGGGCCAGACGGGAGGAGGCTGAGCATCCCAAGGACCACTCACCTTCTCCAGGAGGAAGAGGGGCAGAGGCGCAGCACTTGACTGGCCCCAAGTGGATGCCTGGGATACAGCAAGTGCTAAGCCAGACACAGGGGAGGACGTGATGGATGTTAGTGGACAGTCACGCTTTGACCTCAGGACGCGCGTTATGTCCACGGAACAAAGGAAATTGCTCTCCAGGCACTGAGACGATGGAACACCTGGGCAGACCCCTAAATAGCTCACACCTTCATGGCCATGCTGGATCCCGATGAGACTCAAATTGTAAAAGGTGTGAGTTGCCCCACCTCGTCCCCACCTGGGGGGAAGAACCACGGCTCCATGGGGGACTCTGGAAGGTTCAAGTACAGTAGGTGTCGGAAGTAAGGGCAGACACCATTGGTGCTCCTGATGATGTGGGCTTGGAGTAGCTGGGGGGAGGTCAAACTACAATTTAAAAAACATACATATATATTTCATAATATATTACATTAGGACAATGCATTTCTCGATGTATTGACATACGTTAATACATATTTTTCAGTATATTGCAATATATTCCATTTTTGTAAGGGTGTGTCAGAGATGGTTAGGCCAGGGAGGGTCCCTCAATCTGTATGGGTAGCAGCAGTGCATGCAGCAACACCCTTAGTGTAGATGGTGTGTGAAATAATTCTGTGTATGTGCGTGAGAAATAAAATCTGCCTTATATTCATCAGTGCAGCAGTGCTACTTCTTGCATATTGTGTTACCACCCCCCAAAGAAGTCAGTCATCTGTCATCTGCCTCCTTGTGCTTGCTCAGTGGGGTATAATCTTTGGCACAGTGGGCAGGGCATTCTGTCCCGTCATGTGGAATAAATAAAAAAATCCTTGAAGGGAAAAAGAACTGTGTCAGAGAGTGTTAGGCCAGGCAGGGTCCCTGAAGCTGTGTGAGTAGAAGCAGCACATACAGCATTGCCCTTAGTGTAGGTGGTGTATGAAATAATTGTGTCTATATGTGTGTGTGTGTGTGTGTGTGTGTGTATGCGTGTTAAATAAAATCTGCCAGATAGTCGTCAGTGCACCAGTGCCACTTCTTGCATATTCTTATCTTCCTTTGCCAGATTGCTGGTATGCTTTTCACATGCCTTAACCTCCATACCAACCCTAAACAACCAGTCACATCTTACCATATGCAGTGTGACATGGACAGCCCTTATGGCACAAACTTTCTCTGTAGTTTTGAAATCCCTCTAACCTTCAGAAATGGGGGTGCACTACGCATCACGTCAGACAGAACTTTCTGCCAGTCTTGCCTGCTTACTACACCCAACTGACCCTTACTCTCAAGACTAGGGTGGTCCTTCTTGCTTCACTAGGACCCTCATTAACCTTCCCCTCTGAACTTGGGACTCTCTCTAGGCACCATCTTAAAAGGTAGTGCACCAGGCTACTGAAGCTACTACTAAATGCCTTAAAAAGATTTTCTTGATCTTGCTACTCTGCTCAGGAGATATTGAATTGAATCCAGGTCCAATAGCCCCCATCACTACACCGTCTGAACTGACTAACTTAAAGGGGATGAACCTGCTCCTAGTCAATACCTGCAGCTTGAAAAATAAATTTGATTCTATACAAAACTGGATAACTCATGCCACACCAGATGTACTGGTGGTAACCGAATCCTGGTTAAAACCTACCATGCAGGACTTTGAAATTAACCTTCCTTCTAATAAGGTTTTCAAAACCAAATGCAGGCTAGAAGGGGTGGAGTAGCCATTTATGTACTGGGTAGGTTCCCTGTTACTATAGTCAACTCCACATCTTTACCTAAGGAGTTCGAATGCCTTACACTCAAGGTTCAAATCTCGACATCTCAGTCACTCCTTGTGATAGGGTGTTATAGACCCCCCTCAACTGGGCTCAAAATAATAAATAATCTAAGCCATATGCTTGATGACTTCCCTTCAGAAGTCATTGTCATGGGTGACCTAAATCTTGTTGGGCTAGGCCCTTGTTCCAAGCCACTTAAAGAACTCTGCGACGCCTTTGGGCTGACTCAAATTATTACAGAACCAATACATCCTAACAAGAAAAACCCTACAAACATTATGCTTCTGAACATTATACTGATAAATAAACTGCACCTGGTAACTCACTCGGGCATTTTCTTTAATTACCTTAGTGACCATTGTGTCATCGCATGTGTTAGGTCCCTATGATAGATACATTCTCAAATGGAGCCACCGTAACTTTGACCTCCATGCCTTCTTATCGGACCTGGAGCACACGTGTTGGCAAAACTTTTACCTTACTCCTACAGTCAATGAGGTCTATGATCTGTTCCAGAACATCCTCTTAGATACTACAAATTGACATGCATCCCTTTTGAAAATATGATCAAAAAAAGTCAAGCCCTTGGTTCTCCTCCAGCCTCAAGTCTGAACTACTCCATAGGGATGCCCTATGGAAAAAAACATGGACAACTAAACTCCCAACTGATTGGACAGCTTTTAGAGTGGCTAGAAATCACTGCACTAAGCTTACCAGAGATGCTAAAACTAGTTATTACAACAACAAACTGGATGCTTCTACCACATGCTCTTCGCTGTTCTGGAAAATTATAAGAGAGGAAGAGGGTCACAGATCATCAAACTCCTTTCCCACAAAAATCACTGCTGGAAGCTCCACCGTCTCTGACAAACTCGAGATCCTAAATCTATTTAATAACGATTTCGCTATGGCAAGGCTGACTTTTGACTCATCTCCAGCTAACAGCCTTCGAGACCAATTATTTAGTAAGGTTTCAGACTTGGTCACCCATTCCCTTCCTGAGATTCAAGCAGCCTTCACCTTCAGCCCTGTCACACTAAAATAAGTTGAGGACTTGCTCCTTCAGCTTGACAGAAGGGAAAATCCTGGCACAGATCTCTTAGAATTGTATTTTTTAAAATAATATATCACTCTCTGGCTGTTCTCATTACCTACCTATTTTATTTGTCTCTCACTCAGGGTAACCTTCCTTCTATTTGGAAAACTGCTCACATCATTCCCCTGTTTAAATCAGGAGTTTTTAGTGATCTTAACAACTATCGGCCTATCTCTTTGCTTCCAACTCTCTCTAAACTACTAGAAAAAATAGTCAACCAGCAAATCAGGGGCTATCTTGATTCCAACAACCTACTTACCTCTGCAGTCTGGATTCAGGCTTTGCCATAATGCAATCTCCGGCCTGGCCAAAGTCTCTAATGACTGGCTAGCTGCACTGGATAACAAGCAATGTGTATGTGCCTTGTAAGGCTTTCGATATGGTAGATCACTCCTTGCTCTGGGGCATCCTCCACAACTTTGGTTTGGGTAATACAGCCCTCGAATGGTTTAATAACGACCGGACTGGACACTCCCAGAGAGTAAAGGCTGAAGGAGATCTCTCCCCCACAAGAACCCTATTTAGAGGCATTCCACAGGGTTCCATTCTGGGCCCACTCCTGTTTGCTATGTATATTAACAATATTCATTCAGGGTTCAAGTCTGCTAATATACACTTATTTGCCAAAGACACTGTTCTGTATATTGCTAGGCCATCCCCAGAAATAACATGCAGAGACCTGCAACTAGATTTCAGCTATCTTCAGAAAAACCTGCTCCAACTAAAACTACTTTTAAATGACAAGGTCACGTGATGGCAGCCTGAGCTAGAACAGCAGTTTCTCAGAGCTCCGTTCCCTGCACTGTGATTCTAACTTTATAACTGGTTTTAAAGCTGAGAATTGCCTTACCAGAAAAGTTACCAGCAAGATAACTATACTAGGATCCACGGGACCGAAGACTGAATGGAGGTATACATGAAAAGGTATTACAGGCGATCCCTATTGACCCCGGAGAAAGACAAGGCCGCTAACGCACCAGTAAGCGTCAAACCCACCCAAAATGGCTACGAATACTACCGCGACTTTCGAGGAGAAATTCATGGAAATAATGCAACCACTGCAGACAACAATCACGACGATATCAGAGGACCTGCAAGTAATTAAAACTACTGTTGAATCCCTGTCACGGAGGGTCGAGGATTCAGAAACCAGAATTGTATCATTGGAAAGAAGGCAGGATAAGGCCGACCTAGATGTTGTGAATATTGGACGCAGGTTTAAAAAATTAGAGGAGAAGATCGTGGACCTGGAGGGACGAAGCAGACGGAACAACCTAGTTGTAATTGGCATTCCTGAGAAAGAGGAAGGGAATGCAGCAATTACCTTTATGCAAAAGTTTTGTGTCAAAATAGCTGCCCCCAAACGGAGGAGACGATATGATCGAAAGGGCCCACGGCTCTCGCCCACCAGTCCCTGGTCAGCCCCCGAGGCCAATGATTTTTAAGCTTTTAAATTTCATTGACAAACAGCATATTCTAAATAAAGTAAAAGAAATCCAAGAAGTGACCTGGGAGGGCAGGAGAATACGTATTGCGCAGGACCTACCTCACTCGGTTTGGCTCAGAAGGCAGGAGCTCCATCCGATTGTGTCGAAATTGATCGCAGCGGCAAAACAGTTCAGGGTCAAGTACCCAGCAATTTTGATGGTCAAATGTAATGACAACTGGGTCTCCTTCGACTCCCCTGCGCAAGCCTTACAAGGCTTAAAAGAGCTCATGCCAGATCTGTTTACGTGAGGACAAGTTTGAATGTGAGAGCAGTAATGCATGTCCTCTTAGTTATGGAGTGCTCTCTCGATCATTGTTGAAGACTCCTGGAAAATATGGTAGTCAAGTAGGATCCCATATACCAGACATTAATGGACAGGACAGAAGATATCTGTGTTGTTCTTATACGCGATCTCATGATGTTTTGAATATATTCCCAGGTTCATTCGGAAGTTTTATCTCTGGTGCCCGAAGTGATAACAATAGGGTAAGAGAGCTTTTGATATGCCCAGGCATTCGGGAGCGTACTGCACTAGACCAGCTTCTGTAAGGCCATCGTTTCTGTCAGACCACAGCAGCTCTATACATTTGTCTGACATCGGGGTCTGAAATGAGAGAGAAACGATAAAGCTTTAAAAAGTAAATGGTGTAAGAGGGCATGAGGACTCATGGCCATTGCAGTAGCCTAATTTCCCACCTACTAATCAAAACTAAGGTGCCAGCATAAGCGGCGATTCAGCAATACAAATAAACATACCAGCTTCATCTAGACTGTAAATGCTGTAAGTGGGACTAGAACTCGACGAGACCAGATATGGGGAACTGGACCACGTTGAAACAACCTCAGTTTAGTTCTGGTTACCGACACTCTCTTTTGCTGAGCAGCTGGGTAAATCTGCATTTTTCATCGCTGTTAATACCATCTCCGAGGTCTGAAAACTCTCTTGTGAGGACAGGCAGACTATGCATAGTTGTCACAGATGTAAATCTACATGGTATTGGAAATAATTCTTTTTCAGACTGCTGGGAACAATTAATGTTGCTGAACTGCCTAAATGTTTATATTCTGGTATTTTGTAATAGTAGATCCATGGATTTCATTCCTCTCCTTTTCTTTAATAAGTAGAGTTACACCGAGTAGATGAATAGTGACAATAGAATTTAGATAAGATATCTAATTTTGGGTGGGGTATATAATAACTAAACTCAGCTTTAGATAGAGATAGTGAGCATATATATAGTTGTTTATTATACTTACCTCCGGATAATTACAGTTTCATTTACGGGCTTTAATAGATGTGTGCTAGATTTAGGAAATGTATTGAATTTTAAGAGACCTGTGGGTACTGTAAATTAACAATTCCCCTCCGCCCTTTTTTTTTTTCTCCTCTCTGAACAGTGGTCACCAGGGGGACACGAAGAGGGAAGGGAGCTCTGGGGAACAATGTTGTTAAGCTGGAGTCTGCTTTGTTGTTTAATCATGTGGCATAGTAGGGGTAGGAGTGCAGTCTGTTGGTACTGGGGGTATTGTATTAGGTTATGGGTTATAATTTGTAAAGTTTGTAGACATTTGGGGGGGTAGTAATGTTATTGTGGGAGGGAAAAGGACTACACACTCCCAATGGCGAGGGTTTAAAATGTTGTCAGAATGCCTCCTCACTTCTAAGTTAAGATTTGTTATGTTACCTAGATGGCTTGGAGTATGGGGCCAGGAAGACAAGCTTTAATAGGTCTGGTTTGGTTAACCCACTCATTTCCATATACTCACAATCATTATAGAAAATGAGTAACTGTTTTCGTTTTGTGACTTGGAATGTTACAGGAGCCAAGGATAGGGTCAAAAGGCAAGCTATTTTAAAACATCTACAACAGATGCAAGTGCAAATAGCTTTTCTTCAGGAAACACACTTAAAAAGAGGGGATGCACTCCTCTTTAGAAGACTTTGAGTGGGTCAGGTATTCAGTGCTGGAGCCTCCACGAGTAAAGGGGGAGTAGTGATATTACTGGCCAGGAGTGTCCCGTTTAAATTGGTTCAAGAAGTATCAGACCCAGAAGGCAGGTATAATATTGTGAACGGATCCTTGGGGTCTTGCCCTGTCCTCCTTGGTTCAATATATGGGCCAAATAGTGACTATCCATCTTTTTTTGTGAACCTGTTAAACCTGGTAGTAACTGATCCACCCAAACTCACAATACTGGGAGGAGACTGGAACCTAGTTCCTCAGTCAGACCTGGACAGGTCTGAGGGTACTCGAAGAGGCCTATCCCCGGCACAGAGAGTGTTGAAAGATTTAATGTATAGTGCGGCATTAGTGGATGCGTGGAGAGTTTTTAACCCTTCTGAGAGACAATATACTTTTTTTTCCTGCGGCACACAAAACATATTCCAGGATTGATTACTTGCTCATAAGCTCCACTGCAATCCCTGAGGTTAAGCAGATAGGAATCTCAGCTAGGGTGTTATCTGACCATGCTCCGGTTGACATGGAATTGTGGTTGGGGACAGGGGGCCAACGCTCCCCACAATGGCGCCTAAACACTCAATTGCTAAAAGACCCGGCTACTGTGAGATATATCAAGGAACACATTGCCTTCTTCCTTAAATGTAACCAGGGGACAGTAGATAAATATGATTTAATTTGGGCTGCTTTAAAATGTTCCTTAAGGGGGGAATTCATTAAAATTGCCTCCAAAAGGGTTAAGAATCAAAGAGCCCAGTTAGATGCTCTACAAGTGTCCATTAAAAATTTAGAACATAACCTGTCCCATGCTGCCCAAGTAGAGATGTGGACTAGATTGTACCAACTGCAAGCCCAATATGCAGGGCTAATATCCCAGAGGGCAGAGCTATCCTTACACAGAACCAAGATGAAATACCTAGATATGGGAGAGAGGGCGAGCAAGGTGCTGGCAATGCGGATTTGCCAATTGGATACCTTTCATTTTATTTCTGGCATCTGCTCTAAAGAAAATGGCCAAATTTGCATAGACCCCCCAAAAAATAACAGAAATGTTTGGATTGTATTATCGGGATTTATATACAGTGGCCCCATCCCCACGGTCCATGGATGTGGATATAAATTCATATCTTAGTTCGGTGAATTTGCCCAAGGTTACCATCCCAGAGGCAGCCATTTTAAGTGCCCCAATTACACTGGGTGAAATACAAGAGGCTATCCAACAGATGCCATCGGATAAGTCCCTTGGGCCTGATGGCTTGGCAAGTAATTTTTATAAAACTTATCAGGCTGAGATCATACCTTTATTAAGGGATCTCTTTACTTATTGGTATAATAATGGAGTGTCAGATCCTAGCTTTCAAGAGGCTGTAATAACCTTAATTCTAAAGCCTGGGAGGGACCCACAAAACCTCAGTAGCTACCGCCCTATATCTTTGCTAAATACGGACATTAAAATATTGGCTAAAGTCCTGGCAAATAGACTCACTAAAATCATAGGCAGTCTAATAGGACATGAACAGGTTGGATTCATGGCCAGTAGGTCCTCTCAAGACCATATGAGGAAACTGTTGCATCTCATTGCGACTGCCAGAGACTCCGAGATCCCAATGGTGCTGATCTCTCTAGATGCCGAAAAGGCGTTCGATAGAGTCTCCTGGGACTTTTTGTTTTCCACCTTAACTTCCTTCGGCTTTCCGGAGGAGTTCATAAAGTGGATTAAGGTTATGTATTCTTGCCGATCAGCCAGAGTTAAATGTAATGGGCTAGTGTCTCCTCCTTTTAAGCTAGATCGGGGCACCAGACAAGGATGCCCCCTCTCGCCCCTGCTTTTTTAATATATACTTACAGCCTTTACTTCATAGATTGGCAAATAACAACAATATAGCAGGTATTCAAATAGGAGAGAAGAAGTATGCCTATTCGGTATATGCAGATGATGTTCTATTGTACTTGGAGAGACCAGTTATCTCAGTTCCGGCTGTTCTAGAGGAAATCGAGGAATATTCCAGGATATCCTATTATAAGATAAATCGAATAAAAACAAAGGTAATGCCATTAAATTATAGGGTGAATAAGGAGGAGTTATCCACGTTGGGCCTGGCTTGGGAAACAAAATCTATTGATTATCTAGGAATTAAGATTTTCAGGGATCTGAGGATCATTATGCAAAACAATATTGATAAAATAATTAAAACAGTAGTTTTGGACCTGGAGAGATGGCGACTACTTCCTATCTCTCTTTGGGGTAGGCTAGGCATAATTAAAATGAATCTGCTTCCAAGGATTTTATACCCTTTAGGAATGCTGGGGGTATACCTGCCAAAAATATGGTTTTCCAGGCTGCAAAGCATATTAAACTCCTTTATGTGGAATAAAAAGAATGTCCGAAGGTCTTATCTTAAATTGACAGCACCGAAACTAAGGGGAGGACTTGCGGCCCCCTCCTTTTTCCTATATTATCTGGCGCAGCACATTAATAAACTTTCCTTCTGGCACAGAGAGTTAGAACAGGTTGCATACTCCCCGCTCTGGCTTCCTATAGAAAGATATTTGGCAACCCGAGTAAAGTGCTCATTGTCGGCCCTTTTATTTGTTTCCCCATTTTACATTCCTAAACTGCTCAGAAATAATCCGATGGGCTGGTCAATGAAGGCTTTGCACCAGGCTCAAAAACACTTTGCTTTGAACTGGTCACAGTCTGTTGACCAGCCAATCTTTAATAGCCCACATTTTAAGATTGGTGGTACTCCAATACTATTCACCTTTTGGCCTCGGCTGAGCAAGTGTAAAGTCTCAGGTGTATGGAGGAGTGGGAAACCGGTCGCCTTTGGGCAGCTGCAACTTACTATGGGTGCTGCAGATAATGAAGCCTTTAAATACTTCCAAGTTTGCAAGACCCTTACTTCATTTCCCTTGGCGACCTCACTAGTCGGTGCAGAGGACAGAAATTTAAATACGCTCACACAGGCTGCCTCCCAACCACATGCAATGTCTAATATATATAAAACTTTGCAGGATTGGGACCACAAGTTGCCACTTGGGATCTGCCCCTATTGGTTGAGAGAGCTTGATATCCCCGAAGACGCTAGCTTATGGAAAAAACTCTGGATATCAATATATAAATTTACTAAACAACCAGACTTAGGCCAGTACATTACAATATAATGCACAATATTTATTTGACACCAGATAAGCTCTTTAGATATGGGACATTACCTGCTGCAACATGTAACAAATGTAAGAGTGATACTGGTTCGCTGTTTCACATGCTGTGGCAGTGTCCCCGTATAAAGACATTCTGGCAGTCCTTCAGTAATAATGTGGACCCCATCCTTGGCTTAAGTGAATTATTTACACTGCAAGCATGTATAATAAATCATTTTCCAGCTGATACCCCTAAAAACAGGAGAGCATACATGACACTCATTGCTGCAACAGCTAAACTTGTAATCATGAGACACTGGGTAGAGGAGAAACCTCCTACACTGTTGGAATGGTACAGGGAGTGTGTCTTGGCACTGCAACTGGAAAGACATATCGCATTTATGCGAGATAGAGTGCAAGCTTTTACTCTGTTATAGGGTGGACTAGAGCTATTCTGACATCTTGGAAGCTCAATTGATATGGGTCTGTGTTTATTTTAATTTTATTTGACTGGTAACTGTGTAGTCTGGAGGGTGGGTGGGGGAGGGGTTGTATTGGTTTTGGGGAATTGTAAATGTTGTTCCTTTGGTTGATGAACCTGTGTATCTCTTTTGGTGGTCAGATTTAATAAAGCTTTCTTTAATTAAAAAAAAAAGACAAAAAAAGCAAAGGCAATACTTCTCCCTTTGCTAAGCCGTCGCATATCACTAAGCTGGGTGACGTAACCCTGATCACTACCCTCCTTGGTGAGCCTCTTGAATTTGTTACAAAATTTAAATATCTGGGTGTCTGGATTGATAATAAACTGGCCTTCTCTGTGCATATAGAGGAACTCACTAAAAAACTTAAACAGAGACTTGGTCTATTCTTTCATATAAAGCACCTTCTCACAGTGGAAGCAAAAACCAGACTTGTCCAAGCCACATTCTTTCCACTGCTGGATTTTGCAGATATTTTGTATGGCCAAGGTACTAGTGCAGCCCTGTCCAAACTTGACACCTTATAACATCAAGCTATAAGATTTATTACAGGTGCACCCTACTCTACACACCACTGCTTATTATATGGACTAGTGGGTTGGACATCACTCTGTTACAGATGGCAGAGAAATGCAGTCCTTTGGATGTACCGAACCATCTTAAAGAAGCTTCCTCAATATATCTGTGATTGCCTACCCATCTGTTCTCCCGGTAGCTACACACTGAGAAGCCTTTCGCATATATCCCTGGTCATTCCCAGAGTCAGATCTCGTTTTAGTGCAGCTGCTATAAGCCATTTCTTCCCTGTATTATGGAACAACGTGCACAAAATCCTCAAACTAACCTTGACTGTGAAATTGTCCATGTTTAAAACCCTGTTCTCCCTTGCCTTCACAGAATCCTGTAACTGCAGGAAATAATTTTCTACCTAATACCAGTCTTATGGTACCATCCCTTGCCCATTGTGGGGCATTTTATCGATCTTCTTACTGCTTCCCCCCTTCCTTTCCCTACAGATTCACTTATACCAGTTCCAAAACTATGCACTTAATATGCACATATGTCTATTCCTTAATCATTCACACCTGTTCCTGTGAAGCTTTTGTCTTACTTGTGTAAAATGATTAATCTATATTGTACAATGCTTTTACCTCACTTGTGTAAAATGATTAATCTGTATAGTTATTCAGGTCCTGTTCCGAAATTACTGTATTATCATGTTGTTTTTGTACTGTTGTCCTTGTCTACTATATGTCCAGGTCCATCTTGTAAATTATTTTTTTCCCAATGATGTTTCGCTGGTAAAATAAAGCTTGATTGATTGATTGATTGACTGTGTAACCCCCCCCAAGAAGTCAGTCATCTGTCATCTGCCTCCCTGTGCTCACTCAGTGGGGTATAAGCATTGGCTCAGTGGGCAGGGCATTCTGTCCCATCACATGGAATAAATAAAAAAATCCTTGATAGGAAAAAGTACTGTGTCAGAAAGGGTTAGGCTAGGCAAGGTCCCTGAATCTGTGTGGGTAGCAACAGTGCATGCAGCATCACCCTTAGTGTAGGTGGTGTGTAAAATAATTGTGTGTGTGTGTGTGTGTGTGTGTAATAAAATCTGCCAGATAGTCATCAGTGCACCAGTGCCACTTCTTGCATACTGTCTGTGTGACTTCCCCCCCCACAGTCATCTGTCATCTGCCTGTCTGTGCTCACTCAGTGGGGCATAAGCTTTGGCTCAGTGGGCAGGGCATTCCATCCCATCAAGTGAAATAAAAAAAAATCCTTGAAGGGAAAAAGTACTGTGTCAGAGAGGGTTAGGCCAGGCAGGGTCTCTGAGTATGTATGAGTAGCAGCAGCACATGCAGCTTTGCCCTTCGCGTAGGTGGTGTGTGAAATAATTCTGTGTGTGTGTGTGTGTGTGTGTGTGTGTGTGTGTAATAAAATCTGCCAGATAGCCATCAGTGTACCAGTGCCACTTCTTGCATACTGTCTGTCTGACTCCCCCCTCCAAAATAAAGTCAGTCATCTGTCATCTGCCTGTCTGTGCTCACTCAGTGGGGTATAAGCTTGACTCAGTGGGCAGGGCATTCCATCACATCATGTGGAATAAATAAAAAATAAAATTCTTGAAGAGAAGGTACTGTGTCAGACAGGGTTAGGCTAGGCAGGCTCCCTGAGTATGTGTGAGTAGCAGCAGCACATGCAGCTTTGCCCTTCGCGTAGGTGGTGTGTGAAATAATTCTGTGTGTGTGTGTATAATAAAATCTGCCAGATAGCCATCAGTGCACCAGTGCCACTTCTTGCATACTGTCTGTGTGACCCCCCCCCCAAGAAGTTAGTCATCTGCTTCCCTGTGCTCGCTTAGTGAGGTATAAGCTTTGACTCAGTGGCAGGGCATTCTGTCACATCATGTGGAATAAATAAAAATAAAATCCTTGAAGGGAAAGTATTATGTCAGAGGGGGTTAGGCCAGGCAGGGTCCCTGATTCTCTGTTGGTAGCAGCAGTGCCTGCAGCATCACCCTTAGCATAGGTGGAGTGTGAAATAGTTCTGTGTGTGTATGTGAAATAAAATTTTACAGACAGTCATCAGTGCACCAGTGCCACTTCTTGCATACTGTCTGTGTGACCCCCCTCCAAGAAGTCAGTCATATGTCATCTTCTTCACTGTGCTCGCTCAACAGGGTATCAGCTTTGGCTCAGTGGACAGGGCATTCTGTCACATCACATGGAATAAATAAGTAAAAAACAAAATTCCTTGAAGGGAAAAAGTACTGTGTCAGAGAGGGTTAGGCCTGGCAGGGTCCCCTAGAATCTCTGTGGGTATACTAGCAGCAGTGCCTGCAGCATCGCTCCTAGCATAGGTGGTGTGTGTGAAACAAATTCTGTCTGTGAAATAAAATCTGCCAGCCAGTTGTCAGTGCACCAGTGCACTTCTTGCATAGCGTCTGTGTGACCTCTCCCCCCAAGAAGTCAGTCATCTGCCATCTTCCTCCCTGTGCTTACTCAGTGGGGTATAAGCTTTGACTCCATGGGCAGGGAATTCCAGCATCACATGGAATAAATAAAAAAAAGAAATAAAATCACGTTCACGGTCATCACAGTCACAAATTTAACACTTGGCAACTATTTCTGGAACCTCTGTTCCATCCAGTATCTGAAGCTCTGGGAAGCACTGCCACTGTTACACGATTCCTCATCCTCACGACGAATCACATTCACGGTCATAAAGAAGCTCTGTTCCATCCAATGTTTTAAGCTCTAGGAAGTGCTCTCACTGTTACATAATTCCTCATCCTCACAACAAATCATGTTCACGTTCTTGGTCTTCACGGCCATGAAGAAGCTCAGTTCTATCCAGTATCTGAAGCTCGGGGAAGCGCTGCTACTGTTACACAATTCCTCATCCTCACAACAAATCATGTTCACGTTCTTGGTCTTCACGGCCATGAAGAAGCTCAGTTCTATCCAGTATCTGAAGCTCGGGGAAGCGCTGCTACTGTTACATAATTCCTCATCCTCACAACAAATCATGTTCACGTTCTTGGTCTTCACGGCCATGAAGAAGCTCAGTTCTATCCAGTATCTGAAGCTCGGGGAAGCGCTGCTACTGTTACACAATTCCTCATCCTCATGAGTCACAACAAATCACGTTCCACGGTCATCATAGCCCGCGAAGAAGCTCAGTTACATCCAGTATTTGAAGCTCCAGGAAGCACTGCCACTGTGACATGACTCCTTATCCTCACAATGAATCACATGCATGTTCACGGTCATCACGGCCACGAAGAAGCTCAGTTACATCCAGTATTTGAAGCTCCAGGAAGCACTGCCACTGTGACATGACTCCTTATCCTCACAATGAATCACATTCACGTTCACGGTCACCATAGTCATGAAGAAGCCCAGTATCTGAAGCTCAGGGAAGCACTGCCACTGTTACCCAATTCCTCTCCTCATGACGAATCACATTCATTGTCATCGTGGTCATGATATTTACATTTGCCAACTATGTCTGGGAGCTTGTTTTAGTACAATACCTCAGCAGTAGCAAACCCTTCCAGTAGGAACAGTATCCTCGGCTCTGAGATACAAAACACTTAAATTTTGTCTTCAGAAGGAGAAAACATGCATCATTACAACTCTTGAGTTTTTGTCGTCCCAGTTGGGACATTACAAAGAAACTATCCATTCTTTAAGCACATACTTGGGGGGGATTCACAAAAGGGATGCACCGGCGCATCCCGGACTTGCGCTCATTTGTGATTCTGAAAGGGCAGCGATGCACCGCACACCACCCATAATTGTATGCGGTGCATCTGGAGAGGGCGTGCAGGGGGCAAGCCCATGCATATAGGGTGCAGCCTTATTCACAACCCACACTGGAGGCTCACCTCCGGAGCAAGTCCGAAGATGTGCCTCCAAAAGATACGTCTACAAACAGTAGGCTTAAGTGGGTGTCCACCCACAGGCAGGCCGCCATATTGCAGACAGCAGCATGGCAGCCGGCCTACCCAGGCAGGTCAGAGGTGCCCCCCCTACCTGCCCGTATCCCCGATCCATGCGACAATCCTCCCCGCTGCTGCCTTCATAGGCTAGTGTCCCCTTCCCCATACTGTAGGCTCTTATTCACAACTTTGTGAATGACTGGCCATTCACAATGTTGTGAATAGAGCTTACAGTGCACACTGCAAGCCCATTGGTCGACAAGGTCTACCAATGGGCTAACAGAGTACTGTACACTGTCAGTCACTGACAGCCTAGTCGGTGGGCAACCATGGTGGTTTGTGGGTGGGTTGTGCTGCCCACCGTCTTACGCACATGCTGGTACAGGGGAGCGGGGTGGGGTGGGGGTGCCTGAGTGGGTGGGGGGAGTCTACTGGACCAAAAGAGATGATATGGACTATCATTGGACTATGTGATCAAGTCAGGGAAAGGTGGAGGTACCACTAAACTAACATGGATTGTGGACAGATGTCCATATTATGGGGATATGGGCAGGAGGGGGTTCCACTAGACTACCAGGGATTACATACAGGGCTGCTAAGCGATGATCAGGGATATGGGTGGGGAAACAGGCCTACCAGGGCAGCTGCGGGGAAGATTGTATCATGGATCATGGATATGGGCTGGGAGGGGACCACTAGACTATCAGGGAGTTTTGGGATACGTACAGATGTACGGGACTATGGGCAGGGTGGGGGTGGGCACCACTAGACTACCGGGATTTCTTTGTGTGGTCTTTACTGCATACAGCCCTTGCAGGGAGCCCGGCGCATCCCTGCGGGCTTCATGCAAATGGGGCCAAAATACAAATGGCCCTATTGTGCCTTGCATGCATAATGGCCCCATTTGTGTGTTTGTGGCTGTAAATACCAACATTGGGCCCAGCACATCTGGAGATGAGCTGCCCCATCAGTTTCCAAGCCTGATCAGGGGCTTCCGATGGCACTTCTCAGGTTGGGTGTAACTATGGTATTACAGAGGGGTTGTGCCAGGTGCATACTCTGGTGAATCTTCTGTGAATACCGCAGTTTGGGCTCGGTGCATCTCATTTGCACCAAGGCAGCTGAGACACGCTGACAGCAACTGCTTTGTGAATTTCCCCCCATGTTTTGTTCTGTTCTCATAAAAGAGTCATTGCTAAGAAAGTATCCAAATGTTGCATAACAAACTTTACCTCTGATTGTACTGACATAGAAGTCCTACAAAAGTACACCTACAGTACCTGTTCCACACTTCGTGATTACAGAACAAACAACTTTTTTTGGTGTAACCCTGTTTTTTGTTTTTTTTTTAATCTTCAGTTTCATCACGAAACAGGACACACAGTTATCATGTCGCATCACTCACGAGCCTTGGTCCAGTATGATGCTTCTGTTAGTGTTCACGTTCTGCATGATGCCCTACTAGCAGATGGACTGAAATCTTTGTCCTCACATGCCAGCTGTACTTAATCCAGTAGCTATAATCTCGGAGGGAACATTGTTTGCAGCATGTGTATTTCTCAGTCATAGAGTTCAGGGAAGTACAGCCATAGGTATTTCAAATTTTTTTCAGTTTCTGGTGCTCTGAGAAGCACTGTCAGTGCCAACATGACTTACATCACATCATGACGAATCACTTTCACAGTCATCACGAATCACACCACTTCAACTTTTTTTGGTGCAACCCTGTTTTTTTTTTTTTTTTAATCTTCGGTTTCATCACAAATCTGGACACCCAGTTATACCATGTCACGTCACTCACGAGCCTTGCTCCAGTACAATTCTTCTGTTAGTGTTCAAGTTCTGCAGGATGCCCTAACTGTTGTGTTCCATATCTAGAGCTGTTGCTGAACATAATTAGTAGAGCTGTGTGAATACCTTTTTTCGAATATTTGGCCGAATATTCAGTATTTGGGGCCCGAACGGCTGAATATTCATATTCGGCAATTATTTAACTCCCCCTACCTCCACCCTCAGATAGCACCCAAAACCCCCTCCTCCCCCCACCAAGCTCCCCAACCAGTTTTATTTATTTATTTATTTATTTATTTATTTATTAAGTTCTCAGATTACAACCTTTGAGCTACCAGCTCATTTACAAAGGTTCCACGTCAAGACAGAAACAAAATAGAGCAATTTAAAGTCACTAAAGAATCATAGGCATATGCAGCTGCATAACAGATCCTAGATAACAGTTGTAGATAGGGTACCAAAGGATTTACAGGTTTACCAGCTACTGAGCAGAGCTGGTGTGGAGTAGTATTGGGGGATGTAGGTGGTTAGTAGACCAGGTTAGGTGATTAGTAGGAGGGCGTGGAGGTGAGTGGTAGCCGTTCCTCAGACTCAAGAAACATTGTCTGATGATGGGAGGGGGGTAGGTTAAGGTAGGGGCAAATGGGGAAGGGGGTAAGAGTGTCTAGATAGTGTAGGAGAGGGAGGGGAGGAGAAAAAAGTTGTGAGAGGGAGAAACAAAAGGGTTGAAGTAGCTTGCTGGGTCATAAAGAAGAGCATAGTTGGGGTACTCAGGATGCGCTTTGGGAGGCAGTCGTCAGAGGTGGCAGGAGCATTGCATTCCGCTGGACAGGTGAGTTTTAAGCATGGATTTGAAAGGGTTTATTTTGCTGTTGGAGGCTATCTCAGGTGGGAGAGAGTTCAGCCAGAGTGGAGCTCAGTATTCAAAGGAATGCTGTCCTTGAGAGGTGTGATGGAAGGGCACCTTGACAGAGGGTTTGTTAGATGCCCTTGTAGTCCTGGTAGGTTTGACCTGTTGTAGGATGGAACTGGTGGTAGGGGGCAGCAGTCCCAGGACCTCTTTTTTGGCAAGAACTCAGACTTGGTAGCAGGCCCTGTCACTTAGTCTTAGCCAACCTGTTTGTGAATAGAGATTGCAGGTATGAGTGAGACTTGGAGCTCCTAGGGTTAGTCTGCAGGCTTTATTAAGTGTGATGGCATGCCAATTGAGGGTGTTGTCTGGAGCGGCGCTATAGACGGCAAGTCCATAGTCGATGGTTGAGAAGACTGAGCTGGTGATGGTGAGCAGAAGGGATTGATTGGTGAGGCAGTTTCGGTGTTTGTACAATAGACCTATCTTTCTGTTAGCTGATGTGGCAACGTGGTCAACATGAGAGGAGAAGGAGAGAGAAAGCTGTCTAACGTAAGCCCTAGGTACTTGAAGTTAGGGACCATTTCAATGGCTGCATTTTGATTAGTATGGATATTTATAGTGAACGACTTGTGGCAGCTATGGGCTGGGGCAAAGAGCGTGGACTTGTTTTTTTTTGTGGTTAACTAGTAGCTTGACTTCGGTAAACCAGTCCTCAACTTTACTAAAGTCCTGCTGCATATGTTTTTCTAGGGTGGTTGGGTCAGTGTGGCTGGAGTAGATAACCGCATCATCTGCGTAGAGGAGTATTTTATGTTGACATGCTTGCAGAATGTTGTTTAAAAAAAGGCTAAAGAGGAGGGGTCCCAGTATGGAGCCTTGGGGAACTCCGAAAAAAACTAGTAGGGGATCAGAGACCATGTTACTTACTTTTACCCTTTGTTCAGGGTCTGTGAGGTAGCTCTGGAACCAACCCAGGGAATGGGCTGAGAGCCCTGTTGCATCCAGGTGGGCTAGGAGGAGGTCATGGTTGACTGGGTCAAAGGCCTTGATGAGATCAATGAAGGTTGCACCCACCAAGTGCCCTTGATCAAAGGCATTGTGAATGAATCCTATGAACTCCAACAGCACAGTAGTAGTGCTGTGGAGTTTACGGAAACCATGCCGCTCTTGGCATAGGGGCTGAAATTTTTCAAGGTGGTCTACTAGTTGGTCGTACACTATACGCTCTAGAGTTTCAGACAGAGGGGGGAGTATTGATATTGGATGGTAGCTGGTGTGGTCAGTCATGGTATCAGCTTTGTGGACAGGGGTTACAACTGCGGCTTTCCAGAGTTTTACAATTAAAAAAAAAGTCAGCAATTTCTTTTGGGATGACTGGCACAACTCCACCCACCTCCACGGCCGGCCGGCCGCCAGGTTTCATTCTTTCATTACTACAGTAATTTAAAAGTTCAAACAGTCCTCCTGTGGTCCATCCTCATCTCTCCCCAGTAGCCTGGTAGCCCAGTAGCCAGCATCAGCCCCCCACTTCCTCCAAATCCTGCCTGTACATAAAGAAAAGTAAGAAAATGTAAGCAAAAGGCAGCCGGTACAGCCTACCCTCCTCCACAGCCAGCTGCTTTCTTGTGAATGAAACCATGCTTGCTTGCTCTTATATAGAGAATGAGCTGATCACGTGACATGATCAGTTCATTCTTTATATAAGAGCAAGCAAGCGTGGTTTCATTCAGAAAAAGGCAGCCAGCCGTGGAGGAGGGCGGGCTGTGCCGGCTGCCTTTTGCTTACATGTTCTTACATTTCTTTAGGTGCAGGCAGGTTTCAGAGGGAGGTGGGAGGCTGCTGCTGGCTACTGGGGGGGATGAGGAGGATGAGGACGGATCACAAGAGGACTCTTTGAACTTTTAAATTACTGTAGTAATGAATGTTTGAAACCTGGCGGGTGGCCAGCTGTGGTGGTGGGTGGAGTTGTGCCAGGTAGCCCCTAAAGAAATTGCTGACTTTTTTTAATTGTAAAACTGGTTAGGGAGCTTGGGGGGGAGGAGGGTTTTTTGGTTGCTATCTGATGGTGGGGGGTAGGGTGCTGTATTATTCCCCCAATACCGCATGAATAGTGAGCTATTCATTATTTGTATTCTGAATAACAAATAGCTCATTATTCTTGGTATTCAGGAAATAATATTTGGTATTCACACTGCCCTAATAGTTAGTGACATACATTACAAACACATTGTCCCCTTCTGAAAAAGTCAGACTCAGGAGACTGATTTACTAAAAACAGAGATCTGGGACTTGCCTGCCTTTGGACCATATCATCGTCATCCTCCAATAGACATATCCACAGTCACATTATTCACTCCTCATCTCATGTCACTACTCATGCATTTTAGTACTACTGAACAGTGGTTTAATTGCTTTTCTCTATAGATATGTTGATTAAAAGATGTTTAAAATGGTTTTGTTCATGTGCAGTCACCATAACATAATAAAGATTATAAAAGGTTTGGATAAGTATCCAAACCTTTTTTTGCTTATCAGAACCTTTTAGAACCTCAGGACCTTTTAAGGTTATCCCATCCCTAATTTGTATGGAAGAGGGACTCTTCAGCTATTGTTTTCCCCCCAAATACCCAGTGTAATGTCAGCGGAGAGGTGCAATTGCGGAAAGATGGAACCAACAAAATATTAATGTTGGATGCCACTGAAGAAGGAAAATTGCTTGAAGGACTCCTAATTAAGCCCAGTGTACTTCCTGTTCGAGCTCATGCATATGCTGAAAGAGTGGTAGTTCAGTTTCAAAGTGTCACTGACCAAGACATCAAAGTTACCCGAGGTTGCACATTGGCAAAGGTCTATTGTGCTGACATAGCTGTCTTGCCCTCTAAGTGCCAGAATGGAGGAGAATATGATGTATCACCTGATATGTTTGATTTCAGGGAATCTCCCATCCTGGATGGCTGGAAGGATATGATTCACCAGAAACTGGCCCACCAAACTAAGGTATTCTCTATCAAGGAATGGGGTGTCGGCTGTGTCGCTGGTGCTAAACACCATATCTGACTACACAACAACAGACCCTTCAGAGAAAGGTCCAGACACTTGGCCCCTGCTGACATTGACAATGTGCACTGCCACCTGCAAGAGATGCTAGCAGCCAGGATCATACAAGTATCATGCAGCCCTTATGCCTCTCCAATTGTTTTAGTCCCGAAAAAGAATGGCTTCATTTATATTTTTGTAGATTACAGGACTTTACATAAAAGAACTATACCAGATCAATACGCTCTGCCACATATACAAGATGCTCTGGACTGTCTAAATGGGAGTAAGTGGTTTTCAGTCCTGGATCTTCGCAGTGGGTATTGTCAGATCCTGATGGCACCAGAGGACAGGGAGAAAACAGTATTAATTTGTCTTTTAGCCTTCTATGAGGTCCTCCTCATGTCCCAAGGCATTTCAGGTGTACCAGCCACATTTCAAAGACTAATGGAATGAGCTTTGGGAGATATGAACCTCCTTGAATACCTGGTATACTTGGACAACATCGTTATTTTCAGGAAAACTCTTGAGGAGCATGAAGCTCGATTGCTCAAAGCGCTGGACAGACTTGAAGAGTTCGGACTAAAGCTGTTGACAGGCAAATGTCAGTTTTTCCAAAGCCCAGTAAAATATGTGAGCCACATTGTGTCTTCTGAAGGCATGCAGACCAATCCCAGTAAAGCAGAAGCGCTGACTGACTGATCGAAATCCAGCAACTTAAGAGTTACAAAGGTTTTTGAACCTCTGCGGTTATTATCACCGTTTTGTGAAAGATTACACCAAAGTAGTACACCCACTGCTGAACTTAACTCAAGGGTACCCATCAACTCATAGAAAGGTTAAGAAAGGCACTGCCAAAGACACTGAAAAAACGTATTTTAAACCCATAGAATTCTTTGGCCAGAGATGGACTCCAGATTGCACCCAGCATTCCATGAGATAACTTATCAGCTAACTCACGTACCAGTTCTTGCTTATGCTGATCCCTCCAAGCCTTATGTACACTAATCACAGATGCTAGTCTGAGTGGTTAAGGGGTAGTGCTCTACCAAGAGTATACAGAAGGACTGAGCCCAGTGTCTTTTGGAATGATGAGAGAGCAAGATGTCAGCTGCGAGTGAGCTGCCTGAGTGAGCTCCCTGAGTGAAGCTCCTTGTTTGAAGTGATTTGAGCTTACCCCAGTACTAATTATTGTTCTGTTTTAGTTTTGTTTCAGTGTTTTATTAATAGTTAGTTTTACAGTATAGATAGCTAGGGCTGCTCAGCGAGGAAAGTATAAAAAATTTTTCTGGCTGATAGCGTTTCAGCATTTTTTTTGCAGATTATACTGCTTGGTGTTTGTTGTTTTACTGCCTCTGCTTGTCTGACACAAGGCTGCTGGTGATACTCCACTGCCAGCAGTGTTTTCCCCTACACTAACATTAATGTTTAAACTACTCCCTGCATATTGGGAGTTCTATCATTCTTACCATTTTTGCAATCTAACCACATACTTCCGAGGAGAAGATTGGCGGAGTTCTGCGTGGTGCTGTGGGGCTGGACTGCTCTCATTTTGGAATCCTGTGTGCCTGATCAGCTTGCGGGAGGAGATTGGAGCTGAAGCTGAAAAGGGAATAATGCAACCCTCTTGACTGTCCTGGTCTGCGGACTGTGTTTTTTATCTTTCAAACCCCGGGATTAAGGCTCAGCTGCTTGTGCGGTGAGAGTGTGACCGCATCTGGTTCCTTGACCCTGGTTTCTGGCTACTGGCTCCCAGGTTGGTTTGGACCTCTTTTTTGCCATAAAGGGACAGCTTGGGGATTAGGGCCAGGTCAGACTTCCTGAGGAAAGCGGTGGTGGGGGGTCAGGACTAGAGGGTTGATTCTCTTCTGCCATGTTGGGCTGGGGTGGCTTCAGCTGCCAGTGGATGGCTGTGTCCCCAGCGCTCCTTCACTCGGGGTGGTCTGTCCTGTACTGGCCTATGACCTGTGCAGCTGCTTCTAGAGGGGAAGGAGGTGGTACAACTATTTTGGGGTCTCAGTACAGTACTGGGGAACTCTCTGGCTCTGTTCATTACCAGTAAGGACCTTTGGAGGGGCACAGCCAGGTGGGGGGGTGTATCCCAGTGGGTCCAAGGTGTTTCCTTGTGGGGGGAGCCAGTGGGCTTCCTCATGGGGACCCAATTCTGGTGGCAGGCTGGTGGGTTTCTCTCCCAGGGGGTGCTATTTGTGGCCATGAGGTTGAGGAGCCAGTTACTAGGACAGGCAACTAGGAGAGGTCCGTGGGTAAAGACTTGGACTTAGCCCCAGTGATATCAGCTTGGCAGACCCATTGTAGTCACAGAACTCTTTCTCCTTCAGTTTGGGGGAGGTAGTGAGAGTACCTCTGAAAACTGTATTAGACTACTGTAATTCTGCGTTGTTGTTGGAGGGAGAGGAGAGCAACCCCGGTCTCTGATCATAGGGGCAGGGCAAGGGTAAGAGCCTCACCTGCCTAAATTAATTGGAAAGAAGCTCTGGCATGCTTCTTTATTCTGGATGTTAATTTCCACTGATTCATGGTAGTGCCTAAACTGATTTGCACTACTAGTTTTATTCTCACAAGATTCCTGGTGGGGGTGGTATTTATGGTATGCACTGTCCTCTGATGTGAGAGGTTGAAGGACGTACTGGAACTCCTTTGCTTAGAAAGCACCAGCAATCTTTTTAGTAACTCCATAGTACTTTTAGTGCTACCCACCACAGTTTGCAGTTTATTCTTTTATTATAATTTTAAAGTTTATGCATTGTTCAGTGCAGGGAGCATGTGGGGATATCTTTTGATAAAGACTTAGGTTAGGATTTCTTTCTGCTTGTTAATTATTTTTTGTGGGGGTTTATTATTTTTACATTATTGTTGCTAATTTGTGGGCTGAGACATGTGTTGGCAGCTATCAACGGTGGTCAGGCACTACTCCCCCTCTTTACTTAGGGGCTTGCACCCCTTCGACTCTCCTCCTCTGCCCCCTGAGGTTTACAATCATTGTCAGGCCCTGAGGGTAGCACAGAGAGGCTGAAGGGGAGTGAGACCCAGATTTTGAGGAAGGGAGAAGCAGAGTAGACTGATTGGGGTAGTGGGGATGAGGAGGTGCCCTAGGACAAAATGGTGCCAGGACAGGGGTTCTCCATGCCTGGTTTCCATACCAAAGAGCTCCACAAATAATGGGCAAATAGCATGCTAGTCCCCTGCCACTCATACAGCTCAGGCGAGGTTATGCAATGCCAGGTCAATAAAGAACAAGACAGCAATAATTGCTGATTTTTTTTGAACATCTGACCTGGCTTGCATCATCGAGACCTGGCTGGATGGGAATGCTGGCGCGATTTTGGAGTCAGCTGTCCCAGCAGGGTACTCAGTGATACACCGCCTGAAACTGGATCGGAGGGGCGGGGTGTAGCCATCTGTTTTAAAGTGGAACTGGAGCTTATGAAGATTCCAGTGGGGAACACCAGATCCTTTGAGTGTATCATGGGCCCAGGTGTGGGCTGCTGGATACTTCTCATCTATCGTCCATCAGGAGACAGGAAGGTGTTCCTGTGGAAGTTGCAAACTTCATGGTTGACATGGTGTTGGAATACCCCAGGTGGTTGGTCCTTGGGGATTTCAATGCCTGGGTCAATGATGAACTCTCACAGTTTGGCCAAGACTTCCTCCAACTAATGGGCTTTACACACATTGTTACCACTGCAACCCATAATCAGGGTCATGCCTCGGAGCTGGTGTTCCTCCTGGGGATGGAGATCTCTGACTTAGTGGTGGAACCGGTCAGAAGGTCTGACCATTACACCATAGGTTTCAGTTTCATGGCTCCCCCTAATAGACCTGCCCCTCTGGAGATGATCCAGTACCGCCTTTTAAGGAGGGGTGACCACAGATGGTCTGCTGGCAGTACTGGACCTATCGAGTAGACCGAGGGAATGCATGGATGCAGGGGAACTTGTACTGTACTGTAAAAGTGCAGTATCAGGGGCTCTGGATTCCATAGCTCCTGTTTGTGTTCCCCCACTCACTCTGCATCCTCTGTCCCCTTGGTTTGATGGGGACCTGAGGGAGCCGAGACGAGTGGGTCAAAGGTTAGAATGGTGCTTGTGGAAATCCGACCTGGAAGAGGATAAGCTCAGACTGATGGCTCATTACCAATTCTATCAGTCAGAAATCTCTCATAAGAAGGCAGAGTTCCTGTCCAGAGAGATTTCTGTAGCAAGGAATCAACCGCCTCAGCTCTTTTGTACTGTGGACAGGCTGTGCAATCCAGCCTGTCTGCAGAATTGGAGAGCTTTTCACAGTTGAAGTGTAAGGAAGTCACTCAACTATTTTCTGATAAGATTGCCACCTTTAGGTCTGAGATCCAACCAGTGCCTTCCATTGAGTATTGTGCCTGTCAGTGGGAGAACTCAGGCATCCAGTCTGTCTGGGCTGATTTCAACCTGCTGGTGATTACTGATATCATGAGGACTGTCCGGGGCTTGTGGCCGACTTGCTATAGTTTGGATCTGGGCCCAACTTGCTTCCTTGTGGAGTGCTTGGATGTCATTGACCCAGTTCTTGCTGAGATTGTCTGGTGTTCATTAGAGAAGGGTGTGTTCCCTGACTCTTTGAAGGAGGCAGTGGTTACACCCCTTTTAAACAAATCCTCCCTCAACCTGGACTGTCTTGCTAACTACAGACCTGTCTCTAACCTGCCTTTCATAGGCAAGGTTATCGAAAAGGTAGTCACGGTGCAGCTTGAAGTCCATCTTACCACCCACAATGTCTATGATCCTCTCCAGTCCAGATTCTGGAAGAGGCATAGTACTGAGATGGCCCTTGTCCGGGTGCTAAATGACCTCCTGATGGCGAGAGACCAGAAGAGCCATTCGATCTAGAATCTCCTAGATCTCTTAGTGGCATTTGACACTGTGGACCATGGGGTACTATTGGAGCACCTGCAGTTGATCTGTGGACTGTCAGGAACAATCCTCAGATGGTTCCACTCTTTCCTCATGGGCAGGTCTCAAAGAGTGGTGTCAGGAATTTTTTCTTTGACCCCTCGTTCCCTGCCTTATGGGATACCACAAGGCTCCATTTTGTCCCCCATGTTGTTTGCGGTGTACATTCTGCCATTGGGAGGCATTATAAGGAAGTATGGGCTGAGTTGTCACTGCTATGCAGATGACATTAAGCTCTACATGTCCTTTGCACCTGAGCAAAGTGATGCTATCTCAGTCTTTAACAACTGCCTGTCTGAGATCCAGAACTGGATGAGTGCCAACTGGCTGAGATTGAACCAGGAGAAGACTGAGGTGTTGGTTGTGGACCCAGGTCATTGGGTAGAGGGGCTTCCTCCGTGTTGTCCTTCTGGTATTATACTCGATGGCAGCCAGTTGAGGGCCTCTGAACAGATACTTAAGCTGGGCGTTGTTCTTGACTCAGGTCTGACACTTAAAGCTCAGGTGTCGGCTGTCATCAGGACCTCGTTTTATCATCTGAGGAACCCCACCCAGGTGAAACACCTTGCTCTGCCTGAAGATCTTCCCACACTGGTCCATGCCTTTGTGTCCTCCCACCTTGACTATTGCAACATTCTCTACCTAGGGCTTCCAGGGGTGGAGATCTGCCACCTGCAGCTGGTGCAGAACTTGGCAGCCAGGCTTTTGACTGGCTCATCTAGAGTTAGTCATATTATGCCTGTGCTCAGTGGACTGCACTGGTTGCCAGTGCGGTGGAGAATCACCTTCCAGGTTGCATTGCTGACCTATAAGTCCCTATACGAACAGGGACCATGCTATCTGTAAGACCTCCTATGCCCCTATCACCACCTCTGATGCTCTGTTCCACCAACAAGGGATTGCTAGAGGTTACTAGGGTACATTTGAAGGCTTCTGGTGCCAGAGCTTTTGAATTTGCCCCTACCCTGTGGAACTCTCTACCTCATCGGGTGAGAGAGTGCCTATCCACCAAGTCCTTTAAAGCTTCATTAAAAACCTACATATTTAAATTATCCTATCCTGACCTATTCTGAATTTTATTGTAGTTTTTATGGAACAGTTTTTTTTAAAATTGTAATCATGTACAGGTGCTTTGGTTTGAAGAGCACCTTATGCAAATAAAGTTTGACTTTGACTTTGACATATGCCACCAGAAGCCTGACACCTTCAGAAAAAAAATTATCCAGTGCATAAGTTGGATTTCCTCATTCTTAAGTGGGCCATCATGGAGCAGTTTCGTAAATACTTGAATGGCACCAAGATCTTGGTTGAAACAGACAACAGTCCATTGAGCTATGTTCAAACCTCTGCTAAGCCAGATGCTACAGGATACCAATGGCTTTCAACCCTAATTGCCTATGATTATGTGGTGGAGTACCAACTTGACCTAAACTACGTTGATGCTGATGCTTTATCAAGGAGACCTGCCTCCAACCAAGAGTGGGTACGCATGTCAGAACATTCCGTAAAGGTGCTTGTGCCATAAGTTTGGTAGAGGTGACACTCCCTCTACAGAAACTGTAAATTGCCTAGCAGACTGCTTGGGACCTCCTGATAACTTGCTTGCCAGTGGCCTATTCTACCTTTGCTGCCCTAGATCTAAGTACCTTACCCCAGCTTACTCATGTTGACCTTCAGAGAGAGCAAACTCATGATCCCATGATCAGACCAGTGGCAAATGCCTAAGAAAGAGGGAAGATAGAAGGCATCCTTGGGATGGCAGAGAGGAAATGATAGAAGGCATCCTTGGGATGGCAGAGAAAGGGGAGATATTGCTCATGGAGGACCTGAATATGCCAGATGTTGACTGGAGCACCTTTGTTGCAGCCACATCCAAGAGCAGGGCCATTCTCTATGCCCTACAGGGGGCATGCCTCAGACAGCTAGTTTTTGAACCCACTCAGGAGAGAGCAATCTTAGACCTGGTACTCTCAAATGGGGATGGAGAGAGGATCTCTGATCTTGAAGTGGGTAGCCATCTGGGAACAAGCGATCACCAAACAGTGTGGTTCACTATAAACTTAGCTGTAGAGTCAAGCCACACAGAAGTGAAGGTACTGGACTTCAGGGGGGCTGATTTTGTCAAAATGGGAGAGTGCCTCAGAAAAGTACTAGCAAACAGGCAAGAAGGTGGGGTGGAGCAACAATGGGGAAACATCAAAACCGCCATCACAGAGGCAACAGTTCTTTGTGTGAAGCAAATAAACAAATCAAAATGAAAGACAAAACACTATGGTTCTCAAAAGAAGTAGCGGGAAGGTAAGGGAAAAAAGATAGCATTCAGGAAGTATAAGGTAACACAGAAGGAGCAGGACAGAGACCTGTACTAGTTAAAGCAGAAGGAAGCAGGTAAGGCAGTCAGAATAGCAAAGGCCCAAACTGAGGAAAAGATAGCCAACTCGGTTAAGAGAGGATAAAACCTTTTATAGGTACATTAGGAGCAAAGAAAGACTAAGGCAGGGATACTGAGGCTGAAAAGAACAGGAAGGCAGTTGGGCAGAGGCGACAGTGAAAAGCAGGGATACTGAACGAATACTTCGCTCAGTATTCACAATGGAAAAGTGGGAAATACCTAATCTGGTCAGTGAAGCACTCTGGATAGGGGGGTTGATATAAGTCCTTTCACAGAAGAAAGGGTTCTGAAAGAACTCTTAAAACTGAAGGTGGATAAAGTAATGGGGCCTGATGGGATTCACCTCAGAATTTTAAAAGAACTAAGGGAAGAACTAGTAATACCACTGACTACCCTTTTTAATAAATCCTGGGAGGATGGGGTAGTACCTGAGGACTGGAGGAGGGCAGATGTGATTCCCCTTCACAAAAGTGGGAGCAAGACAGAGGCAGGAAACTACAGACCTGTCAGTTTGTCCTCAGTGGTAGGGAAAATGATGGAATCACTTCTGAAGGAAAGAATTGTTGAGTACCTAGAGGTCAGTGGGGCACAGGACCCAAGGCAACATTGATTCACAGTGGGAAGGTCGTGTTAGACAAATCTAATTGATTTCTTTGACTGGGTGACCAAAGCAGTAGACCAGGGATGGGCTATGGACATGACCTACCTAGACTTTAGCAAGGTATTTGACACAGTCCCTCACAAAAGATTAATAAATAAATTAGCCAGCCTGGGAAGGGTGGTAGCCTGGGTAAAACACTGGTTGGACAACAGGACACAGCAGGTAATAGTAAATGGAGTCCACAGTGAAGAAAGGAGGGTTACTAGTGGGGTACCGCAGGGTTCAGTACTGGGGCCGGTCCTTTTTAATGTCTTTATAAGTGACATTGCAGAGGGACTGGAAGGGAAAGTATGTCTCTTTGCAGATGAATGAAGATCTGCAACAGGGTTGATACACAAGGTGGGATGGAAAGGATGAAAAGGACTTGGCAAGGTTGGAGGAATGGTCAAATGTATGGCAGCTTAGATTCAATGCAAAAAGTGCAAATTAATGCACCGAGAACAAAAACTGAGGGGAAGAGTACACAATGGGGGGTGAGATACTGACAGCAACAAAAATGGAAAGGGACCTGGGGGTAGTCATATCAGATGACCTAAAGGTGGGCCAGCAACGTGAGAAGGCAGTAAGGAGGGCTGGGGGATACTAGGATGCATAGGGAGAGGCATCACCAGTAAAAAACAGGAAGTTGATGGCCCTCTGTACAGACAATTGGTAAGGCCACATCTGGAGTACTGTGTACAGTTCTAGAGACCCCATCTCTGCAAAGAGGTAGACAGGGTGAAGGCTGTCCAGAGGAGGGCAACCAAAATGATGCAGGGTCTGCATCAGAAGATATATGAAGAAAAACTAAACAAACTAAAGATGTATAGCCTCGAGGAAAGGAGGGAGAAGGGGTACATGATAGAAACTTGCAAGTACCTCAAGGGAATCAACAAAATCCAAGAGGGTAGCATCTTTCAGAAAAGAATGTGCAAAAACAAGAGGCACAATTTGAAGATGGGGGATGGCTCTAGAGGTAATGTGAGGAAGTATTTCTTCACAGAGAGGTTGTGGATACATGGAACAGGCTTCCTGAGGAGGTCATAGAGTCAAAAACAGTGGGGGAAATTCAAGAATGCATGGGACAGACATAAGGCAATTCTAGTGGGGGGTTGCAGGAAGTAGGCTGTTGGTTAACTAGGATCTACAGCTTATCCATCAGGTAGGGAAATGGGCAGACTGGGTGGGCCAGGTGGTCCTTATCTGCCACCAAATTCTATGTTTCTATGTTTCTATGATGTCTCAAAAATGTGGTCAAATCATTCCAAAACTGCTTTGCTGTTTCGAGAAGGGCTGAAACTCAAACAAAAAGAACACTTGCTATACCGAGAACTAACCGTCAATCAAGGGGAAGCTGTGAAAAAACAGCTGGTGTTGCCCTCAAAGTTCAAATATGTTGTGTTAAATGCTCTGCATGACCACACGGGGCATGCAGGTAGTGAAAGAACCGGGACTTAGCCCGTACACATTTTTACTGACTCTAGATTGGTATAGATGTGGACCAGTATATCCAGACTTGTGGCAGATGTCTCCATCAGAAGGCTCAACCTCAGAGGGCTGCCCCCTTGGTCAATACAACAAGCAGCACCCCAATGGAGCTTGTGTGTATAGATTTCCTGAGCCTAGAGCCAGATTCAAAAACATTGGTAATGTGCTTATAGTGACAGATCACTTTAAAAAGATATGTAGAGCTTATCCAACCAAAGACCAAAAGGCTGCCACAGTAGCAACAGTCCTTGTGGAAAAGTTATTTGTCTACAAGGTGCTCCGCTGAGGATCCATTTGGATCAGGGCCGAGAATTCGAAAGTCACCTTATTAAAGAGCTATTGTCCATCTGGAGTGTGAGAAAGTTTAGGACCACTCCCTATCATCCGCAAGGCAATCTGCAGCCCTAGAGGTGTTTTTATTTTTCAAATTTAATATACTTTATTAGTTTTTAGCACAATAAAACAAAATCAACAGAAAATTAGCACTCAGATCCAGAACCATAATATATAGACATAAAGAAGACATAAAATATATGGCAGCAATAAACAATATTATGGAACAATAAACAAAACAGTCTTGAACCCCAGTGACACCTCTCCCCTCCCCCCCCATTAGAAGATCTCAGCAAACTGGATGTTCAGCTATGAAAAGACAAGGGCCTATAAAGACAAAAGGCTATGTTGTTAACCGCCCCATAAGGAAATATAAAACACTGAGATGGAGGGTGGTTATTACACATTGGGGCCAAAAGCTGAAAAACTAAGCAGCACAAGAGATTAAGGGCCAGACCAGTTAAATTGTTAACAGGGTATACAGAGGTTTCCAAACCTTTTGATATGTGCAAAGGTGACCTGATAAACTGGCTATGGTTCGCTCCGCCTGTAAGGCAAAGAGAATCTCCTGAAACCATTCCATCACAAATGGAATACTTTGGTCAAGCCAGTCTCGCAGTATCACCTTTTTCACACATACTGAAATAAGGGGCATGAGCCACTGTTGGTTACTGATCAGAACATCATCATAATTGCCCAATAAACACACCTTGGGGAGAAAGGCTTCAGACAGACACAAAATGGGGTCTAGTCATGACTGGAACTTGCGCCCAGAAAGGAATAACTTTTTCACAGAACCAAAGAATGTGTCATAATGTACCAGGCACCTTGTTACATCTGGAGCAAACATTTGAGGGAAGCTTGCCATTCTATATAGCTTATCAGGAGTGTAATAGAGGTCCAAGAGATTTAACAGAACTTTGCTCGATATGCTTGACTCTCTGCATCCTAAAGACAAACCAAGGTGGAGCCAGCAGATAAGTGCCCTAGTGCATGCATATACAGTAATTGCACAAAGAACAATGACACAGGTTTTCCCCTACCTTCTCATGTACAGTAGAGAGGCATATCTTAACAATCAATGTCTGCTTTGGAGTCTTCCCCTGACAGGGTTCAATAAAACAACTACCTGCAGTATGTCAAAAAGTTAAAAGCCCAGCTAAATCATGCTTACCAACTGGCTAACACCATGGCTGCAAAGAAGAATCTGGCTAACAAAATGCATCATGATAAATGGGTTAAGGCCCAAGAACTGAAAGCTGGAGATCATGTGCTGAGGCATAACTTACATTTCCAAGGGAAACACAAAATAGCTGATCGATGGAGTCACATCCCACATATTGTTGTCGGCAAGTTGAATGATTTACCAGTATACAAATTACATCCAGAAGGAGAGCCTTGAGCCGTAAAGACGATAAACAGAAATCACCTTCTGCCAATTGGGCAATAGTTCTAAATATTGTGTCTCAAGATGTTGTCCCAACTGGGCCTGTAACCAGATCTGCTGCTCATAAGAAGCAATTAAGTCAATCTACTCCTTCTCAACAGTCAGAGCCTCCAGCTCCAGGTTCTACAGTTGATAATGATGCTGACTCTGAAGATAATGCCAGTGAATTAGGTGTTATTATCCGTCTTTTGAACTAGCCCAGCTGTTTCAAGGCACCAGTCCTTATGCTTCCAGTAATAACTCTAACAGTCCAGTGATCTCTGACAATCCTGCTTCCTCAATTGTTCCTGAACTGCCAGAGAGTAATGCAGAAGGTATGACCTCAGAAACAGCAGACTCCTTTTGTCTGGTGGAGTTGTCTGAACTTAATGTGCCTGAATCTGAACGGGACAGTAGTGAGCAGGCCAGTGAACCCAGAAGTAATATTGGAATGAGTGAGCAAAGTGAACTATTTCATGACCAAGAAAGTATTGCTGTTACTGAGAATGCTAACTGTATGTTGGATGACCCTAACTTTGTTGAAATACCACTTTCTGATGAAGATGAGCATCACAAACCAGAGAACCCAAGTAGTGTGTAAAGTGAAGAATCAATAACCAGTTCTGACTCACAAGAGAGTACAATGGTACCCTTTTTTTAGAAGCTGTCTTATTGCTGGACAATGAGCTGGGAGTAGCTAACCCAAATGCTAATGATAAAGAGCAAGTACCAATGCCCCCTACACCTAGAAGATCAGAACGACTAATGAAACCAGTGGTTCGACTCGCATATGATTCTCCAGGAAAGCCTGTGGGCTTGCCCATGAATGTAGTTTATAAAGGGGTGTACATTACAGTCAATTCCCTACCCAAAAAAAGTATTTGCTGCATTCTCTAATATAATAATCAAACCCTTCATCCAATATCCTAGGGGTCTCCGTTATAGAGTAACAGAGGTCAGTTGAAAAATATGCAAGATGTTTATGTAAATGGATCAATGCTTAAAGGTTTGTGAGGAAGTATTTTTTCACAGAGAGGGTGGTGGATGCATGAAACTACATTCCTGAGAAGGTTGTGGGGTCTAAAACTGTGGGAGAATTCAAGAATGCATGGGCAGACATAAGGCAATTCTTGTGGGGGGTAGGAAGAAATAGGCTGTTGGTTAACTAGGATCTGCAGCTTATCCAGTAGGTAGGGAAATAGCAGTCTAGGTGGCTCAAACGGTCCTTATCTGCTGTCAAAGTCTATGTTTCTATGTTTCTAAGACAGCAAATGTCATTTCATATGGGTAACTGTCTAAAATAGTGTGTGAAGGTGAGGTGTAAAGTGTCATGACAATGTGTAAATAACTGAACTACACAAGAATTTACAAAGGTACCATTTAAAGTGTTAGCATGCTATATTGTATATAGTCATTCTGTATTAGCCCTGATAATGTGTTTAATTAATATTGTAGTAAAGTGTTATTATAACTACTAGTTTATTATAGACTTGGTGCGGACGCCAAGTTTTGCAAACAGAGGAGAGATGTAACCTCCCCCCCCCCTTAGGGGCTAACCTTATTTGACCTTGCCTCATTTATCTCGCGTTCTCCCGCCCGCCTGCCTCCTAACATTCTGTTTTCCCCCAGTACTTCACCACCACAGCCTGAGTCCTGCATGGTGTCCCAGGTTTCCTGTACAGCCTTGTGTTTGATTTTAGCCCACTTTGGGATGGAAAACTAAATTGCAAGTTGCAGTGCACACTTCTTCTGCTCCTCTGAGTGTATGGGTGGTCATGCATGCACAAGATGTGCTTTTGATGTGCCGACCACCTTTTTGTGTGGTCTAACGGAGAGTGTTTGGGTGGTCCCAGTGTCCCCCCCACCTAAATGAGGGCCGGTGACCTTGAGGAAGCAAATGAGAAGCCTCAGGGAAGTTTTAAAGTTAAAGTTTAAAACGGGGCATAACCGAGGATTTATAAATATGTATAGCCCTCATGAATACTAATTAGGTGCTGCTAGCCACCTAGGGGGTCAGTGTTTCAGTGGTAGCAACAGAAGAAGTAAAGAGAATAAATGCATAACAAGGGCAACATTCAACAGAGAATAGTTGTGGCTATATGTCTGTGGGGAAATAATGAATAAAAAGTATTTTGACTGGCTGCACCAGAACTTAGAAGTGGGGAACTGTGTGGACTGCTTGGAAAACTGTATTTCAGCAGCCATGTTTGCAGCTAAGCAGTCTATAATGAGCCAGGATTTATCCTAGGGACTCTTGGGACTGTGCCAAAGGATTTGAAGTGAAATTCAGGGACAAATCCTTGGTGCCTAAATTGTAGTAAATTAAAGAGCTAGAATTGCTTCTGACAACTTGGGCAGCCAATCGGATTGTTGGAACCTTACTCTTTATTTAACAGGGACTGCTTGAACTGAATCAGTTCTGGAGGAGTTCATCTCAAGCATCTGGAGGAAAAGCAGTGCGTGGCTCTGCTGCTTTTGCAGGGAAGGGCCTCTCTTGCATCCCTGCAAGTTCCTTTGATTCCAAAGGGGATCAATCAAACTCAGAACTGCCAAACAGCAGAGAGTGTGGTTCCGACAGCCTAAAGCTGAATCAGGAAGCCAGTCTAAACCATAAGCCAAAAGATCTGTCCTTCTGCGATCTCAATGTAGTACAGACTGCTGTGATGAGATTGCTCCAGGGACTCCTGAGTAAAGTGGAGTCTGTTTCCGTAAAGATTGTCTCCTGCCACACGCCAAGAGGGGGAGACTGACATGGGTTTCCTTCTGTTCTGGCCATCCAAACTGCTAACAGCATCAAAACAGCCAAGCTGCTAAGGTCATCCTCCAGCTCCTGTCCTATGCCAGCATCAGCCCCAAAAGCCTGTTCCTGCACCAGATCCAGCATTTACCTGGTGAGAGACCAGCCTTGGGGAGTCAGCCCCTGTGGAGAACCAGATTGCAGGTTGCGGTCACCTACAGGGAAAGGCCATGAAGTGGACGTGAGTCATGTTGGCCCCAGTCCCCACCAGAATCCTGGAGGGCCAGCAGGTCCATGGTGTCATCAGATGTCTCATCAATCTTGCTGGGTGCAGTGAGTACAAACAGGGTAGCCCCTGCAACAACCAAATAACTGTCTGGTGTAATCTGATTTGCCCTATAAATCCTAACTGGGTTTTAACTGTATTTATAGGTCATACAACCTGGGGTTACAAATATTCTACTGTTTGCAAGTATTTTCCTGTTGAATAACACCTTTCTCTCCATCAAGGGCCCCAACCAGCTGCAGCGACAGCCAATCCATGGCTGTGCTTCAGGCCTGCTACCTATTCCACTCTGGGTAGCCAGAAACTGGTTGAACTGATTAATTCAGGGACTAATGTGATCAGTAATCAATGCTATTTGTTTAAATACAGTGCTGCAATAATTCAGTTTTATTCTCTCCCCTCCCTTGTTCAAGCCCCCTTAATAAATCAGATTTGCTATTTAATGTTAATTGGGTTGTAACGATACTATTATCTGGTGTTCAGTTACTGGTTCATTCAAATGGGTACTGCAAAACTGCATTGTTGTTGCTAAAATTGTTCTTCAGGAGACACAGGGCATATCCCAGAAGTCCAGGCCCTGTGGGTAAGTGCAAGACTGGTGAGCATATTATTAGGGCCAGTCATTACATGTGTCATTGTAATCTGAGTACGGTGTCCATAGGCAAACTGTGTGTTGGACCACTAGGTGGGGTTGAAGGAGGTCACAGCTTCCCAGAGGGCTGTACCAGCATTACTATTTACTCACATAAATGTTACTCTGGGTAGAGACAACATTATTATAGTTGTACTCCTGATAGGGAGGTCACAGTACTTATTAATTCAGAACCCAGGCCCCTAATCTTGCAGTCAGGCAAGCAGGCAAAAAGTAGTAGCCCTTGGTATAATGGCACCAGAGGTTACAATCACTTACTTTGTTGCAGTGTAATTTATTATCTGGTTGACCCTGTGACCTCCTGCCCATCATGGCTTCACACTCTATATCCTAGAGTCCCCTTGAGGTAGCCCTCTAATGATACAATTGACAGATTATGCTGTGGGGGATGTTTTTGTGCTAACACCTCTGTTAACTGAATACTAATGTTACAGCGCTCATGATCTTGCTTATTCTACCGGTATCGATCGCACTGAGGTAGTGCGATAACTGACAGATGAGAATAATGATCATGTATATAATCATTACTATTCGGTTATTTGTAATGCACACACATAGAAGTGCCCTGTGGAGCAGTCTGTCAGTCATGTTGTAAGACAACTGGCCTCGGGGGACTCTGGGATATAGAGCACAGGAGCCATGATGGGCAGGTGTCACAGGGTCAACTAGATAATAAATTACATGCAAGCAAGTGATTTAAAATTATTTAACACTGTGGATTGCTAAATTGAGAACCTCAAGCCCTCTCAATATTCCTCCGGTGGATGCTGAGTATTCCTCTTTAATTAGAACTACCTGCGTGACTAATTGTAGTGCTTTTGGTAGACCAGTGAATGATTTTATTATTTTTAATAAAACTAGAGGTTTAGTTTTGTTAGTAAGAGCCTCAAATCACAATAGCCACTTACTGCATGATCCAGAGAAGCTAATTTACACTTCAGTGCTTTAGCTCATTAGCTGTAAAACTGGGTAATGGCTGAACCCAGTGAACCATCTCAACTAAGGCTACACACGATAAACCAAGCACAAAATAAAATAAATGCTAAGATTAAAGCAAGAAAGCCAGTTATGAAACCCCAGTGAGGGATAAGGTGATTACCTCTCCAAGAACAGAGACCAGCATGGGAGAGACCTGTGTGACGGGTGACAGCCCAGTTATTGCCCCCCACCCTGCCAGCAGGAACAGACTATCTGACTGATCATACCCTGGGTCACAGGCACTACCAGATGTTTACTTAAAGCATCTGATGGTGGCTACTCAGGCTTCATTTTCAGTCAGCTGCCATAGGGAGTGAGGGTGCTGTGGGAAACACAGCCAAGGTCAGGTGATCAGTGTGAGCGAATGCTAGTGAGGAGGATGAGAATAACAGTGCTGATGCCTCTTGTCAGATTGGATGGTGGTGGTGGGGGGGTATCCAAACTTGGACTAGGTCTGTGGGAACTGGAAACCAGAGGGGAGGGATCAGAGAATGATGGACTAAATGGAGCTTTCTGGGATAGGGAGTGGGTCTTTATTCAACCGATCGGAAGTCGAGCCACTTATGCTGTCATGGGGGTGGGACTGAAGCTGTCCCTGACTCGGGACTCAGTTTGATTCCATCACCTACAGCACCCTACAGATGGGATAGAACCCACCAACTGTACCACCACCCAAGAAAGATAGAAAGCTTAAGAGAAGGGAAGGGAAGGGAAGGGAAGGGAAGGGAAGGGAAGGGAAGGGAGACTTGTATGGCAGAGGGCTTCTCCCGGAAAAGATGGTCTCCTCTCAGTTTTTTTCTTGATTTTACTTGGTAGGGGGAGGTTGCAAAACTGAGGCTATGCAGTACTTGGATGCAGAACAGAATTGGATTCAGATTCATATTCCACATCTGACCAGGTTTTAAGATTGAAATTTGGTCTTGTGTGCTAAAGTCGCTCTAAACACTGAAAAAGCTCAGAATCCAATGAATTTGGTTCCATTCAGGTGGATTCTGAGCAACCTAAAATGTGAATCATAGGGGTCTCTGGAAGGTATCTACATGAGGATGGCTGGGAATGGTTTGGGATAGGTGAAAGAGCAGTTCAGGTGACCATGAGGACAAACAACTTAAAAACAACGGACACAAGTTATAAACCAATTAATAACAAAATCAACAAGACTCCAAACCAAAAATGTATATTGCAGGCTGAGCATGCAATATGTATAGAAACACACACACACTCACCCCAAACAAGCACAAATGACCGAAAAAAGTACCACTAACAACATTTTTGTTAACAGCAATCATATAATCAACTGGATCTGAATACTCTCAAAATTTAAACAGCACACAGACCTTTAAATGGACCAATTCAAGAATCAACAAGGTCAATGCACATACTTCATAAAAGCTTGAATTTGCAAGAATCATGTCCCTGTAAGGATTATGTTTAAAAAATATCATGCTAAGTGGTTTTGTTGTTTTCTTCTAAAGTGAATTTCGACCTATCTAAGGCATACCACTCACACAAGTTGTAGCTACCCTCATCAACAGTTATTCTACTTGTTGTAATGAAAAACTGCAGCCCACCAGACAATAAAGAAACGAAGGAACCGCTAGACCAACAAGGGCCGTGAGATGAGCAGTCCCTCATAATTAAGTGATCATTTGTAGCTAAAACGAATTAAAATCAAGCACCATTCTTTTAATGGTGCAACCCCATGTCTCCTGACCACCGCCGCGTAATTGAGCGAGGGGTAGGCGAACCAGACATTCTGAATAGGTGGATTCCAGTGTCTACAGTAAAGTTACAACAATATTATTAAGATACAGGCTATTTTCATTACAACAAGGCAGAATAACTGCCGAAGGGCTATCACTATGTGGTGTGCTTACATAAATTTCCTAAATCAGCATCTGTTAATGTGCCTGCAACTGGAAACAGTGAGAGTTTCTGTCCCTGTTAGTGAACAATGATATCATATCTGCCAGCCTGTTGCTTCAACAATTAAATCCCTGACCCACTGAATAAGCTGTTGCAGTTCTAGTTAAAGCAGTCTGTAGAGCTAATTGTTTCCTCAGAGTTTGTTACTAACCGATCTGACGCATTTAGAGATATGCTTAACATCTATCTTTCGTTCTCATAAAAGTTGATCATTTGGGTTCAGTGCTGAATTTTAGTGGTATGATTGAATGCATGTGAAAATACTGCCTGTATCACAGATGTCAGTTCTCTGTCATCAAAACCTGTATTCTATTCGGCTATATAAGACAGAGGTTGTTTAATGGATATAAAATAAATCTGCATTCTGTTAATTCATAGAAACGTGTCTTGATGTAGTCTCAATAAATAGGTTCATGTGAGAACAATTGTGTTTATGTCAGATTGACAAACGTATACGCCACATGCTATTTCAGAAACATGTAGTACTGTATGGACTCATAAATTTAGTTCTTTATGGGTTTCATCTGTATTGCTCCCTTATTCCTATCCCATGCCTGTTTGAAGCCTTGCACTGTATTCATATCCACCACTTCCTGAGGTAGGCCATTCCATGCATCCACCTCCCTTTCTGTGAAAAATAACTTCTCCATTATCCCTTAATTGGCCTCCTCTAATCTCATGCTGTGTCGTTTGTCCTGCTATTTTTCTTATATTGAAACATGTTAGACTCTTTCACCTTGTTAATGACCTTAAGATGTTTGAATGTTTCGATCATATCACTTATCTCCTCCTTTGCTTAGGGTATACATATTGAGCGCCATTAATCTGTCCTCATATGTTTTCTGATGCAGTCCCTGTACCATTTTGGCTGCCCTTCTCAGGACTGCCTCCATTTTGTTAATGTCTTTGTGCAGGTGTGGCCTCCAGTACTCCACACAGTACTCCAGATGGGGCCTAACCAATGTCTTGTAAAGAGGGATTATTACCTCCCTCTTCTGACTTGTGTTACCCCTACTAATACACCCCAACATCCATCTAGCCTTACCTACTGCTTTAGTGATCTGCTTGGATGATTTCAGATCATCTGTGATGATGATGCCCAAGTCTCTTTCTTCCCTTGTGTTTGCCAGCAACTCCCCTCCCAACCTATAGGTAGCTTCGGCGTTTCTCTTCCCTATGTGCATGATCTTGCACTTCTTTGCGTTAAACCCCAGTTGCCACTCTTCTGACCATTTTGCCAGTTTTTCCAGATATCTTGTCATTCTGTCCACCTCATCTGGATCATCTACTCTGTTGCAGATCTTGGTGTCATCTGAAAACAGACAACCCTTACCCTCCAGTCCATCTGCAATGTCACTGATGAAGATATTGAAGAAGGCTGACCCCAGGACTGATCCCTGAGGTACCGCACTTGTGACTTGCATCTCTTCTGACTGTATACTGTTTACCACCACTCTCTATTTTCTGCCTGCCAACCAGTTTGCCACCCAGTTAACCAACTTCCAACTCCCCAGCTTATTAATCGATCGTCTATGTGGAACAGTATTGAAAGCTTTGCTGAAGTCAAGGTCATCAACTGCAACTGCTTGGTCCACCACTTTGGTTACTCAGTCAAAGAAATCTGAGATTAGTTTGACAGGACCTTCCTTTTGTAAACCCATGCTGTCTTGGATCCTGGGCTGCTATGGTTTCCAGGTGTTACACTATCCTTTCCTTAAGGAATGCCTCCATAAGTTTGCCCACTATTGAGGTAAGACTGACTGGTATATAGTTCCCTGCCTCCTCCCTGCTGCCACTCTCATGGAGCGAGATCACATGAGCCCTTCTCCAGCCTTCTGGGACCTCTCCTGTGCACATAGACTCATTAAACAGTTCTGCTAATGGCTCTGCTAGTTCTACCCTTAGGTCCTTTATTACCCTTAGATGTATGGCATCAGGTCCCATTGTCTTGTCCACCCTGAGCTTAGTGAGCTCTTGTAGGACCCTTTCTTTTGTGAAGGGACTTGTGCACATCTCCTTCCCCCCTGTGTCCATGGTGCTGAGCTGAGGGCCCTGCCCTACCTTCTCCTCAGTAAATACTGAGCAGAAGTATCTATTTAGGATAGATGCTTTTCCTTGGTCCTCCTCCAAACAGTCCCCCTTATCTCCTTTGATCTTAGCAATACCCCCTCTGAACTTTCTCCTTTCACTAATGTATCTATAGAAAGTCTTGTCCCCTTCTTTTACTGTTTGTGCTAGTTTCCTTGGTTTGGGCCTTTGCCTGCCTTACTGCCTTCCCTGCTTCCATTAGAGAAGTTTGGTATGCCTCCCTTTCTTTGTCCCACTGCATTCTCTTATATTTCCTGAAGGTCAGCCTGATCTTTTCTGCTACTGTTTTTGAGAACCAGAGTGGTTTCCTCCTTCTTTTGCTCTTGCTTTTCTCCCTAACACAATGGGATTTTGCTTCAAGTACTGCATCCTTAATGCTTTCACACTTTGTCTGTACCCTCTCACCTGTATTTCTTCTTGCCATGGCTAGCTTAACTCTGTTGGCCATCTTATCAAAGTCAGCTCCTCTGAAGTCCCATATGTTTGCCTTGGAATTGGATGATTTAGTTCTAGTGGCCAAATTGAACCATGCCATGTGATGGTCACTGGCCCCCAGGTGACCTTCTACCTGGAGATCTGTGATCCTTTCCCTGTTAGTCAGTACTAGATCCTGGAAAGCCTTGTCTCTTGTGGGTTGTTGTACCAATTGTTTGAGGCCCTCCCCTGCAGGGAATTCACCATGTGTCTAGTTCTGGCAGATGTTCCTGCTGGTATTGATAAACATGTATCTGGCATGTTGAAGTCTCCCATTATCAGAACCTCCCTTTTAGCTCTCATGTTTAGTATATCTTCTAACAGTAATGTGTCCATGTCCTCCCCCTAGTATGGAGGCCTGTAGACAACCCCAGTTCATATGGCTGTCCCATTTCCTGTTTCTGGGGTGACCCACAGCTCTTCTGGCTCCATATGTGTATTCTGAATTTCTGTAGCTTTGATATTTTCGTTAACATAAAGGGCCACTCCCCCCCCCTCCTTTTTGCACCTCAGTCTCTTCAGAACAGTACATAGCCAGGTACTGAAGTCTCCCAAGTGTGGTTACTGATGAACCATGTCTTCCTAATGGCTACTATGTCCATTTTAACCTCTGTCATTGTTGCCTCCAGGTCTGGGATCTTGTTTCCCAGACTGTGGACATTTGTGTACATGCTTTTCCACTGGCCAGATTTAAGCATTGGCCAGATGTATTAAAAAAATACTGTTCAAACAACATACAAGTTAATGCACCTGCCCTTTGCTGCTAGCTGTGGGTGGCCCAGAGGATAATCTGACTGTGACTTGTAGCAGGCTGAGTGTTTACAGTTCAATACAAGTAAAGCACAAGCACTACACACAAGTGTCATCACCATCACTCATTCCCCATTATTCCTTATTATCAATAGTTTTATAGTATATCGCATTACAAACTTACGTTACATATAAGCATTACCAACCCCAGTGTGGGACTGTGTTGCTTGTGGCTAATGCACCAGATGTGTCTGCATCTCCAATTCAAATTCTGAGGCACGCCTAACAGTTGCTGAATTTGGTCACTTAACAGTAACAGTATTGTAGGAGCCAGTCCAGTAATCTTGAAAGGAAGTGGTGGTGGACTGCTGTGCTGTTGGTGTGCTGTGTACACTGTACAGTCAGGAGTCATGACAGTTAATTTTTCCCTGGCAAATGGGTGGCAGTCATCAGAAAGACATCATGTTAGAGGGATCTTTTGTTACAAAATGGATCGAAGTGTTGATGAGGCACATTCTGTTTATCAGGTAGGCAGTGGCACTGAAAAAGGTAGCAATCAGCCTGAAAAGGGGAAAAAATCAAATCCCAAAAAGTGATTTTTTTTATCTAGTCTAAGTTTTCATCTTCCAAGCAAATGCTTGAATCCCAAAGAAGTGAAATGTCTCGGATCATCATCAGTCCCAAGTAAAAAAAAAAAGTTATGTAGTTAAAAAAACTAAAGGAGTGGTAAGTACCACCCGCAGAGGCACTCAACGGTATGGAACAATTGCATAATATGCTACTGCCAGTCCCTCAGCTGATTCTTCTGAGGTTGAACTCAATGAGGGTAATACTAATAAAAAAGATAAAGAGAATGATGAAGCAGCACAAGGTTTACTGGAGGGGATGGACATTGCAGATGAGGAAGAAACAGGCAGAAATGTTTTGGTTGTAGAGGGGGGCAGTGGGAATAAACCACAAGAGGAACAGTTCCTAGAAAAATCTGAGAGGGGGTGGACCCTGAAAAGGTGACTAAGGTGGCATGTCTTCCTGTGAAAAAAACTAAAAAAATATCATCTTTTGTTTAGTCATACTTCTCCATTAGTGCTTCCCCTGAGTTGATAGCAACATGCACTATCTGTAAATGGCTCACCAGCTGGGGTAATTAGAAAGGAGCACTAGGAACTTCAGCACTGAAAAGGTACATAGACAGATGTCATAGCATTACTGAGAACTCCAGTTGTGAGTCTCGAAGAGAAAGTGACAGTGATAGCTCGCTACACTCAGGAGTAACTCCCATAGATGAAAGCAGTGGCAGCCCCTGCAGCACTACACCTCCACCACCACTTCCTACCATTCAAAGGACTCCTCCTTTCTGTTACTGAAAGTGACTGTGTTCAAAAGCCATCCTCCAAGGAGGCAGCTTACCATTTCAGAAACATATGAGCAAAAAGCCAAATATACCTTGACTCACCCTGTTGCTGTTACGATAACCCAAAAAATTCCAGAAATGATAGCTGTTGATTTGCTACCGTATGATGTTGTATGTAAAAAATTAAGACACGTGTTGTGCAGTGCTGTTGGGAGGGTGGTGCGTCTCACAACAGATATCTAGACAAGATGTCAGCCTGAACCCTTCATGTCTGTCATGACACATTGGGCATGTGTTAATTCATGTGGGACTGGGGACAGTGAAGCATTGCAGTTTGCAGTTCTAAGATTGTTTTATTTTCCATCTGAACATGCCTCATACAGCATCAATGAAGAGCTCCAAAAACCAGTACAGCAATGGCTCACTTCACAGGGACTGTCAGTTAGCTTTATAGCTGCAGATAATGGGTCCAATGTAAGGAGGGCCTTGGAGGAGGAGGGCTTTGTTCACACACGCTGCTTTGTGCATTGCTTAAATTTGATAGTTCACAGTTATTTCAATGATGACAGGGAGATTATGGCTCTCATAAACACTGGTAAAAGAATATGCACTCATTTCAGTCACTCAAGCATAGTCCATCGCTTGTTTGACAAAATACAGCAGGAGTACAAAAATTTCCTTTGCACAGACTGATCCAAGACATTTCTACTCGATTGAATTTGACCTTTTATATGTTCCAGATGCTGCTGGAACAAAAGAAAGCTGTCAGGCAGTACACCTTAGAAAATAAAATTGGTGATGCAGACATCTATATTACTCCACCACAGTGGGCCATGCTGGAGTTTCTAATTTTCCTTCTCCAGCCATTTGAAGAAATCACCAGGGAGGTAAGTGCAAACACAGCAACTCTGAGTCAGGTGATACCCCTAATAAAAATGTTAAAATTCAGATTGAATCTGATTAGGTAAAAGTTAGAGAAGGAAGACAGTTCCATGATCACACAGGCTGCCAGTGGTGCTGACACATGCAGGTTGCCCTCCAGAATACAACAAGATCTAACGAAACGTATGACAAAAATGTCACAGAAGATGACAAACTATGTAAAATGCTTCATTCTGAGTACTACATTAAAACAACAATCTTGGACTCATGATACAAATTGAAGCAACTATTGAGTTATGATGATGACACTTGTTTCGAGAGAAACAAACAAGAAATAATTGACGAGGTGCGTGTTGTCATGGAACAGACTACAACAGCAGCACCACATTCAGAATCTTCTTCACAACACAGCAGCACAGCATCAGGTAGCCCATCCTCTACTGTTGTGGCATTTTCTCCCTCTTCCTCCTCAGCCACTGCAGCTGAATCTTCTTCTTCACCCCCAGCCAAGCATAGCACTGTCCCACAGTCACTTGGTTCAGCTTCATGTCTCTGGAGTCACTTAGAAGATGTTATTGTAACATCATCTGCCTCTTGTAACACAGCTTCAGCACAGACCATTGTTGAAATGTACCTGGCAGAGCCCGATATCAGCTGGAATGCTGATCCTTTGAAATACTGGAAATCCAAACAAAATATGTGGCCTGCTTTAGTAAACATAGCAATGAAGTACATGAATTGCCCTCAGACTAGTGTCTGTTCAGATCGATTGTTTAGTTCAGCTGGTAACATCATTACTGACTCACAATACTGTTTGACACCAGAAAATGCTAAGTGCCTCACATTTCTCAAAGTAAGCATTCCTCACTTTAATTTCAAACATGATACCCGAATAAAACATACACTGACTGCTCCGAGCAGGCCCAATGCACAAAACACTTTCAAAAGCTTGCACCTGTGGTGAAAATCTTTAGTAAATAGGGTCTACTACATGAGGTAACAATTAATTGCAACAAGTCAGGTCAGGATGAACTAGGCCAGGCCACTATGATCACATGAGCAGCACAGAATAAAAAAAAATAAAATCGGTGGGTTCAGAGTCCAAATACAGCAAGCAACTACATTTCATGTCCCAAACTTACTTGGTGGCACCTGGTACCACTATCTGATCTGGAAGTAGGGTACTGCTGTCTACTACTAGTACTATCAGTTTTGGCCCTCATGAGTCACAACTACTACTTATTTATCACTTTTTGTCCTTACTCCAGTCCTACTCCTTACAACTACTATTTGTCACTTTTTTGCCCTCAGCAACTGATCCTGAATCCTGACTGTACTGTTTTAATTTTCATACAGCCATGGCTTAGCAGATGCCTAAAAGTTCAGAAACTGAATACTCTTTGTATATTTCTCACGTCCCCAATAGTTGGCTGCAAATATTTCACAGAAAAAAATGCTACTAAATTGAAAATAATAATAATAATAATAATAAAATTTATTTAGTTAAGCGCCTTTCAAATTTTCAAGGCTCTGTACATAAAGCATAAGAACACCAGCATATCAATGCATACAATAAAACAATACAGCAAATATAACAGATTAAAATAGCCAATTACGGTATAACAGGGAATGCTTTATCCCATAAAAAGGACTTTGAGGCCCTTTTAAAACTTTCCACCATTGTACTCTCTCGGAGCTGACGGGGCAGAGAATTCCAGAGGGAAGGAGCCATGAAACCGAAGGCACGGGCTCCAGAGGACTTCAAATTTACCCTCGGAATCTCCAGCAACCCCTCGTCAGCTGAGCAAAGCTGTTTCAGAGGGGTGTAGGGCACCAGAAGCTCTTTCAAGTAGTCAGGACCAAGCCCGTGTAGGACTTTGTAGGTCAAAAGACCCACTTTAAAAGTGATCCGCCACTGTATTGACAGCCAGAGCAGAGTGCACAGCATTGGGGTAATATGAGACCTTTTTGAAGCCCCAGTCAACAAACGTGCTGCTGCATTCTGCACTAGCTGCAAGCAGCGGATCTCAACCCCAGCAAGCCCTAGGTACAGGGAGTTACAGTAATAAAGACAAGATGTCACAAAGGCGTGGACCGAAACCAGCAAGTCACCAGGTGGAATCAGGTGCCTAATCCTGGCGATGTTTCTAAGATAAAAAAATGCAGTCCTGACAACTGCAGACACCTGATAACGAAGGGTCAGACCAGTGTCAAGCTCCACACCCAGGTTACGTACTCGTTCAGAGGTAGGGATCTGGTCCACCCCTAGAATTAATCCAGTGGGCGACCCTGCCCCTAAACCCTCAACCCTGTGACCGGGGTCCACCACCATAACCTCAGTCTTTCCCGGATTCAACTTCAAACCACTGGTATTCATCCAGTCTTGGATATCTGCGAGGCAGTTATTCAGCATCCGAGATAGCACTAGCCTGGTCAGGTGCAAAGATAGGTAGAGCTGGGTATCACCAGCATAGCAGTGAAACCTCAGCTCATACCATCTTACAATGTCTCCGAGGGGTAGCATGTATACTGCGAATAACATGGGGGAAAGCATTGAACCCTGAGGTACCCCGCAAGGCAGAGACAAGGCCCCAGATGAATGTAATCTCGAGACCACTCTCCGCGTTTTCCCCTCGAGGTAAGATGAAAACCTTCTGAAGACCACACCTGAAAGTCCGCAAATGGACCTCAGATGTTCGAGCAAAACCCCATGATACACAGTATCAAAAGCTGATGACAGATCAAGGAGAACCAAAATAGAGCAGTGTCTCCGATCTCTCACCATCAGGAGATCATTGAGCACCCAAACTAGAGCAGTCTCAGTGCTATGCCTCTTGCAAAAACCAGACTGAAGAGGTTTGTATAAACTATGGGTGGTCAAATGGTTATCCAATCGAGCTGCCACAACTTTTTCAATAACCTTCCTCACAAAAGGGAGGTTAGAGATTGGGCGGTAGTTTGCTAGGTCATCCAGGTCTAAGGAAGCTTTCTTCAGAAGGGGAGTCACCACCCCTTCCTTCAGAGAGCTAGGGAGCACCGGATAATCTGAGCAAGGACCAGGCCGATAGACTCACTACAATCCATAATCAGGGAAGTAGGACCCGGATCCAAACTACAGCATGTTTGGCACATCTCACGGACAATCCTCATAGTGTCTATGAAATCCGGTAGATTAAAGGAACTCCAGGAAACTCCAGGCTCTGCAACAAAACAGTGATCAACTGCAACAACCTTAGAGTGGGTCAGGACACTGCCTCTGAATGTCTTCCACCTTATTTGCAAAGAATCGAGCAATCTCCCCGCAATCATTCTGCGTGAAAACCTGACGGATCTGCCAACAGACTGCTGCACAGTCTGTCGACAGTTCTGAAGAGCTGAGCCAGTCGATTTTCAAGCAACAGAAATTTCTGGACAGGAATTCTGCCTTCTTATGGAAATTTCTGTTTTGGTAGCTTATAATGCTCTAGCAAAATAAGATGGTTGACCTCAGAGGCAGTCTTCCTCCAATGACGCCCAACCCAAGCCCCACCTTCTGTAACCCTCCCTGTAGCACCCCATCAAACCAAGGGCAATGGGATCTACGCAGGAGGGGAGAACACAGGTTGGTGCAGCCTGATCAAGAGCAGCCGAGATGGCCCCATTATAGGCCACCACCAGCTGCTCAGGATCAAAGCACACCACAAACAACGAGAGGTCAGTAACCACCATCAGGTCTTCAGGGACCGATCCGCAATGGGTGGTACTTCAACCAACTCCAGGGGCCGACCTACCCAGGGGGGCCTCAAAATTGAACCCAACTGAGTAATGATCAGACCCACCGACTGGTTCCACCACCTAATCGGACGCCTCAATCCCCAGGAGGAAAACCAGATCAAGAGAGTGACCTCCTTTGTGAGTAGCTGTGGAAACAACCTATGTGAAGCCCAGTGATGTCATCACCTGGAGGAAATGTTGACCAAAAAGTGAAGATTCATCGTCGACTCACGCATTGAAATCGCCCAGCACCATCAATCTGGGCGATTCCAAGGCCATGTCAGCGGCAAAATCTATCTGCTATTTCCTGCAGGAAAAGCTTCTCATCCCCTGGTGGACAGTAAATGAGAGCAATCCTGCACCCCACACCAGCTACCACAGTACACTCAAATGGTCTGGCCTCCTCAACTGGAACACCAGTTAGGCCCAATTTGGTCTTAAAACATACCGCCACCCCCCCTGCGATCCAATCTTGGGTGGTGTATAACTGAGAACCCAGCGGGAACAGTGGCCTCGAAAAACAGGGCCGCATTCCCATCCAACCAGGCCTCGGTAATGCAAGCCAAATCTGCCCTTGTGACAAAGTCTGCAATAAGACCAGTCTTATTGCAGACAGATCTGGCGTTGCACAACAGCACCCGGGTTGGACGAGGTTGATGAGTTGTCCCAACCACTTGCCCTCCAGAACAGGAGGTGCCCTTGGGTATGGGAAACAGAACGGGACTACCACGCTCCAGAGGCCATTTTGCCCCAGGGCGTCTTCGAGGCCTAACCACCCCTATGGGAGAGCACTGCTCACTCCACTGTCCACAATCCCCCATGCCCCCCCAATTCCCCCTCCCCCTTCGCACAATCCCTAGTGCCTGACAACGATGATAAACATGGGCTGGCAAGGGGGACAAGAAAAGGGGTGGAGGGCATGGAGAGTGGAGGACGAATAATGAACAACAGGTGGAGCTGGTCAGCACATCAGGCTGCTCAAAAGTTAAAACAACAAATAAAACAAATAAAACAACACCACCATCCACCACTAAAACAAAAAATTAAAAATAAACCAATATTCTAATACAACAACTATTAAATTCAATTAAATTATTTTATATCCACAAGCCCTCTCACGGCCAGGGGACAATAAAATAATAAAGCAAGACTAATAACAAAATAATAAAAATAAATAAATAAATAAAGGGAATAATTTAAAGACCACCCTCCGGGACTCTCTCACCGAACCGGAGAAGGTGGAATATAAGATGGAAACAAGCACTCTCACTGTTTAAATTATCCCTCAAAAATAACTAAACAACACATATCCTATAAAATACAAGATAAAATAACATCAGCAAATAGAATTCAAAATACAATGGACCATCATTCATCATCCACCTAGGCTGGACAGAAAATAAGAACCACCAGCGGGCCACAGGAACCGGCCAGTCCAAAAGGATTAGTGGCCCACTACTTCTACTCCGGGGGAGGACAACCCCTCGGCCAGCTGCCCCAGGAGTATAGAGGAGGGAAAATTAAGGACCGGCCTTCCAGCCAACCCCACTCCCCTCCACTGTGTGAGACACCAACCCAGGACCACCAGAACAATGCAAGCCAACTAATAAGTAAAGTCAGTTTCTCAAAAAATGTTTATATAGACAGTAGATATATCCACGGTCACTTATCTTGCAGGATCTCTTCAGGCCACTTCTTAGCACACTGGAAGATCCGACAATACTGGCCCCAGGTCCTTAATACATCCAGTCAGCCAAAAGATTCCAAACAGGATTCAAGGTTTAAAAGTTCTAATCAATTTCCAAGGAAAGCCACACACCAAGCCGCAGGTTCCAGCCAGTTATTTAGGAGGGAGCTACCGGGCTATAATGGTGACCCACCACCATGACTCCAGGCTAAATCAGTCCCCCGACCGACTCCACTGGGAGTCTAGGGGAATAGGATCAAAGGGCCAGCCCTCCAGCAGGCCACGATCCCAGCCCCTGTATAAGTCACCAATCCTCTAGTGCCTCAAAAAAGCCAGCGGGACAGGCTAAACAGATCAAAGCCACAATTAGAACAGGTCACTAAAGTATAGACTTATAGCACAGCACTCCAAACGTATAGACTATAGGATCCTGTATACTCTCCGTAGACTTGACAGTTCAAAAAAGAGCGCTCAAAATCCTTAATAAGCTTGTTCCCGGTGACTCCCGTCTCTTCCAGGTCCCATATGAAGTGAACTACTCCTCGAAAAATGCCAGGAAAAGGTTACACTAAGGAAGTGAGCACCGTGTGAAGCTCGATGCTGAAAAGCAGCCGCCAAGCCACCAAACTGCCAAAAAAGCAGCCAAGTTCCCAAAACAGACTAGGACGTCAAGCCGCACAATGTCCCAAAGTCCTGAAGTCCAGACCAGAAACATCCAAAAACGAACACTCAAAACGCGGTTAAAATACAGCAGCAGACAGATAAATGCTGAAGGGCGAGAAGCAGACAAAGTTTAAGCACCCGGCACTCGGCAGCTTCTCCACGACCCGGTTTAGGTCCAAAACACAGAAGTGCTCTGCAAAACAAAATGAGGCCAAAACTTCAAATCCTATATATAAACAGAAAAAACGCTTCAAAATAGAACTACAAAAGTAAAACATAAACGCAGCAAACAGCAGTCCGACAGCTAGCCCAACGTGGCCGCCATCTTTTGCCTCAAAATTCATATAATTTCTTTAGTGTTTGTGTGTGTGCGTGGTATGCTAGACAGGTAACATCTCACTTACAGTAATTGGGCTGAGATTGTTATATTACTATATTTTATTTGTGATACTTAAATTACTTGGCAGTGGCTAACAGCAAGCATTTGTGGAACTAGGAAGGGGATGTCATTGTTTTGTGTTGTGTGTCATCAGGTCTTCAGGTGGCAGTGGCAAACTTTTTTATGACTGCACTGCAATTGATGTGTGAATGGCTGCCTGCCTGGGTGGTGAGCACTATGGCTTTAATTTTTCTTCTTTAAGGATTCAACATCATCAGCATGTTGAGCAGATTCAGTAGAAGTAGTCGTAGTACTAGAAAACATTACCACGTCTTGAACCAGGTAGTGTACCATATACCAGAGTACACTGGGATATGCAAAGCAGTTGCATCATTCACATGGGTAGAATGGGTGGGCTCTCTTAGTGCTGCTCATTTGATCATTCATATCCATTTCTTTGGCTTGCTCAGCTCTGACTGGAACATCCATCAAAATAATGCCCACACAACACCATTAATAAAAAGAAAGAAATCTTAGCTGACTGGCAGTGCCAGCAGTGATTGGTGGTGCTATGATATAGGTATTTGCATCTGTCTCTGTCTCTGTCTCTGTCTCTGTCTCTCTCTCTCTCTCTCTCTCTCTGTCTTTCCCAGCACACTGATGTCATAGACCCAAGCAGGATATGCCACCATTATAGGTCAGCCATGAAGTGGCTAGTATGAACATATGAAATTGCCAGCAGATACAGGACATTCGGTCTATCTAGTCAGCTTGAGTGTGCAGCACTTCAGTCCATTAAACTGCAGCTGCCCCCCCATCTCCCGCCCACTCCCAGTTTTTACCCTCCCCTTGAATCTGTCCCACCCGCTTTGAAGCCCCCAACACTCTGCAGTGATATGATTTCACTGGCAGGGTGTTCCACCCTGCCACCATCTTTCTGTGAAATGGTGCATCCTCAGTTCCCTCTTGAACCTGCCCCTTTCAACTTCATAGAGTGTCCCCTGGTTTCCTTCCGCCCTTCAGATAGAGTATACACCTGGTGTCTACTCTGTTCAAACTCTTCAGGTACCTGAAGGTCTCAATCATATCCCTCTCTCCTTCTTTCCTTCACGAAATACATATTGAGCTCTCTCAGTCTCTCCTCATATAGTCTGTCCCCAACCCCAGGATCATTTTGTTGCCCTGTGCTGTACCCTTCCAGTAGTTTGATGTCTCTTTCAAGTAGGGACATCAGAATTGCACACAGTACTCTAGGTATGGTCTCACCAGGGACCTGTACAGGGTAAGATAACCTCCCACTCCTAGAAGTAATCCCCACCCTTGCTATGCACCCTAGCATCCTGTTTACTTCACTACTGCCTTCCTGCACTGAGCAGAGTGGTTCATCTCCCAGTTACCTGCACTCCCAGTTCCTTCTCCTCCTTGATTTTGTTAATGGGACACCCTTCAGCCAGTAATTGTGTCCTGGGTGCTTGCCACCCAAAATGCACCACTTTACACTTCTTGGCATTGAAGCCAAGCTGCCAAGTGTGAGACCATTCATCCAGTTTTGCCAAATCTTCCTGAAGTACTTTTGCTCCTTCCCCCCATCTACCTTGGCACAAATCTTTTGTGTCATCTGTGAAGAGACTGATCTTGTTCTTAATCCCTACTGCAGTGTCAGCTATGAAAATGTCAAACAGAACCGATCCCAGCACTGAGCTCTGTTGTACACCACTTGTTACTGCCCTGGGTTCAGATGCTTCCTCCCCACTACTACCTTCTGCTGTCCACCCTGCAGCCAGTTCTCGACCCATCTGACCAGTCTCCTCCCTGCTTTCAGACTCTAACTTGCAGGTCAACCTACTGTGTGGCATAGAGTCAAAGACCTTGCTGAAATCCCGGTAGAGGACATCCACCACATGTCCCCTGTCCAGTGCCCTTGTAACCTAGTAGTAGTGACAGATTGCTTTTTCATTTAGCAGTTTTACTTTAATTTTTATACAAATAATCCATTCAATTATTTCCTTTGGGCCTCTGTGTCAAATGTGAACGATGTTGGCCTCCTTTATGCATTTTTTAACATTTTTTCAAATATTGGTCAATAATCAGAACTAATCAGATCTAATCAGAACAAATCAGAACTTCACTGTGTTACAGTTCTTATTTAATAAGGGTCAGAATGTCACTGAGTTCTCCAAGCTCTAGTGTATATGCTACCCCTGGGTGAGCTCATTAGGTGATACGATTTGGGTTTTCACTGCTGTGCAGATGATACCCACTATATATGTCCTTTGCCCATGAACACATGATGCAGTGGAAGTGCTTAACAACTGCCTGGCCGAGATCCTGGACTGGATGTCCTCCAACTGGCTATGACTTAATCCCAACAAGACAGAGATCCTGGTGATTGAGTCAGGTTGCAGGCATGAAGGGACTGTCTCCGGGGTGGCAACAGGACTGGTGCTGGGGACCACACAATTGATGGGTTGCTCTAGGGTGAAAAATATGGGTGTCTTCCTGGATGACGGGCTGAAACTTGATTCTCAGGTGTCATCCATCCTCCAAAGTCGTCTTTACCACTTAAGGAATGTCACCCAGATTAAACCGCTAGTTCCGCCTGAGGACCTGCCTTCACTAGTACATCTCTTTGTTGTATCCAGGCTTGATTACTGTAATGCTCTGTACTTTGAGGTCAGTGGAGGGACCCTTCACCAGCTGCTGCTGGTGCAGAATGCAGCGCCAGGTTACTGATGGGCCTGCCCAGGTCATGTCATGCGGCCCTGGTCCTGCGAGCTCTGCACTGGCTGCCTGTCAGGTGGAGGGTCATCTTCAAGGTGGGTTTGCTCACCTATGAGGCCCTATATGGTCTAGGCCCTGGCTATCTGGCTGATCTCCTCAGTCCTGCCACTTCAGCCCCCTCCCTCCGTGCCTCCACCAGGGGCCTCCTTGTGGTTCTGAGGGTGAGGTCAAAAATGTCCAGCCAACATGCATTTGAAGTCACTGGCCCGGCCCTCTGGAACTCGCTCCCCATCTCTCTTAGGGAGGCCCCAATAGTTGAGGCATTTAAGAGGTGTCTAAAGACTCACTTGTTTAAGCTCGCTTTCCTGGACTAACCAGAGCTTTTTTATGATTCTAGACTGTATGTATTTATTACACAAATTATAAAATCTGCTATTTTTAATTGTATTTATGCTTTTAGTTTGTTGATTATTTTGCTCCACCCTGTCTGTTTATTGTGTAAAGTGTCCAGAGCCTCCAGGATTGGGTGCCATATAAATAAATGCTACCTACCTACAGTACCTACCTTTAGCAGCTCACTGGGTGCAGTCTGCTGGAAATGAGAATGAAGTACAGAATGCTGCTGGATCAGATCTGACACAGATGTTGCCAGTGAACTTCAAAAATTTCCTTTGCATGTTGCTGTTTTGAGAGAAAACATACTGCCACCAATATCTTGGTCAGTATAAACCCCATGATGAATAACTGGATGCATGCAAACAAGTTAAATCCTGGCATGTTTCTTACTGATAATGCTAGAAACATGTTGAAAGTTTTCGGTGATGGGGGATATGACCATGTTTCCTGTTTTGCACACACTATAAATCTTATAGTGTGCAAACCCTAGATGGTAATAAAGTGATCTCTAATTCACTCAGCGCTGCATGAAAACTCGGTGGTAATTTTCATCATTCAGTAAAATTAAATGAGTACTTGAGCAATTCTCAAAAGGAAACTAATACTCCACAGCACCACTTAATCCAAGATGTCATGATCAGATGGAATTCAACATTTTATATGTAGGAACGGCTGCTAGAGCAGAAAATTGAACTCCACGTAATGGCAATTGAGCACGAGATTGGTGGTCGTATAACTCAAATGTAATGGGGTATAATGGAAGCTCATATTGATTTGTTAAGACCATTTGAAGAAGCAACAAAAGATGTGAGTGCTGAATTGCCTTCTCGGAGTCAGATTATATTCAAGACTCACATCTCGTTGCACAGGATAGAAGCATTCCACCAAAAAAAGGATGTCCCTCAAGAGGTCGCTTCTCTTGCAAATGTTTTCACTGAAGAACATCATAGGCATTTTGACAGTCTCTTTGAAGACAAAAAGTGTGTTCTTGCAACAATTCTTGGCAGCTCGTTTGAAAGTGTCTGTTCTTCCAAAGGAGGTCACAAGATCTTTTAAAAATGAATTAGTAAGGAAGACTCAGTGTGTTACAGACGCTATGCCTGTTAACATGGAAGGTCAGTTTGCTCATGGTAATTATTGTTACTCTCAAGAAAATGATCATGAAACTGATGTGGCGCTGGTTTTGGCAATGCACAGGCACAAGAAGATACCACTAAAGCTTTAACAACACCACAATCTGGGTATGATATGTTGGCTCGCATTAATCTTTTACAAGACACAGACTCATATGAAGAATCCATTTGTAGGCATGTTATTACTGCAGAGAATATTGTGGTTAGTTACTTGGGGGAACAAAAGCAACACTTAAAATCAGATCCTTAAAAATACTGGATGTCAAAAAAGATGGTATGACTTTCACTCACGCAAGTACTGTGGCTGTAAAGTATTTCGGCTGTCTTCCTATAAGTGTGCCATCTGAAAGAGTATTTAGTACTGCAGGTGATGTAGCACCACACAGGTCCAGCCTACAACCAAGCGATCACTGAAACTGTGACAAAAATGTAAAGGTGGCTTTCTGCGGGGGGGGGGAGCTTCACCACCTGCACCCACTTACTAAAATAACCAACTCTGAGGGGGAATCAACTCGGGGAGAAGGAAAGCCATAGTCTCCGTTTCGGTGATCGCTGGTTGTACCCTCGCCATATGTGGCCATGTTCTTTGGCTGAAAGGACGTGGTGGCAGGCCAGTGAACCCAGAGTAATATTGGAATGGGGGCGAAGTGAACTGTTTCATGTGCGAAAGTATTGCTGTTACTGAGATGTTAACTATGTGGATAACCCAACTTTGTTGAAATACCGCTTTCTGATGAAGATGAGCTCACAAACCAGAGAACCCAGGTAGTGTGTAAGTGAAGAATCAATAACCAGTTCTGAATCACAAGAGTACAATGCCCTTTTTAGAAGCTGTCTATTCTGGACAATGAGCTGGAAGCTAACCTAAAGTTAATGATAAAGAACAGTACCAATGTTCCTACCTAGAAGATCGTGAGCGACTAATGAAACCAGTGGTTCGACTCTGATATGATCCTCCAGGAAAGCCTGTGGGCTTCCATGAATAGTTTATAAGGTGTACATACAGTCAATTCCCTACCCCAAAAGTATTGCTGTGTCCTCTAATATAATAATCAAACCTTCATCAATATTCTAGGGGTCTCCTTTATAGAGTAACAGAGGCTGTTGAAAAATGTGTGAAGATGTTTATGTAAATGGATCATGCTTAAAGGTTTGTGAGGAAGTATTTTTTTCAGAGAGGGTGGTGGTGGATGAAACCACCTTCCTGAGAAGGTTGTGGTCTAAACCTGGGGAGAATTCAAGAATGCATGGGACAGACATAAGGCAATTTTGGTGTAGGAAAAATAGGCTGTTGGTTAACTAGGATCATTATCCGGTAGGTAGGAAATAGGCAGTCTAGGTGTTTAAACAGTCCATCTGCTGTCAAGTCTATGTTTCTATGTTTCTAAGACAGCAATGTAATTTCATATGGGTAACTGTCTAAAATAGTGTATGAAGGTGAGGTGTAAGTGTCGTGACAGTTAAATAACTGAGCTACTGAATAATTTACAAAGGTACATTTTTAGTGTTAGCATGCTATATTGTATAGTCATTTTATATTGTCTGATAATGTGTTTAATTAATATTGTAGTAAAGTGTTAATATAACTACTAGTTTGTTATAATGTTGCAACGCCAAGTTTTGCAAGAGAGTAGATGCTTGAGGGCTAACCTTGATCTGCCTCATTTATCTCACGTTCTCATCCCTGCCTCCTAACATTCTGTTTCCCCAGTACTTCACCACCACAGCCCATGTCCCGCATTGTGCCCAGGTTTCTGTACAGCCTTGTGTTTGATTTTGCCCACTTTTGCTGAAACTAAATTGCAAGTTACAGTGCACTTCTTCTGCTCCTTTAGGTATGGTGATGCATGCACAAGATGTGTTTTTGATGTGCCTTCACCATTTTTTTGTGTAACGAGAGTGTTTGGTGGTCCCAGTTCCCCCCACACCTAAATGGGGCGTGACTTGAGGAAGCAATGAAGCTCAGGAAGTTTTTGGTTAAAGTTTAAAGCGAGGCATAACCGGTTATAAATATGTATAGCCCTCATGAATACATTAGGTTGCTAGCGCCTAGGGGGTCAGTGTTTTCAGTGGTAGCAATAGAAGAAGTAAAGACAATAAATACTAATAAGGCAACATTCAACAGAGAACAGTTGTCTATGTCTGTGGGAAATAATGAATAAAATGTTTTACTGGCTGCACCAGAACTTGAAGTGGGGAACTGTGGACTGTTTGGAAAACTGTATTTCAGCATGTTTGGTTTGGCAGCCTATCAGGCGTGGTTTATCCTGGGACCTTGGGACTGTGCCAAAGTATTTGAGTGAAATTCAGGGACAACCTTGGTGCCTAAATTGTAGTCAATTAAGAGCTAAATTGCGTGGCAACTTGGGCGTAATCGATTGCTGGAACTTCCCTTTATTTAAGATGGACTGCTTGGGCTGTCAGTCCGGAGGTTTTCATCTCACATCTGGAGAAAAGCAGCGTGGATCTGCTGCTTTGCGGGAAGGCTCTCTTGCATCCTGCAATACTTGATTCCAGGGGATCAAATGAACTCAGAACTGCCAAGCACAGAGAGTGTCATTCTACAGCCTAAAGCTGAATCAGTCAGTCTAAACCATAAGTCAAAGATCTGTCCTTCTGTGACTCAATGTGGTAGGCTGTGTGGTGATGTTGCTTCAGGACTCCTGAGTGAAGTGGAGTCTGTTTCTGTAAGATTGTCTCCTGCCACACGCCAAGAGGGGGAGACTTACATGGGTTTCCTTCTGTTCTGGCCATCCAAACTGCTAACAGCATCAAAACAGCCAAGCTGCTAAGGTCATCCTCCAGCTCCTGTCCTATGCCAGCATCAGCCCCAAAAGCCTGTTCCTGCACCAGATCCAGCATTTACCTGGTGAGAGACCAGCCTTGGGGAGTCAGCCCCTGTGGAGAACCAGATTGCAGGTTGCTGTCACCTGTAGGAAGGTCCATGAAGTGGACGTGAGTCATGTTGGCCCCAGTCCCCACCAGAATCCTGGAAGGCCAGCAGGTCCATGGTGTCATCAGATGTCTCATCCATCTGTCTGGGTGCAGTGAGTACAAACAGGGTAGCCCCTGCAACAACCAAATAACTGTCTGGTGTAATCTGATTTGCCCTATAAATCCTAACTGGGTTTTAACTGTGTTTATAGGTCATCCAACCTGGGGTTACAAATATTCTACTGTTTGCAAGTATTTTCTTGTTGAATAACACCTTTCTCTCCATCAAGGGCCCCAACCAGCTGCAACGACGACCAATCCATGGCTGTGCTTCAGGCCTAGTATTCTATTCCCTCTGGGTGCCCAGAAACTGGTTGAACTAGTTAATTCAGGGACTAATGTGATCACTAATCAATGCTATTTGTTTAAATACAGGGCTGCAATAATTCAGTTTTATTCTCTCCCCTCCCTTGTTCAAGCCCCCTTAATAAATCAGATTTGCTGTTTATTGTTAATTGGGTTGTAACCATACTATTATCTAGTGTTCAGTTACTGGGTCATTCAAATGGGTACTGCAAAACTGCATTGTTGTTGCTAAAATTGTTCTTCAGTAGACACAGGGCATATCCCAGAAGTCCAGGCCCTGTGGGTAAGTGCAAGGTTGGTGAGCATATCATTAGGGCCAGTCATTACATGTGCCATTGTAATCTGAGTACTGTGTCCATAGGCAAACTGTGTGTTGGACCACTAGGTGGGGTTGAAGGAGGTCACAGCTTCCCAGAAGGCTGTACCAGCATTACTATTTACTCACATAAATGTTACTCTGGGTGGAGGCAACATTATTATAGTTGTACTCCTGATAAGGAGGCCACAGTACTTATTAATTCAGAACCCAGGCCCCTCATCCTGCAGTCAGGCAAGCAGGCAAGAGTAGTAGCCCTTGGTATAATGGCACCAGGGTTACAATCACTTACTTTGTTGCAGTGTAATTTATTATCTGGTTGACCCTGTGACCACCTGCCCACCATGGCTTCACACTCTATATCCCAGAGTCCCCTTGAGGTAGCCCTCTAATGATACAATTGACAGATTATGCTGTGGGGGATGTTTTTGTGCTGGCACCTCTGTTAACTGAATACTAATGTTACAGAGCTCATGATCTTGCTTATTCTACCGGTATCAATCGCACTGAGGTAGTGCGATAGGCACCAGTAGAATAAGTGTAATCATGTGATAGTATTCAGTTATTAGTATTGCACACACAGAAGTGCCCTGTGGAGCAGTCTGTCAGTCATGTTGTAAGACAACTGGCCTCGGAGGACTCTTGATATAGAGTGCGGAGCCATGATGGGCAGGTGGTCACAGGGTCAACTAGATAATAAATTACACTGCAAGCAAGTGATTTAAAAATTATTTAACACTGTGGATTGCTAAATTGAGACCTCAAGCCCTCTTAATATTTCTCCTGTGGATGCTGAGTATTCCTCTTTAATTAGAACTACCTGGTAGGCTAGGGTAGTGCTTTTGGTAGACCAGTGAACCAGTTTATTGTTTTTAATAAAAACTAGGGGTTTAGTTTAAGAGCCTCCAAATCCCACAACAGCCACTTACTGCATGATCCAGAGACAGTTAATCTACCTCTCAGTGCTTTAGCTCATTAAGCTGTAAAACTGGGTAATGGCTGAACCCAGTGAACCATCTCAACTAGGCTACACAGGATAAACCAAGCACAAAATAAAATATATGCTAAGATTAAAGCAAGAAAGCCAGTTATGAAACCCAGTGAGGGATCTGTGATTACACTCTCCAAGAACAAAGACCAGCATGGGAGAGACCTGTGTGATGGGGTGACAGCCCAGTTATTGTCCCCCCGCACCCTGCCAGCAGGAACAGACTATCTGACTGACATCATACCCTGGGTCACAGGCACTACCAGATGCTTTACTTGGTAAAGCATCTGATGGTGGCTACTCAGGGCTTGTTTTCAGTCAGCTGCCACTTGGGGGAGTGAGGGGTGCTGCTTGGGAAGACAGCGAAGGTCAGGTGACCAGTGTGTGCGAATGCTAGTGAGGAGGATGAGAATAACAGTGCTGCTGCCTCTTGTCAGATTGGATGGTGGTGGTGGGGGGGTATCCAAACTTGGACTAGGGCTGAGGGAACTGGAAACCAGAGGGGAGTGATCAGAGCATGATGGACTAAATGGAGCTTTCTGGGATAGGGAGTGGGTCTTGATTCAACCGATCGGAAGTTGAGCCACTTACACTGTCATGGGGGTGGGACTGAAGCTGTCCCTAACTCGGGACTCAGTTTGATTCCATCACCTACAGCACCCTACAGATGGGATAGGACCCACCAACTGTACCACCACCCAAGAAAGAGAGAAAGCTTAAGGGAAGGGAAGGGAAGGGAAGTGATACTTGTATGGCAGAGGGCTTCTCCCAGAAAAGATGGTCTCCTCTCAGTTTTTTTCTTGATTTTACTTGGTAGGGGGAGGTTGCAAAACTGAGGCTATGCAGTACTCGGATGCAGAACAGAACTGAATTCAGATTCATATTCCACATCTAACCAGGTTTTTAGGATTTGGAATTTAGTCTTATGTACTGAAATTCTTTCTAAACACTGAAAAAAGCTCAGAATCCAATGAATTTGGTTCCATTCAGTGGATTCTGAGCAACCCTAGTGTGAATCATAGGGGTCTCTGGAAAGGTATCTACCTGAGGATGGCTGGGAATGGTTTGGGGATGGGTGAAAGAGCAGTTCAGGGTGACCATGAGGACAAACAACTTAAAAAACAGCAGGACACAAGTTATAAACTAATTAATAATAACAAAATCAGCAAGACTCCAAACCAAAAATGTATATTGCAGGCTGAGCATGCAATATGTAGCAGAACACACACACACACACACACACACACACACACACACACACTCACTTCAAGCAAGCACAAATGACCAAGAAAACAGTACCACTAACAACATTTTTTCTACTGTACTTTCAGCGATCATATACATCAACTGGATCTAGAATACTCTCCAAAATTTAAACTGCACACAGCACCTTTAAATGGCCACGTGAATTCAGAATCAGCTTAAAGATCAAATGCACACATATTTCATAAAAAGCTTGAATTTGCTTGAATTCATGTCCCTGTTAGTGTTTCCTAAAAATATCATGCTGTTTGGTTTTGTTGTTTTCTTTAAAGTGAATTTCCGACCTATCTGAGAGCAGCTACCACTCACACATAGTTGTAGCTGCCCTCATCGGCAGTTATTCTAGCCTTGTTGTAATGAAAAACAGCAGCCCACACCTATAATAAACATTAATGAAGGGAACTGCTCGACTAACAAGGGCCATGTTAGTTGAGCAGTTCCCTTCATTAATTGCCAAGTGATCATTTTGTAGCTTAAAAACGAATTACAAATCAAGCACCATTCTTTTTAATGGGGTGCACCCCCATGCTCTCCCTGACCACACGTCATTATGTGCTTGAGCGCAGGGAGTGGTGGCTGAACACAGACATTCTGAATAGAGAGGGATTTCAGTATCTACAGTAAAGTTACAAGCAATATTATTAAGGTACGGGCTGCTGTTTTTCATTACAACAAGGCTAGAATAACTGCCGATGAGGGCAGCTATCACTATGTGTGGGTGGTAGCTTTACATCAGAAATTTCCTTTAAATCAGCATCTGTTAATGTGCCTGCAGTAACTGGAAACAGTGAGAAGTTTCTGTCCCTGTTAGTGAGCAATGATATCATATCTGTCCAGCCTGTTGCTTCAGCAATTAAATCCCTGACTCACTGAATAAGCTGTTGCAGTTCCTAGTTAAAGCAGTCTGTAGAGCTAATTGTTTTCCCTAAGAGTTTGTTACTAACCATCTGGCTTGCATTTAGAGAGATATGCTTAACATCTATCTTTCTGTTCTCATAAAAAGTTGATTATTTGGGGTTCAGTGCTGAATTTTAGTGGTATGATTGAATGCATGTGAGAAATTACCTTGTCTGTATCACAGATGTCAGTTCTCTGTCATCAAAACTCTGTATTCTATTCTGGCTATATAAGACAGGGTTGTTTAATGGATATAAAATAAATCTGCATTCTGTTAATTCATAGAAGCAGTGTGTCTTTGATGTAGTCTCAATAAATAGGTTCATGTGAGAACAATTTTGTTTTTATGTCAGATTGACAAACATGTGTCTGCACACTGCTGTTTCAGAAACATGTACAGTACTGTATGGACTCATAAAATTTAGTTCTTTATGGGGTTCTGTGTGAAAATACACCATGTATGTGTATAACTAGAAATACTATATGGCATCCTGATGTTCCTGTCTTCTGCTTCTCAGTTGAGGCTGCTGTACCCTGCTTCCCTCTGTCCCCCACCACCACAGTCAGGGCCAATGCACACTGTTGCCCCCTTTTCATGCCTCCACAGACAGGACTGCTGTGGTCTGCTAAGCCCTAGATTCCCAGAGACTCTGCCTTCATAGTTTGGGCTGCTGCACCATGCTGTCCCATGCCACCAATGGTGGGGCTTTTGCTGCACCCTGCTACCCACTTCCATTGCCACAAATGGGCAGGGCTGCTGCACCATGTACTCCATCACGCAGTCAAGGCTGCTGTACTCTGATTCCCCACTGTATCCTGCATCACAGTCAAGGCTTCTGCACCATGCTGTCTTCTGTCCCTTGACACCACTGTGTCCTGATGCACCATATGGCCTCTTTCCTCACAGTTAGAGTTGTTACACCATGCTGATCCCTGCCACTAGAGTCATATCCTTTGGTACACTGCCTAAAACTACCCAATAGAAAATACAAAAAATACTTTCAATCTTGTGTTATAGGGTGGGAAACAGAGAGTAGCAGGGTGCAGAAGCCTAAACTATTTGTGCAGGAGGCAGCAGGGTGCAGCAGCCTTGACTGTGTGGAGAAGACAGTGGGCAGTGGGTTGCAGCAGCCTCATATGAGGGCAGGAGACAGGGGGCTTTTGGGGCAGGGGAAAGGGGGGAGCAGAGAGCTGCTGATTCAACTGTCAGGCAGGAGACAGGGACATCAGAATGCCATATAGTATTTCTAGTTATACACATATATGATGTATTTTCACACAGAAACCCTCAAAGAAATACATTTTATAAGTTCATACAGTACATGTTCCTGAAATAGCAGAGTGTGGCAGACACAGGTTTGTCAATCTGACATGAAAACAACATTGTTATCAAAAGAACATATTTATTGAGGCTACATCAAAGACACACTGCTTCTATGAATTAATGGAATGTAGATTTATTTTATATCCATTAAACAACCCTGTCTTATATAGCCAGAGTAGAATGCAGAGTTTTGATGACTGAGAACTGACATCTGTGATACAGACAAGGTAATTTTTCACAGACATTCATTCATACCACTTCAGTTCAGCACTGAACACCAAATGATCATTTTTTATGAGAACAGCATGATTTTAAGCTAATCTGTCTAAACACAAATCAGATGGGTTAGTAACAAACTTTGAGTGAAAACAATTAGCTCTTCAGACTTCTCTAACTAGGAACTGCAACAGCTTATTCAGTCAATCAGGGGCTTAACTGGTGAAGCAGCAGGTTTGACAGAGATGATGTCATTCCTCACTGACTGGACAGAAACATCTTCACTGTTTCTTCACGATTTTCAGTTACTGTGGAGCACATTAACAGATGCTGATTTAAAGAAAACCACAAAACCAAACAGCATGATATTTCCAGAAACATTAATCGTGACACAAGGATGTGAACTCAAGCGAGTTCAAGCTTTTTATGAAACATGTGCATTTGCTCTTTAAGGCATGCTCTTCAGAAACAGAAAATAACACCAAGGAAATTTAGGCAGGAATTACTCCACAAGTATACACTAAAGAGATATTTTCACAATCAACAATAAAAAAAAGTACAATTATCCCAGCGTTTTATACTAGTTAATGTATTTACAAATGCAAATGTTTTAATCAAATACAATATAAAATGCACAAAGCACAGCCCCCCAACACAGACACACACACACGTTCACACACTCAAGAGAGCTGCAATTTTTTTTATTAATCTGCAGGTTACTGCAGATTTTGTAAAACAAAAAATGCAGCAAAAATCAAGGATTCAACAAGTAAAGCTCCAGCAGTTAATAAATAACACAGAGTAAGCAAACAAACAAAAAAAAATTGAGCAAGCTTTAAGTGTTCAAGATGAGAGACTCTGCATACCAGATTCCATTTGTAAAGGCTTTTGTTTTATACAGGTATATCTACAACTTGAGAATCCCAGCTAATACATGCAAAAACTCTTCCAGTAGTTTCTTAGTAACTGCTTCAGAAGTCAAAACACAGAGGAGGTTTAGGAAGTTGAACTCGTCACATGCCTCTCATGAAAAATGCCCCCAAAGGATTTTTGGAATTCACAGACATCTTTTGAAATGTGCTGTCGAAAGGATTTAGGGAGTTGTAGCTCTTCTTATGAGTAGATATTTAAAGTGACAGAATTATTTAAAAGGCATAGCACAAAAGGTTAGTAAAAAACACATTTAGTCTAATAACATTTCTACTACAACACTTGGTCTTATATTTGTTTGGCCTAAAATATGTTTTATCTAACATGGTGGCTAATGACTAAAAGTTAGCCTCATTTATCTCTCAACTGCCTTGTACCACGCATACCATGCCATTGCCGGTAGGTGTCGAGGTTATTTTCACCACTTGTTGTTTTAGGCAAAATGTCATTAGGCCAAATGGATTAGGTGAAATGACATTAGGCTAAATGTCTTTTAAAGGTCAGTTTTACATACTTCCTTATACATAACAAAAAAATAAATGGGGGTGGGGCAAAGGATGAAGATAGGAGGGCCTTCTCAAGGAACCCACTTTTAAACCACTTTTTTACCCACAACTTTCAAAGTGAGTCATCTAGTTGCCACTGAGCTCTTGCAGGAGCAGCACGGGAATCTTTATTCAGCTCCCCTTCCTGTTTATTATAATAAAGTGGAAGTAAAAATGCATGTTCGTGTTTGGCAGAGGCAGGCTGGCAGCTGTGCATTTATCTTACAATACATAATTTCCACTGAAGAAAAAAGGGCCAGCCTGCCCCATAACATACAAATACATCTCTGTACCAGTACAAATGGTATCTCTATACTAGTTTAGAACATTTAATTTTTAAAGTATGCAATTTTTTTAAATATACCTACCCACCCTTTATCCTCCAGTGCTCACCTTGCAGCCTTCTCTCTCGTTCTTCACTCTGATAGTGCAAATTTGGTATCATAATTTTTTACATATGGGATTTTTGGCATATTTTAGATTGCTCCCCCTCCCCCATCTGTCTGCCCACACACCCACCTGCCTCCCTGAGGGCACTGCTGAAATAGTGCATGCTCACTCACAGTCCTTAGAATAGGTAGCAAGGACAGGGAAACACAATGTGTTTAATCATGCAGTAAATTCTCAGTGCAGGCAGTGAGGACGATGAAACCTCAACAGAGATCTATCAGAAGCCGCAACTAGGGAAAAACACATAAAAGCTAAAAATAAAACAAGAAAAGTCACTCCTGGTCCTCAGAGAGCACCAAAATTTGACAGCAGAAAAGATCCCCAAATTACAACAACGGACTACACTGTTGTATTAAAAGAGGGAAACAAATAAAACTACACAGATAAGGACATATATTCAAAAACTCTCATAACACAGTGCAAATGTTGGCACTGTGCCTGCACTTGCACTCACCCCTGCTGCTGTTATATTCAGCCGCATAGTAAGCAGTGCTATCCAACTGAATATCATGTGGGGACAGCATTAAGTGTGGCTGCACTGCCCTGGCACTGACCTGGGCTGTATATAACTGACAGGGAATAGCACCACCCAACATGTAATAGCACCAAGATCCCTGTGAGCTATATTCAGCCCAAACATACAAATGAGCCCATTGGGCATGCAAGGCACTAAGGGGCTATTTGCATGCCCACTATGGGCTCATTTCCATGGGGTGCAGTAGCCACTTATCACCATTGCCACAGAGGAAATGTAAGCCCTGATGGTCCAGTGTGCCCCCCCCAGTCACCCATTCTAACATATAAAATGAATCCCTGGTGTCCAGTGGTACACTCCACTCCCCCAATCACCTGTTCTAACACATAATAATCAAGGCCACTGATTTACGGTGATTGACATAATGAAATTCCGTTTTCAAGACTTCAGGTTCCAGAATTGCACTGGTGATTGGTACTCTAATTTCCAGATTTTACCGGGATTCTGCTATCATTTTTTTAGTATGTGCATAAATAATCAGAATTAAAGAAGGTTTAATACGCAGAGCATTAAATAAAGCAAATTGAAAATAGTACAAGAAGGAATTAAAAGAAAAACATAAGCTTTGTAGATTTACTGATCTGATATAAAATGCCAGATTCCAAGAACTCTTTGTTTTTACTGGTCTTTAGGCAGCCCTAATTCTGGAATTTTACTGGATTTTCCAGTAAAAAGTGAAAAACAGTGGCCTTGATAATAACCATCCATATTTTTTTTGCTGATATATTTCCATGTATAAAACATATCTTGATTTTTTTTCCTTTTGATTACAAATTTGTATATATATATATATATATATATATATATATATATATATATATATATATATATACTGTATATATATATATATATATATATATATATATATATATATATATATACACACAAATAGATGCACCCAAAAGTGAGAAAAAAAAAAATAAAGTTCTTATATGAATCCCCCCCTACCCTTTATAATCCATTGTGCATATTTGCAATATTGCTTAAGATTATACATTAGAATAGATTTAATAGTCCTGTGCATTGGTACCACTTTTATATGCTTATACTGCTTGATCCTATACAGTCTAAACACACTAAAAATATGTATTTACATATGTACCTAATGTTTCATGGCTTCAAACTTATCCTTAAATGGTTGCCATATTTTCTCATATTTATTCATCTGTTTCATAGAGATATAATGTACCCTTTCCAAATTATGTATATTTGAAATCGCAATTAGCTAATTTCTAAAATGAGGAGGATCAAAGTCCTTCCATTTTTAAAGTATCTGTTTATAGGCTTGGATCAAACTGACATTCACCAAAATTTGTTTAGATGTCATAACATATTATAAGGAAAGCCAATCCTCAGTAACGTCCATATAGAGTTCTTCACTAATAATATATTTATAGCCTGTGATATAAATGTTAGGATCCTTTCCCACCATTAATTCAATTTTGGGCAGTGAGTTAGCACATGTTCCAGTGTTGCATTATCTGACTGGCATCTGTGGCAAAAAGCAGAAATGGTATTAATCATATTCAAAAAATGGGGAGTATAATATGTTCTAAGCAAAATATTAAATAGAATCTGTTGCATTCTGATAGATTTTAACCCCCATAATAACCATCCCTGGTATACAATGGCTCCCTCACCACCCCCGATCGCTCCTCCGATTATGAGGACATCCCTGGTGGTCTAGTTCTCCTCCAACCCTTTTGATCACTCCTCCGAGTGTTGTTATGAATGTAAATGTTGTTTGTAATCCTCCCTGATGCCCAGTGCCCCCACCCCACCCCCTGGCATCTGCCTTACCACACACCAAACCAGTGATCTGGGCTCGGGAGAGAGCCCGGGGAGCCGGTGGGTGGAGGGTTGACTGGGTAGGAGAGGACTGAGTGATCAATGGACTGCTCTATTCTCCTGGGAAGGAGGGGGGTCCAGGTCCCATGATGCGAGTGTCACCCAGTGGAGACTGGGCACACTGCGACTGGGGATAAGAAACAGGGGACAGCATCAGGTGGCCTTCCTGTTGGCATGGGCAGGAGCGCACATGTCATGCGCTGGATGACATTGCACATCCTGCACTGGGGGGGACAGGAGAACAAAAGAGAAATACCCCAGCTGCCAGGTGAGGTGACGGTGGAGCTTCAGTGGCTGAGCCCACATGCCCAGTGCTGGCCCTGACTTGACTCTCCGTGATCCCCATCTCCTCCTGTAGGGCTTGCAGGAGAGGAGGGACCCAGCACCCGATTCCTTGGTTGGGGAAGGGTTCAGGCGGGTGGTGGAGGCGAGGCCGAGTGAGTCTGCCCAGAGATGCTATGGTCAGTTGGAGCAGAAAGAGAATTAAAAAATAAAAGAATGGGTGATGGGAATGAGGGGCACCACTAGACACCAGGGATTGATGTGTAACAACTAGGTGGTGCTACTCCAAAGGCTACTGACCCTACCTGTCTTCCTAACAACAGGCTGAGGGGCCTGGGTTCGAAACTGACAAGTACCGGAATTTCCCTACCCTCAGTAAACACAATATTTTGGTGTCTCCACCCAAATTAGTAATTACGTGGGTCTCTGCCTAGACTGGTATAGCCCTCTGGGAAGCTATAACCACTCACAATCCCACCTAGTAACCAATTATCTGGACATAGACAATGACCCTTAGCAGCATTCAGTCGACAGTTTTCAAATAACATTATTAATGTGCTCACAGTTTTCCCACTTACCAGCAGGGTCTTTGATCCTGGTGTACGCCCTGCAACCCCCTGTGAAAACAGTTTTGCAATGTAGCATGCACTTTTAACACATTCTGTAAAGAGTTTATCACTTTAAGCCAGGTAATAATATGATCACAAGCTAGGTGCAAAGCAACATAAATCAGATTTATTAAGGGGACATGAACAGGGAAGGGAAACAAATCTAGACAAATGATTACTGTTCTGACATACCAGATTAATAAACACAATTAATTTACTCTATGTCACAAACAGTCCCTTAGCTACTGGGTACCCAGGATCTATGCTGGTTGGCCAGAATCATTGCCCAGGGTTGCAGCTGACATTGGAACCCTTGAAGAAGATGATTATTAAGTTAAGCAAGGCAAAACAAATTATTTCGTATCCACGGCTGGCTGGCCTAGTCTATGTGAAACCATAGAAACTAAACTGTGAACAATTTAGTTTTAATTTAGTTTAGTTTATTGTAGGAAAACTCCATTGAGCAGGCTCATTCACAAGGAGGTCCTATACGCATAACAGCAATTTACAGAAGGACATGTACAACAGGTAAGGAATATACATAATCGATAATAGGACAGAGAACATAGTAACAACTTATATTAAAGTACAAATAAAATGAGGGAACAGTATTGCCAGATTGTATACATATCACGTACTGAAGAGCATAACAACATCTGAAATATGCAAGCAGTATGGCAGCTTGGCATGATACATGATACAAGCATATATTGATCCTGGCAAGCTAAAATGCGTAGTTAAACACAGTGACTCGGATAAGGGTGGAAGGGAGTAAGGGGTGAGAAGAGGAAGTAGGGAAAGTAGATAGGATGGAGGCCATTCATAAGGAAGGCAGAAATTATCGATAAGGATGGGTGAAGCTGGGAGGTGAGAGAAGAGAGGGTGTGGGTGGAATATGTGGCAGGGGAGTTTACAAGATAATGAAGACAGGAAGGGAACAGGGTAGAGAGGGGGTGAGGAAGAGGGTCAGGAAGTGGGAGAAGAGCACCATTTGGGAGAGTATTAATGACAATTACATGTGGCTTTGAGCTTACTGGCTATCAAGGCTTCAAAAAAGTTAATCAAGACAACACCAGTGAGTTTGAGGATGGATTGAAAGTAATTCCAGGTGGTGGGTAGAGCATGGGAAATGGCCATTTTACCAAAGTTCGTGCATGTCTAAGGAATGTCAAGGAGGATGAAATCAGTCTTCCTAAAAGAGTATGCTAACAGAGATGTGGATAAGGGACAAAATGTACCTGGAAGTTTAACAGCATTTTTAGTGTCCATGTACTGAGATGAGTCAAGCATCTTGTAGCCAAGGAGGTCCACCCTGCTGCAGTATACAAATCACAATAATGTGTTCGAGGGGGGCCTTTGTGATGAACCGCAAAGGCGGTGGTACAAGACATCCAATTTATTTAAGTTTGAAGCAGAGGTACAGCCATAAATGATGTTGCCAAAGTCAAGGAGTGGTAGGAGCGTGGCTTGTACAAACTTTGCTCTAGCAGCTGATGGGAAGAGAAACTTGTCACGGAAAAAGAACCCAAGTCTGGTTTTGAGCTTGCTGGTAAGATTATTGATGTGATTGTTGAAGGTAAGTTTGCTGTCATGCCATATGCCAGTATATTTGAATTTATCTACCACCTCTAAAGATTTGCCTAGGGTGGTGACAATATGAAGGATTAGTTTAGGTTGCGTCTGAGTTGGTGGGGAATTGTTAGGGTTGAAAAACATGGTTTTAGTCTTTTTTGCATTTAGTAGTAGCTTGGCATTAGTGAGGTTTTGTTTCAGCTTGATGAAGTTGTCTTGGAGTTGATTGCAGACTTCGGGCAACGTTGGTTAAGAAATATACAAGACAGTGTCGTCTGCAAAGAAGTGCAGTTAAGAACTGAAAATGTTAGAATTACTGGGTGTTGATATATCTAGAGAGAGAAGAGGATGGGGTCTAGGATGGTCTCTTGGTCCCTGCAGGACTCCACGTGAGATAGGTGGGGATCAGAGAGTAGGCCATCAGTCTTGACTTTTTGTACATGCCCAGATAGGTGGCTGGCTAACCATTGCACTGACGTTGTCGATACTCCAACATTTTTGAGGCTATGAAGGACAAGATTGTGATCCACACTATCAAACACCTTGCTGAGGTCCAGGAAGACAGTGCTAGTGACCAGTTTGGAGTCATGAGCAGTAATCTAGTCATTAGTGGCTTTGGCAAGCGCAACAATTGTACTGTGTATTTTCCTAAATCCAGATTGATCAGGGCTGAGAAGAGAATATTTTTCATTGTACACTTTCAGTTGGTTAAAAAGTAACCATTCGAGGATTTTGTAGAGGATAGGAAGGATTGAAATGGGCCTATAATTATTCACATTGCATGAGTCCCCAGATTTAAACAGCGGAAGAACATGGGCAGATTTCCAACAAGATGATACAGTTGCAGAAGCTATCGACAGTTTGAAGATATGAAATGTCGGGGCTGCAAGGTAGTGATGGCCCAGTTTGGGGAAGAATGGCTCAGTACCATCCACACCGCCAATCTTTTTTGTATCCAGTTTTTTAAGGTAATCTTCTAAGTCCTTGAAGGACACAGGCCTGAGGTGGAAGGTGTGAGAAGAGCAGGGGGTGGGGGAGGAACTGGGGTCAGAAAGGGGACTGCTTAGCCTCGCGTAGGGTGAGGAGCCAAAAGCAAGCCCCACTGTGGAGAAGTGGGTATTCAGTTCTTCTAAAATTCATGAGGGTTCTTCAGTTGAGACTCCATTAGCATGGATTTTGGCAGGAATTGAGGGAGCAGATTTTTATCCTTCAATAGCCTTAATGGTCTGCCATGTCAGCGCAGAGTTTCCTTTGGCTTTTTCCAGGGACGCAGTGTAAATATTGGATTTGGTAGTGTGTACACGTTTGATGCACTTGATCCTTGCAGCACAATAGGTATTCCAGTCAAATGGGGACTTGATGCACCTTGAACAGTTCCAAAGCTTATCACGGTTGGAAAGTGTTGCTTTGAGGTCAGACGTAAACCAAGGGTTGGATGACTTGCAAACTCTGGTTCATATGAATGGGGCATGTTTGTTAGCCAGCCATGTTATCTGATTGTTAAATATCTTGACAGCCTTGTCTATAGACTGTGTAGATAGAGGCTTTGCCAGTTCATACTGCTCAAGTCAGACAGGTAGTGATTAGGATTGAATTTATGGAATGAATGCTTTGTGATGAATCTGGCTGAAGGTGGAACCGCTGATATGTGCTTTTACACGGACCACTATCCCGTGGTCATGTAGGTCATTGTGGAACACTGCAGTGTGCAGGATTTTATGTGGGTGGTTTGCCATGAATACATCTTGGATGGAGCTATTTGCACAGTTTTTAGAGTTTGCCCATGTAGTTTCAGTGATAAGTTGAGTCAGACCAAGCTCATTACAAAGGTCTTTGAGATTGTTAGATTTAGGGGATAACTAGTCCATATTTAAGTTCCCAAGGATGATGGTTTCATTATTGTTTTGGTAGACAAGGGAGCTTAGTGTTTGCAATATATCGTAAACTCAGCAGGGGGCCAGTAACAGCCAAGGATGTTAATAGACTGATAAGGGTAAGTTTATTTTTATGGAGACAAACTTGAATTCTTTGGGCTTGGTAATGCTAATTATGAGCTTGATGTAGATGACCACTCCTCCTCCTCCCTGGACTTTGTATCAGCCCTAAATGATTTGCAGTTGTGAAGTGTGATTTGTTGATCCGGGATGGCTTGTTTAAGCCTGGATTCAGAAATAAAAATTATGTCTGGGGTAGTATGGGTGGCCCATACTTGCAGTTGGTCGAGCTTATAAATAAGGCTCCTAATGTTGATAGACATTATTTTTAGGCCCGAGGAGGATGCCAAATCTGAGGGAGATTCAAGTGAGGTATGGGCGCCAGGGTTTACCTCGACATTTCCTGAGCACAGCAGAAGGAGCATAATTAGTTTTAAGGAGCACCACATCATGTAGCATAATTTCTTCCTTTGATAGTGACTGAGGCATGGTGGTTAAGACAGGGGCTTCGAGGGGGTGAAAGTGAGTCAGGGGTGATAGTGAATGGAGAGCAGGCTGAGTGCTTTAATGAGCATAAGGACCGCTGGAATGCCATGGGAGAGAGAGGAGGGGGTGGGGTGACTAGGGGGAATAGAATGTATCTCCTGTTCATGGAGCAAAAACCTGAATTAATTTGGAGTTACAAGGGAGGACAGTTGTGAAACATAAGTGGGGAGGGGATCAAATGTAAAATTGGCTTGCCTCGAGAGAGCAGGTGGATGCATGTAGTTTAGAGGAAGAACAGTTATTGCCAGTAGGATTAATAATTTAGGCAGCATGCTGCAAGATACAGGAGTAGTGAGAACAAGAAGAGAAAGTAAGTACATGAGATAGCACAGAGCGGAGAAGAGAGCCACTTGGGTAGGAAAGAAGGAAGGAGAAAAATAACAAGCCTCTTAAGTCAGAGAAGGCTGACAGCTCGAAGTATGGATGGCCCTTTGAGACACGGTCAGATAAGTTAGAAAGTCCCTTAAGAATACATTCTGAAGGCCTTCTACTACTGTATATGACAATAAGACCTAGGTAATACAAAAACTGCAAGAGGTTAAAAAAAAAAGAAAGAAAGGAAAGGAAGCATAGGGCAGGGGACAATGAGAGAGGTAGTGTGCTAAAAGTGCAGAGCACTACTGTATTTAATAGAGGCCAGGATCGAGCAGGGTGTGTGGGACAAACTATGTAGAAAAAGCAGCTGAGCCGTGCTGAATAAAATAAGCAGAGAGCACCTGTGAGTGCAGTCCAATCGGGAGCAGTCAAAAAAATTAGCTAGAGCCAATAGCGGGATGGAGCGGGGAGTGCTTGGGTAATGCTATCATAGACAAATAGTCCTGGGTTCAAGAAGACATTCTGTACTTGCGCAGCAGCTTGGGCAGCCGGGCAGGTGGAGTGGAGGAGCAGGCATGGCCACCAGCAAGTTCCTCGGCTGGTGCGGCTGTTTCTGGAACCTGATCAGGGGCTACCTGTAAGGAAAAAAGGGAATTGAGGATAAGAAAAGTACTTGAGCAGCCAGGGGCCAAAATGATGGGAATGATTGAAACAGAGACAATGGAGGAGGGAGATAGCAGTTTTGGGTGGGGGTGGCTAGAGAGCAGTTAGGGAGGGGGATGTCTGGTCAGCGGCACCAGGGGGGTAGGGATTATTTTAACAAATTATGCACAAGAAAAGAAGAATTGGGGGAGTTGAAATCATAGGGAAATTAAGGTGCCTGTTGCAGGGAGCTACCCTGAATTTACTCATTGTACCAATCGATTCAGAATGGCCTGGTGAAATGAAGACCTGATGCTGGAAGCTGCTGCACATGGGGAAACTGAGCCATCACAACTCACCTCCACTTCACAGCCTTTCCCTGAAAATGGCCGCAACCTGCAATGACTTTCTGAGCAGGGGCTGGATCACAGAAGATGGTCTCTTGCCAGTAACACTGGAGCTGGCACAAGAACAGGTGGCATGGGCCGGGATGGATCTGGGCCCAAATTCAACAGAGTGTCTCTGGCAAAGTTCAGTTTATTTGCTGATGACCCCTCCAGCTGGTAGACAGTTTGGTCACTGGTAAAGGCAGGCTCCTCTCTGGCAAACAGGAATGCCTGGATGGTAGGCCTTGACCCGCAATAAACATTCAGCACATTTACTTCTGGAATCATCAAACTCTCCAATTCCTCCTTTGGCTCCTGGCCAGTTCGCAATGTCAGCTGATTTGCTGAGCAAACCTCTTACCATGCAGTCAGGTGGTTTCTGGCAATCGATTCCCACTTTGGGATCCAGGATGCACACCAGTAAAACTAGGCCTCTCACAGGCCGAATCTCTGCAGAGCCTGCAAGCTCCTTGGTTGTTTGAGCTGGAGTCTTCACAGATCTCAGACTGCTACCAACAGGTCTGCCAACCAATCTTCTTGGAGTTTTAACAGTCCCTCTTACATAAAGGGAAATTCCTTAAACGTTGATTGGTTGCCCAAGCTGTTCGCAACAGTTCTAGTCCTCTTATTGGTTAGATTTTGGGCACCCAAACTTTGTCCCTGTTTATCTTTCACAAGTCCTTAGTACTGTCTCAAGAGTCTCTGGCTGAAATCTCAATTGGCAAGAAAGCTGACAAGATAGTGGCTGCAGATAGAGTCTGTACAATTTATGCAGTCTCACAAGTTCAAAGTTCTGGTGCAGTCAGGATAAAAGTTATATATTTACAGTTTTTCCACACACACATGTAGCCCCAACAGTATTCTTTTAAATGAACCTGCTCTTGTTTAATTATTCCCTCTACCTTTTCTGTAGCTACGACCAAAATACTGCCCCCACAGGTGGCAGGCGGCAGCTCATGAATATTGAGGACTGTTACATATTCATAACCCCCCGAAAATGCTCTCACCCAAACTCATTTTAAAATCGCTACTGAGGCTTTTCTTTAGCCTCCTTGAGGTCTCCGGTCCCCATTAAACTTAGGAGGGGCACCGGGACCACTGGCTAGCTCCCCAAATGACCTCAAAACTGGAAGTCTGTACATAAATGCGCTACTTGCATATGCATGGTCGTCAGCTCTTTAGAAAGTATGCCGGTGACTTGAGGGTTAAACTTAAGCCCAAAATGGGCAGCAATAATAAAATGGGCTGCACAAGAAAACTTCTGGAAAGCACCAGGGCACCACAAACATTTGGGCTGGTGCAAAGCAGGAACATGACACCAGTGGCAAGCAGGAGGAAAATGGGAGATATGAGGGGGACATGAGGGCAATTAAGGTAAGCCCTGGAGGAGGGGTTACAGATGTAATGTGTTAGAACGGGTGATCAGGAGCAAGTGGCTGCAGTACAGCTGACCTGTGTAGGGGGTGGGGAAGCGGGCTTAGTGCCTAGTTAAGGGGTGGTTTGCAGTGACAGTAAACAGTGCCACTTGGAGCTGTTTACACCACCTCAAACCTTTGAATATACTGCTGCCCTGGTTTGAATGAGGGGAACACTCCATTTGCATAGGTGCAGTGGTACTTTAGCATTTTGGTACTGCTGGGTTTGCGGGGCACTCCGGAAGCTTCTGAATATTACCTGACTGGGACCCCTCACACAAATCCGGGTTAGTGCATGTGCTAACCTTTGAATATCAGGCCCATGGTCTGCCAGTCCCTCCCAGTCCACAGGGTAGGCGGTAGGAATGTGTAACAGCATGACACAAAATCACCACTCCCTCTAGCGTCAGCTAGTGGAAGAACTATTTTATTTCTAAATTTAAACCTTTTTTGTACAAGACAAAAAAAGCCATTAAAGAATACAGTGTGTGACAAGATTTCATGGTGAGAATTAATGGATTTGTTAATTTTAATGGAAAGTAATGATATTTTAATTAGGGCTATGCTATACAAATAGCTTTTGGAACAAATACCCCTGAGTATGCCAGTATTTGGGTTGCTAAGCCGAAACCCAAATACCGGCATATTTCTGGCCAGTATCTGTTTGCTTCAAAGAGCTCACAATCATTGGTGGCAGTGTGAGCATGATCCTCCTCCCCAGTTCAAGGAGCGAGCAAGGAGTTACGCAGCACAACAGAGGTCAGGAGGTTACACAGACAAGGAGCAGCATCCCATTGGAAGTGTCGGCACCGGTGGCAATGGCATATGGAGCTACACCCCCACCATGCCAATCAGTGGCCAATACACATTTGGAGCCCTCCCTACAATACTCATGACTGGTACTGAAGTCCCATGGTCATGTGACCAGTGGTGCAGTCACATCAGTGAGTGCAGAGCAAACTGTTCATTTGGATGCTGGCAGGCTTGGTGCACTGCTCACTGCTGAGAAACAGTCTCTCATCGTCAGTCAATGGTGCAGAGTAAGGGGACCTTTCACAAAGAAGAAAAAGGAAATCTTAATTAAAACAAAAAGCACTGCAGCTGAACTAAAAAGATCATTGGACTGGAGGAGCACATGAGAAGAACAGAAAAAATGAGGAGAGTGGGGCAGAGAGTGAGGTGGGGAGGGTGGCAGAGAAGGTTGCCCTGCAAGTAGTCCCAGCAGGGGCTGAGGTCGGGAGTAGTAGGACAGGCTTAGGCTGTAGAAGGAATCAGGCAGAAAATAATCATACAAAACAAAAATAAGTAATGGAAAGGAAATTAGGAAAAGCCTTTTTCTTGCCCACTGTGGTCATTTAAAAAATTAAGTTTGGGGCACTGTGGAGGTTCAGAGCTACCTTGAGTGTCTTGCCCAGTGCAGCAATTTAAAAATTATGTTTCAGGCACCATAGTGGTGCAGAGGGTCAGCTACCCTGTGTGTCCTGCCCAGTGTGACCATTTAAAAAATTCAGTTTCAGGCACCATAGTGGTGCAGAGGGTCAGCGTTACCTTGTGCATGTTGCCAGTGTCACCATTTAAAAAATTCAGTTTGGGGACTGTAGTGGTGAAGAGGGATAAAGTTACCTTGCGCATTCTGCCCATTGTGACCACTGCAAAAGATTCACTTTCAAGCACCTTAGTGATGCAGAGGGTCAGAGTTACCTTGTGTGTTCTGCCCAGTGTAACCATTTAAAAAATTAAGTTTTAGCCACTGTAGTGGTGCAGGGGGTCAGACTTACTCATGCATTCTGCCCAGTGTGGCCATTTAAAAAATTCAGTTTAGACACCGTAGTGGTGCAGAGTGTCAAAGTTACCTTGTGAGTCTTGCCCAGTGTGACCATTTTAAACAAACTCTGGCCAGAGCCCAAACATCTGCAGCCACACTCACCAAGTTCACAGCAAAAGAGTCCACTGTGCCCAAGATGGCCATGGTGTAGTCACGCACTTGCAACTACTAGTGCATGTTCACAACAGATTGGTGGCCACCTTGAGCACAGCGGGTGACTGGCAAATGAAATAGTGTGCCCACTTTGGGGGAGGGGGGAATGAGTGGACTGTTTTGGAATTGTGGAACGATCATACTGCAGCTCCAAAACTGAACTGCTCTTCAGTGTCAATCCGGTGGCTCGGTTTCAGAGCTACCGCAGGATGACTGCAGGCTCCTCCCATTGCAGCCATAAAAAAATCAAGTCTTGTTATTCAATGCTAGGCACTGTAGCTCTGTGTTTGTTTCCAAGTGTCGTCATTTAAAATATACTTATCACCTTACCATGAGCAAAAGAACAAATGATGGTTCAGTCAGCAGCAGTGATGATAACAACACTGATGGTTATTGTTCTCCACAAACAGCAAAAGTGCCATTTGGAGTGACCCGAACAATATCTGGGCGTATTGTTAAACCAAAGAAGCAAGCCCATTTTCTAAAACATCAAATATTAATATTGAAGTGAATAAAAAACTTCTTCCACTTCGTCTGCCCACAAACTAACCTGTTCTACTCCCAGTACTAGCAGTGCTTGCAGCTGTAATGGACAATCAACTGCTGCTAAGAAGCTTTCTTTCCTCAGTTTTGGGTAATACAGTAGATGTGCACATTCCACAAAAAATAAGAATAAAAGTACCAATGGCAGCAGCAGTACTCCTCTCATCAGTATCAACATTCCCAGCAAAACAACTGCCGTTGGAGCAATTGCTAATATGCAGTGATAGAGAAAGATAATGATTTGATTGTTGCTACTGCCAATACTGCCAGTACCTCCATCGTCTTAGAAGGTGACTCACACTGTACTCCTAGGAAACAGCATGCAAAATACAGTGTCTCCACCACCATCCCAGCAACAATGTCTTATTTGGATTGTAGTTCATTTACCTTACTTAACAGTTGCAATGACGATGAAAATGACACAGACTCATTAGACGTCTCCATTCTAGATGAGAAAAATGACAGTGACACTAGTGTTAATATTATTACACCACCAGTACGGACATTGTCTTCTGCTTTATTCTGTCAAATGTGACCAAAACTCTTCAGCAAACAAATATTCTTCATCTTCTTCACACAAGTCGAATTCTTCCAGGGTCACAGCTACAATATGGCAGCATTGTACTTTGCATCCAGAAGATGCCACAACAGCCATCTGGGTGCACTCCAAAGCTTGTATTGGTTGAGGCAGTCAAACAAGTCACCAAGCCACCACTGGTTTGTGGAACCATATAAAAAATTTCACCTTGAATTATGAAGCAGTAGTTCACACAGCCCAGGGATCAAGCAAAAGCAAACTATTATAATGCAAGCCTTTGAATCAAGACAGGTTTTTTCTTCTAATCACCCTCTCGCATCCAAAATAATAACACACATAGGGGGGATGATGGCTCTTGACGTCCAGACTTTCTCTCTCCTTGAAGACACTGGTATCAAAAGGCTTGTGAAGTTACTTGAATCCCATTACAGCCTTCCATCTCATAGCACAGTTAGCCGTACTATCCTACCTTCCATCTATACTGCAGTGAAAAACAAAATCTGTGAAAAAATTAAATGTGCTGAAAGTAGTCTTCTTCACTTCACATCTGACATCTGGATGAGCACTAGTGCTTGTACTGCATATGTGTCTTGTTTGGGGAAAAGATGTCCACCAGGCTGGGCATCCATCTGCAGTGCTCTTAGTAGCACTGGATTATTTTCTCCTCTGGTAGCCTCCTGAGGTATATTTGACATACAAAAAAAAAATAACTAAGAGAATCCTAGAGAGGGAATGTGGGGCAGCTGAAAGTTGAGGGGCTAGCTGCATAATCAAGCAGACTCGATAAGACTGTGAGGCCTGTTTCTGCTGGTGTTTAATATGTTCTTATGTTCGTAATCCTTGTTAGCTGCCACTTTCCAGTCATTTTCTGGAATGCAGTGCGCTGGACATATAGAGCCATTATTAATAAGTTGCCACATTACATTAAGGACTGCCTGTCTGTCTGTCTGCATTCACCCTTTTGCCTGTGGAGTGGATAAGGTGGAAGAGTGCGGAGTGTTGATAGTTGGATGAGTGGCTGAACAGAGTGCCATGAAGCTTCTTTGAACTGCGGCTAAAGAGTGGATTGCAGTTGCCCTTGGACTGTGCCGATTGCTGGAGTGGGGTGGCTACTTGTGTCTTTGGGAACTGCCTTGGCGTCCTTTCAGCCAGAGGGCTGCGAGGCGGTTCACCACCTAGTGGTGCTGGACATCAGCTCAGACTTCCATCAGAGTGAGTACTTTGCCTTCCTAGGACTTAAGTGGTGTGAGCACTTAAGTTAAACTGCCGAGTCTCCCTCTACCTCTTTTGGAAGTCCCCTCTCTCGGAACTTCATTGCAGGGTCATCTTTTTGAGAGTGCAGTGATAGTGCACCTCATAACTGCAAGAAAATCTTTCCCTAGCACTGGTGAGAGCTTTGCTGTTTTATGACGATCCTGCAGTTCGAACTAGGACCTATGCTGATGGCTTTCATCTGTTAAGAGTGGTGAGTGCATTCTTTTCATGACCCTGTAGAACTTTTGGCCTGAGATTCTATGCAGTTGACTTTGGACTTGATTTTCATTTTTTTACTTTTGTGTTCTGTTGACCTCAATTGCCCTCTGGACCTGAGCCACTGAGGATTCTTAAGTTGTTAGATATTTGTTTAATATATTTTTTGTTTAATTTTATTCTGGGTTGGTTGGGGGGTTGTTGGAGTGGGGTGTTTTTAGTTTAGTGTCTGTGGTGAGTGCAGGTTTAGAACACTTTGTATTAGGTATGGATGATGGATGCATGATTAGGGATAAGTTTTGGAACTTTATTTGATGTTTTTTGTTTTGTGTATATGCTGCTAAGTTTTAAGAAAGTTTTATTGCTTTGAAAGAACTAGTGCAATAGGGCTAGCAGTTAGTTCTGGGGATGTGTAGGAGTCATGAACCCCTCCAAACTGCATATGCTGCATCCCATCTGCATGACCTCTGCCCCTTTACTGATCTCCCTATTTCAGCTACTGCAGTAACACACTGCAGGGAGGCAGGTATTAATAGGGGAGTGTGTAGGTTGGTGGTGGGGCACAGTGGGCTTAGCAGAGGTGAGCAGCATTGGGGTGGTAAGGAGCAGGAGATGCCCTGGGGCTAAATGGAACCAGGAGAGAGGCCAGACATGTTTGGTTTCCATTCTCAGGGCTCCCACCAGACTGAGTGGGCAGGTAGTTGGTGGGCCTGCAGCTTCCACCAGTCCCCTTTGGACAGTGCTGTGCAATGCCAGATCGATGAGAAACAGGACCACAGTAATGACAGACTTGATTTCATGTCAATGTGGCTTGCATTACAGAGACCTGGCTGGGTGATGACACCAGGCCAATTTTGGAGGCAGCTGTCCCTGCCAGGTACTCTGTAGTGCACTTCCCGATAAGGAAATGCATGAGTGTGGGTGTGGCCATCTGCTTTAGATCCAGTCTGAGCTTCACCGTGCACCCAGTGGATTCTGCCTTGTCCTTTGAATGTGTGACAGTGCGTGGTGGTCCAGGTGTGGACTTCAGAATTCTCCTCTTTTACCATCCTCCGGGGTCAGGGAAGATTTTCCGCAGGAGATCGCAGACTTTGTTGTTGATGGGGTGTTGGAGTCCCCCAGATGGCTGAGTCTGGGGGATTTCAATGCCTGGATTGATGATAAATCCTTGCAATTTGGACATGATCTCCTCCAGTTGATGACATCACTGGGCTTTACACAAGCAGTTGCTTCTGTGACCCATCACCATGACACACACGGACTTTGTTTTCTTATTTGGACTTGAGGTCATGAACCTCAAGACTGATTAGTTCACATGGTCCTATAATTGCATGGTGGAGTTCTCGTTTGGGGCCCCCCCTGATAGTCCCCCCCATTTGAGATGGTCAGCTATCGTCCTTTAAGGAGATTGTCCCCAGAGGGACTGTTGGTGGTAGCTGATTTATCTGGTTTGAATGGTGCATGTGTGATTGGCTCAGGAGAGGCGGTGGCCGCCTTTAATAAGGCAGTCTCCAAGGTAATTGATACCATTGCACCGGTCCATATATGACCTAGATCCTCTCACTTGAGACACCCATGATTTGATGGGGCTCTCAAGGTGAAGAAGATCAGGGGTCGGAAGTTGGAGTGTTACTGGTGGAAGACCTACTCCAAGGAGGACAAACTGGTCTTGCATGCTCACTACCGTGAGTATCAAGGGGCAATCGACTGTAAAAAGGCAAAGTTCCTGTCCAGGGAGATTGATGCAAAGAAAAACAGACCAGCTCAGCTTTTTCAGACTGTGGACAAACTACTCCATCTGGTCTGTCTGCAGCCAAGAAAAGCTTTTTCAATTGCATTGTCCAATAAATTTGCTCAGTTCTTCCCTGACAGGGTGCCCACCATTCAGTCAGGGATTTCGCCAGTGGGGCAAGTACTGCATCGCAGTGATCTTCTTGGTTGGAGCTTGGGCACTCCTATTGTCTGGGATGAGTTTAGACCTGTGGAGGTGGCTGAGGTTATTTAGGTGATCTCAAAGCTGAAGCCCACTTACTGTGAACTGGACCCAGCCCCAACCAGCTTTCTAGTGAGATGTGTTGAGACCATTGCTCTGGTGTTCACTAGGATAATCTGGTGTTAGATTTCAGAGCAAGTATTTCCTGATGCCCTGAAGGAGGTGCTAGTGAGACCCTTCTCTAAAAAATATTACTTCACCCTGATGTCCTGGCAAATTATCGACCTATCTCAAACCTTCCATATTTAGGAAAGGTTATTGAGAAAATAGTGGCGCAGCAGCTCGAGGAGCACCTCATGGCCTTTGGCATGTATGAGCCTTTCCAGTCTAGCTTCATGGTAAGGCATAGCACTAAAATGGCATTTGTTAAGGTGCAAAATGACCTCCTCAGGGCAAGCTATAGAGGAGAATGGTCAATTCTCATTCTCATCAATCGCTCTTCAACATTTGACACCGTGGATCACATTGTGCTGTTGGATCACCTTAGAAAGTATTGTGGACTTACCTGGTACTGTCATCAACTGGTTCAAGTCCTATCCCTTGAGCAGGACACAGCAGGTGGTGATAGAGAATTTCTCCTCCTCCCCGAAGCTTCTGTCTTGTGGAGTTCCTCAGGGTTCGATCCTGTCACCAATGTTATTCGCAGTGTACATTAGGGCTGGGCGGACTGTTCCTCGGGAGATCTGGACCCCCAGATTGAACTCACAATCCACGGACCCGAATAAATACGGACTTCATGCTAGAAGTCCAGTTCCAGGTCTGTGGAGATGCCATTTCCCCAATTTTGTATTCTGTTGCTATGGGGATTCCATCGGCACCTACAAGTGGCCGGTGGCATCCAATCAGGCAACAGAAGGTCATGTGATGCACTCACAGTATATAGCTGTGCTGAGTGTGCCACGTGGCCCAGAATGAACAGGACTGGGAAGAGGGAGGAGCGGAGGAGCTGCACTGAGCAGCACAGCCAAAACAAAACAAAAGAAAAGCACCCTTTAAAAAAAAAACAAGAGTTTCTCTAGCTGGAGGGAAGGAAAGGTAGTGGGACAAAGAAGCAGTTAAGGAGAGGGAGAGAACTGATCATGGGAGTGGGTGAAGGCAGTTGGGGTCAGGACTCAGGAGGGAGCATTGGGAGTCGAATTGAGGAGGGAGTCAGGACTGGAGAATAGTGGTGCAGGGTGGGGGGATGCTGGCAATGCTGGACTGGTGTCTGTGCATGAGAAAGGGCAGGCTGGCAAGATCTGACTTGTGCCATTCCAGAGGCGAGAGAGTGAAACTAGTGTGGAGAGAGGGAGAGAGGGACTCGAGTACTGGGGGTCCATTACAGTTATGGAAAATACCAGATGGAAGTTTTTTTTTCTTGGCCTCGGACAGTAGCTATGTGCACAAAAAGGGCAGGCTGGCAAAATCTGACTTGTGCCATTCCAGATCCAGAGTATGGGGGTGGGATGGTTGGGGGGGTCGGGTAGAGATTACAGTTACAGAAAATCCCAAATGAAAGTTTTTTTTTTCTTGGCCTCAGACAGTAGCTGTGTGTACAAAAAAGGCAGGCTGGCAACATCTTTGACTTGTGCCATTCCAAATCCAGAGGAAAGATGGAGAGACTACTGCAGGTACCAGAGAAGTTTTACAATTACATAAAATACCCAATTTTTTTTCCAGGCTCCAGTGTGGCTGCGTGTGCACTAGGGCAAGGGCAGCAGGGTGGCAAAAAAAATGTATGTGACATCCAGTGCAGACTCAGAGGGGAGAGGGAGAGGCTGCAGGGTGACCCACAATAAATGTAACAGTCCTAGAAATCCCAAATATTTATTTTTCCTGGCTTCAGTGCAGCTGTGTGTACATAGCAAGTGCAGCAGGGTGGCAAAATAAATCTTTCACTTTTGCCATCCAATCACAAATACCAATCATCATCACCTATGTTCATTCACAAATCATGATTTCATGCACATAGAAACACAGAAACATAGAAGTTGATAGCAGATAAGGACCGCAAGGCCCATCCAGTCTGCCAATTTTTTCTACCTTATGAATGTGCCATAGGCCTTTACTCTGTCAATGGCTTATTTTACCTTCTGTTTTACCAGAAGAGACACACTAAGCTGAAAGCTTGTTTACAGATGCAACCTGGAAGCACAAGGAAGTTAAGTGACTTGCTCAGGGTCACACAGTATGCAAGTGGGGGCTGTGGGATTCAAACCTAGGTCTCCAGGTTTGGAGCTCATTTATTCATACTCATCTGTATTACTCCCTTATTCCTATCCCATGCCTGTTTGAAGCCTTGCACTGTATTCATATCCACCACTTCCTGAGGTAGGCCATTCCATGCATCCACCTCCCTTTCTGTGAAAAAGAACTTCCTCCCATTACCCCTTAATTGGCCTCCCTCTAATCTCATGCTGTGTCGTCTTGTCCTGCTATTTTTCTTATATTGAAACATGTTAGACTCTTTCACCTTGTTAATGACCTTAAGATGTTTGAATGTTTCGATCATATCACTTATCTCCCTCCTTTGCTTTAGGGTATACATATTGAGCGCCATTAATCTGTCCTCATATGTTTTCTGATGCAGTCCCTGTACCATTTTGGCTGCCCTTCTCAGGACTGCCTCCATTTTGTTAATGTCTTTGTGCAGGTGTGGCCTCCAGTACTCCACACAGTACTCCAGATGGGGCCTAACCAATGTCTTGTAAAGAGGGATTATTACCTCCCTCTTCTGACTTGTGTTACCCCTACTAATACACCCCAACATCCATCTAGCCTTACCTACTGCTTTAGTGATCTGCTTGGATGATTTCAGATCATCTGTGATGATGATGCCCAAGTCTCTTTCTTCCCTTGTGATTGCCAGCAACTCCCCTCCCAACCTATAGGTAGCTTCGGCGTTTCTCTTCCCTATGTGCATGATCTTGCACTTCTTTGCATTAAACCCCAGTTGCCACTCTTCTGACCATTTTGCCAGTTTCTCCAGATATCTTGTCATTCTGCCCACCCCATCTGGATCATCTACTCTGTTGCAGATCTTGGTGTCATCTGAAAACAGACAACCCTTACCCTCCAGTCCATCTGCAATGTCACCGATGAAGATATTGAAGAAGACTGGCCCCAGGACTGATCCCTGAGGTACCCCACTTGTGACTTGCATCTCTTCTGACTGTATACTGTTTACCACCACTCTCTATTTTCTGCCTGCTAACCAGTTTGCCACCCAGTTAACCAACTTCCAACTCCTCAGCTTATTAATCGATCGTCTATGTGGAACAGTATTGAAAGCTTTGCTGAAGTCAAGGTCATCAACTGCACCCGCTTGGTCCACCACTTTGGTTACTCAGTCAAAGAAATCTGAGATTAGTTTGACAGGACCTTCCTTTTGTAAACCCATGCTGTCTTGGATCCTGGGCTCCTATGGTTTCCAGGTGTTACACTATCCTTTCCTTAAGGAATGCCTCCATAAGTTTGCCCACTATTGAGGTAAGACTGACTGGTATATAGTTCCCTGCCTCCTCCCTGTTGCCACTCTCGTGGAGCGAGATCACATGAGCCCTTCTCCTGCCTTCTGGGACCTCTCCTGTGCACAGAGACTCATTAAACAGTTCTGCTAATGGCTCTGCTAGTTCTACCCTTAGCTCCTTTATTACCCTCAGATGTATGGCATCAGGTCCCATTGTCTTGTCTTGTCCACCCTGAGCTTAGCGAGCTCTTGTAGGACCCTTTCTTTTGTGAAGGGACTTGTGCACATCTCCCTCCCCCCTGTGTCCATGGTGCTGAGCTGTGGGCCCTGCCCTACCTTCTCCTCAGTAAATACTGAGCAGAAGTATCTATTTAGGATAGATGCTTTTCCTTGGTCCTCCTCCAAACACTCCCCCTTATCTCCTTTGATCTTAGCAATACCCCCTCTGAACTTTCTCCTTTCACTAATGTATCTATAGAAAGTCTTGTCCCCTTCTTTTACTGTTTGTGCTAGTTTCCTTGGTTTGGGCCTTTGCCTGCCTTACTGCCTTCCCTGCTTCCATTAGAGATGTTTGGTATGCCTCCCTTTCTTTGTCCCACTGCATTCTCTTATATTTCCTGAAGGCCAGCCTGATCTTTTCTGCTACTGTTTTTGAGAACCAGAGTGGTTTCCTCCTTCTTTTGCTCTTGCTTTTCTCCCTAACACAATGGGATTTTGCTTCAAGTACTGCATCCTTAATGCTTTCCCACTTTGTCTGTACCCTCTCACCTGTATTTCTTCTTGCCATGGCTAGCTTAACTCTGTTGGCCATCTTATCAAAGTCAGCTCCTCTGAAGTCCCATATGTTTGCCTTGGAATAGGATGATTTAGTTCTAGTGGCCAAATTGAACCATGCCATGTGAAGGTCACTGGCCCCCAGGTGACCTTCTACCTGGAGATCTGTGATCCTTTCCCTGCTAATCAGTACTAGATCCAGGATAGCCTTGTCTCTTGTGATTTGTTGTACCAATTATTTGAGGCCCTCCCCCTGCAGGGAATCCACCATGTGTCTAGTTCTGGCAGATGTTCCTGCTGGTATTGATCAATATGTATCTGGCATGTTGAAGTCTCTCATTATCAGAACCTCCCCTTTAGCTGTCATATTTTATATATCTTCTATCAGTAATGTGTCTATGTCCTCCCCCTGATATGGAGGCCTGTAGACAACCCCAGTTCATATGGCTGTCCCATTTCCTGTTTCCAAGGTGACCCACAGCTCTTCTGGCTCCTTATGTGTATTCTGAATTTCTGTAGCTTTGATATTTTTGTTAACATAAAGGGCCACTCTCCCCCACCTCCTTTTTGCACCTCAGTCTCTTCTGAACAGTACATACCCAGGTACTGAAGTCTCCCAAGTGTGGTTACCGATGAACCATGTCTTGCTAATGGCAACTATGTCCATTTTAACCTCTGTCATTGTTGCCTCCACATCTAAGATCTTGTTTCCCAGACTGTGGACATTTGTGTACATGCTTTTCCACTGGACAGATTTAAGCATTGGCCAGCTGTATTAAAAAAATACTGTTCAAACAACATACAAGTTAATGTACCTGCCCTGTGCTGCTAGCTGTGGGTGGCCCAGAGGATAATCTGACTGTGACTTGTAGCAGGCTGAGTGTTTACAGTACAACACAAGTAAAGCACAAGCACTACACACAAGTGTCATCACCATCACTCATTCCCCATTATTCCTTATTATCAATAGTTTTATAGTATATCGCATTACAAACTTACGTTACATATAAGCATTAACCAACCCCAGTGTGGGACTGTGTTGCTTGTGGCTAATGCACCAGATGTGTCTGCATCTCCAATTCAAATTCTGAGGCACGCTTAACAGTTGCTGAATTTGGTCACTTAACAGTAACAGTATTGTAGGAGCCAGTCCAGTAATCTTGAAAGGAAGTGGTGGTGGACTGCTGTGCTGTTGGTGTGCTGTGTACACTGTACAGTCAGGAGTCATGACAGTTAATTTTTCCCTAGCAAATGGGTGGCAGTCATCAGAAGGACATCATGTTAGAGGGATCTTTTGTTACAAAATGGATCGAAGTGTTGATGAGGCACATTCTGTTTATCAGGTAGGCAGTGGCACTGAAAAAGGTAGCAATCAGCCTGAAAAGGGGGGAAAAAATCAAATCCCAAAAAGTGATTTTTTTTATCTTGTCTAAGTTTTCATCTTCCAAGCAAATGCTTGAATCCCAAAAAAGTGAAATGTCTCGGATCATCATCAGTCCCAAGTAAAAAAAAAAAAAGTTGTGTAGTTAAAAAAACTAAAGGCGTGGTAAGTACCACCCACAGGGGCACTCAACGGTATGGAACAATTGCATAATATGCTACTGCCAGTCCCTCATCTGATTCTTCTGAGGTTGAACTCAATGAGGGTAATACTAATAACAAAGATAAAGAGAATGATGAAGCAGCACAAGGTTTACTGGAGGGGATGGAAATTGCAGATGAGGAAGAAACAGGCAGAAATGTTTTGGTTGTAGAGGGGGCAGTGGGAATAAACCACAAGAGGAACAGTTCCAAGAAAAATCTGAGAGGGGGTGGACCCTGAAAAGGTGACTAAGGTGGCATGTCTTCCTGTGAAAAAAACTAAAAAAATATCATATTTTGTTTAGTCATACTTCTCTATTAGTGCTTCCCCTGAGTTGATAGCAACATGCGCTATCTGTAAATGGCTCATCAGCTGGGGTAATTAAAAAGGAGCACTAGGAACTTCAGCACTGAAAAGATACCTAGACAGATGTCATAGCATTACTGAGAACTCCAGTTGTGAGTCTGGAAGAGAAAGTAACAGTGATAGCTCGCTACACTCAGGAGTAACTCCCATAGATGAAAGCAGTGGCAGCCCCTGCAGCACTACACCTCCACCACCACTTCCTACCATTCAAAGGACTCCTCCAACTGTTACTGAAAGTGACTGTGTTCAAAAGCTGTCCTCCAAGGAGGCAGCTTACCATTTCAGAAACATATGAGCAAAAAGCCAAATATACCTCGACTCACCCTGTTGCTGTTACGATAACCCAAAAAATTCCAGAAATGATAGCTGTTGATTTGCTACCGTATGATGTTGTATGTAAAAAATTAAGACACGTGTTGTGCAGTGCTGTTGGGAGGGTGGTGCGTCTCACAACAGATATCTAGACAAGATGTCAGCCTGAACCCTTCATGTCTGTCATGACACATTGGACATGTGTTAATTCATGTGGGACTGGGGACAGTGAAGCATTGCAGTTTGCAGTTCTAAGATTGTTTTATTTTCCATCTGAACATGCCTCATACAGCATCAATGAAGAGCTCCAAAAACCAGTACAGCAATGGCTCACTTCACAGGGACTGTCAGTTAGCTTTATAGTTGCAGATAATGGGTCCAATGTAAGGAAGGCCTTGGAGGAGGAGGGCTTTGTTCACATACGCTGCTTTGTGCATTGCTTAAATTTGATAGTTCACAGTTTTTTCAATGATGACAGGGAGATTATGGCTCTCATAAACACTGGTAAAAGAATATGCACTCATTTCAGTCACTCAAGCATAGTCCATCACTTGTTTGACAAAATACAGCAGAGTACAAAAATTTCCTTTGCTCAGACTGATCCAAGACATTTCTACTAGATTGAATTTGACCTTTTATATGTTCCAGAGGCTGCTGGAACAAAAGAAAGCTGTCAGACAGTACACCTTAGAAAATAAAATTGGTGATGCAGACATCTATATTACTCCACCACAGTGGGCCATGCTGGAATTTCTAATTTTCCTTCTCCAGCCATTTGAAGAAATCACCAGGGAGGTAAGTGCAAACGCAGCAACTCTGAGTCAGGTGATACCCCTAATAAAAATGTTAAAATTCAGATTGAATCTGATTAGGTAAAAGTTAGAGAAGGAAGACAGTTCCATGATCACACAGGCTGCTAGTGGTGCTGACACATGCAGGTTGCCCTCCAGAATACAACAAGATCTAATGAGATGTATGATCAAAAATGCCACAGAAGATGACAAACCATGTAAAATGCTTCATTCTGAGTACTACATTAAAACAACAATCTTGGACTCATGATACAAATTGAAGCAACTATTGAGTTATGATGATGACACTTGTTTCGAGAGAAACGAACAAGAAATAATTGACGAGGTGCGTGTTGTCATGGAACAGACTACAACAGTAGCACCACATTCAGAATCTTCTTCACAACACAGCAGCACAGCATCAGCTGGCCCATCCTCTACTGTTGTGGCATTTTCTCCCTCTTCCTCCTCAGCCACTGCAGCCAAATCTTCTTCTTCACCCCTAGCCAAGCATAGCACTGTCCCACAGTCACTTGGTTCAGCTTCATGTCTCTGGAGTCACTTAGAAGATGTTATTGTAACATCATCTGCCTCTTGTAACACAGCTTCAGCACAGACCATTGTTGAAATGTACCTGGCAGAGCCCAATATCAGCTGGAATGCTGATCCTTTGAAATACTGGAAATCCAAACAAAATATGTGGCCTGCTTTAGTAAACATAGCAATGAAGTACATGAATTGCCCTCCGACTAATGTCTGTTCAGACCAATTGTTTAGTTCAGCTGGTAACATCATTACTGACTCACAATCCTGTTTGACACCAGAAAATGCTAAGTGCCTCACATTTCTCAAAGTCAGCATTCCTCACTTTAATTTCAAATATGATACCTGAATAAAACATACACTGACTGCTCCGAGCAGGCCCAATGCACAAAACACTTTCAAAAATTTGCACCTGTGGTGAAAATCTTGTGTGAATAGGGTCTACTACATGAGGTAACAATTAATTGCAACAAGTCAGGTCAGGATGAACTATGCCAGGCCACTATGATCACATGAGCAGCACAGAATTAAAAAAAAAATAAAATCAGTGGGTTCAGAGTCCAAATACAGCAAGCAACTACATTTCATGTCCCAAACTTACTTGGCGGCACCTGGTACCACTATCTGATCTGGAAGTAGGGTACTGCTGTCTACTACTAGTACTATCAGTTTTTGGCCTCATGAGTCACAACTACTACTTATTTATCACTTTTTGTCCTTACTCCATTCCTACTCCTTACAACTACTATTTGTCACTTTTTTGCCCTCAGCAACTGATCCTGAATCCTGACTGTACTGTTTTAATTTTCATACAGTCATGGCTTAGCAGATGCCTAAAAGTTCAGAAACTGAATACTCTTTGTATATTTCTCATGTCCCCAATAGTTGGCTGCAAATATTTCACAGAAAAAAATGCTACTGAATTGAAAATAATAATAATAATAATAATAATAATAATAATAAAATTTATTTAGTTAAGCGCCTTTCAAATTTTCAAGGCTCTATACATAAAGCATAAGAACACCAGCATATCACTGCATACAATAAAACAATACAGCAAATATAACAGATTAAAATAACCAATTACGGTATAACAGGGAATGCTTTATCCCATAAAAAGGACTTTGAGGCCCTTTTAAAACTTTCCACCATTGTACTGTCTCGGAGCTGACGGGGCAGAGAATTCCAGAGGGAAGGAGCCGTGAAACCGAAGGCACGGGCTCCAGAGGACTTCAAATTTACCCTCGGAATCTCCAGCAACCCCTCATCAGCCAAGCGAAGCTGTCTCAGAGGGGTGTAGGGCACCAGAAGCTCTTTCAAGTAGTCAGGACCAAGCCTGTGTAGGACTTTGTAGGTCAAAAGACCCACTTTAAAGGTGATCCGCCACTGTATTGACAGCCAGAGCAGAGTGCACAGCATTGGGGTAATATGAGACCTTTTTGAAGCCCCAGTCAACAAACGTGCTGCTGCATTCTGCACTAGCTGCAAGCAGCGGATCTCAACCCCAGCAAGCCCTAGGTACAGGGAGTTACAGTAATAAAGGCAAGATGTTACAAAGGTGTGGACCAAAACCAGCAAGTCACCAGGTGGAATCAGGTGCCTAATCCTGGCAATGTTTCTAAGATAAAAAAATGCAGTCCTGACAACTGCAGACACCTGATAACGAAGGGTCAGACCAGTGTCAAGCTCCACACCCAGGTTACGTACCCGTTCAGAGGTAGGGATCTGGTCCACCCCTAGAATTAATCCAGTGGGGGACCCTGCCTCTAAACCCTCAACCCTGCAACCGGGGTCCACCAACATAATCTCAGTCTTTCCCGGATTCAACTTCAAACCACTGGTATTCATCCAGTCTTGGATATCTGTGAGGCAGTTATTCAGCACCGAAATAGCACTAGCCTGGTCAGGTGCAAAAGACTGGTAGAGCTGGGTATCATCAGCATAGCAGTGAAACCTCAGCTCATACCATCTTACAATGTCTCCGAGGGGTAACATGTATACTGCGAATAACATGGGGAAAAGCATCGAACCCTGAGGTACCCCGCAAGGCAGAGAGAAGGCCCTGGATGAATGTAATCCCGAGACCACTCTCTGCATTCTCCCCTCAAGGTAAGATGAAAACCATCTGAAGACCACACCAGAAAGTCCATAAATGGACCTCAGATGTTCGAGCAAAACCCCATGATCCACAGTATCAAAAGCTGATGATAGATCAAGGAGAACCAAAATAGAGCGGTGTCTCCGATCTCTCACTATCAGGAGATCATTGAGCACCCAAACTAGAGCAGTCTCGGTGCTATGCCTCTTGCGAAAACCAGACTGAAGAGGTTTGTATAAACTATGGATGGTCAAATGGTTATCCAATTGAGCTGCCACAACTTTTTCAATAACCTTCCTCACAAAAGGGAGGTTAGAGATCGGCGATAGTTGCTAGGTCATCCAGGTCTAAGAAGCTTTCTTCAGAAGGAGTCACCACCCCTTCCTTCAGAGAGCTAGGGAGCACCGGATAATCTGAGCAAGGACCAGGCCGATAGACTCACTACAATCCATAATCAGGGAAGTAGGACCCAGATCCAAACTACAGCATGTTGGGTACATCTCACGGACAATCCTCATAGTGTCTATGAAATCCGGTAGATTAAAGGAACTCCAGGAAACTCCAGGCTCTGCAACAAAACAGTGATCAACTGCAACAACCTTAGAGTGGGGTCAGGGACACTGCCTCTGAATGTCTTCCACCTTATTTGCAAAGAATCGAGCAATCTCCTCGCAATCATTCTGCGTGAAAACTCGACGGATCTGCCAACAGACTGGGTTGCACAGTCTGTCAACAGTTCTGAAGAGCTGAGCCAGTCAATTCAGCAACAGAAATTTCCCTGGACAGGAATTCTGCCTTCTTATGGGAAATTTCTGTTTGGTAGCGCTTATAATGCTCTAGCAAAATAAGATGGTTGGCCTCAGAGGCAGTCTTCCTCCAACGACGCTCCAACCTACGCCCCAACCTCTGCAACCCTCTCAGCGCCCCATCAAACCAAGGGGCAACGGGATGGTGCAGGAGGGGGCAAACACAGGTTGGTGGAATCTGATCAAGAGCAGCCGAGATGGCCCCATTATAGGCCACCACCAGCTGCTCAGGATCAGAGCACAATTTGTCAAACAACGCGAGGTCAGTAACCACCATCAGGTCTTCAGAGACGACGTCCTGCAATGGGCTGGTACTTAACCAACTCCACAGGGGCCGACCTACCCAGGGGGGCCTCAAAATTGAACCCAACTGAGTAATGATCAGACCCACCGGCTGGTTCCACCACCTAATCGGACGCCTCAATCCCCAGGAGGAAAACCAGATCAAGAGAGTGACCTCCTTTGTGAGTAGCTGTGGAAACAACCTATGTGAAGCCCAGTGATGTCATCACCTGGAGGAAATGTTGACCAAAAAGTGAAGATTCATCGTCGACCCACGCATTGAAATCGCCCAGCACCATCAATCTGGGCAATTCCAAGGCCATGTCGGCGGCAAAATCTGCTATTTCCTGCAGGAAAAGCTTCTCATCCCCTGGTGGACAGTAAATGAGAGCAATCCTGCACCCCACACCAGCTACCACAGTACACTCAAATGATCTGGCCTCCTCAACTGGAACACCAGTTAGGCCCAATTCAGTCTTAAAACAGACCGCCACCCCTCCTGCGATCCAATCTTGGGTGGTGTATAACTGAGAACCCAGCGGGAACAGCGGCCTCGAAAAACAGAGCCGCATTCCCATCCAACCAGGTCTCAGTAATGCAAGCCAGATCTGCCCTTGTGACAAAGTCTGCAATAAGACCAGTCTTATTGCAGACAGATCTGGCATTGCACAACAGCGCCCGGGTTGGACGAGGTTGATGAGTTGTCTCAACCACTTGCCCTCCAGAACAGGAGGTGCCCTTGGGTACGGGAACCAGAACGGGACTACCACGCTCCAGAGGCCATTTCGCCCCAGGGCATCTTTGAGGCCTAACCACCCCTATGGGAGAGCACCGCTCACTCCGCTGTCCATAACCCCCCATGCCCCCCCAATTCCCCCTCCCTCTTCGCACAATCCCTAGTGCCCGACAATGATGATAAACATGGGCTGGCAAGGGGGACAAGGAAAAAGGGGTGGAGGGCATGGAGAGTGGAGGATGAATAACGAACAACAGGTGGAGCTGGCCAGCACATCAGGCTGCTCAAAAGTTAAAACAACAAATAAAATAAATAAAACAACACCACCATCCACCACTAAAACAAAAAATTAAAAATAAACCAATATTCTAATACAACAACTATTAAATTTAATTAAATTATTTTATATCCACAAGCCCTCTCACAGTCAGGGGACAATAAAATAATAAAGCAAGACTAATATCAAAATAATAAAAATAAATGGAATAATTTAAAGACCACCCTCCGGGACTCTCTCACCAAACCGGAGAAGGTGAAATACAAGATGGAAACAAGCACTCTCACTGTTTAAATTATCCCTCAAAAATAACTAAACAACACATATCCTATAAAATACAAAATAAAATAACATCAGCAAATAGAATTCAAAATACAATGGACCATCATTCATCATCCACCTAGGCTGGACAGAAAATAAGAACCGCCAGCGGGCCGCAGGAACCGGCCAGTCCAAAAGGATCGGTGGCCCACTACTTCTATTCCGGGGGAGGACAACCCCGGCCAGCCGCCCCAGGAGTATAGAGGAGGGAAAATTAAGGACCGACCTTCCAGCCAACCCCACTCCCTCCACTGTGTGAGACACCAACCCAGGACCACCAGAACAATGCAAGCCAACTAATAAGTAAAGTCAGTTTCTCAAAAAATGTTTATATAGACAGTAGATATATCCACAGTCACTTATCTTGCAGGATCTCTTCAGGCCACTTCTTAGCACACTGGAAGATCCGACAATACTGGCCCCAGGTCCTTAATACATCCAGTCAGCCAAAAGATTCCAAACAGGATTCAAGGTTTAAAAGTTCTAATCAATTTCCAAGGAGAGCCACACACCAAGCTGCAGGTTCCAGCCAGTTATTTAGGAGGGAGCTACCCGGCTATAATGGTGACCCACCACCATAACTCCAGGCTAAATCAGCCCCCCGACCTACTCCACTGGGAGTCTAGGGGAATAGGATCAAAGGGCCAGCCCTCCAGCAGGCCACGATCCCAGTCCCTGTGTAAGTCACCAACCCTCTAGCGCCTCAAAAAAGCCAGCGGGACAGGCTAAACAGATCAAAGCCACAATTAGAACAGGTCACTAAAGTATAGACTTATAGCACAGCACTCCAAATGTATAGACTATAGGATCCTGTATACTCTCCGTAGACTTGACAGTTCAAAATAGAGCGCTCAAAATCCTTAATAAGCTTGTTCCCAGTGACTCCCGTCTCTTCCAGGTCCCATATGAAGTGAACTACTCCTCGAAAAAATGCCAGGAAAAGGTTGCACTAAGGAAGTGAGCACCATGTGAAGCTCGATGCGAAAAGCAGCCGCCAAGCCACCAAACTGCCAAAAAAGCAGCCAAGTTCCCAAAACAGACTAGGACGTCAAGCCGCACAATGTCCCAAAGTCCCGAAGTCCAGACCAGAAACATCCAACCACGAACACTCAAAACGCGGTTAAAATACAGCAACAGACAGATAAATGCCGTAAGGCGAGAAGCAGACAAAGTTTAAGCACCCGGCACTCGGCAGCTTCTCCACAACCCGGGTTTAGGTCCAAAACACAGAAGTGCTCTGCAAACAAAATGAGGCCAAAACTTCAAATCCTATATATAAAACAGAAAAAACGCTTCAAAATAGAACTACAAAAGTAAAACATAAACGCAGCAAACAGCAGTCCGACAGCTAGCCCAACGTGGCCGCCATCTTTTGCCTCAAAATTCATATAATTTCTTTAGTGTTTGTGTGTGTGTGCGCGTGGTATGCCAGACAGGTTACATCTCACTTACAGTAATTGGGCTGAGATTGTTATATTACTATATTTTATTTGTGATACTTAAATTACTTGGCAGTGGCTAACAGCAAGCATTTGTGGAACTAGGAAGGGGATGTCATTGTTTTGTGTTGTGTGTCATCAGGTGGCAGTGGCAAACTTTTTTATGACTGCACTGCAATTGATGTGTGAATGGCTGCCTGCCTGGGTGGTGAGCACTATGGCTTTAATTTTTCTTCTTTAAGGATTCAGGATCCTCAGCATGTTAAGCAGATTCAGTAGAAGTAGTCGTAGTACGAGAAAACATTACCACGTCTTGAACCAGGTAGTGTACCATATACCAGAGTACACTGGGATATGCAAAGCAGTTGCATCATTCACATGGGTAGAATGGGTGGGCTCTCTTAGTGCTGCTCATTTGATCATTCATATCCATTTCTTTGGCTTGCTCAGCTCTGACTGGAACATCCATCAAAATAATGCCCACACAACACCATTAATAAAAAGAAAGAAATCTTAGTTGACTGGCAGTGCCTGCAGTGATTGGTGGTGCTATGATATAGGTATTTGCATCTGTCTCTGTCTCTCTGTCTCTGTCTCTCTCTCTCTCTCTCTCTCTCTCTCTCTCTCTGTCTTTCCCAGCACACTGATGTCATAGACCCAAGCAGGATATGCCACCATTATAGGTCAGCCATGAAGTGGCTAGTATGAACATATGAAATTGCCAGCAGATACAGGACATTCGGTCTATCTAGTCAGCTTGAGTGTGCAGCACTTCAGTCCATTAGACTGCAGCTGCCCCCCCATCTCCCGCCCACTCCCAGTTTTTACCCTCCCCTTGAATCTGTCCCACCCGCTTTTGAAGCCCCCAACACTCTGCAGTGATATGACTTCCACTGGCAGGGTGTTCCACCCTGCCACCACCCTTTCTGTGAATGGTGCATCCTCAGTTCCCTATTGAACCTGCCCCCTTTCAACTTCATAGAGTGTCCCCTGGTTTCCCTTCCGCCCTTCAGATAGAGTATACACCTGGTGTCTACTCTGTTCAAACCCTTCAGGTACCTGAAGGTCTCAATCATATCCCCTCTCTCCCTTCTTTCCTTCACGAAATACATATTGAGCTCTCTCAGTCTCTCCTCATATAGTCTGTCCCCCAACCCCAGGATCATTTTTGTTGCCCTGCGCTGTACCCCTTCCAGTAGTTTGATGTCTCTTTTCAAGTAGGGACATCAGAATTGCACACAGTACTCTAGGTATGGTCTCACCAGGGACCTGTACAGGGGTAAGATAACCTCCCCACTCCTAGAAGTAATCCCCCCACCCTTGCTATGCACCCTAGCATCCTGTTTGCTTTCACTGCTGCCTTCCTGCACTGAGCAGAGTGGTTCATCTCCCCAGTTACCTGCACTCCCAGTTCCTTCTCCTCCTTCGATTTTGTTAATGGGACACCCTTCAGCCAGTAATTGTGTCCTGGGTTCTTGCCACCCAAAATGCACCACTTTACACTTCTTGGCATTGAAGCCAAGCTGCCAAGTGTGAGACCATTCATCCAGTTTTGCCAAATCTTCCTGAAGTACTTTTGCTTCCTCCCCCATCTACCTTGGCACAAATCTTTGTGTCATCTGTGAAGAGACTGATCTTGTTCTTAATCCCTACTGCAGTGTCAGCTATGAAAATGTTAAACAGAACCGATCCCAGCACTGAGCTCTGTTGTACACCACTTGTTACTGCCCTGGGTTCAGATGCTTCCTCCCCACTACTACCTTCTGCTGTCCACCCTGCAGCCAGTTCTCGACCCATCTGACCAGTCTCCTTCCTGCTTTCAGACTCTTTAACTTGCAGGTCAGCCTACTGTGTGGCATAGAGTCAAAGACCTTGCTGAAATCCTGGTAGAGGACATCCACCAGATGTCCCCTGTCCAGTGCCCTTGTAACCCAGTAGTAGTGACAGATTGCTTTTTCATTTAGCAGTTTTACTTTAATTTTTATACAAATAATCCATTCAATTATTTCCTTTGGGCCTCTGTGTCAAATGTGAACGATGTTGGCCTCCTTTATGCATTTTTTAACATTTTTTCAAATATTGGTCAATAATCAGATCTAATCAGAACAAATCAGAACTTCACCGTGTTTCAGTTCTTATTTAATAAGGGTTAGAATGTCACTGAGTTCTCCAAGCTCTAGTGTATATGCTACCCCTGGGTAAGCTCATTAGGTGATACGATTTGGGTTTTCACTGCTGTGCAGATGATACCCACTATATATGTCCTTTGCCCATGAACACATGATGCAGTGGAAGTGCTTAACAACTGCCTGGCTGAGATCCTGGACTGGATGTCCTCCAGCTGGCTATGACTTAATCCCGACAAGACAGAGATCCTGGTGATTGAGTCAGGTCACAGGCATGAAGGGAGTGTCTCCGGGGTGGCAACAGGACTGGTGCTGGGAACCACACCATTGACGGCTTGCTCTAGGGTGAAAAATATGGGTATCTTCCTGGATGATGGGCTGAAACTTGATTCTCAGGTGTCATCCATCCTCCAAAGTCATCTTTACCACTTAAGGAATGTCACCCAGATTAAACCGCTAGTTCCGCCTGAGGACCTGCCTTCACTAGTACATCTCTTTGTTGTATCCAGGCTTGATTACTGTAATGCTCTGTACTTTGAGGTCAGTGGAGGGACCCTTCACCAGCTGCTGCTGGTGCAGAATGCAGCGGCCAGGTTACTGATGGGCCTGCCCAGGTCATGTCATGTGGCCCTGGTCCTGCGAGCTCTGCACTGGCTGCCTGTCAGGTGGAGGGTCATCTTCAAGGTGTGTTTGCTCACCTATGAGGCCCTATATGGTCTGGGCCCTGGCTATCTGGCTGATCTCCTCAGTCCTGCCACTTCAGCCCCCTCCCTCCGTGCCTCCACCAGGGGCCTCCTTGTGGTTCTGAGGGTGAGGTCAAAAATGTCCAGCGAACATGCATTTGAAGTCACTGGCCCTGCCCTCTGGAACTCGCTCCCCATCTCTCTTAGGGAGGCCCCAATAGTTGAGGCATTTAAGAGGGGTCTAAAGACTCACTTGTTTAAGCTCGCTTTCCTGGACTAACCAGAGCTTTTTTATGATTCTAGACTGTATGTATTTATTTATTACACAAATTATAAAATCTGCTATTTTTAATTGTATTTATGCTTTTAGTTTGTTGATTATTTTGCTCCACCCTGTCTGTTTATTGTGTAAAGTGCCCAGAGCCTCCAGGATTGGGTGCCATATAAATAAATGCTACCTACCTACAGTACCTACCTTTAGCAGCTCACTGGGTGCAGTCTGCTGGAAATGGGAATGAAGTACAGAATGCTGCTGGATCAGATCTGGACACAGATGTTGCCAGTGAACTTCAAAAAATTTCCCTTTTGCATGTTGCTGTTTTTGAGAGAAAACATACTGCCACCAATATCTTGGTCAGTATAAACCCCATGATGAATAATTGGATGCATGCAAACAAGTTAAATCCTGGCATGTTTCTTACTGATAATGCTAGAAACATGTTAAAAGTTTTCAGTGATGGGGGATATGAACATGTTTCCTGTTTTGCACACACTATAAATCTTACAGTGTGCAAACCCTAGATGGTAATAAAGTGATCTCTAATTCACTCAGTGCTGCATGACAACTCTGTGGTAATTTTTATCATTCAGTAAAATTAAATGAATACTTGAGCAATTTTCAAAAGGAAACTAATGTAACCCCCCTGCAAATGGGGGTTCCCAAAAGACTTCCAGGATCTTGCTTGAATGCTCCAAGCCTGAATGGTGTTTGGCATTTAAGCCATTTATCAGTGAGTGTTTTTAGAACCTCTGGTACTGTCTCTTTAAGAGCTGTCTGCTTGCAGACATAATTAGTTTGTATGGGGACTGTGTGTTTCTTTGATTGAGTACCACTCAAGCTGCTCAATTCACTTCATTTTGCAGTCACTAGGAGTGCAAAGGGAACCTATCTGAAAGATGTAACTGTTTGCCAGAAATTATTTAGAGTAATAATGAAATTACAGTTTGTCTAACCTGCTTTCTTTGCAGTCAGAACTGTGTCTGCTAGTTCCCATTCTAGTTTTGAACTGCTGAACTGGACCAATCAGTGTGGGTAAGCTAGCTCTAAAATGATGCCTTGGACTGAATCAGAACTTGGACTCATAATCTGAGCCAGCCACAAGAGGATTGTATGGGCAGTGACTCTGGGAGATGTAGTTTAGACTTCAGTGCCTTTTGGACCAACAGCAGCAGTCTATTGAGTGACAGCCAATCCAGTCAAGAACTGGGAGGAACTCAAAGGAAGTGCCAGTTTCGTCAGTTGGAGTTCAGTTGAGCTTTGGCAGTGAAGAAGGAAGGAGCCCTGTGCTTTTCAGTGTGCAGTTTTAGTCAAAACGTGTGTAAGGCCCAGAGTTCGGTCTGCAGCTTGTTAGGACTGAATCCGTCCTGTAGAAAAGAATCAAAGGATCTCTGAAGAGTAGAAACCAGGCTCACCCTGTAGAAGACTGAAGAATTGCTGAAAATTGCACTCGGTCTGTCAGGAACTGAATCTGCTGTGTGTTCTCCCGGTATTGTGCAGTAATTGCGATCGGGATACAGATGCAGCCTGCCTGGTATAGTGCTTTCTTTTATATGGATGTGTGAAGGGTTTGTGTACCTCAAGTGAGCCCTGCTGACATTGAAGGACCTTATCTTATTTGGAGGTCGTGAGTACTAATTCAGGGTCACTCCCTGTTGAATTGCCACATTAAATCCAAATGGAATTACTGTACTGCTGACTGTTTAATTCTCCTTTTCTCTGTGTGAAAGGGCCCCTACCAGCTGCCACGGTTTGGACTAGCCACTGGGCTTGGGTACCCAGGGACAGTAACTGATAGGGATAGGCCTGTGCACAGAGCCATAAGTAGATTATTAGAGTGATAAGCTAATTAACCTGATTTCCCCTGTCCTTGTTATATCCCCTAAATAAATCAGAGCTGCTTGTTTCAGCAAAGTTATACTGCCTGAGGTATTTGTCTATGTTAAAGTACTGTACTGTGACTGTTGCACTGTATCTCATTTCACAGGAGGTCCCAGTGCCGGAACTAGACCTGGGGTAAGTGTATACTGTGAAGGTAATTTGATATATTGTGTGGGCCACTAGTGGGAAGAAAGGGGGGTTGCAGTGTCCCAGAGGGCTGTGACCAAGTTAGTTTAACTATTGCAAACCCTGACCTCTGGGTGGAGGCACCGCCATTGGATCCAGGCCCCTCAACCTGTTAGTGGCAAATCAGGCAGGGTAGTAGCCCTGGGATAGCGCCATCTAGGGTTACATCTTGGGCTCACCGCTGGGATTGTGTGTCCTCTAGTGGCCATATTACGAACCACTGTTAAGAAAAAATGGGTACCCGATAGAAGTGGCTGTGCACCGGCTGGTGGAGTGGTGTACTGGGGAGAGATCGACCCCAAAATGCTATGCTTATCCTGGACATCCCCTGGGTATCAATACGGACACTGTGCAGGGAGTACTTTCCAAGGTGGAAGGTTTACAAAACCCTGTGGTGGTGGGTCGGCATGCTAATCTGCTCACCCACACTTTCCTGGCCTAGTAGAGTTTAAGGATCCCATAGATAGCTCCAAAGTGCCACAGACCATTACCCAGAGGAGCCCTCACTGCTTGGAGAGTGATAACTAAGGACAGTAAAGACCCGGGGAATCAGCCCCACCACTATCTGAAACTTTTGAGGAGAAATTTGCTGGAATGGTTGCTGGGAGAGGAGAAACTGTGGAGGACTTGAAGAAACTATTCTTGCCACTTGGGGTGTTCCTCCCCAACACCCTCTCCTGCTCCAGTGCCCGTAATGGTGGCTGAACCAATGCAGACTCCTATTTCTGCACCTGCCATTAGTCGACTCTTACCGAAGGTTGAGGATCTTCTCTGGCACCCTCCCACCCCCAAGGGAGGATGACTGGGAGACCTGGATAGACTATGTTGCCCCAAGTGCTAGAATGGCAATGCTCGGAAGGCAGCGAAAAGGGTTAGTGAGAGCCTCAGAGGTCCTGCCCTGGCTACCATCCGTGCTAAACGGGCCAGTAACCCTGAAGCGACTGCTCAGGCCTATCTTGAGGCCTTGGAGAATGTGTATGGGAGCCCAGATTCTGATGAGGACCTATGGTGGAGAGTAAGAAATGCACAACAGTACCAAGGGAGTTGTTGTTGTGTATCTCTAGCTGGAAAAATTATTGCAAGAATGCCTCAGAAAGGGTAGTTTGCCGGTGATTGAACTGGACCCGAACCAGACTGGACAGAATCCTTAAGTCTGCCCCTTCTCAGAACTGCTGTTGCTTCAATTCGCCTGGCAAATCGACTGGAATCCCCACCTCCTATGATGAGTTAATAGGAGAATTCGAGGAGTTGAGAAAAGGCGACCTCGGGAGGTACCTGCACCAACAGCTGTGGCTACGACCGAGTGACTGAGGTGACCCATCAAGTGAAGTTCAGGGCAGAGGTTGACAGTCATGAGTGCTCTGACAAGGAAAAGATATGCCACAATGGGGCGAACTGTTGAGAGAGATCCGGGAATTCAAAAACAGTCCTTTGTGAAGGCCACGCCTGCAATGCAGGCCCTGACCTATATCCGACTGCATCTGCTATGGGGGTGGGGTACCCACCCATGTATCTCCTGCTGATACGAGCTCAAACTCAATTCCTTGACCATGGAAGTGGAGAAACTGACGAGATGTCTCCAAATGCTATCACACCGCAGACAGAGATGGCACCCAGGTTTCCAGTTAGTAATACCCCGCCCTGGCTCCCAGTGTAGGCCTCGGCCAGCTCAAACTCCAGAAAGTATGTTTTGCTATAATTGTGGGAAAGATGGGCACATGAAAGGGAATGCCAGTCCCCAAAGACACTGACAAAGTTGCATATAGGCTACAAGGAGGCTTCAGAGAAGAAATCAGTGGTTAAGAGGTGCACACCATGATCACCGTGAGGCACCAAAATGCTAATTCACGTCCTTTGTGGCAAAGTCAGTTGCCCAGGCCCCCACTACCGCCTCTCCAGACTGGTCCAGAATAGTAGGTCCCTCCATGGAGACCACTGTAAAGGTGGATGGAATGTCTACAAGAGCTGTATTAGACAGTGGCTCCCAAGTGACAATTATGTTCCAGGATTGGTATCAGAAGCATTTGTCAGACGTACCCTTACAACCATTAGAAGGACTGCATGATGAGGGTTAAGTGAGAAGGCCTACCCCTATTCCGGTATATCGAATTTGGCTGTCTTTCCCCACCTCCGTGGCTGGAGTGGCGAACAAGTAGAGACCCTAGCCTTAGTGTGTTCCCCCACTGGACTGTATGATGGTGTCCCTTTGTTGATTGGAACAAATGCTCATATGTTGGAAGGCTGGCACAGTTGTGTTATGAAAACAGGGTCAAAGACTAGTAGAGCTTTAAGAGTTCCGGCTTTAATTAAGAAGGCCTATGAGGCACAGAGAGATGCTGAAAAACAGAACCAGAGGAACCGGTCGGAATTGTATGGAAGAAGGATCCTGAGTCTCTGATCCTGGCCAAATGCCCAGTGTACCTTACAGGAGAGGTCCGTATCAGAAAGGATGTTAAGAATAAAATATTAATGTTGGATGCACCAGGCGATGGAAAATTGCCAGAGGGACTGCTGGTCAAGCCTAGTATTTTGCCCGCTAGAGCCCATGCTTATGCCAGAAGGGTAATGGTCCAAGTTCATAATGTGTCTGAAAGAGAGACATTCGAGTAAACAGAGGTTGCATCCTGGCTAATGTGCATTGTGCAGACACTGCAGTGCTACCCAGCAGCAAGAGTTCAAGGAAGAATGACAGAGTAGCAGCCAACTTGTTTGATTTAGCGACTCCGCTGCCAGCTGAATGGAAAGTAAGGATCAGTGAGAAGCTTGCCCAGAGAGACCAGGTGTTTTCTTTAAAGGAATGGGATGTAGGATGCGTGAAGGAGCTGAGCACAATATCCGCTGCATGACGGAAGACCATTTAGTGAGAGGTCTCACGCCTGGCACCTGCTGACACAGATGATGTGGAGACGGCATCTGCAAGAGATGTTAGCTGCTGGTGTAATACAAGAATCCAGAAGCCCTTTGCTTCCCCATTGTGGTAGTGAGGAAAAAGAATGGAACAGTAAGGATGTGTGTGATTATCACCTTAAACCGGCGGACTATCCCTGATCAGTACACAATGCCCGCATTCAGGATGCTTTGGACTGCCTAAACAGGAGCAAGTGGTTCTCTGTGCTGGATCTCATGAGTGGGTACTACCAGATCCCGATGGCCCCAGAGGACCGTGAGGAAAACGGCCTTTTATCTGTCAGCTACTTCTATGAATTCATGAGGATGCCTCAAAGGATTTCAGGTGCCCCAGCCACTTTTCAACGATTGATGGAGCGTGCAGTGGGGACATGAACTTACTAGAGTGCCTGGTATACCTAGATGATGTTATTGTGTTTGGCAGCTCACTGGAGGAACATGAGAGCAGATTATTTAAGGTATTGGACCGACTGGAGGACTTGGCCTTAAACTGTCCATTGATAAGTGTCAATTCTTTCAAACATCAGTAAAGCATATGGGACACATAGTATCCACCGAGGGAATAGAGACCGACCCAAGTAAAGTTGAGGCCTTGACCACCTGGCCACAGCCCAAAAATCTAAAAAGAACTGCAAAGATTCCTGGGATTCTGTGGTTATTATAAAGCTCATCAAGGACTATTCAAGAGTGATCCGCCTTCTTAACCTAACTCAAGAGTAAATCCCCAACCCACAAAAATACCAAAAGTCAGCGTCCTCAAGACTGAAAGAGTGTATTTTCATCCAGTGAAGTATTTGGGGCCTGCTGGACCCTGATTGTGAGACTGCTTTCATGAGATCATATATCACACTACCCATGCTCCAGTGCTGGCCTATGCTGATCCAAGAAAACTTACGCCCTGCACACTGATGCTAGCTTGCAAGGGTTGGGGCTGTGTTGTACCAAGAGCACTAGAATGGCCTGAGACCAGTGGCCTTTGCCAGTAGAAGCCTGACCCCATCCGAAAGAACTATCCTGTACATAAGTTAGAGTTCCTAGCTGAAGTAGGCTATTGTTGACCAATTCCATGAGTACTTGTATGGGGCTAAAATACTAGTAAAACTGACAACAATCCTTTGACCTATGTGCAGACCTCAGCTAAGTTGGATACCACTGGCCATAGGTAGCTTTCTGCAGTATCTACATATGACTATGCTCCTAGGAATACCCAGTGCAGGTCTGAACCACATAGATCTGATGGTATCTCTCCCGAGGCCTGTTCCCCAGAATGATTGGGTCCGATTGGCAGAACCTGACATTCGGGCACTCTGCCGGAAGTTTGACAGGGAGGAACAAATGTCCCACGGACGCAGTGGACTGCATGGTGGATTGCTGGGAGCCTCTGAGAATTGCATACCTGCTGCTTGTGCCACTTTTCTGCAATAGACTTGGTGCACTGCCTCAGCTGGACAATGACAGTATTCAGTGAGCCCAATCCAGCGATCCCATGATCAAAGCAACTTTAGAAGCCCTCTATGCAGGAAAAGATGTGTCCAAATTACGCTCCACTGATTTGAGAACTGCACTGTTATACAAAGAAGGTCCTAAGTTGAAACTGATCAATAAGCTGTTATACAGAGAAACAGTAGACAGAGGGGGACAAGTAGACAAACAACAACTAGTGCTGCCCTGCTTTTCGAGACTCAGTACTGAGGTCCTTGCACAACCACGAGGCACCTGTGTATAGACAGAACACTTGACTTGGTGAGATCCAGATTCTATTGGCCTAAGATGGGGGCTGATGTGGAGCAACACATTCGAACTTGTAGTCGCTAAGCTACAGAGGAAAGCTTTGCCCAGAGGGCTGCCCCTTGTTAACATCACCACCAGTGGACCCATGGAGCTGGTCTGTGATGATTTTCTGAGTTTGGAGTCAGATCAAAGAAATATCAGTAATGTGCTAGCGGTCACTGACCATTTCGAGATATGCCCACTTTCCCACCAAAGACCAGAAAGCATCCACTGTGGCCAAAGTACTTAGAAAACTTTTGTTCACTATGGGGCTCCACAAAGAATCCATTCTGATCAAGGGAGAGACTTTGAGAGTCGTCTGATCAAAGAGATGCTTTCTCTGTGGGGAGTGAAGTCCAGAACCACTCCTTACCACCCCCAGGGGGACCCACAGCCTAAACGTTTCAACCGCACTTTGCTAGATATGCTAGGCACCCTGCACCCAAAGGACAAGCCTAGATGGAGCCAACAAATTAGCACCCTGGTACATGCTTATAACTGCACCAAAAGTGATGCCACTGGATTCTCCCCCTACCACTGATGTTTGGAAGAAAGCTCGACTACCAGTAGATGTGTGTTTGGGGTCTCTCCTGATGGGGTTCAAGCTGACAACTATTTACAGTATGTGCAAAGTTAAAGGTCCAGCTAACTCATGCGTACCAACTGGCTCAAACCATGGCTGCCAAAAGAAATCTGGCCAACAAAGAAAGGTATGATAAAAGGTGAAAGCACAGGAACTCCAGGAGGGAGATCGGATTGCTAAGAAATCTGGGACTGCATGGCAAGCACAAGATTGCTGACAGATGGCACCATCTCCCTCACATTGTAGTGGGCAACTAGATGATCTGCCAGTGTACAAAGTAAGGCCTGAGAATAATTCAAAGATGTAAAAACAATGCATAGAAATCATTTACTGCCCATTGGACAAATCTTAATTGAGTCTGAGCCCCTAGAAGATGCCCTCTGGACCAGTGACCAGAGCTGCTGCTAAGAAAAGATCAAGAAAGTGTGCACCTACAGAAGCAAGTTAAAGTGTTCCCTCCACAAGTCCCAGTTGAGCATGACTGTCAGTCCATATCGGAAGAAAGTGAGAGTGACTTTGAATACTATCCTTCTTACGAACTGAGTCAATTGTTTCGGGGCAATCCCTAGTCAATACTGGAGACAAAGCTGGGCCTTCTGGACTGTCTAAGCCCCAGCTTCATCCCTGGAGCCATTGCTCCCAGAAAGTGAAGTGCAACATCAGATCAGATGAAATGGAATCATTGTGCATGGTTGAACTGTTTGAGTTTTCAGGGAGAAAATGATAGATTGGGCAGACTGGTGATACACCCGAACAAGAAGAGTATTTTGAGTGCCCTGACAGTCCACTGCCAGTGTCCGAAAGCTCTCCATACGAGCCAAATGTTGTGGACTCAGAAACTGTAACTCCTGGAGCTGAAAGTGCCCCAAGTTCTAGCCTCTCTACCCCATGGAGACTCCCCTGACAAGTGAGGACAATGCTGAAAATGAGGCTCAGAGTGCAGAGACTGTAACAGTTCCCCCTAGAAAGACTGGTCGAGCTGTAAAAGCCTGTGGTGCACCTCAGTTATGATTCCTTGGGAGGCCTGTGGATTTGCCTCTCAATGTTGTCCATAAAGGAGTGTATGTGTCCCGAGCTCACTGCCCAAACTGAGCATCAGTGCTAACTCAAGTTACTTGTGTTGCCCTCTAAGTATGGTGCCCTTGCCCCATCCAGCCCCAAAGGTAACTGATAAGGAAGGGCCCCTCTTCAGTTTCATGTACAAGAGGTAATAACTTGAGTTATAGTACAATATGTATGTAATACTGTGTAAAGTAAATGCTGCAATGTTTCAGAAATGTGTTCTTGGTAAAATGATATATTGACTGATGATTACATGTACGAGCTAAATGTAAATGTATATGGTTGCAGTTGAAACTTATGAGGTACTTGCTTGTAGCGGACGTCAAGCTTTCCCAAGCCAGGAAGGGTGTAACCCCTGCAAATGGGGGTTCCCAAAAGACTTCCAGGATCTTGCTTGAATGCTCCAAGCCTGAATGGTGTTTGGCATTTAAGCCATTTATCAGTGAGTTTTTAGAACCTCTGGTACTGTCTCTTTAAGAGCTGTCTGCTTGCAGACATAATTAGTTTGTATGGGGACTGTGTGTTTCTTTGATTGAGTACCACTCAAGCTGCTGCCAATTCACTTCATTTTTGCAGTCACTAGGGTGCAAAGGAACCTATCTGAAAGATGTAACTGTTTGCCAGAAATTATTTAGAGTAATAATGAAGTACAGTTTGTCTAACCTGCTTTCTTTGCAGTCAGAACTGTGTCTGCTAGTTCCCCATTCTAGTTTTGAACTGCTGAACTGGACCAATCAGTGTGGGGTAAGCTAGCTCTAAAATGATGCCTTAGACGAATCAGAACTTGGACTCATAATCTGAGCCAGCCACAAGAGGATTGTATGGGCAGTGACTCTGGGAGATGTAGTTTGAGACTTCAGTGCCTTTTTGGACCAACAGCAGCAGTCTATTGTGAGTGACAGCCAATCCAGTCAAGAACTGGGAGGAACTCAAAGGAAGTGCCGGTTTCGTCAGTTGGAGTTCAGTTGAGCTTTGGCAGTGAAGAAGGAAGGAGCCCTGTGCTTTTCAGTGTGCAGTTTAGTCAAAAACGTGTGTAAGGCCCAGAGTTCCGGTCTGCAACTTTTAGGACTGAATCCGTCCTGTGAAAGAATCAAAGGATCTCTGAAGAGTAGAAACCAGGCTCACCTGTAGAAGACTGAAGAATTGCTGAAAATTGCACTCGGTCTGTCAGGAACTGAATCTGCTGTGTGTTCTCCCGGTATTGTGCAGTAATTCGATCGGGATACAGATGCAGCCTGCCTGGTATAGTGCTTTCTTTTATATGGATGTGAAGAGGTTTGTGTACCTCAAGTGAGCCCTGCTGACATTGAAGGACCCTATCTTATTTGGAGGTCGTGAGTACTAATTCAGGGTCACTCCCTGTTGGTGCCACATTAAATCCAAATGGAATTACTGTACTGCTGACTGTTTAATTCTCCTTTTCTCTGTGAAAGGGCCCCTACCAGCTGCCACGGTTTGGACTAGCCACTAGGGCTTGGGTACCCAGGGACAGTAACTGATAGGGATAGGCCTGTGCACAGAGCCATAAATAGATTATTAGAGTGATAAGCTAATTAACCTGATTTCCCCTGTCCTTGTTATATCCCCTAAATAAATCAGAGCTGCTTGTTTCAGCAAAGTTATACTGCCTGAGGTATTTGTCTATGTTAAAGTACTGTACTGTGACTGTTGCACTGTATCTCATTTCACAGGAGGTCCCAGTGCCGGAACTAGACCTGGGGGTAAGTGTATACTGTGAAGGTAATTCTGATATATTGTGTGGGCCACTAGTGGGAAGAAAGGGGGGTTGCAGTGTCCCAGAGGGCTGTGACCAAGTTAGTTTAACTATTGCAAACCCTGACCTCTGGGTGGAGGCACCCGCCATTGGATCCAGGCCCCTCAACCTGTTAGTGGCAAATCAGGCAGGGGTAGTAGCCCCTGGGATAGCGCCATCTAGGGGTTACACTAATACTCCACAGCACCACTTAATCCAAGATGTCGTGATCAGGTGGAATTCAACATTTTATATGTAGGAACGGCTGCTAGAGCAGAAAATTGAACTCCACATAATGGCAATTGAGCACGAGATTGGTGGTCATATAACTCAAATGTAGTGGGGTATAATGGAAGCTCATATTGATTTGTTAAGACCATTTGAAGAAGCAACAAAAGATGTGAGTGCTGAATTGCCTTCTCGGAGTCAGATTATATTCATGACTCACATCTCGTTGCACAGGATGAAAGCATTCCACCAAAAAAAGGATGTCCCTCAAGAGGTCGCTTCTCTTGCAAATGTTTTCACTGAAGAACATCATAGACATTTTGACAGTCTCTTTGAAGACAAAAAATATGTTCTTGCAACAATTCTTGGCAGCTCATTTGAAAGTGTCTGTTCTTCCAAAGGAGGTCACAAGATCTTTTAAAAATGAATTAGTAAGGAAGACTCAGTATGTTACAGACGCTATGCCCGTTAACATGGAAGGTCAGTTTGCTCATGGTAATTATTGTTACTCTCAAGAAAATGATCATGAGACTGATGTGGCGCTGGTTTTGGCAATGCACAGGCACAAGAAGATACCACTAAAGCTTCAACAACACCACAATCTGGGTATGGTATGTTGGCTCGCATTAATCTTTTACAAGACACAGACTCATATGAAGAATCCATTTGTAGGCATACTATTACTGCAGAGAATATTGTGGTTAGTTACTTGGGGGAACAAAAGCAACACTTAAAATCAGATCCTTACAAATACTGGATGGCAAAAAAGATGGTATGACTTTCACTCACGCAAGTACTGTAGCTGTAAAGTATTTGGGCTGTCTTCCTATAAGTGTGCCATCTGAAAGAGTATTTAGTACTGCAGGTGGTGTAGCACCACACAGGTCCAGCCTACAACCAAGTGATCATTGAAACTGTGACAAAAATGTAAAGGTGGCTTTCTGCGGGAGGGGGGGCTTTGCCCAAACCCCTCTGTGGGGGGTTCACCACCTGCACCCACTTACTAAAATAACCAACTCTGAGGGGGAATCAACTCGGGGAGAAGGAAAGCCATAGTCTCCGTTTCAGTGATCGCTGGGTTGTACCCCTCGCCATATGTAGCCATGTTATTTTGGCTACACTGATATTGGGCTCACTCTTTTTGACTTGCTGTTATTACAGGATACCATCCAATTGATACGGGTAGGTTGGATGGCCCTGAGTGTCAGACTTTGCTCTTTCGGAAAGAAAGTGTATAACAAATCTGGTTTTAAAATACTTTGATGTGTAACACTGGGCAAAATGACCACGGTAACAACCTAAGTGCCCACATTGTCTCTAAATGTGAAACATAATGCTGTCCTGTCCCATATATCAATGTTGTCGGCCCATCAGTTAATGTCAGGAACTGCAGCATATTGCAGCCCCTCACTGAAAGGCCAGCTCAGCAGGACAGGGCCCAAGGGCTGCTTTCAGTGTCATGTGTCATCCCAGATGCTGAATGCATCTGTCCATCAGCCTGACACTTAAGCCATGTTACACCTTGGCTGAGGCTAGTGTGACTCGAAATATTCATGACACTGGCAAAGTAGGCTTAGGGCATGGTCCTTACTAACTTTAACTAAGGTAACTAACTTCAAAGGCAAAGTTACCATGGCCCATGCTTTGATCTTACTTTTACAAACCAGCTGTAACATCTACAAATGATATGGGAGGGTGGGAAGGCCCAGTATTGCAGAATCAGCCCTTTCACCAAGTGTGTGTCACATTTTTTCATTTTGAAAGTTCCAAGCACACACCAAACCCATAGGAAGGACGTCACAGCAAATTCTGCTTAATTAAAACACATTTATTACCACAAACATCGGACAAAAGTGTCCCAGCCTGACATGTTTCAGAATTGCTTCCTTCTTCAAAGATTCCCGAGGTGTGGGATGCCACATAAACCCTGACAATGAAGCTTGAGGGGTTTGTAAAGGCATCCTTCATGGAGGGTGTGTGTAAAATTCAAGTTTCACACACTTATCCAGCCTTTATTTTACATAATTGCTGAGGAGAAACAGACATGCCTATGGAATCCGTGGACCTCTCAGGTTTCAGCGTGGTCCGTAATTGATTAAACAGGTAGAAACCTTTTTTGTTTTAAGACAATTGAGGGTTTAAATACAAAAAGGACTCAAAAAGTGTAATTTGTAACAGTCCACTTTGCTTTTTAAAGTTTACTTACCACTGAGTGCGAGCGGTAGTGAAGTGTTCTGCATGACAACAGAAAGATGGCAATCTGGTACATGTGTGCAGCAAGAAAAACCCAGCACATGCTTGCCATTATAGCTAGCTGGTTATAATGGCAAATTATAACCATGAGCACTGGAAATTCATGGGCGTGATTTTTGCTCAAATTCTGCTATTTTTTCCTTCCCCGTGATCTAGCTGAGATTTTACACATCCCCGTAAAAAGCTGTCTCAAAATGCCATGTGTTTAATTTTTTTCTGAATGTAAGTCCGCCCTCATGGTTTTCTCATTCAGAACACATGAAATGCAGTCAGTTCCACCCTGCAGCATCAGTGTGTGTGTGTGTGTGTGTGTGTGTTCAAAGGACAGAACACTTTTGGGGCCAATTGAACTTGTTTTTATGTGTGACCCCCGCCCCAATTCGGGGGTTTACCTTAATGTCTTCTTGGGCCCCTAATGCCCACTGTCAAGCTGGTGTCCTGTCTTAGCGTGATCCTGTGTATTTGTGTGAGAGTGCCATGCTGAGCCTCCACACCTATCCATTTGAGAGAATAGCTAACCTGCGTTAAGTAATTGGTCTGTGCTGGGTCGGAAGTGATTTGAGACATACAGCCAACCAGACAGTGTGTTGTTTTGCTCCATTCTGCAATCACTACTTGCGTAGAGGGAGCTCAAGTAGGAACTTTGCTTATTTACTGTTTGTGCCTTATTATATTTGAGTTAGAGATGTTTGTCTAACCTGCTTTAATTGCAGATCGATCATTTGGATGGATGCCACCATGTTAGGTCCGGGACTTCCAGTAATTGGACCAACAGAACCACTGAGGATCTAAAATTGGTCCTGACCCCAGTGTCCTGTGGGAAGGAAATCTTGTAGTTTTGTAGTTTTTCAGTTGGCTCCTAAATGAACCTGGAAAGGAAGCATAGCAGAATTGGTGGCAAGAGGCTCAACTTGCCTCCCTGCCACCTGTCTCCTGCTTGAGAACTGACTATAGCAGAAGTTGGACTTGTCCGATTCCAGCTTGGATCTGCGGCAGAAGGAAAGAAGAACTTTGTTAGTACTACTTGCAATTTTGGACCAAAGACTTGCTCCTGAAGCGATCGGCTCGTCTTGTGTGTGAGACATCCTCGGATCAAAATATTTGCTCAGTAAAGCTGCTGAATTCCAACCAAACTATATCTGAACTGATTTCTGAGGTAGTTGTTGATTTAAATGTGCTGAATGTGTTTCATAGGTTGAGACCTGCTTCCACACAAAAGAACCCGTTACACCAGCTGGAGGCATCACCAGCAGAAGATCACAAACTTTGTCAGACTGCTTATCCTGCCTGGGCCCTGCCACTTCAGCCTAAGCCACTACTCCATCACCAGAGAATGTCATGGCGGCAGACCGGCTCAGGGATCCAGCCCCAGCACAGCAACAACATGCAGGTTGCGGCCACCTGGAGGAAAGGCCATGAAGAGGAGGTGTGTCATGTCAGCCCTGTTTCCCCATGTTTTTCTGTCATCACCATGATGTCTCCATATCACCTGTCTTGCAGCAGATCCCTGGTAGCGTGAATACAATCAAGGTAGCTCCTTGCAATGAGAGCTTAACTCATTTGTGGTACCATCTAATTGTCTCAGTTTCTTAGGTTTACAAGGGACTGAGCCAACCTGCTTGGATTACAAATTTTATTTATTTATTTATTTAGATTTTGTTAACCAAGGTAAGCCCACTGAGACCAAAGTCCCTTTTTCAGGGGTGACCCGGGGTTGAGAAAACCAACCACTTTACATTAGGTAAGCACAAAGTAACACAGTATAAGATTAAATTCATAGTCAGGGGATACATTAGACAATTACAGTTTCATAACATAAGGGCTACAACATTAATTGGATTTTTGCTTCTGGGCAGTCAAAAGGAGAGAGAGAGATTTTAGTCCTTTGTCATAGGGAGGGGTATGTGGATAAGGACATGAACTAGCGGTTGCAGCCACAAATAATCTGGGTGTTCTGCATGTTAACTGCTTTTCTTTCCATCAAGGGCCCCAACATCAGCTGCAATGCCGGCCTACCCTGGGCAACACCTCTGTCTAGCCAGACTTACCATCTTGGGTGCCCAGTGTTGTGTGACTGTCACATTGGGAATAAAAGTACATGTGAAACCTGAATCCTATCAGATTGTAAATCATTTGACTAGATTCACACCCATTCCTTGTTCACGGCTCCTAAATAAACCCGACTGTCTTTTTTCATTTAACCACAGCTAGTGTGCATATTATTAATTGGGTTACAGTATTAAAGAGTACTGCTGTATTGCTAACCTTATTTTCCAGGGGGTCTCCAGCGAAGTTGCTGCAGTCCCAGCACTGGTGGTAAGTGTGGAAAGTGCAAGCATATTGTTACTGTGGCCTATTGATTGTGAATCTACTACTGTGTTGGATACTGGGCCACTGGGAGGGTTGGAGGGTTGTTATAGCTTCCCAGAGGGCTATACCAGAGCAGATAAGCAACCCAAATACCATTTCTCTGGGTGGTGGCACCTTATTAGAGAACTCAGGCCTCTCAACCTGTGCATAGCTATACAGGCAGGGTTAGTAGCCCTTAGAATAGCACTGCCTAGAGGTTATATCTTGGAGGCACCATTGAGATTAGTGCCCCTAGTGGCCAAACAGTAACGTTTTAGTCAAGTGAAAGTTTAAGGGAAAATCTGAAATGGAAGCTCTTACTTCACCCAAGTGGAAAATTTCCACCCACAAGTTGGTTGTGCATCGCATGATGGGGTGGAGTGAGGCTGAAGGGGTCGAACCATGAATTTTTACTACTAGATATCCCCCTGGGGACTACCAATTACACTATAGAGGAAACCATGGGGAAAGTCAAGTGCCTAGGGAAGGCTGAAGTACATGGGCGGAACTCAGACCTGTTTGCCCAGACTCTGATGGTCCTCATTTCATGTATCCTCCCCATAGACCCCAAGACAGTACCCCCTATTATCATGCAGAAACTTTAACTGCTATGGTGACCATATTATTACCCACTCTGTTAGACATCCCCCATCGGTAAAGATGATTTTATTAACATAACTAGAGCCCACCAAACTGGGGAAGAAAACCAAATTGACATTCATAGTCAGTTGAGTGACCTCACAAAGTCGATTTTTAACAAAGCAGATTGCATAAAACATAGCAACATTTTGGTAGTAGATTTAGCAAGTGAAATTTTTCAAAATGGTAAAAACTTGTCTCATTGACTAAATTCTGTCTCTTGGCCTGCTTCATTTAAGAGAGAGAATATAGATATAGTACAACAGGTGAATTATTTATTTATTTATTTGTTTTTTGTTTGCCGGGTAGGTACACTAGACAAGAGTATTGCCTATATTCAGGCACGACCCGAAGTAAAACTGCTTTCATGGAATATTGCGGGGACAAAACAAAAAAATCAGGGGATTGAGAAGTTGTTGAATTATATTAATTGCTTCTTGATAATTTATATGCAGGAAACTTGGTCTCATGACCCATTTTTCAAGTTCAAGTTCAAGTTCAAGTTTATTGCAGGAAAACTCCATTGAGCAAGCTCATTCACAAGGCGGTCCTGTGACATATAGACTTTCACAATGTACATACATAGATAGATAGTAAACAGTATATACATACATAAAGCACGCATTACATGATACAGGCAAGATATACATACAAGAACACCACATAGGGTGACCGCAGCTGGTAGTCAACTAATGTGACACAGGGAAGCGACTTACAGAATACATACTGATAATTGAAACATGGTGACTGGTGTGTGCAATACATACATTATGGCAGCTGGAACAAACAACAGAATAAAACGGATAAGGAGGGTCGGAGTGATTTGATAGTGTGAACAGTGGGCGTATGCATAGATAAAGCCAGGAGTAGAAGGGAAGGAAAGCAGTAGTTGGGTAGCTGCAGCAAGGTAGCAGATATGAGCCAGGTGCCAGATAGAGGGATAATATCTTAATGTAAATGAAAGTGCAAGCAATAAGTAGTTAATATGAACAAGCAAATATGTCTTACCAATGGATGCACATGGTACACATGGGGAAGGAAAAGGCTTAATGACAGTTATAGGTGTCTTTTATTTTGGCTGAGCTTAGCAATTTGTAAGAGTTTATTGAGACTGTACTAGTTAGTTTCAGTACGGTTTGTAATTGGTTCCAAATGGAGGGAAGGGCACGTGCAACAGCACGTTTACCAAAGGAGGTCTGCGTCCTCGGTATATTAGGCATAATAAAGTCAGATTTTCTTAACGAATGTGCACTATGTGAGATACTAATGAGGGATGAGAGATAGCTTGGCAATTCCTGCAGAAGCAGTTTAAGAGTCCATAGCCCAGCATGGAGCAGGTGTTTAGTAGCAAGGGATGTCCAACCAACAGCTGCATATAAGTCACAGTGCTGCGAAAGGTAAGGGGTGTTGGTAATGGACCATAATGCATGGTGATAAAGGATGTCCAGTTTACTTAGATTTGCAAGCATGGTGGAGGAATAGATTACATCGCCATAGTAGAGTAGGGGGAGAAAAGTGGCCTGGACAAGCTTATTTCGAGTTTCAAGGGGAAGAAAAGCCTATTTCTATAGAAGAAACCTAGTCTGGCTTTAAGCCTTCTAGTGACATCTTCGACGTGGTCATTGAAAGATAGTTTATTGTCAATCCAGAAACCCAGGTATTTGAATTTGGCTACAACTTCCAGAGGCTCGTTTAGTGTGGTAACAATGAAATCTTGGGCAAGGGTATTGGGGGTGCCTGTGACAGCATTAAGGGAGAATATCATCGCTTTAGTTTTCTTGGCATTAAGCAGAAGCTTTGCCTTTATTAGATTATGCTCAAGTTGTGTAAAGTCAGCTTGAAGCACTCCCTTGACTTCAGATAGTGATGAGCCATAAGTATACAACACAGTATCATCCACAAAAAAGTGCAGATTGGACTTAAATATGTTAGAATCTAGGTCATTAATGTATAATGAAAACAAACTAGGGCCTAAGATGGATCCTTGGGGGACTCCTCTTGCAACTGGCAAGGCAGCAGAAAAACAGCCTTCTGCCTTTACTTTTTGGGATCTCCCAGTTAAGTAACTAGAGAACCACTGGGTGGTATGGTGTATGGAACCCAACTTTGCAAGGCAATTGACTAATAGTTTGTGATCAACAGTATCAAAGGCTTGCTTAGATCCAGAAAGACTCGTCAGTTACCTTCTTTGCATCTATAGCAGAGATCAGTCATTGGTTACTTTTGCTAGCACAGTGTTGTGCTATGATTTGCCCAAGCCAGATTGAGCTGGATTGATAAGAAAGGTTTCAAGTGATTTTAACTGGATGTGGATCAGTTTTCAAGAACTTTAGAAAGGATAGGTAATATGGAGATAGGCCTATAGTTGTTTACATCGCACAGGTCACCAGATTTAAATAGAGGGAGGATATGTGCTAATTTCCAGCAGGACAGCACAGTAGCAGATATAATGGAAAGATTGAAGATGTGGAGAATTGGGGCAGCGAGATGAGTATATCCTAACCTTAGGAAAAAGGGTGTCTCAGTTAAGAAGAGAATCTTCTACTTCTTTGTAAGTTATTTCGCGCAGCTGGAAGTGGCTGGGTGCAGGACTAACTATAGGGGGAGGGGTATGCTGGCTCACCGCAGAACCAGCATAAGGTGAGTCAAAAGCTAATCCAGTTGTGGCAAAGTGGGAGTTAAGTTCCTCCAGGATTAGGGACTTGTTTTCCACAATCTTGCCACTAACAACTGTCTTTGTTGGGACAGAGGGAGGTCCCGGGCCATCCTTTTATGGATTTGATAGTCTTCCATATTTTACGAGGGTTCCCTTTAGCTTGTTCTAGAGTAGAGATATAATACTTAGCCTTAGCAGAGCGTATACTATTCATACAGGTATTCCTGGCTGTTCTAAAGGCCTGCCAGTCTGAAGATTCTTTGGAATGTCTAGCTTTAGCCCAGAGCTTATCTCGGCCTATGAGGGCTGCCTTAAGATCCGAGGTGAACCAGGGGTTGGAGTTCTTCCAAACCCTTACTTTGATGAAAGAGGCATGCTTATTTATTATTTCAGTAAGAATGTCATTAAGGGTATAAGCTGCCTCGTTGACATCATTGGCTAGATAGAGGTCTTGTCATCTGATCATGCACATGTCAGACAGGAAGTTTACTGCACTGAACTTGCAAAAAGACCATTTTGTTATAAAGATGGGCTGCGGGCGGGCCTTGATTTGAAATCTTATGCAGGCAACAATCCCATGATCACTCATGTCATGTGAAACACTGCTGAATAAGATATTTTATTGGGTGGGTGGTTAGTACCACATCTAGGATGGAACTGTTGGCAGTATTTAGAATGTTATTCCTAGTAGGTTCACTGACTAGTTGCCCAAGACCTAGCTCACCACAAAGGGATTTGAGGCAGTGTGATTTAGGTGATAGCTAATCCATATTTAGATCTGCTAGAAATATTGTTTCAGTTTTTGCATCTCTGAACATGGTTCAAAGATTAAGTACTTCATTACCACCAGACGGAGGTCTATAGCCACCTATGATAGTGATACATTCTGAGGAGTGGAGATGAAGGTTCAGAGAGACAAGCTCAAATTCTTTGGCTAGAGATTTGGAACTAATATTGGTGACCGAGTACTTAGATTTGGCGTAGATAACCACACCCCCGACTCTAGACTCTCTATCCGCTCCAAATAATTTGTAGCCCTGCAGTGATATATGTTGATCAGCATTTGTCTTTTTTAATCACAACTCAGTAATTATGATAAGGTCAGGGTTAATATGTGCGGCCCAGGCTTGCAGTTGTACAAGTTTTTTAGGCAGGCTTAGAATATTGACCATCATCATTTTGAGACCTGAGGCCTCAGCAAAATTGATAGACAAGGCAAGTTGTGGGGTGGGGCCAGGGTTGAGCTCCACATTTCCTGAGCAGAGAAGAAGCAGTAGTATAATTTTCTTTAAGGAGCTTATAAGGATGGAGACTGCTTTTTTATTTCTTCAAGGTTACCCGTATTGTACTGCACAACAGGTAGCACCACTGTAATGACAGTTTATCGTGATCAATGTAAGTGCTCGAATAGACATAGGTGAGGGCAGCAGCAAGGGGGTGGTGGCAAACCGGGTGAATAGGCAAAAAGGGGGGAGGAGGATGACATAGTGTCTGCACTGCAGACTGTTATAACATTAGGTATTGATAGAGTGCATTGGAGAACTGGTTTGCATTGAGGTACTTCATTTAGCCCTGTATTGTTGGGAACTCTGTACATTAGGAACAATAATAGCACAGTAAAGAAAGCCATAGTCCCAGGTTGGGTGGTCTTACGATTGGTATTAGTGCAGTATTTTTCTAGCAAGTAATTGACCCACCTAGGTACTCACTTAAAACCTAAGTGAGAAATGCAGCAGAAAGGGGAACAAGGAGAGCTGGGGCAGCTTAGTTAGTGGCTGGGGCTCTGGAGATATTCACACAGTGCAGGCTTGTTGGCCACACTCGGCTACCAATCATAGGTTGGCAGCAGACAATTTTGTTAATTGAAGGATGACAATTCACCATTTTGCTCATGGACTCTCTTTGTCACAGCATTAAATTCCTGGTGCTGAGTTTGTAGCCTGCTACTGTAGTCAGGAAGGCGCTCATGATTTGGTTGTTTACTTTTATCTAACCCTTATGCCTGGCAGCTTGAGTATAGTTTGGTGGTCAGAATTCCTTAGGAATTTTATAAATGTATTTAGGCCATTCCAATGGATTTTGTTGTCCCATCTCCAACACACCACCTCTCTTTTACATCAGAAGCTAGGTGCTCGCTACTATGTTTGACATTTCTTTTTTTTAAATTAAATACATTTCATAGATCAGAATGTGCTTTCAGGTTAATTATCCATCATTCTATAGCGCTCAGGAAACAAAGGATACATCTATGTAGGCAATAAGGCACAAAGGGGTGTGTGTAAACCATAGTTTACAGCATGGCCAGGGGCGTAGTAAGGCACGAGGCCAATGACCGAGTGACTTCAGCTGCCGGCCATGCTGTAAAATATTGTTTATACACACCCCTGAGTGCCTTATTGCACTTATAAAATTGATTCCTCTTTTTTTTATACTTTTGACTATTGGGAAAAGCATCTTTATATGTAGAAAAATAGATTTACTTTGTACATTTATGATAAAATAATCCTTCCGCCCACTGCAAGTGATGTCATTGATGATGTCATTACATTAGTGCCTACTTTCTTCTTCCTGTTTTTTTTATGTTTTTGTCCACATTCAAGATATGGAATGTTTATCATGGAATGTTTACCACAGAATACATGGATTCAAAATTCTGCTCAGTTCCACTGGCAGAATGTTTCTCTCCCAACACACTGTACACACAGACAACACAGGCCTTTGTTGCAGCCAGAGATTCATTTATAATAACTGGCTATGGTCAATATCAACTCGTTTTCAGGCTTGTTCAAAAGTCGTATCAACTCGCAGGTTGATACGAAAACTCGTGATCAACCCGCGAAGTGGATACGACTTCTACATCCCCTTAATCGAGAATCATAAAAATCAGCTAACAGGCAGTGCGAGACACTTCTATAATGGCAAAAACACAAAGGCAGTTCGTCCATCAAAAAACAGCACAAACAAACCAGGGAGACTCCCCATCTAAAGAGATGGCACAATGAAACTATTGTAAAAGCATAAAATCCACAGCTAACATCGTAAACTGCAATCACAAACCAAGAAAATGTTTCTCTGAAACTCATACTTTCACTGCTATCCCTTTCTCTATTCCCAGGTTGGATGACCTTTCACCTCAGATCTGAGGAAGCAACTCTCTAGGATTTCTACAAGTCACAAGTTATTTTTAGTTAAAAAAATGTAGTTCACTGAAGAATAGTACATTAATTTGTTAAAAACAGTAAGTTGTCTCCGCTGATCTTATCGGTCGATTCATATTTCGCAGTCTAATGAACTTTACCCTTTGCCCTTGTATTGAAACTATCCCGAGACATCTGGTAGATGCAACCTCGAAACGAAGATTAAAAAAAGTACCGAATTTACATGTAATTGCATTCTGTTCACTTGTCTCTTAGTAAAATATGTACTGAAATAATAAACGCTGCATATGGAGTTATGTGAGAGCTGTTTGTTCTATGGAGTGATGCGAGAGGTTTTTCTTTTCTTTAACATGTCATTTGAACACACCTGCTATTGACCATAGCCTGTTATTATATAAAATAAAGCACATGAAGGGTGGGTAACATGGAGTGTTTTTACACACCCTCAATGTGTGATAATATAAAAACCTCTCGAGCTACGCTCTCGAGGTTTTTATATTATCACACATCTTAGGTGTGTAAAAAAACTCCATATCAACCACCTGCATATGCATTATTCTATATATCTCACTGTCGGGGCAAGAAGAAGAGAGTTCCCTGATAAGCAGTTAAAGATAGAAGGGGGATTTTTGACTCTCAGCAAAGAAACATTTGTAGTGAAAACTATAAACAATATTTATAATGATGACTTCCTAAGGTTAACAGCATTCTACCATACATTATATAGGGGATAATGCATGGTCTTCTATCAGTAACCGGTCTGTTAACCTTGGAGAGGTTGCCAGGGCGACCGAATAAACCTCGAGAGTGAAGCTCGAGAGGTTTACGTCACCATGGCAACCTCGAGATGGTTATCAGTAACCGGTTGCCGATAGAAGGACCATACATTGTTTTTTATAGTGTATGGTCCCAAGAAAAAGGGAAAACAGCTCCTCACTTTTCAAAACGGAGTCACCGCCACGGCCGTTCTGTCCTTCCCTTACTGCTGCGTGCATCCGTCGGTTCCTGAGTGTAAAAAAGGTGCACACATGCGCAGACTGATCCCCGTTGTTAACCTATCGATGTAATGTAGCATCGCTAGGTTAACAACATTACTACATCACATCGGTGGTATAACAACCTTAGGAAATGATGATTTCCTAAGGTTAACAGCGTTCTACTATACATTATAATTTGTTTATGCACATAAGGAGAGTGTGATAATCAGGGAAACAGCATTTAATTCATTTGTTTTATTTTTTTATTTAAGGTAGTTTTATTTTTAGGGCACAGTCGAAGTTTTTTTACAGTGTAAAGGTAGCAGCCATGTTTGTGGTGGAAGATCAGTTCTGGCTGTAGGGAGCTAACTGAAATGACTGTGTTCCAAATGCCCATTGATCTGTGTTGCAGACTCTTCACTGCTGAGCAGTTCTTTTTATACATAAATAAGAGCCAATCTGATTACATGATTTTACCCTGACATTTTATAAAGGGGTACTATAGAACACCCAAGGCCTCCAAGCCAGTTCAAATTGTTTAGTTCTACCAGTTCTTTTGGCAATCACCCCTTCTAAGTAGTCAATTTCAGACACCACCTTATGCCACATGTCCAATGTAGGGGCAGTACTGGTATGCCAAAGGAGAGTTATTACTTTTTTTGCCGCAGCCAGATACAAGTATAATTTACTTTTACTAGGAGGAACAGAATCATCTTCACTTACATATAGCAGCACCAGCTATGAAGAAAGTGTACAGTCATTTCCCATTAAGTGTCGTAAACTAGATTCAATTTCTCGCCAGTACTGGGCTATCATTGGACAGGATATAGAAGACATGAGACATATTAGCTAAAGACTCCCAAGTCCCTCCAACATATGCTATAGCTGGCTGTCAGTAACTAATTTGTCAGGTGTATTAAAGAATCAAAGCTTGCATTTCCATATAAATTCAACCCAGTGTGGGGCTTGAGAAATTTTCATGGAGGGTAGAATTGGCCAACCACTTCTCACAAGTCAGGTGTGTTTGTAACTCTATGTTCCAGGCCTGTAATACATCTCTTGTGGATTCTTGCCAATGTTCCCTCAAGGCCTTATAAATAAAACCTAGCCAGTGTTTGTTTTCCCGGCCTTGAATGGCCTCTATCAAAAGGCCCATCAGAGGGGGTACGGGGTTCAGAAGAGCATTCCAGGCTGTTTTTTCTGACCCAGGAATGTTCTTATCTGTAAATATCTACAGTGATGGGAATTGGGGAGATGGAAAGCAGTTTGCAAAGAGGCAAAGGGTAGCACTCCCTGAGTGTCCAGAAATTGGTATATCATTGACAGCCCCCAAGTATGCCATACATTAAAAGCACGATCCATCTGTGTGGGGATAAAATCTCTCTCACTAACTAGTAATCAAAAATAATAAAAGGTTTCCTCTAATTGTGGAAGGGCCTATATCTCATACCAGGTTTTTAAGGTGTTATGTGTTCCAACGGTAAAATTTCTGAACTGTGGGGGAGAAGCAAGCGGGCAAACACTATGGGAAGGATATTAAATAAGTCATTTAATACAAACTCAAGAGGTTTCCAGGTTGGATTTAACCATCCACTAAGCCAAGTCACAACTGTTTTGCAGGTTACTGCCCTATGATAATCTTTCAAATTTGGGAGACTAAGGCCTCCTTTGTCTATTGCTAGTTGTAGTAGTGACCAACAAACCCCTGGTTGTTTTCCAGCCCATACAAATCTGGACAGCATTCTATTCCAAGACACAAAATAAAACTGGGGAGGAGTTAAAGGTAGACTCTGGAAAAAATATAGTATCTTAGGGAAAACTATCATGCGAATAGCATGTATACTCTAGAATTAAAAGACAAAAATAAATGAGACGATGTTCTCCTTAAAGATTCAATTTCGAGGGACAGTGGTTCTAAATTAAAGAGATCCAGGTATTCTAATTTGTTAGGAATATTCACCCCAGATACCTTATCTTGTTATTTCTCCAACTGGCGGGGAGAAGTTGTTTTAATTCTTGGGTAGGTACAAAATTTAAGGCCAATATCCCAGTTTTCTCTTTATTTATTTGATAGCAGGATATAACAGAGAAAACATTAATCACCTCCAGTGTTGCTGGAATAGAGGTTTCTGGATTCAATAATGCCAAGAGTATATTATCAGCATATAAAGAAATAGTGAAACTTTTCCCACCAAGCAGTATTCCTTGAATCAACGGATGTTGTCAGATAAATTCCGCTAAAGGCTCTATGTAGTACCATGTTTGACATTTCTTAACTCCTGAAGCCAGAACCCATATTGCAATGGAAAACCTAGTCCCATCATTAGATTATGAATCGGTTGTAATTGATGCTGCCAGTAAATCCACACTACAGCAAAAACACATTCTATACTACAAAATATATAAATTTGCCTTAGGTTACAAGTCCAATGTTTGCTACAGTACAGCTCCCAAATCCCTTAATTGGTTTCCCCCGACATCAAATCCAATCTAGCTATTGCAACATTGGTAAAGAAAACTATGCATACTGGGATACCTGCCTACCTGAATAGCCAAATCTCTCTCGTCAACTTTTTGCAACCAAAAACAACATAACATTACCCGAGTTTCGCACAAATATGGGCCAGCGCTGTTTTAGTTACCATGCAGCTTCAGTTTGGAACTCCCTACCTCCTGCTGTCAAAACATCTTCCTCTCCCTATGCCTTTGCCGAGCTCCTAAATACACACTACTCGTAAGACTATAAGCATTATCCCTGAGTACGGGGACCAAACATGTCTGGCCTCTCTCCAGGTCCTGTCTAAACCCAGGGTGCCTCCTGCATCTAACCACTTCTATCCTGCTCACCTCCAATGAGCCTACAGTGCCCAACCATAGCAGATCAGTATGGTGCCTCCTAATACTGACCTCCCGACAGTGTCATGCTGTCGTGGTTGATATGGGGAGGTCAGTGAAAGGCTGCAGGTCAAGCAGCTGGGACACATCATAGCCAGTCCAAGCTTGCCCCAGACCTTTGCACATCCCAGAAAGCTGGCCTCCTTGCCTGTAATAACACCCCAGGTACACTACTTATGTTTATTAAAACTAAAACTGCTTTCCACTCACACCCACACACACAAACTAATACACCAGAAGCCTAATCACTCACTGCCACACATCACATACCACACACAACCAATTATACAGTTAAAATCCTTCCCCCTCCCCCCACAAAAGAGTAAGCCCCCCACCCACAACCCACTTTAAAACAAATATTTTAACAGAAATCCTGTTCACAGGAGATAGAGTACAACATGATTTAAAAATGTTCCTTATTAGAGCAAAGTCCAGTGGCTTGTAATACCAGCACTGGCAGGATCAGTGGTCTCCTGTTCCAGCACAGTCAAGTTCCCAGGATAGAGCCCAGCTGTTTGCTCTCCCCGAACTGCATCTGACTTAGTGCTGGGAGCCACCGGAGAGTTATGTGCTCTCAAAATAAGGAGAAACCTTGCTGGCTAATAGTTCTTTGTAAAGGGACTGATTTCGGGAGGATTAGAGAAGGTAAAGGGACAGGTCTGGCAGGACTCTCACTCCAGCCAAGCTCAGAGTCCACTCCAAATCACAGTCAAGAAAATGTAGAACATAGGAACATATAAAAATGCCAGCAGAAACAGGCCTCACATGGTCTATCGGGTCTGCTCAAGTGCGCAGCTAACACCTTATAATGCTGTTGCCCCTCTCTTCCCCCCATCCTATTTATTTAAACAGAATTGGAATTACAATCCTTTGAGCCAGAAACTCATTTTCAAAGGCTCCACATCAGAGGGGTGCATAGATTTACATACAATACATTGTGCAAATACATAGTTGACACAAAACTAAAACTAATACAGGCTTAAAGTAGGCTAACATTATATACATATATGGTAGTTGCATAGACAGTAATTGCAGAGGAATAAGGCCTCATTGTTGGTAGGGAAGAAGTACATGATTTAGTTGGGCACAGTCTTAGGGAGACACAGTAGCAGGACAGAGGTCCATTGTGGGAGGGTCTAGGGGCACTTGCAGGAGCAGGATGAGAGGAGGTGGTCATGGAGCAGGGATTTGAGTGCCCTAGTTTGGGTTCCTGGTGACAGGAAGAGGGAGGGGTGTTGAACCAGATAGGGCTCTATAGGTGAAGGAGGCTGGCTCAGAGATGTTTTGGGGCAGGCACTAGTAGGGTAGTTTGAGTGAGCTACAAGTGGCCACTGTGAGGGGGCTGGTTGTACGAGATGTGAAATTCTGGGAGCCGTTAGGCCCATACCAGTTTTTCTGGCCAGGAGGCAGAAGTGGTATTTTAGCCTGTCTTCAAAGTTTAGCCACATAGCTTGGCTGAAGAGTGCGTACGTGTGGGTTGTTTTAGGGCTTCCAGTGGCTAGGCGGCAGGCCTTGTTTAAGAAGACTCAGACTCTGTGAAGTGCAGTGTTATCAGCAGCTCCATAAATCAGGATACCATAATCTATTAGGGACAGAACTAAGGAAGAAGTAGCAAGAAGAAGGGCTTTGGGGGAGGCAGTCCCAATGCCGGTAAAGCATGCCAAGACAGGAGTTAACGGATGTACAGAGAGATGATGTATGTGGTCACGAAGGTAAAAGCAGAATCTAAGGTAACACCCAGGTACTTAAAGGTGTTAATTTGTTCAAGAGGGAGGGAAAGAGAGGTATGTAAGTGGAGTGGGAAATCTTTGTGTCTGTTCTGGTGGTGGGAAAACAGCATCACCTTGGTCTTTTTTTTGATTCAGAACAAGTTTATGCTTGATAAACCATGATTCGGCTTCATTGAAGGTGTGCTGGAGGGAGGGTTCAAGGGAGGCAGGATTAGTGTGAGATGTGTAGAGGACCGCATCATCCACATAAAGGAGGATATTATTGGAGTAGGCATTTGGCAAGGAGTTATGATAAAGGATAAAAAGAAGGGATCCTAAGATTGACCCCTGTGGGATACCGAAGTGAACTGGGAGGGGATTGGACCAGGTATTGACAATTTTAACCTGTTGGGTGCGGTTGGATAGATAGAGAACCAGGCCACAGTGTCCTGGGAGATGCCAAAGTGCAGGAGAGAAGAGATGAGGAGGGTGTGGTTGACAGTATCAAAGACCTTGGATAAGTCTAGGAAGACAATGCCAGCCAGCCTGCCACTGTCAAAAGCAGGATGGATGTAGCTGGAGAACTCCAGCAGGGCAGTGGAAGTACTGTGGCCTTGATGGAAGCCATGCTGTTCATTGGAAAGAAGATTATATTTTGAGAGATATTCCATGAGTTGGACCAAGACAACATGTTCAGGGCTTAGGAGATGGGGGATGGAAATGGGCAGAAGTTGCTTGGGGAGAAATGGTAACCACCTTTGTGGATCAGGGTGATAACAGCTGTCTTCCATAGGGAGGGGAATTTTCCCAGGCAGAGGGAGCAGTTTAGGAGGCTGGTGAAGGGGGGAGAGACCCTCATCCAGAACAAGGCATAGGAGGCAAAGATCAAGGGTGTCACTGTTAAACCAAGCAGTGGCCAAAGCTTTAATGAGGTAGGGTTTGGTCTCCAGGGGGGTAAGTGTACGGAAGCTAAAGGTGGGATGATGATGTTGGAAGTGGAGGGGGTGACAGGGTCAAAGAAATCTGGGGAAGAACTGAGGTTAGATCGCAGAAGAAGTTGTTTAGGGTGTCTGCAACAAGATGCTGGTCTGTGGAGATGAAATCACTGACAAAAAGTTGGGTGGGGGGTGGGAGGTGGTTTTGTAATTGAGGGATTTCATGTTCTCCCACAACTTGTGACCAGAGCCCCAGGAGGAGGTGAGAGCAGTTCTGAAATACTCCGCTTTGGCTTTGCAGATGGCCAATATGCAGCAATTGTGGGCAGCCTGATAGAGTTGTCTATCCACGTCTTTACCGGAGTCTCGGAATTTCTTCCACAGATTATCTCTTTGACGAATCTGTTCAAGGAGGGCATGTGAGATCCAGAGGGTATGATAGTCTTTTATAAAACATTTGGTGAGGGGGCAGCTATGTCACAAGCCTCACTGAAAGAGCAGATGAAGTAGATTAGGGCAACATCAAGATCGCAGGCGAGATACAGGGGGGACCAGTCCCAGTTAGCAAGAAGGGCTTTCAGCAGGTGAAGGTTACCGGGTTTGAGGAGCTGGGTAAGTATGGCCTTAAGTGGTGTTTTTTTCACCATGCAGGACCACGTGCAGAGGACAGGGGAGTGATCGCTTAGGGCATTGGGGAGGACCGTGATGTCAGAGAGTTTGTGGGGTCGACTGGACATAACGAGATCAAGAAGGGTGGCAGTACCATTGTGGGGATTGAGGCGGGTGGGACAGGTGACAAGTTGGATGATGTCGAGGGCAGCCATTGTGTCTTGATAGGGAGAGGCAGGGGGTGAGAACCAGTTTATGTTGCGGTCCCCAAGTAATATTTGCTCTGCTTTTGGGGGAGGTTGGAGAGTGTCGATGAGTAACTGGAAGGCTGTTTTGGGCCACAAGGGCGGGGGGATGTAGACAGAGGTGATAATGAACAGGGCTCTGGAGGTCCCAGGGGAGACATTTAGTGACAGGGCCTGGTCACCCCCTTCCAGCTGGGGGGGGGAGTGATACCCCGAAAGGGGTGCTGCAGATGGCACAACCACCACCACATTTGCCAATTCTATCATTGCAGAAAAGAGAGTACCCAGGAATGGAGATGGAGGAGTCTGAGGTAGATTTGGAGAGCCAAGTTTCGACTAGGGCGAGGATGTCAGGCTAGTGCTGTGCCATTCAAACCTGGAGGTCATTGAATTTTTCAGTAGACTGCATATATTCATGGAAGCAATCGAACCCCGGTGTAGAGGTGGGGATCTGGGGGGCAATGGGGGGACCAGGGTTGGGATGATATTACCAGATATTAGCAGGAGCAAGAACAGGGTTCTAAACAGCAGCTGACATAGGGCTTTTCCTGTTTGATGTCATAATGTGGGAGGGTGGACTGTAGGGGTAGGTAGGGATGGGAAGGAGCGTTGGCTTGGGAAGACCAGAAGGAGGATGGCTAAACAAAGTCACGTGGGGATGGGGGTCAAGGAGTGGGCCTGGGGGGGTGTAGGGGAGGGAGGCAAGAGTTGAGTGGAAATGAGAGAAAAAAGGGGGGATGACAGGAGTGCACAGGTATTGGGTCAGTGCGGTAGCATGGGGGAGCAAGGTAAGGAAGAGGAGAGTGATGGGTGTGAGTGAGGTAGATAGGGGAGCTATGTTGAGCTGGGGGGAGGGTGTGTGGTGAGACAAAGAGAAACCTTTGGGCAGTAGATTGTAGGGCAGCCTGGATAGCGCAGCGGTAGCGTGCCAGACTCCCAAGCAAAAGGTACTAGTTTGAATCCTGGATGGGGTAGGAAAAAGTCCCTAGACTTTGAGGGGGAAGAGTTGAGGGGTCGTTAGAGAAAGGGGGTGGAAGGCTAGCAAGAGGTGAGAAAGCAGGGGGTGAGAAGGCAGAACGGTGGTGACAACATTGCCTCCTGGTGGTCATAGTGCGTAAATACACCCCTGGAAGGAGGAAGGGAGAACCAGGGAGGGAGAGGAGAAGAGAGAAGAGAGAAGAGAGAAGAGGAGTTGGCTAATAGGCAAGAGTGGAGAAAGGGAGGAGAGATGCTACTACCTTCTAGTGTTGGACCGTGATAACCTGCAAAGGGAAGTTCGGACACAGTCACATGACAGGGGTCAATAAATTCAGACACACCCCTGGGTAGGAGGGTGGCTGGGCGCAGGCAGGGCAGTTGACGTGAAGTGTAGACAGGGCTAACACCCCTACACGAACGCTGGTGCAAGAAGGGGAGCTGAATTACCTTTTTAGTCACATGACAGGGGTCAATAAATTCAGACACACCCCTGGGTAGGAGGGTGGCTGGGGCAGGCACAGCAGTTGACGTGAAGTGTAGACAAGCTAACACCCCTACACGAATGCTGGTGCAAGGAGGGGAGCTGAATTACCTTTACAGGCTCCACGGTCCAAAATGCAGTCCCCAGAGAGTGAGCTGGGCTGTGTGAATCAGGGGATGGGGTCCTATGGCCTATAAGAGGTGGGAGAACAAAGAACAAAATTAGTATACAGTGGGAAACAGCAATCTGAAAACCTGCTCTCCAGTGCGCATGCACCGGCTGGTATGCGCTGCAGAGAGTGGGGGAGCTAGGAGACAGACCAAAAACACAGTGCAGCCAGGAACAATGGGGCCAGAAAGCATGCTCGAAGATGCCAACCACGCGGTGGGCCAAATGGTGGATTTGTCCAGGACCAGGCAGGTGAGCAAATGCACAGAGACAGCAATGCTGAAACTGAGTTTAACTGTAACTTTCTCACTCCCAAATAGCTAGGTGCAGCAGTCGCTAAGTTGGCTTCACTAATTACTAAAACCAGCATCAGAAATTACAGCTGTACATAGTCTAGTCTGAGACAGAAAAACAATTTAGGATGGACTTGGTTGTCTGGAAAAAATCCAAGCTCACAGGACTGCAATAGCGGTGGCATCTAAACAGTGGCTAATCAGGCTAGAATCATACAGAGTTCAAAAGTAACAAGGGTCTGCCTTGAAGCTCCCCAGCAGAAACCGTCCAGAGGTCCTTAAGTGAAAAGCAGTTCAGGTCCAGCCAGAAACTATCTGTAGAAGTCGGAGGACAGAAATGCATAGAAATAACACCCCTACATGAACACTGGTGCAAGGAGAGGAGCTGAATTACCTTTACAGGCTCCAAAGTCCGAAACACTGTCCCCGGAGAGTGAGCTGTGCTGTGTCTCCCATCCCAACCCCTCTTGAAGCTGTCTACCATATTGCAAGCCACTACCTCACCCGGCAAGGAGTTCCACTTGTCCACCACGCTTTCTGTGAAACATTCCTTCTCATCTCTCTCTCCTGAACCTATCCCTGCTCCAATCTCAGTTGGTGTCCTCTTGTGTCCCTCCCCTTTCTCCTCTGGAAAATCCTCTCCATAGTTGCCTTGTTTATTCCCGCCAAGTACTTACAGGTCTCAGTCATCTCTCCCCTGTCCCTCCTCTCTTCCAGAGAGTACATATTCATGTTTAACTCCCCCAGCCTTTCCTCATATGGCTTGCCCTCCAATCCCTGGATCATCTTAGTAGTTCGACGCTGTACCCCCTCCAATAAATTGATGTCATTCTTCAGGAACAGACACCAGTATTGCATGCAGTACTCCAGGTGGGGCCCGGCCAGCGACCAATACAAGGACACGATAACCTCCCTACTTCTGAAGAAGATCACTGTAGCTATGCACTCCAGCATTTTGTTGGCTTTTGCCACTACCCTTCTGCACTGAACAGAGTTGTTCATGATCCCTGTTGTGATCACTCCTAGGCCCTTCTCTTCTGCTGAGCAACACGATTGAACCCCATTTAAGTGATAATCACTCCCATGGTTCTGGGCTCTGAAGTGCAGAACCTTGCACTTCTTGGCATTGAACCCCAGCTGCCATTTATCTGCCCACTCCTGCAGCTTATTCAGGTCCTCCTGCAACCACTTCCCCCCCTCCATGTCATCTAGCACAGATCCCATCTTGGTGTCGTCTGCAAACAGATTGATTTTGCTCCAGATCCCATTCGAGATCTCTGCAATGAAAATCTTGAATAGTACTGGTCCCAGCACAGATCCCTGTGGCACCCTGCAGTATACCCAACCAACAGTGACTTTTTGACAGTGAGGTCCCCTACAGCAACTACAGCGCCATGCCACTATAGGGAACCCGCTGGAACCTGGCACTATCTGTTGGGGGTGCTGCACCCCCAAATCAGCTCCAACTCGGAGTTGATAATCCTAAGTGGAAGGTGTTGGGGGTGCAGCCCACTGCATGGGAGGTCCGGGGGGCAAAGCTCCCAAAGAAAACACTTAGTGGCACTGGAAACCGGCAGCCAACTGCAAAATCACGGTCAACCTGTCGGTTTTGCTGTCAGGCGTTTGACAAAAATTTTGTTGAACTCCTGTCGTGGATCCATACCCTGCTCATCACTGCTCTTGGTGATTAGAGTTCCCCCCACCACCACCCTTTGCGGTTTCCCCCTCAGCCAGTTCCTGATCCAGATCACCATTTTTGGTCCTGTCCCCACATACTCCAGCTTCCCCCCCGATCTCCCATGCGGCACTGAATCAAAGGCCTTACTGAAGTCCAAGTACAGGACATCCACAGCATGGCCCTTGTCCAGTTCCTGTGTCACCCAGTCACAGAACTCTACTAGGTTTGTCTGGCATGATCTGCCCGTGACAAACCTGTGCTGCTGGTCATCCTGGATACCATTTGCCTCCAAGAAGCTCACAAGCCTCTCCTTTAGGATGGTCTCCATGAGTGTGCCCATGATCGAGGTGAGGCTCACTGGGTTGTAGTTCCCTGGTTCATCTTTTGGCCCACTTTTATGGGTGGGCACCACATGGGACATCCTCCAATCCTGTGGCACACATCCTGTGTCCAGGGAGGTATTGAACAGGTCTGCCAGTGGCCCCGCAAGGACCTCTGCCAGCTCCCTTAGTATTCTAGGGTGAATGCCATCTGGCCCAGGTGCTTTGTCCACTCTTAATGCCCTCAACCCCTCCAGCACCCTGCCTCTGTAAAAACTACATCTGTTGTCCTCTCCCCCCTTACCCCCCCCTTGCCTGAGGTATTTGTCCCCCTACACAGAACAGAAGTACTCATTTAGTGCCTCTGCCTGATCTGCCTCCTTCTCCACCCACCCCCCATCTTTCTTCATCCTCACAAGCTGGTCTTTGCTTCTTATTTTCTTGCCTATGTAATGGAAGAAGTCATTGTCTCCTCTTTTGATCCCCTGTGTCATTATCAGCTCTCTAGATGGTTTGGCCCCCCTGACCTGTCTGGTGACCTCCCTAGACTTTTCCTGTGTACATCTTTATCTTCTCCCCTTCCCATTTTCCTATTCTTCTAAAATGCCACCATCTTGGCTCTCACCCCTTCTCTGGCCTCTGGTGACAGCCAGCTGGGTTTCTTTGCCCTACCCTTCTTTGTTTCTTTTACAGGTCTATGTTGCCTCCACCAGCCTCCCCTTATTATGTTCCACTTCTGATCTACATCCATGTGTTGTTGGATGTCTGCCAGGTGCTTGCTCGGAATTTTCCCCATCATCCTAAAGTCCATCCCCCTAAACTCAAACCACCCTTGTTCCCGTGCCCCCTGTGTCCCTCCCCATGTTTAGCGTGAACCACATCGAGTAGTGGTCACCCCCACCAAGTGGTTCCCCCACTTCTAGGTTCCTTGCAGCTTCCCCATTATCCAGCACAAGGTCAAAGTCCTTTCCAGCTGTCAGCCCCTGTACCAGCTGTGTCAAAAGCTGTCCTGAAAAGCTTCCACAGACCCTCTTTCTTGCACTCATGGTGGCAGGTGTGCTCCAATCCACCCCGGTAGGTTGAAATCCCCCACCATCACCGTGCTTCCCTTCCTGCTTCCCCTTCAAATTTATTCTGCCAGTTCCTGATCCAGGTCACAACCCTGAGATCAAATCAAATCAATCTTTATCTGTAAAAAGCACCTTTCTTATAATCAAGGCACTTGTACACATATAAAACAACATTATAAATAATCATGACAAATCAATTAAATTTATAAGATCCAACAATCTAAAACTCAATAAATTACAGCAGCAGCCTAAACATCTGGGTATGCTAGACAAAATAAATAAGCTTTAAGTACAGCTTGAGATGGTGGCCTGTACACTACCCCCATCCTCAGTGTCCTCTTTCTCGCATCCTGGAACTGCATCTACAGAGCTTTTATCCTCCCCTTCTCCCTTCCTCCTTATGCACTTAATCCACTCCCTCACATAGATCACCACCCCTCCCCATTCACATTGGCCCTATCCTTTCTGAATATCCTGTACTCTGGGATCATCATATCCCAATCCTGGTACTGGGTGGCTCATGTTTCTGTGATGGCTGCTATGTCCACCAATTCCACCGCCAAGACAGCCTGTAACTCCACAGTTCTGTACCTTAGGCTTCTTGCATTCAGTGAGACCGCCTTCCAGCCTGTTGTCTCCCCAACCTTACCATTTCTCTCCCCACTTTGGTCCTCTCTGTGCCCCCTCCTCTCTGCTTTTACCTCTAATTAGAGGGTTGAGCACCCTATCCTCCCCTTTCCGGAGATTGTTTCTAACAATGTTTCCCTCGCCACCCCCTCTTCCTAGTTTAAATCCACCCTTGTTGAAATATACCGCACCAATCCCTGTTTGAGTACACTCTTCCCCGCTTTGCTCAAATGTAACCTATCCCCTGCGTATAGGTTGCTGTTGTCCCAGGTTCTGCCCCAGTCTGACACCAGTCCTTATTTCCTGGTTCAGCACCAGTCCTACGGCCACCCACTGAACTCCTCTATTCTTTTTTTTTTTTCCCTGTACTTGCACATGATACCGGTAGCGCCTCAGAGAATGCCACCGATACTCCCACCTCCTCACACTGCCTACCCAATTCCTTGAACCTCCCCTTTACCACCTCCACTGTTTCCCCAGCCAAGTTGTTTGTTTCCACATGCACCACCACATGTGGTTTCATTCTCCCTCTGCTTTTGCACTTGAGCAGTGTCTGCCCTGCCCTGCCTGCAGTCAACCATGGAACTGCCATGACCCAAATATGACTGTGCTTTCCCCCCCTTCCTCTCTATCTGATCCCCTTCAATATGGAGTCCCTCAGCACCAACACCTCAACCATCATTCTGATCCTGAACCCACATTCCACTGTGATCCCTGTCCACTCCCCCCAGAACCCCGCTACCTCCCTCCTTACATCCCTCATCTGCACCTTTCATGTTCTTTGCATCATTCCACCTGCTGCCTCCCCTCCTGTTACTGCTCTCCTCCTCCTCCTCTACCCTACCTTTCCTCTCCCATCTGTTTCCCATTGTAAATCCTGCCTCTTGTACCTTCCTATCCTCTTCCTTCTCCTCTCTCACGGCTCCGATACCTCCCTTTCCTCTGCCAACACTGCAAACATATTGCCTGACTAACTCTGCAATGGTGCCCATCAACTCCTTCCTCCTTCCCTGATCCCTCCCTCCTACCACTGCATCTCCACCCACCTCCCCCATCCTCCTCATATCCCCATCTTTAGCTCTGCCGTTCCCTCTCTGCATCGTCCCGACCCTCCTTAGCGGGGTCACTCCTGCCTCAGCTCCCGCTCTCTCACTCTCCTTAGTTCCCTCCATAAATCCCTTACTTTATCCTCCAATTTCCTTAGCCTGTAGCAAACTGGACAACCTCCCAGTTTCCATAATAAATTCATCCAAACAGCTGCCCCACATCCATTGCAACTCACTATTCCTCCCTGTGCTTGCCAACCTCCCTCCCTCCATGGCACCCATCATTCCACCCTCTATTCTGCAGCCTCAACCTACCCCTTATCCATAGCTGTCTGCTTCCACCATCCCTATGCTCTAATGCAGCCCTCTTTTCGCACCCAGTAGTCCCCATTATTTGTGTTCGACTTAAGTGTATCCCCACACCTGTCCCCAGTCCTTACTCTCGTACTTATATGCTCTATTACTAGTCTGATATCAGTCCTTTAACCCTTGGTCCTAATTTGAAGGCCTTTACTCAGTAACATATTAATAAAATCCCCTCATTGTACTACATTAATACAGTAACACCATTAGTACAATCCTCCATTTATATTACAGCTCTTATGAACCTAAATAAGTATCACAGCCCGAGTATGCTAGATCTGTAGCTTAGTAATACTTTATCACCTTAGAATATATAAAATCAAATATGATATCACATAACAAGGCTAGTTTTTATATTGTAACAATCCTTGTGAGACACCCTGTGGGCTTGGTAAACCTTTTATCTGCACCCACTTACACTCCGTGTCTGAACTTTTACCACCTGACTATTAGCTTCAAGAGTTAGTTCACAGGGCAGTGTGCATCTCCCAAACTCCTCCTCACAGCCTTCAAGCCCAACCCCAGTGGCCTTTCAGTATTTAAAGCCTGCAACACAGAGTGGGTGAGAGGACTACCTACCAACAACTGTTCCCATACCAGCACATAAGCCACCAATAGTTACAATATCACAGCTCAAGTAACAGTTGTAACTCAAAGTACTAATTTGAACAGTTGTAACTCACCACATTGATTTACAGTACAAACTATTTAAATATTACAGTTCAAACAGAAGATAAACAGAACCACTTTCTTAGACACACCTCCCTCTTCTGTCTCCAGGTGAGTAATGAAAGAAGGGATAGTTTCTGTAATTACCACCCCCCCCCCCAACCAGGCAAACAGCACAGATTTAAATGTCACTGTAAATATCACTGCCAACAACTGTTCCTACAACCAGCACACAAGCCACCAACGGTTACAATATCACAGCTCAAGTAACAGTTGTAACTCAAAGTACTAATTTAAACAGTTGTAACTTCACAGCACTAATTTAAAGTACAAACTATTCAAATATCACAGTTAAAACAGAAGAGAAACAGAACCACTTTCTTGAACACATCTCCTCTTCTGTCCCCAGGTGAAGAGGCCAACACTCACTGAGCCAAGGTCCAAGGAACTAACCAGGCACTCCTCTCACTAGCACCCAGAGTTCCCACAGCAGATGGTAGTACAAGTCCATAGTCTAGGCCAAAGATAGGAACATCCAAACAAGAATCTTTCACCAGGTCCTGGCACAACAGTTCCTCCTTAATGCTATAGACTAGCTAGATGCCCCGAATGCAGGTTCAGTCATGAACAGGCTCCTCTGGAATATGGAAACCTTCACTGCCATATGTGGCTTTCCAACAGCAGTGGGCAAACAGGAAAAATCCCCGATACTCGCCCACAGTCCTCAGTTGGATGTTGAGGTGGATCCTGGTAGTTCTGCAATGAAAACTGGACCACTCAGCAGCACTGGCCAGTGGCAGAAGATAAACAAGTTTCCGAGAAAACAGTTCAGCCAGTCCCAGTCTGGATTCTCAAAAACACTCTCAATATCCTGATGGTTACTGCAGATCAGCTCTTCACCTCCTCTTCTTCAAAAATGTCCCAGAACTGGTAAGACACTCTATTTCCCATGTGCTTAAAACAAAAAAAACTGGCTCCTTATGTCTAAATGACTGCCAAGTCCCTCACTATCCCTTTAGCCCCACTCCTCATGCCTGCCTCTAAAAATTAAAATGTGTCTGACTCTGTGACTCTGGACAGAAACTGTCTCAGTAGCCAATGAACAACACCAAATTCACTCCCTTGTGTATAAAATGAAAAGAAAAGCGAAATAGAAAGGACCAAGAAAGAATAATCCAGGCTATATTCAGATACCCTGCAGACAGCAACCTAGTGTGGATACCATCTTGCTTCCTTGCTTTATGTCTCAACTCCTTCCTCCTTCCTCCTTCCCTGATCCCTCCATCCTCCTACTGCTTCTCCACTCACCTCCCACCAATCCTCCTTATATCCCCATCTTTAGCTCTGCCGTTCCCTCTGCATCTCCTGACCCTCCTCAATAAAATTAAACCATTGCTTGAGATCTGCCTACTGCCTTATTTTTACGGTGACCCATTTCATGGGAAGTCAGTGAGTGCTGAGAATTTTATTTCCTGCTTACCAGTACTGTTTATGTCAAAATCTTGGTGACTTATGGTGGCCTGGCATCATTCATGGTGAAGTTCAGATGCAGTCCTGTAATTAGTGGTGGGTGAAATTAGCAAAATTGACTTCGTGGAGTAATCCACGAAATTCCACCATTTGCATCGTGAAATGTGAAATTTCATCTGGCGGAGTGATGAAATTTCGCCTGTAACGGTGAAATTTCACCTTCACGTGAAATTTCACCTTCCATGGCAAAATGCCACCTTCAGTGTTGAATTTTGCCCGCAGAAGGCAGAATTTTGCCCACAAAAGGCAAAATTTCACTTAGGAGAAATTCCACCTCATGCAGGAAAATTTGTAAATTACTCCACCAGGCGAATTTGGCCACTTCACTGGCACCGCCTGTAGAATTTTAATTGCTGCATCTCTAGCTGCAATAGGCATGACTCAGTATTACATTTTGTTGTATAGCAGTAGCATTAGCTGAAATTGTACAGGGAAATTGTTAGCAGCTGTATTCTAAAAAAAGACCAGGACATTTTTGTGATTAGCCAGTAGTACCAAAAGCGAGCCATCAGTATGGAGATCCTGTATTTTGCACATCAGGTTTGTGCATGTGTAGAGCTGTCACTCACAGGTCCAAAGCATCAGCATGGAATATACTATATTATAGCACTAGTGCCAGAATAAATTGTACTAGCAGCTTATATTAAAAACAAAACATTGTTTTTCTTTTTTTTTTCTTTTTGATCAGCCAGTGGCATTATTTAATTGCACATTTTTAAGAACTTACATTTTTAAAATGCCAGTATGATGAATATGGTGCTATTTGCTGACATTGTACATGTTTAAGAACTCACATTTTTAAAACAAGCACACTCTGGGAGAACAAATACATAATTTGGGGAAAAGCAAGAAATTGAAATTATGTTATTAATAATAATAATATTAATAAACTTTGTTATCAAGTGCAATATCCAAAACCAAAGCGCTATACAAATCTTTAAAATAGTTAAAACAAATAAAACAACAAACAATTAAAATTCAATCAATAAAAGATAGATGGAAGCAGGATATTATATAAGATCCCCGAAAACCTGGCAGAACAAGAAAATCTTCAAAGCTGTCTTAGAGCTCCCCACAGTCCAGCACTCTCGAATCTGATGAGGTAGAGAATTCCACAGGGTTGGGGCTGCGAACATAAAGGCATGAGAGCTAGATGTTTTCAACCATATCCTGGGAATCTCTAACAACCCCTCATCAGCTGAGCAGAGTGGATGGCCAGGACAGTAAGGGTTCAGGAGCTCTTGAAGATAGCTCAGACCCTGTCCATGCAGGGCTTTATAGGTCAGAATACTGACCTTGAAGGTAATCTGCCACTGAACCAGCAGCCAGTGCAGTTTGTGCAGCACAGAAGTGATGAGGAGCCCCTGTCAGCAGCCAAGCTGCAGCATGCTACACCTGCTGCAAGCAGTGGATATCAACCCCTGGAAGCCCTAGGTAAAGGTAGTTACAGTAGTCAAGTCTGGAGACTGATGCAACTTAGCAAAAATTGAGAGAATGCAGAATTTGCACTATCATTTATTTTCACAAGTGTAATAAAAATTTCACCCAGGACTGTCCTTGGGTACCTCCAACAGTGGCACAAGAGCTGCAGCCCAGCCCTGAAAGTCCCCTCCTATTAAAGAATGAAATAGTAAAATCCCATCAGTCACCCTATTGGGCTACAATGATAGTGATGTACTGCCCCATACACTAATTAGTATGATCAGTATGTGAGTTGACATCATGTCATTCTGTTATCATTGGCCATTGTAGTAGGAAAAAACAAACATTTGTCAATGGCAAAGGTTCACCATTGGTACTGCTATTGTACCAGGTGGGGATAGACTAAAGTTGCCAGAAAACTCCTGGCTTAGCATTAGTTAGGGTGTTACTACAGCAACAAAAGAAGGGAAATATGGCGTTAGACTTACGAAGCCTAATGCCCCACCCCCACCCTACAGACACTGACAGGCATGGGGGGGTACCTTGGAATCATCAGCCCTAATGCTGGCCCCATTCTCCTATACTCTACCCATCTCAGCTTATTTACTTATGGAAAGAGGTTAGCATTAGGACTGATGACCCCAAGGCACACCCTCCAATGTCTTTTGGTGTCTGCAGGGTGGGTGAGGCATTAGGGTTTGAAAACCTAACACTATATTTCCCTACTTTTTACTTTAGTAACACCCTAACTGATGCATTAATGAGTTTTTGCAATGAATTTCCTTACTTTTTCTTATAGTTTACTAGTATACTTATTTGGCTGTGGGAGTGCAGGTGCCTTCAGCACTCCCACTCCATAACTGTCATAATGTCACAGTGGGAGCCCATGCTGCAAAATTTTTCTTGTTTTACTGTGGGAACACAGGGTCCTTCAGATCCTGCTCTCCTATCCCCCTGTAGATGCATCACCAAATTATCACGTAGCCATCTTATTACCCCAGCACATGTAGCCAGTACAGAAATTTTTCAAATCCCAGCCAACACACAACTGTGCACAACAACAATGCCATTTCATGCCACAGGTGTGAACACACATTTTGAAGATGATTTGAAAAATGACAGCTGTGACATACATGAGGTTGGGTAATTAGAAAGCTATGTTATAAATCTAGGATCAAAATAATTAAAATGCACACACTTACGGGCAGACAGATTGAAATTACAAAGAATGGTCATAGGTTTGGCATTTTTTCATATTTTGACACCAAATTTTGAACACAGTCTTCTTATCAGCCTACCTCATGAACCACAAAAGTCAACATTTTCAAATCTGTGGCAAAATGCCATACCACATCACACGTGCAAATACATGTTTTGGGCAGGATGTGAAAAATGGCAGCTGTACTGTTTATGAGGTGTTGTGAAAAAATGGCTATGTTGAAAATTTGGTGTGAAAATACGGAAAATTACCAAAGCTACACATGTGCATAGAAACATTTCAACTACGGCACATAACTCAGCCATTTTCAGGAATTTGTTCACCAAATTTTCAACATGGGCCTTTTGGGACCCTACCTCATGAACACTGGCACTGTCATTTCATTAATCGATCCTGAAAGGTGATTTCTTCATGCAGTGACTACAAAATCACCTTCCCAGCCTGATTAACAAAATGACAGTGACAGTATTCATAAGGTGGGGTCCCAAAAACCCGAAGTTGAAAATTTGGTGAAAAAATACCAACAAATGGATAAGATATTAACAAAATTTAAAAACACAGTTGAAATAACATTATACAACACTTACCTTGATTTGTCAGTTTGCAGTTTGGCTTAGAAAAGTGCAGACATGTCCCAGTCCATAGAAGATGACAGCGGATGACCTCCAGTGGTAAGTGTAGGACAAGTGGGCTGTGGGGTGGTGAGTACTCAGTGGGAGAGTTGGGATGGTGGGGGATACAGTGGGGATGATAAGGGACCATGTTCTTTTTTGCAGGGCAAAAAAAAAGACATTGAAGGGACTGTTTGTGTTTTTTACAGGTTTTACAGTACACATTTCGGGACACTGGAAGTGGGCTCCCCAGTATAACACACTACTGGCAGGGGGAAATACACACTTGGGGACACTGGTAGTGGGCTCCCCAGTCTCCCACATTGCAAGGGGAAGGAGGAACATCACTGGAGACACCAGAAGTGTCCCATGCTGCTGGGGGGCATCACTGGGAACACAGAGTGGGCTCCCCAGTGTCACACACTGCTGTGGAGGAGAGGAATACATGATTTGTGACACTGGGAGAGGGATCCCCAGTGTCCCACACTTTCTAAGAGAGACAGAGAGAGTGAGAGGGAGAGTACAAAAGTGAATGTTGTGGAAGGTCACGCTTGCAGGGCTTTCTGCATTACTCGCACTCAGTCTGGCAACTGAGAAAAGGGAGTCACTTCAGAGTGTGGCCAGGATCATGATAAAAAAAGTCAAGACAGCTATGACAAACATGGTGGGAAGCCTCTCGACTAACAGCCAATGCCATCATCATGGCAGCACAAGTTAGATGTTGGCCTACAGGACGGGCTGTTTGGGGGGATATATTTATTTCAAATTTCACCAGAAAAGTCATATCAAGCTAAATAAAAGCTCAGATGCTGAGCTGCAGGCTACCTGAATGACATGAAACATTGACTAGGCTTGCTTTTGTCTTAATTCCGACTCTAACTCGATCATGGAGAACCACTCACTCTTTAGATTAAAAACCTTCTAATGTCCATCTCTCTTACAATTTTCATCATTGGGGGTGGCAGCAAGTGATATACTGTGCAAAACTCAAAGTGGGTAATGTCACTGGAAGTGGGTAATGTCAGGCAGGCTGATCAGGACACTGATCAGCTGTTTGCTGGGTGGAGTCCCACACAGCAAAGGAAAAAGTCACCATATGATTGGTTCAGCTTTTCTTTAGAAGTAGACAAAGTTTCCACCCATCAAACAAAAACAGCATCACAGTCAGCCTGTTTGATGATTGGTGTGGCACTGTCTTGCCCCTTGCAGATCACTCTGCATTGGACAAACAGTGTAACACCATTCAAAAGCCACTCTTACAGCAAGAAGTTTGTTGTGCATGCATGCACGGCAAACTTAACAAGCATTTGTCAATGCCGAATGTTCGCTTGCAGGTATTTGCAGTGGTGTGTGGCATGTATGGTGCTTTACCCTAATGCCCTGTACGATTGCTGGTATTTGCACAATAAATTGTCAGCATGACCTTTTTGTTACCCCCATTGTGCGCTACATAGGTGGAAACACGTCTTCGGCAGGATGTGAAAAATGACAGCTGTACTGCTCATAAGGAAGTGTGGTAAAATGGCAATGTTGAAAATCTGGAGTGGAAATATTGAAAATTCGTAAAGCTAGGAGCGTGCGTGGGAACTGTGCAATGCACACTCGTAAAAGAGTTATTGTTAGGAATTTTTTCACCAAATTGTCAACATTGGCATTTTAAAACCTCTGCTAATGAACAGTGTCACTGTGATTGTCTTACTGTGTGCCATATATTGATTTTGCACACCAAGTGCGCCATTGTGCACTACATGGGCAGAAACATGTCTTGGGCAGGATGTGAAAAATGACAGCTGCATTGCTCATAAGGGACGTGGTAAAAATGGCAATGTTGAAAATGTGAGGAAAATATTGAAAATCGCAAACTTATGAGCATGCGAGGAACTGCACAACGCACGTCAGAAACAGTTATTTTAGAATGTGTTCACCAAATTTTCAACACAGCCATTTTAAGATATCTGCTCGCTGAACAGTGACACTGTGATTTTCTTTAATGTCCCATACACTGAGTTCACACAGCAACTGTGCCATTGTGCGCCACTGGCTGAAACATGCTTTGGGCAAGATGTGAAAATGACAGCTGCAGTGCTCATAAGGAGGTGTGGTAAAATAGCAATGGTGAAAATGTGGAGTGAAAATATTGAAAATTTGCAAACGACAGCTGCAGTATAGAACTGTGCAACGACGTCAGAAACAGCTGGCTTCTAGGAATTTTTTCACCAAATTCTCAACATAGCCATTTTAAGACCTCTGCTCATGAACAGTGTCACTGTGATTTTCTTAATGTGTTCCATACATTGATTTCATACACCAACTGTGCCATTGTGCGCTACATGGGCGGAAACACGTTTTAGGTGAGATGTGAAAAGTGACAGCTGTACAACTCATAAGAAGGTGTGATAAAATGGCAATGTTGAAAATCTAACAATTCACAAACTTATGAGCCTGCGTAGGAACTGCGCAACGCACGCTCATAAAACAGTAAATTGTTTGGAATTTTTGCAAATTTCAACATGGGGTTTTGGGACGCTGCATGAATGATGTCACTGTCATGGTGTTATTGGCCCGAAGGGTGATTTTGCGCTGTGCCTTGCGGTGCCTGCAATCACCCGTTCGGCCTGAGTAAACCATGACGATGGCATTAGAAGGTCCCAAAACCCATGTTGAAAAATTTGCAAAATTCAAATAATGACTGAGATATGCAATAAAGTTGAAACCCCTATCTAGCCCATTATACAGCTTACGGCATTTCCTTAGTTTGCGGTCGGCTTTGAAGAGTGCAGACGTGTTCCTGATCCACGAAGATCGTCGCGCGGAGTCCAGAGGTAGTATTGGGTGAAGGGGTGGGAGGCTGGTGCGCAGTGGGTTGGTGCGGATTGTGGAGGGGAGTAGGAGACGCCATGGGACACGTTTTTCTTACAGGAAAATAAAAAACAATGATGTGGGACATTTGGCATGCTGGGTGGGCTCTAGCATGCAGAAGACATGGGGGAGGCTGAGGCCGGCAGGATTGGGCACCCCATCGGGAAACTACGGGGGCAACGAGCCGACGGGGATGGGCACCCCTGGGCCGCAAAACACAGAGGGAGGTTTGCCACGCTGGGGTGGGCTCCTCAGCATGGCAGCAGGATGGCTTTGGGGCCGTGGAGCCGATGGGGATTGGGCACCCCATCGGCAAACAAAGTTTAAGCTTTGGGGCAGCGTGATGCCGCCTGGGGAGCGGACGTGAGGGGAGGGCCTGAGGCGGTGCTCTGATGGCAGCGGTGTTCTGCTTTGAAGCAGAGGAACACCGCTGTCATACAAACTCCTGCACCCATTGGTGCAGGACTGCCACACCTGCTCAAGGGAACAGTGCATTGGGTGAGAGGCACACCTCCGCGTGCTACTTCCTCCTAAAACGCCTTTTACGCATGCGCGCAAGCAAAAGTAAAAATGACTCACTGTAGTAATGCAGTTTCTTCTCAGGGATCTATCAGTGAACCTACAAATGTCTTTATATTTTAGTATGGTTTGTGTGCCTTAACTTGTGCAACTACTGTAATTTATTCTCTTATCAGTGTTGTACTATGTGCCTTGACCTTGACCCTGTAACAGTTGTAATGTGTTCTCAAATCACTGTCTAAGAGCTAATTTACTGTTATTGGTTGAATCATATTTACCATGTACTGTTGCCTGTATTTGTATTTGACTACAGTATGTAATTAATTCTGGGTTGCCCCTGAAACGGGGACTTCTAGGCTCAATGGGCCTACCAGGTTAACAAAATCCAAATAAATAAATAAATTACAAATGGCAGTCTGCAGAAGTATGCTGTGATAGAATTTTATGTTGTTGTTTTTTTCAAATGTATATTACTAGTTCAAACTCTGTACTGAAGTCACGATCTCCCAGCTGTTGTAACATCAAATTTGTTAGGGCTACAGGTAGGAGGAGCCTGCAGCCCTATTGTGTCAGCTCTAAAAATGAGCTACAGGATTCAGACCATACAACGCTTCCTTTGGAGTTTTCAAATGATCCTTCCACTACTTTACAGCCCTTCAATTTAACCCTTGCAGAGCTGCAGACTAAACATCTGTGCAGAGTTCAGTCAAGTAGATTAATACTAGTTCTTTTGGTAGCCCTGTAGTTCTTCAGTGACTACAGGAAACACTTTTTCTTTTCAATCCAACTTGGTAAGCAGCATTTGTAGAGCTACTGCAAGACAGATAACAGCACCTAACTGCAGAGCAGTCTCAAATGTCATGCTTGGTCATCTCTTCCAATGTGTGTGTGTGTGTGTGTGTGTGTGTGTGTAGCAATGATTTACGGTACTTTTGAAACATAACAGAAGATTACTTCAGATAAGCTAATTAACTCTAGTATGCTTTAAGCTGAGAAGCCCCTGAAGGGCAAAGTTTATCAAGAATTATCATCAAGTACAGAGCTCTTCTCACATAAATTTTAAACTGTCTCAGTAAGTTTCAAAGAAGCATTCTACTGAGAGCAAAGCCTTGGGATACTATTTTCCCTAATATATGTAAGATGAGCTTACAACTTTTATTGCAAGTGTCCTTGTGTTTTAAAGAGCACAGTCAATGAAAGGCAAAATGCTGAAATGAGACCTAACTGCAAGTTGAAATTAAAATAAAATGATACGTGTGTGTGTGTGTGTGTGTGTGTGTGTGTGTGTAATATACACACACACACACACCATACACACACACATATACATGCACACAAACATACACACATATACAGTATACACATACACATATATACACACATATGCATATATATGTATATACCAGTTGGAACAGCATCATCTCTCTTAATCCCTCACTCACCCATGCCAGTGCCTACCTCCCTCTCTCTACAGGCACCTAGGCTGGGCCTCTACCTACCCATGTTCTCCTTAGTACTCTACTGCTTCTCTCCCATTTGATGCTGTTCTTGCTGTATACTCCCAACCTTCTGTTGGATGTACCTCCCATGTCCCTGATATTTCTAAGCTGATTATCTGTTGTTACCTTTGTATAACCCTATGGCGGAGCGTATTGCTCCTGTATGTTAACTCTATTGTATTTACCAACTATTGGAGCATGTGGCTCCTGTGTGTCACCCAACTGTTGGAGCATGTAGCTCCTGTGTGTAACCCAACTGTTGGAGCATGTAGCTCCTGTATTTGAAATTGTTTGTCTCTATGGATACCCTGTAACTCCTGTATTGGAAATTGTTTGTTTCTGTGGACACCCTGTAACTCTCCCGGGTCACTCCTGAAAATAGGCACGTTGCTATCTAGTGTGCTTACCTGGTTAACAAAAGCAAATAAATAAATAAATATACATACATCTATCTATATATTATATGTATACACATATATATACACACACACACACACACATACTCACAGATACACACACACATTTATATAGATATATATATATATATGTATATGCATACATACACACATAACTACAAACACACACACATATATATATATATATATATATATATATATATATGTATACAGTACATACATATATATGTAATATATAACACTCTTAGGTGTGCGGTCAGGCTCTGATATATGCATGCCTTGGTGTGCATTGTATGCACGAGGCCATAGGCCGAGTGCGTCAACCACCCAAGGCGTGCGTATTTCAGTGTGCAACCGCACACCGTAGAGTGGGTTATCTATCTTATAAAATGGCAAAATTGTTTTTAGGGGGATAAAAGTGCAAGTGTGCAGGCGCGCTCTGATATACACACGGTCTTGTGATGGGATCTAACTAATCAGCAGACATAATTTTTCCTACCCATTTTATAAATATATATATATATATATATATATATATGTATATACACACACAGACACACACACATATATATATATATATATACACACACACAAACATATACATACATACACATATGGCATACAGAGGGTTTAAAGTGATGTTTACTCAAAGTGAGCAAATGTTTCACACAAAACATAATATAGAACTTAGCTTGAGCCATTTTCTCAACTATACTCTCAACCAGTTAATGCACTACATAAACTTTAAAGCCTTCAGTGTTGTAATAGGGTTTAAATCATGATAATATCAGTTGTAAGTAAAAGTGCTGAATGAAAAAACAAAAAGCAAAACTACTTGTCAAGGACCCCCAAGAAAATGACTATGAGCCTGATATGTACAGATTTCAATACAGTGTCAATGTATGGCAAACATGTACAGATCCAGTTTAAGGAATCTAAATAAAACTCGTAGGAATAAAATCCCCAGCCCCCCCTTTTCCCTGGGAAAGTTAACTAGTAGGAATGAGATATATGTACACGAGTCCTAATACATCATCATTCACATAAATCTTTGCAATGTTTCCTGAAAGGAATTGAAGAATTGATTTATATTAACCTTTTCAGGACCTATGTAATTAATGGCATTGGAACTCTCATAGTTTTATACTTGTAGGAAGGGTAAATAAATGCTAGGCAGCTAATGTTTTAGGGGTTTTCTGAGGTTGCAAGGGGCATCCTAGGAATTACAAAGAATCATAGCGGTTTCAACTGCAGTGCTCCCAGACTGAACAAATCATTTCCCTGTAAGGCAGCCTTCTTTTCTCTATATTTTCCATGTAAAACTGTTGGAATCTTTCAAGCTCACAAATCTGGACTGTCATGTACGGTATGGGCTGCATGCCCATTGGCTCTTGCTCTGCACCAATGGGCGTGCAGCCCACTACAAGCAGTCAGTCGGTATTGATTGGGGCAGCAGGCGGGTGGGATGCTGCCGCCCACCGCCGCCGGGGGAGCGGGTGGTGGGGCTTTGTGGGTAGGGGACACCAGCCACCAGGGCTATGTTCGGGGTTTATCACATATACCGCCTCGGATCGGGCATTTCGTCCACTGGACCACCAGGGATGTGAACGGGAGGGGTGGGAATTATTATACATACCGCCCGCGATTGGGCATTTCGGTCCACTGGACCACCAGGGATATGAGCGGAGAGGGAGCCACACTGATGCCCGCGATCGGGCTGGTGGGGGGAGCACACTATGCCCTCGATCGGGCTCGGGGGCGAGGGACTGGGTTGGGGGCCAGCCACAGGTGGCAGCTGCTGTGTTGCGCCCTGCAATACAGCAGCTCACCTATGGGTGGCCCTCGACTTTAGCCTTTTTTTGGCTCAAAGTCCTGCAGGCGCAGGTTGGGGGTTGCGCCTGCACAACTCTGCACAGCCCGGCTGAATATCGGGCTGTGCAGTTTATGCATGGTTCCTCCCCCTCCAGTTCAGCATGCATTCATTTGCATTGCGCTGTTGCTCAGCATGTTTTCTGTGGCACAACTGCCTCCTGCTGAATATTGCAGAATGGAGCAAGTTTGGACTTGCGCAGGCACAACCCTTTTGAATATCTGGCCCAATCTCTTTACTGCTGCAGTAAATGTAAACACTGGAGAAACTAAGAAGAAACTGATAGAAAAAAGCTTACAAAGGGCATCAGTTGGCATTTTACTGTATGGGACTGCATAAATATGCAGAACTCAGAAATGCTACATAAATTCACTGCCACTAAGTAAGTAGCAGATGGAGGTAGTGGTGGGGGGAAGGGATTTGTCAACACAAAAAGGGGGCTTGGTTTGCACTTAGAGAGGAGTGAGAAGATCCATTTTCCTATGTGGGACAGTGACCCACAGGGTGAAAAAAGTTGAGGTTATTGAAAATGTGATGGATCATAATGATCTACATAGCCCATTTCCTTAACACAGCGATTTTGTCATCAAAGAAGAAAAAAGGTGGAATGGAATTGACAACTATCTGACATTTTTCACAATCCTCCACTCAAAAAAAAAATACCAACACCAACTTGCTGCACTATAAGACCGCACCAAAGAATTTAGCATCTATGCCAAGCTCCATGCAGCATTCTTTCAGCAGGGTCTTTATAGAGTGCAGTCTCACAATACATTTTCTTTACCTTATCCTCACTTTCATCTGAATGTAACCTGACCCACTTTCTGCCCTGATATCACGATATTTATGGCTTGATTAAGTCAAGCTGTTTCCAAAGTTCCTCCCCATGGACCAAGTGAAACTTTTTCAGCGCCAAAAAAAGACTAGCAATGCATTCTATGGCTTTGAAGAAATGTAATATGGGGAGGTATTATACTTTGTGCATTCTTGTATTCTATGATTCTAGTATGTTCACCTATCAATTTATGAGGCTATGTTGAATTTTGCAAATGCAGGCTCATAACTTTTATAATATTTAATATTTTTACCACATTTCAACATAGCCATTTTGAAACAGCGACTCATGAATGTAACAGCTGTCATTTTTCAACTCCTGCCCAGTATGTGTGTTTGCAGCCCCAAACCTGATTTTGCAGTCCCTGCACATCATCACCTTTATGCCAGGAGTTAAAAAGTTTCTCTGCCCTTCTTTATGAGGCAGGTTCATCACAAGGCTGTGTTGAAAATTTGATGTAAAAATATAAAAAAAAATAGTAATTTTCAATATTTTAAACTCATATTCCTCTCCTGCAGCCCTATTGGCTCCTGCCAGAATTTGCTTCCATAGCCAGGGAGTAGTGACCACTAAAACAATCTCAAAGGCTACTAAAATTTTTATCGAATTTTCTTTAAAATTTTTGGTAAACCCAACTAAATTGAAGTGGACAAAAAACATGGAGCCCGATTCACAAACGGTGATGCAAGGTTTGCATTAAGCCCTGCATTCAACCCATTTTTATGTTTGCTTGCACGCATGTGCAAGAAACATAGTGCCTTGATCGGAGATTTCGGAGGTGTGTCACCTCCTCCTCCAATTCAGGCAGCTAGCTGGCAGGCAAGGTCCCTGTAAGCCAATGCATTTTGGAGCTGTCTATGACAGGCTCCAAAATGCAGTGGCATACAGTTGAAAGGGGGAGCTATGCTTGAGTGAGCACCGATAAGATATCGGCTGCTCACGTGCAGCTCTCCCCCACGCACAGACAGACGCGGCGCGCCTCAGACTGAATAGCCGACGGGTGCCCAATCCCGCCAGCTGAACCACCCCACCCCAGTCTTTGTGCCACGCTGGAGCCCACCCAGCGTGGCAAACGTGCCGCGTTTTTTGTTTTCTTTTGCCGATGGGGTGCCCAATCCCCGTCAGCTGAGCGCCCCCGACCAAGTCTTTGTGCCATGCTGGGGGCCCACCCCGGTGTGGCAAGCGTCCTGACGTCTTTTTGCCAGCCCGGGGTGCCCAATCCCCGTCGGCTGAACGCCCCCCGCCCAAGTCTTTGTGCCATGCTGGGAGCCCACCCCAGCATGGCAAATGTCCCACAACATCTTTTTTTATTTTAAAACCTGTAAAATAAAAATGGTCCAGCAGCGTCTCCCGAAGCCCCCTCCCACAACCCGCACCCACCCACTGCACACCCAGCCTCCCACACCCTCACCCCATTCTTACCTCCGGACTCCGGCGCAACGATCTTCGGTGGACCGGGAACACGTCTGCACTCTTCAAAGCCGACCGCGAACTGAGGAAATGCCGGTAAGCTGTATAATGGGTTACATAGGGGGGTTTCAACTTTATTGCATATCTCGGGCATTTTTGGGAATTTTTGCACCAAATTTTCAACATGGGGGTTTTGGGACCCCTTCTCATGAATTATGTCACTGTCATGGCGGTATTCCTGCCTGAAGGATGATTTCGCGCAGTGACTGCGCAGTGACTGCGAAATCACTCTTCGGGCCTGAATACCACCATAACAGTGACATCATTCATGAGAAGGGGTCCCAAAAACACCATGTTGAAAATCTGGTGCCAAAATTCCAAAAAATGACTGTTTTACGAGGATGCGTTGTGCAGTTCCTACGCAGGCTCGTAAGTTCGTGAAATTTCAATATTTTCACCCAGATTTTCAACACTGCCATTTTACCACACCTTCTTATGAGTAGTACAGCTGTCATTTTTCACATCTCACCCAAAATGTGTTTCCACCCACGTAGCACAGAATGGCGCAGTCGGTGTGCGAAATCAATGTACGGGAAAAATTAAGAAAATCACAGTAACACTGTTCATGAGCAGAGGTCTTAAAATGGCTATGTTGAAAATTGGTGAAAAAATTCCTATAAATGACTGTTTTACGAGGGTGCATTGCGCAGTCTCTACGCACACTGTGAAGCTCGCTGGATTTTCAATATTTTCACTCCAGATTTCCAACATTACCATTTTATCACACCTTCTTATGAGCAGTACAGCTGTCATTTTCACATGTCACCCAAAACGTGTTTCTGCCCATGTAGCACACAATGGCGCAGTCGGTGTCTTGAGATCAATGTCGGGACAAATTAAAGAAAATCACAGTGACACTGTTCATGAGCTCAGGTGTTAAAATGGCTATGTTGAAAATTTGGTGAAAAATTCTAAAATGACTGTTTTATTTAGGGTGCATTGCAGTTCCTACTGCACACCGTAAGTTCATGAATTTTCAATATTTTCACTCCAGATTTTCAACATTGCCATTTTACCACACCTCCTTATGAGCAGTATAGCTGTCATTTTTCACATCTTGCCCAAAATGTGTTCCCACCCATGTAGTGCACAATGGCGCAGTATGTGCAAAATCAATGTATGGGACACATTAAGAAAAATCAATGTATGGGACACATTAAGAAAATCACAGTGACACTGTTCATGAGCAGAGGTCTTAAAATGGCTATGTTGAAAATTTGGTGAAAAAATTCTAAAAATGACTGTTTTACGAGCATGCGTTGCGCAGTTCCTATGCATGCTCGTAAGTTTGCAAATTTAATATTTTGACTCCAGATTTTCAACATTGCCATTTTATTACACTTCCTTATGAACAGTACAGCTGCCATTTTTCATATGTCACCCAAAATGTGTTTTCGCACATGTAGCACACAATGGTGCTGTTGGTGTGCGAAAGCAATGTTTAGGACAGATTAAGAAAATCACAGTTACACTGTTCATGAGCAGAGGTCTTAAAATGGCTATGTTGAAAATTTTGTGACAAAAGTCCATAAAATGACTGTGTTACGAGTGAGCAATGCGCAGTTTCCACGCACCCTTGTAAGTTCATGACTTTGTAATATTTGCAGTCCAGATTTTCACCAGTGGCATTTTTTCACACTTCCTTATGAACAGTACAGCTGTCATTTTTCACAACATGGCTGAAGTGTGTTTTCACACTTTCAGCGCTGAGATGCATGGTCACTGTGAGGAATCATTGTTCGGCACAGATAAAGAAAATCACAGTGACACTGTTCATGATCGGAGGCACCAAAATGCCTGAGTTGACAATCTGCTGTAAAATATCCCCAACCTAATTATATTACGGGTGTGCGTTGCACAGTTTCTATGTACGCTCATGACTTCACCATTTTTTTAAATATTTGTACTGCAGATTTGCAACATTGCCATTTTTTACACCTCCCCATGAACAGTACAGCAGTCATTTTTTACATCCTGTTCGGAATGTTTTTGCACCTGTGGTGCTAAATGCCGTACTCGCTGTGCATAAGCAGCTTTCGGCTAACAAACTGATATTCCCCCTGTTCATGAGGTGGGGTCACAAAAAAAAAAAAATGTTGAAAATTTGGAGTGAAAATACCAACGAATGCCTGAGGTATTAGGGTTTCCAACCATAATGCCCAACCCTGTAGAGAATGACAGGCATCAGGGGTGCGACTTGGGATTCTTGCCTGTAATGCTCATACCATTCCACACCCTGCAGCCAGTGAGAGGTATCGAGGTATGCCTTGGACTCTTCAGCCCCAAAGTTCACCCCATTCTCCTATATCGCACCCATCTCACCGCATTTCCTAATGAAATGGGGTACGCATAAGGGCCAAACACCCCAAGGAACACCGTGACACTTGTCAGTGTCTGCAGGGTGGGGTGTGGTGAAATGGCAAGGCCGTTATGCCTGATGACCCAAATGCACACCCCAATGCCTGTCACTCTCTGCAGGGTGGTGGTGGGGTTGGCTTCAGTTCAGTACTTCACTGCCATTCCTGTTACACAGCTCTGTAACTTCTACGTTACCACTGCCAATGCCAGCAAGCAAACATTCGGCATTGACAAATGCTTGTTTGACATAGCTGTGCCAAACACTTTGACACAAAATGTGCCCGACTCAGGAAGCTTGGGCATTTTTGTGACATTTTCACAGATTTACAGCTGCTAGCACCAAATATTTGGTGTATGCCCTACAAATAGGTTACCTGAGACTGCTGCAGCTTAGATCAGAAAGAGTTGGTCTAACCTGCGGCAATCGGTGCACGGGATCAGGAATCCTAATTGACGGCTGGGGAATGCTGCAAGCCCCGTGCATCACATAATCAGTGCACCTGGGGCTTGCAGAATTCCTGGATCATTTGTGAATTGGGCCGATGTAGAATTAAAATGATTACATTTTTAAAATCATTGAGAAATTGCAATAAGTTATGCTCAAGCAACCTTAAGATAAGAACTGAATCTTGTGTGAAGCTATTTTCAGGTTCAAGATGGAGAGGCAGGATCAGGGTTTGTAAGGCTCATTGATAGGTCCTAAGAAGAAACAGCATTACCATGGTGAGTAATTTTTTTTCTTCAAACAACAGAAATCCATCAAAGAGATGCCTTACAAATGGCAGACTCGCTAACAGTACCTTAGAAGGATGGGTCTAGAACCTATTTAGGAAAAAGGCTCTGCAAGACAGCAGTTCCAAAACTGGCATCCTTCCTGGACTGTAAGTCCAGACAGTAGTGCTTATTTTGAAGGTATGTACTGTTTTCCAGCTTGCTGCTTTATGAATTTCTTAAAGAGGAATGCACCTTGTGGCTGCCACAGAGGCAGAGGTGCCACTCGTGGAATGTACTTATAACTCCCCGGCTGGTAGCCTGCCAGCCTTTGCATAATAGAATAGTATGCAGGAAACTATCCAACAATGGACAGTCTTCCTAGCTGCTGGCTTTTCTTTGCTGATCTCTTCATAGGTAACAAAAAGCAGTATACTCTGGAACCTGACATCCATTGTCTGATCCATGCAGTGACCTAGTGCTCCTTTTATATTCAGAAAGTGCAATGTTTGCTCACCTGTGCTGGAATGTTCAGGATAGAGGATAGGAAGGGTAACTGACAGGTTTAAGTGGAATTCTGACACCATCTTAGATAGGAACTTCCAATTGGTTCTATGGAGTACTTTGTCCCTGTGGAAAATTATGTAGCTTAGATCTGTACAATGGGCTTGCAGTTGGCTTGCCCTCCCAATAGATGTCATGCCTATCTATCAGAAAAACAATTTTCATGTGATACAGTTTAAGTTAGCTGCACTCATAGGCTTAAAAAGAGCCTCAATCAGCTGTGTAAGGCAGATATTTAGGTCCCATTGAGGGACTGGGCCCCTTACAGGGGGGATACAGATGGTTGAGGCCTTAAAAAAAATTAAAAACAGCTTATGAGGCAAAGGACTTGTCTTTGCCTGCTTTGCAGGCTGGCACAACAGCCAGATGTACTTTCACACCTAAGGACTGTAAGTGTACCAGGTTGTCCAGAATTGTAGATAGCCCTGCTTGCATTGGGATTATTTTTCTGGGTATACAGCAGTATGAGAATCTCTTTCACTTAAAGAAATATGCTTTCCTTGTTGCTGGTTTCTAAATACCTTCAGCAACCTCGGCACTTCCTCTGACAGATTCAGACTAGAGAATTCTAGCTCCTCAAGAACCATGCCCCCAGATGTAGTGTTCTGAGGTCTGGGGATGTTATCCTGCCATGAGATAATGTCAGCAGGAATCTTCCTGGACAGTCTAAGCAGTACTGAGTACCAAGCTTGTCTGACCCAGTCTGTGACTATCAGAATCATTGTTGCTGGCTCTCCTGAGTTTTATGAGCACTCTCTGTATGAGTGGTAATGGTAGGAAGGCACAGAGGAATTTCCTTGTCCAGTGCAGGGCCAGGGCATCTCTGGGATTGTTTCCTGACTGGTGGCCTGCAACACAACTTTGGGAGCTGATTGTTCTGCCAAGAGACAGACAGTTCTACTTCTGAATTAACCCATCTCCAGAAGACTGAAGCCAACACTTGCTTGTTCAAGATCCACTCATGGTTTTCCTGGCTGATTCTGCTTAGGGAATCTGCCAGCACATTGTCCTTTCCTGGCAGATGTACCACAGAAATTTTTGTGTTCAGGGCGTAAGTCAGATTCCAGATCCTCTTAGCTTTTGTACACAGTGGTGGATGACCTTGGGGGATGGCAGGGGTTGCAAGATGATCTGGCAAAGCTTGAAACCTGGTCAGACACCTGGCAACTGGGGTTTAGTGCCAAAAAGCGCAAGGAGCTGCATTTTGGGATGAAGAACCCAAGGAGGAGTTACCAGCTGGGGGGAGTGCAGCTAGCCCAGACAGAGGAGGAGAAGGATCTGGGTGTGCTCATTACAGGGTCAATGAACAACTTAGCACAATGTAGGAAGGCAGCTGCAAAGGCCAACAAAATGCTGGGTTGTATTGCAAGGGGGTATATCCTCGAGGAGGGAGGAGGTGATTCTGCCACCGTATAGGTCATTAGTTAGACCACACCTGGAGTACTGCGTGCAGTACTGGTGCCTGTATCTGAAAAGGGACATTAAGTTACTGGAGAGGGTGCAGCGCAGGGTGACAAAGATGATCAAGGGGCTGGGGGACTTATTATGAGAGGAGGTTGAAGGAGTTGAACATGTACTCACTGGAGGAGAGGAGGGACAGGGGGACAAGATTGAAACCTTTAAATACATGAAAGGAATAAACAAGATGGGTACAGATGGGCTGTTCAAAGTAAGGGAGAGGAGGGCTACCAGGGGCCATGATATTAGACTGGAGGGAGGAAGGTTCAGGAGGGAGATGAGGAGACACTTTTTACAGAGAGGGTGGTGGCTGGGTGGAATGCGTTACCGCAGAAGTGGTATGCAGTAGAACAGTGGACTGCTTCAAAAGGGGATGGGACAGGACAAGGGGGAGGGTTAATGAAGGGGAAGGGTGGAAGGGAGGGCAGCTGCAGAAGAAGGGGTGCTAGCTGCACATTCGAGCAGACTTGATAGACCTCTAGGCCTTTATCTGCTGGCAAATTTCATATGTTCTATGTTCGTACAGTTTTAAAGATCTTGTTCCTCCCTATTTATGTAGTATATTTTGTAGTACTGCTGTCCAAATTTGGATTTATTGGAGACTGATGTGCTTCAGAGTCTCATGAGGGCTCCAGGCGCCACTTACTGTGATATCCTCCAGGTCGGCACCCCAACCTAGGAGTGGAATATCTGTTGTGAGAACTTCCATTGCAGATTGCTGGAGAAAGGGAATGCCCTTTCCAAGGTTGATTTCCTCCACCACTATAGTGTGTGTACAAAGCCTTTTGTGACTAGCACTAGCTTGGACAATGAGTCTGACCTTTACGACCAGTGACCTCTTGGTACTGAATGGCTCTCATCAGAAATCTGGCCCATGGCACCACAGCTGTGAATTAGGTCATGTGGCCCAGTAGCCACAAAAAAATCCCTTGCAGGTCCTGGACAGCCCAGTGTGAAGGATTATGTACTAGCAATCATGTTTGATATCCTTTTCTGTGGAAGGAAGCCTTTACCTTGTAGGGTATCTAGTGTTGCGCCTATGAAGTCCATCACTGCACTGGTTCTGTCTGAGACTTCTGCAGATTTATCAGAACCCAGATTCTCTGGAGTGCTCCTTACACACTGTATGGAGAACATCACCTCTTCTTTTGTTTTCCATGTGAGTAGCCAGTCGTGCAGTCAGGGAAAAAGCACCACATCTTGTTGTCCTAGGTGTGCTGCCATCATGGCTAGGCACTTTGTGAATACCGTAAAGACTGAGGTTAGACCAAAGAAAAGGGCTTTAAACTGATACTGGCAGTTTCCCAGTCTGAACATGAGGTATTATCTGTGACTGGGTCTGACTGCAATGTGGAAATAGGTATCCATCACATCCAGTGATCCCAGCCAATCCTTTAACTATAGGGATGGTATCTGTGGGTGTCCAGTGATAATAGTGACCAAAAATGAGCGACTACAAAAATAGTGCCTCATTTTCAGTGCTATCATTCTGGGCTACCCTGCAAACTAGTAATCGTATGGGAAAGTGACCTTGGGGAAGGGCAATCGGAAAGGGGAATAGAGAGGGGAAGGGGAGGGACAGGGAAGGGGGTTAGGGGACTGGTGTACCTGCTGCTCTCGAGCTAGCTGTGTGGTGTATGTGGCTAGCTCTGGCACAGCAGGTACTGGGTTCAGGGCTGGTACCGGGACAAGTAAATTTTGCCACAGTCTGGGACTGCAGAACTTAATTTTTTGAAATCTGGATTTTTCCCCTTCCCCAACATGCACCCCCTGGAGTTGAGAAACTTAATTCAGTGTGGTGCGTGGGGCAAACACTTTTTAATATTCTGGATGTTAGGTAGCCTTGAAGTGTATATCGCCGATTTGCTTTTCGGTGATATACTGTGCACTTGCCATAATAGCAATCGCTGTTTTGAGATCACTATTATGACATGGAGCTGTATCATTGTGTCCAGTACAACCATCTGGAATTTTTCTTTTTTGATATTTTGTTCAGATAGCTAATTAAGCCTATAATGAGTCACCATTCACCATTTTTCTTGTGGACCAAGGAGTATCTTGAAAACAGACCTTTTGCCCACTGTGAGGGAGGGACAGTTCCATGTGATAATGGCGATTGCGGAAAGGTGATCGCCATTAGGATGAGTATACATCATTGAAAATCAATTTTGGAGATGTACACTCCTGGCACATAGCAAAAGGGCACCAGGAACTTGTTTTTTTTCTTTTTTTGCAGGTAGCTGTGCACCTCCGCACCCACCTACTAAAAGATTCTCAGCTTCAGGGGGTGCATGTCGGGGTGCAAAAGCTGAATAAAAAAAATGGCCAGGTGCAACAAAATGAACGCATGCCCATAACCGTACCCAGCACCCTTGCAACCCTAGCCTGCCACCCACCCACCACACCACAGGTCCAGCTCGGCAGCCCCCCATTAGAAACTCAGGGGAATCCCCAACACTGCAATGCCAACACTCAGCACTGCGGCTGTCGCTGTCGGGGATGTCTCCATGTTAGATGTCACGGCAGCATAGTAAAACCCATGCGTTTGTACATGGAACGACATCCTGTCACTATATTCATCGACACCCCCCCATCCGGTCACCCTATCTGCTCAGTAGCCCTGTCGACAGTTGCCATGATTGAGTCACCCTTTTTGAAAGTGCCCAATCGCAGTTGCCATTGTCACAGGATACCACAGGGACCTTTTCTACTATTTTTGCCTGCAATAGTTTCTTTACGTCCAGTTCCAGCAGGATTCTTTCTGTTAGTGAATAAGCTGGGACATTCTTGTTGGTATCTGCAGTACAATTTTGGAAATATTTTGAATTTCAGGGACAATCCCTGGTCAATGCTTCCGGGACCCACTTGTCTGTGGTAATGTTTACCCATCTCTGAAATTAGTGGGCCTGTATTCCCCCCCAATGAAAATAGTTGACCATCAACCTGGGTAGAACTGTCAGAGATTTTGGGACTAGTGCTGCAGCACACCTGGAGCCCCTCCTACTTCTACCCCATAATAACCTTTCTGAGGTTGATTCTCATATACAAGATAGAGTCTTGAATAGTAACCCCTGCCCCTGCCTCCCCCTCCATTAGGTCTGTAGGAAGTGGAGGCCTTTCCTTTTTCAGTGTTATTCTTAAAAGCTGTCTCATATTAATTCACTTTTTTCATGTACTCTTCTTTTTTGTCACCAAATAAAGACTTTCTCTCAAAGGGGAAATCAATGGCTTTGGCCTAAGTGTCCTGGATAAGGATGGTAGCCCTCAGCCAGTGAAACCTCCTCAATGCCAACTCATGAGCCCAGACTCATGAAGCAGAGTCATTAGTGTCAACATCCATGTGGAACTGATATTTGGTGGCATCCAGGGCTGACCTTGTTATGACAGCCAAATCCTGTGACAATTCACCATCCACCTTATCCCTCAGGGCCAGCACTGCATTTCACAGTACTTTCTGGTACTGGGCTGTGAATGCCAAATAAGCAAGCTGCTGTTTGCTGTACATTGTTGGCCATAATATCTAGCTTCCTGGAATCCTTTTCAGGAGGCTGCGTAGAGAGAGGCACCATGGCCTTCTCACAAGCAGCTGCCTGTACCACTGCTTCATGATCAGGGTGGGCATACAGGTATTCCACCCCCTGTCTGCACACCTGACACTTCTTTTCAACTTTTCCAATGCCAGCAACTGAATTAGGTGATGACATGATTTTCAGTGTAGCATTTTAAAGAGGCTTGTGGACGGGGACTAGTAGTCTCCTTGTGGGGACTAGCCCCATCACGTCCATGAACCCCATTTCCTCTTCATCCTCCTCTGTCTCACAACAAGAGGTGGTGCTGAGGGTGATCGCCATCTGTTTGATGAACTTGGAGTAAGAGGTGTAATTCTCTGTAGGCTTAGGAGGGGGAACTAATCTCTTGGTCAGGTGAATCATCAGGCCCTAGAGGTTCAGCTTCCTTCTCTTCGGAATACACATCCCGTGCCTCTACAGGCAAATGGTCTGCAACCATAGCTTGGGGATGGGGCAGGCACATTAAATACATTTCTCATAGCCTGGAAGGATTGGAAAAAGTGTCGTACCTCAGTTATGTCCTCTGTTGAGGGTATTTGTCTCTGATCCACTTCCTGCTCCTTCCTTTGCAAGAGGAGCGGCATGGATGTGTTTTGATTTTTGTTTTTCCTTGGCAGGCACTGGTTTTAGTACCTGCTCTGAGGCTTCTTTGTTTGTATTTTTTGCCATTCCTGATATCAGGGTTCCCTCTGTTGGACACCCTGATATATTTTCCATGCTTTTCTGATGGCTGAGCAAGTATTTATCTTGTTGATATGTCCCCTTTGACAGGGACTGCTACTTATGAGGGGAAAAACTCTCTGATGTGTGCTTTACCCCATCATTAGGAACTCCCTCTGAGACTTTATTGTGCTCTGGTGACACAGAGGCAGACTTGGAAGCCTTACATTCTCTTTTTAAAGCCCTTTTCTTTTGGGGTTTAGGGCAAAACTTTTTGCAGAGGTCACAATTAATAAAATCGTGATCTGAACCCAGGCACTTTAGACAAAGCTCATGGAAGTCTGTCTTTTCCAGGAGCTGAAAACCCGTAGTGCAGTTTTTAAAAACTGTCAGAAGTCTTGTTCTCCTTTTGGGTATATCATTCCTGCAAAACACCAATAGGCCTGTAAATAGAATATTCAGTTCCCAGTCACAAAAATAGCAAACATAAAATATGCTCTTTAGAAAATATTTAAAACCGCTTTAAATATGAATAAAAGTGTAAGCAATTAAAGATTTCAGCACAAAATGCGATTAGCTCCCTGAGGTAGGAACCATGTTGTTGAGATGCTTTCTCTGGTTCCTGGAGAAACAGTAAGAAATGTTAAATTATTAAAGTAAACATCCTAACTAAAGCAGATTTAGTGAAAAAAATGAACTTCTAAAGCAAAATAACAAACTATAGTAATAAATAAAGACGAAATGAAGAGCAGAAGCTGGAGATGACGTGGGGGTGATTACACTCTTCAGCAGAAAAACAAATCTGATGTCAGAACAGCAGGGGTAGCATAACCACAGTGCAAAGTTTGAACTTGCATTCTATATTCTAAAATTAGCATTATTTTTTGTTTGCTTGGCAGCACACTTCTGCAGACTGATGCCATTGGTAAGGCGTCTTATTGGTGGATTCCGCTTGTTTGAAAAGCAGGAGAGCGGGGTTGTATTTTGCAAGGATGTGACTTGCTGAGCTCTGCACTGAGGAACAATTCATATACCCACATATTAACCAATATCCTACATATCAAATTAGGAATTTTACTGAGGTATATGGCATTATCGTGGACCCTAAAGCAGTAAACTACATGCCTGTCTTGTAGAGGCAGCTATTTAAATCACATGATAAAGAGTGGAACAAACTGAGATGACTTACAGTAGAAAAAGAACTACCTAGTGCCATATGTAGAGCATGTTTACTCTACTTATAATATAGTAGCAAATCTAGAAGCCATCATCTTTGCTTTTTCACTGGCTAAAGACGTACTAAGCTCCAAAACATGCAGTGACTCTTGGTTAGTGAACATTATGAAGGAGGAGATACACTGTTCTTGCTATCTGACTGACTGAGGCTCTACTAAGCCCCAGAAGTCCCTAAACTCATCCCAGTAAGTTGTCCTTGCCTATGACAAGCAATCATAAACATAGGGGAATGCAATGGTCTGACTTAGAATATGCAATTTATTAAGCTTTAGGAGGTAGGGGAATACAGTGGCCTGACAAAATAAGCAATTTATTAAGCCTGAGGAGGTAGGAGAAATGCAATGGCCTGACATAAAATATGAAATTTATTAAACGTGAAGAGGTAGGGAATGCAATGGCCTGACTTAAAATATGAAATTTATTAAATGTGAGGAGGTAGGGGAATACAATGCCTTGGCTTAAAATATGAAATTTATTAAGCATGAGGAGGTAGGGGAATGCAATGGACTGACATAAAATATGCAATTTATTAAATCTGAGGAGGTGAGGGAATGCAGGGGCCTGGCTTAAAATATAAAATTTATTAAGTTTGAGGAGGTAGGGGAATGCAATGGCCTGACTTAAAATACAAAATTTATTAAGTTTGAGGAGGTAGGGGAATGCAATGGCCTGACTTAAAATATGAAATTTATTAAACGTGAGGAGGTAGGGGAATGCAATGGACTGACTTAAGATATGCAGTTTATTAAATTTAAGGAGGTGAGGAAATGCAGTGGCCTGGCTTAAAATATACACTTTACTAAGTGTTAGGAAGTAGGGGAATGCAATGGTCTGACTTAAAATATGCAATGTATTAAGCATGAGGAGGTAGGAGAATGTAATGGCCTGACTTAAAATATGCAATTTATTAAATGTGAGGGGTTAGGGAATGAATGGTCTGACTTAAAATATATAATTTATTAAGCATGAGGAGGTAGGGAATGCAATGAACTGACTGAAATATGAAATTTATTAAGCATGAGGAGATAGGGGAATGCAATGGCCTTGCTTAAAATATGCACTTTATTAAATGTGAGGAGATAGGGGAATGCAACAGCCTTACTTAAAATATACAAATTTTATTAAATGTGAGGGTAGGGGAATGCAATGGACTGACTTAAATATGGAATTTATTAAGCATAAGGAGGTAGGGGAATGCAATGGCCTGACTTAAAATATACAGTTTACTAAATGTGAGGCGGTAGAACCAAAACTCATAAGTGGCACAGTCATGAGTTAGTTATGAATGTCCTGCCCCCTCACAATTGATGATAAACTGTTTATTTTTAGTCACACAATTGCTTATTTTGTTTTATATTAGTTTACCAGTTGTAACTTTTATAGGAGCTGTTTGTGTTAAGCTTTATCAGTTTCTGTTTGATTTAAACAGCTGGCTTCAGAGCTACACATGGTGAAGCTGCTCTTCGATTGGTTCAGTTGTCCATTCTGATATGCCAAACCTCCAAGGCAGTGGCTGAGAAATACACAGATTGCAGGATTTATGTTTACACCTGTTGTATAAACAAATGTATGCAATAGTTGTGGACATAAATGCAATGTGATAAATCCATTTATCTGAGTAGCACAATAGTGTATACAGTTACTACATCACCACCCATTTATGTACACAGTTACTACATCATTCACCACCCATTTATGTACATAGTTACTACATCACCACCCATTTATGTACACAGTTACATCATTCACCACCCATTTATGTACACAGTTACTACATCACCACCCATTTGTGTACACAGTTACTACATCATTCAACACCCATTTATCTACACAGTTACTACATGACAATCCCCCCCCCCACCACCACCACCACAGTGGCTGGCACTACTTATCTTGCTTCTGTTTTAAATTTGACTTTCTCCCACTGTTGAGGTTGCCTACCCGCTAGACCCTCAGCCACTCCACCCACCACTTAATCATTTTAAACATCAGATCTACCCATTCTCCCACTACCATTCCCATTTTGTCTTTTGTTCTTTTTAACAGTTTTTATTTACCATATCTTCACTGAACCAGCTGCTCCAGACTCCATTCATATCTGTACACATCACAGTTCCTCTGCACGCTCCTGCTTCCACCCTCTCCACAGCCCTACCTCCATTACTGTGTCCTTCTGAAACAAGACTGTTCTTTTAAAACAGAAAAATTAACAGCTCTGTGCCACACCATTACCAAAGACAACATGTCTTTTGCAAACTCATTCCACTTTCCAGCCACCTGAATGCTGTGTAGCTCACTTTCACTGCAACATTGCATATGGTACCACTCACTGCTCCTCAAAACTCTGAATTCATTTAAATAAAAAAAGAAAATATGAACAGCATGAACTAGTCACACAGTCTTCTCAACTAGATGCCTTCATGCTCCTCAAAATCAAAATGCTTGCTAAACAGCGCTGCCATTTTTCTTTGGCAGTTTTGAAAAGCAGCTAAAATCCACCAAAGAAATTTCTTTATGTAAACACTCACATATACATGGCATCCATTCGATGTGTGCACATAGCTCAGTGCTTGTCTATACTCATGAGCTGAATGTATATGCTTGATGTTTATAACTTGAGCTTTGACATTTGTCTATATCCCACCCTCTGTGGGATACTGAGTAGGTGAAAGATTTAAGCCCCAGTGTAGAGGTGAGACAAAGAGTGTCGGGAAGAGGAGGAGGCAGGGGAGATGGAGGTGTTTTGAAACACTTGAAGCTGAGCGAGTGGAAGCCTGAGGTTTAATAAGGGGATGTGGAGAAGCTACCCACCCCCAATGAACATCAGGCTAAATCCTTCCAATTCTATGTGTGGTACATAGCTCAGTGCTTGTGTATACTTATAAGCTGAATGGTATATGCTTGATCTTTATAACTTGAGATTTGGCATTTCTCTATATCCCACGCTTTGTGGGATATTGGGTAGGTGAAAGATTTAAGCCCCAAAAAGAGAGTTAGCCTAGTGATTATCTCCTCCAGCTCTGGAGAGTGTGACCAGTAGCATGCAGGACAGGGAAAAATCATTTGGGGAACCTCCAAGGACCCATGCCTACTAACCTGCCTGCCCTCTAGGCATACTAAGAAGAGAATAATCCTAAATGTGGGCTAAGGTTTTAGTTATGGTTATGTCCAAGGATTCAGTCTATCTGCTGGTTTAAGAGTCCTGTTTCTGAGGTCGATGATGAGCAGGATGGCAATGCTGAAGATGAAGGTTCTGGCAGATGAAGAGATCCAACTTGGAATGATGTCCTGAAGAGAGACGATAGTTAATCTGTGTCCAAAGGTAGCTGTGAGTGAAACAGATGTATGTAACATAAACAGTCAGCACAGCTAAGGAATATGAGCTCAAGCTGCATAATATGAGGGACATAGAGATCATAGATGATGAAATGGTCAGAAGCATCATGTGGCTCAGAATGATGATAAGGTAGGAGTGTAGCCCAGCTGGGAGGCTTGCATGTTGAACGTCCATTGAAACAGTAGGGTACGAATGAGTACCTTGTCAGAAAGGAGAAATGTCTTACAATGTCCAAGGAATTGAAGTGAGCTCCACTGAGATGTTGGGCATAGTAACTTGAGCTGGAACTGGAACAGAAGGAAGGTGGATTGTAGTAGAAGCAGCGAATAATTGATGAAGTAAAGTAGGCCCAGGCATGGACTAGCTGGAGCATGGGATTCCAATGTAGGTCTGCTGTATGCAGTATTCAAATGCTCTAACAATAGAGTGGGTTTCAGGTGGTCAGACTAGGAAGGTGAGACCCCCACGTGGGTCTGCCTTAGTGAAGATGGAAATACATTTGAGTAATGAAAAAGTCCCCCTCGTGAGGCATGATAGATTTGGGATGGCAAGACCCCACGTGGGTTCACCATCGCCATAGTATGGTATGACCGGAGGTAAGAGGGGTGAAACCCCTGCCTGAGAATGCCTGTAGATAATAGAGAAATACATTTGAGCAATAATTAATGTCATGTTGTGGGCATGTTTGTGTTGGGATGGTGGGACCCTCTGTAGGTCCACCATCGCTGTATTATGACATGATGCAAGATATGAAGTGTGAGACCGATTGTTGGGATGGTGGGACCCCATGTGGTCCACTATTGCCATAGTATAGAATAGTCCAAGGTAAGAAGGATGATTCATGTGAGTCTGTCTGTAATGATAAGGAAATATGAGTAAGGCCCTTCGTGGGGCATGCGTAATTGGGATGGTGGGACCCCACATGGTCCCCATCGCCATAGTATGGAACAGTCAAAGTAAGGAGGGCAATACTATAGTGATTAGGAAATATGTTTGAGCTATGAGTAGGGCACTTTTGTGGGGTGTATATGTTTGGGATGGCTGGACCTCACGTGGTCTGCCATCACCATTCTGTTGAGTAGTGCATAATAGGGATGGTGGGATCCCACTTGGTCCACCATCACTGTTTCACTGAGTAATGCGTGATTGGGATGGTGGGACCCCATGTGGTCCGCCATCACCATGGTATGGAGTAGAGCACATTTCTGGGATGGTGGGATCCCACATGGTCCACCATTGCAACGGTATGGAGTAGAGCACATTTTGGGATGGCAGGACCCCACATGGTCCACCAATGCCATTGTTTTGCACTGTCTGAGCTAAGATGGCAAAGCCCCCCACAGTCCACTTGGTAGTATAGTACATAGTCCGAAGTAATGAGGACAAGACCCCAGGAGAGTCCACCTGCTGGAAATGGAAATGAGTTGTGAGCAATGAGAAGATGCCCCCTTGTGGGCATGGATGGTTGGAATGATGTGCCCCCCCCGGGTCCACCAATGTGATAGTAAGTGTGAGGTAAAGCATGAACTTCTGAGGTTCCAATGAGGCAGAGATGAACTATGAGAATCCATGCAGGATGAATGAATAAGGTTAATGGAATTGCCAGAAGGCCAGCGATATAGACAGGCTGGATGCTGAAACCCTCTCGAGGTGTAGCGAGGAAGGTGTAGAATGTTCATGTGTGGTCTGCTCTGTGATGGTGGGACCCACACGTGGGTCCACCATGGTCACATGATTGCATGATCCATGAATCTGGCTGTAGATGATAGGGAAATATGATTGAGTAATGAGTAAAGCCCCGTCATGGGGCATGTTTGTTTTTTGGGATCGTGGGACCCCCACATGGGTCCGCCACCTTGTATATTGAATAGACTGAGGTAACGATGCCGGGGGCCAGATGTGAGTCTGCCTGTAGTGATAAGAAAATAAATTAGAGTAATGAATAAGGCTTCCTCATAGGCATGTTCACTTCGGATAGTGGGACCCTCATGCAGGTTGTATGAAGGAGCAGGCCCCCAAAAGGGAAGTACAATGGAGCAAAAGAATCATGCAGTAAGAAGAATCAGAGTCTGAGAATACTGGATGCAGAGCTCACAAAAGAAAATGGTGCAAGCCCGGGAATTCTGGGGTAAAGGAGCCCAGCTTCATGGTAAAGTACAGTGTGGTTTGGAAGTCAGATTCCCCAGTGGTCCCATATAACCAGTACAAGGTAATCTAAATGATGTCCCTCCAAGTGGCTCAAAGTCCCCAAAATCCAGGAATCTAGGAAGAGATGGAAGCCCTGAGGATGGTGCTTATGCAGCAACAGTCAAATCTGAAGCACTAAAGAGACAGGAAATGAGCAGTAGCAAGTGGAGATGCTAGGTTGAAACACCCTAGATGCAGTGGTGCTGAGATTGAAATTTGCCAGCTTCTGGAAGAAATAAACATCATGATCAGAGACTGCAGGTGAGACCAATGACACGTTTGAAGAGCAGAAGCCACAATGAGCAAAGCTGGCTGCTGGAAGTCGGAGGAAATGGAGGGTGCAGAGCACAGGTGAAAGTTCAGGTACAGAGCAGTGGTTCTGAAACAAGAGAGGAGGCAGTGCTACATGGGGCCCGAAATGAGAAAAAAAAGCCCAAAGGAACGAGACTCATGGAAGGAAAGCAGGGGCACAGACAACAGGTAGGGAGGGAGTGGAGAACAGGAGGAACTAGGCGGAGGTACACAGGATGCGACCCGATGGACAAAAGGAGCAGAAGTGGGAGGTATGAGAAGACAGGGGCAGGAGTGCTTTGAGCAGCAGTGAAACCAGATGGAGCAGGGGGGTGACCGTGAGCAAGGCAATGAGAGGGAGTGGAGGGATCAGAAACAAGCTGCAAGCGGCAACAGAAACGGGAGGGGGGAACAAGCAGAGAGAGGTCTAGGAGCGGGTATGAAACAGAGAGGGATGCAGCAATGAACCCAGAGGGGACAGTGAGTGGCAACAAATGCAGAGAAGCTGGCAAAGTGGCAAGATCCTAAAGGAGCAGTGACAGAATGGAATTGGGAGAAAAAGGGGCAGGGACGGGAAGAGCCTGGCCAGCAGCCACGCAGGTGCTCAGAGCAGCAACCAACTCCCGGATTCTAAACGCTCACAGCTGAGTGAGCGGAAGCCTGAGGTTTAAGAAGGGGATGTGGGAGGAGCTATCCCCCCCACTGAACCTCAGGCTAAAGCCTTCCAGCAGTACTGCCCATAGTAACAAGGGACAGAAGCTACAGAAACACACTGTTTCACAGAATAAGCCCTCACATAAATACAAACTTTAAAAAAGGAAAAATTAAAGCACACACACACACACACACACACACAGTTCTTCCCTATTGCATAAATGAAATATGCAGAGGGGGGACCTTTGTGATACATGTTTTATGAACACTCATGCTGTTTGCGGATGGACACCTCACTTCTGGATTATGCCACTCATGAGGTTACCCAAGGTCAAACAGCACTTATGTACATGAATCATGCATCACACATCCTTCCTGCATATCTCTTATTTATCAGGACAACTTTATCACCATTGGTATTGTACAAATATAGGCTGTATCATGGACTGACTCAGAAGAATGAAATACAGCAATACTGATGTTTCTTCTAGAGGGTGTATTTGTGAATCATAGAAATAACAGCATCACAGCTGTTATTTGTGAATCATACAAATAACAGCATCTTAACCCTGAGGTGTTACCCTAGATAGAACTTTAGAATGTTAAACCTGATTGAAACGCTATAGTGTGGTTACGGTCCCCCCTCCCAACATTCTAACAGCAGACTTATGGCTAAAGAACAGAAGAGAGCAGTGACCACTCAACCAACCTATGCTATGTGTAAGAAAGCAAAATCACAATATAATAAACTGTAAAAACTTAATGTTTGAGACGGTAAGATGTTCAAGGAATTTTTTTTTTAGAGCACTTCATTTGACTAGACCAGAAGAACACTTTTTGTGTTGGTTCTAGAAGGAGAGGTTGGGAGAGGGCTGTATGACTCACAAATACCCCCACCAGAAGAAACAGAGTCAAAGAGATATAGAATCTGTTGGAGGAACAAATTGTTGATCCATCATTACTACCATGAGTAATCATTTCTCCTATAGACAAGAGTGTATTTGTGATGTCCTACAAATTGCAGACTCCAAGTTAGCAAGCTGGGAGGCAGGGTCAAGAACTCATTTAAGAATAATAATCTTAAGTGCAGATGTGCCAAAACTGGCATAGTTTAAAGTCCAAGACAACATAAAAACATAGAAACATAGACTTTGACAGCAGATAAGGACCACTTGGCCCACCCAGTCTGCCCATTTCCCTACCTATTGGATAAGCTGCAGGTTCTAGTTAACCAACAGCCTATTTACTGCAACCCCCCACTATAATTGTCTTATGTCTGTCCCACGCATGTTTGAATTCCCCCACTGTTTTAGACCCAACAACCTCCACAGGAAGGCGGTTCCATGCGCTCCACCTATGCTCTGTGAAAAGAATTTCCTACCATTACCCCTGAGTCATCCCCTCTATCTTTAAATTGTTCCCCTTGTTCTTGCACATCTCTTTTCTGAAAGATGCTACCCTCCTGGACTTTGTTGATTCCCTTGAGGTACTTGAAAGTTTCTATCATGTCCCCCCGTCCCTCATTTCATCATGGGTATACATATTAAGCTATCTCAGTCTCTCTTCATATGGTTTCTGATGCAGACCCTGCACCATTTTTGTTGACCTCCTCTGGACTGCTTCCATCCTGTCAATGTCCTTGCGTAGATGGGGTCTCCAAAATGGCATGCAGTACTCCACATGGGGTCTCACCAACTTTCTGTACAGAGGGATAACCACTTCCCTTTTTCTACTTGTGATGCCCCTCCCTATGCATCCCAGTATCTCCCCAGCTCTCCTTACTGACTTTTCACATTGCTTACCCACCTTTAGGTCATCTGTTATGATTACCCCCAGGTCCCTTTCCATTATTGCCAAGTCCCTTCTCATCCTTTCTACCCCCCCCCTTGTGTATCAACTCTGTTACAGATCTTTGTGTGATCTGCAAAGAGGCATACCTTTCCTTCCAGACCCTCTGCATTGTCACCTATAAAGACAATAAAGAGGACTGGACCCAGTACTGAGCCCTGAGGTACTCCACTAGTAACTCCCCTTTCTTCAGAATGAGTTCCATTCACCATTACCTTCTGTGTCCTGTTGTGCAGCCAGTTTGCTACCCACACTACCACCCATGGGACCCACTCCCAGGCTGGCTAACTTGATTATTAATCTTTTGTGTGGGACTGTGTCAAATGCCTTGCTAAAGTCTAGGTAGGCCATATCCATAGCCCCTCCCTGGTCTATTACTTTGGTAACCCAGTAAAAGAAATCAGTTAGATTTGTCTGACATGACCTTCCTGCTGTGAATCCATGCTGCTTTGGGTCCTGTGCCCTGTTGACCTCTAGGTACTCAACAATTCTTTCTTTCAGAAGTGATTCCATCATTTTCCCTATCACTGAGGTCAAACTATCAGGTCTGTAGTTTTCTGATTCTGTCTTGCTTCCACTTTTGTGAGGGGGAATCACATCTGCCCTCCTCCAGTCCTCAGGTACCACCCCATCCTCCCATGATTTGTTAAAAAGTGTAGTCAGTGGTGTCACTAGGTCACCCCTTATGTTAGGATTCTGTGATGAATCCCGTCAGGCCCCATTGCTTTGTCCACCTTGAGTTTTAGGAGTTCTTTCAGGACTCTTTCTTCTGTAAATGGACTGGTGTCAAGCCCCCTACCCAGAGTGCTTCTATTGTTTGGTTTAGATAACTACTCCTCTTCTTATGTTGTGAATACTGAGCAAAAGTATTCATTCAGTATCTCTGCCTTTTCACTGTCTCTCTCTCTCTGGCCACCTCCCCTTCCCTCTCCTTTATTAATCTTCACTATCCCTCCCTTAACCTTTCTATGCTCCCTAATGTTCCTATAAAAGGTTTTATCCCCCTTCTTAACTGAGTTGGCTATCTTTTCCTCAGTTTGGGCCTTTGTTATTCTGAATTCCCTCCCTGCTTTCTTCTGTCTTAACTGGTACACCTCTCTGTCCTGCTCCTTCTGTGTTTCCTTATACTTCCTAAATGCTATCTTTTTCTCCCTGACCTTCCCCGCCACCTCTTTCGAGAACCATAGTGGCTTTTTCTTTCATTTTGATTTGTTTATTTGCTTCACACAAAGGCTTGTTACCTCTGTGATGGCAGTTTTGATGTTTCCTCATTGTTGCTCCACCCCTCCTTCTAGCCTATTTGCTAGTGCTTTTCTAAGGCACTCTCCCATCTTGCCAAAGTCAGCCCTCATGAAGTCCAGTACCCTCACTTTTGTATGGCTTGATGCTGTAGCTGAGTTTATCATGAACCACGCTGTTTGGTGGTCACTTGTTCCCAGATGGCTACCCACTTCTAGATCTGAGATCCTCTCACTGTTCCCATTTGAGAGTATGAGGTCTAAGATTGCTTCCTCATGAGTGGGTTCCAAAACTAGCTGTCTGAGGCATGCCACCCATAGGGCATCAAGAATGACCTTGCTCTTGGATGTGGCTGCAGCAAATGTGCTCCAGTTAACATCTGGCATATTCAGGTCTCCCATCAACAGTGTCTCCCCTTTCTCTGCCATCCTAAGAATGCTTTCGATCATATTCTTGTCCATTCCCTCCCCCTGACATGGGGGTCTGTATACAACCCCTGTGTGGATTGTGATGCCATTTCCTGTCTCCGAGGTAATCCACTGTACCTCTTGTCCTCCCCCTTTACTTTTTAGTTCTGGAGCTTTGATCCCTTCCCTTACGTAGAGAGCTACTCCACCTCCTCTTTTACCTTCCCTGTCCCTTCTGTAGATTGTGTACCCTGATATGTTGACATCCCAGTCATGGTTCTCCATGTACCATGTTTCCATGACTGCCAAAATATCCAGGTGTTCCTCTTCCATTAGGGCTACTAGCTCAGGAAGCTTGTTTCCCAGACTACGGGTATTGGTACTCATTGCCTTCCATATAATGTTGGCTTTATCCTTTTTTCCCCATCCCTGCTCTTATATCCTTTGTCTATTTCTCCATTTACCCTGTCCAGCCCTCTGTCAACCTCTTTAGCTCAGTTTTTACCTTACTACCTGCCATGTTTTGTGGGGGAAGGCTTGATATTTCCTGCTTCCTATCAGCATCTCCTGCCTTGACTAGTTTAAAAGATTGTCAAGGAAGCATTTAAACCTATCACCTAGGAGCTTGGTTCCCTTCCTGGACAGATGCAGATCATCATGCCAGTACAGACCGTCATCTCTCCAGGTGGACCCCCAGTCCCCATTGAAGCCAAAGCCTTGTGCTCTGCACCAGTTTTGCAACCATTCATTAAACTGCATGGTGTGCAGTACCCTAGCATCACCCCTGCCATAGACTGGCACCACCTCTGAGAAGGTTACCATGCTTGCTACCTATCTGAGGCCCCTCCCCAACTCCACAAATTCATCCCACACTGCCCTGATCTCATGCCTAGCTAGGTCATTTGTCCCAAGGTGGACAATGATATCTAGTTCCCTCTCTTGTGATGCTGCTTCTGCAATCCTGAGGATTCGCTTCCTGTCCCTTCAAGCCATGGCACCAAGCAGGCACCTTACTTCCCTCTCCCCTCCCTTTTCCAGTTCTACCCCCCTAACAACTGAGTCCCCTACCAGAAGCTGTTTCCTTCCCCTGTGGTGTCCCTTGCTGCCCTTTTGTGGGTCTCCCTTGTGGATGGCCCCAGCATTCTTCTTGGTCTCCACTGAGGGTGTCATCATAGAGGAACCTTGCTCTGCCATACTGGCATATGATTTGTGAAGAGGTACAACTAGAGGGATTTGCCTCTGTTCCACAACCCTCACCCTCCCAGAACCCACTGTGGTCCAACTGCTCCTCATACTTGGCAACCTCTGTGGCAGTGGTTGTGGCACTGATGCTCTTTGGGTGGGGGATACCTCCAGAGTCCTTGCCAGTTGAGCCTGGAGATGGGCAACCGCCTACCTCAGAGCTGATAGTTGCCTGCAAATAGGGCAGCAGCACAGTTTCTAGAATGTTTCCAGGAAAACTGCTGCCCCACAGCCAGTGCATTGCACTACTCCCCACATGTCTCTCTCTCTCTCTCTCTCTCTCTCTCTCTTACAATATGTAATATATAATATATAATTTATATATATATATATTGGTGTGTATTTACCCTTTATGCACTTGCTGAGTTATTAAGAATATGACAGTTCTATCCCAAGACCTGTTGAGGAAGTGATGTCAGAACTTTGGCTATAAAGGAAATGCCATGCCTGGGGTGGGTGGGTTGAGGGAAGGGTGGGTGGGTAGTCCACAACCACCAGTGACTGTTAGAAACAATCAAACACACCACTGCTCCACCACCTTGGTGAGTACTGCCCTTCTTTACAGTAATTCAACCAACACCTGGATCTGAAACTGGATCACACCAGTAATTTATAGTAATTGATCAATGCTGGAATGTTCCACCCAGAACAACTGGCTATGATGCAGGCCTCCTTGACTAGAGAAGACAACTTTTCCCACCTGAGGCTCTGTCTGGCTTCAAATTACATATTGCAGTCTTTGCTATTAGTCGTAAACAGCCACCACCAGCAAATTATTTCAAAATGTTTTGATACAAACTGTCATAGAATACTAGTAGACAGTCCAGTTAAGTTACCCACAAAGGAAAATCAAATATGCAGTTATTTCAACCCTTCTGATGTTACTCACACGATAAGAAGCAGAAGAGGGTAGCATCTTCAGAAAAAGAGGTGTGCAAGAACAAGGGGGCACAATTTGAAGATTGAGGGAGGATGGCTCAGAGGTAATGTGAGGAAGTATTTTTTCACAGAGAGGGTTGTAGATGTATGGAATAGCCTTCCCGAGGAGGTTGTGGAGTCAAAAACAGTGGTGGATTTCAAGAATGCATGGGACAATCATAAGGCAATTCTAGGGGGTGGGGGTAGGAAGAAGTAGGCTGTTGGTTAACTAGGATCTGCAGCTTATCCATTAGGTAGGGAAATGAGCAGACTGGGTGGGCCAAGCAGCCCTTATCTGCCATCAAATTCTACATTTCTATGTTTCAATAGCAAAAAGTGAATGTGTGTCACTGTGGCAGATATAACTGTGGTGGAATGCAGTCCAAAACCTTTGGTGGCTCCTTGTCAACCTTGCCGTTATGGAATTACATGGAAGATGCAATTCAATTAGAAATTTTTGATATTGTAACAATTGTTTGTTTTCAGTTCTGGACATTTCTGACCATTACATGTAGAAACTCAAAGCCCTCTGCATGAGCAGGCTGTATTTCTGCTGTCATACATTGAAGTGAGGCTTTGGGAAAAATACAGACAATGTTACAGATTGATTTATGTAAAAGCTTTAGCTATAGAGTTCACAGGTGTTCTAAGCATGGTTATAAGAGGTGCACCTGTTTTTTAGCCAGCATAGTGCAGCAGTGCCAGCCTGTGGCTTAGTTCAGCTACTACAGCGTGACCCTACACCTCATGGCATAAATGCTGTTAACATTGCTGTTCATGTTGGAATGGAACTGATGTTTGTTCTATGTACCCTGAAGCGTGGCTCCTGGGTGTTGCACTTAACATGGCGTCAGAAAAAAAATTTGCTTTTTCATTCTGTTAAGAGTTTGTTTAGCATTTCTTAAAGCAGTCATTCACAACAATATGGCTTCAAGAAGCCTTCCACTGCCTACAGCAATGCGGATGACAGGAGGTAATTGTGAACACTGGAACTTATTTCATGCTACATGGATATATTATGGGACAGCTGCAGAGTGGGACAAAGAAGATAAGGCAGTCACGGTAGAAATATTAAATACTGCAATCGGTAAGGGCTGATTTGTAGTTTGTCAGCATTTACAATGAAGTAATGAAGAAAAGACAACTAAAATTATCAGTGCTTTGGGAAAATATTTTATACCTACATGAAATTTAATCTATGAAAGGTACATTTTCAATGCACATTTGACAAAATGAAGGTGAAAACATTGATCAATGATCAATATACAGCCAGGCTGTAACAGCTGGTTTCTTCATGCAACTGTGGAGCACTTTGAACTCACTTTAGGCAGTTTAGTCCTAGGCACTAAAGACAATTATATGAGAGCCATTATGTTGTGTCAGTCAGAGCTAGGATTTAATCAAACCATTGAGATATGCCACAGTAGGGCGGTCCACCACAAGACCATGAAAACAAAAATTCTGTGATCAGTTTGTATGCAGACAAAACCCTGACAGCAACAACAGTGCATCAACAATACAGTGCCAACTAATGACCGTGGGGGGCATTTACTATCCAGGAGGAAGAAAGTCAGGGGGAAGTTGGGAGATGGGATTTACTATTCCAGACTCTTGGAGGGAGAAAGTCAGGGGAAGAGAAAGTCGGTATGGGGATTTACTATCCTAAACTCTAGAAGGGAGAAGGTGGGGATATGACCAACTGAATAATAGCATGAGCGAAAACAGGTACTTGTGCAGCACTATTTTATCCACATATTCTTCTGTACATGAAGCTGTTTTCATGAACATTATTTCCACAGCGCGTATTTCACTGCATGACTATTCCAATGCTATGTTGATGGTATACCTGCAGTAGAGAGCAATCAACATAGTTAACTTGCAAACAAATGAAAGCAGCTGAAGAAGCAGAACAAAATGGCTAAAGCTGATGACCAAGTAGAGTTAGCGGCTGCTGATACAGGTAGGGCTAAGGGCAGACTAGATGGTCCCAGCGGTCCTTATCTGCCATCAACTTCTATGTTTCTATGTAAATCCACCACACACAAAACAGATACAATCAGCCACAGTTAGTAAAGCAGAAAACAGAGCAGCATGATGCGGACAAGGAGCAGCTTTATTTTGTGTATTGTGGGAGACAGCATACAAACATAAGAATTTGCTGGCAAAAGGGGACTTCTTGATCCATCTAGTCTGCCCAGAATACCTAACACCCTCCTCTTAGACTATTTCCTTTTTTGTGCATAGTGTTTATCCCATGCAAGTTTGAATTCCCTTACATTTTTTTAATCTACTGCCTCTTGCAGTAGGCTATTCCAAGGGTTGATCACCCTCTCAGAAAAAAGTACTTCCTGATGTTTCCCCTAAATTTATCTCCTGACAGTCGTAGATTGTGGCCTCTTGTATGACTCTTTGATTTCATCTGAAACAGGTTTTCCTTCTACGCTGTGTTAATTTCTTCATATGCTTAAATGTTTCATTCATGTTCCCCTGTCTCTTCTCTGTTCAAGTGAGTACAGCTGTAAGTCAGCTAGTCTGGTTTCATATGGCTCCTGGTGAAAATCCTGCACCATCTTTGTAGCTCTTCTCTGCACCACCTCCAATCTGTTGATATCCTTCTTCAGGTGCAGCTTCCAAAACTGGACGCAATATTCCATGTGCGGCCTGACCAGTGATCTGTAGAATGGCATTATCACCGCTCATTTTCTGCTAGTTATACCCCTTCCAATGCATCCAAGGGTGTCATTTGCTTTCTGTGCTGCCCTTTCACGTTGCTTGATCATCCTAAGGTCATCTGTAATGATTACACCAAGATCCCTCTCCACTGGTGTTACTTCAAGTTGGTGTCCTAGCAACATGTATTCCTTTTCTTTTACCCAGATGCATGACCTTACATTTTTTGGCATTGAACTTCATTTGCCAATTTGTGGACTATTCTTTCAGCCTATGCAGATCCTTTTCCATCTTCAAGACTCCCTCTTGGGTGTCCACCCAGTTGCAGAGTTTTGTATCATCAGCAAACAGGCATACTTTCCCTTCCAGCTCATCTGTGATTTTGCTGATGAAAATGTTGAAGAGGATGGGGCCTAATACTGACCCCTGTGGCACTCCACTGGTCACCTTGCCCTCCCCTGACTGAGCTCCACTAATTAAGACCCTCTGTGTCCTATCCTTGCGCCAGTTTGAATCCGGTTGACCGTATTCTGACCATGTCCTGTATTCTCTGGTTTATTCATTAGCCTTCTATGGGGTACGGTGTCGAAGGCCCTGCTGAAGTCTAGGTACACCTAGGGTTACCACCTTTTAAGAAGCCCAAAGTGGGACATTTCTTACTGAAACAGGATTTTTCGCACGGCATTATGTCATCTCAACCAATGCAACAGGCATGTTTTCTCTAAATAATCAGAATTAAGATTAAGTGTTGTAGTTTTTTAGTTGTTTCTTGTTTTTTTTGTTATTTTAAGGTATTTTAATTAAGGTATTATAGTTTTTTGCAACATTTAGAGGAAAATCAGAAAATACTTTTTCTACTATAATGTCCGGACATTTAGTATTTTTTATGTTTTTCTGCAGGACACAACTGCCCAAATCAGGACTGTCCTGCGAAAATAGGGACAGGTGGTAACCCTAGGTACACCACATCCACCGCCCCTTCCTGATCCACTGTTCTGGTCACCCAGTCAAAGAATTCTATCATGTTTGTTAGGCATGATTTTCCTGCTGTAAATCTGTGTTGCTTGGGGTCAAGCTTTCTGGATTCTTTTAGATGATCCACTATTCTATCTTTCAACAAGGTCTCCATACGTTTGCCTATCACTGAGGTCAGACTGACTGGGCGGTAGTTCCCAGGCTCTTCCCTGCTTCCACTTTTATGTAAGGGTACCACCACAGCCTTTTTCCAGTCTAGTGGTATTGTGCCACTTTCTAGTGACTTATTAAAAAGATCAGTGAGCGGTGTTTCAGTTTCTTACAGCAACTCCTTTAGAATCCTAGGGTGGATTCCATCGGGTCCCATTGCTTTGTCTACTTTTAGTTTGCTAAGCTCTTCTAGGACTCTTTCTCTTGAGAGGTGCAAGTCTTCTGTTTTACCATTGCACACTGACTTTCCCATAGTAGCGCTGCAGTCTTGGTCTTCAATAGTGAAGACTGAGCAGAAGAATTTGTTTAGAACTTCTGCCTTGTCTTCATCCTTTTCAACTATCTGTCCCCTTAGTTGATTTGAGCCTGATTAACCCATCCTTACTCTTTTTTCTTTCGCTTATGTACCTAAAAATGTTTTGGCCCCCTTTGTTACTCTTTGCGCTATTTTCTCCCCTGTCTGGCCTTTGGCTATCCTAATAGCCTTTCCCTCTTTTCTTAGCTTTGATATGTAATGCTGCCTGTCTGCTTCTTTCTCTGTCTGCTTATACTGTTTGAAGGCCCTTTTTTGTGTGTTTTACTACTGTTGCTATTTCTTTGGAGAACCACAGCAGCTTTTTTCCTCTTTTTGACTTGCTGATGTGCTTTGTGCACTGTTCAGTAACTTGAAGTAAAGCTGTCTTCAAGGCTTCTCAGCTTCTCTCCACGTCTCCTGAGTTGTTGATTTCCAGCAAGTTTTTAAACTGGGTTTTCATGGTCTTGAAGACTGCCTTGTGGAAATCAAGTATTTTGAGCTTTGTGTGACTTGATTCCGCTACCCTTTCCGCTGTTAACCAGACTGACCTGTGGTCGCTGGTTCCCAGATTTACCCCTACAGTTACATCTGAGATTCTGATGCTGTTTACTAGCACCAGGTCCAGGATAGTCTGTTCTCTGGTGGGGAACTGCACCAGCTGATTAAGTCCTGCCCCTTTCAGGGCAAGTAGTAACTCTTTGCTGCATTCAGATGATGCCATGAATGAGGACCAATCTATATCAGATAGATTGAAATCCCCCACTAATAACAGGTCTCCCTTGTCGGCCATCAAGAAGATGTTATCCAGGAGCTACTTGTCTATGTCAGAGTCTTGGCAGGAGGTCTGTATTTGACTTCCACTCAGGTGGGGGCTTTGTCCTCTGCTCCTAGGGTGATCCATAGAGCTTCCGGTCTTCCCTGTTTTGCTTGAATTTCTATTGCTGAGATTACTTTTCTTACATATAATGCCACCCCTCCCTCCTTTTTTCCAAATACGGTCCTTCCTAAAAAGTGTGTAACCTGGTAAAGTGATGTCCAACATATGATTTTCCGTAAACCAGGTTCCTATGACTGCTACCCAGTCTAATTTGGCTTCTGTCATTAAAGTAGAGAGGTCAGAGAATTTATTTGACAAACTGCACTGACACACATAGCCCTCCATTCCTGTTTTGTGCAGCATGGTGAAGTATTTATTTATTTATTTATTTGAAGCAGCAGTTTGAAAAACCTTTGAGCCAGAGGCTCATTTACAAAGGTACCTTGTCACATGAAGGAGGATCACAATACAACAACAGAATAACAGTAACAGGTGGTATACAATGGATGGTACATCAAGTTAATACAACAGGGAAGACAACAAAAGTATCGTATGGCACGCAACTTCAAATAATCATAAGCAGCTAAAAGTAGCATTGTCATCAGGATTGTGCCAGGCTAAAACTAAAGGCAATTACAGCAGCGAATACTAATTAGGTGATTTTGTAGTGAGCTTTTGAAGCAAGATATAGAGGGAGCATCAGAGAAGGAGAGGGGCAATGTGTTGAACCAAGAAGGGGCTCTGTAGCAGTAAGCTCTTTAACCATGCACGGTCCTAGCCCTAGGGATCGAGAGGGTGGTTTTGTCAGAGGAATGGGTGTGCACTTGAGAGCTTGCATGTTGTGTGATGGTCGACAGACCCCGGGGGGGGGGGATAGCCCAAGAAGGGTTTTTTTGGCTGTGATACAGGTCTGATATTTGATCCATTCATCCAAGTCAAGCAGTATCGCTTTCTCATATAACTGACACGTGTGCGTTAATCTGGGGGCCCCAGTGATTAGTCTACAGGCTTTGTTGAGTACGGTGTGAATTTTATTAAGAGTGGTCTGATCCGCAGCACTGTACACAGGTAGCTCATAGTCCACTAGTGACAGGATGGAGGACATGACTGCGAGTCGAAGGGCCTCGGGGGGGGGGGAGACACTTTTTGTGCCGGTATAATAAGCCTAGCCTGATGTTTGCTGCCTTGGCAAGGGCTGAAATGTGGCCATGGAAGGAAAGAGAGAGGTCAAAGTAGATCCCAAGGTATTTATAGGAGCAGACTTGCTCAAGCATGAGCTTGGAGCTTGAGTGTATATGGAGCTTAAAGTTAGACAACTTGTTTTGCGGGTAAGCAAAGACCATGGTTTTGTTTTTTTTGAGATTTATCACCAGCCTACGATCCTTGAACCATCCTTCAACTTCATTAAAGGATCTTTGCAGCGAGTCTTGGAGAATGATAGGGTTGCGATTAGTGGCAAAGATAATGGCATCATCCGCATACAGTAACATATTACCACTACAGGAACCCGGGAGTGAGTTAGATAAAGGGAGAAGAGTAGAGGACCAAGGATGGAGCCCTGGGGAACGCTGGAGAGGATGGGATGGATGTCAAAGAGAGCCCCCCCAATTTTTACGTGCTGAGAGCGAGCTGACAGATAGCTGGCGCACCAGGAGATGGGCCCAGCGGCAAAGCCCGAGTGACTGAGGGCAAGCAAAAGGCGTGGATGGGAGATGGTATCGAAAGCTTTAGAAAGGTCTACAAACACAGCAGCTTCCAGGGAGCCCTAGTTAAGGGAGGAGTGGAGGAAATTAGAGAATTCTAGGAGGGCAGTAGTGGTACTGTGGCCAGCACAGAAACTGTGCTGTTCCGGGTAGAGAATGTCATAGTTGGAGAGGTAGTCAGTAATTTGTGAGGCCACAACATTTTCCAGGGCTTTGGAAAGAGGGGAGAGAATGGAAATGGGCCAGTAGTTACCGGCCGCAGACCTGTCTCCCACCTTTAAAATAGGATGACTGTGGCAATTTTCCAGTAGACAGGAATTACCTTGGAGAGATTTATTGAGTAGATTGGTAATAGTATACGACCAGGTCAAGGGACTAGCCGAAGGATACAGGGGTCCAGGGTGTTACTACCTGCATTGTTGCTCCTAAGGGCTTGACAAGGTGAGGTCTGAGTTCTTGAGCAGTGACCTGGCGGAGTAAAAATACGGACGTGTTAAGACTGGTGCAGGCAAGGGGAGGGCTGAAAAGGTCCTTAGGGAGGATAGGGCTGAGATCCGTAAAGGAGGTATTAAGGCAGTTAGCAATAAGTGCAGGATCGGAGGAGACAGTGCCATTGATACTAATCTGGGGGGGGGGCGTGTACTACCATTTAATTGTTTGATACTATTCCAGAAGGTTCTGGGATTCCCCCAGGAGGAGGTAAGTGAGGCCTGGTAGTGATTGGCCTTGGCCTTTCTGATGGCCCAGGTACACTTATTTCTGGCAGCCGCAGACAGCTGTCTATCACTAGGCCAGCCAGACTCAGTAGCACGGTACCATAGATTATCCCTATGCCTGAGTTGTTCGATCAGGGTTGGGTCACCCAAGGAGCATTTACACCTTGGACCGGCGGACTGTCAGAGGAGTAAAGATGTCACAGACTTTATTGAATGTTTGGATAAAGAAGATTAGTGCAGTGTCAGTGTTGGGGGGCATGCAGAATAGGTGACCAATCGATTTGGGACAGAAGTTCCTTTAGTTTCCTCAAGCCACCGGGCTTCAGGCATCACCGAGGACTGGACTGTGCAGATGATTTGGGTACTGAGGAGGACCAGTGAAAAAGTATGGGTGAGTGATCACTAAGCGAGTCGGGAAGGACTTGGACATCGAGGATCTGATTAGGGCGATTGGAAACGACCACATCAAGAAGGGTACAAGTGCCCCTCTTTGGGTTGGTCCTGGTGGGGTGGGTGATGAGTTGGGTCATATCGACTGAGGCAAAGGAGTCATGGGCAGAGGAGGAAGAGAGGCTAAGCCAGTTTATGTTAAGGTCACCCACTAGTATTTGGTCCGAGGGGTGAGGCAGCAAGGAGATATATTCCATAAGAGAGGCTAGAGCCGGGGTTTGGTTTCTGGGGGGTATGTAGGCTGTTATTAGATAGAGCGGGTCCTTTGATGGGTCAGGGGTCAGCTTCAGGGTCAGTGCCTGGGCACCAGAGTCAAGGGTAGGAGCAGGTAGGGCAAGTCCAGGGAGTGCTTCTTTAATGTAGATGGCACAGCCACCACCCCATTTACCAGTCTGGATGGCTGGAAGAGGGTGTATCCAGGAAGTGAGACAAAGGAGTCAGGTGTGGATTTTGTCAGCCAGGTCTCGGTCAAGGAAATGACGTCTGGATTGTGAGATATGACCCAGCACTGGAGAGAGTCAAATTTTTTTGCAAGGCTACAGATGTTCATGGAGACCACGCAGAGTCCAGGAGGGCCTGTGGCAGGGTAGTTCTGAGCGGGGCCAGGGTTGGGGTGAATGTTACCTGACAAGAGGAGTAGCATGACTAGCACCCTGGTCAGGTGGCAGAGAAAGGAATTTCTACGACGGATGCCAGGGGGGAGTTTCTGTATACAGGGAGTGGGCAGGGTAGCACAGGCTGGGAAAGCAAGAATGATAAGTCTTACATGTGCGTCCGGGGTGGGGGCAAGGCAGAGGCTGCTGGGCAGGCCTGGTGGGCAGCAGCACCCAGTGGCTGCCAGGTGCCGGAGAGCCAGCATAGGTACATAGGAGGGGTCCAGTACATGCCCTGAGGGGGGCTTAGCCACATGGCTTGTTTTCAGTGGAGTTGAGGTAATTGGGTATGACAGTGGTAGTAAACATGGGCTGAGCATGAGACAAGTCCAGAGGTGGGTGGCAAGCATAGTGCTAGAGAGCTAAAACAGGTATGGGGGGAAGAAGTATAGACGGAATACCTGTCACTGTTAGAGCCACTTTGGTTCAGTGGCAGTGACACCACCTCTGGTATACAGGGTACTAGGTTTAAGACTCACCCTGGGAATTAGAGGACTGGCCCAGGGGAGGGTCAGAAGTCAGGTGTCCGGGCGCTGGGGCAGTAGGGGTTGGACTTGAAAGATGGTGCTCAGTAGCGACTCCTAGTGGCCAGTTGCAACAGGCTGGGGTCATAACAATGGGGGTCAGAGGGGTAGCAGTTATAGATTAGACAGGAGGCTGACAGGCAGGGAGAGAGGAGGCAGAGGGAGGAGAAAGATGCTTGCAGGTCTGGGAGGAGAACCAGCAAGTTTGCCAGTTAGCTGAGGAGGTGAAGGATTGTAAAAGCCAGAGGAGGGGGGAAGAGAAGCCGTAGGAAGGTGAGGAGGCCAGCCAGGGGGCACAGGTGCTATCAGTGCTGGAAAGTAAGGTGAGAGATCACTGAGCCCCTCTAGTGGTCAGCAATTATAACCTGCAAGTGGAAAAGTGGGAAGATAGGATTTCAGCAGCAGGAAATGATGTCACAGGGGAGGCTCTATAAATTAAACGCCGCCCCTGGGTGGGTGGGTGATTGGGGCGGGCGGGGCAGATGACGCAAAGCGCTGCCGGGCTAGCACCCCACAAACAGGAGTCAAGCAGGAGGGAGGAAGAGGTGCCTACTCCCTTTGGCCTTCGTAGCAACGCTGAGTTCAGCCCCACGGAAGGGGCCCTGGTGTGTCCTGTACCTGCCGCGATCGGCAGTGTGCTTGGGGAGGGATGCTGCCTAAGAGAAGAAGAGAGACAAAGACAGGAATTAGTATGCAGTGGGAGAAGGAGACAGAGAAAGGCCTGGACCCTACTACGCAAGCGCAGCTTCCAAGTGTGGTTACACAGAGGGCAGGTAGGAGGACTATTCCAAATAATACACTGCTACAACAGAACTATGCAACTAAAATAGTAATTCAAGCAAAACAATGTAGCAGACAGTAGCCAAGTGTACAGATAATTCAGGAGGGTGTGCATACCTCGTAACTCAAAACAGGCAAACTAATATGGACACTAGTCCTTAAAGTACCCTGCTGTTTCCCTCTGGGCTAAGGCAGAAGTAAATGCAAACAAAGCAGTCCAAAAACAATCAGTACTCCTGTGGGGATGAAAAATAGGAGTCCTTAAAGCTACCATGCAGGTAGCACCCCACAAACAGGAGTCAAGCAGGAGGGAGGAAGAGGTGCTCTTTACCTCTTCGGCCTTTCGCAGCAATGCTGAGTTCAGCCCCATGGAAGGGGCCCTGGTGTATCCTGTACCTGCCGCGGTCAGCAGTGTGCTTGGGGGGATGCCACCTCTTCGGCCTTTCGCAGCAACGCTGAGTTCAGCCCCACGGAAGGGGCCCTGGTGTGTCCTGTACCTGCCGCGGTCGGTCAGTAGTAGGATCATTATGCTGTATATCAGTGTTGCTTCTCTTGTGCCTATTACACTCATCCCTTTGCCTGTTATGGGAAGTGTCTTGAGAACTATGGCTCCAAGATCACTATAAAGGAGACCTGTGTTGAACTAGCTGTTGGTGGGGGAACTGCTTCTGACACCCTTCTTGCCATGAGGTGTCCTTGCTGCTCCTCCCCACTCACTAGTTTAAATGGTTTATGTGCACTTCAAGTTTTTGTCCAAGTGACCGAGTTCCTTGTTTGTTTAGGTGCAGACCATCTAATCTGTAGACATCCCGCTCCCAGAAGTTGTGCCAATTGCCAATAAAGCCGTGTCCATTTTTCCTGGCACCATTGTTTAAGCCAGGCATTGAGTTTGGAGATCTCTCTCTCTCTCTCTCTCTCTCATCCTGTGTCTGATTCTGCCTTTTTCCCATATAGCCAGGATTTCTGAGAAAGAGAAATTGGACAAAAGAGAATTAATTTTGCTGGCCAGATTTGTTATGTTTGGTTAGTCTCTTCTACCTTGCGAGAGGCTATGTCATTTGTGCCTATGTGGAGGATGACATGCAGTTTATGGTCCACACTGTGTATGATATTCAGAATGTGGTCAGTGCCCCTCCACATAGACGTACCCAGGAGACACTTAACAGCAACTTTTGTACTGCCAGATTGCTGAAGGTGAGGCTCCACACCTCAAATAATGGAGTCTCCGACTATTAGTACTTGTTTTTTGGTGGTTGATTTGTTTGCTCTTTTGGGGGACTTTTCAATGTTTTGCTGTATTGGATCCAACTGTTCCTTACTCTCTGATGTCTCTGTGCTAGCTGTCAGTGGATAGTATCTGTTTGTTCTGTGCACAGGTGTGATTCTTCCAGTAGCTATAGGCTTAGACCATTGCAGTTGTTGACCAGTTTCCAACCTCCTGGTCTGATTGTCCTTTGGTGCAATTAGACCTTTTTGGTAAAGGACTGTTTGTTGGTGCCATTTTATTGTATATAATTGAGAACTGTTCTTAGATAGTTTACCTTGGTCCTTGCTGCACGGAGCTGAGTTCTTAGGTCCCTTAAGGCAAAGCATATTGGACAGTATTCCACTCTGTTTCTGCTACCTGTAAAAACAGTCAGTGATGGTCTGCCTTTTAGATGTATCAAGATCTTATTACATCAACTGCACATAAACCAAAGTACACACAGAACTGAAAGGATGGAAAGAAAACTTGTTTTTATGTTAAGGAGGCGGGGAGTAGTGTTCCGTCAGCTCCTTATGCTGAGAGAGCAGCTGCTGGCTGTGTCTGAGAAGAGCGAGCAAGGAGAGTGTGAAGCAAATTTCTGACATATAGCACCACATGTGATTACTGTCATAAAAAAAATAGTAAAGTTATGCAAATAGTACCACAGGCAGTCCTGTAATGCATATATATTTTTGTTCATATATACTTTTAATGGTTTTCAGTTTTATCCCGGCCCCCCCAAGGCCACAGCGTATACATGCATGTGCGCGTGTAGACGCGCACACACACACTAGGACCAGGTGGCCCCTTTCACCCCTCCCCTGACTTGTGTCACCACACCATGCCACCTATGTGCCACCAGACCTCCACCCGGTGGGAGTGGGACAACGGACGGGTGGGCATCCACCCCTTTGGAGCGGAGAGCTGCAGCTCAATCCCACTCCGACCCACCCCCTGAGCTGGCACCCCGGTGACCCTAGGTAATTCCCGAACCCAGGTCGCCGCCCGTAGTCCGAGGTAAGACACCAGAGCCTCAGCCCTCTGTGCCACCAGGCCGGCTTCATAAGGCATATTTTGAGGAGAGTGACAATGACACCTCATCATATGAGTTTGTCTACACTATTACCTATTGGATTAACACTGTTAAAACCACTCCTATTCATCTTGCTCCGCTCACCGACGGAGCCTCCCCCATGAGCTACAGCACAGGTAAAGGAGGCTGAAAAGACAGCCTGCTTCAAGGTACTGGACTGTTTGGCAGGGGTGTCTGCCCATCGACACTACGCACTGAAGTCAGTGTTCCTACCACTGAGCTATTCTGGCAGGGCTAATCCCATAACTTCTTTACCTAACCTTAAGCTTCCCATATACAAGGTGACAGTTTTTGTGTTACATCTAGCACCATGCAGCAGTACAAAGCCTGGCTCCTTATTTACATGCTAACACTGCCACACCTCCTATTAACAAATGCAGCTCAATGTTACACAAACAATATCTCCACCCAAGACAGGTCCGTGAACTGCCCTAACTCATCTTGACACCTGTGATTTCTATATTCACTAGACAAATACATGTGGATGTTCTTGCATTGCTACATTCCAACATTACCCGACCCTCCCCCCTACCAACATTAGCATGATTTTAGTAACAGTAAATAACTCAAAAAGCGGTACAATTAGTCGGAATTGCTTACAGACCCTAAAACTTCTTAGGGTGCAAGTAATAAGGCTAGCATGGTTACTACTCTTGCTGTCTAGGAACATTCATCCTAACCCCAGCCCAATTACGCTGGGTGCTGAACCATTAAAGAATTATGGAGCCCTAATAGTCACTTCTATTAATATCTGTAGCCTCACAGCAAAGTTTGACTCACTACAAGTATGGGTTAAACAACATAATCCTGACATTTTGTCTGTTGTCAAGACCTGGCTCACTCCAAGAACCACTGACTTAGCTATTCAACTTGAAAGGTATACATCCTTAAGGCTGGACAGAACTAGGAAGCAAGATGGATGATGTAACATATAAATTAAGGACCCCCTTCAGGGACAGGCTCTTCTGCACATAAGAACAGGTAGTAACACACAAATACTGTCAGTAAATATACTCCTAGGGTCACATGGAAATGGCATAACAATAGTATCGGGGTACATACCACTTAGTGCGCAGGCTGCTGGGCTTAAAGCTGTCCTAGACTACTTCTCTCACATCAACCTCAACTCTGAGGTTATAGTCCTAGGGGGGCTTTAACATCAACTGGCTGTCCCCTGGTGTAGCCCACTACGGGGATGCCATCTCCTCTCTAAATATTGCCCAGTTAGTGGACTCCCCAACCCATGTCAATTACCACATTGGAACCAGCACACTACTAGACTGGCTGCTAACCAACCACCCAGAGCATATAACAAGCACAGTTGTCCTCCAGACTCCCTGAGTGACCACTCTCCCATCTTTAGTACATGGTCAAATAAAATACCCAAACTCCCTGTGTGAATTATCATGTCCCGAGTACAGAAAAATGGGCAACTGGCCTCTTTTAAAGCACACCTGAACCAACAAAACTGGACATCCATAGACTCCGAAGTAGTTGTGGACAGAGCAATAGAATAATTTATTAAAACCGTCAATGCTGCTTGTAACATATATGTCCTGCTTACTAAGCGGAAGATCAGTGGGAAGCACAAGACCTGGGTAACACCCCCTCTCATTGATCAAATGAAGGCCAGAGACAACATTTGGCAAAAAGCTAGACATACCGGTTCACCCATAGACATTCAAAATTGCAAAGCAACTCAAAATAACTGTACCTGGGCTATTCGCTGAGCTAAGAGCCAATACTTTAAATCTGAACTGACTAAGTCCTGGGATGACCACCGTAAATTCTGGAATAACACCAAAATCCTTACAGGCATAACCCCCAGGTGGCGCTATCCCAAGGGCTACTACCCCTGCTTGCTTGACTACTGACAGGTTGAGGAGGCTAGGTTCTATGGCAGGTGCCTCCACCCAGAGGTCAGGGTTTGTAGTGGTTAGACTAGCTTGGTCACAGCCCTCTGGGACACTGAGACCCCCTTTTATTCCCTCTAGTGGCTCACACAGTACACAGGAGTTACAGCCCCAATACCCCATGTATACACACTGTTCACTCATAAAGTACCATGTACCCTAGAGACTGATTCGCAGGTTCGTCTCTGAGGACCCCCTTAAAAATAAGGTTGAACAGCATACACAAACCAATACAGTGCTTGGCATGAAGGTACTGACACTTCAGACAGTTTAAAGTTTAACAACATCAAATCTGATTTATTTAGGGGACAGTAACATTGGAGGGGGAAATCAGGTTAATTGGTGGCATTAAATCACAGTACTGTGCACACATACAGGGTCTGAAAAGTCACACTCTGGGTACCCAGGTTTGGTGGGGGGGGGGAGCTAGCCAGGTCCATTGCCTGGGGTTGGCCGGCAGGTGCAGATGAATAAGGCCCTGTAGAAGAAAATATATGCACAACACCCAATTGTAATCCGGAGCCGGATGGCTCAGTCCATGAAGCAGTGAAACAACAAGAATTAGATGACACACTTGTGATTGAAAACAGGCTGCAGGGGAATACCCTGATTTGTACTCACAATTCGCAAGCTGAGGACTGGATGTTCTTCTGGATTTCCAGAACAACAGTGCATGGAGACAAGGTCCTTGTGACTGGACCCCACTGCAGTTGATAGCAAACGGATTTAGTCCGAGACAAGCTGGGTTTGCTTCCAGCTTCAACACAAAGCACACAGCACAGGGGATTAGAAATAGCGATTCCCACAAGCACTTCTACAGGGTGAGCTTGGTTTCCACTTTTCAGACTTCCTTCTTTCTCCTCACAATCAGATTCAGTCTGAACTGGCACTTGCAACAGCTGCAGGCTGAACCTCAGGGCCTCACACGCTTCCCGTGCGAAACTTTACACCGCAGAAGCACAGAGCTCCTTCTCCCTTCACTGTCACAACTGATCTGAACTTTCCAGTCACAGAGCATGGCATTTCCTTTAGCTCCACACCATTCTGTTGGCTGGTTCAGCTGTCACTCACAATAAGACTCCCTCTGTTGGTGGAAAAAGGCATCAAGGTCAAAACTACATTTCCCAGAGTCACTGCCTATACAATCCCCCTTGTCGCTGGCTCAAAATTAAGAGTCCAAGTTCTGATTCGTCCACAGGCTCCATTTTAGGGCTCCCTTAACCCAATTGGCCCAGCACAGCAGTTCAGGACCAAAATGAAAGAGCTACACTGAAACAGTTCATGCTAAAATAAAGACAGGTTAGATAAACTACATTTTGTTAGTCACGCTAAATAATTTCTGGCAAACAGTTATATCTTTCAACAAGGCTCCCTCTGCACATGTAGCGATGGCAGAAACAGAGTGAATTGGCAGCAGCTCAGGCAGGATTTGAGCATTAAAGTCTCCCCCATACGAACTAATTAAGTCTGCAAGCAGACAGCTCTTAAAGAGACAGTACGTGGAGGTTCAAATAGCACTTACTTGTAACCACATTTAAACAGCTCAGACACCGAACACCGCCCAGATTTGGAGCATTCAGGCAAGCTCCTGGAAGACTTTTGAGAACCCCCATTTGCAGGGGGGTTACACAGGTAAACCAAATAAAATGCCCCCAGCAATGCTAAACACCTAGGGGAAAATAACTCAGGACCTTAAAGAAATTGCAGACACATTTAGTAATGCTTTCACTGATCTCAGTGGTGTGCTTCCTCAAATCAGTAAGTGAGGCAGAATGTAAGCGTGAAATTACCCAGCCATCTACACCTACCCTGGCCTCTTATCTAAGAATTATCACCAGAAAGGAGGCAAAAGCATACCTCCAGCAAGTTCTCAGCAAAACCAGAAACAGAAGTGACGACCTCGACCTCAAACTAATTGCACTAACCCTCGATGAACTACTCTCACCGCTAACTAGAATACTAAATCTATCATTAATAACTGGTAAATTCCCACAACTTTAGAAAGCCGCAGTTGTCACACTGGTACTCAAAAGCAGAGACAGGTCCAGTCATGCAAACTACTGTCCAATCTCAATACTCCCATCACTCTCAAAAGCACTCGAACAAATGGTTTTCTACCAGCTTGTCAAATATCTGGACAAATACCAGCTGCAGTGCTATCAACAGCATGGCAACACAGTACTACTACCGCTCTAGTAGAATTTATAGGTTACATTCATGATCAACTGGATTGAGGGGCTATAGTGGGGGCAACATTTGTAGACCTCACCAAGGCCTTTGACATGGTCAGTCACAAACTCATGTTAAACTAGTTGACCCACTCAGGTCTGTCTGCTGAATCCACTGAGTGGTTCCGTAGCTATCTCTCGGGCAGAGAACCACAAGTAAAAATCCAAGATGCTGTATCTGACTGAAGGGGCATCAGAACAGGGGTTCCCCAAGGGTCAATCCTGGGCCCCCTGCTTTTTAGCCTCTTCTTAAATCACCTCCATAAGTGTGTAATGACCAAATACTATTGTATGCTAATGACACAGTGTTGTTCACCAGCCACAAGGACCCTGTCACCCTGGAAAAACAGATGCAGGAGGACTTAACTAGCATCGAAGCCTGGTCCCATACCTCTAGACTCATGCTAAACTATAAGAAGATGAAAATGATGCTGTTCACCTCCTCCCACAACCGCTACAGAATGCACTGACTCAAAACACTGAATAAGAATAGTGAGATACTGGAAATGGCCCAGAATTTCAAATACTTAGGAATCACACTAGATAGCACCCTTATCTTCTCGAAACACATTGATCTAGGGGGTAAGTCAGCTAATGCCAAGATAGGCCTACTGTACAGGCACAGAAACTACCTAACAGATGCAGATCTAGAGCTTGCCATAAATAGCTCTATCTTCTCGGCAATAGACTATGGGCTGGTGATCTCTGGGGCGGAAAAAATCATGGAACTAAAACAAATCTCCCTAGTATGGAACAAAGCATGCAGGCTCATTTTAGGAGCAAATAACCTAATTCACACTTGCGATCTCTATGCTCAGTCAGGCTGGCTTAACCTGCATAGCAGGATTAAGTACCAAGTGTGCCTACTTGCCAAAAAGGCCACTCTGGGCCTAATGCCGCGGGGGGTTCAAAGTCTCCTATGCCAAGCTACAATACCAAGATCAACAAGAGGGGCTAATAGCAATACATACAAGGTACCATTTTGAAGGACCACTTGAGGGCAATGGTCCTTTGGGTACTGAGCACCAACCTGGCTCAACTCACTCTCAAGTGACATGGCAGAGGTTATTAAAGTTGGGCACTTTGAACCGCAACTTCGCACACACCTGACCACACAAAGTGCATGCGACTGTAGTCGCTACTTTACTCCACCTGCTTACCACTAAGAGTCCTATTATTCCACCCTAACACTTCCTGTCCCACTCTTCTGTGATTCTCAACCCTACCCCTCCACCTATCCTACCCTTTTTCCCCCCCTCATTTTTTACCTTCCCCTCACTACAGAACCTCTAGCACATTTCCGGCTGGGGGAGAAGGATCGAGCATCCTGTGACTGCCCTTCTTCTCCAGGGGGGAGGGTGGGTAGTGTATCCAGTGTCCTACAGACACCTGGTGGAGGCCGGGTGTACTGCAGCACCGATGCCAGCACATTGGGGGGCCGAGACAGATGCTGATCATCATTGTACGTCCCTGCCCTGTATACAGGGAGAAAACTCGCACTGCCTGCTGCATCTATGAGGCCTGCCCCTCCATCTTAAGATTAGACTCCAGGGCCAGCTCTCCCCATCCTAATACCAGTGTTGTACCGCTTACCGGGGGGGCACCGCAACTCCACCCCCCAGAGGGGAAAGCCAGGGGGCTTTGGGGGGAGATGCAGCTAAGTGGAGGTGGAGGTCGGAGGGGTTCATGACCAGGTGGATGCAAGGTGGCAGGTAGGGTACAAAAAAAGGAAAAAAAAAAGAACCTCTAGCACATCTAACTGCTCACAAGGCTTGCACCAGGCCCTATCCTTAACCCCACTCCCACCCTATGCTCAGCTCCACTCTCTCCCTTTCTTTGCTCAAAGCCTCCTCCTGTTTTTCTGACCCCCACTCATACTATATTACTACTACTACTACTATTTGACAAGACTCTTATAGCTGCTCCAATGCTTTACTCCCCTATTCCCATCTTCACCCCCCTCTCGCTATACCCTCTTTTCCCATCTCCCCCCTCCTTTTCTCCACCACTAATATTGACAAGACCCTAAACGGCTGCTCCAACTCTTTTACCCCCCCATTCCCAACTACCCCCTCTTTCTCTCCAATACTAGGGCACTTGTTTTAACCTCCATTGTAATTCAAATAAAATGTAACCTGTTACCATGTGTATGATCACTGGTTACGCACTGTCTTCTATGTATTGTTCCTTTCTGTATGTACTGTTTTTTGACGTGGAACCTCTGCAAATGAGCTTCTAGCTCAAAAGTTTTTAATCCAAGACTTAAATAAAAATAAATAAATAAGCTTTAATTATTATTGCAAAACTGGGCAAAACAGATCTCCAAAACTACAGCAAAGCAGTTTCATGCAAAAATTCTAAACGGCTCAACCATGTGGGCACCCAAGAGGGAAATGCTCATGAACTTGTTCATACCAGTCAGTCTTTCACACAGCACTCCCATCTTATACATTCACAACCTCATCCTTTTTATGAGCTCTTGCAATGTCTCAGATACAAATCATCAGCTGTCTTCTGATCTGCAATCAGTTCATGGATGGTGCCAAACTAACAGGCTCCTCATGAATTTCACAAAGACCCAGCTCATGCTGTTCGGCTCAGCTCCAAAAGTAAACAAGCATTTGTCAATGCTGAATGTTGTCTCGATGGCATTGGCTTTGGTAGTGCCAGAGTTAGAGATGCAAAATAGGAATGGCAGCAAAGTACTGAACTGACACCAACCCCACCCCCACCCTGCAGAGACTGACAGGCGTTGGGGTGTGTCTTCGGGTCGTCAGCTATAACGCTCATGCTATTTTACCTCACCCTACCCTGTAACATTGACAAGTGTTGTGGTGTGTTTTGGGGTCTTTGGGCCTTATGCTTACCTCATTCCATAAGGAAATACACTGAGGTGGGTGCAGTGTAGGAGAATGGGGTGAACTTTGGGGCTGAACACTCCATGGCACACCTTGATACCTGTCACTGGTTGCAGGGGGGTGGTGGTCAGGGTGGAATGATGAGAGCATTACAGCTGATGATCCCAAGTCACACCCCTGACGCTTGTCAGTCTCTACAGGGTGGGGTGTTACAGCTGGAAACCCTAACACCATAGGCATGTGTTGGTATTTTCACTCCAAATTATCAACATGGGATTTTTGTGGCCCCACCTCATGAAGAACAGTTTGTTAGCCGAAAGGTAATTTTGCGCAGCGACTGTGCCATTTGGCTACACAGGTACGGAAACACATTTTGGGCAGGATGTGAAAAATTACAACTGTATTGTGCATGAGGAGGTGTAAAAAAAATGGCAACGTTGAAAATCTGGAGTAAGAATATGAAAAATTGGTGAAGTCATGAGCATACATAGAAACTGCACAACGCACAGCCGTAACCCATTTATTTTTGGGATTTTTTGGACCACATTTTCAACACAGGCATTTTGGGACCTCCCCTCATGAACAGTGGCACTGTGATTTTGTTAATCTGTCCCAAAAGTTAATTTCCCACAGCGACCACGCCATTGTGCACCACGGTGCAAAAACACACTTTGGGCAGGATGTGAAGAATGACTGCTGTACTGTTCATAAGGAGGTGTGAAAAAATGCCAGTGTTGAAAATCTGGCATGAAACTATTGCAAATTTGCAAAGGTGCAAGGGTGCGTGGAAACTGCGCAACGTATGCTTGTAACACAGTCATTTTATGGACTTTCGTCACCAAATTTTCAACATAGGCATTTTAGGACCTCTGCTCATGAACAGTGTCACCGTCATTTTCTCAAACAGTCGCTAAAACTGATTTTGCACAGCAATTGCAATATTCTGTGCTGGATGTGCAAAAATACATTTCGGCCAGGATATGTAAAATGACCACTGTACTGTTCATAAGGAGGTGTGGAAAATGCCAATTTTGAAAATCTGGAGTGAAAATATTACAAATTCACAAAGTTATGAGTGTGCATGGAAACTGCGCAACACATGCTTGTAAAACAGCCATTTTTTTGATTTTTTTAACCAAATTTGCAACATAGGCTTTTTGAGAGCCCACCTCATGACCAGTGGCACTGTCATTTTGTTAATCATCCCTGAAAGGTGATTCAATCAGTGACTGCGAAATCACCTTTCGGGACTGAATAACGCCACAACAGTGACTGAATTCATGAGGAGGGGTCCCAATAACCCCATGTTGAGAATTTGGTGCCAAAATTCCCAAAAATGGTCGAGATATGCACCAAACTTGGAAAAAAAAAACCTATTTATGCCATTATACAGCTTACCGGCATTTCTTCAGTTCGCAGTCGGCTATGAAGAGTGCAGACATGTTCCTGGTCCACCAAAGATTGTCGTGCCAGACTCTGGGAAGTAAGTATGGGGTGAGGGGTGTAGGGGAGGCAGAATGCATGAGGTGGGTACAGGTTGGGGTGGGGGCAGGAGAGACCATGAGGGACCATTTTCTTCTTTACAGGTAAAAAAAAAAAAAGACAAGAGGTCAGTTTTATTTTTTGCAGATGTTTGTTTGGTACACTGGGGTGGGCTCCCAATTACACCACCTGTATATCGGGAGGGACCACAGCTGATGGGTATTGTTCCCCGTAGGCTCAGAAATGGGTGGGGGAGCATGGTGCCAAGGGGGATTGGCACCTTTGCACATCGCTGGGGACATTATGCCGACAGGGAGAGGGCTCGCATCAGTAAACTAAACTAGTCAGGGGGGACTGAAGCCAATGGGGATTGGGCCCCCAGTCAGCAAGGAAAGACTGTTGGGGGGTGCATGATGCTGAGGGGGATTGGGCACCCCCTCAGCACACTCTTGGAATGGGAGGGGGGCATCATGCCAATGGGGAGTGGGCTCCCCCATCGGCAAACAAAGTGGCTGCGGCAGTCAGTGCTGCCATGTTTAGGAAAGTGCTTCACCAGCAGAGGCACGTCAGGAGGCATAATCTGGTGCTGCTGCATGATGAGCTTGGCTCTCATTGCAGTGGACCTTTTCTCAGATGTGCTTGCCTCATTAAGTATTGCTGGTGTGGCACCTGCATGCTGGCTTATTGGGGAATGAGGGACACACCTACTGATGCGTGCCCTACATTCGCCCACAGTGACTGCACCTCCAAATCTGCTACTAATGCAATATGCTGGCTGGCACGCACGCACGAGCCAACATAAAATGTGCCTCTCTCCTTTGATGGTGATATGTGAGAATGGATCCTGTCTCATCACTGTTTCCTTCTTTAGTTATCTAGGAGTCACATGCGACACCTCACTGAATTTCTCAATGCATATAGTGGTTGTCAGAAAGGCAGTGAATATCAGGCAGGGGCTCTCCTACAAGACATGTGACAACCTCACTCCTAAAGCCGAAATAGCAATCGTCTGTGGCATTATGCTTCCCAAATTTACCTATGGAATTTCTGTTTACTTCTTGGCCTCCAGAACTGTCCTACAGAGATGGGATGTGGCCCTCAACAATAACTGTAGATTTGCCCAGGCCATGAATAGATAGTCTCACCACTGTACCATCTACTCCTGACTTGGTTGGCTTCCACCATCTACCCAGCACAACCTCATTATGGAAAGTGTTCATAATGTTGTGGCTAAACGGACACCACCATCCTGAGCCTGTCTCCTTATACCTGACAGTGAATCCTGTTCCCTAAGGTTTAATGTTCCTGGTTCCTTGGCCATCCCCAAAACCTGAACTTAGTTATGGGAACTGCCCTCCTCTTACTTTGCCCCTGCACTCTCAAACTCCATCCCAGCTGTGATCCATCTGTGCCAGTCCAACCATTACTTCAAGAGTGGATACAGCTCCCCCCTACTCAGGACCTTAACATGTGCTGCCCATAGGTTTTAGTTCTCTGTATTATCTCTGCATTTTTGTACATTATTGTGTCAGTTTCCACTGTTGTGATCTGCCAGGTCATGCCTGAAAGTCAGGAAATGTTTTGTCTGGTGCACCTACAGTACCTGGTAAATTAATTACATATATAATGGACACCTTCCAGGTGCCACTACTATCAAATCTAGCAAAAAGTTGGGCACCTACAAGTTGCAAAAGATGTACATAGTGCTGGGTCGAATCCTTGAAAACCAAATGACTTTGGTGAACTAAGATTCTTCTGAATGTGTTTTGCGAATTTGCACCCCATCCCATGAACTTCTCAGGCTGAATAGCAAAACAATATACATGAACTGCAGAATGATAGTGCTAAGGAATTTCCTTCTACAGTTTAAAGCAGCAGTGCAATGAAACATGTTCCCAAAAGAGCTAGTTTCAGCTACAGTTCAGAAAAATATTAGAATGCCTGTCAAATGTACTTGTCTAGGTACCTTCTATGCTATACACCATGAGACATTTTTTTTATTTTTCCGATCTTAACCCTTGCCAGACCTACAATGCTATTTCTATGCAAAATATAGTAGCCATCTTTTCTTTCTTGAGAAAAAAACTAAATTAAAACATTAATAGAACATTCCAATTTTACTGGAATTGGAAAAGTGTATCACGAAATAGATCAGGAAGATGCCTAGAATCTTTTACAGTGAAAAAAGAAAGAGTCAAATTTTTTGCCCAATTTCGTTGCACTGCTGCTTTAAAACATCAATCCACAATGCTTGTAAATATTCCACATGTCAATGTTCTGTGGAATTATTTCAGCAATATAATACATTAATCTGCAATTCATACATTCATTCAACAGGTCAACGACTCCCTGAATGCACAATGAATGTATGACCTGCAGATTAAAGGAGATAGGAAATTATTTTTTGTTGCTTATAAGGCAGTTTGGTTATCATCATTTACAGTTCCCCACACTTGCTGCTGTGGTTCTACTAAGTAGTGGGGTGCACAACATGCAGCCCAGGGCTCAAAAATGGCCCCCACAGCAGCTGTCTGTGGCCCTCGAGGACCTAGCAGCTTCCACTTGTTGTCTTTGTTTATTTTTTTCTCGTTTTTTAGTTTCAGTAACATGTTGATAAATAAATAAACAAACAGATAAAGGTATGTTTTGTTTTGTTTTATATGTACATGCTGGACATTTGCCACCTCGGGCCATTTTACAGTGGCCCTCTGCCAGTGGCCCTTGGCCTTGACTCAAGTCTTCAGTCTGGCCCTCCACAAAAAGTTGTGCACTTCTTAGTTTTAAGTTCAGCTGTATTTGAACTTTACTGTCTGTGTGCATCATGCAAATGCTCACTTGTGGTTTCAAAAGTGGCATTCCTAATCAGATAAATAAACAGCATACATTTTGAGTTTTCCTTAAGGCAACCTTTGTGATTAGGGCACTCTCTGCTGCTCCCAATAGATATCCATACCTATGATCCAGTGTGTCTGAAGATCAATCACTACTTTAGAACCACTGCATGTCTAAGGTGGTGAAGGATACACAAGGCACACTACCTGAGTGCTAGAAATGGTCTGTGTGGGTCACAAGGGCAAGCTGAGTTTGCAGCTTTTTTTAAATTCTATAAGTGGTGCACACAAACATGGAGGGAGGTCACAACTGCTTCAGTTTGTGATAATATGGAAAAGCCTTAGTGTATCTAATTGCAGTGTGTTTTGAATGATATATTGATTCATTTCAGTTTATACTCTGGTGTCAAGAGGTACTCACCCCATCTCTCCCGCTAAAGATCTTATTAGCCACTTGCATATCCCTTTTATTTTTTTGGCAACCAGCACATGCCGCCTTTCACTTCCTTGGCTGGTTACCGGGTGACAACTATAAACTGCACTTTCTACTTTGCAGTTTATATGTGTCAGGGCCTCACAAAGGCATCCCCCAGTAGTTTCCCAGACTGTTGGGAGTGGGCACAAAACAGCCTCAGCTTTCTGTTCTCCCAAGAGGTAAACAGGTCCACTGGAAGGATGTCCCACTAGGAGAACAGGTGACCCACCACTTCCTGATGTAGGGACCACTCATGTGACATCTCTCTGACCCAGCTGAGAGCATCTACCAGCTGATTGCTTTCTTCTGTTACATGGATCACAGGATATCTACTCCCAGGTTATGCACAAGAGACCAGGTGTAGAGAGGCACTTGACACAATGGAACAGTTTGCCCCACCCTGCCTCTTCAGGTAAAACGTGATTGTGGTGTTGCCCATCTAGATCTGCATGACTAGACCCCAGATCCGTGAAGCAAATTCCATTATAGCCAGATGCACTGCATGGAGTGCCAGCAGATTGATGGGATGAGAGGAGTCCTGGGGTGACCAACTCCTATGGGCTCTGTGGTCTCCCTGGTGTGCTCACCACCCCACCAGAGACAAGTCCATCATGAGCATGAGGGTCAGCCCTGGAGAGACAACTTTATTCCCTTCTCTAGATGTCATGGGTTCGGCCACCACTGGGTGGCATCCTACATCGGCCAATCATATGACCAGCTGGTCCAAGTGACCTAGGTGGTGGGACCATGATGGTCCAACTCCTAGTGCAGGTGACACATCAGCCAGTGAACCCAAAGGAACCAGAAAGTACCTGGACACATATCCCTGACTGGCCAGGGCATCTGGGACACAGGCTATTGCTCCTTGCTCCAAGAATGGAGCAATGTCAGCCCTTAAGGTGGACAATGTATCCTGCGACACCCTAGACTCCTGAGGGCATAGAGTCAGTATGGCAGGAGAGCCATAAAATCTAGAGGCAACCCTCTGCCCACCATTTCTATAACCTACTTGTCTGAGGTAATTATGGACCATTATGGTAAGAAGTGGTGCAGCTGACCCTTGACTAGAAGCTGGATAGGGACTGGGCAGGTGGGGGATGACACCCTACAGCCCATCCCTGTGCAGCCATAAAGGGGATTCCAGCCACAGGAGCTGGTGGAGCACTACCACCTTGGTCTCCCCCTTACTTTGGCCCCAGCTGCCGAATTAGGCTTTGGCACTAGTGCTGGTACTGCACCTGCCGGTGCTGCTGCTGAGGCTGCTGTGGCTCAAAGGGACAATATTGGAAGGCTTTCTTTTTAGGTTTCTGGGCTTTCTGGTCCTTCTTGCATGAAGCCAGAGAATCAAGGGTGGTGCTGGACTTTTCTGTCTGTGTAAGATATCCCTCCACCCCATGACCAAAGAAGTCAGTGCTCAAGAAGGGGCATCAGCCAACTTGTGCCAAGTAGCTGCTGTAAAGGTGGAAAGCTGCAGCCAGGCCCTGTGCCACATGATGATGATTGTTGCCATGTCACAGGAACAGGGATCACCCTTGTCTAGAACCACCTGGAGTTGCAGGTTAGCCAGTGATTGATCCTGGCCTCTGACTAACTTTATTGGCAACTGTTTGTCAGCAGAAAGGTGAGAAAGGAGGTCATCCAACACTCCCAGCAGGGAGTGACCAAAGTTAGCCATCATCACCACGAAGCGGGCCCAACGGAGACCCAGTGACACAGCAGCATACACTTTCTTTGCTGTGTGGTCACTCTGTTTAGACTTTTTGTCTGGAGGTTTGGCTACCCAATTTATAAAAGGCCAAGTCCCAAACCAGGCCCTTAGCAGAGGGGTGATCAGAGAACCCTGACAGCAAGCCCACAGGTACCACATACTTGCTGACCATTCAAGTGGTGGGTGCTGGACAGGATGCCGATTGCTGCCAAAGCTTTAGGACTGGTCCCAAGATGTCCTCTGCCATGGCACAGGCAAGCCTTAGGGAATCATCCTTGTCCAAAATATCAGTGAAGAGGTATTTAGCCAAAGCTACATGAGAGAAATGCACTCAAGTCAAATCCTATAGCAGGATTCAAAGTTGAATGCAAACTCGTGGTTTATTTAGGCAAAAAACCAAAAAAATACCCCTTGGTGCTACGTTCTCATGTTTTGCCTAAAGAAAAAAAAATGAGCAAAAAAAAGCATTTGCATTGAACTTTGAATCCTGCTATATTTTTGGACTTGCGTGTATTCGTCTTATGTTGCTTTGTGTATCAGGTCCTGAAATTGCACTGGCTGTTATTTGCCTGATTTAGCACATGGGTTGCTATAAGTTTGTGAAGAGGTATTTAGCCCACTTCTGAACTGGTTCTAAGGGCACATTCATGGATTCTGACATAAGTCGAAGTAAAGCCTCAAAAGACACCAGCCCATGGTTGGTAGTCAGTTCTTCGACCATCTGTCAGTCAAAAGAACAAGTCCTGGTGGAAGTCATGGATGACTCACCCGCAGAGTCATCTGAGGACTCCTCAACATACATACATACAAACAAATGTGCCAGCAGAAACAGGCCTTATGGTCTATCAAGTCAGCTCCAGTGCGCAGCTAGCACCCCTAAATCACAGCTGCCCCACCCCCTCTCTCCCCACCTGTAATTTCTCATTACTACTCACCCAGATCCCCCTCTGTGCCCTGTCCCATGCCCTTTTGAAAGCGCCCATGACCACTTACTACCATGGACCACCCTAGTGTCCTTGGAGTGGGTGATTTCCACTGACAGCCTGCCCAGCAAGCCAACAGCAACATGGTACTCATTTGTCAGAACACTAAACAGGAGCTGCAGTGGAAGTGGTTCCACCTGGAGGGGTGGAGAAGCAGACAGACATCTTCCAGGTATGGACTGGCATGAGAAAGACTGGTGAGTGCCAAGGGACCATAGGTCCAGAGGTCATAGCCCTACCCCTCCGAGCAACAGTCCACTGTTGCCAGAAGAGCTCCTCATCATGTTGACACACTTTGAATTGATGCTTTTTCTTACCGGAGGATAAGAAGCATCAGCACTTCCCCACTGAGTGATATTGACAGCAGGAGCAGCACCTCAATCTTGATCTGAATCTCAACCTTGACCTCAATCTTTGACCCAAGGATCAGCATTGGCAGGTATCCTCTGGTGGGTTGTGGTAGACAACATGCTTTAAGAAAATACAAATTAGAGCTATCCACACTTGAATTAGGCCAAATGTTCCTTGACTCTCCTTAAATTAGGAGAGAAAAGTGTAGGAGAAAAGAAGGGGTAGCTTCTCTAAATGGTGATGCAAATTCTTTCACAAAAAACTTAGCCCCCTAAAAAGATTGTCTTTTATGCACAGATTTTTATTTCATAGATGGTTTAATTCTTTTATTCTGTTTTCATCCTTGTGCAGTATTGCACAAGGATGAAAATAGAATAAAAGAATTAAACCATCTATGAAATAAAAATCTGTGCGTAAAGGACAATCTTTTTAAAGGGTTGAGACCACATGCTTTGACATATTGAACAGAAAGACTTGGGAGGCATGACCACCAGAGGAGGCAGTTCCCAAGGCATTCCATTCGGGGACACCAACTGGGCCATACCTTCCTGAGTGAAGAACAGGAGAACCAGGGTCTAGGAAATCAACTCCTCGTTGATCTCCTCTGACAATCAGTTGACCATTTCAAGAAAGATCTTGACTGCCTGCATGACCTGAGTGAAGACTGATGGCCAGAAAGGGTTACCATGGAGTCTTTGCCCTAACCCTCAACCAAAGAGCTCTCGACCAAGGTACAGCAGTCAGGGGAGTCAAGTAAGTAGGAAGAATGTGTTCTTTCCTGGTCTGACAACGTATGGCAGTGGCGTTTGACTTCCTTGCAACAGAGAGATGGGCTCTACCAAAAGGTCTGGAGGGCCAGATGCATTTCTCTAAAATCATCAGAGAATGACCCTCCGACACTGGCCCTAGCCAAGAGCAGAGCTGAGACCAAGCAGGAACTCTCCACAATCTCCACCACCTCCTCTGCTGTGCAGCTGACCTGGGAGCTGCTGGGACCTTTTTGCAGTCCTTCAAGTAGTCTTTCAGCTGAGAGAAAGGCAAGCCTTCCAGTCCTCGATGGATGAGGGCAGCATGGTCTGGCACAGCTGCATCACACAATGTTGTGCTGTGGGCTGTAAAGGCACATATCATGCGGATCCATGTATGACATTTTCTGATGGCACTTGTTGAGAACTTGAACCTGAGTTTCTCACTCTTCATCACTGATCACAAATTGGAGCCAGAACACAGAGTATATTGGAAACTCAAAAGTAACTTGAAAAGTCAAAATATCACCAAAGAAGTGCTAATGAAAACCAAGTCCTTCAATAGTGTAGAGATGCAAAGGAAGAGACCCATTCCTTCCAGCCAGAAAGAAAGATCTGACGTCATGGGGTGCAGTCAGAGAATATGCTATCTGGGAGGTTGAAGGAGCTTAGCTTGAAGACTTTCAATGAACTGTCTCCAGTAAACTACCATAGTGTGGATAGTAAACTGAATCCATGTTGTTAGAAATAGTATTTTGCCCACCTCTGAACCAGTTCCAAGGGGACATCAGTTGGGACAATGCTCCAAAGAAAGTAGAGCTCAATAAAAAAGTTTGACCATCCGAGAAGTCTCAATCAGACTGCTGAATCCTGCTTGAGGTCATTGACAACTCATCCTCCACATCCAATGTTTCATTTAACACCACACCACCCTGGTCCATTTTTCAGGGGCATGTACAATCCTAGTGCCCTGGGTGACCCGGACAAACAGTCCAGCAGGCCAGTAGTTGGGTGTGACTCCTTTGTTGGGACACCAGACCATAGCTGTTGAGGAGGGGCTCCACTATCAGTGGAGAAGAGGCAGATGCAGCTGACTGCTTGGTCAGCAGCTTGGAAATGACAACCCAAGTTGACCAAGAACCTCCTGGCTCAGAAGTAGAGCTTTGCTTTTCCCAGTGAGAGACCACTGCAGCCAAAGTAGGTCCTCATACTTCAAACAAAGATGGTGTCAAAATCGATCTTCACTACAGGATATCAAGTTCACTAAATGTCAGGTTGACACCAGTTGGTTGAGAAGGGGCAGGACTGTGAATGGCACTTTGACTGACAGTCTACCTGAAAGTTGACAGGGTGCTGTACTGGAGGATCACATGCTTCAGCAGCAAGACTACTAAGGGTCTCATAGTTTCTGGATTCATGACCTCCAGGGTAAGAACCTCCTGAGGTGACCTGTCCAGGACTTCCGACTGAGCTAGTTTCTCCTGCATGAGGACAGGGAGAACTGTGGTCTGTGAGACTGACAACTCCTCACCAACCTTCTCAACAACTGGTCAATCAGCTTCAGAAAAATCCTGACTGGCCGATCAACCAGAGTCAAGGTCAAAGTATTTGGTGGGATTACTGCAAAACCTCAACTTACCCCTCAACTGGAGGAAGCTTAACCAAGGCCGTGCAGCAAGGAGGTGGATCAAGGGAGAGGGAAGAGCATGCTCATTCCTGTCCCATGATCGACAGTGATAACCATTGATAGCCCAACCCCCACTGTAGCGGCCACACCTGCCAGTGAGCCCAATGGACTACACTGGTTGACACCACCGTGAATCCCAGCAGCTGCCTAAAATCTTGGGCTGGGCACAAGCCCCAACCCAGAAATGATTGAGCAAGGGATGCAAGATGCATATCCCTGTCTGCAGCAAAATTGGGCCCTGGCCTGATCAGAGTGCAGTTCTGCCCCAATGAACTTGATCACCTGCATAAGGACCACTTCTGGTTTGGCCAGCTTGACCAGGTGGCCCACATTTTGTAAGATCTGGAGGGCCAGACCCATGGACTGCTTTACTGCCTTCCTGGTAACACTGGCTAGCAGCCAATCATCCAGGTGTGGGTATCCTTGACACCCTGCACTTAAAGTAGGATTTCACCACAGCAAATAATTTGGTGAAGACCCTCAGCATAGACAAGAGGTCGAAAGGCATGACTCTAAAATGGTAGCACTCCTTCATCCCATAACCTGAGGTAACAGCAGTAGAATGAATAGACTGTGATGTGGAAGGACATGCCCTGAAGATCCTGATAGCAGAACCACATCTCCTTCTCCATTGACAGTGTGATCTATTTTAGGGTGACCACACAGAATTTGAGCTTCCACACAAACTTGTTGAGATCATGTGAATGCAGAATTGGGCACTAACCTCTCATCCATTTCAGTATCAGAAAGTATCGACACATAGCCCTGTGTAGCTACAGTATCTGGGATCCACACTATCACCTCTTGTTCCTGGAGACAAGCAATGTTGGCCAGCAGTGAGGACAGCATGCCCTCTTGCACACTGGACTCCTGAGGAGCTCAGGGTTGGTATGGTGGGAGCCAAAAAGTGCAGAGTCAGCTCTTTGCTCACCAATTCTAGCACCTACTTATCCAAAGTAATAGTGAACCACTGTGTAAAGAAGTGACATAGCCAACCCACAACCGGGAGCTTGGACAGGGACTGCTCAGTAGGGGAATGATACCCCACAACCAAAACTAGTAGCCTGGGAGGGGGCTGTGGCTGCCTGGGTACCAGAAACACCCTTCCCTCCTTTCTTGCCCTGACCACTAAACTCTGCTTCAGGCACAAATGGGCACAAATGCTGAAATTGTCCCATTGGGGCTGCTGCTGAGTCTGCTGTGGCTGGTACCCCTGAGGTCCAAAGGGCTTCTTTCTGGCTTGACCACCTTGGGGTCACATTAGGATGAAGCCAAAGAGTTAGGGTGGCACTGGAGTTCTCAATGGGGTCAGATGTCATTACACCACAGGATCAAAGAGGTAAGTGCCTAGGAATGGGACATTGACCAGTTTATGCTGTGTCTGGCATGTACTGTAGGTGGACACCCTCAGTCAGGCCCTTCGATGCATGGACATGGCCATAGCCATAGCATGTGCACAGGAGTCACCCATGTCCAAGACCGTCTGAAGCTGGTGTTTAGCCAGCATGCAGCTATAGTCTCTGATCATTTGAGCAATGACTTGCATGTCTGCCAGGAGCAAAGGAGGAGGGTCCCAACCATCCCAAACAGGGAATGACCATTGTTAGCTATCATAATGGCACAGCTGAGTAGCCTGAAACCAAGCATGGAAGCCATATTGACCTACTGGGCTGCATGATCCAATTTCTTGGATTCTTTGTTGAGCACTTTATCCACATTGCCCTGGACTTTTGATTCCAAAAGACTGAGTTGATGGTCTAAGTACCTAGAAAGGCTGCCTGTGGGACTACGAACATGCGGACCATCTAGGTGAGGAGCATTGGGCAAGATGATGTATGCTGCCAAAGCTCTAGAGCCAGTCCCAATATGATGGCAACAAAGGAAGGCAAGCTGCAGGAAATTGTCCCCATCTAGAATGTCATTAAAATGGTATTTAACCCACTTCTAAACTGGCTCCAAGGGGACTTCCATGGATTCAGACATCAGTTGGAGCAATGCTCTAAAGGAAGTTGAGCCAGATGAAAAAGTATGATTTGACCACCAGAGGAATCTTGGCTGAACTGCTGTGTCCTGCTTGAGGTCACTGACAAACTCATCCTGTGGGTTTGATGGTTCCTTGAACACCACGCTGGTGCATTTCTTAGGGATGCACACCACCCTAGAGTCCTGGGTAACATAGACAAAAAAACAACCTGGCAGACTGGTAGCTGGGTGAGACTCCTTCATGGGGGCCCTGGACTGTGGCTGCTGAGGAAGGGACTCCAATAACAGTGGAGGAGTGGTAGCTGCAGTAGACTGCTGGGTCACCAGCTGGGGACCGGCATCCTAAGTGGACCAAGGAACCACCAATCCCTGGAGTAGAGGTCTACCCATCTCAGTTAGAGACCACTGCTACCAAAGAAGATTCTCGTATTTCTGATGAAGACAGTGTTGCCGATGATCTTCCCCAATGGATGACGAATCTGAAGAACACTGGAGTCGATGCCAGTCGGTCAAGTGAGAGCCTTGACTTGGACAATTGATTTGAAGATCAAAAGTGTGTGTCTACCAGAAGACCTGTGTAGATTATATGCTTCAGCAGCAAGATCACTAGGGGACATGTAGTTCCTGGAGACATGACCATTGGGGTAGGCAGTTTCCAAGGTGACTTAGCCATCCCCACCAACCAAACCAGCCTTCCAACCTGAGGACTGGGACAACTGGGGTCTGTGATAGATGGTTCTTCATCAACCTCTTCCAACAACCAGTCAACCAGTTTGAGAAAAATTCCAACTGGCTGATTAGCTAGAGTTGAGGTTGCAGGATCCAGCAGGGTTACCACAGGAACCTCAATCTGCCCTATGACCAGTGGAAGCTCAATCTAGGCCAAGTAGTGAAGGGAGTTGAGGGAGCAGGAAGAGTGTAATCATTCCCAGTCCTATGACTGACAGAGATGGAGCTTCATGTACCATTTGTGATAGGGCGGACTCTCCATGTAGGTCTGCAAGGTCATGTATATTTTGCAGAATTCCTCCAACACTGGGCCCAGCTGAGATGGAGGATGAGCCCACATTGGCCTCTACCACCTCCTCCTCCTCCCTCAAGGCCACAAATTGGGCCACTGACCTGGCAGCTGCCAAGGGTGGTTTGCATTCCTGGGGCCAACCGAGGAGTAGACGTGCCTTCCTTTCATTCAACAATGAAGGGTGCATGGCCAAGCAGCATGGACACTACCTCACATTATTAGACTACATCAACACAATAGACACACTTGGCATGGGTGTCCACAAGTGACTTTTCTAGCCAAAACACAGGTAGCTTTTGATCCTGGGTTTCTGCCTTTCTATCTCAGAGACCACTGATGGAGCAAGAACCATAAGACAAAAGTAGCTATATTAGCCAAAAACATTACTGAAATGTTGAAGTCTGCCAAAAGTATTAGAGTTGAAAATGTAGTCTTTCTATCCATGCAGAGCTGCAAAGGAGAAGACCTGTCCCTTCCAGCAGAAAAGAATATCTGACATAAAGGGGCAGAACCAGAGGATTACACCATGGGGTTAGAGCAATAGGGACAATCCTTCATGGACAATAGGTCCTGGGGCAAATAGGGAATTTCAGGCTGACTAGATGAACCTTTTGTCTTTTTCAACCATCGTTGTGTAAGTTTCTGTGGCTGGAGGAGCTTAGTTTGAAGACATCCACTGACTTAGCTATCTCTATTTAGAGTAGCGTTTGGATAGTTAACTGAATTCTTGATGGTAGGACTTTTAATTTAACTAAAATAAATAAATGCTTGCATCAGTGCATTGCAATGCACAGCATTTCAATACCTAAACAAAAATGACTAAACATTTTCAGTAAGCTAAGTCTTCTGGTTTTAGATTATGGGAGGCTGATTTACAGACATACCAGCAAAGAGCCTTGCATAAGGTATGCATTGTATATAACTGGTTGGCTAAACTTCCCAACTCTGTGGGCAGGATTCTCAAATGAGTTGCATTCGGTGCATCTCGGATGCCCCGTCACAGATGAGATGCGCCGAACGCCAACTGTGGTATTCACAGAAGATGCACTGGGGAATGCCCCTAGCGCCTCCCCTATGTGAATGCCACAGTTGCACCCAGCCCTGGATGTGCTGGTGCAACCCCCTTGTCAGGCTTGGAAATCAAGGGGGCATGTCTGCCTGTGGCAATACAGTGCAGAGTACTGAACCCCCACTGCCGTCCCTGAGCCAAATGCACCTCTGCTGGTAGTCCATAAGACCCCCCAACAGCTCAGCAGACATCCCACCACCCCACCCACACAGGCACCCCTACCAACCCTGCTCCCCCGTCCCTGCATCCCCCCATTAGCGGGCATTGCAACCCACCCTCATACCACCACAGCTTGCTGCCGACAATGCTGTCTGTGACTGATAGCTACTGTACAGCCTGCAGCCTGTTGGTAGACCCTGTCCTGTGGACTACCGGTGCAGGTGCATTTGGCTCAGGGAGGGCAGGGGGTTCAATACTCTGCACTGTATTGCCACAGGCAGTGGCTGTTTACCAGAGATGTGGGCAGAGAGGGGGTCTATCCTGATGCATTTACTTGCTGTAAGGAGTGATGATTTACCAGAGATGTGGGCGGGGGGGTCTATCCCGACCCCTGTCTTGCCGTAGGAAGCGGCATTGTACCTGAGATGTTGGGGGAGGGCACACTGGACTGCCAGGGTGGGCAGGCTGCCATGCTGCTGTTTCTGGTATGGTAGCCTGCCTGTGGGTGGCAGTCCACAAAAGTCTACTCTCTTTAGATTTGTCTTTGAGAAGCACATCTCCAGACTTGCCCCAGGGATGCACCTTCCAGTTGAGCTGTGAATGCATGGGCACACCCCCTTCACAGCCCCTCCAGATGCGCCGCATATAATTATGGGTGGTAAGTGGCACATCTGTGATGCATTTGCACATCGAGGATACACTGGGCGCATCCCTTTTGTGAATCCTGCCCTGTAGGTTTAAGACCCATCATCGTATAATGCATCAAGGCTTGAAATGGAAGCTGTTAAAGGTAAGATGAAACAAAACATGGTTGGCTACAATATTTAGTATGTTAAAGTTAAACAAACATGCACCCAAAATACTAATTAATAAAACAACAGCAAAAAAATTGACTATTTAAAGTCAGTGTAATATAGTGAGCCTAACATAAATACATCTTACAGTGAACTGATTTTCCAGTATGGTAAGACAAATCCCTGGAATGCCATACCACCAAATGTATTACCTTTTTTGAAGATCTTCAAGTACAGCCTTCCAGCATGAACCTTCAGTCAGATGTGAATGCAACATATGAAACTACTGTACTTTTATTTTGCATAATCTGCATGTACAACTCATAAATTATTTGTATGTGTAAAATTTTTACATTTCCAAAATCTTAGTAATCTTTCGTCTGTAGTATGTATTACATGTAAACAATAACCCAGCACAGGATAACCTTATAAACAGGACTTTGGCCCAAACTGTATTTCATCCAGTATGAAAATAAAAGTTTATTCTAGTACTACTACTGCAAAATCCAGCTTCCAGCACTCTCAGGTGGACAGGGCCTAGTCCCATGGCCACCCCACCATCTCAGTCATCTCCCGCCCTTCCATCCATCTCCTCCATGGTACTATGATATTTTAGAAAACATTACAGTGTCCTGCAAGCCCTTTTGTCACTGACACCATCTTTTACCCCCCCCCCAATTACTAATGTAGCCAGTCCCCATATCTGTTGAGTAGCATAGCTGACCAAATTGATCTAATGACAAGGTGATTTGGGATCTGATGCATTTGTATGCTGCTAACAAAAAAGTATGAGGTGCTTGTTAATTTATTTTGGAGCATGGGGAACTAAACTAGTCTTCAGCACTACCCATCCCAGAGTATGCTAACAGTTGGCTAAAGTGGCAGCGGATGTACCAGTAAATCATTAGCGTGCATGGGGAAAAAACTACATAGGTTTTTAAACCTTTGTCTTGTTAAGGAGTGGGTACCCCTGGATGCCAGGTAATGCTTGGGACAGGGTGATGGATGGAGTATCACTGCCAGATAATGCTTAGGGCAGAGTGAAGGAGAGAATAAAAACTGTTAAAACATGAGTAGAAGCAAAGTAGTTTTGAAATTTTTACCAAGATGCAGTCTGGTTCCCTTCAGGTTGAACTACACATTTAAAATGTGAAAAAAAGCTGTAAAAGTACAAGTGGTTTAAATGTTTTATTTTGTTAAAATACAGTTGGTTCCCTTCAAATGGGAACTGCATTAAAATGTGGCCTTCTCTGGTTCCTGGGACTGAGTGAAAACTGGAGAAAATGGAAAACACATTAAAACATATAATAACATCCTAACTAACACAGAGTATCAAAAAACAAGCTCATTACTTAGAAAAATAACAGACTATAGTGGAAAAAAACTGTTGACAGAAAACTGGATCTGACTTCAGAATGACTGTTGTCTTTAGCAGAGAAACAAATCTGATACTAGAGCAACACAGGGAGCATGACCACAGTACAGAATTTGAACTGGCAGCCTAAATCTTTATATTAGCATAAAGTTCTATTTCTGAGGCATCACACTCTAGTGGGATGATGCACTTTTCTAGGGTTTCATTGATGGATTCCTGTTGTTTTAACATTGGATGCCAGTGAATGTTTAGGGAAAGGTGGTGGGGGTACCATTGGATGTCAGGAATTCTTGAGACATGGTGATGAAGGGGTACCATTGGATGCCAGAGAATACCAGGGCAGGGTGAGGGAGGAGGTACCACTGGATGCCAGGGAATGCTTAGGGCAGAGTGAGGGAAGGGTACCACTTGATGTAAGGGTAAGCTTAGGACAGAGTGAGGTAGGGGTACAACTTGATGCCAGGAAATGCTTGAGGCATAGTGATGGAGGAGTACCACTGTATGCCAGATAATCCTTAGGGCAGGGTGAGGGGAAGAATAACACTGGATGCCATGGAATGCTTAGGGCAGGGTGAGGGAGGAGTAGAAGAGGATGTCAGGAAATGCCTGAGACATGATGATGGAGGGGGTATCACTGGATGCCAGGGAATGCCTGGGCAGAGTGAGGGAGATGGAACCACTGGGCGCCAGGGAATGCTTGAGGTAGGGTGAAGGATGGGTTACCGCTGGATGCAAGGAAATGCTTGGGTCATTGTGGTGGAGGGATACAACCAGATGCTACGGAATGCTTGGGACATTGTGAAGGAGGGCTACCACTGCATATCAGGGAATGCTTTTGGCAGGGTGAGTGAGGGGCACCACTGGATGCCAGGGAATACTTAGGGTGGGGTAAGGAAGAGAATACAACTGAGTACCAGGGAATGCTTAGGGGAGGGTGAGGGAGGGGGTACCACTGATTTCAGGTAAATACTCGTGGCAGGATGAGGGATGGTATATCACTGGTTATGAATAATACTTGGGGCAGGATGAGCGAGGAGGTAGCACTAGATGCCATGGATACCACTAATGCTTAGGGCAGGGTAAGGGACTACCACTGGTAACCAGAGGGGGCAGGGTGAGAGAGATGGTATCACTGGATGCCAGGTAATGGTAGGAAAAAGGCGAAAGAGAAGTACCAATGGATGCAAAGTACCAGATAAAGGTAAGCACTGGAGCAGTCATGCTAGCTGTGAGAATTCTGAAAACTGAAGACAAGATGAGCAGCACCACACACCAACCACGCTGGATTCCACAAAAAAGGCTTGGTGCAAGGATTTGTCCCCCACCAGTCTTTGTTCAAGCATTGGTAACATGGAACAATGTAACATGGAATGATCAGAAAAGGACAGCAGTGAAAGCACACTGCTGGGTTACGTATCGCGATAAAGACTGGTGGTGGACAAATCCTTGCACCCAGCCTTTTTTGTGGAATCCAGTGTGGTTGGTGTGTGCTGCTGCTCATCTTGTTTTCAATTACCAGTGGTTGCCAGGCAAGTATTAGGTAGAGGTGGACTAAGTCAACAAAATTCGCTCTACAAAATATTTTGCAAACAGAGCTCAATTAGCAGAGTACAATTCGTGAAATTCACCAATTCGAAGAGTGCGGATAGGTGGTGAAAGTGTGGAATTTCATGTGTGAAATTCCACACACTGTGCAAAAACTACTGTTTACACCCCCACACTGATCACTGGCCACAATAATAAATAAAAACCTCCAGATCCCTGGTGTAGTGGACCCCCACCACGCCACCAGCCCCAATAATAAAAAAAAAGTCTCCAAATCCCTGATATCTAGTGAATCCCCACCCACCAGTCACCAGTCCCAATAATAAATAAAAACCTCCAGATCCCCAGTGTCTAGTGGAACCCCACCCTGCCTTTCACCAGCCATAATAATAAAAAAAAGTCTCCAAATCCCTGGTGTCTAGAGCACCCCCACACCCCACTGATCACCTGCCCCAATAAAGAAAATCCCTGGGGTCTAGTGGAACCCTCCTGCCTCCTGCAGTCCATCAGGTAGTGCCCCCCACCACCACTCTGCTTCCCCCGACTCTGTCCCCGATCGGACCACTGGCACAGCCCTCCACTCACCTCCACAGCCGGCAGCCTGACTGACCTGTTCTGAATGAATAAGCGTGGGCTTGTACCAGGGATTTGGAGACTTTTTTTTTATTATTGGGGCAGGCATATATATGTTCTTTTTTCTATTTCTATTTTTATTTTCCCTTTCTATTTTACTCTTGTACTATCACTTTTACGTCTAAACCTTATATGTTATCCTTAATATTGTTTTACTTTATTTTCTTATTATCCTCTACCTTTTTCTCTCTACATCCATTCTACCACTTCTTTTATTTATTGACACTGTTTGCTCGAGTGGCACTGTTGCCTCTGCTGTTGTTGTCCCACCTCGATGCTGTCACTTGTGTCTGTTGCAGGGGATGTGCTCCACTGTCTGTCACTTGTGCTCCAGCCGCATGCTGGTGGCGTGCAGTGTCATGGTGCCTGCACAGGGTATTGGCAATCCTGTGCCATGGAGTTCTAGCTGTGTACACGTCAGGCTACACGCCTCGGGCTTGCTGACCCGCTACTGTGTCTAGTGGCAAGCCCCCACCCTCTGATGTCCCTTGGAGCCTGAAAAGAAGAAAATGGTCCCATGATGTCTTTTTTTAATCTGTAAAAATGTGTGTAGACAGTGCACTGCTGTATTATATTGGAACATATATGTGTATATGTATTAGTCCATGTGTATGTATCACAATAATTGCAAAGTTCAGTTAAATAGCTCAGTGGTTAGTGCAAAAATTGCTAGTTTACACTGCCCACAGAAACATTATTTTTCAGCCATATTGGCTCTTGATAGAGTTTGTTCTAACTGGAACAAGTGGCTGCATTCTTAAAAATACAACAGAGGCTGAAACAGCAGAAGCAGAAGAATCAGCAAGCAAAAGAAACAATTAGTGATACAGCTGAATCTGAAGGTACTACCCATGAAGAGATGCAAGTCGGTATAAAGGAATAAAGTTTTGTTTAAAATATGGACATATGACAGAATTATAAATTAGAGCGTAGCAATAATGAAAACATAAAAAATGGATTTAGAAGGGGAAGATAAGCAGAACTGGTTTCCAATTATATAGATGTAATTCATATATATTTATATTCTAGCTTGCTTTACTCTCCCAAATAACCCACCAGTTATAAGTTTATAAAATAAATATAATTTCTGATTTATCTACAGTATGATTCACTGTAAATACCTTTAAAGGAAAACTGTATTTATCTGAAACTCCCCACACCCCAAGGCCTTAGTCCCCATTGAAGCTATTCACAAGTAAAAACAATTGAAAAGCACACAAGTAACTGGTGCAAAGCCTCACTGTAAGCTGAAACGGCACCACGTAGTAGCTACCCAGTTCTCTGATCGTGGTACTTAAAGTTAAATTAAAGGAAGCAGCACTGCTGATTTATTTTTACTTGCAAAAAGCCTAATTGGAGGCTAAGGCTTTGAGGGGTGGGGAGTTTGAGATAAATACAGTTTTTCTTTAGTAAAGGAAGCAACTAATTTATAACTGCTATTATAAAACCAGCTAAGAAAACATATTTATTGTGATATTTAGAACATAATAATAATAGGTTCTTGAACAGGTGTTCAAAGAATATAATTTTATTATACAGCAATACTAAACTGTGCTTGTGGTACTACACTACTTTGAATTAAACAATCATTTAATATCTTTTTTGATTGAGAATGCTATATAGTACATTTTGGACTCCTCGGTAATTGAGGACAAATCTAACCTTTTTAATAACTATTGTTTTTCTTTTATTTTAGCAATTCTTCATGTAAATAGTTGTTACTTTATAAGACACCTGGACTTCATGTTACTTTAGAAATTATAAGAAAAAATGATATTTATAAATACAATAATAAACAGAAAACACCAGAAAAAGTTGATTTAAATTACACATTATTTATGTTCCTTCAAAGAACCCCTGATACCAGCTGGATAACTTTGAAAAATGTGAGATTTAGATACAATTAAGTTTATGATTTATATATAGAAATAGAATTTGTCTGCAGAAAAGAGCCACTTGGCACACACAATCAGCCCAGATGTTCCCTGCCTAATCTGTTTCTTCAGATCCTAACTGGTCTCTGGCAACCTTCCCTCCTCCCTGCCAATTTTCTAATACACCCCATGTCTGTCCCATGCATGATTGAAGCACCCATTGTTTTTGCAGTTCTTTTTTTTTTTTTCATAACCTCCTGCCCCTTCTTATTGGCCTCCTTCTGATGTCAGCCCCCCAACCCTGTTACCCCACCTCCTGGATTTACCCCATCTACTTCTTACCTTGTTGTGTGACTGAGTGGCATGGATGCTAGTGGTGCAGTGCCTGCAGTGTCACATCATCCTGCCAACAGAGGTTCTTTTACACCCGTTACTCCCCTTGAGTCGGAGCCTACAGTATGCAGTGGTGCACACATAGACCATAAAGATGGTGCATGCTCTCAGTGTTCACCTCTGGTTTTCAGTTCTGGTGACCACTGCTGCACCACCTACCCTCTGCTAGGCAGCAGTCAAACAGCAGCAGTACACACTGTCCTCTCCACCATGAAAGAGGAGTGCCATCGATGGATGCTCAAGTCTCCTTCCCTCAGCCAGCCCCCGAGTGACCCTGGCACATTCTGGAACTCAGGTCAACTGTGTAGCAGGAGGTGAGGCATCCAGTGCCTCAGCCTGCTGTGCCACTGGGTTGGCTACAGGTTTACAGTAGCTCAGATTTCCTTAGATAATACTGTTTGTGGCCCTGGTGGGGGAGGGGGGTGGCTGAACCTGCAGCCCATTGATTTACAGTCCTGTGCCTTTACCTTCTGTACAGTTCAGCCAGAACTATTGCTTTTGCAGTTCTTTCCCCTTCATAGGGCTGCAGCTGGCATAGCCCTGCAGACCTCTTGCTATGAGAAAAGGACTCTTGCATTCCTTCTCACCAAACAACATAGAAACATAGACTTTGACGGCAGATAAGGACCACTTGGCCCATCTAGTCTGCCCATTTCCCTACCTACAGGATAGGCCGCAGATTCTAGTTAACCAACAGCCTATTTCTTCCTACCCCCCACAAGAATTGCCTTATGTCTGTCCCATGCATTCTTGAATTCTCCCACAATTTTAGACCCCACAACCTCCTCAGGAAGGCTGTTCCATGCATCCACTACCCTCTCTGTGAAATAATACTTCCTCACATTTCCCCTGAACCGGCCCCCATCTTTAAATTGTGTCCCCTTGTTCTTGCACGTCTCTTTTTCTGAAAGATGCTACCCTCTTGGACTTTGTTGATTCCACTGAGGTACTCAAAAGTTTCTATCATGTCCCCCTCTCCCTTCTTTCCTCAAGGATATACATATTAACATGCTGGAATTCCAACACAGTCACCACCACATCTATAAAGCACGCCAATCACTGTCTCTATAGGCAGTTGAACTGCTCTATTTTTACTGTCAGTGATCACAGCGGAACACGGAACACTCTGCCATGTCCAAGATGACCACCAAACAGTAATGTGCATGTGTGAGAGCTGTACATTGCAGCAGCCATCTTGGTCATGGCAGACTTTGCTGTGTTCTGCCATGACCACCAATTTCTTTTTTTTTTATACATATCCCCCCACCTGACCTTCCCTCTCAGCACCCACTACCCCCAGAAACATAATAGTGATACTGGGGGTGCCCAATTATCCAGTGTCCTAACAAAATCCTTATACTGACTCCCCCCCCCATCCACTACCGCAAATGTGTGGTTATTTGTAACTTTTTTTAATATATTTATTGTTTCCTCCCCCCACTCGACCCTCCCTCTCAGTATCCACCATCCTACTCTCCCCCCAAAATGCAACAGTGGTACTGGGGGTGCCCAATCCCCCAATGCAGGAATCTTCCTAGTGTCCCAATCATGAAATCCTCTTACTGATCCCTCCATTGACAACCATGCATTATCAGTTATTTGTGTCTGTTTTTTTAAATATTTATTGTTTCCTGCCCCCCAACCAACTGTCCCTCTTAGCACCCATCCATCCCACTCTCCCCCCCCCTCAGAAATGTAACAGTGGCACTGGGTGGTGCCCACCCTAAGAGCAGGAATCCTCTTTTTTTTGCACACCCCACCTGAACCTCCAACTCCGCACCCACCACCCCGCAGTCTCCCAAGCCCTTAGTAACCCATTGGGAGTCCAATGCCATAATCCTTTCTGGCCCACAGACACGTCTTCACTCTTTAAAGCTGGAGAGCGAACTGAAGAAACAGGTATGTGGTTCAATGTATTTCTTTTTTTTTATATATTTTTATTTTTATTTTTAATCATACAGAATCTCTTGTACTTTAATACAGTAACTTACAATAAAATATACAATACAATTTGCACACAGCTGGTCAGTTGGTCTCACATTCTTATCTAAATAAATGTTCATGTTGTATTTGAAGTGTTAAACAGTCAGTTGTAATCAGTTACCTTCTTTCATTCTAGTAAGGCTGTCTATAGTAAGCTCACCATTTATGCAAATTAGCTTAAATGATATATAAGATGGAACAAAACTCCATTTAACAGTTAGAGATAAGAGGAAGCATAAGTCAAAGTAAGATTTGATATGCAGTAGTCCCTCCCTCTTCACCCTCATACTTGCCCCACGGAGACCTAACATCTGCACTTTGTGTAAGCTCTGTATCAGGGAATAAATGTTGGTCTGTATTACATTATGAGTATAATCCATCCTGTCCCTCCGGCATTGAATACCTCCATTCTAGGTTCAATGTATTTCAATGGTGTTTTGAACTTAGTGGCACAACTTGACCATTTGTTATACCTGTATTTTTGGCCCAAAATTTTCAATGTGCCTTTTTTGGAAACCCGACTCATGAACAATTGCAATGTCATTAGGCAAATCCCTGCATGAAATCACCTTGTGGGCAGAATTTGAATTTTTTTCTGCCCTTGTTCATGAGGTGGGGTCATAAGAAAGCTATGTTGGAAATTTGGTGTAAAAATATTAGAAAACAACAAAGTTATGTGCCTATGTTGAATTTTGTGAATGCAGGCTTATAACGTTGGTAATTTTCAATATTTTACCCCAAAGTTACAACATAGCCATATCTTTACAGCACCTCATTAATGCAATAGCTGTAATTTTTTGAATCCTGGCCAAAATGTTTTTTTCATATCCCGAAAGGTGATTTCGCAGTCCCTGCATGAAATCACCTTTCTGGCAGGAGTTAAAAATGTTTTCTATCCTTGTTCATGAGGTGGGTGGGTCAAAAGAAGGCTATGTTGAAAATTTTTGAAAAAGTATTAAAAAACAACAAAGTTATGAGCCTACGTTGATTTTTGTGAATGCAGGCTTGCAACATTGGTAATTTTCAATATATTGACCTCAGATTTACAACATAACCAGTTCCTTACAGCACTTCATGAATGTGACAGCTGTTATTTTTCAACTCCAGCTCAAAATGTGTTTTTGCATCCTGAAAGCTGATTTAGCAGTCCCTGTGCAAAATCACCTTTTGAGCAGGAATTGAACATTTGCTCTGTCCTTCTTCATGAGGCAGGGTCATAATAAGGCTATCTTGAAAATATGGTGTACAAATATTACAAAACACATTTCTGAGCCTGTATCACATTTTGCTAACACAGGTTCATAACTTTTGTAATTTTCAGAATTTTTCCCCAAAATTCCTCTCATGTAGCCCTATCGGCTTTGGTCAGAGTTTATTCTTTATTACTGAGGGAAGTGACATAAAAGCAAGATCACTGTCCCTTAGACTTTATTAGCTTTGGCACACTGCCTACACATATCATAATGCCCTATTTATGACGTAATTATTGCCGTCGCAACAAATGTGGATGGCATAAGGTGTTTTTACATGGGGTGCTCATTCCATGAGGGCACTTTATTCTGCTTGATCTAATCTGTTGTGGAGCAGATCATCTTTACATGCTGTGATCTGAATCAGAACAAGCAGTACAGATCAATTGTAATGTTACCAAATTTGTACCGTGTACAGGCAATCTGCTCCACAACAGCCAAGAAAGCATGGGATTCCCTTTTGTTACAGAACAGAAATTAGCAGAAGAACACTAGTACATGGCTGAGTAGAGTGGCACAAAACCCTGCAAACCCAGGAAAGTAGGAACACAGAATCAGCGAACATTCATTTCTCTTGGGGATCAGATCACCTGTACATGCCAGAAAGGTAGCGTTGCAGTTGATCAGTATTGCTCACTGAGATGAAGATCACTCCATGTAAAGATGCTGATAAACAAAATTGTAACTGCAGAAGCAGACAAGCAGACAGAGCAAATAAAGCAGAGATCCTGGCCTGGATATTCAGAGCACTTTGCGCATGGTGCAACTGAGTTGCGCCGGCGCAAGTACGAAAATGTGCCAATGAGAGATATGCAAAGGGACTCGCGGCGCAGTGCAGATACTATTACACCAATGCGCAACTAAAGTGTATGCAGCGCAAGTGCAGGAGGCATTTCCATGAAAATGCACTGCAACAGGATATTTAACCATGAAGCCATGGTGCAAGTCAGGAGCAAACCCAAGATGCGCCACCCAGACTTGTTCCCATTAAAACAGGGCTCAAACACACAGACAGTAGATGCACAACCCTTCGCTGAGAGAGAAAAACACAGAGAGGTGGAGGGAGAGAGGGAGAGAGGGGCAGAGAAAGAGAGAGACACACACAGTGTATCAGGGTGGCAGACAGACAGACAGACAGGCATCCATCCACCCAGGGGGGACACACAAAGAGAAGGAGGGACGGAGAGTGTGCCCTTCCTGATGGAAGTGGTAATGAAGAGTGTGAGAAGGCAGGAGGGCTAGTTATGTGGCTGATGAAGGGCACAGTGGTGGTATGCCCAACACAAGTGGAACCGTGCCCGCATCACATTCGAGAACTATAGTGACACAGAGATAGTGGTCTGGTTCTGCCTGAACAGGGCCATTCTGAGGCAGTTCTGCAAGCTGTGCAGTGAGGAGATGCAGGCACCCACCAGACATAGTCATACCATGTCCATGGAGACCAGGGTGACTGCCATCATGCGCTTGCTTGCCACAGGCACCTTCCAATGGTCAACAGGGGACACCACGGGTATCACCCAGTTGGCCACATCCTGCCTCCTCACACAGTTCCTCAATGCCCTGCTGCCACGTGCTTCAGAGTTCTTATGTCCCGAGCCGCCAGCGGTACGGCGGTGTCCGCCTAGCTGACCGGGGATCCAGGAGGCGGGAGAAGCAGGCAGAAAGGTGACAGGCAAGCCGCAAAATTTTGCCGCCCACCCTCCCCTCTCGGTTGATTCTTTTTATACACTTTCTCCCACCATTTCCTAATCACGCCCACAGCTTTTTCCTTCCTCTCTTAACCCTTACCTAACCTCCACAACGCTACTCGCTTCCTTTTGCTCCTGAGCCTCTCATCTTCCCATTCCCATATGATAATCATGATATACCCTTGCCATGGTGAATAAGGTAGTGAATATGGTCTGCCCACCCCTGCCATCCCCAATGGACACCCACCAATTCTTTATTTATTTCCAACCACTTTTACACTGCAACCCCTTGGGAATCCCACATAAAGTCTCTCTAACAATACAACATGCCTCAAGCACTTTACAAGCATCCTGGCTTTATATTAACCCATTATGCCTGTCCATCAGATCATTATGTTACGATAAATCTCATACCTATATAACAGGACCTTCACCCACAGTGGGCACCCAAGAAGAGGAAGAAATGCTCTGACCACTCCCTATCCCTTTCACTTGGTACCCTCCTCAAATTAATCTTCTTCCTTCTGATCTGCATTGGTACTATTGAAATAAATCATGGCCCCATTGAAAGTTTTTTATCCCCTGCTGATCTAACCTCCATAAATGGCCTAAGCTTCCTTCACTTCAATGCTTGCAGCCTTCTAAAAAAGTTCTCCTTAATACAGGCCTGGGTTGCACATACTCTACCTGACTTCCTGGTTATCTCTGAAACTTGGCTTAGACCTACAACAAGCGACAGTGATATAAATCTTCCCAATTATCAGCTCTTCAGATCAGATCGCCCTTCCAGGGTGGTGGGGCCATATACATAAGGACACCATCTCTGCATCCTGCCTCATCAATACATCCAAACCAAAGGAGTTTGAATGTTTGTCAATTAAAATATCCTTCAAATTTGTCTTCATTTAAATTGATTGGCTGCTACAGGCCCCCTCTGCAGGCCTCAAACTCCTATCTCACCTAGGATCAATACTCAATCTAGGCCCTGAAGATACCATCATCCTTGGTGATTTGAATTTAAACTGGCTATCTAATGTATCTGCACCACTGGTAACCTTCTGTGACACCATGGATTCACACAATTAATCAAAGATCCAACCAGGATTAACCTAAAAATTCTAGCAACAGCTCACTCCTGGATATTATGTTGGTAAACAAGCCTACTTATATTCACATGCAGGAGTACTACCGAGTGATGTAAGTGATCATTGTCCTATAGCTGGCATAAGATCTACATTCAAACCATCAATCCTGCAGAATTTGTCCTCAAAAGGTCAAAAAAGAATTCAACATCTCAGGATATCTCCATGATTTGTGCAATACAACATATTGGCAAGACTTTACCTTACAACCTCAGTTGAAACAGCTCTCCAGATCTTAAAGGACATCATCACTAATGCTCTCAATATTCATGCCAATCACCAGTATCAGAACTAAAGTAAGATCTTGTCCATGGTTCACTACTGACCTTAAATCAGCCTTGTTAGCCAGAGACAAACTTTGGAAAAAGGTAAGAAAAACAAGGATACCAGAGACTGGCTTCAATTCAGAAAAGCAAGAAATTCATGTACAAAACAAATAAGAATTGCAAAAGCTGTCTATTATAGAGCTGAATTAGATGCTTCTACAATAACCCATCCAGACTCTGGGGTACTATAAAGGAATTCTGGGCAAAACTCTACCCCTGCCTTAACCTCCAAACTGCTACTAAATGACACAGAAATTACGGCAAGCAAGAAATCCTAAACACCTTCAATGACCACTTCACCACAGCTGGCCTAGCATTTGACTCCTCACCTGCAAGTCTCTTGAGATCATCTTTGAACCTTCAATCCACTGTGGGACAAAGGCTACTTCAACATTCTCCTTCAACCCAATATCCTTGAAAGAAGTAGAAGACCTCTATCTAATTTAGATACTTCTAAGAGTGCAGGTACAGACTCCCTGGATCCCTACTTCCTTAAAATAGCATCACACGCCTTATCTGCCCCCCTCACTCATCTCTTCAATCTTTCCCTAGCTACTGGATCCATTCCCTCTACTTGGAAAACAGCTCAAGTAGTTCCACTACTTAAATCTGGTGATCCCACGGACCTCAACAATTACAGGCCCATTTCCATCCTACCGGTACTATCCAAGATGCTTCAAAAATTAGTAAACTCACAGTTAAGGGCCTATCTGGATAAAAACAACCTCCTAAATCCAGCACAATCGGGATTTAGATCAAGGCATAGCACCATCTCTGCCCTAGCCAAAGTAACTAATGACTGGCAGATTGCCTTGGACAAGAAGAATTGTACCTGTGCTGTGTTCCTGGACTTCAGTAAAGCATTTGACACAGTGGATCATGAATCATTACTCACCTCCTTAGCTCTCAAGGCCTGGATTCTCTCTCACTCCAGCTGGTTTAAGTGCTATCTATCTGATAGGTCACAATTAGTAAAAATGAAAATTACCTATCCACCTTAAAACCACTGCTAAGAGGTGTACCCATAAGGCTCTATTCTTGGCCCTATCCTCTTTGCCATTTATATTAATAATATCGATGCCAACCTCTCTCAATCTAACATTCATCTGTTTGTTGATGATACTGTATTATATGTCAGTAATCCCTCATTACCTAAAGCCTGTAAGCTGTTACAATCAGAATTCTCCATCCTGCAACACAATCTATTGGAAAAAACTACTTCTAAATGCCAAAAAACAAAAGCTATGCTTTTTGCCACAAAGAGTTGCTCTGCCATTACCCCATCACCCACCACCCTACAATTATTCACCTTACTTGAGAGAAGTTGGAATTTGTGGACAAGTTCAAATATCTTGGAGTCTGGATTGATAATAAGCTCGACTACTCTGTCCATATTGAAGAGCTACTAAAAAAGTTGAGACAAAGGCTTGGCCTATTTTACAGGATAAAACACTACCTTACCAGAGACTCCAAACAAAGATTAATCCAGGCATCATTCCTATCCCTCATTGACTATGCTGACTTTCTCTATGGCCATTGCTCACTCTCCCTCTTAAATAAGCTGGACACCCTGTATCATAGATCCATCAGATTTATTACTGACCTTCCCTCTAGCACTCATCATTGCTCTCTTTATATGGCAGTTAATTGGACATCACTACAACACAGAAGAAATAGGAATGCTGCAATCTGGATCTTCAAAGCTTTATCAGGCAAACTCCCCTCCTATATCACAGACTGTTTTACCCGAATTACTTCTAGGCCATACACCCTAAGGATCAGTAAACTCATCATGTTAAAGGTCCCCAATGCCTGTACCCGGTTTGGGAGGGCCGCTATCAGCTACTCCCTTGCAGTTACTTGGAACTCACTCCAAAATCTATGAATCTCAATACCCTCTTACCTTATCATCCTTCAAAAGATTATTCTCCACCATATTTCCAGAGTTCTGCAATTGCTTTCATAAGGCCTAATCTCCCATCCAACCTATATCCCCCCCCTTTCCAGATTCCATTATGTTAGTTCCCCTTCTATTATCCAGTCAGCTGCTATTTCTTATAAAAGCCATATAGGCTTACTATTTGTATACTATGCCTGCTATATCTATTCTCTCCTTTTCCTACAGGTTAAGTGATTTTACTGTACATTGTATATATGTAAATTGTTGTAAACTCTCATTCTATGTCATTGTACTGTTGTTCATGTTTTTCTTGTCTATGTAAAAATACTTGTACTCTAATTTGTATGACCACTCAGGTCCATCTTGTAAATGAGCTACGCTTAATGATGTTCGCCTGACTAAATAAAGATTTTGATTGATTGATTGATTGATTGATATGCTTCCCCAGCACACAGGTGGAGCATACAGCAAACATGCAGGACTTCCACAGGATTGCATGCATGCCTGGCCTGATTGAGGCCATTGACTGCACCCACATTGGCATCTACATGCCACCTGACCCTGAGGGCATGGCGTACATCAACAGGAAGGGGAGCCCAAGCATCAACAGCCAGGTTGGGGTGCATTAGCAATATCTGTGCCACACACCCTGGGAGTGCACACAACACATTCATCTGGCACAGCTCTGCATTGTACCACAGGTTCAAATGTGGGAACATCCCCATGGGCCACCTTGTGGGTGAGTATGGCACAGGCCAGGAGTGAGGGGCATTGCAGACCTAGGGATGGGGGAAGGCATAGTGTTCATGGTGGTGTGGGTGCCAGGGACAGGGCAAGGGGTGCAGAACAGCATAGCATAGGGCTACCCATGTCAATCTCCACACAGGTGACAGCGCGTACCAGCTGAGGCCCTGGCTGCACAACTTATACCGGCGACCATCGTCCCTAGCAGAGGAACGTTACAACGAGGCATACGCCAGCATGCGCAACATCATCGAGCACATCCTTGGCATGCTGAAGGCATGATTCAGGTGCATAGATAGGTCAGGTGGTGCCCTACAATACAGCCCCTTGAAAGCCTATGGCCTGTTCCTGGCCTGCTGCATACTGCACAGCATGGCCATTGACCGTGGGATAGCTGTCAAGGCTGAGGAGGGTGACAGTAGTTGGGACTATGGTGACATTGGGCTGGAGGGGGTGGTGCAGCCACCCCCTGGGTGGAGGGACCCCCCCCCGACTCATGCAGCAGGCACAATGCCACCACAACACAGTCACACAGGAATACTTTGGCAAATGCAGGTAGGTTGTGTGGCACACATGCATGGGCTACGCAGACCAGCACACCACACATGCAGGGACGTGCATGGTGAGAGGCATGCACAGAATGTGGCGCTAAGCAGGGATAGGGGAGGCAGAAGCACACACCTACACACAGCAACACACACACACACACACACACACACACTGCACAGGCATTTGCGTATACACACACACACACACACACACACACACACTGGAACGTGACATGGATCAGATGTATGTCACCGGTGCACAGGCAAAACTGGTGCTAGGCTGCCCTCATCACGCCCATGCCACATGTCCTAGCAGCCCTGGATGCACACACAGGCAGCATGCGTCACAACACACATGTGCTCCACCACATGTATGATGCACACACACCACCCATGTGCGCACAGGGCAGCAGCAGCTGACTTCAGGTAGGGCAGCACACAAGTCAGGCCAACCGCACAGTTCCACGGCTGCCACAGCCATTTTGGCAGCCACGCTGGGGCCAATCAGGAGCTGCAGGTTGCACATTGGCCATGGGGGGGTGTCTGACACCCTCCCAAGGGTAGATGTGTGAGACCGTGACCACGGTCTCAAGGGGGTATGTAGGCAGCCAAACAGACCAGCCCCAGGTGTGCCAGGGATGCCTACATCCGAGCCCAGTGTCCTTTGTGAAAGGGTCACCTGATGCCAGGTCCGTGGGGTGGACAGCATGCTGCAGGGGGGTCTCCTGTGCACGGCTGCACCCAGTGACAGCCAGCGACACAAAGCCATCTGCAATGGCACCGGCAATGTGGTCCACGGCCGCAGTTGTGGCCTCCTGCATGTGTTGCAGCCCCTCCAGGATCTGCGCAGTGCCCCTGGCCTGCTGCTCAGCTAGCTGGTGCACCTCCGCCCTCAGTGCACACACCCCAGTGGCGAGCAGCACTTGTTGCTCAGTGGATTCCCACAGCAGCTGGGTGTGCTCAGGCAGCCAGTCTGCATCCTGTGCCTCCTGGCTGGGATGCTGATTGGCTGTGGGTAACCAGCCATGCCATCCAGCCTCCCTCTCTGGTGGACGCTGCACAGTGGGGTCTACAGGGGGAAAGGGTACGGCAGACGCACTGGCAGCAGAACTTGTGTCTGGCTGCCCAGTGGCACCCGCAGCCCGCTGCTGCCACCCGTCTGTGTGCTGTATGTCACCCTGCACCTGTGCAGCTGTGGCAGCACCACCACCCACACCGGGAACAGAGATGGTGTCACACACCGCTGCACCTGCAGTGCTGGTAGGCAGCAGTGCAGCCGCAGTCATGGTGCTGGGCTCTGACACTGCCTGTGATGCGGGCAGGGGCGACTACCCCACAATGTCACCCACGCTATCCAGGATCAGTGTGTTGTCATCCTCGGAGTCAGACCCTGCACTGACCTGTGTCTCTGCACACAGCACACCAAGGCTGGCATCCTGCAGAAACACATCCAGGGCCTCATCCAACCCCAGGCCAAGGATACCCACAAGCACCATGGTGCTTAGCCATGGCCTGTCGGGGCTACGGATGCCAGTGGACATTGATGGACCATCCACAGTGGCTGTAGTTCTCTCCACAGGGGCCGTGCACACTGCCGGTACCCCATCCTCTGCATGGAGTTGTGCTGGTGCTGCAAGAGAAGAAGGGAGTGTCAGTGGTACATTGCCTTCATGTGCCCCCCCCATGTATGCCACTGCCGTATGTGGCCAGCACTGTGCCATGTGCAGGGATGTGCACATGCGCATATGGCATGCGAGACAGGGGCATGCCCAGGTACGCACCCTCCAGGCCAGTACCTGTGCGTGAGTAACATACATACCATGCAGTGATAGGCTGCCACCCATCTGGAAGCCCCCTCCAGGCACACCCTCCATCGAGATGCGGTGGATGGTGGCCACCACTACCTCCTCCTTTGGCGTCAGTGTGGGTGTGTTTGATGGCCCTCCACCAGTGGCACTATGGGACACTGTTATGGCTGTCACCTTCTCCTTGATGCACCCCCTATCAGTACCAACCTTCTTGTGGCACTTCTGTGCTGACCGCTGGTGTCTGCTGTGCTGGTTCATGTAGGTCGCTACCTCATCCCATTCGATGGCCCTGTCATGCGGTGTGCCCATGGCACCGCTCAACAGGGCCTCCCTGTCAAGGTATGTCTCAAACAGGGCATCAGTCTCCCCATTTGAAAAGTTAGGCATTAGCTTGAGAGCAGGCCCATACTCCTCGCCCTCCTCTTGTCTATACTGTACAGCTCATGCACATGTGTGACACTGTGCAGGGTCAGGACCTGTCACCTCTGGCTTGGGGACGTGACACCATGCAGGGGTGGGTCGTGGTATGGTGCACATGCCCAGACACACACTGTCACCCTGCATTGTGCATCCACATCGCACATCTTCTCAATGTGCAATTGCGTGCTTTTGCAATGCGCACATGCTACCACCACGTGTGTTTTCCACTGCAGAGGCCCAGAACTGCATTACAACTGCAAATGGTGTGAAAACTTTACCATTTGGTGCTCAGTTGGTTGGACGTCGAACTTGTGAACCTGGTGGCAGTGGTCCAGCCTTTTCTGGCCCAGCTCTATGGCCAGGTACCACTCCAGCAGGCATGGGGCAGGTGTGGCAGACCGTGACACAGGCCCTCAAGAGGCGCATGGGTGTGGCGTGGTTGGCAGAGCAGTGACACCACTGGTACGGGGATTTGCAGTGAAGGAGTCCTGATTTGCTGTGCCAGCTAGTTGAGGATGCAGCGTGGGGCTGTCCCACAGCTAGGTAGGTGTGTGCTGCTGGCATGCATGCCTATGTGCCCAAACATGGTCTTCTCTGTTTTGCGCAGTGTGCTTCGCCGCTAGGGTGGGACTGTCCCTGTGACCACAGTCTTCATGCATGTCCACGGCATGTGTGGTGAGTATGCTGGTGTGTTGGTCAGGGGCTGTGCTGGGTGTTGGCCATGCACAATGCGGGCCGTGGCAGGGAACCCTCTATGCATATGTACTCATGTCCTCTACTCTACGTGTCATCCACAGGGCCAGAGAACTGCAGGCAGGCCAGGGAGGCCACAGACAGTGTGAGGGCCTGGGATAGGCAACAGGACGGTGCTCGCTGGGGTCACAGAGGTGCAGGTGACAGTGGTCACTTTGGTGGTGCCTGTCACTGTGGGTGGGCAGAGGGTTCAGGGTATGGCCATGGTAGAACCAGCCATGTGTCAGGTTCGCTATGTGTGGTGCATGGTACATCTGTCATTCCACCATGGCATGTCTGTTAGCAGTGTGTGGCCAGCCATTGGGGGGCTGTGTGCCGGCCACTGCCTCGTGTGCTGCATCAGTGCTGCCACCCTGTGCCATGTGCCCATGTCCTTGTGCACATGGTGCCAGCAGGCTACACTGTCTGCCTGTCTGCACCTTTGGGGTGTGCTGTTTAGATTGCTTAGGTGGATGACATGCCACGGAAATGTTGTGTACCCCCTGTGGTGCTTTCCCCCACTGTTCACTGTGTGCCATGGGTGGGTGGTTGTCATTTGTGCAATGCACTGACTGCCTCTCTTGTCCCTTCCCCTAGGTGTACGTCAGCCTGCTGCCAGAAGGGCAGCCCTACTGTGTCCACAGGGCCTGACGACAGTGTTCACTCTACAGTGGAGGATCCTGCATGTGGCTGTGGGGATCTAGAGTGCACTGCAGGCCCTGGAGAGGTCCCTAGCCCATTGTTGAGGGGTCTAACTGTCATTGCCCCCTCCCCTCCCATTCCTTAGCATTTCCTCCTCCAACTGTACAGACCCCCCTCTCCCCATCCCCCTCTCCCTCACCCCCTCTCTTGCACCGTTTTATGGTTTTGTACCTCCTCTCTTGTATTATATAAATGCTTTTGTGGTACATATCTGTGTCTGTGTTTGATTTGCAGGTGGCATGTGGAGCCATGCTGTAGTTGTTTGTTCCCTGTTCCTGGGCTCACCATGGGTGCAGGGCGGGTCACTGATAATGCCATGATGGCTGTGGGGTCTGTGTTGGGTGTACTGCTGTATGCCTGGCCTTGGCATGTTTACCTGGGTGCACATGGGTAGAGCATGCTGGCCCATGGGGCCATTCGGGTACTGTTCTCCCACTATGGTGGTGGGGATGCCATGGTCAGGGTCTGGGTCCCCTTGGTGGCTTGGCCATCCCTGAGGTTGTTAGGCTTCCACCTTCCATGGCTGTTCTGCACAGGGGGGCCACCTGCGGCATTGTGCATGGTGGTGGTTCAGCACTGGTGTGAGGTGTGGGGGGCATGGGTGTCATTGTGCCAGGGGGCTGGGGGAGTCACTGTGTCCAGGGCATGGTCTGTGTGGTTCTCCTGTGCCCCTTCCCCTGTGCTGCCTTGGTTCTGTGTTTTTCCTTCTGGCCGTTGCTCCTGCCCTGCTCACTGGTGTTGTGCTCCGGTCTGCTCCGCGCATCCCTGGTTGCACTGGTGCATCCTTGGTTGCACCATGGTGCATCTTTGCCATATTCAACCTACTTGCACATGACATTTTTGGGTGATGTATCTTCTAAATATGGCTCCGGGTGCAACATGGCACATTTGACTTGCACTGCACAGGTCATGAACTGGGGTTTGGCACATTTCTAAATATCCAGGCCCCTGTGTCCATGCAGCTGTCCTTAGTAATAAAGAAATAAGAGCGACAATTACAAAGAAAGTGTAAAATATATGATAAATGTCTAATTATTGTATTTAAGGGATATTAATAAAATGTTAAAAGGATACTGATAAAACTGGGTTGTTTTCCTCTTCTTTTAAAACAAATATGTTAACTCCTCAAAATCCTGTAACTGTATGTAATACAGATGATATTATTGTGTGTATTTATTGTTTTATATACATTTTGACAATGGGCACCTATGAAAATAGTCAAAAACAAAAACCTGCTCCACAGTAACCTCTGTGCTACAGCTAAATACTAATGTACAAACAAAAAGCTGAGCACCAGAAAGGTCGCTTAAAAATAATTTATTACAACATATAAGTACTCACTACAAAAAGCAGCAGCAGCAACAAACAGCAACACAGTAGCAGGAGAGGAGAAAAGCATCTCTAATCAGTTTCGCCCGTAAGGCTTCCTCAGAGAAGATGGCTTGTAACTAAATTAATCCTTAGGTCACAGCAAGGGGATTAAGGGGACTGCTGCTGATCCCTTTCTAGGGTCAGCTCATATTGTCCTGGCTTAACTAGAATTAGAAATGGTAAGGAGCTGGTTCAAGAATGCAGCTAATCCCTTTCTAGGGTCAGCTCATATTTGTACTGAGCACTGAAAAGCAGGAGGGGGTGAAGTGAAGCAAAGGAAATGAGTGAATTCCTGTACACATCAATAATTGGATTGCATAGGAATATATATTAATCTAGGGGTTAGAGAATTGGGGCTTACTGTAAATATCCTTAGCAGGGATATATACAAGTAATTCAAATCTTGGGTTTGGTGGAGCCAGGGATGGGAGTATGTGGATGAATAGGAGTTTGTACAGGCATCGGGCTAGTGGGTGGTGGGCGGTGTGCTGTAACTGTTGTGGTGCAGCAACCTTCCTGGGGATGATTTGGAGTACAGGGGGCTGTCCAGTGTGTAGAAGCCCAGAGCAGCCAAGAACAGAAGTTAGACAGCTCAGATGGGAGCTGGAAAGGATGGAATAGAAGGGCAGGGGAACAGAGCAGTAGGGAGAAAGATGAAGGGTAGGCATCCTTGGGAGCGAGGGTCTTAGAAAGGAGAAAGAAACAGGCAGGCTCACCCAAGATGCGGGGTTTCCTCTTTCTTAAAGAGCCATGGAGTACAGGATTGAGCAATGCCAAGTAGGAAGGGGTAGGACTGCAGGAGTTTAAACAGCTGTGGGACATATTGAAGGGTAGACTTTAAATAATAGATTTGACCCACTGTCTGGTAAGCTAGAGAGGTAAACAGAAGGTAATGTAGGAAGACAGGTTAAGATAATGAGGTCGGGGTAGTAGAGTAGGATAGTGAGAATATGACTCTTTAGGATAGTAAAGGTGGTCATGGAAGAAAAAAATAGGCAAAGAGAAGTGAAGGGTGGTGAGGGAGACTATATGGTAGGGGAAAGGGAATGTAAGACAGAGGCTAACACGATTAACCAAAATGAGAAGGGCGTAGATGGTAATTTTGACACCATGGTGGCACCCAAACATAAAAAAGAGATCACATTTAAAAAAGACATATGGATAATAGTAGTAGGGGACTCTGTGGTTGGGGGCAGATGGGAGGAGTTAGCAGTGGGTGAAGAAATGCATGTAAAGAGGGAAGTGAGAAGCCTTCCTGGTGCTTCAGCCTACAGGGACATAGAATAAATAGGGAAGATGGTGGATAGGGCAAATGGTGAGTTAAGGTTATTGGTTTCACCTGGAAACCAATGATCTGGCAAACCAGTCAGTTGAAACAGTGAAGATTAGCTTTCAGAATCTGGGGGACTGATTGGCAGTGCACTGTTCACATAGTTCCTTCCTGTGTGAGGCAGGATGGGGAAAGAGACCAAAATCAGAGAGAAAGTAATAATTTAGTTTAATAAGATGCTTATGGGGTGGTGTCAGGATAAGGGGTTTCACTTTGCAGGTGATTGGGGAGACTTCTGGGAAAGGAGGCTTTTCAGGGAAGATGGACTATACCTGACTAGTGAAGGGGTTAGTGCACTAGAGCAGAAGTCTGACGTCTACATTAGACATTTAAACTGACTGCAGAGGAGTCTAAGGCTAGGGGAACCATCATGGATGATGAGAAGAAGGGAAACCTAGCTAGTATTCCCTCACATCTGGGGGCTGGAAATAAAAAGACAAGGCAGTAGCACACAGCTCAGACCCAAACTGAAGTAAGGCATGAAATAATAGAAATGGGGTTCAAAATGCTTACTGCAAGTACCACAGAAAAAAAAGGAGCCAGGGAGCTGCAAAGGAGGACTTCCAATATGTAACAAAAAGAGCTCAGACAAGATTTGGAAAGGGTCTGTTTCAATGCTAGGAGACTAAGTAACAAAATTAGTGAGCCACAGGCAATGATGGTGTAACCCCTAGATGGCGCTATCCCAGGGGCTACTACCCCTGCCTGATTTGCCACTAACAGGTTGAGGGGCCTGGATCCAATGGCGGGTGCCTCCACCCAGAGGTCAGGGTTTGCAATAGTTAAACTTACTTGGTCACAGCCCTCTGGGACACTGCAACCCCCCTTTCTTCCCACTAGTGGCCCACACAATATATCAGAATTACCTTCACCATATACACTTACCCCAGGACTAGTTCCCACTGGGACCTCCTGTGGAATAAGATACGGTGTAACAATCACAGTACAGTACTTTAACATAGACAAATACCTCAGGCAGCATAATCTCTGCAAAACAAGCAGTTCTGATTTATTTAGGGGATATAACAAGGACAGGGGAAATCAGGTTAATTAGCTTATCACTTTACTATCTACCTATGGCTCTGTGCAGGCCTATCCCTACCAGTTACTGTCCCTGGTTACCCAAGCCCCAGTGGCTAGTCCAAACCGTGGCAGCTGGTGGGGCCTTTCACCACAGAAAAGGAAAATTAAACAGTCAACAGTACAGTAATTCCATTTGGTTTATTGACATGGCAATTCAACAGGGAGCAACCCTGAATTAGTACTCACGACCTCCAAACAAGATAGGGTCCTTCAACGTCAGCAGGGCTACTTTTCAGCTCCACGGACTCTTCACACATTTATATGGTAAAAAAAAAGAAAAGTACTATACCAAGCAGGCTGCTTCTCTATCCCGATGCGATTACTGCACAATACCGAGGAGAACACACAACGAATTCAGTTCCTGACAGACCGAGTGCAATTCAACAGACTTCTTCAGTCTTCTACAGGGTGAGCCTGGTTTCTACTTTCTAGAGATCCTTTGATTCTTTTCACAGGACGGATTCAGTCCTAACAAGCAGTTACACAAGCTGCAGACCGGAACTCTGGGCCTTGCACACGTTTTTGACTGAAACTGTGCACTGAAGGAGCACAGGGTTTCTTTCCCCTTTCACTCTCCAGATCTCAAACTGAAACTCCAACAGACAAAACCAGGCACTTCCTTTGAGTTCCTCCCAGTTCTTGACTGGATTGGCTGTCACTCACAATGAACTGCTGCTGTTGGTCCAAAGGCACCGAGTCTAAACTACATCTCCAGAGTCACTGCCCATACAATCCTCTTGTGGCTGGCTCAGATTATGAGTCCAAGTTCTGATTCGTCCAAGGCACCATTTTAGAGCTAGCTTACCCCACATTGATTGGTCCAGTTCAGCAGTTCAAAACCAGAATGGGGAACTAGGCAAACACAGTTCTGACTGCAAAGAAAGCAAGTAAGACAAACTGTATTTTCATTTACTCTAAATTATTTCTGGCAAACAGTTACATCTTTCAGATAGGTTCCCTTTGTACTCCTAGTGACTGCAAAAATGGAGTGAATTGGCAGCAGTTCGAGTGGTACTCAAACAGAGAAACACAAGTCCCCCATATAACTAATTATGTCTGCAAGCAGACAGCTCTTAAAGAGACAGTACCAGAGGGCTCTAAAACACTCACTGATAAATAGCTTAAATGCCAAACACCATTCAGGCTGGAGCATTCAAGCAAGCTCCTGAAGTCTTTGGGGAACCCCCATTGCAGAGGGTTACACCCTTCCACCAACTGGAAAGCTTGGCGATCGCGTCAAGCAAGTACCCCATAAGTTTTAACTGCAACCATATACATTTGCATTAGGCTCACACATGTAATCATCAGTCAATATATCATTTACCAAAACACATTTCTGAAACATTGCAGTCGTCACCCTTTACATAGTATTACACATTGTACCATAACTCAAGTTATTACCTCTTGCTTTACTGAAACCTGAAGAGGGAGACCCTTCCTATCAGTTACCTTGGGGCTGGACGGGCAAGGGCACCATACTGCAGAGGGCAACACAAGTAACTTGAGTTAGCACTGACGCTCAGTTTGAGCAATGAGCTCGGGGACACACACTCCTTTATGGACAACATTGAAGGCAGATCCACTGGCCGGCCAGGGAATCATAACTGAGGTGCACCACAGGCTTTACAGCTCTACCAGTCTTTCTATGGGGAACTGTTACAGTCTCTGCACTCTGAGCTCTCATTTTCAGCATTGTCCTCACTTGTCAGGGAGTCTCCATGGGGAGAAGAGGCTGAACCTGGGGCAATTTCAGCTCCAGGAGTTACAGTTTCTGAGTCCACAACATTTGGCTCGCATGGAGCTTTCGGACACTGGCAGTGGACTGTCAGGGGCACTCAAAATACTCTTCTTGTTCGGGTGTATCACCAGTCTGCCCCAATCTGTCATTTTCCTCCTAAGCTCAAACAGTTCAACCATACACTGTGATTCCATTTCATCTGATCTGATTAACACTTCACTTTCTGGGAGCATTGGCTCCAGGGATGAAGCTGGGGCTTAGACAGTCCAGAAGGCCTAAGCTTTGTCTCCAGTATTGACTAGGGATGGCCTCAAACAATTGACTCAGTTCGTAAGAAGGATAGTATTCAAAGTCACTCTCACTTTCTTCTGATATGGACTGACAGTCATGCTCAACTGGGGCTTGTGCGGGGGAACACTAACTCTGCTTCTGTAGGTGCAGACTTCCTTGATCTTTTCTTAGCAGCAACTCTGATCACTGGTCAGAGGGGCATCTTCTGGGGCTCAGACTCAATCAGGTTTGTCCAATGGGCGATAAATGAGTTCTATGCATTGTTTTTACATCTTTTAGATTGTTCTCAGGCCTTACTTTGTACACTGGCAGATCATCTAGATTGCCCACACAATGTGAGGAGATGGTGCCATCTGTCCAGCAATCTTGTGTTTGCCATGCAGTCCCAGATTTCTTAGCAATACCCGATCTCCTCCTGGAGTTCCTGTGCTTTCACCTTTTATCATACCGTTCTTTGTTGGCCAGATTTCTTTTGGCAGCCATGGTTTGAGCCAGTTGGTAGCCATGAGTTAGCTAGACCTTTAACTTTTACACATACTGTAAATAGTTGTCAGCTTGAACCCCATCAGGAGAGACCCCAAAACACACATCTACTGGTAGTCAAGCTTCTCTTCAAACATCAGGTGGTGAGGAGGAGCAGTGGCATCACTTTTGGTGCAGTTATAAGCATGTACCAGGGTGCTAATTTGTTGCTCCATCTAGTCTTGTCCTTTGGGTGCAGGAGTGCCTAGCATATCAGCAAAGTCGCGGTTGAAACGTTCAGGCTGTGGGTCCCCTGGGGTGGTAAGGAGTGGTTCTGGACTTTCTCACTCCCCACAGGAAAGCATCTCTTTGATCAGGCGACTCTCAAAGTCTCTCCCTTGATCAGAATGGATTCTTTGTGGAGCCCCATAGTGAACAAAAAGTTTTCTAAGTACTTGGCTACAGTGGATGCTTTCTGGTCTTTGGTGGGAAAGCTTGGGCATATCTCGTGAAATGGTCAGTGACCACCAGCACATTATTGATACTTCTTTGATCTGACTCCAAACTCAGAAAATCAATACAGACCAGCTCCATGGGTGCACTGGTGGTTATGTTAACAGGGGGCAGCCCTCTGAAGACAAGCTTTCCTCTGTAGCTTAGCGACTACAAGTTTGAATGTGTTGCTCCATCAGCCCCCATCTTAGGCCAATAGAATCTGGATCTCACCAAGTCAAGTGTTCTGTCTATACCAAGGTGCCCCATGTGGTTGTGCAAGGACCTCAATACTGAGTCTCGAAGGCAGTGGGCAGCACCAGTTGTTGTTTGTCTACCCAGTACCCTCTGTCTACTGTTTCTCTGTATAACAGTTTGATTGATCAGTTTCAACTTAGGACCTTCTTTGTATAACAGTGCAGTTCTCAAATCAGTGGGCGTAATTTGGACACATCTTTTCCTGCATAGAGGCTTCAAAGCTGATTTGATCATAGGATCGTGAGATTGAGCCCGCGAATACTGTCATTGTCCAGCTGAGGCAGTGCACCAATGTCTATTGCAGAAAAGTGGCAATAAGCAGCAGGTATGCAATTCTCAGAGGGTCCCAAGCAATCCACCATGCAGTCACTGCGTCCGTGGACATTGTTCCTCCTGTCAAACTTCCGGCAGAGTGCCCGAATGTCAGGTTCTGCCAATGGACCCAATCATTCTGGGAACAGGCCTCCGGGAGAGAGCATCAGCATCTATGTGGTTCAGACCTGCTCGGTATTAGGAGCATAGTCATATGTAGATAATGCAAAAGCCACCTGGACCAGTGGCATCAACAGCTGAGGTCTGCACATAGGTCAAGGATTATTGTCAGTTTTACTAGTATTTTAGCCCCATACAAGTACTCATGGAATTGGTCAACAATAGCCCACTTCAAAGCTAGGAACTCTAACTTATGTACAGGATAGTTCTTTTCGGATGGGGTCAGAGCTTCTACTGGCAAAAGGCCACTGGTCTCAGGCCATTCGTTGCTCTTGGTACAACACAGCCCCCAACCCTTGCAAGCTAGCATCAGTGTGCAGGGCGTAAGGTTTTCTTGGATCGGCATAGGCCAGCACTGGAGCATGGGTAGAGTCGATATATGATCTCATGAAAGCAGTCTCACAATCAGGGGTCAGCGGGCCCCAAATACTTCACTGGATGAAAATACCTCTTTCAGTCTTGAGGGACGCTGACTTTTGGTATTTTTGTGGGTTGGGGATACCCTTGAGTAAGGTTAAGTAAAGGGCAGATCACTCTTGAATAGTCCTTGATGAAATGCCGATAATAACCACAGAATCACGGAATCTTTGCAGTTCTTTTTAGATTTTGGGCTGTGCCAGGTGGTCAAGCCTCAACTTTACTTAGGTTAGGTCTCTATTCCTCGGATTGGATACTATGTGTCCCATACTTTACTGATGTTTGAAAATTGACACTTATCAATGGACAGTTTGTTAAAAAGTCCTCCAGTCGGTCCAATACCTTAAATAATCTGCCAACAGATAATCAGCTTAGAAATATCAGGGACATGGGAGGTACATCCAACAGAAGGTTGGGAGTATACAGCAAGAACAGCATCAAATGGGAGAGAAGCAGTAGAGTACTAAGGAGAACATGGGTAAGTAGAGGCCCAGCCTAGGTGCCTGTAGAGAGAGGGAGGTAGGCACTGGCATGGGTGAGTGAGGGATTAAGAGAGATGATGCTGCTCCAACTGGTATATACATATATGTGCATATGTGTGTGTATATATGTGTATGTGTATACTGTATATGTGTGTATGTATATGTGTGTGTGTATGTGTGTGTGTGTGTGTGTGTGTACATATCACACACACACACACCACACACATATCATTTTATTTTAATTTCAACTTGCAGTTAGGTTTCATTTCAGCATTTTGCCTTTTATTGACTATGCTCTTTAAAACACAAGGACACTTGCAATAAAAGTTGTAAGCTCATCTTACATATATTAGGAAAAATAGTATCCCAAGGCTTTTCTCTCAGTAGAATGCTTCTTTGAAACTTACTGAGACAGTTTAAAATTTATGTGAAAGAGCTCTCTACTTGATGATAATTCTTGATAAACTTTGCCCTTCAGGGGCTTCTCAGCTAAAAGCATACTAGAGTTAATTAGCTTATCTGAAGTAATCTTCTGTTATGTTTCAAAAGTACCGTAAATCATTGCACACACACACACACACACACACACATTGGAACAGATGACCAAGCATGTAATTTGAGACTGCTCTGCAGTTAGGTGCTGTTATCTGTCTTGCAGTAGCTCTACAAATGCTGCTTACCAAGTTGGATTGAAAAGAAAAAGTGTTTCCTGTAGTCACTGAAGAACTACAAGGCTACCAAAAGAACTAGTATTAATCTATTTGACTGAGCTCTGCACAGATTTTAGTCTGCAGTTCTGCAAGGGTTAAATTGAAGGGCTGTAAAGTAGTGGAAGGATCATTTGAAAACTCCAAAGGAAGCGTTGTACGGTCTGAATCCTGTAGCTCATTTTTAGAGTTGACACAATAGGGCTGCAGGCTCCTCCTACCTGTAGCCCTAACAAATTTGATGTTACAACAGCTGGGAGATCGTGACTTCAGTACAGAGTTTGAACTAGTAATATACATTTGAAAAAAACAACAACATGAAATTCTATCACAGCATACTTCTGCAGACTGCCATTTATAATTTATTTATTTATTTGGATTTTGTTAACCTGGTAGGCCCATTGAGCCTAGAAGTCCCCGTTTCAGGGGCAACCCAGAGTTAATTACATACAGTAGTCAAATACAAATACAGGCAACAGTACATGGTAAATATGATTCAACCAATAACAGTAAATTAGCTGTTAGACAGTGATTTGAGAACACATTACAATTGTTACAGGGTCAAAGTCAAGGAACGCAGTACAACACTGATAGGAGAATAAATTACAGTAGTTGCACAAGTTAAGGCACACAAACCATACTAAAATATAAAGACATTTGTAGGTTCACTGATAGGTCCCTGAGAAGAAACTGCATTACTACAGTGAGTCATTTTTAAGTTTGCCATGCACGCATGCACAACAAACTTCTTGCTGTAAGAGTGGCTTTTGAATGGTGTTACACTGTTTGTCCAATGCAGAGTGATCTGCAAGGGGGCAAGACAGTGCCACACCAATCATCAAACAGGCTGATTGTGATGCTGTTTTTGTTTGATGGGTGGAAACTTTGTCTACTTCTAAAGAAAAGCTGAACCAATCATATGGTGACTTTTTCCTTTGCTGTGCGGGACTCCACCCAGCAAACAGCTGATCAGTGTTCTGATCAGCCTGCCTGACATTACCCACTTCCAGTGTCATTACCCACTTTCAGTTTTGTACTGTATATCACTCGCTGCCATCCCCAATGATGAAAATTGTAAGAGAGATGGACATTAAAAGGTTTTTAATCTAAAGAGTGAGTGATTCTCCACAATCGAGTTAGAGTCGAAATTAAGACAAAAGCAAGCCTAGTCAATGTTTCATGTCATTCAGGTAGCCTGCAGCTCAGCATCTGAGCTTTTATTTAGCTTGATATGATTTTTCTGGTGAAATTTGAAATAAATATATCCCCCCCCAAAGAGCCCGTCCTGTAGGCTAACATCTAACTTGCGCTGCCATGATGATGGCATTGGCTGTTAGTCGAGAGGCTTCCCACCATGTTTGTCATAGCTGTCTTGACTTTTTTGAGCATGATCCTGGCCACACTCTGAAGTGACTCCCTTTTCTCAGTTGCCAGACTGAGTGCAAGTAATGCAGAAAGCCCTGCAAGCGTGACCTTCCACAACATTCACTTTTGTACTCTCCCTCTCACTCTCTCTGTCTCTCTTAGAAAGTGTGGGACACTGGGGATCCCTCTCCCAGTGTCACAAATCATGTATTCCTCTCCTCCACAGCAGTGTGTGACACTGGGGAGCCCACTCTGTGTTCCCAGTGATGTCCCCCCCAGCAGCATGGGACACTTCCGGTGTCTCCAGTGATGTTCCTCCTTCCCCTTGCAATATGGGAGACTGGGGAGCCCACTACCAGTGTCCCCAAGTGTGTATTTCCCCCTGCCAGTAGTGTGTTATACTGGGGAGCCCACTTCCAGTGTCCCGAAATGTGTACTGTAAAACCCGTAAAAAACCAAAACAGTCCCTACAATGTCTTTTTTTTGCCCTGCAAAAAAGAACATGGGCCCTTATCATCCCCACTGTATCCCCCACCATCCCAACTCTCCCACTGAGTACTCACCACCCCACTTGCCCTACACTTACCACTGGAGGTCATCCGCTGTCATCTTCTATGGACTGGGACATGTCTGCACTTTTCTAAGCCAAACTGCAAACTGACAATCAAGGTAAGTGTTGTATAATGTTATTTCAACTGTGTTTTTAAATTATGTTTATATTTTATCCATTTGTTGGTATTTTTTCATCAAATTTTCAACATCGGGTTTTTGGGACCCCACCTTATGAATACTGTCACTTTCATTTCGTTAATCAGGCTGGGAAGGTGATTTTGTAGTCACTGCATGAAGAAATCACCTTTCAGGATCGATTAATGAAATGACAGTGCCAGTGTTCATGAGGTAAAGGTCTAAAAAGCCCATGTTGAAAATTTAGTGAACAATTCTAAAATAAGCTGAGTTATGTGCCGTAGTTGAAATGTTTCTATGCACATGTGTAGCTTTGGTAACTTTCCGTATTTTCCACCAAATTTTCAACATAGCCATTTTTCACAACACCTCATAAACAGTACAGCTGCCATTTTTCACATCCTGCCCAAAACATGTATTTGCACGTGTGATGTGGTATGGCATTTTGCCACAGATTTGAAAATGTTGACTTTTGTGGTTCATGAGGTAGGCTGATAAGAAGACTGTGTTCAAAATTTGGTGTCAAAATATGAAAAAATGCCAAACCTATGACCATTCTTTGTAATTTCAATCTGCCTGCCCGTAAGTGTGTGCATTTTAATTATTTTGATCCTAGATTTATAACATAGCTTTCTAATTACCCAACCTCATGTATGTCACAGCTGTCATTTTTCAAATCATCTTCAAAATGTGTGTTCACACCTGTGGCACGAAATGGTATTGTTGTTGTGCACAGTTGTGTGTTGGCTGGGATTTGAAAAATTTCTGTACTGGCTACATGTGCTGGGGTAATAAGATGGCTATGTGATAATTTGGTGATGCATCTACAGGGGGATAGGAGAGCAGGATCTGAAGGACCCTGTACTCCCACAGTAAAACAAGAAAAATTGTGCAGCATGGGCTTCCACTGTGATATTACAACAGTTATAGAGTGTGGGAGTGCAGGGCCTGAAGGCACCTGCACTCCCACAGCCAAATAAGTATACTAGTAAACTATAAGAAAAAGTAAGGAAATTCATTGCAAAAAAACTTCATTAATGCATCAGTTAGGGTGTTACTAAAGTAAAAAAAGTAGGGAAATATAGTGTTAGGTTTTCAAACCCTAATGCCTCACCCCACCCTGCAGACACCAAAAACATTGGAGGATGTGCCTTGGGGTCATCAGTCCTAATGCTAACCTCTTTCCATAAGTAAATAAGCTGAGATGGGTAGAGTATAGGAGAATGGGGCCAGCATTAGGGCTGATGATTCCAAGGTACCCCCCCATGCCTGTCAGTGTCTGTAGGGTGGGGGTGGGGCATTAGGCTTGTAAGTCTAGCGCCATATTTCCTTCTTTTGTTGCTGTAGTAACACCCTAACTAATGCTAAGCCAGGAGTTTTCTGGCAACTTTAGTCTATCCCCACCTGGTACAATAGCAATACCAATGGTGAACCTTTGCCATTGACAAATGTTTGTTTTTTCCTGCTACAATGGCCAATGATAACAGAATGACATGCTGTCAACTCACATACCGATCATACTAATTAGTGTATGGGGCAGTACATCACTATCATTGTAGTCCAATAGGGTGACTGATGGGATTTTACTATTTCATTCTTTAATAGGAGGGGATCTTTCAGGGCTGGGCTGCAGCTCTTGTGCCACTGTTGGAGGTACCCAAGGACAGTCCTGGGTGAAATTTTTATTACACCTGTGAAAATAAATGATACTGCCAATTCTGCATTCTCTCAGTTTCTGCTAAGTTGCATCAGTCTCCAGACTGGACTACTGTAACTACCTTTACCTAGGGCTTCCAGGGGTTGATATCCACTGCTTGCAGCAGGTGTAGCATGCTGCGGCTTGGCTGTTGACAGGGGCTCCTCGTTCGAGTCACGTCACTCCTGTGCTGCACAAACTGCACTGGCTGCCAGTTCAGTGGCAGATTACCTTCAAGGTCAGTTTTCTGACCTATAAAGCCCTGCACGGACAGGGTCTGGGCTATCTTCAAGAGCTCCCGAACCCTTACTGTCCTGGCCATCCACTCCACTCAGCTGATGAGGGGTTATTAGAGATTCCCAGGGTGTGGTTGAAAACATCTAGCTCTCGTGCCTTTATGTTCGCAGCCCCAACCCTGTGAAATTCTCTACCTCATCAGATTCAAGAGTGCTGGACTGTGGGGAGCTCTAAGACAGCTTTGAAGATTTACTTGTTCTGCCAGGTTTTCGGGGATCTTATATAATATCCTGCTTCCATCTATCTTTTATTGATTGAATTTTAATTGTTTGTTGTTTTATTTGTTTTAACTATTTTAAAGATTTGTATAGCGCTTTGGTTTTGGATATTGTGCTTGATAACAAAGTTTATTATTATTATAATTATTAATAACATAATTTCAGTTTCTTGCTTTTCCCCAAATTATGCATTTGTTCTCCCAGAGTGTGCTTGTTTTAAAATGTGAGTTCTTAAACATGTACAATGTCAGCAAATAGCACCATATTCATCATACTGGCATTTTAAAAAATGTAAGTTCTTAAAAATGTGCAATTAAATAATGCCACTGGCTGATCAAAAAAAAAAAAAAGAAAAACAATGTTTTGTTTTTAATATAAGCTGCTAGTACAATTTATTCTGGCACTGGTGCTATAATATAGTATATTCCATGCTGATACTTTGGACCTGTGAATGACAGCTCTACACATGCACAAACCTGATGTGCAAAATACAGGATCTCCATACTGATGGCACACTTTTGGTACTACTGGCTAATCACAAAAATGTCATGGTATTTTTTTAGAATACAGCTGCTAACAATTTCCCTGTACAATTTCAGCTGATGCTACTGCTGTACAACAAAATGTAATACTGAGTCATGCCTATTGCAGCTAGAGATGCAGCAAATTAAAATTTCGAAGGCGAAGTGCCAGTGAAGTGGCCAAATTCGCCTGGTGGAGTAATTTGCTAAATTTTCCTGCATGAGGTGGAATTTCTCCTAAGTGAAATTTTGCCTTTTGTGGGCAAAATTCTGCCTTCTGCGGGCAAAATTTCAACACTGAAGGTGGCATTTTGCCATGGAAGGTGAAATTTCACTGCGGAAGGTGAAATTTCACCATTACGCAGGCGAAATTTCATCACTCCGCCAGATGAAATTTCACATTTCACGATGCAAAATGGGTGGAATTTCGTGGATTACTCCACGAAGTCAATTTTGCTAATTTCACCCACCACTAATTACAGGACTGCATCTGAACTTCACCATGAATGATGCCAGGCCACCATAAGTCACCAAGATTTTTGACATAAACAGTACTGGTAAGCAGGAAATAAAATTCTCAGCACTCACTGACTTCCCATGAAATGGATCACCGTAAAAAATAAGGCAGTAGGCAGATCTCAAGCAATGGTTTAATTTTATTGAGGAGGGTCAGGGAGATGCAGAGAGGGAACGGCAGAGCTAAAGATGGGGATATAAGGAGGATTGGTGGGAGGTGGGTGGAGAAGCAGTAGGAGGATGGAGGGATCAGGGAAGGAGGAAGGAGGAAGGAGTTGAGACATAAAGCAAGGAAGCAAGATGGTATCCACACTAGGTTGCTGTCTGCAGGGTATCTGAATATAGCCTGGATTATTCTTTCTTGGTCCTTTCTTTTTCGCTTTTCTTTTCATTTTATACACAAGGGAGTGAATTTGGTGTTGTTCATTGGCTACTGAGACAGTTTCTGTCCAGAGTCACAGAGTCAGACACATTTTAATTTTTAGAGGCAGGCATGAGGAGTGGGGCTAAAGGGATAGTGAGGGACTTGGCAGTCATTTAGACATAAGGAGCCAGTTTTTTTTTGTTTTAAGCACATGGGAAATAGAGTGTCTTACCAGTTCTGGGACATTTTTGAAGAAGAGGAGGTTAAGAGCTGACCTGCAGTAACCATCGGGATATTGAGAGTGTTTTTGAGAATCCAGACCTGGACTGGCTGAACTGTTTTCTTGGAAACTTGTTTATCTTCTGCCACTGGCCAGTGCTGCTGAGTGGTCCAGTTTTCATTGCAGAACTTCCAGAATCCACCTCAACATCCAACTGAGGACTGTGGGCGAGTATCGGGGAATTTTCCTGTTTGCCCACTACTGTTGGAAAGCCACATAAGGCAGTGAAGGTTTTCATATTCCAGAGGAGCCTGTTCATGACTGGACCTGCATTCGGGGCATCTAGCTAGTCTATAGCATTAAGGAGGAACTGTTGTGCCAGGACCTGGTGAAAGGTTCTTGTTTGGATGTTCCTATCTTTGGCCGAGATTATGGACTTGTACTACCATCTGCTGTGGGAACTCTGGGTGCTAGTGAGAGGAGTGCCTGGCTAGTTCCTTGGACCTTGGCTCAGTGAGTGTTGGCCTTCTTCACCTGGGGACAGAAGAGGGAGATGTGTTCAAGAAAGTGGTTCTGTTTCTCTTCTGTTTTAACTGTGATATTTGAATAGTTTGTACTTTAAATTAGTGCTGTGAGTTACAACTGTTTAAATTAGTACTTTGAGTTACAACTGTTACTTGAGCTGTGATATTGTAACTATTGGTGGCTTATGTGCTGGTATGGGAACAGTTGTTGGCAGTGGTAAAGCCCTCTCACCCACTCTGTGTTGCAGGCTTTCTTAAATACTGAAAAGCCACTGGGGGTTGGGCTTGAAGGCTGTGAGGGAGGAGTTTGGGGAGATGCACACTGCCCCTGTGAACTAACTCTTGAAGCTAATAGTCAGGTGGTAAAAGTTCAGACACGGAGTGTAAGTGGGTGCAGATAAAAAGGTTTACCAAGCCCACAGGGTGTCTCACAAGGATTGTTACAATATAAAAACTAGCCTTGTTATGTGATATCATATTTGGATTTTATATATTCTAAGGTGATAAAGTATTACTAAGCTACAGATCTAGCATACTCGGGGCTGTGATACTTATTTAGGGTTCATAAGAGCTGTAATACACGGAGGGGATTGTACTAATGTGTTACTGTATTAATGTAGTACAATGAGGGGATTTTATTAATATGTTACTGAGTAAAGACCTTCAAATTAGGACCAAGGGGTTAAAGGACTGATATCAGACTAGTAATAAAGCATATAAGTACGAGAGTAAGGACTGGGGGACAGGTGTGGGGATACACTTAAGTCGAACACAAATAATGGGGACTACTGTAGGTGCGAAGGGCTGCATTGGGGGGAACGCAAGGGATGGTGGAAGCAGACAGCTATGGATAAGGGTAGGTTGAGGCTGCAGAATAGAGAGTGGAATGATGGGTGCCATGGAGGGAGGGAGGGCGGCAAGCACAGGGAGGAACAGTGAGTTGCAATGGATGTGGGGCAGCTGTTTGGATCAATTTATTATGGAAACTGGGAGGCTGTCCAGTTTGCTACAGGCTAAGGAAACTGGAGGATAAAGTAAGGGATTTATGGAGGGAACTAAGGAGAGTGAGGGAGCGGGAGCTGAGGCTGGAGTGACCCCGCTAAGGAGGGTCGGGACGATGCAGAGAGGGGAATGGCAGAGCTAAAGATGGGGATATAAGGAGGATGGGGGGAGGTGGGTGGAGATGCAGTGGGAGGAGGGAGAGAGGGATCAGGGAAGGAGGAAGGAGTTGATGGGCACCATTGCAGAGTTATCAGGCAATATGTCTGCAGTGTTGGCAGAGGAAAGAGAGGTATCGGAGCTGTGAGAGAGGAGAAGGAAGAGGGATAGGGAAGGTACAAGAGGCAGGATTTACAATGGGAAACAGATGGGAGAGGAAAGGTAGGGTAGAGGAGGAGGGAGAGACAGTAACAGGAGGGGAGGCAGCAGGGTGGAATGATGCAAAGAACATGAAAGGTGCAGATGAGGGATGTAAGGAGGGAGGTAGCGGGGTTCTGGGGGGAGTGGACAGGGATCACAGTGGAATGTGGGTTCAGGATCAGAATGATGGTTGAGGTGTTGGTGCTGAGGGACTCCATATTGAAGGGGATCAGATAGAGAGGAAGGGGGGGAAAGCACAGTCATATTTGGGTCATGGCAATTCCATGGTTGACTGCAGGCAGGGCAGGGCAGACTCTTCTGAAGTGCAAAAGCAGAGGGAGAATGAAACCACATGTGGTGGTGCATGGAAACAAACAACTTGGCTGGGGAAACAGTGGAGGTGGTAAAGGGGAGGTTCAAGGAATTGGGTAGGCAGTGTGAGGAGGTGGGAGTATCGGTGGCATTCTCTGAGGCGCTACTGGTATCATGTGCAAGTACAGGGAGAAAAAAAAAAAGAATAGAGGAGTTCAGTGGGTGGCTGTAGGACTGGTGCTGAACTAGGAAATAAGGACTGGTGTCAGACTGGGGCAGAACCTGGGACAACAGCAACCTATACGTAGGGGATAGGTTACATTTGAGCAAAGCGGGGAAAAGTGTACTCAAACAGGGACTGGAGGGGTATATTTCAACAAGGGTGGATTTAAACTAGGAAGAGGGGGTGGCGAGGGAAACATTGTTAGAAACAATCTCCGGAAAGGGGAGGATAGGGTGCTCAACCCTCTAATTCGAGGTAAAAGCAGAGAGGAGGGGGCACAGAGAGGACCAAAGTGGGGGAGAGAAATGGTAAGGTTGGGGAGACAACAGACTGGAAGGCGGTCTCACTGAATGCAAGAAGCCTAAGGTACAGAACTGTGGAGTTACAGGCTGTCTTGGTGGTGGAATTGGTGGACATAGCAGCCATCACAGAAACATGAGCCACCCAGTACCAGGATTGGGATATGATGATCCCAGGTACAGGATATTCAGAAAGGATAGGGCCAATGTGAATGTGGAGGGGTGGTGATCTATGTGAGGGAGTGGATTAAGTGCATAAGGAGGAAAGGGAGAAGGGGAGGATAAAAGCTCTGTAGATGCAGTTCCAGGATGCGAGAAAGAGGACACTGAGGATGGGGGTAGTGTACAGGCCACCATCTCAAGCTGTACTTAAAGCTTATTTATTTTGTCTAGCATACCCAGATGTTTAGGCTGCTGCTGTAATTTATTGAGTTTTAGATTGTTGGATCTTATTAATTTAATTGATTTGTCATGATTATTTATAATGTTGTTTTATATGTGTACAAGCGCCTTGGTTATGAGAAAGGTGCTTTTTATAGATAAAGATTGATTTGATTTGATCTCAGGGTTGTGACCTGGATCAGGAACTGGCAGAATAAATTTGAAGGGTAAGCAGGAAGGGAAGCACGGTGATGGTGGGGGATTTCAACCTACCGGGGTGGATTGGAGCACACCTGCCACCATGAGTGCAAGAAAGAGGGTCTGTGGAAGCTTTTCAGGACAGCTTCTTGACACAGCTGGTACAGGGGCTGACACAGCTGGAAAGGACTTTGACCTTGTGCTGGATAATGGGGAAGCTGCAAGGAACCCAGAAGTGGGGAACTTGGTGCGGGTGACCACTACTCGATGTGGTTCACGCTAAACATGGGGAGGGACACAGGGGGCACGGGTACAAGGGTGGTTTGAGTTTAGGGGGATGGACTTTAGGATGATGGGGAAAATTCTGAGCAAGCACCTGGCAGACATCCAACAACACATGGATGTAGAGCAGAAGTGGAATATAATAAGGGGAGGGCTGGTGGAGGCAACATAGACCTGTAAAAGAAACAAAGAAGGGTAGGGCAAAGAAACCCAGCTGGCTGTCACCAGAGGCCAGAGAAGGGGTGAGAGCCAAGATGGTGGCATTTTAGAAGAATAGGAAAATGGGAAGGGGAGAAGATAAAGATGTACACAGTGAAAAGTCTAGGGAGGTCACCAGACAGGTCAGGGGGGCCAAACCATCTAGAGAGCTGATAATGACACAGGGGATCAAAAGACGAGACAATGACTTCTTCCATTACATAGGCAAGAAAATAAGAAGCAAAGACCAGCTTGTGAGGATGAAGAAAGATGGGGGGTGGGTGGAGAAGGAGGCAGATCAGGCAGAGGCACTAAATGAGTACTTCTGTTCTGTGTTCAAGCAGGAGAAGGGGGACAAATACCTCAGGCAAGTGGGGGGTAAGGGGGGAGAGGACAACAGATGTAGTTTTTAGAGAGGCAGGGTGCTGGAGGGGTTGAGGGCATTAAGAGTGGACAAAGCACCTGGGCCAGATGGCATTCACCCTAGAATACTAAGGGAGCTGGCAGAGGTCCTTGCCGGGCCACTGGCAGACCTGTTCAATACCTCTCTGGACACAGGATGTGTGCCACAGGATTGGAGGATGTCCCATGTTGTGCCCACCCATAAAAGTGGGCCAAAGGATGAACCAGGGAACTACAACCCAGTGAGCCTCACCTCGATCATGGGCACACTCATGGAGACCATCCTAAAGGAGAGGATTGTGAGCTTCTTGAAGGCAAATGGTATCCAGGATGACCAGCAGCACAGGTTTGTCGTGGGCAGATCATGCCAGACAAACCTAGTAGAGTTCTGTGACTGGGTGACACAGGAACTGGACAAGGGCCATGCTGTGGATGTCCTGTACTTGGACTTCAGTAAGGCCTTTGATTCAGTGCCGCATGGGAGATCGGGGGGGAAGCTGGAGTATGTGGGGACAGGACCAAAAATGGTGATCTGGATCAGGAACTGGCTGAGGAAACCAGCAAAGGGTGGTGGTGGGGGGAACTCTAATCACCAAGAGCAGTGATGAGCAGGGTACAGATCCACGACAGGAGTTCAACAAAATTTTTGTCAAACGCCCCGACAGCAAAACCGACAGGTTGACCGCATTTTGCAGTTGGCTGCTGGTTTCCAGTGCCACTAAGTGTTTTCTTTGGGAGCTTTGCCCCCTGGACCTCCCATGCAGTGGGCTGCACCCCCAGCACCTTCCACTTAGGATTATGAACTCCGAGTCTGAGCTGATTTGGGGGTGCAGCACCCCCAACAGATAGTGCCAGGTTCCAGAGGGTTCCCTGTAGTGGCATGGCGCTGTAGTTGCTGTAGGGGACCTCACTGTCAAAAAGTCACTGTTGGTTGGGTATACTGCAGGGTACCACAGGGATCTGTGCTGGGACCAGTACTATTCAGGATTTTCATTGCAGAGATCTCGAATGGGATCTGGAGCAAAATCAATCTGTTTGCAGACGACACCAAGATAGGATCTGTGCTAGATGACATGGAGGGGGGAAGTGGTTGCAGGAGGACCTGAATAAGCTGCAGGAGTGGGCAGATAAATGGCAGCTGGGGTTCAATGCCAAGAAGTGCAAGGTTTTGCACTTCAGAGCCCAGGACCATGAGAGTGATTATCACTTAAATGGGGTTCAATCGTGTTGCTCGGCAGAAGAGAAGGACCTAGGAGTGATCTCAACAGGGATCATGAACAACTCTGTTCAGTGCAGAAGGGTAGTGGCAAAAGCCAACAAAATGCTGGAGTGCATAGCTAGAGTGATCTTCTTCAGAAGTAGGGAGGTTATCGTGTCCTTGTATTGGTCGCTGGCCAGGCCCCACCTGGAGTACTGCATGCAATACTGGTGTCTGTTCCTGAAGAATGACATCAATTTATTGGAGGGGGTACAGCGTAGAGCTACTAAGATGATCCAGGGATTGGAGGGCAAGCCATATGAAGAAAGGCTGGGGGAGTTAAATATGAATATGTACTCTCTGGAAGAGAGGAGGGACAGGGGAGATATGACTGAGACCTGTAAGTATCTGGCGGGAATAAACAAGGCAACTATAGAGAGGATTTTCCAGAGGAGAAAGGGGAGGGACACAAGAGGACACCAACTGAGATTGGAGAAGAGATAGGTTCATGAGAGAGAGAGATGAGAAAGAATGTTTCACAGAAAGAGTGGTGGACAAGTGGAACTCCTTGCCGGGTGAGGTGGTGGCCTGCAAGATGGTAGACAGCTTCAAGAGGGGTTGGGATGGGAGACACAGCACAGCTCACTCTCCGGGGACAACGTTTTGGACTTTGGAGCCTGTAAAGGTAATTCTGCTCCCCTCCTTGCACCAGTGTTCATGTAGCGGTGTTATTTCTACGCATTTCTGTCCTCCGACTTCTACAGATAGTTTCTGGCTGGACCTGAACTGCTTTTCACTTAAGGACCTCTGGACGGTTTCTGCTGGGGAGCTTCAAGGCAGACCCTTGTTACTTTTGAACTCTGTATGATTCTAGCCTGATTAGCCACTGTTTAGATGCCACCGCTATTGCAGTCCTGTGAGCTTGGATTTTTCAGACAGCCAGATCCATCCTAAATTGTTTTTCTGTCTCAGACTAGACCATGTACAGCTGTAATTTCTGATGCTGGTTTTAGTAATTAGTGAAGCCAACTTAGCGACTGCTGCATCTAGCTATTTGGGAGTGAGAAAGTTACAGTTAAACTCAGTTTCAGCATTGCTGTCTCTGTGCATTTGCTCACCTGCCTGGTCCTGGACAAATCCACCATTTGGCCCACCGCATGGTTGGCATCTTCGAGCGTGCTTTCTGGCCCCATTGTTCCTGGCTGCACTGTGTTTTTGGTCTGTCTCCTAGCTCCCCCACTCTCTGCAGCGCATACCAGCCGGTGCATGTGCACTGAGGAGCAGGTTTTCAGATTGCTGTTTCCCACTGTATACTAATTTTGTTCTTTGTTCTCCCACCTCATATAGGCCATAGGACCCCATCCCCTGATTCACACAGCACAGCTCACTCTCTGGGGACTGCATTTTGGACCGTGGAGCCTGTAAAGGTAATTCAGCTCCCCTCCTTGCACCAGCATTCGTGTAGGGGTGTTAGCTTGTATACACTTCGCGTCAACTGCCGTGCCTGCCCCAGCCACCCTCCTACCCAGGGTGTGTCTGAATTTATTGACCCCTGTCATGTGACTAAAGGTAATTCAGCTCCCTTCTTGCACCAGCGTTCGTGGTAAGGTGTTAGCCCGTCTACACTTCACGCCAACTGCCCTGCCTGCGCCCAGCCACCCTCCTACCCAGGGTGTGTCTGAATTTATTGACCCTGTCATGTGACTATGTCCAACTTCCTTAGCAGGTTATCACGGTCCACCACTAGAGGGTAGTAGCATCTCTTCTCCCTTTCTCCACTCTTGCCTATTAGCCAACTCCTCTTCTCTCTTCTTCTCTCCCTCCCTGGTTCTCCCTTCCTCCTTCCAGGGGTGTAATTACACACTATGACCACCAGGAGGCAGTGTTGTCACCACCGTTCTGCCTTCTCACCCCCTGCTTTCTCACCTCTTGCTAGCCTCCATTCATGTGTACTCCCTTTTCTGCAATGATAGAATTGGCAAATGTGGTGGCGGTTGTGCCATCTGCAGCACCCCTTTCAGGGTATCACTCCCCCAGCTGGAAGGGGGTGACCAGGCCCTGTCACTAAATGTCTCCTCTGGGACCTCCAGAGCCCTGTTCATTATCACCTCTGTCTACATCCCCCCCCTTGTGGCCCAAAAACAGCCTTCCAATTATTCATCGATTACCTCTCCAACCTCCCCCCCAAAAACAGATCAAATAATACTTGGGGACCGCAACATAAACTGGTTCTCGCCCCCTGTCTCTCCCTATCAAGACACAATGGCTGCCCTCGACATCATCCAACTTGTCACCTGTCCCACCCGCCTCAATCCCCACAATGGTACTGCCACCCTTCTTGATCTCGTTATGTCCAGTCGACCCCACAAACTCTCTGACATCACGGTCCTCCCAACTGCTCTACGACCCCTGTCCTCTGCACGTGGTCCTGCATGGTGAAAAACACCACTTAAGACCATACTTACCCAGCTCCTCAAACCCGGTAACCTTCACTTGCTGAAAGCCCTTCTTGCTAACTGGGACTGGTCCCCCCTGTATCTCGCCTGCGATCTTGATGTTGCCCTAATCTACTTCATCTGCTCTTTCAGTGAGGCTTGTGACATAGCTGCCCCCTCACCAAACGTATTATAAAAGACTATCATACCCTCTGGATCTCACATGCCCTCCTTGAACAGATGCGGCAAAGAGATCATCTGTGGAAGAAATTCCGAGACTCCGGTAAAGCTGTGGATAGACAGCTCTATCAGGCTGCCCGCAATAGCTGCATATTGGCCATCTGCAAAGCCAAAGCAGAGTATTTCAGAACTGCACTCACCTCCTCCTGGGGCTCTGGTCACAAGTTCTGGGAGAACATGAAATCCCTCAATTACAAAACCACCTCCCACCCCCCACCCAACTTTTTGTCAGTGATTCCATCTCCACAGACCAGCATCTTGTTGCAGACACCCTAAACAACTCCTTCTTTGACCTAACCTTAGTTCTTCCCCCAGATTTCTTTGACCCTGTCACCCCCCTTCCACTTCCAACATCATCATCCCACTTTTAGCTTCCGTACACTTACCCCCCTGGAGACCAAACCCTACCTCATTAAAGCTTTGGCCACTGCTTGGTTTAACAGTGACACCCTTGATCTTTGCCTCCTATGCCTTGTTCTGGATGAGGGTCTCTCCCCCCTTCACCAGCCTCCTAAACTGCTCCCTCTGCCTGGGCAAATTCCCCTCCCTATGGAAGACAGCTGTTATCACCCTGATCCACAAAGGTGGTGACCATTTCTCCCCAAGCAACTTCCGCCCAATTTCCACCCCCCCCCATCTCCAAAGCCCTGGAACATGTTGTCTTGGTCCAACTCATGGAATATCTCTCAAAATATAATCTTCTTTCCAATGAACAGCATGGCTTCCATCAAGGCCACAGTACTTCCACTGCCCTGCTGGAGTTCTCCAGCTACATCCATCCTGCTTTTGACAGTGGCAGGCTGGCTGGCATTGTCTTCCTAGACTTATCCAAGGTCTTTGATACTGTCAACCACACCCTCGTCATCTCTTCTCTCCTGCACTTTGGCATCTCCCAGAAACATAGAAACATAGACTTTGACGGCAGATAAGGACCACTTGTCCCACCCAGTCTGCCCATTTCCCTACCTACTGGATAAGCTGCAGATTCTAGTTAACCAACAGCCTATTTCCTGCAACCCCACACTATAATTGCCTTATGTCTGTTCCATGCATGTTTGAATTCCTCCACTGTTTTAGACCCCACAACCTCTCCAGGAAGGCGGTTCCATGCATCCACCACTCTCTCTGTGAAAAAAATTTCCTCAAGACTACCCCTGAGCCATCCCCCTCTAACTTTAAATTGTGCCCCTTGTTCTTACACATCTCTTTTTCTGAAAGATGCTACCCTCCTGGACTTTGTTGATTCCCTTGAGGTACTTAAAAGTTTCTATCATGTCCCCCCTGTCCCTCCTTTCATCAAGGGTATACATATTAAGCTCTCTCAGTCTCTCTTCATATGGTTTCTGATGTAGACCATGCACCATTTTAGTTGCCCTCCTCTGGACTGCTTCCATCCTGTCTATGTCCTTGCGTAGATGAGGTCTCCAAAACTGCATGCAGTACTCCAGATGGGGTCTCGCCAACTGTCTGAATAGAGGGATAACCACTTCCCTTTTTCTACTTGTGATGCCCCTCCCTATGCTTCCCAGTATCCCCTGGCTTTCCCTACTGACTTCTCACATTGCATACCCATCTTTAGGTCATCTGATATGACTACACCCAGATCCCTTTCCATTATTAGTTGTTAGTACCTCCCTGCTATTGTGTACTCTTCTCCTGGATTTTTATTTCCAGGTGCATTACTTTGCACTTCTTTGCATTGAATCTAAGTTGCCATATGTCTGACCATTCCTCCAACCTTGCCAAGTCCCTTCTCATCCTTTCTACCCCCCCTTGTGTATCAACTCTGTTACAGATCTTTGTGTCATCCACAAAGAGGCATACCTTTCCTTCCAGACCCTCTGCAATGTCACCTATAAAGATGTTAAAGAGAACTGGACCCAGTACTGAGCCCTGAGGCACTCCACTAGTGACCCCCTTTTCTTTAGAGTGTGTTCCATTCACTATTACCTTCTGTGTCCTGTTGTGCAGCCAGTTTTCTACCCAGGCTACCACCCTGGGACCCACTCCCAGGCTGGCTAACTTGATTATTAATCTTTTGTGCGAGACTGTGTCAAATGCCTTGCTAAAGTCTAGGTAGGCCATATCCACAGCCCCTCCCTGGTCTATTACTTTGGTCACCCAGTCAAAGAAATCGATTAGATTTGTCTGACATGACCTTCCTGCTATGAATCCATGCTGCTTTGGGTCCAGTGCCCGGCTGGCCTCTAGGTACTCAACAATTCTTTCTTTCAGAAGTGATTCCATCATTTTCTCCACCACTGAGGTCAAATTAACAGGTCTGTAGTTTCCTGCTTCTGCCTTGCTCCCACTTTTGTGAAGGGGAATCACATCTGCCCTCCTCCAGTCCACAGGTACCACCCCATCTTCCCATGATTTGTTAAAAAGTGTGGTTAGTGGTGTCACTAGGTCCTCCTTAGCTCTTTTAGGATTCTAGGGTGAATCCCGTCAGGCCCCATTGCTTTGTCCACCTTGAGTTTTAGAGTTCTTTCAGTACTCTTTCTTCTTTAAATGGACTGGTATCAACCCCACTATCCAGAGTGCTTCTACTGTTTGGTTTAGGTAACTCCTCCTCTTCTTCTTTTGTGAATACTGAGCAAAGTATTCATTCATTATCTCTGCCTTTTCACTGTCTCCCTCTGCCCACCTCCCCTCTCCTTTATTAATCTTTCCTATCCCTCCCTTAACCTTTCTATGTTCCTAATGTACCTATAAAAGGTTTTATCCCCCTTCTTAACTGAGTTGGCTATCCTTTCCTCGGTTTGGGCCTTTGCTTTTCTGACTGCCTTCCCCACTTCTTTGTCTTCTGTATCTGCTTTAATTGATACAATTCCCTGTCGTGTTCCGTCTGTGATTCCTTATACTTTTTCAATGCAGCCTTTTTCTCCTTAACCTTCCCTGACACTTCTTTTGAGAGCCATAGTGTTTTTTTATTCCGCTTTGTTTTCTTTATTTGTTTCACACAAAGGCTTGTTACCTCCATGATGGCAGTTTTGATTATTCTCCATTGTTCTTCCACCCCTCCTTTCTGGCCATTTGCTAATGCATTCCCCAGGTATTCACCCATTATGCCAAAGTCAGCCCTTCTAAAGTCCAGTATCCTTGTATTTGTATGGCTTGTCTCCATGGTTGTGTTTATTGTGAAGCACACTGTGCAGTGGTCGCTTGTTCCCAGGTGTCTACTGACTTCTAAGTTTGTGATCCTCTCTCCAGGATGCTGTGGCCTGGTTCTCTATCTATCCAACTGCACCCAACAGGTTAAAATTGTCAATACCTGGTCCAATCCCCTCCCAGTTCACTCCGGTATCCCACAGGGGTCCATCTTAGGATCCCTTCTGTTTATCCTTTATCATGACTCCCTTCCAAATGCCTACTCCAATAATATCCTCCTTTATGTGGATGATGCGGTCCTCTACACATCTCACACTAATCCTGCCTCCCTTGAACCCTCCCTCCAGCACACCTTCAATGAAGCCGAATCATGGTTTATCAAGCATAAACTTGTTCTGAATCAAAAAAAAGACTAAGGTGATGCTGTTTTCCCACCACCAGAACAGACACAAAGATTTCCCACTCCACTTACATACCTCTCTTTCCCTCCCTCTTGAACAAATTAACACCTTTAAGTACCTGGGTGTTACCTTAGATTCTGCTTTTACCTTCTGTGACCACATCCATCTCCTCTGTACATCCGTTAACTCCTGTCTTGGCATGCTTTACCGGCATTGGGACTGCCTCCCCCCCCCCAAAGCCCTTCTTCTTGCTACTTCTTCCTCAGTTCTGTCCCTAATAGATTATGATATCCTGATTTATGGAGCCACTGACAACACTGCACTTCACAGAGTCTGAGTCTCCTTAAACAAGGCCTGCCGCCTAGCCACTGGAAGCCCTAAAACAACCCACACGTGCGCACTCTTCAGCCAAGCTATGTGGCTAAACTTTGAAGACAGGTTAAAACACCACTTCTGCCTACTGGCCAGAAAAATTGGTATGGGCCTAACGGCTCCCAGAATTTCACATCTCGTACAACCAGCCCCCTCACAGTGGCCACTCATAGCTCACTCAAAACTACCCTACTAGTGCCTTGCCCCAAAACATCTCTGAGCCAGCACTCCTTCACCTATAGAGCCCCTATCTGGTTCAACACCCTCCTCCCTCTTCCTGTCACCCAGGAACCCAAACTAGGGCACTTCAAATCCCTGCTCCATGACCACCTCCTCTCATCCTGCTCCTGCAAGTGCCCCTAGACCCTCCCACAATGGACCTCTGTCCTGCTACTGTGTCTCCCTAAGACTGTGCCCAACTAAATCGTGTGCTTCTTCCCTACCAACAATGAGGCCTTATTCCTCTGCAATTACTGTCTATGCAACTACCATATATGTATATAATGTTAGCCTACTTTAAGCCTGTATTAGTTTTAGTTTTGTGTCAACTATGTATTTGCACAATGTATTGTATGTAAATCTATGCATCCCTCTGATGTGGAGCCTTTGAAAATGAGTTTCTGGCTCAAAGGATTGTAATTCCAATTCTGTTTAAATAAATAGGATGGGGGGAAGGGAGGGGCAACAGCATTATAAGGTGTTAGCTGCGCCCTTGAGCAGACCCGATAGACCATGTGAGGCCTGTTTCTGCTGCCATTTTCATATGTTCCTATGTTTTACATTTTCTTGACTGTGATTTGGAGTGGGCTCTGAGCCTGGCTGGAGTGAGAGTCCTGCCAGACCTGTCCTTTATCTTCTCTAATCCTCCCGAAATCAGTCCCTTTACAAAGAACTATTAGCCAGCAAGGTTTCTCCTTATTTTGGGAGCACATAACTCTGCAGTAGCTCCCAGCACTAAGTCAGATGCAGTTCGGTGAGAGCGAACAGCTGGGCTCTATCCTGGGAACTTGACTGTGCTGGAACAGGAGACCACTGATTCTGCCAGTGCTGGTATTACAAGCCACTGGACTTTGCTCTTAATAAGGAACATTTTTAAATCATGTTGTACTCTATCTCCTGTGAACAGGATTTCTGTTAAAATATTTGTTTTAAAGTGGGTTGTGGGTGGGGGGCTTACTCTTTTGTGGGGGGAGGGGGAAGGATTTTAACTGTATAATTGGTTGTACGTGGTATGTGATGTGTGGCAGTGAGTGATTAGACTTCTGGTGTATTAGTTTGTGTGTGTGGGTGTGAGTGGAAAGCAGTTTTAGTTTTAGTAAACATAAGTAGTGTACCTGGGGAGTTATTACAGGCAAGGAGGCCAGCGTTCTGGGATGTACAAAGGTTTGGGGCAAGCTTGGACTGGCTATGATGTGTCCCAGCTGCTTGACCTTCAGCCTTTCACTGACCTCCCCATATCAACCACGACAGCATGACACTGTCGGGAGGTCGGTATTAGGAGGCACCGTACTGATCTGCTATGGTGGGGCACTGTAGGCTCATTGGAGGTGAGCAGGATAGAAGTGATTAGATGCAGGAGGCACCCTGGGTTTAGACAGGACCTGGAGAGAGGCCAGACATGTTTGGTCCCCGTACTCAGGGATAAAGCTTATAGTCTTAGAAGTAGTGTGTATTTAGGAGCTCGGCAAAGGCATAGGGAGAGGAAGATGTTTTGACAGCAGGAGGTAGGGAGTTCCAAACTGAAGCTGTATGGTAACTAAAACAGTGCTGGCCCATATTTGTGCAAAACTCGGTTAATGTTATGTTGTTTTTGGTTGCAAAAAGTTGATGAGAGAGATTTGGCTATTCAGGTAGGCAGGTATCCCAGTATGCATAGTTTTCTTTACCAGTGTTGCAATAGCTAGATTGGATTTGATGTCAGGGGAAACCAATTAAGGGATTTGGGAGCTGTACTGTAGCAAACATTGGACTTGCAACCTAAGGCAAATTTATATATTTTGTAGTATAGAATGTGTTTTTGCTGTAGTATGGATTTACTGGCAGCATCAATTACAACCGATTCATAATCTAATGATGGGACTAGGTTTTCCAGTGCAATATGGGTTCTGGCCTCAGGAGTTAAGAAATGTCAAACATGGGACTACATAGAGCCTTTAGCCGAATTTATCCGACAACATCCATTGATTCAAGGAATACCGCTTGGCGGGAGAAGTTTCACTATTTCTTTATATGCTGATAATATACTCTTGACATTATTGAATCCAGAAACCTCTATTCCAGCAACACTGGAGGTGATTAATGTTTTCTCTGTTATATCCGGCTATCAAATAAAGAGAAAACTGGGATATTGGCCTTAAATTTTGTACCTACCCAAGAATTAAAACAACTTCTCCCCGCCAGTTGGAGAAATAACAAGATAAGGTATCGGGGGTGAATATTCCTAACAAATTAGAATACCTGGATCTCTTTAATTTAGAACCACTGTCCCTCGAAATTGAATATTTAATGGAAACATGGTCTCATTTATTTTTGTCTTTTAATTCTAGAGTATACATGCTATTCGCATGACAGTTTTCCCTAAGATACTATATTTTTTCCAGAGTCTACCTTTAACTCCTCCCCAGTTTTATTTAGTGTCTTGGAATAGAATGCTGTCCAGATTTGTATGGGCTGGAAAACAACCAGGGGTTTGTTGGTCACTACTACAACTAGCAATAGACAAAGGAGGCCTTAGTCTCCCAAATTTGAAAGATTATCACAGGGCAGTAACCTGCAAAACAGTTATGACTTGACTTAGTGGATGGTTAAATTCAACCTGGAAACCTATTGAGATTGTATTAAATGACTTATTTAATATCCTTCCCATAGTGTATGCCCCCTTGCTTCTCCCCCACAGTTCAGAAATGTTACCGTTGGAACACATAACACCTTAAAAAACCTGGTATGAGATATGGGCCCTTCCACAATTGGAGGAAACCTTTTATTATTTTTGATTACTAGTTAGTGAGAGAGATTTTATCCCCACACAGATGGATCGTGCTTTTAATGAATGGCATACTTGGGGGCTGTCAATGATATACCAATTTCTGGACACTCAGGGAGTGCTACCCTTTGCCTCTTTGCAAACTGCTTTCCATCTCCCCAATTCCCATCACTGTAGATGTTTACAGATAAGAACATTCCTGGGTCAGAAAAAACACCCTGGAATGCTCTTCTGAACCCCGTACCCCCTCTGATGGGCCTTTTGGTAGAGGCCATTCAAGGCCGGGAAAACAAACACTGGCTAGGTTTTATTTATAGGGCCCTGAGGGAACATTGGCAAGAATCCACAAGGGATGTATTACAGGCCTGGAACATAGAGCTACAAACACACCTGACTTGTGAGAAGTGGATGGAGCCAATTCTACCCTCCATGAAAATTTCTCAAGCCCCACACTAGGTTGAATTTATATGGAAATGCAAGCTTTGATTCTTTAATACACTTGACAAATTAGCTACGTTTCTGACAGCCAGCTATAGCATATGTTGGAGGGACTGTGGGGAGTCTTTAGCTAATATGTCTCATGTCTTCTATAGCTGTCCAATGATAGCCCAGTACTGGCGAGAAATTGAATCTAGTTTACGACACTTAATGGGAAATGACTGTACACTTTCTTCATAGCTGGTGCTGCTATATGTAAGTGAAGATGATTCTGTTCCTCCTAGTAAAAGTAAATTATACTTGTATCTGGCTGCGGCAAAAAAAGTAATAACTCTCCTTTGGCATACCAGTACTGCCACTACATTGGACATGTGGCATAAGGTGGTGTCTGAAATTGACTACTTAGAAGGGGTGATTACCAAAAGAACTGGTAGAACTAAACAATTTGAACTGGCTTGGAGGCCTTGGGTGTTCTATAGTACCCCTTTATAAAATGTCAGGGTAAAATCATGTAATCAGATTGGCTCTTATTTATGTATAAATAGGACTGCTTAGCAGTGAAGAGTCTGCAACACAGATCAATGGGCATTTGGAACACAGTCATTTCAGTTAGCTCCCTACAGCCAGAACTGATCTTCCACCACAAACATGGCTGCTACCTTTACACTGTAAAAAAACTTGACTGTGCCCTAAAAATAAAACTACCTTAAATAAAAAATAAAACAGATGAATTAAATGCTGTTTCCTGATTATCACACTCTCCTTATGTGCATAAACAAATTATAATGTATGGTAGAACGCTGTTAACCTTAGAAATCATCATTTCCTACACGGTTGTTATACCACCGATGAGCGTAATAATGTTAACCTAGCGATGCTACATCACCTTGGTGAGGTTAATAACGGGGATCAGTCTGCGCATATGTGGACCTTTTTTTACACTCAGGAACCGATGGATGCACGCAGCAGTAAGGGTGACTCTGTTTTGAAAAGTGAGGAGCTGTTTTCCCTTTTTCTTGGGACCATACACTATAAAAAACAATGTATGGTCCTTCTATCGACAACCAGTTACTGATAACCATCTCGAGGTTGCCATGGTGACGTAAACTTCTCGAGCTTCACTCTCGAGGTTTATTATTCGCCTTACTAACAGACCGGTTACTGATAGAACCATGCATTATCCCCTATATAATGTATGGTAGAATGCTGTTAACCTTAGGAAGTCATCATTATAAATATTGTTTATAGTTTTCACTACAAATGTTTCTTTGCTGAGAGTCAAAAATCCCCCTTCTGTCTTTAGCTGCTTATCAGAACTCTCTTCTTCTTGCCCGACAGTGAGATATAGAATAATGCATATGCAGGTGGTTGATATGGAGTTTTTACACACCCAAGATGTGTGATAATATAAAACCTGAAGCGTAGCTTGAGAGGTTTTTATTATCACACATCGAGGGTGAGTAAAAACACTCCATGTTACCCACCCTTCATGTGCTTTATTTTATATAATAACAGGCTATGGTCAATAGCAGGTATGTTCAAACAACATGCTAAAGAAAAGAAAAACCTTTCGCATCACTCCATAAAACAAACAGCTCTCACATAACTCCATATGCAGCGTTTATTATTTCAGTACATATTTTACCAAGAGAGAAGTGAACAGAATGCAATTACATGTAAATTCGGTACTTTTTTAATCTTCGTTTCGACGTTGCATCTACCAGATGTCTCGGGATAGTTTCAATACAAGGGCAAAGGGCAAAGTTCATTAGACTGCGAAATATAAATCGACCGATAAGATCAGCAGGAGACAACTTACTGTTTTTAACGAATTAATGTACTATTCTTCAGTGAACTACATTTTTTTTAACTGAAAATAACTTGTGACTTGTAGACATCCTAGAGCGTTGCTTCCTCAGATCTGAGGTACAAGGTCATCCAACCTGGGAATAGAGAAAGGGATAGCAGTGAAAGTATGAGTTTCAGAGAAACATTTTCTTGGTTTGTGATTGCAGTTTACGATGTTAGCTGTGAATTTTATGCTTTTTACAATAGTTTCATTGTGCCATCTCTTTAGCTGGGGAGTCTCCCTGGTTTGTTTGTGCTGTTTTTTGATGGACGAACTGCCTTTGTGTTTTTGCCATTATAGAAGTGTCTCGCGCTGCCTGTTAGCTGATTTTTTTATGATTCTCGGCGCAAGGATGTAGAAGTCGTATCAACTCGTGGGTTGATATGAGTTTTTTTCGTATCAGCCTGCGAGTTGATACAACTTTTGAACAAGCCTGAAAACGAGTTGATATTGACCATAGCCAGTTATTATAAATGAATCTCTGGCTGTAACAAAGGCCTGTGTTGTCTGTGTGTACAGTGTGTTGGGAGAGAAACATTCTGCCAGTGGAACTGAGCAGAATTTTGAATCCATGTATTCTGTGGTAAACATTCCATGATAAACATTCCATATCTTGAATGTGGACAAAAACAGGAGAAAAAAAACAGGAAGAAGAGAGTAGGCACTAATGTAATGACATCATCAATGACTTCACTTGCAGTGGGTGGAAGGATTATTTTATCACAAATGTACAAAGTAGATCTATTTGCTACATATAAACATGCTTTTCCCAATGGTCAAAAGTGAAAAAAAAAGAGGAATCAATTTTATAAGTGCAATAAGGCACTCAGGGGTGTGTATAAACAATATTTTACAGCATGGCCGGCAGCTGTCACTCGTCATTAGCCTCGTGCTACTACGCCCCTGGCCATGCTGTAAACTATGGCTTTACACACACCCCTTTGTGCCTTATTGCCTACATAGATGTATCCTTTGTTTCCTGAGCGCTATAGAATGATAGATAATTAACCTGAAAGCACATTCTGATCTATGAAATGTATTTAATTGAAGAAAAAAGAAATGTCAAACATAGTAGCGAGCACATAGCTTCTGATGTAAAAGAGAGGTGGTGTGTTGGAGATGGAACAACAAAATCCATTGGAATGGCCTAAATACATTTATAAAATTCCTAAGAAATTCTGACCACCAAACTGTACTCAAGCTGCCAGGCATAAGGGTTAGATAAGAGTAAACAACCAAATCATGAGCGTCTTCCCTGACTACAGTAGCAGGCTACAAACTCAGCACCAGGAATTTAATGCTGTGACAAAGAGAGTCCATGAGCAAAAATGGCCATTTTCCCATGTGTACCATTCCTACCTGATAACTCACCACTAGGGTCTGCCTCCTCAAACATTTACCAATCCGAAGATTGTGGCTGCTTTTCTGGGTGCTGAGACCACTGCCATGGAGGAACGCTCAGGCACATGCAGAACAGGAGCCATGGCTTGAGAGGCCTGCACAAGCTACCAACTACTGGCAAGTACATATTGGCTGTATTGTGGTTGTGCCGCAGCATACCACAGCATTACCTTAGTGCTGATCAGCTTTTCTATGACTACTACTGTAAGTGGTGCTGGGGAGTCTGTTATCACTGGATCTGCCTGACTGCGAACTGAAAACCATTGAAGACTGGCTTGGTGAGACTCTGTGCCTATATAGAGACCATTTTAGTCGATAAGGGCCTCCATGATGATAATGGTGGCCCAGGCCTGCCCACAACCTACCATGTGACCTGATGCAGTTGTCCCTTCCTTGAGCCCAGGGCATCGGTCCCTGGGCCCCCCCTGCCCCTAGCCTGGCCACAGGACTGGAACCATTGCAGTATGCCATTGACAGTTTAATTTCTTTGAACTCAGATTTTTTGCATTTGGACATTATGACTAACCTGTTGTGAGTCTGTTTCAGACACAGCTTTTGAGACTCATTATTAATGACTTGGTAGAATGTTATTTCTTTTCTTTCTTACTACTAAGGGGCTAGCAGGGTATTGTTTGGGGCTGTTGGAATTTTGAAACCTGTTTTGGTAGCTATAAGTGGGCTCATTTGTTTGGTTCACTGTGTGCAGGTTGCATTTGTAGAGGCCTATTTCTTCTGTTTTAAAACATAATTGGTGTAATTTAACTGAGTCTGTTTCTTTGAATTGGAGACCTATATCTTCTAATTCCAAGCCTATTCTGATGTGTTGTTGGTGAAGCTGTTTGAATTGGAGTCCTGTTTCTTTGGGTAGCAAACCTATTTTGGGGGCTTTGAGTAGAATTGTGATTCATTGTTGCTGGCTTCACTAGCTGCAAAGTTTGAGTGCACAGTGGGGGAAGGGTGCTAATGGTCTGGCCAGGTCTCACTCAGTTAGGGAGGCAGAGCTAGATCAGGTGTGGAGTCAGTGCTTTGGCTTCTCAGAAGGAACTAGAGACGCAGGATCAGATCTACAGTACAGTAGCTTCTTGTTTACATTGTTTTCGTGGATTCTACTTGGTAGAATGTTATTTCTTTTCTTTTTACTACTAAGGGGCTAGCAGAGTATTGTTTGGGGCTGTTGGAATTTTGAAACCTGTTTTGGTAGCTGTAAGTGGGCTCATTTGTTTGGTTCACTGTGTGGCAGGCTGCATTTGTAGAGGCCTATTTCTTCTGTTTTAAAACATAATTGGTGTAATTTAACTGGGTCTGTTTCTTTGAATTGGAGACCTATATCTTCTAATTCCAAGCCTATTTTGATGTGTTGTTGGTGAAGTTGTTTGAATTGGAGTCCTGTTTCTTTGGGTAGCAAACCTATTTTGGGGGCTTTGAGTAGAATTGTGATTCTTTGTTGCTGGCTTCACTAGCTGCAAAGTTTGAGTGCACAGTGGGGGAAGGGTGCTAATGGTCTGACCAGAAACCTCAGCTACCTGATTGTTTCTGGAAGACTTGGGCTGGTCCCACCCCCAAACCCCTCACCCACCCATCCCATGTCCATTATTTCCTTTATACTAGGGCAGGGTTCTCAAATGGTGAGGCCAGCCTCCCAGGGGAGGCTCCAACCTGTTCCAGGGGAGGCTCAAGCAAGCCTTAAAATGTACTATATTTAAATGTCAAGTTTTGGATGCTTTGTGTAAAAGGATGCAGCAAACTGAAAGTGAATAATGGCATGCAAATTTATGTACAAAATGGTTACCAGGAAAACACACTCAACAAACACTTGTTTCCTGGTATGACATGGGGGAAAGCTGAATGGAGGAAATACAGTTCTTGGAAACTGCAAAACAAAATGCAAAATAATACAAATGAATAGGAATAAGATAACAATTGACCCATTATACTGGCTGCAGAAAAGCACAAATACAAAGGCTAAGCAGAGAGATACCAGAAGCAGAGAGAGAGAGAGAGAGAGAGCAGGGCCAGGAGGGACAAAATGGTCCCAGAGAAGGTGTTTTAAAAGCAGGGTAAAACTGACAATGAAAACAGTCTGACCCATGGAGGTATTGCAATGAGGGGTAAATAGGGCCAAAACTCAGAAGTGTGGCGCGAGTAGGCTGACCTAGGGAGGGGGGTTATAGAGAGGGAGAATAATAACATCAATAAAATGAGAATAAACTCAACTACTCAAATGCACTTCGTTGTATTCTTCCTTTAATGTGCAAAATATGATACTTGTTCTAACTATAGGGAGGCCCAAAATAATTTCTATATTAGGGGGAGTTTCAATATCTTTTCCAAGGCTTGGGGGAGGCTCACTATGACAAAGTGTGAGAACTCCTGTACTAGGGGTTCTGACATCACTTTCTCAAACAGGCAAAGGATATGCGCCTGTCATAGCAGAAGCAAACATCCAGGAAAGGAAAAGCAGCAAGTGAAGAGGTGACTGCTCTCTCAGTGGAAGGGAAGTAAATGCAAATCTAGGAGCTTTCATTATTATTTCTTCGCATTGATATTGCATTGGGAAAAGGAGGAATAGGAGTTTGAAGAAGGTTGTGCAATGGCTACTTAAAGTCTCTTTTTGAGTGTGGATAGGAAGGATAGGAATATAAAAGCAGTTGCTCAATATATTAACGTGTGCAACAAAGGGTAAGGAAATAAAGAATGTTTGCACTGATAGAGGAGAGAGGGAGACTTGGGGAGTGTTTGGTATCCTGCATCTGGAAGGGTGGGGGTCGCTGGGGCAACGCAGCAATGGGTAGGGTGGTAGGCTGCAACAACTCGGTGCACCAATCTTTCTAAACATTGCCTGGAGTGTGGGAGGATGTTTAGTGTGCAACCACATAGAAAAACTTAGAAAGGAGATTGAGGGTCTGGGAGGAACAAGACAGGCAAGGCAGATTGGGGTGGGTTTAGCCCAATACTGGAGGGAGGAAGAAGGGGAGATGAGGAGGGTGATTTAAGCCAACAGTGGTGAGGAGGGTCAGAAGAAGGAAGCAGAGACAAGGGGCCCAGGCCAGGAAGAACGATTGCCGGGGAAACCAGGTCAGAGACAAAAGACAAATGGAAGGAGGAGATAGGGACTTGTGAGGGGAGGCGAAGAAGTGGCAAAAGTCATGGAGTGGAAAGGAAGAACAGGTTACTGTGAAGAGAGAGAGGCGGGCATTTGTGAAGGGTCTTCAGAAAACAGCTGTGCACTGCTAGAGAGGAAGAAAGTGAGGAGGAAATGATGAAATAGGGAGTAATTAATAAATGCCTGGACCAAACTGGAGCAGGAGGAAGTTCTGCTGGGAGAATTGCAACAGGGGTAAAGGAGAAATAATGTGCAGGAGGAAGAAGAGGAGCTGGAAATGAGAGAGGTAGATGAATGGAAGCAAGCAGGGAGTAAGGGGGTGGAATCTTAGTGCTGGGGGACTCAATACTAAGAGGAGTTAGTTGGGGTAGCAAGGGGGAGAGGCATAGTCACATTTGGGTGGAGACCATGCCAGGAATGACAGCGGAAAGGGTGGGACAGTCTGTTCTGAAATATGCTAGAAGGGGTAGGGACAAGCCTCATTTAATTATACATCTTGGGACAAACAACCTGGCTGACAAGACAGTAGATATAGTCAGAGGAGGTTTGAGGAACTAGCACAATTATGTGAGGGGCAGGAAGATCAGTAACTTTTTCCGAGATACTTCGTGCCAAAGGCAAGCACAACAAGAAAGCTGAGAATAGAGGAATTTAACGGATGGCTAAGAACCTGGTGTTGTGCTAAAGGGTATGGGCTGTTGGGGGGGAGGAGGGACCTGGGAGGACAGTAGTCTCTATGCCAAGGACAGACTACACTTGAGTGAGGAGGAAAGAAAGTGTTGAAACAGAGGATGGAAGAGTATATAGAGAAGTTGGGAATTTAAACTAGGAGTGGGGGTGGCAGCTGGGGAAGAGATATGCAGAGACCACAGGTTGGGAAATCATATGAGCTTACCCCCATAACAGTAACAAAGGACAAATGGCAAGTACTGTTGGTGATGCTAGGAAAGGAGGGCAGGATGGGGGGGGGGGAGAGTGGAAGGTGGTTACCCTTAATGCTAGGAGCCTTGGGAGGAAAACTGCAGAGTTACAGGTTCTCATGGCAGAGGGAGAGGTGGACATTGCAGCCATCATGGAAACATGGACCACCCAATATAATGACTGGGACCTGTCTGTACCAGGGTACAGGTTATTTCGTAGGGACAGGGTGATTGGAAAAGGAGGGGTGGTGGCACTATATGTGAAGGAAGGACTGAAGTGTGTAAGGGAGAAAGGGGAGGAGGGTAGTACGGAGTGACTTTGGGTGCAAATCCAGAATTCCAAGAATAGGGTTCTTAGAATGGGAGTGGTGTACAGGCCACCATCTCAGACGGAGGAGTTAGACAGGGAACTAGTGGGACAGATCAGGAAGACCTGCGAGAAGGGTAGTGTGGTGATTGTGGGGGACTTCAACATGCCAGGAGTGGACTGGAGCACCCCAACAACCAGGAACAGAAGGGAGCAGGTACTGCTGGATGCCTTCCAGGACAGCTTCCTGCTGCAAATGGTCAGTGAACCAACCAGGTTAGGGAATACCCTTGACCTTGTGCTGGCAAATGGGGACTTTGTGAGAGAACTTACAGTGGAGGAACCGCTGTCAGGGAGTGACCACCACTCAGTATGACTCACATTGGATAAGGGCAAGGAAAGAGTGGAATCTGGCACAAGAGTGCTGGACTTCAGGAGGGCCGACTTTGGGAGGATGGGGGAAGTGATAAAAGGGTACCTGGCCAGAATTCAATCTAGTATGGATACTAACTAGAGGTGGGAGCTCATAAAGCTGGGGACAGTGGAGGCAACCAAAACCTGCTGCAAAGCCCAGAGCAAGAAGGCTAGGGCTAAGAAACCGAGCTGGTTGAGCAAGGAGGTCATGGAAAGGTAAGGAGGAAAAGAGCTGCCTTTAGGAAGTACAAGAAAACAGGGAGGGGGAGGACAGAGGGTACTTGACAGAATCGAAGGAGGTGAAAAGGGCAGTAAGGGCCAAAGCATCTACGGAACTCAGGCTGGCACAAGGCATTAAGAGGGGAGAAGGACTTCTTTAAGTACATCAGGGAGAAAAGGGCTGTAGGACCATAGTAAGGATTAGGAAGGAGGGGGTTGGGTGGGCAAGAGTGCGATAAAGTGAAGCACTAAATGATACTTCTGTTCAGTATTTACTAAAGAGAAGAGGGGGATGACACCCAAGGTGGGAGAAATGGCAGAAGCAGGGGGGAAAGTGGTGACAGATGGGAAAATCATGGAGGGCAGAGTTTGAGAGGGTTTGAAGGCATTGAGGGTGGACAAGGCGCCAGGCCCAGATGGCATCCACCCCAGGGTACTGAAGGATCTGGCAGAGGTCCTTGCAGGACCTTTGGCAGTCCTATTTAATGCCTCACTACATTCAGGGTGTGTACCTCAGGACTGGAGGATGGCTCATGTGGTGCCCCTCCACAAGAGTGGCCCCTAGGATGAACCGTGAAACTACAGACCAGTGAGCCTCACATCCATCGTGGGTAAGCTAATGGAGACTATCCTGAAGGAGAGGCTGGTGGCCCTCCTAGAGGCCAAAGGACTACAGGACAGCAGACAGCATGGCTTCATACGTGGCAGATCCTGCCAAACCAACCTGGTCGAGTTCTATGACTGGGTAACTAGGCAACTGGACAGGAGCCTTGCAGTGGATGTCCTGTATCTGGACTTCAGTAAGGCATTTGACTCGGTGCCACATGGAAGGCTGGGAAGGAAGTTAGTAGGCACAGGGGTGGGTGCAAAGCTGGTGAGATGGATAGGAAACTGGCTGCAGGGAAGGCAACAGAGGGTGGTGGTGGGTGGGGAGCTCTCACACCCAAGGGCAGTGACGAGCGGTGTCCCACAGGGCTCGGTGTTGGGACCAGTGTTGTTTGGGATATTCATTGCAGACATATCATGGGACATCAAGAGCAAGATCAGGCTGTTTGCTGATGATACCAAGGTTGGCGCGGTGGTGGATGACCTAGAGGGATGGCAGGGGTTGCAGGATGATCTGGCAAAGCTTGAAACCTGGTCAGACACCTGGCAACTGGGGTTTAATGCCAAAAAGTGCAAGGTGCTGCATTTTGGGATGAAGAACCCAAGGAGGAGTTGCCAGCTAGGGGGAGTGCAGCTAGCCCAGACAGAGGAAGAGGAGGAGAAGGATCTGGGTGTGCTCATTACAGGGTCAATGAACAACTCAGCACAATGTAGGAAGGCAGCTGCAAAGGTCAGCAAAATGCTGGGTTGTATTGCAAGGGGTATATCCTCGAGGAGGGAGGAGGTGATTCTGCCACCGTATAGGTCATTAGTTAGACCACACCTGGAGTACTGCATGCAGTATTGGCGTCCGTATCTGAAGAGGGACATTAAGTTACTGGAGGGGGTGCAGCGCAGGGTGACAAAGATGATCAAGGGGCTGGGGGACTTATCATACAAGAGGAGGTTGAAGGAGTTGAACATGTACTCACTGGAGGAGAGGAGAGACAGGGGTGACATGATTGAAACCTTTAAATACATGAAAGGAATAAACAAGATGGGTACAGAGGGGCTGTTCAAAGTAAGGGAGGGAGGCCACCAGGGGCCATGATATGAGACTGGAGCGAGGAAGGTTCAGGAGGGAGATGAGGAGACACTTTTTTACAGAGAGGGTGGTGGCTGGATGGAATGCGTTACCTGCAGAAGTGGTATGCAGTAGAACAGTGGACTGCTTCAAACGAGGATGGGACAGGACAAGAGGGAGGGTTAATGAAGGGGAAGGGTGAAAGGGAGGGGCAGCTGCAGAATAAGGGGTGCTAGCTGCACATTCGAGCAGACTTGATAGACCTCTAGGCCTTTATCTGCTGGCAAATTTTGTATGTTCGTATGAGTGAACATTGGACTAGAAGCTTAGGAGTACTATATCCTGTATGTACAGTCCTAAGATTTAGGGTTTTGAGGTATTTTATTCTTGGGATGCAAGGACAGCTCCCCTAATGTGGCCTGCCTTGTCAGCCTTAACTGTTTGAGCAATTACATGCAATTACATGCAACCTGTGATCTGCATTTTTCCAAAGGCACTGTGAGAGATAAGTTTCTGGCCAATGGCAGCATGGCCTGACTTGAAGGCCTGTGGTCTGCACCCAAACCTCCTGGTATACTCATTTATTGTTTGTGGAGTGTCTAGTAGCTGAGGCCCATTCTGTTTCCTGTATAGCTGCTACTAGGCCTAATACTGGCATCCCAGCAGCTCTCAATTTTCATAAAGCCATTGGATGGAGTAGCCTTCACTACTTGGAGATCTCACTGGTCAAGAGTGAACTCCAGATTGGCTCACTCCACAAGGGGGGGGTGGTGGTAAGAGTTCTTATTTTAATCTTTGATGAGCTGGTTGCTCACACAGTGATTTCAGAGCTTGTTGCTCTGTGGGGGGGGGGGGGATGCAAACCTGGTACCCACTTTGTGTTTAGGAGAAGGTAACTTACCTTCTTTTTCCAAAAATATGTTGATTCACTTAGGGAAGGGGTTGAGGGGCAGGTTGGAGGGAATGTTTGGACTAGGGGACAACCTTGGGGGATTGGTGGTGTGGGAGATTGTTTCTTGACTTATTGTTCAATTGTTTTCCATATAATATGTTATTGTTATGCTGCTTTAAAAATTGGGGAAGGATCAGATCCTACAAGTGCACGGGGAGTTGGGGGTGTAGAGACCATTCCTATAACTGGTGATGACAGCAAGTGATTTGAAAGTCCTGAGTTGTAATACTAATGTGCTGAGAACTGGAGTCAAATAGAAAAAGGTCTGGTCTTGCACTAAAAAATGAGGGGAGATATCTCCCTCATGCAACAGACCCATATGATGGACAGAGAATCTCTTCGACTGGAGCACTCGGGGAAGGGAGGCCCTATACAGGGTCTATTGTATGTCTCGGGCCAGGAGAGTGGCCCTGGTGTCACACACTCTTTGGCTCACAATCTAGCTGTTCCCCATGGCAGATATATAGTGTGTGTCCTTAAGGTGTGGGGTGGGGGGAGTCACTGACCTTGGCAGCAGTGTATGAACCTAGTTTTGACCATCCAGATTTTTTCATTACCTGGCTCCACGGTGGTAGACTTTCCTGGCCAGATGACTGTGGTGGGAGAAGTTAACACTCCTTTGGACCCTGTGCTGGACCACTCAGCCCTGCCGTCTCACCCCCCACTGGGGAGCTCTCAAGTCATTAGGAGGATGTCATCCGAATGACCCCTTATAGATGAGTGGAGATATATTCACCCCATGAATAGAAATATTCTTTCTATTTCCACACCCACAAATGCTACACATACATTGACCTATCTTGATCTCCTTTTCCCTCTTACATAGGCTGAAGAAGGCCGAATATGGTCCAGTCCTCCACTCTGCTCATGCTTCCCTGCTGGCATCCCTAAGGGGGCAACTATTTACCCCCAGCTAAGCAATGGCACCTGGACCACAGACTCCTGGTGGACCCCTATGCTACAGCTGCCATGGCCAATGTGCTAATTTAATTTTTTCTAAACAGGCAGGGTGATACACCCAGCTCCATCAGATGCAAGGCCGTGAAGGCCTTCGCTCAGGGCATAGCAATCTCAGAGGCTGTCCATGCAAATAGGTGAGAAGAGACACAAGAATGTGAATTAGAGGCCTGTATTTTGTCTTTGTAGAGAGCCCACATGGCATTCTCTCTTGCAACAGCTTAGTGAGAGCAAGGGAAAACTAAACCAGCTTGTCTCTGCCCACTTCGAGTGCAACACGAATGCCATCTCCTATTTTGGTGTGGTCAATGGAGGTTAGCGGTCTGTATGGCATCTCAAGCAAAAAGAGGCAATTAAGATGATCCTTCACATTAAAATGGCCTTAGGAGACCAGCTTACAGAGCAGAAAGATATTGACTGCAGCTTCCGGCAGTTTTAAGATGCAGTACAGCCTGGAGGTGATACACCAGTCACTTCCCATACTAGACATTCTCCATGACATAGTCACCTTCCTACAACTTGCTGGACAGATTGTGAGGACATGGATCGCTTCTGTATGCCGGCGGAACTACACCATGTGGCGAAATCCCTCTCCAGTAGAGTTCTGGACCCTGACAGCCTCCCGAATGAATTTTATAAGGAATTCTGGGAAGTGCTGGATGTCCCCTTTATGGACATACTCCTGTGGTGTCAGCGTGGCTCAGTTGGTAGCACATCCGCCTCTGGACCAGAAGGTCGTGGGTTCTCGTCCCACACTGGGATTGGACTTGCACCTAAAAATCGCTGGCATCCGAGTGCAATATTGGGGGGTGCGGTACTGCAGGGGTGTGCCGTCCTTCGGATGAGATGTTAAACCGAGGTCCCTTCTGCCCATCCTGGTGGGTGTCCAGGTGGAAGTAAAAGAACCCAGGGCACTCTTCGCAAAGAGTAGGGAACATTCCCGGTGTCCTGGCCAACATTCCCCTTCCCATAAACCGGTTCATGCAATTATCCAGGCTGTGTGTGGGTGATGATGTGTGATATGGCCGCCACCACACATTTAGGCACTTCACTACCAGTCTAGCATTGCTTGTAAAGCGCTTTGGATGTATGAAAAGCGCTATATAAATACTGATTCTTCTTCCTATTCTTCCTTGAATACTGGGAGCGATGAGCACTCCCAGACTCTCTGTCTATGGCTACCATCACAGTTCTTCCCAAGCCTGGCAAGGACCCCACTTTCTAGAGCTGTGTAGCCTGTATCTCTACTGAATAAAAATTATAAACTCACCACCAGATTTCTGGTGGATCAGCTAGAGGGGGTCCTGCTGGGCTTTATTCACCTGGGTCAGGGGGAACTCATTAAGGGGAAGCATGCCAAAAGCAACATCCAGTGATAGCTGAATGTCATGTGGTGATAATTGGGGGGGGGCTGCTCAGCCTGGTATCTTTGTATTGGATAAGAAGAAGGCCTTCAACTGGGTCAAGTGGCACTTCATGCCTCGACTTTGGAATGGTTTAGCCTGGACCTGAGGATCAGGTCCTGGATTGCCACTCTGTATAATGCCCCTTGAGTGCAAGTCCTGAATAAGAGACATTTGTCTCAGTCTTACTCCCTATTAAGGGGTACTTGCGAGGGGTGCCCCTCTCCCCTCTACTAAATATTCTCACAGTATCGCCCTTGGTTATGGCAATCAGAACCAGTTAGAGTACTAGAGGCCTGAATGTGCAAGGTATATCCTATGTGATATCACTGTTGCCAGTTATATCTTGCACAAAATGGTTCAAGCCCCAGGCAGATATGTTTCTGATGTACGACCCACAATAGGGCAACAGAATAAACTGGGTGAAGTATGACTGCCTTCCACTTGGTGAGAACCACCACGCTTCCCTGAAGCTGAAGCTAGAGGCAGCCCTTGCCTCAAAACTCAAATACCTGGGTGGGATCCTTCCAGGAAAGCTCTCTACCCTAGAAGCCCTTAACTATCAATCCCTTCTCTATAAGATTAACAGACTATGAATGATGGAGGTCTCTTCTGCTGACCTTTACTGGGTAAGTGAACATGGTGAAAATGGCAATACAGCCACAATTCATATATATATATATATATATATATATATATATACACACACACAATATGTTCCAAGTACTCCTGACCTATGTCTCCCTGAAATTTTTCTCTGCAATAAAGGGGTACCTCACATCACTACTCTGGCATGGAAGAAGAGTTAGGGGTACATCTTGCCATGTTATGACACTCAACCTCATGAGTAGCCTGATCCTGCCTAACTTCTGCTATTATTATCTGTCAGCCCAGTTAGCATTTCTAAAAGATGCACAGACTTATGGGCAGACTAGATGGGCCATGTGGTTCCCTTCTGCCATAATTTTCTATGTTTCTATGACTTCTGGGCCAGAGTGCCCAGCATGGGTTCCTAAGGAGGATGTGTCCCTCAAGGGTCCAATGTTCCAAGTTCTACTCACCCCAGCCCTACAGAGAGGCCTGCAAAAGCATATCCCCTACCCATTCCTGAGAGCCACTGCCTGTGCATGGATAATGACCCATGAACTCACAGTGCCTCCCAAGTGGCTGTCACCCAAAGTTGATACAGGGATGACTCTGTGGGGGATGTCTTCATAACCAGAACTCACAGCTCAGCACCATGGACACAGGGGGGAGGGAGGTGTTCCTTTACAAAAGAAAGGGTCCTACAAGAGCTCGCTAAGCTCAGGGTGGACAAGGCATTGGGACCTGATGGCATACATCCCAGGGTACTAAAGGAGCTAAGGGTGGAACTAGCAGAGCCATTAGCAGAACTGTTTAGTGAATCTCTGAGCACAAGAGCGATCCCAGAAGACTGGAGAAGGGCTCACATGATCCCGCTCCACAAGAGTGGTAGCAGGGAGGAGACAGGGAACTATAGACCAGTCAGTCTTACCTCAGTAGTGGACAAGATTATGGAGACACTCCTTAAGGAAAGGATAGTGCAACACCTGGAATCCATAGAAGCACAGGATCCAAGACAGCATGGGTTTACAACAGGAAGGTCCTGTCAAACTAATCTCATAGATTTCTTTGACTGGATAACCAGAGTGGTGGAGCAAGGGGGTGCAGTTGATGTCACCTACCTTGACTTCAGCAAGTCTTTTGATATTGTTCCACATAGAAGATTGATTAACAAGCTGGGTAGGCTCAGGGTGGGTCAGAGGTTGGTAAACTGGGTGGCAAATTGGTTGGTGGGCAGAAAACAGAGAGTGGTGGTAAATGGTATACAGTCAGAAGAGATGCACGTCACATGTAGGGTACCTCAGGATCAGTCCTGGGGCCAGTCCTCTTCAATATCTTCATCAGTGACATTGCAGATGGACTGGAGGGTAAAGTTTTTCTGTTTGCAGATGACACCAAGATCTGCAACCAAGTAGATGATCCAGATGGGGTGGGCAGAATGAGAAGTGATCGGGATAAACTAGCAAAATGGTCGGAAGAGTGGCAGCTGGGGTTTAATGCAAAGAAGTGCAATATCATGCACATAGGGAAGATAAATCCTGAAGCTACCTATAGGTTGGGAGGGGAGTTGCTGGCAATCATAAGGGAAGAAAGAGACTTGGCATCATCATCACAGATGACCTGAAATCATCCAAGCAGACCACTAAAGCAGTAAGTAAGGCTAGAGGGATGTTGGGGTGTATTAGTAGGGGTATCACAAGTCATACGATAATCCCTCTTTACAAGACACTAGTTAGGCCCTTTCTGGAGTACTGCATGCAGTACTGGAGGCTGCACCTGCACAATGACAATAACAAAATAGAGGCAGTCCAGAGAAGGGCAACCCTAGGTATACTCTAGAGCAAAGAAGGGAGAGAGGTGATGATCGAAACATTCAAACATCTTAAGGGTATTAACAAGGTGAAAGAGTCTAACATGTTTCAAAATCAGAAAAAATAGCAGGACACAGCATCAGATTAGAGGGAGGCCGATTAAGGGGTAATGTGAGGAACTTCTTTTTCACAGAAAGGGTGGTGGTGCATGCATGGAACGGCCTACCTCAGGAAGTGGTGTATATGATTTATTTATTTATTTATCAAGTCTAGGATTACAAATACCTTTGAGCCATGGCTCTTTTACAAAGGTTCCACATCAGAGAAATACAAATTATGGGGAACATCAAGACAGGCATTACAACAATGTGGACATTGCAAACAGAGTACAGATTAATACAGTTCAAGGGTAGCATTGTAACAAGGCAGCCAGCGGCATTTGTCAGAGAAAATAGACAACAGATAAGAAATGCCAGAGTCATAGGAGAGGGAAGAGGGTGGGGGAGAAGGAATGTAGGAAGGGTGGCAAGAGGGTGAAAAGTGCAGCATTGGGTATACCAAGATGTGAGGTAGAATCCGGTGAAGAGGGGACAACTAGAGCAGAAGGGAAGTGGAGAAACAAGGTTAAGTTGGGCAGTCACAGGAGCTGTTGGTAGTGAGATAGTCCCGGAGCCTAGTTTTAAACATACCAATAGTTGGGGCAGAGGAGATGGTTGGGCTGAGGCCATTGAACCAGAGTGGTACTCGATAAGCAAAAGAGCGTTGTCCCTGTGGAGTGTGACAGTGGGGGACTTTCAGTAGCTGTAGCGTGGATCTCCTAAGGCACCATTTGTTAATTCGGTGTTGTAACAGAGTTGAGACCCCAGAAGGTGCAAGACCTAGGTAGATTTTTTTGACCATGGAGCAGGTGAGAAACTTTATGCGGTTTGATAGTTGGAGCCAGCCAGTCTGAGTGTACAGGTCACATGTGTAGGTGAGACGGTGAGCACCAGTGATGAACCGACATGCTTTATTTAAGGCAGTTGAGAGGTGTCTAAGGGTTGTGGTTGTGGCTGAGCCATAAATGATGAGACCATAGTCTATTACAGAGATCACAGAGCTCAGGACTGCAACCTTCAAAGCTTCTGGCGTGAGGAGTGGTCTGTGTTTGTAGAGGAGACCAAGCCATGTATTAGCAGCTCTAGCTACATTATCTACATGAAGTCCATAGGAGAGATTAGGGTCAAGCTGAATCCCTAAGTATTTGAAGGACTCCACCTGATCTAGAGTGTTGCCCTGGGTGGTGGAGATAGCCAGGTGGTGTAGCTTGTGTGGGTTATGAGAGCTGCAGAAGAACATAGATTTGGTTTTCTTGTCATTGAGGACCAGTTTATGATTAAGAAACCATGTCTCTACAGAACGGAAACCAAGTTGAAGGTTGTGTTGAAGAGTTGCAGGATCTTTGTGAGTGGAGAATACAACAGCATCATCGGCATATAGTATGATCTGCTCAGAGCAGTGGTAAGGGAGGAGTTTAAGAAAAGGCTAAAGGAGGGTCCCAGTATGGATCCCTATAGGACACCAGCGAACAGGCAGGGTGTTAGAAAGAGCATCCTGAATTTTTACTCTCTGTGACCGGTTTTCTAAGTAGCTCTTAAACCAGAGAGAAGAGTCAGGTGATAGCCCTGGCATTCAGTAATTAGGTGTATTAGTAGTCCATGGTGTACTGTATCGAAAGGCCTTGGAAGGTGCGACAAAAAATAGCCCATGAAGAGCCATTGTCAAGGATTTTACAAAGCTCCAGTGAACTCAAGAAGGGCTATGGTGGTGCTCTGACCTTTCCGGAAGCCGTGTTGTTGTGGACAAGGTATATTGTATTTATCCAAGTGGTCGGTAAGTTGATCAGCCATGATGCACTCAAGTGCCTTAGAGAGTGGGGGCAGTATGGAGATAGGGCGATAATTTGAGTGAATCGTCTTGTCCCCACAGTGCAGGGCTTCAAATACGCATGAGATAGGCATAAGGGAACAATACAGATGTGTATGAACAGATAGGCTATTAACAGAGTAAATGCCTATGGCACGTTCATAAGATACAAAAAATGGGCAGACTAGATGGGTCTTGCGGACCTTATCTGCTGTCAGCGTCTATGTTTCTATGTTTCAAATGCTGTGGAAGGCATCCTCCAACCTTGGAGAGGGTGCTGCAAACCTCTGAGGGTAACCAGTGATGATAGCGATTATAAATGAGTGACAGTAGAAACAGCGACTCATTTATAGTGCTGTCATCATCACCGGGCATCATCAGCTACCATGCAAAGGTAGCGATATTATAGCGTGGAAAGAGACCGGAAGGGGAGGGATAGGGAGGTGTAGGGGAGGGACAGGAGGGAGGGTTTCTATGGGTGGGGATCCTGCTGTAGCCAAGCCAGCCTTGTGGCGTGGTGGTGAGGGTGGCTGGATACAGTGCAGAAAGCACTAGGTTTGAGACCTGCTGGGGGTGATTGTTTTGCTGCTGCATGCAGCTCTCTGTTTTTTTTTTATTTTCTGTCTGTGTTTTGGCCCCTCCTTGACTTGCATCCCCCAGGAGTTAACAATCCTTAATCAGGGGGATGCATTGGGTGAAGCACCCCCCAGCAAAAACACTTAAAATAGCCGAACGTCGGATCGCTTGAGTATGTATATCACCGAAATGCTTTTCAGCAATATACTTTTGCTAGGATAGCGATCGCTGTATTTATTTAAAAATTGGTGACTGGGAAAGGCACGCTGAGCTGAGGCTCATTTCCAGGTGTGACCCAGGTACAAGGTGTACACAGAGGTATGCAGAGAAGGTACAACAATTTTTGGTTACAGACAGTATGTATAGCTAGAAGCTACAGTACAAACATTAATCTTTACAGTACGGTATAAACAAGCACAGGAAATGTGTGGTAGAGAAGCAGGAATTCAATACATTTTGGGGCTCATGTGTACAAAACTGACCATATGAGGCCTCAGAAAGTAAGTTAGGCCCATTTAAGTTAAGGTATTGCGATTGCTATCATGACATGGAACTTACCCTGAGGGACCTCTGTGATGGAGGCCAGATGCTTACCTTGCAACAGTTTTCTGCTAATTTTAAATTACTGCCCATTGGCTACTTTCTGTCGGTTCAGGTTCTGCAGCATCTTTTGAACATTTAACCCATTCACATTCATTCCTGCAATGATCCCCTTTGGAAGAACTTGCTCTTTGTATCCATCCAGGACTGAAACCAATATAACTGTACTACTCCTGGATGTTGGGTGGCTTGTCTCCCCCTCCAACTGGCTAGGAGAAGGTGGGAAGCTGATCTGGAGGGAATCCCTTTCACTGAGGGGGGACTGGATGCATACTCTTTGACAAATCAGTTCCTGCTCAGTGAGCAGTCACCTATGTCAGATTAATTTTAATTTATTTTTTAAACAGGCCGTACTTCATTCTAACCCTGGCCCAACAATCAGATCCAGCCAACCCATATACTGTAGGGCCCCAAAGTTCCTGGTAGGGGAAGGATCCCTCTTCCATTTGGTGTGACAATGCCCCAAAATACCTTAAATTTTAGGCAGAGGCACTGGGTATCTTAGTGAGAGTCCTTGCCATTACACCACACCTTACTACAGAAAGGGTTCTGCTGGTTGTAAGACCAGGTGGTCCTGCCAGAGCTAAATATAATTATGCTCTCTGGTACTTAGGGGTTATAGTTGGTAAGAAGACCATAGCTCAGAATTGGAAACTGCACAACTCCCCATGATATCACAAGGGGTGGCCACCCTTCCTAGTTACATAAAGCTGAAAAAAAAACAGAACACCTTCTTGAATAAACTAACTTAATACAAATACATCTGGGTCCCTGTAGAACAAGCCTTGGGTAATTCCTTGCTCTTTTCTTCTTAAACTCATTCTTCTCTGGTTTGGTGGATGCCTGAAAATTACCAGTGAGGGTCCAATTGCCCAGCACAGATACGATGTCACACTTACCACTGAGACATACTGGTACTGTTCAGAATGGGGAAGCATTTGTAAGACAACATGCATGTGTTTTGGGATGGTTTTATTCTACTTAAACAATGTGATGGTTCAGGCCAGGGGGCCCCAACTGTAATGAATGACATGCAGAGGCAAGTAGGTTTGTTTGAACTGCTTTACTGAAAACTTCCAGCCTGTTACAAAGTGGTACATCAGCACTCAGATTTTGTGTAATTCTGGCAGGTTATAGCCCGATGAGCTTATTTAAAGAACACATGCAAAGGTTATGACATCACACCATGCATGCATCATTAATACGCATATCCTTATATCTCCCTCCATTAGCATAATCTCCCAGGAAACAATGGGACCTATGCATGAGCTTGCAGGAAATACATGCCAGAGGCACGTATCCTGCTTGTGGAGCTCCACACCTGCGGGCAGATGCACATGGCCAGCATTTACCATTGGTCACCACCTGTCTGTGTCTCTGCCCCCCCAGTGCGCAGTACTCTACAGCGTGGCCGGGAGTCTCAGACCCAGTCGGGCATCCAATGGGATGCCTGGCATGGTTGTCACAGTGGATGTCATACAGCAGAGCACGGGTCTGGGTGCGTGAAAAGTAGCAGCAGACATCCGTAACCACACAGACGCATTCACAGTAGTCCGCCTGTGGTCACCGCCTGCAATCTGCATCCTGACACACAGCAGGCTCACCCCAAATGTCCAGGGACTACCCCACCCCGACACAGTGTTGCCCCATCCCTGCTCCTTTCAGTAACCCCCCTGCAGCCCCAAGCCTTAGACATCCTTGTGAGCACCTCCCAATACCAACACAGGATAGTCCCAGCTCAGGTTCTGTACAGGACCTCCCCCCAAACTGTCACTCCCTGTCTGTGGTGTCCCCCCCAAAACAGCAGGGCATCCATGCCTGGCACAGCCCAGTACTGCACACCTTTCCCTCAGAACCCAAATGCCCCTCCCCATCATTGGTGGTAATCAGATCCCCCAAGCGGCACTGACAACACTGCCCCTATCCCCCATACCAGCCTGTCAGTGCTGTGGCTAGAAATGGCCAGTAACACAGATCTACACACACCTCCTCGGCCACTGGCTGTTCAAATAATGCTAGAAGCGCATCCCTGTAAATAGGCAGTGTGCTCCCAGGATCATTTGGAGGGCTGGCGACCAATGAGGTGTGTAGAGGGCTATGCTGCTGGCCATCCTTATAAATAGGCAGCACACTCCCACCATCATTTGGATAGCCAGCAGCCAAGGAGGTGTGTTGAGGGCTGTGCCACTTGCTGTTCCTAGCTGTGGCACCAACAGGGAGGTATGGTGATGGGGACAGGGTTGTCATTGCTGCGGGGGGGGCCCAGTGACCACCAATGTGGGGGTTGTGGTATCTGGGGTTGGTGCTGGGATGCTATGGCTGGGGCACCTGTGTGCACAGAGGGAGGGTGTATCCTGCCAACGGGGGCCTCATATGTTGGTAGTTATGATAGTGACTATGGTAGATGAGAAGGGCACACTGTGCCAAAGCTTGAGTCCAGGTGTGACCAGGGGATATGGCAGCCACATGTTGGGGGGTGCAGAGGGTGTGTCTCCTGCCATGGGGGGCTGCCATCTGGCCTGGGTGGGTGGCTGGTTGTGTTGGAGGTGTCCCTCACACCTGCTGGGGCATGTGAGGGTTATCACCATGAGTGGGGCTGGGCATGTAGGGCACCTATAGCAGGGTCTCCCCTGGCATAAACGGCTCCCTCATATGCCACCTGGTGTGTGGCACTATGTGCCATAGTGCATGCTGCGTAGTGCTGACATGCCCCCACCTGTTACCAATGCATTGCTGTCTGCATAGCCAGGGGATCAGATGCGTAGGGGCTACACACCACAGTTAGTGAAGGGGGCGTAGTGGGTGTGGAGTGGCTATGTGCCGAGGATACGCAGCGTGTAGCTACTCCACCCATTCATGCATAGGCCCCAATATTATAAATTTAAATGAGGTATTTGTTACTTAACGATTTCAGTCCTTTAACTGATTCAGTCCAGTTTTAAGTCCTGTATCATGCAAGTCTCCATACCTGGCATCCGCTCACATGGCTCACCCTATTAAGGGTTTCAGTCTGGCCACACATGCTTAGTGGGGTGGCTGGTATCACTGCTGATGTCATCAAAAGTTGCTCCTCACTCAGGCCCTGAAGCTGCTGCACCACCATAGCTGTGTCTCTATCATGGGATGTGTCTGTTTCATCTGCTGCTGGCATGGCTTCTTCCTCCGTCTCTCTGCTGCCTGGAAAAATGTCCCACTCACTCTATGGCAGGCTGAAATGTGGCTCTGGAGTTCCCAGGATGTCCCTTTTGTTTCACCAGAACTACTTCCCATTAGATTCAACAGCAGATGAATGAGGGGCTTGTGCTGGCGAGAGGACTACTGCTGGGGTTCATTCATTCTCAGGGGTGCGCAGATGCAATCATTGTCCCGGAGTCAGGTGAGGGAGCCAGTGTGCACTTTGATTCTAGTAAAACTGTTGTTTCCTTTGAGTTTTGTGTAAGGCAGATCGAACATCAGTCTCTATTAATTTTGGCTTTAACAGTTTGTTTCTTGTTGGGTTCGGTGTTCTTGTTCAACGTCCCATTAAAAGTTATGCCGGCGAGCCCAGGCCTTCTATAGAAGTATTTCACTAATTGAGCAGCGCAAGATAGGGATCTTTATGGTCCCATTTAGCCTTTTTCAGCAAATTATTGATTGTTTGAACAGCTTGCTCTATCACACTATTGCTCTGAGGATACCTGGGTGAAGAAGTGATATGTTTGAAATCATAGGCTTTTGTAAACTTTTCAAAGTTAGCACTAGCAAACTGAGGACCATTATCAGTGATGTGTATTTCAAATATGCCATGTCTTGCAAAGTTGGAATTTAACATGGTTAATCACAGTCTTACTAGTCATATTTTGCAATCTAGAAACCTCAATAAATTTAGAATAGTCAACTATAACAAGATACTGTTGTTTTCTCTGTTAATACAAATAAGTCAACTCCCACCTTTTACCATGGCCTCTAAGGGATTTTGTGGGGTTTCAGTGGCTCTTTTGGCTGAGCTTTCTGATAACTGGCCCAGATGCCCCTCTTGGCTATAAAAATGCTGATCTGGCTGCTCATGCCGGGCCAAAAAAGAATATCTTGTTATCTTCTCTTGCATTTCTATATACCCAGGTGGCTGTTATGTACTTTGTAAGCATTTCTTTCCTGAGTGAGGTAGGGACAGTAAGTCCCTCTCCCTTTTAATAGTGATCCGCTTTCACTGGTAATTTCCTCTATGAATAACCAGTATTGTCTGATGACAGGGTCAACTTGTGATTGCTCTGAGGGCCAGCCTTGTAACACAGTCTCTTAATTTTTGCAACACTGAGTGTCTTTGTGTCACTGACTGAAACAATTTTAATTTCTCATCAATGATTGGAATCTTGGCAGTCATGTGAACCTCATATTGATCAATGTCATTTTCAAATAGTGAAGCTTTCTGGACTGCTCTGCTGAAGGTGTCAGCAATGTAAAGTTTATGCACCACTTGTACATCACTTGCAGATCATATTTTAGCAGTTTGAACATCATCCGCTGAATCTGACGTGGGGCAATATGCAATGGTTTCTTAAATAGGCTCTCCAGTGGCTTGGGGTCAGTTTCCACCAGCACCTGTTGTCTCCCATGGATATATTGGTGAAACTTATTGTAGCCAAATACGATGGCTAACATCTCCTTTTCTGTTCGGGCACAGTTTTTCTCTGCTTTATTAAGTAATCTTGAGGTGAATGCAACAGGTTTGCTTGTATGCAACAGATAGGCTTCCAGCCCTTCAGAGGAGGCATCCACAGACAGGACCACGGCTTGTGCAGGTCATAGTAGGCTAGCACCGGGGGGTGCATGATGATTCTTTTACGCTCATTGAATACTTGGTAATGTTTGGTTTCCTAATGCCATGCTATTTCTTTCTCCAGCAATTCTTGCAGGGGTTTGTTGATGGTGGACAGGTTAGGTATAAACCTATCTAGGTGATTAACCATCCCCATGAACCTTTGTAAATCTGTTACACACTTGGGAGTGGGCATGTCTATAACAGCTTTGATTTTTTTATGGTCTGCTACCAGGCCTTCAGTGCTTAGTTTATGTCCAATATTGGAGGCTTCACTTAGGGTAGTCTTATTTTAGATTTTTTCAAATTCAATGTAAGGTGGCTCTCTTGTGCTCTGTGTAATAATAATAATAATAATAATAATAGTTTATTTATAAAGAGCCTGTCTCAAATCAAGGCTCTGTACAGCTTAAAATGGATAAAATCAGGACAATAAAAGCATAAAACTCATCAATAACAAACAGTAAATATGATCCAGATTATAACAATTTAAGCCCGTAGCTAAGCTGCCATAAATGGGTCTTAAGGGTCCTCTTGAAGCTCTCCACAGTCACGCACTCCCAAATCCGACGAGGTAGAGAATTCCACAGGGATGGGGCCATGTACATAAAAGAACGGGACCCTGATGGTTTAAGTCGTACCATGAGAATCTCTAACAACCCCTCGCCAGCTGAGTGGAGAGGTCGGCCAGGGCAGTAAGGATTCAGGAGTTCTTGCAGATAACTCGGACCCAATCTGTACAAGGCTTTAAAGGTCAGAAATCCGACCTTGAAGGTGATCTGCCACTGAATAGGCAGCCAGTGCAGTTCGCGCAGCACCAGCGTGATGTGACTCGAATGAGGAGTCCCCATTAACAGTCATGCCACGGAATTCTGCACTAGCTGCAAGCGGCAGATATCAACCCCAGGTAGCCCTAGGTACAGAGAGTTACAGTAGTCCAGGCACAAGGTCACAAAAGCATGGATCAGTGTCGGAAGGTTACCAGATGGAACAAGGTGCCTAATCCTGGAGATGTTCCTAAGATGGTAAAATGAGGACTTGATGACTGCTGACACCTGTGAATGCAGTGTCAGCCCATTGTCAAAAAACACTCCCAGGTTATGTACCCGTTAAAAGGAGGGCAGCTGGATGTCTCCAAGCCAGAGGCCGGAGGGTTGTCCTGCTGCCAACCCCTCTGTCCCATGACCCGGATCCAACACCAACATCTCAGTCTTTCCAGAGTTCAATTTCAGCCAGCTGGAGTTCATTTGATTCTGGATTTCAGTGAGGCAGCTATTAAAGACCGATGTCACACTATCCTGGTTGGGTGCAAAAGATGGGTAGAGCTGGGTATCATCAATATAGCAGTGAAACCTCAGCCCATACTGTCTTACGATGTCTCCGAGGGGCAGCATATACACCACAAACAACATGGGGGACAACACCGAGCACTGAGGGACCCCACATGGCAGGGAGAATGGGCTGGAATTAAAAATACCTGACACTGACCTCTGAAATCTGCCAGTGAAGAAGGATTGAAACCATCTGAGAACTGTTCCAGACAGGCCACAGAATGCCCTCAGATGCTTGAGAAGCACCCCATGGTCCATGGTGTCAAAAGCCGAAGAGACATCAAGAAGTACCAAGATGGACAGGCGATTCTGATCTCTCTCCATCAGGAGATCATTAAGCACCTGAACCAGAGCAATCTCGGTACTATGCCTCTTATGAAAACCAGACTGGAGAGGTTCATAGATACTGTGGATGGTAAGATGGTTCTCCAGTTGTAGTGCAACAACTTTCTCAATCACCTTCCCTGCAAGGGAAGGTTAGAGATAGGTCTGTACTTGGTGAAGCAGTTTGGGTTCCTGATAAAAATCCTTAAGTGTGTCAGTGCCCTCTGTCCAAATTATAAACAAATCATCAATGTAATGGAAGTAAGCGAGAAGTTTCTGTTTACAGTGCCTTAAAATGTTCTCCTCCAAATTGGCCATAAAGAGATTAGCATACTGTGAAGCCATCCTGGTGCCCATTGCTGTTCCCATAGTTTGAACATGTTTATCATTAAAACTGAAGTTGTTATGCGTCAGAATAAATTTAGTAAGTTCCCCATGATGTCAGGGTCAATGTTGTGGTCCAATCCTTTCTCATACATGTATTTAAGGCAGGCTGAAATGCCGATGTATGTGGTATATTAGTGTAGAAGGATGTTACATCCATCGTGGCTAAAAGGGTATCAGGTGGTAAGCCCTTAAAATCAGAAAGTTTATGCAGGAAGTGAGTAGTGTCCTGAATGTAACGGTCCCTTTGTATAACCAGAAGGTTTAAAATAACTTCTACAAAACCTGAGATCCCCTCTGTCAGGGTTCCATTACCAGAGACTATGGGTCTTCCTGGGTTCCCAGGTTTATGTATTTTAGGTAGCATGTAGAATGTCCTAGGCTTGGGTTCATCAAGGATAAGGGCAGTTATTCTGTTTTGGACATGGTCTGGAAATGATTTAATCAAACCCTGTAGTTCTCTTTTATATTCTGTTGTAGGATCACTTTCCAGTTCTCTGTAATAGGTATGGTCACTTAGCTGTCTGTTGGCTTCCTTAATATAATCTCGGTTCAGTATCACCGCTGCAGAACCTTTGTCAGCTTTTTTTTATGACAATATTGTTTTTTGATTTCAGTGTTTGTATAGCCCTGCGTTCCAATTCAGAGAGGTTGTAGTGGGCTTGTTTCTGCCTAGTAAGAATTTCACTTCACTCTGGCGAAAGCAATGGATATAGTTGTCCAGTTTCTTATTATGGCCACAGGGGGAAGGTAAAATCAGATTGTTTCTTTTTTCTTATCTATTAAATTGTTACTGTTTAGAACTTCTTCACTGCCTGTGATTTCTTCTCAGGTGTAAAACTATTCTTTAAGTCCAAATCTGTGGGAGTATTCCTCCATTTCACCACATAACTGTATTCTGTCCAGTGGTTTTGTTGGGCAGATAGTGAGGTCTTTGGGAAGTACACCTAATTCCCCAGTAGTCAGTGTGTGGTTGGACAAATTAACAACTGAAAAGTGGCCATCTGTGTGGCTTAGTTGTTCAGTCACTCTATTCTTCATGGTTGTTAGGAAGTATGGCATGCTAAGGGGTATTTAACTTCCTGTTTTTAATAAGCATGGCTTTTCTTGAGGTTCTTTGGTAGTGCATGTGTATCTCATGCAGGATGTCAGGAATTGGCCCACCAGACATCCTCTCCAGTGTGGTAACAATTCCATTCAACTGCTTCTGAAAGAGGACTTGTTGGTCCAAAAGCTAAAGCTTTTTGTTCTTTTGGTAACATCCTAGCTGGTCCAATAAAAGGTATCAAGCCATTTGTTCTGGATTTATTCCCTCTTTCATTGTCTTTCGTGGTCTGAGGGCAAGTTGTGTCTGCAGCCTTCTCCAGGCCCCTCATTGATACAGCTGCTGAAAGAGCCAGTCCGCTCCAAGGTACAGAGGGCAAGCTCCAATTTGAACTTGGCGCCTTTTCTGGTGCCCCAGCTGGGCGCAATTGAATTAATTCTTACCTGCGCCTAAGGAGCTGCTGCTTAGAGCTTCAATTGATATAAGCTGTTGCTTTCTTTAGAGCATTTTTTAACCCACCTCCCAGCCCAGCCCCTCGCAGTATTAAATTAACTATTGCTCCGCCCTTAGAAATCTGATTGGAAGTAGCAAGAGGAAGGTGGTTCTCTACAGAATTCTGGTATGTTTTAACCTTTTATTAACTGGTAGTTTCTTGTCATTTTACCCACTATGTTGTCGTTTTACTCAGTCAAAGGATTACTGACTAGCTACTCCTTCTTATTGTGCCTGCAACCTGATGTGTCTTACACTTGTGGGATAAACACTTCTTCTCAAACCCTTTGCTGGCACATGTCATACCTCGTTCTCCACCCACCATGTACGTTACCCACTCTGAACTCTCCCCTAAGCATGCTAACTCTAACCCAGCATTACAAAACCATCCTACTCTTACTGCAGAACAGGAATATTTATAAGATACCTTTCCTTCCTCCACCCTGCATTTTTTCAAACACATGCCTACTGCTCCTATCTGGCGACATTGAACTGAACCCAGGACCTGTAAAGGGGGTGAAGACTTGCTCCCAAGCAGTGAGTCCTGCCTGATCATGCATAAAGGACCTTAAAATAGCACACATAAACATACAGAGTATTAGAAACTAAATGGCTGAACTCGAAGCATGGGTCCTGCATTATATGCCAGACGTCTTATGCATTACTGAATCCTGGCTTAAGCTCTCCATTTTGTCCCATGAAATAGCCCTACCTGGATTCTCCTCATTTAGGAGTGAGTGACTCTCTGGGGGGTACTGATCTACACTAAGGTTGAGCAGGCAGCCGGTGATTGGTGAACTACCTGGAATAAAATGTAACTCAGCTAAAGAACATCTTTTTCTCAGTTACCCTTTGGCAAGTTAAAAAATTAACTATAGGATGTGTCTACCTACTCCCCAAAATTGCAATCTCCTCTTACTCTGAACTTTTCTCAAAATTAGATACTCTCCCTCATAAGGACATTATTATCTCTAAAGACTTCAATCTTGATTGGCTAGGAACAAATAAGACCCTTTGTCAAGCTACACTCTCGGATGCTAATTTAGAGCAAGTTCAGGACCAACCTACTGTACATGACTGAACGTGAAGACAGGTAGCCACAGCCTAATCGACTGGATGCTAACAAACCACAAATGCCACATCAAATCCGCAGAGACTTTTCATGATGCTCTAAGTGATCACTCCCCCACCTACTATGTCTGGAAGAATAACCTTCCCCCCGAATATTAAAATCCTGGGACCTAACTAATTTTAACTCTAGCACTTTTTTTAAATAGCCCGAATTCCGTCAACTGGACGCCCATCACCTCCCTCCCAGATATAAATCTAGCCCTGAATTACTTTGTTAACACCTTCTCCTCCATCCTTGACTTCCATGCCCCTTTCAATTTAATCAAAAAGTAGAAAAAGGGCTGCACTTGGGAGCGAGCAGTGCCCGGTTACAGAGATAACTCTGATACACATATATAGAAACGTAAACCGGCACCTGCTCAAAAGCACTTCACTTGAATACAGCTCGTATTTTAAATAAGAGGCCGAGTGTGCTATATTCTCCAATGAACTTTTAATTAGTAAAACTCACTTAAAAGTGGCACAGAACACCAAAACATGTGGAAACACTCGTAGCATATAGTCCAGAAGTCCTGAAATTTTCCTCACAGTTTATGAAGCACCACAAAGTCCATGCACAAGCGGCTGTTAAAGTTCCACCAGGTGTGAGCAAGGCAGAATTCGCTTCAACAGGCGTCACCTGACGCGTTTCGCTTGTTAGCTTTCTCAATTTAAGAAGAGCCAAAGGTACTCACTCCCCCTGGCTTTCTAAGGAATTATGACATCTAATGCCCTCCCGTGATAAAGCCTGGAACACTGTTAAAATACCTGGCCTTAATTCAGACTGGAAAATTTAGCGCCAATTGTGGAATGCATGTAAAACTAAAGCCACAAAGTCAAAGCAGGATTATTTACAAACTCTTCAAGTCAATCATCTCATTACCCCCATACATTTCTGATTCCAAATCAATGCCCTACTCAAGGGCAAGGAACGTTCATTCCCCCAAGACATGATCAATAAAGGCACAACTCTTTCCACTCCATTAGAGATTGCAACCTGAAAAATCACTTTTTTACAGACCTAGACAGCTACAAAATTGAAACACCTGTCACCGACTCAACCAGTCACCATCAGTCCTGAGACCCCTCCCTCCCTCCCTTTCATTTGAAACTCACCTCGTGCACTGAGGTTCTCAAGCTTCTCACCAGACTTAATCCCAATAGCTCACCGAGTTCAATACCCTTTCTCCCAAATTCCTCAAAATAAGTGCCTCTGTTGTTGCCTACTTAGTTGCGCTCTTAATCAATAGATCCTTCCTCTCACAAACCTTACCAGATAAATGGAAAATAGCAATAGTGGTCCCAGTGCACAAGAGTGGCCCAACTAACTGTACTAAAAATTATCAGCCAATATCCATATTATGACCCCTAGCAAAAATTCAGGAAAGAATACATTATGAACAGCTATATTCATTTATAGAGCTGAACAATGTCCTTACCATTTTCCAACATGGTTTCCAGAAATTGCACAGGACTAAATCTGCTCTTTTTTATTTTGCAGAATATTTTTATTTAAAAGTTTTGTTATAAAAACATGAACTTCATTATCCTCTTGGCACTGTTATACAGAATTCAATCAACAAACATACAGTAGACAAGCAAACAGATATCTCATCCTTTTGCGTCTAATTTCATTTCTATTATAATTTAACTTTCAAAACTTAAAAATCTTTATTTTCAATAAATATTTTAGGTAGCTAAAAGAAAAGAGATATACTATAAAAAAGAAACAGGGAGAGGGACCTACAGCTACCTGGTCCAGTAACACATTATCTCAGATTAATATATATACTCTTTGCCATAAGGCAATCATGTTTGTCTACTAAACTATATTACAGTCCCTCCTTTAGGGCTTGTACCTGCCTCTGTGTAATGGAGTCTAGGAAGGGTCTCCAATCCCGTAGAAATCTTTCTTCTTTATTTTTGATCATATAGGATAGGTGCTCCAAGCCAACATCTGAATAGCCAATGTTTTCCACTGTTTTTGTGTTGGGATACCAGCTAAGACCCAAGTATTTAAAATACAATGTCTAAGCAGTGCCAGGAGAACCCATACCCATCTAGGCAAGTGGTCCCAATTCTCCTCCTCATCCTCTTCTATCCCAAACAGCATGACTAGGGGATCTAGCGATATTCTTCTTCCCATCAGAGTTACTGTCTCCTCTGCCACCTCTCCCCAAAATTTCTGCAACATCGGGCAGGACCAAAAATAATGAATGCAAGTACCCATCTCTGCTGAGTGCCTCCCACACTTGGGGGAGATCCCAGGGTTAAATTTATGCACCATGACTAGTGGGCAATATAGCCTGTGCAGAAACTTATAGGAAGACTCATGGTATCGATTACATATTAATATTCCCTTCTGTAACTGTAGCATCAGCTGCCAGTTCTCTTCCTGGATCCCCCACCCTAGGTCCTGCTCCCATTGCCTTCTAACTTTCTGGGTATAGTTTGGTAAGGTTCTCCTGCCCAGCTGTGCTGCTCAGCCAATCAATCCCTTTGCCTCTTTTCCCGATATTAGGATCAAATGTTCAACCTGGGAAAGAGGAGAGTCCAACTTCTGTGTTCTCCCCATCCCACTGATGTAGGTTCTCACCTGTAGGAGGCGATAATGATGCCTGACTGGTAGGTCGAGCCCTGTACTGATCTCTTCTAGAGCAGTTAATTGATCTCTCATGTAGAGGTCCTGGAGACACCTGACCCCACTCTCTCCCAGCATCGAAAGGCCCAATCCTCCATACCTGCTATAAAAGATGGGTTCTCCACCACGGGCAGGAGCAGAGTTTCATCCTGCTGCACAGCAACCATTTTCTGATGCCTCCCCCAGCTCCGTATAACTGTTTCCACCAAAGAATTTCTATCAGCCACCCAATTATAACTTTTAAGGCCCCTACAAAAAAGTATGCTGAAAATCTCCCCGGCCATGACATCTCCTCCAGGTGCATCAACCCTGCTGCTGCTGACCTATGGACCCAGTCACTAATATAGCACTATTGCATTACTAAATAATAGTTCTTAAGGTCAGGGAAATTCAGTCCACCCTGCGTCTTATCCACCTGAAGGCATTTCAGGCTTACTCTACGTCTTTTACCCCTCCACAGAAAGCCCATAAATGCTTTATCTAATCTTATAGTCTGTCCTGGTAAGTCCCATCTAAAGCATTTGCATGAGATAAAGCACCCTTGGTAATATGTTCATTTTAATCACATTTATATGTCCCATCCAGGATATTGGCAACTCCCTCCATCACTGAAGCTCTTCTTCTCTTTTAATGATAAGGGGTGTATAATTAAGCTGATATAGTAAACCCAGGTCTTTGTCCACTTGTATTCCAAAGTATTTAAAGGCAGTTGTTACCCCTTTTAGTCCCCAGGTCCCCCTCTCACGATCATACACTGCTTCTCCCCACACCAAAACTTCAGATTTTGTTAGGCTGATCTTGTACCCATAGAGAACTGCAAATTGCTCAATTAAGTTCAACAGTAGTGGCACTGATTATGGAGGGTCAGTGACATAAAGGAGCATGTCATCTGCATACAGTGTCACTTTATGCTGCCTTCCCAAGCCATCCCTTATCCCCTTTATTTTGGGTTTTCTTGAGTGCTCACTGCCAATAGCTCTATGGCCAAGGCAAACAACAGCAGGGAAAGGGGACATCCCTGCCTCATTTTCCTAAACAAAGTGACTCTATCTGTAAGTGAGCAGTTAACAAGAACTCTGGCTGTGGGTGCTACATATAATGCTCAGACTATCCCTATGAGCCCCTTCCCAAGCCAGACTGGCTCAACACTTCCATAAGATACTCCCACTCTGCATGATCAAAGGCCTTCTCAGCATCCATAGATAGCACAGCAGTGCCACCCAGATGCCAAGAGGCAAGACAGACCACATTCAGCAGCTTTCACATGTTGTGGTAGGAGTATCCCCCCACAGAAAAAACCTGTCTGGCCCGGGTACACAAGTCCCATCAGCAACTGGTCCAAGCATCCTGCTAGGATTTTTGCCAGGATCTTTGCATCAAAGTCCAAGAATAATATTGGTCTAAATGAGAAACACTTCTGTGGATCCTTATCTGGTTTGGGGACCAGGCAGATAACCTCACTGAAAGATGCAGGGAGAGCTCCTCCCCTCCTTGACCTCATTAAATACCCCCAACAAGGGTTCCACTAGCTGACCCTGCATAGCCCTATAAAATGCAGAGGGAAAACCATCTGGTCCACTTGCTTTACCTTTTTTTAATTTTTGGATAGTCATTCTTATTTCCTCTTTGGTGATCCCCCCTCCCTAGTGCTTCCCTTTGCTCTGAACTGAGCTGAGGCAGCTCAAGCCCATTCCAAAATGCCTTAGCTTCTGCCTAAGTACCACCACATTCAGATTGGTATAGTTGTTGGTAGACTTGCTTAAACCTATTTTTAATTGCTCTTTTATCTTGTAGTAGGGTCCCCCCGCCCTTATCCCAGATATATGTGAGTGTACTCTCCTGCCCTTTATTAGATGCACCAACAGAGGTCCTGGTTTGTTACCCCATTTAAAAAATGTATTTTTAGCAAAAAGCCATGTAGTACAGGCCTCTCTTAAGACAAAAGCATTAAGCGCCTCCCAGGCTGCCATGAGCTGCCTCAGCTTTTCATTAGTGGGGTTCTGAATTAATCATTTTTCCAGGGATTTCACCACACCACTCAGCTTCTCTCTTTTATTTTGCTTTTCTCATTTATATCTAGTTACAAAGCTAATTATTGCCTCTCTAATGAAAGCTTTTCCCGTGTCCCAAAAGACTTCCGCTGAATCTACAGAGCCCACATTGGTCTCCTGGTACATCTTCTGTTTATCCTTAAGATAAGCTAATTTTTATTGTTAAGAAGATACCTGGGAAACTTCCAGGGTGGTAACTCTTCCCTCTCTTCCCTGAACCTGCACACCAGTGACACCATTGCACAGTCCGAGATGTGCATAGAACTGTGTTGCACACATCTTACCCTGTGTATCCATGCCCTGGGGATATACAAATAAATCTATACGGGACCAGGTCTTGTGTGGGTTGAAATAAAAAGTGAACTCCCTTGCATTGAGATTCACTGGTGTCCAGCTGTTCACCAAATCCAAGTCAACCATCTCCTCTAACCATCGCCGCACCCCTTCCGATTGCCTTCCCCGCCCTTGTGAATGGTCCTTCTTCGAGTTCATAGTGGTGTTGAAATTTCCACCCATGATTAACCCCCCAAACTGTTCCTTTACTAAATCAGCTCTTTTAAGGGTCACCACTGATATCTTCAAGCAATGGATTAAGGTTGCGCTACCAGGGCTGTTTTTGGATCTTATGATAGCATTTGCCCTGGTCAATCACCAACTTCTCCTAGCAAAACTCAACAATCTTGGTCTTGACACTAAGTCCATCTCTTGGTTTACTAACTACCTGTCTAATCAGCTACAATGCATCTCAAGTGGGCTGGTGTCACCTCTTCCCTATCACCCATCACAGATGGGGTCTCCCAGGGGTCTATCCTGGGTCCACTGGTATTTTCCATATTTATCAATGAACTACCCCACAACTATGGTTGCACATCAGTCCAGCTCAATGCAGATGATGCCGTCCTCTACAGATCGGACAAAAATATTACCTCCATCAATTCAAACCTTGAGAAGGATTTCCAGTTGCTTGAAGCCTGACTCAGGGAAAACCTACTGGTGCTCAATACAAAAAAAAATTAAAACAAAGTTGTTCCATCACACTTCCTTTGTCTTGACTACCCAGCAACCCCATTGCAGTCAACACATCAAGAGGCATGGCCCTCGAAGGAGTGGACTCCTTTAAATACTTAGGAGTAACCCTGGATGAGCATCTATCATTCGAAGCTCACACTAATAGATTAATAAAGGCAACCCACCAAATGTTAGGCCTACTATACTAAACTACCCCATACCTGACCCTTCAATCCCAGAGAACAATTGCCTCAGCTACTCTTCTCACTGGTCTCTTCTGTGGAATCCCTCTATTTCTCTCAGCTAAGCAATCTATCCTGTCTGGATTAAAGCAAACCTATCACAGGATCGCCTGCTTCACTGCTATAGTACCTGCCCAAATGCACCACTGTGATGTGCTCAATGCTCTGGGCTGGCCGTCATTTGAGGCAAAGCTAAACCTCCACTTACGCCGCACTATGTTCAAACTCATCCACCTTCCCTCCCCACCCATCCTGTCTGATCTATTCATGTTGAAGCTCATCTCTAGGTCCCTATGTTCCACTAACCTAATTTTGCTAAGTCTCCCCAAGACTCTGTTAGCCATAGGCAAGAAATCTTTCTCCTATTTTGCACCTCATAAATCGAACAACCTCCTACAGGGACTACTTTCCTTTATGTCTCTTTCCCAATTCAAAAAATATTTCAAAGAAACCTTCTTTCCTTCCAAATCTGTACCTGTAAATAAGCCCAGTCCTTATCTAACAACCATGTCCTCTACCCTCTCCTCTGCTGAACCCTTTACTTATTCTCTCTCTCCCTTAACTTCAGCCCTTTCCATTGTGTATATGCAAATACATTTCACATATGTAAATACGTTGTCTATATGTGAATACATTATTACAGTGTATATACTTTATTCTCCCTCTTTGCTTGCTTCACAACTAGCCTAATTTGCATTTTTGCCTGTGTCATTATCAGTTTGTAATCCCTATCCTTATTTGCTTGTACATAAATTAATCCCAGCACTGTATGCCTGAACATAGCAACTGTTATTCTCCTGACTCTTATTCTGTAGCCATTAACAAAATTTATCTTACTAAAATTGTATTTCCCTGGGTCACCCCTGAAAAAGGGAAATGCTTGTCTCAGTGGGCTTACCCAGTCATTAAAATTTAAATAAATAAATAAATAAATAAAAAGGGTTTGCAGTGATACTGTAGGTAGAAAAAATGGGCAGACTGGGTGGGCCAAGCTATCCTTATTTGCCATCAAATTTTATTTTTCTATGTTTCCAGTGCCCTGTGCAGATGAACAGATCTCACCATGCTCAGGCTGGCTCTGGAAGTGGGGGCATTATGGACCTAGAGTTTATTCTGACCTTAAATTACTGCGACTTTATTACATATCTGTAAACAAGAACAAATGGTAAATGATGGCATGGCTGGACCCTCCCAAGTAGGAGTGCATGAGTCAGCTTTTCTTGTTCTGACATGTGAGGCCAGATCAGGCTGGGCAAATCAGTACCAGAACCAAAAATGTAATATATAGGAGTTAAACAGAACAATCTATGCCACACATAAAATAAAATTACATAACAGCTCCTGGGCTGCTTCACTTCAAGGCCAGTGTGAGCCAGTGACTTCATTTTCTACCCCTTCTGTGCTGCTACCATAATCCTAGTCAACCAATTTAAAGTTACTAAGGAAGGGTATCTATGATCTTGTCACCACATAAACCTTAGATTTGGATAATCCTACAACCTTCTCCCCACCACTGAAATTCTATGAAGATTGAAAACAATGGTCTTCTACTTCTGATTGCTTCCAGCCATACTGTGACATGAGGGCTGTCCACCTTGATACCAGAACAATAAAGAGCAACAGGTAAAAAAGAAAGGACAGTGTAAACATTTTATGACAACTTGCAATGCATTTTTTCTTGCATGTTTTATTTTTATTATATTATCATCTTACTTATGTAAAGTGTTTCAACTTAGGAGGGAGATGTGGTAGAAACTGAAGATGACATTACACTGTAGCCCATGCCTGGGGACATTCAGCTAAAATGAACCTTTATTAGGGAATATAGTTCCTGCCATATAAAATGTTTTTGTTTTGTTGTTAAACTTCAAAGGGCTTCTTTCTTTTGTAACAAAAAGGATATGTTTTCAAGGTAAGCAGTATCTAGGCAAAATAAAACCGTTTCTTGCTGGGTAGCCAGACAAGAGATCTAAAGGCCTTAAATTGCAATCTGCAAAACCAGGGTCCAAATAACAAATCCAGTTCTGACCTATTCTCAAAAAGGGTGGTCCCCAGGAAATAAAGGAATAGTGGAATCTGTGATGTCAGAGGGGCATGTATGATGATACGGTATAGTAGGCCAGCCAGCTGAAGGCATCTCTGGTGTGTGTTGACTTTGAGAGCTCAGTTATGTTTTGGGACTTTGAAATAATATCACAGGTTTTAGTCTGCCACAACTCACTAGTTGCAGTAAGCTTCTACTCTACTTAGATTCAAGATATTTTTGGAGATTAGTTATTCTGCGTGTCCCCTGTCTTTCTTCATAATATAGTTTCTCTATCCCAGTGCCAGCGGGCTCAGTGGTGGTTACACTGACCATCCATACTCCACCCCCCCAGCTGTCTGGGATCATGCTGTGCAGTTCAGAAGTCTGTTTCTATTTCTGTATAAATACTATATTCTCTATTCTTCTCAGTGGGTATTATCTTGTAACATAGTCAACTGTCTTGGAGTGTTAACTATTATTTTTATGTACTTTATGTTTTCTGTTGCTGTGTATAGATAATTAAAATCAGTGGTAAACTGTCTAGTCTGTGATCCATCTCTTAGGAGGCAGTCTACAGTTACTATATCTAAAGCAAAGTGCTCTCAGCTGTAACAGAAGTATGGGTCATTTGCCCTTTGATAAGGAACATGGTATTATATGTGAGCAGTAGCTCTGGTGGGATTTGGTCTTAGAGATATCCTGAGTGAGGTTGCAGTGAATGATGGCGGCATAGAAAGTTAACCATTTCAGGCATCTGAGGAGCAGTATAAACTAGTAACAGTTCAGACTTGAGTTCTGGAAGAGAACACGTGTGCAACACAGTTACTTAGCAAAGCAAAGTTTCCAAAGCACGCTGAGATCCCCCAGTGCTTTATGCCTCAGTGGCACTTCTTTGGGGGGAGAATTTGTCTGATGAAACCCCACTGAGGCTTGAAGCAGCAGGGGATCTTGGCACGATATTTGGAACCTTGCCTTTCCAAATAAACATTTACATTTACTTAGTTTGTTGTGCTCTTTATTGCTTAATTTTTTTAACCTCCTCCTTACCTCCCTTTTTTATCTACTCCACCACTGCACCAAACCCATCCTTTTCCCCCTGCATGCCTCCATACCTTTTGGATGTCTTTGGGGACACAGCATTGTTTGTTTCAGTCCATAACCTATCATATCCCTGTGTGCCTGAGATGATGGGAGGGAATGCAGTCATAGAGTCCTGGCATACCTGGTTGTGATTTACAGAGACTCTCTTCAGTGTTCAGGGCACAGCTGCATTCCCCCCATCTTAAATTTGCCACCAAGGTCCTTAAGGTAATGGTGCTCCCACCAGTGCTACAGTATTTTATGGGAGGGGAGCAGCAGAACAACACAGTGGTGTAGGCAGACATAAGGTATGTACAACTCTATACCATATTTTAAATTAGAGCTGGGAACTTGGAGGCCACCGCTGCATCTGGTTCCCATCTTCCAGTCCCCTTCAAGACTCTACTTCATTAGCTGCTTCCCAAATGCCCAGTTACATAAGGGAGCAGCAGGATACCAACAATATTTCTGGCTGGGCATAAGGAAAAGGAAGCAACTCAATGCTAGACATTCAGTGATGTGCTATGGGTGGGACTTATGTCAGAAAGTCTTTTGTAACTGCACGCTCTTGTTTAACTCCCCCCTGATTCATCAGTGACTTTTTAGTACCTGGCTCGCTGGTTGTTTGCTCTACCATTGTGGCTGAACACAGTACTGAATTTTGATATGCTGATGTTTCCTTATGTAATGGGGCATTGGGGGAGAAACAGAGTATTTAGATGGTGGGGGCACATGCAGCTGTGCCCCTTGAGATAGGTCAATGTTTTTATTAGGGGTAGAGGGACAATCTTAAAATAAGAATTATATTTGTTTGGCTTCAAAAAATAAAAAAAAAAAAAGAAAGATTGGCCACATATCAGGTTGGATCAACTCTGACCCAGTTTTGACCCGATGAATTGGACCAGTCAATACATATCCGGTCCAGGTCTGTGACCCACCTACTGCACACATCTGGTCACAAACATGCACTGTTGCTTTAACTAAGATTTGCTTCTCTGTAGAAAAACAGGAATGTAGATGCACAAAATGAATCATTTGTTAAGTAGATTACATATGATTTGTTTAACCGTTATCAATTACTGTACTACAGTACTGTGTAAAGATTTTTTTTCTGCCAAAAACAGGAAAGGCTGACTGTATAATAGTATTCTAGTGTATTGTCTGAACTTTCTTTTCAAATACATTAATGGCCTCAAATTTATGACTTGTTTTCTTTTAAGCTGTACATACAGTATATAAAATGTAAACTATAATGTCTTTATTGCATACTTACTGTAAGTAATATTATATTATCGCACACAGAGTGCCACGTGATAAAATATCAGCAGACATGCTTGTCCACTTCCAGCTGTGGTTTCAAAACCCTTAGAAGTCTATTATTGGAAGAAGCAATACACCCCCTGCTAATGATGTTAAACGTCTGTGCAACCGACCGGATTGTGTTTTGTGTCAAGATCCTTTAACCTTTTCTGACACTTCTGCATTCCTTGAGAAAGGAACTGATGACAGCACAAAAAGGGCGTGGGCAACATTTTCCCATTCTGATAACTCGAAGAGCAGGAGAGAAACACATCACATGTCTTCACACAAGATGCAGAAACTTAGCACACGCAGGGTTCATGAACCCACACCAGTCTATTATCCTCTGTCTACGCATTTAACACCTTCTTCTTCATCTCCAGAGTCATCATCTGTTACTGTTGATGAAACAGATAACAATTTTTATGGTCCACTGCTGGAATCAGGAAGGCTGATTCCAGCTGATAAGAACAAATTCAAAGGCTCTGGCAGACATAACTCTTACAAAAATGAACGACCTCTTTCTACAGAAAGAATTTACAACACAGATACAGAGAACACTGAAAACTACCTATGTAATAAAGAGTTAGCATACAGAACAGTCCCTAATACAACAAGTTCTTCAAGAAATGGTACACCTCATAGAAAAAGCATTGGTATTTCAAGATCATGCACACCGGTTTCATGCTTTAGTTCTGGTACATATAGCACAGCCACATCACAATCTTTGAGTGATTCAGATATGAAAAGCATGTCTCCATTAAATCCTAATTTTTCAAAACATACACATTGTTCAAGTTCTGAGACAACTTCACCACCTGTGACCTCTCCGTCAGATGACCCCACTGCCACTAGGAGCATCACTCCACTCTCTGATTCAGATGCATTAACTACATTAACAAGAGGGGATACTGGTACTTCTTCTCCATCAACCCTAAAGTCCACCATAAAGGATGAACCTATTTCAGAGTCAGAAAGTAGCACTTCACAATACCATCAAGTGCAGACAATAAAAAATAAGGGGCATTTTAAGAAGCAGAGTTTTAAAAATCAATTTCCTTCCTCAGATGTCCATGAACAGAGAGAATATTCAGTAAAAACAAAAAAGGGAGATTGAGGTTTCCTCTTGTGCTCAGATTATTACATTCATGGCAGCTGATCAAATTGAAAAGCTTGAAGCATTTCAAAGGAGGAAAATACTTCATGCTATCTATGGCTTACCGCCAGCCATTGCTGAATCACAAAGAGAAGCTGAACAGACAGCAAAGGCTGGAAAGGAACAAAACAAACTTAAAAGAGTGCCACAAACAATAGGAACTGAAATAGAAATTTTGTCAGTTGATGTCCCTTTGCTTTCATATGATCAAATTAAGGGTCTGGAAATGAATTTGGCTAAAAACGTACTTGACAGAATGTGGGACATGCCAAATATAATGGGAAGATCTATGACTCTGATGACACCACCTCCACTGCCAAGAAGAATAGTAGCACCCAGAGATGTTACCGTTCAAGAAGCAGACACACCTATACTTACAAGAAAACAGATTGTTGACCTTGAGTTTAATTTCAAGAGGAAAATCTTACACCATTATTGGGGGCTCCCAGCCTACATGGAAAAGGCAGTAAAAGTCATGGCTCTCCCAGTTCCTTCTCTACCAAAAAGGAAAGTTACTCCAGCGGAAGTAGAAATTCAACAGGTTAACACTACAACACTAAATAAAACCCAGATCAAGGACCTGAAGATGCATCTAAAAAGGAAGATTATCCAACATCACTGGGGCCTTCCAGGATTCACGCTTCGATCTATCAGCGCATTTATGGCACCTCCACCTCCATTACTGAGAAAAATAGAATCACCGGTCGAGTCTGAGTTCAGATTTAAAGAGGTTGCAACCCCTATACTTACCAATGAACAAACTACAAACCTGGACTTCCACATAAAACAGAAGCTTATACAAAACCAGCAGGGGCTGCCAGAATCAGCACTTAAATCATTGCAAGCTATACTACCCCCTGCACCCCCTATAACTGGTAAACATTTTTCTCAAATTAATATCGACATTGTTCCCAACAATATTCCTTTTTTAAGTGCTAAACAAATGTCTGACCTTGAGCTCCATATGAAACAAAAGATTATACACCATCAGTGGGGAACTCCCACTTTACTTAAAAAGGCAGTTGATGCATGGATTCCTCTGCCTCCCCCACTGCAGCCAAAAAAAGTTCAACCAATTAAGCTTATAATTCAGGATGTTGCTGTTCCTGTTCTACATCCTAACCAGATAACCACTTTGGAAATGAATTTGATAAAGAAAGTTAATAAACACAGATGGGGATTACCAAAAATCATTCTTAGGTCAATAAATGCTTGTATTCCTTCTGCTTCTGAACAGGAATATCTGCAGAGTGCCACATCAAGGCAAAGCCAACAGTTGTTGGCAGGGGGTAAAGATCAGAAAACGCAGACGGCTTCAAAAAACAATGGAAGGAAAGAAGGTGAATCTGTACTGAATGCTATATCCAAACCATCCCATTATAATACACGAGGATGTCAGTCATCAATGCCAGTTGGGGCTTCTATAGAAGCAGAAAAAAGAAAAAGAAAAGCTGTAAAAGAACCACCCCTGATAATGAAAACACACAGTAGTAAAGCAGAAATGAGCATGAAACAAATGGAAAGAGTGAAAACTGATCTTGAGATGCACATTACAAAAAAAAGTGTTCAAATAAATTGTGCTTTACCTGCCCTTGTGAAAAAATCAATCAGTTTCACTTATAAAACAGAGAAAAAACCATTACCAAAACTTATCAAACCTGGATATGGGCAAAAGTGTTCAGTGGCAACATATACAGACATGCTAGATAATAATGATGTAGACAAGCTAGAAATGCATTTTAAGAGGAAGGTAATTGAGCAAGAATGGGGTCTTCCTCTCTTTGTTCAGCGGTCAGTAGAAAAATGCATTCCAAAGGCATTATCATTTCCACCTCCATTTAAAAGAACACCATATATCATTGAAACTAAAGAAATGCCCACCCCTTTCATTGCCCAAGAAACCAGGCAGATTCTAGAATTCCACATAACGAGAAAATGTTTGGAACAGCAGTGGGGATTGCCGCATGCAATCCAAAAATCAATCAAATTGTTTATGCCACCCGCACCTGGACAACCCAAGAGAAAGATATTTTCTGAATATAAGATTGTAACAGCACCTATTGACCTTCCATTTGTCTCCAAAGATGCAAAAGAAAGATTAGAAAGGAATATAAGTAAAAAAATTATCAACAGTCGCTGGGGACTGCCAAAACGTATTCAGACTTCACTTGATCAATTCATTCCAAAACCACCCTCTATTTTCAGATTTGATCCTGAATATGCCAGGAAAAGAAAATGGTACTTAGGTAGGAAACCAACAAAGAGATGTACTACTTTGACAAAACAACATGAAAGGAATGGCAAAGTGCTTGAGAAAAACCTAGGGAAAAATGTTGTAGTTCAGTGTCTGGCCCAGTCAGTGCATATACTAAATATTCAAGCAAATGTAAAAAAGTCCCTAGAATTTCATATTGCAAGAAAATCTGTTGAAATTAAAATGAATTCACTTCCAAAGCTTGTTAAACAGTCTCATGAAACTAGTTATCCTCCCCAGCCAAAGAAGACTTTGCCAAAATTAATTGCAAAAGGCAACAGGGTCAAGAAGTTACAACCCAAGAGTATCCTCATTTTGGAAAAAGCTGTTGTAAATAGTTTAGACCTGAACCTCAGACATAAACATCTGAAACATATATGTGGATTGCCAACCCTCTATACAGAGTCATTGAAAATGATGATTCCAAAAGCACCACCTCTACCTCCGCTAATCAAAAGCAATGACGCCAAGACTGCATTTGCGGCTGAAAAAAATACCTTTGTCTTACAAAACATCCAGGAGAAATTGGAATGGAACATCAAAAGGAAAAAGCTGCAACACAGCTCGCGTTTGCCATTGTTGATATGAAAGTCAGTGGATGGACGCATACCACCAGCTCCAAAGCTAGTTCAGTCAAAACTCTGCCCAAAGCCACCAACTGAGGTTATCGTCATTACACAGGAGTTGTCATTTGTAAGTGAGGAAACAAAAAAAGATTTGGAGTTTCACATGAAAAAGAAAATCATGTATAGAAAACTGGGCCTTCACCAAAGAATTCAGCAATCTTTGAGAAACTTTATACCACCTGCCCCACCCATCAAAGAACTTGTTTCAGGTCAAGATACAAAACAAGAGAAGGGATCAGAAACATTATCATCTCAGTCAGGAAGAGACCCTAACTTGCCTTTTCCAAAGGTAAGAATTTCATCAAAAGCAGGCCCCATGAGTGTACCATTTCCAGTACATGACAATGGCACTATGGTGCTACTACATTCTGTGTTTGATTGGATTAAACCTGAAACAAAAGATAATTTATTCATGCATCTAGCAAAGAAATGTCTGGAAATACAAATGGAATTTTTGCCACAGATAGTAAAGCAGTCCTATAAAACTGCTTATCCCAGAACCAAGAAAACCTTGCCCAAATTAATTGTTCTTGGAGAAGGAGCCAAAAAGTCTAGAGCCACATTTATACCATTTATGGAACTAGATGTTGTGCAACGATTAGAACTGAACATTAAACAAAAACATATGGAACATCTTTGGGGTCTGCCAACACAGCATATGGAGTCATTACAAATAATGATTCCTAAAGCCCCATTTCTACCTCCACCAATCAAAGGGAGTGGAGCTGTGATTGAATTTGTAGGAGCTGAAACCCCATTTATTTCCAATCAAGTCAGGGAGAACTTAGAATGGCACCTGAAAAAGGAAAGGCTACAGCATAATTGGGGTTTGCCACTGCTGATACAAAAGTCAATGGCAGCATTCATTCTACCAGTACCAAAATTAATCCTTTCTAAACTCAGTCAGAAGCCACAAATAAAAGTTGTTGTTTTAACGAGTAATCTGACATTTATCAGTACAGATGTGCAGAAAAAATTGGATTCAAATATCAAGAAAAAAATTCTAAATAACAGATTGGGACTTCCTAGACTTGTTCAGGATTCATTAAGGGAATTTATTCTTTCTTTAACAGAGGAAGTAATAACTTCCTCAGTGGCCAGTATCAAACTCGAGAATCTTACTTCAGTAACATCTGTAAAGGTAAATGTAAAACAAATAACTGCTGAGATTACTGGTTTTATAAACCCTGAGCAAAAAGACAAGCTGACTATACATCTGATTAAAAAGTCTCTGGAGATAGCAATGGATCTAATTCCTCAAACTGTGCAAAAGTCATACCAAACTGCATTCCCTTCTCCACCCAAACTACCACTGCCAAAACTAATTGCACCTGGTGAAGGAATCAGAAAGGTTGTATCAGGCCATATTACACTTCTTCAACAAGAAGCTCTTGATTGTCTGGAAATGAATATGAAACACAGGCATATACAACAGTTGTGGGTATCCCATCTGCTTACACTAAGTCAATAGAAATGATGATACCTAAAGCTCCACCACGTCCACCACCAATCAAAGCAAGTGGTGCAGTGATTGAATTTATGGATACAGAAACTCCTTTTCTTTCCAAGGAAGTCAGGGAGAGCCTAGAATGGCATGTCAAGCAAAAGAAACTGCAGCATAACTGGGGTTTGCCATTATTGGTGCAAAAATTCCTAGATGCTTTCATTCCACCTGCACCAAAATTGCATTCATCTGCTCTGCAGCCCAAGCCCAATATAGCATGGACACCTTTGCACATCGAAATCTCATTTGTAACTGAAGACACTATAAAGAAACTGGATTTCAATATAAAGCAAAAGAATGTTCAACAGTTATGGGGCTTGCCCAAACTCGTTCAAAGGTCTTTACAAAATTTCATGCCACCAGCACCTTCTGTAAAGCCTCAGAGACGAACAACTGAACAGCATCCTTCATATTCTCCAAAAGGCACACAAAGACTTATCTCCCAGAAATGTTTAATCCCAAGACCCAAATCCACATTCGTTTCTAGGTCATGCACCAAAAAAATATCTTTAGAGAAACAGATATCACTAAAACAGCCAGTTCTGAACCACCTGAAGGAAGAAAACAGAGAGAAGCTGAACTTTCACTTGGCAAAGAAAGTCCTAGAAATTAAAATGGATATGATTCCCAAACAAGTTCAGCAATCATTTAAAATAATGTACCCAGCTTCCACAAAGATGGCCTTACCAAAGCTTATTTTACCAGGGAAAGGGATAAAGACACCACAAGCAAGATACATAGCATTCACTGAACAATATGCATTCGATGGTATTGAAATGAATTTAAAGCACAAACTCCTTCATCACTTATGGGGACTGCCAACTCTTTATACAGAGTCATTGAGAAAGATGATTCCTGAAGCACCAGCTCTACCCCCACTAATTAATGCCAGTGGTGCTGTGATTGAATTTGCAGGTGTGGAAACTCCATTCATTTCCAGTAAAGTTAGAGAGACCTAGAATGGCACATTAAACAGCAAAAATTACAACATAATTGGGGTTTACCACTGCTTATAAAAAAGTCACTTGATACATTTATGCCATTACCTCCAAAACTAATTCAATGTAAACTGAACCCTAAGCCAAAAGTAGAACTGATTATTATTACAAGTGAATTGCAGTTCATTAGTAAGAAAACTAGAAATAATCTTGAGCTGCACTTTAAAAAGAAGATTACTCAGAAAAAATGGGGACTTCCTAGAAAAATAAATGAATCATTAGGCAATTTTATTCCACCTGCCCCCCAACTACAAGTAAGTATTTCACACATAGACCAAAAAATAGGACCAAATTCTTCAACACAAACAGCAGCACTATCAACACCATCAACTAAGTATTTGACTGGGAACAAAACAGGTCTCAAAGAGCCACTGAAATTGGGTTCTAATACCATGACACCTGAAACTGAAGATAAACTATCTATGCACATGGCAAAGAAGTGCCTGGAAATAAACATGGAACTTATTCCTCAGCTGGTGAAAAATTCCTACAAAACTGTGTATTCTGAGATGAAGAAACCTTTACCAAAATTGATTCTCCCTTGCAGAAAAGACAGAAGGGCTAGACCAACACATGTAGCATTTATGGAACCTGTTGCTGTGGAGTGCATAGAACTGAACATTAAACACAAACACCTACTACACCTCTGGGGACTGTCAAATCCCTATGCAGAGTCACTGCAAATGATGATTCCTAAAGCACCAGCTCTCCCATCACCAATCAAAGGGAATGGAGGTGCAATTGAACTGTTTGCTGTAGATACGCCTTTTATTTCACTAAACATCCGAAAGAGCTTAGAGTGGCATATAAAACAGAAAATGCTGCAGCACAACTGGGGTTTGCCACTGCTAATACAAAAGTCAGTAGAGGCATTCATTTCACCTGCTCCAAAACTAATTCAGTCTAAACTCATGCCAAAGTGTAGACGGGAAGTAATTGTCATGACAAGTGAATTATTATTTATCAGTGCAAAAACTAAAAAATGTCTTAAGTTCCATTTTAAAAAGAAAATCATTCAGAAAGAATGGGGCCTCCCTAGTAAGATACAGGAATCAATAAATAGATTTATGCCTCCTGCTCCACAAGTTGAGAAACTCCCTTCACACACACATGCCGCTGGGGCAAAATTGCTCTATTCTGGAATGAATGAAGAATTTAAAGTTTCTAATTCTTTAATGATGTCAACTGCATCAGAAGCAGGTGCTGCATTTGTCACACAGACCATAGTAACCAAAAGTGGTTTTAAAGACCAGCTAGAAACTAGACTTGATAGCTTGGGATCCAAGACAAATGGTAAACTTGATATGCACCTATCAAAAAAGTGTGCCGAAATAAAACTGCATCTATTACCAGAAATGGTGAAACACTCTTATATGGAGGCTTATCCAGTGGCAAAGAAGCGCCTGCCAAAATTGATTCTTCCTGATGAAGGAGTCAAAAAACCTAGATCCTCATTTATACCATTTATGGAACCAGATACAGTAGATCACTTGGAACAAAACCTTAAGCACAAACACCTGACACATCTCTGGGGGTTACCATCTCTCTTTACAGAGTCATTACAAATAATGATTCCTAAATCACCAGCTCTGCTGCCACGAATCAAAGTAGGTGGAGCTATGATTGAACCAGTGGCTGTAGAGACTCTTTAATTCCACACACAGTCAGACAGAATTTGGAATGGCACATCAAACATAAAAAGCTGCAGCATGACTGGGGTTTACCACAGATGATACAAAAGTCACTAGAAGTGTTCATTCCACCACCTCCAAAACTGATTCAATCTCAGCTTTGTCCAAAGCCAAACATAGAGGTAATTATCATTACAGATGAGTTGGCATTCCTTAAAGAGGAAACAAAAGCTTCTGCAGTTTCATACAAAAAAGAAAATCATTCAAAGAAAGTGGGGTCTTCCTGGAAAGATTCAGAAATATTTAAAGCAATTTATACCTCCTGCCCCACCTATTAAAGAGTTTGTTTCAGACATAAAACCTGAGACTCAATTCAAGACATTATCAATTGGACTTAAAAATGAATTTAACATATCAGGTACTTCAGAGAAACTAGCCATGGCAAATGACCATACTGTAATTTTACCAGAGTCTGTAGTGAGCAAAAGAGTCACAAAGGTACCAAATAACTCTGTTCTATATAGTATAAATACTGATTTGAAAGATAAACTAGTTATGCACCTCACAAAGAAGTGTCTGGAAATAAAAATGAAAATTCTGCCTCAGATGATAAAGAAGTCCTACAAGATTGCTTACCCCATGACAAAGAAATATTTACCAAAGTTGATTCTCCCTGGTAAAGGTGTCAAAAGGGATAGATCCACATGTGTACCCTTTATAGAACCAGAAGCAGTGCACTGTATAGAAATGAACATCAAACACAAACATCTGATGCATTTATTTGAGCTGCCAACACAGTATACAGAGTCAATCAAAATGATTATTCCAAAAGCCCCTCCGCTTTTTCCACCACTCAAAGCTAGTGGATGTGTGATTGAATTTACTGATGCAGAAACTCTGTTTATTTCCAGTGAAGTTAGGAAGAACCTAGAGTGGCACATCAAGCAGAAGAAGCTGCAGCATAACTGGGGTCTACCCTTATTGGTGCAAAAGTCACTAGAGGTGTTCATTCCACCTGCACCAAAATTAACTGAATCCAAACTCAGCCCTAAGCCAGAAATAGATGTGACTGTTATCAACAGTGAGTTGCAGTTTATCAATGAAGAAATGAGGAAAACGCTTGAGTTTCATATAAAGAAAAAAATCATTCAGAGGAAATGGGGTCTACCAAAAAAGGTCCAGGATTCTCTGAATATGTTTATACCAGCTGCACCACCCATTAGGGATCTCATTGCATTCACAGATAGAAAAAACAGAACTGAAATGAAGTATCCCCAGTCAAAGATAAGAAATGGGCATCAAACATTTGTTTCTTCAGAAATGGTTACTGCATCAAAAGGAGGCAGCCTAGTGGTAAAACATTGTACCAGAAAATGCAATACAACACTGATTAAATTTTGTCCTGATACTTTTAAACATAAGGAGCAACTAGATATGCATATAGCAAAGAAGCATCTTGAAATAAATTTAAATCTTATACCACAAATGGTGAAGAATTCCTTCAAAACTGCATATCCTGTAACCAAAAAGACATTTGCAAAATGGATTCTCCCTCATGAAGGAAGCAAAAGAGCCAGAACTACATTTGTAGCTTTCATGGAACCAGCCGCTGTAGAGTGGATAGAATGGAATATCAGACACAAACACTTGACACATCTCTTGGGTACACCAACTCTCTATACTGAGTCACTGGAAGTGATGATTCCTAAAGCACCACCTCTACCTCCACCAATAAAATGCAGTGGAGCTATGATTGAACCTGCAGCCGTAGAAACTTGTTTTATTTCACAAGATGTCAGGAAGAGTTTAGAGTGGCATATAAAACAGAAAAGGCTGCAGCATAACTGGGGCTTGCCTATTTTAATACAAAAGTCACTCGAAGCATTCATTCCACCAGCTCCAAAGCTAATTCAGTCAAAACTTGGTTCAAAGCCAGAAATAAAGGTGATAACAATCACAAACAAGTTGTCATTTATTAGCGAGGCAACTAGATATCAGCTTGAGTTCCACATGAGGAAGAAAGTAATTCATACAAAGTGGGGTCTTCCCAAAATGATACAAGAATCACTGATTCATTTTATACCACCTCCACCTCCAATGAAAGAATGTACAGCAATAAAACCCAAAACTAGGTCTCAAACTAAATTTGAATCAAAAAAAAGATTTAGAATGTCTGCTTCTTCACAGGTATCACCAGCACAGAGAATGGGCTGCATGGCACTAACACAGAATACTACTGACTGTAGGGGCATCGCCACACCAGTAGTTCTTGGTAGCCTAACATCAAGAAGTAAAGATCAAATAGATATGCACCTAGCAAAGAAATGTCTTGAAATAAAAATGGAACTTATACCTCACATGGTGAAGACATCTTATGAAACTGCTTATCCTGTCATAAAGAAACCCTTGCCAAAACTAATATTTCCTGGTGAAGGAGTCAAAAAAAGCTCATCCCATATTAATAGCATTTATGGAGCCAGATGATATTGACCACTTAGAAATCAACCTCAAGCACAAACATTTGACACATCTCTGGGGGGTGTCAACTCCATATACTGAGTCCTTGCAAATGATGATCCCAAAAGCTCCACCTCTGCCTCCACCAATCAAATCATGTGAAGCGTTGACTGAATATGGAGCGGTGGAAACTCCTTTTTATTTTGAAAGAACTCAGAGAGAAGTTAGAATGGCATCTCAAACAGAAAAAACTACAGCATAACTGGGGTTTACCACTGTTGATACAAAAGTCGGTGACATCTTTCATACCTTTGGCTCCAAATATAGTTCTTTCTAAGTTAAATTCCAAGCCATTAATTAATGTAATTCCAACAATTAATGAGCTACCCTTTATTTCAGGAAGTACTAGAGAACATCTTGAAATAAATATTAGGAAAAAAATTATGCAGCATAAATGGGGTATGCCTACAGTGATACTACAGTCCCTAGATATGTTCATATCCCCTGCACCTCCAGTTCAAGGTAGTTCTAGAACAAAAGCTGATGAGTCATTGATTGAGAAAACCAGTTCTATGAAAGAACCACTTGTTCATCTACACACTGAGGAATCTAAGGACACTGCTAATTTACTGATACCACAATTTATTCCCCCTTTAGCTGCAGCACAGGATAATTCAAGATTAGCCACAGAAACCTACCTCAGGAATAATCTGGACATTTCTATAATAGAAAATGTATTGAAATAAAGATGGATATTATTCCACCAATGGTAAAGAAATCTTATGAAATAGCATACCCCCTGTCACCAAAGTTACCTTTACCAAAATTGATTCCTCCTGGTAGTGGTTTTCAGAAATCAGTACCAGAAATTTTAACGTTTCTAGAAGGAAATGTTGTAGATAACTTAGAGTTGCATTTTAAACAAAAAAACTTGCAAAACCTTTGGGGAGTGTCAACTTCATATGCAAAATCTCTGGAAAAAAATATTCCAAAGGCACCACCTCTCCCTCCAGCTATTAAAGCTACTGGGGCAGTGATTGAATTTACTGCAATGGAAACTGCATTTGTATCTGAGGAAGTTCGAGAGACTCTAGAGTTCCATGTTAAACAAAAACTGATACAACACCAGTGGGGTCTTCCATTACTAATAAAAAATTCTCTTGAAGCATTTATAGCACCAGCTCCCAAGCTGGTTCCTGCTGAAATGAAATCAAAATTACAAGTTAAGATAATACCGACAATCAATAATTTACCATTTATGTCTGAAAAAAGCAGAGAAATCCTGGAGGTACTTACAAGGAAGAAACAGGCTTACAAACAATGGGGTCTTCCAAAGCTCATACAGGATTCCCTTCGGCAGTTTATACCCCCAGAGCCTGAAACTGACCAATCATCAAAAGCTGAAGATGAAAACAAATCTCTTAAATACATGGCTGCAGGTGCACACAGCAAGATGTCAGCCTTCAAAAACAAAAAACTTTCTCTTACAGAACCTGGTGTAAGACAATATCAGTATATAGCATGGAAAAAAAAAACAACAAGGCATCAGCATCCTGTACCAAAGGGTATTGAAACAGAAGAAAGAACAGATGCAGATAAAAGGAACACATTAAAACAAAACAAACAAACATTACTGAATAAAACAAAATATTCCTATGCAATAACTCCACCTCCAGCTCTAACCAAAGAATTGGAACCCATGCTGCCCACAGCAGTTGCTTCTACCACAGTACAAACAAATCTGTATCCCGACATTAATGACAGAGACCAGATCAAGCGGCGCTTAGATTTGCACTTTCGACGAAATGCTTTGCAATACCATCTCTCTTATCTTCCTTCTGTTGTTGCTAGATCACTTCGGTTGAGCAAACCACCACCTGCTCCCCCACTTCCTGCAACATTATTTGGTAAACCTGACACAGCATATAATGCACTAGTGCCAAATCACATTATTCCTGACTCATTTTCAGAACTAAAAGAGGTGCTGGACATCCATGTCAGAAAAAAATTACTGGAAGTAGTTCTGGGCATTCCTCCTTTAGTCCAAGAATCCAGGGATTTAGCAAAGCCCCCCTCTGCACCAAAACTTGGGGCAGAGCTCAGAAAAATTTTTCTGAAACTGGATTCAGACACGATCCAAGGGATTCATAACTACTCTAATACTGGTGGAATCAAATATCACAGAATTCTTCATAACAGAGAAGGGGACTGCAATATATCTTCTATTACTGATACTATTAAGACTGAAATTCCATCTAGGGAAAAGATTGTCAATACTCTTGAATTTCATTTTAAAAGAATTGTCCTCCATGGACTCCTGAAATTCCCACGTCCTGGTGGAGAGAATCTTGCAACCAACATCCCATCATTCCTGCAGTATAGTCACTGTACATGCTTTGATTATCCATACAGCATTGCTCTGTCACACAAGGAACATAATCTCTTTACCTTGCCCTTAAAACCTTTTGCATCAAATACTGAGGAAACCAGTTCTTCCAACAGAATCTACCACTATGCCTCTACATTATAGCTATGACATTCAGGGAACTGAAAATGTCAAGCATCTTGAGAATCACATGGAGAAAAAGCACACAGAACTTGTCTCTTTAAACCTACTGTTCTATGTAGTAAACCCCAGATTAGTGCATGAAGAAAGTTTATCATCCCTACAAACAACACCAGAGATTATAGGCAATACTCAGACTTTGTCCAGCCATCCTTTTGGGTTATGTTTACAAAAAGAGACTCTTTCCATATCACAAAACAGTCTGATGGAGCTGCTCAACCTACACCTGAAACAGAAGATAATAATGAATACAGTTATTTTGCCACAGTGTGTGATAACATCTCATTCAATTTATGAAGACCTGGTAAACCAAAAGGCAAGAGAAGTTAACAGGACTATAAGAATGAGACTGAGTTTGCTTTTGCAAAAGAATAATCTAAAAAACATTAGTGAAAGAGACAGTTTTGCAGAACCACTATACAATATGCGCAACCCATTGATAAGGTCACTAAGTCTACCTGGAAAAAGTCTTAATCAGAGATATCACAAACCACCAGCATCTGTAAAAAAGCACAAATATAAAAAGGGTATCTATCATAGTACACTGAGCAGATCTTTGAAAGCCTCTAAATCTGCACTGTTATCAAAAGTTGAAATATATAGAAAGGCTAAACTTGATCCAGAAATCCCTCAAAGAATGAAACGCAGAACTAGTGTGATGACATGTCAGTACACAAAGTCACCAGAAGATTTTTCACAGATCTCTACAGAATATGAACATGAACAGAAAGGTGACTGTGACACAGAAGACGTTTGCTGTGGCACTGATAATAGTAGAGATAGACACCAATGGAAACAAAGGGTCTCTTTGGGGCAACACAAAATGGTTTGTTATCCAAAGACTGTAGTAGAGAATCAAAAGGCATCAGCTGTGCAACCTGGGCCTAAAGGTTCAGCCAATCAAACTACAGAAATCCTGAATTTTGACAATATGCACACCAATCATCCAAATAGAAAAACAGCCTTTGATATAACTACATCCAAAGAGCCCTGCACAGGAAAAGTAAAGTGTGTGTCTGCTGAGTTGCCTTCAGCGAGTTTGATGACACCAGGAAGACTCGCACAATCCCCCAGATCAGATTTCAGTAATTATGGACATGTTACACAAATTGCTGGTAAAACAGATATTCAAGAAGTTTTCACACCAGAAATAAGATACAAAGAGTCAACACTAACATCTTTAGTACAACTAGAGATACAGACATGTGTAAATTCTCAGAAAACAACAAATACCAAACATGGTATTAAACAAGCAGTACCAGTATATGCGTGTAAACATGTCACTCAGCCAGGAGGAAATAAAAAGAAACATCCCAAGAACAAATGACTAAAGCAAATATTCCTGACAGAAATATCAAAGAAAAAGATGAAACTAAAGTTATATCTCAGCAGGAGATTGCCTTAGCCCAAACTTTGAATATCAATATTCAGAACACCAGGAAAGCAATTAAAAGGAAAGAGGAAGAACGAAAAATTGTTCTAATGAAAACAGATAAGGAATTAAAACAATCCAAAAAGATGAAGATGGAAGAATCTGTTCAAACACCAATGGCAAATGATTCAGAATGTAAGACCAAGGAAACAACTGAAGTGGCAAATCAACGTCAGCAAGAGTCAGCTCGCCAGGGCTTTATACAACAAAACACTGAGGAAAGAAACATGTTCAATGTGTCTTTGAATAAACATGAATCTGCTAAACAGATGTTAAGATGTAATGCACCTTCTGGGCAACCAGAACATTTGGCAATAAAAGAGAAATCAGAAACGTTTTCATTTGAATCATATAGCACAACAGAAAATAATATTTCTACCAGAAAAGCACTTCAACAGATGATTGATCTTAATCATGCCACCTCTATGTGGCTGGACTACCATGAAAGAAAGAAAGTTGATTTTGTGGAAGAAATGAAAAAAGCTGAAATTCAATGTTATGATCAAGAACTGTCGATGAGTACAATGGGAGAACGGTATGACAAGGGAAAGCACATAACTGAGCTTCTAATAGAGGTGCCTGAAAGTGAGGCTGGATCTTCTATAGTATCCAGGATATCAACACAAACAGCCTTTAGAAAACACAGAAGCGGTCAAAGACCTGAATACGAACCACAAATAAGGAAGCATTCTTCTTCATCGCGAAAATTAATGGCAAAGTATAAAAGATGCAGTCACTACTCTTGCTCTGGAGACATAAAAACATTAGAAAGTAGAAGATTAAAAGTCCATTCTAATGTGTCAGAGAACTCAACAGTGAACAATAAAGGGCACATAGTTGTACATTCAAGGAAAGCAAAAAATGTGCTTAAAAGATAGATCCCCTGGGTTAAGCAGGGCAATGCATTACAAAGAAAGATCAGCAGCAAAGACAAGAACTGAACATAAAGCTCAGGATTCAGGCATGTTAAGAATCCACTTTACAAAATACAAAAATTATGGAGTAAAAGTAGGTAGTGGCAAGAGACTGGAATGTTTCTGTAAGAAAGACCAGCTATTAAGAAAAAGCAAACATCATAGTTCAAGATATAGTATGACTTCTGATTCTGAGACTGGAAAATATCATCAATATTCTGTAAGTAGAAATATATAATGATTGTATTTTTTCTCTCTACCATTATGAGTTGCATTTTGTAATTTGCCTGTATTGCCATGTATCCTACCAGGTCATGCCAGAAAAGAGGCATTTCTGATTTCTAGTGCACTTACCTGGTAATCAAAAATAATAGATATATAAAATAGAAATAACTTCTTTTATCCCCCATCAGCCTCCCCATCTACCTACTGTACTCTTTGGCTACCAGCACAGCTCTGTAGCTTGCCCCTTAAGCAAATCTTCTCTGGGAAGGTATGATCGATACTACAACAGAAGTAGATTGGAGGCTGTTCTAGAGCTGTTACTGATAGCTGTGGCGTTTCCTGCCTCCCCACACTGTAACCTTATTCTCTCCCCAAAACACAAACACACACACACACCCTGGTAACTCTACCCAGACTAGACCCTGCTGATAATGGGGTTGGATGTGAGGTACATGCTGTTAGATGATGCCACATTGAATATCAGTGAAACACAGAAACATAGACTTTGATGGCAGATAAGGACCACTTGACCCACCTAGTCTGTCCATTTCCCTACCTACAGGATAAGCTGCAGATCCTAGTTAACCAACAACCTATTTCTTCCTACTCCCCACAAAAATTGCACTATGTCTGTCCCATGCATTCTTGAATTCTCCCAGTTTTAGACCCCACAACCTCCTCAGGAAGGCTGTTCCATGAGTCCACTACCCTCTCTGTGAAAAAAAATCCTTTTCACATTGCCCCAGAACCATACCCCTATCTTCAAATTGTGTCCCCTTGTTCTTGCACATCTCTTTTTCTGAAAGATGCTACCCTCTTGGACTTTGTTGATTTCACTGAGGTATTTAAAGGTTTCTATCATGTGCCCCTCTCCCTCCTTTCCTCAAGGGTATACATATTAAGCTCCTTTAGTCTCTCCTTGTATGGCTTCTCCTGCAGAACCTGCATCATTTTAGTTGCCCTCCTCTGGACTGCCTCTATCCTGTCTATGTTCTTGCAGAGATGGAGTCTCCAGAACTGGGCACAGTATTCCAGATGGGGTCTCACCAACTGTCTGTACAGAGGGATAACAACTTCCTGTTTTCAGCTAGTGATGCCTCTCCCTATACATCCCAGTATCCCCCAGCCCTCCCTACTGCCTTCTCACATTGCTTGCTAACCTTAAGGTCATTTGATATGATTACCCCCAGGTCCCTTTCCATTTTTGTTGTTGTTACTCTCTTCCCCCCCAATTGTGTAATCTTCCCTGGGTTTTTGTTTCCCCGGTGCATTATTTTGCACTTCTTTGCATTGAATCCAAGCTGCCATACTTCTGACCATTCCTCCAACCTTGCCAAGTCCCTTCTCATCCTTTCCATGCCTCCTTGTGTATCAGCCCTGTTGCAGATCTTTGTGTCATCTGCAAGAGGCATACTTTTCCTTCAGTCCCTCTGCAATGTCACTTATAAAGACATTAAAAGGACTGGACCCAGTACTGAACCCTGCAGTACACAACTAGTAACCCCTCTTTCTTCAGAGTGGACTCCATTTACAATTACCTTCTGTGTCCTGTTGTCCAACCAATGTTTTACTCAGGATACCACCCTGGGACCCACTCCCAGACTGGTTAATTTGACTATTAATCTTTTGTGTGGGACTGTGTCAAATGCCTTGCTAAAGTCAAGGTAGGCGATGTGCACAGCCCCTTCCTGGTCTACTACTTTGGTCACCTAATCAAAGAAATGAATTAAATTCGTCTGACATGACCTTCCCAATGTGAACCCATGCTGCCTTGGGTCCTGTACCCCACTGGCCTCTAGGTACTCAACAATTCTTTCCTTCAGAAGTGATTCCATCACTTTCCCTACCACAAGGGTCAAACTGACAGGTCTGTAGTTTTCTGCCTCTGTCTTGCTCCCACTTTTGTGAAGGAGAATCACATCCACCTTATTCCAATCCTCAGGTACCACACCATCCTCCCATGATTTGTTAAAAAGGGTAGTCAGTGGTTTCACTAGTTCTCCCCTTAATTGTTTTAGAATTCTGGGGTGAATTCCATCAGGCCCCATTGCTTTGTCCACCTTCAGTTTTAGGAGTTCTTTCAGAACCCTTTCTTCTGTGAAAGGACTGGGATTGTCCCCCCATCCAGAGTGCTTCTGCTAATTGGATTAGGCACTCCCCTCCTCCTCTTTTGTGAGTACTGAGCAGAAGTATTTGATCAGTATCCCTGCTGTTTCACTGTCCCTCTCTGCCCACCCACCTTCCATTCTATTCAGCCTCACTATCCCTCCCTTTGTCTTTCTACGCTCCCTGATGTACCTATAAAAGGTTTTATCCCCCTTCTTAACTGAGTTGGCTATCTTTTCCTCAGTTAGGGCCTTTGCTATTCTGACTTCCTTCCCTGCTTTCTTCTGTCTTAACTGGTACATCTCTCTGTCCTGCTCCTTCTATGTTTCCTCATACTTCCTAAATGCTATCTTTTTCTCCCTGACCTTCCCCGCCACCTCTTTTGAGAACCATAGTGGCTTTTTCTTTCATTTTGATTTATTTGCTTCACACAAAGGCTTGTTGCCTCTGTGATGGCAGTTTTGATGTTTCCTCATTGTTGCTCCACCCCTCCTTCTAGCCTATTTGCTAGTGCTTTTCTAAGGCACTCTCCCATCTTGCCAAAGTCAGCCCTCCTGAAGTCCAGTACCCTCACTTTTGTATGGCTTGACTCTGTAGCTGAGTTTGTCATGAACCACACTGTTTGGTGGTCACTTGTTCCCAGATGGCTACCCACTTCTAGATCTGAGATCCTCTCACTGTCCCCATTTGAAAGTACGAGGTCTAAGATTGCTCCCTCATGAGTGGGTTCCAAAACTAGCTATCTGAGGCATGCCACCTGTAGGGCTTGGATGTGGCTGCAGCAAATGTGCTCCAGTTAACATCTGGCATATTCAGGTCTCCCATCAACAGTGTCTCCCCTTTCTCTGTCATCCTAAGAATATCTTCGATCATATCCTTGTCCATTCCCTTCCCCTGACATGGGGGTCTGTATACAACCCCTGTGTGGATTGTGGGGCCATTTCCAGTCTCTGAGGTGACCCACAGTACCTCGTCTCCTCCCTGTTTACTCTTTTGTTCTGTTGTTTTTATCTCTTCCCTTACATAAAGAGCTACTCCTCCCACTCTTCTCCCCTCCTTGTCTCTCCTGAAGGTGGTGTACACTGATATGTTAACATCACAGTCATGGTTCTCTGTGTACCATGTTTCTGTAAATGCTACGATATCCAGATATCCCTCTTCCATTAAGGCCACCAGTTCAGGGAGCTTGTTGCCCATACTAAGGGCACTGGTGCTCATTACCCTCCATTTCCTGACGGCCTTACTCCTTTTTGCCCCATCCCTGTCTTTATTGCCTTTGTCACTTTCTCTGTTTACTCCTGCCCTTCTCCCTATTGACATCTCTATCTTGGTGTTTACCTCACTTACTACCCTGATTTTTTTGGGGGGGCTAGGATTTCCCTGCTCCTTTTCAGTGCCTCCCCCCTTGGCTAGTTTAAATGCTTGCCAATGAAGCATTTAAACCTATCACCTGTCATCCTGGTTCCCTTCCTAGACAGATGCAGACCATCACGCCAGTATTGGCCTGCATCAATCCAGGTAGACCCCCAGTCCCCAGTGAAGCTAAATCCCTGAGCTCTGCACCAGTTTTTCAACCACTGATTAAATCCATGGTGTGGAGCACCCTAGCCTCTCCTACGCCATAAACAGGTAGCACCTCTGAGAAGGTTACCATGTGTGCTACTTGTCTAAGGCCCCTCCCAACTCCACAAACTCTTCCTGTACTGCTCTGATCCCTTTCTTAGCCAGGTCATTTGTCCCCAGGTGAACAATGACATCCAGCTCCCTCTCCTGTGCAGCTGCTTGGCGATCCTGAGGATTCGCTCCCTGTCTCTCCAAGCCATGGCGCCAGGCAGGCACCTTACTTCCCTCTCCCCTTCCTCCCCCAGTTCTACCTTCCTAACAATGGAGTCCCCCACCAGGAGTTGTTTCCTTCTCCTGTGGGGTCCCATGCCACCCTTCTGTGGGTCTCCTTTGTGGAGGTTCCCAGCATCCTCCTTAGTCTCCACTGTGGGTGCCTCCATAGAGTGCTATACATTCTCTACAGCTAGTTTGTGCAGGCATGGTGAGCTAACCCTCCTTCCAATGAAATTGAGAGCATTTCTTTTGTTGCCTGATATGAGCCCAAAACTCCCTTGCCCTTGTCAGGGAGTAGGGATCAGTAATTGATCTTGCCCTTCCCACACAGCAGTGCCTGTCAGATGACCAGGGCATCAACAAAGATCAAGTGCACCCAGAAAGCTGACCACCAATCTGTAGCAGAATTACAGTAAATATTTTTTTTTCTACTGTATTTTGCAATGGTTTCCATAATGCTAGGAGGATAAAAAAACTTTTAGTGTGGGAGTACAAAACCTCTAAGTGCTCTGGCACTTTGTGCAACAAGCTGTTCATCAGGGACCCAAAGCAGGCAGGCATTTCTCAAGTTATGTTCATATATTGTACAACGCTTACTCCTCTAGGTTGTGATAACCAGTTAGAAGCAGAACAGGACAGGTCTTTCTCAATAGTGGTGAAGGTTAGTTGTCTCAGAAGTCCAGGGACCCATATGTCCAGGGGACCCAGAAATCCAGGTAGCCCAGAAATCCAAGTGCTGCAACTGGGTGTGGAAGAGGACATCATCCAGCTGGGTGTGTCTGCTGTTTTTCTTTCCATCTGTCTGTCTTATATAGCCCACTCCACTCACTTTGGGGCACTACTTGAGCTGGGAGACCTTTATGACCAATCAAAAGTAGACCAGCACCATGCAAACCCACCATATGCTCTGGTGAACACTCACTTGCCCAAGAGGTGGATGCATGATGCATTTGAATATTTGTCAAATAGCAACCATCTGTAATGAAAAACAAACCAAAAAAAATCATTAGTAATTATATTCATTTTTCAATAGATACTACATTTAAATATACAAGCAGTTTTTGAAATTGTGTACTTTTTTCAGAGAGCCTATATTTTAAGATGCAATAGATCTGATTTGAAAGATGAGAATACAAAATCCTCCAGAAAAGGTAACTTGAAAAACTTCAACTCTGTTATGTAATTTTTGCACATTTTGAATAATTTATTTGAAATTTCCACAACTGGGATAAGCCAATGAAATGAAACATCATGTTTTAATGGAACTCAGTCCCAAAATCCAATAGAAATGGTATGTGCATAGTATATCTTGGTTACGTGGACAATAACACATGACAACGTTTGTGTTCATTTGGAAGCATATATATAATGAGGCACACAGGAGGAATGCCTGTGCCTTACAAATTAATGCACCACCTGGTCAGTTGTTACTGCAATTATACAATGGCCTGGTAGTAAACATTTTGACATAGCAAATGCAGAACCATGCATACACGAGTACTCTATGTATAGCCATGGTAGGGGACCTAGTTCATTCAATAAATTTAATGGTGGCCATCCAGACCCATTGTAGTACATGCATTATGTTTTATAGGCCCCATTCATACTGAACAGTTCAAGTGGCGCAGATCAAAAACAATATTACAACAAGGGGGGTGGCAGGCCAGCAAGGGAGGGTACCTACTTGCTCACCCCCCACAGCTAGCAGTGGAACCAGTGAACCAGAGGAGTGCCTATCTCTGCAAAGCAGTGTGCAAAAGATGGAGATTAGTGCCCAAGAGGTGGATAAGCAGAAAAGGGGCAAAATTCAGCAGACGGGCAGACAGCAAGGAGAACCAGGGATAAATGACAACCAAGGAAGGGGCTGGAGTAGAATAGTGAGACAGTCTAGGGAGGTCAAATCATGGAAAGCCATGTGTGCAAATGCCAGGAGCCTTAGCAACAAGATGGAAGATCTGGAGGCTGTCATGGTGCAGTCAGACCTGGACATTGTGGCCATCACTGAAACCTGGTATAATGATAACCATGACTGGGAGATGGCCATACCTGGCTACAACATATTCAGAAGAGACAGAGCAGGCAGAAAGAGAGGAGGAGTGGCACTGTATGTGAAAAATGACATAAGGGCCACAGAGATCCAGGAGGAACAAAATGGGGGAGAGATACTGTGGGTTAAGCTGGAAGAAAAATGGGGACAGCCATCCGCTACAGGTGTGGTCTATAGACCACCAGCCCAGGAGGAAGAAACAGATAGGGAGCTGATGCTAGCCATCAAAGGATGGCAGACAAGAGATGAGTAGTACTGGTTGGAGACTTCAATATTCCAGACGTGGACTGGAGCATCCCAGCAGCAGCATCAACTAGGAGCAGATTTATCCTGGACTCCTTCACGGTGCCTTCCTCAAGCAACTGGTCGTGGAACCAACTCGGCAGAAGGCAATACTGGACCTTGTGCTCACAAACAGGGACAGTGTGATGGGGGTAACAGTGGGGGAGCACCTGGGGAACAGTGACCACCAGTCATTTGGTTTGAAATCACAGAAGAGCAGAACCAAACCACACAAAACACGTATCCTGGATTTTAGGGGGGCAGACTTTGGGAAAATGGGGAGATACTTGAAAGAGGCATTAAGGGGAATGGGGCAGGAATCAGGGGTTGAGGAACAGTGGGCAGTATTTAAAATGGGGATTACAAGAGCAACAGAATTATGCATTAAGCAGGTTAGCAAGAGAAGGAAGAGAGATCATTAGGCTTTAAAGAGGTAGCAAAGAAAGTTAAAGCCAAAAAGATTGCATTCAGGCAATACAAAAAGACACAGGCAGAAGGGGATAGGGAGAAGTACCAGGAGAAGCAAAGGGAGGCAGGGAGGTCAGTAAGGGAAGCCAAAGCTCAGACAGAAGAACACATTGCAAAATCAGTGGGTAGAGGGGACAAAACCTTTTACATGTACATAAGTGAAAAAAGAAAGACAAGGGAGGGATAGTGAGACTGAAGAGGGAGGATGGGGGCTGCGTGGAGGATGACAACAGTAAAGCTGACATACTGAACAGGTATTTCTGCTCAGTCTTTACTGAGGAAGAGGAGGGTAATGGGTCTGAAGAGAGGTACAAGGCGTGAGAATGGTGCAGAAATGGACACAAGTCCCTTTACGAGAAAGGGTCCTGAAGGAACTGGAAGTAATAAGAGTTGATAAAGCAATGGGGCCAGATGGGGTGCACCCAGGGTCCTTAAAGAACTAAGAGAGGTGGTGGCTGAACCTCTGGCTATCCTGTTTAGCCGATCACTGGAAACAGGGAGGTACCCAAAGACTGGAGGACAGCAGATGTAGTCCCTTATACAAAGTGGGAACAAGAGGAAGCAGGGAACTACAGACCAGTGCAGCCTCACACGGTAGTGGGAAGATCATGGAAGCACTACTTAAGGAGAGATTGGTGGAACAACTGGTTGTCAATGGACTACAGGACCCAAGGCAGCATGGTTTCACCAGGGGGAGGTCATGTCAGACCAACCTCGTTGAATTTTTTGACTGGGTGACTAGGGAGGTGGATCAGGGGAGGGCAGTGGACATGGCCTATCTGGACTTCAGCAAGGCCTTTGACACTGTGCCACATAGAAGACTATTACACAAACTGGGGAATATGGGTGTGGGCAGGACAGTAGTGTGGTGGGTAGGTAACTGGCTGGGTGGCAGGACACAGAGGGTGGTGGTAAATGGCTGTCACTCCACAGAGGGAAGAGTGACCAGTGGGGTACCACAGGGATCAGTGCTGGGACCGGTCCTATTCAACATCTTCATCAGTGACATGGCCAGGACCTAGAAGGCAGAATTTCACTGTTCGCTGATGACACAAAGCTCTGTAACAGAGTAGACACACCAGAGGGTGTAGACAGAATGAGAAGCGACCTGCAGAAACTTGAAGAATGGTCAGGGCTTGGCAGTTGAAATTCAATGCAAAGAAGTGCAAGATAATGCATATGGGGCACAAAACCTGGCACAATATATCAGTGGGGGTGAGGATATAGCATGCACCAAGCAGGAAAGGATCTTGGGGTTATCATCTCTGATGACCTCAGGTAGGAAACAGTGTGACAAGGCAGCAGGTAAAGCAAATAGGATGCTGGGATGTATAGGCAGGGGCATTACCAGCAGGAAAGGGAGGTCATAATTCCGCTATACAAGACACTAGTGAGGCCCCACCTGGAGTACAGTGTACAGTTCTGGAGACCATACCTACTTACGGACATAGACAGGGTAGAGAAGGTTCAGAGGAGGGCAACAAAGATGGTGCATGCATTGCATCACAAGTCCTATGAAGACAGGTTGAAGGAACTGAACATGTACTCCCTGGAGGAGAGGAGGGAGAGAGGGATATGATAGAGACATACAAGTATCTTACAGGGAGGAACAGGGTGCAGGAAAACACTATTTTTAAGCGAAAAAGATGTTCCAGGACTAGAGGGCATGGGATGAAGTTGGAGGGAGGACGATTCAGAGGAACATGAGAAAGAATTTCTTCACAGAATGGGTGGTGGACAAGTGGAACACCCTGCCAGAGGAAGTGGTGGGGGCTGAAACAATCACGGGATTTAAGAATGCATGGGATAGACATAAGGAATTCTGGAGGCCAGGGGTAAGGTGCAACAGACTTCTAGGAAAACAAACTGAACTTACAAGCTCAAATGGGCAGACTGGGTGGGCCATAGTCCCTTATCTGCCGACACTGTCTATGTTTCTATGTATCTATGTAAACTTGCAAAAATAAATTAGCAGTCAAGTTGTAAAAAAAAAAAGAAAGAAAAACAAGGAACGGAGTTACAAAGTGTCTAATATATAAGTTGTTTAGTGTTCTTTTATAATTAATTGTATTGCAACATTTGCTTACTGTAGGTTTACTAAAATGTTTTGAACCCTTAGGATATTTCCAAGATCATTATCAAGTCCAAGGTTTCTCTTTGCAGCACAACCTATTAGAAAACCTAGCAAATATAAATGAGAAATGAGAGCAATCAAAATGGTATTTTTAACATTCTATTTTGCCCCTTTTCCTGGTGGGCAAACAGCCCCTTCAGCCTACCCATGAGCTTTGAATTGCATGCCCTTTGGAGTGGTTACCATTGGCTCCCAGATGGCCACTGCCTGTTGCCTTCATATACTGTCCAGGGTAGTCTACATAGAAACATAGACTTTGACGGCAGATAAGGACCACTTGGCCCACCCAGTCTGCCTATTTCCCCTACCTACTGGATAAGCTGCAGATTCTAGTTAACCAACAGCCTACTTCCTGCAACCCCCAACTATAATTGCCTTGTGTCTGTCCCATGCAAGTTTGAATTCCCCCACTGTTTTAGACCCAACGACCTCCTCAGGAAGGCTGTTCCATGTATCCACCACTCTCTCCGTGAAAAACATTTCCTCACATTACCCCTGAGCCGTCCCCCTCTATCTTTAAATTGTGCCCCTTGTTCTTACACATCTCTTTTTCTGAAAGATGCTACCCTCCTGGACTTTGTTGATTCCCTTGAGGTACTTGAACATTTCTATCACGTCCCCCTGTCCCTCCTTTCATCAAGAGTATACATATTAAGCTCTCTCAGTCTCTCTTCATATGGCTACTGCTGCAGACCCTGCACCATTTTAGTTGTCCTCCTCTGGACTGCTTCCATCCTGTCTATGTCCTTGCGTAGATGAGGTCTCCAAAACTGCACGCAATACTCCAAATGGGGTCTCACCAACTGTCTATACACAGGGATAACCACTTCCCTTTTTCTACTTGTGATGCCCCTTCCAATGCATCCCAGTATCCCCCTGGCTCTCCTTATTGACTTTTCACATTGCTTACCCAACTTTAGGTCATCTGATATGACTACTCCCAGGTCCCTTTCTATTTTTGTTGTTGTTAGTACCTCCCCTGCTATTGTGTACTCTTCTCCTGGGTTTTTGTTTCCCAGGTGCATTACTTTGCACTTCTTTGTATTGAATCTAAGTTGGGACTGGATGGTCATAAGGAGAGCTGGCGAGCTTTGCTGAAAATAATCATCATAGGATGGGGTGTGGAGGCAGACAGGTACAGGCAGGGGACCCAGAGGCCTGGGTACCACAAGTGGGTGGGGAGTGTGCTGTGACATCATTTACCTGAATATCACTGTTACTTCCACTTATTTTTGTCCAAGCTCAACCAATCTTTTTATGTACTTGTAGGAGGAGCAGGTATCTGATTCCTTCATGGAAACATAGACTTTGTTGGCAGATAAGTTCTGTCTTCACAGAAAGGGCTGCTTACATCACAGGTGTTGTCAGACTATTGTTTTGGGTGGAGTTTTCTTGAACTGAGTTGTTTGTACAAGCCACACAAACAGAATTCAAACAGATAGGCCTTAACAGCTGAAGATGAAGGCTGCTGGAATCTGCTGCACGGTTGGGAAGAAAGCATACTCATATTATGGGAACTGAGAGCCTGGAAAAAGGGACAGTATTGCTTGGGACCTGTGAGGAAGGTTTGCCATACTTTTATATTATCATTTTTATTTTTGCTTGTTTGAATCAAGAAGGAGTTTGCAGGACTAGGCATCCATTTGAAGGTTACTACTTTTGGGAACTGAGAGCCTGGAAAAAGGCACATTCAAATCCCAGGAAATCTTACTTTACTCTGACTTCTGCAATATGGTCTCACCATAGGATTGCTTCAGAGCCGAAATGGTTGATAGAGCCTATGTTAATCATGGAATGTTAAGCTCTAGCTCGGTTTTCAAACCACCGCCCCTGGTAAACATTCTACAGTTGTCAGATTCTTTTGTCCGCTTGTCAAGTGCAGACGCCTTGGAGAGTCCTCCTTCATCTTTCTTGGAGATTTTATTTTGTCGGTTTTCTGAAGCAAAAGTTTATTTCTGTTCAATTGTAAAGCACTGTCCTTGAGTTTATAGATAGATTAGTCTAGATTTAGTGTTATTCTGGTAAGTTTTCATGGTTTCTTCTCGGTTGTTTTAACCGGGAGGAAACTGTTTGCTTATATTTTTAACACTTTTAGTTTTAATTTTAAACCCTTTTTTCATCCGGTTGATTATTTTGGAGAGAAACTGGAGTAACTCTCATTTTTTCTTCTGTCCCTAAACCGACAGTCAAAAAAAGAAAATAAAAACTATTATTTTATTTGTGTGGTGTTCTTAGACTCACCAGATCCTACTATTAGGGGTTTTAGTTGATATGTCACTACCCAAGAAAATAACTGTCCCAACGGGTTTTCAGCATTGTACAGAGTGTGGGGAACCATGTGCTAAAGCGGATCCTCACTTAATTTGTGTTCTCTGCCTGGGATTCAATCACTTAAAGGCAAAATGTGATATTTACAAAAATGTTCCTCAGTTGGCGCGGATGGGCGCTGAACTGGTGAAGGAAAAAATGTCTGAGGAAGCTGTTGAGCCAGCTACAGATAAAGCTTCTACTTCTAACAAGGAGAAGTCTAATGAACCGAGTGAGCAGTTCTCTGATCAGGGTGATGGTTCCTCAACAAAAAAGGAGAACCACAGAAACTGCTGCTGAACTGGTAAGTTCTGCTAAAAAGAAAAGAGAAGCACTCAGTTAAGGAACTGCAACTGACAGTTCCAGCGGTTCTGACTGCAGAAGCTATAGCTAGTGTCATAAGCCTTTTATGGGTGTTGCAAACCGGTACTGCAGTATTGGTTCAGCACCCCAGTTCGCAGCTTTCAGTTCCGGATTCGGGTTCCCTCTCAGTTCCCAGTTCACTGGAACAATCAACTAATGTTTTCCTTAAGGAAAGATGATAATTATGATGATGAAGAGGATGACTTTGGGGAACCCATAGAACCAGAGGTTTCTCCTGATTCTCATAGTGCTGATTCACCAGATAAAGCAGTGGAAGATTACTATACCTACTTTGCCTTTATGAAGCAGCTGGCACAAGCTCTAGATCTCTCCACTGAAGAATCCACAGAGGAGGAGGAGGAGGAGGAGGAGGAGGAGGAACTAGATTATATGGAAAAGATGAATGTTCCATCAACAAAAAGGCTTTTGTTGCCCATCCACAAATCTTTAAAAAGACAAGCCACAAAAGTCCTGCAGATACCAACATCCATCCCCCAATGGACAAAAGGATGGACAGAAAGTATTGGGTGGCCAAATCAGGTGCTGAGTTCCTTTTTGGACACCCTAGCCATGATGGAGTGGTGCAGGCTGCTGCTTGTGGGAAGGCAGACATTCCCTTGACATCACATGCTCCTGAGAAGGATTCCAGGAAAATGGATTCCATTGCCACAAAATCATACCTGGGGGTTTCTTTGGCCATCAGGAAAGTTGCCTACATGGCTTATGTGTCCAGGTACTAGAAAAGCCTTTGTAACACAGTACTTGAAAAAGCCAAGGCATGTCCTGGACCCATGGCATCCAACCTATCAGAGGCAGCTAAGAGGGCACTGAAGACTCAAGTGTCAGTTTCGCATGGCAGTGGATGCCAATGACTTTGTAGCCTGGAAAATGGCTACCTCAGTGTCTCTGAGGAGATTTGCTTGGCTGAGAGCAACACACTTGTCTCAGGATACCCTGGCAAAATCACTTGATTTTCTCTGTGAGCTCACATACCTGTTCAGGGAGCAAAATGTGGCTTACATGAACAAAATGGATGACTACAAGGTAGATCACAAGAGTGCTGCTGCCAAGGAGAAGGTAGCAACACCCCAGAAACCCCAGGGAAGAGGGAAGGGTAGAACCCATTATAGACCCTTCTTCCAACCACAGGCCCTGCCTTCCTACCAGCCCCAGAGGGGATATTTTAGAGGTAGAGGCAGAGGCAGAAGGGGCAGCAGCAGAGCTGGCCCCAGCACTCAGACTAGTGCTCAGGCTAAACAGACTCCCTAAGAAGTCTGCCAGGGTAGGCTCCCCACTCCCAGTAGGGAGCAGGCTGCTCACTACCTTCAGGCCTAGGAATCTATCACCACAGACAAGTGGGTTCTGGAGGTAGTCAGCCAGGGTATTGCACTCAGTTTCAAGTTTCTGCCCAAGTTGAGAGTAAGACTATTCAGACCTGCCAACCCATCGGAGGCATCTCTGTTGGAGGAGGAAGTAGCAAAGCTCATTCAGGACCACACAATAGAACCTGTTCCATTGCCCCAAAGGGGAAAGGGTCTCTATTCAAGGTACTGCCTCACTCTAAAGAAAACAGGGGAGTGGTGACCCATACTAGATCTCAGACATTCAAAAAAACACTTGACCAAACCAAAGTTCAAAATGGTCACTCTGGCCACCATCCTCCATACACTTTGGAAGACTGTCATCTCTGGATCTAAAGGATGCCTACTTCCATATTCCCATCAGGCAGTCACACAGAAAGTACCTCAGGTTCAGATTGCCATCTGGTCATTACCAGTTCAGGGCCATGCCTTTTGGCCTGACATAAGCTCCAAGAGTATTCACCAATTGCATATCAGTAGTTATGGCACATCTAAGGAAGCAAGGGGTTGCAGTCTTTCCATACCTGGATGACTGGTTGGTGGTATGTCAGACTCCTCAGCAGGTAAACTGACCACCACACAAGATACTCTGGAGGCACTGGGTTTCTTAATAAACCACAAAAGTCAGTGCTGACACCAGTTCAACTCCTGGAATTTATAGGGCAGTACTGGATACTCTGAGAGGAAGAGCCTTCTTCCATCAGGGAAGGGCAGACAGGCTGATTCAACTGGAAGGCTCTTTTCAGCTTCATACCCCAGACCAGGAAGGCATTTCCTCCTGCTATTGGGGCACATGGCTGCATCAACCCTAACAGTATCAGGATCAAGATTCCAAATGAGGGATATTCAGTTCCATCTCAGGGCTCACTGGTCTCAGAAAAGAGACTCCCTGTCAAAGATTATACCAGTCTCAGGAACCATCCTTCAAGCTCTGCAATGGTGGCAAGAAAAAATCAACCTCAGGAAAGATGGCCCCTTCCTCCAGCTTCCACCAGCAGCAGTTCTGGCAACAGATGCCTCCCTCATAGGATATGGAGCCCACATGGGGGAGCATGCTGCCCATGATACCTGGCTCCAACAGGAGTCACTGCTCCACATAAACCTACAAGAACTCAGGGCAATTCATCTGGGCATTCAGTCCTTTGCCTCTATGCTACAGAGAAAAGTGGTTCAGGTCTGAATGGACAATACAACCACAATGTATACATCAACAAACAAGGGGGCACAAGGTCCTCCCCCCTGTGTACAGAAGCCATGAAGGTATGGAACCTGGCTTACTTCCTAGGGATCTCCCTCTCAGCAGTTCATCTCCCAGGGAAGGACAACATGCTGGCAAATGCCCTCAGCAGAATCAACCAGAACCACCACGAGTGGTCACTAAACAGGCAGATTCTGCAAGTTGTGTTCAGAAGGTAGGGCACCCCAGGGGTGGATCTCTTTGCAGCTCCAGACAATCACCAACTGCCACTGTTCTGTTGCAGGCCTCTGGCAGTGGGCACAGTACCACTAGATGCACTTATGAGGAAGCTTTGCCATACTTTTTTTAATCCTCTTTTTCCCTGTGGTCACTGCCTGTGGGGCCTCTCTCAGGCATCCTGACCTGATTCTGCTCACCTGAGGTCCCCCCATCCTGAGCCTCCCCACACACACCCACTCTGCAGCTTGGCACCCCCGGCTTAACAGCACAGAGTGGGGTTGCCACTCCTCTTGGTGCTGTCAGAGATGGAACTGCTACAAGTGGGGCTTGGGAGGTGGGATTTATGAGGCTGGGTAAGTGAGATCCAGTGGAGGGCATGGGGATTGGGTGCCGTTACCTACCCTGCAGAGCAGGGTTCTTCCTTGTTCTGGTGTGCTGTCCTTTCCCCTTTCCCAGAGGCGTGGATGTGCAATGATGTCTATCTAGGCATGCACACTGTTGTGCATGTCCACAGGGATGTCTGCCAACACCTCTTTCCTGGCCCCCACAAGTGCTCCTAAGTGCAGTGCTCCCTGCCTCAGCAGGGTGTCACTGGTACTGGGAGACACTTCCCACCTTAACCCCAGGAGAGGAGAGCTGTCATCAGACACTCAATCCTCTTCTCCATGGCCAGCCCCCAGAGACCCAAGCTCACTCTTGAACCCGGGTTGCTGGCATGAGATGAGGTGTCCAGCACCTCAACCCTCTATGCCACCGAGCCAGTGGTTTGCCATACTTTTATATTGTTACTTTTATTTTTGCTTGTTTGAATCTAGAAGGGGTTTGCAGGACTGGGTATCCATTTGAAGGTTACTACTTTTATATCCAGAGGGAGTGAAATACTACTGAAATTACTTTTTCCTGTGGACTGCTGGCTGGTGTAGTGCACTAGTATTTATAGTGACATTTTTTGCAATAAACATTTGGGATTGTACTGGTGGATGAGGATTGATTTAATTTTAATTCATGGGTTTAGTTGAGTGGTTTGTGTAAGTGGAATGGTCTGTTAAATTGTTGTGCTGGTTTCCTTACTGAAAGGAAGAGCAGCACTCACCGGGGTGGTGGGTCAGAGGTGTAGTTGATTGTTTTCTGAAGGTCATGGGCCTGGAGCCACCCACCCCCTGCCCCTCACCCCACCTACCCCAGGCGTGTCATTTCCTTTATACCCAAGGTTCTGACATCACTTCCCCAAGAGGGCAAGGGGCATACATCTGTCATATCCTTAACAACCCAGCACAGTGCATAGAGGGTAAGCACATGTACATACAAACCAAAAAATTAAAAAAAATTAAAAATTGTATATATATATTTAGCAGGAAGGGATAGAGACATGTGGGAACTGGTGCAATGCACTGGCTATGGGGCAACAGTTTTCTGGGAGACATTCTGGAGCTGAATTGCTCCCTCTATTTGCAGGCAACTGTCTGCTCTGAGGAGGAGGTTGCCTGTATCGAGGCCAAAATGGCAAGGGGTAGGGAAGCCTTCCCCACCTAAAAAACACCAGTGCTACCACTGCTGCCTCAGAGGTTGCCAAGAAAGAGCAGTGGTTGGACCACTGTGGGCTCAGGGAGGGTGAGGGTGGTCAAACAGGGACACATCCCTCCAGTTGTACCTCTCCACAATTAATATGCCATTCTGGCCGAGTGTTGGTCCTCTATGGAGGTACCCATAGTGGAAACCAAGCAGGATGCTGGAAACCTCCACAAGGGAGACACACAGGAGGGTAGCAAGGGACAACATGAGGGAAGCAAGCATCTCCTGGTCAGGGACTTCAATTGTTAGGGGGGTAGAACTGGGGTAGGGAGGGGAGAGAGAGAGTGATAAGGTGCCTATCTGGTGCCATGGCTTGGAGGGACAGAGGCAGATCCTCAGGATCATGGGAGCAGCGTCAAGGAGAGGAGCTAGACATCATTGTCCACATTGGTACAAATGACCTAGCTAGGCATCTGATCACAGCAGTGCAAGAGGAGTTTGTGGAGTTCAGGAGGGGCCTTAAACAGGTATCATGAATGGTAACCTTCCCAGAGGTGCTGCCTGTCTATGGCATGGGTGAGGCTAGGGTACTCTGCACCATACGGTTCAATGAATGGTTGAAAGACTGTTGTGGAGCATAGGGTTTTGACTTTATTGGGACTGGAAGTCCACCTGGAGGGATGCAGGCCTATGCTGGTGCGATGGTCTGCATCTGTCCAGGAGGTACCAACTCCCAGGTGATAGGTTTAAATGCTTCATTGGCAAGCTTTTAAACTAGCCAAGGGGGGGCACTAATATGAATTAGGAAATACCAAGCCTCCCCCCACAAACAAGGTAGTTAGTGAGGTAAACACCAAGGTGCAGAGGTCGATAGGGAGCAGGACAGGGGTAAATGGAGAAAAAGACAAAGGCAGTAAGGGAAGGGATGGGGCAAAAAAGGATGAGGCCATTATAAAATGCAGGGCAATCAGTACCAATGCCTGTATTCTGGATGACAATCTTCCTGAGCAAGTGACCTTGGTGGAAGAGGGACACCTGGATATCATTGACAGCCACAGAAACATGGTACATGGAGAACCATAACTGGGATGTGAACATACTTTACCAAGGTACACAATCTACAAGAGGGACAGGGAGGGTAAAGAGGAGGAGGAGTAGCTCTCTACATAAGGAAGGATCAAAGCAATGGAACTAAAGGGTAATGGGGAGGAGAGGAGGCACTGTGGGTCTCCTTGGAGACAGAGTAATGCACCACAGTCCATACAGGGGTTGTATACAGACTCCCATTTCAGGGGAGGAAATGGAAAGGAAATGATAGACGGCATCCTCAGAATGGCAGAAAAAGGAGATACTGTTGATGGGGGATGTGAATATGCCAGATGAACTGGAGCATCTACTGCAGCCACGTCCAAGAATGGGGTTATTTTTGATGCCATACAGGGGACATGCATCAGAGAGCTAGTGTTGAAACCCACTCAAGGGGGAGCAATCTTGGACCTGGTACACTCAAACAAGGATGGAGAGAAGATCACAGATTTAGAAGTGGGTAGTCATCTGGGAACAATTGACCACCACACAGTGTGGTTCACGATAAACACAACCGTGGAGTCAAACCATACAAAAGTAAGGGTACTGGACTTTAGAAGGGCTGGCTTTGGCAAAATGAGGGAGTGCTTAAGGAATGCACTAGCAAATGGGCAGAAAGGAGGGGTGAAAGAACAATGGGGAAAAATCGTAACTGCCATCATAGAGGCAACAAGCCTTTGTGTAAAACGAATAAAGAAAACAAAAAGTAAAAAAAACACTATGAATCTCAAAAAAGGTGACAAGGAAGGTTAGAGAGAAAAAGATATCACTCAGGAAGTACAAGGAATCATGGAAAGAGCAGAACAGAACTGTATCAGTTAAAGCAGAGGGAAGCAGGGAATGCAGTCAGGATAGCAAAGTCCCAAACCAAGAAAAGATAGCCAGTTCAGTTAAAGGGCAGTTAAAAACTTTTATAGATACATTAGAGAGTGAAGAAAGATCAAGGGAGAGATAGTGATTCTTAATAAAGGGGAGGGGAGATGGGCAGAGTACGACAGTGAAAATGCAGATACTGAATGAATCATTTTGCTCAGTATTCACAAAAGAAGAAGGGGGGTTAGGTACCTAAACCAAACAATAGAAGCAGTCTGGGCAGCCTGATCAATACCAGTCCATTTGCAGAAGAAAGGGTCCTGAAAGAGCACTTTAAAACTCAAGGTGGACAAAGCATTGGGACCTGAAGGGATTCACCCCAGAATTCTGAAAGAACTAAGGGGAGACCTAGTGACACCACTAACTACCCTTTTTAACAAATCGTGGGAGGATGGTGTGGTACCTGAGGACTGGAGGAAGATGGATGTGATCCCCCTTCACAAGAGTGGGAGCAAGGCACAGGTAGGAAACTACAGACCTGTTAGTTTGACCTCAGTGGTAGGGAAAATGATGCGATCACTTCTGAATGAAACAATTGTCTTGTACCTAGAAGCCAGTGGGGCACAGGACTCAAAGCAGCATGGATTCACAGTGGGAAGATCATATCAGATGAATCTAATAGATTTCTTTGACTAGGTTATCAAAGTAGTAGACCAGGAGAGGCTGTAGATATGGCTTACTTAGATTTTAGCAATGCATTTGACACAGTCCACACAAAAGATTACTAAACAAGCTAGCCAGCCTGGGAGTGGGTCCCAGGGTGGTAGCCTGGGAAACAAACTGGCTGGACAACAGGACACAGAGAGTAACAGTAAATGGAGCGCACTCTGGAGAATGGGGAATTACTAGTGGGGTACCACATAGTTCCTTTCAGGGACCAGTACTCTTTAATGTCTTCATAAGTGACATTGCAGAGGGACTAGAAGGAAAATAATCCTCTTTGCAGATGACACAAAGATCTGAAACAGGGCTGATACACAAGGAGGGAGGTGGAAAGGCTGAGAAGGGACTTGTCAAGGTTGGAGCTATGGTCAAGAGTATGGCAGCTTAGTTTTAATGCAAAAAGTGCAAAGTACTGCAACTGAGAAACAGAAATCCAGGGAAGAGTACAAAATGGTGGGGGTGAGGGGTTGGGGAGATATTTACAACAAAAATGGAAAGGGATCTAGGTGTACTCATATCAGATGACCTTAAGATAGGCAAGCTATGTGGAAGGCAGTAAGGAGGCTGGGAGGATTCTGGGATGCATAGGGACAGGCATCACCAGTAGAAAGCAAGAAGTGGTTATCCTCTGTACAGATGGTTGGTGAGACTCCAGCTAGAATACTGCATGTAGTTCTGGAGACTCCATCTCCACAAGAATGTGGACAGGATGGAGGCAGTTCAGAGGAGGGCAACCAAAATGGTGCAAAGTCTGCATCAGAAGCCATACGAAGAGAGACTAAAAGAGTTTAATATGTATACTCTTGAGGAAAGGAGGAAGAAGGGGGACATGATAGAAACATTCAAGTACCTCAAGGGAATCAACCAAGTACAAGAGGGTAGCATATTTTAGAAAAAGAGATGTGCAAGAACAAGTGGGCACAATTTGAGGATAGAAGGGGGATGGCTCAGGGGCAATGTGAGGAAGTATTTTTTCATGGAGAGGGAGGTGGATGCATGAAACAGCCTTCCTGAGGAGGGCGTGGGGTTGAAAGAGTGGGGGAATTCAAGAATGCATGGGACTGACATAAGGCAATTCTAGTGGAGAGCAGGAGGGGGGTAAGGAGGAAGTAGGCTGCTGGTTAACTAGGATCTGCAGCTTATCCAATAGGTAGGGAAATGGGCAGGCTAGGTGGACCAAGTGGTCTTTATCTACTATCAAAGTCTATATTTCTATAAGGACTGCTCGGTCCACCTAGTCTGTCCATTTTACCCTGCCTGTAACATGATCTCCAGCTACCTCCCACTCCTGCATTCCACCTAAGATTGTCTTGTGCCAATCCCATGCATGCTTGAAGACCCAGCACTGTTTCTGCCCTCACTACCTCCACTGGAGACGGTTTCAGGCATCAACTACTCTTTTAGTGAAGAAGTACTTATATATATCCCTCTAAACAGTCCCCTTCTGGCTTCATTGCATGTCCCTTATTCGTCTTCATCTTCACTTCTGAAAAATCCTCCTTCCTCTACCTTATTCTACAATGTGAAGTATTTATGTCACTATCATACCCCTCTCCTCATCTCTCCAGGGTGATAATATTGAGATCCTTGGTCTCTCCTCATAGGTCTTCTGATGCAGCCCAAATACCATTTAGTTGTCTTCCTCTGGACAGCCTCTACTCTTTCTATGTCCTTCCTGAGATGTGGGAAACAGAACTGAACACAGTACTCATGGTGTGGTCTTACCAATGATCTATACAGTGGAAATACTGCCTCCCTCTTTGTTTTAGTGTTACCCCTCCCTATGCCCCCAGTGCCCCTAGCAACCTACTGTCTCATCATGCTGCCTCACCACCTTGAGGTCATCAGATAAGATTATTCCAAGGTCCCTTTCCTGTTTGGTGACTGAAAATACCTCTACCCATTTGTACTCTGCTGCTGGGTTTCTGTACCATGGGTGCATGATTTGCACTTTTTCACATTGAAACTCAGCTGCCATACCCTTGGCCACTCCTCAGTTTTCTCAGGTCTCTGCACATTCTTACCATCCCCTTTGGAGTGCCCATCCTGTTGCAGATTTTGGTGCCATTTGCAAACAAGCATACTTTCTTTTCCACCTCTTCTGCAATTTCACTTATAAAGACATGAAAGAGGACTGGTCCCAGTACTGAGCCCTGAGGTACCCTGCTAGTTTCTCTCCCATCCCCCAAGTGAGTTCTGTTTATCACCACCCTTAGTAGGCGATCCATCAATCAGTTTTATGCCCAGTTTACCACATTAGGACCCACCCACAAACTATCTAGTTTGCTTATGAGTCTCCAATGTGATATGGTGTCAAAGGCCTTGCTGAAGTCTAAGTAGGCTACCTTCACTTCCACACCCTGATCAATTTCCCTGCTCACCCTTTCGAAGAAATCTATCAAGTTCATTTGGCATGACCCCCCCCCCATGAATCCATTCTACTTCAGTTTGTGTAACCCACTGGATTCAAGATACTCCAGAATGCTTTCCTTCAGAAGTGACTCCACTAACTTCCCATCCACTGATGTCAGACTGACTGGTTTATAATTGCCAACTCCTTCCATGCTGCCACTTTTATGAAGCAGGACTAGATCTGTCCTCCTCCACTCCTCTGGAACTACTTCTGTTCCTAGTTAGTTGTTGAATATGGCTGTCAAAAATGCAGCCAGTACCTCCCTGCCCTTCCTCAACATCCTTGGGTGTACCCTCTCCAGCCTTATAGCTTTGTCCTCTTTCAGATTTCCAAGTCCTTTTGGGACTCTCTCTGTAAAGTGGTAGCCACAGACATTGCCAGCTATTTCCACATATTTCACAAAATTTCTGAAGAATTTCTCTCTACTGCTCCTACTGTTTAAATGCAAAAGCATCAGATATTTCTGGAAATATCATAGAAATTTCAGGAAATAGCTGGCAGTGTTTGTGCTACCACTGTAACAGAACTTACGTCAACCTCTCTCCCCACAGTGTTTTCTGCTTATATGTGGTTCATCACCTTCCACTGTGAAGACTGAACAGAAGTATGTGCTCAGTCTATCTGCTTTAACCTGATCCTCTTCTGGACAGTCCTGCCTCCTTAAACTCTCAATCCCACCCATCTTCCTCTTTTCACGTATGTAACTTTAAAAGATCTTGTTCTCATTAGTTGCTCCTTTGGCCATCCTTTCCTTAGATTGCACCTTTATGCTCCACACCACTTGCCATGTCTCTCTGTTTCTCCTGGTACACCTCCCTATCTTCTTCTCTTGGCATCTCTGTGTACCTCCTGAGTGCTATCCTGTAAGCCATGACCTTTTCAGCTACAGTACTTCTCTTGAGAATCATTGCAGTCTCTTTTTTCTCCTGTTTTAGCTCACTTCCAATGTACAAATGTTTGTTGCCTTCAATATGTTAGCTCTTGACTTGGCCCACTGTTCCTCCACTCCACCCAGTTCACCCTCCCTGTGCTAGGTAATCTCTGAGGCATTCATCTACTTTTTTAAAGTCTTCCCTCCTGAAGTCCAGCACCTTAATCCTTGTGTGGTTTGCTTCTGCTGTTGCCCTTAAGTTGAACATCACTGCACAATAGTCATTGGTCTCTTCCACCTTGATGTTTACAACACTATCCCTATTTGTGTGCATCAGGTTCAGTATTGCCCATCATGAGGGGGCTCCTTGATTAGTGGCCTGACACCCACCCCAACCGCAGGGTGTTTAGGATGTCTCTGCTTCTAGCTGAGGCCATGGCTCAGATGCTCCAATCTGCATCTGACAGATTGAAGTCCCTTCAGCAGAACCACCCCTTTTTAGGTTCCTTATACGTTCCTCCATCCTGTGTTGAGTTCCAAAGATCAACCCAGTATGGATAATGAATCTGGCTCCTGGCTCCAGAGTTACCCACAGTATCTCCAACCCCTCCTTTCCCACCTTATTTCCTTGCATTTCGTTGCTTTGATGCCCACCCTTATATTACCTTACTTACATTCCTCACTCCCATGTTGTTAGCGTGTATATGCTGCCCCTCGGAGCATAGATACAAGCTGGGGTTTCATTGCTATGTGAATAATACCAGCTGTTGTCTGTCTTTTGAGCCAGGGGTGCCTGGTACTGTTGAGGTAATACATTCATGCCTGCCTGAGATCCAGGACTGAATGTCATAAAGCTGGTTGGGACTCATTCAGAGCAAGATGGAGGTACTGATGATTGAACCTGGTTAGAGATGGGGTGACAGGTTTATGGCTGGGTTCTTCAAACTGGTGGCCTCTGCTAAGGTTAAGAATGTGAGGGTCATTCTGCATGAAGGCTGACATTTGAGTCTCAAATGTCGTCTGTAGTCTTGAGTGGCTTTTATCATCTTAGGGACATCACCAGGATTAAAACGTTGCTCTCCCCTGAAGACTGTGCTCACTAGTACATGCATTCATCACTTATAGACTTGAATACTGCAACACTTTATACCTCCGGGTGAACTGAGGTGTCCTATGGCATCTGCAGCTAGTGCAAAACACAGTGACCCAATTTCGGACAGTTCTCCCAAAGTGATGTCATATACCCCCAGTCCTGTGGGAACTGCACTTGCTGCTGGTGAAGTGGTTATCACCTTCATGGTCAGTTAACTGACCTCCATGCTACCTGTGTGACCTTCTCTCTCCATACCAGACCTCTTGCCCCCTCCATTCCTCTAAGTTGGTCCTTCTAGCTGTTTCAAGGTTGAGGTTGAAATATTCTTGTAAAAGGGCCTTCTCATCTGATGGTTCTGCCCTTTGGAACAGGTTTCTCAGGGGTTTGAGAGAGGTCCCTTCATTGGATGCTTTACAAAGCAGCCAAAAATCCTCCCTCTTTCATGAGGCGTATGCCACTGTGTGATATTCTGTCAGAAATTCAATACTGACCAACATTGCACTATTACTTTTAAAACTTTTATTTATAATTATTTGTATCTTTATTTTAATGAGGTTGTTTTTGGTGAATGTTTTACTTTTGTTGTAAAGTTTTTGTAATTCTTTGTTCAGAGCTCAGAGTCCCAGGATTGGGCACTATATAAATAAAGTTTACTACTCTTACTGCTACATACAGTACCACCCCTCCTCTCTTCCTCCCCAACCTATCTTTTCTGAACTGAGTATAGCCTGGTATGGCCATATCCCAGTTGTGGTTGCCTGTGCACCATGACTCAGTAATTATCACAATATTCAGGTTTGCCTCCACCAAGATGGTCTAGATCTGGAATTTTATTTCCAAGACTCCTTGAATTTGCACACATGGCATTCAACACCTTGCTCCCACTCTGCCTGCAACCCTCTCCCTTCCCTTTTACCCTGCCTCTTTTCCTACCTTTTTTCCATCTCTTGTTCCTATCCCTCTTGTCATCTACTACACTGTTGTTTTCTTCATCCTGCTCCCTTGGGGATTCTCCTCCTCTCGGGTCCTCCCTTCTTGGTGCTTCAGTCTATGGGTTGCAGTTTATGCCTCCATTTTTACTTCAGGAATCCCCTTCAGCTAGTTTAAATATATATCACAAAAACATTTAACCATCCACTGAGGACTGTGGTACCCCTCCCAAACAGATGCAGACCATCACCTCTGTATAGGCCCGTGTATTTGCAGGTTCGTCCCCAGTCCCGAGTGTAGCTGAACACCTCATCTCTTCATGATTCCTCCAAGCAAGAGTTGAAGCTCCTGGTATGGAATATTCTATCCTCCCCTTTACCTGCTTTATTCTCAGTTCTGATTTCTAGAAACCGAAACATTATTTCATTTTTTTAATTGATTTACCTCTTCTGACATGATATTTTTATTATGGCCGCATTCAAGGAACCAAACCACATTTTGCAACAAAGTAAAGCCTTTTCAGCATTATTTGAGCTTGTTGTTAAATTGTCATTTTTATTTGGGAATTGGAACATCTCATATGTCCTCCAGTATTTGGCATGACTGAAATATCTAAAAAGAAGACAGGATCTACAGGCTTTAAAACTGTACTGTTTGTTTTTGGCTCCTGGCAAAGGCAGACTGCCAGAAGCTTTGTTTAAAGTGCCTGGTTCCAGACCATGATTTCTTGAATTGTGAACTCTGTAAAAGGTGTTGCCATAAAACTAAAAAAAAAAAAAAAAAGATAAAAAAGAGAAGATCTCATGGCTTCTCAGTCTTCCTGTACATCACCAAAAGGCTTAGATGAGGGTCCAGCCCTCAAAGGAAGCAGCAGTCCCTGTCAAATGGGACAGATAAAGATATAGTTGAAAAAGATGGTACATAACTCAGGCATCTGAAAGGGGAACCCTGAATCCAGTAAAAATAAAAGAGCCTCTGAGCAGACACTGAAAATGGTGCCTGCTAAGAAAAAAAAAGAAAGAAAAATGTGTCTCTGTCCCCTCCTCCTAAAAATTTAAAGGAGCCACCACTTGACTTAAAATAAATGTCCTCAGCAGGAGAGTTGGCAAAGGCATGGCAATTCTTCCTGGCTTTTCAATCTATGGAAATGTCATTTCTATGCCTCCTCTCTCCCAGGCTTTGCTTTTATTCTCAGTGCCTGAGGAGGAGAAGGCTGAAATGTGTTATGAAGAGAAAGGGAGGAGAACCCATAGAATAAGCGGCTCCCCTGAATTGGAATTTTGTTCTTCTCTTAGGTCAAGTTTCCTGAATATCAATCCAATTCATATTATTAGGATTTTGGATTAATCTAATACCTAATCCTATAACAGACCTAATGCTTTAACTAGATCAGTACTGGAATCCAAAATCCTAAATCCTAATATCTGAAACCTAAACCTATATAACATAGTTTCAGTAAATAAATAACAAAAGCACTGAATATAAATAAGTGAGCTGGCCTGCTGGTGCAAGCAGTAGTGATAACTCTAGCGATGCTGACAACCCAGGATCAGAAATGAGCCCAAAGCATCAGAGGGTAGGCCAGAGGGAGGAGGATCGAGCATTCCATGAGCAGTTCTCCTCCACTGGGGCATGTAGTTTGCAGTGTTCAACAAAAGTCTAACCCCTAGTGCCAGCTGGGATCAGCCAGCCAGAGATAGCAAAACATAAGGAAATTGGAAGAGAGGCAGCCATTGGAGCATGTGGCATGGAGTATGCATGATGTCATAAGATGTCATTGCATTAGCTCTTCTCTAGAAACTGTAATGTGGATAACCCCACTGGCTGGGCAGATGATGCCACTCCCTGCCACCATGTCCACAACGGATCTTGCCCTCTTGAACCCCACCATCCTTTCAACCTTCACCTCTGCCTACTGGGAATTAGATTGCTCTACAGGAGCATAGAGAGCCACCATAGGGGGTCAAGATGAGGGTTACCCAAGCAGGTGAGTCACATGTGGATGAGGACTGGTCACAGGCCAGAGAGATCTTGGTGTGGTGGGATTAAGCACCAGGAGAGGGCTGGAGGAGGTCCAGGCCAACAGCAAAGAGGAAAAATAGAGTTAAGAAAATGATATAAACAAGAAGTATAATTAAGTGTGCAATACTGTACTATCATGCAATGCAGTTGTACACATGATTATTATTAGACCTCAAAAGTACACTTACCTTATTATTTCGATAGTACATGTGACTTACCTATCTTGATTGTCTAAGGCAGTGCTCATGACCTTTTTGATGTGATGATGAATCCTGCAGCAGGGGTCATCTTTTGATAATGTACAAAATTAAACTAACAGCTATGAACATATGTTTGAGCAGACCCTGACAGCAGCTGAAAGCACCAATGTACTGTGTTGTTGTGGGTGTTGTCCATGGTTGTTGCAATGTCAAGCTTCTTCTGATATAACAATATAATTTTAGGCATCCAGTTGTCATGGTTGCCGTCAGCAGTGTTGTCTCAATGAGTCAGTCTGTCATGTAGTTGTTATGGTGTGTCTTCAAGTTCATAAAGGTAAGGTTTTGGGTTGATTAATTTTAAATGACTGCACCATATAGCATGAGCTTGTTGTGATGGTTGTTTACCGATGATCATCGTAGCCAAACTTCACAGATTTTTTTGTTCATGTCGAACTTTGATGAAGTGTTCAATCAGTACAGGTTGCATTACTATGCATAGCATGCTGTAGACCTGTAATTTTATTTTCCCCATCAGAGTTTTTTGTTTTGTTTGTTTTGTGGTTTATGAGACCTCTGTGATTGAGGACATTGTGCATTGGTGATGTTGGCACCTGGTGGAGGGTTCAGTTTAGGAGTAGGAGAAGCCTTTGGTGCTGGAATGTATGTTGTGGTCAGGTGCTGGTGACTGAGGTGGCTTTGGTGGAGGTGTATGTTTTTGGGATGAATGAGGCCTGAGTGGTAGAGGAGCAAGTTTGGTGGTGGAGTATTCTTCTTTGATGCTGGAGGAAGTCTTGATGCTGAAGGAGAAAGCAGTTGATGGTAGAATAGGATGCATGGTGCTATAAGAGGGGGCTTGTTGCTAGGAGAGGTGACTTTAGTGGTATGTATAGTGTAGTGGGTTAAGGCTCTGAGCTGCAGATCTGAGACCTGGGTTTGAATCCCACAGCCACCTAGGTGCATACCGTGTGATCCTGAGCAAGTCACTTAACTTTCTTGTGCTCCCAGGTTGCATCTGAAACAAGCTTTGGCTTAGTGTGCTACTCCTGGTTAAACAATGTTCCCTTTCCTTATTTGTGAATAATGAGTTAATCTGTGCTGGATGACAATGCTGGGTGGTGGATGAGGAGGCTTGGTGCTGTAAGAAGTGACTTTGTGTGTAAGGATGCTCCTTTGGTACTGGAGTAGGAGTCTTAGTTCTGGAGGAGGGCTTTGTGCTGGAGAAAGAGGTTTGGTGCTGCAGAGGAGGCTTGTTATTGCTGGAGACCTGGTGATGTATGAGGAGGCCTGATGCTGGAGGAGGAGGGGCTTTATGCTGTAGGAGGAGTCAACAGTGGTTAGAAAATGTTTTTGTCATAATGTACCAGCTGCCTGGAGTACTGCCATGATCAACCTGTGGAGAATGAACATTATAACTAAAATTTCAGACTCACTCTCACATATAATCACCAGGTGTTGGAGGAGGAGGAGGCTATGGGCTGGAGAAAGAGGCTTGGTGCAGGAGGAGAGTGTGATGGGTGACTGGTGCTACAGGAGGCTTCTTCAGTGCTTGGTGACCTCTTTGTGCTGGAGGAGGAGGCTTGTGATTGAGGGCTTCTTGTGTGCTGACTGACTGGTGGCTAGAGGATGGTAGCTGACTGGTGGCTCCCATCTGTTGCCTGGCTTTAACTGGCTACTACACTGATACACAAATCTGGGTTATGGGCTGAAACTGAGTGGCTGGAGGATGGTGGCTGGCTGGTGACTTTCATTTGTTAAGTAAGCAATAATCCACAACAGGGTGTGCTGTTATTGGGATTGGCACCCAGGTGTATTTGAGCAGCAGGCTAACTGTGCCAATAACAGTGATTAATACACAGTCAGTACTAAACCAACTGGATATCTCCTTTACCCTACCCATGTCATAATTGGATTTAATCATCTGCAACACCGGCACAGGTATCCATGCTACAGGCTAATATTGGCTGACTGGTGGGTAGAGGATGACAACTGGCTAGTGACTTTCATATGCTGAGTTACTTATTGGGCTGCTATGCTGGCACAAGAGTCTGGGTTACAGGTTGAAATTTGTTGGCTTGTGGCTGTTGGCTGGAGGAAGGAGGGCTGGCTGGTGGCTTTTATCTGTTGATCAACTTTAACCGACTGCTATGCTGGCACAACAGTCCAGGTTACTGGTTGAAATTTGTGTGGATTGAGTGGAAGGATGAGGCTGATATTGGCTGGCTGGTGGCTGGTAGGTTGGGGATGATGGCTGGCTGGTAGCTTTTATCTGTTGACCTGCTTTAACCAAATGCCATACTTGCACCAGAGTCCAGGTTACTGGCTGGAATTTGATGTGGATAGAATGGAGAGGATGACTAGAATCTTTTTGAGTTTTTAATGGTGCAGATATTTTCACTGTGCCTGAAAATGAATGCATTGGGGAAAAAAAGTGTAAATCAAGCAATCTGACTTATAAGAAAGGTATTATGCTGTATATGTAAAGTAATCATATGGGATCCATACGACCGACCAACTCTGACTTCACTGACACACAGCTGACCTCCATTTGACCACATGTTTCATTGCCGACTACCAAAACACACATCACATAACACTGGCAACTTTGTTGCATACTTTCAGGGCTCGGGGCTGCACAAGTCTCCTCAGCTTCTCCTTCCTGCTCCAGTGATAGTTTTGCTGCTATTGAGTGCTCTCCTCCCTGTGCAATTACGGCAAGAAGGATTTGTTAGCTGCATTGCCTTTGAACCACTATCAGTCTACAAAGTATAGCACTTTATTGCAGACTAGTCTGAATGAGAATACCATGCAAGATTCTCTGTCAGATCACAGGGAGATTGAGTGGGCAGATTACGACATGGAGGATTTGTTAGCTGCCTCCAAACTTCCTACTTCAGTGATAATTTTGCTGCTATGGCGCGCTCTCCGACTCCAGACACTAATCATCCATGGTTGTCCCCTGTGCTGCAAGATTCTCTGTTGGGTCACAGGAAGATGGAGTGGGCAGATTATGGTAAGCAGTTTGTTAGCTGGCTCCAAACTTATATTGATGGAGATTCTGCTTCGAACCGTGATCAATCTACGAAGTATAGCACTTTACTGGAGGCTAGTCTGAATGAGAATACATGATGCCGTCTGATGTTTCTCAGCAGGCAGCCCAGTAGGAAGATCACTGTTTTTAATGAATGGCACTACATGATAATTGGTAGTTCCCCTAACTGTCGATATACTGACATGCGGGTTTTCATCAGTCGGTACAATGGGTGCAACAGACAAATGGAGATGGACAAATGGTTGTCAGTAATTGGAAGTTGGCAAATCATACCAAACCCAGTCATATTATATGTGCTTACATACCTTGATGATAACATTTGCATGTTGTTTGTCCAACGATACCAATAGGTCAATTAACTTTGGCAACAGACTAGACTATGAAATTGCAAAGTTGACAGACTGAAGGAAATACTTGTCTAGTAAAGCAAAGCAAAGCAAGCTTTCTTTATATAGTACGTTTCTTAAACCAAGGCACTTTACAAGTTAATTACAATAAAACATATAGATTAAAATAAAATTACAAATATATAAAATGAATTAAAATAATCTTGGAAGGCCATCTGAAAAAGATAAGTCTTAAATTCCGACTTAAATCTCTCGATGGTCAGGCATTCTCTCGACCGATTAGGTAGAGAATTCCACAGGGTGGGAGCCACAAAGGAAAAAGCAATAGCACCAGATGTCTTTAAGCATACCCAGGGAATCTCTAGCCATCCCTCATCAGTGGATTGGAGAGGGTGGAGGCGGTATGGAGTCAAGAGATCTTGCGGTAGCAGTGACCCAGTTCATGTAGGGCTTTAAGGTCAGAAGACCTTAAAGGTGATCCACCACTAAACAGGCAGCCAGTGCAGCCACGCAGTACAGGCATAATGTGGCTGGTCCTAGGTGTTCCAGTCAATAGCCTGGCTGCCACATTCTGCACTAGTTACAAGTGGCGGATGTTAACACCAGGAAGCCCTAGGTAGAGAGCATTGCAGTAGTCAAGGCGGGTGATGATGAAGGCATGGACTGATGTTGGAAGGTCATCTGGAGAAACCAGGTGTTTCACTTGGGTGATGTTCCTCAGATAGTAAAAAGAGGATTTGACAACTGCAGACACCTGAGGTGTCAGGGTCAAGCCATCATCAAAGATAACACCCAAGTTACGCACCTGATAAGAGGTAATGAGCTGGATGTCTTCAAGCCATATGCCCGACACCTGCCCAGCCCCTAAACCCACCCCCGGATGACCAGGGTCCACAACCAGCACTTCAATCTTGTCCAGATTCAGTCTCAGCCAGCTGATGCTCATTCTGTCCTTGATCTCAACCAGACAGTTGTTAAACACAGAGACTGCATCCCCTTGTTCAGGTAGAGAGGACATACACAGTTGAGTATCATCTGCATAGTAATAAAACTCAAACTGTATCATCTAATGATATCTTCTAATGGCAGCATATACACTGTGAACAACATGGATGCCAATATGACCTGTGACACCCCACAGGACAGAGGAAGGGTGTCAAAGGAATAAATTCAGTGACCACCCTCTGAGACCTATCCATCAGGAAGAGTGAAACCATTCTAGGACTGTCCTGACAGTCCACAGAAACTGCAGGCACTCTAATAGCACACCATGGTTCACAGTGTCAAGTAAGAGTTTGTTTTGTCGTTAATTGACTTTAGATGTCACAGTGCTGGTGAGTCTTCCTTAAGATAATAAAAATACACTTACAGATCTTGGTCACGTACAGTGTTTTGCATTTCAGGTCCTTCAAATTTTTATTTACATTGGTCAATATTAAGGACTATTTCTCAAAATTTTGAGGGTAGTTGCATATTGTGTTGAATGTTGCCTACACACATTATGTGCACATACAATAATACACTAATGTGTCAACAGTATGCTTAACTCAGTAGAACAAATGTATGTCATGCCATTATCATTAATATTGTATCCACCAAACCACAGAAAAATTCAAAAGATAATTTACATAATTGCAGGAAGACTGTCATACAATGAATGCATATAAGGTGAAGCATGAAATAAAAATAATTACTTCCATTGATACCAAAGACTACTTCAAAAGCATAATTCTTTACAAAATTCTTTATGCTCACACTATGTGTAATTATCAAACACCTTGCAGGAAAAAAAACACAGTCGAACATTGAGAAATTTAGATATAAATGTTTGTATTAATTGTTAATAGTAGACTATCACTATCTATATGTCGATGACTTACTGAGAAGAAAATAGTCCACATATGCAAATTTATGTAACAGAACTGACAACAACTTCACTCATCATTGTCACTGATAGTCCAGTGCCCCCTCTCCCAAATCCATCTCACATCAATCAACCTGATGGGGTGCTGTGGAAACAGAACAAGATGGCTGCTCAGGTTTAGTGCTTGGCTTCAAAATGGCCAGATATTTATTAAAAACATAACTAACAGAACAAGATACCTACTCCAAAGTGCTTAATTGAGGGGTTTAGTATCCAGAGCTTAGAATGGGTAACCCTCAGAAGAATAAATTGGCAGCAGATGGCTCTAAAAACAAGAATCAAATGGGACCTCCAGCCATGAGATTGGTGCAAAGCAAACCACCAGAAGCTGCCGATTACCCAGAGGTAAAGACTCTACTGTCACTTGGACTTAGAATTAATCGACTCATTCACTCTGTTTCTGGTCTTGTGGATAAAATTGGTGGTCCATCCAATAGAGTTGTGGGACTGGAAACTGTCATGGATACTGTTAAAATAGCAACCACTGAGGCTACAAAACATGTGGATGCTATGTTAGTGATGGTAACTATGCTCACTAAAGAAAATTCATGGTGAATATCATGCCTGAAAACTCTGGAAAATCAGGGTCATGCTGCCAACCTCCATATTATTGCAGTGTCTGAGGGAGCGAAGGTGACCAGCTGCCCTGTTTTTAATGGAGGCTTACTCAGCAATTGGGAGAGACTTTGTTTAATGGCAGGTTCACATTCAAAAAGCATATGGAGTGACTCCACATGAACATATGGATAATTCAGATGCTCCTCATACTATTGTGATGATCACCGATGGCATTGGCAGTACAGATGCAATACTGGCTTTGGTGAGATGTACAGGGACCCTTCTGCAGGATGGACAGCATATCAGAATCTACCCTGATGCCACCCATTAAAAAAAAAACTTTGATGGCGTATAAGCTATGTTTAGAGCTGTAGAGATTGATCACGGGATAGTATTCCTTGTCAGACTGCACATTGTACACCAAGTAGGGTGTACATGTTTTCTGACCCTGCAGATGCACTGAAGTGGATCCAAAAGTATGCCCCATCGAAGTGATCCACTGAAGACCAGGAGGATTCCTTGTTGGAGGATGAAGCTACTTAAATATGATTTTGAACAGCTCTCATCCTTTACTGTTGGTTTGCATGGTGGGTAAGTGACCTATCCCCACATAAATGTTGCTTCTGCATATTCCTTGTTTGTTGGTAATGGGGATTGCCCATCACCGTGCTTTTCCATTTAAGACACTTGCAGGGGTACCTTGTTAAGCTCAGTATTTGATTAGGTACATGTTCTCTGTATTCGTAATAGTTATGTGTGTTAACTCTCAAATTGTTTATTCTAAATTGCATTAAGTTTGCTCAGCTGTTCTACCCACCTGAGACACTCAGTACTAATTTAGTACCAATAGCACCCATATAGCATGGTTGTCTCTCTTTCCCTCCATTTACAGTAGGAGGGAGAAATATCAGACTTTTCATCTGACATTAGTGATTTGGACACTTACCATGCAGCTAATGGGCTCTGTCAACCAGCATACGAATTTCTGAACTTTGACTAGCAGCTTATTAAGTAGTTGTTTATCCCCCAAATGTTGTATCTTAATAACACTAGACAGACATGACTGTATATATTAAGAGGTGGCACCCTCAGTGTTTGCACTGTTGTATGCTCTGTATTCAATTAATATGCTGTATGTTTTTGTTTATAACAATAAACATAAAGTTAAAAAAATTACCCTGACACTACCCATTGTAGTCTGCTAGATATGCAGGGGATCCTCCACAATAGGAAATCAGGAGGAAAATAATTTATTTAGCTATAGCGAAAAAAACAATAGATTTCATGCACACATGTTAATGTACAAGCTTGCGCACTGCCTCCCAAATGGCGTGGAAGAGTGTAGTGATAGAGGTGAGGTAAGATGAGTGGATAGATTTAATAATAACAATGACAAGAAAGCGTATCGTTGACTGTAATGTGATTTTGAAATTGGGAAGGTCAGTGGGTATGCTCCAGTCATGGTGATACACTACTCAGAATGACATCTCCTAAAACACAAAATCCACCACATTGCATGGTTATAGCACAGACATGACCAGAGATGTTGGCAGGATGATATTAGGTTCCTCACTATATAAAGCCATGATGAAGGAATTCACTGGTGCAGTCACACAGACCTTTAGAATTCAGATCCATGTGGATCTCACTTGCAGTTGCACATACCACACAGCCAATGAAACAAGGCTACAGCAGAGATAAGACCACTTGGCCTGAGCCGAGGGCAGAAAGTTGCATGGGATTGTGGCATACTAATAAGCCACAAAAGAACAAATTACATAATGTTGATTATACAATAATACTATTATCACAGCATGGGAAACTGAGCAGATGACACAACATCCCAAAAAGCAAGAATGTGGAATGCAAGTACTAGCTACCACTGCTTAATGCCAAGTTTGGGAGAAATAATGACAAGAAAAGACATACCTTACACTAACTGTCCTAATAGCGTACATAAGCACACCCACAAAATAAATTAATATTTTACTTTGATGAGGAGTAAATACCCATCACCACCAACCACCAGTGCACAGAAAGATACAAATTTCTGCATGACCATACAGAACAGTCTGCTAATATTTTAATGTGGGATTGGGAAATGACCACCAAACATTCAGGAACTTTTACTGCAGTCTTCAGTGGCACTGATGATCATTTCAGCAAGATAGCAGATAGTCAAATTCACAAGGTTTTTAACAGGCACAATTTATACATTCGTGAGTGCACCCTGTCTAACAACAGGCAGCCTCAGTCACATGCAGCTAACATCCAGCTACAACAACTGCCTACAAATAAACAGGGTGACTGATGTAATGTGGGTCAGGTGAGGTGGAGGGCTCTAAAGTACCAGGAACTGACTGATAAAGTGAATACTGCTCATCAAATTTGACTCCGTCACACCACTGGATGTTTTCTTAATGTTTGTTGACCACGGCCTTTGCAAGTTCCCCGATAAGTAAAGTAATAGACATCCATCACTATACTGTACTTAAATATGAAATACAGATATGTGGTCATGAAAAAGTATTTATCAGTCATCACACAAACACAACATCAATAATTCAAGAGCACATTTTTATGTGAATTTGCCACACCCTCAAAAACCATGACTGTCAGTGGCTCACAAAATTGTATGAGTTCCCTAAATATTGTTTTAACAATAATTGCCTCAGAGGTTACCAAAAGAAGAGTGGTTGGACCATGGTGGGCTCAGGGAGGTAAGGGTGGTGGATCAGAGCACATCCCTCAGTTATGCCTCCACAATTCATACACCGTTCTGGTGGAGTGTGGTTCCTCTATGGAGGCACTCACAGTGGAGTTCAGGAGGATACTGGGAACCTCACAACGGAGACCTAGAGGAGGGTGGCATGAGACCCCAAATGGGAAGGAAACAACTTCTGGTGGGGGACTCAATCATTAGGAGGGTAGAACTGGGGGGTATGGGAGAGGGAGGTAAGGTGCCTGCCAAGTGCCATGGCTGGGAGGGACAGGATACGAATCCTCAGGATCATGGGAGAGGGAGCTGGACATCATTGTCTACCTAGAGACAAATGACCTGGCTGGGAATGGGATCAGAGCAGTGCAGGAGAAATCTGTAAATCTGTAGAGTTAGTGAGGGGCCTTAGACAAATATCATGCACAGTAACCTTCTTGAAGGTACTGCCTGTCTATGGCATGGGTGAGGCTAGGTTACACCACACCATGGGATTCAATGAGTGATTGAAAAACTGGTGCGGAGCTCAGGGTTTTGGCTTCATTGGAGACTGGGGGTCCACCTGGAGGAATGCAGGCCTTATGCTGGCAAAGTGGTCTATATCTGTCCAGAGGGGATCCAGAATCCTAGGTGATAGGTTCAAATGCTTCATTGGCAAGCACTTAAACTAGCCAAGGGAGGCACTGAATAGAAGCCCCCACATAGCAGGGTAGTTATTGAGGTAAATACTAAGGTAGAGAAGTCGATAGGGAGCAGGACGGGGGTTAATGGAGAAAAAGGCAAAAACAGTAAGGACAGGCATGGGGCTAAAAGGGGTAAGGCTATCAAAAAATGGAGGGTGATGAGTACCTATGCACATAGCCTCAGTAACAAGCTCTCTGAACCTAGTGGCTGTGATGAAAGAGGGACACCTGGATATCGAGGCAGTCACAGAAACATGGTACCCAGAGAACCATGACTGGGATGTCAACATATCAGGTTTCGCAATCTACAGAAGGGACAGGGAGGGTAAAAGAGGAGGAGGAGCAGCTCTTTACATAAGGGAAGAGATCAAAGCAAGAGAACTAAAGGGCAAACAGGGAGGAGAGGAGGCACTGTGAGTCACCCTGGAGACAGGAAATGGCACCACAATCCATATGGGGGTTGTATATAGACCCCCATCTCTGGGGGAGGAACTGGACAAGGAAATGATAGAAGGCATCCTTAGAATGGCAGAAAAGTGGGAGATATTGTTGATGGGGGAACCTGAGTATTCCAGAAGCTAACTGGAGCACCTTTACTGCAGCCACATACAAGAGCATGGTAATTCTTGATGCCCTACAGGAGGCATGCCTAAGACAGCTAGTGTTGGAACCCACTTAAGAGGGAGCAATCTTAGATCTGGTACTTTCAAATGGGGATGATGACAGGATCTCAGATTTAGAAGTGGGTAGCCATCTGAGACAGAAGCGACCACCAAACAGTGTGGTTCATGATAAACACAGCCGTAGAGTCAGGTCACACAAAGGTGAGGGTATTGGATTTTAGGAGGGCTGACTTTGGCAAAATGTGGGAGGGCCTCAGAAAAGCGTTAGCAAATGGGCAAGAAGGTGGGGTGGAGGAACAATAGGGAAAAATCAAAGCTGCCATCACAGAGACAACAATCCTTTGTGTGAAGCAAATAAAACAAAACGAAGGAAAAAAAAACACTATGGTTCTCAAAAGAAGGGAAAAAAGTTAGGGAGAAAAAGATAGCATTCAGAAAGTATAAGGAAACACAGAAGTAGCAGGACAGAGAACTGTACCAGTTAAAGCAGAAAGAAGTGGGGGAAGGCAGTCAGAATAGCAAAGGCCCAAACCGAGAAAAAGATAGCCAACTCAATTAAGATAGGGGATAAACTATTTTATAGGTACATTAGGGAGTGAAGAAAGCCCAGGGGAGGGATAGTGAGGCTTAATAAAGGGGAGGTGGTGGGCAGAGGGTGACAGAGACAAATCAGAGATACTGAGCAAATACTTCTACTCAGTATTCACAAAAGAAGAGGAGGGGGAGGTATCTAAACCAAATAATATAAACTTACTGGATAGGGGGTTGATACCAGTCCATTCACAGAAGAAAGGGTCCTGAAAGAACTCCTAAAACTGAAAATGGATAAAGCAAAGGGGCCTGACAGAATTCACTCCAGAATTCTAAAGGAACTAAGGGTAGAACTAGTAGCACCACTGACTACCCTTTTTTAACAAATGATGGGAGAAGGGTGTGGTACCTAAAGACTGGAGGTGGGTAGATGTGATTCCCCTACACAAAAGTGGGAGCAAGGCAAAGGGAGGAAACTACAAACCTGTTAGTTTAACCTCAGTGGTAGGGAAAATGATGGAATCACTTCTTAAGAAAGACTGTATTTATTTATTTATTCATTTACTATCTCGGATTATAACACCTTTGAGCTAGCAGCTTGTTTATAGAGGTTCACGCTGTGAGGTAAACAATATTTCAGCAAAAATACAGACATCAGAACTATGGTTACTAAAATAAAATAATTACATTACTTTTCATTCTCAACTCAAGCTTTATTTGTAAAAGTGCCTTTCCAGCAATCAAAGCGCCTGTACATAAAATCCACTGGCATCAACAATTAAATACGATAATTTAAAACAACAACATTTTAAAATAAAAAGCAAACAGCAGAATCATAAAACAAGATGACAGTCCACCCTAAATAATATTAATCTCCCTCTAAAAGTGCCGGACTAAAGAGGTAAGTTTTCAGCTCTGTTTTAAAACTTTGGACAGTCAGGCACTCCCTGATCCGATGAGGTAGAATATTCCATGGGGTAGGGGCCATAAAAGCAAAAGAACGGGCCCCAGATGTGTAAGCCACACCCTGGGAATCTCTAGCAATCCCTTATCAGTGGATTGGAACGGTCAGGAGGGGCAGTAGGGAAAAAGGAGATCTTGTAGGTAGCGGGGTCCCTGATCATATAGGGCTTTATAGGTCAACAAACTGACCTTGAGGGTGATAAGCCACTACACTGATAGCCAGTGCAGTCCACGGTGCACTGGTATAATATGATGGGTCCTAGACGTACCTGTCATAAGCCTGGCAGATGCATTCTGCACCAGCTGCAGGTGGCAGATATCAACCCCAGGTAACCCTAGTACAGGGCATTGCAGTAGTCTAGGCGAGTGGTCACAAAGACATGGACCAGTGTCGGAAGATCCTCAGAAGGGACCAGGTGCTTCACCCGGGTGATATTCCTTGGATGGTAAAAGGAAGCCTTGACAACGGCTGACACCAGTGATTTTAGGATCAGACCATCATCAAAGATAATGCACAAGTTTCGCACCCGAGCTGAGGTAGTAAGTTGGACATCCCCAAGCCAAAGACTAGAGGGTTGTCCTGCCAACACACCCAACTTCCGATGATCAGGATCCACCACCAACACCTCAGTTTTATCTGGGTTCAACCTTAGCCAACTAGCACCCATCCAGTCCTAGATCTCGGAAAGGCAGTTGTTAAACACCGAGAGAACATCTCCCCATTTGGGTACAAAGGACATGTACAGCTGAGTATCATCTGCATAGCAGTGAAAATCAGACCGTACCACCTAATAATGTCCCAGTGGCAGCATATACACTGCAATCAACATGGGCGCCAAAGTGGAGCCCTGCCGTACTCCGCAGGACAGGGGAAGAGGATCAGAGGAATAAATTCCTGAGACAACTCTCTGTGTCCTACCCTCGAGGAAAGATTGAAATCATCTGGGGACAACACCTGGCAATCCACAGATGAACCACAGGTGCTCCAGTAGCACACCATGGTCCACAGTGTCAAATACCGCTCAGAGATCAAGGAGGACCAACATTTTTTTATTTATCTATTTAGTTTTGTTGACTGGGTAAGTGCACTAGACAAATTCTGTCTATTTCAGGCATGACCGGGGGAGGATACAGATGAAAGCCAATTGACCTTGAACCAGATTAAGCTGTTGGGGGTATTTTTTAGTGAATGGGGGAAATTTGGCCAGGGCACCAGGGAAATTCCCTTACTCTTTCACAGGGGGGCACTATCTCTCTGTTGGAGGAGCATAGAGGTCTCCAGTCCAGGATGAACCTCGGAGGTGGCAGGAGGTGTTCCTGCAGTACTGCTTGGGAAACCAGTAATTTTGGATGACCAGCTAGAGGATTTGGAGACCAAAGATGAGATGGTTTCGGCGGAGGAACTTGAGCCTACAAGGGATCTGACTGCTAAGGATACGCAGATTGCTTTGAAAGAGGATGATTTTATGTCTAATTTTAAAATAGATGAATGTAGGCTAAAACTAGACTTAGATAAAAAGAAGCAACAATTGCTGGACATGATGGCTTAGGCAGAAAATGTTTAATACTCAAAAGAAACTGTTGGATGAGGAGAAGAAATGCAAATGTTGGCCGTGAGCCACAGGCAATATCTGGAAAAGAAATTGTTCAGCTGATGGATGTTTTTGCCCTGGTTCTGAGGTCCCAGCTGCAGCAGAGCCACTGATGGATGTGGCTTCTTCTTCTGGGGTTTCTACAGATGATATGCTATCCATGGATGAGTGGGCTCCGGGTACAACGGTACAGCAGGCTAGTTGGATTTTTCAGGTGGGCCATTGAATTCCTGAGCCTGTGATTCCCCTCCTGGGGCTGTCTAACTGGCGACAGAGCACTATTGTTTGCAATGGGGATGAGATCTTGACTCTGGAGCATATAGCAGATGCAGCTGAGCGTGATGCAGCTGTGGGTGTTGATTCTGTACCGAGTGAGGTCCTGACTGTAGCAACTGCACCAGAAGCCGGCAGTGGTAATGAGGTGCAGCTGCGAACTGAGGTGGAGGCTTCTTCCTCTACCTGTCCACCTGTGGATCTCAAGATGATTTCATCTGACCCTGAGGCACTGCACTCTGAACAGGTACCAAATGTTTCTTTTCCTACTAATACTGAGGGACATGAAGGGGAGAGTGGTACTCAGCTTCCTGAATGGGATACTTTTCGAGATGATTCTTCTGATAGGCATACTAAATAGACACCTCGTTATGCCAGCCTTTTTTGCAAACCTGCTGAGGCTGCTAAGAGGAGATTTGCTGTCAGTATTCACTTTAAAGTGGGGTATTAGTAAAATTCTGGACAGACTGTTTGTAGGAAAAACCTTATTAATGGACTCCATGCATTTTACCCCTGCAGAGGTATATGCCTTTATTCATGTACCCAGAGACAGCAGTTATGATGTGAGTTTTGTTCTCATGGCACTCTTGGATAAATTTTGAAGCTCTATTATATGGTTAAGGACACTCCTGAATGGGTAGGGTTTATGCCATTCAATTGTCCAAACCCTCTGTTAAGACTGTTACAATTTTATTTCTAGCAGGGGTGAAGGTAAATTACATTATTTTTGGCTGGAAAAAGGGCAGACATACAGGGTAATCTGAATCCCATCATGGATGACAGTGGGTTTTGGACTGGGGGTTGGACTTTCAGGATACCACTTAAGCATACTGATGAGGGCATTAGACATCTTCTGATGTCCTTTTTGGGAAGAGACAGGGGTATCTTGTTTTACCAGGGGCAGCCTAAGAGCTGCTATAAATGTGGATCTTTTTCACACCTTAATTCAGACTGCACCCAGATTAGATGTTTTCAGTGTGGGAACTTAGACACCCCGTGAATCTGTGTGGGAACGATTAACACTCATTTCATTCATGTCCCTGGGCTGCCCACAATTATGAGGATTCCTGGAACAAGAATTCTATTTACATAGAGCCAAGAGGGTTTTGTACAGAGAGGTGTCCCTCCCCGCCCACATAGGGTTGACACTCAGGACACAACAAGATCTATGAGACCTTCTGCTGAACCAGATAGTCCCATTCCTGTGGTAGACACTCTCATGGAGGTAGTCCCTCAGGCTGGTGTTCCAAGGCAGGAGAACAGTTTTCCCCCACTGCCACCCTTTGCTGACCCCCTCCACCTTCCCCAGCCTCAAGCACTTTAGCCAAGCCTATGGAGGAATATCAGGTTGTGTTTAAGGGCCTGAAAGGTTCTCGATGGAGGGCATCACTCCTGATTACTGCAAGTACTGTTCCAGTTCCTGTTCACAATACCTATGATGATTTGCAGAGCTGGAGTGCTCAAATGGATGATGCAGATTCTGATACCTCCTCGCTTTCTTCTTTAACTGACCTGCCTAAAGATAGTTCGGGTCCATCTGTCCTACAATAACCTGTGGGGAAGCCTGCTAGGGTTACTATGGTGAGTGTGAAGAAACAAGGACTTACTTAAACATCATACTGGATCATCCATTTGGCTTGCGAGCCTGACCGTGAACAGTATCAAGTCTGACATCAAAAGATATACTACTTTTACTGTCTTGCAGCAGTTACAGTATGATATTTTTTTATTGCAGGACACCAGGCTGTGGTCTGTTGGGGATATTAAGACTGCTAAAGATGCTTGGTATTTAGGGGACACTTATTGGTCTATAGGGGAGGATTAGATTGGGGATTTGTTTCTCTAATTCAGGGATTACTGTACATAAATTGGTAGATGTCTCCCCTGGGATGGCCTTCCTTTTAGATGTTGGATTTGAGGGGCTCACTTATAGGGTAATTAGCAACTATGCTCCGAAAACAAAAGCGCTGAGGGTGGAATTGCTGAAGTTGGTACAGCCCTTTCTGTGAACCACTAAACAGGTTTTGTTTGGTGGGGATTTCAGCACTAGTCTTTTGGAATCTGATACTAGAGCACATAAGGTTAAGACGTATAGTGACATTGCCTTTTTGCAGAATCTAGTGAAACAAAATAGTCTGAAAGATGCACAGGCTGTCTTGTCCCAGAAGCCCAGACATACTTTTTTTAAAGGGACCCTTTCATCCTAGATTGATCATTGATTGTTTTTGAATATTACCCCTATTTTGTTTTCTGTTGCAACTGCTGTGGAAACATCTGATAATGCTCTTATTGTTATTCATGTTTCAACTGTTGCCCCTAGGGTTGGAGGTCAGAGGGTCTGGTGTATGAATACTAGTCTGTTAGATATCCTAATGTAGTTCGAGGGTTGTTAATGTTATTGAAGGATAGGAGTACTGTTGATTTTTTGTATAGCTCCCTGTTGGATTGGTGGGCTGATACTAAGCAGTGGATGATCTCTTGCATACAAAATGTGGCCATTCAGAAAAGTATTACCCAAAAAGAGAGGTATTTGCAGTTACGACGTACTTTCCATTCATTGTTATCTGAGCAGGTGGAATGTGGGACAGATAACAGTGAACGTATTGTTGCTGTCAAACAGGAGATGTTTAATTTCCAGTACAGTAGGCAGAAGTCCTTGGAGATGAAACAACACTTTGGAACCCGGGGATCCAAGCAACAAACCACATCTTTAGAAGATTGATATGCTAGGGTGTACAAAAAGCACTTGGTATGACTATGGGATGGGCTGGGTAACCTTTTTATGGGGAACAAGGAGATAATGCTGGAAATTGAACGTCCTATTGTAGCACAACAGAAATCTGTCATCACTAGCTATTTTTCTTTTCGGCACATTTTGAGGGCTACTGAAACTGTCTTCGGATCAGTCTGCTAAACTCTTGGTTCCTCTGACCTTGACAGAACTTACTGAATTTATTAAGTCTTTTAAAAAAGGGACAGCACTGGGGTAGGATGGACTCTCGAGTGAACTTTATGTTCTATTGTTACAGTTGATTCCACAGGAGTTACTTACTATTTTTCAGGCATTCTTGACTGAAACAAGACTAAATGAACCAATGTCTGAAGGCTTACTCATTTTCTTGTACAAAAAGGGCGACAAGATGGATTTACATTATTGGCAGCAAATTACCTTGTTAAATGTAGATTTTAAAATATTTGCTTAAATTCTGAGTATTAGACTTTCAAATGTTTTACATGCCTTGATTCATCCCTCACAGTTTTTGTTTGTGCTGGGCTGTAGTATTACAAATGCTCTGTTTTCGCTTTGGGCCATCATGGAACAAATGGCCCTGAGCCATGCATCCGGGTTTGTGATTAATGTAGATCAGTCTAAAGCATTTAATAATGTGCTTCATGCCTTTTTGAGGGACTGCTTACATATGTATGAGTTTTCTGAACATTTTATTGCATGGATTCGGCTTTGTTGCCGAGATGCTTTTCTGCGATCTTATGAGAACAGAAGGGTGGGACGTTCTTGTAAAATCATGAAAGGGGTTCATCAGGGATGCCTCCTGAGCCTGTTACTTTATGTTTTAACCATTGTCCCACTGGTTAGGATATTGGTTTCTTCCCCATACATTTATGGGGTACAATATACCTTAGGATCTTCCATTTCATGTATTGCTTATGCTGATCCAATCCAATCCAATCCAACTTTATTAATATAGCGCCTTTCAAATCCAAGGCACTGTACAAAAATATACACAAAGTAATAAAAATGTCCATACATTAAAAATGTTAGCCATGACTAACTAGAATATGCTAAATTAAGTAAAAATGTTTTTAAAGCAACCTTAAAACTATCAACAGTTGGGCATTCTCTCAACCAACAAAGTAGAGAATTCCACAGGGTTGGTGCTGAAAAAGCAAAAGCACGAGATCCTGATGTCTTTAATCGAACCCTGGGAATCTCCAGCAATCCCTCTTTGGCGGAACGGAGAGGATGGAGGGGGCAGTAGGGAATCAGGAGATCTTTCAGGTAACTGGGTCCCTGATCATGTAGGGCTTTAAAGGTTAGTAAACCAACCTTAAAGGTGATCCACCACCAGACTGGCAGACAGTGCAGTTCGCGGAGCAGAGGTGTAATATGACTGATTCTAGAAGTCCCAGTTAAAAGCCTGGCTGCAGCATTCTGCACCAGCTGGAGGTGGTGGATATTAACCCCTGGTAGCCCTAGGTAGAGGGAGTTGTAGTAGTCCAGACAGGTAGTGACAAAGGCGTGGACCAATGTTGGAAGATCCCCCGTAGGAACCAGATGTTTCACCCAGCGATATTCCTCAGATGGTAAAAATAGGATTTGATGACAGCTGACACCTGAGATTTTAGGGTTAGACCATCATCAAAAATAATGCTCAGATTTCGCACCTGATCGGAGGTAGAGAGCGGTATACCACCAAGTAACAAACCTGATGGTTTCCAGCTCCCAAACCCACCCCCGGACAACCTGGATCCTCAACCAATACCTCAGTCTTATCCGGATTGAGACACAGCCAGCTGGAGCTCATCCAAAATCTGATCTCTGCAAGGCAGTTATTTAGTACAGAGAGTGCTTCACCCTGACCGGGGAGAAAGGACAGATACAGCTGAGTATCATCTGCATAGCAGTGGAAACCCAGACTGTATTGCCTGATGATTTCTCCCAATGGCAGCATATACACTGCAAACAACATGGGAGCTAAATGGAGCCTGTGGTATCCCACAAGGCAGGGTGAGCGCCAGAGGAATAAATTCCAGTGACAACTCTCTGAGACCTGTCTGTGAGCTAAGAATGAAACCATTTGAGGACTGTACCAGACAGCCCACAAAAGACCTACAGGCACTCCAACAGCACTCCATGGTCTACAGTGTCAAATGCAGCAGAGAGATCGAGAAGGACCAGAATGGTACATGCCTTTCAATCTCTGGCCATTAGGAGGTCACTCAATAACCAGACAAGGGCAGTCTCTGTGCTATGTCTTTTCCTAAAGCCAGACTGGAGAGTATCATAGACATTGTAAGTTATAAGATGATCATCCAATTGCAACGCAACTGCCTTTTCAATAATCTTACCAACAAATGGCAGGTTAGAGATAGGCTGGCAGTTAGCTAGACAGTCTGGATCAAGGAGGATTTTGTAAGGAGTGGTCGAATGACCGCCTCCTTAAGGGGGTCAGGAAAGACCCCCTCTCCAAAGATTTCCAGACAATGTCAGCAAGGATTGGGCAGATAACTTCTACACATCCTACTAAAAGAGGTGTAGGGCCAGGATCCAAACTACAACTAGTTGGTCGCATTGTTTGGATGATCTTCACAATGTCCCTGAACTCCGGCTGGCGAAAATCTAACCAGACAGACCGAGGACATGCCACTTCTCGTCGACCACCGCAATCCCCCATAGGAGAGGTTGGACCGATGCCGGACCTGATGCTGGCAACCTTATCTGCAAAAAGAGCAAACTCCTCGCATCTTAGCTGAGAAAAGGCTTCTCTGGGCTGAAGACAGACTGGATTGCACAATCTGTCCACGGTCCGGAAAAGCTGATTCGGTCACTTTTGTGCAGCAGAAATCTCTCTGGACAGGAATTCTGCCTTCTTACGAGTGATTTCTAATTGATAGTTATCATAATGTGCCATCAACCTTAGCCTGTCAGCATCAAGGCCTGACTTCCACCAGGCTCTTTCCAGCCTTCAGCCAACTCGCCTTAACTCCTTCAAGGAGCCATCAAACCAGGGCTCCTTGGATGGAGAAGCGAAGCAACTGAACAGGAGCAATTTTGTCCAGAGTATCTCCCACAGCCTTATTATAGGCTAATACAAGATCATCTGGATTCATTACGCCCAAAAACTCGATAGATCCAGTACCGCCGTTAGGTCGCTGGGGTTAATACCCCTTAAAGGCGGATCAAACCATCTCCGTGAGGGCAGACCTATTAGGGGCCTGAAACTGAACCTTATGGTGTATGGTCAGACCAACTGACAGGTTCCACCCCAAATCGCGATCTCCATACCCAAAAGAAAGACCAGATCCAGTGAATGACCCCCTATATGGGTTGAGGAGGTAACTACCTGTGTTAGGCCCAGCATATTCATCAGCTGGAGTAGATTATGACCAAAATGCGAGAGTTCATCATCGACCCAGGCATTGAAGTCCCCCAGAACTATCAATCTGGGGAACCTCAACACCAAGTCGACGATGAAGTCTGCTATCTCCTGCAGGAATTCTCCACCGTCACCTGGTGGACGGTAGATGAGGAGAATCCCACAGCCTACACCCTCTCCCAGGATACATTCAAAGGATCTGGTACTTCCCAATGGCACATCCACAAGGCCCAGCTCAGTCTTAAACATAATGGCCACACCCCTGCCCCTACGATCCAACCTTGGATGGTGTATCACCGAGACCCAGCTGGAGTTGCCGAGGCCAGATACAGGCCCTGGATTTTCATCCAGCCAGGTCTCGGTGATGCAAGCCAGATCAGTTGATCCAACAAGATCAGCTATAATAGCTGTCTTGTTCTTAATAAATCTGGCATTGCATTACACCGCCAAGGTGGGATGAGCTGTAGGGGAAGACCTCGGCACCTGTCCAGTAACATCGGAACCCTTGGGTATGGGGACAAGACAGGAGTAACCTCTATCCTGACCCCATTTCACCCCAGGGTGTCTCCTGGACCCCAAAACCCCAATCCGCCCTTCCCTTTCCTGTCCCCCACCAGGCCCAGCTCTCCACCTTCACCCACGCTTCCCCAATGCATGACACCTAAAATAGGTGTCGGATGACAATGGTGGACATTTCAAAAGGATGTAATTCCCTGAGCCTGGTGGGGGAATAATGCCCAACCGACACTAAACCTTTCCAACACATTTATAATTAAACAAATTTACTAAAAAGAAAACAAAGAATATATAAAACAAAAAATAAACCTATTAATATCAAAAACTATGAATAAAAACACTCCTCCACTCTCTCTCTCTCACAGAAGGGGAGCAGAATAAAATAAACAATATTACAAATTTGAAAAGGAGAAAAAATATAAAATAAAATCCCAACCCAAAATATATAAAATAGAACCCCAACCCAAAATGTAACCCCAAAATAACAATAAAATACAATAACAAGTTAAAGCATCAGATTGTCCAATAGGACACAGTGTCCAATGTCTTCGAAAGTTGCTGGATAATAAACCCGGGCTGAGAGAATATGATGCTCTCACTACCACAACAGAAAGTAGTAGTGAAAAACTAAAAATAACTGACAAAAAATAAAAGAAATATGTATTTTGGCTTCAATGCAGCACCTCTCACGTGCATGCAAATCCAATAAAATCACCAGTATATCAAAGGTTAAAAAAGTGTTGTGTACACCCCCAACACCACCTCTCACATGGTGGGGGACCCTTTATAAATTAGTCCACAAATTAATCCATAACTGTTTGAAGAAAAATAAAACAGTGTGCACAGCACTCTCACCACCCCTATATCCAGGAAAAGGGCAAGGGAAGAGCAAGTCAGTTTTTCCACCAATACCAAATTAAATCCAAGCAGGGAAATTTAGATGGCATTCAACACAGTTCACTTGGCAGCAAAGCCTCACAGTTCGATCTTAAAACATCCCAGGGACAGGCAAATAGCTCCAGGAGTACAGATGAATCACAGATGAACACAGACCCCTTCTCCAACAGAAGCCAAATGCCCCCCAATCGGTCGACGACCAGCAGCTACAGATGCCTCAGCAACCCAGCTCAATGGCTGACCCCTAAGGTGGCTTAGGAGAGGCCTCAGTTTCCCCCAGCTCCCTAGGGAACAAACAAGGTGACTCCTGCCCGGTCGAGGACTGAAACAGCAGCCATAGCTCCACAACTCCTGGAGATACAGGCAGATCTTCACCCAGCACTACTTGCCCAGAGCGAGCCCTGCTTGAGCCTGCTAGTTCAACTGAGCTCCTTCACTTCTTGCGATGAAACACAGCAAGACAATTCCACAACTCCACACGTCCTGTCAATGATGGTGAAGTCAATGAAATCCAAAGCAGGTCAGTCAAAGCAAGCCAACACCAATCCCTCGATCTTCAGCTCTATTCATTCAACGCTAGAACTAGCGTGCACAATTAGTGTAATCAGCCCTTGGTTTCCAGCGAGTATTGAGTGTCCAAATACGTAATCAATGCAGTTAATAAATTGCAAGTTAAAAACTGATGAACTTTAACTTATTCAATTTATAAAACCTAAAACTAATAAACTAAATAACTAAACTCCATGGCTCTCAGTAGCTCTCAGTGGCTGACCCAGCATGGCCGCCATCTTCATATACTGTAAGACCGTCCGTAATAACCTTATTTTGACAGTTATGGATGCAGAGTCAGGAGATGGGCGACAATTTGGTGAGATCCTTATCTGCTCTTTCAGGGGAAGATTAATGTAAATAAGAGCCAGTGTATTCCCATAAGTATAACTCCTGGGAATCCGGAATTGGTGGGGCGTGAAGTTGGCCCTTAAACCCTATAAGCTCTTGGGTATATTTTTCGGTCCGGGGGATATGTCTCTGTTTAATTGGGCATATCACATTGGTAACGGACAGCAGATGGTTTCCAAATGGAATAGGTGGCATATGAGTAAGATGAAGAGGGTTTATCTTATTACAACTTTTTTGATTCCTTTATTTCTGTTTGTCAGTTATGTGTTTCCAGTTCCCAAACTACTGAAAACTTGGCTTTATTATTGCTTTCTTTCCTGTGTTGCGGGGAACTAATTTGAACCCCATTAAAAGGGGAGTAACATACTTGGATAGACAGGAAGGTGACATAGGTATGGTAAACCCTGTAGTTTTTTATTGGAGCATTTTTTCTCTGCTAATTCGATACCTTTGCTGTGCAATAGTAATGCCCTGTCGGTGGTTTGGGAGTCACCTTTCCTAGAGAAGGTAATGATAGATTGGAGCCAAGTGACTTTTCATCATGAAAATAAAAGAACACTGAAGTTATGCCGTCCTCGGATGGACTGTTTGATCTTTTCAAAAAATAGAATATAACCCAGTCTGTGTTACTAACTACTCCTCAGAAGCTTCTCTATCAATTGGTGACAGATAATTTTAATTTAGACCAGCCCTTTTTACATTATTCAGTAGTAGAACAGAAAGCTATAGGGGACCTTTTGGGAGACCCCAGGATACCAATAAAGTTGTGGGATATAGTCCAGTTGGGGTTCACAACTGGACTAATATAAAGGTGACCATAAGCATAAGGAGCTAACAGAACATTACTGCCCAAGGGGTATTGTTTATCTGAAGCAGAAACCATAAGCCATATTTATTTTTATGTCCCTATATTAATAAAGTTTGGAAGTTACTTTCCATTAGCTGGGGCTCTGATATTTGGTTATATATGTCTCAGGCAATTTTGTTTAAGGGTGCATTCCCTGTGGGGTGACAGACATTTGACCCCAGTTCTTTACGAGTTATAATGGCTTGTCTGGTTTATTGGATTTGGCAAATCCGATGCAGATTAGTGCTTCCGCAGCAACATATTACACAGGTGGAACTGGTCTAGAGTGTGCAACAGGAATTATGGACTCTTAAACTGCTTAAAGCTATGCACATGGATAGGTATTGGTGGCATACTCATTTTGATGATTTTAAATGGCTTAAGCCCTCCTATAGGGTCAAGGTACAGTACATGATATTGGGTAAATTTTTCAGGTCCCTTCCATGTACGGAGTATTATGTGATGCTTTGTATTTTTTCCTTTTATTTTTCATGAATTCTCAGTTTCTTGTATTGAATTACCTTGTTTCATTATGACCAATCTGACTTACTAAATAAGTTTTAGAACATGTTTTTCTTGTATATGATTTATGATGGGAACATGACAATTCGCTCCTGATTTCTCCCGACATTTCGCTCCTGACATTGCATTCCCATGTCAGTCAACTCCTGTAACGATACACTCCCAGTCAATTTGCTCCCTTGTTCACTTTTGCCCGGATGAGTCAGCCACATCAACATTCCGTGTCCTCACCTCCTCAAGCTGACAGCATTGGTCAGAAACAAGCATGAAAAACACCCCCAACTCTGTGATCACAAGTAGAAGCAAACCTGTCAACAAAATGTTTTTCTTCCATTGTCAAGTGCAGCCCAGGTTCTATTCTGGGAAAGAGACAGAGCAGCAGAAACAGAGATTCTTCCATACTTTCAAAACTCCCTTGTTACTTGTACCTCCTCAAGCTGACAGCATTGGTCAGAAACAGGCAGTCAGTCAAGCTGCAACTAGAAACCTTGTTCATGTTAGCACACCCCTGCCTTGCTCCACCATGGTGAAAAGTATGAACAAAACCCCCAAATCAGCAGCCTACTCTTTGATCACATGTAGAAGCAAACCTGTCAACAAAACATTTTTCTCCCATCGTCACGTGCAGCCCAGGTTCTATTCTGTGAAAGAGACAGTGCAACAGAAACAGATTCTTCCATACTTACCAGCAACTCCTCTCGCTCCTTACCAGTGAATCCTGCTCACTCCACACCTAAACCTCAGCGCATTACAGATCAGCTAATGGACATGGCCTCTGAAATGTGTACCACTTAAATCATTGGCCGCTTTTTAAGACAATTCTATGGTAGAAAGCTAAAAGCTAAAAAGCAGCCCTCACTTCCTGTTCCACTTTATTGTTATCAGCAGTGTCTGATGAACTAACGGACACTTAATCAGTACACCATACTTCCCTTTCAGTAGTGAATTAGGGAGTGAACTCAGGAGTGAATTGACAAAGGAGCAAGTTGTTTTAGGAGTGAATTGACTCCAGAGTGTAATGACAGGAGCGAGATGTCTGAGCAGAATTGTCGGGAGTGATGTAAGTGTTCCCAATTTAGGATGGGGATGTATGTAGAAATACTTTTTGCCTTATAATTTTGTTTTGAGTTTATGCTGAATTATTTTTTTTTGATGGGCTTAGGAATCCTGAATTCTGTTACTTTTTGAGGGGAAGGGGCTTACATGACCTATATGACTTCATATGTATTTTCTTTTCATGGCTTCTGTTATTTTGTACAAGTTTGAAATATTACTTTCAATTGTTAGATGGGGATGCATGTCTGTATATACCTGTTTTATAGTTTATGGTTTGGGTTACATTTGTACTGTTTGATTTTTGATGATTTAGATAAAAAAAAAATCCCTTACTGTTGTCAAGAAGTGCCATGGGATCTTTAACATCCACCTGAACTACCACCAGAACATGCAGATGGGATCTCGATTTAATGTCTCATCTGAAAGATAGCACCTTAGGTGTGCAGCATGCACCTTAGATGTGCAGCACCCCCCCCATGTTGCACTACATTATCAGTATTGGGATATTAACCCAAGTTCCTGGTGTGGGGATAGAACCCACAGCCTTCTGCTCTCCTAGCCCTAGAGGTGAGTGTTCTACCTGCTGAGCCACTGGCACTGACAAGATGGAACAGGTCCTCTGATCTCTTGCTATTAGGAGATTATTTAGCACCTGAACAAGAGCCATCTTGGTGCTATGCCTCTTCGTAAATCTGGAATGGAGAGAATCATAGATATTGTGGACTATCTGGCTTATTCATTAAAACTCCTATTTGAAGGCTGTCTAAATCACAATTTTGTTCCAGAAGAGTGGAAAATGGCTTATGTTATCCCTCCGTATAAAAAAGGTTCAGAATCAGATTGGGAAAATTATAGGCCCATCAGTCTGACTTCACCTGTGTGTAAAGTACTGGAAAGCTTTATCAAAGATACAATTACACCAATTCTTAATAAAAATGATGCAGAGCAGCATGGATTTAGACACGGTCATAGTTGCTTGTCAATTTAATGTGCTTCTATGAAAACATAAGGCCTTACTAGATAACATCCTGTGACATTGTCTACATTGACTTCAGTAAGACATTTGACATTATGCCTCATTGGGCTCTATTGGAAAAACTGTCACATTTACTTATAAATAGAACTATTATTAACTGGATAGGCAATTGGTTATCAGACAGAAACCAACAAGTTCTGATTAGTGGTTATCTGTCTAGATCAGGTAAAATATCTAGAGATGTGCCACAGGGTTCTGTGTTGGGCCCCATTCTTTTCAAAGCCTTTATTGCAAACATGACCACTAATACTTTGTCCTGTTCAATAAGATATGCTGACGATGTTAAGATAGGCAGCCCTTGTCTAGATTCTGATGACATATAAGTCCTCCAGCATGACCTGAATAACATTTCAGAATGGGTAACTAAGTGAGGAATGAGACTTAATCCTAATAAATATAACATTTTACACTTAGGTAAATACAATCCTTGCCATTCTTATTTTCTAGGTGGTTCCCCCTCGATTACAACCTCTGATGAAAAAGATCTGGGAATCATAATCTCTGATGATTTTGAGAAAAATAGACAAAAGCGATATCAGTAAAAAAAACAATCATATAGTCCATTAAATATAACATCCAATCTCATGATGCTAAAGTGTTGATCCCCTTATTTTGTTCTTAAGTTAGACCTCATCTGGAATACATTTCCAATTATGGTGCCCATATAAAAAATATAATTGTATTCAATTAGAAAATGTACAGCGTAAATTTACTAAATACATTTTCAATCTGCATAACATCCACTAAGTGGACAGATTACTGCAGTTGAATCTAATGTCATTATAAACAAGACAAATATGATGGGAATTGTTGTTTCTATTTGATATCATTAATGACCCCATCTTACGTCAGAACTTAGTCTTCATTTTAAGGATACTGCATATAACATTAGGGGTCGTCCTTTACAAATTATAGGTAAACATTTTTAAACACAATGGAAGAAAATACATTTTTACCCTTAGAGCAGTTGGTCCATAGGCTCCCTGAAGAGATTATCAGTAAAGCTAAACTGGAATTTAAGAATCGTTCAGATAGATTAATTTTGTCAGGAGCCAATCTGCGATATTATTCAACACAATTAATAGCATTCCTGGGCATAACCTGCCTCCTAGCTCCTTACATTCCTTAGTGTCATCCTTAGTATAATAAATGATCATCCAGCTGTAGCACAACCACCTTCTCAATAACCTTCCCAACAAAGGGGTGGTTAGAGACAGTTCTGTAGTTAGCAGACAGTCTGGGTCAAGGAGATTTTTTTCAGAGGCGGTCGTTCAACCACCTCCTTCAGGGGATCTGGGAAGAACCCTCTCCAATGATCTCAGACTATCTCAGCAAGAGATTAGACCAATTCCTCAACCCACAAGGAGATCGTTGGACCTGGGTCCAAACTACAGCTGGTTGGCGGCAAACTCTAAATGACCCTCACAATATCCACTATGTCCAGTCAGCCAAAGTTGTACCAGAGCAACTGGGTGCTCGTGACCTCCCGTAGACCTCTGCAATGCCCCATAGAGGGGGCTGGGTGGATACCGGACCTGATGGTGACAATCTTATCCATGAAAAATCAAACAAACTCATCACATCTTTCTTGTGACAAGGCTCCACCAGACTGCAGACAGATTGGATTGCACAATCTGTCCACAGTCCGGAAGAGCTGAGCTGGTCGATTCTGCATGGTGGCAATCTCCCTGGACAGGAATTCTTCCTTCTTACAGGTGGTTGTCGATTGATAGACCATATAATGATCCATCAATTTAAGCCAGTCAATCTCCAGGCTGGACTTCTGCCAAGCCTTCTCTAACCTTTGTCCTACTCTCCTCAGCTCCTTCAAGGTCCCATCAAACCATAGGGACCTTGGGCAAAAGTGAGCCAAACGTGAACAGGAGCAATGGAATCCAGGGCATGCATCACTGCCTTATTATAGACATGTACAAGATCCTATTATAAGCTGGAGGAGATCCTCATCAAAATGCAGAGTTGATCATCGACCCAGGCATTTAAAGTCCTAGAATTATCCATCTGGGGATCCCAATATCTCATTGACAATGAAGTCAGTGATCTCCTACAGGAATTCTCTCCCAACCCCTGCTAGACAGTAGATGAGGAGAATCCTGCATCCCACACCTGCATCCATGATACACTGAAAGGATCTGGTGGACCCCACTGGCACTTCCACAAAATCCAGTTCCATTTTAAAACAAATGGCTTCACCCCTGCCCTTATGATCCACCCTAGGGCAGTGTATCACTGAGTACACAGCTGGAACAGCTAAGGCCAATACTAAGCAGTACTCCCACCTAGCTGCACCTTGCTTCTGCTGCCTGTTGTGCCCCTCTTCCAAGCACTTTACTATCACCTCTGCCCCTCTGTTGCACTTACCTCTGTCTGTCTCTGACAATGTCCCCTTGGCTGCCATGCCCCCCTGTACCTCCTGCCCTCTCCTTCCCCAGGCACCTGCCCACCTCCCTCCTTACACCTCCTCTCCTGCTTCTCCCCCTTCTTTTCTCCCTCACCTCCTCACACCCTGTAATCTTCTTTCCCCTACCCCCTTCTTCTGTCCTACCTCTGTCATTCCCACTTTTCTTTCTTTTGTCTCATGTATTTACCTTGTAATAGCAAGTTATGACCTTCGGTGTACTGATTGTTAATACTGTATTTGATGCTGTATGCCTGTACTCACTGACATGGAACCTTTGTAAAGAGACTTGGCTCAAAGGTACTTGTAATCCTAGACTCAAATATATAAAATAAATAAATAAACAATACTGGGCGCACATTCTCATTCAGCCACATCTCAGGAATGCACGCCAGGTCAGATGTCCTTCAAAATCTGCTATTATCGTAGTCTAGTTTTTGATAGACCTAGCATTACACAACACCGCTTGGTAGGGTGAGTCACCGAGGGAGATCGCTTACCTGCCTGTACTCAGCAGAGCCCTTGGTATGGAAAACAGGCAGGGAGGACCCTGTTCTGGACCCATTTCACCCCAGGGTGTCTCCTTGTCCTCATTACCTCTATCCAACTGTGACTCTCATTCCTCACCAGGCCCAGCTCCCCTCCCTTTTCCTTCTCCTGACTATCCCTGAGGTACAGCAATTCCTATAAGCCTCTGGTGACAAGAGGGACAGTCAAAGGGTAGCGATCTCTGATCCTGGTGGGGAATAGTGCCTGACCATCATTTACCCTCCAGCATCCAATCAAGCAGGGATTGAGACTGGGAGCGAGGATTAGGACAAGTGGGTTCATTTATCAACTGGGTCAAGTTTAAAGCTCTGATGCTCAGTGATGAAGGAAATAGCCAGTCTAGGTGAAAGTCTCCAAGGAGGATGAGTTCACTGGTTACTGTAAGAGTGGAGGCAGCAGCAATGCAGGCTACAAGGGAAGAAGGGGGGAGTTTCAGGGAGGCATAAAGAACAACCACAAAAATAGGCTTGGAGGATGGAAAATGGAGCTTGGCTACAAGGAGCTTGTGGGACTGGGGAATTACTTCTTAGTGGGAAACTGTGCAAGATATGGTGTTGTGGGAATAGACAGTTACTCCCCCACCCCTTTTGCCATGGCCTTGCCTATGGAGGATAAAGCCAGGAAGGGGCAACTGATTATCGTGGATGTGGGAGGATAGCCATGTTTGGGATATACATAGAATGCCAGGGGAGTGTTGGGTGACCCATACTTTAAGTTCATCCAATTTGGGAAAAAATTCCCCAAAATGACTGCATTACGAGCATGCGTTGCAGAGTTTCTATGTAAACAATCTTACACACTACAGTATAGGAAATGGGATAAGAGTTAGGCCTGATGACCAATGGCACACCCAGCTCCTGTTGGTGTGTGGAGGATGGGGGTATGGGGTGGAGTTGGTAGGGCTGGGAACCCTGGGCATGGGGCATTAGGGTTGGAAACCCTAATGCCTCATTTCCCTGCTTTTGCTGCTGTGGCATTCATCCTAACTAATGCATTAACAAAGTTTTTTGGCAAAGACTTTCCCTTCTTTTTCAGATAGTATAAATGTATTCTCATTTTGCTCCCATCGCTCCATCCAGATAGTACAACAGTGTCCATATGTCATGGAGGGAGCACTGGGTAATTCAAACACTGTGCTCCCATCCCTCCATCAATATAGAACAACAGTATCTATATGTCCTGGTGGGAGCGCAGGGCCCTTTGGACCCTGCACTCCCATCCCTCCATTGAGATAGTACAATACTGTCCATATGTGATGGTGGGAGCACAGGGAATGAACCTGCCCTCCCATCCCTCCTTCCAAAAAGTACAACAGTGTCCATATGTCACATTGGGAATGCACAGTCCTTTGTACTCTGTGCTCCCATCCCTCCACAGATGCAGATATGTATCTAGCTGTGGAAATACAGGGTCTCTGACCCCTGTGATTCCACACAAGTTATGAGCAGGTATAATGAAACTGCAACAAATAGTCATAACTGTGCCATCTCAAATAATTTTCACCTCAAATGTGCAATATAGTTTTCTTAGCACCTTGTGAGTGGGTGTGGGAAGTGATAAGTCATACACCATATTTCTTGAAGAACACACAAAGCTTGTGTGAATTTTATTTATAAAATTCCAAAATAAATGACTTCAAAAATAATAAACAAAATAAAGTAAATAAAGCACTTTTGTCTTTTCTCAACTTAAGATACTTCAGTATTTCTAAGGTGCCAAGTACTGCCACAGAGTAGATGAACTTTCGCTACAACACAGCTACCATCCTCTGTGCTCAAAGACTATCTGATTCTTTAAATTAAACAGCTACCTTATGTAGTTGTATGCTGTGATATCATAGGTCAGCTGATCCACCCGATATTCTAATACATAGAATTTCTACACTAATACATCATGTAGGGGGTCCTGCATGACCAAAAATTATTTTATTCAGTAATAACATTTATGTACAGTTATATCAGTCTCCTAATCTATTCTGAAAGCAAGAAAATGCTTAAATGACAATTAATGATCTTAACCCCTCTCACAAGGCCTCATACCTCTGCTTACTATAAATAAGCTTCAGATGAGGGCCGCTGGCCCTTAGAAATGCAGTGCTGACCATAGAATAACCAGTCTGGAAGACGTATGAACTCCACCATAGTTTCTCTGTTCACTAATATCAAATAATAGTATTTCTGGAAATATATGTCAGTACTTATAGCCCTACTAAAGGGAGGTTTAACCATAAAGAACATGTTCCACCTTCACAAGTTTTATAAAATAATGGTATGTGTACAGATATTCATTTCCATTTAAGGTTTTGCTAATTGGCTTTCAGAACTACTCGCTGTTGAGAGCTGAAGTCGGAGTAGTCCATCTGGGCATCTGAGGTATTATCGGCTGTTTGGAACTATTATGGGCTATTCAAACAAAACCTAATGGACCCCTTTTCCTGATGGCCTGTGAACCTTCTATATTTCTTTCTACCCAGTACTCTTCTTTTTACCGGACAGACCCGAATCTTTGGGCGAGGTGCCGCTCCGTCTGTGCAAGTCATGCTGGAAACAGTATTGCAAAAATATACCATGTTTTACATACTGTTTCAAGGTCAGCACAGCACAGAGCAATGAAAAACTTGGAAAAAAGGCACACTAGCCTAAAACTGAATAATAAACCCCACTGAACTCTTCCCAGCAGGTCTGAACCTTAAGTTAAGGGTTTTGCTGCTATCTTGATAAGTACTATTTAAAAGGAAATACCACTTGTCTGCTTCTGAGCATGGCTGCACTGTTACCACAGGATTAAGCACATTAATTTACAGGCATCCCTGTTGTCATTACTCTAATGCCTGTTCCAGACTTAAACATGAAGGCATTACTTTGAAGGCCTTCTAGCTGCCAAGTATTTCCCTTTGGGCATTACACAACTTGTGCAATTTGACCTTGAATGCAGTGTGACTTGCATGATTCTGAGCCTACTTGTGGCTGCATTCCCAATACAAAAAAAAAGTATGCACCACAGAGACAGTGAAAGGAAAATATAGTGGAGCAGATAGATCAAGATATCATGATGGAGGCCACCCATCTGATAGAAAATGTGAAACTAGACAAAGAAAAGTAGAGAAGTACTACTACAGTAGATTTTAAATATAATAAGGAAGAGAAAAGAGGAATGTACTGTGGTGACAACAAAGGGGTCCCAACTCTGACACACCTCACCATATGTACCAGTAACAAATTTTCAAATTCTATCAAATGTAATTCTATGCAACTGTGACTGTGTTTTTATGCCACAGTTAGGGAAAACATTTTCAGTAGAATTTGAAAATGTCAGCTGTACTGTTCATGAAGTGGTGTGGGAAAATGGCAATGTTGAAAATCTGGAGTGAAAACAGAAAAAATGGCAGTGTTATGAGTGCGTGTAGAAACTGTGCAAAGCACACTTGTAACACAATCATTGTTTGGAATCTTTCATCATATTTTCAGCATCGGCATTGTTGACCTACCCCATGAGCAGTGCAATGGTGATTTTGTTAATCCATTCAAAATCTGATTTCGCACAGTGACTGTGCCATTTTGTGCAACAGGTGTGAAAACACATTCCAGGCAGGATGTGCAAAATTACAGCTGTACTGTTCATAAGGATGTGTGAAAAATGGCAACATTGAAACTCTGAAGTGAAAATATTAAAATAGGTGAAGTTACGAGCATGCATAGAAACTTAGCAATGCACGCTCTTAACACAGTCATTTTTGAAATTTTTCACCAAATTTGTAACAAAGGATTTTTGGGACCCCCTCTTGAACAGTGGCACTGTCGTTTCATGAATCAGTCCAGGAAGGTGCTTCCACATAGCGACCGTGAAATCACCTTTCAGGACTGAGAAATGAAATGACAGTGACATGTTCATGAGGTGGGGTTCCCAGAACCCCATGTTGAAAATTTGGTGCAAACATTCCTAAAATTGACCGAGCTATCAACACACTGTAAGTTAACCCCCTCCCAACATTAACTCCCATTATACGACTTACTTTGGTTCCTGAGTTTGCAGTTCAGCTTTGAAGAGTGCAGACATGTCCTGGTCCAGAGAAGATTGTGGCTCCCGATCTCTGGAGGGTAAGTATGGGTGAAGGAGGGTGCAGAGAGGTGGGTGCGCAGAGGGAGGTTGGGGATGGGGGAAGGGGATGGGGAGACAATGATGGACTATTTTCTTCATGATAGATAAAAAAATTAAAAAGACTTTGGTGGATGGTTTTCTTCATTTACAAGAAGAGAAAAAAAACTGAGGCACACTGAGGTGGGCTCCCAGTGTGCCACTTGAGTTGGGGAGGCATACATGATGCCAACAGGGGGACAGGGCATCCCTGTCAGCGATGAAAGATGGTGTTGAGGTGAGAGACATCCAACACTGGAAGTGTGCATCCCAGTGTAAGAAATCAAAAAATAATTTATCTGGGCACACTGGGAAGGGCTCCCAGTGTTTTAGAATTATGGGGGTGAGGATACAGTACTGTATTAATATGCATACAATGCCAACATGGGGATTGGGCACACCATGTCAGAAAGCATTGTGCAGCACATTACAGTACTTTGATGCAGGATTCTGCATAGAATTATTGAAAATTTCGATGCAGGATTCTGCATCGAAGAAGAGACATCAGGGGACAGTTTTATTCTTTTCACAGGTTGATGCTGACAGGGGATTGGACAGCCCCATCAGCAATGACAATGGGGGGGGACATCCAACACCAGGAGTGGGCATCCCAGTGTTGGAAATTACAAACTCATTTATCTGGGCACATTGGGTTGGCTCTCAGTGTGGCAGAATAGTAGGGGTGAGAATACATCAGTTATGTGTGCACAGTGCCAACACGGGGATTGGGCACCCTGTATCAGAAAGCATTGTGTGGCACATTACAGTACTTCGTTGCAGGATCCTGCATCAAAATTATTGAAAATTTTGATTCTGCATCGAGATAAAGACCTCGGGGGATGGTTTCCTTCTTTTCACAGATTTTTAATGAAATAATACATTTGGGCACACTGGGCTGGGCTCTGGTATGCCCAATACACACTATGTATTGTGCTTATAAAGCAGATCTTCCATGACTCTGCAGCCGGCAGCACGAGTTCAACCTGAGGCTGCAGAAGTCAAGAAAATACCACTGTTCTCATACAGAGAACAGACTCCAAGTTGTTCTCTGTAAAAGCTGGCACCCAAGAAAAAAAACTTCTTTGGATCCAGCTTAAAACACTAAAAAATATCAGAAAACACCTAAAGAGGATCTCTAGCTGTTTTCTGATTTTTGTTGTGTTTAAAACCTTTGGTAATACAACATCCACACTAAGCGGCAAAACAAGATGGTGACCACAACACTGCTGATCGATGTAGGACTGTGAACTGTATGAAAATAACAGCATTCTTTGCAAAAGAAGCTGGTGTTTTCACACAGTACTCCTATTGTTTGAAAATAAGATGGTATTTCACATATATATTGCTATTGTGCAAAAAATATATTTTTCATGCCTGATGTATAAATTTTCCCATAGGAAATAATGGGAAAATTTAAAATGTCATAACTTTTGAACAAATTAATATGTTTTCACCAAACCTTCAAAATGCACATCTGTGACCCTAAGACATTTTATCCTGAAAATATCATACCACAACATAAAGGTATTTCTGAGATATAGGTGAGCAAAGAAATGTAAAAAAAACAACAACCTGATTTTTCTGTTTTTTCAACACTTTATATCTCACAAACCGCTTAATGGATTTCCATGAAATTTTTCAGGTCAAGAGACCTACCACTAGAGTATACATGTCATATTTCATGCAAATCCAGTGAATGGCTCAACAGTTATTAAGGCTCAACATTTGGACTTTAGCATATAAGTGCTGTTTCATCCTAACTATATTGGTGTGACTGGGCCAGTATAATTTTGTCAAAATATTACATTTCTGAAAGTTCTCCTAAAGGTGTCAGTTGTTCTTTAAGGGAGATAAAAAGGCAATACTTGTAATCTACTGTATGAGGACATTACCAAATTATTTGATCTGGATGCTTATCATGATTTTAAATTTTTACCTTGTGCTGAGAGAAATAATTTTCCTATTGCACTTTTCTGGACACTTCCAACTGAGTCTATGCCACAGCTGACTTTAAATTTCTGTAAGTCTCATAACATCCCAGTGATAGATCATAAAATAAATACATGGAATCCAGATCTTGAATATACTCTTTTAGCAGAAAATATGCTAAAAATAAGAGAAAGCTTAGTTTACCGTTCAAAGATATACATCACATTTTCTTTGAACTAAAAAATCTTAATGAAAATATTGTTTTATATCTTTATACAAAAAAGAATAGTATTATCAATACTAATTATTGGTTTACTATTAAGTACAAGAATGCCAAACAACTAATAAGTAGACAGCTTTGTTGTACTCACCTAAATCCTTCTAGTGAAAATAGGTGTAGTCTGAATAGCTTAAGGGAAAAAGTACAAGGCTACTTTTGAACTACAAAAGCAAAAATATTTTTAAGCCAAATGGTGAAAGATGCTGGAAGCTACATAAAATAAAGATACTGCACAATGTTGGCTGCTAGTTGTGAAGTGTAGTAATAGCTTTTCAAGTGAAAACTCATTTTAAGAGAGTTTTATAATGATTCAGAACCTATCAGTCCCAATTCTGTTTTTCCTTCCACTATTGTTTTATAACACAATGCAATTCTAGCAATAATTTAATCTTTAAAACTCAATAAGGCCTCAGGTCTAGGCATGTTCTCAAATGTTACATTGATATTTTCCTTACTAGTGACTTGACATTCTTCATATTCTATTCAGTTTATGTATTTCCACCTTATAATTTCTAACTAGCTGGTTGACAAATGTAATTATTCCTCTTCACAAAGAACACTTTAAGCTTGATGTGCCGCACAATGCTTGCTGACATGGTGTGCCCAATCCCCATGTTGGCATTGTGCGCATATTACTACAGTACTATATCCTCACCCCCATAATTCTAAAACACTGGGAGCCCATCCCAGTGTGCCCAGATAAATAAATTTTTGCTTTCTTACACTGGGATGCACACTCCCAGTGTTGGATGTCTCTTACCCCAACACCATCATTCATCGCCGATAAACTTTAGACCTATTAGTCTTACAGATAATTTTGCAAAAATATTCTCAAAGATCATATTGGATAAATTGTTAAATGGGGTCATCTCTAATAAACTTCTCAGCTCCCAACTAAGTTTGCAAAACACTCTTCAAAAGTAGATGATTGCTTTATACTTTATCATTTAATTTACAAATTTAAAGAAGTACAGAAGCAGGGCTTATACACAGCATTTACAGATTACCCTTATAGGTTCATAGGTTCATAGAAGTGTACGAGCAATGTAGGTAAATGTTAAGGATGCCCATTAATCTGCTCACCACCCATATATCCTATGGGTGGAAGTCAAACTTTTTATCACCCATATATTTATCTAATCTCTTTTTAAAAGTACTTAGATTAGTACTATTAACAACACTTTCGGGTAAGTTATTCCACATTCCCACAACTCTTTGTGTATAAAATAGACTCCATTTAGTGGATAAGCATTTCTCTCCAATGAGTTTATGTCCATGGCTCCTAGTTGACTTTAAGTTGGAGGCTGTAGTAAGTCAATTGTTGTTCTTAGGTAATCATTTTTAAAGTTTGGTATACTAAAACTAAGTATCTCCTTATTTGTCTATATTTAACAGAATATAGTTTTAGTTTTTAATCTATCTTCATAACTTTTATTATGTAAAGTTGAGACTTTCTTAGTAAATTCGCTGAACGCCTCTGCTAGTTTTAAACCCCCAATTGTAGATGGTGCATGAACATTGAGAGCAGTATTCCAAATGGGGACATACCAAACTGGTATAAAGTGGTATAATAACTTGGAGTCTCTGCTTTTAATATTTCTTAAAATTGATCAATTATTTTATTACATTTTTAACTTTAATTATTTTATTTTTTCAAAGGTTAAATTATTTGAGATTATAACTCCCAGATCCTTTTCTTCTGTAATACTTTTTAGATTAACATTGTTTAGGGAATAGTTGAAAGGCATGTTATTTTTGCCAAGATGCAAAACTTTACATTTTCAACATTAAAAACATTCAAACCCTTCAGCTTTTAATTTTTTCCCAGAGTAAAGTTATGGGTATTCTGAAGGAAAACAGATGAGGGTATTCTGAAAGAAAATAGATTAGTTAGCTCACTTTTATCAATAATCAGTTCCCTTTTCTGAAATTACAAAACTTTTGCTCAATATTCTAGAGATGGACAATTTAAACCCTTATTAGATACAGATAAAGGAGTAAAATGGGATGCATCTTAGCACCACTGCTCTTTAATATTTATATAAATGAAGCTGTAATATATATTAATGCAAATCCTTCAGATTCTCCATCCATTAGTTCACTGAAGTTATTGCCTATGCAGATGATCTTGCTGCATTCTGTTTATTGCTAATAGGTTAGAAGAAACAGTTGAATAAATTACATGTGGTAGCATCTTAATAAAATCAAAATATTAATATTAAAAAATGGCAATGATTGAGTTTGGTAAAGGAAGTTCAAAATGTTGTTGGCACATTCATAAGGAAACAAATCACTGTGGTAGACGTGTCCACATATCTAAGTTTGACCTTTAACAAAAATATATCCTGTTCTAACCATTCTGATATTTCCAAGCAAACTTCTTTACAATGCCTATTGGGTCTTTTAAGGTTGTATGGAGACAACTCCACTAAGGTGGCTTGATGGCTTTTGATGCCAAAACTTCCTCTAACAATACTGTGCACTTTAGAAGTTTGGGGAGTTTACATCATTTCAGAATTGGAAATTGAAATTAATTAATTCTATCAAGTCATCCTGGGCATCACTAAATTTGGTCCAGGTGCACTGCTTTGGGATGAGCTCAGTCAATGTACCCTTCAGTGTTTATCATATTCATGAATATTTACTTTTTAGTTAAAAATCACAGAGTTTGACACATCATCTTTTATTTTGCAGTCTTTTTGGAACATGTTAAATAAAAATTCTAGGACTCTCTTCAGGGTGGACAAAGACTTTAGACAGTACAAGTCAAAAATATCTTTGGGACTTGGCTTTCAAAAAAGTTGTCTTGAATGATTCTTTCTGTTGAAAAAGACTTTCTTCAAGTTAAGATGTCTAAAATATGTAGCTGGTATGCACAAGCAAATGAAACTCACTTGTTTGAATTGTTCAATGTTCCCACATCATAAGCCCCCCGTTATAGCAAATCTTTGTTATAAGGAACAGCTGAGACGGCTCCCATTGTTTTCAGCTTAATCCTTAGTAGATGTTAATGGGAGAAAACAATGTCTCATCACAGTTGTTACTGCCACTCTTTCCCTGTCAGCCTTTATTTCCCTACAGTTATGACTATGTCCCATTTTAGAAAAAATAAAGTTTCCAGACTCACATTGTGCTCCTGTATGCAGAGTGAAGAACTTAAATAAAGTTTACCATGTTACCAGACCCATGTCATGCTCCTGTATGCAGAGTGAAGAACGTTGGTCTGAGCAGAGCAGAGCAGCTTGCCTTTCTGTTCAACTGCTCCACTACAGAAGCACAAACACAGCTTCACTAAGCTTTACTGTGCTGGCAATCACCAGCCTGTTTAAATAAATGAATGAATAATAAATCTGCTTTCTGAGCAGAGCTTACTGTGCTATCAATAAGCCAGCATGTACAGCAGTGTCAGTGCCACTCAACAACAGGAGAGTGGGACATAGAAACATAGAACACAACATTTGACAGCAGATAGGACCACTTAGCCCACCCAGTCTGCCCATTTCCTACCTATTGGATAAGCTGCAGATCCTAGTTAACAAACAGCCTACTTCCCTACCTCCACTAGAATTGCCTTATGTCTGTCCCATGCATTCTTGAATTCCCCATTGTTTTTAACCCCACAACCTCCTCAGGAAGGCTGTTCCAAGCATCCACCACCCTCTCCATGAAAAATACTTCCTCACACTGCCCTGAGCCATCCCCTCTATCTTCAAATTGTTTCCCTTGTTCTTGCACATCTCTTTTCTGAAAGATGTTACCCTCTTTGACTTTGTTGATTCCCTTCAGGTACACAAATGTTTCTATCATATCCCCTCTCCCTTCTTTCCTCGAGGGTATACATATTAAGCTCCTTTAGTCTCTCTTAGTATGGCTTCTGGTGCAGACCCTGCACCATTTAGTGCCCTCCTCTGGACTGGCTCTATCCTGTCTATGTCCTTGCAGAGATGGGGTCTCCAGAACTGCACTCAGTATTCCAGATAGGGTCTCACCAACTGTCTGTACAGAGGGATAGCAACTTCCTGGTTTCTATTGGTGATGCCTCTCCCTATCCATCTCAGTATTCCCCCAGTCCTCCTTGCTGCCTTCTCACATTGCTTGCCTACCTTTAGGTCATCTGATATGACTACCCACAGGTGCCTTTCCATTGTTGTTGTTATTAGTACACCCTCCTCCCATTGTGTACTCTTCCCCTGGGTTTTTGTTTCCCAGGTGCATTACTTTGCACTTCTTTGCATCTAATCTAAGCTTCCATACTTTTGACCATTCCTCCAACCTTGCCAACTTCCTTTTCATCCTTTTGCTCCCCCATGTATTAACCCTGTTACAGATCTTTGTGTTGTCTGCAAAGAGGCATACTTTCCCTTCAAGTCCCTCTGCAATGTCACTTATAAAGACATTAAAGGGGACCGATCCCAGTATGGAACCTTGCGTTACCCCACTAGTAACCCCCCTTTCTTCAGAGTGGACTCCATTTACTATTACCCTCTGTGTCCTGTTGTCCAGCCAATGTTTTGCCCAGGCTACAACCCTGGGACCCACTCCCATGCTGGCTAACTTGTTTAATATTCTTTTGTGTAAGACTGTGTCAAATGCCTTGCTAAAGTCTAGGTAGGCCATGTCCACAGCCCCTCCTGGTCTATTACTTTGGTCACCTAGTCAAAGAACTTGATAATATTCATCTGACATGACCTTCCCACTGTGACTCCATCCTGCCTTGGGTCCTGTGCCCTACTAACCTCTAGGTACTCAACAGTTCTTTCCTTCAGAAGTGATTCCATCATTTTCCCTACCAGTGAGGTCAAACTAACAGGTCCGTAGTTTCCTGACTCTGTCTTGCTCCCACTTTTGTAAAGTGGAATCACATCCACCTTCCTCCAGTCCTCAGGTACCACACCATCCTCCTGTGATTTGTTCAGAAGGGTAGTCAGTGGTGATACTAGTCCTCCTCTTAGCTCTTTTAGAATTCTGGGGTGAATCCCATCAGGCCCCATTGCTTTGTCCACCTTCAGGACCCTTTCTTCTGTGAATGGACTGGTATTGACCCCGCTATCCAGAGTGCTTCTATTCTTTGGTTTAGGTACCTCCCCCTTTTTGTCTTTTGTGAATACTGAGCAGAAGTATTCATTCAGTATCCCTGCTTTTTCACTGTCACCCTCTGCCCATCCTTCCCTTTATGAAGCTTCACTATCCCTCCTTTGGTCTTTCTTTGCTCACTAATGTACCTGTAAAGGGTTTTATCCTCCTTCTTAACTGAGTTGGCTATCTTTTTCTCAGTCTGGGCCTTTGCTATTCTGACTGCCTTCCCTGCTTCTTTCTGCTTTAACTGGTACCGTTCTCTGTCTTGCTTCTTCTGTGTTTCCTTATATTTCATAAATGCTACCTTTTTTCCCTAACCTTCCCCACCACCTCTTTTGAGAACCATAGTGTTTTTTCTTTCATTTTGTTTTATTGATTTGCTTCTCACAAAGGCTTGTTGCCTCTGTGATGGCTGTTTTAATTTTTCCCCATTGTTCCTCCATCCTTCCTTCTTGCCCGTTGCTAGTGCTTTTCTTAGGCACTCCTATTTTGTCAAAGTCAGCCCTTCTAAAGTCCAGTATACTCTTGCTTTTGTATAGCTTGACTCTACAGCTGTCTTTATCATGAACCACACTGTTTGGTGGTCTCTTGTTCCCAGATGGCTACTCATTTGTAGATCTGAGATCTTCTCTCCATCCCCATTTGAGAGCCAGGTCTAAGATTTCTCCCTTCTGAGTGGGTTACAACACAAGCTGTCTGAGGCATGTCCCCCCTAGGGCATCAAGAATGACCTTGCTCTTGGATGTGGCTGTAGCAAAGGTGCTCCAGTTAACATCTGGCATATTCAGGTCTACCATCAACAATATCTCCCCTTTTTCTGCCATTCTAAGGACGCCTTCTATCATTTCCTTGTCCATTGCCTTCCCCTGGGATGGGGTCTGTATACAACCCCCCATGTAGATTGTGGTGCCATTTCCTGTCTCCAGAGTGATCCACAGTGCCTCCAATCCTCCCTGTTTACCCTTTAGTTCCATTGCTTTGAACCGTTCCCTTTCATAGACAGCTATTCCTTCTCCTCTTTTACACTCCCCGTTTCTCCTGTAGATTGTGTACCCTGGTATGTTGACATCCCAGTCATGGTTCTCTGTGTACCATGTTTCTGTGACTGCCATGATATCCAGGCATCCCTCTTCCATCAATGACACTAGTTCAGTGAGCATGTTACGCAGACTATGGGCATTACTCCATTTTTTGAAGGCCTTATAGGGTTACCACCTGTCCTGCATTTTGCAGGACAGTCCTGATCTGGGCAGCTGTGACCTGCAAAAAAACATGAAAAATACTACATGTCCTGACTTTTCAGTAGAAAAATATTTTCTAACTTTCCTCTAAATCTTGTAGAAAACTATAGTACCTTAACTAAAATACGTTAAAATTATATGAAACCATAGAAGCAACCAAAAAACTGCAACACTTAGCCTTAATTCTGATTATATAGAGAAAACAAGTCTGCTGCACTAGTCGAGGTTACGTACTGTCCTGCGAAAAATCATGTTTTAATAAGAAATGTCCCACTTTGAGCTTCTTAAAAGGTGGTAACCCTAAGGTCTTACCCCTTTTAGCCTCAACCCTGTCTTTACTACCTTTGCCTTTTTCTCTATTTTCCCCAGTCCTGCTCCCTATTGACTTTTCTACCTTGTTGTTTACCTCATTATCAATCTGTTAAAAAAAATAAAAGTCTGTTAGAAAATAACGTAAATAAACAAAAAAATGAAAGGCAATGCCCACACATGCAGATGAGTTGTTCTTCAGTCCCCCATTTCTCAAACACTGGTGTGATATACAGTCCCTTCTTATAATGTACCTTCACCGTAAGGAACAAAATGGATGGACCCAGAGGCATTTGTTACAATGAAGGACCATTGTATTTGGAGGTTCTAAGAGACATCAGTCCATGAAAAGCATTCACAATTTTTGTTTCCAATCTAAACCGTTGAATATCTTATTTGCTCTTTTTAATAATTCTGCTAATAATCCAATTAAATCTACTCGTGTGTAAAAAGGGGAAAGAGGGCACCAATCATATTTTATCATTTTGCCCTAAACTAGAAAATCTGAAAAATAAATTTCTAGGGAAGATTCTTAGGGCTATTCCACTCCCACAGTCAATTACCAAAATTGTTCTTAATATTTTGCTTAATTGAAAAGACTATGATGTGATTAAGAAATTGGCTATATTGATGAAAAGAGTCATCTTCAAAAATTATTAAATCACAGCTATTATGTTTTATTCACATTGCAAATATGTTGTTGAACTTTTAAATCTTGCACTTTATGATGATTTCCTGTTCTGTATTTTGGTATTTTGGAATTGTCTATATTGTATTTATTGTTATACAGTAGAAGCTGCTTAAAGGGGATGCCTCCATGGCATACTGATCATCCCCTTTAAGCGAGTGTCCCATTTAAGGGAAGTGGTATCTTTATAATGGTGTCTGATTGTCAGTGCGGTAGAAACATACAAAACAAAATGGCACAAGAGTAATGTATCATTAAAGGCATTACAAAACAACATACAATATCAGATATCAGAGGACAGTGACAAACTGACACAAAAACACATTTGTGATTGCAGCTCTTCTTAGAGCAAGTGGCTTCTTCGTTTGGTTCAAACTTTATCTAAGCAAAGCAGTTAAAATCCGTTAAAAGCAGCTAGTGGTTAGCTAGTGATTCACTTATCTGCAGACCACAGGTAATCCGTCTGTTGTTCTCTGGTGTGAGACTTCTAAAATCAAGTGCCTCCATGTTGTTCTGCTCATCTGCTATGTCAATCACATCAACCACAGGTGCATCCTGCAGTAATCCAGTGCCTTTATGTTGTCAGTTTTCTCTCGGTGTCAGCAAGGATGTTCTGCCATTCTGTTCAGATTCTGCAGTGATTCTATGACCACAGGCACATCTCCCAGTAATCCAGTCCCATCATCAGGTAAAATCTACCTTTTTTGAGGCAGTTTCTTGGCATTCAAGTGCCTCCATTTTCAGTGTGGTGCAAATCTGTTTGAACAAGATTTCTCCCTCAGTGATGTCATGTGATGGGGTCTCTCGATGTCAGTGAGGATGTTCTGCAAGGGAGTTTGGTTCCTGAAGTGATTCCAACACCTTTGTGAATCCCTGGAATGATGTTTTAACACCTGTCTGACCTGAATTGTTGTTGGTTATTTATGCCCTACACAGTTCATGGGCCGCTAATTGCTTACTAATGGCTGCTGACAGGTGCAGTCTATTGTATAATTACATGTGCTTGGGCTGGTAATTGTCCCATTAAAATGGAATGACCATCCAAATTAAAGGTATACCTGTCCCATAGGATAACATGGAAGCACATTTGATGCCCAGAGGGACGTCCCGATTATGTGGACGTCCCGTTAAACTGCGTCCCCTTTAAGTGGAGTATACTGTATAACTGATGTAATGACAAATTTCATTTTTCGTTTACTTTATTTCACCAGGATAAGGCTCAGCTGAACAAGTTCATTTTCAAGGTGGCCCTGGGTAGGACAGCATACAATATAAATCAAGAAACAGTTATATACAACAATATATATCAAGTAAAGTGAGAGAGTCAGGTATAACATTATACTATGTTACAGTTCTGTGAATAGATTACAGCTATGTAGCATGACGATAGAATAATAAAATACAATGGGGAGCCATTTGAGTACATTAGGAAAAATGTTGGAGAAAAACATGTAAACTTACAAACTCGTGGTGTCCTTGAATATAGTAAGCAAAGAATAGTCCTTTAATTGTGCCATTACACATACAAGATTCACTACATAATTTGTCTATTAGAGATTTGAAGACAGTACGACTGACCAGTCCAGTGAGTTTGAGGGAAGTTTGCATTGTGTTCCACATTGTAGGAATGGTGCTGCTTATTGCCATTTTTCCATACTGGATAGCAGACCTCAGGGTATCAAAAGGATATAATTGTTTTTCCTTAGTGAGTAGCTGCCGTGGGACCTAATAAAAAGATATGTGATGTAATGTTGTATGTCTTTTGTAGGTACTTTATAGGCCCACATGTACTGTATTGGTTTATTAGCCTCCCTGTACATAGTGATAGCCACCCCACATTCTCATATACTGTAGGACACAATGATGTGTTCTTGGTGCCAGATTGGAAATGTATCTTAGTGCCCTGTGGTAAAGTACATCTGGTTTATGTAAGCAGGAAGAAGAGCATCAACTGCAAATTAGATCAGCATAATCCAATAATGGGAGAAATGTAACTTGCACAAGCCTCTTCCAAGTGATCAGAGGGAAACAGCTCTTATTTTTGTAAGAGAAACCAAGTCTAATTCTTATTTCTTTTACACAGTGCCTCTATATGTGCAGAGAAGGACAATCTACTCTCAAGCCAGAGTCCAAGGTATTTTAAGTTATTTACCTCAGTGTGTATGTCACCTAAAGGGTAGTTATGTTAGGGGGCAGTTGTATTGGCTAGGTAGGATTGGTAGATGAGAAGAACATTACTTTAGTCTTTTCTGCATTTAGTAGTAATTTGTCATGGAGAAGATTTAGTCCTAATTTATTAAATTCTGAGTGGAGGTCAGTGTATGCCTTGAGTCAGGTGGGCTCTGATATGCACAGAAGAGTGTCATCAGCATAGAGGTGTATGGCAGCCTTATTGATTATTTCTATTTATTTAAGTCATTTTGTAGATCATGAATAGCAGGGACCCCAGAACTGATCCTTGTGGTACTTTCCTAATTAATGTTTTGCAGGAAGAGAAGGAACCCTCCACTTTAACTTATTACTGTCTGCCAATTAGGTGATTTGAGAACCCAAACTGCAGTGGCCCCTATTCCAAAATCTTGTAACTTGTTTAAAAGAATGCTATGGTCAACCGTGTCAAAGGCTTTACTGAGGTTGAGGAATATAGCTCTCCGTGATGTGTCTGCAGTCAAGGGTTGATAACCAATCATTGGTGACCTTCACAAGTGTTTTAGTCATGCTGTGTTTAGCTTTTAACCCAGATTGCATGGGCACAGTTAAGTTCAGAGTTTAGTGAGTATACAACTGAAAAGCTATTTAGAATTTCATCAAGTATTGAACACATTTCAAGTCTGGATTCAGAGCCCAACATAGCACCACTATAGCTTTATTTATAGTGGTAAGTGACATGCAGGTCATATTGGATAAAAAATTGATAGTTGGTGCTATTTTTATAGACGTATCAAGGGCCTTTGATACTGTTGATCATGACATTCTATTGGGGAAGTCAAAAGATTTGAAATTATCAGCAACCGTCATGAGGTGGCTTGAAGAATATTTGACAGGCAGATCACAACAGCTCATCTTAAGTTCATATAGCTCACATTTCTTAACTACAATATCTGGAGTCCCACAGGGCTCAGTTTTAAGCCCTCTGCTTTTTAACACATATATGAATTCACTTAGGTTTTAAAATCCCAACATAAAATTCCAATTATACGTGAGCAATACGATTATTTACTCTGTAAGTAAAAAACATGCTCAGGTTCGAAGTGAATTACAAACTGTGTTCAGTTTACTTCAGGATTTTTTCTTTGAACATAAGTTAGTATTGAATGCAATGAAATCAAAAGTCATGACATTTAGTAACCTCAAAATAAGTGTTGAGAATGAAGGTCTGGAAATTAAAATATTTGATAACAATATATTACAGCAAGTAAAGGCATACAGATACCTTGGAATATGGCTTGATAAATATTCTAAATGGATTGTGTACATCGATAATATGATAAAAATCTAAATAAAAAGTTAGGTATGTTGTACAGAATTTGCACTAACATCTCAAAGGAAGATGGATTAAAAATTGTTGAAGCTATGATTATTCCAATAATGAACTATGGAGATGTATTGTATGGTGGTGCATCAGGGGTGGTGCTGAGTAAAATTAATGTAGTATATAATGGGTTTGCTCACTACATACTTGGAGCTCTGTGAAGGAAGCATCATTGTCTTTTGTACACGGAACTTAATTGGATGAGATTGGATAATCAAAGGAAACTCCATATATTAAATTTTATATATAAAATTTATAAGAAATCCCTTCCAAATTACATACTAGATAATGTGGCTATAAAACCCAATAAACTAAATTTAAGATTATCAGAGGGTGTGGAATCTCAATACCTACTTTGAATATGAATGTAGGGAGATCATCTTTTTTATTTTTACATCTTTTTTCCTCTGGTCGCTGGTGCTGAGGTATCCTTCAGGCATCCCCAGCTTGTCTCGCCCCAACCGAGACCCCCTTGCTCCAGGTCCCTCCAGAATCATGAACCGGCACCCTGAACCACCATATTCCCCCTGATTTGTGCCTTCCAGGGTGGGGCTGCCCACCACTTACCTTGGGAACTACTTTAATCTAGCACAGTGTTCTGTGCATGCTAGAAGATATCGGGACTGGAGGAGGCAGGGTCCGACAGTGGGCATGGGGCTGGCATGCCGTCATCTCCTTAGGAGCTGGGGTGTTTCCTTTTTTGTGTGTGTGACTTTGTGATAGTCCCCAGAGGTGCTGACATGCAATGACATCCAGCATGAGCTGAGCATGCTCCCACAGCCCTCTCACAGATGTCCACTGATGCCTCCACCCCTGTATGTGTGACCCCCGGCTGATGCACTTTCAGTCTCCACTGGGAGTCATTGCTGCTGGAGAGTCATGACCCACCTTCTGCAGGAGAGGAGAGCTGTCCTGTAGATGCTCAATCCTCTCCTCACTGGATGACCCTCGACAACACGATCTGGCTTCTGAGCCAAGGTCATTGGTGTGGTGTGAGGTGTGGCATCCACCACCTCAACCCTCAGTGCCACCGGGCCAGCTAGGAAGATCATCTTTGTTGTATAATGGTCCTGTTACATGAAATTCTATCTACATTTGACTAAGATTAACAAAAGAATTCTTAAATTTTGGAGTAATACATAGCTGGTTAATAAAGCAAGCTAATCAGCCTTGCCCTCTTATAATAATCCAGTTTAAATGCATGTTAAAGGTACATAAATATGGTGTAATATGTATTAAGTGGCACCTTTGGTTAATCACAGAACTGGATAGAATATCAATAATATATAATCAAATGGCTGCACATCAGCATATGGGATAATATAACATTAAGTGAATATGCATGTATGAAAGATGAATGGTTTTTAAAAGTATAGAAATATGAATGTATTCATACATTTTTATTATTGTAACCAGGTTCACCATGTACTGGTACCCATTGAAAATTAGCTGTTGCTCGATGGGGAATAATCAAATTACAGTATGTTACATTGAATAAGAATGTTACTTATACTACTACTACTACTGCTAAATATTACCATAACTGAGCATTTGTGGGTTTTGTGAAGAATTTGACAAGGGATGGGTAAGGTAGATATGGATCTGTATTTGTTTAATTTACCCACATCACCAAATTTGAATAGTGGTACAGTGTATAATGTGTGCTGTTTTCCAGATTAAGGGGAGGTCATTGTTAGAGAGTGATAGATTAAAGAGATGGATTGTAAGTGCTGCCAATTGTCTTGTAACCAGTTTTCGAGTAAAAGGGGTCTAGATGATCTGCGCTGACATTTTTTCTTCAGTCGAGTCCTAGCAAACGATCTTCCACCTGCTTGTGGGTGATGGGTTGGAAAGAGAACAGGTTGGTTGATTGGTTGTTCATGTTAGTATCTTCCAGATGAGGAGGAGTAGGATAAGATGAGGTTGGTGAGTTTTCAAATGCCATTCCAGTCTTTATGAAGTGTTTAATTCCTCCAACATAATTTGCTTGCCAGTTATTTGTTTGCCTTGAGATTCAATTTTATGTGGCAATGAGGGGGCTGACTTTCGTCCTTCAATGATTTTTACTGAATTCCAGAATTTGGCTGCATTATTTTTGGAATTTTCATAATGTTAAGATAGAATTTCATGTTGATGTCTCTTATAAGTTTGGTACACACATTTTTCATTATTTTAAAAGGCAGTCTAACCAGACTCAGATTTTGTATGCCTTGCAGTGGACCCAAGTCTTTCCCTTTATCTTAAGGCCTTTTTCATATCACTACTAAACCAAGGACATGGTGATTCTTTAACTCTATGCTTTATCATGGCTGTGTGTTTATTATTACCAGAAGAAATTTATTGAAGTAAGAAGTCACTTCATGTACTGTACAGGTGAGATAAAATTGTTACCAATTTATTTTGTCCAGATCTGCTAGAAATTCAGGGGCCTTGATGTTTGCAAACCTTCTTTTAATGATTAATTTTGGTTGGAATGCTTGTTCATTGATTCCTCTAGTACAGACTACCCCTCTGTGATCACTGATATCATTATCAAATGCAGTTGTGTAGGTATTTGTGTGTGGCATGTTGGTTAAGACAAGGTCTAGCATGGAATCCATAGTGGGATTTTTTGGGTTTGCCCTAGTGGGTTCATTAATAAGTTGTGTTAGCCTTTGATCATCCCAGAGACTTTTTAGATTATCTGATTTAAAGGAGTGCCAATCCAGATTTTGATCTCTAATATTTTAGATTTATTGGGGTGGGAGCTAACTAGAATAGAGATGTGTTTTAGAAGTTCTAATCCACATTTCTGTGGTCTATAATAACCCAATAATTAATGGTTTCAACCTCTGAGAGTGTGAACTTCACTGCCAGGCATTCAGAATTATTGGATATGGAAAGGGAACTAAATTTGGTTGCTTTGAATTTATTATTGATGTAGAGAACAATGCCTCCTCCCCAGTTGATCTATCTAGGTGAAAGTGGTTATATATGGGTATGGTAATTTCATTTTGGGATATCAACCCATTTAACCAAGTTTTCATAAATATGAAGACATCTGGGCTGGTATGACAGACCCAAGTTTTATGCCATCCAGTTTTTTTGATAGGCTATTTATATTTAGTAGTATGAATTTTAGACCCTTGAAGGATGCAAACTCTATGGGTGAAGAGTCCAGGGTGAGTGGGCCAGGGTTAACCTCCACATTACCAGAACAAAATATTAATAGCAGTGTCAGCCTTTTACACATTTGGAATCTACTATGTAGCTGCTGTTTGTTGTAATTTGATGTCAAATTAACACCCAAGCATTGGGGTATCCCATGATAATTGCAATGCAAAAATAGTGACAAGATTATTGCGAATAAAGAATGGCAAAATCAACTTCATATACTGTCACTAGTTCAGTGATTGCCGAAATAAAATCATGGATATTGAAGTTGCAATTAAAAAGACGCTATAATCACATAGAATTGGTATCCTGTGGTAATTGCGATACAAAAATAGCGATGAGATTATCGTAAACAAAGAATGGTCAAATCAACTTAAGTGACCATTAAATATGTGCAAATCTATGTTAATAGTGACTTATAACACAATAATAACTCCAGTTGTCAATTACTGTACCTTTCAACAACTCAGAAAAATTCAGCAATGTCATCTGTTGGTGTTGTCAAAATGTAGGAAGCACTCTGAACTTACGTTTCCTGCAGTCCAGCATTGATCCCCCCCCCCCACCAAGTGTCAGTCAGTTCACATCTTCTGATTCTGAGGGTGGAGCTCAAAATTTTTTTGGATATGTCCGTTGAGTTTGTGACAAGCCAAAAAGTAAGCCATTGGCACTCTATGGGGGCTACCTTTTTTGAAAAGATAAGGAGAAGGCAGATAAGGTTTATTGGAGATGTGCAGAGTCTCACAAATATAATTGCCTTGTGAGACTGCACACCTCTGTGGACAGCATAGTAGCCACAGTTAAAGAACATACCCATGTACCTGATGCTGTTGAAGTAGGTGTTAGGCATGTGAGAGCTTACATTCAAACACGAGCATGCAAAACAGTAGAGACAACCTCACAGGTTGTCATTGAGTGCACTGCAGCTGCCCCTGATTCAGTGACTGGAAGGCTACCTGGCATAAGCCTAATAGAATGCCCTGTACTGCATATTTGTCAGCAGGAGCGTGGCTGTCCTGCAACTCCCAACACAGTGGAGGACTTTATTATCTCCCCTGAATTCTCTGTTCTGAGCACTGGTGAGCATTTCCTACTGTTTGATAGTAGTCAGGAGAAAGAACGAGTGCTATTATTTTCCACAGATGGTAATTTGCATTTTTGCAAGAATGTGGGACTGGATGCTTGATAGCACACTCAAATAATGCCCTGCACTCTTTCATCAGTTGTATACAGTGCACAGTATTCACTCTGGAATGGTTTTAACAGCAGCTTATGCGTTAATGAGTTCCTGAAAAACTGCATCATATGAGCAAATCTTTTCTGAGCTTAAGACACTCATTGGTGATGCATGTACATCAAATTCCATTATGGATTTCAAGTGGGCATCATGGAAAGCATGAAGACAGCACCCACAATGAAGATAAAGGAATCAAGATACGGAATCAATAAAGAATCAATAAAAAGTATCCTTTGGCTGCCAGTTTTTTAATTAGAAGGTTGCTATTTTGACATTGATTAGTTTGCTACGTTGCAGTGTTGAAGGTTTGATAGGCTACTAGGTTACCTGCTATGATTTGGGAGTTGTTGATTGGTCCAGGGTTACTTTTAATGCAGTGTTGATAGGTTGCTGTTGCTTTGTTTCCTGGTTTTGGCATATATCAGTAAGCACATACAAGACTGCGCTGTTTTTCCCGATTGCTATCATGTACTGCCGCTATTTCAGCGATCGCCGAAATAAAGTCGCAGATATTGAAGTCACAATTAAAAAGTTGCTATAATTACATAGAACCAAGAATTGGCAGGGGGCATTTTTGCCAGAATATTGCATTTAATGAGTCTAGATAATTAATATTGGGCTTAGGGGAAAAGGTTCTGTGGCAGTTAAGAAATGCACTATTTTAATGTTATTTCTGTTCCAAGATTGATCAGATCCAACACAAGATATCCACTGGGCTGATGGCACAGAGGGCAGGGAACAGTCCTGGTTGGGAGTTACCCATATGTAGCAACTGATCAGAAAAACAGCTAGTAATGACCATTCCATGTTCCTGTCTAAAAGCTATTATGCCCAACTGCACTAAGGTAGGTTGATCATATCACAATAAGGGAGTTAAGGATCAAGAAGTCTAGGATATCTAAATGGGAGAAGAAGATGGGTAGGGGCAATCTGCATACAGAATTATGACAGTAATCTTAGCGCAACCCAGTTAGGGTATTTCTAGGATGTGGTTATTATAGAGAGTAATAAGCATAGCCAGTTATAGTAATATCAGCTGGCTAGGGTAGACTGTAATGCATTGTGTTTAAGATGCTTCATTCCAGACTATAACTTTGTCATGTGTGAGGTTTGCATAACGTTTTGCCCCAAAACACAAAAAGGCTAAGAAATTTGAAGACATTATGACTTCTCAGTCTGCCTCCCTCTCACCTAAATGCTCAGATAAGGGTCCAGTCCCTCAGAGTAAGCAGCAGTCCCTGTCAAAGGGGACAAACAATAAGAGCTTCCAAAGATGGCTCAGAAATCAAGGTGTCTGAAAGGAGGAACCCTGAATCCAGAAAAATAAAAGTGCCTGTGAGAAGACACTGGAGATGGTGCCTGCCAAGGAAAAACCAAAAGAAAAACATGTTGCTGTCCCTTCTCCTGAAAAAGGAAAGGAACAGCCAGTGAACACCAGTCAAATGCCCTCAACAGAGGACATGACTAAGGTATGGCAATTCCTCCAGGTACTCCAGGCTATGTGAAATAATATGAATATGCTTGCCCCCCTTCCTCTGAGTCTCCAGTTCCATTCCAAATAGCTGTGGAGGGGGAGGTTGAATTGTACTTTGAGGAGGAAGAGAATGAAGGAAAACCTATAGAACCAGATGGTTCTCCAGAACAAGAGTTCAGCTCCCCTCCTAGACCTTCAGATGGCTATTCCTCACATTACACCTTTGTGAAACTGAAGAGGATGAGGACAAGGTGGAATTTATGGATATGATGGGCCTAACTCCCAGAAAGAGGTTGCTATTGCTTAGTCACAAATCCCTCAAAAGGACCACCTGTAAAACCTTCTCAGTGCCTACTTCAGCTGCTGGCATAGATAAGAAAACTGGAAAAAAAACAAGTATCAGGTGGATAAAGACAGTTCTGAATACCTGTAGTCTCACCCTAATCATGAGAGAGTTTTCCAGGCTGCTGCCTGTGCCAAGGCCAAGGTGCCCCTTTCTTCTCAGACTCCTGAAAAAGATTCCAAGAAGCTGGATAGTATGGACAAAAAAGTTTATACTTCAGCTTCTCTGCTGTTAAAGCAGACAGCATACTTGGTCTCTGCAGCTCAGTACCAAAAGTCCTTTGGAACTCAATACTGACAATAAGCGAGAAGGCTACTGGTGATTTGGTATGACAGTTGGATGACACAGCAAAATCAGCTACTGATGCCACAGATTACCAGTTCCATATGGCAGCTGACATGAATGACACTGTATCAAAGGTCATGGCTCATGCAATGTATTTAAGAAGATTTGCCTAACTTAAAATTACTAGCCTATCCCAGGGCACTCAAATGAAGGCAACAGATTTTCCCCGTGAGGGAAATTTACTGTTTTGTGACTAGACAGAGGCTTACCTGAAAAAGATGGATGAATACAAAGTCAACTACAAGATCAATACTGAGAAGGAAAAGGCCTCCACTTCCTACAGGCCTTCTGGAAGGGGAGGTTTGAAGTGAAGTTTGATTTCATTATTCGGCAATTAAGCCATTACAATATACCAAAAACTAAACATATCCATAACATACTATATGCAAATGCATGCCATAAAATATTTAGTAAAACAGTTACACTCATTATATATGCATGTATTCAGTTACCAATCAGTACAAATCAATTAATCATTTAACTCTCTTATCTGTGTCTCTTAAAATATAAAATATGTAACATACTGTTTTTCCCAAAACACAGTCTAATAAAGGAACAATTATATTAATCAGCATTGTCCTAGGTACTAATTATTAGATTCCAGTATCTGTTTATCCTAGAGAGTGCCACATCCACAAGATTACTTGAAGGATGTTTAGCTAAGGCTAATTCTTAAACTCAGCAATTCAACTTAGCTGTAATACAGTGATAGGCATTTCACAATTAGCATCACATCACCACTATTTTAATGCTCAGTAAAAATAGAGCTGATGAAATAGTTAGCACTTAAGCATTTCAGAGTTGAGAAAAACAGCTTTTTGGGGCTATCTGTGAACTGAAGGCTCATAAATAATGATGCAGCGAATTTAAAATTCGCTGGTTAAGTGAACGCGAAGTGGGCACTTCACGTTGTCATTCTGCTATGCAGAGTGGCCATTGTGAAAGGCTCACAGTGGAATTATGACTGCGTGTTGTCATTCCACCTTAATGCGAAGTAAGGTGAAGTGGCAAAAATATAGGCAGCCCCCCAACGCATCACATGGCTTACAGTACTGTAAGTCACATGCTTTAGCCAGGCAGGAAGGAAGTGACTCATGCAAGCAGATACTTTCACTTTCTCCTTTGCAGGGGTAGAGAGAGGAGGTAGTTTGTCTGTGTGGGAGTTAGGAGCAGAGTAGCTCATATAAAACCCACCCAACAGCTTTTTTCAAAGCTATATTGTTTAGTGTTTTTTGTACTCTTTTTGTAGTTCATTTTTTCTTTCTGTGATTGTGATTTGTTTTTTACTTTTATAAGTTTTTGTTTGTTTGTGTGTATGTCTGACTGTGTGTGTGCCTGTGTTGTGTGTGTGAGTGTTTTGTGTTGTTGATGCATCGTGTCATTGCTTGGATAGAGGGAGGGCAGTCGAGTAAGAGTTTGAGTACTGAAGTTGGTGAAATGGAGCAGTGGGACCACGTGGCAGGCGCAGCATGGTTGGCAGGGGAGGAGTGCACACCCATGGGAGTGTGTGGCTGGGTGCTGTTTAACTGGTCTAAAATCTTGGGTCTCCCAACCCCCAATAGCAGCAACAGGACCACAACCACTAACAACCCCCCCAGAAGCAGCAGCAGCAATGCCACCACCTACCACCACCATCATGTCCACCACCACCACCGGCAGCAGCATCACCTCCACAACTGGATGTTCCAGAGGTTGAGCACCGCCGTGACCAGGCTGCTGCCAGTGCATCTGGCCCTTCCATGCCTGGTCCCCCTTGCAGCTCCCCAGTTTGGGAGATCTTTGTGTCAGAGGGGACAGCAACCTGGTATGGTGCCTTATTTGTGATGTTGAGGTGCACCAAGGGTCCTGGGAACACACCTGGGGACTGGGGGCCAGTGCACCCACATGATTAATCACTGCAAGGTGGAGTGGCTGGCTGCCAGAGAAAGGGCCAGGCCACCACTTGCTGGCCCTTCTGTGGCACTGGCAGAGGCAGAAGGTGCTGCTGTGCATTGCTGTAGCAAGAGGAGGGCTACAGCAGCAGCTGCTCTACCACCAGCACCACTCCAGCCACCACTCCAGCCACCACCATGACCAGCTGTAAAACCACCAGTGGAGGACCCCACTGCCTGTAACTCAGGCCAACCTTGCTATGTTGTGGTGCATGGTACAAGAGAACGAGAGGGTGGTGCTGTCCAGCAGCAGTTGGAGCACATGAAGCGACACCAATTGCAGATGTGTCAATGCTCCATCTGCTGCTAGAGAAGCAGGGGATACCACACCACATTAGCTTTTTTTTAACACCCCCCCCCACTGTGTTATAATACAAGTTAAGAATGTGTACCCTGACGTATTTCCGGTGCTTCAGTAATGTTTACTTTCTGTTGTGGTGTGGTTGTGGAAATGCAGGACTGAGCAGTGCAAGTATAATGTGCTAAATTGCATGTGTGCAGTTAGTGACAGTGTTCTTTCCTGTGTGTGAACTGCAGACATTATCCAGCTTCTTGAAAACATATATATATGCTGACTTGTTGCAGTGTGTATGGTATAAAGAATAAAGATAAGAATATATAACATATATTTTATTGGTACCATCATCTGCAGTGGACTAAGTGATATGATTTTATTTCAGAGGTCTCTGGCCAGAGTGTACCTTAGTCACACAGTGCACACATGACATTTAGGAGATTGATCATATGGCAACCAAAAATCCTGCATTTTTAACAAACTGTACCAAAGAGACATGAAGTATTGGTGATGGTGAGGCACCCCAAATATTTGACGGACAGTGTACAGACACTATAAAGTCAGGATATAAATAAGGTCCAGTTCACTCACTGCCAAATGCCAACACAGTGTGCTACCACAGTTCTTTTCATTTTTTATTCTGGAATAAGTGATGTTGAGCTCTTTCTAGTTTAGACTGGCAGTGTCAGTTTTTTAGCAAGTTGATGAACACCATAACATGACACGGCACCAGTGGTTGCACAGTGTGGTGGCAGGGGACTGCAGGAGCTGTTTTATATATTCCAACTTTAAAATGTCTGTACTCCATAACATATTTTGGGTGCCTCAGCAATCTTTAATATCTGTTGGGAATAGTTTGTTGAAAAGCATGATTTTTTGTGCTATTATTTTGTGCAAAGTCATGTGTGCACTGTGAGTGACTAAGATGCACAGTGGCCTGAGACCACTGAAAAAATATCATATCACTTACTCCTCTGCTGATGATGGTACAAATAAAATATATGTTATATATTCTTATCTTTATTCTTTACATACCACAACAAGTCACACCATATATATGTTTGCACGAAGCTGGACAGTGTCTGCACACACAGGAAAGAAAGCTGAGTGCACACATGCAGTTTAGCACAGTATACTTGCACTGCTCAGTCCTGCTTTAGGACAAACACTTCATGACAGAAAGTAAACATTACTGAGGCTCCAAAATATTTATTTTTGAAATAGACATTCATTTAAAATTTATGACATTATTTGCTCACAACACATTCCCCAGAATGTGTGTGCATCTCAAATGCAACTGCCTTGTGTCCTGAAAATTCCCGGTGCTGACAAAGTGAAATAAGAGCATAACAGGAAATGCAAAGTGTCCCAGAATTAATGACGCACTCAGTCACCCATGCAGTGTTGACACACAGTCACCAGAATTTTTGTGCATCCCCAAAATGCAACTGTCTTGTGTCCAGAAAATTCCCCATTGCTGACAAAGTGAAATGAGAGCGTTACAAGAAATGCTGCTGCTGTTGCAATTACATGTAATGCTGCTGTGTATTGACCTTACTATGATGATGATGTGATGATGCACCGTATCTTGCCAAACCATATGAAGGAGGGATAACATGAATGACCATTCAGTGTACCATCACAAATGATGACACTGAGAGAACTGTTGGTTGCCCAAAGTGTGCTGTGATCACTTCACCAAGAAGGGTGCCCTTTGTGTGTACACCAATAGTAGCCTAGGTGAGTTGAATGTATTTTTTTTGGGGGGGGGGTTGACATAAATATACACATACTCATTGTGTTGGTTTCTGTCACAGGTCACATACTGTTGGTGTGCACCTTCAAGTGCTTGAGAAATTGTGGTGTTGGAATTGGAAATGGAATACTCTCAAGACAATGAAGGTAAGTATTTTTGGGGGAAGGGGATTATCATATTTGCAAGTAGGTCTCATTAATGATTTATTGTTTGGTTACTTCCTCACAGATTTTATCTGCATCCTTCTCCAGTCCAGTAGTGATGGTCATGGTCATCAACGATTCATATGACTTCTGCTTGTTGCATGTCTGCCAGCCCGGGGGGGAGGGGTATGATGATGAAGTTCTTTGGATAAGGCAACTATGGCACAACAAAGCATGTGGACGTTTCCTAAAAAAAGAAATGAAGGACTTATTACAACTTGATTGCAGCAGTAACACATTATGTTTAAGTCGTGGCTGTTATACCATGGGTATATGGATTAACACAGATAGCAAGCTGTGAAGCCACAAGAACACCAAATCATCAAATCACAGTTACATTTAGTACCAGGCTATGAGAAATACACTGTATCAGTGTCCCTGCATCTTAACTCAAGTTACATTTTAAAACCACATCTTGTCAAGTCACACAACCTGGGTCAAACTTTTTTCAACACTGGCATGGCTACAGCTGCAAATTTGGAATACAGTGCATGATGTGTTGGGCAAATATTTTGTGATATACTTGTCACCTACTTTATGAACCATCAGCTGGAATTGTTGCACTGTTATGAAAAAATAGAACAGATTAAATAAAATTGATATACTTATAAGTATGGAAATGGATATTCCATAGGTTGCTGTACACAATAATGCTGTACCATTGATACAGACCTTCAGCGAAGGATAGTCGTTTGTTAACCTGTAAAAAAACCAAAGAAGCTGACCGTATTTGTTTGACCATTGCAGCTCGGAAAAACAACAGGAAACAAAACACACAGCTAAAGGTAGTTGAATAGCAAGAAAAACATTAGTACACATACTCACTTTATGGTATTCATAGTAATCTCACATCTTTCTGCATCTGGTGGTGGTTGCAGTGGCTAACATCAGTCTTATGGTGGTGGTTCAGGGGGCACACAAAGTCATTCCCCCTGGTGGCAGTGGCTAACAGCAGTGTTATGTGGTGGTCCAGAGGGGGCACACAAAGTCATTCCCCCTGGTGGCGGTGGCTAACAGTGGTTTCATGGTTGTGGTCCAGGGGGGCACATGGTGACATTCCCTATGGTGGCAGTGACTAACAGCAGTCTTATGGTGATGATCCGGGGGCACACAAAGTTATTCCCCCGGTGGCAGTGGCTAACAGCGGTCTTATGGTGGTAGTACAGTGGACAGGATATATTGTGCTCTGTGTTACAAATGTGACGTGACATAAGGAATTTGAGTCACTCTGAGTGGGACACTGATTTAACTTTATGAAAAAGAAAACATGTATCACACAACAAATATGACAGCCTTTTAACCACCGAAGTTAAAACCTTCCAACATTAACCTCATCATCATCCTCCTCATAAAAAGCTGCCTTCTCGGTCATCTATGTCTGAAGCCTGACCACTGGGAAATTCTTTCTCCATTTGTGTCATCATCTACATCAGTGGTAGGCTGTTTTATGCTGCCACTGCAGTGCCACCAGGATGGCCCATTTCTACATCAGCAAAACCATGACTAGGCCAGGGTACAAATACTGAGGTTGCGGTCCGAGCGAGTATGTGCCTCTCATTCATTTTTATGAATGTCAGCAAACTGACATTTGCAGGAGAGAGGTTTGTACAATGATCTCGAACTATTGCACCTGCTGAGCTGAATACCCTCTTGACACTTACACTAGAGGGTGGCCATGTCGGGTACTTCAGTGCCACAGCGGTCAGCTCTGTCCATTCATTGACCTTTCCACTCCAGTATAAAAGGGGATCATCAGTGACTGACAGATGCCTGTTTTCAGACAAATATAACTCAGCCATTCACTGTGCTGCACTAAGTCCAGTGGCTGATGCATCATCCTGTTCTCCGGAATCATTTATGTCACAACTCCCCACTTGGGACAAAGCCTCCCAAACTGGGGTAACGCGAACCACTTTTGATGACAGACCACCTGAACTGCAATCCCTTCCCCTTACAAGATATGCAAGATACTACTCCTCCAGGTTCACCTTCACCCTGATTATGCTGATGGTTTGCTGACCATGGCATGTGACTACAATGCCCCATGAACCAAGTGCACCAGTTGCACACTAACATTTTACCTGTTCAGGTCTGGCCTCCAGTACTGAGGCAATTCCACGTTTGTATCATGGGTCCAGCATTGTTGCTATTGCAAAGTTGTCACTACGCTGAATGTTCAAGATGTGATGCTTCTGGTTGAATACTTTCAGCATGTGTTTCAGCAACACACTACTAGCACTGTCTCCGGCAACATCAAGGCTATGCTGTACATTCACCAGTGTCTGCCTCAGAACTCACAACAGTGGAATTGATTGGCTAATGGATGCATACTTGCCACTCACTGCCTCTGTGGCACATTCAAAAGGCCTCAAAATTGTTATTACAGAGTCCAGGAGGCATCACTGTTCAGTCGTCATAGACATGGAGGCCCCGGGACTGTCATGGCTAGTGTACATGACAAGATATTCTGAGATGGCTTTGTATTGTTCATACATCCTCTCTGCCATATATAAAGTGGGGTTGCACTGGGTGACAACTTCCAGCTTCAAGCGGTGCTGCAGGAGGCAGTTTCGGATCCGCAACTTCCGAAGTTGGTCATGGGCCTTTGCAGAGCATGAAAAGTTAGAACAGACATGGCATGCAACTGTCAGCATTTCCTTTATATCAGGGTGCTGCAGAAACTCCTGCAACACAAGATTTAAACAGTGGGCCATGCATGGAACCTGAACAAAGTCACCATTCGTGATGCATTTCACCACATTTGACCAATTGTCACTTACTATGAACCCAGCTCTCAGGGACAGGGGTTCAGCCACTATCAGCTTCTGTCAGTACCAAGTCAGCATGTTTTCACCAGTGTGTGAACAGGTCACATGCGCATGATGATCGTTGTATGCTGTTGAATTCCTGGAAGATTGCTACACAACAATCCACCTTACTACACTGATTATTCACACTATCAACAGCACAAACAACACCCGGCACCTGCACCCAATGTGCAGTTATACAAAAATATGAACTCCCCGCTGTTTTGCCACTTGTCCACATATCCATACGTAAATGGATGAATGGAGAGGAGGAATGTTGAAGGGCATGTCTTACAGAGTCAGACACAGTATGGTACAACTCGGGGACAGCACGGGTGGAAAAGTATATCCTGGATGGGACTTTCTATTTTGGATGGCAAGTGTTGCAAACCATTGGAACCCAGAATTCTCAATTAAGGAGAAGGGCAAAAGATCAATTGCCAGCATTTCAGCTACAGCAGCATTAAGTTCACGAGATACTGTATGATTGGGTGGGTACTTCAGCTTATGCACAGAAACACTCTGTAACATGGGCTGACTTAAATGTTTTACATGGGGCGTGATGACAAACAATTCTGCTCTGCGAATGGCAGGGGGTGGAAAGTGGATGTGTGATGAAGACGGTTGCACAGGTGATGACAAATCCACAAATAAAGTTATTTTCCCAGATTTACAAACAGGGGTTGATGTACCACTTGCACTAGACATACTACATTCACCACCACCACCACCAAAACTGCTACTCTTACCACCACTGGACAAGATTTCAAAATCATTATGCTCCTCCACCTCATCATGCCTGTAGTAATCCTCTGCTGTTATTTCATACTGCTCACATTTAATTTTCAACATGATCTTACAGTCATGGAAGGGATAAAATGCTCATTATGGTTGATGATGAGGGTGAACAGCCCCTCTGTGGTATTAGCTGCCATCTTGTGCTGGGTCCACAGTACCATGTGCCTATTCTTAAGATGCGTATGCTGTCCTCCTGTGCCCAGATGGCTCCCCTTTTTACCTCACCTCACACGCACATGGCAAACCTGGCAGATTGCAACTGACTCATCATTTGCATCTTGCACAAAAAAATCCCAAGCAAGGGATTGTGATCCCCTACTTTTAACATGTCCCTGATGCTGCTTATTGGGCTCTGTTTTTTTAAGCCCTGAAGTTGGGGGTGTGCTACATGATTTTTCAGGCTGGACACACTTGGACTGCAATGGACCACTACAACTACCTATCTTTATTACTGGGTCATCATTATCATCAACTGAAACTGGTAAATCACAACTTTTTACGTGGAGGGGGTTAATGCAAACAGACCCAGACACAGCCACCTTGAATTTCTTTTTCTCCAGTTCCCAACAGGGGTCACTGACATCATCATCATATTCATCAACATCATCCACATCCACATCTTCTGCTTGGATGCTGGCACGTGGACTACATGTTGCAACCACAGCAACATCAGCACCATCAGATTCATCATCAACACCACCATCACACTGTGAATCACTGCATGGAAAATGCGTGACCTGAACTGCGGTGGAAGAAATGTGACATTGTGTCTTATTGTTACCATGATGATCAGAATCCTCATGTTCAGTTACCAGTGGGATGTTACTGGGGAGTATGACATCATCTACACTGTCACTCACTGCTTTACACTCAACTATATTTTTGGACACGGTCAATTGGTCAGAAGCGGAACTTGAGGCAGCAATACTCATACCACCAGCAACTGCACTAACAGCATCAGCTGGGACAACATCATCTCCAACTATGAGTGAAGCTACTGATTGCACTGTAAAAACATTGAAGGAGAAATACCTTTCCTCACAATGCACTTCTGTGACTGTGTACTACCACGCCCACAGACAATCTTATACTGGCAGCAGTGCCATGGTGAGAAAGAGATTTGCTTGCATGTTTCTTTGTGGGCATTTTGGGGGATTAACAAGAATATTCTAAACAAATTTAGATTTTGGAATGTTCACTCTGGGCCACTGGATGTGAAGCCAAAAATAACAACTGTGGCTTCAACAAGAGATACAGATGCAAAGTCACAAGTTCAACAACACCTTAACTAACCAGCGGTGCTCAAATCACAATACAATTTGGAAAAGAAAACCTTTTGCCATTGGGGGGAAGAGCACTGTGACTGCAGATTACAGTAACAGTACAAAACCAAGATACCACAATGGCAGTACAAAATCACACAGGTGCAGTGGATAGCAGGTTCACACTGCTGCAATTACACTGTGCCACAATAAAAGGTGTATTATGTGATGTCACTCAGCACACACAGTCACTCACACACACACACACTTTGTCTAAGCAAATTGAAAACTTCAGTAAAATACCACATATTTTAAATAACCTGAAATGATGCACTGCTGCATCAGGTCCACAACACCAAAAAAAGTGCAGGGGACGATGGCTTGGAACCCTTTTTCCTAAAGTCAGGCTATGCCCATCTCACTGCCCCAATTCTCACATCTTCAATCTTTCCATTACATCTGCTACTGGTGCCGTCCTGTTGGAAATCAGCACATATCCTCCTTCTGTTTAAATCTGGTGACCCATGCGATGTAAACAACTATAGGCCTATCTCCATATTGCCTATCCTTTCTAAGTTCTAGAAAACTGATCCATATTCAGTTAAATCTCACTTGAAACCTTCTCTCTCATTAACCCAGCTCAATCCGGCTTCTGGGCTAATCATAGCATAATCACTGCACTAGCAAAAGTAACCAATGATTGGATCTCTGCTATAGACGCTAAGAAGGTAACTGGCTGAGTCTTTTGGACCTCAGCAAAGCTTTTGATACTGTTGATCACAAACTATTAGTCAATTGCCTTGCAAAGTTGGATGCCACATACCATACCACCCAGTGGTTCTCTAGCTACCTAACTGGAAGATTCCAAAAGTAAAGGCGGAAGGCTTTTTCTGCTGCCTTGCCAGTTGCAGAGAGTCCCCAAGGATCCATCTTAGGCCATATCTTGTTTTCTTTGTACATTAATGACTTAGATGCTAACATATATGTCAAATCTGCACTTTTTGCAGATGATACTGTGTTGTATACTTCTGGCTCATCGTTATCTGAAGTCAGGGAGTGCTTCAAGCGGACTTCACACAACTGAGCATAATCTAATAAAGGCAAAGCTTCTGCTCAATGCTAAGAAGACTAAAGCGATGATATTCTCCCACAGTGCTGTCACGGCCCCAATACCCTTGCCCAAGACTTCATTGTCCTATGCTAAACAAGCCTCTGGAAGTTGTAACCAAATTTAAATATCTGGGTATCTGGATCATCAATAAATTATCTTTCAATGACCACGTCGAAGATGTCTCTAGAAGGTTAAAAGCAAGGTTAGGTTTCTTCTAAAGAAATAGGCCCTTTCACCTTGAAACTCGAAACAAGCTTATACAGGCCACTTTTCTCCCCTACTCGACTATGGCGATGTAATCTATTCTTCCACCACTCTTGCAAATCTAAGTAAACTGGACATCCTTTATCACCGTGCGTTACGGTTCATTACCAACTCCCTTACCATTCACACCACTGTGACTTATATGCAGCTGTTGGTTGGACATCCCTTAGTAGTAGGCGCCTGCTCCATGCTGGGCTATGGACTCTTAAACTGCTCCTGCAGAAATTGCCAAGCTATCTCTTTCCCTTATTAGTATCTCACATAGTGCATACTCGTTAAGAAAATCTGACTTTATTATGCTTAACATACCAAGGACGCGGACTTCCTTTGATAAACGTGCTATTGCATATGCCCTTCCCTCCATTTGGAACCAATTACAAACCGTACTGAAACTAACTAGCACAGTTTCAATAAACTTCTACAAATCGCTAAGTTCAGCCAAAATAAAAGACACCTGTAACTGTCATTAAGTCTCTTCCTTCCCCATGTGTGCCATATTTATCCACTGGTAAGGTATAATTGCTTTGTCATATTAACTGCTTTCCCTTCCCCTTCTACTCCTGGATTTATCCATGCTTACGCTCCACTGCTACTCTATCAAATCACTCCTCCCCCCATATCAGTAGTAGTCTGTTGTTTGTTCTGGCTTCCAAAATATATGTATTGCACACACCAGTCATCATGTTTCATTTATCAGTATGCAACCTGTAAGTCGATTCCCTGTCTCATATTAATGTTTACCACCTGCGGTCACCCTATGTGGTACCCTTGTATGTATATCCAGCCAGTATCATGTAACGTGCATTTCATGTATATACTAGTTATTACCTATGTTTGTACTTTAAGTGTTTATGTCCAGGACCTCCTTGTGAATGAGCTTGCTCAATGGAGTTTTCCTGCAATAAACTTGAACTTGAACTCTAAAACTTTTCCATGAACTCCATTACCAACAAGAGTCCTTAATCTCTTTAGAATTTTGAAGCACAGTCTCCTCTTCCAGAGAGTTCTTGCATGACTGTTATTTAAACTGCTGGTTTCCTACAAACATCTATGAGCGAGGTGAGATTCCATTCCTCCCAATTTCCTTCAATCATCTTTAAGTGTCTCTGCACTTCCCATTCATGTCAGAATCACCTGTGGACTATACACAACTCATGCTCCACTGGCGTAATAAGTTTATAAATTCAAAACACAAATCACACTCCACTGAGCATAGTAAGTTTTATAAATTCATGATAAATTAAAATTTCCCAACCCTATGCAACCATAGAATACCTTTATTCGGGTTGTGAGAGCTTTACACAATCACTCAGGTTTTGATACTGCAGCACTCACTCCCAACAGAGACCAGAGCAACCGATATTCCATTCAATACCTCTGCTGCAACAATTATTGTGCTAAAACATTCTCAATGGCAAAACTCTTGCTCCATCGATATCCATCAGCACAGTTCTAAAGATGTATCTAAAATATTTTACCAGCATTCTAGCATTTGTTCTACTCCACAGTACCTTTATGGACACTTTGACTCAAATTTTAAAGCCGCAGATATGCATACATAAAATAATGCCTGCTCTTACTTCTTTTTCAAAGATTCCTTTCACAATTTCCAAAGGAGAAAAAAAAGAAAAGACTCCAGCCACTAGTAGCAACATAACAAAGTAAGAAGCACCATTCTTTTTTAAATGTATTTAACACAGAGCTCTGGTGCGATATGAAAAGTCGAGCAGCAGTTTAATTAACATACAGCACATCAGTCCAAACACTGCTCATTTTAGGTTCTCAGAGCTCAGCAAAATTAAAAATTCCTTGCAAAGGATGCCAAAGTCTAAAATAACATAAGTTTTATTCAGCATAAGTGAGTTTTAGCAGAATAAAAACTTACAAAATGCTCTGTTAAATGTACCGTTAAACACTCAGCTGTGAGGAACGGAGCAGCATCATGGCCATCTTGCCACTCCACTCCTCCCCCAAAACATTTTGTGACTAGGGTTATCTGGGTGTTTCATCCCTTGTTCTGTGTACCATCGGAAGGGGAGGTAGTGGTAGGGGATACTTCCCCCATGCTTACATTATCTATATATACCATCCACAGAGGAGTTTCTTCAGAGGTAAGGGTAGAAGGGGCACCAGGGTGCAGTTGCACAGTTGATCCCCAAGTTTCATGCTAAAAAAATCCTTTGACAAGTCTGCACAGGTCACCCATCTATTGGCTGTTGGGGGAAGGCTGAGTCACTGTTTTCAGAAATGGTAAAAAATGACCACAGACAAGTGAGTTCTGGAAGTAGTGAGACAGGGACTGTTCCTGCAGTTCAAAAAATTTCAAAGACTGCAGAATCACAAAGGCTTTCACTGTCACACTCCAGCAGAAAGAAACAGAAAGATACCTTCCTCATTATGGGGAAACATAGAAACACAGAGGTTGACGGCAGATAAGGACCGCAAGGCTCATCCAGTCTGCCCATTTTCTACCTTATGAATGTGCCACTGAAAGGGACTTTACTCGAAATACTTTCTGTCCCACAAGAGAAAGAGGAAGTAGCAACCCATTTTAGACCTGAGATATGTGAGCAAACATTTAAAAAGGAAAAATTCAAGATAATCACACTGGGCTCAGTGACTCCATCACTGCAAAAAGGAGACTAGCTGGGGTCACTGGATCTGAAGGATGCCTACTTTTACATACTGGTAAGTCCCAGTCACAAAGAGTACCTCAGATTCAGGACAGGGAATTGCCATTACCAATTCAGAGCCCTTCTCTCTGACCTATCCTCAGCATCAAGAGTGTTCACAAGTGCCTAGTCATAGTGGCAGCGAATTTGCTGAGGCAGGGAGATAGTTTTCCTACCTGGACAACTGGCTAGTCTCAGAAAATTACACCAGGAGGTCAAGTCCTCCCTATTTCTGACACATGACATCCTGTAGGACAGAGGCTTCCTCATAAATGTACAAAGGTTACAAACAGACTCTTTTCAGGTTTTAGACTTTATAGGTGTAAACTGGATACCCTGGAGAAAGCATTCCTTCCCAAGCCAGGGTAGCAAATCTGATTGAACGCAAAATCCTTCCAGGCAGGTCAGCCCAAACCTGCAAGGAGTTCCTGTGCTGCCTGGGGCACATCGCATCATCCACCACAGTGGTGCCAGGTTCAAAATAGAAATATCCAATACCACCTGAAGGAACAATTGGTCCCAGAGGTGGGAACCACTTTCAAACCAGTGCCTGTCACAAAGTCTCTGCTAAGGATGCTAGAATGGTGGAAGGAGGAATGCAACCTCAGAGAGGGGGTTCCCTTCCTTCAGCAATTACCTATGGCCATACTCTCAACAGATGCCTCTCTCCTTGGCTGGGATGCCCACCTGGAGGAGCTCACTGTAAGTGGTTTGTGGAGTGCACTGGTGGATCAGGAGGACTTAAATCTCTTTGAGTTCAGAGCTGTGTACCTGTCAATGCGGCCTTTTCCCTCCCACATCAGAAGTTAATCTGTTCAGATTGGGACAGATGACACTACAGCGATGAGCTACATAGACAAATAGGGAAGAACAAGATCTTCAAAACTGTGCACACAAAAGCAATAAAGATCTGAAACTTAGCATACTCTCAGGGGTTCAGCTTTCAGCAGTACATCTGCCTGAGAAGGAGAAAGTGCTGACAGATTCCCTGAGCAGAATTAACCAGAGAAATCATGTATGGACAGTGAACCAGCAGGTGCTAGTTGCAGTGTTTAGAAAGTGGGTACACCATAAATAGACCTGTTTGCTTCTTGGGAGAACAACCAGCAACCACTGTTTTGTTGCAGACCCCATCAGTGAGTACAGTCTCAGCAGATGATCTAGTCCTCAACTGGTTAGGGAAGTTTCTTTATGCCTTCCAACCTTCCCACTTTTGCTGAGAGTACTTATAAAACAGAGAACAGAGACAGCAGCAATTATTCCTGTAGCTCCAGACTAGGCCATGCAGATTTGGTACTCCCTGCTCCTGTTTCACTCTCCACCACATATCCTATCAACCTAGCCCTGAAGTATAATCTTCTGACATTGTCTCAGGGCAGGATAACATTCCCAGATCCAAGAACTCTGACTCAGAGCATGGTTCTTGCTGAGCTAGAGTTCTCTGGATTACATATTTTGAGATGGTTATGGAAGTGCTTAAGGTTTCTAAGAAACCAGCAGCTAGGAAAACCCACACCTCAAAGTGGAACAAATTTTCCCTTTGGTGTTCCCATAGACAACTCAACCCAGTGTGAGCAAGTCTAGCTACAATCCTGGACTACCTAGTCCGTCTCCAGTCTTTGGGCCTCATGCCTTCAACCTAAAGGTTCATTTGGCAGCAGTGTCAGCTTATGCCTCAGCTGGCAAGGACATGTCAGTTGCCTCACAGCCCATTTTCAAAAAGTTCTTCAAAGGCCTTTATCATCTGTACCCTCCAGAAAGGATCCTGTCACCTTATGGGACCTGAATCTATGCATTGCCCAGCTGATGGAAGCTCTGTTCAAGTCCATAGCAACTGCTTCTTGCACTATGTCACCTGGAAAGCATTTTCTCTAGTGGCACTGACATCTGCTAAGACGGTGAGTAAGCTACAAGCCCTCTGCACAGATTTAAACTATATCATATTTCACAGGGACAAGGTAGTCCTAAGGACTAGAAAATTCCTCCTTAAAGTGATGTCTGAATTTCATCTGAATGTCTCAGTTGCACTTCAGTTTCTTTATAGCAAAATCCAGCTCAAGAGAAAAAGCTCCACAGTCTGGATGTTAAGGAGCTCTAAATTACTACTTGGATTACACAAAGAATGTAAGGTGCACAAATTCCCAGTTATTTGTCACCTATGGTGAAGTGGGAAAGGTAAATCAGCATCCAAGAGAACAATCTCTTACTGGATATTTTCCTGCATATAGCTCTGTTTATAAAGCTTGCAATTTGTCACCTGATGCCCATAGGGCTCATTCTGAAAGAGCACATCTGCCTCTGTAGCAGTATCAAGAGGTTTTTCCTGCAGGAAATTTCTAAAACATCTACCTGGAAAATGGCACACACCTTCACAAAGCACTGCTGTCTGGACATACAGTCCAGAAGAGATATCAGTTTTTCACCTAGCCTCCAAGATATTGCTATGGAATCTGCAGTTGTTAAGCATTAATTAGGGATTCGGGGTTGAAGAACAAAATGACCATAGCAATGCAGTTTCAAAGGGATCCCCGAATCATCACAGTGTTTCAGATGTAAATTAGATAAACATGTTCTCCAGTCTAGATACTGGAAATAACCCACCTGGTGGTGGGACACAATCTCAATGGGTCTTGACCTTCCTTTGTCTAAATCCAAGAAACCTAACTATGTTTAACAATCCCTAATCCCTACCTCCCCCCCTTCCAGAACCTGGAAAAAGTGTCACACAGGAATCAATTCTTTTGTTTGCTTGATCATTACTTGTTGCAGTGCCTTTACAATTGATACTCAGTGATCTAATCTGTTTTAATGTTTCATAATATTTTAAACTTATTTTGCCACGTTGAAAAAGTTTTACAAACTTTTTTAAAATACTTTTTGATGTGTTCTTGGTGGCCATTTAGCAACTTTAGTGATCACTGCTCACCTAGCTTTAGAAATAAATCTGATGTTAGAATGCGGGGGTAAGTGTGACCACACAAAATAATTTGAACTGCATTCTAGCTTCTCAAATTTGCAAAAAAAAATTCTAAAGCTCCTGAGTGTCTAGAAAGAATGATGCAGTTGTTAAATATAGTGAGGGATCCCTTTGGATTAAACAATATTACTATACTGAGCAGGGGTCAATTTTAACATTGTTTTATTAGTCCAGTTCTAGTGCAGCTAACCCTCTACTTGTCCATCTTGACTAGTGCAGGTTTTTCATGGCTGTTAATGAAGTTGAAAAAGTCCCTACTTTAGCAGGCTGTAGTCCTTTTGCTAATCTCCCTCAGTGTTCCAGGTGTCCTGGTGTGATTAACAGCTCATTAACAGCTGCAATTATATGGCAGCTCAAAAGGGGGATACAAGGAAAGAATCAATGTAAGTCATTATCACTCAGTTGTTAGGACATTCAGCTATAGTGCATGCTGTGAATGTGATCAAGAGTAGAGTGCTGTTCAAGTCACTAGCTCCCAGTTTTCTGAAATTGTCTTTGTGAGATTGCCACATTATTAAGACCAGTGTGACTCATTTCTCAACATGTTAAGTGTCTGCATCCAACATGTTAATGACAAATGCTAAGAGGTATATAGGGTCTGCTCTGCAGGTGGTGGGTTTATCCCAGCTGCACCATAGCTTCTGCCTCTCACCTCCCATCACCATAGCTGCTGCCTCTCACCTCCCAATCTCTCAACTCTATACATTCCTGAACACCACTTCAAACCTGACCATCCATAAACACACAGCAGCCATTACTGGCAAGTGTAGGGTCCAAAGCTCTTCTTAATGGACCACGCCAGTCAATGCCATCCATGCAGTACCCCCGTATCCACCCAGTTTGTCATTTCATCCTATAGGCAATGCTTTGGAGCACAGAAACATAGAAGTTGATGGCAGATAGGGAGCAAGACCCATCCAGTCTACCCATTTCTTTTTCTACCTTATAAATGTGCCATCGACCTTTGCTCTGCCAATGGCCTATCTATTCATACTCATCTGTATTGCGCCCTTATGCCTGTCCCATGTCTGTTTGAAGCCCTGCACTGTATTTATATCCACCACTTCCTGAAGTAGGCCGTTCCATGCATCCGCCTCCCTTTCTGTGAAAAAGAACTTCCTCGCATTACCACTTAATCAGCCTCCCTCTAATCTCATGCTGTATCTCTTCTCCTGCTATTTTCTTATACTGAAACATGTTAGACTCTTTCACCTTGTTAATACCCTTAAGGCATTTGAATGTTTTGATCATATCACCTCTCTCCCTCCTTTGCTCTAGGGTATCCATATTGAGCTCCGTTAATCTGTCCACATATGTTTTCTGATGCAGTCTCTGCACCATTTTGGTTGCCCTTCTCTGGACTGCCTCAATTTGGTTAATGTCCTTGTGAAGGTGTGGCCACCAGTACTGCACACAGTACTCCAGATGGGGCCTAACAAGTGTCTTGTAAAGAGGGGTTATTACCTCGCTCTTATGACAGATGAGTATGAATAGATACCCCTACTAATCCACCCCAACATCCCACTAGCCTTACTCATTGCTTTAGTGGTCTGCTTGGATGATTTCAGGTCATCGGTGATGATGATGATGCCCAAGTCTCTTTCTTCCCTTGTAATTGTCAGTAACTCACCTCCCAGCCTATAGGTGGCTTCAGGGTTTCTCTTCCCTATGTGCATGATCTTGCACTTCTTTGCATTAAACCCCAGTTACCACTCTTCTGACCATTTTGCTAGTTTATCCATATCTCTTCTAATTCTGCCTACTCCATCTGTATCATCTACTCTGTTGCAGATCTTGGTGTCATCTGCAAACAGACAAATCTTACCCTTCAGTCCATCTGCAATGTCACTGATGAAGTTATTGAAGAGGACTGACTCAAGAACTGATCCCTGAGCTACCCCACTTATGACTTGTATCTCTTCTGACTGTATACCTTTTACCACCACTCTGTTTTCTGCCCGTCAACCAGTTTGCCACCCAGTTGACCAAGTTCCACCCACCCTGAGCCTACAGTTATTAATCAGTCTTCTATGTGGAACAGTATCACTAAGCTTTGCTGAAGTCAAAGTAGGCGACATCAACTGCTCCCCCTGGTCCTCCACTTGGGTTACCCAGTCAAAGAAATCTATGAGATTAGTTTGACAGGACATTCCTTTAGTAAACCCATGCTGTCTTGGATCTGTGCTCTTATGGATTCCAGGTGTTGCACTTTCCTTTCTTTAAGAGTGCCTCCATAATCTTGCCCACTATTGAGGTAAGACTGACTGGTCTGTAATTCCTGCCTCTTCCTTGCTACCACTCTTGTGGAGCGGGATCACATGAGCCCTTCTCTAATCTTCTGGGACCTCTCCTGTGCTCAGAGACTCATTAAACAGTTCTGATAATGGCTCTGCTAGTTCCACCCTTAGCTCGTTTAGTACCTTGGTATGTATGCCATCAGGTCCCATTGCCTTGTCCACCCTGAGCTTATCGAGCTCTTGTAGGACCCTTTCTTTTGTGAAGGGACTAGTGCACACTTCCCTTCTCCCTGTGTCCATCATGCTGAGCTGTGGGCCCTGCCCTTCCTTCTCTTCAGTAAATACTGAGCAGAAGTATATATTGAGGATAGACGCTTTTACATCGTCCTCCTCCTCACACACACCATTATCTCCTTTGAGCTTAGCAATACCCCCTCTGGACTTTCTCCTTTCACTAATGTATCTACAGAAAGTCTTGTCACCTTCTTTTACTGTTTGTGCTAGTGTTTCCTCAGTTTGGGCCTTTGCCTGCCTTACTGCCTTGGCTGCTTCCCTTAGGGTAGTTTGGTATGCCTCCCTGTCTTCATCCTGCTGTGTTCCTTTATATTTCCTGAAGGCCAGCCTTTTGGCTCTGACCTTTTCTGCTGCTGTTTTTGAGAACCAAAGTAGTTTCCTTGTTCTTTTGCACTTCCTTTTCTCTCTAACACAATAGGATGTTGCTTCAAGTATTGCATCCTTAATGCTTGCCACTTTGCCTGTACTCCCTCACCTGTATTTATTTTTGCCAGGGATAGCTTAACTCTGTTGGCCATCTTATCAAAGTCAAGATGCATGGTACAGAAAAAAGCCTTAGTAAAATATATAATTTCAAAGGAAAATAGGCATTCCTGGGTGCTTAGATCATCCTATATAGAAAGAGAGGTAGTATCATGTCATGCCTGTGTACTGTTTCCCTGGGCTGAAGAAAGGACAAGGTTTGAAAAATCTGTTATTGTTACAGCAGAGCATGTTAAATCGATAATTTTGTGCCTGGTATATTTAAAAGAAATATCAAAGTTTTCTATATCAAGCCCTATATTTGTATACTGTAGCACCCTCCTGGGGCTGCTTGGTTGAACATTTGCTATTATGATATCCTCTGGTTTGGTGAAGGGGTGCAGAAGGAGAAGCAGGGGCCATGGTACAAAACAATGGGGTGCACACTCGAGTGATTGCACTGCAATCTTTTTTGCTGGAGCATGAAGCAATGTGAGTCAGATTGGTCGGATGCATGGCAGTTGGGGTTTAATGCCAAAAGTGAAAGGTATTGCGCCGGACCCAATAACCAGGAGGAACTATCAGTTGGAAGTACAGCTGGAATCCACAGAGGAGGTGCTTATAATAGGAAGTATGAACAACTCAGCACAGTGCAGGAAGGCAGCAGCAAAGCCAACAGAATGCTGGGGTGTAAAGAGAGGAATCTACTCCAGAAATAGGGGGTGATCCTCCTATGCAGGTCACTGGTCAGGCTGCACCTGGAATACTGCGTGCAGTACTGACACCCATTTCTGAATAAGAACATCAGATTCCTGGAGGTGTACAGCGGAGGGAGACAAAGATGATCCAGGGATTAGAGGTATACTCCTATGAGGAGAGTCTGTGCAAGCTGAACCTGTATTCCTGGAGGAGGAGGAGGGGATGGGGAACATGATTAAAACCTTTAAAAACTTAAAGGGATAAACAAGACTAGTACAAAGGGATTTTCCAGATTAGAAGGAGGATCACAAGGTGCCAACTGAGATTGGAGAGAGAAGATTCAGAAGGAAGTAAGGAGACATTATTTCTCAAAGGGTGGTGGATAAGTGGAATACTCTGCCTGATGAGGTTGTAGCCTGTAGCACATTAGACGGTTTTAAGAGGGATGGGACAAAGTGTGTGGGGGTAATTATGAAAGGGGAGGGGTGGGTGGGGCAGTTGCAAACTGAGGGCTAGCTGCACAATCAAGCAGACTCAATAGACCATGAGGCCTGTTTCTGCTGGTATTTTCATGTGTTTGTATGTTCATAACATGGGAGCAGAATAAATATGCAATAATGCTTTTTTCCTGTATAAGTGATCATTATTACTGTGGGCTAGTGCAGCCATCTGCGAGCTAGTACAATTTTGAATCAACTTGTCCTGCTGGTTAGTGCAAAAAAGGTTACGGTTGGCCCTGATATTGAGTGTGTTTTTTCTTCACTGTTATTAAAATTGTTCTTGTGTTTTATTTTTAATTAGAATAACTTTAATATTTTTTCAAATTGGGTCTTAGGATTCCTAGCCTCCTCAACTCAAAGATCAAGGGTTGCAATGCTAGGGCACTTCTGACCAATACAGTAGAGTGAGCACCTTTGAAAAACATTAAAAGTTCTGGGGCAGCATTTCTTTTTTTTTGTGTGTTCTTTGTTTATGCCCTACATGCTCAAGGCACAACCACTCCTTCAAGCCACCAAGGACTCCCACACCTCCAGTTCCACCCCAAGTCTCCTTACCTCATATAGCAGCCATCAGGGTAATCCAGTGTATCCCTTTGCTGGACGGGGTCCCTCTCTTCTGAGGAAGGCACCCAGAGGGGTCCAGCACACTCTTAATTGGCCCTTGCTGCTGAAGTGGACATGACTTGCAGGAGGTCTGGAGGAGGTGCGGCAGTCTGACCACCATCATCTGGCCGAGCCCTGAGCAATTTTCTGTTTTTTCCTTGGTCCCACAGCTAATACCATCCTCTTGCAATGCTCCCGGTCTGCACGGGGGCTGCTGCAAGTGCGGGCACCAAGTACCCACCCAGGAGAGAGCAGTCCAATGGACACTCAGTCCTCATCCTACCCTGCCAGCCCACAGCAACCCGAGTCCGTTTCCAAACTCAGGTCGCCGGCATGATGCGATGTGTGGCATCCAGCTCCTCAACCCTCTACGCCACTGGGCTGGCCCGGAGCAGCATTTATAATGTAGAGAAGTTGCATAAGTTGTACTGGCTGTTCTAATAGGAAGAAAAGTTGTTACTATGGTGAGTAATTTTTCATTTTGTAGCAAGATGCAAGTTATGTGGCAAGACCCACAGATTTCCAGGAACCTTGGTGAGATGGAATATGTAGGCAATATGACATTACAGGGTGTAAAGTGTGTTGTGCCAGCATGACGTTCACTTCAAAGTGTTTTATGGCATTTCTAAAATGGGTAAACTAAGAAAGTAAAGAAAAGCCAACTTTCTTTTTATTAAAAACAGGTGTTTCTTCGTTTTTTTCACTTTATGTTTTATTGAAATTCAGTATATAAGAAGCACACATCTTATACAATAGAAAACTATCCTCCATGTAAGGCATAAATGTCACTTAACAAAACACAGTATTTAGGGTAAACATATTGGAGAAGCCTTATATACATGTATTGATAAAATATAAACCTAGACAGGATGTAAGTGGAGAACAGAAGGGCTACAATCAATAGGGTATTATAGGATCAGAAATAGCAACCATGTATGAAATACATGCTAGGGCAGGCTATGGCAAGGCATTCAGTAAATTGCAAAAAGTGATAAATGTGGTAATATGAACAGTGTTCAGTAATGGAGAGGTGAACATAAGAGAAAAGTGTGCAAGGAAAGAAAGAAGAGAGAAAAAAGCAAGGAAGAAGGGAAGGAGAGAGGAGAAAACAGGAAGAAGGGTAAAAGAGGAGAAATCTGTGCACAAAGTTTCGAGAAAACCTAATCTGAGCACAAAATAGGTGTTTCTTTGTTGAAAGTAACTAGTAGAAAGTAATCCCTCCCCAGCTGTCAAGCATTTGCCTATCTGCACATTCAGTACATGAAAAGTTTATCATGAAATGCAGGAATTGAAACTCCTGCAGAATTCCACTAGCTGAATACTTACCTCTCCACACAACACACACAACAGAAGGCATCAGTAAGGCCAGCGATTAGTTGTGTCTGAGCCACAGCAAGCAGAACAGGTGTCTCTAGTAGGTGAGGTCTGAAAGAGACAATGGTCAGAAAAAAAGCTCCAAACAATAAAACTGCAATTAATAAATTTGAGTATGTAGGTAAGAAGTGGAAAATAATATTTACTCTTTGTTCTTTTTTTATTTCAAGGAAGTTTAATGTTTAAGTCCTAGGAGATCTTTTTAGTGTGTAAAGGTGGCAGTCATGTTTGTATTGGCAATCAGGACAGAAAGGCATATATATTGTTAATGTGCGTTGTTTTAAATGCCAGCACTTTTATACCTGTGCATTGCGCTTTCTCAGTGCACAGGTCTGGAATCAGTATTTCCCGTACTCATTTTACAATAGCTAATACTGCTGATATGAGGCTCTGTCTTAGTGCTACAGCATAAAATATCAATAAAGTAATTGGAACACCTTGTACTTAAGTTTGTATGCAATATTGTAGATATTCCCTTCAGTTAAGGGCTGAAACTAAGTGTGAGTTTTGTGATATGACTTTATTTTTCAGGAATATTACAAAAGGAGGTCTGTGATAGTTGTATTCTTTGTCAAGAAAAAATATGAAGCAGCAGAAAATAAAGGGTGGTTGCAGTCACACGACACATCCAAGCAAGTGACAATTAATATTCAACCCTGATGTGCCTATTTAATTGTTTCTAAAAGAAATAAAATAAATGTTCCCGTCATAACATGCCTGTCTTTTGTTTTACCTTGTTTGAACTGAGGAATACAGTCATAAACACCACTATCTGTCCATCATGGAAATGAACTTAGCTGAGTATGACCAAGATACCTGCTGAGTACTCTAGGGTAGAGGCTCCTTTAGGTCAGCAGAGTTCTTGGGTGCACTCAATGCCTAGCTCTGGACACACTTTTCTATTGAGTACAACTTTCAATGTTACTAGAGCAAATTGTGTGTATCTTACAACCTCCTCCTTACAGTACGGGGATGCTGCTGTTCACCAGCATGAGCTAGTGTGGGGACTGATGCTCTGTCATAATTCTCCAATAATATAAATGGGGGAGGAGCTTTAGGACAGCTAAAATAGGATGTCCTCATGGTGCTCGTGAATGCTGGGCTCCTTCCTTGTGCCAGTGGTTTTAGACTTCAACATATGGTGCCCTCATCTGGAAGGTGACCTCATGGGTCTCACGTGGGAGACAGATAGGGGTACCACTGATAGAGATGCTAGTCTGGAAGCAAGGGCACTGCCAGTAGAAAGTTGGTGGTACTGCAGTAACCTTTGGCACCATGGGTGGCATCTGGAGTGCCTAGAGGTGAGGGCACTGCCTAGTGCTTACTATATTGCTTTCATCTTACAACAGCAGGTAGAGATGGTACCCAGGGTTTGGCCTGTGTGGTGACTGGCTGCAGAATACAGGCCAGAAGCACTGGAGGCACCAGAGGAGGCTCTCACCAAAATCCTTGGGCAGAATTGGGTACCATCTACCCTCAGGGCTCCAAGAGTGACCACATTTGAGGATACTTCAAGGCTTTGAAGGTGTAATGGGTAGTAACAGGAAAAGACCAGGTGGCCACCAGAGTAACTTCAGGCCCCTGAGACAGGTCTTGAGGACTAGGGATCTAAGGGTGATGTTGTGGCTGCTGCCATTATGTATAAAGCATACAGTAGGTAACCACTGGGAGAGTGTGAGAACTCCAGGGGTTTCCCTAAAGGAAACAATATGATGTCTGGCTGGTCTATAGTGGAGGGCAGGCAGTTCCTGCCTATCCATCTTCTCCCAATCAGGTACCCAAAGTACCTGTAGACCCCATTGTTTCATCCCTGGTGGGTATACTTGCAGGTTGTTTATTATAATCACATCATTTAGTAGTTTGTCAGGCATCAGGAGCTCACTAACTGCCCTTGTCTTTCAGTGGTGAAGTTAATGGGGATGGGTATTTTGACCCATTGTTTTACTTTAATGAGAGGAATAACTGTGACCCCCTCTAACTGTTTTGTGATCCCCAGTTGTTCATAGTCCAATGCCCCAGTCCACACCCATTTCCATCTACCATTGGTATCCAGATGAAGGTTTGACAGTTTGGTGACAAGAACGATACATAAAAAATTCTTGCATTTCTTAACATTAAGGCTCTGCACATGTTTTGAAAGCTATGTTTCCATAGCAGCCATAATAGTATTTAAGTTGGCGGGGAAGTAGAATGCTGCCCTTCATAACAGAGATGTCTAGGCGGCTTGCTAATAAAGCAAGCACTCAAAATCTAATTTGTTTTCATATATCTTTCTATGGAAAGAAACTAGATGACTTATTGAATCCAAGAAAACTCAAGAGATAGAAATGATATCAAACAGGGAAAGGAAGAACAAAAACCTGCGTACAGTAGCAAAATGAAGGACAACGTGCATGAGGGTTAACATAAACAGTACTGTATTGCAAAATGAAACTGTGACTTTATTCTTTCTATTAATTTCATTAGATAACAGTGAAAGTTAATGTTGGAAGTTAATGGCCAAAAATACTACAAAAACGGATATTGATGAGGTTGCTTTAATACTGGTGACAATAAAGAGGAAAGATATAGGAGTACATAGGGTTTCCTTTGCTTGAGAACTCCCAACACATTCGGGTGGAAATCTCTAGACAGAAAAATAGATTCTGTCATCCTCTTAATTGAAGAGGTATGACTGAGGTCCTTTTCTGTACATAATAAGTAGTCCTTAGCTTTGAGGGATTGTGACCCAGGCCTTGCCTCCATGTTTCTTCACAAGGATTCTCCCTTTTCTCCATGCTGAAGGTCAAATTATTAACTATATTATCTGCTGAGGTTGGAACTGGATAATGATCCTACATTCTTTCACTTTCATTTCATTTTATTATTCACCGGTAAAAGAATACTGAGTAAGATTGTCTCATTCCAAATGCATGCAGCATATAAAACATAAAACAAGTTAAAACAAATAGATTGACAACTAGGCACAATTACAATGGGCTTACTCACTTAAAGTGCAGCTGACGCCTTCCGGAGAACTTTAACAAAACCTAATATTTAGACACTGTCCAGCTTGTATTTCACATTTGTTCTGTATTTCTCCTCCCCATTATTTATTACTGAGGTCAGCTGAATGAAAACAGGATATTTACTCCTGAACAGTTTATCTATTTCTTCTGCCTTCTCCCTACCTGAGGTCATAAGGCACTGCTTGTGACATCACCGTTACTCCTTGGCAACAGACTATAATGTTACAACACAGGATTATGATTTGAAGTAGAGTAAGCTAATGAGGCAGATGAACTCTAAGGATAAAGATCATGTATTCATGCAAATTTCCTCAGTAATAAATAATCAGGAGGAGAAATCTATAGAATATACATAAAATGCAGGCTGAATTGTATCTAGTTTATATATTTTCAAAGTTTTCTTTGAGGCGTCAGCAGCTCTTTAACCTAGTAACAGCTGCTTCTAATCCCAGGAATCCATCACTATAGTTTTACATCGAAATCAGTCCACTAAATTGAAGTGCCCTGAAAATAGAATTTGTGGATTTTGGGATCTTAGAACTAAGTTTAAACTCTGCACTGTGGTCACTCTCCTCCAACAGTCAGATATGTTTCTTTGCTTGAGAGAGCAACTGCCCGAAGGATCACTCCATTATCCTCTATTTCTTCCCCCGATCTCTACCTCTATAGGTCCCTAAGAAATGCTTGTACAAAGGCTATGAGAGACAGGAAGGCTCATTACTTCAAAGCGACCCTACAACAAAATCTCAGCTCCCATTCCAAATTCTGGCAGACTCTTCATTCCTCTTTAACCCTCAAGCCCCTCCTACCCTGTTGGTTGATAGCTCACCTATCTCGGAACTCTCCTCCATTGCCACAATACTCAACTCCTTCTTCACTACTGTGCCCTCCTCTCAAACCCAATAAATGTCCCTCTGCCCTCCTCTACCCCCTCCTTATCTGAAGGCTTTCGCTTCACACCTGTTTCTGAGCAAGAAGTTCTCCATGCCTGCCTTCCGCTCAGTCGTCACAAATCCAGCCTGGATGGCCTTGGCCCTCCACATTCTCTGGATCTCTGCCCCTGCTATAGCTCTTCTACTCTCCTACTTGCTGAACCTCTCCTTCACTCTTTGTACTGTCCCTTAGGTTTGGAAAGTTGCCAGGGTACTACCCCTTCACAAAGGGGCGATCCCTCAATTCCTGGCAATTATAGACCTGTATTCCTTCTCCCGTCCCTGGCTAAATTGCAGGAGTCTGTCATCTTCTCTAGACTTTCTGACTTCCTTAGCTCCTCTGACTTCCTCTCTCTGTTCCAATCTGGTGTCAGGAAAAAACACTCTGCCATTACTTCCCTTATCCATGTCACCAACACTATTCTTACAGGCATGGACATTGGACACATCAGTGCTGCTATCTTTATTAACCTAGCCAAAATGTTTAACTCTGTGTCTAAACCTCTTCTTCTGTCTAAACTCCTCTGCTGGTCTTTCTACACATGCTGTGGACTGGTTTAGATCTATCTTATGGGCTGTATGCAAAGTGTTCAAGTAGGTGATGCCCTGTCCACCTACTTCCCATTAAAGCAGGTGTGCCTCAAGGCTCAATCCCGGGCCCTGTACTTTTCTTGATTTTTCTGCATGACCTTCCATCTGTCTGTGTCTCTTCCCATGTCATTTGTGCACTGATGACACAATCCTCTGTGGTCCCTCTATTCCTGAGGTAGAATCTCAGCTTTAGAATGATTTCATGCGGGTTTTTCACTGGTTCCAGGCAATTCAGCTTAAGGTAAACACCAAGAAAATTGTATCCATGACATTTGGTACCGATCAAAGCTAGCCAAACTTTCCCTCTCCCTCCTTTTCTACCCTTGATGGCACATCTTTTGATGTAATCCTCATTCCTTGCCTTCTAGTATCTCAGCATCTGGCTGGACAGTTGTCTGAATTCTCTTACTTACACTGACTACACCACACCAGTCTCCGACCCAAGCTAGGAGTCATGTATAGGAACAAAACTCCCTCTCTTCGGTTGTTTGCCAAGAGCTGCTTGCAGAATGATCCTCACTGTTTTTAATTATGCTGATGTGATATTCGGTTCCACGCACCTCTGATCACTCTCTAGACTAGACTCTCTCTTTAACACTTTTTGCTGCTTTGCCTCCAGTGCTCCTCCCCTGCAAACACCACTGTTCCCTCTACTTCTCCTCTCTCCTTCTTGACTTACAGTACGTCATCTGCACCACACCACCATCCTCATTTCAAAATTCTGGTTTGGATCTCTCCTCCTACCACTCTCACTCCTCTCCCCTCAATCCCTCCTCTTATCAGCTGTGCTCCAGAGACCCTAAAACTTCTCTCTTCCCCATGCTCACTCCAGTTCAGGGTAAGCAGCCTTCTCCTACCATCTCCCCTCCCTCTGGAACTCTCGTCAAAGCTCCCTTTGCCTATCTCCTTCCCTGCACTGTTTAAAACATATTCTTTCCCAGTCCCTCCCTTCCTCTTGCTCCTGTTCTTCCTCCCAGCAGCTGGGTGATGCTTTCCCCTTCCACCCCTACTTGACTTGCCTCCTTTTGCACTCTACTGTTCCTCTCTCCTCTGATTCCTATTGCCTGCAGTAATTTTCACCTCTTCCCTCATGATTCTTTCCCCTCCTGCCTGCCTTACCACAGTTTCTTCCTCATGGCTTCCTACTTATTGCTAAATGGTTGTACAATTACCTTGCATTATACCAGTCCATCATTATTATTATTTAATTACATTGTATTTTTTTATTGCTTGTACAGTATGCCATATTTATAATGTAATCAATCTGTTTATCTGTGCAACCCCTTCCCCATCCCGGGTTGCACCTGGAAATTAGATTCAGTTTAGTGTGCCTCCTGGTTACCAAATTTTAAATAAAATAAATAAATAAATAAATATGGCCTCCAGAATGGTTTAATGATTTAATTTCTGTTATAATATTTAGTTTTAGTTTTAGCAGTAGAGTTCGGTTCCAATACAGAGGGACTGAACCACTCTTGCTGACAAATATATTGAATTGATAACAATTCCTCAGACCAATTCTTAAAATTATTAGCTTTAAGGTAAAAATGATTGTGGTTCATTTTCTGAGAAACGGACTGGAAAACTCCTTGTTATAGCCCTTTATAATATTTTGGGCTCTGTCACAACTTATTTTGACTGTTTTGGGAAGTGATTAAAAATGATCATCCATCAGCGTTTGGCATGACTGACAGGCCAGGAAGTAAAGAACAAGACCACAGTCTTTAAAAATTATATCTAGTGTTTCCAACTGCTGGGAAGGGCAGACTGTCATGAGCCTTATTTAAGGTGATTGGGTCCAGACCACGATTTTATAAATTGTGAGCTCTGTAAAACATTTACTGTAAGACACAAAGAAAAGGGACAAATAGGGAAGATTTTATGGCTTCTCAGTTTGCTTCCATGTCACCAAAACACAGTAAAGGCTTGATGAAGGTTCCTTACCCTCAGAATCAGCAGTAATCCCTGTCAAAGGGACAGATAAAAATATAACGCTACACAGCCATCAAAAAAGCATGGTAAAGATGGTTCAGAACCCAGAGTATCCAAAGGGAACCCTGAATCCAGTTATGGCAAAGTAAGAAAAATAGCTTTAGAGCTGGCCCTGGAAACAGTGTGTTGAATACTAGATTTACTGTAGTACTAAAGCTGTCATTAATTTGCCTTGAAGACTAATTTTATAATTTTAATCATGAACAGAAGAATACAACCTGTAAGAATACTAAAGTCTAAGAAGTATTCAATAAACTATTTGTTCAGCAATGAAGTATTACTAAATGAAGATTAGAACTAGATCTGCCTAGCTCTTCAAAGTGCAGTTTTTTTGAAGACTCACTGAACCATAACTGAAGTTTACAGTCAGTTCTCTCCCAGTTTCCCCTGTGAGAAACTGAAACAAACCTGTAACCCACATTGTGCAGTCTTCCTTTTATTTCTGTGTCAAAGTGCAGTACACCATTTCTATTGTTTTCCAGCAGAAAATATATTTACAGAAAATCAAAATAGGATTGTATTCCTTCTCATGTACCATTCTGCTATATGCAACCAAAACTCATACAATTATTTTGTGTACCATCCAAGCATTACTGCACACAAGATTAAAATTAGGGCCATGTAAGAGGATGATTTTTATGTTTGCTTGCAAAAGAAACATGATGTGACAACTAGGAAGAAGGGTTTAGTTGAGTGGTTTGTGTAAGTGGAATGGTCTGTTAAATTGTTGTGCTGGTTTCCTTACTGAAAGGAAGAGCAGCACTCACCAGGTGGTGGGTCAGAGGTGTAGTTGATTGTTTCTGAAGGTCATGGGCCTGGAGCCACCACCCTGCCCCTCACCCCACCTACCCCAGGCGTGTTGTTTCCTTTATACCCAAGGTTCTGACATCACTTCCCAAGAGGGCAAGGGCATACATCTGTCATATCCTTAACAACCCAGCACAGTGCATAGAGGGTAAGCACATGTACATACAAACCAAAAAATTAAAAAAAATTAAAAATTGTATATATATATTTAGCAGGAAGGGATAGAGACATGTGGGAACTGGTGCAATGCACTGGCTATGGGGCAACAGTTTTCTGGGAGACATTCTGGAGGCTGAATTGCTCCTCTATTTGCAGGCAACTGTCTGCTCTGAGGGAGGAGGTTGCCTGTATCGAGGCCAAAATGGCAAGGGGTAGGGAAGCCTTCCCCACCTAAAAAACACCAGTGCTACCACTGCTGCCTCAGAGGTTGCCAAGAAAGAGCAGTGGTTGGACCACTGTGGGCTCAGGGAGGGTGAGGGTGGTCAAACAGGGACACATCCCTCCAGTTGTACCTCTCCACAATTAATATGCCATTCTGGCCGAGTGTTGGTCCTCTATGGAGGTACCCATAGTGGAAACCAAGCAGGATGCTGGAAACCTCCACAAGGGAGACACACAGGAGGGTAGCAAGGGACAACATGAGGGAAGCAAGCATCTCCTGGTCAGGGACTTCAATTGTTAGGGGTAGAACTGGGGTAGGGAGGGGGGGAGAGAGAGAGTGATAAGGTGCCTATCTGGTGCCATGGCTTGGAGGGACAGGAAGCGAATCCTCAGGATCATGGGAGCAGCGTCACAGGAGAGGGAGCTAGACATCATTGTCCACATTGGTACAAATGACCTAGCTAGGCATCTGATCACAGCAGTGCAAGAGGAGTTTGTGGAGTTCAGGAGGGGCCTTAAACAGGTATCATGAATGGTAACCTTCCCAGAGGTGCTGCCTGTCTATGGCATGGGTGAGGCTAGGGTACTCTGCACCATACGGTTCAATGAATGGTTGAAAGACTGTTGTGGAGCATAGGGTTTTGACTTTATTGGGGACTGGAAGTCCACCTGGAGGGATGCAGGCCTATGCTGGTGCGATGGTCTGCATCTGTCCAGGAGGGTAACCAGGCTCCCAGGTGATAGGTTTAAATGCTTCATTGGCAAGCTTTTAAACTAGCCAAGGGGGGGCACTAATATGAATTAGGAAATACCAAGCCTCCCCCCACAAACAAGGTAGTTAGTGAGGTAAACACCAAGGTGCAGAGGTCGATAGGGAGCAGGACAGGGGTAAATGGAGAAAAAGACAAAGGCAGTAAGGGAAGGGATGGGGCAAAAAAGGATGAGGCCATTATAAAATGCAGGGCAATCAGTACCAATGCCTGTATTCTGGATGACAATCTTCCTGAGCAAGTGACCTTGGTGGAAGAGGGACACCTGGATATCATTGACAGCCACAGAAACATGGTACATGGAGAACCATAACTGGGATGTGAACATACTTTACCAAGGTACACAATCTACAAGAGGGACAGGGAGGGTAAAAGAGGAGGAGGAGTAGCTCTCTACATAAGGGAAGGGATCAAAGCAATGGAACTAAAGGGTAATGGGGAGGAGAGGAGGCACTGTGGGTCTCCTTGGAGACAGGTAGTAGCACCACAGTCCATACAGGGGTTGTATACAGACTCCCATTTCAGGGGGAGGAAATGGAAAAGGAAATGATAGACGGCATCCTCAGAATGGCAGAAAAAAGGGAGATACTGTTGATGGGGGATGTGAATATGCCAGATGAACTGGAGCACATCTACTGCAGCCACGTCCAAGAATGGGGTTATTTTTGATGCCATACAGGGGACATGCATCAGAGAGCTAGTGTTGAAACCCACTCAAGGGGGAGCAATCTTGGACCTGGTACACTCAAACAAGGATGGAGAGAAGATCACAGATTTAGAAGTGGGTAGTCATCTGGGAACAATTGACCACCACACAGTGTGGTTCACGATAAACACAACCGTGGAGTCAAACCATACAAAAGTAAGGGTACTGGACTTTAGAAGGGCTGGCTTTGGCAAAATGAGGGAGTGCTTAAGGAATGCACTAGCAAATGGGCAGAAAGGAGGGGTGAAAGAACAATGGGGAAAAATCGTAACTGCCATCATAGAGGCAACAAGCCTTTGTGTAAAACGAATAAAGAAAACAAAAAGTAAAAAAAACACTATGAATCTCAAAAAAGGTGACAAGGAAGGTTAGAGAGAAAAAGATATCACTCAGGAAGTACAAGGAATCATGGAAAGAGCAGAACAGAACTGTATCAGTTAAAGCAGAGGGAAGCAGGGAATGCAGTCAGGATAGCAAAGTCCCAAACCAAGAAAAAGATAGCCAGTTCAGTTAAAAGGGCAGTTAAAAACTTTTATAGATACATTAGAGAGTGAAGAAAGATCAAGGGAGAGATAGTGATTCTTAATAAAGGGGAGGGGAGATGGGCAGAGTACGACAGTGAAAATGCAGATACTGAATGAATCATTTTGCTCAGTATTCACAAAAGAAGAAGGGGTTAGGTACCTAAACCAAACAATAGAAGCAGTCTGGGCAGCCTGATCAATACCAGTCCATTTGCAGAAGAAAGGGTCCTGAAAGAGCACTTTAAAACTCAGGTGGACAAAGCATTGGGACCTGAAGGATTCACCCCAGAATTCTGAAAGAACTAAGGGGAGACCTAGTGACACCACTAACTACCCTTTTAACAAATCGTGGGAGGATGGTGTGGTACCTGAGGACTGGAGGAAGATGGATGTGATCCCCTTCACAAGAGTGGGAGCAAGGCACAGGTAGGAAACTACAGACCTGTTAGTTTGACCTCAGTGGTAGGGAAAATGATGCGATCACTTCTGAATGAAACAATTGTCTTGTACCTAGAAGCCAGTGGGGCACAGGACTCAAAGCAGCATGGATTCACAGTGGGAAGATCATATCAGATGAATCTAATAGATTTCTTTGACTAGGTTATCAAAGTAGTAGACCAGGGAGAGGCTGTAGATATGGCTTACTTAGATTTTAGCAATGCATTTGACACAGTCCCACACAAAAGATTACTAAACAAGCTAGCCAGCCTGGGAGTGGGTCCCAGGGTGGTAGCCTGGGAAACAAACTGGCTGGACAACAGGACACAGAGAGTAACAGTAAATGGAGCGCACTCTGGAGAATGGGGAATTACTAGTGGGGTACCACATAGTTCCGCACTGGGACCAGTACTCTTTAATGTCTTCATAAGTGACATTGCAGAGGGACTAGAAGGAAAATAATCCCTCTTTGCAGATGACACAAAGATCTGAAACAGGGCTGATACACAAGGAGGGGAGGTGGAAAGGCTGAGAAGGGACTTGGCAAGGTTGGAGCTATGGTCAAGAGTATGGCAGCTTAGTTTTAATGCAAAGAAGTGCAAAGTACTGCAACTGAGAAACAGAAATCCAGGGGAAGAGTACAAAATGGTGGGGGTGAGGGGTTGGGGGGGGAGATATTTACAACAAAAATGGAAAGGGATCTAGGTGTACTCATATCAGATGACCTTAAGATAGGCAAGCTATGTGGGAAGGCAGTAAGGAGGGCTGGGAGGATTCTGGGATGCATAGGGACAGGCATCACCAGTAGAAAGCAAGAAGTGGTTATCCTCTGTACAGATGGTTGGTGAGACTCCAGCTAGAATACTGCATGTAGTTCTGGAGACTCCATCTCCACAAGAATGTGGACAGGATGGAGGCAGTTCAGAGGAGGGCAACCAAAATGGTGCAAAGTCTGCATCAGAAGCCATACGAAGAGAGACTAAAAGAGTTTAATATGTATACTCTTGAGGAAAGGAGGAAGAAGGGGGACATGATAGAAACATTCAAGTACCTCAAGGGAATCAACCAAGTACAAGAGGGTAGCATATTTTAGAAAAAGAGATGTGCAAGAACAAGTGGGCACAATTTGAGGATAGAAGGGGGATGGCTCAGGGGCAATGTGAGGAAGTATTTTTTCATGGAGAGGGAGGTGGATGCATGAAACAGCCTTCCTGAGGAGGCGTGGGGTTGAAAAGAGTGGAATTCAAGAATGCATGGGACTGACATAAAGGCAATTCTAGTGGAGCAGGAGGGGTAAGGAGGAGTAGGCTGCTGGTTAACTAGGATCTGCAGCTTATCCAATAGGTAGGGAAATGGGCAGGCTAGGTGGACCAAGTGGTCTTTATCTACTATCAAAGTCTATATTTCTATAAGGACTGCTCGGTCCACCTAGTCTGTCCATTTTACCCTGCCTGTAACATGATCTCCAGCTACCTCCCACTCCTGCATTCCACCTAAGATTGTCTTGTGCCAATCCCATGCATGCTTGAAGACCCAGCACTGTTTCTGCCCTCACTACCTCCACTGGAAGACGGTTTCAGGCATCAACTACTCTTTTAGTGAAGAAGTACTTATATATATCCCTCCTAAACAGTCCCCCTTCTGGCTTCATTGCATGTCCCCTTATTCGTCTTCATCTTCACTTCTGAAAAATCCTCCCTTCCTCTACCTTATTCTACAATGTGAAGTATTTATGTCACTATCATACCCCTCTCCCTCATCTCTTCCAGGGTGATAATATTGAGATCCCTTGGTCTCTCCTCATAGGTCTTCTGATGCAGCCCAAATACCATTTTAGTTGTCTTCCTCTGGACAGCCTCTACTCTTTCTATGTCCTTCCTGAGATGTGGGAAACAGAACTGAACACAGTACTCATGGTGTGGTCTTACCAATGATCTATACAGTGGAAATACTGCCTCCCTCTTTGTTTTAGTGTTACCCCTCCCTATGCCCCCAGTGCCCCTAGCAACCTACTGTCTCATCATGCTGCCTCACCACCTTGAGGTCATCAGATAAGATTATTCCAAGGTCCCTTTCCTGTTTGGTGACTGAAAATACCTCTACCCCATTTTGTACTCTGCTGCTGGGTTTCTGTACCATAGGTGCATGATTTGCACTTTTTCACATTGAAACTCAGCTGCCATACCCTTGGCCACTCCTCAGTTTTCTCAGGTCTCTGCACATTCTTACCATCCCCTTTGGAGTGCCCATCCTGTTGCAGATTTTGGTGCCATTTGCAAACAAGCATACTTTCTTTTCCACCTCTTCTGCAATTTCACTTATAAAGACATGAAAGAGGACTGGTCCCAGTACTGAGCCTGAGGGTACCCTGCTAGTTTCTCTCCCATCCCCAAGTGAGTTCTGTTTATCACCACCCTTATAGCTGATCCATCAATCAGTTTTATGCCCAGTTTACATTAGGACCCACCCACAAACTATCTAGTTTGCTTATGAGTCTCAATGTGATATGGTGTCAAAGGCCTTGCTGAAGTCTAAGTAGGCTACCTTCACTTCCACCCTGATCAATTTCCCTGCTCACCTTTCGAAGAAATCTATCAAGTTCATTTGGCATGGCCCCCCCATGAGATCCATTCTACTTCAGTTTGTGTAACCCTGGATTCAAGATACTCCAGAATGCTTTCCTTCAGAAGTGACTCCACTAACTTCCCATCCACTGATGTCAGACTGACTGGTTTATAATTGCCAACTCCTTCCATGCTGCCACTTTTATGAAGCAGGACTAGATCTGTCCTCCTCCACTCCTCTGGAACTACTTCTGTTCCTAGTTAGTTGTTGAATATGGCTGTCAAAAATGCAGCCAGTACCTCCCTGCCCTTCCTCAACATCCTTGGGTGTACCCTCTCCAGCCTTATAGCTTTGTCCTCTTTCAGATTTCCAAGTCCTTTTGGGACTCTCTCCTCTGTAAAGTGGTAGCCACAGACATTGCCAGCTATTTCCACATATTTCACAAAATTTCTGAAGAATTTCTCTCTACTGCTCCTACTGTTTAAATGCAAAAAGCATCAGATATTTCTGGAAATATCATAGAAATTTCAGGAAATAGCTGGCAGTGTTTGTGGCTACCACTGTAAACGGACTTGCGTCAACCTCTCTCCCCACAGTGTTTTTTCTGCTTATATGTGGTTCATCACCTTCCACTGTGAAGACTGAACAGAAGTATGTGCTCAGTCTATCTGCTTTAACCTGATCCTCTTCTGGACAGTCCTGCCTCCTTAAACTCTCAATCCCACCCATCTTCCTCTTTTCACGTATGTAACTTTAAAAGATCTTGTTCTCATTAGTTGCTCCTTGGCCATCCTTTCCTTAGATTGCACCTTTTTATGCTCACACCACTTGCCATGTCTCTCTGTTTCTCCTGGTACACCTCCTATCTTCTTCTCTTGGCATCTCTGTGTACCTCCTGAGTGCTATCCTGTAAGCCATGACCTTTTCAGCTACAGTACTTCTCTTGAGAATCATTGCAGTCTCTTTTTTCTCCTGTTTTAGCTCACTTCCAATGTACAAATGTTTGTTGCCTTCAATATGTTAGCTCTTGACTTGGCCCACTGTTCCTCCACTCCACCCAGTTCACCCTCCCTGTGCTAGGTAATCTCTGAGGCATTCATCTACTTTTTTAAAGTCTTCCCTCCTGAAGTCCAGCACCTTAATCCTTGTGTGGTTTGCTTCTGCTGTTGCCCTTAGTTGAACATCACTGCACAATAGTCATTGGTCTCTTCCACCTTGATGTTTACAACACTATCCCTATTTGTGTGCATCAGGTTCAGTATTGCCCATCACGAGGGGGCTCCTTGATTAGTGGCCTGACACCCACCCCAACCGCAGGGTGTTTAGGATGTCTCTGCTTCTAGCTGAGGCCATGGCTCAGATGCTCCAATCTGCATCTGACAGATTGAAGTCCCCCTTCAGCAGAACCACCCCTTTTTTTAGGTTCCTTATACGTTCCTCCATCCTGTGTTGGAGTTCCAAAGATCAACCCAGTATGGATAATGAATCTGGCTCCTGGCTCCAGAGTTACCCACAGTATCTCCAACCCCTCCTTTCCCACCTTATTTCCTTGCATTTCCGTTGCTTTGATGCCCACCCTTATATTACCTTACTCACATTACTTACTCACTCCCATGTTGTTCGCAGTGTATATGCTGCCCCTCGGAGCATGATACAAGCTGGGGTTTCATTGCTATGTGAATAATACCAGCTGTTGTCTGTCTTTTGAGCCAGGGGTGCCTGGTACTGTTGAGGTAATACATTCATGCCTGCCTGAGATCCAGGACTGAATGTCATAAAGCTGGTTGGGACTCATTCAGAGCAAGATGGAGGTACTGATGATTGAACCTGGTTAGAGATGGGGTGACAGGTTTATGGCTGGGTTCTTCCAAACTGGTGGCCTCTGCTAAGGTTAAGAATGTGAGGGTCATTCTGCATGAAAGGCTGACATTTGAGTCTCAAATGTCGTCTGTAGTCTTGAGTGGCTTTTATCATCTTAGGGACATCACCAGGATTAAAACGTTGCTCTCCCCTGAAGACTGTGCTCACTAGTACATGCATTCATCACTTATAGACTTGAATACTGCAACACTTTATACCTCCGGGTGAACTGAGGTGTCCTATGGCATCTGCAGCTAGTGCAAAACACAGTGACCCACTTCGGACAGTTCTCCCAAAGTGATGTCATATACCCCCAGTCCTGTGGGAACTGCACTTGCTGCTGGTGAAGTGGTTATCACCTTCATGGTCAGTTAACTGACCTCCATGCTACCTGTGTGACCTTCTCTCTCCATACCAGACCTCTTGCCCCTCCATTCCTCTAAGTTGGTCCTTCTAGCTGTTTCAAGGTTGAGGTTGAAATATTCTTGTAAAGGGCCTTCTCATCTGATGGTTCTGCCTGGAACAGGTTTTCAGGGTTTGAGAGGGTCCCTTCATTGGATGCTTTACAAAGCAGCCAAAATCCTCCTCTTTCATGAGGCGTATGCCACTGTGTGATATTCTGTCAGAAATTCAATACTGACCAACATTGCACTATTACTTTTAAAACTTTTATTTATAATTATTTGTATCTTTATTTTAATGAGGTTGTTTTGGTGAATGTTTTACTTTTGTTGTAAAGTTTTGTAATTCTTTGTTCAGAGCTCAGAGTCCCAGGATTGGGCACTATATAAATAAAGTTTACTACTCTTACTGCTACATACAGTACCACCCCTCCTCTCTTCCTCCCCAACCTATCTTTTCTGAACTGAGTATAGCCTGGTATGGCCATATCCCAGTTGTGGTTGCCTGTGCACCATGACTCAGTAATTATCACAATATTCAGGTTTGCCTCCACCAAGATGGCCTCTAGATCTGGAATTTTATTTCCAAGACTCCTTGAATTTGCACACATGGCATTCAACACCTTGCTCCCACTCTGCCTGCAACCCTCTCCCTTCCCTTTTACCCTGCCTCTTTTCCTACCTTTTTTCCATCTCTTGTTCCTATCCCTCTTGTCATCTACTACACTGTTGTTTTCTTCATCCTGCTCCTGGGATTCTCCTCCTCTCGGGTCCTCCTTCTTGGTGCTTCAGTCTATGGGTTGCAGTTTATGCCTCCATTTTTCTCAGAATCCCTTCAGCTAGTTTAAATATATATCACAAAAACATTTAACCATCCACTGAGGACTGTGGTACCCTCCCAAACAGATGCAGACCATCACCTCTGTATAGGCCCGGTATTTGCAGGTTCGCCCCAGTCCCGAGTGTAGCTGAACACCTCATCTCTTCATGATTCCTCCAAGCAAGAGTTGAAGCTCCTGGTATGGAATATTCTATCCTCCTTTACCTGCTTTATTCTCAGTTCTGATTTCTAGAAACCAAACATTATTTCATTTTTAATTGATTTACCTCTTCTGACATGATATTTTTATTATGGCGCATTCAAGAACCAAACCACATTTGCAACAAAGTAAAGCCTTTTCAGCATTATTTGAGCTTGTTGTTAAATTGTCATTTTTATTTGGGAATTGGAACATCTCATATGTCCTCCAGTATTTGGCATGACTGAAATATCTAAAAAGAAGACAGGATCTACAGGCTTTAAAACTGTACTGTTTGTTTTTGGCTCCTGGCAAAGGCAGACTGCCAGAAGCTTTGTTTAAAGTGCCTGGTTCCAGACCATGATTTCTTGAATTGTGAACTCTGTAAAAGGTGTTGCCATAAAACTAAAAAAAAAAAAAAAAAGATAAAAAAGAGAAGATCTCATGGCTTCTCAGTCTTCCTGTACATCACCAAAGGCTTAGATGAGGGTCCAGCCCTCAAAGGAGCAGCAGTCCCTGTCAAATGGGACAGATAAAGATATAGTTGAAAAGATGGTACATAACTCAGGCATCTGAAAGGGGAACCCTGAATCCAGTAAAATAAAAGAGCCTCTGAGCAGACACTGAAAATGGTGCCTGCTAAGAAAAAAAAGAAAGAAAAATGTGTCTCTGTCCCCTCCTCCTAAAAATTTAAAGGAGCCACCACTTGACTTAAAATAAATGTCCTCAGCAGGAGAGTTGGCAAAGGCATGGCAATTCTTCCTGGCTTTTCAATCTATGGGAAATGTCATTTCTATGCCTCCCTCTCTCCCCAGGCTTTGCTTTTATTCTCAGTGCCTGAGGAGGAGAAGGCTGAAATGTGTTATGAAGAGAAAGGGAAGGGAGAACCCATAGAATCAAGCGGCTCCCCTGAATTGGAATTTTGTTCTTCTCTTAGGTCAAGTTTCCTGAATATCAATCCAATTCATATTATTAGGATTTTGGATTAATCTAATACCTAATCCTATAACAGACCTAATGCTTTAACTAGATCAGTACTGGAATCCAAAATCCTAAATCCTAATATCTGAAACCTAAACCTATATAACATAGTTTCAGTAAATAAATAACAAAAGCACTGAATATAAATAAGTGAGCTGGCCTGCTGGTGCAAGCAGTAGTGATAACTCTAGCGATGCTGACAACCCAGGATCAGAAATGAGCCCAAAGCATCAGAGGGTAGGCCAGAGGGAGGAGGATCGAGCATTCCATGAGCAGTTCTCCTCCACTGGGGCATGTAGTTTGCAGTGTTCAACAAAAGTCTAACCCCTAGTGCCAGCTGGGATCAGCCAGCCAGAGATAGCAAAACATAAGGAAATTGGAAGAGAGGCAGCCATTGGAGCATGTGGCATGGGAGTATGCATGATGTCATAAGATGTCATTGCATTAGCTCTTCTCTAGGAAACTGTAATGTGGATAACCCCACTGGCTGGGCAGATGATGCCACTCCCTGCCACCATGTCCACAACCGGATCTTGCCCTCTTGAACCCCACCATCCTTTCAACCTTCACCTCTGCCTACTGGGAATTAGATTGCTCTACAGGAGCATAGAGGAGCCCCCACCATAGGGGGGGTCAAGATGAGGGGTTACCCAAGCAGGTGAGTCACATGTGGATGAGGGACTGGTCACAGGCCAGAGAGGATCTTGGTGTGGTGGGATTAAGCACCAGGAGAGGGCTGGAGGAGGTCCAGGCCAACAGCAAAGAGGAAAAATAGAGTTAAGAAAATGATATAAACAAGAAGTATAATTAAGTGTGCAATACTGTACTATCATGCAATGCAGTTGTACACATGATTATTATTAGACCTCAAAAGTACACTTACCTTATTATTTCGATAGTACATGTGACTTACCTATCTTGATTGTCTAAGGCAGTGCTCATGACCTTTTTGATGTGATGATGAATCCTGCAGCAGGGGGTCATCTTTTGATAATGTACAAAATTAAACTAACAGCTATGAACATATGTTTGAGCAGACCCTGACAGCAGCTGAAAGCACCAATGTACTGTGTTGTTGTGGGTGTTGTCCATGGTTGTTGCAATGTCAAGCTTCTTCTGATATAACAATATAATTTTAGGCATCCAGTTGTCATGGTTGCCGTCAGCAGTGTTGTCTCAATGAGTCAGTCTGTCATGTAGTTGTTATGGTGTGTCTTCAAGTTCATAAAGGTAAGGTTTTTGGGTTGATTAATTTTAAATGACTTGCACCATATAGCATGAGCTTGTTGTGATGGTTGTTTACCGATGATCATCGTAGCCAAACTTCACAGATTTTTTTTTTGTTCATGTCGAACTTTGATGAAGTGTTCAATCAGTACAGGTTGCATTACTATGCATAGCATGCTGTAGACCTGTAATTTTATTTTCCCCATCAGAGTTTTTTGTTTTGTTTGTTTTGTGGTTTATGAGACCTCTGTGATTGAGGACATTGTGCATTGGTGATGTTGGCACCTGGTGGAGGGTTCAGTTTAGGAGTAGGAGAAGCCTTTGGTGCTGGAATGTATGTTGTGGTCAGGTGCTGGTGACTGAGGTGGCTTTGGTGGAGGTGTATGTTTTTGGGATGAATGAGGCCTGAGTGGTAGAGGAGCAAGTTTGGTGGTGGAGTATTCTTCTTTGATGCTGGAGGAAGTCTTGATGCTGAAGGAGAAAGCAGTTGATGGTAGAATAGGATGCATGGTGCTATAAGAGGGGGCTTGTTGCTAGGAGAGGTGACTTTAGTGGTATGTATAGTGTAGTGGGTTAAGGCTCTGAGCTGCAGATCTGGAGACCTGGGTTTGAATCCCACAGCCACCTAGGTGCATACTGTGTGATCCTGAGCAAGTCACTTAACTTTCTTGTGCTCCCAGGTTGCATCTGGAAACAAGCTTTGGCTTAGTGTGCTACTCCTGGTTAAACAATGTTCCCTTTCCCTTATTTGTGAATAATGAGTTAATCTGTGCTGGATGACAATGCTGGGTGGTGGATGAGGAGGCTTGGTGCTGTAAGAAGTGACTTTGTGTGTAAGGATGCTCCTTTGGTACTGGAGTAGGAGTCTTAGTTCTGGAGGAGGAGGCTTTGTGCTGGAGAAAGAGGTTTGGTGCTGCAAGAGGAGGCTTGTTATTGCTGGAGACCTGGTGATGTATGAGGAGGCCTGATGCTGGAGGAGGAGGAGGCTTTATGCTGTAGGAGGAGTCAACAGTGGTTAAGAAAATGTTTTTTTAGTCATAATGTACCAGCTGCCTGGAGTACTGCCATGATCAACCTGTGGAGGGAAATGAACATTATAACTAAGAATTTCAGACTCACTCTCACATATAATCACCAGGTGTTGGAGGAGGAGGAGGCTATGGGCTGGAGAAAGAGGCTTGGTGCAGGAGGAGGAGTGTGATGGGTGACTGGTGCTACAGGAGGCTTCTTCAGTGCTTGGTGACCTCTTTGTGCTGGAGGAGGAGGCTTGTGATTGAGGAGGCTTCTTGTGTGCTGACTGACTGGTGGCTAGAGGATGGTAGCTGACTGGTGGCTCCCATCTGTTGCCTGGCTTTAACTGGCTACTACACTGATACACAAATCTGGGTTATGGGCTGAAACTGAGTGGCTGGAGGATGGTGGCTGGCTGGTGACTTTCATTTGTTAAGTAAGCAATAATCCACAACAGGGTGTGCTGTTATTGGGATTGACGCACACCCAGGTGTATTGTGAGCAGCAGGCTAACTGTGCCAATAACAGTGATTAATACACAGTCAGTACTAAACCAACTGGATATCTCCTTTACCCTACCCCATGTCATAATTGGATTTAATCATCTGCAACACCGGCACAGGTATCCATGCTACAGGCTAATATTGGCTGACTGGTGGGTAGAGGATGACAACTGGCTAGTGACTTTCATATGCTGAGTTACTTATTGGGCTGCTATGCTGGCACAAGAGTCTGGGTTACAGGTTGAAATTTGTTGGCTTGTGGCTGTTGGCTGGAGGAAGGAGGCTGGCTGGTGGCTTTTATCTGTTGATCAACTTTAACCGACTGCTATGCTGGCACAACAGTCCAGGTTACTGGTTGAAATTTGGTGTGGATTGAGTGGAGAGGATGAGGCTGATATTGGCTGGCTGGTGGCTGGTAGGTTGGGGATGATGGCTGGCTGGTAGCTTTTATCTGTTGACCTGCTTTAACCAAATGCCATACTTGCACCAGAGTCCAGGTTACTGGCTGGAATTTGATGTGGATAGAATGGAGAGGATGACTAGAATCTTTTTGAGTTTTTAATGGTGCAGATATTTTCACTGTGCCTGAAAATGAATGCATTGGGGAAAAAAAGTGTAAATCAAGCAATCTGACTTATAAGAAAGGTATTATGCTGTATATGTAAAGTAATCATATGGGATCCATACGACCGACCAACTCTGACTTCACTGACACACAGCTGACCACCTCCATTTGACCACATGTTTCATTGCACCGACTACCAAAACACCGCATCACATAACACTGGCAACTTTGTTGCATACTTTCAGGGCTCGGGGGCTGCACAAGTCTCCTCAGCTTCTCCTTCCTGCTCCAGTGATAGTTTTGCTGCTATTGAGTGCTCTCCTCCCCTGTGCAATTACGGCAAGAAGGATTTGTTAGCTGCATTGCCTTTGAACCACTATCAGTCTACAAAGTATAGCACTTTATTGCAGACTAGTCTGAATGAGAATACCATGCAAGATTCTCTGTCAGATCACAGGGAGATTGAGTGGGCAGATTACGACATGGAGGATTTGTTAGCTGCCTCCAAACTTCCTACTTCAGTGATAATTTTGCTGCTATGGCGCGCTCTCCGACTCCAGACACTAATCATCCATGGTTGTCCCCTGTGCTGCAAGATTCTCTGTTGGGTCACAGGAAGATGGAGTGGGCAGATTATGGTAAGGCGGATTTGTTAGCTGGCTCCAAACTTATATTGATGGAGATTCTGCTTCGAACCGTGATCAATCTACGAAGTATAGCACTTTACTGGAGGCTAGTCTGAATGAGAATACATGATGCCGTCTGATGTTTCTCAGCAGGCAGCCCAGTAGGAAGATCACTGTTTTTAATGAATGGCACTACATGATAATTGGTAGTTCCCCTAACTGTCGATATACTGACATGCGGGTTTTCATCAGTCGGTACAATGGGTGCAACAGACAAATGGAGATGGACAAATGGTTGTCAGTAATTGGAGAGTTGGCAAATCATACCAAACCCAGTCATATTATATGTGCTTACATACCTTGATGATAACATTTGCATGTTGTTTGTCCAACGATACCAATAGGTCAATTAACTTTGGCAACAGACTAGACTATGAGAATTGCAAAGTTGACAGACTGAAGGAAATACTTGTCTAGTAAAGCAAAGCAAAGCAAGCTTTCTTTATATAGCACGTTTCTTAAACCAAGGCACTTTACAAGTTAATTACAATAAAACATATAGATTAAAATAAAATTACAAATATATAAAATGAATTAAAATAATCTTGGAAGGCCATCTGAAAAAGATAAGTCTTAAATTCGACTTAAATCTCTCGATGGTCAGGCATTCTCTCGACCGATTAGGTAGAGAATTCCACAGGGTAGAACCACAAAGAAAAAGCAATAGCACCAGATGTCTTTAAGCATACCAAGGGAATCTCTAGCCATCCCTCATCAGTGGATTGGAGAGGGTGGAGGGCGGTATGGAGTCAAGAGATCTTGCCGGTAGCAGTGACCCAGTTCATGTAGGGCTTTAAAGGTCAGAAGACCTTAAAGGTGATCCACCACTAAACAGGCAGCCAGTGCAGCCCACGCAGTACAGGCATAATGTGGCTGGTCCTAGGTGTTCCAGTCAATAGCCTGGCTGCCACATTCTGCACTAGTTACAAGTGGCGGATGTTAACACCAGGAAGCCCTAGGTAGAGAGCATTGCAGTAGTCAAGGCGGGTGATGATGAAGGCATGGACTGATGTTGGAAGGTCATCTGGAGAAACCAGGTGTTTCACTTGGGTGATGTTCCTCAGATAGTAAAAGAGGATTTGACAACTGCAGACACCTGAGGTGTCAGGGTCAAACCATCATCAAAGATAACACCCAAGTTACGCACCTGATAAGAGGTAATGAGCTGGATGTCTTCAAGCCATATGCCCGACACCTGCCCAGCCCCTAAACCACCCCGGATGACCAGGGTCCACAACCAGCACTTCAATCTTGTCCAGATTCAGTCTCAGCCAGCTGATGCTCATTCTGTCCTTGATCTCAACCAGACAGTTGTTAAACACAGAGACTGCATCCCCTTGTTCAGGTAGAGAGGACATACACAGTTGAGTATCATCTGCATAGTAATAAAAACTCAAACTGTATCATCTAATGATATCTTCTAATGGCAGCATATACACTGTGAACAACATGGATGCCAATATGGAGCCCTGTGACACCCCACAGGACAGAGGAAGGGTGTCAAAGGAATAAATTCCAGTGACCACCCTCTGAGACCTATCCATCAGGAAAGAGTGAAACCATTCTAGGACTGTCCCTGACAGTCCACAGAGAAGCTGCAGGCACTCTAATAGCACACCATGGTTCACAGTGTCAAGTAAGAGTTTGTTTTTGTCGTTAATTGACTTTAGATGTCACAGTGCTGGTGAGTCTTCCTTAAGATAATAAAAATACACTTACAGATCTTGGTCACGTACAGTGTTTTGCATTTCAGGTCCTTCAAATTTTTATTTACATTGGTCAATATTAAGGACTATTTCTCAAAATTTTGAGGGTAGTTGCATATTGTGTTGAATGTTGCCTACACACATTATGTGCACATACAATAATACACTAATGTGTCAACAGTATGCTTAACTCAGTAGAACAAATGTATGTCATGCCATTATCATTAATATTGTATCCACCAAACCACAGAAAAAATTCAAAAGATAATTTACATAATTGCAGGAAGACTGTCATACAATGAATGCATATAAGGTGAAGCATGAAATAAAAATAATTACTTCCATTGATACCAAAAGACTACTTCAAAAAGCATAATTCTTTACAAAATTCTTTATGCTCACACTATGTGTAATTATCAAACACCTTGCAGGAAAAAAAAAACACAGTCGAACATTGAGAAATTTAGATATAAATGTTTGTATTAATTGCTTAATAGTAGACTATCACTATCATGTGTCGATGACTTACTGAGAAGAAAATAGTCCACATATGCAAATTTATGTAACAGAACTGACAACAACTTCACTCATCATTGTCACTGATAGTCCAGTGCCCCCCTCTCCCAAATCCATCTCACATCAATCAACCTGATGGGGGTGCTGTGGAAACAGAACAAGATGGCTGCTCAGGTTTAGTGCTTGGCTTCAAAATGGCCAGATATTTATTAAAAACATAACTAACAGAACAAGATACCTACTCCAAAGTGCTTAATTGAGGGGTTTAGTATCCAGAGCTTAGAATGGGTAACCCTCAGAAGAATAAATTGGCAGCAGATGGCTCTAAAACAAGAATCAAATGGGACCCAGCCATGAGATTGGTGCAAAGCAAACCACCAGAAGCTGCCGATTACCCAGAGGTAAAGACTCTACTGTCACTTGGACTTAGAATTAATCGACTCATTCACTCTGTTTCTGGTCTTGTGGATAAAATTGGTGGTCCATCCAATAGAGTTGTGGGACTGGAAACTGTCATGGATACTGTTAAAATAGCAACCACTGAGGCTACAAAACATGTGGATGCTATGTTAGTGATGGTAACTATGCTCACTAAAGAAAATTCATGGTGAATATCATGCCTGAAAACTCTGGAAAATCAGGGTCATGCTGCCAACCTCCATATTATTGCAGTGTCTGAGGGGAGCGAAGGTGACCAGCTGCCCCTGTTTTTAATGGAGTGGCTTACTCAGCAATTGGGAGAGACTTTTGTTTAATGGCAGGTTCACATTCAAAAAGCATATGGAGTGACTCCACATGAACATATGGATAATTCAGATGCTCCTCATACTATTGTGATGATCACCGATGGCATTGGCAGTACAGATGCAATACTGGCTTTGGTGAGATGTACAGGGACCCTTCTGCAGGATGGACAGCATATCAGAATCTACCCTGATGCCACCCATTAAAAAAAAACTTTGATGGCGTATAAGCTATGTTTAGAGCTGTAGAGATTGATCACGGATAGTATTCCTTTGTCAGACTGCACATTGTACACCAAGTAGGTGTACATGCTTGACCCTCGCAGATGCACTGAAGTGGATCCAAAAGTATGCCCCATCGAAGTGATCCACTGAAGACCAGAGGATTCTTGTTGGAGGATGAAGCTACTTAAATATGATTTTGAACAGCTCTCATCCTTTACTGTTGGTTTGCATGGTGGGTAAGTGACCTATCCCCACATAAATGTTGCTTCTGCATATTCCTTGTTTGTTGGTAATGGGGATTGCCCATCACCGTGCTTTTCCATTTAAGACACTTGCAGGGGTACCTTGTTAAGCTCAGTATTTGATTAGGTACATGTTCTCTGTATTCGTAATAGTTATGTGTGTTAACTCTCAAATTGTTTATTCTAAATTGCATTAAGTTTAGCCAGCTGTTCTACCCACCTGAGACACTCAGTACTAATTTAGTACCAATAGCACCCATATAGCATGGTTGTCTTCTCTTTTCCCTCCATTTACAGTAGGAGGGGGAGAAATATCAGACTTTTTCATCTGACATTAGTGATTTGGACACTTACCATGCAGCTAATGGGCTCTGTCAACCAGCATACGAATTTCTGAACTTTGACTAGCAGCTTATTAAGTAGTTGTTTATCCCCCAAATGTTGTATCTTAATAACACTAGACAGACATGACTGTATATATTAAGAGGAGTGGCACCCTCAGTGTTTGCACTGTTGTATGCTCTGTATTCAATTAATATGCTGTATGTTTTTGTTTATAACAATAAACATAAAGTTAAAAAAATTACCCTGACACTACCCATTGTAGTCTGCTAGATATGCAGGGGATCCTCCACAATAGGAAATCAGGAGGAAAATAATTTATTTAGCTATAGCGAAAAAAACAATAGATTTCATGCACACATGTTAATGTACAAGCTTGCGCACTGCCTCCCAAATGGCGTGGAAGAGTGTAGTGATAGAGGTGAGGTAAGATGAGTGGATAGATTTAATAATAACAATGACAAGAAAACGTATCGTTGACTGTAATGTGATTTTGAAATTGGGAAGGTCAGTGGGTATGCTCCAGTCATGGTGATACACTACTCAGAATGACATCTCCCTAAAAAAACACAAAAATCCACCACATTGCATGGTTATAGCACAGACATGACCAGAGATGTTGGCAGGATGATATTAGGTTCCTCACTATATAAAGCCATGATGAAGGAATTCACTGGTGCAGTCACACAGACCTTTAGAATTCAGATCCATGTGGATCTCACTTGCAGTTGCACATACCACACAGCCAATGAAACAAGGCTACAGCAGAGATAAGACCACTTGGCCTGAGCCGAGGGCAGAAAGTTGCATGGGATTGTGGCATACTAATAAGCCACAAAAGAACAAATTACATAATGTTGATTATACAATAATACTATTATCACAGCATGGGAAACTGAGCAGATGACACAACATCCCAAAAAGCAAGAATGTGGAATGCAAGTACTAGCTACCACTGCTTAATGCCAAGTTTGGGAGAAATAATGACAAGAAAGACATACCTTACACTAACTGTCCTAATAGCGCATATAGCACACCCACAAAATAAATTAATATTTTACTTTGATGAGGAGTAAATACCCATCACCACCAACCACCAGTGCACAGAAAGATACAAATTTCTGCATGACCATACAGAACAGTCTGCTAATATTTTAATGTGGGATTGGGAAATGACCACCAAACATTCAGGAACTTTTACTGCAGTCTTCAGTGGCACTGATGATCATTTCAGCAAGATAGCAGATAGTCAAATTCACAAGGTTTTTAACAGGCACAATTTATACATTCGTGAGTGCACCCTGTCTAACAACAGGCAGCCTCAGTCACATGCAGCTAACATCCAGCTACAACAACTGCCTACAAATAAACAGGGTGACTGATGTAATGTGGGTCAGGTGAGGTGGAGGGCTCTAAAGTACCAGGAACTGACTGATAAAGTGAATACTGCTCATCAAATTTGACTCAGTCACACCACTGGATGTTTTCTTAATGTTTGTTGACCACGGCCTTTGCAAGTTCCCCGATAAGTAAAGTAATAGACATCCATCACTATACTGTACTTAAATATGAAATACAGATATGTGGTCATGAAAAAGTATTTATCAGTCATCACACAAACACAACATCAATAATTCAAGAGCACATTTTTATGTGAATTTGCCACACCCTCAAAAACCATGACTGTCAGTGGCTCACAAAATTGTATGAGTTCCCTAAATATTGTTTTAACAATAATTGCCTCAGAGGTTACCAAGAAAGAGGAGTGGTTGGACCATGGTGGGCTCAGGGAGGGTAAGGGTGGTGGATCAGAGGCACATCCCTCCAGTTATGCCTCTCCACAATTCATACACCGTTCTGGTGGAGTGTGGTTCCTCTATGGAGGCACTCACAGTGGAGTTCAAGGAGGATACTGGGAACCTCCACAACGGAGACCTAGAGGAGGGTGGCATGAGACCCCAAATGGGAAGGAAACAACTTCTGGTGGGGGACTCAATCATTAGGAGGGTAGAACTGGGGGGTATGGGAGAGGGAGGTAAGGTGCCTGCCAAGTGCCATGGCTGGGAGGACAGGATACGAATCCTCAGGATCATGGGAGAGGAGCTGGACATCATTGTCTACCTAGAGACAAATGACCTGGCTGGGAATGGGATCAGAGCAGTGCAGGAGAAATCTGTAAATCTGTAGAGTTAGTGAGGGGCCTTAGACAAATATCATGCACAGTAACCTTCTTGAAGGTACTGCCTGTCTATGGCATGGGTGAGGCTAGGTTACACCACACCATGGGATTCAATGAGTGATTGAAAAACTGGTGCGGAGCTCAGGGTTTTGGCTTCATTGGAGACTGGGGGTCCACCTGGAGGAATGCAGGCCTTATGCTGGCAAAGTGGTCTATATCTGTCCAGGGGGGATCCAGAATCCTAGGTGATAGGTTCAAATGCTTCATTGGCAAGCACTTAAACTAGCCAAGGGGGGAGGCACTGAATAGAAGCCCCCCCCACATAGCAGGGTAGTTATTGAGGTAAATACTAAGGTAGAGAAGTCGATAGGGAGCAGGACGGGGGTTAATGGAGAAAAAGGCAAAAACAGTAAGGACAGGCATGGGGCTAAAGGGTAAGGCTATCAAAAATGGAGGGTGATGAGTACCTATGCATAGCCTCAGTAACAAGCTCTGAACCTAGTGGCTGTGATGAAAGAGGGACACCTGGATATCGAGGCAGTCACAGAAACATGGTACCCAGAGAACCATGACTGGGATGTCAACATATCAGGTTTCGCAATCTACAGAAGGGACAGGGAGGGTAAAAGAGGAGGAGGAGCAGCTCTTTACATAAGGGAAGAGATCAAAGCAAGAGAACTAAAGGGCAAACAGGGAGGAGAGGAGGCACTGTGAGTCACCCTGGAGACAGGAAATGGCACCACAATCCATATGGGGTTAGTAGAGACCCCATCTCTGGGGAGGAACTGGACAAGGAAATGATAGAAGGCATCCTTAGAATGGCAGAAAAGTGGGAGATATTGTTGATGGGGGAACCTGAGTATTCCAGAAGCTAACTGGAGCACCTTTACTGCAGCCACATACAAGAGCATGGTAATTCTTGATGCCCTACAGGAGGCATGCCTAAGACAGCTAGTGTTGGAACCCACTTAAGAGGGAGCAATCTTAGATCTGGTACTTTCAAATGGGGATGATGACAGGATCTCAGATTTAGAAGTGGGTAGCCATCTGGGAACAGGCGACCACCAAACAGTGTGGTTCATGATAAACACAGCCGTAGAGTCAGGTCACACAAAGGTGAGGGTATTGGATTTTAGGAGGGCTGACTTTGGCAAAATGTGGGAGGGCCTCAGAAAAGCGTTAGCAAATGGGCAAGAAGGTGGGGTGGAGGAACAATAGGGAAAATCAAAGCTGCCATCACAGAGACAACAACCTTTGTGTGAAGCAAATAAAACAAAACGAAGGAAAAAAACACTATGGTTCTCAAAAGAAGGGAAAAAGTTAGGGAGAAAAGATAGCATTCAGAAAGTATAAGGAAACACAGAAGTAGCAGGACAGAGAACTGTACCAGTTAAAGCAGAAAGAAGGGGAAGGCAGTCAGAATAGCAAAGGCCCAAACCGAGAAAAAGATAGCCAACTCAATTAAGATAGGGGATAAACTATTTTATAGGTACATTAGGGAGTGAAGAAAGCCCAGGGGAGGGATAGTGAGGCTTAATAAAGGGGAGGTGGTGGGCAGAGGGTGACAGAGACAAATCAGAGATACTGAGCAAATACTTCTACTCAGTATTCACAAAAGAAGAGGAGGGGGAGGTATCTAAACCAAATAATATAAACTTACTGGATAGGGGGTTGATACCAGTCCATTCACAGAAGAAAGGGTCCTGAAAGAACTCCTAAAACTGAAAATGGATAAAGCAAAGGGGCCTGACAGAATTCACTCCAGAATTCTAAAGGAACTAAGGTAGAACTAGTAGCACCACTGACTACCCTTTTTAACAAATGATGGGAGAAGGGTGTGGTACCTAAAGACTGGAGGTGGGTAGATGTGATTCCCCTACACAAAAGTGGGAGCAAGGCAAAGGGAGGAAACTACAAACCTGTTAGTTTAACCTCAGTGGTAGGGAAAATGATGGAATCACTTCTTAAAGAAAGACTGTATTTATTTATTTATTCATTTACTATCTCGGATTATAACACCTTTGAGCTAGCAGCTTGTTTATAGAGGTTCCACGCTGTGAGGTAAACAATATTTCAGCAAAAAATACAGACATCAGAACTATGGTTACTAAAATAAAATAATTACATTCACTTTTTCATTCTCAACTCAAGCTTTATTTGTAAAAAGGTGCCTTTCCAGCAATCAAGGCGCCTGTACATAAAATCCACTGGCATCAACAATTAAATACGATAATTTAAAACAACAACATTTTAAAATAAAAAGCAAACAGCAGAATCATAAAACAAGATGACAGTCCACCCTAAATAATATTAATCTCCCTCTAAAAGTGCCGGACTAAAGAGGTAAGTTTTCAGCTCTGTTTTAAAACTTTGGACAGTCAGGCACTCCCTGATCCGATGAGGTAGAATATTCCATGGGGAGATATAAAAGCAAAGAACGGGCCCCAGATGTGTAGCCACACCCTGGGAATTCTAGCAATCCCTTATCAGTGGATTGGAACGGTCAGGAGGGGCAGTAGGGAAAAAGGAGATCTTGTAGGTAGCGGGGTCCCTGATCATATAGGGCTTTATAGGTCAACAAACTGACCTTGAGGGTGATAAGCCACTACACTGATAGCCAGTGCAGTCCACGGTGCACTGGTATAATATGATGGGTCCTAGACGTACCTGTCATAAGCCTGGCAGATGCATTCTGCACCAGCTGCAGGTGGCAGATATCAACCCCAGGTAACCCTAGTACAGGGCATTGCAGTAGTCTAGGCGAGTGGTCACAAAGACATGGACCAGTGTCGGAAGATCCTCAGAAGGGACCAGGTGCTTCACCCGGGTGATATTCCTTGGATGGTAAAGGAAGCCTTGACAACGGCTGACACCAGTATTTTAGGATCAGACCATCATCAAAGATAATGCACAAGTTTCGCACCGAGCTGAGGTAGTAAGTTGGACATCCCAAGCCAAAGACTAGAGGGTTGTCCTGCCAACACACCCAACTTCCGATGATCAGGATCCACCACCAACACCTCAGTTTTATCTGGGTTCAACCTTAGCCAACTAGCACCCATCCAGTCCTAGATCTCGGAAAGGCAGTTGTTAAACACCGAGAGAACATCTCCCCATTTGGGTACAAAGGACATGTACAGCTGAGTATCATCTGCATAGCAGTGAAAATCAGACCGCATCACCTAATAATGTCCCAGTGGCAGCATATACACTGCAATCAACATGGGCGCTAGTGGAGCCCTCATGGTACCCGCAGGACAGGGAAGAGGATCAGAGGAATAAATTCTGAGACAACTCTCTGTGTCCTACCTCGAGGAAAGATTGAAATCATCTGGGGACAACACCTGGCAATCCACAGATGAACCACAGGTGCTCCAGTAGCACACCATGGTCCACAGTGTCAAATACCGCTCAGAGATCAAGGAGGACCAACATTTTTATTTATCTATTTAGTTTTGTTGACTGGGTAAGTGCACTAGACAAATTCTGTCTATTTCAGGCATGACCCGGGGGGGGGGAGGGGGATACAGATGAAAGCCAATTGACCTTGAACCAGATTAAGCTGTTGGGGGTATTTTTTAGTGAATGGGGGAAATTTGGCCAGGGCACCAGGGAAATTCCCTTACTCTTTCACAGGGGGGCACTATCTCTCTGTTGGAGGAGCATAGAGGTCTCCAGTCCAGGATGAACCTCGGAGGTGGCAGGAGGTGTTCCTGCAGTACTGCTTGGGAAACCAGTAATTTTGGATGACCAGCTAGAGGATTTGGAGACCAAAGATGAGATGGTTTCGGCGGAGGAACTTGAGCCTACAAGGGATCTGACTGCTAAGGATACGCAGATTGCTTTGAAAGAGGATGATTTTATGTCTAATTTTAAAATAGATGAATGTAGGCTAAAACTAGACTTAGATAAAAAGAAGCAACAATTGCTGGACATGATGGCTTAGGCAGAAAATGTTTAATACTCAAAAGAAACTGTTGGATGAGGAGAAGAAATGCAAATGTTCGGCCGTGAGCCCACAGGCAATATCTGGAAAAAGAATTGTTCCGCTGATGGATGTTTTTGCCCCTGGTTCTGAGGTCCCAGCTGCAGCAGAGCCACTGATGGATGTGGCTTCTTCTTCTGGGGTTTCTACAGATGATATGCTATCCATGGATGAGTGGGCTCCGGGTACAACGGTACAGCAGGCTAGTTGGATTTTTCAGGTGGGCCATTGAATTCCTGAGCCTGTGATTCCCCTCCTGGGGCTGTCTAACTGGCGACAGAGCACTATTGTTTGCAATGGGGATGAGATCTTGACTCTGGAGCATATAGCAGATGCAGCTGAGCGTGATGCAGCTGTGGGTGTTGATTCTGTACCGAGTGAGGTCCTGACTGTAGCAACTGCACCAGAAGCGCAGTGGTAATGAGTGCAGCTGCAACTGAGGTGGAGGCTTCTTCCTCTACCTGTCCACCTGTGGATCTCAAGATGATTTCATCTGACCCTGAGGCACTGCACTCTGAACAGGTACCAAATGTTTCTTTTCCTACTAATACTGAGGGACATGAAGGGGAGAGTGGTACTCAGCTTCCTGAATGGGATACTTTTCGAGATGATTCTTCTGATAGGCATACTAAATAGACACCTCGTTATGCCAGCCTTTTTTGCAAACCTGCTGAGGCTGCTAAGAGGAGATTTGCTGTCAGTATTCACTTTAAAGTGGGGTATTAGTAAAATTCTGGACAGACTGTTTGTAGGAAAAACCTTATTAATGGACTCCATGCATTTTACCCCTGCAGAGGTATATGCCTTTATTCATGTACCCAGAGACAGCAGTTATGATGTGAGTTTTTGTTCTGCGGCACTCTTGGATAAATTTTGGAAGCTCTATTATATGGTTAAGGACACTCCTGAATGGGTAGGGTTTTATGCCATTCAATTGTCCAAACCCTCTGTTAAGACTGTTACAATTTTATTTCACAACGAGGGGGTGAAGGTAAATTACATTATTTTTTGGCTGGAAAAAAGGGCAGACATACAGGGTAATCTGAATCCCATCATGGATGACAGTGGGTTTTGGACTGGGGGTTGGACTTTCAGGATACCACTTAAGCATACTGATGAGGGCATTAGACATCTTCTGATGTCCTTTTTGGGAAGAGACAGGGGTATCTTGTTTTACCAGGGGCAGCCTAAGCTGCTATAAATGTGGATCTTTTCACACCTTAATTCAGACTGCACCCAGATTAGATGTTTCTGTGTGGGAACTTAGACACCTCGTGAATCTGTGTGGGAACGATTAACACTCATTTCATTCATGTCCCTGGGCTGCCCACAATTATGAGGATTCCTGGAACAAGAATTCTATTTACATAGAGCCAAGAGAGGGTTTTGTACAGAGAGGTGTCCCTCCCCGCCCACATAGGGTTGACACTCAGGACACAACAAGATCTATGAGACCTTCTGCTGAACCAGATAGTCCCATTCCTGTGGTAGACACTCTCATGGAGGTAGTCCCTCAGGCTGGTGTTCCAAGGCAGGAGAACAGTTTTCCCCACTGCCACCCTTTGCTGACCCCTCCACCTTCCCAGCCTCAAGCACTTTAGCCAAGCCTATGGAGGAATATCAGGTTGTGTTTAAGGGCCTGAAAGGTTCTCGATGGAGGGCATCACTCCTGATTACTGCAAGTACTGTTCCAGTTCCTGTTCACAATACCTATGATGATTTGCAGAGCTGGAGTGCTCAAATGGATGATGCAGATTCTGATACCTCCTCGCTTTCTTCTTTAACTGACCTGCCTAAAGATAGTTGGGTCCATCTGTCCTACAATAACCTGTGGGGAAGCCTGCTAGGGTTACTATGGTGAGTGTGAAGAAACAAGGACTTACTTAAACATCATACTGGATCATCCATTTGGCTTGAGCCTGACCGTGAACAGTATCAAGTCTGACATCAAAGATATACTACTTTTACTGTCTTGCAGCAGTTACAGTATGATATTTTTTATTGCAGGACACCAGGCTGTGGTCTGTTGGGGATATTAAGACTGCTAAAGATGCTTGGTATTTAGGGGACACTTATTGGTCTATAGGGGAGGATTAGATTGGGGATTTGTTTCTCTAATTCAGGGATTACTGTACATAAATTGGTAGATGTCTCCCCTGGGATGGCCTTCCTTTTAGATGTTGGATTTGAGGGGCTCACTTATAGGGTAATTAGCAACTATGCTCCGCAAACAAAAGCGCTGAGGGTGGAATTGCTGAAGTTGGTACAGCCCTTTCTGTGAACCACTAAACAGGTTTTGTTTGGTGGGGATTTCAGCACTAGTCTTTTGGAATCTGATACTAGAGCACATAAGGTTAAGACGTATAGTGACATTGCCTTTTTGCAGAATCTAGTGAAACAAAATAGTCTGAAAGATGCACAGGCTGTCTTGTCCCAGAAGCCCAGACATACTTTTTTTAAAGGGACCCTTTCATCCTAGATTGATCATTGATTGTTTTTGAATATTACCCCTATTTTGTTTTCTGTTGCAACTGCTGTGGAAACATCTGATAATGCTCTTATTGTTATTCATGTTTCAACTGTTGCCCCTAGGGTTGGAGGTCAGAGGGTCTGTATGAATACTAGTCTGTTAGATATCCTAATGTAGTTCGAGGTTGTTAATGTTATTGAAGGATAGGAGTACTGTTGATTTTTGTATAGCTCCCTGTTGGATTGGTGGGCTGATACTAAGCAGTGGATGATCTCTTGCATACAAAATGTGGCCATTCAGAAAAGTATTACCCAAAAAGAGAGGTATTTGCAGTTACGACGTATTTCCATTCATTGTTATCTGAGCAGGTGGAATGTGGGACAGATAACAGTGAACGTATTGTTGTTGTCAAACAGGAGATGTTTAATTTCCAGTACAGTAGGCAGAAGTCCTTGGAGATGAAACAACACTTTGGAACCCGGGGATCCAAGCAACAAACCACATCTTTAGAAGATTGATATGCTTAGGTGTAAAAAGCACTTGGTATGACCTGGGATGGGCTGGGTAACCTTTTATGGGGAACAAGGAGATAATGCTGGAAATTGAACGTCCCTATTGTAGCACAACAGAAATCTGTCATCACTAGCTATTTTTCTTTTCGCACATTTGAGGGCTACTGAAACTGTCTTCGGATCAGTCTGCTAAACTCTTGGTTCCTCTGACCTTGACAGAACTTACTGAATTTATTAAGTCTTTTAAAAAGGGACAGCACTGGGGTAGGATGGACTCTCGAGTGAACTTATGTTCTATTGTTACAGTTGATTCCACAGGAGTTACTTACTATTTTCAGGCATTCTTGACTGAAACAAGACTAAATGAACCAATGTCTGAAGGCTTACTCATTTTCTTGTACAAAAGGGCGACAAGATGGATTTACATTATTGGCAGCAAATTACCTTGTTAAATGTAGATTTTAAAATATTTGCTTAAATTCTGAGTATTAGACTTTCAAATGTTTTACATGCCTTGATTCATCCCTCACAGTTTTTGTTTGTGCTGGGCTGTAGTATTACAAATGCTCTTGTTTTCGCTTTGGGCCATCATGGAACAAATGGCCCTGAGCCATGCATCCGGTTTGTGATTAATGTAGATCAGTCTAAAGCATTTAATAATGTGCTTCATGCCTTTTGAGGACTGCTTACATATGTATGAGTTTTCTGAACATTTTATTGCATGGATTCGGCTTTGTTGCGAGATGCTTTCTCGATCTTATGAGAACAGAAGGGTGGGACGTTCTTGTAAAATCATGAAAGGGTTCATCAGGATGCCTCCTGAGCCTGTTACTTTATGTTTTAACCATTGTCCCACTGGTTAGGATATTGGTTTCTTCCCATACATTTATGGGTACAATATACCTTAGGATCTTCCATTTCATGTATTGCTTATGCTGATCCAATCCAATCCAATCCAACTTTATTAATATAGCGCTTTCAAATCCAAGGCACTGTACAAAATATACACAAAGTAATAAAAATGTCCATACATTAAAATGTTAGCCATGACTAACTAGAATATGCTAAATTAAGTAAAAATGTTTTTAAAGCAACCTTAAAACTATCAACAGTTGGGCATTTCTCAACCAACAAAGTAGAGAATTCCACAGGGTTGGTGCTGAAAAGCAAAAGCACGAGATCCTGATGTCTTTAATCGAACCCTGGGAATCTCCAGCAATCCTCTTTGCGGAACGGAGAGGATGGAGGGGCAGTAGGGAATCAGGAGATCTTTCAGGTAACTGGGTCCCTGATCATGTAGGGCTTTAAAGGTTAGTAAACCAACCTTAAAGGTCCACCACCAGACTGGCAGACAGTGCAGTTCATGGAGCAGAGGTGTAATATGACTGATTCTAGAAGTCCCAGTTAAAAGCCTGGCTGCAGCATTCTGCACCAGCTGGAGGTGGTGGATATTAACCCCTGGTAGCCCTAGGTAGAGGGAGTTGTAGTAGTCCAGACAGGTAGTGACAAAGGCGTGGACCAATGTTGGAAGATCCCCCGTAGGAACCAGATGTTTCACCCCAGCGATATTCCTCAGATGGTAAAAATAGGATTTGATGACAGCTGACACCTGAGATTTTAGGGTTAGACCATCATCAAAATAATGCTCAGATTTCGCACCTGATCGGAGGTAGAGAGCGGTATACCACCAAGTAACAAACCTGATGGTTTCCAGCTCCCAAACCCACCCCCGGACAACCTGGATCCTCAACCAATACCTCAGTCTTATCCGGATTGAGACACAGCCAGCTGGAGCTCATCCAAAATCTGATCTCTGCAAGGCAGTTATTTAGTACAGAGAGTGCTTCACCCTGACCGGGGAGAAAGGACAGATACAGCTGAGTATCATCTGCATAGCAGTGGAAACCCAGACTGTATTGCCTGATGATTTCTCCCAATGGCAGCATATACACTGCAAACAACATGGGAGCTAAAATGGAGCCCTGTGGTATCCCACAAGGCAGGGGGTGAGCGCCAGAGGAATAAATTCCAGTGACAACTCTCTGAGACCTGTCTGTGAGCTAAGAATGAAACCATTTGAGGACTGTACCAGACAGCCCACAAAAGACCTACAGGCACTCCAACAGCACTCCATGGTCTACAGTGTCAAATGCAGCAGAGAGATCGAGAAGGACCAGAATGGTACATGCCTTTCAATCTCTGGCCATTAGGAGGTCACTCAATAACCAGACAAGGGCAGTCTCTGTGCTATGTCTTTTCCTAAAGCCAGACTGGAGAGTATCATAGACATTGTAAGTTATAAGATGATCATCCAATTGCAACGCAACTGCCTTTTCAATAATCTTACCAACAAATGGCAGGTTAGAGATAGGCTGGCAGTTAGCTAGACAGTCTGGATCCAAGGAGGATTTTGTAAGGAGTGGTCGAATGACCGCCTCCTTAAGAGGGTCAGGAAAGACCCCCCTCTCCAAAGTTTCCAGACAATGTCAGCAAGGATTGGGCAGATAACTTCTACACATCCTACTAAAAGAGGTGTAGGGCCAGGATCCAAACTACAACTAGTTGGTCGCATTGTTTGGATGATCTTCACAATGTCCCTGAACTCCGGCTGGCGAAAATCTAACCAGACAGACCGAGGACATGCCACTTCTCGTCGACCACCGCAATCCCCCATAGGAGAGGTTGGACCGATGCCGGACCTGATGCTGGCAACCTTATCTGTAAAAAAAGAGCAAATTCCTCACATCTTAGCTGAGAAAAGGCTTCTCTGGGCTGAAGACAGACTGGATTGCACAATCTGTCCACGGTCCGGAAAAGCTGATTCGGTCACTTTTGTGCAGCAGAAATCTCTCTGGACAGGAATTCTGCCTTCTTACGAGTGATTTCTAATTGATAGTTATCATAATGTGCCATCAACCTTAGCCTGTCAGCATCAAGGCCTGACTTCCACCAGGCTCTTTCCAGCCTTCAGCCAACTCGCCTTAACTCCTTCAAGGAGCCATCAAACCAGGGGCTCCTTGGATGGAGGGCGAAAGGCCGAACATGAACAGGAGCAATTTTGTCCAGAGTATCTCCCACAGCCTTATTATAGGCTAATACAAGATCATCTGGATTCATGCATTCGCCCAAAAAACTCGATAGATCCAGTACCGCCGTTAGGTCGCTGGGGTTAATACCCCTTAAAGGGCGGTACCGAACCATCTCCGTAGGGGCAGACCTATTAGGGGGGCCCTGAAACTGAACCTTATGGTGTGATGGTCAGACCAACTGACAGGTTCCACCCCCAAATGCGCGATCTCCATACCCAAAAGAAAGACCAGATCCAGTGAATGACCCCCTATATGGGTCGAGGAGGTAACTACCTGTGTTAGGCCCAGCATATTCATCAGCTGGAGTAGATTATGACCAAAATGCGAGAGTTCATCATCGACCCAGGCATTGAAGTCCCCCAGAACTATCAATCTGGGGAACCTCAACACCAAGTCGACGATGAAGTCTGCTATCTCCTGCAGGAATTCTCCACCGTCACCTGGTGGACGGTAGATGAGGAGAATCCCACAGCCTACACCCTCTCCCAGGATACATTCAAAGGATCTGGTACTTCCCAATGGCACATCCACAAGGCCCAGCTCAGTCTTAAACATAATGGCCACACCCCTGCCCCTACGATCCAACCTTGGATGGTGTATCACCGAGAACCCAGCTGGAGTTGCCGAGGCCAGTACAGGCCCTGGATTTTCATCCAGCCAGGTCTCGGTGATGCAAGCCAGATCAGTTGATCCAACAAGATCAGCTATAATAGCTGTCTTGTTCTTAATAAATCTGGCATTGCATTACACCAAGGTGGGATGAGCTGTAGGAAGACCTCGCACCTGTCCAGTAACATCGGAACCTTGGGTATGGGGACAAGACAGGAGTAACCTCTATCCTGACCCCATTTCACCCCAGGGTGTCTCCTGGACCCCAAAACCCCAATCCGCCCTCCCCTTTCCTGTCCCCCACCAGGCCCAGCTCTCCACCTTCACCCACGCTTCCCCAATGCATGACACCTAAAATAGGTGTCGGATGACAATGGTGGACATTTCAAAAGGATGTAATTCCCTGAGCCTGGTGGGGGAATAATGCCCAACCGACACTAAACCTTTCCAACACATTTATAATTAAACAAATTTACTAAAAAGAAAACAAAGAATATATAAAACAAAAAATAAACCTATTAATATCAAAAACTATGAATAAAAACACTCCTCCACTCTCTCTCTCACAGAAGGGGCAGAATAAAATAAACAATATTACAAATTTGAAAAGGAGAAAAATATAAAATAAAATCCCAACCCAAAATATATAAAATAGAACCCCAACCCAAAATGTAACCCCAAAATAACAATAAAATACAATAACAAGTTAAAGCATCAGATTGTCCAATAGGACACAGTGTCCAATGTCTTCGAAAGTTGCTGGATAATAAACCCGGGCTGAGAGAATATGATGCTCTCACTACCACAACAGAAAGTAGTAGTGAAAAACTAAAAATAACTGACAAAAAATAAAAGAAATATGTATTTTGGCTTCAATGCAGCACCTCTCACGTGCATGCAAATCCAATAAAATCACCAGTATATCAAAGGTTAAAAAGTGTTGTGTACACCTCAACACCACCTCTCACATGGTGGGGACCCTTTATAAATTAGTCCACAATTAATCCATAACTGTTTGAAGAAAAATAAACAGTGTGCACAGCACTCTCACCACCCTATATCCAGGAAAAGGGCAAGGGAAGAGCAAGTCAGTTTTTCCACCAATACCAAATTAAATCCAAGCAGGGAAATTTAGATGGCATTCAACACAGTTCACTTGGCAGCAAAGCCTCACAGTTCGATCTTAAAACATCCCAGGGACAGGCAAATAGCTCCAGGAGTACAGATGAATCACAGATGAACACAGACCCCTTCTCCAACAGAAGCCAAATGCCCCCCAATCGGTCGACGACCAGCAGCTACAGATGCCTCAGCAACCCAGCTCAATGGCTGACCCCTAAGGTGGCTTAGGAGAGGCCTCAGTTTCCCCCAGCTCCCTAGGGAACAAACAAGGTGACTCCTGCCCGGTCGAGGACTGAAACAGCAGCCATAGCTCCCACAACTCCTGGAGATACAGGCAGATCTTCACCCAGCACTACTTGCCCAGAGCGAGCCCTGCTTGAGCCTGCTAGTTCAACTGAGCTCCTTCACTTCTTGCGATGAAACACAGCAAGACAATTCCACAGCTCCACACGTCCTGTCAATGATGGTGAGAGTCAATGAAATCCAAAGCAGGTCAGTCAAAGCAAGCCAACACCAATCCCCTCGATCTTCAGCTCTATTCATTCAACGCTAGAACTAGCGTGCACAATTGGTGTAATCAGCCCTTGGTTTCCAGCGAGTATTGAGTGTCCAAATAGCGTAATCAATGCAGTTAATAAATTGCAAGTTAAAAACTGATGAACTTTAACTTATTCAATTTATAAAACCTAAAACTAATAAACTAAATAACTAAACTCCATGGCTCTCAGTAGCTCTCAGTGGCTGACCCAGCATGGCCGCCATCTTCATATACTGTAAGACCGTCCGTAATAACCTTATTTTGACAGTTATGGATGCAGAGTCAGGGAGATGGGCGTACAATTTGGTGAGATCCTTATCTGCTCTTTCAGGGGGGAAGATTAATGTAAATAAGAGCCAGTGTATTCCCATAAGTATAACTCCTGGGAATCCGGAATTGGTGGGAGGCGTGAAGTTGGCCCTTAAACCCTATAAGCTCTTGGGTATATTTTTCGGTCCGGGGGATATGTCTCTGTTTAATTGGGCATATCACATTGGTAACGGACAGCAGATGGTTTCCAAATGGAATAGGTGGCATATGAGTAAGATGAAGAGGGTTTATCTTATTACAACTTTTTTGATTCCTTTATTTCTGTTTGTCAGTTATGTGTTTCCAGTTCCCAAACTACTGAAAACTTGGCTTTATTATTGCTTTCTTTCCTGTTTGCGGGGAACTAATTTGAACCCCATTAAAAGGGGAGTAACATACTTGGATAGACAGGAAGGTGACATAGGTATGGTAAACCCTGTAGTTTTTTATTGGAGCATTTTTTCTCTACTAATTCGATACCTTTGCTGTGCAATAGTAATGCCCTGTCGGTGGTTTGGGAGTCACCTTTCCTAGAGAAGGTAATGATAGATTGGAGCCAAGTGACTTTTCATCATGAAAATAAAAGAACACTGAAGTTGTGCCCTCCTCGGATGGTCTGTTTGATCTTTTCAAAAAATAGAATATAACCCAGTCTGTGTTACTAACTACTCCTCAGAAGCTTCTCTATCAATTGGTGACAGATAATTTTAATTTAGACCAGCCCTTTTTACATTATTCAGTAGTAGAACAGAAAGCTATAGGGGACCTTTTGGGAGACCCCAGGATACCAATAAAGTTGTGGGATATAGTCCAGTTGGGGGTTCACAACTGGACTAATATAAAGGGTGACCATAAGCATAAGGAGCTAACAGAACATTACTGCCCAAGGGAGTATTGTTTATCTGAAGCAGAAACCATAGGCCATATTTATTTTTTATGTCCCTATATTAATAAAGTTTGGAAGTTACTTTCCATTAGCTGGGGCTCTGATATTTGGTTATATATGTCTCAGGCAATTTTGTTTAAGGGTGCATTCCCTGTGGGGTGACAGACATTTGACCCCAGTTCTTTACGAGTTATAATGGCTTGTCTGGTTTATTGGATTTGGCAAATCCGATGCAGATTAGTGCTTCCGCAGCAACATATTACACAGGTGGAACTGGTCTAGAGTGTGCAACAGGAATTATGGACTCTTAAACTGCTTAAAGCTATGCACATGGATAGGTATTGGTGGCATACTCATTTTGATGATTTTAAATGGCTTAAGCCCTCCTATAGGGTCAAGGTACAGTACATGATATTGGGTAAATTTTTCAGGTCCCTTCCATGTACGGAGTATTATGTGATGCTTTGTATTTTTTCCTTTTATTTTTCATGAATTCTCAGTTTCTTGTATTGAATTACCTTGTTTCATTATGACCAATCTGACTTACTAAATAAGTTTTAGAACATGTTTTTTCTTGTATATGATTTATGATGGGAGCATGACAATTCGCTCCCGATTTCTCGCCCCGACATTTCACTCCCGACATTGCATTCCCATGTCAGTCAACTCCTGTAACGATACACTCCCAGTCAATTTGCTCCCTTGTTCACTTTTGCCCGGATGAGTCAGCCACATCAACATTCCGTGTCCTCACCTCCTCAAGCTGACAGCATTGGTCAGAAACAAGCATGAAAAACACCCCCAACTCTGTGATCACAAGTAGAAGCAAACCTGTCAACAAAATGTTTTTCTTCCATTGTCAAGTGCAGCCCAGGTTCTATTCTGGGAAAGAGACAGAGCAGCAGAAACAGAGATTCTTCCATACTTTCAAGAAACTCCCTTGTTCGCTTGTACCTCCTCAAGCTGACAGCATTGGTCAGAAACAGGCAGTCAGTCAAGCTGCAACTAGAAACCTTGTTCATGTTAGCACACCCCTGCCTTGCTCCACCATGGTGAAAAGTATGAACAAAACCCCCAAATCAGCAGCCTACTCTTTGATCACATGTAGAAGCAAACCTGTCAACAAAACATTTTTCTCCCATCGTCACGTGCAGCCCAGGTTCTATTCTGTGAAAGAGACAGTGCAACAGAAACAGATTCTTCCATACTTACCAGCAACTCCTCTCGCTCCTTACCAGTGAATCCTGCTCACTCCACACCTAAACCTCAGCGCATTACAGATCAGCTAATGGAAATGGCCTCTGAAATGTGTACCACTTAAATCTTTGCCCGCTTTTTATGACAATTCTATGGTAGAAAGCTAAAAGCTAAAAAGCAACCCTCACTTCCTGTTCCACTTTATTGTTATCAGCAGTGTCTAACAGACTAACGAACACTTAATCAGTACACCATACTTCCCTTTCAGTAGTGAATTAGGGAGTGAACTCAGGAGTGAATTGACAAAGGAGCAAGTTGTTTTAGGAGTGAATTGACTCCAGAGTGTAATGACAGGAGCGAGATGTCGCAGGCAGAATTGTCGGGAGTGAATTGTCGTGTTCCCAATTTAGGATGGGGATGTATGTAGAAATACTTTTTTGCCTTATAATTTTTGTTTTGAGTTTATGCTGAATTATTTTTTTTTGATGGGCTTAGGAATCCTGAATTCTGTTACTTTTTGAGGGGAGGGGGCTTACATGACCTATATGACTTCATATGTATTTTCTTTTCATGGCTTCTGTTATTTTGTACAAGTTTGAAATATTACTTTCAATTGTTAGATGGGGATGCATGTCTGTATATACCTGTTTTATAGTTTATGGTTTGGGTTACATTTGTACTGTTTGATTTTGATGATTTAGATAAAAATCCCTTACTGTTGTCAAGAAGTGCCATGGGATCTTTAACATCCACCTGAACTACCACCAGAACATGCAGATGGGATCTCGATTTAATGTCTCATCTGAAAGATAGCACCTTAGGTGTGCAGCATGCACCTTAGATGTGCAGCACCCCCCCCATGTTGCACTACATTATCAGTATTGGGATATTAACCCAAGTTCCTGGTGTGGGGATAGAACCCACAGCCTTCTGCTCTCCTAGCCCTAGAGGTGAGTGTTCTACCTGCTGAGCCACTGGCACTGACAAGATGGAACAGGTCCTCTGATCTCTTGCTATTAGGAGATTATTTAGCACCTGAACAAGAGCCATCTTGGTGCTATGCCTCTTCGTAAATCTGGAATGGAGAGAATCATAGATATTGTGGACTATCTGGCTTATTCATTAAAACTCCTATTTGAAGGCTGTCTAAATCACAATTTTGTTCCAGAAGAGTGGAAAATGGCTTATGTTATCCCTCCGTATAAAAAAGGTTCAGAATCAGATTGGGAAAATTATAGGCCCATCAGTCTGACTTCACCTGTGTGTAAAGTACTGGAAAGCTTTATCAAAGATACAATTACACCAATTCTTAATAAAAATGATGCAGAGCAGCATGGATTTAGACACGGTCATAGTTGCTTGTCCAATTTAATGTGCTTCTATGAAAACATAAGTGCCTTACTAGATAACATCCCCTGTGACATTGTCTACATTGACTTCAGTAAGACATTTGACATTATGCCTCATTGGGCTCTATTGGAAAAACTGTCACATTTACTTATAAATAGAACTATTATTAACTGGATAGGCAATTGGTTATCAGACAGAAACCAACAAGTTCTGATTAGTGGTTATCTGTCTAGATCAGGTAAAATATCTAGAGATGTGCCACAGGGTTCTGTGTTGGGCCCCATTCTTTTCAAAGCCTTTATTGCAAACATGACCACTAATACTTTGTCCTGTTCAATAAGATATGCTGACGATGTTAAGATAGGCAGCCCTTGTCTAGATTCTGATGACATATAAGTCCTCCAGCATGACCTGAATAACATTTCAGAATGGGTAACTAAGTGAGGAATGAGACTTAATCCTAATAAATATAACATTTTACACTTAGGTAAATACAATCCTTGCCATTCTTATTTTCTAGGTGGTTCCCCCTCGATTACAACCTCTGATGAAAAAGATCTGGGAATCATAATCTCTGATGATTTTGAGAAAAATAGACAAAGAAACGATATCAGTAAAAAAAAAACAATCATATAGTCCATTAAATATAACATCCAATCTCATGATGCTAAAGTGTTGATCCCCTTATTTTGTTCTTAAGTTAGACCTCATCTGGAATACACATTTCCAATTATGGTGCCCATATAAAAAATATAATTGTATTCAATTAGAAAATGTACAGCGTAAATTTACTAAATACATTTTCAATCTGCATAACATCCACTAAGTGGACAGATTACTGCAGTTGAATCTAATGTCATTATAAACAAGACAAATATGATGGGAATTGTTGTTTCTATTTGATATCATTAATGACCCCATCTTACGTCAGAACTTAGTCTTCATTTTAAGGATACTGCATATAACATTAGGGTCGTCCTTACAAATTATAGGTAAACATTTTTAAACACAATGGAAGAAAATACATTTTACCCTTAGAGCAGTTGGTCCATAGGCTCCCTGAAGAGATTATCAGTAAAGCTAAACTGGAATTTAAGAATCGTTCAGATAGATTAATTTTGTCAGGAGCCAATCTGCGATATTATTCAACACAATTAATAGCATTCCTGGGCATAACCTGCCTCCTAGCTCCTTACATTCCTTAGTGTCATCCTTAGTATAATAAATGATCATCCAGCTGTAGCACAACCACCTTCTCAATAACCTTCCCAACAAAGGGGTGGTTAGAGACAGTTCTGTAGTTAGCGAGACAGTCTGGGTCAAGGGAGAGTTTTTTCAGGAGCGGTCGTTCAACCACCTCCTTCAGGGGATCTGGGAAGAACCCCCTCTCCAATGATCTCCAGACTATCTCAGCAAGGATTGGGCCAATTTCCTCAACCCACAAGGAGATACGTTGGACCTGGGTCCAAACTACAGCTGGTTGGCGGCAAACTCTAAATGACCCTCACAATATCCACTATGTCCAGTCAGCCAAAGTTGTACCAGAGCAACTGGGTGCTCGTGACCTCCCGTAGACCTCTGCAATGCCCCATAGAGGGGGCTGGGTGGATACCGGACCTGATGGTGACAATCTTATCCATGAAAAATCAAACAAACTCATCACATCTTTCTTGTGACAAGGCTCCACCAGACTGCAGACAGATTGGATTGCACAATCTGTCCACAGTCCGGAAGAGCTGAGCTGGTCGATTCTGCATGGTGGCAATCTCCCTGGACAGGAATTCTTCCTTCTTACAGGTGGTTGTCGATTGATAGACCATATAATGATCCATCAATTTAAGCCAGTCAATCTCCAGGCTGGACTTCTGCCAAGCCTTCTCTAACCTTTGTCCTACTCTCCTCAGCTCCTTCAAGGTCCCATCAAACCATAGGGACCTTGGGCAAAGAGTGAGTGGCCAAACGTGAACAGGAGCAATGGAATCCAGGGCATGCATCACTGCCTTATTATAGACATGTACAAGATCCTATTATAAGCTGGAGGAGATCCTCATCAAAATGCGAGAGTTGATCATCGACCCAGGCATTTAAAGTCCCCAGAATTATCCATCTGGGGGATCCCAATATCTCATTGACAATGAAGTCCGCGATCTCCTACAGGAATTCTCTCCCACCCCCCTGCTAGACAGTAGATGAGGAGAATCCTGCATCCCACACCTGCATCCATGATACACTGAAAGGATCTGGTGGACCCCCACTGGCACTTCCACAAAATCCAGTTCCATTTTAAAACAAATGGCTTCACCCCTGCCCTTATGATCCACCCTAGGGCAGTGTATCACTGAGTACACAGCTGGAACAGCTAAGGCCAATACTAAGCAGTACTCCCACCTAGCTGCACCTTGCTTCTGCTGCCTGTTGTGCCCCTCTTCCAAGCACTTTACTATCACCTCTGCCCATCTGTTGCACTTACCTCTGTCTGTCCTTGACAATGTCCCCTTGGCTGCCATGCCCCCCTGTACCTTCCTGCCCTCTCCTTCCCCAGGCACCTGCCCACCTCCCTCCTTACACCTCTCCTCCTGCTTCTCTCCCTTCTTTTCTCCCTCACCTCCTCACACCCTGTAATCTTCTTCCCCCACTCCCTCCTTCTGTCCTACCTCTGTCATTCCCACTTTTCTTTCTTTTGTCTCATGTATTTACCTTGTAATAGCAAGTTATGACCTTCGGTGTACTGATTGTTAATACTGTATTTGATGCTGTATGCCTGTACTCACTGACATGGAACCTTTGTAAAAGAGACTTGGCTCAAAGGTACTTTGTAATCCTAGACTCAAATATATAAAATAAATAAATAAACAATACTGGGCGCACATTCTCATTCAGCCACATCTCAGGAATGCACGCCAGGTCAGATGTCCCTTCAAAATCTGCTATTATCGTAGTCTAGTTTTTGATAGACCTAGCATTACACAACACCGCTTGAGTAGGGTGAGTCACCGAGGGAGATCGCACTACCTGCCTGTACTCAGCAGAGCCCTTGGGTATGGAAAACAGGCAGGGAGGACCCCTGTTCTGGACCCATTTCACCCCAGGGTGTCTCCTTGTCCTCATTACCTCTATCCAACTGTGACTCTCCATTCCCTCACCAGGCCCAGCTCCCCCTCCCCTTTTTCCTTCTCCTGACTATCCCTGAGGTACAGCAATTCCTATAAGCCTCTGGTGACAAGAGGGGACAGTCAAAAGGGTAGCGATCTCTGATCCTGGTGAGGGAATAGTGCCTGACCATCATTTTACCCTCCCAGCATCCAATCAAGCAGGGATTGAGACTGGGAGCGAGGATTAGGACAAGTGGGTTCATTTATCAACTGGGTCAAGTTTAAAGCTCTGATGCTCAGTGATGAAGGAAATAGCCAGTCTAGGTGAAAGTCTCCAAGGAGGATGAGTTCACTGGTTACTGTAAGAGTGGAGGCAGCAGCAATGCAGGCTACAAGGGAAGAAGGGGGGAGTTTCAGGAGGCATAAGAACAACCACAAAATAGGCTTGGAGGATGGAAAATGGAGCTTGGCTACAAGGAGCTTGTGGGACTGGGGAATTACTTCGTGGGAAACTGTGCAAGATATGGTGTTGTGGGAATAGACAGTTACTCCCCACCCTTTTGCCATGGCCTTGCCTATGGAGGATAAAGCCAGGAAGGGGCAACTGATTATCGTGGATGTGGGAGGATAGCCATGTTTGGGATATACATAGAATGCCAGGGGAGTGTTGGGTGACCCATACTTTAAGTTCATCCAATTTGGGAAAAAATTCCCCAAAATGACTGCATTACGAGCATGCGTTGCAGAGTTTCTATGTGTAAACAATCTTACACACTACAGTATAGGAAAATGGGATAAGAGTTAGGCCTGATGACCCAATGGCACACCCAGCTCCTGTTGGTGTGTGGAGGATGGGGGTATGGGGTGGGTTGGTAGGGCTGGGAACCCTGGGCATGGGGCATTAGGGTTGGAAACCCTAATGCCTCATTTCCCTGCTTTTGCTGCTGTGGCATTCATCCTAACTAATGCATTAACAAAGTTTTTTGGCAAAGACTTTCCCTTCTTTTTCAGATAGTATAAATGTATTCTCATTTTGCTCCCATCGCTCCATCCAGATAGTACAACAGTGTCCATATGTCATGGAGGAGCACTGGGTATTCAAACACTGTGCTCCCATCCCTCCATCAATATAGAACAACAGTATCTATATGTCCTGGTGGGGAGCAGGGCCCTTGGACCCTGCACTCCCATCCCTCCATTGAGATAGTACAATACTGTCCATATGTGATGGTGGGAGCACAGGGAATGAACCTGCCCTCCCATCCCTCCTTCCAAAAAGTACAACAGTGTCCATATGTCACATTGGGAATGCACAGTCCTTTGTACTCTGTGCTCCCATCCCTCCACAGATGCAGATATGTATCTAGCTGTGGAAATACAGGGGTCTCTGACCCCTGTGATTCCACACAAGTTATGAGCAGGTATAATGAAACTGCAACAAATAGTCATAACTGTGCCATCTCAAATAATTTTCACCTCAAATGTGCAATATAGTTTTCTTAGCACCTTGTGAGTGGGTGTGGGAAGTGATAAGTCATACACCATATTTCTTGAAGAACACACAAAGCTTGTGTGAATTTTATTTATAAAATTCCAAAATAAATGACTTCAAAAATAATAAACAAAATAAAGTAAATAAAGCACTTTTTGTCTTTTTCTCAACTTAAGATACTTCAGTATTTCTAAGGTGCCAAGTACTGCCACAGAGTAGATGAACTTTCGCTACAACACAGCTACCATCCTCTGTGCTCAAAGACTATCTGATTCTTTAAATTAAACAGCTACCTTATGTAGTTGTATGCTGTGATATCATAGGTCAGCTGATCCACCCGATATTCTAATACATAGAATTTCTACACTAATACATCATGTAGGGGGTCCTGCATGACCAAAAATTATTTTATTCAGTAATAACATTTATGTACAGTTATATCAGTCTCCTAATCTATTCTGAAAGCAAGAAAATGCTTAAATGACAATTAATGATCTTAACCCTCTCACAAGGCCTCATACCTCTGCTTACTATAAATAAGCTTCAGATGAGGGCCGCTGGCCTTAGAAATGCAGTGCTGACCATAGAATAACCAGTCTGGAAGACGTATGAACTCCACCATAGTTTCTCTGTTCACTAATATCAAATAATAGTATTTCTGGAAATATATGTCAGTACTTATAGCCCTACTAAAGGGAGGTTTAACCATAAAGAACATGTTCCACCTTCACAAGTTTTATAAAATAATGGTATGTGTACAGATATTCATTTCCATTTAAGGTTTTGCTAATTGGCTTTCAGAACTACTCGCTGTTGAGAGCTGAAGTCCGGGTAGTCCATCTGGGCATCTGAGGTATTATCGGCTGTTTGGAACTATTATGGGCTATTCAAACAAAACCTAATGGACCCCTTTTCCTGATGGCCTGTGAACCTTCTATATTTCTTTCTACCCAGTACTCTTCTTTTTACCCGGACAGACCCGAATCTTTGGGGCGAGGTGCCGCTCCCGTCTGTGCAAGTCATGCTGGAAACAGTATTGCAAAAATGTACCATGTTTTACATACTGTTTCAAGGTCAGCACAGCACAGAGCAATGAAAAACTGAAAAAAGGGCACACTGGCCTAAAACTGAATAATAAACCCCATTGAACTCTTCCCAGTAGGTCTGAACCTGAAGTTAAGGGGTTTTGCTGCTATGCGGGTAAGTACTATTTAAAAGGAAATACCACTTGTCTGCTTCTGAGCATGGCTGCACTGTTACCACAGGATTAAGCACATTAATTTACAGGCATCCCTGTTGTCATTACTCTAATGCCTGTTCCAGACTTAAACATGAAGGCATTACTTTGAAGGCCTTCTAGCTGCCAAGTATTTCCCTTTGGGCATTACACAACTTGTGCAATTTGACCTTGAATGCAGTGTGACTTGCATGATTCTGAGCCTACTTGTGGCTGCATTCCCAATACAAAAAAAGTATGCACCACAGAAACAGTGAAAGGAAAATATAGCAGGGCAGATAGATCAAGATATCATGATGGGAGGCCACCCCATCTGATAGAAAATGTGAAACTAGACAAAGAAAAGAAGAGAAGTACTACTACAGTAGATTTTAAATATAATAAGGAAGAGAAAAGAGGGAATGTACTGTGGTGACAACAAAAGGGGGGTCCCAACTTTGACACACCTCACCATATGTACCCAGTACAACAAATTTTCAAATTCCTATCAAATGTAATTCTATGCAACTGTGACTGTGTTTTTATGCCACAGTTGCGGAAAAACATTTTCAGTAGAATTTGAAAAATGTCAGCTGTACTGTTCATGAAGTGGTGTGGGAAAATGGCAATGTTGAAAATCTGGAGTGAAAACAGAAAAAAATGGCAGTGTTATGAGTGCGTGTAGAAACTGTGCAAAGCACACTTGTAACACAATCATTGTTTGGAATCTTTCATCATATTTTCAGCATCGGCATTGTTGGACCTACCCCCATGAGCAGTGCAATGGTGATTTTGTTAATCCATTCCAAAATTTGATTTCACACAGTGACTGCTCCATTCTGTGCAGCAGGTGTGAAAACACATTCCAGGCAGGATGTGCAAAATTACAGCTGTACTGTTCATAAGGATGTGTGAAAAATGGCAACATTGAAAATCTGAAGTGAAAATATTAAAAATAGGTGAAGTTACGAGCATGCATAGAAACTTAGCAATGCACGCTCTTAACACAGTCATTTTTGGGAATTTTTTCACCAAATTTGTAACAAAGGATTTTTGGGACCCCACCTCTTGAACAGTGGCACTGTCGTTTCATGAATCAGTCCCGAAAGGTGATTCTGCATAGCGACCGTGAAATCACCTTTCAGGACTGAGAAATGAAATGACAGTGACATGTTCATGAGGTGGGGTTCCCAGAACCCCATGTTGAAAATTTGGTGCAAACATTCCTAAAATTGACCGAGCTATCAACATACTGTAAGTTAACTCCCTCCCAACATTAACTCCCATTATACGACTTACTTTGGTTCCTGAGTTTGCAGTTCAGCTTTGAAGAGTGCAGACATGTCCTGGTCCAGAGAAGATTGTGGCTCCCGATCTCTGGAGGGTAAGTATGGGTGAAGGAGGGTGCAGAGAGGTGGGGCGCAGAGGGAGGTTGGGGATGGGGGAAGGGGATGGGGAGACAATGATGGACTATTTTCTTCATGATAGATAAAAAATTAAAAAGACTTTGGTGGATGGTTTTCTTCATTTACAAGAAGAGAAAAAAAAACTGAGGCACACTGAGGTGGGCTCCCAGTGTGCCACTTGAGTTGGGGAGCATACATGATGCCAACAGGGGACAGGGCATCCCTGTCAGCGATGAAAGATGGTGTTGAGGTGAGAGACATCCAACACTGGAAGTGTGCATCCCAGTGTAAGAAATCAAAAATAATTTATCTGGGCACACTGGGAAGGGCTCCCAGTGTTTTAGAATTATGGGGTGAGGATACAGTACTGTATTAATATGCATACAATGCCAACATGGGGATTGGGCACACCATGTCAGAAAGCATTGTGCAGCACATTACAGTACTTTGATGCAGGATTCTGCATAGAATTATTAGAAATTTCGATGCAGGATTCTGCATCGAAGAAGACATCAGGGGACAGTTTATTCTTTTCACAGGTTGATGCTGACAGGGGTTGGACAGCCCCATCAGCAATGACAATGGGGGGACATCCAACACCAGGTGGGCATCCCAGTGTTGGAAATTACAAACTCATTTATCTGGGCACATTGGGTTGGCTCTCAGTGTGGCAGAATAGTAGGGTGAGAATACATCAGTTATTGTGCACAGTGCCAACACGGGATTGGGCACCCTGTATCAGAAAGCATTGTGTGGCACATTACAGTACTTCGTTGCAGGATCCTGCATCAAAATTATTGAAAATTTTGATTCTGCATCGACATAAAGACCTCGAGGTATGGTTTTCTTCTTTTCACAGGTTTTTTAACAAAATAATACATTTGGACACACTGGACTGGGCTTCCGGTATGCCCAGTACACACTATGTATTGTGCTTATAAAGCAGGTCTTCCATGACTCTGCAGCCGGCAGCACGAGTTCAACCTGAGGCTGCAGAAGTCAAGAAAATACCACTGTTCTCATACAGAGAACAGCCTCCGAGTTGTTCTCTGTAAAAGTTGGCACCCAAGAAAAAAAACCTTTCTTTGGGTCCAGCTTAAAACACTAAAAAATATCAGAAAACACCTAAAGAGGATCTCTAGCTGTTTTCTGATTTTTGTTGTGTTTAAAACCTTTGGTAATACAACATCCACACTAAGCGGCAAAACAAGATGGTGACCACAACACTGCTTAATCGATCGCAGGACTGTGAACTGTATGAAAAATAACAGCATTCTTTGCAAAAAGAAGCTGGTGTTTTTCACACAGTACTCCTATTGTTTGAAAATAAGATGGTATTTCTCACATAATATTGCTATTGTGCAAAAAATATATTTTTCATGCCTGATGTATAAATTTTCCCATAGGAAATAATGGGAAAATTTAAAATGTCATAACTTTTGAACAAATTAATATGTTTTCACCAAACCTTCAAAATGCACATCTGTGACCCTAAGACATTTTATCCTGAAAATATCATACCACAACATAAAGGTATTTCTGAGATATAGGTGAGCAAAGAAATGTAAAAAAACAACAACCTGATTTTTCTGTTTTCAACACTTTATATCTCACAAACCGCTTAATGGATTTCCATGAAATTTTCAGGTCAAGAGACCTACCACTAGAGTATACATGTCATATTTCATGCAAATCCAGTGAATGGCTCAACAGTTATTAAGGCTCAACATTTGGACTTTAGCATATAAGTGCTGTTTCATCCTAACTATATTGGTGTGACTGGGCCAGTATAATTTTGTCAAAATATTACATTTCTGAAAGTTCTCCTAAAGGTGTCAGTTGTTCTTTGGAGATAAAAGGCAATACTTGTAATCTACTGTATGAGGACATTACCAAATTATTTGATCTGGATGCTTATCATGATTTTAAATTTTACCTTGTGCTGAGAGAAATAATTTTCCTATTGCACTTTTCTGACACTTCCAACTGAGTCTATGCCACAGCTGACTTTAAATTTCTGTAAGTCTCATAACATCCCAGTGATAGATCATAAAATAAATACATGGAATCCAGATCTTGAATATACTCTTTTGCAGAAAATATGCTAAAAATAAGAGAAAGCTTAGTTTACTGCTCAAAGATATACATACACATTTCTTTGAACTAAAAATCTTAATGAAAATATTGTTTTATATCTTTATACAAAAAGAATAGTATTATCAATACTAATTATTGGTTTACTATTAAGTACAAGAATGCCAAACAACTAATAAGTAGACAGCTTTGTTGTACTCTACCTAAATCCTTCTAGTGAAAATAGGTGTAGTCTGAATAGCTTAAGGAAAAGTACAAGGCTACTTTTGAACTACAAAAGCAAACATATTTTTAAGCCAAATGGTGAAAGATGCTGGAAGCTACATAAAATAAAGATACTGCACAATGTTGGCTGCTAGTTGTGAAGTGTAGTAATAGCTTTTCAAGTGAAAACTCATTTTAAGAGAGTTTTATAATGATTCAGAACCTATCAGTCCCAATTCTGTTTTTCCTTCCACTATTGTTTTATAACACAATGCAATTCTAGCAATAATTTAATCTTTAAAACTCAATAAGGCCTCAGGTCTAGGCATGTTCTCAAATGAGTTACATTGATATTTTCCTTACTAGTGACTTGACATTCTTCATATTCTATTCAGTTTATGTATTTCCACCTTATAATTTCTAACTAGCTGGTTGACAAATGTAATTATTCCTCTTCACAAAGAACACTTTAAGCTTGATGTGCCGCACAATGCTTGCTGACATGGTGTGCCCAATCCCCATGTTGGCATTGTGCGCATATTACTACAGTACTATATCCTCACCCCCATAATTCTAAAACACTGGGAGCCCATCCCAGTGTGCCCAGATAAATAAATTTTGCTTTCTTACACTGGGATGACTCCCAGTGTTGGATGTCTCTACCCCAACACCATCATTCATCGCCGATAAACTTTAGACCTATTAGTCTTACAGATAATTTTGCAAAAATATTCTCAAAGATCATATTGGATAAATTGTTAAATGGGGTCATCTCTAATAAACTTCTCAGCTCCCAACTAAGTTTGCAAAACACTCTTCAAAAGTAGATGATTGCTTTATACTTTATCATTTAATTTACAAATTTAAAGAAGTACAGAAGCAGGGCTTATACACAGCATTTACAGATTACCCTTATAGGTTCATAGGTTCATAGAAGTGTACGAGCAATGTAGGTAAATGTTAGGATGCCCATTAATCTGCTCACCACCCATATATCCTATGGGTGGAAGTCAAACTTTTTATCACCCATATATTTATCTAATCTCTTTTTAAAAGTACTTAGATTAGTACTATTAACAACACTTTCGGGTAAGTTATTCCACATTCCCACAACTCTTTGTGTATAAAATAGACTCCATTTAGTGGATAAGCATTTCTCTCCAATGAGTTTATGTCCATGGCTCCTAGTTGACTTTAAGTTGGAGGCTGTAGTAAGTCCAATTGTTGTTCTTAGGTAATCATTTTTTAAAGTTTGGTATACTAAAACTAAGTATCTCCTTATTTGTCTATATTTAACAGAATATAGTTTTAGTTTTTTTAATCTATCTTCATAACTTTTATTATGTAAAGTTGAGACTTTCTTAGTAAATTTACGCTGAACGCCCTCTGCTAGTTTTAAACCCCCAATTGTAGATGGTGCATGAACATTGAGAGCAGTATTCCAAATGGGGACATACCAAACTGGTATAAAGTGGTATAATAACTTTGGAGTCTCTGCTTTTAATATTTCTTAAAATTGACCCAATTATTTTATTACATTTTTTAACTTTAATTATTTTATTTTTTTCAAAGGTTAAATTATTTGAGATTATAACTCCCAGATCCTTTTCTTCTGTAATACTTTTTAGATTAACATTGTTTAGGGAATAGTTGAAAGGCATGTTATTTTTGCCAAGATGCAAAACTTTACATTTTTCAACATTAAAAAACATTCCAAACCCTTCAGCTTTTAATTTTTTTTCCCAGAGTAAAGTTATGGGTATTCTGAAGGAAAACAGATGAGGGTATTCTGAAAGAAAATAGATTAGTTAGCTCACTTTTATCAATAATCAGTTCCCTTTTCTGAAATTACAAAACTTTTGCTCAATATTCTAGAGATGGACAATTTAAACCCTTATTAGATACAGATAAAGGAGTAAAATGGGATGCATCTTAGCACCACTGCTCTTTAATATTTATATAAATGAAGCTGTAATATATATTAATGCAAATCCTTCAGATTCTCCATCCATTAGTTCACTGAAGTTATTGCCTATGCAGATGATCTTGCTGCATTCTGTTTATTGCTAATAGGTTAGAAGAAACAGTTGAATAAATTACATGTGGTAGCATCTTAATAAAATCAAAATATTAATATTAAAAAAATGGCAATGATTGAGTTTGGTAAAGGAAGTTCAAAATGTTGTTGGCACATTCATAAGGAAACAAATCACTGTGGTAGGCGTGTCCACATATCTAAGTTTGACCTTTAACAAAAAATATATCCTGTTCTAACCATTCTGATATTTCCAAGCAAACTTCTTTACAATGCCTATTGGGTCTTTTAAGGTTGTATGGAGACAACTCCACTAAGGTGGCTTGATGGCTTTTGATGCCAAAACTTCCTCTAACAATACTGTGCACTTTAGAAGTTTGGGGAGTTTACATCATTTCAGAATTGGAAATTGAAATTAATTAATTCTATCAAGTCATCCTGGGCATCACTAAATTTGGTCCAGGTGCACTGCTTTGGGATGAGCTCAGTCAATGTACCCTTCAGTGTTTATCATATTCATGAATATTTACTTTTTAGTTAAAAATCACAGAGTTTGACACATCATCTTTTATTTTGCAGTCTTTTTCGGAACATGTTAAATAAAAAATTCTAGGACTCTCTTCAGGGTGGACAAAGACTTTAGACAGTACAAGTCAAAAATATCTTTGGGACTTGGCTTTCAAAAAAGTTGTCTTGAATGATTCTTTCTGTTGAAAAAGACTTTCTTCAAGTTAAGATGTCTAAAATATGTAGCTGGTATGCACAAGCAAATGAAACTCACTTGTTTGAATTGTTCAATGTTCCCACATCATAACGCCCCCGTATAGCAAATCTTTGTTATAAGGAACAGCTGAGACGGCTCCCATTGTTTTCAGCTTAATCCTTAGTAGATGTTAATGGAGAAAACAATGTCTCATCACAGTTGTTACTGCCACTCTTTCCCTGTCAGCCTTTATTTCCCTACAGTTATGACTATGTCCCATTTTAGAAAAATAAAGTTTCCAGACTCACATTGTGCTCCTGTATGCAGAGTGAAGAACTTAAATAAAGTTTACCATGTTACCAGACCCATGTCATGCTCCTGTATGCAGAGTGAAGAACGTTGGTCTGAGCAGAGCAGAGCAGCTTGCCTTTCTGTTCAACTGCTCCACTACAGAAGCACAAACACAGCTTCACTAAGCTTTACTGTGCTGGCAATCAGCCAGCCTGTTTAAATAAATGAATGAATAAATCTGCTTTCTGAGCAGAGCTTACTGTGCTATCAATAAGCCAGCATGTACAGCAGTGCCAGTGCCACTCAACAGCAGGAGAGTGGGACATAGAAACATAGAACACAACATTTGACAGCAGATAAGGACCACTTAGCCCACCCAGTCTGCCCATTTCCCTACCTATTGGATAAGCTGCAGATCCTAGTTAACAAACAGCCTACTTCCCCCTACCTCCCACTAGAATTGCCTTATGTCTGTCCCATGCATTCTTGAATTCCCCCATTGTTTTTAACCCCACAACCTCCTCAGGAAGGCTGTTCCAAGCATCCACCACCCTCTCCATGAAAAAATACTTCCTCACACTGCCCCTGAGCCATCCCCCCTCTATCTTCAAATTGTTTCCCCTTGTTCTTGCACATCTCTTTTTCTGAAAGATGTTACCCTCTTTGACTTTGTTGATTCCCTTCAGGTACACAAATGTTTCTATCATATCCCCCCTCTCCCTTCTTTCCTCGAGGGTATACATATTAAGCTCCTTTAGTCTCTCTTAGTATGGCTTCTGGTGCAGACCCTGCACCATTTTAGTTGCCCTCCTCTGGACTGGCTCTATCCTGTCTATGTCCTTGCAGAGATGGGGTCTCCAGAACTGCACTCAGTATTCCAGATAGGGTCTCACCAACTGTCTGTACAGAGGGATAGCAACTTCCTGGTTTCTATTGGTGATGCCTCTCCCTATCCATCTCAGTATTCCCCCAGTCCTCCTTGCTGCCTTCTCACATTGCTTGCCTACCTTTAGGTCATCTGATATGACTACCCACAGGTGCCTTTCCATTGTTGTTGTTATTAGTACACCCTCCTCCCATTGTGTACTCTTCCCCTGGGTTTTTGTTTCCCAGGTGCATTACTTTGCACTTCTTTGCATCTAATCTAAGCTTCCATACTTTTGACCATTCCTCCAACCTTGCCAACTTCCTTTTCATCCTTTTGCTCCCCCATGTATTAACCCTGTTACAGATCTTTGTGTTGTCTGCAAAGAGGCATACTTTCCCTTCAAGTCCCTCTGCAATGTCACTTATAAAGACATTAAAGGGGACCGATCCCAGTATGGAACCTTGCGTTACCCCACTAGTAACCCCCCTTTCTTCAGAGTGGACTCCATTTACTATTACCCTCTGTGTCCTGTTGTCCAGCCAATGTTTTACCCAGGCTACAACCCTGGGACCCACTCCCATGCTGGCTAACTTGTTTAATATTCTTTTGTGTAAGACTGTGTCAAATGCCTTGCTAAAGTCTAGGTAGGCCATGTCCACAGCCCCTCCCTGGTCTATTACTTTGGTCACCTAGTCAAAGAACTTGATAATATTCATCTGACATGACCTTCCCACTGTGACTCCATCCTGCCTTGGGTCCTGTGCCCTACTAACCTCTAGGTACTCAACAGTTCTTTCCTTCAGAAGTGATTCCATCATTTTCCCTACCAGTGAGGTCAAACTAACAGGTCCGTAGTTTCCTGACTCTGTCTTGCTCCCACTTTTGTAAAGTGGAATCACATCCACCTTCCTCCAGTCCTCAGGTACCACACCATCCTCCTGTGATTTGTTCAGAAGGGTAGTCAGTGGTGATACTAGTCCTCCTCTTAGCTCTTTTAGAATTCTAGGGTGAATCCCATCAGGCCCCATTGCTTTGTCCACCTTCAGGACCCTTTCTTCTGTGAATGGACTGGTATTGACCCCGCTATCCAGAGTGCTTCTATTCTTTGGTTTAGGTACCTCCCCCTTTTTGTCTTTTGTGAATACTGAGCAGAAGTATTCATTCAGTATCCCTGCTTTTTCACTGTCACCTCTGCCTCACTGTCACCCTCTGCCACCCAACCCCCACTTATTAAGCCTCACTATCCCTCCCTTGGTCTTTCTTCGCTCACTAATGTACCTACTGTATAAAAGGTTTTATCCTCCTTCTTAACTGAGTTGACTATCTTTTCCTCAGTTTGAGCCTTTGCTATTCTAACTGCCTTCCTCACTTCCTTCTGCTTAATTGATTGAGTTCTCTTTCCTGCTCCTTCTGTGATTCCGTATACTTTCTGAATGCTATCTTTTTCTCCCTAACCTTCCTTACCACCTCTTTTGAGAACCATAGTGTTTTTTTTCCTTCATTTTCTTTTGTTTATATGTTTCACACAAAGGCTTGATGCCTCTGTGATGGCAGTTCTGATTTTGCCCCATTGTTCCTCCACCCTCCTTCCTGCCCTTTTGCTAGTGCATTCCTTAGGCACTCTCCCAGTCTGCCAAAGTCAGCCCTCTGAAAGTCCAGTACCTTTGCTTTTGTATGGCTTGACTCTATGGCTATGTTTATTGTGAACCACACTGTCTGGTGGTCACTTGCTCCCAGATGGCTACCCACTTCTAAATCTGAGATCCTCTCACTGTCCCTGTTTGAGAGTGGCAGGTCTAAGACTGCTGCCTCCCAAGTGGGTTCCAAAACTAGCTGCCTGAGGCATTCACCCTGTAGGGCATCAAGAATGACTCTGCTCTTGGATGTGGCTGCAGCAAATGTGCTCCAATTAACATCTGGCATATTCAGGCCCCCATCAACAATATCTCCCCTTTATCTGTCATTCTAAGGATGCCTCCAATCATTTCTCTGTCCATGTCCTCCCCCTGAGATGGGGGTTTGTATATAACCTCTGTGCAGATTGTGGTGCCATTTCCTGTCTCCAATGTGACCCACAGTGCCTCCTCTCCTCAGTTTACCCTTTAGTTCCATTGCTTTGATCCCTTCACTTATATAGAGAGCTACTCCTCCTCTTCCTCCTCTTTTACCCTCCCTGTCCCTCCTGTAGATTGTGTAACCTGCTATGTTGACATCCCAGTCATGGTTCTCTGTGTACCAGGTTTCTGTGACTACCACGCTATCCAGGCATTCCTCTTCCATCAAGGCCACTAGTTCAGGAAGCTTGTTACCCAGAATACGTGCATTGGTACTCATTGCCCTCCATTTTTTGATGGCCTTACTACTATTTTCCCTATCCCTTACTTACTGCCTTTCCCTTTTTCTCCATTTACCCCTGCCCTGCCCCCTATTGAACTCTCTACCTTGGTGTTAACCTCACTAACTACCCTGTTTTGTGGGGGGAGGCTCAGGATTCCCTGCTCCTTTTCAGTGCCTCTCCCCTTGGCTAGTTTAAAAGCTTGCCAATGAAGCATTTAAACCTATCACCTAGGATCCTGGTTCCACTCCGGACAGATGCAGACCATCATGCCAGTATAGGACTGTATCCCTTCATGTGGACCCCCAGTCCCCAATGAAGTCAAAACCCTGTGCTCCGCACCAGTTTTTCAACCATTCATTGAATCCTAGGGTACAGAGTACCCTAGCCTCACCCATGCCATAGACAGGCAGCACCTCCGAGAAGGTTACTGCTGTTAGCATCAGTTAGGCAGACTATGCATTTTATTTTTATGTAACCATCATTCAGTTAGGCAGGCTATGCATTTTATGTGCTTGTCGTTCTGAAAGGCTATGCACTTTATTTTTATGTGACCGTTGTTCAGTTAGGTAGATTATCCATTTTATTGTTGTTTTTATGTGACCATCATTCAGATAGGCAGGTTATGCCTTTTTTTTCCTTTTAATGTGATTGTCGTTCCACTAGCAGGCTATGTATGCTTTATGCATTTTCATTTTTTGAACATCATTTATTAGTGCCTGCAGCTTGACCTGTGCTAAACATGTCTCAGCCACAAGCAAAATGCCCACATTTGACCTGTGAAGAAGCCAAGCAATTGCATTTTCCTATACAGTATGTGCTTTAGATAGAGTCCAGCTGTTTCCAGAAGATCTCTATGAAGATGGCGGCTAGCTATTCTGCAGGTTCTGCTGCCTCACAATAGATTTTCTATGGAAGCATGCCATCGACCTTCACATGAAGTCTCAAAAACATACTGAACAAAAAGCACCAGCAGTAAAGAAAGGACAAGAAGGCATCAACCCACAGTGACAGCTTGCACTGACTTCAGCTTTTGCTCGTGCCAACACAGCCAAGCAGAACCGGAAGAAGTTTATCGTGGACTTTGTTAAGTGCAGGACTCGAACTGATATTCCTTTTGAAAAAGCTTCTGCCTTTGAAACCTTTCTTTATAAGTACACCAAACATGGTGGTTGCCTATCTAGACCTTCACTTCTGAGATCGACGTACCTCTGATATCTATGGCTTCAGCATGAAGAATTTGTGTGGAAGCAAGTGGAGGACACAGAAATTTACCTGATCTTGGATGAGACCAAAGGTAACTGTGGACTGAGTGTTTTTGGAGGTTTGACGCAGACCCTCAACAAAGTTGGGAGCAGCTAGTTCAAACTGGAGTTGATTTTTTGGATTGTGTAAATCACATCACAGTTGCACAGTCCTTGCTGCAGATCCTAAATGATAATCATGTAAACTTTGACAAAGTCTTTGCTGTGGCCACAGATAGTGCAAGTGATATGCATAAAGCTTTTAAGACTATTTTGTCTGGGATCCTCCCCAGCACTGTTCATGTGACTTGCTTTGCACACCTGTTAAACCTAGTCCTGGAAATCTGGCCAACTACTGTATATTGGTTGACTTGAGCACAGTGGTTGGCTTAGTCAAAAGATTTTTTGCCAGAGCTCCATGCACTGGCACCAGTATCTGGCCTTCATGAAGGCAAAGGATGGCGTGGTAGTAAAGATGCCAGTTTATGCCATGCTAACACCTTGGTGCTCATGGGTAAAGGCATGTGCCTATCTTGTGGATTATCTGCCTGTCTTGGCAGAATTTTTGAACTGCTGTTCATCTGATGCAGCCACGTACAAACAACTAAAGTCACTGTTGGCAAGAAAACTCAATGCACTGTCAGCTCAGGCAACATTTGTTTCAGAACATGCCACTGAACTTTGCAAACTCATGGAAGAGCTGCAAGCCAACCAGCCTGGTGCCACTGAGGGTTGAGGTGCTGGATGCTACACCTCGCGCCAGGCTGGTGACTTGTGTTTGGGAATGAACATGGGTCACCAGAGGTTGTCAGGGGGTGGAGAGGATGAAGCATCCAGATGACAAGTCTTCTCTCCTGGGGAGGGAGGAATGGTACTCCCGCTGAATGACTACCCCCAGGTGGTGGCCGGAGGGTAGTGTAGCTTAGAGGGGCCAGAAGAAGGGAGAGTGCTGCAGGACTTCTGTGGATGCGTGCACTCCTCTATGTGCACACATCTTGCGTGTGCACCCTAGCAATGGGAAGGGAGAAACTCCAGCTGAGGATGATGACCCTGACCTCGTAGGCTCCGCACCAGGTGACGGCAGGGTTACTCCAGTGATATCGGGTGACAGGGCTGGGAGGTCAGTTAGAAGGGACAGCTGGGGCAGATGAGTATAAAGTACATATTAAAAAAAAGAAGAGCTGCAAGCTACAACAGTACTACAGGGACACAGCATTTTTAGTAGTCTTCAAAATGTGCACCTGTTTCTTGGATTTTGTTCTCCAGCTAGAGTTAGGGAATACAGATCCAAAACTGTTGAGAAGTTGTCACTATGCAGTGACATTGAGAAAACTGCATGTTGTGAAATGTTTCAGCAGGTGATGCTGGAGAGCAGTCAGAAGCTGCAGAATATGATGGAAACCATCCATCCATCAATGTGTTCAAAGCAGAGCAAGTATTTGACCTCAGACAGCTACCAACACTAGAGAAACAGAAAGAATACTACCACTATGGCATCACAAGCTTGGCAGACACTTCAAACTTTGAATGGCATGTGTACCAGGCAGCAGCTGCCTTGCTTCCTATGGACTTCAGCATTACAGAATGGTGGGGAGCACAATCACAGTCACTGGGCACACTGTCTTTACTGGCCAAAAGATATATTTGGTTGCCTGTCAGCACAGCTTACATAGAAAGGACTTTCTTGGTCTGTACAGACCTGTTGAAAGACAACAGAAGAACCCTAAAAGAAGACAAAGTGAAACTTTTATTGATGCTGAAATAGAACACATTTTAGTACCATGCCCGAGTACAGTGCATTGTTGTGAGTAAACAGTATTGGCTTGTAGAATCTGCTGTTTTCCTGTGAGGAATATTGTATGATATGTATTATATAACACTACTTATGAAGAATCCAGCAGAAGAAGACCATTTGTTCTATCTTTTCTGGTCGTATTGCAGGGTCCACAGCTTGGGCTACTGTCCCTGTTCCCTCCCCCCACTACTCCCATTATATTATTATAATGAAGTATATTTACTATGTTGTTTTGCTAGTTACAAAATGTCTAATATTTGACTCTATATTTAGATTTTACATTTGTGATTTAATTGTGCCACATTGCATGACTTTATAATTTTTGTGTTGCTTGCACACATGTGCAAGAAACACATTGTGTCAACTTCCTTCAGAAGCAGGTTGGGAGGAGTGGCAGTGTTGTGCCAAAAGGCAGCAGTCCGTTCTGGGGCTGGTCTCTGCCACGGCAAATAGAGGTGCATGCTGTAGATGACAGCAGTTAATGAGCATGCCACTATGATCAAAAAAACTGGCCACTGCAATCAGGGAGCACCCCGTCACTATGCAGTCAGCTGTTTTTGCTGCGGGCATCCCTGACTGCAGCAGCCAATTACAGCTGCATTGTGTGGTGTTCCCATGGTGACGGCTTCTCTGTTGGCCTCTCACAGTCCCCACGAAGCTGATGGAAAGCCGCTGTCCGCCGTTCAGTGTGCCTTCCTGGTGAAACATTTCAATAAATAAAAGAAAAGCTGATGAGGGGATGCCCAATCCCTCTGTCAGCATGCACCCTACCTGGTTCATTTGCCGATGGGGTAGCCCAATCCTCATCAGCATGAAGCACCCCCATTTGTTGTGTGCTTAGGGGTGCCCAATCCTCCTCGGCTAATCATACCACCCTCAAGCACAAGCACTGTGTAGGCCAATGGGGTTCCCAGTTCCTGTCGGCTCTAGCACCCCCCAAAAAAAGCACCCAGGTATTCCGGCGTGCTGGGAGACACCCCAGCATGCAAAAAAGCATCCCACGTTGTCTATATATTTTTAAAACCTGTAAAAACAGAAAGCAGTCCCTCACAGTCTTTCGTGCCCCCTTCCCCAACCAGCATCCACCCACTGTGCACCCACCTCCCACCCCCTCACCTCCTACTTACCTCCAGAGCCCAGCGTGATGATCTTCGGTGGACTGGAAACACATCTGCACTCTTCAAAGCCAACCACGAACTCAAGAAATACTGGTAAGCTGTATAATGGCATAAACAGGGTTTTTTAAACTTAGGTGGATATCTTGGCCATTTTGGGGAATCTTTCCAGCAAATTTTCAACGTGGGGTTCTTGGGACCCCACTTCATGAACTAACTCACTGTCATTTTGCTATTCGGTCCCGAAAGGTGATTTTGCTTTCACTGCGAGGAACCACCTTTCGGGACAGATTAACTAAACGACAGTGTCACAGTTCATGAGGTAGGCCCCCAAAAACTCTATGTTGAAAATTTGGTGAAAACATTCCCAGAAATTACTGTTTTACGAGCGTGCATTGTGCAGTTCCTGCGCACACTTGTAATTTTGAAATTTTTTAATATTTTCAATCCAGATTTTCAACATTATCATTTGACCATACCTCCTTATGAACAGTACAGCTGTCATTTTTCACATTTCACCCAAAATGTGTTTTCGCACATGTAGTGCACAACGTTGAGGTCGGTGTGTGAAATCAATGTTTGGAACAGATTAAGAAAATCACAGTGACATTATTCATGAGCAGAAGTCTTAAAATGCCTATGTTGAATCTCAGTTTCTATGCACCCTTGTAACTTTGCGAATTTGTAATATTTTCCTTCCAGATTTTCGACATTAGCATTTTCCACACCTCCTTATGAACAGTACAGCTGTCATTTTTTCACATCCTGGTCAAAATGTGTTTTTGCACTTCCGGTGCAGAATAGTGCAGTCCCTGTGGGAAATCAATGTTCAGGACAGATTAAGAAAATCCCAGTGACACTTCATGAGCAGAGGTCCCAAAATGCCTATGTTGAAAGTCTGGTTTAAAAAAATTCCCACAATAATTACATTACGGGTGTGCGTTACACAGTTTCTATACATGCTCGTGACTTCACTAGTTTTTTATATTTTTATTCCAGGTTTTCAACATTACCATTTTTTTACACCTCATCATGAACAGTACAACTGTCATTTTTTGCATCCTGTTCAAAATGTGTTTTCGCTCCTGTGGTGCCAAATGACGCAGTCACTGTGCAAAATTACCTTTTGGCTAACGAACTGATAGTGTTACTGTTCATGCAGTGGGGTCACAAAAAGCCCATGTTGAAAACTTGGAGAAAAATACCAAGAATGCCGAGGGCATTAGGGTTTCCGACCATAACGCCTTACCTTTAGTGACTGACAGACATCAGCAGTGTGACTTGGGATTGTCGACAATAATGCTCACGCCATTCCACACCCACACCCACCCTGCAGCCAGTGACAGGCATCGAGGTGTGCCTTAACTCTTGGCCCCAGCATGCATCCCATTCTCCTATACTATGGGCAGACAGGATGGGCCTTGTGGTCCTTATCTGTGTCAACTTATGTTTTTATGTTCTATACTGCACCTATTTCAGTAGATTTCCTTATGGAATGAGGTGAGTGTAAAGCCTGAACACCCAAGGTACACCTTGACACTTGTCAGTGTCTGCAGGGTAGGGTGAGGTGAAATGTTGTGACCATTATGGGCGATGACCCAAAGGCACACCCCAATGCCTGTCCATCTCTGCAGGGTGGGGGGTGGAGTTGGCGTCAGTTCAGTACTTCACTGCCATTCCTATATTGCACCTGTCTAAATCCTGCACTTCCACTGCTAATGCCAGCAAGCAACCATTTGACATTGACAAATGCTTGTGTTTATGTTAAATTTGTCCTCTGTCACCTATTCTCTGCCTGTTCTGTGAAAGAGACAGAGTGTAGTGAAGGAACAACAATCCTAGTGGCTGTTTTATTTCAGGTCTATTACTGAATTATCTTACTGAATTTATCACTTTGGTGACGGTTATTACCTCCCCAAGGGGAGCATGAGTCTTGTCACTACAAGATGCATTGTCTAATGGACCTACAAGACGTAGGCTAAAGGCCCTCCTAGCAGCTGCAGTGATTGCCCCACCTGGTACATGGACTGGCCCATGATCCTCCAAGTAGTGTGTTCTGGTTCCCAAGCCAGTGTCAGGGTACTAATCTAGCCCAATGTCATTGTACTGGATCCCCACCCCCATGTACAGTGTATTGGTTTCATCCCCCACCCATGTGCACGCTTCTGGTCCACCAGACACATGGTACAGGCCCCCCCCATGTTCAGAGTACAGTTCCTCTCCATGTGGGGTTGCTGTTTCCCCCACTGCCCAAATGTAGGGTTCTGGTCACTTCCCAGGGGCAGGGCACTGTTCCCCACATGTGCATGGTAGTGGTCCAACCACACCAGCAGCGTATTACTCTCCCCCCCAGTACTAGTACCAGTCCCCCAATCTGATGGGTACTCTGCCCCCTCAGGTGTACGGGTGTGGTCACCCCCCCAGGTGCATGGGGAAATGGTCCCCTAAGATGCAGAGTACTGGCCCCCCATCAGGGCAGTGATTGGTCCCCCAGGTTCAGAGACCAGCCAATCATCCCTCAAGTAGTGTGTGCTGGTCCCAACCCCATTGTCAGGCTACTGGCCCCCCCATCACTACCATGTACTGTGTAGTGGTTCCCAGCTCAGTGTCAGTTAACTGGTCCCCACCCTCATGTGCAGCACACTGGTTCCCCTCCCTCTCCCCACGTGCATGGTTCTGGTCTCCCTCCCACAGTGCATGATACTGGGCCTTCCCCACCCCTCATGTTCAGGATACTGTCCCATCCCACCTCCCCACAGGTGTTGGCATCTGCCACGCCCCAGGTGCAGGGTTCTGGATCAGCCCAATGAGCAGGGTATTGCTCTCTCCTTCCCCATGTACAGGTAACAGTCCCCCCCAAGGTGACATGTACCCCCTCCCCGGGTGTGTAGGTGTCTGGTGACTCAACCCCCAGGTGCACTGGGAAAAGGTCCCTCATGATGCAGGGTACTGGCACCCCATTAGGAAAAGTGATTGAACCCTCACCCCTCCAGTTTCCCATCATCCCCCAAGTAGTGTTTACTGGTCCCCACCCCAGTGTCAGGTTACTGGCACCCCCTCCACCTTCACTTGCAGTGTACTGATTACCCCTCCTCACTCTCCCCATGTGCACGGTTCTGGTCCCCCAGGTGCATGGTACTTGGCCCTTCCCCAACCCCCATGTTAAGGGTACTGTCCCACCCTGCCTCCCCACAGGTATTGCTATCAGTCCCCTTCCTCAGATGCAGGATTTTGGTTCAACCCAACTAGCAGTGTATTGCTTCCTCCCTCTCCCATGATTTGGTACTAGCCCCTCACTCCCAAGGTGATGGGTACTCACCCCCACCCATTGGGTGTAAGTATTAGGTCAACCCCCAGTTGCATGGAGAAATGGTCAGCCAAGATGCATGGAACTGGCCCCCCATTAGGGGCAGTGTTTGATCCCCTCCCAGTTCCCATCATCATCCAATGAGTGTTTACTGGTTCCTACCTCAGTGTCATCAATCAATCAATCAAAATTTTATTTGTAAAAAGGGCTTTTCTGCAACTAAAGTGCTTGTACATAAAATGGGCATCATAAAACATTAAAATAACAGCATTATTAATTGATAAAACCCAACAGTTTAAACTATATAAATTACAGAAATGGCCTAAAAGCTACTATAAGTCAGGCTAAATAAGTGTGCTTTCAATGCAATTTTAAAACTCTGGATGGTCAGGCAGTCTCGCACCCAGTGAGGTAGAGAATTCCACAGGGTCTGGGCCACAAAACTAAAAGACCAGATCCCAGATGTCTTTAATGGACCCTGGGACTCTCTAGAACTCCCTCATCAGTGGATCGGAGAGGGCGGAGGGGGCAGTAAGGGCAAAGGAGATCTTGCAAGTAAGCAGTTCTCTGATTGTGTAGGGCTTTATACATCAGCAAACTGACCTTGAAGGTGATCTGTCACTGTACTGGCAGCCAGTGCAGTCCGTGGAGCACAGGCATTATATGACTGGTCCTAGAAGAACCCATCAATAGCCAGGCTGCCGCATTCTGCACCAGTTGCGAGGGCGGATATCTACACCCGTAGCCCTAGGTAAAGGGAGGTGCAGTAGTCAAGGTGGAGGTAACAAAGGCATGGACCACAGTTGGAAGATCATCAGGAGGAACCAAATGTTTCACCTGGCGATAATCCTCAGATGGTAAAAGAGGTGTTGACTACTGCCGTCACCTGAGATTTCAGGGTTAGCCCACTGTCAAAAATAACACCCAGGTTCCGCACCCAGTCTGAGGCAGTAAGCTGTACACCCCCAAGCCACAACCCAGAGGGTAATCCTGCTGACATACCCACCTCTTGATGATCTGGGTCCACAACCAGCACCTCACTTTTTGCTGGGTTCAACCTAAGCCAACTCGCACTCATCCAGTCTTGGATCTCGGCTAGACAGTTGTTAAACACTGAGAGGAATACATCCTGATCAGGTACAAAGGACATGTACAGTTGAATAGCATCTGCATAGCAGTGAAAACTCAAACCGTACCACCTAACGATCTCTCCCAATGGCAGCATATACACTGCAAACAACATGGGAGATAGAATGGAACCCTGCGATACCCCACAGTATAGGAGGAGGGGGGCTAAGGAATAAACTCCAGATTCCACTCTCTGGGTTCTACCCTCAAGGAAAGATGAAAACCATCTGAGGACTGTACCAGACAGTCCACAGATGAACCACAGGTGTTCCAACAGTATCCCATGGTCAACAGTGTCAAATGCTGCAGAGAGATCAAAAAGGGTCAAGATGGAATGGGTCCTACAATCTCTTGCTATCAGGAGGTAATTTAGTACCTCAGCAAGGGCCGTCTCAGTGCTATGTCTCTTCTTAAATCCTGACTGGAGAAAATCATAGACACTGTGGCTGGTCAAATGGTCATCCAACTGCAATGCAGCCACCTACTCAATAACCTTACCCACAAAGGGCAGATTAGAGACAGGTCTGTAGTTCACCAAATAGTCTGGGTCCAGGGAGGGATTTTTAAGGAGAGCCGAACAACGCCTCCTTCAGGGATCCAGAAAGATCCCCATCCAATGACCTCCATACTATTTCAGCAAAGGTCAGGCTAGATTTCTCTTTGCATCCTACTAGAGGCATGTGGGGCCAGGATCCCAACTACAGCAGGTTGGTCACAATGTCTGGATGATCATCACAATGTCAGTGATTTCAGGTTGGTGAAAGTCAGATCAATAAACTGAGGGCCTGATCTCTCCTGCCGACCATCGCAGCTCTCATTAGAGGGGTCAGAGGTCAGACAGATGCCAGATTTGATTGTGGTAACCTTATCTGCGAAGAACTGAGCAAACTCGTCACACTGTTCTTGTGAAAAGCTCCACAGGCTGAAGACAGATTGGATTGCATAATCTGTCACAATCCAGAAGAGCTGAGCTGGTTGATTCTGCAGCAGCAATTTCCCTGGACAGGAATTCTGCCTTCTTATGGGTGATTGCCGATTGATAGGCCACTTAAAGGTCCATCAATCTAAGCTTGTCACACTCAGATCCGATTTCTGCCAGCTCCTCTCAGCCTTCATCCCACACTCTTCAACCTTCAAGGTCTCATCAAACCAAGAGATCCTGAATGAAGAGTGAGGGATGAACACAACAGGAGCTATGGAATCCAAGGCAGCCACCACCACCTTATTATAGGCAAGTACTAGATCCCCTGGATCCATGCATTCACCCTGTATACCTGCTAGATCCAGCACCGCTATTAGGCCATCTGGGGTAACACTCCTCAAAGGGCGGTACTGGACCATTTCAATAGGAGCAGGCCTACTGGGGGAAGCCATGAAACTGAACCTGATGATGTGATGGTCAGACCACCCGACTGGCTCCACCACCAAATTGGATATGTCCATCCCCAGGAGGAACACCAAGTTCAATGAGTGACCACCAATATGGGTCAAGGAGGTAGCAACCTGTGTAAGGTCCAGTGAACTCATTAGCTGGAGGAAGTCATGTTACTGGCACCCCCACTAACAGTGTACTGGTTACCCTTCTCCATATGCACAGTTTTTGTCCACCAGGTGCATAGTACCTGGCCCTTCCCCAATCCCCTCATGTTCAGAATACTGTCTCACCCACTCCACCTCCCCCATGGAGCTGCTATTGGTCCCCCTCACATCCCCAATGCATGGTTCTGGTCACCTCCCAGGTGCTGGGCACTGGTTCCTTCACATGTGCATGGCAGTTGTCCACCCCCACAATCAGCCTATTAGTCTCTCCACCCCTGGTACTGGTACCAGTCCCCCCAATGTGATGGGTACTAGCCCCCCCAGGTGCAGGGGTCTGGTCACCCCCCAGGTGCATGGGGAAATGGTCCCACAAGATGCAGGGCACTGGCCCCCAATCAAGGGCAGTGGTTGGTCCCCCTCCCCCCCAGATTCAGAGACCGGCAAATCATCCCTCGAGTAGTGTGTACTGGTCCCAACCCCATTGTCAGGCTACTGGCCCCCATCATGTACTGTGTACTGGTTCCCAGCTCAATGCCAGTGAACTGGTACCCCCACCCTCATATGCAGCACACTGGTTCCCCTCCCGCTCCCCATGTGCATGGTTCTGGTACCACCCCAGCACAAGATACTGGGCCCTTCCCACCCCTCATGTGGGTACTGTCCCACCTCACCTCACCAAAGGGCTAGTATCTGCCTCCCACAGATGCAGGGTTCTGGATCAGTCCAATGAGCAGGGTATTGCTTCCCTTCCCCATGTACTGGTAGCAGTCCTCCACACCCAGGATGACAGGTATCCCCAGGTGTGTGACTGTCTGGTGACTCAACCCCAGCTGCACTAGAAAATGGTCCTCATGATGCAGTGTACTGCCCCCATTAGGGAAAGTGATTGGTCCCCCACCCCAGTTTCCCATCATCCCCAAGTAGGGCATATGTCCCCATTCCAGTGTCAGGCTACTGGCACCCCCTCCATCCCCACTTGCAGTGTACTGGTTACCCTCCTCACTTTCTCCATGTGCACGGTTCTGGTCCCCCAGGTGCATGGTACGTGGCCATTCCCCAACCCCCCTCATGTTAACGGTACTGTCCCACCCCACCACCCCACAGGCCTTGTTATTGGTCCCCACCCTCAGATGCAGGATTCTGGTTCAATCCAGCTAGCAGTGTATTGCCTCCCCCCTTCCCCATGTAGTGGTACCGACCCCCCAAGGTGATGGGTACTCGCACCCACCCACTGGGTGTAAGTGTCTAGTCAACCCCAGGTGCATGGGAAATGTTCAGCCAAGATGCATGGTACTGGCCTCCATTAGGGCAGTGTTTGGTCCCTCCCAGTTTCCCATCATTCTCCAATTAGTGTATTCCCTCCAGTGTGATGTTACTTGTACCCCACCCCACTAATAGCGTACTGGTTAGCCCTCCTTCCTCTATGCACATGATTCTGGTCCACTAGGCGCATGGTACTTGGCCTTCCCAACCCCCATGTTCAGGGTATTGTTTCACCCATCCCCCCTTCCCATATGGAGTTGCTATTGGTCCTCCTCTCACCCCCAATGCACGGTTCTGGTCATCTCCCAAGTGCTGGGCACTGGTTCCCCCACATGTGGATGGTAGTTGCCCAACCCCATGATCAGCGTGTTGCACTCCCCCCTCGGAATTGGTACCTGGAATGTGATGGGTACTTGGCCCCCTCAGGTGTAGAGATCTGGTCACCCCCCCCAGGTGCATGGGGAAATGGTCCCCCAAGATGCAGAGTACTAGCCCCCAAACAGGGGCAGTGATTGATCACCCACTCCCCCACCTAAGTTCAGAGACCAGAACATCATCTCTCAAGTAGTGTGTACTGGTCCCAACCCACTCTTGGGCTACTAGACCCCCTCCATGTACTATGTACTTGTTTCCACCCCAGTTACAGGGACTGGTCCCCACCCCATGTGCAGTGGGTGGAGGATAATGGGGAAAAGCAGAGATATTAATTGAATACTTCTGTCTTCCCCAGGGAGAAGGATGGACCAGTGCTTTAAGGAGGGAAAGAGGAGCTGGGGGGAAGGGAACACAGATGTAGTGATAGAAGAGAATAGAGTGAGTGTGGGAGGGGCTGCTGGCATCGAAGGGGTTCATATCACCAGGCCCAGACAGAGACATCTAAGGGTACTAATGGAACTGGCTGAGGAGCTGGCAGGGCCACTGGCAGACCTTAATAGTTCACTAGTCAGGCATGGTACTGCAGGACTGAATAATAGCACATGTAGTGCTCCTCCACAAAAGCAGTCCCAAGGATGACCCAGGGAATTACAGACCAGTCAGTCTGACCTCCATTGTGGGCAAGCTCATGGAGACCATACTAAAGGAAAGTTTGGTGGAACATCGAGAGAAGCATGGTCTCCAGGCTGCAAGGCAGCATGGGTTCATGAGGGATTTTGTCAAATGAATCTTTGATTGACTTCTTTGACTGTGTCACCAAGACAGTAGACAGGGGCCAAGTGGTAGACATCCTCTATCTTGATTTTTAGCAAGGCCTTTAACTCTGTGCCCAACAAAGGTAGATCAGGAAGTTGATGGATCTCGGGGTTAGGGAAAGATGGCCAGATGGGTGAAAACTGACTGAGGGCAGAACCCAGAGGCTGGTTGTGGGGGGAGAGTTATCTTATCTGGCACCAGATAGGTAACCAGTAAGGTCCCACAGGGCTCAGAGCTGGAGTTGGTGTTATTCAATTTATTTTATTTATTTATTGAAATGTTTCACAAGGAAGGCACATTGAACAAGTTGCTCGTCTCAATGTGTGACCGGGGGGAGGGGGGGTACAATGAGGATAAGAAAACAGATTATACAGATAATAGATGGTAAGAACAGTTACAAATTATGTAGGAAGTGGTAGACAATATAATACAACAATTAGGGCACAATACAGACAATTACAACTTGTAAAATTAATGCAACAAATAGTGCACAGATCATAGATACCATATTACAGACGGTACAATAATGCAACAGTACAGTCATAGAGCAATAATGTTCTGAGTGCTAGGCTCAAAATCAGTAAACAAGGGAAGTAGCTAAGAAGTTCTGTAATGAGGTGTAGTGGAAAAGGAGGAGTGGGAAGACAGTCAAATCTATTGAAAGACGCCTTCTGCACCTCCATTCCAACTAAGATACTCACCAATGGTAGGGTTGTTGAAAGTAATTCTCAAATCCTTGAAGAACTTAGCTCCCATTTTGTCACTGCTGGCCTAGCCTTGACTCCTCACCTTATGCAGGCTGTGGGAACAATCAAGCCAATCCCAAGCAATGCCTAGGACCCTCCTCCCATCCCTTCGAGCTGTGGCACCGGAAGGCACATTAGCTAACTCACCTCATCCCTACCTGTCCCCAACTGAATCCAACTCACTATTGAGTGCCACACCAGGATTCACTTCCTCCTCCTCTGGGGACCTCTACTACTCCCCTTTGGGTTTCCCTCATGGAGGACCTCCACATCCATCTCAGTCACTGCACTGGGTGCCCCTGTGGGATAATTCTGCCCAGCCACTGTAGCGTATGAGTTATATAGTTGTATGGGATGTGAAACAGGCTTTTGCTCCACAACTCTGTAACTCCCAGGGCCCATCTTGTCAAACCGATCCTCCTTCCTGGCACCCTCTGATACAGCAGAGGTGTACTAGGTGGTGCCTGTGTTTAGGAGTAGATCCTCTTAACCCAAGCCGTCAACCTCCTCCCTCAGTCCAGTGAGATGTATGCAGATGGAGCAGCACTGAATACTCCAGAAGGTCTGTTGTAAACTGTACAATGACAAAGAGGACACTCATTACCAGAATAGGAGTTCCTCTGTGACACCAGTGTAATTTTTAAACAGCCCCCAAGGAAGAAAAGGGAAGGAATCATACTTTGTCCTCAATTAGCTAGCTGTAGTGACATGAAGGGCTGAGGTGTCTAGCTCCTCACCTCCTGACACACTGGTGACCCGAGTTCGGGAACGGAGTGGTCATTCAGGGGTTGGCCGGGGGAAGGAGGGAGGGAGGATCGAGCACCCTGATGGATGGCTGTCCTCCCTTGGGGGAGGGTGTAGTGCTTATCTGGAGGTGTCCATGTGATGGTGCAGTTTGGGCACACCAAGACAATCCAAACACAGGTGTTTGAGAAGTCGGATCTTGTCCATTATGCCACTACATGTGAACAGCTACTGAAGGGGCAGCCACTGCAGAAAGATGCCAGTCAGCCAATCAGGAAATCTGATTCTCGGACTCCATTGTATAATTGTTTTTATTCTCTGGTGGTCAAAGTTATCTGCAGGTAAGTGCTTTTTTTTTTTATCCCAACCTCAGTATGACTGATTGTGTGCCAGCCTCTTCGCTTTCTGTCTCCTCTGCCAGTTCACTATCATCACACACACACACACACACACACACACACACACACAATTGCTAAGTGCCTGGACCATGAGACAAAGTGGGTAGGGATAAAGGGATGTTGGGATGTATAAGGAGAGCAAGCATGACAGTGGCCACCCAGAGATTCCTTTCTTGTCACCCCCCAACTGTGGCTGCCCCATTGCCCATTCCCCACCCTCAGTGCACAGATGATAGAGAGAGTGAGAGACAGCATCAGCACTCTTCCATACCTGTACTATGGCTGAAATGTCCTGTGAGACAGCAAGAGAGAAAACATTGGAATGTTGTTGTCTGTGGCCTCCATTGCTCCCGGTACAGAACAGTGCTACAGTTTGTGTGCAGGAGACCAATGTATTTGCTGTGTCTGTCTGTCTGTCTGTCTCTTTCTCTCTGTCTCTCAGTATCTTTTTCTTTGGGAACCTCTGTGCTGCTTTCCCTCCTCCCATACAACAAGTTCTCTAGGTCTCATTCTAGTGAGAGAGAGAGAGAGAGAGAGAGAGAGAGAGAGAGAGAGTGAGAGAGAGCGCAACTAGGTTTTTTCCCTGATGTTCAAGAATGGAGCTCGGTGCTTAGAGAGAGCAACATAGAGAAAGTGAGACAGGGAAAGTAACAGTGAGTGAAAGAGACAGAGACAGAGACACTGGGGGAGCAGCATTGAAAAGACAATGTGTGCTGTGTCCTATCTCTGTGTGTCTGTGGGTAGTAATGTGTTAGGGAGGACATAGTGTGGAACAGCTCATGAGTCTTGTGTTGCAAGCTCTGTACCATCTTATTTGCCCTTCTCTGGATCATCTCCAGCCTGTTAATATCCTTATGAAGGTGCGACCTCCAGAACTGCACACAGTACTCTATGTGAGGCCTGATTATGGTTTTATATAATGGCATCACTACCTCCCTCCTTATGCTGGTGATACCCCTGCCTATGCACCCCAGCATGTCACTCGCCCTCCCAGCTGCCTTAGCACATTAACATTTTCAGGTAATTTGAAATAAGAACCCCCAGGTCCCTTTCCTTCTTTGTGACTGTCAGCAACTCCCCCCCCCCATTGTGTAGCTTTCCCCAGGGTTTCTGTGTCTCTGGTGCATAAGTTTGCACTTTTTTGAATTAAACTTCAGTTGCCAGTCCTCAGACCATTTTTCAAACTTCCCCAGGTCCCTCCTCATTTTCTCCACCCCCTCTGGGGTATCCACTGTGTTACAGATCTTGGTGTCATCTGCAAAAAGGCAGACCATTCTCTTCAGCCCTTCTGCAATGTCATTAATCAAGACATTGAACAGGACTGGCCCCAGGACCGATCCCTGTGGCACCCTACTGGTCACCCCCTCTCCCCAGACAACACCCCATTTACCACCACTTTCTGCCTCCTGTCTGTTAGCCAGTTTCTAACCCAGTTTACCACCCTTTCCCCCATGCCCAGCCTACCCAGTTAGTTTATCAGCCTCCTATGTGGGACGCTGTCAAAGGCTTTGCTGAAATCAAGGTAAGTGTTGTCCACTGCCCCACCCTGATTTATTTCCTTTGTCAGCCAGTCAAAGAAATCAGCCAGATTTTTCTGACCTGATCTCCCCACTGTGAATCCATATTGCCTATGGTCCTGGGTTCCGATGGCTTCTAGTTATTACTTTTCTCTCCTCCTACCACCAGCTTGCATCTGAGGAGGCCCCAGCCCGTCCCCAACGTCCACCAACTGACGCTGACCTGGTCCCAGGGCTTACCCCCTTGGCAGGGTCGGCGGGGAATCGAACTCCCCCACCAAGGACCAGATTAGGTGGCCAGCACCGTGGCTAGCGAGGGGTGGAGCCTGCTAGGCGCCCTCCTCCATTCTGCATGGCAGTAACTTTTCTCCTGTTCTCCCAGGAGTTGGGACAGTGCCATGACATCAGCGGAGTGGAGCGCACACACATCCGCACGGGCTCCCTCCAGATGTCCGGCCCAACTCCTCCCCTTACTTGAGGTGCGGCACCCTGTCCTCCAGCCTCCGCCGGGGGACGAACAAGCGCCGACCACCTATAACCCCCCTTCCCGGAGAAGGAGAGCAGTCCATCGGATGCTCAATCCTTCTCCTCCCCTGCCAACCCCAACGGCCCGTGCTAGTTCCCGAACACGGGTCGCTGGCGTAGCGCAGGGTAAGGCACCAGTGCCTCAGCACTTAGCACCACTGGGCCGGAGGTTCCAATGGCTTCTAGATGCCCACTATCCTTTCTTTAAGCAATGTTTCCATGATCTTCCCAACTACTGAGGTTAGGCTGACCGGCCTATAGTTCCCCACCTCCTCCCTGCTGCCAGATATGTGTAGAGGAACCACATGTGCCCTCCTCCAATTCTCTGGTACCATCCCTCTGTTGAATGACTCAGTGAACATGGCTGCCAGAGGTACTGCTATCTCCTTTCACAGTTCTCTTAATATCCTTGGGTGTATGCCATCTGATCCCATCGCTATGTCCACCTTCAATTTAGTCAGCTTCTGGGGAACTCTTTTGCCTATGAATGGACTATTGTCCATCTTTTCACCCCCTTGGCAACTGCTGTACTGCTGTGGCCCTTGCACCTCCCCCTCTTCTGTGAATACTGAACAGAAAGACACAGTAGATTTCTTGGGGGGGGCACATGACAGTTCTCAGGTATGGTACCATCACTTCCAAATACCTAAACAGCACATATAAGCAAGTAACATTCAGCACTGACAAATGCTTGTTTTACTTGTGTTTCCAATAAAGTTTCAGTGAAAAGCAGGTCTTGTTTATATTGTCATTTGACTCTGGGGGTTTATTAAGTAGAGAAAAGCAACATAAGAGGCATGTTCACTGTCCATTTAATGCCCGACCCCCCCCAAACAAAATTCCCACAAAATCACATTCTTAGTCCTGCAAGTTCTGCCAAACTTTTCTGCAGTTTTCCAGTGCCCCAATTATAACCTGGTTCCTATGGGAAAATGGTTCCATGTCATAATACCTATCGTCAGAATAATGATTGCTATTATGGCGAGTGCATATCGCCAAAAACAAATCGGCAATATACACTTCCAGGTAAACTGACATCTGGGAAAGAAAAAAGTGTTTTTTGAGGAGTGTACCCTGACTATCATCTCCAGGGGGTGCATGTCAGAGAGGTGGCAAAATCCCATTTCGCACAAACATTAAGTCGGCAGCAGCAAAAATTCTAAGCACCCAGTCCCGAACCCTGTACCTGCTGCACCAGAGCTAGCCACCCACACCACCACACCACATGGCTAGCTCTGTAACAGCAGGTGCACCTGTCCCTCAAAACCCCTTCCCTGTCCCTCTCTTCCCCTTGCTATTCCCCCTTCCTGTCACCATCCACTACCCTCATGTTTGGTTACAATCACTACTCTTGCAGGGTAGCCCAAGAGTATAGCTCCAAATATGAGTCACAGTTTTGACATGATGCCCATATTCAGTCGCTATACTCACAGTATACCAAAAAATGCTCCCCAGTAATTATAATAGCCTCTTAATCTAACTATTAATGTAGTACATTCTTTATATATCATTAATTAAACACTTTATTGCTTATAATAACTCAAAAAACCTGTGATACTGTGTTGTTATTAACAATCACTTGAGTCCAAAATGGCCTTAAACTGTTTTATTAATAATACAAGAACTTAACAAAAAACAAATACAAATATCAACAAGCATTTGTCAATGCCGAATGTTTGCTTGCTGGCATTAGCATTAGAAATGCAGGAGTTAGACAGATGCAGAATAGGAATGGCAATGAAGTACTGTAGAGACGGACAGGATTTGGGGTAAGGTTTTGGGTCGCCACCAATGATGGTCAAGCTATGTCACCTCACCCTATTCTTCAGACACTGATATGTGTTGAGCTGTGCCTTAGGGTGTTTGGCTTTACAGTCACCCCATTCCATAAGGACATACATTGAAATGGGTGCAGCATAGGAGAATGGGGTGAAGTCTTGGAAGCGAAGGTCAAGTTACACCTCGATGCCTGTCAGTGGCTGGGGATTGGGGTGGGATGGCATGAGCAGTACAGCTGGCAATCTAAAGGCACACCCCGATGCTTGTCTGTCTGTACAGGGTAGGACATTATGGTTAGAAACCATAATGCCTCAGGCATTTGTTGGTATTCACAGTACAACTTTTGAACATGGCCTTTTTGTGACTCCACCCCATGAAAGCATTTGGGACCTCTTGTCATGAACAGTGGCAGTGTGATTTTGTCAATGTGTCCTGAAAACTGACTTCAAACAGTGACAGTGCAATTCTGCACCACATGCACGAAAACACAGATCAGGCAGGATGTGAAGAATGAGAGCTGTACCATCCATAGGGAGGTATGAAGAGATGGCAAATTTGAAAATGTTTAGTGGGAATATTAAAAATGCTTGCACTTCTGAGCATATGTGGAAATTGCTCAATGCATGCATGTAACACAGTCATTTTAAGGATTTTCATCACCAGATTTTTAACATAGGCATTTAACGACCTGTGGTCATGAACAGTGTCACTGTGATTTTGTTACTGTGTCCTGAACACTGATTTCCCACAGCAACCACGATATTCTACACGGAACTGCAAAATCACATTTCAACCAGGATGTGAAAATGACAGCTGTACAGTTCATAAGGAGGTTTGGAAAATGGCAATGTTGAAAATCTGGAGTGAAAATATTACAAATGTGCAAAGTTATAAGTGTATGTGGAAACTGCAACACATGCTAGTAACACAATCATTTTATAGACTTTCATCACCAAATGTTCAACATAGGCATTTTAGGACCTCTGCTAATGAACAGTGTCACTGTGATTTTGTAATGTGTCCTAAACAGTGATTTCCACAGCGACCGTGCTATTCTGTGCGGAAGTGCAAAACACATTTCGCCAGGATGTGAAAAATGACAGCTCTACTTTTCATAAGGAGGTGCAGAAAATGGCAATGTTGAAAATATGGCATGAAAATATTGCAAATGTGCAAAGTTATGAGTGTGCGTGGAAATTGCACAATGCACACTAGTAACACAGTTAGTTTATGGACTTTTGTCACCAAATTTTCAATTTTAGGACCTCTGCTAATGAACACTGTCAGTGTGATTTTCCTAATGTGTCCTGAACATGGATTTCCCACAACGACTGCGCTTGCCTGCGCCAGAAGTGAGAAAAACACATTTGGGCTGGGATGTGAAAAATGACAGCTGTACTGTTCATAAGGAGGTGCAGGCAAATGGCAGTGTTGGCAATCTGGAGTGAAAATATTGCAAATGTGCAAAGGTACAAGCGTGCGTAGAAAATGCACAATGCACGCTCGTAACACAGTCATTTTATGAACTTTTTTCGCTAAATTTTCAACATAGACATTTTAGGACCTCTGCTAATGAACAGTGTAACTGTGATTTTCTTAATCTGTCCCAAACATTGATTTCGCACACTAGCTGCACCACTGTGTGCTACATGTGCGGAAACACATTTTGGATGAGATGTGAAAAATGACAGCTGTACTGCTCATAAGTAAATGTGATAAAATGGCAATGTTGAAAATCTGGAGTGCAAATGTTACCATTCATGAACTTACAAGCGTGCGTAAAGACTGCGCAATGCGGCTTTAAAAACAGTCATTTAGAATTTTTTCATAAATTGCAACATAGGCTTTTTGAGAGCCCACCTTATGAACACTGCAATGTCATTTCGTTAATCTGTCCCGAAAGGTGATTTTGGACAGTGACCGTAAAATCACCCTTCGGACCTGATGAACACCATGACAGTGACAGAATTCATGAGGAAGGGTCCCCAAAACCCCATGTTGAAAATTTGGTACCAAAATTCCAAAAAATGCCTGAGATATGCAGCAATTTGAAAAAACCCTATTTATTACATTATACAGATTACCGACATTTCCTCAGTTCGCGGTCAGCTTTGAAGAGTGCAGACGTTTTCCCAGTCCACTGAAGATCGTCACGCCAGACTCTGGAGGTAAGTATGTTGTGGGAGGATGTGGGGAGGCAGGGTGTGCAGTGGGTGGGTGCGAGTTGCAGGGGGGTGTGGCAAACTGCGAGGGACCATTTTTCCTTTACAAGGAAGAAAAAAAAAGACAACGAGGGACGGTTTTCAATTTTACAGGACATTTGGCATGCTGGAGTGGGCTCCCAGCATGCCAAGGACTCTTTTGGGGGCAGCTGCAGCCAGATGGGATTGGGCACTCCCATCAGCACACATGAAAAGGGGGACATCATGCCGACGGGGCTGGGCACCCCATCAGCAGGCAACAAAACTGTGGGGGGGTTGCATCTTACCGACGGGGAGTGGGCTCCCTCATCGGCTGAATAAACACTTTGAGGCCACTGAAGCCAGCGGGGATTGGAGCGCTCATCGGACAACAAAGACCATTTTGGGGGGTACATGCTGCTGAGGGGGACTGGGCACCCCATCAGCATGGGAGGCTGCCTAATATTGTTTGTGAATACAGCAGCAAGCCACCCGCCATGTTCACAAACAGTATTAGGCTAGCTAACGTTCTGCCCTGCAATGACGGGTCACTCCCTCATTGCAGCACAATGACTGATGCTGCAATGAAGAGGCAGCCCCTGATTGCTGCAGCGTTACAACTTGGTGCACTTTTTGGGGACCAGTGTCATCAGCACACTGTGCCTCCATTGGTCCACTAGTGCCAAGCCCCAAATGCAGTGCCTCCCTTGGCTGTAACACTGCCACGCCTCACAACCCTCTTCTTTCCTAAGCTGTCACATCATGTTTCTTTCACAAGCAAACATAAAAATCATCCTCTTACATGGCCCTAATTTTAATCTTGTGTGCAGTAATGCTTGGATGGTACACAAAATAATTGTATGAGTTTTGGTTGCATATAGCAGAATGGTACATGAGAAGGAATACAATCCTATTTTGATTTTCTGTAAATATATTTTCTGCTGGAAAACAATAGAAATGGTGTACTGCACTTTGACACAGAAATAAAAGGAAGACTGCACAATGTGGGTTACAGGTTTGTTTCAGTTTCTCACAGGGGAAACTGGGAGAGAACTGACTGTAAACTTCAGTTATGGTTCAGTGAGTCTTCAAAAAAACTGCACTTTGAAGAGCTAGGCAGATCTAGTTCTAATCTTCATTTAGTAATACTTCATTGCTGAACAAATAGTTTATTGAATACTTCTTAGACTTTAGTATTCTTACAGGTTGTATTCTTCTGTTCATGATTAAAAATTATAAAAATTAGTCTTCGAAGGCAAATTAATGACAGCTTTAGTACTACAGTAAATCTAGTATTCAACACACTGTTTCCAGGGCCAGCTCTAAAGCTATTTTTCTCTTACTTTTGCCATAACTGGATTCAGGGTTCCCCTTTTTGGATACTCTGGGTTCTGAATCATCTTTACCATTCTTTTTTTGATGGCTGTGTAGCGTTATCTTTTTTATCTGTCCCTTTTGACAGGGATTACTGCTGATTCTGAGGGTAAGGAACCTTCATCAAGCCTTTGCTGTGTTTTGGTGACATGGAAGCAAACTGAGAAGCCATAAAATCTTCCCCTATTTGTCCCTTTTCTTTGTGTCTTACAGTAAAATGTTTCACAGTGCTCACAATTTATAAAATCAAGGTCTGGACCCAATCACCTTAAATAAGGCTCATGACAGTCTGCCCTTCCCAGCAGTTGGAAACACTAGATATAATTTTTAAAGACTGTGGGTCTTGTTCTTTACTTCCTCGGCCTGTCAGTCATGCCAAACGCTGATGGACGATCATTTTTTTAATCACTTCCCAAAACAGTCAAAATAAGTTGTGACAGAGCCCCAAATATTATAAAAGGACTATAACAAGCAGTTTTCCAGTCCGTTTCTCAGAAAAATGAACCACAATCATTTTTACCTTAAAGCTAATAATTTTAAGAATTGGTCTGAGGAATTATTATCAATTCAATATATTTGTCAGCAAGAGTGGTTCAGTCCCCTCTGTATTGGAACCACAACTCTACTGCTAAAACTAAATATTATAACAGAAATTAAATCGTTAAACCATTCGGGAGGCCATATTTATTTATTTATTTGTTTTATTTAAAATTTGGCAACCGGGAGGCACACTAAACTGAATCTAATTTCCAGGTTCAACCGGGATGGGGAGGGGCATTACACAGATAAACAGATTGATTACATTATAAATATGGCATACTGTACAAGCAATAAAAAATAAAAAGTAATTAAATAATAATAATAATGATGGACTGGTACAATGCAAGCTAATTGTACAACCATTTAGCATTGAGTAGGAAGCCATGAGGAAGAAACTGTGGTAAGGCAGGCAGGAGGGGAAAGAATCATGAGGGAAGAGGAGAAAATTACTGCAGGCAATAGGAATCAGAGGAGAGAGGAACAGTAGAGTGCAAAAGGAGGCAAGTCAAGTAGGGGTGGAAGGGGAAAGCATCACCCAGTTGCTGGGAGGATGAACAGGAGCAAGAGGAAGGGAGGGACTGGGAAAGAATATGTTTTAAACAGTGCAGGAAAGGAGATAGGCAAAGGGAGCTTTGAAGAGAGTTCCAGAGGGAGGGGAGATGGTAGGAGAAGGCTGCTTACCCTGAACTGGAGTGAGCATGGGGAAGAGAGAAGTTTTATGGGTCTCTGGAGCACAGCTGATAAGAGGAGGGGATTGAGGGGGAGAGGAGTGAGTAGTGGTAGGAGGGGAGAGATCCAAACCAGAATTTTGAAATGAGGATGTTGGTGTGGTGCAGATGACGTACTGTAAGTCAAGAAGAGGATGGGAGAGGGAGGAGTAGAGGGAACAGTGGTGTTTGCAGGGGGGAGGAGCACTGGAGGCAAAGCAGCAAAAAGCGTTAAAGAGAGAGTCTAGTCTAGAGAGTGATCAGAGGTGCGGTGGAACCGAATATCACATCAGCATAATTAAAAACAGTGAGGATCATTCTGGTAAGAAGCTCTTGCCAAACAACCGAAGAGAGGGAGTTTTTGTTCCTATACATGACTCCTAGCTTGGTCGGAGACTGGTTGTGGGTGTAGTCAGTGTGCTAAGAGAATTCAAGACAACTGTCCAGCCAGATGCTGAGATACTAGACGGTGAGGAATGAGGATATCATCAAAAGATGTGCCATCAGGGGTAGAAAAGGAGGGGGAGAGAGAAAAGTTTGGCTAGCTTTTGATCGGTACCAAATGTCATGGATACAATTTTCTTGGTGTTTACCTTAAGCTGAATTGCCTGGAACCAGTGAAAAACCCGCATGAAATCATTCTAAAGCTGAGATTCTACCTCAGGAATAGAGGGACCACAGAGGATTGTGTCATCAGTGCACGAATGAAATGGGAAGAGACACAGACAGATGGAAGGTCATGCAGAAAAAGTGAGAAAAGTACAGGGCCCGGGATTGAGCCTTGAGGCACACCTGCTTGAATGGGAAGTAGGTGGACAGGGCATCACCTACTTGAACACTTTGCATACAGCCCATAAGATAGGATCTAAACCAGTCCACAGCATGTGTAGAAAGATGAGCAGAGAGGAGTTTAGACAGAAGAAGAGGTTTAGACACAGAGTTAAACATTTTGGCTAGGTTAATAAAGATAGCAGCACTGATGTGTTCAATGTCCATGCCTGTAAGAATAGTGTTGGTGACATGGATAAGGGAAGTAATGGCAGAGTGTTTTCCTGACACCAGATTGGAACAGAGAGAGGAAGTCAGAGGAGCTAAGGAAGTCAGAAAGTCTAGAGAAGATGACAGACTCCTGCAATTAGCTAGGACGGAGAAGGAATACAGGTCTATAATTGCCAGGAATTGAGGGATCGCCCTTTGTGAAGGGGTAGTACCCTGGCAACTTTCCAAACCTAAGGGACAGTACAAAGAGTGAAGGAGAGGTTCAGCAAGTAGGAGAGTAGAAGATCTTTAGCAGGGGCAGAGATCCAGAGAATGTGGAGGGCCAAGGCCATCCAGGCTGGATTTTTGACGACTGAGCGGAAGGCAGGCATGGAGAACTTCTTGCTCAGAAACAGGTGTGAAGCGAAAGCCTTCAGATAAGGAGGGGGTAGAGGAGGGCAGAGGGACATTTATTGGGTTTGAGAGGAGAGCACAGTAGTGAAGAAGGAGTTGAGTATTGTGGCAATGGAGGAGAGTTCCGAGATAGGTGAGCTGTCAACCAACAGGGTAGGAGGGGGCTTGAGGGTTAAAGAGGAATGAAGAGTCTGCCAGAATTTGGAATGGGAGCTGAGATTTTGTTGTAGGGTCGCTTTGAAGTAATGAGCCTTCCTGTCTCTCATAGCCTTTGTACAAGCATTTCTTAGGGACCTATAGAGGTGGAGATCGGGGGGGAGGGGGAGAAAGGGAGGATAATGGAGCGATCCTTTGGGGCAGTTGCTCTCTTCAAGCAAAGAAGCATATCTGACTGTTGGAGGGAGAGTGACCACAGTGCAGAGTTTAAACTTAGTTCTAAGATCCCAAAATCTGCATAAATTCTATTTTCAGGGCACTTCAATTTAGTGGACTGATTTCTGATGTAAAATTATAGTGATGGATTCCTGGGATAAGAAGCAGCTGTTACTCAGGTTAAAGAGCTGCTAACGCCTCAAAGAAAACTTTGAAAAATATATAAACTAGATACAATTCAGCCTGCATTTTATGTATATTCTATAGATTTCTCCTCCTGATTATTTATTACTGAGGAAATGTGCATGAATACATGATATTTATCTCTTAGAGTTCATCTGCCTATATAGCTTACTCTCTACTTCAAATCATAATCCTGTGTTGTAACATTATAGTCTGTTGCCAAGGGAGTAATTGTGATGTCACAAGCAGTGCATTATGACCTTAGGTAGGGAGAAGGCAGAAGAAATAGATAAACTGTTCAGGAGTAAATATCCTGTTTTCATTCAGCTGACCTCAGTAATAAATAATGGGGAGGAGAAATACAGAACAAATGTGAAATACAAGCTGGACAGTGTCTAAATATTAGGTTTTGTTAAAGTTCTCCGGAAGGCGTCAGCTGTACTTTAAGTGAGTAAGCCCATTGTAATTGTGCCTAGTTGTCAATCTATTTGTTTTAACTTGTTGTTTTATGTTTTATATGCTGCATGCATTTGGAAATGGGCAACAATCTTACTCAGTATTCTTTTACCGGGTGAAAAATAAAATGAAATGAAAGTGAAAGAATGTAGGATCATTATCCAGTTCCAACCCTCAGCAGATAATATAGTTAATAATTTGACCTTCAGCATGGAGAAAAGGGGAGAATCCTTGTGGAAGAAACATGTGGGGAAGCAAGGCCTGGGTCACAATCCCTCAAAGCTAAGGACTACTTATTATGTACAGAAAAGGACCTCAGTCATACCTCTTCAATTAAGAGGATGACAGAATCTATTTTTCTGTCTAGAGATTTCCACCCTCCCGAATGTGTTGCAGGAGTTCTCATACAAGCAAAGGAAACCCTATGTACTCCATAATTTTCCTCTTTATTGTCACCAGTATTAAAGCAACTCATCAATATCCGTTCATTGTAGTATTTTTTGGCCATTAACTTCCAACATTAACTTTCACTGTTATCTAATGAAATTAATAGAAAGAATAAAGTCACAGTTTCATTTTGCAATACAGTACCGTTTATGTTAACCCTCATGCACGTTGTCCTTCATTTTTGCTACTATGTACGCAGGTTTTTGTTCTTCCTTTCCCCTGTTTGATATCATTTCTATCTCTTGAGTTTTCTTTGGATTCAATAAGTCATCTAGTTTCCTTTTCCATAGAAAAGATATATGAAAACAAATTAGATTTTGAGTGCTTGCTTTTATTAGCAAGCCGTCTAGACATCTCTGTTATGAAGGGGCAGCATTCTACTTCCCTCGCCAACTTAAATACTATTATGGCTGCTATGGAAACATAGCTTTCAAACACGTGTGCAGAGCCTTAATGTTAAGAAATGCAAGAATTTTTTTATGTATCGTTCTTGTCACCAAACTGTCAAACCTTCATCTGGATACCAATGGTAGATGGGGAAATGGGTGTGGACTGGGGCATTGGACTATGAACAACTGGGGATCACAAAACAGTTAGAAGGGGTCACAGTTATTCCTCTCATTAAATTAAAACAATGGGTCAAAATACCCATCCCCATCAACTTCACCACTGAAAGACAAGGGCAGTTAGTGAGCTCCTGATGTCTGACAAACTACTAAATGATGTCATTATAATAAACAACCTGCAAGTATACCCACCAGGGATGAAACGATGGGGTCTACAGGTACTTTGGGGTACCTGATTGGGAGAAGATGGATAGGCAGGAACTGCCTGGCCCTCCACTATAGACCAGCCAGACATCATATTGTTTCCCTTTAGGGGAAACCCCCCTGGAGTTCTCACATCCTCCCAGTGGTTACCTACTGTATGCTTTGTACATAATGGGCAGCAGCCACAACATCACCCTTAGATCCCTAGTCCCTCAAGACCTGTCTCAGGGGCCTGAAGTTACTCCTGGTGGCCACCTGGGTCTTTTCCCTGTTGCTACCCATTACACCCTCAAAGCCTTGAAGTATCCTCACATGTAGTCACTCTTGGAGCCCTGAGGGTAGATGGTACCCAATTTCTGCCCAAGGATTTTGGTGAGAGCCTCCTTCTGGTGCCTCCAGTGCTTCTGGCCTGTATTCTGCAGCCAGTCACCACACAGGCCAAACCCTGGGTACCATCTCTACCTGCTGTTGTAAGATGAAATCAATATAGTAAGCACTAGGCAATGCCCTCATCTCTAGGCACTCCAGATGCCACCCATGGTGCCAAGGATTACTCCAGTACCACCAACTTTCCTACTGGCAGTGCCCTTTGCTTCCAGACTAGCATCCTATCAGTGGTACCCCTATCTGTCTCCCATGTGAGACCCATGAGGGCACCTTCCAGATGAGGGTACCATATGTTGAAGTCTAAAACCACTAGCACAAGGAAGGAGTCCAGCATTCACGAGCACCATGAGGGCATCCTATTTTAGCTGTCCTAAAGCTCCTCCCCCACTTATATTATTGGAGAATTATGACAGAGCATCAGTCCCCACACTAGCTCATGCTGGTGAACAGCAGCATCCCCCTACTGTAAGGAGGAGGTTGTAAGATAGACACAATTTGCTCTAGTAACATTGAAAGTTGTACTCAATGAAAAGTGTGTCCAGAGCTAGGCTTTGAATGTACCCAAGAACTCTGCTGACCTAAAGGGCCTCTACCCTAGAGTACTCAGCAGGTATCTTGGTCATACTCAGCTAAGTTCATTTCCATGATGGACAGATAGTGGTGTTTATGACTGTATTCCTCAGTTCAAACAAGGTAAAACAAAAGACAGGCATGTTATGAAGGGAACATTTATTTTATTTCTTTTAGAAACAATTAAATAGGCACATCAGGTTGAATATTAATTGTCACTTGCTTGGATGTGTCGTGTGACTGCAACCACTCCTTTATTTTCTGCCGTTTCATATTTTTCTTGACAAAAAATCGACTATCACAGAGCCTCCTTTTGTAATATTCCCTGAAAAAAATAAAGTCATATCACAAAACTCATACTTAGTTTCAGCCCTTAACTGAAAGGAATATCTACAATATTGCATACAAACTTAAGTACAAGGTGTTCCAATTACTTTATTGATATTTTATGCTGTAGCACTAAAACAGAGCCTCATATCAGCAGTATTAGCTATTGTAAAATGAGTACGGGAAATACTGATTCCAGATTGGCTAGGACCTGTGCACTGAGAAAGCGCAATGCACAGGTATAAAAGTGCTGGCATTTAAAACAAAGCACATTAACAATATATATGCCTTTCTGTCCTGATTGCTAAATACAAACATGACTGCCACCTTTACACACTAAAAAGATCTCCTAGGACTTAAACATTAAACTTCCTTGAAATAAAAAAAGAACAAAGAGTAAATATTATTTTCCACTTCTTACCTATATACTCAAATTTATTAATTGCAGTTTTATTGTTTGGAGCTTTTTTTCTGACCATGTCCCCCCTTCCAGACCTCACCTACCAGAGACACCTATCCTGCTTGCTGTGGCCCAGACACATCTGAATCGCTGGCCTTACTGATGCCTTCTGTTGTGTGTGTTTGTGTGGAGAGAGGTAAGTATTCAGCCAGTGGAATTCTGCAGGAGTTTCAATTCCTGCATTTCATGATAAACTTTTCATGTACTGAATGTGCAGATAGGCAAATGCTTGACAGCTGGGGAGGGATTACTTTCTGCTAGTTACTTTCAACAAAAGAAACCCCTATTTTGTGCTCAGATTAGGTTTTCTCGAAACTTTTGTGCACAGATTTCTCCTCTTTTTTACCCTTCTTCCCTGTTTTCTCCCTCTCTCCTTCCCTTCTTCCTTGCTTTTTTCTCTCTTCTTTCTTTCTTTGCACACTTTTCTCTTATGTTCACCTCTCCATTACTGAACACTATTCATATTACCACATTTATCACTTTTTGCAATTTACTGAATGCCTTGCCATAGCCTGCCCTAGCATGTATTTCGTACATGGTTGCTATTTCTGATCCTATAATACCCTATTGATTGTAGCCCTTCTGCTCTCCCCTTACATACTGTCTAGGTTTGTATTTTATTATAAGTACATGTATATAAGGCTTCTCCAATATGTTTACCCTAAATACTGTGTTTTGTTAAGTGACATTTTATGCCTTACATGGAAGATAGTTTTCTATTGTATAAGATGTGTGCTTTCTTATATACTCGAATTTCAATAAAAACATAAAGTGAAAAAAAAACCCAGAAGAAACACCTGTTTTTAATAAAAAGAAAGTTGGCTTTTCTTTACTTTCTTAGTTTACCCATTTTATAAATGCAATAAAACACTTTGAAGTGAACGCCATGCTGGCACAACACACTTTACACCCTGTAATGTCATATTGCCTACATATTCCATCTCATCAAGGTTCCTGGAAATCTGTGGGTCTTGCCACATAACTTGCATCTTGCTACAAAATGAAAAATTACTCACCATAGAAACAACTTTTCTTCCTATTAGAACAGCCAGTACAACTTATGCAACTTCTCTACATTAGAAATGCTGCCCCGGGCCAGCCTGGTGGCATAGAGGGTTGAGGTGCTGGATGCCACACATCGCGTCATGCCAATGACCTGAGTTTGGAAACGGACTCGGGTTGCTGTGGGCTGGCAGGGCAGGATGAGGACTGAGCGTCCATTGGACTGCTCTCCTCTCCTGGGGTGGGTACTTGATGCCCATCGCTCTGCAGCAGCCCCCAATGCAGACCAGGAGCATTGCAAGAGGATGGTATTAGCTGTGGGACCAAGGAAAAAACAGAAAATTGCTCAGGGCTCGGCCAGATGATGGTGGTCAGACTGCCCGCACCTCCTCCAGACCTCCTGCAAGTCATGTCCACTTCAGCAGCAAGGGGCCAATTAAGAGTGTGCTGGACCCCCTCTGGGTGCCTTCCCCCTCAGAAGAGAGGGACCCCGTCCAGCAAAGGGATACGCTGGATTACCCTGATGGCTGCTATATGAGGTAAGGAGACTTGGGGTGGAACTGGAGGGGTGTGGGAGTCCTTGGTGGCTTGAAGGAGTGGTTGTGCCTTGAGCATGTACGGGCATAAACAGAGAACACAAAAAAAAAAAAAAAAAAAAATGACCCAGAACTTTCAATGTTTTTCAAAGGTGGTCACTCTTACTGTATTGGTCAGAAGTGCCCTAGCATTGCAACCCTTGATCTTTGAGTTGAGGAGGCTAGGAATCCTAAGACCCAATTTGAAAAAAATATTAAAGTTATTCTAATTAAAAATAAAATACAAAGAACAATTTTTAATAACAGTGAAGAAAAAAAACACTCTCAATATCAGGGGCCAACCGTAACCATTTTTTTTTTTGCACTAACCAGCAGGACAAGTTGATTCAAAATTGTACTATCTCGCAGATGGCTGCACTAGCCCACAGTAATAATGATCACTTCTACAGGAAAAAAAGCATAATTGCATATTTATTCTGCTCCCATGTTATGAACATACAAACACACAAAAATACCAGCAGAAACAGGCCTCATGGTCTATTGAGTCTACTTGATTGTGCAGCTAGCCCCTCAGATTGCAACTGCCCCACCCACCTCCTTTCATAATTACCCCCCACACACACTTTGTCCCATCCCCTCTTAAAACCGTCTAATGTGCTACAGGCTACAACCTCATTAGGCACAGTATTCCATTTATCCACCACCCTTTGAGAAATAATGTCTCCTTACTTCCCTTCTGAATCTTCTCTCCTCCAATCTCAGTTGGCACCCCTTCGGGACCCTCCCCCTTCTAATCTGGAAAATCCCTTTTGTACTAGTCTTGTTTATCCCGTTTAAGTTTTTAAAGGTTTTAATCATGTTCCCCCATCCCTCCTCTCCTCCAGGGAATACAGGTTCAGCTTGCACAGCCTCTCCTCATAGGAGTATACCTCTAATCCCTGGATCATCTTTGTCTCCCTCCACTGTACACCCTCCAGGAATCTGATGTTCTTATTCAGAAATGGGTGTCAGTACTGCCAATATTCCAGGTGCAGCCTGACCAGCGACCTGCATAGGAGCAGGATCACCCCCTTATTTCTGGAGTAGATTCCTCTCTCTTTACACCCCAGCATCCTGTTGGTTTTTGCTGCAGCCTTCCTGCACTGTGCTGAGTTGTTCATACTTCCTATTATAAGCACCTCCTCTGTGGATTCCAGCTGTACCCCCCCCAACTGATAGTTCCTCCCTGGTTATTGGCCCCAAGTGCAATACCTTTCACTTTTTGGCATTAAACCCCAACTGCCATGCATCCGACCAATCCGACTCACATTGCTTCATGCTCCAGCAAAAAAAAAAGATTGCAGTGCAATCACTCGGAGTGTGCACCCCCATTGTTTTGTACCATGGCCCCCTCGCTTTCCTCCTTCTGCACCCCTTCACCAAACCAGAGGATATCATAATAGCAAATGTTCAACCAAGCAGCCCCAGGGGAAGGAGCTACAGTACACAAATCTAGGGGCTTGGATATAGAAAACTTTGATATTTCTTTTTAAATATACCAGGCACAAAATTATCGATTTAACATGCTCTGCTGTAACAATAACAGATTTTTCAAAACCTTGTCCTTTCTTCAGCCCAGGGGAAACAGTACACAGGCATGACATGATACTACCTCTCTTTCTATATAGGATGATCTAAGCACCCCAGGAATGCCTATTTTCCTTTGAAATTATATATTTTACTAAGGCTTTTTTCTGTACCATGTATCTTGACTTTGATAAGATGGCCAACAGAGTTAAGCTATCCCTGGCAAAATAAATACAGGTGAGGAGTACAGGCAAAATGGGCAAGCATTAAGGATGCAATACTTGAAGCAACATCCTATTGTGTTAGAGAGAAAAGGAAGTGCAAAAGAACAAGTAAACCACTTTGGTTCTCAAAAACAGCAGCAGAAAAGGTCAGAGCCAAAAGGCTGGCCTTCAGGAAATATAAGGGAACACAGCGGAATGAAGACAGGGAGGCATACCAAACTTCCCTAAGGGAAGCAGGCAAGGCAGTAAGGCAGGCAAAGGCCCAAACCGAGGAAACACTAGCACAAACAGTAAAAGAAGGTGACAAGACTTTCTGTAGATACATTAGTGAAAAGAGAAAGTCAGAGGGGGTATTGCTAAGCTCAAAGGAGATAATGGTGTGTGTGAGGAGGAGGACGATGTAAAAGCGTCTATCCTAAATATATACTTCTGCTCAGTATTTACTGAAGAGAAGGGAAGGCGGGGCCCACAGCTCAGCACGATGGACACAGGGGGAAGGGAAGTGTGCACTAGTCCCTTCACAAAAGAAAGGGTCCTACAAGAGCTCGATAAGCTCTGGGTGGACAAGGCAACGGGACTTGATGGCATACATACCAAGGTACTAAACGAGCTAAGGGTAGAACTAGCAGAGCCATTATCAGAACTGTTTAATGAGTCTCTGAGCACAGGAGAGGTCCCAGAAGATGTGGCTCATGTGATCCCACTCCACAAGAGTGGTAGCAAGGAAGAGGCAGGGAATTACAGACCAGTCAGTCTTACCTCAATAGTGGGCAAGATTATGGAGGCATTCCTTAAAGAAAGGACAGTGAAACACCTGGAATCCATAAGAGCGCAAGATCCAAGACAGCATGGGTTTACCAAAGGAATGTCCTGTCAAACTAATCTCATAGATTTTTTTGACTGGGTAACCCAAGTGGAGGACCAAGGGGGAGCAGTTGATGTCACCTACCTTGACTTCAGCAAAGCTTACGATACTGTTCCATGTAGAAGACTGATTAATAACTGGGTAGGCTCAGGGTGGGTCAGAAGTTGGTCAACTGGGTGGCAAACTGGTTGACGGGCAGAAAACAGAGTGGTGGTAAAAGGTATACAGTCAGAAGAGATACAAGTCATAAGTGGGGTAGCTCAGGGATCAGTTCTTGGGTCAGTCCTCTTCAATAACTTCATCAGTGACATTGCAGATGGACTGAAGGGTATGATTTGTCTGTTTGCAGATGACACCAAGATCTGCAACAGAGTAGATGATCCAGATGGAGCAGGCAGAATTAGAAGAGATCTGGATAAACTAGCAAAATGGTCAGAGGAGTGGTAACTGGGGTTTAATGCAAAGAAGTGCAAGATCATGCACATAGGGAAGAGAAACCCTGAAGCCACCTATAGGCTGGGAGGGGAGTTACTGACAATTACAAGGGAAGAAAGAGACTTGGGCATCATCATCATCACCGATGACCTGAAATCATCCAAGCAGACCACTAAAGCAATGAGTAAGGCTAGTGGGATGCTGGGGTGTATTAGTAGGGGTATCTAGTCATACTCATCTGTCATAAGAGAGAGTAATAACCCCTCTTTACAAGACACTTGTTAGGCCCCATCTGGAGTACTGTGTGCAGTACTGGTGGCCACACCTTCACAAGGACATTAACCAAATTGAGGCAGTCCAGAGAAGGGCAACCAAAATGGTGCAGAGACTGCATCAGAAAACATATGTGGACAGATTAACGGAGCTCAATATGGATACCCTAGAGCAAAGGAGGGAGAGAGGTGATATGATCAAAACATTCAAATGCCTTAAGGGTATTAACAAGGTAAAAGAGTCTAACATATTTCAGTATAAGAAAAATAGCAGGAGAAGAGACACAGCATGAGATTAGAGGGAGGCTGATTAAGGAGTAATGTGAGGAAGTTCTTTTTCACAGAAAGGGAGGTGGATGCATGGAACGGCCTACTTCAGGAAGTGGTGGATATAAATACAGTGCAGAGCTTCAAACAGGCATGGGACGGGCATAAGGTGCAATACAGATGAGTATGAATAGATAGGCCATTGACAGAGCAAAGGTCGATGGCACATTTAAAAGGTAGAAAAAGAAATGGGCAGACTGGATGGGTCTTGCGCTCCTTATCTGCCATCAACTTCTATGTTTCTATGCTCCAAAGCATTGCCTATAGGATGAAATGACAAACTGGGTGGGATACGGGGGGGTACTGCATGGATGGCATTGACTGGCGTGGTCCATTAAGAAGAGCTTTGGACCCCTACACTTGCCAGTAATGGCTGCTGTGTGTTTATGGATGGTCAGGTTTGAAGTGGTGTTCAGGGAATGTATAGAGTTGAGAGATTGGGAGGTGAGAGGCAGCAGCTATGGTGATTGGGAGGTGAGAGGCAGCAGCTATGGTGCAGCTGGCATAAAACCCACCACCTGCAGAGCAGACCATGTATACCTCTTAGCATTTTGTCATTAACATGTTGAATGCAGACACTTAACATGTTGAGAAATGAGTCACACTGGTCTTAATAATGTGGGGCAAATCCTCATACAAGGACAATTTCAGAAAACTGGGAGCTAGTGACTTGAACAGCACTCTACTCTTGATCACATTCACAGCATGCACTCTAGCTGAATGTCCTAACAACTGAGTGATAATGACTCACATTGATTCTTTCCTTGTATCCCCCTTTTGAGCTGCCAGATAATTGTAGCTGTTAATGAGCTGTTAATCACACCAGGACACCTGGAACACTGAGGGAGTTTAGCAAAAGGACTACAGCCTGCTAAAGTAGGGACTTTTTCAACTTCATTAACAGCCATGAAAAACCTGCACTAGTCAAGATGGACAAGTAGAGGGTTAGCTGCACTAGAACTGGACTAATAAAACAATGTTAAAATTGTCCCCTGCTCAGTATAGTAATATTGTTTAATCCAAAGGGATCCCTCACTATATTTAACAACTGCATCATTCTTTCTAGACACTCAAGAGCTTTAGAATTTTTTTTTGCAAATTTGAGAAGCTAGAATGCAGTTCAAACTCTTTTGTGTGGTCACTCTTACCCCCGCCTCCTAACATCAGATTTATTTCTAAAGCTAGGTGAGCAGTGATCACTAAAGTTGCTAAATGGCCACCAAGAACACATCAAAAAGTATTTTAAAAAAGTTTGTAAAACTTTTTCAACATGGCAAAATAAGTTTAAAATATTATGAAACATTAAAACAGATTAGATCACTGAGTATCAATTGTGAAGGCACTGCAACAAGTAATGATCAAGCAAACAAAAAGAATTGATTCCTGTGTGACACTTTTTCCAGGTTCTGGAAGGGGAGGCAGGGATTAGGGATTGTTAAACATAGTTAGGTTTCTTGGATTTCTTAGACAAAGGAAGGTCAAGATCCATCGAGATTGCCTCCAACCACTAGGTGGGTTATTTCCAGTATCTAGACTGGAGAACATGTTTATCTAATTTACATCTGAAACACTGCGATGATTCAGGGATCCCTTTGAAACTGCATTGCTATGGTCATTTTGTTCTTCAACCCCCAGAAATCCCTAATTAATGCTTAACAACTGCAGATTCCATAGCAGTATCTTGGAGGCTGGGTGCAAAACTGATATCTCTTCTGGACTGTATGTCCAGACAGCAGTGCTTTGTGAAGGTGTGTGCCATTTTCCAGGTAGATGCTTTAGAAATTTCCTGCAGGGAAAAACCTCTTGATACTGCTACAGAGGCAGATGTGCCCTTTCAGAATGAGCCCTATGGGCATCAGGTGACAAATTGCAAGCTTTGCCATAACAGAGCTATATGCAGGAAAATATCCAGTAAAGATTGTTCTCTTGGATGCTGATTTACCTTTCCCACTTCACCATAGGTGACGAATAACTGGAATTTGTGCACCTTACATTCTTTGTGTAATCCAAGTAGTAATTTAGAGCTCACTTAAAATCCAGACTGTGGAGCTTTTCTTCTCTTGAGCTGGATTTTGCTATAAAGAAAACTGGAAGTGCAACTGAGACTTTCAGATGAAATTCAGACATCACTTTAAGGAGGAATTTTCTAGTCCTTAGGACTACCTTGTCCCTGTGAAATATGATATAGTTTAAATCTGTGCAGAGGGCTTTCAGCTTACTCACTGTCCTAGCAGATGTCAGTGCCACTAGAAAAAATGCTTTCCAGGTGACATAGTGCAAAGAAGCAGTTGCTATGGACTTGAACAGAGCTTCCATCAGCTGGACAATGCATAGATTCAGGTCCCATAAGGTGACAGGATCCCTTACTGGAGGTACAGATGATAAAGGCCTTTGAAGAACTTTTGAAAATGGGCTGTGAGGCAACTGACATGTCCTTGCCAGCTGAGGCATAAGCTGACACTGCTGCCAAATGAACCTTAGGGTTGAAGGCATGAGGCCCAAAGACTGGAGACGGACTAGGTAGTCCAGGATTGTAGCTAGACTTGCTCACACTGGGTTGAGCTGTCTATGGAACACCAAAGGGAAAATTTGTTCCACTTTGAGGTGTGGGTTTTCCTAGCTGCTGGTTTCTTAGAAACCTTAAGCACTTCCATAACCATCTCAAAAATATTAATCCAGAGAACTCTAGCTCAGCAAGAACCATGCTCTGAGTCAGAGTTCTTGGATCTGGGAATGTTATCCTGCCCTGAGACAATGTCAGAAGATTATACTTCCGGGGTAGGTTGATAGGATATGTGGTGGAGAGAGAGACAGGAGCAGGGAGTACCAAATCTGCATGGCCTAGTCTGGAGCTACAGGAATAATTGCTGCTGTCTCTCTTCTCTTCTATTTTTTCAAAGAGAGGGTTGTGGATGTATGGAATGGCCTTCCAGAGGAGGTTGTGGAGTCAATAACAGTGGTGGAATTCAAGCATGCATGGGACAGTCATAAGGCAATTCTAGGGGGTGGGGGTAGGAAGAAGTAGGCTGCTGGTTAACTAGGATCTGCAGCTTATCCATCAGGTAGGGAAATGGGCAGACTGGGTGGGCCAAGCGGTCCTTATCTGCCATCAAATTCTATGTTTCTGTGTTTCTATGTTTTATAAGTACTCTCAGCAAAAGTGGGAAGGTAGGAAGGCATAAAGAAACTTCCCTAACCAGTTGAGGACTAGAGCATCCGCTGGGACTGTACTCACTGATGGGGTCTGCAACAAAACGGTGGTTGCTGGTTGTTCTCCCAAGAAGCAAACAGGTCTATTTATGGTGTACCCACTTTCTAAACACTGCAACTAGCACCTGCTGGTTCACTGTCCATACATGATTTCTCTGGTTAATTCTGCTCAGGGAATCTGTCAGCACTTTCTCCTTCTCAGGCAGATGCACTGCTGAAAGCTGAACCCCTGGGAGTATACTAAGTTTCCGATCTTTATTGCTTCTGGGTGGGTCATGACTCTCCAGCAGTAATGACTCCCAGTGGAGACTGAAAGTGCATCAGCCGGGGGTCACACATGCAGGGGGTGGAGGCATCAGTGGACATCTCTGAGAGGGCTGTGGGAGCTTGCTCAGCTCACACTGGATGTCATTGCATGTCTGCACCTCTAGGGACTATCACAAAGTCACACACACAAAAAAGGAAACACCCCGGCTCCTAAGGAGATGACAGCATGCCAGCCCCATGCCCACTGTTGGACCCTGCCTCCTCCAGTCCCGATATCTTCTAGCATGCACAGAACACTGTGCTAGATTAAAGTAGTTGCCAAGGTAAGTGGTGGGCAGCCCCACCCTGGAAGGCACAAATCAGGGGGAATATGGTGGTTCAGGGTGCCGGTTCATGATTCTGGAGGGACCTGGAGCAAGGGGGTCTCGGGTGGGGCGAGACAAGCTGGGGATGCCTGAAGGATACCTCAGCACCAGCGACCAGAGGAAAAAAGATGTGAATAATAAAAAAAAGATGATCTCCCTACATTCATATTCAAAGTAGGTATTGAAATTCCACACCCTCTGATAATCTTAAATTTAGTTTATTGGGTTTTATAGCCACATTATCTAATATGTAATGTGGAAGAGATTTCTTATAAATTTTATATATAAAATTTAATATATGGAGTTTCCTTTGATTGTCCAATCTCATCCAATTAAGTTCCGTGTACAAAAGACAATGATGCTTCCTTCACAGAGCTCCAAGTATGTAGTGAGCAAACCCATTATATACTACATTAATTTTACTCAGCACCACCCCTGATGCACCACTATACAATACATCTCCATAGTTCATTATTGGAATAATCATAGCTTCAACAATTTTTAATCCATCTTCCTTTGAGATGTTAGTGCAAATTCTGTACAACATACCTAACTTTTTATTTAGATTTTTATCGTATTATCGATGTACACAATCCATTTAGAATATTTATCAAGCCATATTCCAAGGTATCTATATGCCTTCACTTGCTCTAATATATTGTTATCAAATATTTTAATTTCCAGACCTTCATTCTCAATACTTATTTTGAGGTTACTAAATGTCATGACTTTTGATTTCATTGCATTCAATACTAACTTATGTTCAAAGAAAAAATCCTGAAGTAAACTGAACACAGTTTGTAATTCACTTCGAACCTGAGCATGTTTTTTTACTTACAGCGTAAATAATCATATTGTTCACATATAATTGGAATTTTATGTTGGGATTTTAAAACCTAAGTGAATTAATATATGTGTTAAAAAGCAGAGGGCTTAAAATTGAGCCCTGTGGGACTCCAGATATTGTAATTAAGACATGTGAGCTATATGAACTTAAGATGAGCTGTTGTGATCTGCCTGTCAAATATTCTTCAAGCCACTTCATGACGGTTGCTGATAATTTCAAATCTTTTGACTTCCCCAATAGAATGTCATGATCAACAGTATCAAAGGCCCTTGATACGTCTATAAAAATAGCACCAACTATCAATTTTTTATCCAATACGACCTGCATGTCACTTACCACTATAAATAAAGCTATAGTGGTGCTATGTTGGGCTCTGAATCCAGACTTGAAATGTGTTCAATACTTGATGAAATTCTAAATAGCTTTTCAGTTGTATACTCACTAAACTCTGAACTTAACTGTGCCCATGCAATCTGGGTTAAAAGCTAAACACAGCAGGACTAAAACACTTGTGAAGGTCACCAATGATTGTTTATCAACCCTTGACTGCAGACACATCACGGAGAGCTATATTCCTCAACCTCAGTAAAGCCTTTGACACAATTAACCATAGCATTCTTTTAAACAAGTTACAAGATTTCGGAATAGGGGCCACTGCAGTTCTGGTTCTCAAATCACCTAATTGGCAGACAGTAATAAGTTAAAGTGGAGGGTTCCTTCTCTTGCTGCAAAACATTAATTAGGAGAGTACCACAAGGATCAGTTCTGGGGTCCCTGCTATTCATGATCTATAAAATGACTTAAATAAATAGAAATAATCAACAAGGCTGCCATACACCTCTATGCTGATGACACTCTTCTATGCATATCAAAGCCCACCTGACTCAAGTCATACACTGACCTCCAATCAGAATTTAATAAATTAGGACTAAATCTTCTCCATGACAAATTACTACTAAATGCAGAAAAGATTAAAGTAATGTTCTTCTCATCTACCAATCCTGCCCTAGCCAATACACCTGCCCCTAACATAACTACCCTTTAGGTGACATACACACTGAGGTAAATAACTTAAAATACCTTGGACTCTGGCTTGAGAGTAGATTGTCCTTCTCTGCACAAATAGAGGCACTATGTAAAAAAAATAAGAATTAGACTTGGTTTCTCTTACAAAAATAAGAGCTGTTTCCCTCTGATCACTTGGAAGAGGCTTGTGCAAGTTACATTTCTCCCATTATTGGATTATGCTGATCTAATTTGCGGTTGATGCTCTTCTTCCTACTTACATAAACCAGACATACTTTACCACAGGGCACTAAGATACATTTCCAATCTGGCACCAAGAACACATCATTGTGTCCTACAGTATATGAGAATGTGGGGTGGCTATCACTATGTACAGGGAGGCTAATAAACCAATACAGTACATGTGGGCCTATAAAGTACCTACAGAAGACATACAACATTACATCGCATATCTTTTTATTAGGTCCCACAGCAGCTACTCACTAAGGAAAAACAATTATATCCTTTTTGATACCCTGAGGTCTACTATCCAGTATGGAAAAATGGCAATGAGCAGCATAATTCCTGCAATGTGGAACACAATGCAGACTTCCCTCAAGCTCACTGGGCTGGTCAGTTGTACTGTCTTCAAATCTCTAATAGACAAATTATGTAGTGAATCTTGTATGTGTAATGGCACAATTAAAGGACTATTCTTTGCTTACTATATTCAAGGACACTACGAGTTTGTAAGTTTACATGTTTTTCTCCAACATTTTTTATAATGTACTCCAATGGCTCCCCATTGTATTTTAGTATTCTATTGTCATGCTACATAGCTGTAATCTATTCACAGAGCTGTAACATAGTATAATGTTATACCTGACTCTCTCACTTTACTTGATATATATTGTTGTATATAACTGTTTCTTGATTTATATTATATGCTGTCCTACCCAGGGCCACCTTGAAAATGAACTTGTTCAGCTGAGCCTTATCCTGGTGAAATAAAGTAAACTAAAAATTAAATTTGTCATTACATCAGTTATACAGTATACTCCACTTAAAGGGGACACACTTTAACGGAACGCCCACATAATCGGGACGTCCCTCTGGGCACCAAATGTGCTTCCATGTTATCCTATGGGACAGGTTTACCTTTAATTGGGATGGTCATTCCATTTTAATGGGATGATTACCAGCCCAAGCACATGTAATTATACAATAGACTGCACCTGTCAGCAGCCATTAGTAAGCAATTAGCGGCCCATTAACTGTGCAGGATATAAATAACCAAAAACAATTCAGGTCAGACAGGTGTTACAGCATCATTCCAGGGCTTCAAAAAGGTGTTGGAATCACCTCAGGAATCAAACTCCCTTGCAGAACATCCTCACTGACATCGAGAGACCCCATCACATGACATCACTGAGGGAGAAATCTTGTTCAAACAGATTTGCACCTCACTGAAAATGGAGGCACTTGAATGCCAAGAAACTGCCTCAAAAAAGATAGATTTTACCTGATGATGGGACCATATTACTGGGAGATGTGCCTGGTGGTCTTAGAATCACTGCAGGATCTGAACAGAATGGCAGAACATCCTTGCTGACACCGAGAGAAAACTGACAACATAAAGGCACTGGATTACTGCAGGATGCACCTGTGGTTGACGTGATTGACATAGCAGATGAGCAGAACAACACGGAGGCACTTGATTTCAGAAGCCTCACACCAGAGGAGAACAACAGATGGATTACCTGTGCTCTGCAGATAAGTGAATCACTAGCTAACCACTAGCTGCTTTTAATGGATTTTAACTGCTTTGCTTAGATAAAGTTTGAACCAAATGAAGAAGCCATTTGCTCTAAGAAGAGCTGCAATCACAAATGTGTTTTTGTGTCAGTTTGTCACTGTCCTCTGATATCTGATATTGTACTGTATGTTGTTTTGTAATGCCTTTAATGATGTATTACTCTTGTGCCATTTTGTTTTGTATGTTTCTACTGCACTGACAATCAGACACCATTTTTAAGATAGTACTTCCCTTAAATGGGACAATCGCTTAACGGGGATGATCAGTATGCCACGGAGGCATCCCCTTTAAGCGGCTTCTACTGTATAACAATAAATACAATATAGACAATTCCAAAATACCAAAATACAGAACAGGAAATCATCATAAAGTGCAAGATTTAAAAGTTCAACAACATATTTGCAAAGAGATCCACCCCTGGGGTGCCCTACCTTCTGAACACAACTTTCAGAATCTGCCTGTTTAGTGACCACTCATGGTGGTTCTGGTTGATTCTGCTGAGGACATTTGCCAGCATGTTGTCCTTCCCTGGGAGATGAACTGCTGAGAGGGAGATCCCTATGAAGTAAGCCAGGTTCCATACCTTCATGGCTTCTGTACACAGGGGGGAGGACCTTGTGCCCCCTTGTTTGTTGATGTATATATTGTGGTTGTATTGTCCATTCAGACCTGAACCACTTTTCTCTGTAGCATAGAGGCAAAGGACTGAATGCCCAGATGAATTGCCCTGAGTTCCTGTAGGTTTATGTGGAGCAGTGACTCCTGCTGGAGCCAGGTAGCATGGGCAGCATGCTCCCCCATGTGGGCTCCATATCCTATGAGGGAGGCATCTGTTGTCAGAACTGCTGCTGGTGGAAGCTGGAGGAAGGGGCCATCTTTCCTGAGGTTGATTTTTTCTTGCCACCATTGCAGAGCTTGAAGGATGGTTCCTGTGACTGGTACAATCTTTGACAGGGAGTCTCTTTTCTGAGACCAGTGAGCCCTGAGATGGAACTGAATATCCCTCATTTGGAATCTTGATCCTGATACTGTTAGGGTTGCTGCAGCCATGTGCCCCAATAGCAGGAGGAAATGCCTTCCTGGTCTGGGGGTATGAAGCTGAAAAGAGCCTTCCAGTTGAATCAGCCTGTCTGCCCTTCCCTGATGGAAGAAGGCTCTTCCTCTCAGAGTATCCAGTACTGCCCCTATAAATTCCAGGTGTTGAACTGGTGTCAGCACTGACTTTTTGTGGTTTATTAAGAAACCCAGTGCCTCCAGAGTATCTTGTGTGGTGGTCAGTTTACCTGCTGAGGAGTCTGACCTACCACCAACCAGTCATCCAGGTATGGAAAGACTGCAACCCCTTGCCTCCTTAGATGTGCCATAACTACTGATATGCAGTTGGTGAACACTCTTGGAGCTTATGTCAGGCCAAAAGGCATGGCCCTGAACTGGTAATGACCTGATGGCAATCTGAACCTGAGGTACTTTCTGTGTGTCTGCCTGATGGGAATATGGAAGTAGGCATCCTTTAGATCCAGAGATGACAGATAGTCTTCCGAAGTGTATGGAAGATGGTGGCCAGAGTGACCATTTTGAACTTTGGTTTGGTCAAGTGTTTGTTTGAATGTCTGAGATCTAGTATGAGTTGCCATTCCCCTGTTTTCTTTAGAGTGAGGCAGTACCTTGAGTAGAGACCCTTTCCCCTTTGGGGCAATGGAACAGGTTCTATTGTGTGGTCCTGAATGAGCTTTGCTACTTCCTCCTCCAACAGAGATGCCTCTGATGGGTTGGCAGATCTGAATAGTCTTACTCTCAACTTGGGCAGAAACTTGAAACTGAGTGCAATACCCTGGCTGACTACCTCCAGGACCCACTTGTCTGTGGTGATAGATTCCTAGGCCTGAAGGTAGTGAGCAGCCTGCTCCCTACTGGGAGTGGGAGGCTACCCTGGCAGACTTCTTAGGGAGTCTGTTTAGCCTGAGCACTAGTCTGAGTGCTGGGGCCAGCTCTGCTGCTGCCCTTCTGCCTCTGCCTCTACCTCTAAAATATCCCCTCTGGGCTGGTAGGAAGGCAGGGCCTGTGGTTGGAAGAAGGGTCTATAATGGGTTCCACCCTTCCTCTTCCTGGGGTTTCTAAGTGTTGCTACCTTCTCTTGGCAGCAGCACTCTTGTGATCTACCTTGTAGTCATCCATTTTGTCTCATGTAAGCCACATTTTGCTCCCTGAACAGGTATGTGAGTCACAGAGAAAATCAAGTGCTTTTGTCAGGGTATCCTGAGACAAGTGTGTTGCTCTCAGCCAAGCAAATCTCCTCAGAGACACTGAGGTAGCCATTTTCCAGGCTACAAAGTCATTAGCATCCACTGCCATGCGAAACTGACACTTAAGAGTCTTCAGTGCCCTCTTAGCTGCCTCTCATAGGTTGGATGCCATGGGTCCAGGACATGCCCTGGCTATTTCAAGTACTGTGTTACAAAGGCTTTTCTGGTACCTGGACACATAAGCCATGTAGGCAGCTTTCCTGATAGCCAAAGAAGCCCCCAGGTATGATTTTGTGGCAATGGAATCCATTTTCCTGGAATCCTTCTCAGGAGGATGTGATGTCAAGGGAATGTCTGCCTTCTCACAAGCAGCAGCCTGCACCACTCCGTCATGGCTAGGGTGTCCAAAAAGGAACTCAGCACCTGATTTGGCCACCCAATACTTCCTGTCCATCCTCTTGTCCATTGGGGAATGGATGTTGGTAACTGCAGGATTTTTGTGGTTTGTCTTTTTAAAGATTTGTGGATGGGCAACAAAAGCCTCTTTGTTGATGAAACATTCATCTTTTCCATATAATCTAGTTCCTCCTCCTCCTCCTCTGTGGATTCTTGAGTGGAGAGATCTAGAGCTTGTGCCACCTGCTTCATAAAGGCAAAGTAGGTATAGTAATCTTCCACTGCTTTATCTGGTGAATCAGCACTATGAGAATCAGGAGAAACCTCTGGTTCTATGGGTTCCCCAAAGTCATCCTCTTCATCATCATAATTATCATCTTTCCTCAGGGAAAACATTAGTTGATTATTTCAGTGAACTGGGAACTGAGAGGAAACCCGAATCTGGAACTGGAAGCTGCAAACCGGGGTGCTGAACCAATACTGCAGTACAGGTTTGCAACACCCATAAAAGGCTTATGACACTAGCTATAGCTTCTGCAGTCAGAACCGCTGGAACTGTCAGTTGCAGTTCCTTAACTGAGTGCTTCTCTTTTCTTTTTAGCAGAACTTACCAGTTCAGCAGCAGTTTCTGTGGTTCTCTTTTTTGTTGAGGAACCATCACCCTGATCAGAGAACTGCTCATTCGGTTCATTAGACTTCTCCTTGTTAGAAGTAGAAGCTTTATCTGTAGCTGGCTCAACAGCTTCCTCAGACATTTTTTCCTTCACTCAGTTCAAGTGCCTATCCTGCGTCAACTGAGGAACATTTTTGTAAATATCACATTTTGCCTTTAAGTGATTGAATCCCAGGCAGAGAACACAAATTAAGTGAGGATCCGCTTTAGCACATGGTTCCCCACTCTGTACAATGCTGAAAACCCGTTGGGACAGTTATTTTCTTGGGTAGTGACATATCAACTAAAACCCTAACAGTAGGATCTGGTGAGTCTAAGAACACCACACAAATAAAATAATAGTTTTATTTTCTTTTGACTGTCGGTTTAGGGACAGAAGAAAAACGAGAGTTACTCCAGTTTCTCTCAAAATAATCAACCAGATGAAAAAGGGTTTAAAATTAAAACTAAAAGTGTTAAAATATAAGCAACAGTTTCCTCCCGGTTAAAGAACTGAGAAGAAACCATGAAAACTTACCAGAATAACACTAAAACTAGACTAATCTATCTATAAACTCAAGGACAGTGCTTTACAATTGAACAGAAATAAACTTTTGCTTCAGAAAACCGACAAAATAAAATCTCCAAGAAAGATGAAGGAGGACTCTCCAAGGCGTCTGCACTAGACAAGCAGAGAAAAGAATCTGACAATTGTAGAATGTTTACCAGGGACAGTGGTTTGAAAACTGAGCTTGAGCTTAACATTCCATGATTAACATAGGCTCTATTAACCATTTCGGCTCTGAAGCAATCCTATGGTGAGACCATATTGCAGAAGTCAGAGTAAAGTAAGATTTCCTGGGGTTGAATGTCCTTTTTCCAGGCTCTCAGTTCCCAAAAGTAGTAACCTTGAAATGGATGCCTAGTCCTGCAAACTCCTTCTTGATTCAAACAAGCAAAAATAAAAATGATAATATAAAAGTATGGCAAACCTTCCTCACAGGTCCCAAGCAATACTGTCCCTTTTTCCAGGCTCTCAGTTCCCATAATATGAGTATGCTTTCTTCCCAACCGTGCAGCAGATTCCAGCAGCCTTCATCTTCAGCTGTTAAGGCCTATCTGTTTGAATTCTGTTTGTGTGGCTTGTACAAACAACTCAGTTCAAGAAAACTCCACCCAAAACAATAGTCTGACAACACCTGTGATGTAAGCAGCCCTTTCTGTGAAGACAGAACTTATCTGCCAACAAAGTCTATGTTTCCATGAAGGAATCAGATACCTGCTCACTCCTACAAGTACATAAAAGATTTGTTGAGCTTGGACAAAAATAAGTTGAAGTAACAGTGATATTCAGATAAATGATGTCACAGCACACTCCCCACGCACTTGTGGTACCCAGGCCTCTGGGTCCCCTGCCTGTACCGTCTGCCGCCACACCCCATCCTATGATGATTATTTTCAGCAAAGCTCGCCAGCTCTCCTTATGACCATCCAGTCCCAACTTAGATTCAATACAAAGAAGTGAAGTAATGCACCTGGGAAACAAAACCCAGGAGAAGAGTACACACAGCAGGGAGGTACTAACAACAACAAAAATAGAAAGGGACCTGGGGGTAGTCATATCAGATGACCTAAAGGTGGGTAAGCAATGTGAAAAGTCAGTAAGGAGAGCCTGGGGATACTAGGATGCATTGGAAGGGCATCACAAGTAGAAAAAGGAAGTGGTTATCCCTCTGTATAGACAGTTGGTAAGACCCCATCTGGAGTACTGCTGCAGTTTTGGAGACCTCATCTATGCAAGGACATAGACAGGATGGAAGCAGTCCAGAGGAGGGCAACTAAAATGGTGCAGGATCTGCAGCAGAAGCCATATGAAGAGAGACTGAGAGAGCTTAATATGTATACTCTTGATGAAAGGCGGGACAGGGGGACGTGATAGAAATGTTCAAGTACCTCAAGGGAATCAACAAAGTCCAGGAGGGTAGCATCTTTCAGAAAAAGAGATGTGTAAGAACAAGGGGGCACAATTTAAAGATAGAGGGGGGACGACTCAGGGGTAATGTGAGGAAACTTTTTTTCATGGAGAGAGTGGTGGATACATGGAACAGCCTTCCTGAGCAGGTCATTGGGTCTAAAACAGTGGGGGAATTCAAATATGCATGGGACAGACACAAGGCAATTATAGTTGGGGGTTGCAGGAAGTAGGCTGTAGGTTAACTAGAATCTGCAGCTTATCCAGTAGGTAGGGAAATGGGCAGACTGGGTGGGCCAAGTGGTCCTTATCTGCCGTCAAAGTCTATGTTTCTGTGTAGATTACCCTGGACAGTATATGAAGGGAACAGGCAGTGGCCATCTGGGAACCAATGGTAACTACTCCAAAGGGCATGCGATTCAAAGCTCATGGGTAGGCTGAAGGAGCTGTTTGCCCACCAGGAAAAGGGGCAAAATAGAATGTTAAAAATACCATTTTGATTGCTCTCATTTCTCATTTATATTTGCTAGGTTTTCTAATAGGTTGTGCTGCAAAGAGAAACCTTGGACTTGATAATGATCTTGGAAATATCCTAAGGGTTCAAAACATTTTAGTAAACCTACTGTAAGCAAATGTTGCAGTACAATTAATTATAAAGAACACTAAACAACTTATATATTAGACACTTTGTAACTCTGCTCCTTGTTTTCTTTCTTTTTTTTTACAACTTGACTGCTAACTTATTTTTGCAAGTTTGTTTTGAGCTGCACCACTTGAACTGTTCAGTATGAATGGGGCATATAAAACATAATGCATGTACTACAATGGATCTGGATGGCCACCATTAAATTTATTGAATGAACTAGGTCCTCTACCATGGCTATACATGGAGTACTCGTGTATGCATGGTTCTGCATTTGCTATGTCAAAATGTTTACTACCAGGCCATTGTATAAGTGCAGTAACAACTGACCAGGTGGTGCATTAATTGTAAGGCACAGGCATTCCTCCTGTGTGCCTCATTATATATGCTTCCAAATGAACACAAACTTTGTCATGTGTTATTGTCCACGTAACCAAGATATACTATGCACATACCATTCCTATTGGATTTTGGGACTGAGTTCCATTAAAACATGATGTTTCATTTCATTGGCTTATCCCAGTTGTGGAAATTTCAAATAAATTATTCAAAATGTACAAAAATTACATAACAGAGTTGAAGTTTTCAGTTACCTTTTCCCGCGGATTTTGTATTCTCATCTTTCAAATCAGATCTATTGCATCTTAAAATATAGGCTCTCTGAAAAAAAGTACACAATTTCAAAAACTGCTTGCATATTTAAATGTAGCATCTATTGAAAAATGAATATAATTACTAATGATTTTTTTTTGTTTGTTTTTCATTACAGATGGTTGCTATTTGACAAATGATTCAAATGCATCATGCAACCACCCCTTGGGCAAGTGAGTGCCCACCAAAGCATATGGTGGGTTTGCATGGTGCAGGTCTACTTTTGATTGGCCATAAAGGTCTCCCAGCTCAAGTAGTGTCCCAAGTGAGTGGAGGGGCTATATAAGACAGACAGATTGAAAGAAACAGCAGACACACCCAGCTGGATGATGTCCTCCTCCGCACCCAGTTGCAGCACCTGGATTTCTGGGCTACCTGGACTTCTGGGTCCCCTGGACATATGGGCCCCTGGACTTCTGGGACAACTAACCTTCACCACTATTGAGAAAGACCTGTCCAGTTCTGCTTCTAACTGGTTATCACAACCTAGAGGAGTAAGCGTTGTACAATATATGAACATAACTTGAGAAATGCCTGCCTGCTTTGGGTCCCTGATGAACAGCTTGTTGCACAAAGTGCCAGAGCACTTAGAGGTTTTGTACTCCCACACTGAAAGTTTTTTGTCCTCCTAGCATTATGGAAACCATTGCAAAATACAGTAGAAAAACAAAATATTTACTGTAATTCTGCTACAGATTGGTGGTCAGCTTTCTGGGTGAACCTGATCTTTGTTGATGCCCTGGTCATCTGACAGGCACTGCTGTGTGGGAAGGGCAAGATCAATTACTGATCCAAACTCCCTGACAAGGGCAAGGGAGTTTTGGGCTCATATCAGGCAACAAAAGAAATGCCTCAATTTCATTGGAAGAGTGAGTTAGCTCACCATGCCTGCACAAACTAGCTGTAGAGAATGTATAGCACTCTATGGAGGCACCCACAGTGGAGACTAAGGAGGATGCTGGGAACCTCCACAAAGGAGACCCACAGGAGGGTGGCATGGGACCCCACAGGGAAGGAAACAACTCCTGGTGGGGACTCCATTGTTAGGAAGGTAGAACTGGGAGAGGAAGGGAGAGGGAAGTAGGTGCCTGCCTGGCGCCATGGCTTGGAGAGACAGGGAGCAAATCCTCAGGATCGCCGAAGCAGCTGCACAGGAGAGGGAGCTGGATGTCATTGTTCACCTGGGGACAAATGACCTGGCTAAGAAAGGGATCAGAGCAGTACAGGAAGAGTTTGTGGAGTTGGGAGGGGCCTTAGACAAGTAGCATGCATGGTAACCTTCTCAGAGGTGCTACCTGTTTATGGCGTAGGTGAGGCTAGGGTGCTCCACACCATGGGATTTAATCAGTGGTTGAAAAACTGGTGCAGAGCTCAGGGATTTAGCTTCACTGGGGACTGGAGGTCTACCTGGATTGATGCAGGCCAATACTGGCGTGATGGTCTGCATCTGTCTAGGAAGGGAACCAGGATGACAGGTGATAGGTTTAAATGCTTCAATGGCAAGCATTTAAACTAGCCAAGGGGGGAGGCACTGGAAAGGAGCAGGGAAATCCTAGTCCCCCCAAAAAAAACAGGGTAGTAAGTGAGGTAAACACCAAGATAGAGATGTCAATAGGGAGAAGGGCAGGAGTAAATGGAGAAAGTGACAAAGGCAATAAAGACAGGGATGGGGCAAAAAGGAGTAAGGCCATCAAGAAATGGAGGGTAATGAGCACCAGTGCCCTTAGTATGGGCAACAAGCTCCCTGAACTGGTGGCCTTAATGGAAGAGGGATACCTGGAGATCGTAGCATTTACAGAAACATGGTACACAGAGAACCATGACTGTGATGTTAACATATCAGTGTACACCACCTTCAGGAGAGACAAGGGGGGAGAAGTGGGGGGAGGAGTAGCTCTTTATGTAAGGGAAGAGATAAAAACAACTGAACAAAAGAGTAAACAGGGAGGAGACGAGGTACTGTGGGTCACCTTAGAGACTGGAAATGGCACCACAATCCGCACAGGGGTTGTATACAGACCCCCATGCCAGGGGGAGGGAATGGACAAGGATATGATCTAGATATTCTTAGGATGACAGAGAAAGGAGACACTGTTGATGGGAGACCTGAAATGCCAGATGTTAACTGGAGCACATTTGCTGCAGCTACATCCAAGCCCTACAGGTGGCATGCCTCAAATAGCTAGTTTTGGAACCCACTCATGAGGGAGCAATCTTAGACCTCGTACTTTCAAATGGGAACAGTGAGAGGATCTCAGATCTAGAAATGGGTAGCCATCTGGGAACAAGTGACCACCAAACAGTGTGGTTCATGATAAACTCAGCTACAGAGTCAAGCCATACAAAAGTGAGGGTACTGGACTTCAGGAGGGCTGACTTTGGCAAGATGGGAGAGTGCCTTAGAAAAGCACTAGCAAATAGGCTAGAAGGAGGGGTGGAGCAACAATGAGGAAACATCAAAACTGCCATCACAGAGGCAACACGCCTTTGTGTGAAGCAAATAAATCAAAATGAAAGAAAAGCCACTATGGTTCTCAAAGAGGTGGGGGAAGGTCAGGGAGAAAAGATAGCATTTAGAAGTATGAGGAAACATAGAAGGAGCAGGACAGAGAGATGTACCAGTTAAGACAGAAGAAAGCAGGGAAGGAAGTCAGAATAGCAAAGGCCCTAACTGAGGAAAAGATAGCCAACTCAGTTAAGAAGGGGGATAAAACCTTTTATAGGTACATCAGTGAGCGTAGAAAGACAAAGGGAGGGATAGTGAGGCTGAATAGAATGGAAGGTGGGTGGGCAGAGAGGGACAGTGAAACAGCAGGGATACTGATCAAATACTTCTGCTCAGTATTCACAAAAGAGGAGGAGGGGAAAGTGCCTAACCCAATTAGCAGAAGCACTCTGGATGGGGGGGTCGATCCCAGTCCTTTCACAGAAGAAAGGGTTCTGCAAGAACTCCTAAAACTGAAGGTGGACAAAGCAATGGGGCCTGATGGAATTCACCCCAGAATTCTAAAAGAATTAAGGGGAGAACTAGTGAAACCACTGACTACCGTTTTTAACAAATCATGGGAGAATGCTGTGGTACCTGAGGATTGGAATAAGGTGGATGTGATTCCCCTTCACAAAAGTGGGAGCAAGACAGAGGCAGGAAACTACAGACCTGTCAGTTTGACCCTTGTGGTAGGGAAAGTGATGGAATCACTTCTGAAGGAAAGAATTGTTGAGTACTTAGAGGCCAGTGGGGCACAGGACCCAAGGCAGCAAGGGGTTCACATTGGGAAGGTCATGTCAGACGAATCTAATTCATTTCTTTGATTAGGTGACCAAAGTAGTAGACCGGGGGGCAGTGCACATGGTCTACCTTGACTTTAACAAGGCATTTGACACAGTCCCACAAAAGATTAATAGTCAAATTAACCAGTCTGGGAGTGGGTCCCAGGGTGGTATCCTGAAATAAAACATTGGTTGGACAACAGGACACAGAAGGTAATTATAAATAGAGTCCACACTGAAGAAAGAGGGGTTACTAGTTGTGTACTGCAGGGTTCAGTACTGGGTCCAGTCCTTTTTAATGTCTTTATAAGTGACATTGCAGAGGGACTGAAGGAAAAGTATGCCTCTTTGCAGATGACACAAAGATCTGCAACAGGGCTGATACACAAGGAGGCATGGAAAGGATGAGAAGGGACTTGGCAAGGTTGGAGGAATGGTCAGAAGTATGGCAGCTTGGATTCAATGCAAAGAAGTGCAAAATAATGCACCAGGGAAACAAAAACCCAAGGGAAGATTACACAATTGGGGGAGAGTAACAACAACAAAATGGAAAGAGACCTGGGGTAATCATATCAGATGACCTTAAGGTTAGTAAGCAATGTAAGAAGGCAGTAGGGAGGGCTGGGGGATACTGGGATGTATAGGGAGGCATCACTAGCAGAAAACAGGAAGTTGTTATCCTCTGTACAGACAGTTGGTGAGACCCCATCTGGAATACTGTGCCCAGTTCTGGAGACTCCATCTCTGCAAGGACATAGACAGGATAGAGGCAGTCCAGAGGAGGGCAACTAAAATGATGCAGGTTCTGCAGGAGAAGCCATAAGGAGAGACTAAAGAAGCTTAATATGATACCCTTGAGGAAAGAGGGAGAGGCATGTAGAACCTTTAAGTACCTCAGTGAAATCAACAAAGTCCAAGAGGGCAGCATCTTTCAGAAAAGAGATGTGCAAGAACAAGGGGACACAATTTGAAGATAGGGGTATGGTTCTGGGGCAATGTGAAAAGGATTTTTTTCACAGAGAGGTAGTGGACTCATGGAACAGCCTTCCTGAGGAGGTTGTGAGGTCTAAAACTGGGAGAATTCAAGAATGCATGGGACAGACATAGTGCAATTTTTGTGGGAGTAGGAAGAAATAGGTTGTTGGTTAACTAGGATCTGCAGCTTATCCTGTAGGTAGGAAATGGGCAGACTAGGTGGGTCAAGCGGTCCTTATCTGCCATCAAAGTCTATGTTTCTGTGTTTCACTGATATTCAATGTGGCATCATCTAACAGCATGTACCTCACATCCCACCCCATTATCAGCAGGGTCTAGTCTGGGTAGGTACTTAGTGTGTGTATGTTTGTGTTTTGGGAGAGAATTTACAGTGGGAGGCAGGCACAGCTATCAGTAACAGTTTTCAGTAACAGCCTCCAATCTACTCTGTTGTGGATCGATCACTTCTTCCCAGAGAAGATTGCTTAAGGGAAGCTTAAAGAATCTGCCAGGCCAAAGAGTACAGTAGGTAGGTGGGGAGGCTGATGGGGGATAAAAGAAGTTATTTCTATTTTATATATCTATTATTTTGATTACCAGGTAAGTGCACTAGAAATCAGAAATGCTCTTTTCTGGCATGACCTGGTAGGATACATGGCAATACAGGCAAATTACAAAATGCAACTCATAATGGTAGAGAGAAAAATACAATCATCATATATTTCTACTTACAGAATATTGATGATATTTTCCAGTCTCAGAATCAGAAGTCATACTATATCTTGAACTATGATGTTTGCTTTTTCTTAATAGCTGGTCTTTCTTACAGAAACATTCCAGTCTCTTGCCACTACCTACTTTTCCTCCATAATTTTTGTATTTTGTAAAGTGGATTCTTAACGTGCCTGAATCCTGAGCTTTATATTCAGTTCTTGTCTTTGCTGCTGATCTTTCTTTGTAATGCATTGCCCTGCTTAACCCAGGGATCTATCTTTTAGCACATTTTGCTTTCCTTGAATGTACAACTATGTGCCCTTTATTGTTCACTGTTGAGTTCTCTGACACATTAGAATGGACTTTTAATCTTCTACTTTCTAATGTTTTTATGTCTCCAGAGCAAGAGTAGTGCCTGCATCTTTTATACTTTGCCATTAATTTTCGCGATGAAGAAGAATGCTTCCTTATTTGTGGTTCGTATTCAGGTCTTTGACCTCTTCTGTGTTTTCTAAAGCCTGTTTGTGTTGATATCCTGGATACTATAGAAGATCCAGCCTCACTTTCAGGCACCTCTATAAGAAGCTCAGCTATGTGCTTTCCCTCGTCATACCGTTCTCCCATTGTACTCATCGACAGTTCTCGATCATAACATTGAATTTCAGCTTTTTTCATTTCTTCCATAAAATCAACTTTCTTTCTTTCATGGTAGTCCAGCCACATAGAGGTGGCATGATTAAGATCAAGCATCTGTTCAAGTGCTTTTCTGGTAGAAATATTATTTTCTGTTGTGCTATATGATTCAAATGAAAACGTTTCTGATTTCTCTTTTATTGCCAAATGTTCTGGTTGCCCAGAAGGTGCATTACATCTTAACATCTGTTTAGCAGATTCATGTTTATTCAAAGACACATCGAACATGTTTCTTTCCTCAGTGTTTTGTCGTATAAAGCCCTGGCGAGCTGACTCTTGCTGACGTTGATTTGCCACTTCAGTTGTTTCCTTGGTCTTACATTCTGAATCATTTGCCATTGGTGTTTGAACAGATTCTTCCATCTTCATCTTTTTGGATTGTTTTAATTCCTTATCTGTTTTCATTAGAACAATTTTTCGTTCTTCCTCTTTCCCTTTAATTGCTTTCCTGGTGTTCTGAATATTGATATTCAAAGTTTGGGCTAAGGCAATCTCCTGCTGAGATATAACTTTAGTTTCATTTTTTCTTTGATATTTCTGTCAGGAATATTTGCTTTTGTCATTTGTTCTTGGGATGTTTCTTTTACACATTTCCCTCCTGGCTGAGTGACAAGTTTACACGCATATACTGGTACTGCTTGTTTAATACCATGTTTGGTATTTGTTGTTTTCTGAGAATTTACACATGTCTGTATCTCTAGTTGTACTAAAGATGTTAGTGTTGACTCTTTGTATCTTATTTCTGGTGTGAAAACTTCTTGAATATCTGTTTTACCAGCAATTTGTGTAACATGTCCATAATTACTGAAATCTGATCTGGGGGATTGTGCGAGTCTTCCTGGTGTCATCAAACTCGCTGAAGGCAACTCAGCAGACACACTTTACTTTTCCTGTGCAGGGCTCTTTGGATGTAGTTATATCAAATGGCTGTTTTTCTATTTGGATGATTGTGTGCATATTGTCAAAATTCAGGATTTCTGTAGTTTGATTGGCTGAACCTTTAGGCCCGGGTTGCACAGCTGATGCCTTTGATTCTCTACTCACAGTCTTTGGATAACAAACCATTTTGTGTTGCCCCAAAGAGACCCTTTGTTTCCATTGGTGTCTATCTCTACTATTATCAGTGCCACAGCAAACGTCTTCTGTGTCCCAGTCACCTTTCTGTTCATATTCATATTCTGTAGAGATCTGTGAAAAATCTTCTGGTGACTTCATGTACTGACATGTCATCACTCTAGTTCTGTGTTTCATTCTTTGAGGGATTTCTGGATCAAGTTTAGCCTTTCTATATATTTCAATTTTTGATAACAGTGCAGATTTAGGGCTTTCAAAGATCTGCTCAGTGTACTATGATAGATACCCTTTTTATATTTGTGACTTTTTACAGATGCTGGTGGTTTGTGATATCTCTGATTAAGACTTTTTCCAGGTAGACTTAGTGATCTTATCAATGGGTTGTGCATATTGTATAGTGGTTCTGCAAAACTGTCTCTTTAACTAATGTTTTTTAGATTATTCTTTTGCAAAAGCAAACTCAATCTCATTCTTATAGTCCTGTTAACTTCTCTTGCCTTTTGGTTTACCAGGTCTTCATAAATTGAATGAGATGTTATCACACGCTGAGGCAAAATAACTGTATTCATTATTATCTTCTGTTTCAGGTGTAGGTTGAGCAGCTCCATCAGACTGTTTTGTGATATGGAAAGAGTCTCTTTTTGTAAACATAACCCAAAAGGATGGCTGGACAAAGTCTGAGTATTGCCTATAATCTTTGATGTTGTTTGTAGGGATGATAAACTTTCTTCATGCACTAATCTGGGGTTTACTACATAGAACAGTAGGTTTAAAGAGACAAGTTCTGTGTGCTTTTTCTCCATGTGATTCTCAAGATGCTTGACATTTTCAGTTCCCTGAATGTCATAGCTATAATGTAGAGGCAAAGTGGTAGATTCGTTGGAAGAACTGGTTTCCTCAATATTTGATGCAAAAGGTTTTAAGGGGAAGGGAAACGGATTCTGTTCCTTGTGTGACAGAGCAATACTGTATGGATAATCAAAGCATGTACAGTGACTGTATTTCAGGAATGATGGGATGTTGGGTGCAAGGTTCTCTCCACCAGGGCGTGGGAATTTCAGGAGTCCATGGAGGACAATTCTTTTAAAATGAAATTCAAGAGTATTGACAATCTTTTCCCTAGATGGAATTTCAATCTCAATAGTATCAGTAACAGCAGATATATTGCAGTTCCCTTCTCTGTTATGAAGAGTTCTGTGATATTTGATTCCACCAGTATTAGAGTAGTTATGAATCCCTTGGATAGTGTCTGAATCCAGTTTCAGAAAAATTTTTCTGAGCTCTGCCCCAAGTTTTGGTGCAGAGCGGGGCTTTGCTAAATCCCTGGATTCTTGGACTAAAGGAGGAATGCCCAGAACTTCTTCCAATAATTTTTTTCTGACATGGATGTCCAGCACCTCTTTTAGTTCTGAAAATAAGTCAGGAATAATGTGATGTGGCACTAGTGCATTATATGCCGTGCCAGGTTTACCAAATAATGTTGCAGGAAGTGGGGGAGCAGGTGGTGGTTTGCTCAACCGAAGTGATCTAGCAACAACAGAAGGAAGATAAGAGAGATGGTATTGCAAAGCATTTCATCGAAAGTGCAAATCTAAGCACCGCTTGATCTGGTCTCTGTCATTAATGTCGGGATACAGATTTGTTTGTACTGTGGTAGAAGCAACTACTGTGGGCAGCATGGGTTCCAATTCTTTGGTTAGAGCTGGAGGTGGAGTTATTGCATAGGAATATTTTGTTTTATTCAGTAATGTTTGTTTGTTTTGTTTTAATGTGTTCCTTTTATCTGCATCTGTTCTTTCTTCTGTTTCAATACCCTTTGGTACAGGATGCTGATGCCTTGTTGGGTTTTTTTCCATGCTATATACTGATATTGTCTTACGCCAGGTTCTGTAAGAGAAAGTTTTTTGGTTTTGAAGGCTGACATCTTACTATGTGCACCTGCAGCCATGTATTTAAGAGATTTGTTTTCATCTTCAACTTTTGATGATTGGTCAATTTCAGGCTCTGGGGGTATAAACTGCCGAAGGGAATCCTGTATGAGCTTTGGAAGACCCCATTGTTTGTAAGCCTGTTTCTTCCTTGTAAGTACCTCCAGGATTTCTCTGCTTTTTTCAGACATAAATGGTAAATTATTGATTGTCGGTATTATCTTAACTGGTAATTTTGATTTCATTTCAGCAGGAACCATCTTGGGAGCTGGTGCTATAAATGCTTCAAGAGAATTTTTTATTAGTAATGGAAGATCCCACTGGTGTTGTATCAGTTTTTGTTTAACATGGAACTCTAGAGTCTCTCGAACTTCCTCATACAAATGAAGTTTCCATTGCAGTAAATTCAATCACTGCCCCAGTAGCTTTAATAGCTGGAGGGAGAGGTGGTGCCTTTGGAATATTTTTTTTCAGAGATTTTGCATATGAAGTTGACACTCCCCAAAGGTTTTGCAAGTTTTTTTGTTTAAAATGCAACTCTAAGTTACCTACAACATTTCCTTCTAGAAACATTAACATTTCTGGTACTGATTTCTGAAACCACTACCAGGAGGAATCAATTTTGGTAAAGGTAACTTTGGTGACAGGGGGTATGCTATTTCATAAGATTTCTTTACCATTGGTGGAATAATATCCATCTTTATTTCAATACATTTTCTTATTATAGAAATGTCCAGATTATTCCTGAGGTAGGTTTCTGTGGCTAATCTTGAATTATCCTGTGCTGCAGCTAAAGGGGGAATAAATTGTGGTATCAGTAGATTAGCAGTGTCCTTAGATTCCTCAGTGTGTAGCTGAACAAGTGGTTCTTTCATAGAACTGGTTTTCTCAATCAATGACTCATCAGCTTTTGTTCTAGAACTACCTTGAACTGGAGGAGCAGGGGTTATGAACATATCTAGGGACTGTAGTATCACTGTAGGCATACCCCATTTATGCTGCATAATTTTTTTCCTAGTATTCATTTCAAGATGTTCTCTAGTACTTCCTGAAATAAAGGGTAGCTCATTAATTGTTGGAATTACATTAATTAATGGCTTGGAATTTAACTTAGAAAGAACTATATTTGGAGCCAAAGGTATGAAAGATGTCATCGACTTTTGTATCAACAGTGGTAAACCCAGTTATGCTGTAGTTTTTTCTGTTTGAGATGCCATTCTAACTTTCTCTGAGTTCTTTCAAAATAAAGGAGTTTCCACCGCCCATATTCAGTCAACGCTTCACATGATTTGATTGGTGGAGGCAGAGGTGGAGCTTGGGATCATCATTTGCAAGGACTCAGTATAGAGTTGACACCTTCGGAGATGTGTCAAATGTTTGTGCTTGAGGTTGATTTCTATGGTCAATATCATCTGGCTCCATAAATGCTATTAATATGGGATGAGCTTTTTGACTCCTTCACCAGGAAATATTAGTTTTGGCAAGGGTTTCTTTATGACAGGATAAGCAGTTTCATAAGATGTCTTCACCATGTGAGGTATAAGTTCCATTTTTATTTCAAGACATTTCTTTGCTAGGTGCATATCTATTTGATCTTTACTTCTTGACGTTAGGCTACCAAGAACTACTGGTGTGGCGATGCCCCTACAGTTAGTAGTATTCTGTGTTAGTGCCATGCAGCCCATTCTCTGTGCTGGTGATACCTGTGAAGAAGCAGACATTCTAAATCTTTTTTTTGAATCAAATTTAGTTTGAGACCTAGTTGTGGGTTTTATTGCTGTACATTCTTTCATTGGAGGTGGAGGTGGTATAAAATGAATCAGTGATTCTTGTTTCATTTTGGGAAGACCCTACTTTGTATGAATTACTTTCTTCCTCATGTGGAACTCAAGCTGATATCTAGTTGCCTCGCTAATAAATGACAACTCGTTTGTGATTGTTATCACCTTTATTTCTGGCCTTGAACCAAGATTTGACTGAATTAGCTTTGGAGCTGGTGGAATGAATGCTTGAGTGACTTTTGTATTAAAATAGGCAAGTTACTAGTTATGCTGCAGCCTTTTTTGTTTTATATGCCACTCTAAACTCTTCCTGATATCTAGTGAAATAAAACAAGTTTCTACGGCTGCAGGTTCAATCATAGCTCCACTGCATTTTATTGGTGGAGGTAGAGGTGGTGCTTTATGAATCATCACTTCCAGTGACTCAGTATAGAGAGTTGGTGTACCCCAGAGATGTGTCAAGTGCTTGTGTCTGATATTCCATTCTATCCACTCAACAGCGGCTGGTTCCATGAAAGCTACAAATGTAGTTCTGGCTCTTTTGCTTCCTTCAGGAGGGAGAATCCATTTTGCAAATGTCTTTTTGGTTACAGGATATGCAGTTTTGAAGGAATTCTTCACCATTTGTGGTATAAGATTTAAATTTATTTCAAGATGCTTCTTTGCTATATGCATATCTAGTTGCTCCTTATGTTTAAAAGTATCAGGACAAAATTTAATCAGTGTTGTATTGCATTTTCTGGTACAATGTTTTACCACTAGGCTGCCTCCTTTTGATGCGGTAACCATTTCTGAAGAAACAAATATTTGATGCCCATTTCTTATCTTTGACTGGGGATACTTCATTTCAGTTCTGTTTTTTCTATCTGTGAATGCAATGAGATCCATAATGGGTGGTGCAGCTGGTATAAACATATTCAGAGAATCCTGGACCTTTTTTGGTAGACCCCATTTCCTCTGAATGATTTTTTACTTTATATGAAACTCAAGTGTTTTCCTCATTTCTTCATTGATAAATTGCAACTCACTGTTGATAACAGTCACATCTATTTCTGGGTTAGGGCTAAGTTTGGATTCAGTTAATTTTGGTGCAGATGGAATGAACACCTCTAGTGACTTTTGCACCAATGAGGGTAGACCCCAGTTATGCTGCAGCTTCTTCTGCTTGATGTGCCACTCTAGGTTCTTCCTAACTTCACTGGAAATAAGCAGAGTTTCTGCATCAGCAAATTCAATCACACATCCACTAGCTTTGAGTGGTGGAAAAAGTGGAGGGGCTTTTGGAATAATCATTTTGATTGACTCTGTATACTGTGTTGGCAGCTCAAATAAATGCATCAGATGTTTGTGTTTGATGTTCATTTCTATACAGTGCACTGCTTCTGGTTCTATAAAGGGTACAAATGTAGATCTATCCCTTTTGACGCCTTTACCAGGGAGAATCAACTTTGGTAAATATTTCTTTGTCATGGGGTAAGCAATCTTGTAGGACTTCTTTATCATCTGAGGCAGAATTTTCATTTTAATTTCCAGACACTTCTTTGTGAGGTCCATAACCAGTTTATCTTTCAAATCAGGATTTATACTATATAGAACAGATTTATTTGGTACCTTTGTGACTCTTTTGCTCACTACAGACTCTGGTAAAATTACAGTATGGTCATTTGCCATGGCTAGTTTCTCTGAAGTACCTGATATGTTAAATTCATTTTTCAGTCCGATTGATAATGTCTTGAATTGAGTCTCAGGTTTTATGTCTGAAACAAACTCTTTAATAGGTGGGGCAGGAGGTATAAATTGCTTTAAATATTTCTGAATGTTTCCAGGAACACCCCACTTTCTTTGAATGATTTTCTTTTTTGTATGAAATTGCAGAAGCTTTTTTGTTTCCCCTTTAAGGAATGCCAACTCATCTGTAATGATAATTACCTCTATGTTTGGCTTTGGACAAAGCTGAGATTGAATCAGTTTTGGAGGTGGTGGAATGAACACTTCTAGTGACTTTTGTATCATCTGTGGTAAACCCCATTCATTCTGCAGCTTTTTATGTTTGATGTGCCATTCCAAATTCTGTCTGACTGTGTGTGGAATTAAATGAGTCTCTACAGCCACTGGTTCAATCATAGCTCCAACTACTTTGATTCGTGGCAGCAGAGCTGGTGATTTAGGAATCATTATTTGTAATGACTCTGTAAAGAGAGATGGTAACCCCCAGAGATGTGTCAGGTGTTTGTGCTTTAGGTTTTGTTCCAAGTGATCTACTGTATCTGGTTCCACAAATGATATAAATGAGAATCTAGGTTTTTGACTCCTTCATCAGGAAGAATCAATTTTGGCAGGAGCTTTTTGCCACTGGATAAGCCTTCCATATAAGAGTGTTTCACCATTTCTGGTAATAGATGCAGTTTTATTTCGCACACTTTTTGATAGGTGCATATCAAGTTTACCGTTTGTCTTGGATCCCAAGCTATCAAGTCTAGTTTCTAGCTGGTCTTTAGAACCACTTTTGGTTACTATGGTCTGTGTGATAAATGCAGCACCTGCTTCTGATGCAGTTAACATCATTAAAGAATTAGAAACTTTAAATTCTTCATTCATTCCAAAATAGAGCAATTTAGCCCCAGCGGCATGTGTGTGTGAAGGGAGTTTCTCAACTTGTGGATCAGGAGGCATAAATCTATTTATTGATTCCTGTATCTTACTAGGGAGGCCCCATTCTTTCTGAATGATTTTCTTTTTAAAATGGAACTCAAGACATTTTTTAGTTTTTGCACTGATAAATAATAATTCACTTGTCACGACAATTACTTCCAGTGTACGCTTTGGCATGAGTTTAGACGGAATTAGTTTTGGAGCAGGTGGAATGAATGCCTCTACTGACTTTTGTATTAGCAGTGGCAAACCCCAGTTGTGCTGCAGCATTTTCCATTTTATATGCCACTTTAAGCTCTTCCGGATGTTTCATGAAATAAACGGCGTATCTACAGCAAACAGTTCAATTGCATCTCCATTCCCTTTGATTGGTGGTGGGAGAGCTGGTGCTTTAGGAATCATCATTTGCAGTGACTCTGCATAGGGATTTGACAGTCCCCAGAGATGTATTAGGTGTTTGTGTTTAATGTTCAGTTCTATGCACTCCACAGCGTCAGGTTCCATAAATGCTACATGTGTTGGTCTAGCCCCTCTGTCTTTTCTGCCAGGGAGAATCAATTTTGGTAAAGGTTTCCTCATCTCAGAATACACAGTTTTGTAGGAATTTTTCACCAGCTGAGGAATAAGTTCCATGTTAATTTCCAGGCACTTCTTTGTCATGTGCATAGATAGTTTATCTTCAGTTTCAGGTGTCATGGTATTAGAACCCAATTTCAGTGGCTCTTTGAGACCTGTTTTATTCCCAGTCAAATACTTAGTTGAAGGTGTTGATATTGCTGTTGTTTGTGTTGAAGAATTTGGTCCTATTTTTTGGTCTATGTGTGAAATGCTTACTTGTAGTTGGGGGGCAGGTGGAATAAAATTGCCTAATGATTCCTTTATTTTTCTAGGAAGTCCCCATTTTTTCTGAGTAATCTTCTTTTTAAAGTGCAGCTCAAGATTATTTCTAGTTTTCTTACTAATGAACTGCAATTCATGATATCGATGGGGACCCTATAGAAACTGTCACTTCCTTTCATTACCTTGGCATCCACCTGGATCAAACCTTGGACCTGAAAGCACATATACAGGAAACCTGCAAGTCAATTAACTGAAAATTGGGGGCTGCCTATAGAACCAAATACCTGCTCACCCCTGCTGCTAAATTGGCGATAGCCAGAGGCATTCTATTGCCAACCCTTACATATGGGTGTCCCATCCTGTCCTTGCCACAAATCTTCACTGCAACTATGGGATACTACCTTCAATAATGTGTGCAGGTATGCAACCAAAGCACCTCGGCTGCAGCATCATTGTCTCTTATATCAGGACCTTGTTGGCTCTCTCCTTCCTCTACCAGGCAGTACTACTTGTACAATTTAGTTGATTCCATCCTAAGGACGTCCAAGCCTGCTATCCTGTCTGATCTCCTCAGGCCGGCCATTCCCACAAGGAATCTTAGATCGGCTGATCAGACCTACTATCCATCCCTTTGTCGGACTAAAAAGGGCATGGGCTCCTTCCATCATGCTGCCCCCACCTATGGAACCTACTACCTCAGGATCTAAGAGATGTCTCCACTATGTGACTTTTAAGAGCAAACTCGACTTTCTCACTACTATGGACAAATGTGTTTGCTTTGACCCTACCTGATCTGCTGCATTTGTACTGTTTCCTCATTACTAGCACTTTTGCCTGTCCAAATGGGTGTTCTATACTGTGCCTTGTAATTAATGTTTTATTTTGTGCCTTGTAATTAATGTTGCCTTAACCTGTTGCTTTATAAGCCTAATGTTAGCTGTTGACAATTGTAAGTCGCTATTCTACTCCATGACATTCTTATCTTCACTTCACAGCCTCTCCTCACTTAACCCCACTGCTGCTTTCTTCCCCCCTTCTTCTGTTATATCCTCTTCCCTTTTGCCACTCCCACCAAACTCACCTTTACCTGTTCCTACCTCATCCATGCCCTTCTTAGTCCCCACCCTCCTGGCTGTGCTAGTCACCTCTCCACCTACTACCGCCTACTCCCACCGTCTGCAACCCCCCCCTTCCTGCCCTGCCATCTCTTGGTTCCACTGGCTCGGCTTGACTTTGACACTTTTGCCGCTATTGCCATGCTCCTCCGCCTCTATCCCCTTCTCACCGGCATCCTCACTCCGCCCTGCTGCTCTATCGGTTCCACCAGCCCGGCTGTATTTTCTACCTCCTACCGCTGTTGCCATCTACTGCCGCTCCCCCTACCACCCTCTTCTGCCTGCCGCCTTCGGCTCCATAGGCCCGGCCGCAGGTTGGTACCTCACCCGCTGTTGCCATATCTGATGGCACCTCATTTCACTTAATCTCTCCCTCCCATCCTTTGCCAGTTTTCCCTTCCTTGTGTCTTTTCTACTGATGCCTATCCTCTCTTATTTTCTGCCTTCTACTATTCACATTTTTGAGTATGTTCCATGATCAAGTGCTAAAGTATATTTTGTTTACTAATGTATGTTACATTGCCATATGTATTTCTCTCTGCATTTTTTGTACTCATTGTCTTAATAATCTGGCTGTATTCTTTGTGTGTTGTAATTGTACCTCCCGGGTCGTGACTGAAAACAGTCACTTGCTGACTAGCGCACTTACCCGGTTAACAAAAACTAAATAAATAAAAAAATAAATAAATAATAATCAGTTCTACTTTTGGCTTAGGGTTCAGTTTACACTGAATTAGTTTGGGAGGTAATGGAATAAATGCATCAAGTGACTTTTTTATAAGCAGTGGTAAACCCCAATTATGTTGTAATTTTTGCTGTTTAATGTGCCATTCTAGGTTCTCTCTAACTTTACTGGAAATGAATGGAGTTTCCACACCTGCAAATTCAATCACAGCACCACTGGCATTAATTAGTGGGGGTAGAGCTGGTGCTTCAGGAATCATCTTTCTCAATGACTCTGTATAAAGAGTTGGCAGTCCCCATAAGTGATGAAGGAGTTTGTGCTTTAAATTCATTTCAATACCATTGAATGCATATTGTTCAGTGAATGCTATGTATCTTGCTCGTGGTGTCTTTATCCCTTTCCCTGGTAAAATAAACTTTGGTAAGGCCATCTTTGTAGAAGCTGGGTACATTATTTTAAATGATTGCTGAACTTGTTTGGGAATCATATCCATTTTAATTTCTAGGACTTTCTTTGCCACGTGAAAGTTCTGCTTCTCTCTGTTTTCTTCCTTCAGGTGGTTCAGAACTGGCTGTTTTAGTGATATCTGTTTCTCTAAAGATATTTTTTTTTGGTGCATGACCTAGAAACGAATGTGGATTTGGGTCTTGGAATTAAACATTTCTGGGAGATAAGTCTTTGTGTGTCTTTTGGAGAATATGAAGGATGCTGTTCAGTTGTTCGTCTCTGAGGCTTTACAGAAGGCGCTGGTGGCATGAAATTTTGTAAAGACCTTTGAATGAGTTTGGGCAAGCCCCATAAATGTTGAATACTCTTTTGCTTTATATTGAAATCCAGTTTATTTATGGTGTCTTGAGTTACAAATGAGATTTCGATGTGCAAAGGTGTCCGTGCTATATTGGGCTTGGGCTGCAGAGCAGATGAATGCAATTTTGGTGCTGGTGGAATGAAAGCATCTAGGGATTTTTGCACCAGTAATGACAAACCCCAGTTATGCTGCAGTTTCTTTTGCTTGACATGCCATTCTAGGCTCTCCCTGACTTCCTTGGAAAGAAAAAGAGTTTCTGCATCCATAAATTCAATCACTGCACCATTTGCTTTGATTGGTGGTGGGAGTGGCGGAGCTTTAGGTATCATCATTTCTATTGACTTAGTGTAAGCAGATGGGATACCCCACAACTGTTGTATATGCCTGTGTTTCATATTCATTTCCAGACAATCAAGAGCTTCTTGTTGAAGAAGTGTAATATGGCCTGATACAACCTTTCTGATTCCTTCACCAGGTGCAACTAGTTTTGGCAGTGGTAGTTTGGGTGGAGAAAGGAATGGAGTTTGGTATGACTTTTACACAGTTTGAGGAATTAGATCCATTGCCATCTCCAGAGACTTTTTAATCAGATGTACAGTCAGCTTGTCTTTTTGCTCATTGTTTATAAAACCAGTAATCTCAGCAGTTGTTTGTTTTGCATTTACCTTTACAGATGTTACTGAAGTAAGATTCTCGAGTTTGATACTGGCCACTGAGGAAGTTATTACTTCCTCTATTAAAGAAAGAATAAATTCCCTTAATGAATCCTGAACAAGTCTAGGAAGTCCCAATTTGTTATTTAGAATTTTTTTCTTGATATTTGAATCCAATTTTTTCTGCACATCTGTACTGATAAATGTTAGATTACTCGTTAAAACAACAACTTTTATTTGTGGCTTCTGACTGAGTTTAGAAAGGATTAATTTTGGTACTGGTGGAATGAATGCTGCCATTGACTTTTGTATCAGCAATGTCAAACCCCAATTATGCTGTAGCCTTTTCTTTTTCAGGTGCCATTCTAAGTTCTCCCTGACTTGATTGGAAATAAATGGGGTTTCAACTCCTACAAATTCAATCACAGCTCCACTCCCTTTGATTGGTGGAGGTAGAAATGGGGCTTTAGCAATCATTATTTGTAATGACTCCTTATGCTGTGTTGGCAGACCCCAAAGATGTTCCATATGTTTTTGTTTAATGTTCAGTTCTAATCGTTGCACAGCATCTAGTTCCAGAAATGGTATAAATGTGGCTCTAGACTTTTTGGCTTCTTTTCCAAGAACAATTAATTTGGGCAAGGTTTTCTTGGTTCTGGGATAAGCAGTTTTATAGGACTGCTGTACTATCTGTGGAAAAAATTCCATTTGTATTTCCAGACATTTCTTTGCTATATGCATGAATAAGTTATCTTTTGTTTCAGGTTTAATCCAATCAAATACAGATTGTAGTAGCACCATAGTGCCATTGTCATGTACTGGAAATGGTACACTCATGGGGCCTGCTTTTGATGAACATCTTACCTTTGGAAAAGGCAAGTTAGGGTCTCTTCCTGACTGAGATGATAATGTTTCTGATCCCTTCTCTTGTTTTGTATCTTGACCTGAAACAAGTTCTTTGATGGGTGGGGCAGGTGGTATAAAGTTTCTCAAAGATTGCTGAATTCTTTGGTGAAGGCCCAGTTTTCTATACATGATTTTCTTTTTCATGTGAAACTCCAAATCTTTTTTTGTTTCCTCACTTACAAGTGACAACTCCTGTGTAATGACAATAACCTCAGTTGGTGGCTTTGGGCAGAGTTTTGACTGAACTAGCTTTGGAGCTGGTGGCATGCGTCTATCCACTGACTTTCATATCAACAATGGCAAACGTGAGCTGTGTTGCAGCTTTTTCCTTTTGATGTTCCATTCCAATTTCTCCTGGATGTTTTGTAAGACAAAGGGATTTTTTTCAGCCTCAAATGCAGTCATGGCTCCATTGCCTTTGATTGGCGGAGGTAGAGGTGGTGCTTTTGGAATCATCATTTTCAATGACTCTGTATAGAGGGTTGGCAATCCACATATGTGTGTCAGATGTTTATGTCTGAGGTTCAACTCTAAACTATTTACAACAGCTTGTTCCAAAATGAGGATAATCTTGGGTTGTAACTTCTTGACCCTGTTGCCTTTTGTAATTAATTTTGGCAAAGTTTTCTTTGGCTGGGGAGGATAACTAGTTTCATGAGACTGTTTAACAAGCTTTGGAAGTGAATTCATTTTAATTTCAACAGATTTTCTTGCAATATGAAATTCTAGGGACTTTTTTACATTTGCTCGAATATTTAGTATATGCACTGACTGGGCCAGACTCTGAACTACAATATTTTTCCCTAGGTTTTTCTCAAGCACTTTGCCATTCCTTTCATGTTGTTTTGTCAAAGTAGTACATCTCTTTCTTGGCTTCCTACCTAAGTACCTTTTTCTTTTCCTGGCATGTTCTGGATCAAATCTGAAAATAGAGGGTGGTTTTGGAATTAATTGATCAAGTGAAATCTGAATACGTTTTGGCAGTCCCCAGCGACTGTTGATAATTTTTTTACTTATATTCCTTTCTAATCTTTCTTTTGCATCTTTGGAGACAAATGGAAGGTCATTAGGTGCTGTTACAATCTTATATTCAGAAAATATCTTTCTCTTGGGTTGTCCAGGTGTGGGTGGCATAAACAATTTGATTGATTTTTGGATTGCATGCGGCAATCCCCACTGCTGTTCAAACATTTTCTCGTGTGGAATTCTAGAGTCTGCCTGGTTTCTTGGGCTATGAAAGGGATGGGTATTTCTTTAGTTTCAATGATATATGGTGTTCTTTTAATTGGAGGTGGAAATGGCAATGCCTTTGGAATGCATTTTTCTACTGACCGCTGAACAAAGAGAGGAAGACCCCATTCTTGCTCAATTACCTTCCTCTTAAAATGCATTTATAGCTTGTCTACATCATTATTATCTAGCATGTCTGTATATGTTGCCACTGAACACTTTTGCCCATATCCAGGTTTGATAAGTTTTGGTTATGTTTCTTTCTCTGTTTTATAAGTGAAACTGATTGATTTTTGCACAAGGGCAGGTAAAGCACAATTTATTTTAACACTTTTTTTTTTGTAATGTGCATCTCAAGATCAGTTTTCACTCTTTCCATTTGTTTCATGCTCATTCCTGCTTTACTACTGTGTGTTTTCATCATCAGGGTTGGTTCTTTTACAGATTTTATTTTTATTTTTTCTGCTTCTTTAGAAGTCCCAACTGGCATTGATGACTGACATCCTTGTGCATTATAATGGGATGGTTTGGATATAGCATTCAGTACAGATTCACCTTCTTTTCTTCCATTGTTTTTTGAAGCTGTCTGCGTTTTCTGATCTTTACCCCCTGCCAGTAACTGTTGGCTTTGCCTTGATGTGGCACTCTGCAGATATTTCTGTTCAGAAGCAGGAGGTATACAAACATTTATTGACCTAAGAATGATTTTTGGTAATCCCCATCTGTGTTTATTAACTTTCTTTATCAAATTCATTTCCAAAGTGGTTATCTGGTTAGGATGTAGAACAGGAACAGCAACATCCTGAATTATAAGCTTAATTGGTTGAACTTTTTTTGGCTGCAGTGGGGAGGGCAGAGGAATCCATGCATCAACTGCCTTTTTAAGTAAAGCGGGAGTTCCCCACTGATGGTGTATAATCTTTTGTTTCATATGGAGCTCAAGGTCAGACATTTGTTTAGCACTTAACACAGAAATATTGTTGGGAACAATGTGGATATTAATTTGAGAAAAATGTTTACCAGTTATAGGTGGTGCAGGGGGTAGTATAGCTTGCAATGATTTAAGTGCTGATTCTGGCAGCCCCTGCTGGTTTTGTATAAGCTTCTGTTTTATGTGGAAGTCCAGGTTTGTAGTTTGTTCATTGGTAAGTATAGGGGTTGCAACCTCTTTAAATTTGAACTCAGACTCGACCGGTGATTCTATTTTTCTCAGCAATGGAGGTGGAGGTGCCATAAATGCTCTGATAGATCGAAGCGTGAATCCTGGAAGGCCCCAGTGATGTTGGATAATCTTCCTTTTTACATGCATATTCAGGTCCTTGATCTGGGTTTTATTTAGTGTTGTAGTGTTAACCTGTTGAATTTCTACTTCCGCTGGAGTAACTTTCCTTTTTGGTAGAGAAGGAACTGGGAGAGCCATGACTTTTACTGCCTTTTCCATGTAGGCTGGGAGCCCCCCAATAATGGTGTAAGATTTTCCTCTTGATATTAAACTCAAGGTCATCTATTTGTTTTCTTGTAAGTATAGGTGTGTCTGCTTCTTGAACTGTAACATCTCTGGGTGCTACTATTCTTCTTGGCAGTGGAGGTGGTGTCATCAGAGTCATAGATCTTCCAATTATATTTGGCATGTCCCACATTCTGTCAAGTACGTTTTTAGCCAAATTCATTTCCAGACCCTTAATTTGATCATATGAAAGCAAAGGGACATCAACTGACAAAATTTATATTTCAGTTCCTATTGTTTGTGGCACTCTTTTAAGTTTGTTTTGCTCCTTTCCAGCCTTTGCTGTCTGTTCAGCTTCTCTTTGTGATTCAGCAATGGCTGGTGGTAAGCCATAGATAGCATGAAGTATTTTCCTCCTTTGAAATGCTTCAAGCTTTTCAATTTGATCAGCTGCCATGAATGTAATAATCTGAGCACAAGAGGAACCTCAATCTCCTTTTTTCTTTTACTGAATATTCTCTCTGTTCATGGACATCTGAGGAAGAAAATTGATTTTTAAAGCTCTGCTTCTTAAAATGCCCTTTCTTTTTTATTGTCTGCACTTGATGGTATTGTGAAGTGCTACTTTCTGACTCTGAAATAGGGTCATCCTTTATGGTGGACTTTAGTGTTGATGGAGAAGAAGTACCAGTATCCCCTCTTGTTAATGTAGTTAATGCATCTGAATCAGAGAATGAAGTGATGCTCCTAGTGGCAGTGGGGTCATCTGACAGAGAGGACACAGGTGGTGAAGTTGTCTCAGAACTTGAACAATGTGTATGTTTTGAAAAATTAGGATTTAACGGAGACATGCTTTTCATATCTGAATCACTCAAAGATTGTGATGCGGCTGTACTATATGTACCAGAACTAAAGTATGAAACTGTGTGCATGATCTTGAAATACCAATGCTTTTTCTATGAGGTGTACCATTTCTTGAAGAACTTGTTGTATTAGGACTGTTCTGTATGCTAACTCTTTATTACATAGGTAGTTTTCAGCGTTCTCTGTGTCTGTGTTGTAAATTCTTTCTGTAGAAAGAGGTCTTTCATTTTTGCAAGAGTTATGTCTGCCAGAGCCTTTGAATTTGTTCTTATCAGCTGGAATCAGCCTTCCTGATTCTAGCAGTGGACCATAAAAATTGTTATCTGTTTCATCAACAGTAACAGATGATGACTCTGGAGATGAAGAAGAAGGTGTTAAATGCGTAGACAGAGGGTAATAGACTGGTGTGGGTTCATGAACCCTGCATGTGCAAAGTTTCTGCATCTTGTGTGAAGACATAGAAACATAGAAACATAGAAGTTGGCGGCAGATAAGGACCACAAGGCCCATCCAGTTTGCCCATTTCTTTTTCTACCTTATAAATGTGCCATCGGCCTTTGCTCTGTCAGTGGCCTATCTATTCATAGTCATTTGTATTGCTCCCTTATGCCTATCCCATGCCTTTTTGAAGCCCTGCACTGTATTCATAGCCACCACTTCTTGTGGTAAGCCATTCCATGCATCCACCACTCTTTCTGTGAAAAAGGATTTCCTCACATTCCCCTTAATCAGCCCCCCTAATCTTATGCTGTGTCCTCTTGTCCTGCTATTTTTCTTATATTTAAACATGTTGAGACTCTTTCACCTTGTTAATGCCCTTAAGGTGTTTGAATGCCTCGATCATATCCTCTCTCCCTCCTTTGCTCAAGGGTATACATATTGAGCTCTGTTAATCTGTCCTCATATGCCTTCTGATGCAGTCCTGCACCATTTTGTTGCCCTTCTCTGGACTGCCTCAATTTGTTAATGTCCTTGTGAAGGTGTGGCCTCAGTACTGCATGCATACTCCAGATGGAGCCTAACTAGTGTCTTGTAAGAGGGATTATTACCTCCCTCTTATGACTTGTGATATCCCCTACTAATGCCTTCTAACACCCCCTGTACCTACTGCTTTAGAGGTCTGCTTGATGATTTCAGGTCATCAGTGATGATGATGCCCAAGTCTCTTTCTTCCTTTGTGACTGCTAGCAAGTCCCTCCCAGCCTATAGGTGGCTTCAGGGTTTCTTTTCCCTATGTGCATGATCTTGCACTTCTTTGCATTAAATCCCAGTTGCCACTCTTCTGACCATTTTGCTAGTTTATCCAGATCTCTTCTCATTCTGCCCACCCCATCTGGATCATCTACTCTGTTTCAGATCTTGGTGTCATCTGCAAACAGACAAGCCTTACCCTCTAGTCCATCTGCAAGGTCACTAATGAAGATGTTGAAGAGGACTGGCCCCAGGACTGATCTCTGAGGTACCCCACTTGTGACTTGCATCTCTTCTGACTGTATACCATTTACCACCACTCTCTGTTTTCTGCCTGTCAACCAGTTTTCCACCCAGTTGACCAACTTCTGACCCACTCCAAGTCTACCCAGCTTATTTATCAATCTTCTATGTGGAACAGTGTCAAAAGCTTTGCTGAAGTCAAGGTAGGTGACATCAACTACTCCCCCTTGGTCCACCACTCTGGTTACCCAATCAAAGAAATCTATGAGATTAGTTTGACAGGACCTTCCTTTTGTAAACCCATGATGTCTTGGATCCTGTGCCCCTATGGATTACAGGTGTTGCACTATCCTTTCCTTAAGGAGTGCCTCCATAATCTTGCCCACTACTGAGGTAAGACTGACTGGTCTGTAGTTCCCTGCCTCCTCCCTGCTACCACTCTTGTGGAGCGGGATCACATGAGCCCTTCTCCAGTCTTCTGGGACCTCTCCTGTGCTCAGAGACTCACTAAACAGTTCTGCTAATGGCTCTGCTAGTTCCACCTTAGCTCCTAAGTACTCTGGGATGTATGTCATCAGGTCCCATTGCCTTATCCACCCTGAGCTTAGCAAGCTCTTGTAGGACCTTTCTTTTGTGAAGGGAGTAGTGCTCACCTCCTCCCCTATGTCCATGATGCTGAGCTGTGGGCCCTGCCTACCTTCTCTTCAGTAAATACTGAGCAAAAGTAATTATTTAGGATAGATGCCTTTACAGGGTCCTCCTCCTCACATGCTCCCTTTTCTCCATTAAGCTTAGCAATACCCCCTCTGGACTTTCTCCTTTCACTAATGTATCTATAGAAAGTTTTGTCACCTTCTTTTACTGTTTGTGCTAGTGTTTCCTCAGTTTGGGACTTTGCCTGCCTTACTGCCTTCCCTCCCTCCCTATCTTCATCCCGCTTTGTTCCCTTATATTTCCTGAAGGCCAGTCTTTTGGCTCTGACCTTTTCTGCTACTGTATTTGAGAACCAAAGTGGTTTCCTTCTTCTTTGCACTTTCTTTCTGTCTAACACAATGGGATGTTGCTTCAGTATTGCATCTTAATGCTTGCCCACTTTGCCTGTACCCTCACCTGTGTTTCTTTTTGCCAGGGCTAGCTTAACTCTGTTGGCCATCTTATCAAAGTCAGCTCCTCTGAAGTCCCATATTTTTGCCTTGGAATGGGATGATTTAGATGTAGTAGCCAAATTGAACCATACCATGTGATGGTCACTGGCCCCAGGTGAACTTCTACCTGGAGATCTGTGATCCCTTTCTTGTTAGTCAGTACTAGATCTAGGATAGCCCTGTCTCTTGTGGGTTTGCTGTACCAGTTGTTTTAGGCCCTCACTGGGGAATCCACTATGTGTCTAGTTCTGGCAGATGTTCCTGCTGGTATTGACCAATCTGTATCCAGCATGTTGAAGTCTCCATTATCAGAACCTCCCTTTAGCTGTCATGTTTTGTATATCTTCTAACAGTAATGTGTCATGTCCTACCCTGGTCTGGGGGCCTGTAGACAACCCCAGTTCTTATGGCTGTCCCATTTCAGTTTCCAGGGTGACTCACAGTCGTTCTGGCTCTATGTGTATTCTGAATTTCTGTAGCTTTGATATTTTCATTGACATACAGGGCCACTCCTCTCCCCTTTTTGCAACTCGGTCTCTTCGAACAATACATAGCCAGGTACTGAAGTCTCCCAAGTGTGGTTACTGGTAAACCACATCTCACTAATTGCTACTATGTCCAGTTTAGCCTCTGAAATTATTGCCTGCAGGTCTGTGATCTTATTTCCCAGGCTGTGAGCATTTGTGTACATGATTTTCCATTGGCCAGATTTTGGTGTGTTAGTTGTTGGGTGAGGTTTGGCATTACCCCTGTGCGTTGTATGGGGAGACAAACCTTTTTTCTTACCTGGTGATGCAAATGTATTGCAAACATGGTGAATCCCTGTTTGACCACTAGCTGTAGGGGGAAGGGTGTTCTTCCCATTCGACGTACGGGGTGCTGCACCCCTCTCCCCAATTGCTAGTTTAAATATTCTGCAAAGATGTCAAACTTCTGCCCCAATGCACTGACTCCCTCCTTAGTCTGATGCAGTCCATCAAATTTAAAGAACTTTCGCTCCCAGAACTGTTGCCAGTTCCCTACAAATCTGTGTCCTTTTTCCTGGCACCAGCCCTTGAGCCACGTGTTTAGCTCCCCTATCTCCCCTTCTCTGACCTTCTGTCCATCTGCTCCCCTCTTCCAGACTGGCAGGATCTCAGAGAAGGAGATACCAGATGAAATAGATGATAGTTTGTCACCCAACCTGGTCAGGTGTTCCTTGGTCTCCACAACTGACCGGCTGGTGAGATCATTAGTCCCTATGTGTACTGGGACATCAATGTTTTCTCCTGCTTTGTGAACAATTTTAGCAATGCGGTCAGTGTCTCTCCATGCTGATGTACCTGGGAGACATCTGACCATTACCCCTGGCTGGAGATGGGTATCAACTCCCTGAATCATGGAGTCTCCTATGATCAGAAGTTTTTTGGATTTCCTTTTTGCTTTTTTTGTTTTGGTTCCTGATTTGGGTGAGTTTTGTTGTGCTAGCTCCTGTGCTGCAGTGTCCTGCTCTGCAGTGTCTTCTGCTTCTTTGTTTGATTTCAGAGATAGAGGCAGATACCTGTTTGTAGTGTTTATATGGTTTTTGGAGGTAATATGTTGGAGAGCAGAGAGTGATGGGGCACCCGATTTGCCCCTCCTAACCACCTGCCATCCTCCTGGACCAACTACCGTCTGTGGTCAAGGTTTTTCTGTTGGATGCTGGGGAAATGGTGAGTGGTTCTTATAATGTATTTCCTCTTGAATATGAAATTTGAGGTGTGCAATCTCTGCCCATGCTGCCCGGAGCTGAGCCCTAAGATCTCCAAAGGCCCAGCATGTAGGACAGTGTCCTAAATCCTGTAAGACTGTCCTTCTGAAAATTGTTCCACAGTACCTGCAGTTAATGATATCCATTCCAGATAAGTTGCTGGGTTTATAACCTAGTCAGAGTAATTAGAAAAAAAAAGGAAAAAAAATGCAAGTAATAGTTTGATTGTGTTTGTTTAACTTGTTATAACAAGTTAAATTACTAGTGCCCTGTAAATGAGCTCACCTTGTGAGGCCCCACTGGCCCACCCTTCTTGCTCTGCCACGGAAATGTTACAACTGTGGTACCTTATAAAAGGAGTGTAGTGTGGGTGGTTGGGATGGGGTGGGTGCTGGCCCTTCCTGCCAAAAAGAAGAATCACGACGAAAGAACAAGGAGGTAAGAGCAGAAACAATCAGTCAACAACAAATGCAGTAACCCTGAAAGCTTATCCTAATGTTAGATAAAACTGTAAAACCTGTAAAGCACAACCTGTAATAATTTCAGAGAAGATATACACTGTAAGAAACACTTTGTTACAGAGAAAAATAAAGCAGTAACAGAAGATATACCTTGCAACAATTTTAATCAGAAGATTACAGCAGTAATCTGTTAGCACACACCTGTAGGCACACCTTGTAATAATGCAGAAGAAGGTATACCAGCAACAACAATTTTAATCAAAGAAAAATAAAGCAATAAAATGTTAACAACACACAGTAGCAATCCCTGTGAGTAAAAAATTAAAACAACACCACACAGTAAATCTGTTTAGCCAAAATAAGTCTTAATCCTTTTCCCTTGCTCTGGTAAGTTTCTCTTCTCTGCCTTTCAAGCAGTCTTAGAAGGAAAGAGCTCAGGTGAAGCTAGGTGCCTTGGCCAGCAAACCAAGTCTTCTACCACATGTGATGTGTTTATCTCCTGCTCTTCGAGTTATCAGAATGGGAAAATGCTGCCCAAGCCCTTTTTGTGCTGTCATCAGTTCCTTTTCAAGGAATGCAGAAGTGTCAGAAAGGTTAAAGATCTTGACACAAAAACACAATCCGTCGGTTGCATAGCGTTTAACATCATTAGTAGGGGTGTATTGCTTCTTCCAATAACAGACTTCTCAAGGTTTTGAAACCATAGCTGGAAGTGGACAAGCATGTCCGCAGATATTTTATCAGATGGCTCTCTGTGTGTGAGTATGACAATATTACTTACAGTAAGTATGCAATAAAAGACATTATAGTTTACATTTTATATACTGTATGTACAGCTTAAAAAAAACAAATAATGCAGATTTGGGGCCATTAATGTATTGGAAAAGAAAGTTCAGACAATACACTGGAATACTATTATACAGTCAGCCTTTCCTGTTTTGGCAGAAAAAATCTTTACACAGTGACTGTAGTACAGTAATTGATAACAGTTAAACAAATCTTATGTAATCTACTTAACAAATGATTCATTTTGTGCATCTACATTCCTGTTTTTCTGAGAAACAAATCTTAGTTTAACCAACAGTGCATGTTTGTGATCAGATGTGCAGTAGGTGGGTCACAGACCGGACCGGATATGTATTGACTGGTCGAATTCATCGGGTCAAAACTGGGTCAGAGTTGATCCAACCTGATATGTGGCCAATCTCTTTTCTTTTTTTCTTTTTTTTTTTGAAGTCAAACAACATAACTCTTATTTTAAGATTGTCCTCTACCCCTAATAAAACATTGACTCTATCTCGGCACAGCTGCATGCCCCCACCATCTAAGTACTTTTGCTCCCCAATGCCCCATTACATAAGGAAACATCAGCATATCAAAATTCAGTACTGTGTTCAGCCAATGGTAGAGCAAACAACCAGCCAGCCAGGGTACTAAAAAGTCACTGATGAATCAGGGGAGTTAAACAAGAGCGTGCAAGTTACAAAAAGACTTTCCGACATGGTCCCACCCATAGCACATCACTGAATGTCTAGCATTGAGTTGGCTTCCTCTTCCTTATGCCCAGCCAGAAAACATTGTTGTATCCTGCTGCTCCCTTATGTAACTGGGCATTTTGGGAAGCAGCTAATGAAGTAGAGTCTTGGTGGGGACTGGAAGATGGGGACCAGATGCAGCGGTGCCCTCAAGATCCCAGCTCTAATTTAAAAATGGTATAGAGTTGTACAGGCCTTATGTCTGCTCACACCACTGTGTTGTTCTGCTGCTCCTCTCATAAAAATACTGTAGCACTGGTGGAGCACCATTACCTTAAGGACCTTGGTGGCAAATTTAAGATTGGGGAATGCAGCTGTGCCCTGAAGACTGAGAGAGAGTCTCTATAAATCACAACCAGGTATGCCAGGACTCTATGACTGCATTCCCTCCCATCATCTCAGGCACACAGGATAGGATATGACTGAGACAAACAATGCTGTGTCCCCAAAGACATCAAAAAGGTATGGAGGCATTCAGGGGGAAAAGGATGGGTTTGGTGCAGTGGTGGAGTAGATAAAAAAAGGGAGGTAAGGAGGAGGCTAAAAAAATTAAGCAATAAAGAGCACAACAAACTAAGTAAATGTAAATGTTTATTTGGAAAGGCAAGGTTCCAAATAGCATGCCAAGATCCCCTGGTGCTTCTAGCCTCAGTGGGGTTTCATCAGACAAATTCTCCCCCCAAAGAAGTGCCACTGAGGCATAAAGCACTGGGGGATCTCAGCATGCTTTGGAAACTTTGCTTTGCTAAGTAACTGTGTTGCACACGTGTTCTCTTCCAGAACTCAAGTCTGAACTGTTACTAGTTTATACTGCTCCTCAGATGCCTGAAATGGTTACCTTTCTATGCCGCCATCATTCACTGCAACCTCACTCAGGATATCTCTAAGACCAAATCCCACCAGAGCTACTGCTCACATACAGTACCATGTTCTTTATCAAAGCAAATGACCCACACTTCTGTTACAGCTGAGAGCACTTTGCCTTAGATATAGTAACTGTAGACTGCCTCCTAAGAGAAGGATCACAGACTAGACAGTTTACCACTTATTTTAATTATCTATACACAGCAATAGAAAGCATAAAGTACATAAAAATAATAGTTAAAACTCCAAGACAGTTGACTATGTTACAAGATAAGACACACTGAGAAGAATAGAGAATATAGCATTTATACAGAAATAGAAACAGACTTCTGAACTGCACAGCATGATCCCAGACAGCTGGGGGTGGAGTATGGATGGTCAGTGTAACCAGCACTGAGTCCGCTGGCACTGGGATAGAGAAACTATATTATGAAGAAAGATAGAGGACACGAGGAATAACTAATCTCCAAAAGATATCTTGAATCTAAGTAGGTAGAAGCTTACCACAACTAGTGAGTTGTGGCAGACTAAAACCTGTGATGTTATTTCAAAAGTCCCAAAACATAACCTTGAGCTCTCAAAGTCAACACACACCAGAGGAGCCTTCAGCTGGCTGGCCTACTATACCGTATCATCATACATGCCTCTCTGACATCACAGAATCCACTATTCCATTATTTCTGGGGACCATCCTTTTTGAGAATAGGTCAGAACTGGATTTGTTATTTGGACCCTGGTTTTGCAGATTGCACTTGAGTCTTTAGATCTCTTTGTCTGGCTTACCAGCAGGAAGCGGTCTTATTTTTAGCTATATTGCTTAGTCTTGAAAAATGTCTCTTTTGTTACCAAAGAAAGAAGCCTTTTGAAGTTTAACAACAAAACAAAAACATTTTATATCGATTCCCTATAAAGGTTCATTGTAGCTGAATGTCCCCAGGCATGAGCTACAGTGGAATGTCATCTTCATTTTCTCACATCTCCTCCTAAGTTGAACACTTTACATAAGTGAGATGATAATATAATAAAAAATAAACACGCGAAGAAAAAATGCATTGCAAGTTGTCATAAAATGTTTACACTGTCCTCTCTTTTACCTGTTGCTCTTTTATTATTCTGGTATCAAGGTGGACAGCCCTCATGTCACAGTATGGCCAGAAGCAATCAGAAGTAGAAGACCATTGTTTTCAATCTTCATAGAATTTCAGTGGTGGGGAGAAAGGTTGTAGGATTATCCAATCTAAGGTTTATGTGGTGACAAGATCATAGATACCCTTCCTTAGTAACTTTAAATTGGTTGACTGGGATTATGGTAGCACAGAAGGTAGAAAATGAAGTCACTGGCTCACACTGGCCTTTGAAGTGAAGCATCGAGGAGCTGTTATGTAATTTTATTTTATGTGGCATAGATTGTTCAGTTTAATTCCTATATATTACATTTTTGGTTCTGGTACTGATTTGCTCAGCTTGATCTGGCCTCACATGTCAGAACAAGAAAAGCTGACTCATGCACCTACTTGGGAGGGTCCAGCCATGCCATCATTTACCATTTGTTCTTGTTTACAGATATGTAACAGTCGCATTAATTTAAGGTCAGAATAAACTCTAGGTCCATAATGCCCCACTGACCCAGCTTGAGCATGGTGAGATCTGTTCATCTACAGGGCACTGGAAACACAGAAAAATAAATTTATGGCAAATAAGGGATAGCTGGCCCACCCAGTCTGCCCATTTTTGTACTTGCAGTATCACTGTAAGCTCTATTTATTTATTTATTTAAATTTTAATGACTGGGTAAGCCCACTGAGACAAGCATTTCTTTTCAGGGGCTACTTAGGAAATGGCAATCTTTAGTATGATAAATTTTGTTAATGGCTACAGAATAAGAGTCAGGAGAATAACAGTTGCTATGTTCAGGCATACAGTGCTGGGATTAATTTATGTACAAGTTAAATAAGGATAGGGATTACAAACTGATAATGACACAGGCAAAAATGCAAATTAGGGCTAGTTGTGAAGCAAGCAAAGAGGGAATTGCCACAGACACTTTTTGCCCATATCAGGTTTGATAAGTTTGGTAATGTTTGCCCCTGTTTATAAGTGAAACTATTGATTTTGCACAAGGGCAGGTAAAGCACAATATTTTTAACACTTTTTTGTAATGTGCATCTCAAGATCGTTTTTCACTCTTTCCATTATTCATACTCATTCCTGCTTTACTACTGTGTGTTTTCATCATCAGGTTGGTTCTTTTACAGATTTTATTTTTATTTTTCTACTTCTTTAGAAGTCCCAACTAGTGATGACTGACATCCTTATGCATATAATGGGATGGTTTGGATATAGCATTCAGTACAGATTCACTTCTTTTCTTCCATTGTTTTGGAAGCTGTCTCGTTTTCTGATCTTTACCCCTGCCAGTAACTGTGGCTTTGCCTTGATGTGGCACTCTGCAGATATTTCTGTTCAGAAGCAGGGGTATACGACATTATTGACCTAGAATGATTTTGGTAATCCCCATCATGTTTATTAACTTTCTTTATCAAATTCATTTCCAAGTGGTTATCTGGTTGGGATGTAGAACAGGAACAGCAACATCCTGAGTTATAAACTTCAATGGTTGAACTTTTTGGCTGCAGTCGGGAGGGCAGGAGAATCATGCATCAACTGCCTTTTAAATAAAAGCCGGGAGTTCCCCACTGATGGTATGTAATCTTTTAATTTCATATGGAGCTCAGGTCAGACATTTGTTTAGCACTTAACACAGAAATATTGTTGAGAACAATGTGGATATTAATTTGAGAAAAATGTTTACCAGTTATAGGTGGTGCAGGGGTAGTAGCTTGCAATGATTTAAGTGCTGATTCTGGCAGCCCCTGCTGGTTTAATACAACTTCTGTTTTATACGTGGAAGTCAGGTTTGTAGTTTGTTCATTGAGCAAAATATAGGGGTTGCAACCTCTTTAAATTTGAACTCAGACTCGACAGGTGATTCTATTTTCTAGCAATGGAGGTGGAGGTGCCATAAATGCTCTGATAGATCAGCGTGAATCCAAGGAGACCCCAGTGATGTTGGATAATCTTCCTTTTTACATGTATTCAGGTCCCTTGATCCTAGGTTTATTTAGTGTTGTAGTGTTAACCTGTTGAATTTCTACGTCCCGCTGGAGTAACTTTCCTTTTGGTAGAGAAGGAACTGGGAAATATGACTTTTTACTGCCTTTTCCATGAAGCTCAGGGCCCCAATAATGGTGTAAGATTTTCCTCTTGATATTAAACTCAAGGTCATCTATTGTTTTCTTGTAAGTATAGGTGTCACCCTTCTTGAACTGTAACATCTCTGGGTGCTACTATTCTTCTTAGCAGTGGAGGTGGTGTCATCAAGTCATAGATCTTAATTATATTGGCTCATCCACATTCTATCAGAGTCGTTTCAGCCAAATTCATTTCCATACATAATTTGATCATATGAAGCAAAAGGACATCAACTGACAAAATTTATATTTCAGTTCCTATTGTTTGTCAGCACTCTTTAAGTTATTTGATCCTTTCAGCCTTTGCTGCCAGTTCAGCTTCTCTTGTGTAGTTCAGCAATGGCTGGTGATGACTATAGATAGCATAAGATATTTTCCTCCTTTGAAATGCTTCAAGCTTTTCAATTGATCAGCTGCCATGAATGTAATAATCTGAGCACAAGAGACCTCAATCTCCTTTTTCTTTTACTGAATATTCTCTGTTCATGGACATCTGAGAGAAAATTGATTTTTAAAGCTCTGCTTCTTAAAATGCCCTTTCTTTTTATCTGTACTTGATGGTATTATGAAGTGCTACTTGAAAACTCTGAAATAGGGTCATCCTTTATGGTGGACTTTAGTGTTGATGGAGAAGAATACCAGTACCCCTCTTGTTAATGTAGTTAATGCATCTGAATCAGAGAGCTAGTGATGCTCCTAGTGGCAGTGGGGTCATCTGACAGAGAGGACACAGGTGGTGAAGTTGTCTCAGAACTTGAACAATGTGTATGTTTGAAAAATTAAGTTTAACGGAGACATGCTTTCATATCTGAATCACTCAAAGATTGTGATAAGCTGGCACTATATACCAGAACTAAAGCATTAGAACAGATGTGCATGATCTTGAAATACCAATGCTTTTCTAAAGAGTGTACCATTTTCTTGAAGAACTTGTTGTATTAGGGACTGTCTATTACTAACTCTTTATTACATAGGTAGTTTTCAGCGTTCTCTGTGTCTGTGTTGTAAATTCTTTCTGTAGAAAGAGGTCTTTCATTTTGCAAAGAGTTATGTCTATACAGAGCCTTTGAATTTGTTCTTATCAGCTGGAATCAGCCTTCTGATTCTAGCAGTGGACCATAAAATTGTTATCTATTTCATCAACAGTAACAGATGATGACTCTGGAGATGAAGAAGAAGGTGTTAAATGCGTAGACAGAGGGTAATAGACTGGTGTGGGTTCATAAACCCTGCATGTGCAAAGTTTCTGCATCTTATGTGAAGACATAGAAACATAGAAACACTTAAGTTGGCGGCAGATAAGGACCACAAAGGCCCATCAGTTTGCCCATTTCTTTTCTACCTTATAAATGTGCCATCGGACTTTGCTCTATCAGTGGCCTATCTATTCATAGTCATTTTATGTGCTCCCTTATCCTATCCATGCCTTTTGAAGCCCTGCACTGTATTCATAGCCACCACTTCATGTGAAGCCATTCCATGCATCCACCACTCTTTCTGTGAAAAAGAATTTCCTCACATTCCCCATAATCAGCCCCTCAATCTTATGCTGTGTCCTCTTGTCCTGCTATTTTTCTTATATTTAAACATGTTAGACTCTTTCACCTTGTTAATGCCCTTAAGGTGTTTGAATACCTCGATCATATCACCTCTCTCCCTCCTTTGCTCAAGGGTATACATATTGAGCTCTGTTAATCTGTCCTCATATGCCTTCTGATGCAGTCCCTGCACCATTTTGGTTGCCCTTCTCTGGACTGCCTCAATTTGGTTAATGTCCTTGTGAAGGTGTGGCCTCAGTACTGCATGCAGTACTCCAGATGGAGCCTAACTAGTGTCTTGTAAGAGGGATTATTACCTCCCTCTTATGACTTGTGATATCCCCTACTAATGCCTTCTAACAACCCCTCATGTCAACCTAACAGTTTTTAGAGGTCTGTTTGATGATTTGTAGTCATCAGTGATGATGATGCCCAAGTCTCTTTCTTCCTAGACTGCTAGCAAGTCCCTCCCAGCCTATAGGTGGCTTCAGGGTTTTCTCTTCCCTATGTGCATGATTTCACTTCTTTGCATTAAATCCCAGTTGCCACTCTTCTGACCATTTTGCTAGTTTATCCAGATCTCTTCTCATTCTGCCCACCCCATCTGGATCATCTACTCTGTTTCAGATCTTGGTGTCATCTGCAAACAGACAAACCTTACCCTCTAGTCCATCTGCAAGGTCACTAATGAAGATGTTGAAGGACTGGCCCCAGGACGGCTGATCTCTGGAGGTACCCGCTTGTGACACATCTCTTCTGACTATATCCATTTACCACCACTCTCTGTTTTCTACTGTCAACCAGTTTTTCCACCCAGTTGACCAACTTCTGACCCACCAAGTCTACCCAGCTTATTTATCAATCTTCTATGTGAACAGTGTCAAAAGCTGACTGAAGTCATGCGTAGGTGACATCAACTACTCCCCCTTGGTCCACCACTCTGGTTACCCAATCAAAGAAATCTATGAGATTAGTTTGACAGGACCTTCCTTTTGTAAACCCATGATGTCTTGGATCACTGTGCCCCTATGGATTACAGGTGTTGCACTATCCTTTCATAAGGAGTGCCTCCATAATCTTGCCCACTACTGAGGTCAAGACTGACTGGTCTGTAGTTCCTGCCTCCTCCCTGCTACCACTCTTGTGGAGCGGGACCACATAAACCCTTCTCCAGTCTTCTGGGACCTCTCCTGTAACAGAGACTCACTAAACAGTTCTGCTAATGGCTCTGCTAGTTCCACCTTTGGCCTCCTTAAGTACTCTGGGATGTATGTCATCAGGTCCCATTGCCTTATCCACCCTGAGCTTATATGGCTCTTGTAGGACCCTTTCTTTGTGAAGGGGTAGTGCTCACCTCCCTCCCCTATGTCCATGATGCTGGGCTGTGGGCCTGCCTACCTTCTCTTCAGTAAATACTGAGCAAAAGTAATTGTTAGGATAGATGCCTTCACAGGGTCCTCCTCCTCACATGCTCCCTTTTCTCCATTAAGCTTAGCGATACCCCCTCTGGACTTTCTCCTTTCACTAATGTATCTATAGAAAGTTTTGTCACCTTCTTTTACTGTTTGTGCTAGTGTTTCCTCAGTTTGGGACTTTGCCTGCCTTACTGCCTTCCCTCCCTCCCTATCTTCATCCCGCTTTGTTCCCTTATATTTCCTGAAGGCCAGTCTTTTGGCTCTGACCTTTTCTGCTACTGTATTTGAGAACCAAAGTGGTTTCCTTCTTCTTTTGCACTTTCTTTTCTGTCTAACACAATGGGATGTTGTCGATATTGCACCTTAATGCTTGCCCACTTTGCCTGTACCCCTCACCTGTGTTTCTTTTTGCCAGGGCTAGCTTAACTCTGTTGGCCATCTTATCAAGTCAGCTCCTCTGAAGTCCCATATTTTTGCCTTGGAATGGGATGATTTAGATGTAGTAGCCAATTGAACCATACCATGTGATGGTCACTGGCCCCCAGGTGAACTTCTACCTGGAGATCTGTGATCCCCTTTCCTGTTAGTCAGTACTAGATCTAGGATAGCCTTGTCTCTTGTGGGTTTGCTGTACCAGTTGTTTTAGGCCCTCCACTGCAGGGAATCCACTATGTGTCTAGTTCTGGCAGATGTTCCTGCTGGTATGTGCCAATCTGTATCCAGCATGTTAGAAGTCTCCATTATCAGAACCTCCCTTTAGCTGTCATGTTTTGTATATCTTCTAACAGTAATGTGTCTATGTCCTACCCCTGGTCTGGGGCCTATAGAGCAACCCCAGTTCTTATAGCTGTTCCCATTTCCAGTTTCCAGGGTGACCCACAGTCGTTCTGGCTCCTTATGTGTATTCTGAATTTCTGTAGCTTTGATATTTTCATTGACATACAGGGCCACTCCTCTCCCCCTTTTTGCAACTCGGTCTCTTCGGAACAATACATAGCCAGGTACTGAAGTCTCCCAAGTGTGGTTACTGGTAAACCACATCTCACTAATTGCTACTATGTCCAGTTTAGCCTCTGAAATTATTGCCTGCAGGTCTGTGATCTTATTTCCCAGGCTGTGAGCATTTGTGTACATGATTTTCCATTGGCCAGATTTTGGTGTGTTAGTTGTTGGGTGAGGTTTGGCATTACCCCTGTCAGCGTTGTATGGGAGACAAACCTTTTTCTTACCTGAGTGATGCAAATGTGTACAAAACATGGTGAATCCCTGTTTGACCACTAGCTGTAGGGGAAGGTGTTCTTCCCATTCGACGTCACGGGGTGCTGCACCCTCTCCCCATTGCTAGTTTAAATATTCTGCAAAGATGTCAAACTTCACCCCAATGCACTGACTCCCTCCTTAGTCTGATGCAGTCCATCAAATTTAAAGAACTTTCGCTCCCAGAACTGTTGCCAGTTCCCTACAAATCTGTGTCCTTTTTCCTGGCACCAGCCCTTGAGCCACGTGTTTAGCTCCCCTATCTCCCCTTCTCTGACCTTCTGTCCATCTGCTCCCCTCTTCCAGACTGGCAGGATCTCAGAGAAGGAGATACAAATGAAATAGATGATAGTTTGTCACCCAACCTGAGTCAGGTGTTCCTTGGTCTCCACAACTGACCGGCTGGTGAGATCATTAGTCCTATGTGTACTGGGACATCAATGTTTTCTCCTGCTTTGTGAACAATTTTAGCAATGCGGTCAGTGTCTCTCCATGCTGATGTACCTGGGAGACATCTGACCATTACCCCTGGCTGGAGATGAGTATCAACTCCTGAATCATGGAGTCTCCTATGATCAAGTTTTTTAGATTTCTTTGCTTTTTTGTTTTGGTTCCTGATTGGGTGAGTTTTGTTGTGCTAGCTCCTGTGCTGCAGTGTCCTGCTCTGCAGTGTCTTCTGCTTCTTTGTTTGATTTCAGAGATAGAGGCAGATACCTGTTTATAGTGTTTATATGGTTTTGGAGGTAATATGTTGGAGAGCAGAGGTGATGGGGCACCCGATTTGCCCTCCTAACCACCTGCCATCCTCCTGGACCAACTACCGCCTGTGGTCAAGGTTTTTCTGTTGGATGCTGAGGGAAATGGTGAGTGGTTCTTATAATGTATTTCCTCTGAATATGAAATTTGAGGTGTGCAATCTCTGCCCATGCTGCCCGAGCTGAGCCTAAGATCTCCAAAGGCCCAGCATGTGGGACAGTGTCCCAAATCCTGTAAGACTGTCCTTCTGAAAATTGTTCCACAGTACCTGCAGTTAATGATATCCATTCCAGATAAGTTGCTGGGTTTATAACCTAGTCAGAGTAATTAGAAGAAAAAAAGGAAAAAAATGCAAGTAATAGTTTGATTGTGTTTTGTTTAACTTGTTATAACAAGTTAAATTACTAGGTGCCCTGTAAATAGAGCTCACCTTGTGGAGGCCCCACTGGCCCACCCTTCTTGCTCTGCAGGAAATGTTACAACTGTGGTACACTTATAAAAGGAGTGTAGTGTGAAGGTGGTTGGGGATGGGGGTGGGTGGCTGGGCCCTTCCCCTGCCAAAAAGAAGAATCACGGACGAGAAAGAACAAGAGGTAAGAGCAGAAACAATCAGTCAACAACAAATGCAGTAACCCTGAAAGCTTATCCTAATGTTAGATAAAACTGTAAAACCTGTAAAGCACAACCTGTAATAATTTCAGAGAAGATATACACTGTAAGAAACACTTTGTTACAGAGAAAAAATAAGCAGTAACAGAAGATATACCTTACAACAATTTTAATCAGAAGATTACAGCAGTAATCTATTACTTACACCTGTAGGCACACCTTGTAATAATGCAGAAGAAGTGTATACCAGCAACAACAATTTTAATCAAAAGAAAAATAAAGCAATAAATGTTAACAACACACAGTAGCAATCCCTGTGAGTAAAAATAAAACAACACCACAGTAAATCTGTTTAGCCAAAATAAGTCTTAATCCCTTTTCCCTTGCTCTGGTAAGTTTCTCTTCTCTGCCTTTCAAGCAGTCTTAGAAGGAAAGAGCTCAGGTGAAGCTAGGTGCCTTGGCCAGCAAACCAAGTCTTCTACCACATGTGATGTGTTTATCTCCTGCTCTTCGAGTTATCAGAATGGGAAAATGCTGCCCAAGCCCTTTTTGTGCTGTCATCAGTTCCTTTCTCAAGGAATGCAGAAGTGTCAGAAAAGGTTAAAGGATCTTGACACAAAACACAATCCGGTCGGTTGCATAGACGTTTAACATCATTAGCAGGGGGTGTATTGCTTCTTCCAATAACAGACTTCTCAAGGTTTTGAAACCACAGCTGGAAGTGGACAAGCATGTCCGCAGATATTTTATCAGATGGCTCTCTGTGTGCGATATGACAATATTACTTACAGTAAGTATGCAATAAAGACATTATAGTTTACATTTTATATACTGTATGTACAGCTTAAAAAAAAACAAGTCATAGATTTGAGGCCATTAATGTATTGGAAAAGAAAGTTCAGACAATACACTGGAATACTATTATACAGTCAGCCTTTCCTGTTTTTGGCAGAAAAAAAATCTTTACACAGTACTGTAGTACAGTAATTGATAACAGTTAAACAAATCATATGTAATCTACTTAACAAATGATTCATTTTGTGCATCTACATTCCTGTTTTTCTACAGAGAAGCAAATCTTAGTTTAACCAACAGTGCATGTTTGTGACCAGATGTGTGCAGTAGGTGGGTCACAGACCGGGACCGGATATGTATTGACTGGTCGAATTCATCGGGTCAAAACTGGGTCAGAGTTGATCCAACCTGATATGTGGCCAATCTCTTTCCTTTTTTTCTTTTTTTTTTTTTGAAGTCAAACAAATATAACTCTTATTTTAAGATTGTCCCTCTACCCCTAATAAAAACATTGACCTATCTCAAGGGGCACAGCTGCATGTGCCCCCACCATCTAAGTACTCTGTTGCTCCCCCAATGCCCCATTACATAAGGAAACATCAGCATATCAAAATTCAGTACTGTGTTCAGCCACAATGGTAGAGCAAACAACCAGCCAGCCAGGTACTAAAAAGTCACTGATGAATCAGGGGGGAGTTAAACAAGAGCGTGCAGTTACAAAAGACTTTCCGACATGAGTCCCACCCATAGCACATCACTGAATGTCTAGCATTGAGTTGCTTCCTCTTCCTTATGCCCAGCCAGAAACATTGTTGGTATCCTGCTGCTCCCTTATGTAACTGGGCATTTGGGAAGCAGCTAATGAAGTAGAGTCTTGGAAGGGACTGGAAGATGGGGACCAGATGCAGCGGTGCCCTCCAAGATCCCAGCTCTAATTTAAAAAATGGTATAGAGTTGTACAGGCCTTATGTCTGCCTACACCACTGTGTTGTTCTGCTGCTCCCCTCTCATAAAATACTGTAGCACTGGTGGGAGCACCATTACCTTAAGGACCTTGGTGGCAAATTTAAGATGGGGGAATGCAGCTGTGCCCCTGAAGACTGAAGAGAGTCTCTGTAAATCACAACCAGGTATGCCAGGACTCTATGACTGCATTCCCTCCCATCATCTCAGGCACACAGGGATAGGATATGGACTGAGACAAACAATGCTGTGTCCCCAAAGACATCAAAAAGGTATGGAGGCATTCAGGGGGGAAAGGATGGGTTTGGTGCAGTGGTGGAGTAGATAAAAAAGGGAGGTAAGGAGGAGGCTAAAAAAATTAAGCAATAAAGAGCACAACAAACTAAGTAAATGTAAATGTTTATTTGGAAAGGCAAGGTTCCAAATAGCGTGTCAAGATCCCCTGGTGCTTCAAGCCTCAGTGGGGTTTCATCAGACAAATTCTTCCCCCAAAAGAAGTGCCACTGAGGCATATAGCACTGGAGGATCTGAGCATGCTTTGGAAACTTTGCTTTGCTAAGTAACTGTGTTGCACACGTGTTCTCTTCCAGAACTCAAGTCTGAACTGTTACTAGTTTATACTGCTCCTCAGATGCCTGAAATGGTTACCTTTCTATGCCGCCATCATTCACTGCAACCTCACTCAGGATATCTCTAAGACCAAATCCCACCAGAGCTACTGCTCACATACAGTACCATGTTCTTTATCAAAGGGCAAATGACCCACACTTCTGTTACAGCTGAGAGCACTTTGCCTTAGATATAGTAACTGTAGACTGCCTCCTAAGAGAAGGATCACAGACTAGACAGTTTACCACTTATTTTAATTATCTATACACAGCAATAGAAAGCATAAAGTACATAAAATAATAATTTAAAACTCCAAGACAGTTGACTATGTTACAAGATAAGACACACTGAGAAGAATAGAGAATATAGCATTTATACAGAAATAGAAACAGACTTCTGAACTGCACAGCATGATCCCAGACAGCTGGGGGTGGAGTATGGATGGTCAGTGTAACCAGCACTGAGTCCGCTGGCACTGGGATAGAGAAACTATATTATGAAGAAAGATAGAGGACACGCAGAATAACTAATCTCCAAAGATATCTTGAATCTAAGTAGAGTAGAAGCTTACCACAACTAGTGAGTTGTGGCAGACTAAAACCTGTGATGTTATTTCAAAGTCCCAAAACATAACTGAGCTCTCAAAGTCAACACACACCAGAGGAGCCTTCAGCTGGCTGGCCTACTATACCGTATCATCATACATGCCTCTCTGACATCACAGAATCCACTATTCCATTATTTCCTGGGGACCATCCTTTTTGAGAATAGGTCAGAACTGGATTTGTTATTTGGACCCTGGTTTTGCAGATTGCAATTTAAGGCCTTTAGATCTCTTGTCTGGCTACCCAGCAGGAAACGGTCTTATTTTGCTTAGATACTGCTTACCTTGAAAACATATCCTTTTTGTTACCAAAGAAAGAAGCCCTTTGAAGTTTAACAACAAAACAAAAACATTTTATATCGCATTCCCTAATAAAGGTTCATTGTAGCTGAATGTCCCCAGGCATGGGCTACAGTGGAATGTCATCTTCATTTTCTACCACATCTCCCTCCTAAGTTGAACACTTTACATAAGTAAGATGATAATATAATAAAAATAAACACGCAAGAAAAAAATGCATTGCAAGTTGTCATAAAATGTTTACACTGTCCTTTCTTTTTTACCTGTTGCTCTTTATTATTCTGGTATCAAGGTGGACAGCCCTCATGTCACAGTATGGCCAGAAGCAATCAGAAGTAGAAGACCATTGTTTTCAATCTTCATAGAATTTCAGTGGTGGGGAGAAGGTTGTAGGATTATCCAAATCTAAGGTTTATGTGGTGACAAGATCATAGATACCCTTCCTTAGTAACTTTAAATTGGTTGACTGGGATTATGGTAGCAGCACAGAAGGGGTAGAAAATGAAGTCACTGGCTCACACTGGCCTTGAAGTGAAGCAGCCGAGGAGCTGTTATGTAATTTTATTTTATGTGTGGCATAGATTGTTCAGTTTAATTCCTATATATTACATTTTTGGTTCTGGTACTGATTTGCCCAGCTTGATCTGGCCTCACATGTCAGAACAAGAAAAGCTGACTCATGCACTCCTACTTGGGAGGGTCCAGCCATGCCATCATTTACCATTTGTTCTTGTTTACAGATATGTAATAAAGTCGCATTAATTTAAGGTCAGAATAAACTCTAGGTCCATAATGCCCCTACTTCCAGACCCAGCTTGAGCATGGTGAGATCTGTTCATCTGCACAGGGCACTGGAAACACAGAAAAATAAAATTTGATGGCAAATAAGGATAGCTTGGCCCACCCAGTCTGCCCATTTTTTGTACCTACAGTATCACTGCAAGCCTTATTTATTTATTTATTTAAATTTTAATGACTGGGTAAGCCCACTAAGACAAGCATTTCCCTTTTTCAGGGGCGACCCAAGGAAATACAATTTTAGTATGATAAATTTTGTTAATGGCTACAGAATAAGAGTCAGGAGAATAACAGTTGCTATGTTCAGGCATACAGTGCTGGGATTAATTTATGTACAAGCAAATAAGGATAGGGATTACAAACTGATAATGACACAGGCAAAATGCAAATTAGGCTAGTTGTGAAAGCAAGCAAGAGGGAGAATAAAGTATATACACTGTAATAATGTATTCACATATAGACAACTATTTACATATGTGAAATGTATTTACATATATACAATGGAAAGGCTGAAGTTAAGGGAGAGAGAGAATAAGTAAAGGGTTCAGCAGAGGAGAGGGTAGAGGACATGGTTGTTAGATAAGGACTGGGCTTATTTACAAGTACAGATTTGGAAGGAAAGAAGGTTTCTTTGAAATATTTTTTGAATTGGGAAAGAGACATAAAGGAAAGTAGTCCCTGTGGGAGGTTGTTCCATTTATAAGGTGCAAAATAGAAGAAAGATTTCTTGCCTATGGCTAACAGAGTCTTGGGGAGACTTAGCAAAATGAGGTTAGTGGAGCATAGGGACCTAGAGATGAGCTTCAACATGAATAGATCAGAGAGGATGGGTGGGAAGGGAAGGTGGATGAGTTTGAAGATAGTGCAGTGTAAGTGGAGGTTTAGCTTTGCCTCAAATGATGGCCAGCCCAGAGCATTGAGCACTTCGCAGTGGTGCATTTGGGAAGGTACTATAGCAGTGAAGCAGGCAATCCTGTGGTAGGCTTGCTTTAATCCAGACAGGATAGATTGCTTAGCTGAGAGAAATAGAGGGATTCCACAGAAGAGACCAGTGAGAAGAGTAGCTGAGGCAATTGTTCTCTGGGATTGGAGGGTCAGGTAAGGGGGTAGTTTGGTATAGTAGGCCTAACATTTGGTGGGTTGCCTTTATTAATCTATTAGTGTGAGCTTCGAATGATAGATGCTCATCCAGGGTTACTCCTAAGTATTTAAAGCAGTCCACTCCTTCGAGGGTCATGCCTCTTGATGTGTTGACTGCAATGTGGTTGCTGGGTAGTCAAGAGAAAGGAAGTGTGATGGAACAACTTTGTTTTCATTTTTTTTGGTATTGAGCAAAAGTAGGTTTTCCCTGAGTCAGGCTTCAAGCAACTGGAAATCCTTCTCAAGGTTTGAATTGATGGAGGTAATATTTTTGTCTGATCTGTAGAGGATGGCATCATCTGCATTGAGCTGGACTGATGTGCAACCATAGTTGTGGGGTAGTTCATTGATAAATATGGAAAATACCAGTGGACCCAGGATAGACCCCCTGGGAGACCCCATCTGTGATGGGTGATAGGGAAGAGGTGACACCAGCCCACTTGAGATGCATTGTAGCTGATTAGACAGGTAGTTAGTAAACCAAGAGATGGACTTAGTGTCAAGACCAAGATTGTTGAGTTTTGCTAGAAGAAGTTGGTGATTGACCAGGGCAAATGCTTTCATAAGATCCAAAAAAACAGCCCTGGTAGCGCAACCTTAATCCATTGCTTGGAAGATATCAGTGGTGACCCTTAAAAGAGCTGATTTAGTAAGGGAACAGTTTGGGGGGTTAATCATGGGTGGAAATTTCAACACCACTATGAACTCGAAGAAGTACCATTCACAAGGGCTGGGAAGGCAATCGGGAGGGGTGCGGCAATGGTTAAAGGAGATGGTTGACTTGGATTTGGTGAACAGCTGGAGACCAGTGAATCTCAATGCAAGGGAGTTCACTTTTTATTCCAACCCACACAAGACCTGGTCCCGTATAGATTATTTGTATATCCCCAGGGCATGGATACACAGGGTAAGATGTGTGCAACACAGTTCTATACACATCTTGGACTGTGCAATGGTCTCACTGGTGTGCAGGTTCAGGGAGGAGAGGGAAGAGTTACAACCCTGGAAGTTTCCCAGGTGTCTTCTTAACAATAAAAATTAGCTTATCTTAAGGACAGACAGAAGATGTACCAGGAGACCAATGTGGGCTCTGTAGATTCAGCGGAAGTCTTTTGGGACACGGGAAAAGCTTTCGTTAGAGAGGCAATAATTAGCTTTGTAACTAGATATAAATGAGAAAAGCAAAATAAAAGAGAGGAGCTGAGTGGTGTGGTGAAATCCCTGGAAAAATGATTAATTCAGAACCCCACTGATGAAAAGCTGAGGCAGCTCATGACAGCCTGGGAGGCGCTTAATGCTTTTGTCTTAAGAGAGGCCTGTATTACATGGCTTTTTGCTAAAAATACATTTTTTAAATGGAGTAACAAACCAGGACTTCTGTTGGTGCATCTAATAAAGGGCAGGAGAGTGCACTCACATATATCTGGGATAAGGGCGGGGGGGAACCTACTACAAGATAAAAGAGCAATTAAAAATAGGTTTAAGCAATTCTACCAACAACTATACCAATCTGAATGTGGTGCTACTTAGGCAGAAGCTAAGGCATTTTGGAATGGGCTTGAGCTGCCTCAGCTCAGTTCAGAGCAAAGGGAAGCACTAGGGAGGGGGATCACCAAAGAGGAAATAAGAATGACTATCCAAAAATTAAAAAAAGGTAAAGCAAGTGGACCAGATGGTTTTCCCTATGCATTTTATAGGGCTATGCAGGGTCAGCTAGTGGAACCCTTGTTGGGGGTATTTAATGAGGTCAAGGAGGGGAGGAGCTCTCCCTGCATCTTTCAGTGAGGTTATCTGCCTGGTCCCCAAACCAGATAAGGATCCACAGAAGTGTTTCTCATTTAGACCAATATTATTCTTGAACTTTGATGCAAAGATCCTGGCAAAAATCCTAGCTGGATGCTTGGACCAGTTGCTGATGGGACTTGTGTACCCGGGCCAGATAGGTTTTGTCTGTGGGGGTTACTCCTACCACAACATGTGAAAGCTGCTGAATGTGGTCTGTCTTGCCTCTTGGCATCTGGGTGGCACTGCTGTGCTGTCTATGGATGCTGAGAAGGCCTTTGATCATGCAGAGTGGGAGTATCTTATGGAAGTGTTGAGCCAGTCTGGCTTGGGAAGGGGCTCATAGGGATAGTCCGAGCATTATATGTAGCACCCACAGCCAGAGTTCTTGTTAATGGCTCACTTACAGATAGAGTCACTTTGTTTAGGAAAATGAGGCAGGGATGTCCCCTTTCCCCGCTGTTGTTTGTCTTGGCCATAGAGCCATTGGCGGTGAGCATTTGAGAAAACCCAAACATAAAGTGGATATGGGGTGGCTTGGGAAGACAGCATAAAGTGACACTGTATGCAGACGCCATGCTCCTTTACGTCACTGACTCTCCATAATCAGTGCCACTACTGTTGAACTTAATTGAGCAATTTGCAGTTTTCTATGGGTACAAGATCAGCCTAACAAAATCTGAAGTTTTGGTGTGGGGAGAAGCAGGGTATGATCGTGGGAGGGGAACCTGGGGACTAAAAGGGGTAACAACTGCCTTTAAATACTTGGGAATACAAGTGGGCAAAGACCTGGGTTTACTATATCAGCTTAATTATACACCCCTTATCATTAAAAGAGAAGAAGAGCTTCAGTGATGGAGGGAGTTGCCAATATCCTGGATGGGACATATTAATGTGATTAAAATGAACATATTAGCAAGGGTGCTTTATCTCATGCAAATGCTTTAGATGGGACTTACCAGGACAGACTATAAGATTAGATAAAGCATTTACGGGCTTTCTGTGGAGAGGTAAAAGACCTAGAGTAAGCCTGAAATGCCTTCAGGTGGATAAGACGCAGGATGGACTGAATTTCCCTGACCTTAAGAACTATTATTTAGTAATGCAATAGTGCTATATTAGTGACTGGGTCCATAGGCCAGCGGCAGCAGGGTTGATGCACCGGAGGAGATGTCATGCCCGGGGAGGTTTTCAGCATACTTGAGTGTAGGGACCTTAAAAGTTATAATTGGGTGGCTGATAGAAATTTTTTAGTGGAAACAGTTATACGGGGCTGGGGGAGGCATCAGAAAATGGTTGCTGTGCAGCAGGATAAAATTCTGCTCCTGCCTGTGGTGGAGAACCCATCTTTTATAGCAAGTATGGAGGATTGGGCCTTTCGACGCTGGGAGAGGGTGGGGTCAGGTGTCTCCAGGACCTCTACATGAGAGATCAATTAACTGCTCTAGAAGAGATCAGTACAGGGCTTGACCTACCAGTCAGGCATCATTATTGCCTCCTACAGGTGAGAACCTACATCAGTGGGATAGGGAGAATACAGGAGTCAGACTCTCCTTTTTCCCAGGTTGAACATTTGATTCTAATATCGGGAAAAGAGGCAAAGGGACTGATTGGCTGAGCAGCACAGATGGGCAGGAGAACCTTACCAAACTATACCTAGAAAGTTAGAAGGCAGTGGGAGCAAGACCTAGGGTGGGGGATCCAGGAAGAGAACTGGCAGCTGATGCTACAGTTACAGAAGGGAATATTAATATTTAATAGATACCATGAGTCTTCCTATAAGTTTCTGCAGAGGCTATATTGCCCACCAGTCATGGTGCATAAATTTAACCCTGGGATCTCCCCCAAGTGTGGGAGGCACTCAGCAGAGATGGGTACTTACATTCATTATTTTTGGTCCTGCCCGATGTTGCAGAAATTTTGGGGAGAGGTGGCAGAGGAGACAGTAACTCTGATGGGAAGAAGAATATCACTAGATCCCCTAATCATGCTGTTTGGGATAGAAGAGAATGAGGAGGGGAATTGGGACCACTTGCCTAGATGGGTATGGGTTCTCCTGGCACTGCCCAGACATTGTATTTTAAATACTTGGGTCTTGGCAGGTATCCCAACACAAAAACAGTGGTAAACATTGGCTATTCAGATGTTGGCTTGGAGCGCCTATCCTATATGATCAAAAATAAAGAAGAAAGATTTATACGGGATTGGGGACCCTTCCTAGACTCCCTTACACAGAGGCAGGTACAAGCCCTAAAGGATGGACTGTAATATAATTTAGTAGACAAACATGATTGCCTTATGGCAAAGAGGGCCAGATATTCAAACTGTCCTATTTTGTGGAGCAAGCCCTTGCGCTGCACAAAATAGTTGCGCAGGGGTATGGCCAGAGCGATATTCAAAGGAGTTGCGCCCTTGAGCTACTCCTTTGAATATCACCCCCCGGCCACAGCCACTGTGCATGGTGCAGTGGAACTTGCACCACCGCAAGTGGTCAGAGTGGTGCATTCAACTTGCGGTGGCGCAAGTACCATTGCGCCATGCGCAAATTTCTGATATTCAAAAGGTGACATGCAAATGGCGCCATAATTCATGCAAGGCATGGGGGGGCCATTTGCATCTGATTATGGCCCCATTAGCATGCAGGTGCATCGATCCCGAGGACTTGCGCTGGCGCCTGCTGGCAGCAGCCATCGAGGACCGACACCCCTGCAGCCCGATCATGGGCAAGGTGAAAATCCCCACCACCACCCCACTGGCTAATCGCGGGCAACAGCAGAAATGTCCCCCACCAGCCCGATCGCGAGGCTGCATTAGTGTAAAAACAACCCCCCTCCCGAAAACATCCCTGGTGGTGCAGTGGACGAAAAACCCGATCGCGGGCTGTATCAGTTAAAAACAACCCCCCCTCCTCCCGAATACATCCCTGGTGGTCCAGTGGACTGAAAAGCCCAATCGTGGGCTGTATCAGTTTAAAACAACCCCGAATACATCCTGGTGGTCCAGTGGACTGAAAAGCCTAATCGCTGGGCTGTATCAGTTTAAAGACAACCCCCAACATAGCCCTGGTGGTCCAATGGACTGAAACTCCTGATAGTGGGATGTAAGCAGTAAACACCCCGAACATAGCCCTGGTGGTCAGTGGACGAAACTCCGATCGTGGGATGTAAGCAGTAAACACCCCAGACATAACCTTGGTGGTCAGTTGACCCGAAACTCCCAATAGTGGGATGTAAGCAGTAAACACTCCCCAACACATCCCTAGTGCCTAGTGTCCCCCACCCCACCCACCCACGACCCCACCACCCCTCCACCCGGCAGCGGCGGGTATGTCAGCATCCCACCCTCCTGCCACCCCGCCACCCGCCGACTGACTGCCAGTAGGAGCCCTGCATGCCCATTAATTGCAGAGCAAGAGCAATAGGCATGCAGCCCGCCACCGTCTAAGACAAGTCCAGATTTGTGAATGAATACATTCACAAATCTGGAACTATCTTCTCTGACTCTGTCTGATATGGAATACATTCATTCACAAAACTGGACTGTCTTATGCGGTATGGGCTGCACCCATTGGCTCTTGCTCTGCACCAATGGGCGTGCAGCCCTACAGGCTGATCAATCGGCTTGAGCCGGTGATGAGGCGGCAGGCAGGTGGGATGCTGCATCCGCCGGCTGCGGGGGAAGCGGGTGGTGGGGCTTCATGGTGGGTGGGGTGGGGGACACTAGGCACCAGGGATGTGTTGGGGGTGTTTACTGCTTACATCCCGCATCGGGAGTTTTGGTCCACTGGACTACCAGGCTATGTTCGGGTGGGGGTTGTTTTAAACGATACAGCCCACAATCGGGCTTTTCGGTCCACTGGACCACCAGGGATGTCCTGGAGGGGGTTGTTTTAACCGATGTAGCCCACGATCGGGCTGGGGGGGGACATTTGCTGTTGCCCACGATCGGGCCAGTGGGGGTGGTGGTGGGGATTTTCACTCTTTGCCCGCGATCGGGCTGCAGGGGAGCACAGGAGTGGGTTGGGGCCAGCCACAGGTGGCAGCTGCTGTGTTGCGCCCTGCAATGCAGCAGCTCACCTGTGGGTGACCCGACAGAGCCTTTTTTTTTGGCTCAAAGTTGTGCAGGCGCGGGTTGAAGTTGCATGCTGCACAACTCACAACCCGCTGAATATCGGGCTGTGCAGTTTATCATGGTTCATCCCCCTCCAGTTCAGCATGCATTCATTTGCATTGTGCTGTTGCTCAGCATGTTTTCTGTGGCGCAACTGCCTCCTGCTGAATATCGCAGAATGGAGCAAGTTCGGACTTGCGCAGGCGCAACCCTATTGCACATGGAGCAACCCTTTAGAATATCTGGCCCTGAGTGTATATATTAATCTGAGATAATGTGTTACTGGACCAGGTAGCTGTAGGTCCCTCTCCCTGTTTCTTTTTTTATAGTATATCTCTTTTCTTTTAGCTACCTAAAATATTTATTGAAAATAAAGATTTTTAAGTTTTGAAAGTTAAATTATAATAGAAATGAAGTCAGACGCAAAAGGATGAGATATCTGTTTGCTTGTCTACTGTATGTTGGTTGATTGAATTCTGTATAACAGTGCCAAGAGGATAATGAAGTTTGTTTATGTTTTTATAACAAAACTTTTAAATAAAAATATTCTGCAAAATAAAAAAGAGCAGATTTAGTCCTGTGCAATTTCTGGAAACCATGTTGGAAAATGGTAAGGGCATTGTTCAGCTCTATAAATGAATATAACTGTTCATAATGTATTCTTTCCTGAATTTTTGCTAGGGGTCATAATATGGATATTGGCTGATAATTTTTAGTACAGTTAGTTGGGCCACTCTTGTGCACTGGGACCACTATTGCTATTTTCCATTTATCTGGTAAGGTTTGTGAGAGGAAGGATCTATTGATTAAGAGCGCAACTAAGTAGGCAACAACAGAGGCACTTATTTTGAGGAATTTGGGAGAAAGGATATTGAATCCCGGTGAGCTATTGGGATTAAGTCTGGTGAGAAGCTTGAGAACCTCAGTGCGCGAGGTGAGTTTCAGATGGAAGGGAGTGGGAGTGGGAGGGGTCTCAGGACTGATGGTGACTGGGTTGAGTCGTGTGACAGGTAAGCCAATTTTGTAGCTGTCTAGGTCTGTGAAAAAGTGATTTTTCAGGTTGCAATCTCTAATGGAGTGGAAAGAGTTGTGCCTTTGTTGATCATGTCTTGGGGGAATGAACGTTCCTTGCCCTTGAGTAGGGCATTGATTTGGGATCAGAAATGTATGGGGGTAATGAGATGATTGACTTGAAGAGTTTATAAATAATCCTGTTTTGACTTTGTGGCTTTAGTTTTACATGCATTCCACAATTGGCACTAAATTTGCCAGTCTGAATTAAGGCCAGGTATTTTAAAGGTGTTCCAGGCTTTATCACGGGAGGGCATTAGGTGTCATAATTCCTTAGAAAGCCAGGGGGAGTAGGTACCTTTGGCTCTTCTTAAATTGAAAGGGGCATGGAAGTCAAGGATGGAGGAGAAGGTGTTAACGAAGTATTTCAGGGCTAGATTTATATCTGGGAGGGAAGTGATGGGCGTCCAGTTGACGGAATTCAGGCTATTTAAAAAAAGTGCTAGAGTTAAAATTAGTTAGGTCCCAACATTTTAATATTCGGGGGGGGGGGTTATTCTTCCAGACACAGTAGGTGGGGAAGTGATCACTTAGAGCATCATGAAAAGTCTCTGCAGATTTGATGTGGCATTTGTGGTTTGTTAGCATCCAGTCGATTAGGTTGTGGCTACCTGTCTTCATGTTCAGTCAAGTACAGTAGGTTGGTCTAGAACTTGCTCTAAATTAGCATCTGAGAGTGTAGCTTGACAAAGGGTCTTGTTTGTTCCTAGCCAATCAAGATTGAAGTCTTCAGAGATAATAATGTTCCTATGAGGGAGAGTATCTAATTTTGAGAAAAGTTCAGAGTAAGAGGAGATTGCAATTTTGGGGAGTAGGTAGACACATCCTATAGTTAATTTTTTAACTTGCCCAAGGGTAATTGAGAAAAAGATGTTCTTTAGCTGAGTTACATTTTATTCCAGGTAGCTCACCAATCACTGGCTGCCTGCTCAACCTTAGTGTAGATCAGTACCCCCCCCCGGAGATGCAATCACTCCTGAATGAGGAGAATCCAGGTAGGGCTATTTCATGGGACAAAATGGAGAGCTTAAGCCAGGATTCAGTAATGCATAAGACATCTGGCATATAATGCAGGACCCATGCTTCGAGTTCAGCCATTTAGTTTCTAATATTCTGTATGTTTATGTGTGCTATTTTAAGGTCCTTTATGCATGATCAGGCAGGACTCACTGCTAGGGAGCAAGTCTTCACCCCTTTACAGGTCCTGGGTTCAGTTCAATCGCAGATAGGAGCAGTAGGCATGTGTTTGAAAAATGCAGGGTGGAGGAAGGAAAGGTATCTTATAAATATTCCTGTTCTGCAGTAAGAGTAGGATGGTTTTATAATGCTGGGTTAGAGTTAGCATGCTTAGGGAGAGTTCAGAGTGGGTAACGTACATGGTGAGTGGAGAACGAGGTATGACATGTGCCAGCAAAAGGTTTGAGAAGAAGTGTTTATCCCACAAGTGTAAGACACATCAGATTGCAGGCACAATAAGAAGGAGTAGCTAGTCAGTAATCCTTTGACTGAGTAAAACAACAACATAGTGGGTAAAATAACAAGAAACTACCAGTTAATAAAAGGTTAAAACAAACCAGAATTCTGTAGAGAACCATCTTCCTCTTGCTTCTTCCAATCAGATTTCTAAGGGGCGGAGCAATAGTTAATTTAATACTGTGAGGGGCTGGGCTGGGAGGTGGGTTAAAAAATGCCCTAAAGAAAGCAACAGCTTATATAAATTGAAGCTCTAAGCAGCAGCTCCTTAGGAGCAGGTAGAATCAATTCAATTGCGCCCAGCTGGGGCACCAGAAAAGGCGCCAAGTTCAAATTGGAGCTTGCCCTCTGTACCTTGGAGTGGACTGACTCTTTCAGCAGCTGTATCAATGAGGGGCCTGGAGAAGGCTGCAGACACAACTTGTTCTCAGACCACGAAAGACAATGAAAGAGGGAATAAATCCAGAACAAATGGTTTGATACCTTTTATTGGAGCAACTAGGATGTTACCAAAAGAACAAATAGCTTTAGCTTTTGGACCAACAAGTCCTCTTTCAGAAGCAGTTGAATTGAATTGTTACCACACTGGAGAGGATGACTTGTGGGCCAATTCCTGACATCCTGCATGAGATACACATGTACTACCAAAGAACCTCAAAAAAAGCCATGCTTATTAAAAACAGGAAGTTAAATACCCTTTAGCATGCCATACTTCCTAACAACCATGAAGAATAGTGACTGAACAACTAAGCCACACAGATGGCCACTTTTCAGTTGTTAATTTGTCCAACCACACACTGACTACTGGGGAATTAGATGTACTTCCCAAAGACCTTACTATCTGCCCAACCAAACCACTGGACAGAATACAGTTATGTGGTGGAATGGAGGAATACTCCCGCAGATTGGGACTTAAAGAATATTTTTACACCTCAGAAATCACAGGCAGTGAAGAAGTTCTAAACAGTAACAATTTAATAGATAAGAAAAAGAAACAATCTGATTTTACCTTCCCCCATGGCCATAATAAGAAACTGGACAACTATAGCCATTGCTTTCGTCAGAGTGACGTGAAATTCTTACTAGGCAGAAACAAGCCCACTACAACCTCTCTGAATTGGAATGCAGGGCTATACAAACACTGAAATCAAACCACAATATTGTCATAAAAAAAGCTGACAAAGGTTCTGCAGTGGTGATACTGAACCAAGAAGATTATATTAAGGAAGCCAACAGACAGCTAAGTGACCATACCTACTACAGAGAACTGGAAAGTGATCCCACAACAGAATATAAAAGAGAACCACATGGTTTGATTAAATCATTTCCAGACCATGTCCAAAACAGAATAACTGCCCTTATCCCTAATGAACCCAAGCCTAGGACATTCTACATGCTACCTAAAATACACAAACCTGGGAACCCAGGAAGACCCATAGTCTCTGGTAATGGAACCCTGACAGAGGGGATCTCAGGTTTTGTAGAAGTTATTTTAAAACTTCTGGTTATACAAAGGGACCGTTACATTCAGGACACTACTCACTTCCTGCATAAACTTTCTGATTTTAAGGACTTACCACCTGATACCCTTTTAGCCACGATGGATGTAACATCCTTCTACACTAATATACCACATACATCGGCATTTCAGACTGCCTTAAATACATGTATGAGAAAGGATTGGACCACAACATTGACCCTGACATCATGGGGAACTTATTAAATTTATTCTGACACATAACAACTTCAGTTTTAATGATAAACATGTTCAAACTATGGGAACAGCAATGGGCATCAGGATGGCTTCACAGTATGCTAATCTCTTTATGGCTAATTTGGAGGAGAACTTTTTAAGGCACTGTAAACGCAAACTTCTCGCTTACTTCCATTACATTGATGATTTGTTTATAATTTGGACAGAGGGCACTGACACACTTAAGGATTTTTATCAGGAACCCAAACTGCTTCACCAAGTACAGACCTATCTATAACCTTCCCTTGCAGGGAAGGTGATTGAGAAAGTTGTTGCGCTACAACTGGAGAACCATCTTACCATCCACAGTATCTATGAACCTCTCCAGTCTGGTTTTCATAAGAAGCATAGTACCGAGATAGCTCTGGTTCAGGTGCTTAATGATCTTCTGATGGAGAGAGATCAGAATCGCCTGTCTATCTTGGTACTTCTTGATCTCTCTTTGGCTTTTGACACCATGGACCATGGGGTGCTTCTCCAGCATCTGAGGGTGTTCTGTGGCCTGTCAGGAACAGTTCTCAGATGGTTTCAATCCTTCTTCACTGGCAGATTTCAGAGGTCAGTGTCAGGTATTTTTTCTTCCAGCCCATTCTCCCTGCCATGTGGGGTCCCTCAGGGCTCGGTGTTGTCCCCCATGTTGTTTGTGGTGTATATGCTGCCCCTCAGAGACATCGTAAGACAATATGGGCTGAGGTTTCACTGCTATGTTGATGATACCCAGCTCTACCCATCTTTTGCACCCAACCAGGACAGTGTGACATCGGTCTTTAATAGCTGCCTCACTGAAATCCAGAATTGAATGAACTCCAGCTGGCTGAAATTGAACTCTGGAAAGACTGAGATGTTGGTGGTGGATCTGGGTCACCGGACAGAGAGGTTGGCAGCTGGACAACCCTCCGGCCTCTAGCTTGGAGACATCCAGCTGCCCTCTTTTGAACGGGTGCATAACCTGGGAGTGTTTTTTGACAATGGGTTGACACTGCATTCGCAGGTGTCAGCAGTCATCAAGTCCTCATTTTACCATCTTAGGAACATCTCCAGGATTAGGCACCTTGTTCTATCCGGTAACCTTCCAACACTGATCCATGCTTTTGTGACCTTGCACCTGGACTACTGTAACTCCCTGTACCTAGGGCTACCGGGGGTTGATATCTGCCACTTGCAGCTAGTGCAGAATTCTGTGGCATGACTGTTGATGGGGACTCCTCATTCGAATCACATCATGCCGGTGCTGCGCGAACTGCACTGGCTGCCTAGTCAGTGGTGGATCACCTTCAAGGTCGGATTTCTGACCTTTAAAGCCTTGTACAGATTGGGTCTGAGTTATCTGCAAGAACTCCTGAATCCTTACTGCCCTGGCTGACCTCTCCACTCAGCAGGCGAGGGGTTGTTAGAGATTCTCATGGTACGACTTAAACCATCAGGGTCCCGTTCTTTTATGTACATGGTCCCGTCCCTGTGGAATTCTCTGCCTCGTCAGATTTGGGAGTGCCTGACTGTGGAGAGCTTCAAGAGGACCCTGAAGACCCATTTATGGCAGCTTGGCTACGGGGCTTAAATTGTTATAATCTGGATCATATTTACTGTTTGTTATTGATGAGTTTTATGCTTTTATTGTCCTGATTTTATCCATTTTAAGCTGTACAGCACCTTGATTTGCGAAAGGCTCTTTATAAACTATTATTGTTATTATTACATAGAGCATAAGAGAGCCACGTTACATTGAATTTGAAAAAATCTAAAAAAAGAGAATACCCTAAGTGAAGCCTCCAATATTGCACATAGACTAAGCACTGAAGGCCTGGTAGCAGACCATAAGAAAATCAAAGCTGTTATAGACATGCCCACTCCCAAGTGTGTAACAGATTTACAAAGGTTCATGGGGATGGTCAATCACCTAGATAGGTTTATACCTAACCTGTCCACCATCAACAAACCCCTTCGAGAATTGCTGGAGAAAGAAATAGCGTGGCATTAGGAAACCAAACATTACCAAGTATTCAATGAGTGTAAAAGAATCATCATGCACCTCCCGGTGCTAGCCTACTATGACCTGCACAAGCCGGTGGTCCTGTCTGTGGATGCCTCCTCTGAAGGGCTGGAAGCCTGTCTGTTGCATGCAAGCAAACGTGTTGCATTCACCTCAAGATTACTTATTAAAGCAGAGAAAAACTGTGCCCGAACAGAAAAGGAGATGTCAGCCATCGTATTTGGCTACAATAAGTTTCACCAATCTATCCATGGGAGACGACAGGTGCTGGTGGAAATTGACCCCAAGCCGCTGGAGAGCCTATTTAAGAAACCATTGCATATTGCCCCGCCTCAGATTCAGCGGATGATGTTCAAACTGCTGAAATATGATCTGCAAGTGATGTACAAGTGGTGTATAAACTTTACATTGCTGACACCTTCAGCAGAGCAGTCCAGAAAGCTTCACTATTTGAAAATGACATTGATCAATATGAGGTTCACATGACTGCCAAGATTCCAATCATTGATGAGAAATTAAAATTGTTTCAGTCAGTGACACAAAGACACTCAGTGTTGCAACAATTAAGAGACTGTGTTACAAGGCTGGCCCTCAGAGCAATCACAAGTTGACCCTGTCATCAGACAATACTGGTTATTCATAGAGGAAATTACCAATGAAAGTGGATCACTATTAAAAGGGAGAGGGACTTACTGTCCCTACCTCACTCAGGAAAGAAATGCTTACAAAGTACATAACAGCCACCTGGGTATATAGACGTGCAAGAGAAGATAACAAGATATTCTTTTTTGGCCCAGCATGAGCAGCCAGATCAGAGTTTTTATACCCAAGAGGGGCATCTGGGCCAGTTATCAGAAAGCTCAGCCAAAGGAGCCACTGAAACCCCACAAAATCCCTTAGAGGCCATGGTAAAAAGGTGAGAGCTGACTTATTTGTATTAACAGAGAAAACAACAGCATCTTGTTATAGTCGACTATTCTAAATTTATTGAGGTTTTTAGATTGCAAAATATGACTAGTGAGACTGTGATTAACCATGTTAAATTCCAACTTTGCAAGACATGGCATATTTGAAATACACATCACTGATAATGGTCCTCAGTTTGCTAGTGCTAACTTTGAAAAGTTTACAAAAAGCCTATGATTTCAAACATATCACTTCTTCACCCAGGTATCCTCAGAGCAATGGTATGATAGAGCAAGTTGTTCAAACAATCAATAATTTGCTGAAAAAGGCTAAATGGGACCATAAAGATCCCTATCTTGCACTACTCGATTTGTGAAATACTTCTATAGAAGGTCTGGGCTCACCGGCATAACTTTTAATGGGACGTTGAACAAGAACACCGAACCCAACAAGAAACAAACTGTTGAAGCCAAAATTAATAGAGATTGATGTTTGATCTGCCTTACACAAAACTCAAAGGAAACAGCAGTTTTACTAGAATCAAAGTGCACACTGGCTCCCTCACCTGACTCCGGGACAATGAGTGCATCTGTGCACCCCTAAGAATGAATGAACCCCAGCAGTAGTCCTCTTGCCAGCATAAGCCCCTAGTTCATCTGCTGTTGAATCTAATGGGAAGTAGTTTTGGTAAAACAAAAGGGACATCCTGGGAACTCCAGAGCCACAGTTCAGCCTGCCATAGAGTGAGTGGGACATTTTTCCAGGCAGCAGAGAGAGGGAGGAAGAAGCTATGCCAGCAGCAGATGAAACAGACACATCCCATGATGGAGACACAGCTATGGTGGTGCAGCAGCTTCAGGGCCTGAGTGAGGAGGAACTTTTGATGACATCAGCAGTGATACCAGCTGCCCCACTAAGCATGTGTGGCCAGACTGAAACCCTTAATAGGGTGAGCCATGTGAGCGGATGCCAGGTATGGAGACTTGCATGATACAGGACTTAAAACTGGACTGAATCAGTTAAAGGACTGAAATCGTTAAGTAACAAATACCTCATTTAAATTTATAATATTGGGGCCTATGCATGAATGGGTGGAGTAGCTACACGCTGCGTATCCACGGCACATAGCCACTCCACACCCACTACACCCTCTTCACTAACTGAGGTGTGTAGCCCCTACGCATCTGATCCCCTGGCTATGCGGACAGCAATGCATTGGGAACAGGTGGGGGCATGCCAGCACTATGCAGCATGCACTATGGCACATAGTGCCACACACCAGGGGGCATATGAGGGAGCAGTTTATGCCAGGGGAGACCCTGCTATAGGTGCCCTACATGCCCAGCACCACTCATGGTGATAACCCTCACATGCCCCAGCAGGTGTGAGGGACACCTCCAACACAACCAGCCACCCACCCAGGCCAGATGGCAGCCCCCCATGGCAGGTGACACACCCTCTGCACCCCCCAACATGTGGCTGCCATATCCCCTGGTCACACCTGGACTCAAGCTTTGGCACAGTGTGCCCTTCTCATCTACCATAGTCACTATCATAACTACCAACATATGAGGCCCCCATTGGAAGGATACACCCTCCCCCTGCGCACACAGGTGCCCCAGCCATAGCATCCCAGCACCAACCCCAGGTACCACAACCCCCACATTGGTGGTCATTGGCCCCCGCAGCAATGACAACCCTGCCCCCATCACCATACCTCCCTGTTGGTGCCTCAGCTAGGAACAGCAAGTGGCACATCCCTCAACATACCTCCTCGGCCGCTGGCTATCCAAATGATGGTGGGAGTGTGCTGCCTATTTATAAGGATGGCCAGCAGCATAGCCCACTACACACCTCATTGGTCGCCAGCCCTCCAAATGATCCTGGGAGCACACTGCCTATTTACAGGGATGCGCTCCTAGCATTATTTGAACAGCCAGTGGCCGAGGAGGTGTGTGGAGGTCTGTGCTACTGGCCATTTCTAGCCACAGCACTGACAGGCCGGTATGGGGGATGGGGCATTGTTGTCAGTGCCGCTGAGGGGATCTGATTACCACAAATGATGGGGAGGGGCATTCGGGTTCTGAGGGAAAGGTGTGCAGTACTGGGCTGTGCCAGGCACGGACGCCCTGCTGTTTTGGAGGAGACACCACAGACAGGGAGTGACAGTTTGGGGGGAGGTCCTGTACAGAACCTGGGCTGGGACTGTCCTGTGTTGGTATTGGGAGGTGCTCACAAGGATGTCTAAGGGTTGGGGCTGCAGGGGGGTTACTGACAGGAGCAGGGATGGGGCAACACTGTGTCGGGGTGGGGTAGTCCCTGGACATTTGGGGTGAGCCTGCTGCATGTCAGGATGCAGATTGCAGGAGTGACAACAGGCGGACTACTGTGAATGCGTCTGTGTGGTTATGGATGTCTGCTGGTACTTTTCACGCACCCAGACCCATGCTCTGCTGTATGAGATCCACTGTGGCAACCATGCCAGGCATCCTATTGGATGCCCGACTGGGTCTGAGACTCCCGGCCACGCTGTATAGTACTGCACACTGGGGGGGCAGAGACACGGACAGGTGGTGACCAATGGTAAATGCTGGCCATGTGCACCTGCCCACAGGTGTGGAGCTCCACAAGCAGAATACACGCCTCTGGCATGTATTTCCTGCAAGCTCATGCATAGGCCCCATTGTTTCCTGGGAGATTATGCTAATGGAGGGAGATATAAGGATATGCGTATTAATGATGCATGCATGGTGTGATGTCATAACCTTTGAATGTGTTCTTTAAATAAGCTCATCGGGCTATAACCTGCCAGAATTACACAAAATCTGAGTGCTGATGTACCACTTTGTAACAGGCTGGAAGTTTTCAGTAAAGCAGTTCAAACAAACCTACTTGCCTCTGCATGTCATTCATTACAGATGGGGCCCCCCTGGCCTGAACCATCACATTGTTTAAGTAGAATAAAACAATCCCAAAACACATGCATGTTGTCTTACAAATGCTTCCCCATTCTGAACACTACCAGTATGTCTCAGTGGTAAGTGTGACATTGTATCTGTGCTGGGCAATTGGACCCTCACTGGTAATTCTCAGGCATCCACCAAACCAGAGAAGAATGAGTTTAAGAAGATAAGAGCAAGGAATTATCCAAGGCTTGTTCTACAGGGACCCAGATGTATTTGTATTAAGTTAGTTTATTCAAGAAGGTGTTCTGTTTTTTTTTTTTCAGCTTTATACAACTAGGAATGGTGGCCACCCCTTGTGATATCATGGGGAGTTGTGCAGTTTCCAATTCTGAGCTATGGTCTTCTTACCAACTATAACCCCTAAGTACCAGAGAGCATAATTATATTTAGCCCTGGCAGGACCACCTGGTCTTACAACCAGCAGAACCCTTTCTGTAGTAAGGTGTGGTGTAATGGCAAGGACTCTCACTAGGATACCCAGTGCCTCTGCCTAAAATTAAGGTATTTTGGGGCATTGTCACACCAAATGGAAGAGGGATCCTTCCCCTACTAGGAACTTTGGGGCCCTACAGTATATGGGTTGGCTGGATCTGATTGCTGGGCCAGGGTTGGAATGAAGTACGGCCTGTTTAAAAAATAAATTAAAATTAATCTGACATAGGTGACTGCTCACTGAGCAGGAACTGATTTGTCAAGGAGTATGCATCCAGTCCCCCTCAGTGAAAGGGATTCCCTCCAGATCAGCTTCCCACCTTCTCCTAGCCAGTTGGAGGGGGAGACAAGCCACCCAACATCCAGGAGTAGTACAGTTATATTGGTTTCAGTCCTGGATGGATACAAAGAGCAAGTTCTTCCAAAGGGGATCATTGCAGGGGTGAATGTGAATGGGGTAAATGTTCAAAAGATGCTGCAGAACCTGAACCGACAGAAAGTAGCCAATGGGCAGTAATTTAAAATTAGCAGAAAACTGTTGCAAGGTAAGCATCTGGCCTCCAGCACAGAGGTCCCTCAGGGTAAGTTCCATGTCATGATAGCAATCACAATACCTTAACTTAAATGGGCCTAACTTACTTTCTGAGGCCTCATATGGTCAGTTTTGTACACACTGGCCCCATAATGTATTGAATTCCTGCTTCTCTACCACACATTTCCTGTGCTTGTTTATACCGTACTGTAAAGATTAATGTTTGTACTGTAGCTTCTAGATGTACATACTGTCTGTAACCAAAAATTGTTGTACCTTCTTTGCATACCTCTGTGTACACCTTGTGCCCGGGTCACACCTGGAAACGAGCCTCAGCTCAGCGTGCCTTTCCCGGTCACCAATTTTTAAATAAATACAGCGATCGCTATCCTAGCACAAGTATATTGCTGAAAAGCATTTCGGCGATATACAAACTCAAGCAACCCGACGTTCGGCTATTTTAAGTGTTTTTGCTGGGGGGTGCTTCACCCAATGCACCCCCCTGTTAACTCCTGGGGGATGCAAGTCAAGAAGGGGGCAAAACACAGACAGAAAAAAAAAAAACCAGAGAGCTGCATGCAGCGGCAAAATAATCACCCCCAGCAGGTCTCAAACCTAATGCTTGCTGCACTGTATCCAGCCACCCTCACCACCACACCACAGGGCTGGCTTGGCTACAGCAGGATCTCCTACCCATAGAAACCCTCCCTCCTGTCCCTCCCCTACACCTCCCTATCCCTCCCCTTCTGGTCTCTTTCCATGCTATAATATCGCTACCCTTGCATGGTAGCTGATGATGCCGGTGATGATGACAGCACTATAAATGAGTCGCTGTTTCTACTGTCACTCATTTATAATTGCTATCATCACTGGTTACCCTGAGGGGTTTGCAGCACCCTCTCCAAGGTTGGAGGATGCCTTCCACAGCATTTGAAACATAGAAACATAGAAACTGACAGCAGATAAGGTCCGCAAGGCCCATCTAGTCTGCCCATTTTTTGTATCTTATGAACGTGCCATAGGCATTTACTCTGTTAATAGCCTATCTGTTCATACTCATCTGTATTGTTCCCTTATGCCTATCTCATGTGTATTTGAAGCCCTGCACTGTATTCATATACACCACTTCCTGAGGTAGGCCGTTCTATGCATGCACCAATCTTTCTGTGAAAAAGAAGTTCCTCACATTACCCCTTAATCAGCCTCCCTCTAATCTGATGCTGTGTCCTGCTATTTTTCTTATTTTGAAACATGTTAGACTCTTTCACCTTGTTAATGCCCTTAAGATGTTTGAATGTTTTGATCATCACCTTTCTCCCTTCTTTGCTCTAGAGTATACCTAGGGTTGCCCTTCTCTGGACTGCCTCTATTTTGTTATTGTCATTGTGCAGGTGCAGTCTCCAGTACTGCATGCAGTACTCCAGAAAGAGCCTAACCAGTGTCTTGTAAAGAGGGATTATCGTACGACTTGTGATACCCCTACTAACACACCCCAACATCCCTCTAGCCTTACTTACTGCTTTAGTGGTCTGCTTGGATGATTTCAGGTCCTCTGTGATGATGATGCCCAAGTTTCTTTCTTCCCTTATGATTGCCAGCAACTCCCCTCCCAACCTATAGGTAGCTTCAGGATTTCTCTTCCCTATGTGCATGATCTTGCACTTCTTTGCATTAAACCCCAGCTGCCACTCTTCTGACCATTTTGCTAGTTTATCCCAATCACTTCTCATTCTGCCCACCCCATCTGGATCATCTACTTGGTTGCAGATCTTGGTGTCATCTGCAAACAGAAAAACTTTGCCCTCCAGTCCATCTGCAATGTCACTGATGAAGATATTGAAGAGGACTGGCCCCAGGACTGATCCCTGAGGTACCCTACATGTGACTTGCATCTCTTCTGACTGTATACCATTTACCACCACTCTCTGTTTTCTGCCCACCAACCAATTTGCCACCCAGTTTACCAACCTCTGACCCACCCTGAGCCTACCCAGCTTGTTAATCAATCTTCTATGTGGAACAATATCAAAAGATTTGCTGAAGTCAAGGTAGGTGACATCAACTGTACCCCCTTGCTCCACCACTCTGGTTATCCAGTCAAAGAAATCTATGAGATTAGTTTGACAGGACCTTCCTTTTGTAAACCCATGCTGTCTTGGATCCTGTGCTTCTATAGATTCCAGGTGTTGCATTATCCTTTCCTTAAGGAGTGTCTCCATAATCTTGTCCACTACTGAGGTAAGACTGACTGGTCTATAGTTCCCTGCCTCCTCCCTGCTGCCACTCTTGTGGAGCGGGATCATGTGAGCCCTTCTCTAGTCTTCTGGGATCTCTCTTGTGCTCAGAGATTCACTAAACAGTTCTGCTAATGGCTCTGCTAGTTCCACCCTTAGCTCCTTTAGTACCCTGGGATGTATGCCATCAGGTCCCATTGCCTTGTCCACCCTGAGCTTAGCGAGCTCTTGTAGGACCCTTTCTTTTGTAAAGCAACACCTCCCTTCCCACTGTGTCCATGGTGCTGAGCTGTGAGTTCTGGTTATGAAGACATGCCCCACAGAGTCATCCCTATATCAACTTTGGGTGACAGCCACTTGGGAGGCACTGTGAGTTCATGGGTCATTATCCATGTACAGGCAGTGGCTCTCAGGAATGGGTAGGGGATATGCTTTTGCAGGCCTCTCTGTAGGGCTGGGGTGAGTAGAACTTGGAACACTGGACCCTTGAGGGACACATCCTCCTTAGGAACCCATGCTGGGCACTCTGACCCAGAAGTCATAGAAACATAGAAAGTGATGGCAGAAGGGAACCACATGGTCCATCTAGTCTGCCCATAAGTCTGTGCATCTTTTAGAAAAGCTAACTGGGCTGACAGATAATAATAGCAGAAGTTAGGCAGGCTCAGACTACTCATGAGGTCGAGTGTCATAACATGGCCAGATGTACCCTAACTCTTCTTCCATGCCAGAGTAGTGATGTGAGGTACCCCTTTATTGCAGAGAAAAATTTCAGGGAGACATAGGTCAGGAGTACTTGGAACATATTGTGTATATATAGAGATATATATATATATATCTATATATATGAATTGTGGCTGTATTGCCATTTTCACCATGTTCACTTTCCCAGTAAAGGTCAGCAGAAGAGACCTCCATCATTCATAGTCTGTTAATCTTATAGAGAAGGGGTGGATAGTTAAGGACTTCTAGGGTAGAGAGCTTTCCTGGAAGGATCCCACCCAGGTATTTGAGTTTTGAGGCAAGGGCTGCCTCTAGCTTCAGTTTCAGGGAAGCGTGGTGGTTCTCACCAAGTGGAAGTCAGTCACACTTCACCTAGTTTATTCTGTTGCCCTATTGTGGGTCGTACGTCAGAAACATATCTGCCTGGGCTTGAACCATTTTGTGCAAGATATAACTGGCAACAGTGATATCACATAGGATATACCTTGCACATTCAGGCCCCTAGTACTGTAATTGGTTCTGATTGCCATAGCCAAGGGCGATACTGTGAGAATATTTAGTAGAGGGGAGAGGGGCACCCCTTGCAAGTACCCCTTAATAGGGAGTAAGACTGAGACAAATGTCTCTTATTCAGGACTTGCATTCAATGGGCATTATACACAGTGGCAATCCAGGACCTGATCCTCAGGTCCAGGCTAAACCATTCCAAAGTCAAGGCATGAAGTGCCACTTGACCCAGTTGAAGGCCTTCTCCTTATCTAATACAAACAGACCAGGCTGAGCAGCCCCCCCCCCCCCGATTATCACCACATGACATTCAGCTATCACTGGATGTTGCTTTTGGCATGCTTCCCCTTAATGAATTCCCCCTGACCCAGGTGAATAAAGCCCAGCAGGACCCCCTCTAGCTGATCCACCAGAAATCTGGTGGTGAGTTTATCATTTTTATTCAGCAGAGATACAGGCTACACAGCTCTAGAAAGTGGGGTCCTTGCCAGGCTTGGGAATAACTGTGATGGTAGCCAGAGACAGAGAGTCTGGGAGTGCTCATCGCTCCCAGTATTCAAGGAGCATGTCCATAAAGGGGACATCCAGCACCTCCCAGAATTACTTATAAAATTCATTAAGGAGGCTGTCAGGGTCCAGAACTCTACTGGAGAGGGATTTCGCCACATGGTGTAGTTCCGCCAGTGTACAGAAGTGATCCATGTCCTCACAATCTGTCCAGCAAGTTGTAGGAAGGTGACTGTGTCATGGAGAATGTCTAGTATGGGAAGTGACTGGTGTATCACCTCCAGGCTGTACTGCGTCTTAAAACTGCCAGAAGCTGCAGTCAATATCTTTCTGCTCTGTAGGCTGGTCTCCTAAGGCCATTTTAATGTGAAGGATCATCTTAACTGCCTCTTTTTGCTTGAGATGCCATACAGACCGCTAACCTCCATTGACCACACCAAAATAGGAGATGGTATTGGTGTTGCACTCGAAGTGGGCAGAGACAAGCTGGTTTAGTTTTCCCTTGCTCTCACTAAGCTGTTGCAAGAGAGAATGCCATGTGGGCTCTCTGCAAAGACAAAATACAGGCCTCTAATTCACATTCTTGTGTCTCTTCTCACCTATTTGCATGGACAACCTCTGAGATTGCTATGCCCTGAGCGAAGGCCTTCACGGCCTTGCATCTGATGGAGCTGGGTGTATCACCCTGCCTGTTTAGAAAAAATTCAGTTAGCACATTGGCCATGGCAGCTCTAGCATAGGGGTCCACCAGGAGTCTGTGGTCCAGGTGCCATTGCTTAGCTGGGGGGAAATAGTTGCCCCCTTAGGGATGCCAGCAGGGAAGCATGAGCAGAGTGGAGGACTGGACCATATTCAGCCTTCTTCAGCCTATGTAAGAGGGAAAAGGAGATCAAGATAGGTTAATGTATGTGTAGGATTTGTGGGTGTGGAAATAGAAAGAATATTCCTATCCATGGGGTGAATATATCTCCATTCATCTATAAGGGGTCATTTGGATGACATCCTCCTAATGACTTGAAAGCTCCCCAGTGGGGGGTGAGACGGCAGGGCTGAGTGGTCCAGCACAGGGTCCAAAGGAGTGTTAACTTCTCCCACCACAGTCATCTGGCCAGGAAAGTCTACCACCGTGGGGCCAGTTAATGAAAAAATCTGGATGGTCAAAACTAGGTTCATACACTGCTGCCAAGGTCAGTGACTCCTCCCACCCCACACCTTAAGGGCACACACTATATATCTGCCATGGGGAACAGCTAGATTGTGAGCCAAAGAGTGTGTGACACCAGGGCCACTCTTCTAGCCCGAGACATACAATAGACCCTGTATAGGGCCACCCCTTCCCGAGTGCTCCAGTCGAAGAGATTCTCTGTCCATCATATGGGTCTGTTGCATGAGGGAGATATCTCCCCTCATTTTTTAGTGCAAGACCAGACCTTTTTCTATTTGACTCCAGTTCTCAGCACATTAGTATTACAACTCAGGACTTTCAAATCACTTGCTGTCATCACCAGTTATAGGAATGGTCTCTACACCCCCCAGCTCCCCCCGTGCACTTGTAGGATCTGATCCTTCCCCAATTTTTAAAGCAGCATAACAATAACATATTATATGGAAAACAATAGAACAATAAGTCAAGAAACAATCTCCCACCCTACCAATCCCCCCAGGTTGTCCCCTAGTCAAAACATTCCCTCCAACCTGCCCCTCAACCCCTTCCCTAAGTGAATCAACATATTTTTGGAAAAAGAACGTAAGTTACCCTCTCCTAAACACAAAGTGGGTACCAGGTTTGCATAACCCCCCCCACACACAGAGCAACAAGCTCTGAAATCACTGTATGAGCAACTAGCTCATCAAAAATTAAAATAAGAACTCTTACCACCCACCCACCCCTTGTGGAGTGAGCCAATCTGGAATTCACTCTTGACCAGTGAGATCTCCAGGTGAAGGCTACTCCATCCAATGGCTTTATGAAAATTGAGAGCTGCTGGGACGCCAGTATTAGGCCTAGTAGCAGCTATACAGGAAACAGAACAGGCCTCAGCTACTAGACACGCTACAAACAATAAATGAGTATACCAGGAGGTTTGGGTGCAGACCACAGGCCTTCAAGTCAGGCCATGCTACCATTGGCCAGAAACCTACCTCTCACAGTGCCTTTGGAAAAATGCAGATCACAGGTTGCATGTAATTGCATGTAATTGCTCAAACAGTTAAGGCTGACAAGGCAGGCCACATTAGGGGAGCTGTCTTTGCATCGCAAGGATAAAATATCTCAAAACCTTAAATCTTAGGACCATACATACAGGATATAGTACTCCTAAGCTTCTAGTCCAATGTTCACTCATTAATAATGAGTCTCAACAGCTGTGTCTGACACAGACTCACAACAGGTTAGTCATAATGTCCAAACGGCAAAAAATCTGAGTTCAAAGAAATGAAACCGTCAATGGCATACTGCAATGGTTCCAGTCCTGTGGCCAGGCTAGGGGCAGGGGGCCCCAGGGACCAATGTCCTGGGCTCAAGGAAGTGACAACTGCATCAGGTCACATGGTAGGTTGTGGGCAGGCCTGGGCCACCATTATCACCATGGAGGCCCTTATCAACTAAAATGGTCTCTATATAGGCACAGAGTCTCACCAAGCCAGTCTTCGATGGTTTTCAGTTCACAGTCAGGCAGATCCAGTGATAACAGACCCCCCCCGGCACCACTTACAGTAGTAGTCATAGAAAAGCTGATCAGCACTAAGGTAATGCTGTGGTATGCTGTGGCATAACCACAATACAGCCAATATGTACTTGCCAGTAGTTGGTAGCTTGTGCAGGCCTCTCAAGCCATGGCTCCTGTTCTGCGTGCGCCTGAGCGTTCCTCCATGGCAGTGGTCTCAGCATCCAGAAAAGCAGCCACAATCTTCGGATTGGTAAATGTTTGAGGAGGCAGACCCTAGTGGTGAGTTATCAGGTAGGAATGGTACACATGGGAAAATGGCCATTTTTGCTCATGGATTCTCTTTGTCACAGCATTAAATTCCTGGCGCTGAGTTTGTAGCCTGCTACTGTAGTCAGGGAAGACGCTCATGATTTGGTTGTTTACTTTTATCTAACCCTTTTGCCTGGCAGCTTGAGTACAGTTTGGTGGTCAGAATTTCTTAGGAATTTTATAAATGTATTTAGGCCATTCCAATGGATTTTTGTTGTCCCATCTCCAACACACCACCTCTCTTTTACATTAGAAGCTAGGTGCTCGCTACTATGTTTGACATTTCTTTTTTTCAATATTCTTTATTTTTGTCATTTTTCAGCATAGCAGCAAGGATGCAATATACACAATGACATATGATAAAGACATTAATCGATACTGTTACATAAATATAGTAACTTGGGAATGACAAATCTTGTGACTGCAATAAATACATTTCATAGATCAGAAAGTGCTTTCAGGTAAATTATCCATCATTCTATAGTGCTCAGGGAACAAAGGATATATCTATGTATGCAATAAGGCACAAAGGGGTGTGTGTAAACCATAGTTTACAGCATGGCCAGGGGCGTAGTAAGGCATGAGGCCAACGACTGAGTGACTTCAGCTGCCGGCCGTGCTGTAAAATATTGTTTACACACACCCCTGAGTGCCTTATTGCACTTATAAAATTGATTCCTCTTTTTTTTTTTTTTACTTTTGACTATTGGGAAAAGCATGTTTACATGTAGAAAAATAGATTTACTTTGTACATTTGTGATAAAATAATCCTTCCGCCCACTGCAAGTGATGTCATTGATGATGTCATTACATTAGTGCCTACTTTCTTCTTCCTGTTTTTTTTCTGTTTTTGTCCACATTCAAGATATAGAATGTTTATCATGGAATGTTTACCACAGAATACATGGATTCAAAATTCTGCTCAGTTCCACTGGCAGAATGTTTCTCTCCCAACACACTGTACACACAGACAACACAGGCCTTTGTTACAGCCAGAGATTCATTTATAATAACTGGCTATGGTCAATATCAACTCATTTTCAGGCTTGTTCAAAAGTCGTATCAACTCGCAGGTTGATACGAAAAACCTCGTATCAACCCGCAAGTTGATACGACTTCTACATCCTCGCGCCGAGAATCATAAAAAAATCAGCTTACAGGCAGCGCGAGACACTTCTATAACGGCAAAAACACAAAGGCAGTTCGTCCATCAAAAAACAGCACAAACAAACCAGGGAGACTCCCCATCTAAAGAGATGGGACAATGAAACTATTGTAAAAGCATAAAATCCACAGCTAACATCGTAAACTGCAATCACAAACCAAAAAAATGTTTCTCTGAAACTCATACTTTCACTGCTATCCCTTTCTCTATTCCCAGGTTGGACGACCTTTCACCTCGGATCTAAGGAAGCAAAGCTCTAGGATTTCTACAAGTCACAAGTTATTTTTAGTTAAAAAAATGTAGTTCACTGAAGAATAGTACATTAATTTGTTAAAAACAGTAAGTTGTCTCCTGCTGATCTTATCGGTCGATTTGTATTTCCCAGTCTAATGAACTTTGCCCTTTGCCCTTGTACTGAAACTATCCCGAGACATCTGGTAGATGCAACCTCGAAACGAAGATTAAAAAAAGTACCGAATTTACATGTAATTGCATTCTGTTCACTTCTCTCTTAGTAAAATATGTACTGAAATAATAAACGCTGCATATGGAGATATGTGAGAGGTGTTTGTTTTATGGAGTGATGCGAGAGGTTTTTCTTTTCTTTAGCACGTCATTTGAACATACCTGATATTGACCATAGACTGTTATTATATAAAATAAAGCACATGGAGGGTGGGTAACATGGAGTTTTTACATTATTACTCGATGTGTGATAATATAAAAACCTCTCGAGCTACGCTCTCAAGGTTTTTATATTATCACACATCTTGGGTGTGTTAAAAAACTCCATATCAACCACCTGCATATGCATTATTCTATATATCTCACTGTTGGGGCAAGAAGAAGAGAGTTCCCTGATAAGCAGTTAAAGATAGAAGGGAGATTTTTGATTCTCAGCAAAGAAACAGTTGTGGAAACTATAAACAATACTTATAATGATGATTTCCTAAGGTTAACAGCATTCTACCATACATTATATAGGGGATAATGTATGGTCTTCTATTAGTAACTGGTCTGTTAATCTTTGAGAGATTGACAGGCGACTGAGTAAACCTCGAGAGCCAAGCTTCTATAGTTTATGTCGCCATGGTAACTGAGACGGTTAACAGTAAATCGTTGTGTCGATAGAAGGACCATACATTGTTTTTATAGTGTATGGTCCCAAGAAAAAGGGAAATCAGCTCCTCATTTTTCAAAACGGAGTCACCACCGTGGCTCGCTCGGTCCTTCCCTTACTGCTGTGTGCATCCGTTGGTTCCTCGAGTGTAGAAAAAGGTGCACACATGCACAGACTGATCCTCGTTGTTAACCTATCAATGTGATGTAGCATCGCTAGGTTAACAACATTACTACATCACATCGATGGTATAACAACCTTAGGAAATGATGATTTCCTAAGGTTAACAGCGTTCTACTATACATTATAATTTGTTTATGCACGTAAGGAGAGTGTGATAATCAGGGAAACAGTATTTAATTCATTTGTTTTATTTTTTTATTTAAGGTAGTTTTATTTTTAGGGCACAGTCAAAGTTTTTTTACAGTGTAAAGGTAGCAGCCATGTTTGTGGTGGAATATGAGTTCTGGCTGTAGGGAGCTAACTGAAATGACTGTGTTCCAAATGCCCATTGATCTGTGTTGCAGACTCTTTACTGCTGAGCAGTCCTTTTTTTATCCATGTGTAAACCATATTTTACACATAAATAAGAGCCAATCTGATTACATGATTTTACCCTGACATTTTATAAAGGGGTACTATAGAACACCCAAGGCATCCAAGCCAGTTCAAATTGTTTAGTTCTACCAGTTCTTTTGGCAATCACCCCTTCTAAGTAGTCAATTTCAGACACCACCTTATGCCACATGTCCAATGTAGGGGCAGTACTGGTATGCCAAAGAAGAGTTATTACTTTTTTTGTCTCAGCCAGATACAAGTATAATTTACTTTTACTAGGAGGAACAGAATCATCTTCACTTACATATAGCAGCACCAGCTATGAAGAAAGTGTACAGTCATTTCCCATTAAGTGTCGTAAACTAGATTCAATTTCTCACCAGTACTGGGCTATCATTGGACAGGTATAGAAGACATGAGACATATTAGCTAAAGACTCCCCACAGTCCCTCCAACATATGCTATAGCTGGTTGGCAGAAACATAACTAATTTGTCAGGTGTATTAAAGAATCAAAGCTTGCATTTCCATATAAATTCAACCCAGTGTGGGGCTTGAGAAATTTTCATGGAGGGTAGAATTGGTTCCAACCACTTCTCACAAGTCAGGTGTGTTTGTAACTCTATGTTCCAGGCCTGTAATACATCTCTTGTGGATTCTTGCCAATGTTCCCTCAGGGCCTTATAAATAAAACCTAGCCAGTGTTTGTTTTCCCGGCCTTGAATGGCCTCTACCAAAAGGCCCATCAGAGGGGGTACGGGGTTCAGAAGAGCATTCCAGTGTGTTTTTTCTGACCCAGGAATGTTCTTATCTGTAAATATCTACAGTGATGGGAATTGGGGAGAGGGAAAGCAGTTTGCAAAGAGGCAAAGGGTAGCACTCCCTGAGTGTCCAGAAATTGGTATATCATTGACAGCCCCCAAGTATGCCATTCATTAAAAGCACGATCCATCTGTGTGGGGATAAAATCTCTCTCACTAACTAGTAATCAAAACTAATAAAAGGTTTCCTCTAATTGTGGAAGGGCCCATATCTCATACCAGGTTTTTAAGGTGTTATGTGTTCCAACGGTAACATTTCTGAACTGTGGGGGAGAAACAAGGGGGCAAACACTATGGGAAGGATATTAAATAAGTCATTTAATACAAACTCAAGAGGTTTCCAGGTTGGATTTAACCATCCACTAAGCCAAGTCACAACTGTTTTGCAGGTTACTGCCCTGTGATAATCTTTCAAATTTGGGAGACTAAGGCCTTTGTCTATTGCTAGTTGTAGTAGTGACCAACAAACCCCTGGTTGTTTTCCAGCCCATACAAATCTGGACAGCATTCTATTCCAAGACACAAAATAAAACTGGGGAGGAGTTAAAGGTAGACTCTGGAAAAATATAGTATCTTAGGGAAACTATCATGGAATAGCATGTATACTCTAGCATTAAAGACAAAATAAATGAGACTATGTTCCCTTAAAGATTCAATTTCGAGGACAGTGGTTCTAAATTAAAGAGATCCAGGTATTCTAATTTGTTAGGAATATTCACCCCCAGATACCTTATCTTGTTATTTCTCCAACTGGCAGGGAAAAGTTTTTAATTCTTGGGTAGGTACAAAATTTAAGGTCAATATCCCAGTTTTCTCTTTATTTATTTGATAGCCGGATATAACAGAGAAAACATTAATCATCTCCAGTGTTGCTGGAATAGAGGTTTCTGGATTCAATAATGTCAAGAATATATTATCAGCATATAAAGAAATAGTGAAACTTCTCCCACCAAGTGGTATTCCTTGAATCAATGGATGTTGTTGGATAAATTCGGCTAAAGGCTCTATGTAGTACCATGTTTGACATTTCTTAACTCCTGAGGCCAGAACCCATATTGCACTGGAAAACCTAGTCCCATCATTAGATTATAAATCGGTTGTAAATAATGCTGCCAGTAAATTCACACTACAGCAAAAACACATCCTATACTACAAAATATATAAATTTGCCTTAGGTTGCAAGTCTAATGTTTGCTACAGTACAGCTCCCAAATCCCTTAATTGGATTCCCCCGACATCATATCCAATCTAGCTATTGCAACACTGGTAAAGAAAATATGCATACTGGGATACCTGCCTACCTGAATAGCCAAATCTCTCTCATCAACTTTTTGCAACCAAAAACAACATAACATTACCTGAGTTTCGCACAAATATGGGCCAGCGCTGTTTTAGTTACCATGCAGCTTCAGTTTGGAACTCCCTACCTCCTGCTGTCAAAACATCTTCCTCTCCCTATGCCTTTGCCAAGCTCCTAAAGACACACTACTCCAAAGACTATAAGCATTATCCCTGAATTCGGGGACCAAACATGTCTGGCCTCTCTCCAGGTCCTGTCTAAACCCAGGGTGCCTCCTGCATCTAACCACTTCTATCCTACTCACCTCCAATGAGCCTACAGTGCCCCACTACAGCAGTTCAGTATGGTGCCTCCTAATACCGACCTCCCAACAGTGTCATGCTGTCGTGGTTGATATCGGGAGGTCGGTGAAAGGCTGAAGGTCAAGCAGCTGGGACACATCATAGCCAGTCCGAGCTTGCCCCAGACCTTTGCACATCCGAGAAAGCTGGCCTCCTTGCCTGTAATAATTCCCCAGGCACACTACTTATGTTTACTAAAACTGCTTTCCACTCACACCCACACACACAAACTAATACACCAGAAGCCTAATAACTCACTGCCACACATCACATACCACACACAACCAACTATACAGTTAAAATCCTTCCCCCTCCCCCTACAAAAGAGTAAGCCCCCCACCCACAACCCACTTTAAAACAAATATTTTAACAGAAATCCTGTTCACAGGAGATAGAGTACAACAAGATTTAAAAATGTTCCTTATTAAGAGTAAAGTCCAGTGGCTTGTAATACCAGCACTGGCAGGATCAGTGATCTCCTGTTCCAGAACAGTCAAGTTCTCAGGACAGAGCCCAACTGTTCGCTCTCACCGAACTGCATCTGACTTAGTGCTGGGAGCCACCGCAGAGTTATGTGCTCTCAAAATAAGGAGAAACCTTGCTGGCTAATAGTTCTTTGTAAAGGGACTGATTTCGGGAGGATTAGAGAAGATAAAGGGACAGGTCTGGCAGGACTCTCACTCCAGCCAGGCTCAGAGCCCACTCCAAATCACAGTCAAGAAAATGTAGAACATAGGAACATATGAAAATGCCAGCAGAAACAGGCCTCACATGGTCTATCGGGTCTGCTCAAGCACGCAGCTAACACCTTATAATGCTGTTGCCCCTCCTTTCCCCCCATCCTATTTATTTAAACAGAATTGGAATTACAATCCTTTGAGTCAGAAACTCATTTTCAAAGGCTCCACATCAGAGGGGTGCATAGATTTACATACAATACATTGTGCAAATACATAGTTGACACAAAACTAAAACTAAGACAGGCTTAAAGTAGGCTAACATTATATACATATATGGTAGTTGCATAGACAGTAATTGCAGAGGAATAAGGCCTCATTGTTGGTAGGAAGAAGCACATGATTTAGTTGGGCACAGTCTTAGGGAGACACAGTAGCAGGACAGAGGTCCATTGTGGGGGGGTCTAGGGGCACTTGCAGGAGCAGGATGAGAGGAGGTGGTCATGGGGCAGGGATTTGAAGTGCCCTAGTTTGGGTTCCTGGGTGACAGGAAGAGGGAGGGTGTTGAACCAGACAGGGGCTCTATAGGTGAAGGAGCGCTGGCTCAGAGATGTTTTGGGGCAAGGCACTAGTAGGGTAGTTTTGAGTGAGCTACGAGTGGCCACTGTGAGGGGGGCTGGTTGTACGAGATGTGAAATTCTGGGAGCCGTTAGGCCCATACCAGTTTTTCTGGCCAGTAGGCAGAAGTGGTATTTTAGCCTGTCTTCAAAGTTTAGCCACATAGCTTGGCTGAAGAGTGCGCACGTGTGGGTTGTTTTAGGGCTTCCAGTGGCTAGGCGGCAGGCCTTGTTTAAGGAGACTCAGACTCTGTGAAGTGCAGTGTTGTCAGCGGCTCCATAAATCAGGATATCATAATCTATTAGGGACAGAACTGAGGAAGAAATAGCAAAAAGTAGGGCTTTGGGGGAGGAGGCAGTCCCAATGCTGGTAAAGCATGCCAAGACAGGAGTTAACGGATGTACAGAGGAGATGGTTGTGGTCACGGAAGGTAAAAGCAGAATCTAAGGTAACACCCAGGTACTTAAAGGTGTTAATTTGTTCAAGAGGGAGGGAAAGAGAGGTATGTAAGTGGAGTGGGAAATCTTTGTGTCTGTTCTGGTGGTGGGAAAACAGCATCACCTTGGTCTTTTTTTGATTCAGAACAAGTTTATGCTTGATAAACCATGATTCGGCTTCATTGAAGGTGTGCTGGAGGGAGGGTTCAAGGGAGGCAGGATTAGTGTGAGATGTGTAGAGGACCGCATCATCCACATAAAGGAGGATATTATTGGAGTAGCCATTTGGAAGGGAGTCATGATAAAGGATAAACAGAAGGGATCCTAAGATGGATCCCTGTGGGATACCGGAGTGAACTGGGAGGGGATTGGACCAGGTATTGACAATTTTAACCTGTTGAGTGTGGTTGGATAGATAGTCAGAGAACCAGGCCACAGCATCCTGGGAGATGCCAAAGTGCAGGAGAGAAGAGATGAGGAGGGTGTGGTTGACAGTATCAAAGACCTTGGATAAGTCTAGGAAGACAATGCCAGCCAGCCTGCCACTGTCAAGAGCAGGATGGATGTAGTTGAAGAACTCCAGCAGGGCGGTGGAAGTACTGTGGCCTTGATGGAAGCCATGCTGTTCATTGGAAAGAAGATTATATTTTGAGAGATAGTCCATGAGTTGGACCAAGACGACATGTTCCAGGGCTTTGGAGATGGGGGGGGGATGGAAATTGGGTGGAAGTTGCTTGGGGAGAAATGGTCACCACCTTTGTGGATCAGGGTGATAACAGCTGTCTTCCATAGGGAAGGGAATTTGCCCTGGCAGAGGGAGCAGTTTAGGAGGCTGGTGAATGGGGGAGAGACCCTTATCCAGAACAAGGCATAGGAGGCAAAGATCAAGGGTGTCATTGTTAAACCAAGCAGTGGCCAAAGCTTTAATGAGGTAGGGTTTGGTCTCCAGGGGGGGTTATGTGTACGGAAGCTAAAGGTGGGATGATGATGTTGGAAGTGGGAAGGGGTGACAGGGTCAAAGAAATCTGGGGGAAGAACTGAGGTTAGGTCAAAGAAGGAGTTGTTTAGGGTGTCTGCAACAAGATGTTGGTCTGTGGAGATGGAACCATTGACAAAAAATTGGGTGGGAGGTGGTTTTGTAATTGAGGGATTTCATGTTCTCCCAGAACTTGTGACCAGAGCCCCAGGAGGAGGAGGTGAGAGCAGTTCTGAAATACTCCGCTTTGGCTTTGCAGATGGGCAATATGCAGCTATTGTGGGCGGCCTGATAGAGCTGTCTATCCACAGCTTTACCGGAGTCTCGGAATTTCTTCCACAGATTATCTCTTTAACGCATCTGTTCAAGGAGGGCATGTAAGATCCAGAGGGTATGATAGTCTTTTATAATACGTTTGGTGAGGGGGGCAGCTATGTCACAAGCCTCACTGAAAGAGCAGATGAAGTAGATTAGGGCAACATCAAGATCGCAGGCGAGATACAGGGGGGGCCAGTCCCAGTTGGCAAGAAGGGCTTTCAGCAGGTGAAGTTTACCGGGTTTGAGGAGCTGGGTAAGTATGGTCTTAAGTGGTGTTTTTTTCACCATGCAGGACCACATGCAGAGAACAGGAGAGTGATCGCTTAGGGCGTTGGGGAGTATCGTGATGTCAGAGAGTTTGTGGGGTCAACTGGACATAACGAGATCAAGAAGGGTGGCAGTACCATTGTGGGGACTGAGGCGGGTGGGAGAGGTGACAAGTTGGATGATGTCGAGGGCAGCCATTGTGTCTTGATAGGGAGAGGCAGGGGGCGAGAACCAGATTATATTGTGGTCCCCAAGTAATATTTGCTCTGTTTTTGGAGGGAGGTTGGAGAGGTAATCGATGAGTAACTGGAAGGCTGTTTTCAGGCCACAAGGAGGGGATGTAGACAGAGGTGATAATGAACAGGGATCTGAAGGTCCCAGGGGAGACATTTAGTGACAGGTCCTGGTCACCCCCTTCCAGCTGGGGGGAGTGATACCCCGAAAGGGGTGCTGCAGATGGCACAACCGCCACCACATTTGCCAATTCTATCATTGCAGAAAAGAGAGTACCCAGGAATGGAGATGGAGGAGTCTGAGGTAGATTTGGAGAGCCAAGTTTCGACTAGGGCGAGGATGTCAGGCTAGTGCTGTGCCATTCAAACCTAGAGGTCATTGAATTTTTTCAGTAGACTGCATATATTCATGGAAGCAATGCGAACCCCTAGTGTAGGGGTGGGGGCTCTGGGGGGCAACGGGGGACCAGGGTTGGGATGATATTACCAGATATAAGCAGGAGCAAGAACAGGGTTCTAAACAGCAGCTGACATAGGGCTTTTTTCCTGTTTGATGTCATAATGTGGGAGGGGTGGACTGTAGGGGTAGGTAGGGATGGGAAGGAACGTTGGCTTGGGAAGACCAGAAGGAGGGATGGCTAAACAAAGTCACGTGGGGGGATGGGGGTCAAGGAGTGGGCCTGAGGGGGGTGTAGAGGGGGAGGGGAGGCAAGAGTTGAGTGGAAATGAGAGAAAAAAGGGGGGATGACAGGAGTGCACAGGTATTGGGTCAGTGCGGTAGCATGGGGGAGCAAGGTAAGGAAGAGGAGAGTGATGGTGTGAGTGAGGTAGATAGGGGAGCTATGTTGAGCTGGGGGGAGGGTGTGTGGTGAGACAAAGAGAAACCTTTGGGCAGTAGATTGTAGGGCAGCCTGGATAGCGCAGCGGTAGCGTGCCAGACTTCCAAGCAAAAGGTACTTAGTTCGAATCCTGGACGGGGTAGGAGAAAGTCCCTAGACTTTGAGGGGGAAGAGTTACATAGATACATAGACAGTGTCAGCAGATAAGGGCCTATGGCCCACCTACTCTGCCCATTTGAGCTTGTAAGTTCAGTTTGTTTTCCTAGAAGTCTGTTTCCCCTTACCCCTGCCCTCTAGAATTCCTTTATGTCTATCCCATGCATTCTTAAATCCCGTGATTGTTTCAGCCCCCACCACTTCCTCTGGCAGGGTGTTCCACTTGTCCACCACCTGTTCTGTGAAGAAATTCTTTCTCATGTTTCCTCTGAATCGTCCTCCCTCCAACTTCATCCCATGCCCTCTAGTCCTGAAACATCTTTTTCGCTTAAAAATAGTGTTTTCCTGCACCCTGTTCCTCCCTGTAAGATACTTGTATGTCTCTATCATATCCCCTCTCTCCCTCCTCTCCTCCAGGGAGTACATGTTCAGTTCCTGCAACCTGTCTTCATAGGACTTGTGATGCAACCCATGCACCATCTTTGTTGCCCTCCTCTGAACCTTCTCTACCCTGTCTATGTCCTTACGTAGGTATGGTCTCCAGAACTGTACACTGTACTCCAGGTGGGGCCTCACTAGTGTCTTGTATAGCGGAATTATGACCTCCCTTTTCCTGCTGGTGATGCCCCTGCCTATACATCCCAGCATCCTATTTGCTTTACCTGATGCTTTGTCACACTGTTTCCTACCTTGAGGTCATCAGAGATGACAACCCAAGATCCCTTTCCTGCTTGGTGCATGCTATATCCTCACCCCCAACTGATATATTGTGCCAGGTTTTTCTGCCCCATATGCATTATCTTGCACTTCTTTGCATTGAATTTCAACTGCCAAACCCTTGACCATTCTTCAAGTTTCTGCAGGTCCCTTCTCATTCTGTCTACACCCTCTGGTGTGTCTACTCTGTTACAGAGCTTTGTGTCATCAGCTAACAGTGAAATTCTGCCTCTAGATCCTGTACAATGTCACTGATGAAGATGTTGAATAGGACCGTCCCAGCACTGATCCCTGTGGTGCCCCACTGGTTACTCTTCCCTCTGTGGAGTGACAGCCATTTACCACCACCCTCTGTGTCCTGCCACCCAGCCAGTTACCTACCCACCACACTACTGTCCTGCCCACACCCATATTCCCCAGTTTGTGTAATAGTCTTCTATGTGGCACAGTGTCAAGCCTTGCTGAAGTCCAGATAGGCCATGTCCACTGCCCTCCCGATCCACCTCCCTAGTCACCCAGTCAAAAATTCAATGAGGTTGGTCTGACATGACCTCCCCTGGTGAAACCATGCTGCCTTGGGTCCTGTAGTCCATTGACAACCAGATGTTCCACCAATCTCTCCTTCAGTAGTGCTTCCATGATCTTTCCCACTACCGAGGTGAGGCTGACTGGTCTGTAGTTCCCTGCTTCCTCTTTGTTCCCACTTTTGTATAAGGGGACTACATCTGCTGTCCTCCAGTCTTTGGGTACCTCCCCTGTTTCCAGTGATTGGCTGAACAGGATAGCCAGAGGTTCAGCCACCACCTCTCTTAGTTCTTTAAGGACCCTGGGGTGCACCCCATCTGGCCCCATTGCTTTATCAGCTCTTATTACTTCCAGTTCCTTCAGGACCATTTTCTCGTGTAAAGGGACTTGTGTCCATTTCTGCACCATTCTCACCCTTGTACTCCCTTCAGACCCATTACCCCTCTTCCTTAGTAAAGACTGAGCAGAAATACCTGTTCAATATGTCAGCTTTATTGTTGTCATCCTCCACGCGGCTCCCATCCTCCCCCTTCAGTCTCACTATCCCTCCCTTTGTCTTTCTTTTTTCACTTATGTACCTGTAAAAGGTTCTGTCCCCTTTACCCACTGATTTTGCAATGTGTTCTTCTGTCTGAGCTTTGGCATCCCTTACTGACTTCCCTGCCTCCCTTTGTTTCTCCTGGTACTTCTCCCTATCCCCTTCTGCCTGTGTCTTTTTGTATTGCCTGAATGCAGTCTTTTTGGCTTTCACTTTCTTTGCTACCTCTTTGAAAACCATAATGGTCTCCTCTTCCTTTTCCTCTTGCTAACCTGCTTAATGCATAATTCTGTTGTTCTTATAATCCCCATTTTAAATACTGCCCACTGTTCCTCAACCCCTGATTCCTGTCCCATTCCCCTTAATGCCTCTTTCAAGTATCTCCCCATTTTCCCAAAGTCTGCCCCCTAAAATCCAGGATACGTGTTTTTGTGTGGTTTGGTTCTGCTCTTTCTGTGATTTCAACCCACAATGACTGTTGGTCACTGTTACCCAGGTGCTCCCCACTGTCACCCCATCACACTGTCCCTGTTTGTGAGCACAGGTCCAGTATTGCCTTCTGCCGAGTTGGTTCCATGACCAGTTGCTTGAGGAAGGCACCCTGAAGGAGTCCAGGATAAATCTGCTTCTAGTTGATGCTGCTGCTGGGATGCTCCAGTCCACGTCTGGTATATTGAAGTCTCCAACCAGTACTACCTCACCCTTGTCTGCCATCCTTTGGATGGCTAGCATCAACTCTATCTGTTTCTTCCCCTGGGCTGGTGGTCTATAGACCACACCTGTGCGGATGGCTGGCCCCATTTTCCTTTCCAGCTTAACCTACAGTATCTCTCCCCCATTTTGTTCTTCCTGGATCTGTGTGGCCCTTATGTCATTTTTCACATACAGTGCCACTCCTCCTCCCTTCCTGCCTGCTCTGTCTCTTCTGAGTTGAGGGGTCATTAGAGAGAGGGGGTGGCAGGCTAGCAAGAGGTGAGAAAGCAGGGGGTGAGAAGGCAGAACGGTGGTGATAACACTGCCTCCTGGTGGTCATAGTGTATAAATACACCCCTGGAAGGAGGAAGGGAGAACCAGGGAGGGAGAGGAGAGGAGTTGGCTAGTAGACAAGAGTGGAGAAAGGGAGAAGAGATGCTACTACCCTCTAGTGGTGGACTGTGATAACCTGCTAAGGGAAGTTTGGACACAGTCACATGACAGGGGTCAATAAATTCAGACACACCCCTGGGTAGAAGGGTGGCTAGGGCAGACAGAGCAGTTGACGAGAAGTGTAGATGGGCTAACACCCCTACACGAACGCTGGTGCAAGGAAGGGAGCTGAATTACCTTTTTAGTCACATGACAGGGGTCAATAAATTCAGACACACACCTGGGTAGGAGGGTGACTGGGGCAGGCATGGCAGTTGGCACGAAGTGTAGACGAGCTAACACCCCTACACGAATGCTGGTGCAAGGAGGGGAGCTGAATTACCTTTACAGGCTCCACGGTCCAAAATGCAGTCCCCAGAGAGTGAGCTGTGTTGTGTGAATCAGGGGATGGGGTCCTATGGCCTATATGAGGTGGGAGAACAAAGAACAAAATTAATATACAGTGGGAAACAGCAATCTGAAAACCTGCTCCCCAGTGCGCATGCTGGTATGTGCAGCTGAGAGTGGGGGAGCTAGGAAACAGACCAAAAACACAGTGCAACCAGGAACAATGGGGCCAGAAAGCACGCTCGAGGATGCCAACCACGCGGTGGGCCAAATGGCGGATTTGTCCAGGACCAGGCAGGTAAGCAAATGCACAGAGACAACAATGCTGAAACTGAGTTTAACTGTAACTTTCTCACTCCCAAATAGCTAGGTGTAGCAGTCGCTGAGTTGGCTTCACTAATTACTAAAACCAGAATCAGAAATTACAGCTGTACATAGTCTAGTCTGAGACAAAAAAACAATTTAGGATGGATCTGGCTGTCTGGAAAAAATTCAAGCTCACAGGACTGCAATAGCGGTGGTATCTAAACAGTGGCTAATCAGGCTAGAATCACACAGAGTTCAAAAGTAACAAGGGTCTGCCTTAAAGCTCCCCAGCAGAAACCATCCAGAGGTCCTTCAGTGAAAAGCAATTCAGGTCCAGCCAGAAACTATCTGTAGAAGTCGGAGGACAGAAATGAGTAGAAATAACACCCCTACACAAACACTGGTGCAAGGATAGGAGCTGAATTACCTTTACAGGCTCCAAAGTCCAGAACGCTGTCCCCGGAGAGTGAGCTGTGCTGTGTCTCCCATCTCAACCCCTCTTGCAGCTGTCTACCATCTTGCAGGCCACTACCTCACCCGGCAAGGAGTTCCACTTGTCCACCACTCTTTCTGTGAAAAATTTCTTCTCATCTCTCTCTCCTGAACCTATCCCCAATCTCAGTTGGTGTCCTCTTGTGTCCCTCCCCTTTCTCCTCTGGAAAATCCTCTCTATAGTTGCCTTGCCTATTCCCGCCAGGTACTTACAGGTCTCAGTCATATCTCCCCTGTCCCTCCTCTCTTCCAGAGAGTACATATTCATATTCAACTCCCCCAGCCTTTCCTCATATGGCTTGCCCTCCAATCCCTGGATCATCTTAGTAGCTCTACACTGTAGCCCCTCCAACAAATTGAGGTCCTTCTTCAGGAACAGACGCCAGTATTGCATGCAGTACTCCAGGTGGAGCCTGACCAGTGACCAATACAAGGACATGATAACCTCCCTACTTCTGAAGAAGATTGCTCTAGCTATGTACTCCAGCATTTTGTTGGCTTTTGCCACTGCCCTTCTGCACTGAATAGAGTTGTTCATGATCCCTGTTATGATCACTCCTAGGTCCTTCTCTTTTGCGGAGCAATACGATTGAACCCCATTTAAGTGATAATCACTCCCGTGGTTCCGGGCTCTGAAGTGCAGAACCTTGCACTTCTTGGCATTGAACCCCAGCTGCCATTTATCTACCCACTCCTGCAGCTTATTCAGGTCCTTCTGCAACCACTTCCCCCCCTCCGTGTCATCTACCACAGATACCATCTTGGTATCGTCTGCAAACAGATTGATTTTGCTCCGGATCCCATTTGAGATCTCTACACTGAAAATCCTGAACAGTACTGGTCCCAGCACAGATCCCTGTGGTACCCTGCAGTATACCCAACCAACAGTGACTTTTTGACAGTGAGGTCCCCTACAGTGACTACAGCGCCATGCCGCTATAGGGAACCCACTGGAACCTGGCACTATCTTTTGGGGGTCCTGCACCCCCAAATCAGCTCAGACTCGGAGTTGATAATCCTAAGTGGGAGGTGCTGGGGGTGCAGCCCACTGTGTGGGAGGTCTGGGGGGCAAAGCCCCCAAAGAAAACACTTAGTGGCACTGGAAACCAGCAGCCAAATGCAAAATGCGATCAACCTGTCGGTTTCGCAGTCAGGGCATTTGACAAAAATTTTGTTGAACTCCTGTCATGGATCCGTACCCTGCTCATCACTGCTCTTGTTGATTAGAGTTCCCCCACCACCACCCTTTGCTGTTTCCCCCTCAGCTAGTTCCTGATCCACGTCACCCTTTTTGGTCCTGCCCCCACATACTCCAGCTTCCCCCCCAATCTCCCATGCGGCACTGAATCAAAGGCCTTACTGAAGTCCAAGTACAGGACACCCACAGCATGGCCCTTGTCCAGTTCCTGTGTCACCCAGTCACAGAACTCTACTAGGTTTGTCTGGCATGATCTGCCCACGACAAACCTGTGCTGCTGGTCATCCTGGATACCATTTGCCTCCAAGAAACTCACAGACCTCTCCTTTAGGATGGTCTCTATGAGCGTGCCCATGATCGAGGTGAGGCTCACTGGGTTGTAGTTCCCTGGTTCATCCTTTGGCCCACTTTTATGGGTGGGCACCACATGGGACATCCTCCAATCCTGTGTCACACATCCTGTGTCCAGGGAAGTATTAAACAGGTCTGCCAGTAGCCCCGCAAGGACCTCTGCCAGCTCCCTTAGTATTCTAGGGTGAATGCCATTTGGCCCAGGTGCTTTGTCTGCTCTTAATGCCCTCAACCCCTCCAGCACCCTGCCTCTGTAAAACCTACATCTGTTGTCCTCTCCCCCCTTACCCCCCCACTTGCCTGAGGTATTTGTCCCCCTTCTCCTGCTTGAACACAGAACAGAAATACTCATTTAGTGCCTCTGCCTGATCTGCCTCCTTCTCCACCCACCCCACATCTTTCTTCATCCTCACAAGCTGGTCTTTGCTTCTTATTTTCTTGCCTACATAATGAAAGAAGTCATTTTCTCCTCTTTTGATCCCCTGTGCCATTATCAGCTCTCTAGATGGTTTGGACCCCCTGACCAGTCTGGTGACCTCCCTAGACTTTTCCCTGTGTACATCTTTATCTTCTCCCCTTCCAATTTTCCTATACTTCTAAAATGCTACCATCTTGGCTCTCACCCCTTCTCTGACCTCTGGTGACAGCCAGCTGGGTTTCTTTGCCCTACCCTTCTTTGTTTCTTTTACAGGTCTCTGTCGCCTTCGTCAGCCCTCCCCTTATTATATTCCACTTCTGATCTGCTTCCATGTGTTGTTGGATGTCTGCCAGGTGCTTGCTCAGAATTTCCCCCATCATCCTAAAGTCCATCCCCCTAAACTCAAACCACCCTTGTACCTGTGCCCCCTGTGTCCCTCCCCATGTTTAGCGTGAACCACATCGAGTAGTGGTCACCCCCACCAAGCTGTTCCCCCACTTCTAGGTTCCTTGCAACTTCCCCATTATCCAGCACAAGGTCAAAGTCCTTTCCAGCTGTGTCAGCCCCTGTACCAGCTGTGTCAAGAAGCTGTCCTGAAAAGCTTCCACAGGACCCTCTTTCTTGCACTCATGGTGGCAGGTGTGCTCCAATCCACCCCGGTAGGTTGAAATCCCCCACCATCACCGCGCTTCCCTTCCTGCTTACCCTTCAAATTTATTCTGCCAGTTCCTGATCTAGGTCACAACCCTGAGATCAAATCAAGTCAATCTTCATCTGTAAAAAGCACCTTTCTCATAACCAAGGCGCTTGTACACATATAAAACAACATAATAAATAATCATGACAAATCAATTAAATTAATAAGATCCAACAATCTAAAACTCGATAAATTACAGTGACAGCCTAAACATCTGGGTATGCCAGACAAAATAAATAAGCTTTAAGTACAGCTTGAGATGGTGGCCTGTACACTACCCCCATCCTCAGTGTCCTCTTTCTCGCATCCTGGAACTGCATCTACAGAGCTTTTATCCTCCCCTTCTTCCCTTCCTCCTTATGCACTTAATCCACTCCCTCACATAGATCACCACCCCTCCCCATTCACATTGGCCCTATCCTTTCTGAATATCCTGTACCCTGGGATCATCATATCCCAATCCTGGTACTGGGTGGCTCATGTTTCTGTGATGGCTGCTATATCCACCAATTCCACCGCCAAGACAGCCTGTAACTCCACAGTTCTGTACCTTAGGCTTCTTGCATTCAGTGAGACCGCCTTCCAGCCTGTTGTCTCCCCAACCTTACCATTTCTCTCCCCCACTTTGGTCCTCTCTGTGCCCCCTCCTCTCTGCTTTTACCTCTAACTAGAGGGTTGAGCACCCTATCCTCCCCTTTCTGGAGATTGTTTCTAACAATGTTTCCCTCACTACCCCCTCTTCCTAGTTTAAATCCACCCTTGTTGAAATATACCCCTTCAATCCCTGTTTGAGTACACTCTTCCCTGCTTTTTTTAAATGTATCCTATCCCCTGCATATAGGTTGCTGTTGTCCCAGGTTCTGCCCCAGTCTGACACCAGTCCTTATTTCCTGGCTCAGCACCAGTCCTACAGCCACCCACTGAACTCCTCTATTCTTTTTTTTTTTCTCCCTGTACTTGCACATGATACCGGTAGTATCTCAGAGAATGCCACCGATACTCCCACCTCCTCACACTGCCTACCCAATTCCTTGAACCTCCCCTTTACCACCTCCACTGTTTCCCCAGACAAGTCGTTTGTTTCCACATGCACCACCACATGTGGTTTCATCCTCCCTCTGCTTTTGCACTTCAGAAGTGCCTGCCCTGCCCTGCCTGCAGTCAACCATGGAACTGCCATGACCCAAATATGACTGTGCTTTCCCCCCTTCCTTCCTATCTGATCCCCTTCAATATGGAGTCCCTCAGCACCAACACCTCACCCATCATTCTGATCCTGAACCCACATTCCACTGTGATCCCTGTCCACTTCCCCAGAACCCCGCTACCTCCCTCCTTACATCCCTCATCTGCACCTTTCATGTTCTTTGCATCATTCCACCCTGCTGCCTCCACTCCTGTTACTGCCTCTCCTTCCTCCTCTACCCTACCTTTCCTCTCCCATCTCTGTTTCCCATTGTAAATCCTGCCTCTTGTACCTTCCCTATCCCTCTTCCTTCTCCTCTCTCCTGCTCCGATACCTCCTTTCCTCTGCCAACACTGCAAACATATTGCCTGATAACTCTGCAATGGTGCCCATCAACTCCTTCCTCCTTCCCTGATCCCTCCCTCCTACCACTGCATCTCCACCCACCTCCCCCCATCCTCCTCATATCCCCATCTTTAGCTCTGCCGTTCCCTCTCTGCATCGTCCCGACCCTCCTTAGAGGGGTCACTCCTGCCTCAGCTCCCACTCCCTCACTCTCCTTAGTTCCCTCCATAAAACCATTAATTTATCCTCCAATTTCCTTAGCCTGTAGCAAACTGGACAGCCTCCCAGTTTCCATAATAAATTCATCCAAACAGCTGCCCCACATCCATTGCAACTTACTATTCCTCCCTGTGCTTGCCGCCCTCCCTCCCTCCATGGCACCCATCATTCCACCCTCTATTCTGCAGCTTCAACCTACCCTTATCCATAGCTGTCTGCTTCCACCATCCCTTGCGTTCCCCCCAATGCAGCCTTTTGCACCTACAGTAGTCCCTATTATTTGTGTTCGACTTAAGTGTATCCCCACACCTGTCCCCCAGTCCTTACTCTCGTACTTATATGCTCTATTACTAGTCTGATATCAGTCCTTTAACCCCTTGGTCCTAATTTGAAGGCCTTTACTCAGTAACACATTAATACAATCCCCTCAGTGTACTACATTAATACAGTAACACATTAGTACAATTCCCTCAGTGTATTACAGCTCTTATGAACCCTAAATAAGTATCACAGCCCCGGGTATGCTAGATCTGTAGCTTAGTAATACTTTATCACCTTAGAATATATAAAATCTAAATATGATATCACATAACATTGCATAGGGTTGCCACCTTTGGATGAGGCAAAAACCGGATCATAAGCTCCGCCCCTAGCCCCACCCCTTTTCATGACTCGTCATGCATTGCTCCTCCTAGAAAGCCATTTGTTATATCAATAAAAGACAACACTTAAAGCAGCAGTTCAACATTTATCTTAAGATACTGTACCTATTAAAGGAAAACTACACCCAAAACTTGAAAAAATATATGCTGTGCAGAGTGTTTTAATTTGTATGCGAAGTTCTAGTGTTTCCTTCCCTCTGACTGGTATTAGGAGTTTTTCCTAAATTAGCCTGCTAGCTTTAGGGTAGTTTTACGACCCCTGGATATCTCCATATCAAATAGGTTTATTGCATTTCTTTGTCCTACAATGCACCTTGTTTCATGTAAAGGTGATATAGCAGAGCCCATAAATCCAGCAGAAAGGATTGCATTACAATCAGTTCACAACAATAGAGATGGCTATATTTTAAAAACTGTAGAATTCAGCTTGGTGACCACCCTCACCCTAAAGGTTTTACTGTCCTGAAAAACTTTGCTGCTGGTAATTTTGGTGCAGCTTGTAAAGCTTCCAAGATATTTAGTTTGTTTGGCATGTGTGTGCTGAATGTTGGGTCTCTCTTACATCTCAGTCACATGAGACAAGATGCACTGTGGGAACAAGAAATACAATTACACTATCAGGTATGAAGATCCCCAGGGGTTGTAAAACTAGCATAAAGCTAGCAGGCTAATTTGGGAAAAACTCCTAATACCAGTCAGAGGGAAGGAAACACTAGAACTTCACATACAATTAAAACATTCTGCACAACATATATTTTTTAAAGTTTTGGGTGTAGTTTTCCTTTAAAGTTACTTTCCTAGATTCTTCCTAGTTATTTACTTATGTATTTATTTATTGACATTGGTTTACCAGATAAACTTACAGAGATAAAATAAATCTCATTTACAGATATGATCTGGGGGAGGACAAGGGAAATACTGTAAATGGCATACAACAGTGCACATGGTATATCATAGTACAAAATAAAAAAGTTTGTTTTCTATAATGTGTTCTTTATATATTTTTGTGGCTCAATTTCTTTTTCATGTCCACAGTACTATTTCAAAGCCAGACAAGTGACCATACTTTTTTCTGGAGGAAAAAATAATTTTAAATATCTAAAATGCTTAAATTCTGTTAGAGATGAAAATGTTTATCAACAAACGAAAGTGTAAGACAACTGGCTGCGTTGCTGTTACAAATGGTGGGGCAGCTTTGCTGCTATGCCACTTTAAGATGCAGTAGAAGAAATTAGGTTAAGTAAGTGCTAATGGTGTTAATGGCCATACTTTACACCTCCCAGGCTGACTGCTTTCACAAACAAAAGGCTATATTGACAGCAGAACTTGTTTGTAAGCTGGACATGTAACTGAAACATGAATGAGATGACACAATCTATTTCAGAAGTATGTGAGCAGTCAAAATGGCTCAAAAACTGACCAGCACAGAGCAAAACCGGATTACCTGATAGGGACCCTGAAAACCTGATCACCAGGTAAAAAACCTGACAGGTGGCAACCCTACATAACAAGGCTAGTTTTCATATTGTAACAATCCTTGTGAGACACCCTGTGGGCTTGGTAAACCTTTTTATCTCCACCCACTTACACCCCGTGTCTGAACTTTTACCACCTGACTATTAGCTTTAAGATTTAGTTCACAGGGGCAGTGTGCATCTCCCCAAACTCCTCCCTCACAGCCTTCAAGCCCAACCCCCAGTGGCTTTTCAGTATTTAAGAAAGCCTGCAACACAGAGTGGGTGAGAGGGCTTTACCACTGCCAACAATTGTTCCCATACCAGCACATAAGCCACCAATAGTTACAATATCACAGCTCAAGTAACAGTTGTAACTCAAAGTACTAATTTGAACAGTTGTAACTCACCGCATTGATTTAAAGTACAAACTATTTAAATATTACAGTTCAAACAGAAGATAAACAGAACCACTTTCCTAGACACACCTCCCTCTTCTGCCTCTAGGTGAGTAATGAAAGAAGGGATAGTTTCTGTAATTACCCCCCCCCCCAACCAGGCAAACAGCACAGATTTAAATTTCACTGTAAATATCACTGCCAACAACTGTTCCCACAACCAGCACACAAGCCACCAACAATTACAATATCACAGCTCAAGTAACAGTTGTAACTCAAAGTACTAATTTAAACAGTTGTAATTCACCACATTGATTTAAAGTACAAACTATTCAAATAACACAGTTAAGACAGAAGAGAAACAGAACCACTTTCTTGACCACATCTCCCTCTTCTGTTCCCAGGTGAAGAAGGCCAACACTCACTGAGCCGAGGTCCAAGGAACTAACCAGGCACTCCTCTCACTAGCACCCAGAGTTCCCATAGCAGGTCCAAGGTCTAGGCCAAAGATAGGAACATCCAAACAAGAACCTTTCACCAGGTCTTGGCACAACAGTTCCTCCTTAATACTATAGACTAGCTAGATGCCCTGAATGCAGGTCCAGTCATGAACAGGCTCCTCTGGAATATGGAAACCTTCACTGCATTATGCGGGTTTCCAACAGCAGTGGGCAAACAGGAAAAATCCCTGATACTCGCCCACAGTCCTCAGTTGGATGTTGAGGTGGATCCTGGAAGTTCTGCAATGAAAACTGGACCACTCAGCAGCACTGGCCAGTGGCAGAAGATAAACAAGTTTCCAAGAAAACAGTTTAGCCAGTCTCGGTCTGGATTCTCAAAAACACTCCCAATATCCCAATGGTTACTGCAGATCAGCTCTTCACCTTCTCTTCTTCAAAAATGTCCCAGAACTGGTAAGACACTCCATTTCCCTTGTGCTTAAAACAAAAAAAAAACCGGGCTCCTAATGTCTAAATGACTGCCAGGTCCCTCACTATCCCTTTAGCCCCATTCCTCATGCCTGCCTCTAAAAGTTAAAATGTGTCTGACTCTGGACAGAAACTGTCTCAGTAGCCAATGAACAACTCCAAATTCACTATCTTGTGTATAAAGTGAAAAGAAAAGCGAAATTGAAAGGACTAAGGAAGAATAATCCGGGCTATATTCAGAGACCCTGTAGACTGCAACCTAGCATGGCTACCATCTTGCTTCCTTGCTTTATGTCTCAACTCCTTCCTCCTTCCCTGATACCTCCATCCTCCTACTGCTTCTCCACCCACCTCCCACCAGTCCTCCTTATATCCCCATCTTTAGCTCTGCCATTCTCTCTCTGCATCTCCCTGACTCTCCTCAATAAAATTAAACCATTGCTTGAGATCTGCCTACTGCCTTATTTTTTACAGTGACCCATTTCATGGGAAATCATTGAGTGCTGAGAATTTTATTTCCTGCTTACCAGTACTGTTTATGTCAAAAATCTTGGTGACTTATGGTGGCCTGGCATAATTCTTGGTGAAGTTCAGATGCAGTCCTTTAATTAGTGCTGGGTGAAATTCGCAAAATTGACTTTGTGGAGTAATCCACGGAATTTCACCCATTTTGCAGCGTGAGATGTGAAATTTCATCTGTCGGAGTGATGAAATTTCACCTGCGGAATGGCAAAATTTCACCTTCCACAGTGAAATTTCACCTTCCATGGCGAAATTCCACCTTCAGTGGTGAAATTTTGCCAGCAGAAGGCAGAATTTTGCCCACAGAAGGCAAAATTTCACTTAGGTGAAATTCCACCTCATGCAGGAAAATGTAGCGAATTATTCCATCAGGCGAATTTGGTCACTTCACTGGCACTTCTCGCGAAATTTAATTTGCTGCATCTCTAGCTGCAATAGCCATGACTCAGTATTAAATTTTGTTGTATAGCAGTAGCATCAGCTGAAATTGTACAGGGAAATTGTTAGCAGCTGTATTCTGAAAAAAGACCAGGACATTTTTGTGATCAGCCAGTAGTACCAAAAGTGTGCCATCGGTATGGAGATCCTGTATTTTGCACATCAGTTTTGTGCATGTGTAGTGCTGTCATTCACAGGTCCAAAGCATCAGCATGGAAATATACTATATTATAGCACTAGTGCCAGAATAAATTGTACTAGCAGCTTATATTAAAAACAAAACATTGTTTTTCTTTTTTTTTCTTTTTGATCAGCCAGTGGCATTATTTAATTGCACATTTTTAAGAACTTACATTTTTTAAAATGCCAGTATGATGAATATGGTGCTATTTGCTGACATTGTACATGTTTAAGAACTCACATTTTTAAAACAAGCACACTCTGGGAGAACAAATGCATAATTTGGGGACAAGCAAGAAACTGAAATTATGTTATTAATAATAATAATATTAATAAACTTTGTTATCAAGCGCAATATCCAAAACCAAAGCGCTATACAAATCTTTAAATAGTTAAAACAAACAAAACAACAAACAATTAAAATTCAATCAGTAAAATAAAAGATAGATGGAAGCAGGATATTATATAAGATCCCCAAAAACCTGGCAGAACAAGTAAATCTTCAAAGCTGTCTTAGAGCTCCCCACAGTCCAGCACTCTCGAATCTGATGAGGTAGAGAATTCCACAGGGTTGGGGCTGCGAACATAAAGGCACGAGAGCTTGAAGTTTTTAACTATATCCTAGGAATCTCTAACAACCCCTCATCAGCTGAGTGGAGTGGATGGCCAGGACAGTAAGGGTTCAGGAGCTCTTGAAGATAGCCTGGACCCTGTCCATGCAGGGCTTTATAGGTCAGAAGACCGACCTTGAAGGTAATCTGCCACTGAACCAGCAGCCAGTGCAGTTCGTGCAGCACAGGAGTGATGTGACTCGAACGAGGAGCCCCTGTCAACAGCCAAGCCACAGCATTCTGCACCTGCTGCAAGTGGTGGATATCAATCCCTGGAAGCCCTAGGTAAAGGTAATTACAGTAGTCCAGTCTGGAGATTGATGCAACTTAGCCGAAATTGAGAGAATGCAGAATGGCAGTATCATTTATTTTCACAAGTGTAATAAAAATTTTGCCCAGGACTGTCCTTGGGTACCTCCAACAGTGGAACAAGAGCTGCAGCCCAGCCCTGAAAGACCCCCTCCTATTAAAGAATGAAATAGTAAAATCCCATCGGTCACCCTATTGGGCTGCAATGATAGTGATATACTGCTCCATACACTAATTAGTATGATCAGTATGTGAGTTGACATCATGTCATTCTGTTATCATTGGCCATTGTAGCAGGAAAAAACAAGCATTTGCCATTTGTCAATGGCAAAGGTTCACTATTGGTACTGCTATTGTACCAAGCGGGGAAAGACTAAAGTTGCCAGAAAACTCCTGGCTTAGCATTAGTTAGGAGGTTACTACAGCAACAAAGAAGGAAATATGGCGTTAGACTTACGAGAACCTAATGCCCCACCCCTACCCTACAGACACTGACAGGCATGGGGGGGTACCTTGGAATCATCAACCCTAATGCTGGCCCCATTCTCCTATACTCTATCCATCTCAGCTTATTTACTTATGGAAAGAGGTTAGCATTAGGACTGATGACCCCAAGGCACACCCTCCAATGTCTTTTGGTGTCTGCAGGGTGGGGTGAGGCATTAGGGTTTGAAAACCTAACACTATATTTCCCTACTTTTTTTACTTTAGTAACACCCTAACTGATGCATTAATGAAGTTTTTTTGCAATGAATTTCCTTACTTTTTCTTATAGTTTACTAGTATACTTATTTGGCTGTGGGAGTGCAGGTGCTTTCAGGCCCTGCACTCCCACACTCCATAACTGTCGTAATGTCACAGTGGGAGCACATGCTGCAAAATTTTTCTTGTTTTACTGTGGGAGCACAGGGTCCTTCAGATCCTGCACTCCTATCCCCCTGTAGATGCATCACCAAATTATCAGCATAGCCATCTTATTACCCCAGCACATGTAGCCAGTACAGAAATTTTTTCAAATCCCAGCCAACACACAATTGTGCACAACAACAATGCCATTTCGTGCCACAGGTGTGAACACACATTTTGGAGACGATTTGAAAAATGACAGCTGTGACATACATGAGGTCAGGTAATTAGAAAGCTATGTTATAAATCTAGGATCAAAATAATTAAAATGCCCACACTTTTGGGCAGGCAGATCGAAATTACAAAGAATGGTCATAGGTTTGGCATTTTTTCATATTTTGACACCAAATTTTGAACAGTCTTCTTATCAGCCTACGTCATGAACCACAAAAGTAAACATTTTCAAATCTGTGGCAAAATGCCATACCACATCACACGTGCAAATACATGGTTTGGGCAGGATGTGAAAAATGACAGCTGTACTGTTTATGAGGTGTTGTGAAAAAATGGCTATGTTGAAAATTTGGTGTGAAAATTCGGAAAATTACCAAAGCTACACATGTGCATAGAAACATTTCAACTACGGCACATAACTCAGCCATTTTCAGGAATTTGTTCACCAAATTTTCAACATGGGCTTTTTGGGACCCTACCTCATGAACACTGGCACTGTCATTTCATTAATCGATCCTGAAAGGTGATTTCTTCATGCAGTGACTACAAAATCACCTTCCCAGCCTGATTAACGAAATTACAGCATCAGTATTCATAAGGTGGGGTCCCAAAAACCCGATGTTGAACATTTGGTGAAAAAATACTAACAAATGGATAAGATATTAACATAATTTAAAAACACAGTTGAAATAACATTATACAACACTTACCTTGATTTGTCAGTTTGTAGTTTGGCTTAGAAAAGTGCAGACATGTCCCAGTCCATAGAAGATGACAGCGGATGACCTCCAGTGGTAAGTGTAGGGCAAGTGGGGTGTGGGGTGGTGAGTACTCAGTGGAAGAGCTGGGATGGGGGGATACAGTGGGGATGATAAGGGACCATGTTCTTTTTTGCAGGGCAAAAAAAAAAAGCATTGGGGGGACTGTTTTTGTTTTTTACAGGTTTTACAATACACATTTCAGGATACTGGGAGTGGGTGCCCCAGTATAACACACCACTGGCAGGGGGAAATACACACTTGGGGACACTGGTAGTGGGCTCCCAGTCTCCCATACTGCAAGGGGAGGAGGAACATCACTGAGACACGGAGTGCTCCCAGTGCTCCGCTGGGGGCATCACTGGGAACACAGAGTGGGCTCCAGTGTCACACACTGCTGTGGGGAGAGGAATAATGATTTGTGACACTGGGAGAGGGATCCCCAGTGTCCCACACTTTCTAAGAGAGACAGAGAGAGTGAGAGGGAGAGTACAAAAGTGAATGTTGTGGAAGGTCACGCTTGCAGGGCTTTCTGCATTACTCGCACTCAGTCTGGCAACTGAGAAAAGGGAGCCATTTCAGAGTGTGGCCAGGATCATGATCAAAAAAGTCAAGACAGCTATGACAAACATGGTGGGAAGCCTTTCGACTAACAGCCAATGCCATCATCATGGCAACGAAAGTTAGATGTTGGCCTACAGGACGGGCTGTATGGGCGGGGGATATATTTATTTCAAAATTTCACCAGAAAAGTCATATCAAGCAAAATAAAAGCTCAGATGCTGAGCTGCAGGCTACCTGAATGACATGAAACATTGACTAGGCTTGCTTTTGTCTTAATTCCGACTCAAACTCGATCGTGGAGAACCACTCAGTCTTTAGATTAAAAACCTTCTAATGTCCATCTCTCTTACAATTTTCATCATTGGGGGTGGCAGCGAGTGATATACAGTGCAAAACTGGAAGTGGGTAATGTCACTGGAAGTGGGTAATGGCAGGCAGGCTGATCAGGACACTGATCAGCTGTTTGCTGGGTGGAGTCCCACACAGCAAAGGAAAAAGTCACCATATGATTGGTTCAGTTTTTCTTTAGAAGTAGACAAAGTTTCCACCCATCAAACAAAAACAGCATCACAATCAGCCTGTTTGATGATTGGTGTGGCACTGTCTTGCCCCTTGCAGATCACTCTGCATTGGACAAACAGTGTAACACCATTCAAAAGCCACTCTTACAGCAAGAAGTTTGTTGTGCATGCGTGCATGGCAAACTTAAAAAATGACTCACTGTAGTAATGCAGTTTCTTCTCAGGGATCTATCAGTGAACCTACAAATGTCTTTATATTTTAGTATGGTTTGTGTGCCTTAACTTGTGCAACTACTGTAATTTATTCTCTTATCAGTGTTGTACTACGTGCCTTGACTTTGACCCTGTAACAATTGTAATGTGCTCTCAAATCACTGTCTAAGAGCTAATTTACTGTTATTGGTTGAATCATATTTACCATGTACTGTTACCTGCATTTGTATTTGACTACTGTATGTAATTAATTCTGGGTTGCCCCTAAAAGGGGGACTTCTAGGCTCAATGGGCCTACCAGGTTAACAAAATCCAAATAAATAAATAAATTACAAGTGGCAGTCTGCAGAAGTATGCTGTGATAGAATGTTATGTTGTTGTTTTTTTCAAATGTATAATACTAGTTCAAACTCTGTACTGAAGTCACGATCTCCCAGCTGTTGTAACATCAAATTTGTTAGGGCTACAGGTAGGAGGAGCCTGCAGCCCTATTGTGTCAGCTCTAAAAATGAGCTACAGGATTCAGACCGTACAGCGCTTCCTTTGGAGTTTTCAAATGATCCTTCCACTACTTTGCAGCCCTTCAATTTAACCCTTGCAGAGCTGCAGACTAAACATCTGTGCAGAGCTCAGTCAAATAGATTAATACTAGTTCTTTTGGTAGCCTTGTAGTTCTTCAGTGACTACAGGAAACACTTTTTCTTTTCAATCCACCTTGGTAAGCAGCATTTGTAGAGCTACTGCAAGACAGATAACAGCACCTAACTGCAGAGCAGTCTCAAATTACATGCTTGGTCATCTCTTCCAATATGTGTGTGTGTGTGTGTGTGTGTGGCAATGATTTACGGTACTTTTGAAACATAACAGAAGATTACTTCAGATAAGCTAATTAACTCTAGTATGCTTTTAGCTGAGAAGCCCCTGAAGGGCAAAGTTTATCAAGAATTATCATCAAGTAGAGAGCTCTTCTCACATAAATTTTAAACTGTCTCAGTAAGTTTCAAAGAAGCATTCTACTGAGAGAAAAGCCTTGGGATACTATTCTTCCTAATATATGTAAGATGAGCTTACAACTTTTATTGCAAGTGTCCTTGTGTTTTAAAGAGCATAGTCAATAAAAGGCAAAATGCTGAAATGAAACCTAACTGCAAGTTGAAATTAAAATAAAATGATATGCGCGTGTGTGTGTGTGTGTGTAATATGTACACACACACACACACACACACATTTACATACACTCAAACATACACACATATACAGTTTACACATACACATATATACACACATATACACATATATGTATATACCAGTTGGAGCGGCATCATCTCTCTTAATCCCTCACTCACCCATGCCAGTGCCTACCTCCATCTCTCTACAGGCACCTAGGCTGGGCCTCTACTTACCCATGTTCTTCTTAGTACTCTACTGCTTCTCTCCCATTTGATGCTGTTCTTGATGTATACTCCCAACCTTCTGTTGGATGTACCTCCCATGTCCTTGATATTCCTAAGCTGATTATCTGTTGTTACCTTTGTATAACCCTACGGCGGAGCATATTGCTCCTGTATGTTAACCCTATTGTATTTACCAATCTGTTGGAGCATGTGGCTCCTGTGTGTAACCCAACTGTTGGAGCATGTAGCTCCTGTATTTGAAATTGTTTGTCTCTATGGATACCCTGTAACTCCTGTATTTGAAATTGTTTGTCTCTGTGGATACCCTGTAACTCTCCCGGGTCGCTCCTGAAAATGGGCACGTTGCTGTCTAGTGTGCTTACCTGGTTAACAAAAGCAAATAAATATATATACATCTATCTATATATTATATGTATACACATATATATACACACACGCACACACACATACTCACAGATACACACACATGCATTTTATATATATATATATATATATATATATATATACTGTATATATATGTGTATATATATATATATATATATATATATATATGTATATGCATACACACACACATACCTACAACACACACACACACACACACACACACACACATATATATATATATATACAGTACATACCACATATTATACATACATATATATAGATAACCTACTCTTAGGTGTGCGGTCATGCTAGGATATACGCATGCCTTGGTGTGCGCGTATGCACGAGGCCAGAGGTCGAATGCGCCAGCACCAAGGCGTGCGTATATCAGCATGCAACTGCACACCGTAGAGTGGGTTATCTATCTTATAAAATGGCAAAATTGTTTTTAAGGGGATAAAAGTGCAGGTGTGCAGTCGCGCTCCGATATACACACGGTCTTGTGATGGGATCTAACAAATCAGCAGACATAATTTTTCCTACCCTTTTATAAAAAATATATATATATATATATATGTATACACACACACACACACACACACACACATACATATATATATATATATATATATATATATATATATATATATACACATACACACACACACAAACATATACACACACACACACACATATGGCATACAGAGGGTTTAAAGTGACGTTTACTCAAAGTGAGCAAATGTTTCACACATAATATAAAACTTAGCTTGAGCCATTTTCTCAACTATACTCTCAACCAGTTAATGCACTACATAAACTTTAAAGCCTTCAATGTTGTAACATGGTTTAAATCATGATAATATCAGTTGTAAGTATAAGTGCCGAATAAAAAAACAAAAAAACAAAACTACTTGTCAAGGACCCCCAAGAAAATGACTATGAGCTTGATATGTACAGATTTCAAAACAGTGTCAATGTATAACAAACATGTACAGATCTAGTTTAATGAATCTAAATAAAAACTCATAGGAATAAAATCCCCAGCCCCCCTTTTCCCTGGGAAAGTTAACTAGTAGGAATGAGATATATGTACACGAGTCCTAATACATCATCATTCACATAAATCTTTACAATGTTTACCCAAAGGAATTGAAGAATTGATTTATATTAACCTTTTCAGGACCTATGTAATTAATGGCATTGGAACTCTCATAGTTTTATACTTGTAGGAAGGGTAAATAAATGCTAGGCAGCTAATGTTTTAGGGGTTTCTGAGGTTGCAAGGGGCATCCTAGGAATTACAAAGAATCATAACGGTTTCAACTGCAGTGCTCCCAGATTGAACAAAGCATTTCCCTGTAAGGCAGCCTCCTTTTCCCTATATTTTCCATGTAAAACTGTTGGAATCTTTCAAGCTTTGCTCCCAATGTTCTTATATCTCCAGAACCTCTTTTTTTTTTTTTTTACTTTCTTTAACCTCCTACTCCGGAGACCTGAACTCTCTCTGGCAGGACACTCGGTTCAGTCTTTTTCCTGTCTGCCTGAAGCCCCCAGACTCCACCTCCCTTATCGCACCAGCTGGCCATCCAACCCTCCGGCTCTGAGTCCCCACGGGGCAGGACCGCCGACTCCTCTGGTGCTCTATCTACAATTTAGAGGGGCAATCAAGGAGCGAAGGGAGTGCCTCTGTGGAGCTGGAAGGCCCGGCATTGGATGTGGGGACTGACCACTGGACCTACCATTGCCTATCAGGCACTCCGGGGATTTTCACTTGTTCTGTCCCCCCCATGGAGCTCGGATGTGCACTGACGACCAGCGTCCACTGAGCTCTGCCCCTGTTGCCTTCCGGCTGCATTGCCCCCTTCCAGCCACCCCCCGGCCATCGCCAGGGGTTGCTCAAGAGTGATGCCATCCCTAAGTTCCCCCCGGAAAGGGACAGTCATCACTCAGATGCTCCATCCCTACCCACCCCTGCTGACCTCTGACTTCCAGGGCTCATTCTCGAACCCGGGTCGTCAGCGTGGCACGAGGTGAGGCAGCTAGCACCTTAACCCTCAGCGCCACTGGGCCGGCCTATATCTCCAGAACCTCTTGATGGTATTATAGCATTGTTGCAATATACTGGCATAGCTGGACAGCCTGGCTGAGATGCAGTAAGTCATATTCAGTGGGGTCATACTTTTATCCATTTTGGCAATGTATTGACACATGATAACATTGATGAGATGCAGGCTATCATTTTCAGAGGGGTCCTAATTTTACCCATTTCTACAATGTACTGATACAGGTTAGCCTGGCCAAGATGCAGTATCTCATTTTCAGTGGGAGTCTTATTATTACCCATGTTTGAGTTCCAACAGAGCATACAGCATCTAACTGCAAAGCAGTTCTAAATTACATCCTTGGCCATCTCTCCCAATGTGTGTATGTGTATAGCAATGATTTACAGTATTTCCTCTGAAGAGTTGATTTATGTTAACCCTTTCAGGGACCTATCTAATTAGTGGCATTGGAACTCATATGGTTTTATATTTGTAGGAAGGGTAAATGCTAGGCAGCTAATGTTTTAGGGGTTTCAGAGTCTGCAAGGGGCGTCATAGGGGATTACAAAGAAATCATAGGGGTGTCAACTGCAGTGTTTCCACACTGAACAAAGCATTTCCCTGTAGGGTAACCTTACTTTCCCTGTGTTTTCCATGTAAAACTGGGACAAAATTCCTGTTCATTTTCCTGTATGCTCAAATCAATACATGCATGCAACTAATTTCATTACGCCTGTCAGTAAAATTGCTATAATAAATGTTAAGGCTGTGTTATGTGCTCTTTAGCCCTGTTACAATGTACTGACATAAGACAGTCTGGCTGAGATGCAGTATGTCATATTCAGGGGGCTCATTCTTTTATCCATTCTGGCATAGGACTGACACAGGTCAGGATTGTTGAGATGCAGTATCTCATTTTCAGGGGGTCCTAATTTTATTCATTTTTACAATGTACTGATACAGCTTAGCCTGGCTGAGATGCAGTATCTCATTTTCAGTGGGGTCTTATTTTACCCATGTTTACATCTGCATGCAATGCACTGACACAGGACAGTTTGCAGAGATGCTAATGGCCGCTGTGTGCAACATGGCGGTGCTGACTTAAACTATGCATATATAAGTATCACCCAGATGTAGTCAGGTCAGTGCTGCCATGTTATGGCTGACTGCGGAGCAAATTGCACATGTGCGAGTATCAATCATGTGCAGTTCTGTAATCACAGCAGTATCAGTTACATCTGACTCTGGTGTGGCAAGAGCATGGCATGTTCTTTTCAACACTCTTGCCACTCCTAAAAGCTCTCCACAGCTGTATTGGCTCAGTGCTGGCAAAGACTAATGGATTGGTGTCACTGGGGACCACTCAACTGTCTTCATGTCCACTGGCTCTATTGGCAGATAATTTTAGAAGGCCACCATCTTCTGGAACAAAATATGCTTCCTTAATGTTACCCCTAAACCTGCCATCTGTTACCTTCAGAGCATGTCCCTGTGTTCTGCTGGAGAACATATCCATATGTTCAGTCCTGTCAATATCTCTGAGATTGGGAAGACTGAGCTCACATCCCATCTCAGTCTGCTGTTCCACAGGGACAAGCAAAAGGATGAGGAGCACTCACATATGTAGAAAGCACCAGGACTACAAAAATATTATTCAAAGTCCTTTATTTAACTAAAGTGCATAGTGCACCCACACATAGTGAGCATAAAAAAGTGGTGGTTGAGCCTTTCTGCAACTATCATTTCTCCTGACTCCTGCCAGGTGTCAGAGTGATTCACTCTGATAATGCCTGGCAGCGGCCAGGAGAAGCATTACTTTCAGAGTGGCCCAGTCATCACTTTTTTATGCTCACTATGCGTGGGTACACTATGCACGTTACTTAAACGAAGAACTCTGAATATGTTTGTGATCCTAGAGCTTTCTGCATATGTGGGAACTCTCATCCTTTTGCTTGTTTCAGTGTTTTCATTGCTGAGCACCGCATTACTTGTTCTGCTGCTCCAGATCCATTTTTGCTTTGTTCCACGTGGAGAGGACAGGAATAACTACTAGTAAACATAAATGTGGATATTATCTGTTAGACCCTTCCAGGTATTCCTGTTTTGAAAATGCAGCTTCCCCTTAACAAATGTATCCAAACAGAAAGCACACCAGCAAATTTATTTTTATTTTCAGTACTGAACACAATCTCTTTACTGCTGCAGTAAATGTAAACACCGGAGAAACTAAGAAGAAACTGATAGAAAGAAGCTTACAAAGGGCGTCAGTTGGCATTTTACTGTATGGGACTGCATAAATATGCAGAACTCAGAAATGCTACATAAATTCACTGCCACTAAGTAAGTGGCAGATGGTGGTAGTGGTGGTGGGGATTTGTCAACACAAAAAGGGGACTTGGTTTGCACTTAGAGAGGAGTGAGAAGATCCATTTTCCTATGTGGGACAGTGACCCACAGGGTGAAAAAAGTTGAGGTTATTGAAAATGTGATGGATCATAATGATCTACATAGCCCATTTCCTTAACACAGCGATTTTGTCATCAAAGAAGAAAAAAGGTGGAATGGAATTGACAACTACCTGACATTTTTCACAATCCTCCACTCAAAAAAGAATACCAACTCCAACTTGCTGCACTATAAGACTGCACCAAAGAATTTAGCATCTATGCCAAGCTCCATGCAACATTCTTTCAGCAGGGTCTTTATAGAGTGCAGTCCCACAATACATTTTCTTTACCTTATCCTCACTTTCATCTGAATGTAACCTGACCCACTTTCTGCCCTGATATCACTATATTTATGGCTTGATTAAGTCAAGCTGTTTCCAAAGTTCCTCCCCACGGACCAAGTGAAACTTTTTCAGTGCCAAAAAAAGACTAGCAACGCATTCTATGGCTTTGAAGAAATGTAATATGGGGAGGTATTACACTTTGTGCATTCTTGTATTCTATGATTCTAGTATGTTCACCTATCAATTTATGAGGCTATGTTGAATTTTGCAAATGCAGGCTCATAACTTTTGTAATATTCAATATTTTTACCACAACATTTCAACATAGCCATTTTGAAACCACAACTCATGAATGTAACAGCTGTCATTTTTCAACTCCTGCCCAATATGTGTGTTTGCAGCCCCAAACCTGATTTTGCAGTCCCTGCACATCATCACCTTTATGCCAGGAGTTAAAAAGTTTCTCTGCCCTTCTTTATGAGGCAGGTTCATCACAAGGCTGTTTTGAAAATTTGGTGTAAAAATATTAAAAAAAAAATAATTTTCAATATTTTAAACTCATATTCCTCTCCTGCAGCCCTATTGGCTCCTGCCAGAATTTGTTTCCATAGCCAGGGAGTAGTGACCACTAAAACAATCTCAAAGGCTACTAAAATTTTTATCAAATTTTCTTTCAAATTTTTGGTAAACCCAACTAAATTGAAGCGGACAAAAAACATGGAGCCCGATTCACAAACGGTGATGCAAGGTTTGCATTAAGCCCTGCATTCAACCCAATTTTTGACATAGCTGTGCCAAACACTTTGACACAAAATGTGCCCGACTTAGGAAGCTTGGGCATTTTTGTGACATTTTCGCAGATTTACAGCAGCTAGCACCAAATATTTGGTGCATGCCCTATAAAAAGGTTACCTGAGACTGCTGCAGCTTAGATCAGAAAGAGCTGGTCTAACCTGCGGCAATCAGTGCACGGGACCGGGAATCCTAATTGACGGCTGGGGAATGCTGCAAGCCCCATGCGTCACATAATCAGTGCACCTGGGGCTTGCAGAATTGCTGGATCATTTGTGAATCGGGCCGATGTAGAATTAAAATGATTACATTTGCAATAAGTTATGCTCAAGCAACCTTAAGATAAGAACTGAATCTTGTGTGAAGCTATTTTCAGGTTCAAGATGGGGAGGCAGGATCAGGGTTTGCAAGGCTCATTGATAGGTCCTAAGAAGAAACAGCACTACCACGGTGAGTAATTTTTTTTTCAAACAACAGAAATCCATCAAAGAGATGCCTCACAAATGGCAGGCTCACTAACAGTACCTAGAAGGATGGGTCTAGAACCTATTTGAAAAGATTCTCAAGACAGCAGTTCCAAAACTGGCATCCTTCCTGGACTGTATGTCCAGACAGTAGTGCTTATTTTGAAGGTGTGTACTGTTTTCCAGCTTGCTGCTTTATGAATTTCTTAAAGAGGGATGCGCCTTGTGGCTGCCACAGAGGCAGAGGTGCCACTCGTGGAATGTACTTATAACTCCCCGGCTGGTAGACTGCCAGCCTTTGCATAACAAAATAGTATGCAGAAAACTATCCAACAAAGGACAGTCTTCCTAGCTGCTGGCTTTTCTTTGCTGATCTTTTCATAGGTAACAAAAAACAGTATACTCTGGAACCTGACATCCATTGTCTGATCCATGCAGTGACCTAGTGCTCCTTTTATATCCAGAAAGTGCAGTGTTTGCTCACCTGTGCTGGAATGTTCACGATAGAGGATAGGAAGGGTAACTGACAGTTTAAAGTGGAATTCTGACACCACCTTAGATAGGAACTTCCAATTGGTTCTAAGGAGTACTTTGTCCCTGTGGAAAATTATGTAGCTTAGATCTGTACAATGGGCTTGCAGTTGGCTTGCCCTCGTAATAGATGTCATGCCTATCAGAAAAACAGTTCTCATGTGATACAGTTTAAGTTAGCTGCACTCATAGGCTTAAAAAGAGCCTCAATCAGCTGTGTAAGGCAGATATTTAGGTCCCATTGAGGGACTGGGCCCCTTACAGGGGGGATACAGATGGTTGAGGCCTTAAAAAAAATTAAAAACAGCTTATGAGGCAAAGGACTTGTGTTTGCCTGCTTTGCAGGCTGGCACAGCAGCCAGATGTACTTTTACACCTATGGACTGTAAGTGTACCAGGTTGTCCAGAATTGTAGCTAGCCCTGCTTGCATTGGGATTATTTTTCTGGGGACACAGCAGTATGAGAATCTCCTTCACTTAAAGAAATATGCTTTCCTTGTTGCTAGTTTCTAAATACCTTCAGCAACCTCGGCACTTCCTCTGACAGATTCAGACTAGAGAATTCTAGCTCCTCAAGAACCATGCCCTCAGATGTAGTGTTATGAGGTCCAGGGATGTTATCATGCCATGAGATAATGTCAGCAGGAATCTTCCTGGACAGTCTAAGCAGTACTGAGTACCAAGCTTGTCTGACCCAGTCTGAGACTGTCAGAATCATTGTTGCTAGCTCTCCCCTCAGTTTTATGAGCACTCTCTGTATGAGTGGGAATGGTAGGAAGGCACAGAGGAATTTCCTTGTCCAGTGCAGGGCCAGGGCATCTCTGGGATTGTTTCCTGACTGGTGGCCTGCAACACAACTTTGGGAGCTGATTGTTCTGCCAAGAGACAGACAGTTCTACTTCTGAATTAACCCAGCTCCAGAAGATTGAAGCCAACACTTGCTCGTTCAAGATTTACTCATGGTTTTCCTGGCTGATTCTGCTTAGGGAATCTGCCAGCACATTGTCTTTCCCTGGCAGATGTACCACAGAAATTTTTGTGTTCAGGGCGTAAGTCAGATTCCAGATCCTCTTAGCTTTTGTACACAGTGGTGGATGACCTGGGGGATGGCAGGGGTTGCAAGATGATCTGGCAAAGCTTGAAACCTGGTCAGACACCTGGCAACTGGGGTTTAGTGCCAAAAAGTGCAAGGAGCTGCATTTTGGGATGAAGAACCCAAGGAGGAGTTACCAGCCGGGGGGAGTGCAGCTAGCCCAGACAGAGGAGGAGAAGGATCTGGGTGTGCTCATTACAGGGTCAATGAACAACTCAGCACAATGTAGGAAGGCAGCTGCAAAGGCCAACAAAATGGTGGGTTGTATTGCAAGGGGTACACCCTCGAGGAGGGAGGAGGTGATTCTGCCACCGTACAGGTCATTAGTTAGACCACACCTGGAGTACTGTGTGCAGTACTGGCGCCCGTATCTGAAGAGGGACATTAAGTTACTGGAGGGGGTGCTGTGCAGGGTGACAAAGATGATCAAGGGGCTGGGGGACTTATCATATGAGAGGAGGTTGAAGGAGTTGAACATGTACTCACTGGAGTAGAGGAGGGACAGGGGTGACATGATTGAAACCTTTAAATACATGAAAGGAATAAACAAGATGGGTACAGAGGGTCTGTTCAAAGCAAGGGAGGGAAGGGCTACCAGGGGCCATGATATGAGACTGGAGGGAGGAAGGTTCAGGAGGGAGATGAGGAGACACTTTTTTACAGAGAGGGTGGTGGGTGGGTGGAATGCGTTACCGCAGAAGTGGTATGCAGTAGAACAGTGGACTGCTTCAAAAGGGGATGGAACAGGACAAGGGGGAGTGTTAATGAAAGGGAAGGGAAGGGTGGAAGGGAGGGGCAGCTGTAGAATAAGGGGTGCTAGCTGCACATCCGAACAGACTTGATAGACCTCTAGGCCTTTATCTGCCAGCAAATTTCGTATGTTCGTATGTTCGTACAGTTTTAAAGATCTTGTTCCTCCCTATTTATGTAGTATATTTTGTAGTACTGCTGTTCAAATTTGGATTTATTGGAGACTGATGTGCTTCAGAGTCTCATGAGGGCTCCAGGCGCCACTTACTGTGATATCCTCCAGGTTGGCACCCCAACCTAGGAGTGGAACATCTGTTGTGAGAACTTCCATTGCAGATTGCTGGAGAAAGGGAATGCCCTCTCCAAGGTTGATTTCCTCCACCACTATAGTGTGTGTACAAAGCCTTTTGTGACTAGCACTAGCTTGGACAATGAGTCTGACCTTTACTACCAGTGACCTTTTGGTTCTGAATGGCTCTCATCAGAAATCTGGCCCATGGCACCACAGCTGTGAATTAGGTCATGTGGCCCAGTAGCCACAAAAAAAATCCCTTGCAGGCCCTGGAGAGCCCAGTGTGAAGGATTATGTACTGGCAATCATGTTTGGTATCCTTCTCTGTGGAAGGAAGCCTTTAACTTGTAGGGTATCTAGTGCTGTGCCTATGAAGTCCATCACTGCACTGGTTCTGTCTGAGATTTCTGCAGATTTACCAGAAATCCCAGATTCTCTGGAGTGCTCCTTATACACTGTATGGAGAACATCACCTCTTCTTTTGTTTTCCATGTGAGTAGCCAGTCATGCAGTCAGGGAAAAAGCACCACATCTTGTTGTCCTAGGTGTGCTGCCATCATGGCTAGGCACTTTGTGAATACCGTAAGAACTGAGGTTAGACCAAAGAAAAGGGCTTTAAAGTGATACTGGCAGTTTCCCAGTCTGAACATGAGGTATTATCTGTGACTGGGTCTGACTGCAATGTGGAAATAGGTATCCATCACATCCAGTGATCCCAGCCAATCCTTTAACTATAGGGATGGTATCTGTGGGTGTCCAGTGATAATAGTGACCAAAAATGAGCGACTACAAAAATAGTGCCTCATTTTCAGTGCTATCATTCTGGGCTACCCTGCAAACTAGTAATCATATGGGAAAGTGACCTTGGGGAAGGGCAATCGGAAAGGGGAATAGAGAGGGAAGGGAGGGACAGGGAGGGGGTTAGGGACTGGTGTACCGCTGCCTCGAGCTAGCTGTGTGGTGTATGTGGCTAGCTCTGGCACAGCAGGTACTGGGTTCAGGGCTGGTACCGGGAGCAAGTAAATTTTGCCACAGTCTGGGACTGCAGAACTTAATTTTAAATCTGGATTTTTCCCCTTCCCCAACATGCACCCCCCTGGAGTTGAGAAACTTAATTCAGTGCGGTGCGTGGGGCAAACACTTTTTAATATTCTGGATGTTAGGTAGCCTTGAAGTGTATATTGCCAATTTGCTTTTTGGTGATATACAGTGCACTTGCCATAATAGCAATCGCTGTTTTGCGATCACTATTATGACATGGAGCTGTATCATTGTGTCCAGTACAAACATCTGGAATTTTTCTTTTTTGATATTTTGTTCAGATAGCTAATTAAGCCTATAATGAGTCACCATTCACCATTTTTCTTGTGGACCAAGGAGTATCTTACAAACAGACCTTTTGCCCACTGTGAGGGAGGGACAGTTCCATGTGATATGGCGATTGCGGAAAGGTGATCGCCATTAGGATGAGTATTCATCGTTGAAAATCAATTTTGGCGATGTACACTCCCGGCACTCTGCAAAAGGGCACCAGGAACTTGTTTTTTTTCTTTTTTTGTAGGGAGCTTGCACCCCCGCACCCACCTACTAAAAGATTCTCAGCTTCAGGGGGTGCATGTCAGGGGGGTGCAAAAGCTGAATAAAAAAAATGGCCAGGTGCAACAAAATGAATGCATGCCCATAACCGTACCCAGCACCCTTGCAACCCTAGCCTGCCACCCACCCACCACACCACAGGTCCAGCTCGGCAGCCCTCCATTAGAAACTCAGGGGAATCCCCAACACTGCAATGCCAACACTCGGCACTGTGGCTGTCGCTGTCGGGGATGTCTCCATGTTAGATGTCACGGCAGCATAGTAAAACCCATGCGTTTGTACATGGAACGACATCCTGTCACTATATTCGTCGACACCCCCCCATCCGATCACCCTCTCTGCTCAGTAGCCTTGTCGACAGTTGCCATGATTGAGTCGCCCTTTTTGAAAGTGCCCAATCGCAGTTGCCATTGTCACAGGATACCACAGGGACCTTTTCTACTATTTTTGCCTGCAATAGTTTCTTTACGTCCAGTTCCAGCAGGATTCTTTCTGTTAGTGAATAAGCTGAGACATTCTTGTTGGTATCTGCAGTACAGTTTTGGAAATATTTTGAATTTCAGGGACATTTCCTGACCAATGACTTCCGGGACCCACTTGTCTGTGGTAATGTTTACCCAGCTCTAAAATTAGTGAGCCAGTATTCCCCCCCCCAATAAAAATAGTTGACTGACAACCTGTCAGAGGTTTTGGGACTAGTGCTGCAGCACACCTGGAGCCCCTCCTACTTCTGCCCAATAATAACCTTTCTGAGGTTGGTTCTCATATACAGGGTAGGGTCTTGAATAGTAACCCCTGCCCCTGCCTCCCCCTCCATTAGGTCTGTAGGAAGTGGAGGCCTTTCCTTTTTCAGTGTTATTCTTAAAAGCTGTCTCGTATTAATTCACTTTTTTCATGTACTCTTCTTTTTTTTTGTTACCAAATAAAGACTTTCTCTCAAAAGGGAAATCAATGGCTTTGGCCTAAGTGTCCTGGGTAAGGATGGTAGCCCTCAGCCAGTGAAACCTCCTCAATGCCAACTCATGAGCCCAGACTCATGAAGCAGAGTCATTAATGTCAGCATCCATGTGGAACAGATATTTGGTGGCATCCAGGGCTGACCTTGTTATGACAGCCAAATCCTGTGACAATCCACCATCCACCTTATCCCTCAGGGCCAGCACTGCATTTCACAGTACTTTCTGGTACTGGGCTGTGAATGCCAAATAAGCAAGCTGCTGTTTGCTGCACATTGTTGGCCATAATATCTAGCTTCCTGGAATCCTTTTCAGGAGGCTGTGCAAGGGATAGGCACCATGGCCTTCTCACAAGCAGCTGCCTGTACCACTGCTTCATGATCAGGGTGGGCATACAGGTATTCCACCCCCTGTCTGCACACCTGACACTTCTTTTCAACTTTTCCAATGCCAGCAGCTGAATTAGGTGATGACATGATTTTCAGTGTAGCATTTTTAAAGAGGCTTGTGGACTGGGACTAGTAGTCTCCTTGTGGGGACTAGCCCCATCATGTCAATGAACCCCATTTCCTCTTCATCCTCCTCTGTCTCACAACAAGAGGCGGTGCTGAGGGTGATCGCCATCTGTTTGATGAACATGGAGTAAGGGGTGTAATTCTCTGTAGGCTTAGGAGGGGGAACTAATCTCTTGGTCAGGTGAATCATCTGGCTCTAAAGGTTCAGCTTCCTCCTCTTCGGAATACACATCCCATGCCTCTACAGGCAAATGGTCTGCAACCATAGCTTGGGGATGGGGCAGGCACATTAAATACATTTCTCATAGCCTGGAAGGATTGGAAAAAGTGTCATACATCAGTTATGTCCTCTGTTGAGGTATCTGTCTCTAATCCACTTCCTGCTCCCTTTCCTTTGCAAGAGGAGCGGCATGGATGAGTTTTGATTTTTGTTTTTCCTTGGCAGGCACTGGTTTTAGTACCTGTTCTGAGGCTTCTTTGTTTGTATTTTTGCCATTCCTGATATCAGGGTTCCCTCTGTTGGACACCCTGATATATTTTCCATGCTTTTCTGATGGCTGAGCAAGTATTTATCTTGTTCATATGTCCCCTTTGACAGGGACTGCTACTTATGAGGGGAAGAACTCTCTGATATGTGCTTTACCCCATCGTTAGGAACTCCCTCTGAGATTGTATTGTGCTCTGGTGACACAGAGGCAGACTTGGAAGCCTTACATTCTTCTCTTTTTAAAGCCCTTTTCTTTTGGGGTTTAGGGCAAAACTTTTTGCAGAGTTCACAATTAATAAAATTGTGATCTGAATCCAGGCACTTTAGACAAAGCTCATGGTAGTCTGTCTTTTCCAGGAGCTGAAAACACGTAGTGCAGTTTTAAAAACTGTCAGAAGTGTTGTTCGCCTTTTGGGTAAATCATTCCTGCAAAACACCAATAGGCCTATAAATAGAATATTCAGTTCCCAGTCACAAAAATAGCAAACATAAAATATGCTTTTTAGAAAATATTTAAAACCGCTTTAAATATGAATAAAATGAAAGCAATTAAAGATTTACAGCACAAAATGCGATTAGCTCCCTGAGGTAGGAACCATGTTGTTGAGATGCTTTCTCTGGTTCCTGGAGAAACAGTAAGAAATGTTAGATTATTAAAGTAAACATCCTAACTAAAACAGATTTAGTAAAAAAAAATGAACTTCTAAAGCAAAATAACAAGCAATAGTAATAAATAGAGATGAAGTGAAGAGCAGAAGCTGGAGATGACATGGGGGTGACTACTCTCTTCAGCAGAAAAACAAATCTGATGTCAGAACAGCAGGGGTAGCATAACCACAGTGCAAAGTTTGAACTTGCATTCTATATTCTAAAATTAGCATTATTTTTTGTTTGCTTGGCAGCACACTTCTGCAGACTGATGCCATTGGTAAGGTGTCTTATTGGTGGATTCTGCTTGTTTGAAAAGCAGGAGAGTGGGGTTGTATTTTGCAAGGATGTGACTTGCTGAGCTCTGCACTGAGGAACAATTCATATACCCACATATTAACCAATATCCTACATATCAAATTAGGAATTTTACTGAGGTATATGGCATTATCGTGGACCCTAAAGTAGTAAACTACATGCCTGCCTTGTAGAGGCAGCTATTTAAATCGCATGATAAAGAGTGGAACAAACCGAGATGACCTACAGTAGAAAAAGAACTACCTAGTGCCATATGTAGAGCTTGTTTACTCTACTTATAATATAGTAGCAAATCTAGAAGCCATCATCTTTGCTTTTTCACTGGCTAAAGACGTACTAAGCTCCAAAACATGCAGTGACTCTTGGTTAGTGAACATTATGAAGGAGGAGATACACTGTTCTTGCTATCTGACTGACTGAGGCTCTACTAAGCCCCCAGAAGTCCCTAAACTCATCCCAGTAAGTTGTCCTTGCCTATGACAAGCAATCATAAACATAGGGGAATGCAATGGTCTGACTTAGAATATGCAATTTATTAAGCTTTAGGAGGTAGGGGAATACAGTGGCCTGACAAAATAAGCAATTTATTAAGCCTGAGGAGGCAGGAGAAATGTAATGGCCTGACTTAAAATATGCAGGCTTGAAGAGGTAAGGGAATGCAATGGCCTGACTTAAAATATGAAATTTATTAAACGTGAAGAGGTATGGAATGCAATGGCCTGACTTAAAATATGAAATTTATTAAATGTGAGGAGGTAGGGGAATACAATGCCCTGGCTTAAAATATGAAATTTATTAAGCATGAGGAGGTAGGGGAATGCAATGGACTGACTTAAAATCTGCAATTTATTAAATCTGAGGAGGTGAGGAAATGCAGTGGCCTGGCTTAAAATATGAAATTTATTAAGTTTGAGGAGGTAGGGGAATGCAATGGCCTGACTTAAAATATGAAATTTATTAAGCATGAGGAGGTAAGGGGATGAACGGACTGACTTAAGATATGCAGTTTATTAAATGTAAGGAGGAGGAAATGCAGTGGCCTGGCTTAAAATATATGCTTTACTAAGTGTGAGAAAGTAGGGGAATGCAATGGTCTGACTTAAAATATGCAATTTATTAAATGTGAGGGGTTAGGGGAATGCAATGGTCTGACTTAAAATATATAATTTATTAAGCGTGAGGAGGTAGGGGAATGCAATGGCCTGACTGAAAATATGAAATTTATTAAGCGTGAGGAGATAGGGGAACGCAACGGCCTTGCTTAAAATATGCACTTTATTAAATGTGAGGAGATAGGGGAATGCAACAGCCTTGCTTAAAATATGCAATTTTTATTAAATGTGAGGGTAGGGGAATGCAATGGCCTGACTTAAATATGGAATTTATTAAGCATGAGGAGGTAGGGGAATGCAATGGCCTGACTTAAAATATACAGGCCCAGATATTCAGACTGCGCTCAAAATGAGCGCAACAGCAGGAGCAAGCACAAACCAGTTGCGCAAATGCACAACAGGTGCGATATTCAAACATGGAGCAGAACAAATTGCGCAAGCAACCAACGTCTGAATATATAGCACTACTGCGCCATAAGCGCAACCAGGAAGGAGAAGCTGAGCCGAAATGTTGTGCTATGGCGCAACCAGGGCAGCCCAGCTGAGCATTCCAGAGGTGCCATAGCGCAAGCAGAGCTCCCCCCAGAGCAATGGAACTGCACATCCAGGGAGGCAGGCTGGGACCCACTGCCAGCCATGCACACATGGGCACAGGAACACACTGCAGAACCAACACCACACCTGCACACCCCAAGCACAGCATCACTGGGGGTGTGACGGATGATCTACTGGCCCATGGGGACAAGCCAACAAAGCATAAGCGGAGCCATGACACCCCAGCACAACCACTGGAAAGCTGGAGAGTGCCACACACAGGGGTTGACAACCACAGCACATCAGCCCCCATACGCACAGCACACCCTGCACTGTGACTCCAAGACACCACCTATGTGCAGTGACTGGCACTGCAGGAAACCATGCATCCCCCCCAGCACACATCAACCCTGTGCAGCACAGAAGCCTACAAGCCAGACACACCCTGTGCACCCAGCAGTGGGTGGCAGCAGACGGCAAGACCAACAGAAAGTCACTGCCATGCTGGAGATACCTCCCCATGCACACACACACACACACACACACACACACACACACACACACACACACACATATACCCAGGACCATACCACCCCAGATGGCATGTACACCCCTGCAACTGAGCACCCATAGCCAGCTGCAAATCAGAGACCAACACATTATTCATATCAAAATAGAAATGTATATTGAGATAAACAACAGAACAATAAAAACTATTTACAAGGGGCGGCAAAGTAGGGGTGTTCAAGGGTAGGATGACAAACTTGGAGAAGGAAGGCAGGGTGGTAGGATGGGAGAAGTGGAAGGGTAAGATAAGTTATGGGTCCTGGGCTGCCGTTCCTTTTGGCTGGTGTCGGCCCGTCCCATGCCGCCTCCTCCAAAGGCCATGTCTGTGTATGGAATGCAGGATGGCCTGGTTGTCTGCCAGCAGCTGTCTCAGGCCCGGACATCCTTCCCAATGCGCAGGGAGAACCTCGAGGCCTAGGAAAATGGGAACACAGTCAATGGCTGTGACTGACCACAACCCTGAACACCACCCAGCCTGAGCCATATAGCCCAATGTCCCGCACCTGTGATGGCATGTACCAACACCCAGTGAACATGCACATGGCCATCACAAACAGGCACCACCAGCTATGTGCACCACTGCACACACACACTGCCCATGTCCATCACAGCACAAACAAGGCTGGCAAGTGACGTGGCAACATGGTGAGATGCCAGTTACGCGGCTATGTGCCCAGTGCATGCCTGGACCACCAGTGACGCATACACAGACGTGCTGTGATACTGGACAGTGATGCATGTCACCTGTGTCGTGCATACAGACATAGATACATAGACAGTGTCGGCAGATAAGGGCCTATGGCCAACCCAGTCTGTCCATTTGAGCATATGTTCACTTTGTTTACCTAGGAGTCTGTTGCCCTTACCCTAACCTCCAGAATTCGTTATGTCTATCCTGCGCATTCTGAAATCCCATGATTGTTTCAGCCCCCACCACTTCCTCTGGCAGGGTGTTCCACTTGTCCACCACCCGTTCTGTGAAGAAATTCCTTCTCATGTTTCCTCTGAATCGTCCTCCCTCCAACTGCATCCCATGCCCTGTAGTCCTGGAACATCTTTTTCACTTCAAAATAGTGTTTCCCTGCACCCTGTTCCACCCTGTAAGATACTTGTATGTCTCTATCATATCCCCTCTCTTCCTCCTCTCCTCCAGGGAGTACATGTTCAGTTCCTTCAACCTGTCTCCATAGGACTTGTGATGCAAGCCATGCACCATCTTTGTTGCCCTCCTCTGAACCTTCTCTGCCCACTCTACGTCCTTACGTAGGTATGGTCTCCAGAAATGTACACTGTACTCCAGGTGGGGCCTCACTAGTGTCTTGTATAGTGGAATTATGACCTCCCCTTTCCTGCATGGTTGTATTGTGCATGGCTACTGGTCTCCCCCCCCCAGCATGCAATAGCATCGATGAAGTCATGATAATCACACTGCCCAAGCAGCTCTGTCTGCCGCTGTTGCTGTTGCTGCCACTGCTGCTGCTGTTGGGGTGCAACCCCTGCTGGCACCGGGTCCCTGGCATGGCCCTCATCAACCTGGGCCCACATTCTCACATCCCGGCCTCTGGGAGACATATGTTGAGACAAACATCAGTGTGACTCAAAAGCAGACTGCCCCCTGCCCCAATGAGAGTGCCTGCCCATGCAGCCATACCCATTCATCTCACAGCTGCACACACTGACACAGCCAACCGTGGCCGAGCCATCACCTATGCACAGCCACCAAAACACACACACACCCCTACAGATAATACAGGTGCATAGATGGTACACCTACCTGGCCTAGGCACCACGCCCCACCTGGCACATGACCGCAGCCTCGCCAAGATGTCCGGCTCCCTCCGGCGGAGGTCACTGTACTGGTGCTGGCACTGCTCAGCAGACCGGCACCGTCCAGTGACCCCCACCAGGTCACTGGCCACTTGCTGCCACACTTGAGTTCTTGCAATGGTGAGGGGCACCTCACCATAAAGTGCCCCATAGTGGGGCTCTACTAGGGCCACCAGGTTGGCCACTTCAAGTTGGCTCCAGGACACCGCCCTCCTCCTAGCCATGGTACCAACTTTACAGCAGACAATATGGTGCCCCGCTGCACCGTAACCCCATGTGGAGATGTTGCACAATAGACCACCACAGGCTCAATCGCTGTTCGAACAGCGCCCGTCCTCACATAAGCTGTCACCAGACAGCGCAATAGAGGACGATACACATGGCAGGCAAACAGTGCCAGGGGGCAAAGGTCACACAAGGTCATGGGCAATGGCGCGGGCTACGCTACAGCGCCATCTGATGTATAGGCATCCTGCGCGACCGACCAGCTGCGTACCAGTGCCACAGTGGACTAGTGCGCAGTAGTGCCACAGCGCCATATAGTGCTCGTTGCTGTAGCGACACTGGCACAATGGTGGCCATGGCCTGAATTGCCGATCATGCTCAGCACATCAGCAGCGCGACAGACACCTGCGTAAGCTATCTGGGTATGCGCAATGCAGTGTACCACACAGTCACAGATCTGCACCATTGGCTCAGCCGACTCATCTGTATTGCGCACAGCGCAGATTCGCGATATTCAGCTGACACATGCAAATCATCTGATCAGCCATTCAAAGGCGCAGTGGCGCGATTTGCATGTCATTATAGTTGCTCCACTCCTACTTTGCATGTATTGAGCTATAAATGTGCGACATTGGGCGGCTCTGGCCAGATTCGGTTACTGCAGGTGAGAGGTGAGTTGCATGCTGTGTGATGTTCTGGACAATGGTCATGGGAAAATGCTGTAGACTGCACAGTGACAGGTGTCCACTTACACCCATACAGATCGCCATGACCGAGCAGAGTCATTGTGAGGGTGAGGACGGTGGGCGTAGGAGGAGGCCCAACTTTACAGCAGCAGACGGAGGCTCTCTCCAGGCCTACCTGGATGAGGAGCCAGTTCTGAGTGGATGGAGGGGCACCCCTCAGTCCCATGCGGCTGCATGGGAGGGGGTAGCTCGGGCCGTTAACCTACACAGAAGCCACCAGCGCTCCGTGCAGGAATGCAAGAAAAAGATGGGGACAGACCGCAGGAGGTTGAAGGAGAAGGTGGCAGCCTTCAGGGCGGCACGTGCTGGCACTGGCGGGGGCCCGCCAGTGGTGTTGCAGCTGACCCCAACTGAGGAGACACTGTTCGCAGCCATGCAGCCGAGTGCCATTGAGGGTGTACCAGGCGGAGGATTCCAGACAGGTGGAAGCCCATCACTGCATGGTATGACATGGTGGTGGTGTTTGGGAGGGGCAGTTGTTCACATGCACTCACATGTACTATCTTTCTGTTACAGATCCTATTCGTCTTCAGGAGACGGTGGTGGTGGGTCCAGACAGTGATGCTGACCTGCTGGACATGGAGGAGGGTCCATCCACCTCCACCACCAGCCAGCAGGCACTGCAGCAGCATGCACGCTGGGCTGCAAACTCTGGTGTCAGTGATATGGGTGCAGGGGGTGACATGCCTGTGTCTCAGCAGTCTGGCATGCAAGCATGCCAGCATCGCCAGACCATGGAAGTAGCACGTACCTGCACCATTGATGATAGAAGGCCTGCAATGGGCAGTGATGGTTGTGTGTCCCATGACGGACACATGGCAGGCCAGCACATGCCCCTGGGCCTGTCTGGTTCCAACTTGTGTACCAGCATGCTGGCACAGTCCCAGGCTGTGCCTGTCAGCACCCGTGGGGCAGCACCGGTGGCTGTGCAGGTGTCTGGCACTGTTGCCAGCACAGCAGTGGAACGAGTGGACCCGGGGGCACAGCGGTTGGAGGGACAGCAGCAGCAGTCACCCACCAGGTCTGGGGGTACAGTGTCAAGCAGTGGCACATGTCCGCTGCCCTTTGATCCACCCATTCCTGGTCCTGGCGAACAGCGCCCACCCTCAAGGGGTGTTGTGCATCAGGACCATCCACACCCTGGGGGTCAGGATGCCGTTGGGGCACAGTAAGGCATTTGGAGATAATTTGGATGCCGATTAATTGTTCTGTAGTTAAGTCAGTTTTTAATATGTTTTATCCTGTATTTTATTGTAATGCGCCTTGGTTTTAAGAAAGGCGCAGATAAATATATAGGATAGTGCATGGAGAACGGTTGACAACAGGGCTATTCTTTCACTGAGTTGGCACTATGACGATGGATTGATTACCTCGAGAGTGCAGCTCGAGAGGTAATCCGTTGTCATGTGCCCAGCGGTGAAAGATGCCCTGTTGTCAACTGTTCCCATGCCTTCTCTTTATACTGTATGGCGGAACATCGTTTTTTGGAAAAAAAACAGTTACTAGAAGGAAAAAAATTTTACATTGTGAACGTTTTCACTCTAACCATTAGTACTGCCCCCGATATTGCTGCTTTCGCCATGTGTCCTGCCTATGGAGTGAGCCCTAACTGTCAAATGCTGCTCGAGGACACAGTGTGACATTAACAGTACAGTAGAAAACATCATTGTGTTGCACTGCGAACGTCACTAGTGTGTGACTACAAGGTTTCGAAAACGATCGATTTCCGTGGAGAACGACGTTCCACCATACACTATAAAGCCTATTATTATTATTATTCTGCTTTAAATTTTCTCCCACTGTTGAGGTTGCCTACCCGCTAGCCCCTCAGCCACTACACCCACCACTTAATCATTTTAAACATCAGATCTACCCATTCTCCCACTACTATTCCCATTCTGTCTTTTGTTCTTTTTAACAGTTTTTATTTACCATATCTTCACTGAACCTGCTGCTCCAGACTCCATTCATATCTGTACACATCACAGTTCCTCTGCACGCTCCTGCTCTCCACCCTCTCCACAGCCCTACCTCCATTACTGTGTCCTTCTGAAACACAATTGTTCTTTTAAAAACAGAAAAATATTAACAGCTCTGTGCCACACCATTACCAAAGACAACATGTCTTTTGCAAACTCATTCCACTTTCCAGCCACCTGAATGCTGTGTAGCTCACTTTCACTGCAACATTGCATATGGTACCACTCACTGCTCCTCAAAACTCTGAATTCATTTAAATAAAAAAAGAAAATATGAACAGCATGAACTAGTCACACAGCCTTCTCAACTAGATGCCTTCATGCTCCCCAAAATCAAAATGCTTGCTAAAGAGCGCTGCCATTTTTCTTTGGCAGTTTTGAAAAGCAGCTAAAATCCACCAAAGAAATTTCTTTATGTAAACACCGCTTACACTACATGGCATCCATTCGATGTGTGGCACATAGCTCAGTGCTTGTCTATACTCATGAGCTGAATGTATATGTCTGATGTTTATAACTTGAGCTTTGACATTTGTCTATATCCCACCCTCTGTGGGATACTGAGTAGGTGAAAGATTTAAGCCCCAGTGTAGAGGATGAGACAAGAGTGTCGGAGGAAGAGGAGGAGGCAGGGGAAGATGGAGAGTGTTTTGAAACACTCGAAGCTGAGCGAGTGGAAGCCTGAGGTTTAATAAGGAGATGTGGAGAAGCTATCCCCCCAATGAACATCAGGCTAAAGCCTTCCAATTCAATGTGTGGTACATAGCTTAGTGCTTGTGTATACTTATAAACTGAATGGTATATGCTTGATCTTTATAACTTGAGATTTGGCATTTCTCTATATCCCACCCTTTGTGGGATACTGGGTAGGTGAAAGATTTAAGCTCCAAAAAGAGAGTTAGCCTAGTGATTATCTCCTCCAGCTCTGGAGAGTGTGACCAGTAGCACACAGGACAGGGGAAAAACCCTTGGGGGAACCTCCAAGGACCCATGCCTACTAACCTGCCTGCCCTCTAGGCATACTAAGAAGAGAATAACCTTAAATGTGGGCTAAGGTTTTAGTTATGGTTATGTCCAAGGATTCAGTCTGTCTGCTGGTTTAAGAGTCCTGTTTCTGAGGTCGATGATGAGCAGGATGGCAATGCTGAAGATGAAGGTTCTGGCAGATGAAGAGATCCAACTTGGAATGATGTCCTGAAGAGAGACGATAGTTAATCTGTGTCCAAAGGTAGCTGTGAGTGAAACAGATGTATGTAACATAAACAGTCAGTATGGCTAAGGAATATGAGCCCAAGTTGCATAATATGAGGGATGTAGTAGAGATCATAGATGATGAAATGGTAGGGAGCATCATGTGGCTCGGAATGATGATAATGTAGGAGAGTAGCCCAGCTGGGAGGCTTGCATGGCTGTTGAACATCCATTGAAACAGTAGGGTACGACTGAGTACCTTGTCAGAAAGTAGAAATGTCTTACAATGTCCAAGGAATTGAAGTGAGCTCCACAGAGATGTTGGGCATAGTAACTTGAGCTGGAACTGGAACAGAAGGAAGGTGGATTGTAGTAGAAGCAGCGAATAATTGATGAAGTAAAGTAGGCCCAGGAATGGACTAGCTGTAGCATGGGATTCCAATGTAGGTCTGCTGTATGCAGTATTCAAATGCTCTAACTATAGAGTTGGTTTCAGGTGGTCAGACTAGGAAGGTGAGACCCCTACGTGGGTCTGCCTTAGTGAAGATGGAAATACATTTGAGTAATGAAAAAGTCCCCCTTGTGGGGCATGACAGATTTGGGATGGCAAGACCCCACGTGGGTTCACCATCACTATAGTATGGTATGACCCGAGGTAAGAGGGGTGAAACCCTTGCCTGAGAATGCCTGTAGATAATAGAGAAATACATTTGAGCAATAATTAATGTCATGTTGTGGGCATGTTTGTGTTGGGATGGTGGGACCCTCTGCAGGTCCACCATCGCTGTATTATGACATGATGCAAGATATGAAGTGTGAGACCGATTGTTGGGATGGCGGGAGCCACGTGGTCCACTATTGTCATAGTATAGAATAGTCCAAGGTAAGAAGGATGATTCATGTGAGTCTGTCTGTAATGATAAGGAAATATGAGTAAGGCCCTTCGTGGGGCATGCGTAATTGGGATGGTGGGACCCCACATGGTCCGCCATCACCATAGTATGGAACAGTCAAAGTAAGGAGGGCAATACTATAGTGATTAGGAAATATGTTTGGGCTATGAGTAGGGCACTTTTGTGGGGTGTGTATGTTTGGGATGGCTGGACCTCACGTGGTCTGCCATTGCCATTCCATTGAGTAGTGCATGATAGGGATGGTGGGACCCCACGTGGTCCACCATCACTGTTTCACTGAGTAATGCGTGATTGGGATGGTGGGACTCCATGTGGTCCGCCATCACCATGGTATGGAGTAGAGCACGTTTCTGGGATGGCGGGATCCCACATGGTACACCATTGCAATGGTATGGAGTAGAGCACGTTTTGTGATGGCAGGACCCCACATGGTCCACCAATGCCATTGTTTTGTACTGTCTGAGCTAAGATGGCGAAGCCCCCCACAGTCCGCATGGTAGTATAGTGCATAGTCTGAGGTAATGAGGACAAGACCCCAGGAGAGTCCACCTGCTGGAAATGGAAATGAGTTGTGAGCAATGAGTAGATGCCCCCTTGTGGGCATGGATGGTTGGAATGATGTGCCCCCCCGGGTCCACCAACGTGATAGTAAGCATGAACTTCTGAGGTTCCAATGAGGCAGAGATGAACTATGAGAATCCATGCAGGATGAATGAATAAGGTTAATGGAATTGCCAGAAGGCCAGCGATATAGACAGGCTGGATGCTGAAACCCTCTCGAGGTGTAGCGAGGAAGGTGTAGAATGTTCACGTGTGGTCTGCTCTGGGATGGTGGGACCCACACGTGGGTCCGCCATGGTCACATGATTGCATGATCCATGAATCTGGCTGTAGATGATAGGGAAATATGATTGAGCAATGAGTAAAGCCCTGTCATGGGGCATGTTTGTTTTTTGGGATCGCGGGAACCCCACATGGGTCCACCACCTTGTATATTGAATAGTCTGAGGTAAAGATGCCGGGGGCCAGATGTGAGTCTGCCTGTAGTGATAAGAAAATAAATTACTGTAATGAGTAAGGCTTCCTCATAGGCATGTTCACTTCGGATAGTGGGACCCTCATGCAGGTTGTATGAAGGAGCAGGCCCCCAAAAGGGAAGTACAATGGAGCAAAAGAATCATGCAGTAAGAAGAATCAGAGTCTGAGAATACTGGATGCAGAGCTCACAAAAGAAAATGGTGCAAGCCCGGGAACTCTGGGGTAAAGGAGCACAGCTTCATGGTAAAGTACAGTGTGGTTTGGAAGTCAGATTCCCCAGTGGTCCCATATAACCAGTACAAGGTAATCTAAATGATGTCCCTTCAAGTGGCTCAAAGTCCCCAAAATCCAGGAAACCAGGAAGAGATAGAAGCCCTGAGGATGGTGCTTATGCAGCAACAGTCAAATCTGAAACACTAAAGAGACAGGAAATGAGCAGTAGCAAGTGGAGATGCTAGGTTGAAACACCCTAGATGCAGCGGTGTGGAGAATGAAATTTGCCAGCTTCTGGAAGAAATAAACATCATGATCAGAGACTGCAGGTGAGACCAATGACACATTTGAAGAGCAGAAGCCACAATGAGCAAAGCTGGCTGCCAGAAGTCGGAGGGAATAGAGAGTGCAGAGCACAGGTGAAAGTTCAGGTACAGAGCAGCGGTTCTGAAACAAGAGAGGAGGCAGTGCTATATGGGGCCCGAAATGAGAAAAAAAAAGCCCAAAGGAATGAGACTCATGGAAGGAAAGCAGGGGCACAGACAACAGGTAGGGAGGGAGTGGAGGACAGGAGGAACTAGGCGGAGGTACACAGGATGCGACCCGATGGACAAAGGAGCAGAAGTGGGAGGTATGAGAAGACAGGGGCAGGAGTGCTGTGAGCAGCAGTGAAACCAGATGGAGCAGGTGGGTGACCGATGAGCAAGGCAATGAGAGGGAGTGGAGGGATCAGAAACAAGCTGCAAGCGGCAACAGAAACGGGAGGGGGGGACAAGCAGAGAGAGGTCCAGGACTGGGTATGAAACAGAGAGGGATGCAGCAATGAACCCAGAGGGGACAGTGGGTGGCAACCAATGCAGAGAAGCTGGCAAAGTGGCAAGAGTCTAAAGGAGCAGTGACAGAATGGAATGGGAGAAAAACGGGCAGGGACGGGAAGAGCCTGGCCAGCAGCCACGCAGGTGCTCAGAGCAGCAACCAACTCCTGGATTCTAAACACTCACAGCTGAGTGAGCTGAAGCCTGAGGTTTAAGAAGGGGATGTGGGAGGAGCTATTCCCCCCCCCACTGAACCTCAAGCTAAAGCCTTCCAGCAGTACTGCCCATAGTAACAAGGGACAGAAGCTACAGAAACACACTGTTTCACAGAATAAGCCCTCACATAAATACAAACTTTAAAAAAGGAAAAATTAAAGCGCACACACACACACACACACACACACACACACACACACACAGTTCTTCCCTATTGCATAAATGAAATATGCAGAGGGGGGGCCTTGTGTGATACATGTTTTATGAACACTCATGATGTTTGCGGATGGACACTTCACTTCTGGATTATGCCACTCATGAGGTTACCCAAGGTCAAACAGCACTTATGTACATGAATCATGCATCACACATCTTCCCTGCATATCTCTTATTTATCAGGACAACGTTATCACCATTGGTATTGTACAGATATGGGCTGTACCATGGACTGACTCAGAAGAATGAAATACAGCAATAATGATGTTTCTTTTAGAGGGTGTATTTGTGAATCATAAAAATAACAGCATCACAGCTGTTATTTGTGAATCATACAGATAACAGCATCTTAACCCTGAGGTGTTACTCTAAATAGAACTTTAGAATGTTAAACTTGATTGAAACACTATAGTGTGGTTACAGTCCCCCCTTCCAGCATTCTAACAGCAGACTTATGGCTAAAGAACAGAAGAGAGCAGTGACCACTCAACCAACCTATGCTATGTGTAAGAAAGCAAAATCACAATTTAATAAACTGTAAAAGCTTCAATGTTTGAGACAGTAAGATGTTCAAGGAAGTTTTTTTTAGAGCACTTCATTTGACTAGACCAGAAGAACACTTTTTATTTTGGTTCTAGAAGAAGAGGTTGGGAGAGTGCTGTATGACTCACAAATACCAACACCAGAAGCAACAGAGTCAAAGAGATATAGAATCTGTTGGAGGAACAAATTGATGATCCATCATTACTACCATGAGTAATCGTTTCTCCTATAGACAAGAGTGTCTTTGTGATGTCCTACAAATTGCAGCCTCCAAGTTAGCAACCTGGGAGCCAGGGTCAAGAACTCATTTAGGAATAATAATCTCAAGTACAAATGTGCCAAAACTGGCATAGTTTAAAGTCCAAGAGAACATAGAAACAGAAACATAGACTTTAACAGCAGATAAGGACCACTTGGCCCACCCAGTCTGCCCATTTCCCTACCTATTGGATAAGCTGCAGATTCTAGTTAACCAACAGCCTACTTCCTGCAAACCCCCACTGTAATTGTCTTATGTCTGTCCCATGCATGTTTGAATCCCCCACTGTTTTAGACCCCACAACCTCCCCAGGAAGGCGGTTCCACGCATCTACCACTCTCTCCGTGAAAAATAACTTCCTCACATTACCTCTGAGTCATCCCCCCTCTATCTTTAAATTGTGCCCCCTTGTTCTTGCACATCTCTTTCTGAAAGATGCTACCCTCCTGGACTTTGTTGAGCCCCTTGAGGTACTTTAAAGTTTCTATCATGTTCCCCCTGTCCCTCGTTTCACCAAAGGTATACATATTAAGCTCTCTCTGTCTCTCTTCATATGGTTTCTGATGTAGACTATGCACCATTTTAGTTGCCCTCCTCTGGACTGCTTCCATCCTTTCTATGTCCTTGCATAGATGGGGTCTCCAAAAGTGCACGCAGTACTCTAGATGGGGTCTCATCAACTGTCTGTACAGAGGGATAACCACTTCCCTTTTTCTACTTGTGATGCCCCTCCCTATGCATCCCAGTATCCCCCCAGCTCTCCTTACTGACTTTTCACATTGCTTACTCACCTTTAGGTCATCTGGTAAGATTACCTCGGGTCCCTTTTCATTATTGTTGTTGTTAGTACCACCCCTGCCATTGTGTGCTCTTCTCCTGGGTTTTTGTTTCCCAGGTGCATTACTTTGCACTTCTTTGCATTGAATCTAAGTTGCCATACATCTGACCATTCCTCCAACTTTGCCAAGTCCCTTCTCATCCTTTCTAGCCCCCCTTGTGTATCAACTCTGTTACAGATCTTTATGTCATCTGCAAAGAGGCATACCTTTCATTCCAGACCCTCTGCAATGTCACCTATAAAGCGTTAAAGAGGACTGGACCCAGTACTGAGCCCTGAGGTACCCCTCTAGTAACTCCCCTTTCTTCAGAATAAGTTCCATTCACTATTGCTTTCTGTGTCCTGTTGTGCAGCCAGTTTGCTACCCATGCTACCACCCTGGGACCCACTCCCAGGCTGGCTAACTTGATCATTAATCTTTTGTGCGGTACTGTGTCAAATGCCTTGCTAAAATCTAGGTAGGCCATATCCACAGCTCCTCCCTGGTCTGTTACTTTGGTCACCCAGTCAAAGAAATCAATTAGATTTGTCTGACATGACCTTCCCACTGTGAATCCATGCTGCCTTGGGTCCTGTGCCCTGCTGACCTCTAGGTACTCAACAATTTTTTCTTTCAGAAGTGATTCCATCATTTTCCCTAACACTGAGGTCAGACTAACAGTTCTGTAGTTTCCTACTTCAGCCTTGCTCCCACTTTTGTGAAGGAGAATCACATCTGCCCTCCTCCAGTCCTCGGGTACCACCCCATCCTCCCATGATTTGTTAAAAAGTGTGGTCAGTGGTGTCACTAGGTCACCCCTTAGTTCTTTTAGGCCCGTCAGGCCCCATTGCTTTGTCCACCTTGAGTTTTAGGAGTTCTTTCAGGACTCTTTCTTCTGTAAATGGACTGGTGTCAAGCTCCCTACCCAGAGTGCTTCTATTGTTTGGTTTAGGTAACTCCTCCTCCTCTTCTTCTTTTGTGAATACTGAGCAAAAGTATTCATTCAGTATCTCTGCCTTTTCACTGTCTCTCTCTGCCCACCTCCTCTCTCCTTTATTAATCTTCACTATCCCTCCCTTAACCTTTCTATGCTCCCTAATGTACCCATAAAAGGTTTTATCCCAATTCTTAACTGAGTTGGCTATCTTTTCCTCGGTTTGGGACTTTGCTATTCTGACTGCCTTCCCCACTTCTTTCTGCTTTAATTGATACAGTTCCCTATCGTTCTCCTTCTGTGATTCCTTTTACTTTTTGAATGCAGCCTTTTTCTCCTTAACCTTCCCTGCCACCTCTTTTGAGAACCATAATGTTTTTACTCCATTTTGTTGTTTTTATTTGTTTCACACAAAGGCTTGTTGCCTTCATGATGGCAGTTTTGATTTTTCTCCATTGTTCTTCCACCCCTCCTTCCTGCCCATTTGTTAGTACATTCCTTAGGCACTCACCAATTTTGCCAAAGTCAGCCCTTCTAAAGTCCAATAACCTTGTTTTTGTAGGGGTTGTCTCCATGGTTGCGCTTATTGTGAACCACACTGTGTGGTGGTCACTTGCTCCCAGATGGCTACTGACTTCTAAATCTGTGATCCTCTCTCCATTTGAGAGTACCATGTCTAATATTGCTCCCTCCTGAGTGGGTTCCAACACTAGCTGTCTAAGGCATGCCCCCTGTGGGGCATCGAGAATGACCCTGCTCTTGGATGTGGCTGCAGTACATGTTGCCCAGTTAACATCTGGCATATTCAGGTCCCCCATCAACAGTATCTCCCCTTTTTCAACCATTTTGAGAATGTCCTCTATCATTTTCTTGTCCATTTCCTCCCCTTGAGATGGGGGTCTGAATACAACCCCTGTGCAGATTGTGATGCCATTTTCTGTCTCCAAGGTAACCCACAGTGCTTCTTGTCCTCCCCCCTTATTTTTTAGTTCTGTAGCTTTGATCCCTTCCCTTATGTAGAGAGCTACTCCACCTCCTCTTTTACTCTCCCTGTCCCTTCTGTAGATTGTGTACCCTGGTATGTTGACATCCCAGTCATGGTTCTCTGTGTACCATGTTTCTGTGACTGCCACAATATCCAAGTGTTCCTCTTCCATCAGGGCTACTAGCTCAAGAAGCTTGTTTCCCAGACTATGGGCATTGGTACTCATTCCCCTACATATAATGTTGGCTTTATCCTTTTCTCCCCCATCCCTGCTCTTATATCCTTTGTCTATTTTTCCATTTACCCCTGTCCAGCCCTCTGTCAACCTCTTTACCTCAGTTTTTATCTTACTACCTGCCATGTTTTGTTGGGGGGGCTTGATATTTCCTGCTTCTAATCAGCATCTCCCCCCTTGACTAGTTCAAAAGCTTGCCAAGGAAGCATTTAAACCTATCACCTAGGAGCTTGGTTCCCTTTCTGGACAGATGCAGACCATCGTGCCAGTATAGACCTTCATCTCTCCCGGTGGACCCCCAGTCCCCAGTGAAGCCAAAGCCCTGTGCTCTGTACCAGTTTTGCAACCATTCATTAAACTGCATGGTGTGCAGTATCCTAGCATCACCCCTGCCATAAACTGGCAGCACCTCTGAGAAGGTTACCATGCTTGCTACCTGTCTGAGGCCCCTCTCCAACTCCACAAATTCATCCTACATGGCCCTGATTTCATGCCTAGCTAGGTCATTTGTCCCAAGGTGAACAATGATATCTAGTTCCCTCTCTTGTGATGTAGCTTCTGCAATCCTGAGGATTCGCTTCCTGTCCCTCCAAGCCATGGCACCAAGCAGGCACATTACTTCCCTCTCCCCTCCCTTTTCCAGTTCTACCCCCTTAACAACTGAGTCCCCTTCCAGAAGCTGTTTCCTTCCCCTGTGGTGTCCCTTGCCACCCTTTTGTGGGTCTCCCTTGTGGATGGCCCCAGCATTCTTCTTGGTCTCCACTGAGGGTGTCATCATAGAGGAACCTTGCTCTGCCATACTGGCATATGATTTGTGAAGAGGTACAACTAGAGGGATTTGCCTCTGTTCCACCACCCTCACCCTCTCAGAACCCACTGTGGTCCAACTGCTCCTCATACTTGGCAACCTCTGTGGCAGTGGTTGTGGCACTGTTGCTCTTTGGGTGGGGGATACCTCCATAGTCCTTGTCAGTTGAGCCTGGAGATGGGCAACCACCTTGAGCTGATAGTTACCTGCAAATAGGGCAGCAACACAGTTTCCAGAATGTTTCCAGGAAAACTGCTGCCCCACAGCTAGTGCATTGCACTACTCCCCACATGTCTCTCTCTCTCTCTTACAATATGTAATATATAATCTATTTTATATATATATATTTTGGTGTGTCTTACCTTTATGCACTTGCTGAGTTATTCAGAATGTGACAGTTCTGTCCCAAGACCTGTTGAGGAAATTATGTCAGAACTTTGGCTATAAAGAAATGCCATGACTGGGGTGGGTGGGGTGAGGGGAAGGGTGGGTGGGTGGTCCACAACCACCAGTGACTGTTAGAAACAATCAAACACACCACTGCTCCACCACCCTGGTGAGTACTGCCCTTCTTTACAGTAATTCAACCAACAACTGGATCTGAAACTAGATCACACCAGTAATTTATAGTAATTGATCAGTGTTGGAATGTTCCACTCAGAACAATTGGCTATGATGCAGGCCTCCCTGACTAGAAAAGACAACTTCCCCCACCTGAGGCTCTGTCTGGCTTCAAATTACAAACTGTAGACTTTGCTAATAGTCATAAACAGCCACCACCAGTAAATTATTTCAAAATGCTTTGATGCAAATGTTACAGAATACTAGTAGAGAGTCCAGTTAAGTTACCCACAAAGGAAAATCAAATATGCAGTTATTTCAACCCTTCTGAAGTTACTCACAAGATAAGCAGCAGAAGAGGGTAGCATCTTTCAGAAAAAGAGGTGTGCAAGAACAAGGGGGCACAATTTGAAGATTGAGGGGGGATGGCTCAGAGGTAATGTGAGGAAATATTTTTTCATGGAGATGTTTGTGGATGCATGGAACAGCCTTCCTGAGGAGGTTGTGGAGTCAAAAACAGTGGTGGATTTCAAGAATGCATGGGACAGTCATAAGGCAATTCTAGGGGGTGGGGGTAGGAAGAAGTAGGCTGTTGGTTAACTAGAATCTGCAGCTTATCCATTAGGTAGGGAAATGAGCAGACTGGGTGGGCCAAGCAGCCCTTATCTGCCATCAAATTCTACGTTTCTATGTTTCAATAGCAAAAAGTGAATGTGTGTCACTGTGGCAGATATAACTGTGGTAGAATGCAGTCCAAAACCTTTGGTGGCTCCTTGCTAGCCTTACCATTATGGAATTACACGGAAGAGGCAATTCAATGAGAAATTTTCTGTATTATAACAATTGTTTGTTTTCAGTTCTGGACATTTCTGACCATTACATTTAGAAACTCAAAGCCCTCTGCATGAGCAGGCTGCATTTCTGCTGTCATACATTGAAGTGAGGCTTTGGGAAAAATACAGACAATGTTACAGATTGATTTATGTAAAAGCTTTAGCTATAGAGTTCACAGGTGTTCTAAGCATGGTTATAAGAGGTGCACCTGTTTTTTAGCCAGCATAGTGCAGCAGTGCCAGCCTGTGGCTTAGTTCAGCTACTACAGCGTGACCCTACACCTCATGGCATAAATGCTGTTAACATTGCTGTTCATGCTGGAATGGAACTGATGTTTGTTCTATGTACCCTGAAGCGTGGCTCCTGGATGTTGCACTTAACACGGCGTCAGAAAAAAATTAGGTTTTCCATTCTGTTAAGAGTTTGTTTAGCATTTCTTAAAGCAGTCATTAACAACAGTATGGCTTCAAGAAGCCTTCCACTGCAAGGCACAAAAAATACCTCCAGCAAGTTCTCAGCAAAACCAGAAACAGAAGTGACGACCACAACCTCAAACTAATTGCACTAACCCTCGATGAACTACTCTCACCGCTAACTAGAATACTAAATCTATCATTAATAACTGGTAAATTCCCCCAACTTTGGAAAGCCTCAGTTGTCACACTGGTACTCAAAAGTGGAGACAGGTCCAGTCATGCAAACTACTGTCCAATCTCAATACTCCCATCACTCTCAAAAGCACTCGAACAAATGGTTTTCTACCAACTTGTCGAATATCTGGACAAATACCAGCTGCAGTGCTATCAACAGCATGGCTTTAGGAAGCAACACAGTACTACTACTACCGACCTAGTAGAATTTACAGGTTACATTCATGATCAACTGGATCGAGGGTCTATAGTGGGGGCAACATTTGTAGACCTCACCAAAGCTTTTGACATGGTCAGTCACGAACTCCTGTTAGACCTGTCTGCTGAATCCACTGGGTGGTTCCGTAGCTATCTCTCGGGCAGAGAACAGCAAGTAAAAATCCAAGATGCTCTATCTGACCGAAGGGGCATCAGAACAGGGGTCCCCCAAGGGTCTGTCCTGGGCCCCCTGCTTTTTAGCCTCCTCTTAAATCACCTCCCACAAGCATGTAATGACCAAATACTATTGTATGCTGATGACGCAGTGGTGTTCACCAGTCACAAGGACCCTGTCACCCTGGAAAAACAGATGCAGGAGGATTTAACTAGCTTCGAAGCCTGGTTCCATACCTCTAGACTCATGCTAAACTATAAGAAGATGAAAATGATGCTGTTTGCCTCCTCCCACAACCGCTACAGAATGCACTGACTCAAAACACTGAATAAGAAAGTGAAATACTGGAAATGGTCCAGAATTTCAAATACTTAAGAATCACACTAGATAGCTCCCTTATCTTCTCGAAACACATTGATCTAGTGGCTAAGTCAGCTAATGCCAAGATAGGCCTACTCTACAGGCACAGAAACTGCCTAACAGATGCAGATCTAGAGCTTGCCATAAACAGCTCTATCTTCTCGCGATAGACTATGGGCTGGTGATCTATGGGGCAGGGGCAACCATGAGACTAAAACAAATCTCCTAGTACTGAACAAAGCTTGCAGGCTCATTTTAGGAGCAAATAACCTAACTCACACTTGCGACCTCTATGCTTAATCAGGCTGGCTTAACCTACATTGCAGGATTAAGTACCAAGTGTGCCTACTTGCCAAAAAGGCCACTCTGGGCCCTAAGATGTTCAGCAAACTCTACCTTTCTAGTCCCCCACTGCAGAACCTCACTTGGACAAAGATTCTTCTGCTATCGTGCCCCCCCTACGGCTGAACAGTCTACCGTCCTCCATCTCCATGACCCATAGCCTCAGCCAATTCAAGACAGGTCTCAAAACCCTGTTCCTGGACTCAGCAGCCTGTAACTGTAACTCATCTCACTCACATATTGTTTCCACCCCACCCACCTTAACTACGGAAACCGCGGCCACACAGGAGCCTACTCCAGCTCAGCTTACTATCCTGTAGCAAATGAATAGCAGGTTGTCACCCCACCCTCTTATGTCCCCCCCACCACTGTCCTGCCAATGCAACTCTGGGTCCTCCATGACCCTGTGAAATGATTTCCTATATTGGCACTGACCAGGGAACTTCTCTATGCTCCCAGATGAGGTAACTCACTATATAAGCTATAACCTGGATATATGGTCCATGTATTACGACAAGTTCTTGTAAACATATGTTACCTGTAAATGTCTAATTTCTGTATTTTGTTTTACTCTGTATTCTTTTCTATTACATGCTGTATTGTTATTTCTTTAACTGACGCGTAGCCTTTGCAAATGAGTCTATGACTCTAAGGATTGTAATTCTGATTCTATACAATAAACAATAAACAAACAATGCCGCGGAGGGTTCAAAGCCTCCTATGCCAAGCCACAATACCAAGATCAACAAGAGAGGCTAATAGCAATCCATACAAGGTACCATTTCGAAGGACCACTTGAGGGCAACAGTCTTTTGGGTACCGAGCACCAACCTGGCTCAACTTACTCTTAAGTGACATGGCAGAGGTTATTAAAGTTAGGCACTTTGAACCGCAACTTTGCGCACACCTGACCGCACACAGTGCATGCGACTGTAGTCGCTACTTTACTCCACCTGCTTACCACTAAGAGTCCTATTATTCCACCCTAACACTTCCTGTCCCACTCTTTTGTGATTCCCAACCCTACACCTCCACCTATCCTACCCTTTTTCCCTCACTTTTTACCTTCCCCTTACTACAGAACCTCTTGCACATTTCCGGCTGGAGGAGAAGGATCGAGTGTCCTGCGACTGCGCTCCTTCTCCAGGGGAGAGGGTGGGTAGTGTATCCAGTGCACTAAGGACACCTGGCTGAGGCTGGGTGTACTGCAGCACCGATGCCAGCACATTGGGGGGCCGGGGCAGACGTTGCTCATCATTGTACTTTCCCGCCCCGTATACAGGGAGAAAACTCGCACTGCCTGCTGCATCTATGAGGCCTGCCCTTCCATCTTAAGATTAGCCTCCAGGGCCAGCTCCCCCACTCCTAATACCAGTGTACCGCTTACTGGAGGGCACGCAGCTCCACCCTGGGGGCAAGTCAGGAGGCTTCAGGGGGGGATGCAGCTAAGTGGAGGTGGAGGTCAGAGGGGTCCATTACCAGGTGGGTGCAAGGTGGCAGGTAGGGTACAAAAAAGAAAAAATAAAGAACCTCTAGCACATCTAACTGCTCACAAGGCTTGCACCAGGCCCTGTCCTTAACCCTACTCCCACCCATTGCTCAGCTCCACTCTCTCCCTTTCTTTTCTCAAAGCCTCCTCCTGTTTTTCTGACCCTCACTCACACCATCCTCAGCTCTTAAACTACTCCTCCTAATATTTGACAAGACTCTTACAGCTGCTCCAACTCTTTACTCCCCTATTCCATCTCCACCCCCCCCACTATGCCCTTTTTTCCCATCTCCCCCTCCTTTTCTCCACCACTAATATTGACAAAACCCTAAACGGCTGCTCCAACTCTTTAACCCCCCCATTCCCAACTACCTCCCCTTCTCTCCAATACTAGGGCACTTGTTTTAACCTCCATTGTAATTCAAACAAAACGTAACCTGTTACCATGTGTATGATCATTGTTTACTCACTGTCTTCTATGCATTTTGTTCCTTTCTGCATGTACTGTTTTTTGACGTGGAACCTCTGCAAATGAGCTTCTAGCTCAAAAGCTTTTAATCCGAGACTTTAATAAATAAAAATAAATAAATAAGCTTTAATTATTATTGCAAAATTGGGCAAAATAGATCTCCAAAACTATAGCAAAGCAGTTTCAGGCTAAAATTCTAAATGGCTCAAACATGTGGGCACCCAAGAGGGAAATGCACATGGATTTGTTCATACCAGTCAGTCTTTCGCACAACACTCTCATCTCATACATTCACAATGTCATCCTTTATATGAGCTCTTGCAATGTCTCAGATATAAATCATCAGCTGTCTTCTGATCTGCAATCAGTTCATAGATGGTGCCAAACTAACAGGCTCCTCATGAATTTCACAAAGACCCAGTTCATGCTGTTCGGCTCAGCTCCAAAAGTAAACAAGCATTTGTCAATGCTGAATGTTGTCTCGTTGGCATTGGCTTTGGTAGTGCCGGAGTTAGAGACGCATAAAAGGAATGGCAGTAAAGTACTGAACTGACACCAACCCCACCCCCACCTGCACAGACTGACAGGGATTGGGGTGTGTCTTTGGGTTTTCAGCTATAACGCTCATGCCATTTTACCTCACCCTACCCTGTAGACATTGACAAGTGTTGTGGTGTGCTTTGGGGTCTTTTAGTCTTATGCTTATCCCATTCCATAAGGGAATACACTGAGGTGGGTGCAGTGTAGGAGAATGGGGTGAACTTTGGGGCTGAACACTCCATGGCACACTTCGATACCTGTCACTGGTTGCAGGGTGGTGGTCAGGGTGGAATGGCGGAGCATTACAGCTGATGATCCCAAGTCACACCCCTGATGCTTGTCAGTCTCTATAGGGTGGGGTGTTACAGCTGGAAACTCTAACACCGTAGGCATGTGTTGGTATTTTCACTTCAAATTTTCAACATGGGCTTTTTGTGGCCCCACCTCATGAAGAGCAGCACTATCAGTTTGTTAGCCAGAAGGTAATTTTGCACAGTGACTGCGCCATTTGGCTCCACAGGTACGGAAACACATTTTGGGCAGCATGTGAAAAATGACAACTGTATGGTTCATGAGGAGGCGTAAAAAAATGGCAACATTGAAAATCTGGAGTGAGAATATGAAAAACTGGTGAAGTCATGAGCATGCATAGAAACTGCACAACGCACGGCCATAACCCAATTATTTTTGGGATTTTTTAACCATATTTTCAACATAGGCATTTTGGGACCTCCCCTCACGAACAGTGACACTGTGATTTTGTTAATCTGTCCCAAAAGTTAATTTCCAACAGCGACCATGCCATTGTGCACCACGGTGCGAAAACACATTTTGGGCAGGATGTGAAGAATGACAGCTGTACTGTTCATAAGGAGGTGTGAAAAAATGCCAGTGTTGAAAATCTGACATGAAACTATTGCAAATTTGTGAAGGTGCAAGTGTGCGTGGAAACTGTGCAATGCATGCTTGCAACACAGTCATTTCATGGACTTTCATCACCAAATTTTCAACATAAACATTTTAGGACCTCTGCTCATGAACAGTGTCACCGTCATTTTCTCAAACTGTTGCTAAAACTGATTTTGCACAGTGATTGCACTATTCTGTGCCGGACGTGCAAAAACACATGTCGGCCAGGATATGTAAAACGACAGCTGTACTGTTTATAAGGAGGTATGGAAAATGGCAATTTTGAAAATCTGGAGTGAAAATATTACAGATTCACAAAGTTACGAGTGTGCATGGAAACTGCGCAATGCACGCTTTTAAAACAGCCATTTTTTGGATTTTTTTAACCAAATTTGCAACATAGGCTTTTTGAAAGCCCACCCCATGACCAGTGGCACTGTCGTTTTGTTAATCCATCCTGAAAGGTGATTCCAATCAGTGACCGCAAAATCACCTTTTGGGACCGAATAACACCACAACATGACTGAATTCATGAGGAGGGGTCCCAATAACCCCATGCTGAGAATTTGGTGCCAAAATTCCCAAAAATGGCCGAGATATGCACCAAAGTTGAAAAAAAACCCTATGTATGCCATTATACAACTTACCGGCATTTCTTCAGTTCGCAGTTGGCTTTGAAGAGTGCAGATGTGTTCCCAGTCCACCAAGATTATCGTGCCAGACTCTGGAGGTAAGTATGGGGGGTTAGAGAGGCAGGGTACACAGAGGGTGGGCACGGGTTGGGAGTGGAGGCAGGAAAGACTGTGAGGGACCATTTTCTTCTTTTACAGGTAAAAAAAAAAAGACAAGGGTCAGTTTTATTTTTTTTGCAGGTGTTTGGTACACTGGGATGGACTCCCAGTGTACCACCTGCATAACGGGGAGAGGGACCACAGCTGATGGGGATTGGGCCCCCTCTGTAGGCACAGAAATGGCTAGGGGGGAGCATGGTGCCAAGGGGGATTGGGCACCCCCTTGGCACAGAGCACACATCGGGGGCTGGGGACATTATGCTGACAGGGAGTTGGCTACCCCATCGGCAAACTAAACCAGGCAGGGGGGACTGAAGCAGACAGGATTGGGCCCCTAGTTAGCAAGGAAAGACTGTTGGAGGGTACATGATGCTGAGGGGATTGTGCATCCCTTGGCACACTCTTGGAATGGGAGGGCATCATGCCGGCCAGTGGGCTCCCCTATGGAAACCCAAATGAAGTGGCTGCTGGCAGTCAGTGCTGCCATGTTTAGGAAAGTGCTTCACCAGCAGAGGCACGTCAGGAGGCATAATCTGGTGCTGCTGCAGATGAGCTTGGCTCTCATTGCAGTGGACCTTTTCTCAGATGTGTCGGCCTCATTAAGTATTGCTGGTGTGGCACCTGCAAGCTGGCTTATTGGGGAATGAGGGATGCACCTACTGATGCATGCCCTGACACCTTAGTGACTGCACCTCCAAAGCTATTAATGCAAAATGCTGGCTGCTTACCACCAAGCCAACATAAAAATGCCTCTCCCTTGATGGTGATATGAGAATTGATCCTGTCTTCTGTTTCCTCCTTTAGTTATCTAGGGGTCACACTCGACACCTCACTGAATTTCTCAATGCATATAGTGGTTGTCAGAAAGGCAGTGAATATCAGGCAGGGGCTCTCCTACAAGTTATGTGACAACCTGATTCCTAAAGCCAAAATAGCAATTGTCTGTGGCATTATGCTTCCCAAACTTACCTATGGAATTTCTGTTTACTTCTTGGCCTCTAAAACTGTCCTACAGAGATGGGATGTGGCCTTCAACAATATCTGTAGATTTGCCCAGGCCATGAATAGATAGTCTCACCACTGTACCCTCTACTCCTGACTTAGTTGGCTTCCACCATCTGCCCAGTACAACCTCATTATGGGAAGTGTTCATAATGCTGCGGCTAAACAGACACCACTATCCCGAGCCTGTCTCCTTCTACCTGACAGTGAATCCTGTTCCCTAAGGTTTAATGCTCCTGGTTCCTTGGCCATCCCAAAATCCTGAACTTAGTTACGGAACTGCCTCCTTACTTTTTGCCCTGCACTCTCAAACTCCATCCCAGCTGTGGTCCATCTGTGCCAGTCCAACCATTACTTCAAGAGAGGATACAGCTTCCCCTACTCAAGGCCTTACATGTACTGTCCATAGGTTTTAGTTCTCTGTATTATCTCTGTATTTTTGTACATTGTTGTGTCAGTTTCCACTGTTGTGATCTGCCAGGTCATGCCTGAAAGTCAGGAAATGTTTTGTCTGGTGCACCTACAGTACCTGGTAAATTAATTAAATATATAATGGACACCTTCCAGGTGCCACTACTATCAAATAAATCTAGTAAAAAGTTGGGCACCCACAAGTTGCAAAGGATGTAAATAGTGCTGGGCCGAACCCTTGAAAACCAAATGACTTTGGTGAAATAAGATTCTTCTGAATGTGCTTTGTAAATTTTCACCCCATCCCATGAACTTCTCAGGATGAATTGCAGAACAATATACATGAACTGCATAATGATAGTGCTAAGGAATTTCCTTCCACAGTTTAAAGCAGCAGTGCAATGAAAAATGTGTTCCCAAAAGAGCTAGTTTCAGCTACAGTTAAGAAAAATATTAGAATGCCTGTCAAATAGAAACATAGAAACATAGAAGTTGACGGCAGATAAGGACCACAAGGCCCATCCAGTCTGCCCATTTCTTTTTCTACCTTATAAATGTGCCATCGGCCTTTGCTCTGTCAGTGGCCTATCTATTCATAGTCATTTGTATTGCTCCCTTATGCCTATCCCATGCCTGTTTGAAGCCCTGCACTGTATTCATAGCCACCACTTCTTGTGGTAAGCCATTCCATGCATCCACCACCCTTTCTGTGAAAAAAGAATTTCCTCACAGTCCCCTTAATCTGGCCCCCCTCTAATCTCATGCTGTGTCCTCTTGTCCCTGCTATTTTCTTTATATTCAAGGCCACTGTTTTTCGGTGCTTGAAAAAGCAAATTCGCTTTGACCATCCTGGATTCCGGATTTTACCGTGTTTGGAATCAATTTCGGGATTTTTTCCGGTAATCCAAAACTTTATATTATTCACTCATTTTAAGTAATAAATTTGTCTGCCAGTGTTTTATCATGTTTTTATGCAGATTTAAGTCACATCAGCAGAAAACAAAAACATTTAATCCCATATTGCATGTTATATTAGCTACGCAAGTTGTGCATCTACACACTTTCAAGGATAAAGTTGACTGTGGAACTCCATTGGCCAAACTGGCATAATTATTAAAATATTCCCTTCTTGGCCGGCCCGGTGGCTCTGAGGGTTGAGGTGCTGGACGCCACATCTCGCACCACGCCAGCGACCCGGGTTCAGAAGCAGACTCAGGCCACAGGGGGCTGGCAGGGGGAAGGAAGGATCGAGTGTTCTGTGACAGCTCTCCTTCCTTTGGGGTGGGTGTGGGGCACATGCGGCACTACAGTGACACCCAGCGGAGGCTGGGTTTCTGTAGCGAGCGCATCTGACAGGGAGGAGAGCCGGCAGACGTCTGCACATAAGTGCGTGGACGTCATTGCATGTCCGGCTCTCCAGTGGGCCATAATATACAAGAAAAAGTGGGAACCTCCACTCTATGAAGCCCTCCCGGGCTTCCCTGACCCATGTCGCCAGATCCCCCAACTAGTTAAAAGGATCCGTGGCTGGTGTATGGGTGCCAGCTCTGCGCCCCACCCTCTGGGGAAAGTCAGGGTGACCGGGGATCACGTCGGCAAATGGGGAAGACCGGACGTAGACCAGGCGGATACTTGGTGGTAGGTGTCCCACAAAAAAAAATATATTCCTTCTCAGATCAATACAGCCGATGAAAATAAATGGTCTCATATAACAGTAACATTTTTCTCACATGGATTAACAAATTCTGAAGTTGCAGCGATACCAAAGACACCAAAATCTAGTCTTCGCTTTAATGCTGACAATGTGTTCTGTGACATGTATAATAAAAACTTCTCAAAGCTAAAATGCAATTAATGTGTTTTATTTTAAAAGATTTATAAAGATAAATATGTACAAAACACAATTCAAGTATTGACTACTGAACATGGGTGGATAAATATACTACCCAGATGAATACACTACCCAGACTACATGAACTAAAGCATACTATGAAGGACAGCAGAATCTAACCCATAGTAGCTACATATAATGTGGAGATTTTATATATATATATAGTTTTGTAGATTAGAAATGTGCATCACTGTAATAGTAGACATGAGATATATAATATATATATATATATATATATATATAAACATATACATATATATATATATATATATATATATATATCTCATGTCTACACTTTATTGCACAGTGGAGCACCATTTTTCCCTCAATACTGTACCAGATCTGCACTGGCTTCACATTGCACAGTGGAGCACCACTTTGTTTTCTGCAATATTGCACTAGAACTGCATGTCTACAACTTTATTGCACAGGGAACACTATTTTTCTGCAATAGTGCATCAGAACTGCATTTTACACAAGAGGGTGGGAGAGTTTACTTATTGAATAGCAGCATTGAAAATAATTTTAAATTGTCCACAGTCAGGCTTCTCCGTTGGTCAGTCAGGATTTGTCCATGTGCAGAAAATGACCGCTCCACATCTGCACTAGAAACAGGGACCCAAATGGCCTGAAGGGCTGCCTTTGCCAGAGTTGGTACCTGTGAGGACATAGAGATCCAGTACTGGTGAAGATCAAATGATTCAATCTCTGGTAGTTCCCGCACATCCTGACGTACGTAGATCTCCCAGTCCCTTAACAGGGTATTCTTATTGTGTAACGTGAACATTGGGATACAGGGCAAGTACAGTTGGAAGTCCTTATTGAGTTTGGGTAGGTTGAGTGGGTTTAGAATTCACAGGCCATTAGAAACTTTACAGATGGATTTGACTGTAGGTGTTTTGTCAATTTCTCCAAACTGACCTTGAAAGCATTTTGAACAATTTGATGTTCTCATCCCTTACTTTATTCCTCAGTTTAGAGAGGTACAGCTCTGCCTTCTCCCCAAAGCCATCATTTTTGTTGTGCCAGCCTCAAAGCGGTTCTGATTGACATTAACATGTCATACGTGGACGTCACAAGAGGTTTCTCCTTTGACTGCAAAAGTTCTATCGCAGCAATAATGTCACCTGAATTATCTGTAATAAATGCCAGTTGTGCTTGTAGCTCATCGTACCAGTCGTCCAGTAATGCCCGTAGATTGTTTATTGAGGTGGCATCACTCGAATCTTCCCTGAAAAAGTCCCTCAGGTATTGCAGGTGTGTAGAGTTGTATGCCACTGCTGCAAACCATGTGTTCCATCTAGTTAAAACAGGAACTGGTGGTAATGCAATCATTTCTCCTGGAGCTTCCAGATCCTGCAAAAATGTGATGAATTTTTGTTTGCGTTTTGGTGATTGCTGAAAAGCATATTTTATCAATGAAACTAGTTCATTAACTTTTTTGAAATGGTGCAGCCATGTATCCCCAACAAGGACAAGACATGTGCCCAGCAACACACATGTACCGACGTGGTCCCCAAGAACCCTGAAGTGCGTCACTGAAACATTTTATCATGTAACGAGTCGCTGTCGCTGACAAATGAAACTACATTCGTAAAGTCAATGTCACAACTCTGGAGAGTCTTCAAGACAGCTTGAGCCACTGTGGAATGGTTGACAGAGTCTAGTTCTGTGCTGTTTCCAAGATATGTCTTGCCCCTTCCAACACAAAAGACGACATTAAGAATGCACCGTGACTGTGCATCCGTGTTCTCGCACATATCACAGACAAGGATTTCCCAGTCACAGCTGCTTGAAGGTCTTCATCAATTTGCTCTCTTACCTTGGGTAAATAGAGTTGCCTCAGGGTGTCTGCTTTTGGCACTGCTCCACCCTCTCACATACTTGCACATCCATTCCCTCAGTTGTGGATGATCCAGCTTCTCCAACGGGATATTTGGTAGCCCCATGCCTTAACTGTGTCCATGATCATCTCATTTCTTTACTATGGATGATTCTGTTGCAGCTCTGAAACTGCTGGTCAGGGTCACCTGCCTTGCTGGTCTTTCTTCACTAGCAGTTCGTTCCTTATTCCTAGCATGTTTCTTGCTGAGCAGATGATCTTTGACTGTATCTTTTCTGGTATGGTCCAGGACATGGTTGCAGTAAGGACAGAAAAGTTTCTCCTCCATCCTCATAGAGGCCTTCAGATTTAAACTGCTGGGCTCGCTCCTTAGCCGATGTGTAGCAAAGCTTGGCCCTCTTATTCAGTGGTGCAGCAAACATCATGCAGGCAGAAAGTATGAATACTGAAATCACAACCAAAAAAAAATTATTAGTAGTGTGTTCCACTAATCTGCTTGGTAAGAATTCAACAAAATGGCAGACTGATCCCATGGATAGGGCAATCCATGACTTTTATCCTCTGGCTATATTGATGGCAGTAGCCACCACATAAAGTCCCCATCTTCCAGGTACAATGGCAGCAGCATTCCATGACCCCATCCCTCCAGGTGTGAAGGCAGCAGCAATCTACTAATCGCGATCCTCCAGGTAATGACAGCAGCATTGTACGACTCCCATCCTCCAGGTATGCATGGCAGCAGCAGCCTATGACTCCCATCCTCCAGAATATGATGGCAGCAGCAGCCCACGTCTCCCATTCTCCTGGGATGGCAGTAGCATCAGCCGACCACCATTCACTAGGGTGAGATGGCAGCAACAGTCTACCAACCTCATCCTCCAGGTACAATGGCAGCAGCAATCTACAACTCCCATCCTTCAGGTACAATGGCAGCAGCATTCCACGACTCCCATCCTCCAGGTGTGAAGCAGCATCTCACGAATCGCATCCTCCAGGTACGACAGCAGCAGCATTGTACTGACTCCCATCCTCCAGGTACGATGGCAGCAGCAGCCTACGACTCCCATCCTCCAGATACGATGGCGGCAGCAGCCCACGTCTCCCATTCTCTTGGGATGGCAGTAGCATCCAGCGACCACCATTCACTAGGTGAGATGGCAGCAACAGTCTACAACTCTCATCCTCCAGGTACAATGGCAGCAGCAATCTACAACTCCCATCCTTCAGGTACAATGGCAGCAGCATTCCGACGCTCCCATCCTCCAGGTGTGAAGGCAGCAGCAATCTTGAATCGCATCCTCCAGGTACGCATAGCAGCAGCAGCATTGTACGACTCCCATCCTCCAGGTACGATGGCAGCAGCAGCCTCACGACTCCCATCCTCCAGATACGATGGCAGCAGAAGCCCATGGCTCCCATTGTCCTGCAAAACCAGCATGAGATGCAGCACAGGGTTGGGTCTGTGTTCTGTGAGTACCTCCATTTTGGACCCTACCCCAACCTCCTTTTAAACGCAGCATTTACTGTAGATAATTCGATCCCCCTCATCACATCAGCAAAATGGTGCAGTATTTTACCTGCAGTAACTCCAGCATCTACTGTACACAGGGCTGTGCCTAGAACTTTAAGGGCTCCCCTGCAAAGCACTCTGTGGGGACCTACTGCATGACCTACTGCACGACCAAAACATCAGTTCAAAAAAATACTATTTAATATTACCTTACACTATCTGCAGTAAAAAGCAAAGCATGCAATATGCAATAAAAAGCAAAGTAAAACAGTGAATAGTTGCATTCACCATCCAGTCGGCGCAGCGGTTGGATTTCTGCTTGCGATGCCAGCGACCCAGGTTCTGGAGGGCTGGCCAGGGAGAATGGCTTGAGCATCCCATGACAGCTCGCCTTCTCCAGGGGAAGGGGGACCAATGCCCGCAACTTGCCTGATCCCAAGCAGAGGCTTGAGGTGCAACAAGGGGGGGCTGCCATGATGCGTGGTGGATGTTGGCACACAGCACCTTGACATCAAGAGGCACACCACATGAGGGTAGGAAACCAGAGGGGAAAAAAAACAGTCTTCCATCGCTGGGAGCGTGCCCTCGATATGCTACTCTCTCAGACCACCTTGCTCCATGAAACAAGAAGTGTACGGGCCCCCACCTCGTTCGCTGCCCAGGGGTATAACCACGGCTACATGGGGCGCAAGGTTGGTCTCGGCCGGTGGTTGGCAGAGGGATGACTTCAGGTCGAGTACTGCAATTTTGATCTGTAGCATCTTGGACGACCCCCCACCACACACACACACAAAAACATTAGCAGTGTCTTGCACCTTCCCAACACTCTTTACCTGCCCCCAAGGATACAAGGCAAAGGAAAAGCAGACGAGCACCTCGGACCCCCCAAACACACACCTTGACCCCACACAGTTTGTTGCCCTACAACACACAATTTTTGATCTCTACGAGCATCTTGGACGGATCTGAGAGCATCTTGGACGCACCCCACACACACACACACACAAAAAAACATTAGCAGTGTCTTGCATCCTTCCCAACACTCTTTACCTGCCCCAAGGATACAAGGCAAAGGAAAAAGTAGACGAGCACCTCGGACCCCCCAAACACACACCTTTGACTCCACTCAGTTTGTTGCCCTACAACACAATTTTTGATCTATGAGCATCTTGGGACGATCTACAGCATCTTGGACGACCTCCCCACACACACACACACAAAAACATTAGCAGTGTCTTGCATCCTTCCCAACACTCTTTACCTGCCCTAAGGATATAAGACAAAGGAAAAGAAGATGAGCACCTCGGACCCCTCCCCCAAACACACACACACCTTGGACCCTACACAGTTTGTTGCCCTACAACACAATTTAAATAAATATGCATCTTGGATGACCTGCGAGCATCTTGACGACACCCCCCACACACACACACACAAAAAACATTAGCAGTGTCTTGCATCGGACCCTCCCAACACCACACATCCTGGACCCACACACATTGCCCTAAAAAATATGATCTCAATCTGTGAGCATCTTGGACGACCCCTCCCCACACACACACAAAAAAACATTAGCAGTGTGTTGCACATCGTACCCCCCCAACACATGCACATCGTGGACCCCACACAGTTTGTTGCCCTACAACACACAATTTCAATAAATATGCATCTTGGATGACCTGCGAGCATCTTGGAAGACACCCCCCCACACACACACACACACATATATAAAACGTAAAAAGTAGCAGTGCCTTGCATCCCTTTAATTTTGAATCTCTTTACCTGCCTCATTAAACCCCAAAGTAAAGCGGGTACCTGATATGTTCGGGTGGTGGCAGACAAGGCAGGCTTGCAGTGCAATTCTTCAGTCGAATTAAAAGCCGGGTTTTCCGAATGGTCTTGGCTGCCTGGCTGCGGTTGTGCGTTCTTTGCGTCCACGTGGTCTCGACTCTCCTCTCTCTGGGCATCGTCCTTCTCTCTATGCTCCTGGATCAAATGGGGTGGTTGACTGGCCAAAGGCGACCTTTTATGGGCTCCCAGTTCCCGAATGCTCACGCAAGCAGCGTGAGTTCCGTAACTCTACCGTGGGACACCGCGGGACATTTAAATTTCCGGCAGCCAATCAGATTTCCGTGATTCCGGCCGGAATCACGGTAAAACAGTGGCCTTGCTTATATTTAAACATGTTAGAATATTTCACCTTGTTAATGCCCTTAAGGTGTTTGAATGCCTAGATCATATCACCTCTCTCCCTCCTTTGCTCAAGGGTATACATATTGAGCTCTGTTAATCTGTCCTCATATGTCTTCTGATGCAGTCCCTGCACCATTTTGGTTGCCCTTCTCTGGACTGCCTCAATTTGGTTAATGTCCGTGTGAAGGTGTGGCCTCCAATACTGCAGTACTCCAGGTGGGGCCTAACCAGTGTCTTGTAAAGGGATTATTACCTCCCTCTTATGACTTGTGATACCCCTACTAATACACCCTAACACCCCTAGCCTTACCTACTGCTTTGAGGTCTCTTGGGATGATTTCAGGTCATCAGTGATGATGATGCCCAAGTCTCTTTCTTCCTTTGTGACTGCTAGCAAGTCCCCTCCCAGCCTATAGGTGGCTTCAGGGTTTCTCTTCCCTATATGCATGATCTTGCACTTCATTACATTAAATTCCAGTTGCCACTCTTCTGACCATTTTGCTAGTTTATCCAGATCTCTTCTCATTCTTCCCACCCCATCTGGATCATCTACTCTGTTGCAGATCTTGTGTCATCTGCAAACAGACAAAGCCTTACCTCTAGTCCATCTGCAAGGTCACTAATGAAGATGTTGAGAGGACTGAGCCCCAGGACTGATCCCTGAGGTACCCCACTTGTGACTTGCATCTCTTCTGACTGTATATCATTTACCACCACTCTCTGTTTCTGCCCATCAACCAGTTTGCCACCCAGTTGACCAACTTCTGACCCACCCGAGCCTACCCAGCTTATTAATCAATCTTCTATGTGGAACAGTATCAAAAGCTTTGCTGAAGTCAAGGTAGGCAACATCAACTGCTCCCCCTTGGTCCACCACTCTGGTTACCCAGTCAAAGAAATCTATGAGATTAGTTTGACAGGACCTTCCTTTTGTAAACCCATGCTGTCTTGGATCCTGTGCTCCTAGGGATTCCAGGTGTTGCACTATCCTTTCCTTAAGGAGTGCCTCCATAATCTTGCCCACTACAGAGATAAGACTGACTGGTCTGTAGTTCCCGCCTCCTCCCTGCTACCACTCTTGTGGAGCGGGATCACATGAGCCCTTCTCCAGTCTTCTGGGACCTCTCCTGTGCTCAGAGACTCACTAAACAGTTCTGCTAATGGCTCTGCTAGTTCCACCTTTAGCTCCTTAAGTACCCTGGGATTTATGCCATCAGGCCTCATTGCCTTATCCACCCTGAGCTTAGCAAGCTCTTGTAGGACCCTTTCTTTTGTGAAGGGAGTAGTGCTCACCTCCCTCCCCCCTGTGTCCATGATGCTGAGCTGTGGGCCCTGCCCTACCTTCTCTTCAGTAAATACTGAGCAAAAGTATCTATTTAGAATAGATGCCTTTACAAGGTCCTCCTCTTCACGTGCTCTCTTTTCTCCATTAAGCTTAGCAATACCCCCTCTGGACTTTCTCCTTTCACTAATGTATCTATAGAAAGTCTTGTCACCTTCTTTTACTGTTCGTGCTAGTGTTTCCTCAGTTTGGGACTTTTCTCTTACTGCCTTCCCTGCTTCCCTTAGGGCAGTTTGGTATGCCTCCTATCTTCATCCTGCTGTGTTCCCTTATATTTCCTGAAGGCCAGCCTTTTAGCTCTGACCTTTTCTGCTACTGTATTTGAGAACCAAAGTGGTTTCCTTCTTCTTTTGTACTTCCTTTTCTGTCTAACACAATGGGATGTTGCTTCAAGTATTGCATCCTTAATGCTTGCCCACTTTGCCTGTACTCCCTCACCTGTGTTTTTTTTGCCAGGGCTAGCTTAACTGTGTTGGCCATCCTATCAAAGTCAGCTCCTCTGAAGTCCCATATTTTTGCCTTGGAATGGGATGATTTAGATGTAGTAGCCAAACTGAAGCATACCATGTGATGGTCACTGGCCCCCAGGTGACCTTCTACCTGGAGATCTGTGATCTCTTCCTTGTTAGTCAGTACTAGATCTAGGATAGCCCTGTCTCTTGTGGGTTGCTGTACCAGTTGTTTGAGGCCCTCCTCCTGCAGGGAATCCACTATGTGTCTAGTTCTGGCAAATGTTCCTGCTGGTATTGACCAATCTGTATCCGGCATGTTGAAGTCTCCCATTATCAGAACCTCCCCTTTAGCTGTCATGTTTTGTATATCTTCTAACAGTAATGTGTCTATGTCCTCTCCCTGGTCTGAGGGCCTATAGACAACCCCAGTTCTTATGGCTGTCCCATTTCCCGTTTCCAGGGTGACCCACAGTTCTTCTGGCTCCTTATGTGTATTCTGAATTTCTGTAGCTTTGATATTTTCATTGACATACAGGGCCACTCCTCCCCCCCTTTCTGCACCTCGGTCTCTTCTGAACAATACATAGCCAGGTACTGAAGTCTCCCAAGTGTGGTTACTGGTAAACCACGTCTCACTAATTGCTACTATGTCCAGTTTAGCCTCTGACATTATTGCCTGCAGGTCTGGGATCTTATTTCCCAGGCTGTGAGCAAATGTACTTGTCTAGGTACCTTCAAAGCTATACACCATGAGACATTTTTTTATTTTTCCGATCCTAACCCTTGCCAGACCTACAATGCTATTTCTATGCAAAATGTAGTAGCCATCTTTTCTTTCTTGAGAAAAAAACTAAATTAAAACATTAATAGAACACTCCAATTTTACTGGACTTGGAAAAGTGTATCACCAAATAGATAAGGAAGATGCCTAGAATCTTTTACAGTGAAAAAAGGAAGAGTCAAATTTTTTGGCCAATTTCGTTGCACTGCTGCTTTACAACATCAATCCACAATACATGTAAACATTCCACAAGTCAATGTTCTGTGAAATTATTTCAGCAATATAATACATTAATCCGCAATTCATACATTCATTCAACAGGTCAACAACTCCCTGAATGCACAATGAATGTATGACCTGCAGATTAAAGGAGATAGGAAATTATTTTTTGTTGCTTATTAGGCAGTTTGGTTATCATAATTTACAGTTCCCCACACTTGCTGCTGTGGTTCTACTAAGTAGTGGGGTGCACAACATGCAGCCCAGGGGCCAAAAATGGCCCCCACAGCAGCTGTCTGGGGCCCTCGAGGACCTAGCAGCTTCCACTTGTTGCCTTTGTTTGTTTTTTTTTTCTCATTTTTAGTTTCAGTAACATGTTGATAAATAAATAAACAAATACATAGATAAAGGTATGTTTAGTTTTGTTTTATGTGTACATACAGGACATTTGCCACCTCGGGCCATTTTACAGGGGCCCTCTGCCAGTGGCCCTTGGCCCTCAGCCTTGACTCAAGTCTTCAGTCTGGCCCTCCACAAAAAAAGTTGTGCACTACTTAGTCTTAAGTTCAGCTGTATTTGAACTTTACTGTCTGTGTGCATCATACAAATGCTCACTTGTAGTTTCAATAGTGGCACACTTAATCAGATAAATAAACAGCACACATTTTGAGTTTTCCTTAAGGCAACCTTTGTGATTAGGGCACTTTCTGCTGCTCACAATAGATATCCATACCTATGATCCAGTGTGTCTGAAGATCAATCACTACTTTAGAACCACTGCATGTCTAAGGTGGTGAAGGATACACAAGGCACACTACCTGAATGCTAGAAAATGGGCTGTGTGGGTCTCAAGGGCAAGCTGAGTTTGCAGCTTTTTTTTAATTCTATAAGTGGTGCACACAAACATGGAGGGAGGTCACGACTGCTTCAGTTTGTGATAACATGGAAAAGTCTTAGTGTATCTAATTGCAGTGAGTTTTGAATGATATATTGATTCATTTCAGTTTATACTCTGGTGTCAAGAGGTACTCACCCCCTCTCTCCTGCTAAAGATCTTATTAGCCACTTGCATAACCCTTTTATTATTTTGGCAACCACCACAGCCCGTCTTTCACTTCCTTGGCTGGCTGCCGAGTGATAACTATAAACTTCACTTTCTACTTTGCAGTTTATATGTGTCAGGGCCTCACAAAGGCATCCCCAGTAGTTTCCCAGACTGTTGGGAGTGGGCACAAAACAGCCTCAGCTTTCTGTTCTCCCAGGAGATAAACAGGTCCACTGGAAGGATGTCCCACTAGGAGAACAGGTGACCCACCACTTCCTGATGTAGGGACCACTCGTGTGACATCTCTCTGACCCAGCTGAGAGCATCTGCCAGCTGATTGCTTTCTTCTGTGACATGGATCACAGGAAATCTACTCCCAGGTTATGCACAAGAGACCAGATGTAGAGAAGCACTTGACACAATGGAACAGTTTGCCCCACCCTGCCTCTTCAGGTAAAACGTGATTGTGGTGTTGCCCATCTAGACCTGCATGACCAGACCCCAGATCTGTGGAGCAAATTCCATTATAGCCAGATGCACTGCATGGAGTGCCAGCAGATTGATGGGATGAGAGGAGTCCTGGGGTGACCAACTCCTATGGGCTCAGTGGTCTCCCTGGTGTGCTCCCCACCCCACCAGAAATAAGTCCATCATGAGCATGACGGTCAGCCCTGGAGAGACAAATTTATTCCTTTCTCTAGATGTCATGGGTTCAGCCACCACTGGATGGCATCCTACATCAGCCAATCATATGACCAGCTGGTCCAAGTGACCTAGGTGCTGGGACCATGATGGCCCAACTCCTAGTGCAGGTGACACATCAGCCAGTGAACCCAAAGGAACCAGGAAGTACCGGGACACGTATCCCTGACTGGCCAGGGCATCTGGGACACAGGCTATTGCTCCTTGCTCCAAGAATGGAGCAATGTCAGCCCTTAAGGTGGACAATGCATCCTGCAACACCCTAGACTCCTGAGGAGCATAGAGTCAGTATGGCAGGAGAGCCATAAAATCTAGAGGCAACCCTCTGCCCACCATTTCTATAACCTACTTATCTGAGGTAATTATGGACCATTATGGTAAGAAATGGTGCAGCTGACCCCTGACTAGAAGCTGGGATAGGGATTGGGCAGGTGGAGGATGACACCCTAAAACCCATCCCTGTGCAGCCATAAAGGGGATTCCAGCCACAGGAGCTGGTGGAGCACTACCACCTTGGTCTCCACCTCACTTTGGCCCTGGCTGCCGAATTAGACTTTGGCACTAGTGCTGGTACTTCACCTGCCGGCGCTGCTGCTGAGGCTGCTGTGGCTCAAAGGGACAATATTGGAAGGCTTTCTTTTTAGGTTTCTGGGCTTTCTGGTCCTTCTTGCATGAAGCCAGAGAATCAAGGGTGGTGCTGGACTTTTCCGTCTGTGTAAGATATCCCTCCACCCCATGGCCAAAGAAGTCAGTGCTCAAGAAGGGGCATCAGCCAACTTGTGCCAAGTAGCTGCTGTAAAGGTGGAAAGCTGCAGCCAGGCCCTGTGCCACATGATGATGATTGTTGCCATGTCACAGGAACAGGGATCACCCTTGTCTAGAACCACCTGGAGTTGCAGGTTAGCCAGTGATTGATCCTGGCCTCTGACTAACTTTATTGGCAACTGTTGTCAGCAGAAAGGTGAGAAAGGAGGTCATCCAATACTCCCAGCAGGGAGTGACCAAAGTTAGCCATCATCACCACGTAGCTGGCCAAATGGAGACCCAGTGACACAGCAGCATATACTTTCTTTGCTGTGTGGTCACTCTGTTTAGGCTTTTTGTCTGGAGGTTTCTCCATGTCTAATTAGCCACCCAATTTATAAAGGCCAATTCCCAAACCAGGCCCTCAGCAGAGGGGTGGTCAGAGAACCCTGACATCAAGCCCACAGGTACCACATACTTGCCGACCATTCAAGTGGTGGGTGCTGGACAGGATGCCAATTGCTGCCAAAGCTCTATGACTGGTCCCAAGATGTCCTCAGCCATGGCACAGGCAAGCCTTGTGGAATCATCCTTGTCCAAAATATCAATGAAGAGGTATTTAGCCAAAGCTACGTGAGACAAATGAACTCAAGTCAAATACTATAGCAGGATTCAAAGTTGAGTGCAAACTCATGGTTTACTTAAGCAAAAAACAAAAACGCAGCACTGAATTGCCCCTTGGTGCTACGTTCTCATGTTTTGCCTAAAGAAAAAAAAATTAGCAAAAAAAAGCGTTTGCATTGAACTTTGAATCCTGCTGTATTATTGGACTCGAGTATATTCGTCTTGTGTTGCTTTGTGTATTGGGTCCTGAAATTGCACCGGCTGTAATTTGCCTGATTTAGCGCATGGGTTGCTATAAGTTTGTGAAGAGGTATTTAGTCCACTTCTGAACTGGTTCTAAGGGCACATTCATGGATTCTGACATAAGTCGGAGTAAAGCCTCAAAAGACACCAGCCCATGGTTGGTAGTCAGTTCATCGACCATTTAACAGTCAAAAGAACAAGTCCTGGTGGAAGTCATGGATGACTCACCTGCAGAGTCATCTGTGGACTCCTCAACATACATATATACATACAAACAAATATGCCAGAAGAAACAGGCCTTATGGTCTATCAAGTCTGCTCCATTGCGCAGCTAGCACCCCTAAATCACAGCTGCACCACACCCTTTCTCCCCACCTGTAATTCTTCATTACTACTCACCAAGATTCCCTTCTGTGCCCTGTCCCATGCCCTTTTGAAAGCGCCCATGACCACTTACTACCATGGACCACCCTAGTGTCCTTGGACTAGATGATTTCCACTGACAGCCTGCCCGGCAAGCATGCAGCAGCTTGGTACTCATTTGTCAGAACACTAAACAGGAGCTGCAGTGGAGGTGGTTCCACCTAGAGGGGTGGAGAAGCAGACAGACATCTTCCAGGTATGGACTGGCATGAGAAAGACTGGTGAGTGCCAAGGGACCATAGGTCCAGAGGTCATAGCCCTACCCCTCCAAGCAACAGTCCACTGTTGCCAGAAGAGCTCCTCCTCATCATGTTGACACACTTTGAATTGATGCTTTTTCTCACCGGAGGATAAGAAGCATCAGCACTTCCCCACTGAGTGATATTGACAGCAGGAGCAGCACCTCCATCTTGATCTGAATCTCAACCTTGACCTCAATCTTTGACCCAAGGATCAGCGTTGGCAGGTATCCTCTGGTGGGTTGTGGGAGACCACATGCTTTAAGAAAACCACAAATTAGAGCTATCCACACTTGAATTAGGCCAAATGTTCCTTGACTCTCCTTAAATTAGAGAGAAAAGGTAGGAGAAAAGAAGGGTAGCTTCTCTAAATGGTGATGCAAATTCTTTCACAAAAACTTAGCTTCTTAAAGATTATGTTTTATAGTAGATTTTATTTCATAGATGGTTTAATTCTTTTATTCTATTTTCATCCTTGTGCAGTACTGCGCAAGGATGAAAATAGAATAAAATGAAAATAGGATAAAAGAATTAAACCATCTATGAAATAAAAATCTGTGCATAAAGGACAATCTTTTTAAGGGGTTGAGACCACATGCTTTCACATATTGAACAGAAAAGCTTGGGAGGCATGACCACCAGAGGAGGCAGTTCCCAAGGCATCCCATTAGGGGACACCAACTGGGCCACACCTTCCTGAGTGAAGAACAGGAGAACCAGGGTCTAGGAAAGCAACTCCTCGTTGATTCCCTCTGACAATCAGTTGACCATTCCAAGAAAGATTTTGACCGCCTGCATGACCTGAGTGAAGACTGATGGCCAGAAAGGGTTACCATGGAGTCTTTGCCCTCACCCTCAACCAAAGAGCTCTCGACCATGGTAGAGCAGTCAAGGGGAGTCAAGTAAGTAGAAAGAATGTTTTTTTCCTGGTCTGACAACCTACAGCAGTGGTGTTTGACTTCCTTGCAGCATGGAGATGGGCTCTACCCAAAGGTTTGGAGGGCCAGACACATTTCTCTAAAATCATCAGAGAATGACCCTCCGACACTGGCCCTAGCCAAGAGCAGTGCTGAGACCAAGCAGAAACTCTCCACAATCTCCACCTCCTCCTCTGCTGTGCATCTGACCTGGGAGCTGCTGGGACCTTTTTGCAATCCTTCAAGTAGTCTTTCAGCCAAGAGAAAGGCAAGCCTTCCAGTCCTCAATGGATAAGTGCAGCATGGTCTGGCACAGTTGCATCACACAATGTTGTGCTGTGGGCTGTAAAGGCACATATCATGCAGATCCATGTATGACATTTTCTGATGGCACTTGTTGAGAACTTGAACCTGAGTTTCACACTCTTCATCACTGATCACAAATTGAAGCCAGAACACAGAGTACATTGGAAACTCAAAAGTAACTTGAAAAGTCAAAAAATCACCAAAGAAGTTCTAATAAAAACTTAAAGTCCTTAAAGTGTAGAGATGCAAAAGAAGAGACCAGTTCCTTCCAGCCAGCAAGAAAGATCTGATGTTATGGGGTGCAGTCAGAGAATATGCTATCTGGGAAGTTGGAGGAGTTTAGCTTGAAGACTTCCAATGAACTGCCTCCAGTAAACTACCATAGTGTGGATAGTAAACTGTATCCATGTTGTTAGAAATAGTATTTTGCCCATCTCTGAACCAGCCCCAAGGGGACATCATTTGGGACAATATTCCAAAGAAAGTCCAGCTCAATAAAAAAGTTTGACCATCCGAGAAGTCTCAGTCAGACTGCTGAATCCTGCTTGAGGTCATTGACAACTCATCCTCCACATCCAATGTTTCATTGAACACCACACCACCCTGGTCCATTTTTCAGGGGTATGTACAATCCTAGAGCCCTGGGTGACCCGGACAAATAGCCAAGCAGGCCAGTAGTTGGGTGTAACTCCTTTGTTGGGACACCAGACCATAGCTGTTGAGGAGGGGCTCCACTATCAGTGGAGAAGAGGCGGATGCAGCTGACTGCTTGGTCAGCAGCTTGGAAATGACAACCCAAGTGGACCAAGAACCACCTGGCTCGGAAGTAGAGCTTTGCTTTTCCCAGTGAGATACCACTGTAGCCAAAGTAGATCCTCATACTTCAAACAAAGATGGTGTCAACATTGATCTTCACTACAGGATATCAAGTCCTCTAAATGTCAAGTTGACACCCGTTGGTAGAGACAGGGCAGGACTGTAAATGGCACTTTGACTGACAGTCTCCCTGAAAGTTGACAGGGTGCTCTACTGGAAGATCACATGCTTCAGCAGCAAGATCACTAAGGGCCTTATAGCTTCTGGACTCATGACCTCCTGAGGTGACCTGTCCAGGACTGCCGACTGAGCTAGTTTCTCCTGCATGAGGACAGGGAGAACTGTGGTCTGTGAGACTGACAACTCCTCACCAACCTTCTCAACAGTGATAACCATTGACAGCCCAACCCCCACTGTAGCGACCACACCTGCCAGTGAGCCCAATGGACTACACTGGTTGACACCACCGTGAATCCCAGCAGCTGCAGGAATTCTTGGGCTGGGCACAAGCCCCAACCCAGAAATGATTGAGCAAGGGATGCAAGACACATATCCCTGTCTGCAGCAAATCTGGGCCCTGGCCCGATCAGAGTGCAGTTCTGCCCCAATGAACTTGATCACCTGCATAAGGACCACTTCTGGTTTGGCCAGCTTGACCTGGTGGCCCACATTTTGAAAGATCTGGAGGGTCAGACCCGTGGACTGCTTTACTGCATTCCTGGTAACACTGGCTAGCAGTCAATCATCCAGGTGTGGGTATCTTTGACACCCTGCACTTAAAGAAGGCTTCCACCACAGCAAATCATTTGGTGAAGACCCTCAGCATAGACAAGAGGTCAAAAGGCATGACTCTAAAATGGTAGCACTCCTTCATCCCATAACCTGAGGTAACGGCAGTGGAATGAACAGACTGTGATGTGGAAGGACATGTCCTGAAGGTCCTGACAGCAGAACCACATCCCCTACGCCATTAACAATATGATCTAGTTTAGAGTGACCATGCAGAATTTAAGCTTCCACACAAACTTGTCGAGATCATGCGAATCCAGAATTGGGCACTAACCTCTCATCCATTTCAGTATCAGAAAGTATCGACACATAGGCGTGTGTAGCTACAGTATCTAGGATCCACTGTGTCACCTCTTGTTCTGGGAGCTAAGCAGTGTTGGCCAGCAGTGAGGACAGCATGCCCTCTGGCACACTGGACTCCTGAGGAGCTCAGGGTTGGTATGGTGGGAGGCTTAAAGTACAGAGTCAGCTCCCTGCTCACCAATTCAGCACCCACTTGTCCAAAGTAATAGTGAACCACTGTGTAAAGAAGTGACATAGCCAACCTAGAACTGGGAGCTTGGACAGGGACTGCACAGTAGGGGAATGGTACCCCACAACCCAAACTAGTAGCCTGGGAGGGGGCTGTGGCTGCCTAGGTACCAGAAACACCCTTCCCTCCTTTCTTGCCCTGACCACCAAACTTCTGCTTCAGGCACAAATGGGCACATATGCTGAAATTGTCCCATTGGGGCTGCTGCTGAGTCTGCTGTGGCTGGTACCCCTGAGGCCAAAAGGGCTTCTTTCTGGCTTGACCACCTTGGGGTTGCATTGGGATGAAGCCAAAGAGTTAGGGTGGCACTGGACTTCTCAATGTGGGTCAGATGTCATTACATCACAGGAACAAAGAGGTCAGTGCCTAGAAATGGGACATTGACCAGTTTATGCTGTGTCCGGCATGTACTGTAGGTGGACACCCTCAGTCAGGCCATTCACTGCATGGACATGGCCATGACCATAGCATGTGCACGGGAGTCACCCATGTCCAAGACCGTCTTTATTTATTTTATTTATTTTTTAATTTTTGTTGACTGGGTAAGTGCACTAAACAAATCCTGCCTATTTTCAGGCACGACCCGGGGGGAAGGAGATACAGATGAATGCCAGCTGACCTTGAACCAGACTAAGCTGCTGGTAGTATTTTCAGTGAATGAGGGAAATTTGGCCAGGACACCGGGGAAATTCCCCTACTCTTTTCGAGAAGTGCCATGGGATCTTTAACATCCACCTGAACTGCCATCAATCCAGGCAGATGGGACCTCGGTTTAACGTCTCATCCGAAAGATGGCACCTCAGAAGTGCAGCACCCCTCACATGCTGCACTACAGTGTCAGTACTGGGATATTAACCCAAGTGCCAGATGTGGGAACTGAACCCATAGCCCTCTGATCTCCTGGCCTCAGAGGCGAGTGTGCTACCTACTGAGCCACTGACACTGCACTGGTGTTTAGCCAGCATGCAGCTGTAGTCTCTGATCATTTGAGCAGTGACTTGCTTGTCTGCCAGGAGCAAAGGGAGCAGGGTTCCAACCATCCCAAACAGGGAATGACCATTGTTAGCCATTATAATGGCACAGCTGAGTTGCCTGAGACTAAGCAAGGAAGCCATGTAGACCTACTGGGCTGCATGATCCAATTTCTTGGATTCTTTGTTGGGCAGTTTATCCACATCCCCCTGGACTTTTGATTCCAAAAGACTGAGTTGATGGTCTAAGTATCTAGAAAGGCTGCCTGTGGGGACTACGAACGTGCGGACCAGCTAGGTGAGGAGCACTGGGCAAGATGATGGATGCTGCCAAAGTTCCAGAGCCAGTCCCAATATGACGGCAACAAAGGAAGGCAAGCTGCAGGAAATTGTACCCATCTAGAATGTCATTAAAATGGTATTTAACCCACCTCTGGACTGGCTCCAAGGGCACTTCCATGGATTCAGACATCAGTTGGAGCAATGCTCTAAAGGAAGTTGAGCCAGATGAAAAAGTATGATTTGACCACCAGAGAAATCTTGGCTGAACTGCTGTGTCCTGTTCGAGGTCACTGAAGACTCATCCTCTGGGTCTGATGGTTCCTTGAACACCATGGTGGTGCATTTCTTTGGGATGCACACCACCCTAGAGTCCTGGGTAACATAAACAGAAAAACAACCTGGCAGACTGGTAGCTGGGTGAGACTCCTTCATAGGGGCCCTGGACTGTGGCTGCCGAGGAGACGACGCCACCAACAGTGGAGGAGTGGCAGATGCAGTAGACTGCTGGGTCACCAGCTGGGGACCAGCATCCCAAGTGGACCAAGGAAGCACCAGTCCCTGGAGTAGAGGTCTACCCCTCTCAGTTAGAGACCACTGATTCCAAAGAAGGTTCTCATATTTCTGATGAAGACAGTGTTGCCGATGATCTTCCCCAATGGATAATGAATCTGAAGAACACTGGGGTCAATGCCGGTCGGTCAAGTGAGAGCCTTGATTTTGACCATTGATCTGAAGATCAAAAGTGTGTGTCTACCAGAGGACCTGTGTAGATTACATGCTTCAGCAGCAAGATCACTAGGGGACATGTAGTTCCTGGAGGCATGACTATCGGGATAGGCAGTTTCCAAGGTGACTTAGCCGTCCCCACCAACCAAACCGGCCTTCCAACCTGAGGACTGGGACAACCGGGGTCTGTGATAAATGGTTCTTCATCAACCTGTTCCATGAGAAAAATTCCAACTGGCTAATTAGCCAAAGTTGAGGTTGCAGTATCCGGCAGGGTTACCAAGGGAACCTCAATCTGCCCTATGACCAGTGGAAGCTCAATCTAGGCCAGAAGAGAGTTGAAGGAGCAGGAAGAGTGTAATCATTCCCAGTCCTATGACTGACAGAGATGGAGCTTCGTGTACCATTTGTGATAGGGCGGACTCTCCCTGTAGATATGCAAGGTCATGTATATTTTGCAGAATTCCTCCAACACTGGGCCCAGCTGGGATGGAGGATGAGCCCACATTGGGCTCTACCTCCTCCTCCTCCTCCTCCTTCAAGGCCACAAATTGTGCCACTGACCTGGCAGCTGCCATGGGTGTTTTGCATTCCTGGGGCCAACCGAGGTGTAGACGTGCTTTCCTTTCATTCAGCAATGAAGGGTGCACGGCCAAGCAGCACGAACACTGCCTCACATTATTAGACTACATCAACACAATAGACACACTTGTCATGGGTGTCCACAAGTGACTTTTCTAGCCAAAACACAGGCAGCTTTTGATCCTGGGTTTCTGCCTTTCTATCTCAGAGACCAATGACGGAGCAAGAACCATAAGACAAAAGTAGCTATATTAGCCAAAAACATTACTGAAATGTTGAAGTCTGCCAAAAGTATTAGCTTTGAAAATGTAGTCTTTTTATCCATGCAGAGCTTCTAAGGAGAAGACCTGTCCCTTCCAGTAGAAAAGAATATCTGACATAAAGGGGCAGAGCCAGAGGATTACACCATGGGGGTAGAGCAATAGGGACAACCCTGCATGGACAATAGGTCCTGGGGCAAATAGGGAATTCCAGGCTGACTAGAAGGACCGTTCATCTTTTTCTACCATCACTGTGTATGTTTCTGTGGCTGGAGGAGCTTAGTTTGAAGACATCCACTGACTTAGCTGTCTCTATTTAGAGTAGAGTTTGGATAGTTAACTGAATTCTTGATGGTAGACCTTTTAATTTAACTAAAATAAATAAATGTTTGCATCGGTGCATTGCAATGCACAGCATTTCAATACCTAAATAAAAATGACTAAACATTTTCAATAAGCTAAGTCTTCTGGTTTTAGATTATGGGAGGCTGATTTGCACACATACCAACAAAGAGCCTTGCATAAGGTATGCATTGTATATAACTGGTTGGCTAAACTTCCCAACTCTGTGGGCAGGATTCACAAAGGAGTTGCACTTAGTGCATCTCAGATACCCCGTCACAGATGAGATGCGCTGAATGTCAACTGTGGTATTCACAGAAGATGCACTGGGGAATGCCCCCGGCGCCTCCCCAATGTGAATGCCACAGCTGCACCCAGCCCTGGATATGCTGGTGCAACCCCCTTGTCAGGCTGGGAAACCAATGGGGCATGTCTGCCTGTGGCAATACAGTGCAGAGTACTGAACCCCCACTGCCCTCCCTGAGCCAAACGCACCTGTGCTGGTAGTCCACAGGACCCCCCCATAGCTCGGCAGACATCACACCACCCACCCACTCAGGCACTACCAACCCCACTCCCCCGTCCCTGCACCCCCCTCCATTAGTGGGCAGAGCAACCCACCCACATACCACCACAGCTTGCTGCCAACAATGCTGTCTGTGATTGATAGCTACTGTACAGCCTGCATCCCGTTGGTGGACCCTGTCCTATGGACTACTGGCACAGGTGCATTTGGCTCAAGGAGGCCGGGGGGGTCAGTACTCTGCACTGTATTGCCTCAGGCAGTGACTGTTTACCAGAGATGTGGGCAGGGTGGGGGTCTGTCCTGATGCCTTTACTTGTGAAGGGAGTGGCAATTTACCAGAGATGTGGGCAGGGAGGGGAGCTGGTCTATCCTGAGGCACTTACTTGCTATGGGAAGTGATGATTTACCGGAGATGTGGGCAGGGAGGTGGGACTATCCCAACACCTGTCTTGCCATAGGAAGCAGCATTGTACTGGAGATGTGGGGGGAGGGCACACTGGACTGCCAGGGTGGGCAGGCTGCCGTGCTGCTGTTTGTGGTATGGTAGCCTGCCTGTGGGTGGCAGTCCACAAAAGTCTACTCTCTTTAGATTTGTCTTTGGGAGGCACATCTCCAGACTTGCCCCGGGGATGCACCTCCAAGTTGAGCTGTGAATGCATGGGCACACCCCCTTCACAGCCCCTCTAGATGCGCCGCATATAATTATGATTGGTAAGTGGTGCATCTGGGATGCATTTGCACATCGAGGATACACTGGGCGCATCCCCTTTGTGAATCCTGCCCTGTAGGTTTAAGACCCGTCATCATATAATGCATCAAGGCTTGAAGTAGAAGCTATTAAATGTAAGATGAAACAAAACGTGGTTGGCTACAATATTCAATATGTTAAAGTTAAACATTTATTTATTTATTTATTTATTTGAGAAATCGGTTTACAACCTTTGAGCCAGAGGCTCATTTCCAAAGGTACCTCGTCACAGTGAGGACAAATACATAACAGACTTACATATGATGCAGACAAACAACTGAATTTTGGTTACAGCATTTGGATTAATGGTAGCAAGCACAGGAGACTACTGAATTTTGGTTACAGCATTTGGATTAATGGTTCAAGCACCGGTGACTACATCCGGTCAGCAGATAAGCAAGTTTGCAAGATGTAGCTAGCATGCACCCAAAATGTAGCTAACATGCACCCAAAATACTAATTAATAGAAAAACAGCAAAAAAATTGACTATTTAAAGTCAATATAATATAGTGAGTCTAACATAAACACATCTTACAGTGAACTAATTTTGCAGTATGGTACGACAAATCCCTGGAATGCCATACCACCAAATGTATTACCTTTCTCGAAGACCTTCAGTACAGCCTTCCAGCATGAACCTTCAGTCAGATGTGAATGCAACATATGAAACTACAGTACTTTTATTTTGCATAATCTGCATGTACAACTCATAAATTATTTGTATGTGTAAAATTTTTACATTTCCAAAATCTTAGTAATCGTTCATCTGTAGTATGTATTACATGTAAACAATAACCCAGCACAGGATAACCTTATAAACAGGGCTTTGGCCCAAATTGTATTTAATCCAGTATGAAAATAAAAGTTTATTCTAGTACTACTACTGCAAAATCCAGCTTCCAGCACTCTCAGGTGGACAGGGCCTAGTCCCATGGCCACCCCACCCTCTCAGTCATCTTCCGCCCCTCCACCCATCCATGGTCCTATGATACCTTAGAAAACATTACAGTGTCCTGCCAGCCCTTCTCTCACTGACACCATCTTTTACCCCCTTCCCCAATTACTAATGCAGCCAGTCCCCATATATGTTGTGTAGCATAGCTGACCAAATTGATCTAATGACAAGGTAATTTGGGATCTGATGCATTTGTATGCTGCTAACAAAAAAGTATGAAGTGCTTGTTAATTTATTTTGGAGCATGGGGAACTAAACTAATCTTCAGCACTACCCATCCCAGAGTATGCTAACAGTTGGCTAAAGTGGCAGCGGATGTACCAGTAAATCATTAGCGTGCATGGGGAAGAAACTACATAGGTTTTTAAACCTTTGTTTTTGTTAAGGAGTGGGTACCCCTGGATGCCAGGTAATGCTTGGGACAGGGTGATGGATGGTGTACCACTGCCAGATAATGCTTAGGGCAGAGTGAAGGAGAGAATAAAAACTGCTAAAATATGAGTAGAAGCAAAGTAGTTTTGAAATTTTTATCAAGATGCAGTCTGGTTCCCTTCAGGTGGAATTACATATTTAAAGCTGCAAATCTGGTGACATCCAGCAGACCAGACCTGGGTTTGAATCCCACAGCTTCCACTTGCATACTGTGTGACCCTGAGCAAGTCACTTAACTTCCCTGTGCTCCCAGGTCACTCCCATAAAAAAGCTTTTCGCTTAGTATGCTACTCCTGGTTAAACAACTAAATAAAAAAAAAAAAGTGAAAAAAAGCTTTAAAAGTACAAGTGGTTTAAATGTTTTTTTTAATTTTGTTAAAATACAGTTGGTTCCCTTCAAATGGGAACTGCATTAAAATGTGGCCTTCTCTGGTTCCCGGAACTGAGTGAGAACTGGAGAAAATGGAAAACACACTAAAATATATAATAACATCCTAGCTAACACAGAGTATCAAAAAACAAGCTCATTACTTAGAAAAATAACGACTATAGTGGAAACAAACTGTTGATAGAAAACTGGAGCTGACTTCAGAATGACTGCTGCCTTTAGCAGAGAAACAAATCTGTTACTAGAGCAGCACAGGGAGTACGACCACAGTGCAGAAGTTGAACTTGCAGTCTAAATCTTTATATTAGCATAAAGTTCTATTTCTGAGGCATCACACTCTAGTGGGATGATGCACTTTTTCTAGGTTTCATTGATGGATTCCTGTGTTTAGGGAAAGGTGGAGGGGGTACCATTGGACATCAGGGAATTCTTGAGACATGGAGATGAAGGGGTACCACTGGATGCCAGGGAATGCTTAGGGCACAGTGAGAGAAGGGTACCACCTGGTGCAAGGGTATGCTTAGGACAGAGTGAGGTATGGGTACAACTTGATGCCAGGGAATGCTTGCGGCATAGTGATGGAGGAGTACCGCTGTATGCCAGATAATCCTTACGGCAGGATGAGGGGAAGAATAACACTGGATGCCATGGAATGCTTAGGGCAGAGTGAGGGAGGAGTAGAAGTGGATGTCAGGGAATGCCTGAGACATGATGATGGAGGGGGGTATCACTGGATGCCAGGGAATGCCTGGGCAGAGTGAGGAAGATGAAACCACTGGGCGCCAGGGAATGCTTGAGGTAGGGTGAAGGATGGGTTACCACTGGATGCAAGGAAATGCTTGGGACTTTGTGGTGGAGGGGTACAACCAGATGCCAGGGAATGCTTGGGACATTATGAAGAAGGGCTTCCACTGCATACCAGGGAATGCTTTTGGCAGGGTGAGTGAGGGGGTACCACTGGATGCCAGGGAATCCTTAGGGTGGGGTAAGGAAGAGAACACAACTGGGTACAAGGGAATGCTTAGGGGAGGGTGAGGGAGGGGGTACCTCTGATTTCAGGTAAATACTTGTGGCAGGATGAGGGATGGCGTATCACTGGTTATGAAAAATACTTGGGGCAGGGTGAGCAAGGAGGTAGCACTAGATGCCATGGATACCACTAATGCATAGGGCAGGGTTAGGGGCTACCACTGGTAACCAGAGGGGGCAGGGTGAGAGAGATTGTATCACTGGATGCCAGGTAATGGTAGAAAAAAGGTGAAAGAGAAGTACCAATGGATCTAAAGTACCAGACAAAGGTAAGCACTGGAGCAGTCATGCTAGCTGTGAGAATTCTGAAAACTGAAGGCAAAATGAGCAGCACCACACACCAACCACACTGGATTCCACAAAAAAGTCTGGGTCCAAGGATTTGCCCACCACCAGTCTTTTTTCAAGCATTGGTAACATGGAACGATGTAACATGGAATGATCAGAAAAGGACAGCAGTGAAAGCACACTGCTGGCTTACGTATCACGATAAAGACTGGTGGTGGACAAATCCTTGGACCCACCCAGCCTTTTTTGTGGAATCCAGTGTGGTTGGTGTGTGCTGCTGCCCATCTTGTCTTCAATTACCAGTGGCTGCCAGGCAAGTATTAGGCAGAGGTGGATGAAGTCAACAAAATTCGCTCCACAAAATATTTTGCGAACAGAGCTCAATTAGCAGAGTACAATTCATGAAATTCATCAATTTGCAGAGTGTGGATAGATGGTGAAAGTGTGGTATTTCATGTGTGAAATTCCACACACTGTGCAAAAACTACTGTTTACACCCCCCCCCTCACTGATCGCTGGCCCCAATAATAAATAAAAAACTCCAGATCCCTGGTGTAGTGGACCCCCACCACGTCACCAGCCCCAATAATAAAAAAAATGTCTCCAAATCCCTGATATCTAGTGAACCCCCCACCCCACCGGTCGCCAGTCTCAATAATAAATAAAAAAAACTCCAGATCCCCAGTGTTTAGTGGAACCCCCACCCTGCCAGTCCCCAGCCATAATAATAAAAAAAAAGTCTCCAAATCCCTGGTGTCTAGTGGACCACCCCACCCACCCACTGATCACTGGCCCCAATAAAAAATCCCTGGGGTCTAGTGGAACCCTCCTGCCTCCCCCAGTCCATCAGGTAGTGCTGCCCCACCACCACTCTGCCCCCCCCGACCCAATCCCCAATCGGGACACTGGCACATCCCTCCACTCACCTCCACAGCCGGCAGCCTGACTGACCTGTTCTGAATATATGAGCGTGGGCTTGTACCAGGGATTTGGAGACTTTTTTTTATTATTGGGGCAGACATAGATATGCTCTTTTTCTGTTTCTATTTTTATTTTTCCTTTCTATTTTACTCTTGTACTATCACTTTTACTTCTAAACCTTATATGTTATCCTTAATATTGTTTTACTTTTTTTCTTATTATCCTCTACCTTTTTCTCTACATCCATTCTACCACTTCTTTCATTTATTGACACTGTTTACTCAAGTGGCACTGTTGCCTCCACTGTTGTTGTCCCACTTTGATGCTGTCACTTGTGTCTGTTGCAGGGATGTGCTCCACCATCTGTCACTTGTGCTCCAGCCGCATGCTGGTGGCGTATGGCGTTGTGGTGCCTGCACAAGGTTGCTGGCAATCCTGTGCCATGGAGGGGGGAAGGATTCTGGCCATGTGTACACGGCTGCCGTGGCCACACGCTGGGGGCTTGGATGACCCGCTACTGTTTCTAGTGGCAAGCCCCCACCCTCTGATGTCCCTTGGAGCCTGAAAAGAAGAAAATGGTCCCGTGATGTCTTTTTTTAATCTGTAAAAATGTGTGTAGACAGTGCACTGCTGTATTATATTGGAACATATACGTGTATATGTATTAGTCCTTGTGTGTGTATCACAATAATTACAAAGTTCAGTTAAATAGCTCAGTGGTTAGTACAAAAATTGTTAGTTTACACTGCCCACAGAAACATTATTTTTCAGCCATATTGGCTCTTGATAGAGTTTGTTCTAACTGGAACAAGTGGCTGCATTCTTAAAAACACAACAGAGGCTGAAACAGCAGAAGCAGAAGAATCAGCAAGCAAAAGAAACAGTTAGTGATACAGCTGAATCTGAAGGCACTGCCCATGAAGAGATGCAAGTCGGTATAAAGGAATAAGGTTTTGTTTAAAATATGGACATATGACAGAATTATAAATTAGAGCGTAGCAATAATGAAAACATAAAAAATGGATTTAGAAGGGGAAGATAAGCAGAACTGGTTTCTAATTATATAGCTGTAACTCATATATATTTATATTCTAGCTTGCTTTACTCTCCCAAATAACCCACCAGTTATAAGTTTATAAAATAAATATAATTTCTGATTTATCTACAGTATGATTCACTGTAAATACCTTTAAAGGAAAACTGTATTTATCTGAAACTCCCCACACCCCAAGGCCTTAGTCCCCATTGAAGCTATTACAAGTAAAAACAATTGAAAAGCACACAAGTAACTGGTGCAAAGCCTCACTGTAAGCTGAAACAGCACCAAGTAGCAGCTACCCAGTTCCCTGATCGTGGTACTTAAAGTTAAATTAAAGGAAGTAGCACTGCTGAATTTTTTTTTTTTTACTTGCAAAAAGCCTAATTGGAGGCTAAGGCTTTGAGGGGTGGGGAGTTTGAGATAAATACAGTTTTTCTTTAGAAAAGAAAGGAACTAAATTTATAACTGCTATTATAAAACTAGCTAAAAAACGTATTTATTGTGATATTTAGAACATAATAATGATAGGTTCTTGAACAAGTGTTCAAAGAATATAATTTTATTATACAGCAATACTAAACTGTGCTTGTGGTGCTACACTACTTTGAGTTATACAATCATTTAATATATTTTTTGATTGAGAATGTTATATAGTACAGTTTGGACTCCTCAGTAATTGAGGACAAATGTAACCTTTTTAATAACTATTGTTTTTCTTTTATTTTAGCAATTCTTTATGTAAATGATTGTTCCCTTATAAGACACCTGGACTTCATGTTACTTTAGAAATTATAAGAAAACATTTAATTTATAAATATAATAATAAACAGAAAACACCAGAAAAAGTTGATTTAAATTACACATTATTTATGTTCCTTCAGAGAACCCCTGATACCAGCTGGATAACTTGGAAAAATGTGAGATTTAGATACAATTAAGTTTATGATTTATATATAGAAATGGAATTTGTCTGTAGAAAAGGGCCATTTGGCACACACAATCAGCCCAGATGTTCCCTGCCTAATCTGTCTCTTCAGACCCTAATTGGTCTCTGGCAACCTTCCCTCCTCCCTGCCAATTTTCTAATACACCCTATGTCTGTCCCATGCATGATTGAAGCACCCATTGTTTTTGCAGTTCTTTTTTTTTCCATATCCTCCTGCCCCTTCTTATTGGCCTCCTTCTGATGTCAGCCCTAACCCTGTAACCCTGTTACCCCACCTCCTGGATTTACCCCATCTACTTCTTACCTTGTTGTGTGACTGGGTGGCATGGATGCTGGTGGTGCAGTGCCTGCAGTGTCACACATCATCCTGCCATTAGAGGTTCTTTTACACCTGTTACTCCCCTTGAGTCGGAGCCTACAGTATGCAGTGGTGCACACATAGACCATAAAGGTGGTGCATGCTGTCAGTGTTCACCTCTGGTTTTCAGTTCTGGTGACCACTGCTGCACCACCTACCCTCTGCTAGGCAGCAGTCAAACAGCAGTACACACTGTCCTCTCCACCCTGAAGGAGGAGTGTCATCGATGGATGTTCAAGTCTCTTTCCCTCAGCCAGCCCCCAAGTGACCATGGCACATTCTGGAACTCAGGTCAACTGTGTATCAGGAGGTGAGGCATCCAGTGCCTCAGCTCTCTGTGCCACTGGGTTAGCTACAGGTTTACTGTAGCTCAGATTTCCTTAGATAATACTGTTTGTGGCCCTGGTGGGGAGGCTGAACCTGCAACCCATTGATTTACTGTCCTGTGCTTTTACCCTCTGTACCATTCAGCCAGAACTACTGCTGTTGCAATTCTTTCACAGCGGGAAGGTCATGCCATACAAATCTGATAGATTTATTTGATTGGGTGACCAAAGTAATAGATCAGGGAGGGGCTGTGGACATGGCCTACCTAGACTTTAGCAAGGCATTTGACACAGTCCCACACAAAAGATTAATATACAAGTTAGCCAGCCTGGGAGTGGGTCCCAAGATGACAGCCTGGGTAAAGAATTGGCTGGAGAATAGGACACAGAGAGTAATAGTAAATGGAGTCCACTCTGAAGAAACGGGGATTACTAGTGGGGTACCACAAGGTTCAGTATTAAGACCGGTCCTCTTCAATGTCTTTATAAGCAACATTGCAGAGGGACTGGAAGGAAAAGTATGTCTCTTTGCAGATGACACAAAGATCTGCAACAGAGTTGATGCACAAGGTGGGGTGGAAGGATGAGAAGGGACTTTGACAAGGTTAGAGGAATGGTCAAATGTATGGCAGCTTAGATTCAATGCTAAGAAGTGCAAGGTAATGCACCTGGGAAACAAAAACCAGGGAAGAGTACACAATGGGGGTGAGATACTAACAACAACAAAATGGAAAGGGACCTGGGGTAGTCATATCAGATGATCTAAAGGTGGGCAAGCAATGTGAGAGGGCAGCAAGGAGGGCTGGGGGATACTGGGATGCATAGGGAGAGGCATCGCCAGTAGAAAACAGGAAGTTATTATCCCTCTGTACAGACAGCTGGTGAGACCCCATCTGGAGTACTGTGTGCAGTTCTGAAGACCCAATCTCTGCAAGGACATAGACAGGATGGAAGCTGTCCAGAGGAGGGCAACTAAAATGGTGCAGGGTCTGCACCGGAAGAAATATGAAGAGAGACTTAAGGAGCTAAATATGTATAGCCTCGAGGAAAGGAGGGAGAGGGGGGACATGATAGAAACTTTCAAGTACCTCAAGGGAATCAACAAAGTCCAAGAGGGTAGCATCTTTCAAAAAAAGGTGTGCAAGAACAAGGGGGCACAATTTGAAGATAGAAGGGGGGCGGCTCAGAGGTAATTTAAGGAAGTATTTTTTTCACAGAGGATGTGGATGCATGAACAGCCTTCCGGAGGAGGTTGTGGAGTCAAAAACAGTGGTGGAATTCAAGCATGCATGGGACAGTCATAAGGCAATTCTAGGGGGTGGGGGTAGGAAGAAGTAGGCTGCTGGTTAACTAGGATCTGCAGCTTATCCATTATGTAGGGAAATGGGCAGACTGAGTGGGCCAAGCTGTCCTTATCTGCCATCAAAATCTATGTTTCTATGTTATAGGGCTGTAGTTGGCATAGTTCTGAAGACCTCTTGCTATGAGAAAAGAACTCTTGTATTCCTTCCAACCAAACAACATGCTGGAATTCCAATACAGTTGCCACCACATCTGTAAAGCATGCCACTCGCTGTCTCTATAGGCAGTTCAACTGCTCTATTTTTACTGTCAGTGATCACAGCCGAACACGGCACACTCCGCCGTGTCCAAGATGGCCACCAAAGAGTATTGTGCATGTGTGAGTGTTGTATATTGCAGCAGCCATCTTGGTCATGGCAGACTTTGTTGTGTTCTGCCATGACCACTGATTTCTTTTTTTTAATACATATCCCATCTGACCCTCTCTCCGCACACTACCCCCAGAAACATAATAGTGACACTGGGGTGCCCAATTTCAGTGTCCCAACAAATCCTTATACTGACCCCCCATCCACTACCACACGTGGTTATTTATGACTTTTTATATATTTATTGTTTCCTCCTCCAATCGACCCTCCCTCTCAGCATCCACCATCCCACTCCCCCCTCAGAAATGTAACAGTGGCACTGGGTGGTGCCCACTCCCCAAGAGCAGAAATCTTTTTTTTTTGCACTCCTCCCCCACCTGAAACTCCCACTCAGCACCCACCACCCCGCAGTCTCCCAAGTCCTTACTAACTCAGTGGAGGTCCAATGCCATAATCCTTTCTGGCCCACAGACACGTCTTCACTCTTTAAAGCTGGAGAGCAAACTGAAGAAACAGGTATGTGGTTCAATGTATTTCTTTTTTATTTTTTTTTTATTTTAATCAACAGAATTTCTTGTACTTTAATACAGTAACTTACAATAAAATATACAATACAATTTGCACACAGCAGGTCAGTTGGTCTCACATTCATATCTATATAAATGTTCATGTTGTATTTGAAGTGTTAAACAGTCAGTTGTAACTAGTTACTTTCTTTCATTCTAGTAACGCTGTCTATAGTAAGCGCACCATTTATGCAATTTAGCTTAAATGATATATAAGATGGAACAAAACTCCATTTAACAGTTAGAGTCAAGAGGAAGCATAAGTCAAAGTAAGATTTGACAGGCAGTAGTCCCTCCCTCCTTGCCCTCATACTTGCCCCACGGAGACGTAATATCTGCAATTTGTGTAAGCTCTGTATCAGGGAATAAATGTTGGTCTGTATTACATTATGGGTATAATCCATCCTGTCCCTCCGGCACTGAATACCTCCATTCTAGGTTCAATGTATTTCAATGGTGTTTTGAACTTAGTGGCACAACTTGGCCATTTTTTATACTGCATTTTTGACCCAAAATTTTCAACATGCCTTTTTTGAAACCCCGCCTCATGAACAATTGCAATGTCATTAGGCAAATCCCTGCATGAAATCACCTTTTGGGCATAAGTTGAAATTTGTTCTGCCCTTGTTCATGAGGTGGGGTCATAAGAAAGCTATGTTGGAAATTTGGTGTAAAAATATTAAAAAACAACAAAGTTATGTGCCTACATTGAATTTTGTGAATGCAGGCTTGTAACGTTGGTAATTTTCAATATTTTTACCCCAAAGTTACAACACAACCATATCTTTACAGCACCTCATGAGTGCAACAGCTGTAATTTTTTGAATCCTGGCCAAAATGTTTTTTCATATCCCGAAAGGTGATTTCGCAGTCCCTGCCTGAAATCACCTTTCTTGCAGGAGCTAAAAATGTTTTTTATCCTTGTTCATAAGGTGGGTGGGTCATAAGAAGGCTATGTTGAAAATTTTTGAAAAAGTATTAAAAAAACAACAAAGTTATGAGCCTACGTTGATTTTTGTGAATGCAGGCTTGCAACATTGGTAATTTTCAATATATTGACCCCAAATTTACAAAATAACCAATTCTTTACAGCACTGCATGAATGGGACAGCTGTTATTTTTCAACTCCAGCTCAAAATGTGTTTTTGCATCCCAAAAGTTGATTTCGCAGTCCCTGTGCAAAATCACCTTTTGAGCAGGAGTTGAACATTTGCTCTGTCCTTCTTCATGAGGAAGGGTCATAATAAGGCTATCTTGAAAATATGGTGTACAAATATTACAAAACAAACACATTTCTGAGCCTGTATCACATTTTGCTAACGCAGGCTCGTAACTTTGGCAATTTTCAAACTTTTTCACCCAAATTCCTCTCATGCAGCCCTATCGGCTTTGGTCAGACTTTATTCTTTATTACTGAGGGAAGTGACATAAAAGCAAAATCATTGTCCCTTAGACTTTATTAGCTTTGTCACACTGCCCACACATAACATCATAATGCCCTATTTTTGACATAATTATTGCAGTCGCAACAAATGTGGATGGCATAAGGTGTTTTTACACGGGGTGCTCATTCCATGAGGGCACTTTATTCTGCTTAATCTGTTGTGGAGCAGATCATCTTTACATGCTGAGATCTGTATCGGAACAAGCAGTACAGATCAACTGTAATGTTACCAAATTTGTACTGTGTACAGGAAATCTGCTCCACAACAGCCAAGGATTCCCTTTTGTTATGGAACAGAAATTAGCAGAAGAACACCAGTACATGGCTGAGCAGAGTGGCACAAAACCCTGCGAACCCAGAAAAGTAGGGAACGCAGAATCAGCGAACATTCATTTCTCTTGGGGATCAGATTGCCTGTACATGCCAGAAAGGTAATGTTGCAGTTGATCAGTATTGCTCACTGAGATAAAGATCACTCCATGTAAAGATGCTGATAAACAAAATTGTAACTGCAGAAGCAGACAAGCAGACAGAGCAAATATTGCAGAGATCCTAGCCTGGATATTCAGAGCACTTGCACATGGTGCAACTGGGTTGCGCTGGCGCAAGTACAAAGATGTGCCAATGAGAGATATTCAAAGGGACTTGCGGTGCAGTGCAGATACTATTATGCCAATGTGCAACTAAAATGTATGCAACGCAAGTGCAGGAGGCATTCCCATGAATATGTGCTACAACAGGATATTCAACCGTGAAGCCATTGCCCAAGTCCACAGCAAACCCAAGATGCGCCACCCAGACTTGTTCCCATAAAAACAGGGCTCAAACACCCAGACAGTAGATGCACAACCCTTCACCAAGAGAGAGAGAAAAACACAGAGAGGTGGAGTGACAGAGGGAGAGAGAGGCAGAGAAAGAGAGAGACACACACAAACAGTGTATCATGGTGGCAGACAGACAGACAGACAGGCATCTATCCACTCAGGGGGACACACAAAGAGAAAGAGGGATGGAGAGTGTGCCCTTCCTGATGGAGGTGGTAATGAAGAGTGTGAGGAGGCAGGAGGAACAGTTACGTGGCTGACGAAGGGCACGGCAGCGGTATGCCCAACACAGGTGGAACCGTACGCACATCACATTCGAGAACTAAAGTGACACCAAGATAGTGGGCTGGTTCTGCCTGAATAGGGCTATTCTGAGGCAGCTCTGCAAGCTGTGCAGTAAGGAGATGCAGGCACTCACCAGACATAGTCATGCCATGTCCATGGAGACCAGGGTGAGTGCCATCATGCGCCTGCTTGCCACCGCACCTTCCAATGGCCAACAGGGGACACCACGGGTATCGCCCAGTTGGCCACATCCTGCCTCCTCACACAGTTCCTCAACGCACTGCTGCCACTTGCTTCAGAGTTCATATGTTTCTCCAGCACACAGGCAGAGCATCCAGCGAACATGCAGGACTTCCACAGGGTTGCATGCATGCATGTCCCTGATTCGGGCCATTGACTGCACCCACATTGGCATCTACATGCCACCTGACCCTGACGGCATGGCATACATCAACAGGAAGGGGAGCCCAAGTATCAACAGCCAGGTTGGGATGCATCAGCAATATCTGTGCCACACACCCTGGAAGTGCACACAACACATTCATCTGGCATAGTTCTGCGCTGTACCACAGGTTCAAATGTGGGAACATCCCCATGGACCACCTTGTGGGTGAGTATGGCACAGGCCAGGAGCAAAGGGCATTGCAGACCTAGGGATGGGGGAAAGCAGGGTGTTCATACTGGTGTGGGTGCCAGGGACATGGCAAGGGGTGCAGAACAGCATAGCATAGGGCTACCCATGTCAATCTCCTCACAGGTGACAGCACGTACCAGCTGAGGCCCTGGCTGCACATCTTATACCGGTGACCATCATCCCTAGCAGAGGAACATAACAACGAGGCACACGCCAGCACATGAAACATCATCGAGCACGTCTTTTGCATGCTGAAGGCATGATTCAGGTGCATACATAGGTCAGGTGGTGCCCTACAATACAGCCCCTTGAAAGCTTATGGCCTGTTCCTGGCCTGCTGCATACTGCACAACATGGCCATTGACCGTGGAATAGCTGTCGAGGCTGAGGAGGGTGACAGTAGTGGGGACTATGGTGACATTGGGCTGGGGAGGTGCAGACACCCCCTGGGTGGAGGGACCCCCCCCAACTCATGCAGCAGGCACAATGCCACCACAACACAGTCGTACAGGAACACTTTGGCAAACACAAGTAGGTTGTGTGGCACACATGCATGGGCCACACAGACCAGCACACCACACACATGCAGGGATGTGCATGGTGAGAGGCATGCACAGAATGTGGCGCTAAGCAGGGATAGGGGAGGCAGAGACACACACCTACACAGCAACACACACCACACACATACACAGACTGCACAGGCATTTGCGTATATACACACACACACACATATGCACCCACACAGGCAGTGGAACGTGACATGGATCAGATGCATGTCACCGGCGCACAGGCAAAACTGGCACTAGGCTGCCCTCATCACGCCCATGCCACATGTCCCAGCAGCCCTGCATGCACACACAGGCAGCATGCGTTACAACACACATGCGCTCCACCACATGTATGATGCACACACACCACTCATGTGCACACAGGGCAGCAGCAGCGGACTGCAGGCAGGGCAGCACACACGTCAGGCCAACCGCACAGTTCCATGGCTGCCACTGCCATGATGACAGCCGCACTGGGCCAATCAGGAGCTGCAGGTTGCACATCGGCCACGGGGGGGGGGGTGTCTGACACCCACCCAGGGGTAGATGTGTGAGACCATGACCATGTCCTCATGGGGGTATGTAGGCAGTTAAACAGGCCAGCTTCAGGTGTGCCACAGATGCCTACATCCGAGCCCAGTGTCCTTTGTGAAAGGGTCGCCTGATGCCAGGTCTGTGGGGTGGACAGCACACTGCAGGGGGTCTCCTGTGCATGGCCATACTCAGTGGCAGCCAGCGACACAAAGCCATCTGTAATGGCACCAGCAATGTGATCCATGGCTGCAGTCATGGCCTCCTGCATGTGTTGCAGCCCCTCCAGGATCTGCGCAGTTCTCCTGGCCTGCTGCTCAGCTAGATGGTGCACCTTCACCCTCAGTGCACACACCCCAGTGGTGAGCAGCACTTGTTGCTCAATGGATGCCCACAGCAGCCGGGTGTGCTCAGGCAGCCTGTCCACATTGTGTGCCACCTGGCTGGGATGCTGATTGGCTGTGGGTAACCCACCACACCATCCAGCCTCCCTCTCTGGTGGATGCTGCACAGTGGGGTCTACAGGGGGAAGGGGTATGGCAGGTGCACTGGCAGCAGAACCTGTGTCTGGCTGCCCAGTGGTACCCGCAGCCCACTGCTGCCACCCGTCTGTGTGCTGTATGTCGACGTGCACCTGTGCGGCTGTGGCAGTGCCACCAACCACACAAGGAACAGATGTGGTGTCACACACCACTGCACCCGCAGTGCTGGCAGGCAGCAGTGCAGCCACAGTCATGGTGCTGGGCCCTGGCACTGCCTGTGATGCGGGCAGGGGCAATTACCCCACAATGTCACCCACACTATCCAGGATCAGTGTGTGGTCATTCTCTGAGTCAGACCCTGCACCGACCTGTGTCTGCACACAGCACACCAAGGCTGGCAACCTGCAGAAACACATCCAGGGCCTCATCCGACCCCAGGCCAAGGATTCCCACAGGCACCATGGTGCTCAGCCATGGCCTGTTGGGGCCACGGATGCCAGTGGACATTGATGGACCATCCACAGTGGCTGTGGTTCTGTCCACAGGGGCCATGCACACTGCCGGCACCCCATCCTCTGCATGGAGTTGTGCTGGTGCTGCAAGAGAAGAAGGGAGTGTCAGTGGTGCATTGCCTCCATGTGCTCTCCCCCCATGTATGCCACTGCCGTATGTGGCCAGCACTGTGCCATGTGCAGGGATGTGCAACTTGCGCATATGGCATGCGAGACAGGGGCATACCCAGGTACTCACCCTCCAGGCCAGTACCTGTGCGTGAGTAACATACATACCATGCAGTGATAGGCTGCCACCCGTCTGGAAGTCTCCTCCAGGCACACCCTCCATCGATGTGCGGTGGATGGTGGCCACCACTACTTCCTCCGTTGGCGTCAGTGAGGGTGTGTTTGATGGCCCTCTGCCAGTGGCACTATGGGACACTGTTATGGTTACCATCTTCTCCTTGATGTGCCCCCTGTCAGTACCAATCTTCTTGTGGCACTTCTGTGCTGATCGCTGGTGTCTGCTGTGCTGGTTCACATAGGCTGCCACCTCATCCCATCTGATGGCCCTGTCATGCGGTGTGCGCATGGCACCGCTCAACAGGGCCTCCCTGTCGAGGTATGTCTCAAACAGGGCATCAGTCTCCCCATTTGAAAAGTTAGGCATTAGCTTGACAGCAAGCCCATACTCCTCACCCTCCTCTTGTCCATACTGCACAGCTCATGCACATGCGTGACACTGTGCAGGGTCAGGACCTGTCACCTCTGGCTTGGGGTCGTGACACCACACAAGGGTGGGTCGTGGCATGGTGCACATGCCCAGACACACACTGTTGCCCTGCATTGCGCATCCACATTGCGCATCTTCTCGATGTGCAATTGTGTGCTGTTGCACCCTATCGCACAATGCGCACATGCTACCACCATGTGTGTTTTCCACTGCAGAGGCCCAGAACTGCATTGCAACTGCAAATGGTGTGCAAACGTGACCGTTTGGTGCTCAGTTGGTTGGACATGGAGCTTGTGAACCTGGTGGCAGTGGTCCAGCCTTTTCTGGCCAGCTCTATGGCCAGGTACCACTCCAGCAGGCATGGGGGAAGGTGTGGCAGACCATGGCACAGGCCCTCAAGAGGCGCATGGGTGTGGCGTGGTCAGCAGAGCAGTGTCACCACTGGTACGGGGACTTGCAGTGAAGGAGTCCAGATGTGCCGTGCTGGCTGCAGTCGAGGGTGAAGCGTGGGGCTGTCCCACAGCTAGGTAGGTATGTGCTGCTGGCATGCATGCCTATGTGCCCAAACATGGTCTTCTCTGTTTTGTGCAGTGTGCTTCGCCGCTAGGGTGGGACTGTCCCTGCGATCACAGTCTTTATGCATGTCCACAGCACGTGTGGTGAGTATGCTGGTGTGTTGGTCAGGGGCTGTGCTGGGTGTTGGCTATGCACAATGCGGGCCATGGGTGGCAGGGGACCATCCATGCATGTGTACTCATGTCCTCCACTCTATGTGTCATCCACAGGGCCAGAGAGCCGCTGGCAGGCCAGGGAAGCCACAGAAAGTGTAAGGGCCTGGGATAGGCAACAGGATGGTGCTCACAGGGGTCACAGAGGTGCAGGTAACAGTGGTCACTTTGGTGGTGCCTGTCACTGTGGGTGGGCAGAGGGTTCAGGGTATGGCCATGGTAGAACCAGCCATGTGTCAGGTTGGCTGTGTGTGGTGCATGGTACATCTGTCATTCCACCATGGCATGTCTGTTAACAGTGTGTGGCCAGCCATTGGGGGGCTGTGTGCCTAGCCACTGCCTCGTGTGCTGCATCAGTGCTGCCACCCTGTGCCATGTGCCCATGTCCTTGTGCGCATGGTACCACCAGGCTACACTGTCTGCCTGTCTGCACCTTTGGAGTGTGCTGTTTGGATTGCTTGGGTGGACGACATGGCACGGGAATGTTGTGTACCCCCTGTGGTGCTTTCCCCCACTGTTCACTGCATGCCATGGGTGGGTGGTTGTCATTTGTGCAATGCACTGACTGCCTCTCTTGTCCCAACCCCTAGGTGTACGTCAGCCTGCTGCCAGAAGGGCAGCCCTACTGTGTCCACAGGGCCTGACGACAGTGTTCACTCTACAGTGGAGGATCCTGTGTGTGGCTGTGGGGATCTAGAGTGCACTGCAGGCCCTGTAGAGGTCCCTAGCCCATTGTTGAGGGGTCTAACTGTCATTGCCCCCTCCCATTCCTTAGCATTTCCTCCTCCAACTGTACAGACCCCTCTCCCCATCCCCCTCTCCCTCACCCCCTCTCTTGCCCCGTTTTATGGTTTTGTACCTCGTCTCTTGTATTATATAAATGCTTTTGTGGTACATATCTGTGTCTGTGTTTGATTTGCAGGTGTGGAGCCATGCTGCAGCTGTTTGTTCCCTGTTCCTGGGCTCACCATGGGTGCAGGGCGGGTCACTGATGATGCCATGATGGCTGTGGGGTCTGTGTTGGGTGTACTGCTGTATGCCTGGCCTTGGCATGTTTACCTGGGTGCACATGGGTAGGGCATGGTGGCCCATGGGGTCATTCGGGTGCTGTTCTGCCACTATGTTGGTGGGGATGCCATGGTCGGGGTCTGGGTCCCCTTGGTGGCTTGGCCATCCCTGAAGATGTTAGACTTCCACCTTCCAAGGCTGTTCTGCACAGGTGGGCCACCTGCGGCATTGTGCATGGTGGTGGTTCAGCACTGGTGTGAGGTGCGGGGGGCATGGGTGTCATTGTGCCAGGGGGCTGGGGGAGTCACTGTGTCCAGGGCATGCTCTGTGTGGGTCTCCTGTGCCCCTTCCCCTGTGCTGCCTTGGTCCTATGTTTTTCCTTCTGGCCATTGTTCCTGCCCTGCTCACTGGTGTTGTGCTCCGGTCTGCTCCGCGCATCCCTGGTTGCACTGGCGCATCCTTGGTTGCACCATGGTGCATCTTTGCCATATTCAGCCTACTTGCACATGGCATTTTTGGGTGATGTATCTTCTAAATATGGCTCCGGGTGCACCATGGCACATTTGACTTGCACTGCACAGGTCATGCACCGGGGTTTGGTGCATTTCTGAATATCCAGGCCCCTGTGTCCATGCAGCTGTCCTTAGTAATAAAGAAATAAGAGTGACAATTACAAAGAAAGTGCAAAATGTATAATAAATGTCTAATTATTGTATTTAAGGGATATTGATAAAATGTTAAAAGGATACTGATAAAACTGGGTTGTTTTCCTCTTCTTTTAAAACAAATATGTTAACTACTCAAAATCCTGTAACTGTATGTAATACTGATGATATTATTGTGTGTATTTATTGTTTTATATACATTTTGACAATGGGCATTTATGAAAATAGTCTAAAACAAAAACCTGCTCCACAGTAACCTCTGTGCTACAGCTAAATACCAATGTACAAACAAAAAGCTCAGCACCAGAAAGGTCACTTAAAAATAATTTATTACAACATATAAGTACTCACTACAAAAAGCAGCAGCAGCAACAAACAGCAACACAGTAGCAGGAGAGGAGAAAAGCATCTCTAATCAGTTTCGCCCGTAAGGCTTCCTCAGAGAAGATGGCTTGTAACTAAATTAATCCTTAGGTCACAGCAAGGGGATTAAGTGGACTGCTGCTGATCCCTTTCTAGGGTCAGCTCATATTGTCCTGGCTTAACTAGAATTAGAAATGGTAAGGAGCTGGTTCAAGAATGCAGCTAATCCCTTTCTAGGGTCAGCTCATATTTGTACTGAGCACTGAAAAGCAGGAGGGGGTGAGGTGAGGCAAAGGAAATGGGTAAATTCCTGTACACATCAATAATTGGATTGCATAGGAATATATATTAATATAGGGGTTAGGAAGGAAATTGGGACTTACTGTAAATATCCTTAGCAGGGATATATACAAGTAATTCAAATATTGGGTTTGGTGGAGCCAGGGATGGAAGTATGTGGATGAATAGGAGTTTGTACAGGCATCGGGCTAGTGGGTGGTGGGCGGTGTGCTGTAACTGTTGTGGTGCAGCAGCCTTCCTGGGGATGATTTGGAGTACAGGGGGATGTCCAGTGTGTAGAAGCCCAGAGCAGCCAAGGACAGATGTTAGACTGCTCAGATGGGAGCTGGAAAGGATGGAGTAGAAGGGCAGGGGAACAGAGCAGTAGGGAGAAAGATGAAGGATAGGCATCCTTGGGAGCGAGGGTCTTAGAAAGGAGAAAGAAACAGGCAGGCTCACCCAAGATGCGGGGTTTTCTCTTTCTTAAAGAGCCATGGAGTACAGGAAGGAGCAATGTCAAGTAGGAAGGGGTAGGACTGCAGGAGTTTAAACAGCTGTGGGACATATTGAAGGGTTGCCTTTAAATAATAGATTTGACCCACTGTCTGGTAAGCTAGAGGGGTAAACAGGAGGTAGTGTAAGAGGACAGGTTAAGATAATGAGGTCAGGGTAGTAGAGTAGGATAGTGGGAATATGACTCTTTAGGATAGTAAAGGTGGTCTTGGAAGAAAAAATAGGCAAAGGGAAATGAAGGGTGGTGAGGGAGAATATATGGTAGGGGAAAGGGAAGGTAAGACAGAGGCTAGCATGATTAACCAAAATGGGAAGGGCGTAGATGGTAATTTTGACACCATGGTGGCACCCAAACGTAAAAAAGAGATCAAATTTAAAAAAGACATATGGATAATAGTAGTAGGGGACTCTGTGGTTAGGGGGGATGGGAGGAATCAGCAGTGGATGAAGAAATGCATGTAAAGAGGGAAGTGAGAAGCCTTCCTGGTGCTTCAGCCTACAGGGACATAGAATGAATAGGGAAGATGGTGGATAGGGCAACTGATGAGTTAAGGTTATTGGTTTCACCTGGAAACCAATGATCTGGCAAACCAGTCAGTTGAAACAGTGAAGCTTAGCTTTCAGAATCTGGGGGACTGATTGGCAGTGCACTGTGCACCTCTGTCCTTCACAGAGGTCCTTTCTGTGTGAGGCAGAATGGGGAAAGATACCAAAATCAGAGAGAAAGTAATAATTGAGTTTAATAAGAGGCTTATAGGGGGGTGTCAGGATAAGGGATTTCACTTTGCAGGTGATTGGGGAGACTTCTGGGAAAGGAGGCTATTCGGGGAAGATGGACTATACCTGACTAGCAAAGGGGTTAGTGCACTAGAGCAGAAGTCTGATGTCTACATTAGACATTTAAACTGACTGCAGAGGAGTCTAAGGCTAGGGAAACCATCATGGATGATGAGAAGAAGGGAAACCTAGCTAGTATTCCCTCACATCTGGGGTCTGAAAATAAAAAGACAAGGCAGGAGCACACAGCTCAGACCCAAACTGGAGTAAGGCATGAAATAATAGAAATGGGGTTCAAAATGCTTACTGCAAATACCACAGAAATAAAAAAGGGGCCAGGAATCTGCAGAGGAGGACTTCCAATATGTAACAAAAAGAGTTCAGACAAGATTTGGAAAGGGGTCTGCTTCAACGCTAGGAGACTAAGTAACAAAATTAGTGAGCCACAGGCAATGATAGCATATACTAAGATGGATCTTGTTGCCATCACCCAAACGTGGGCCACATGTAACAATGAGTGGGCTCTCACAATGTCAGGGTACTCACTATTCAGAAGCGATAGAAGGATAGGTGAGGGGGTGTAGCTCTTTATGTCATGGAAGGTATTGAAGTAGTGGAGGATGGAAACATTAAATGTGGAATGGAGGAGACCAAGTCGCTATGGGTGTAGATCACAGCAGCATCAGGCAGAAAGCGACACCTGGGGGTGATGTACAGACCACCAGCACAAGGAGTAGAGGGAGACAAAGAGCTCGGAGAAGAAATAAAAAGGGGGGGAAGGAAAGTGGTAGTAGGGGATTTAAACCTGATAAATATAGATTGGGATGTGTTGGTAGCAAAGAGTTCTAGAAACCAAGCTATGGTGGATGCCTTTAAGAACTGCCTACTGGTCCAGCTGGTAAAAGAACCTACCAGACAGGGATCCATTCTGGATGTGGATCCCACTAATTCAGAATTAATTGGGGAAGTAAGAGTAGGGGAAGCACTTGCGAACAGTGCCCATAATTCTGTTTGGTTTGATGTGACCCTAGGGGACAAGAAACACACCCAAGAATGGAGGTCCTGGACTTTAAGGGGCAGATTTAATAAAAGTAAGAAGGCTGGCGTGAAATAAATTAAGGTAGGTGATATACAAGATGTGAAATAGATATGCAGGGGTAATAAAAGGGGCAATCCAGGAAGAAATAAAAATTTGTGTGAGGACAGTAGTTAAGAGAAATAAGTTCAAGAGACCTATCTGGTTCTCTGTGAGGGTAAGGGAAGCAATTAGAGTCAAAAGAAAGGCCTTCTGTAGTTTTAAGAAGAAACAGGAGGAGGTACAATGGGAGGAACGCATTCAGAAAAATTGAGAGGCAAAGAAGGCAGTTAGGGTGGCTAAAGCAGACAAAGCTGCATATTGCCAAGGGGATCAAATCTGGAGAGAAACATTTCTTTTGATGCATCAGGGGAAAAAAGGAAAAAGGGAGGAGGAATTGTTAAGTTGACAAACAGGGATAGGGTACTAGACGAGGATGGGCAAAAGGCAGCCATCCTAAACTACTTTGGCCCTGCTTTCAGCAGAGAGGATACTGGTCCCCTACCCGAAAGTGGCATCCAAGTAGAGACTAGAAGGATTCCAGAGATGGAAACAGTCGTATTCACAATAGAAAGGGTCTGGAAAGGGTTAACAGTCCTTAAGATAGACAGGGCCCCAGGACTGGATAGACTACATCCGACAGTGCGAAGTGGATTGACAGAGGAAAGCTCATGGAAGACGAGTAGTTCCTAGTGATTGGAGAATGACCAGTGTGGTTCCACTGCATAAAGGGGAGGTCAGGAATAGCCAAAGAACTACAGACTGTTTAGTCTTACATCTATTGTAGGAAAGCTGACGGAAACTCTGATCCAGCAGGATCTTATTGACTACCTGAAAACAAATGGTCCACAAGATAGTAAGTAGCATGGTTTTGTGGTAGGAGGTCCTGCCAGACCAATGTAATTGTCTTCTCAGACTGGGTAACAAGGGAGTTAGATAGGGGCCATGCAGTGAATCTGTTGTGCCTCGACTTCAGCATGGCTTTCAACTCTGTGCCTCAGAGGTGCTTACTGAGGAAAATGGAGGATTTGGAGGCAGCAGGTGATTTAGTTAGATGGGTGGGAAACTGGCTTAAGGGTAGGCAGCAGAGGGTTGTTGTCAATGGGGTCAAATCAGCTGAGGGGGAAGTCAGTAGTGGGGAACCACTGGGATTGGTCCTAGGCTCTGTCCTTTTTGATATATTCATTAGTGACATTATAGAAATTCAGGGTAAGACTGGACTCTTTGCAGATGACACTAAAGTCAGTGAAATGGTGGACTATATGGTGATTGAACGAGGGCACCAGGTGACTAACAAGGCCCTTGTTAGTCACCCAGTGCCCTCGTATAATCACCACTTAATCACTGTAACATATAAAATTTGTTTTAAAGGTATCCCAAAAGACTATAATGTAGCACATCCCTGCACTCTTTCTGCCATCATGTCATAAACTTGGCAGAGCACAGTGTGGCATGGTGGCAGATCTAAACTCCGAGAAGTGAAAATATCCTAGTGAAGATAAAATTATGAGTGAAACTGCAGCAAAACTACATAACATTTATGGGTCACATAGGATTAGAATGCATTCCTAGGAGGTAAGGCACCGATGTATGTGGTGCATATGCCTATCTATTTAACTTGGTGAATCTCTATAAAGGGTTCAAAAGTAATTTAAGGAATTGCATGGCCTTTGGGATTTGGGTAAATTGATCAGTTTGTATTTACCCATTCAAGTGTAGCTATGCTGGCCAACCCATGGCAAGATTTATGGGCCTGCAATGTTTCAACACAGGGTCCTAAGGGACTGCCATAAGGGAGCTCCCATCATGTTTAAAGAAAAATGTCGGTACCAGGTGGGAGAGGATATCCACCTCCAGTACAGGAGGGCCATTACAGAACATGTGGTTTTAGTAAAGTATGCAGACAGGGAAAGTGTAGCTGCACCTAGTCAGGCCTTGTTAGTGGAAGCTGAATTATCAGCAGTTGTGCCAAACCCTTTTAGAGCTTAACTATCTGTGGCCCAAGTTAAGCACTGGTTGCATTCCAGAACAGTCTGCTGGTACATTCAGTTAAGAAGCCCACCTGGCAGACTGCAATTCTTGATGTAGTGCTCACCAATTCAAGAGGTAGTAAGAGCTGTTGGAGTAGGGGAGCCATTAGGAAACAGTGACCATAACTCTGCTCAATTCGAACTGACCCTCAGGTATGGTAAACTGCAAACAAAAGCTGAAGTCCTTGATTTTAGAAGGAGAGACTTCAATAAGCTGAAGGGGCTGATCAGGGATAAATTAGTATGGTGGAAAACATAGATGGAGTGGAAGAGAGATGGGGCAATTAGGGGAACTATTCTTGGGGCATCTAAGGCATGCATAAGAATGATAACCAAAAAGAACAGGCTGAAGAGACCACTATGATTCATGGTAAGGGTCAGGGAAGTGGTGAGGGCCAAGAAAAAGGCTTTCTACAAATTTTATGAAAAGCAGGGGGAGGAAGAATGGGAACAATATTTGCTGAAAAATACGGAGGCAAAGAGGGTGGTAAGGGAGGCAAAAGCAGACACAGAGCTGCATATTGCAGAGGGGGTCAAAAGCAGAGAAAAACAGTTCTTTGGGTATATTAGTGAAAAAAGTAAAAAAGAAGGAGTTGTGAGGCTAACAGAGGAGGATAGGGTGACTAAGGCAGATGAGCAAAAAGACGCCGTCCTCAATGATTACCTTTGCTTAGTTTTTACTAGGAGGATGGATGGTGGGTACTTACCAGACAGTGGCATCAAAGTAGTCATTATGGGGTCCCAAAGATGAGGCAGCCAACATTTACTAGCGAAAAGGTCCTGGAAGGGCTGACAGCCCTAAAGATTGATAAGGCCCCAGAACCAGATGGGTAGCATCTGAGGATACTTACGGAACTAGTCGGAGAACTAGCTGATCCCCTGGTATGTCTGCTCAACAGTTCACTAAGGACAGGAGAGATTTCCCCTAAGGAGTAGAGGGTGGCAGATATAGTTCTGGTCCATGGGTGGGGGGGAAGTTATGTTACAGGCTGGAAACTACAGACCTTTTAGCCTTACCTGCATTGTGGGAAAATTGATGAAGTCACTGATCAAAGAGGATCTCATGGACTACTTGGAGATCAATGGTCTCCAGGATAGTTCCGTGTCACTGCAGTGACAGGAATTTTGTCAAACGGCATTACAGTAATGGCACAATGCCAACAATAGGCACTGTGCCATCACTGTATGAAAGGTTTTTTGGGGGAGGGTTGCCCCCCCCCCCCGCACTACAGATTACCAACTCCGAGTCAGAATTAGTTCAGGGAAGGGGCAAACTCCCCAGAGACAGCAGCATCAGGTAACAAGCAGACCATCACAGCAGACAGCTGATCCTGTGACTGTGATGGTCTTCACTGTTTTTCAGTCACTGTGGCAATGGTATACACTCCAAGATAGTAAGCCGCCCAGATTTGTGGCAGGAAGATCTTGTCAGACTAACCTGATCATTTTCTTTGACTGGGTGACAAGGGAACTGGATAGGGTCCATGCTGTGAATTTGCTCTAATTCAGCTTCAGCAAGGTTTTTGACTTGGTACCCCAAAGACACTTGCTGAAGAACATGGATGATCTGGGTGTGACTAAGGTCATAGTAAACTAGGTAGGTAACAGGCTAAAGGGGAAGCAGCAGAGGATAGTGGTCAATGGGGCTAAATCAAAAGAGAGGGAGGTCCTGAGCAGGGTTCTACAGGGATCTGTCCTGGATTCTGTCCTCTTCAACGTGTTCATCAGTGACATTGGTAAAGGGATCCAGGGCAGGCTGTGTCTCTTTGCAGATTACACTGAGCTCTGTGGGAGGGTGGATAGTGACAAGGGAATAAAGGAAATGTAGACAGACTTGCAAAAACTGGAGGGGTGGTCAAAGGTTTGGCAGTTGAAATTCAATGCCAAAAAGTGCAAGGTGATGCACCTAGGGAACAAGAACCCCAGGATGGAGTACTGGATGGTAGGGGTGAGACTCAGCATCTGAGGAACGAGACCTTGGAGTTATCATCAGCGACTCCCTAAAGTAATAAAATCTGCGCAACAAGGCTTATAGCAAGGCATACAGGATGGTTGGGTGTACATAGAAACATAGAATTTGATGGCAGATAAGGACCACTTGGCCCACCTAGTCTGCCCATTTTCCTACCTAACAGATAAGCTGCAGATCCTAGTTAGCCAACAACTTACTTCCTCTTACCTGCCCCTAGGACTGCCTTATGCCTGTCCCATGCATTCTTGAAGTCCCCCACTGTTCTTGACTCCACGACCTCCTCAGGGAGGCTATTCCATGCATACACAACCCTCTCAGTGAAAAAATACTTCCTCACATTACCCCTGAGCCGTCCCCCCTCTATGTTCAAATTGTGCCCCCTTGTTCTTGCACATCTCTTTTTCTGGAAGATGCTACCCTCTTGGACTTTGTTAATTCCCTTGAGGTACTTGAAAGTTTCTATCATGTCCCCTCTCTCCCTTCTTTCCTCAAGAGTATACATATTGGTATATATCATATTGGTAGCGGTACTGACAGCAGAAAAAGGGAGGTAATACTTCTCCTGCATAGATCCTTGGTGAGGCCACACCTGGAGTATGGCATGCAGTTCTGGGGTTCTTACCTCAGGAAGACTAGGGATAGGCTCAGAGTAAAAAAATGATTCAGGGCCAGCAGCCAATGTGCTATGAGGAGTGCCTCAAGGCACTGAACATGTGCTCGTTAGAGACCAGAAAAGAGAGAGGGCAGATATGATACAGACCTTCGAATTCCTAAAAGGCACTAACAGGGTGAATTGCTGGGAACCATTTAACCCAAATACCAGCTTGCAGTCATGTGATCATGAGTGGAAGCTGACAGGAGGGAGGTTCAGTAGGAACGTGAGGAAATATTTTTCAGAAAAGCTGGTGGAGGCATGGAACAGGCAGCCAGCCTAGGTTTTCAGTGCAAAAAAAAGTTAGTGGTTTTAAGCATGGCTGGGACAAAACGAAGGTTACAATGCTGCGCAGGGCATCAGAATCAGGGAGGAGAATGGGAGGGGTGGAAAGGTCTAGGACCCTGGAGTAACAGCAGGCCCCAGGGCTAAATAGGGAACTTGGGCAGACTGGGTGGACCGTTGGTCTTTTTCAACCATCATTGTCTATGTTTCTATGAGTGTGGGTGGTGGTGAGGACCTCACATAGAAAGGTACTTTCATGGGGGCCTACTCTAGCCTTCTTTCCCTTTCAGGGGAAAGCAGGGTTAAATAAAACTGCATTTAGCTGTTCAAATTTGTCATCTTTAATTACTGCAGTTGTACTGTACATGTCAATTGGGGGAAATTGCTGCATTTGTGGGGTCTGCAGAGGCTTTGACTGCAGTGGGGAGGTGGGCAGGTATGACACCCCAAGGGACTGTGCTGTTACTAAATCCTGTCTACTTTAATCTTTCTCCAGGTGGAGGCAATACACATGTCTTTTCTGTTGCTTACGAACCACTCTTCACTGCCGAGTGGTAAAAAAAAAAAAAAAAACAAGAGCTACCACAAACATCTACAGCAGTCTGGTAGTAGTATAAGACAGTGGCATCTCACCTCCAGAGTCTATGGGGAAGGAAGTCCACCATACAGGGGCCTTACATAATAAATGAAAATACATTTTAATAGGTGGCCTTGGTTTCATTTATCACCTGAGCTGTGAATAATGGAAGCCTGACCACCAATGGCAAGATGATCCTCCCCTAGGAAGTTTGTATATGGAATAATGGGTAACATTTCATGGCTACCAAGCTAGGACAATCCCATACTGATGCATTTTTTTTAATCACAGAACATTAGAACTTTAGGACTGTAACAAAGATAATCAATTATACAATGAGCGGGATGGAAAATTCAGTCACATAATAGCAGTAGCCTGCCTGCTGATGTACCTGATTCATAGAAAAAAAAATGTGTCTTATGAATCGGATCAAGAGGTCACAGACCTATAGCCACTCGTGAGGGATCAAGAGGTCACAGACCTCTTGTGAAGATAAAAAGCATATGACACGCTAACCCATGCCATATCCCCTATTTATAATTTAACATATATTTAGTTGTAGTAGAAAGAGGCATTCAAGGAGTGGTGTCAGAGGGGGCTGATGTTTGTGGAACTTGAAAAATTATGAAATGCTTTATTATTGTCTTTCTGTTGTAGGTTTGTATTCATTCATGCCTTCGATAAATGTGGGACTGCAAAATTTGGGATCAGATGCATTTGTATGTTAGTAAAGTAAAAGTATGAAGTTCTGATTTATTTATTTGGTCTGTGTGTTGTTGTCACTGTGTGTGTATATGTGTGTGTGTGTGTGTGTGTATGTGTGTGTATGACTGACCTTTTTCATCCAGTTTATTAAAATGTTTAAAACACTGGGCCAGCAACTGGTGGCACCATCCAACCTTTGTTTTTATAATGTTTACTGCTTCCTGGTTTGGTTGCTATGGAAGAGCTTCTGATTGCTTTGTGACATGCATCAGTGACATCAGCTCTAGAAGGGCCAGGGTGTACTGTTTAGCAGTGCAGATGGCAGACATTGGCAGATGGCAAGTTTCTGATGAGCTGGAAAAGGATCAACACAGACAATAGAATCCTTCAATGACTAACTGTTTGAACTCTCTGGTAGCAGTAGTGGCATGGAAACAGAGGCTGTGAAGACCACTGAATATCACTGCTCTGTTACAAGATGGTGAGCTCAAAATGCTAGATCTGCTATTGAAGGCACAGTACATGAGGAGACCCAATCTCTACCAAATTTAGCTGTTTTGTATGAACTTGCTGGCAGCATAGCCTTCAGGTTAGAGTAACAAGCTGTGAAAGAGCTTGGTACAATCAGTAGACCTGGGTCCCACAACCTCCCTTGCGTATTTTGTGACTCTGTGTAAGTCACGTAACCACCCCAGTGTTCCCAGGTCACCCCTGAAAACAGGCACTTGTGCCTAGTGGGCCTTACCCAGTTTCCAAAGAATAAAATAAAAACTAAAACAAATAAATGCATAATTGATTAGGTATAACTAAGTAAGACAGGGACATATCACTGAGAGGATGGTGGTGAAGTGGAAGGAATTGATGGAGGAAATTGTTTCCTTAAAGACTACAGACAGTTCAGGAGAAGCTGGGACAGAATAAAGAGGAAAGTTGCATGTAGGCAGGAAAGCATGAGGGCATGGGGAAGGGGGACAGGATAATGGTGGGGTAAATCCCTCAGTAGGCACTGAGGGGTCTACAAACTCGTGCAGACATGATAGACCACAAGGCCTTTTTCTGCTGGCTCAACTGTATGTTCATATGTAGTGCTCTTAATTACTGAGATGGGGGGGCAAGGAAAACTTTATGGGGCCAGTCATAAACATATCATGGCTGGCAGGTAAATGGAATTTTCATACATTTAAATAGGATTTAATAACGAAAATCCCATTTGTTTCCACCAACCAACATGTCAAATGATGTAATGCTTAGAGTCTGTTTTGCTTTTTTTTTACTTTCTATTTCTATTTTTTTTTTTTTAATTTATATTAGGAGGCAGTATAGCGCAGTGGCTTAAGGCTCTGAGCTGTAGATCTAGAGACCTAGGTTTAAATCCCACAGCCCCCACCTGCATACTGTGTGACCCTGAGCAAGTCACTTAACTTCCTCGTGCTTCCAGGTCACACCTGGAAACAAGTTTTGGCTTAGTGTGCCTCTCCTGGTTAAACAATTACCCCTTCCCCCATTTCAAACAACAGGAATCCATCAATGAGATGCCTTATAAATGGCATCCATCTGCAGGAGTTTGTTGCCTTGGAGATAGAACTTTATGCTAATTATAGAAGTTAAAATACAAGTCAAAACTCTGTACTGTGATCACTCTCCCCCGCTACTCTAACATCAGACTTGTTTCTCCACTGAGAGTAGTCAGCTCTAGTCTTCTGGTCTTCTCTATTTTATATTTTCATTCTATCGTTTATGACGTTCGCTTGCGCGCATGCGCAAGGAATGTCTTGGGAGAATAGGACAGTTTGGAGGTGTGACTGTACTGTGCAATCCACTGCTCCATTGAGCAGGTGTGGCGGTTCTGCACCAATGGATGCGGGTGCTGTGTATGACAGCGGTGGTCTTCACTTCAAAGAAAACCACCGCTGTGTGCTGGCAGGCCTCACGCCCCCCCCCAAAGCTTTGGTGCCACACTGGGAGCCCTCCCCAGCGTGGCAAATCTTGTTTTGGCTGACAGGGGTGCCCAATCCCCCATCGGCTCCACGTCCCCCCAAACAGCTTTTCCTGCTGCCACGCTGGGAGCCCACCCCAGCGTGGGAAACATCCTGCGTTGTCTGTATACAAAAAAGCCTGTAAATAAGAAAACGCTCCATCGCTGTCTCCCACCCCCTCCCACAACCCGCACCCACCCACTGCGCACCCTGCCTCCCCACACCCCTCACCCCATACTTACCTCCAGAGCTCACGATGATCTTCGCTGGACTGGGAACACGGCTGCACCTTCAAAGCCGACTGTGAACTGACGAAATGCCGGTAAGCTGTATAATGGGCTAGATGGTGTTTTTCAACTTTGTTGCATATCTCAGGCATTTTTTGGAATTTTTGCACCAAATTTTCAACATGGGGTTTCTGGGACCCCTTCTCATGAATGATGTCACTGTCATGGCGTTATTCAGGCCCAAAGGGTGATTTCACAGTCACTGCACGAAATCACCTTTCAGGCCTGATTAATGAAACGACACTGCTAGCGTTCATAAGGTGGGCTCTCAAAAAGTCTATTTTGACAATTTGGTGGAAAAATTCCTAAAAATGACCGTTTTACGAGCATGCGTTTCGCAGTTCCTATGCAGGCTCGTAAGTTCACGAATTTTCAATATTTTCACTCCAGATTTTCAACATTACCATTTTACCACACCTTCTTATGAGCAGTACAGCTGTCATTTTTCACATCTCACCCAAAACGTGTTTCCACCCATGTAGCACACAATGGCGCAGTCAGTGTGCAAAATCAATGTATGGGACACATTAAGAAAATCACAGTGACACTGTTCATTAGCAGAGTCTAAAAATAGCTATGTTGAAAATTTGGTGAATAAATTCCTAAAAATCACTGTTTTACAAGCGTGTGTTGCGCAGTTCCTACGCAGGCTCGAAAGTTCACGAATTTTCAATATTTTCACTCCAGATTTTCAACATTGCCATTTTACCACACCTCCTCATGAGCAGTGCAGCTGTCATTTTTCACATCCTGCCTAAAATGTGTTTCCACCCATGTAGCGCACAATGGCGCAGTCGGTGTGCGAACTCAATGTATGGGACACATTAAGAAAATCACAGTGACACTGTTCATGAGCAGAGCTCTTAATATGGCTGTGTTGAAAATTTGGTGAAAAAATTCATAAAAATTACTGTTTTACGAGTGTGCGTTGTGCAGTTCCTACGCACGCTCGTAAGTTCGCGAATTTTCAATATTTGCACTCCAATGACTTCTAAATACCTAAACAGCACATAGAAGCAAGCAACATTCGGCATTGACAAATGCTTGTTTATTTTTGCATCCGCTTGCATGCATGTGCAAGGAACGTTTTGGGACAGTACGACTTTTTGAAGGTGTGTGACCCTCCTGTCCAATGCAGTACTCAGTGTAACGTGTGCAACCCTACTGCACCAATGGATGCATGAGCTGTCTATGACAGCAGTTTGGCTGCAGTGGTCTTCAGTTAAAAGAAAGGCACCACTGCAATCAGCGGTGGTAACGTGAGTGTATTTAACATATTGACATCACCCTTTTTCCTCTGGCTGCTAATAAAATCCCTCCCACTTCCTCCCACTGCTGCCGTCTACCCTGCTCCCTTGTTATTGCCCCCACCAAACACATTGTATGTGCAGACGGAGTGCCCAGTCCCCATTGTCTCCAGGCCCCCCAACAAACAGGTGGCATGCTGGGAGCCCACCCCAGCATGCCCATTGTCCCTGTAAATGGGAAAACTGTCCCGCAACATTTTTGTTTTTAAAACCTGTGAAACAGAAAATCATCCCTCGCTGTGTCTTGTGCCCCTCCCGAACCCACATCCACCTCTGCATATCCCACCTTCCCTCACCCCATACTTACCTCCAGAGCCTCGGCGAATGATCTTCAGGAGTGGAACACGCCTGCACTCTTGAAAGCTGAATGCAAACTGAAGAAATGATGGTAAGCTGTACAATGGCATAAATGTTTTTTTTTTTCAACTTAGGTGGCTATCTCGGGCATTTTTGCAAATTTTGGCACCACATTTTCAACAGGGGGTTCTTGGGACCCCACCTCATGAATTCAGTTACTGTCACGTGAGTTATTCGGTCCCCAAAGGTGATTTCATGGTCACTGCACAAAATCACCTTTTGGGATTGATTAACTAAACAACAGTGTCACTGTTAATGAGGTGGTCTCCCAAAAGCCTATGTTGCAAATCTGGTGAAAAAATGTCAAAAGATGACTGTTACGAGCGTGCATTGCGCAGTTTCCACGCACGCTCATAACTTCAAGAATTTGAAATATTTTCACTCCAGATTTTCAACACTGCCATTTTTTCACACCTCCTTATGAACAGTACAGCTGACATTTTTCACATCCTGGCTGAAATGTGTTTTTGCACATCCAGCGCACAATGGTGTGGTCACAGTGAGAAATCAATGCTCAGGACAGATTATGAAAATCACAGTGACACTGTTCATGAGCAGAGGTCCCAAAATGCCTATGTTGAAAATTTGGTGACAAAAGTCCACAAAATGACTGTGTCATGAGCGTTCATTGTGCAGTTTCCATGTACGCTCGTAAGTTCGAGAAATTGTTGTATTTTCACTCCAGATGTTCAACATTGCCATCCCTTCACACCTCCCTATGAATGCTAAAGCTGTCATTTTTCACATCCTGTCCTAACTGTGTTTTTGCACATGTGGAGCAGAATGGTGTGGTCACTGTGGGAAATCAACGTTCAGGACAGATTAACAAAGTAACAGTGGTACTGTTCATAAGCAGAGGTCTCAAATGCTTTTATGAGGTGGGGGTAACAAAAATGTCATGCTGAAAATCTGTAGTGCAAATACCAGCAATCGCACAGGGCATTAGGGTAAAGCACCATACGTGCCAAACACCACTGCAAATACCTGCAAGCGAATGTCCGGCATTGACAAATGCTTGTTATTATAGTGATGGTTAGTTTTTAGGTGCTCTGCATTAGTTCCCTTGAACCAAAGAAGGACGCTTTATAAAACTTTAAATCTTTTATATTTTACTCATTTCTATGCATTTGTTACGCATTTTCAGATAAAAGTATTTTGCTTTTACCATGCTTGTGACTGGGAATCAAATACTTTATTTTATAAGTCTTATCAGTGTTTGAAATGACAGCTAGACCTAAAAAGAGAATTGGACACACCAGCTTTAAAATTGTATAAACTGTTTCCAGCTCCTGGCAAAGGCAGACTGCCATACACTTTATCTAAGGTGCCTGGGTTCAGATCACAATTTTATTGTGAACTTTACAAAAAAAAAGTTATCGTCCTAAAACTCAGAAGAAAATGACTTTAAAAGAGAATAATTTAGAGCTACTTAGTCTGTCTCTATGTCATCAAAGCACAAAAAAGGCTTGGAGGGAGTTCCTAATGATGCTGGAAAGCTAGCATCAAAGGGTGCTTCTACTCATAAGCCACAGTCCCTGTCAAAGGAGACTGACAAGAAAGATAAAGCAGTTCAGCCATCAGAAATGAACTGTAAAGATGGTAAAGACACCAGGGTGTCCAAAAGGGGGAACAGTGACTCTGGTAATGTCAAAATATAAATAAAAGCTGCAGAGGAGTTATTGGAACCTGTGCCTGCTAGGAAGAAACAAACAAAAAATATGTCCATGCCACTCCTTCTGCAAAGGAAAATGAACAGGCAGGGAATCAGAAACGGGTACTCTCAGCAGAGGGCATGGCTAAGATATGGCAGTTTTTCCAAGTCTTCCAGGCTATGGGAAATGTGTTTAATGTGCTTGCCCCCCAAGACTCCAGTTGCAGACCATTTGCCTACAGAGGAGGGAATATGTATTACAAAGAGGAGGAGAAAGGTGAACCTCTAGAGTCTGATGGCTCACCTGGACAAGAGTTTAGTTCCCCCTTCTTGACCTACAAAGGATTATACCTCTTACTCCATGATCATCAAACAGTGAACACCCTCAGCATTCCCTCTCATGAAACAGAGGAGGGTGAGGAGGAAATGGGGTTCATAGATATGATGGGGCTAGTCCCCACAAGGAGACTACTAGTCCCCATCCACAAGTCACTCTAAAAGTCCACATCCCAAATCATGTCAGCACTCAATTCAGCCACCCGCATTGATAAAAAAAAAAGTTGGAAAAAAGTATCAGCTGGACTGACGGGGTGGAATACCTGTATGCCCTCCCTGATCATGAAGGTGTGGTGCAGGCAGCTGCTTGTGAAAAGGCCAAGGTGAACCTCTCCCACACAGCCTCCTGAAAAGTATTCCAGGAAAAGAGATACTGTGGCCAAAGAAGTGTACACAGCAGCTTCCCTGTTCCTGGAGTAGGCAGCTTATTTAGCATACGCAGCCCAGTACCAGAAAGCACTGTGGAATGCAGTGCTGGCACTGACTAATAAGGTGGATGGTGAAGTGGCACAGGATCTGGCTTCCACAGCAAACTAAGCCCTGGATGCCACTAAATACCAGTTCCACGTGACACTAGAGTCTAATGACTTTGCTTCATGAGTCTTTGGTCACTCAGTGGCATTGAGGAGGCTTGCCTGCTACCATTCTTGCCCAGTACACTCAGGCTATAGCCATTGATTTCCCCTTTAGGGGAAATTCCCTATTTGGTGGCAAAACAGAGGTGTACATGAAAAAGGTGTATGAATACAAGTCCAGTTTAGCACTGAGAAATAAAAGGCCTCCACTTCCTACAGGCCTGATGGAATGGGGGGAGTAGGGGCAGGGGTTACTATCCTACATCTTATGTTGCCTATGAGTACCAACCTCAAAGAGTTTACTACAGAGACAGGACATTTTCCCCATCCCAGTCAGACCCAGCCACAGAAAATATCTCAGGTTCAGACTGGGAAACGGCCAGTTTTAATTTACAGCCTTTCTCGGTCTCCCCTCTGCACCAAAGATATTCACAAAGTGCCTAGCTGTGGTGGCAGCTCACCTAAGAAAACAAGGTGTAGTGTTTTTTTTCTTAACTAAACAACTGAGTAGTCTCAAGGAAAACAGAGTAAGAGCCAAGGATCTCTATACAACAAGTAAGAAACACCCTAGAGAGCCTGAGATTCCTAATAAATCTGCAGAATTCTCAGACCAAACCAGTGTAGGTGTGGGACTTCATTGGTGCAGAGCTGGATACCCAGAAGGGGAGGGTTATCCTTTCAGAGGAAAAGGGTTTCAAACCTCTACTACTTCCTGTCTCCCACCCAAACTCACTTCCCCCCTTTTTTCCTGTCCCCTCTCACTTACTCTCCCACTCACCACCTTTCCCTCCTCTCTAGCCTCCTTTTGGCGCCTAATGATCACCCTCTCCCTGGAAGTTTCCTTAACCTCGAAATTGTCTACTCGCTTGAACCTGTTATAGCTTGTTTTTCTATGAAACTTAAAAACGTTACTGCCTTAAACTGTTAATAGCAAATTTATGATGTAACTTTCCTGTCTGGTTTTACCTGTAATGTGTATCGTGCTTTGTTAAATGTTCTTTGTGACGTGGAACCTTTGTAAAAGAGCCCTGGCTCAAAGGTATTAATTCCTAGACTAATAAACTAAACTAAACTAAACTAAAAACCTGCTTGCCAGTATAAAATCCTTCACACTGGGCCACCAAATGCCAGCAAGAAATTTTCTGCAGTGGGCTATGCAGCTTCATCCATAGCTGTGGTGCCATGAATTAGATTTCAGATAAAGAATACTTAGAACATTTAAGACATCACTGGTTCCAATGGTCTGACTCACTGTCCAAGCTGGCGCCACATCACAAAGCCCTTTGTGCAAATGCTAGAGTAGTGGAAAGAGGAAAGCAACCTCAGAGAGGGCATTCCCTTCTTCCAGCAATCCCCAAGAGTTCTCACAATAGATGCTTCACTCCTAGCCTAAGGTGGGGTGCCGACCTGGAGTATCTAACGGACAGTGGAACCTGGAGAGCCCTCAGGAGACTCAGGAGCATATAAATCTCCTAGAGATCAGGGCAGTACTGCTGGTAATGCAATCATTTTCCTCCTAGCTACAGAGTCAGTCGGTCCAAATTTAGACAATACTACAACATACTACATAGGCAAGCAGGTAGGAACAAGATCCTCAAAGCTGTGCACCTGAGCAATGAGGATATGAGATCTGGCTGATTCCATGGACAGGAACAAGAAAGACCGCCCACTGCTTGGTGTGCTGCTTTTTTAAAATTAAGCCAAAGGCACAAGGAAAAAGAGCACCACCACTTCTCTTACAGTGGTGGTGCTCTTTTTCCTTGACCTGTCTTATTCTCTGGACACAAAGATTTCTGCAGTACACCTTCCAAGAAAGGACAGTGAGCTAGCAGACTCCCTAAGCAGAATCAGCCTAGAAAACCACAAGTGGACCCTGAACCAGCAAGTGCTGGTTTCAATCTTTAGAAGATGGGGCACTCCAGAAGTAGATTTGTTTGCCTCTTTGGACAACATTCAGCTCCCAAAGTTTTGCTGCAGGACACCAGCAAGAGCAGCACAGTCCCAGAGGATGTCCTATGTCTGAACTGGACAGGGCGGTTCCTGCATGACTTCCCACCATTCCAACTCTAGACAGAGAGTGCTCAGGAGGGAGCCAGCAACAATGAATCTGATAGTCCTAGACTGGTCCAGACAGGCTCAGTACACAACGCAGCAGAATTCCAATCAGCCTGCCATTGAGATATAACCTGCTGACTCTTTCAGGACAGAATAACATCAACAGAAACATCGACCATGATGGTATAAAAAGATCAATGGTCCACCCAGCCTACCCATATTTCGTATAATCCCTGGAACCTTCCCTGGAACCTATTGTTCTTCCAGGGTACTCACCTTCCTTGCCCTATCCCCATTCTCCTCCCTGGTCTTGTCACCTCAAGCGACCGCTATTCTTTAATTCTAACCTATGCCTGCTTGAATCCTCTGACTGTGTTTGCACCCATCACCTCAGGCAATAGACTGTTCTGAGGTTTCTCCACCCTTTTCATAAAGAAGCAATTCTTCACATACCTTCTGAGCCTCCCTCCTGTAAGTTTCCACTCGAGACAATGTGACCTTGAGTTGGTATTCAGGGTAAATAATTCCCTGCAGTTTACCTTGTTAATTCCTTTAAGGAACTTGAAGCCCTTTGTCATATCTCCCCTCTCCCTTCTGGTATCCAGTGAGTACATATTTAGTGCCTTGAGTTGCTCCTCACAGCAACTGCCCTGCTGGCCCTCAGTCATTTTTGTTACTCTGAGCTGCATTGTTTCCAGTCTATCCCTGTCCTTTCTGAGATGAGGTCTCCAGAACTAGATGCAGTACTGCAGGTGAGGCCTCACCAGGGATCTGTATAGGGGAAATAGTATTTTATTGATTTATTTATTTATTTACAGCTAGGATTACAAATACCTTTGAACCAGATGTTCTTTTACAAAGGTTCCGCATCAGAAAAGGGTGTAAAACCAAAACAGTCATAAAATACAATACAGGTTCAGGAGGTAAGTATAGAAGGGAATTAACAACACAAATTTTGGGGTTAAAATAGCAGCACAGAGTCAGAGGCAAAAAAACGATGAACAATTAATAATAAACAAGAGCACGTAAAATATAACACAGTCATCAAACAAGCCATCCTAGGGTTGAGAGGAGAGGAGCAAGGGGGGTAATGATGATGGGGTAGGCAGTCAAGGAACTGACATTGTCATAAGCGCTATGTAACAGATAGAAAACAGAGAAATAAGTGCTAGGTGGCCTGGGCGGGGGAGTGACAAGAGGCTGTGTGCTACGGATGGGGGGTAATGGCTGGGGGGGTGGCAGAGAGGATACTAGATAGGGTGCAACAAGGTGGGGAGTGAGGAGGGAGGGGGGTTATAGAGAGGGGAAGCGATAGGAGGAGAGGGGAGAGGAGAGAAAAGAAGATGAGTGAGGGTGGTAGGCAGGAGATGCATGGGAGGGGGAGAGGGGCATGGTGTGCAGAAGGAGGAGGACAGGTTAGGTGCCTAAACAGAGCAGAGCAGTCACAACTGTTATGGCCAGAGATGTACAGGCAAAATTTACGTTTGAAAGGATGTATTTCTTTTTTTTTTTTAGTTACAATAACCAAAACAAAACTTTAAAGCAAAAAAAGGACCAAGCTTGTTCTTAGCTGCAATTTCAGGGAGAAGGCTATGTAACAGTGAGGGGGCCCTGGAAAGGAAAGCATGTAGGGCCTGTTTGGTACAGCAGAATTGAACAATAATCATGGGTTTGAGGGAACTGCGCTTAAAGCGTGCATTGGCTACAGGTATCATTAGAGCACGCATTGCAGGGGGTGTGAGGTTAAGGCAGATTTTCTTAGCCAGTAAGCTAGGATCTGCAGCTTATCCATTAGGTAGGGAAATGGGCAGACTGGGTGGGCCAAGCGGTCCTTATCTGCCATCAAATTATATGTTTCTATCTGCCATTCTCCAATCCTTTGGAACTTCCCTAGACCTAAATGGGCTGTTAGTAGTTCACCCTGTTCTGCTGCTAATTTCCTAAGTATCCTCATAAGAAACCCATTTGGTCCTGGGACAGTCTTGCTAGTAAGTATTGGCTGACTCATTTCCAGGCCTCCCTGTGTGGTTGCTTTGATGCTTCTTTCTGGCATGGATATGTAGTCCTCTTTAATGAATACTGAGCAAAAGTAAAATTTCCCAAAACATTTCCAGACCTCATAACACTATGAATGAAGCAAGGATCTTGAAAAGCTCAAATTATCTAGCTTGAATCTGTCAGAAGAAGTGCTGAAAGTGCAGAAGAGTTCCAGAAAACCAGCAACAAGGAAAGCATATACCTCTACATGGAAATTATTCTCGTACTGTTGTACCCCCAGGAAGAAAATCCCAGAGCAGGCAGGACTGTCTGTAGCTCTGCACTACTTGGTATGCTTACAGTCCTCAGGTCTGAGACCTTCAACTCTGAAAATACACTTGGCAGCTGTGTCAGCCTATATATTGGCAAGCAAAGAGAAGTCCTGGGCCTCACAACCTGTTTTTGAAAATTTTTGATGGGCCTTAGTCATCTGTGTTACCCTGAAAGGGACCCAGTTCCTCCATGGGACTTAAATGTGTGTCTTGTCCAGCTGATAGAGGCTCCTTTTGAGCCTATGGCTACCTCTGACTTAAATGTGTCACACAAAAATATTTTCCTGATAGCCATAGCATCTGCTAGGAGTGTAAGGGAACTGGAGGCCCTCTGTACATATCCAAACTAAATAATCTTCCACATGTATAAGGCAGTCCTTAAGGTCAATAGGGAGTTCCTACCTAAGGTGGTGTTATAATTTCACATAAACCAGTCAGTTACTCTTACTATACTCTATTCTGAGCATTCCATACCGGTGAGTTAAAATTACACTATCCAGATGTGTAAAGGGCATTAGGTCACTACATGGACCAGGCAAGGGGTTTCATGTCCCAAGGAACATGGCTTTTTGCTAGCTATTGAGAGGCTAGCAAAAGTAAGACAGCAGCTAGTGAACTATCTCTCGTCGGATAGTCTCCTGCATACAGCTATGTTACAAAAAAGCTGTCAAAGTACCCCCAGAGGCCTATGAACACGTTCCACAAGTGGCACCTCTGCCTCTGAGGCAGCTACAAAGGTTACTCCCTTCAAGAAATTTGTAGCAGCTACCTGGAAAGCAGTGTACACATTCACAAAGCACTACTGTTTGGACATACAGTCCAGAAGGGATGCTAGTTTTGGAGCTGCTGCCTTGCAGAACCTTCTTCCTAAATAGTTTCTAGACCCATACTTCCAAGGAACTGGGAGTCTGCCATTTTTAAGACATGTCATTAATGGATTCCTGTTGTTTGGGGAAAAGAACTCATCATATTAATGTTTCTTCTAACTCCAGGAATCCCTTACTGAATGTTTACACTCCACATCTAGCTCCATGGAGACAGATGCCCTAGAGACAGAACCTTATTCTAATGATAGAATTTGGAATCTTGGTTCAGACTCTGCATCTACGCTGTACTCTAGCAGCTAGCTAGATTTCTTTCTCCACCAGAAGAGAGCAGTTGTACTAGAGTCAGCTCCAGTAGGTTATTGGTTTTAAAAACTCAATTTAAAGTGTGGTGATTGTGGGGGACTTCAACATGCCAGGAGTGGACTGGAGCACCCCAACAACCAGGAACAGAAGGGAGCAGGTACTGCTGGATGCCTTCCAGGACAGCTTTCTGCTGCAAATGGTCAGTGAAACAACCAGGTTAGGGAATACCCTTGACCTTGTGCTGGCAAAAGGGGACTTTGTGAGAGAACTTACAGTGGAGGAACCGCTGTCGGAGTGACCACCACTCAGTATGGCTCACATTGGATATGGGCAAGGAAGGAGGAATCTGGCACAATAGTGCTGGACTTCAGGAGGGCCAACTTTGGGAGGATGGGGGAAGTGGTAAAAGGGTACCTTGCCAGAATTCAACCCAGTATGGACACTAACCAGAGGTGGGAGCTCATAAAGCTGGGGATAGTGGAGGCAACCAAAACCTGCTGAAAAGCCCAGAGCAAGAAGGCTAGGGCTAAGAAACCGATCTGGTTGAGCAAGGAGGTCATGGAAAAGGTAAGGAGGAAAAGAGCTGCCTTTAGGAAGTACAAGAAAACAGGGAGGGGGAGGACAGGGAGGAGTACTTGACAGAATCGAAGGAGGTGACAAGGGCAGTAAGGGGAGCCAAAGCATCTACGGAACTCAGGCTGGCACAAGGCATTAAGAATGGGGAGAAGGACTTCTTTAAGTACATCAGGGAGAAAAGGAGCTGTAAGAACCACATAGTAAGGATTAGGAAGGAGGGGGGTTGGGTGGAAGCAGGGTGCGATAAGGCGGAAGCACTAAATGAGTACTTCTGCTCAGTATTTACTAAAGAGAATAGGGGGATGACACCCAAGGTGGGAGAAATGGCAGAAGCAGGGGGGAGTGGTGACAGATGGGGAAATCATGGAGAGCAGAGCACGAGAGGGTTTGAAGGCACTGAGGGTGGACAAGGCGCCAGGCCCAGATGGCATCCACCCCTGGGTACTGAAAGAGCTGGCAGAGGTCCTTGCAGGACCTTTGGCAGACCTATTTAATGCCTCACTACATTCGGGGTGTGTACCTCAGGACTGGAGGATGGCTCATGTGGTGTCCCTCCACAAGAGTGGCCCCAAGGATGAACCGGGAAACTACAGACCAGTGAGCCTCCATCCATAGTGGGTAAGCTAATGGAGACTATCCTGAAGGAGGGCTGGTGGCCCTCCTAGAGGCCAAAGGACTACAGGACAGCAGACAGCATGGCTTCATATGTGGCAGATCCTGCCAAACCAACCTGGTCGAGTTCTATTACTGGGCAACTAGGCAGCTGGACAGGGGCCATGCAGTGGATGTCCTGTATCTGGACTTCAGTAAGGCATTCGACTCAGTGCCACATGGAAGGCTGGGAAGGAAGTTAGTAGGCATGAGGGCGGGTGCAAAGCTGGTGAGATGGGTAGGAAACTGGCTGCAGGGAAGGCAACAGAGGGTGGTGGTGGGTGGGGGCTCTCACACCCAAGGGCAGTGACGAGCGGTGTTCCACAGGGCTCGGTGTTGGGACCAGTGTTGCTTAGGATAGTCATTGCAGACATATCATGGGACATCAAAAGCAAGATCAGTCTATTTGCTGATGATACCAAGGTAGGCACGGTGGTGGATGACCTAGGGGGATGGCAGGGGTTGCAGGATGATCTGGCAAAGCTTGAAACCTGGTCAGACACCTGGCAACTGGGCTTTAATGCCAAAAAGTGCAAGGTGCTGCATTTTGGGATGAAGAACCCAAGGAGGAGTTACCAGCTAGGGGGAGTGCAGCTAGCCCAGACAGAGGAGAAGAAGGATCTGGGTGTGCTCATTACAGGGTCAATGAACAACTCGGCACAGTGAAGGAAGGCAGCTGCAAAGGCCAACAAAATGCTGGGTTGTATTGCAAGGGGTATATCCTCGAGGAGGGAGGAGGTGATTCTGCCACTGTATAGGTCATTAGTTAGACCATACCTGAAGTACTGCTTGCAGTACTGGCGTCCGTATCTGAAGAGGGACATTAAGTTACTGGAGGGTGCAGCACAGAGCGACAAGGATGATCAAGGGGCTGGGGACTTATCATACGAGAGGAGGTTGAAGGAGTTGAACATGTACTCACTGGAGGAGAGGAGAGACAGGGTGACATGATTGAAACCTTTAAATACATGAAAGGAATAAACAAGATGGGTACAGAGGGCTGTTCAAAGTAAGGAGGGAGGGCCACCAGGGCCATGATATGAGACTGGAGCGAGGAAGGTTCAGGAGGAGATGAGGAGACACTTTTTACAGAGAGGGTGGTGGCTGGGTGGAATCGTTACCTGCTGAAGCGGTATGCAGTAGAACAGTGGACTGCTTCAAACAAGGATGGGACAGGACAAGGGGGAGGGTTAATGAAGGGGAAGGTTGGAAGGGAGAGGCAGCTGCAGAATAAGGGGTGCTAGCTGCACATTCGAGCAGACTTGATAGACCTCTAGGCCTTTATCTGCTGGCAAATTTCGTATGCTCGTAAGTGTAACTTTTATTGTTTGTTAGTTTCTCAGTACTCTATATCAGTTCAGGAGGTAAATTTGTTGTACTCTGTTGCCTACTTCAAGGATAAAGGGGGACAGTAACAACTCAACAGGGTGGAAGAATTCAATTCAACACAACCTCTCTCTCCATAGCCAATGCATCAGAGTACAGAATACAGGTACTGGTAAAAACTCCTGGTGGATAACCAACCCTGAAGCTGGAAGGGGTGGAAAGCTCCCACAGAGACGTGCAACTTCGGTGGACTTGTACTTACAAAGACTTGCATGGACTTGTACTTTGTCCCTCCAGTTCCCGATCGATACCTTAACTGGCTACCATATTATTTTTGGCTACTGCTTAAATTTAAACCACTTTCTTACTTACCTAGTTGTTTGAGCTTTTCCAGTTTAAAGTAACAAGAAGGAGACTGCTTTTGCTTTCTGCTCCTGGCTGCACTGTCTGACTTTAATTAGTTGGGTCATGTTACAGGAACTGCAATTTGACCTTCGATGCAGTTTTCTTAGTACAAGGGACATATTTAACTGTTCTGCTCTTGTACTACAATCTTTATTGGGAATCATTTTTTTAACAGGCTCTCTTTAAATTGGTATGCCTGAGAGAGATGGGGAACCAACAAGCTCTGAAAACTGTAAAACGTGTTTTCAGCTTCTGGGAAGGGCAGACTGCCATGAGCTGTTTTAAAGCGCCTAGGTCCAGATCATAACTTTACTAATTGTGACACATACAAATGTACAAAGCAGTCAGCCAAATAAGATCATTAGTTCTTTGTGGTCTGCTCATATTGCAGAGTCTTCAACTTAAGCAACAAACCCTGCCTCTTTCCCCAGTCTGCCCTCCCTCTCCATTTGCTCTTTCCTTGACCCTTATTTTCCTCTTAACTCTATCCCAGCCTGTCTGAAATCTGCCCACCATCTTCAATGTAAACACCTCTTTAAGAAGCACATGCCAACCTATCACCACCTTCTCTGTGAATAAATGTCTGCTAGCCTCTTTCCTAAAACCTCCCTCCCTCCAACTAGAGACTGTGTCCCCTCATGTTTCGGTTTCCACTAAGCTCGAAGAGACCCTCCTTTTTTTTTTCTTAGTTGTTTAACCAGCAGTAGCACACAAAGTTGAAAGGATTTTTACAGGTGTGACCTGGGCGCACAGGGAAGTTAAGCAATTTGCTCAGGGTCACAAATTATGCAAGTGGAAGCTGTGGGGTTCAAACCCAGGTCTGGTCTGCTGTATGTCACCAGATCTGCAGCTTAGAGCCTTAAACCACTGCGCTATACTGCCTCCCAAATCCACCCTGTTTATTCCTTTCAGATACCTGAAGGTCTAAATCAAGTCTTCTCTGTCTCTCCTCTCCTTTCCTCCAAGGATTGCATGTTTAGGGCATCCAACCTTTCCTGGAATATTCCACCCTACCGGCCCATGATCATCTTCATTGCCCTCCTTTGGACTGTCTCCAACAGGTTAAGTCCTCTTTAAGGTACGGACAACTGTACTTTACACTGTATTCCAGATGTGGCCTCACTAATGACTTGTATAAGGGCAGGATTACTTCCTCTTTCCCACTGTTGATCCCTCTTGCAATGCAGCCCAAAATATTACATTCCTTTGCTGCAGCTTTCCTACATTGTGTGAAGTGTTTCAGGTCATTAATGATCATCACTGCTAGATCCTTCTCCTCCTCTGATGCAGATACCCGGACCCCACCCAGGCTGTACTCAGTTCTTAGGTTCTTGTGCTCAACTTTGATTTCTTTGCATTGAAGCCAAGCTGCCAAATCCTGGACCACCTCTCCAGTTTTTCCAGATCCTCCTTTAGGTTTTGTATCCCTTCTGCTGTGTCCACCCTCTCACAGAGATTGGTGTCATCTGTGAACAGGCAAATTTTTGCCTTTAATGCCATCCTCAATATTCTTGATGAAGTCATTGAACAGCACCAGTACTAGCACTGAACCCTGTGGGACCCCACTGGTCAACTTCTCTCAAACCCCATCTGCCAGCTTCCTGATCAACCTCTTGTGGAGTACACAGTCAAAGGCCCTACTGAAGTCCAGGTTAAAGATCCCCACTGCTTGGCTCCTGCCCAATGTTTTAGTGACCCAGTTGGAGATGTTAATCAGATTAGTCTGACATGGATTCACTCCCTTAAACCCATGTTGCCTCTCATCCTTGAGACCATGCTCATTCAGCTACTCTTCCAGTCTTTCCTTTAATATGGTCTCCATGACCTTGCAGATGACTAAGGTCAGACTGACTGATCTGTACTTACCTGGGTCATCTTTGGGACCTGTCATATGGAGGGACACTACATGTGCCATTCTCTAGTCCTACAGCGCCACTCCTGACTCCAGTGAACTATTGAACAAGCCAGTTAATGGCTCTGTAAGCTCATTTGCCAGCTTCCTCTGCACCCTTGGGCGTATCCGTCTGGGCCTGGGGATTTGTTTACCCTCAATGCTAACAGCCCTGTCCTCACCCTATCCACCTCTATCAAAACATCTATGCCCCCAGCCCCCCACTCTACTCCTTCCCCCAAGTGACACTGGTCCATCTCTCTTCCTGATGAAGACAGAACAGAAGTAGTAAATCACTACCTCTTCTTTTCTCCCATTCTCCTCCACCCACCCGTCCGCTTTTCTGAGTCTAACAATCCCATCTTTCTTGTTTCTTTTGGTACTAATATAGCAAACAAAAAGCATTCTTCTCCTTCTTAATTCCCTCAACTTGCTGCAGTTTCTGAGTTTTAGCCTGTTGGACTACCTTATCTGTTACACTAGCCATCTTTAGGTAATCCTCCCTGTCTTCCACCCTCTTGGTCCTCCTGAATTTCTTGTAGTCTTACCTCTTATCCCTTGCTGCCAAGGAAACCTCAGTACTAAACAAGCTGGGTGCTTTGACCTTCATGTCTTTTCAGTCCTGTCTTATTTTTTGCCATAAAACCTTAAAAAGTGCTAAAAATGAAACAAATTATGGCTTCTCAGTCTGCCTCCTTGTCCACAAAAATTATAAAAAAGGCTCTGAGGAGTTCCCAGTAATGGTGAAAAGCATGTATCAGAAGGGTCTGTCTCCTCAAATACAGTAGCAGTTTCTGCAAAAGATAACAAGAAAGAATACAGAGCTGCTCAGCCATCGTATTGACATAGTAAAGTTCGATCTGATACCAGGGTGTCCGAAAGGGGGAATTCTTAATACAGTGAAGGAAAAAAAATTGTCAGTGCCACTCCACCTGAATGAAGAAAGGAACAAGCAGATGACACAGAAAAAAATGCCCTCATCTGAGGACATAACAAAAATGTAACAATGTGTCCCCACTATCCAGGCCACTTTAATAATGTGACGGCAACCCTCTGTCTCTCAACCTGTCTGCAGAGAAGGAGGAAGAAGGGTACTTTGTACAAGAGGAAGGTGACCCCCATGGAATCAGAGGGTGCACATAAGCAAGACTTTCCACAGGAGACTCTGATTTCACCAGGTGTTTGTTGAGTGTTTGAGAGGGAGGGCTGCTCAGCTATGAGGTAAGGGAGTAATTTTTTCTTTGCCTTTTTGTGTGTTTAAAGTCTTTTGACAGTACCAAACAGAAACAATCTAAAAGAAGATTCTGGGCTTTCTTTGTTTCTTGAGGAAGTGAGGTCACTGAGGACTGTTGTCTAATTGGAGGGTGAGGGAGGATCAGGCAAGCAGCTTTGTTTTATCTTCACAGGAGGATCTGATTTTACCAGGAGTTTGTGGAGTGTTTGGAATGGAGCACTGCTCAGCTAGGAGATAAAAGAGGCTTCAGTAAACACAAACAATCTTAACAAGATTCTGGGCTTTCTTTGTTTCATGGGGAAGTGAGATCACTGAGGATTGGTGTCTGACAGGAGGGTGAGGGAGGACCAGACAAGCAACTGTGTTTTATCTCCACAAGAGGATCTGATTTCACCAGGAGTCTGCAGAGCATATGGGTGGGAACGCTGCTCAGCTAGAAGGTTCAAGTGGCTGGCCGAACAGTCAAAGGCCCTGCAGCTTGGCAGGAAGTACCGTATGGGAAAGCCCTACTGGGAGGATAAAAGCAGTCACTGCTAATGTGTCTCCAGATATGTTTCTGTCTCAGCGCATGAGTGGACCAACACTGGAGTGGGACAGGTGCAAGTCTGGTGTCTTAGACATCAGCAGGTATCCACAGGAGGAAGTATGGAAGCAAGGGATTCTGACAATCAACTAAGATAAGTTACCTGTTCATTACTGTTGTAACATTCACTGCTGGGAAGGGTGGAAGATCAAATTAGATAGGGTGTTGCACTTATTCCCAGTTCTGGCCTATCTTTGAAGTATAAAGTGATTTAAACAGGCTGCAGAGATCACAGACAGCAAACTGTCTAGGGTCAGGTAGGAAAGGGTTAGGAAGGTGAAATGCTGCTACCACAGTAGGAAAATGCAGAGAAAGATAAGGGGTAAAGGATGTGGAAAACTCTTCAAATAAGTGGAACTACTTACTGAGATGGATAGAAAGGAAAACTCCTATCTAGGGTAAAGGCACAAAGGAACAAAGGCAACAATAAAGGGGGAACTAGAAACACCAAATCAGGGGTAAAGTTACAAAACATTTCCAGGTAACCCAGAGGAGTAGGAATTGGGAATGCTGGGAGTTGTGCAGTGCAGTGACTATAGAATGTCACTTTCAGAGAGACCTTATGGAGACTGTGATGCAGCCTCATTTGCATGCTCCTCTCAGGTTGGAGGGAGAAGGTCACTGGTCTCCAGGTCAAGTTGGTTAGGATTTGGGGTACCTTTTCCCACTCAGGGGCCATGAACTCCACCACTGTTACCTCAGAGGATGCCAGGGAGGAGGATTGGCTTGACTATGGTGGGCTCTGGAAGGGTGGGGGTAGAGGGTCAGAGGTGCATTCCTCAACCCGTACCACTATGTATTTCCTAAACCACTCTGGTGGGGTGGGACTGCAGAGAGGAAGCATCTATAGTAGTGGCCAGGGAGGATGTCAGGGTCCTTTGTAGTGGAGATCACAAGAAGGGTGGCAGAGTACCCCAGAGGAGGAGGAAGCAACTTCTGGTAGAGAAACTCAATTGTGAGGGAGAGATATTTGTGAATAGGATGGGGAGAGGGAGGTTAGGTGCCCACATGGAGCCATGGCTTGGAAGGATGGGAAGCAGATTCAGAGGATCATTAGGGTAGCTGGCCAAGAGGGAGAGCTGGATGTCATTATCCACCTGGGGACTAATGATCTGGCTAGGGGGTGGGATAATGCAGGGGAGTTTAGGGAGCTGGGGAGGGTCTTAGACAGGTAATGCATTCAGTGGCTTTCACTGAGGTGCTGCCTCTCCACAACATGGAGGAAAAGAGTGATCTCTCACCAGAGCTTTACCTTATGGTTGAAGGAATGTTGCATAAAGGAGAGGTTCAGCTACATTGGGTAAGGGGACCCTAAGGACCTATATAGGGTTTATGGCCTGCATTGAGCCAAGAGGGAAACCTCAGACCTCAATGGATGGTTTAAATGTTACTTTGTTGAACATTTGTACCAGCCTCAGGGATCAGTCCTGGGGCCAGTCCTCATCAATATCTTCATCAGTGACATGGCAGATGGACTGGAGGGTAAGGTTTGTCTGTTTGCAGATGAAACCAAGATCTGCAACAGAGTAGATGATCCAGATGGGGTGGGCAGAATGAGAAGAGATCTGGATAAACTAGTAAAATGGTCGGAAGAGTGGCAACTGGGGTTTAATGCAAAGAAGTGCAAGATCATACACATAGGAAGAGAAACCTGATGCCAACTATAGGTTGGGAGGGAGTTGCTTGCAGTCACAAGGAAGAAAGAGACTTGGGAATCATCATCACTGATGACCTGAAATCATCCAAGAAGACCACTAAAGCAGTAGATAAGCTAGGGGTATGTTAGCGTGTATTAGTAGGGGTATCACAAGTCGTAGGAGGGAGATAATAATCCCTCTTTACAGGACACTGGTTAGGCCCCATCTGGAGTACTGCATGCAGTACTGGAGGCCACACCTTCAAAGGATATTAATCAAACTGAGGCAGTACAGAGAAAGGCAACCAAAATGGTGCAGGGACCGCATCAGAAAACTTGTGAGTACAGATTAATGGAGCTCAATATGTATACCCTAGAGTAAAGGAGGGAGAGAGGTGATATGATCGAAACATTCAAACACCTTAAGGGCATTAACAAGATGAAAGACTCTAACATGTTTCAATATAAGAAAAATAGCAGGACAAGAGGACACAGCATGAGATTAGAGGAGGCCGATTCAGGGTAATATGAGGAAGTTCTTTTTCACAGAAAGGATGGTGGATGCATGGAACGGCCAACCTCAGTTAGTGGTGGATATGAATACAGTGCAGGGCTTCAAACAGGCATGGGATAGGCATAAGGGAGCAATACAGATGAGTATGAATAGATAGGCCATTGACAGAGCAAAGGCCTATGGCACATTTATAAGGTAGAAAAAGAAATGGGCAGACTGGATGGGCCTTGCAGTCCTTATCTGCTGTCAACTTCTATGTTTCTATGTTTCTGAGGGGGTGGCAGAAGGAATCAGGGAGGAAGAAACTGGCCCCCACAGGCTGAAGTAGAGGAAAGGAAAAGGGGAAATTGTTTAAAGAGGAGAAGCACAGTAAGCTGAGCTGGGAGTACAAGGAAGTTAAGTGATTTGCTCAGGATAACACTGTATGCAAATGGGGGCTACGGGACTCAAACTCAGGTCTCCAGGAAGTAGACAGTAAGGAGAACCCAAGGGGAGAGGAATGTGTGTAAATTCATAAAAGAAACAGGGTGGTAGAAATGAAGGGAGATGGGATGGGAAGCATTAAAAACAAAAGGGGGCACAAAAGGGAAAAAAGGGAAACAAGCAGAGTAGTACAAAATCTGAAATGTCATGTGTGTGAATGCCAGAAGTCCAGGAAAGATTCCAGACATAGAGGTTTTCATGGCAGAGGCCGACCTGAATATTGTGGCCATTACCAAGTCATGGTGCACTGAAAATGATCTGGACATGGTCATATCAGCTATACTCTGCTCAGAAAGGAGAGAGTAGGAAGGAAAGGGGGGATGGTGCTTTTTGAGGGAAGCATAAAGGCGATGAAGCCAGGGAATACAGAGAGGGCTGAGGTACTGTGGGTCACCTTGAAGACAGGGGCAGGAGCTCCTATTCACACTGGCATGATCTGCAGACCTCCATCACAGGAGGAGGAGTTAGATAAAGTACTGATGGAAACCATTGACAAGATGTCAGAAACAATGAGATGCTGCTGATGAGGGATTTCAGTCTGCTGGTTGTAGAATGGAGCCTCCCAGGTGCAGCTTCAGTTAGAACAGGACATCCTGGACTCCAGCAAGGGCATTCCTCATGCAACAGCTCAGTGTATCCATTTAAGATGGTGGAATACTGGATCTGGTACTCACTTACAGGGACAGTGATGCAAACATCAAGATGTGAGGCCACCTGGGGACCAATGATCACCGTACAGTATGGTCCAATGTGAGGATGGCTGTGGAATTAAACCACACAAGTGTGAGGGTTCTGGACTTCAGGAGGGCAGATTTTATAAAGATGGGTGAAAGCCTCAGTGATGACATGGGGGATGACCTGGGTGGGGTGAAGGAACAGTGGGTGAAACTAAAAGGGAGCATAAAAACATAGAAACACAGAATTTATAGAATAAATGTAGATTAGCTAAGTGCATGTTGTGTATTGCAAGCTAAATAATCGCTGGAACTATTATTTAACTTAACCTTAAAAATAGTGAATATAGCAAAACTAATCTGCCAGTGAATATAATGTCTTGCACAGTATTAAAATCCCATATGGGGAACAGAACACTATCTGCACATGCCTGATGCATGTCAGACTGAAGCCTTTGATAAAGGACTGTAACAGTCAGAAACACGCCAGGCGTGTGCAGATAGTGCTCTGCCCCAATATGGAATTTTATTAAATAATTTCTGTTTTCTACAACAAGTTGCTGTCTTTTAAATTTGGTTGGTGAATGCCCAGTTTCGTTTTCACAGCGCTCTTATACCATGAGCGTGAGAGAAAATGAAAGATAGAGAATCTATCTGCCAGCTTCTACATTCTAAATGAGAATAAACTGATTTTGCTTACAGTGTAGCTTTAGCCACATGCTCTACATGTCATTACCCTCCCTTTCTGAAGCAGTTGTTGAACCCATGGTAAGATTCTTACATTTCATGAACCAGTCAGAAACCACTGAATTCCTTCCATTCAATAATGGGTGTAAACAGCAGAGCCACATTTACAAATTAACAAAATACAGATTTGATTTAAAATCAATAGTAAATTTAATGTACATATAGCAAAGAAAGAATATCTGAAACGAAAACTGTAGTGCATTAATCAAATACTCGGCAAGGGCAGGCAGTGGATACATCTTTTCAACCACATTCAGGATGCCCTCCGAGACTTCAACAAAGCATGTTGTCAAACTACTAATTTTACTTTGTGGGTAAAGGCATTTTGTCAAACTGCTAATTTTACTTTGTGGGCAAAGGCATTTTGTCAAATGGCTAATTTTATTTAGCGGACAAAGAGCATTGTCTGAGGACAAAATGCATTTTGTCAACCACCTAACTTCATTCTGTGGACACAACATCTTTTGTCAAACTGCTAATTTCATTCTGTGGACAAATGGCATTTTGTCAAACTGCTAGTTTTACTTTGTGGACAAAAATGCATTTTCCCAAACTCCAACAGAGATTGATTTTTCCATTTTCTTTTTTTTTTTTTCTATTTCAAGGACAGCTCTTTTTCTACTGTATGTACAGATCCAGAAGCAAGTGATCTGTCACCTTTTAATGGACCAACATAGATGTAACAACAAGAACAAAGTACTCTAGCTTTCGGACCAACTAGCTTTTCTTCAGAAGTGTAATGGCAGTTATTTAGAAAAACAATACTTTAACAGTTAGATCATTTGCTTCGGATCTGTTCTTGCAAGGACCAATACGGCTAATACTAAATCTAGATTTCTACTGTATGTAACCACCCAATTATTTATATTGCTAGACTTCCTTATCAATAAATATGTCACACTCATGAGTAAAAGTTTCTGTAATTCAAGCTACTTGAAGTTTATGACTAACTAGCATACAGCTCTCCACATACATTCCTCTCCATGTAACTGTTTAGCACTGCATCAGTTGAAGAGGCTTGTGAGGCTTCTAATGCTTGTGTATAAGAAATTTCTTTTAGGCCCTGTCCATGTCATAGAACTGGATTTGAAAACCATTTTCAAAACTGGTTAAGGTGGCTCAGTACATCCACATTATGCAGTAACCATTCTTGATAATGGTTCACTGTGTCCACGTTGTTCGTGGTAAACCTTTTCTCCTAGTAATAATTTCCAACTGAATTCCAGCACACACACATAGCTGCTTGTCTGTCCACGCTACAAATAAAACTGGTCCAAAGGTGGTCTCAAAAATGGTTTTCAAAAACTGTTTAATGAGGGTAACTGTGGGTGCTAACAATTATAAATACTGTTAAAGTGATTTAGTTTACTGTAGCTAAACTAGTTTAAAAAGTGCAACATTATCAGGACTGTAGTCACAAAAATACCACCAGTAAACAAAATGTCAGTTTGCATCTGTATCACCTCCCCACTCCACCCCCAAAGGATGAGGCTGAAAATATACAGAATTGCCTAGCCATCCTTTCTCAGTCGACAATAAAACTAAACTAAAAAAAGACTAATATTAAAGATTTTACCACCTATGATTTGTATTAATTTTACTTAGGCAAAAGAACTAACAAGCATGATTTGGAGCAGCGAAATCACAGACTTTACTGTTTACAGACATACAATATAATAATTATAGTAAAACAAAAATTAACCGTACTGCAGGAAAACCAATTGTTCAAAGAATGTTTTGTGTTTCATTTAATAACAATTTGTACAGTGTGCCCTTGAGTTTGGTTATCTTGATGTTTTTTGTCCTATAAACCTGGTTGTCACTGATTTGTGAACCAGGCAGGTTGAGATGGAAGTAAAGGGGAGTGCAACCAAAATGCTGGACCAAGAATTTTTCAGCCTTACCGCCCAGATCCAAAAAAATTGACCTGCTTAGCTGTGCTAATTATATAAGTCACCACTGGAAACTGGATCCATAACAGAGTGTGTCAGACACTGTAAAGGTTTGTCTCCAGTATTCTAACTGCCACAAGGACCCTTACCTTTTGGGATAATTCCGATAACGGGACTTTCCGAGGTGTTTGCTCCGCTTTGTAGAATCTATGAGAAAATTCTTGTTCCATAGTTTCTGTTGACAAAAATAAAATAAATACATTGGTACACTAGTTGGCAATAATTGTAAATGATTCATGAGTTTGCACAGTACTGACATCTCCTGCTGCCATGCCAGTTAACAGTGTTTACCTTAAATCTAGTCAGGCACCATGCTATAAAATAATGGAGCAAGACATTGAGAATGACAGCAATTCCCCAGAAGTAAATGGAAGTCCAGTCAAGCCAAGCCATTTTAAAAAATCCATAATTTCCCAGCACTTGACCACTGTCTGCAGCACTTTGTTCCTCTGAGACCTTGAGCCTAAGATCTTTGAGCCATTCCACAAACGCAGCCCATGACCAGCAATCTGCTCTGAGTGCCTCACTCTGTATTACCCTCCCTGGTGGAGTTTCAGGCAAGGCATCTTTCAATGTGATGACAAACAGGGAGAAAAGTAATAGCACTTTGTAAATGATATTCTGCATCTCAGGGTTAGTCTAAGCCAATCAGTGCTTTACATTGGCAGTGCAAAGGCTTCCATGGATGCCGCTGCGTCCTCTTTTTTCAACTCTGCTCTATGTTTTCCTGCTTCAATGTGTATCTTGATTTTTCTCCTTGCTTCGTTGTATCTCTTTCCTAATTCAGTGTATTTTGACTTTCCCTCTGGCCTTAAACTCATAATGTTGTTGTTTACATTATGCATTCATTTAGCCCTGGCTGATTACAACAACAGTCCTTTATTACACAGGGGCTGCACATGATGTGTTGGGCAGGCTCAACTCAAAGAGGGGTGACATAAACAGAAACAGCTGAAAGGAATTGAATAAGTACAGGTAAGGAGGATTATGACATCCCTGCAACTGTTACATTCCATCAGATCAGTATAGTTGTTGGCATGGCCTTAGTTTTGGGTTCTCTTTTTAATAAATCCACACACATTTCCTCTGGTCAGTTAACTTGGTCCCATGTCTCTTCCTATAGTGGTACAGCCAAACATACTGGTCAAGTCTGGGCTGTCAGTCACATAGACTTCCTCTGCTTCTTGCTTTGACAAACCCCTTGGGCTTCGCCCTCGGTGTTTATGTAGCATCTCACAACTCGAGTGTGCATTAAATTTTCATAGCACCTCCTTCCCCATCCTTTATTCTCTATGTCTCATGAGTGGCAAAGCCACGAGTGAGATATCTTGATGTCATTGGTCTTGATTGAAGATAAATATGATATCTTCAGTCAAGCCATGTCATGTTCTGTTTATAGAAGATATGTTTTACCCACACACACACACACACACACAAACCCCCTACATCCCCCCGTAACATGATGTAACACAATTCTAGTACTGTCTACTTAGTTTTATTTAAAAGAAGCTGCTGACTATAAAGAAAAGAGAGCAAGTGCAGGGCGAATCAGCGGCTTCAGAAAAGTAGACTCAAGAGTGTGTGTTGCTATAGCAACAGTCACTCAGGCTTGCGCCTACTTTTCTGAAGCCACTGACTCACTCGCTTTCCTCCCTCTACAGTTGGTAGCTTCTTTAAACAAACAAAGTAGACTAAACATCTAAAACACAGTTTTCTTAATTTTTTGACACAGACTGCTTTATTTTAAATATCTGCCAGCATGTCAGTTACCATAATTGACACTGCTTGGTCATGCTGCATTATAAGAAGGAAAGTGAAAGTGCTTTTCCGATAAGAGAGTCTGAAATGGCAATATCAAGGAGATCATTTTCAAATGAGCATTTGTTTTAAAACTTATGAGAGGCTGGCCACTGAAGAAATGGCTGCCTAACTGGAACTCCTCTAAGTCTGATCTCAATCCATGGCCAACTGGCCTAACCGTAGGGTGCTGTTTTCATCAAAAGTACACGTTATTGCTCGGGTAAGCAACCCTTATCATCTGGTGCAACCATTTTGCAGCAATACGGCAGATTTGATCTGTATTGGTGCCATCATTAGCAAGTTGCCTGTTCAACAAGGCCACAGAGATTGCAGCCTTGCCTCCGCACTATCTCACCCACCTGAACTTAGCGCTACCTGCTCTGAGACCGAACATGGTGTACTGCCTTCTTTGTCTCCTCCTAAGTTACAATGGCAACCAGCGCCACTCCTACAGATATATTATCAATGTTGGCAGTTAACTCGCATACTGGATCCATGTGGGACTCTCTTAATTATATCACCCACATGTTGGAGACAGTGCTTTCCAGGGTAGACGACATAAATAATACCCTGACAGGCACCACAGCTGATGTGCACATACTTCAGGATTGCTTAAATGTGGCTGAACAGCGAGCGGAATCTCTTGAAGTACAACAAGCCAAACTACAACAAAGGTGATGTTACAAGCAGAGAAACTGGAGATCCTGACTGCAAGGGTAGGGGACCAGGAAAATAGAGGGCACCGCAATAACTTATATATTATTGGGATCCCAGAAGGGGTAGAGGGCACCTCAATGGAGAGATTTTTAAATGACATGTTACCGGTGATGTTGGGAGACTGCTGGTGGGGACCTGTGGAGATTGAAAGAGCCCACTGAATCAATGGGAGGAAAGACAGATCCAGTACATCCCCTAGACCAATAGTGGCCTACCTGCTGAGATACTCCACTAAGGAGTGTATACTCCAGGCACCTCGAGACTTGGGAGAAGTTAGATGGCAAGGGGCAGCAATATCTATCTACAGGGACTTTGCACAAGAAACTGCCAGCAAACGTCGAGCATATGGGCCCCCTCGTTGCACACAATTTTCAATACCAGTTTAAGGGACTTAACCAAACTTCAGGTGTTCAAGGAGGGAAGGGAAATCATGGCTGATGGCCCTGCAGAAGTGGAACATTGGATTGCAAAATTTTGGCCTAATCTACCCCTTCACACTACATCTCCCAGAAGGCTTTGGGCTCCAGTTGACTCAACAGATCCTAGGAACTTTCTCCTGCCAAACACACCTCAGGGGACCGATATGCAGCTGGATCAGTGTCTTCCTACAACGATTCCCCAGGGCTAAGAGCTCATTCTGCACTACCCCGCTGGCTTACTCAAGTCCTATCTCCACAGCTGATCCATCAGTTCTTCCTCCCAGACAAGGGGGAGTACACACTCACTCCAGTCAATGATCGAGAAGTGGTCAAGTACTTCCAGCAGATCAATTAGGACTCAGCCCTCCAGCTAAGATCCCTCAAAATAATCCTCATCAGGTATCTATGGACAGCTACTTCTCTGGGATAGAATCGCATAACGAACCTCATATGGACTGGGTGGACATTCCCGGATTCATTCTTGGTGGAAGCAGTGGATCTCTCTTGAAGCTCAAACCAGGTGAAAAGTCTCATGCAGCTGCCATTCTCTCATCTCTGAATCCTATAATGGTTTCCCTAAACTCCCAACGAGTTGCTGATTCTTCCTCGATATGTAACAAGGGACTGCCTGTGAACTTAACAAATTGCACTTCTAAAATTACTGTATATAATGTGGCACCTTAATGCAATTATATTTTGTCTTTACTTATATGTCCTGGGATGGGCTCTATGCTAATGGCTAGATAGCCTTACCCTTGGGTTGATAGAGGTTACTGCATCTCTTATGCATTATTTTTCTCATAGATAAAAGCGGATGGGCCAGCTCTGCTTGGGCCTGATCCAATTTGGTCCCCCCAAGTAACTCTGGAGCTAAAATAATCCAAGACCACAACTGAATGGCCCTTCTGATGTACAATAGGGGTGACTTACCCAACTCCCCCCCCCCACTTGTTTATTCCCATTTCTGTTTTTCTTTTACCCCTTTGTATCCCCCCTTATCCCCCCCTGGGGGTTATTCTGGCACCCCAGGATTGATTATCAGATGAGGAGAGGTGCATTTACGTTGGTTGCCTTCCTCCTCTTCTACCCCTGAGAGTGGACGCTTGCGTAGCTGAGGGTACACCTGTCTTTAGGTGTCTTCATTCACTGAACCGTCACTGCTCATAGCGTAGATGCGGTTGCTGTTTTTGTTAAATTGTCTTTACTCAGATAGTTGGTTATATCCTGTTTGACTTATAGGTTTACACAGGCACCAGATATTACCAATTGTTAATTACCTATAGCTAGAATCCCGCTGTCTCTCTTTCTTCAGTTAGTATTACACCCCTGAACTTCAAGGTAACAAGATCAGCGGTTTGTCTCTGTTATTTTATTTCTTATATTATTCTCTGAAAGTTTACAGGAATTAGTATCTGGTCATTATACTCCTGTGCGCTTTCTACTGCCCCCCTGGTACAACCTATTCCCCCTCCCATCTAATAACCCCCCCAGATAGTCACTATGGATGGTAAACCGCCAGGCTTGTGTTTAGTGTCATGGAATGTGAAAGGCCTTAATCATCCAATAAAATGCACCAAAGTATTACAACATCTCCACTCTCTTCATACAGACGTGGCCCTGCTGCAAGAGACCCACCTCCTTAGCAGATCACTTCCTGGCTTAAAACATCTTGGGTAGGCGCTGTACATTCCAGCTCAGCCACCTCTAAAACAAAGGGAGTGGCCATTCTGCTTAGGTGCTCTACTGCATGGGCGGTAGAAGACTTCAAATCTGACAACCAGGGACGTTGGATACTGGTTAGACTAACCTACCCGGCCGGAAAGCTGACCTTGGGTAATGTGTATGCCCCCAATACTGATCAGGCTAAATTCTTTCCTAGCTTAAATCATGCCATCTCTTCTCTGGAACAACCTTGTGCCCCTACCCCTCTAATGCTGAGAGGGGATTTTAATCTGGTATCCAACATATTCCTGGGCAAATCCAAGCCCACTCCCACATGCACCCTATGTCCCACGCTGCCCTCCAAGAATTGCACACTGAATGGGGGCTGATAGACGTGTGGAGGCGTGATAATCCCACAGGTCAGGATTACTCATACTTCTTGGCCTCTCATGGGGTCCACAGTTGGATCGACTTCTGGCTTGCTAATGCAGCAGCATCTAGTGCACTAACTCATAATACTATTGGCAGCATTATTATTATCTCAGACCACGCACCTGTGACCACCACTTATATCCCCTTGGGGTCCCACCCTACAGGCACAAGATGGAGGTGCAGCCCCATCCTGGTTAAGGAACCAGAGTACTAGCAAACTATGCAGAAGGCAGCCCGGGATTATTTTCCCCTTAACTTGGAATGTGGGGTCTCAGTGAGTATTGTATGGGACGCCTTCAAGGCCATGCTCAGGGGTCACATAATTTCTTTTGCAGCACATAGAAACAAGTCCAGGAAAACAGAAGTGGCAATCTGCAAACTGAACTGGTGGCCTTAGAGATGCGTTTTAAAGCCTCCCCTACTGCCACTAGGGATGTATCTCTGATTCACAGTATTGCAGGTCTGAAGCACCAGATTAACGCCTTGCTCCATAAAGGCAAAATGGCTCCTCACACAATCGAAACACTCATACTGGGAAGGGAGAGATAAAGAAGGGAAACTATTAGCCTGCCAACTGCGCAAACAGCAGGCCTTGACAAAAATTCATGCCTTCGATCGCCTTCTGGTTCAGTAGTCACCAACCCTGTTGGTGTTAATAGAACTATGATGGCATTCTACTAATCTCTGTATGAATCCCAGTCCGATATGACACCCTCCCACATCTCTGCAGGTCTCTCACAATTTTGTCAAAATTCTATCCCTACATTATCTCCAGATCAGCCGGAATATTGGGCCCAATGCGACCTAATACTCCATCAAGCATTGACCACATGGCCAAAGGTAAAGCTGTGGGCCCAGACAGGATGACCATTGAACTTTACCAAGCCCTGGAACAAGAAATTACTAGCCCACTGTTGCAAGTTCTGCAGACTGCACAGTCTGCGGGTTCCCTCGCACCTTTGATGAATGAAGCCCTGATCACCCTCTTACCGAAGAAATCCAACAACCCCCTTAATTGTGCCAACTTTCGCCCCATCTCAATAACCCTTGTAGATACCAAAATGTTGACCAAAATAGTAGCTACTAGGCTGCATAATATTCTGACAACCATTATACACCCCTCACAGGTGGGTTTCCTGCCAGGGAAGGTGGGCTTGGATAATACGAGGCTACTACTTAACTTAAAATGGCTAGCAGCTAAATCTAAGATCCCCATGGCTGCTTTGGCTGTTGACTTCGCTAAAGCGTTAGACTCCATTGAATGGAATTATTTACATGAAGTCCTCTTACAATATGGGTTTGGTCCTCAATTTCGCCTATGGGTGGCAATGCTCTATAACTCTCCCAGGGCCCGAATACTAACAAACTCAGAAATTTCCCGCTCCTTCCCACTCTATAGGGGCACCCGACAAGGCTGTCCCCTGTCCCCTCTTCTTTTGCTGATTGCCCTAGACCCCCTAATCAGAGCTCTGCACAACGCTGAAGGCCTTAAGGGCATTACTGTGCATGGTACCCCATATGTGCTGGCTGCATAAACAGATGTCTTATTGCTCACCTTATCTCCTCCCAACCAATCACTCCTGATAACACTTACAGTCCTTCAAACATTCGCCGCACTTTCTGGGTTATGAGTGAACCAAAAGAAAACCATCCTAGCTCCCTTAACCCACTTTGCTCTCAGGAGTGTCTCAGGCACTGAATTGAGTTGGCTGCCCATGGGTTTACCTGCCTAGGAGTTTTCATCTCCACTAGATGGATGGATCTTGAGGCCTCAATTTGACCCCCTCCAAAACAGCTAACTACAGAAATCGATCGCTGGTGTAAGCTACATCTTCCTGCAGGGTAGTGTAGCAGCTGTACGCATGCTTTTCCTTCCCAGAGTTACCTACTTGTTTAATAATCTTCCAGTCCATCTCTCACATAAACTCTTTTCTTCACTTGAGAAACTAGTAGCCTCTCTGCTATGGGAAGGGAAACCACATAGGTGGGGGAAGTACAAGCTTTGGGCACACTGGACCAAGGGTGGTCTTGGGGTCCCCTGGTTTCAAGGTTACTATCTGGCGAGTGTAGCGGCACAGACTACGAAATGGTTTACCCCAATGGAATCACCTCCCCCCCCAAGGGTCGCATTGGAATTAAGTATGGTATCGCCCACCCCACTTATGTCTCTGCTAGTCCTGGGCCCAACCTTTGATTCCAAGCTCTCTCCTATCATTGATGAATCTCGATATGCCTGGCGCAGATGTATGACTATAGCACGCACTCCCAAAGTAGCATGGTACCTCCCATAAAATATGTGACCCTGTGGCACCATAACTTTATCACCATTGGAAGGGAACCCATTATGACCAAATGAGCCAAGGAATTGATATGTGCAGACGTTTTGCTCCCCTGACTCAGACACCATGTTACCTTTAACCAGCTTCAACAGAAGTTTCCTCCTTACCACTGATTTCTGAAATATCTTCAGATACATAGTACTGTCTCTTCTCTCATCTCCCAGGAAAATCCGAGAAGAAATGGCACTGGCTGGCTTCCTACATACCTCTACTTCCTCTAAGGGACGCATAAGTATCTTTTATGCCACTCTTAGAGACTCCCACAATGACTCTACTGAATCATGTAAAACCAAATGGGAGTCTGACCTGGGTATAACTATCACACCAACTGCGTGGTCTCAGTGTCTCAGGCATGCACATAAGATATACAAGGACTCCAAGAGCAGTTTCTTGCAGCTGAAAGTACTCTTTCACTGGTATAGAACCCCGGCCCTTCTCCATGCAGCGGGAATTCTCTCCCACTCTACTTGTTGGAGATGTCAACTGCCTGACACACACTTGCTTCACATTCTGTGGACCTGCCCTCAATATCAGCCTATTGGATAGCTATTACCCAGGAATGTTAACATATTTTGAGCACCACGATACTCCCCATGACCCTAAATTGTTGAAAGGTGACTTAACCAGCTTAGCCTTTCTACCTCGGGTACATAAGGAATGGCTCGTTAGTGTTTCTAGAAGCCAAAAGGCTCCTGCTAATGCATTGGTGGCAGAGTCACATCCCAAGCCTGAGTTAATGGCATGCTGCCCTAGCCCATCTAGCTCTGATGGAAGTTTCATGGGAGATGTCTATCAATGCACTGCCAATCAGGGAGAAAAGCAGGAGCACTTTGTAAATGAGATGCTGCATCTCAGGTTTAGTCTAAGCCAATCAGTGCTTTACATTGGCCATGCAGAGGCTTCCATGGTTGCCTCTGTGCCCTATTTTTCTCAACTCTGCTCTGTGTTTTCCTGCTTCAATGTGTATCTTGATTTTTCTCCTTGATTCATTGTATTTATTTCCTGATTCAGTGTATTTTGACTATCCCTCTGGCCTTAAACTCATAAAGTTGTTGTTTACATTATGCATTAATTTTAGCCTGGCTGATTACAACAACAGTCCTTTGTTACACAGGGGCTGCACATGTGTTGGGCAGGCTCAACTCAAAGAGGGGTGACATATTGTAAACAGATACAGCTGAAAGGAACTGGATAAGTGCAGGTAAGGAGGATTATGACATTCCTGCAACTGTTATATTCCATCAGATAAGTATAGTTGTTGGCATGGCCTTTGTTTTGGGTTCTCTTTAATAAATCCACACACATTTCCTCTGGTCAGTTAACTTGGTCCGAGGTCTCTTCCTATAGTGGTACGGCCAAACATATTGGCCAAGTCTGGGCTGTCAGTTAAGTGGACTGCCTGTGCCTCTTGCTTGTTAACACCTAGCACTCTGACACTAAAGAGAAACTTGTGTATAAACAGTACTTTTATAAGTCCAGACCTTACCAAAGGAGTGAGACCTTGTGAATAAGCGGGTAGATGGGGAGGGATAAAGAAAAGCCAAATTATTTTGTGCAGACATGAAGCAATGCTCAAACCAGAAATTAACAAGGGGGTCGGGTAGCGTTTTCTAAAACTCAGATACACTGAGTTATCTTTTAAAATTTGTGAGTTTGTGTTAACCATTATTCAGTTCTATTGCTGGAATGTGATTCTGTGATAAAATATCATACCTAAGGATTACAGGTAGGAGGTAAAATTGAATCTCCAAAGATGTGATTGATTTGTTTAAAATGCTTTGAACAGGAAGGGCACACTTAGCAGGAGCTCATTCCCAGGTGGTGGCTGTTACTGGGGTGGTGGGTGGAAGGGGCTACACGGTAGTAAGAATAAAATAAACAAAAAATGACAAATATAAAGCACAGTAATGTGGCAAGTGCAATGTACAAAATGGAATACCAGATGATGCAAAGTACATTTACAAGCTTTCAAAGACTCTGCAGTGGCTAAAATTAACAAGTGCAGTGCACTAATACAGCATATCAGAAGACAAGGCACACATATTTGCAAAAGTGCAGAAATGTATTAATGGTAATGAATCGTTAAAACATTTCACATAGTTGTTAAAGTCTACTAACCTTTTGGTGCAGTGGCAGTGCTGCTGATCATGACACCGGCAACCCAGGTTTGGAAACAAGCCTGTGTTGCTGGAAGGCTGGCCAGGGGAGGAAGTTAAGTGCACCAGGGGATACTTGCCTCCTCAGGGGAGGGAGGGCTGCCTCTCCCACTGCATGACTGCCACCTGGCTAATGCCACGTGGAGGCACAGGTGGAGACTAAAAGAGGGTGGAGGAGACACCTTTCAGCTTGACAGATGTTACCACGCCTTGCAAGCACATGCCCATCACGGGGCCTGGCCCAGTGTCTCTGTGGGAGGGGGACTCAGCATACGGGTTAATGGATGCAGTGTGTAAGGTGAAGTACATGGATACTCTCTGACCCAGACACACTGACTGTCCACCCAGTTGCAGCAAATGAGTTGCTTGAGGGAAGCCTCTTGCCTTTTTAATTTTTTATTTTTTTTGCCAACCGTTAGTAAATAACAATCTACGAGAATCTTTGCATTGTGATATAAGAAAATCTTTACTGGCAAGGCAGGCCAAGTATTTCAATCAGAAACTGAAAATCTGTGTGTGTGTGTGTTAGGGGTTATAACATGGCCTATCTGAAGATATTATATTTATCTTCATAAGAGGCCAAAGATATGATATAATAACTGGTCAGCAATTTCTCTCAATTTACTGACCAAGTAGATATTTTCCATAACAGCCGGTTGTTATGACATTCATAAGCCACGCCAGTCAAACTATGCTGCTGCCTCATTGGCGAACATTCTGTGTGTGGGCGGGGCCAAACAGTCTTACAAACTGCTTTGGGGTTTATGTAGCATCCCACAACTCAAGTGTGCATTAAATTCTCATATCAAACCCTTCCCCACCTGTTATTCTCTATATAATAACTGGTCAGCAATTTTTCCTGTGGGCTGGACCAGTTGATATTTCCCATAACAATCATCTGGTTGTTATGGTATTCACGAGCCATTTCAATCAAAGAATGCCACTCCCTCATTGGCTCCTGTCTTGCTTGTGGGCGGGCGTAACAATTCAAAAAACATGGCGGCTCCGTCACTCGCTTACCACAGAGCAGCCACAACATGGGCCATCTGTTTTAATTTTGTTTAAATATCTTGTTGATCCTACCTTTTACAGCTTTTAAAAGCTGTATCTGATAGCTCCTGCAATGTCTTCAGTACACCACCGCATAGCTTTTTTTAAATCCAGTTGATTCCACCGTTCTTCCAATCATGAGTGTGAGTGTTAAGCTGCAATGCTGCTCTGCATTCAAAGCACAATCAGACTAGACTACAAACTGTGTAAGTAGAAAAAAATTTTAAAATAAAAGAAACATAAAAAAATCAACCTGGGGAGACAGAGTAGGGTGTGTATGTGGGTGTGTGTGCGTGTGTTTCTGTGTGTGTGGTGTGTGTGTAGTGTGTGGTGTATGTGCATGTGTGTGTGTGTGTGTGTGTGTGTGTGTGTGTGTGTGAGACATGCTCACAGAAATAGGGCTAGAAAAAAATTGTTGCCCAGTGTATTACAAAAAATGAAAGATTGGGGAAGGGGGTGCTATGAGATTTATTGCACACCCTCTTTATGGGATACTTTGACAAACCCCTTGGGCTTGGCCTCGGGGTTTATGTAGCATCCCACAACTCGAGTGTGCATTAAATTTTCATAGCACCCCCCCTTCCCCATCCTTTATTCTCTATGTCTCATGAGTGGCAAAGCCACGAGTGAGATATCTTGATGTCATTGGCCTTGAGTGAAGATAAATATGATATCTTCAGTCAAGCCATGTCATGTTCTGTTTATAGAAGATATGTTTTACCCCTCCGCACACACACACACACAAAACCCCCTACATCCCCCCGTAACACAATGTAACACAATTCTAGCACTGTCTACTTAGTTTTGTTTAAAAGAAGCTGCTGACTATAAAGAAAAGAGAGCAAGTGCAGAGCGAGTTGGTGGCTTCAGAAAAGTAGACTCAAGCGTGTGTGTTGCTATAGCAACAGTTGCTCGGGCTTGCGCCTACTTTTCTAAAGCCACTGGCTTACTCGCTTTCCTCCCTCTACAGTTGGTAGCTTCTTTAAACAAAGCTAAGTAGAATAAGCATACAAAACACAGTTTTCTTAATTTTTTGACACAGACTGCTTTATTTTAAATATCTGCCAGCATGTTAGTTACCGCAATTGGCACCGCTCGGTCATGCTACATTATAACAAGGAAAGTGAAAGTGCTTCTCCAATAAGAGAGTCTGAAATGGCAGGATCAACCAGATCATTTTTTAAATGAGTGTTTGATTTGAAACTTATGAGAGGATCAACCAGATGTCACAGCCACATGGGTGGGGGGGGGCACTGCAGGTCATAGAGTGAGAGTCACGCAGCAACTTGACCTTCTCAGAGCCATACGATTCCAACAGAAATGCTTTAATTTTTATCAGGATGATGTATAGGAACATTGATGATATCACTATGACTTAGAGGAACATTGATGATATCACTATGACTTGTAGGAACATGGAAATATCAGTAATGAAGGGTTATGATCCAAAGTGCTGGGGCAAGAATGGTGTGAAATGAGTGTCGGAGCACACTGTCTAATTTGGCTATATATATGTACATATATACACACACATCTTTAGAGAGAGAGAGAGAATATATATATTTATTATAGGGGTGCAGTCACGCCCCTATATTTAGGTTTGAGTAGGCACTTCTATGTTAAACTCAAAATTTTGCACATTAATAACTTTACACCCATTCAACAGATTTGCATGAAATTTGGAATGCTTGGTGGGGCATTGTAGATCTCTTGATCTGCCAAATTTTGTTTTGTTCGGACTTACAGTTTTTGCACACCGAAATGCTAAAAAATGCATTTTTCGCCAGTTATGTGGGCAGTTTTTCAGATTTTGTCCATGGCGCTGCACAACTGTCATGTGGTGTGCCACTCTGTGACTTGGCTCATCTGAGAGAGCTTGTGTCAAGCATTAAAAAGTTAAAGTTTTAAGTTCTCATTATAAGTCAATGGGAAAATGTTTATGGTTGTTTTGCAAAAGAAGAAAGGCGTTTTGACCATCTGGTCCCTCCTCACGATTAAAGAATTTGCAGGCTCAGTATCAAAGAATCTTTGATCACGAGGAATTATTTGATCGTGACGCCCGCCATCTTGTTCTCAGTTTGCAGTCAGAAAAACTCAAATATCTCAGCTCAGTGGTGACTCCTGAAGTAAAACCTGGATGAGTTTTGTTCAGGGGGCTTTGCTCTATTGAGCCATGGCTCTGGTTTCTTGTAATTTGGTCAAAAATAGAGTTTTGAAATTTTTAAATCTTTGATTGCTGCTCGCTAATGATCTTTGATCGCGAGTCTGCAAATTCTTCGATCTCGAGATTCTTTGACCACAATCTTTGATTGTGAGGGTGCAACTAGATGGCCAGATGAAAAAATCTAATTTCTCAGCCCAGGGGTGACTTATTAAGACAAATGAGGATGAGTTTTGCTCAGGGGGCTTCGTTCTATGGAGTCATGGCTGTGGTTTCATTAATTTTTCTGTAAAAATTGACTTTTACCATTTCTTATTCTTTGATCCTGAGCCTGCAAATTCTTTGATCGCAAGATTCTTTGATCACGATCTTTGATCACAAGGGAGGGACTAGATGGCCAGATTTGGAGGGACCAGATAGCCAGATTTTCACAATTTTTAAAATTAAATATCTCGGAAACGGTTTGGTCTTTTCACTTGAAATGTGGAGGGTGTTGTCAGGATGTCCTGTAAATGTGAATTATGGTGTTTAGGTGTTGGACAATACATTTTTTGCTGAGATATTGCATGGTGCAGTTTACATTTTGCAGAGAGGATTTTCCATTCTGGTACTGGCTTGAAATTTTTATGGTAGCTAGCCTTTCTGCCATGGATGTACTTTTCAGTCGTTAGTTGACTGAAATGTAAACAGGTATGGAATTATGCCACTTCTATGAATGAAAATCTCAAACTTTCAAATGTTATATCTTGGAACCAGTTTGGTCTTTTAAACTGAAATTTGGAGGGTGTTGAGGGGATGTATTGTACATGTGAATTATGGTGTTTAGGTGTTGGAAAATTAATTTGCTGCAGAGACATTGCATGATATACTTAATGTTTTGTGTATAGTGTTTTCCATTGTGGTAGTGGGTTCACATTTATAGGGTACCTAGCCTTGCTGTCATGGAGGTAATTTTTAGTGTTTAGGTGTCTGACATGTAAACATGACATGAATTATGCCATTCTGATGACTGACACTTTGTTTTGTTTCAAGGTGGTGGGGGCATGGTGCCTTGAGCCCCATGCTCTCATCCATATTCACTCCCAGCAATACATATGATATTCACTACTTGTATTCTTATGTTAGGCAGAAATTTGCAACTTGGTGGGAGTGCGGGGCCCAAAGGGCCCCACGCTTCCATGAGCTTGCTCGACTTTCTACTTTTCCATTCTCTCTCAAAAAGTAAGGAAATTCTATGCAAAAAAACTTTGCTAATGCATCATTTAGGGTTAAAACACAAAAAGTCAGGAAATGAGACCTTTAGGGTTGCCCCCACCCTCCCTCATGGACCTCCCCATCCTCCCGAGATTGACAGATGATGGGGTGTGTCATTGGGGTTGTGAGTCCTAAATGTCACCCCATTCTTCTTTGCTGTGGCTTGTGAATATGATTACACATGGAATGGGGTGACATTTAGGCCTCACAACCCCAATGACACACCCCGCCATCTGTCAATCTTGGGAGGATGGGGGTCCACGAGGGAGGAGAGGGGCAACCCAAAGGTCTCATTTCCTGACTTTTTGTGTTTTAACCCTAAATGATGCATTAATGAGTTTTTTGCATAGAATATACTATATATATATATATATATATATATATATATATATATTATTTATTTAGCTTTTTGTTGACCAGGTAAGTGCACTAGGCAGATTCTGCCTATTTTCAGGCACGACCCATGGGGAGAGGGATAAAGGTGAAATGCCAACTGACCTTGAACCAGAGTAAGCTGTTGGTGGTATTTTTAGTGTATGAGGGAAATTCGGCCAGGGCATCAGGGAAATTTCCCTAATCTTTTCAAGAAGTGCCATGGGATCTTTAACATCCACCTGAACTACCACCAGAACAGGCAGATGGCACCTTGGTTTTATGTCTCATCTGAAAGACGGCACCTCAGGAGTGCAGCACCCCCCTCATGCTGCACTACAGTGTCAGTATTGGGATATTAACCCAAGTGCCTGGTGTGGGGATAGAACCCACAACCTTCTGATCTCTCAGCCTCACAGGTGAGTGTGCTACCTGCTGAGCCACTGACACACTATATATATTATGGTAGCACGGTAGTGCTACCATAGTTATGGTTGAGGAGCAATTTACATGTTAAACCTAAAATTTTGCACCTTAATAACTTTGCAACTGTTGAACGGATTTGCCTGAAATTTGGAATACACAATCAAGAACTATAGAACTTGGGATCTGCCAACTTTCATACTGTTCAGATATATGGCTGTGGAGTTATTAAGTGTGATGTGCATGCACATTTACTCTTTTTTGGAATTCTGTGATTGTCTCTACAGGTCGCACGGTTTGCACGATCGGTCCAAAATCTTCAGAGAACATGCAACTGGGGTCCCCAATGTGCCTTTTGAAGATTTCATGAAAAAATATTAAACGGTTCAAAAGTTATTCAAAAAACAAGTTCCCATTACAAGTCAGTGGGAAAAGTTAACAAAAAATTCGACAGTGTCACAAATGCAGTTTTTACTTTTGCAAATGGTCCTTTTACTGTCACAAATCCACCATTTTGTTTTCAGCTGGTCATCAGAAAAATACTTGGCGTTTAAATTTGGGACTCTCTAACAACCTAATTCTTTTTGTATTCACCTTGTCGGACCCTGAGGATGCTAGGCATGTCTTTATTTTGGGGTAAAACACCGCAGAAATATGTTTTTCAGATTTCTGGCAAAAGTACTTTCACAAAGTACTTTTGCTTTTGCGACAGTGTCACATGCATTTGTGAAAGCTTTCGCAAAGTTCAACAGTACTTTTCCAGGCTGTGGGAAAATGACAGCAATTCTTTGGCACCCAGCTGCAAAAGAACTGTTTGGTCTTTTGGGCTGAAATTTGGATGGAACACAGCCAACATCTTACAGATGTGCTCCTCAGTATTTCAGTGAAAAAATATTACAGGGCGGCTAAGTTACGGCACTCCAAAGTTGACACTTTTTCCCATAGGATAACATTATGGCATCCGCCGCATTATAGGAATACTTTGGCGCCCTGCTGCAAAATAACAGTTTGGTCTTTAGAGCTGAAATTTGGAGGGAAGAAAGCCAACATCACACAGATGTGCCTTGCAGTATTTTGGTGAAAAAAATATTACAGTGATTCAAAGTTATGGCACTCCAAACTTCTCTTTTTTTCCCATAGGATAACATTATGGCGTTCGCCGCACATTTCAGGGCCCGTATCTCGGAAACGGTGTGAGATACAGACTTTTCATTGGAAAAATTCTGAGCCCCCTAAAAGGGCTAATTACAAAACTAGCCAGGAAAGTCATAAATCATATGACTTTTAAATTTTATTTCTACGTCGTACGGTTCCTGAGATATAAGCAATTTAGTATTCCAACTCCTCATTTTCTGCTCTGAGACCCATTATTATGCATACATTCTTTGTACATACTGTCTTTCTCTATGCAGCTTTTGGGGAAAACCAGCCTGTGCACTTACATTACTGTTACTGTTACCGTTTCCACGTGCGGTTCAGTACCCCTTTCACTTACCGTTCACGTCTATGCCACCAAGTGCGTTACCCTTTGAGTTTTCATTTGTACTTGCATTGTTTTTAACATTTCTGTCTGCAGTACTGTTTCTCTTTCTGTTTCACTTTGCGTCACCATGCGCATTACCATTTGCGTTTGTGGGCACAATGTTACTATGTGACAAGACATCATGTGGCAGGAGCATGGGGCCCAAAGGGCCCCGCGCTTCCACCACCGCATTACATTCACTATTTCTTGTTATCATTCTCAAAAAGAAGGGAAATTAGAGGCAAAAAACTCTGTTTAATGCATTACTTAGGGTTGTTCCACAGCAACAAAAGCGAGGACATTCGGTGTTATGGTTGACAGCCCCCCAGGACCCCCCCGCCCACACCCCCAACTGGCATCAGGGTGCGCATTGGGGTTGTCAGTCCTAACTCTCACCCCATTCTCCTATACCTCTGCTTCTTCACACTTCCGATGGGGTGAGAGTTAGGGTCGGCAATCCCAATGCGCACCTCGATGCCGGTTGGGGGTGTGGGTGGGGATGTCCTAGGGGAGCGGTCAACCCTAACACCAAATTTCCTCACTTTTGTCACTGTGGAACAGCCCTAACTAATATAATTGCTTTTCCAGTGCTGCTTGACTGCAAGACATCACAAGTGGCAAAACCATGAATGATGTCACATGAACAAGCTGCAAGAGAAAAAATATCACAGATATTTTCATTAAGGCATTGGCAAATTCGAGTTATGCAGTGCTGTTAGTAGTTTGCCCATAGCAGTGTTCACTTTGGGATCATGTGTAAACATTTATTTTACTATTTGCATTTTCTTATTAATTACTGTTTACATATGGGTGAGCAGCTATTTTTAGTGTGCTGCCATGAGTTTCAGTGTCTGCTACCTGATAGGTTGTTGGAACATTGGAAAGTCTATTTGATTGATTGCTTGTGGGTAAAGGAACTAGTGCACACTGATTGGCTGGCTCGTTGCACATATTTTTATTGCTTGGTTTTGATGCGTGGATACGAAAAGCACTGTGCACCTCATGACTGATTTGTTTAGGAGAATGTTTCTATAGGAGAAAAGTACACAATGTGGGGTGAGTTAATAACAACGACAAAAACCGAAAGAAGGCAGTAAGGAGGGCTGGGGGGATACTGGGATGCATAGGGAGGGGCATCAACAGTAGAAAACAGGAAGTTGTTATCCCTCTCTACAGACAGTTAGTGGGACCTCATCTGGAGTACTGTGTGCAGTTCTGGAGACCCCCATCTCCGCAAAGACATAGACAGAGTGGAGGCTGTTCAGAGGAGGGCAACCAAAATGGTGCAAGGTCTGCACCAGAAGACATACAAAGAGAGACTAAAGCAGCTTAATATGTATACCCTTGAGGAAAGGAGGGAGAGGTGGGACATGATAGAAACTTTGAAGTATCTCAAGGGAATTAACAAGGTACAAGAGGGTAGTATCATTCAGAAGAAGAGATGTGCAAGAACAAGGGGGGGCACAATTTGAAGATAGAGGGGGCACAGCTCAGAGGTAATGTTAGAAAGTATTTTTTCACAGAGAGAGTTGTGGATGCATGGAACAGCCTTCCTGAGGAGGTTGTGGAGTCAGGAACAGTGGGAGAATTCAAGAATGCATGGGACAGACATAAGGCAATTCTAGAGGGGGGCAGGAGGAAGTAAGCTGTTGATTAACTAGAATCTGCAGCTTGTCCATCAGATAGGGGAAATGGGCAGACTGAGTGGGCTAAAGTGGTCCTTATCTGCTGTCATATTCTATGTTTCTATGACAGATTAGGAGAAGCCAGGCAAGGTGTTGGTGCATCGCCTGCAGGAGATGGATCATCTCCAGCTGTTGGATCTTGGATTCTTAGGCTACATATTTTGTCATTTCACCACAGCCAGCACAGGTAGCAGCAAGGACTGGGATTGTACCTTGAAGTACCGTTCACTTCCACACGGGACTGGAGCTGAATTAAGGGGTATATTTGCTGAATGGGATGCTAGGGAAAGGTAACATAAGACAGTGGTTTGAAGCACTATTTGTTAGCATCTTCCAGCTCTAGATCAAGAGCTACTGGGGAGGATAATTAAGCAGATGCACACTCTGGTGGGGACATACTCAATAGAGCCATAACCATCTGAGTACTATGGCAATTCTAGGGTTTTTTTCTTTCTTTTTTGCAAGCTGTTGTGGTTTGAGTACTGCACCAATTTTTTATTCAACATTATCGAAGTCTGTTCAATCCAGTAAGGCAAAAGAAACAATACATACAGTACTTCATGCAGTCTTTATAAATACAAATGTAATGAATCGAGTCTGACTGTGTGGGCAACAACAGTCAGTAAAACCTCCATCTCCTTAGGTACAGTGTGGAGGGGAGGTAAGGAGGTTGACTAGAGCTGAAACCAAAAGAAACCAACTCATGGGCCAGCGTTATAAGGGAGAGAACACGGGTGTGGTGTGGGTGTCCCTGGGGCTAAATCCAAGGCCTGTGGTGGGGGGGGTGGCAGAAGAGGCACACACAGAGCTTCATTTTCTAAGAGAGTGTATATCCCCTAAAGAGACAGAATAGTAACAGATATGGGAAAGAATGGTCAGGAATTATCCTTGGTGCCCAGTACCAGTAAGGTGGGGAGAGGGGTTAGGGCTCTACAACTAGGAGAATCTTAGGAACGAAGACTGGATCTTTAGTCTTAATGTGCAGGAGCCACCCAGTCCATCTCGAAGAGCAAAGATCTACCCTGTCATTTAAAAAGTGTGTAATCCTCTTCATTCTATAAATACAATTTACTATATTTCTCCACTCTGACAGGGAGGGAACCCAGGAGGTAAGCCAAGTTCTAGTAATTGCATTCTTTACTGCTAAGCGAATGATACCTAACTGGTAACAAGAGTGAGGGCCAGAGGCACCTCTGCAGAATACATACTAGGAACAGGGGTGTCGGCAGGCATACGCACTGTACGCAGCACAGTACAGTAAAAACAATCTGGCAAGGGCAGCAAATCAAGCAGGGGCAACAAAAAGAGGAAAACAAGGACATTGTGAGTAACATTGTGTCTGTGTCTCACAGATATCTTTTGCCTTTGTTGTTGTTTGCTATGGAGCACTGATGCCACCAGCCCGATACACAAACAAGAACAACTTACCAGGCAGGCAGAAAAACAAAGGAAGGAGGATTACAGGAGGAAACTGATTACTGTACTTGAACCCAGACATGGCAAACAGAGGGAGAGGGGGAGGGGCAATGGTGTGGCGTAGCAGCACATATTTTGGTTTATGTTCACATAATGGGGTGGCAGGGGCAACAGTGCATCAGTTTTGAGTACAAGTTTAAAAATCCTGGCTACACCCCTGACTGGGAACAACTCTGCTGTCAGAGGGATGGGTCTACCAAAGAGTTCCCCCCGATCCTCCAGAAGTGATTGAAAGAAGGGACACAAAACTGGGCATTCCCACTATATGTGTATGGTGAGCATTAGTGATCCTGCATAGCCTCCAGCATGCAGCATCTCTAGTGATGTGGTAATGGGCCACTATCACAGGTGTACGGAAGTAATGCATCTAGTGTTTCCAGGTGCATTGATGCCATTGATGCAAGCTGGTAATTTTAGAGATAATATGACGAGACCTGAAACATTGTTCAGAGAAATTTGCTGGTCTGGTTCTTCACAACAATGTTGAAGAACACATTCTGTGTTGTCACCCACTGTGTCAACTTAGGATTTGGAAAAAGAAGAAATAAAATGTCCAGTATCGCCAGTCTGCAGTACATAGATAAAGAAAGGAAGAAGAAAAGGGTAGGTGTCAGGTCATTGAACCCCTATGAGAAGGCTGTCAAAGTAATGTCAGAGTTGTATGAATCTGTAGAAGTCACTCTGCCAGAGACCAAACTCCCACTGAATGTCAGTATATGATTTGAGGGTAGCACCGGACATCAACTGGTGAATGTACTGAAGGAAGACATGTTCCTACTGTACCTCTGAAAAGTCAGGTCAATCTGGGCTACCTCAAAATGTTCCAAAAGGCAGTCAGACAGAATAGACTTAGGAAGGGGATAAGATGCAATGCTTTATGAATGTCCAACCAAACTTTTAACTGATACTGAAGCCATGGGGTAGGTCCCAGGGGACTTACATGCTAAGCATCTAAGTGGTACATGGCTTCAATAAAATCAGAGTACGAGAGTAACGTTGCCTCAATCTCCTGCCACAAGGTGAGGTGAGAGCACAAATGGCAATGGATAATTAAGCGAAGATGTGAGGCCCTGAAGTAACCAGTTCTAAGGGGGGTTTCTGTCATTTTCGTGAGCATTTATGGTTTGGTGCATTTTTTTCCGTGTCTTTCTGGCTCTCATTCAAGTGCTACTGGGGAGGGTAAGCAGAAGTAAACATGGGAGGGGACTTACTACAGCCCATAAATGTTTATATACTACAGCAGTTATAGGGATTTTCTTTTCTTTTTTTGTGAGCTAAATTTCAGGGACTAATCTGTTGGCAGCTTGAATCCTTTTGTAAGATACACTTACCTACACACATGTGATGTACACAAGTTATGCTGTCACTACAAAGCTTACCCCAATGCGCATGACATGCACAAGTTACATCGTGATTACCTGTATGCTCATGCAAATGATACACAAGTACATAGCCCATAGCTATAAGTGGGATAGTCTTATACACACACAAGTCCACAGCCATAACTGGGTATACTTACACACACAAGCCCACATCTCTAAGTGGGATAATCTTACACACACACACACAAGCCTGCATCTCTAAATGGGGGTAATTACATGCACACTCATGTCTAGCTTACTTCCTCCTACCCCCCACTAGGATTGCCTTATGTCTGTCCCATGCATTCTTGAATTCTCCCACTGTTCTTGACTCCACGACCTCCTCAGGGAGGCTGTTCCATGCATCCACAACCCTCTCTGTGAAAAAAATACTTCCTCACATTACCTCTGAGCTGTTCCCCTCTATCGTCAAATTGTGCCCCCTTGTTCTTGCACATTTCTTTTTCTGAAAGATGCTACCCTCTTGGACTTTGTTGATTTCCTTGGAGGTACTTGAAAGTTTCTATTATGTCCCCTCTCTCCCTTCTTTCCTCAAGGGTATACATATTAAGCTGCTTTAGTCTTTTTTCGTATGTCTTCTGGTGCAGACTCTGCACCATTTTGGTTGCCCTCCTCTGGACAGCCTCCACTCTGTCTATGTCTTTGCAGAGATGGGGCCTCCAGAACTGCACACAGTACTCCAGATGGGGTCTCACCAACTGTCTGTACAGAGGGATAACAACTTTCTGTTTTCTACTATTGATGCCTCTCCCTGTGCATCCCAGTATTCCCCCTGCCTTCCTTACTGCCTTCTCACATTTCTTGCCCACCTTTAGATCATCTGATATAATTACACCCAGGTCCCTTTCCATTTTTACTGTTGTCAGCATCTCACCCTTTATTGTGTACTCTTCCCCAGGGTTTTTGTTTCCCAGGTGCATTACCTTGCTCTTCTTTGCACTGAATCTGAGCTGCCATACATTGACCATTTCTCCAACCTTGCCAAGTCCCTTCTCATCCTTTCCACTCCATCTTGTGTATCAACCCTGTTGAAGATCTTTGTGTCGTCTGCAAAGAGACATACTTTTCCTTCCAGTTCCTCTGCAATGTCACTTATAAAGATATTAAAAAGGACTGGTCCCAATACTGTACCCTGCGGTACCCCACTAGTAACCCTCCTTTCTTCACTGTGGACTCCGTTTACTACTACCCTTTGCATCCTGTTGTCTAGCCAATTTTTTATCCAGGCTACTACCTTGGGACCCACTCCAAGGCTGGCTAACTTGTGTATTAATCTTTTGTGTGGGACTGTATCAAATGCTTTGCTAAAATCTAGGTATGCCATGTCCACAGCCCCTCCCTGGTCTACTACTTTGGTCACCCAGTCAAAGAAATCTATTAGACTTGTCTGACACGACCTTCCCATCATGAATCCATGCTGCCTTGGGTCCTCTGCCTCACTGGCCTCTAGGTACTTAACAGTTTTTTCCTTCAGAAGTGATTCCATCATTTTTCCTACCACTGAGGTCAAACTAACTGGTCTGTAGTTTCTTGCCTCTGTCCTGCTCCCACTTTTGTGAAGAGGAATCACATCCGCCCTCCTCCAGTCCTCAGGTACCACCCCATCCTCCCATGATTTGTTAGAGAGTAGTCAGTGGTGTTACTGGTTCTACCCTTAGTTCTTTTAGAATTCTTGGGTGAATCCCATCAGGCCCTATTGCTTCATCCACCTTCAATTTGATTAGTTCTTTCAGAACCCTTTCTTCTGAAAATAGACTGGTATCAACCCCCATCTTCAGAGTGTTTCGCTTGTTTGGTTTAGGTACCTCCTCCTCCTCTTCCTTTGAGAATACTGAGCAGAAATATTCATTCTGTATCCCTGCTTTTTCACTGTCACCCTCTGCCCACATTCCCTTCCCTTTATTAAGCCTCAGTATCCCTCTTTGATCTTTCTTTGCTCCCTAATGTACCTATAAAAGGTCTTATCCCCCTTCTTAACAGAGTTGACTATCCATTCCTCAGTTTGGGCCTTTGCTATTCTGACTGTCTTCCCTGCCTCTTTCTGTTTTAACTGATAAAGTTCTCTGTCCTACTCCTTTTGTGTTTCCTTATATTTCCTGAATGCTATCCTTTTCTCCTTAACCTTCCCTGCCACCTCTTTTGAGAACCATAGCATTTTTTTCCTTTGTTGTGTTTTGATTATACAGTTGGGGGAGTATTCATTTCTCACTTAGCACTAGGGATGCACACATGGAGCTAGGGACACTTACATAGAGTTAGTTATAGAGTTACACATATATATAAGACTAGGTAACACTTTATTTTTTCATGCATTATACAGAAAGAAGCTACTAATAAGAATAACCTTCACCTTCTTAGAAACAGGCTATGCAACGCATAGCTATTGAAGGAAGACCTTTGCCCTACAAGTGATCATGTAGAGAAAGAATACGTAATCTCGAATGATGTTTTTCTACAGGTACATTCTGCTGTCTGCTGCAATAATGTCTAATAATTACAAACGAAGTCCTGGAGCCCCCCACCCCAACACAGTTAAGGTGTCAGGTCCAGTCTCCGCTTTAATTTATGAATAGACCTTTCAGAAAACATGATGATACATTACAACTATTTCATCCATAAGAACACGTCATTGACATATGTGTGTTTTTATGAGTAGAATGCTACATGTGTAGAAAGCTATAATATTGTAGCATTCAAAAGGGCAACTAAGATAATAGCCCATCAGCCCACAAAATAGACCAATAAGAGTAATAGTAAGTGTGATCATTATACACACATGTGTTGGGGTAGCTATCACCAGACTAGATGTTATCAGGGTATAAAACCCTGTGCACCATACAGCCTCTCTGAGGAAAATGCAGGCAGGCCCCGCATGACACTGCAGTGTTTGAGAGCTTCCAGACTCCCAGGTGTGTATATTATATAATTAGTATGCAACGTATAATGACTGCCCTATAATGCATGCTGGTAGGATAATAAAAGAACCTTATGTTGCTTTTATAATTGCTTCTGTTTCTTTATATTAGCCTTTCTTGGTCCTAGAATATGTAAGAGGGGTATTGTATGTTTTGTTACGATATAATGATCTTCTGACGTTCCCCATATGGGTTACATTTCTCTGCAGGTAACCAAGAGTTTATTAGATCATAATAAAGAAGGCAGGGGGATGTCCAACAGAGCCCAACAAAATACCAAACACTTTGTTCCAGGCAGCATCGCTGAGATGGTCATGTGAGTAGCACTGATCAACTTGGTTACAACAGGAAGTTCTGCCTAGGGGTGGTTCTATATAGGGTATAAAATTAAACAGTCCTAACATGTCCTCACATGTGTCCATGTCCTAGCACATGAGTGGGGCAGGTGTGTGATTGATGTCATAGGCATCGCAGGCACCAGCAGGAGGAAGCAGTGAGGCAGGGGGAATCTGCTGGTCAACTGAGGTAAGATACCAGTTCACACTTGTTGTTGCATTCACTGCCAAGACAGGTAGAAGATAAAGAGTAGCCTAAAACAGGGAATAGGAGCAACAACCTAATGGGGAAAGTGTACAAAGGGGAACAAACAACAACAAAAAGGGTAAATTAAAAACATGTTACCAGGGATGGCTTGTCAATGCTGAATGTTCGCTGTTGGTATTGTTGCTGTATTGGGTCTGGCTTGTACACATTTTTATTATATATTTATACAGGACAGAGCAGGTGAGATGCAGTGTCTCATTTTCAGTGGTATCCTGCTTTTACACATTGTTAGACTGTTATTACCAAGGATAGGGCAGTTGAGAGGCTATATCTCCTTTTAAGTGGGCTCACATAGTTTAACCCCAAATGTCCAACAATCTTTTTATGACCTAACTTTATGATCAAGGCAAGTGGACATTCTAAAATCCCATCAGAAAGGTGATTTCGTTGAGCAGCTGTGGAAACAAGTTTTGGAGGGGATTTGAAAAATGACACCTGCCATGTTCAGGAGGTGGGGTAGCACAAGGGACATGTTGAACATTAGGGGCCACAATCTGCAAACATATAGTTATGAATAAATGTTGGAATAATTCAACATTTCCCCATAACTTTTTTTTTTACATTCCTACCCCAAATTTTCAATATAATTTTTTGTGACCACTCCTTCTGAGCATGAAAAGTGTCATTTATAAAACAATAGCCAAAACATCATTATATGCGACAATTGTGAAAACACATTTTGGGTAAGGTTTGAGAAATGACAATTTTCATGTTCATAAGGTGGTGTGAAAAAATGGCTTTGTTGAAAAGTCGAGGTCAAAATATTGACAATTACCACAGTTATGAGCGTGAACTGAAAAATTGCAATGCGGGCTCAGAACTTTGATTTCTCATATTTTTATCCCAAATTTTCAGCATAGCCTTCTTATCCCACATACAGTATCTTTCAAATACCTTGGCATCTGACTCGACAGATGGCTCAACTTTCAGCTCATATTGATCACATTCACTCTAAACTTTGTCCCAAGTTGTGGGCCTTGTATAGAAATAGTCACTCCCCCTGCCTGTCCACTGGAAACTTCTCGCTAGGATGATACTCCCCTTATTTCACTACGCTGACATAGTATAAGGAAGTGTCCCTGCCATTTCACTTGCTAGAATGCACACTCTTTACAACACCTTCTGCTGCGTCGTATTAAATGCCCCCCAACCTGCACCCACCATTGCTCTCTCTATTCCCCTCTCTCTCACTATCCTCTTTTCACCTGTGCTTTTAGCACCATGCATCCCTCATCTCCAAATTTAGGCTTGGGTCCCTCCCCTCCTATCTTTCTTCTCTCTTCTCCCCTTCCCCTGCTCTCCTGCCCCTTTGTTCCAGAGATACCCGACTTTCTCTCTCCCCTGCCCCTCATCCTGTTCAGGTCAATCAGCCTTTTCATACTGCCTGCCCTATCTCTGGAACTCCTTTCCCAGTTGCCTTAGATAAGCCCCACTCCCTGCTTAGTCTGAAGCACGCACTGTCTTAATCCTTCTCACCACCTTGCACCTGCCCTTCCTCTGGTCAGTAGCCCATCTACCCCATCCCTCACTCCTCCTTAAACCTCATCTTTATTCCCCCATTCTTCTCCTCCATTAGCACTTATCACAGTTGTCTGGTGTCCCTCAAAGCAGTTCTGTAAGTGCCTGCATTAGTACATTTGTTAACTGTTCATCCTCCCTGTCCATGATATTACTTTCTTTTTGCTAGGAATGTTCCTTCTGCCATAGTCCGACTTTTTGCAATTTTTTGAACTACTTGTATCATGCATATCAAGGTCAACGTATGTTTTAAGTTTGTTATTTACCTCAGTTTTGTAACATATTTATTATGCAATGTTTCCTTTTCTAGGTACTACTTGCTTTTAATTAATTTTACTCGTGCTGTCTGCCTTATTTTATGTACATTGTATGCCTCTTCTCCCCTTCCTCATGCGGTGCCTGGAAATGAGCCCTGGCTCAGTGCTCCTTTCCTGGCTACCAACATTTAAATAAATGAATAGCCTTCTTATGAGCCCACCTTATCTACAAGGATGGATACATTTTTCAAAGCCTGCCCAAATGGTCATTTCACACCACAAGTGTGAAAACACATTTTGGCCAGGATCTGAAAAACAACAGCTGTCACATTCATGAGGTGCTATGAAGAAATGGCTATGTTGAAAATTTGAAGTCAAAATGTTGAAAATTACCAATGTTATGAGCCTGCATTCATAAATTTCAACATAGGCTCATATCACTGTTGTTTTTTGTTTTTTTTCTTTTAATATTTTTACACCAGATTTTCAACATAGCCTTCTTATGACCCCACCTCATAAACAAGTAGGGTTGCCACCTTTGGATGAGGCAAAACCCGGATCCTAAGCTCCACCCCTAGCCCCACCCTTTTCATGACTCATCATGCATTGTTCCTCCTAGAAGGCCATTTGTTATATCAATAAAAGACAACACTTAAAGCAGCAGTTCAATAAAATGTTAAGATACTGTACTGTGCCTGTTAGTTACTTTCCTAGGTTCTTCCTAATTATTTATTTAATGATGTATTTATTTATTGACATTGGTTAACTAGATAAACATACAGAGATAAAAGAAATCTCATTTACAGATATGATCTGGGGGGAGACAAGGGAAATACTGTAAATAGCATACAACAGTATACATACTTTATATCTTTTTCTGGCTCCATTTTCTGTTCTTGTCCACAGTACTATTTCAAAGCCAAAGAAGTGACCATACTTATTTCTTGAGGAAACAAATAATTTAAAACATTTAAAAATGCCTAAATTCTGTTAGAGATGAAAATGTTTACCAGCAAATGAAAGTGGAGGACAACTGGCTCTGTTACTGTTACAAAGGGTGGGGGCAGCTGTGCTGCTATGCCACTTTAAGATGCAGTGGAAAGATTAGGTTAAGTAAGTGCTAATGGTGTTAATGGCCATACTTTGCACCTCCCAGGATGACTGCATTCACAAACAAAAGGCTACATTGACAATATAAATTGTTTGTAATCTGGACATGTAGCTGAAACAATGAATGATGTGACAAAATATGTTTCAAAAGTATGTGAGCACTCAAAATGGCTGAAAAACCTGACCAGCACAGAGCAAAACCAGATTACCTGATAGGGGCCCGGAAAACCTGATCACCAGGTAAAAAACCTGACAGGTGGCAACCCTATAAACAAGTGCAGAGAAAATTCTCAACTCCTGCCCGAAAGGTAATTTTGTGCAGCACCTGTGAAATCACCTTTTGGGCTATATTTGCCTAATTTTATTGCAATGTTCATGAGGTGGGGTCCCAAAAAGGCATTTTGAAAATTTGGGACAAAAATATTCAAAAATGACCAAGTTATGAAAACAAGTTTAAACCTACTGAAATACATTGAACTGCACACCTGATTTCCTCAGTTCATGGACCAGCATTGAAGAGGAAAGATGTGTCCCCAGCCCAGAGAGGATTATGGCATTGGCCCCATGGTAGGCAAGTATGGGCTTGGAGGGGTGTGGGTATGTGTGAGTGCTGAGTGGGAGGTTTGAGGGGTGGACAGTAATGGCAGAGTCAGCAGCAGACATCGATGGACAGTTTTCTTTTTTTACAGGATGTATTTCAGGAAAAAATTCTATGAGGGATGGTTTTCTTTATTTCAGGTACCAACACTGGAGATTAGGCACCCCCAGTGTCTATGTTATGTTTGGTGGCACTTATCTCTGATGTTGCAGACTAAAAATGGGCTGGGTGGAGCGTAGCAGCCGGCATGGGGGACAGGGCACCCCTGCACCAGAATATCAGACATGGATGGGTTTTCTTCATATTTGGTAGCACTAGGAGTGTTTCCCCAGTATCATACAATGAAAATGGGAGGGGCGAGGGGGTTGCATCTGGCACCGGGGATTATGTTTGGGCAAGAGGGACCACAGCAGGCTGATTATGTATGATCAGCTGTGCTTGCTGGGCAGCATTATGTAGATCAAAAGAAATTGCCACCCTATGATTGGCTAAACCCTCTTCTTTGAACTGCAGTACACAAAGTTTCTGCCCAGCAAGCCAGAACACTGTCATGATCAGCCTAGCTTATGATTGGTGTGACACTGACAAGCCCCTTGCAGACTGCTCTGCATTGGACTGACAGTGTCAGACCTCTCAAAACCCACTTTCATAACAAAATGTTCATTGTGCATACACATGGCAAATATAAAAAGTACAAAAGGGATGGTTAAAAGCAAAAGGGTAGGCCAAAACTGGAAATAGAAGCAACACCCTATCTAGAATGTGTGCACAAAGGGGTTTAACAAGCAACATAAGGGGAAAACTAGAAACACCTATCAAGGAAAAGCTACAAGAGCATTTCTAAGTAACACAAGGAGAGTAGGAATTGAAATACTGGGAGTAGTGTAGGCAGTGCTACGGGCTGCAGTTTCAGAGACACCTTCTGGAGACTGCACTGCTGCTATGTCTGCACACACCTCCCTGGATTGAGGAAGATCACTAGACTACAAGCTGAGTTGGCTAAGATTCAGAGGACCTTCTCCCCTACCCGGGGACCAACAAGTCTGTCACCATTACCTCAGGGGATGCCAAGGAGAAGGAACCGCTGAACTATGATGGGCTAAAAAACGATGCTGGTGGTGGGCTTTGGAATGTTGGGGTTGTGGGGTGCAGGCTCATTCCTCAACCGGTACAATTACAGAATTATTACACTGCTCTAGTGGGTCAGGACTACCAGGAGGAGGCACCTGTGGTAGTGACCAGAGAAGATGTGGGGGTCCTCCATAGTGGAGACCCCAAGGCATGGGAGAGGACCCCAGAGGAGGAGAAGGAAGCAACTTCTGGTGGGGACGCAAATGTCAGGGGGTGAGATTTGGGAATAGGAAGGGAGGTGGAGAGGGAGTTCAGGTGCCAATGTGGCACCATGGCCCAAAAGGATTTGAAGCAGATCCTAGGGATCAGCAGCAGGCTGGAAGGAGGAGCTGGAAGTCATTGTCTGCCTGGGGAACCAATGACCTGGGTAGGGACAAGGCTGAGATAGTGCAGGTGGAATTTAGGGAACTGGGGAGTGGTTTTAGACAGGTAGCATGCTCAGTTGATTTCTCTGAGGTGTTGCCTCTGTCTACAATTAGGGGAGCAGAAGGATCTCCATACCAGGAGCTTCATACAGAGGGGAGGGGTTCAGCTACAATGTGGACTAGGGATCCACCTGGAATGATAAAAGCTTGTACAGTGGTGATGGCCTGCATCCATCTGGGAGGGGAACTGTAGTCCTTGGTGAATAGTTTAAATGTTACTTTGAGCATTTAAACTAGCCAAGAGGGGGTGGCAGAATAAATCAGGGATGCAAAAACTGCCCCCCACAGGCTAAAACCAGACATAAGGATAACAAGAGAGGAGATGAACCCCTGAGGGAGCAAAGTAAGGAAGGAAGCAGGGTGATAGAGACAAAGGGGGATGGGAACAGGAGCATTAAGAATAAAGGGGGAGGCAGTATAGCATAGTGGTTTAAGGCTCTGAGCTGCAAATCTGGAGACCTGGGTTTGAATCTCACAGCCCCCACTTGCATACTGTGTGACCCTGAGCAAGTCACTTAACTTCCCTGTGCTCCCAGGTCGCACCTGTAAACAAGCTTTCAGCTATGTGTGTCTCTCCTGATTAAACAATTGGGGGAAAAAAAAGAAAGGGGATAACAAGCAGAGTGCTAGCAAAATCTGGAAGGCCATGAGTGGAAATGCTAGAAGTGAAGGGAATACGATTCTGGAACTAGAGGCCATCATGGCAGAGGCTGACCTGGATATTGTCGTCATTACCGAGTCATAACACACTGAAAGCCATGACTTGAACATGGTTATACCAGTCTATACTCTGTTTAGAACAAACTGGATGGGAATAAAAGGAGAGGGTGTGGTGCTGTATGTGAGGAAAACCATAAAAGTGACAGAGATGCGGGGAATATGGGGGGGTGAGGTACTGTGGGTCACCCTAGAAATGGAGAATGGAGCCACTATTCATACTAGCATGATCTACAGACTTCCAGCACAGGGGGAGGAGTTACATAAGGTATTGGTGGAAGCCACTGGCAAAATGGCAGAAAAGGGAAGGTCCTGCTGGTGGGGGACCCTAATCTGCCAGATATAGATTAGAGCCTACCAGTTGCAGCTTCAGCTATGAGCAGGGACATCCTGGATTTCCTGCAAGGGAAGGGGGGGGTCCTCAGGCAACAAGTCAGGGAGCCCACTTGTAATGGGTCACTGCTGGACCTGGTACTCACTAACAGGGACACTGTTGCAGACCTCAAGGTGTGGGGCAACCTGGGGGGCAGCGAACACCATGCAGTGTGGTTCAATATAAGGACAGCTGCAAAATTGAATCACACAAGGGTGAGGGTCCTGGACTTCAGGAGGCAGATTTGATAAAGATGGTTGAATGCCTCAGGCTTGACCTGTAGGGTGGAGGAACAGTGGGTAAAGATAAACTCTGGCCAGAGCTGATAGGGCGGCAGCTGAGGAATTTGGGGTAAAAATATTGATAGTTTGTTTTATATCATTTTTACACCAAATTCTCAACATAGCCATGTTATGACACTGCCTCATGAAGAAGCGTAGAGATAATATTTAACTCCTGGCCTAAAGATGATTATGAGCAGATCTGTGAAATTAACTTTCAGGATGCAGAAACACATTTTGGGCAGGATTTGAAAAATTACAGCTGTTACATTCATGAGGTGCTATAAACATAAGGCTATGTTGCAAATTTGGGGGAAAAATATTGCAAGTTACCAAAGTTACGAGCCTGCAGTCGCAAAATTCAGTGTAGGCTCATAATTTTATTATTTTTTATATTTTTACATCAAATTTTCAGCATAGCCTTTTTATGACGCCACCTCATGAACAAGAGCGTAAAAAATGTTCAACTCCTGCCTGAAAGGTGATTTCGCGCAGAAACCAAGAAATCAGCTTTAGGAACAGATCTCCCTAATGACAGTGCAATTGTTCAAGAGGTAAGGTCCCAAATAAGGCATGTTGCAGATCTGGGCCAAAAATATGCAAAAATGCCCAAGTTATGCCACTGTGTTCAAAACTTCACTGAAATACATTAAACTGCATACCTGTTTGTTCAGTTCGCAGCTTTGCTTTGAAGAGTGAAGACATGTTTGCTGTCCAGAGAGGATTATGGCGTTTGGACCCCTGATTGGTAAGTAAAGGCTTGGGGGGATGGAGTAGTGAGCACTGAGTGGGATGGTCGGTGGGGGGCAGTGTAACAGCGAAAAAGACATTGATGCGCCTTTTTTTTTTTTTTTTACAGAAAAGAAAGAAACAAACACTGTTCCCTGCATCAGCACAGGGCAACTCCAGTGCCACTACCTTTTTTGGGAGGGGCTGCTGAGAGGGAGTGTCAGGTGTGCGGAGTAAACTAAATATAAAAAAAGAGCAAAAAGTACCGTGAACATGCAGTAGTGGATGAGGGTGGATGGGGCAGTGAGAGCAGTTGTGAGCGAGACACTGGGGGATTGGGCACTGCAGTGTCACCATTATGTTTCTGGGGGAAGGGGGTGTGGGTTGGTAGGTGCTGAGAGAGAGGGTTGGGTGGAGGGTTATGTATTTTAGAGTCATAGACCACTGAAAATAAAAACAAGCATATAAAAATAGTGCGAGCCGGAATGTTCCAGAGACGCTGGAGGGAACTTTTTGTCACTTCATCATGTTGTTCGCTTGCAGTGAGTGCGGAGTGCTTTTCTCACAGAAGCTGTTCCATACTGGAGCGCACTCAAAATCAAGAACAACCACAACTCTAATATTTCACTTCACTGATTTAGTTCCATTCAAAAAGTATGTGACCAGTAAACGTAATGGAGACTACTTACTTGCCCCGGTGTTTAGTCAAACTAACCTCCGGTCAGGGGTGTGGTAACATCAGCAGAAAGTTTATATTTTATGTGAGAATAATTAACTTGATAACAACAGTCACTTGGTGTGTAAAACAATCAAACATTTGTGATATAATTTCTTAAAGCATATGACTAACTCATTATGTGTATAACAAACACATCTAAATTATATGTAAAATGACTTTAATTTAGCATATTTGTTCTCCAAACCTATTGCAGGTAGTACATATTTTATTAAAATTGTCATGCTTATTTGCACTGACTTGAAAGTACAAGGCTGATGTCTTATTTTGGAGTGACGAGACAAAGAAAATAAAGTAAAGAAACATGAAACCAGAGGTGACTTTGTGAATTGTTAAGACACATTGAGGCAAAAGTCTGCTTCAACACATATGCGCCCTGGAGTGCTAGTCAGCTTAGCTCTGTAAACAAGGGAGGAGGGAATAAAACATATTTTAATATTATAAATTAATCTAAATAATTCTTCTTATTTTCCATGTCTTACTTTTCAAAATCATGTATATATATTAACTTTATAGTTTCAAATATCTAAATTAATACCTCCCAAAACTATGAAGGAAAGGAAATGGGATGATAAAGAGATGGATTGGGGAAAATGTAAAGTAAAATAATAAAAAGGGGTTAAATACAATCAAAATTCAAACTATATTAAATACATCATAGACAGAGAACCCTGAAAGGTTCCCAATATTTCTTTATGTTAATGACAACTTTTTTATTACTCACAATTTACTTTTTAAGAGGAACAGTTTGGGGGCATGAATTACTACCAGTGGTGGAGAGGTTAACTAATACCAAGTTCTTTTTAGTTCAACAGCATACATTCTAACAGACATTGCATCCATACTAATCTTTCCAAAGACCCAAGTAAAATACAAGTGCCTTATTCATTTTCTGGAATTTTTTGATGAATGGCTTAATATCCCATTCATTGTGAAGTCCCCATGGTTTCACACTGTTAATTGTGTATACCTAGTATGACTCCTTTTGTAACACCCTCTCAGTCCTGCAGCCTCCCTTTGCTAGAGGGGGCACATGTTCCAAACCCATACATTTTAACACTGAAGCATCAGAGTTATGAAATTCTAAAAAATGGGCACTCACAGGGGTAACTTGTTTTTGACTAATAATAGAGTATACATGCTCTTGCAATCTTTTTTTCAAAGACTTATCTGTACATCCTACATATATTTTTTTGCAGGGACTCCACAACATACAGTATAAATCACAAACATAGTATCACAGGTGATGCAATCCTTGATGGAGAAGTTTTCATTCCATAAAGGTATTCTGGGACAGCGGTATTGCAACTTATACAGGGTGACATTATAAAATGTTTGACCTCTGCAACCAATTTCAGAGTTGATTCTACTTGTTTTTGGAGTCCGCTGTGGACCATTATCACACAGTTGGAAGCCCTGCAAAAAGGTAACCCTAGGCATTACTCCCACAGCCATGCCCACTGAAGTGTCACTTAACCAATAAAGCACTCCAAGGTGTGTGTTATGAATAATGTCACTCCTGGGGTGGGTTGAAGCACGAGTGAAGCCGAGTGCTTTCACCACCCCAGGAGTGACATTATTACGATAACACACACCTTGGAGTCTTCTACAATTATCTAATGGCTCGATGTTATAAAAGCAAAAATAAAATATTTTTTAGTAGATTTTAGTGAGGCAGTGTATCTTTGTTTCCTGAAAAAAAGTGGCTCCAAGGATCATCAGGATCATCCAAAATCAATACAGTGATGTTGATGTGTAATAACCACTGTCTCAGCACACATTGACCAATCAGAGTCCAGGAAATGTTCCTGCCATTGTATAATTAATAATATCTTCCAATTACTATGTACTATATTCCTTATATTGCCTGCAAGGTGATGGAATTCTGTAATGAGGCACTGGCCCAGCATTTTGGGGCTCTATGGTTTTGCAGTTAAGAAGACTGTCTCTATCAAGGCTTCCTCACTTTGTTTTTAGTATCTTCAAGTAGTTCCCTTGCTACAACCTCTGTCCAAAAACCTCATTTCTAGCTCTCACAACCTGCGAGATAAAGTCATCATCCTTTGAACAGTTTTGTCTAACTCTGAACATTTACCCACAGGGAATGGAGTCCCTCAATTTTTGGGAGGAGGGGTCACTACCAGCCCTCGACACCAACTGGTTGTGGTCTCTTTTCTGTAACTTTTGAAAGACATCCTGTCCCACGGTCACCATACAGTTCTAAATCCAGAAAATGTAATTTTCTTTTATCACTGTTATGTAAACCTTAGATTCAGATTGTTTTGTTCCTTCATACCAGCAAAATCATGTATGGCTCCAACTTCCCTTGCCAGATACACAGGCAATCATCTATGTACCTGTTTCAATTATGAATGTATTTAAAAAGGGTTGAACTCTGGTTATTTACAATGGTGCGATCCACCACCCCAAAACAAATTTAGCACAATAGAGACATATATTTCATAGCAGTTCTTCCCTGCTGCAGGTAAAAATCCTCAAACTCAAACATATGATGTCTGAGAACAAAGTCAAGAGCTATAAAATGAAATCTATTGGAATATTCATATGATTAGCAGAATTTTCAGGACAAATCTATCCTTTTATGCCTTGTTAATGTATTATGGATGTGTACAATGACTCTATGTCCACCAACCCAATACATATTGTTCTCCCAAATTATTTCTTGACTCTATTGAAGGTGTCAGTGGTATCTTTAAAGATATCCTGGTGAATCTTTACACAATCTTGTAAGAAAAAATCAAGAAACTGACACAAATTCTCTGAATTTGACCCATTGCTCGAAACTATCAGACATCTAGTGGGTTAATCATGATTTTATGAAATTTTGTGTAATGCATAAAAAACGTGAGTGACAGGTTTAGTTTCCAAATAAAACAAAATTCATTTTCAGTAATTGTACCTACTGAGACTGCTGTATTGAGAATACCATTGCTGCCCTGACCGCGCTAGTATATGCATTGTTGGTTGTTTGTTTGTCACCAAGTTCCCATATCTTGCATGTATTATTCCCAATGTAATTTGTGGTTGTGTACCACTCTGCTCCATGTATGTTATGTATTTTGAACTTTTGTGCTACCTAAGCCCCACTTGTACAAGTTCCCTTTCCCCCAGGATGCATCTAGAAATGAGCTCCCAGCTTAGTGTGCCTGGGCGGGGGGCACTAGACACCAAGGATCATTTTACTGTAATAACCGGAGCCATTTAAACTGTGAACAGGGGTGTAGAACCTTTACATGCCAATAATCATTTTGGTATACTACTTGGGAGCATCATAATGGTAACCAGAAGTAAGGTGACATATGTACCACTGTGTGCTCAAATGAGGGCAGGATTTTTGGAAGCAGTAAACAGTATTGCAATTTCAGTTGTCAAACACTTTCAAAACCTTTTATATAGCACTGTGCTCTGTATGCAGGAGGGGATCCCTCATTTTGCAAGGCTTTAGTACTACATATGCACATGCACATGATCAGGTTAGTATCATCGAGGGCTGTTAAATATATGGTACCTGTTCAACCATGCTGTTCTCTCACATGGCACAGTGCTCAGATGTTTAGCATTCCGCTAACCTTCTAAAAATGGGACCCTAATTGACTAAAAATCCCCTGCTGGTGCCTCTTAAGATGCAGAAAGTAAACAAAAATGGATTATCTTATTCTACATCTTTATGTATTATTTTATGTTATTTTCTTGGAAAACCTTTATTCAATTTCATAACATTGTGATGTGTCTTAAATATTTATAACCACTGTAGCTAAAATACAATTTTTTCTTTCATCCGAGTCTGGTTTAGTTTAGGCTTAGTGGCTCAGTGGTAACTGTATTGACTCCCATGCCAGTGGCCCAGTTTCGGAGGAGGACCTGGGTCAAACAGGGGTTAGCTGACAGAAGAGAGATGACTGGGCATCTCTGGGACTGCTCTCGTCTCAGGGAGAGGGAGTCTGACCACCCCACTCTTTAACAGCCACCTAGGTGAGGAACGCTGGCAGGGCTCAGGTAGGCACAAAGCAGTACTTGCCTTTAATTAGACTGGCATCATTGCATGCTTGATGGTCCAGGGGATAAGAAAAAGGTAGAAAACCTCCAATGGCAAAATAATCCACCAACCTGCCACAGGCTTTGCACTACTAACCAGGCTCTGCTCCTGTCTGAATATGTGGCTCCTTGTGAATGTCCCTCTCCCTCCTGGCTCCACCATGAGGGGGGGACATGGGAGATCTCAGAGCAGGTAAGTCCTGGTGATTTTGGGTGATGTGGATGGACAGGCTAGTGCACAAGGGGGTCAGTGTGTGACCTAGAAGATAAACATCTTATTTGAAAAAGAAATAAAACAGTTTGGGAATCTCAGACTCAATAACATAGAAACATAGAAACATAGAATTTGACAGCAGATAAGGACCGCTTGGCCCACCCAGTCTGCCCATTTTCCTACCTAATGGATAAGCTGCAGATCCTAGTTAACCAGCAGCCTACTTCTTCCTGCCCCAACCCCCTAGAATTGAATTATGACTGTCCCATGCATGCTTGAATTCCACCGTTTTTGACTCCACAACCACCTCCGGAAGGCTGTTCCATGCATCCACAACCCTCTCTGTGAAAAAATACTTCCTTAAATTACCTCTGAGCCGCCTCCCCTCTATCTTCAAATTGTGCCCCCTTGTTCTTGCACACACCTTTTTTTGAAAGATGCCACCCTCTTGGACTTTGTTGATTCCCTTGAGGTACTTGAAAGTTTCTATCATGTCCCCCCTCTCCCTCCTTTCCTCGAGGCTATACATATTAAGCTCCTAAGTCTCTCTCATATGTCTTCCGGTGCAGACCCTGCACCATTTTAGTTGCCCTCCTCTGGACAGCTTCCATTCTGTCTATGTCTTTGCGGAGATTGGGTCTCCAGAACTGCACGCAGTACTCCAGATGGGGTCTGACCAGCTGTCTGTTCAGAGGGATAATAACTTCCTGTTTTCTCCTGGTGATGCCTCTCCCTATGCATCCCAGTATCCCCCCAGCCCTCCTTGCTGCCCTCTCATGTTGCTTGCCCACCTTTAGGTCATCTGATATGACTACCCCTAGGTCCCTTTCCATTTTTGTTGTTGTTAGTATCTCACCCCACTGTGTACTCTTCCCCTGGGTTTTTGTTTCCCAGGTGCATTACCTTGCACTTCTTAGCATTGAATCTAAGCTGCCATACATTTGACCATTCCTCTAACCTTGCCAAGTCCTTTCTCATCCTTTCCACCCCACCTTGTGCATCAACTCTGTTGCAGATCTTTGTGTCATCTGCAAAGAGACATACTTTTCCTTCCAGTCCCTCTGCAATGTCACTTACAAAGACATTGAAGAGGACCGGTCCTAATACTGAACCCTGCGGTACCCCACTAGTAACCCCCCTTTCTTCAGAGTGGACTCCATTTACTATTACTCTCTGTGTCCTGTTCTCCAGCCAATTCTTTACCCAGGCTGTCATCTTGGGACCCACTCCCAGGCTGGCTAATTTGTAAATTAATCTTTTGTGTGGGACTGTGTCAAATGCCTTGCTAAAGTCTAGGTAGGCCATGTCCACAGCCCTCCCTGATCTACTACTTTGGTCACCCAGTCAAAGAAATCTATCAGATTCATCTGGCATGACCTTCCCGCTCTGAATCCATGCTGCCTTGGGTCCTGTGTCCTCTGGCCTCTAGGTACTGACAATTCTTTCCTTCAGAAGTGATTCCATCATTTTCCCTACCACTGAGGTTAAACTAACAGGTCTGTAGTTTCCTGCTTCTGTCTTGCTCCCACTTTTGTGAAGGGGAATCACATCTGCCCTCCTCCAGTCCTCGGTACCACCCCATCCTCCCATGATTTGTTAAAGAGGGAAGTCAGTGGTGTCACTAGTTCTGTCCTTAGTTCTTTTAGAACTCTGTGATGAATCCCATCAGGCCCCATTGCTTTGTTCACCTTCAGTTTTAAGAGTTCTTTCAGAACCCTTACTTCTGTAAATGGGCTGGTATCAACTTCTTTATCCAGAGTGTTTCTACTGTTTGTTTTAGGTACCTCCCCCTCTTCCTTTGTAAATACTGAGCAAAAACATTTGTTTAGTATCTCTGCCTTTTCACAGTCACCCTCTGCCCACCTCCCTCCCTTTATTAAGCCTCACTATTCCTCCCTTGGTCTTCCTTTGCTCCCGATGTACCTATAATAGGTTTTATCCCCTTCTTAACCAAGTTGGCTATCTTTCCTCGGTTTGGGCCTTTGCTGTTCTGACTGCCTTCCAAGCTTCCTTTTGCTTTAACTGATACAGTTCTCTGTCCTGCTCCTTCTGTGATTCCTTGTACTTCCTGAATGCTTTCTTTTTCTCTTGAACCTTCACTGCCACTTCCTTTGAGAACCATAGTGGTTTCTTACATCGTTTCGTTTTGTTTATTTGCTTCACATAAAGGCTTGTTACCTCTGTGATGGCAGTTTTTATTATTCTCCATTGTTCTTCCACTCCTCCTTCCTGCCCATTTGCTAGTGCATTCCTTAGGCACTCACCCATTTTGGCAAAGTCAGCCCTCCTAAAGTCCAGTACTTTTGCTTTGTATGACTTGACTCTATTGCTGTGTTTATTGTGAACCATACTGTTCGATGGTCGCTAGTTCCCAGATGGCTACCCACTTCTACATCTGTGATCCTCTCTTCATCTCCATTTGAGAGAACCAGGTCTAAGATTGCTCCCTCTCGAGTGGGCTCCAATACTAGTTGTCTAAGGCATGCCCCCTGTAAGGCATCTAGAATAACCCCATTCTTCGAAGTGGCTGCTGCAACTGCACTCCAGTTAACATCTGGCATATTCAGATCACCCATCAGCAATATCTCCGTTTTTCTGCCATTCTAAGTATACTTTCTATCATTTCCTTGTCCATTTCCTCCCCCTGAGAAGGGGGTCTGTATACAACCCCTGTGCAGATTGTGGTTCCATTGCCGGTCTCCAAATTTACCCACAGTGCTTCTTCTCCTCCCTGTTTTCCCTTTTGTTCTGTTGCTTTGATTCCTTCCCTTATGTAAAGAGCTACTCCTCCTCCTCTTTTACCCTCCCTGTCCCTCCTGTAGATAGTGTATCCTGGTATGTTTACGTCCCAGTCATGGTTTTGTGTGTACCATGTTTCTGTGACTGCCATGATATCCAGATGTTCCTCCTCCATCAAGGCCACTAATTCAGGAAGCTTGTTACTCAGACTACGGGGATTGATACTAATTGCTCTCCATTTTTTAATGGCTTTACCTTCTGTTGCCGCATCCCCCACTGACCTTTCTACCTCGGTCTTTTTCTCATTTAGTACACTGTTTTGTAGGGAGAGGCTGGGATTTTCCTGCTGCTTATCAGTGCCTCCCTCTTGACTAGTTTAAAAGCTTGCCAATGAAGCATTTAAACTGACTGCTCAAAAGACTTGTTCCCTTCCTGGACAGATGCAGACTATCCTGCCAATATAGGCTGGTGTCCCTCCAGGTGGAACCCCAGTCCCTAATGAAGCCAAACCCCTGTTCTCCACTCCATTTTTTCAACCATTGATTAAACTGCATGGTGCAAAGTACCCTCGCCTCACTCATGCCATTGACAGGCAGCACCTCTGAGAAGGATACTGTGTGTGCTACTTGTCTTAGACCCCTCCCAATTCTACAAAGTCCTTCTGCACTGCTCTAATCTCATGTTGAGCCAAGTCATTTGTCCCTAGGTGCACAATGACATCCAGTCAGACTCCCGTACAGCTGTTCTCGTGATCCTGAGGATGCGCTTCCTCTCCCTCCAAGCCATGGCACCAGGCAGGCACCTTACTTCAGTTTTCCCTGCTCCCCCCAGTTCTATCCCCCTAATAATTGAGTCCCCCACCAGGAGCTGCTTCCTTTCCTTGTGGTGTCCTCTGCCTCCTTCCTGTGGGCCTCACAGTCATACCATATAAACAGCGTAATTATGCATTATGAGGCTAGACCAGGGCAGGTTTATTAGTGGAGACCAAGTGCCTGACCGAAAGCTCTGTTCACCTTGCAATGCTCTGCAGATATATAATGGGGAGGTTAGGAGCTGTGACAGCCACCAGTGAGGCATCACAGTGAAGTTATTCAGAACAGAAAGTGCAAATTATGCACATGCCAGCTGAGCTCCTGATGAGAAGTGGGCCCTGAGCGATTGCTCCAATATATATATATACTGTATATATTTTTTTCTTAACCAAGAACCTTTATTAAACAAAACATTCAAATAAAAACAAAAACTAAATCAAAACTACCTCAGTAGAGTACAAACTATGAAAGCATTTGACTTACACTTTCACAGCTCCTGCAGTACACTTCCCAAGCATTCAGCTCAGATAAGTTGCTTGACCAACACAGTAATTAATTACACATAAGTCTAATTGCAACTTTAACTTAGAAAATGCATGCAGTTCCCTGTGTTTATAAGGTATAAGAGTGGTATGTTAGGAATATCCAAGTATTAGCTTCCTATACAAAAGTGTCTAACAGTAAATGAAGGCAGCACTTATTTAAAAGAATAAACTAGAATATTTTAAATTAGTTCTAAAAGTTTCTTGTCACATCACAATGTTCTGAAATTTGATTAAAGATGTGCAAACAAAACAAGATGTAAAACCCCATAAAGAAGTAGAATAAGAGATAGCCCTGTTTTGTTTACCTGCTCTGCAATTTTAAATATCCTCTCATCAAGCCAGCAGCTAACTTAATGCAACAAGAAGGAGTTCAGCCATGGCCACCAAGGGAAGGGCGGGGGATGGGTAGTTTCAGAACATAGTCGATTTCAGTATATAGTTTATTTGTTTCAGTATACAGTATAGTGTATGTGAATTTTTCAGTCTACAGTGTATGTGTTTCAGTACATAGTGTATGTGTTTCACCATGTAGTGTATTTGTTTTAGTATATAATATATGTGATTTTTTTTAAATACAGTATACTGTGCATGTATTTCAGTATGTAATATATTTCATTCAGTATATAGAGTATGCAAAAGTTTTCAATAGAGAGGGTGTTTTAAATAGCGTATTTGTTTCAGTATATAGTGCATGTGCTTTTTTCAGTGTGTAGTGTATGCATTTCAATAGATAGTGTTTGTATTTCAATATATAGTGTATGCAATTTTTTTCAAATATGTATGTGTTACAATGTATAGAGTACTTGTTCCAGTAGATAGTTTATGTTGATGATTCAGTCTATAGTGTATGTATCTCAATAGGTAGTGTATATGTTTCAGTACATAGTGCATTTGTTTCAGTATATAGTGTCTGTGGATTTTCAGTACTCAGTATGTGGATTTCAGTAGATAGTGCATGTATTTCACTATATAATGTAAGCATTTCACTATATAGCGTATGTGTTTTACTATATAATATATGTATTTCAGTACACAGTATATGTATTTCACTATATGATGTATATATTTCAGTAGATACTGTATGTGGTTCACTACATTGTGTATGCATTTCACTATAGAATGTATATATTTCACTATATGATATATGTATTTCACTATATAGTGTATGTGTTTTACTATACAGCCAGAGATGATGAATTATGTCCCTAACGGCTTGCCATAGGCCACATTCTCCAGTAAGATAGCCTTAAAGATTTGGGATTGGATAAGTCTGTACTAAGCTGGTTTACTAATTATCTTGAAAACAGACAACAACGAATTAAAATTGGAGGCAGTATAGCACAGTGGTCTAAGGCTCTGAGCTGCAAATCTGGTGACATCCAGCAGACCAGACCTGGGTTTGAATCTCATAGCTTCCACTTGCATACTGTGTGACCCTGAGCAAGTCACTTAACCTCCTTGTGCTCCCAGGTCGCTCCTGTAAAAAAGCTTTCAGCTTAGTGTGCTATACCTGGTTAAACAACTAAATAAAAAAAAAAAATAAAATAAACTGAATATTTTCCTCATTACTCCCCACTCAAAGAGGAGTTCCACAGGGCTCTATTCTGCATTCCCTTTTGTTCCTGGCATATGTAAACGATCTGAGCAAAGATATTGTTGACTCTAATATTCATCTATTCACGGATGAACCGTCCTCTATAGGGGTGGCTAAACCAGGGGGGCCGGCCCGGCCATGGCCCCCCTCACTTGTATTACGGGGGGGGGCCATATAGTTATTTTGGCCCCTGCACTTTTTAAACTTATTTTTTCAATAATGTAGGGATATCAAATGGTATACTTTCATCATACAGGATGCGTATTGTCTCGTGTTTACAGTGGTGGCCCCTTCTGTAAAAAAAAAACAAAAAAAACTCACTCTGTCTGCATATCTGCAATGGGTTTGGTCATCACTCATCTGGCAGACTGGCACTGGCACTGGTTTGGCTCTGTTGAGCGACAGTCAGTGTGGTGGAGCGGAGGTGGAGTATCCCCCAGTTGCCTGGAGACAGATTGTCTGGGGATGTCACGTTGTCACATGACCACCCTTTCTCGCAGAGTCCTTGAGAATGAGAGAGAAGACATGGCCGCCTACCTGCTGCTAGTTTAGTTTGTTACAGGCTGGGATTCTGTCTGGGACAGTGCCAGATTGGGTCAGGGAGTCACAGGGACAGTCATGGTGCTACACTGCCCAGGTTGGGATTGGGAGTCAACTAGTCATGTCATGTGGTCTGGGTCCACTCTCCGGGAACATCGGATCAGCTGCCGGTCAGGAGAAGTCGAGTCTAGGAACTGGAGAGCTAGTGTAGCTGGAACTGGATGGAGCCCTGGAGCAGAGGCTGAGGGCGGAGGCCCGGAATAGGCCTGCTGGCCAAACTTTAAAGTACGTGCTTCTTCAAGTTGCAAGTTGCTCAGTCTCTTAGCTCTCTGCTCTGCTGATTTGCTGAGTGCATGTGTCTGACAGTCTGTTCAGCAATGGTCAAAACGCCAGATACAGTATATACAGTACAGTAAAAGGATATGGACGACAGAGCAACAGGGTGACAGACTTGTGCCTAAGGTGTCAGAAAACTCAAGTGATGGCAATGTTGGCAGCAGTCTTGAAAGCAGGCAGTCTCCTCAAAACAAGGATTGAATGGTAAGCATTGTGGAGCAGCTATCCACACTGCAACTGTACCAAAATGGAAGCTTCTGTTGCTTACATTTTAAAATATAATTTAAAGTAGAACTGAAAAGACAGAGAAACTACCCACATGCCACAGGCATAACATGACTCAGGTCACGGTGATAAAAACTCAGCATTTCGGGTGTGAACTGTACTTCTTGTGACAGTGAGGCTCTGTGTGTTTCATTCATGGCCTGATCAGAAACCAGTATCGGAAAATAACTTCAGGAGTACTTATCAAGTTGTTTTTTTTTTTTGTTTTTTTTTTAGATCAGTTGGGGATTTGGGAAAGTGGGATCTGGGGAGCTGACTGGTGCTGGGATGGCTGTGTTTACAAGAAACCTGACTGCTGTTACTTTTTTGCTAAGATGAGGAGGTGCAATGCTATTAAACCATCTGGAACCCAGAAAGAAGTACAGGAGTGTATCTATGGTCAGATAATAACAAACTTGTCCTTCTCGCTGAGCCAATCAGGTTGCTTTATTTTTCTTACATATTTTATTACTACCCAATGTCCCTGCTATATTGACTGCATGTTATTCTTTGTTAAACCACATTAGTTATATATGTATTACCTGAATGGGCTTTTCTCATCTTCTCAAAATGCTGCTCCTTCTTTTCTAGCTAGCATTCTAGCAGCAGGCAAATAAAATAATGGTCTTTGCTTGAGTTTGACTCTTTTGTGTGTGCATACAGTGTCTACAGTACTGTGATGTGTGATGTCCTGTTAGCCAGGTGGCCCAGGCCAGCTCAGGACAGGACGGGAGAATCATTCAAATGAGACCTTGTCCTAGAGGATAATTTAGCACTGTGAACTGATCTAGTAGTGTAAAGCCGTCAGGAATGGATTCAAGAACTGACTGTCCTAGCTCTCTGGCTTATGGTTTCCAGTGGTTCTGAATACCGGCTTCGCCCTGCCCCCCTCCCTGGTTTAGACATGATATAATGTTTTCCAGTGTGGATGCTGTCTGATCTGATCATTCTGATGTGTGCTGTGCTAGGCTAGCCACTTATATAAACAAGGCTTTCTGATGGAAAATAGCTGGTTTGTCATCTTCACCTTTGGTATTTTGGTAGGACTCCTACCAAAATGCCCAAGGTGAAGACACATCAGAACAACCAGATCAGACAGCATTCATACTGTAAAATATAATAAATTCATGTCTAAACCAAGAGTAGGGACGTGGTGGGGTGGGGCTGGGGTGGGGCAGGGCTGGGGCAGGGGTGGGGCAAGGTCAGGGTCTGTCCCTTATTTTGAAATCCAATGTTGGCAACCCTTAGCATTTACTACTGGTAGTGCACAATGAATGTTTATTTTGGAAGACCATGCTGTGGTAAAAATGCGATCCAAGACTGACTAACAATCTGCATGCAAGTCTGTCTGCTTGCCATGAAATGAGTACTTGATACCAATTCTTCTATTGGTTCTCCTATTTATTTAGTGTTACTATGGTGACTTTGGCAGAATACCCTCATTTCCATAGTAATACTGGGAGAGGAGAACTAATAGAAGATTTTTATCTTTAGACCAATCAAAAAGTGAGTGTGACAGTCACGTTTTTACATGGTTGCTGAATAACACGTTAGAGTGTGTGTTGTCAGTTTCTGTGATGTACTGGCTATCACAAGAAATTCACAGCAGGGAGGTCATCTGAGGAGAATAAATAAAAAAATAAGTTTATACATATTTAAAAGTTTTGTTTCATTTCAATCAAGAGAAATTAATTCCCAACCAGGGATGAGTTTACTATAATGTAAATCTAAATGTACAGTATCTATGTGCGATCATGCCCCCATCTTGTCTCCCAACTGGTGGTTGCAGCAGCTCTGGGGCAGATCAGCAGATGCCTGAATTGGGCCCATCCCAGCAGCTCTGAGGCTTTCAATTCCATCAAGTGTTTTTCTTTTAAAACAGGATCTGACCATCCATCTTGTGAGAGCTCCTTGACTCTTCAGAGAGTGAGAGTGAGTGAATGAGAGAGAAAGAGAGTTGATGCAGCATCCCCTTTCCAAATAGGCGCACTCTCCAAGAATTGTCTGATTTCTAGCAACTCATTTCATACTCCTTGGTGGCAATAGCAGTCCATGCCTGTAAAGAAATGTCAGCCTTTAACCAGAAGTTCTGAATAGAATTCCTATACAGTAGACAACAAGCCATAATGTTTTCATAAAGCAGAATTATTTTACAACAAGCCACACTTATTTTGTATTTCAGATTTTTAATTTCACTGCAGGGTACAATAGTTCCTTCCCATATCAGTTAGTAACTGATATGGGAAGGAAACAGTGCACCCTACAGTGAAATAAAAAATCTGAAATACAAAGAAAAGTGTGGCTTAGCATACAATAATTCTGCTTTAGAAAAGCATGTGTACATTCTAACCATCTTCTATGCTACTTTGTAAGGACATTATTTTTGTTTAAAATCTTGTTAGGAGGCAGCATAATGTAGTGGTTAAGGGCACTAAGCTGCAAACCTGGAGACCTGGGATTGAATCCCAATTCCCCCAGTTGTATACTGTGTGACCCTGAGCAAGCCCCTTAACTTCCTTGTGTTCCCAGGTCATACCTGGAAACAAGTTATGGCTTAGTGTGCCTTTCCTGGTTAAACAATTTTCCCTTCCTTTTTGTTTTGGGTTTGCTATTGAAAGTTTCCATATGTCATTTTTATATTGACTTTATACCTTGAGAACAACCCCTGCATTTGAAGAAGAACCTGATTTTCCTTCGGAAAGACCAGCCAGTCCCTGGGACTGCATGCAGAACATAGGAGTACGGAAGTGACTGGGGTACACCAACCTCAAAACACAGCAGCAAGTGTGCAAAAGTATCCATGATGCTGGGGCTATGCAGATAAATGTTCATTAAAATTGAATTATCTGCCTTTGAAAATGGGAATATCTTATGAGACACCAGTTGGTCCAGCTCTTATCCATGTTCCTTACTATGAAACATGGCTCAGGTCAGAGATGCCTGATTCCATGTATAAAATACCTGGCTACTGCTTGTCCAGATCTGATCGCCCCACCAAACAAAAGAGTGGAGAAGTTGCCCTTTATTATAAAGAGCATCTCAATGTCTCTGTACTCCAGTCTTGGATAACAAATCACTGTGAAGCTCTGCATACGGTTCTACAACTAGAGGGTGATAAAAAGCTAAATCTGATCTGTGCCTACAATCCTCAAAAGGGGTCTCTCCCTGGCTTAAATGGGCTCTTGGATTATCTGGCCACTCTAAAGGGTAGATCTGAAGTCGTACTAATGGGAGACTTCAACCTAGACCTATCAAGGAGTCACGCCGGTACCTATACTGAAGCTCTCACCCGACTTAACCTCGCTCAACTTATCTCTAGCCCTACACGCATCTCTTCCAACTCAGAGCACCAATCTCTCCTGGACTGGATGGCTACAAATAGAGCAAATAAAATAATTGCTGCAGGGACCTTTTCGGATTCTATTAGTGATCACCTGCCTACGTTCTGTATCTGGAATGGCCACTGCCTTAAACCCTCCCCCCCAATAATCATTCAATTTCGGGATTTTGCCAAACTAAACCGAACTGCACTTCTCGAGGATATTAATAATATAGACTGATCTCCCATCTGTCACACTGATGATGTAAACACAGCACTTGAATACCTGATGTCTCAGCTTCTGGCCCTTCAGGATCTGCACGTTCCTCTGAAAAAAAGGTGTCTCAGGGGCTCCCCTAATAAATGGCTAACAAAAAGACCTCCTCTGAGCCATGATAAAAATAGACAAGGCCTGAACCTTGGCAAAGATGTCACAACAATCAGAAGACTGGGTTAACTATAGACAACAGAGAAATGCCTGCAAAAAGATATTCGAAGGCTAAAGGAGCTACTGCCTTAAGCTTCTCCAATCTTCAGCAGGTGATACCAGGGGTTTTTGGAACCACATCAAAAATTTCATTGGGCAAAGACCCAAGACGGCCATTACTGACATGACACTGAATGACACAAACTGTAATAAGTTATCTACTATTGCTAATGCTCTTAATGCACAATTCTTGGATCTCTCTGAATACACTGAGAAATTCAACCAACCAACCTCTTTCACCTCCTCCTGAAGTGCAACTTTTGCATGAAACCCCTTTTCCTCTCACATTAGTCTCCTCCACCGAAGTGTTGCATCTCCTCAAATCTGTATCCACCTATGGATCTGCTGGCCCGGATGGGCTATTGTCAAATTTCTTGAAGCAGACAGCCCCTGCCCTTGCTGTTCCTATTGCAAGAATCTTTAATCTTTCCATAATAACCCAAATGGTACCAACATTGTGGAAAACCACTCGCATTATCCCTGTTCACAAAAAAGGGGATACCAAAAATATGTAAAACTATAGACCGATTGCCATTCTCTCTACCCTAAATAAACTTCTCGAGAAGGCCATCACTACTCAGGTCACAATTTATCTGCACCTTCACAACCTTATATCCCCTACCCAGCATGGATTCCGAACAGGACACAGCACCACAACTGCTCTACTTCAGCTGACAAATGCAGTCCTTACAGCGATGGATAAGAGCCTGCTCACTGGGGCATATTTATCGATCTCACAAGGCATTTGACCTTGTGAATCACTCTCTGCTACTTTCCAAACTGCCCCCTGGCTTTGACCTGTCGACCATCTCCTGGTTCGATAGCTACCTCTCAGGGAGGTTGCAATTTGTCCAAATTGAATCCGCCATCTCAAAACTTTCCCCACCTCTGAGTCCCCAAGGATCTATTCTTGGCCCACTACTTTTCTCCTTTTCATTAACAACTTGCCCTCCCTTCCCTGCTCCTCCTCATTAATCCTTTATGCTGATGACATGGTGCTTCTCTCCAGTGGTAAAGATCCCTTATCAGTAAGAGCACATCTTCAAACAGACTTCAACTGCTTGCAGGAGTGGTTACTACAGAACAGGCTCCTAATGAATGCTAAGAAAACAGTAACTATGCTTTTTGGCCCCCATCAAGAATCAGATCTCTTACTCCAGACTTATTGATACATTCTCTAGATGACTCTCCTCTTGAATTTGTTACCTCCTTCAGGTATCTAGGAGTCATTCTCGACCCATCTCTTGACTTTAACCTCCACATTGCGGCTACATGTAAGACAGTTTACTCAAAACTTGGTCTTGCCTTTAAAATTAGGTCCTCCCTCAATGATGCTGCCCGGCTTGCTATTGCACAAGGATTTCTCCTCCTGCTCTGACATATTGCTCTCAGGTTTACCTTAAAGCTAGCAAAGGAGCTCCAGAAATGGAGCACCTGCTATAACAGTATATGCAGATTTGCTCTCTCCCACTCACAGACTTACCCATCATTGCCTGCTCTTCGAAACTAAATTGGCTCTCCCAGACTCGTTCAGACACTATTCTGTGGGCTGTACAATTGATAAAATGATCAGAACGGGGTCCCCTAAATACCTTGCCGAACTATTAACTCAGCCCTCCCAAGCATACCTTCTCAGGGCATCTGCTCAAACCCAACTTGAAATTCCCAGATATCTCACAAAAAAAGGAGAACGATCCTTTGTCATATCTGCCCGCCGCTTCTGGAACTCCATTCCCTCCCACATCAAACTCTTCAAATCCCACAAGGCCTTTAAACTGGGTCTTTGGGCACACCTATTAGAATCGGACTGCTGCTCTTGTGCTGTAACTTGAGCCTCTCTCCTAGCATTTTCTCCTCCCTATGGCACTTACTGATTTCCCGCTGGTCTCCAAAATCTGAAAGTTTCCCACATCCAGCAGAAATCCTATTGTTATAATGATACTTCATTTAAGTTTTGTTTGCTGTTTGTCGTTTCAATTTAGTCACTGATGTATCATCAGATGAAAATAATTAATGTAATGTTATCTGTTTCTCTTTGTCATCACTGATAATGACTGTACCTGGCTGTATACTGTTCAAATGTTTGTTCTCACCTCATGCTGTGTCATGAAATACTCTTTAATGTTGACTCTGGTCTCCCGTCCTGTACTCTCCTGGGTCATGCCTGAATATAGGCAACATTGTTGTCTAGTGTACTTACCGTAAACAAAAACCAAATAAATAAATACATGCTATTTATATAGAATATTGGTTACACCATTAAATAATTCTGTTGTCTATTATCAGTCATAGTAAGATTCTGAAAGCTACCACAATCTTCAAAGGTTTAAAAAGGGTTTAAGTCCAAAGCAGAAGCATAGCTACACATTTTATTTACTTCTTAAAAATATTACATCATTTTAAATACTCATGGCTATTTCTATATCTGGAAAATACATGAGATTAAAGGGTCAATACTGCAAATACAAGTGCAAAGCAAGCTGGTAATCTGATTTAAAAGAAATATCTAAATTGTTAACAATTCACAAATAAAAATAAATTAATGTCCAAGTATGGAAGCTAGTTAAATGTTAATCATCAGTTTAACAATTTATGAAATAAGTTGTGTATATTTTATAGGAAATAAACACTGTGTGACAACAAAAAATGCCACAAAAGCACTACAAAATCACTGCAAAAATTGCAAAATTTTCTGGGGGTCTAGGCAGCCTCCAGACCCCCAGCTCCTTATTCTGAATTTTATTGCCCCCCCCCCACATTACAGCTACTTGAACCACCCCATGTCCTCTACATATGTAATCCTTCCTTTGGGTAAGTCTGCTCTGCTCAACAATCTGACTTCAATAAGTTCCAACAAAATTTAATAACATCTAAACTACTACTGAATACCTAACAAAGCTCCCAGGTCGCTCCTGAAAACAGGCACTTGTGCCTAGTGGGCCTTACCTGGTTACCAAAGACTAAAAAAAAAAAAAAAAAAAAGATAATGTTTTTCTACCCATCAAACTCTCAATTTACTCACCCCATGACCAGCCCACCTGTTCCTATCACTACTCTCCTTGGAGATACACTCGAGATGGTAGATAACTTCAAATACTTAGGTGTTACACTCGACTCCCATCTAACCTTTTCCTCCCATATCGAGGCATTGACAAAAAACTAAAAATGAGACTGGGTTTTTCTTTAGAAATAAATCTTTTTCTCCCATGATTCAAGAATCAGGGTAGTACAGGCTACAATCTTGCCCCTGTTGGACTATGCTGATATCTTATGTAACAACTGTGCAATCACATACCTCCATAAACTGGACCTCTCTTCTATCATACTGAGCCATTCACTCCATAACTAATGCTCCAGCCAGAACTCACCATTGTACCTTGCTTAAAGAGATGAACTGTGCACCCCCGGCAACAGGAGACTTACACACATCTATATTTGGACATACAAAGCACTCATAAACAAACTGCCCTTTACATCTCATCTGTTCTTATTCATTTATACAGTTCGTATGCACTTAGGAATTGTGCATATATCTCCTTGAAGTGCCTAACTTATGCACCCATTTCGGCAGGGCAGCTATGAGTTATGTTCTTCCCACTACTTGGAACAAGCTCCAATCCACACTAAAACCTCAGATCTTAATCCCACTAAGTGCTTTTAAAAGACTTTGAGTGAAATTACTCCTGAACCCTGCAAATGCTTTATTTATTTATTTATTTAAGAGTTTTACCAGGAAGGCACACTGAGCATAGTAGTGCTTGATTCCAGGTGTGTCCTGTGAGAAAGCAAAGCAAAACAAAGCAAACGTAATTTAGATAAGGCGCCCTTCCAAAGCTCAGGGCACCTTTACAAAGATTACCATACAGATTTTAAAACTCAATACATAACCCAGCATCTTAAAAATAAAATAAACTTTGTTAAAACCATTCACCCCACACTGCGGCAAAATTTTCAGTGAATCAGCAGTAATCGTCCAAAGCTTGTGCAAACAGATGTGCTTTCAGGGATTTTTTAAATTCTTCTAAGGTCAGGCTATCACGTATCCGAGGCGGTAGAGAATTCCACAAGGTTGGCGCCATAAAGGCAAAGGATCTACCTCTAGATATTTTCAAACGTACCCTGGAAATATCTAGCAATTCCTCACTGGAGGATCGGAGCGCAGGAGGGACAGTCAGGTAATAGCAGATCTTGCCAGTACTGAGGTCCCTGATTGCATAGGCTTTATAGGTCAAACGTGACCTTGAAGGTGATCCGCCATTGTACTGGCAGCCAGTGCAGTTCACACAGCACAGGTGTTTATGGCTGGACCTGGAAGCTCCAGTTAACAGCCTTGCGTTGCATTCTGCACCAGCTGCAATTGGTAAATATCCACCCCTGAAGCTATCAGGGTAAAGGGTATTGCAATAATCAAGATGAGTAGTGACAAAGGCATGCACCAAAATAGATAGATCTTCCAATGGAACCAGGTGCTTCACCCGGAAGATGTTCTTTAGATGGTAAAAGGAAGACTTGACTACAGTTGACACCTGAGTCTTCAGAGTCAAGCCTTCATCAAATATCACCCCCAGATTCTGCACCTGGCTTAAGGCATTGAGTGGGGCCCCCCCAAGATATAAGCCTGAGGGCCTTCCCCCATGTCCCGACCATCTTCAGATCCGGGTCCACAACCAGTACCTCTGTTTTTCCAGAATTCTGCCTCAACCAGCTTGCACTCATCCAGTACTGTATCTCCTGGAGGCAGTTATTAAACACCAAGAGAGTATCACACACCTGGTCTAGCATGAAAGACAAGTAGAGCTGAGAATCATCTCATAGCAGTGAAAACTCAGCCCATGCCATCTTATAATGTCTCCCAATGGCAGCATATACACTGCAAACAATGTGGGGGGACAGCACTGAGCCCTGCAGAACCCCACAGGGCAGGCCCCTAGGGGAAGAGGAGTACACCCAATACTCCACCCTCTGGGACCTGCCCTCGACGGATGAACAAACCAACTGAGGACCGCCCCCATCAGCCCACAGAAAAACCACATGCACTTGAGCAACACCCCATGGTTGACATTGTCAAAAGCTGCTGAGCAATCCAGGAGAACCAAGATTGAACGAGCGCTCTGATCTCTTGCCATTAGGAGATCATTAAGTACCTGTACCAGGGCTGTCTCAGTGCTATGCCTTTTCCTGAAGCCTGATAGGAGAGGGTCATAGATATTATGGATTGTCAAATGATCTTCCAGCTGCAGTGCAACCACCTTCTCAATAACTTTACCTACAAAAAGCAAGTTAGAGACTTTCTGTAGCTAGCTGGACAGTCCGGGTTGGAGGGGGGGGGTTCAGGAGGGGACACACCACTACCTCCTTTAAAGCATCTGGAAAGATACCTCTGTCCAGTGATACCTATACCATTCCAGCAAGGACCGGGCCAATGACCTCAACACACCCTACAAGAAGGTGAGTTGGCTGGATCCAAACTACAGTAAGTCGGCCGCAGAGTCTGGATAATCCTCATTATATCCATGACTGCCAGCTGACCAAAGGTAAACCAGATCACCTGGGCACTTGCACCACCTGAATGATCACTGCAAGGTCCAATGGGGAGGCTTTGGCTGATCTCTTTCCTAGTGGTTGACACCTTATTAGCAAAGAACTGCACAAACTCCTCACACTTTTCTTGTGATAATGCTCGACTGGACCACAGACAGGCTGGATTGCATAGTCTGTCCACGGTCCAGAAGAGCTGAGCTGGCCTGTTCCTTGCTACAGCAATTTCTCTGGACAGGAACTCTGCTGTCTTATGAGAAATTGCTGATTGATAGACCTCATAATGGTCTAACAATCTAAGTCTATCCTCCTCCAGGCAAGTTTTCCACCAGTGTCTCACAAGCCTTTGCCCCTGCCTCTTCAACTCCCTTAGTGCACCATCAAACCATCGGGCACCTGGGTGAAGAGTAAGGGGGCGAACACGAACCGGAGCAATGACATCCAAGGCCCTAGTCACCACCCTATTATAGACGAGAACCAGGGCTCCTGGGTCAGAGCCATCAGTCAGCATATCTGAAAGGTCCAGCACCATCATTAGGCCTTCAGAGGTAACACCTCTTAAAAGATGGTACTGTGCCATTTCCTTTGGAGCAGGCCTATTTTGGGGTGTCACGAAACTGAAACTCATGGCGAGATGGTCAGATCAATCAATAGGATCCACCTCCATATCGGAGATTTCCATTCCCAGGTGGAACACCAAGTCCAATGAGTGCCCCCCCATGGGTAGCGGCGGTAATAACCTGTGTCAGGCCCAATGAATCCATCAATTGAGGAGGACAGAAGAGATACAATGATTCAAAATACAGTTGACACACTAACACAGAAACATTATAATACAATAATACATATACCAGGAAAGAGCATTACAATCATTTCAATACACAACGAATAGGGTAATGAGACAAGAATAATCAGATGAGACCTTAAGTGAGATGGAGGATGGTGGCTACTCTTGTTGATGAAGCAGACCCAGCAGAGTTGGGCAAACATATTTACTAGATGTCACAGACACATGAGGAGGAGAAGTGCATTTTGATGAGCTTATAAAGTTGGTGAGGTGGAGGCATGAGCCGAATGTCGGCAGGGAGGGAGTTCCATAGTTTAGGCATTCTATGTCTGAAGGCTGCCTGGCCTATAGAGGAAGACATATGTGGTATTGCCATGAGACAGGAGTCAAAATTTTGAAGGCAGTATGCTGAACTGGACTGTGCTGCTGGTGCCGAGGTGAGGTAGGGTGGTAGGGACTGGGACCAGAACTTGGCCGTGAGGCTCACACAGTGGAATAATCGACAATCATGGAGCGAGGGAAGGTCAAGTGTCCAGTATAGGGAGCAGTGATGAGTGGAGGGAAGACAATCAGGAGCAAAATAGCAGAATGAGTAGATAAGAGTGTCCAATCTGGCTAAAGTGAACTTTGGGACAGCACTGTAGACTACATCACCATAGTCGAAGATAGGGAGAATCATTTTCTGTACAAGCGAGTGGTGATCAGGCAGCGGGATGCAACCATGGTTGCGATATAACTCATCCAGTTTGGGGTGAAGCTTTTTGTGGAAGGCATTGACATGTACAGAAAAGTCAAGGTGCTGATCAAGCCAGACCCCGAGGTATGTAAAGGAGGAGCAAACCTCCAATGTAGCCCTGTCCAGGGTATGGAAGAGGTGGTGGTGGGGAGCAGAGAGTCTCTGCCTCATGCTGAAGGTAATGGAGACAGTTTTCTTGGCATTAAGAAAAAGCTAATTAGTGTGAAACCAGCGCTGAACATCATTGAAGTTCTGCTGGAGTCTGGATGCCACATCAGTGGTAGAAGGGCCTGATGTAAACAGAATCGTGTCGTCTGCATACATGTGGATGGATGGATGTGAGCAGGCACTGGGCAGGTCATTTAAGAAGATGGAGAAAAGGAGCAGGCAAAGGACTGAGGCAAGTTGGGGAACACCAGTAGTTACTGGAAGAGGGGTAGATGTGAAGCTAACAATCCTAACAGATTGGGGCCTGCCTACCAAGTAGGAGTGGAACCAGCTGGTTGCCTTACAAGAGAGCTCAGCAAGGGAGGAAGGCATGAGAGACAGTATCAAAGGCCTTTGGCCAGGTCGATGAAGATGGCAGAGGTAATTTGGCCTATGTCCATACCAGCAAGGATGGAATCCATGACCCGTAGAAGGGAAGTGGTGGTGGAGTGGGACTTCCTGAAGCCAGTCTGGTAGGGTGAGAAGGAGGTGCAGTTGAGAAACAAGGAGAATTGCTCCAATACAAGGTGCTCAGCATGGGAAGGGGAGATTGTACAGTAGTTACCGGGGGCAGAGGTGTCGCCACCATTAGGAAGCGGGATGACTGTTGCATGCTTCCAGTCAGATGGTATAGAAGCTAGGGAGAAAGACAGGTTGCATAGAGCAGCCAAGGGGATGGCGATGGCAGGAGCAGTAATGTATAACATTTTAGCGTCCACCCCAGATGGGCATTTTCCCTTAGATGGGTTGAGAGCAGACAAGGCATTGTAAACTTCTATGGGGGTGACTTGTCAAAAGGAAAAGGAGGGGGCAGGAGTTGGGGCTTGCATATTTGCAGGGGAGGGGGAGGTGGTTTGATGGTAAGCAGGAAGTAAGGACATAAGTGAGGAGGTGTTGTTTGAGAAAAAATGTATTAAATGCAGAAACCACTTTAAGCAGGTCTGTTACAGAGGCGCTGTCCACAGTGGGACCAGGATTATTACTGATTTTGTTTCTTTGAAGGAGGTTGTGAGAGAACCTCTTAGTGACTGTTTTTATCTGATTTTATTCATCTGTTAACTTTTGGATATTTCATTTCTCCCTTTCAGAAATAATGAAAGAGCTTTGATAGTTCTGGGTACATTTTGTGAGTAGTGCAGCAAGAAGGAGGTGGTGAGAGCCCTCAGTTCTTTGTCTGGAAGTTGCAACTTTGTCTAGTGGTAGTGAGAGTACCACAGATATTGGATAATAAAGACTTTCTGCCACTTTTGCATCCTGGGTTTTGCTCATGTTCATCACATGGACCTCACATTGTTACCCTGCATTGCAGAGTGGTGCTATATTAGGATAACATACGACTTAAGATTTGATGTTCTGGGTGCCTTGAGACTGCCTTCTTCAGATACATTCGAACTGGAATATTGTTATCAGTTTCTGGAGAGACAAATTTCTGGTTTTTATTTTTAAGCGTTAATCTGGCTGAACTATCTCATTGTGTGAGGAGTGATTTCTTCACTGGATGATAATTTGATGAAATTGTGACTGTTTGGATGTTTTATCTAATTTTAAAGTTATTATTTGTTTATATTGTAAAGAATATTAGTTTTAGGTATATTTTATTTTCCTTTCCAGTGGTAAGAGGACTGGGTGGAGAAGCTAATTAGTGGTTTGTTTTATTTGTTTGTGTTTTATATAGGTTTGGAGGGTGAGAGTTTTTAGTGAAATTATTATTTAGGACTGGTTTTTATTTAGAAATAAGGGTGGGTTAAATAATTAAAAAAAAAAAATTAGGATTACTTATTTTGATACATATTAGAATAGTAAATATGTGTTGGGATAGTATAAGGACTGTCGGGCGTATTTCCTCAAACTCAGAGACTTTCGTCCTTTTCCTGTCCCCCTATCAATAGAAGTTTATAGACGATGCAGGGCTCTGGGATTGTTAGAAGAAGGAGGAGGGCGGGGCCTGGGTTTGGAGATGGAACAGAAAGGAGTAGGCGGATAGGGATAGTGAGGGACAGGGAGGCACACGAGGGAAATGGGCCCAGGAAAGGGTCATCCCTGCCTGGTTCCCATACCCAAGGGTTCTGACTGTAGTCAGCAGGTAACACGGTCATCCTCGGTGGCTCATCCTACTCAGGGGTGTTGTGCAACGCCAGGTCTATTAGAAACACAAGGCTGTTATAGCTGATTTTGTTGGGACATCAGACCTGGCGTGCATCACTGAGAACCTGGCTGGATGAAAATGCTGGACCAGTTTGGAGGCAGCAGTTCCAGCCGGGTATCGTTGATACACCGCCGAGGTTATCGTAGGGGCGGGGTGTTGCCATCTGTTTTAGATCAGAACTGGGCCTATGGAGGTACCGGTGGGAACTACCAAATCCTTTGAATGTATCGTAGGCGGGGTGTGGGTGCAGGATACTTCTGTATACCGTCCACCAGGTGATGGGAATGTTTTCCTGCGGAAGTGCGGACCTCATTGTCGACCTGACATTGGGGTGCCCCAGATGGTTGGTTCTGGGGACTTCAATGCCTGGAGTTGACGATGAGGTCTGCTGGTTTGGTCAAGACTTCCTCCAGTTAATGATGCCACTGGGCTTCACACAGGTTATTTCCTCCTCAACCCATATTGGTGGTCATTCACTGGATTTGGTGTTCCTTCTGGGGATGGAGATATCCGACCTGGTGGTGGAACCAGTCGGATGGTCTGATCATCACTCCATTGGGCTCAGTTTTGTGGCCACCCCTTGTAGGCCGGTCCCTACGGAGATGGTCTGGTATCGCCCTTTAAGGGGTGTTACCCCTGACGGCCTGTTGGCGGTGCTGGACCTATCGAGCTTACCGAGAGATTGCATGGATCCAGGAGAGCTGGTACTTGCCTATAATGAGGCGGTGGCAGGGGCCCTGGATTCCATTGCTCCTGTTCGTGTTCGTCCTCTCACTCTTCGACCCAAGTCTCCTTGGTTTGATGAGACTTTGAGGGAGTTGAGGAGAGTTGGACGAAGGTTGGAGAGGTGCTGGCGGAGGTCGGGTCAGGATTGTGACAGACTTAGTTTGATTGATCACTATGGATCTATCAATCAACAATCTCTCGTAAGAAGGCAGAATTCCTATCAGAGAGATTGCTGCTGCACAGAATAGACCAGCTCAGCTCTTCGGACTGTGGACAGATTGTGCAATCCAATCTGTCTACGAAAAGCGTTTTCTCAAACGGTGTGAGGAGTTTGCTCTATTCTTTTCAGATAAGGTTGCCACAATCAGATCGGACATCCATCTAACCCTCTCTAATGGGAGTAGTGATGGTTGGCAGGAGATGTCGGACACCCAGTTTGTGTGGTCTGACTTCGCCTTCCCACAATTGAAGAAATTGTGATGATCATACAATTATTGCGTCCGGACCAACTGTAGTTTGATCCGGGGCCCCACACGTCTCCTTAGTGGGGTGTGTGGATAAAATCGGCCCCATCCTAGCTGAGATAGTCTGTAGGTCCATGGAGAGGATTTTTCCAAATCCTCTAAAGGAGGCAGTGGTCCAGCCCTCCTTAAGAAATCCTCCTTGGACCGGACTGCCTGGCAAACTACAGGCCTGTCTCTAACTTACCCTTTGTTGGTAAAGTTATTGAGAAGGTGGTTGCCTTGCAGTTAAATGATCATTTGACCAGCCACAATCTCTATGATTCTCTCCAGTCCGGATTTAGAAAAAGACATAGTACCGAGACAGTTCTGATTCGGGTGCTAAATGACCTCCTAATAGCGAGAGATCGAAGATCTCGTTCCATTCTGGTCCTTCTTGATCTCTCTGCAGCATTTGATACTGTAGACCATGGTGTGCTATTGGGACACCTGCGGTCTATCTGTGGACTGTCTGGTACAGTCCTCAGTTGGTTTCAGTCTTACCTTGAGGGTAGGACTCAGAGAGTGGTGTCTGGGATTTTTTCCTCAGCATCATTCTCCCTATCCTGTGGGGTACCGCAGGGTTCCATTTTGGCACCCATGTTGTTTGCAGTATATATGCTGCCATTAGGAGCGATTATTAGGCGGTATGGTCTGAGTTTTCACTGCTATGCAGATGATACTCAGCTGTACATGTCCTTTGCGCCCGGTCAAGATGCTGCCTTTTCGGTCTTTAATAACTATCTTGCTGAAATCCAGGACTGGATGAATGTGAGTTGTCTGAGGTTGAACCCTGATAAAACTGAGGTGTTGGTTGTGGGCCAGGATTGCCGGGAGGTGGGTTTATTGGTTGGATTACCCTCGGGTTTATGGCTCGGGGATATCCTGCTAATTACCTCAGACCGAATGCGGAATCTGGGCGTTGTATTTGATGACCGCTTGACATTTAAATCTCAGGTGTCAGCGGTTGTCAAAACCTCTTTATGCCATCTGAGGAACATCGCCCGGGTGAAACACCTGGTTCCCCCTGACGATCTGCCTATTTTGGTCCACGCTGCTACCTCCCGCCTTGACTACTGCAACTCGCTCTACCTAGGCTTCCTGGGATTGAGATTCACGCCTGCAGCTAGTGCAGAATGCGGCAGCCAGGCTGTTGACGGGCTCATCTAGGCCAGTCATATAACTGTGCTCCGTGGTCTGCACTGGTTGCCAGTTTGTAAGAATCACCTTCAAGGTCGGTTTGTTGACCTAGAAGGCCCTACATGATCAGGGACCAGTTTACCTGAAAGATCTCCTTCATCCCTACTGTCCCTCCGCTTTCTCCGATCCACTGATGAGGGATTGCTAGAGATTCCCAGGGTTTGTTTAAAAACTTCAGGGGCAAGATCATTTAGTTTTATGGGCCCGACCCTGTGGAATTCTCTACCTCGTCAGGTGCGGGAAAGCCCTACTGTCCATAGTTTTAAAGAATCTTTAAAGACTCACCTCTTTAGTAAAGCATATAATGATTTTTAATATTGTTGTTTATTGTATTTGTAATTGTTTTATCTAGCATTGTACAGGCGCCTTGGTTTTTAGAAAGGCGCCTTAAATAAATAAATAAAGATTGAGATTGATTGAGATTAAAGAGGGGGTTAATCCCTCTATAACCATCTATTCTCCTCTTAGTGTTTTACTTTCTGAGGCCGATTGGTTGGAGTATATTGCACTTATTCATTACTCCTGTACTTATATTTATTTTGTGCTAAATTGATCTCTTGCACGTGGTGTACTGCTTCACCATTTGTCACTTAATGTTTAAGTTGTTGTATCAATTGTAATTATATTCTGGAAGGTTGTACTTTTTTTCTTTCTCATTTAATGTCTTTTTTATTTTTCATATACATTCATGTATGTGGCTGCTTATATATTTTTGTTTTTATGTATCATGTTGAATATGTTGTACAAGGGACCTCCTTGCAAATGAGCTTGCTCAATGGAACTTATCCCTTTCAATAAACTGAACTGAACTTTAAGATAAAAGGGGGTGATCATAAAGGGAGGGAGGAAGGAGGAAAAACGAGAGGTCTGCTCACAACATACTGAACAGGAATATGCAGAGACTCAGTAAAATGTAGATTAAAAGCACCAGTGATGATTAGGGTGCCTTTGCAGTTTACCCCACCAAAAAGAAGGTCATTAGTGTGCTGCTTTAATATGCCTCCCACCAGCCCTTTAATATTCCTCCAAAAAGCAGGGGAGTCTTTAGTAGAGGTTAGTAGGTTATTGCGACAATACTCACTTTTGACGGAGTGGATTGCTTTCTTACAGGTGTTCTGTAGCCTTTTATATTCATGGAGGTCTGCCTGGAAGGATTTTTATAAGATTTGGGAGTTTACTAAGAAGCCTTCTGGAGGTATTGTAAGGTCACAGAGGCAGAGGAGGACATCTGTTACACAGGAAGAAGCCAGGACAGGGAACCAGTCAGTACAGGCTATGTCAGACAGGAAACAACCTGTATCAAACCTAGAGTAGTCATATGGAAGGATAATTTTTAAGTGGCTTAATTTTCCAAATGCAATACATGGGAGAATAGCTGTTATGGTACCAGAGATTGGATCGTGGGGGAGGGGTTGCACTCTGTTTCAAGACCGAACTTAATCTCACGAATGTACCAGTTGAGAAGGGAGTCATTCGAGTGTACCGTGATAGCAGATGTAGGTTGTAGGTTCACTCTCATCTACCATCCACCCGGAGATGAGAAGCTGTTCTTTCGGGAAGTCACAGACTTTGTCATCGACATGGCATTTGAGTTGCCCAGGCTGATGGTCCTGGGCAACTTCAATGCCTGGGTTGATGATGAACTCTCTCAATTTGGACAATAGTTCCTCCAGTTGATGACATCTCTGGGCCTTACACAGATAGCTACCACTGCTACCCAATAAACATGGTCAGTCTCTTGACATAGTCTTCCTCCTGGGGATTGAAACCTCTGATTTGGGGGTGGAACCAGTCAGATGGTCTGATCACTACACCGTGGGGTTTAGTTTTAGCACCCCCCCTTCATAGGCCTGCACCTGTGGAGATGGTCGGGTATTACCCTTTACGAGATGTAAGCTCTGAAGGCCTGGCAGCGGTACTTGATCTATAGCCCCTCCTAGTGGCAAGCAGTGACCCAGAGACCCTCATGACTGCCTATAATTCGTCCGACTCGGTGGCTGTGGATGTCATTGCTCCTGTCCTCATTTGTCCTCTCTCCCTTTGCCCTCGGTCCCCATGGTTTGATGGGACTTTGAGGAAGATGCAGTGATTAGGACGAAGGTTAGAGCATTGCTGGAGGAAATCTGCCCTTGATGCGGACCACCTTAGATTGATGGATCATTATCAAGTCTATCAATCTGCAATCACCCGTAAGAAGGCAGAGTTCCTGTTCTGGGAGATTGCGGTCACTCAGAATCGACCAGCTCAGCTTTTTCGAACTGTGGACAGACTGTGCAACCCAGCTTGTCTACAAGTTCGGAAAGCCTTTTCATAAATAGAGTGCAATGAACTTGCTTGATTCTTTGTGCCTATGGTGGCTGACATCAGGGTGGTACTCCAATCAGCACACTCTATAGGCATTGCTGTGGATCATCTCGAGGTTACTACCGCTCAGCTTTCCTGGAGTACCTTTGACCGACCGGAGTTTATGGATGTCATGCAGATTGTCCAGGGTGCTCACCCGACATGCTGTAGTTTGGATCCAGGATCAACTTCCCAGATTTTGGGTTGTATTGACTCTATTGGTCGAGTCCTAGCATGGATAGTCTGGTGCTCCTTGGAAACAGAGTTTCCTAGCACCTTGAAGCAGGCAGTGGTAACACCCCTCTTGAAGAAAGCTTCTTTGGACCCAGACTGCCATGCAAACTACAAACTAATCTCTAACCCTCCCTTATTAGGGACGGTTATTGAGAAAGTAGAAGTTGTGCAGCTGGAGAACCATTTGACCATCCATGACATCTATGAACCTCTCCAGTCCGGATTTCGTAAGAGACATAGTACTGAGACATCATTGGTTCAGTGCTCAGTGATCTCCTGATGGTTAGAGATTGGAAAAAAAACATTCCATCTTGGTTCTTCTGGATCTCTCATCAGCGTTTGACACTGTGGACCATGGGGTTCTGCTTGACCAACTGAGGTTAATCTGTGAACTCTCGGGTACAGTCCTCAGGTAGTTTACATCCTTCCTCACTGGAAGAACTCAGAGAGTGGTGTCCGGGGTTTATTCCTCTGACCCAGTTTCTCTATCTTGTAGGGTTCCTCAGGGCTCAGTGCTGTCCCCCATGTTGTTTGAAGTATACATGCTGCCCCTCAGAGACATTGTAAGAAGGTATAGGCTGAGGTTTCACTGCTATGCTGATGATACCCAGCTCTACCTTTCTTTTGCACCTGACCAAGATGGAGTTCTCTCAGTCTTTAATAGCTGCCTTACAGAAATCCAGGAGTGGATGGATTCCAGTTGGCTAAAGTTAAACTTGGAAAAGACTGAGGTGTTGGTTGTGGACCTGGCGCACGGGATAGGGGAGCCCGGGGTGGGTTCGCCCTTTGGGCTTTGTCTTGGGGGTGTATCACTCCCGACCTCTGAATGGGTGTGAAACCTGGGAGGTAATCTTTGACAAGGGGCTAACTCTGCATTCGCAGGCGTCAGCTATCACAAAACCCTCTTTTTACCATCTGAGGAATATCCCCAGGATTAAGCACCTTGTTCCACCTGTGATCTTCCTATGCTGGTCCATGCCTTCATGTCCTTGTGCCTAGATTATTGCAATTCCCTTTACCTAGGGCTACTTGGGGTGGAAATCTGCCACTTGCTGCTAGTGCAGAATGCTGCGACTCGGCTTTTGGCAAGAACTAGATCCTGTCATATTATGCTGGTGCTGCGCGGACTGCACCGGCTGCCGGTACAGTGGCGGATCTCCTGTAAAGTAAGTCTTTTGACTTATAAAAATTACATGGACTAGGCCCGGACTACCTGAAAGAGCTTCTGGTTCCCTACTGCCCTGGACAATTGCTCCACTCAGCTGACGAGGGGTTGCTAGAGATTCCGAGGGTGTGTTTGAAATCTTCCAGAGCCCAGGTATTTCTGCACGTGGCCCCAACCCTCTGGAATTCTCTACCCCGTCGGTTGTGGGAGTGCACGACTGTGGCGGGATTTAAACAGGCTTTAAAAACATACCTGTGGATTCAAGCTGTCAGTGAATGAATGACTTTTGTACTGGATTATCTGTTTTATGTCTTTTATGATCAGATATTTTATGTGTTCTTTTAAATCTGTAAGGTGCCTTGATATTCTGAAAGGTGCCATAGAAATACATTTATTATTATTATTATTATAATTCTGTCTGCTTTATTGGTCAGAAACCAGTCAATTAAGGTGTGGGGTACACTCAGAGGGAAAGCCTGGTAAGAGTGGAGATAAACTGAGTAAAGTTTAGACCAGAAACCAGTGATTCAAATTATTTGGTTTTAGACCCCTGCCAGTTCAGATTTAGGTCTTCCATGATGAGAAGTTCACTTGAACCAACAGTACTGTTTACATACTCAGTGAGAAAAACACATTTAGGCCACATTTGGGAGGACTGTATACAAAAATCAGATGTACTTTCTTAGTGTTTTCTAGGGGAACAATGAGTGCAGTGTAACAGGGTTGCCCATGCAGATGTTGGGTGTTGTTCATGGTTACTATGCCTGCCATGCACCCATGGGGGAAATATACAAGGTTGACAAGCCTGGGCTTGTTAAACTGTTCAGTTGTGGGGTTTAGTTCAGGTGGGGACAGGGAAATAGCATGGTGCCTCCATCTAGAGAAAAAATAAGATAGCCAGGTCAAATGTGCAATACTGCCCTCTGGGATGAATTACCAACCCACCTTCCCACAGGATACGGGACACCTCCCTGAGACCAACCAGCACCCACACTTTACTTTTGGCAAAGCATATTTTTGTACCATTAAATGTAGATCTCTAAATATATTCACACAACAAAATTGCAAAAATAATGACAGGATTTTATTTATCTGCCAGTTTGTCCTGTAATTGAAATAGGAGTTAGGCAACAGACAGTAGCATATAATAAGCAGATTGGTAACTTTGGCAAGCAATCACAATGTTACTATTCAGTCCCTAAAGATGTGTTACAGGCCCTTCCTGCACCCACAGATACAGAATCCCACAGTTAAGTGAATTATTTTGCCCCAACTATCCACAGTAGCTGTCTCCCACAGTAATAGCAATGATTCATGTAACCACTCCAGCTGCTTTACACAGTCAGCATCCCTGCACCCATACTGGGCATAGCCTCAGAACATTTAGAAATGGTACCACCCCATCTTTGGGAATGTATACCAGGCTCATTCTTTGAGAGATCAAGGGTAAGGGTGTACAAAAGCATAACTGGGAATAAACAGGGTATAGGTGAAAAGCATATTTTCATGTGGTATTTACAAAACCAGGTCCTGGGAGAGAATGTTTGATAGGTATAGGCTAGACCTGTCCTCTGAAGGGTACCCAGTAACTCCACACTGCACACAGAAAGCAATAGCAAAACTGTCCAGACCATAGTTGGGGTTCTAGAGTGGGACTTTATTCAAAAATGTTCTCTAAGCAAGGGTGGACCTCCAAGGTTTACTACATTGTGGCACTGGAACTTGCAGAACAACAAAATCAAACTTTATCTGTCAGAAACTCTTTGTATTCCCACTGCAGTAGGACATAGGACACTTGCACTTTGTATTCCCACATGTCATAGGACATAGAACAACCTGGACTTGTATTCCCACATGTCATTGGACATAGAACAACCTGGACTTGTATTCCCACATGTCATTGGACATAGAACAACCTGGACTTGTATTCCCACATGTCATAGGACATAGAACAACCTGTACTTGTATTCCCACATGTCATAGGACATAGAACAACCTGGACTTGTATTCCCACATGTCATTGGACATAGAACAACCTGGACTTGTATTCCCACATGTCAAAGGACATAGAACAACCTGGACTTGTATTTCCACATGTCATTGGACATAGAACAACCTGGACTTGTATTCCCACATGTCATTGGACATAGAACAACCTGGACTTGTATTCCCACATGTCATAGGACATAGAACAACCTGGACTTGTATTCCTACATGTCATAGGACATAGAACAACCTGGACTTGTATTCCCACATGTAATAGGACATAGAACAACTTGGACTTGTATTCCCACATGTCATGGGACATAGAACAACCTGGACTTGTATTCCCATGTCATGGGACATAGAACATTGCTTCAAACATGGCCACAACTACAAATACATTTTGCTAATACTAGTACCCTTCTTCATAACCAGAGAAGAAACGTAACCCACTCCAGGGGTAAAATGTTCTCTTCGACATTTGGCCATTTGTCTAAAGTAACCAGGTGCCCTTATCGAACCTGTTTGTCCTGACTGGTTACTCCAGATGGGGTTCTGTTCACCCTTTGCTCCCACATCCATACTCAATAGAGTTACACCTTAAACATTTGAAACCTTTTGAATTGCTTTTGAATGAACTGGCATTCCAAAGTCAAACTCACCACCTCAGTAGTGTAAAGGTCAAAAAGTCCCAAACAATGTGATATGTTCATACCTCTGGACATCACACCTCAGCCAGCTTTACTTCAAAGACAGTCTTGCATATCTGTACTTACAGAAAAATAAACTTTATTTTCTTTCAGAAAATTACCTTACTGCAGTTTAACTAGTTACAGGGTATGAAGAAAAAAACAGTCCATAGATGTCTGGACTGGGGCTGCTAAACAGGTGTGTGCACAAATACCTCTGAGCTCGGCTATACAAAAGAAAAAGACAATGTCTGTAGTGAGATCAGCACAATAGTGTAAGAAAGGGATCTCTGTACCTCAATAGTTCAAAAAAAAATCTCCGTTATTGAAAAAAGCACACAGACTACCACATATGGCTGTATAAAAAGTGCAAAAACACATTCTCTCACCCACTAGTGTATAAAGTGCAGGTGCATAGAGTCCAACTGGAAAACAGGTAGCAAGTCCCAGACAGAGCTGCTTTTACTATCAACAGTCTGGGCTGAGCGTCTGGTGTCGTAGCTGACAAATACTCCTGACTGAAAAAATGGATCACCATACAGCAATTAATCTGTACTTGGCGGGGGGAGGCAGGGTAATGGGTTTTTCGACTCTCTAAATCAATTCTATTGTGCTGACCTCGCTACAGATATTGTCTTTTTCTTTAGTTATTGGGTACCCAGGTGATTTAACTGTTTCAGACCTGATGCGACAGTACCAGGGTCTTGCACTGGTACACTTAAGTAATTATAGAAACCTAAAAATAATAACAACCCTGCCCCCAACTGACTTTTGACTAGCTCTTTTGAACAAAGCAAATTTGGAAACACTGTAATCCAAACTGGAAAACTGGTTGTGTGCACTCCGGCTGCCTCAGCTAGTGCTCACATTTCTGACAATCAAATGCAGCTTGGGCTGGAGCAGGATCGCAGGAGTGGTCCTCAGCCGCAACCCTGAGGCACAGAAACATAAAACACTGAATCTGTTGGCAGATAAGGACCATACAGCCCACCTAGTCTGCCCATTTCCTACTCACTGCTGCAGCCCCAGATCCTGTTTGATCTCGGCTCTCCTGCTCTGCACATCTCCAGGGTACCGTTATGACTGTCTATCCATGCACTCTTGTACCCTTGTAATTGTTTTCACACCACCACTTCTGTTTCACAGCTCTAACACCCTGTCCAGTGAAAAAGTACTTCCTAACATTATCCCTGAACCTTCCACCCTTCAGCCTCATATCATGCCCCTTGTTCTTGTGCAGAGTTTTCTCTGAAATATGCTTTTCACCTATACCCTGTTTATTCCTCTAAGGTACTTGAAAGTCTCTGTCATATCTGCCCGGTCCCTTCTTTCTACAGGCTATTATTGATGATTTTGCACAGGCAGGACAGGTGGAAAAGTAACAGGCCTTGGTTTGGATTGGTTGCACTTGCTCTCTGATGTGACCTTCGGCTCACCTTTCTCAGCAATGAGGCAGTGATCAATGTTAAGGGAAGTCCTAGACTGAGGTGCTCCCCACCGCACCCTTGGATGCATCCATGATTGAAAGTACTGGAGTATCTAGAGACTAGACTCCTGATCACACCCTTACTCCAGTCACACCAGGCAGAGCTCCTACCTCTGATTTCAGCAGCAGTCTCTGGATTCTCTGTCTCAGTCTCTATCTTTCTCTCTCTCTCTCTCTTACAGTACTTTTTAGCATCTCCTAGCAGGCAAACAGTTATTTTACAGTTTGGGTTGAACATTTGCAGCTCTATACAGCAGAAACACCACTTGTGGCTCTGGGCATGGTTAGGGCCTCAGCTCTTCCTCCTCAGCATGTCTGACTCTTCCGAATGCTTGAGGAGGACTGCCTGAAACCACTCCTAACTGATAGAAAGGTTCCAGCACAGGACCCAGACATCCCAGCTCCTCATTGCCTGATTTGGCTATCAGTTGACATTCTTGCTTCAAGTTATTGCAAAAATGGCACCAAACACTCTGCCCTTCTGGCTCCCAGACTGCTTCATGATTTTCTCCTTGATGATCAGACTCAGGCTGGCTAATCCTGAGATCAGGGGCCATCAAAATGGTGATGTCCATGTTGTTTATGCTGGCACTTACTGCTGACTGCTGATTCTAAACAATTCTGTAGCCAAATGTTGCAATACTTTTATTTTTGAAGATAGCCTTGTTATATCTGTAGTCTGGTTGTGTTGGCGATGGCAGCGGGGGTCTGATTGGTTCTCTACAAGTGCAGGGGCACTCCTTTTAGTGTTAGTACAGAGCAATGGATTACTTTAGCAGTTCCGTTCTCCTTTTCACTACCTGGACTCCAACATCGGTCCCAGTTGGAGGACACAGGCAGATGAGATTACAACTGCATTCTGCACTGTCAACTGTAGGTTTAAGCCAGTTCTCAGTTAGCCCAAAGATGTCCGGCTGATAACAATTTCCTCATGCCATGGGGTTAGGGAGGTAAGCTAGAAGACTTTGAATGTTCATGTGGGCAATTTTAAGGCCTTTACAGTTCAGTCAACAAGAAGGGGCTGAAAAGAGTGTTGATGTATGGCCAGAATTGGGTTCAACATAACTTGAAAAGATGTGCAGAGACAAAAGCCATACTGGCTATGCAGAAAGAAGGCGGCCCATCTTCTGTAGGAAGGCAGGCAGTAAGACTTGCACTCAAGGTTATGGACTAGGGTAGAAGAGTTTACATTTCAACAGCCAGGTTACATATAATGCACTAAGGTGACTGTAAATCATATTCAATAAAAGTGTAACTTGGTAGAGGTAGGCATGGGGAGAGGGAATGAACAGGGGGCATGGGATATATAATCAAGTAGCCTGACAAATGCCTAGGACTGTCACAGTACTTAGTAGGAAAAACATGTTAAGCAGGCAGTAGTAGAAATGGGGAGGCCCGAGGCAACTCATTTGAGGAGCAGAATTATAAGCCTGACACAGTTCCAGGAGTAAAACGAGGAAGGACTGCTCCTCTGTAGAACTGATCCACCAAAAGACACACAACTGAATAAATACAGTGTTAAAGTGTGTCCACAGATCCCTGTCAGGTTTGTTTGATCCTACAAAAAAAGGTGGTGTTTCCCCAGTGAATGTTGTCTATTTCCAGCACTGTAACCAGCACAGTTCAACAGCAATGATGTTGCAGTAATTCACCCAGACAAGACAGCTGACACACAGGTATAAGCAGCTGCCAGATGGGGAGGCAACTAGGTAATCCTGCAGAACAGCTGACAGCCTGTGCAAAATCAGAATGTTAACAGCACCCAGAGAGGGAGGCAACTAGGTTGGTTGGATCTTGGTCTGCGAAATCTGAATCATTCAGCACCCAGATAGGGATGCAGTAGATTATACTGCAGAACAGCAAAAGGTGTTTAACAGTACCAAGGTGGGAAGGTTACACAGCAACTACAAATTAACAGATCATTCCAATTACATTTTGACTTCTTACACCCTACCGGGGGTGGGGGGTAGCAAGACGGCTGCAACACTGCTCCACTCCCTGCTGCTCTGTGCTTGTTTGGGCATCATTAGTCTTTTTGAAATCCTCTTATTTTTTTCACTGTTTAAATTACCTAAATGAAACTTAGGTTATTTTAGCAAGTGATTCATTGCAGTGAAGTTTTCTATTAGCTTGAGTTGTTGTTAGCTCGGGAGACCCGCTGTCGGATATTTGCCTAAACCAGCAGCTTTTTTCGTTTGTTGTTTGCAGATGGGGCAAGCTTTTGGTCTCCTGAAATGGTGACTGTTTCTGGATAGACTTGTAATTTTCAGAAGGTTATTGGAGGTATTGGATTTGTGGAACAAAGCTGTGATCATTCTCTGTTATTGATCTTGTGGAGATAAGTGAACAGAGAATGGATGAGCTGTCTTTCACCTGAGGGGAGCTTCAGCTGCACTATAAGTGCATAAAGGCACTTTTTCTTATATACAGGTTATGCTAACATTACCTGGTGCTGAGGTCTTTAAAATCATCAATGAGGAGTGAAATATTACACTCAGAGGAGCATTTTTTCTGTGTGATTCCCCAGGTGAGTTTGCTTAACGAGAGTACTAGAATAGTGGAGTTCAGGTGAATGATTTGACAAACGGAAGAGATCCATAGTACAGAGGCCCTCTGGAGTCTTATGGAGACAGACATTGGTTCCCTTCGAGAAGTGTACTGACAGAAAATGATGGGGAGTAATATAAAACTCTCTGAGAGAGAATAACTTTGAGAGAGTAATTCAGGAGTTCCCTTTATATCTTCTCTCCATTTTACACATATTAACGCCTAACATACCTTACAGCCCGTGACTGATTATACCATGGACATAAGTGAACAGCCAATGAAATCATCAGACTGACAGTTTACCACTGTTGAAAATCCTCTGATAACCAATGGCTGTTGATAGGAATATCAGCTATAACATCTGCAGCATAGGAATAAATACAATAAAAATAAAAAAAAAATAAAAAAAACTGTTTAATATTTATATTTTATTATAGTGAAAAAAATGAACCTCGGTATAATCGCAATAAGCCACTCGGAGGATGTGGGTTATCAGAGGATTTTCCACGGCTGGCAAGGATAACCCAATCAGCTGCACCTCATGGGCCAACCACTCCAGCTGTGGTAAATCCCCTGATAACCCACACCCCCTCATGGCTTATTGCTTAAAAAGAAACCAAAGGCCATGGCTCATGACTCATTTAAGAGATAAAACTGTTGTTATAAACGGATGTAACAGCCATGAACTCAATACACTAGTTCCAGCCTTAGGTTCCCCCACGGAGCATATCTCTTTCAATTGGGATAGTTTACGCGACTCAGTGGATATACCATTCATCTGCCACTAATTTCAGCTTGTTATTCATTTGGTTAAATCAGAGAATTCTGTTGCTTGCACTTGCATAATAGCTGTGTAAGACGCAGATAAATCTGAAAGTATCTGCTTTACTGGGGTGATATAAAGATAATGGATCTAACAGACATTGAACTATATAAGTGGAAGGAGTGGCCTTCTACCTTTTAACTTTTTGATTAATACATGAGCATTAGAGAAATGTCATGAATTAACAGAACCTCTTAGTATTATTTCATTATTTCATTTTATGCATAAGACTATTGTAACTATACAGACACTGTTATTTTTATGTAAATAAGTAGAACATATGGATTTTGATAAATAGTGCTAATCAATAGAGATTAAGTGATTCCATTAATGATGCATAACTCATAGCAGGCTAGATGAAGCTAGATGTGCACTTTGCTTACTAATACAGTTATTGGTGAGCAATTGTACCCAGTGGCTGAATAGTTTAAAAGTTTATATAGCTGCTATTATGGGGTGGATTCCAGCATTTTGGAGAATGATCTTGGGATGTTAGTAGTTCGAATCTTGGGTATCTCCTAAACAGTGCTCTATGTGGCCCCATGTTGGGCTGGGGGTCTTGAGTTATGGTCTCCATCTGATACTGATCTTCAGGACAGGCATGGGATGAAGTGACCTGACGTGAGGTTATGGACCGGTCATAGGGTCTTATATTTGTTTCCAGGATGCATACCAGTTGGGAGTGAATGCGTGGGGGTCAACTTGTGGAGCACGGGATTGCATGCACTAATGGAGCCCTCCAGATCCTTATGGCGAACTCTGACTGGTAGCACAGGTTGGACCAATTTGGAGCCAGTGGCTAAGGTCTCTCAAATCTGTCTGGGCATAGTAATTGATGTGCAGTTCCCATTTTTTTGGTTGTGTATTCTGAGGCCGGGGACTTGGCCCAGCCCTATTTTGTGGACTACTTTGGGTTCACTGGGTGAGATGTAAATCAAGTATTTTAACATATAGCATTTCAAGGGATCAATCTATACTCTAGATAAAACTTAATGAGTCTTATATGGATTGCATGATAAACTGCACTTTGTAGATTAGCTGATAATCTCATTAAAAGTACAAAGCTACAAAGGCTTGATTAATTTAGAATGTTTCAACTGTTAATTAACTGTGACTATAGCACCAAGATGAGATGTACACAGTGGTCCATTACATAAAATACTGTGCTTGGTGTATTTTTAATATGTAAGCAATAATCCCCAACAAGGTGGGAATTTATTGGAAATACTGGACCCTAGGGTGTATGAGGCCACGCATCACATAGACAGAGGCCTTATAGTCCCTGGAAGGTCCGGTGTTCTAATAAAAGACCACCCTGAAGGTATTATTCCACTTAGAAATGGGCTGTCACTGGCATTTTGTATTTAAGATATAGAAATTGGTAAGAAATTACAAAAAAATAACTTTTCTGAGGTTTCTTTGATGGAAAAATAGTCCCTGCACTGGCATTTGCCAGTACAGGACAATGCAATCTTTTAGACTTGGTTCAGTGCAGATCCCAGGCGTTACTTCTGTGGACACGGTATATCTACACAGTGGTCTGTTTTGATGTGTTTTTGAAGGTCGGTATTTTCTAGTGCTGTATCTGTGTTGATGGTAAGTCACTTTGTCTTACATGCTGCCTTTAAGTGAGCCATGACAAAAGTGACAGTTACGTGAGATTAGCGCTGTGACAAACAGGTGGCAGTGTCTGTGCTAGCGGTTTTGTTTGTGTGTGTGAGGGGGGTGAAACAAGTATCTGTTGGATGATTTTACATTTGTTATCTGGTGCTTGTGGGGGTAGTTAGAATCGTGACGTCTGTCAGGTGAAAGGAACAGCTAAGCGAGCCATTTGTTCGGTGGCCGCGAACTGTTCAGCGCCTCTTACGTGAAGCAGATCAGCACCAGTTACATGAAGCAGATCTAAATAATGGCTTCCCTTTCCTTTGCTTTATTGTTTTTTCATTTGTTGTGTGGCTTTATGAAAGAGACTGAGGAGGGTGTCGGGGGGGTCTGGCCAGTCACCAACTCGCTCACTAAGTGAGACAAAAACATGGCAGGCATTTCAAATTTTCATGGGTGCTTTCAGCCAATTACAAAATAGGCTGGGCACCACTGTACAGTAGTATGTAGTGAAGTGGCCCTTGGACTGGGACTCATTTTTAGCTGGGCATCTACTGAAAAATAGATGCCCAGGTTTGAGGTGCCCTTAGCCAATCAGGAGACAGACTATATTCTTACCATTTTTTAAGTACTGTATTGTATATTTTTTGAAGTTTATTTGTTTTTTTTTTTTGTAAGTTGCAATGACCTAATTGGTTGGACAATAAACCTACTACAAATTAACAGCATCCAAGTAAGGCGACAGATGGGTAAATAGCAATACAGTAAAAACAGAACATTTTGTCCGAAAGTACAGAGCACCAGTTAGATGACGAGAGCTCTTTTACGTGTGTCTCAACAGACCATGCTTGATGGAGCTAAACAGACAGGTATACTTGAATCTATGTTGCAGGACTGAAGAGGGCTTGCAGAGGTCACTGGGCACTTACCCAGGCAGAGAGCAGGATGCACACCAAGTAGGGTAGCATAGCCGGCTGATAGTTGACTCTACAGCTGATGACCACAGTTTGATACCCTAATACTCCAGCACTTGTGTTCTGGCCCCCAGCATAGAGGTCCTGTAGATGCTAAGGGCCTTTTGAGAGAAAACTGTACATGCCCACTCTGATGGTTATACCACCTGATTTGTAGGCTGGGAGCTGCGGGTGTGTGACTTTCCGGGAGTCCAGTGTCCAAGGTACTTGGCAGTGGTTGGGGGGGGTAGGGTGAAGAGAGAGCAAGTGCTCATCCTTACATCTCCTTACAGAGTTTGGCTGGGGCTGATTGCAACTGATTCGAAGTTGGGCTCAGGGGTGCTTGAATGGAGGATTCAGTTTCACACTTCCTGCTTGGCTATGTCCCCTCCATCAGCTTGACTGCCCATTTGGTGGCTGAGAGCTGAGATCTGTGGCTTTCCTTGAATCTCATGTCCATGAGGCCTGGTGGTTGTCAGTGGAGAGGAGGATGAAAAGAGAGAGAGAGAGAGAGAGAGAGCATTCAGAGCCCCCTGCAGAGTTTGGCTGGATCCTAAGGCAAGTGATTCAAATTTAGGCTCCAGAACAGGTGGGAATTTATGCAAGTTCCTGTTTTCAGTGGAGGGCAGATTCATAACCAATGTCATGTCTCTTGGGGCTCAGGAGGCAATGTCTGCCCAGTTTAGGAACTGAGGTTATGAAGCATCATGGCCTGGTGCAAGGGTGTTTGCAGATGTCATCAGTGGCAAATTGTATAACTCTGGGTCAGTCCAGCTTTTCTTAATGGGACAAAATTCTAAGTCTGTGGGGTTGTTGGTGAGCAGCGGTGATACTAAAGTCGGTGTGGAGGCTCTGAAATGGTGATTGCTCCTGTGCTACTTGCCACCTGGTGGATGTGCGGGGACCTTTCTCCAGAGTGAGTCCACTGAAATGTGCTGATGGTCTCTGTGGTGTTTCAGATGCTGCCATTTCAGTGTACCCTCCAAGAGTTGTTGCAGGTTTCCTATGATCTGAGTTCATCATGGGTGCACTGCCTTAAGAGGTAGCAGAGCTGAAGGACCTGTGACGACTGTGATTGTGAAGCTAAGGGCTGTTCCACTGATTTGGGGGCCAGCTGCCTAGGAGGAAAGAGCAGGGACTAGATTCATAAAAAGTTGTAACAGTAACGCAAAACTTTGCATTGTGCTTTGTGATTGCCCAGGTGTTAAAAAATGCTATTCATAGATGGATAGTGTACCATGCTAGCCAACTGTGAATAGGGCTAGGTAGAGTCAGCAGTAACCCCATTACTGCTGTCTCTAACCCCACTAACACACCCCCGACCTGCATCTTGGGAATGGCCCTGCAATGATAGCACAGGGTATGCTATTTGGTATTCATAAAAGCAGCCATGCAAATGGAGCCCATTAGCACGCGATGGCACTAGATGGCCATTTGCATGCCCACTATGGCCCCTATTTACATGGGCCACAATGAAGTGTAGTGTGCCCCCCAATCGATCGCTGGCCATTATGAAATTATTTGTTTCCTGGTGATAGTGGTCCCTCCCATTAGCAATCACCGCCTGGTAGGATATAATTAGTGTCCCTGGTAGTAGTGGTCCCATCTCCCCTGATTGCCAGCTGATTATGATATTAATTGTGTCCCTGGCATCTAGTGGATCCCCCCCCCATGATCTCTGTTCACCAGCCTGAGTAAAATTAAAAAAGTTTCCTGGTAGCTACCAGTCCACCCTGCTGCCCAATCCCATGCCCGATATATAAATATATATTTCATGGTGACTAATGGTCTCTCCCCCAGCCTGATCCCTCACCCAATATATAAATATGTTTTCTCTGGTGGTTAGCGGTCCCTCACCCCATCCGATTCCCTCACCTGATATATAAATATTTATTCCCTGGTGGCTAGCAGTCCCTCACCCTGCTTGATCCCGCACCCAATATATAAATATATTTTCCTGGTGTCCAGTGTATTCCCCATCCTGATCCCTGTGTAGGACAGTGATACATTTCCCTGGTGGTTCTAGTGGACCCCTCTCTCTAACATCAGTCTCCTGTGTAGTGAAATAAACCTTTCCCTGGTGGTCTAGTGAACCCCCATCCTCCCACTCTGGTGGTGGTGACCCACCACCCCTCCCCATCCAGACCAGAGCCAGCGACCAGCACAACCCTCTCTCTCCACCACAGCTGGCTGCCAACTGAGCTGTCACTGAGTGCATACTGTATACAGTTTGTGCTCATTTATTGACAGCTCAGAGTGTGCTGTCAGTCAGTGAGCATGTACTGTATACAGTGTGCATGTGCTCAGTGACATCTCAGTTGGCGGCCAGCCGTGATGGAGAGAGGAGGGCTGTGCTGGTTGCTGGCTTGGGTTTGGGAAGGGGGGGAGTGGGATGGTGGGCCATTACCTGTCAGGGTGGATGGGTCAGCTAGACCACCAGGGACAATTTTACTTTCACTACACGGGGGATTGAGGATAGGAAGGGGGTCTGGTAGACCACCAGAAATGTTTCACTGTCCCATACAGGGATCAGGATGGAGGGTACTCAGGACACCAGGAAAATACATTTATAGATCAGGTGGGTGATTGGGTGGGGAGGGACCACTGGACCCCGGGGAAAATATATTTCTTTTTTTTTTTCATAGTATGTTTTTTTCCCTGCTGGCACCCCTAGCCCCGTGAGTGGGTTTACCCTGGGTTCGGCGACCCGTACCCTCACCCTGGGATGCCCCCCCCGAGTGGGGCCGCTGAGGCGGAACTGAAGGTGGCTGGAGGGTCAGGGACTGAGCCCCAGCTCATACACGGGGGCCGGCAGATTTTTTGCAAGTGGAATCCCCTTAGAGCTGGGAGCGTGCAATGATGCTAATGCCAAGGCAATCGTCCGCCCCAGCTCCACCCACATTTTGGCACGGCGCTGTGTTCCCCAGCCTCTGCCAGGGGGTGAGAGATGCCGGAACCAGCTCCCTTGCCCTCCCAGAAGAAGGAGACCAGTCCTCCGAATGCTCAATCCATCTCCTTCCCTGCCGACCCCCGGCGGCCCATGTCCATGCCCGAACATGGGTTGCCAGCATGGCGTGAGGTGTGGCATCCAGTGCCTCAACCCTCAGCACCACTGGGCCAGCTCCCCTGGGGAAAATGTATTTCTGTATCAGACAAGGGATCAGGTGGGGTGAGAGACCGAAAGCCACCAGGAAAACTTTTTTATTTTACTCCAGCTGGTGATCGGAGGTCATGGAGGGGGACTACTGCCACATGGGACTATTATTTATTTGGTCTCAGGTTGGCGATTGGCTGGGAAGGGGGCCACCACAGTACCTCTGCCAAATGCTAGGGTTACAGTGGATTAAAGCAAAGTCTCAGTCAACAGTATTTGCTTCATGGCAGGACGGGCCCAAAAGGCCCCTGCACAGAGAAAATACTTTGTGAATCAGACAGTACCGATATTCAAGTCTCCACTCCCTTATTTGCACTGCGGTCCCCTCCATACTTTACCCTAGTACAATCTTGGCTTCTGCGTGCAAACCGGGCTTTTGTGAATGCTGACTAGGTGCAAAACCCGATCCTGTGTTTAAGATTCACCACATTTGCTGTAGCCTCATTCAGGAATTGCTTAATTGCTGGTAAGTTGGTAAGGAAAAGTTTTTATCTGAAAAATCTTTCATCCTGGAGTGGGTTGCAGCTCCCACTATATTACAGGTTTGCACTCCTTAATAGGCACCAAAATTACCAAAGTTTTGTAGGACTACATGGGATGTAGCACATTATCATTTGCTAGCTAACAACAAGTAGAACAGGACTGAATGACTATGGATAGAATATATATCGCTGGTAGACCATGAATTCTGATGGATAAGGTACCAAACTATGCCCAGTCTATTCATATCCTGGTGTCCGGTGCCTAGCCCTGCTGCCAGTACCCCCTCCTGCCTACCATGTGGTAAACATTTTGTTGTACAATAGAAATTCTCAACCCTTGCTGAAATCCCACCAAAAAAAAAAACAATGACAAAAAAAATGCCACCCATACATAATCCACTGAGGTCCACGATAAGCTCTAATTGCAGCACCATGTAATCGATCCAAGTCCAGTGAAGAAGAACCTCTCCCCCAAACCAGAGAAGACAAGGGGGGAGCAAGGTCAGCACCCAGGGTGGGGGCTGACCAAACGAGCAGACACGAAAGACCGTTAGGCCTATTCTGCTGGCATTTTAGTATGTTAGTAAAAAAAAACAGTGGAAAAAATAGGCCACCAAAAATAATACAACAGGCTTATTGAAGGACTACAACGACAGCTCTCTTGAAGTGATCAAAATGCCATATAGAAGTATTTGGTAATGATGATGCCATAGAAAGACAGAAACAGAGTTTGCCGGCAGATAAGAACTGCTTGGTCCACCTTGTCTGCCCTTTTTTCCTTGCCTCGGTATTACCACAGCTCCACTTGATTTCTGGTCCATTATCCTACCCCTTTTCTTATAATATTCTCCTGTGCCCATCCCATGCATTCTTAGAACCCCACCAGTGATCTTTTCACCCCACCACCTCCACTAGAAGGCTGTTCCAGAAATGCACCACTCTTTCTGTGAAGAATACTTCCTCTCATCTGTCCTAAATTTACCACCATTCAGCTTCACATTGTGTCTCCTTGTTCTTATTACTTGGTATTACTTGGTATGAAAGAACAGAAGAAGACCAGAGCCCATCAAGACTGTTCCCCACACTATGTGGGACGTTATTTATCTATTATCCCTCAACCAAACATCTCATTTGTTTTTAAAGACAGTGGCACTAGTTGCCTCTACACAATTCTTGTGGCAGGTGTTCCATACAGTGGATACTCTTATTGGAAAAAGTTTCCCTTTGCTGGTTTTATAAGTTTTACTTCAGCTGTTTTATTATGCAGTCTCGGAACATGTCTCCTTTTGAAGAGTGTTAGACCACATTTTTCCATTAGATCTGGTGAATTTATTAAATTAAAAACCATAAGTATATCACCTCTTAATCTTCTAGTTTGAAGAGAGAAGAGACCAGTAGCTTTTAATCTGTTCTGATAATCCAAGTTTGTTAATCTTGGAATCATTTTAGTTACTCTCCTTTGAACCTGTTCAAGAATTGCTATGTCTATTTTTTGGTTTGGATTCTTGAGCACCTTTTTTTCTGAAAAATACTTCCCTCCTGTAGTTTATGTCTATGAGGCATTTAATGGTCTCTATCGTATCCCCCCTTTTCCTCCTCTCTTCCAATGTGGGCATATTCCTGTCCTTAAATTTCTCCTCATGGGGCTTCTGATGTACAGTAGACCCTTCACCATTTTAGTTGCCCTCCTCTGGACTACCTCCACTTTGTCTGTGTCCTTCTGGTGATGTGGTTACTGGAACTGGACATAGTACTGCAGGTGGTGTCTTACTAGTGATCTATTCAGAGGCAACAACATCCCCCTCTTTCTTGTTCTTTTTTTTTTTTTGCTTTCTATTTATCCACCTATGGCCCCCAGACTCTCCTATCTCTCAGACCTCCAAGTCTCCACACCAGCTGTAGAGGAGTCTGCCCCTAGAGTGCGCAATCGTGCCCCTAATTTTGTCATTAATCCCCTGGATAACCTCCCAGGTGGGGCAAGGAAGGCCCCAGACTTGCCCTCCTTGTACATCAGTGGAGCGTGTGCACACAGCGGAGTCTGCCCTCACATTGCAGAGCAGGAGATCATCACCAGAACTGTCCAGGGGGATTTTCCATTGTTCTGGTCCCCCTTTAACATTGGCGTGCAATGAAGACCAACAAGCCCGATACACTCTGAGACTTGTGTCTGCTTCTGTCCTCTGCCAATGTCAACCCCTATGTTGTCCCCAACTGTGCTGGCATCTGAGAGGTCCCCAGGAGGTGGCGGTAAAGTGGTGAGGCTAACTCCCCCAAACCTTCCCGGAGAAGGAGAGCAAGCCGTTGGACGCTCAATCCTTCTCCTCCCTGGCCAACTCCCGCCGACCCAAGTCCATTCTCGAACCCGGCTCACTGACGTGGAGCGAGGTGTGGCATCCAGTGCCTCAACTCTCAGGGCCACCAGGCTGGTACCCCCCTCTTTCTGCTGGTAATGTCCCTCCCTGTGCATCACAGCATTCTACTGGCCCTGCTAACTGCTTTTGTGCACTGCCTGGTCACCTTCTAAGTCATCATCAGTACCACTCCACTCATTTTGTATTCTGCCTCTGGCTTTCTGTGCCCCAAGTCTATTATTTTGCACTTTTTCAAACTGAGACCCTGCTGCCATAACCTTAATCACTTCTGAAATTTTCTCAGGTCACTGCTCATCCTTTCCGCCACTCCCAGTGTCCATCCTATTGTAGATTTTGATGTCTTCTGCAAAGAGACAGACCTTCCTTTCCAGCTCCTCTGCAATATCACTTGTAAAGTCATTAGAAGACCTGTCCCAGCACTGATTCCTTAGGCACCCCACTGGTCACCCTCCCTTCCTTGGAGCGAACTCCATTTACCACCACACTCTGATGCCTATCCTCTAACCAATTTCTTATCCAGTTAACCATCTTTGGACACACCTCTGAGATACCCAGTTTGCTTAGGAGTCTTGTATGCAGACTGGTGTTGAAAGCCTTACTGAAATCTATGTAGACTACATCCACCTCTCCCCGATCTAGTTCCTTAGTCACTCAGTAAAGAAATTCATCTGATTCATTTTGACATGACCCTGTTCCCCATGAATCCACGCTGCCTCAGGTCCTGTAATCCACTGGATTCAAGATATTCCACAATCCTTTTCTTCAGCAGTGATTCCATTAAATTTCCCACCTCTGATAGGCCTATAATCGCTAGCCTTTTCCCTGCTACCACTTTTGTGTAGTGGGACTAAATCCACCCTCCTCCAGTGCTCCAGAACCACTCCTGTTTCCAATGAGCTGTTAAAAAGGACTGACAGAGATGTAGCCAGTACCTCTGTGAGCTCCCTCAGTACTCATGGATGCACCCTGTCATGCACCATCACTTTGTCCACTTTCAGATTAATAAGTCCCTTCAGGACTCTCTCCTCCAAGAACAGACTAGTGCCCAACCCCCAATGCTCCAATTACTTTTTTGTTGCCTCTCCTCTTCTCCTTCCTTTTTGAACATTGAACAAAAGTATCTGTTCAGTATATCTGCCTTTTCCTGGTCCCCCTCTGCATAGTCACCCTCTTCCCTTTTTAACCTTGCCATCCCCCCCATCTTCTTTTCACTTACATACCTGAAAAACATCTTGTCCTCTTTCATTACTGCCTGGGCTATTCTCTCTTCCATTTGCACCTCTGTGCTTCTCATTGACCACCCTGCTTTCTTCTGTTTCCCCGGTACAGTTCTCCATCTTCAATCCTCATCCTTCTCCCTCTCTGTCGCCTTACACCTTCTGAATGCTACGCTCTTAGTTTTTATCTTTTTCACCTCCTCTTTTGAGAACCATAACAGTCATTTTGCTCAAGCTTTTGCTCACTTGCTTGATGCAGAGGTTTCGTTGTACTCAAGTAAGCCTTTTTAGGGTTGCAGTGGGCGGAGCCCTGCAGACCTCTTGCTGTGAGAAAAGCACTCCCACATTCATTGCAAATGAACAACATGAAGGGTTGGAGCAGAAGAAACCTTCAGTCTGGACTTAATCACTGAGGACTTCCCTGCAGTTCATGTTGAATCAGAAAGGAAGCACTACTGACACGATTCCATCTGTACCAGGTGTGTACTGTGATTTAAAACAAGAAAGAAAGAGATGATTTAAGGAACAATCCACCTTTTGCCCCATTATTAGCAATGCTAATGCTGCTTTTGAAAAAAACTGTAATGCAGCAGGTAGAAAAACTTTTAAATGCTGAGACTAAACCTAGACATTATAATTTAATGGCAGAAAAGCAGGCACTAACTGGACTCATGGATAATAAAGAACTTATCTTTAAACCCGCCAATAATGGTAGAAATATTGTCATAATGGATCGAGTCAAACATATTGAAATAGTACATGACTTACTGAACAATATTGATAATGATAAAAAAGTTGAGTTGCAATCCAATGTGTGAATTTAATAAGGAACTGCATGGTATTCTCAACACAGCAGTCTCAGTAGGTACAATTACAGAAAATGAATTTTGTTTTATTTGGAAACCAAACCCTGTCACTCACGTTTTTTATGCATTACACAAAATTCATAAAAACATGATTAACCCACCCAGATGTCTGATAGTTTCGAGCAATGGGTCAAATTCAGAGAATTTGTGTCAGTTTCTTGATTTTTTTTCTTACAAGATTGTGTAAAAGATTCACCAGGATATCTTAAAGATACCACTGACACCTTCAATAGAGTCAAGAAAATAATTTGGGAGAACAATATGTATTGGGTTGGTGCTGACATAGAGTCATTGTACACATCCATAATACATTAACAGGAGCATAAAAGCATACAGATTTGTCCTTGAAAATTCTGCTAATCATATGAATATTCAATAGATTTCATTTTAATAGCTCTTGACTTTGTTCTCAGACATCATATGTTTGAGTTTGAGGATTTTACCTGCAGCAAGGGAAGAACTGCTATGGGGGCTTATATGGCCCCAGTTATGTCTAAATTGTTTTTGGGGTGGTGGGAGCGCACCATTGTAAATAACCCAGAGTTCAACCCTTTCTTTAAATACATTCATAATTGAAACAGGTACATAGATGATTGCCTGTGTATCTGGCAAGGGGAAGTTGAAGCCATACATGATTTTGTGGCATGGTTGAACAAAAACAATCTGAATCTAAGGTTTACATATAACAGTGATAAAAGAAAATTACATTTTCTGGATTTAGAACTGTATGGTGACGTGGGACAGGATGTCTTTACAAAAAATTACAGAAAAGAGACCACAACCAGTTAAGTCCCGAGGGCTGAAAGTGAACCCCCTCCCCCCCAAAAAATGAAGGACTCCATTCCCTGTGGGTAAATGTTCAGAGTTAGACAAAACTGTTCAAAGGATGATGACTTTAACTCGCAGGTTGTAGAGCTAGAAATGAGGTTTTTGGACAGAGGTTGTAGCAGGGAACTACTTGAAGATACTAAAAACAAAGTGAGAGCACTTGATAGAGACAGTCTTCTTAACTATAAAACCATAGAGCCCCAAAATGCTGGGCCAGTGGCCCTCATTACAGAATTCCATCACCTTGCGGGCAATATAAGGAATATAGTACATAGTAATTGGAAGATATTATTAATTATACAATGGCAGGAACATTTCCTGGACTCTGATTGGTCAATGTGTGCCTGAGACAGTGGTTATTACACAATAACATCACTGTATTGATTTTTGGATGATCCTGATGATCCTTAGGAGCCACTTTTTTTTCAGAAACAAAGATACACTGCCTCACTAAAAATCTACTAAAAACATTTTTATTTTTTGCTTTCTATAACATCGAGCCATTGTATAATTGCATTAAGCCACTCCAAGGTGTGTGTTATCGTGTAATAATGTCACTCCTGGGGTGGTGGAAGCACTTGGCTTCACCTCGTGCTTGAACCCACCCCAGGAGTGATGTAGTTCACGATAACACCTGTAGTACTATAATAACAAAGTGACACTTCAGTGGGCATGGCTGTGGGAGTAATGCCAGGGTTACCTTTATGGGGCCCCAATCTGTGGATAAATTGGTCCACAGCAGACTTGCAAAAAAACAAGTAGAATCAGCTCTGGAATTGGTTGCAGAGGTCAAACATTTTTTATAAATGTCACCTCTGTATAAGTTGTAACCACGCTGTCCCAGGAATACCTTTATGGAATGAAAACTGTCTCCATCAAGGATTGCATCACCTGTGATACTATGTTATGATTTATACTGTATGTTGTGAGTCCCTGCAAAAAAATATATGTAGGATGTACAGATAAGTCTTTGAAAAAGATTGCATGAGCATGTATACTCTATTATTAGTCAAAACAAGTTACCCTGGCAGTGCCCATTTTTAAATTTCATAACTCTGATGCTTCAGTGTTAAAATGTATGGGTTTGGAACATGTGCCCCCTCTAGCAAAGGGAGGCTGTAGGACTGAGAGGGTGTTACAAAGGAGTCATACTAGGTATACACAATTAACAGTGTGAAACCATGGGACTTCACAATGAATGGGATATTAAGCCATTCATCAAAAAATTCCAGAAAATGAATAAGGCACTTGTATTTTACTTGGGTCTTTGGAAAGATTAGTATGGATGCAATGTCTGTTAGAATGTATGCTGTTGAACTAAAAAGAACTTGGTATTAGTTAACCTCTCCACCACTGGTAGTAATTCATGCCCCCAAACTGTTCCTCTTAAAAAGTAAATTGTGAGTAATAAAAAAGTTGTCATTAACATAAAGAATATATTGGGAACCTTTCAGGGTTCTCTGTCTATGATGTATTTAATATAGTTTGAATTTTGATTGTATTTAACCCCTTTTTTTATTATTTTACTTTACATTTTTCCCTCCCCCCCAATCCATCTCTTTATCATCCCCATTTTCCTTTCCCTTCATAGTTTTTGGGAGGTATTAATTTAGATATTTGAAACATAAAGTTAATCCATATATACATGACTTTGAAAAATGTAAGACATGGAAAATATAGAAGAATTATTTAGATTAATTTATAATATTAAAATATGTTTTTGTTCCCCTCCTCCCCTTGTTTACAGGAGCTAAGCTGACTGGCACTCCAGGGACGCAGATATTTGAAGCAGACTTTTTGCCTCCAATGTGTCTTAACAATTCACAAAGTCACCTCTGGTTTCATGTTTCTTTACTTTATTTTCTTTGTCTCGTCACTCCAAAATAAGACATCAGCCTTGTACTTTCAAGTCAGTGCAAATAAACGCATGACAATTTTAATAAAATATGTACTACCTGCAATAGGTTTGGAGAACAAATATGCTAAATTAAAGTCATTTTACTGTGTATAATTTAGATGTGTTTGTTATACACATAGTAGTTGGTCATATGGCTTTAAGAAATTATATCACAAATGTTTGATTGTTTTACACACCAAGTGACTGTTGTTATCAAGTTAATTATTCTCACATAAAATATAAAACGTTTCACTGCTGATGTTACCACACCCCCTGACGGAGGGTTAGTTTGACCCAAAGCACCGGGGCAAGTAGTGGTCTCCATTACGTTTACTGGTCACATACTTTTTTGAATGGAACTAAATCAGTGAAGTGAAATATTAGAGTTGTGGTTGTTCTTGATTTTTGAGTGCGCTCCAGTATGGAACAGCTTCTGTGAGAAAAGCACTCCGCATTCACTGCAGCGACAACATGATGAGTGACAAAAGTTCCTCCAGCGTCTGGAACATTCAGCTCGCACTTATTTTTTATGTGTTTTTAGTTTCCAGTGGTCTGTGACCTCTAAAATACATAACCCTCCACCCGACCCTCTCTCTCAGCACCTACCAGCCCACACCCCCTTCCCCCAGAAACATAATGGTGACACTGCAGTGCCCAATCCCCCAGTGTCTCGCTCACAACTGCTCTCACTGCCCCATCCACCCTCATCCACTACTGCATGTTCACGGTACTTTTTGCTCTTTTTTTATATTTAGTTTACTCCGCACACCTGACACTCCCTCTCAGCAGCCCCTCCCAAAAAAAGGTAACAGTGGCACTAGGGGGTGCCCTGTGCCCCAGTGCAGGAATCAGTGTTTGTTTCTTTTTCTTTTCTGTAAAAAAAAAAAAAAGGCGCATCAATGTCTTTTTCGCTGTTACACTGCCCCCCACCGACCATCCCACTCAGTGCTCACTACTCCATCCCCCCAAGCCTTTACTAACCAATCAGGGGTCCAAACGCCATAATCCTCTCTGGACAGCAAACATGTCTTCACTCTTCAAAGCAAAGCTGCGAACTGAACAAACAGGTATGCAGTTTAATGCTATTTCCAGTGAAGTTTTGAACACAGTGGCATAACTTGGGCATTTTGCATATTTTTGGCCAGATCTGCAACATGCCTTATTTGGGACATTACCTCTTGAACAATTGCACTGTCATTAGGGAGATCTGTTCCTAAAGCTGATTTCTTGGTTTCTCAGCGAAATCACCTTTCAGGCAGGAGTTGAACATTTTTACGCTCTTGTTCATGAGGTGGCGTCATAAAAAGGCTATACTGAAATTTGATGTAAAATATAAAAATAATAAAATTATAGGCCTACACTGAATTTTGCGCACTGCAGGCTTAACTTTGGTAACACAATATTTTTCCCCAAATTTGCAACATAGCCTTATGTTTATAGCACCTCATGAATGTAACAGCTGTAATTTTCCAAATCCTGCCCAAAATGTGTTTCTGCATCCTGAAAGTTAATTTCACAGATCTGCTCATAATCATCTTTAGGCCAGGAGTTAAATATTATCTCTACGCTTCTTCATGAGGCAGTGTCATAACATGGCTATGTTGAGAATTTGGTGTAAAAATGATATAAAACAAACTATCAATATTTTTACCCCAAATTCCTCAGCTGCCGCCCTATCGGCTCTGGCCAGAGTTTATCTTTACCCACTGTTCCTCCACCCTACCCAGGTCAAGCCTGAGGCATTCAACCATCTTTATCAAATCTGCCTCCTGAAGTCCAGGACCCTCACCCTTGTGTGATTCAATTTTGCAGCTGTCCTTATATTGAACCACACTGCATGGTGTTCGCTGCCCCCCAGGTTGCCCCACACCTTGAGGTCTGCAACAGTGTCCCTGTTAGTGAGTACCAGGTCCAGCAGTGACCCATTACAAGTGGGCTCCCTGACTTGTTGCCTGGGGACCCCCTTCCCTTGCAGGAAATCAGGATGTCCCTGCTCATAGCTGAAGCTGCAACTGGTAGGCTCTAATCTATATCTGGCAGATTAGGGTCCCCACCAGCAGGACCTTCCTTTTCTGCCATTTTGCCAGTGGCTTCCCCAATACCTTTGTAACTCCTCCCCTGTGCTGGAGTCTGTAGATCATGCTAGTATGAATAGTGGCTCCATTCTCCATTTCTGGGGTGACCCACAGTACCTCACCCCCCATATTCCCGCATCTCTGTCACTTTTATGGTTTTCCTCATACAGCACCACACCTCTCTTTTATTCCCATCAGTTTGTTCTAAACAGAGTATAGACTGGTATAACCATGTTCAAGTCATGGCTTTCAGTGTGTTATGACTCGGTAATGACGACAATATCCAGGTCAGCCTCTGCCATGATGGCCTCTAGTTCCAGAATCGTATTTCCTTCACTTCTAGCATTTCCACTCATGGCCTTCCAGATTTTGCTAGCACTCTGCTTGTTATCCCCTTTCTTTTTTTTCCCCCAATTGTTTAATCAGGAGAGACACACATAGCTGAAAGCTTGTTTACAGAGTGCGACCTGGGAGCACAGGGAAGTTAAGTGACTTGCTCGGGTCACACAGTATGCAAGTGGGGCTGTGAGATTCAAACCAGGTCTCAGATTTGCAGCTCAGAGCCTTAAACCACTATATGCTATACTGCCTCCCCTTTATTCTTAATGCTCCTGTTCCATCCCCCTTTGTCTATCACCCTGCTTCCTTCCTTACTTTGCTCCCTCAGGGTTCATCTCCTCTCTTGTTATCCTTATGTCTGGTTTTAGCCTGTGGAGGGCAGTTTTGCATCCCTGATTTATTCCTAGCCCCTCTTGGCTAGGATTTAAATACTCAAAGTAACATTTAAACTATTCTACCACTACAGTTCCCTCCCAGATGGATGCAGGCCATCACCACTGCTGCAAAGCTTTTATCATTCCAGGTGGATCCCTAGTCCACATGGCTAGCTGAACCCCTCCCTCTGTAGGCTCCTGGTATGGGATCCTTCTGCTCCCCCCTATTGTAGACAGGCAACACCTCAGAAATCAACTGAGCATGCTACCTGTCTAAAACCACTCCCCAGTTCCTGGGAAGAGATCCCTTCACCAGTCTCAGCCTTGTCCTACCCAGGTCATTGGTTCCCCAGGCAGACAATGACTTCCAGCTCCTCCTTCCAGCCTGCTGCTGATCCCATAGGATCTGTCCAAATCCTTTTGGGCCATGGTGCCACATTGCACCTGAACTCCTCTCCCACCTCCCTTCCCTATTCCCCAAATCTCCCCTGACATTTGCGTCCCCCACCAGAAGTTCTTCCTTCTCCTCCCTCTGGGGTCCCTCCCATGCCTTGGGGTCTCACTATGGAGGACCCCCACATCTTCTCTGGTCAGCTACCACAGGTGCCTCCTCCTGGTAGTCCTGACCCACTAGAGCAGTGTAATAATTCTGTAATTGTACCGGTTGAGGAATGTGCCTGCACCCCACAACTAACATTCAAACCCACCACCAGCATGAATTTTTAGCCCATCATAGTTCAGCGGTTCCTTCTCCTTGGCATCCCCTGAGGTAATGGTGACAGACTTGTTGGTCCCAGGTAGGGAGAGAGGTCCTCTGAATCTTAGCCAACTCAGCTTGTAGTCTAGTGATCTTCCTCCAATCAGGAGAGGTGTGTGCAGACATAGCAGCAGTGCAGTCTCCAGAAGGTGTCTCTGAAAACTGCGCCCGCAGCCACTGCCTACTACCCAGTATTTCCAATTCCCTACCTCTCCTTGTGTTACTAGAAATGCTCTTGTAGCTTTTCCCTTGATAAGTGTTTCTAGTTTTCCCCTTATGTTGCTTGTTAAACCCCTTTGTGCACACATTCTAGATAGGGTGTTGCTTCTATTTCCAGTTTTGGCCTACCTTTTGCTTTTAACCATCCCTTTTGTACTTTTATATTTGCCATGTGTATGCATAATGAACATTTTGTTATGAAAGTGGGTTTGAGAGGTCTACGACTGTCAGTCCAATGCAGAGCAGTCTGCAAGGGGCTTGTCAGTGTCACACCAATCATAAGCTAGGCTGATCATGACAGTGTTCTGGCTTGCTGGGCAGAAACTTTGTGTACTGCAGTTCAAAGAAGAGAGTTTAGCCAATCATAGGGTGGCAATTTCTTTTGATCTACATAATGCTGCCCAGCAAGCACAGCTGATCATACATAATCAGCCTGCTGTGGTCCCTCTTGCCCAAACATAATCCCCGGTGCCAGATGCAACCCCTCGCCCTCCATTTTCATTGTATGATACTGGAAACACTCCTAGTGCTTTTACCAAAATGAAGAGAAAATTATCCATGTCTGATATTCTGGTGCAGGGGTGCCCTATCCCCATGCCAGCTGCTACGCTCCACCCGCCCATTTTAGTCTGCAACATCAGAGATAAGTGCCACCAAACATAACATAGACACTGGAGGTACCTAATCTCCAGTGTTGGTACCTGAAATAAAAAACCATCCCTCATAGAATTTTTTCCTGAAATACATCCTGTAAAAAGAAACTGTCCTCGATGTCTGCTGCTGGCTCTGCCATTGCTGTCCACCCTCAAACCTCCACTCCAGCACACACATACCCACACCCTCTAAGCCCATCGCCCTACCATGGGGCCAATGCCATAATCCTCTCTGGGCTGGCGACACATCTTTCCTCTTCAATGCTGGTCCATGAACTGGAGGAAATCAGGTGTGCAGTTCAATGTATTTCAATGAAGTTTAAACTTGTTTTCATAACTTGGTCATTTTGAATATTTTTGTCCCAAATTTTCAAAATGCCTTTTTGGAACCCACCTCACTGAACATTGCAATAAAAATTAGGCAAATATAGCCCAAAGGTGATTTCACAGGTGCTGCACAAAATTACCTTTCGGGCAGGAGTTAAATTTTCTCTGCACTTGTTTATAGGGTTGCCACCTGTCAGGTTTTTACCTGGTGATCAGGTTTTCAGGGCCCCTATCAGGTAATCTGGTTTTGCTCTGTGCTGGTCAGGTTTTCAGCCATTTTGAGTGCTCACATACTTTTGAAACATATTTTGTCACATCATTCATTGTTTCAGCTACATGTCCAGATTACAAACAATTTATATTTATCAATGTAGCCTTTTTGTTTGTGAATGCAGTCATCCTGGGAGGTGCAAAGTATGGCCATTAACACCATTAGCACTTACTTAACCTAATCTTTCCACTGCATCTTAAAAGTGGCATAGCAAGCACAGCTGCCCCACCCTTTAACAGTAACAGAGCCAGTTGTCCTCCACTTTCATTTTGCTGGTAAACATTTTCATCTCTAACAGAATTTAGGCATTTTTAAATGTTTTAAATTATTTGTTTCCTCAAGAAATAAGTATGGTCACTTCTTTGGCTTTGAAATAGTACTGTGGACAAGAACAGAAAATGGAGCCAGAAAAAGATATAAAGTATGTATACTGTTGTATACTATTTACAGTATTTCCCTTGTCTCACAACAGTCACTAAGGATCTAACATTCATACATGATTTCATTTAAGTTTACATAGTGACACACAGGTTTCTTAAAAGACTTTTGCCCTTTGGGCGCCCTGACCATTGGCCAACTGGAGATGGCTGTTTTGCCAGCTACCATTTCAGCTCTTCACAGCCCTGTTTGCTGGTGAGCAAACACTGAGGGGTATGTTAGACTCAGCCATTGCTTGACAAAACATCCCAGCCTTTGGCTTTCTGTGGTCAGGGATCGCGGAGGGCTGTAGCCGCCTACTTCGACAATGTGAGACCCAGAAACAACAGTGCCATTATACTTAATTCACCCTTATCACCCAAACACAATATCCTTGCCCGGCCATGTGCTTTAACAAAGTTCACATTGGTTTGAAACCGATGAGAAACATACTTAAAATATCTCTTTTCCATAGTACTAGGTACAGAAACTGTTCCCCAAGCGCCGGGGGTCAACACATTCATTTTCAGGCTGAGTAATGTCAAACCAGTTTAACTTACCTCTTGCCCACCAAAGTCAGATAGCGTTGTAACACAGCAGAGTACATTTTGCTTTGTCTAGTTGATAAACCGTCCGGACAGTATAGTCTCATGTCAGTGTCCAAACCGTTAGTTGCAACTGTTCTCATATCCCGATCAGGGTAATTAGTTTTAATGTGATCCATCTGTTGCTGAGTACCAAATACATTTTCAAAATCTATTATTGTAACGGCCTGTGATCAAAGGGATGGCACCCTAGCAGCGTCCTATAAAGCCACCAGTCTGATTAACTATTTTTCCTTTTAGGTTATTTGTTTATAGCCAAAGTTTAATTCTCATTTTTTCAGTACACCTAACTGCTTTGCTGACAGTGGAATATTCTCTGAGAGTTTAAGCTATCTCAATATAGCTGATATCAGATCATCAGAGGCTGAACATAAAACAGCTTTAAGCCTCAAGGACTTTACTAGTAACTTAAAACAGAAGATTTCTGCAGTCTTTTGACATAACACAATACAGTATCAATATTTTTAGAAGCAGAATGTGTTTTCATGACATATGCACAGGCAGTGAGAAACACCCCACGCAGTCTATATTCGTCTGGTGTATTGGATCTTAAATCAACCAGTAAATAACAGCAGGCTTTCTTGTGGCATCTTCAAAAAGCTTTAGAAAATTTTGTCTGACCCAGGACCATTTGTTAGCTAGTGTTGATCTGAGCTTGTCTCTGGGGTTTTAAACAGAATCATGTATTTGGCATTTAGTGTGATGGTCCTGCTTTTTACCTTGACAGAACACATTCCGGACAATTAAAATATTGTCAATTGTTTACATACTGTACTTGGCAAACCCATATTCACTTCACCATTTTGACAGGCAGAGTCCATCAAATCTCTATCAACATTTACCTTTCAGGGGTAAGAGACTGTCGCCAGTGACACCGGTAGCCTCCACAAATTTAATCTGAGAACCTTAACAGCACCATTATAAAGGTTCAACGCCGGAGAACCAACAATATTTCAGGCTTGTGTGATAAAAGGGCATCAGCATGTTCAACAACCGTTTTATAAAGCTCTTCCCACATGGAGGACCAGCCAACGACAAGTAAAGGGATGCAACCTGATATCCATTTTTCACATCAGTATCCGTGAAGTGTTTTAAAATTGTCTTGTAAAACTAAGCTTGTCACAAACTACTCTCTGTGTCTTGGAGCAAAGCTGCTTCAGGACCACCACTTTGACCCTAACAATGCTGGGTTGACTCACGGTAATTTCTTTGAGATTCAGACCATGATAGTCAAAGACAGGTCATGCGACTTCAAATTAATGTTTGACGTTACAGTAAGGGTAAACCTTTCACTAAGAACAACCTCACCACTGGACAGCCTGAACCATCGTTTGGGCCTGCAGAAACGAACTCTATATGTGTTCATCAGCAGGAACTGCTGGTCAGCTCCCTAAATAATCACCAGAGGAGACTGAAATCACCGGTCTGGACCAAAAATGACAGAGTCTGTGTCGTGGTAAAGGCACCATCCTGTAACCTATCTACAGGTTGTGAGTTCGAATCTCAAAAAGGCCGCTGTAAAACCACTATAAATATGTTGATATTATTGGAATTTGTGTAATGATAGCTGGTATATTCCAGCTTAAGCATGCTGTTTCATCATCGATGAAAAAAGATGACAGATATCGTGATCAGGAACGAAGACACATTGAAATAATTTCTGTGGGTCTGTTACTATGCTCGCTGTCGTACCAGTCTCAGCCAAATTTGCCCCAAAGAATTTAAAACAGTTGAACATCTGTCTTCTTGCAGGTTAACAGTTATGGCTAGGGGTCCAAATGTACATTTTCTCAAAACACTGTTGTATGTACCTGACTTTATCCTCTTCAGTTTGACCCATGAGGAAACCACAGACTCTTGCTTGCCTTTTAGATGCAGCTTGATGTAATCTGGCAAAAGCTCTGCATGACCTTTAAATGCCAAACTCATAAATGTTAATGATTTTGCAGCCTTTCCAGTGCCAGGTTTAGTTCTACAGTACAGCAGGTACCCAAGTGACATAACTCATCATCATGTGCATGATTTGTTTGAAGTCAACTAAAGCATGCGACATAATGTAAACACAAGCTTTTACCAATCCTGATGGCCATGGAAGAAAGACCCTAGGGGTAAGACTTTTACTTTTACAAACCAAGAACTGGCGAGGTCATCAAAATTGCTGGCAAATGATGTCAGGATGACCGACTGAATAATGTTTGGTTTTGTTAACAAAAAGAGTAGAGGCTGAGTAAAATCATAATGTATTTTCTCATCAGGCTGCGGTTCAGTAGACAAATGGCATTATTCTCCAAACAAAGACTGCCTAGGTTGAAAGTGGCTGCGGAAGCTCAGTCCCTCAAAAATTATTCAAACCCTGATCCAGGTCAGCATTGCTTTCTATTCATGTTCCCAATACCTCTAACTGCAAACCCTGTCTTTTTAGAAATGAAATTTGTGCATGGTCCTTTTGAATAACTGTCCAACCAGTCCCTGTCATATGGTTTATCTTTCACATGTGATGTTGCAGCCATGAAAACAACCATTAAATTCAAATGCTGTAGTATTCCATTTATGACCGAACAGCCATCAAAAATCTGAACCCACCTAAATTCACCACCCTTAAGCGCATGCTGAATAGAAATGTTTTCAGATATGCACATAAACCACTGAATAGCAGGTGCAAGCAATCCCTCTCAATTGTCTGTGAAAGCTGTCTGGGGGAGAACAGCAACAGTGCACTCTTTCAAAACAGAAACCTGTACATAACCATGAAATTGAGGCCAGGGTGACGACTGGAAGGGTCTAAGGATATTTCATACTCCACTGTCATCGCTGACTGTTTAAAATCGCCTAGTCATCTCCAGTACTTCATTTCTCTGACAGGCTTTCAAGAATTTCAACATCTAACGACAATAGTGTGACCCTTTTCAGATAAATTCTATGTCTGTTAGCAGTACCATTGCAAAACTCTTGCTTTTCGCAGGCAACATATATTCAAACCATAAACTGAGCATCGAACGGGGCCTACATAATTTTCATTAGCTTGTTAAAAATGAAATAGCCCTTAGCAACTCATTCTCATCCAAGGCTGCGGGATTTTTGCTAGCTGAAAAAGAAAACAATGGCTGTCAATAAATCTGATGTGTAGGGATGTCACTGTGACACAAGTACTTTCCTCCTTGTGTGAAACAATTAATATCAATTTTCCTTGACTAGTCACTAATGATAAAATATCATAGCTTTGGCATTGGCTATAAATGTGTAGTCTCTAAATGGGGCATCAATAAAATGTCTACAAAATCTTATACCCAATCTTCACAATTCCCAGGACCTCTTCCATCTAACTGCTTAGCATACAAAAATTTGTATGTGCACCCCGCTTCTTGTGTGGCTTCAAATCAAACACTATATTTCTCAGTGCTTTCACATCTGGTGGTGAATGTAACACAGATGCTTGTCTGCTGTCATGAAAAGAACCACATCTGCTACACTGAATCAATTTACATGTATGAATCCGCTTGTAAAACAAAACATTGTTCCACGTTTCATGGATTTAAAGACCCTGTATCACCATCAGCTCTAGAAAATGTCTTTCTAGGCACGCTGAAGACCCACAAATCTTCTACATTTGTGACAGATACTGTGCAACTTCCTTTTGAGACAACAGTCGAAACAAACTTCGCACTGTTGTGCACAGATAGATTTCCCTATGGCTGTAGACACATCACAATATTCGTGAGGTACCGTATACCTATGAATTTTTTTACTAGTGATGCCAAAAAATGTTTTCATGTAATAATACAAACAAAGTTTTAGAAATCTTTCTGGACCTGTTGAAAATGTTCCAGTTTCCTTCATTATGATATAAATCTTAATTTTGACTCAAAGCGCTCAAACTGTGACATCACTAAGCGACAGACTGTAGTCTGACAAACCTAATAGCACAATATTTTATGTTCAACAACTGACTGTCACTCATATGTGGATTTAAGAGTGAGATAGACCACGAAACACAACCATTGTCTCTTGTTAAATCAATCAGGTATAAATCTCTTTTGTAAATCACCTATACAAGATGGGCACAATGTCAGTCTCCCCACCCCCGACCCCTGGTGGTTTCTGATGGTCGTTATCACAGAGTATAAGGAACGGCAATTCCAGTATTGCTCAGCAACATATCAACTATCTGATCTAAGAGGTTGCAACATTTAGTTCATTGGACTTGTTTTCTTGAGAACAAGGTGATTCAAAGAAGCAGCATTTAATTCACCTGTATAAAATCCCACATTGTGTTTTCTCTTCACACTGTTAACAAACTTAGCCTGGTGCATTGCAGCAATACCTCTGTAAAAGATTTTATTTTATCTAGTTATAAACTTATATCTTGATGAAACTTGTAGCATTAAATTTTTAAACTGCTCATATTCCTGTACAGCTTCTAACACACTGTAGGGGTGCCCTGTTAGCCTGATCATCATCATCACTGGTTTTCTAATTCAGACTGCAACCATTTGTAGCATTTTGTAACAACTATGCTGTATCTTCCTGGCATGTTTTACTTTTTCTGATCAACTTTTTCTTATTGTTTATTTTACCCAGATTTTTCTTTTGACCCCATTGTTATTTTTTCATTTGCTAGTGATGCAACCCTTTGTACTCAGCCGAGGAGCTTCAGCCACTGTATTTTGTTCTTTGTTTTGGCAACTTTTTTCTCAGCCCCTGTACTTTTCATATGAGGCTACACTAAACATCATTTTCATTTCCCTGATTGAGAATTTCAAACATGAACAAAACCAAACACACTGTTCAGTACAGTAGCTGAACTTTAAAAGCTCAATTTAAGCAGCTGATGATCAATCCTCACTAGACAATCTGCCTCAATCAACAAGGCACAAACAAACAATCAATTGTTTTAAAAAATATAGGCTTTCCCATTGATCATGTAATGTCACTTTCTTGAAACCTTTGGGCAAAAACTCTTGCGCTGCTCTAAATGGCTGTACAATATTTATTACATTTGGTTCATTTACAACGCAGAGACTCTTGAACCACTGCCGCCCAGATGGCTGTAATGGTTTACGCACACGGTTCATTACAGCTGCAGAGACTCTGAAACACTGCTCGGAGATGGCTGTATATCTGTCGGTTATGCTATATGATTCTGGTCACCGACACCAGTTGAAATTCTGCCATGCCTTGAAAAACATCACATTCATATAACGTTCTTTCCTCTCACACCTGTAGGGTTTGTCTGTTGTTTAAAGCAGAAAATAAACCCCTGTCACTACTTCAGTATTTTAAACTTTTATAAGAAACAGTTAAACCTAACCTGCAGCTTCTATTTCTAGATAAAAATACACATTCTGTAGATAATCACAGGGATTAGCCAACCTCACCCTCAGGGTTTCTCTATGAATCTATTTAAAACAGAAAAAGACCTGTCACTACTTTGGTATTTTAAAACTTATAAGACAACATTTAAAATAAAACCTGCAGTTTACTATTTCTAGATAAAAACACACCCCAGCAGTAAATGGGGATTAGCCAGCCTCACCCTCCAGGTTTCTCTGGATCTATTAAAAACAAACAAGCCCCTTGACACACTTTGTATTTGAAAACTTTTATAGACAAAGACTGAAACCTAAAACATAGCTTCTACTATTTCTAGATAAAAATACACACCTTGTAGCAGTAATCTAGATTAGCCAGCCTCAACCTCAGGGTTCTCTGTGGATCTATTTAAAAACGAAAATAACCCCCTGTCACTACCGGTATTTTAAAACTATAAGACAACATTTAAACCCAAAACATCTACTATTTCTAGTTAAAAATACACAACCTGCAGCAGTGTTCAACTGTAATGCAAAACGACAATGCTTGGACAAGCTCTTCATCAGGTCAGTTCCATGGCTAATTGTTGAATATTTTAATTTTTAGCTCAAGACAAAGGACAGAGAGAATACAACAACTACACTTGAGCTCCAGTATCTTGAAATGCTTATATAAAATACCTCAGACCCCCACACGGGCAAGTGAAACATCTAGCACCGTCCATCGGACAACACCACCCCATTCTCCAAGAGTGGGACATATAACCCTATGCAGTCAACATGGAAACTTTCATTTCTCCTTCACAGCTGAAGGCATTAAGAAATTCCTTTCTGCCAATAGGCTGGTCACAGTTAATTAAAACAGATGCTTTTATCAATCTTAAAACACAGAGAGGCAGGAGCAAGCCTGTTATGCTTTGAAAAGTCAAACAGAATTTTGTCTTTTAAAACAGCTGCGATCCTTTAAATTAGTAATTCAGTGAAACATAGCACACACACACAAGGCCTGTGATATTCAAAAGTTGCGCCATCGCAACAGGCTTGACGCGCTCCCCGAAACGCCATTCTGTGATATTCAGAGAGCCAGCAGCGCCCCAAAACATGCTGAGCAACAGCGCAATGGAAATGAAGGATGCGCAACCGAAGAGCGGTCCGCACAAAGTGCGCCAAATATTGAACACGCAATGCAAAGGTAACTCAACTGGAGGATGCGGTACGGATGTGAGCCAAAACAAAACTCAAGCAGCGCCGAGAACCCCGAGCCGCAAACCCGGGAAGAAGACAGAGAGACAGAGAGAGAACAACAGGGCGGAAAGACAGAGGACAGTGGGTCCTGGGACAGAGAGGCCAGTGGGGTGCTGGTGCAGTGGAAGCAGCAGTGGGGGCAGTGGGGTAACACAGAACAGCAGCTGGGGGCAAGCCAGGAGATGGACAGTGTCCAGCTTCACATGGAAGCTGTAATGAGAGGTGAGACAGCATGCTGAGGGGCGTGGCCACAGAGGAGCCGTCAGGGATGCCCCGACAGGCGGTATCGCGCCTGCATCAGCTTTGAGCTGTACACACGCGAGATTGTGGGCGGTACCGCCTGAACAGGGCAATACTGAGACGGCTCAGTGAGCACAACAGTGATGTGATCAGGCACCTCACGATGGAAATGCTCTGTCTGTGGAGACCACAGACGCCTGCATGTGCTCACCCACAGGCCTTCCAGAGGCGACAGGGGACACCACAGGCATTACACAGTCGGCACGCCATCGCATCCTCACCCAATTCCTCAGCACTGCTGCCTCATGCTGCAGAGTACATCCATTTCCCCAGCACGTGACAGAGCATACAACAAACATGCAGGAGTTCCACAGGGTAGCACATATGCCTGGCATGCTAGGAGACCATAGACTGCACCCATGTGGCCATTACGCACCACCTGGCCCGATGACCAAGCCTATCAGACGAAAGAGCTTTTCTAGTGTCAACTGCCGGGTGGTGTGGCGAATGCACTAAGGCACATCATCAATGTCTGTGCCACACACCCTGGCGAAGTGGCACATGATGCCTTCATGGCACAAATCTGACTGTGCCATCCGATTCGAGTGAGGAACATCCCACGCGGTCATCTAGTGGGTGAGTACACATATGGAATGCAAACTCTGTGCAAGGTGGGAGACAACACAGGTGCCATGGTAGTGGCACACAAGGATATGGGCAATATGGACCTGACCTGACACACAGTCTCCACTATCTCCACACAGGTGACTGGATACCCACTCCGTCCCTGGCTGCTCACACCATACCGCACCCCAAGACCCCAACGCAGAACGGCATCCAATGGGAGGCACATGCCGCAACACGGAACATCATAAGTGGGTGTTTGGGATGCCAAGGCACGCCTCGATGCCTGGATACCTCCGGTGGAGTCCTTGCCAGTACAGCCCCAAAAGGCCTGTGGGATATTCCTGGCCTGTTGCATCCTGCAGCAACATGGCCAAAGACCATGGATACCGTCACAGGTCAAGAGGGGGGGACAGTGATGGGGACGCCAGTGGCGCCGGTGATGTGGGTGATGAGCCACCCCCCAGGCACGAGGGACCCCCGACTGACACGGCAGGCCCAGCTGCACCGGGACACCATTGCAGAACAGCACTATGCACAGCACAGGTAAGTCAAGGGGACATGTGCAGGCAACACTGTCCATAATGCAAACCACAGGCACACAGGGGAACACACCGTGCATGAAGGTCAGGAGTTGAGGGTCCAGGCATACCAACACACCATCAGAGAAGGTGAGCACTCATATGGACACACACACACCGGGCAGCATACAGGGGCAGCAGCACAACACTGCAAAATGACATCACCAACACACAGCACCACCAACCACCACACCTGGACTGTCCCACGTACATGTGTCAGGACCTGGGCAAACTGCACCTTGGTGTACAGTGCAATGCAGGCATCATCATCCCCACGCACCTGTGGACAGCAGTTGGGAGAATGGTGCAGGTGGTCCATGTGTCAGCAAGGAGCAGAGCACCCAGCAGTGCACTGCCCACCGCAACACATTGCACACAGGGCAGCACCAGACAGGCCTGCGGTGGAGACAGCTCAGTCAGGGAGCACTGTCCCGGCCACCACGGATGCGTGGACGACCCCGGCCGGTAGCCCTAGCAGCACTGGCAGGCTGAGCAGAGCCACATCGGGTGGCGCTAGTGCACCACCAGGGTCCCAGTGCGCGACCGCCGCTACCTTGCCCGCACAGGTCTGCATCCCACCAAACAAACTTGCACAGGGGTGCTCGGGATGCCCACAGCAGAACCCGGAATCGACAGGCCTGGTGTTGCCGAGGCCGGAAGCGGGGAGTGGAGGCGCACTGTGTGGGGTGTGGCACAGGGGACCTGACAGTGTGGCTAACGTATTCACGACAGAGACCATCGCCTGGGTCAGCCTGTCGTAATGGCAAGGCAGTCATGAACCGGTCCGCATAAGGACCAGCCCCCGCTCAGTCCCGAGCACACCCACCATGCCACACCACGGACACAGACAGTGCCCCACGGACCTTGCAACCTGCCCCCGCAGCTGGACCGACCCTGCAGCAGGCGGTGTGGCACGTCCAATGGGTACCGTGCCCAATGGCAATGCGGACCCAGGGCGTGGACGGTCCTGGTGCACAGCACCCTGAGGTGGGCGCTGTCGTTGCATTCAGGTATGGGCGATCTAAGGGCGGTGACAAGTGCCACTGTGACAGCTGTCCCCAGGCCTGGTGTGCAACTGCTGCTGCACCCCTCCAACTGCTGAGCCCCAGGTCCACCTGTTCAACCCCTGTGCTGTCAACAGTGGCAGACACCTGCTCAGCCACAGATGCTGCCCCACCGGTGCTGACAGGCACAGCCTGTGACTGTGCCACACGTGCTGAGCACACAGGTGTGGAGCAGGATGGCCCAGGGCACGCCATGGCCTGCCATGTGTCCGATCAAGGGGACACACACTAAACACTGGCCATTGCAGGCCTGCTATCATCAATAGGTGCCGGTGCGTGCCACTGCCATAGGCACAGCATGCTGGCATACCTGCATGCCAGACAGCTGTGACACAGGCTGTGCACCCCTGCACCCAGATCACTGCCGCCGGAGTTGTTGGGCCAGCCTGCATGCTGCTGCAGTGCCTGCAGGCTGCTGGCGGAGGTGGATGGTCCTCCTCCAGTCCACCAGGTCTGCCTCACTGTCAGCACCCACCATCACCACCGCCTCCTGCAGACGAACAGGATCTGAAACAGAAAGAGAGTACATGTGAGTGCATGAACAACAGCCCCCAACATCACCATGTGTCATACCGTGCAGTGATGAGCTTCCACCTGTCTGGAATCCTCCGCCTGGAACACCAGCAATGGCACTTGGCTGCATGGCGCGACCAGTGTCTCCTCCAGTCGGGGTCCGCTGCAACACCACTAGGTGGTCCCCACCAGTGGCATGCGATCACCACCTGAGGCTGCCACTTCTCTTCAGCCTCCTGTGGTCAGTCCCCATCTTTTTCCGGCATTCCAGCACGAGCGCTGGTGGCTTCCTCAGGCAGGTTGACGTGCCAGAGCTGGCCTCCTCCTGGCGCAGCTGTACGGGCCAGCTGAGGGGTGCCCCTCCGCCCACAAAAGTGGCTCATCCTCCAGGTAGGCCTGGAAGAGGACCTCAGTCTCTGCTGTGGTGAAGTTCAGCCTCCTCCTCCCCATGGCCACACAGCCTCAGCCTGGTTCCCATCAGTCATGGTGATCTGTATGGGTGAAGTGGACACCTGTCACTGTGCAGTCCACAGCATTTCCCATGAGCATAGCTGCCCGGCCGGGGCAGAAGCCCCTTTCCTCTCCTCCATGGCAGATACTGATGAAAGGGTCCCTCTGCCCTTTCTAAGTGCCCTCATCATGGGCGCTCAGCCCCTCAACCTATATCATCCCCTTCCAGCACCCCTGCCCATGAGCATTGTCCTGAGCATCACACAGCATGTAACTCACCTCTCACCTGCAACAACCAAATCTGGCCGCCACAACCCAGTGTCGATATTTGTAGTGCAACACATGCAAATGAGGTGGGCGCAACTTTAATGATTATGCTAATCGCGCTTACTACGGCTTTGAATAGCTGATCATCTGATTTTGCATATGTCGGCTGAATATCAGCGTGTTGCGCTTAGCACAATATGGAAAGGTCCGGCTAGCCAATGGCGCATGTTTGGCTGTGTGCTACATTGCATTGCGCATGCCCGAGACATAAAGACAGCATGCGCCTATCGTACTGCAGACCTGCTGTGAGCGCGAAGGCGATTCGACCATAGCCACCATTGTGCCAGCGTGGCGCCACAGCACTGGGCACCATATGGCGCTGTGGCACTTCTGTGCGAGAGTCCACTGTGGCACTGGTGCTCTGCTAGCAGTCGCCGCGGGATGCCTATACATCCTATGGCGCTCGTGCAGCCTTCCATCATTGCCGTGACCTTGTGTATGCCCTCTGACCCCTGGCGCTGTTGACATGCCATGTGTACATCCCTGTTGCGCTGTCTGGTGACAGCGCCATGTAAAGTGACGGCGCTGTTCGAACAGCGCGATTGGAGCCTGTGCTGGTCTATTGCGCAACAACTCCACGTGGGGTTACAGCGCAGCGGGGCGCCATATTGCCTGCTGTAAAGTTGGTGCCATGGCTAGGAGGAGGGCGGTGTCCTGGAGCCTGCTTGAAGTGGCCAACCTGGTGGTCCTAGTGGAGCCCCACTGTGAGGCACTGTATGGTGAGGCCCCCCTCACCATGCCTAGGACCCATGTGTGGCAGCAAGTGGCCACTGACCTGGTGGGGGTCACTGGCCGGGGCCGGTCTGCTGAGCAGTGCTGGCACCGGTACAGTGACCTCCGCCGGAGGGAGCCGGGACCTGCTCAACGGCTGCAGCCCACGTGCCATGTGTGGGCCTGGTGCCTAGGCCACTGCAGTGTACCATCTATGCACCCATATTCTCTGCAAGGGTGTGTGTGTGCGGCAGGTGGCTGTGCATGGTGTGTCAGTGTGCAGCTGTGCGATGGATGGTTATGGCTGTGGTGGGCAGGCACTCACCACTGGGGCAGGGGCACTCTGCTTTTTGAGTCACACTGATGTTTGTCTCACCATATGTCTCCCACAGGCGGATTGTGAGGACACCCGACCGCCGTGATATGGGCCATGCCAGGCTCCGGTGCCACAGGATGTCGTACACAGCAGCAGCAGCAGCAGCGGCAGACCGAGCTGCTGGAGGAGTGTGAGTATCATTATCGTCATGGATGCTATTGCATGCTGGGGGGCAAGACCACCAACCATGCTGGACACAACGAAGGGAGGTCATGGTTCCACTCACGAAACACTAGTGAGTCCCCGCACAGGGGTACAGTGTACAGTTCGGGAGACCATACTACATGTATGGACATGGACTGGGTGGAGAGGGGTTCAAAGGTGAGGGCTGAGACATGGATGGTGCATGGATTGCATCACCAAGTCCTATGCAGACAGGCTGACGGAGACTGAACATGTACTCCTGGAGGGAGGAGGGTGGGGATATGATGGGGACATACAAGCATTAAATAGGGGGGAACAGGAGTGCAGGAAAACAATATTTGTAGCGTAAAGGATGTTCCCAGGTCTAGAGGGGCATGGGATGAAGTTGGAGGGCCAGCTCGTAAGAGGTAACATGGGAAGGTAACTATTCACAGAGATAGGTGGTGGACAAGTGGAACACCCTGCCAGAAGGATGTGGTGGGGGCTGACTTGGTTACAGGATTTATGTGGTGGGTTAGCCATGAAGGAATTCCTGGAGGTCAGGGTGAGGGGAAACGGACTTATAGGACAACAGAGTGAACGTACAAGGCCAAATGGCCAGACTGGGTGTCCCATAGGCTCCTTATCAGCCGACACTGTCTATGTATCCATGTATGTAGGCATGACACAGGTGACCTGCATCACAGTGCAGCATCAATGACGATCTGCAATATGCATCACAGGTGGTCCAGGCATGCACTGGGCACATAGCTGTGTAACTGGCATCGCACCACATTGCCACATCACTTGACAGCCTAGTTTGTACTGTGATTGATGTGGGCAGTGTGTGGACAGCAGTGCTTGTATAGCTGGTGCCACCTGTTTGTGATGGCCTATGTGCATGTTCACTGTGGTGGGTGCATGCCATCACAGGTGCAGGACATTAGGTTATATGGGTTGCAGGTTGGGTGGTGTTCAGGGTTGTGGTCAGTCTCAGCCATTGACTGTGTTCCCATTTTCCTGAGGCCTCGGGTGCTGAGACACATGCAGCAGGATCTGCGCCCTGACCCAGGTCGGGACTTGACAACCGAGCTCCTGCAGGCCATGCTGCGCCAGGGTGACAGGCGGAGGCGGCACAGTAGGGGACGCCAGCAGGGGAAGACCAGGAGCCAGCTGGGCCGTAGCCCACATTCTGTTCTACTTCTCCCATCCCTTTCACCCTGCCTTCCCTCTCCAAGTTTTTATTCCTCTCCCTTGAACACCCTGCCTTTACCTCCCCCCCCCACCTTGTACATAGTTTCAGCTGTTATTGTTTATCTGTTGTTTTTGAAATATACATTTCTATTTTGATACAACTGCTGTGTTGGTGTCTGCTCGGCAACTGTGGCTATGGGTGCTCCGTTGCGAGGGTGTACATGCCATCTGGGCTGCTATGGTCCTGGTAGTATATGTGTGTGTGTGTGTGTGTGTCCATGAGGAGGTATCACCAGCATAGCATTGCCTTTCTGTTGCTCTTGCCATCTGCTGCCACCCACTGCTGGGTGCACAGGGTGGAGTCTGGCTGGTATGCTTCTCCGCAGCATGGGTTGACGTGTGGCACGGGGCGCATGGAAAGTTTCCTGCAGTGCCCGCCACTGCACATAAGCGAGGTAAATTGAGGGCACGGTGCCACTTTATGCTGTGTGCGTACAGGGGACTGATGTGCACTGTGGTTGTCAACCCCTGTGTGGCACCTCTGCCTGCCAGTGGTTGTGCTGGGGTGTCATGGCTCTGCTATGCTTTAGTTGGCTTGTCCCCATGGGCACGTGGATCATCCATCCCACCCCCAGTGATGCTGTGCTTGGGGTGTGCCGAGTGGTGTGGGTTCTGCAGTCAGTTCCTGCGCTCATGTGTGGCATGGCTGGCGGTGGGCCCCGCCTGCCTCCTGGATGTGCAGTTCATAGTCAGGGGGCTGTGCATTACAATATGGCAGCTCTGCAATGCTCCAGCTGAGCTTCCGATGGTTGCGCCATAAGCGCAGCATTTTGGCTCAGCTTCTCCTTCCTGGTTGCGCGATGGCTCAGTATGTGCGATATTGAGACATTGGTTGCTTGCGCAATTTGCTCTGCTCCATGTTTGAATATCGAACCTGTTGCGCATTTGCGCAACTGGTTTGCGCTTGCTCCTACTGTTGCGCCAGTTTTCAGCGCAGTTTGAATATCCAGGCCAAAGTGTGTATTCTTTTGCACCGACTCTAAGCAAAACTGTAGATACATTTTAAGAAGACTGTGTGCTTTGAAATCATTCTGAAAGAGAAACATTATCATTTTACATTCATCTTTTCTTTGTAACATATCATTTATTTTTCTATTTAGTACTACATGACTTTTTAATTTTTGATAATGTAACTATAGACATTTATTTTGCAACAAAAAGCATAAAGCTACTTTTTACAGACCCCTGAAATCCAAAAAATCTTGAGACACACATATTTCCAAAGAGAATCAATAGGCCTTTGTAGCCATGGCTGTGTAAATGAACAACAGATGTTTTGTCACGTCTTAACAGACAAAGACCCCTACCACACAGCCAACAGTCCTGTGAGCTCCAAAAAGTCCATCTATATTTTAAACATCCACAAAAAGCATTGCTTTTTCCTACGTGCCTAATGAGGGATGGACACACATACACACACATACACACACACAGCTACCAGGATCCAAAAACCCCCCATCTATATTTTAAACATACATAAAAGACATTGCTTTTCCTACGTGTCTAATGAGGGGCACACACACACACACACACACACACACACAAAGTGTGTATTTTTTTGCAACGACTCTAAGCAAAGCTGTATATACATTTTAAGACTGTGTGCTTTAAAATTATTTTTGAAAGAGAAACATTATCATTTTACATTCCGTCTTTTCTTTGTAATATATCATTTTTTCAAAACATTATAAATATCACACACATTTCATTTCAGCCTTCTCTTTGATACTACACAGAGCTGAGGGGGGTGAACTATAGGTATGTGTATTCCTTTTTTCTTATATAGTTTTATTCTTTCTAATTCATGACAAAAGTATAAATAATTAGTTTTTAGTGATTGTTGCAATGCTATCCAGAGAAAACTGCTGAACCATCTATTTACACAGAGGTCCCCAAAGTTTAGCTTATAAATGTTACATGCATTTACATTGCTATCCTTTTGATGCAAGTTTGACACAGTCCCACAGATGCATGTTAAATAATTTTGTATAACTGTTACAAAACAGAAAAAAGGGGTACTCCACAGGCATAATGAATTTCCCTCGGTGGGGCTCCACACACAGATCTGTGAAACCTCTGCACGATCAGGTTCCCTCCTAGATACTTCTTTCTGAAAATATCCTAATCAAAAACACACACATGCCCCTGCAGTTATACAGTAGGTCTACAGGGGCAACACCACTACAAAGCACTAACTGATTTTTTGGGGTGGGAGAACCTGATGGTGAAGAGGACAGGGGGTTCGAGCCAGGCTGGTGGGGTGCAGGAGAAAGGAGGGGCACGAGGAGTTCAAAACTAGCATGGTGGGACTCGGGTTCGAGAACAGGATGGTCTGGCAGGGGATCGAGGTGTACGAGAATGAGGGGGCGGGGACAGGGGTTCGAGCCAGGCTGGTGGGGGTGCAGGAGAAAGGAGGGGATGCAGGAGTTCAACCTAGCATGGTGGGACTCGGGTTCCAGCCAGGATGGTCTGGCAGGGGATCGAGGGTGCACTAGAAGGAGGGCCGGGGGACAGGGGTTCGAGCCAGGATGGTGGGGGTGCAGGAGAAAGGAGGGACACAGGAGTTCAAGCTAGCATGGTGGGACTCGGGTTCCAGCCAGGATGGTCTGGCAGGGGATCGAGGAGTGTACGAGAAGGAGGGTGTAAGACGCTTACAAAATGGTGTTGTTAGGTCATTTCCTGCGCAAGGGGCGGGACACGGGTTCGAATGCGTGTCATTTCCTGCGCAAGGGGCGGGGCTAGTGCATTTTAGGGAGGGACTTCCGGTTTAACAAGGGGTGATTCTGATTGGTCCATTTTAAGCCACGCCCACCTGTCAAATGACGTGGCACATGCTGATTGGCTGAAATTTAACATTTGACGAGATATATGAACTTATACTACTCATATACACTACCTATTGAGATACATACACTACAGACTGAAACATCCACATAAACTATCTACTGAAACAAATACTCTATAGATTGTAACACATACACTATATATTAAAGCAAATCTGCATACACTATATACTGAAACAAATACACTATATATTGAAATACATACACTATTGAAATGCATATACCACAATATTGAAAAACAGCACATATACTGTCTATTGAAACAAATACACTATATATTGAAACATCTACACTTTATTTCAATAGATAGTGTATGTACTTCAATATAAATACACTATGCACTGAAAAATCTGCACACACTATATACTGAAACAAATACACTACATGGTGAAACACATACACTATGTGTTGAAACACATACATACACTGTAGACTGAAAAATTCACATACACTATATACTGAAACAAATAAACTATATACTGAAATGGACTATGTTTTGAAACTACCCATCCCGCTGCCCATCCCCCTTGAATGGCCTGCAGCTGAACGCCTTGCCTGTTGTATTCAGTTAGCTGCTAGCTTGATGAGAGGATGTTTAAAACTGCAGAGCAGGTAAACAAAACAGTGCGATCTCTTATGCTACTTCTTTATAGGGTTTTACATCTTGTTTTGCTTGAACACCTTTAATCAAATTTCAGAACATTATGATGCGACATACTTTTAGAACTAATTTAAAATGCTCTAGTTTATTGTGTCAAATAATGCTGTCTTCATTTACTGTCAGACAACACATTTGTTTAGGAAGCTAATACTGGATATTCCTAACATACCTGTATACATTGTGGGCTGCATGCATTTTTCCAAGTTAAATTGTTGATTGGTTTTATGTGTAATTTATTACTGTATTAGCCCAGCAACTTATCTGAACTGAATGCTTGGGAAGCACTTCAGGAGCTGTGGCCAAAAATGTTGCAAGTTTGTACTATAAGGACTATGTTTTGATTAAGTTTTTACTTTAATGTTTTGTTTAATAAACGTTTCTTGGTTAAGAAACAGAAATATATTTTATTGCTGCAATCCCTCATTATTCAATTCTCATCAGGAGTTTAGCTGGCAAATGCATATAATTTGCATTGTTTTACTAAATACCTGTACTGTGATGCCTCACTAGAGGCATACACAGTCTGTTTGGGGATTTGAGCTTCTCAAACTGTGTTTTATTTCTTTTTTTTCCCCATAGAGATTTTTATCTCCTTAGTCATCCTGCTACCCCTTTGCCCACTGACATCTCCAGCCCAATCACTTACCATCCACAGAACATACTTGCTCTGAGATCCCCCCCACACACACACATCCCCTGTGTTGGGGCCAGGAGGCGGGGTGGCCAAGGCCACTGACAAGGAGACACATATTAAGACAGGAGCAGAGCCTGGTTAGCAGTGCAGAATCTGTATCAGGTTGTTAGGTCATTCTGCCATTGGGGGGTTTCTACCTTTGGTTTCATCCCCTGGGCAGCCAAGCATGCAATGATGCAATTGCATATAAAGACACAAGTTTGCTTTGTGCCTGCCTGAGCCCTCCCAATTATGCAACTTCACTGCCCTGCCAACCCTCTTCAGCTAGGTGGATGTTGAAGAGCAGGGTGGTCAGACTTCCCCTCGCTGAGAGGAGAGCATTCCCCAAGATGCAAAATCATATCTCCCCCCAGCTGACCCCTGTGCAACCCAGGTCCACCCCCAAAACTGGGCCACTGGCATGGGAGGCAGTGCCATCACCACCAAGCTGCTAGGCCAGCCCACCAGACTGTGTTTTTATAAGTAAATAAAGACAGCATAAAGGTAAAAGAAGAAAAAAAACTATTTTAACTAGTCTGTTATAAACATTTTAAGTCAAATCACAATGTTTTGAAATTGGATAAAGGTTTTGCAAGCAAAACACAATAAAACAATACGTAAAGAGATAGATAAGATAACCCTTTTATGTTACCTTCTGCATCTTAAGAGGCATCAATTTTTAGTCAATTAGGGCCCCATTTTTAGAAGGTTAGCATGCAGAGCTAAACATTACACTGTGGAAACAGCATGGTTCTATCGGTGTCATATTCAGCATCACCTGATGCTACCCTGATCATGTGCATATGTACTACAACGGCTATGCAAATGAGTAATCCTCTCCTGCATACACAGCACAGTGCTGTATAAAAGATTTCCTTAGTGACCATAAGTACCCCCCTACATTTTATACTCAGCCTCTAAGCTTCTAGTCCCTAGATGCTTGATTTTGCACTTTTTATCTTTGAACCCTAGCTGCCATGTCCTGTAGCACTCTTTAAGTTTTCTAAGGTCCCCACTCATTCTCTCCATCTGGACCTATCAACGCTATTACAGATTGTGGTGTCATCTGCAAAAAGGCACATCTTCCCTTCCAGTTCTTCTGTTATGCCACTTATAAAGACACTAAAGAGGGCGTGTCCCATTACTAAGCCCTCCAGCACCCTACTGGTCACTCTTTCCTCATTGGAGTGAGTGCCATTTACCACCACCTTCTGTGGCTGTGCGCTATCTCAGGTGCAGCACTTAGGAGTGCACAACACTAATCTGAAATTGGGGGCCCACATATCACTGTAACAGAACTAGCACTGCATTGTGATAAGCATGGCTGGTACTATTTTAAAAAGCATTCTTCTGTGCAGTGCTAACCTGTTAATGTGGCTCTATTTTTTTTTGCATAGGATTACTAATTGCAACCAGGTGCTCATACGACTGGGGGTTACTCTAATGCATATAAGGCGTACAGGTACTGTATGTTAAATGCTTTCTTGAAGTGCTAACACACTGTGTGGTTAGTGCTAGTTAATGATTCTGGGATTTGTGTTTTAACTGCACACACGCAGCCTGCCAGCAACTCCCCCATGCACATACACACACTGTCAGTTCTGTACACAATAAAAAAAGAATTCCTTGGTAGTCTGGTGGTCCCCCACTCACCTAATCCAGATAGAGCTAGAACATTTATTCCTCATTCCTGCTGCTGTTATACTACACATATTTCTCAGCCTGTCTGGTGCTGGGGAAAACAAGTTTCAGCGTTAGTGACTGGCTGGAGAACAACTAAAAATGCTAAATTTTTTGTTGGGCCATTAGAGGGAAGATGCTGCTAAAGAGTAGAACTTCAGTGAAGACTATTGGGGGAAAAATACTGGGGACAGTCTGTGCACCTTTATCAGCAACCAGTGAGGTGCCGCAGGAACCTCGTACATGTTAATTTTGGTTGACAAATGCTTCTGCCAATGTGGAGCTACCAGAAAGCTCCCAAGAGGGAAGATCTTTGGTTTCAAAGTTCAGTTTGGTGGGAGCCCCTCCCAAGGGAGGGGGTCTCCAGACCCTAGGGAGAAGGGGGGGGTTGTGGGGCTGTGAGGGGGGCTGCCAGCCATCTGTCCCCCAGAGCTGTTTGTGTCTTCCCCCATCTAGAGAGAAAAGAGATGATTTTATGGGCAGCTCTGCAGAGAGGGAGATCTGCAGTATTTTGTTGCTGCCAGAGAAATTGCACCACAGCAATGAAATTGTTCAGAGTACAGGTTAAAGGACTGTTTTTGACAGAAAAAAATGGATTGTAGAAAATGGGCATGAAAACTGGATCTGAACCCAGGTTTTAAGAAGCTGACAAGAGAGCCTCTTCTGTTTGGAGTTGACTAGCACCTGCATGGTGAGAAATGGGACTTTCTTGATGTATTTCTGAAAAAGAGTTGCTGAAATTGTGTGTGAGCCAGGGCACAGGAGTGGCCGCTGTGTTGGAGTTGAAAGACTGTGGGGGCAGGGGCATGAACGGATGCTGTCTGGATGGGTGCCCTCTGTCTGTTCTTGAGATACAGCAAGATGGGAGACTTGTGTTAAATCCCTGGAACTTCAGACTCTGCACAGTGCCCCCAGAGCCTGATATTAAAGAAGGTAGCTGAGATTGCTTGACTACACAGAGTAGCAGGTAACTGAGGAAAGAATGGAAATGATCTGAAGAATCAATCCTAAACATGCCAGGTGGGAGCTCGCTAACCCCTATCAAGTGGGGCTGCTGGCAGCAAGGGATTGTGGGTTTCTGCCCGGGTGCTGGAGTGCTTTGACCTGTGGGGGAGCCAGACCAAGAGCATGCTCCCATGTCTGCGTCCCTTGTGGCTGGTGGGTCTTGTGTGATGCCGTGCAGTGGGCCTCTGTGGACTGGGGGGGACAGGGCTGCAAGACCTTGGGTCGCAGTGAAGATCCAAGCGGCAGCTTCCACACCTTCATGTGTTAAGCATCAGGCCTGATTCTACGTCTACTGATCCATCCTCCCCAGGACTTCAGTCATGTTTGCCATCCTAGGACTAATACAGCAGAATTGTGAGTGATGGCAGGAAATGCCCTGCACATGGGGAATATTATAACTATATCTATATATCTATCTATATCTATATCTATATCTATATCTATATCTAGTTATCTGTGTTCAAGTCCACTGGCGCTGAACGCCAGTTCAAGATTTAAAGACATCAAGGGAAACATGTTGGGGGGTTGTTTGGTTCTGGTGGGTGTGCCAGCGCCAGCCAACCAGCTGCACCTCAGGCCTGCAGCTTGGCATTTAGGTATTCAGGGACAAAATTCGGGGTGTCTTTTTTGAACTGATACCAGTGGGTTTGGTAATACCCGCAGCAGTTAGATAGTCAGGTAGTTTGGTGGCTGCATTATCAAAAGGTGATTCAGGTTCAAATAAAAAGGGGGAATGCTGTTTGGAAATTTTTTTCTTTTTTTTACCAACTCTTTTTCCTCGGATCACTGGAGATGTGTCCTCTCTCAGGCATCATCCCCAGTTCTCTCCCACCCAATCTGCCCCCCCTGCCCACACTCTGGGTCCCTTCTCGAGGCTCCGCTAATGCCTACCTCTGCCTGGTGAGAGACCTCCCTGGCTTATCCATAGGGCAGGGCTGCCTCTCCTTCTGACACCCAAGATATCCAGTTTTATCCAGGCAGAGGAGGCACACAGAGGATTGGGACCTAGGTGGGTGGATCCAGCAGTGGGCATGGGGCCAAGCTGCACCATCACCAACCACAACTCCGGGGTGTTTCCTTGTTCATTTAACAGAGTTACAATGGTTTTAAAAAGCCCTAAGGCAGAATATTCAAGTTTTTTTATGAGTGTTAGGTTATCAACTTGCTAATCCCAATTTGCACCTCTAAAGCAGGATAGTACTGCACAGAGTCATATGATTTCTTGGTTACCAAGTCACTAGTCCATTTGTAAGTGGTCCAAATTCATCCTTGTGCACCTATGTAAAGCAGCTGACAACACCTTGCACATAGGCACATCGGCATGCTGGGAGGATTGGGGAGGTGTAGCCATCCATTAGTGCAACACTAGTTACTGGTTCCCCAAACCAGGTGTTATGGACTGTGCATTCCTACACTCCCAACACCTGGCCATGTCAGGCTACCACTAGCCCTGGTCCCTCCACTGGTACATGGCATAAGTGTCCCGGTGTTCAGTGCCCCCCCAAAAAATTGCATGCCTGTGTAATAAAACATCTGTCCCTGTGTCCAGCAGACCCCCACCACTTATTAACTGGGCCCCAATCAGACACTTGATAAGATCAGTAATTCCTCGGTACCATCTACCTGATATCCAGACCAGGGTTCCCCACGTGTCCCAATTAGTAGTCTGGCAAGAGCTGTAATTCTTCCATACCACATCCTTGGTGTAGAGTAATTCCCCTGCCCCATAAGTATAATATATACCCCCCTGACAAGCCCACCCAGTACCACTACAACTGCCCCCACTTGCCTCTAACCTATGGTGTATGGTGACCAGCACAGACCCTCCACTCACATCCATGGCAGCCACCAACTTAATGACAGTTCACAATCAGCCTGCTGTGGTAAAAGCTGTTTCTATAGTAGGAGTGTGATCATAAAGATAGAAACACTGAATCTGTCTTCAGAAAAGGACCACTTGTCCTGCCTAGTCTGCCTAGATATTTCCTGACTCACCTTCCTTCTCACATGCTGTCTGATCTCCATCGAGCCTCCCACCTCCCAGCCTCTTCTCTAATATACCGCTATGTCTGCATCACACATGCTTGAAGCCCCCTACTGTTTTAGCCTCCACCACTTCAACTGGCAATCTGTTCCAGGCATCTACCAATATTTTCTCACATCTCTCTCTTGATTCCCCCCCCTCCAGCTTCATTGCATTCTCCCTGGTCCTGGTGTTCTTTCACATTTGAAAGTGACTCCTCGGACCCTGTTCTCTCCTGTAAGATACTTGTAGGCCTGTATCATGTCACTTTTCCCTTTCCTCTCTTCTAGGGTGTACATGCTGAGATCCCTCTGTCTCTCCTCTTAGGGATTCTCATGTAAATCCTACACCATTTTAGTTGCCCTCCTGTGGACTTCCTCCACCCTGTCTATGTTCTTTCTAAGGTTTGTTCTCCAAAATTACATTGCACTCTGGGGGGGGCTGGTAACACCACCTCCATCCTCCTGATGGAGATACCTTCCCTGCACACCCCAGCATCCCACTAGCCCTACTCACTGCTTTGCAGCAGTGCCGCCTTGAGGGCCTCAGACATAAAAACCCCAAGATCCCTTTCCTGCTTATTGACAGTCAATACCCCCCCCCATCCTATACTCAGCTCTTGGGTTCCTATACCCTAGGTGCATGATTTTGCACTTTTTGGCATTAAATCCAACTACCATGCTTTTTACCACTCCTCAAAATTCACAAGATCCCTCATCATTCTCTTCACCACTCCTGGGTGTCCACCCTATTGCATATGATGATATAATCTGCAAAAAGGCATACCTTCCCTTCAGTTCTTCTGCAGTATCCCCTACATTCGGAAGGCTTGGTCCCAGTACTGAGCCCTGTGGTACCCCACTGATCACTCTCCCATCATTAGAGTGAATGCCGTTAACCACCACCCTCTGTTTCTTATCCACTAACTAACTACTGTACTAATTGAAAGGCTACAGTCTGTAGTTCAAGGGGGGCAGAGCAACAGGACACATTCCCATTCAGCCCATTTAAGGGCTGCTCTCCTCACTCCACACAAAAATATGTTTTCCTTACCCCTCCATCTCCAGCGGCATGCCTTTCTTTCCCATAGGCTTCTTCCTAAGGTACCATTAGCCAAGGGAATCACTCCTGCAGCACCTCAGGGAGTGGAACCCTCCTCTAGGGTTCCTTCTCTTCATACCCATACAGGGTGATATATCCCATGGATATTGATGCAAACAGCCAAACATTATCTATGTTACACAAGCACAAAACCAGTTGCACAGGCACACTGAACCCAATTAACCATTTTGGATCCCACCCCTAGGCCATTCAGTTTCTTTATCAGCCTCCTGTGTGGCACAGTGCTAAAGGCCTAGCTAAACTCTGGCTCAATCATGTCCACTGCTCTTCCCTTATCTATTTCCCCTGGTCATCCAGTCAAAGAAATCTACCAGATTCATTTGGCATGACCTTTCCCCTGTGAATCTGTGCTGCCTGTGGTCTTGCAGCCCACTGGATTCAAGATACACTAACAGTCTCCCTTTTAGTATGGATTCCATTAATTTCCATATGACTCAAGTAAGACAGACCAGGCTATATTTGCTAGTCTGCTCCCTGCTGATGCTCTTACAAAGTGGAACTATGTCTGCTCTCCTCTAGTCCTCTGGAACCACTCCTGTTTCCAATGAGTTGCTGAATAAGACCATGAGTAGTACAGCAAGCACCTCCCTGCCTAGTTCCCTTAATACCCTTGGGTGTATCTATCCAGTCCTATGGCCTTGTCCACCCTAAAATTTGAAGTCCCTTCAATAATACTCTTTCCTTTGAAAATGGACTTGTGTCCACTTCCCCCCCTCCAGTGTTCGTGCTGCTGCTTGGTGAACTGTCCCTGTCTCTCCCCTCTGTGAAAACAGCAGAAGTACCTGTTCAGGATGTACACTTTTTTCTAATCCCCTCTGTGTAGTCTCCCTTTGTCATCCTCCTTATCCTCAGAATCCCTCCCCTTGCTTTTTTCTCCTTGCTTAGGTACCTGAAGAAAGTCTGGTCTTCTTTTGATACCCTTTGGCAATGCTTTCTTCTGTCTGAGCCATTGATCCCTTCATTACCTTACCTGCTTCTCTCTGTTTTACCTGATACACCTCTCTATCCTCATTCTTTTCTGTTTCTTCATAACTCCTGAATGCCACCCTTTTACAAGCTTCTAAAGAAGGTTATTCAGATGTATCTCCCCGTGTCAGTGAAGTCTGTCTTCTTGAAATCCAAAATGTTTTCCCTCATGTGACTGGACTGGGTCCCAGGTTCCATGTTAAACTACGTGTAACCCCCCCCCCCCGCAAATGGGGGTTCCCAAAAGTCTTCCAGGAGCTTGCCTGAATACTCCAAGCCTGGGTGGTGTTTGGCGTCTGAGCTGCTTAACTGTAGTTGCAAGTGAGTGCTATTTGAGTCTCCTCGTACTGTCTCTTTAAGAGCTGTCTGCTTGCGGACTTAATTAGTTTGTATGGGGGACTGTGTATTTAATGCTCAAATCCCACCCAAGCTGTGGAGTAATCGCTCCATTTTTGGTCACCGAAGATGCAAAGGGAGCCCATCTGAAAGCTGTAACTATTCAACTAATCATTTAAAGCATTAGCAAAATTGTAGTTTGTTTAACCTACCTTTATTGCAGCTGGGACTCTGTGTGTGTTACCCCTCCATTCTGGACTTAAACTGCTGTGCTGGGCCAATTGGGTTAAGGGAGCCCTAAAATGGAACCTGTGGACAAATCAGAACTTGGACTCTTAATCTGAGCCAGCCACAAGGGAATTGTATGGGCAGTGACTCTGGGAAATGTAGTTTTGACCTTGACTCCTTTTTCTACCAACAGAGGGAGTCTTATTGTGAGTGATAGCTGAACCCGCCAACAGAATAGCATGGAGCTAAAGGAAATGCCCTGCTCTGTGACTGGAAAGATCAGATCAGTTGTAGCAGTGAAGAAAGAAGGAGCTGTGTGCTTCCGCAGTGTATAGTTTCACATGGGAAGCGCGTGTGAGGCCCTGAGTTTCGGTCTGCAGCCTTTGTGAGTGCCAGTTGGGACTGAATCTGAGTTGTGAGGAGAAAGAAGCACCAGAAGTGTGGAAACCAGGCTCACCCTGTAGAAGACTGGAGAAATTGCTGAATTGCGCTCGGTCTGTCAGGAACTGAAGCTGCCGTGTGTTCTCCCAGGTATCTTGCAATAATTGCGGTCGGGATCGAGGAGCAGCCTGCCTGGTATAGTACTTTCCTTTTACATATATATGTGCATAGTGCTTGTGGGGAATCGCTATTTCAAGTCCCCTGTACAGTGAATTGTGTGCTGAAGCTGGAAGTAAACCCCCAGCTTAATTCGGACTACATCCGTTTGCTATCAACTGCAGTGGGGTCCGGTCTCAAGGACCTTGTCCTCATGCCCTGTTCTTCTGGAAATCCAGAGGGACATTCTCCATCTGATCCTCAGCTTGGGTGTTGTGAGTAAAAATCAGGGTACTCCTCTGCAGCTTGTTTTTCAATCACAAGTGTATCATCTAATTCTTGTTGTTTCACTGTTTTTTTTTTTTTTGGACTGATCCCTCTGGCTCCGGATTAAAATTGGGTGTCGTGCATATATTCTTCTCCAGGGCCCTATCAATCTGCACCTGCCGGCCAACCCCGGGCAATGGACCTGGCTAGCCCTCCCAACCTGGGTACGCAGAGTGTGATTTTTCAGACCCTGTATGTGTGCACAGTACTGTGATTTAATGCCACTAATTAACCTGATTTCCTCCTCCCGTGTTACTGTCCCCTAAATAAACCAGATTTGTTGTTGTTATATTATATACTGTCTGTGGTGTTGGTACTTATGGAGACAGTATTGTGTTTTGCTGTGTATGTTGTTTAACCTTACTTTACAGGGGATCCTCAGAGACGTGCTGCAGAATCAGTCTTGAGGGTAAGTGGTATTTATATGAGTGAACAGTGTGTATACGTGGGTTATTGGGGCTATAACTCTGGTGTACTGTGTGAGCCACCAGAGGGAATAAAAGGGGGTCTCAGTGTCTCAGAGGGCTGTGACCAAGCTAGTCTAACCACTACAAACCCTGACCTCTGGGTGGAGGCACCTGCCATAGGACCTAGGCCTCTCAACCTGTCTGTAGTCAAACAGGCAGGGGTAGTAGCTCTTGGGATAGTGCCAACTAGGGGTTACATACACTATGTGGTGGTCACTGGATCCCAGTTGCCCAATCACACAGATATCTGCGTTTTGTCCCCATTGGTCAGTATCAGGTCAAGAATGGTCTTTTATCTGGATCAAGCACAAGCTGCCTTAGCCCTGCCCCTGTAGGAATCCAAGATGCTTCTGCTTCTGGCTGAAGCAGCTGCCTGGTTGGACCAACCCACATCTGGCATACTGAAATCCCCCAGAAGCAGGATTTCACCTTTTGTTGCCACATTGTGTATTCCATCCGCAAGCTCCCTGTCCACTTCTCCTCCCCCACCCTGTGCCGAAGGCCTGAAGATCACCCCTGTTCATATTGCTGAGCCTTTGCCAGGTTCAAGGATGACCCACAGTACCTCAGCCTCCCCCTGTCTATCCTGGACCTCTGTCTCCTTTATAGCATCTCTGATGTACAGGGCCACACTTCCTCCTTTTTCTTGTCCTCCATCTCTCCTGAACAGAGCATAACCTGGTTTATCAATGTCCCATGATTAACAGTGTTAACCATGTCTCAGTTATTGCTACTATGTCCAGGTCTGCCTTTACTATCTGCAACAGTTAGGAACGTGCTGCGAGCTGTGGCTGAATGAGGTGGTGCTGAAACAAAGGGCAGCCAGCCCAAACACAAGAAGCCAAAAGTAGTACAGCACACTTTAGCCCGTTGCAGGATAAATCCAGGTCCAAACGTGTAGATGCAGGTAAACTGAATTATTTATTGTATCCAAAAGAACAACACGGACCAACAGGCAAAACAGAAAACAAAGCGCTTAACGTGCTCCAGCGCTTCGACTCATCAATGAGTCTTCATCAGGGGGTAAAGGTTACAAGCTAAGCTCAGTCCTTTTATAATCAAGCTGGCAATTAATCAATTAGAAAATACACAGGTGTTTACAACAATCATTCTAAGTCAGCATACAAAAACATTTTCATTCTATACCTAAATCGGTCACTAGATGGTGCTATAACAGCACTAACATCATTTTAATAGTGAGAATACAAAAAATCTATATGCAGACTCTAAATGATGGAATAAAACAACATAAACATGATAAAAATTGTCGACAAGGATATAATAGAAGACCAAACCTCCAGCCTATCCTGGAAAAGAGAGAGAATGTGTATACAAGGCAGCCATAATACAGGACCTCCCAGTAATTGAGGAAAGGGCAGCTGGAGGACAGGCAAATGAAATGGAAGTGATACCTATGAGAAAAAACAAATATAACAATATATTTATTAGATTCCCAAGTCACATATGCAATCTCATGTTTTATCAGAAAAACTCACCATATTTTCTTATTTCAAAAATGGTTTTAAATCCCATTTATCATTGAGTCCATGTGGTTTTGCACTATGCAATGTGTGGATCCAAAAACTCTCACGTTGTAATAGTAAGTTTGATCTGTCACCACCATTTTTCATTTGAGAGACATGTTCCAACCCTATGAATTTGAAATATGATGTCTTAGAATTATGTACATTTAAAAAATGTAAACCTACAGAAGTGTCTTGTTTACTGTTCAAAATTGAATGAACATGTTCCTGTACTCTTTGTTTCAAAGGCCTGACAGTCTTACCTACATATACCAGATTACAAGTACACCACAGTGCATACACCACATAAGGTGTATTACATGTGATGAGTTCTCTGATCTCAACTTTGATATCCATATTTATGGGGTGGACAAATTCTTTTGCAGGATCTCCATACTTGCAGATATTGCAATTGTTACATCTGTAAAAGCCATTAGGACGGTGTGGTAACCACGTCCCAGTGGTTTTCTTAACACAGGAAACTCGACTATGTACTAACCTATCTTTCAGGTTTTCACTTCTGTTAAAGGTGATTCTGGGCTTAGGGCCTATAGAGGTTCCCACGGTATTATCTCCCAGTAAGTTAGGCCAATTCCTGTGTATGACATTGCCTATCTGTCCTGCCAAATGATTGCAATCTGTTACAAATGTACATGGTACTCTTTCTGTGGAAAATTATATTTCCTGTATTGTCACCCCTTAAAAGGTCATTTCTGTTCATTTGTTCAACCTTGTCCTTTGTTTGTTCCAAAGGTTTTTTATCATAGCCCCTAATCTCAAATCTGCCAATAAGTTCTTCCATTTGAGTTGCAAATTCAGCATCTAAGCTACAATTTCTTCTCAATCTTAACATTTGTCCAAAAGGGATGGAATTTTTTAGATTGTGGGGGTGGGCACTACTGGCCAACAATAGTGAATTTGTGGCTGTGTTCTTTCTAAAACATCTAGGCCCAGATATTCAAACTGTGCCATTCTGAGGCGCAAGCCCCTGCGCTGCTCAAAATAGTTGCGCAGGGATGTGGCCGGGGTGATATTCAAAGGAGTTGCGTTGGGCAACTCCTTTGAATATCACCCAACACTTGCGCGCGTAGCGGCGGTGGAACTTGCGCCCACCGCAAGTTGCCAGAGTTGAGCATTAAACTTACGTGGTGGTGCAAGTACCATTGCGCCATGCTCAAATTTCCGATATTCAAAAGGTGACATGCAAATGGGGCCATAATTTATGCAAGGCGCAGGGGGCCATTTGCATCTATTTAGGCCCATTTGCATCTCATTATTATGTGGGTCATGATCCCTAGGACTTCGTCGGCGCCCTGCCAGGCAGCAGCCGTCGGTAGGACCGACGCACTCTGCAGCCCAATCGTGGGCAGTATCTCTGTAAGTCTACATTCCCCCCACACACACACATCTCCCGAAGCCCGATCGCGGGCATTACAGTTACATGAACCCCCACCACACATCTCCCACAGCCCGATCGCGGGCAGTATCTCTAACAAGTCTACATTCCCACACACACACACATCTCCGAAGCCCGATCGCGGACATTACAGTTACGAACCCCGCCCACATCTCCCACAGCCCGATCGCGGGCAGGCGATGTGAACCCCCAGTGCCCGATCGCGGGCAGAATATCCGCGTTACAACCCCCAAACAACTCCCTGGTGTCCTGTGCTCCCCCACCCACCCACAAGCCCTCCACCCGCTCCCCGCGGCCGGTGACATCACCGCCTGCCGCCCGCCGCCGCCCGACTGACTGTCGGTGGGCTGCGCCCGATGGTACAGGCTACAGCCAATGGGCGTGCAGCTATCTCGCCCATGACAGTCCAGATTTGTGAATGAACATCATTCACGTCTGAACTGTCGTCGGCATGGGCTGCCGCCCGTGGCTGTAACTCCTGCTCGATGCTGTCGGACGTCGTAGCTGCTGCCAAATGAGATACTACCGCCCGCTGGCTGCGGAGGGACCCGGTGGGCTCGTGGTGGACCTGCCTCGAAGGCGTGAGGGGGATGACCGCGTGTTTGATACCAGCGATCCTTCTATCCACTATGGACCACCAGGGAGATATTGGTTGAGGGGTTGCATTCTGCCAGCGATTGGGCACTGGGGAGTTCACTTACATCCTGCCCGCGATCGGGCTGTGGGAGATGTGTGGGCGAGGGTTCATGTAACTTGTGATGCCCGCGATCGGGCTTCGGGTAATGGGCGGGGGGTTCGTGCAACTGTATGCCCGCGATCGGGCTGTGGGAGATGTGTGTGGGTGGGGGGTTCATGTGACTATGATGCCAGCGATCGGGCTTTGGGAGATGTGTGGGCTGTGGGGGTTCATGGAACTGTATGCCCGCCGATCGGGCTGTGGAGATGTGGGTGGGGGGGGTTCATGTTACGTTATGACGCGATCGGCTGGTGGGGGGCACTAGGGACCAGAGTTGGGGCCAGCCAGGGTGGCAGCTGCTGTGTTGCACCCTGCAATACAGCAGCTCACCTGTGGGTGGCCCTCAACTTGATCCTTTTTTTTGGCTCAAGGTTGTGCAGGCGCAGGTTGGGGGCGTTGCGCATGCACTACTCTGCACAACCCGACTGAATATCGGGTTGCGCAGGTTATGCATGGTTCCTCCCCCTCCTGTTGAGCATGCATTCATTTGCATTGCTCTTTTGTGCAACCTGTTGTCAGTGGAGCAACTGCCTCCTGCTGAATATCGCAGAATGGCGCAATGTAGGACTTGCGCATGCGCAACCCTGTTGCGCATGGAGCAACCCTTTTGAATATCTGGGCCCTAGTCTCTACCTTATTTTGATTGACATAAAGATTAAGATCCAAAAATGAAATATTCCATTGGTCACTGATATAAGTGAATTTTAGATTCAATGTGTTATCATTAAGCCAATCTATGAAATCAGGGATGACATTTGCAGGTCCCTCCCATATACATAAGACATCGTCAATAAAGCGGTGCCAGTGTATAATGTTTTTGATAAATGGATTATTATCGGAGAGGACAATGTCTTTTTCCCATAACCCTAAAAACAGATTGGCATAGCTTGGTGCCATCGATACTCCCATGGCTGTGCCACATTTCTGTAAATAAAATTCTCCTTTGAATTCAAAGTAGTTATGTGTTAGTAAAAATTCAGTAGCTTCTACAATGAACTCATGTGGGACATTTTCAACTTTGAGATAGTTCTTCCATCCAATATTTGACTGCTTCCAGACCTTTTTGATGTTGAATAGAGGTGTACAAAGATTCAACCTCAATACTTAGCCATTGGTAGTCTGATTTCCATTCAATGTCTTTCATGATGTTTAGTACTGTTGTACAATCCTTAATATATGAAGGAAGTTTAACAACCTGAAACTGAAGGAAGAAATCAATAAATTTCCCCTGATTCTGTGTAAGCAAATTATATCCTGAGACTATAGGCCTACCTGGTGGTTTAATTATATATTTATGAATCTTTGGTATGATATAAAAACTAGAAATGGTAGGATTATCTTGCCAAATGAAGTTGTATTCATTTCTGAAATAAGTCCACTATCCACAGTGTATTTAAGTAGTTGAAATAACTTTTTTTTTAAAAATCTGTGTGGGGTCAGAGGGTAATTTACAGTAATCGTTGGTATTATTTAATAGTGAATATACTATATCACTACATTGTGCAGTGTCCATTACCGCAATATTACCTCCCTTGTCTGCTGGTTTAATAGTTATTGTAAGGTTTTTAGACAGATTCTCAAGAGCAGTTTTTTCATTTTTTGTTAGGTTATAGTACCGTGGTTTAATCTGGTTGTTCAAGATCTCTTGTACTTGTTTATTTACTACTTTCTCAAATACCTGTTTGGTAGGGTTAAATACATTCGGACAGAAGGTAGATGTACCTATGAATTTATTTCTCCTTAAAGTTGAAATATGTCCCTTAACATTAAACATGGCATTACCTGTAAAATGAGACTGGGTAGTAGACTGTTCAGTCTCATTTTGTCCAGCTATAATGGGTCTTTCAAACATATCTAAATTAAATTCAACATCTCCACCAGTATCACCACCAGTAGGTTCAGTTTCAGAGTACATGTTAAATCCATTGTTTGAAATTTGTGTAGAATCTTCTATAGCTGAAATCAGTAGATCTATGTCTTCAATATTCCTTGGTTCTTCTATTGTTGTCCCGCCCATGGTTTCAGATATATGTTTTTCTTGAAAAAAAAGCTTTTAATTTTATTTTCTGATAGAATTTCTGTAAGTCCACAAAGATTTTAAATTCATTCAGTATTGGAGTAGGTACAAAGTTTAATACTTTTTGAAGAAGTTGAGTTTCAGTAGAAGTAAGTGTATATTGGGATAAATTTATGACTTGTAACTGATTTCTTTGTTCCATGTTCTCAGAGCTCTTTCTATTCTTGTTGACTCTCCGACCTCCCCTTCTCCCTCTTCTGGTCTTTTTCTTTCTCCTGATTGTTTCATTAAGACTTTCTCTAAAAAAAGGTATTTTTTCTCCAGTTTCTCCAGTATTATGTCTTTTGCTTCTATTTTTGGACTGAAATTGAACTCGAGAGCGTCCCCTACTGACAGACCGTTTTTTAGCCCAAGCTGTGATGTGTCCCTTTTCGTAATCCGTTTTATCACGGAGAAGTTTGGAGGTTTTCTTTTCAATTATCTCCAATTCATATTTCTGTACCTTATTTGCTAGTTTTGATTCTAAATCCTTGTAATCTGAATGATCACTAAATTCACTTAATATTGATCTAGCGTCATTTAATTTTTTCACAAGAAGGTCATATTTTGGTTTGTTATATTTAATTAATAGTTCCAGAAAGATTTTGAACACCCACATGCAGCACAAATCTAATCTTCCTTAAATGGGAACTCATCTATCCCACTAGAGGGAGAGATCTGTATACATAACCCCCTCGGTGCCAAACCTCTTTCAATATATTCTTCAAGGGTTGAAATGTCATAAGTAATGTCTATTTCTTTTAATGGTAATTTTTCAAATGATTTAAATGCTGACCTTATCATAATTTTGCTAGTGGTGTCACTCGTTGAGGTTGGTCCTGTAATATTACTTTCATTATTGATTTGTAATCTTTCTCTTGCTTTTTTCCTTCTTATATCCGGGTCGTCAAATACATGCCACAAGTGACTTTCGGCTCCATCAGTTTCACTGTGCACCTCTCCACTTGTGCACTGCATAATACAGAAAGTGGCTACAAATCCAAAACAGTTAACATTTCTTTCTTTGTTACTGCAATACAATATAAAGGTTTATAACAGGTTTATTTAGCTTTATGAGAAACTACACCAAACTTGTGATATTCTTTTAGAGAGTGTAGGAGATTTAAAGGGCTCTTCCAAAATTATTTAAAACTGCTCTTTTGTTAAATGCAGAACACTGTCCATTAAATCCTTGCAGATCGTTTTGTAAATTTAAAAGGCGTTAAATCGTCTACAGCTCAGTCAGCAGTGCAGATAAGTCAAGAGCTTGCTGAGAAAACCTTTATAGTGCACTCTCAGAAGAGAATTTTAGCTTATTGAGAGTAGATCTAGTCTCCAAGTCCATTCACAGTTTTAAAGCAAACAGCCGTCTTAGTATTACAAAGAGTAGTATAGATAAGTTCATATGATGCATTTACTTCAAACGGCATCAAGTCATCCATAACTAAATTAGCGATGCAAGTTAATAAGCTGAGAGCTCGCTGAAAAATCTCTGCAGTTCGCTTTTCAGAGGAAAAATGATTTATTTAGAATAAATGCTGATCTCATAATCCATTCATAGTTTTAAAGCGCCAGCCGTCATGTTACTAAGAGTAGTATAAATGAATCTATACGATGTACTTTCCGGAGCAAGGTTAGTTAATCAGAGTGAAATAAAGACCTCAGATCTCATTTAGAAGTTAAAAACACCAGTTGTCAACATAATATATGGCAGTACAAAATAAGGAAATATACTGCAAACCTAATAATATATTTTATGGAAGTGAAGGTAGCTGTAAATCAATTCAAAACAACAATAATTTCAGCTGTAATATTCCAAAATGCTTCACAGTACTTTTTACAAAGTTATAATGCTAAACATGGGCAACAGCAATGTTAACATGAGCGGTATATGCAGAGTGCTGGCTGTGAACCGCAATTATTTTTTAGTCTGGCGCTTCAGTCAATCAATCAATCAATCAATCAATCAATCAAAATCTTTATTTATTCAGGCGAACATCATTGAGCATAGCTCATTTACAAGATGGACCTGATTGGTCATAAACAACAAAATGGTTTAAACTCACAAATATACAAATATAGAATAAGTACAGTAACAAAGACTTTTTAAGAATAAACAACAAAGAATGAACAAATGCGATAATGTACACATATATACAAGGCAAGTAAACAGTGGTATTGGGCACCAGATCAAATGTGGGAAAAAAAGTAATGGTTGGGAGTTTATGAGGTAGATAATATAGAAGTTAATGGGTGAATGCATGGACAGATAAGGGAGGGGGAATCTAATGGGGGCAGGGGTGAAAAGGGGACTGAAGAGGCTAGGAATTATGGTTTTAAATTGCATTTATCATTGAGTCCATGTGGTTTTGCACTATGCAATGTGTGGATCCAAAAACTCTCACATTGTAATAGTAAGTTTGATCTGTCACCACAATTTTTCATTTGAGAGACATGTTCCAACCCTATGAATTTGAAATATGATGTCTTAGAATTGTGTACATTTAAAAAATGTAAACCTACGGGAGTGTTATAAATGGGATTGTATACACATTCTCTCTCTTTTCCAAAATAGGCTGGAGGTTTGGTCTTCTATTATATCCTTGTCGACAATTTTTATCATGTTTATGCTGTTTTATTCCATCATTTAGAGTCTGCATATAGATTTTTTGTATTCTCACTATTAAAATGATGTTAGTGCTGTTATAGCACCATCTAGTGACCGATTTAGGTATAGAATGAAAATGTTTTTGTATGCTGACTTAGAATGATTGTTGTAAATACCTGTGTATTTTCTAATTGATTAATTGCCAACTTAATTATAAAAAGACTGAGCTTAGCTTGTAACCTTTACCCCCTGATGAAGACTCATTGACGAGTCGAAGCGCTGGGGCACGTTAAGTGCTTTATTTTCTGTTTTGCCTGTTGGTCCGTGTTGTTCTTTTGGATACAATAAATAATTCAGGTTACCTGCATCTACACGTTTGGACCTGGATTTATCCTGCAACGGGTTAAAGTGTGCTGTACTACTTTTGGCTTCTTGTTGTGTTTGGGCTGGCTGCCCTTTGTTTCTACACCGCCTCATTCAGCCGCAGCTCGCAGCACGCTCCTAATTGTTCCAATTATTCTGCCTTTTGTGCTGCTGACGGCTGGTGTTCTGCATTTGCAAACGGACTTTGAGGTTTCTCATTATTCAGAACAAAGCAAGTATAATTTTTGGTGAATTTTCGGCTCTTTTCATCTTGAAATTGCACCTCAACAATTTAAAAAAATGTAGTCATGCTTGTTTCATTGATATTAACATTGTCACTGCTTTTTCTACCTTCACTTGTGATATGCATCTGATTAACCCTTAAATGCTTTCTATAATGTTGACGGATGGCTTGTTGAACTTATAAACATATCTTTAGTTCATTAACTACTTTGGATAAAACTGCCTTTACTTTTAGAAGCATAATATAATAACTATAAATCTTTATTTCACAGATGCCGTCTTTTTGTATCACAGATGTTTGGAACTTTAAAATGAATCTGTGAGGATTTAAATTACTCTGCTAAACAAATGCATTTGCAACGGCTTTCATTTACTCTGTCTTCATTTGATTAAGTGCATCTGTTTAACCTGTACTGCTTTCGGTGATACCGATGACTGGTAATTTGGATTTATTAATGGATTCTGAGGATATTAACCATGTTTAAATGAATCCTTTTCAAGAAGTGCACTACAGTAATTGTAAGTTGCCATTTTCGGATCTGTTCATATTTCCTTTTGTGCTACTGAAGACTGAAGTGCCAGACTAAAAAATAATTGTGGTTCACGGCCAGCACTCTGCATATACCGCTCATGTTAACATTGCTGTTGCCCATGTTTAGCATTATAACTTTGTAAAAAGTACTGTGACGCATTTTGGAATATTACAGCTGAAATTATTGTTGTTTTGAATTGATTTACAGCTACCTTCACTTCCATAAAATATATTATTAGGTTTGCAGTATATTTCCTTATTTTGTACTGCCATATATTATGTTGACAACTGGTGTTTTAACTTCTAAATGAGATCTGAGGTCTTTATTTCACTCTGATTAACTAACCTTGCTCGGAAAGTACATCGTATAGATTCATTTATACTACTCTTAGTAACATGACGGCTGGCGCTTTAAAATTATGAATGGATTATGAGATCAGCATTTATTCTAAATAAATCATTTTTCCTCTGAAAAGCGAACTGCAGAGATTTTTCAGCGAGCTCTCAGCTTATTCACTTGCATCGCCGACTTAGCTGCGGATGACTTGATGCCGTTTGAAGTAAATGCATCATATGAACTTATCTATACTACTCTTTGTAATACTAAGACAGCTGTTTGCTTTAAAACTGTGAATGGACTTGGAGACTAGATCTACTCTCAATAAGCTAAAATTCTCTTCTGAGAGTGCACTATAAAGGTTTTCTCAGCAAGCTCTTGACTTATCTGCACTGCTGACTGAGCTGTAGACGATTTAACGCCTTTTAAATTTACAAAACGATCTGCAAGGATTTAATGGACAGTGTTCTGCATTTAACAAAAGAGCAGTTTTAAATAATTTTGGAAGAGCCCTTTAAATCTCCTACACTCTCTAAAAGAATATCACAAGTTTGGTGTAGTTTCTCATAAAGCTAAATAAACCTGTTATAAACCTTTCTATTGTATTGCAGTAACAAAGAAAGAAATGTTAACTGTTTTGGATTTGTAGCCACTTTCTGTATTATGCAGTGCATAAGTGGAGAGGTGCACAGTGAAATTGATGGAGCCGAAAGTCACTTGTGGCATGTATATGATGACCCGGATATAAGAAGGAAAAAAGCAAGAGAAAGATTACAAATCAATAATGAAAGTAATATTACAGGACCAACCTCAACGAGTGACACCACTTGTAAAATTATGATAAGGTCAGTATTTAAATCATTTGAAAAATTACCATTAAAAGAAATAGACATTACTTATGACATTTCAACCCTTGAAGAATATATTGAAAGAGGTTTGGCACCGAGGGGGTTATGTATACAGATATCTCCCTCTAGTGGGATAGATGAGTTCCCATTTAAGGAAGATTGGATTCGTGCTGCATGTGGGTGTTCCAAAATCTTTCTGGAACTATTAATTAAATATGACAAACAAAAATATGACCTTCTTGTGAAAGAATTAAATGAAGCTAGATCAATATTAAGTGAATTTAGTGATCATTCAGATTACAAGGATTTAGAATCAAAACTAGCAAGTAAGGTACTTAAATATGAATTGGAGATAATTGAAAAGAAAACCTCCAAACTTCTCCGTGATAAAACGGATTACGAAAAGGGACACATCACAGCTTGGGCTAAAAAACGGTCTGTCAGTAAGGGATGCTCTCGAGTTCAATTTCAGTCCAAAAATAGAAGCAAAAGACATAATACTGGAGAAACTGGAGAAAAAAGACCTTTTTTAGAGAAAGTCTTAACGAAACAATCAGGAGAAAGAAAAAGACCAGAAGAGGGAGAAGGGGAGGTCGGAGAGTCAACAAAAATAGAAAGAGCTCTGAGAACACGGAACATAGAAATCAGTTACAAGTCATAAATTTATTCCAATATACACTTACTTCTACTGAAACTCAACTTTTTCAAAAAGTATTAAACTTTGTACCTACTCCACTAGTGAATGAATTTAAAATCTTTGTGGACTTACAGAAATTCTATCGGAAAATAAAATTAAAAGCTTTTTTTCAAGAAAAACATATATCTGAAACCATGGGCGGGACAACAATAGAAGAACCAAGGAATATTGAAGACATAGATCTACTGATTTCAGCTATAGAAGATTCTACACAAATTTCAAACAATGGATTTAACATGTACTCTGAAACTGAACCTACTAGTGGTGATACTGGTGGAGATGTTGAATTTAATTTAGATATGTTTGAAAGACTCATTATAGCTGAACAAAATGAGACTGAATAGTCTACTACCCAGTCTCATTTTACAGGTAATGCCATGTTTAATGTTAAGGGACATATTTCAACTTTAAGGAGAAATAAATTCATAGGTACATCTACCTTCTGTCCAAATGTATTTAACCCTACCATACAGGTATTTGAGAAAGTAGTAAATAAACAAGTACAAGAGATCTTGAACAACCAGATTAAACCAAGGTACTATAACCTAACAAAACATGAAAAAACTGCTCTTGAGAATCGGTCTAAAAACCTTACAATAACTATTAAACCAGCAGACAAGGGAGGTAATATTGCGGTAATGGACACTGCACAATGTATTGATATAGTATATTCACTATTAAATAATACCAACGATTACTGTAAATTACCCTCTGACACCACACAGATTTTTAAAAAAGAGTTATTTCAACTACTTAAATACACTGTGGATAGTGGACTTATTTCAGAAAAAGAATACAACTTCATTTGGCAAGATAATCCTACCATTCCTAGTTTTTATATCATACCAAAGATTCATAAAGATATAATTAAACCACCAGGTAGGCCTATAGTCTCAGGATGTAATTCACTTACACAGAATCTGTGCAAATTTATTGATTTCTTCCTTCAGTTTCAGGTTGTTAAACTTCCTTCATATATTAAGGATAGTACAACAGTACTAAACATCATGAAAGACATTGAATGGAAATCAGACTACCAATGGTTAAGTATTGATGTTGAATCTTTATACACCTCTATTCAACATCAAAAAGGTCTGGAAGCAGTCAAATATTGGATGGAAGAACTATCTCAAGTTGAAAATGTCCCACATGAGTTCATTGTAGAAGCTACTGAATTTTTACTAACACATAACTACTTTGAATTCAAAGGAGAATTTTATTTACAGAAATGTGGCACGGCCATGGGAGTATCGATGGCACCAAGCTATGCCAATCTGTTTTTAGGGTTATGGGAAAAAGACATTGTCCTCTCCGATAATAATCCATTTATCAAAAACATTATACACTGGCACCGCTTTATTGACGATGTCTTATGTATATGGGAGGGACCTGCAAATGTCATCCCTGATTTCATAGATTGGCTTAATAATAACACATTGAATCTGAAATTCACTTATATCAGTGACCCATGGAATATTTCATTTTTGGATCTTAATCTTTATGTCAATCAAAATAAGGTAGAGACTAGATGTTTTAGAAAGAACACAGCCACAAATTCACTATTGTTGGCCAGTAGTGCCCACCCCCACAATCTAAAAAATTCCATCCCTTTTGGACAAATGTTAAGATTGAGAAGAAATTGCAGCTTAGATGCTGAATTTGCAACTCAAATGGAAGAACTAATTGACAGATTTGAGATTGGGGCTATGATAAAAAACTTTTGGAACAAACAAGGGACAAGGTTGAACAAATGAACAGAAATGACCTTTTAAGGGGTGACAATACAGGAAATATAATTTTCCACAGAAAGAGTACCATGTACATTTGTAACAGATTGCAATCATTTGGCAGGACATATAGGCAATGTCATACACAGGAATTGGCCTATCTTATTGGGAGATAATACTGTGGGAACCTCTGTAGGCCCTAAGCCCAGAATCACCTTTAACAGAAGTGAAAACCTGAAATATAGGTTAGTACATAGTCGAGTTTCTTGTATTAAGAAAACCACTGGGACGTGGTTACCATACTGTCCTAATGGCTTTTACAGATGTAACAATTGCAATATCTGCAAGTATGGAGTTCCTGCAAAAGAATTTGTCTACCCCATAAATATGGATATCAAAGTTGAGATCAGAGAACTCATCACATGTAATACACCTTATGTGGTGTATGCACTGTGGTGTACTTGTAATCTGGTATATGTAGGTAAGACTGTCAGGCCTTTGAAATAAAGAGCACAGGAACATGTTCATTCAATTTTGAACAGTAAACAAGACACTCCTGTAGGTTTACATTTTTTAAATGTACACAATTCTAAGACATCATATTTCAAATTCATAGGGTTGGAACATGTCTCTCAAATGAAAAATGGTGGTGACAGATCAAACTTACTATTACAACGTGAGAGTTTTTGGATCCACACATTGCATAGTGCAAAACCACATGGACTCAATAATAAATGGGATTTAAAATCATTTTTGAAATAAGAAAATATGATGAGTTTTTCTGATAAAACATGAGATTGCATATGTGACTTAGGAATCTAATAACTATATTGTTATATTTGTTTTTTCTCATAGGTATCACTTCCATTTCGTTTGCCTGTCCTCCAGCTGCCCTGTCCTCAATTACTGGGAGGTCCTGTATCATGGCTGCCTTGTATACACATTCTCTCTCTTTTCCAGGATAGGCTGGAGGTTTGGTCTTCTATTATATCCTTGTCGACAATTTTTATCATGCTTATGCTGTTTTATTCCATCATTTAGAGTCTGCATTTAGATTTTTTGTATTCTCACTATTAAAATGATGTTAGTGCTGTTATAACACCATCTAGTGACCGATTTAGGTATAGAATGAAAATGTTTTTGTATGCTGACTTAGAATGATTGTTGTAAACACCTGTGTATTTTCTAATTGATTAATTGCCAACTTGATTATAAAAGGACTGAGCTTAGCTTGTAATCTTTACCCCCTGATGAAGACTCATTGATGAGTCGAAGCGCTGGGTCACATTAAGCGCTTTGTTTTCTGTTTTGCCTGTTGGTCCGTGTTGTTCTTTTGGATACAATAAATAATTCAGTTTACCTGCATCTACACGTTTGGATCTGGATTTATCCTGCAACGGGCTAAAGTGTGCTGTACTACTTTTGGCTTCCTGCCTTTACTATCAATGCCTCCAAGTCTGGGATTTTATTTCCCAGGCTGCAGGCATTTGTTACCATGCCTTCCATGTTTGTATCTTATCCCTCTCCTTCTCTTGCTGCTACTCTCCTGCTTCCTTCCCCCTCCCCATCTCTGCTTCATCCCCCCTCTAAAGTTGTCTTTCTTGTGTGGTCTAGAATTCACTGCTTCCCACTTTTCTTCTGCTCTCAGTGTGTCCCAGACTTCAACTAATTTTCCTGCATGTGCCCGGGGGGGGAGGCGATACTAAGTCACCTGATCTTCCTGACCCCCCCCCGGCCATTTTAAATGCTTGTCACTGAAGCATTCACATTTCTTACTCAGGTCACCTTCCCTGATGGATGCAGGCCATTATCTTTATTCAGGCTTGCGTTCGTCCAGGTGGGGCCCCAATCCCCCATGAAGCCATAACCCTCCCTTCAACCAGGAGTTGAATTACTTGATGTGGAGTGCCCTAGCCTTTCCCCTGCTATGGACAGGTGGCACCTCCGAGAAGGAGATGGAGTGTTTTTTTTTTTTTTTAAACCAAGAGAGACACACTAAGCTGCAACTTGTTTACAGGCGTGACCTGGGAGCACAAGGAAGTTAAGTGACTTGCTCAGGGTCACACAGTATGCAAGTGGGGGCTGTGGGATTCAAACCCAGGTCTTCAGGTTTGCAGCGCAGAGCCTTAAACCACTGTGCTACACTGCCTCCTTGAAGTGTTCTACTTGCTTCAGACTCCCCCCAACTTCCTGAAATCCTTTTGGGTTCTAGCTACTTCCACTTTGTCTCCTGCCAAGTCATTCATCCCCAGATGGACGATGACATCCAGTGCCTCCCTCCTTGCCATTACCCTTGTGATCCTATTAATCCACCATCTCATCCCACCATGCAGTGCCTTCTGAAATGCACTTTACCTCCCTGCCCTTCCTGCTGGGTTCCCTTAACTTCACTCCTTGGGCAACTGAGTCCCCCACCAAGAGAAGCTTCCTCCTTCTCTGGGGTTTTCTTTCCCCCTTTCCTGGTGCTGCATCCCTGAGGATCTGCCCCTCCACCTTGGTCTCAGCTGTGGGTAAGCTACCAACTGTCCCTATTTTCCCAGGACAGTCCCTATTTTAGGCAGCATGTCCCAGTGTCCCCACAAGTTTTGCAAAATTTCACTTTTGTCCCAGTTTTTGCTTACTTATCCCAGTTTTGTCCCCTTTTTTCCAGACTGCTAATCCGTGAGTGACAGTTATTTCAGCACTACTGTGGTGCTGCTTGGGATGGACAGCAGTTTGCAACTTCAACCCCTGCACTCGTATTGCACTGCAAGCATGTCAGTGAGAGCACAGTAAAGCATGTTCCTTCCTGTTAGCTTAGAATGGGTAATAGTGCAAACAAGCACATGTAGACATCTGCCTACCAGCAGCTTAGAGGGACTCCAGACAGAAAAGAGACCGGCAGCAGGGAACTGAGGTACCTGAACCTGATCAGCTGTAGGGAAGTGTGTGAAAACAATCTGGCATAGTGGTGGGAGTCACTGAAGTGAGGTTTGCTCAGCCAGTGAGGCGAGTGTTTGCAAGTTGGATGGGACTGTCAGGAGGAGCAATACATGCAGCTCGAATGTCTGATCACAATTTAATGCAGGTTTGCTTCTAATGAACTTTCTGTACATCATGGTTTGGAACTAGCGGCAGCAGAATGATGTATTATTTTAATCTAAATGCTTGCTACTGGTGTTACTGTGGGGCAGCATGGCCAGAGCAAGCAGCAAAATGTAACTGATTGTGCACAGCGTTGACTGTGGCGGTGTCCGTGGGAGTGACACGGTGGGGGGGGGGTCATGATCAGGATGAACTGTCCCAGTTTTAGACCTCAGAAAGTTGGTAGCTTTAGCTGTGCGTGCCATTGTGGGGCTACGCCACTCCTCTAAAACAGTGTAGGAATTGCTTAACCAGACTGGCTGGGGGATGTGCTTCAGACACCTTCATGGCAACTTCCCTACAGTACCATAATGGTCCTTTTTATGTTGTCTTGTGCACACAGCACAGACAACGTATAGTGGTGGTAGGTTTTGGAGGTACGGTTGTGTTGTGGCCAATGGTGCCACTGCTTTCTTGGGCTGAGCTCTGTGGCACAAATGAAACAGCATGCTGTCTATGACAGCACTGCAAAAGCATGCCACCAACTTGAAACAATTTTGCCACTGCAATGAAGGTGCTCCTCGTCATTGCAGGGCATGCCTTGCCTGGTGTAACATTTCAATGAACATGGTTGCGGCTGTTGCCGTCTGCCTCTCATAATGCCCAGCAAGCTGACTTTGGGGGTGCTCAGTCCTCCTGTTGTCATAGTTAACCCCCCCAAGATTGTGTGGCACATTGGGATCCCACCTCAGTGTACCTCTGTGTTCAAAAGCTGACTGCATCAGCATTTTCCTGCCCCTGCCCACCGCAGTGTAGCTAACATCACACCGCGCACTCATGGGACAGACTGGGAATCCACCCCAGTTGCCCAACATTTTCCTCACACCTATGAAAAAGAAAAAGAAAATGGTCCTCAGTGTTCTTTCTTATATTTTTATTATAACCTGAAACAAAGAAAATGGTCCTTTGCCATCGGTTCCCCTCCCCCAACCTGCACCCACCTTCTGCACACCCCGCCTCCCAACCCCCCACCCCATACATACCTCTGGAGTCTAGCGCTGTGATCTTTGGTGGAGTGGGAACATGTCTGCACTCTTCAAAGCCGACCACGAACTGAAGACATGCTGGTAAGTTGTATAATGACATCAGTGGGGGGGGGTCAACTTAGGTGGATATCTCATCCATTCTTGCGACTTTTGGCTTCTGCTTTTCAACATAGGGTTCTTGGGACCCCGCCTCATGAACTCAGTCACTGTCATTTCATTATTCAATCCCAAAAGATGATTTTACCATCACTGCACAGAATCACCTTTTGGGACTGATTAATGAAATGACAGTGTCAATGTTCATAAGATGGGTTCCCAAAATGCCTATGTTGAAAATTTGGAGAACAAATTCCACAAAATGACTGTTACAAGAGTGCATTGTGCAGTTTCCATGCACACTCGTAACTGTCAGTGTCAGTGGCTCAGTAGGTAGCACACTCGCCTCTGAGGCCGGGAGATCAGAGGGCTGTGAGTTCAGTTCCCACATCTGGCACTTGGGCTAATATCCCAGTACTGACACTGTACTGCAGCACGAGAGGGGTGCTGCACTTTTGAGGTGCTGTCTTTCGGATGAGACGTTAAACCGAGGTCCCATCTGCCTGGATTGGTGGTAGTTCAGGTGGATGTTAAAGATCCCATGGCACTTATCGAAAAGAGTAGGGGAATTTTTGATTGAAATCAGAACAAAATCTTAACAAAGTATATACAAATCAATATTACATCATACATAGCCATAAAAAGGAATGAAACAAAAACCTAAATAAATATTAATTCATACAATAATTCTGTTCTATTGAAACCATAATGCATCATATACAATACAGTATCACATTCTACAAAATCAAAAAGTGAAAGTGAGAAGAACATAAATAAATATTGCATTATACAAGATCCCCAAACAAAAAAAAACTTAAACTAAACAAAACGTCTTTATACAAAATCATAAAAGAAACAAATCAATTACAAAAAGAGAAGGAAATGCATGTGACAATCCTAAAAGCAAGGGAAAACAAACAAACCAAAGTAGTGAACAAAACCTATGTAATTTCACCCTTGGAAATAATTAATCCTCAGTTAATGGCCTACAAAGGCAAGATGTCGCCAAAGGCCAAACCATTGATGAAAGGAAAAACGCGATTTTTCCACCAATTTCCACTTACCTAACTCAGTGTTAATAATATGAAAAAGTTCCCATGGAGTAATAACCTGTTGTTGCAGAATGAACCTGCAACGACCAATCCATATCCAGTATAAAATATGAGCAAAAAGAATACGGTAAGTACCATAATGTACCCCACTCGGTAAAGATAGAGTTATCCCAAAAAATAACAACCCTGATGTCAGTGGAATAGAGCCAATCCCTTTCCACTGATTTTTAATAATATCCCAAAAGTCTACAATGTATGGACAATGTAAATATAAATGATCCATAGTTTCAATTTTCATGGAGCAAGAAACACGGGGACAGTACCGTTCCAACAAGGCCTTATGTTTCTGATTCCCTTTAACATTTATTCTACCATGCAACCCCAACCAAACAGTATCCCATAATTGAACTGGAAGTCTAGAATCTGAAATATAGTCTGAAATCTGTTTCTGTTCCAAGAAAGAAAAATTCGTAAAAATAGGTATAGTAAAATAACTCAAAATAATTTGTCCATAAATTGCTTTTCTAGACATACTAACAACTTCATCAAGCCGTACACCCCATTTCTTGATAGCATCAATGACACCATCCCAGCTACAAGGGAGATGAGGAGATCTCTTATTTTTATGCAAAAAAGCATTGTTTGACCATTCCAAGAACACATCATGTAAGGTTTCCCTACCCCACCTACACCACAAACGTTCAGATCCCGTAACTAAAGGAACAATATTTACATAAAGAAAAATACCACTGGATGAATCATGTTTAAACCCCCAGACTTAATAGGAGCATATAAAACCTCCTTTTTAATAGGATTTAATCTACTACCCCAGACACAAGAAAAGAAACAACCCATCAATGAGGTAAACAGACATGCTGGTAAAAATAAATATCGAACTCACAAACAAAAATTCAGGGATTAAAAAGGATTTTAGAAGAAAAATACATTGTTTCTTAGATAATTTCCACCGGTTCCATAATTTAACCTTGGAATGCCCCACGTTCAAGACTCATGACCAATTAGTATATGCCATATCGCCCCCCCAAAATAAATACCAAGAATGCGACAGGGCACCCGTGAGATGGGAATATCACCAAGACAATCCTCTTGATCAATAAATCCTGCAACATTCAAACAGCACGATTTGGCCATATTCAGCCGGGCACAGAAATTTTACCCAATTCCTGAAGTAAAGCACAAGCCAAATGTACAGAGTGTACATCATTAACCAATAAACACATGTCATCTGCATATGCAAGTACTTTAATTGGAAAGGAAATACCCATACCCAAAGGATAAATGTTTGGAGAATTCTGAAGAATACGCAATAAAGGGTCTAATGTAAAAACATAAAGAATAGGACTCAAGGGACATCCCTGTCGAACCCCTTTACATATCAAAATCATTTTCCCCATCCATCCATTCTCATAAGGTGTAACACAAACTAGAGCATAACATAGCTTTATCCGTTGTATAAACAAATCCGGAAAACCGTAAGAAGCCAAACAATTCCACAAAAAGGCAAGAGAAACCCCATCAAAAGCCTTAGCTTGATCCAAGCTAACAATGTACCCATTGCCAACCGATGCCGTCAATGAAGTCCTACTGTCCAAGATTTCTCTAAGTAACAGCAAGGCTTCAGTAATACGGCGCCCAGGCACAGAGCAAAACTGCGTAGAAAAAATAAGTCGAGCCATCCTAGACATAATCCCATTACCAAGCAATTTAGCAAAAATTTTAAAATCAACATTAAGTAGAGTAATAGGACGCCAATTTGTAAGTTCCGCCCGATCACCTGATTTATACAAAAAAATCATTAAGCCGTTATACATAGAAGAAGGTAAATAAAATTCAGACCACATAAAATTAAACACCTCTAAAAAATCAGTCGGAATAAGGCGCCATAGGATCTTGTAAAGTTCAGCAGTCAAACCATCCGATCCAGGAGCCGTATCCCCCTTCAAGGAAAGAATAACTGATTCCATCTCTAAGGAAGTAAACGGTAAGAGCAATTCTTCCTGTGACAAGGACTCTAAGCATGGTAAAGCAGCCGAATTCAAAATTTGAGTACTAAAACCTACATCAGGAACCAGAGTCCCAAATACAAGGTTAATGTGCTCTTCTAGGGTAGACATAATACCCTTGCTATCTGAAACCGAAATTCCTTGTGCCGAAATTAAATTTTGGAACACTTTCTTCTCTGTTCGGTTATGGCAATTAAAAAAGGGGTTACCTTGGTCCAAGTTCCCATGGGTACCAAATTTCTGTTCATGTTGTAAAGACAACATCCTATTATATTGGAATAACTCCATCTGAACACGAACTTCTTGAATATTTGAAGCTACATCCTCCCTTCCCAAATGATGTTTTGTAAGCAAAATCCCTAAATGGTGCCTTAATTGGCGATAACTAGAATATTTAGACAGTTGTTGATCTTTACCTACTGCCAGAAAAAATTCACGTAAGCAAATCTTCAGGTCTTCCCACCATAAACCCAGCTTTTCATAAAAAAACTTTGCAGATAATTTATCATTGAGAATCTCGGTTAAAGAAGACAAAACCAAAGGATTCTGTAAAAGAGTGGAGTTCAATTTCCAGTATCCCGGGCCAGCTATCCTACTTGAGGGAGAATCCATACAGACTCCAAGCAAAACATGGTCAGAGGATTCAATGGGGATGGAAACCAAATTCCCACATGATAGAGATTTAGTAAGAAAAATCATGTCAATGCAGGAAGCTAACCTTCCCCTATAATAAGTAGGTTTCAATGACTGCGAAGACCTGACAGATACCTGCTTCAACCCAGTATGAGAGATTAAGTCCCTCAGGAAAGCCCTATCACAATACACTTTGTTGAGAGGCCCCTCCTTCAGGACATTAATATTAAAATCCCCAGCAAAAAAAACAAGCCTATTTGTATATAAAAAGGGTTGGATTTTTTTCAATAAGGAAATCCTCTGGGCTTTAACTTGAGGACCATAAATATTAATCAGTCTGCATGACACTGAATTAATAACGACGTCCAACAAAAAGGCACGGCCAGGGTCAATATCTACTAAATGAAAACAAGAGACATGAGTTTTAAAACAAAACCCCATCCCACTACAAGGGTCCAATCCTGCTGACCAAAAGGACAGCCCGCCCTTCCAATCTCTTGTAATCTGGTCAATGTCCATTGATGAATGAATCCTTGTATCCTGGAGAAAAAACACGTCAAACGGTAGCTGAGAAAGAATACCAAAGGTAATAAGGCGTTTCTTTCCATATAGCACACTATTGACATTTAAACTGGCAATACGTAAACCCAACCCATCAGGGAGGAACTTCTATTAGTTTACCACTAGAACGGGTAACTCGTTTCATCTGAGTTTTAGACTGATATTTCTTAGACGGGGCAGTACTGGAAGCAAGAGGCGGAAACAGGTCAGGATCAATACCTGACATCGGGAGATCCGAATCCACCTGTTCACTCCACGAAAAAGCTGAAAATCGATTTGACAGAGGCAAAGGAGAAAGAGGAGTATTTCCTTAGTCTGAGACCGATTGTGAGATTGTAAAGGAAATAAAAATTCCTTTTCCGTAGCTGAAATATCTGGTTCAGGTCCAGGAATCGAGCCAGGGGGAACCACAATAGTAACTGCAGTGTTTTCAGAAGAACTCTGGGAAAGTAAACCTAAATGGGTTGGATGTTGTTGCTCTGAAAAAGAATAAAAGACACAGTTCAGACAGGGAACCTTGAGGAATAACTGGTGGATCAACAAGGTCCACCAATTTGGAGCATGATGGGCCTGGAGACATATGGGAAAGGGAAAAGGGAATCTCCATATCTCCCAAATCCGAATGGGAAAAGGGGGGAACTGAACCACCACCCCGTGGAACAGGTTGTGACACACTACCCCTACCCCTACCTCGACCAGAAACCAATCTTTCATTAGGCTGTAAAGGTACAGAAAAGCGCTGTTTAGCCTTATCCAGATAATAATCTTGGTCTGATTCCCCTTCCAAATTGTGTGCTACCCAAGGGCACTCATGAAAAGAATGTTCTTCTTCCCCACACAAATTACAGAAGGGGCGGGCAGTACACTGAGGGGCAGTATGCCCAAGCAGCCCACAGTGAAAACACCGGATCTGGTCGCAATCTACATTGAGATGATTGAGGGCCCCACATTTATAACAACTCTTGGGTTGACCAGCATAAAAAAAAGGACCCCCGATCTCTACCCAAAAAAAAGGAGCAGGGCAAATGGGAAATCCCAACCTCGGATTGATTCAACTGTACCCGAAATAACCATCCCCATTCCAAAATCCATTTCCATCAATAATGGGTTTAGGTTTCTCCATAATGGTACATTTTTTCTCTAACCAAAATGAAATATCATTTATACAGACCCCCTCATTCCAAAATAAAATAGTAACTGTTTTAAAGGTTGGTTTCGTTACAGGGATGGCTACAAAATCTTGCCATACCCCAAAGTCCTTAACAGAATAATACAATTTCCAAAATTTGTCCAGTAAATGCATAGAGCAGAAACTAAGATCATAAATTCGTTCACCTGGTGCGTGAATAAAAGCATACACCTCCGAGGGTGCAAAGCCCAACGAGTCCTTAATCAATGTTTTCCCCACCCATATCCTATCGGGGATAACAGGAGCAGTCCCAATATATTTTAACCTCACCAAAAACCGTCTCTTCGCTGCTTCAGCAGGTTTACGAAACAGTCCAGCAAATGTTTTGGGCTGGTCCTGGGTTACAGCTTGAGACTCAGCATCCACACCGTCACCTTTCAAAGAAGAAATAGGCACCTTACCGTCCACAGCAGGGGTGACATCAGAAGAAGCAGCAACTATTGGAGCATGAAAGGTCTGCTGGCTAACTAAACAGAGCCTGTCCGTATCACCCACCGAAGCTGGAGGCACCGTTTCGGGTGGAAATCGTGCAGCAGGCAATTGAGTCCCCTGCTGTTTTGCCACAGATTCAGAAATTACCATTGAAACTGGAGTAGACAACAAAGGCGGAGAACCTAGCAATGGAACAACCGGGTCAGGAACCCAATGATCTCCATCACGAATCCAACCGGCATTCTGTAGAGCCAGCCCTGGGGTCCAGTCTGCATCAGAACCTGGCGTCGAAGTAATGACGTCATCAACCAAAGCGGGGTCTGCCGAAGAATGCAAGATAGGGTCTAAAAAATCAGCAGCAACTTCCAAAGGCAAACGTTTACCACTCCCAGGTAAAGGGCTTTGCCCAGATCATTTTTTTTTTCATTGCTCCAAAGTTAACTTCCTGGCCAAAAAGTCCTGTTCGGCAGCTGAAATTAAATCCAACAACTGTTGCTTCCGAATATCCAAATCCCGTTTAAGGGTTTCTTCATCTGGGTCTATCGACTCCGAACTGGAGTCCACCACAGTAGAAAACACAGCAGATGTAACATTCTCTGACTCTAAATTCGAAGTCTCTACCGAGACAGCCCGACAGCCTTGCTCCAAACAGGAGCTCTCCTCAGGACTACCTACACCGTCCATAGTCAGAGGCACACTGACCTCCATTCGACTCTCCTGCAGCGCGACTGCGCAATGTGCAGCAAGAGTAGGGGAATTTCCTTGGTGTCCTGGCCAAATTTCCCTCATTCACTAAAAATACCACCAGCAGCTTAATCTGGTTCAAGGTCAATTGGCATTCATCTGTATCCCCCCGGTCGTGCCTGAAAATAGGCAGGATTTGTCTAGTGCACTTACCCAGTCAACAAAAATGAAATAAATAAAAATAAACTTTAAGAACTTTTAATATTTTCACTCTATATTTTTCCAACATTGCCATTTCTTCACAAATCCTTATGAACAGTAGAGCTGTCATTTTTCACATCCTACCCAAAATGTGTTTCCGCATATCTGGTGCAGAATGCCACAGTTGCTATGGGAAATCAAAGTTCAGGACATATTAACAAAATCACAGTGTCACTGTTCATGAACGGAGGTCCCAAATGCCTTCATGAAGTGGGGTCACAAAAAGCCCATGTTGAAAATTTGGAGTGCAAATGCCAGCAAACGCCCGGGGCATTAAGGTCTCTAACCATAATGTCCCACCTTGTACAGACTGACTGGTATCAAGGGGGTGACTTTGGATTGTCGGCTGTAGTGGTCACACCATTCCACCCCACCCTACAGCCAGTGATAGGCATCAAGGTGAGCCTTGGACTTTTCAGCCCCAAAGTTTACCCCATTCTCCTATACTGCAGCCAAATTCTGTTTTTTTCCTCCAGTCAGTGGGACTCTCTCAGGCATCCTGTAGTACCCCCTGATGCTACCTCCATGCCTGAGAGGCCTCCTGAAACCTGGCACCAGCTCGACTATCCCCCCGGCTCTGAGCCCCCTGACGTAGGGCCGCCCTATCCACCCAGGGCGCTCTATCTGCAAATTCAGGTCGGGCTGGGCTCGGCCCAGGTAAGGAGTGCCCCCGGTGGTGGAATGTGGTCCTGGTGGATACAGGTGCTGTCGCCTATCCACTTGGCTGGGTATTTTTGCTTTGTCCTCACCCCCTCCCTCATTACTCTCTCTCCCTCTCCCTGATGGAGTCCAGCATGCAGTGATGCCACGGAACATCTTGCCGTAACTCTACAACCCTCTATTTCTGGCCCTGACATTTCAGTACCTCTGGTCTCCACCACAGGTTGCCGCAGTGCTGGGTGGAGAATCCCTGGCCCCCTGAAGAAGGAGAGCTGTCCTCCTGACGCTCAATCCTTCCTCCTCCTGCTGACCCCCGATGACCTAGGCTTGCTTCTGAACCCAGGTAGCCAGCGTGGTGCAAGGCGTGGTGTCCAGTGCCTCAACCCTCAGCACCACCAAGCCAGAGAACTGCACCCATCTCAATGTATTTTGTTATGGAATGGGGTGAGCATAAGGCCCGATGGCCCCAAGGCACAACATGACACTTGTCGGAGTCTGCAGGGTAGGATGAGGTAAAATGGCATGAGTGTTATGGTAGACGATCCAAAGGCACACCTCAATGCCTGTCAGTCTCTGCAGGGTGGTGTGGGGTTGGCATCGCTTCCATACCTCACTGCCATTGCTATTATGCATCTCTCTAACTCCTGCACTACCAGTGCCAATGCCAGTAGTACAACATTCAGCACTGACAAATGCTTGTTTTCTCCTTCTTTTGCTCACTTCCTTCATGCAGACGCTGGTTGCTTTCCCTATGCCTTCACTTAATTTTCTCCACTGTTCCTCTACCCCTCTCTGACAATCCTCCCCTGCTAGGCTGCTTCTGAAGAAGTCTCCGATTTCTTTAAAATCCAACCTACTAAAGTCCAGGACCATCGTCTTTTTGTGACTTTCCTCTGCACTCGTCGTAATATTGAACCACTCTGTACAGTGATCACTGGTTCCCATTGGATAGCCCACTATGGCATGACTAGGCACTATCACAGCCTCCAGTAGGACAGGAATTCAGAGGAACAAAGGGAGAACACATGTCCCAAATAGAATAGAACCTTTACCCCATGAGTCATTTTCAACTCTCAGCATGCTAAGTCCATAGGGCAGGAAAGGTGCTAGTGGGACATTTGCCTGCGCCATATGGGCTAACTAACATTTCCGTACAATGCCTCTGTGCATGACTGCATGGAGGAATTACACAGAGCAGTGCCAGCCCCCACGTCCTCATCACAATTCAGATGCCCCTGATATAATAAAATGATCACTGCCATCTAGAATTTCCCCACCTCAATCACCATTCAGATGCACCTGATTAGTATATTAAGAGGATCCTTGGCATCTAGATCTCCCCAATTACAAGTGTGAGCCCCCTCCCAATTTAACCCATTAAGGTCCTTCCACCCCTCTCCCCATGGTGGCTCATAAATTACCCCGGCTGCTAGTCCCCTCCCACTGTGACAGTGACAGGTCCAGTTCCTCTGCTCGCCACCTCGGCTGGCCACTTTCTGAGTGACACGAAGTGAGCACACACCTACTATAGAAACAGATGTTCTACACTAGGTGCACTCACCCCTTTCACTCAGACAGTGATCAACCAAGATAATGAGCTAAGATGCTGTACCAATCACAGTCACAGGGAAGTGACTGCAATCTTGGGTAAATGGGGGGTCAATGGAGAAGGGGTGGAGGGACCTGGCTGGATGGCTTTGGGAGGGGGCTCAGATTTGCGACTGGCAGGTGGGGCTACTAGATGTTAGGGATCATGGAAAAATAGAAACACAGAAATATAGAAGATGGCAGAAAAAAAAATGGTACATCCTGTCTGCTTCTATTTTCCCTATTATACCTCAGAACCTACTGTTCATACAGGGTACTAGCCTTCTCTATCTACTACCTCGTTCCCCTCCCTACTACCATCAGCCTGAGTAACCATTATACACTTCACTTTGTCACAGCCATGCTTGAAACCATTTATGGTTTTGGTGCCTGCCATCTCAGTTGGCAGACTATTCCATATTTCCACCACCATTTCTAGAAAATAAAACTTTCCAGTATCCCTCTCGAACCTCCCTCCCATCAGTTTCTACTTTTGCCCCTATACCCTTGAACTGTTACTCATGCTAAGTAGTTCTTTTCCATTCACCTTGTTTATTCCTTACAGGAACTTGAAGGTCATAATCTTATCATTCCTCTCTGGTCTGGTCTCCAGTGAAGACATGTTCAGTGCCTTGAGCAGATCCTCATATCATCTGTCCTGTCAGCTCTGAATCATCCTGATCACCTTTTGTCCTTATCTTTCCTGAGGTGAGGTCTTCAGAAGTTCAGAACTCTGAACAGTATACCAGGCGCAGCCTCACCAACGATCAATAAAGAGGCAGTAAACCATTTTCTTCTACTATCAGAACCCCTTCTGGCACATCCTAGTATCCTATTAGCCTTACTAGATGCCTCACTGTACTAGCATGATTGTTTAAGGGAGTCACTAATGATGAATATTAGGTCCCTTTCCTCAACTGTAGTGCTCAGCTCTACCCCTCCTATCCAGTACTCTGTCCTGGGGTTGTTGTCCCCTAAGTGAATCACCTTGCACTTTTTGGCATTGAATTTCAACTGCCAAGCCTTAGGCCACCTCTCTAATCTTTACATGTCAGTCTGCAGTTTCCTACTTCCCCATCACTATCTATCCTCCCATGAGCTTGGTGTCATCTTCAAAGAGAAACAAACCCAGATTCATTCTCAAACGTTGTTAATGAGCATATTGAAGAGAACAAGAGTCAGGATGGATCCCTGTAGCATTCCACTCTTGACTTCCCTCTCTTCTGATATGACACCATAATCACAACCCTGTGCTGCCTCTCATTCAACTAAAGTCCCCTCACCCCCACCAAAACACTGCTTATATTTTCCTTCTAATCCCTGGACCTCACCCCCTTGCACCGTGACCTAAGCCACTCTGATTGGTCCCCATCTCATTGGTCTGCTCCACTGACTCCATGCTAACATATTTCAAAACAAAATTCCTCAAAATATGGGACTGCCATGCCCCCAGAGCAGGACATGAGAAAAGGTACACCACCTCACCTAGATCATGGCTGACCTCATAGCTTACTTGCAAGTGCATGATTTGGCCTGGTCAAAAAATGAACGTAACCCATCCCCCATGGCTTCCAGAGGTATCATCACCTCTGCAGCACCTGTACCACGGCAATGAGCTTGCCAAAGGTGAGTATTTTACATCTAACTTCAGTACCAACATTGGTTACCTCTCTAAATTTTGGAAGGCTGTCACAACCTGTTCACCTTTCCCACTCCTTTATCTGTCCTCAAGTCAGTGACACCCCTATCTCTAACTTCTCCTTCATCACCATAGAGATGTCATTCCTTTTCATCACCTGCACCTCCTTCCTCTCCTCCTCTCCCTTCTAACCTCCCTCTCACCCCAGCCAGCCTGCATGATTGTCATCTCCTTCCTTCCCCTATTGTTTTTACTCTCCAGTAACTCCATCCTTCATCACTGACACACTTCCCGCCCTTAATCCTTCCAAGGGTAGGAGCCCAGATGGCCTGTATAGCAAGCTCCTCCATCTGTCTCCTTCTACAATCTCCTCCCCATTGGCTGACCTCCCTAACCTCTCTTTCTGGTATTCCTCCATCCCTGCTGACTGGAAGACTGCCACTGTTACTCCTCCTTCAAAATGTGGTGACCCATCTGGTACTAACAGCTACCAACTCATTTCGCTCCACCCTCCAAAATACAGGAACAAATTATCTTGTCACAACTCTCTCCCTTTCTGGACTCCTCTTCCTTCTTCACCCAATACAAGTCTGTCTTCCACAAAAATCACTCCACCACCATCTCCCTGCTCAGGCTCACCAAATCCATCCATAATGGTATGGATTACAGCCTATTCACCTCTGCTATCTTTGTCGATCTAGCCAAAGCATTCAACCCTGTCAACCACCCCAATTATTAGCCAAACTCTAGGCTGCAGGCCTCTCTGACTTAACCATCAGCTGTTCCACTCCTACCACAGGGTTAGGTCCCAAGCAGTCAAAATTGGTGACCCCCTCTCTCCTCCCTGTCTGTATCCACTTGGGTCCCACAAGGATCTGTGTTAGGCCCACTACTTTTCTCCATTTTCCTTAATGATCTCCCCTCCATATAGAAACATAGAATTTGATGGCAGATAAGGACAACTTGGCCCACCCAGTCTGCCCATTTCCCTACCTAATGGATAAGCTACAGATCCTAGTTAACCAGCAGCCTACTTCTTTCTACCCCCACCCCCTAGAATAACCTTATGGCTGTCCCATGCATGCTTGAATTCTACCACTGTTTTTGACTCCACAACCTCCTCCAGAAGGCCGTTCCACGCATCCACAACCCTCTCTGTGAAAAAATACTTCATTAAATTACCTCTGAGCCGCCCCCCTATATCTTCAAATTGTGCCCCCTTGTTCTTGCACACCTCTTTTTTTGAAAGATGCGACCCTCTTGGACTTTGATTACCTTGAGGTACTTGAAAGTTTCTATGATGTCCCCCCTCTCCCTCCTTTCCTCGAGGCTATACAAATTAAGCTCCTTAAGTCTTTCTTCATATGTCTTCCAGTGCAGATCCTGCACCATTTTAGTTGCCCTCCTCTGGACAGCTTCCATCCTGTCTATGTCTTTGTGGAGATTGGGTCTCCAGAACTGCACGCAGTACTCCACATGGGGTCTGACCAGCTGTCTGTACAGAGGGATAATAACTTCCTGTTTTCTACTGGTGATGCCTCTCCCTATGCATCCCAGTATCCCCCCAGCCTTCCTTGCTGCCCTCTCACATTGCTTGCCCACCTTTAGGTCATCTGATATGACTACCCCTAGGTCCCTTTCCATTTTTGTTGTTGTTAGTATCTCACCCCCATTGTGTACTCTTCCCCTGGGTTTTTGTTTCCCAGGTGCATTACCTTGCACTTCTTAGCATTGAATCTAAGCTGCCATACATTTGACCATTCCTCTAACCTTGCCAAGTCCCTTCTCATCCTTTCCACCCCTACTTGTGCATCAACTCTGTTGCAGATCTTTGTGTCATCTGCAAAGAGACATACTTTTCTTCCAGTCCCTCTGCAATGTCGCTATAAAGACATTGAAGAGGACCGATCCTAATACTGAACCATGCGTACCAAACTAGTAACCCTTTCTTCAGAGTGGACTCCATTTACTATTACTCTCTGTGTCCTATTCTCCAGCCAATTCTTTACCCAGGCTGTCATCTTGGGACCCACTCCAGGCTGGCTAACTTGTATATTAATCTTTGTGTGGGACTGTGTCAAATGCCTTGCTAAAGTCTAGGTAGGCCATGTCCACAGCCCCTCCCTGATCTACTACTTTGGTCACCCAGTCAAAGAAATCTATCAGATTCATCTGGAATGACCTTCCCACTGTGAATCCATGCTGCCTTGGGTCCTGTACCCCTCTGGCCTCTAGATACTCGACAATTCTTTCCTTCAGAAGTGATTCCATCATTTTCCCTACCACTGAGGTTAAACTAACAGGTCTGTAGTTTCCTGCTTCTGCCTTGCTCCCACTTTTGTGAAGGGGAATCAAATCTGCCCTCCTCCAGTACTCGGGTACCACTCCATCCTCCCATGATTTGTTAAAGAGGTTAGTCAGTGGTGTCACTAGTACTACCCTTAGTTCTTTTAGAATTCTGGGATGAATACCATCAGGCCCCATTGCTTTGTCCACCTTCAGTTTTAAGAGTTCTTTCAGAACCCTTTCTTCTGTAAATGGCTGGTATCAACTTCTGTATCCAGAGTGTTTCTACTGTTTGTTTTAGGTACCTCCCTCTTCCTTTGTAAATACTGAGCAAAATTATTTGTTTAGTATCTCTGCCTTTTCACAGTCACCCTCTGCCCACCCTCCCTCCCTTTATTAAGCCTCACTATCCCTCCCTTGGTCTTCCTTCGCTCCCTGATGTACCTATAAAAGGTTTTATCCCCCTTCTTAACTGAGTTGGCTATCTTTTCCTCGGTTTGGGCCTTTGCTGTTCTGACTGCCTTCCCAGCTTCCTTTTGCTTTAACTGAAACAGTTCTCTGTCCTGCTCCTTCTGTGATTCCTTGTACTTCCTGAATGCTTTCTTTTTCTCTTGAACCTTCACTGCCACTTCCTTTGAGAACCATAGTGGTTTCTTACATCGTTTTGTTTTGTTTATTTGCTTCACACAAAGGCTTGTTACCTCTGTGATGGCAATTTTTATTATTCCCCATTGTTCTTCCACCCCTCCTTCCTCCCTATTTGCTAGTGCATTCCTTAGGCACTCACCCATTTTGGCAAAGTCAGCCCTCCTAAAGTCCAGTACTTTTACATTTGTATGGCTTGACTCTATTGCTGTGTTTATTGTGAACCATACTGTTTGATGGTCGCTATTTCCCAGATAGCTACCCACTTCTACTTCTGTGATCCTCTCTTCATCTCCATTTGAGAGAACAAGGTCTAAGATTGCTCCCTCATGAGTGGGCTCCAATAATAGCTGCCTAAGGCATGTCCCCTGTAGGGCATCTAGAGTAACCCCCACTCTTCGAAGTGGCTGCTGCAACTGCACTCCAGTTAACAATCTGGTATATTCATATCACTCATCAGCAATATCTCCCCTTTTTCTGCCATTCTAAGATTACTTTCTATCATTTCCTTGTCCATTTCCTCCCCCTGAGAAGGGGGTCTGTATACAACCCCTGTGAGGATTGTGGTGCCATTGCTGGTCTCAAATTTACTCACAGTGCTTCTTCTCTTCCCTGTTTACCCTTTTGTTCTGTTGCTTTGATTCCTTCCCTTATGTAAAGAGCTACTCCTCCTCCTCTTTAACCCTCCCTGTCCCTCCTATAGATAGTGTATCCTGGTATGTTTATGTCCCAGTCATGGTTTTGTGTGTACCATGTTTCTGTGACTGCCACGATATCCAGATGTTCCTCCTCCATCAAGGCCACTAATTCAGGAAGCTTGTTACTCAGACTACGGGCATTGGTACTCATTGCTCTCCATTTTTTGATGGCTTTACCTTCTGTTGCAGCATCCCCCACTGACCTTTCTACCTCGGTCTTTTTCTCATTTAGTACCCTGTTTTGTAAGGAGAGGCTGGGATTTTCCTGCTGCTTATCAGTGCCTCCCCCCTTGACTAGTTTAAAAGCTTGCCAATGAAGCATTTAAACCGATTGCTCAAAAGACTTGTTCCCTTCCTGGACAGATGCAGACCATCCTGCCAGTATAGGCTGGTGTCCCTCCAGGTGGAACCCCAGTCCTCAATGAAGCCAAACCCCTGTGCTCCACACCATTTTTCAACCATTCATTAAACTGCATGGTGCAAGTACCCTCGCCTCACTCATGCCATTGACAGGCAGCACCTCTGAGAAGGATACTGTGTGTACTACTTGTCTTAGGCCTCTCCCCAATTCTACAAAGTCCTTCAGCACTGCTCCAATCTCATGATGAGCCAAGTCACTTGTCCCTAGATGGACAATGACGTCCAGCTCAGACTCCCATGCAGCTGTTCTTGTGATCCTGAGGATGGATGCGCTTCCTCTCTCTCCAAGCCATGGCACCAGACAGGCACCTTACTTCAGTTTTCCTGCTCCCCAGTTCTGTCCCCACCAGGAGCTGCTTCTTTCCTTGTGGTGTCCTCTGCCTCCTTCCTGTGGGCCTCCCTTGTGACAGTTGTCTTCAGCCTCCTTAGTCTCCTCTGGGGTGCATCCATGGGGAGCTATGCTCCCCAGAATGGTGTATGGATTGGGAGTGGAACAACTGACTGGGTGTGCCTCTGTTCCACCATCCTCACCCTCCCTGAGCCCACTGTGGTCCAACTGCTGTGCTTTCTTTGCAACCTCTGAGGTAGCAGTGGTGGCTCTGGTGCTCCTGGATGTTTGTCTGCATTCATTCACATGTACACAGATGACACGGTCCTCTTCACAGCAGGCCCACAGACTCCAGCTTGACTTTGATCTAGTTCAGCCCTGACCACACACAATCAGCTTTTCCTCAATGCCAAGAAGACTGTCTCCATGTCCTTTGGCACAAGGCACAGACTCTCTAGACTCCTCCTTTCCTACTTTCCCATACCCTGGATGGCTCCCTGTGGAGGATGTTACCACCTTTAGTTATCTTGGTATCTGGCTAGGTCAGCACCTAAACTTTTCTGAACAAGGTGACGCTATAGTCAAAAGCTGCACCCCAATTTGGTGCACTTTACAGGAACTGTCATAGCAAAAGCAGACATCCAGGAAAGGAACAGCAGCAAGTGAAGAGGACTGCTCTCTCAGTGGAAGGGAAGTAAATGCAAATCTAGGAGCTTTCATTATTACTTCTTGCATTGATATTGCATTGGGAAAGGAGGAGTAGGAGTTTGAAGAAGGTTGTGCAATGGCTACTTAAAGTCTGTTTTTGAGTGTGGATAGGAAGGATAGGAATATAAAAAGCAGTTGCTCAATATATCTAAACGTGTGCAACAAAGGAGGTAAGGGAAATAAAGAAAATGTTTTGCACTGATAGAGGAGGGAGAGGGGAGACTTGGGGGAGTGTTTGGTATCCTGCATCTGGAAGGGTGGGGGGTCGCTGGTGGGCAATGACAGCAATGGGTAGGGCGGTAGGCTGCAACAACTGCAGTGCACCAATCTTTCTAAAAATTGCCTGGAGTGTGAGAGGATGTTTAGTGTGCAACCACATAGAAAAACTTAGAAAGGAGATTGAGGGTCTGCAGGAGGAACTAAGACAGGCAAGGCAGATTGGGGGTGGGTTTAGCCCAATACTGGAGGGAGGAAGAAGAGGAGATGAGGGAGGGTGATTTAAGCCAACAGTGGTGAGGAGAGGGTCAGAAGAAGGAAGCAGAGACAAAGGGGCCAAGGCCAGGAAGAACAATTGCCGGGGAAACCAGGTCAGGAGACAAAAGACAAATGGAAGGAGGAGATAGGGACTTGTGAGGGGAGGAGAAGAAGTGGCAAAAGTCATGGAGTGGAAAGGAGAGAACAGGTTACTATGAAGAGAGAGGGAGGGCATTTGTGAAGGGCCTTCAGAAAATAGTTGTGCACTGCTAGAGAGGAAGAAGGTGGAGGAGGAAATGATGAAATTAGAGGAGTAATTGATAAATGCCTGGACCAAACTGGAGCGGGGGAAGTTCTGCTGGGAGAATTGCAACAGGGGTAAAGGGAAATAATGTGCAGGAGGAAGAAGAGGAGCTGGAAATGAGAGGGAGATGAATGGAAGCAAGCAGGGAGTAAGAGGGGTGGAATCTTAGTGCTGGGGACTCAATACTAAGAGGAGTTAGGTGGGGTAGCAAGGGGAGAGGCATAGTCGCATTTGGGTGGAGGCCATGCCAGGAATGACAGCGGAAAGGGTGGGACAGTCTGTTCTGAAATATGCTAGAAGGGTAGGACAAGCCTCATTTAATTATACATCTTGGGACAAAGACCTGGCTGACAAGACAGTAGATACAGTCCAGAGGAGGTTTGAGGAACTAGCACAATTATGTGAGGGGCAGGAAGATCAGTAACTTTTTCAGAGATACTTCCTGCCAAAGGCAAGCACAACAAGAAAGCTGAGAATAGAGGAATTTAACGGATGGCTAAGAACCTGATGTTGTGCTAAAGGGTATGGGCTGTTGGGGTGGGAGGGACCTGGGAGGACAGTAGTCTCTATGCCAAGGACAGACTACACTTGAGTGAGGAGGGAAAGAAGGTTGAAACAGAGGATGGAGGAGTACATAGAGGAAGTTGGGAATTTAAACTAGGAGTGGGGGGTGGCAGTTGGGGAAGAGATATGCAGAGACCACAGGTTGGGAAACCATATGAGCTTACCCCCATAACAGTGACAAAGGACAAATGGCAAGTACTGTTGGTGATGCTAGAAAAGGAGGGTAGGATGGGGGGGAAGGGTGGAAGGTGGTTACCCTTAATGCTAGGAGCCTTGGGAGGAAAACTGCAGAGTTACAGGTTCTCATGGCAGAGGGAGAGGTGGACATTGCAGTCATCACGGAAACATGGGCCACCCAATACAATGACTGGGACCTGTCTGTACCAGGGTACAGATTATTTCATAGGGACAGGGTGATTGGAAAAGGAGGGGGGGTGGCACTGTATGTGAAGGAAGGACTGAAGTGTGTAATGGAGGAAGGGGAGGAGGGTAGTACGGAGTCACTTGGGATGCAAATCCAGGATTCCAAGAATAGGATTCTTAGAATGGGAGTGGTGTACAGGCCACCATCTCAGATGGAGGAGTTAGGAAACTAGAGGGACAGATCAGGAGGACCTGCGAGAAGGGTAGTGTGGTGATTGTGGGGGACTTCAACATGCCAGGAGTGGACTGGAGCACCCCAACAACCAGGAACAGAAGGGAGCAGGTACTGCTGGATGCCTTCCAGGACAGCTTCCTGCTGCAAATGGTCAGTGAACCAACCAGGTTAGGAAATACCCTTGACCTTGTGCTGGCAAATGGGGACTTTGTGAGAGAACTTACAGTGGAGGAACCGCTGTCAGGGAGTGACCACCGCTCAGTATGGCTCACATTGGATATGGGCAAGGAAGGAGTGGAATCTGGCACAATAGTGCTGGACTTCAGGAGGTCCAACTTTGGGAGGATGGGGGAAGGGTAAAATGGTACCTGGCCGAATTCAATCTAGTATGGACACTAACCAGAGGTGGGAGCTCATAAAGCTGGGGATAGTGGAGGCAACCAAAACCTGCTGCAAAGCCCAGAGCAAGAAGGCTAGGGCTAAGAAACCGATCTGGTTGAGCAAGGAGGTCATGGAAAAGGTAAGGAGGAAAAGAGCTGCCTTTAGGAAGTACAAGAAAACAGGGAGGGGGAGGACAGGAGGAGTACTTGACAGAATCAAGGAGGACAAGGGCAGTAAGGGAGCCAAAGCATCTACGGAACTCAGGCTGGCACAAGGCATTAAGAAGGGGAGAAGGACTTTTAAGTACATCATGGAGAAAAGGAGCTGTAAGGACCACATAGTAAGGATTAGGAAGGAGGGGGGTTGGGTGGAAGCAGGGTGCGATAAGGCGGAAGCACTAAATGAGTACTTCTGCTCAGTATTTACTAAAGAGAAGAGGGGGGTGACACCCAAGGTGGGAGAAATGGCAGAAGCAGGGGGAAGTGGTGACAGATGGGGAAATCATGGAGAGCAGAGTTCGAGAGGGTTTGAAGGCACTGAGGGTGGACAAGGCACCAGGCCCAGATGGCATCCACCCCAGGGTACTGAAGGAGCTGGCAGAGGTCCTTGCAGGACCTTTGCAGACCTATTTAATGCCTCACTACATTCGGGTGTGTACCTCAGGACTGGAGGATGGCTCATGTGGTGCCTCTCACAAGAGTGGCCCTAAGGATGAACCGGGAAACTACAGACCAGTGAGCCTCACATCCATCGTGGGTAAGCTAATGGAGACTATCCTGAAGGAGAGGCTGGTGGCCTCCCTAGAGGCCAAAGGACTACAGGACAGCAGACAGCATGGCTTCATAGTGGCAGATCCTGCCAAACCAACCTGGTCGAGTTCTATGACTGGGTAACTAGGCAACTGGACAGGGGCCATGCAGTGGATGTCCTGTATCTGGACTTCAGTAAGGCATTCGACTCAGTGCCACAGGAAGGCTGGGAAGGAAGTTAGTAGGCACAGGGGCGGGTGCAAAGCTGGTGAGATGGGTAGGAAACTGGCTGCAGGAAGGCAACAGAGGGTGGTGGTGGGTGGGGAGCTCACCCAAGGGCAGTGACGAGCGGTGTTCCACAGGGCTCAGTGTTGGGACCAGTGTTGTTTGGGATATTCATTGCAGACATATCATGGGACATCAAGAGCAAGATCAGTCTGTTTGCTGATGATACCAAGGTAGGCGCGGTGGTGGATGACCTAGGGGGATGGCAGGGGTTGCAGGATGATCTGGCAAAGCTTGAAACCTGGTCAGACACCTGGCAACTGGGCTTTAATGCCAAAAGTGCAAGGTGCTGCATTTTGGGATGAAGAACCCAAGGAGGAGTTACCAGCTAGGGGAGTGCAGCTAGCCCAGACAGAGGAGGAGAAGGATCTGGGTGTGTCATTACAGGGTCAATGAACAACTTGGCACAATGTAGGAAGGCAGCTGCAAAGGCCAACAAAATGCTGGGTTGTATTGCAAGGGGTATATCCTCGAGGAGGAGGAGGTGATTCTGCCACTGTATAGGTCATTAGTTAGACCCACCTGGAGTACTGCGTGGTGTACTGGCGTCCGATCTGAAGAGGGACATTAGGTTACTGGAGGGGTGCAGCGCAGAGCGACAAAGATGATCAAGGGCTGGGGACTTATCATATGAGAGGAGGTTGAAGGAGTTGAACATGTACTCACTGGAGGAGAGGAGAGACAGGGTGACATGATTGAAACCTTTAAATACATGAAAGGAATAAACAAGACGGGTACAGAGGGGCTGTTCAAAGTAAGGGGGAGGGCCACCAGGGCCATGATATGAGACTGGAGCGAGGAAGGTTCAGGAGGGAGATGAGGAGACACTTTTTTACAGAGAGGGTGGTGGCTGGGTGGAATGCGTCACCTGCTGAAGTGGTATGCAGTAGAACAGTGGACTGCTTCAAACGAGGATGGGACAGGACAAGGGGGAGGGTTAATGAAGGGGAAGGGTGGAAGGGAGGGGCAGCTGCAGAATAAGGGGTGCTAGCTGCACATTCGAGCAGACTTGATAGACCTCTAGGCCTTTATCTGTTGGCAAATTTCATATGTTCGTAACTGTGACTGTATCTCACCTCCAGCATACTGTGCTATTATCCAGAGAATGATCCATAAAATCTCTGACTATGGTGATGTGGTCTACAGCGTAGCCCCAGTCACTATCCTTGCCAGACTGGACACAATCTTCAACTATTTCTGCCATTACACTCTCGACTATCCTTCTTGGACTCACCACTGTTCTATATATAAATCTCTCTCCTTTTCTTGTGGACAGACACCATGTCCACTGTGACAGCTTTGTGGGCAAATCTGGTTTGTTTCCCTGTCCTCCTATCTCTCTGACATCCCCCCACAGCCATACCATCAGAAGCTGAAATATTCGAACCCTAGCAGTCCCTTCAGTTTCCACAACCATCTGCAAAGCCACATTCAGCCACCGCTTTCCTAAAATCTGGAACTCCCTCACCCCAGCCATTCACCAATCTCCCTCCCATGAATTCTTTCAAACCACTTCAGAGATCTCACCTCTCCCTTCTGCACTTGCTCTAGTTTTCCCGCTTGCTCTCCTATGACTTGTTTCCAGTTTAGGTACAGCTATAATTTGGCACTTATGCTTCCACTCTAGGCATTATGCACAAATGTTTATAGCTAGCGTTGATTTAAACTGCTCTGTATTTGATCGCCAGCATATGTCTGCAGCTCCTGACTGCGCTGTATATGCATTGTTGGTTGTTTGTTTGTCACTCAAGTTCCCATATCTTGCATGTATTATTCCCAATGTAATTTGTGGTTGTGTACCACTCTGCTCCATGTATGTTATGTATTTTGAACTTTTGTGCTACCTAAGCCCCACTTGTACAAGTTCCCCTTCCCCCAGGATGCATCTAGAAATGAACTCCCAGCTTAGTGTGCCTGGGTGGGGGGCACTAGACACCAAGGATCATTTTACTGTAATAACCGAGCCATTTAAACTGTGAACAGGGGTAGAACCTTTACATGCCAATAATCATTTTGGTATACTACTTGGGAGCATCATAATGGTAACCAGAAGTAAGGTGACATATGCACCACTGTGTGCTCAAATGAGGGCAGGATTTTGGAAGCAGTAAACAGTATTGCAATTTCAGTTGTCAAACACTTTCAAAACCTTTTATATAGCACTGTGCTCTGTATGCAGGAGGGATCCTCATTTGCAAGGCTTTAGTACTACATATGCACATGCACATGATCAGGTTAGTATCATCGAGGGCTGTTAAATATATGGTACCTGTTCAACCATGCTGTTCTCTCACATGGCACAGTGCTCAGATGTTTAGCATTCCGCTAACCTTCTAAAAATGGGACCCTAATTGACTAAAAATCCCCTGCTGGTGCCTCTTAAGATGCAGAAAGTAAACAAAAATGGATTATCTTATTCTACATCTTTATGTATTATTTTATGTTATTTTCATTGGAAAACCTTTATTCAATTTCATAACATTGTGATGTGTCTTAAATATTTATAACCACTGTAGCTAAAATACAATTTTTTCTTTCATCCGAGTCTGGTTTAGTTTAGGCTTAGTGGCTCAGTGGTAACTGTATTGCCTCCCATGCCAGTGGCCCAGTTTCGGAGGAGGACCTGGGTCAAACAGGGGTTAGCTGACAGAAGAGAGATGACTGGGCATCTCTGGGACTGCTCTCGTCTCAGGGAGAGGGAGTCTGACCACCCCACTCTTTAACAGCCACCTAGGTGAGGAACGCTGGCAGGGCTCAGGCAGGCACAAAGCAGTACTTGCCTTTAATTGGACTGGCATCATTGCATGCTTGATGGTCCAGGGGATAAGAAAAAGGTAGAAAACCTCCAATGGCAAAATAATCCACCAACCTGCCACAGGCTTTGCACTACTAACCAGGCTCTGCTCCTGTCTGAATATGTGGCTCCTTGTGAATGTCCCTCTCCTCCTGGCTCCACCATGAGGGGGGACATGGGAGATCTCAGAGCAGGTAAGTCCTGGTGATTTTGGTGATGTGGATGGACAGGCAGTGCACAAGGGGTCAGTGTGACCTAGAAGATAAACATCTTATTTGAAAAGAAATAAAACAGTTTGGGAATCTCAGACTCAATAACAAGAAACATAGAAACATAGAATTTGACAGCAGATAAGGACCGCTTGGCCCACCCAGTCTGCCCATTTTCCTACCTAATGGATAAGCTGCAGATCCTAGTTAACAGCAGCCTACTTCTTCCTGCCCCACCCCTAGAATTGCCTTATGACTGTCCCATGCCTGCTTGAATTCCACCACTGTTTTGACTCCACAACCTTCCTCCGGAAGGCCGTTATATGCATCCACAACCTCTGTGAAAAAATACTTCCTTAAATTACCTCTGAGCCGCCTCTCTATCTTCAAATTGTGCCCCTTGTTCTTGCACACCTCTTTTTGAAAGATGCTACCCTCTTGGACTTTTGTTGATTCCTTGAGGTACTTGAAAGTTTCTATCATGTCCCCCTCTCCCTCCTTTCCTCGAGGCTATACATATTAGCTCCTAAGTCTCTTCATATGTCTTCCGTGCAGACCCTGCACCATTTTAGTTGCCCTCCTCTGGACAGCTTCCATCCTGTCTATGTCTTTGCGGAGATTGGGTCTCCAGAACTGCACGCAGTACTCCAGATGGGGTCTCACCAGCTGTCTGTACAGAGGGATAATAACTTCCTGTTTTCTACTGGTGATGCCTCTCCCTATGCATCCCAGTATCCCCCCAGCCCTCCTTGCTGCCCTCTCATGTTGCTTGCCCACCTTTAGGTCATCTGATATGACTACCCCCAGGTCCCTTTCCATTTTTGTTGTTGTTAGTATCTCACCCCCCATTGTGTACTCTTCCCCTGGGTTTTTGTTTCCCAGGTGCATTACCTTGCACTTCTTAGCATTGAATCTAAGCTGCCATACATTTGACCATTCCTCTAACCTTGCCAAGTCCTTTCTCATCCTTTCCACCCCACCTTGTGCATCAACTCTGTTGCAGATCTTTGTGTCATCTGCAAAGAGACATACTTTTCCTTCCAGTCCCTCTGCAATGTCGCTTACAAGACATTGAAGAGGACCGGTCCTAATACTAAACCCTGCGGTACCCCACTAGTAACCCCCTTTCTTCAGAGTGGACTCCATTTACTATTACTCTCTGTGTCCTATTCTCCAGCCAATTCTTTACCCAGGCTGTCATCTTGGGACCCACTCCCAGGCTGGCTAACTTGTATATTAATCTTTGTGTGGGACTGTGTCAAATGCCTTGCTAAAGTCTAGGTAGGCCATGTCCACAGCCCCTCCCTGATCTACTACTTTGGTCACCCAGTCAAAGAAATCTATCAGATTCATCTGGCATGACCTTCCCCTGTGAATCCATGCTGCTTGGGTCCTGTCCCTCTGGCCTCTAGGTACTCGACAATTCTTTCCTTCAGAAGTGATTCCATCATTTTCCTACCACTGAGGTTAAACCAACAGGTCTGTAGTTTCCTGCTTCTGCCTTGCTCCCACTTTTGTGAAGGGAATCACATCTGCCCTCCTCCAGTCCTCGGTACCACCCCATCCTCCCATGATTTGTTAAAGAGGGAAGTCAGTGGTGTCACTAGTTCTGTCCTTAGTTCTTTAGAACCTGTGATGAATCTCATCAGGCCCCATTGCTTTGTTCACCTTCAGTTTTAAGAGTTCTTTCAGAACCTTTTCTGTAAATGGGCTGGTATCAACTTTTATCCAGAGTGTTTCTACTGTTTGTTTTAGGTACCTCCCTCTTCCTTTGTAAATACTGAGCAAAACATTTGTTTAGTATCTCTGCCTTTTCACAGTCACCCTCTGCCCACCCTCCCTCCCTTTATTAAGCCTCACTATTCCTCCTTGGTCTTCCTTTGCTCCTGATGTACCTATAATAGGTTTTATCCCCTTCTTAACCAAGTTGGCTATCTTTTCCTCGGTTTGGGCCTTTGCTGTTCTGACTGCCTTCCAAGCTTCCTTTTGCTTTAACTGATACAGTTCTCTGTCCTGCTCCTTCTGTGATTCCTTGTACTTCCTGAATGCTTTCTTTTCTCTTGAACCTTCACTGCCACTTCTTTGAGAACCATAGTGGTTTCTTACATCGTTTGTTTTGTTTATTTGCTTCACATAAAGGCTTGTTACCTCTGTGATGGCAGTTTTTATTCCTCCATTGTTCTTCCACTCCCTTCCTGCCCATTTGCTAGTGCATTCCTTAGGCACTCACCCATTTTGGCAAAGTCAGCCCTCCTAAAGTCCAGTACTTTTGCCTTTGTATGACTTGACTCTATTGCTGTGTTTATTGGAACCATACTGTTCGATGGTCGCTAGTTCCCAGATGGCTACCCACTCTACATCTGTGATCCTCTTCATCTCCATTTGAGAGAACCAGGTCTAAGATTGCTTCTCTCGAGTGGGCTCCAATACTAGTTGTCTAAGGCATGCCCCTGTAAGGCATCTAGAATAACCCCATTCTTCAAGTGGCTGCTGCAACTGCACTCCAGTTAACATCTGGCATATTCAGATCACCCATCAGCAATATCTCCCGCTTTTCTGCCATTCTAAGTATACTTTCTATCATTTTCTTGTCCATTTCTCCCCTGAGAAGGGGGTCTGTATGCAACCCCTGTGCAGATTGTGGTTCCATTGCCAGTCTCCAAATGTACCCACAGTGCTTCTTCTCTTCCCTGTTTTCCTTTTGTTCTGTTGCTTTGATTCCTTCCCTTATGTAAAGAGCTACTCTCCTCCTCTTTACCCTCCCTGTCCCTCCTGTAGATAGTGTATCCTGGTATGTTTACGCCCCAGTCATGGTTTTGTGTGTACCATGTTTCTGTGACTGCCATGATATCCAGATGTTCCTCCTCCATCAAGGCCACTAATTCAGGAAGCTTGTTACTCAGACTATGGGATTGATACTATTGCTCTCCATTTTTAATGGCTTTACCTTCTGTTGCAGCATCCCCACTGACCTTTCTACCTCGGTCTTTTCTCATTTAGTACACTGTTTTGTAGGGAGAGGCTGGGATTTTCCTGCTGCTTATCAGTGCCTCCCCCTTGACTAGTTTAAAAGCTTGCCAATGAAGCATTTAAACTGACTGCTCAAAAGACTTGTTCCCTTCCTGGACAGATGCAGACTATCCTGCCAATATAGGCTGGTGTCCCTCCAGGTGGAACCCCAGTCCCTAATGAAGCCAAACCCCTGTTCTCCACTCCATTTTTTCAACCATTGATTAAACTGCATGGTGCAGTACCTCGCCTCACTCATGCCATTGACAGGCAGCACCTCTGAGAAGGATACTGTGTGTGCTACTTGTCTTAGACCCTCCCCAATTCTACAAAGTCCTTCTGCACTGCTCTAATCTCATGTTGAGCCAAGTCATTTGTCCCTAGGTGGACAATGACATCCAGTCAGACTCCCGACAGCTGTTCTCGTGATCCTGAGGATGGCTTCCTCTCCCTCCAAGCCATGGCACCAGGCAGGCACCTTTACTTCAGTTTTCCTGCTCCCCAGTTCTATCCTCTAATAATTGAGTCCCCACCAGGAGCTGCTTCCTTTCCTTGTGGTGTCCTCTGCCTCCTTCCTGTGGGCCTCACAGTCATACCATATAAACAGCGTAATTATGCATTATGAGACTAGACCAGGGCAGGTTTATTAGTGGAGACCAAGTGCCTGACCAAAGCTCTGTTCACCTTGCAGTGCTCTGAAGATATGTAATGGGGAGGTTAGGAGCTGTGAGAGCCACCAGTGGGGCATCACAGTGAAGTTATTCAGAACAGAAAGTGCAAATTATGCACATGCCAGCTGAGCTCCTGATGAGAAGTGGGCCCTGAGAGATTGCTCCAATATATATATATACTGTATATATTTTTTTCTTAACCAAGAACCTTTATTAAACAAAACATTCAAATAAAAACAAAAACTAAATCAAAACTACCTCAGTAGAGTACAAACTATGAAAGCATTTGACTTACACTTTCACAGCTCCTGCAGTACACTTCCCAAGCATTCAGCTCAGATAAGTTGCTTGACCAACACAGTAATTAATTACACATAAGTCTAATTGCAACTTTAACTTAGAAAAATGCATGCAGTTCCCTGTGTTTATAAGGTATAAGAGTGGTATGTTAGGAATATCCTAAGTATTAGCTTCCTATACAAAAGTGTCTAACAGTAAATGAAGGCAGCACTTATTTAAAAGAATAAACTAGAATATTTTAAATTAGTTCTAAAAGTTTCTTGTCACATCACAATGTTCTGAAATTTGATTAAAGATGTGCAAACAAAACAAGATGTAAAACCCCATAAAGAAGTAGAATAAGAGATAGCCCTGTTTTGTTTACCTGCTCTGCAATTTTAAATATCCTCTCATCAAGCCAGCAGCTAACTTAATGCAACAAGAAGGAGTTCAGCCTAGACCACCAAGGGGAAGGCGGGGATGGGTAGTTTCAGAACATAGTCATTTCAGTATATAGTTTATTTGTTTCAGTATACAGTATAGTGTATGTGAATTTTCAGTCTACAGTGTATGTGTTTCAGTACATAGTGTATGTGTTTCACCATGTAGTGTATTTGTTTTAGTATATAATATATGTGATTTTTTTTAAATACAGTATACTGTGCATGTATTTCAGTATGTAATATATTTCATTCAGTATATAGAGTATGCAAAAGTTTTCAATAGAGAGGGTGTTTTAAATAGCGTATTTGTTTCAGTATATAGTGCATGTGCTTTTTTCAGTGTGTAGTGTATGCATTTCAATAGATAGTGTTTGTATTTCAATATATAGTGTATGCAATTTTTTTTCAATATATAGTGTATGTGTTACAATGTATAGAGTACTTGTTCCAGTAGATAGTTTATGTTGATGGTTCAGTCTATAGTGTATGTATCTCAATAGGTAGTGTATATGTTTCAGTACATAGTGCATTTGTTTCAGTATATAGTGTCTGTGGATTTTCAGTACTCAGTATGTGGATTTCAGTAGATAGTGCATGTATTTCACTATATAATGTAAGCATTTCACTATATAGCGTATGTGTTTTACTATATAATATATGTATTTCAGTACACAGTATATGTATTTCACTATATGATGTATATATTTCAGTAGATACTGTATGTGGTTCACTACATTGTGTATGCATTTCACTATAGAATGTATATATTTCACTATATGATATATGTATTTCACTATATAGTGTATGTGTTTTACTATACAGCCAGAGATGATGAATTATGTCCCTAACGGCTTGCATAGAGCCACATTCTCCAGTTAGATAGCCTTAAAGATTTGGGATTGGATAAGTCTGTACTAAGCTGGTTTACTAATTATCTTGAAAACAGACAACAACAATTAAAATTGAGGCAGTATAGCACAGTGGTTCAAGGCTCTGAGCTGCAAATCTGGTGACATCCAGCAGACCAGACCTGGGTTTGAATCTCATAGCTTCCTCTTGCATACTGTGTGACCCTGAGCAAGTCACTTAACCTCCTTGTGCTCCCAGGTCGCTCCTGTAAAAAGCTTTCAGCTTAGTGTGCTATACCTGGTTAAACAACAAAAAAAAAAAAATAAACTGAATATTTTCCTCATTACTCCCCACTCAAAGAGGAGTTCCACAGGGCTCTATTCTGCATTCCCTGTTGTTCCTGGCATATTTAAATGATCTGAGCAAAGATATTGTCGACTCTAATATTCATCTATTCACGGATGATACCGTCCTCTACAGGGGTGGCTAAACCAGGGGGGCCGGCCCGGCCATGGCCCCCTCACTTGTATTACGGGGGGGGGGCCATATAGTTATTTTGGCCCTGCACTTTTTAAACTTTTTTTTCAATAATGTAGGGATTTCAAATGGTATACTTTCATCATACAGGATGCGTATTGTCTCGTGTTTACAGTGGTGGCCCCTTCTGTAAAAAAAAAAAAAACTCACTCTGTCTGCATATCTGCAATGGGTTTGGTCATCACTCATCTGGCAGACTGGCACTGGCACTGGTTTGGCTCTGTTGAGCGACAGTCAGTGTGGTGGAGCGGAGGTGGAGTATCCCCAGTTGCCTGGAGACAGATTGTCTGGGGATGTCACGTGTCACATGACCACCCTTTCTAGAGTCCTTGAGAGTGAGAGAGAAGACATGGCCACCTACCTGCTGCTAGTTTAGTTTGTTACAGGCTGGGATTCTGTCTGGGACAGTGCCAGATTGGGTCAGGGAGTCACAGGGACAGTGCCACACTGCCCAGGTTGGGATTGGGAGTCAACTAGTCATGTCATGTGGTCTGGGTCCACCCGGGAACATCGGATCAGCTGCCGTCAGGAGAAGTCGAGTCTAGGAACTGGAGAGCTAGTGTAGCTGGAACTGGATGGAGCCCTGGAGCAGAGGCTGAGGCGGAGGCCGCAGATAGGCCTGCTGGCCAAACTTTAAAGTCCGTGCTTCTTCAAGTTGCAAGTTGCTCAGTCTCTTGGCTCTCTGCTCTGCTGATTTGCTGAGTGCATGTGTCTGACAGTCTGTTCAGCAATGATCAAACGCCAGATATAGTATATACAGTACAGTGAAAGGATATGGACTACAGAGCAACAGGGTGACAGACTTGTGCCTAAGGTGTCAGAAAACTCAAGTGATGGCAATGTTGGCAGCAGTCTTGAAAGTAGGCAGTCTCCTCAAAACAAGGATTGAATGGTAAGCATTGTGGAGCAGCTATCCACACTGCAACTGTACCAAAATGGAAGCTTTGTTGCTTACATTTTAAAATATAATTTAAAGTAGAACTGAAAAGACAGAGAAACTACCCACATGCCACAGGCATAACATGACTCAGGTCACGGTGATAAAAACTCAGCATTTCGGGTGTGAACTGTACTTCTTGTGACAGTGAGGCTCTGTGTGTTTCATTCATGGCCTGATCAGAAACCAGTATCGGAAAATAACTTCAGGAGTACTTATCAAGTTGTTTTTTTTTTTTGTTTTTTTTTTAGATCAGTTGGGGATTTGGGAAAGTGGGATCTGGGGAGCTGACTGGTGCTGGGATGGCTGTGTTTACAAGAAACCTGACTGCTGTTACTTTTTTGCTAAGATGAGGAGGTGCAATGCTATTAAACCATCTGGAACCCAGAAAGAAGTACAGGAGTGTATCTATGGTCAGATAATAACAAACTTGTCCTTCTCGCTGAGCCAATCAGGTTGCTTTATTTTTCTTACATATTTTATTACTACCCAATGTCCCTGCTATATTGACTGCATGTTATTCTTTGTTAAACCACATTAGTTATATATGTATTACCTGAATGGGCTTTTCTCATCTTCTCAAAATGCTGCTCCTTCTTTTCTAGCTAGCATTCTAGCAGCAGGCAAATAAAATAATGGTCTTTGCTTGAGTTTGACTCTTTTTGTGTGTGCATACAGTGTCTACAGTACTGTGATGTGTGATGTCCTGTTAGCCAGGTGGCCCAGGCCAGCTCAGGACAGGACGGGAGAATCATTCAAATGAGACCTTGTCCTAGAGGATAATTTAGCACTGTGAACTGATCTAGTAGTGTAAAGCCGTCAGGAATGGATTCAAGAACTGACTGTCCTAGCTCTCTGGCTTATGGTTTCCAGTGGTTCTGAATACCGGCTTAGCCCTGCCCCCTTCCTGGTTTAGACATGATATAATGTTTTCCAGTGTGGATGCTGTCTGATCTGATCATTCTGATGTGTGCTGTGCTAGGCTAGCCACTTATATAAACAAGGCTTTCTGATGGAAAATAGCTGGTTTGTCATCTTCACCTTTGGTATTTTGGTAGGACTCCTACCAAAATGCCCAAGGTGAAGACACGCATCAGAACGACCAGATCAGACAGCATCCATACTGTAAAATATGATAAATTCATGTCTAAACCAAGAGTGGGGACGTGGGTGGGGGTAGGGTCAGGGGTGGGGCAGGGCTGGGGCAGGGGGTGGGGCAAGGGTCAGGGTCTGTCCCTTATTTTGAAATCCAATGTTGGCAACCCTTAGCATTTACTACTGGTAGTGCTCAATGAATGTTTATTTTGGAAGACCATGCTGTGGTAAAAATGCGATCCAAGACTGACTAACAATCTGCATGCAAGTCTGTCTGCTTGCCATGAAATGAGTATTTACCAATTCTTCTATTGGTTCTCCTATTTATTTAGTGTTACTATGGTGACTTTGGCAGAATACCCTCATTTCCATTAAAAGAGCCCTCGGCTCAAAGGTGTCATCCGAAATACAAATAAATAAAAATAAATAAATAAAATATAAAATGTATATATTTGATGGGTGGGCAAGTATAGTGTGCAAGCATAGGTTGGCGTGGTTTTTGATGAAGAGTGCTGGAGGACTACAGGAGTGTACTGCTTTGCCTGCTGCCAGCTGCTGACAATTGGAAGAACTTCTGGAGAACTGCTTCTGCCCTGCTCTGCTTCTGCCCTGCTCTTCTTCGGGTAAGTTAGCACAAAATCTATAAAAATAGCAGTTGGGGGCAAGGAAGAGGTACAATGAATCAGGAGGGAACAAGGAATGGTGCCAGGATTTGTATGTGAGGGTCAGAGAGGTGGAGCAGGAGGGAAGGCAAGCATAGGTTGGCATAGTGCTTTTATATAAAATGAATATACTTGATGATGGCAGGAGGGGCAGTCAAGCAGACTGGCACAGAACACACATGTATACATGTCTGTAAGCTCTTGTGGTTTGTTGTTGATGGAGGGTTGAGGGATGGGCCTGGCAGAATACTACATGCTTAAAAAATTGTTCTGGCCTCTGGTGATGCAGGAGGGAGGGGCGGACGGGCAGACTGGCACAGAACAATTTTTTCTACCTGTATACCAGTCTGCTTGGTATGCGCCAAGCTCCTGCACTTGTTGTTGATGGTTGGTGGAGGGACGGGCCTGGCAGACTGGTACACATGCAGAAAAAAATTGTTCTGGCCTCTGGTGATGTAGGAGGGAGGGGCATCCAGGCAGACTGGCAAAGAGCAATTTTATTTCCACCTATATACCAGTCCACTTGGTCCGTGCCAAGCTCCTATTACTTATTGTTCATGGTCGGAGGGATACGGGCCTGGCAAACTGGTACATGTGCTGAAAAAAGTGTTCTGGCCTCTGGTGATGCAGGAGGGAGGGGCAGACGGACAGACTGGCACAGAAATGTTTTTTCCACATGTATACCAATCCGCTACATCTATCCCTTGTTCCTTTGGTTTATCATTAGAAGCATAGAAACATAGATTTTGATGACAGATAATGACTGCTTGGCTCACCAAGTCTGGCCATTTCCCTACCTATTGGATAAGCTGCAGATCCTAGTTAACTAACAGTCTACTTCCTCCTACCCTCACTATAATTGCCTTATGTCTGTCCAATGCATTCTTGAATTCACCACTGTTTTTGACCCCACGACCTCCTCATAGGAAGGCCGCTCAATGCATTCACACCCTCTCTGTAAAAAATACTTCCTCATGTTGCCCCTAGGCTATTTCCCCCATCTTCAAACCGTCCTTGTTCATTGCACATCTCTTTTCGAAAGATGCTACTCTCTTGGACTTTGTTGATTCCATTGAGGTACCAAAAAGTTTCTATCATATCCTTCTCCTCCTTTCCTCAATGGTATACATACTAAGCTTCTTTAGTCTCTCGTCATATGATTTCTGGTGCAGAGCAGACCCTGCATCATTTTACTTGTCTTCCTCTGGACTGCTTCCATCCTGTCTATACCCTTGTGGAGATGGGGTCTCCAGAACTGCATGCAGCACTCCAGATGGGGTCTCACCAACTGTCTGCACAGAGGGATGACAACTTACTGTTTTCTACTGGTGATGCCTCTCCTTACACATCCCAGTATCCCCCCAGCCCTCCTTACTGCCTTCTCACATTGCCTGCCTATCATTAGGTCATCTGATATGACTATCCCCAGTTCTCTTTCTGTTTTTGTTGTTGTTAGCGCCTCCCCCCATTGTAGTACCCTTCCACAGGGCTTTTGATTCCCAGGTACTGATGCACTTCTTTGCATTGAATCTAAGCTTCATACGTTTGATCATTCCTCCAACCTTGCCAAGCCCCTTCTTATCCTTTCCACCCCCTTCCCCGTGCAGTGCATCAACCCTGTTGCAGATCTTTGTGCTCTGCAAAGAGCCATACTTTCGCTTCAGTCCCTCTGCAATGTCACTTATAAAGACATTAAAGAGGACCGACCCCAATACTGAACCCTGTGGAACCCCACTAATAACCTCCCTTTCTTTGGAGTGGACTCTGCTTACTATTACCCTTAGTGTTCTGTTGTCCAGCCAATTTTATACCCAGGCTTCCACCCTGGGACCCACTCTCCGGCTGGCTAACTTGTTTATTAATATTTTGTGTGGGACTGTGTCAAATGCCTCACTAAAGTCTAGGAAGGCCATACCACAGCCCCTCCCTGGTCTGCTACTTTGGACAACCAGTCAAAGAAATCTAATAGATTCATCTGACATGACCTTCCCATTGTGAATACATGTTGCCTTGGGTCTTGTGCCCTGCTGGCCTCTAGGTACTCAACAATTCTTTCTTTCAGAAGTGATTCCATCATTTTCCCTACCACTGAGGTCAAACTAACAGGTCTGTAGTTTCCTGCCTCTGCCTTCCTCCCACTTTTGTGTAGGGAAATCACTTCCGCCTTCCTCAAGTCCTCAGGTACCACATCATCCTCCCATGATTTGTTAAAAAGGGTAGTCAGTGGTGTCACTAGTTTTCCCCTTAGTTCTTTCAGAATTCTGGGGTGACTCCTGTCAGCCCCCATTGCCTTGTCCACCTTGAGTTTTAAGAGTTCTTTTAGAACCCTTACTTCTGTGAACAGACTGGTATCAACCCCCCTATCCAGAGTGCTTCTATTGTTTGGTTTAGGTACGTCACCCTCCTCTTCTTTTGTGAACTGAACAAACATTTTCATTCAATATCTCTGCCTTTTCACTGTCACCCTCTGCTCACCCAACCTCCCCCACTTATTAAGCCTCACTATCCCTCCCTTGGTCTTTCTTCGCTCACTAATGTACCTACTGTATAAAAGGTTTTATCCTCCTTCTTAACTGAGTTGACTATCTTTTCCTCAGTTTGAGCCTTTGCTATTCTAACTGCCTTCCTCACTTCCTTCTGCTTTATCTGATTGAGTTCTCTTCCTGCTCCTTCTGTGATTCCGTATACTTTCTGAATGCTATTCCTTTCTCTCCCCTAACCTTCCTTACCACCTCTTTGAGAACCATAGTGTTTTTTTCCTTCATTTTCTTTTGTTTATATGTTTCACACAAAGGCTTGATGCCTCTGTGATGGCAGTTCTGATTTTGCCCATTGTTCCTCCAATCCCTCCTTCCTGCCCCCTTTGCTAGTGCATTCCTTAGGCACTTCCCGTCTCAAAGTCAGCCCTCTGAAAGTCCAATACCGCTTTGCTATGGCTATGACTCTATGGCTATGTTTATTGTGAACCACACTGTCTGGTGGTCACTTGCTCCCCAGATGGCTACCCACTTCTAAATCTGAGATCCTCTCACTGTCCCTGTTTGAGTGGCAGGTCTAAGACTGCTGCCTCCAAATGGGTTCTAAAACTAGCTGCCTGAGGCATTCCCCTGTAGGGCATCAAGAATGACTCTGCTCTGGATGCTGCAAATGCTCCAGTTAACATCCGGCATATTCAGGCCCCCATCAACAATATCTCCCATTATCTGTCATTCTAAGGATGCCTCAATCATTTCTCTATCCATGTCCTCCTTCTGAGGTGGGGGTTTGTATATAACCTCTGTGCAGATTGTGGTGCCATTTCCTGTCTCCAAGCTGACCCACAGTGCCTCCTCTCCTCAGTTTACCCTTTAGTTCCATTGCTTTGATTCCTTCACTTATGTAGAGAGCTACTCCTCCTCCTCTTTTACCCTCCCTGTCTCTCCTGTAGATTGTGTAACCTGCTATGTTGACATTCCAGTCATGGTTCTCTGTGTACCAGGTTTCTGTGACTACCACGCTATCCAGGCATTCCTCTTCCATCAAGGCCACTAGTTCAGGAAGCTTGTTACCCAGAATACGTGCATTGGTACTCATTGCCCTCCATTTTTTGATGGCCTTACTACTATTTGCCCCATCCTGTACTTACTGCCTTTCCCTTGCTCAATTTACCCTGCCACACCCTATTGAACTCTCTGCCTTGAGTGTTAACCTCACTAACTACCCTGTTTTTGTGGAGGCTCAGGATTCCTGCTCCTTTTCAATGCCTCCCCTTGGCTGGTTTAAAAGCTTGCCAATGGCATTTAAACCTATCACCTAGGATCCTGGTTCCACTCCTGGACAGATGCAGACCATCATGCCAGTATAGGACTGTATCCCTCATGTGGACCCCAGTCCCCAATGAAGTCAAACCCTGTGCTCTGCAAGTTTTCAACCATTCATTGAATCTAGGGTACAGAGTACCCTAGCCCCCTCACATGCCAGACAGGCAGCACCTCCGAGAAGGTTACTGCTGTTAGCATCAGTTAGGCAGACTATGCATGGATTTTTATGTAAACCATCATTCAGTTAAGAGGCTATGCATTTTATGTGCTTATCGTTCTGATAGGCTGTGCACTTTATTTTTATGTGACCGTTGTTCAGTTAGGTAGATTATCCATTTTATTGTTGTTTTTATGAGACCATCATTCAGATAGGCAGGTTATGCCTTTTTTCCTTTAATGTGATTGTCGTTCCACTAGCAGGCTATGTATGCTTTGAGCATTTTCATTTTTTGAACATGATTTATTAGTGCCCAACAGCTTGGCTCACCAACATGTCTCAGCCACAAGCAAAATGCCCACATTTGACCTGTGAAGAAGCCAAGCAATTGCATCTTTCCTATACAGTATGCACTTTAGATAGAGTCCAGCTGTTTCCAGAAGATCTCTATGAAGATAGCTATAGCTATTCTGCAGGTTCTGATGCCTCACAATAGATTATCTATGGAAGCATGCCATCGACCTTCATGAAATCTCAAAACATACTGAACAAAAAGCACCAGCAGTAAAGAAAGGACAAGAAGGGCATCAAACCCACAGTGACAGCTTGCACTGGCTTCGAGCTTTTGCTCATGCCAACACACCAAGCAGAACCGAAGAAGTTTATCATGGCTTTGTTATGCATGACTCGAACTGATATTCCTTGGAAAGCTTCTGCCTTTGAAACCTTTCATAAGTACACAAACATGGTGGTTGCTCACCAGACCTTCACTTCTGAGATCGCGACCTCTGGTATCAATGGCTTCAGCATGAAGAATTTGTGTGCAAGCAGGTGGAGGACACGAAATTTACCTGATCTTGGATGAGACAAAGGTAACTGTGGACTGAGTGTTTTGGAGGTTTGACGACACAGTCAAAGTTGGGAGCAGCTAGTTCAAACTGGAGTTGACTTTTTGGAATGTAAATCACACCACAGTTGCACAGTCCTTGCTGCCAGATCTAAATGATAATCATGTAAACTTTGACAAAGTCCTTGCTGTGCCACAGATAGTGCCGCGTGATATACATAAAGCTTTAAAACCATTTTGTCTGGGATCCTCCCAGCACTGTTCATGTGACTTGCTTTGCGCACCTGTTAAACCCTAGTCCTGGCAAATCTGGCCAACTACTGTATATTGGTTGACTTGAGCAGTGGTTGGCTTAGTGAAAAAGATTTTTGATGAGCTCCATGCACTGGCACCAGTATCTGGCCTTCATGAAGGCAAAGGATGGCGTGGTAGTAAAGATGCAGTTTATGCCATGCTAACACCTGGTGCTCATGGGTGAAGGCATGTGCCTATCTTGTGGATTATTTGCCTGTCTTGGCAGAATTTTTGAACGCTGTTCATCTGATGCAGCCGTACAAACAACTAAAGTCACTGTTGGCAAGAAAACTCAATGCACTGTCAGCTCAAGCAACATTTGTTTCAGAACATGCCACTGAACTTTGCAAACTCATGGAAGAGCTGCAAGCCAACCGGCCTGGTGCCACTGAGGGTTGAGGTGCTGGATGCTACACCTCGCACCAGGCGGGGACTTGTGTTTAGGGAATGAACATGGGTCACCAGAGGTTGTCAGGGGTGGAAGGGATGAAGCATCGGATGACAACTCTTCTCTCCTGGGAGGAGGAATGGTACTCCCATGAATGACTACCCCAGGTGGTGGCCGGAGGGTAGTGTAGCTTAGAGGGGCCAGAAGAAGGGAGAGTGCTGCAGGAATCTCTGTGGATGCGCATAGCCTACATGCACACATCTTCGTGTGGTGCGCCCTAGCAATGGAAGGAAAACCCGGCTGTGGATGACGACCGACCTCTCGTAGGCTCCGCACCAGGTGGCGGACAGGGTTAGTCCCGTGATATCTGGGTGGCGGGGCTGGGGAGATCAGTTAGAAGGGGATGGCTGGGGCAGATGAGTATAAAGTACATATTCAAAAAGAAGAGCTGCAAGCTACAGCATGTACTACAGGGACACAGCATTTTAGTAGTCTTCAAAATGCACCTGTTTCTTGGATTTGTCTCTCCAGCTGGAGTTAGGAATACAGATCCAAAACTGTTCAGAGAGTTGTCACTATGCAGTGACATTGAAAAAACTGCATCGTGTGAAATGTTCCAGCAGGTGATGCTGAAAGCAGTCGAAGCTGCAGATATGATGAAAACCATCCATCCATCAATGTGTTCAAAGCAGAGCAAGTATTTGACCTTGGACAGATACCAACACGAGAAACAGAAAGAATACTACCACTATGGCATCACAAACTGGCAGACACTTCAAACTTTGAATGGCATGTGTACCAGGCAACAGCTGCCTTGCTTCCTAGACTTCGGCATTACAGAATGGTGGGGAGCACAATCACAGTCACTGGAGCACACTGTCTTTACTGGCCAAGATATATTTGGTTGCCTGTCAGCACAGCTTACATAGAAAGGACTTTCTTGGTCTGTACAGACCTGTTGAAAGACAACAGAAGAACCCTAAAAGAAGATAATGTGAAACTTTTATTGATGCTGAAATATTACACATTTTAGTACCATGCCCGAGTACAGTGCATTGTTGTGAGTAAACAGTATGGCTTGTAGAATCTGCTGTTTTTCTGTGAGGAATATTGTATGATATGTATTATATAACACTACATATGAAGAATCCAGCAGAAGAAGGCCATTTGTTCTATCTTTTCTGGTCGTATTGCAGGGTCCACAGCTTGGGCTACTGTCCCTGTCCCTTCCCCCCCAACTACTCCCATTATATTATTATAATGAAGTATATTTACTATGCTGTTTTGCTAGTAACAAAATGTCTAATGTTTGACTCTATATTTAGATTTTACATTTGTGATTTAATTGTGCCACATTGCATGACTTTATTATTTTTGTGTTTGCTTGCATGTGCAAAAACACATTGCATCAACTTCCTTCAGAAGCAGGTTGGGAGGAGTAGCAGCAGTGCCTAAAGGCAACAGTCCATTCTGGGGCTGGTCTCTCGCCGTGACGAATAGAGGTGCATGCTGTAGATGACAGCAGTTAATGAGCATGCCACTATAATCAAAAAAACTGGCCACTGCAATCAGGGAGCACCCCGTCACTATGCAGTCAGCTGTTTTTGCTGTGGGGCATCCCTGACTGCAGCAGCCAATTACAGCTGCATTGTGTGGTGTTCCCATGGTGATGGCTTCTCCACTGGCCTCTCACAGTCCCCATGAAACCGACGGAAAGCCGCTGTCCGCCGTTCAGTGTGCCTTCCTGGTGAAACATTTCAATAAATAAAAGAAAAGTCGATGGGAGGATGCCCAAACCCTCTGTCAGCATGCACCCTACCTGGGTCATTTGCCGAGGGGGTAGCCCAATCCTCATCAGCATGAAGCACCCCCCCATTTGTTGTGTGCTTAGGGGTGCCCAATCCTCCTCGCTAATGCACACCCCCCAAAGCACAAGCACTGGTGTTATGGCCAATGGGGTTCCCAGTTCCTGTCGGCCTAGCACCCCCCAAAAAAAAAGCACCCAGGTATGCAGGCATGCAGAGACACCCAGCATGCAAAAAGCATCCCACGCCGCCTATATTATTTTTAAAACCTGAAAAATAGAAAGGGTCCCTCACGGGTTTTCGTGCCCCTCCCAACCAGCATCCACCCACTGTGCACCCACCTCCCCACACCCCTCACCTCCTACTTACCTCCAGAGCTCGTGTGATGATCTTCGTGGACTGAAACACGTCTGCACTCTTCAAAGCCAACCACGAACTCAAGAAATACCGGTAAGCTGTATAATGGCATAAACTGGGTTTTTTAAACTTAGGTGGATATCTTGGCCATTTTGGGGAATATTTTCAGCAAATTTTCAACGTGGGGTTCTTGGGACCCCACCTCATGAACTAACTCACTGTCATTTTGCTATTCAGTCCCGAAAGGTGATTTTGCTTTCACTGCGCGGAACCACCTTTTGGGACAGATTAACTAAACGACAGTGTCACAGTTCATGAGGTAGGCCCCCAAAAACTCTATATCGAAAATTTGGTGAAAACATTCCCAAAAATTACTGTTTTACGAGCGTGCATTGTGCAGTTCCTGCACACACTCATAATTTCGAAATTTTTTTATATTTTCACTCCAGATTTTCAACATTACCATTTGACCATACCTCCTTATGAACAGTACAGCTGTCATTTTTCACATTTCACCCAAAATGTGTTTTCGCACATGTAGTGCACAATGGTGGGGTCGGTGAGCGAAATCGATGTTTGGAACAGATTAAGAAAATCACAGTGACATTATTCATGAGCAGAAGTCTTAAAATGTTTGTTGAATCGCAGTTTTCTCATGCACCCTTTGTAACTTCACGAATTTGTAATATTTTTATTCCAGATTTTCAACATTAGCATTTTCCACACCTCCTTATGAACAGTACAGCAGTCATTTTTTCACATCCTGGCCAAAATGTGTTTTTGCACTTCCGGTTCAGAATGACGCAGTCCCTGTGGGAAATCAATGTTCGGGACAGATTAAGAAAATCCCAGTGACACTTCATGAGCAGAGGTCCCAAAATGCCTATGTTGAAAGTCTGGTGTAAAAAAATTCCCACAATAATTACATTACGGGTGTGCGTTACACAGTTTCTATGCATGCTCGTGACTTCACTAGTTTTTTATATTTTTATTCCAGGTTTTCAACATTACCATTTTTTACACCTCATTATAAACAGTACAACTGTCATTTTTTGCATCCTGTTTGAAATGTGTTTTTGCTCCTGTGGTGCCAAATGACGCAGTCGCTGTGCAAAATTACCTTTTGGCTAACAAACCGATAGTGTCACTGTTCATGCAGTGGGGTCACAAAAAGCCCATGTTGAAAACTTGGAGAAAAATACCAAGAATGCCCAGGGCATTAGGGTTTACGACCATAACGCCTTACCTGTAGTGACTGACAGGCATCAGCAGTGTGACTTGGGATTGTCGACAATAATGCTCACGCCATTCCACACCCACACCCACCCTGCAGCCAGTGACAGGCATCGAGGTGTGCCTTTAACTCTTTGGCCCCAGCATGCATCCCATTCTCCTATACTATGGGCAGAGAGGATGGGCCTTGTGGTCCTTATCTGCTGTCAACTTCTATGTTTTTATGTTCTATACTGCACCTATTTCAGTAGATTTCCTTATGGAATGAGGTGAGTGTAAAGCCCGAACACCCAAGGCACACTTTGACACTTATCAGTGTCTGCAGGGTAGGGTGAGATGAAATGTTGTGACTGTTATGGGCGACGACCCAAAGGCACACCCCAATGCCTGTCCATCTCTGCAGGGTGGGGGTGGAGTTGGCGTCAGTTCAGTACTTCACTGTCATTCCTATACTGCACCTGTCTAAATCCTGCACTTCCACTGCTAATGCCAGCAAGCAACCATTCGGCATTGACAAATGCTTGTGTTTATGTTAAATTTGTCCTTTGTCACCTATTCTCTGCCTGTTCTGTGAAAGAGACAGAGTGTAGTGAAGGAACAACAATCCTAGTGGCTGTTTTATTTCAGTTCTATTACTGAATTATCTTACTGAATTTATCACTTTGGTGATGGTTATTATCTCCCCAAGGGAGCATGAGTCTTGTCACTGCAAGATGCATGGGCTAATGGACCTACAAGATGTAGGCTAAAGGCCCTCCTAGCAGCTGCAGTGATTGCCCCACCTGGTACATGGACTGGCCCATGATCCTCCAAGTAGTGTGTTCTGTTCCCAAGCCAGTGTCAGGTACTAATCTAGCCCAATGTCATTGTACTGGATCCCCATCCCATGTACAGTGTACTGTTTCATCCCCACCCATGTGCACACTTCTGGTCCACCAGACACATGGTACAGGGCCCCCCCATGTTCAGAGTACAGTCCCTCCCATGTGGGGTTGCTGTTTCCACTGCCCAAATGTAGGTTCTGTCACTTCCAGGGGCAGGCTTTCTGTTCCTCCACATTGCATGGTAGTGGTCCAACCACACGAGCAGCGTATTACTCCCCCAGTACTAGTATCAGTCCCCCGAATCTGATGGGTACTCTGCCCCTCAGGTGTACAGGTGTGGTCACCCCCCCAGGTACATGGGGAAATGGTCCCCCAAGATGCAGAGTACTGGCCCCCCATCAGGGGCAGTGATTGGTCCTCCCCAGGTTCAGAGACCAGCCAATCATCCCTGACGTAGTGTGTACTGGTCCCAACCCCATTGTCAGGCTACTGGCCCCCCCATCACCACCATGTACTGTGTAGTGGTTCCCGGCTCAGTGTCAGTTAACTGGTCCCCCCACCCTCATGTGCAGCCCTAGCAGTTCCCCCCCTCCTCTCCCACGTGCACAGTTCTGGTCTCCCCTCCCACAGTGCATGATACTGGGCCTTCCCCACCCCTCATGTTCAGGATACTGTCCCATCCCACCTCCCCACAGGTGTTGGTATCTGCCCCCCCCAGGTGCAGGGTTCTGGATCAGCCCAATGAGCAGGGTATTGCTCCCCTTCCCATGTACTGGTAACAGTCCCCCAGGTGACATGTACCTCCCGGGTGTGTGGGTGTCTGTGACTCAACCCCAGGTGCACTGGGAAAAGGTCCCTCGTGATGCGGGTACTGGCACCCCATTAGGGAAAGTGATTGAACCCTCACCCCTCCAGTTTCCCATCATCCCCCAAGTAGTGTTTACTGGTCCCCACCCCAGTGTCAGGTTACTGGCACCCCCTCCACCTTCACTTGCAGTGTACTGATTACCCCTCCTCACTCTCCCCATGTGCACGGTTCTGGTCCCCCAGGTGCATGGTACTTGGCCCTTCCCCAACCCCCATGTTAAGGGTACTGTCCCACCCTGCCTCCCCACAGGTATTGCTATCAGTCCCCTCCCTCAGATGCAGGATTTTGGTTCAACCCAACTAGCAGTGTATTGCTTCCTCCCTCTCCCATGATTTGGTACTAGCCCCTCACTCCCAAGGTGATGGGTACTCGCCCCCACCCATTGGGTGTAAGTATTAGGTCAACTCCCAGTTGCATGGAGAAATGGTCAGCCAAGATGCATGAAACTGGCCCCCCATTAGGGGCAGTGTTTGATCACTCCCAGTTTCCCATCATCATCCACTGAGTGTCTACTGGTTCCTACCTCAGTGTCATCAATCAATCAATCAAAATTTTATTTGTAAAAAGCGCTTTTCTGCAACTAAGGTGCTTGTACATAAAATGGGCATCATAAAACATTAAAATAACAACATTATTAATCGATAAAACCCAACAGTTTAAACTATATAAATTACAGAAGTGGCCTAAAAGCTACTATAAGTCAGGCTAAATAAGTGTGTTTTCAATGCAATTTTAAAACTCTGGATGGTCAGGCAGTCTCGCACCCAGTGAGGTAGAGAATTCCACAGGATCTGGGCCACAAAACTAAAAGACCAGGTCCCAGGTGTCTTTAAATGGACCCTGGGACTCTCTAGAACTCCCTCATCAGTGGATCGGAGAGGGCGGAGGGGCAGTAAGGGCAAAGGAGATCTTGCAAGTAAGTAGTTCTCTGATTGTGTGGGGCTTTATACATCAGCAAACTGACCCTGAAGGTGATCCGTCACTGTACTGGCAGCCAGTGCAGTCCGTGGAGCACAGGCATTATATGACTGGTCCTAGAAGAACCCATCAATAGCCAGGCTACCGCATTCTGCACTAGTTGCAGGCGGCGGATATCAACACCCGGTAGCCCTAGGTAAAGGGAGGTGTAGTAGTCAAGGTGGGAGGTAACTGACTGTACCAGACAGTCCACAGATGAACCACAGGTGTTCCAACAGTATCCCATGGTCAACAGTGTCAAATGCTGCAGAGAGATCAAAAAGGGTCAAGATGGAATGGGTCCTACAATCTCTTGCTATCAGGAGGTAATTTAGTACCCGAGCAAGGGCCGTCTCAGTGCTATGTCCCTTCTTAAATCCTGACTGGAGAAAATCATAGACACTGTGGCTGGTCAAATGGTCATCCAACTGCAATGCAGCCACCTACTCAATAACCTTACCCACAAAGGGCAGATTAGAGACAGGTCTGTAGTTCACCAAATAGTCTGGGTCCAGGGAGGGATTTTTAAGGAGAGGCCGAACAACCGCCTCCTTCAGGGGATCCAGAAAGATCCCCCGTCCAATGACCTCCAGACTATTTCAGCAAAGGCCAGGCTAGATTTCTCTTGCATCCTACTAGGAGGGTGAGGGCCAGGATCCCAACTACAGCAGGTTGGTCACAATGTCTGGATGATCATCACAATGTCAGTGATTTCAGGTTGGCGAAAGTCAGATCAATTAAACTGAGGGCCTGATCTCTCCTGCCGACCATCGCAGCTCTCATTAGAGGGGGTCAGAGGTCAGACAGATGCCAGATTTGATTGTGGTAACCTTATCTGCGAAGAACTGAGCAAACTCATCACACTGTTCTTGTGAAAAAGCTCCCACAGGCTGAAGACAGATTGGATTGCATAATCTGTCCACAATCCAGAAGAGCTGAGCTGGTTGATTCTGCGCAGCAGCAATCTCCCTGGACAGGAATTCTGCCTTCTTATGGGTGATTGCCGATTGATAGCCACATAAAGGTCCATCAATCTAAGCCTGTCACACTCAGATCCGATTTCTGCCAGCTCCTCTCTAGCCTTCATCCCACACTCTTCAACTCCTTCAAGGTCTCATCAAACCAAGAGATCCTGAATGAAGAGTGAGGGATGAACACGAACAGGAGCTATGGAATCCAAGGCAGCCACCACCACCTTATTATAGGCAAGTACTAGATCCCTGGATCCATGCATTCACCCTGTATACCTGCTAGATCCAGCACCGCTATTAGGCCATCTGGGGTAACACTCTCAAAGGCGGTACTGGACCATTTCAATAGGAGCAGGCCTACTGGGAAGCCATGAAACTGAACCTGATGATGTGATGGTCAGACCACCCGACTGGCTCCACCACCAAATTGGATATGTCCATCCCCAGGAGGAACACCAAGTTCAATGAGTGACCACCAATATGGGTCAAGGAGGTAGCAACCTGTGAAGGTCCAGTGAACTCATTAGCTGGAGGAAGTCATGTTACTGGCACCCCACTAACAGTGTACTGGTTACCTCTCCATATGCAGTTTTGTCCACCAGTGCATAGTACCTGGCCCTTCCCCAATCCCTCATGTTCAGAATACTGTCTCACCCACTCCACCTCCCCATGGAGCTGCTATTGGTCCCCTCACATCCCCAATGCATGGTTCTGGTCACCTCCCAGGTGCTGGGCACTGTTCCTTCACATGTGCATGGCAGCTGCCACCCCACGATCAGCCTATTAGTCTCCCACCCTGGTACTGGTACCAGTTCCCCAATGTGATGGGTACTAGCCCCCAGGTGCGGGGTCTGGTCACCCCCAGGTGCATGGGGAAATGGTCCCTAAGATGCAGGGCACTGGCCCCAATCAAGGGCAGTGGTTGGTCCCCCTCCCCAGATTCAGAGACGGCAAATCATCCTCGAGTAGTGTGTACTGGTCCCAACCCCATTGTCAGGCTACTGGCCCCCATCATGTACTGTGTACTGGTTCCCAGCTCAATGCCAGTGAACTGGTACCCCCACCCTCATATAGCACACTGGTTCCCCCTCCCTCTCCCCTGTGCATGGTTCTGGTACCACCCCAGCACAAGATACTGGGCCCTTCCCCACCCCCTCATGTTCAGGGTACTGTCCCACCTCACCTCCCCAAAGGGGCTAGTATCTGCCTCCCACAGATGCAGGGTTCTGGATCAGTCCAATGAGCAGGGTATTGCTTCCCCCCTTCCCCATGTACTGGTAGCAGTCCTCCACACCCAGGATGACAGGTATCCCCCAGGTGTGTGGCTGTCTGGTGACTCAACCCTCAGCTGCACTAGAAAATGGTCCCTCATGATGCAGCGTACTGGCCCCCATTAGGGAAAGTGATTGGTCCCCCACCCCCCCCAGTTTCCCATCATACCCCAAGTAAGGCATATTGGTCCCCATTCCAGTGTCAGGTTACTGGCACCCCCTCCATCCCACTTGCAGTGTACTGGTTACCCTCCTCACTTTCTCCATGTGCATGGTTCTGGTCCCCAGGTGCATGTGCACGTGGCCATTCCCCAACCCCCCTCATGTTAACGGTACTGTCCCACCCCACCACCCCACAGGCTTTGTTATCGGTCCCCTCCCTCAGTTGCAGGATTCTGGTTCAATCCAGCTAGCAGTGTATTGCTTCTCCCCTTCCCCATGTAGTGGTACCACCCCACCCCCCAAGGTGATGGGTACTCGCACCCACCCACTGGGTGTAAGTGTCTAGCCAACCCCCAGGTGCATGGGGAAATGTTCAGCCAAGATGCATGGTACTGGCCTCCCATTAGGGGCAGTGTTGGTCCCTCCCAGTTTCTCATCATTCTCCAATTAGTGTATTCCCTCTCCAGTGTGATGTTACTTGCACCCCTACCCCACTAATAGTGTACTGGTTAGCCCCTCCTTCCCTCTATGTGCATGATTCTGGTCCACTAGGCGCATGGTACTTGGCCCTTCTCCAACCCCCCGTGTTCAGGGTATTGTCTCACCCATCCCCCCTTCCCATATGGGGTTGCTATTGGTCCCTCTCTCACCTCAATGCACGGTTCTGGTCATCTCCCAAGTGCTGGGCACTGGTTCCCCCACATGTGGATGGTAGTTGCCCAACCCCATGATCAGCGTATTGCACTCCCCCCCTCGGAACTGGTACCTGGAATGTGATGGGTACTTGCGCCCCTCAGGTATAGAGATCTGGTCACCCCCAGGTGCATGGGAAATGGTCCCCAAGATGCAGAGTACTAGCCCCCAAACAGGGGCAGTGATTGATCACCCACTCCCCCACCTAAGTTCAGAGACCAGAACATCATCCCTCAAGTAGTGTGTACTGGTCCCAACCCCACTCTTGGGCTACTAGACCCCCTCCATGTACTATGTACTTGTTTCCACCCCAGTTACAGGGACTGGTCCCACACCCCATGTGCAGTGGGTGGAGGATAATGAGGGAAAAGCAGAGATATTAATTGAATACTTCTGTCTTTCCCAGAGAGAAGGATGGACCAGTGCTTTAAGGGGGGAAAGAGGAGCTGGGGGGAAGGGAACACAGATGTAGTGATAGAAGAGAATAGAGTGAGTGTGGAAGGGGCTGCTGGCATTGAAGGGGGACAAATCACCAGGCCCAGACAGAGACATCTAAGGGTACTAATGGAACTGGCTGATGAGCTGGCAGGGCCACTGGCAGACCTTAATAGTTCACTAGTCAGGCATGGTACTGCAGGACTGAATAACAGCACATGTAGTGCTCCTCCACAAAAGCAGTCCAAGGATGACCCAGGAATTACAGACCAGTCAGTCTGACCTCCATTGTGGGCAAGCTCATGGAGACCATACTAAAGGAAAGTTTGGTGGAACATCGAGAAGCATGGTCTCCAGGCTGCAAGGCAGCATGGGTTCATGAGGGAGATTTTGTCAAATGAATCTTTGATTGACTTCTTTGACTGTGTCACCAAGACAGTAGACAGGGGCCAAGTGGTAGACATCCTCTATCTTGATTTTAGCAAGGCCTTTAACTCTGTGCCCAACAAAGGTAGATCAGGAAGTTGATGGATCTCGGGGTTAGGGAAAAGATGGCCAGATGGGTGAAAACTGACTGAGGGACAGAACCCAGAGGCTGGTTGTGGGGGGAGAGTTATCTTATCTGGCACCAAATAGGTAATCAGTAAGATCCCACAGGGCTCAGTGCTGGGGATGGTGTTATTCAATTTATTTTATTTATTTATTGAAATGTTTCACAAGGAATGCACATTGAACAAGTTGCTCGTCTCACGGTGTGACCGGGGGGAGGGGGGGGTACAATGAGGATAAGAAAACAGATTATACAGATAATAGATGGTAAGGACAGTTACAAATTATGTAGGAAGTGGTAGATAATATAATACAACAATTAGGGCACAATACAGACAATTACAACTTGTAAAATTAATGCAACAAATAGGAGTGCACAGATCTTAGATACCATATTACAGACGGTACAATAATGCAACAGTACAGTCATAGAGCAATAATGTTCTGAGTGCTAGGCTCAAAATCAGTAAACAAGGGAAGTAGCTAAGAAGTTCTGTAAGGAGGTGTAGTGGAAAAGGAGGAGTGGGGAAGACAGTCAAATCTATTGAAAGACGGCCTTCTGCACCCTCCATTCCAACTAAGATACTCACCAATGGTAGGGTTGTTGAAAGTAATTCTCAAATCCTTGAAGAACTTAGCTCCCATTTTGTCACTGCTGGCCTAGCCTTCGACTCCTCACTTTATGCAGGCTGTGGGAACAATCAAGCCAATCCCAAGCAATGCCTAGGACCCTCCTCCCATCCCTTCGAGCTGTGGCACCAGAAGGCACATTAGCTAACTCACCTCATCCCTACCTGTCCCCAACTGAATCCAACTCACTATTGAGTGCCACACCTGGATTCACTTCCTCCTCCTCCTCTGGGGACCTCTACTACTCCCCTTTGGGTTTCCCTCAGGGAGGACCTCCACATCCATCTCAGTCACTGCATTGGGTGCCCCGTGGAATAATTCTGCCCAGCCACTGTAGCGTATGAGTTATATAGTTGTATGGGATGTGAAACAGGCTTTTGCTCCACAACTCTGTAATTCCCAGGGCCCATCTTGTCAAACCGATCCTCCTTCCTGGCACCCTCTGATGCAGCGGAGGTGTACTAGGTGGTGCCTGTGTTTAGGAGTAGATCCTCTTAACCCAAGCCGTCAACCTCCTCCCTCAGTCCAGTGAGATGTATGCAGATGGAGCAGCACTGAATACTCCAGAAGGTCTGTTGTAAACTGTACAATGACAAAGAGGACACTCATTACCAGAATAGGAGTTCCTCTGTGACACCAGTGTAATTTTTTAAACAGCCCCCAAGGAAGGAAAGGGAAGGAATCATACTTTGTCCTCAATTAGCTAGCTGCAGTGACATGAAGGGCTGAGGTGTCTAGCTCCTCTCCTCCTGACACACTGGTGACCCGAGTTCAGGAACGGAGTCGGGTCATTCAGGGGTTGGCCGGGGGAGGGAGGGAGGATCGAGCCCCCGATGGATGGCTGTCCTCCCTTTGGGGGAGGGTGTAGTGCTTATCTGGAGGTGCCCAGGTGATGGTGCAGTTTGGGCACACCAAGACAATCCAAACACAGGTGTTTGTGAAGTCGGATCTTGTCCATTATGCCACTACATGTGAACAGCTACTGAAGGGACAGCCACTGCAGAAAGATGCCAGTCAGCCAATCAGGAACTCTGATTCTCGGACCCCATTGTATAATTGTTTTTATTCTCTGGCAGTCAAAGTTATCTGCAGGTAAGTGTTTTTTTTTTATCCCAACCTCAGTATGACTGATTGCATGCCAGCCTCTTCCTTTCTGTCTCCTCTGCCAGTTCACCATCACACACACACACACACACACACACACACACACACACACACACACACACAATTGCTAAGTGCCAGGACCATGAGACAAAGTGGGTAGGGATAAGGGATGTTGGGATGTATAAGGAAACAAGCATGACAGTGGCCACCCAGAGATTCCTTTCTTGCTCACCCCAACTGTGCCCCATTGCCCATTCCCCACCCTCAGTGCACAGATGATAGAGAGAGTGAGAGACAGCATCATCACTCTTCCATACCTGTACCATGGCTGAAATGTCCTGTGAGACAGCAAGAGAGAAAACATTGGGATGTTGTTGTCTGTGGCCTCCCATTGCTCCCCGGTACAGAACAGTGCTACAGTTTGTGTGCAGGAGACCTATGTATTTGCTGTGTCTGTCTGTCTGTCTCTCTCTCTCTGTCTCTCAGTATCTTTTTCTTTGGCAACCTCTGTGCTGCTTTCCCTACTCCCATACAACAAGTTCTCTAGGTCTCATTCTAGTGAGAGAGAGAGAGAGAGAGAGAGAGAGAGAGAGTGAGAGAGCGCAATTAAGTTTTTTCCCTGATGTTCAAGAACGGAACTCGGTGCTTAGAGAGAGCAACATAGAGAAAGTGAGACAGGGAGAGTAACAGTGAGCGAGAGAGACAGAGACAGAGACACTGGGGGAGCAGCATTGAAGAGACAATGTGTGCTGTGTCCTCTCTCTGTGTGTCTGTGGATAGTAATGTGTTAGGGAGGACATAGTGGAACAGCTCATGAGTCTTGTGTTGCAAGCTCTGTACCATCTTATTTGCCCTTCTCTGGACCATCTCCAGCCTGTTAATATCCTTATGAAGGTGCGACCTCCAGAACTGCACACAGTACTCTATGTGAGGCCTGATCATGGTTTTATATAATGGCATCACTACCTCCCTCCTTATGCTGGTGATACCCCTGCCTATGCACCCCAGCATGTCACTGGCCCTCCCAGCTGCCTTAGCACGTTAACATTTTCAGGTAATCTGAAATAAGAACCCCCAGGTCCCTTTCCTTCTTTGTGACTGTCAGCAACTTCCCCTCCCCCCATTGTGTAGCTTTCCCCAGGGTTTCTGTGTCTCTGGTGCATAAGTTTGCACTTTTTTGAATTAAACTTCAGTTGCCAGTCCTCAGACCATTTTTCAAACTTCCCCAGGTCCCTCCTCATTTTCTCCACCCCTCTGGGGTATCCACTGTGTTACAGATCTTGGTGTCATCTGCAAAAAGGCAGACCATTCCCTTCAGCCCTTCTGCAATGTCATTAATCAAGACATTGAACAGGACTAGCCCCAGAACCGATCCCTGCGGCACCCTACTGGTCACCCCCTCTCCACAGACAACACCCCATTTACCACCACTCTCTGTCTCCTGTCTGTTAGCCAGTTTCTAACCCAGCTTACCACCCATTCCCCCATGCCCAGCCTACCCAGTTAGTTTATCAGCCTCCTATGTGGAACGCTGTCAAAGGCTTTGCTGAAATCAATGTAAGTGTTGTCCACTGCCCCACCCTGATTTACTTCCTTTGTCACCCAGTCAAAGAAATCAACCAGATTTTTCTGACATGATCTCCCCACTGTGAACCCATATTGCCTATGGTCCTGGGTTCTGATGGCTTCTAGTTATTACTTTTCTCTCCTCCTACCGCCAGCTTGCATCTGGAGGGCGTCCCCAGCCCCTTCCCCCGACGTCCACCAACCGACGCTGACCTGGTCCCAGGGCTTACCCCCTTGGCAGGGTTGGCGGGGAATCGAACTCCCCCACCGAGGACCAGATTAGGTGGCCAGCACCGTGACTAGCGAGGGGTGGAGCCTGCTAGGCACCCTCCGCCATTCTGCATGGCAGTAACTTTTCTCCTGTTCTCCCAGGAATCGGGACCGTGCCATGACGTCAGCGGAGTGGAGCGCACACACATCTGCATGGACTCCCTCCAGATGTCTGGCCCAACTCCTCCCCTTACTTGCGGTGCGGCACCCTGTCCTCCAGCCTCCGCCGGGGGACGAACAAGCGCCGACCACCTATAACCCCCCTTCCCGGAGAAAGAGAGCAGTCCATCGGATGCTCAATCCTTCTCCTCCCCTGCCGACCCCTGACGGTCCGTGCTCGTTCCTAAACACGGGTCGCTGGCGTAGCGCAGGGTAAGGCACCAGTGCCTCAGCACTTAGCACCACTGGGCCGGAGGTTCCGATGGCTTCTAGATGCTCGCTATCCTTTCTTTAAGCAATGTTTCCATGATCTTCCCAACTACTGAGGTTAGGCTGACCGGCCTATAGTTCCCCACCTCCTCCCTGCTGCCAGATATGTGTAGAGGAACCACATGTGCCCTCCTCCAATTCTCTGGTACCACCCCTGTGTTGAATGACTCAGTGAACATGGCTGCCAGAGGTACTGCTATCTCCCTTCACAGTTCTCTTAATATCCTTGGGTGTATGCCATCTGATCCCATCGCTATGTCCACCTTCAATTTTGTCAGCTTCTGGGGGACTCTTTTGCCTATGAATGGACTATTGTCCATTTTTTCACCCCCTTGGCAACTGCTGTACTGCTGTGGCCCTTGCACCTCCCCCTCTTCTGTGAATACTGAACAGAAAGACACAGTAGATGTCTTGGGGGTGGGAACATGACAGTTCTCAGGCATGGTACCATCACTTCCAAATACCTAAACAGCACATGTAAGCAAGCAACATTCAGCACTGACAAATGCTTGTTTTACTTGTGTTTCCAATAAAGTTTCAGTGAACTGCAGGTCTTGTTTATATTGTCATTTGATTTTGGGGGTTTATTAAGTAGAGAAAAGCAACATAAGAGGCATGTTCACTATCCATTTAATACCCGACCCCCCCAAACAAAATTCCCACAAAATCACATTCTTAGTCCTGCAAGTTCTGCCAAACTTTTCAGCAGTTTTCCAGTGCCCCAATTATAACCTGGTTTCCCTATGGGAAAAATGGTTCCATGTCATAATACCTATGAGAATAATGATTGCTATCATGGCGAGTGCATATCGCCAAAAACAAATCGGCAATATACACTTCCAGGCAAACTGACATCTGGGAAAGAAAAAGTGTTTTTGGGAAGTGCACCTGACTATCATCTCCAGGGGTGCATGTCAGAGAGGTGGCAAAATCCCATTTCGCACAAACATTAAGTCGGCAGCAGCAAAAATTCTATGCACCCAGTCCCGAACCCTGTACCTGCTGCACCAGAGCTAGCCACCCACACCACCACACCACATGGCTAGCTCTTTCCCCTTGCTATTCCCCCTTCCTGTCACCATCCACTACCCTCATGTTTGGTTACAATCACTACCCTTGCAGGGTAGCCCAAGAGTATAGCTCCAAATATGAGTCACAGTTTTGACATGATGCCCATATTCGGTCGCTATACTCACAGTATACCAAAAAATGCTCCCCAGTAATTATAATAACCTCTTAATCTAACTATTAATGTAGTACGTTCTTTATATATCATTAATTAAACACTTTATTGCTTATAATAACTCAAAAAAAACCTGTGATGCTGTGTTGTTATTAACAATCACTCGAGTCCAAAATGGCCTTAAACTGTTTTATTAATAATACAAGAACTTAACAAAAACAAATACAAATATCAACAAGCATTTGTCAATGCCGAATGTTTGCTTGCTGGTATTAGCATTAGAAATGCAGGAGTTAGACAAATGCAGAATAGGAATGGCAGTGAAGTACTGTAGAGATAGACAGGATTTGGGGTAAGTTTTTGGTCGCCACCCATGACGGTCAAGCTATGTCTCCTCACCCTATTCTGCAGACACCGATACGTGTTGAGCTGTGCCTTAGGGTGTTTGGCTTTACAGTCACCCCATTCCATAAGGACATACATTGAAATGGGTGCAGCATAGGAGAATGGGGTGAAGTCTTGGAACGAAGAGTCCAAGGTACACCTCGATGCCTGTCAGTGGCTGGGGATTGGGGGTGGGATGGCATGAGCAGTACAGTTGGCAATCCAAAGGCACACCCCGATGCCTGTCTGTCTGTACAGGGTAGGACATTATGGTTAGAAACCATAATGCCTCAGGCATTTGTTGGTATTCACAGTACAACTTTTGAACATGGCCTTTTTGTGACCCCACCCCATGAAAGCATTTGGGACCTCTTGTCATGAACAGTGGCAGTGTGATTTTGTCAATGTGTCCTGAAAACTGACTTCCAACAGTGACAGTGCCATTCTGCACCACATGCACGAAAACACAGATCAGGCAGGATGTGAAGAATGAGAGCTGTACCATCCATAGGGAGGTATGAAGAGATGGCAAATTTGAAATGTTTAGTGGGAATATTAAAAATGCTTGCAATTCCAAGCATATGTGGAAACTGCGCAATGCATATGTGTAACACAGTCATTTTAAGGATTTTCATCACCAGATTTTTAACATAGGCATCTAACGACCTGTGGTCATGAACAGTGTGACTGTGATTTTGTTACTGTGTCCTGAACACTGATTTCCCACAGCAACCACGATATTCTACACCGGAACTGCAAAAACACATTTCAACCAGGATGTGAAAAATGACAGCTGTACTGTTCATAAGGAGGTTTGGGAAAATGGCAATGTTGAAAATCTGGAGTGAAAATATTACAAATGTGCAAAGTTATAAGTGTGCGTGGAAACTGCAACAACACACGCTAGTAACACAGTCATTTTATGGACTTTCATCACCAAATGTTCAACATAGGCATTTTAGGACCTCTGCTAATGAACAGTGTCACTGTGATTTTTGTAATGTGTCCTAAACAGTGATTTCCCACAGCGACCGTGCTATTCTGTGCCGGGAGTGCAAAAACACATTTTGGCCAGGATGTGAAAAATGACAGCTCTACTTTTCATAAGGAGGTGCAGAAAAATGGCAATGTTGAAAATATGGCGTGAAAATATTGCAAATGTGCAAAGTTACGAGCGTGCGTGGAAACTGCGCAATGCACACTCGTAACACAGTTAGTTTATTTACTTTTGTCACCAAATTTTCAACATAGCAATTTTAGGACCTCTGCTAATGAACAGTGTCAGTGTGATTTTCCTAATGTGTCCTGAACACGGATTTCCCACAAGGACTGCTCTTGTCTGCGCCAGAAGTGAGAAAAACACATTTGTGCTGGGATGTGAAAAATGACAGCTGTACTGTTCATAAGGAGGTGCAGGCAAATGGCTGTGTTGGCAATCTGGAGTGAAAATATTGCAAATGTGCAAAGGTACAAGCGTGCGTAGAAAATGCACAATGCACGCTCGTAACACAGTCATTTTATGAACTTTTCTTGCCAAATTTTCAACATAGACATTTTAGGACCTCTGCTAATGAACAGTGTCACTGCGATTTTTTTAATCTGTCCCAAACATTGATTTTGCACACTAGCTGCACCACTGTGTGCTACATGTGTCGAAACACATTTTGGATGAGATGTGAAAAATGACAGCTGTACTGCTCATAAGTAAATGCGATAAAATGGAAATGTTGAAAATCTGGAGTGCAAATGTTACAAATTCATGAACTTACAAGCGTGCGTAAAGACTGCGCAATGCGGCTTTAAAAACAGTCATTTAGAATTTTTTATGAGGTACAACATAGGCTTTGAGAGCCCACCTATGAACACTGGCAATGTCATTTCGTTAATCTGTCCCAAAGGTGATTTTGCACAGTGACCATAAAATCACCCTTCGGACCTGATGAACACCATGACAGTGACAGAATTCATGAGGAAGGGTCCCCAAAACCCCATGTTGAAAATTTGGTACCAAAATTCCAAAAAATGCCTGAGATATGCAGCAATTTGAAAAAACCCTATTTATTACATTATACAGATTACCAGCATTTCCTCAGTTCGCGGTCAGCTTTGAAGAGTGCAGACGTTTTCCCAGTCCACTGAAGATCGTCACGCCAGACTCTGGAGGTAAGTATGTTGTGGGGGATGTGGGGAGGCAGGGTGTGCAGTGGGTGGGTGCGAGTTGCAGGGGTGTGGCAAACTGCGAGGGACCATTTTTCCTTTACAAGGAAGAAAAAAAAAAGACAAAGCGGGGACGGTTTTCAATTTTACAGGGGCATTTGGCATGCTGGAGTGGGCTCCCAGCATGCCAAGGGACTCTTTTTGGGGGGGGCAGCTGCAGCTGATGGAGATTGGGCACTCCCATCAGCACACATGAAAACGGAGGGACATCATGCCGGCGGGGCTGGGCACCCCATCAGCAGGCAACAAAACTGTGGGGGGGTTGCATCTTACCAACAGGGAATGGGCTCCCTCATCGGCTGAATAAATACTTTGAGGCCACTGAAGCCAGCGGGGATTGAAGCACCCATCGGAAAACAAAGACCATTTGGGGGGGGTACATGCTGCTGAGGGGGATTGGGCACCCCCTAGCATGGGAGGCTGCCTAATATTGTTTGTGAACACAGCAGCAAGCCACCCGCCATGTTCACAAACAGTATTAGGCTAGCTAACATTCTGCCCTGCAATGACGGGTCACTCCCTCATTGCAGCACAATGACTGATGCTGCAATGAAGAGGCAGCCCTGATTGCTGCAGCGTTACAACTTGGTGCACTTTTGGGGACCAGTGTCATCAGCACACTGTGCCTCCATTGGTCCACTAGTGCCAAGCCCCCAAATGCAGTGCCTCCATTGGCTGTAACACTGCCACAGCTCTACAACCCTCTTCTTTCCTAAGCTGTCACATCATGTTTCTTTTGCAAGCAAACATAAAAATCATCCTCTTACATGGCCCTAATTTTAATCTTGTGTGCAGTAATGCTTGGACGGTACACAAAATAATTGTACGAGTTTTGGTTACATATAGCAGAATGGTACATGAGAAGGAATACAATCCTATTTTGATTTTCTGTAAATATATTTTCTGCTGGAAAACAATAGAAATGGTGTACTGCACTTTGACACAGAAATAAAAGAAAAACTGCACAATGTGGGTTACAGGTTTGTTTCAGTTTCTCACAGGGGAAACTGGGAGAGAACTGACTGTAAACTTCAGTTATGGTTCAGTGAGTCTTCAAAAAAACTGCACTTTGAAGAGCTAGGCAGATCTAGTTCTAATCTTCATTTAGTAATACTTCATTGCTGAACAAATAGTCTATTGAATACTTCTTAGACTTTAGTATTCTTACAGGTTGTATTCTTCTGTTCATGATTAAAAATTATAAAAATTAGTCTTCGAAGGCAAATTAATGACAGCTTTAATACTACAGTAAATCTAGTATTCAACACACTGTTTCCAGGGCCAGCTCTAAAGCTCTTTTTCTCTTACTTTTGCCATAACTGGATTCAGGGTTCCCCTTTTTGGATACTCTGGGTTCTGAACCATCTTTACCATGCTTTTTTTGATGGCTGTGTAGCGTTATATTTTTATCTGTCCCTTTTGACAGGGATTACTGCTGATTCTGAGGGTAAGGAACCTTCATCAAGCCTTTACTGTGTTTTGGTGACATGGAAGCAAACTGAGAAGCCATAAAATCTTCCCCTATTTGTCCCTTTTCTTTGTGTCTTACAGTAAAATGTTTTACAGAGCTCACAATTTATAAAATCGTGGTCTGGACCCAATCACCTTAAATAAGACTCATGACAGTCTGCCCTTCCCAGCAGTTGGAAACACTAGATATAATTTTTAAAGACTGTGGGTATTGTTCTTTACTTCCTTGGCCTGTCAGTCATGCCAAACGCTGATGGATGATCATTTTTTTAATCACTTCCCAAAACAGTCAAAATAAGTTGTGACAGAGCCCAAAATATTATAAAAGGGCTATAACAAGGAGTTTTCCAGTCCGTTTCTCAGAAAAATGAACCACAATAATTTTTACCTTAAAGCTAATAATTTTAAGAATTGGTCTGAGGAATTGTTATCAATTCAATATATTTGTCAGCAAGAGTGGTTCAGTCCCCTCTGTATTGGAACCGCAACTCTACTGCTAAAACTAAAACTAAATATTATAACAGAAATTAAATCATTAAACCATTCTGGAGGCCATATTTATTTATTTATTTATTTTATTTAAAATTTGGTAACCAGGAGAGGCACACTAAACTGAATCTAATTTCCAGGTGCAACCGGGATGGGGAGGTTGCACAGATAAACAGATTGATTACATTATAAATATGGCATACTGTACAAGCAATAAAAAATAAAATGTAATTAAATAATAATAATGATGGACTGGTACAATGCAAGGTAATTGTACAACCATTTAGCAATGAGTAGGAAGCCATGAGGAAGAAACTGTGGTAAGGCAGGCAGGAGGGAAAGAATCATGAGGAAGAGGAGAAAATTACTGCAGGCAATAGGAATCAGAGAGAGAGGAACAGTAGAGTGCAAAGGAGGCAAGTCAAGTAGGGGTGGAAGGAAAGCATCACCCAGCTGCTGGGAGGAAGAACAGGAGCAAGAGGAAGGGAGGGACTGGGAAAGAATATGTTTTAAACAGTGCAGGAAAGGAGATAGGCAAAGGGAGCTTTGAAGAGAGTTCCAGAGGGAGGGGAGATGGTAGGAGAAGGCTGCTTACCCTGAACTGGAGTGAGCATGGGGAAGAGAGAAGTTTTAGGGGTCTCTGGAGCACAGCTGATAAGAGGAGGGGATTGAGGGGGAGAGGAGTGAGTAGTGGTAGGAGGGGAGAGATCCAAACCAGAATTTTGAAATGAGAATGGTGGTGTGGTGCAGATGACGTACTGTAAGTCAAGAAGGGGAGAGAGGGAGAAGTAGAGGGAACAGTGGTGTTTGCAGGGGGGAGGAGCACTGGAGGCAAAGCAGCAAAAAGTGTTAAAGAGAGAGTCTAGTCTAGAGAGTGATCAGAGGTGCGGTGGAACCGAATATCACATCAGCATAATTAAAAACAGTGAGGATCATTCTGCTAAGCAGCTCTTGGCAAACAACCGAAGAGAGGGAGTTTTTGTTCCTATACATGACTCCTAGCTTGGGTCGGAGACTGGTGTGGGTGTAGTCAGTGTGCTAAGAGAATTCAAGACAACTGTCCAGCCAGATGCTGAGATACTAGAAGGCAAGGAATGAGGATTACATCAAAAGATGTGCCATCAAGGGTAGAAAAGGAGGGGAGAGGGAAAAGTTTGGCTAGCTTTTGATCGGTACCAAATGTCATGGATACAATTTTCTTGGTGTTTACCTTAAGCTGAAATTGCCTGGAACCAGTGAAAAACCCGCATGAAATCATTCTAAAGCTGAGATTCTACCTCAGGAATAGAGGGACCACAGAGGATTGTGTCATCAGTGCACGAATGAAATGGGAAGAGACACAGACAGATGGAAGGTCATGCAGAAAAAGTGAGAAAAGTACAGGGCCCCGGGATTGAGCCTTGAGGCACACCTGCTTGAATGGGAAGTAGGTGGACAGGGCATCACCTACTTGAACACTTTGCATACAGCCCATAAGATAGGATCTAAACCAGTCCACAGCATGTGTAGAAAGACCAGCAGAGAGGAGTTTAGACAGAAGAAGAGGTTTAGACACAGAGTTAAAAATTTTGGCTAGGTTAATAAAGATAGCAGCACTGATGTGTCCAATGTCCATGCCTGTAAGAATAGTGTTGGTGACATGGATAAGGGAAGTAATGGCAGAGTGTTTTTTCCTGACACCAGATTGGAACAGAGAGAGGAAGTCAGAGGAGCTAAGGAAGTCAGAAAGTCTAGAGAAGATGACAGACTCCTGCAATTTAGCCAGGGACGGAGAAGGAATACAGGTCTATAATTGCCAGGAATTGAGGGATCGCCTTTGTGAAGGGGTAGTACCCTGGCAACTTTTCAAACCTAAAGGACAGTACAAAGAGTGAAGGAGAGGTTCAGCAAGTAGGAGAGTAGAAGAGCTATAGCAGGGGCAGAGATCCAGAGAATGTGGAGGGCCAAGGCCATCCAGGCAGGATTTGTGACGACTGAGCGGAAGGCAGGCATGGAGAACTTCTTGCTCAGAAACAGGTGTGAAGCGAAAGCCTTCAGATAAGGAGGGGGTAGAGGAGGGCAGAGGGACATTTATTGGGTTTGAGAGGAGGGCACAGTAGTGAAGAAGGAGTTGAGTATTGTGGCAATGGAGGAGAGTTCCGAGATAGGTGAGCTGTCGACCAACAGGGTAGGAGGGGGCTTGAGGGTTAAAGAGGAATGAAGAGTCTGCCAGAATTTGGAATGGGAGCTGAGATTTTGTTGTAGGGTCATTTTGAAGTAATGAGCCTTCCTGTCTCTCATAGCCTTTGTACAAGCATTTCTTAGGGACCTATAGAGGTAGAGATCGGGGGGGGGGAAGAAATAGAGGATAATGGAGTGATCCTTCGGGGCAGTTGCTCTCTTCAAGCAAAGAAACATATCTGACTGTTGGAGGGAGAGTGACCACAGTGCAGAGTTTAAACTTAGTTCTAAGATCCCAAAATCCACATAAATTCTATTTTCAGGGCACTTCAATTTAGTGGACTGATTTCTGATGTAAAACTATAGTGATGGATTCCTGGGATTAGAAGCAGCTGTTACTCAGGTTAAAGAGCTGCTGACGCCTCAAAGAAAACTTTGAAAAATATATAAACTAGATACAATTCAGCCTGCATTTTAGGTATATTTATAGATTTCTCCTCCTGATTATTTATTACTGAGGAAATTTGCGTGAATACATGATCTTTATCCCTTAGAGTTCATCTGCCTATATAGCTTACTCTCTACTTCAAATCATAATCCTGTGTTGTAACATTATAGTCTGTTGCCAAGGGAGTAACGGTGATGTCACAAGCAGTGCATTATGACCTCAGGTAGGGAGAAGGCAGAAGAAATCGATAAACTGTTCAGGAGTAAATATCCTGTTTTCATTCAGCTGACCTCAGTAATAAATAATGGGGAGGAGAAATACAGAACAAATGTGAAATACACGCTGGACAGTGTCTAAATATTAGGTTTTGTTAAAGTTCTCCGGAAGGCGTCAGCTGCACTTTAAGTGAGTAAGCCCATTGTAATTGTGCCTAGTTGTCAATCTATTTGTTTTAACTTGTTTTATGTTTTATGTGCTGCATGCATTTGGAAATGGGCAATCTTGCTCAGTATTCTTTTACCGGGTGAATAATAAAATGAAATGAAAGTGAAAGAATGTAGGATCATTATCCAGTTCCAACCCTCAGCAGAAAATATAGTTAATAATTTGACCTTCAGCATGGAGAAAAGGGGAGAATCCTTGTGGAAGAAACATGTGGGGAAGCAAGGCCTGGGTCACAATCCCTCAAAGCTAAGGACTACTTATTATGTACAGAAAAGGACCTCAGTCATACCTCTTCAATTAAGAATATGACAGAATCTATTTTTCTGTCTAGAGATTTCCACCCTCCCGAATGTGTTGCAGGAGTTCTCATACAAGCAAAGTAAACCCTATGTACTCCATATCTTTCCTCTTTATTGTCACCAGTATTAAAGCAACTCATCAATATCCGTTTTTGTAGTATTTTTTGGCCATTAACTTCCAACATTAACTTTCACTGTTATCTAATGAAATTAATAGAAAGAATAAAGTCACAGTTTCATTTTGCAATACAGTACTGTTTATGTTAACCCTCATGCACGTTGTCCTTCATTTTTGCTACTGTACGCAGGTTTTTGTTCTTCCTTTCCCCTGTTTGATATCATTTCTATCTCTTGAGTTTTCTTTGGATTCAATAAGTCATCTAGTTTCCTTTTCCATAGAAAAGATATATGAAAACAAATTAGATTTTGAGTGCTTGCTTTTATTAGCAAGCCGTCTGAGTATCTCTGTTATGAAGGGCAGCATTCTACTTCCTCTCCAACTTAAATACTATTATGGCTGCTATGGAAACATAGCTTTCAAACACGTGTGCAGAGCCTTAATGTTAAATGCCAGAATTTTTTATGTATCGTTCTTGTCACCAAACTGTCAAACCTTCATCTGGATACCAATGGTAGATGGGAAATGGGTGTGGACTGGGGCATTGGACTATGAACAACTGGGGATCACAAAACAGTTAGAGGGGGTCAGTTATTCCTCTCATTAAAGTAAAACAATGGGTCAAAATACCCATCCCCATTAACTTCACCACTGAAAGACAAGGGCAGTTAGTGAGCTCCTGATGCCTGACAAACTACTAAATGATGTGATTATAATAAACAACCTGCAAGTATACCCACCAGGGATGAAACAATGGGGTCTACAGGTACTTTGGAGTACCTGATTGGGAGAAGATGGATAGGCAGGAACTGCCCTCCACTATAGACCAGCCAGACATCATATTGTTTCCCTTTGGAAACCCCTGGAGTTCTCACATCCTCCCAGTGGTTACCTACTGTATGCTTTATACATAATGGGCAGCAGCCACAACATCACCCTTAGATCCCTAGTCCTCAAGACCTGTCTCAGGGGCCTGAAGTTACTCCTGGTGGCCACCTGGGTCTTTTCCCTGTTGCTACCATTACACCCTCAAAGCCTTGAAGTATCCTCACATGTGGTCACTCTTGGAGCCCTGAGGGTAGATGGTACCCAATTTCTGCCCAAGGATTTTGGTGAGAGCCTCCTTCTGGTGCCTCCAGTGCTTCTGGCCTGTATTCTGCAGCCAGTCACCACACAGGCCAAACCCTGGGTACCATCTCTACCTGCTGTTGTAAGATGAAAGCAATATAGTAAGCACTAGGCAGTGCCCTCACCTCTAGGCACTCCAGATGCCACCCATGGTGCCAAAGGTTACTGCAGTACCACCAACTTTCCTACTGGCAGTGCCCTTTGCTTCCAGACTAGCATCCTATCAGTGGTACCCCTATCTGTCTCCCACGTGAGACCCATGAGGTCACCTTCCAGATGAGGGCACCATATGTTGAAGTCTAAAACCACTGGCACAAGGAAGGAGCCCAGCATTCACGAGCACCATGAGGACATCCTATTTTAGCTGTCCTAAAGCTCCTCCCCCATTTATATTATTGGAGAATTATGACAGAGCATCAGTCCCCACACTAGCTCATGCTGGTGAACAGCAGCATCCCCGTACTGTAAGGAGGAGGTTGTAAGATAGACACAATTTGCTCTAGTAACATTGAAAGTTGTACTCAATAGAAAAGTGTGTCCAGAGCTAGGCTTTGAATGTACCCAAGAACTCTGCTGACCTAAAGGAGCCTCTACCCTAGAGTACTCAGCAGGTATCTTGGTCATACTCAGCTAAGTTCATTTCCATGATGGACAGATAGTGGTGTTTATGACTGTATTCCTCAGTTCAAACAAGGTAAAACAAAAGACAGGCATGTTATGAAGGGAACATTTATTTTATTTCTTTTAGAAACAATTAAATAGGCACATCAGGGTTGAATATTAATTGTCACTTGCTTGGATGTGTCGTGTGACTGCAACCACTCCTTTATTTTCTGCCGTTTCACATTTTTTTCTTGACGAAAGAATACAACTATCACAGACCTCCTTTTTGTAATATTCCCTGAAAAAAATAAAGTCATATCACAAAACTCACACTTAGTTTCAGCCCTTAACTGAAGGGAATATCTACAATATTGCATACAAACTTAAGTACAAGGTGTTCCAATTACTTTATTGATATTTTATGCTGTAGCACTAAGACAGAGCCTCATATCAGCAGTATTAGCTATTGTAAAATGAGTACGGGGAAATACTGATTCCAGACCTGTGCACTGAGAAAGCGCAATGCACAGGTATAAAAGTGCTGGCATTTAAAACAACGCACATTAACAATATATATGCCTTTCTGTCCTGATTGCCAATACAAACATGACTGCCACCTTTACACACTAAAAAGATCTCCTAGGACTTAAACATTAAACTTCCTTGAAATAAAAAAAGAACAAAGAGTAAATATTATTTTCCACTTCTTACCTACATACTCAAATTTATTAATTGCAGTTTTATTGTTTGGAGCTTTTTTCTGACCATGTCCCCTTTCAGACCTCACCTACAGAGACACCTGTTCTGCTTGCTGTGGCCCAGACACAACTAAATCGCTGGCCTTACTGATGCCTTCTGTTGTGTGTGTGTTTGTGTGGAAGAGGTAAGTATTCAGCCAGTGGAATTCTGCAGGAGTTTCAATTCCTGCATTTCATGATAAACTTTTCATGTACTGAATGTGCAGATAGGCAAATGCTTGACAGCTGGGGAGGGATTACTTTCTACTAGTTACTTTCAACAAAAGAAACACCTATTTTGTGCTCAGATTAGGTTTTCTCGAAACTTTTGTGCACAGATTTCTCCTCTTTTTTACCCTTCTTCCCTGTTTTCTCCCTCTCTCCTTCCCTTCTTCCTTGCTTTTTTCTCTCTTCTTTCTTTCCTTGTACACTTTTCTCTTATGTTCACCTCTCCATTACTGAACACTGTTCATATTACCACATTTATCACTTTTTGCAATTTACTGAATGCCTTGCCATAGCCTGCCCTAGCATGTATTTCGTACATGGTTGCTATTTCTGATCCTATAATACCCTATTGATTGTAGCCCTTCTGTTCTCCACTTACATCCTGTCTAGGTTTTATTTTATTATCAATACATGTATATAAGGCTTCTCCAATATGTTTACCCTAAATACTGTGTTTTGTTAAGTGACAATTTATGCCTTACATGGAGGATAGTTTTCTATTGTATAAGATGTGTGCTTTCTTATATACTGAATTTCAATAAAACATAAAGTGAAAAAAACAGAAGAAACACCTGTTTTAATAAAAGAAAGTTGGCTTTTCTTACTTTCTTAGTTTACCCATTTTATAAATGCAATAAAACACTTTGAAGTGAGCATGCATGCTGGCACAACACACTTTACACCCTGTAATGTCATATTGCCTACATATTCCATCTCACAAGGTTCCTGGAAATCTGTGGGTCTTGCCACATAACTTGCATCTTGCTACAAAATGAAAATTACTCACCATAGTAACAACTTTTCTTCCTATTAGAACAGCCAGTACAACTTATGCAACTTTCTACATTAGAAATGCTGCCCGGCCAGCCCGTGGCGAGAGGGTTGAGAGCTGGATGCCACACATCGCATCATGCCGCGACCTGAGTTTGGAAACGGACTCGGGTTGCTGTGGCTGGCAGGGCAGGATGAGGACTGAGCGTCCATTGGACTGCTCTCCTCTCCTAGGGTGGGTACTTGGTGCCCGTCGCTCTGCAGCAGCCCCCGGTGCAGACCGGGAGCATTGCAAGAGGATGGTATTAGCTGTGGGACCAAGGAAAAAACAGAAAATTGCTCAGGGCTCAGCTGGATGATGGTGGTCAGACTGCCCGTACCTCCTCCAGACCTTCTGCGAGTCATGTCCGCCTCAGCAGCAAGGGGCCAATTAAGAGTGTGCTGGACCCCCTCTGGGTGCCTTCCCCCTCAGAAGAGAGGGACCCCGTCCAGCAAAGGGATACACTGGATTACCCTGATGGCTGCTATATGAGGTAAGGAGACTTGGGGTGGAACTGGAGGGGTGTGGGAGTCCTTGGTGGCTTGAAGGAGTGGTTGTGCTTTGAGCATGTAGGGGCATAAACAAAGAACACAAAAAAAAAAAAAAAAGGAAATGCTGCCCCAGAACTTTTAATGTTTTTCAAAGGTGCTCACTCTTACTGTATTGGTCAGAAGTGCCCAAGCATTGCAACCCTTGATCTTTGAGTTGAGGAGGCTAGGAATCCTAAGACCCAATTTGAAAAAAATATTAAAGTTATTCTAATTAAAAATAAAACACAAAGAACAATTTTTAATAACAGTGAAGAAAAAAACACACTCAATATCAGGGGCCAACCGTAACCTTTTTTTTTTGCACTAACCAGCAGGACAAGTTGATTCAAAATTGTACTAGCTCTTGAATGGCTGCACTAGCCCACAGTAATAATGATCACTTATACAGGAAAAAGCATAATTGCATATTTATTCTGCTCCCATGTTATGAACATACAAACACATGAAAATACCAGCAGAAACAGGCCTCATGGTCTATTGAGTCTACTTGATTGTGCAGCTAGCCCTCAGTTTGCAACTGCCCCACCCACCCTCCCTTTTCATAATTACCCCCACACACACTTTGTCCCATCCCCTCTTAAAACCGTCTAATGTGCTACAGGCTACAACCTCATCAGGCAGAGTATTCCACTTATCCACCACCCTTTGAGAAATAATGTCTCCTTACTTCCCTTCTGAATCTTCTCTCCTCCAATCTCAGTTGGCACCCCTTTGTGACCCTCCCCCTTCTAATCTGGAAAATCCCTTTTGTACTAGTCTTGTTTATCCCCTTTAAGTTTTTAAAGGTTTTAATCATGTTCCCCCATCCCCCCATCCCTCCTCTCCTCCAGGGAATACAGGTTCAGCTTGCACAGACTCTCCTCATAGGAGTATACCTCTAATCCCTGGATCATCTTTGTCTCCCTCCGCTGTACACCCTCCAGGAATCTGATGTTCTTCTTCAGAAATGGGTGTCAGTACTGCACACAGTATTCCAGGTGCAGCCTGACCAGTGACCTGCATAGGAGCAGGATCACCCCCTTATTTCTGGAGTAGATTCCTCTCTCTTTACACCCCAGCATTCTGTTGGCTTTTGCTGCTGCCTTCCTGCACTGTGCTGAGTTGTTCATACTTCCTATTATAAGCACCTCCTCTGTGGATTCCAGCTGTACCCCCCCCAACTGATAGTTCCTCCCTTGGTTATTGGGCCCGAAGTGCAATACCTTTCACTTTTTGGCATTAAACCCCAACTGCCATGCATCCGACCAATCTGACTCACATTGCTTCATGCTCCAGCAAAAAAAAAAGATTGCAGTGCAATCACTCGGAGTGTGCACCCCCATTGTTTTGTACCATGGCCCCCTCGCTTCCTCCTTCTGCACCCCCTTCACCAAACCAGAGGATATCATAATAGCAAATGTTCAACCAAGCAGCCCCAGGGGAGGGTGCTACAGTGTACAAATATAGGGGCTTGGATATAGAAAACTTTGATATTTCTTTTTAAATATACCAGGCACAAAATTATCGATTTAACATGCTCTGCTGTAACAATAACAGATTTTCAAAACCTTGTCCTTTCTTCAGCCAGGGAAACAGTACACAGGCATGACATGATACTACCTCTCTTTCTATATAGGATGATCTATGCACCCCAGGAATGCCTATTTTCCTTTGAAATTATATATTTTACTAAGGCTTTTTTCTGTACCATGCATCTTGACTTTGATAAGATGGCCAACAGAGTTAAGCTATCCCTGGCAAAATAAATACAGGTGAGGGAGTACAGGCAAAGTGGGCAAGCATTAAGGATGCAATACTTGAAGCAACATCCTATTGTGTTAGAGAGAAAAGGAAGTGCAAAGAACAAGGAAACTACTTTGGTTCTCAAAACAGCAGCAGAAAAGGTCAGAGCCAAAAAGGCTGGCCTTCAGGAAATATAAAGGAACACAGCAGGATGAAGACAGGGAGGCATACCAAACTACCCTAAGGGAAGCAGCCAAGGCAGTAAGGCAGGCAAAGGCCCAAACTGAGGAAACACTAGCACAAACAGTAAAGAAGGTGACAAGACTTTCTGTAGATACATTAGTGAAAGGAGAAAGTCCAGAGGGGGTATTGCTAAGCTCAAAGGAGATAATGGTGTGTGTGAGGAGGAGGACGATGTAAAAGCGTCTATCCTCAATATATACTTCTGCTCAGTATTTACTGAAGAGAAGGAAGGGCAGGGCCCACAGCTCAGCATGATGGACACAGGGAGAAGGGAAGTGTGCACTAGTCCCTTCACAAAAGAAAGGGTCCTACAAGAGCTCGATAAGCTCAGGGTGGACAAGGCAATGGGACCTGATGGCATACATACCAAGGTACTAAACGAGCTAAGGGTGGAACTAGCAGAGCCATTATCAGAACTGTTTAATGAGTCTCTGAGCACAGGAGAGGTCCCAGAAGATTAGAGAAGGGCTCATGTGATCCAGCTCCACAAGAGTGGTAGCAAGGAAGAGGCAGGGAATTACAGACCAGTCAGTCTTACCTCAATAGTGGGCAAGATTATGGAGGCACTCCTTAAAGAAAGGAAAGTGCAACACCTGGAATCCATAAGAGCACAAGATCCAAGACAGCATGGGTTTACCAAAGGAATGTCCTGTCAAACTAATCTCATAGATTTCTTTGACTGGGTAACCCAAGTGGAGGACCAAGGGGGAGCAGTTGATGTCGCCTACTTTGACTTCAGCAAAGCTTATGATACTGTTCCACATAGAAGACTGATTAATAACTGGGTAGGCTCGGGGTGGGTCAGAACTTGGTCAACTGGGTGGCAAACTGGTTGACGGGCAGAAAACAGAGTGGTGGTAAAAGGTATACAGTCAGAAGAGATACAAGTCATAAGTGGGGTAGCTCAGGGATCAGTTCTTGAGTCAGTCCTCTTCAATAACTTCATCAGTGACATTGCAGATGGACTGAAGGGTAAGATTTGTCTGTTTGCAGATGACACCAAGATCTGCAACAGAGTAGATGATACAGATGGAGTAGGCAGAATTAGAAGAGATATGGATAAACTAGCAAAATGGTCAGAAGAGTGGTAACTGGGGTTTAATGCAAAGAAGTGCAAGATCATGCACATAGGGAAGAGAAACCCTGAAGCCACCTATAGGCTGGGAGGTGAGTTACTGACAATTACAAGGGAAGAAAGAGACTTGGGCATCATCATCATCACCGATGACCTGAAATCATCCAAGCAGACCACTAAAGCAATGAGTAAGGCTAGTGGGATGCTGGGGTGTATTAGTAGGGGTATCTAGTCATACTCATCTGTCATAAGAGGAGGTAATAACCCCTCTTTACAAGACACTTGTTAGGCCCCATCTGAGTACTGTGTGCAGTACTGGTGGCCACACCTTCACAAGGACATTAACCAAATTGAGGCAGTCCAGAGAAGGGCAACCAAAATGGTGCAGAGACTGCATCAGAAAACATATGGACAGATTAACGGAGCTCAATATGGATACCATAGAGCAAAGGAGGGAGAGAGGATATGATCAAAACATTCAAATGCCTTAAGGGTATTAACAAGGTGAAAGAGTCTAACATGTTTTCAGTATAAGAAAATAGCAGGAGAAGAGACACAGCATGAGATTAGAGGAGGCTGATTAAGGGTAATGTGAGGAAGTTCTTTTCACAGAAAGGAGGTGGATGCATGGAACGCCTACTTCAGGAAGTGGTGGATATAAATACAGTGCAGGGCTTCAAACAGACATGGGACAGGCATAAGGTGCAATACAGATGAGTATGAATAGATAGGCCATTGGCAGAGCAAAGGTCGATGGCACATTTATAAGGTAGAAAAAGAAATGGGTAGACTGGATGGGTCTTGCGCTCCTTATCTGCCATCAACTTCTATGTTTCTGTGCTCCAAAGCATTGCCTATAGGATGAAATGACAAACTGGGTGGGATACGGGGGGGTACTGCATGGATGGCATTGACTGGCGTGGTCCATTAAGAAGAGCTTTGGACCCCTACACTTGCCAGTAATGGCTGCTGTGTGTTTATGGATGGTCAGGTTTGAAGTGGTGTTCAGGGAATGTATAGAGTTGAGAGATTGGGAGGTGAGAGGCAGCAGCTATGGTGATGGGGAGGTGAGAGGCAGAAGCTATGGTGCAGCTGGGATAAAACCCACCACCTGCAGAGCAGACCCTATATACCTCTTAGCATTTTGTCATTAACATGTTGGATGCAGACACTTAACATGTTGAGAAATGAGTCACACTGGTCTCAATAATGTGGGGCAAATCCTCACTCAAAGACAATTTCAGAAAACTGGGAGCTAGTGACTTGAACAGCACTCTACTCTTGATCACATTCACAGCATGCACTCTAGCTGAATGTCCTAACAACTGAGTGATAATGACTCCATTGATTCTTTCATTGTATCCCCTTTTGAGCTGCCAGATAATTGCAGCTGTTAATGAGCTGTTAATCACACCAGGACACCTGGAACACTGAGGGAGATTAGCAAAAGGACTACAGCCGGCTAAAGTAGGGACTTTTTCAACTTCATTAACAGCCATGAAAAACCTGCACTAGTCAAGATGGACAAGTAGAGGGTTAGCTGCACTAGAACTGGACTAATAAAACAATGTTAAAATTGACCCCTGCTCAGTATAGTAATATTGTTTAATCCAAAGGGATCCCTCACTATATTTAACAACTGCATCATTCTTTCTAGACACTCAGGAGCTTTAGAATTTTTTTTTGCAAATTTGAGAAGCTAGAATGCAGTTCAAATTATTTTGTGTGGTCACACTTACCCCCGGATTCTAACATCAGATTTATTTCTAAAGCTAGGTGAGCAGTGATCACTAAAGTTGCTAAATGGCCACCAAGAACACATCAAAAAGTATTTTAAAAAAGTTTGTAAAACTTTTTCAATGTGGCAAAATAAGTTTAAAATATTATGAAACATTAAAACAGATTAGATCACTGAGTATCAATTGTGAAGGCACTGCAACAAGTAATGATCAAGCAAACAAAAAGAATTGATTCCTGTGTGACACTTTTTCCAGGTTCTGGAAGGGTAGGTAGGGATTAGGGATTGTTAAACATAGTTAGGTTTCTTGGATTTCTTAGACAAAGGAAGGTCAAGACCCATTGAGATTGTGTCCCACCACCAGGTGGGTTATTTCCAGTATCTAGACTGGAGAACATGTTTATCTAATTTACATCTGAAACACTGTGATGATTCGGGGATCCCTTTGAAACTGCATTGCTATGGTCATTTTGTTCTTCAACCCCCGGGAATCCCTAATTAATGCTTAACAACTGCAGATTCCATAGCAATATCTTGGAGGCTAGGTGAAAAACTGATATCTCTTCTGGACTGTATGTCCAGACAACAGTGCTTTGTGAAGGTGTGTGCCATTTTCCAGGTAGATGTTTTAGAAATTTCCTGCAGGGAAAAACCTCTTGATACTGCTACAGAGGCAGATGTGCCCCTTTCAGAATGAGCCCTATGGGCATCAGGTGACAAATTGCAAGCTTTGCCATAACAGAGCTATATGCAGGAAAATATCCAGTAAGAGATTGTTCTCTTGGATGCTGATTTACCTTTCCCCACTTCACCATAGGTGACAAATAACTGAGAATTTGTGCACCTTACATTCTTTGTGTAATCCAAGTAGTAATTTAGAGCTCACTTAACATCCAGACTGTGGAGCTTTTCTTCTCTTGAGCTGGATTTTGCTATAAAGAAAACTGGAAGTGCAACTGAGACATTCAGATGAAATTCAGACATCACTTTAAGGAGGAATTTTCTAGTCCTTAGGACTACCTTGTCCCTGTGAAATATGATATAGTTTAAATCTGTGCAGAGGGCTTGTAGCTTACTCACCGTCTTAGCAGATGTCAGTGCCACTAGAGAAAATGTTTTCCAGGTGACATAGTGCAAAGAAGCAGTTGCTATGGACTTGAACAGAGCTTCCATCAGCTGGGCAATGCATAGATTCAGGTCCCATAAGGTGACAGGATCCCTTTCTGGAGGGTACAGATGATAAAGGCCTTTGAAGAACTTTTTGAAAATGGGCTGTGAGGCAACTGACATGTCCTTGCCAGCTGAGGCATAAGCTGACACTGCTGCCAAATGAACCTTTAGGGTTGAAGGCATGAGGCCCAAAGACTGGAGACGGACTAGGTAGTCCAGGATTGTAGCTAGACTTGCTCACACTGGGTTGAGTTGTCTATGGGAACACCAAAGGGAAAATTTGTTCCACTTTGAGGTGTGGGTTTTCCTAGCTGCTGGTTTCTTAGAAACCTTAAGCACTTCCATAACCATCTCAAAAATATGTAATCCAGAGAACTCTAGCTCAGCAAGAACCATGCTCTGAGTCAGAGTTATTGGATCTGGGAATGTTATCCTGCCCTGAGACAATGTCAGAAGATTATACTTCAGGGCTAGGTTGATAGGATATGTGGTGGAGAGTGAAACAGGAGCAGGGAGTACCAAATCTGCATGGCCTAGTCTGGAGCTACAGGAATAATTGCTGCTGTCTCTGTTCTCTGTTTTATAAGTACTCTCAGCAAAAGTGGGAAGGTAGGAAGGCATAAAGAAACTTCCTAACCAGTTGAGGACTAGATCATCTGCTGAGACTGTACTCACTGATGGGGTCTGCAACAAAACAGTGGTTGCTGGTTGTTCTCCCAAGAAGCAAACAGGTCTATTTATGGTGTACCCACTTTCTAAACACTGCAACTAGCACCTGCTGGTTCACTGTCCATACATGATTTCTCTGGTTAATTCTGCTCAGGGAATCTGTCAGCACTTTCTCCTTCTCAGGCAGATGTACTGCTGAAAGCTGAACCCCTGAGAGTATGCTAAGTTTCAGATCTTTATTGCTTTTGTGCACAGTTTGAATCTTGTTCTTCCCTATTTGTCTATGTAGCTCATCGCTGTAGTGTCATCTGTCCCAATCTGAACAGATTAACTTCTGATGTGGGAGGAAAAGGCCGTTGACAGGTACACAGCTCTGAACTCAAAGAGATTTAAGTCCTCCTGATCCACCAGTGCACTCCACAAACCACTTACAGTGAGCTCCTCCAGGTGGGCATCCCAGCCAAGGAGAGAGGCATCTGTTGAGAGTATGGCCATAGGTAATTGCTGAAGGAAGGGGAACCCCTCTCTGAGGTTGCATTCCTCCTTCCACCATTCTAGCATCCTTAGCAGAGACTTTGTGACAGGCACTGGTTTGGAAAGTGGTTCCCACCTCTGGGACCAATTGTTCCTCAGGTGGTATTGGATATTTCTCATTTTGAACCTGGCACCACTGTGGTGGATGATGCGATGTGCCCCAGGCAGCACAGGAACTCCCTTGCAGGTTTGGGCTGACCTGCCTGGAAGGATTTTTGCATTTCCAATCAGATTTGCTACCCTGGCTTGGGGAAGGAATGCTTTCTCTCCAGGGTATCCAGTTTACACCTATAAAGTCTAAAACCTGAAAAGAGTCTGTTTGTAACCTTTGTACATTTATGAGGAAGCCTCTGTCCTACAGGATGTCATGTGTCAGAAATAGGGAGGACTTGACCTCCTGGTGTAATTTTCTGGAGACTAGCCAGTTGTCCAGGTAGGGAAAAACTATCTCTCCCTGCCTCAGCAAATTCGCTGCCACTATGACTAGGCACTTTGTGAACACTCTTGATGCTGAGGATAGGTCAGAGAGAGGGCTCTGAATTGGTAATGGCAATTCCCTGTCCTGAATCTGAGGTACTCTTTGTGACTGGGACTTACCAGTATGTAAAAGTAGGCATCCTTCAGATCCAGTGACCCAGCTAGTCTCCTTTTGCAGTGATGGAGTCACTGAGCCCAGTGTGACTATCTTGAATTTTCCTTTTAAATGTTTGCTCACATATCTCAGGTCTAAAATGGGTTGCTACTTCCTCTTTCTCTTGTGGGACAGAAAGTATTTCGAGTAAAGTCCCTTTCCGTGGCACATTCATAAGGTAGAAAAAATGGGCAGACTGGATGAGCCTTGCGGTCCTTATCTGCCGTCAACCTCTGTGTTGCTATGTTTCCCCATAATGAGGAAGGTATCTTTCTGTTTCTTTCTGCTGGAGTGTGACAGTGAAAGCCTTTGTGATTCTGCAGTCTTTGAAATTTTTTGAACTGCAGGAACAGTCCCTGTCTCACTACTTCCAGAACTCACTTGTCTGTGGTCATTTTTTACCATTTCTGAAAACAGTGACTCAGCCTTCCCCCAACAGCCAATAGATGGGTGACCGTGCAGACTTGTCAAGGATTTTTAGCATGAAACTTGGGGATCAACTGTGCAACTGCACCTGGTGCCCTTCTACCTTACCTCTGAAGAAACCTCTGTGGATGGTATATATAGATAATGTAAGCATGGGGGAAGTATCCCCTACCACTACCTCCCCTTCCGATGGTACACAGAACAAGGGATGAAACACCCAGATAACCCTAGTCACAAAATGTTTTGGGGGAGGAGTGGAGTGGCAAGATGGCCATGATGCTGCTCCGTTCCTCACAGCTGAGTGTTTAACGGTACATTTAACAGAGCATTTTGTAAGTTTTTATTCTGCTAAAACTCACTTATGCTGAATAAAACTTATGTTATTTTAGACTTTGGCATCCTTTGCAAGGAATTTTAATTTTGCTGAGCTCTGAGAACCTAAAATGAGCAGTGTTTGGACGATGTGCTGTATGTTAATTAAACTGCTGCTCGCTTTTCATATCGCACAGAGCTCTGTGTTAAATACATTTAAAAAGAATGGTGCTTCTTACTTTGATATGTTGCTACTAGTGGCTGGAGTCTTTCTTTTTTTTCTCCTTTGGAAATTGTGAAAGGAATCTTTGAAAAAGAAGTAAGAGCAGGCATTATTTTATGTATGCATATCTGCGGCTTTAAAATTTGAGTCAAAGTGTCCATAAAGGTACTGTGGAGTAGAACAAATGCTAGAATGCTGGTAAAATATTTTAGATACATCTTTAGAACTGTGCTGATGGATTCGATGGAGCAAGAGTTTTGCCATTGAGAATGTTTTAGCACAATAATTGTTGCAGCAGAGGTATTGAATGGAATATCGGTTGCTCTGGTCTCTGTTGGGAGTGAGTGCTGCAGTATCAAAAACCTGAGTGATTGTGTAAAGCTCTCACAACCCGAATAAAAGGTATTCTATGGTTGCATAGGGTTGGGGAAATTTTAATTTATCATGAATTTATAAAACTTACTATGCTCAGTGGAGTGTGATTTGTGTTTTGAATTTATAAAACTTATTACGCTCAGTGGAGCATGAGTTGTGTATAGTCCACAGGTGATTCTGACATGAATGGGAAGTGCAGAGACACTTAAAGATGATTGAAGGAAATTGGGAGGAATGGAATCCTCACCTCGCTCATAGATGTTTGTAGGAAACCAGCAGTTTAAATAACAGTCATGCAAGAACTCTCTGGAAAGAGGAGACTGTGCTTCAAAATTCTAAAGAGATTAAGGGACTCCTTGTTGGTAATGGAGTTCATGGAAAAGTTTTAGAGTTCAAGTTCAAGTTTATTGCAGGAAAACTCCATTGAGCAAGCTCATTCACAAGGAGGTCCTGTGACATAAACACTTAAAGTACAAACATAGGTAATAACAGTATATACATGAAATGCACGTTACATGATACTGGCTGGATATACATACAAGGGTACCACATAGGGTGACCGCAGGTGGTAAACATTAATATGAGACAGGGAATCGACTTACAGGTTGCATACTGATAAATGAAACATGATGACTGGTGTGTGCAATACATATATTTTGGAAGCCAGAACAAACAACAGACTACTACTGATATGGGGGGAGGAGTGATTTGATAGAGTAGCAGTGGAGCGTAAGCATGGATAAATCCAGGAGTAGAAGGGAAGGAAAGCAGTTAATATGACAAAGCAATTATACCTTACCAGTGGATAAATATGGCACACATGGGGAAGGAAGAGACTTAATGACAGTTACAGGTGTCTTTTATTTTGGCTGAACTTAGCGATTTGTAGAAGTTTATTGAAACTGTGCTAGTTAGTTTCAATCGGTTTGTAATTGGTTCCAAATGGAGGGAAGGGCATATGCAATAGCACGTTTATCAAAGGAAGTCCGCGTCCTTGGTATGTTAAGCATAATAAAGTCAGATTTTCTTAACGAGTATGCACTATGTGAGATACTAATAAGGGAAGAGAGATAGCTTGGCAATTTCTGCAGGAGCAGTTTAAGAGTCCATAGCCCAGCATGGAGCAGGCGTCTACTACTAAGGGATGTCCAACCAACAGCTGCATATAAGTCACAGTGGTGCGAACAGTAAGGGGAGTTGGTAATGAACCGTAACGCACGGTGATAAAGGATGTCCAGTTTACTTAGATTTGCAAGAGTGGTGGAAGAATAGATTACATCGCCATAGTCGAGTAGGGGGAGAAAAGTGGCCTGTACAAGCTTGTTTCGAGTTTCAAGGGGGAAAAGGGGCCTATTTCTGTAGAAGAAACCTAACCTTGCTTTTAACCTTCTAGAGACATCTTCGACGTGGTCATTGAAAGATAATTTATTGATATCCAGATACCAGATATTTAAATTTGGTTACAACTTCCAGAGGCTTGTTTAGCGTAGGTGACAATGAAGTCTTGGGCAAGGGTAGTGGGGGCCGTGACAGCACTGTGGGAGAATATCATCGCTTTAGTCTTCTTAGCATTGAGCAGAAGCTTTGCCTTTATTAGATTATGCTCAAGTTGTGTGAAGTCCGCTTGAAGCACTCCCTTGACTTCAGATAACGATGAGCCAGAAGTATACAACACAGTATCATCTGCAAAAAAGTGCAGATTTGACATAGATATGTTAGCATCTAAGTCATTAATGTACAAAGAAAACAAGATATGGCCTAAGATGGATCCTTGGGGGACTCCTCTTGCAACTGGCAAGGCAGCAGAAAAAAAGCCTTCCGCCTTTACTTTTTGGAATCTTCCAGTTAGGTAGCTAGAGAACCACTGGGTGGTATGGTATGTGGCATCCAACTTTGCAAGCAATTGACTAATAGTTTGTGATCAACAGTATCAAAAGCTTTGCTGAGGTCCAAAAGACTGTGCCAGTTACCTTCTTAGCGTCTATAGCAGAGATCCAATCATTGGTTACTTTTGCTAGTGCAGTGATTATGCTATGATTAGCCCAGAAGCCGGATTGAGCTGGGTTAATGAGAGAGAAGGTTTCCAAGTGAGATTTTAACTGAATATGGATCAGTTTTTCTAGAACTTTAGAAAGGATAGGCAATATGGAGATAGGCCTATAGTTGTTTACATCGCATGGGTCACCAGATTTAAACAGAAGGAGGATATGTGCTGATTTCCAACAGGACGGCACCGTAGCAGATGTAATGGAAAGATTGAAGATGTGGAGAATTGGGGCAGTGAGATGGGCATAGCCTGACTTTAGGAAAAAGGGTTCCAAGCCATCGTCCCCTGCACTTTTTTTGGTGTTGTGGACCTGATGCAGCAGTGCATCATTTCAGGTTATTTAAAATATGTGGTATTTTACTGAAGTTTCAATTTGCTTAGACAAAGTGTGTGTGTGTGAGTGACTGTGTGTGCTGAGTGACATCACATAATACACCTTATTGTGGCACAGTGTAATTGCAGCAGTGTGAACCTGCTATCCACTGCACCTGTGTGATTTTGTACTGCCATTGTGGTATCTTGGTTTTGTACTGTTACTGTAATCTGCAGTCACAGTGCTCTTCCCAATGGCAAAAGGTTTTCTTTTCCAAATTGTATTAGGATTTGAGCACCGCTAGTTAGTAAGGTGTTGTTGAACTTGTGACTTTGCATCTGTATCTCTTGTTGAAGCCACAGTTGTTATTTTGGCTTCACATCCAGTGGCCCAGAGTGAACATTCCAAAATCTAAATTTGTTTAGAATATTCTGTTAATCCCCAAAATGCCCACAAAGAAACATGAAGCAATTCTTTCTCACCATGGCACTGCTGCCAGTATAAGATTGTTCAGGGCGGTAGTACACAGTCACAGAAGTGCATTGTGAGGAAAGGTATTCCTTCACTGTTTTGACAGTGCAATCAGTAGCTTCACCATAGTTGGAGATGATGTTGTCCCAGCTGATGCTGTTAGTGCAGTTGCTGGTGGTATGAGTATTGCTGCCTCAAGTTCCGCTTCTGACCAATTGACCGTGTCCAAAAATATAGTTGAGTGTAAAGCAGTGGTGACAGTGTAGATGATGTCATACTCCCAGTAACATCCCACTGGTAACTGAACATGAGGATTCTGATCATCATGGTAACAATAAGACACAATGTCACATTTTTCCACGCAGTTCAGGTCACGCATTTTCCCATGCAGTGATTCACAGTGTGATGGTGGTGTTGATGATGAATCTGATGGTGCTGATGTTGCTGTGGTTGCAACATGTAGTCCACGTGCCAGCATCCAAGCAGAAGATGTGGATATGGATGATGTTGATGAATATGATGATGATGTCAGTGACCTTGTTGGGAACTGGAGAAAAGAAATTCAAGGTGGCTGTGTCTGGGTCTGCTTTACTAACCTCCTACGTAAAAAGTTGTGATTTTACCAGTTCTAGTTGATGATAATGATGACCCAGTAATAAAGATAGGTAGTTGTAGTGGTCCATTGCAGTCCAAGTGCAGTCCAGCCTGAAAATCATGTAGCACACCCCAACTTCAGGGCTTAAAAAACAGAGCCCAATAAGGCATCAGGGATGTTAGTGAAAGATTCAACCCTCGCTTTGGGATTTTTGTGCAAGATGCAAATGATGAGTCAGTTGCAATCTGCCAGGTTTGCCATGTGCGGTGAGGTGAGGTAAAAGGGAGCCATCTGGGCACAGGAGGACAGCATACGCATCTTAAGAATAGGCACATGGTACTGTGGACCCAGCACAAGATGGCAGCTAATACCACAGAGGGGCGTTCACCCTCATCATCAACCATAATGAGCATTTTATCCCCTTCCATGACTGTAAGATCATGTTGAAAATTAAATGTGAGCAGTAGCGATGAAATAACAGCAGAGGATTACTACAGGCATGATGAGGTGGAGGAGCATAATGATTTTGAAATCTTGTCCAGTGGTGGTAAGAGTAGCAGTTTTGGTGGTGGTGGTGGTGAATGTAGTATGTCTAGTGCAAGTGGTACATCAACCCCTGTTTGTAAATCTGGGAAAATAACTTTATTTGTGGATTTGTCATCACCTGTGCAACCGTCTTCATCACACATCCACTTTCCACCCCCTGCCATTCGCAGAGCAGAATTGTTTGTCATCACGCCCCATGTAAAACATTTAAGTCAGCCCATGTTACAGAGTGTTTCTGTGCATAAGCTGAAGTACCCACCCAATCATACAGTATCTCGTGAACTTAATGCTGCTAGAAGAAATGCTGGCAATTGATCTTTTGCCCTCTCCTTAATTGAGAATTCTGGGTTCCAAATGGTTTGCAACACTTGCCATCCAAAATAGAAAGTCCCATCCAGGATATACTTTTTCCACCCGTGATGTCCCCGAGTTGTCCCATACTGTGCTGACTCTGTAAGACATGCCCTTCAACATCCTCCTCCATTCATCCATTTACGTATGGATATGTGGACAAGTGGCAAAACAGCGGGGAGTTCATATTTTTGTATAACTGCACATTGGGTGCAGGTGCCGGGTGTTGTTTGTGCTGTTGATAGTGTGAATAATCAGTGTAGTAAGGTGGATTGTTGTGGTAGCAATCTTCCAGGAATTCAACAGCATACAACGATTGCTATGCGCAATGTGACCTGTTCACACACTGGTGAAAACATGCTGGACTTGGTACTGACAGAAGCTGACAAGTGGCTGAACCCCCTGTCCCTGAGAGCTGGGTTCATAGTAAGTGACAATTGGTCAAATGTGGTGAAATGCATCACGAATGGTGACTTTGTTCAGGTTCCATGCATGGCCCACTGTTTAAATCTTGTGGTGCAGGAGTTTCTGCAGCACCCTGATATAAAGGAAATGCTGACAGTTGCATGCCATGTCTGTTCTAACTTTTCATGCTCTGCAAAGGCCCATGACCAACCTCGAAGTTGCGGATCCAAACTGCCTCCTGCAGCACCGCTAGAAGCTGGAAGTTGTCACCCAGTGCAACCCCACTTTTATATGGCAGAGGATGGATGAACAATACAAAGCCATCTCAGAATATCTTGTCATACACTAGCCATTGACAGTCCTGGGCCTCCATGTCTATGACGACTGAACAGTGATGCCTCCTGGACTCTGTAATAACAATTTTGAGGTTTTGAATGTGCCAACAGAGGCAGTGGTGGCAAGTATGCATCCATTAGCCAATCAATTCCACTGTTGTGAGTTCTGAGGCAGACACTGGTGAATGTACAGCATAGCCTTGATGTTGCCGGGACAGTGCTAGTAGTGTGTTGCTGCAAACACATGCTGAAAGTATTCAACCAGAAGCATCACATCTTGAACATTCAGCGTAGTGACAACTTTGCAATAGCAACAATGCTGGACCCATGATACAAACGTGGAATTGCCTCAGTACTGGAGGCCAGACCTGAACAGGTAAAAAATGTTAGTGTGCAACTGGTGCACTTGGTTCATGGGGCACAGAAGTCACATGCCATGGTCAGCAAACCTCAGCAGCATAATCAGGGTGAAGGTGAACCTGGAGGAGTAGTATCTTGCATATCTTGTAAGGGGAAGGGGATTGCAGTTCAGGTGGTCTGTCATCAAAAGTGGTTCAAGCACTCCCAGTTTGGGAGGCTTTGTCCCAAGTGGGAAGTTGTGGACACAAATGATCCCGGAGAACAGGGGATGATGCATCAGCCACTGGACTTAGTGCAGCACAGTGAATGGGCCGAGTTATATTTGTCTGAAAACAGGCATCTGTCAGTCACTGATGATCCCTTTTATACTGGAGTGGAAAGGTCAATGAATGGACAGAGCTGACACCTGTGGCACTGAAGTACCCGACATGGCCACCCTTCTAGTGTAAGTGTCAAGAGGGTATTCAGCTCAGCAGGTGCAATAGTTCGAGATCATTGTACAAACCTCTCTCCTGCAAATGTCAGTTTGCTGACATTCATAAAAATGAATGAGAGGCACATACTCGCTCGGACCGCAACCTCAGTATTTGTACCCTGGCCTAGTCATGGTTTTGCTGATGTAGAAATGGGCCATCCTGGTGGCACTGGCAGTGGCAGCATAAAACAGCCTACCACTGATGTAGATGATGACACAAATGGAGAAAGAATTTCCCAGTGGTCAGGCTTCAGACACATGATGACCCAGAAGGCAGCTTTTTATGAGGAGGATGATGATGAGGTTAATGTTGGAAGGTTTTAACTTCGGTGGTTAAAAGTGTCTGTATTTGTTGTGTGATACATGTTTTCTTTTCATAAAGTTAAATCAGTGTCCCACTCAGAGTGACTCAAATTCCTTATGTCACGTCACATTTGTAACACAGAGCACAATATATCCCGTCCACTGTACTACCACCATAAGACCGCTAGTTAGTTACTGCCACCGGGGAATAACTTTGTGTGCCCCCGGATCATCACCATAAGACTGCTGTTAGTCACTGCCACCAGGAATGTCACCATGTGCCCCCTGGACCACAACCATGAAACCACTGTTAGCCACCGCCACCAGGAGAATGACTTTGTGTGCCCCCTGGACCACCACATAACACTGCTGTTAGGCCACTGACACCAGGGGAATGACTTTGTGCCCCCTGAACCACCTACCATAAGACTGATGTTAGCCACCGCAACCACCACCAGATGCAGAAGATGTGAGATTACTATGAATAATACAAAGTGAGTATGTGTACTAATGTTTTTCTTGCTATTCCAACTACCTTTAGCTAGTATGTTTTGTTTCCTGTTGTTTTTCCGAGCTGCAATGGTCAAACAAATACGGTCAGCTTCTTGTTGTTTACAGGTTAACAAACCACTATCCTTAGCTTGAAGGTCTGTATCAATGGTACAGCATTATTGTACAGCAACTCTATGGAATATCCTCCATTTCCATACTTATAAGCATATCAATTTTATTTAATCTGTTCTATTTTTTCAGCAACAGTGCAACAATTCCAGCTGATGGTTCATAAAGTAGGTGACAAGTATATCACAAAATATTTGCCCAACACATCATGCCAATATTCCAAATTTGCAGCTGTAGCCATGCCAGTGTTGAAAAAAGTTTTGACCCAGGTTGTGTGACTTGACAAGATGTGGTTTTAAATGTAACTTGAGTTAAGATGCAGGGACTGATACAGTGTATTTCTCATAGCCTGGTACTAAATGTAACTGTGATTTGATGATTTGGTGTTCTGTGGCTTCACAGCTTGCTATCTGTGTTAATCCATATACCCATGGTATAACAGCCACGACTTAAACATAATGTGTTACTGCTGCAATCAAGTTGTAATAAGTCCTTCATTTCTTTTTTAGGAAACGTCCACATGCTTTGTTGTGCCATAGTTGCCTTATCCAAAGAACTTCAATCATCACCTCCCCCCGCCTGGCAGACATGCAACAAGCAGAAGTCATATGAATGCATGATGACCAAGACCATCACTACTGGACTGGAGAAGGATGCAGATAAAATCTGTGAGGAAGTAACCAAACAATAAATCATTAATGAGACCTACTTGCAAATATGATAATCCCCTTCCCCAAAAATACTTACCTTCATTGTCTCCGGGAGTATTCCATTTCCAATTCCAACACCACAATTTCTCACACCATGAAGGTGCACACCAACAGTATGTGACCTGTGACAGAAACCAACACAATGAGTATGTGTATATTTATGTCAACCCCCAAAAAAAAATACATTCAACTCACCTAGGCTACTATTGGTGTACACAACAAAGGGCACCTTCTTGGTGAAGTGATCACAGCACATTTTGGGCAACCAACAGTTCTCTCAGTGTCATCATTTGTGATGGTACACTGAATGGTCATTCATGCTTATCCCTCCTTCATATGGTTTGGCAAGATACGGTGCATCATCACATCATCATCATAGTAAGGTCAATACACAGCAGCATTACATGTAATTGCAACAGCAGCAGCATTTCTTGTGGGATCTCATTTCACTTTGTCAGCAATGGGAATTTTCTGGACACAAGACAGTTGCATTTGGGGATGCCAAAAATCTGGTGACTGTGTGTGTCAACACTGCATGGGTGACTAGTGCCATTAATTCTGGGACACTTTGCATTTCCTGTTAGTGCTCTTATTTCACTTTGTCAGCACTGGGAATTTTCAGGACACAAGTTGCAGTTGCAATTGAGATGCACACACATTCTGGGGAATGTGTTGTGAGCAAATAATGTCATAAATTTTAAATGAATGTCTATTTAAAAAATAAATATTTTGGAGCCTCAGTAATGTTTACTTTCTGTCATGAAGTGTTTGTCCTAAAGCAGGACTGAGCAGTGCAAGTATACTGTGTTAAACCGCATGTGTGCACTCAGCTTTCTTTCCTGTGTGTGCAGACACTGTCCAGCTGCGTAAAACATATTATGGTGTGACTTGTTGTGGTATGTAAAGAATAAAGATAAGAATATATAACATATATTTTATTTGTACCATCATCAGCAGAGGTAGTAAGGATATGATATTTTTTTCAGTGGTCTCAGGCCACTGTGCATCTTAGTCACTCACAGTGCACACATGACTTTGCACAAAATAATAGCACAAAAAATCATGCTTTTCAACAAACTATTCCCAAACAGATATTAAAGATTGCTGAGGCACCCAAAATATGTTATGGAGTACAGTGACATTTTAAAGTTGGAATATAAAACAGCTCCTCACAGTCCCCTGCCACCACCTGTGCAACCACTGCCGTGTCATGTTATGGTGTTCATCAACTTGCTAAAACCGACACTGCCAGTCTAAACTAGAAAGAGCTCAACATCACTTATTCCAGAATAAAAATGAAAAGAACTGTGGTAGCACACTGTGTTGGCATCTGGCAGTGAGTGAACTGGACCTTATTTATATCCTGACTTTATAGTGTCTGTACACTGTCCGGTCAAATATTTGGGGTGCCTCACCATCACCAATACTTCATGTCTCTTTGGTACAGTTTGTTAAAAAACAGGATTTTGGGTTGCCATAAGATCAACATCTCCTAAATGTCATGTTGCACTGTATGACTAAAGGCACACTGGCCAGAGACCTCCTGAAATAAAATCATATCACTTAGTCCACTGCAGATGATGGTACCAATAAAATATATTATATATTCTTATCTTTATTCTTTATACCATACACACTGCAACAAGTCATACATATATATATGTTTTCAAGAAGCTGGATAATGTCTGCAGTTCACACAGGAAAGAACACTGTCACTAACTGCACACACATGCAACTTAGCACATTATACTTGCACTGCTCAGTCCTGCATTTCCACAAACACCACAACAGAAAAGTAAACATTACTGAAGCAAACGAAATACGTCAGGGTACACATTCTTAACTTGTATTATAACACAGTGGGGGGGGGTGTTAAAAAAAAAAGCTAATGTGGTGTGGTATCCCCTGCTTCTCTAGCAGCAGATGGAGCATTGACACAATCTGCAATTGGTGTCGCTCTATGTGCTCCAACTGCTGCTGGACAGCACTCACCCTCTCGTTGTTCTCTTGTACCATGCACCACAACATAGCAAGGTTGGCCTGAGTTACAGGCAGTGTGGGGTCCTCCACTGGTGGTTTTACAGCTGGTCATGGTGGTGGCTGGAGTGGTGGCTGGAGTGGTGCTGGTGGTAGAGCGGCTGCTGCTGCAGCCTCCTCTTGCTACAGCAATGCACAGCAGCACCTTCTGCCTCTGCCAGGTACAGAAGTGCCAGCAAGTGGTGGCTCGCCCTTTCTCTGGCAGCCAGCCAATCCACCTTGCAGTGATTAATCATTAGGGTGCACTAGCTCCCCAGTCCCAGGTGTGTTCCCAGGACCCTTGGTGCACCTCAACATCACAAATAGGCACCATACAGTTGCTGTCCCTCTGACACAAAGATCTCCCAAACTGGGGAGCTGCAAGGGGACACAGGCATGGGAGGGCCAGATGCACTGGCAGCAGCCTGGTCACGGCTGGTGCTCAACCTCTGGAACATCCAGTTGTGGAGGTGATGCTGCCGGTGGTGGTGGTGGACATGATGGTGGTGGTAGGTGGTGGCATTGCTGCTGCTTCTGGGGGTTGTTAGTGGTTCTGGTCCTGTTGCTGCTATTGGGGGTGGACCCAAGATTTTAGACCAGTTAAGCAGCACCCAGCCACACAATCCCATGGGTGTGCCACCTCCCTGCCAACCATCGCGCCTGCCACGTGGTCCCACTGCTCCATTTCACCAACTCCAGTACTCAAACTCTTACCGACCGCCCTCCACTCATCCAAGCAATGACATCGATGCATCAACAACACAAACACTCACACACACAACACAGGCACACACACAGTCAGACATACACACAAACAAACAAAACTTATAAAAGTAAAAACAAATCACAATCACAGAAAAAAAAATGAACTACAAAAAAGAGTACAAAAAAGACTAAACAATATAGCTTTGAAAAAGCTAATGCAGGTTTTATATGAGCCACTCTGCTCCTAACTCCCACACAGACAACCACCTCCTCTCTATACCCCTGCAAAGGAGAAAGTAAGTATCTGCTTGCATGAGTCACTTCCTTCCTGCCTGGCTAAAGCATGTGACTTACAGTACTGTGTCATGTGATGCGTGGGGGCTCCATATTTTGCCACTTCACCTTACTGCATTAAGGTGGAAATGACAACACGCAGTCATAATTCCACTGTGAGCCTTTCACAATGGCCACTCTAGGCATAGCAGAATGACAACGTGAAGTGCCCACACAGTCACTCATAACCAGCGAATTTAAATCGCTGCATCATTATTTATGAGCCTTCAGTTCACAGATAGCCCAAAAGCTGTTTTTCTCAACTCTGAAATGCTGACGTTAACTATTTCATCAGCTCTATTTTACTGAGCATTAAAATAGTGGTGATGTGATGCTAATAATGAAATGCCTATCACTGTATTACAGCTAAAGTTGAATTGCTGAGTTGAAGAATTAGCTTTAGCTAAACATCCTTCAAGTAATCTTGTGGATATGGCACTCTCTAGATAAACAGATACTGGAATCTAATAATTAGTACCTAGGACAATGCTGATTAATATAATTGTCCCTATTAGACTGTGTTTTGGGAAAACAGTATGTTACATATTATTTGATATTTTAAGACACAGATAAGAGAGTTAAATGATTAATTGATTTGTACAGATTGGTAACTGAATACATGCATATATAATAAGTGTAACTGTTTTACTAAATATTTTATGGCATGCATTTGCATATGATATGTTATGGATATGATTGATTTTGGTATATTGTAATAAACTTAATTGCCGAATAATGAAATCAAACTTCACTAAACCTCCCTTCCAGAAGGCCCAGGAAGTGGAGGCCTTTTCCTTCTCAGTATTGAATCTTGTAGTTGCTCTCATTCATCCATCTTTTCAGGTAAGCTCTGTCTAGTCACAAAACAGTAAATTTCCTCACCGGGAAAATCTGTGCCTTCATTTGAGTGCCCTGGGATAGCTAGTAATTTAAGTTAGGCAAATCTTCTTAAATACATTGCATGAGCTATGACCTTGATAACATGTCAGTCATGTCAGCTGCCAGCATGGAACTGGTAATCTGTGGCATCAGTAGCTGATTTTGCTGTGTCATCCAACTGTCATACCAAATCACCAGTAGCCTTCAAGCTTATTGTCAGTATTGAGTTCCAAAGGACTTTTTAAGTGCTGAGCTGCAGAGACCAAGTATGCTGTCTGTTTTACAACAGAGAAGCTATATAAACTTTTTGTCCATACTATCCAGCTTCTTGGAATCTTTTTCAGAGTCTGAGAAGAAAGGCACCTTGGCCTGGCACAGGCAGCAGCCTGGAAAACTCTCATGATTAGGGTGAGACTACAGGTATTCAGAAACTGTCTTTATCCACCTGATACTTGTTTTTTTCCAGTTTCTTATCTATGCCAGCAGCTGAAGCAGGCACTGAGAAGATTTTACAGGTGGTCCTTTTGAGGATTTGTGACTACAATAGCAACCTCTTTCTGGGAGTAAGAACATCACATCCATACAATTCAACTTGTCCTCATCCTCTTCAGTTTCACAAAGTGTAATGAGAATAGCCATCTGAAGGTCCAGGAGGGGAGCTGAACTTGTTCTGGAGAACCATCTGGCCTCATAGGTTTTCCTTCATTCTCTTCCTCCTCAAAGTACAATTCAACCTCCCTCCACAGCTATTTGGAATGGAACTGGAGACTCAGAGGAGGGGCAAGCATATTCATATTGTTCAACATAGCCTGGAGTACCTGGAGGAATTGCCATACCTTAGTCATGTCCTCTGTTGAGGGCATTTGACTGGTGTTCACTGGCTGTTCCTTTCCTTTTTCAGGAGAAGGGACAGCAACATGTTTTTCTTTTTGTTTTTCCTTGGCAGGCACCATCTCCAGTGTCTTCTCACAGGCACTTTTATTTTTTCTGGATTCAGGGTTCCTCCTTTCAGACACCTTGATTTCTGAGCCATCTTTGAAGCTCTTATTGTTTGTCCCCTTGACAGGGACTGCTGCTCACTCTGAGGGGGACCCATATCTGAGCATTTAGGTGAGAGGAGGCAGACTGAGAAGTCATAATGTCTTCAAATTCTTAGCCTTTTTGTGTTTTGGGGCAAAACGTTAGCAAACCTCACACATGACAAAGTTATAGTCTGGAATGAAGCATCTTAAACACAATGCATTACAGTCTACCCTAGCCAGCTGATATTACTATAACTGGCTATGCTTATTACCTCTATAATAACCACATCCTAGAAATACCCTAACTCGGTTACACTTAAGATTACTGTCATAATTCTGTAGCGCAGATTGCCACTACCCATCTTCTTCTCCCATTTAGATATCCTCAACTTTGATCCTTAATCCCTTGATTGTGATATGATCAACCTAACTTGTAGTGCAGTTGGGCATAATAGCTTTTAGACAGGAACATGGAATGGTCATTACTAGCTGTTTTCTGATCAGTTGCTACATATGCAATACCAAACTTACCGTCAAAGGAGATTTTAATATTAGACTCTATCAGGACAGTGAACTGGACAATTCAATGGTCCAATTACAAGAGGAGATATATGGAATTGACCTGAGTAAATCGCAAGATCAAAGAAACACAGACTTTAATATTCACTTAACTACTTTTTATATTCATTAAATTTAATTGTATTAAATGGTAGATTACCTTACATAGGTTGGGTGACTTTACATGTTACACTCATAATGGTCACTCTATAGTTGATTATGTATTTTTCTCCCTGTTTAATTATGTAAATGTCTTGATCTTAGTATAAAATCTAGGCCTGAGAGTGATCATCTTCCCTTCTGTTTAAGTAGGAAGCTCAGAGGCAGGCTGAGTAGAGATAAATCAGATCAGGTGGAAATCTATAATAATAAGAAAATTGTTCTACGGGATCAGACCCCTAAGGGAAAATTAGAAGAAAATATTAAAACTTCTTCCAAAATAATAGATGATCTGATCTCTACTGACCTTGACCCTGAGAATTTTTATTACAAAATAGTTTAGCAGTATGACTGTCATATAGCCGGATATAGATCAACTCATAAACCAGATAAGTTAAGATATCATAACTGGTTCTATAAAACTTGTTACAATCAGATAAAGCAGTTGACTAATCAGGTTAGATGTAAGAACTCATCAAATGCTAGAGAATATTAAGAAGCTGACTAAAAGTAGGAAAATATAGAGACCATGTACAGAAACAAAACAGACCAATCAGCAAGGCTTATGGAAGAAAATGCTTATTGTAATACAGCAAAAATAATAGAGCCTTTTGGAAGCTAGTTGCCACTGGGACAAATAATTGTAAAATGAACTATCGGGCTTCTATCACTGTATCAACATGGGTAAACATCTTCAGTAAGATTTTCTACAAGCCTGGCAAAATTTCTATTTATCATGAGTTTAATTAATGACAAGAATATTTGGATTACAGTTGAAGAAACCCTTTCTGCTATTAATAGTAGCAAGCCAAATAAATCTCTGGGCTCAGATCAAATATTAATTGATTTTTACAAAGCTGATCCAGAGTGGTGGGCAATCACTCTTACAGACTTACTGTGACAAGTCGATTATATGGCTTCACCCCAGATTCCTGGAAAGGTAGTTAGGTTGTTCCAATTTTGAAAAAAGGAGATGGAGGTATTCCTGCAAATTATCAGCCAATAATCTTAATAGATAATATAGCTAAAATATATTCTAAAGTTTTACTAAATCAGTTACAATTATGGATTACATATAATATGATAATATCCTGTTTACAGGCAGGTTTTCAAAAAAATAATGGGACAACTAAACACGTCTTTATTCTTTTACATAATATTGAAAAGTATTGTAAAGTAAAAAAGCAACTGTTATTCATTGCCTTCATTGATTTTACGTCAGTTTTTACCTCAATTTCAAGAGATTTATTATGGGTCAGTATGGAGGCTCTAGGGATAGATTCTAATTTAATAAATCTTATAAAAAAGACTTTATGATGATACTTGGGTCAAGATATGACATAATAATAATGGTGGTTTGTCCAAAAAAAATTTCTACTAATGTTGGCATTAGCCAAGGGTATGTGTCGGTGCTGACACTATTCAATCTTTATATAAACAATATTTTGAAAGAATTAATTACTCCATCACACCATATGCCTAAAGTTCCTGAACATTCCATCCCAGTTCTGGCATATGCTGACAACCTTGCACTTATTGCAACATCAAGATTAGGTCTACAAAGAAGTGTCTGTAAACTACAAGTTCTCTGTACTGTATTGAAATTAGCAATTAACAAAACTAAAACAAAAGTTATGGTCATAGGTTCTAGCAAGAAGTATAGAAGTCTGTTTTTGGCCAATCATCCATTAGAATTTGTTAATCAATACACTTATCTAGAAGTTACAATATTGAATACAATGTCTTGGAATAAGCATATTAGGACTGTAGCAGCAAAAATGAGGATAACACCCTCTGCCCTTCGATTTAATAGAATGTATGGTGGTATGTCAATAGAGCCAATGATGAGGGATCTAGAGAGCAACTAATAAATGAAGGCCTTTATGCTATTGAAAACTGGGGAGTTTCTAGTTTACGTACTTTAGAATCAATTATCAATACAGCATACAAGAAAACCTTAAGATTGCCTAGCTCAGCAGCTAATGTATTGGGGCTCATCTTGGTCAAATTATGTTTACGACCAAAAGTCATATAAGAATAATAAATTTCTGGATTAATATGATGCATAATTCAATTAGCTCTATAATTGCATCATGTATAAAAGAAAAAATAGTTTACTTTGAGTTGGTAAGTGATGGGTGGTTATCTACCATTTATTTTTGCTTGAGAGATATGAACTTACTCATTTACAATACTGGGCTGATCATGCAGTAAAAATAAATTAAAAGTACATTAAAGTTATTACCACAGAGGTTTCAAAAAAGGATAAGGAAAGTGACTTACAAAAAATTTAACAATTAAAAGTGTCACAGTGGTTAAAAAATAACATGGAACATGATCTTAAAGAGTATTTACTGCTGATAACTAATCCAATATGTAGGCAAATTTTGATCCTTTATAGATTTGAGTTATTCCCTAGCAGTATATTGATTGCCAGGTACTCTGGACAGACTTCTACTTCTTCTAATTGTCTATGTTATCTTAGAGAACCTGAATATTTACATCATGTATTCATAAGATGCCAATGGTCTGAAAAAGTAAGGAAGAAATACCGAGCTGATTATTTCTCCTCATATATTATACCTTCACGCTATTTTCTTGCTCTTCTATTAAATTCTGAAAATTCACAAATTCTTATTGATATAGCAGAATTTTTCATTGCTGCAAAAAAGATAAGATTGAAATACATCCTACAAAGACTGTAATGAAGAAGCCCTAATTGATCCCTTAGTAGGCTCCCTTCTCTCGTTTGTGAGAAATGAGATTACGGCTTAATTTAGGGGTGTAGGTAACCAGACCCGAACCCGTTTAATCTGTTTACACTCCTTATTCCTGTCAAGGATTTAGGAGTTTATCAGAGCTTACATGTTTTGTGTCTTTCACGTGCAAGATATTTATACATGAATTCAGAATTAGGGTGTACTTCTTGTAATAAGTGTGTTGTATATTGATTCTATTTTTCTTATACAGACAAATCAATTGGAGAATGCTAAGCTTAGAAATCTGATGCATTTTACAATAATGATCCTTGGGGATTAAACGCCTGTCAAGTACTTATAGCCATTGTGATAATTAATGTAAATCTGAAAGTATAATTATGTGTGTATTTATTAACCTGTTTGTACTTAAATATGTATAAAGGATTTTTCCATATTTGTACTGACATTATATTTTTCTTTGTATTCTTGCTTATGTAGTGACAACATATGTCGAACAATAAACTTATATTGAAATTGAGCATTGGAGAGATGGAGAGATCTTCTGCTAACTAAATGTGACATTGCCCTACAAACAGCATGCAGTCATAACCCCACAAACAAAAACAGCACAGCAGACAATGTTGTAAGCATAATGCTGCAATCCAGAATAAGGTCAGTGAAAACACCGACCAGCACACAATGCTGCAGACAGAGCCCAAACAAATGGGAAAACATAGATGACATCCCCCAATGTGGGGGGCTGCACCCTCACACCCCCCAGAACTATTATAATCAACTCTGAGGAGGTGTGGACCATGGGACAAAGAGAAATTTGGGAGGGGGTAACATTTGTTTATTACAAAAAAAATCTAACTTCTAAAAGAGGGAATCAGACCCTGGTCTCCAGCAGTGTGCATCTCTAGGTGTTTCTTAGCCACTCCATCACTGGAGTGGCTCAGCCATGGCACCACACATCATAATACTTGATACCTTCCTCCTTTTGCTGAACAGTGACAGGGGTAGCAGTAATTCACTATCACTATTCTACCCTGTCGCTATCAATGTATGTGCGGTTTTCACAGCTGGTTTCTTCCGTGCTATCATTGCCTCGACATATTGACCCAGTACCCTTACAAACACCATTAACTTCTGTACAGCAGTCAAACCCTGCCAAACTATCACAGGGCCTCTAGCACAGACAATAGCACATCTATCAATTCTTCACACTCAGCAGTGTCATCAGCAAGGGAAAGGACATGCACAGCTTCTTCTCAGGCATCCTATGCTCAGGGTCAGAAAGGCCAATCACTTCTGAGACACCTGCAACAAAATGTAAGTAAGTAAAACTTTATTTACATCAGGTGCCCTTCAAGAGCTCAGGGCACCTTAACAATCATCATTAAAACAAGTAATCTTCATTATACATTAAAACCATAAATATAGCTACAATATTACAACACTGACTCACTAAGTCACTAAATGGACTGTTATCCTGTAAAGAAAGTGCAGCAAGTTCATTTGCCAGACTGGTGACCATCTCATGTAGCACAATGATCCTGGAGTACTTTGCAAACCATACTGTGATTGATCTCGAGGAAGATCCGTGACTCTGTTGGAAGCAAAAGAGAACAACATGGCCAGAACTAGCAAATCTTGCAATAATGTACCTCAGTTGTCCACCTTCAAGTATATATTAAGAATACATATTTAGTGCAGCTGGGGGACTATTCACTGACCACAGAACACTGCTAAGTTCTACAAATGTGGAACGGCTTACATTTCTTAAAATGAATCCTGACAATTTCCCAATTATCACAAACACTAATTTATGCAAGTCTGACCCTGAAAATAAACAACATCCTGCAAATAGTGTTACTAAATATGATGACTAGGTTATGTATGAAACAAATAGAACCATCACCACTGGCACTGTGCCAGAAACATATGCCACAGTCGTACTACTCTTAGTTTTCTTCTGTCAGTCATCAGTTTATATTATGTAAGTTAGATCGATGCCCATAATGGGTATAATTCTTTAATTCAGCAGCAGGCTCAATCACAGCAGCTGTGCATCTCATACCTACCTCAGAAATGCCCTCCATGGGTACAATTTTTGGACACAGCAGCAGGCTTGTTCAAAGAGCCTTCACCTCTCATACCTGCCTCAGCAATGTCAGCCAGGGTATAGTTTTTGAAAACAGCAGCAGGCTAACTTAGAGCAGCTGTGCCTCTCATACCTGCCTCAGCAATGCCCACCATTGGTGTAATTTTTGGAAACAGCAACAGACTCACTAAAAAAATCCTGTGACTCTTATACCTGCCTCAGCAATGCCACAGTGCGTATAATGGATCAGGGCACCTAACAGACAGTGTAATAGTCCCCCAAAAAACAGTCTTTACATGATTTTTGTTATGGTCAGAGTTGGGTAATTGTTGTAGTAGAATGGGTCAGGTAGTGACTACCCGACCCAACCCAACTTCTCGGTTTTCATTCATGTTTTCTTTGAGTACTTTTGGGGTACCCACAGGTTGTCTTGGTGGTCAGGTATTTTACCCGCCCATCCCTAGTAGCAGGAGCAAGTGGGGTTGGGGTTGACATTTCAGCAGGTGTTTGAAGGTATTAAAGGATGGTGGGAGATGGACGGAGGAGGGGAGTTTGTTCCAGAAATAGGGAAACCTATAGAAGAATGCAAATTTTCCAGCAGAGGAGCATGAGGAGGAATGGCAAAAGTGAGATGGTACTAGAGTGATGAGAGGCAGACAGGGAATTCAGGATAGGAGCTAGAGAGATAGGATGGAAGGGTGCTGAACCAATATTTGGAGATGAATGTAGTGCAATGGGCTTATTGGGGAGAGGAAAGAGGAGGATGAAAAGGGAGGAGTAAAGTGATCAATGATGTGTGCATGGAGAGAGTTAGATACAAAAGAGCAGAAGGAGTTGATGCAGATATCCAGTCTGGCAAGGGAAGTGGAGAGGCAGAAGTAGACTACATCTGCAAGGTGAAAACAGGGAGCACCATTTTGGTAATCAGTTCCCTCGCGGACATGCAGAGATTGGCAGTCTTTGTAATAACAGAAGTTACCAAGTTTGTGACTGAGCTTGGCATGGATGGCATCAGCGGGGCTGAGAAATCAAGCTTACTGCCAAGCCACAACCCCAGGTACTTAAAGGACTGAACCACTTCAGTAGGGTGCCATATAGAGAGGTGAAGACAGGGGGACAGTGAGTCTGGCTACAATTTAGAACACAAGTTCAAACTCTGTGCTGTGGTCATGCTCCCCCTGCTGTTCTAATGTCAGATTTGTTTTTCCACTGGAAAGAGCAATCACCTTGAAGTCATCTCCAGTGTTCTGGTCCTCTCTACATTTATTTATTTATCTATTTGTTTGTTTGTTTGTTTATTAAATTTTGTTGACTGGGTAGGCTCACTCAGACTAAATAATTTTTTCAGGGGTGACCTGGAATGAATTACACATAATATCTAGATACATAACATAACATAACATAACATAACATAACATAACATAACATAACATAACATAACATAACATAACATAACATAACATAACATACAAGCAAGTCACTGGGAAATACATAAGGAATGATGCAAGGTCTAGCTACAAGCAGTTAGTAAACATCTGCTTACAAATTAAAGTAGATTATAAAGACATCACTGAGTCACTAAGGAATTAGGTAAAAAAAGGAAGACAGTTTTTACTATTTATTAATATCATTTGTTATTTTAAAAGCAAAGTTAATTTTAATTAGTCTATATTAGTTAAGGTGACATTTTATAATTTTATATTTTTTCTTGTTTCTCCATCTCCTGTTGATTTCCAGAACTGAGAAGCCCATTTTTAACATAGTCAGCTTGAAGGGAACTGACTGTGTTTTCAGTAAAAGTTTAAATTGTTTATGTTTTACTTGCTTTAAAGTGTTTTTACACATTTTTATATTAAGATAATTTAATGCTACCTCTTTTGTGACTGGGAGCTGAATACTTTTTTCTACAGGTCCTATTGGTGTCTGATGTGACTGATAGACATAAAAAGAGAACTGGGCCCACAGGTTTTAAAAATTGTATAAAGTGAGCAGACTGCCATGAGCTTTCTCTAAAGTGTCTGGGCCCAGATCATAATTTTACAAGTGAACACTGCAAAATGTTTTGCCCCAAAACCCAAAAGAAAAGGACTCTATGTCACCAAAGTGCAATAAAGGTTCAAAGAAAGTTCCTAATGATGGTGGAAACCATGCATCAGAAGGTTCTCATAAGCAGCAGTCCCTGTCAAGGGACAGATAAAAGATAAAGCAGTTCAACCATCAGAAATGCTTAGAAAGGATGGAAAAACTCAGGGTGTCTGATAGGTGGAACCCTGATCCCAGTGATGGCAAAAGGGAACATTGTTTAACCAGGAGTAGCACACCAAGCTGAAGCTTGTTTCCAGATGAGATCTAGGAGCGCAAGGAAGTTAAGTGACTTGTTTAGGATCACTCAGTATGCTCCTAGGCAGTTGTGGGATTCAAACCCAGGTTTCCAGATCTGCAGCTCAGAGCCTTAACCCACTGTGCTATACTGCCTCCTGTGATGGCAAAAGTACAAATAAAAGAGCCTCAGAGTAGGTGCTGGACCAGAGCCTACTAACAAAAAAATATATATCCATGCCATTCCTCCTGAATAGGAAAAGGAGGAGGCAGTGGATTAGAAACAAATGCCCTCAGCACAGGACATGACTAAGGTATGGTAGTTTTTCCAAGTCTTCAAGGATAGGGAAATTTGTTTAATGTTCCTGCCCTCCTCACCAGGCTCTGGTTCCAGACCACTTGCTGTAAGGTGGGGATGTGTATTACACAGAGGAGGAGGAAGTTGAGCCCATAGAACCTGATGTTTCCCATGATCAGGAGATCAGGCCCCTTCTCGAGCTACAGAGAATTACACTTTACTCCTTACTGGTTAAAAATGGTGAACACCTCAACATCCCTCTCATGAAATAGAGAAGGATGAAGAGGAATTAGAATTCATGAAGATGATGGAGCTAGCTCATGAGGAGACTACTAGTCCCCATTTACAAGTCCCTACAAAGGGCTACCAAAAATCATGTCAGCACCCAATTCAGCTGCTGGTATTGATAAAAATTTGGAAAGAAATGTCAGCTGAACAGAGAGGTGGAATACCTGTAAGCCCACCCTGTTCATGAAGGAGTGATACAGGAAGGTGCTTGTGAGAAGGCCAAACCACCTTTCTCCACATAGTCTACTGAAAAGCATTCCAAAAAACTGAATACTACAACCAAAAAAGTGTACACAATGGCTTCCCTGCTCCTCAGGCAGGTAGCTTATTTAGCATACACAGCCCAGTACCAGAAAGCATTGTGGAATGTAGTGCTGGCACTGAGTGACAAGTTAGATGGTGAAGTGGCACAGGATCTGGCTTCCACAGCAAAGTCAGCCTGATGCCACTAAATATCAGTTTAACATGGCTGTAGACTCTAATTGTATTTATTTATTTGATTATTTAAAAACAACCTTTGAGCAAGTGCTGTTTTCAAAGATTCTACGTCATGAAACACAATACAATAGTACATACACAGAATCACATCAAGTACACTAGACTTAATTACAGTAAACAGATTCATTTGGCAGCAAACAAAATTGAAGGCAGATTTTAGCAGTTATATTTCTTGTAAACAAGCTTGACTGGGGGGGTGAATTCAGTGGGTTCTGCTTCAAGAGTCTTAGCTCATGCAATGTCATTAAGGAGGTTTGCCTGGCTAATGGCTACCATCCTTACTAGGACACTCTGGCTGAAGCTCATTGATTTCCTCTTTGAGGAAATTCCTATTTGTTGACAGGCGACAATGAAAAAGTGGATGAATACAAGTCCATTTTTAAAATTAGCACTGAGAAAGAAAAGACCTCCACTTCCTACTTATCTTATGGAAGGGAGACTGTTTCAGGGTTACTATACCAGACCACATACCACCTATGAGTGCTCTAATTTCAACGAGGTTACTACAAACCCAGGTTTCCAGATCTGCAGATTGATCTTGGAGATCCAAGAAAAACATCAATATTGAAGGATATTTGCATGATCTAGCTCACTCTTCAAGCTGGCAAGAGTTTTATCTTGCCCATTCTGTGGAAAAAGCACAGCAGGTGCTAAATAGCATTATAATAAGTGCCCTTAACATCCATATCCCAATCTCTAGTATCCAAATAAAAAACAAATCCTGTCGTTGGTTTTCAGCTGACCTCAAAGCTGCACTGCTGGAGAGAGACAAATTCTGGAAAATGGCAAGAAAAACCAAGAATGCAAATGACTGGATGATCTTTAGGAAAACCAGGAATAGATGCACCAAGAAAGTTAGGGATGCAAAGGCTGCCTTCTACTTGGCTGAGCTCGACTCCTCCTATCATAATCCTGCTAGGTTTTGGGGTACCATAAAGGGGTGGGTTGGGCAGGATTCTAGCACCTCCCTACCAACTCAATTACACCACAGTTATGGCCCCTAACACTGGCAAAATGGAAATTCTGGATGCCTTCAATAACCACTTCACAACAGCTGGCCTTGCCTTTGACACCTCTCCAGCTAACCTGCTGCAGCAACAATTAAGCTCCCAGTACACTGGTGCTCAGAGAGCTGACTCTTCCTTCAGCTTCAAATCTGTACTGTTGAAGCAAGTAGAGGACCTACTATGGCAGCTGGATATCAAAAAAAGCACAGGGGCAGACTCTCTGGACCCCTACTTTCTAAAGATTGCATCCCATGTACTTGCAGTCCCCCTAACACATCTCTTTAACTTATCTCTAAACTCTGGTTCTATTCCCACACTGTGGAAGACAGCCCAAGTGGTTCCCCTTCTAAAATCAGGGGACCCTATGGACCTTAATAATTACAGGCCCATTTCCATTCTACCAGTGCTATCCAAGATGCTGGAGAAATTAGTGAGTACCCAGTTAATGGAATATCATGACGATGCTAACCTCTTGAATCCAGCTCAATCTGGATTCAGGGCCAAGCATAGCACTATCACTGCACTAGCCAAGGTCACAAATGACTGGCAAACCGAATTAGATAAAAAGAATAATGTCTGTGCAGTATTTCTAGACCTGAGCAAAGCATTCGACACTGTGGACCACGAGCTTCTACTATCATCCTTGCACTCCAGTGGCCTAGATCCACCCTCCCTTAAGTGGTTCAGGTGTTATCTTACCAGTAGGTCACAGCAGGTAAAAGCTGAAGGTGACCTATCCCCACTAAACCACTGTTAAGAGGAGTCCCCAAGGTTCTATCCTGGGTTCTATCCTTTTGCCATCTATATAAATAATATTGATTCAACCCTCACCAAATCCTCTGTACACCTCTTTGCTGATGACACTGTTTTGTATGTCAGCAACCCTTCTTCTGCAGCTGCCCATGAAATCCTACAAACAGAATTCTCCTTGTTACAATATCAGCTACTTGAGAAAATGCTTCTGTTAAATGCAAAGAAAACTAAAGCAATGATCTTCACAAATCAAAGCTCCACCAGCACCTCCTCTTCAATAATTCTCCCCCAGCTATGCACTATACTTGGAGAAAATCTGGATTATGTAGAAAATTTCAAATACCTAGGTGTGTGGATTGACAGCAGACTCGACTTCACTCATCATTTAGAAGAACTGCTAAAAAAGCTTCGCCAAAGGCTTGGCCTTTTCTATAGATTAAAACCCTTCCTAAACAGAGATTCAAAGATGAGGTTAGTCCAGGCCATTTTTCTCTCAGTTGTTGACTATGCAGACTTCCTTTATAGTCACTGCCCCATCTCCTACCTACACAAGTTGGATACCTTATACCATAGAGCAATAAGATTCATAACAGATCTGCCATCTAATACCCATCATTGCTCTCTTTATGCTGCAGTTGGATGGGTTTCCCTACACCTCAGAAGGAACAGAAATGCAGCTCTATGGATTTACAGAGCGTTATCAAAAAAACTTCCAAACTATATTCTGGACTGCTTCACCCAGACCATTCCTAGCTCCTATGTCCTAAGAAGCAACAACATCATCCTGTTCAAATTGCCCAAATTCAACACCCGGCTAGGAGGGCAGCAATCAGCTATTCTCTAGCTATAGCGTGGAACACCCACAAAATCCTTAAACTGTCCAATATTATACCAACTGCATCCTTTAAACAGCGTTGTACAGTTTTCTTCACAGAGAAATGCAGTTGCTACCGCTAGAGCTAGCTTTGTCATCTCACAATCTGCCTCCCAAAAATTCATGATATATGGCATAATCTTTGTTCTTCAGTTCTCCCTCCCAGGCAGACACCCCATCTTATGGCACCCAGTAATACCTTCCACCATCCTAGTATTACATTATGCTGTGTGTTTGCCATGTCCCCTCCACTGGGATATGTATACACTGTATATACTGCAAATATTAGCTTAACTTTCCTATAACCCATTTTATCATGTGAATTTTATTGTACATCACTGTGTTTATAAATGTTTTTTTCCCCTGTATGTATAACTGTTTTATATAAGTGTATTTATGTATCTGTTGTGTATCAACTGTTGAACCTTGACCTTATCAGGTCCATCTTGTAAATGAGCCTTGCTCAATGATGTTCGCCTGAATAAATAAAGATTTGATGATGATGATGATGACTACAGAGGCAGAGCAGGATAGGCTCCAGGCATGCTGTAACATCAGCCCCAAAGTTACAGCCAAAAAAAAACCCCTGACAGTTCTGACCAGGTCACCATCAACCATTTCCAATGGTGGTGGTGGTGGTGGGGGGGGGGCTAATCTACTACTTTCAGGATCAGGTAAAAATGACCACAGACAAGTGGGTCTTGGAAATAGTGGGTAGAGATTGTCCCTGCAATTCAAATGGCTTCCAAAACTGCAGAGATCTAAACATTTCCAGCTCATTCACCAACAGAAAAAACTCTGCTGGAACTGGAAATAAAGAGAATACTACAGGCAAAAGCAGTAGAAAAAATACCTACCCACTGTGGGGCAAGGGTCTGTTTTCAAGATATTTCTTGACCCACAAGAAGAATGGGGAGTGGTGACCTATTTTAGACTTAATATATCTGAAGAAACATAAAAAAAAAAGAAAAGTTCAATATGGTCACATTGAGCACAGATACCATCCCTATAGTCAGGAGATTGGTTCGGGTCACTGGATATGAAAGATGCCTATTTCCACATTCCAGTCAGACCCAGCCACAGAAGAATCACAGGTTCAGACTGGGAAACTGCCAGTATCACTTTGTAGCCTTCCATTTGGTCTCACCTCAGCACCGAGGGTATTCATAAAATGCCTAGCCGTGGTGGCAACTCACACAACAAAACAAGGCATGTTGGCTTTCCCTACCTAGATGACTGGCTAGTCTCAGGGAAAACAGAACAAGAGGCAAAGTACTCCATACAGCAGGTAAGAAGCACCTTAGAGAGCCTGGGACTCCTGATAACTTTGCAGAAGTCTCAGATGTAGCCTGTTCAGGTGCAGGACTTCATTGATGCGGAGCTGGATATCCTGCAGGGGAAGGCTTTCCTTCCATAGCCAAAGGTCTCAAACCTGGTCACCAGTGCAGACTCCTTCACACTGGGCTGCCGAAGGCCTGCAAGGGATCTTCTGCAGCTACTGGGCCACATGGTCTCATCCACAGCTGTGGTGCTGTGGGCCAGATTTCAGATGAGTACCATCTAAGAGATCACTGGTTCCAAAGGTCATCCCCGCTGTCCAAGCAGGAGTCAGTCATAAAGGTCTTTGTGCAAGCACTAGGATTGTGGAAGGAGGAAAGCAACCTAAGAGAAAGCATTTCCTTCCTCCAGCAAATTCACAACAAGAGTTCTCCCAACAGATGCTTCACCCATAGGGTGGGGAGCCCACCTGGAGGATCTAACAATAAGTGGCATCTGGAGCCCTAAGGAGACTCAACAGCAAATACATTTCCTCAAGTTCAGGGCAGTACTGTGCCATAGCAATCCATTTCCTTCCAGCTACAGGATCAGTCTGTCCAAATATGTACAGACAATGGTATAACAATTTACTATCGCCCATACTGTACAGTAGTACATACAATGGATTTAGGACAGTAGAAGGTATAAGCCCATAGTGACTGTCCCCACTGCTCAGTGGTGGCAACCCACTAGAGATACCTTCCTCAAGGAATTTACCCAGCCTTATTTTATAGATTGGGAAATGTGGTGCAGAGAGGAACAAGATCCTCAAACTGTGCACAGAAGCTATGAGGATTTGAGTCTGGTATATTCCCTGGACACAACAATTTCTGCAATGCATCTGCCAGGAAAGACAATGTGCTGGCGGACTCACTAAGTAGAATCTACCGAGGAAATCAAAAATGAACTAAAAAAGCAAGTGCTGGCTTCAAGCTTCAGAGGATGGGGTACTCCAGGGAAAACAATCATCTCCCTAAGTTTTATTACAGGTCACCAGCAAGAGTCCCAGTCCCAGAGGATGCCCAACCTCTGGATTGGACATGAAGGTTCCTGTGTGCCAACCCTATATTCCCATTCATACATAGGGTGCTCATTAAGCTCAGGAGAGAGCCATCAACAATGATTCTGATAGTCCCAGACTGGGCTAGACAGGCTTGGTACTCAATGCTTCTGACCCTATCCAGCAAGATTCCAATCAACCTGCCACTGAGATACAACCTGCTGACTTGGTTTCAGGGCAAGTAGAATTCCCAGTCATTAGAACACTATGTCTGAGGGCATGTTTTTTGAAGAACAAGAGTTCTGTAGTTTAAATCTGACAGGGGAGGTGCTGAGGATGTTGAAGGTTTCCAGAAAACCAGCAACAAGAAAGTCAAACTCCTCTAAGTGAAAGAGAGTCTCATACTGGTGTGTCCCCAGGAAAAAGAAAACAGTACAAGCAAGGCTACCATTGCTCTGGACTAGGTCTGAGATCTTCAACCATGAAGCTGCCCCTGGCATCTGTGTCAGCCTATGCATCAGCAGGCAAAGACAAGTCCTTGGCCTCACAATCTGTTTTTAAAAGGTTCTTTAACAGCCTCAGTCATCTGAACCCCCCTGTGAGGGACCCAGTCCCTCACTGTGACTTAAATATCTGTCTTGCCCAGCTGATGGAGGATCCTTTTGAACCTGTGGTTATAGCTGAGTTAGGATATGTTAAATGGAAAACAGTTTTCCTGATAGCCATGACATCTGCCAGGAGTGTAAGTGAGCTGAACGCCCTCAGTTCAAAACTACATAATCTTTTACATGGATAAGGCAGTCCATGGGACTATTATGAAGTTCCTACCTAAGGTGGTTCAGAAGCAAATGATTTGATATCTTTTATTTGAAAAATATAGATGTAACAAAAAAAAAACAAAGTGCTTTAGCTTTCGGACCAACAAGTCCTTTGTCAGAAGCATAATGACAGTTATTTAAAAAAGCCAATACTTTTAACACCCAGATCATGCAGAAACAAGCATTTGTCAATGCCGAATGTTTGCTTGCTGGCATTGGCAGTGGTAGTGTAGAAGTTACAGAGCTGCGTAATAGGAATGGCAGTGAAGTATTGAAGTGAAGCCAACCCCACCACCACTCTGCAGAGAGTGACAGGCATTGGAGTGTGCGTTTGGGTCATCAGGCATAACGCCACGCCATTTCACCACACCACACCCTGCAGACACTGACAAGTGTCACGGTGTTCTTGGGGTCTTTGGCCTCTATGCGCACCCATTTCATTAGGAAATACGTGAGATGGGTGCGATATAGAGAATGGGTGAAGTTTGGGGTCAAGAGTCCAAGGCATACCTCGATGCCTCTCAGTGGCTGCAGGGTGTGGAATGGTATGAGCATCACAGGCAAGAATCCCAAGTCACACCCCTGATGCCTGTCATTCTCTACAGGGTTGGGCTACGGTTGGAAACCCTAACACCTCAGGCATTCATTGGTATTTTCACCCAAATTTTCAACATGTTTTTTTTGACCCCACCTCATGAACAGGGGAATATCAGTTTGTTAGCGAAGCTGCTTATGCACAGTGACTATGGCATTTAGCACCGCATGATGTAAAAACATTCCGAACAGGATGTGAAAAATGACAGCTGTACTGTTCATGGGGAGCTGTAAAAATGGCAATGTTGCAAATCTGCAGTAAAATATTTAAAAATGGTGAAGTCACGAGCAGACATAGAAACTGTGCAACGCACATCTGTAATATAATTAGGTTGGGGATTTTTACAGCAGATTGTCAAGTCAGGCATTTTGGTGCCTCCAATCATGAACAGTGTCACTGTGATTTTCTTTATCTGTGCTGAACAATGATTTCCCACAGCGACCACGCATCTCTGCGCTGAAAGTGTGAAAACACAGTTCAGCCATGTTGTGAAAATGACAGCTGTACTGTTCATAAGGAAGTGTGGAAAAATGCCACTGGTGAAAATCTGGACTGAAAATATTACAAGGTTATGAACTTATGAGGGTGCGTGGAAACTGTGCAATGCTCACTCGTAACACAGTCATTTTATGGACTTTTGTCACCAAATTTTCAACATAGCCATTTTAAGACCTCTGCTCATGAACAGTGTTACTGTGATTTTCTTAATCTGTCCTAAACATTGCTTTCGCACACCAACAGCATCATTGTGCGCTACAAGTGCGAAAACACATTTTGGGTGACATATGAAAAATTGCAGCTGTACTGTTCATAAGGAAGTATAATAAAATGGCAATGTTGAAACTCTGGAGTGAAAATATTAAATTCGTAAACTTACGAACATGCATAGGAACTGTGCAATGCACGCTCATAAAACAGTCATTTTTAGGAATTTTTTCACCAAATTTTCAACATAGCCATTTTAAGACCTCTGCTCATGAACAGTGTCACTGTGATTTTCTTAATGTGTCCCATACATTGATTTTGCACATCGACTGCGCCATTGTGTGCTACATGGGCAGAAACACATTTTGGGCAAGATGTGAAAAATGACAGCTGTTCTGCTCATAAGGAGGTGTGGTAAAATGGCAATGTTGAAAATCTGGAGTGAAAATATTGAAAAATTGCCGAACTTTACGAAAAAGGAGAACTGCGCAATGCACCCTTGTAAAACAGTCATTTGTAGGAATTTTTCACCAAATTTTCAACATAGCCATTTTAAGACCTCTGCTCATGAACAGTGTCACTGTGATTTTCTTAATTTGTCCTGTACATTGATTTCAGACACCGACTTGCCAATGTGCACTACATGGCAGAAACACATTTTGGGTGAGATGTGAAAAATGACAGCTGTACTACTCATAAGAAGGTGTGGTAAAATGACAATGTTGAAAATCTGGAGTAAAAATATTGAAAATTCTGAATCTTATGAGCCTAAGTAGGAATTTTTCTTGTGCGCTCATGAAACAGTCATTTTTAGAATTTTTTGCACCAAATTTTCAACATGGGGTTTTTGGGACCTCTCTCATGAACGATGTCACTGTCATGGCATTATTCAGGCCTGAAGGGTGATTTTGCACAGTGATTCAAAAAATGCCTGAGATACTGCAATAAAGTTGAAAACCCCTATCTAGCCCATTATACAGCTTACCAGCATTTCCTCAGTTCGCGGTCGGCTTTGAAGAGTGCAGGCATGTTCCCAGTCCATCAGAGAATCGCCGTGCTGAGCTCCGAGGTAAGTATGGGGTAAGGAGGTGTGGGAGAGCAGGGTGTGCAGTGGTGGGTGCGGGTTGTGGAGGGGAACAGGGAGACTACATGGGACCGCTTTTTTTACAGGTTTTTTTATTTTAATGATGACGCTGGATGTTTGCCATGCTGGGGTGGGTCCGCATGGCACAAGGATGGTTTGGGGTGTTGAGCCGACAGGGATGGGCACCCCATCGGAGCATCACTTCTGCCATGCTGGGGTGGGCCCAGCGTGGCACCTTGTACTGGGGGAGTGAAGCTGATGGGGATTGGGCACCCCATCAGCGATAGCATGGGGAGGAGGGAGAGACAGTGAAGCCGATGGGAGATTGGGCACCCCGTCGGCTATACCATCGATGTTGCCAGCTGGGGTGGGCACCCAGCGTGGCATTTGAAAACTTTGGGGGAGCGCAGCACAGCGATGGGGATTGGGCACCACCCACGCTATAGAGTGTGTGTGCATAAAGGTGCATGCAGTATGCATGTGTATGTGTGGGGAGCGCATGAGCAGGCACATCTGATCTGCTGCTCACTCAGCGTAGCTTCTCCTTTCAACTGTATGCCACTGCATTTTGAGCTTGTCATAGACAGCTCCAGCATGCATTGGCTTACAGGGCCACGCCTGCCAACACACTGACTGAATTGGAGGAGGAGGAGGTGACACACCTAAATCTCGGATGATGGCACTATGTTTCTTGCACATGCGTGCAAGCAAACATAAAAAAGCAGCAAAATTCCCCATTGGTTCAAAATACTCATTTAACAAACAGAATAAGATGTCAGAGAAGCTTAACAGTACCATTTTGCCTTCAGCTGAGAGGGTCTAAGGGGCAGAGGTGCTTAGTACAGAAGACATACAAAGAATTCCACTGCATATAAATTAAATTGACTAAGAGACACTTTCAAAATAAGATAACTACTTGAGCAGAGGGCTCTTAAATCAAATTATGAGTGTCACAATGTGTATAAGAATGCAGTTACTGAGAAGCAACCTCACCCAGATTAAAGACATACTAAAATCATAAATTAAAACAAGTACCACAAGATAGGACTACAAGAAGCATCTATATATGACATAAAGAGTAACCAGTAAAGTTTTCCTAAAAAAGATCAATAGTTACACACTGTATGAAATGTAAAACTTAGCTGGACCCATTACCCAACTATACTCTCCAGATAGATATTATGCACCATAAACTTCAAAATCCTATAGTGTAATAACAGGAGTTTATCAGTGATAGCATAAATATAAATTGGCAGTATAAGTGTTGAACAAAAAAACTACTTGTCAAGGACCACCAAGAAATTAAGACCATGCAGCCTGATATGTACAGATTTCAATAAATTCTCAGTGTATAATATAACAACTTGATGTACTGAATATGTCTAAGAAATCTGAATAAGAAATCATAGGAATTAAATTCCCCACCCCCCACAACACACCCTACCCCACACCCCAAATCTGGGGAAGATAACTAGTTTTAAGGAGATATATACAGATACACATACACACACAGACACAGACACACACAAACAAGCAAACACAAGCACACACACTCACCCTAATGCACCACCATCATTCACATCAAGGCATCAGAACGCCACTTAAACCACTCAGTTACCCTTCCTGTACTCTATCCTGAACATTCCACTACAGGTGAGCTAAAATTGTACTATATGGATGTAAAAAGACACTAGGGCCCGATTCTAAGATACGCATAGCACACAGCCTGGTTATGCCAAACCCCATGGCGTAAATCGCAACTTGTGCCATGCGTTACACTGTTTGCTATTCCAAAAGAAGCCTTGTGCCATGCCACATGCTGGTTGCACCAAATGTGGGTTATGCCACCCACTACACCCGCAACTCACAACGGCATGGCGCAAGGGTGGGTTACAGCAGCAACTGTGCCCTATTCTAAAAGGACGGCTGCCGTAACCCATGTATGCTATTCCAAGAGCCACAATGGCACAGCAGAGTTAGACCATCATGGTGATGGTCTAAGGGGCATCCGTCCATGTCAATTGATGGATGCCCACTCTGCAGCACCACGGTATAGGTACTGCAGAGCTCCCAATGCCCCCCACACACATTCATGCCTCCCACTCCCAAATGTCAGGGACTCCCGGGGTCCGATAAGCAATGTGCCCCCCACACATCAGTGCCACCTGGCTAGCCCCCCCAATGCCCCCTGGCATGCGGTGATGTTCTGGGGTGGGGCTCGGGAAGTTCGCAGGGATGTGACTGTGGCATGCAGGGACATTGCATCATGCTCTGGCACTAGCCTACACCTGCTGCAAGTCGCAGGACGAGATGCCAGGGACCCTGCCTGTCTTGGAATACAGCGAGGGTCCCAGGCATAGGCCGCATGGTGCAACTCACATACACCCGCAAATTGCACCATGCATCTTGAATCAGGCTGCAGGTCACTACCTGAACCAGACAAGGATAGGCAGGTCCCAGAGCTCACTGGTCTTTGTTACCTGTGGACAGGGCCTGTGTTTACCGTGATTCCGTGCTGCGGCAATGGCCACAAAATTGGGGTTGGCAGCAGAAATCACTGCTGACTGCAGAAATCAAGGAAACTAGCCACACAGCCACAGAAATGGTACATTAAATACATCAGGACAGTAACAGAGTTAAGAATGTTACCAGCGAGAAGATGCAAAATGTTGCAAACAGCTAGAATCATTGGTGTAAACATGTAATCGGCTACATCGTGAGAGTCAAGCAGCAGCATAGCATATGCAACAATATTAAGTATAAATTCACTGCTTCCATTCCATTTCTCTCCGGCCTGATTCAGTGTTTAGCTAGCATCTGTAAACACCAGTCTCAGACCTGCAGATCTACAATTGAAGAGAATGACAGGGCTGATTGCTTCCAATAGCTTCTCCCCTGCTGCATTCAATCACAAGTGAAAATGTTGTGTTCTAGCTGCAGGTGACTGTATTAAAAGAAAATTAACTGTGGGTCTTAAAATATCTCATGAAACCTAAGAAGAAACACCCTGGACACAGAAAAGGCATTTTATTGGGTTTCATGGTCTTTCTCTTTGCAGTCTTAAAGAAATGTGGGCTTCAAGAGTTCATTAGATGATTTGTCCCTCGGCACGGGTATGGTGTAGCAGCATACTTTCCATTCCTTTTCCCCTACATCGTGGTGTGCACCAAAGCTGTCCCATTTCTCTGCTGCATTTTAATTTATATCTTGAATCATTATTACTTAGTCTGCAGGGCACCCATGGTCAAGCTGGTATCTTGTTGGTGGGGAAGCAATATCTTTTATCCACATATGCTGATGACCTTTTACATCTCAAAAACCCAATTCACACCTTGACCACTATTCTGATAGATATAAACCAGTTCTCCAAATACTCAGCTTATAAACTTAATGTTGCTATAACGAAAGTCTTGCCTTTAAATTGCCTTGAATCCAAGCATGATATTGTGGGTCTTGGCCTCCCCTAGGAGCCCAAGCTCCTTCTATACCTGGGAGTTTATTTAGCGTGATCTGTCCTACTAATGCTTAAGGAGAACCTCACAGGTTTACTTTGGCAGATTAAACTTGATTTGGATAGATGGTTTTCTTCCTTATCTCTGTGGGGTAGGGTAAGCATCATTAAAATGAACAGTTTGCCCTGCTGCTTTACCCCTTAGGATGCTTGGTCTATTTTTGTTGAAGTCCTGATTTTTCCACCTCCAGATAATACTGATCTTGTTTTTGGAAAGGGAAAGCAGTTCAGAGTTCTTTCTTTAATTTAACAGTCCTTAAGTTCAATGGTGGTCTGTCTCGTCTAAATTTCTTTTTATATTATTGTGCACTGCATGCGCACAAATTCTCCCAGTGGAGCGTATGGACTGATATGGCCCGGGTTTCAGGTTATTGTCCCCAGTGGCTGGAAATTAAAGCGACTTTGTTCCTAAGTTATGGTCTTACTCCTTCTAGTCTTTTGTATGCAAGTTTCAGCTTACTCCTGAAAGACCTACATTCTTTACCATTGGGCTGGTCTGTCAAAGCTAAGATGCAGATTGAATGTTATTTTTGATGGGGATGGTCACATGCCCTGACATAGCCTGTGGTAGGCAATCTAAACTTTAAGATTGCTGGATGTCCTATTCTATCTTCTTTTCTACTACAACTGAAAGGAGTAGGCTTAGCAGAATTGGTAGCAGGTGAGAAAGTTCTCCTGTTTCAGGCCACCAAGCAGTTTTTCTGTCTCCCAAAAGGCTCTTACTTTAAATTTCTCCAAATTACCCATGCTATATCCTCCATGCTAGGCCCTAAACTGTGGAACCTATCAGACAGTCCTTCATTGGATAAGCTTATTTTGCTTGCTGCCCAACCTCATCCAGTGGCAGCCATCTACAAGTTTTTCTAGGAGATGGATCCTGTCACCCCATAGGGGATGTGTTAGTATTGAACACAAGTGTTAGGGATCGCTGCAGACCCTAAAACTTGGCACTCCATCTGGAAAAATCTTTATAAACATATAAAACAGGACTGGCTTAGATTGATGCAATTCCAAATCAAGCATAACCTTTATTATACCCCACAGTATATAAATTATTTACCATGGGGAAGTTTCCTTCTCCTATATACACTCAATGCTGGCAGGCAGAGGGGACTCTCTACCACATGCTGTGGCAGCATGTAAAAATTGCCCCTTTCTGGGCAGCAATCAAAAACTCCCTGGATCTCCTCCTCATCCCATAGAGGAGCTATAGTATTTTCCATAGTATATATTTAGTGGGGCTTTTTCTGGTGGGGCCATTAGTATTTACAAGGCCCACATGGCTCTCAAATCTGCCTTGGCAAAACTGGTCATTTTAAGGCAATGGCTGAATAATTCAACTCCATCTGTCAGAGAGTGGCATGCTGGGAGCATGCCCTCATATTGGAAAAACATATTGCCAATTATAGGAAATGGCTCCTTATATTTACTTCATGATGGGAATCTAGCCTCACCCGTTTATCCTTAGGTTCCAGTCAAATGTAATTTTGATTTGATTGTTTCCCCTTTTTGGATGTTTGCATAATCTCATATGGTACTTTAAGGCCCTAATGGCTGGCATTTTAGTGTTCAGTTGCTGGGCTGTTTGAATAGTAGGGTGGGTAGAGCGTGGATGGGTTTCCTTCATCGTTATCTTCTAGCATAATGGTTGTTCTAGTATTTTTGTGGTAGTGTTGTTATAATCTGTTTGTACTGTTTATTGCTGTATAGTTGTTTGTTGATTTAAAATTTTAATATAGTATATTAAATGAAAATAAAAACAAAGAAGAAACCCATATCGATATCAGGTGCACTGCTGACAATAGTAACATCTGCTGCTACAGAGGAAATTGACTATGGCTCATCAGTTAGACTTTATTGCAGCTATTCAAGTGGTAGAAGTAGCCAAAATGTGTGCTATCTTTATGAAATATGAAAGGGTCATTTAATATAAACTAGCTTTAAATGATACATTCAAAAGAACGTGAGTTGTGACAGGTATATTTATACAGACAATATTATACCAATGATTTTTAGTTGTTTCTGTATAAATATACATGTCTAAATAACAGGTATCACAACCCACAGTGATGCAAAAATCCATTTAATGGTCGAATGCAATGCAACATATTTTTTGTTATAACCACGTCAAGCCAGGTGCACACACATACTAATTGCATGATTCTCCTCAAGTGTAGTTACATTAAAACTAGGTTTCCAACAGCAGAGACACTACAGGAAGTAATCAGCACTATCATTCCCCTCTGCAGGTCTGAGACCGGTGTTTATAGCCAGAGGCTGCCTGCGTTTCATGACATAGCAGATTGCATGCTTTCATTTATTCAAAAAAAAGTAATCAGAAAACACACTGGGAGCTTCTAGTACATCCAGTATTGTTCACAAACACATGGGCTCATAAAATGCATTGTTTATTACTTCAGTGCATTTTTTTAGTTATTAATATGAACTGTACAGTGTCATACTACATTGCAAATTACCAATTCAAGCCATCATTTTTAGTGACTGTTCTCACACACTGTACATCCCACATTGCTATTAATTCAATGTTTGTATTCTTTATCTTGAGAGCCTGTGGCTTGGTGCTTTTTAGATTAATCTGTGCTATGCATAAGACTGATAAAATAGGCAAACTTGGAGTAAACGATACCTACCTGCCTTAGACATGTGCTTGGGGTTATCTAGGGGGTTTAAATTGAGTGCCACCAGAAAACTTTATTTTTATCGAACGTCCTTGTGCACAAGCATTTGAATGCACCCTACTTTGTTATTAGCATTATAAATAAACAATTTTGAGTGTGGCTATACAGCTCAACTGTTATAATAATAGTAAAAATAAATGAGCAATGACATGTAAGGTGTTTAGAATTAAATATATTGTTGCCAGTTTCTCTCTTTCTAAGGCAGTATCAAATAAGTTTTTTTTGTTAGAATTTATTTGCAAAGGGTAGTCCCTTGAAGTGCAACATTTCATTTGGGGGAGATACTGCTTTTGCTTGTTTTGCAGTGTGGACTGAAGCATGTGGAGGTTGAGCTAGTTGTTTAAGGTCACACCTGGAAAGCTGCTGTGGTGTGATTCAATACTTGGTCTCTTGGCTCCTAGTTTTGGGGTTCTAACCACTTACCTGCATTGCCACCTTAACACATATGAGCCTAAATTAAAAAAAAAAGCATTTCTGGCTCAAAGGTAGTAAAGTAGTTAAGTTTAATTGAGGCATTTAATAATGCTTTATAAAATGGTATACATACCTATCTGTTGCGGCTCCACTGTCTCCCTGTCCTGCTTCTGGTGCAGTGACCTGCTGCCATGGAATGGCCACAGGATCAGCAGTTACTCTGCCACAGAAAATATGACATCCTGCTGCAGAATGAAGGGTCCACTTTGCCGCAGTAAGCATGGGGCCCTGCCTATGGAGAGGTTGGCCAAAGTAAGCCAGCAGCTAGAAAAACTATTTCTCATTGGATAGACTCTTGTGTACAATTCTGTTATGAAAAAGCTGGTAAGATACCTCCCAAGAAGCCTACGGGCTCATTCCATAATAGGACTTCTACCTCTGTGGCAGCTGCAAGTGGCATCCCCCTTCAAAAAATCTGTAAAGCAACTACCTGGAAAACAGTACCCACTTTCACAAAGTACTATTGTTTGGACATGCAGTCCAGAAAGGATGCCAGTTTTAGAACTGCTGTCTTGCAGAACCTATTTTCCTAAATAGGTTAGAAACCCTTCCTGCCAAGGTACTGCTAGTGAGTCTGCCTGTAAAGCATCTCATTAATGGATTCCTGTTGTTTGAAGACAACATTACTCACCATAGTAGTGTTATTTCTTCTCAGGATCCATTAATGAGCATTTCAAACCCTGACCCTTCCTTCCTTCTAGTACCTGAAAATAGGTTCATAAGAATAATTTCTTAAGGTTGCTTAAGCATTACTTATTGTGTTCTTAATCAATTGTTGAACTGTGATCATTTAATTTTTACACATTTTCTGCTACTAATTGGTTGCATTTTTTCAAATTTTTAAAGAAAATTATAAAAATATTTTAATAGCCATTTAGCTAGTTTTAGTGGTCACTGCTCCCTTGGCTATACAAACAAATCTGACATTAGAACAGCTGGTTGAGCGTAACTACAGTTCAGAGTTTGAACTTGTATTCTAAATTCTATAATTTGCATAAAGTTCTAGCTCCGGGCACTACTGGGGCTGATGCTATTTGAAAGGTTCATTGATGGATCCCTGAGAAGAAAAAACATTACTATGGTAATTTTTTTCTTATTTTCCATTAAATGGCATTGTATGGGTTCTAGTTAACTGTTCTTGTCCTGTAAAACTCACAACATTGGGGACTTATGTGAAGCCTGTAAACAGATTACGATTTTCTCTTGAGCTGCTATGAAATAAATCAGGTTGCCTCCCACATATTTGGTTTCCATGTTTGGGCTGGGGCAACATAAACTGGGTCATTCTGCTCATTCTTGGCAAAGATGCTGCTGTTTCCTCACTCATGGTTCAGTTCTCACTGCAACAACTGAGACTGTGGACCAGCCAGAGCAATGGTGCTGGCAGCTGGAGGTACAGGGGTGGGCTATATGCAACCATCAAGGCAGGCCCACCATGGGAGGGTTACATTCTCCATTGGTGGAATGCTTGATATCTGCCATCAGAATTAAAAAAATAAACTACAAACATGTTTTCATTATGGCTGTCTAAGCAAATGAATTCTATGTACTGTAGCATAGGTCAACTATCATAGTATCCTGTCTAGACACATATAGTATGTTCTTATCTAATTATTTCAGCATACCCAGATTCATTACATGACTTACCAGGGTCACCTGGGGCACTCATAAAGACTATATTGGGCAAGAATCTGGGTGTAATTTACATATACCTCTGAGAAGTATGTTCATGGTGAGGTTGACAGAGGCACCTGGAGAGTCATTAGTTTTGTTCTACTTTCTGTTTATGTGCTCTTCTGCTCTGGTAAGCAATTCAAGATAATAACTCAGGCACTTCTCTGGATCTCCAACTGACTCACTCCCACCTCACAGTAATTACTTGCTGTGCCACAGTCAGACTGTATTGTACAGAAGTCACGTGATGCAGCCGAGAGAGTAGCAGCTCGTTGTGGCTCTCCTCCCACTAGAATAAGCTCACGATTTGGTCATTTTGTTGGTGACAAATCGCTTCTTTGGTGAAAGCATTTTGGGGAAGAGCGTCTTCTGTGATTCAGGAATTCCTAAGTGGGTTAGTTGTGAAAATGGAGGAGCCAGCCCAGGAACTGGAGAGCCGGCTCACCGCAGCTCATCCCCCGCAAGCCTGGAGGAAGAATTAACACCGCGCGGGTGTATTCGGAACTCTCCACAATTAAAGATGCCCTCTTCAAACTTATAGAAGAGGTTGTGGAGTTTAAGCCTGCCCTGACACAATTGGCAAGGAGAGTTACAGACACGGAGGCTAGGATCTCTTCGGTCCAAAGGAAATTGGACAGAGACGGCCCTGCTTTGGTGGAATGTAAAAGAGCTATTGGGAAGCTAGAAGACCGCCTGGAAGACCTGGAAGGAAGGAATAGGTGAAACAATCTAGTTTTGCTCGGCATCCCCGAAAGGGATGAGGGTCCAAACACGATCGTGTTTCTGCAGAAGTTCTTAAAAGCTACGGTAGGGCCTTCCCCAAATGGCCCTGAATATGTGATCGAGAGGGGTCACCGGTCCTTGCGAGCAAGGCCTTCAGCTGCAAATCCTCCCAGACCAGTTATTTTGAAGCTTCTAAACTACCTGGATCGTGAATTTATTCTGAAGGAAGCTAGGAAGTTGTCGGCGATATTATGGGAAGGGAAGAAACTTAGACTGGTGCCAGATCTGACTTTAAAGACTCGTCAGCTCAGGGCAAGTTTTCGCCCTATTACCTCTAAGCTTTGGGCGGCTGGAATCAAACACCGGATGCTCTACCCTGCAAAACTGGAGGTAACCCTTCGGGAAGGTGCTAAAAGGTTTGATTCTGTGGAGGAAGCTCTACAAGTATTAAGAAGCTGCTATCCGGACCTGTTCCCGAAGGGCTGAAGAGAAGAGCAACCGGGGTTGATGTGGTGACTTTCGTACATGAGTGTTTTCTTTTTGATGACTCTTTCAGTTCGTGTTGGAACTGTGATTCCGAGAAGGGGAAAGGCCGGTTATAGAACTGAGTGAAGTTGTTTGTCCTCGCTACACGATGTGGCCTGGTTTTTGTTTGAGCTGGAATGACTTTATGTGTGAACCCTAGGCTTAAATGGGGTCTCCGTGGACTGGGATTATCAATGTGGGGTTTATCCTTTTGTTTTCTTCCCCTGTCTCCCTCTGATTTTATAAATATGCGATGAGCAATTTTGGCATATATCCACTAGAGGGAGTCTGGTACCTATGAATGGATGCACAGTATGCTTGTTAATTTATAAGCTCCAGCCAACTGTTTCTAAGGTTTAAAAATAAAATAACCTTTGTCCCCAACTCTCCCTCCCCCTTTTTTTTTTTTTTTTTATATTACCAGCCCTGGGTCTGGGACCCTTTTAATTTGTTGCAGAGTGGATTTATTGGAATGCTCGACTATGATTCTTTAATTCTGTGGATGCCAGATTTATTCACAAGGGCTGGTACTCTAAGGCATGGAGCATCTTGTTGCTTTGGATAACCCTGGATATGTGGTTATTATGACCGAAGGCATCTTGACATTTTTTTTTTTCTTCTTCAGTTCTGATAGCCTTCGGATTTTTCTTTTTATCCTCTAGCGAGGGGTGGGAGTATCCGAAGGAGGAATATATGAGATTAAGTTTTTAGTATTCGTAGGAGTTAACGGCCCTGGCTAACTTACATAGCTGACCCTCATGTCCACAACCAGGAGACGATTTATTTTTGGTTTTACTATTAGGAAACGCTTTTATTTTGGTTGTTATAGCCTGCACTCAAGGAAGGGTGCTAAATTATGTTGCTAGCCAATGTGGCTCTCCGGTAGATGAGCTACGATTGGGGCTCAGAGCCAATAGTCTCTGCCTACTGAGCCAGGGTTTGTAGGAGTGATAAGCTAAGGGAAGATGCTATTAGCTTAGTAGGCCTCTAAGTAGCGACACCGGGGCTGATTCAACTTTTGAGTGAGCTAGAGGCAATGGATTGTACAGTAGGACTTTGGGGAGAGGGTGAGCCCATTAGGCGGGCATCACGGGCCAATGAGTTGGAGTAGGCATAGAGCCGTGAGATTAGTGGTTGGGGTAGGAGGGAGGGGCTTGGGAGTTAGTGGGGAGGGTTGGGGGAGGTTAGAAGTTTACTCTTACTGTTTTTTTCGGGGTTGGGAGGGGCAGCTATTTAAACACCAGACTATAAGAGATTAAAAGGATGTTACAAGGGAGAGGGGCAGCTACCCAGACTATGGTCTTAGAGTTTTACAAGGATTTGTACATGTTAAATGATCTGAATATTTTGTCTTGGAATGTTAAAGGGGCGAGAGACAATAAGAAGAAATATGTCATATTAAACCACCTAGCGAGATATAACCCATCGCTTGTGTTTCTCCAGGAAACCCATTTGCTCCCCGGACAGTTGGGATATCTGCAAAAAAGGTGGGTCGGCCAGGTATTTGGCGCGGGACTTTCTCCCAGCAAGCGGGGTGGTTATTTGGTGGCCAGAGGGATCCCTTCCATGATGGAAACGGTTGTAGATCCAGAAGGCAGATATATTTTAGTGGTGGCTAGAATTTGGGACTTAAAGCTGGTTTTGGGCTCCATTTATGGTCCTAATTTGACACCTCCTTTTACAAACCTGGCAACAGTTATAGCCCCTTTTCAAGCCTCCCTATAATTATAGGAGGGACTGGAATTTGGTTCAATCAATAGGTTAGATCGTACCTATTGTAAAAGCTACAAAGTTCCCTTCGCAGAGAGCTTTTATTGAATTTGTATCGTCGATAGGCTCGGTTGACCCTGGAGAACTCTCAACCCTCAAAAAAACAATTTTCCTTTTTTTCTCCTGTCCATAAAAGCTACTCTCGTATTGATTTTTTTTTGGTTAGCCAGCAGATCCTACCTTCTGTGATAGAGGTGGACATCTTAGTGAGGGTAATTTCAGATCACTCCCCCATCGCTCTGTAGTGTAGGTTGCCATCAGCCCCGCTAAGATCCTACACTTGGACCCTTAACAATACTCTACTATTGGATAACCATATAGTTGGGGGTTTTCAGGGAATTTCTATCCAATTCGATTGCCTATAACTGGGGATCTATCGAGGCGACAGATCGACTTTGGGCTGCGATGAAAGCCGTCTGGAGAGGTGAGTTAATTCGGGTAGCATCGGTGCACAAAAAGAGAAGGAGCTGTTTTTTAACGAACTGCTTAGATAAAATTAGAGCCTTGGATAGTAAAGGCGAGGGGACTCTCTCACAATCGGAAGAGCATGAGCTTGCTACACTCAGGGCCCTTTATTCTAGTACTATCAGGGAGACGGTTGAAAAGTCAGCTTCTGTATTGAGGGCTTCGTATATTGGGCAAGGTAGTAAAGCAGGTAAGCTTTTAGCCTGGCAACTTAGGCAGCGGTCAGCAGCTAAGTGGGTGACTACCCTCAGGCATCCTCAAACGAACGCCCCTATTATAGATCCGAAGGGCATACTAGGCCTGTTCCAAGAGTTCTACCAGAACCTATATTCTAGTGAAGTAGGCAGCTTGAACTATGATGTTGATTTGAGGGAGTTTCTAGACAGGATCCCCTTTCCAAAAAATGCCTGAAGAATATAAATCAACGCTTGAGGCCCCCATTACTAAGGAGGAAATATCTAAGGTTATAGATTCTTTGAGGCCAGATAAAGCACCGGGCCCAGACGGGTTTACAGGGGCATTCTATAAAACCTTTAAAAAGTGGTTAATCCCTTTGCTGCTTCAGGTATATGCATACTGGCAAACCTCAGGATTAAGGAGCATTCTTTGTTTGAGGCTAGAATAATTCTTTTGCCCAAACCTGACAAGCCTCTGGAGGAGGTGGGTAGTTACAGACCCATATCTCTTCTCAACGTTGACGTTAAAATATATGCTAAGATTCTGGCTGATAGGCTCAAAATGTCTTGGGAGAAGCCCTTAGCCCAGAGAAAGCCGGTTTTGTGGTCGGACGGCTCTTGGTGGACCATTTAGAAAGTTGTTTATTTATTTCGCGCCAGAGGCTCCAGATTTGGAAGCAACGCTGGTGTCTCTTGACGCTTAAAAGCGTTGACAGAGTGGAATGGAAATTTATGTTTGCAGTTCTAAATAAATTTGGTATTCCCAACAGTTCATAGACTATATTCGGTTCTCTATACTTGCCCTTCTGCAAGGATTCAATGTAACAATCTTATCTCAAAACCTTTCCTCTCGTGGTAATTGCAGGGTTGCCCACTTTCACCATTTCTATTCAATTTTATATTGAACCTTTAATAAGGGCATTGAAGATGGATCATCAGATACAAGGGATCTGCATTGGGGAACTCGAGTATAAACTATCAGCTTTCGCAGATGACTTGCTTTTACATGTGAGAAATAACAAGATCTCGCTCCCTTGTTTGCTTCAAGTAATTTCTGATTTTAGTGCTCTCTCGGGGTATAAGTTAAATAAAAATAAAACAAAGGTTTATTCATTATCTCCCCTTTTACAGAAAGACTGGTGTATCTCTTTAGGCCTACAATGGCAGTGCTCCTCTCTAGATTATTTGGGTATAAAAATCTCGAAGGATCTTTCTAGTTTGGCCAATCTTAACATCAAACCTATGTTAAAGACTATAAGGGAGGATCTGGAAAGATGGTCTAAACTCCCCTTGTCATTTTGGGGCAGAGCCAACACATTAAAAATGATGGTGTTACCTAAAATACTCTATCCTCTAATTAATTTGAATCTGTACTTACCTAAATCCTTTTTTAAGCCTCTTTATAGCAGCTGTTCAAATTTTTTATGGAAGGGCAAACCACCACGTCGAGCATATGCGAAACTTACCCGCTCTAAGAAACTAGGGGGACTGCAATTGCCCGATTTTTATGCGTACTATTTGGCTATCCATGGCAAGAAGTTCGAATGGGCACCAGGAGCAGCAATTGGTTTGAATCCTTCCTATGGCCTTGGTTTGACTGCTCGATGGTTAGAGACCTTAGGTTAGATATAGAATCCTCTGGTATATTTCCGGTCCAAGGTCCCCATAAAGTTAGGTATACTCCTCTAGGGTGGGATGTTATGGCTTTGCACCAACTCTACTCATTACTGCAGATCCCACTAGGAAAGATTTGTCACAACCGTTGCTGGGTAATCCCAATATGCAGATAGGAGGACGGCCCATTAGGAGATTTATTAGTCTCAAGTGTTGAGACCATGTCTAGCAGACTTTGTGTCAGAAGTCGGTACTCCCACTGGGTGAGTTGGCAAAAAGTTTGGGGTGCGGAAGAGGATATTCCGACTTTGCCAGATTCGATGTTGTGTTAGCTCCTTTTTAGGAGATGGTCCTTGGTATGACAAGGTTGGGGCATTTATGAGAAACTTAAAGGATGTGGCGGCATCCCGTAATGCCATCTCTAAGACCTATAAGTTTACTCTCTCGGAGATGATGCAGAAGGCTTCGCCCAAAGCCTACTACTGGGAATCCTATTTAGCTAAAGGTTGGCTGGCTGAGGTCTGTGAAAAAATCTGGGGCGAAGTCTATACTTTTAGTAAACAGGATAGACTTAGGAACATTCAATTTAATATATTACATGATTTATATTTGTCTCCTGCTAAGCTCTCCCGGATCCATAGTTCTCTGTCGTCGAAATGCGTGGATTGTGGGGACCCTCTGGCCACAACATATCACAAACTTTGGGCGTGCCCTAAGGTGGTGAAACTCTGGGACTCAGTTAAGTGCTGGACAAGACCTTACTGTAAAATCTCAGCCTTTTTTAATGAGGATGTTTGTCTACTAGGGATGTATACTGAAATCCCAACCTGGATCCAGAAATGGCAAATGGCTTTGGTAGCTCTTGTTACCAAACTTCTTATTCTCAGACATTGGCAGGGAGGTTGGGAACCCTCTTTTCAGGAATGGTGGGACCAATTTTTAAACTCATTAAATGCTGAAAGGTGGGTTCTGCCTTTTTAATTCGGTTGGGAAATTTCAAAAGTGCTGGGGGGTTATTATGGGGTTAAAAAATAAATATGGTTGATAAGTCTCCTCCTTTGAGCCTCCCTGGTTTTATTTATTTCAGAGGTTTCTAGGAAATAATGGCAGGTGGCCTATTTCTAATTTGTATCCCTTTTCTCTATTGTCTCTCCCCCTATTTGGCTGAGGGGTGGGGCCTTGGTTCCTCCACACACTTCATGCTGTATGATCAATACTGTCGTGTTTGTCTGTTTAGTTTTTGCTATATAGTAGGGATATATCAATTTGCCCTCTATATATGGTAGCTGTCATGGGGTTGGTGGGGGTGGGGGGAGCGGGTGGGGTTTTGTGTAATTTTGTTAAATGTTTTCAGGAGGGGTAATCAATTTTGAGGGAGGGTTTATTTGTATTTTAGAGGTTACTCCTCCTTTTGTATTTTCCTTTTTCGTTTGTTTTGTATTATATGGGTGTAAAATAAAGTTAATTACAAAAAAAAAAAGACTGTATTGTACAGCCCAACTATCCTCACTGGTACAAGTGTTTAGTAATCCCACTAATCCTTATAATAAAAGTCACTGGACACCCATTTGTGGAATCATTGAAAGCTGGGTGTAAGCCATGGTGGTGCACTTATATTAAACAATTAACAGCAATTAAACCTAGGAGAAAATTCCAACTAGATCATTTTCCATAAAGTCCCCCAAATTAAACTAAGCTAACCTAGCTATGAGTTGCTCATGGTTCCCCGGTCCGGTGGAATCTACCTCTGTGTGCAAGGTGTAGTAGCAGCAATGGGTCCTTCCTTTGTGTGGTTTGGCACCACATTCATTTACAGGCCTCTGAGGGATGTGCAAAATGGCTCTCAGCAGCTTCAGCTCGGCCTCTTCTTTCTCTGCATGCAGCAGACAATCTCTCCATCTGTACTCACAGGTGCAGCTTCAGTCCATGCAGCCTGACCATGCCAGACCAGTACACCATGTCCTGGAATCCAGTCCCTATGGGTAGTGGGGCAGCCAGTAACTGGCACTGATATTGGCTGGATGGTTCCTCACTAACTTATATTCTCTGTCACAGGATGTGCTGTAATGCAGCAAAAGTATCTCCTGATTCCTAAAGAGTGATCACAGGGTGCCTTATCCTTCAAACACCTCCATAATCTTTTACTTTAGGTCTTTCAAGTTTGTGCTGAACAAACAAAGCAAATGAATGAAGCATCTTGTATTCATGGTACAGTGGTATATTCACTGGATTTTGAAAGTGCTAGTGCTACAGTAGTGCTATGTAACATTCCCAAAAGACTACTCTTGTCAATGCACATAGTACCATGATCATTTGCCAACCCCCTCCCCAATTGAGCAACGGGTAACAGACTGTCAGCAGGAACTGTTAGTCATCAGTTTAGTAGTCCGCCCATGTCCATCTGCACTGTCCTTTATTTTAATTTGCCATCCCTGAAAGTGTAGTGGTCCATACTAGAATTCTACTGTATGTGTGCACCCAAACCCTGTCATGCAGATGCTGGCCAACTGAGGACGTGAGCAGAGGGGCTGTGCCAGTCATTGTTGTGGAAGCAGAGACAGTGGCATAATTACATAACAGAGAGTTGGGTGCTGACAGGGGTGTGGGTGGTGGGTACTAAGTGGGTGGGTCAGGAGGGAGGGAGGTACAGAGGTTGTATCAGTGCCAGTGTGTAGAGGGGAGCCACTAGACTGCCAGGGATGAGACTTTTGTTAAAGTTTAAATGGACAACGGGGGGTGGTGGGACCACTATACTACCATGGATAGGGAATTATAATAATGTACAACTTGCATGGACATCAGGGAGTGTGGAGATGAACTAGGCTGTCAGGGATGGGGAATTAAAATAATGTACAGTTTGGCTGAGTGTTAGGGAGATGCTGGGACAACTTGACTGCCAGGGACTAAAAGTACTTGTCAGGCAGCTATGTGGGATCAGGTGGGTGGGGGTCTTTGTGCATTCATGCACAGTGATATTGTACAGAGTTGTTAATGGCACATAAGCAATAATTATAATAACAAAGGTATACCTGTTTTATTTCCATGGAATCGACCCAAGATGACAAAATGGTTCTGACTGTTGAGGAGGAACAGAAGAAGTAGGGTTTTGTAAAGACTTTCTCTTATTTTAAATAGGAAGAAGGCTATGAGGCAGTGGCAGAGTCAGAATAGTGGAGTCGTAGCAGAGGAGCCCTTCGGTGGGGGGCTATGGCACTGGCTGCGCCATGCAGTTCAGTCCATTCCTGAATGGAAAAATGCTGACTAAGGAGGAAAGAGCAGGCTGAAAAGCTGAAAGCCAACAGGATGACTGAGCAACAACAGGGATCAGTGGGTATCAGAGGAGTGTGACAGACCAAAAGAGTGCTGTGATTCTTGTGATCCCAGAGAAATTAGAAAAGAGAGTGTGAAGCAAATTTGGATACTTCTAGATACTACTAGATACTTTATAAAGACAGGAGTGTTTGTGAGGACCAACAAAGAAACAAAAATCTCTTAAATTTGTAATGTGGTGAAACTTGAAGAATGAAAGGCTACACAGCTACATAACTATATAGAGTTATTTAATTATGGTCATAGCAAACAACATAAAACAACATAAAAGATTGAAAATCAAATTGGGGTGTATAAAACTAAAAAAAAGTGCTATGAGTTTTATTTATTTATTTTATTTTTGATGTTTATGTCTCTAGTGGTGCTTCAAACATCGCACTTCAGTTTATTAAACTTCCATTTCCAGATTTTCTTCAGGTTTACAGATCCTTTTCACTGGTCACTTTCAGATTCATAGAATCTGAGTGATCACTATGGTTATGAAACATTTTTGTAGTCTTTCCTTTGTTGCTAACAGTATGTAAACAACTGCTCTATTAAGTCTTACATTCAGCGTTGTACCAATATGTCTGAGTGCATAGCTGTGGTGCTTTTTAATACTGTATTTTTATGTTATCATTTATTTAGTTTATGTTTCTCTTATACGCTTAACAACCTTACAAAATGTAATCATTTTTACTGCATTTTCAAATATTTCGCACCACAGCGGTCACTTGACCACTCCTCATAGCATGCATGCACTAGCATCCTTTAGTTATTATCACCATTGCATGGTGGAGACTCCAGCTGCATGACCCTGAGTTCTCACTTAGAACCATCGGATGCTTTCCAAAGCAGGAGGCAGCTAACACTTTTTCCAACAGTTTCCTCTGAGATTTTGTGAGCCTTTATGAGCCTTCCATTTTTCTCTTCCAGGAAATGTAAGCTTCCAGCTATCATTTCCAGCGTAGCTTAGCTATAAACATGGATTCAATTTACAAAAAACACTTTATAAGATTTTTAGGCTGTTAGCAAGGAATGTTTATTTTTAACCTAATTTTAAACCATATCTTAACTGTTTGTTACTTTTTTATACACTATTGCTTATTACCAAATGCAGCATTTGAAACAAAATATTATTGATTGCTGTACAATATTTGTTATACAACATTAACAACATTTATAATTACACATCTGGAATGAGCAGCGCAGTGTTTTGAAGGTTTTTTTGGGGTCATCACCCAAAAGACCTAAATATTTGAGATAGATGCACGCTACAGTTTAAGCTATCATGAAGACTTAGACTTGTTTTTCTTTTTGGTGTAGAAATATGGTTGTCACGCGGGCCCAGATGATGGAGAAAATGGCTGTTATTACAAGCAATGCGATGGAAATTCCTCGTGACAACAGTCCTTCAGATGGTGCCATAGGGAAGGAAGAAAACTCTAAAAAGGCCCAGCAGAATAGTCCCAAAATATCTTTAAAACCACAAAAAAAGAATAAAAAGAGTTCGTTAGATAGTACTTCTCAACTGAAAATTACTAAGCGTCTGATTAATAATGCAAAGAAAAATCTTAATGAGCTCCAATTAAAAAATTACTCAGGTCTCTGCCAAAGTAAAGTGGATTTTAAACAATTAACTTCTACCCAAAAAAGTCTTCTAGTGACTAACCCCTTGAACCAGAATGTGAACTTAACATAGAAACACAGGAGCATAGAAGTTGATGGAGATAAGGACAGCAAGGCCCATCCAGTCTGCCCATTTTTTCCACCTTATGAATGTGTCGAGGCCTTTACTCTGTCAATGACCTATCTATTCATATCAACTTTATTGCTCCCTTATGCCTATCTCATGCCTGTTTGAAGCCCTGCATGGCATTCATATCCACCACTTCCTGAGATAGGCAGTTCCATGCATCATACACCCTTTCTGTTAAAACAGTTTCCTCACATTACCCCTTAGTCAGCCACCCTCTAATCTCATGCTGTGTCCTCTTTATCTTGCTATTTTTCTATATTGAAATGTTAGACTTTCACCTTGTTAATGCCCTTAAGATGTCTGAATGTTTCTATCATATCACCTCTCTCCCTCCTTTCTTCTAGGGTATACATATAGAGCTCCATTAATCTGTCCTCATATGTTTTCTGATGCAGTCCCTGCACCATTTTAGTTGCCCTTCTCTGGACTGCCTCCATTTTATTAATGTCCTTGTGCAGGTGTGGCCTCCAGTACTGCATGCAGTACCAAATGGGGCCTAACTAGTATCTTGTAAAGAGGATTATTACCTCCCTCTTATGACTTGTGATGCCCCTATTAATGCACCCTAACATCCCCTAGCCTTACTTACTGCTTTAGAGGACTGCTTGGATGATTTCAGGTCATCTGTGATGATGATGCCCAAGTCTCTTTCTTCCTTGTGCTGCCAGCAACTCCTCCCAACCTATAGGTAGCTTCAGGTTTCTTCTCCATATGTGCATGATCTTGCACTTCTTTGCGTTAAACCCCAGTTGTCACTCTTCCGTCCATTTTGCCAGTTTATCCAGATCTCTTCTCATTCTTCCCTCCCCAATCTGGATCATCTACTGCATTGCAGATCTTGGTGTCACCTGCAAACAGACAGACCTTACCCTCCAGTCCAACTGCAATGTCACTGATGAAGATATTAAAGAGGACTGGCCCCAGGACTGATCCCTGAGGTACCCCACTTGTGACTTGCATCTCTTCTGACTGTATACTATTTACCACCATTCTCTGTTTTCTTCCCATAACCAGTTTTCCACCAAGCTGATCAACCTCTGACCCACCCTGAGCCTACCCAGCTTATTAATCAATCTTCTATGTGGAACAGTACTGAAAGCTTTGCTGAAGTCAAGGTAGGTGACAACAGCTGCATCCCCTTGGTCCACCACTCTGGTTACCCAGTCAAAGAAATCTATGAGATTAGTCTGACAGGACCTTCCTTTTGTAAACCCATGCTGTCTTGGATCCTATGCTACTATGGACTCCAGGTGTTGCACTATCCTTTCCTTATGGAGTGCCTCCATAATCTTGCCCACTACTGAGGTAAGACTGACTGGTCTGTAGTTCCCTGCCTCCTCCCTGCTGCCACTCTTGTGGAGCGGGATCACATGAGCCCTCCTCCAGTCTTCTAAGACCTCTCCTGTGCTCAGAAACTCACTAAACAGTTCTGATAATGGATCTGCTAGTTCCACCTTAGGTCCTTTAGTACCCTGGGATCTATGCCATCCAGTCCTATTGCCTTGTCCACCCTAAGCTTAGTGAGCTCTTGTAGGACCTTTCTTTTGTGAAGAGACTTGTGCACACCTCCTTCCCCGTGTCCATGGTGCTGAGCTGTGGGCCCTACCCTACCTTCTCCACAGTAAATACTGAGCAGAAGTGTCTATTTAGGATAGATGCTTTTCCTTGGTCCTCCTCCACACAATCCCCCTTAACCCTTTGATCTTAGCAATATCCTCTCTGGACTTTCTCCTTTCACTAATATATCTATAGAAAGTCTTGTCCCCTCGTTTTACTGTTTGTGTTAGTGTTTCCTCAGTTTGGGCCTTTGCCTGCCTTACTGCCTTCCCTGCTTCCTTTAGGGAAGTTTGGTATGCCTCCTTATCTTCATCCTGCTGCATTCCCTTATATTTCCTGAAGGCCAATCTTTTGGCTCTGATCTTTTCTGCTGCTGTTTGTGAGAACCACAGTGGTTTCCTCCTTCTTTTGCTCTTGCTTTTCTCCCTAACACAATGGATGTTGCTCCAAGTATTGCATCCTTAATGCTTGCCCACTTTGCCTGTACTCCTTCACCTGTATTCCTTCTTGCCAGGGCTTGCTTAACTCTGTTGGCCATCTTATCAAAGTCAGCTCTTCTGAAGTCCATTATTTTGCCTTGGAATGGGATGATTTAGTTCTAGTAGCCAAATTGAACCATATCATGTGATGGTCACTGGCCTCCAGGTGACCTTCTACCTGGAGATCTGTGATCCTTTCCCTGTTAGTCAGTACTAGATAAAGGATAGCCCTGTCTGTTTTGTGGGTTGTTGTACCAGTTGTTTAGAGGCCCTTCCCCTGCAGGAATCCACTATGTGTCTAGTTCTAGTGGATGTCCCTGCTGGTATTGACTAATCTGTATCTGACATGTTGAAGTCTCCCATTATCAGAACCTCTCCTTTAGCTCTCTCATGTTTATCTTCTAACAGTAATGTGTCTATGTCCTCCCCCTGGTCTGGAGGCCTGTAGACAACCCCAGCTCATATGGCTGTCCCATTTCCTGTTTCCAGGGTGACCCACAGTTCTTCTGGCTCCTTATGTGTATTCTGAGTTTCTGTAGCTTTGATATTTTCATTGACATAAAGGCCACCCCCCCCCCTTTTTTGCTCCTCAGTTTCTTCTGAACAGTACATAGCCAGGTACTGAATTCTCCCAAGTGTGATTACTGGTGAACCATGTCTCGCTAATGACTACTATGTCAAGTTTAGCCTCTTGTCATTGTTGCCTCTAGGTCTGGGATCTTGTTTCTCAGACTGCATATCTTGATAGGCTACCCAATTTGCTACTGAAGTCTCCAGTTTTGGCTCTGAGGTCAGTAGCATTGGAATCAAGCCAAGTAATAACTCCTATGATAAAAAAAAACTTTTGGTTAACAGTTTTTTGCAGCTCCCGGGCTCATCCTTCACTCAGGCAGGTGAGGTAGGGAAAATGGAAGTACCTGAGAGTAAATCCCCTAAATCTATTATGGCTGAAATTATTTCAGCTCTCCAGAATACTATCATTGGGTTGAAAAAGTTGGATAAGTCTAGATCAGTACAGACAGATGTAGGAAGTGTTTATAATTCTTAGTCTGGATCATATTCTTGCACTAACAGTAAAAGCCTTTAGTGTATGGTAGAACATTATTGCTGGCTAAATTCAGTAGAAAGTCAACCTTGTTGTACCATCAATGTGACATAAACTTGCTGTTGTACCATCTTGAGTATGTCACATGAATGGTACAAGTACAACAACATGGAACCTGCTTGCACATGCACATAAATAAAGCCCACACTTCAAGAAATAGCTGTGGTGGTTAGACATGGACCCAAAAGTGAGGAGTGACCAGTAACATAAGGAAATTATGGTCATATCCTTATGAACCTTTCCCAACTAAACAACAGGCATGTTTAAATGTATTTAAAAAAGCAAACTGTAGTCTGTGAGATCGAGGGACTGGGACCGAGTGTGACTCATTCTTTGGTGGGGGAGGGGTAAAGCTGAAAAATGCATTTTTTTTTTTACTTGGAGACAACAAACATAAACCTGCATGAAGTGAATTCAAGTTGTACTGTGCCTATACACTATATAAGACAATAGATGGGCATCAGTTAACAACAACAACAACAACACTGAATTCACTTCTTGAGGTTGCCACAATAACAGTAATCCTCTTGAGCTTTGCTCTCGAAGTTTACTAGGTTGTCATGGCAAGCTCTCGAATTGAATACTGCATTGTTGCTGTTAACTGATGCCCATCCATTATCCTCTATAGTTGTCTCTAAAGAAGCCTTGTTATCTGAAGACAAAATTGATCTCTTCCCCATTTTCCCTTCCTATTTGAGTGAAGATATTATTGATTTAATGAGTAATCCCTATGTTGCTAATTTCCATATTAATGGAGCAATTTGCTATTATCCATAGCAAACTTGAGACAATAAGGAAGGACTTAGCCATTAATCGAGCTAGAATCGATGACATAATGAGAGCATTCCATCAGCTTCATCCAACAGGAGAATCATCTTTGGTGGATACAGTTGAGGGCCAGAAATGGTTCCAGATCTTGTCACAAGACTGGATTTTAGCTCCATTGTCTTCCCTAATCTAAGCTTTTTAAGAGAGCCACCACAAAAGAAATGAGTAACCAAAAAAGAGAGTCACCAAAAAAGAAACAAACAACCAAAAAAAATCTAAAAAGGGGGGGAGGTAGTCCCCAGGTGGACTCAGTTGGTCCCCCTCAGGAACCACGTCAGTGGGGAATGGTACTGGATCTTTTAATCCCAATACTGTCTCAGAGGTAAACCAATTTGTGTACTGGTCGAGGCAGAGCCATGCAAAGATTCTGTACTGCCCTCTCCTAAGAAAAATGGTTCTTTGGCTTCAAAGCTTCAGGCCACTTGTGCCGGCATTATTGCAATCAAAGAAGACTATGAGCTTTTTGATGGGGAAGGTTGGTGAAGCAGGTCAGTTAGACCAAGATTTAAGAGAGGCCTTTTCTAGTAACCCTACCTTAAAAATGATGGAATGTCTTATTGTTAATAAGATCTTAATACAGGAGGCAGGTGAGTAGAATAAGAAGCAGATGCTATCCAGTGTGATTCCTAACAAAAGACAGTTTCTTTGCTGCCAGACTTTCATGCCTGGTATCCTGAGGTTATATGGTCTCAGTGTGAAGGAATCTGAGAGAGATGAAACCTTGTTAGATCTTGTTGTTTCCTTCCTTAGGTCCAAGATGGAAGTCCAGATTGAGGTGGATGATATTGTGCAAATTTATCACTTTAGGGATGAGTTTGAATTGGATTGGATTCAGATTTGTGTAAATCATAGTATAGCAAATTATCTGTGAAATAATGGTCAACTGCTTCAAAACCTTGACATAATTTAACATATGTTAACAGGAAGAAAACATCCAGTTTTGTTAGCTCAGCCACACAGGATAGTGGACCTTTTCCCCTTAGTATATTTGGTCTGAAGAAACCTCAAGGAGAAATGGATGCTAAACGAACTAAATTAATTTGTTTGTTTCTGTTTTTCAAACTATCTCCAGATTCCACTGGGATTCAGGGGAATAACAAAAGCTAAGAGAAGGGAGGATCATGATGGTGGTGCCCAGGTTGATGTGCTTTTTAAATCTAGGTTAATTGCAGAGAAAGTTTTGGAGAAATGTAATATTCTTGATAGCTTAGGTACAGTATATATGTAGTGAGGAGCTTTATTTGTGATACCCAGGCTGTTCCTCAGCACCAGGTTAATCTGGAATGGGATCCTGCCCCTTTTTCTGGTGCCACCTTCTAATAGATTTCAAGTACATGCAAGGCACCAATGACTCATAGCTAAATCCTCTAATTTACCTTTTATAAACATTTCTTACAGTTCTACATTGGCTACAACTTTGAACCATTTACTCTCCTAGAATATTGCAGGTCTTGGCTCTAAATGGGTAGATCAAGAATGGATAGGATTTATCTCAGCCTATGCGATAGTATGCTTCTAGGAGACCTGGCACCTGCAAGAGTATGAGACTCATATTATCAATTTTGAACTTTTTCATGCTCCCCACAAACAAAGATCATAAGCTAAGTAGGGCATCAGAAGAACTGGCATGCTATATTAAGACTGACAAGCAGATTTCTGCTCATCTTGTTAACACTATGGACATCTGTATAGCTCTCCATGTCATGGTATCTAATTTTGATTTTCTGCTTGAATTTATATATTCCACCTCCCTCTTCCAAGTTTGCTATCCATTATCCCAGAGATGTCCTGGGGAGCCTTTTAGAAGAATTATAGCAGAGGTTTTGTATAACCTCATTTTGGTTGTGGGAGATTGCAATGCTAGGATAGGGACGTTTGATAGCCTGTTGCATAATTCAACTGTAGGGTCTCTAAGTAATATGTAATATAATATATGTAATATACAGACTCTGCCAAATAGGAAAGCTAGGATACTAAGATAAACTATGTAGGTGTAAGTTTCATTAAGTTTATGCAGGAATATATTTTTACCTGCTCAACAGTAGATTGCCTGGTGATTAGGAAGGACAGTTGACTTATGTTTCTCCATTGGGGTCATCTACCATTAATTTTGTTATCTGGGATGGTCCCACTGAGTCTTGGTCTTATCTTAAATTGATCAATAGAAATGAAAGTGACCATCTACCATTGGATATTGGATGTGTAGAAACCTCTTCCTCTACTATACCACTTTCATCAGAGATCTGTCTAGGGTACAGGGCTTCAAAATAAAATCAGAAATAGAAAAGAATCAGTTGGATGAATGAAATTTCATCTGTTATTTACTACATGTCATTTGTATTTTTAGATTCACTGTTGCAATTTAATTGTGATTTATTCACATTCATAGAACTCTATAGATCCTTGGAATCACTGTATTCTGATATCCATACTTTACTGTACCTTGTTCACGGGGCAGTACTAGAGCTAGGAAAGGATGGTTTGATCAGGCCTGCAGAGGGGAAAAGCTAACATATTAGCGCAGGTGAAGGTTACCAAGTTACAGCCCTCTAGAGCTAATTGCAGACTTTTAAACAGAGAAAGGAAATTATATAAAAATGTTGTCCATGGGAGTGACCCAGGATTCATTACATAAAGCAGAGCAGACACATACAGTGCATAACACAGAGTACAGGAATTACAGTGTAAAAATACAGTCATAACAGAATATGGTTGTTAGGTACAGTACAATAGCACAAATTATATAGAGTAAACAGAGACTTTAGGGCACTGGATTTTAGCAACCAGACCACAGGGTTAAGTGGGTATTATAGAAAACAGTGGGAGTTGATGTATGTTATTATTAGTAAAAGTGACATAAGAGCCTTTTGACTTCTAGTCGCTAAGTGAACTGCTAATTTGGCAAATTTGGTAGATTCATATATTTCAGTAGATGCTTGGGTAGTACATTTTACTTCACTGTTCTATGATCCGCTATTACAGTATGCTTCTTATACCCTTATCTTTTGTCCAATAGCTCCTTTCACTATACACAAAATTATCTTTGCAATCTCTTCTTTAAAATGCAAGACAGCCCCTTGGCTGGATTTAATTCTAGCTGAGGTTTACTTGCAAACATATTTAATCTGGGCAGACTTTTTCTTCTTTTTTAATAAACATATAAAAGAAGTTTTCCTGTGCTGTTAGTGGGGTGCAGAAAGTATTCATATTTAAAAAAGTAATAAGTCAGATCTCAAATGCATCATCCAATCACTCTGTTGGACATCTCGGGGAAAATATTTTCTAGAATCATTCTTACCTGCTTACATGAACAACTCATTATGCTTGACAGACTTTCTCCTTTACAGTTTGATTTTAGGAATACTGTTCCACTATAAATACTTGTTTTATTCTAAGACATCTTTGGAAAAAGATTGTATGATTCATGGCTAGACATTGTATGTGTCTTTTATTGATTTTCTCCAGCTTTTGATTCAATTTCATGAAGTAAACTGTGGCAGATTGTGTTGAATAAAGGCACTGATTACTCCCTGACATTGGTCATTTTTAAGTTATAGAGTGAGACTTGGGCTAGGGTGAGATTAGGTCCCGAATGATAAAGGGGTGCATCACGACTGTCTCCAGGCTCCCATTCTTTTCAATATATATATGGACAATCTTCTTAATGCTCTCAGGCAGGTGTCCTCTAATTCACCTAAAATTGGAGCCCTGAAGGTACCAGCATTGGCATATGATGATGATTTACTCCTTCTCTCCCTGTCACAATCTGGTCTGCAAAAGAAACTAGACTGTTTAGCCAGGGAATCACAAAAATTATCTCTGACAAGTAATAGTGATACAAGTCAGGTGACAATTTTTAGTGAGGGGAATCTATCCACATTAGGGAAATGGAAACGGGGAATGTACACATACTGTAAATACTCCGAATAGATATGTTTATTTAGATTTAACTATTTCTTCTAAAGGGTGGCTCATGGTGCTGTCATATAATTCTGTCCTTCTCTGTATATATTAAATCTGTATGCATATTGTGTTTTGTGTGCAACTGTTTCTTTATATTGTAACTCCTCTTTCCCCTCTCCCTTCCTGGGTCACACCTAGAAATGAGCCTTGGTTCGATGTGCCTTTCCAGGATACCAACCTTTAAATAAATACATACATAAATAAATAGTATGAGTACCAAGACTAAAATTTAAAAAAACTGTTTTGGGTCTAAAAAGAATTAATTATAGATACAGTGGAAATAGTATTAGACCATTGGTCCATGCTATTTCTTCAAAACTAAGCCCACACGCTTTCTCTGTTGTGGAAATTTAGGTACCACATATGATCTCAGAATTGGAGAACATTTCGATTCAGCTCTTTAAGTCCTCTTTGGGTTTAAATAAGTCTATTCCTATGCCTTGTATTGGGGCTGAACTTAGTCTAGAAAGTTATAAAGCCTTAGCTGATTCTCTAGTCTTGAATTATTGGATTAAATGTACAAGAACCCCTCCTAGTAGCTTCTTACATACTTGTCTTAAAGAGAGAGAAAAGAGGAGGCTGTTAGGTTGCAGAAGGTCACCATGGTTATCATATGTGTACCTTCTAATGAAAGACTATTAACTTACTTATCTCCACAATTATTCTCAAAAGGATATTTCTGTTAGTCTGAGGTATAAGAAATATATAAAGAATAAAATTAGAACCCATAACCAAGGTGTGGACTTGGACATTATTTCAAGGTCCAGGTTCTCACCTTTGTATGCCTCAAATGAGGTGTAGTTTGGTTATAGATTTTGTCTTGACCACATTCTGGATCCTGAAGAAAGAATCGCTTACATGTGCTATAAGTTTGAGATCTTTCCTAGTAATATACTTTCGCAAGATTTGTTAATATCCCCAATGCTTCTGGGGCTTCCTGTTCATGCTCTGTAGGAGGCATAGAGAATCTATATCATGTTTTACTGAAATACTCTTGGTATGAAAAATTATGTTTTACATGGCTATATACTGTAGTATTTGGACCGAATTAAGCTATATTCCAGATCATCCTTTGAATTTCCTTTTATATTGAATGACACTATTATTATAAATAAATTTGTGGAATATTTTTATATTATTAAAAGGTTAGGAAGGGCAAACCTTTTAGTTATCAGGATAAAGCTTTCCGACATTGCAGGATTACTATTTTTATATATTGTTTTTCTATTTTGTCCCTGTCTATTTATTTATATGGAACTCTTGGATATACTGTATGTATTTTATTTATCTACAAATTTTATTGGTATTGGTTTGACATGTATAGGTGAATTTTTATATTTGTACTTTTTCAAGCTGTAATGGCATGTGCTGATCAATAAAGTTTTCAACTGACAATAATAACAAAAACAGTAAATGCAATTTGATCAAGACACGTAATGATCATGGAGTGTTAAAGCTAGTCTGAACAAATGGGTTATTAGTTTGCTTTTTAATAGTTCTGGATCATTGCAGGCCTGAATTTCTAGTGGTTGCCCCTTCCAAAGATGTGGGCTGCAAGACCAAAAAGTCAGGATCGTCAATGGTAGCCAGGCTGATGGTTGGGTTACTGTAGAGATATGGATTAGAAGGACGAAGTTGACAGGATGGATGATGGTGATGAAGCAGTTCTGATAGTTATGAAAGAGCAAGCCCATTTTGGCATTTGAATATGAGCAAAAGTGTTTACACTCAATTCTGTGTTCAACTAGAAGCCAGTGAAATTTGGCAAGGAATGAAGAAATGTGATCAAACTTCCAAGAGCCAGAGAGGACTTGAGCTTCAGCATTTTGGACCAGCTGAAGATGATGCAATGTTCATGCTTGGAAACCAGATACAAGGGAGTTACAGTAGTCCAATCAGTAGAAGATAAAACAATGGACCAAGGTAGCAGGACATGCAAATGGACCCTTTGCATCTTTTGTGAATGTGGCACCCAGGAGTAAAACATTATCTCGTTTGGAATATGTTCACTCCATTTGCTCCTGGGAGTCCATTTTTAGCAGGGGACTGTATTACCACAGCATATTGTCACTGTACACAGTGCTAACACAGCCCCATATCCAGACAGGCAGCACACACCAGACAGGGCATGTTTGCTGCCTGTCTGAATATGGAAGGCTCTGCACTATGTCACATGATTGCAGATTGCATAGGGATCCATGACAGGAGTCTGACAGAAATTCTGTTGAATGCCCCATCAGTGACACCGGCAGGTCGACCGCATTCTGCAGTTGGCTGCCAGTTCACTATTGCTGTCTTTGTTTTCTTTGGGGTGCTTTGCACCTTGAACCCCATGCTGGGGCTGTGCCCCCACCTCACCACTTAAGGATTCTCAACTCCAGTCAGAGCTGATTGGGGTGCAGGACCCCTGACAGACAGTGCCAGGTACCAGCAGGTCTCCCACCATGGCTAGGCACTGTAGTCACTGTGGGGGACCTCGCTGGTGAAATGTTGTTGTGAGGGGGGTAAACAATTGCATAGCACACGCAGCCAACCTTTTTATCTGGCTCAATGTCCACAAAATTGGACACATACCCCCCATTTAGCAGGTACTGTGCTAACCATTCAAATAGGGGGACCAGAATGTTGAAAGAATATCTAACACCAACAAATATGAGTGCTTTGAGCTAAATGTCAAGGGTGAAGATATGGGTTAGCAAGAATCTGGAGCTAGCTGCTGGTTAAATTTAGGGGCCACAAAGTAAAAGGATACTGGTTCATTTCCTTGTTAACAACTAAACTGAGTATATTCCAAACTACCTACCATCTGTTTTCTGCTACCCCTACTGATCACCCTCTGGTGAAAGTTAACATGGAACCGGGGATCATGTCCCAAGACCATCATTCCAATGGCCCTGTGTTTTTTCCATTCAATTTTTCATGCCATTCCACCACCCCAGTACCATGCCAAAGCTGCCAGTCAGCCAACATTTGCACAGGGCTCTGTTTTTTTTTTTTGTGAACTTTGTTTCTCTCCTGGTCACCAGCTACTGGGGCATCTCTCAGGCAGAGACCCACTCGATCTCACCTCCACCACCTGCCTAAACCCCTTCCCCAACCAAGGAATCGGATGCTGTGACCTCTCTCCCTGTCGGCTCATACTGGAGGAGGCGGGACCATGAAGAGTCAAGTCAGAGTCAGTGCAGGCATTGGGCATGTGGGTTTGGCCCTGAGACCCACTGTCACCTTGTAGATGGATTTTTGTCCGTTGTTTCTGGTTCCCCAATGCAGGATGTGCAGTGCCATCCAGTGCATGATGTGCGTATTCCTGTCCATGCCTGCAGGACAGCCACCTGATGTCTTCCCCCCTTTTTGAGTTCCCTACTTTGGTGCACCCAGTCTCCACTGGGTGCAACTAGCATCGTGGGATGTGGTCCCCCTCCCTCCCTCCCTCCTAGGAGAGAAGAGCAGTCCATCAGATGCTCAGTCCTCTCTTCCCTGACTGACCTCCAGCTCCCCAGACTTATTCCTGAATCCAGGTCACCGGCATGGTGCGAGGTAAGGCCAATGCCTCAGCCCTAAGTACCACCAGGCCAGTTTTTACAGAGGGGTCTGTGTGTATGGGGAGGAGAAAGCTCCCTGATCCACAACAGGGATTACTGTAACAGCTGAACTCAGCATCATCCTACCCCAGATGAGCATGATGTCACATGGCAGCACTGCCCCTACCCCCATTGGCCATCTGACCAGCTTCCATGCACACTCCCAAATCTGGGTCACTGGCATGGCAATGCATGGGGCTATTGCATGACCCAAAATTATTTTTTCTAATTGTGACATCTTTTAATTTTACAATTGTAATGACTTTTGGCAATGGGTATTGCACTACTGAATGAGGCACTAGAAAATGTATATCAAATACAGACCTGATGTCCCATTGGCAACAAAATATTGCTGTGCAGACAACCTGAGTTGAGCAGTGAGTTTGGGAAGGCACATTAGGAGGCAGTCACGACTACATCAGTGTCACTTGGCACTGCGTTGCAGTCAAATAAAGTGGCTTAAGGGTGGGCATTGGGCTCCAATACAGCAGCAACCCTTTCAGTGTGCCAAAGGAGTTTGCTCCCTTCATGGGATATTGCTGCATGCAGCCAAGCCAACCAGTAGGATCCTGCCTGATGGGTGGGCCAGAGAGAAAACATGGGAGAAAGCCCAAACACTGCCTCCATGACATCCTGGGTCCCACAGCCTCATAAATTTCCAGCGAGCCACCAATTGACCCAAGTCCTGCTAGGACTACCTTTGGGTACAAGTTAGTCCTCCCCCAGAGTCCCTGCCACAGAGGTGGCAAAGCCATGGATGTAATCAGTTTTGCTGGGGGACCCAAGAAGGAACAGTGTACCATGGCCTGAGCAGCATATATTCCTGGGCCTGGGTATTTTCCTGTGATAATGGTGGCTGGAGCAGGAAACAGCTCTGTGGAAAAAATCAGAAAAGATATCTCATCCCAATTGATGGGTGAACTTAAAATTATAAATGATTTATGCAGTTACTGACTCTGTTCTTTGTTGTTGTTGTTGTAGTACTGTTTTAAAGTATACAGTTCTGTATTACAAAAAAAAAACTTAGCAGAGAAGGTAATTGTGAGCATGATTGACCCCTGCTTGAAACTAGTCCTTTTGCTGGCCGTATTCTGAACATGTAGTGTCAGAGTACACGGGGTCAGAACATGATTAGCAAATTAGTAAACATAGCCAGTCATGACTGTGTGATGGCAGGCTATGGATTGGCAATGAAGACAGTACTAAGTAGGGGGTGTGTGGAAGGTATTCCAGCAATTTGGCAGTCCAGGTCTCCATTAGGACTGGTCTACCAGAACACCTGAAGACAGTTTTATTTGGATTCAATTCATCCCTCTGTGCCTCATACAAGATGGAGTCACATGTTCTCCACTTCCATAGAAGATAATCTGCCTGGAAGTTATGACTTGCCTCAGACAGCTGTCAGTGAGCACATAAAAAGGAAAGGTCTAATGCCTTTTCTTCTCCTTCAGACAATGATAAATGACTGGGCTTATAGCTCAGCTGTGCTGCACTAGCCTAGGTCTCCCTTTGCCATCTGTTCCAGGGTAACATCAAGGGTATGCTCCCAACTAAAAGGCAAAGAAGCAACACCTACAGGAGTCAAAATGAGCAGTTATTCAGTAGCCTGAGGCAGTGGCAGTTTTGCTGGTGCTGAATTTGCCACCATATGTCGAAGACTGCAAGCCAGCTGTCACCCCTTGTAACTGCTTTGTGTTAACCACACCTAGGTAAAATACAGAGAAATACTGCACCATGCTTACCGACAAAAGTGAATCTTACAGCCATTTCAGCAGCATTTGATGTCCTATATTTTCAACTCCCAACAGCTGAGACTGAGGAGCTGTAGATGTGGTCACGTCTGAGGGCAGAGAAGGACTGATTCTAGGATTGTAGGAAAGGGCCAGTGGCAGGAACATGATTTAAGAGAGAAAAACAAGTTAAAATGTTAACATTAGAAGAGAGAAAACAAGCATTTGTCAATGCCGAATGTTTGCTTGCTGGCATTGGCATTGGTAGTGTAGAAGTTACAGAGCTACATAATAGAAATGGCAGTGAAGTATTGAACTGAAGCCAACCCCACCACCACCCTACAGAGAGTGACAGGCATTGGGGTGTGCCTTTGGGTTGTCAGGCATAACGGCCATGCCATTTCACCACACCCTACCCTGCAGACACTGACAAGTGTCACGGTGTGCCTTGGGGTCTTTGGCCCTTATGCACACCCCATTCCATCAGGAAATATGGTGAGATGGGTGTGGTATAGGAGAATAGGGTCAACTTTGGGGCCGAAGAGTTCAAGGCATACCTCGATGCCTCTCACTGGCTGTAGGGTGTGGAATGGTATGAGCATTACAGGCAAGAATCCCAAGTCATACCCCTGATGCCTGTCATTCTGTACAGGGTGGGGCATTATGGTTGGAAACCCTAACACCTCAGGCATTCGATGATATTTTCACTCCAAATTTTCAACAAGTTTTTTTTTGTGACCCCCACCTCATGAACAGTGGCAATATGAGTTTGTTAGCTGAAGCTGCTTATGCACAGCGACTATTGCATTTAGCACCACAGGTGCAAAAACACATTCTGAACAGGATGTAAAAAATGACAGCTGTACTGTTCATGGGGAGGTGTAAAAAATGGCAATGTTGCAAATCTGCAGTAAAAATATTAAAAAAACTGGTGAAGTCACGAAATGCAGTATAGAAACTGTGCAACGACACCCATAATGTAAGTAGTTTGGGGATTTTTACAGCAGATTGTGAACACAGGCATTTTGGGACCTCCGATCATGAACAGTGTCACTGTGATTTTCTTTATCTGTCCTGAACAATGATTTCCCAAGTGACCATGCATCTCTGCTTTGAAAATGTGGAAAAACATTTCGCCATGTTGTGAAAAATGACAGCTGTACTGTTCATAAGGAAGTGTGGAAAATGCCACTGGTGAAAATCTGGACTGGAAATATTACAAAGACATGAACTTACAGGTGCATGGAAACTGTCAATGCTCACTTGTAACACAGTCAAATTAAAACTTCCTGTTGCTAGCCTTGCTTGTAGAGCAGAAAGCAGCTAACTAAAAGAAGCTACATTTTCTTGTTAATTCAAAACTTATATCTCAGCAGGAGTCAGTGTCTGTTAAGATTAAGTAGACAGATAACTTTATTAGAAGTAGAAGGGGTCTTATTTAGGTTAAAAAAAGAAAAGAAAGAAAGGCAGTGTGTGTTCTGTGCAGGGAAATGTACTGTATCAGGTGACTTTGCTAAACCAGTAGGAGGAAAGAGAGCTTACCTGGTGGTGTGATTTAGACACTATAAAAGCAGGTGAGTCAAATTACAACTTCCTGTTGCTAGCCTTGCTTGTAGAGCAGAAAGCAGCTAACTAAAAGAAGCTACATTTTCTTATTAATTCAAAACTTATATCTCAGCAGGAGTCAGTGACTGTTAAGATTAAGTAGACAGATAACTTTATTAGAAGTAGAAGGGGTCTTATTTAGGGTTAAAAGAAAGAAAAGAAAGAAAGTCAGTGTGTTCTGTGCAGGGAAGGGTACTGTATCAGCTGACTTTGCTAAACCAGTAGGAGGAAAGAGAGCTTACCTGGGGTGTGGTTTAGACACTATAAAAGCAGGTGAGTCAAATTACAACTTCCTGTTGCTAGCCTTTTTCTTACTAATTGCCTTCCATCCCACCCAAAGCCAGTTCTACTTTTATAGCCACTGGATCTGACTGTCAACAGGAACTTCCTGTTTGGCAGTAGGAAGGAAAGGATCATAGAGAAACATTGGTTTTGTCAACCCTGAAGTAGAAAAAGTAGCTCACTCCCCCCCCCCAGCTGCTGGTAGTTTGATATTGAGCAAGAAAGAAGGAGACTACTGAAGAAGATAGGAAGTTGCTGTCCCAGAACAGGAAGGGTGAGCAGTGTTCTGGGAGACATTCTGGAGGCTGCAATGCTGCCCTATTTGCAGGCACCTCTTTGGTCTGAGAGAGGAGGTTGCCCGTCTCCAGGCTGACCTGGCTAGGATTCATGAAACCTCCTCCCCCACCCAGGGACCACCAGGGCCAATGCCACTACCTCAGAGGTTGCCAAGAAAGAGGAGTGGCTGGACCAGGGTGGGCTCAAGGAGGGAGAGGGTGGTGGAACAGAGTTACATCCCTCCAGCTGTACCTCTTCACAATTCATTCGCTCTTCTGGTGGATAGTGGTTCCTCTATGGAGGCACCTGCAATGGAGACCAAGGAGGATGCTGGGAACCTTCACAAAGGAGACCCAAAGGAGGGTGGCATGGGACCCACAGGGAAGGAAACAACTACTGGTGGGGACTCAGTCACTGGGGGTAGAAATGGGGAGGATGGGAGAGGGAGGTGGTGCCTTCCTGGCACCATGGCTTGAGGGACAGGAAGCTAATCCTCAGGATCGTGGGAGGAGCTGCACGAGGGAGGGAGCTAGATGTCATTGTCTACCTGGGGACAAATGACCTGGCTAGGAATGGGATCAGAGCAGTGCAAGAGGAATTTGTAGAGTTGGGAAGGGGCCTTAGACAAGTAGCGCATAAGGTAACCTTCTCAGAGGTGCTGCCTGTCTATGGCAAGGGAGATGCTAGGGCACTTCTCACCAGGGAATTCAATGAGTGGTTGAAAAACTGGTATGGAACTCAGGGTTTTGGCTTCATTGGGGACTGGGGAGCCACCTGGAGGAATGCAGACCTATACTGGTGCGATGGTCTGCGTCTGTCCAGGGGGGAACCAGGATACTAGGTGAGAGGTTTAAATGCTTCATTGGCATGCATTTAAACTAACCAAGGGGGGAGGCACTGAAAAGGAGCTGGGAAATCTGAGCCTCCCCCCACAAAACATGGTGATTAGTGAGGTAAACACCAAGGTACAGAAGTTATTAGGGAGCAGAACAGATTTAAATGTAAAAAAAGGCAAAGTAAGTAAGGACAGAAATGGGGCTAAAAGGGGTAAGGCTATCAAAAAGTGGAGGGTGATGAGTACCAATGCCCATAGTCTGTGTAACAAGCTCCCTGAACTAGTGACCTTGATGGAAGAGGGTTGCTGGATAATGTGGCAGTCACAGAAACATGGTACACAGACAACCATGACTGGGATGGCAACATTTCAGGATACACAATTTACAGGAGGGACAGGGAGGGTAAAAGAGGAGGAGGAGTAGCTCTCTATGTAAAGGAAGGGATCAAAGCAACAGAACTAAATAGTAAACAGGGAGCAGATGAGGCACTTTGGGTCACCCTGGAGACAGGAAATGGCACCACAATCCGCATGGGGGTTGTATACAGACCCCCATCTCATCGGGAGGGAATGGACAAAGAAATGATAGAAGGCTTTCTTAGAATGGCAAAAAAAGGGGAGATATTGTTGATGGGGGAGCTGAATATGCCAGATGTTAACTGGAGCACCTTTGCTGCAGGCACATCCAAGAGCAGGGTCATTCTTGATGCCTTACAGGGGGCATGTCTCAGACAGCTAGTATTGGAACCGACTTGGGAGGGAGCAATCTTAGACCTGGTACTTTCAAATGGGGATGGAGAAAGAATCTCAGATTTAGAAGTGGGTAGCCATCTGGGGAACAAGTGACCACCAAACAGTGTGGTTCACTTTATAAACACAGCCATACAAAAGCAAGAGTACTAGACTTTAGGAGGGCTGACTTTGGGAAAATGAGAGAGCGCCTCAGAAAAACACTAGCAAACAGGCAAGAAGGAGGGTGGAGGAACAATGGGAGTAATCAAAACAGCCATCACAGAGGCAACAAGTCTATCACAATCTTTGGTGATTCAGATAAAACATGTCTCCGTTAATCTAATTTTCAAAACATACACATTGTTTCAGTTCTGGAACAGCACCACCTGTGTCCTCTCTGTCAAGATGACCCCACTGCCACTAGAGACATCTTCTCTGATTCAGATGCATACTACATTAACAAGAGGGGATACTGGTACTTCTTCTCATCAACATAAAGTCCACCAAAAGATGACCCTATTTCAGAGTCAAGTAGCACTTCACAATACCATCAAGTCCAGACAATAAAAAGAAAGGCATTTTAAGAAGCGAGCTTTAAAAACAATTTCTTCTCAGATGTCCATGAACAGAGAATATTCAGTAAAAGAAAAAAAGAGGTTCCCTCTTGTGCTCGATATTACATTCATGGCAGCTGATCAAATTGAAAGCAAGAAGCATTTCAAAGGAGAAAATACTTCATGCATCAAAAGTTACACAGCCATTGCTGAATCCAAAGAGAAGACAGACAGCAAAGGCTGGAAAGGAGCAAAACAAACTTAAAAAGTGCCACAAACAATAGGAACTGAAATATAAATTTTGTCAATTGATCTCCTTTGCTTTCATATGATCAAATTAAGGGTCTGGAAATAATTTGGCTAAAACTACTTGACAGAATGTAGGACATGCCAAAATATAGATCATGACTCTGATGACACCACCTCCACTGCCAAGAAAAATAAGAGCCCCAGAGATGGACAGTTCAAGCAGACACCTATACTTACAAGAAAACAAATAGTACTTGAGTTTAATATCAAGAGGAAAATCTTACACCATTAGGGGGCTCCCAGCCTACATGGAAAAGGCAGTAAAGTCATAGCTCTCCCAGTTCCTTCTCTACAAAAGAAGTTACTCCAGCGGAAATGAAATTCAAGATTACACTACAACACTAAATAAAACAGATCAGGACCTGAATATGTAAAGGAAGATTATCCAACATCACTGGGGCCCAGGATTCACGCTAGATCTATCAAATTTATGGCACCTCCTCCATTGCTGAAAAATAGAATCACGGTCGAGTCTGGTTCAATTTAAAGGGTTGCACCCTATATACCAATGAACAAACTACAAACCTGGACATAAAACAAACATACAAAACCAGCAGGGCTGCCAGAATCAACATAAATATTCACAAGCTATACTACCCTACCTATAACAAACATTTTCTCAATTAATATCCACATTGTTCCCAACAATGCTATGTTAAGTGCTAAACAAATGTCTGACCTTAGCTCCATATGAAACAAAGATTATACACCATCAGTGAGGAACTCCGCTTAAAAAGCAGTTGATGGGATTCCTCTGCCTCCCACTGCAGCAAAAGTTCAACAATTAAACATAATTCAGGATGTTGCTGTTCATAACTACATCCTAATAACCACTTTGGAAATAATTTGATAAAAGTTATAAACACAGATGGGATACCAAAATCATTGCAGGTCAATAAATGTTTGTATACCTCTGCTTCTGAACAGAAATATCTGCAGAGTACCACAAAGGCAAAGCCAACAGTTACTGGCGAAATGAATCAGAAAACGAACCAGCTTCAAAAACAATGGAAGAAAAGAGTGAATCTGCTGAATACTATATCCAAACCATCCATTATAATGCACAAGGATGTCAGTCATCAATACCAGTTGGGACTTCTAAAAACAGAAAAATAAAATAAATCTGTGAACCAACCCTGATGATGAAACACACAGTAGTAAGCAGGAATGAGCATGAAACAAATGGAAAGAGTGAAAGCAGTCTTGAGATGCACATTACAAAAAATCTTAAAATAAATTGTGCTTTACTGCCCTTGTGCAAAAATCAATCAGTTTCACTTATAAAACAGAAAAACATGCAAACTTATCAAACCTGGATATGGGCAAAAAGTGTTCAGTGGCAACATATACAGACATGCTAGATAATGATGTAGACAAACTATAATGCATTTTAAAAAAGGAGGTAATTGAAGCAGAATGGGGTCTTCCTCTCTTTGTTCAACTCAATGAAAAATGCATTCAAGGCATTACCATTCCACCTCAATTAAAAACACCTACCATTGAAACTAAAAATACATCACTTTCATAACAAAAACCAGGCAGACTCTAGAATTCCACTAGCAGAAAATGTTTGGAACAGCAGTGGGGATTGCATACAATCCAAAATCATCAAAGTGTTTATACCACCCACCTGGACAACCCAAGAAGATATTTTCTGAATATAAGATTGTAACAGCCATATTTCCATTTGTCTCAAAATCAAAAAAGATTAGAAAGGAATATAAGTAAAAAAAGTATCAACAGTAGCAGGGACTGCCAAAACATTCAGATTTCGATCAATTAATTCCAACCACCCTCTATTTTTCAGATTTGATCCAGAACATACCAGGAAAAAAAAAAGTACTTGGTAGGAAGCCAAGAAGAGATGTACTACTTTGACAAAACAACATGAAAGAATGGCAAAAGTGCTTGAGAAAAACCTAAGGAAAAATATTGTAGTTCAGGTCTAGACCAGTCAATGCATATACTAAATATTAGAGCAAATGTAAAAAGTCCAATTTCATATTGCAGAAAATCTATTGAAATTAAAATGAATTCCTTCCAAAGCTTGTTAACAGTCTCATGAAACTAGTTATCCTCCAACCAAAAAAAAAATTAATTACAAAAAAGCAACAGGGTCAGAAGTTACAACCCAGATTATCCTCATTTTGGAACAAGCTGTTATAAAAATATTTAAAGTTGAACCTCAGACATAACATCGACACACATATGTGGATTGCAACCCTCTATACAGAGTCATGAAAATGATGATTCCAAAAACACCACCTCTAATAATCAAAGGCAATGGGCCATGACTGCATTTGAAGAAAAAAATCCTTTGTCTTACAAAACATCAGGAGAATAAGAATGGAACATCAAGGAAAAAGCACAACACAGCTCACGTTTGCCATTGTTGATATGAAAGTCAGTGGATAGACGCATCACCAGCTCAAAGCTAGTTCAGTCAAACTCTGCCCAAAGCCACCAACTGATTGTGTCACAGGGTTGTCACTTGTAAGTGAGAAACAAAAAGATTTGAGTTTCACAAGAAAATCATGTACAAACTGGGCTTACCAAAATTCAGCAATCTTTGAAAAACTTTATACCACCTGCCCCACCCATCAAAGAACTTGTTTCAGGTCAGATACAAAACAGAGAAAGAAACAGTATCATCTCAGTCAGGAAGAGACCTAACTTGCCTTTTCAAAGGTAAGATATTCATCAAAAGCAGGCCCCATGGTGTACCAGTACATAACAATGGCACTATGGTGCTACAATCTATTTGATTGGATTAAACCTGAAACAAAAGATAACTTATTCATGCATATAGCAAAGAAATATACAAATACAAATGGAATTTTTTCCACAGATGTACAACAGTCCTATAAAACTATCCCAGACAAGAAACCTTGCCCAAATTAATTGTTCTTGGAAAAGAAGCCAAAAGTCTAGAGCCACATTATACCATGGAACTAGATACTGTACAAGATTAAACTGAACATTAAACAAAAACATATGGACATCTTTGGGGTCCACCAACACAGAAGGGTCATTACAAATAAGATTGCTAAAACCCAATTTCTCCACCAATCAAAGGGAGTGGAGCTGTGATTGAATTTAGAGTTGAAACATTTAACAATCAGTCAGGGAGAACTTAGAATAGCACCTGAAAAGAAAGGCTACAGCATAATTGAGGTTTGACATTGCTGTACAAAAGTCAATGGCAGCATTCATCCCAGTACAAAAATTAATCGCTCTAGAAAACCAGAAGCCACAAATAAAAGTTGTTGTTTAAGTAATCTAACATTTATCAGTACAGATGTGCAGAAAAATTGGATTCAAATATCAGAAAAAAATTCTAAATAACAAATTCAGCTTCTAGACTTGTTCAGAATTCATTAAGGGAACTGATTCTTTCTTTAATAGAAATGCTACTCAATCAAACTCGAGAATCTTACTTCAGTAACATCTGTAAAGGTAAATGCAAAACAAACAACTGCTGAGATTACAGTTTTATAAACAATGAGCAAAAAACAAGCTGACCGTACATCTGATTAAAAACTCTGGAGATAATGGATCCTCAAACTGTGTAAAGTCATCCAAACTCCATTCCTTTCTCCACCCAAACTACCACTGCAAAACTAGACACCTGGTGAAGGAATCAGAAAAGTTGTATCAGGCCATACACTTCTTAACAAAAATGTGATTGTCTGAAAGATATGAAACACAGGCATATACAACAGTGGGCGATCCATCTGAGCACACTAAATAAATGATGATACACCTAAATCTCCGCCACTCCACCACCAATCAAACCAAATGGTGCAGTGATTGATTTATGGATGCAGAAACTCTTTTTCTTTCCAAGGAAGTCGAGGGAGAGCCTAGAATGGCATGTCAAGCAAAAGAAACTGCAGCATAACTGGGGTTTGTCGTCACGGTGCAAAAATCCTAGATAACTTTCATTCCACCAGCACCAAAATTGCATTCATCCTGCTCTGCAGCCCAAGCCCAATATAGCACGGACACTCGTACATCGAAATCTCATTTGTAACTCAAGACACCATAAATAAACTGGATTTCAATATAAAAACAAAAGAGTATTCAACATTTATGGGGCTTGCCCAAACTCATTCAAAGGTCTTTACAAAATTTCATGCCACCAGCGCCTTCTGTAAAACCTCAGAGCGAACAACTGAACAGCATCCTTCATATTCAAAAAAGACACACAAAGACTTATCTCCCAGAAATGTTTAATTCAAGACCCAAATCCACATTCGTTTCTAGGTCTGCACCAAAAAAAAATATCTTTAGAGAAACAGATATCACACTAAAACAGCCAGTTCTGAACCACCTGAAGGAAGAAAACAGAGAAGCAGAACTTACGGCACAAAAGAAAGTCCTAGAAATTAAAATGGATATGATTCCCAAACAAGTTCAAGCAATCATTTAAAATAATGTACACCAGCTTCCACCAAAGATGGCCTTACAAAGTTTATTTTACCAGGAAAGGGATAAATTCACCAGAGCAAGATACATAATTCACTGAACAATATGCAAAAACAATGGTACTGAAATGAATTTAAAACACAAACTCCTTCATCACTTATGGGGATATAACTCTTTATACAGAGTCATTGAGAAAAGATGATTCCCTGAAGCACTCAGCTCTACCCCACTAATTAATGCCAGTGGTGCTGTGATTGAATTTGCAGGTGTGAAACTCCATTCATTTCCAGTAAAGTTAGAGAGAACCTAGAATGGCACATTAAACAGCAAAAATTACAACATAATTGGGGTTTACCACTGCTTATAAAAAAGTCACTTGATGCATTTATTCCATTACCTCCCAAACTAATTCAGTAGTAAACTGAACCCTAAACTAAAAAGTAAGAACGTGATTATTTATTTATTTTTTTATTTATTTAGTTTTTTGTTAACCGGGTAAGTGCGCTAATCAGCAGTGACTGTTTTCAGGCACGACCGGGAGAAATACAATTACAACACACAAAAAGAATACAGCCAGATTATTAAGACAATGAGTACAAAAATGCAGAGAGAGAAATACATGGCAATGTAACATACATTAGTAAACAAAATATACTTTAGCTACTTGATCATGGAACATACTCAAAAATGTGAATAGTAGAAGGCAGAAAATAAGAGGAGGATAGGCATCAGTAGAAAAGACACAAGGAAGGGAAAACTGGAAAGGATGGAGGGAGAGATTAAGTGGAAATGAGGTGCCATCAGATATGGCAACAGCGGGGTGAGAGTACCAACCTGCGGCCGGGCCTATGGAGCCAAAGGCGGCAGGCGAAGAGGAGTGGTAGGGGAGGCGGCAGTAGATGGCAACAGCGGTAGGAGGTGAGGAAAATACAGCCGGGCTGGTGGAACCGATAGACGGCGAGGGCGAGAGTGAGGATGCTGGTGAGAAGGGATAGAGGGCGGAGGAGTCACGGCAATAGCGGCAAAAGTGTCAAAGTCAAGCCGAGCCAGTGGAACCAAGAGATGGCAGGGCAGGAAGGGGGGCGTTGCAGACGGTGGGAGTAGGCGGTAGTAGGTGGAGAGGTGACTAGCACAGCCAGGAGGGTGGGGACTAAGAAGGGCATGGATGAGGTAGGAACAGGTAAAGGTGAGTTTGGTGGGAGGCAAAAAGGGGGAAGAGGATATAACAGAAGAAAGGGGAAGAAAGCAGCAGTGGGGTTAAGTAGAGGCTGTGAAGTGAAGATAAGAATGTCATGGAGTAGAATAGCGACTTACAATTGTCAACAGCTAACATTAGGCTTATAAAGCAACAGGTTAAGGCAACATTAATTACAAGGCACAAAATAAAACATTAATTACAAGGCACAGTATAGAACCACCATTTGGACAGGCAAAGTGCTAGTAATGAGGAAACAGTACAAATGCAGCAGAATCAGGTGAGGGTCAAAGCAAACACATTTGTCCATAGTAGTGAGGAAAGTCGAGTTTGCTCTTAAAAAGTCACATGAGTGGAGACATCTCTTAGATCCTGAGTAGTAGGTTCCATAGGTGGGGGCAGCATGATGGAAGGAGCCCATGCCCTTTAGTCCGACAAAAAGGGATGGATAGTAAGTCTGATCACCGATCTAAGATTCCTTGTGGGAATGGCCGACCTGAGGAGATCAGACAGGATAGCAGGCTTGGACGTCCTTAGGATGGAATCAACTAAATTGTACAAGTAGTACTGCCTGGTAGAGAGGAAGGAGAGCCAACCAAGGTCCTGATATAAGAGACAATGATGCTGCAGCCGGTGCTTTGGTTGCATACCCACACACATTATTGAAGGTAGTATCCCATAGTTGCAGTGAAGATTTGGTGGCCAAGGACAGGATGGGACACCCATATGGAAGGTTGGCAATAGAATGACTCTGGCTATCGCCAATTTAGCAGCAAGGGTGAGCAGGTATTTGGTTCTATAGGCAGCCCCAATTTTTCAGTTAATTGACTTGCAGGTTTCCTGTATATGTGCTTTCAGGTCAGAGGTTTGATCCAGGTGGATGCAAGGTAATGAAAGGAAGTGACAGTTTCTATAGGGCCCCATCGATATCATGAATTGCAGTTCATTAGTAAGAAAACTAGAAATAATCTTGAGCTGCACTTTAAAAGAAGATTACTCAGAAAAATAGGACTCCTAGAAAATAAAGGAATCATTAGGCAATTTTATTCCACCTGCCCCCCAACTACAAGTAAGCATTTCACACATAGACCAAAAAATAGGACCAAATTCTTCAACACAAACAACAGCAATATCAACACCTTCAACTAAGTATTTGACTGGGAATAAAACAGGTCTCAAAGAGCCACTGAAATTGGGTTCTAATACCATGACACCTGAAACTGAAGATAAACTATCTATGCACATGACAAAGAAGTGCCTGGAAATTAACATGGAACTTATTCCTCAGCTGGTGAAAAATTCCTACAAAACTGTGTATTCTGAGATGAGGAAACCTTTACCAAAATTGATTCTCCCTGGCAGAAAAGACAGAGGGGCTAGACCCAACACATGTAGCATTTATGAGACGGCACTGTAGGGTGCATAGAACTGAACATTAAACACAAACACCTAATAAAATCTCTGGGGACTGTAAATCATGCAGAGTGACTGCAAATGATGATTCCTAAAGCACCAGCCATCCCACCACCAATCAAAGGGAATGGAGATGCAATTGAACTGTTTGCTGTAGATACCGCTTATTTCTATGAAACATCGGAAGAGCTTAAAGTGGCATATAAAATGGAAAATGCTGCAGCACAACTGGGTTTGCCACTGCTAATACAAAAGTCAGTAGAGGCATTCATTCCACCTGCTCCAAAACTAATTCGATCTAAACTCATGCCAAAGCGTACACTGGAAGTAATTGTCGTGACAAGTGAATTATTTATCAGTGCAAAAACTAAAAATATCTTGAGTTCCAGTTTAAAAAGAAAATCATTCAAGAAAGAATGGGGCCTCCTAGTAAGATACAGGAATCAATAAAATAGATTTATGCCTCCTGCTCCACAAGTTGAGAAACTCCCTTCACACACACATGCCGCTGGGGCTAAATTGCTCTATTCTGGAATGAATGAAGAATTTAAAGTTTCTAATTCTTTAATGATGTTAACTGCATCAGAAGCAGGTGCTGCATTTATCACACAGACCATAGTAACCAAAAGTGGTTCTAAAGACCAGCTAGAAACTAGACTTGATAGCTTGGGATCCAAGACAAACGGTAAACTTGATATGCACCTATCAAAAAAGTGTGCCGAAATAAAACTGCATCTATTACCAGAAATGGTGAAACACTCTTATATGGAGGCTTATCCAGTGGCAAAGAAGCTCCTGCCAAAATTGATTCTTCCTGATGAAGGAGTCAAAAAACCTAGATTCTCATTTATATCATTTGTGGAACCAGATACAGTAGATCACTTGGAACAAAACCTTAAGCACAAACACCTGACACATCTCTGGGGGTTACCATCTCTCTTTACAGAGTCATTACAAATAATGATTCCTAAATCACCAGCTCTGCTGCCACGAATCAAAGTAGTTGGAGCTATGATTGAACCAGTGGCTGTAGAGACTCATTTAATTCCACACACAGTCAGACAGAATTTGGAATGGCACATCAAACATAAAAAGCTGCAGAATGAATGGGGTTTACCACAGATGATACAAAAGTCACTAGAAGTGTTCATTCCACCACCTCCAAAACTGATTCAATCTCAGCTTTGTCCAAAGCCAAACATAGAGGTAATTATCATTACAGATGAGTTGGCATTCCTTAAAGGGGAAACAAAAAAGCTTCTGCAATTTCATACAAAAAAGAAAATCATTCAAAGAAAGTGGGGTGTTCCTGGAAACATTCAGAAATATTTAAAGCAATTTATACCTCCTGCCCCACCTATTAAAAGAGTTTGTTTCAGACATAAAACCTGAGACTCAATTCAAGACATTATCAATCGGACTGAAAATGAATTTAACATATCAGGTACTTCAGAGAAACTAGCCATGGCAAATGACCATACTGTAATTTTACCAGAGTCTGTAGTGAGCAAAAGAGTCACAAAGGTACCAAATAAATCTGTTCTATATAGTATAAATCCTGATTTGAAAGATAAACTGGTTATGGACCTCACAAAGAAGTGTCTGGAAATTAAAATGAAAATTCTGCCTCAGATGATAAAGAAGTCCTACAAGATTGCTTACCCCATGACAAAGAAATATTTACCAAAGTTGATTCTCCCTGGTAAAGGCGTCAAAAGGGATAGATCTACATTTGTACCTTTATAGAACCAAAGCAGTGCACTGTATAGAAATGAACATCAAACACAAACATCTGATGCATTTATTTGAGCTGCCAACACAGTATACAGAGTCAATCAAAATGATTATTCCAAAAGCCTCCACTTTTTCCACCACTCAAAGCTAGTGGATGTGTGATTGAATTTGCTGATGCAGAAACTCGCTTATTTCCAGTGAAGTTAGGAAGAACCTAGAGTGGCACATCAAGCAGAAGAAGCTGCAGCATAACTGGGTCTACCTCATTGGTGCAAAAGTCACTAGAGGTGTTCATTCCACCTGCACCAAAATTAACTGAATCCAAACTTAGCCTAAGCCAGAAATAGATGTGACTGTTATCAACAGTGAGTTGCAATTTATCAATGAAGAAATGAGGAAAACACTTGAGTTTCATATAAAGTAAAAAATCATTCAGAAGAATGGGGTCTACCAAAGGTCCAGGATTCTCTGAATATGTTTATACCAGCTGCACCACCCATTATGGATCTCATTGCATTCACAGATAGAAAAAACAGAACTGAAATGAAGTATCCCCAGTCAAAGATAAGAAATGGGCATCAAATATTTGTTTCTTCAGAAATGGTTACCGCATCAAAAGGAGGCAGCCTAGTGGTAAAACATTGTACCAGAAAATGCAATACAACACTGATTAAATTTTGTCCTGATACTTTTAAACATAAGGAGCAACTAGATATGCATATAGCAAAGAAGCATCTTGAAATAAATTTAAATCTTATACCACAAATGGTGAAGAATTCCTTCAAAACTGCATATCCTGTAACCAAAAGACATTTGCAAAATGGATTCTCCCTCCTGAAGGAAGCAAAAGAGCCAGAACTACATTTGTAGCTTTCATGGAACCAGCCGCTGTTGAGTGGATAGAATGGAATATCAGACACAAGCACTTGACACATCTCTGGGGTACACCAACTCTCTATACTGAGTCACTGGAAGTGATGATTCATAAAGCACCACCTCTACCTCCACCAATAAAATGCAGTGGAGCTATGATTGAACCTGCAGCCGTAGAAACTTGTTTTATTTCACTAGATATCAGGAAGAGTTTAGAGTGGCATATAAAACAAAAAAGGCTGCAGCATAACTGGTGCTTGCCTATTTTAATACAAAAGTCACTCGAAGCATTCATTCCACCAGCTCCAAAGCTAATTCAGTCAAATCTTGGTTCAAGGCCAGAAATAAAGGTGATAACAATCACAAACGAGTTGTCATTTATTAGCGAGGCAACTAGATATCAGCTTGAGTTCCACATGAGGAAGAAAGTAATTCATACAAAGTAGGGTCTTCCCAAAATGAAACAAGAATCACTGATTCATTTTATACCACCTCCACCTCCAATGAAAGAATGTACAGCAATAAAACCCACAACTAGGTCTCAAACTAAATTTGAATCAAAAAAGATTTAGAATGTCTGCTTTTCTCAGGTATCACCAGCACAGAGAATGGGCTGCATGGCACTAACACAGAATACTACTAACTGTAGGGGCATCCACACCAGTAGTTCTTGGTAGCCTAACGTCAAGAAGTAAAGATCAAATAGATATGCACCTAGCAAAGAAATGTCTTGAAATAAAATGGAACTTATACCTCACATGGTGAAGACATCTTATGAAACTGCTTATCCTGTCATAAAGAAACCCTCCAAAACTAATATTTCCTGGTGAAGGAGTCAAAAGCTCATCCCATATTAATAGCATTTATGGAGCCTAGATGATATTGACCACTTAGAAATCAACCTCAACACAAACATTTGACACATCTCTCGGGGTGTCAACTCATATACTGAGTCCTTGCAAATGATGATCCCAAAAGCTCCACCTCTGCCTCCACCAATCAAATCATGTAGCGTTGACTGAATATGGGCGGTGGAAACTCCTTTATTTTGAAGAACTCAGAGAGAAGTTAGAATGGCATCTCAAACAGAAAAAACTACAGCATAACTGGGGTTTACCACTGTTGATACAAAAGTCGTGACATCTTTCATACCTTTGGCTCCAAATATAGTTCTTTCTAAGTTAAATTCCAAGCCATTAATTAATGTAATTCAACAATTAATGAGCTACCCTTTATTTCAGGAAGTACTAGAGAACATCTTGAAATGAATACTAGGAAAAAATTATGCAGCATAAATGGGGTATGCCTACAGTGATACTACAGTCCCTAGATATGTTCATAACCCTGCCCTCCAGTTCAAGGTAGTTCTAGAACAAAAGCTGATGAGTCATTGATTGAGAAAACCAGTTCTATGAAAGAACCACTTGTTCAGCTACACACTGAGGAATCTAAGGACACTGCTAATCTACTGATACCACAATTTATTCCCCCTTTAGCTGCAGCACAGGATAATTCAAGATTAGCCACAGAAACCTACCTCAGGAATAATCTGGACATTTCTATAATAAGAAAATGTATTGAAATAAAGATGGATATTATTCCACCAATGGTAAAGAAATCTTATGAAATAGCATACCCCCTGTCACCAAAGTTACCTTTACCAAAATTGATTCCTCCTGGTAGTGGTTTTCAGAAATCAGTACCAGAAATGTTAATGTTTCTAGAAGGAAATGTTGTAGATAACTTAGAGTTGCATTTTAAACAAAAAAACTTGCAAAACCTTTGGGGAGTGTCAACTTCATATGCAAAATCTCTGAGAAAAAATATTCCAAAGGCACCACCTCTCCCTCCAGCTATTAAAGCTACTGGGGCAGTGATTGAATTTACTGCAATGGAAACTTCATTTGTATGAGGAAGTTCGAGAGACTCTAGAGTTCCATGTTAAACAAAAACTGATACAACACCAGTGGGATCTTCCATTACTAATAAAAAATTCTCTTGAAGCATTTATAGCACCAGCTCCCAAGATGGTTCCTGCTGAAATGAAATCAAAATTACAAGTTAAGATAATACCGACAATCAATAATTTACCATTTATGTCTGAAAAAAGCAGAGAAATCCTGGAGGTACTTACAAGGAAGAAACAGGCTTACAAACAATGGGGTCTTCCAAAGCTCATACAGGATTCCCTTCGGCAGTTTATACCCCCAGAGCCTGAAATTGACCAATCATCAAAAGTTGAAGATGAAAACAAATCTCTTAAATACATGGCTGCAGGTGCACATAGCAAGATGTCAGCCTTCAAAAACAAAAAACTTTCTCTTACAGAACCTGGTGTAAGACAATATCAGTATATAGCATGGAAAACAACCCAACAAGGCATCAGCATCCTGTACCAAAGGGTATTGAAACAGAAGAAAGAACAGATGCAGATAAAAGGAACACATTAAAACAAAACAAACAAACATTACTGAATAAAACAAAATATTCCTATGCAATAACTCCACCTCCAGCTCTAACCAAAGAATTGGAACCTCATGCCCACAGAGTTGCTTCTACCACAGTACAAACAAATCTGTATCCCGACATTAATGACAGAGACCAGATCAAGCGGTGCTTAGATTTGCACTTTCGATGAAATGCTTTGCAATACCATTCTCTTATCTTCCTTCTGTTGTTGCTAGATCACTTCGGTTGAGCAAACCACCACCTGCTCCCCACTTCCTGCAACATTATTTGGTAAACCTGGCACGGCATATAATGCACTAGTGCCACATCACATTATTCCTGACTCATTTTCAGAACTAAAAGAGGTGCTGGACATCCATGTCAGAAAAAATTATTGGAAGAAGTTCTGGCATTCCTCCTTTAGTCCAAGAATCCAGGATTTAGCAAAGCCCCCTCTGCACCAAATCTTGGGGCAGAGCTCAGAAAATTTTTCTGAAACTGGATTCAGACACTATCCAAGGGATTCATAACTACTCTAATACTGGTGGAATCAAATATCACAGAACTCTTCATAACAGAGAAGGGGACTGCAATATATCTGCTGTTACTGATACTATTGAGATTGAAATTCCATCTAGGGAAAAGATTGTCAATACTCTTGAATTTCATTTTAAAAGAATTGTCCTCCATGGACTCCTGAAATTCCCATGTCCTGGTGGAGAGAATCTTGCACCCCACCATCCCATCATTCCTGCAGTATAGTCACTGTACATGCTTTGATTATCCATACAGCATTGCTCTGTCACACAAGGAACAGAATCTCTTTCCCTTGCCCTTAAAACCTTTTGCATCAAATATTGAGGAAACCAGTTCTTCCAACGAATCTACCACTATGCCCCTACATTATAGCTATGACATTCAGGGAACTGAAAATGTCAAGCATCTTGAGAATCACATGGAGAAAAAGCACACAGAACTTGTCTCTTTAAACCTACTGTTCTATGTAGTAAACCCCAGATTAGTGCATGAAGAAAGTTTATCATCCCTACAAACAACATCAAAGATTATATGCAATACTCAGACTTTGTCCAGCCATCCTTTTGGGTTATGTTTACAAAAAGAGACTCTTTCCATATCACAAAACAGTCTGATGGAGCTGCTCAACCTACACCTGAAACAGAAGATAATAATGAATACAGTTATTTTGCCACAGGTGTGATAACATCTCATTCAATTTATGAAGACCTGGTAAACCAAAAGGCAAGAGAAGTAACAGGACTATAAGAATGAGATTGAGTTTGCATTTGCAAAGAATAATCTAAAAACATTAGTGAAAGAGACAGTTTGCAGAACCACTATACAATATGCACAACCCATTGATAAGATCACTAAGTCTACCTAGAAAAGTCTTAATCAGAGATATCACAAACCACCAGCATCTGTAAAAAGCACAAATATAAAAGGGTATCTATCTATAGTACACTGAGCAGATCTTTGAAAGCCTCTAAATCTGCACTGTTATCAAAAATTGAAATATATAGAAAGGCTAAACTTGATCCAGAAATCCCTCAAAGAATGAAACACAGAACTAGAGTGATGGCATGTCAGTACATGAAGTCACCAGAAGATTTTTCACAGATCTCTACAGAATATGAATATGAACAGATAGGTGACTGGGACACAGAAGACGTTTGCTGTGGCACTGATAATAGTAGAGATAGACACCAATGGAAACAAAGGGTCTCTTTGGGGCAACACAAAATGGTTTGTTATCCAAAGACTGTAGTAGAGAATCAAAAGGCATCAGCTGTGCAACCCGGGCCTAAAGGTTCAGCCAATCAAACTACAGAAATTCTGAATTTTGACAATATGCACACCAATCATCCAAATAGAAAAACAGCCTTTGATATAACTACATCCAAAGAGCCCTGCATAGGAAAAGTAAAGTGTGTTTCTGCTGAGTTGCCTTCAGCGAGTTTGATGACACCAGGAAGACTCGCACAATCCCCCAGAACAGATTTCAGTAATTATGGACATGTTACACAAATTGCTGGTAAAACAGATATTCAAAAAGTTTTCACGCCAGAAATAAGATACAAAGAGTCAACACTAACATCTTTAGTACAACTAGAGATACAGACATGTGTAATTCTCAGAAAACAACAAATACCAAACATGGTATTAAACAAGCAGTACCAGTATATGCGTGTAAACATGTCACTCGGCCAGGAGGGAAATGTGCAAAAGAAACATCCCAAGAACAAATGACAAAAGCAAATATTCCTGACAGAAATATCAAAGAAAAAATGAAACTAAAGTTATATCTCAGCAGGAGATTGCCTTAGCCCAAACTTTGAATATCAATATTCAGAACACCAGGAAAGCAATTAAAAGGAAAGAGGAAGAACGAAAAATTGTTCTAATGAAAACAGATAAGGATTTAAAACAATCCAAAAAGATGAAGATGGAAGAATCTGTTCAAACACCAATGGCAAATGATTCAGAATGTAAGACAAGGAAACTACTGAAGTGGCAAATCAATGTCAGCAAGAGTCAGCTCGCCAGGGCTTTATACACAAAACACTGAGGAAAGAAACATGTTCGATGTGTCTTTGAATAAACATGAATCTGCTAAACAGATGTTAAGATGTAATGCACCTTCTGGGCAACCAGAACATTTGGCAATAAAAGAGAAATCAGAAATGTTTTCATTTGAATCATATAGCACAACAGAAAATAATATTTCTACCAGAAAAGCACTTGAACAGATGCTTGATCTTAATCATGCCACCTCTATGTGTCTGGACTACCATGAAAGAAAGAAAGTTGATTTTGTGGAAGAAATGAAAAAAGCTGAAATTCAATGTTACGATCGAGAACTGTCAATGAGTACAACAGGGGAACGGTATGACAAGGGAAAGCACATAACTGAGCTTCTGATAGAGGTGCCTGAAAGTGAGGCTGGATCTTCTATAGTATCCAGGATATCAACACAAACAGCCTTTAGAAAACACAGAAGAGGTCAAAGACCTGAATACGAACCACAAATAAGGAAGCATTCTTCTTCATCGCGAAAATTAATGGCAAAGTATAAAAGATGCAGGCACTACTCTTGCTCTGGAGACATAAAAACATTAGAAAGTAGAAGATTAAAAGTCCATTCTAATGTGTCAGAGAACTCAACAGTGAACAATAAAGGGCACATAGTTGTACATTCAAGGAAAGCAAAAATGTGCTTAAAAGATAGATCCCCTGGGTTAAGCAGGGCAATGCATTACAAAGAAAGATCAGCAGCAAAGACAAGAACTGAATATAAAGCTCAGGATTCAGGCACGTTAAGAATCCACTTTACAAAATACAAAAATTATGGAGGAAAAGTAGGTAATGGCAAGAGACTGGAATGTTTCTGTAAGAAAGACCAGCTATTAAGAAAAAGCAAACATCATAGTTCAAGATATAGTATGACTGATTCTGATTCTGAGACTGGAAAATATCATCAATATTCTGTAAGTAGAAATATATGATGATTGTATTTTCTCTCTACCATTATGAGTTGCATTTTGTAATTTGCCTGTATTGCCATGTATCCTACCAGGTCATGCCAGGAAAAGAGGCATTTCTGATTTCTAGTGCACTTACCTGGTAATCAAAAATAATAGATATATAAAATAGAAATAACTTCTTTTATCCCCCCCATCAGCCTCCCCACCTACCTACTGTACTCTTTGGCTACCAGCACAGTTCTGTAGCTTGCCCCTTAAGCAAGTCTTCTCTGGGAAGGTATGATCGATCCCACAACAGAAGTAGATTGGAGGCTGTTCTAGAGCTGTTACTGATAGCTGTGGCATTTCCTGCCTCCCCACACTGTAACCTTATTCTCTCCCCAAAACACAAACACACACACCCTGGTAACTCTACCCAGACTAGACCCTGCTGATAATGGGGTTGGATGTGAGGTACATGCTGTTAGATGATGCCACATTGAATATCAGTGAAACACAGAAACATAGACTTTGATGGCAGATAAGGACCACTTGACCCACCTAGTCTGTCCATTTCCCTACCTACAGGATAAGCTGCAGATCCTAGTTAACCAACAACCTATTTCTTCCTACTCCCCACAAAAATTGCCCTATGTCTGTCCCATGCATTCTTGAATTCTCCCAGATTTAGACCCCACAACCTCCTCAGGAAGGCTGTTCCATGAGTCCACCACCCTCTCTGTGAAAAAAAATCCTTCTCACATTGCCCCAGAACCGCATCCCCATCTTCAAATTGTGTCCCATTGTTCTTGCACATCTCTTTTTCTGAAAGATGCTGCCCTCTTGGACTTTGTTGATTTCACTGAGGTACTTAAAGGTTTCTAACATGTCCCCCCTCTCCCTCCTTTCCTCAAGGGTATACATATTAAGCTTCTTTAGTCTCTCCTTGTATGGCTTCTCTTGCAGAACCTGCATCATTTTAGTTGCCCTCCTCTGGACTGCCTCTATCCTGTCTATGTCCTTGCAGAGATGGAGTCTCCAGAACTGGGCACAGTATTCCAGATGGGGTCTCACCAACTGTCTGTACAGACGGATAACAACTTCCTGTTTTCTGCTAGTGATGCCTCTCCCTATACATCCCAGTATCCCCCAGCCCTCCCTACTGCCTTCTTACATTGCTTGCTAACCTTAAGGTCATCTGATATGATTACCCCAGGTCTCTTTCCATTTTGTTGTTGTTACTCTCCCCCAATTGTGTAATCTTCCCTGGGTTTTGTTTCCTGGTGCATTATTTTGCACTTCTTTGCATTGAATCCAAGCTGCCATACTTCTGACCATTCCTCCAACCTTGCCAAGTCCCTTCTCATCCTTTCCATGCCTCCTTGTGTATCAGCCCTGTTGCAGATCTTTGTGTCATCTGCAAAGAGGCATACTTTTCCTTCAGTCCCTCTGCAATGTCACTTATAAAGACATTAAAAAGGACTGGACCCAGTACTGAACCCTGCAGTACACAACTAGTAACCCCTCTTTCTTCAGTGTGGACTCTATTTATAATTACCTTCTGTGTCCTGTTGTCCAACCAATGTTTTACTCAGGATACCACCCTGGGACCCACTCCCAGACTGGTTAATTTGACTATTAATCTTTTGTGTGGGACTGTGTCAAATGCCTTGCTAAAGTCAAGGTAGACCATGTGCACTGCCCCCCCCGGTCTACTACTTTGGTCACCTAATCAAAGAAATGAATTAGATTCGTCTGACATGACCTTCCCAATGTGAACCCCTTGCTGCCTTGGGTCCTGTGCCCCACTGGCCTCTAAGTACTCAACAATTCTTTCCTTCAGAAGTGATTCCATCACTTTCCCTACCACAAGGGTCAAACTGACAGGTCTGTAGTTTCCTGCCTCTGTCTTGCTCCCACTTTTGTGAAGGGGAATCACATCCACCTTATTCCAATCCTCAGGTACCACAGCATTCTCCCATGATTTGTTAAAAACGGTAGTCAGTGGTTTCACTAGTTCTCCCCTTAATTCTTTTAGAATTCTGGGGTGAATTCCATCAGGCCCCATTGCTTTGTCCACCTTCAGTTTTAGGAGTTCTTGCAGAACCCTTTCTTCTGTGAAAGGACTGGGATCGACCCCCCCATCCAGAGTGCTTCTGCTAATTGGGTTAGGCACTTCCCTCCTCCTCTTTTGTGAATACTGAGCAGAAGTATTTGATCAGTATCCCTGCTGTTTCACTGTCCCTCTCTGCCCACCCACCTTCCATTCTATTCAGCCTCACTATCCCTCCCTTTGTCTTTCTACGCTCACTGATGTACCTATAAAAGGTTTTATCCCCCCTCTTAACTGAGTTGGCTATCTTTTCCTCAGTTAGGGCCTTTGCTATTCTGACTTCCCTCCCTGCTTTCTTCTGTCTTAACTGGTACATCTCTCTATCCTGCTCCTTCTATGTTTCCTCATACTTCCTAAATGCTATCTTTTTCTCCCTGACCTTCCCCGCCACCTCTTTCGAGAACCATAGTGGCTTTTTCTTTCATTTTGATTTATTTGCTTCACACAAAGGCGTGTTGCCTCTGTGATGGCAGTTTTTATGTTTCCTCATTGTTGCTCCACCCTCCTTCTGCCTTGCTAGTGCTTTTCTAAGGCACTCTCCCATCTTGCCAAAGTCAGCCCTCCCAAGTCCAGTACCCTCACTTTTGTATGGCTTGACTCTGTAGCTGAGTTTATCATGAACCACACTGTTTGGTGGTCACTTGTTCCCAGATGGCTACCCATTTCTAGATCTGAGATCCTCTCACTGTTCCCATTTGAAAGTACGAGGTCTAAGATTGCTCCCTCATGAGTGGGTTCCAAAACTAGCTATTTGAGGCATGCCACCTGTAGGGCTTGGATGTAGCTGCAGCAAATGTGCTCCAGTTAACATCTGGCATATTCAGGTCTCCCATCAACAGTGTCTCCCCTTTCTCTGTCATCCTAAGAATATCTTAGATCATATCCTTGTCCATTCCCTCCCCCTGGCATGGGGGTCTGTATACAACCCCTGTGCGGATTGTGGTGCCATTTCCAGTCTCTAAGGTGACCCACAGTACCTCGTCTCCTCCCTGTTTACTCTTTTGTTCAGTTGTTTTTATCTCTTCCCTTACATAAAGAGCTACTCCTCCCCCCACTTCTCCCCCCTTGTCTCTCCTGAAGGTGGTGTACACTGATATGTTAACATCACAGTCATGGTTCTCTGTGTACCATGTTTCTGTAAATGCTACGATATCCAGGTATCCCTCTTCCATTAAGGCCACCAGTTCAGGGAGCTTGTTGCCCATACTAAGGGCATTGGTGCTCATTACCCTCCATTTCTTGATGGCCTTACTCCTTTTTGCCCCATCCCTGTCTTTATTGCCTTTGTCACTTTCTCCATTTACTCCTGCCCTTCTCCCTATTGACATCTCTATCTTGGTGTTTACCTCACTTACTACCCTGTTTTTTTTGGGGGGGCTAGGATTTCCCTGCTCCTTTCCAGTGCCTCCCCCCTTGGCTAGTTTAAATGCTTGCCATTGAAGCATTTAAACCTATCACCTGTCATCCTGGTTCCTTCTAGACAGATGCAGACCATCACGCCAGTATTGGCCTGCATCAATCAATGAACCTCCAGTCCCCAGTGAAGCTAAATCCCTGAGCTCTGCACCAGTTTTCAACCACTGATTAAATCCCATGGTGTGGAGCACCCTAGCCTCTACCGACGCCATAAACAGGTAGCACCTCTGAGAAGGTTACCATGCATGCTACTTGTCTAAGGCCCTCCCAACTCCACAAACTCTTCCTGTACTGCTCTGATCCCTTTCTTAGCCAGGTCATTTTGTCCCCAGGTGAACAATGACATCCAGCTCCCTCTCCTGTGCAGCTGCTTGGCGATCCTGAGGATTCGCTCCCTGTCTCTCAAGCCATGGCGCCAGGCAGGCACCTTACTTCCCTCTCCCCTTCCTCTCCCAGTTCTACCTTCCTAACAATGGAGTCCCCCACCAGGAGTTGTTTCCTTCCCCTGTGGGGTCCCATGCCACCCTCCTGTGGGTCTCCTTTGTGGAGGTTCCCAGCATCCTCCTTAGTCTCCACTGTGGGTGCCTCCATAGAGTGCTATACATTCTCTACAGCTAGTTTGTGCAGGCATGGTGAGCTAACTCACTTTCCAATGAAATTGAGAGCATTTCTTTTGTTGCCTGATATGAGCCCAAAACTCCCTTGCCCTTGTCAGGGAGTTTGGATCAGTAATTGATCTTGCCCTTCCCACACAGCAGTGCCTGTCAGATGACCAGGGCATCAACAAAGATCAGGTTCACCCAGAAAGCTGACCACCAATCTGTAGCAGAATTACAGTAAATATTTTGTTTTTCTACTGTATTTTGCAATGGTTTCCATAATGCTAGGAGGACAAAAAACTTTCAGTGTGGGAGTACAAAACCTCTAAGTGCTCTGGCACTTTGTGCAACAAGCTGTTCATCAGGGACCCAAAGCAGGCAGGCATTTCTCAAGTTATGTTCATATATTGTACAACGCTTACTCCTCTAGGTTGTGATAACCAGTTAGAAGCAGAACTGGACAGGTCTTTCTCAATAGTGGTGAAGGTTAGTTGTCCCAGAAGTCCAGGGGCCCATATGTCCAGGGGACCCAGAAATCCAGGTAGCCCAGAAATCCAAGTGCTGCAACTGGGTGCGGAGGAGGACATCATCCAGCGGGGTGTGTCTGCTGTTTTCTTTCAATCTGTCTGTCTTATATAGCCCACTCCACTCACTTTGGGACACTACTTGAGCTGGGAGACCTTTATGGCCAATCAAAAGTAGACCTGCACCATGCAAACCCACCATATGCTTTGGTGGGCACTCACTTGCCCAAGGGGTGGTTGCATGATGCATTTGAATCATTTGTCAAATAGCAACCATCTGTAATGAAAACAAACAAAAAAATCATTAGTAATTATATTCATTTTTCAATAGATGCTACATTTAAATATACAAGCAGTTTTTGAAATTGTGTACTTTTTCAGAGAGCCTATATTTTAAGATGCAATAGATCTGATTTGAAAGATGAGAATACAAAATCCGCCGGAAAAGGTAACTTGAAAAACTTCAACTCTGTTATGTAATTTTTGTACATTTTGAATAATTTATTTGAAATTTCCACAACTGGGATAAGCCAATGAAATGAAACATCATGTTTTAATGGAACTCAGTCCCAAAATCCAATAGGAATGGTATGTGCATAGTATATCTTGGTTACGTGGACAATAACACATGACAAAGTTTGTGTTCATTTGAAGACATATAATGAGGCACACAGGAGGAATGCCTGTGCTTACAATTAATGCACCACCTGGTCAGTTGTTACTGCACTTATACAATGGCCTGGTAGTAAACATTTTGACATAGCAAATGCAGAACCATGCATACACGAGTACTCCATGTATAGCCATGGTAGAGGACCTAGTTCATTCAATAAATTTAATGGTGGCCATCCAGATCCATTGTAGTACATGCATTATGTTTTATATGCCCCATTCATACTGAACAGTTCAAGTGGTGCAGCTCAAAAACAAACTTGCAAAAATAAGTTAGCAGTCAAGTTGTAAAAAAAAAAGAAAGAAAAACAAGGAACGGAGTTACAAAGTGTCTAATATATAAGTTGTTTAGTGTTCTTTTATAATTAATTGTACTGCAACATTTGCTTACAGTAGGTTTACTAAAATGTTTTGAACCCTTAGGATATTTCCAAGATCATTATCAAGTCCAAGGCGTCTCTTTGCAGCACGACCTATTAGAAAACTTAGCAAATATAAATGAGAAGTGAGAGCAATCAAAATGGTATTTTTTAACATTCTATTTTGCCCCTTTTCCTGGTGGGCAAACAGCTCCTTCAGCCTACCCATGAGCTTTGAATCGTATGCCCTTTGGAGTAGTTACCATTGGTTCCCAGATGGCCACTGCCTGTTCCCTTCATATACTGTCCAGGGTAATCTACACAGAAACATAGACTTTGACGGCAGATAAGGACCACTTGGCCCACCCAGTCTGCCCATTTCCCTACCTACTGGATAAGCTGCAGATTCTAGTTAACCTACAGCCTACTTCCTGCAACCCCCAACTATAATTGCCTTGTGTCTGTCCCATGCATATTTGAATTCCCCCACTGTTTTAGACCCAATGACCTGCTCAGGAAGGCTGTTCCATGTATCCACCACTCTCTCCATGAAAAAAAAGTTTCCTCACATTACCCCTGAGTCGTCCCCCCTCTATCTTTAAATTGTGCCCCCTTGTTCTTACACCTCTCTCTTTTTCTGAAAGATGCTACCCTCCTGGACTTTGTTGATTCCCTTGAGGTACTTGAACATTTCTATCACGTCCCCTGTCCCTCCTTTCATCAAGAGTATACATATTAAGCTCTCTCAGTCTCTCTTCATATGGCTTCTGCTGCAGACCCTGCACCATTTTAGTTGTCCTCCTCTGGACTGCTTCCATCCTGTCTATGTCCTTGCATAGATGAGGTCTCCAAAACTGCACGCAGTACTCAGATGGGGTCTTACCAACTGTCTATACAGAGGGATAACCACTTCCTTTTTCTACTTGTGATGCCCTTCCTATGCATCCTAGTATCCCAGGCTCTCCTTACCGACTTTTCACATTGCTTACCCACCTTTAGGTCATCTGATATGACTACCCCCAGGTCCCTTTCTATTTTTGTTGTTGTTAGAACCTCCCCTGCTATTGTGTACTCTTCTCCTGGGTTTTTGTTTCCCAGGTGCATTACTTTGCACTTCTTTGTATTGAATCTAAGTTGGGACTGGATGGTCATAAGGAGAGCTGGCGAGCTTTGCTGAAAATAATCATCATAGGATGGGGTGTGGCGGCAGACAGGTACAGGCAGGGGACCCAGAGGCCTGGGTACCACAAGTGCGTGGGGAGTGTGCTGTGACATCATTTATCTGAATATCACTGTTACTTCAACTTATTTTTGTCCAAGCTCAACAAATCTTTTTATGTACTTGTAGGAGTGAGCAGGTATCTGATTCCTTCATGGAAACATAGACTTTGTTGGCAGATAAGTTCTGTCTTCACAGAAAGGGCTGCTTACATCACAGGTGTTGTCAGACAATTGTTTTGGGTGGAGTGTTCTTGAACTGAGTTGTTTGTACAAGCCACACAAACAGAATTCAAACAGACAGGCCTTAACAGCTGAAGGTGAAGGCTGCTGGAATCTGCTGCACGGTTGGGAAGAAAGCATACTCATATTATGGGAACTGAGAGCCTGGAAAAAGGCACAGTATTGCTTGGGACCTGTGAGGAAGGTTTGCCATACTTTTATATTATCATTTTTATTTTTGCTTGTTTGAATCAAGAAGGGGGTTTGCAGGACTGGGCATCCATTTCAAGGTTACTACTTTTGGGAACTGAGAGCCTGGAAAAAGGACATTCAACCCCAGGAAATCTTACTTTACTCTGACTTCTGCAATATGGTCTCACCATAGGATTGCTTCAGAGCCGAAATGGTTAATAGAGCCTATGTTAATCATGGAATGTTAAGCTCAAGCTCAGTTTTCAAACCACTGCCCCTGGTAAACATTCTACAGTTGTCAGATTCTTTTGTCCGCTTGTCTAGTGCAGACGCCTTGGAGAGTCCTCCTTCATCTTTCTTGGAGATTTTATTTTGTCGGTTTTCTGAAGCAAAAGTTTATTTCTGTTCAATTGTAAAGCACTGTCCTTGAGTTTATAGATAGATTAGTCTAGTTTTAGTGTTATTCTGGTAAGTTTTCATGGTTTCTTCTCAGTTCTTTTAACCGGGAGGAAACTGCTTGCTTATATTTTTAACACTTTTAGTTTTAATTTTAAACCCTTTTTTCATCTGGTTGATTATTTTGGAGAGAAACTGGAGTAACTCTCGTTTTTTCTTCTGTCCCTACACCGACAGTCAAAAAAAGAAAATAAAAAACTATTATTTTATTTGTGTTGTGTTCTTAGACTCACCAGATCCTACTGTTAGGGGTTTTAGTTGATATGTCACTACCCAAGAAAATAACTGTCCCAACGGGTTTTCAGCATTGTACAGAGTGTGGGGAACCATGTGCTAAAGCGGATCCTCACTTAATTTGTGTTCTCTGCCTGGGATTCAATCACTTAAAGGCAAAATGTGATATTTACAAAAATGTTCCTCAGTTGACGCAGGATAGGCACTTGAACTGAGTGAAGGAAAAAATGTCTGAGGAAGCTGTTGAGCCAGCTACAGATAAAGCTTCTACTTCTAACAAGGAGAAGTCTAATGAACCGAATGAGCAGTTCTCTGATCAGGGTGATGGTTCCTCAACAAAAAAGAGAACCACAGAAACTGCTGCTGAACTGGTAAGATCTGCTAAAAAGAAAAGAGAAGCACTCAGTTAAGGAACTGCAACTGACAGTTCCAGCGGTTCTGACTGCAGAAGCTATAGCTAGTGTCATAAGCCTTTTATGGGTGTTGCAAACCTGTACTGCAGTATTGGTTCAGCACCCCGGTTTGCAGCTTCCAGTTCCAGATTCGGGTTTCCTCTCAGTTCCCAGTTCACTGGAACAATCAACTAATGTTTTCCTGAGGAAAGATGATAATTATGATGATGAAGAGGATGACTTTGGGAACCCATAGAACCAGAGGTTTCTCCTGATTCTCATAGTGCTGATTCACCAGATAAAGCAGTGGAAGATTACTATACCTACTTTGCCTTTATGAAGCAGCTGGCACAAGCTCTAGATCTCTCCACTGAAGAATCCACAGAGGAGGAGGAGGAGGAACTAGATTATATGAAAAGATGAATGTTTCATGCAGTAAACTATAACATTTATGAGTCACATAGGAATAGAATGCATTCCTAGGAGGTAAGGCACCTATGTATGTGGTGCATATGCCTATCTATTTAACTTGGTGAATCTCTTTAAAGGGTTCAAAAGTAATTTAAGCAATTGCAAGGCCTTTGGGATTTGGGTAAATTGATCAGTTTGTATTTACCCATTTAAGTGTAGCTATGCTGGCCGACCCATGGCAAGCTTTATGGGCCTGCAATGTTTCAACACAGGGTCCTAAGGGACTGCCGTAAGGGAGCTCCCATCATGTTTAAAGAAAAATATCAGTACCAGGTGGGAGAGGGTATCCACCTCCAGTACAGGAAGGCCATTACAGTACATGTAGCTTTAGTAAAGTATGCAGACAGGGAAAGTGTGGCTGCACCTAGTCAGGCCTTGTTAGTGGAAGCTGAATTATCAACAGTTGTGCCACACCCTTTTAGTGCTTAACTATCTGTATGGCAAGTTAAGCACTGGTTGCATTCAGGACAGTCTGCTGGTACATTCAGTTAAGAAGCCCACCTGCAAGACTGCAATTCTTGATGTAGTGCTCACTAATTCAAGACGTAGTAAGAGCTGTTGGAGTAGGGGAGCTATTAGGAAACAGTGACCATAACTCTGCTTGATTCGAACTGACCCTCAGGTATGGTAAACTGCAATCAAAAGCTGAAGTCCTTGATTTTAGAAGGAGAGACTTCAATAAGCTGAAGGGGCTGATCAGGGATAAATTAGTAGGGGTGGAAAACATAGATGGAGTGGAAGAGAGATGGGGCAATTAGGGGAACTATTCTTGGGACCACTAAGACATGGTTAAGAACGATAACCAAAAAGAACAGGCTCAAGAGACCACTATGTTTCAAGGCAAGGGTCAGGGAAGTGGTGAGGGCCAAGAAAAAGGCTTTCTACAAATTTTATGAAAAGCAGGGGGAGGAAGAATGGGAACAATATTTGCTGAAAAATAGGGAGGCAAAGAGGGTGGTAAGGGAGGCAAAAGCAGACACAGAGCTGCATATTGCAGAGGGGGTCAAGAGCAGAGAAAAACAGTTCTTTGGGTATATTAGTGAAAAAAGCAAGAAAGAAGGGGGAGTTGTGAGGCTAACAGAGGAGGATAGGGTGACTAAGACAGATGAGTAAAAAGACGCCATCCTCAATGATTACCTTTGCTTAGTTTTCACTAGGAGGATGGTGGGCACTTACCAGACAGTGGCATCAAAGCAGTCATTATGGGGTCCCAGAGATGAGGCAGCCAACATTTACTAGCAAAAGGGTCCTGGAAGGGCTGACAGCCCTAAAGATTGATAAGGCCCCAGAACCAGATGGGTTGCATCTGAGGATACTTACAGAACTAGTCGGAGAACTAGCTGATCCCCTGGTATGTCTGTTCAACAGTTCACTAAGGACAGGGGTGGTTTCCCCTAAGGATTGAAGGGTGGCAGACATAGTTCTGGTCCATGGTGGGGGGGAGTTATGTTACAGGCTGGAAACTACAGACCTTTTAGCCTTACCTGCATTGTAGGAAAATTGATGAAGTCACTGATCAAAGAGGATCTCATGGACTACTTGAAGAGCAATTGTCTCCAGGATGGTTCCATGTCACTGCAGTGACAGGAATTTTGCAAAACATCATTACAGCGATAAGCAATGCCAACAATAGGCATTGTGCGTCACTATGAAAGGTTTTGGGTGGGTTGCCCCGCACTATAGATTACCAACTCGAGTTAAATTGGTTCAGTGAAGGGGCGAACTCCCCAGAGACAGCAGCATCAGGAAACAAGCAGACCATCACAGCAGACAGCTGATTCTGTCACTGTGATGGTCTTTGCTGATTTCCAGTCGCTGTGGCAATGGTATACAATCCAAGATAGTAAGCTGCCCAGATTTGTGGCAGGAAGATCTTGTCAGACTAACCTGATAGTTTTCTTTGACTGGGTGACAAGCGAACTGGATAGGGTCCATGAAGTGGATTTGCTCCAATTCAGCTTCAGCAAGGCTTTTGACTTGGTACCCCACAGACACTTGCTGAAGAACATGGATGATCTGGGTGTGACTAAGGTCATAGTAAACTAGGTAGGTAACAGGCTAAAGGGGAAGCAGCAGAGGATAGTGGTCAATGGGGTTAAATCAAAACAGAGGGAGGTCCTGAGCAGGGTTCTGCAGGGATCTGTCCTGGATTCTGTCCTCTTCAACATGTTCATCAGTGACATTGGTGAAGGAATCCAGGGCAGGCTGTGTCTCTTTGCAGATTACACTGAGCTCTGTGGAAGGGTGGATAGTGACAAGGGATTAAAGGAAATGTAGACAGACTTGCAAAAACTGGAGGGGTGGTCAAAGGTTTGGCAGTTGAAATTTAATGCCAAAAAGTGCAAGGTGATTCACCTAGGGAACAAGAACCCCAGGATGGAGTACTGGATGGTAGGGGTGAGACTCAGCAGCTGAGGAACGAGACCTTGGAGTTATCATCAGCAACTCCCTAAAGAAATAAAATCTGCACAACAAGGCTTATAGCAAGGCATACAGGATGGTTGGGTGTATTGGTAGGGGTACTGATAGCAGAGAAAGGGAGGTAATACTTCCCCTGCATAGATCCTTGGTGAGGCCACACCTGGAATATGGCATGCAGTTCTGGGGTTCTTACCTCAGGAAGACTAGGGATAGGCTCAGAGTAAAAAAATGATTCAGGGCCAGCAGCCAATGTGCTATGAGGAGTGCCTTAAGGCACTGAACATGTGCTCGTTAGAGACCAGAAAAGAGAGAGGGCAGATATGATACAGACCTTTGAATTCCTAAAAGGAACTAACATGGTGGTGCTGGGAACCATTTAACCCGAATACCAGCTCGCAGTCACGTGGTCATGAGTGGAAGCTGACAGGAGGGAGGGTCAGTAGGCACGAGGAAATATTTTTCAGAAAAGCTGGTGGAGGCATGGAACAGGCAGCCAGCCTAGGTGTTCAGTGCAAAAAAAGTTAGTGGTTTAAGCATGGCTGGGACAAAACTGAAGGCTATAGTGCTGCGCAGGGCATCAGAATCAGGGAGGAGAATGGGAGGGGTGGAAAGGTCTAGGACCCTGGAGTAACAGCAGGCCCCAGGGCTAAATAGGGAACTTGGGCAGACTGGGTGGACCGTTGGTCTTTTTCAACCATCATTGTCTACGTTTCTATGAGTGTGGGTGGTGGTGAGGACCTCACGTAGAAAGGTACTTTCATGGGGGCCTACTCTAGCCTTCCTTCCCTTTCAGGGGAAAGCAGGGTTAAATAAAACTGCATTTAGCTGTTTAAATCTGTCATCTTTAATTACTGCAGTCATACTGTACATGTCAATTGGGGGAAATTGCTGCATTTGTGGGGTCTGCAGAGGCTTTGACTGCAGTGGGGAAGTGGGCAGGTATGACACCCCAGGGGATTGTGCTGTTACCAAATCTGGTCTACTTTAATCTTTCTCTAGGTGGAGGCAATGCACATTTATTTTCTGTTGCTTACGAACCACCCTTCACTGCTGAGTGATAAAAAAAAAAAAAAACAAGAGTTACCACAAACATCTACAGCAGTCTGGTGGTAGTGTAAGACAGTGGCATCTCACCTCCAGAGTCTATGGGGATGGAAGTCCACCATACAGGGGCCTTACATAATAAATGAAAATACATTTTAACAGGTGGCCTTGGTTTCATTTATCACCTGAGCTGTGAATAATGGAAGCCTGACCAGCAATGGCAAGATTATCCTCCCCTAGGAAGTTTGTATATGGAATAATGGGTAACATTTCATGGCTACCAAGCTAGGACAATCCCATACTGGATACATTTTTTTTTTTTAATCACAGAACATTAGAACTTTGGGACTGTAAGAAAGAAAGTCAATTATACAATGCGCGTGATGGAAAATTCAGTCACATAAAAGCTGTATCCTGCCTGCTGATGTACCTGATTCATAGATAAAAAAAATGTGTCTTATGAATCGGGTACATCACGTCTGTTATTTCCACTATGTTGTACGTCACAATGACACCGCATGGATACCTACTCGACAGCGGACCCATGGCTTCAGACACAATAATAAAATTATTTAAAAATTGATGCGGGCAATTTTATTTCTATCACACTCATTGTATAAAGCAGATATGGCATGGGTTACCATGCCATATGCTTTTTAATCTTCACTCAAGGTCTATGCCCTCTTGCTCCCTCACAAGTGACTATGCCACTCGTGAGGGATCAAGAGGTCACAGACCTATAGCCACTTATGAGGGATCAAGAGGTCACAGACCTCTTGTGAAGATAAAAAGCATATGACACGCTAACCCTTGCCATATCCCTGATTTATAATTTAACATGTATTTAGTTGAAGTAGAAAGAGGCATTCAGGGGTGGTATCGAGGGTGGCTGATGTTTGTGGAAATTGAAAAATTATGAAAAGCTTTATTATTGTCTTTCTGTTCTAGGTTTGTATTCATTCATGCATTCGATAAATGTGGGACTGCATAATTTGGGATCAGATGCATTTGTATGTTAGTAAAGTAAAAGTATAAAGTTCTGATTTATTTATTTGGTCTGTGTGTTCTTGTCACTGTGTGTGTGTGTGTATGTGTGTGCATGTGTGTGTGTGTGTGTGTGTGTGTGTGTGTGTGTGTGTGTGTGTGTGTGTGTGTATGAGTGACCTTTTTGATCCAGTTTATTAAAATGTTTAAAACACTGGGCCAGCAACTGGTGGCACCAGCCAACCTTAGTTTTTATAATGTTTTCTGCTTCCTGGTTTGGTTGCTATGGAAGAGTTCTGATTGCTTTGTGACATGCATCAGTGACATCAGCTCTGGAAGGGCCAGGGTGTACTGTTTAGCAGTGCAGATGGCAGACATTGGCAGATGGCAAGTTTCTGATGAGCTGGAAAAGGATCAACACAGACAATAGAATCCTTTGATGACTAACTGTTTGAGCTCTCTGGTAGCAGTAATGGCATGGAAACAGAGGCTGTGAAGACCATTGAATATCATTGCTCTATTACAAGATGGTGAGCTCAAAATGCTAGATCTGCCATTGAAAGCACAGTACATGAGGAGACCCAATCTCTACCAAGTTTAGCTATTTTGTATGAACTTGCTGGCAGTATAGCATTGAGGTTAGAGTAACAAGCTGTGAATGAGCTTGGTACATTCATCAACCTGGGTTTGAGTCCCACAACCTCCACTTGCATATTTTGTGACCCTGTGTAAGTCACTTAACCACCCCAGTGTTCCCAGGTCACCCCTGAAAACAGGCACTTGTGCCTAGTGGGCCTACCAGTTTCCAAAGAATAAAATAAAAACTAAAACAAATAAATGCATAATTGATTAGGTACAACTAAGTAAGACTGGGACATATCACTGAGAGGATGGTGGTGAAGTGGAAGGAATTGATGGAGGAAGTTGTTTCCCTAAAGACTACGGACAGTTCAGGAGAAGCTGGGACAGAATAAAGGGGAAAGTTGCATGTAGGCAGGAAAGCATGAGGGGATGGGGAGGGGGGACAGGATAATGGTGGGGTAAATCCCTCAGTAGGCACTGAGGGGTCTACAAACTCAAGCAGACATGATAGACCACAAGGTCTTTTTCTGCTGGCTCAACTGTATGTTCATATGTAGTGCTCTTAATTACTGAGATGGGGGAGGACAAGGAAAACTTTATGGGGCCAATCATAAACATATCATGGCTGACAGGCAAATGGAATTTGCATACATTTAAATAGGATTTAATAACGAAAATCCCATTTGCTTCCACCAACCAACATGTCAAATGATGTAATGCTTCGAGTCTGTTTTTTTTTTTTTTTACTTTCTATTTCTATTTTTTTTTTAACTTTACTTTATATTAGGAGGCTGTATAGCACAGTGGCTTAAGGCTCTGAGCTACAAACCTGGAGACCCGGGTTTAAATCCCACAGCCCCCACCTGCATACTGTGTGACCCTGAGCAAGTCACTTAACTTCCTCGTGCTTCCAGGTCACACCTGGAAACAAGTTTTGGCTCAGTGTGCCTCTCCTGGTTAAACAATTACCCCTTCCCCATTTCAGGAATCCATCAATGAGATGCCTTATAAATGGCATCCATCTTCAGGAATTTGTTGCCTTGGAGATAGAACTTTATGCTAATTATAGAACTTAAAATACAAGTCGAAACTCTGTACTGTGATCACTCTCCCCCGCTACTCTAACATCAGACTTGTTTCTCCACTGAGAGTAGTCAGCTCTTGTCTTCTGGTCTTCTCTATTTTACATTTTCATTCTATCATTTATTATTATAGTGATGGTTAGTTTTTAAGTGCTGTGCATTAGTTACAGTGTTTTAGAATTTAATAACTTTTTGTGGTTGCTCTGGTTCCTGATCAGTTCCCTGGAACCAAAGAAGGACGCTTTATAAAACTTTAAATCTTTTATATTTTACTCTTTTCTATGCATTTGTTACACATTTTAAGATAAAACTATTTTGCTTTTACCATGTTTGTGACTGAGAATCAAATACTTTATTTTATAAGTCTTATCAGTGTTTGAAATGACAGATAGACCCAAAGAGAGAATAGGACCCACCGGCTTTAAAAATTGTATAAACTGTTTCCAGCTCTTGGCAAAGGCAGACTGCCATGCACTTTGTCTAAGGTGCCTGGGTTCAGATCACGATTTTATTGTGAACTTTACAAAAAAAAGTATCATCCTAAAACTCAGAAGAAAAGGGCTTTAAAAGAGAATAATTTAGAGCTACTTATTCTGTCTCTATGTCATCAAAGCACAAAAAAGGCTCGGAGGAAGTTCCTAATGGTGCTGGAAAGCTAGCATCAAAGGGTGCTTCTCCTCATAAGCAGCAGTCCCTGTCAAAGGAGACTGACAAGAAAGGTAAAGCAGCTCAGCCATCAGAAACAAACTGTAAAGATGGTAAAGACACCAGGGTGTCCAAAAGGGGGAACAGTGACTCTGGTAATGTCAAAATATAAATAAAAGCTGCAGAGGAGGTACTGGAACCTGTACCTGCTAGGAAGAAACAAAAAGAAAACATATGTCCATGCCACTCCTTCTGCAAAGGAAAATGAACAGGCAGGGAATCAGAAACAGGTGCTCTCAGCAGAGGGCATGGCTAAGATATGGCAGTTTTTCCAAGCCTTCCAGGATATGGAAAATGTGTTTAATGTGCTTGCCCCCCAAGGCTCCAGTTGCAGACCACTTGCCTACAGAGGAGAGAATATGTATTACAAGAGAGAGAAAGGTGAACCTCTAGAGTCTGATGGCTCACCTGGACAAGAGTTTAGTTCCCCTTCTTGACCTACAAAGGATTATACCTCTTACTCCATGATCATCAAACAGTGAACACCCTCAGCATTCCCTCTCATGAAACAGAGGAGGGTGAGGAGGAAATGGGGTTCATAGATATGATGGGGCTAGTCCCCACAAGGAGACTACTAGTCCCTAACCACAAGTCACTCTAGAAGACCACATCCAAAATCATGTCAGCACCCAATTCAGCCACCCACATTGATAAAAAAAAAGTTGGAGAAAAGTATCAGGTGGACTGACGGGGTGGAATACCTGTATGCCCTCCCTGATCATGAAGGTGTGGTGCAGGCAGCTGCTTGTGAAAAGGCCAAGGTGAACCTCTTCACACAGCCTCCTGAAAAGCATTCCAGGAAAAGAGATACTGTGGCCAAAGAAGTGTACACAACAGCTTCCCTGTTCCTGAAGTAGGCAGCTTATTTAGCATACGCAGCCGAGTACCAGAAAGCACTGTGGGGTGCAGTGCTGGCACTAACTGATAAGGTGGATGGTGAAGTGGCACAGGATCCGGCTTCCACAGCAAACTAAGCCCTGGATGCCACTAAATACCAGTTCCACGTGACTCTAGAGTCTAATGACTTTGCTTCATGAGTCTTTGGTCACGCAGTGGCATTGAGGAGGCTTGCCTGCTACCATTCTTGCCCAGAACACTCAGGCTATAGCCATTGATTTCCCATTTAGGGGAAATTCCCTATTTGGTGGCAAAACAGAGGTGTACATGAAAAAGGTGTATGAATACAAGTCCAGTTTAGCACTGAGAAATAAAAGGCCTCCACTTCCTACAGGCCTCATGGAATGAGGGGGGGTAGGGGCAGGGGTTACTATCCTACATCTTATGCTGCCTACGAGTACCAACCTCAAAGAGTTTACTACAGAGACAGGACATTTTCCCCATCCCAGTCAGACCCAGCCACAGAAAATATCTCAGGTTCAGACTGGGAAACTGCCAGTATTAATTTATAGCCTTTCTTGGTCTTCCCTCAGCACCAAAGATATTCACAAAGTGCCTAGCTGTGGTGGCAGCTCACCTAAGAAAACAAGGTGTAGTGTTTTTTTTTCTTAACTAAACAACTGAGTAGTCTCAAGGAAAACAGAATAAGAGCCAAGGATCTCTATACAACAAGTAAGGAACACCCTAGGGAGCCTGAGATTCCTTATAAATCTGCAGAAGTCTCAGACCAGACCAGTGCAGACTTCATTGGTGCAGAGCTGGATACCCAGAAGGGGAGGGTTATCCTTTCGGAGGAAAAGGGTTTCAAACCTGCTTGCCAGTATAAAATCCTTCATACTGGGCCACCAAATGCCAGCAAGAAATTTTCTGCAGTGGGCTATGCAGCTTCATTCATAGCTGTGGTGCCATGAATCAGATTTCAGATAAAGGATACTTAGAACATTTAAGACACCACTGGTTCCAATGGTCTGACTCACTGTCCAAGCTGGCACCACATCACAAAGCCCTTTGTGCAAATGCTAGAGTAGTGGAAAGAGGAAAGCAACCTCAGAGAGGGCATTCCCATCTTCCAGCAATCTCCAAGAGTTCTCACAATAGATGCTTCACTCCTAGCCTAAGGTGGGGTGCCGACCTGGAGTATCTAACAGACAGTGGAACCTGGAGAGCCCTCAGGAGACTCAGGAGCACATAAATCTCCTAGAGATCAGGGCAGTACTGCTGGTAATGCAATCATTTTCATCCTAGCTATAGAGCCAGTCTGTCCAAATTTAGACAATACTACAACATACTACATAGGCAAGCAGGGAGGAACAGGATCCTCAAAGTTGTGCACCTGAGCAATGAGGATCTGAGATCTGGCTTATTCTGTGGACAGGAACAAGAAAGACTGCCCACTGCTCGGTGTGCTGCTTTTTTAAAATTAAGCCAATGGCACAAGGAAAAAGAGCACCACCACTTCTCTTACAGTGGTGGTGCTCTTTTTCCGTGACCTGTCTTATTCTCTGGACACAAAGATTTCTGCAGTACACCTTCCAAGAAAGGGCAGTGAGCTAGCAGACTCCCTAAGCAGAATCAGCCTAGGAAACCACAAGTGGACCCTGAACCAGCAAGTGCTGGTTTCAATCTTTAGAAGATGGGGCACACCAGAAATAGATTTGTTTGCCTCTTTGGACAACATTCAGCTCCCAAAGTTTTGCTGCAGGATACCAGCAAGAGTGGCACAGTCCCAGAGGATGTCCTATGTCTGAACTGGACAGGGAGGTTCCTGTATGACTTCCCACCATTTCAACTCTAGACAGAGAGTGCTCAGGAGGGAGCCAGCAACAACGATTCTGGTAGTCCTAGACTGGTCCAGACAGGCTCAGTACACAATGCAGCAGAATTCCAATCAGCCTGCCATTGAGATTTAACCTGCTAACTCTCTCAGGACAGGATAACATCAACAGAAACATAGACCATGATGGTATAAAAAGATCAATGGTCCACCCAGTCTACCCATATTTCCTATATTCCCTGGAACCTTCCCTGGAACCTATTGTTCTTCCAGGGTACTCACCTTCCTTGCCCTATCCCCATTCTCCTCCCTGGTCTTGTCACCCCAAGTGACCACTATTCCTTAATTCTAACCTATGCCTGCTTGAATCCCCTGACTGTGTTTGCACCCATCACCTCAGCCAACAGACTGTTCTGAGGTTTCTCCACCCTTTTCATAAAGAAGCATTTCTTCACATACCTTCTGAGCCTCCCTCCTGTTAGTTTCCACTCGTGACAATGTGACCTCGAGTTGGTATTCAGGGTAAATAATTCCCTGCAGTTTACCTTGTTAATTCCTTTAAGGAACTTGAAGCCCTTTGTCATATCTCCCCTCTCCCTTCCGGTTTCCGGTGAGTACATATTTAGTGCCTTGAGTTGCTCCTCATAGCAACTGCCCTGCTGGCCCTCAGTCATTTTTGTTACTCTACGCTGCATTGTTTCCAGTCTATCCCTGTCCTTTCTGAGGTGAGGTCTCCAGAACTAGATACAGTACTGCAGGTGAGGCCTCACCAGGGATCTGTATAGTAGGGGAAATTGTATTTTATTTATTTATTTATTTATAGCTAGGATTACAAATACCTTTGAACCAGAGGTTCTTTTACAAAGGTTCCGCATCAGAAAAGGGTGCAAAACAAAAACAGTCATAAAATACAATACAGGTTCAGGAGGTAAGTATAGAAGGGAATCAACAACACAAATTTTGGGGTTAAAATAGCAGCACAGAGTCAGAGGCAAAAAACAGTGAACAATTAATAATAAACAAGAGCACGTAAAATATAACACAGTCATCAAACAAGCCATCCTAGGGTTGAGAGGAGAGGAGCGGGGGGGGGTAATGATGATGGGGTAGGCAGTCAAGGAACTGACATTGTCATAAGCGCTATGTAACAGATAGAAAACAGAGAAATAAGTGCTAGGTGGCCTGGGCGGGGGAGTGACAAGAGGCTGTGTGCTACGGATGGGGAGGTAGTGGCTTGGGGGGTGGCAAGAGGATACTAGATAGGGTGCAACAAGGTGGGGAGTGAGGAGGAGGGGTTATAGAGAGAAGCGATAGGAGGGGAGGGGAGAGGAGAGAAAAGAAGATGAGTGAGGGTGGTAGGCGGGAGATGCATGGGAGGGGAGAGGGGGACGGTGTGCAGAAGGAGGAGGACAGGTTAGGTGCCTAAGCAGAGCAGTCACAACTGCTATGGCCAGAGATGTACAGGCAAAATTTACGTTTGAAAGGATGTATTTCTTTTTTTTTTTTTAGTTACAATAACCAAAACAAAACTCTAAAGCAAAAAAAGGACCAAGCTTGTTCTTAGCTGCAGTTTCAGGGAGAAGGCTATTTAACAGTGAGGGGGCCCTGGAAAGGAAAGCAAGTAGGGCCTGTTTGGTACAGCAGAATGGAACAATAATCATTGGTTTGAGGGAACTGCGCTTAAAGCGTGCATTGGCTGTGGGTATCATTAGAGCACGCGTTGCAGGGGGTGTGAGGTTAAAGCAGATTTTCTTAGCCAGTAAGCTAGGATCTGCAGCTTATCCATTAGGTAGGGAAATGGGCAGACTGGGTGGGCCAAGCGGTCCTTATCTGCCATCAAATTCTATGTTTCTATCTGCCATTCTCCAATCCTTTGGAACTTCCCCAGACCTAAATGGGCTGTTGAACAGCCCAGTTAGTAGTTCACCCAGTTCTGCTGATAATTTCCTAAGTATCTTAATATGAAACCCATTTGGTACTGGGACAGTCTTGCTAGTAAGTACTGGATGACTCATTTCCAGGCCTCCCTGTGTGGTTGCTTTGATGCTACTTTCTGGCATGGATATGGAGTCCTCTTTAGTGAATACTGAGCAAAAGTAACATTCCCCAAAACATTTCCAGGCCTCATAACACTATGAATGAAGCAAGGATCTTGAAAAGATCAAATTATCTAGCTTGAATCTGTCAGAAGAAGTGCTGAAAGTGCAGAAGATTTCCAGAAAACCAGCAACAAGGAAAGCATACACCTCTACATGGAAATTATTCGCTACTGTTATACCCCAGGAAGAAAATCCCAGAGCAGGCAGGACTGTCTGTAGCTCTGCACTACTTGGTATGCTTACAGTCCTCAGGTCTGAGACCTTCAACTCTGAAAATATGCTTGGCAGCTGTGTCAGCCTATATATCGGTAAACAAAGAGAAGTCCTGGACCTCACAACCTGTTTTTGAAAATTTTTGATGGGCCTTAGTCATCTGTGTTACCCTGAAAGGGACCCAGTTCCTCCATGGGACTTAAATGTGTGTCTTGTCCAGCTGATGGAGGCTCCTTTTGAGCCTATGGCTACCTCTGACTTAAATGTGTCACACAAAAATATTTTCCTGATAGCCATGGCATCTGCTAGGAGTGTAAGGGAACTGGAGGCCCTCTGTACATATCAAACTAAATAATCTTCCACATGTATAAGGCAGTCCTTAAGGTCAATAGGGAGTTCCTACCTAAGGTGGTGTTATAATTTCACATAAACCAGTCAGTTACTCTTACTATACTTTATTCTGAGCATTCCGCACCGGTGAGTTAAAATTACACTATCCAGATGTAAAAAGGGCATTAGGTCACTACATGGACCAGGCAAGGGGTTTCAGGTCCCAAAAAACATGGCTTTTTGCTAGCTATGGAGAGGCTAGCAAAAGTAAGTCAGCAGCTAGTGAACTGTCTCTCGTCAGATAGTCTCCTGCATACAGCTATGTTACAAAAAAGCTGGCAAAGTACCCCCAGAGGCCTACAAGCACGTTCCACAAGTGGCACATCTGCCTCTGAGTCAGCTGCAAGGGTTACTACTCCCTTCAAGAAATTTGTACCAGCTACCTGGAAAGCAGTGTACACATTCACAAAGCACTACTGTTTGGACATACAGTCCATAAGGGATGCTAGTTTTGGAGCTGCTGCCTTGCAGAACCTTCTTCCTAAATAGTTTCTAGACCCATACTTCCAAGATACTGGAAGTCTGCCATTTTTAAGACATGTCATTAATGGATTCCTGTTGTCTGGGGAAAAAACTCACCATATTAATGTTGTTTCTTCTAACTCCAGGAATCCCTTACTGAATGTTTACACTCCACATCTAGCTCCATAGAGACAGATGCCCTAGAGACAAAACCTTATTCTAATGATAGAATTTGGAATCTTGGTTCAGACTCTGCATCTACGCTGTACTCTAGCAGCTAGCTAGATTTCTTTCTCCACCAGAAGAGAGCAGTTGTACCAGAGTCAGCTCCAGTAGGCTATTGGTTTTAAAAACTCAATTTAAAGTGTAACTTTTATTGTCTGTTAGTTTCTTAGTACTCTGTGTCAGTTCAGGAGGTAATTCTTTTGTACTCTGTCACCTACTTCAGGGATAAAGGGGGGCAGTAACAACTCAACAGGGTGGAAGAATTCAATTCAAACAACTCTCTCCATAGCTAATGCATCAGAGTACAGAATACAGGTACTGGTAAAAACTCCTGGCGGATAACCAACCCTGAAGCTGGAAGGGTGGAAGCTCCCTGAGAGCGTCAACTTCTGTGGACTTGTACTTACAAAGACTTGCATGGACTTGTACTTTGTCTCTCCAGTTCCCGATCGATACCCTAACTGGCTACCATATTATTTTTGGCTACTGCTTAATTTAAACCACTTTCTTACTTACCTAGTTGTTTGAGCTTTTTCCAGTTTAAAGTAACAAGAAGGAGACTGCTTTTGCTTTCTGCTCCTGGCTGCACTGTCTGACTTTAATTAGTTGGGTCATGTTACAGGAACTGCAATTTGACCTTCGATGCAGTTTTCTTAGTACAAGGGACATATTTAACTGTTAGGCTCTTGTACTACAATCTTTATTGGAAGTCATTTTTAACAGGCTCTCTTTAAATTGGTATGCCTGAGAGAGATGGGAACCAAAAGCTCTGAAAACTGTAAAATGTGTTTTCAGCTTCTGGGAAGGGCAGACTGCCATGAGCTGTTTTAAAGCACCTAGGTCCAGATCATAACTTTACTAATTGTGAAACATACAAATGTACAAAGCAGCCAGCCAAATAAGATAATTAGTTCTATGTGGTCTGCTCATATTGCAGAGTCTTCAACTTAAGCAACAAACCCTGCCTCACTCCCCAGTCTGCCCTCCCTCTCCATTTGCTCTTTTCTTGATGCTTATTTTCCTCTTAACTCTATCCAAGCCTCTCTGGAATCTGCCCACCATCTTCAATGTAAACACCTCTTTAAGAAGCACATGCCAACCTGTCACCACCTTCTCTGTGAATAAATGTCTGCTAGCCTCTCTCCTAAAACCTCCCTCCCTCCAACTAGAGATTGTGTCCCCTCATGTTTCGGTTTCCACTAAGCTTGAAGAGACCCTACTTTTTTTTCTTTTTTAACCAGCAGTAGCACACTAAGTTGAAAGTTTTTTTACAGGTGTGACCTGGGCACACAGGGAAGTTAAGTGATTTGCTCAGGGTCACAAAGTATGCAAGTGGAAGCTGTGGGGTTCAAACCCAGGTCTGGTCTGCTGGATGTCACCAGATTTGCAGCTTAGAGCCTTAAACCACTGCGCTATACTGCCTCCCAAATCCACCCTGTTTATTCCTTTCAAATACCTGAAGGTCTAAATCAAGTCTCTTCTGTCTCTCCTCTTCTCTCCTCTCCTTCAAGGATTGCGTGTTTAGGGCTTCCAATCTTTCCTGGAATATCCCAACCTACTGGCCCATGATCATCTTCATTGCCCTTCTTTGGACTGTCTCCAACAGGTTAATGTCCTCTTTAAGGTACGGACAACAGTACTGTACACTGTATTCCAGATGTGGCCTCACTAATGACTTGTATAAGGGCAGTATTACTTCCTCTTTCCCACTGTTGATCCCTCTTGCAATGCAGCCCAAAATGTTACATTCCTTTGCTGCAGCTTTCCTACATTGTGCGAAGTGTTTCAGGTCATTAATGATCATCACTGCTAGATCCTTCTTCTCCTCTGATGCAGATACCCGGACCCCACCAGGCTGTACTCAGTCCTTGAGGTTCTGTGCACAACTTTGCATTTCTTTGCATTGAAGCCAAGCTGCCAAATCCTGGACCACCTCTCCAGTTTTCCAGATCCTCCTTTAGGTTTTGTATCCCTTCTGCTGTGTCCACCCTCTCACAGAGATTGGTGTCATCTGTGAACAGGCAAATTTTGCCTTTAATGCCATCCTCAATATTCTTGATGAAGTCATTGAACAGCACCAGTACTAGCACTGAACCCTGTGGGACCCCACTGGTCAACTCTCTCAAACCCCATCTGCCAGCTTCCTGATCAACCTCTTGTGGAGTACACAGTCAAAGGCCTACTGAAGTCCAGGTTAAAGATCCCCTGCTTGGCTCCTGCCCAATGTTTTAGTGACCCAGTTGGAGATGTTAATCAGATTAGTCTGACATGGATTCACTCCCTTAAATCCATGTTGCCTCTCATCCTGGAGACCATGCTCATTCAGCTACTCTTCCAATCTTTCCTTTAATATGGTCTCCATGACCTTGCAGATGATTAAGGTCAGACTGACTGATCTGTACTTACCTGGGTCATCTTTGGGACCTGTCATATGAAGGACACTACATGTGCCATTCTCTAGTCCTACAGCGCCACTCCTGACTCCAGTGAACTATTGAACAAGCCAGTTAATGGCTCTGTAAGCTCCTTTGCCAGCTCCCTCTGCACCCTTGGGTGTATCCATCTGGGCCTGGGGATTTGTTTACCCTCAATGCTAACAGCCCTGTCCTCACCCTATCCACCTCTATCAAAACATCTATGCTCCCAGCCCCCCACTCTACTCCTTCCCCCAAGTGACACTGGTCCATCTCTCTTCCTGATGAAGACAGAACAGAAGTAGTAAATCACTACCTCTTCTTTTCTGCCATTCTCCTCCACCCACCCGTCCGCTTTTCTGGGTCTAACAATCCCATCTTTCTTGTTTCTTTTGTTACTAATATAGCAAACAAAAAGCATTCTTCTCCATCTTATTCCCTCAACTTGCTGCAGTTTCTGCGCTTTAGCCTGTTGGACTACCTTATCTGTTACACTAGCCATCTTTAGGTAATCCTCACTGTCTTCCACTTTCTTGGTCCTCCTGAATTTCTTGTAGTCTTACCTCTTATCCCTTACTGCTAAGGCAACCTCAGTACTAAACAAGCTGGGTGCTTTGGCCTTTATGTCTTTTCAGTCCTGTCTTATTTTTTGCCGTAAAACCTTAAAAAGTGCTAAAAATGAAACAAATTATGGCTTCTCAGTCTGCCTCCTTGTCACCAAAAATAATAAAAAAGGCTCTGAGGAGTTCCCAGTAATGGTGAAAAGCATGTATCAGAAGGGTCTGTCTCCTCAAATACAGTAGCAGTTTCTGCAAAAGATAACAAGAAAGAATACAGAGCTGCTCAGCCATCGTATTGACATAGTAAAGTTCGATCTGATACCAGGGTGTCCGAAAGGGGGAATTCTTAATACAGTGAAGGAAAAAAAATTGTCAGTGCCACTCCACCTGAATGAAGAAAGGAACAAGCAGATGACACAGAAAAACATTCCCTCATCTGAGGACATAACAAAAATGTAACAATTTGTCCCCACTATCCAGGCCACTTTAATAATGTGACGGCAACCCTCTGTCTCTCAACCTGTCTGCAGAGAAGGAGGAAGAAGGGTACTTTGTACAAGAGGAAGGTGACCCCCATGGAATCAGAGGGTGCACATAAGCAAGACTTTCCACAGGAGACTCTGATTTCACCAGGTGTTTGTTGAGTGTTTGAGAGGGAGGCTGCTCAGCTATGAGGTAGGAGGTTTTTTTGCTTTTTGTGTGTTTAAAGTCTTTTACAGTACCAAACAGCAACAATCTAAAAGAAGATTCTGGACTTTCTTGTTTCTTGAGGAAGTGAGGTCACTGAGGACTGTTGTCTAATTGGAGGTGAGGAGGATCAGGCAAGCAGCTTTGTTTTATCTTCACAGGAGGATCTGATTTTACCAGGAGTTTGTGAGTGTTTGGAATGGAGCACTGCTCAGCTAGGAGGTAAGAGAGGCTTCAGTAAACACAAACAATCTAAACAAGATTCTGGGCTTTCTTTGTTTCATGGGGAAGTGAGATCACTGAGGATTGGTGTCTGACAGGAGGGTGAGGGAGGACCAGACAAGCAACTGTGTTTTATCTCCACAGGATGATCTGATTTCACCAGGAGTCTACAGAGCATATGGGTGGGAACGCTGCTCAGCTAGAAGGTTCAAGTGGCTGTCCGAACACCAGTCAAAGGCCCTGCAACTTGGCAGGAAGTACCGTATGGGAAAGCCCTACTGGGAGGATAAAAGCAGTCACTGCTAATGTGTCTCCAGATATGTTTCTGTCTCAGCGCATGAATGGACCAATGCTGGAGTGGGACAGGTGCAAGTCTGGTGTCTTAGACATCAGCAGACATCCACAGGAGGAAGTATGGAAGCAAGGGATTCTGACAATCAACTAAGATAAGTTCCTGTTCATTACTGTTGTAACATTCACTGCTGGGAAGGGTGGAAGATCAAATTAGATAGGGTGTTGCACTTATTCCCAGTTCTGGCCTACCTTTGAAGTATAAAGTGATTTAAACAGGCTACAGAGATCACAGACAGCAAACTGTCTAGGGTCAGGTAGGAAAGGGTTAGGGGAAGGTGAAAATGCTGCTACCACAGTAGGAAAATGCAGAGAAAGATAAGGGGGGTAAAGGATGTAGGAAAACTCTTCAAATAAGTGGGAACTACTTACTGAGATGGATAGAAAGGAAAACTCCTATCTAGGGTAAAGGCACAAAGGAGCAAAGGCAACAATAAAGGGGAACTAGAAACACCAAATCAGGGGTAAAGTTACAAAAACATTTCCAGGTAACCCGGGAGGAGTAGGAATTGGGAATGTTGGGAGTTGTGCAGTGCAGTGACTATGGAATGTCACTTTTCAGAGAGACCTTATGGAGACTGTGATGCAGCCTCATTTGCATGCTCCTCTCAGGTTGGAGGGAGAAGGTCACTGGTCTCCAGGTCAAGTTGGTTAGGATTTGGGGTACCTCTTCCCCCACTCAGGGGCCATGAAGTCCACCACTGTTACCTCAGAGGATGCCAGGGAAGAGGATTGGCTAGACTATGGTGGGCTCTGGAAGGGTGGGGGTAGAGGGTCAGAGGTACATTCCTCAACCCATACCACTGTGTATTTCCTAAACCACTCTGGTGGGGTGGGACTGCAGAGAGGAAGCATCCATAGTAGTGGCCAGGGAGGATGTGGCGGTCCTTTGTAGTGGAGATCACAAGAAGGGTGGCAGATTAACCCAAAGGAGGAGGAAGCAACTTCTGGTAGAGAAACTCAATTGTGAGGGAGAGATATTTGTGAATAGGATGGGGAGAGGGAGGTTAGGTGCCTACATGGAGCCATGGCTTGGAAGGATGGGAAGCAGATTCAGAGGATCATTAGGGTAGCTGGCCAAGAGGGAGAGCTGGATGTCATTATCCACCTGGGGACTAATGACCTGGCTAGGGGGTGGGATAGTGCAGGGGGAGTTTAGGGAGCTGGGGAGGGTCTTAGACAGGTAATGCATTCAGTGGCTTTCACTGAGGTGCTGCCTCTCCACAACATGGAGGAAAAGAGTGATCTCTCACCAGGAGCTTTACCTTATGGTTGAAGGAATGTTGCATAAAGGAGAGGTTCAGCTACATTGGGTACAGGGGACCCCTAAGGACCTATATAGGGTTTATGGCCTGCATTGATCCAAGAGGGAAACCTCAGACCTCAATGGATGGTTTAAATGTTACTTTGTTGAACATTTGTACTAGCCTCAGGGATCAGTCCTGGGGCCAGTCCTCATCAATATCTTCATCAGTGACATTGCAGATGGACTGGAGGGTAAGGTTTGTCTGTTTGCAGATGACACAAAGATCTGCAACAGAGTAGATGATCCAGATCGGGTGGGCAGAATGAGAAGAGATCTGGATAAACTAGTAAAATGGTCGGAAGAGTGGCAACTGGGGTTTAATGCAAAGAAGTGCAAGATCATACACATAGGGAAGAGAAACCCTGATGCCACCTATAGGTTGGGAGGGGAGTTGCTTGCAGTAACAAGGGAAGAAAGAGACTTGGGAATCATCATCACTGATGACCTGAAATCATCCAAGAAGACCACTAAAGCAGTAGGTAAGGCTAGGGGTATGTTAACATGTATTAGTAGGGGTATCACAAGCCATAAGAGGGAGATAATAATCCCTCTTTACAAGACACTGATTAGGCCCCATCGGGAGTACTGCATGTAGTACTGGAGGCCACACATTCAAAGGACATTAATCAAACTGAGGCAGTCCAGAGAAAGGCAACCAAAATGGTGCAGGGACTGCATCAGAAAACTTGTGAGTACAGATTAATGGAGCTCAATATGTATACCCTAGAGTAAAGGAGGGAGAGAGGTGATATGATCGAAACATTCAAACACCTTAAGGGCATTAACAAGATGAAAGAGTCTAACATGTTTCAATATAAGAAAAATAGCAGGACAAGAGGACACAGCATGAGATTAGAGGGAGGCCGATTCAGGGGTAATATGAGGAAGTTCTTTTTCACAGAAAGGATGGTGGATGCATGGAACGGCCTACCTCAGTTAGTGGTGGATATGAATACAGTGCAGGGCTTCAAACAGGCATGGGATAGGCATAAGGGAGCAATACAGATGAGTATGAATAGATAGGCCATTGACAGAGCAAAGGCCTATGGCACATTTATAAGGTAGAAAAAGAAATGGGCAGACTGGATGGGCCTTGCAGTCCTTATCTGCTGTCAACTTCTATGTTTCTATGTTTCTATGTTTCTGAGGGGGTGGCAGAAGGAATCAGGGAGGAAGAAACTGTCCCCCACAGGCTGAAGTAGGGAAAGGAAAAGAGGAAATTGTTTAAAGGGGAGAGGCACAGTACGCTGAAGCTTGATTCCTGGTGCAACCTGGGAGTACAAGAAAGTTAAGTGATTTGCTCAGGATAACACTGTATGCAAGTGGGGGCTACGGGATTCAAACTCAGGTCTCCAGGAAGTAGACAGTAAGGAGAACCCAAGGGGAGAGGAATGTGTGCAAATTCATAGAAGAAACAGGGCGGTAGAAATGAAGGGAGATGGGATGGGAAGCATTAAAAACAAAAGGGGGCACAAAAGGGAAAAAAAGGGGAAACAAGCAGAGTAGTACAAAATCTGAAATGTCATGTGTGTGAATGCCAGAAGTCCAGGAAAGGTTCCAGACATAGAAATTTTCATGGCAGAGGCCGACCTGAATATTATGGCCATTACCAAGTCATGATGAACTGAAAATGATCTGGACATGGTCATACCAGCTATACTCTGCTCAGAAAGGAGAGGGTGGGAAGGAAAGGAGGGGGTGTGGTGCTTTTTTTGAGGGAAGCATAAAGGCGATGAAGCCAGGGAATACAGAGAGGGCTGAGGTACTGTGGGTCACCTTGAAGACAGGGACAGGAGCTCCTATTCACACTGGCATGATCTGCAGACCTCCATCACAGGAGGAGGAGTTAGATAAAGTACTGATGGAAACCATTGACAAGATGTCAGAAAACAATGAGGTGCTGCTGATGAGGGATTTCAGTCTGCTGGTTGTAGATTGGAGCCTCCCAGGTGCAGCTTCAGTTAAAGAGACATCCTGGACTCCCTGCAAGGGGCATTCCTCATGCAACAGCTCAGTGTATCCATTTAAGATGGTGGAATACTGGATCTGGTACTCACTTACAGGGACAGTGATGCAAACATCAAGATGTGAGGCCACCTGGGGACCAATGATCACCGTACAGTATGGTCCAATGTGAGGATGGCTGTGGAATTAAACCACACAAGTGTGAGGGTTCTGGACTTCAGGAGGGCAGATTTTATAAAGATGGGTGAAAGCCTCAGTGATGACATGGGGGATGACCTGGGTGGGGTGAAGGAACAGTGGGTGAAACTAAAAGGGAGCATAAAAACATAGAAACACAGAATTTATAGAATAAATGTTGATTAGCTAAGTGCATGCTGTGTATTGCAAGCTAAATAATCACTGGAACTATTATTTAACTTAACCTTAAAAATAGTGAATATAGCAAAACTAATCTGCCAGTGAATAAAATGTCTGCACAGTATTAAAATCCCATATAGGGAACAGAACACTATCTGCACATGCCTGATGCATGTCGGACTGAAGCCTTTGATAAAGGACTGTAACAGTCAGAAACACGTCAGGCTTGTGCAGATAGTGCTCTGCTCCCAATATGGAATTTTATTAAATAATTTCTGTTTTCTACAACAAGTTGCTGTCTTTTAAATTTGGTTGGTGAATGCCCAGTTTTCGTTTTCACACAGTGCTCTTATACCATGAACGTGAGAGAAAAAATGAAAGATAGAGAATCTATCTGCCAGCTTCTACATTCTAAATGAGAATAAACTGATTTTGCTTTCAGTGTAGCTTTAGCCACATGCTCTACATGTCATTACCCTCCCCTTTCTGAAGCAGCTGTTGAACCCATGGTAAGATTCTTACATTTCATGAACCAGTCAGAAACCACTGAATTCCTTCCATTCAATAATGGGTGTAAACAGCAGAGCCACATTTACAAATCAACAAAATACAGATTTGATTTAAAATCAATAGTAAATTTAATGTACATATAGCAATGAAAGAATATCCGAAACAAAAACTGTAGTGCATAAATCAAATACTCGGCAAGGGCAGGCAGTGGATACATCTTTTCAACCACATTCAGGATGCCCTCCGAGACTTCAACAAAGCATGTTGTCAAACTGCTAATTTTACTTTGTGGGCAAAGGCATTTTGTCAAATGGCTAATTTTATTTAGCGGACAAAGAGCATTGTCTGAGGACAAAATGCATTTTGTCAACCACCTAACTTCATTCTGTGGACACAACATCTTTTGTCAAACTGCTAATTTCATTCTGTGGACAAAGGGCATTTTGTCAAACTGCTAGTTTTACTTTGTGGACAAAAATGCATTTTCCCAAACTCCAACAGAGATTGATTTTTCCATTTTCTTTTTTTTTTTTTCTATTTCAAGGACAGCTCTTTTTCTACTGTATGTAAAGATCCAGAAGCAAGTGATCTGTCACCTTTTAATGGACCAACATAGATGTAACAACAAGAACAAAGTGCTCTAGCTTTCGACCAACCAGTTTTTCTTCAGAAGCGTAATGGCAGTTATTTAGAAAAAAATACTTTAACAGTTAGATCATTTGCTTCTGGATCTGTTCTTGCAAGGACCAATATGGCTAATACTAAATCTAGATTTCTACTGTATGTAACCACCCAATTATTTATATTGCTAGACTTCCTTATCAATAAATATGTCACACTCATGAGTAAAAGTTTCTGTAATTCAAGCTACTTGAAGTTTATGACTAACTAGCATACAGCTCTCCATATACATTCCTCTCCATGTAACTGTTTAGCACTGCATCAGTTGAAGAGACTTGTGAGGCTTCTAATGCTTGTGTATAAGAAATTTCTTTTAGGCCCTGTCCATGTCATAGAACTGGATTTCAAAACCATTTTCAAAACTGGTTAAGGCGGCTCAATACATTCACATTATGCAGTAACCATTCTTGATAATGGTTCACTGTGTCCACGCTGCTTGTGGTAAACCTTTTCTCCTAGTAATAATTTCCTACTGAATTCCAGCACACACACATAGCTGCTTGTCTGTCCACGCTACAAATAAAACTGGTCCCAAGGTGGTCTCAAAAATGGTTTTCAAAAACTGTTTAACGAGGGTAACTGTGGGTGCTAACAATTAATACTGTTAAACTGATTTAGTTTACTGTAGCTAAACTAGTTTAAAAAGTGCAACATTATCAGGACTGTAGTCACAAAAATACCACCAGTAAATAAAATGTCAGTTTGCATCTGTATCACCTCCCCACTCCACCCCCAAAGGATGAGGCTGAAAATAGACAGAATTGCCTAGCCATCCTTCTCAGTCAACAATAAAAACTAAACTAAAAAAAAAGACTAACATTAAAGATTTTACCACCTATGATTTGTATTAGTTTTACTTAGGCAAAAGAACTAACAAGCATGATTTGGAGCAGCAAAATCACAGACTTTACTGTTTACAGACATACACAGACATACAATATAATAATTATAGTAAAACAAAAATTAACCGTACTGCAGGAAAACCAATTGTTCAAAGAGTGTTTTGTGTTTCATTTTATAACAATTCATACAGTGTGCCCTTGAGTTTGGTTATCCTGATGTTTTTGTCCTATAAACCTGGTTGTCACTGATTTGTGAACCAGGCAGGTTGAGATGGAGGTAAAGGGGAGTGCAACCAAAATGCTGGACCAAGACTTTATCAGCCTTACCGCCCAGATCCAAAAAATTGACCTGCTTAGCTGTGCTAATTATATAAGTCACCACTGGAGACTGGATCCATAACAGAGTGTGTCAGACACTGTAAAGGTTTGTCTCCAGTATTCTAACTGCCACAAGGACCCTTACCTTTTGGGATAATTCGATGTGGGACTTTCTGAGGTGTTTGCACCTTTGTAGAATCTATGAGAAAATTCTTGTTCCATAGTTTCTGTTGACAGAAATAAAATAAATACATTGGTACACTAGTTGGCAATAATTGTAAATGATTCATGAGTTTGCACAGTACTGACATCTCCTGCTGCCATGCCAGTTAACAGTGTTTACCTTAAATCTAGTCAGGCACCATGCTATAAAATAATGGAGCAAGACATTGAGAATGACAGCAATTCCCAGAAGTAAATGGAAGTCCAAATGCAAGCCATTTTAAAAATCCATAATTTCCCAGCACTTTGAAAGCACTGGGACCACTGTCTGCAGCACTTTGTTCCTCTGAGACCTTGAGCCTAAGATCTTCGAGCCATTCCACAAACGCACCCCATGACCAGCAATCTGCTCTGGGTGCCTCAATCTGTATTACCCTCCCTGGTGGAGTTTCAGGCGAGGCATCTTTCAATGTGATGCCAAACAGGGAGAAAAGTAATAGCACTTTGTAAATGATATTCTGCATCTCAGGGTTAGTCTGAGCCAATCAGTGCTTTACATTGGCCGTGCAAAGGCTTCCATGGATGCCGCTGCATCCTCTTTTTTCAACTCTGCTCTATGTTTTCCTGCTTCAATGTGTATCTTGATTTTTCTCCTTGCTTCGTTGTATCTCTTTCCTGATTCAGTGTATTTTGACTTTCCCTCTGGCCTTAAACTTATAATGTTGTTTACATTATGCATTCATTTAGCCCTGGCTGATTACAACAACAGTCCTTTGTTACACAGGGGCTGCACATGATGTGTTGGGCAGGCTCAACTCAAAGAGGGGTGACATAAACAGAAACAGCTGAAAGGAATTAAATAAGTACAGGTAAGGAGGATTATGACATCCCTGCAACTGTTACATTCCATCAGATCAGTACATATATTGGCATGGCCTTAGTTTTGGGTTTTCTCTTTTTAATAAATCCACATACATTTCCTCTGGTCAGTTAACTTGGTCCCATGTCTCTTCCTATAGTGGTACAGCCAAACATACTGGCCAAGTCTGGGCTGTCAGTCACATAGACTTCCTCTGCATCTTGCTTGTTAACACCTAGCACTTTGACACTAAAGAGAATCTTGTGTATAAACAGTGCTTTTATAAGTCCAGACCTTACCAAAGGGGTGAGACCTTCTGAATAAGTGGGTAGATGGGAAGGGATAAAGAAAAGCCAAATTATTTTGTGCAGACATGAAGCACTGATCAAACCAGAGATTTACAAGGGGGTAGGGTAGCATATTCTAAAACTCTGATACACTGAGTTATCTTTTAAAATTTGTGAGTTTGTGTTAACCATTATTCAGTTCTATTGCTGGAATGTGATTCTGTGATAAAATATCATACCTAAGGATTACAGGTGGGAGGTAAAATTGAATCTCCAGAGATGTGACTGATTTGTTTAAAATGCTTTGAACAGGAAGGGCACACTTAGCAGGAGCTCATTCCCAGGTGTGACCAGGTGGTGGCTGTGATTGGAATGGTGGGTGGAGGGGGCTACACGGTAGCAAGAATAGAATAAACACAAAATGACAAACACAAAGCACAGTAATGTGGCAAGTGCAATGTACAAAATGGAATACCAAATGATGCAAAGTACAACATTTACAAGCTTTCAAAGACTCTGCAGTGGCTAAAATTAACAAGTACAGTACACTAATACAGCATATCAGAAGACAAGGCACACATATTTGCAAAAGTGCAGAAATGTATTAATGGTAATGAATCATTAAAACATTTCACATAGACGTTAAAGTCTACTAACCTTTTGGTGCAGTGGCAGTGCTACTGATCATGATACAGCAACCTAGGTTTGGAAACAAGCCTGTGTTGCTGGAACGCTAGCAGGGAGGAAGTTAAGTGCACCAGGAGATACTTGCCTCCTCAGGAGGGAGGGCTGCCTCTCCCACTGCATGACTGCCACCTGGCTAATGCCACGTGGAGGCACAGGTGGAGACTAAAAGAGGGTGGAGGAGACACCTTTCAGCTTGGCAGATGTTACCACGCCTTGCAAGCACATGCCCATCACGGGGCCTGGCCCAGTGTCTCTGTGGGAGGGGGACTCAGCATACGGGTTAATGGATGCAGTGTGTAAGGTGAAGTACATGGATACTCTCTGACCCTGACACACTGACTATCCACCCAGTCGCAGCAAATGAGTTGTTTGAGGGAAGCCTGGACTACTCCCCTCACCCCACCTCATAGGGTGAAGTTCAAGGCGATGAAGGACTCAGGTAAGAAGCAGAGAAGGCATGGATGGGGCTGGAAGGTTACTAGGACAGTACTGATGGGGGCAGCTATGGGAAAGAAAACAGAGAATAATAAAAAAAACATTAAAATAGTGGTATAAATGGCAATCATTTACAGAAAATATGGTAATAAATCATTAAAGCAGTGTAACGGTGTGGTGGTCTGGAGAAGTTAATGCATCACTCAACAATGGTGTGAATAGCTAGCTGCAGAAGCAAGGTACGGAGAGATGGGTAGACAAGAGTGGATTAAAAGAGGAAGAGGATGAGACACAAATAGGGAAAATAAGATCATTACAGAGAGTAGGAAATCAAACAGAAAAGGAGGACCAATCAGCAGAGGTTTTGTAGTGAGGACTATGGATAGAGCCTGCACTAGATGAGTGACGGGAGTATGATGATGGGATGGAGGGGGTGAGGACAGAAGAGAGGTAAGAGGATATCACAATATACCATCACACCCCTCCCCTCCACCCAGAGTCTTTCTGTAGCTATAACGAATGACTGGCAGACCTTTGATTTCAAGATGAATACTTGGGCATTTCTTTTTTTACTTGGAAGTAATTTGCTCAATTACAACTGGGTTTATGTTGAAGAACTTGCACAGACACAGTAGTATGAACTCTTGTCTCTTTTATATCATTCCTTTTTTACCTCCATACTGCAGTTCTGTTCTTCCAAGTCTCCTATATAAGATCTCTGTACACAGCACCCTGTGGTGTCACTTTACAGGTACAGCAGTTTACCACAGCCAGCAGACAGCCATGAGAGGCATTATGGCATCATAGGTGTGATGCTGTGAAAAATCATCATGGGGAAGGATTGTTTTTTGACCAATCACACTGCAGTATGCTAATGAGCTATTTTGCACAATATTTACTTAGCACTTACCTAGTACAGGTTTCTATACTGCAGGTTTTATGCCTATAGACACCCTATAATAAGCTTTTTATGTTTTTTGCTTCTTGCCTTTTTCATTTTTTTTTTTTTTTTGCCAACTGTTAGTAAATACCAATCTAAGAGAATCTGAGTATTGTGATATGAGAAAATCTTTACTGGCAAGGCAGGCCAAGTATTTTAATCAGAAACTGAAAATCTCTTTGCAGATATATTGTGCGTATGTGTGTGATAGGGGTTATAACATGGCCTAACTGAAGATATGACATTTATCTTCATAAGAAGCCAAAGATATGATATAATTACTGGCAACCCCCTTTATCAAACTGTTTTCAAGCATCTTAAAAATGCCGTAATAACTCAAAAACGAGTTAGTACGGCATTTGCAAAACCACCTGTCTCCTTTGTGTGTCACTCATCTGTATTCTGCCTTTTCATTGCTTCACGCTCTGTGAGTGGGCGGGCTAAATAGCTTTAAAAAAATGGCGGCTCGTTTTCTCGCTTGCCGACGAGCCGTTTTTATTTACCACCCTCCCCATCTCTATTTGATTTTTTAAATGTTTTATCTGGTTGATCCCACCTTCCAAATAGAAAAGGACTATCTGGTTGATCCCGCCGTGTCTCCAGATCGGGAGATGCCGTCGCCGAAAAAAAGGTCAGTCTGAAAGAGAAACGGAGAAAGAGAAAGTGTGTGTGTGTGAGAGACAGACAGACAGTGTGTGTGTGTGTGTGTGTGTGTGTGTGTGAAAGACAGTGTGTGTGTGTGTGTGTGAGAGAGAGTGTGTGTGTGTGTGTTTGTAAATAGCAGATACTGAGACAGCGTAAACTCTGCATTTTTAAGATGCATGAAAACAGTTTGATAAAGGGGGTTGCCAGTAATTATAAAAAATTAAAAATAAGCACCTGTGTGTATGTGGATTTTTTTAACACACCCTCGGTGTGTGATTACCTCATAAACCTTGGATGTGTAAAAAAAATCCATAACACACAGTTGCCTATCTATTATTCTCTATATAATAACTGGTCAGCAATTTTTCCTGTGGGCTATACCAGTTAATATTTCCCGTAAAAACCATCTGGTTGTTATGGCATTCACGAGCCATTTCAGTCAAAGAATGCCACTCCTTCATTGGCTACTGTCTTGCTTGTGGGCGGGCGTAGCAGTTCAGAAAACATGGCGGCTCCATCTCTCGCTTACCGCTGAGCTGCCACGACATGGGCCGTCTATTTTAATTTTGTTTAACTATCTGGTTGATCCTACCTTTCACAGCTTTTAAAAGCTGTATCTGATAGCTCCTGCAATGTCTTCAGTACACCACCGCATAGTTTTTTTTTAATATCCAGTTGATCCCGCCGTTCGTCCGATTGCGAGTGTGAGCATTAAGTTGCAATGCTGTTCTGCATTCAAAGTGCGATCAGACTAGACTACAAACTGTGTAAGTAGAAAAAATGTTTTTAAATAAAAGAAACAACATAAAAAATCAATATATGTGTGTGTGTGTGTGGTGCATGTGGTGTGTGTGGTGTGCGTGTGTGTGGTGTGTGTATGTGTGTGTGGTGTGTGTGTGTGTGTGTGTGTGTGTGGCATATGTTTATGTGTGTGTGTGCGCGTGTGTGTGTGTGTGCATGCGTGTGTATGTGTGCGTGTCTCTGTGTGTGTGTGTGTGTGTGTGTGTGTGACATGCTCACAGAAATAGGGCCTGAAAAAAATTGTACAAAAAGTAAAAGATTGGGGAAGAGGGTGCTATGAGAATTTAGTGCACACCCTCATTATGGGATACTTTGACAAACCCCTTGGGCTTCGCCCTCGGGGTTTATGTAGCATCACACAACTCGAGTGTGCATTAAATTTTCATAGCACCCCCTTCCCCATCCTTTATTCTCTATGTCTCATGAGTGGCAAAGCCACGAGTGAGATATCTTGATGTCATTAGTCTTGAGTGAAGATAAATATGATATCTTCAGTCAAGCCATGTCATGTTCTGTTTATAGAAGATATGTTTTACCCACACACACACACACAAACCCCTACATCCCCCGTAACATGATGTAACACAATTCTAGTACTGTCTACTTAGTTTTATTTAAAAAGAAGCTGCTGACTATAAAGAAAGAGAGCAAGTGCAGGAGGCGAATCAAGCGGCTTCAGAAAATGTAGACTCAAGCGTGTGTGTTGCTATAGCAACAGTCACTCGGGCTTGTGCCTACTTTTCTGAAGCCACTGACTCACTCGCTTTCCTCCCTCTACAGTTGGTAGCTTCTTTACACAAAGCAAAGTAGACTAAGCATACAAAACACTGTTTTCTTAATTTTTTGACACAGAATGCTTTATTTTAAATATCTGCCAGCATGTCAGTTACCGCAATTGACACCGCTTGGTCATGCTACATTATAAGAAGGAAAGTGAAAGCGCTTTTCCGATAAGAGAGTCTGAAATGGCAGGATCAAGGAGATCATTTTTTAAATGAGCATTTGTTTTAAAACTTATGAGAGGCTGGCCACTGAAGAAATGGCTGCCTAACCTGGAACTCCTCTAAGTCTGATCTCAATCCGCGGCCAACTGGCCTAACCGCAGGGTGCTGTTTTCATAAAAAGTACACGTTATTGCTTGGGTAAGCAACCCTTATCGTCTGGTGCAACCATTTTGCAGCAATACGGCAGATTTCATCTGTATTGGTGCCATCATTAGCAAGTCACCTGTTCAACAAGGCCGCAGAGATTGCAGCCTTGCCTCCACACTATCTCACCCACCTGAATTTAGCGCTACCTGCTCTGAGACCGAACACAGTGTACTGCCTTCTTTGTCTCCTCCTAAGTTACAATGGCAACCAGCGCCACTCCTACAGATATATTATCAATGTTGGCAGTTAACTCGCATACTGGATCCATGGGGGACTCTCTTAATTATATCACCCACATGTTGGAGACAGTGCTTTCCAGGGTAGACGACATAAATAATACCCTGACAGGCACCACAGCTGATGTGCACATACTTCAGGATCACTTAAATGTGGCTAAACAGCGAGCGGAATCTCTTGAAGTACAACAAGCCAAACTACAACAAAAGGTGATGTTACAAGCAGAGAAACTGGAGATTCTGACTGCAAGGGTAGGGGACCAGAAAAATAGAGGGCACCACAATAACTTACATATTATTGGGTTCCCAGAAGGGGTAGAGGGCACCTCAATGGAGAGATTTTTAAATGACATGTTACCGATGATGTTGGGAGACTGCTGGTGGAGACCAGTGGAGATTGAAAGAGCCCACTGAATCAATGGGAGGAAAGACAGATCCAGTACATCCCCTAGACCAATAGTGGCCTACCTGCTGAGATACTCCACTAAGGAGTGTATACTCGAGGCACCTCGAGACTTGGGAGAAGTTAGATGGCAAGGGGCAGCAATATCTATCTACAGGTACTTTGCACGAGAAACTGCCAGCAAACGTCGAGCATATGGGCCCCTGAAAAAGTTCCTCCCTGCACACAATTTTCAATACCAGTTTAAGGGACTTAACCAAACTTCAGGTGTTCAAGGAGGGAAGGGAAATCATGGCTGATGGCCCTGCAGAAGTGGAACACTGGATTGCTAAATTTTGGCCTAATCTACCCCTTCACACTACATCTCCCAGAAGGCTTTGGGCTCCAGTTGACTCAACAGATCCTAGGAACTTTTCTCCTGCCAAACACACCTCAGGGGACCGATATGCAGCTGGATCAGTGTCTTCCCATAACGATTCTCCCAGGGCTAAGAGCTCATTCTGCACTACCCCGCTGGCTTACTCAAGTCCTATCTCCACAGCTGATCCATCAGTTCTTCCTCCCAGACAAGGGGAAGTACACACTCGCTCCAGTCAACGATCGAGAAGTGGTCAAGTACTTCCAGCAGATCAATTAGGACTCAGCCCTCCAGCTAAGATCCCTCAAAATAATCCTCATCAGGTATCTATGGACAGCTACTTCTCTGGGACAGAATCACGTAATGAACCTCATATGGACTGGGTGGACATTCCGGATTCATCCTTGATGGAAGCGGTGGATCTCTCTGGAAGCTCAAACCAGGTGAAAAGTCTCATGCAGCTGCCATTCTCTCATCTCTGGATCCTATAATGGTTTCCCTAAACTCCCAACGAGTTGCTGATTCTTCCTCGATATGTAACAAGGGACTGCCCTGGTGAACTTAACAAATTGCACTTCTAAAATTACTGTATATAATGTGGCACCTTAATGCAATTATATTTTGTCTTTACTTATATGTCCTGGGATGGGCTCTATGCTAATGGCTAGATAGCCTTACCCTTGGGTTGATCGAGGTTACTGCATCTCTTATGCATTATTTTTCTCATAGTTAAAAGCGGATGGGCCAGCTCTGTTTGGGCCTGATCCAATTTTGGTCCCCCCAAGCAACTTTGGAGCTAAAATAATCAAAGAGCACAACTGAATGGCCCTTCTGATGTACAATAGGGGTGACTTACCCAACTCCCCCCCCCACTTGTTTATTCCCCTTTCTGTTTTTCTTTTACCCCTTTCTATCCCCCCTTATCTTCCCCTGGGGGTTATTCTGGCACCCCAGGATGGATTATCAGACGAGAAGAGGTGCATTTACATTGGTTGCCTTCCTCCTCTTCTACCCCTGAGAGTGGACGCTTGCATAGCTGAGGGTACTCCTGTCTTTAGGTGTCTTCATTCACTGAACCTCCACAGCTCATAGCGTAGATTCGGTTGCTGTTTTTGTTAAATTGTCTTTACTCGGATAGTTGTTTATATCCTGTTTGACTTATAGGTTTACACAGGCACCAGATATTACTAATTGTTAATTACCCTATAGCTAGAATCCCACTGTCTCTCTTTCTTCAGTTAGTATTACAGCCCTGAACTTCAGGGTAACAAGATCAACGGTTTGTCTCTGTTTTTTTATTTCTTATATTATTCTCTGAAAGCTTACAGGAATTAGTATCTGGTCGTTATCCTCCTGTGCACTTTCTACTGCCCCCCTGGTACAACCTATTCCCCCTCCCAACTAATAACCCCCCCAGATAGTCACTATGGATGGTAAACCCCCAGGCTTGCGTTTAGTGTCATGGAATGTGAAAGGCCTTAATCATCCAATAAAATGCACCAAAGTATTACAACATCTCCACTCCCTTCATACAGACGTGGCCCTGCTGCAAGAGGCTCACCTCCTTAGCAGATCACTTCCTGGCTTAAAACATCTTGGGTAGGTGCTGTACATGCCAGCTCAGCCACCTCTAAAACAAAGGGAGTGGCCATTCTGCTTAGGTGCTCTACTGCATGGGTGGTAGAAGACTTCAAATCTGACAACCAGGGATGTTGGATACTGGTTAGACTAACCTACCCAGCCGGAAAGCTGACCTTGGGTAATGTGTATGCCCCCAATACTGATCAGGCTAAATTCTTTCCTAGCTTAAATCATGCCATCTCTTCTCTGGAACAACCTCATGCCCCTACCCCTCTAATGCTGAGAGGGGGATTTTAATCTGGTATCCAGCATATTCCTGGGCAAATCCAAGCCCACTCCCACACGCACCCTATGTCCCACGCTGTCCTCCAAGAATTGTACACTGAATGGGGTCTGATAGACGTGTGGAGGCGTGATAATCCCACAGGTCGGGATTATTCATACTTCTTGGCCTCTCATGGGGTCCACAGTTGGATCGACTTCTGGCTTGCTAATGCAGCAGCATCTAGTGCACTAACTCATAATACTATTGGCAGCATTATTATTATCTCAGACCATGCACCTGTGACCACCACTTATATCCCCTTGGGGTCCCACCCTACAGGCACAAGATGGAGGTGCAGCCTCATCCTGGTTAAGGAACCAGAGTACCAACAAACTATGCAGAAGGCAGCCCAGGATTATTTTCCCCCTTAACTTGGAATGTGGGGTCTCAGTGAGTATTGTATGGGACACCTTCAAGGCCATGCTCAGGGGTCACATAATTTCTTTTGCAGCACATAGAAACAAGTCCAGGAAAAAAGAAGTGGCAAGCTGCAAACCGAACTGGTGGCCTTAGAGATGCGTTTTAAAGCCTCCCCTACTGCCACTAGGGATGTATCTCTGATCCACAATATTGCAGGTCTGAAGCACCAGATTAACGCCTTGCTCCATAAAAAGGCAAAATGGCTCCTCACACAATCGAAACACTCATACTGGGAAGGGAGAGATAAAGAAGGGAAACTATTAGCCTGCCAACTGCACAAACAGCAGGCCTTGACAAAAATTCATGCCCTTCGATCGCCTCCTGGTTCAGTAGTCACCAACCCTGTTGGTGTTAATAGAACTATGATGGCATTCTACTAATCTCTGCATGAATCCCAGTCCGATATGACACCCTCCCACATCTCTGTGGGTCTCTCACAATTTTGTCAAAAATTCAACTTCCCTACATTATCTCCAGATCAAGCCAGAATATTGGAGGCCCCAATTACGACCCTAATACTCCATCAAGCATTGACCCACATGGCCAAAGGTAAAGCTGTGGGCCCAGACGGGGATGACCATTGAACTTTACCAAGCCCTGGAACAAGAAATTACTCGCCCACTGTTGCAAGTTCTGCAGACTGCACAGTCTGCGGGTTCCCTCGCACCTTCGATGAATGAAGCCCTGATCACCCTCTTACCCAAGAAATCCAACAACCCCCTTAATTGTGCCAACTTTCGCCCCATCTCATTATCCCCTGTAGATACCAAAATGTTGACCAAAATAGTAGCTACTAGGCTGCATAATATTCTGACAACCATTATACACCCCTCACAGGTGGGTTTCCTGCCAGGGAAGGTGGGCTCGGATAATACGAGGCTACTACTGAACTTAAAATGGCTAACAGCTAAATCTAAGATCCCCATGGCTGCTTTTGCTGTTGACTTCGCTAAACCGTTAGACTCCATTGAATGGAATTATTTACATGAAGTCCTCTTACAATATGGGTTTGGTCCTCAATTTTGCCTATGGGTGGCGATGCTCTATAACTCTCCCAGGGCCCGAATACTAACAAACTCAGAAATTTCCCCCTCCTTCCCACTCTATAGAGGCACCCTACAAGGCTGCCCCCTGTCCCCTTTTCTTTTGCTGATTGCCCTAGACCCCCTAATCAGAGCTCTGCCACAGCTGAAGGCCTTTAGAGGCATTACTGTGCATGGTAACCCATATGTGCTGGCTGCATAAACAGATGACTTATTGCTCACCTTATCTCATCCCAACCAATCACTCCTGATAACACTTACAGTCCTTCAAACATTCGCCGCACTTTCTGGGTTATGAGTGAACCAAAAGGAAACCATCCTAGCTCCCCTTAACCCACTTTGCACTCAGGAGTGTCTCTCAGGCACTGAATTGAGTTGGACTGCCCATGGGTTTACCTGCCTAGCAGTTTTCATCTCCACTAGATGGATGGATCTTGAGGCCTCCAATTTTGCCCCCCTCCTAAAACAGCTAACTACAGAAATCGATCGTTGGTGTAAGCTATATCTCTCCCTGCCAGGCAGTGTAGCAGCTGTACGAATGCTTTTCCTTCCCAGAGTTACCTACTTGTTTAATAATCTTCCAGTCCATTTCTCACATAAACTCTTTTCTTCACTTGAGAAACTAGTAGCCTCTCTGTTATGGGAAGGGAAACCACATAGGTGGGGGAAGTACAAGCTTTGGGCACACTGGACCAAGGGTGGTCTTGAGGTCCCCTGGTTTAAGGTTACCATCTGGCAAGTGTAGTAGCACAGACTACGAAATGGTTTACCCTATGGAATCACCCTCCCAAGGGTCACATTGGAATCAAGTATGGTATCGCCCACCCCACTTAGGTCTCTGCTAGTCTTGGGTCCAACCTTTGATTCCAAGCTCTCTCCTATCATTGATGAATCTCGATATGCCCAGCTAGATGTATGACTATAGCACGCACTCCCAAAGTAGCACGGTACCTTCATAAAATATGTGACCCTGTGGCACAATAACTTTATCACCATCGAAGGGAACCCATTATGACCAATGTGGAAAGCCAAGGAATTCGATATGTGCAGACGTTTTGCTCCCTGACTCAGACACCATGTTACCCTTTAACCAGCTTCAACAGAAGTTTCCTCCTTACCACTGATTTCTGGAAATATCTTCAGATACATAGTACTGTCTCTCTCTCATCTCCCAGGAAAAATCCGAGAAGAAATGGCACTGGCTGGCTTCCCTACATACCTCTACTTCCTCTAAGGAACGATAAGTATTTTTATGCCACTCTTAGAGACTCCCACAATGACTCTACTGAATCATGTAAAACAAAATGGGAGTCTGACCTGGGTATAACTATCTCACCAACTGCGTGGTCTCAGTGTCTCAGGGATGCACATAAGATATACAAGGACTCAAGAGCAGTTTCTTGCAGCTGAAAGTACTCTTTCACTGGTATAGAACCCTGCCCTTCTCCATGCAGTGGGAATTCTCTCCCACTCTACTTGTTGGAGATGTCAACTGCCTGACACACACTTGCTTCACATTCTGTGGACCTGCCCTCAATATCAGCCTATTGATAGCTATTACCCAGGAATGTTAACATATTTTGAGCACCACGATACTACCCAATGACCCTAAATTGTTGAAAGGTGACTTAACCAGCTTAGCCTTTCTACCTTCAGGTACATAAGGAATGGCTCAAGTTAGTGTTTCTAGAAGCCAAAGGCTCCTGCTAATGCATTGGTGGCAGAGTCACATCCCAAGCCTGAGTTAATGGCATGCTGCCCTAGCCCATCTAGCTCTGATGGAAGTTTCATGGGAGATGTCTTCCAATGCACTGCCAATCAGGGAGAAAAGCAGGAGCACTTTGTAAATGAGATGCTGCATCTCAGGTTTAGTCTGAGCCAATCAGTGCTTTACAATGGCCATGCAGAGGCTTCCATGGATGCCTCTGTGTCCTATTTTTCTCAGCTCTGCTCTATGTTTTCCTGCTTCGATGTGTATCTTGATTTTTCTCCTTGATTCATTGTATTTATTTCCTGATTCAGTGTATTTTGACTATCCCTCTAGCTTTAAACTCATAATGTTGTTGTTTACATTATGCATTAATTTTAGCCTGGCTGATTACAACAACAGTCCTTTGTTACACAGGGGCTGCACATGTGTTGGGCTGGCTCAACTCAAAGAGGGGTGACATATTGTAAACAGATACAGCTGAAAGGAACTGGGTAAGTGCAGGTAAGGAGGATTATGACATTCCTGCAACTGTTATATTCCATCAGATAAGTATAGTTGTTGGCATGGCCTTTGTTTTGGGTTCTCTTTAATAAATCCACACATTTCCTCTGGTCGGTTAACTTGGTCCCAGGTCTCTTCCTATAGTGGTCTGGCCAAACATACTGGCCAAGTCTGGGCTGTCAGTCAAGTGGACTTCCTGTGCCTCTTGCTTGTTAACACCTAGCACTCTGACACTAAAGAGAAACTTGTGTATAAACAGTACTTTTATAAGTCCAGACCTTACCAAAGGGGTGAGACCTTGTGAATAAGTGGGTAGATCGGGAAGAATAAAGAAAAGCCAAATTATTTTGTGCAGACATGAAGCAATGCTCAAACCAGAAATTAACAAGGGGGTAGGGTAGCGTTTTCTAAAACTCTGATACACTGAGTTATCTTTTAAAATTTGTGAGTTTGTGTTAACCATTATTCAGTTCTATTGCTGGAATGTGATTCTGTGATAAAATATCATACCTAAGGATTACAGGTAGGAGGTAAAATTGAATCTCCAAAGATGTGATTGATTTGTTTAAAATGCTTTGAACAGGAAGGGCACACTTAGCAGGAGCTCATTCCCAGGTGTGACCAGGTGGTGGCTGTTACTGGGGTGGTGGGTGGAGGGGGCTCCACGGTAGTAAGAATAGAATAAACAAAAAATGACAAACACAAAGCACAGTAATGTGGCAAGTGCAATGTACAAAATGGAATACCAGATGATGCAAAGTACAACATTTACAAGCTTTCAAAGACTCTGCAGTGGCTAAAATTAACAAGTGCAGTGCACTAATACAGCATATCAGAAGACAAGGCACACATATTTGCAAAGTGCAGAACTGTATTAATGGTAATGAATTGTTAAAACATTTCACGTAGATGTTAAAGTCTACTAACCTTTCGGTGCAGTGGCAGTGCTACTGATCATGACACCGGCAACCCAGGTTTGGAAACAAGCCTGTGTTGCTGGAACGCTGGCCAGGGGAGGAAGTTAAGTGCACCAGGGGATACTTGCCTCCTCAGGGGAGGGAGGGCTGCCTCTCCCACTGCATGACTGCCACCTGGCTAATGCCACGTGGAGGCACAGGTGGAGACTAAAGAGGTGGAGGAGACCCCTTTCAGCTTGACAGATGTTACCACGACTTGCAAGCACATGCTCATCACGGGGCCTGGCGCAGTGTCTCTGTGGGAGGGGGACTCAGCATACGGGTTAATGGGTGCAGTGTATAAGGTGAAGTACATGGATACTCTCTGACCCAGACACACTGACTGTCCACCCAGTCACAGCAAATTAGTTGTTTGAGGGAAGCCTCTTGCCTTTTTAATTTTTAATTTTTTTTGCCAACCGTAAGTAAATAACAATCTATGAGAATCTTTGTATTGTGATATAAGAAAATCTTTACTGGAAAGGCAGGCCAAGTATTTCAATCAGAAACTGAAAATCTCTTTGCAGATATAGTGTGCGTATGTGTGTGTTAGGGGTTATAACATGGCCTAACTGAAGATATTATATTTATCTTTATAAGAGGCCAAAGATATGATATAATAATTGGTCAGCAATTTCTCTCAATGTACTGACCAGGTAGATATTTTCCATAACAAATGGTTGTTATGACATTCATGAGCCACGCCAGTCAAACTATGCTGCTCCCTCATTGGCGAACATTCTGTGTGTGGGCGGGGCCAAATAGTTTTCCAAACTGCTTTGGGGTTTATGTAGCATCCCACAACTCAAGTGTGCATTAAATTCTCATATCAAACCCTTCCCCACCCGTTATTCTCTATATCATAACTGGTCAGCAATTTTTCCTGTGGGCTGGACCAGTTGATATTTCCGTAACAACCATCTGGTTGTTATGGTATTCACGAGCCTATTTCAATCAAAGAATGCCACTCCTCAATGGCTCCTGTCTTGCTTGTGGGCATGTAATAATTAAAAACATGGCGGCTCCGTCACTCGCTTACCACAGAGCAGCCACAACATGGGCCATCTGTTTTAATTTTGTTTAAATATCTTGTTGATCCTACCTTTTACAGCTTTTAAAAGCTGTATCTGATAGCTCCTGCAATGTCTTCAGTACACCACCGCATAGCTTTTTTTAAATCCAGTTGATTCCACCGTTCTTCCAATCATGAGTGTGAGTGTTAAGCTGCAATGCTGCTCTGCATTCAAAGCACAATCAGACTAGACTACAAACTGTAAGTAGAAAAACATTTTAAAATAAAAGAAACATAAAAAATCAACCTGAGGAGACAGAGTGGTGTGTGTGTGTGTGTGTGTGTGTGTGTGTGTGTGTGTGTGTGTGTGTGTGTGTGTGTGTGTGTGTGTGTGTGTGTGTGTGTGTGTGTGACATGCTCACAGAAATAGGGCTAGAAAAAAATTGCTGCCCAGTGTATTACAAAAAATGAAAGATTGGGGAAAGGGGTGCTATGAGAATTTATTGCACACCCTCATTATGGGATACTTTGACAAACCCCTTGGGCTTGGCCTCGGGGTTTATGTAGCATCCCACAACTCGAGTGTGCATTAAATTTTCATAGCACCCCCCTTCCCCATCCTTTATTCTCTATGTCTCATGAGTGGCAAAGCCACGAGTGAGATATCTTGATGTCATTGGCCTTGAGTGAGGATAAATGATATCTTCAGTCAAGCCATGTCATGTTCTGTTTATAGAAGATATGTTTTACCCCCCCGCGCACACACACACACACAAAACCCCCTATATCTCCCCGTAACACAATGTAACACAATTCTAGTACTGTCTACTTAGTTTTGTTTAAAAGAAGCTGCTGACTATAAAGAAAAGAGAGCAAGTGCAGAGCGAGTCGGTGGCTTCAGAAAAGTAGACTCAAGCGTGTGTCTTGCTATAGCAACAGTTGCTCGGGCTTGCGCCTACTTTTCTAAAGCCACTGGCTTACTCGCTTTCCTCCCTCTACAGTTGGTAGCTTCTTTAAACAAAGCTAAGTAGACTAAGCATACAAAACACAGTTTTCTTAATTTTTTGACACAGACTGCTTTATTTTAAATATCTGCCAGCATGTTAGTTACCGCAATTGGCACCGCTCGGTCATGCTACATTATAACAAGGAAAGTGAAAGTGCTTCTCCAATAAGAGAGTCTGAAATGGCAGGATCAACCAGATCATTTTTTAAATGAGTGTTTGATTTAAAACTTATGAGAGGATCAACCAGATGCCACAGCCACATGGGGGGGGGGCACCGCAGGTCACAGAATGAGAGTCACGCAGCAACTTGACCTTCTCAGATCCATACGATTCCAACAGAAATGCTTTAATTTTTATCAGGATGATGTATAGGAACATTGATGATATCACTATGACTTGTAGGAACATGGAAATATCGGTCATGAAGCGTTATGATCCAAAGTGCTGGGGCAAGAATGGTGTGAAATGAGTGTCTGAGCACACTGTCTAATTTGGCTGTATATATGTACATATATACACACATCATCTTTAGAGAGAGAGAGAGAGAGAGTATATTTATTATAGGGGTGCGGTCACACCCCTATATTTAGGTTTGAGTAGGCACTTCTATGTTAAGCTCAAAATTTTGCACATTAATAACTTTAGACCCATTCAACAGATTTGCATGAAATTTGGAATGCTTGGTGGGCATGGTAGGTCTCTTGATCTTCCAAATTTTGTTTTGTTTGGACTTACAGTTTTTGCACACCGAAATGCTAAAAAATGCATTTTTCGCCAGTTATGTGGGAAGTTTTTCAGATTTTGTCCATGGCGCTGCACGGCTGTCATGTGGTGTGCCGCTCTGTGACTTGGCTCATCTGAAAGAGCTTGTGTCAAGCATTAAAAAGTTAAAGTTTTAAGTTCTCATTATAAGTCAAAAGGAAAATGTATATGGTTGTTTTGCAAAAGAAGAAAGGCGTTTTGGCCATCTGGTCCCTCCTCATGATCAAAGAATTTGCAGGCTCACTATCAAAGAATCTTTGATCATGAGGAATTATTTGATCGTGACTGCCGCCATCTTGTTTTCAGTTTGCAGTCGGAAAAACTCAAATATCTCAGCTCAGGGGTGACTCCTGAAGTAACACCTGGATGAGTTTTGTTCAGGGGGCTTCACTCTATTGAGCCATGGCTCTGGTTTCTTGTAATTTGGTCAAAAATAGAGTTTTGAAATTTTTAAATCTTTGATTGCTGCTCGCTAATGATCTTTGATCGCGAGCCTGCAAATTCTTCGATCTCGAGATTCTTTGACCACAATCTTTGATCGTGAGGGTGCGACTAGATGGCCAGATGAAAAAATCTAATTTCTCAGCCCTGGGGTGACTTATTAAGACAAATGAGGATGGGTTTTGCTCAGGGGGCTTCGTTCTATGGAGTCATGGCTGTGATTTCATTAATTTTTCTGTAAAAATTGACTTTTACCATTTCTTATTCTTTGATCCTGAGCCTGCAAATTCTTTGATTGCAAGATTCTTTGATCACGATCTTTGATCACAAGGGAGGAACTAGATGGCCAGATTTGGAGGGACCAGATAGCCAGATTTTCACAATTTTTAAAATTAAATATCTCAGAAACGGTTTGGTCTTTTCACTTGAAATGTGGAGGGTGTTGTCAGGATGTCCTGTAAATGTGAATTATGGTGTTTAGGTGTTGGACAATACATTTTTTGCAGAGATATTGCATGGTGCAGTTTACATTTTGCAGAGAGGGTTTTCCATTCTGGTACTGGCTTGAAATTTATATGGTAGCTAGCCTTACTGCCATGGACGTACTTTTCAGTCGTTAGGTGACTGAAATGTAAACAGGTATGGAATTATGCCACTCCGATGAATGAAAATCTCAAACTTTCAAATGTTATATCTTGGAAACAGTTTGGTCTTTTAAATTGAAATTTGGAGGGTGTTGAGGGGATGTATTGTACATGTGAATTATGGTGTTTAGGTGTTGGAAAATTAATTTGCTGCAGAGACATTGCATGATACACTTAATGTTTTGTGTATAGTGTTTTCCATTGTGGTAGTGGGTTCACATTTATAGGGTACCTAGCCTTGCTGTCATGGAGGTAATTTTTAGTGTTTAGGTGTCTGACATGTAAACATGACATGAATTATGCCATTCTGATGACTGCCACTTTGTTTTGTTTCAAGGTGGTGGGAGCGTGGTGCCTTGAGCCCCTGCTCTCACCCATATTTACTCCCAGCAATACATATGATATTCACTACTTGTACTCTTATGTTAGGCAGAAATTTGCAACTTGGTGGGAGTGCAGGGCCCAAAGGGTCCCACGCTCCCATGAGCTTGCGCGACTTTCTACTTTTCCATTCTTTCTCAAAAAGTAAGGAAATTCTATGCAACAAACTTTGCTAATGCATCATTTAGGGTTAAAACACAAAAAGTCAGGAAATGAGACCTTTAGGGTTGCCCCCACCCCCCCTTGAGGACCTCCCGAGATTGACAGATGACGGGGTGTGTCATTGGGGTTGTGAGTCCTAAATGTCACCCCATTCTTCTTTGCTGTGGCTTGTGAATATGATTACACATGGAATGGGGTGACATTTAGGCCTCACAACCCCAATGACACACCCCGTCATCTGTCAATCTCGGGAGGATGGGGGGGTCCATGAGGGAAGGAGAGGGGGCAACCCTAAAGGTCTAATTTCCTGACTTTTTGTGTTTTAACCCTAAATGATGCATTAATGAGGTTTTTTGCATAGAATATACTGTATATATATATTTTATTTATTTAGCTTTTGTTGACCAGGTAAGTGCACTAGTCAGATTCTGCCTATTTTCAGGCATGACCCGTGGGGAGGGGGATAAAAATGAAATGCCAACTGACCTTGAACCAGAGTAAGCTGTTGGTGGTATTTTTAGTGTATGAGGGAAATTTGGCTAGGGCACCAGGGAAATTCCCCTACTCTTTTCAAGAAGTGCCATGAGATCTTTAACATCCACCTGAACTACCACCAGAACAGGCAGATGGGACCTCAGTTTTATGTCTCATCTGAAAGACGGCACCTCAGGAGTGCAGCACCCCCCTCATGCTGCACTACAGTGTCAGTATTGGGATATTAACCCAAGTGCCTGGTGTGGGGATAGAACCCACAACCTTCTGATCTCCCAGCCTCACAGGTGAGTGTGCTACCTGCTGAGCCACTGACACACTATATATATTATGGTAGCATGGTAGTGCTACCATAGTTAGGGTTGAGGAGCAATTTACATGTTAAACCAAAAATTTTGCACCTTAATAACTTTGCAACCATTGAACAGATTTGCCTGAAATTTGGAATACACGATCAAGAACTGTAGAACTTGAGATCTGCCATCTTTCGTACTGTTCAGATTTATGGCTGTGGAGTTATTAAGCGTGATATGCACGCGTGTTTACGCTTTTTTGGAATTCTGTGATTGTCTCTACAGGTCTCACGGTTTGCACGATTGGTCCAAAGTCTTCAGAGAACATGCGGCAGAGGTCCCCAATGTGCCTTTTGAAGATTTCATAAAAAAATATTAAACGGTTCAAAAGTTATTCAAAAATCAAGTTCCCATTACAAGTCAGTGGGAAAAGTTAACAAAAAGTTCGACAGTGTCACAAATGCAGTTTTTACTTTCGCAAATGGTCCTTTTACTGTCACAAATCCACCATTTTGTTTTCAGCTGGTCATCAGAAAAATACTTGGCGTTTAAATTTGTGACCCTTTAACAACCTTTTTTTTTTTTTGTATTCACCTTGTCGGACCCTGAGGATGCTAGGCATGTCTTTATTTTGGGATAAAACACCCCAGAAATATGTTTTTCAGATTTCTGGCAAAAGTACTTTTGCAAAGTACTTTCGCATTTGCGACAGTGTCGCATGCATCTGTGAAAGCTTTCACAAAGTTCAACAGTACTTTTCCAGGCTGTGGGAAAATGACAGCAATTCTTTGGCACCCAGCTGCAAAAGAACGGTTTGGTCTTTTGGGCTGAAATTTGGAGGGAACACAGCCAACATCTTACAGATGTGCCTTTCAGTATTTCAGTGAAGAAATATTACAGGGCGGCTAAGTTACGGCACTCCAAAGTTGACACTTTTTCCCCATAAGATAACATTATGGCATCCGCCGCATTACAGGAATACTTTGGCGCCCTGCTGCAAAATAACAGTTTGGTCTTTAGAGCTGAAATTTGGAGGGAAGAAAGCCAACATCACACAGATGTGCCTTTCAGTAGTTTGGTGAAAAATATTACAGTGAGTCAAAGTTATGGCACTCCGAACTTCTCTTTTTTTCCCATAGGATAACATTATGGCGTTCGCCGCGCATTTCAGGGCCCGTATCTCGGAAACGGTGCGAGATACAGACTTTTCATTGGAAAAATTCTGAGCCCCCTAAAATGAATAATTACAAAACTAGCCAGCAAAGTCATAAATCATATGACTTTTAAAAATTTTTTCTACGTCATACAGTTCCTGAGATATAAGCCAGGGGTTCTCAAATGGTGAGGCCAGCCTCCCTTGGGAGGCCCCAACTTGTTCCAAGGGAGGCTCAAGCAAGTCTGAAAAAGTACTGTATTTAAATTTTGAGTTGTATATATTTTGTGTGAAGAGATGAAGCAAATTGAAAGAGGATAACAGTAAGTGGATTTTATGTTTTTATTTACTAATATGTGACAAGGGAAGGTGAATGAGCGAAGGCTCATTTCAGGTATACCCGGGGAAGGGTAGAGAGTGCATACATTTCAAAAGATAACTGCAAAACAATCAAGAAATACACAATGAACAATAGTGTAAACAAATACGAACAATAAACTAATAATGAGTGCTGGTAATTGATCAATTTGTAGACTGATGGCAGAACAGCCCAAATACAAGGGCTGAGCATAGAAGTGCTAAAGACAATAGCATGAAGGAGCAAAGTAATCCCAGAGAAGTTGCTTAGGAGCAGGGAAGGAGGGGGTGAGGCAAAGTATGTAGGAGGGTTATTTCATATAGAGAGGAACAAAGAAAGTAGTCTGACCCATGAAGGTACTGCAATAAGGGGTAACAATGGTTCAGGAATGAAAATAGTGGAGCAAGTAGACTGGCCTGTGGTGGGGGTTACAATAAGTTGAATAATAATATTTGTTTATTTTATTTATTTGTTATTCAGATAACACTTTTGAGCACAGGAGCTCTTTTCAAAGGTTCCACGTCATATGACAAGTAACTGAATGTGAGCCAAGTACTCAAGGGTTTCAGTTTATTCATGGCGTACTGTGCAAAGTACAGTATGTTATTTTTCTTTGAGGAAGCCCAAGATTATTTCAGTTTTTGGGGGAGGCTCAAAATCTTTTCCATGGATTTGGGGAGGCTCACTGTGACAAAGTCTAAGAACTATTGATATAAGCAATTTAGTATTCCAACTCCTCATTTTCTGCTCCAAGACCCATTATTATGCATACATTCTTTGTACTTACTGTCGTTCTCTATGCAGCTTTTGGGGAAAACCAGCCTGTGCACTTACATTACTGTTACCGTTACCATTTCCACTTGCGGTTCAGTACCCCTTTCACTTACCATTCACGTCTATGCCTCCAAGTGCGTTACCCTTTGAGATTTCATTTGTGCTTGCATTGTTTTTAACATTTCTGTCTGCAGTACTGTTTCTCTTTCTGTTTCACTTTGCGTCACCATGCACATTACCATTTGCGTTTGTGGGCACAATGTTACTATGTGACAAGACATCATGTGGCGGGAGCATGGGGCCCAAAGGGCCCTGCTTCCACCACCGCATTACATTCACTATTTCTCATTATCATTCTCAAAAAGAAGGGAACTTAGAGGCAAAAACTCTGTTTAATGCATTAGTTAGGGTTGTTCCACAGCCACAAAAGCGAGGAAATTCAGTGTTATGGGCGACAGCCCCAGGACCCGCCCACACCCCAACTGGCATCAGGGTGCATTGGGGTTGTCGGTCCTAACTCTCACCCCTTTCTCCTATACCTCTGCTTCTTCACACTTCCGATGGGGTGAGAGTTAGGGTCGGCAACCCCAATGCGCACCTCGATGCCGGTTGGGGGTGTGGGCAGGGGGGATCCTAGGGGGGCTTTCAACCCTAACACCAAATTTCCTCACTTTTGTCACTGTGGAACAACCCTAACTAATATAATTGCTTTTCCAGTGCTGCTTGACTGCAAGACATCACAAGTGGCAAAACCATGAATGATGTCACATGAACAAGCTGCAAGAGAAAAAATATCACAGATATTTTCATTAAGGCATTGGCAAATTCGAGTTATGCAGTGCTGTTAGTAGTTTGCCCATAGGCAGTGTTCACTTTGGGATCATGTGTAAACATTTATTTTACTATTTGCATTTTCTTATTAATTACTGTTTACATATGGGTGAGCAGCTATTTTTAGTGTGCTGCCATGAGTTTCAGTGTCTGCTACCTGATAGGTTGTTGGAACATTGGAAAGTCTATTTGATTGATTGCTTGTGGGGAGAGGAACTAGTGCACACTGATTGGCTGGCTCATTGCACATATTTTTATTGCTTGGTTTTGATGCGTGGAAGCGAAAAGCACTGTGCACCTCATGACTGATTTGTTTAGGAGGAAGGGATATGAATTACAACACTAAATGACAATGGCAGTTACCATCCAGGGGGCCTCAAGGAAGGAGTCTCTATATGCTCCTGGTGGATTTATCAGCAACACCATTAGGTCTTAAGTCTATTCTATGTTTCTATAGGAGAAGAGTACACAATGGGGGGTGAGTTAATAACAACAACAAAAACCAAAAGAGACCTAGGAGTAATTATATCAGATGACCTAAAGGTGGGCAAGCAACGTGAGAAGGTAGTAAGGAGGGCTGGGGGGATACTGGGATGCATAGGGAGAGGCACCAACAGTAGAAAACAGGAAGTTGTTATCCCTCTCTACATACAGTTAGTAGGACCTCTTCTGGAGTACTGCGTGCAGTTCTGGAGACCCCATCTCCGCAAAGACATAGACAGAGTGGAGGCTGTTCAGAGGAGGGCAACCAAAATGGTGCAAGGTCTGCACCAGAAGACATAACAAAAAGAGACTAAAGCAGCTTAATATGTATACCCTTGAGGAAAGGAGGGAGAAGTGGGACATGATAGAAACTTTCAAGTATCTCAAGGGAATTAACAAGGTACAAGAGGGTAGTATCTTTCAGAAGAAGAGATGTGCAAGAACAAGGGGGCACAATTTGAAGATAGAGGGGGCATGGCTCAGAGGTAATGTTAGAAAGTATTTTTTTCACAGAAAGAGTTGTGGATGCATGGAACAGCCTTCCTGAGGAGGTTGTGGAGTAAGGAACAGTGGGAGAATTCAAGAATGCATGGGACAGACATAAGGCAATTCTAGTGGGGGGCAGGAGGAAGTAAGCTGTTGATTAAGTAGAATCTGCAGCTTGTCCATCAGGTAGGGAAATGGGCAGACTGAGTGGGCTAAGCAGTCCTTATCTGCTGTCATATTCTATGTTTCTATGACAGATTAGGAGAAGCCAGGCAAGGTGTTGGTGCATTGCCTGAAGGAAATGGATCATCTCCAGCTGCTGGATCTTGGATTCTTAGGCTACATATTTTGTCATTTCACCACAGCCAGCACAGGCAGCAGCAAGGACTGGGATTGTACCTTGAAGTACCGTTCACTTCCACACGGGACTGGAGCTGAATTAAGGGGTATATTTGCTGACTGGGATGCTAGGGAAAGGCAACATAGGACAGTGGTTTGAAGTGCTATTTGTTAGCATCTTCTAGCTCTAGATCAAGAGCTACTGGGGAGGATAATTAAGCAGAGGCACACTCTGGTGGGGACATACTCAATAGAGCCATAACCATCTGAGTACTACTGCAATTCTAGGGTTTTTTCCTTTTTGCAAGCTGTTGTGGTTTGAGTACTGCACCAATTTTTTATTCAACATTATCGAAGTCTGTTCAATCCAGTAAGGCAAAAGAAACAATACATACAGTACTTCATGCAGTCTTTATAACTACAAATGTAATGAATCGAGCCTGACTGTGTGAGCAACAACAGTCAGTAAAACCTCCATCTCCTTAGGTACAGTGTGGAGGGGAGGTAAGGAGGTTGACTAGAGCTGAAACCAAAAGAAACCAGCTCATGGGCCAGGCTTATAAGGGAGAGAACATGGGTCTGGTGTGGGTGTCCCTGGGGCTAAATCCAAGGCCTTTGGTGGGGGGGTGGCAGAAGAGGCACACACAGAGCTTCATTTTCTAAGAAAGTATATATTCCCTAAAGAAACAGAATAGTAACAGATATGGGAAAAAATGGTCAGGAATGATCCTTGGTGCCCAGTACCAGTAAGGTGGGGAGAGGGGTTAGGGCTCTACAACTAGGAGAATCTTAGGAACGAAGACTGGATCTTTAGTCTTAATGTGCAGGAGCCACCTAGTCCATCTCGAAGAGCAAAGATCTACCCTGTCATTTAAAAAGTTTGTAATCCTCTTCATTCTATAAATACAATTCACCATATTTCTCCACTCTGACAGGGAGGGAACCCAGGAGGTAAGCCAAGTTCTAGTAATTGCATTCTTTGCTGCTAAGCGAATGATACCTAACTGGTAACAAGAGTGAGGGCCAGAGGCACCTCTGCAGAATACATACTAGAAACAGGGGTGTCGGCAGGCATACGCACTGTACGCAGCACAGTACAGTAAAAACAATCTGGCAAGGGCAGCAAATCAAGCAGGGGCAACAAAAGAGGAAAACAAGGACATTGTGAGTAACATTGTGTCTGTGTCTCACTGATACCTTTTGCCTTTTGTTGTTGTTTGCTATGGAGCACTGATGCCACCAGCCCGATACACAAACAAGAACAACTTACCAGGCAGGCAGAAAACAAAGGAAGGGGGATTACAGGAGGAAACTGATTACTGTACTTGAACCCAGACATGGCAAACAGAGGGAGAGGGGGCAATGGTGTGGCGTAGCAGCACATATTTTGGTTTTTGTTTACATAATGGGGTGGCAGGGGCAACAGTGCATCAGTTTTGAGTACAAGTTTAAAATTCCTGGCCACACCCCTGACTAGGAACAACTCTGCTGTCAGAGGGATGGCTCTACAAAAGAGTTCCCCCAGATCCTCCTGAAGTCACTGAAAGAAGGGACACAAAACTGGGCATTCCCACTATATGTGTATGGTGAGCATTAGTGGTCCTGCATAGCCTCCAGCATGCAGCATCTCTAGTGATGTGGTAATGGGCCATTATCACAGGTGTACGGAAGTAATGCATCTAGTGTTTCCAGGTGCATTGATGCCATTGATGCAAGCTGGTAATTTTAGAAATAATACGACGAGACCTGTAACATTGTTCAGAGAAATTTGCTGGTCTGGTTCTTCACAACAATGTTGAAGAACACATTCTGTGTTGTCACCCACTGTGTCAACTTAGGATTTGGAAAAAGAAGAAATAAAATGTCCAGTATCGCCAGTCTGCAGTACATAGATAAAGAAAGGAAGAAGAAAAGGGTAGGTGTCAGGTCATTGAACCCCTATGAGAAGGCTGTCAAAGTAATGTCAGAGTTGTATGAATCTGCACAAGTCACTCTGCCAGAGACCGAACTCCCACTGAATGTCAGTATATGATTTGAGGGTAGCACCGGACATCAACTGGTGAATGTACTGAAGGAAGACATGCTCCTACTGTACCTCTGAAAAGTCAGGTCAATCTGGGCTACCTCAAATGTTCCAAAAGGCAGTCAGACAGAATAGACTTAGGAAGGGGATGAGATGCAATGCTTTATGAATGTCCAACCAAACTTTTAACTGATACTGAAGCCATGGGGTAGGTCCCGGGGGACTTACATGCTAAGCATCTAAGTGGTACATGACTTTAATAAAATCAGAGTACGAGAGTAACGTTGCCTCAATCTCCTGCCACAAGGTGAGGTGAGAGCACAAATGGCAATGGATAATTAAGCGAAGATGTGAGGCCCTGAAGTAACCAGTTCTATGGGGGGTTTCTGTCATTTTCGTGAGCATTTATGGTTTGGTGCATTTTTTTTGGTGTCTTTCTGGCTCTCATTCAAGTGCTACTGGGGAGGGTAAGCAGAAGTAAACATGGAAGGGGACTTACTACAGCCCATAAATGTTTATATACTACAGCAGTTATAGGGATTTTCTTTTCTTTTTTGTGAGCTAAATTTCAGGGACTAATCTGTTGGCAGCTTGAATCCTTTTGTAAGATGTGCTTACCTACACACATGTGATGTACACAAGTTATGCTGTCACTACAAAGCTTACCCCAATGCGCATGACGTACACAAGTTACGTCATGATTACCTGTATGCTCATGCAGATGATACACAAGTACATAACCCATAGCCATAAGTGGGATAGTCTCATACACACACACACACACACACACACACACACACACACACACACAAACACACACACAAGTCCACAGCCATAACTGGGTATACTTACACACACAAGCCCACATCTCTAAGTGGGATAATCTTACACACACACACAAGCCCGCATCTCTAAATGGGGGTAATTACATGCACACTCATATCTAGCTTACTTCTTCCTACCCCCCACTAGGATTGCCTTATGTCTGTCCCATGCATTCTTGAATTCCCCCACTGTTCTTGACTCCATGACCTCCTCAAGGAGGCTGTTCCATGCATCCACAACCCTCTCTGTGAAAAAAATACTTCCTCACATTACCTCTGAGCCGTTCCCCCTCTATCTTCAAATTGTGTCCCCTTGTTCTTACACATCTCTTTTTCTGAAAGATGCTACCCTCTTGGACTTTGTTGATTTCCTTGGAGGTACTTGAAAGTTTCTATTATGTCCCCTCTCTCCCTTCTTTCCTCAAGGGTATACATATTAAGCTGCTTTAGTCTTTTTTGTATGTCTTCTAGTGCAGACCCTGCACCATTTTGATTGCCCTCCTCTGGACAGTCTCTACTCTGTCTATGTCTTTGCAGAGATGGAGCCTCCAGAACTGCACACAGTACTCCAGATGGGGTCTCACCAACTGTAGGAACAGAGGGATAACAACTTCCTGTTTTCTACTATTGATGCCTCTCCCTGTGCATCCCAGTATTCCCCCTGCCTTCCTTACTGCCTTCTCACATTTCTTGCCCACCTTTAGGTCATCTGATATAATTACCCCCAGGTCCCTTTCCATTTTTACTGTTGTCAGCATCTCACCCCTTATTGTGTACTCTTCCCCAGTGTTTTTGTTTCCCAGGTGCACTACCTTGCACTTCTTTGCACTGAATCTGAGCTGCCATACATTTGACCATTTCTCCAACCTTGCCAAGTCCCTTCTCATCCTTTCCACTCCATCTTGTGTATCAACCCTGTTGAAGATCTTTGTGTCGTCTGCAAAGAGACATACTTTTCCTTCCAGTTCCTCTGCAATGTCACTTATAAAGATATTAAAAAGGACTGGTCCCAGTACTGTACTGCGGTACCCGCTAGTAACCCTCCTTTCTTCACTGTGGACCTCATATTACTACCTCTGTGTCCTGTTGTCTCAGCCAATTTTTTATCCAGGCTACCACCTTGGGACCCACTCCAAGACTGGCTAACTTGTGTATTAATCTTTTGTGTGGGACTGTATCAAATGCTTTGCTAAAATCTAGGTATGTCATGTCCACAGCCCCTCCCTGGTCTACTACTTTGGTCACCCAGTCAAAGAAATCTATTAGATTTGTCTGACATGACCTTCCCATTGTGAATCCATGCTACCTTGGGTCCTGTGCCTCACTGGCCTCTAGATACTTAACAGTTTTTTCCTTCAGAAGTGATTCCATCATTTTCCCTACCACTGAGGTCAAACTAACTGGTCTGTAGTTTCCTGCCTCTGTCCTGCTCGCACTTTTGTGAAGAGGAATCACATCTGCCCTCCTCCAGTCCTCAGGTACCACCCCATCCTCTCATGATTTGTTAGAGAGCAGTCAGTGGTGTTACAGGTTCTACCCTTAGTTCTATTAGAATTCTTGGGTGAATCCCGTCAGGCCCTATTGCTTTGTCCACCTTCAATTTGATTAGTTCTTTCAGAACCCTTTCTTCTGTAAATGGACTGGTATCGACCCCCATCTTCAGAGTGTTTCGCTTGTTTGGTTTAGGTACCTCCTCCTCCTCCTCTTCCTTTGAGAATACTGAGCAGAAATATTCATTCTGTATCCCTGCTTTTTCACTGTCACCCTCTGCCCACATTTCCTTCCCTTTATTAAGCCTCAGTATCCCTCTTTGATCTTTCTTTGCTCCCTAATGTACCTATAAAAGGTCTTATCCCCCTTCTTAACAGAGTTGGCTATCCATTCCTCGGTTTGGGCCTTTGCTATTCTGACTGTCTTCCCTGCCTCTTTCTGTTTTAACTGATAAAGTTCTCTGTCCTACTCCTTCTGTGTTTCCTCTTATTTCCTGAATGCTATCCTTTTCTTCTTAACCTTCCCTGACACCTCTTTTGAGAACCATAGCATTTTTTTCCTTTGTTGTGTTTTGATTATACAGTTGGGGGAGTATTTATTTCTCACATAGCACTAGGGATGCACACATAGAGCTAGGGACACTTACATAGAGTTAGTTATAGGGTTACACATATATATATAAGGCTAGGTAACACTTTATTTTTTCATGCATTATATAGAAAGCAGTTACTAATAAGAATAACCTTCACCTTTCTTAGAAACAGGCTATGCAATGCATGGCTATTGAAGGAAGACCTTTGCCCTACAAGTGATCATGAAGAGAAAGAATACGTAATCTCGAATGATGTTTTTCTACAGATACATTCTGCTGTCTGCTGCCATAATGTCTAATAATTACAAACGAAGTCCTGGAGCCCCCCACCCCAACACAGTTAAGGTGTCAGGTCCAGTCTCTGCTTTAATTTATGAATAGACCTTTCAGAAAACATGATGATACATTACAAATATTTCATCCATAAGAACACGTCATTGACATATATGTGCTTTTATGAGTAGAATGCTACATGTGTAGAAAGCTATAATATTGTAGCATTCAAAAGGGCAACTAAGATAATAGCCCATCAACCCACAAAATTGACCAATAAGAGTAATAGTAAGTGTGATCATTATACACACATGTGTTGGGGTATCTATCACCAGACTAGATGTTATCAGGGTATAAAACCCTGTGCACCATACAGCCCTCTCTGAGGAAAATGCAGGCAGGCCCAGCATGACACTGCAGTGTTTGAGAGCTTCCAGATTCCCAGGTGTGTATGTTATATAATTAGTATGCAACATATAATGACTGCCCTATAATGCATGCTGGTAGGATAATAAAAGAACCTTATGTTGCTTTTATAATTGCTTCTGTTTCTTTTATATTAGCCTTTCTTGGTCCTAGAATCTGTAAGAGGGGTATTGTATGTTTTGTTATGATATAATGATCTTCTGATGTTCCCCATAAGGGTTACATTTCTCTGCAGGTAACCAAGTGTTCATTAGATCATAATAAAGAAGTCAGGGGGTGTCCAACAGAGCCCAACAAAATACCAAACACTTTGTTCCAGGCAGCATCGCTGAGACAGTCATGTGAGTAGCACTGATCAACTTGGTTACAACAGGAAGTTCTGCCTAAGGGTGGTTCTATATACGGTATAAAATTAAACAGTCCTAACATGTCCTCAAATGTGTCCATGTCCTAGCACATGAGTGGGGCAGGTGTGTGATTGATGTCATAGGCATCGGCAGGCACCAGCAGGAGGAAGCAGTGAGGCAGGTGGAATCTGCTGGTCGACTAAGGTAAGGTACCAGTTCACACTTGTTGTTGCATTCACTGCCAAGACAGGTAGAAGATAAAGAGTAGCCTAAAACAGGAATAGGAGCAACAACCTAATGGAGAAAGTGTACAAAGGGGAACAAACAACAACAAAAAGGGTAAATTAAAAACATGTTACCAGGGATGGCTTGTCAATGCTGAATGTTCGCTGTTGGTATTGTTGCTGTATTGGGTCTGGCTTGTACACATTTTTATTATATATTTATACAGGATAGAGCAGGTGAGATGCAGTGTCTCATTTTCAGTGGTATCCTGCTTTTACACATTGTTAGACTGTAATTACCGAGGATAGGGCAGTTGAGAGGCTATATCTACTTTTAAGTGGGCTCACACAGTTTGACCCCAAATGTCCAACAATCTTTTTATGACCTAACTTTATGATCAAGGCAAGTGGACATTCTAAAATCCCATCAGAAAGGTGATTTCGCTGAGCAGCTGTGAAAACAAGTTTTGGAGGGGATTTGAAAAACGACACCTGCCATGTTCAGGAGGTGGGGTAGCACAAGGGACATGTTGAACATTAGGGGCCACAATCTGCAAACATATAGTTATGAATAAATGTTGGAATAATTCAACATTTCCCCATAACATTTTTTTTTTTACATTTCTACCCCAAATTTTCAATATAATTTTTTGTGACCACTCCTTCTGAGCATGAAAAGTGTCATTTATAAAACAAAAGCCAAAACATTATATGCGACAATTGTGAAAACACATTTTGGGTAAGGTTTGAGAAATGACAATTTTCACGTTCATAAGGTGGTGTGAAAAAATGGCTTTGTTGAAAAGTCGGGGTCAAAATATTGACAATTACCACAGTTATGAGCGTGAACTGAAAAATTGCAATGCGGGCTCAGAACTTTGTTTTCTCATATTTTTATCCCATGTTTTCTCATATTTTTATCCCAAATTTTCAGCATAGCCTTCTTATCCCACATACAGTATCTTTCAAATACCTTGACATCTGGCTCGACAGCCAGCTCAACTTTCAGCTCATATTGATCACATTCACTCTAAACTTTGTCCCAAGTTGTGGGCCTTGTATAGAAATATTCACTCTCCCTGCCTGTCCACTGGGAACTTCTCACTAGGATGATACTCCCCTTATTTCACTATGATGACATGGTATAAGGAAGTGCCCCTGCCACTTCACTTGCTAGAATGCACACTCTTTACAACGCCTTCTGCTGCATCCCATTAAACGCCCCCCAACCTGCACCCACCATTGCTCTCTCTATTCCCCTCTCTCTCACTATCCTCTTTTCACCTGTGCTTTTAGCACCATGCATCTCTCATCTCCAAATTTAGGCTTGGGTCCCTCCTCTATCCTTCTTCTCTTTCTTCCCTTCCCCTGCTCCTGCCCCTTTGTTCCAGAGATACCCGCACTTTCTCTCTCCCCTGCCCCTCATCCTGTTCAGGTCAATCAGCCTTTTCATACTGTCTGCCCTATCTCTGGAACTCCTTTCCAAGTTGCCTTAGATAAGCCTCACTCCCTGCTTAGTCTGAAGCATGCACTGTCTTAATCCTTCTCACCACCTTGCACCTGCCCTTCCTCTGGTCAGTAGCCCATCTACCCCCATCCCTCACTCCTCCTTAAACCTCATCTTTATTACCCCATTCTTCTCCTCCATTAGCACTTATCACAGTTCTCTGGTGTCCCTCAAAGCAGTTCTGTAAGTGCCTGCATTAGTACATTTGTTAACTGTTCATCCTCCCTGTCCATGATATTACTTTCTTTTTGCTAGGAATATTCCTTCTGCCATAGTCCGGCTTTTTGCAACTTTTTGAACTACTTGTGTCATGCATATCAAGGTCAACGTATGTTTTAAGTTTGTTATTTACCTCAGTTTTGTAACATATTTATTATGCAATGTTTCCTTTTCTAGGTACTACTTGCTTTTAATTAATTTTACTCATGTGCTGTCTGCCTTATTTTATGTACATTGTCGCCTCTTCTCCCCTCACTCATGCAGTGCCTGGAAATGAGCCCTGGCTCAGTGCTCCTTTCCTGGCTACCAACATTTAAATAAATGAATAGCCTTCTTATGAGCCCACCTTATGTACAAGGGTGGATACATTTTTCAAAGCCTGCCCAAATGGTCATTTCACACCACAAGTGTGAAAACACATTTTTGGCCAGGATCTGAAAAACAACAGCTGTCACATTCATGAGGTGCTATGAAGAAATGGCTTTGTTGAAAATATGAAGTCAAAATATTGAAAATTACCAATGTTATGAGCCTGTGTTCATAAATTTCAACATAGGCTCATATCTCTGTTGTTTTTTGTTTTTTTCTTTTAATATTTTTACACCAGATTTTCAACATAGCCTTCTTATGACCCCACCTCATAAACAACTAGGGTTGCCACCATTGGATGAGGCAAAAACCTGATCCTAAGCTCCACCCCAGCCCCATCCCTTTTATGACATCATGCATTGTTCCTCCTAGAAGGCCATTTGGTATATCAATAAAAGACAACACTTAAAGCAGCAGTTAAATAAAATGTTAAGATACTGTACTGTGCCTGTTAGTTACTTTCCTAGGTTCTTCCTAATTATTTATTTAATGATGTATTTATTTATTGACATTGGTTAACCAGATAAACATACAGAGATAAAATAAATCTCAGTTACAGATATGATCTGGGGGGAGACAAGGGAAATACTGTAAATAGCATACAACAGTATACATGCTTTATATCTTTTTCTGGCTCCATTTTCTGTTCTTGTCCACAGTACTGTTTCAAAGCCAGAGAAGTGACCACACTTATTTCTTGAGGAAACAAATCATTTAAAACATTTATAAATGCCTAAATTCTGTTAGAGATGAAAATGTTTACCAGCAAATGAAAGTGGAGGACAACTGGCTCTGTTACTGTTACAAAAGGTGGGGGCAGCTGTGCTGCTATGCCACTTTAAGATACAGTGGAAAGATTAGGTTAAGTAAGTGCTAATGGTGTTAATGGCCACACTTTGCACCTCCCAGGATGACTGCATTCACAAATAAAAGGCTACATTGGCAATAGAACTTGTTTGTAACCTGGACAAGTAGCTGAAACAATGAATGATGTGACAAAATATGTTTCAAAAGTGTGTGAGCACTCAAAATGGCTCAAAAACCTGACCAGCACAGAGCAAAACTGGATTACCTGATAGGAGCCCTGAAAACCTGATCACCAGGTAAAAAAACCTGACAGGTGGCAACCCTATAAACAAGTGCAGAGAAAATTCTCAACTCCTGCCCGAAAAGTAATTTTGTGCAGCACCTGTGAAATCACCTTTTGGGCTATATTTGCCTAATTTTATTGCATTGTTCATGAGGTGGGGTCCCAAAAAGGCATGTTGAAAATTTGGGACAAAAATATTAAAAAATTACCAAGTTATGAAAACAAGTTTAAGCCTACTGAAATACATTGAACTGCACACCTGATTTCCTCAGTTCATGGACCAGCATTGAAGAGGAAAGATGTGTCTCCAGCCCAGAGAGGATTATGGCATTGGCCCCATGTAGGCAAGTATGGGCTTGGAAGGGTGTGGGTATGTGTGAGTGCTGAGTGGGGGTTGAGGGGTGGACAGTAATGGCAAAGTCAGCAGCAGACATCGATGGACAGTTTCTCTTTTACAGGATGTATTTCAGGAAAAAATTCTATGAGGGATGGTTTTCTTTATTTCAGGTACCAACACTGGAGATTAGGCACCCCCAGTGTCTGTGTTATGTTTGGTGGCACTTATCTCTGATGTTGCAGAACAGAAATGGGTGGGGTGGAGGGTAGCAGCCAGCATGGGGGACAGGGCACCCCTGCACCAGAATATTAGACATGGATGGGTTTACTTCATATTTGGTGGCACCAGGAGTGTGTCCCCAGTATCATACAATGAAAATGGGAGGGGCAAGGGGGTTGCATCTGGCACCAGGGATTATGTTTGGGCAAGAGGGACCACAGCAGGCTGATTATGTAAGCTCAGCTGTGCTTGTTGGGTGGCATTATGTAGATCAAAAGAAAATGCCACCCTATGATTGGCTAAACTCTCTTCTTTGAACTGCAATACACAAAGTTTCTGCCCAGCAAGCCAGAACACTGTCATGATCAGCCTAGCTTATGATTGGTGTGACACTGACAATCCCCTTGCAGACTGCTCTGCATTGGACTGACAGTGTCAAACCTCTCAAAACCCACTTTCATGACAAAATGTTCATTGTGCATACACGTGGCAAATATAAAAAGTACAAAAGGGATGGTTAAAAGCAAAATGGTAGGCCAAAACTGGAAATAGAAGCAACATCCTATCTAGAATATGTGCACAAAGGGGTTTAACAAGCAACATAAGGGGAAAACTAGAAACACTCCATCAAGGGAAAAGCTACAAGAGCATTTCTAAGTAACACAAGGAGAGTAGGAATTGGAAATACTGGGAGTAGTGCAGTGCAGTGGCTATGGGGTGGCAGTTTTCAGAGACACCTTCTGGAGACTGCACTGCTGCTATGTCTGCACACACCTCCCTGGATTGAGGAAGATCACTAGACTACAAGCTGAGTTGGCTAAGATTCAGAGGACCTTCTCCCCTACCTAGGGACCAACAAATCTGTCACCATTACCTCAGGGGATGCCAAGGAGAAGGAACCGCTGAACTATGATGGGCTAAAAAATGGTGTGGGTGGTGGGCTTTGGAATGTTGGGGTTGTGGGGTGCAGGCACATTCCTCAACCAGTACAACTACAGAATTCTTACACTGCTCTAGTGGGGCAGGACTACCAGGAGGAGGCACCTGTGGTAGTGACCAGAGAAGATGTGGGGGTCCTCCATAGTGGAGACCCCAAGGCATGGGAGAGGACCCCAGAGGAGGAGGAGGAAGCAACTTCTGGTGGGGACTCGAATGTCAGGGGGTGAGATTTGGGAATAGGAAGGGAGGTGGAGAGGAGTTCAGGTGCCAATGTGGCACCATGGCCCAAAGGATTTGAAGCAGATCCTAGGGATCAGCAGCAGGCTGGAAGGAGGAGCTGGAAGTCATTGTCTGCCTGGGGAACCAATGACCTGGGTAGGGACAAGGCTGAGATAGTGCAGGTGGAATTTAGGGAACTGGGGAGTGGTTTTAGACAGGTAGCATGCTCAGTTGATTTCTCTGAGGTGTTGCCTGTCTACAGTAGGGGGGAGCAGAAGGATCTCCATACCAGGAGCTTCATACAGAGGGGAGGGGTTCAGCTACAATGTGGACTGGGATCCACCTGGAATGATAAAAGCTTGTACAGTGGTGATGGCCTGCATCCATCTGGGAGGGGAACCGTAGTCCTTGGTGAATAGTTTAAATGTTACTTTGAGCATTTAAACTAGCCAAGAGGGGGTGGCAGAATAAATCAGGGATGCAAAAACTGCCCCCCCACAGGCTAAAACCAGACATAAGGATAACAAGAGAGGAGAGGAACCCCTGAGGGAGCAAAATAAGGAAGGAAGCAGGATGATAGAGACAAAGAAGAATGGGAACAGGAGCATTAAGAATAAAGGGGAGGTAGTATAGCATAGTGGTTTAAGGCTCTGAGCTGCAAATCTGGAGACCTGGGTTTGAATCCCACAGCCCCCACTTCAATACCGTGCGACCTTAAGCAAGTCACTTAACTTCCCTGTGCTCCCAGGTCGCACCTGTAAACAAGCTTTCAGCTAAGTGTGTCTCTCCTGATTAAACAATTGGGGGAAAAAAAAGAAGGGGGTTAACAAGCAGAGTGCTAACAAAATCTGGAAGGCCATGAGTGGAAATGCTAGAAGTAAAGGAAATAAGATTCTGGAACTAGAGGCCATCATGGCAGAGGCTGACCTGGATATTGTTGTCATTACTGAGTCATAACACACTGAAAGCCATGACTAGAACGTGGTTATACCAGTCTATACTCTGTTTAGAACAAACTGGATGGGAATAAAAGGAGAGGGTGTGGTGCTTTATGTGAGGAAAACCATAAAAGTGACAGAGATGCAGGGAATATGGGGGTGAGGTACTGTGGGTCACCCTAGAAATGGAGAATGGAGCCACTATTCATACTAGCATCATCTACAGACTTCCAGCACAGGGGGAGGAGTTACATAAGGTATTGGTGGAAGCCACTGGCAAAATGGCAGAAAAGGGAAGGTGCTGCTGGTGGGGGACCCTAATCTGCCAGATATAGATTAGAGCCTACCAGTTGCAGCTTCAGCTATGAGCAGGGACATCCTGGATTTCCTGCAAGGGAAGGAGGGTCCTCAGGCAACAAGTCAGGGAGCCCACTTGTAATGGGTCACTGCTGGACCTGGTACTCACTAACAGGGACAGTGTTGCAGACTTCAAGGTGGGAGGCAACCTGGGGGCCAGCGAACACCATACAGTGTGGTTCACTATAAGGACAGCTGCAGAACTGGACCACACAAGGCTAAGGGTCCTGGACTTCAGGAGGCAGATTTGATAAAGATGGTTGAATGCCTCAGGCTTGACCTGGGTAGGGTGGAGGAACAGTGGGTCAAGATAAACTCTGGCCAGAGCCGATAGGGCGACAGCTGAGGAATTTGGGTAAAAATATTGATAGTTTGTTTAGTAACATTGTTACACCAAATTCTCAACATAGCCATGTTATGACGCTGCCTCATGAAGAAGTGCAGAGATAATATTTAACTCCTGGCCTAAAGGTGATTTTGAGCAGATCTGTGAAATTAACTTTCAAGATGCAGAAACACATTTTGGGCAGGATTTGAAAAATTACAGCTGTTACATTCATGAGGTGTTATAAACATAAGGCTATGTTGCAAATTTGGGGGAAAAATATTGAAAGTTACCAAAGTTACTAGCCTGCAGTCGCAAAATTCAATGTAGGCTCATAATTTTATTATTTTTTATATTTTTACATCAAATTTTCAACATAGCCTTTTTATGATGCCACCTCATGAACAAGAGCATAAAAAATGTTCAACTCCTGCCTGAAAGGTGATTTCATGCAGAAACCAAGAAATGAGCTTTAGGGACAGATCTCCCTAATGACAGTGCAATTGTTCAAGAGGTAAGGTCCCAAATAAGGCATGTTAAAGATCTGGGCCAAAAATATGCAAAAATGCCCAAGTTATGCCACTATGTTCAAAACTTCACTGAAATACATTAAACTGCATACCTGTTTCTTCAGTTCGCAGCCTTGCTTTGAAGAGTGAAGACATGTCTGCTGTCCAGAGAGGATTATGGCATTTGGACCCCCGATTGGTAAGTAAAGGCTTGGGGGGTGGAGTTGTGAGCACTGAGTGGGAGGGTCGGTGGGGGGCAGTGTAACAGCGCCAAAGACATTGTCTACACTTTTTTTTTTTTTTTACAGAAAAGAAAAGAAACAAACATTGATTCTCGCACTGGGGCACAGGGCACCCCCAGTGCCACTATTACCTTTTTTTGGAGGGCTTCTGAGAGGAAGTGTCAGGTTGCGGAGTAAACTAAATATAAAAAAGAGCAAAAAGTACCGTGAACACGCAGTAGTGGATGGGGGGATGGGGCAGTGAGCAGTTGTGATCGAGACACTGGGGATTGGGCATTGCAGTGTCACCATTATGTTTCTGGGGAAGGGGAGGGTGGGTGGGTGCTGAAAGGGAGGGTTGGGTGGAGGGTTATGTATTTTAGAGATCACAGACCACTGAAAATAAAAAACAAATAAAAAAATAGTGCGAGCGCGGAATGTTCCAGAGACGCGGAGGGAACTTTTTGTCACTTCATCATGTTGTTCGTTCGCAGTGAATGCGGGAGTGCTTTTCTCACAGAAGCTGTTCCATACTGGAGTGCACTCAAAAATCAGGAACAACCACAACTCTAATATTTCACTTCACTGATTTAGTTCCATTCAAAAAAGTATGTGGCCAGTAAACGTAATGGAGACCACTACTTGCCCCGGCACTTTGGGTCAAACTAACCCTTCGTCAGGGGGCGTGGTAACATCAGCAGTGAAACATTTTATATTTTATATGAGAATAATTCATTTGATAACAACAGTCACTTGGTGTGTAAAACAAGCAAACATTTGTGATATAATTTCTTAAAGCCATATGACCAACTACTATGTGTATAATAAACGCATCTAAATTATACACAGTAAAATGACTTTAATTTAGCATATTTGTTCTCCAAACCTATTGCAGGTAGTACATATTTTATTACAATTGTCATGCGTTTATTTGCACTGACTTGAAAGTACAAGGCTAATGTCTTATTTTGGAGTGACGAGCTAAAGAAAATAAAGTAAAGAAATATGAAACCAGAGGTGACTTTGTGAATTGTTAAGACACATTGGAGGCAAACAGTCTGCTTCAAATATCTGTGTACCTGGAGTGCCAGTCGGCTTAGCTCCTGTAAACAAGGAGAGGAGGGGAACAAAAACATATTTTAATATTATAAATTAATCTAAATAATTCTTCTATATTTTCCATGTCTTACATTTTTCAAAGTTATGTATATATGGATTAACTTTATGTTTCAAATATCTAAATTAATACCTCCCAAAAACTATGAAGGGAAGGGAAAATGGGGATGATAAAGAGATGGAGTGGGGGGGAGAAAATGTAAAGTAAATAAAAAAGGGGTTAAATACTATCAAAATTCAAACTATATTAAATACATCATAGATAGAGAACCCTGAAAGGTTCCCAATATATCCTTTATGTGAATGACAACTTTTTATTACTCACAATTTACTTTTTAAGAGGAACAGTTTGGGGGCATGAATTACTACCAGTGGTGGTGAGGTTAACTAATACCAAGTTCTTTTTAGTTCAACAGCATACATTCTAACAGTCATTGCATCCATACTAATCTTTCCAAAGACCCAAGTAAAATACAAGTGCCTTATTCATTTTCTGGAATTTTTTGATGAATGGCTTAATATCCCATTCATTGTTAAGTCCCCATGGTTTCACACTGTTAATTGTGTATATCTAGTATGACTCCTTTTGTAACACCCTCTCAGTCCTGCAGCCTCCCTTTGCTAGAGGGGGCACATGTTCCAAACCCATACAATTTAACACTGACGCATCAGAGTTATGAAATTCTAAAAAATGAGCACTCACAGGGGTAACTTGTTTTTGACTAATAATAGAGTATACATGCTCTTGCAATCTTTTTTTCAAAGACTTATCTGTACATCCTACATATATTTTTTTGCAGGGACTCCACAACATACAGTATAAATCACAAACATAGTATCACAGGTGATGCACTCCTTGATAGAGACAATTTTCATTCCATAAAGGTATTCCCTGGGACAGCGTGGTTGCAACTTATACAGAGGTGACATTTATAAAAAATGTTTGACCTTAGCAACCAATTTCCAGAGCTGATTCTCACTTGTTTTTTTGCAAGTCTGCTGTGGACCAATTTATCACACAGATTGGGGGCCCTGCTAGAGGTAACCCTGGGCATTACTCCCACAGCCATGCCCACTGAAGTGTCACTTAAGCAATAAGGCACTCCAAGGTGTGTGTTATCGTGTAATAATGTCACTCCTGGGGTGGGTTGAAGCACAAGGTGAAGCCGAGTGCTTTCACCACCCCAGGAGTGACATTATTACACGATAACACACACCTTGGAGTGCTTTAATGCAATTATACAATGGCTCGATGTCATGGAAAACAACAAATAAAAATGTTTTTAGTAGATTTTTAGTGAGGCAGTGTATCTTTGTTTCTGAAAAAAAAAGTGGCTCCTAAGGATCATCAGGATCATCCAAAAATCAATACAGTGATGTTATTGTGTAATAACCACTGTCTCAGGCACACATTGACCAATCAGAGTCCAGGAAATGTTCTTGCCATTGTATAATTAATAATATCTTCCAATTACTATGTACTATATTCCTTATATTGCCTGTAAGGTGACGGAATTCTGTAATGAGGGCCACTGGCCCAGCATTTTGGGGCTCTATTGCTTTATAGTTAAGAAGACTGTCTCTATCAAGTGCTCTCACTTTGTTTTTAGCATCTTCAAGTAGTTCCCTGCTACAACCTCTGTCCAAAAATCTCATTTCTAGCTCTACAACTTGTGAGTTAAAGTCATCATCCTTTGAACAGTTTTGTCTAACTCTGAACATTTACCCACAGGGAATGGAGTCCTTCAATTTTTTTTTGGAGGGGGTTCACTTTCAGCCCTCAGGACTTAACTGGTTGTCGTCTCTTTTCTGTAACTTTTTTTTTTTAAAGACATTCTGTCCCACTTCACCGTACAGTTCTAAATCCAGAAAATGTAATTTTCTTTTATCACTGTTGTATGTAAACCTTAGATTCAGATTGTTTTTGTTCAACCATGCCACAAAATCATGTATGGCTTCAACTTCCCCTTGCCAGATACACAGGCAATCATCTATGTACCTGTTTCAATTATGAATGTACTTAAAGAAAGGGCTGAACTCTGGATTATTTACAATGGTGCGCTCCCACCACCCCAGAAACAAATTTGCATAACTGGAGGCCATATAAGCCCCCATAGCAGTTCTTCCCTGCTGCAGGTAAAAATCTCCCTCAAACTCAAACATATTATGTCTGAGAACAAACTCAAGAGCTATTAAAATGAAATCTATTGGAATATTCATATGATTAGCAGAATTTTCAAGGACAAATCTGTATGCTTTTTATGCCTTGTTCATGTATTATGGATGTGTACAATAACTCTATGTCAACACCAACCCAATACATATTGTTCTCCCAAATTATTTTCTTGTCTCTATTGAAGGTGTCAGTGGTATCTTTAAGATATCCTGGTGAATCTTTTACACAATCCTCTAAGAATAAAAATCAAGAAACTGACACAAATTCTCTGAATCGGACCCATTGCCCGAAACTATCAGATATCTGGGTGGGTTAACCACGTTTTTGTGAATTTTGTGTAATGCATAAAAAACGTGAGTGACAGGGTTTGGGTTCCAAATAAAACAAAATTAATTTTCTGTAATTGTACCTACTGAGATTGCTGTGTTGAGAATACCATGCAGTTCCTTATTAAATTCACACACACATTGGATTGCAACTCAACTTTTTATCATTCTCAATATTGTTCAGTAAGTCATGTACTATTTCAGTATGTTTGACTCGATCCATTATGACAATATTTCTACCATTATTGGTGGGTTTAAAGATAAGTTCTTTATTATCCATGAGTCCAGTTAGTGCCTGCTTTTCTGCCATTAAATTGTAATGTCTAGGTTTAGTCTCAGCATTTAAAAGTTTTTCTACCTGCTGCATTACAGTTTTTTCAACAGCAGCAACATTAGCATTGCTAATAATGGGGAAAAAGGTGGATTGCTCCTTAAATCATATCTTTCTTTCTTGTTTTAAATCACAGTACACACCTGGTACAGATGGAATCGTGTCAGTAGTGCTTCCTTTCTGATTCAACATGAACTGTGGGGAGTCCGGCAGTGATTAAGTCCAGACTGAAGCTTTCTTCTGCTCCAACCCTTCATGTTGTTCATTTGCAATGAATGTGGGAGTGCTTTTCTCACAGCAAGAGGTCTGCAGGGCTCCGCCCACTGCAACCCTAAAAAGGGCCATACTGAGTACAACAAACCTCTGCATCGAGCAAGTGAGCAAAAGCTTGAGCAAAATGACTGTTATGGTTCTCAAAAGAGGAGGTGAAAAAGATAAAAACTAAGAGCGTAGCATTCAGAAGGTGTAAGGTGACAGAGAGGGAGGAGGATGAGAATGGAGGATGGAGAACTGTACCGGGGAAACAGAAGGAAGCAGGGAGAGCAATGAGAAGCACAGAGGTACAAATGGAAGAGAGAATAGCCCAAGCAGTAATGAAAGGGGACAAGACGTTTTTCAGGTATGTAAGTGAAAAGAAGATAAGGGGGGGATGGTAAGGTTAAAAAGGGAAGAGGGTGACTATGCAGAGGGAGACCAGGAAAAGGCAGATATACTGAACAGATACTTTTTTTCAATGTTCAAAAAGGAAGGAGAAGAGGAGGGGCAACAAAAAAGTAATTGGAGCATTGGGGGTTGGGCACTAGTCTGTTCTTGGAGGAGAGAGTCCTGAAGGGACTTGTTAATCTGAAAGTGGACAAAGTGATGGTGCATGACAGGGTGCATCCATGAGTACTGAGGGAGCTCACAGAGGTACTTGGCTACATCTCTGTCAGTCCTTTTAACAGCTCATTGGAAACAGGAGTGGTTCCGGAGCACTGGGGAGGGTGGATTTAGTCCCACTACACAAAAGTGGTAGCAGGGAAAAGGCTGACAATTATAGGCCTATCAGAGGTGGGAAATTTAATGGAATCACTGCTGAAAGAAAAGGATTGTGGATATCTTGAATCCAGTGGATTACAGGACCCGAGACAGCGTGGATTCATGGGAACAGGGTCATGTCAAATGAATCTGATGAATTTCTTTGACTGAGTGACCAAGGAACTAGATCAGGGGAGAGGTGGATGTAGTCTACGTAGAATTCAGTGAGCTTTCAACACCAGTCTGCATACAAGACTCTAAGCAAACTGGGTATCTCAGAGGTGTGTCCAAAGATGGTTAACTGGATAAGAAATAGGTTAGAGGATAGGCATCAGAGTGTGGTGGTAAAAGGAGTTTGCTCCAAGGAAGGGAGGGTGACCAGTGGGGTGCCTAAGAAATCAGTGCTGGGACAGGTCTCCTAATGACTTTACAAGTGATATTGCAGAGGAGCTGGAAAGGAAGGTCTGTTTCTTTGCAGATAACATCTACAATAGGATGGACACTGGGAGTGGCGGAAAGGATGAGCAGTGACCTGATAAAACTTGAGAAGTAATTAAGGTTATGGCAGCAGGATCTCAGTTTGAAAAAGTGCAAAATAATGGACTTGGGGCACAGAAAGCCAGAGGCAGAATACAAAATGAGTGGAGTGGTACTGATGATGACTTAGAAGGTGACCAGGCAATGCACCAAAGCAGTTAGCAGGGCCAATGGCATGCTGTGATGCACAGGGAGAGACATTACCAGCAGAAAGAGGGGGGGTACCAGCCCGGTGGTACTGAGGGTTGAGGCGCTGGATGCCACACATCGCTCCACACCGGTGAGCCGGGTTCGAGAATGGACTTGAGCTGCCGGGGGTTGGCCAGGGGGGAGAAGGATTGAGCGCCCAACGGCTTGCTCTCCTTCTCCTGGAAGGGTTGGGGAGTTAGCCTCACCACTTTACCACCACCTCCTGGGGACCTCTGAGATGCCAGCACAGTTGGGGACAACATAGGGGTTGACATTGGCAGAGGACAGGAGCAGACACACGTCTCAGAGTGTGTCGGGCTTGTTGGTTCTCATTGCACGTCAACGTTACAGGGGGACCAGAACAGTGGAACATACCTCCAGACAGTTCTGGTGATGATCTCCTGCTCTGCAATGTGAGGGCAGACTCCGCTGTGTGCACACACTCCACTGAGGTACAAGGAGGGTAAGTCTGGGGCCTTTCTCGCCCCACCTGGGAGGTTATCCAGGGGGATTAATGGCAAAATTAGGGTCACAAATGCGCACTCTAGGGACAGACTCCTCTACGGCTGGTGTGGAGACTTGGAGGTCTGAGAGATAGGAGGGTCTGGGGGCCATAGGTGGATAAATAGAAAGTAAAAAAAAAAAAAGAACAAGAAAGAGAGGGATGTTGTTGCCTCTGAATAGATCACTAGTAAGACACCACACGCAGTACTATGTCCAGCTCCAGTAACCACATCACCAGAAGGACACAGACAAAGTGGAGGTAGTCCAGAGAGGGCAACTAAAATGGTGAAGGGTCTCCTGTACATCAGAAGCCCTATGAGGAGAAATTTAAGGACAGGAATATGCCCACATTGGAAGAGAGGAAGAAAAGGGGGGATACGATAGAGACCATTAAATGCCTCATAGACATAAACTACAGGAGGGAAGTATTTTTCAGAAAAAAGGTGCTCAAGAATCCAAACCAAAAAAAGACATAGCAATTCTTGAACAGGTTCAAAGGAGAGTAACTAAAATGATTCCAAGATTAACAAACTTGGATTATCAAAACAGATTAAAAACTACTGGTCTCTTCTCTCTTCAAACTAGAAGATTAAGAGGTGATATACTTATGGTTTTTAATTTAATAAATTCACCAGATCTAATGGAAAAATGTGGTCTAACACGCTTCAAAAGGAGACATGTTCCGAGACTGCATGATAAACAGCTTGAAGTAAAAATTATAAAACCAGCAAAAGGGGACATTTTTTTCCAATAAGAGCATCCACTGTACGGAACACCTTGCCACAAGAATTGGTAGAGGCACTGTCTTTAAAAACAAATGAGATGTTTGGTTGAGGGATAATAGATAAATAACGTCCCACATAGTGTGGGGAACAGTCTCAATGGGCTCTGGCCTTCTTCGGTTCTTTCATACCAAGTAATACCAAGTAATAAGAACAAGGAGACACGATGTGAAGCTGAATGGTGGTAAATTCAGGACAGATGAGAGGAAGTACTTCTTCACAGAAAGAGTGGTGCATTTCTGGAACAGCCTTCTAGTGGAGGTGGTGGGGGTGAAAACACTGGTGGGGTTCAAGAATGCATGAGATGGGCACAGGAGAATATTATAAGAAAAAGGGGTAAGGATAATGGACCAGAAATCAAGTAGGAGCTGTAGTAATACCGGAGGCAAGGAAAAAAGGGCAGATAAGGTGGACCAAGCAGTTCTTATCTGCCAGCAAACTCTGTTTCTATCTTTCTATGGCATCATCATTATCAAATACTTCTTTGTGGCATTTTGATCACTTCAAGAGAGCTGTCGTTGTAGTCCTTCAATGAGCCTGTTGTATTATTTTTTGGTGGCCTTTTTTTCCACTGTTTTTTTTTGGGGGGAGGTTCTTCTTCGCTGGACTTGGATCGATTACATGGAGCTACAATTAGAGCTTATCGTGGACCTCAGTGGATTATGTATGGGTGGCATTTTTTTTGACATTGTTGTTTTTTATTGGTGGGGGGATTTCAGCAAGGATTGAGAATTTCTATTGTACAACAAATTGTTTACCACATGGTAGGCAGGAGGGGGTAGTGGCAGCAGGGCTAGGCAACTGACACCAGGATATGAATAGACTGGGCATAGTTTGGTACCTATCCATCAGAATTCATGGTCTACCAGCGATATATATTCTATCCATAGTCATTCAGTCCTGTTCTACTTGTTGTTAGCTAGCAAATGATAATGTGCTACCTCCATGTAGTCCTAGTAAACTTTGGTAATTTGGAGCCTATCAAGGAGTGCAAACCTGTAATATAGTGGGAGCTGCAACCCACCCAGGATGAAAGATTTTCAGCTAAAAACTTTCCTTACCAGCTTACCAGCAATTAAGCAATTCCTGAATGAGGCTACAGCAAGTGTGGTGAATCTAAACACAGGATTGGGTTTTGCACCTAGTCAGCATTCACAAAAGCCCGGTTTGCACGCAGAAGCCAAGATTGTACCAGGGCAAAGTATGGAGGGACACTGATAAATAAGGGAGTGGAGACTTGAATATCGGTACTGTCTGTTTCACAAAGTATTTTCCTCTGTGCAGGGGCCTTTATGGCCCCTCACATGAAGCAAATACCGTCGACTGAGACTTTGCTTTAATCCACTGTAACCCTAGCATTTGGCAGAGGTACTGTGTGGTCCCCTCCCAGCCGATCGCCAACCAGAGACCAAATAAATAATAGTCCCATGTGGCAGTAGTCCCCCCATGACCTCCGATCACCAGCTGGAGTAAAATAAAAGTTTTCCTGGTGGCTTTCGGTCCCTCACCCCACCTGATCCCTTGTCTGATACAGAAATACATTTTCCCCAGGGGGGCTAGCCCGGTGGTGCTGAGGGTTGAGGCACTGGATGTCACACCTCACGCCACGCTGGCAACCCATGTTTGGGCATGGACATGGGCGCCAGGGGTCGGCAGGGAAGGAGAAGGATTGAGCATTCGGAGGACTGGTCTCCTTCTTCTGGGAGGGCAAGGGAGCTGGTTCCAGCATCTCTCGCCCCCTGGCAGAGGCTGGGGAACACAGTGCCGTGCCAAAATGTAGGTGGAGCTGGGGCAGACGATTGCCTCGGCATTAGCATCATTGCACGCTCCCAGCTCTAAGGGGATTCCACTTGCAAAAAATCTGCTGGCCCCCACGTATGAGCTGGGGCTCAGTGCCTGACCCTCCAGCCACCTTCAGTTCCGCCTCAGCGGCCCCACTCAGGGGGGGCATCCCAGGGTGAGGGTACGGGTCGCCGAGCCCAGGGTAAACCCACTCACGGGGCTAGGGGTGCCAGCAGGGAAAAACATACTATGAAAAAGAAGAAATATATTTTCCCGGGGTCAGTGGTCCTCCCCACCCAATCACCCACCTGATCCATAAATGTATTTTCCCTGGTGTCCAGTACCCCTCCATCCTGATCCCTGTATGGGACAGTGAAACATTTCCCTGGTGGTCTACCAGACCCCTCTATCCTCAATCCTGTGTGGTGAAAGTAAATTGTCCCTGGTGGTCTGGTTGGCCCATCCACCCTGACAGGTAATGGCCACCATCCATCCTCCCCATCCCAAACCCAAGAGCACCAGCACAGCCCTCCTCTCCATCACGGCTGGCCGCCAACTGAGATGTCACTGAGCACATGCACACTGTATACAGTACATGCTCACTGACTGACAGCACACTCTGAGCTGTCAATAAATGAGCACAAACTGTATACAGTATGCACTTGGTGACAGCTCAGTTGGCAGCCAGCTGTGGTGGAGAGAGGAGGGTTGTGCTGGTCGCTGGCTCTGGTTCGGGATGGGGGGAGTGGGGTGGTGGGTCACTACCTACCAGAGTGGGAGGATGGGGGGTTCACTAGACCACCAGGGAAAGGTTTATTTTCACTACACAGGAGACTGATGTTAGAGAGGGGGGTCCACTAGACCACCAGGGAAATGTATCACTGTCCTACACAGGGGATCAGGATGGGGGGAATACACTGGACACCAGGGAAAATATATTATATATTGGGTGATCAAGTAGGGTGAGGGACTGCTAGCCACCAGGAATAAATATTATATATCAGGTGAGGGAATCGATGGGGTGAGGGACCGCTAACCACCAGAGAAAACATATTTATATATTGGGTGAGGGATCAGGCTTGGGGAGAGACCATTAGTCACCATGAAAAATATATTTATATATCGGGCATGGAATTGGGTAGCAGGATGGACTGGTAGCTACCAGGAAACTTTTTTATTTTTACTCAGGCTGGTGAACAGAGATCATGGGGGGGGATCCACTAGACGCCAGGGACACAATTAATATCATAATCGTCTGGCAATCAGGGGAGATGGGACCACTACTACCAGGGACACTAATTATATCCTACCAGGCTGGTGATTGCCAATGGGAGGGGACCACTACCACCAGGAAAATAAATAATTTCATAATGGGCCAGCGATCGATTGGGGGGGGGCACACTACACTGCATTGTTGCTCATATAAATAGGGCCATAGTGGGCATGCAAATGGCCATCTAGTGCCATGCATGCCCAATGGGCTCATTTGCATGGCTACTTTTGTGAATACCAAATAGCTGTGCTATTCGTTGCAGGGCCATTCCCCAAGATGCAGGTCGGGGTGTTAGGGTTAGAGACAGCAGTAATGGGGTTACTGCTGACTCTACCTAGCCCTAGTCACAGTTGGATAGCATGGTACACTATCCATCTATGAATAGCATTTTTTAACACCTGGGCAATCACAAAGCACAATGCAAAGTTTTGTGTTACTGTTACGACTTTTATGAATCTAGTCCCTGCTCTTTCCTCCTAGGCAGCTGGCCCCCAAATCAGGGGAATAGCCCTTAGCTTCTCAATCACAGTACAACACAGGTCCCTTCAGCTCTGCTACCTCTTAAGGCAGTGCACCCATGATTAACTCAGATCATAGGAAACCTGCAACAACTCTTGGAGGGTACACTGAAATGGCAGCATCTGAAACACCACAGAGACCATCAGCACATTTCAGTGGACTCACTCTGGAGAAAGGTCCCCGCACATCCACCAGGCGGCAAGTAGCACAGGAGCAATCACCATTCCAGAGCCTCCACACCAACTTTAGTATCACCGCTGCTCACCAACAACCCCACAGACTTAGAATTTTGTCCCATTAAGAAAAGCTGGACTGACCCAGAGTTATACAATTTGCTGCTGATGACATCTGCAAACACCCTCGCACCAGGCCATGATGCTTCATAACCTCAGTTCCTAAACTGGGCAGACATTGCCTCCTGAGCCCCAAGAGACATGACGTTGGTTATGAATCTGCCCTCCACTGAAAACAGCAACTTGCATAAATTCCCACCTGTTCTGGAGCCTAAATTTGAATCACTTGCCTTAGGATCCAGCCGAACTCTGCAGGAGGCTCTGAATGCTTGCTCTCTCTCTCTCTCTTTTCATCCTCCTCTCCACTGACAACCACCAGGCCTCATGGACATGGGATTTAAGGAAAGCCACAGATCTCAGCTCTCAGCCACCAAATGGGCAGTCAATCTGATGGAGGGGACATAGCCAAGCAGGAAACTCTGCAAGAGATGTAGATGAGCACTTGCTCTCTCTTCACCCTACCCCCAACCACTGCCAAGTACCTTGGACACTGGACTCCCAGAAAGTCACACACCTGCAGCTCCCAGCCTACAATCAGGTGGTCGAACCATCAGAGTGGGCATGTATAGTTTTTCTTCAAAAGGCCCTTAGCATCTAGAGAACCTCTATGCTGGGGCCAGAACACAAGTGCTGGAGTATTAGGGTATCAAACTGTGGTCAGCAGCTGTAGAGTCAACTTTCAGCCGGCTTGCTACCCTACTTGGTGTGCTTCCTGCTTCTGCCTGGGTAAGTGCCCAGTGACCTTCTGCAAGCCCTCTTCAGTCCTGCAACATAGATTCAAGTATACCTGTCTGTTTAGCTCCATCAAGCATGGTCTGTTGATACACACGTAAAGAGCTCTCATCATCTAACTGGTGCTCTGTACATTTGGACAAAATGTTCTGTTTTACTGTATTGCTATTTACCCATCTGTCGCCCTACTTGGATGTTGTTAATTTGTAGTAAGTTTATTGTCCAACCAATTAAGTCATTACAACTTACAAAAAAAACAAATAAACTTCAAAAATATACAATACAGTACTTAAAAAAAATGGCAAGACTGTAATCTGTCTTCTGATTGGCTAAGGGCACCTCAAACCTGGGCATCTATTTTTCAATAGATGCCCAGATAAAAATGAGTCCTAGTCCAAGGGACACTTCACTACATACCATTGTACAGTGGTGCCCAGCCTGCTTTGTAATTGGCTGAAAGCACCCATGAAAATTTGAAATGCCCGCCATGATTTTGTCTCGCTTAGCGAGCGAGTTGGTGACTGGCCAGACCCCCCCGACACCCTCCTCAGTCTCTCTCATAAAGCCACACAACAAATGAAAAAACAATGAAGGAAAGGGAAGTCATTATTTAGATCTGCTTCACGTAACTGGCGCTGATCTGCTTCACGTAAGAGGCGCTGAGCAGTTCGCGGCTACCGAACAAATGGCTCGCTTAGCTGTTCCTTTCACCTGACAGACGTCACGATTCTAACTACCCCCACAAGCACCAGAAAACAAATGTAAAATCATCTGACAGATACTTGTTTCACCCCCTCACACACACAAACAAAACCGCTAGCACAGACACTGCCACCTGTTTGTCACAGCGCTAATCTCATGCTACTGTCACTTTTGTCATGGCTCACTTAAAGGCAGCATGTAAGACAAAGTGACTTACCATCAACACAGATACTGCGCTAGAAAATACCGACCTTCAAAAACACATCAAAACAGAGCACTGTGTAGATGTACCGTGTCCACAAAAGTAACCTATATAGTGGAGGGAGGATCTGCACTGAACCAAGTCTAAAGATTGCATTGTCCTGTACTGGCAAATGCCAGTGCAGGGACTATTTTCACGAAGAAAGCCCCAGAAAAGTTATTTTTGTAATTTCTTACCAATTTCTATATCTTAAATACAAATGCCAGTGACAGCCCATTTTCTAAGTTCAATAATACCCTCCAGGGTGGGCTTTATTAGAAATACGGACCTTCCAGGGGCTATAAGGCCCTCTGCCTATGGCGTCGGGCCTCATTCACCCTGGGTGGTCAGGTATTTCTAATAAAGCCCATCTTGTTGGGTATTATTGTTATATATTAAAATACACCAAGCACAGTATTTTCTGTAATGGACCACTGTGTACATCTCTATCTTGGTGCTATAGTCACAGTTAATTAACAGTTAAACATTCTGAATTAATCAAGCCTTTTGTAGCTTGTACTTTTAAGTGAGATTATCAGCTAATCTACAAGTGCAGTTTATCATGCAATCCATATAAGACTCATTAAGTTTTATCTAGAGTATAGATTGATCCCTTGAAATACTATATGTTAAAATACTTGATTTACATCTCACCCAGTGAACCCAAAGTAGTCCACAAAAATAGGGCTGGGCCAAGTCCCCAGCCTCAGAATACACAACCAAAAAAATGGGAACTGCACATCAATTACTATGCCCAGACAGAATTGAGAGACCTTGGCCACTGGCTCCAAATTGGTCCAACCTGTGCTACCAGTCAGAGTTCACCATAAGGGGATCTGGAGGGGCTCCCATTAGTGCATGCAATCCCATGCTCCTCAAGTTGACCCCAGGCATTCACTCCCAACTGGTATGCATCCTGAAACAAATATAAGACCCTATGACCGGTCCATACCCTCACGTCAGGTCACTTCATCCCATGCCTGTCCTGAAGATCAGTATCGGATGGAGACCATAACTCAAGACCTCCACCCTAACATGGGGCCACATAGAGCACTGTTTAGAGATACCCAAGATTTGAACCATTAACATCCCAAGATCGTTCTCCAAAATGCTGGAATCCACCTCATAATAGCAGCTATATAAACTTTTAAACTATTCAGCCACTGGGTACAATTGCTCACCAATAACTGTATTAGTAAGCAAAGTGCACATCTAGCTTCATCTAGCCTGCTATGAGTTATGCATCATTAATGGAATCACTTAATCTCTATTGATTAGCTCTATTTATCAAAATCCATATGTTCTACTTATTTACATAAAAATAACAGTGTCTGTATAGTTACAATAGTCTTATGCATAAAAATGAAATAATGAAATAATACCAAGAGGTTCTGTTAATTCATGACATTTCTCTAATGCTCATGTATTAATCAAAAAAGTTAAAAAGATAAAAGAGCCACTCCTTCCACGTACATAGTTCAATGTCTGTTAGATCCATTATCTTTATGTCACCCTAGTAAAGCAGATACTTTCAGATTTATCTCGGTCTTACACAGCTATTATGCAAGTGCAAGCAACAGAATTCTCTGATTTAAACAAATGAACAACAAGCTGAAATTAGTGGCAGATGAATGGTATATCCACAGAGTCGCGTAAACCATTCCAATTGAAAGAGATATGCTCCGTGGGGGAACCTAAGGCTGGAACTAGTGTATTGAGTTCATGGCTGTTACATCTGTTTATAACAACAGTTTTATCTCTTAAATGAGTCATGAGCCATGGCCTTTGGTTTCTTTTTAAGCAATAAGCCATGAGGGGGTGTGGGTTATCAGGGGATTTACCACAGCTGGAGAGGTTGGCCCATGAGGTGCAGCCAAGTGGGTTAATCCTCGCCAGCCATGGAAAATCCTCCGATAACCCACATCCTCCGAGTGGCTTATTGCGATTATACCAAGGTTCATTTTTTTCACTATAATAAAATACAAATATTAAACAGGTTGCTTTGTTTTTTTTATTTTTATTGTATTTATTCCTATGCTGCAGATGTTATAGATGATATTCCTATCAACAGCCGTTGGTTATCAGAGGATTTTCAACAGTGGTAAACTGTCAGTCTGATGATTTCATTGGCTGTTCACTTATGTCCATGGTATAATCAGTCACAGGCTGTAAGGTATGTTAGGCGTTAATATGTGTAAAATGGAGAGAAGATATAAAGGGAACTCCTGAATTACTCTCTCAAAGTTATTCTCTCTCAGAGAGTTTTATATTACTTCCCATCATTTTCTGTCGGTACTCTCCTTGCACGGAACCAGTGTCTGTCTCCATAAGACTCAGAGGGCTCTGTACTATGGATCTCTTCCGTTTGTCAAATCATTCACCTGAACTCCACTATTCTAGTACTCTCGTTAAGCAAACTCACCTGGGGAATCAAACAGAAAAAATGCTCCTCTGAGTGTAATATTTCACTCCTCATTGATGATTTTAAAGACCCCAGCACCAGGTAATGTTAGCATAACCTGTATATAAGAAAAAGTGCCTTTATGCACTTATAGTGCAGCTCAAGTTCCCCTCAGGTGAAAGACAGCTCATCCATTCTCCGTTCACTTATCTCCACGAGATCAATAACAGAGAATGATCACAGCTTTGTTCCACAAATCAATACCTCCAATAACCTTCTGAAAATTACAAGTCTATCCAGAAACAGTCACCATTTCAGGAGACCAAAAGCTTGCCGGTCTGCAGACAACAAATGAAAAAGCTGCTGGTTTAGGCAAATATCCGACAGTGGGTCTCGAGCTAACAACAACTCAAACTAATAGAAAACTTCACTGCAATGAATCACTTGCTAAAATAACCTAAGTTTCATTTAGGTAATTTAAACAGTGAAAAAAAGTAATAGGATTTGAAAAAGACTAATGACGCCCAAACAAGCACAGAGCAGCAGGGAGTGGAGCAGTGTTGCAGCCATCTTGCTGCCCCCTTATGATGTAAGAAGTCAAAATGTAATTGGAATGATCTGTTAATTTGTAGTTGCTGTGTAACCTTCCAACTTGGTACTGTTAAACACCTTTTGCTGTTCTGCAGTATAATCTACTGCATCCCTATCTGGGTGCTGAATGACTCAGATTTCGCAGACCAAGGTCCAACCAACCTAGTGCCTCCTCTCTGGGTGCTGTTAACATTCTGATTTTGCGCAGGCGGTCAGCTGTTCTGCAGGATTACCTAGCTGCCTCCCCATCTGGCAGCTGCTTATACCTGTGTGTCAGCTGTCTTGTCTGGGTGAATTACTGCAACATCATTGCTGTTGAACTGTGCTGGTTACAGTGCTCGAAATAGACAACATTCACTGGGGAAACACCACCTTTTTTTGTAGGATCAAACAAACCTGACAGGGGTCTGAGGACACACTTTAACACCTTATTTATTCAGTTGTGTGTCTTTTGGTGGATCAGTTTTACAGAGGAGCAGTCCTTCCTCGTTTTACTCCTGGAACTGTGTCAGGCTTATAATTCTGCTCCTGAAATGAGTTGCCTCGAGCCTCCCCATTTCTACTACTGCCTGCTTAACATGTTTTTCCTACTAAGTACTGTGACAGTCCTAGGCATTTGTCAGGCTACTTAATTATATATCCCATGCCCCCTGTTCATTCCCTCTCCCCATGCCTACCTCTACCAAGTTACACTTTTATTGAATATGATTTACAGTCACCTTAGTGCATTATATGTAAACTGGCTGTTGAAATGTAAACTCTTCCTACCCCTAGTCCACAACCTTGAGTGCAAGTCTTACTGCCTGCCTTCCTACAGGAGATGGGCCGCCTTCCTTCTGCATAGCCAGTATGGCTTTTGTCTCTGCACATCTTTTCAAGTTATGTTGAACCCAATTCTGGCCATACATCAACACTCTTTTCAGCCCCTTCTTGTTGACTGAACTGTAAAGGCCTTAAAATTGCCCACATGAACATTCAAAGTCTTCTAGCTTACCTCCCAAACCCCGTGGCATGAGGAAATTGTTATCAGCTGAACATCTTTGGGCTAACTGAGAACTGGCTTAAACCTACAGTTGACAGTGCAGAATGCAGTTGTAATCTCATCTGGCTGGACTACTGTAAGCATGGCATGGATTGTTCTCCAGTTAATATTACAAAACACAATTGAATATTTTTTTTGTTTGAACCTAACCCCCACCTTTTGTTGTACAGTGAGTTCCTACTGTAACCCTTCCCCCCATGGATGGGCTTACCTTAAGAGCCACAAGAGACTTGAAGTGGGTCTGCAGATGCTGCCTGTGTCCTCCAACTGGGACCGATGTTGGAGTCCAGGTAGTGAAAAGGAGAACGGAACTGCTAAAGTAATCCATTGCTCTGTACTAACACTAAAAGGAGTGCCCCTGCACTTGTAGAGAACCAATCAGATCCCCGCTGCCATCACCAACACAACCAGACTACAGATATAACAAGGCTATCTTCAAAAATAAAAGTATTGCAACATTTGGCTACAGAATTGTTTAGAATCAGCAGTCAGCAGTAAGTGCCAGCATAAACAACATGGACGTCACCATTTTGATGGCCCCTGATCTCAGGATTAGCCAGCCTGAGTCTGATCGTCAAGGAGAAAATCATGAAGCAGTCTGGGAGCCAGAAGGGCAGAGTGTTTGGTGCCATTTTTGCAATAACTTGAAGCAAGAATGTCGACTGATAGCCAAATCAGGCAATGAGGAGCTGGGATGTCTGGGTCCTGTGCTGGAACCTTCCTATCAGTTAGGAGTGGTTTCAGGCAGTCCTTCTCAAGCATTCGGAAGAGTCAGACATGCTGAGGAGGAAGAGCCGAGGCCCTAACCATGCCCAGAGCCACAAGTGGTGTTTCTGCTGTATAGAGCTGCAGATGTTCAACCCAAACTGTAAAATAACTGTTTGCCTGCTAGGAGATGCTAAAAGTACTGTAAGAGAGAAGAGAAAGATAGAGACTGAGACAGAGAATCCAGAGACTGCTGCTGAAATCAGAGGTAGGAGCTCTGCCTGGTGTGACTGGAGCAAGGGTGTGATCAGGAGTCTAGTCTCTAGATACTCCAGTACTTTCAATCATGAATGCATCCAAGGGTGAGGTGGGGAGCACCTCAGTCTAGGACTTCCCTGAACATTGATCACTGCCTCATTGCTGAGAAAGGTGAGCCGAAGGTCACATCAGAGAGTAAGTGCAACCAATCCAAACCAAGGCCTGCTACTTTTCCACCTGTCCTGCCTTTGGAAAATCATCAATAATAGCCTGTAGAAAGAAGAGACCGGGCAGATATGACAGAGACCTTCAAGTACCTTAGAGGAATAAACAGGGTATAGGTGAAAAGCATATTTCAGAGAAAACTCTGCACAAGAACAAGGGGCATGATGTGAGGCTGAAGGGTGGAAGGTTCAGGGGTAATGTTAGGAAGTACTTTTCCACTGAGAGGGTGTTAGAGCTGTGGAAACAGAAGTGGTGGATGTGAAAACAATTACAAGGGTACAAGAGTGCATGGGATAGACAGTCATAACGGTACCCTGGAGATGTGCAGAGCAGGAGAGCCGCAGATCAAACAGGATCTGGGGCTGCAGCGGTGAGTAGGGAAATGGGCAGACTAGGTGGGCTGTATGGTCCTTATCTGCCGACAGATTCAGTGTTTTTATGTTTCTGTGCCTGAGGGTTGTGGCTGAGGACCACTCCTGCGATCCTGCTCCAGCCCAAGCTGCATTTGATTGTCAGATATGTGAGCACTAGCTGAGGCAGCCAGAGTGCACACAACCAGTTTTCCAGTTAGGATTACAGTCTGTTTCCAAATTTGCTTTGTTCAAAAGAGCTAGTCAAAAGTCAGTTGGTGGCAGGGTTGTTATTATTTTAGGTTTCTGTAATTACTTAAGCATACCAATGCAAGACCCTGGTACTGTCGCATCAGGTCTGAAACAGTTAAATCACCTGGGTACCCAGTAACTAAAGAAAAAGACAATATGCGTAGCGAGGTCAGCACAATAGAATCGATTTGGAGAGTCGGAAAACCCATTTCCTCGCCGAGAACAGATTAATTGCTGTATGGTGATCCGTTTTTTCAGTCAGGAGTATTTGTCAGCTACGACACCAGACACTCGGCCCAGACTGTTGATAGTAAAAGCAGCTCTTTCTGGGACTTGCTACCTGTTTTCCAGTTGGACTCTATGCACCTGCACTTTATACACTAGTGGGTGAGAGAATGTGTTTTTGCACTTTTTATACAGCCATATGTGGTAGTCTGTGTGCTTTTTTCAATAACGGAGATTTATTTTTTGAACTATTGAGGTACAGAGATCCTTTTCTTACACTATTGTGCTGATCTCACTACAGACATTGGCCCAGATATTCAAAAGGGTTGCGCCATGCGCAACAGGGTTGCGCATGCGCAAGTCCCAAAATGCGCCATTTAGCGATATTCAGAAGGAGGCAGTTGCGCCCCCGAAAACATGCTGAGCAACAGCGCAATGAAAATGAAGGCATGCGCAACCCGAGGGGTGGATCCATGCATAAAGAGGCATAATCGCGATTCAAAGACTTCGCCGACAAGTGCAATAGCGGCACACGGAAATTGCACACTAGCGGAAAATGAGTCAAAATAAAAAGGTTCAAGGAAGCTGCTGCAAGAACGCTACAAGGATGCCAAGAGGGGAGAGAGAGACAGACAGACAGACAGACAGACAGACAACAGACAGGCTAGGGCAGGCAAGGAAAGCGTGGGCCATAGGCTGTAGAGGCCAGCAGGGGGTGCCCGGTGCAGTGGAAGTAGCAGTGAGGACAGCGGGGTAACACAGCAACACCAGCCGGGGCAGAAGGAGATGGACAGTGCCAGCTTCCACATGGAAGCTGTAATGAGGGAGTGAGAATGCATGCTGCAGGGGGACGTGGCCGTGGAAGGGCCCGTCGGTGGTATGCCCCCAACAGGCAGTACCGTGCCCACATCAGCTTTGAGCTGTACACAGATGTAGAGATCGTGGGCTGGTACCACCTGAACAGGGCAATACTGAGACGGCTCTGTGAGCTGTGCAGTGATGTGATGCAGGCACCCTCACGACGGAGTCATGCTCTGTCGGTGGAGACCAAGGTGACAGCCTGCATGTGCCTGCTCGCCACGGACACCTTCCAGAGGCCAACAGGGGACACCACAGGCATCACACAGTCGGCCACATCACGCATCCTCACCCAATTCCTCAGCGCACTGCTGCCACATGCTGCGGAGTACATCCATTTCCCCAGCACCGCGGCAGAGCGTACAGCAAACATGCAGGAGTTCCACAGGGTAGCACGTATGCCTGGCATGCTAGGGGCCATAGACTGCACCCATGTGGCCATTCGCACGCCACCTGGCCCCGATGGGCTCGCATATGGAACAGAAAGGGATTCTCTAGTGTCAACTGCCAGGTGGTGTGTGATGCCACTGGGTGCATAATCAGTCTGTGCCACACACCCCTGGCGGAGCACATGATGCCTTCATATGGTATCAGTCTGCACTGTGCCATCGATTCGAGTGGGGACATCCCACAGGCCATCTAGTGGGTGAGTACACATGTATGGAATGCAAACTCGGGGCAAGGGTGGGAATGCCACAGGTGCCATGGTAGTGGCACACAGGGATATGGCCAATATGGACCTGAACATGAGACTGATCTCCACTATCTCCACACAGGTGACAGCAGATACCCACTCCGTCCCTGGCTGCTCACACCGTACTGGCACCCCATGACCCCATCGCAGCAACGCTATAATGAGGCACATGTTTCCACACGCAACATCATAGAGCGGGTGTCTGGGATGCTCAAGGCATGCTTCCGATGCCTAGACACCTCCGGCGGTGCCCTACAGTACAGCCCCCAAAAGGCCTGTGGGATATTCCTGGCCTGTTGCATCCTGCACAACATGGCCAAAGACTATGGGATAGCTGTACAGGTTGAACAGGGGGACAGTGATGGGGACACCAGTGGCGCCGGTGTTGATGGTGATGAGCAGCCCCCCCAGGACGGCGGGACCCCCAACTGATCCGGCAGGCCCAGCTGCACCGGGACACCATCACAGAGGAGCACTATGCAGAACACAGGTAAGTCAAGGGACATGTGCAACCAACACTGTCCAAGCGCAAACCACAGGCACACAGGGGAACACACCAGGGTGCATGGCCGGTCAGGGAGTGGAAGGGTCCAGGCATACAAACACACCATCAGGGAGGGTGAGCACTCATATGGACACACACACACCAGGCACAGAGCATACATGGGCAGATGCACAGCACAGCAGAACCGACATTGCTAACACACAGCACCACCGACCACCCCCACCACCTGTACTGTCCAAGTACGTGTGTCAGATGCTGGGCACACTTGCACCTTGGTGTACAGTACAATGCAGGCATCATCATGCACACGCACCTATGGACAGCAGTTGGGAGGGTGTGCAGGTGGTCCGTGTGTCGGCGTGGTGAGCAGAGCACCCAGCAGTGCACTGCCCACCATGACACACAGTGCACACATGGCAGCACCAGACAGGGCCCGCACTGGGAGACAGCTCAGTCATGTAGCACTGTCCCATGGCCACCGCGGATGCGTGGGCGGCCCTGCCGTGACCCAACAGCACTGGCAGGCTGAGCAGGGGCCACATGGGGTGGCACTGTTGCACCACCAGGGGTCCCACTGCGTGAACGCGACCTTGCCTGCACAGGGGTCTGCAGCATGCCGAACAAACCTGCACCAGGGGTGCTCGGGATGGCCACAGCAGAACCCGGCATCGACAGGCCTGGTGTCGCACGCGGCCGGAGGCGGGGAGTGGAGAGTGAACTGTGTGGGGTGTGCAGTACAGGGGCACCTGACTGTGTGCCCAATGCGTCCACGACAGAGACCACTGCCTGGGTCAGCCTGTCAATGGCGGCGGTCACATCCGTCCGCATACAAACCAGCTCGGCACGGTCCAGAGCACACTCCCTGCTGTGCCACTCCACAGACACAGACAGTGCCTCCACGGACATTGCAACCCACCTCTGCCGATGTACTGATTCCTGCAGCAGGCGGGTGTGCTCCTCCAATGGGTACTATGCCCCAACGGCATCCTGTCCCCCAGGGTGTGGAAGGTCCTGATGCACAACACCCCTTGAGGGTGGGCGCTGTTCGCCAGGACCAGGAATGGGTGGATCAAAGGGCGGCGGACATGTGCCACCGCTTGACACTGTAACCCCAGACCTGGTGGGTGACTGCTGCTGCTGCCCTTCCAACCGCTGTGCCCCCAGGGTCCACTCGTTCCACTGCTGTGCTGGCAACAGTGCCAGACACCTGCACAGTCACCGGTGCTGCCCCACCGGTGCTGACAGGCACAGCCTGGGACTGTGCCAGCATGCTGGTACACAAGTTGGAACCAGAAAGGCCCAGGGGCACGTGCTGGCCTGCTGTGTGTCCATCATGGGACACACACCTATCACTGCCCATTGCAGTCCTTGCATCATCAATGGTGCAGGTACGTGCTACAGCCATAGTCACAGCGTGCTGGCATGCTTGCATGCCAGACTGCTGAGACACAGGCTGTGCAGCCCCCGCACCCGAATCACCGACACCAGAGTTGGCGGCCCAGCGTGCATGCTGCTGCAGTGCCTGCTGGCTGGTGATAGAGATGGATGGACCATCCTCCATGTCCAGCAGGTCATCATCCCTGCCTGGACCCACCACCACCATCTCCTGAAGACGAACAGGATCTGTAACAGAAAGAGAGTACATGTGAGTGCATGTGAACAACCTTCCCCCCAACCCCCCCTCAATACCACCACCATGTCATACCGTGCAGTGATTGGCTTCCACCTGTCTGGAATCCACCTCCTGGTATGCCCTCAATAGCGCTCCGCTGCATTGATGCGACCAGTGTCTCCTCAGTCGGGGTCAGCTCCAACACCACTGGTGGGCCCCCGCCAGTGCCAGCACGTGCCGCCCTGAAGGCTGCCACCTTTTCCTTCAACCTCCTGCGGTCTGTGCCCATCTTCTTCTTGCATTCCTGCATGGAGCACTGGTGGCTTCTGTGCAGGTTAACGGCCCGAGCTACCCCCTCCCATGCAGCCACACGGGACTGAGGGGTGCCCCTCCGTCCACTCAGTACTGGCTCCTCATCCAGGTAGGCCTGGAAGAGGGCCTCTGTCTCTGCTGCTGTAAAGTTGGGCCTCCTCCTACGCCCACCGTCCTCACCCTCACCTTGGCTCTGCTCGGTCATGGCGATCTGTATGGGGGGAAGTGGACACCTGTCACTGTGCAGTCTACAGCATTTTCCCATGACCATTGTCCAGAACATCACACAGCATGCAACTCACCTCTCACCTGCAGTAACCGAATCTGGCCAGCGCAGCCCAATGTCGCACATTTATAGCGCAATGCATGCAAATTAGGAGTGGAGCAACTATAATGACATGCAAATCGGGCCACTGCACCTTTGAATGGCTGATCAGATGATTTGCATGTGTCGGCTGAATATCGCTAATCTGTGCTTTGCGCAATACGGTTGAGTCGACTGAACCAATGGCGCAGATCCGTGACTGTGTGGTACACTGCATTGCGCATGCCCAGATAGCTTACGCAGGTGTCTGCCGCGCTGCTGACGTGCTGTGCGCCATCGGCAATTCAGGCCATGGCCACCATTGTGCCAGTGGCGCTACAGCAATGGGCACTATATGGCGCTGTGGCACTACTGCTCAATAGTCCACTGTGGCACTGGTACGCAGCTGGTTGGTCGTGCAGGATGCCTATACATCAGATGGCGCTGTGCGTGGCCTTGCATCATGGCCCATGACCTTGTGTCCGACCTTTGCCCCCTGGCGCTGTTCATCTGCCATGTGTACGGCCCTATTGCGCTGTCTGGTGACAGTGCTATGTGAAGTGATGATGCTGTTCGAACAGCGCGATTGGAGCGTGTGGTGGTCTATTGTGCAACATCTCAACGTGGGGTTACGGTGCAGCGGGGCGCCATATTGCCTGCTGTAAAGTTGGTACCATGGCTAGGAGAAGAGCTGTTCCCTGGAGCCAATTGGAACTGGCCAACTTGGTGGCCCTAGTAGAGCCCCACTATGGGGCACTTTATGGTGAGGCGCTCCTCGCCATTGCCCGCACACAGGTGTGGCATCAAGTGGCCACTGACCTGGTGGGGGTCACTGGACGGTGCCGGTCTGATGAGTAGTGCCGGAACCGGTACAGTGACCTCCGCCGGAGGGATCCGGACCTTTTGGAGAGGCTGCGGTCACGTGCCAGGTGGGGCATGGTGCCTAGGCCAGGTGGGTGTACCATCTATGCACCTGTATTCTCTGTAGGGGTGTGAGTGTGTTTTGGTGGCTGTGCATAGGTGATGGCTCTGCCATGGTTGGCTGTGTCAGTGTGTGCAGCTGTGAGATGAATGGGTCTGGCTGTGTGGGCAGGCACTCTCACTGGGGCAGGGGGCAGTCTGCTTTGGAGTCACACTGATGTTTGTCTCAACATATGTCTCCCACAGGCCAGGATGTGAGGATGCAGGCCCGGGTTGAGGAGGGCCGTGCCAGGGCCCCGGTGCCAGCGGGAGTTGCACCCCAGCAGCAGCAGCAGCAGCGGCAGACACAGCTGCTTGAGCAGTGTGAGTATCATGACTTCATGGATGCTATTGCATGCTGGGGGGGGGGAGACCACTAGCCCTGCACAACACAACCATGCAGGAAAGGGGAGGTCATAATTCCACTATACAAGACACTAGTGAGGCCCCACCTGGAGTACAGTGTACAGTTCTGGAGACCATACCTACGTAAGGACATAGACTGGGCAGAGAAGGTTCAGAGGAGGGCAACAAAGATGGTGCATGGCTTGCATCACAAGTCCTATGAAGACAGGTTGAAGGAACTGAACATGTACTCCCTGGAGGAGAGGAGGGAGAGAGGGGGATATGATAGAGACATACAAGTATCTTACAGGGAGGAACAGGGTGCAGGAAAACACTATTTTTAAGTGAAAAAGATGTTCCAGGACTAGAGGGCATGGGATGAAGTTGGAGGGAGGATGATTCAGAGGAAACATGGAAAAGAATTTCTTCACAGAACGGGTGGTGGACAAGTGGAACACCCTGCCAGAGGAAGTGGTGGGGGCTGAAACAATCACGGGATTTAACAATGCACGGGATAGACATAAAGGAATTCTGGAGGTCAGGGGTAAGGGGCAGCAGACTTATAGGAAAACAAAGTGAACTTACAAGCTCAAATGGACAGACTGGGTGGGCCATAGGCCCTTATCTGCCGACACTGTCTATGTATCTATGTATGTATGCATGACACAGGTGACATGCATCACTGTCCAGTATCACAGCACGTCTGTGTATGCATCACTGGTGGTCCATGCATGCACTGGGCACATAGCTGTGTAACTGGCATCGCACCACGTTGCCATGTCACTTGACAGCCTTGTTTGTGCTGTGATGGACATGGGCAGTGTGTGCGATGCAGTGGTCTTGCTATAGCTGGTGCCGCCTGTTTGTGATGGCCATGTGCATGTTCACTGTGGGTGGGTGCATGCCATCACAGGTGCGGGACATTGGGCTATATGGCTTGCAGGTTGGGTGGTGTTTAGGGTTGTGGTCAGTCACAGCCATTGACTGTGTTCCCATTTTCCTAGGCCTCGAGGTTCTCAGGAGGATTAGACGGGATATTCAGGGCCTCACACTAGTGTCGATGGAGAACCAGGCAATCCTCCAGTCCATAAGGCGCCATGGCCTTCGGAGGAGGCGGCACAGGACGGTGCGGAACCAGGAAGAGGATGAGCAGCTGGCTGGGCAGTAGCTGATGATACCCTTCCCACTTCTCCCATCCCCACCACCCTGCCTTCCCTCTCCAAGTTGTTCATCCCTACCCCTTGAACACCCCTACCTTGTACCCGTCCCCCCCCTTATAAATAGTTGTTATTGTTTTGGTTCTTTACTATTTGGATATTTAAATATACATTTCTATTTTGATATGAATACTGTGTTGGTCTCTGATTTGCAGCTGGCTATGGGTGCTCAGTTGCAGGGGTGTACATGCCATCTGGGGTGGTATGGTCCTGGGTGTGTGTGTGTGTGTGTGTGTGTGTGTGTGTGTGTGTGCATGGGGAGGTATCTCCAGCATCGCAGTGACTTTCTGTTGGTCTTGCCGTCTGCTGCCACCCACTGCTGGGTGCACAAGGTGTGTCTGGCTTGTATGCTTCTGTGCTGCACGGGGTTGACATGTGCTGGGGAGGATGCATGGTTTCCTGCAGTGCCAGTCACTGCACATAGGTGGTGTCTTGGGGTCACAGTGCAGGGTGTGCTGTGCGTACAGGGGCTGATGTGCACTGTGGTTGTCAACCCCCTGTGTGTGGCACTCTCAGCCTGCCAGTGGTTGTGCTGGGGTGTCATGGCTCTGCTATGCTTTGTTGGCTTGTCCCCATGGGCCAGTAGATCATCCGTCACACCCCCAGTGATGCTGTGCTTGGGGTGTGCAGGTGTGGTGTTGGTTCTGCAGTGTGTTCCTGTGCCCATGTGTGGCATGGCTGGCGGTGGGCCCCAGCCTGCCTCCCTGGATCTGCAGTTCCATTGCTCTGGGAGGGGGCTCTGCTTGCACTATGGCACCTCTGGACTGCTCAGCTGGGCTGCCCTGGTTGCGCCATAGCACAACACTTCTGCTCAGCTTCTCCTTCCTGGTTGCGCTATGGCGCAGTATGTGCGATATTCAGACGTTGGTTGCTTGCGCAATTTATTCTGCTCCATGTTTGAATATCGCACCTGTTGCGCATATGCGCAATTGGTTTGTGCTTGCTCCTGCTGTTGCGCTCATTTTGGGCGCAATTTGAATATCTGGGCCATTGTCTTTTTCTTTTGTATAGCCGAGCTCCGAGGTATTTGTGCACACCTCTGTTTAGCAGCCCCAGTCCAGACATCTATGGACTGTTTTTTTCTTCATACCAAGTAACTAGTTAAACTGCAGTAAGGTAATTTTCTGAAAGAAAATCAAGTTTATTTTCCTGTAAGTACAGATATGCAAGACTGCCTTTGAAGTAAAGCTGGCTGAGGTGTGATGTCCAGAGGTATGAACATATCACATTGTTTGGGACTTTTTTACCTTTACACTACTGAGGTGGTGAGTTTGACTTTGGAATGCCAGTTCATTCAAAAGCAATTCAAAAGGTTTCCAAATGTTTAAGGTGTAAATCTGGCTGAGTATGGATGTGGGAGCAAAGGGTGAACAGAATCCCATCTGGAGTAACCAGTTCAGGACAAACAGGTTCTATAAGGGCACCTGGTTACTTTAGACAAATGGCCAAATGTCGGAAGAGAATATTTTTACCCCCTGGAGTGGGTTACAGTTTCTTCTCTGGTTATGAAGAATGGTGCTAGTATTAGCAAAATGTATTTGTAGTTGTAGCCAATATGCTTGGAAGCAATGTTCTGTGTCCTATGACATGTGGGAATACAAGTCCAGGTTGTTCTATGTCCTATGACATGTGGGAATACAAGTCCAAGTTGTTCTATGTCCTATGACAAGTGGGAATACAAGTCCCAGTTGTTCTATGTCCTATGACATGTGGGAATACAAGTCCAAGTTGTTCTATGTCCAATGACATGTGGGAATACAAGTCCAGTTGTTCTATGTCCTATGACATGTGGGAATACAAGTCCAGGTTGTTCTATGTCCTATGACATGTGGGAATACAAGTCCCATTTGTTCTATGTCCAATGACATGTGGGAATACAAGTCCAGGTTGTTCTATGTCCAATAACATGTGGGAATACAAGTCCAGTTGTTCTATGTCCTATGACATGTGGGAATACAAAGTGCAAGTGTCCTATGTCCTACTGCAGTGGGAATACAAAGAGTTTCTGACAGATAAAGTTTGATTTTGTTGTTCTGCAAGTTCCCAGTGCCACAATGTAAACCTTGGGGTCCACCCTTGCTTAGAGAACATTTTTTGAATAAAGTCCCACTCTAGAACCCCAACTATGGTCTGGGCAGTTTTCTATTGCTTTCTGTGTGGAGTGTGGAGTTACTGGGTACCCTTCAGAGGACAGGTCTAGCCTATACCTATCAAACATTCTCTCCCAGGACCTGGTTTTGTAAATACCACATGAAAATATGCTTTTCACCTATACCCTGTTTATTCCCAGTTATGCTTTTGTACACCCTTACCCCTTGATCTCTCGAAGAATGAGCCTGGTATACATTCCCAAAGATGGGGGTGGTACCATTTCTAAATGTTCTGAGGCTATGCCCAGTATGGGTGTCAGGGATGCTGACTGTGTAAAGCAGCTGGGAGGGTTACATGAATCATTGCTATTACTGTGGGAGACAGCAACTGTGGATAGTTGGGGCAAAATAATTCTAACTGTGGGATTCTGCATCTGTGGGTGCAGGAAGGCCTGTAACATATCTTTAGGGCCTGAATAGTAACATTGTGATTGCTTGCCAAAGTTACCAATCTGCTTAATAATTGTGCTACTGCCTGTTGCCTAACTCCTATTTCAATTACAGGACAAACTGGCAGATAAATAAAATCCTGTCATTATTTTTGCAATTTTGTTGTGTGAATATATTTAGAGATCTACATTTAATGGTACAAAAATATGCTTTGCCAAAAGTAAAGTGTGGGTGCTGGTTGGTCTCAGGGAGGTGTCCTGTATCCTGTGGGAAGGTGGGTTGGTAAATCATCCCAGAGGGCAGTATTGCACATTTGACCTGGCTATCTTATTTTTTCTCTAGATGGAGGCACCATGCTATTTCCTTGTCCCCACCTGAACTAAACCCCACAATTGAACAGTTTAACAAGCCCAGGCTTGTCAACCTTGTATATTTCCCCCATGGGTGCATGGCAGGCATAGTAACCATGAACAACACCCAACATCTACATGGACAATGCACTCATTGTTCCTCCTAGAAAACACTAAGAAAGTACATCTGATTTGTGTATACAGTCCTCCCACATGTGGCCTAAATGTGTTTTTCTCACTGAGTATGTAAACAGTACTGTTGGTTCAAGTGAACTTCTCATCATGGAAGACCTTAACCTGAACTGGCAGGGGTCTAAAACCAAATAATTTGAATCACTGGTTTCTGGTCTAAACCTTACTCAGCTTATCTCCAATCTTACCAGGCTTTCCCTCTGAGTGTACCCCACACCTTAATTGACTGGTTTCTGACCAATAAAGCAGACAGAATTATAACAATAATAATAATAAATGTATTTCTATGGCACCTTTCAGAATATCAAGGCACCTTACAGATTTAACAGAACACATAAAATATCTGATCATAAAAGACATAAAACAGATAATCCAGTACAAAAGTCATTCATTCACGGAAAGCTTGAATCCACAGGTATGTTTTAAAGCCTGTTTAAATCCCTGCCACGGTCGTGCACTCCCACAACGACGGGTAGAGAATTCCAGAGGGTTGCCACATGCAGAAATACCTGGGCTCTGGAAGATTTCAAACACACCCTCAGAATCTCTAGCAACCCCTCGTCAGCTGAGTGGAGCAATTGTCCAGGGCAGTAGGGAACCAGAAGCTCTTTCAGGTAGTCCAGGCCTAGTCTATGTAATTTTATAAGTCAAAAGACTGACTTTACAGGAGATCCGCCACTGTACCGCAGGCGGTGCAGTCCGCAGAGCACCAGCATAATATGACAGGATCTAGGAGTTCTCGCCAAAAGCCGAGTCACAGCGTTCTGCACTAGCTGCAAGTGGCAGATTTCCACCCCAAGTAGCCCTAGGTAAAGGAATTGCAATAATCTAGGCACGAGGACACGAAGGCATGGACCAGCATAGGAAGATCACAGGTGGAACAAGGTGCTTAATCCTGGGGATATTCCTCAGATGGTAAAAAGAGGGTTTGATGATGGCTGACACCTGCGAATGCAGAGTCAGCCCCTTGTCACAGATTACCCCCCAGGTTTCGCACCCATTCAGAGGTTGGGAGTGATACACCCCCAAGACAAAGCCCTAATGGCGAACCCACCCCGGGCCCCCCTATCCCGTGCGCCGGGTCCACAACCAACACCTCAGTCTTTTCTGAGTTTAACTTTAGCCAACTGGAATCCATCCACTCCTGGATTTCTGTAAGGCAGCTATTAAAGACTGAGAGAGCTCCATCTTGGTCAGGAGCAAAAGAAAGGTAGAGCTGGGTATCATCAGCATAGCAGTGAAACCTCAGCCCATACCTTCTTACAATGTCTCTGAGGGGCAGCATGTACACTTCAAACAACATGGGGGACAGCACTGAGCCCTGAGGAACCCTACAAGATAGAGAAACTGGGTCAGAGAAATAAACCCCGGACACCACTCTCTGAGTTCTTCCAGTGAGGAAGGATGTAAACTACCTGAGGACTGTACCCGAGAGTTCACAGATGAACCTCAGTTGGTCAAGCAGAACCCCATGGTCCACAGTGTCAAACGCTGATGAGAGATCCAGAAGAACCAACATGGAATGTTTTTTCCAATCTCTAACCATCAGGAGATCATTGAGCACTGAACCAATGATGTCTCAGTACTATGTCTCTTACGAAATCCAGACTGGAGAGGTTCATAGATGTCATGGATGGTCAAATGGTTTTCCAGCTGCACAACTTCTACTTTCTCAATAACCGTCCCTAAAAAGGGAAGGTTAGAGATTAGTCTGTAGTTTGCATGGCAGTCTGGGTCCAAAGAAGCTTTCTTCAAGAGGAGTGTTACCACTGCCTGCTTCCAGGTGCTAGGAAACTCTGTTTCCAAGGAGCACCAGACTATCCATGTTAGGACTCGACCAATAGAGTCAATGGAACCCAAAATCTGGGAAGTTGGTCCTGGATCCAAACTACAACATGTCGGGTGAGCACCCTGGACAATCTGCATGACATCCATGAACTCCGGTCGGTCAAAGGTACTTCAGGAAAGCTGAGCGGTAGTAACCTCGAGATGATCCACAGCAATGCCCATAGAGTGTGCTGATTGGAGTACCACCTGATGTCAGCCACCTTAGGTGCAAAGAATCAAGCAAGTTCATTGCACTCTATTTATGAAAAGGCTTTCCGAACTTGTAGACAAGCTGGGTTGCACAGTCTGTCCACAGTTCGAAAAAGCTGAGCTGGTCGATTCTGAGCGACCGCAATCTCCCAGGACAGGAACTCTGCCTTCTTACGGGTGATTGCAGATTGATAGACTTGATAATGATCCATCAATCTAAGGTGGTCAGCATCAAGGGCAGATTTCCTCCAACAATGCTCTAACCTTCGTCCTAATCACTGCATCTTCCTCAAAGTCCCATCAAACCATGGGGACCGAGGCCGAAGCGAGAGAGGACAAATGAGGACAGGAGCAATGACATCCACAGCCACCGAGACAGCCGAATTATAGGCAGTCATGAGGGTCTCTGGGTCACTGCTTGCCGCTGGGAGGGGCGATAGATCAAGTACCGCTGCCAGGCCTTCAGAGCTTACATCTCGTAAAGGGTAATACCCGACCATCTCCACAGGTGCAGGCCTATGAAGGAGGGGTGCTAAAACTAAACCCCATGGTGTAGTGATCAGACCATCTGACTGGTTCCACCCCCAAATCAGAGGCTTCAATCCCCAGGAGGAAGACTATGTCAAGAGAGTGACCATGTTTATGGGTAGCAGTGGTAGCTATCTGTGTAAGGCCCAGAGATGTTATCAACTGGAGGAACTATTGTCCAAATTGCGAGAGTTCATCATTGACCCAGGCACTGAAGTAGCCCAGGACCATCAGCCTGGGCAACTCAAATGTCATGTCAATGACAAAGTCTGTGACTTCGAAGGAACAGCTTCTCATCTCCGGGTGGATGGTAGATGAGGTGAACCTACAACCTACACCTGCTATCACGATACACTCGAATGACCCCTTCTCAACTGGTACGTTCGTGAGATTAAGTTCGGTCTTGAAACAGAGTGCAACCCCCTCCCCCATGATCCAATCTCTGGTACCATAACAGCTATTCTCCCATGTATTGCATTTGGAAAATTAAGCCACTTAAAAATTATCCTTCCATATGACTACTCTAGGTTTGATACAGGTTGTTTCCTGTCTGACATAGCCTGTACTGACTGGTTCCCTGTCCTGGCTTCTTCCTGTGTAACAGATGTCCTCCTCTGCCTCTGTGACCTTACAATACCTCCAGAAGGCTTCTTAGTAAACTCCCAAATCTTATAAAAATCCTTCCAGGCAGACCTACATGAATATAAAAGGCTACAGAACACCTGTAAGAAAGCAATCCACTCCGTCAAAAGTGAGTATTGTCGCAATAACCTACTAACCTCTACTAAAGACTCCCCTGCTTTTTGGAGGAATATTAAAGGGCTGGTGGGAGGCATATTAAAGCAGCACGCTAATTACCTTCTTTTGGTGGGTAAACTGCAAAGGCACCTTAATCATCACCGGTGCTTTTAATCTACATTTTACTGAGTCTCTGCATATTCCTGTTCAGTATGTTGTGAGCAGACCCCCCTGTTTTCCTCCTTCCTCCCTTCCTTTATGATCACCCCCTTTTATCTTAAAGTTCAGTTCAGTTTATTGAAAGGGATAAGTTCCATTCAGCAAGCTCATTTGCAAGGAGGTCCCTTGTACAACATATTCAACATGATACATAAAAACAAAAATATATAAGCAGCCACATACATAAATGTATATGAAAAATAAAAAAAGACATTAAATGATAAAGAAAAAAAAGTACAACCTTCCAGAATAGAATTACAATTGATAGCACAACTTAAACATTAAGTGACAAAAGGTGAAGAAGTACACCACGTGCAAGAGATCAATTCAGCACAAAATAAATATAAGTACAGGAGTAATGAATAAGTGCAATATACTCAAACCAATTGGTCTCAGAAAGTAAAACACTAAGAGGAGAATAGATGGTTATAGAGGATTAACCCCTCTTTAACTGTGGACAGCGCCTGTAACAGACCTGCTTAAAGTGGCTTCTGCATTTAATACATTTTTCTCAAACAACACCTCTTCACTTATGTCCTTACTTCCTCTTTACCATCAAACCACCTCCCCCTCCCCTGCAAATATACAGGCCCCAACTCCTGCCCCCTCCTTTTCCTTTTGACAAGTCACCCCCATAGAAGTTTACAATGCATTGTCTGCTCTCAACCCATCTAAGGGAAAATGCCCCTCGGGGGTGGATGTCAAAATGTTATACATTACTGCTCCTGCCATCACCATCCCCTTGGCTGCTCTATGCAACCTGTCTTTCTCCCTAGCTTCTATACCATCTGACTGGAAGCATGCAACAGTCTTCCCACTTCCTAATGGTGGCGACACTTCTGCCCCCGGTAACTACTATACAATCTCCCTTCCCATGCTGAGCACCTTATATTGGAGCAATTCTCCCTGTTTCTCAACTGCACCTCCTTCTCACCCTACCAGACTGGCTTCAGGAAGTCCCACTCCACCACCACTTCCCTTCTATGGGTCATGGATTCCATCCTTGCTGGTATGGACATAGGCCAAATTACCTCTGCCATCTTCATCGACCTGGCCAAAGGCCTTTGATACTGTCTCTCATGCCTTCCTCCCTTGCTGAGCTCTCTTCTAAGGCAACCATCTGGTTCCACTCCTACTTGGTAGGCAGGCACCAATCTGTTAGGATTGTTAGCTTCACATCTACCCCTCCTCCAGTCACTATTGGTGTCCTCCAACTTGCCTCAGTCCTTTGCCTGCTCCTTTTCTCCATCTTCTTAAATGACCTGCCCAGTGCCTGCTCACATACATCCATCCACATGTATGCAGACGACACGATTCTGTATACATCAGGCCCTTCTACCACTGATGTGGTGTCCAGACTCCAGCAGAACTTCAGTGATGTTCAGCGCTGGTATCACACTAATTAGCTTTTTCTTAATGCCAAGAAAACTGTCTCCATTACCTTCAGCATGAGGCAGAGACTTTCTGCTCTCCCCCACCCTCCCTTCCATACCCTGGACAGGGCTACATTGAGGTTTGCTCCTCCTTTACATACCTTGGGGTCTGGCTTGATCAGCACCTTGACTTTTCTGTCATGTCAATGCCTTCCACAAAAGCTTCACCCCAAACTGGATCGTTATATCGCAACCATGGTTGCATCCTGCTGCCTGATCGCCACCGCCTGTACAGAAAATGATTCTCCCTATCTTCGACTATGGTGATGTAGTCTACAGTGCTGTCCCAAAGTTCACCTTAGCCAGATTGGACACTCTTATCCACTGTTCTGCTATTTTGCTCTTGATTGTCTGCCCTCCACTCATCACTGCTCCCTATACTGGACACTTGACCTTCCCTCGCTCCATGATTGTCGAGTATTCCACTGTGTGAGCCTCACGGCCAAGTTCTGGTCCCAGTCCCTACCACCCTACCTCACCTCGGAACCAGCAGCACAGTCCAGTTCAGCATACTGCCTTCAAAATTTTGACTCCTGTCTCATGGCAATACCACATATCTCTTTCTCTATAGGCCAGGCAGCCTTCAGACATAGAATGCCTAAACTATGGAACTCCCTCCCTGCTGACATTCAGCTCATGCCTCCACCTCACCAACTTAATCAGCTCATCAAAATGCACTTCTCCTCCTCATGTGTCTGTGACATCTAGTAAATATGTTTGCCCAACTCTGCTGGGTCTGCTTCATCCACAACAGTAGCCACCATCCCTCCATCTCACTTAAGGTCTCATCTGATTATTTGTGTCTCATTACCCTATTTGTTATGTATTGAAATGATTGTAATGCTCTTTCCTGGTATATGTATTATTGTATTATAATGTTTCTGTGTTAGTGTGTCAACTGTATTTTGAATCGTTGTGTCTCTTCTGTCCTCCTCCAATTGATGGATTCATTGGGCCTGACACAGGTTATTACCGCCGCTACCCATGGGGGGGGGCACTCATTGGACTTGGTGTTCCACCTGGGAATGGAAATCTCCGATATGGAGGTGGATCCTATTGATTGATCTGACCATCTCGCCATGAGTTTCAGTTTCGTGACACCCCAAAATAGGCCTGCTCCAAAGGAAATGGCACAGTACCATCTTTTAAGAGGTGTTACCTCTGCAGGCTTAATGATGGTGCTGGACCTTTCAGATATGCTGACTGATGGCTCTGACCCAGGAGCCCTGGTTCTCATCTATAATAGGGTGGTGACTGGGGCCTTGGATGTCTTTGCTCTGGTTCGTGTTCGCCCCCTTACTCTTCACCCGGGTGCCCCATGGTTTGATGGTGCACTAAGTGAGTTGAAGAGGCAGGGGCAAAGGCTGGTGAGACACTGGTGGAAAACTAGCCTGGAGGAGGATAGACTTAGAATGTTAGACCATTATGAGGTCTATCAATCAGCAATTTCTCATAAGATGGCAGAGTTCCTGTCCAGAGAAATTGCTGTAGCAAAGAACAGGCCAGCTCAGCTGTTCTGGACCGTGGACAGACTATGCAATCCAGCCTGTCTGCGGTCCGGTTGAGCATTATCACAAGAAAAGTATGAGGAGTTTGTGCAGTTCTTTGCTAATAAGGTGTCCTCCACTAGGAAAGAGATCAGCCAATGCCTCTCCATTGGACCTTGCAGTGATCATTCGGGTGCTGCAAGTGCCCAGGTGATCTGGTTTACCTTTGGCCAGCTGGCAGTCATGGATATAATGAGGATTATCCAGACTCTGCGACTGACTTACTGCAGTTTGGATCCAGCCCAACTCACCTTCTTGTAGGGTGTGTTGAGGTCATTGGCCCGGTCCTTGCTGGAATGGTATATAGGTATCACTGGACAGAGGTATCTTTCCATGCTTTAAAGGAGGTGGTGGTGTGTCCCTCCTGAACCCCTCCTAACCCGGACTGTCCAGCTAGCTACAGACAGTCTCTAACTTGCTTTTTGTAGGTAAAGTTATTGAGAAGGTGGTTGCACTGCAGCTGGAAGATCATTTGACAATCCATAATATCTATGACCCTCTCCTATCAGGCTTCAGGAAAAGGCATAGCACTGAGACAGCCCTGGTACAGGTACTTAATGATCTCCTAATGGCAAGAGATCGGAGCGCTCATTCAATCTTGGTTCTCCTGGATTGCTCAGCAGCTTTTGACACTGTCAACCATGGGGTGTTGCTCAAGCGCATGTGGGTTTTCTGTGGGCTGAGAGGGGCGGTCCTCAGTTGGTTTTGTTCATCCCTCGAGGGCAGGTCCCAGAGGGTGGAGTATTGGGTGCACTCCTCTTCCCCTAGGGGCCTGCCCTGTGGGGTTCTGCAGGGCTCAGTGCTGTCCTCCATGTTGTTTGCAGTGTATATGCTGCCATTGGGAGACATTATAAGATGGCATGGGCTGAGTTTTCACTGCTATGAGATGATTCTCAGCTCTACTTGTCTTTCATGCTAGACCAGGTGTGTGATACTCTTGGTGTTTAATAACTGCTTCCAGGAGATACACTACTGGATGAGTGCAAGCTGGTTGAGGCAGAATTCTGGAAAAACAGAGGTACTGGTTGTGGACCCGGATCTGAGGATGGTCGGGACTTGGGGGAAGGCCCTCGGACTTATATCTTGGGGGGCCCCACTCAATGCCTTAAGCCAGGTGCAGAATCTGGGGGTGATATTTGATGAAGGCTTGACTCTGAAGACTTAGGTGTCAACTGTAGTCAAGTCTTCCTTTTACCATCTAAAGAACATCTTCTGGGTGAAGCACCTGGTTCCTTTGGAAGATTTATCTATTTTGGTCCACGCCTTTGTCACTACTCATCTTGATTATTGCAATACCCTTTACCTATGGCTTCTAGGGGTGGATATTTACCAATTGCAGCTGGTGCAGAACAGCAAGGCTGTTAACTGGAGGTTCAAGGTCCAGCCATAAAACACCTGTGCTGCGTGAGCTGCACTGGCTGCCAGTACAATGGCGGATCACCTTCAAGGTCACGTTGTTGACCTATAAAGCCCTATGCAATCAGGGACCTCAGTACCGGCAAGATCTGCTATTACCTGACTGCCCTCCTGCTCGCTCCGATCCTCCAGTGAGGAATTGCTAGATATTTCCAGGGACGCTTTGAAAACATCTAGAGGTAGATCCTTTGCCTTTATGGCGCCTACCTGTGGAATTCTCTACCGCCTCGGATACATGATAGCCTGACCTAGAAGAATTTAAAAAATCCCTGAAAGCACATCTGTTTGCACAAGCATTGGACGATTACTGCTGATTCACTGAAAATTTGATATATTATAGTTGCCACAGTATGGGGTGAATGGTTTTAACAAAGTTTATTTTATTTTTAAGATGCTGTTTTATGTATTGAGTTTTAAAATCTGTATGGTATTCTTTGTAAAGGTGCCCTGAGCTTTGGAAGGGCGCCTTATCTAAATTAAGTTTGTTTTGTTTTGCTTTGCTTTCTCACAGGACACACCTGGAATCAAGCACTACTATGCTCAGTGTGCCTTCTTGGTAAAACTCTTAAATAAATAAATAAAGCATTTGCAGGGTTCAGGAGTAATTTCACTCAAAGTCTTTTAAAAGCACTTAGTGGGATTAAGATCTGAGGTTTTAGTGTGGATTGGAGCTTGTTCCAAGTAGTGGGAAGAACATAACTCATAGCTGCCCTGCCGAAATGGATGCATAAGTTAGGCACTTCCAAGGAGATATATGCACAATTCCTAAGTGCATCCGAACTGTATAAATGACTAAGAACAGAGGAGATGTAAAGGGCAGTTTGTTTATGAGTGCTTTGTATGTCCAAATATAGATGTGTGTAAGTGTCCTAGTTGCCTGGGGTACAGTTCATCTCTTTAAGCAAGGTACAATGGTGAGTTCTGGTTGGAGCATTAGTTATGGAGTGAATGGCTCAGTATGATAGAAGAGAGAGTCCAGTTTATGGAGGTATGTGATTGCACAGTTGTTACATAAGATATCAGCATAGTCCAACAGGGGCAAGATTGTAGCCTGTACTACCCTGATTCTTGAATCATGGGAGAAAAAGATTTATTTCTAAAGAAAAACCCAGTCTCATTTGTAGTTTTTTGTCAATGCCTCGATATGGGAGGAAAAGGTTAGATGGGAGTCGAGTGTAACACCTGAGTATCTGAAGTTATCTACCATCTCGAGTGTATCTCCAAGGAGAGTAGTGATAGGAGCAGGTGGGCTGGTCACGGGGTGAGTAAAGTGAGAGTTTGATGGGTAGAAAAACATTCTCTTTTTTTTTTTTTTTTTTAGTCTTTGGTAACCAGGTAAGGCCCACTAGGCACAAGTGCCTGTTTTCAGGAGCGATCTGGGAGCTTTGTTTGGTATTCAGTAGTAGTTTAGAGGTTATTAAATTTTGTTGGAACTTATTGAAGTCAGATTGTTGAGCAGAGCAGACTTGCCCAAAGGAAGGATTACATATGTAGAGGACATGGGGTGGTTCAAGTAGCTGTAATGGGGGCAATAAAATTCAGAATAAGGAGCTGGGGGTCTGAGGCTGCCTAGACCCCAGAAAATTTTGCAATTTTTGCAGTGATTTTGTAGTGCTTTTGTGGCATTTTTTGTTGTCACACAGTGTTTATTTCCTATAAAATATACACAACTTATTTCATAAATTGTTAAACTGATGATTAACATTTAACTAGCTTCCATACTTGGACATTAATTTATTTTTATTTGTGAATTGTTAACAATTTAGATATTTCTTTTAAATTAGATTACCAGCTTGCTTTGCACTTGTATTTGCAGTATTGACCCTTTAATCTCATGTATTTTCCAGATATAGAAATAGCCATGAGTATTTAAAATGATGTAATATTTTTAAGTAAATAAAATGTGTAGCTATGCTTCTGCTTTGGACTTAAACCCTTTTTAAACCTTTGAAGATTGTGGTAGCTTTCAGAATCTTACTATGACTGATAATAGACAACAGAATTATTTAATGGTGTAACCCAATATTCTATATAAATAGCATGTATTTATTTATTTGGTTTTTGTTTACCGGGTAAGTACACTAGACAACAATGTTGCCTATATTCAGGCATGACCCAGGAGAGTACAGACGGGGGAGACCAGAGTCAACATTAAAGAGTATTTCATGACACAGCATGAGGTGAGAACAAACATTTGAACAGTATACAGCCAGGTACAGTCATTATCAGTGATGACAAAGAGAAACAGATAACATTACATTAATTATTTTCATCTGATGATACATCAGTGACTAAACTGAAACGACAAACAGCAAACAAAACTTAAATGAAGTATCATTATAACAATAGGATTTCTGCTGGATATGGGAAACTTTCAGATTTTGGAGACCAGCGGGAAATCAGTAAGTGCCATAGAGAGGTGAAAAAGCTAGGAGAGAGGCTCAAGTTACAGCACAAGAGCAGCAGTCTGATTCTAATAGGTGTGTCCGAAGACCCAGTTTAAAGGCCTTGTGGGATTTGAAGAGTTTGATGGGAGGGAATGGAGTTCCAGGAGCGGGGACAGATATGGCAAAGGATCGTTTCCTTTTTGTGAGATATCTTGGAATTTCAAGTTGGGTTTGAGCAGATGCCCTGAGGAGGTATGCTTGGGAGGCTGAGTTAATAGTTTGGCAAGGATTTAGGGACCCCGTCGATCATTTTATCAATTGTACAGCCCACAGAATAGTGTCTGAGTGAGTCTGGGAGAGCCAATTTAGTTTCGAGTAGAGCAGGCAATGATGGGTAAGTCTGTGAGTGGAGAGAGCAAATCTGCATATACTGTTATAGCAGGTGCTCCATTTCTGGAGCGCTCCTTTGCTAGCTTTAAGGTAAACCTGAGAGCAATATGTCAGAGCAGGGAGGAGAAATCCTTGTGCAATAGCAAGCCGGGCAGCTTCATTGAGGGAGGACCTAATTTTAAAGGCAAGACCAAGTTTTGAGTAAACTGTCTTACATGTAGCCGCAATGTGGAGGTTAAAGTCAAGAGATGGGTCGAGAGTGACTCCTAGATACCTGAAGGAGGTAACAAATTCAAGAGGAGAGTCATCTAGAGAATGTATCAATAAGTCTGGAGTAAGAGATCTGATTCTTGACGGGGGGCCAAAAAGCATAGTTACAGTTTTCTTAGCATTCATTAGGAGCCTGTTCTGTAGTAACCACTCCTGCAAGCAGTTGAAGTCTGTTTGAAGATGTGCTCTTACTGATAAGGGATCTTTACCACTGGAGAGAAGCACCATGTCATCAGCATAAAGGATTAATGAGGAGGAGCAGGGAAGGGAGGGCAAGTTGTTAATGAAAAGGGAGAAAAGTAGTGGGCCAAGAATAGATCCTTGGGGACTCCAGAGGTAGGGGAAAGTTTTGAGATGGCGGATTCAATTTGGACAAATTGCAACCTCCCTGAGAGGTAGCTATCGAACCAGGAGATGGTCGACAGGTCAAAGCCAGGGCGGGCAGTTTGGAAAGTAGCAGAGAGTGATTCACAAGGTCAAATGCCTTTGTGAGATCATAAATATGGCCCCAGTGAGCAGGCTCTTATCCATCGCTGTAAGGACTGCATTTGTCAGCTGAAGTAGAGCAGTTGTGGTGCTGTGTCCTGTTCGGAATCCATGCTGGGTAGGGAATATAAGGTTGTGAAGGTGCAGATAATTTGTGACCTGAGTAGTGATGGCCTTCTCAAGAAGTTTATTTAGGGTAGAGAGAATGGCAATCGGTCTATAGTTTGACATATTTTTGGTATCTCCTTTTTTGTGAACAGGGATAATGCGAGTGGTTTTCCACAACGTTGGTACCATTTGGGTTATTATGGAAAGATCAAAGATTCTTGCAATAGGAACAGCAAGGGCAGGGACTGCCTGCTTCAAGAAATTTGGCAGTAGCCCATCCGGGCCAGAGATCCATAGGTGGATACAGATTTGAGGAGATGCAGCACTTCGGTGGAGGAGACTAATGTGAGAGGAAAAGGGGTTTCATGCAAAAGTTGCACTTCAGAAGGAGGTGAAAGAGGTTGGTTGAATTTCTCAGTGTATTCAGAGAGATCTGAGAATTGTGCATTAAGAGCATTAGCAATAGTAGATAACTTATTACAGTTTGTGTCATTCAGTGTCATGTCAGTAATGGCCGTCTTGGGTCTTTGCCCAATGAAATTTTTGATGTGGTTCCAAAGACCCCTGGTATCACCCGCTGAAGATTGGAGAAGCTTAAGGCAGTAGCTCCCTTTAGCCTTCCGAATATCTTTTTTGCAGGCATTTCTCTGTTGTCTATAGTTAACCCAGTCTTCTGATTGTTGTGACTTCTTTGCCAAGGTCCAGGCCTTGTCTATTTTTATCATGGCTCAAAGGAGGTCTTTTGTTAGCCATTTATTAGGGAGCCCCTGAGACACCTTTTTTTCAGAGGAATGTGCAGATCCTGAAGGGCCAGAAGCTGAGACATCAGGTATTCAAGTGCTGTGTTTACATCATCAGTGTGACAGATGGGAGATCAGTCTATATTATTAATATCCTCGAGAAGTGCAGTTCGGTTTAGTTTGGCAAAATCCCGAAATTGAATGATTATTGGGCGGGGAGGGTTTAAGGCAGTGGCCATTCCAGATACAGAACGTAGTCAGATGATCACTAATAGAATCCAAAAAGGCCCCTGCAGCAATTATTTTATTTTCTCTATTTGTAGCCATCCAGTCCAGGAGAGATTGATGCTCCGAGTTGGAAGAGATGCGTGTAGGGCTAGAGATAAGTTGAGCGAGGTTCAGTCGGGTGAGAGCTTCGGTATATGTACCGGCGTGACTCCTTGATAGGTCCAAGTTGAAGTCTCCCATTAGTATTACTTCAGATCTACCCTTCAGAGTGGCCAGATAATCCAAGAGCCCATTTAAACCAGGGAGAGCCCCCTTTTGAGGATTGTAGGCACAGATTAGATTTAGCTTTTTATCACCCTCTAGTTGTAGAACCGTATGCAGAGCTTTACAGTGATTTGTTATCCAAGACTGGAGTACAGAGACATTGAGATGCTCTTTATAATAAAGGGCAACTTCTCCACCCTTTTGTTTGGTGGGGCGATAGGATCTGGACATGCTGTAGCCAGGTATTTTATACATGGATTCAGGCATCTCTGACCTGAGCCATGTTTCATAATAAGGAACATGGATAAGAGCTGGACTAACTGGTGTCTCATAAGATATTTCCATTTTCAAAGGCAGATAATTCAATTTTAATGAACATTTATCTGCATAGCCCCAGCATCATGGATACTTTTGCACACTTGCTGCTGTGTTTTGAGGTTGTGTACCCCAGTCACTTCGTACTCTTATGTTCTGCACGCAGTCCAGGGACTCATTGGTCTTTCCAAGGAAAATCAGGTTCTTCTTCAAATGCAGGGGTTGTTCTCAAGGTATAAAGTCAATATAAAAAATGACATATGGAAACTTTGAATAACAAACCCAAAACAAAAAAGGAAGGGAAAATTGTTTAACCAGGAAAAGCACACTAAGCCATAACTTGTTTCCAGGTGCGACCTGGGAGCACAAGAAAGTTAAGGGGCTTGCTCAGGGTCACACAGTATACAACTGGGGGAATTGGGATTCAATCCCAGGTCTCCAGGTTTGCAGCTTAGTGCCCTTAACCACTACGTTATACTGCATCCTAACAAGATTTTAAACAAAAATAATGTCCTTACAAAGTAGCATAGAAGATGGTTAGAATGTACACATGCTTTTCTAAAGCAGAATTATTGTATACCATGCATATTCATTTTCAGATTTTTATTTCACTGTAGGGTGCCTGTTTCTTCCTATATCAATTACTAACTGATATGGGAAGGAACTATTGTACCCTGCAGTGAAATTAAAAATCTGAAATACAAAATAAGTGTGGCTTGTTGTAAAATAATTCTGCTTTATGAAAACATTATGGCTTGTTGTCTACTGTATAGGAATTCTATTCAGAACTTCTGGTTAAAGGCTGACATTTCTTTACAGGCATGAACTGCACAATTGCCACCAAGGAGTATGAAATGAGTTGCTAGAAATCAGACAATTCTTGGAGAACTCGCCTATATGGAAAGGGGATGTTGCATCAACTCTCTTCTCTCTCATTTACTCATTCTCACTCTCTGCAGAGTCAAGGAGCTCACAAGATGGATGATCAGATCCTGTTTTAAAGAAAAACACTTGATGGAATTGAAAACCTCAGAGCTGTTGGGATGGGCCAATTCAGGCATCTGCTGATCTGCCCCAGAGCAGCTGCAACCAGGGCCGTGTTAGACTTTTGGGGCCCCCAGCAACCCATTACTGGGGCTCCTCGATGGGCCCCCCGTATCCCTCCCAGGCCCCCTTCCCTGCTCCCTTCACAAACCCCCACAAACCCCCAGTAATCTTTGTACATCAATCCAACTACTGTAATATTTGTCTTTACCTCTCCTGTTCTGCTCTCTACCTTTCCAGACTCCCATCTCCTCGTACTTATACTGCAGACATAGACCGAGAACAGAAATTTCAATTTGAGTTGGAGGAAGTGACGATAAACAGCCACAGACCTATTGGAGCCCTGTGATTGGTCCAGCACAGCACCTCCTCTTACGTCAACACGTTCTGTGCAGCACAACAGAGGAATGTAGGGAACATGAAACCTCCCTGGGAACAGAACTGAAGGCAGGATGGTGGCGTGGACCGCGTGGCGTAGCCTGGCATTCCTTTGGGGAAATCAGGGCCTGATTTTTGGGCACAATGGGAAGCCGGCAGCAACGAATGTAAAGCTTCACAGACTAAACTACACGAAAGGGCAACTGGATGAGGACATCACAAGTTGTTGATGGGGAGCCGGAGCGGAGCCAGAGAGAATTCGCTAGTTCAGTCAGCGAGGAGCACAGGGGCTAGCCAGGTACTAATAATGCTGTTCAGCTAGCCTATGTTGATCGGGGGCAGTATTTTATTTTCTTATAGGATGCTGTGGTGATCCAGGCAGGGAGTGGGGTGGGACGGACAAAAAAAGTATGCTGCTGGGCTGGTTAATGTGTTGCTGCTGGTGCCCGCCACCAGACCCGCTACATATGTCGCCTGCAGCCTGCTACATTTGGGGGGCCCCCGCGGCCACGGGGTTCGTGGGTGCCTAACGCCGGCCCTGGCTGTAACCACCAGTCGGGAGACAAGGTGGGGGCATGATCGCACATAAATACTGTACATTTAGATTTACATTATAGCAAACTCATCCCTGGTTGGGAATTAATTTCTCTTGATTGAAATGAAACAAAACTTTTAAATATGTATAAACTTATTTTTTTATTTATTCCCCTCAGATGACCTCCCTGCTGTGAATTTCTTGTGCCAGCCAGTACATCACAGAAACTGACAACACACACTCTAACGTGTTATTCAGCAACCATGTAAAAACGTGACTGTCACACTCACTTTTTGATTGGTCTAAAGATAAAAATCTTCTATTAGTTCTCCTCTCCTCTCCCAGTATGACTATGGAAATGAGGTTATTCTGCCAAAGTCACCATAGTAACATTAAATAAATAGGAGAACCAATAGAAGAATTGGTGTCAAGTACTCATTTCATGGCAAGCAGACAGACTTGCATGCAGATTGTTAGTCAGTCATGGACTGCATTTTTACCACAGCATGGTCTTCCAAAATAAACATTCATTGTGCACTACCAGTAGTAAATGCTAAGGGTTGTCAACATTGGATTTCAAAAATAAGGGACAGACCCTGACCCTTGCCCCACCCCTGCCCCAGCCCTGCCCAGCCCTGCCCCACCCCTGACCCCACCCCACCCACGCCCTACTCTTGGTTTAGACATGAATTTATTATATTTTACAGTACGTAATGCTGTCTGATCTGGTTGTTTGATGTATGTTCACTTTGGGCATTTTGGTAGGAGTTCTACCAAAATACCAAAGGTGAAGATGACAAATCAGTATTTTCCATCAGAAAGCCTTTGTTTATATAAGTGGCTAGCCTAGCACAGCACACATCAGAATGATCAGATCAGACAGCATCCACACTGGAAAACATTATATCATGTCTAAACCAGGAGGGGGTGCAGGTCGAAGCCGGTATTCAGAACCACTGGAAACCATAAGCCAGAGAGCTAGGACAGTCAGTTCTTGAATCCATTCCTGACAGTTTTACACTACCAGATCAGTTCACAGTGCTAAATTATCCTCTAGGACAAGGTCGCATTTGAATATTCTCCCATTCTGTCCTGAGCTGGCCTGGGCCACCTGGCTAACAGGACATCACAGTACTGTAGACACTTTATGCACAAACAAAAAGAGTCCAACTCAAGCAAAGACCATTATTTTATTTGCCTGCTGCTAGAATGCTAGCTAGACAAGAAGGAGCAGCATTTTGAGAAGATGAGAAAAGCCTCATTCAGGCAATATATATATAACTAACGTGGTTTAACAAAGATTATACAATGGCAAGAAAATTTCCTGGACTCTGATTGGTCAGCGTAGTTGAGACAGTGATGTTATTACACAATAACACCACTGTATTGCTTTCTATGGATCCTGACCTACATTATCATGACCATTTGGATCCCTTAAAATCATTTTTTATGTTTATTTTTTTATTTTCTATAACAACGAGCCATTGTATAATAGCAATGCACTAAGGGATGTGTGTGTGTAAATATCACTCCTTCCTGGTGGTGGGAAGCACTTGGCTTCACCTCGTGCTTCAACCCACCCCAGGAGTGACGTTATTAGACGATAACACACACCCTGCCATGCCTTATTGCTTAAATAACATGCAGTCAATATAGCAGGGACATTGGGTAGTAATAAAATATGTAAGAAAAATAAAGCAACTTGATTGGCTCAGTGAGAAGGACAAGTTTGTTATTATCTGACCATAGTTACACTCCTGTACTTCTTTCTGGGTTCCAGATGGTTTAATAGCATTGCACCTCCTCATCTTAGCAAAACAGTAACAGCAGTCAGGTTTCTTATAAACACAGCCATCCCAGCACCAGTCAGCTCTCCAGATCCCACTTTCCCAAATCCCCAACTGAACTAAAAAAAAAAAAAAAACTTGATAAGTACTCCTGCAGTTATTTTCCAATACTGGTTTCTGATCAGGCCATGAATGAAACACACAGAGCCTCACTGTCACAGGAAGTACAGTTCACACCCGAAATGCTGAGTTTTTACCACCGTGACCTGCGTCATGTTATGCCTGTGGCATGTGGGTAGTTTCTCTGTCTTTTCAGTTCTACTTTAAATTATATTTTAAAATGTAAGCAACAAAGCTTCCATTTTGGTACAGTTGCAGTGTGGATAGCTGCTCCACAATGCTTACCATTCAATCCTTGTTTTGAGGAGACTGCCTACTTTCAAGACTGCTGCCAACATTGCCATCACTTGAGTTTTCTGACACCTTAGGCACAAGTCTGTCACCCTGTTGCTCTGTAGTCCATATCCTTTCACTGTACTGTATATACTATATCTCATGCTTTGATCATTGCTGAACAGACTGTCAGACACACGCACTCAGCAAATCAGCAGAGCAGAGAGCTAAGAGACTGAGCAACTTGCAACTTGAAGAAGCACGACTTTAAAGTTTGGTCAGCAGGCTCACTAGGGGCCTCCGCCTCAGTCTCTCGCTCCAGGGCTCCACCCAGTTCCAGCTACACTAGCTCTCCAGTTCCTCGACTCGACTTCTCCTGACTGGCAGCTGATCCGGTGTTCCTGGGTGGACCCAGACCACAGACATGACTAGTTGACTCCCAATCCCAACCTGGGCAGTGTGGCACCATGACCGTCCTGTGACTCCCCAACCCAATCTGGCACTGTCCCAGACAGACTCCCAGCCTGTAACAAACTAAACTAGCAGCAGGTAGGTGGCCGTGTCTTCTCTCTCACTCTCAAGGACTCTGCGAGAAAGGGTGGTCATGTGACGACGTGACATCCCCAGATAATCTGTCTCCAGGCAACTGGGGGATACTCCACCTTCGCTCCACCACACTGACTGTCGCTCCACAGAGCCAAACCAGTGCCAGTGCCAGTCTGCCAGATAAGTGATGACCAAACCCATTGCAGATATGCAGACAGAGTGAGTTTTTTTTTTTTTACAGGAGGGGCCACCACTGTAAATACGACAATACGCATCCTGTATGATGAAAGTACACCATTTGAAATCCCTACATTATTGAAAAAAGTTTAAAAGTGCAGGGCTAAAATAACTATATGGCCCCCTGTAATACAAGTGAGGGGTTATATTGGCTGGCCACCCTGGTTTAGCGCCACCCTGTAGAGGACGGTATCATCCGTGAATAGATGAATATTAGAGTCGACAATATCTTTGCTCAGATCATTTAAATATGCCAGGAACAACAGGAATGTAGAATAGAGCCCTGTGGAACTCCTCTTTGAGTGGGGAGTAATAAGGAAAATATTCAGTTTATTTATTTTTTTTTTATTTAACCAGGTATAGCACACTAAGCTTGAAAGCTTTTTACAGGAGCTGACCTGGGAGCACAAGGAGGTTAAGTGACTTGCTCAGGGTCACACAGTATGCAAGAGGAAGCTGTGGGATTCAAACCCAGGTCTGGTCTGCTGGATGTCACCAGATTTGCAGCTCAGAGCCTTAGACCACTGCACTATACTGCCTCCAATTTTAATACATTGTTGTCTATTTTCAAGATAATGGGTAAACCAGCTTAGTACAGAATTATCCAATCCCAAATCTTTAAGGCTATCTAACTGGAGAGTGTGGTCTACGGCAAGCCGTTAGGGACATAATTCATCATCTCTGGCTGTATAGTAAAACACATACACTATATAGCGAAATACATATATCATATAGTGAAATATATACATTCTATAGTGAAATACATACACAATGTAGTGAACCACATACAGTATCTACTGAAATATATACATCATATAGTGAAATACATATACTGTATACTGAAATACATATATTATATAGTAAAACACATAGCTATATAGTGAAATGCTTACATTATATAGTGAAATACATACACTATCTACTGAAATCCACATACTGAGTACTGAAAATCCACAGACACTATATACTGAAACAAATTCACTATGTACTGAAACATATACACTACCTATTGAGATACATACACTATAGACTGAATCATCAACATAAACTATCTACTGAAACAAGTACTCTATACATTGTAACACATACATATTGAAAAAAGTGCATACACTATATACTGAAATACAAACACTATCTATTGAAATGCATATACTACACACTGAAGAAAGCACATGCACTATATACTGAAACAAATACGCTATTTAAAACACCCTCTGTATTGAAAACTTTTGCATACTCTATATACTGAATGAAATATATTACATACTGAAATACATGCACAGTATATTTAAAAAAAATCGCATACACTATATACTAAAACAAATACACTACATGGTGAAACACATACACTATGTACTGAAACACATACACTGTAGACTGAAAAATTCACATACACTATACTGTATACTGAAACAAATAAACTATATACTGAAATCGACTATGTTCTGAAACTACCCATCCCCTGCCCTCCCCTTGAGTGGCTCGAGCTGAACTCCTTGCTTGTTGCATTAAGTTAGCTGCTGGCTTGATGAGAGGATATTTAAAATTGCAGAGCAGGTAAACAAAACAGGGCTATCTCTTATTCTACTTCTTTATGGGGTTTTACATCTTGTTTTGTTTGCACATCTTTAATCAAATTTCAGAACATTGTGATGTGAGAAGAAACTTTTAGAACTAATTTAAAATATTCTAGTTTATTCTTTTAAATAAGTGCTGCTATTTACTGTTAGACACTTTTGTATAGGAAGCTAATACTTAGGATATTCCTAACATACCACTCTCATACCATATAAACACAGGGAACTGCATGCATTTTTCTAAGTTAAAGTTGCAATTAGATTTATGTGTAATTAATTACTGTGTTGGTCAAGCAACTTATCTGAGCTGAATGCTTGGGAAGTGTACTGCAGGAGCTGTGAAAGTGTAAGTCAAATGCTTTCATAGTTTGTACTCTACTGAGGTAGTTCTGATTTAGTTTTTGTTTTTATTTGAATATTTTGTTTAATAAAGGTTCTTGGTTAAGAAAAATTATATACAGTATATATATATATATATATATATATATATATGTATTGTAACAATCGCTCAGGCCCAGTTCTCATCAGGAACTCAGCTGGCATGTGTATAATTTGCACTTTCTGTTCTGAATAACTTCACTGTGATGCCTCACTGGTGGCTCTCACAGCTCCTAACCTCCCCATTACATATCTGCAGAGCATTGCAAGGTGAACAGAGCTTTCGGTCAGGCACTTGGTTTCCACTAATAAACCTGCCCTGGTCTAGCCTCATAATGCATAATTACGCTGTTTATACGGTATGACTGTGAGGCCCACAGGAAGGAGGCAGAGGACACCACAAGGAAAGAAAGCAGCTCCTGGTGGGGGACTCAATTAATAGAGGGATAGAACTGGGGGGAGCAGGGAAAACTGAAGTAAGGTATCTGCCTGGTGCCATAGCTTGGAGGGAGAGGAAGTGCATCCTCAGGATGACGAGAACAGCTGTATGGGAGTCTGAGCTGGATGTCATTGTCCACCTAGGGACAAATGACTTGGCTCAATATGAGATTAGAGCAGTGCAGAAGGACTTTGTAGAATTGCGGAGGGGTCTAAGACAAGCAGCACACACAGTATCCTTCTCAGAGGTGCTGCCTGTCAATGGCATGAGTGAGGCGAGGGTACTTTGCACCATGCAGTTTAATGAATGGTTGAAAAAATGGTGTGGAGAACAGGGGTTTGGCTTCATTGGGGACTGGGGTTCCACCTGGAGGGACACCAGCCTATACTGGCAGGATGATCTGTATCTGTCCAGGAAGGAACAAGTCTTTGAGCAATCGGTTTAAATGCTTCATTGGCAAGCTTTTAACCAGTCAAGGGGAGGCACTGATAAGCAGCATGGAAAATCCCAGCCTCTCCCTACAAAACAGGGTACTAAATGAGAAAAAGACCAGAGGTAGAAAGGTCAGTGGGGATGCTGCAACAGAAGGTAAAGCCATCAAAAATGGAGAGCAATGAGTACCAATGCCCATAGTCTGAGTAACAAACTTCCTGAATTAGTGGCCTTGATGGAGGAGGAACATCTGGATATCATGGCAGTCACAGAAACATGGTACACACAAAACCATGACTGGGACGTAAACATACCAGGATACACTATCTACAGGAGGGCCAGGGAGGGTAAAAGAGAAGGAGGAGTAGCTCTTTACATAAGGGAAGGAATCAAAGCAACAGAACAAAAGGGAAAACAGGGAGGAGAAGAAGCACTGTGGGTACATTTGGAGACCGGCAATGGAACCACAATCTGCACAAGGGTTGTATACAGACCCCCTTCTCAGGGGGAGGAAATGGACAAGGAAATGATAGAAAGTATACTTAGAATGGCAGAAAAAGGGGAGATATTGCTGATGGGTGATCTGAATATGCCAGATGTTAACTGGAGTGCAGTTGCAGCAGCCACTTCGAAGAGTGGGGTTTTTCTAGATGCCCTACAGGGGGCATGCCTTAGACAACTAGTATTGGAGCCCACTCGAGAGGGAGCAATCTTAGACCTGGTTCTCTCAAATGGAGATGAAGAGAGGATCACAGATGTAGAAGTGGGTAGCCATCTGGGAACTAGCAACCATTGAACAGTATGTTCACAATAAACACAGCAATAGAGTCAAGTCATACAAAGGCAAAAGTACTGGACTTTAGGAGGGCTGACTTTGCCAAAATGGGTGAGTGCCTAAGGAATGCACTAGCAAATGGGCAGGAAGGAGGGGTGGAAGAACAATGGGGAATAATAAAAACTGCCATCACAGAGGTAACAAGCCTTTATGTGAAGCAAATAAACAAAATTAAATGATGTAAGAAACCACTATGGTTCTCAAAGGAAGTGGCAGTGAAGGTTCAAGAGAAAAAGAAAGCATTCAGGAAGTACAAGGAATCACAGAAGGAGCAGGACAGAGAACTGTATCAGTTAAAGCAAAAGAAGCTGGGAAGGCAGTCAGAACAGCAAAGGCCCAAACTGAGGAAAAGATAGCCAACTTGGTTAAGAAGGGGATAAAACCTTTATAGGTACATCAGGGAGCAAAGGAAGACCAAGGGAGGGATAGTGAGGCTTAATAAAGGTGAGGGAGGGTGGGCAGAGGGTGACTGTGAAAAGGCAGAGATACTAAACAAATATTTTTGCTCAGTATTTTCAAAGGAAGAGGGTGAGGTACCTAAAACAAACAGTAGAAACACTCTGGATAAAGAAGTTGATACCAGCCCATTTACAGAAGAAAGGGTTCTGAAAGAACTCTTAAAACTGAAGGTGGATAAAGCAATGGGGCCTGATGGGATTCATCTCAGAGTTCTAAAAGAACTAAGGATAGAACTAGTGACACCACTGACTACCCTCTTTAACAAATCATGGGAGGATGGGGTGGTACCGAGGACTGGAGGAGGGCAGATGTGATTCCCTTCACAAAAGTGGGAGCAAGGCAGAAGCAGGAAACTACAGACCTGTTAGTTTAACCTCAGTGGTAGGGAAAATGATGGAATCACTTCTGAAGGAAAGAATTGTCGAGTACCTAGAGGCCAGAGGGGCACAGGACCCAAGCAGCATGGATTCACAGTGGAAGGTCATGCCAGACGAATCTGATAGATTTCTTTGACTGGGTGACCAAAGTAGTAGATCAGGGAGGGCTGTGGACATGGCCTACCTAGACTTTAGCAAGGCATTTGACACAGTCCACACAAAGATTAATATACAAGTTAGCCAGCCTGGGAGTGGGTCCCAAGATGACAGCCTGGGTAAAGAATTGGCTGGAGAATAGGACACAGAGAGTAATAGTAAATGGAGTCCACTCTGAAGAAAGGGGGTTACTAGTGGGGTACCGCAGGGTTCAGTATTAAGACCGGTCCTCTTCAATGTCTTTATAAGCGACATTGCAGAGGGACTGGAAGGAAAAGTATGTCTCTTTGCAGATGACACAAAGATCTGCAACAGAGTTGATGCACAAGGTGGGGTGGAAAGGATGAGAAGGGACTTGGCAAGGTTAGAGGAATGGTCAAATGTATGGCAGCTTAGATTCAATGCTAAGAAGTGCAAGGTAATGCACCTGGGAAACAAAAACCCAAGGGAAGAGTACACAATGGGGGGTGAGATACTAACAACAACAAAAATGGAAAGGGACCTAGGGTAGTCATATCAGATGACCTAAAGGTGGGCAAGCAATGTGAGAGGGCAGCAAGGAAGGCTGGGGGGATACTGGGATGCATAGGGAGAGGCATCACCCAGAGAAAACAGGAAGTTATTATCCCTCTGTACAGACAGCTGGTGAGACCCCATCTGGAGTACTGCGTGCAGTTCTGGAGACCCAATCTCTGCAAAGACATAGACAGGATGGAAGCTGTCCAGAGGAGGGCAACTAAAATGGTGCAGGGTCTGCACCAGAAGACATATGAAGAGTGACTTAAGGAGCTTAATATGTATAGCCTCGAGGAAAGGAGGGAGAGGGGGACATGATAGAAACTTTCAAGTACCTCAAGGGAATCAACAAAGTCCAAGAGGGTAGCATCTTTCAAAAAAAGAGGTGTGCAAGAACAAGAACAAGGGGCACAATTTGAAGATAGAAGGCGGCTCAGAGGTAATTTAAGGAAGTATTTTTCACAGAGAGGTTGTGGATGCATGGAACGGCCTTCGGAGAAGGTTGTGGAGTCAAAAACAGTGGTGGAATTCAAGCAGGCATGGGACAGTCATAAGGCAATTCTAGAGGGTGGGGGCAGGAAGAAGTAGGCTGCTTGTTAACTAGGATCTGCAGCTTATCCATTAGGTAGGAAAATGGGCAGACTGGGTGGGCCAAGTGGTCCTTATCTGCCGTCAGATTCTATGTTTCTATGTTATTGAGTCTGAGATTCCCAAACTGTTTTATTTCTTTTCAAATAAGATGTTTATCTTCTAGGTCACACACTGACCCCTTGTGCACTGCCTGTCCATCCACATCACCCAAAATCACCAGGACTTTCCTGCTCTGAGATCTCCATGCCCCACCCCATGGTGGAGCCAGGAGGAGAGGGACATTCACAAGGAGCCACATATTCAGACAGGAGCAGAGCCTGGTTAGTAGTGCAAAGCCTGTGGCAGGTTGGTGGATTATTTTGCCATTGGAGGTTTTCTACCTTTTTCTTATCCCCTGGACCATCAAGCATGCAATGATGCCAGTCCAATTAAAGGCAAGTACTGCTTTGTGCCTGCCTGAGCCCTGCCAGCGTTCCTCACCTAGGTGGCTGTTAAAGAGTGGGGTGATCAGACTCCGTCTCCCTGAGACAAGAGCAGTCCCAGAGATGCCCAGTCATCTCTCTTCTGTCAGCTAACCCCTGTTTGACCCAGGTCCTCCTCCGAAACTGGGCCACTGGCATGGGAGGCAATACAGTTACCACTGAGCCACTCAGCCTAAAGTAAACCAGACTCGGATGAAAGAAAAATTGTATTTTAGCTACAGTGATTAAAATATTTAAGACACATCACAATGTTTTGAAATTGAATAAAGGTTTTCCAAGGAAAATAACATAAAATAATACATAAAGATGTAGAATAAGATAATCCATTTTTGTTTACTTTCTGCATCTTAAGAGGCACCAGCAAGGATTTTTAGTCAATTAGGGTCCCATTTTAGAAGGTTAGCGGAATGCTAAACATCTGAGCACTGTGCCATGTGGGAGAACAGCATGGTTGAACAGGTACCATATATTTAACAGCCCTCGATACTAACCTGATCATGTGCATGTGCATATGTAGTACTAAAGCCTTGCAAATGAGGGATCCCCTCCTGCATACAGAGCCCAGTGCTATATAACAGGTTTTGAAAGTGTTTGACAACTGAAATTGCAATACTGTTTACTGCTTCCAAAAATCCTGCCCTCATTTGAGCACACAGTGGTGCATATGTCACCTTACTTCTGGTTACCATTATGATGCTCCCAAGCAGTATACCAAAATGATTCTTGGCATGTAAAGGTTCTACACCCCTGATTGCAGTTTAAATGGCTCCAGTTATTATAGTAAAATGATCCTTGGTGTCTAGTGCCCCCCACCCAGGCATACTAAGCTGGGAGTTCATTTCTAGATGCATCCTGGAGGAAGGGGAACTTGTACAAGTGGGGCTTAGGTAGCACAAAAGTTCAAAATACATAACATACATGGAGCAGAGTGGTACACAACCACAAATTACATTGGGAATAATACATGCAAGATATGGAACTTGGTGACAAACAAACAACCAACAATGCATATACAGCGCAGTCAGGAGCCGCAGACATATGCTGGCGATCAAATACAAACAGTTTAAATCAGCGCTAGCTATAAACATTTGTGCATAATGCCTAGAGTGGAAGCATAAGTGCCAAATCATAGCTGTACCTAAACTGGAAACAAGTCATAGGAGAGACAAGCGGAAAACTAGAGCAAGTGCAGAAGGAGAGGTGAGATCTCTGAAGTGGTTTGAAATAATCCATGGGAGGAGATTGGTGAATGGCTGGGGCGAGGGTTCCAGATTTTAGGAAAGCGGTGGCTGAATGTGGCTTTGCAGATGGTTGTGGAAACTGAAGGGACTGCTAGGGTTGAATATTTCAAGCTTCTGATGGTATGGCTGTGGGGGATGTCAGAGATAGGAGGGCAGGAAACAAACCAGATTTGCCCACAAAGCTGGCACAGTGGACATGGTGTCTGTCCACAAGAAAAGGAGAGATTTATATATAGAACAGTGGTGAGTCCAAGAAGGATAGTGAGAGTGTAATGGCAGAAATAGTTGAAGATTGTGTCCAGTCTGGCAAGGATAGTGACTGGGGCTACGCTGTAGACCACATCACCATAGTCAGAGATTTTATGGATCATTTTCTGGATAATAGCACAGTATGCTGGAGGAGGGATACAGTCACAGTTACGAACATATGAACATATGAAATTTGCCAACAGATAAAGGCCTAGAGGTCTATCAAGTCTACTCGAATGTGCAGCTAGCACCCCTTATTCTGCAGCTGCCCCTCCCTTCCACCCTTCCCCTTCATTAACCCGCCCCCTTGTCCAGTCCCATCCTCGTTTGAAGCAGTCCACTGTTCTACTGCATACCACTTCAGCAGGTAACGCATTCCACCCAGCCACCACCCTCTCTGTAAAAAAGTGTCTCCTCATCTCCCTCCTGAACCTTCCTCGCTCCAGTCTCATATCACATAGGGCCCTCCCCTCCCTTACTTTGAACTGCCCCTCTGTACCCGTCTTGTTTATTCCTTTCATGTATTTAAAGGTTTCAATCATGTCACCTCTGTCTCTCCTCTCCTCCAGTGAGTACATGTTCAACTCCTTCAACCTCCTCTCATATGATAAGTCCCCCAGCCCCTTGATCATCTTTGTCACTCTGCACTGCACCCCCTCCAGTAACCTAATGTCCCTCTTCAGATACGGACGCCAGTACTGCATGCAGTACTTCAGGTGTGGTCTAACTAATGACCTATACAGTGGCAGAATCACCTCCTCCCTCCTCGAGGATATACCCCTTGCAATACAACCCAGCATTTTGTTGGCCTTTGCAGCTGCCTTCCTACATTGTGCCAAGTTGTTCATTGACCCTGTAATGAGCACACCCAGATCCTTCTCCTCCTCTGTCTGGGCTAGCTGCACTCCCCCTAGCTGGTAACTCCTCCTTGGGTTCTCATCCCAAATGCAGCACCTTGCACTTTTTGGCATTAAAGCCCAGTTGCCAGGTGTCTGACCAGGTTTCAAGCTTTCCAGATCATCCTGCAACCCCTGCCATCCCCTAGGTCATCCACCACCACGCCTACCTTGGTATCATCAGCAAACAGACTGATCTTGCTCTTGATGTCCCATGATATGTCTGCAATGAATATCCCAAACAACACTGGTCCCAACACTGAGCCCTGTGGAACACCACTCGTCACTGCCCTTGGGTGTGAGAGCTCCCCACCCACCACCACCCTTTTTGCCTTCCTGCAGCCAGTTTCCTACCCATCTCACCAGCTTTGCACCGCCCTGCCTACTAACTTCCTTCCCAGCCTTCCATGTGGCACTGAGTCGAATGCCTTACTGAAGTCCAGATACAGACATCCACTGCATGGCCCTGTCCAGTTGCCTAGTTACCCAGTCATAGAACTCGACCAGGTTGGTTTGGCAGGATCTGCCACATATGAAGCCATGCTGTCTGCTGTCCTGTAGTCCTTGGCCTCTAGGAGGGCCACCAGCCTCTCCTTCAGGATAGTCTCCATTAGCTTACCCACGATGGATGTGAGGCTCACTGGTCTGTAGTTTCCCGGTTCATCCTTGGGGCCACTCTTGTGGAGGGGCACCACATGAGCCATCCTCCAGTCCTGAGGTACACACCCGAATGTAGTGAGGCATTAAATAGGTCTGCAAAGGCCCTGCAAGGACCTCTTGCCAGCTCCTTCAGTACCCTGGGGTGGATGCCATCTGGGCCTGGTGCCTTGTCCACCCTCAGTGCCTTCAAACCCTCTCGAACTCTGCTCTTCATGATTTCCCATCTGTCACCACTTCCCTGCTTCTGCCATTTCTCCCACCTTGGGTGTCACCCCCTTCTCTTTAGTAAATACTGAGCAGAAGTACTCATTTAGTGCTTCCGCCTTATCGCACCCTGCTTCCACCCAACCCCCCTCCTTCCTAATCCTTACTATGTGGTCCTTACAGCCCTTTTCTCCATGATGTACTTAAAGAAGTCCTTCTCCCTTCTTAATGCCTTGTGCCAGCCTGAGTTCCGTGATGCTTTGGCTCCCCTGCTGCCCTTGTCACCTCCTTGATTCTGTCAAGTACTCCTCCTGTCCTCCCCCTCCCTGTTTTCTTGCCTCCTAAAGGCAGCTCTTTTCCTCCTTACCTTTCCATGACCTCTGCTCAACCAGATTGGTTTCTAGCCCTAGCCTTCTTGCTCTGGGCTTTGCAGCAGGTTTTGGTTGCTCCACTATCCCCAGCTTTATGAGCTCCCACCTCTGGTTAGTGTCCATACTAGATTGAATTCTGGCCAGGTATCCTTTTACCACTTCCCATCCTCCCAAAGTCGGCCCCTGAAGTCCAGCACTATTGTGCCAGATTCCACTCATCCTTGCCCATATCCAATGTGAGCCATACTGAGCGGTGGTCACTCCCTGACAGCGGTTCCTCCACTGTAAGTTCTCTCACAAAGTCCCCATTTGCCAGCACAAGGTCAAGGATATTTTCAACCTGGTTGGTTCACTGACCATTTGCAGCAGGAAGCTGTCCTGGAAGGCATCCAGCAGTACCTGATCCCTTCTGTTCCTGGTTGTTGGGGTGCTCCAGTCCACCTGGCATGTTGAAGTCCCCACAATCACCACACTACCCTTCTCGCAGGTCCTCCTGATCTGTCCCTCTAGTTCCCTGTCTAACCTCCATCTGAGATGGTGGCCTGTACACCACTCCCATTCTAAGAATCCTATTCTTGGAATCCTGGATTTGCATCCAAAGTGACTCCACTACTACCCTCCCTTCCTCCCTTACACACTTCAGTCCTTCCTTCACATACAGTGCCACCCCTCCTTTCCCAATCACCCTGTCCCTACGAAATAATCTGTACCCTGGTACAGACAGGTCCCAGTCATTGTATTGGGTGGTCCATGTTTCGTGATGACTGCAATGTCCACCTCTCCCTCTGCCATGAGAACCTGTAACTCTGCAGTTTTTCTCCCAAGGCTCCTAGCATTAAGGGTAACCACCTTCCACCCTCCAATCCTGCCCTCCTTTCCTAGCATCACCAACAGTACTTGCCATTTGTCCTTTGTCACTGTTATGGGGGGTAAGCTTATATGGTTTCCCATCCTGTGGTCTCTGCATATCTCTTCCCCAGCTGCCACCCCCCACTCCTAGTTTAAATTCCCAACTTCCTCAATATACTCCTCCATCCTCTGTTTCAACACTTTCTTTCCCTCCTCACTCAAGTGTAGTCTGTCCTTGGCATAGAGACTATTGTCCTCCCAGGTCCCTCCCCACCCCCCAACAGCCCATACCCTTTAGCACAACATCAGGTTCTTAGCCATTTGTTAAATTCCTCTATTCTCAGCTTTCTTGTTGTGCTTGCCTTTGGCACGGGAAGTTCTCTGAAAAGTTACTGATCTTCCTGCCCCTCACATAATTGTGCTAGTTCCTCAAACCTCCTCTGGACTGTATCTACTGTCTTGTCAGCCAGGTCATTTGTCCCAAGATGTATAATTAAATGAGGCTTGTCCCACCCTTCTAGCATATTTCAGAACAGACTGTCCCACCCTTTCCGCTGTCATTCCTGGCATGGCCTTCACCTAAATGTGACTATGCCTCTCCCTTGCTACCCACCTAACTCCTCTTAGTATTGAGTCCCCAGCACTAAGATTCCACCCTCTTACTCCCTGCTTGCTTCCATTCATCTCCTCTCTCATTTCCAGCTCCTTCTTCCTCCTGCACATTATTTCCCTTTACCCCTGTTGCAATTCTCCCAGCAGAACTTCCCCGCTCCAGTTTGGTCCAGGCTTTATCAATTACTCCTCTAATTTCATCATTTCCTCCTCCACCTTCTTCCTCTCTAGCAGTGCACAACTATTTTCTGAAGGCCCTTCACAAATGCCCGCCTCCTCTCTCTTCATAGTAACCTTTCTCTCCTTTCCACTCCATGACTTTTGCCACTTCTTCGCCTCCCTCAAGTCCCTATCTCCTCCTTCCATTTGTCTTTTGTCTCCTGACCTGGTTTCTGGCAATTGTTCTTCCTGGCCTGGGCCCCTTTGTCTCTGCTTCCCTTCTTCTGAATCTCTCCTCACCACTGTTGGCTTAATCGCCCTCCCTCATCTTCCCTTCTTCCTCGCCTCCAGTATTGGCTAAACCCACCCCAATCTGCCTTGCCTGTCTTAGTTCCTCCTGCAGACCCTCAATCTCCTTTCTAAGTTTTTCTATGTGGTTGCACTAAACATCCTCCCACACTCCAGGCATTTTTAGAAAGATTGGTGCACTGCAGTTGTTGCAGCCTACCCCCTACCCATTGCTGTCATTGCTCACCAGTGACCCCCCACCCTTCCAGATGCAGGATACCAAACACTCTCAAGTCTCCCTCTCCTTCTCTATCAGTGCAAAAATGTTCTTTATTTTCCTTACCTCCTTTGTTGCACACATTTAGATATATTGAGCAACTGCTTTTTATATTCCTATCCTTCCTATCCACACTCAAAAACAGACTTTAAGTAGCCATTGCACAACCTTCTTCAAACTCCTACTCCTCCTTTCCCCAATGCAATATCAATGCGAAGAAGTAATAATGAAAGCTCCTAGATTTGCATTTACTTCCCTTCCACTGAGAGAGCAGTCACCTCTTCACTTGCTGCTGTTCCTTTCCTGGATGTCTGCTTTTGCTATGACAGTTCCTGTAAAGTGCACCAAATTGGGGTGCAGCTTTTTGACTATAGCATCACCTTGTTCAGAAAAGTTTAGGTGCTGACCTAGCCAGATACCAAGATAACTAAAGGTGGTAACATCCTCCACAGGGGAGCCATCCAGGGTATGGAAAGTAGGAAAGGGAGGGAGTCTAGAGAGTCTGTGCCTTGTGCCAAAGGATATGGAGACAGTCTTCTTGGCATTGAGGAAAAGCTGATTTGTGTGTGGTCAGGGCTGAACTTAATCAAAGTCAAGCTGGAGTCTGTGGGCCTGCTGTGAAGAGGACCGTGTCATCTGTGTACATGTGAATGAATGCAGACAAACATTCAGGGAGCACCAGAGCCACCACTACTACCTCAGAGGTTGCAAAGAAAGCACAGCAGTTGGACCACAGTGGGCTCAGGGAGGGTGAGGATGGTGGAACAGAGGCACACTCAGTCAGTTGTTCCACTCCACAATCCATACACCATTCTGGGGGAGCATAGTTCCCCTATAGATGCACCCGCAGAGGAGACTAAGGAGGCTGAAGACAACTGTCACAAGGGAGGCCCACAGAAAGGAGGCAGAGGACACCACAAGGAAAGGAAGCAGCTCCTGGTGGGGACAGAACTGGGGAGCAGGAAAACTGAAGTAAGGTGCCTGCCTGGTGCCATGGCTTGGAGGGACAGGAAGCGCATCCTCAGGATCATGAGAATAGCTGCATGGGGTCTGAGCTGGACATCATTGTCCACCTAGGGACAAATGACTGCTCATCATGAGATTAGAGCAGTGCAGAAGGACTTTGTAGAATTGGGGAGGGGCTAAGACAAGTAGCACACACAGTATCCTTCTCAGAGGTGCTGCCTGTCAATGGCATGAGTGAGGCTGAGGTATTTTGCACCATGCAGTTTAATGAATGGTTGAAAAAATGGTGTGGAGCACAGGGGTTTGGCTTCATTGGGGACTGGGTTCCACCTGGAGGGACACCAGCCTATACTGGCAGGATGGTCTGCATCTGTCCAGGAAGGGAACAAGTCTTTTGAGCTATCGGTTTAAATGCTTCATTGGCAAGCTTTAAACTAGTCAAGGGGAGGCACTGATTAGCAGCAGGAAAATCCAGCCTCTCCTACAAAACAGGGTACTAAATGAGAAAAGACCGAGGTAGAAAGGTCAGTGGGGATGCTGCAACAGAAGGTAAAGCCATCAAAAATGGAGAGCAATGAGTACCAATGCCCATAGTCTGAGTAACAAGCTTCCTGAATTAGTGGCCTTGATGGAGGAGGAACATCTGGATATTGTGGCAGTCACAGAAACATGGTACACACAAAACCATGACTGGGACGTAACATACCAGGATACACTATCTATAGGAGGGACAGGAGGGTAAAAGAGGAGGAGGAGTAGCTTTACATAGGAAGGAATCAAAGCAACAGAACAAAAGGGTAAACAGGGAGGAGAAGAAGCACTGTGAGTAAATTTGAGACCTGGCAATGGCACCACAATCCTCACAGGGTTATACAGACCCTTTTCAGGGGAGGAAATGGACAAGGAAATGATAGAAAGTAATCTTAGAATGGCAGAAAAGGTGAGATATTGCTGATGGGTGATCTGAATATGCCAGATTGTTAACTGGAGTGCAATTGCAGCAGCCACTTCAAAGAGTAGGGTTATTCTAGATGCCCTACAGGGGCATGCCTTAGACAACTAGTATTGAGCCCACTCAAGAGGGAGCAATCTTAGACCTGGTTCCCTCAAATGGAGATGAAGAGAGTCACAGATGTAGAAGTGGGTAGCTATCTGGGAAATAGCGACCATCAAACAGTATGGTTCACAATAAACACAGCAATAGAGTCAAGCCATACAAAGGCAAAAGTACTGGACTTTAGGAGGGCTAACTTGCCAAAATGGGTGAGTGCTAAGGAATGCACTAGCAAATGGGCAGGAAGGAGGGGTGGAAGAACAATGGGGAATAATAAAAATTGCCATCACAGAGGTAACAAGCCTTTGTGTGAAGCAAATAAACAAAATGAAACGATGTAAGAAACCACTATGGTTCTCAAAGGAAGTGGCAGTGAAGGTTCAAGAGAAAAAGAAAGCATTCAGGAAGTACAAGGAATCACAGAAGGAGCAGGACAGAGAACTGTATCAGTTAAAGCAAAAGGAAGCTGGGAAGGCAGTCAGAACAGCAAAGGCCCAAACTGAGGAAAAGATAGCCAACTCAGTTAAGAAGGGGGATAAAACCTTTTATAGGTACATCAGGAGCGAAGGAAGACCAAGGGAGGGATAGTGAGGCTTAATAAAGGGGAGGAGGGTGGGCAGAGGGTGACTGTGAAAGGCAGAGATACTAAACAAATATTTTTGCTCAGTATTTACAAAGGAAGAGGGGAGGTACCTAAAACAAACAGTAGAAACACTCTGAGAAAGAAGTTGATACCAGCCCATTTACAGAAGAAAGGGTTCTGAAAGAACTCTTAAAACTGAAGGTGGACAAAGCAATGGGGCCTGATGAGATTCATCCCAGAATTCTAAAGAACTAAGGGTAGTACTAGTGACACCACTGACTACCCTTTTTAACAAATCATGGGAGGACTGGGTGGTACCCGAGGAGGGCAGATGTGATTCCCCTTCACAAAAGTGGGAGCAAGGCAGAAGCAGGAAACTACAGACCTGTTAGTTTAACCTCAGTGGTAGGGAAAATGATGGAATCACTTCTGAAGGAAAGAACTGTCGAGTATCTAGAGGCCAGAGGGGTACAGGACCCAAGGCAGCATGGATTCACAGTGGGAAGGTCATGCCAGACAAATCTGATAGATTTCTTTGACTGGATGACCAAAGTAGTAGATCAGGGAGGGGCTGTGGACATGGCCTACCTAGACTTTAGCAAGGCATTTGACACAGTCCCACACAAAAGATTAATATACAAGTTAGCCAGCCTGGGAGTGGGTCCCAAGATGACAGCCTGGGTAAAGAATTGGCTGGAGAATAGGACACAGAGAGTAATAGTAAATGGAGTCCACTCTGAAGAAATGAGGGTTACTAGTGGAGTACTGCAGGGTTCAGTATTAGGACCGATCCTCTTCAATGTCTTTATAAGCGACATTGCAGAGGGACTGGAAGGAAAAGTATGTCTCTTTGCAGATGACACAAAGATCTGCAACAGAGTTGATGCACAAGGTGGGGTGGAAAGGATGAGAAGGGACTTGGCAAGGTTAGAGGAATGGTCAAATGTATGGCAGCTTAGATTCAATGCTAAGAAGTGTAATGCACCTGGGAAACAAAACCCAGGGAAGAGTACACAATGGTGGGTGAGATACTAACAACAACAAAATGGAAAGGGACCTAGGGTAGTCATATCAGATGACCTAAAGGTGGGCAAGTAATGTGAGAGGCAGCATGGAGGGTGGGGGGATACTGGGATGCATAGGGAGAGGCATCACCGGTAGAAAACAGGAAGTTATTATCCTCTGTACAGACAGCTGGTGAGACCCCATCTGGAGTACTGCATGCAGTTCTGGAGACCCATCTCCAGAAAGACATAGACAAGATGGAAGCTGTCCAGAGGAGGGCAACTAAATGATGCAGGATGTGCACCAGAAGACATATGAAGACTTAAGGAGCTTAATATGTATAGCCTCGGAGAAAAGAGGAGAGGGGACGTGATAGAAACTTTCAAGTACCTCAAGGAATCAAAGTCCAAGAGGGTCGCATCTTTCAAAAAAAGATGTGCAAGAACAAGGGGCACAATTTGAAGATAGAGGGGGGTGGCTCAGAGGTAATTTAATGAAGTATTTTTTCACAGAGAGGGTTGTGGATGCATGGAACGGCCTTCTGGAGGAGGTTGTGGAGTCAAAAACAGTGGTGGAATTCAAGCATGCATGGGACAGCCATAAGGCTTTTCTAGGGGGTGGGGGGAAGAAGTAGGCTGCTGGTTAACTAGGATCTGCAGCTTATCCATTAGGTAGGGAAATGGGCAGACTGGGTGGGCCAAGTTGTCCTTATCTGCCGTCAAATTCTATGTTTCTATATGGAGGGAGATCATTAAGGAAAATGGAGAAAAGTAGGGCTCAACACAGATCCTTGGGGACCCAAGTGGATACAGACAGGGAGGAGAGAGGGGTCACCAATTTTGACTGCTTGGGACCTAACCCTGTGGTAGGAGCGAACAGCTGATGGTTAAGTCAGAGAGCCTGCAGCCTGGAGTTTGGCTAATAATTGGGGTGGTAGTCAGGGTTGAATGCTTTGGCTAGATCTGAAGATAGCAGAGGTGAATAGGCTGTGATCCATACCAATATGGATGGATTTGTGAGCCTGAGCAGGAGATGGTGTGGAGTGATTTTGCAGAGCCAGACTTGTATTGGGTGAAGAAGGAAGAGGAGTCCAGAAAGGGAGAGAGTTGTGACAAGATAAATTGTTCCTGTATTTTGGAGGGAGGAGAGAAATGAGTTGGTAGCTGTTATTACCAGATGGGTCACCACCTTTTGAAGAAGGAGTAACAGTGGCAGTCTTCCAGTCAGCAGGGATGGAGGAACACCAGAAAGAGAGGTTAGGGAGGTCAGCCAATGGGGAGGAGATTGTAGAAGGAGACAGATGGAGGAGCTTGCTATTCAGGCCATCTGGGCTCCTACCCTTGGAAGGATTAAGGGCGGAAGTGTGTCAGTGATAAAGGATGGAGTTACTGGAGAGTAAAACAATAGGGGAAGGAAGGAGATGACAATCATGCAGGCTGGCTGGTGAGAGGGAGGTTAGAAGGGAGAGGGAGGAGAGGAAAGAGGAGGTGCAGTTGATGAAAAGGAATGACATCTCTATGGTGATGAAGGAGAGGTTAGAGATAGGGTGTCACTGACTTGAGGACAGATAAAGGAGTGGAAAGGAGAAGAGATTGTGACAGCCTTCCAAAATTTAGAGAGGTAACCAATGTTGGTACTGAAGTTAGATGTAAAATACTCACCTTTGGCAAGCTCATTGCCGTGGTACAGGTGCTGCAGAGGTGATGATACCTCTGGAAGCCATGGGGATGGGTTACGTTCATTTTTGACCAGGCCAAATCATGCACTTGCAAGTAAGCTATGAGGTCAGCCATGATCTAGGGAGGTGGTGTACCTTTTCTCATGTCCTGCTCTGGGGGCATGGCAGTCCCATATTTTGAGGAATTTTGTTTTGAAATATGTTAGCATGGAGTCAGTGGAGCAGACCAATGAGATGGGGACCAATCAGAGTGGCTTAGGTCACAGTGCAAGGGTGAGGTCCAGGGATTAGAAGGAAAATATAAGCAGTGTTTTGGTGGGGTGAGGGACTTTAGTTGAATGAGAGGCAGCACAGGGTTGTGATTATGGTGTCATATCAGAAGAGAGGGAAGTCAAGAGTGGAATGCTACAGGGATCCATCCTGACTCTTGTTCTCTTCAATATGCTCATTAACAACGTTTGAGAATGAATCTGGGTTTGTTTCTTTGAAGATGACACCAAGCTCATGGGAGGATAGATAGTGATGAGGAAGTAGGAAACTGCAGACTGACCTGTAAAGATTAGAGAGGTGGCCTAAGGCTTGGCAGTTGAAATTCAATGCCAAAAAGTGCAAGGTGATTCACTTAGGGGACAACAACCCCAGGACAGAGTACTGGATAGGAGGGGTAGAGCTGAGCACTACAGTTGAGGAAAGGGACCTAATATTCATCATTAGTGACTCCCTTAAACAATCAAGCTAGTACAGTGAGGCATCTAGTAAGGCTAATAGGATACTAGGATGTGCCAGAAGGGGTTCTGATAGTAGAAGAAAAGTGGTTTACTGCCTCTTTATTGATCGTTGGTGAGGCTGCACCTGGTATACTGTTCAGAGTTCTGAACTTCTGAAGACCTCACCTCAGGAAAGATAAGGACAAAGGTGATCAGGATGATTCAGAGCTGACAGGACAGATCATATGAGGATCTGCTCAAGGCACTGAACATGTCTTCACTGGAGACCAGACAAGAGAGGAATGATATGATAGAGACCTTCAAGTTTCTGAAAGGAATAAATAAGGTGAATGGAAAATAACTACTTAGCATGAGTAACAGTTCAATGGCATAGGGAAAAGTAGAAACTGATGGGAGGGAGGTTCGAGAGGATACTGGAAAGTTTTATTTTCTAGAAATGGTGGTGGAAATATGGAATAGTCTGCCAACTGAGATGGCAGGCACCAAAACCATAAATGGCTTTAAGCATGGCTGTGACAAAGTGAAGTGCATAATGGTTACTCAGGCTGATGGTAGTATGGAGGGAAAGGTAGAAGATAAAGAAGGCTAGTACCCTGTATGGACAGTAGGTTATGAGGTTTAATAGGGAAAATAGAAGCAGACAGGATGTACCATTTTTTTTCTACCATCTTCTATGTTTCTGTGTTTCTATTTTCCATGATCCTAACATCTAGTAGCCTCACCTGCCAGTCGCAAATTTGAGCCCCTCCCAAAGCCATCCAGCCAGGTCCTCCACCCTTCTCCATTGACCCCCATTTACCCAAGATTGCAGTCACTTCCTGTGACTGTGATTGGTACAGCATCTTAGCTCATTACCTTGGTTGATCACTGTCTGAGTGAAAGGGAGTGAGTGCGCACCTAGTGTAGAACATCTGTTTCTACAGTAGGTGTGTGCTCACTTCCTGTCACTCAGAAAGTGGCCAGCCGAGGTGGCGAGCAGAGGAACTGGACCTGTCACTGTCACAGTGGGAGGGACTAGCAGCTGGGGTAATTTATGAGCCACCATGGGGAGAGGGTGAAAGGACCTTAATGGGTGGAATTGGGAGGGGGCTCACACTTGTAATCAGGGAGATCTAGATGCCAAGGATCCTCTTAATATACTAATCAGGCGCATCTGAATGGTGATTGGGGTGGGGAAATTCTAGATGACAGTGATCATTTTATTATATCAGGGGCATCTGAATTGTGATGAGGAGGTGGGGCTGGCACTGCTCTGTATAATTCCTCCATGCAGTCATGCACAGAGGCATTGTACGGAAATGTTAGTTAGCCCATATGGGCAGGCAAATGTCCCACTAGCACCTTTCCTGCCCTATGGACTTAGCATGCTGAGAGTTGAAAATGACTCATGGGGTAAAGGTTCTAACCTATTTGGGACATGCGTTCTCCCTTTTTTTCCTCTGAATTCCTGTCCTACTGGAGGCTGTGATAGTGCCTAGTCATGCCATAGTGGGCTATCCAATGGGAACCAACTAGTGATCACTGTACAGAGTGGTTCAATATTATGATGAGTGCAGAGGAAAGCCACAAAAAGACGATGGTCCTGGACTTTAGTAGGTTGGATTTAAAGAAATCGGAGACTTCTTCAGAAGCAGCCTAGCAGGGAGGATTGTCAGAGAGGGTAGAGGAACAGTGGAGAAAATTAAGTGAAGGCATAGGAAAGCAACCAGCATCTGCATGAAGGAAGTGAGCAAAAGAAGGAGAAAACAAGCATTTGTCAGTGCTGAATGTTGTACTACTGGCATTAGCACTGGTAGTGCAGGGGTTAGAGAGATGCATAATAGGAATGGCAGTGAGGTATGGAAGCGATGCCAACCCCACACCACCCTGCAGAGACTGACAGGCATTGAGGTGTGCCTTTGGATCGTCGACCATAACACTCACGCCATTTTACCTCATCCTACCCTGCAGACTCCAACAAGTGTCATGTTGTGCCTTGGAGCCATCGGGCCTTATGCTCACCCCATTCCATAACAAAATACATTGAGATGGGTGCAGTTCTCCGGCCTGGTGGTGCTGAGGGTTGAGGCGCTGGACACCATGCCTTGCACCACGCTGGCTACCTGGTTCAGGAGCGAGCCTAGGTCAGTCGGGGGTCAGCAGGAGGAGGAAGGATTGAGCGTCAGGAGGACAGCTCTTCTTTGGGGCTAGGAACTCCACCCAGCACTGCAACGACCTGTGGTGGAGACCAGAGGTACTGAAACGTCAGGGCCAGAAATAGAGGGCTGTAGAGTTATGGCAAGATGTTCCTGGCATCACTGCATGCTGGACTCATCAGGAGAGGGAGGAGTAATGAAGGAGGGGGTGAGGACCAAGCAAAAATACCCAGCCAAGTGGATAGGCGACAGCACCTGTATCCACCAGGACCACACTCCACCACCGGGGGCACTCCTTATCTGGGCCGAGCCCAGCCCGACCTGAATTTGCAGATAGAGCGCCCTGGGTGGATAGGGTGACCCTACGTCAGGGGGCTCAGAGCCTGGGGGGATAGTCGAGCTGGTGCCAGGTTTCAGGAGGCCTATCTGGCATGGAGGTAGCATCAGGGGGTACTACAGATGCCTGAGAGAGTATCACTGGCTGGAGGAAAAAACAGAATTTGGCTGCAGTATAGGAGAATGGGGTAAACTTTGGGGCTGAAAAGTCCAAGGCACACTTGATGCCTATCACTGGCTGTAGGGTGGGGTGGAATGGTGTGACCACTACAGCCGACAATCCAAAGTCACCCCCTTGATACCAGTCAGTCTGTACAAGGTGGGACATTATGGTTAGAGACCTTAATGCCCCGGGCGTTTGCTGGCATTTGCACTCCAAATTTTCAGCATGGGCTTTTTGTGACCCCACTTCATGAAGGCATTTGGCACCTCTACTCATGAACAGTGGCACTGTGATTTTGTTAATATGTCCTGAACTTTGATTTCCCATAGCAACTGTGGCATTCTGCACCAGATGTGCGGAAACACATTTTGGGTAGGATGTGAAAAATGACAGCTCTACTGTTCATAAGGATTTGTGAAGAAATGGCAATGTTGGAAAAATCTGGAGTGAAAATATTAAAAGTTCTCAAAGTTTATTTCATTTTGTTGACCGGGGGTGCACTAGACAAATCCTGCCTATTTTCAGGCACGACCGGGGAGGGGATACAGATGAATGCCAATTGACCTTGAACTAGATTAAACTGCTGGTGGTATTTTAGTAAATGAGGGGAATTTGCCAGGACACCGGAAATTCCCCTACTCTTGCTGCACATCGGCGCGGTCGCTGCAGAAGAGTTGAATGGAGGTCAGTGTAGCTTCAGCTATGGATGGGGAAGGATGACTGTGAACGGTTACTAGAGGTTGATGGAATCCAAGTTACAACTGGTATGGAATGCCAGCATTTGGGGTTGACCTCAGCCTTCGGAACCTTTACATCGAGTGAGTTGCTCACGGCTGTACAAGATTCAGAAGAAGAGAATCTTAGATGGATTTGGATGTCAAGAAACAACAACTATTGGACCTTATTACAGTAGCAGAACAAGAATTTATGGCTAGTAAATTGTCCTTAGAGGAACAAAAACGGAAAAGATCAGTATTAAGTCCACTGCCTGGAGGAAGTAAATGGTTACCTGTGGAGCCTGAAATGGAGCATTCTGCCCTTTTGTCTGAGGTACCTTCTGTAGAGGGTCAGGAACTGGTCGATGTCATCACGTCTGAGACGCTTACCCCAGATACTGAGTGGACCCCTGGGGTGGCATTGTAGAACGCCGGATGGATACAGAAGGGGGATCGCTGGATTCCGGATCCAATTACGTCCTTACCGGGGTCTCTAGAACCTGTGGTAGCTTCTTTTTTGACGGCCTTGGACAGTGACTTACAGCCACTGATTGTGCATGATGGGCCTGCTGCTAAACTGGCGACTGCAGGAGTGTTCTCCGCTCCATGAGCTATGGTGTAGGATCAAGGACTCATTGGCCCCCCGGGGTCTTATGTACTGCAAAACTCAGATTCCTATACTGCTTGTGATAGTGCAGCTTTACCGAGATTCAAGGTAAGACTGTTTCTGATTCTTTACTTAATGGAACCAACGGTCCTGAGCGGACTACTCCAATTAAAGAATTGCCTAAAACATTTGCATGTCTGTTTAAAAACCAGAAGCTGCCAAGAGACGTTTTGGTCCGTCTCAAATATATTAGGGACTGCACCCATGATCCTGGATCGGATCTGGTGGGTAAAACACTAATTAAGGATTCTATGGGCTTGCTCCTTCAGAAGTATATGCATTTATTCATGCTCCTGGGGATCGAATATATGACTTAAGTTTTGTACTATGCAGTCACTGGACAAATTTTGGAAATTATACTATACTCTTGGATTTTGGTGCTTGGCATGACTTTCTAGCTATTCGTTACTTAAACCTACTATTAAAACTGTTACTGTTTTGTTTCGTAATGAGGGGGTCTGTATTAATGACATCATGTTCTGGTTAGAAAAGAAATGTACTGTTATGGAACAGCCAAAGCTTATTATAGATGAGAATGGATTTTGGAACGGGGGTTGGCTATTTAGAGTACAATTGAATCAGACTGAGGTCAGAATTTCACATTTGCCCAGTTCCTTTTTTTAGGTCGGGATCGGGGAGTCCTGTTTTATGCAGGACAGCCCAAGAGCTGTTATAGATGTGGGGCTTTAGATCACCTAAATGTCGATTGTGATCAGACGAGGTGTTTCCATTGTGGGATGTTAGGTCATACTGCTCCCCAGTGTACTGCCCTGACATTTTGTAATTTATGTGGGAAGAACATTCTTTTCAGGATTGTCCTTGGGCTGCCCACAATATGGAGGAGAATCAGATCATGATCATTTCCTGAATAAAGCTAAGCAGCGTTTGATCATGCCAATGAACAGCCTCATGAAGGTTCTTTTCAAGCGAAGTAGGGGACAGGGCATACACAGGACCCTGGGTTCCGGGTGGCACGTCCTTCAATGTGGCTACAAATGTGGCTTTAGACAACTTAGAGTTACTTCCAACTTTCTCTTCTAAACCACAAGTACAGTTACGAAATGAGCAGACTGGCAACATAACCCCTTTGTCACTCCACACTAATTCTCCGGTAAGAACAGTGACATTAAATAATTTTGGCAGTTCACAGTAGGAGTACTCAGATTTGTCTATATCGGACCCTTTAGCCATGCTGAGATAGATATTGCTGCTCCTCCTTTGGTGGATGAGAGATGAGTCAGGTATTTCTGCAACTGAGGATGGCTTTTGCTTCTCTGAAATCTCGATCCGTTCACAGAATAAGGAAGTGATTCCTCTTTCTCCTTTGCCTTTATCAAATAGGTTTTCAGTATTTTCCTGGAGTGAGCAGGTGGATTCTGACTTGCCTATGATGGGGTGGACCCAGACCCTTCCTCCTTAAACTGCCAGCTCTTCTATGTCAAAAAATCAACCTGTGCCTGTACATAAAAGGGTGACTAGATCCAGTGGTAAGCTAGTAGATCTTCCTCCTAATTCATCTGGTTTACAGGTTGCTAGTTTGAATGTGAACAGTGTATTATCTAGGAAAAGCATCTTGTTACTTTTGGATTCTTCAACAACTGCCTTACGATGTTTTCTTTTACAAGACACTAGAGTACACCCTCTTAATGATGAGCGTCAGATTGTGAAAGACTGGAAAGAAGGTTTATCCTTTTGGTCCTTGGTGTGGATACTTGTAGTGGAGTAGGTTTTTGTTTCACTTCGATATTCGATGTCTCCATATGGTTGATATTGAACCAGGCCGTGCTTTTTATTAGACATAGAAATCAAAAATGTTCGTAGATTGATTAATATTTATGGCTATCAGTCAAAAGCTCTAGAATATCGTTGTTAAAAAAATACAGCCATATTTATATACTAGTAGACTTATTTTTTTTGCAGGGGATTTTAATATTAATGTATTACATGACGGTTCTTCCCATAAAGTTTATTGTGACCGAACATTTTTACGGGATATGATAAATCATGCGGGTTTGAAACAAGTATCTGCTGGGAAGTCGAAGTTGGCAAGACCTACGTATTATAGAGGGCGTTTGGCTTCCTGTATTGATATGATTTTTATTAATAAGTCATTAGTGCAAGATGCTATTTTTCTATACCAATTGAATCTTCCATCATATGTTGATTGGGGTTTATATAGATTCTCCTTCTCAAAGAATGGCAGGTCCGGGTTATTGGAGGTTGAATTCTTCACTTTTAAAAACCCTGTAATTTTGTCTACTCTGTCTGGAATACTTCAGGATAATCTTTCTACTAGGTTTCTGTATGATACTTTGGGGGAGTGGTGGGAAGATCTGAGTACTGTTTATGTGCTTTTTTCAAGGAACTGGGATGGGTCACAGTTTTCCAAATACTCTATGTATTTACTATTATGGAAACAATTAGGTGACTTACTCACCAAGCATCATTTGGGACAGGTGGATGTGTCTATGGAAATTCAAGAGATAAGGATTAAGATGGAATTGTTCCAATATGATAGAATGTTGTCACTCCAACAGGAACAAATTTTTGGAACCCAAGGGAAATTGGACCAGGGGAACCCCTTTATTAACTGTCAAAAACGAACAGAAAAGAAATTTTTTCATGGTTTGACTACATTGAATGGTGGGTCTGTTACTGATAATGCGGGTATTATGGCAACTTTGGAGGACTATATAACATCAGTGTTTGGGACTCCACACCCAGATATGGGGTATACTGGCTAGTTTTGAAATCTGCTGCTTTACCCCAGTTATCTTCCAGTTCACAGGCTGACTTAATTTTACTGTTCTCTTATTTAGAACTGGATACAGTTATTAAATCTTTAAAAGGGGATACGGCACCTGGTTCAGATGGCCTGACTGGTGAATTATATAAACTTATTTGGCACTTTATTCCACAGGTCATTTTGGCTGTGTTTAATTACTTTTGGACAGATTTCTTTTTACCCTCTTCTATGTATGAAGGTTTGATGATTTTTTTGTACAAATCAGGTGAGCGGGATGACATTCGGAATTGGAGACCTATTACTTTATTAAATGTTGACTTTAAAGTATTTGCTAAATTAATTAGTAACAGAATGACGTCGGTCATGGATCGGCTTATTTTTCCCACACAGTTTTGTTCAGTCCCTGGTCGTCGCATTACAGAGGCTTTATTATTGTTACAGGAGATATTGGACAGTAAGAATTCTTTAACGGAGCCGGTTGGTGCAGGATATATTGTGAGTTTGGATCAGGCAAAAGTGTTTGACTGGGTTTCACACTCCTTTCTTTGGCATTGTTTAGCTGCCTATGGGTTTCCGGATTTATTTATACAACGGATTAAACTTTGTTATGCATTAGCATATGTTAAACCTTATGAGAATGGCTGGATGGGACAGAAGATTTTGCTACAAAAAGGAGTACGACAAGGTTGTCCTTTAAGTCCTGTTTTATATGTTTTTACGTTGGATCCATTGCTTCATATACTTCAAAATTCACCAAATATTCATGCTTTGGGTATGGGTAAAGTCCTTCAACATAAAGTATTAGCCTATGACGGATGACATTTGTTTATTGGCTCACTATAGTACTTCCATTCGGATTGCTTGTGATTTGTTACAAGAACTGGGTAAAATTACTGGAGCCAGGCTAAATGTAGCCAAATCTTGTTGCCTAGAAGTTACTGGTTTTAATGACTTAGAAGACTTTATAAGCGATATTCCCATTTCTAAGGTACCTTGTCATATTTTGGGTCTTTATTTTGGCGGGGATGATATGGCACATACAAATTGGGAAAGAATCTTATATATAGGACATTCTAAAGTTAAGTTGTGGAATAGGTGGAAGTTATCAAAAAAAGGATCCTTTTATTAAAATCCTTTTATTACCTGAGTTTTGTTTCTTAGTTCAATATTTTTCCTGCCATCATGCTTAGAGACTTCCCTAATGGGTTGTTTCTTCTCTTGTGTATGGGGTAGCAGGTTAAATCCGGTAAAACGGGACATTTTATATAACCCCATTAAATCAGGGGGTTTGGATATGGTACATCCAGTAGTATTTTTCTTCACAATTTTTTTGTATAATAATATTGTTCCTTTAGTTAAAGGATGTACACAGCTATGGTGTAAGTGGGGGTATGCAGCATTAGTAGGGGTAATTAAGGAATGGTCAAAAAACAATTTTTTACATAAAAATAAACGTACTCCTCGCCTACCGAAATGATGGGATGGGGTTATTGATTACATTAAGAAATGGGGAGTATTGATGAATGATACCATCCTTCTTTCTAGGAAAACTATTTATAAGCAAATTATTATACAGTATTTTAATATACCAGTTTTTATAAACTTTACTCAGCCAGAGCAAAACCTAATTTCAGAATATATTTTGGATTCCAGACTTCTGGCTCATATGTGGGATACTGTTTGGTTGGGCTTACGAGCATTAATGTAAAGGAATCATAAGCATAAGGCTTTATCGGATCGATATTGTCCTAGGGAGACATGTACGTTGAAAATTGAAACAATGGACCATTTATATTTTCAGTGTCCATATATAACTGATTTTGGGATATAGTGAAAATAGATGGAAAGATAGGTTCCGTTCCTCCGCACCTAATCTATTGTATTTTGGTATTATTCCATCTTTACTCTTGGAGTACATCATGGAACATTCAGAATTATTTATGCTCATTTCCTTTATTGGATTTGGACAGGTCGTTGCAGATTAGCTTTGCAACAACGAGTTATTTCTCCTGGGAACTTTTCAGATTATTCACACAGAAGTGCATAAATGGAAACTGGAAGAAAAGAAAAGTTTCTGGTATCCAGTGGTCTGTTTTGTGGAAGAATCTTGAGTTTGTGGAAACTAGGCCTGTATTAGGTCCTGGATTTTGGTGTTTTCATAAGAGGGGAGGATGGACTTTTCTACTTTACTCCTGTCTGCTGAATGGATTACCACAAGATTATTTTTTTTCTTTCCCTTGATTAGTATGTAGGATGGTTCATAGGTACCGATTGCTATTGTTTTACCGAACTGTATATGTTTTATTATGTTTTCATTACAATATTTTTTTATCCTTTCTAGGAGGGGAGGATATGTATGATAGTACTACTTTTTGCTTTCTTATGTTTTGTATTTTCCTTTGTGTGAGGAACCATTGTTTTGTATTGTTTTGATTTGTTATTCAAATAAAAAAATTCCCCTACTTCCTACTTCCTGTGAGCAGGGGGGACCCATTTTCTGGTGGGACCAAGATGGCGGAGGAGGAGGACAGTGGAGGAGCTGCACATGGGGCTGCTATAGCCCAGAGTAATTCCTTACCTGTTGATTTCACTGAGTCTGGAAATGCTGAAATGGTGGCTAGGATGCACCTGCGAGGTGGCCAGCGAAACACCAACTCAAGTGGTCCTTCAGTTTCTGTTGCTACGGTGGGGCTTAGTTTGTCGGAGAAAAAACGCTGTTTGTAAGAGGAACTTCTTCATGTGAGTGCATTATTGGTACAGGAACGTAGGAACCTCACTGTGGAGGATGACAGGAAGTGGAAGAGAGGGTTCCCCGAGCACTGCAGCAGCAGTGGGGCCCAGCAAGTTGCATCCAGCTACTGAAACGCGGAAAGTCAGTGAAGTTTCGACTTCTAAAGATTGGGGATATCTGGTAGATGAATCCTGGTCTCCAGAGCATGTGCTGCATGGGGCTGGCTGGATTCCAATTTCAGGTGATTCATGGAAGCCAGCTGATGGATTTTCAGCACTACCGGAGTCTGCAGAGATAAGTACAGTGGCTTTAACAGTCCCTTCTCCTGTTGTTTTAGTCTCTGCACTTCCAGCCTCCCTTTCCTAAATCTACTACTGATTCTGACTACCCTTGACAGCCTGTCAGTGGAAATGGCTGCAGATGTGGCTACTTCCTCTGTCATACAGGGGCCAGCTTTGGAACCTGTGGAAAACCTTCCTATGCCAGTCATTTTAGGCAACCTCTAGAATTAGCCAAGCGATGAAATGCCATTCGTTTACTTTATGTTGGCCCCAGGGATAATCCCCTGATAGGTTTATGTTGGAAAAACTTTATTGAAGAAAAGTATGTTTTTTTCCCCTTCTGAAGTCTACGCCTTGATCCATGTTCCTGGAAAGTTCACATTTGATGTCAGTTTCGACTCCAGCTCTTTTGGAACTATTCTGGAGTCGCTATTTAAATCTAAAACTAATCCCTGTGGTCGGACTTTATTGTACTGCCTCTTTCAAACAGGCCTTTAGGATCATTACGATCATGTTCAGAAATGAAGGGGTTAATGTCGTGATACTGTTAACTGATTATCTAAAAGATGTGAAATACAGGGAATCCTGTTCCTATCCTGGATGCAGAGGGATTTTGGAATGGGGTTGGAAATTTAGGACTAAACTCCACTCTACTGATTCTGATTGGGTGCATCTCCCAACTGTTTTTTTTGGGGAGGATAAGGGGTTCCTTTTTATCCAGGTCAGCCAAGGGTTTGCTTCAAGTGTGGGTCTCGATTCACATAAGCACCTCTTGTGATGTGCTAAAATGTTCTTATTGTGGGAGTCTGGTCATCCTAGTGCTCACTGTTTCCAAACCTCTAAATGCAATCTTTGTGATGTGGTGGGTCATACATTTGAACTTTGCCCTTTGGCAGCTAAAACACACCGGAAGCTGATTTTGGGGTACAGGACCATTATATTAGGGATGCAGTTCGACTTGGCATTCCTACTGGAGGAAGGTTGGATCCCAGTACCTCTGGGGCTAGTCTCCCTTTGCCCATGTCAGGTTTGATTGCTAACTCTACCTCAAGCAAAGACTCTATAGATATACCTGAAGTGGTGACTCATGAGGTACCAGAGATAGGACAAGGGAGGTTATTTGCCAGGATTCGGTATTGTCTAGTTTGGACCCCTTGGTAGACGGTTTTACTATGGTTAGTGGCAAGAAAGGGAAATCTGTTAAAGGAAAGGGGAAGGTGGGTAGGAAAACAGCTTTACCTTCCATGCATGGTTCTATTGCTAACCCTAATACCTTTGCAGTATTGGTAGAGGCTCCAGAGGCAGTTTCTGACATGTCTCTGCCTTCTACATCACCCCCTAAGGCCTGAGCCCTTGGAACCTGCTGAAGGACAGATTGGCCCTAAGCCATTAGATGGGAAAAGTGGAAGGGTAACAAGAGCATCTAGCAAAGTAAAGTGACTTTACCCTTTCATTAACTCATGGTTCCCTTTTACTTCAGAGTGGCAACTTTAAATGCAAATAGCATTAAATCTCCTGTTAAACGTCAGAGCACTTATTCTCATTTTTATATGAAAATCTGGACTGTGTTTTCCTGCAGGATGTTCGTTTGCATTCTCCTATGGAGATAGAGGCTGCCACTACTGGTTGGGTGTGGGAGGTTGTTTTGGTCTTTGGAAGTGATTTTGTAGTGGGGTGATTTGTTTTTTTCATTCACATATAAAGTAATTCATCAGATAGAGATTTTAGCTGGTTGGGCCTTGGTTTTGGATGTTAAATGGGTTCCTTACCCTACGGGTTACTTAATGTTTATGCACCTCAATCTAAATTTGATCGAGTAACCCTTTTTAATTCATTATATCCTTTTCTATGCACCTCTTATGTTACTATCCTTGGGGGGGGGGACTTTAACTGCTCCTTGCCTTCCAGTGTTTCTTCTGGAACAAGGAAGAAAGTGTTTAGTGATATGGCAAGCTTGTCAAAACTTCTTGCAGATACTGGTTTGAATGATGCTTTGGGCCTACCTCTAATGGGTTTGGAAATACTTATTTTGAGGAACTAGAGCTTCCAGAATTGACTATTTTTTCTTTCACCAGGGGTTGTAGTGCAATCACAGTCCTTGCAGGAGGTGGCCACATCAGATCATAAATGCTTAGATTACTGTTATGTGACGTGCCTGAAGTCTCGGAGGGGCCAGGTTTTGGCAATTAAATGTTATCTTATTAGATATCCCTGGTGTGGCTGATGGTCTACATTCCTTTTTTAGCACGTCAGTCTGTTTTCTTTCTATGAAGATTTAAATACTTGGTGGAGGACACTAATGAAGTCAGACTCATTTTCAAACCATAGGTTATTTAAATGGGAGATTCTGCATGATGGACTTCAATATCTTAGAGAACGACTTCATTTTTTGTCTACTTTCCGCCAGTCTTTGGGATCTGCAGGTTTGGATCAAATTAAAAGGTAAAGGAAGAGTTGGCTAATTTACAACTCAGGTTTTACAGGATGTGGAGAAAAGCATAAATATGGGATTAGTGGTACAAAGAAGGATACTTTACCTTTTGAAAATCTGAAACTTCTAAACACTCCTGAGCTATGATGTATTTAAACACCTCAACTGGGGGCGGTTACAACAAACACTGGTATTTTAGATACGATACATGACTATGTTACTGCATCCTTTAAGAGTAGATTGCTCCTGAAACTCCCATTAATGATTGGTTTTTAGAAGACCAATCCCTGTTTTGTCTATAGATGAGCAGTCTACTTTGGTCCAACCATTACGGCAGATGAACTAAAGACTGCAATTTGGTCTCTGAAGTCGGAATTACTCCAGGTGCTGATGGATTGTCCCATGAAATCTATAAAAGTTTGTGGAAGTTTTGGTACTGAACTATGTCGGATATTGAATGCTGGGTTACAGGCAGAGTCTCTACCTAAAAGCATGTTACAGGTGTGTTGCTTTTACTGTATAAAATAAAGGGAGCGTGGGATTTAGATAATGGGAGGCCTTTGTCTTTTGAACACTGACTATAAGATCTTGATGAAAATCTTTTATTAGATTATGGGGTGTATTGGGTCTTATTACATCCATCACAATTTAGTGGGGTGCCACATCGAGGGTTCAGGAGGCACTGATCCTACTCAGGAGCTTATAGCTAAAGGATCATCTGGAGACATGTTTTGAGCATCTGGTTTGTCTTGACCAGGCTAAAGCTTTGGATCAACTAGAATATAGTTATCTGTGGGAGAGGTTTGAGATGGTATGGGCTTCCCTCACAATTTATAACCTGGCTACGTACCTGCTACACAGACATCACTCTGATACCTAGCATAAATGGATGGTTGGGAAGAGATATTGAGGTACATAGGAGTACGGCAGGGTGTCCACTAAGTCCCCTACTCTATGTCTTATCCTTGGACCCCTTTTGCATGCTTTAAATAATACAGATGATATTGTTGGATTATCAGTTGGTTATATGGACCCACAGATAGTGACAATAGCATATGCAGATGATTTGGTTTTAGTTCTGTCAGATAAAATTCTGCTGTTGCTGCACGGACATTATTGTACACCTTTTCAGCTATGACTGGTTCCTCTATTAATAGGTTTAAAAGTGGGATATTGCCTTTGGGGTATGGGGGCCACTGATGTGGTATTGATTTGGGACATGCCTATTAAAACTGGCTATAGGAAGATTCTTGGTGTTTTTTTGGAGGTGTGGATAATCATCGGTACAATTGGGAGAGCCAATTATTGGAGGCACATAATAGGGTGTTACTCTGGAATAAGGGCCGAATGTCTAAAGGCTTAAGCTAATTTATTTGATTAAACTTTTGTTGCCATATTTTTGTTTATAGCTGCAGTTTTCCCTCCACCTTATTAAGAAACCCTCTTTATGATGTATTTTCTTTGTTTATGGGGTAATAGATTAAATCCGGTGAAGAGGGGTATCACTTATTTACCTATTGGCAAAGGAGGTTTGGGTATGGTGAATCCGGTTGTATTCTTGCATAGTATATTTATCTTTTATAATTTTGTTCCTTTGTTCAAGGGGGTTGTTAAGATCTGGTCCCCATGGGTGGCTGATAGTATAGATCCCCTTCTTAGGCATTGGGTTCAGGATTCCTTTTTGGCCCAGCAGGTATGGCTATGTGCATTGACTAGTCACTTTCATACGATGTTTCAAAAATTGAAATCCTAGCATGTTGTCAGAAAATCCTTTCTTCTTCAAACACATCAGCAATTCTATAGTACTATATTGCAGGATTACTTTTTTGTGGATCCTTGGTTTCATGATTTACCAGTTTCTGAGCAACATTCCAAATTACAATTATTAGTAAGCAAGAGGGTACCCCGCTATATGTGGGATTTTTTATGGCTAAGTCTTCACAAGAGATTAGGGGTAAAAGGCAATATGAGGCATAAAGAACTCTTGGAGAGGTTTTGTCCCAGGAGGAAACCTGCTTAGGGTGGTTGAAACTATGGAACTTTTTTTGTGGATTGTCCCTTTGTAGTTTCCTTTTGGTCCCAATTTCAGGATGTGTGGCCTTTAAATCCTTTTCGGATCCTACATCACAGATCTGGGTGGAAGGGGTTCTGCAGGCTCCTGGGTGACTTATGATGTAATCACTATGCGCCTGTTAATGGGTCATATAGGCTTTCAGCTGTGGAGCAGTGGTGTAATTTGACACTTCAGCAGAAATTACTCTGCATCCCAGATTATTTATAACATTAAGAAGGTAGTACTTAGCTGGAGACTTCAGAAAGGGAAAAGTGCATCCTGAACTGTTTCGATTGTGGTGGAGGAAATGAACTGGCTTGACACAGGGTAAAGTTATGGTGCTATGTCCAGGCTTTCTTGAAAAGTGCTGGGTATCCCTGTTTGCAAGGCTAGAACCTTCTTTGGGGTAATTTTGTGGGACTGCTATTTTCTGCATACGTGTAAGTTTTGTTTTAGACCCACTTTCTCCCTCTGGGGGGGGGCATTTGTATCTTCTGGTACTGTTTGTTTTTTTTTAATTTTCCAATCATTTTATGATGCTGTTTTGTTGTGCATACTTGGTTTCTATGCTTCCTGTACATCCCATTTCTATGCTAGTATACTTGTTTTGTTTCCATGTATTGTGCATTATGATTTCTACTGTATATATTATTGTTTGATTGTTGCTTTTTAGTTGCAAATACTCCCCTAATCCTTTTTAGTGGGGGAGATGTTTTCATATTATTTCTTTTACATTGCTCTGACATGTTATGTTGACAATACTCATTTGTTTTGTTTTCCATATGATTTGTTTATTATTTTATGTGACATACCACAGTTTATATTTCACTTTGGTCTACTGTTATGATAAACAATTCCCTACTATTTTAGATGGGGGTTGGCACTGGTTAGTTTCTGGGTCGCTAAACTGCTGCTGATTTTGAATGTATGATGTAATACTTATTTCTGTTAATCCTTGTTTTATATAATGATTTTGTGTACTGTAAACACTATCTTGTATATGTTTTGCTTTCTGGTTGTAATAAAAATTCCCTACTCTTTTCGGAGAGTGCCATGGGATCTTTAACATCCACCTGAACTACCAACAATCCAGGCAGATGGGACCTCGGTTTAACATCTCATCCGAGAGACAGCACCTCAGAAGTGCAGCACCCCTCTCATGCTGCACTACAGTGTCAGTACTGGGATATTAGCCCAAGTGCCAGATGTGGGAACTGAACCCACAGCCCTCTGATCTCCCGGCCTCAGAGGCGAGTGTGCTACCTACTGAGCCACTGACACTGACAGTTACAAGTGTGCATGGAAACTGCACAATGCACTCTTGTAACAGTCATTTTGTGGATTTTGTCTTCAAATTTTCAACATAGGCATTTTGGGAACCCATCTTATGAACATTGACACTGTCATTTCATTAATCAGTCCCAAAAGGTGATTCTGTGCAGTGACGGTAAAATCACCTTTTGGGATTGAATAATGAAATGACAGTGACTGAGTTCATGAGGTGGGGTCCCAAGAACCCCATGTTGAAAATTTGGAGCCAAAAGTCACAAGAATGGATGAGATATCCACCTAAGTTGACCCCCATTGATGTCATTATACAACTTACCAGCATTTCTTCAGATCGTGGTCGGCTTTGAAGAGTGCAGATGTTCCCACTCCACCAAAGATCACAGTGCTGGACTCCGAGGTGAGTATGGGGTGGGGGTGAGAGGTGGATGCAGAAGGTGGTGCAGGTTGGGGAGTGGACCTGATGGCAAAGGACCATTTTCTTTGTTTCAGGTTATAATAAAATAAAAGAAAGACACTGAGCACCATTTTCTTTTTTTTTTTATAGGAGTGAGGAAAATGTTGGGCAACTGGGGTGGGTTCCCAGTGTGTCCCATGAGTGTGCGGTGTGATGTTAGCTACACTGCAGTGGACAGGGGCAGGAAAATGCTGATGCAATCAGCTTTTGAACACAGAGGTACACTGGGGTGGGATCCCAATGTGCCACACAATCTTGGGGAGTTAACTATGACAACAGGAGGATTGGGCACCCCCAAAGTCAGCTTGCTGGGGATTACGAGAGGCGGACGGCAACAGCCACAACCATGTTCATTGAAATGTTACACCAGGCAAGGCATGCCCTGCAATGATGAGGAGCACCTTCATTGCAGCGGCAAAATTGTTTCAAGTTGGTGGCACGCTTTGCAGTGCTGTCATAGACAGCATGCTGTTTCATTTGTGCCACAGAGCTCAGCCCAAAAAGCAGTGGCACCATTGACCACAACACAACCGTACCTCAAAACCTACCACCACTATCGTTGTCTGTGCTGTGCACAAGACAACATAAAAGGAGCATTATGGTACTGTAGGAAGTTGCCATGAAGGTGTCTGAAGCACATCCCCCAGCCAGCCTGATTAAGCAATTCCTACACTGTTTTAGAGGAGTGGGATAGCCCCACAATGGCACCCACAGCTAAAGCTACCAACTTTCTGAGGTCTAAAACTGGGACAGTTCATCCTGATCATGACCCCCCCCCCCACTGTGTCACTCCCATGGACACCACCGCAGTCAACGCTCCGCACAATCAGTTACATTTTGCTGCTTGCTCTGGCCATGCCGCCCCACAATAACACCATTAGCAAACATTTAGACTAAATAATACATCATTCTGCTGCCGTAGTTCCAAACCACGATGTACAGAAAGTTCATCAGAAGCAAACCTGCATTAAATTGTGATCAGACATTCGAGCTGCATGTATTACTCCTCCTGACAGTTCCATCCAACTCACATACACTCACCTCATTTGCTGAGCAAACTTCACTTTAGTGACTCCCACCGCTATGCCAGATTGTTTTCACACACTTCCTTACAGCTGATCAGGTTTGGGTACCTTAGTTCCCTGCTGCAAGTCTCTTTTCTGTCTGGAGTCCCTCTAAGCTGCTGGTAGGCAGACGTCTACATGTGTTGTTTGCACTACTACCTATTCTAAGCTAACAGGAAGGAACATGCTTTACTGTGCTCTCACTGACATGCTTGCAGTGCAATACGGGCGCAGGGGTTGAAGTTGCAAACTGCTGTCCATCCCAAGCAGCACCACAGTAGTGCTGAAATAACTCACTCGCGGATTAGCAGTCAGGACAAAATGGGGACAAAACTGGGATAAGTAAGCAAAAACTGGGACAAAAGTGAAATTTTGCAAAACTTGTGGGGACACTAGGACATGCTGCCTAAAATAGGGACTGTCCTGGGAAAATAGGGACAGTTGGTAGCTTACCCACAGCTGAGACCAAGGTGGAGGGGCAGATCCTCAGGGATGCAGCACCGGAAAGGGGAAAGAAACCCCAGAGAAGGAGGAAGCTTCTCTGGTGGGGACTCAGTTGCCCAAGGGTGAAGTTAAGGAACCCAGCAGGAAGGACAGGAGGTAAAGTGCATTTCAGAAGGCACTGCACGGTGGGATGAGATGGTGGATCAATAGGATCGCAAGGGTAATGGCAAGGAGGGAGGAACTGGATGTTATCATCCACCTGGGCATGAATGACTTGGCAGGAGACAAAGTGGAAGTAGCTAGAATCCAAAAGGATTTCAGGAAGTTGGGGGGAGTCTGAAGCAAGTAGAACACTTCAAGGAGGCAGTGTAGCACAGTGGCTTAAGGCTCTGTGCTGCAAACCTGGAGACCTGAGTTTGAATCCCACAGCCCCCACTTGCATACTGTGTGATCCTGAGCAAGTCACTTAACTTCCTTGTGCTCCCAGGTCACACTTGTAAACAAGCTGCAGCTTAGTGTGTCTCTCCTGGTTACAAAAAAACAAAAAACACTTCATCTCCTTCTCGGAGGTGCCACCTGTCCATGGCAGGGGAAAGGCTAGGGCCCTCCACATCCAGTAATTCAACTCCTGGTTGAAGGAATGGCATGGAAGGGAGGTTATGGCTTCATGGGTATTGGGACCCCACCTGGAAGAATGCAAGCCTGAATAAAGATAATGGCCTGCATCCGTCAGGGAAGGTGACCTGAGTAAGAAGTGTGACTGCTTCAGTGACAAGCATTTAAAATGGCCGGGGGGGGAGTCAGGAAGATCAGGTGACTTAGTATCACCCACCCACCCCGGGCACATGCAGGAAAATTAGTTGAAGTCTGGGACACTGAGAGCAGAAGAAAAGTGGGAAGCAGTGAATTCTAGGCCACACAAGAAAGACAGCTTTAGAGGGGGAAGGAAGCAGGAGAGCAGCAGCAAGAGAAGGAGGGGGATAAGATACAAAACATGGAAGGCATGGTAACAAATGCCCGCAGCCTGGGAAATAAAATCCCAGACTTGGAGGCATTGATAGTAAAGGCAGACCTGGACATAGTAGCAATAACTGAGACATGGTACACTGTTAATCATGGGACATTGATAAACCAGGTTATGCTCTGTTCAGGAGGGATGGAGGACAAAAAAAGGAGGAAGCGTGGCCCTGTACGTCAGAGATGCAATAAAGGAGACAGAGACGCAGGGTAGACAGGGGGAGGCTGAGGTACTGTGGGTCATCCTTGAACCTGGCAAAGGCTCAGCAATATGAACAGGGGTGATCTTCAGGCCTTCGGCACGGGGGGGGGAGAAGTGGACAGGGAGCTTGAGGATGGAATACACAATATGGCAACAAAAGGTGAAGTCCTGCTGCTGGGGGATTTCAGTATGCCAGACGTGGATTTGTCCACCCAGGCAGCTGCTTCAGCCAGAAGCAGAAACATCCTAGATTCCCTACAGGGGGCAGGTCTAAGGCAGCTTGTGCTTGATCCAGATAAAAGGCCATTCTTGACCTGATACTGACCAATGTGGACAAAACGCAGATATCTGTGTGGATGAGCAACTGGGATCCAGCGACCACCACATAGTGTATGTAACCCCTAGTTGGCACTATCCCAAGGGCTACTACCCCTGCCTATTTGACTACAGACAGGTTGAGGGGCCTAGATCCTATGGCGGGTGCCTCCACCCAGAGGTCAGGGTTTGTAGTGGTTAGACTAGCTTGGTCACAGCCCTCTGAGACACTGAGACCCCCTTTTATTCCCTCTAGTGGCTCACACAGTGCACCAGAGTTATAGCCCCAATACCCCACGTATACACACTGTTCACTCATATAAATACCACTTACCCTCGAGACTGATTCTGCAGCATGTCTCTGAGGACCCCCTGTAAAGTAAGGTTAAACAACATATACAGCAAAACACAATACTGTTTCCATAAGTACCAACACACCACAGACAGTATATAATATAACAAAATCTGGTTTATTTAGGGGACAGTAACACGGGAGGAGGAAATCAGGTTAATTAGTGGCATTAAATCACAGTACTGTGCACACATACAGGGTCTGAAAAATCACACTCTGGGTACCCAGGTTGGGGGCTAGCCAGGTCCATTGCCCGTGGGTTGGCGGCAGGTGCAGATTGATAGGCCTCTGGAGAAGAATATATGCATGACACCCAATTGTAATCCGGAGCCGGAGGGATCAGTCCAAAAAACCAAAAACAGTGAAACAACAAGAATTAGATGATACGCTGTGATTGAAAACAAGCTGCAGGGGAGTACCCTGATTTGTACTCACAACACCCAAGCTAAGGATCAGATGGAGAATGTCCTCTGGATTGCCAGAAGAACAGGGCATGAGGACAAGGTCCTTGGACCGGACCACTGCAGTTGATAGCAAACGGATGTAGTCCGAATTAGCTGGGGTTTACTTCCAGCTTTAGCACACAATTACTGTACAAGGGACTTGAAATAGCAATTCCCACAAGCACTATGCACATTTATATGTAAAAGGAAAGTACTATACCAGGCAGGCTGCCTCGATCCCGAACGCAATTATTGCAAGATACCTGGAAAACATACAGCAGCTTCAGTTCCTGACAGACCGAGCAATTCAACAATTTCTCCAGTCTTCTACAGGGTGAGCCTGGTTTCCACACTTCTGATGCTTCTTTCTCCTCACAGCTCAGATTCAGTCCCAACTGGCACTCACAAAGGCTGCAGACCGAAACTCAGGGCCTCGACGCACTTCCGGTGAAACTATACACTGCAGAAGCACACAGCTCCTTCTTTCTTCACTGCCACAACTGATCTGATCTTTCCAGTCACAGAGCAGGGCATTTTCTTTAGCTCCATGCTATTCTGTTGGCTGGTTCAGCTGTCGCTCACAATAAGGCTCCCTCTGTTGGTAGAAAAAGGAGCCAAGGTCAAAACTACATTTCCCAGAGTCACTGCCCATACAATCCCCTTGTGGCTGGCTCAGATTAAGAGTCCAAGTTCTGATTTGTCCACAGGCTCCATTTTAGGGCTCCCTTAACCCAACTGGCCCAGCACAGCAGTTTAGGTCCAGAATGGAGGGGTAACACACACAGAGTCCCAGCAGCAATAAAGGTAGGTTAAACAAACTACAATTTTGCTAATGCTTTAAATGATTAGTTCAATAGTTACAGCTTTCAGATGGGCTCCCTTTGCATCTTCAGTGACCGCAAAATGGAGTAATTACTCCATAGCTTGGGCTGGATTCGAGCATTAAATACACAGTCCCCCCATACAAACTAATAAAGTCCGCAAGCAGACTGCTGTTAAAGAGCCAGTCATGTGGAGACTCAAATAGCACTCAGTTGCAACCACAGTTAAGCAGCTCAGACGCCAAACACCACCCAGGCTTGGAGCATTCAGGCAAGCTCCTGAAGACCTTTGGGAACCCCCATTTGCAGGGGTTACATCGTAGTTTAACATGGAACCTGGGACCCAGTCCAGTCACATGAGGGCAAACATTTGGATTTCAAGAAGACAGACTTCACTGACATGGGAGATACATCTGAATAGCCTTCTTTAGAAGCTTGTAAAAGGGTGGCATTCAGGAGGTATGAAGAAACGGAGAAGAATGAGGATAGAGAGGTATATCAGGTAAAACAGAGAGAAGCAGGTAAGGTAATGAAGGATCAATGGCTCAGACAGAAGAAAGCATTGCCAAAGGTATCAAAGAAGACCAGACTTTCTTCAGGTACCTAAGCAAGGAGAAGAAGGCAAGGGAGATCTGAGGATAAGGAGGATGACAAAGGAGACTGCACAGAGGGATTAGAAAAAGTATACCTCCTGAACAGGTACTCTACTGTTTTCACAGGAGAGAGACAGGACAGTTCACCAGCAACAGCACGAACACTGGAGAGGAACTGGACACAAGTCCATTTTCAAAGGAAAGAGTATTATTGAAGGGACTTCAAATTTTAGGGTGGACAAGGCCATAGGACTGGATAGATACACCCAAGGGTATTGAGGGAACTAGGCAGGGAGGTGTATGCTGTACTACTCACGGCCTTATTCAGCAACTTACTGGAAACAGGAGTGGTTCCAGAGGACTAGAGGAGAGCAGACATAGTTCCACTTTGTAAGAGCATCAGCAGGGAGCAGGCTAGCAAATATAGCCTGGTCTGTCTTACTTGAGTCATATGGAAATTAATGGAATCCATACTAAAAGAGAGACTGTTAGAGTATCTTGAATCCAGTGGGCTGCAAGACCACAAGCAGCACAGATTCAAGGAAAGGTCATGCCAAATGAATCTGGTAGATTTCTTTGACTGGATGACCAGGAAATAGATAAGGGAGAGCAGGGACATGATTGAGCCAGAGTTTAGCTAGGCCTTCAGCACTGTGCCACACAGGAGGCTGATAAAGAAACTGAATGGCCTAGGGGTGGGATCCAAAATGGTTAATTGGGTTCAGTGTGCCTGTGCAGCTGGTTTTGTGCTTGTGTAACATAGATAATCTTTGGCTGTTCACATCTCTATCCATGGGATATATCACCCTGTATGGGTATGAAGAGAAGGAACCCTAGAGGAGGTTTCCACCCCCTGAGGTGCTGCAGGAGTGATTCCCTTGCATAATGGTACCTTAGGAAGAAGCTTATGGGAAGAAAGGCATGTCACTGGAGATGGAGGTAAGGAAAACATATCTGTGTGTGAGTGAGGAGAGCAGCCCTTAAATGGGCTGAATGGGAATGTATCCTGTTGCACTGCCCCCTTGAACTACAGACTGTAGCCTTTCAATTAGTACAGTAGTTAGTGGGTAAGAAACAGAGGGTGGTGGTTAACGGCATTCACTCTAATGATGGGAGAGTGATCAGTGGGGTACCACAGGGCTCAGTACTGGGACCAAGCCTTCCGAATGTAGGGGACCCTGCAAAAGAACTGAAGGGAAGGTATGCCTTTTGCAGATTATATCATCATATTGCATCACAAGTCCTATGAAGACAGGTTGAAGGAACTGAACATGTACTCCCTGGAGGAGAGGAGGGAGAGAAGGGATATGATAGAGACATACAAGTATCTTACAGGGAGGAACAGGGTGCAAGAAAACACTATTTTTAAGCGAAAAAGATGTTTCAGGACTAGAGGGCATGGGATGAAGTTGGAGGGAGGATGATTCAGAGGAAACATGAGAAAGAATTTCTTCACAGAACGGGTGGTGGACAAGTGGAACACCCTGCCAGAGGAAGTGGTGGGGGCTGAAACAATCACGGGATTTAAGAATGCATGGGATAGACATAAAGGAATTCTAGAGGTCAGGGGTAAGGGGAAATAGACTTCTAGGAAAACAAACTGAACTTACAAGCTCAAATGGGCAGACTAGGTGGGCCATAGGTCTCTTATCTGCCACACTGTCTATGTATCTATGTATCATATGCAATAGGGTGGACACCCAGGAGTGGTGAAGAGAATGATGAGAGGTCTTGTGAATTTTGAGGAGTAGTAAAAAGCATGGCAGTTGGATTCAATGCCAAAAAGTGCAAAATCATGCACCTAGGGCATAGGAACCCAAGAGCTGAGTATAGAATGGGGGTATTGACTGTCAATAAACAGGAAAGGGATCTTGGGGTTTTTATGTCTGAGGCCCTCAAGCGGCACTGCTGCAAAGCAGTGAGTAGGGCTAGTGGGATGCTGGGGTGTGCAGGGAGGGTATCTCCATCAGGAGGATGGAGGTGGTGTTGCCAGGTGCCCCGGAGTGCAATGTAATTTTGGAGAACAAACCTTAGAAAGAACATAGACAGGGTGGAGGAAGTCCACAGGAGGGCAACTAAAATTGTGCAGGATTTACATGAGAAACCCTAAGAGGAGAGACAGAGGGATCTCAGCATGTACACCCTAGAAGAGAGGAAAGAGAAAAGTGACATGATACAGGCCTACAAGTATCTTACAGGAGAGAACAGGGTCCAGGGAGTCACTTTCAAATGTGAAAGAACACCTGGACCAGGGGGAATGCAATGAAGCTGGAGGGGGGGATCGAGAGAGATGTGAGAAAATATTGGTAGATGCCTGGAACAGATTGCCAGCTGAAGTGGTGGGGGCTAAAACAGTAGGGGGCTTCAAGCATGTGTGGTGCAGACATAGGGTATATTAGAGAAGAGGCTGGGAGGTGGGAGGGTCGATGGAGATCAGACAGCATGTGAGAATGAAGGTGAGGCAGGAAATACGTAGGCAGACTAGGCAGGACAAGTGGTCCTTTTCTGAAGACAAATTCAGTGTTTCTATCTTTATGATCACACTCCTACTACAGAAACAGCTTTTTACTACAGCAGGCAACTGATTGTGAACTGTCATTAAGTTGGTGGCTGCCATGGATGTGAGTGGAGGTCTGTGCTGGTCACCATACACCATAGGTTAGGGGCAAGTGGGAACCAGGGAACCAGGAGGCCGGGAGAAGCAGGCAGAAAGCCGGCACAGCCCTCGAGCACCCAGAGACCGGAGGGGCTCCGAGCCGCCAGCGGGCGGACGGCGGCCGACAAGCCGACCAGGGAACCAGGAGGCCGGGAGAAGCAGGCAGAAAGGTACGGGCAAAGCCGCAAACCAATCGGAAAGCAACCGCTAACTCTGCCTTGCTTCTGATTGGTGCGCCTTTCCCATAGACTTTAGCTGGACTTTGCAACACCATTTCTGGCCGGGATTTCTGCTATTATGTTTTATTGTTAAATCTATCTAAAAAGAGCTGTTTTACTTTTTTAATGTGCCCTATTTGAGGGTTGTGTAGATATCTAGTGTAGCCTGTGATTACAGCCTTTTTGTAGGCTGTGTGTAAGGGACGCTTAGGCTTCAACTTCCCATACCCTCCCAGTCTTTAGTGCAAATTCAGGATTTTTAGCACGCTTTTTGCAGATTGCTGTAATAAAGTGCCTTGCTCACTGCCTTCTCCTCTGTCCCCTACCTCCAGCCGGCACAGCCCTCAGGCACCCAGAGGCCGGAGGGTCCAGCCGCCTCGTGGTGGCGGCGACCGACAATGCTGACCAGGGAACCAGGAGGCCGGAGAAGCAGGCAGAAGTTGCAGGCAAAGCTCGCAAAATTTTGCCCGCTTCCTGGTTGATTCCTTTTATACACCTTTTCCCGCCAATTCTCTAATCCACCCATAGCTAATTCTCTTCCTCTACTTTAACCTCTACCTTCCTCCATAATGCTACTTTGCTTCCTTTTGCTACTGAGCCTCTCATCTTCCTCAATCCCAAATGATAATTGATATACCCCATGCCATGGTGACTAAGGCAGTGAATATGGCCTGCCCACCCCTGCCATCCCCAGTGGACACCTATCAGTTCCATATTTATATCCTGCCATTTTTACACTGCAATCCCTGGGGTATCCCACAAAAAGGCTCTCTATCCTTACAACACTCCCCAAGTGCCTTGCACCCATTTTGGCATTACATCAACCCACTATGCCTGTCCATCAGATTGTTACTTTGTGTTAAAATCCACACCCATACAACAGGACCCTCACCCATTACACAGTGGCTCCCCACTAAGAGGAGGAAATGCTCTGATCATTCCTTATCCCTATCATTTGGTGCCCTCCTCAAATTAATCTTCTTCCTTCTGATCAGTATTGGTACTATTGAAATCAATCCTGGCCCCACTGAAAGTTCTTTATCCCCATCTGATCTAGCCTCCATAAATGGCCTAAGTTTTCTTCACTTCAATGCCTGCAGCCTCCTAAAACAGTTCTCCTTAATACAGGCCTGGGTTGCACATACCCTACCTGACTTCCTGGTTATCTCTGAAACTTGGCTCAGATCTACAACAAAAGATAGTGATATAAACCTTCCCAATTACCAGCTCTTCAGATCAGATCGCTCTTCCAGGGCGTGGGGTACATCTACGCCAAGGAAACCATCTCTGCATCCTGCCTTGTTAATACATCCAACCAAAGGAATTTGAATGCTTGTCAATCAAAATATCCCTTCTAACATGTCTTCCTTTAAATTGATTGGCTGCTATAGGCCCCTTCTGCAGGCCTCAAACTCCTATCCCACCTAGGAACAATACTCAATCTAGGCCCTGAAGACACCATCATCCTTGGTGATTTGAATTTAAATTGGTTATCTAATGCATCTGCACCCCTAGTAACCTTCTGTGACAGCTATGGATTCACTCAATTAATCAAAGATCCAACAAGGATTAACCTAAAAAATACTACCAACAGTTCACTCCTGGATATCATGATGGTAAACAAGCCTCACTTATATTCTCATGCTGGAGTGCTACCCAGTGACGTAAGTGATCATTGTCCTATAGCTGGCATAAGATCTACACTCAAGCCATCCAATCCTGCAAAATTTCTCCATAAAAGGTCAAAAAAGAATTTCAACATCTCAGGATATCTCCATGATTTGTGCAATACAACGTATTGGCAAGATTTCTACCTTACAACCTCAGTTGAGACAGCTCTTCAGATCTTAAAGGATATTATCACTAATGCCCTCAATACACATGCACCAATCACCAGTGTCAGAACCAAAGTAAAATCTTGTCGTTGGTTCACTGCTGACCTTAGATCAGCTTTGTTAGCCAGAGACAAACTCTGGAAAAAGGCAAGAAAACAAAGGATCCTAGAGACTGGCTTCAATTCAGAAAAGCAAGAAACTCATGCACAAAACAAATAAGAAATGCCAAAGCTGCCTTCTATAGAGCTGAATTGGATGCATCCTATACTAACCCATCCAGATTCTGGGGTACTATAAAGGAATTCTAGGCCAAAATTCTACCCTGTCTTACCTCCAAACTGCTCCTAAGTGACATAGAAATCACTGACAAGCAAGAAATCTTAAATGCCTTCAATGACCATTTCACTACAGCTGGCCTAGCATTTGACTCTTCACCTGCAAATCTCATTAAACCTTCAATCCACTGGGGCCAAAAGGCTGCCTCAACATTCTCTTCGAACCAATATCTTTAAAAGAAGTAGAAGACCTCCATCCAATTTAGATACATCTAAGAGTGCAGGTGCAGACTCCCTGGATCCCTACTTTCTTAAAGTAGCACTGCACGCCTTAGCTGCCCCCCTCACTCATCTCTTCAATCTTTCCCTAGCTACTGGTTCCATCCCCTCTATATGGAAAACAGCTCAAGTAGTTCCACTACTTAAATCAGGTGATCCCATGGACCTTAACAATTACAGGCCCATTTCCATCTTACTGGTACTATCCAAGATGCTTGAAAAATTAGTAAATTCGCAGTTAAGGGCCTATCTGAACACCAACAACCTCCTAAATCCAGCACAATCTGGGTTTAGATCAATGCATAGCACCATCTCTGTCCTAGCCAAAGTCACTAACGATTGGCAGACTGCCTTGGATAAAAAGAATAGTACCTGTGCTGTATTCCTGGATTTGAGTAAAGCATTTGATACAGTGGATCATGAGTCATTAACCTCCTCTTAGCTCTGTAGGCCTTGATTCACTCTCTCTCAATTGGTTTAGGGTGCTATCTCTGGAAGGTTACAACTGGTAAAAAATGAAATTACCTATCTACCTCTAAACCACTGCTAAGAGGTGCACCGCAGGCTCATCCTGGCCCCATCCTCTTGCCATTTATATTAATAACATTGACTCCAACCTCTCTCAATCTAACATTCACCTGTTTGCTGATGATACTGTAGTATATGTCAGCAATCCTCTCCATCAAAAGCCTGTGAACTGTTACAGTCAGAATTCTCCATCCTACAACACAACCTATTGGAAAAAAATTACTTCTAAATGCCAAAAACAAAAGCTATGTTCTTTGCCACAAAAATTGCTCTTTCACTACCCCATCATTCATCACCCCACAACTATCCACCTTATTTGGAGAAAAGCTGGAATTTGTGGATAAATTCAAATATCTTGGAGTCTGGATTGACAATAAGCTTGACTACTCTGTCCACGTTGAAGAGCTATTAAAAAGTTGAGACAAAGACTTGCCTATTTTACAGAATAAAACACTACCTCACCAGAGACTCCAAACAAAGATTAATCCAGGCATCATTCCTATCCCTTATTGACTATGCTGACTTTCTCTATGCCATTGCTCACTCTCCTCTTAAATAAGCTGGACACCCTGTATCATAGAGCCATCAGATTTATTACAGACCTTCCCTCCAGCACCCATCATTGCTCTCTTTACATGGCAGTCAATTGGACATCCCTACAGCACAGAAGAAAAAAGAATGCTGCAATCTGGATCTTTAAAGCCTTATCAGGCAAACTCCCCTCCTATATCTCAGACTATTTCACCCAAATCACATCCAGGCCATACACCTTAAGGATCAATAAGCTCATTATGCTAAAGATTCCCAATACCTGCACCCGGTTTGGGAGGGCTGCTATCAGCTATTCCCTAGCATTTGTCTGGAACTCACTCCAAAAATCTATGAATCTGAATACCCTCTACCCATATCATCCTTCAAAAATTGTATACCACCCTATTTCCAGAACTGTGCAACTGCTTCCATAAGGCCTAGTCTCCCACCCAACCTACACCCTCCCTTTTGTAATCCACTATGTTTGATTTCACCTTCTACCCAGTCAGTTATCACATTTCATATAAAAGCCTATAGAAGCCCTACTATTTGATTATTTCCTTTCTATATCGATTATCCTCTTCATTTTACAGGTTAGTTATTGTTACTGTGCCTTGTATATCTGTACATTTTGTATATATCTCTTATTTATTTGATTGTACTAATGTTATGTTATTCTCATGTCTTTGTAAAAACTTGTATCCTTCTTTGTATGACCACTCAGGTCCATCTTGTAAATGAGCTACGCCAATGATGTTCGTCTGAATAAATAAAGATTTTGATTGATTGATTGATTGATTGAGGGGGGCAGTTGTAGGTACTAGATGAACTTGTCGGGGGTATATATTATACTTATGGGGCAGGGAATTACTCAACACCAAGGATGTGGTATGGAAGAATTACAGCTCTTGCCAGACTACTAATTGGAACACGTTGGGAACCCTGGTCTGGATATCAGGTAGATGGTACTGAGGAATTACTGATCTTATCAAGTGTCTGATTGGGGCCCAGTTAATCAGTGGTGGGGGTCTGCTGTCTGCTGGACACAGGGACAGATGTTTTATTACACAGGCATGCAATTTGTTTGGGGGGGGCACTGGTCACCAGGACAGTTATGCCATGTACCAGTGGAGGGACCAGGGCTAGTGGTAGCCTGACATGGCCAGGTGTTGGGAGTGTAGGAATGCACAGTCCATAACACCTGGTTTGGGGAACCAGTAACTAGTGTTGCACTAATGGATGGCTACACCTCCCCCAACCCTCCCAGCATGCCGATATGCCTATGTGCAAGGTGTTGTCAGCTGCTTAACATAGGTGCACAAGGATGAATTTGGGCCACTTACAAATGGGCTAGTGACTTGGTAACCAAGCAATCATATGACCCTGTGCAGTACTATCCTGCTTTAGAGGTGCAAATTGAGATTAGCAAGTTGATAACCTAACACTCATAAAAACTTGAATATTCTGCCTTAGGGCTTTTTAAAACCATTGTAACTCTGTTAAATGAACAAGGAAACACCTCGGAGTTGTGGTTGGTGATGGTGCACCTTGGCCCCATGCCCACTGCTTGACCCCACCCACCTGGGTCCCAATCCTCTGCGTGCCTCCTCTGCCTGGATGATACTGGATATCTTGGGTGCCAGAAGAAAAAGCAGCCCTGCCCTATGGATAAGCCAGGGAGGTCTCTCACCAAGCGGAGGTAGGCATTAGCGGAGCCTTGGGAAGGGACCCAGAGTGTGGGTGGGGGGGGACAGATTGGGTGGGAGAGAACTGGGGATGACGCCTGACAGAGGACACATCTCCAGTGATCAGAGAAAAAAGAGTTGATTAAAAAAGAAAACAAATTTCCCAAACAGCATTCCCCATTTTGATTTGAACCCAAATCACCTTTTGATAATGCAGCCACCAAACTACCTGACTATCTAACTGCTGCAGGTATTACCAAACCCAGACCCACTGGTATCAGTTCAAAAAGGACACCCTGAATTTTGTCCCCGAATACCTAAATGCTGTTGCAGGCCTGAGGTGTAGCTTGGTTGGCTCATGGCACACCCACCTGAACCAAACAACTCTCAACATGTTTCCTTGATGTCTTTAAATCTTGAACTGGCTTTCAGCACCAGTGGACTTGAACACAGATAACTATATATATATATATTTATAATATTCCCCAGGTGCAGGGCATTCCTGCCCTCACCACAGCTCTGCTGTATTAGTCCTAGGATGGCACACATGACTGAAGTCCTGGGGAGGATGGATCAGTAGACGTATAATCAGGCCTGATGCTTAACACTTAAAGGTGTGGAAGCTGCAGCTTGGAACTTCAGTGCGACCCAAGGTCTTGCAGCCCTGTCCCCCGGCCCACAGAGGCCCACTGCACGGCATCACACAAGACCCACCAGCCACAAGGACCCAGACATGGGAGCGTGCCCACGTCCGCTCCCCACAGGTTCAGGAGCACCCCAGCACCCAGGCAGAACCCATAATCCCTTTGTCGCCAGCAGCCCCACTGATAGGCGTCAGCAAGCTCCCTACCTGGCATGTTTAACATTGATTCTTCAGATCATTTCCATTCTGTTCCTCATTTACCTGCTACTCTGTGTAGTCAAGCAATCTCAGCTACCTTCTTGAATATCAGGCTCTGGTGGCACTGTGCAGAGTCCGAAATTCCAGGGATTTAACACAGCAGTCTCCCATCTTGCTGCATCTCAGGAGCAGACAGCAGGCACCCACCCAGACAGCATCCGCTCATCCCCTTGCCCCCACAGTCTCATCTCCAATGCAGTGGCCACTCTTGTGCTCTAGCTCACACACAAGTTCAGCAACTCTTTTTCAGAAATACATCAAGAAAGTCCCATTTCTCACCATGCAGGTGCTAGTCAACTCCAGACAGCAGAGGCTCTCTTGTCAGCTTCTTAAAACCTGGGTTCAAATCCAGTTTTCATGTCCATTTTCTACAATCCAATTTTTCTGTCAAAAAACAGTCCTTTAACTTTGTCTTTCCCTTTTCCTGTTGATGTCTTGTCATTGCCAGGGTCAGACAGAACCTGTTACACTTTCTTATTTCTCTTAACAAAACTTTTTGATCATCCGTGTCACACCGATGTGGAGCAGATAAAACTGAAGAGGCTTTCTCCCTATCCTCTTGACACAAATCAATTTTCTTAATCCTTTTTCTCAATCAATTTAACCTATACTCTGAACAATTTCATTGCTGTGATGCAATTTCTCTGCCAGCAACAAAATACTGCAGATCTCCCTCTCTGCAGAGCTGCCCATAAAATCATCTCTTTTCTCTCTAGATGGGGAAAGATACAACCACCTCTGGGGGACAGATGGCTGGCAGCCCCCCTCACAGCTCCACAACCCCACCTTCTCCCTAGGGGCTGGAGACCCCCTTCCTGTGGAGGGGCTCCACCAAACTGAACTTTGAAACCAAAGATCTTCCCCTTGGGAGCTTTCTGGCAGCTCCACATTGGCAGGAGCAACTGTCAACCAAAATTAACATGTACGAGGTTCCCGTGACACCTCACTGGTTGCTGAAAAAGGTACACAGACTGTCCGCAGTATTTTTCCCCCAATAGTCTTCACTGAAGTTCTACTCTTTAGCAGCCTCTTTCCTCTAATGGCCCAACAAAAAATTTAGCATTTTTAGTTATTTTCCAGCCAGTCGCTAATGCTGAAACTTGTTTTCCCCAGCACCAGACAGGCTGAGAAATATGTGCAGTATATCAGCAGCAGGAATGAGGAATAAATGTTCTAGCTCTATCTGGATTAGGTGAGTTGGGGACCACCAGACTACCAAAGAATTATTTTTTCATTGTTTCCAGAACTGATAGTGTGTGTATGTGCGTGGGGGGGGGTGCTGGCAGGCTACGTGTGTGCAGTTAAAACACGAATCCCAGAATCATTAACTAGCACTAACCACGCAGTGTGTTAGCACTTCAAGAAAGCATTTAATATACCTGTATGCCTTATATGCATTAGAGTACCTCCCATTTGTATGAGCACCTGATTGCAATTAGTAATCCTGTGCAAAAAAAAAAAAAAAAGTGCCACATTAACAGGTTAGCACTGCACAGAAGAATGCTTTTTAAAATAGTACCAGCCATGCTCATTACAATGCAGTGCTAATTCTGTTACAGTGGTACGTGGGCACCCATTTTCAGATTAGTGTTGTGCACTCCTAAGTGCTGCACCTGAGATAGCGTACAGCCACAGAAGGTGGTGGTAAATGGCACTCACTCCAATGAGGAGAGCGTGACCAGTAGGGTGCTGTAGGGCTCAGTAATGGGACACGTCCTGTTCAATGTCTTTATAAGTGGCATAACAGAAGAACTGGAAGGGAAGATGTGCCTTTTTGCAGATGACACCACAATCTGTAATAGCGTTGATAGGTGCAGATGGAGAGAATGAGTGGAGACCTTAGAAAACTTAAAGAGTGCTATGGGACATGGCAGCTCGGGTTCAAAGTCAAAAAGTGCAAAATCAAGCATCTAGGGACTAGAAGCTTAGAGGCTGAGTATAAAATGTGTATGGGGGGGTACTTATGGTCACTAAGGAAACCTTTTATACAGCACTGTGCTCTGTATGCAGGAGAGGATTACTCATTTTCATGGCCTTAGCAGTATATATGCATATGCACATGATCAGGGTAGCATCAGGTAATGCTGAATATGACACCTATCCGACCATGCTGTTCCCACAGTGTAGTGTTTAGCTCTGCACGCTAACCTTCTGAAAATGGGGCCCTAATTGACTAAAAATTGATGCCTCTTAAGATGCAGAAGGTAAATATAAAAGGGTTATCTTATCTATCTCTTTATGTATTGTTTTATCGTATTTTGCTTGCAAAACCTTTATCCAATTTCAAAACATTGTGATGTGACTTAAAATGTTTATAACAGACTAGTTAAAATAGTTTTTTTTCTTCTTTTACCTATATGCTGTCTTTATTTACTTATAAAACACAGTCTGGTAGGCTGGGCTAGCAGCGGTGGTGATTGCACTGCCTCCCAAGCCAGTGGTCCAGTTTTGGGGGTGGTCCTGGGTTGCACAGGGGTTAGCTGGGGGGGGGAGATATGATTGAGCATCTTGGGGAATGCTCTCCTCTCAGCGAGGGGAAATCTGACCACCCCGCTCTTCAACATCCACCTAGCTGAAGAGGGCTGGCAGGGCAGTGAAGTTGCATAAGTGGGAGGGCTCAGGCAGGCACAAAGCAAGCATGTGTCTTTATATGGAATTGCATCATTGCATGCTTGGCTGCCATGGGGATGAAACCAAAGGTAGAAACCCCCCAATGGCAGAATGATCCAACAACCTGATACAGATTCTGCACTGCTAACCAGGCTCTGCTCCTGTCTTAATATGTGTCTCCTTGTCAGTGGCCCTGGCCCTCCCTCTCCTGGCCCCAGCACAGGGGATATGTGTGTGGTGGGGGAAGGGGATCTCAGAGCAAGTATGTCCTATGGATGGTAAGTGATTGGGCTGGAGATGTCAGTGGACAAAGGGGTAGCAGGGTGACTAAGGAGATAAAAATCTCTATGGGGAAAAAAAAGAAATAAAACACAGTTTGAAAAGCTCAAACCCTAAAACAGACTGCGTATGCCTCCAATGAGGCATCATAGTAAAGGTATTTAGTAAAACAATGCAAATTATATGCATTTGCCAGCTAAACTCCTGATGAGAATTGAATAATGAGGGATTGCAGCAAAATATATTATTTTGTTTCTTAACCAAGAAACTTTTATTAAACAAAACATTAAAGTAAAACTTAATTAAAACATAGTCCTTGGAGTACAAACTAGCAACGTTTTTGGCTTACATTTCCACAGCTCCTGAAGTGCTTCCCAAGCATTCAGCTCAGATAAGTTGCTGGACTTACACAGTAATTAATTACACATAAAACCAATCAACAATTTAACTTGGAAAAATGCATACAGCCGCCTATGTATACAGGTATGTTAGGAATATCCAGTATTAGCTTCCTAAACAAATGTGTTGTCTGACAGTAAATGAAGGCCGCACTTATTTAAAAGAATAAACTAGAGCATTTTAAATTAGTTCTAAAAGTTTGTCGCATCACAATGTTCTGAAATTTGATTAAAGGTGTACAAGCAAAACAAGATGTAAAACCCCATAAAGAAGTAGAATAAGAGATAGCCCTGTTTTGTTTACCTGGTCTGCAGTTTTAAACATCCTCTCATCAAGCCAGCAGCTAACTGAATGCAATAGGCAAGCGCTCAGCTTGCAGGTCATTCAAGGGGAGGAAGTTTGAAACATAGTCCATTTCAGTGTATATAGTGTATGCAGATTTGCTTTAATATATAGTGTATGTGTTACAATCTATAGAGTATTTGTTTCAGTAGATAGTTTATGTGGATGCTTCAGTCTGTAGTGTATGTATCTCAATGGGTAGTGTATATGTTTCAGTACATAGTACATTTGTTTCACTAGTGTATGTGGATTTTCAGTACTCAGTATGTGGATTTCAGTAGATAGTGTATGTATTTCACTATACAGTGTAAGCATTTCACTATATAGCGTATGTATTTCACTATATAATATGTATATTTCAGTATACAGTAATATGTATTTCACTAAATAACGTATATATTTCAGTAGATACTGTACGTATTTCACTATATAATGTATATTTCACTATATGATGTATGTATTTCACCATATAGTGTATGTGTTTTACTATACAGCCAGAGATGATGAATTATGTCCCCAACGGCTTGCCATAGTGATCCACTCTATCGAAGGCCTTAATAAGGTCCATAAATACTGTGCCATTGATCTGCTTGTTTTTCCTAGCCTCTAGCCAATCGTTAGTACCTTTAGAAAGGGCCGATGTGGTACTGTGATATGATCTAAATCCTGCTGCAGGGTCTCACCAACATATGATTGTCAAGGAATGTTCTAATTTGCACACTGACTAGTTTTTCAAGTAATTTTGAGAGGGCTGGTAGAATAGATATTGTCCTGTAGTTGTTGAGATCATTAGAATCACCCGATTTCAAAAATGGAAAGAAGTGAGCAATTTTCCAGTCCTGGGGGACTGTGCCTTCTGACAAGGAGAGATTGAATAAATGGGTAATTGGGGCACTGAAGAAATGGTATCCAAACTTCAGAAAATAGGGATTGATGTTGTCTGCACCAGCACTCTTATTAGTGTCCAGTTTACGTAGTAGGTTTTCTACTTGTTTATAAGTAATGGCCAAGAAGGTGAAGGAGGCATGAGTGGGAACATTAGGTGAAGTAGATGATTGGAGAATACAGGGGCATAAGGTAGATGACTGAGAAGAGTCAAACGCAAGCCCTGCTGTTGCAAAGTGGCCATTGAGTCTGTCAACTATAGTATGTTTGTTATAGATGTACTGTACCTTGATGGATTATCATATTAGGCAGTGTAGGGGAGCTTTGTTCCTTCCACTAATTTAAAGATATGCCAGATTTTGCAGGGTTGCCATTAGCTGACTCAAGTATTTAAGTAATAGCTCACTTTGCTGTTTCTGACCAGTTTGGTACAGGCATTGCAGCTAGCCCTGAAGGCTGGCCAATCTTCTGAACTTTTGTACGCTCAGCAGTAGCCCACACACGGTCCCTTTTTAACATCATTTTTTTGATGTCACCATTGAACTAGGGGCAAGAAGTTTTTTTACTCCGCAACTAAGTAAAGGTGCATGGATATTAATAATACTAATAAGGGTGGAATTAAATATTGACAGCACCTCGTTTATTGTGGGGGCTAGGTAGAATCGTTGCCAATTAATTCTTCTTAAGGCCATAAGGAAATTGTCTGCATTGAACTTCTGAATCATCTTCTTATGATTATCTCACTGTTGTATGTGATTTTTGTCAAGTTTCTAATACAAGCCACTATTTATTTGTTTGTTTATTTATTTATTTCTTTATGCAGATTAATACATTTGAGCCAAGATGGATCTTTTACAAAGGTTCCATGTCAAAGAAATTAACACACAACAAATAATATACAGTACATATAGAATAGGCCATTGTACAGGCAAACTGAAGTGCAAATAATGTACTTTCTTAAAACAATAGAACTATATACCAGTTGTAAACTTTGTCACATAATACAGTTGCTAAGTGCAGGGTAGTGGGAGGTAGCAGCCTGAGGGAGTTTGAGTTATAAACTTGGGTTACACTATTTATTTTTTTTATTTAGCTTTTGTTGACCGGGTAAGTGCACTAGACAAATCCTGCCTATTTTCAGGCACGACCCGGGGGAGGGGGATACAGATGACAACTGACCTTGAACCAGATTAAGCTGTTGGTGGTATTTTTAGTGAATGAGGGAAATTTGACTAGGACTCCGGGGAAATTCCCCTACTCTTTTCGATAAGTGCCATGGGATCTTTAACATCCACCTGAACTACCACCAATCCAGGCAGATGGGACCTCGGTTTAACGTCTCATCCGAAAGTCACTGAGGTCACTGTGCCAGACTGCCTTGTGTACCATTTTGTGTGGTCGATTTGTCAAGACTATGACTATTAAATAGTCTGACGACTGGTTATTATGACATGGCCTAGTGATACCAGTGATTATCTGAGCCCGTCCCAGGTTGTCACATAGGTTTTTAAAAGGAAGTGATTTAGTGTTGGCCCAATCCAGATTTAGATCACCTAAGATTATGATTTCATTAGTGTTGGCATTAAGGAAGTGATGCAGGTGTGTCAGGATGTCCAAGCCCACAGAGTGGGGTCTGTAACAGCCAACTACATTTAAAATTTCTGCCACAGAGATGGATATTTTTAATGGTAGTAATTCAAAGTCCTTTGTTTTTGAGGTGGATTCAATTACAGTGGCCTATAACTTCTCATTTATATAAATAGCAGCTCCACCCCCTCTGGTAGCCCTGTCTATTCCAAACAAATTCTGGTCAGAGCCAAAACGTCTGCAGGATTTGACCTGATAAGGAATAAATTTATTGTGCATGACCCATGCTACTAGATATGTTCAGACCTGCTGCTGGCTGCGACACCCTCTGGGCTGCAGCTGTGGTGCTGTCAGGGCCATGTCAAGGTGTAAAGTAAACAGCAGCACCTCCGAGCTGTTTGGCATACTGTTAGCAAGGCAGGCAAAGCAAGCAGTACTGACTAATACCAGGCCTCACCTTCCCATTGCCCCCCCTTCCCACTCACCTGTGCAGCAACAAAACCGAGACCTTGTCCAGCTGAGGAGAGAAAATTCCCAGTCAGTGACACGTAAGCTGCCTGCCCAGACCAGGCTCCATGCCGCACTGGTACGAGTTGAAGAATTAATTGACAAAAGCAGTGATCTCATGGAGTCAGAAACTGGTGAATTGTCATATCTGGAGGCATGTCTGTACTGGGGTGGGAGGTGAGTCAAAAGGAGTGAATAACTGCAGAATTACACCAGGGTATGAGGTGTTTTGAAGGTTTTCTCCATGGTGTCCCTTGAGTCACTCCTCAGCTGAATTCTGAATCATAACCAGATGAATACAATTACAGGCAGAATAATATGTACATGTCTAATACTTGAGATTGACAATACGAGTTCTACAAAGCGGGTGACTTAGTAAGCACCAAATCATCCATTCTGTTGATCTTTTTGTACAAGACAAATACGCCTGCCATCTATCATACAAATTATAGTGAGATAATACCGTCTAACATTATTCAGAGTAGTTCAAATGTTCCAGGTTAAATTCGGGGTAGTCACAAAAAAGGAAAAAGACATTTCTATTAATAAGGGGAAATACAGCCGGTGAAGGAACTCCATTCTCATTCCTTGATTTTCTGACCTCGGTTCCTGCCTTTTCTGTGCCCACGATCAAGTTGCTCGTTCCGTGGATATCTGGCGTCATGTAGTGGTCAAATGCAGAATTGCGCAGTGTGGCAAAAACTCATTGTGCACAATTTCAGGAGACGCATTTGTCAGAAAGGAATCGCCCGGGAACTCCTCTACACAGAAGGCGCAGAACAGGGTCTTTATTTTACTGCACAAGGCCAACATTTCATAACATATCAACTATCCTACTCAAGAACTTAATGTGGAATTTTGACAGTGGAATGAATTTCCTGCCCACACTGACCGTGACAGGGCTGTGTTGGTAACTAGAATTATAATAGGAGCACACATTAACAACAAGAAGTCTTGTATGGAGCCTTTTTTGGAACACCAAACTGGTGTTTTATTGCCTGAGTAGGGAGTTGTGCCAGAAAAGCCATCAAAGAAACAGTAAGCTATGAAAACCCAGACATCAGTAATGGCTTACTGCACACCTGTCTCCATTCTCTTAGCAGTGCTGCAGACATGGGCAAAGGGGAAAATATATATAGTAAACAGTCAAAAGAAGTTTGGGATTCTCTAATTTGAGCAAACAAATCCATGGGTCCCTTAATTTCTGCAAAATGCAGCTGTTTGAGACCTTTGTGTGCGTGTTTGGGGGGGGGCGGAGGGTGTTTTTAGTAAATGCAGCGTTCTGTCTTACATTCACGGTGGGATAATACCGTGAGGGGCAAGTAACGCTTTAGACAGTTGGAGTCGTATCAGTTTAAACTGAATATTACTGAAAATGCTGAAGTGCTCTAAAATTGTACTATTGCAAACAATTACTCTACTAGGAAAATCCTTAATAGTAATGGCAAAGACTTCCTGTTGGCACAATGAAAAACATTTCATTCAGAAAACCTAGATTTCCAAGACATTTCATATTAAGACAGGTTAATAATAAATGCTAATATTCTAATGGAACTGTTGTGTAATGAATGACCAGGAAAGATGGCAGCTGTAACAAGAAACTGAAAATGCCTAGGTCAAGAATTGATTACAAATATTCTATGCAACATAAACAATCCTCCCCTTTATTTCTTGCTTAACACTAACGATGCTTTCAAACTGTGGCTGTAAATTCAGATACTGATGTTAATTCACGTGACTAGAGTATTTAATTCCAATTAGGCTTGAACCGACAACCTTCACGCCTCCAGTGCAGACCCCAACTTCTCAAGGATACCCTAAAAGTGCTGTACAAACGCAGAAGTGGGCAGAGAAAATGTCACTGCCATTTGGGAGAGTGGGAGATTAAAAGATGCAAGACTAAGCCAGGAGACAATACTAAGTTTGCTCCTCTCCCATATTACCTATTTGAATGTAACCCCCTTATAAATGGGGGTTCCCAGAAGTCTTCTGGGGGCTTGTTGGGCGCTCCAAGCTGGAGGGTGTCCAGCGGTTAAGCCATTTTAAGGCACCGCAGTGAGTGCTGTTAGAGCCTCTATGCACTATTTCTTTAAAAGCTGCCGCTTGCAGGCTTCAATGGTAATGGGGAAGTGTGTTCCTTGCTTGAATCCCTCTTAGCCAGTCGTAATCTCACCCCATTTGGTAGTCGCTGAAAAGCACAATGGGAGCCCTCAGACAGATGCAACTGTTTGGCTGTAACTGTTTAGAGTATTAATGAACTGACGGTTTGTTTAACCTGCTTCCATTGCAGCTGGGACTCTGTGTGTCTGGCCCTTCCATTTTGGACCTGGACTTTCGAGATGGGCCAATGGAAAAAGGGGGGACTCTAAATGGAGATCTCTTGAACCAACCAGGCTTAGGACTAATTTTGGAGCCAGCTGGCCATGGGGATATAGCCTGTAATTCTGGGAAATGAAGTTCTGGGCTATGGCGCCTTTGCACCAATGGGGACTGACTTAAGTAACTGGTGTCTGCAGCCCACTGAATGGGATCGGGTGGCACCCGAGCTGTGAGTTCTTGCCCAAACTGCCAAGAGCAGAGTCATTGTGGCTGTGAGCAAGGAAGGAGCTCTGAGCTCTGAGCCATTGAGTTTTAGTGCACAAAGCGTGAGGAAGGCCAGAGTTGGCGGTTTCAAATGCCTGCCAGTGTGGGACTAAATCCACGCTACGTAGCGGTCAGAGGAGGCTGTGCAGAGCACGCTACCTACCAGGCTCACCCTGTAGAAGACTGGAGAATCTGCTCAAATCGCACTCGGTCTGTCAGGACTCGTGAAGCTGCATCGTTTTGGCCTGGTGTATGCAGTGTAAGTGATCGGGAAGTACAGCAGCTGCCTGGTATGGTACCCCTCCGCCTTTCCATATAAATATATGGAGAAGTGTTCAAGTGTCAGGTTTGATCCTGCACTGGTGTGAGAGAGCTCTTTACACTGGAAGTCGTGAGTACTAAATCAGGGTCGCTCCTGCCAATTGCTCCTAGTGAGGGCCAGGTCTGTTGGTTTCTTCACTGACTGCCATAATTGAGCCTGTGGCTCTTCCTAACCTTCGTAGGAATCAAATGCTCGTTTCTGTGTCAGGGCCCCAACCAGCTGCATTGAGGGACTAGCCTTCATTGTTTGGGTACCCAGAGACAGTGACTAATAGGTTAGGCCTGTGCACAGTGCCCTAGGTAGCTATTGTATATAATATATATTAGAGTGGTAAGCGAATTAACCTGATTTCCCCTGGTCCTTGTCATTTCCCCCTGAAATAAATCAGATTGATTGGTTTTGGCAAAGGTATACTGGCTAACTGGTGTGTTTATGGTGAATTACTGTACAGTGATTATTGAGTAATAACCTTTCATTTTGCAGGGGGTAGCCAGAACAAGCTGATTGGTTCATGCCTGGTGGCCAGCGTACACAGTGAGGATATTGTGACTGCTTTGTGTGGGCCACTATTGGGAGGCAAGGGGGGTTGCAGTGACCCAGAGGGCTGCAACCAAATCATACCAGACTGTCTCAACCCCGACCTCTGGGTGGAGGCACCCGCCATTGGATCCAGGCCCCTCAACCTGTTAGTAGCAGTTCAGGCAGGGGTGGTGGCCCTTGGGATAGCACCCCTGGTGGTTACATGAACATGACCTGCAGACCAAAGGAGGGCTAGCACACTATGAGAGGGACTTGTAGCCCCTGACACTGCTTGGCTCACGGCCAGTACTTTCATGCTTTACTTTGTGGGGCTGGTAAAATACTCGCTCTCACACTGCTCACATCCATTCTTCCGGGTTCCCTTTCCCCTCATAAGGTGGCGGGAGCATGTCTCCATGGAGCCAATAGACTGACAGCATGCATCCGCCCCCAAGCCTTTATAGATATGCTCTCAATGGGAGACTTGCAACAACTGAAATTCCCGATTGCTGAATGAACGTAACGCGGCATCAATTTTTTTTTGAAAATAAGGTAGGAAACAAATAACATAAGTTATCCGAGTTACACAAAAACATTGGGATTTAGGCACACTAGCTCTTAAAATTTAGTCATGCAAGGTTTAGTAGCATCACCGAACATGTCATTTGGGCTATATTCAGGTGTCAGTAGGCCTGCCAGCTATTTTGTTCTAGGATCATGGCTTTCGTTTATATGGTTCTGTATGAAATACCATTCAGTTGTACGTATAATATTAAATGCCTTATTAAACTATTTAGACAACTAGAGGTTGTGGGGTCTAAAACTGTGGGAGAATTCAAGAATGCATGGGACAGACATAAGGCAATTCTTGTGGGGGGTAGGAAGAAATAGGCTGTTGGTTAACTAGGATCTGCAGCCTATCCTGTAGGTAGGGAAATGGGCAGATTAGATGGGCCTTGCGGTCCTTATCTGCTGTCAAAGTCTATGTTTCTATGTTTCTATGTTTCTATCAGTTCATCAGTGATTACATTCTTTACATCTTATTTACGTGCCGAATTGGGCCTTGTAAAATGTTTATTTGTTTGGGAATGTTACAAGAAAAAATAGCCAAGCTCATGGGGATGTGGGGAGGGTGGAGGCGCAGACGTGAGACTGTGGGAGGGTTTGTCTACAACCGTAATAAACTCCATGTGGGGCGGAGTTGGGGTGGTTAAACATACTCTGTGGGGAGGGCACCTCTGGAGACATGAGCGTGGCAAGAAAATAGGGCTGTTTAACTACCATGCCTTATACAGTCAGCGTAGTACTTGGGCTGGGCTCTCCAGGGAAGAAATACTGTTGTGCGGACAGAAAACATAACGTAGGTCCTTTTCTGATGCAAAGCGTCTGCAGCTCCACCACTGCAGATGTAAAAATGCTTCTGAATGAAGCAGGAAGGAAGAGTTTAAATGGGGGTGGGGGCTGTTGCTTTAGCCATTGATCAAGGGGCTTAAGCCTTTCAAAAATGCCCTCTTCAAGGCATGAATTTCTAGGAATTGCACCAGTGATTGTTAGTCTAATTTCTGGATTTTACCTGGATTCTAGTGTCATCCTTTTAGCATGTGCATAAATGGACAAAATAAAAGAAGACAATATACAAAGCATTAAATTAAGCAAATTGAAACTAATATAGGAAGCAACTATAAAACTAGAAGTTTTGTAGATTCACTGATCTAGTATAACATGCCAAATTCCATGAAATTCAGTGTTTTTACCAGTCTGCAGGTAGCCCAAATTCTGGAATTTTAGCCGATTTTCCAGTAAAAACTGAAAACCAGTTTCCCTGGCTATGACGATTTACTGCATATGCTATTTTGACTTTTTTTCTAGTGGATGCCTGCCTCTAAACCAAAGACTTCTGTTCTCTTCTGCCCTTTTAGGTTCTGTGATTCCATCGGCATCATACCTGACAAACCTGGTTAATACTTTGCAATCCTCACACTGTGCAAGCTGAGGCTTAGAGGTTATTGATTGATTGATTTTAGTTTTTATTAACCTGGTAAATACTCAAAAACGTTAATTTTTTTATTACTCTGTTAAATACTCCAGATCTTATTGCCTGTTTCCCTGCACAATCCAGGTACATTGCAGCACAAGATACCAAAATGACTGTGCAGGTGAAGTGAACAAACATGAAATTATATTGCTGTATGAGCTCTCAGAGCAACATATAAGTGACAACAAAACTGCTTTAGCACACGACGTACTCCTAGCTTGTAACTGCTTGATATTGATTAAAAACAAGTCTAAAGTAACTCTATAAATATTGACAATGTTTGACTCTCTGACAAATGACTTGTAATTGCAGCTGTCAATGTTTGAACGTTTGTATGTTTTTCCTGTACTGTAAAAACATTTTGTTTGTTACACATTGTAGTAGTTAACTAATATATACTGTTACTGCCGCAAGGCGATCTTGCAAACAGTAATACCTATGGTTAGCTCCATGAGTTTGGTCCCAATGAAAATAACAAATGATGGCATGGGTTATGTACAGGCTCGTTCACACTGCAAGTTCTAAGTCTGTTCTGGTGGTGCACAGCGCCCAGATCGGTGCCCCTGTGCACATGTGAACCCCACGGTTCTGCCGTTTTCCACTTGCCTTCTGTTGTGCCCAGGGTCCACTGTTTTCTTGGGATCCTGCAGTGGAGTAGGAGTTTTGCACCTGTTTGCTTGGCTGTGTGAACAGCCAGCACCATCCAATACGTTGCACAGTGTCACGGCTCTACTATGGGACCATGTTTTCTCAACTTACAGCCCAACTACTTGCCCGAGTTCAGCTATGCTTAAAGTACAGTACCTAAAACTACCTTTGGCTGAACTCCAGTCTGAAGACCCCTCCACTGTAATATTGTTAAGTGCACCCCCACCTGAACCCTCCTCAAAACCCCGGAATTTCTTTTGCAGCACCTGCAGCATTCTATAGCGATGAGTTTGAATGCTGCTCCACAGCATTTCAAATCGCTTGGCTGCAACCATCTACCCAGCAGCATCCAACTTTCTCGCTGTGTGAACCAGCCTTATGCTTTGATGATCTTTTAAGTCATTTTATGATTGTTGTTGTTATACGTTCTATGTGTGTTTAACATTCAAATATTGAATAAAAAATATAATTACAAAAGTATATGTTATACATGTAGCTGTGATTCAGAGAGCTGATGCCTGGTGCGGCTCCCCTAGATCTATTTGGGATTCCTGACTTTGGAGAGGAGTATAGACTTATCGAATTGGTTTTGTTGTGCAGTAGTTGACTGTAGTGCAGTAGCTCCTCTTTGCAATAAGAGAAATAAAAAATAAAAAAAATCCTTCACATAAAAACGCATAGTATTGCCCACACAACTCAATAAAACTTGTCAGTTTTAAAGGACATGGAGAGGACAGTAAAACACACACTCTGCCATGAGTTGGCTACTACTGTTGGATATTCAATTTAAAGCAATTGTCCAGGTTATTGCTGTAATTGGACTACTGTTTGTTTGTTTTGATTTTGACGAATACCAACTTCTCTAACTTCAGAAACCTCCACAACCCCTGGGCAGTGAGCACATGGCAAGTAATGTGTCTTTACCGACGTTGCCTCTTACAGGAGAAGACTGATGTCTGACAGTTGATCAAAGAGAAAAGTTTGAGTTTCTGGTAACTGTCTGGTTTATAGCGACTGCTTATCAACTTGATGTTTGGTCGGAGCAAACGCTGACCATTTTACATTACGTAGAACTTGTAATAAAATGGAAAGGAAAACAGAACAGTTTGTGTAGCGACTGTGAGCTAGAAGTGGGGGCATGGGAAATCCTTCACATTACCCTGCTACTCAAAAAGCTAAGGGGGGGGGCATTCCAAGAAGCAAGGGAGATGGGTTTCACTTTTGCAAGCACAGGTTTGCTGCACTTCGCAATACAGTTTTTCTTTCTGCAATGCACTGTAATACCATACACTGTTGCTGTGGGCAATTAGTAGCTTGCATGCAAACCATGTGCACATGAGGGGTCCTCCTGACATACTGTATATCTGATGTCCTCTCTTATCTCGTGTGAGCTGTAAGGAGAAAAAGAGAGGTAGAGTGGGTGTGGATGTGCTTGTGCGTGTGTTTTTACGTCAGGATTTGTTCATCAACCTAGAAAAAGCAGGACTCCCCACACTGTGGACAACATGAAGTATTTACGATCCACCCTAGAGGACGGAGCTGCCCCCTTGCTTGCATAAACAGAGTGTTGTTCCTGTACTGTAGCTCAGCATCGGTGACTGGGAGTCCTGGTCTGGAGCCTGCTGAGGTGACACATCCCACAGTCCCGTCCTGCACAGACTGAGCACTGGTACTGTAAACTCAGTATAGCAATGACTGAACAGGAAGATTTGCACACATTGCTGGAGTTTGCAGACACATACCCAAGTCCTACCCTGAACAGCTCGAACCTTGGTACTGTATGTACGTTAACAAACTACTGTTGACTTGAAAGTCTTGCATGGGTGACTGGAACCCTCAGACACGTCATGCAGTCCCATTCTGCACATTATCAGAAGGCAGATATCTAGCTGAGCATCACCACTGAGGGTCTGGGAGTTCTGCACACATTGCTGGAATCCGCACATTAAAGTCTTGTACTGCTCAGCTCGAGCACTCAGTCGGTAACTTGGCATCACCAGTAGAGTAAGGAATCCTGCATGCATGACTGGAGACTGGAAAACACAACAGAAAGCCACCCCTCCTGCACACTCCAATTACAGTATCTCAGCATCACTACTGTGCAGATTTGGGAGCCGAACATACAAAACCTGCAGAAGCTTCAAACAGTTAGCCCACCTGCTGCACTGGGAAACACTGACTGCTGTTCAGTGCTTACAGTACATCAGAAACAATGCTGTAGGCTTCCAAGGAGTCCCCATGATCATGGCTTTCGTTTATATGGTTCTCTATGAAATACCATCAGTTGTAATATAATATTAAATGCCTTATTAAACTATCAGTTCATCAGTGATTACATTCTTTACATTTTATTTACATGCTGAATTGGGCCTTGTAAAATGTTTATTTGTATCGGGGAATGTTACAAGAAAAAATAGCCAAGCCTGCGATGGGTGTGGGGGGGGGTGGAGGCGTACAGAGTGAGACTGTGGGAGGGTTTATCTACAACCGTAGTAAACTCTGTGTGGGGCAGAGTTGGGGCAGGTTAAACATACTCTGTGGGGGAGGGCACCTCTGGAGACATGAAGCGGCAAGAAAAATAGGCCTGTTTAACTACCATGCCTTATACAGTCAGCGTAGTACTTGGGCTGGGCTCTCCGCGGAAGAAATACTGTTGTGCGGATGGAAAACATGACGTAGGTCCTTTTCTGATGCAAAACATCTGCAGGCTCCGACCACTGCAGACATAAAAAGGGAGTAGGAAGGTAACACTAAGGCTTCATTTGAGACTGAGCTTTTTAGCCATGTTTCAATCAGTACTAGTATGTCTGGTAAAGTGTATGAGGCCCATGCTTGCACTTCAGTAATTTTCTTCTGAAGGCTACATACATTAATGAGCATAAATTTTAGCCCCTTAGTGGAGATATAATCCACAGGAGACATTGCTGATACGAACATACGAAGAAGCCAGCAGAAGAAGGCCATTTGGTCTATCAAGTCTGCTTGTATTGCAGGTCCACAGCTTGAGCTAAGTTCCTGTTCTCCCTCCGCACTCCTCCCATCCTCCCTGCCCATGATCCTTACCATCCCCTATGCCTATCCCAACCTCTCTTAAGCTGCCCACTGTCTTCTACAAGACAACCTCTTCTGGCGGCACATTCCAAGTGTCCACCACCCTCTCTGTGAAGAAGTGCTTCCTGACCTCCCTCCTAAACCTCCCACCCTCCAGCTTAAGACTGTGCCCCCTCATGTTATTGTAACCCCTACCCAGGTATGCCGTTTCCATCTTGACAGCACTACCTGGTGGGCTGGGTTTGGGGAGAAATATGTCACTCGGCACATTGTCTAGGTTTGGTTACTCTGCAACAGGGGCACCCAAGTAACTCCAGTCACAGGAAGCAATAACTGTAATGTCCAATACCAGAAGTGGGATTCTAAAGTGTGGCTTTTATTCACATCCAACAGAAATACAAAGCATAGATGGACCCCCATGGGGCTACACTCCTGGTAATGCAGATTTATGGAGAACAGAACACATCCACTTTCACTTTAGCCCTCAGGCTTTGAAACACACTGGGCACACAGCCCGAACTTGTACTCTGCTCTGGGTTTCCCTGGCTCGGCTCTCTTGCCAGCCACTTGGACTACCTTCCTTCCATGGCTCGGCTATTATGCCAGCCCTTTGGACATTTTCCATATAGCATGGAAACATTTACTGGTGGCTCCCTAAACCACCTATGAGCACTTCTGGCTCCATCAGGGAATCTTCCTCATCAATCCCATGTCTGGGTACTTTCCTCAGGCACTGGCCAAGCACCTGAGAGAAAGCAACAGGTGTCCCAAAGCAAACATGTAGAGGTGAATTTGGTTACTACTGAAGGGGTGGTCTCCCACTTCTCAATCCCATAATTCATACCCGGCCATTTCTCTGGACTGTTAACACCTCATTCTTGAAAACACTTTGCTGTGTAGATTCTCTTTAAATGTATTCACATTCAATCTACTGTCTTTACATCCCATTTGTGCTGAACTTGAACATACTTAATAAGTGGCTGTGTCCATTACTCTAGACTCCTCACAGAGTTAAGCGGTCCAATAACCACATCTTCCAAACTGTACTTGGCTGTCTTTTCCTGACCCCACAGTAACAGTCACTTTAGTTTCATCTTGTTTCAGGTGAAAACACACTGGCCCTTTAGCAGAGCGAACTCACCCCTTGGTTGCAGGTGCCCCACAGGCATTTTCTCTTTAAAGAAATCTCATCCAGAACTTCTGGTACCTCAGCACAAACTTAACTCAGGCAGCTTCTTTTTCTCTAGCTGGACCGAGGAGTTGCCCCTGGAAGCAGGCCGATTCCTTCCCCCCATCCCCGCAGGAATGGGGCCCTGAACCACTGAAAGCAGTCTCTACCACTTCACTGTGTTCTTCTTGTGTTCCTCTTCAGGAGAGAACACACACCTATGAAAAAAAAATAGCTCTTTGACAGAGCTTGGAGCTCTGAGGGCCTGCTCACAGCAGAGCAGCTCCTTCCTCTACTACAGACTGCAACAGACTCTTACTTCAAATTCCCCCAAATTCTACTCTAACCTCCAACTGCAACATTCCAGGGTGGCTTATGCAGCTGTGACAGTTCTAAAATGATGTCATCCCTCAGTCTCAGCTGAGACTGAGAACAGAGTGAGACAGTGTGAAATCCATTTAACTGGACTTTCACAAGCTGCCTTCCCTGCCTACCACTAGGTCTTACTGGGATTCTTGTAACCTCGGGTAACAGGGGGGTTACACTCACCCTGGGCCAGGAAGATGACTGTCTGCAGTCATTAGTTACCCGACCTAAGTCATCCTACCCTATGTGCTACCTACAGAGAGGGGTGATCAGGCCCCCTCCTACCATGTGCTAGGCACAGGCAGGCAACACTAAGGGCCCAGAGGCCATCGGCTGATGCATCAGCCTCTACTCTACCAGCTGACTATGAGTAGCCAGTGGCTCCGGAAGAACTGTCCAGAGCATAGCCCTATTAGATCAGATCCTCAGATGGGAGCTGGGGAGGATGGTGGGAAGCTGGAGGAGCAGAGCAGTGGAGGGACATTCAGGACCACCACCTGTCTATCCCCTAGCCCTCTAGGGAAAACCTGTCTGCCTCTAACTTAAGATTCCCAAAACAAAACAAACAGGGACCTCCCCAACCCTGGACACCATACAACCACACACTAGGAGCTAATACCATACACTATGCGTTACTCCCACATTCCCCCACAACCATACCTGTGGAAGGAAAAGTTACACACAGTAACAACAACAACAACAACAACAACAACAGTACTTTAAACACTACACTCTAAAGTACTACTGAGGAACTCCAGAGTCCTTCCTTCTCTTCTTGTCTTCTTTTCTATCTTCTTCAGGAACACCTGCAAGAAAAAGAAAGACACACACTCCTAATCTGCATACACAGTCTATCTAAACCCCTACCATCTGAAGACTGGAGAATCCCAAAAAATATTTTTTTAGAAAAGTAGAAAAAAAGTATAAACATTAGAAAACAGTAGAAAACAATTACATTATTTACAATACACAATATTTGGGGATGGAGTACCTAAAGTCCCATCTAGTGACTACAGTGCCCGAAGGCAAGTCCATTAAAGAGTCTCTCCTGGGCCAGAGCCCGGTAAAGCACAGTTCTAGCAGGCCAAAGTCCCAAAGGGGAGAGTCTTTGAGGACAGTTCAAACATCTGGAGTCTGCTAGTGTAGGGTGTGTACTGCAATGTCATAAGAATAGAAAAGTCTGGACTTACCAGTCCCTTGTAGAACAACATGATACCACACTGATACCACACCTGGTCCTTGGCCAAAGACTCTCCCTGGCAGCATTCTTCTGATACCGCTGGGCTGACATCTTCTGGGAAACAGGAGGGCACATCTGTAAACTGCTGTGCTGATGTCATCTCTGGAAATGGAACCTTGGAACAGGAACAAAAAGGAAAACAGCTCGTCTGAAGTCATCTGATACCCAGACGATGAATCAGAATACAGCTGGGCTGGTGTCCTCTGGATCTGAAGTCATCTGGTGGGTCAGTCAATGGATTCTGGAAAGCCAGTACATTGCAGAACTGATGAATGTGGGGCACCTGAGTCCTGGACGTCCAGACTGGTGGAACAACATAGGTATGGCAATGGCTGGAGTGGCAGCACTGGCTACCACTGCTCTGCTTTCCATTTGGTAGGCATGTACACATTCACCGGAAGGTCTTTGCATTGTGGCCAATAGCACAACGGGTCAGGTGCTTGAATTATCACCCCATCTGGGCACTCATAATTCACACTGTGAAAAGTTTCATGTCCCTCTCCATCCATAATTCGAACAGTGTCAATAAACAGTGTCCTGCCTCTTTTCCACTGGCTGTATTTTTCTTGAAACATTCTGTTCTTGACGTACTTGTTTGCACCAGGATGCACATATTTCATTGCTTCTTCCCAAATCCAGGATTTCCTGATTTTTTCAATCTCCTCCCAGACTCTCTGAGGAAAGGTAGGAAAGGACATCTCATAGATTTCATTCGCTTTCCTACGAACCAGTCTTTCCTCTTTACTAGCTTTGGTCAACCTGAGACCTCTGGCCTGGCTTGGGGGTGGCCAGCCCTGGTTCTGACAGCTACCCATTCTTAATGACACAAAATATGTATCCCTGGCTCTTCTTGCACAGCCAGGGCAGTGGAATCACCACTTTCTTCCATGCGTTCCTCTGAGGCAAGAGCTTGAGGCTGGGTACCAGTTCCTTTTTCACAAGGCCACATAGGTTCCCCTCTTCTTCTTCTCTCACTGAGAATCTGTGCCCAGGAGTGAGCAGTCATCCTCACTCCTGAGACTGTCCACTCTTCGGCTGGGTGTGGAGGTTGAAACCTCCATTCAAAGGCCTCCTCATCTCGCTCTTCACCTATGAGACTTGGGCTAGGCCCCTTTCTCCAAGGGTCTACTGATGCTCTTCCTGAAATATCTCTCTGCAACTCAGCCTCTGAAACATCAGCACATTGTTCTGTCTGTAAATCTGCACCTCTTGCTTTGTGCCACACTCTGAGGGGCCCTCTCAACAGGCTCCGCCTGGTGCTATGTGCTGCCAACTGCAGATTCTTGAACATTTGTCCGTGTGGAAGCTGAACGTAATCTTGGTGCTTTAAACAAACCATATTTCTCTAGGCACCCAGAATAGTGAGGTACCATGAAGATGTCCTTCCAGCACTTAAGCACATCACACATACTCACACTGAATATCCAGGAATCGCCACATGAGGAGGCAGTCGTCCCTCATGGTAACATCTCTCAATGTCCCTTAACTTGTTAACTTCTACTGCTATCACAGTCCGGGCATGATCCGGTAGCGGACTGGTCCTGAAGCTTACAACTGTGGAGAAAACAAACAACGCTCACTGTTATTTCAAGTCCCACATCACTGAAAACTTTCTTTCTCTTTCAAAATGGCTTCTCTGCTGCTGTGTTTACATTACTACCCCCACCCTGTAATGGCGGCAGCAACACTCTACACATCAATATTCTGTAATTAGGTCAAGCCACTGCACATCCAATTTACACACTCTACTGATAACTTTGCTCAAACTGCACAAACTTGCACTGTTCTTTTTCCTAGCACATTTATATGATTTACCACAGACTTTTTGCTCACTGAAGCCATTGCTCTAGCTTACAGTCCCTTAAAGCCTCAGTATTTCATAGCACAGGATTGCCTGTATTTCTTGCTGCATATCTGATACAACTCACAGTCTCTCACATGGCCTTGAAAATTATACTGATGCTGAACCTATAATTATGCTCAGTTGATTGCTTAGAATTCTTGCTTTTGCTGGTAAAAGTTAACACAGTCCTTCTTTGCAAAGCGATTACACTGCTACACACAGATTCAGCCGGCTTTTGGTGAAATCACACAGTTTGAGCAATTATTTCTGTTGGTACTCACTGTTATCAGTAGCTGTTTTCTGTGATGGAAAAACGGCCTGCAGCCAGTCTTGAAGGCCTCTGGAAAGAAGCGGGTTGGCAGTCCTGCCGATCGTCCTTCTGAACACCACACTCACAGTCCAGTCGATCGAGATGCGGGTTGAGCCTGAATTTAAACAGAAAAGTCAGTTTTTAAACTTTTTACAGCGCACAGTCACTGCAATGCTCCTCCTGGTAAGCCAGTTCGCACCTCCACTCCCTCTCTCCTCTCGAATGCTGTATTGATCACTGTAGAGCTGGCTTGGGGGGCGGACTGATTGCAGTCTCACCAATCACTCGACGCCATGCAAACGAGCCTCTTTTCCTCTGTGCTCTTCTCTCACGGCGATCGTCGAGCAAGCAAATTTAAACTGCAAACCACATTTTTTTTAACTGAAGCTCCATGGCTGGAGCCCATTTCAACCTTTTTAATGGCCATTAAGCACAACAAGTCTCTCAGTTCACACAGAAAGCATTTCCAACATCTAGGGCACAATTTTCCTTTGCTACCCACAGTTTTCCACACTTTCTTTGTCACAAACATTTTTTAAAAGCTGGCAAATGCTGTAATTCGATGCAGGACAAGGGCATACACTCTCAGGCTTTATTGCTCCTTGGTAAACAGTTGGCATTTTAATGGTTGACTAATCATTCTCAGAGAGTCAGAATTAATGATATCTTGTCTGATTTGGGTAGTGTGACAAGTGGTTAATTACAGGGTCGGTCTTGGGACCAACATTGTTTAATCTCTTTATCAGTGATTTACAAACAGGGCCAAATAACTTCATGGTTAAATTTGCAGACGATACTAAATTGGGGGGCAAGGTTAATAATCAAGAAAATATTTCTGCATTAAAGAAGGATTTGGAAAAATTAACACTTTGGGCAAATGAAAATCATATGCAGTTTAATCAAGACAAATGTTTAGTAGTGCATTTCAGTGTAAATAATCCAAAAACGATATATTATATAAATGGACTACCACTTCACTCATCAAATTGTGAAAAAGATTTAGGGATATATGTTAATAATAAACTTACATCAAATGATCACTGTGTTAGAACTGCTTGCATGACCAACAGACTTTTGAGGCAAATAAACGCACTTTTGTTAATCGCACTGAACAATGCCTTATTCCATTGTATAGGGTATACATTAGACCATATCTAGACTATGGCCCCTTCTGGAATCCAAACCAAAAAAAGACATAGCAATTTTGAACAGGTTCAAAGGAGAGTAACTAGAATGATTCCAAGATTAACAAACTTGGATTATCAGAACAGATTAAAAGCTACTGGTCTCTTCTCTCTTCAAACTAGAAGATTAAGAGGTGATATACTTATGGTTTTTAATTTAATAAATTCACCAGATCCAATGGAAAAATGTGGTCTAACACTCTCCAAAAGGAGACATGTTCCGAGACTGCATAATAAACAGCTTGAAGTAAAACTTATAAAACCAGCAAAAGGGGAAACTTTTTTCCAATAAGAACATCCATTGTATGGAACACCTTGCCACAAGAATTGGTAGACTTAACTAGTGTCACTGTCTTTAAAACAAATTAGATGTTTGGTTGAGGATAATAGATAAATAATGTCCCACATAGTGTGGGAACAGTCTCGATGGGCTCTGGCCTTCTTCTGTTCTTTCATACCAAGTAAGTAATACCAAGTAATAGCAGCACATGGATAACAGCACACAGTGGCATTAGTTAAACATTGCTTCAGTTGTTTTGGGCAACCCACTGCCAGATAACCAAAATGATAGCCATTGTCCGAGCGACCTTTATTACATTTCTCCCTAAATTCCAAACCCAAATCCTCAGCGGTGCCTCCATTTTGTAACCCCTACCCAGGTATGCCATTTCCATCTTGACAGCACTATCTGGTGGGCTGGGTTCGGGGAGAAACATGTCACTTGGCACATTGGCTAGGTTTGGCTACTCTGCAACAGGGGCACCAAGTAACTCCGGACACAGGAAACAATAACTGTAATGTCCAGTACCAGAAGTGGATTCCTGATTCAGGATGGGGCCCTGAGCCACTGAAAGTGGTCTCTACCACTTCACTGTGCTCTTCTTGTGTTCCTCTTCAGGTGAGAACACACACCTATGAAAAAAAAATAGCTCTTTGACAGAACTTAGAGCTCTGAGGGCCTGCTTACAGCAGAGCACCTCCTTCATCTACTACAGACTGCAACAGACTCTTACTTCAAATTCCCCAACGTTGTACTCTAACCTCCAACTGCAGCATTCCAGTGTGGCTTATGCAGCTGCGACAGTTCTAAAATGATGTCATCCATCAGTCTCAGCTGAGACTGAGAACAGAGTGAGATAGTGTGAAATCCATTTAACTGGACTTTCACAAGCTGCCTTCTCTGCCTACCACTAGGTCTTACTGGGATTCTTGTAACCCCGTGTAACAGGGGGGTTACATTATGGTTGCCACTCAGCTTAAAGAGATTCTCCTTATCAGCCTTATTTATCCCATTCAAGTACTTGAAAATCCCAATCATGTCCCTTCTCTCTCTCTCCTGTCTTCCAGGGAGTAAATGTTCAGTGCCCTCAACCTCTCCTCATATGCCTTACCCTGCTGACCCGCTATCATCTTTGTAGCCCTCCTCTGGACCTTCTCCAGCAGGCTAATGTCCTTTTTGAAGTGTGGACAGTACTGAACTCCATACTCTAGATGCAGCCTTACCAGTGACCTGTACAAGGGCAGTATAACCTCCTCTCTCCTACTACTGATCCCCCTAGATATGCATCCCAGCATCTTGTTTGCCTTTGCTGCTGCTTTCTTCCACTGCGTGGAGTGCTTCAGGTCACTAGTGATCATCACTCCCAGGTCCTTCTCCTACTCTGATGCAGATATTCTGACTCCACCCAGGTAGTACTCTGTCCTGGGATTCTGGGCTCCAATATGCATAACATTGCATTTCTTGGAATTGAAACCAAGCTGCCAGACCCTGGACCATCTCTCCAGCTTTTTCAGATCTTCCTGTAGTTCCTCTATCCCTTCAGCTGTGTCCACTCTTCCACAGAGCTTGGTGTCATCCACAAAAAGGCACATTTTCCCCTTAATGCCATCCCCAATGTCACTGATAAAGACATTGAACAACACCGGCGATAGCACCGAACCCTGTGGGACCCCACTGGTTACCTCTCTGGTGCCAGATAACTCTCCCCCCACAAACACCCTCTGGGTTCTGTCCCTCAACCAGTTTTCCACCTATCTGGCCATCTTTTCCCCAACCTCAAGATCAAATAACTTCCTGATCAACCTTTTGTGGGGCACAGAATCAAAAGCCATGTTGAAATAAAGATAAAGGATGTCTACTGCTTGGCCCCTGTCTACTGTCTTAGTGACACAGCCAAAGAAGTCAATCAGATTCATTTGACATGATCTCCTCCCCATGAACCTATGCTGCCTCACATCCTGGAGACCATGCTCCTCTAGATATTCCACCAACCTTTCCTTTAGCATGATCTCCATGAGCTTTCTCACAATGGAGGTCAGACTGACTGGTCTGTAATTCCCAGGGTCATCCTTGGGACCACCTTTGAGGAGGGGCACTACATCTGCTGTTCTCCAGTCCTGCAGCACCACACCTGACTCTAGTGAACTATTAAATAGGTCTGTCAGTGGCCCTGACAGTTCTTCAGTCAGTTCCTTTAGTACCCTTGAATGTACTCTGTCCGGGCCTTGTGATTTGCCCACCTTCAATGCCAGCAGACCCTTCCTCACTCATAGAAACACAGAAATATAGAATTTGATGGCAGATAAGGACCACTTGGCCCACCTAGTCTGCCCATTTCCCTACCAAATGGATAAGCTGCAGATCCTAGTTAACCAAGCACCTACTTCCTCCTACCCCCACTAGAATTGCCTTATGTCTGTCCCATGCATTCTTGAATTCCCCACTGTTCTTGACTCCATGACCTCCCCAGGAAGGCTGTTCCATGCATCCACAACCCTCTCGTGAAAAAATACTTCCTAAAATTACCTCTGAGCTGCCCCTGCTCTATCTTCAAATTATGCCCCCTTGTTCTTGCATATCACTTTTTCTGAAATATACTACCCTCTTGGACTTTGTTGATTCCTTTGAGGTACTTGAACATTTCTATCATGTCCCCCCTCTCCCTCCTTTCCTTGAAGGTATACCTATTAAGCTCCTTTAGTCTCTCTTCGTATGTCTTCTGGTGCAGACCCTGCACCATTTTAGTTGCCCTCCTCTGGACAGCCTCCACTCTGTCTATGTCTTTGCAAAGATGAGGTCTCCAAAACTGCACGCAGTACTCCAGATGGGGTCTCACCAACTGTCTGTACAGAAGAATAACAACTTTCTGTTTTCTACTGTTGATACCTCTCCCTATGCATCCCAGTATCCTCCCAGCCCTCCTTACTGCCTTCTCACATTGCTTGACCATCTTTAAGTCATCTGATATAATTACTCCCAGGTCCCTTTCCATTTTTGTTGTTAGTATCTCACCCCCCGTTGTGTACTCTTCCCCCCTTTGTTTTTTTACCAGGTCCATTACCTTGCACTTCTTTGCGTTGAATCTGAGCTGCCATACATTTGACCATTCCTCCAACCTAGCCAGGTCCCTTCACATCCTTTCCACCCCACCCTGTGTATCAATCCTGTTGCAGATCTTTGTGTTGTCTGCAAAGAGACATGCTTTTTCTTCCAGGTGCTCTGCAGTGTCACTTAAAGACATTAAAGAGGACTGGCCCCAGTACTGAACCCTGCAGTACCTCGCTAGTTCTCTCCTTTCTTCACTGTGGACTCCGTTTACTATTACTCTTTGCGTCCTGTTGTCCAGCCAATTTTTTATCCAGGCTACCACCTATGGACCCACTCCAAGGCTGGTTAGCTTGTACATTAATCTTTTGTTGTGTGGGACTATGTCAAATGCCTTGCTAAAATCTAGGTAGGCCATGTCCACAGCCCCTCCCTGGTCTACTACTTTGGTCACCCACTCAAAGAAATCTATTCGATTTATCTGACATGACCTTCCCACTGTGAATCCACCCTGCCTTGGGTCCTGTTCCCCGCTGGCCTCTAGGTACTCAACAATTCTTTCCTTCAGAAATGATTCCAACATTTTCCCTACCACTGAGGTCAAACTAACTGGTCTGTAGTTTTCTGCCTCAGCCTTGCTCCCACACTCCCACTTTTGTGAAGTGGAATCACATCCACCCTCCTCCAGTCCTCAGGTACCACCCCATCCTCCAATGATTTGTTAAAGAGAGTAGTCAGTGGTGTCAGTAGTTCAACCCTTAGTTCTTTTAGAATTCTGGGGTGAATCCCATCAGGCCCCATTGCTTTGTCCACCTTCAGTTTCAATCTTTCTTCTGAGAATGGACTGGTATCGACTCCCCTATCCAGGGTGTTTCTCTTGTTTGGTTTAGGTACCTCCCCCTCCTCATCCATTGTGAATAATGAGCAGAAATATTCATTCATTATCCTTGCTTTTCCTCAGTTACCCTCTGCCCACATTCCCTCCCCTTTACTAAGCCTCAGTATACTTCCCTTGGTCTTTCTTTGCTCCCTAATGTATCTTTAAAAGGTTTTATCCCACTTCTTAACAGAGTTGGCTCTCTTTCCTCAGTTTGGGCCTTCACTATTCTGACTGCCTTCCCTGCCTCCTTCTGCTTTAACTGATAAAGTTCTCTGTCCTGCTCCTTCTGTGTTTCTCTATATTTACTGAATGCTATCCTTTTCTCCTTAACTTTCCCTGCACACCATTTTTGAGAACCATAGTGTTTTTTTTCCTTTGTTTTGTTTTGTTGATTCGCTTCACACAAAGGCTTGTTGCCTCTGTGATGGCTGTTTTGATTATTCCCCATTGTTTCTCCACCCCTCCTTCTTGACCTTTTGCTAGTGCTTTTCTGAGGCACTCTCTCATTTTCCCAAAGTCAGCCCTCCTAAAGTCCAATACTCTTGCTTTTGTATGGCTTGACTATGGCTGTGTTTATCATGAACCACACAGTTTGGTTATCGCTTGTTCCCAGATGGCTACCCACTTCTAAATCTGAGATCCGTTCTCTGTCCCCGTTTGAGAGTACTAGGTCTAAGATTTCTCCCTCCTGAGTGGGTTCCAATGCTAGCTGTCTGAGGCATGCCCATTGTAGGGCAACAAGAATGACCCTGCTCTTGGATATGCCTGCAGCAAAGGTGCTCCAGTTAACATCTGGTATATTCAGGTCCCACATCAACAATATCTCCCATTTTTTCTGCCATTCTAAGGATGCCTTCTATCATTTCCTTGTCCATTCCCTCACCCTGAGATGGGGGTCTGTACACAATCCCCATGCAGATTGTGGTGCCATTTTCTGTCTCCAGGGTGACCCATAGTGCCTCATCTTCTCCCTGTTTACTTTTTAGTTCAGTTGCTTTTAATCCCTTCCCTACATACAGAGCTACTCCTCCTCCTCTTTACCCCTCCCTGTCCCTCCTGTAGATTGCGTATCCTGGTATGTTGACAGCCCAGTCATGGTTCTCTGTATACCATGTTTCTGTGACTGCCACATATCCAGGCATCCTCTTCCATCAAGGCCCCTAGTTCAGGAGCTTGTTACACAGACTACTGGCATTGGTACTCATCACCCTCCATTTTTGATGGCCTTACCCTTTAGCCTCATCCCTGTCCTTACTGCCTTTATTTTTTACATTTTCCCTGTCCTGCTCCCTAATGACTTCTCCACCTTGGTGTTTACCTCACTAATTACCATGTTTTCTAGGGGGAGACTGGGTTTATCCTGCTCCTTTCACTGCATCCCCTTAGCTAGTTTAAATGCTTGCCAATGAAGCATTTAAACCTATCACCTAGGATCCTGGTCCCCTGGACAGGTGCAGACCATCGTGCCAGTATAGGCTTGTATCCTTCAGGTGGCTCCCCAGTCCCCTAGTGAAGCCAAAACCTGAGCTCCACCAGTTTTCCAACCATTCATTGAATCCCATGGTGCAGAGTACCCAAGCATCACCCTTGCTATAGACAGGCAGCACCTCCGAGAAGGTTACTGTACATGCTACTTGTCTAAGGCCCTCCCCAACTGTACAAACTCCTCCTGCACTGCTCTTGATCCCATTCCTAGCCAGGTCATTTGTCCCTAAGTGGACAATGACATCCAGCTTCCCTCCCTCATGCAGCTGCTCCCACAATCCTGAGGATTTGCTTCCTGTCCCTCAAGCCATGGCACCAGGTAGGCACCTACCTCCCTCTCCCACTTCTACTCCCCCAATGATTGAGACCCCCACCAGGAGTTGTTTCCTTCCCCTGTGAGGTCTCATGCCACCCTCCTGTGGGTCTCCCTTGTGGAGGTTCCCAGCATCCTCCTTAGTCTCCACTGCAGGTGCCTCCATGGAGGAACCACTCTTCACCAGAACAGCATATGAATTGTGGAGAGGTACAGCTGGAGGGATGCATTTCTGTTCCACAACTCTCTCCCTCCCTGAGCCCACCTTGGTCCAACTACTCCTCTTTCTTGGCAACCTCTGAGGTAGTGACAGTGGCTCTGGTGGTCCCTGGGTGAGGAAGGAGGTTTCACGAATCTGAGTTAGATCAGCCTGGAGACGGGTAACCTCCTTCCTCAGACCAAAGAGGTGCCTGCAAATAGGGCAGCACTGCAGCCTCCAGAATGTCTCCCGGAACACTGCCACCCCACAGCCATTGCACTGCACCACACCCATCATGTCTTATTTTGTGTCCCCTCTCCTGTTGCTTTGTATGCTTACTCTCCCCTCCCTGTATGTCTTTTTCCACCTACTTTCCTACTGGCTATGTGCCTTTACAACTCTCGCTCTTCCTGTTCTGGGACAGGAACTTCCTGTATTCTTCAACAGTCTCCTTCTTCCTTGCTTTGACTCAGACCTCCAGCAGCTGGGGGGGAGCTATTTTTTCCTTCAAGGTTGATGAAACTAATGTGTCTCAGTGATCCTTCCCTTTCTACTGCCAAACAGGAAATTCCTGTTGTAAGTCAAATCCAGTGGCTATAAAAGTAGAACTGGCTTAGGGTGGGAGGGAGGAGGGATAGGAGGGAGGGCAAGTTCTAAGAAAAGCTGTAGCTTTTAGTCAAGTGTCTCTTGCTCTGAAAGCAAGGTTCTTCTGCCAGAGGCTAGCAGTAGGAAGTTGTAATTGGAGACACCTGCTTTTGTACTGCTCAAGCCACACCCCCAATTTACTTTTCTCCTCTGCTCCTACACTTAGCAAACTAAGTTGATACGGTCCCCTTCCCTCACACAGAAACACACTGACTTTCGTCCTTTTTTTTTATATACCCTAAATGAGCCCCCCTGCTTCTAATAAAGTATCTGTTTGCTTAATCCCAACAGGCACTGACTCCTGCTAAGATAGAAGTGTTTTATCAGTAAGAAAAGCTATAGCTTTTAGTCAGGTGTCTCTTGCTATGAAAGCAAGATTCTTCTGCCAGAAGCTAGCAGCAGCACTCTATCCTCCTCTATTACTACATATGTGTTCTCCTCCCTCCTGCTCCTCTATTCCCTCCTGAAGGCACTGGTCTGTCCTTGTCCCTGGTGAAGATGGAACAGAAGTATTCATTTAGTATCTCTGCTTTTCCCCATTATCCTCCATCCACTCCACCCCTTTCTACGCCTAACAATCCTTCCTTCTTGTCCTTTCTCACTTATATAGCAAAGAAAGTTTTCTCCCCCTTCTTAACTCCTTCAGATATCTGAAGCTCCTTCTGTGCCTTTGCACACTGGACTTCCTTACTTGCTCACTGGCCAACCTTAGGTAATTTTCCTATCCACCTCTCTCTTGGTCTTCCTTAATTTTCTATAGGCCAACCTCTTTTCCCTTCCTGCCTGGGCAACCCCAGAACTGAACCAGCTGGTTTCTTTGGCTCTTGTGTTCTTACCCCTGAGCCTAATGCACTCATTTGTGGCAACCAGTATTCTTCCTTAATGATGGACCACCTTGGTCCACCCCATATCTGCTCTGATGCCTGCCAGATGGCTCTTAGCACTTTTCCCATTTTCCCTGAAGTCCACCCTCCTGAAATCCAAGGTTTTGTTCTTAGTCGAATGCTTCCCTGCCCATGTCCAACTGGAACCACACTGTGCAATGGTCACTTCCACCCAGTGGCTCTCTGACCATTATTTCCTGTACATGCTCCCCATTTGTGAGCACCAGATCAAGAATTGCCTCAGCTCTTGTTGGTTCAGTGATGTCCTGAGTCAGGAACCCACTCTGCAGTCCTTCCAGAATCACCTGACTCCTAGCATAAGTTGTGGAGGGTATGCTCCAGTCCACCTTAGGCAGGTTGAAATCCCCCACAATTACCACTTCTCCTTTCCCCACAGCTTCCAATATTTGTGAGCTCACCTCCCTGTCCCTCTCTTCATCCTGACTGGATGGTCTGTAAACCACCCCCAACCTCACCTTTCTCCCTCTATTGGACCTTAACAGAATCCATAATGCCTCCACCTTCCCTTCCTCTAACTCCTCCCTAGTGCACGTTATTCCCTCCCTGATATAAACTGCCACCCTTCTCCCTTCCTGACTACCCTGTCCCTCCTTTATAGTTTATATCCAGGATTGCAAGGTCCCAGTCATGGTGTGATATTGCCCAAGTCTCAGTTACTGCAGCTATATACACCCTCCTGTCTTCTAATAGTGCCTGCAGGTCATCCATCTTGTTTCCAAGACTCCACACATTCAGAGACACCTCCCTCCACCTAGAATCTGACCTTCCTTCTCTTCCCTCTATTCTTCTATTCACATTTATTCTCTGTGTGCATCCTCCACATACCCTTGTTTTGTGTTCCTCACCCCCTCCATCCTTTGCTAACTATGTTCTCATCCCTTCCACCACCTCGCTCCAGACCTCATCCATCACTGTGGGGGAGGTTCACTGACCTCCTCCTCTTGGAATCTGTAGGCCTTCATGCCTGCTGCCCCTCCTCAGTAGTTTAAATTAAGTGTAGTGGTTATGTATTCCCCAGTTTGTCCCTGAGTACTCTCAAACTCTTCCTACTGAGGTGTAGCCTGTCTGGTGAAAAGAGTGCTTTGTTTGACCAGGTCTCCTCTATGTCCTCAATACAGATAAACATCTCCCTGCTCCATTTCCTCAGCCAGTCATTAAAATCCTCTATTGTTTTTTTCCTGGCTGTGCTGGCCCTTGATACTGGTATCACCTCTGAGAAGACCAGCAAACTTCCGTCCATCCTTCCTTTATTTATTTATTTATTTATTTATTCATGTCGCTGATAACCAGGTGGGTGCACTGATCCAAAGGACCATTTTCAGGCATGACCCGAGCCACAGCATGGCACATTAAGCAATACAGGTGTCGAGAACAACAGTAATAGCAGGCCTCAACATGAGGTGCAGGAAATTACAGAACATGGGGTAGTGAAAGAAAGTGCAATTACATAAGAATACAAGGTGTCAAAGAAGGCCAGCATACAGATCAAAAATACATAGTCACAGGCCAGGAAACAGATTGAAATATAAGTCAGATCTTCCCTAACTCCTGAACCTACTTTGCACTACCTCAACCTCCTCCCCAGCTAGGTCATTGGTTTCCAAATGAAGAAGTAAATTACATTTTCCTTCAAACTCCCTTACTATTTCCCTTATTCTTGGGCCCACCTTCCTGCTGTCATACCTGGCATACAAACTGCCCTCCTGCTTGCATTTGTTCCCTTCCTTCCTCAGTGAATACCCCTAATTATGAAGTCCCCTATGATTGCCACCCTTCCATTCCCTGCACCCATGTCTCCCCATCCTTCCTTTCTTTCTTACCTTTGGTACTAGCTGCTTCCCCACCTAACTGCTCCCTCTGCACCTTGGTGAACCTATCTCCACATCCACAATTTATCCCCGTAACTGTTTTTCCATCTCCCAATCTGCCCCTCCCTTCTGACTATCTGTATCTGCCTTCAGTTTTCTTCTTTCCTCTTCCTTTCCTTTCTCTCCTCCCCCATCCTCCACTCCATTTTGCCTGCCTCCTCTCCTGCCCACAGTGATTAGTTCCTCTCCTCCACTGTACTCCTACTCTCAGCCCTGGCTCAATCTGACCTCCTAGCTCACCTCCTGCTGCCCCTCCCACCTTCCAGACAGTGGTTCAAATCTTTAGAATTTCCCACCCTGATGATACTCTTACATTCCCACCCCTTCCCTTACCACTTGCCATTCTTCCACCCTGGGCTCCTAGTCCTGAGGAAGAGATACTCCTATACTGGGTGCTCTTCCCACTCATCCCTGCCTGATGCCCTCACCCTGGGCATCACCCCTCTGCCATTCCCTCCACTGCTCTGCTCCTCCGGCTTCCCACACCATCCTCCCCAGCTCCCATCTGAGCAGTCTTATTTCAGCCCTTAGTTGCTCAAGGCTCTTATACACAGGGCATCCCCTTTCCTCCACATCACCCCCAGAAAGACTGCTGCCCCACAGCTTTTGCAGTTTACCTCTCTCCTGCTTCCCATACATGTACCTAGTCCCCCACATCCTCCTAGGCTAGCTTCTCCTAGCCTCTAGTTATACATAACTATAAAACAACTATAAAATTCAAAATATATAAATTTCTATCTCACTTTACCATCAAAATGTAACAACAATCTCAATAATCTAGGTAAGCATAATATCAACAGGGTGAGTGGTATTGTGCTATACTGGACTGCCCAGGGGCGTAATGAGGCCTGACGCATAGGTGGAGGGCCTTATAGTCCCTGGAAGATCCGGTATAGCACAATACCACCCACCCTGGAGGGTATTATTATGAAATGTAGCACTGTTAAAAAAAAAATTGTTCATAAAAAGGAGTTTAAAATAAGTTTTGTTATAAAATAGTTCCTCCCTGCCTTAGAATGTTGTGGTTTTTTCATTTTAAACTGTGGAGTTTTGACATTTTGGAGGCTGTGCAGTTTCACCCAGCAAACCCCTTCCCCTTCCTCATGCAGCACTTTTCTTTCTGATTGTTTCTATTTTCTTAAGTTTCTGTTAGCAAGAAGGAGCAATAGCAGGCAGGGGACTGAGCAAGCAGATAAGCCCCGCACTATGTAGAAGCACTGTCACAACTTGACTGCTCTTTATTTTTGTTCCCTTTTAATATCTTTTTTTTTAGCTTTGTGTAACCCCTAGGTGGTGCTATCCCAAGGGCTACTACCCCTGCCTGCTTAACTATTAACAGGTTGAGGGGCTTAAGTTCAATGGTGGGTGCCTCCACCCAGAGGTCAGGGTTTGCAGTAGTTAAACTAACTTGGTAACAGCCCTCTGGGACACTGTGATCCCCCTTTCTTCCCACTAGTGGCCCACCCAATACATTAGGAATATCTTCACAATGTACACTTACCCTCAGGACTGGATCTGTCAACTGGACTCTGGGGAACCCCTGTAAAACAAGAAGATACAGTGCAAAAACCACAGTACAATACTTTAACATAAATGAATACCTCAGTCAGTGTAACTTTGCTGAAACCAATAGATCTGATTTATTTAAGGAGCTGTAACAAGGAAGGGGGAGATCAGGTTAATTAGGTTAAACACATTAATAATCACAATAATGTGTGCGTATTCAGAGTCCCAAATTGTCACTTTCACTGTGTACACAGGATGGGGGGGGGGCTAGCCAGGATCGGTGCAGCTGGTTGGGGCCCTGTGATGGAAAAAACACTTGCATAATACCCAATTGTAATCTGGAGCCGGGGGGCTCAGTTCATGAAGAAATGAAAAAGCAACAATTAGATGACACACTTGCAATTCGATAAACAGGTGGCAGGGAGTTACCCTGCTTTGTACTCACAAACTCAATGCTGAAAACTAGATAGAAGGCAGATTGTCCTGGATTGTCAGGAGGAGCAGACCATGTGGACAAGGTCCTTGTGACTGAACCCCACTGCAGTTTATAGCAAATGGAGGTAGTCCGGATTAAGCTGGGGTTTACTTCCAGCTTCATGCACTCAGTTCACCATACAGGGGGATTTGAAACGCAATTCCCCACAAGCACTACACACATTTATACGTAAAAGGAAAGTACTATACCAGTCAGGCTGCTTCTCGATCCCAATCACAATTACTGCACAATACCCGGGAGAACACACAGCAGATTCTGTTCCTGACAGACCGAGCACGATTCAGCAATTTTTCCAGTCTTCTACAGGGTGAGCCTGGTTTCTACTCTTCAGATCTCGTTGATTCTATTCACAGGTCAGCTTCAGTCTGAACAGGCGCTTGCACAGGCTGCAGACCGAAACTCAGGGCCTTACACGTGCTTACCATGCTAAACTATACACCACAGAAGCACATAGCCTTCTTCTCTTCACTGTCTCAACTCATCTGATCTTTCCAGTAGACAGAGCTGGTATTTCCTTTGAGTTCCTCCCAGTTCAGTTGGCTGGTTTGGCTGTCACTCACAATCAGACTCCCCCTGTTGGTGCAAAAAAGCGCAGAAGTCCAAACTACAATTCCCAGAGGCATCTGCCATACAGTCCCATTGTGGCTGGCTCCAGAGGAGAGTCCAAGTTCTGATTCGCCCAGAGCAGGCTCCATTTTAAAGGATCCCCACAATGATTGGTCCAATTCGGCAGTTCAAAACCAACATGAGGGAGCTACTCTGCACTGCCCTTGCTACAAGAAAGCAGGTTAAAACAAAGTGCATTTTCATTATTGCTCTAACAGGATACAAGCAAACAATTACATCTTTGAAGAGTGCTCCCTCTGCCCACTTAGCGACGGCAGAAACGGAGCAATTTGGCAGTAGCTCGAGCGGGACTCGAGCAGGGAAACACACAGACCCCCATCCAAATTAATTATGTCTGCAAGCAGACAGCTCTTAAAGAGACAGTACCAGAGGCTCTAAAAGCACTCATAGATAAATGGCTTAGATGCCAAACACCATCCAGGCTTGGAGCATTCAAGCAAGCTCCTGGAAGACTTTTGGGAACCCCCATTTGCAAGGGGTTACATTTGCTTTAGTTTTTTTGTTAAGTTGTATGCCTACCAGCACAATGAAAGCAGAGAGGACAAGTGAGGGAGCCAGTGATGGAGTGGCGGGCTGACTATTTCAAAGCCATGGCACAGACCAAGAAGTGAAGATCAAAAGCAAGTGGAGGAATGAGTGAAACAACCCGCAAGGACTACAAGGCAAAACAAACAATCAATGTGGTAAAGACGGCTCTTTTACAATTAAAGTTATTGAGAGAGGGAGGAGCAAGAGGGTGGGAGGTGCAGAAGACTAATGGCCAAGTGGGAGCCATAGCGCTTCTGTAACGGTACTTTCCCGAGTTTGTCTTCATGGAGATGAAGACGTGCTGTCCTAATTCATTGGCCAGTGTTTTGGGGGATGCTTTATTTCTGAAATAGACCAGGTGGCAGACGAGAAGAACTAGAGCTTTTGGGTTGGAGTATGACACTCCGTGGTTGCCGTAGTATGTTGCTATAGAGAAATGGAAGGTCGGGGCCTGTATTCATGGATGTCAAGGATGGTAGCAGAAAAAAAAACTGACTATGACTGTCAAAAGCAGGTAGCTTTCTTCTATTTATTTTTGGGTTCGGTGTGCAGTGGGGACCTGAGGTGTGATCAATCAGAACAATCAGCCCAAGGATCAGCGGCAGCAGTTTCAAGTGTGGCGTTAGCAAAGAGAGAAAGAAAACAGTGAAAAGAGCAGGAAACAGATTTTCTCTGTCTTTATGTAGTTTTGCCTGGCAGGGGGAGAGACTCGCAGGGCTACACTTAAACTGTTTGAGTAAGCAGGAGAACGGGTTGAGGATCAGTGGTGGAGTCCCTTAACTTCCGCTTCTGAGACATGGAGACGCATTACCGGCTTGTCATAATTCGTACATTGGCCTGCTTTTGAAGGACTGGGAGCCGCAATTTGATCTGGCAGATCAGCTCATTTTGTTAGGGATGTATATGTATTGTTATTACATACAGGCAGTTTTTTGTTACCATTTTTTTTCTTCCCTTTTATTTAACTAAACTGAGGCATGGGGGTGGGGGCAGCCACCAAGTCGCCGCCAAACAAGAGCAAAAAAAATGGAGGCTAGTCACTTTGAAAATTCGAGGTTCCCATTGATAAGTGAAGTAATGGGGTACCCGAATTGGCACTTCTTTTACGCCGGGTATCTATTGAAAAATAAATGCATGCTGATCGTGGCTTTCAGCCAATCAGCATGCTTTATTTTTCAAGCCCATTTTCTAAAACTCAATAGTCTGCTACTTCCAGTGTTCTATCAAAACTAGAACACTATGCCAAGGAAGCTGCTTCTTAGCAACCACCTGATTCTAGCTCAAAAAAAATATTTTTAATAAATGCCTTTTAAATCATCAGCCCAGAAATCCCATGAAACAGTGATAAAGTCACAGTACCACCTAAACAACATGCCACCACCCAGCAACAAGCCAGCTAATCCTGGTGACAAGGACAACCCCAAAAAAATCTCAAACTGCCTATCTACTGTATATAAACAAAATGAAACCTACACAAGATATGATTTACCACAGAACAAACATGCTGACTATACTGTTCCCAGCTAACATGAAACACACACTTCTCACACCTTTCTGTAGGCAACAATACGTTCCTTCTCAGTCCACAAACTGTACACAAAAAATATTTAAAAACCAGAAATAAATATAGAAAATTTGACTTAGCTATGGGAGCTCCACATAGACACAGACACTTTGCTGCCAGCATTCTAGCATTGATGCCACAGGACCCAGATTAAGGACTGCAATGCCCATCTAGTCTGCCCATTTTTCTACCTTATGAATGTGCCATAGGCCTTTACTCTGTCAATGGCCTATCTATTCATACCATCTGTATTGCTCTCTTATGCCTCATCCCATGCCTGTTTGAAGTCTCTGCACTGTATTCATATCCACCACTTCCTGAGGTACGCCTGCTCCATGCATCCACCACCTCTTTCTGAAAAAGAACCTCCTCACATTACCCTTAATCGGCCTCCTCTAATCTCATGCTGTGTCTTTTGTCTTGCTATTTTTCTTATATTGAAACATGTTAGAGTCTATCACCTTGTTAATGTCCTTAAGATGTTTGAATGTTTCGATCATATCACCTCTCTCCCTCCTTTGTTCTAAGGCATACATATTGAGCTCCATTAATCTGTCCTCATGTGTTTTCTGATGCAATCCCTGCACCATTTTGGTTGCCCTTCTCTGGACTGCCTCCATTTTGTTAATGTCCTTGTGCAGGTGCAGCCACCAGTACTGCACGCAGTACTCCAGATGGGGCCTAACCAATGTCTTGTAAAGAGGGGATTATTACCTCCCTCTTATGACTTGTGATACCCCTACTTATACATCCCAACATCCCCCTAGCCTTACCTACCGCTTTAGTGGTCTGCTTGGATGATTTCAGATCATCTGTGATGATGATGCCCAAGTCTCTTTCTTCCTTTGTGATTGCCAGCAACTCCCCTCCTAACTTATAGGTGGCTTCAGGGTTTCTCTTCCCTATGTGCATGATTTTGCACTTCTTTGTGTTAAACCCCAGTTGCCACTCTTCTGACTATTTTGCCAGTTTATCCAGATCTCTTCTCATTCTGACCACCCCATCTGGATCATCTACTCTGTTGCAGATCTTGGTGTCATCTGCAAACAGACAAACGTTACCCTCCAGTCCATTTGCAATGTCACTGATGAAGATATTGACGAGGACTGGCCACAGGACTGATCCCTGAGGTACCCCACTTGTGACTTGCATCTCTTCTGACTGTATACCATTTACCACCACTCTCTCTGTGTTCCGCCTGCCAACCAGTTTGCCACCCAGTTGAGCAACTTCTGACCCACCCCGAGCTTACTCAGCTTATTAATCAATCTTCTATGTGGAACAGTATCGAAACCTTCACTGAAGTCAAGGTAGATGACATCACTTGCACCCCCTTGGTCCACCACTCTGGTTACCCAGTAAATAGAAATCTATGAGATTAGTTTGACTGGACCTTCCTGTTGTAAACCCATGCTGTCTTGGATCCTGTGCTCCTAAGGTTTCCAAGTGTTGTACTATCCTTTCCTTAAGGAGTGCCTCCATAATCTTGCCCATTACTGAGGTAAGACTGACTGGTCTGCAGTTTCTTGCCTCCTCCCTGCTACCACTCTTGTGGAGCGGGATCACATAAGCCCTCCTCCAGTCTTCTGGGACCTCTCCTATGCTCAGAGACTCACTAAACAGTTCTGATAATGGCTCTGCTAATTCCACCCTTAGCTCCTTTAGTACCCTGGGATGTATGCCATCCAGTCCCATTGCCTTGTCCACACTGAGCTTAGTGAGCTCTTGTAGGACCCTTTCTTTGTGAAGGGAGTAGTGCTCCCCTCCCCCGTGTCCATGGTGTTGAGCTGTGGGCCCTGCCCTACCTCTCATCAGGAAATACTACAGAAGTATCTATTTAGGATAGATGCTTTCCTTGGTCCTCCTCCACACATCCCCTTATCCCCTTTGATCTTAGCAATGCCCTCTGGACTTTCTCCTTTCACTAATGTATCTAAAGAAGGTCTTGTCCCTTCTTTTATTGTTCATGCTAGTGTTTCCTTAGTTTGGGCCTTTGCCTGCCTTACTGCCCTTCCTGCTTCCCTTAGGGAAGTTTGGTATGCCTTTCTATCTCCGTCCCGCTGCATTCCGTTATATTTCCTGAAGACCAGCCTTTTGGCTCTGACCTTTTCTGCTACTGTTTGAGAACCAAAGTGGTTTACTCCTTCTTTTGCTCTTGCTTTTTTCTCTAACACAATTGGCTGTTGCTTCAAGTATTGTATACTTAATGCTTTACACCTTTGCCTGTACCCCCTTGCCTGTATTACTTCTTGCCAGGGCTAGCTTAACTCTGTTGGCCATCTTATCAAAGTCAGCTCCTCTGAAGTCCCATATGTTTGCCTTGGAATGGGATGATTTAGTTCTAGTGGCCAAATTGAACCATACCATGTGATGGTCACTGGCCCCAGGTGACCTTCTACAGTACCTGGAGATATGAGATCCTTCCCATTAGTCAGTACTAGATCTAGGATAGCCCTGTCTCTGTGGGTTGTTGTACCAGTTGTTTGAGGCCCTCCTCCTGCAGGGAATCCACTATGTGTCTCATTCTGGTGGATGTTCCTGCTGGTATTGACCTATCTGTATCTGGCATGTTGAAGTCTCCCATTATCAGAACATCCCCTTTAGCTGTCATGTTTTGTATATCTTCTAACAGTAATGTGTCTGTGTCCCCTCCCCCTCCCGGGTCTGGAGGCCTGTTGACAACCCCAATTCATATGGCTGTCCCGTTCCTGTTTCCAGAGTGTCCTGTTCTTCTGGCTCCTTATGTATTCTGAATTTCTGTAGCTTTGATATTTTCTTGACATAAAGGGCTCCCCCTTTTGCACCTCAGTCTCTTTTGAACAGTACATAGCCAGGTACTGAAGTACTGAAGTCTCCCAAGTGTGGTTACTGGTGAACCATGTCTCACTAATAGCTACTATGTCCAGTTTAACCTCTGTCATTGTTGTCTGCAGGTTTGGGATCTTGTTTCCCAGACTGCGGGTATTTGTGTACATAATTTTCCATTGGCCAGATTTCAGTACGTTGGTTGTTGGGTGAGGTCTGGCGTTTTCCCTGCATGTTGTATGGGGAGCCGGACCTTTTTCCTTACCTGAAGATTCATATGAACTACAAACATGCTGATCTTCTGCTTCATCACTAGCTGAGGGGTAGGGTGTTATTCCATTCGATGTATCGGATGCTGCACCCTCTCCCATTGGCTAGTTTAAATATTCTACAAAGACATCAAACTTCTGCCCCGATGCACTGATTTCCTCCTTAGTCAGATGCAGTCCATCAAATTTAATGAACTTTCGTTCCCAAACTGTTGCCAGTTACCTACAATGCTGTGTCCTTTTCCTGGCACCAGCCCTTGAGCCACATGTTTAGCTCCCCTATCTCCCCTTCTCTGACCTTCCGTCCATCTGCCCCCCTCTCCCAGACTGGCAGGATCTCAGAGAAGGCGATGCTGGATAAAATGGATGACCGTTTGTCTCCCAGCCTGGTCAGGTGTTCCTTGGTCTCCACAACTGACCAGCTGGTGAGATCATTAGTCCCTATGTGTACCAGAACACTGATGTTTTCTCCTGCTTCCTGCACAATTTTAGCAATGCGGTCAGTGTCTCTCCACACTGATGTTCCTGGGAGACATCTGACCATTGCCCCTGGCTGGAAGTAGGTATCAACTCCTCGAATTATGGAGTCTCCTATAATCAGAAATGTTTCAGATTTCCTTCTTGCTTTTTTTTGTGGTTTTGGTCCCTGTTTTGGGAGAGTTTTGTAGCGCTAGCTCCTGTGCAGCAGTGTCCTGCTCTGCAGCATCCTCTACCCCTTTGTTTGATTTTGAAGATAGAGGAAGACACCTGTTTGCAGTTTTTTTATGGTTTGTGGAGGTGATACGTTGGAGAGCATTGAGTGATGGGGCACCCGATTTGCTCCTCTTAATCACCTGCCAACCTCCCAGACCAACTATCCTCTGCGGTCGAGGTGCTTCAATTGGATGTTGGGGAAATGGCAGTTGGTTCTTATAATATGTATCCTCCTGAATATGTGATTTGAGGCATGCAGTCTCTGCCCATGCTGCCTGGTGCTGAGCCCTTAGAACTCCAATGGTCCAGCATGTAGGACAGCATCCTAAATCCTGTATAACTGCCTTTTTAAAAGTGTCCCTGTGAGTGCATGCAGTTAATAATATCCATTCCAGTTGAGCTGTCAAGTTTATAGCCTGCTCAGAGTAATTAGAAGGAGATACATAGATACATAGACTGTGTCAGCAGATAAGGGCATATGGCCCACCCAGTCTGCCCATTTGAGCTTGTAAGTTCAGTTTATGTTTACCTAGAAGTCTGTTGCCCCTTAACCCTGACCTCCAGAATTCCTTAATGTCTATCCCATGCATTCTTAAATCCCGTGATTGTTTCAGCCCCCACCAGTTCCTCTGGCAGGGTGTTCCACTTGTCCACCACCCGTTCTGTGAAGAAATTCTTCCTCATGTTTCCTCTGAATCGTCCTCCCTCCAATTTCATCCCATGCCCTCTAGTCCTGGAACATCTTTTTCACTTAAAAATAGTGTATTCCTGCACCCTGTTCCTCCCTGTAAGATACATGTATGTCTCTATCATATCCCCTCTCTCCTTCCTCTCCTCTCCTCCAGGGAGTACATGTTCAGTTCCTTCAACCTGTCTTCATAGGACTTGTGATGCAATCATGCACCATCGTTGTTGCCCTCCTCTGAACCTTCTCTACCCTGTCTATGTCCTTATATTGTATGGTCTCCAGAACTGTACACTGTACTCCAGGTGGGGGCCTAGTGTCATGTATAGCGGAATTATGACCTCCTTTTCCTGCTGGTGATGCCCTGCCTATACATCCCAGCATCCTATTTGCTTTACCTGCTGCCTTGTCACACTGTTTCCTACCTTGAGGTCATCAGAGATGATAACCCCAAGATCCCTTTCCTGCTTGGTGCATGCTATATCCTCACCCCCAACTGATATATTGTGCCAGGGTTTTGTGCCCCATATGCATTATCTTGCACTTCTTTGCATTGAATTTCAACTGCCAAACCCTGACCATTCTTCAAATTTCTGCAGGTCCCTCTCATTCTGTCTACACCTCTGGTGTGTCTACTCTGTTACAGAGCTTTGTGTCATCAGCGAACAGTGAAATTCTGCCTTCTAGGTCCTGCGCAATGTCACTGATGAAGATGTTGAATAGGACCGTCCCAGCACTGATTCCTGTGGTACCCCACTGGTCACTCTTCCTCTGTGGAGTGACAGCCATTTACCACCACCCTCTGTGTCCTGCCACCCAGCCAGTTACCTACCCACCACACTACTGTCCTGCCCACACCCATATTCCCAGTTTGTGTAATAGTCTTTTATGTGGCACAGTGTCAAAGGCCTTGCTGAAGTCCAGATAGGCCATGTCCACTGCCCTCCCTGATCCACCTCCCTAGTCACCCAGTCAAAAATTCAACGAGGTTGGTCTGACATGACCTCCCCCTGATGAAACCATGCTGCCTTGGGTCCTGTAGTCCATTGACAACCAGATGTTTCACCAATCTCTCCTTCAGTAGTGCTTCCATGAGCTTCCCCACTACCGAGGTGAGGCTGACTGGTCTGTAGTTCCCTGCTTCCTCTTTGTTCCCACTTTTGTATAAGAGGACTACATCTGCTGTCCTCCAGTCTTTGGGTACCTCCCCTGTTTCCAGTGATCGGCTTAACAGGATAGCCAGAGGTTCAGCCACCACCTCTCTTAGTTCTTTAAGGACCCTGGGGTGCACCCATCTGGCCCCATTGCTTTATCAACTCTTATTACTTCCAGTTCCTTCAGGACCCTTTCTGCATTATAAAGGGACTTGTGTCCATTTCTGCACCATTCTCACCCCTTGTGCTCCCTGAGACCCATTACCTCCTCTTCCTCAGTAAAGACTGAGCAGAAATACCTGTTCAATATGTCAGCTTTACTGTTGTCATCCTCCACGCCGCAAAAGTAAAAGTTTGATTTTTTTTATATATATATAACTTGTTATAACAAGTTAAATTACCTGTGTCCCTATAAGTGAGGTCACTGTGCAGATACCTCTTGATCCTCCCCTTCCTGCTTTACTACAAGAAATGTCACGACTATACTGCACTATAAAAGGATTGTAGCACGGGGTGGTTGGGGATGGGGGTGGGTGGCTGAGCCCTTCCCCTACTGAAAAGGAAAAACCATGGATGAAAGAAACAAGGAGGTAAGAGCAGAAACAATCAACCAACAACACATGCAGTAACCCTGAAAGCTAAGCCTAATCATAGATAAAACTGTAAACCCCAAAAGCACCACCTGTAATAATTTCACAGAAGATATACCTTGCAAAAAACAACTTGAATCAGAGAAGATTACAGCAGTAATCTGTAAGCACAAAACAGTAAAAATCTGTAGGCACACCCTGTAATGATGCAGCAGAAAGTATACCCTGCAACAGCAATTTGAATCGGAGAAGATTACAGCAGTAAAATGTAAGCAAAAAACAGTATTAAACCTTGTGAGCACAAAAGAAAATAGTAACACACAGTAAATCTGCCTAGCAAAAAGAAGCCTTAATCTTTTTCCTTGTTCTGATAATGTTGTTCCTTGCTCTGTCCTTACAAGCAAACCTAGAAGACAAGAGCTCAGGTGAAGCTAGGTGCCTTTGCCAGAAAACCTAGTTAAGTTCAACATTACGAGAGCAAAGGAGAAGCAGGAAGATGATTTGAGTGATCCACGTTCTGGTTGATATTGTAAGCACCTTGTTTTGCTGCGCCTGCTCACAGCACTTGATCTCATCATGTCTCTCATCGGGGAATAGATGGGAGTAAGAAAATACATAAACGTGATGACCATCAAGGAAACTCTAAGGCTCCTAAGCAATCTATCTCCCTACACAAGTACTGGGCATGATGGCTTGGAACCCAAACTTCTTCAGCTTGGGACCCCCTTCTTGCCATACTAGTCATGCGTATGTTTAATATATCCTTTGTCTCTGGCACTGTTCTTGATATCTGCAAAACAGGCTGAGTAGTCCCAGTTCCCAAACATGGTGACATCAAATGTCTTGAAACTGTTACCCTTTTGTAATATTCACTGCTTTCAGCAAACTACTTGAGAGAATAAATTGAATAAAAGGGATCTATAAACAAGGAGTGTTACAATGACCTGTGTTGAATAACAAAATTTGAAATTGAGCTGTTTCTGAAGTAAATTAGTTTAACCAATAAATATTTGTTAGAAGAGAATTTTTACTTCGAATGTCACCCTTTATTCCCTCATGTCTGTCCATATTCTCTTTCCTTCCCCTTTGCCTTCCCCCACTGAGACCTGGAGTCCTGTAGTCAGCTTTACTATATGCTGTAGTTTCAGATATACCGTATAAATGCTTTTAAATGGACTTCTTTCTAACATTTGTTTTTTATTTATGTTTTGCAGACAGGAGTATGGATTGAAATGGAGCATCAGGGTTTAAAAATGAATTATTTCCTGATGATTTTACCCCCCCTAGTCTAGCGCACTTAAGGACAGAAAGAAAAAAAAATTAATTTCAATTGTATGGTGTCAGTATGACTTAGTTGGTAGCACATCTGCCTGTGGGCCAGAAGGTAATAGATTCTTGTCTCATGCTGGGACTGGGTCATACTATGCCTAAAAAGATAAAAAAAACTGGCACCCTAGTGCAGCAGTAAGCGGGTGCTGTACTATGTTCCATCTACCCATCTCTGTTGAGTGTTCAGGTGGAAGTAAAAGAACCCATGCATTTTTTTGCAACAGCAGGGGCCTTTTCCCGGTGTTCTGGCCAACATTCCCCTTCTCATACAACCAGTTCATGCAGTTGTCCAAGGCTGTGTGTGGATGTTGATATATGAAATGGCTGCCACTGCATGTTCATTCACTTCATTACCAGTCTAGCACTGCGGAATACAGTGTATATGAAAAGCACTATATAAATGCTGATTCTTTTTCTATGTCTTTGGGTCTGTCTGTGTATTTAAAAAATGTTTTGACACTTAGAAGTCTCCAGGGACCAGTAGCAAGATGACACTTTGGGTTGCTAAGCAACAGCGCATCATGATCTCTCTTCTGAATATAAAAGCAAGCAAGCAAATGGAACAGCACAACTCTGAAGGTGCACAATGTGTGAAATGTCTGGTGGGACTTGTGAATGCCAGGTCGATGCCCTGTGGGCTTTATATGCTGGACTTCTAAGAGCTGCTATAAGCCTTTTATACTGCTAGTTTTGTACCAAGTTTGTATGGCACTTAAATAAAAGAAACTGTTTTGCACTGAGAACTCAAAGACGCGCGTGTCCTTCTGTTAGCCCACTTTCAGCTATGAAGTGGCCGTCTCCTGTCCCTATGAAGGGAGGTGAGTGCTGTTCTTTTCTGTCTCCTAATTACTTGAGAGAGTTGCTCAAATCAGCTTTCTGACTATATATGCACATGCAATTTAACTAGGCCTGAGCAACAGTACTTTCATAAAGGCCATCGACTGCTTTCCTACTAAACTTTCAGCAGAGATCAAATTCGCTATGCACAATGGTATGCAAACTGGTAGAGTCTTTGTGACTTATCAAAATAATTTGATCTGGTCCATCATAATCTTCTCTGCTCTTTAATTCTATCACAGCATGCAGTTGCTTGGTTTGCTTAATATCTTTACAACAGGTAGCAAGTTGAAAAGTTTGACAGGTCCTTTTCTGATATTACTTCTACTCAAACTTGAGAATCCAAGAAGGCCCTATATTAGGGCCTGTACTTTTTTCTTGTCCATTAATAATCTCCAGTGAACCATGACTCTTGTAATCTTACATTATTTGCAGATGACACAAAGCTTTTGTAAGAGTAACACACAGCTCACCAGTCTTACTCTTCAACAACAATTCTCTTTACTGAGACACCATCAAATGAATATCAGCAGTCACACGAAAGCCCCCTGAGCAACTAATAACTACTACCACAGGGTGGCAGTGTAGCACATACATAAACTTACCATTACAGCTTCCCTATTTAGTAATAAACTTATCCCCCATGTCAGTGAACCAAAACTTGCAACATTTATAATGGTTGGGTCAGTTATAGCCGAGTCTATCAATATACATTTTAAAGTCCTATCAGTCTCTGAACCTAGTAGGTACGTGACAACATGGCCCGAGTGAGCTGTAAGGAGGAACATCTTGTTGGCAAACCAGCACTTTGTTATGCTGGAACTGAAGTAACAGATTCCATAGTTACCAGAATACTGGTTTCAGTCTAACAAAGCTTCACTGGTATCTTCCAAGGAACTGGGAACAAGCTGCAGCTTTGATTCCTTCTGTGACATCGGCTTCCAGAGTCAATGATATATGATCTTGAGTAGCACACTTTTTATATCGTGTTGCAAGTGCACAAGCAACATGTTGTGGTAGTAGGAGAAATGCAGAGGTGTGTCAGTGTTAGCGAATGCAGGGTGTGCTTTAGAAGGTGCGTCCCTCATTCTCCAATTAGCCAGCATGCTAACGCTGACACAAGTTTATGCAAAGTGCCACCAACTTGAAAGAAATGTGCTGCAGCAAATCAGAGACAAGCTCGTCATGCAGCGGCACAGATGACACACCTCTTTTACATGCCTTTGTTGGTGAAATATTTCAGTGAACATGGTGGTGACTGCCGCTGTCTGCCACACAATCCCCAGAAAGACGGCTTCAGGGGTGCCCAATCCTCCTGTCAGCATACCCCCTCTGTCATAGTATACTGCGATGACCCCATTATGGTCCTTTCTTTTCCTCCAAGTCCACTGCAGCAGTGTTCTCACTTAATCTGTTTGTCTTTCTCTTTCTCTCTCTGTTGTTCCCGCTTGTTCAGGAAGGCCACCTGAATGAGGTTCTCACTATCCCTTTACCTCCAGCAGCCATACCAGAACCATTGCTAGTATGCCCCCCCCCAAAGGAATCTAGTAGAAATTCCTGTTGAAACCCAAATGAGCAAATGTACAAGAGCACATTGCTTGTGTTTATATATGCCCTTCCCATGTCTAGGGGAGGAGAAATTAAGAAAGACTGAGGAGAGGCCACTGTGAGGTATTTAAAATCCATTGGGGCAGTCTTGAAGCTGCTAAACAAAAATACCCTGCTTACTTTTTATTATCTGTGGTAAGCCTTGTAAAGGAAGCCCCGTTTAGATGCTATGAGCTAAATGCTGCTCGACAATGCGCATGTTCGAGCAGTACTAGTGGTAGCAATTGTATGTATTGTTTTTATGGGTATTTTTTCTCTCGGAGTAACCCCTACAAATGGAGGTTCCTGAAAAGTCTTCCCGAGCTTGCCTAAAAGCTCACTGCCAGGCTGGTGTCCCGCGCTTTAGCAGTTTAAATGTGATTGCCAGAGAGTGCCTGTATAGCCTCTGTGTACTGTCTCTTTAAGAGCTGCCTGGATTGCAGTCATAAGTAATCTGAGAGGGAGCTCTGTTGAAAGATGTAACTATTTGCTGAAAATCATTTAGAGTGATAATGATAATGTAGTTTGTCTAACCTGCCTTCTTTGCAGCAAGGACTGTTTTGTTTATCCCCACCATTTGGCCCAGGACTGCGAATTGGACCAATCAGTACTCGTGGGACCTAAAATGGAGCCAGACTACAGGAGCTGTCTGGAGTCAAAATCTGTAGGAATTGTAGTTTTGGGCTTTTGGTACCTTTTTGCACCTGAAGGGGGAGCTCCTGTTGTGACTGACAGATGAATCAGCCAACCGAACCTTTTGGATCTTGGGGAAATTCCCAGGCTTGCTGCAGTTTGAATCAGATCTAAGTTGGGAGCTGAAGAGGCAAGAGCTTGAGACAGTCAAGCAGCCGTCTGAGTAGTTTCATGTGGGAGAACTGTGGAAAGGTCTGCGTTCTGGCCTGCATGTCTGCCTGCTGCCCTGAGAGGGGAGAGAAGGAATTATTTCAGATTAAATCCAAGTTTGTGAGAATGAAGTAAGCCACTGATTCTTTACCAGGCTCATACCTGAAGAAGACTGAAGATTTTGCTGAATGCGATCGGCCTGTCAGGATTTCCAGCTGCCTTTGAATCCCGGTTTGTGCAGAGACTTTGCAATCATAACCGGAGGCGGTTTGCCTGGTACAGTAGAATCTTTTACATGTAAATGTGCTGTGTATTGAAAGTGGGTCGTGATTTGGTTCCCCACTGTGTGAAGACTGTGTTCTGCTTGCTGCAAGTTTTATCCTGCCTAATCGGACTGAACTGCTGCTCATCTCCATTTGGCCTGGGCCATGCCACGCTGGCCCTGCCAGACTACCCGACTGCACAGAGAAAGCCACCCACGAGAGATCTGCCTGGGGATCAGCCCCTGCTCCACACTTGAACAGGAACAATGCTCTGGCAAATTGTGTGGGCCCTGCTTCTCCTGGCACTCCAGATTTACCACCTACTGTCTTGATTTTCATCCAGCCTGTGTCCAGTCTTGGGTATTGTAAGTAATCATCAGGGTAGCTCCTGCAACAACAGCCTAATCTAAAAGTGTCTCATCTGATTGTCTTGTTGTTTTCTTTTCACGAACTGAGCCCTTCAGCTCCGGATTACAAATAGTGTGTGTTGTACATGTTTGTTTGTTTTTCTTCCATCACAGGGCCCCAACCAGCTGCAACATTCCTGGCTAGCCCACTGTTCTCCATCTGGGTACCCAGGGTGTGTGACTGCTTATGGACCCTGAAGTGCATGCATAACTGTTTGATTGATAGAGCCTTTGAGCAAATTAACTTGATTACACCCCTCCCTTGCTCAAGTCCTTTAAATAAATCAGATCCAACTCTTTTTTTGTATTTACCCTGACTGTGGTTCCAGTTTATGCAAGAGTACTGTACTCTTGTTATTTGCTCTGTATAACCTTGTTTTACAGGGGGTCCCCTGGGCCGAGCCAGAGGAAAGCCCTGGTGGTAAGTGCAAACAGTGTAGGTACTGGTGTGGTGCATCAGGGGGTATTGTGAACTTGATTATTGTGTATTGTTCCGGCCACTAGTAAGGAAAGAGGTGGGGTTACAGTGTCCCGGAGGGCTGTGCCCAGGTTAGCTTGACCACTACCAACGCTGACCTCCAGGTGGAGGCACCCGTTTCAGAACTCAGGCCCTTTAACCTGCTACTAGCCAAGCAGGCAGGGGTAGTATCCCTTGGGAGAGTGCCACCTAGGTTACACCTGTATTTACCAGCCAATGCTATAGCAGCTTAGGCAAGGTTCGGGTAACTAGGGAAAGAGGTAACCAGAAAAGAAGTAAACAGGTCCTGAAATAAAACGCTATGGAATAGAAGCAAACAAACAAGGTATTTTATTGTATTTTTAGATGTGGGTCTGCTGAAGTGCTTTAGCAACTAGAAGCACTGTTCTGAATTATTATTTTAAAACATATCCAGCACGCTGTACCCTGTGAAGTCTGTTCAGGTATGAGCAGTAGAAATTATAAAACGCATTTAACGATGCAGGAAAAGCTGAGACTGTAAAATGTAGAATGCAACACTGTAATAGCTCTTAAAATAGCAGCATTGCCTTTAGCCACAGTTTAAACCTGGGGATTTTGTTTTGAATATTAATTTCCTTTAGGCAAGTTTCTGTGCTGCTATTACTTGGAAAGTAGGCCTCAGGCTCCAGTAAAGGAAAAGCAGGCAGGGAATCCTGTGTTTATAAACACAATAACAGAATGTTACAGGGATGCACTGTTTAGTCCTATACTTTTACTGTTATTTTCAGCATTACCTGTATATTTTATTCTCAAAACGCACAGAGTTTGTCTGAGAAACAAATACAATTAACACAAAATATATGAGGCTGCTAGGATATCTTACAGCAATACTGTTTCAATTGTGCTTATGCAACTAGATGAGATGATGCTTGTATGACTTGATTTACTTTGTGGTTTTCCACCTCTCTATCCATGGGATATACCACCCTGTAGGGGTATGATGCAAGGAAACCTAGAGGAGTGTTCCCCCCTACAGGTGCCATGGGAATGATTGTGTCAGCTAAAGGTAGGTTAGGAAGAAGCCCACGGGTAAGAGGACAAGCCACTGGAGGAGGAGGGGAAGATGGTGGGCAATGAAAAATGAATCCTGGAAAGCCCAGGATGAGTGACCTTTAAGCCTGATGGGGGAGTGGCGTAGTTGCTCCACCATTGAACCTCGGGCTTAAAGCCCTCCCATTCAATTGTGCTTATGCAACTAGATGAGATGATGCTTGTGTGACTTGATTTACTTTGTGGCTTTCCGCCTTCTATCTATGAGATATACCACCCTGTAGGGGTATGACGTAAGGAACCCTGGAGGAGGGTTCCCCCACAGGTGCCACAGGAATGATTGCATCAGCTAAAAGTAGGTTAGAGAAGCCCAAAATGAATACCCAATCAGGTGTCGAACATCAAGAGGTGAGGATGATGAATGAATGAATTCTGAGAAGATAAGGGCAGGCTTCCTAAGGAGAGAGGGAAAGCGGGCCACCATCCACCTCCATCCAACAGCGGAACCTAACTAATTAACCTAAGAAAGCACTAACTCTAACTAATATTTTATGACCACTGGCATGGAGGAGAGAAAACCCTTTGAGGAGGAAACCTCTGGCGATCCAAGGCCTAAGTCGCCTTCACTCCAGGCTGAAGACATTTGATTTGAGGACGTATGTCATTAAAGAGAAGGATTTGTTGAAGAGAAGGATATAAGTAGGGAAGATGATGAAGGGAAAGGGGAAAATCCCCAAAAGAAAGCACAGATCAAAGAAGGAACATGAGACAGCAATGAAGACTGATGATGATGATCGCCGCAAGAGGGTAGCAGGTCGATGAGGTAGCATAAGACCCAATGAGAGGTATGCTTGATTGATCAATGCGAGTAAGTAAACTCTGAGACCGATAAGGCATACTTGATTATGTGATGTGAACGATTAGGCCCTGAGGTCGGATTCTATTAGGTAGCAAAGGATTTAATGCTAGAATACTCAAGTAAGCAAGGTAAATAGATAAACCTTGAGGTAAGGTTGAGTGAAGGATAACCAGAGTCATGAACCTGATACACGCTGCAGGATGGCAGTGGTCAATGAGGTGGCATAGCAGTCATAGTAGGTACGCCCAAAAGAAATATTGATTGCAGGCCTCGATTGGAGTGAATCCTTGATGGCCGATATGGAATGTGAATAACAGGAGACAGAAATGAATTTGAAAATGAAATTGTATGAAGGTAGCATGCTCGATACAGCGATGTGATTAAGTAGGCTCCTTGAAAGGAGGTAGACTCCGAGGCCATGGAGGCATGCCTGGAACCAGATGGTATGTGAACCAGAGGGTATGCTCAGGTTGCGCAATCGAGACGAGCAAAAGCGGACAATGTACAATGAGGAGTGAAGCCATGAGTGCCGTGAATCCATGATGGCTGGTACAACAAAAGGTGCTAGGATGAGGAAGGTAAAATAGGAAATGGATGAGGTACAATGATGGATTGAAGCCATGGATGCTGGTATGGGAAAGTGAGGTATGAAAGGTCAAAGGACAGGTTACCGGCCAGACTGAGTCGGCCAAGGCATTACTGACTGAGCAAATAAAATAGATGTGCAGGTCAAGGAGAGGTACAGCAGGCAGATTGAGCAATTGAAATATATAAGCAGGTCGAGGCGAGGTATTGTGGACTGGAGAGGGCTATGCTTGAGAAGTCGATGTGACTGAGTAGGCCCATATGATTCAAGATAGGCATGCCCAAAGGAATTATTGATTGCAGACCAGTCAGAGTCAGCCAGGCATGCCGCTTGAGTGATTGAAACAGATGAGCAGATCGAGGCGAGGTATCGGAACCTGAAAGGGTTTATGCGTGAGGACTCTGAGGGCAACAGTAAGCAAAATAGGAAAGGAGGCAGAGGTAGTGGAACCCCAAAGAGAAGAGGCAGCTAAGCTGAGGCGAGGATAGGGAACACCCAGCAATTTTTTTTTCGCTTGATAGAACCCCCAAGCAGGACCTGGCTGTAGAATGAGGCCCTGAGAGTTGATACATATGCAATTCTCCTAGGAAGCATTGGTGGAGATAGCATAATCTGCAGAGTGCAGCAGTACAAAAGGTGGAAAGACAATGAAGAAAACAGCGGTTAGCAGTGTCTTCTAATTAATCCGCATGCACAGCAGCTAAGAAATGACAGATAGGTATGAAAAGCCTGACGAGCTAAGGTTATGAGAAACAGATCATTAAGAATCAGGGTATATATGCTAACCTAAATCATAATACAGATGCTGAACTGCAAAGGAATTCGCTAACACACAGTTAGAGAGCAACAAGGCAAATGAATGAGTGTGCATTGCACAATCCACAATGCCACTGGAAGCATAGAAGCTGCATTAACGAGCTAAATGGCGGAATTATACTACATTCAGCAGTGCATGCAGAGCCATCATCAAGACAAAAAGCAGGGCCCTGGAATGACAGGAGCTCTCCAAGAGGGGGCCAGAGTCTGCTTGCCAGCCCTCCAAAACAGTTCATCCCACGGAGCCACCACACCCGATGAGTAGCTAGCACACTGCAGAGATGAGATTATGCACAGAACTGGATAACCATGGTCAAAGCAAACAAAATCTGTAGAGTGCAGTGGTGAGGGAAGCAGTGGGAGGAAATGGGCAACCTAGCGAGCAAGGACCAAAGGAAAGCTGGCCATGTCGGCTAAGGGTGAACTAAGTGGAAAGAAGTCGGTAAGGCAGTTGGAGAGAGAGGAGGGTTTTGGGGCAGGTGGGATAGAGAGCAGGCAAACAGCCGAGGAGGAGGGGTAAAGGCAAGACACCGATGCCGAGGCAGGAGGGCAGACAGAGTACGCTACCCAGGTCCACATCAGAGGGAGGCAAAATGCTGACAAATGGAGCATGCGCAATGGGGGCATTTTTAGACTGACAGGGCTCTTGGTCAGTGGAGAAGGTATGCAGCAGAATGGCTTAGAGCCCTGCAATGCAGGAGCAGTCAGGCACTTCGGGATCATGCCGAGAGGGAAGCGCCAAGGCAGAATAGTAGCTGTGGCACCGAGGAGGAAAAATTCAAAAGAAAAACAACATCATGGAAAAGAGCATGCAGAGCAAGGTATGGGGAAAGGTAAAGGCAGGGGAGGCAGAACCGTGAGACAGGATGAGCACCCGGAGGCACAAGGAAAATAAGATAGGTCAGAGGGAAGGAAAGCAGTGCCTCTGGCTGCAATGAAAAACAAATCCTGGAGAGGCCCAGGATGAGTGACCTTTTAAGCCTGATGGGGGAGTGACATAGTTGCTCTGCCCATTGAAACTCAGGCTTAAAGCCCTCCCATTATTTTGTTTCCTTGCTACGTGTGAAATGAAATACATTACATTTGTCAGGGGAACCAAGGCTGTTGCTGCTTACCTGAGCTGAGGACTCTCCTCCTTGAACTCTCCAGTGCTTCTAAGTGCCGGACGGCCTTTTCTCTCCTATAGTTATACTGGCCAGCTCAAGGGGAGGAGCCTACAGCTACAGCTAGACAGTAAACACCTTGATATCTGTATTATTTTTATGTCTTTGACTAGTATCAATGTTGTTTGCAAAAATAAAGCACTCTCATAGTTTCATGTATTAAAAAGATGTATAAAACATAATAAATGTTCTGAATAATTATGGGTGGGGCTTCAGGCAGTCACCTGACCCCTACTAGTATAAAATAAGTGCTCTTGACTCAGTAAATCAGATGTCAGGTGGAGTCAGAGAGCTGCTGGCCTACCATCCTCTAGCTTTTACCAGAGGGATGTTTCTTTTTCTTCTGCTATATTGATGTTTATTATTTTGTCAAAACTAGTTTGTTTTTCTTTTATTTGACATTCTGCTGCAATAAATCAACTGCTGGGCTTTTGCCTTGTTTTTCAACCTGCATCCTGTTGTTGTTATCCATCAGTTCCCACAAATCCATGACAGTGGTGTTAGAAGTGGGATTTGAAAGGCATCAGACATTAGAAGAACCTCCAGAATCAGGTAGCCCCTACTACCCAGTGGACAGCGGATGCATCACCCAGTGGTTAAGGGGCAGACTGAGAAACTCAGCAGTGTTTCGACTCAGAAGATGCCAGAACAGCTGGGAAAACCCCCTACTGCAGGACTCGAGGATGTCAGAAGGAAAATGTTTCCAACGAAGAAGCATGGAGAAGAGGAAGGGGCGACTGGTGGACCCTCTGAGGAGATACCTCCTGAAGATGTGCCTCCGGAAGATTTATGGGACTTGCTGAGATGGCTTTGTCTTAAGTTGAAATGGACAGGAAACATGAGCAGACATTGAGGGCAATCCATGCTATGGGAACCCGGCAACTCTCATCAACTAACCCCCCGAAGGACATTAAGCTGACAGAATTGAGTGAGTCTGACGACACTGAATCTTATTTAACAACTTTTGAGAGGGTGGACAATCATGTGGGTGGACAAGGATCAGTGGGTCATCCGGCTTGCCCTCTACCTAACTGGCAAGGCGCAACTGGCCTATAGCCACATGGACAGTCAGCAAGCCAATAATTATGATGCTGTAAAGAAAAAAATATTACGGCGCTATGATATTAGTCCTGAGACCTACAGGCAGCGGTTTAGAACTCTTAAATATCACAACACAGATAATCCCAGGGAAGTGTATGTCTGACTTAAGGAACTGTGTCACAAATGGCTACAACCAGTACTGAAAAGACCAGAACAAATTCTGGAAATGATTATATTGAAGCAGTTTGTGAGGGTTCTACCATCAGACATCCAAACATGGGTAAGGGAGCACCACCCAGAGACTGTGGCAAAAGCTATTTCCCTCACTGAGGACTACCTGGCAGGTCGGCCGAATAGACAAAAGGGGTATTCTGGGACAAGTAATCCTGTTGTAAGAACCAATTCTAGTATATCTGTTTCACCAGGGACTGCATGGGCTAATAAAACTTTTAAGTCAGAATGGCCCTTCAACCCAGAAATCTTTTGCAGAGAGTGCCAAGGGAAGGGCCATATCTCTAGGCTTTGCCACAGAAGAAAAACTACACCCACTCAGCTAGCACTAGTCAACTGGGGTCGATGTATGCTCCTGTTACTATTGGGCAGAAAGCGGTGAATAGACTTGTGGACTCAGGAAGCAGGAAAACCTTGGTCAAAGCAGAGGCGATAGAAAAAGAACTATCCAACAGCACTAGGACTGGTGTGACATGCATCCATGGGGATACCCATTACTACCCCATGAACAAGGTAAAATTGACCATCAGAGGGGCTAGTCGCCATTTGAATGTTGGTGTGGTACAAAATCTTCCTGTCCCTGTTGTCATCGGACAGGACCATCCTGACTTTAAGACAGTTGTTTCTGATATTTATGATGTAAGTGCTGTGACCACTAGGGCCCAAGGCAAACAGGAAGAGAGTGGGCACGAGTCTTCCCTTTGATGAAGGACTGTATGGGCTTCAGGGAAGACACGAAAACAAAGAGAGACAAGCATTTGTCAATGCCAAATTTTGGCTTGCTGGCACTGACATTGGTAGTGCAGGAGTTAGAGAGATGCACAATAGGATTGGCAGTGAAGTAGTAAACTGACGCAGACCCCAGCACCACCATGCAGAGAGTGACAGGCATTGGGGTGTGCCTTTGGGTCATTGGCCATAACACTCATGCCATTTCACCTCACCCTACCCCACAGAGACCGACAAGTGTCGGGATGTGCCTTGGGGTCTTCCGGCCTTACGCTCACCCCATTCCATAAGGAAATATACTGACATAGGTGCAGTGTAGGAGAATGGGGTGAACATTGGGGCTGAAAAGTCCAAGGCACACTTCGATGCCTGTCAATAGCTGCAGGGTGGGGGGGGTGGAATGGCGTAAGCATTACAGCTGACAATGGCAAGTCATACCCCTGACACCTGTTAGTCTGTACAGGGTGGGGCACTACAGGTGGAAACCCTAATGCCCAGGGCATTTGTTGAGTTTTCACTCCAAATTTTCAACATGGGCCATTTGTGACCCCACCTCATGAGCAGTGGCACTAGGAGTTTGTTTGCTGAAAGGTGATCTTGTACAGCGACTGTACATTTTGGTGCCACAGGTGTGAAAACGAATTTGGGCAGGATGTGAAAATGACAGCTGCACTGTTCATGAGGAGGTGTAAAAATGGTATTGTTGAAAATCTGGAGTGAAAATATGAAATATTGGTGACATCACGAGCATGCATAGAAACTGCACAACAAATGCCGTAACACAACTATTTGGGGGATTTGTACAACCAAATTTTCAACATAGGCATTTTGGGAACTCTGGTCATGAATAGTGTCACTGTGATTTTGTTAATCTGGCCCGAACATTGATTTCCCACAGCGACAGCACCATTGTGCACTACATGTGTGAAAACACATTTCAGGCAGGATGTGGAAAATGACAGCTGTACTGTTCATAAGGAGGTGTGAAAAAAGGTCAATGTTGAAAATCTGGAGTGAAAATATTACTAATTGTCAAAGTTACGAGCATGCGCTGAAACTGCACAATGCAGCCTTCAGAACGGTAATTTTTTGAATTTTTCCACCAAATTTGCAAGATAGGATTTTGGGATCCATCTCATGAACAGTGGCATTGTGATTTATTACTCAGTCCCAAAAGCTGATTTTGCACAGTGACCGTGAAATGACCTTTTGGGGCCAAATAATGAGATGACAGTGCATGTGTTCATGAGGTGGGGTCCCAAGCACCCCATGTTGAAAATTTGGAGGCAAAATTCCAAAAATGGCTGAGATATGCACCAAGTTGGAAAAAAAACATTTATGCCATTGTACAGTTAACCAGCATTTTTAAGTTCATGGTCGGCTTTGAAGAGTCCAAACTGTTCCTGGTTCACCAAGATCAATGCACCAAGCTCTGAAGGTAAGTATGAGGTGAGGGGGTGTGGGGAGGGGTGCACAGAGGGTGGTGCGGGTTGGGGACCCCTGCAGCGAGGAACCGTTTTCTTTTTTTTTCAGGTGTTTAAAAAAAAAAGGAATACCGCCGACAGTTTTCTTTTTTTACAGGTGTTTTGCACACTGGGGTGGGCTCCCAGTATGCCCCATGACTTTGGAGGTTGATGCTGGCCACACTGGGGTGGGCTCCCAGTGTGGCACAGAATGGGGGTGGGGGCCGGAACATGCTGACGACGGTCGGCTTTCATTGTGGGGAGGCACACTGGGGTGGGCTCCCAGTGTGCCACACAATCTTGGGAGGGATGATTTTGCATGCCAACAGGGGGACTGGGCACCCATGGAGTTGACTGTGTACATATTGTGTGGAAGGCAGCCACTGCCGCCATGTTTATTGAAATACTTCACCAGGAAAGGCACGTCGGGAGGCGTGTTATTCTGTCGCTGCATGACGAGCTTGTCTCTCATTGCAGCAGCACTTTCCTACCATGTGTTGACCACTTTACATATTTTTTGTGTGAATGCCTGCATGCTGGCTTATTGGGGAATGAGGAACGCATCTACTAATGCATGCCCTGAATTTGCCCACACTGACTTACCTCCAAAATCTACTACTACCACAAGATGTTGGCTGGCACGCAAGCGTGGCAAGCCAACATAAAAAACAAAGGGACAAAAATCAGTGGACTTTAGGTCATATGTACATAAGTAAAGACATGCTTAATGATCCAAAGAGTAATGTGTTTGGTATGGAACAAAAAATGGATGCAACTTGACCCTCTCTTTTCCAGCAGGTGGGACAAGATTCTGGTAAAGGGGTAACTTATAAAATGTATAAGGAGTTCTGCATAGAGAATGTACCAATCCCAATACAGAGGAAGTAACAGACCAACATATAGTCCCTAGTGAGTGCAGAAGTCAACTGTTATACTTGGCACATGACATTCCTTGTAGGACACATGGGCAGAGATCATACTTTAAACCACCTCCTTCTACAATTCTATTGGTCTGGAATCCATGAACAGGTGGCAGATTATTGCCGAGTTGCAGGAATGCCAGAAGGTGGCAGCAATCACAAAAAGGATAATGTGCCTCTGTACCTTCTCCCTATAATCACAACACCATTTGAATGTATAGCCATGGATGTTATTGGACCCTTACAAAAAGTGCAAAGGGTAACTGTTTCATTCTGGTTATTTGTGACTATGCGACCAAATATCCTGAAGCTGTGCCTTTGGGACAGTAACAGCAGAAAAATAGAGCGAATTGGGTAAACTGTTCAGTCATGTAGGAATCCCTACTGAGATCCTAATGGATCATGGAAGTAATTTTGTTCCAGGCTCCTACAACGACTGTACAAAACCCTGAACATAGAAACCCTCCATACCTCACCATACCATCCCCACACTGATGGGTTAGTAGAATGTTTTAATCAAACACTGAAAAAGATGTTAAGAAAGTTTGTTCAGAAAGAAGGGAAGCAATGGGACATCTACTTACCCTTCCTCATGTTTACTTACATGGAGGTACCTCAGGCATCCACTGGGTTTTCACCCTTTGAGTTGTTACATGGGAGAAACCCAAGGGGACCCCTGGCTATCATAAAAGACTAGTGGGAGGACAATAAAGGGAGTGGAGCCCAAAATACATCAGATTGCATGACCCAGCTCAGGGAAAGACTGCTGAAGTACAGTAAGCTGGCACAGCAGCAGAATGCAGAACAGCAAATACACCAGAAGCTGCAATATGATCAGGGAGTGGGTCATATGGTATTCCAAGCAGGTGAACAGGTACTGTTATTGTTACCAAGCTCCAAAAATAAATTGTTGATGACTTGACAGGGTCCCTATACAGTCTTGAGGCAAACTGGCCCTGTCAATTATGAAACTGAATTGCCAGACAGAAAAGCGAAAAAGGGGATTTACCATGCCAACCTCTTAAAGAAATGGTATCAAAGACCAGTGCCTGGACTGTATGTGTGCCCTGACCAAAAGGAAAATGAGATGGACTTGGCATATCAAAGGTTGGAGAAACAAGGGGAGATGGGTGATTTAAATATAAATGTGCAGCTAGAACCACACCAGAAACAATCTCTAGACCAGGTGTTATTGCATGTTCAGGACACCTTTACCAATATTCCTGGTAAAGTGTCAGGTATTGAGCACTACATAAAGTCATCCAAACACCACCCCTTAGACAAAAACCGTATAGATTGCCAGAGAAGATACATCAGGATGTGGTACAGGAAGTAAAGAAAATGCACCAACTAGGGGTGATAGAGCCCTCTAGGAGTGAATGGTCTTTCCCAATGGTTGTAGTTGGAAAAAAAGAAGGAGGTATCAGGATATGTTTAGATTTTCGAAGACTGAATGCCATCACAAAGTTTGACGCCTATCCTATGCCCAGGATAGGCGATATCATAGACCAGTTAGGGAATGCCCAGTACATTCGACTTTTGACTTAACTAAGGGCTACTGGCAGATTCCTTGGATAAAACATCTAAAGAAATGATGGTATTCAGTACACCATTGGGTTGTTTTATTTCCCACTATGCCCTTTGGATTGCATGGTGCCCTGCCACCTTTCAGCTGTTTGTGGACTGTGTACTACAACTACATACAGCATACTGCTCGGCATATCTTGATGATGTTGTGGTGTTTAGTCCTACCTGGGAGGGCCATGTATACCATTTAGAAGCAGTACTGCAGGCCATCACTTAGGCTGGCCTAACCATAAACCCTAAAAGTGTGCCATTGGGATGAAAGAAACCAGATATCTTGGTTTGTAATAGGTCATGGACAGGTTAAGCCAGAGATAGGCAAGGTAGATGCCGTGAGCTAAAAGCCCTCGACCTATAACTAAGAAACATGTAAGATCTTTCTTAGGTTAGCTGGGTACTATCATAAATTCATTCCCAATTTTGCCACGATAGCTGCCTCCCTAACAGATCTTACCAAGAAAAACAATCCAACAAAAGTGAAGTGGACTCCTGAATGCGAGGAAGCTTTTTGTACCATAAACGCTAGGCTGTATGCCTCCCCAGTTTTAAAGAGCCCAGACTTTAAATTGCCTTTTTTGGTACAAACTGATGCATTAGACACTGGCATTGGAGCAGTCCTCTCACAATTGTTTGATGAAGAACATCCTATTATATTTATAAGAAGGAAATTGCATGCAAGGGAAACTCTTACTCCACTATTGAAAAGGGGTGCCTTGCTTGAAATGGGCCATTGAGGCTTTAAAGTTTTATTTATGGGGATCAGAATTTGAGGTCATTACCAACCACAACCCATTATGCTGGTTACAAATAATGAAAGATAAAACCCATGCATAATGAGGTGGTACTTCTCCTACAACCTTACCGCTTTGTCATTTGACATAGGGCAGGTAGCTTAACAAAATGCAGATTTCATTTCCCATTATGGAGCAGATTTGCAATTACAGGCACAGTCAGACCCTGGGGTAAGTAATAATGTAATAGATTGAGAGTGTTGACCTAGATAAACAACTCTCAGTCAGAGTTTGTATCTTTACAAGGGACCCCGGGGTGGAGTTTTGGGAGTGGGTGGGCAGAAGCTCCATCTCTCGCCTGAGAGATCTGACACTATTCCTGTAGGATAGCTTAGGAAACCCATTGATTTGTATCCCCTGGTTTCCTCTTGGGTAAGGAGGAGTCTGTCATAGTGTACTGCGATGATCCCATCATAGTCCTCTCTTTTCCTCCAAGTCTGCTGCAGCAGCGTTCTCCCTTAATCTGTTTGTCTTTCTCTTTCTCTCTCTGTTGTTCCCCTTGTTCAGGAAGGCCACCTGAATGAGGTTCTTACTATCCCTTTACCTCCAGGGGCCATATCGGAACCATTGCTAGTCCCCCAGAATCCAGTAGAAATTCCTGTAGAAACCCTAATGTGTAAATGTACAAGAGCACATTGCTTGTGTTCATATATGCCCTTCCCATGTCTAGGGGAGGAGAAATTAACAAAGACTGAGGAGAGGCCATTGTGATGTCTTTCAAATCCATTGGGGGCAGTCTTGAAGCTTCTAAATAAAAATACCCCGCTTACCTTTTTGTATCTGCGGTAAGCCTTGTAAAGGAAGCCCCGTTTAGATGCTATGAGTGAAATGTTGCTCTCGATATCGCATGTTCAGCAGTACTAGTGGTAGCAATTGTATGTATCACTTTTGTGTTTTGTTTTTTTTCTCTCCCTGTATTTACCAGCCAATGCTATAGCAGCTTAGTGCAAGGTTCTGGTAACTAGGGGAAAGAGGTATCCAGAAAAGAAGTAAACAGTCCCTGAAATAAAATGCTATGGAATAGAAGCAAACAAACAAGGTATTTTCTTGTTTTTTTATGTTGATATTGGGACAGCGTGCTGAGAAGCAGGCTGTGGAGGCAGAGTACTGTTGTGGCCAATGCCCCCACAGCCTGCAAAGGCTTGTCCCATTTCCCCCAATGCCGTGGCAGGCTGCTGGTGACACAAGTTTGGAACGTTTGCACCAACTTGTGACAATTTAGCCACTGCAATCGGGGCCGACTTCGTCAGTGCAGCGTAAGCCATCCGCTGCAATGAGGGGCGACCGATCATTGCAGGGCAGGATGTAAACCTGATATTGTTTGTGAACATGGCGGTGGATTGCTGCGTGTTCACAAACAATAAACCCCTCCACCATGTTTTTCTGCCGGCCGGGAGCCCACTGCCCATCGGCATAATGTAGCCCTCCCTGTTTAACTGTCTGTCGGCGGGTGCCCAATCCCCGTTGGCAAAAGAATCCCCTTTTGTTGTTTGCCGCCAGGGTGCCAGTCCCCATTGGCACAAAGAATCCCTCGCTTAACTGTCTGCCGACGGGTGCCCAATCTTTCGGCAAAAGGACCCCACCTTTGTTGTTTGCCGACGGGGTGTCCCAATCCCCTGCTCGCACAAAGGAACACCCCTTTGTTGTTTGTTGTCAATGGGGTGCCTAATCCCCGTCAGCTACAGCTGGCCCCCAAAAAGAAACATCGTGGCACGCTGGAAGCCCACCCCAGCATGCCACATGGCCCTGTAAAGGGAAAAACGGTACTGCAAAGTCTTTAGTTTTTTTTTTTGTACCAGAAAAAAAGGAAACTGTCCCTCATAGTTTGTCGGCCCCCCATCCGCAACCCGCACCCACCCACTGCACACCCTGCCTCCCCACACACACCCTCACCCCATACTTACCTCCAGAGCTGGGTGCGACGATCTTCAGTGGACCGGGAACACGTCTGCACTCTTCAAAGCCGACCGCGGACTGAGGAAATGCTGGTAAGCTGTATAATGTAATAAATAGGGTTTTTCCAACTTTGCTGCATATCTCTGCCATTTTTGGGAATTTTGACACCAAGTTTTTGGGACCCCTCCTCATGAATACTGTCATTGTCATGGCGTTAATCGGGCCCGAAGGATGATTTCGCGGTCACTGCGCAGAATCACCTTTGGGGCCGATTAATGAAATGATAGTGCCAGTGTTCATGAGGTGAGCTCTCAAAAAGCCTATGTTACAAATTTGGTGGGAAAAATCCAAAAAATGATTGTTTTACGAGCATGCGCTGCACAGTTGCTACGCACGCTCATAACTTTGTGAATTTGCAATATCTTCATGCCAGATTTTCAGCATTGGCATTTTGTCACACCTCCTTGGGAACAGTACAGCTGTCATTGTTCACATCCTGGCGTAAATGTATTTTCACACTTCTGGCGCAGAATAGCACGGTCGCTGTTGGAAATCAGTGTTTGGGATAGATTAAGGAAATGACAGTGACACTGTTCATGAGTAGAGGTCCTGAAATGGCTATGTTGAAAATTTGGTAGCGATACTCCATAAAATGACTGTTACAGCATGCGTTGTGCAGTTTGCACGCATCGCCAGGATTTCATAATTATAATATTTTCACTCCAGATTTTCAACATTGCCATTTTACCACACCTATGTATGAACAGTGCAGCTGTCATTTTTCCCATCCTGGCTAAATGTGTTTTGCTGTTCCGGAGAAATAGAATGGTCGCTGTGGTAAATTACTGTCCGGGACAGATTAATAAAATGACAGTGATACTGTTCATGAGCAGAGGTCCTAAATGCCTATGTTGAAAATTTGGTGATGATAGCGCATCAAATGAGTGTGTTGCAAGCGTGTGTTGCACACTTTCCACACACCTTTGTAACTTTTGCAGATTCGTAATATTGTCATGCCACATTTTAAACAATGGCATTTTTTCACACCTCCTTATGAGCAGTACAGCTGTCATTTTTCACATCCTGACTGAAATGTGGTTTCACAGTTGGGGCACAGAATATCACTGTGGGAAATCAGTGTTCGGGACAGATTAAGAAAATGACAGTGGCACTGTTCATAAGCAGAGATCCTAAAATCCCTATGTTGAAAATTTGGTGGCAAAACAACATAACATGACTGTGTTACAAGCGTGCATGTCAACTGTTTCCATGCACCTTTGTAACTTTTGTATATATTTTCATGCCACATGTTTAACAGTGGCATTCTTTCCACACCTCCTTATGAACAGTACAGCTGTCATTTTCACATCCTGGCTAAAATATGTTTTTGCACTCCTGGCAGAGAATAGCAAAGTCGCTGTGGGACATCAGTGTTTGGGACAGATTAAGATGGAACGAGTGAGAGGGGGGAGTAACCGAGCTCAACTGAGCTCTGTCAGGACTGGTCCAGATTTGTCTGTGGGTAGGAAAAGGCCCCAACGCAAGGAGCCAGTACAAAAGGGCAGCCTGCAGCTCTGGGAAAAACAGAACGAGAGAACAAGTGAGGGAGGGGGAGTGAGTGAACTGACCAGAGCACTGTCAGGACTGCTGTGGACTCTCTGTGGGCAGGAAAAGGTGTCAATGCAGGCAGGGGTCCAGTAGAAAGGCCAGCCTGCAGCAGTGTGAGAAACAGTACAAGTGAGTGAGACAGGGGACTGAGTGAGCTCAATGGAGCTCTATCAGGACTGCTGCGATTTCTTTGTTGGCAGAAAGAGGCGCAATGCAGACAGGATCCCCGTTCAAAAGGGCCACTTGCAGTGCCAGGACAAACAGAATGAGCATGTGACAGAGGGAGACTGAGCGACCTCAACGGAGCTTTGTCGGTACAGCTGCGAATTTCTTTGTGGACAGACAAAGGTGCCAACGCAGCCAGGAGCACCGTACACAAGTGCTGCCTGCAGCACCAAGAGAAACAGAACAAGTGAGTGACAGAGCGGTAGTGAGCAAGCTCAAGAGAGCTCTATTGTGACAGCTGTGGATTTCTTAGTGAGCAGAAAATTCAGCAACGCAGGCAGGAGCCCAGTACAAAAGGCCAGCTTGAGCTCGGGCAGAAACGGAATGAGTGAGTGAGAGGGGGAGTGAGCGAGCTCAATGGAACTGTGTCAGGACTGCTTCAGATTTCTTTCTGGCCAGAACAAGCTACCAATGCAGGCAGGAGCCCAGTACAAAAGGGCAGCCTGCAGCAGCAGGAGACACAGAATGAGCGAGTGAGGGAGGGGGAGTGAGTGAGTTCAACGGAGCTCTGTTGGGACTGCTGCAGATTTGTTTGTGGGCAGAAAAAGGCAGCAATGCACGCAGGGGCCCCGTGCAAAATGGCAGCCTGCAGTGCTGGGAAAACCAGAATGAGTGAGTGAGAGAAGGGGAGTGAGTGACCTCAACAGAGCTGTATTGTAACTGCTGCAAATGGCGGCAGCAGGCAGGAGCCCAATACAAAGGGCAGCCTGCAACGCTGGCAGAAATGGAATGAGCGAGAGAAAGAAGGGGAGTGAGCAAGCTCAATGGAGCATTGTCAGGGCTGCTGCAGATTTCTCTGTGGGCAGAAACAGGTGCCAACAGAGGCAGGAGCCCAGTACAAAAGGCCAGGCTGCAGCGCCAGGAGAAACAGAATGAGTGAGTGACACAGGGGGAGTGAGTGACCTCAACGGAGCTCTGTCGGGACATCTGTGGATTTCTTTGTGGGCAGAAAAAGGTGCCAATGCAGGCAGGAGCCCAGTACAAAAGGGCAGCCTGAAGCACCTGGAGAAACACAGCGAGCGAGTGACAGAAAGGGAGTGAGCAAGCTCAATGGAGCTCTGTCATGACTGCTGAGGATTTGTTTGTCGGCAGAAAAAGGTGGCAACGCAGGCAGGAGCCCAGTACAAAATGCCAGCCTGCAACCCCAGCAGAAACAGAATGAGTGAGTGACAGACGGGGAGTCAGCAGGCTCAACAGACCTGAGTCGGGACTGCTGCAGATTTCTTTGTGGCCAGAAAAAGCCACCAACAGAGGCAGGAGCCCAGTACAAAAGGGCAGCCTGCAGCACCAGGAGAAACGGAATGAGCGAGTTAGAGAGGGGGAGTGAGCCACCTCAACGCAGCTTTGTCGGGACAGCTGCGGATTTCTTAGTGGGCAGAACAAGGTGCCAATACAGGCAGGAGCCCAGTACAAAAGAGCAGCCTGCAGCACCGGGAGAAACAGACTGAGCGAGTGACAGAGGGGCAGTGAGCAAGCTCAACATACCAACGCTATCAACATTCGGCATTGACAAATGCTTGTTAGATGTGGGTCTGCTGAAGTGCTTTAGCAACTAGAAGCACTGTTCTGAATTATTATTTTAAAACATGTCCAGCATGCTGTACCCTGTGGAGTCTACGTACATACGAATATGCCAGCAGAAACAGACCATCCAGTCTATCTAAGTCTGCTCGAGTGTGCAGCTAGCACCCCTAGTTTGTAACTGCTCCACCCCCTCCCCTTTCTCATGCCACTGCCACCCCCCACTTTCCGACCCTCACTCTCCTCTGTTCCCTGTACCATGCCCTTTTAAAGCTGTTCACAGATTTACATGATACCACCCATTCTGGTAGTGCGTTCCATTTTACTACCATCCTATCTGTGAAATAGTGTCTCCTCATTTCCCTCCTAAATCTTCCCCTCTATTCTTAGCACATGCCCCCTGGTGTCCATCCCCTTCCTTAGCTTAAAGACCCTGTCTGCCCCATCCTTATTGATTCCCCTCAGATACTTGAATGTCTCTATCATGCCCCCCACTGTCCCTTCTATCCTCTAGAGTGTACATATTCGGGTCTCCCAGCCTGCTCTCATAGTCTCTCCTCTCCATTCCACATATCATCCTTGTTGCCCTCCTCTACACCCCCTCTAGTAGCCTGATATCATGCTTTAGGTATGGCCTCCAAAACTGCACACAGTACTCTAATTGTGGCTCTACCAGTGACCTGTAGAGGGGCAAGATCACCTCTCTTCACCTGGACAAAAAACCCTCGCTATGCACCCCAGCATTTTGTTTGCTTTTGCAGCTGCTCTCCTGCACTGGGCAGTGTTGTTCATTGTCTCTGTAATCATTACCCCAAGGTCCTTCTCCTCCTCAGTGATCCCCAGCTTAACCCCCCCCCCAGTAATCTCTCCTTGGGTTCTTCGCCCCAAAGTGTGTAATCTTACACTTCTTTGCATTGAACCCCAGCTGCCACCTCTCTGACAACTCCTTTAGCTTGCTTAGGTCCCCCTGCAGCTGCTTCCATCCCTCCTCTCCATCCACCACTGCTCTGATTTTGGTGACATCAGTGAACAGACTCTTGCCTCACCACCCGTGTGCAATGTCTGATATGAAGAGCCCAAATAATACTGGCCCCAGCATAGAGCCCTGTGGCACCCCACTCATCACTGGCCTTGGAGCTATGAGCTCCCTCTCACACCACCTGCAGCCTCCCACTAAGCCAGCTTGTAATCCAGAGTCTGTTCAGGTATGAGCAGTAGAAATTATAAAACATACTAGCGATGCAGGAAAAGCTGAGGCTGTAAAATGTAGCATGCAACATTGCAATAGCCCTTAAAATAGCAGCATTGCCTTTAGCCACAGTTAAAACCTGGGGATTTTCTTTTGAATATTAATTTCTTTAGGCAAGTTTCTGTGCTGCTGTTACTTGGAAAGTAGGCCTCAGGCTCTAGTAAGGGAAAACAGACAGGGAATCCTGTGTCTATAAACACAATAACAGAACGTTACAGGGATGCACTGTTTAGTACTATACTTTTACTGTTATTTTCAGCATTACCTGTATATTTTATTCTCAAAACACACAATGGAGGTTGTTTGAGAAACAAATACAATTAACACAAAATACATGAGGCTGCTAGGATATCTTAAAGCAATACTGTTTGTTTTGTTTCATTTGTTTCCTTGCCATGTGAAATGAATACATTAAATTTTTCAGGGAACCAAGGCTGTTGCTGCTTACCTGAGCTGAGGACTCTCCTTCTTGAACTCTCCAGTGCTTCTAAGCATCAGCCGGCCCTTTCTCTCCTGTAGTTATACTGGCCAGCTCAAGAGGAGGAGCCTACAGCTACAGCTAGACAGTAAACACCTTGATATCTGTATTTTTATATCTTTGACTATTATTAATGTTGTTTGCAAAAATAAAGCACTCTCATAGTTTCATGTATTAAAAAGATGTACAAAACATAATAAATGTTCTGAATAATTATGGGTGGGGCTTCAGGCAGTCACCTGACCCCTACTAGTATAAAAGAAGTGCTCTTGACTCAGTAAATCAGCTACTGTATGTGGTGGAGTCAGAGATCTGCTGGCCTACCATCCTCTGGCTTTTACTAGAGGGATGTTTTTTTCTTCTGCTATTGATGTTTATTATTTTGTCGAAACCAGTTTGTTTTTCTTTTATTTGACATTCTGCTGCAATAAATCAACTGCTGGGCTTTTGCCTTACTTTTCAAACTGCATCCTGTTGTTTTTGTCCATCATTTCCCACGAATCCATGACACCCTCCCAGTTCAATTTGTTTGCCCACAGGGGAGCCCAGTCCCCATCAGCATAATGCCCCCCCCAGTTTAATTTGTTTGCTGACGGGGTTGCCAAATCCCAGTAGAGTTCACATCCCCCCCAGTTTAATTTGTTTGCTGACGGGGGTGCCGAATCCCAGTAGATTTCATATCCCCCCCCAGTTTAATTTGTTTGCCCACGGGGTGCCAATCCCCGTAGATTTCATGCCCCCAGTTTAATTTGTTTGACGATGGGGGTGTCCAATCCCCATCAGCATAATGCCCCTCTCCCCAGTTTAATTTGTTTGTTGACAGGGGCGCACAGTCCCCATCATCTTCAGCCCCCACACACACACACACGCTTTCTTTGCTGATGGGGGTGCCCAGTCCCTGTTGGCTTCAGTCCTCCCCCAAAAAAAACATGTGGCACACTGGGAGCCCACTGTAATGTGCCCAAATGTATGTGTTAGTAAAACCTGTGTAAAAAAAAAAAATTCCCCTTTTTTTTGGTCCCTATAAACAAGAAAATGGTCCCTCATCATCAGGACGCCCCTCCTCCCCCAACCTGCACCCACCCTCTGTGCACCCCATCTCCCTGCACCCCCCTCACCCCATACTTACCTCTGAAGGTCAGGTGCAGTGATCTTCGGTGGAGCGGAGACGTCTGAACTCTTCAAAAGCCAACCGCAATGTCACAGAGGGTGGGAAATAAAGCAGACAGGGCAATGTTTTCAGATTTAAAATACACACTAAATATAACTTTCATTAAACAAGAACTTATATACAAAAAAGAAGAAAATAAACCAAGAAAATCAGAAAACCAAAAATAACCTTAAAGTCAGGTAAAATAATAAGCAATATCAACGACCACTTGTCCCTTCAGTGGTTTCTTGCAATAGACTTTCTTTTTCAATACAGTTTCTAGATTGTAGAATTGCTACAATCTCTATACCTCTGTGTTTACTCTCACAGTTAGGTTCACCACCTTTGGATGAGGTAAAAACCAGATGCTAAAACACACCCCAAACTCCACCTCTGGCTCCACACCCTTTTTATGACTGGCGAGTATATCGCTCCTCCTCCAAAGGCATTTGTAATGTTGGAATAGACATTACCAGTGATAGGAAATCATTTTTATACTGTTATTTATTTTATTTATTTATTCAGTTATTTATTTTTATTCTTTGGCAACCAGGTTAACTCCCATAGGCCATATTGTCCATTTTATAGGAGTGACCCAGGAGCACAGGAAGGTTAAATGACTTGCTCAGGGTCACACAGTCTATAAGTGGAGGCTGTGGGAATCAAACTAAGGTCTGCTGTATGTGTCAAGCTCATCCACAGCTTATTGCTCAGCCCTCTGTTAAACACTCTCACATTTTCCTTTCCATGTCATTCATGTATTCTGATGCTTTGACCAGTTTTTGATAACTTAATTATCAATGTTGTGGTACCCTTAATACTGCACTGTGTTCCACTTTACCTCAGCAGCTACTGCTGTTTCTTTTCATATTTGTAAGACATTCCACAATTTTAGATACACCATTTCATGCTGTTTATCTAAATGTCCTGTAAAAGTGTAGCTAATATCATGGAATGTTCAGGTAATACAAAAAAATTAGAGCAAATGTGATGATACAGGCAATAAAACTTAGATTATTAATTTAACAAAAATGGGTCTAAAACATACCAGAATAAAGGACAAACAAAAAGAAACACATGAGAGCATATAAAGGTGTAAAAGCTGTTTCCTGTCATAGCAGTGAAAGACCAATCTTAAAATTCAGAGTGGAAAAGATTAGGTTAATTTACTGCTAATGATCTTAATGGCCATACTTTACACCTCCCAGACAGTTTGGTTTTACAAACAAAGGCAGGTCTGAATGACCGTGACATCAGAACTTCTTTGTAACCTGGACATGCAATGTAGCCAAAACAGTGAATGATTTGATACATTAGTTTTAAGAGTATATGAGCACTCAAAATGGCCCAAAAACCAGACTGCATTTAACCAAAACTGGATGACCGGATAAGGACCCTAAAAACCGGATTATCTGGTCAAAAACCGGATAGGTGGCAACCCTAGACTCTGCCAGTTGACTTCTCCATATCACTCTCCAGGCTCAACTACCTAATGTCCAGAAGAGGGGGATATTTATATCCCTGGGTCATAGTCACCTGACTCAGACCCTTAATGGAAAATATAAGTTTCCTATCTTTTGGAAAAGGTTTGGACAATAACAAGTGTCCTCACTTCTTTAATACCTCCGACCTTTTCCAATACAGTTACTTAATACACTATACTATAATGTAGCTGTTATATTTAAGGTTATTTCTTAACTAGGTAATTAATTGCCTAGCAACCTCGAGGTAGCTACCTTAGTTACCAGAAGATTGACAGTGAGCAACCAAACTGTCATATAAAAAGGGGACAGTAGAGGGCGATCAACCCTTAGGAACACCCTTTCACTCTAAAACCTGCACAGGAGAAGCAGCACTGTTTTCTTTCCGTAAAATCGGTAAGGATTTCTCCTTTTGGCAAATCTGAATTCTTTTAAAAGCAACCTTTCTGTCTCAAAAAACAATTGCTGAAGTACTACAGGCTGCACAGAATACCAAGGTCTGCCTTATATACAATTTGGGCATTCTACCTCGTTTCTACAAAACCTCTGGGCTTCAATTTAGCTTGCAAGTGTTTATTTCTACTTTACTTCTTCTTGCATGCATTTATTGGAGGGATAAAGGGAGCCTCATGCAAATACATCATTATAGAGGTGCATGCAGTATCGCGGCGGCTGAAACTGTACATTTATTTATTCTCAGCCGCTAGCTCCTTGCCCCAACCCAAAATCATTTTCTCTTTGAGAGGCTTGCTACTACTTACTACTGGGTAGCAGCCTTGGTGTCTAAATCACAGTCTGTTGCACAGACCTGCATAATTCGCCTGCAGTGCGATTCGTGCACCAAACAAGTCAAAGTAAACTACTTTCTCTTTCAGGCGGGCGGCTGACATTTCCAAATGCTGCACGGCCTCTCCTCTTATTTGTGCCTTGCTTCCTTTCGTTAGGACACCTGAAATGCAGTGCTAGTCTGCTTATTGTCCCTCGGTGTACAGAAGGTGTAGGTACCAAGAGGCAAAAGGGACCTATTTGCCATTTCTGGACTCGGGCAACACTTTCTTTTTATAACATATAAGGAGTTATTCAGGCGACTCCAAAAGTGCATCGCGCCTGCCCCTGAGTAAGCACAGCCACTCTTCTCAGGACTTGTTTCTTTATTTCATATGGCAGGTTACATTACCCTAGGCAATATACCTATTAATATGTACTTCTCTGGATCCTGTTCTAATAGGACCTCTGCTTTATATTTCCTTCTGTTTTATTAATGCAGAAACATTAATGACATATGTTTTTCTTTACTGTACAGTACATATTTATTTTTAACTTCATCTTTACTTGGAGTACAAATGGGGGAAACTGATGACCTGAAATTGAGATTTTAGAGCAGAATAATGCAGAAGAAAGTGAACATATATTAGTGGACAGTGCAGTATTATCCTAGGTGGCCTACCTAGGATAAAGGAAATAACATACATAGAGAAGAAAAGCCAAGAGGTACTGTTGCACAACAGAAGTTCATAAAGGGGGAAGAAAAAGAAGACAAAATAGGGTTCAACAGCAAGATTTAGTTAGGGAGTGTCAGACACTTTTCCACACGCGAACTGAAGAAAATCACGGTAAACTGTATAATGGCATCAGTGGGGGTGTTTCAACTTAGGTGGCTATCTCAGCCATTTTTTTGAATTTTGGCTCCAAATTTTCAACATGGGGTTCTTGGGACTCCACCTCATGAACACATGCACTGTCATTTCATTATTCATTCCCAAAAGGTCGTTTCGCAGTCACTGCGCAGAATCACCTTTTGGGACTGAGTAACAAAACAATAGTGCCACTATTCATGAGGTGGCATCCCAAAAGCCTATGTTGCAAATTTAGTGAACAAATTCCCAAAAATGACTGTTCATGCAGTGTGCTTTACAGTTTCCATGCAAGCTCATAATCTTCATTAGTTTTTCATATTTTCACTCCAAATTTTCAGCATTGCCATTTTTTCACCTCCTTATGAACAGTACAGCTGTCATTTTTCACATCCTGCCCAAAATGTGTTTTAGCACATGTGACGCACAATGGCGCGGTCGCTGTGGTAAATCAACGTTTGGGACAGATTAACAAAATCACAGTGACACTGTTCAAGAGCGGAGGTCCCAAAATGCCTATGTTGAAAATTTGGTTAAAAACCTAAAATAATTGCATTATGGCAAAAATCCCAAATAATTGCATTATGGCAAAAATCCCAAAATAATTGTGTTATGGGCATGCGTTGTGCAGTTTCTACGCATGCTTGTGACTTCACCAGTTTTTCATATTTTCATTCCAGATTTTCAACATTGCCATTTTTACACCTCTTCATGAACAGTACAGCTGTCATTTTTCACATCCTGCTTGAAATGTGTTTTCGCACCTGTGACGCCAAATGGCACAGTCGCTGTTGGATAATGAACTAATACTGCCACTGTTCGTGAGGTGGGGTCACTAAAAGACCATGTTGAACATTTGGAGTGAAAATACCAACAAATGCCCAGGGCATTAGGGTTTTCAACCATAATGCCCCACCCTTTAGAGACTGACAGGTGTCAGGGGTGTGACTTGGGATTGCTGGCTGTAATGCTCACACTATTCAGCCCCAACCCCCACCCTGCAGCCACTCACAGGCATCAAGATGTGTCTTGGACTCTTTGGTCCCAAAGCTCACCCCATTCTCCTATACTGCACCCATCTCAGCGTATTTCCTTATGAAATGGGGTGAGCGTAAGGCCCAAAAGCCCCAAGGCACACTGCAACATTTGTCTGCAGGGTGCGATACCTTTCGGTGTCTGCAGGGTAGGGTGAGGTGAAATGGCATGAGCGTTATGGCCGACAGCCCAAAGGCACACCAGTCAGTCTCTGCAGAGTGGGGGTGGGGTTAGCACCAGTTCACTACTTCACTGCCATTCCTATTATGCATCTCTAACTCCTACATTACCAGTGCCAATACCAGCAAGACAACATTCAACATTGACAAACGCTTGTCTTTATTACTACTGGATCAGTCCACTGGATTGGTCCATCTAATTTGTCTCTGACAATGTCTCTGGTATTTAGGTCAGGCAAGAAACTAGAAGAGTGTCTTCTGTCATTAAATTTCCTACTTAACTTCAGAGTTAGGCCAGAGAGGCATCTGAATACTGGGAAGTGAAGGAATAGCACAGTCTGGCATCTCATTAACAACTGAACTGGACTATTACCTGTAGCTTGATAAGTGTTGCACTGTAACTTAACAGTGCCAGGAATGGGTTGTCCTGTTTTAGAATTCTCTTGGCAGTCTGAACCGCTTTTTCTGCTGCCCCATTTGCTTGAAGATACAGTAGGATAGTATGGACTTGAGGTAACATGCTCAAAGCCATAACTGAGATAAAAATGATGCAACAGCCTATTTTCTATTGCTATAGTTAATATTCTACAACTTACTCTGACTACCCACAGTTTTGACAGCCGTTGACAAAGAAGTGAAAGTTTCCATGCCTACAATAACTATGAGTGCAGATCACTAATCTGAGCTATCTCAGAATGTCCATTATAATGTAATCATGTGATGTTTTCAGTAAGCCAATAACAAAAAATGAAGATGATTTTCTACGGACGTCTAGCATTACTGAGAAAACAATACTCTGTTACTGAGCCACTTATACCAATACAAAATGGGCTGTTGCATCATGTTTACCGTAGAGTTGCACACACTGTATTGCATTACATGATTTGTAAGCCTTACGCCCCACCCCCCCCCTCTGGCCAAATCCTCTCACACTGAAGCACACACTTCAGATTTAATATTAATGGTTTAATGTGTCAGAACTGCCTGTGCTCATTACAGCTCCAACAAAAAGATGGCAGTTTACATGTGCGTACTTCCTTTGTGAGCAGTTAATTTAAAAAATCGGAGAATCCAGTTTCTAGCATTTAAATCATGAACAAGACTTTCACTTAAATAACAAAAAAAGTTTAAAATCACATTGTCTGAGCAAAACACTCCGCATTTGGGACAAGATGCATGTCACTGATTGTATTGCATAGAATCAGCATGACAGTTGCCAGCATGTTCTGTCTGCAGTCCTAAAATCTGTAAATAAAAAAGGAAAGGCGTAATTAAAGCTCTTGGGAGCAACAACCAGGCAAGGTATTTACGATCAGTACATAATACCACTATACTCAAAGCTGTTCTCCTTAAACTGCAGAAATACATTCCAAGATCTGATCACTGAACTGCAGAATAAGTACTTGTATTGCAAATTAATGTATTAAACTGCAAAATGGAATTCCTCGGAACTGTCGTTCCGCAGTTCATGTGTTTAGTTCCACAATTCAGCAAGCAAAGTCTGCAGAATGGGGCAGAAATTTGCCAGATTCATTCGGAAGATTCTGATTTTGCAAAAGTTGGAATTTCAGAAATTGTTATGAGTATTTTGCAAAATGCCTGCTAATTTCAGAATATGTTATGAAATTTACAAAATGTTGCAAAATTTCTGCGAATTCAGAATTCACAGATTTTGCTCAGTTCTAATGAGAAGGCCAAGGTACCTTTCTCTGCACCACTGCCAGAAAAGGATTCCAGAAAACTGGATATCATGGCCAAAAAAGTGCACATGACAGTTTCTTTGCTGCTAACACTTAATCTTATTTGGACTACACAGCTTATCAGAAAGCATATGGAATGCAGTACTGACTCTGAATGATGAAGTGCAGTAGATGGTGAAATGGCACAGATTTGGCAGGAATGGCAAAGTCAGCCCTGTATGGCACAGAATACCAGTTCCACATCGCTGCAAATACCAATGACCACATCAAGAGTCCTGGCTTATGCAGGCACTGAACAGGTTTGCCTGGCTAAGGAAATTATCCTTTTTTTTTTAAACTTAAATTTTATTTAAAAAAGTTCATACACCATCCAACATATACAGTACATTAATATGACATAGTGGTCAAGAGAGGTTTTTAACAATGGCAAAGTAAAATAAATGTATAGGTTCTCAAAGTCAAGCTTCACAAGTTAATAATCCTGTGTATATAAAAGTTTGCCTGAAGTACTTGAAGTCTCTCACCTTAGATACGTGTCCCAGAGAAATACTGCTGTATCTACCCACCTGCTTCTCAATGGTCTACATTGATCAAGGAATAATGTCAGATCTAATTAAAGTAATATGAAGTAGTAGTAGTAAAATGTTTTTATTCATCAAAATTCATATGAATAAGGGATAAGCTTGATTGAGCAAATGTCATTTTCAACAAGATCCCATACAGTATTCAAAAGATACAATATAAAAAAAATTACAATCACATACAATATAACTAACAATAAAGTATAACCAAAAGAATAACAAAGAAACAATAAAAAGAAAAACATATTACAGATTCAAGTTCTCACAGCATCAATACCATCATACACAATTTTAGTTAATGCCAAACTATTACAAATAAATAAATCCCTAAGGTACTATTCACTCTTACTAATAATTACCCTACACTATATTCTGCAGGTATCCTTTATATATCTATACAACATTGCCTTTTTTGATGTGAACTAAACTGATGCCAATGTTGTATAAGGGGCCAATGATTCTTTACATTATCCAAAAACAATGTCACAGGAATTGCATTCCAACCCAACACCCCTCTGTAGTATATAGATTGTCATCCAATGTCCATGTTACAACTAGGCAACTCCAGGCTTGGCATTCGGCAATTTCTTAGAGAAGCCAATTTACTTCTATAGATCAGTTTATCTACAACATACCCTGGGTATTGCCCCTTCAATCCTTTATAGACAAATGCTAGCAGATATTCATGGTTACGCTCATACAGCGTATACCACCCTAAGCGATCATAAAGCTAGCCCCTGTGGGTTAATCTAGGGGCCCCTAGAATAAATCTAGCCAAGCTGTTATAACTTGCTTCTAACTTTCTTAGGTCCTGTTTTCTCCCACAAGAATAAAATATATCCCCATAATCAAACATAGGGATGATCATTACTTTTTTTCTTACATCCATACTCATTGCCGATCTAACCCTATAAAGAGCCCCTATTCTTTTATTCACTTTCCTGGCCAAGTTGCCAATGTGTATATCCCAACACAATAAACTGTCAATCCAGAGACCCAGGTACCTGTACATATGTGTCTGTTGGATTGGGGCTCCCCCAAGGACAATCAATCCCAGGGCCATGCCTTCCAATGTGTCACTTTTTTATGATGTAACAATATGGCCTGTGTTTTCTTCACATTCAGAACCAGCCTACTGTCTCTTAAGAAAATCTGTAATTTATCAAAGGCTAACTGAAGCCTTTTTTATATCACTTCAATAGATTCATGTGATGTATAAATAATAGTATAAAAGTAGCCATGGGTTCCATTTATTCTGAATCACATCCTCTGTTTTCTAAAGATATGATGTCATCATTTCCATCCTGTAGATATTGGAAATGATATATTGCCACTGAGTTATTGTAAGAGGTTCTGGTTTAAGTCAGAAATTGGTTATTGCCTCATTGGCTGCTGTTAAAAAAAATGACTAGAAGGTATAAATGTACTGTATCTTTTTCCTAATATGGGCTAGATATAGGAGGAGGAGGGCAGCCAGTGGGGTGAGGGTAACATAATCCAATATCATGGTTTGAATTTCACACTCCACCCCCATCCAAAATGGCCAGAGAGATGGGTATGTCTAAATTACATGAGTGTGTGTGGAGACCTTGCATCTACAGCCTCACCAGCAGGAGGAGTCATAGAAACATAGAAACATAGAATTTGATCGGTAGATAGGGCCGCTTGGCCCACCAGTCTGCCCATTTCCTACCTACTGATAAGCTGCAGATCCTAGGTTAACCAGCAGCCTACTTCTTCCGACCCCACCCCTAGAATGGCCTTATGACTGTCCCATGCATGCTTGAATTCCACTACTGATTTTGACTCCACAACTCTCCTCCGAAGGCCGCTCCATGCATCCACAACCCTCTCTGTGAAAAATACTTCCTTAAATTACCTCTGAGCCACGCCCCCTCTATCTTCAAATTGTGCCCTCTTGTTCTTGCACACCTCTTTTTTTGAAAGATGCTACCCTCTTGGACTTTGTTGATTCCCTTGAGGTACTTGAACATTTCTATCATGTCCCCCCTCTCCCTCCTTTCCTCGAGGCTATACCTGTACATATTAAGCTCCTTTCATCTCTCTTTATATGTCTTCCAGTGCAGACCCTGCACCATTTTAGTTGCCCTCCTCTGGACAGCTTCCATCCTGTCTATGTTTTTGTGGAGATTGGGTCTCCAGAACTGCACACAGTACTCCAGATGGGGTCTCACCAGCTGTCTGTACAGAGGGATAATAACTTCCTGTTTTCTACTGGTGATGCCTCTCCCTATGCATCCCAGCATCCCCCCAGCCCTCCTTGCTGCCCTCTCACATTGCTTGCCCACCTTTAGGTCATTTGATATGATTACCCCAGATCCCTTTCCATTTTTGTTGTTGTTAGTATCTCACCACCCATTGTGTACTCTTCCCTGGGTTTTTGTTTCCCAGGTGCATTACCTTACACTTCTTAGCATTGAATCTAGCTGCCATACATTTGACCATTCCTCTAACCTTGCCAAGTCCTTCTCATCCTTTCCACCCCACCCTGTGCATCAACTCTGTTGCAGATCTTTGTGTCATCTGCAAAGAGACATACTTTTCCTACCAGTCCCTCTGCAATGTCGCTTAAAAGACATTGAAGAGGACCGGTCCTAATACTGAACCCTGCGGTACCCCACTAGTAACCCTCCTTTCTTCTGAGTGGACTCCATTTACTATTACTCTCTGTGTCCTATTCTCCAGCCAATTATTTACCCAGGCTGTCATCTTGGGACCCACTCCCAGGCTGGCTAACATGTATATTAATCTTTTGCGTGGGACTGTGTCAAATGCCTTGCTAAAGTCTAGGTAGGCCATGTCCACAGCCCTCCCTGATCTACTACTTTGGTCACCCAGTCAAAGAAATCTATCAGATCTCGCCTGGCATGACCTTCCCACTGTGAATCCATGCTGCCTAGGGTCCCGTGCCCTCTGGCCTCTAGATACTCGACAATTCTTTCCTTCAAAAGTGATTCCATCATTTTCCCTATCACTGAGGTTAAACTAACAGGTCTGTAGTTTCCTGCTTCTGCCTTGCTCCCACTTTTGTGAAGGGGAATCACATCTGCCCTCCTCCAGTCCTCAGGTACCACCCCATCCTCCCATGATTTGTTAAAGGGTAGTCAGTGGTGTCACTAGTTCTACCCTTAGTTCTTTTAGAAATTCTGGGATGAATCCCATCAGGCCCCATTGCTTTGTCCACCTTCAGTTTTAAGAGTTCTTTCAGAACCCTTTCTTCTGTAAATGGGCTGATATCAACTTCTGTATCCAGAGTGTTTCTACTGTTTGTTTTAGGTACCTTCCTCTTCATTTGTAAATACTGAGCAAAAATATTTGTTTAGTATCTCTGCCTTTCACAGTCTCCTCTGCCCACCCTCCTCCCTTTATTAAGCCTCACTATCCCTTGGTCTTCCTTGGCTCCCTGATGTACCTATAAAAGGTTTTGTCCCCTTCTTAACTGAGTTGGCTATCTTTTCTCGGTTTGGGCCTTTGCTGTTCTGACTGCCTTCCCAGCCTCCTTTTGCTTTAACTGATACAGTTCACTGTCCTGCTCCTTCTGCGATTCCTTGTACTTCCTAAATGCTTTCTTTTTCTCTTGAACCTTCACTGCCACTTCCTTTGAGAACCATAGTGGTTTCTTACTTCATTTTGTTTTGTTTATTTGCTTCACACAAAGGCTTGTTACCTCTGTGATGGCAGTTTTTATTATTCCCCATTGTTCTTCCACCCCTCCTTCCTGCCCATTTGCTAGTGCATTCCTTAGGCACTCACCCATTTTAAAGTCAGCCTCCTAAAGTCCAATACTTTTGCCTTGTATGGCTTGACTCTATTGCTGTGTTTATTGTGAACTATACTGTTCGATGGTCGCTAGTTCCCAGATGGCTACCCACTTCTACATCTGTGATCCCTCTCCATCTCCATTTGAGAGAACCAGGTCTAAGATTGCTCCCTCTCGAGTGGGCTCCAATACTAATTGTCTAAGGCATGCCCCCTGTAGGGCATCTAGAATAACCCCACTCTTCGAAGTGGCTGCTGCAACTGCACTCCAGTTAACATCTGGCATATTCAGATCACCCATCAGCAATATCTCCCCTTTTTCTGCCATTCTAAGTATACTTTCTATCATTTCCTTGTCCATTTCCTCCCCCTGAGAAGGGGGTCTGTATACAACCCCTGTGCGGATTGGGGTGCCATTGCCTGTCTCCAAATTTACCCACAGTGCTTCTTCTCCTCCCTGTTTACCCTTTTGTTCTGTTGCTTTTATTCCTTCCCTTATGTAAAGAGCTACACCTCATGGGTAGAAGAGAATTTGGCCATAATTTGAAGTGTTCAAAAATATCTAATCACTGTCTTCCAACTATATTTTTCCACTTTAATTAGCTTGTTATCTTGTGTTGCCCAAACCATATTAATGCACAATTCTATGATTCAAGGCAGATTGGCAATCTGGCCTCCCAGTTTGTCTGTGTTTGCAATACATCCATGTCAAGGAGTTTTGTAAAGTTCAATAGCATTGAGAAATTAAATGATCTGGCCAGATCCTGCTCAGTATGGGGCAATAAAATGCACCAAGAGGTTAATTGACATTATCTGCCTGCAATCCCTGGTGCGTATTAAGAAAATGTCTTACACTTATAATGGCCCTGCTGATCCAAATCAAACTCCTTTCTAAGCTGTATACAAGACCTAGAGCTGGTCTTCCTTATAAAAATTAAAAACATGAGCTAAGCCCTTAGGGGCCAATTTCTGAAATGTATGATCTAATCTAACTGGTAGAAAAATTAGAATTATAGGCTGGAACATGGAGCCAATACACATTATATACATATTTTTTTCTGGGTAGGCAAATGACACCATTCCTTAAGGACTGTCCATGTGAGGCTAAGGAGTAATGAGCAGCCTTCCATTTGATCCACAGAACTGAATAATAACCGAATAACCCTGAATGGGTGGAGTGATACTGACAACAACCATGAAGGGAGTGACCTGGGTGTACTCATATCAGGTAACCTAAAGGTGGCCAGGCAGTGTGACAAAGCAGTTGGGAGGACTAGTGGGATGCTGGAGGCATAGGGAGAGGTATCACAAGCAGAAAGAGGAGGTGGTGTTCTTATATAGATCACTAGTAAGATCCCACCTTGAGTACTGTGTTCAGTTCTGGAGACCACATCTCAGGAAGGACAGAGTGGAAGCAGTCCAGAAGAGGGCTACCAAAATGGTGCTGGGTCTGCATCAAAAGCCCTATGAGAAGAGGCTAAATTAGCTCAAGGTTTACACCTTGGAGAAGAGGAGGGTGGATATGATAGACACAATTAAATACCTCATGGAGGTTACTAAGGCACAGGAGGGAATATTTTTCAGAGAAAAGGTGATCTAGAACAAGGGAGCATGCTATGAAGCTGTAAGAGGTAGATTCAGGAGAGATGTGAGGAAGTGCACGCTTCCCAGAAAAGGTAGTGACTCCTGAACAGACTTGCAGAAGAGGTAGTGGTGCAAAACAGTGGTGGGGTTAAAAAGTGCCTGGGACAGGAAAAGGGAATCATAGGGATAAGGTGTGTGTGTGGGGGTGGAGAGACAGCACCATAGATCAAGTAGGATCTACAGCAGAAATGGAGGTAGAAAAATACGGGCACACTGGGCGGGCCTAGTGGCCCTTATCCTCACAGATTCTATGTTCTATGAATACCAGCTTTTCAAGGTCCTGAACCATGGATCTGGGCACAATGATTATCCAGCAAGGTTGTGCTTCAACAGATAGCAGGACAGCATATGCTTAATCATTGCAGCCTGTGCATATAGTACTAAGTTTGGAATGGCTAACCCCACCTTAAGGAGCTGCAGTTTACAATAGGCTATACGCCTCCCTCCCCAAAGAAATTTGGAGATCCATTTATTCTGATTCTGGAAGTCCCCGGGCCATGGGAAAAGCAGCAGAGTCTGAAATAGATACAGATACTAAGGCAGTATGTTCACACGGATTGTGTGAATTCTATTACTGAAGTCTAGCGGCAAAGCTGACCCATTCTGGAGATTCTCTCACTTGATGTAAAGGTAAATAGTTCAAAAACAAAAGTGCATGGGGATCTGAACCTATACAAACCCCAGATATTTAATGAATGGTCGATTATAGCGAAAGGATATTTTGTTGTATCTCACGCCATGGGGTATAATTTATCAGTAGTACCTCAGTCTTATCTATGTTCATTTTATAACCCACCAGATGTTCCAGCTGCTGAAGGAATTGGGATAGATATTGTAAGGAATGATCAGGGCGTATGGTGTACATGAGTAAATCACCTGCATGATATGCTGCTTCATGAGAACAGGCATGAACCTCCATTCCTTTTACATCCTGTGCCTGTCGCAGAATTGAGCCAATGGTTCCACATATAAAGTAAAGAAGTACGGGGAGAGCAGGCAGCCTTGCCTTGTACCTCTTGTAGTGGAATGCTGTCCAACCATTTGCTTGACCATTGCTCTAGGGGAATTGTAAAGGCACTGAATAATGTCTAGAAATTTTGCTAGGAACTGAAATTGTGTCAGAGTCTGGTGTAAAATAGCAACAAGACTCTGGCAAGTGCTTTTAAGACTCTAGACTAAGAATAAGGGTAGGATTTTGCACTGGAGAGCCATTTCTATTATTTATATAGTCTTTTAATATTATCAGCTGTTTGCCAGCTTCTGATGAAGCCCAATTGATCCGGGTTTACAATGGTGGGGAGTATATAATCTAATCTGTGAGCTAAAATGCTAGTGAACTATTTATAGGCCATGTTTAATACCAAAATTGGGTGATACAAATTACAGGAGAGGGGATCTTTTTGTGGTTTTAAAATTGTGGAGATAGTCACATACCTCAGAAATAAAGAAAATCCTGCACTCTCCAACCCAGGCAATAAGATTATTGTCACCATCTGAATGTCCAAAGTGCTTGATTTTATTAGGTCTAAAGGTGCACAATCACTCCTGATGCATTTTGAACTTTCACAGTTTCTTTTTTAAAGGAGTGATTGTACATGGTGGGGAATGACTTTATTGCCTGGGTTGGAGAGTGCAGGATTTTTCTTTGTTTTTCTATGATTTGCTGCAATCCCTTGCACCCCACTCCATGTGCAAGCCTCTTTACCTTGTTTGCATAGTCGCATATCTCCAGGAGACTGGACATCGAGCAGCAGTATAGGTATATTGGAACACCTGAAGTAGAATATTGTGTAGGAACTCTAATGTAACTTTATAAAATTCAGCACCATAGCCATCTAGTCCCAGACTTTTACCATTTTCAGCACCTTCCCACCTGTAATCAATTCCTGGAGGGTGATGGGAGCAATCAAGCCTGCCAGTTGTTCCTCTGTTAAAGCTGGAAGGGTAGTGCTGTTAGAAGGAATTTATCTCCTTGATGGATGGAGTACTTGTTTGAGTGTATAAGGACTGATAATAGTCCTTCTGAGCCCTAGTGTTGTTGAAGTCATTATGAACTGAGGATCATAAATAGAGGAATCTGATTAGCCCAGAGTTTGGAAGCCGTGATGATATCAGGCGACATTATCACGGCTTCAAAAAGTTCCAGCACCACCAGCCTCCTAGCTCTCTACTGCCTGAGAACTTTTTTTTCAAAATGTACTCCTACACCACCCAAAAACTCATTCATAAAATGTTTTAAAACCTGTTTCTTTTATTTTTTTTATTTATAAAACTTGAAACTCAGTTCATAATAGCAATAATTCACTCCAGGGTGTGGTATATTATGGGATATTGTCACTTCTTGGGTGGTTGGATGCACTCGGACTGCAGCCTTGTGCTCACCCACCTGAGGCGTGATGATATCCCATGATATACCACACCCTGTCATGCCTTATTGCTTAATTATGCAATGGCAATAAAGAATCTTGGACTGTGATTGGTCAGTTTGGGGCAAGACCCATGGCGTTATCCCAACATAACGCCACAGGTCTAGTCTCAGCACTGTGAACCAATATGGATGAGCATTTGGATGAGGAGCTCATTCTCTTTTTTTGCATCTCCTCTTAAAAAACCAAAATATTTTTCCACACTAATAAAAACATTCTTTAAAATTATTGTTTTATTTTATATATAACAACAAGCCATTGTATAATAGGAATAATGCACTCCAGGGTGTGTGTCGTGATGGGATAATGCCACACCTGGGGCATTGGATGCCAACCCCAGGCATGGCGTTATCCCAGCACGACACACACCCTGTCGGCATTATTCCTTTAGTAACCAATCATCCAGAGGTTGGGTGTTGTAGCTTCACAATTGTACATGTCTTAATTTTCTGTCGCAGTTGGAATGCCAGGATTTTGGGTGCTCACAAGCCCCCTTCATAATAGGACTGTTGCAGTAATTGCAGGGCCTGTTTTGCTTTATAATTTAATTTATCCTGAATCTTTAACAAGAACATGATCGTATGAATATGGATCTTGAATATGGCCTGCATCCATCCAAGAGGGGAACCGCAGTACTCAGTGTGCTTTAAATGTTACCTGGATTAACAGTTAAACTAGCCGAGGGGAGTGGCGGGAGGAGTTGTGGAGGCAGAAACAGCTCCCCCTCCCAACATACACACACACACAGGCTGAAGTAGAGAGTAAGGGGAACCCAGTGGGAGAGGAATCCCCCAGGGTGCAAATTAATAAAGGAAGCAGAGTGGTAGAGACAAAAGGTGAAGAGAACGGGGGCATTAAAAAGAAAGTGGGAAAGGAGGGAGGGGCAAAAGGGAAAAAGGGGAACAACAGAGTAGAAAGAGAATCTGGAAGGCCATGCATGTGAACACTAGAAGTCTCAGAAATAAGATTCCAGACCTAGAAGCCGTTATGGTAGTGTGGCCATTACCGAGTCATGCTGCACTGAAAACCATGACTGGGACATGGCCACCTGGCTATACTCTGTCCAGGAAGCACCAGGTGGGAAGGAAAGGAGAGGATGTGGTGCTTTATGTGAGGGAAAGCATAAAAGCAATGGAGATACAGAAACTATAGGGAAGGCAGAGGTACTGTTGGTCACCTTGGAGAGGGGGAATGGAGCCACTATTTGCACTGAAGTGGTCTGCAGACCTCCAGCACAGGATTAGACAAGGTATTGGTGGAAGCCACTGGCAAGATAGAAGAAATGAGGGAGGTGCTGCTAGTGGGGGGCTTCAACCTGCCAGATGCAGATTGGAGCTTCCCAGCAGTGGCTTCACCTAGAAGCAGGAACATCCTGGACTTTCTGCAGGAGGCATTCCTCAGGGTACTAGTCAATGAAACCACTTGTGATGGGCAATGCTGGACCTGGTACTCAGTAACAGGAACAGTGTTGCAGGCATCAAGGTGGAAGGCCACTAGGGGACCAGTGATCACCACATGGTATGCTTCAATATAAGTAGTAGTAAAAAATGTATTTTTATACAGGAATAATACATGTCATTTGGATAATACAATCCAGTTTTCAAGACAGTCCTGTTCAAACTCTCTAAGTTTCACATAGTAAAAACAACCACAGACAATTAAATACAAAAAATAAATACACAAAAGATCTATCCCTTAACATTTATACACCTTACTCGACAACCCAATTACCAACATTATATAAAAAGAAAAAGGAAAACAGCAAAAATCAATATCAAACACATACACATGTATAAACATAACACTTCTCTAGCCCCTCAATAAATCTTTTGGTAATTTTCTCAGCTCGCAATAAGGGAGAGAGTATATTCCAACATACTGATGCTTGTGACGCCAGTGTTCTATCCCCAAACTTATTTTTTTGCCTATCTGGATCAATTCTATTTTGGTACAATGGTCTAACTGAATGTTTCCTAAGGGCAGAATCCTTGTCTGCCAATAGTTTAGCAATATTATAATTTAAATGAATTGTCCTATATTTCTAAATGAAAACTGACCAACTCTTTTCTTATATTCTAAATCAAGGGATAGCCAATTTAGCCTGGTTAACAAAATACAATGATGAGTTCTGAAATTACAGCGTAGGACATATCTTGCCACCCTATAGTGTATTTTATCTAATTTATTTAGAAGTTGTTTGGTTGCAGACCTATAGATAAACTCTTCATACTTTAATACTGGAAGTATGAGCTGTTCTGCAATCAATTTCCTATCGTGCAACTTCAGACATCTAGATGTCCTTTTCAAAGCTCCTAATTTTTTATGTGTTTTAGTAATAATAGATTCAATATGCCCTTAAAAGTCAACGAAAATCAATGTTTACTCCCAAATAACAATAATTTGATACTTGTTCTATTGGAATTTGATTTAATGTTAAGATTTGTACACTTAAACTGACTGATGTTTATTAGTACCAAAACACATTAGTTTAGTCTTGTTTACATTCATTTTAGTTGTGACCTGGTGAACCACTCCTGTACCCTGGTAAAATCAGCCTGTAGTTGTCTCTGGAGATCCACTGAACCATGCCCAGAAGCCACCAGGACCGTATCATCTGCATACATCCTTATATCTGTGTGCTGGATCATTGATGGTAATTCATTATTAAAGATCAAGAACAAGGGTCCTAAAATGGACCCCTGTGGAACTCCTCCTTGAACAGTCCAAGGGTTAGAAAGATGACGCTGTAATTGTACACTCTGGGATCGGTCTGTTAAATATGACATAAACCAGGTCAGTGGATCCCCAGAGAAACCCAGACCTGCCAACCTCTTGAATAAGATGGAGTGGTTCACCAGGTCAAACGCCTTTGAAAAATCAATATATATTGCTGCTGTATCCTTACCTTTGTTCAAAGATGTACATTTCAAATCATTAAATTCAACCAAGGCCAACGTAGTTGAAAAACCCTTCTGACAGCTATGGAATTAAACCACACAAGGGCAAGGGTCCTGGATTTCAGGAGGGCAGATTTTACAAAGATGGGTGACTGCTCAAGGATGACTTTGTAGGTGGGGATGGCCTGGGTGGGGTGGAGGAACAGTGGGCAAAGCTAAAAGGAGCACGGTGATAGCAAAAACCTCTGTGTCAAACAAGTGAGCAAAGGCAAGATGAAAGAGACCGCTATGGTTCTCGAAATTCAGTTTCAAGTTTATTACAGGAAATACTCCATTGAGCAGGTTCATTGACAAGGAGGTCATGGTGATACAAAAACATATAAGAACATAAACAGATTGGATTGCACTAGTCAATTACAAATGGTAAACGGCAGAGTGGGAATGAGGTACAGATAATACAGGTACAATTACACTAGCTAACACATCGCAGGGAACTCACTAATGTGAGGATGAATGTACTACACATAAAATTCAAAACAGCTACATTTGAGAGTGGAAAAAAATGGGAAAAAGTGCACGAAGTAAGGGCTGTAGGTTATTTGTTTATTTGTTTATTGAGTACTAGGAATTAATACCTTTGAGCCAAGGCTCTTTTACAAAGGTTCCAGCACAAATTAGGTAAAGCAATAAGGTTACAGTGAATGACACAAGTAAAGTACATTGTGGAATACTATACACATAGACTGAACAAATATCAAAAAAGAGAAGAAAACATTAGTGCAAGGACAAGTAATTACGAGGTGAAACACATTAAATCAATAAGCAATCAAATGGGGGGGGGAGCAGGAAGATAATGTGAAGAATAGGGCATATACAAGAAAGGAGGGAGGAGCCAACCACAGGTAGTGGAAAGGAATCATCTACCGGGCCTTTGTCAGGTAATGAGGGCAAGAGAGCAACAACTTAACTAGAGGAATTAGTCAAAGCAGTCACAGGAGTTAGGGGTGGTAAGGTGGAGAGAATAGGCTAGATTTAAATGCACCTAATGAGGTAGAGGAGGTAATAGAGGTGCTAAGTGCATTTAGCCAGGAAGGGCACGATAGGCAAATGATCTCTGGCCCTGGGAAGTCTGCAACGGGGACCTGAAGGGGCTGATTTTTAGATCTTCTGGTGGGTTGAACACTTGTATTCTGGCATATCAGGTCTTGAATGCAGGGTGGAGTGAGGCCCAAGATGGATTTTTTGGCCATAAGGCAGGTAAGGTACTTTAGGCGGTTTGAGAGTTGAAGCCATCCAGTTTCAGCATACAGCTCACAGGTGTGAGTATGTTGATGGGCGCCAGTGAGCAACCGACAGGCCTTGTTAAGGGAGGTTGTAATACGTTTAAGCGCACTTGTAATCACAGCATGTCTGAAGTACGAACACACGAAATTGCCAGCAGAAAATGGCCCACAGGTCTATCAAGTCTGCCCAATTATGCAGCTCTTAGCTTCATGCCACTACAGTTGCCCCACCCCTACCCAACCCCCTCCCTTTCTCCTCTTTCCAGGTCCTTTACCCCTTTGTGTTCTTGTCTGTACTAACCCTGCCCTTGACTCGATCTCAACCCTGATTAAAGCCATCCACTGTCCTTTGAGCAATTAACTCCCCCAGCAGTGTGTTCCAACCTGCCACCACTCTCTCTGTGAAGTAGTGCCTCCTCATCTCCCTCCTAAACCTTCCCCCTTCCAACTTCAGACTGTGCTCCCTAGTTACCCTTCCCCCTGTAACCCCTAGGTGGCACTATCCCAAGGGCTACTATCCCTGCTTGCATGACTAGTTGCAGGTTAAGAGCCTGGGTACTGAAAGCGGGTGCCTCCACCTGGAGGACAGGGTTAGTGGTAGTGTAGCTGACCTGGGTACAGCCCTCCGGGACACTGTAATCCCCCTCTTTCCCTTCTAGTGGCCTAAACAATGAACAGCATACACAGGTACAATAGACCCTAATCAGCATACAAATCCCCACTCTGTTTGCACTTACCACCAGGGCTGGTTCCACCAGTCTGACCCTGGAGACCCCCTGTAAAATAGGGTTAGACACAGCAGGTAACAACAGTATAGTGCTGGAACCACAGTCAGGTTAAATGCAAAAAGAATTAGATCTGATTTATTCAGGGGGAATGAACAAGAGAGGGGAGTAATTTGGCTGATTAGTTCTGTAACTGATTCAATCAGGCAATCATGCATGCACTTTAGAGTCACTTCACAGTCACACACTCTGGGTACCCAGCTGAAACAAAGGGGATAACCTAATCTGTTGTTCGGTAGGCTGGCGCAGCTGGTTGGGGCCCTGTGATGGAAAGAAGAAGCATGCACAACCACACACAATTTGTAATCCGGAGTCAGGAGGCTCAGTTCATGATAATTAGACAAAACAACTAAATCAGATGATACATTTTTATTGAGCTGGTTGCAGGGGGCTACCCTGGTGTTTACTCATGCTACCCAGTACAGGACACAGGATGGATGAAATGGAGACTTTAGGATGACTTGCTGGTTTGCCAGGAGAAGCAGGGCCCACACAAATCACTGAGGTATTGTTCCTGTTCAAGGTGTTGAGCAGGGGCTGATCTCCAGGCAGGTCTCTCATCGATGGTTTTCTGCATCGTGAGTAGCTGGCTGGTCCAGTTGGCAGGGCCCAAGTCGGGTGAACAGTTTGGATTTAGTCCGTAAATGCTGGATGAAGCTCTCAGCAAGTGTGACACAATTAGGCAATGGGGAACCAAATCGTGACCCACTAACAGCATTCAGCACACTTATAGAAAAGAAAAGCAATACCACAGTTCAGATGACAGTCCAGTTGCAATTTCAGCTTTCCTGAGCAAAACCATGATCTCTGTGGTGATTCAGACGTCCTGACAGGCCGATTAGTGGGAGCTAATCTTCGCCTTCTTCAGGCAAAGGTATAGTCACACCGCAGCTTTTGTCACAATTAATTCGGATACAGTCTGGTTATTTAAGCACTCTTTAAGGATCCTCTCGAGGGACAGGCTGACAGGCCAAACTCAGCCTTTCCACCAGTTTCCCACATGACTACGCAGGAGCAGATGCACTAATGTCTCAAGCTGTTCGCTCTCTCCACTCCAAACTCAGACTGAATCTGCTGCAGTCAGCACCGAGACTTCCTTCTGATCCAAGAAGAAGTTGGTTAATTCATCTGTCTGTCAAAGCAAGGACTCCCTTCAGGTCCACTTAGGCGCCAAAGTGAAAAACTACAATTCCTACAGAAATTCACTCCCACAAGACCACTGCGGACAGACTCCATTTGAAGATCCCCAAAAGGTACTGATTGGTGCAATACAGAAATGTCCATGCTGCAAAGAAAGGCAGGTTAGACAAACTATAATACCATTGTTATTAGAGCAGCTAATCAGCAAATATTTACCAGTTCTAACAGAGCTCCCTGCACCATTAGCAAAGGCAGAACAGAGTAATATTACTGCAGCTCTGGCGGGACTCGAGCCTGGAGACACTCGGCCCCTACCCAGATTAATTATACACTACAAAAATAATGTCTCTTAAAGAGACAGGCACGGAGGCTAACAGAGCACTTGCATGCAAGCACTTTTACACCAGTAAAGACACAGAATGCCCACCTGACAGTGGGCATTTAAGCACACCCAAGGAAGACTTTTGAGAACCCCCATTTATGGGGGGGGGTTACACCCCCTTAAAGCAGAACACCCCTCCCTTCCTGACTTTGTTTATGCCTTTCAAGTACTTAAAGGTCTCTATCATGTCCCCTCGTTCCCTTCTCTCTTCCAGAGAGTACATGAGCTTATTCAACCTTTCCTCATATGGCAACTCCTCTAGTTCCATGATGATTTCTGTAGCCCTATGCTGCACCCCCTCCAGTAATCGCCCATCCTTTTTGATATATGAGCACCAGTACTGTACACAGTACTCCAAGTCTGGCCTCACCAGTGATCTATACAATGGCAGGATGACCTCCCCCTTTCTAGAGGCGATCCCTCTGGCAGTGCACCCCAGCATCCTATTTGCCCTTGCTGCCACCATCCTACACTGTGCTGATACCTTCATGTCCCCTGTAACTATTACGCCCAGGTCCCTTTCCTCCTTTGAATCTGTTACCTGCGCTCCCCCCAGCCAGTAGCTGTTCCTGGGATTTCTGGCTCTGAGGTGCATGACCTTGCACTTCTTAGCATGAAATCCCAACTGCCACTCCCTAGAACAGTGCTCGAGTTTAGCTGGATCTCTGAGTGCCTGCCTCCTTCCTCATTGTCCACTTTTACACAAATCTTAGTGTTGTCCGTGAACAGAATGATCTTACTCTTGACCTCTCTGCAATGTCTCCAGTAAAGACATTGAACAAAACTGGCCCGCACTGAACCCTCATGTACTCCACTCATTACTGGCCTTGGCTTGATGTCCCCCCTTACAACTACCTCTGTTGTCTGCCCTGCAGCCAGCTCTCCACCCACCCACCAGTTTTTCCCCGCCCCATGTTCCTCAGCTTGCTCATGAACCTCCTGTGCGGCACCAAGTCGAAAGCCTTGCTGAAGTCCTGATACAGGACATCCACAGTGTGGCCTTTGTCAACCACCCTAGTGACCCAGTCAAAGAAGTGGATCAGGTTTATTTGTTTATTTTATTTATTAACCAGGTAAGGTCGCTGGACAGAGTCCTTCTTCTGGACCAACCTGGGCAAAAAGCATATTAAACATGTAAGAATTTAGACATAACAAACAACAAATAGCAAACAGCATAAATAAATTAACATCAACAACTACATAATTGATTGTGCAATAAAAAAGACTTAACATTTGTTTTAAAATTACACAAAGAAGTACAACTAAACAGAGATAATGGTAATTTGTCCCAAAAACTAGGTGCAGCTTTAGAAAAGGACTGATCACCAAACATATTTTTACTGCAAGAGTAACAAGGATTAAACCTTGATTAGATCTTAAATTAGCAACAGCATCCCTTAAAGTAAACAAAGATTAGTTTGACAAGATCTTCCGGTGACAAACCCATGCTGTCTCTCATCTTGCAGACCTTTGCTATTGAGAAAGGTTATTGATCTCTCCTTCAGAATAGTCTCCATCAACTTCCCCACTATGGAAGTCAAACTCACTGGTCTGTAGTTGCCCAGTTGGTCCCTGGGTCCAGTCTTGTGAAGAGGCACCATGTGAGCCATCCTCCATTCTCTGGGTACATTCCCCGTCTCCAAGTAATGTGAGTTATGAGTTGAGGGTCTTTAGGGTGAGTGGGGGTGCCTGGGCAGGGGTGGTGAGGAGGGCAGGGATAGAGGGTGGAAAACCAATAAGGATGGGGAAGGGTAGACAGGCAGTAGCGGAGTCTGTGGAGGATGGAAGAGTGAGTGGGGAGCGTAAGGGTGGGAGGACAAGATAGATGGTGGATGGGTGGGGGACAGGGACAGGAAGGAAGGAGGTAGTAGTGAAGGAGTTCATTATGTCAGTTTAGCATATGGAGCATGGGCATTCCACTTTTAATGCTTTCTTGGCCAGAGTCTTAAAGCAATTTAATGAAACCAGCTTGATTAGCCATATAGTGCTTTGCATCTGATTCCATATTGAGGGGAGGATGAAGCTAACAGCACCTCTGCCCTGATTAATGCGTATCCTGGGAACATTCAGGAGCACAAGGTCTGAATTATGCAAGGAGTAGATGATGTGATTCTTGTGCACTAGGGAGCAGATGTACTGTGGTAACTTGCCTGTCAGCAGCTTCATGGTCCATTGGCCAATGTGGAGCATGTGCCTAGCTGCTAGGAACGTCCAGCCTATTGATGAGTAGAGGGAACAGTGGTGCGTCCTGGCTGGTGCATTAAGTATGAAACGTAATGCATGATGGTATAGGGAGTCAAGTTTGTGGGTGTGAGTTGCGGTGCTGCAGTTGTAGATAATGTCTCCATAATCTAGCAATGGCAGGAATGTGGCCTGAACCAGCTTTCACCTGTAGTCAAATGTAAATAGGATCTGTTCCTGAAGAGGAACTGCCTAGCTTTTAGCTTTTTGCTAGGCAGTTGATGTGTGCACTAAACGATAATATGCTGTCAAGCCATACACCAAGTTACTTAAATTGATCCACAACCTCAAGGGTGTCCCGAAGATGGCTGTGATGGGAAGGATGGTATTCTGTGCTTGGTGGGAGAGGCTACAAGGATGAGGTGAAAAACATCACCTTGGTCTCCTTTGCATTTAGAAGAAGTTTTGAATGGGCAGGTTGTACTGCAGCTGGTTAAAGTCAGCTTGTAGATCAGAACAGGCTTCACGAATGATGACCTTGAGATGTAGAGAACCGTGTCATCAGCAAAAAAGTGCAGCTTGGATTTTGAATATTTTTATACAACAAATTGATGTAAATAGTGAAGAAGAGGGCGCCAGAATGGATCCCTTGAGACACCCTTGTGATAGGCACTGTGTATGACAGGGCTCCATCTGCTTTAATTCTTTGCAGCCTTTCTGAAAGGTAGCTCAAGACCAGTCTTACAGTAGTATCATGCCATGCCATGGAATTGAGACAGTGCAGGAGAAGGGTATGGTCCATTGTGTTGAATGCCTTGCTTAGGTCGAGGAAAATGGCACAGGTGGATTGTTATTGTCAGTGGCAGAAAACAGTCATCAGTCACCTTAGCCAGGCTAAAACTGTGCTGTGATTCTGCCTGAACCCAGATTGGAGTGGGTTGAGTAGGTTGGAGCCTCTAGATATTCTTTTATTTGTGAGTGTATTAGTTTTTCCAATAGCTTGGACAGGACTGATAGAATGGAAATTGGTCTATAGTTGTTGAGATCTCTTCAATCACCAGACTTGAATAATGTGAGTTATCGCTGTTTTCCAGCTGGAGGGACAGTAGCTGTGGAGAGGATAGATTGAATATATGCATGATGGATGCAACTAGCAGATGGCTCCCATTTTAGGAAGAGTGTTCAATTTTATCAGCACCCACCCCTTTTCTAGTGTCTAATTTGAGAAGGAGTTGCTCGACATCCTTGAATGTAACAGGGGAAAGCTGGAAGGAGGCTTGTGACGGCATGGTGTTAGTGCAGTCTGGGATGGAGGGACCAGTAGGCAGCCCAGCAGCTAGCAAAATGTCGAAAGCCATACCTGCTGTGACAAAGTGAGCATTCAGCTGATCCCAGTATGGAGTGTTGGTCAGTGACAAATGTACCATTTGAATAGACTTTGATGGGAGACATGGGGGGGTTTGGCCTTCAGTAATTTTGAAGGTGTGCCAGATTTTAACAGAGTTGCCTTTGGCTTCTTCTAAGGTTTCAACATAATAAGAGGCCTTGCACTCCTTATGAGTTTGTGCAATTGTTTCTAGCTGCTCTAAAGTCCTGTCAGTAGGTTTCAAATTTAGATTGCCTTGCATGGGCCCAGAGCTTATTATGCTGTGATAGTGCAGGTTTCAGTTCGGGGGAGAACCATGAGTGTGAAAATGTCCTGATTCTACGTTTAATGAATGGTGCGTGTTTGTTAGTAAGGCCTGTTATAATGGTATGGTATTGAAGACAGTGACAACTGATTCTACAGATGTGGCTAGGTAAAAAGCTTGCCAGCCTATCTGTTTAAGGTCCATGAGGTAATTTTGAATATTAAACTTGCAGAAACTTCTTCAGGTGATGTATCTGAAGCAGGAGTGACGTTTGATGTGGGCACATGTGCAAACCATGATATTGTGATCACTCACATCATTATAAAAGACTGAGTGTTGAATTTTGTGAGGACAGTTAGTGATGATTAAGTCAAGAATTGACCTGTTGTCTAAATTTTAGTGTTTGTCCATGTGGGTTCATTGACAAGCTATGTGAATCCAAGCTCGTCACATAAGCCTTTTATGGCATTCGCCTTAGGGGAAAACTTATCGAGGTTTAAGTCCTCAAGGATAATGGTTTCCTTGGTGCTCGACTTTGAAACATCCTTGAGCTTAGATAGTATATCCAGCCCACCTGAGGGAGGTCTGTAGCAGCCTATGATGTTGATTACTTTGGTAGATGGAAGCAGTAGCCTAAGCACCAGGCATTCACATTCTTTGGGTTTGGATTCCAGGAGTAATTCTGTGGCAGTAAGCTTGGTATTAACATAAATAACAGTCCTATCACCCCTAGTGGGCTTGTCTACTCTGTAGGTGTTGTATGATGGTAATGTGATCTGGGAGTCAGTGGTGGTGGTGTTTAACCAGTACTCGGTGATTACTAGTACGTTCAGCTTGGTATGGGCAGCACAGATTTGTATTCGACCAACATTTTTTAGGCGGATGAGGAAAAGGTAAAGACTAAAAGGGTAACATTCAAAAGGTATAAGAAGATGCTGAGGAAGGATGATAGGGAGGTGTGTCAGGAGAAACAGAGGGAAGCAGGGAAAGCAGAAAAGAGCACAAGGAAGTAAACTGAAGAGAGAATAGCCTAGGAGGTAACGAAAGGGGGCAAACCATTGTTATATAGGGAAGGGGAGGGGCTGTGCAAAGGGAGACCAGAAAAAGGAAGATGTCTTGAACAAATACTTTTGTTTAATGTTCACAGAGGGAGGAGAAGGGGAGGGGACACAAATAAGTAACAGAAGCTTTGGATGGAGGGAGATGGACTCTAGTCCTTTTTTGGAGGAGAGGTCCTGAAGTGACTCGCTAATCTGAAGGTGGACAAAGCAAGGGACCAGAAGGGGTGCATCCAAGAGTATTGAGGGAGCTCAGGGAAAACTGGCTGCACCTATGCAGTTCTCTTTAGCAGCTCACTAGAAACAGGAATGCTTCTGGATGACTGGAGGAGGGCGGATATGGTCCCAATACACAAAAGAGATAGCAGGGAGGAGACTGGCAATTATAGGCCAGTCAGCCTGACATTGGTGGTGGGAAAGTTAATTGAATCACTGCTGAAGGAAAGGATTGTGGAGTACCTTGAATCCAGAAGGTTTCAAGACCTAAGGCAGCATGGGTTCACACGGGGGAGGTCATGGCAAAGAAATCTAATAGATTTTGTATGTGTAAACCCCCTACAAATGGGGGTTCCCAAAAAGTCTTCCTTGAGCTTGCTTAAATGCTCACTGCCAGGCTGGTGTCCAGCGTTCTAGCAGTTTAAATGTACTGCCAGAGAGTGCCTGTATAGCCTCTGTCTACTGTCTCTTTAAAAGCTGCCTGGATTGCAGTCATAATTAATCTGAGAGGGAGTTCTATTAGAAGATGTACTTGTTTGCTGATCATTTGTTAGAGTAGTAATAATGTTGCAGTTTGTTCTAACCTGCCTTCTTTGCAGCATGGACAGTTCTGTTTGTTTCCATCACCTTGGTCCTGGACTGCTAAAATGGGCCAATCAGTACATTTGGGACTCTAAAATAGAGCCTGCCTACAGAGGCTTGGTGGGGCCAAAACTTGTAGGAATTGTATTTTGGGTCTTTTGGCACCTAAAATAACCTGGAGGGGGGGCCCTTGTTGTGACTGACATACAGATCAGCCAACCGAACCCTTTGGATCTTGGGGAATGTCCCACACTGCTTGCAGTTTCAGTTAGATCTGAGTTGGGAAGTGAAGAAGTAACAGCTCAAGATAGTTCAAGCAGCAATCCATAGTGGATTCACATGGGAGAACTGTGGAAAGGCCTGAGTTTGGCCTGCATGCCTGCCTACTGTCCCTGAGAGGAAACTTGTGCTTTTTTTTTTTTAGACTGAATCCGAATTTGGAGAGTGAATTAAGCCACTGAATTGTGACCAGGCTTTAACCTGAAGAAGACCGACGATTTGCTGAATGCGATTGGCCTGTCAGGACTTCCAGCTGCCTCTGAACTCCCGGATTGTGCAGAGACTCTGTAATTGTGACCGGAGAGCCATTTGCCTGGTACAGTGGAATATACTTACATGTGGATGTGCTGTGTACTTGTAGTGGGTCGTGATTTGGTTCCCCACTATGTGTTTGAACTGTGTTTTGCTTGCTGGAGGCTGTATCCAGCGCCACAGACTGAATTCGTATCCATTTCCATTTGCCTGGGCCCTGTTACACTGGCTCAGCCAGAATATCTGCTATGCAGAGAAAGTCATCAACGAGAAACCAGCCTGGGGATCAGCGCCCTGCTCAACACTTGAACAGGAACGACGCCTGGGTGATTCGTGTGGGTCCTGCTTCTCCGGATACTCCAGCTCAACAGCCTTCAGTCTTGATTTCATCCTGCCTGTGTCCAGTATTAGGTATCGTGAGTAAACATCAGGGTAGTTCCCTGCAACAACAGCTAAATCTAAAAGTGTTGTCATCTGATTGTCTTGTTGCCTATTCTTTCACGTAACTGAGCCTCCGCCCAGATTACAAATAGTGTGTGTTGTGCATGTTGCTTCTTCCATCACAGGCCCCAACCAGCTGCAATGCCCTGGCTAGCCCACTGTTTTCCTACCTGGGTACTCAGAGTGTTTGACTGTGTAGGACTCTGAACTGCATGCATAACTGTCTGATTAATATAGCTTTTTGCAAATCAACCTGATTACGCCCCTCCCTTGTTCAAGTCCCTGAATAAATCAGATTTAACTTTGTTTGCATTTAACCTGACTGTGGTTCCAGTTTGCGTCAAAAGTATTGTACTGTTGCTATTTGCTGTGCTTAACCTTGTTTCACAGGGGGTCCCCAGGGTCAAGCTAGAGGAACCAGCCCTGGTGGTAAGTGCAAACAGTGTGGGTAATTGCCTGGTTAATAAGGGTCATTGTGAAAATAATTATTGTTATATTTTTCAGGCCATTAGAAGGGAAAGAGGGGGGTTACAGTGTCCCGGAGGGCTGTTCCCAGGTTATCTTGACCACTAACAACCTTGACCTCTGGGTGGAGGCAACCGTTTCATTACCCAGGCCACTTAACCTGCTACTAGCCAAGCAGGCAGGGGTAGTAGCCCTTGGGATAGCGCCACCTAGGGGTTACATCTTGGAGGCTCACCGCTGGGATTTTGTGCCTTCTAGTGGCCACAAATTAGGAATTATTGTTAAAGATTAATGGCTACCCCAGTAAAAATGGTTGTACACCAGTTGGTGTGGTGGTGTACTGGGCAGGAGATTGACCCCCAAAATGCTCTGCTTATACTGGATATTCCCCTGGGTACCAGTAAGGACACTGTAGAAGGAGCGCTCTCCAAAGTTGAATGTTTAAAAAACCCTGTGGTGGTGGGTCGACAGGCTGATTTGATGGCCCGAACTTTCATAGCCTTGGTAGAGTGTAGTGACCTCGTGGACAGCTCTAATGTGCCACAGACTATTGCCTCAGAAGGGGTCCTAGCTGCCTGAGAGTGATAACAAAAAGACAGTAAAGACCCTGGGGAGGATGAGCCCCACCATTATCTGAGACTTTGAGGAGAAATTTGTAAGTTGTTGCTGGAGGAAGGGAAAATCGTAGAGGACTTTAAGAAACTATTCCTGCCAACTGGGGGTGTTCCTTCCCAAACACCCCCTCCCACTCCAGCACCTGTTACTGCCCCACCATCTGTGCCCATGCCAATGCTGGCCCCTATATCTGTACCTGCCATTAGTCACGACTCCTACCGAAGGCTGAGAATCTTCTCAGGCACCCTTCCCACCCCCCAAGGGGAGGATGACTGGGAGACCTGGATCGACTATGTTGCCCCCTTGGTACCCGAGTGGCAGTGTGCGGAGGCTGAGAAGTGGAAAAGAATCACAGAAAGTTTGAGGGGCCCCACCCTTGAAGCCATTACATTTTTGAGGTCCACGAACCCTGATGCATCTGCTCAGAAGTGCTTATCTGTACTTGAAGGCAATTTTGGGAGCATTGAGTCAGGGGAGACTTTAATGTGGAAATTCCAAGGTACCAAACAATGGAAGGGGGAAAGTTTGTCTGTGTATGTTACTCGCCTAGAAAGAGCTCTACAGAATGCTTACTGGAAAGGTGGGGTAGCCGCCAATGATTTGAATCATGTGAGATTGGGGCACATACTGCAACATGCCAAGCATTCTAAACTGCAGATCATCCAGTTAAGGCTCCAGGATAGGAGAGGTAACCCACCTAACTACTGTGACTTGATAAAAGAACCCGGGAGATAGAAGGTGAAGAGGAGATTGTAATTATGGGGTGAGTGCAGCCCAAGTGATCATGGCACCGAAGGCCTCTTTCGAAATGGAGACCACTACGAGTGTCCTCCGCTGGCAAAACAGTGGGGAAGAAGTTGCTGAAGGAAGTCAGAAAAGTACAACTGGGTGCATTCACTGAGGATCCCCTGCTGACAGAGACCCTGGCCCTGTCAGGACGTGACTGTTATGGGATGGGGTGCACCTCAGGCATTCTCTACTGAGGTGGTCTGGCTAAGCTCAAGGAATTGACTGCCACCCTAAAGGAATTTTTGAGATATGGTACACTACCAGCAGAAGTCAGATCAATCTCCCATCAATGCTCCAGCATCCCCTGCTATGTTTTCCCAAGGATCCTGAGAGCCTGTCATTTGTCACAATTGGTAAGGATGTCCATATGAAGAGGGAATGCCGGTCTCAGAAGGACTTCGAGAAATGGTGAACCGGCTTCAAGGAGAGCTTCAGAAAATGAGTCAGTGGTCAAGGGTGTATGAAATGACCACAGTGAAGGCTTTGTCCATCCAAACTCAAACCCTCTGTGGCTAAATCATCTTTCCAGGCCCCTGCTGTTGTCCTCCAGACTGGTCCAAAATAGTGAGCCCTTAAGGAAGACTACTGTGGCTGTGGAATGGTATTCCTACTTGGGCTGTGCTTTGACAGTGTGCTGTGGGTGACTATTGTATTTCAGGATTGGTATGACAAACACTTATCTGATGTGCCACAATCCCTGGAAGGCCTACATGTGTGGAGGTTGAGTGACAAGTCTTATCCCTACTTAGGATATGTCTGCCTCTGTTGTCTTTTTCCTGCAACTGTAACTGTGTAGAGGAGCAAGTAGAGACACTGGCCCTAGTACCCCCCACCACCAGACTGTATGATGGGGTACCCCTGTTAATTGGAACAAACGCCCACATGTTTGGGAGACTAGCACAACTCTGCCATGAGAAACAAGGGCAACTGACTGGATGGGCCCTAAGAATTCCAGCCTTAGTAAAAAAGGCATATGACTTACAACAGAAACTAAATGAAGAGGACCCAGATGAGGCAGTGGGGATAGTGTGGAAAAGAACCTGACTCCTTGGTATTGGCCCCAACACCCAGTGCACAATCCATGGAGAAGTCTGCCTAAAGAGAAACGTAAGAACAAAATATTAATGTTGGATGCACCAGGTGATAGAAAGTTGCCAGAAGGATTATTGGTTAAATCCAGCATCTTGCCTGCCCTTGCCCATGCTTATGCACCGATGTGATGGCCCAGATCTGAAATGTGTCAGATCGGGAGGTCTGGTGAACAGAGGGTGCACTCTAGCTACAGTACACTGCACAGACACTGCAGTATTACCTAATAACAAGTACTCTGGCCAAAAGGAGAGAGGACCCGGACTTATTTGACTTTGGTGATTACCCGCTAACAGCTGAATGGAAAGCTAGGGTTAGCAAGAAACTCGCCCAGAGAGACCAAGTGTTTTCATTAAAAGAATGGGACGTGGGGTGTGTCCAGGGTGCAGAACATCATATACGCCTGCATGATGACTGGCCATTTCGAGAGAGATCCCGACGCCTCGCCCCAGCGGACATAGATGATGTGAGGAGACACCTGCAGGAAATGCTCACTGCTGGCATGATACAGGAATCAAGGAGCCCATATGCCTCTCCCATTGTGGTTGTGCATAAGAAGAATGGGTCGGGGGGACCACGTGATGCAGAGTGCTGAATAGAAGCTCCTCCACATAGCTCCAGCCTCCCGATTATAAAATCATCTTTTTTGGTCTGTTAAATCACTAAAAACCCCTTGGTGTCAGTGGAACCTGCCTTCTAACCTCTTCAGGATTCAGGGTTGTGAGTTTGAGCATTTATGGAGGCTTATATGAAAAAACCTTCACAAAAACACACTCCGCCTGTTACCCCCAAGAAAGCCCCGAAGAAACCTAGGGCCTCTAGTGGTTCAGACAGGCCTGACAATCCTAGCCAAGTATCGGATCAGGAGTCTTTGACCCTGAACAGGTTTCTTGAAGAATTCAAGCCCTTTCATGAGGAAGTCAAAGAAATGGCATCTGAGCTTAAAACCCTGTCTAAAAGCTGGAAGAGGTCACTATAATAACCTCGATAATACAGCTTGCATTCTGTCACTGAGAAACATCTGGAAAGGGTAGACCCTTGGCTAGCAGCATCGGCAGAAGCTCTCTCGAGTTGAAGTGAAGTTGGAGGAACTTGAGGGCCATAGTCACAGGAATAATGTTGTAATACTGGGGCTGCCTGAAGGTGAAGAAGGTCAGAATACTATCAATTTTGTACAGAAGCTGGTTGAACGGGTGGCCAGTCCCTCCTCTTCAGCTCTGTGTACACTATTGAGAGGGCGTGACAGAACCCACGACTAAACCTCCTTCGGGGCTGCTCCCACCGTATGATATGTCGATTCCTCAATGTCCTGAAAGGCAACACCTTTTGTCTAAAGTGAGAGACCTACAAGAGGTCCGTTGGGAAAACTCAAAGCTAAGAATAGCGCAGGACCTCCTGGGATCCATTAGACAGAAGCACAGCATTCCATCCCATCATAACCAAGATCATTGCTGCTGGGCTTAAGTTTAAGATGGGGAACCCAGCTAAGTTGCAGGTTCTAGTGAATGGATCGTGGCTAGCATATGAAGATCCTGATGCTGCGCTGGCTGGCCTCAAGCTTGCTCTTCCTGACCTGTTTCGAGACCCATGAGGAGCCCTCTGCCCAGGTGAAGGGGGGATCAGCGTTGTCAAGATGGGACTGCTACTCATGTCGAATTCTGACTAGGATAGATGGCATCAATGGAATCTAAAGGATTTTATTGAGGAGAGATGCTGACCTCTCATCTGCTGCTCTTAACCTGATATGAGACTCTTTTGTTTTGAATTCTAAACGTGGACTGCAGCCTGCATATTAGTTTTGTTCTGAGTCTATAGCTTGTTCATTTGGGGAAGGTGTTCGGTATTTTGGTCTTCTTAAGAAAGCTACTTATTAGAACAATGGGATGGTCAAATAACATCACATAGACTCATGCTCTAGTTCTGGGGTAGACCAATACAAGAGGAGCTGGGCATTTTAATTTTACTACATGGCTACAAGGGGAGCTCAACGACAGGATTCTCGGCCCAGTGTGTGTGGATGGTTTGAAGCCTGGGGTAACAAATATTCTCATTATCACACCAGTTGTTCCTGGTAGGGCAATGAAGCTGCAGTAAAAGAGCCCTACTCTTCTTGTTATTTTCCAAGAACCTCAAGGTTCTTGTGTTTATTAAGTAGGCTATAGGCATCTCGCTAATTGGGGCTAAGTCTCATTTGTGTGGCTCCTTCCCTTAATGTCTGGTGAACTGATGTTTAATTTCACTGAATTATTTGCCTCCCTGCTGGTGTGTTGCCGAAGTTAAGAACTTTTTATCTAAGTTAGTTACCTGAGATCCCTATACGGCGGGTCTCTTTCTTGTTAGGCCCCAGGTCCCCAGTGGGTTATGGCAGCACCTTCGCTGCGCTTTTGTGTTTTAAGCCCAGCTCCTCTTGTTCTGCTACCAAGAACTGGTTAGGTAGTATAGTTTTCGTGATTCCTACCTAAATCTTGTTGGTTAGGAGGGAAGTGTTATTGTACTTGTTTAGGGCCGGGGGGTTTCTTCGGAGGCTGGGGAGGAAGGACGTAGTACTTTGCTGAGTGCTGTTTGTAGACAGTTGGGGTGGATGGGAGGAGTGGGAGTTTGGGTATTTAGCTCGGATATGTTCTTGTTCATTGTGGGGGAGTATTATGGGGGATAGAAGAGGGAATAGCTTGTTTTGGGGATGGGGTGGGGAGAGGACCATACAGCAGTAACCATTTGAATCTGGTCAATATTTCTCGATACTCCTATATAGGGCGGATGATACTAAGTTCATTAATCTGGTTAGATGGCTAATGATGTGACTTTTGCTACCTGGAATGTTAGGGACTGAAAAAATCCAAACAATACCAGGTGCTTAAACACTTAAATTTATTGTGGTCTCAGATAACTTTTGCAGGAATCCTATTTGCTAGAGTTTGAAGCTTTACAATTAAGGAGTCAGCAAGTGGGTCAGGTTTATGAGCCCAGGGCCCATACCCTCTCAACCTGCTGCCTCATAAATCAGGAACAAAGGACCAAAATCAGGGACACATCTTCAAATTAGAGATATCCTCCCAGAAAGCTGGTAGAATATGGACAGTGCAAATGCATTTTCTAAAGAAGAACAAGTCTGTAACTTTAATGCTTGACATTGTTTTGTGCTTACAGTCCCACTGTTTAGCCACAAAACCACTAATTTTAGGAGGGACAGAGTAAAATTATGAGGCAAAATCAGGGACGTCCCTGAAAATCAGGGACACTTGAGAGGTATGCAGGGCTCCACTAAAAGTTGTGAGGGCATGCTAATCATAATAAAAGTATCCTTTCATTACTATGCAGGTTGTCAAGGATCCGAGGCAGATTTGTTTTAGTCAAAGGTACCTCTGGTCTATACCACTCTACTGCAGTATATATGGACCCAATATAGACGATCCAGGTATTTTTATGAGGCTGATAACTATTATGCTCCCAATGTTTCCTATCAGGATTATTATGGGGGTGACTTTAATCAGGTTATTGACTCTGATCTGATAGGTCAGGAAGTGGGCTGAAGGGATGTCACCGGACAGAGAGCATTCAAAGACCTGGTAGATCAATGGGCTCTGTGATGTCGCGTGGTGTTACATCCTGATTCTAAGGAGTTCACTTTCACTCAATGGCACACGGTTCACAGTCTCGTATTGATTGTGTTTTCATCTCACAGGGTCTCTTGCCTGGGGTCAAGTTTGCCTCGATCCAACCTGGTACCATTTCTGACCATTGCCTTGTGGTATGCAACCTGACATTTCTTGATTCACCTAAAAGGGAGACTAGGTGGAAGCTCAATGAACAGCTTCTTAAAGACGTCAAGTATTGTAAGCTAATAAGAGAGCAAATTTAGCTCTTTTTCATCCAACCCATTGACAGTGCAAAGCTGGATATCCTATGGGGGCTTTAAAGCATATATGAGAGGGGTTCTTATTAGTATAGCTGCAAAAGGAAAAGGCTGCAGGAGGAAGAACTGTTATCATTATTATCCCAAATTCGGTCCCTTGTGGGGAATCTCACTCTTAATTCCTCTGATGAGGACAAGAAGAGACTTCTGGCAGCCAAAGATAGATATCTAGAGTTGCTATGGAGAAGGGTGAATTTGCAATAATTCGAACTAAGGCCAGCTATACGGATCAGGAGAGAAAGCAGGGCGCTTTGCTCGCATATGCTTAAAAACAACAGGAATCCATAAGATTAATCATGATAGGGAGGTGTGTCAGGAGAAACAGAGGAAGCAGGGAAAGCAGAAAGAGCACAAGGAAGCAAACTGAAGAGAGAATAGCCTAGGAGGTAACGAAAGGGCAAACCATTGTTATATAGGGAAGGAGAGGGCTGTGCAAAGGGAGACCAGAAAAGGAAGATGTCTTGAACAAATACTTTTGTTTAATGTTCACAGAGGGAGGAGAAGGGGAAGGGACACAAATAAGTAACAGAAGCTTTGGATGGAGGGAGATGGACTCTAGTCCTTTTTTGGAGGAGAGAGTCCTGAAGTGACTCGCTAATCTGAAGGTGGACAAAGCAAGGGGACCAGAAGGGGTGCATCCAAGAGTATTGAGGGAGCTCAGGGAAAACTGGCTGCACCTATGCAGTTCTCTTTAGCAGCTCACTAGAAACAGGAATGCTTCTGGATGACTGGAGGAGGGCGGATATGGTCCCAATACACAAAAGAGATAGCAGGGAGGAGACTGGCAATTATAGGCCAGTCAGCCTGACAGTGGTGGGAAAGTTAACTGAATCACTGCTGAAGGAAAGGATTGTGGAGTACCTTGAATCCAGAAGGTTTCAAGACCTAAGCAGCAATGGGTTCACACAGGGAGGTCATGGCAAAAGAAATCTAATAGATTTTGTATGTGTAAACCCCTACAAAATGGGGTTCCTAAAAGTCTTCCTTGAGCTTGCTTAAATGCTCACTGCCAGGCTGGTGTCCAGCGTTCTAGCAGTTTAAATGTACTGCCAGAGAGTGCCTGTATAGCCTCTGTCTACTGTCTCTTTAAAAGCTGCCTGGATTGCAGTCATAATTAATCTGAGAGGGAGTTCTATTAGAAGATGTACTTGTTTGCTGATCATTTGTTAGAGTAGTAATAATGTTGCAGTTTGTTCTAACCTGCCTTCTTTGCAGCATGGACAGTTCTGTTTGTTTCCATCACCTTGGTCCTGGACTGCCAAAATGGGCCAATCAGTACATTTGGGACTCTAAAATAGAGCCTGCCTACAGAGGCTTGGTGGGGCCAAACTTGTAGGAATTGTATTTTGGGTCTTTGGCACCTAAAATAACCTGGAGGGGGCCCTTGTTGTGACTGACATACAGATCAGCCAACGAACCCTTTGGATCTTGGGAATGTCCCACACTGCTTGCAGTTTCAGTTAGATCTGAGTTGGGAAGTGAAGAAGTAACAGCTCAAGATAGTTCAAGCAGCAATCCATAGTGGATTCAAAGGGAGAACTGTGGAAAGGCCTGAGTTTGGCCTGCATGCCTGCCTACTGTCCCTGAGAGGAAACTTGTGCTTTTTTTTTTTAGACTGAATCAATTTGGAGAGGAATTAAGCCACTGAATTGTGACCAGGCTTTAACCTGAAGAAGACCGACGATTTGCTGAATGCGATTGGCCTGTCAGGACTTCCAGCTGCCTCTGAACTCGGATTGTGCAGAGACTCTGTAATTGTGACCGGAGAGCCATTTGCCTGGTACAGTGGAATATACTTACATGTGGATGTGCTGTGTACTTGTAGTGGGTCGTGATTTGGTTCCCCACTATGTGTTTGAACTGTGTTTTGCTTGCTGGAGGCTGTATCCAGCGCCACAGACTGAATTCGTATCCATTTCCATTTGCCTGGGCCCTGTTACACTGGCTCAGCCAGAATATCTGCTATGCAGAGAAAGTCATCAACGAGAAACCAGCCTGGGGATCAGCGCCCTGCTCAACACTTGAACAGGAACGACGCCTGGGTGATTCGTGTGGGTCCTGCTTCTCCGGATACTCCAGCTCAACAGCCTTCAGTCTTGATTTCATCCTGCCTGTGTCCAGTATTAGGTATCGTGAGTAAACATCAGGGTAGTTCCCTGCAACAACAGCTAAATCTAAAAGTGTTGTCATCTGATTGTCTTGTTGCCTATTCTTTCACGAACTGAGCCCTCCGGCTCCAGATTACAAATAGTGTGTGTTGTGCATGTTGCTTTCTTCCATCACAGGGCCCCAACCAGCTGCAACGTTCCTGGCTAGCCCACTGTTTTCCTACCTGGGTACTCAGAGTGTTTGGACTGTGTAGGGACTCTGAACTGCATGCATAACTGTCTGATTAATATAGCTTTACAAATCAACCTGATTACGCCCTCCCCTTGTTCAAGTCCCCTGAATAAATCAGATTTAACTTTGTTTGCATTTAACCTGACTGTGGTTCCAGTTTGCGCTAAAAGTATTGTAATGTTGCTATTTGCTGTGCTTAACCTTTGTTTCAAAGGGGTCCCAGGGTCAAGTTAGAGGAACCAGCCCTGGTGGTAAGTGCAAACAGTGTGGGTAATTCCTGGTTAATAAGGGTCATTGTGAAATAATTATTGTTATATTTTTCAGGCCATTAGAAGGGAAAGAGGGGGTTACAGTGTCCCGGAGGGCTGTTCCCAGGTTATCTTGACCACTAACAACCTTGACCTCTGGGTGGAGGCAACCGTTTCATTACCCAGGCCACTTAACCTGCTACTAGCCAAGCAGGCAGGGGTAGTAGCCCTTGGGATAGCGCCACCTAGGGGTTACATCTTGGAGGCTCACCGCTGGGATTTTGTGCCTTCTAGTGGCCACAAATTAGGAATTATTGTTAAAGATTAATGGCTACCCCAGTAAAAATGGTTGTACACCAGTTGGTGTGGTGGTGTACTGGGCAGGAGATTGACCCCTAAAATGCTCTCTGCTTATACTGGATATTCCCTGGAAACCAGTAAGGACACTGTAGAAGGAGCGCCTCCAAAGTTGAATGTTTAAAAACCCTGTGGTGGTGGGTCGACAGGCTGATTTGATGGTCCGAACTTTCATAGCCTTGGTAGAGTGTAGTGACCTCGTGGACAGCTCTAATGTGCCACAGACTATTGCCTCAGAAGGGGTCCTAGCTGCCTGGAGAGTGATAACAAAAGACAGTAAAGACCCTGGGGAGGATGAGCTCCCACCATTATCTGAGACTTTTGAGGAGAAATTTGTAAGTTGTTGCTGGAGGAAGGGAAAATCGTAGAGGACTTTAAGAAACTATTCCTGCCAACTGGGGGTGTTCCTTCCCAAACACCCCCTCCCACTCCAGCACCTGTTACTGCCCCACCATCTGTGCCCATGCCAATGCTGGCCCCTATATCTGTACCTGCCATTAGTCAGCTCCTCCAAAGGCTGAGAATCTTCTCAGGCACCTCCCACTTCAGGGAGGATGACTGGGAGAACCTGATCGACTATGTTGCCCCTTGGTACCCGAGTGGCAGTGTGCGGAGGCTGAGAAGTGGAAAAGAATCACAGAAAGTTTGAGGGCCCCACCTTGAAGCCATTACATTTTGAGGTCCACTAACCCTGATGCATCTGCTCAGAAGTGCTTATCTGTACTTGAAGGCAATTTTGGGAGCATTGAGTCAGGGGAGACTTTAATGTGGAAATTCCAAGGTACCAAACAATGGAAGGGGAAAGTTTGTCTGTGTATGTTACTCGCCTAGAAAGAGCCTCTACAGAATGCTTACTGGAAAGGTGGGTAGCCGCAATGATTTGAATCATGTGAGATTAGGCACATACTGCAACATGCCAAGCATTCTAAACTGCAGATCATCCAGTTAAGGCTCCAGGATAGAGAGGTAACCCACCCAACTACTGTGACTTGATAAAAGAACCCGGAGATAGAAGGTGAAGAGGGAGATTGTAATTATGGGGTGAGTGCAGCCCAAGTGATCATGGCACCGGAAGGCCCTTTCGAAATGGAGACTACCAGAGTGTCCTGCCGTGACAAACAGTGGGGAAGAAGTTGCTGAAGGAAGTCAGAAAAGTACAACTGGGTGCATTCACTGAAGGATCCCTGCTGACAGAGACCCTGGCCCCTGTCAGGACGTGACTGTTATGGGGATGGGGGTGCACCCTCAGGCATCCTCTACTGAGGGTGGCTTCTCGGCTAAGCTCAAGGAATTGACTGCCACCCTAAAGGAATTTTTGAGATATGGTACACTACCAGCAGAAGTCAGATCACAATCTCCCATCAATGCTCCAGCATCCCCTGCTATGTTTTCCCCAAGGATGCCCCGAGAGCCTGTCATTTGTCACAATTGCGGTAAGGATGTCCATATGAAGAGGGAATGCCGGTCTCAGAAGGACTTCGAGAAAATGGTGAACCGGCTTCAAGGAGAGCTTCAGAAAATGAGTCAGTGGTCAAGGGGTGCATGAAATGACCACAGTGAAGGCTTTGTCCATCCAAACTCAAACCCCTCTGTGGCTAAATCATCTTTCCAGGCCCCTGCTGTTGTCCCTCCAGACTGGTCCAAAATAGTGAGCCCTTAAGTGAAGACTACTGTGGCTGTGAATGGTATTCCTACTTGGGCTGTGCTTGACAGTGGGTTGCAAGTGACCATTGTATTTCAGGATTGGTATGACAAACACTTATCTGATGTGCCATTACAATCCCTGGAAGGCCTACATGTGTGGAGGTTGAGTGACAAGTCTTATCCCTACTTAGGATATGTCTGCCTCTGGTTGTCTTTTCCTGCAACTGTAACTGGTGTAGAGGAGCAAGTAGAGACACTGGCCCTAGTACCCCCCCCCACCACCAGACTGTATGATGGGGTACCCCTGTTAATTGGAACAAACGCCCACATGTTTGGGAGACTAGCACAACTCTGCCATGAGAAACAAGGGCAACTGACTGGATGGGCCCTAAGAATTCCAGCCTTAGTAAAAAAGGCATATGACTTACAACAGAAACTAAATGAAGAGGACCCAGATGAGGCAGTGGGGATAGTGTGGAAAAAGGAACCTGACTCCTTGGTATTGGCCCCCAACACCCAGTGCACAATCCATGGAGAAGTCTGCCTAAAGAGAAACGTAAAGAACAAAATATTAATGTTGGATGCACCAGGTGATAGAAAGTTGCCAGAAGGATTATTGGTTAAATCCAGCATCTTGCCTGCCCTTGCCCATGCTTATGCACGACGAGTGATGGCCCAGATTCGAAATGTGTCAGATCGGGAGGTCTGGGTGAACAGAGGGTGCACTCTAGCTACAGTACACTGCACAGACACTGCAGTATTACCCAATAACAAGTACTCTGGCCAAAAGGAGAGAGTGACCCCGGACTTATTTGACTTTGGTGATTACCCGCTAACAGCTGAATGGAAAGCTAGGGTTAGCAAGAAACTCGCCCAGAGAGACCAAGTGTTTTCATTAAAAGAATGGGACGTGGGGTGTGTCCAGGGTGCAGAACATCATATACGCCTGCATGATGACTGGCCATTTCGAGAGAGATCCCGACGCCTCGCCCCAGCGGACATAGATGATGTGAGGAGACACCTGCAGGAAATGCTCACTGCTGGCATGATACAGGAATCAAGGAGCCCATATGCCTCTCCCATTGTGGTTGTGCATAAGAAGAATGGGTCGGGGACCACGTGATGCAGAGTGCTGAATAGAAGCTCCTCCACATAGCTCCAGCCTCCGATTATAAAATCATCTTTTTGGTCTGTTAAATCACTAAAACCCTTGGTGTCAGTGGAACCTGCCTTCTAACCTCTTCAGGATTCAGGGTTGTGAGTTTGAGCATTTATGGAGGCTTATATGAAAAAACCTTCACAAAAACACACTCCGCCTGTTACCCCCAAGAAAGCCCCGAAGAAACCTAGGGCCTCTAGTGGTTCAGACAGGCCTGACAATCCTAGCCAAGTATCGGATCAGGAGTCTTTGACCCTGAACAGGTTTCTTGAAGAATTCAAGCCCTTTCATGAGGAAGTCAAAGAAATGGCATCTGAGCTTAAAACCCTGTCTAAAAAGCTGGAAGAGGTCACTATAATAACCTCGGATAATACAGCTTGCATTCTGTCACTCGAGAAACATCTGGAAAGGGTAGACCCTGGGCTAGCAGCACTGCGGCAGAAGCTCTCTCGAGTTGAAGTGAAGTTGGAGGAACTTGAGGGCCATAGCCGCAGGAATAATGTTGTAATACTGGGGCTGCCTGAAGGTGAAGAAGGTCAGAATACTATCAATTTTGTACAGAAGCTGGTTGAACGTGTGGCCAGTCCCTCTCCCTTCAGCTCTGTGTACACTATTGAGAGGGCGCATAGAACCCTACGACCAAAACCTCCTTCGGGGGCTGCTCCCCACCGTATGATATGTCGATTCCTCAATGTCCTGGAAAGGCAACACCTTTTGTCTAAAGTGAGAGACCTACAAGAGGTCCGTTGGGAAAACTCAAAGCTAAGAATAGCGCAGGACCTCCCGGGATCCATTAGACAGAAGCGCACAGCATTCCATCCCATCATAACCAAGATCATTGCTGCTGGGCTTAAGTTTAAGATGGGGAACCCAGCTAAGTTGCAGGTTCTAGTGAATGGATCGTGGCTAGCATATGAAGATCCTGATGCTGCGCTGGCTGGCCTCAAGCTTGCTCTTCCTGACCTGTTTCGAGACCCATGAGGAGCCCTCTGCCCAGGTGAAGGGGGGATCAGCGTTGTCAAGATGGGACTGCTACTCATGTCGAATTCTGACTAGGATAGATGGCATCAATGGAATCTAAAGGATTTTATTGCGGAGAGATGCTGACCTCCTATCTCGTTGCCTTAACCTGATATGAGACTCTTTTGTTTTGAATTCTAAACGTGGGACTGCAGCCTGCATATTAGTTTTGTTCTGAGTCTATAGCTTGTTCATTTGGGGGAAGGTGTTCGGTATTTTGGTCTTCTTAAGAAAGCTACTTATTAGAACAATGGGGATGGTCAAATAACATCACATAGACTCATGCTCTAGTTCTGGGGGTAGACCAATACAAGAGGAGTGCTGGGCATTTTAATTTTACTACATGGCCACAAGGGGGAGCTCAACGCACAGGATTCTCGGCTCAGTGTGTGTGGATGGTTTGAAGCCTGGGGTAACAAATATTCTCATTATCACACCAGTTGTTCCTGGTAGGGTACGAAGCTGCAGTAAAAGAGCCCTACTCTTCTTGTTATTTTCCAAGAACCTCAAGGTTCTTGTGTTTATTAAGTAGGCTATAGGCATCTCGCTAATTGGGGCTAAGTCTCATTTGTGTGGCTCCTTCCCTTAATGTCTGGTGAACTGATGTTTAATTTCACTGAATTATTTGCCTCCCTGCTGGTGTGTTGTCAAGTTAAGAACTTTTTATCTAAGTTAGTTACCTGAGATCCCTATACGGCGGGTCTCTTTCTTGTTAGCCAGGTCCCCAGTGGGTTATGGCAGCACCTCAGGTGCTTTTGTGTTTTAAGCCCAGCTCCTCTTGTTCTGCTACCAAGAACTGGTTAGTAGTATAGTTTTCGTGATTCCTACCTAAATCTTGTTGGTTAGAGGGAAGTGTTATTGTACTTGTTTAGGGCCGGGGGTTTCTTCGGAGGCTGGGGAGGAAGGACGAGAGTACTTTGCTGAGTGCTGTTTGTGACAGTTGGGGTGGATGGAGGAGGAGTGGGGAGTTTGGGTATTTAGCTCGGATATGTTCTTGTTCATTGTGGGGGAGTATTATGGGGGATAGAAGAGGGAATAGCTTGTTTGGGGGATGGGGTGGGGAGAGGACCATACAGCAGTAACCATTTGAATCTGGTCGAATATTTCTCGATACTCCTATATAGGGCGGATGATACTAAGTTCATTAATCTGGTTAGATGGCTAATGATGTGACTTTTGCTACCTGGAATGTTAAGGGGATCAGAAAAAAATCCAAACAATACCAGGTGCTTAAACACTTAAATTTATTGTGGTCTCAGATAACTTTTTTGCAGGAATCCCATTTGCTAGAGTTTGAAGCTTTACAATTAAGGAGTCAGCAAGTGGGTCAGGTTTATGAAGCCCAGGGCTCCATACCTCTCAACCTGCTGCCTCATAAATCAGGAACAAAGGACCAAAATCAGGGACACATCTTCAAAATTAGAGATATCCTCCCAGAAAGCTGGTAGAATATGGGACAGTGCAAAATGCATTTTCTAAAGAAGAACAAGTCTGTAACTTTAATGCTTGACATTGTTTTGTGCTTACAGTCCCCACTGTTTAGCCACAAAACCACTAATTTTAGGAGGGACAGAGTAAAATTATGAGGCAAAATCAGGGACGTCCCTGAAAATCAGGGACACTTGAGAGGTATGCAGGGCTCCACTAAAAGTTGTGGGGGCATGCTAATCATTAATAAAAGTATCCCTTTCATTGCTACGCAGGTTGTCAAGGATCCGGGAGGCAGATTTGTTTTAGTCAAAGGCACTCTCTGGTCTATACCACTTCTACTCGGCAGTATATATGGACCCAATATAGACGATCCAGGTATTTTTATGAGGCTGATAACTATTATGCTCCCAATGTTTCCCATCAGGATTATTATGGGGGGTGACTTTAATCAGGTTATTGACTCTGATCTGGATAGGTCAGGAAGTGGGCTGAGAGGGATGTCACCGGGACAGAGAGCATTCAAAGACCTGGTAGATCAATGTGGGCTCTGTGATGTCTGGCGTGTGTTACATCCTGATTCTAAGGAGTTCACTTTCACTTCAATGGCACACGGTTCACAGTCTCGTATTGATTGTGTTTTCATCTCACAGGGTCTCTTGCCTGGGGTCAAGTTTGCCTCGATCCAACCTGGTACCATTTCTGACCATTGCCTTGTGGTATGCAACCTGACATTTCTTGATTCACCTAAAAAGGGAGACTAGGTGGAAGCTCAATGAACAGCTTCTTAAAGACGTCAAGTATTGTAAGCTAATAAGAGAGCAAATTTAGCTCTTTTTTTCATCCAACCCATTGGACAGTGCAAAGCTGGATATCCTATGGGGGGCTTTTAAAGCATATATGAGAGGGGTTCTTATTAGTATAGCGGCTAAAAGGAAAAGGCTGCAGGAGGAAGAACTGTTATCAATATTATCCCAAATTCGGTCCCTTGTGGGGAATCTCACTCTTAATTCCTCTGATGAGGACAAGAAGAGACTTCTGGCAGCCAAAGATAGATATCTAGAGTTGCTAAGGGAGAAGGCAGAATTTGCAATAATTCGAACTAAGGCCAGCTATACGGATCAGGGAGAGAAAGCAGGGCGTTTGCTCGCATTGCGTTTAAAACAACAGGAATCCATAAGATTAATCCCACCAATTCGGGCAATGGCAGACGGGTCTCTGAAAGTATCCCCTACTGAGATAGTGCAGGAGTTCACTTTATATTATGAAAAATTATATAGTGACATTGAGAGCCCTCCCTGTCCTGGGATTCTTAAGGAGTACTTTAAAAAATTCCCACCTGCCCTCTCTATCAGAGCAACACAAGAGCTTTCTGGTTGCTCCTATATCCCAGGAGGAAATCTCTGAGATTATTAAAGGGCTACCTTCTGACAAGGTCCCGGGACCGGATGGGTTCTCCTCTCTATTTTATAAAGTTTTTTGCGACCGCTTATTGCCAGTACCTTATCGCCTATTTCAGCACATTCTTTCTGGGGTTGAGGCTGACCCTTACCTGTTTGAAGCCCTGATTGTTCTTCTTCCTAAACAAGATAAGGATCCTGAGTTAGTTCAAAGTTATAGGCCCATATCTCTCCTAAATCAGGATATTAAAGTCCTTTTGAAGTTATTGGCCGACAGATTAACTGTAGTCCTCCCTGATCTAATAGGTATGGTGCAGGCTGGATTCATGAAGGGACGTTCGTCCTCAGACCATCTGCGTAGCCTTTGCCATGTTTTCTCGGTCTCCAGGGATGCTGCGTTTCCTGCTGGACTGGTCTCCCTGGACGCCGAGAAGGCATTTAATCGGGTGAACTGGAAATTTCTGTTCTGAGTTCTTGAAGCCTTCCAGTTCCCTCCCGGTTTCATATCCTGGATCGCTGCATTATACAAAACACCCACAGCAAGGATTTCAGGAAATGGTGCATTTTCTAAGTCTTTCTTATTATATTCTGGTACCAGTTAGGGCTGTCCCCTCTCTCCCCTTTTATTTAACCTGTATCTCGAACCTGTCATTCAAAATATTCTCAATAATACAGGAATACAAGGCATCTGGGTGGGGCGTCATGAGGTCAAAATCACTGCGTATGCAGATGATCTCCTTGTGTACTTATCCCACCCGGTGTCTTCGGTTCCGGTTTTGCTGGGTGAAATTGCCAAATTTAGCGCCTTATCTAACTACAAACTTAATGCCAATAAATCTTCTTTTTCCCCCTTTAAACCACAAGATTTTTAAGGCCAATATTGTCTCCTTAGGTCTATGATGGTCCCCTAGATCACTGAAATACTTGGGCATTAAACTGACTCACAATCCCTCAGTATGGTTCAGGGAGAATTTGGAGCCCCTTTCCCAGTTTATTACTCAGGATCTGGACGGATGGTCTAAACTTCCTATCTCGCTTTGGGGCCGGATTAACATAATTAAGATGAACATTTTCCCACAAATTTTTTATCCTTTTTCTCTTCTCAATACCTTCATCCCGTCATCCTGGTTTAAGAAGCTGCACAGTATTTTTACCAAGTTTATCTGGTCTGACAAATACCCCCGACTGGCTTATTACAAGTTGGCCACTCCCAAATCTGAGGGGGGCCTGAGGATTCCCCATTTGGCTTTATACTATTGGGCTAGCCATCTGGTGAAATGTCTGAAATGGGTATATCCGGGCCCTGAAAGGATGCAGCCGACTTGGCTTAGAATAGAGTTGGATTCAATTCGATCCATGAATCTGGATCCCTTAACTTTGTTCTATGTAAAAGTTTCTCAGGTGCATGTCGCCGAGAAATGTCCTATGGTTACCACTTCTTTAAGAGTATATGCACAACGTTGCTCTTTTTTGCGTTATACTCCTCACTTAGATCTGGCTCAGTCTATTTGGAACTCCCCATCTTTCACTATGAATAAGCAGCAGATTCCTCACACTTGGTTGCCCCAATTGAGGGATGGGATAATACTTTCCTTTGTGGATGAGGAAGGGCAATGTCTATCCATATATGACTTTATACAGAAATTTAGTATCCCGGCATTCTCACATTTTAAAGCGGTGCAGATAAGACAACATCTCACAATAGTGTTTGGTAATACCCCCCTAATCAGATGACTGGGGCCCTGATACATGAAATTTTACCTCTAACTGGGTCTTCGGGTAGTGTATCCAAAGTATATCAAGTTCTGTTTCACAAAAGGTATGGGGACTCTTTTGGACCAACGAGGTTCTGGAGCTCCTTACTTCCTCAATACTCACTTAATTGACAAGCTTTGTGGAGGTCCTCCCACAAATTTGTCTCCCAAGACAGGTTGCGCCTTATGCAATATCATATTCTACATAATATGTACTATACTCCAGTTAAGTTAAAGAAGTGGGGCCTGCTGGATTCATACATATGTGTCAGATGTTCACAGGAGGAGGGGACTCTCCTTCGCATATTTTGGTCCTGTCCCAAAATTTCCCAGTTGTGGGACTCTATTAAAGCTTCCCTAGATCCTATATTGGGTTTACAGGAACATTTCATGCCTGATATCTGTATCCTAGGGGACATGTCATCTATTAGAGTCAAAGTGAGAAAGTTTCATATTTCAATGATAGCTTTGTCGGTCAAGAAGCTTATTTTACATCATTGGAAAGATAAGCTTACTCCGACATTACGGGAATGGGTGAATGAAATCCTTGATAACCTGCGTATGGAAAAGGTGATTGCCAGTCTTCACAACAGACTTTCTGTCTATACCCAAATATGGGATCCCCCTTCACTCTCTTATTTTAGCTGCTCAGAATTAGTAGTGTTTTAGTACATTTGCCCTGTATGCTTCTGTACAATGGTTTTACACTTAAGTGGTACATTGATATGCAACTGCTGTGGAGGGGGGAGGGAGGGGCAGTTTTAATAGAATAAGTGACGTACTCTTGTTTTCTTTCATGTTACTGCCTCGTAATGTGGAAAATTTTGCTAATAAAATTTGAATTGCAAAAAAGAAGAATGGGTCGGTAAGGATGTGTGTTGATTATCGAACCCTAAACCAGTGAACCGTCCCAGATCAATACACCATGCTCTGTATACAAGATGCCCTGGATTGCTTGAATGGGAGCAAATAGTTCTCAGTATTGGATCTTCGCAGCAGATATTACCAGATTCTGATGGCTACGGAGGACCATGAGAAAACAGCCTTCATCTGTCCTTTGGGGTTCTATGAATTTCTGAGAATGCCACGGGGATTTTGGTTGCCTCAGTCACTTTTCAGTGACTGATGGAACGTGTGATGGGAGATATGAACTTGCTAGAATGCCTAGTGTACCTAGATGATGTCATTGTGTTTGGACACACATTAGAGAAGCATGAGGCCCAGCTGTCTAAAGTTCTAGACTGATTGGAAGACTTCAACCTCAAGCTGTCCATTGACAAGTGCCAGTTTTTTCAAACATCCATGAAGTATGGGGGGCACATAGTATCTGCAGAAGGGATAGAGACCGATCCCAGTAAAGTTGAGTCTCTGACTGCTTGGCCCCAGCCCCATAACTTGAAAGAACTACAACGTTTCCTGGGGTTCTGTGGCTACTACTGCAGGTTCATAAAAGACTATTCCAAGGTGATTCGCCCGTTTCTGAATCTCACCCAAGGTTACCCCCCTACCAACCGTAAAGACAAGAAAGGGGCTGTCAAAGAACCCAAGAAAATATACTTCTGAACAGATGAACCTTTTGGGCTCCGCTGGACACCCGAATGTGAAGCAGCCTTCCATGAAGTCATATACCAGCACACCCACGCCCCCATCCTAGCCTATGCTGACCCTACCAAGCCCTATGTACTGCATACAGATGCTAGTCTGCAGAGCCTAGGAGCTGTACTGTATCAAGACCATGAGGATGGTTTGAGACCAGTGGCCTTTGCCAGCTGGAGCTTGACCCCATCAGAACGAAACTACCCTGTGCACAAGCTGGAGTTCCTTGATCTAAAATGGATGATTGTTGACCAGTTTCATGAGTACCTCTATGGGGCAAAGATATTGGTGAAGACCGACAATAACCCGTTAACCTATGTACAGACTTCAGCTAAGTTGGACGCCACTGGGCACCGGTGGCTCTCTGCTTTATCAACCTATGATTATGCTGTTGAATACAGGCCAGGACTGAACCATATTGATGCTGACACCCTGTCACGAAGGCCAGTTTCCAAGAGTGATTGGATCAGGTTGTCTGAACCTGACATCCAAGCATTGTGCCAAAAGTTTAATAGAGATGAACAGATATCTACAGACACAGTGGACTGTTTAGTATATTGCTTGGGCCCTCCTGATACCTGCATACCGGCTGCCTATTGCCATGTCTCTGCTCTAGATATTAGTGCACTACCTCAATTTGACAATGACAGCATCCAGTGGGTTCAGTCCCAAGATCCTATGATTCAGCCAGCACTTGATGCCCTGCATGCGGGGAAAGATGTGTCCCAGTTGCATTCCCCCTGACTTGTGAACTGTCCTATTGTTTAAAGAAGGCCCCAGGTTGAAGTTACACAATCAGTTGTTATACAGAGAGACAGTGGATTGCAGTGGTCGAGTAGATAAGCAGCAATTGGTCATGCCCATGGCCTTTAAAGATTTGGTACTGAGGTCCCTCCACAATCACATGGGGCACCTTGATATTGACAGAACTCTCGACCTGGTACAATCTCGATTCTACTGGCCCAAGATGGGGGCCAATGTTGAGCACCTTGTAAAGACCTGCAATCGTTGCCTGCAAGGGAAAGCCCTGCCTAAGAGGGCTGCCCCCCCCTTGTCAATATTACTACCAGCACCCACATGGAACTGGTCTGCATAGACTTTTTGTGATTAGAACCTGATCAGCAGAATATTGACAATGTGTTAGTGGTCACGGATCATTTCACATGGTATGCACAAGCTTTTCCAACTAAAGATCAAAAGGCCTCTACCATGGCCAAGGTGCTAGTGGAAAATTTCTTTGTCCACTACAGTGCCCCCTAGAGGATCTACTCTGACCAAGGCAGAGACTCTGAAAGTCGGCTAATCAAAGAAATGCTCTCTCTGTGGGGGGTGTGGAAGTCAAGAACCATCCTCTATCACTCGCAGTGGGACCCTCAACCAGAACGTTTTAACTGCACCCTTCTAGACATGCTGGGCACCCTCCACCCAAAAGACAAGCATAAGTGGAGCCAGCAGATTAGCACCTTGGTACACACGTACAATTGCACCAAAAATGACACTACTGGGTTCTCCCCCTACCACCTCATGTTTGGGAGGGAGGCTCACCTGCCAGTTGATGTCTGTTTTAGGGTCTCTCCAGATGGGGTTTAAGCTCAAAACTACCTGCAGTATGTACAGAAACTGAAAGCTCAATTGAACCATGCATATCAACTGGCCCAGACAATGGCCACTAAAAGGAATCTCTCCAACAAAGAGAGGCATGACAAGAAAGTAAAGGCTCAAGAGGTATGGCCCGGAGACCATGTGGTGTTACGCAATTTGGGACTACATGGCAAGCACAAAATTGCTGATAGGTGGCACCTTCTTCCTCATGTAGTAGTTGGAAAGTTGGATGATCTACCAGTACACAAGGTACACCCAGAGAATAACTCCAAAGCTGTCAAGACCATGCAGCGTAACCACTTGCTGCCTATCGGCCAAGTTATTATTGAAGCTGAGCCAGCAGACATTGCCTCCCCTGGGCTGGTGACTCATGCTGCTGCAAAAAAAGAGACAGAGTCTTCCTACCCCAGTAGTTACAGAGTTAAGGTTTCCCCCACAGCAGGCCCAGAATGATAGTGACTGTCAGTCCACCTCTGATGCAAGTGACTATGGTAATGCCTATTATCCCTCCTATGAACTGAGTCAGTTGTTTCATGGAAATCCTATGCAGAATCGTGGGGATGAAGCTGGGCCTTCTGTACTGCCTAACACCCCAGCTTCATCCTTGGAGCCAATGCTCCCTGAAAGTGAAGTGCAAAGTATCACGTTTGAGGCTGCAGACTCCCTGGCCCAGATATTTCAAAAGGGTTGGGCATGGCGCAACAGTGTTGCACCATGCGCAACCCACTGATGCACTCTGGCACGATATTCAAAAGGAAAAAGTGCGCCGCACAAATCCCGATGCACCGGAACACATCAGTAATGTATGCAGGCACAAGTGGGGGGGGGGCGTTCCCATGCATAACCTGCACAGCCCGATATTCAGCCCGGGATGTGCAGAGCCATGCATATGCAATCCCTACTTGCGCCAGCACAAAGTTAAGCCAAAAAAAAAGGAACAACTGATGGCCGCCCACTGTTGAGCTGCAACATTGCAGGGGGCAACATGGCAGCTGAGTTCTGGATGCACCTGGCAGCGCCCCCACATGCCCGATCATGGGCATTCATAATAAAAAAAAGTCCTATATCCCTGGTGGTCCAGTGGACCGATTTCTCTCCAATCGCGGGCATCTGTTTTAATAAGGAAAACCCCCCATCATATATCCCTGGTGGTCCAGTGGACAGCACTCTGCCCGATTGCGGGCATCCGTTATGAAGAGACACCCCCTCCAAAATCTCGCTGTCCGCTCATCGCGGGCATCTGTTGTAGAAAAGACACCCCCTCTCAAGATCCTGCTGTCTGCCGTCGCGGGCATCTGTTGTAAGATGAGACACCCCCGTCCAGTCAACCCTGGTGGTCTAGTGGCCTTCCTTCTTTCTCACTGGTCTCACCACCGTCGCCGGCAGGCGGGCAGCAGCGCCCGCCGCTCGCTATTCATTACCGACGCTCGGTAGGTTTGCTGCTCATTGTTCACGCAGCCACGGGTGCAGCCCATATCAGACCTGCCACCTCTGTGACATATCTGAATGTGTAGGGGAGGGTTGCACACCCATTGGCTCACGCCAGAACCACGGGTGTGCAGCCCCACCGAGCTGTCAGTTGACGGATGGTGGGGGCAGGCGTGGGGTGCTGCCACCCACCGGCTGACTGGGGAGTGGGGTGGGTCCTTAGTGGGCGGGTGGGAGGGGGTACCACTAGGCCACCAGGGATATTGGACAGGGGGGTGTCTCTTCTTACAACAGATGCCTGCGATCGGGCAGACAGTGGGATCTTGGAGGGGGTGTCTTTTCTTACAACAGATGCCCACGATCGGGCAGAGTGCGGTCCACTGTACCACCAGGGATATAGAATGGGGGGTTTCCTTATTAAAAGAGATGCCAGCGATCGGGCAGAAAGTGGTCCACTGGACCACCAGGGATATTGGACGGGTTTTCTTTATTATTACACAGATGCTCGTGATCGGCACATAGCGTCCACTGACCACCAGGATATAGGACGGTTTTACTTTACACAGATGCCCGCGATCGGGCTGCAGGGTGTCGGTACCTGGTCAGCGTTGCCTGGCAGGGGCGCCAGGCACAAGTCGCCGGGGATCGGGCGATTGCATGCAAATGGGGTCATAATTACATGCAAATGGCCCCATGTGCACCTTGCATAAATTATGGCACCATTTGCATGCCTCCTTTTGAATATCGTGGGTGCTGTGAATGGCGCAATGGCACTTGTGCTAGTGCATCGCCATGCTCCACTCTGGCCACTTGCACTGGCACAGTGCCACTGCACCATGCACAGTGGGGGTGGCCAGGGTGCGATATTCAAAGCTGCTGAGCCATGGCGCAGCTCCTTTGAATATCACCCAGGCCACTCCCCTGTGCAGCCAAGTTGAGCTGTGCCCAAGCTTGCACCACAGCCTGGTGCAGTTTGAATATCCGGGCCCCTGTGTTTAGTGGAACTGTGTGACTAGCCCAAAGAAGGGGCTGATGGTCTGAGTCTCTCTGGTGACACACCAGAACTTGAACAACAATATGAGAGTGTTGACAGCCACCCTTCAGTGCCACAAATCCTAATTGTGCCAAAACCTTCTCTAAATGAGCCAAGTGTTGTGGAGACAGAGCCTACAGAGCAAGGAGCTGACAGTTCTCCCAGTTTGGACATTCCATCTGTGCAGAGGCACCCCTCACGACTGACGAAAGCTCCAAAGTTAGTGCAGAAAGTACAGAGACTGTGGCTGTTCACCCCAGAAAGACTGGCCGAGCTGTCAAGCAAGTATTGCGCTTCAGTTATGATTCTCCTGGGAGGCCAGTAGATTTGCCTCTCAATGTGGTTCATAAAGTTGTTTATATTTCTCAGAGCTCACTACCCAAACTGAGCTTAATGGCCAATTCCAGGTTGATTGTTCTTCCTTCTCAGTATGGTGCCCCTGTCCCATCCAGCCCCAAGTTAGCTGATAGGGAAGAGCCCCCTCCTACATTACTTAATGTACAGGAAGTTATAACATGAATCAGTATTGTGATGTTACAAATATGTTAATCATAGTGGAATCAGTATCACATGTATGAAACGTGCATAAGCATTATCATTATGGATATAGTATTGTGAAGTGTAGTGAATATGTATAGTAAAGTAATATGTTTCTGTTAACTGATGCATGATGGTACAGACTTGACACAGACACCAAGTTTTCTCCAGACAGGGAAGGGTATAACCCCCTACAAATGGGGGTTCCCAAAAAGTCTTCCTTGAGCTTGCTTAAATGCTCACTTCCAGGCTGGTGTCCTGCATTTTAGCAGTTTAAATATATTGCCAGAGAGTGCCTGTATAGCCTCTGTCTACTGTCTATTTAAGAGCTGCTTGGATTGAAGTCATAATTAATCTGAGAGGGAGCACTGTTAGAAGATGTACTTGTTTGCTGATCATTTGTTAGAGTAACAGTAATATTGCAGTTTGTTCTAACCTGCCTTCTTTGCAGCATGGACAGTTCTGTTTGTTTCCATCATCTTGGTCCTGGACTGCTGAAATGGGCCAATCAGTACATTTGGGACTCTAAAATGGAGCCTGCCTACAGGGGCTTGGTGGAGCCAAAACTTGTAGAAATTGTAGTTTGGGGCTTTTGGTGCCTAAAATAACCTGGAGGGGGAGCCCTTGTTGTGACTGACAGACAGATCAGCCAGCCAAACCCTTTGGATCTTGGGGAAAGTCCCACACTGCTTGAAATTTCAGTTAGATTTGAGTTGAGAAGTGAAAAAGTAACAGCTCAAGATAGTTCAAGCAGCAATCCATAGTGGAATTGCGCGGGAGAACTGTGGAAAGGCCTGAGTTTGGCGTGCATGCCTGCCTGCTGTCCCTGACAGGGAACTCGTGGGTTTTTTTTTGGACTGAATCCAAATTTGGAGAACGAATTAAGCCACTGAATTGTGACCAGACTTTAACCTGAGGAGGACAGAAGATTTGCTGAATGCAATCGGCCTGTCAGGACTTCCAGCTACCTCGGAACTCCTGTATTGTGCAAAGACTCTGTAATTGTGATCGGAGAGCCATTTGCCTGGTACAGTGGAATTTCCTTACATGTGAATGTGCTGTGTGCTTGTAGTGGGTCGTGATTTGGTTCCCCACTGTGTGTCTGAACTTTGTTTTTCTTGCTGGAGGATGTATCCAGCTCCATGGACTGAATCCGTATCCATTTCTGTTTGCCTGGGCCCTGCTACACTGGCTCAGCCAGAATACCTGCTTACGCAGAGAAAGTCATTGACGAGAGAACAGCCTGGGGATCAGCCCCCTGCTGAACGCCTTGAACAGGAACGATGCCTTGGTGATTGGTATGGGTCCTGCTTCTCCGGGTACTCCAGCTCAACAGCCTGCAGTCTCAATATCGTCCTGCCTGTGTCCAGTATTGGGTATCATGAGTAAACATCACTGTAGCTCCCTGCAACAACAGCTAAATCTAAAAATGTTGTCATCTAATTGTCTTGTTGCCTTTTCTTTCACAAACTGAGCCCTCTGGCTCCAGATTACAAATAGTGTGTGTTGTGCATGTTGCTTTCTTCCATCACAGGGCCCCAACCAGCTGCAACATTCCTGGCTAGCCCACCGTTTTCCTACCAGGGAACCCAGAGTGTGTGACTGTGTAGGGACTCTGAACTGCATGCATAACTGTCTGATTAATATAGCTTTTAAGCAAATCAACCTGATTACGCCCCTCCCTTGTTCAGGTCCCCTGAATAAATCAGATTTAACTTTGTTTGCATTTAACCTGACTGTGGCTCCAGTTTGTGCCAAAAGTATTGTACTGTTGCTATTTGCTGTGCTTTCCTTGTTTTAAAGGGGGTCCCCAGGGTCAAGCTAGAGGAACCAGCCCTGGTGGTAAGTGCAAACAGTGTGGGTAATTGCCTGGTGAATAAGGGTCATTGTAAAAGTAATTATTGTATATTGTTCAGGCCACTAGAAGGGAAAGGCAGGGTTACAGTGTCCCAGAGGGCTGTGCCCAGGTTAGCTTGATCACTAACAACCCTGACCTCTGGGTGGAGGCACCCATTTCATTACCCAGGCCCCTTAACCTGCTACTAGCCAAGCAGGCAGGGGTAGTAGCCCTTGGGATAGTGCCACCTAGGGGGTTACATTTGATGGGGTGACAAAGGATTTAGATCAGGGTGGAGCAGTGGATGTGTCCTACCTAGATTTCAATAAGGCTTTCAACACCATTCCACATAGGAGACTAGTAAGCAAGCTGGGTAGCTTAGGAGTGGGTCTAAAGGTGGTAAACTAGATAAGAAATTGGTTAGGGGATAGGTGACAGAAGGAGGTGGTGGTAAAAGGAGTTCACTCCGAGGAAAGGGTGGGTGACCAGCTGGGTGCCTCAGGGATCAATGCTAGGACTGGTCCTCTTTAATGTCTTTATAATTGACATTGCAGAGGAGCTGGAAGGGATGGTCTGCCTCTTTGCAGATTACACTAAATCTGCGCTAGGGTGGACACTCTGGGGGGGTGTGTGGAAAGGATGATCAGAGACTTGAGAAAACTAGAGAAGTGGTAAAAGGTATGGTAGCTGGGTTTCTGTGTGAAAAAGTGCAAAATAATGCACTTAGCTAGGGCACAGAAACCCATGGTTAGAGTACAAAATAGGTGGAGTGGTACTGATGACCAACCAGCAGGAAAGAGAACGGGGGTAATTATATCGGATGACCTAAAGTGCCCATGCAGCGCAACAAGGTAGTCAGGAGGGCTAGTGGGGTGCAGGGGTGCATAAAGAGCGGTCTCACCAGCAGAAAGTGGGAGGTAGTGTTGCCTCTGTATAGATCACAGGTAAGACCCAACCTTGAGTATTGTGTTCAGTTCTAGAGACCACATCTCCAGAAGGACTTAGACAGAGTGGAGATGGTACAGAGGAGAGCAACTAAAATGGTGCAGGGTGTGCATCAAAAGCCCTACAAGGAGATACTAAAGGACCTCAATATATACATGATGGAACAGATGAGTGAGAGGGGGGATATAAATTGAGAACTTTAACTATCTCATGTGGGTAAATAAGGAAAAGGAGGGAAGTATTTTTCAGAAGAAAAGGTACCCAAGAACAAGGGACATGCTATGGGGGTAGATTCAGGAGATGTGAGGAATTGCTTCTTCACAGAAAGAGTGGTGGATTCCTGGAACAGCCTTGTAGTGGAGGTGGTGAGGGGCAAAACAGTGGTAGGTTTCAGGATTGCATGGGATAAGCACAAGGGAATCATAGTAGAAAGGAAGGGGAGCTGTAGATGGCATGGTCTGCAGTAATAGTATTTTAAAACTTTTGAAATAAAGCCTTGTAATGAACAGCTGAGGAGTTCAGTGGTTTGCTTGGAGGAACTTTCTTTACTTTCCAAACCCTCTTATCGTGGTGGAGCTGTATTGCTGCTTGAGGAGTAATAGTGTAGGAAGATGGGAGACTGGCTGGGCCAAGCAGTCCTTATCTGGCGTCAAATTCTATGTTTCTATGTTTCTGTCTTGGTTTGAGTTATTTTAATTTGGGGTAATAATGAGGCTTCACCCTGCATGTGTGCCATTTGGAGGACTCTAACTTCCTCCTGCAATGCTTGGATTGTTTTGTCTTTCTGTTTTTTATGCCTAGAGGTGAATACCATTATGTCCCCCTGAGCACAGTTTTTACTGCATCCCATAGTGTTCTAAGGACAATATCTGACTGGATATGGATTTTGCTTATTATTTGAGGGATTCTGTCCTGTAGTAATTCTGGAACCCTGATCTCGCAGCAAAGAAGGGTAACATTTCCACAGAGTGTGTCTAGTATCTGGTGAGGCAGCTAAATTTATGGAAATAGGAGTGAGATCGGAGCACAATGTTATCTATATGGGAGTCTACCACCCAAACTGTATTTTTATTTTATTTTATTTTATTTCATTCTCGGATTACAACCTTTGAGCAAGAGCTCATTTACAAAGGTTCCACGTCTTGAAGGAACATACAATAGAGAACAGTAGTGATTACAGCAGGTAAGGAACATAAAGATTACAAAAGGTCAAATTACACATGATTATAAGGCAAAGAGAAAACGTAATTAGCTCCTATTGCAACGTCGGCATCTATAGTAAAAGAAAGAGGAGCTGAGGTTTGCAGGAGGGACCCAGTAAAAGGTAGGGGGTTGAGGTGGACACAAAGCAGGGAACCAGGAGACCTGATTGCTTTTGTCGACATGGGAGGGGGAGGGGGAATGGGGTAAGGGGCAGAGGACATAGGAAAAGGGGGCGAGGGGGAAGAGGAAAAGGTAGGTAGTGCAGGGGATAGCAGGGTGGGGAGAGAAAAGGTTGGATGCCGGGGGGATTACAGGAAGTGGGTTGGGCCTGTAGGGTGACAAGGGGAAGAGGGGGGAGGAAAGGGCAGGAGGGGAACAAGTGCAGAGGTAGTCAGTGCCAAAGCTTAGGCTGTAAGTGCAGTAAGCTGGACAGAGTACAACTATCTTGCAATGGATTATTTGGAGCAGCTTCACTTCATCTGGCTTGAGAGGTGTAAACGGAGTTTTGCTTTGAAGGGTCCTAGTTTAGTTTCTGTTTGTAGGTCTAATGGAATGGAGTTGAGCCAGCTGGAGGCTTGGAATTCAAAAGATCTCTGCCCTAGGGAGGTTCCTTAAAAGGTATATTGTAGGGGTTGTTTAGGGTCCCGCTAGTCAGCCTGGAAAGAGCAGCTGGGCTAACCAAGGCTTGCACCCCAGGAGGGGCCAGGCTGAGGGTAGCCTTTTAGCCAAGAGACAGAGTTGGTGCCGAGTTCTGTGTTCCAGGTCTAGCCAACCCGTGAGCGAAAAAGGTTGCAGGTGTGGGTAAGGCGGAGCGCGGACTAGCCTGCAGGCTTCATTGAGTGTTAGTGAAATCCTTTTAGGGACATGTGGGAGGCAGCACTGTATACTACAAGACCTTAGTCTATTACAGAGAGGACAGAGCTGCTAATGGCAAGTTTTCGGGCATGCTCTGTAAGACAATGCCTGTGTCTATATAGTTGACCCAGTTTCCTATTGGCTAATTTGGCAACCTAATCAATATGTTGTGAGTATGTCAGGGAGCTGTCTAATGTAATCCCTAGATATTTGAATGTGTAGACCATCTCAAGTAATTCATTTTGATTATTACGAATGACTAGTGTGGATGATTTGTATCTGCTATGAGGGGATGCAAACAGCATGGTTTTAGTTTTTCTTGTAGTTTTTAGCAACAGTGCATTGATGAACCAGTCTTCAAGAGCTTAGTTATGCTGCATATGATGATCCAGGGTATTGAGGTCCAGATGACTAGTAAATAAAACAGCAGTCATCAACATAGAGGAGGATGCCATCTTGACAGGCTTAAGGGAGTTTGTTCAAAAAAAGACTGAACAATAGAGAGCCCAGAATGGGTCATTGGAGGACTCCTGTGTTGATACATAAGCTGTTGGGAGTGTATTTTGCCGATTTTTACCTGTTGCACCCAACTGGAAAGGTAACTATGAAACCAACGTAGCGAGGTCGAGGAAACGGTTGAGTCCCTAGACTAGAAAGAAGGAGTTTGTGATTGACCATATCAAAGGCCTTAGTGAGGTCAATGAAAGTAGCCCCCACTAAGTGCCCCAGTCAAGGCAGTCATGTATGTGCCCTGTGAACTCGACCAGAGCTGTGGTAGTGCTTTGCAGTTTCCTAAAGCCATGCTGCTCTTTGCATTGCAATTGATATTCATCCAGATGGTTGACTAGCTGGTCATACACAATGCCTCTAGGGCTTTAGAGATGGGTGGTAGTATGAGATAGGCCGAGTTTGTGTGTATCATCTTGTCACCACTTTTATGGACTGGGGTGATGACCACGGCTTTCCAGAGTTTTGGGAATTGCTCGCTTGTGGGGGAGAGATTTAATATTCTAGTGAGAGTGCCCAGGATAACTTCTAGGGTGAGGGAGATTAGCCTCAGGTCAAGGCTATCACCACTATGTCTGGTTTTGCCTAGTACTTGCTGCAAGTATTTTTTTGCCTCAGAGCTAGAAACAGTCCTAAGGTAGAACTGGGGAATTGGGTTAGTGGATCGGGGACCTGAAGGACTTCTTTGTACCCCATTGATTGGGTTAAGGTAGTTGGGGGGGGGGACACACTGCTTAGGTCGGTGAATGCCATATTGAACATATTGGCAATGGTAGCAGGGTCTTGGGTTGTCATGCCATTCAGGTTCAGCATAGTTTTGATTGGTTTTCCAGTTAAGGTCTTTATATTAGACTAGAAATTATGGCTATCTCCTCAGGAGTTATCCAGTTTGGACTTGAAATAGCTGGATTTTGCTAGCCGGATGGCATTGGTAAACTTATTATGGGCAGCCTTATAGTTTTGGAGGTCAGCTAGGGAGCCAGAGCTTGCCCTGTACCATAGGTTATCCCTTTTGTAGTTGGGCTATAAGGGGAGTAGCCAGATTTGTGTGAGTCCTTTACCTTCTTGCTAGCAGTTGGGGCAAGAGATCACAGGCAGTGTTGAATGTTTTGATGAAGCAGTCTCAAGTAGTGTCAATGTCAGTTGCTGAATAGACTGTGGACCAAGTTAGCTGTTTTAAGTATTCAGTCAGGGTTCGATTGTCCTTTTCTTAGTATAATGTGGTAATCACTTTGGCATGGAGTTTGGGCTTTTTATTTGTCCAGGTACAGAGGATGGGGAGTGATCACTGATGGAGTCTGGAAGGACAGCTGTACTGGTGATACGCTCAGGTAGTTAGTTAGTTACAATCCAGTCAAGTAGGGTGCTGGATCCAGTACGGTAGTTGGTGCTTGTCGGGGACTTGACTAATTGGTGCATGTTTATTGCTGCTAAGGCATCTTTGTATGGTGCCACTTCTGGGGACAGCCAGTTTATATTAAAGTCTCCCAGTACTAGTACCTCAGAGTTGGGGTGGAGGCAGAAGAGGTAGTCGTGGAGCATTCGAAAGCCATCTACCTGCTCCTTTGGCGGGATGTACACAGAGACTAGCGTTATACCTTTCCCTAGGCCCCCCCGAGTAAGATTTTAATGGGTAGCATCTGGACGTTGTTCCCAGGTGGTATAGTCGGGAGTAGCTGTCCTTGCAAGAAGTCCTTAATGTAGATTACGCAGCCCCTCCCCGCTCATCTACTCTGTCTCATCTAAAAGAGGCATACCCATTTAGTTGGATTTCAGAGTCAGTGGTCCCAGGAGTGAGCCAAGCCTCGACTACTGAGAGTACGTCGGGCTGATGCTGAGCTACCCACGCCTGTGTTGAATTTTGACAGCAAGCTACAGATGTTTGTGGAGGCAACAGAGATAAAGCCTTGTTTCACTGGTGGTGTGCACCTCTCTTCTTGGTCCAGGATTTGGGTGGATGTTGCCCAACAGGAGCAGGAGTAGCCAAGTCAGCCTGACTATATGCAGCTTAACATTTTTTAAAGCTTGCGAGTGAGCTCTGTGTGTCTTGTGACGACTGGTGTGATTATTAGATAATAGGAGCAGACTGACGACTGGGGTGGGGGGGCATAACTAGTATTGGGTATGTGTGGTAATAGGCCCAGATATTGGAGCCAAAAGTCAAATACAGGGAGTGCAGGAGCAGCTGTTGAGTTGGGGCAACTTGCTTTAAGTTATGGTATTATCATATTGCCATATTCACATGTTGGATAATATAGCGAGAAGGTCAGTATCAAGGAAAATATTGAGAGGGAGCAGAAGCAGCATCAGACAAGCCATTATTAAGGATGATTGAAGTATTCAGTACTACAAGCAAACTGCAGAGGTATTAGGTCCCTGGTCCTTGTAGGTCCATTAAGCAGGGATTGTCTCTTTAAGAGTGGTCTCTAGTTTGAAACTGACATAAAGGAGGAGGTGAAGGTGGGACAAAAGTGGATTTAAAGAGTGGTGGGATGGGGGACGGTGGGCGGAGAAAATTAAAGTGCGGTACGAGCACTGTTTAAAGTAAAATTCTATCCCTAGCTAAGGAAAGGAGTACCCAATAACAAGGCAGAAGCAAGGTTAGGAAGCCAATGGCATTGACGGTAAAAGGGTCAGTAGCCAATCGGAGGTGTAGCTCGGACTTCCAGCCTAGGTGGTGAAAAGGCATACCTGTCCCCGGGAGAAGCTTGCTGGCAGGCGGGTAGCAAGGCGCAGCCTGCCACTGGTGAACCAAGCAGCGGCCGCTTCACGGCATGGGCTGCCCGATCAAGGGCGGTATCTGGAAAGAGGGAGAGGAATAGGGTTACTTGGGTTAAAACGCCGCTGGGATGGACTGCAACCTAAACGGTGGGAGGGCTTGCATAGAAACAAAGGAGAGCGTGAAAGATGGGAGGGGAAAACAAAAGAATAGACTGGTGGGGGGTGTCTGGCCTTAGGGCAGTAGGGTAAATGGACCTTACAACCAAAGAAATTAGCTTGGGAAGTACAGTGGGGAGAGGAATAGCATGCGTATGGGGGTTTGGTGGGGGAGAGAGAGAGAGAGGAGAGACAGAGTGTGAAAGGGGTGGAGAGTAGAATAGGAGAGAATCAGTTGCAAAAGTAAGCGAAACCAAATAGTTCCTCTAACAACTACAGAAACAGTCCGACTACAGCACACATTTAAAATACTTTACGCTTTAGTACACATTTAAAACTTTACACGGCAGTAAAATTCAAGTGCAGTACGAGCACTATTTAAAGTAAAATTCTAGCCCTAGCTAAGGAAAGGAGCACCCAATAGCAAGGCAGAAGCAAGGTTAGGAAGCCAATGGCATTGACGGCAAAAGGGTCAGCAGCCAATCAGAGGTGTAGCTCAGACTTCCAGCTCAGACAGTGAAAAGGCGCATCTGTCCCTCGGGAGAAGTTTGCTGGCAGGCAGGTAGCGAGGCGCAGACAGTTGCTGGTGAGCCATGCTGCAGCTGCTCCACAGCATGGGCTGCCCAATCAAGGGTGGTATCTGTCCCCAGGAAAGCATGCTGGCAGGCAGGTAGCGAGGCACTGCCAGCCACTGGTGACCCAAGCTACGGCTACTTCACAGTGTGAGCTGCCCGATCAAGGGTGGTATCTATCCCCGGGAGAAGCATGCTGGTAGGCGGGTAGCGAGGTGCAGCCAGCCACTGGTGAGCCAAACTGTGGCTGTTTCACAGCGTGAGCTGCCCTATCAAGGGTGGTATCTGTCCCCCGGAGAAGCTTGCTGACAGGTGGGTAGCGATTCTGGGAGATCTGGGAGATCTTCTATTGACAAGAAAAAATAGTCTAATCAAGAATAGGTATGCTGCCCGGCCCAGTGGTGCTGAGGGTTGAGGCGCTGGACACCACACCTTGCGCCATGCCAGCGACCCAGGTTTGGGAATGAGCCCGGGATGCCTGGGGTTGGCAGGGGAGAGAGATGATAGAGTATCCGTAGACTGCCCTCCTCTCTTGGGGGAGAGATCCAGCAACTTCCTGGTGCAACAGCGACCCCCGGTGGTAGCCGGAGGGACATGCGCACATCTGGGCACAAACGTAGAGGGGTGGAGCTGTGGCCGATGCACCTAGGCATCATTGCACATCCAAGGTCTGAGGGGGTGGGGTCCAGGGTGAAACAAGAAAAATACCCTACCTTCGGGTAGGCGATGGAACCACCAGTGGCCTGAGCCCACCGCACATTGAATGTAGGCTGTATGGTCTGACTACCCCTTGGGGACTCCATGGCCAGGACAGGAGCCAGAGTCCTGAACCCGATACAGTTATCGGATGACGAGTTTAGACAGGCGGTTAGGAGCTACAGCCGAGTGTGGATTCCCAAGAGATGCCCTGACAGGTAGGAGTATATATAGAGTCCACAAAAAAAAAAAAAAGAATAGCTATGCTGCAAGTGGGAATAAAAGGAATATTTTCTTTCTGTCTGATGTACCTGTGTCACATATCTACTAAGCTAATGTCAGATAAGAGGTGATTTTCCCCAGATGTAGATTGGGAAGGACAAGGATTACTGGTGCCTAAGGTCAGATTCATTTGAAAATTGAAAATACCTCACAGGAGTAAAGTCACAGTTTTTCTGGCTAGTTTTGCATTAAAAACATTGTTTGCTGGACGATCATTCCCGGGGCATATAGACACTTCCCACTGTTACAGGACAGTCATAGATTGAACCCATGGCTAATGAAAGGCAGCTTCGCCATCCGTATAAGACGTGGTTAGTCTGAATGGAGAATTTTTAGAAATTACAATAACCATCCCCGCACCTTCCAATCCAATAAGTAGAATCTACAATCTAGCTAATTCTAAATTTAAGTAATTCAGCATGTTCTGTGCTACTCAGTGAACATCTGTAGGAGTGTACATAGAAACATAGAATTTGACGGCAGATAAGGACCACTTGGCCCACCTAGTCTGCCCATTTTCCTACTTAACAGATAAGCTGCAGATCCTAGTTAACATGTAAGATGGGGAGGGTTGTTTCTTTAAAGCCTGAATGATTTTAGCACACTTAATGAGACTGGAAAGGCTGTTCACATTCTGGAGATTTCTCTTTTGCTCTGTGTGCAGGGATTCTAATATAGTTTGACTGTTATATAAAAAAGTATACTATTGGCAGATAGGTATGTACAGAACTAGAATGCAACCATTATATCCTTGCTCAGACTATAACCTTCACTCTGGTGGTGGGGTGGGTTGGATTGGGTTGGGAGGGGTGGATCAGGGAATAAAACTGTGATTGTTTAATCTTGGCCATTTCCTGTTCTTAGCAGAGTGAGCAATTCTAACCTTGTATAGACTTCATTATAGAATATATCACCATTGTGCCTTGTCTTGCACAAGTCTGAAGTCCTTGTTAATTGTATCTCTGCATTTCTTTGTTCCTACTTAAAGTTTATTAAATTAAAAAAAAAGTACAATATCTAAGCACCAAAACTCTAGATCCATGACCAACTAGGTCAATGGATAAAAATACTTCCTTGGGTAAAGTACCTGATGGACCAATGTGGTCAAACTGCGGCAAACCAGGCCAACTGGACCTAACACGAAGAAAACAGGCTCAGGGGACCCTAAATAGAACCCCTGGGACCCAGTTCAAAATTTGAGAAAAGGAAACTGCTGCTGAGGATGTGGCCCTCCAAATAAGAAGGTATGCCGGGGGCACCCATGAAGTAAAAAGTAGCGGATAGACTTCCAAGGAGGAGCAGAGTCCTTTCTGACCCTAGTGATTCACTTTCCAGGGCATCTGGGAAAGGTCAGGGAAATCTCCCATCGAGCTCCCAAGGGTCCCTTATGGGCCCTCTAACTGCAAGGGAATGGGGACTAAAAGTGTAAAAATAAAACAAAAACAAAGGAAAAACAAAAGTGGGTGAGGTGTGGGGGAAGTTAACACCTGAGTAAAGGAAGCAACAGTAACCGCTTCTGACCCTCCTGCCATCCAATTCCAAATGTGCTTTGATAACTTTCTCAGCCCATTTGGCACTACCGCCCTCCCCACACACAATTTCCCAGTACCTGCTGTACCACAGCTGAGTTAGCAGCTGTAAAAAAAAAGATACCAGGCAAGAAGGGAGCATTTCAAGTCTTTACGCTAGCCACGGGCACAGCTGTGCAATGATCTCTGTCCCATAGCTTTGGTTGTCTGATGCTTCTTCATTGCAGTGGAGGTCTGGTATTGTCAAAGTGGTCTGAAAAGAGGAGTGCTGATTGGGGTCTGGTTGGGTCTACTGTGATACATCCAGGCCTCAGTCCTTCATATCGTGCCAGGCTTCTGCAGTGTTATCGTAAGTCTGTTGGCCTTCTGGACACTGCACAACTAAATGAGCCAGGTCTGGGTGGATTTTAAACTTAAGTTGTGCCTGATGAAGGGTCTGTAATAAAGGAATATATATGCAGAGGAGCTGCATCGTCTTAGCCAGGTAATCATTGACCATATATATGCAAAGTATTGCCATTTTAAAACCCTCTTCTGCCATGCCTGTCACAATAAGTCTTCCTTCACTATGTATCTGTGAAACTGGATGATAATGGACCAAGGCCTTTGCTTGGGGACATCAGCCTCGGTCCTAAGGCACGGTGAGCATGTTCAGTTTTCAACTGGTACTCTGGCCCCAGATCGAGCAGCTCCCTCAGAAAACTGTCCAGAAATGTATTCATGTCTGTACCCTCTGTTGATTCTGGGATACCGTAAATTCATAGATTTTTCCACTGCACCCCGTGCTTCAGCATCTTTCTGGCAGTTTTGTATTCCTCCTGAATCTGCAAGATTATTGCCCATTACAGTCTCTATTTTACAGAGCCAGTCATCAGTGTTCTTTACAGAACCAGTCATCAGTGTTCACGAACTGGGATTCGGTCTCCATCACCCGGGTAACTAAACTATTTGATCATATCCTTGGTTTCTTTGAAATCTTGCAAATCAGCTCGAATTGCTTGCAGCTCCCGCAGTATTAAATTAAATTTCTTTCCTTTCTTGGGACCTCTTATTGTCTTAGTGGGAGAAATGGCTGTGGCTGTGGCCATACTTGAGGCCTGAGAGAGCTCGAAGTCAGACCAGTCCCCACCTGATCCATCGCCACCTAAGCCATCTGATTTAGATTTCCCCCATGTAGATTTCTTCATGGGTGCTACTGCCTTTATGTAATAAATAGAATAACGTTATTGTTCAAATTTGTTAATGAAAGAGGTGATAGTTGAGGCTCGGGGGTACAAACCTTCTCACCTATGCTGCCATCAAGCTTGTGACATCACCAGAAGTCAAGGCCACCTTTCTTACACAAGACACCCAGGCAAAAGCCATTGATTTCCCCTTTGAGGGAAACTACTTATTTGGAGACAAAATGGAGGCATATTTGACAAAAATGGAAGTGTACAGAACCACATATAAAACTCTACTGAGAAAGAAAAAGCCTCCACTTTCTACAGGCCTCATGAAGGGGTGTCAGGGACAGAGGTACTATCCCAGATCCTACACTGGCTATGAGTATCAGTCACAGGAGGTACTATAGGGATAGGACAAAGAGGCTCAGAATAAACTGCAGTTCCAGCCCTAAGCCACAGCCAAAACAAACCCCTGACATATTTGCCCAGGTTACCATTCAACTATTGCCAGTGGGAGGAAGGCTGACCTACTACTGCCAGGAATGGGAAATAAATCACCATAGAGAAGTGGGTCCTGGAAGTAGTGGTCAGGGGTTGTCCCTACAATTCCAAAGGCTTCTCAAACTGCAGAGACCAAAAAACATTCCAGCTCACTGACCAACAGAGAAGATTCTGTTAGAAGTGGAAGTACAGAAGTCACTGCACGCAAAATCAGTAGAAAAAGTCCCTTTATCACAGTAAGGCAAGGGCCTCTTCTTAAGATTCTTCCTAACCCACAAGAAAAATGGGAAAAGGCAATCCATTCTAGATTTAAGGTACTTGAACGGGCATATCAAAAAAGAAAAATTCAGGATAGTCACACTGGGTAATAACATTGTTGTAGTCAGGAGACTGACTGTGATCACAGGATCTGAAGGATGCCTCCTTCTATATTCTCGTCAGACCCAGCCACAGAAAGTATCTCAGGTTCAGGCTGGAAAACTGCCAGTACCAGTTCGCAGACCCACCCTTTGTCATCAACTCAGCAGCAAAGATTTTCACAAAAAATGCTTAGCGGTCATAACAGTCTACCAAAGGAGACAAGGTGTGATGTTTTTTTCCTTACCTGGATGACTTTGCCAGTCTCAGAGGGAAAAAAAAAGAGGGAGCAGTGTGTGCTCCTTACAGCTGAAAACAAGCACCTTGGAAAAACTGGGGTTCCTAATAAACGTGCAGAAGTGTCAGACAGAACCAGTACCGGTCCTGAACTTCATCGGAGCAGAACTGGACACCCGTCAGGAAAAGGTCTTTCAAGAAACAGGAATCTCGTAGTATTAGACAATACTGCAATCAATGCAGAGCTGCCGACTGCCCCCAGAACTTTGAGTTTGCAATGTATGCAAATTAGAAGAATTTGGAATGCTACATTCAAAAACTGCTGCCTCTTTCTCCCAAACTGCCAGATGCAATTTTTCTGTGCAGCCAGCAGGATGTTCCCCAAAGACCGCAGCAAACCTTGCTGCAAGACTGTTTATTGTGTTGAAAAGTGGTATTTTTTCAGTGTTTATTGCCTCTTTTAGTTAGTTACTTATGTTTAGCCTATATTGGGTAATTTAACTGGAAGGCTATAGCCTGATGTACAATGGGAGAGAAGCTCCTCCCCATCCCTATTTAAACATCAGGCCACCTCTAGCTCTGCTTCGAGCATTTGGCAGTGCTGGGTTTCCTGGGCAGCTCAGATGGTGTTGCTTTTCTTTTTGTCTTCTCCCATCTCCTTCCCCTCCCCCCATCTCCTCATTTCTGCTCCTCCTCTTTCTCCTCTGCCCTCCCTTGCCTTTAGCCATTTGTGCGTCCCTGCCTGGCTCTCATCATTTGTGCTCCCCCATTTCCCTATACCTCCTCTGTGGTTATTCTTCCCATTCTGTGCCTCTTGCCGCCTGCTGCCGCTCCGGCCCCAGTTGCTGGTGTGCCACCTCTGTTTGCCATTTGCTTCCTTCACTGCCGCTTTTGTTCCTGGCTTGCTGGTCCTCCACTCCTCCTGGATTTCTCCGTTCCCTTCACCCCGCTCCATTGGTGCCTTTGCCCCCTGGCTCCATGCTGGTTGCTGTGTTTTTCTTTGGGACTTTACCACATCAGCCACCTCCTCACACATTGAACCTTATTTTAGCGAAACCAAGGAAATATTCAACAGGAGCACATTACTTCAGCATAAGTACAGGGTTTCCAGGATGTATTGAATTTTCCCCTATTGCAATAACAGGGCAACATATGTCTTAGTTGGTGAAGTTCTGGTGAAATGTTTTGTTTTAGATTGTAAAGGCATGTGGCATTTGTGTAAATGGATAACAGGATACTTCCATGGCTGCTAACACATTGGACAGCCTTTTGTTACCATTTTCAAATCCATACAATGTAGCAGTGATTACATATCTGACCTGCAGCATTTTAGCAGTTGACAGAAGAGCATGTAAATATGTTAAAATATTTTGCAGCAAGTCGCTGACATTTCTCACAGCCAACTGGAGGGAGACATAGCTGAGTCTTCTCAGCATAGCAACCATCGTTTTTAAAAGGACAGCGACAGCTCTCTGTTCTGCCATTTTCCTGCAAGCTCCACTCTTCTCATCTTCAGCCATCTAGGACCATCTTTTATGGATATCGCTAGCCTGTGCCTCATGAAGCAAGGTAGATCATCTACTTTCTTCAGTCGTTTGTGGAACAGCAATACAACACCATGGTTCATAAATAGGCTAGTTACAGTGCTTGAGAGTATACTTTTGTCATAGTGTCCTTAATTCCTGTCCCAGCTACAGTCTGTGTCTGGGACAACTTCAGTGCCATATATTTATGCCCCTACCTATTTATTTAATGTCCACTGTGCCCAGCTACCATTCCTTCAAGTGCACTCTCCTTTTACATGGACTATACTTAATCTGCAATAGCGTGTCAACGGACTGCGGGGAGGGGGGGTCCGTCACCCTTCCCTTACTTAGTGCCATATAGCGGCAATGGCAGACCATGTGGAGTCTCATCATCCCTACCATGCTCTACTCAATCAAACAGTAATGGCGGACCACATGGGGTCCCGCCATCCTGAACTACACATGTCCCATGAGGGAGATTACAAATATTTCTAAGTCATTACAAGCCTATGCACCTGAGAGTTTCACCCTCTACCAGAACTATTGAAGACCTTGTGATGGTGGACCACATGGGGTCCTGCCACCCAAACATCCTCTACTCCCATACCATGGCAATGGCGAACCATGGGGTCGCCGCCCATCGTGCACTACTCAGTAGTGCGGCAATGGCGGACCATGCGGGTCCCACCATACCAATCGCGCACTACTCAGCGACACGTTGATGGCGAACCACGGGGTCTCACCATTCCTGTCATACACTACTCAGTGATACAGCGATGGCAGACTACGTGGGGTCCGCCATCCCTAATATATATATATATATATATATATATATATACATATATATATACACACACATACATACACAGTATATATATATATATATATATATATATATATCCTAATATCCTATGAAAGGGCCCTACCATAGATTGAAAGTATTTCCAAATCATTTCAGGCATCCACATGCGGGGTATCACCCTCTTTATCTGGACTGCAACATTTCTGGCCCACGAGGGTACCCTCTTGACACCGGATCATATACCACGACGATGGCGGACTACATGGGCCCCACCATCCCCCTTCTGTATGCCCTTCGACAGCCTTCCTCGTATTCCTCGTCTTCCAGTCCAACTTATGTGACTGTCACATTACCTTGAACTATGCAATAAGACAGCGATTATGAACTTATTCTGGACTATGTTTATTCAGCTATTCAGGACATACAGGTACATCCACTATCTCATCTCAACATGCCCTCATGGGGCCCTCCTTGCTCAGCTGCATCTCTATCATATTACAGTTTTCGGTGGATGTTCGCCCCCTCACTTCAGAGTTAACAATCTATGGTGATGGTGAACCCACGTGGGGGTCTCACCAACCTAACAGTCCAAATTGCCCCACAAATGGAGGTTATCCTCTCTTCTCATTATGTACTTCTACTTGCACTATGGCAGACCCTCATCGGGGTCTCACCTTCCCAGTTTGGTTACCTGAGACTTTCCATTGCTCCAACACGACTCCTACATACATCGGACCAACATGGGAATCTCTGCCCAGCTAGCATACTCTGGGCCTTTTTCCTCAGCAAGTCATTAATTTATTCAGTCAATTCCCATCTTATCGTTCCAGTGGCACGCCCAACATCTCCGGCGCAAGGGCAGGTCCCACCATCCCATTCGCATGCCCCACAAAGGGCCTTACTGGTGCTGTCATGTCATTTCAGTCAGCCTCATGCAATTCTCGTCCTTCATATCTTGCGTTATTCCATACTACTACTATGGCAGATCACGTGGTGTCCCACCATCCCAACAAAGGCTATCATCCTTTCTGTCTCAGATTATGTCTTAATATAGCGATGGCGAATCCACAAAAGATTCCTGCCATCCCAACAAACAGACCAACTACAGAGCACCATTCTGTTACTCAACAGCCATGCTATGGATGTACAACAGTCATCTAACTCAAAATTGGATTAACCATTGTCACAGCATCCGGACAGCATTCCAAGTTGGATATTTCCATCTGTTCGAACTTTCATCTGCAACGTCGCCTTCCTGCTCATCTGACCTTGAACAGGACACTTTGACCAGGAAATCAGATCAAACTCCTGGACTAACCATACCTAATTCTAAGCCACATTTAGGATTATTCTCCTCTTAGTATGCCCAGAGGACGAGCAGGTCATTAGCCATGGGTTCTCGGAGGTTCCCCTCAGAGTTTTTCCTCTCTTGCGTTCTACTGATCACACTCTCCAGAGTTGGAGGAGGTAGTCACTTGCTATTTCTTTTGGGCCTTAATTCTGACTCCTACCCAGTATCCGACAGAGGTTGTGATGTGAAGCGCCAAAGCTCATGTCATAAACACCAACCATAAACCAGTCAGCTCACAAGTATACGCAAGCTATGTGCACACATTGAATGGAAGGCTATAGCCTGATGTTCAATGGGGGAATAACTCTACCCCATCCCTATTTAAACATCAGGATGTCTCTTGCTCTACCTGAGCGTTGGCAGCACCCTCCATCCTCCCGCCTCCTCTTCCTTCTCCGGCCTCCTGTCTCACCCTCTCTGCTGGGCCTTAATTCTGACACTTACCCAGAATCCGACAGAGGTGTGATGCAGAAAGTGCCAAGCTCATATCATAAACACCAAGCATACACCAGTCAGCTCATAAGTATACACAAGCACCAAGCTATACCCCACATTAAACTCATTTATAGCGGTTCCATCAGCGGTCCCAGGAACCTATTTATTTAGTCTCAAAGTATGTAATTTGTGGTTCTGATCACTAGCTTCTTAGTTTTAAATAAATATTTTATTTAGTCATTTAAAGGGACACATTTATGTACAGTGGCACACATAGTTTGAAAGCCCATGAAAAGTTATTTTAATTGAGTCATTGGGCATACCTGTAGCTGGAAAGCAGTCTAGAAATATAGATGACTGAGTCTGTGCAATATAAATACTACTTTAGAGCCATTCTTAGAACCTTGTGATGTCAGTGATGATCAAGCAGTGCTTAACTCAATGCAGTTAGGCACTGCTTGATTGTCACTGATTGTCTAAGAATGGCTCTAATGTAGTATTCATATTGCACAGACTCAATCATCTATATCTCTGGACTGCTTCCAGCTATAGATATGCCCAATACCTCAATTAAAAGAACTTTTCATGGGCTTTCAACCTATGTCTGCCACTGTACACAAATATGTCCCTTTAAAACTGTTTAGTTTAAATCGCAATTGGTTCCCATTTGCTACAAGGAACTAATTGCTTTTTTGAAAGTATACACATTTGATTGCTTATTTTGTGGGCAGTGATCGGTTCCCTTTTCACTCTAGGAACAGATCGCTTTTCGAATAATAACAAATAAGTATGTTTAATTCATGGTTCCTTTTAAATATAAGGAACCGACCATGATTGCTCTAAATTTAACTCTGACATTTTTTAAGAGTCTGCTGACAGTTTGGCATGTCAGACAGACCAAAAAAGAGGACCAGACCCACAGGATTTAAAATTGTATGAAGTTCTTTTTAGATCTTTGCTCAGGCTGATCACCATGCTTTATGCATAGAATGCCTGAGTCCCAGCCATATTTTTCTAATTGTGAAGTTTGTAGTACTTTTGTACAAAACTGTTAAAAGAGACCAAACGATTGGAACAGATGGTTTCTGCTCCCACCTCAGTTTCACCAAAGCACAGTGAAGAGGTCCTTCTTCCTCCTCTCAAGACAAAGGACAGACCCACAATTCCTGAAAAGGGGTCTGAGTATACAAACACAAAAGAACAAGTGAGCAGGCACCAGACACTGTGCCTGCCAAAAAATATAAAGAAAACAATGTTGTGCCTCTTGCTGCAAAAGCAAAGGCTCCCAACAGATAAAGAAAAATGCCATCTGCAGAGGAAGTTGCTAAAGCCCTGCAAGTCATTCAGGCCCTACAGACTGGAGGTTCCATCCTGGGTTCACTGGTTCAGATCCACCACCAGTTCACAGTGACCAAGGGCTTGAAGTTTACATTGAGAAGGAAGAGGAACTGGATCTAGGGGAACTCACTGAACCAGAGGTGTACCAGAAAGGCCATGATGGCCTTATTGATAAGGTTTTAGGAGATGTGGCTACCGATATGGCAGATATTGCCAGATATTGCCAGAATGGATTTGGATGCCATAAAGTACCATCACATGGCAGTGGATGCGAATGACACTGCATCCAGAATGTTGGCCTTGTCAGTTTCATTAAGAAGATTTACCTGGCTCAGAGCAACCAGTCTTACACCAGACACCCAGCTAAAGGCTATGGATTTTCCATGTGAAAATAATTCCCATTTGGTGACAAAACTGAGGCCTACATGAAAAGGTGGCAAGAGAGGGAGGGAGGAGGGAGGGCTAAAGAGAGTGAGAGAGAGAGGCAGACTCCATATATCTACAGGAAGAAGAGGTAGGGGTAGGGATTACTACCCCAGATTTACTCCCATATCCTATGCCAGTAGAATACACACAGGTTAAAAGGTATTACAGGGGCAGGACAGGAGGTCTGCTAGGCATGCCAGCCCAGCTCCATCTCCCAGACCACAATCAGAACAGAATCCCTGATTGCGCATATCAAGCTGCCACCCCCCCCCCCAGTAGGGGGCAGGTTGTCTCACTATTTCAAACATTGGGAAAACATTGCTACAGACAACTGGGTACTTTAGGTAGTGAGACAGGATCTGTGCCTGCAGTTCAAACAATTTCCAAAACTCTAGGGCTACAGTGTTTTCCGAGCCTTCAGCTCCATCAGAGACCATTCTGCTGGAGTTGGAATCAAAAAGCTCCTGCAAGCCAGGGCAATAGAGTCAGTCCCCTCACCCAGAGAGGAAGGGGACTGTATTCAAGATATTTCCTGACCAAAAGAAAACGGAGACTGGCATCCAATCTTGGATTGTCCACTCTTTCTACATATTATCTGAACATTGATTTAATGCTGTTTGTAACACCTGCCTTACAATTGTTTGTTAATGTTGATCTTGTAACTGGAATGTAACTTGAACATGACTCTTCCCTCCCCTCATCTCTCCCTCTCCTTCCCCTTTTCTTGCACATAAGCACTTGTTTACTTATTAAACCAGAACTTATTATTGTCCACTCTTTCTACCTATTATGCACAACACTGTTGTAACACTGTTTGTAACACCTGCCTTACAACTGTATGTTAATGTTGATCTTGTAACTTCAATGTTTAATGTCTCACTCCTATTGTACCCTTCCTTCAGATTGCACGGAAGATGAACAACTTGTCACTCAGTGTTCCTTCCTGGTGAAACATTTCAAAAAACAAAAGATCTCAGATACATAAACAGATACCTAGCAAACCAAGGTTCAAAGCGGTAACACTGGCAGTAGTTAGTGCTGCTCTAAGGACAGGAAACTGGCTGGCATCCCTGGATCTGAAAGGCGTTTACTTTCACATTCCAATTAGACCTTGCCACAGAAAGTACCTAAGGTTCTTTCTCCACTCAGGTCATTACCAGTTCTCAGCACTCCCCTTCGGGCTAACTTTTTGCCCATGAGTATTCACAGAGTGTCTGTCAGTGCTGGCAGCTTATCTCAGCAGGCAGGAGATCAGTGTGTTTCCTTACCTGGGTGATTGGCTAGTCATAGGAAGACATACCAGCAGGTAAAGAGGATTCCATCAAGGGTGACCAAAGTTCCTTAGGGTCACTAGGTTTCCTTATCAATGCTCAAAATTCTCAGATGGAGCCAGTTCAGTCACTGGAATTCACTGGAGAGAACTGGATACTATCCAAGGAAAGCTTTTCTGCCACAGGGTGGGTGTCAAACCTAGTGACCCTAGCAAACTCCTTTGCTTTAGGTCAGCCCAGAACTGCAAGACAGTTCCTAGCATTGCTAGGACATATGGCCTCAACTACAGCAGTAGTGTCAGGCTTCAGGTTTCAAATGAGGGATACCCAGTATCGCCTCAGACCATAAATACTCTAGGTTCTGTGCCCTGCTCCCAAAGCATTGCTTGGTAGTCTGCAATATTGTCTAATACTACTAGGAGAGTCCTGTTTCTTGAAGAAAAAGTTACTTACCATAGTAATATTGTTTCCTACAAGGGATCTCATAGTAGGATTAGACCTCCCATCCCTACCTCCCCTTACATAACCTGGATAGGTTCAGCAATACCTCCATGGGAGTTTTTTAATGTTGCCATTAATTATTGGCTTAATTTTTTATAATAGTTAATACACACAAGATGGCTAGGATCACTAGCTCTCTTATGTGTTTTTTCTTAGCCTATTTGGATTCAGTCCTCTCATCAAGGGTAGGACATTAGTGTTAATGGAGTTCTTCATTTTTAATTAGTGATTAGCCTACTGTTTCAGCTATAAAATTGAATCTGTCAGGAGAAAGAGGCAGCAGTTTTTGAATATAGTATTCCAAATTCTTCTAATTTGCATACATTCAAACTCAAAGTTCCAGGGCAGTCAGCAGCTCTACACTGACTGTAATACTGTCTATCCTACTAGGAGATCCCTTGTAAAAAACAATATTACTATGATAAGTAATGTTTTCTTCTCCCGCAGGATACTGTATCAAATCCAACTGCCAGTACAGAAACATTCCACTAGGTTAGCCGAGACCTGCAAGGGATTTGCTGTAGCTGCTAGACAACATGGTTTCATCCACAGCTGTGGTGCCATGGGTGAGATTCTAGATGAGGGACCTAGAGTACCATCTATGGTCCTGTCCACACTACACCGCTACAACCCTGTAATGGTTACAAACCATTACGGCCTATAAACGGTACAGTGTGTCCACACTGCTGGTGCACCGTCATGATGACTGTTCAGGACCGTTACTGCCAGTCCACACTGCGGGTGATGAGTGACCATTAAGGTCGGCAGCCTATCCCACAATGCAGCTCATGCTGCACTACGGGCACTGCTGGGGAACACGCTTACGCGTCCACACTACAGCCAATAATGGTACAGCGGCAGAACTGGTTCCATAACTGTTGTTGAAACCACCTCATGAGTGGTTTTGACAATGGTTACAGAAACCCCTTCTGTAATGTTACAGGTGTAAACGCAAACCATTGCGGTAACAGTTTGGAACCCCTGTAATGTTACAGAGGGGAGGTTTCAGTGTAGTGTAGACAGGGCCTAAGAGACTACTGGTCCCAAACATTGGACTCCCTGTCTCAGTTGCTGCCAGTTACAAAAGGCTCTGTGCAAGCACTGGAGTGGTGGAAGTAGGAACTCAACCTCGGAGAGAGCATTCCCTTCCTCCAGCAATCTCCCATCAAGGTTCTCAGAACTGATGCCTCTCTTCTAGGGTGGGGTGCCTCCTAGAGGAACTCACAGTAAGTGACATCTGGAGCTGTCAGGAGACTCAGAAGCATATAAACCTCCCTGAGCACAGGGCAATACTGCTGGCAATGCGGTTCCTCTCCTCCCAGCTACAGGGTCAGACAGGCCAAATATGGACAGACAATACTACATCAATGTACAACATAAACAAACAGAGAGGAACAATACCCTCAAAACTAAGCACTCCTTGAAGGTGAAGATTTCTGCAGTACACCTGTCAGGCAAGGACAACATGGTGGCAGACTCCCTAAACAAAATCATTCATTGAAACCATGAGTGGGGTCTGAACCAGTAAGTGCTGCTGTCAGTATTCAGAAGATGAGGTACCCCAGAAATAGATCTGTTCACCTCCTGAGAGAACAATCAGCTTCTGAAGTTTTGCTGCAGGCTTTCAGCCAGGGATACAGTCCCAGAGGAGTTCTAGCCATGGCCTGGATAGAGAATTCATGTATGCCTTCCACCATTCCCACTAGTGCTGGGCAAAGTTGTGAATTCCACTTGAACAGAACTTTTTCAGAAACTAGCCATCTTTCATAGAATTTTCTGAACTTCTTTTGGTGGATCGGAAATCTTCCAAATGTATTTTAGGTAATTTTTGCCCTCTTCTAATGTTTCCCCCACCGTCCAATGGCCGAGCCCTATAAAATGTAACATTTCCCTGGTATCTAGTGGTTTCCCTTCAGCTGATTGCTAGCACCATGTAATATAAATTGCACTGGTATCTAGTGGTCCCCTTAGCCAATTGCCATTCCCCATGTAATAAAATTCCTGGGTCTGCGCCCGCCATTCACTGGCCTGATGATAGAAAATATAAAACAAAAGTTGTATAAGCATGCACTCATTCATTGACAGCTCAGTCCAGCAGCCGACTGAGGTGCAGAAAGGAGGTTGTGCCGATCGCTGGCTCAGGGTCAGTGTGGGGAGGAATGGGGTGGTGGGGCACTACCTGCCAGGGTGGGGTTGCAGGGTCTGCTAGACACCAGGGATTAAGGAATGGACTACTTTTGTTTTATTACAGGATTGGGCATATAGGGAGAGGTCTGCTACACACCAGGGAATGGATAGACTTAAATACCTTTTTATTACAGAGATTGGGGATAGGGAGGTTGATTAGACATCGGAAATATTTTGTTTTTAACATCAGGCCCGGCGATAGGTGGGGGGGCCACTAGACATCCGAGGAATGTTATGTTACATAGGGCCAGAGATCGTGGGGGGCTACTAGATACCAGGAATTTTTACATCAGGCCAGCAATTGGTGTGAGGGGAGCCGAGGGACCAGTGTAATTTCTGCAAAAGTTGTCAGAAAGATTTCCAGACTTTTATGGAAGCAAAGTCTGACTTTCACCTAAATTCCAGATGGAGTTTGTTTCACACAGCTCTAATTCCCACTCATACAGAGCTTATGAAGCTCAGGAAAGAACTTGCAATAATGATCCTAACTGTCCAAGACTAGGTCAGGCAAGCATGGTACTCAGTGCTGCAGACCCTGTTCTGCAGGACTCAGGTCAACCTGCCACTTAGATACAACTTGTTGACTTTGTCCTAGGGTAGGATAACCTTTCTAGATCTCAGAACACTGTGCATGAGGGCATGAATCTTGAAGAACCAGTTCTCTAATTTGAATCTGTCAGTGGAAGTGTTGGCGTTTGAAGGTTTCCAGCAAATCATCCACAAGAAAAGCATATTCCTCAAAGTGGAAGAGATTCTCATACTGGTGTGTCCCCAGAAGATAACCCCAATGTAGACAGAGCTGTCCACAGTTCTGGACTACCTTGCACATCTACAGTCCTTATATCTCACATGTTCAGCTCTCAAGGTACACCTGGCAGCTGTGACCTCACAAATTGTTTTAAATGTTTTTTCAAAGCCTCAATCACCTGCACCCTCCTGTGAGGGAACCAGTTTCCCCATGGTACTTAAACATCTGCCTGGCCCAGCAGATGGAATCTCACTTCGAGCCTATAGCCACAGCGGACCTAAAATAAGTCACACAGAGAATAGTGTTCCTAGGAGCCATGACATCTGCCCGGAAGGTAAGACAGCTGCAAACCCTCTGCACAGATCCAAACTATATAATGTTCTGAAGGAACAGGGTAGTCCTTAGAACCATGAAAGAAATTCCTACCTAAGGTGGTTTCAGAATTCCACCTAAATCAGTCAGTGCCCTTCTTATTCTCTTCCTGAACACTCCAGTTCAGGTGAGCAGAAAACTGCAATGTCTTGCTGTAGAAGGCCCTGTCCAGCTACATAGACCAGATAGAGGACAGTAGGTCTAAGAGCACACAACTTTTGTTACCTATGGAGGTTAGTAAAGGTGAACCCGTAACTAGGAAAACTATCTTTTGTTGAAGTTTTCTGCATACACTTTCGTCATAACAAAACTGGTAAATTACCTTCAGAGGCCTACAGGCACATTCCACAAGAGACGTCTGCCTCTGTGGCAGCTAAAGGGCATCCTTCAAGAAATTTGTTAAGCAGCTACTTGGAAAATAGTGCACACTGATATGCAACACTACTGCCTATACATACAGTCCAGGAGGGAGACCAGTTTTGGAACTTATGTCTTGCAGACCCTTTTTTCTAAATATGCTCTAGACCCATCCTCATAAGGTATTGCTAGTTAGTCTGCACTTTTCTAAGACATCATTAATGGATTCCTATTGTTTGAAGAAAAAAATTACTCACTGTAATAATGTTGTTGCTTCTCAGGGATCCACCATGAGTCTGACAAACTCTAACTCCTCCTCTTTTTTAGAACCAGAAAATAGGTTTACACAAGAATTAGCTGTTATCTTAGGGTTGCTTGAGCATTACTTTGTTGCAGTTTCACAAAATGTTTAGATGTATGTTAATTTCTTAACAAATTCTGTTTGCTAACAGTTTATTTTTAATTTTTTATTAAATATTCTAGTAGTCACTTAGATACTCCTGGTGGTCACTGTTCTCCTGGCTATAGAAACAAATCTTGCATTAAGCCAGTAGGAGGAGCATGACCACAGCGCAGAGTTTGAACTGGTTTTCTAAATTCTAAAAATTAACATAAAGTTCTATCTCTCGGGCATCATACTCTGGTGGAATGATGCACTTTTGTATGGCTCATTGATGGATCCCTGAGAAGAAACATTACTATGGTGTAATGTTGCTCAGATAGTGCTATGGTGGATCCTACAACTATCTGTCAGATAGTGCTGGTGTCCTGACTTGGATCCTACCAGATATCCTGCCAAGACAGATGCAGGATCCAGGGTCAGATAGTAATGGATCCTGGTTAGGATTTGGGTATCCTGGTTAGGATTCATGGATCCTAGGGCAGATAGTTAGGATCCAGGGCCAGATAGTGATGGATCCTGGTTAGGATCCAGGTATCCTGGTTAGGATTCATGGATCCTAGGGCAGATAGTTAGGATCCAGGGCCAGATAGTGATGGATCCTGGTTAGGATTTGGGTATCCTGGTTAGGATTCATGGATCCTAGGGCAGATAGTTAGGATCCAGGGCCAGATAGTGATGGATCCTGGTTAGGATCCAGGTATCCTGGTTAGGATTCATGGATCCTATGGCAGATAGTTAGGATTTGGGGCCAGATAGTGATGGATCCTGGTTGGGATCCAGGTATCCTAGCTGGTAGGATCCATGGTTAGATGACACCACTATCCCACCACAGCAACTATCTGGACAAATGGCGTATCTGTTGGTATCCTGATTTCTAGGATACTATCTGAGCAACAGTACTGTGGTGAGTAATTTTTTCTTCCTAGCCAACCTACAGACTGTTTAGCCTGTTCTCAACATTTGGTCAGTCCTAGATGGCCACCATGACCCTGGTCCAGCATCTTGCCTTTAAGAGCTTCTGGAATAACAATGGGAGTTCCATAATTTAGTAGGTTGCTGTAACACTTAACTGACTGTGGAAGGCAAACATTGTCTTGGCCTCAACCTTACACTATTTACTGTATGTGTGAGCCACACTTTCATTGTACACTGCAATACTGTTGCTAGCTGTATCCTATTGCTTCCATCTGTTGTATATTGTTGAACTGCTTTGGTTTCTCCTGACGTGGTGCCTGTGTGCCTAAACTATGTATTCTGTTTAACTACTGCTACCCATGTATCTCCAGTGAATGATTCTTATAACTGTCTGCGCTCTGAGCTATTGTTTTCATGACCTGTTAACTGTGCTGTCTTTGTCTTAGGCTTGATGAGGTGCCTTTGTAAATGAGTCTCTGACGCAAAGGTCTGTAAATCCGATATTTTTTTTTTAAATAAATAAATCCTCTGCCACAGCATCCTGAATCTTCTCTAGTTTCTGGCCTGATGCAAGCCACTCCTTTACCACTGAATCCATGTACGTCTGTATGTCCTCTTCCAAGTTTATAGCTTGTTGATCTATTAGCAGATGTCTTGACAGAGTGGCCACTATCAAAAATCTTTTTCCAGGTGTATGTTCCACTATATGGGGTTAAATCTCATTAACTGTATTAGCAGGCATTGGCATCTCAAGGTTACCTGATCTAAGTCTTTGCAATTAATCAAAGGGGCCAAGGGTTTGTGGTCTGTAGACAGAAGAAATCTAATCCACATAGAAATGTGAAAACATTTCACAAGCTCCTACACAGGCCAAGCACTCTTTCTCAATCATTGCATACAGTGTCTGTGCTCTGCAGCAGTTGAAGTCCTGGAACAGAAGGCACCTCACTTTAAAATGGAACCATTTTGCTGCAGCAATACACCACCATAACCGCTGGTGTCTATAAGCAAAACTGTTGACTTAGAAATATCAAAGAACACCAGTACTGGAGCATTGGAAACTAGTCTCTTGACTCCTGCAAAAGCTTTACTAGTCTGACCCCTACAAGCAAGCTACTTTTAAGCTCAGCAGATCATTCAGTGGCCACGCAACAATTGATAGGCTCTGTAAGTATCCTTCCAGATAGTTTACCATGTCCATGATTCACCTCAGTTCCGTTACATTACTAGATGGCTGTAGCTCCAGAATAGCCTTTGCTTTATCTGGATCTGGGTGTAATTCCTTTTCACTAGTCTAATGGACTACAAAGTTGAGAGGTGGCATAGTTTCATTTTTCTTTTGTTAAGTTTCAAACCAGAAGCACTGATGGTTTTAAAACTTTCTCCAGGCACTCATTATTTTCTCTCTCTCTCTCTGAACATCCATGGGCTAAGATGTCATTCATATAAACTATAACACTTTCCAGACCTTGAACTAATTGTGCCATTTTACTTTAAAAGATTTCAGGTGCACTGGTTATCCCAAATGGTGGCATCTGAAACAATATTGTGCAGTTGGCATTATGAATATGTCAATCTGCTGTTCTGGTTATCAAATGGAATTTGCCAAAATCCACCAGCAATATCAAGACTTGAGAAAGTTTTGCTAAAGTCAGCTTTAGGATGATACCTTCTAAGGTCAGCAGAATATATATCTCCTAAGGATTACAGAATTTAGGTGTTTAAGGTCAATGCAAATCTGTATTTTGCCATTGTTCTTTACCACGGGAACAATGGGTGCACATTATTTGTTTAACCAGGAAAGGCACACTAAGCCAGAGCTTGTTTCCAGGTGCGACCTGGGAGCACAAGGAAGTTAAGTGACTTGCTCAGGGTCACACAGTATTCAAGTGGAAGCTGTGGGATTCAAACCCAGGTACTCGGTTCATTTATTCTTACAATAACACCATTGCTCTCTATCCTGTCTAGCTCAGCTTTTAATTTGGGCAGCAGTGGGGCAGATATTCTCCAAGCTGCATTTAGGCTATATGGCTGTACATCATGTTTTAGTACAATTTCAGCAGGCTCTACCTTAAGCAGATCTATCTCCCCATACTCATCAGGGTACTGTAGATCTCTCCCACATACCTGACAAGTCCCATTGACTTTGCTGCACTGCAGCTAAGCAGGTTGCCAATCTTATTGCTCACCCAGAAATGCAGAAATCATATGACTTGCCTTTCAATTCTGTTTGTGCACAAATTGTCCTTTGCACTGAGGTCTACCCACAGGGATTCAAGAATAGCATTAGTGGACTGCAGCTGTGGATGTTGTGCCATAGTATTGCACATCAACTCTGATATTACTAATGTATCAGTCCCAGAGTCAATCTTATAATTAATGTTTATGTTACATATTTTTGATTTCACCTTTGAATTCGGCTGGTTCTGAATAATTTTCTCCGCCAGTGACCCCCAAAGAGAAAGTATTTTTCTTTGCTGTTACTTCCTCCACAATTTTAGTGTGACACATCACCGCATTATGGCCCTCTTTTAAAATTTTCTGCAGGTTGCTGTTTTGCTGTCCAGTATTCAATATTTGACTGCTCATGGTTGTATCTAGTGCATCTCGGCCTTTGCCAGATTCTGGATTTCTGCTGTACTACATTATAGCTAGTCTGCCCTTGTCCTCTGCTGTACGATTTATCTCCGTGTCACAAGCAATCGCTTCTCAGCATATTCAGCATGCTGGATTCTAACCAACTCATGATGTCAAGCCATTTCTACTGCATTGTTTAAAGTTAATTCTTTTTTCTTTTGCAGTTTCACAGATAGGCTCTTGTCTCCAATTCCTACAACAATTCCATCTCTGCTATGCTCGCTTTTGCTGTCTCCCAACTTAGAAACAAGGAAGTTGATGGCAGATAAGGACCGCAAGGCCCATCCACTCTGCCCATTTCTTTTTCTACCTTATGAATGTGCCATCGGTCTTTGCTCTGTCAATGGTCTATCTATTCACATGTGCTGTATTGCTCCTTATGCCTATCCCATCCCTGTTTGAAGCCTTGCACTGTAGTCATATCCACCACTTCCTGAGGTAGGCCGTTCCGTGCATCCACCACCCTTTCTGTGAAAAAGAACTTCCTCACATTACCCCTTAATCGGCCTCCCTCTAATCTCATTGTCCTGCTATTTTTCTTATATTGAAACATGTTAGACTCTTTCACCTTGTTAATGCCCTTAAGGTGTTTGAATGTTTCGATCATATTACCTATCTCCCTCCTTTGCTGTAGGGTATACATATTGAGCTCCGTTAATCTGTCCTCATACGTTTTCTGATGCAGTCCCTGCACCATTTTGAAAGTAAGAAAAGGAATAGTGCTGCGACTGGCTATCTCCGCATATCTGACTGGTGCAGTTCAAAAAGGCGACCTGCCATTCACATAGAGCTAGTTTCACAATGAAATAACTGCACTCGGACCATTATAAATAACTAGATTTTATACAGAGGTTATGCAGAAAAACTCTTACAGGAAACCAGAGAAGGGTAATTAGGATTCCTAGAGAAACACTTCTAAATAAAAAGAGAATGACACACCTGAATACATTCCTTACGCTTTTGTGACAGAGTGTAATCACCTAGCTGGACTCATTGGCAACATAATTAATCAAAATTGGCAAATCTACAAAGTGATCCAGAAATTAATTCTGTGGTGGGTGTTAAACCTAGGGTCACTTTCACTAGAGCCAGGAATATAAAAGATAGACTGGTCCACAGCAGGGTGGAAAAAACTCAACCAAAAGAAAAAGGTACTTAGTTGCCAGTGCAGACAGTAGGCTTTTACAAATGCATGAGGTGCAATATATGTAGATGTAACCCCTAGATGGCGCTAGCCCAGGGTCTACTACCCCTGCCTGATTTGCCACTAACAGGTTAAGGGGCCTGGATCCAATGGCGGGTGCCTCCACCCAGAGGTCAGGGTTTGCAATAGTTAAACTTACTTGGTCACAGCCCTCTGGGACACTGCAACCCCCCTTTCTTCCCACTAGTGGCCCACACAGTATATCAGAATTACCTTCACAGTATACACTTATCCCCAGGACTGGTTCAGGCACTGGGACCCCCTGTAAAATAAGATACAGTGCAACAATCACAGTACAATACTTTAACATAGACAAATACCTCAGGCAGTATAACTTTGCTGAAACAAGCAGCTCTGATTTATTTAGGGGGATATAACAAGGACAGGGGGAAATCAGGTTAATTAGCTTATCACTTTACTCATCTACCTATGGCTCTGTGCACAGGCCTATCCCTACCAGTTACTGTCCTGGGTACCCAAGCCTAGTGGCTAGTCCAAACCGTGGCAGCTGGTAGAGGCCCTTTCACACAGAGAGAAAAGAAAATTAAACAGTCAGCAGTACAGTAATTCCATTTGGATTCAATGTGGCAATTCAACAGGAGCGACTCTGAATTAGTACTCACGACCTCCAAACAAGATAGGGTCCTTCAACGTCAGCAGGGCTACTCTTGAGCTCCACGAGACTCCTCACACATTTATATGGCAAACTGCAACAGGCAAAAGTCCTTTAATGGCAGCAGGATTCACTTGAGCTGCACGCCTTCCTCACACATTTATATGGTAAAGAAGTACTATACCAGGCAGGCTGCTTCTCTATCCCGATCGCAATTACTGCACAATACCGGGAGAACACACAGCAGATTCAGTTCCTGACAGACCGAGTGCAAATCAGCAATTTCTCCAGTCTTCTACAGGGTGAGCCTGGTTTCTACTCTTCAGATATCCTTTGACTCTCTTCACAGGACCAGTTCAGTCCTAACAAACAGTTACACAAGCTGCAGACGGAACTCTGGGCCTTACACACGCTTCCACTAAACCCACAATCGAAAAAGCACAGGGCTCCTCCCTTCACTGCCAGAGCTCAACTGAAACTCCAGCAGACAAACCGCACTTCCTTTGAGTTCCTCCCAGTTCTTGGCTGGATTGGCTGTCACTCACAAGACTGCCCCTGTTGGTCCAAAAGGCCAAGTCCAAACTACATCTCCCAGAGTCACTGCCCATACAATCCTCTTGTGGCTGGCTCAGATTACGAGTCCAAGTTCTGATTCGGCCAAGGCACCATTTTAGAGCTACCTTAACCCACACTGATTGGTCCAGTTCAGCAGTTCAAAACTAGAATGGGGAACTAGGCAACACAGTTCTGACTGCAAAGAAAGCAGGTTAGACAAACTGTATTTTCATTATTACTCTAAATGATTTCTGGCAAACAGTTATATCTTTCAGATAGGTTCCTTTGCACTCTAGTGACTGCAAAATGGAAGAATTGGCAGCAGCTCGAGTGGTACTCAAGCAGAGAAGCACACAGTCCCCCCATATAAACTAATTATGTCTGCAAGCAGACAGCTCTTAAAGAGACAGTACCAGAGGCTCTAAAAACACTCACAGATAAATGGCTTAAACGCCAAACACCATTCAGGCTTGGAGCATTCAAGCAAGCTCCTGGAAGTCTTTTCGGAACCCCCATTTGCAGGGGGGTTACATAAACATGCTACTAACAGTAAGTGTTTTAATCACCCGGCATCAGGAAATATGGTAGTGAATATAAGAGAACTTATAACATGCGACACAATGTATGTAGTCTATGTGCTCTGGTGTGATTGTAATATGGTCTGTGTAGGAAAAACTGTTCAACCACTCAAGCAAAGAATACAGGAACATGTTCACTCTATTTTACATGCTAGGAGAGATGCACCAGTAGGGACACACTTTGCTGAAATACATGATTCTGATCCAAGATGTTTGCAATTTGTGGGATTGGAAATGGTACCCCCACCCAGAAATGGTGGTGATAGATCAAACTTGCTGCTCCAACGAGAGAGCTATTGGATTTACAGGTTGGACAGTGTCAAACCTGTAGGTTTAAATGAAAAATGGGAATTGAAACCATTTTTGATTAAAAAGTAACTTGGTTTGTGATTGACATACTGAACTAGCTGTGAAATAGAAACATAGAAACATAGAATTTGACGGCAGATAAGGACCGCTTGGCCCACCCAGTCTGCCCATTTCCCCTACCTAATGGATAAGCTGCAGATCCTAGTTAACCAGCAGCCTACTTCTTTCTACCCCCACCCCCTAGAATTGCCTTACGGCTGTCCCATGCATGCTTGAATTCAACCACTGTTTTTGACTCCACAACCTCCTCCTGAAGGCCGTTCCATGCATCCACAACCCTCTCTGTGAAAAAATACTTCTTTACATTACCTCTGAGCCACCCCCCCATCTTCAAATTGTGCCCACTTGTTCTTGCACACCTCTTTTTTTGAAAGGTGCTACCCTCTTGGACTTTGCTGATTCCCTTGAGGTACTTGAAAGTTTCTATCATGTCCCCCCCTTTACCCTTTCCTCCTTTCCTCGTGGCTATACATATTAAGCTCCTTTAGTCTCTCTTCATATGTTTTCTGGTGCAGACCCTGCACCATTTTAGTTGCCCTCCTCTGGACAGCTTCCATCTTGTCTATCTCCTTGTGGAGATTGGGTCTCCAGAACTGCACACAGTACTCCAGATGGGGTCTCACCAGCTGTCTGTACAGAGGATAACAACTTTTGTTTTCTACTAGTGATGCCTCCCTATGCATCCCAGTACCCCCAGCCCTCCTTACTGCCCTCTCACATTGCTTACCCACCTTTAAGTCATCTGATATGACTACCCCAGGTCCCTTTCCATTTTTTGTTGTTAGTATCTCACCCCCATTGTGTACTCTTCCCCTGGGTTTTTGTTTCCCAGGTGCATTACCTTGCACTTCTTAGCATTAAATCTAAGCTGCCATACATTTGACCATTCCTCTAACCTTGCCAAGTCCCTTCTCATCCTTTCCACCCCACCTTGTGCATCAACTCTGTTGGAGATCTTTGTGTCATCTGCAAAGAGACATACTTTTCCTTCCAGTCCCTCTGCAATGTCGCTTATAAAGACATTGAAGAGGACCAGTCCTAATACTGAACCCTGCGGTACCCCACTAGTAACCCCTCTTTCTTCAGCGTGGACTCCATTTACTATTACCCTCTGTGTCCTATTCTCCAGCCAATTCTTTACCCAGGTTACCACACTGGGACCCATTCCCAGGCTGGCTAATTTGTTTATTAATCTTTTGTGAAGGACTGTTTCAAATGCCTTGCTAAAGTCTAGGTAGGGCATGTCCACAGCCCCTCCCTGATCTACTACTTTGGTCACCCAGTCAAAGAAATCTATTAGATTCATCTGGCATGACCTTCCAGCTGTGAATCCATGCTGCCTTGGGTCCTGTGCCCCTCTGGCCTCTAGGTACTCGACAATTCTTTCCTTCAGAAGTGATTCCATCATTTTCCCTATCACTGAGGTTAAACTAACAGGTCTGTAGTTTCCTGCCTTTGCCCTAATCCCACTTTTGTGAAGGGGAATCACATCTGCCCTCCTCCAGTCTTCAGGTACCACCTCATCCTCCCATGATTTGTTAAAGAGAGTAGTCAGTGGTGTCACTAGTTCTACCCTTAGTTCTTTTAGAATTCTGGGATGAATCCCATCACGCCCCATTGCTTTGTCCACCTTCAGTTTTAAGAGTTCTTTCAGAACCCTTTTTTCTGTAAATGGGCTGGTATCAACTTTTATATCCAGAGTGTTTCTATTGTTTGTTTTAGGTACCTCCCCCTCTTCATTTGTAAATACTGAGCAAAAATATTTGTTCAGTATCTCTGCCTTTTCACCATCACCTCTGCCCACCCCCCTCCCCTTTATTAAGCCTCACTATCCCTCCCTTAGTCTTCCTTCACTCCCTGATGTACCTAAAACAAACATTTGTCAATGGCGAACGTTCACTTGCAGGTATTTGCAGTGGTGTTTGGCACATATGGTGCTTTACCCTAATGCCCTGTGCGATTGCTGGTATTTGCACAATAAATTTTCAGCATGACCTTTTTGTTACCCCAATTGTGCGCTACATAGGCGGAAACACATTTTGGGCAGGATGTGAAAATGACAGCTGTACTGCTCATAAGGAAGTGTGGTAAAATGGCAATGTTGAAAATCTGGAGTGGAAATATTGAAATAAGAAACTCACGAAGGCAGTATGGAACTGTGCAATGCACGCCTAAAACAGTCATTGTTAGGAATTTTTTCACCAAATTGTCAACACTGGCATTTTAAAACCTCTGCTAATGAACAGTGTCACTGTGATTGTCTTACTGTGTGCCATACATTGATTTTGCACACGACTGCGCCACTGTAGCACTACATGGGTGGAAACACGTTTTGGGCAGGATGTGAAAATGACAGCTGTACTGCTCATAAGGAGGTGTGGTAAAATGGCAATGTTGAAAATCTGGAGGAAAATATTGAAAATTAATAAACTTAATAGCTGCGCATAGGAACGTACCAATGCACGCACATAAACGGGTTATTTTAGGAATTTTTCACCAAATTTTCAACATAGCCATTTTAAGATCTCTGCTCGTGAACAGTGACACTGTGATTTTCTTAATGTGTCCCATACACTGAGTTCACACAGCGACTGTGCCATTGTGTGCTACATGGGCGGAAACACGTTTTGGGCAAGATGTGAAAATGACAGCTGCACTGCTCATAAGAAGGTGTGGTAAAATGGCAATGTTGAAAATGTGGAGTGAAAATATTGAAAATTCGCAAACTTACGAGCGTGCATAGGAACTGCGCAATGAACACTCGTAAAACAGTCATTTTTAGGAATTTTATCACCAAATTTTCAAAACAACCATTTTAAGACTTCTGCTCATGAACAGTGTCACTGTGATTTTCTTAATGTGTCCCATACATTGAGTTCGCACACCGACTGCGCCATTGTGCGCTACATGGGCGGAAACACATTTTGGGCAGGATGTGAAAAATGACAGCTGTACTGCTCATGAGGAGGTGTGGTAAAATGGCAATGTTGAAAATCTAGAGTGAAAATATTGAAAATTAAGTGAACATGAGCCTGTGTAGGAACTGCATAGCATACACACTCGTAAAACAGTCATTTTGGAATTTTTGCACCAAATTTTCAACATGGGGTTTTTGGGACCCCTTCTCATGAATGATGTCACTGTCATGGCGCTATTTGGGCCTAAAGGGTGATTTCACACAGTGACTGCGAAATCACCCTTCGGGCCCGAATAACACCATGACAGTGACATCATTCATGAGAAGGGGTCCCAAAAACCCCATGTTGAAAATTTGGTGCAAAAATTCCAGAAAATGCCTGAGATATGCAATAAAGTTGAAAACCCCTATCTAGCCCATTATACAGCTTACCGGCATTTCCTCAGTTCGCGGTTGGCTTTGAAGAGAGAGACGTGTTCCCGTCCACGAAGATCATTGTGCCAAGCTCCGGAGGTAAGTATGGGGTGAGGGAGAGGTGTGGGAGGCTGGAGTGCGCAGTGGGTGGGTGCAGGTTGTGGGAGGGGGCTGGGAGATCGCCGTGGGACCGTTTGATTTACAGGTACAAAAAAAAACAGACAATGTGGGACGTTTGCCACGCTGGGGTAGGCTCTAGCGTGCAGAAGATGGCTGGGGGCCGAGGAGCCGACGGGGAATTGGGCACTCTGCCGGCAAACCACGCTGACGCTTGCCACGCTGGGGTGGGCCCCAGCATGGCAGAAGGATGGCTTAGGGGCCGTGGAGCCGACGGGATTGGGCACCTCCGTCAGCAACACGTTGCCACGCTGGGGTGGGCTCTCAGCGTGGCACCAAAGCTTTGGGGGCGGCGTGATTTGGGGAGCGCGTGGACGCTGTAGGGAGGGTGGCTTGACGCTGGTAAAGCAGGCGACAGCTGGGTTTTCTTTTGATCAAGACCACCGCTGTCATCACACAGCCCCCGCACCCATTGGTGCAGGACTGCCATGCCTGCTCAACGGAGCACTGATTGCAAGGAGAGGTACACTCCAAAGTGTGCTACTTCCCAAAACGCCTTGCACATGCGCCAGTGTTTAACGTAAAAGGTTTTATCCCCTCTTAACTGAGTTGGCTATCTTTCCTCAGTTCGGCCTTGCTGTTTTGACTGCCTTCCCAGCTTCCTTTGCTTTAACTGATACAATTCTCTGTCCTGCTCCTTCTGTGATTCCTTGTACTTTCTGAATGCTTTCTTTTTCTCTTGAACCTTCACTGCCACCTCCTTTGAGAACCATAGTGGTTTCTTACGTCGTTTTGTTCTGTTTATTTGCTTCACACAAAGGCTTGTTACCGCTGCGATGGCAGTTTTTATTATTCCCCATTGTTCTTCCACCCCTCCTTCCTGCCAATTTGCTAGTGCATTCCTTAGGCACTCACCCATTTTGGCAAAGTCAGCCCTCCTGAAGTCCAGTACTTTTGCCTTTGTATGGCTTGACTCTATTGCTGTGTTTATTGGGAACCATACTGTTCGATGGTCGCTATTTCCCAGATGGCTACCCACTTCTACATCTGTGATCCTCTCTCCATCTCCATTTGAGAGAACCAGGTCTAAGACTGCTCCCTCTCGAGTGGGTTCCAATACTAGTTGTCTAAGGCATGCCTCCTGTAGGGCATCTAGAATAATCCCACTCTTAGAAGTGGCTGCTGCAACTGCACTCAAGTTAACATCTGGCATATTCAGATCACCCATCAGCAATATCTCCCCTTTTTCTGCCATTCTAAGTATACTTTCATGTGCTATGAATTTAAGTTTTTCTCTGTTCTCTCTGTTCTTTTAGGTGTTCATCGCTTTTGGTGCACAAACCCCCTGATTTTACCAGATTGTTTTGGTCTCAATTGCAAGGAGGTCCCAGAACTTGGAAAATCTCTCGAAATAAGAGTGTTGCCTTGAAAATGTGCAAGAGTTGCCTTGGCATACAATGTGGTTTGGACACATTTTTCCTTTTCTCGTGCTCTATCTCTGATTTGGTTGTACTGAATGAAATATAATATCATGTTATAATAAGAGTATAGAGCATCCACTAGCATGCAATTATTTGATTTTGCAAACAGTGTTATTTTGAATTGTGTATTAACAGACTGAAAATGGTCTGTAGTGTGTATTACTAATATTAATGGAATTACTTTATAACTTATAAACTAAAAAGAGCTTTGTCTGCTTGAGATTTAAAAGATGACTTTTGGTGCCATCTAGTGGTGCAAGATTGAAATTGAGTTTATTTTTAGTTTTAATTGAACACATATTTCTTAAGTTGTTTAAGTGATTTCACTTGTCGAATATATGTGTATATAAACCATGTCATCATTATGAGCTCCACCCCCTGAGGAAGATTCTTTTTGAATTGAAGTGCTGGGGAGCTTACATTTGCCTTTCCTGTGACTGCTTGCCAAGTTGTGGAAATAAAATCCATTAAATGAATTTCTTTGGTTAAGATCTATTTATTTATATGGTCCAAGTGCAGTTATTTCATTGTGAAACCTGCACCATTTTGGTTGCCCTTCTCTGAACTGTCTCAATTTGGTTAATGTCCTTGTGAAGGTGTGGCCTCCAGTACTGCACGCAGTAGTCTAGATGGGGCCTAAACCAGTGTATTGTAAAGAGGGATTATTACCTCCCTCTTATGACTTGTGATACCCCTATAAATACACCCCAACATCCCCCTAACCTTACCTACTGCTTTAGTGGTCTGCTTGGATGATTTCAGGTCATCTATAATCATGATGCCCAAGTCTCTTTCTTCCCTTGTGACTGCCAGCAACTCCCCTCCTAGCCTACAGATGGCTTCAGGGTTTCTATTCCCTATGTGCATGATCTTGCACTTCTTTGCATTAAACCCCAATTGTCACTCTTCTGACCATTTTGCCAGTTTATCCAGATATCTTCTCATTCTGCCCACCCCATCTAGACCATCTACTCTGTTGCAGATCTTGGTGTCATCTGAAAACAGACAAATCTTACCCTCCAGTCCATCTGTAATGTAACTGATGAAGATATTGAAGAGGACTGGCCCCAGGACAGATCCCTGAGGTACCCCACTTGTGACTTGAATCTCTTCTGACTGTATACCATTTACCACCACTCTCTGTTTTCTGCCCATTAACCAGTTTGCCACCCAGTTGACCAACTTCTGACCTACCCCCGAGCCTACCCAGCTTATTAATCAATCTTCTATGTGGAACAGTATTGAAAGCTTTGCTGAAGTCACGGTAGGCAACATCAACTGCACCCCCCTTGGTCCACCACTCTGGTTACCCAATCAAAGAAATCTATGAGATTAGTTTGACAGGACCTTCCTGTTATAAACCCATGCTGTCTTGGATTCTATGCTACTACAGATTCCAGTTGTTGCACTATCCTTTCCCTAAGGAGTGCCTCTATAATATTGCCCACTACTGAGGTAAGACTGACTGGTATATAGTTCCCTGCCTTCTCCCTGCTACCACTCTTGTGGAGTGGGATCACATGAGCCCTTCTCCAGTCTTCTGAGACCTCTCCTGTGTTCAGAGATTCACTAAACAATTCTGATAATGGCTCCGCTAGTTCTACCCTTAGCTCTTTTAGTACCCTGGGATGTATGCCATCAGGTCCCATTGCCTTGTCCACCCTGAGCTTATCGAGCTCTTGTAGAACCCTTTCTTTTGTGAAGGGACTAGTGCACACCTCCCTCCCCCACATCCATGGTGTTGAGCTGTGGGCCCTGCCCTACCTTTCTCTTCAGTTATAAATACTGAGCAGAAGTATATATTTAGAATAGATGCTTTTACATGGTCCTCCTCCTCACATGCCCCCTTATCCCCTTTGATCTTAGCAACCCCCCCTCTGGACTTTTTTCTTTCACTAATGTATCTATAGAAAGTCTTGTCACCTTCTTTTACTGTTCGTGCTAGTGCTTCCCCAGTTTGGGCCTTTGCCTGCCTTACTGCCTTCCCTACTTCCTTTAAAGAAGTTTGGTATGCCTCCCTATCTTCATCCCGCTGCGTTCCCTTATATTTCCTGAAGGCCAGCCTTTTGGCTCTGACCTTTTCTGCTACTGGTTTTGAGAACAAAAGTGGTTTCCTTCTTCTTTTGCATTTCCTTTTCTCTCTAACACAATGGGATGTTGCTTCAAGTATTGCATCCTTAATGCTTGCCCACTTTGCCTGAACCTCTCACCTGTATTTCTTTTTTCCAGGGCTAGCTTCACTCTGTTGGCCATCTTATCAACGTCAGCTCCTCTGAAGTCCCATATTTTTGCCTTGGAATGGGATGATTTTGTTCTAGTGGCCAAATTGAACCATACCATGTGATGGTCACTGGCCCCCAGGTGACCTTCTACCTGGAGATATGTGATCCTTTCCCTGTTAGTACTAGATCTGGGATAACCCTGTCTCTTGTGGGTTGTTGTATCAGTTGTTTGAGGCATTTCCCCTGCAGGGAATCCACTGTGTGTCTAGTTCTGGCAGATGTTCCTGCTGGTATTGACCAATCTGTATCTGGCATGTTGAAGTCTCCCATTATCTGAACCTCCCCTTTAGCTGTCATGTTTTGTATATCTTCTAACATTAATGTGTCTATGTCCTCCCCCTGGGTCTGGAGGCCTGTAGACAACCCCAGTTTGTATGGCTGCCCCATTTCCTGTTTCCAGGGTGACCCACAGTTCTTCTGGCTCCTTATGTGTATTCTGAATTTCTGTAGCTTTGTCATTTTCATTGACATTAAGGGCCACTCCAGTCCCCCCCCTTTTTGCATTTTGGTCTCTTCTGAACAGTACATAGCCAGGTACTGAAGTCTCCCAAGTGTGGTTACTGGTAAACCATGCCTCGCTAATGGCTACTATGTCCAGTTTAGCTTCTGTCATTATTGCCTGCAGGTCTGGTATCTTGTTTCCCAGACTGAGAGCATTTGTGTACATGATTTTCCATTGGCCAGATTTCAGTGTGTTAGTTGTTGGGTGAGGTCTGGCATTTCCCCTGTGAATCGTATGGGGAGCCAGACCTTTTTCTTTATCTGGTGATACAAATGAACCACAAACATGCTGAACTCCTGTTTGACCACTAGCTGAGGGGTGAGGGGTGTTCTTCCTATTCGGCATATTGGGTGCTGCACCCCTCTCCGCATTTGCTAGTTTAAATATTCTGCAAAGACGTCAAACTTCTGCCCCAATGCACTGACTCCCTCCTTAGTCAGATGCAGTCCCTCAAATTTATAGAACTTTCGCTCCCAAAACTGTTGCCAGTTCCCTACAAATTTGTGTCCTTTTTCCTGGCACCAGCCCTTGAGCCACATGTTTAGCTCCCCTATCTCCCCTTCTCTGACCTTCCATCCATCTGCCCCCCAGACTGGCAGGATCTGAGGCTAATTTGTGGAATATCGGAACTGTTTTACAATGGTTCAGTTCATTCCTCACTGGGAGATCACAAAGAGTTGTGTCGAGCCTTTTCCTCTGGCCCAACTTTTATTGTGTGGGTTCCTCAGGGTTCTGTGCTGTCACCCATGTTATTCGCAGTGTATATGCTGCCCCTCAGAGACATTATTAGATGGTATGGGCTGAGGTTTCACTGCTATGCAGATGATACCCAGCTATACCTGTCTTTGCACCCGATCAGGATGGAGCACTCATGATGTTTAATAACTGTCTTGAGAAAGTCCAGGATTGAATGGATTCTAGTTGGTTAAAGTTGAACTCTGAGAAGAGACAGAGGTTTTGGTTGTGGACCGGGGGTCAGATAGAGGTTACATTGTACGCCTTCTAGGATATTTCTTGGTGGTGTGTCACTTCCGGCCCTCTGAACGGGTGCGCGTAGTCTTGGGATCGCCCCAGATAACAAGCTGACATTACAGTCTCAGGTGTCGGCTGTTGTCAGGACTTCCTTTTACCATCTTAGGAATATCACCAGGGTTAGGTACCTTGTTCCGTCTGACTCTTTACCAACATTGGTCCACGCCTTTGTGTCCTCACGTTTGGACTACTGCAACACCCTTTACTTTGGGCTTTCTGGGGTCGAAATCCACCGCCTTCAGCTGGTGCAGACGCTGCTGCCCGGGTTTTGACGGGGACAAGTAGGTCCTCCCATATTACCCCGGTGCGAACTGCACTGGCTGCCTATACGGTGGTGGATTACCTTTAAAGTCATTTATTGACTTTTTAAGCCCTTCACGATCAGGGTCTGGCCTATTTGAAAGAACTTGTTCCTCATTACTTGGCCGACGCTTTCTCAGCTTCAATGACGGGGTTGCTACAGGTTCCAAGAGTGAGTTTGAAATCTTCTGGCAGTAGAGCTTTTTCATATGCTGCTCCCACTCTCTGGAATTCTCTACCATGCCGGTTACGGGAGTGCACCTCTGTGGAGGAATTCAAGAAAAATCTGAAAACTTATTTGTGGCAAATGGCATTTTTGGATGCTCGACCATTTTGGATGTTTAAGAAATTTTATTCTGTTGAATTTTATTCATATTTATTCATTGATTTTAATAATGGTTGGTAATATGATATGAATTTATTTATATATGTTGGCTTGTGTTGATGTTGTGGTTTAATATGTTCAGCGCCTTGGTATGCTGAAAGGCGCTATATAAATAAACTTATTATTATTATTTATTATTATTATTATCTCAGAAAAGGAGATTCCAGATGAAATGGATGATGATTTGTCACCCAGCCTGGTCAGGTGTTCCTTGGTCTCCACAACTGACCGGCTGCCGAGATCGTTAGTCCCTATGTGTACCAGGAGATCACTGTTTTCTCCTGCTTCCTGTACAATTTTAGCAATGCGGTCAGTGTCTCTCCACGCTGATGTACCTGGGAGACATCTGACCATTACCCCAGGCTGGATATAGGTATCAACTCCCCGAATCATGGAGTCTCCTATGATCAGAAGTTTTTTGGATTTCCTTTTTGCTTTTTTTGTTTTGGTCCCTGTTTTGGGCGAGTTTTGTTGTGCTAGCTCCTGTGCTGCAGTGTTCTGCTCTGCAGTGTCTTCTGCACCTTTGTCTGATTTTGGAGATAGAAGCAGATACCTGTTTGTAGTTTTTATGTGGTTTGTGGAGGTGATATGTTGAGAGAAGTTCTCAGTTAATTCATAAAGGCTTCTCACAAAGGCTTCAACTGTCTCCCCTTCACTTTGGCATCATTGATTAAACAGTGCCATTTCATGTATGATATTTCTTTTGGGAACAAAACATTCATCTTACCTTTGAAGAACTACATTGTAGTCATCCTCATCTTCTTTTCTGGTGAAATGGAAAGATTTGGAAATTTGTTTAGATTCCCTTCTCATTGCATAGATCAGTCAGTTGACTTGAGCATCTACTGTTTCTTTGTTGTTGAACTTTGTAGCAATCCTGAATTGTGAAAATCATTGTAGACAGTCTGGCCATTCTGCAGGATTTGCACGATTGAAGGGTTCTGGAGGGTCAAATTTAGACAGTTCTAGCAGGAAGCTGCACTGCTGTTACCATGTAAGACAAATACACAGTTCATCAGTCTTACTCTGCAACAACAATCTTTCTAGAGACACTACCATCTGAAGATCAGCACAAGCAACCTGAATAACTGTTAACTACTGTACTACCACAGGGTGGCAGTGTAGCATATGCACTAGCTCACCATTACAGTTTTTATGTTTGCTTGCATGCATGTGCAAGAAACATAGTGCCATCATCCAAGTTTTCGGAGGTGTGTCACCCCCTCTTCCAATTCAGTCAGTGTGTTGGCAGGCGCGGCCCCTGTCCGCCAATGCATGCTGAGCTGTCTATGACAAGCTCCAAAATGCAGTGGCGTACAGTTGAAAGGAGCTACGCTCATGTGAGCAGCGATAAGATATCACTTGCTCATGTGCAGCTCGCAGCCCCCACACACACACACACACACACACACACACACACACACACACACATGCACATCCCCGGTACAGGGTGCATGCAAGGAGCCCACCCCAGCGTGGCAACAAATGCCATGGCCGACGGGGGTTCCCAATCCCCCGTCGGCTCCATGCCCTCCTCAGCCATCCTTCTGCCACGCTGGGAGCCCACCCCAGTGTGGCAAACATCCCGCGTCGTCTTTTTTTTTTTTTTAAATACCTGTAAAGAAAAAACGGTCCCACGCAGTCTTCCTGCCCCCCTCCCCACAACCTGCACCCACCCACTGCTGCATCTCTGTCTCCCACACCCCTCACTCCCATACTACCTCCGGAGCTTACGCGACGTATCTTCGGTGGACCGGGAACACGCCTGCACTCTTCAAAGCCAACCGCGAACTGAGGAAATGCTGGTAAGCTGTATAATGGGATAAATCGCTTTTTCCAACTTTGTTGCATATCTCAGGCATTTTTGGAATTCTGCAAATTTTCAACATGGGGTTTTGGGACCCTTCTCATGAATGATGTCACTGTCATGGCGTTATTTGGGCCGAAGGGTGATTTCGAGTCACTGTGTGAAATCACCTTTCAGGCCCGATTAAAAGAAACTACATTGCCAGCGTTCATAAGGTGGAGCTCTCAAGAAGCCTATTTTGAAAATTTGGTGGGCGTCAAAAAAAACTGAAATTTATTTCCTGTAGCGTTAGTACAGTTCTACGCATGCTCGTAAGTTCGCTAATTTCCAATATTTTCCCTCCAGATTTTCAACATTGCCATTTTACCACACCTTCTTATGAGTAGTACAGCTGTCATTTTTCACATCTCACCCAAAATGTGTTTCCACCCATGTAGTGCACAATGGTGCAGTCGTTGTCTGAAATCAATGTACAGGACAAATTAAGAAAATCATAGTGACACTGTTCATGAGCAGAGGTCTTAAAATGGCTATGTTGAAAATTTGAAATGGCATTCCTAAAAATGACTGTTTCTGCGAGGCGTGCATTGCGCGGTTCCTCATATAAATAAGTTATAATTTTCAATATTCACTCCAGATTTTCAACATTGCCATTTTATTACACTTCCTTAGAACAGTACAGCTGCCATTTTTCATATGTCACCCAAAATGTGTTTCGCACATGTAGCGCACAAAGGTCTTGTTGGTGCGGAAAGCAAAGTTTGGGACAGATTAAGAAAATCACAGTTACACTGTTCATGAGCAGAGGTCTTAAAATGGCTATGCTGAAAATTTGGTGACAGAAGTCCATAAATGACTGTGTTACGAGTGAGCATTGTGCAGCTTTCACACCCTCGTAAGTTCATGACTTTGTAATATTTTCAGTCCAGATTTTCACCAGTGGCATTTTTCCACACTTCCTTATGAACAGTACAGCTGTCATTTTCACAACATGGCTGAAGTGTGTTTTCACACTTTCAGCGCAGAGATGCATGGTCGCTGTGGGAAATCATTGTTGGGACAGATAAAGAAAATCACAGTGACACTGTTCATGATCGGAGGCACCAAAATGCCTGAGTTGACAATCTGCTGTAAAAAATCCCCAACCTAATTATATTACGGGTGTGCGTTGCACAGTTTCTATGTACGCTCGTGACTTCACCATTTTTTTAAATATTTTTACTGCAGATTTGCAAAATTGCTATTTTTTACACCTCCCCATGAACAGTACAGCTGTCATATTTTACATCCTGTTCCTAATGTTTTTGCACCTGTGGTGCTAAATGCCGTAGTCGCTGTGCATAAGCAACTTTCGGCTAACAAACTGATATTCCCCCTTTTCATGAGCTGGGGTCACAAAAAAAACATGTTGAAAATTTGGAGTGAAAATACCAACGAATGCCTGAGGTATTAGGGTTTCCAACCATAACGCCCAACCCTGTAGAGAATGACAGGCATCAGGGGTGTGACTTGGGATTCTTGCCTGTAATGCTCATACCATTCCACACCCTGCAGCCAGTGAGAGGCATCGAGGTATGCCTTGGACTCTTTGGCCCCAAAGTTCACCCCATTCTCCTATATCGCACCCATCTCACTGTATTTCCTAATGGAATGGGGTGTGCATAAGGGCCAAAGACCCCAAGGAACACTGTGATACTTGTCAGTGTCTGCAGGGTGGGATGTGGTGAAATGGCATGGCTGTTATGCCTGACGACCCAAAGGCACACCCCAATGCCTGTCACTCTCTGCAGGGTGTTGGGGTTGGCTTCAGTTCAATACTTCACTGCCATTCCTATCACGAGCTCTGTAACTTCTGCATCTACCACTGTCAATGCCAGCAAGCAAACATTCGGCATTGACAAATGCTTGTTTTGTCAGTTACACAAGTACAAGTCATACTATTTCTGACTTGTACAAAGTACAAGGCTAGCTTGTGAGTAACAGACTTGTCCTCAATGCAAATAAAACCCACGTTCTGCCTATTTAGTTCCCTGGCCAAAATTAAATCCTGCCCAGGACCCATTTATTACTTTCCATTATAAAGTGGGTAGGGAACATTCTATGTCCTGATTGGCTAGGATGAATGCATTATATATAGGATAAAGTATGGGGAGAAGTGTGTTACGAGAATTTAACACACACGAGTTGTTGGATGGCATATAAACCCGAGAGGTGGAAGCCGAAGTTTGTAGGTGCCATCAACAACGAGGGGTGTCTTAAATTCAAGTTGACACACTTCTCCCCATATTTCATTTATATAATTGAAGAAGCTCCGTTTTTAATAAAGAGATATGGCTTCCACTGTCTTGTCATAGTGAGCTGACGAGAAAAACACTATCCTCTGCATTACCTCAGTTTACCAGTGAGCCTAGGAAGCACAAGAGTGTGTTTGGGATGGAGGTAATGCAGATAATAAAGTGTTTTTCTCATCAGTACTGTTCTGAAACAAGGATGAGTTAAACTCCGCTCTGTTTATTTGTCTCAGCGCGATTTACATAGAAAGGGAGCGCTAGAATGCCGTGAATACCCACCAGGTGTTACGTATTTAACACACAGTTTTGTCTATGGCAAAAACGGAGACCGTTAATTATGGGGAGCATAATGCACTGAAAAACAAGTCCTGCCAGCCAGGACACAAAATATTTAAAAATTCAATGTTCCTGACTTTAGAATTTAAAAAGAAACATATACCATGTTTGTTTCTAATAACCAACATGTGTTTTTTTCATTTGTGTAACGCTGCAGCCTTTACAGTCTTACATTCTGCAGAAATGAAATACTATACGTCACCTTGAAATATGATTTGACACTCAGCCTCAAATAATTAATAAACATTATGCTTTTTAAAACCAGCTGTCAAGATGGTGCCCGATTCGCTGCTTCCACTGCGGTAATCTTCAAATACACTGCAACTGACATTTTCTTCCCTCCCGAACAGTAACTGAAGTCTCCTTATTTCCCAACAAAACCACTCTAGTCATTGTGGCTGCCACCCTCACTGTTCATAGAAATGTTATACATTTATTTATTATGTTCTCGGATTACAAATACCTTTGAGCTAAGAGCTCATTTACAAAGGTTCCATGTCAGTGAGTTAAACAGACAGATAACATTAGTAAAAGGGGTATCAGAGTAACTGACGAAAAACAAACAGGATAACACATGGATACTGTTTATCCTAAAACAGGTAAAATAAACACATGAATACAGTTCATCATCAAGCATTTCATTGCAAACATTTAAAATAAATTGACTATAATCTGCTCTGTACACTCTCCTCCGACTCACCAGTAGAAATGTAGAACACCAGGAGTTTTGTGACGCTCACATCTACAGTTGGTAGTGTGCTCCCGGCTGCTGGCAAGAGCTTTAGGGCATCTCAGTGTAACCCCTAAGTGGCACTATCCTATGGGCTACTACCCCTGCCTGTCAGATTAGGAACAGGTTGAGGGGCCTGAGTTCTGTGAACGGGTGCCTCCACCCAGAGCAATGGTATTGGGGTAGCTTGACTGCTTTGGTATAGCCCTCCGGGATCCTATAACCACTCACCAACCCTTCTAGTGGCCTAAACAGTAATACCATAGAACATTTGCATACACTGGATAACAGTAAGAATATGCTCACACCCCTTGCACTTACCGCCAGGGCTAGATCTGCTGCAATTGCCCTGGAGACCACCTGGAAAATAAGATCAATAATACACAATGCAAAACCTTTCACTGTGACCCATAGAAACATGGAAATTGTCGGCAAATAAGGACTGCTAGGCCCATCCAGTCTGCCCGTAGGCCCTATACATGTATGCATCCACTCATCCCAAGTGGTCAATGGCTTTTCATCACTCCCTACTAAGACCTGAACTAAGAATATGCCTACTAGCCAGGTTAAACGTGAAACAAATGATCAGGTTTATTCAGGGGAAGTAAATAAGGGAGGGGCAGGAATTTAGTCAAATGACTGGCACTCTGATTTACTTTAGACTGATTCAGCATGCACTGTAAATCCTTGGTAATTAGTTTTGCAACCCTGGGTGCCAGATCTATACAGGCTAGCCGGAGCGTTGCCTGGGATGGCGGCATTGCAGCTGTTGTTGGGGCCCTTTAGAAAGAAAGACAGTTAGCATGTGCACAACCCAAATATTTCTAATCCCGAGCCAAATGGCTCAGTCCATCAGCAGTAACCCAAAAACAAAGCAATCAGATGACACACAGTGATTTGTAGCTGTTGTTGCAGGGAGCTACCCTGATTTGTACTCACACAACCTGGACCAGGATGTAGGACAGGCGAGATGAAGACCACATGGCATTGATGCGATGTGCCAGGGGAAGCAGAGCCTACATGACTCACTTCCTTGTGGTTGCTACCTGATCGATGGTGTTGTGCAGGGGGCCGAATCCCCAAGCCGGTCTTTTGCCGAGATGACCTCTGGAATGCGGGGAGGGGCTTGGGCCGAGATGGCAAGGCCCAAGCAGGAAAAACAATCCTGAGAAAAGTTTGTAATCTTTTGCTGGAAAGCCTCCAGCTGATATAACAGGATTCACCATGGGGAACCAAATCACGATCCACTAAACACATTCAGCACACTAAAATCAGCTATCTCTCTAAGCCACAATTTGGATGTAGTCCATTTGCTAATTACAGCTTCACTGCACAGACCTTTCAACCCAAGGTTTTCCCTCTGTCATTCAGGCAGGCCAATTGCTTCTGGAGAAAGTCTCCGGTTCCTCTTTCAAACAGTAACAACACAATTTCTTTCTTCACCTGCAGGTCCAAGCCAGCAATTGGAAAAGTCAGACTTTTGCAATAGGCAGCTTGCTCAGGCCAGAGAACGTGGCAGGCAGGCCAGCAGAGCCTTCCCACCGATTCCCCAGTGCTCCTAGAGAAGCAGCTGCTCAACAGCTCAAGCTGTTCACTCTTTAACGTCCAACACTAACTGAGACTCTGCTTCAAGCAGTTCTGGGGATTTCCCCTGTGATCCAAAAGGTTCTGTTGGCTGAGGGAACTGTCAGTCACAGTATGGGTTCCCCCTCCAGGCCAGTTTAGCCGCCAACAGTTAAGACTACAAAAACTACAGAATTCCTTCCCAGAACACCCCTGGGGACAGTCTCCATTTTAGGTCCCCAGAGGTTTGATTGGTCCAGTAATGGCGGTCCAGAACCAAAATGGTGGTTTCTATTCAAATGCTCAAGCTGCAAATGAAGGCAGGTTAGACAAACTCCTTTTTCATTATTACTCTAAACAGTTAAACAGTAAATAACCACATTTCCTAACAGGGCTCCTCTGTGCTAGCAGCAACTGCAGAATGGAGCAATATAACAGGTTGTCTGGCTGTCACAAGCTTTAATTACTCAGACCCAGCCCTGACTGATTTCAAAACACAGGCTAGATGCTCTCTTAAAGAGACAGCACAGAGGCTTACTAAGGCACTCTCATGCAGGCAAATAGAACTACTGCAGACAGGACACCAGCCTGACAGTGGGTATTTTAGGAGCCCAGGAAGACATTTTAGTAAACCCCAATTTGTAGGAGGGTTACACCAGTCTTGCACAGTCTTCCATACCGGTCACCTTCCATTATTCTCCCAGCCCTGTTGGTTGGCATTTTAACATTCAGTCTAGGTATGTGAGGTAAACTTCTGCTGCCCACTCGGCTCCCTCGCTCACATGGCTGACTCTGCCCACCTGCACTCTGACTGCTGATACTTTCTTCAGTTGCACTACCACAGATGGTAGCATTCTGCTGGCTAGCCCATCACAAAATCCCAGACTCTCCAGCTGCCGTCTTAATCACTCTTCAGCTAAACTCCTGACTTGAATAACTAACTCCTAACACATGAAATATAAAACAAACAGATTGTTTTAAATAAAGAGAAGGACTGCAATTCATGGGTCAGACAATATGGTGGGTGTATTTTTTCCATAGGGTTTAAATGGAGGCTCTGCCCCCTGCGGAAGCACTACGTTTCATCGACAGTAAATCTGCCGACATCTAGTACAGCAACGGTACAATGCTGACACTCGGTATCGTGCCATCAATATCTCATGTGTTTTTTGCGGGAGGCTCGGCTGCCCGCACCCCCCGCATTCAAATATAATCAACTCCTAGTCAGAGTTATTTTGGGGAGGGGGCACAACACTGCAAGAAGCCGCATCGAGGAACCGCAGACCATTACAGTGACTTTCACTGTAATGGTCCTTTTTCATCTTTCGGGATTTTGGTTTCGCTGTACTGTGGGCCACTGGCCCTCCTGAACCCCCTGTGACATTATAACAACACCAGGTCACCATATTTGTGACCCAAGAACTGCTGTTGAGCCAAATAAAGGTATGCTGTCCTTAGAAAACAAGCACAATTACAGAGAATTTGTATTTTTGTGTCTGGTGGCAATCATTGGTCATAACTCTTTTACCTCTTTTTCATTAATTTTATTTCTTTGTTAAAGTTCCCCATTTTTTCCAGTTTCCCCACATACCCATTTTATAAGTGCAATGAGATACTCCAGGGATGTGCATTACGCTGTGATAACCGCACTCCCATGGGTTGCTGGCACTCAGCTTATGGCCTCATGTCTATCTCTGCCCCAGGGACTGCAGTTATCACAGCATAATGCACTCCCCATCATGTCATATTGCTTACTTAATGGTCTCCACTGCACTCTGACTTTTTCCTTCATATCCTATATGCTGGCGTGACAGCCAATGGTTAGCTTATTGGCATGGCATATCATGTCAAGCACATCCTGAAACTAGCTGACTGTCTTCTCTTGCCAGAGAAGTTCTTTGTCCTAGCCTAAATTATGGGATAATCTCTTTCATCCACACCTCTGTGTCCCTATTGGCCAAGTGCAAACTTTATATAAACTTCGGTAGCTATCTCCTTCAAATAGTCACCAGTACGTATTCATGTGTTACAGACAAACTTATTAGACATGGCATCCCTTCTCCTCCTGCAGGCCTACTTAACATAGAAACATAGAAATTGTCTGTAGATAAGGACTGCTAGGCCTATTTAGTCTGCCTGTAAGCCCTACACTAGTTTGCGGCCTCTGACCCTACCTGGTCAATGGCTTTTCACCCCTCCTTCCCACCTCTAAGATTCACTTATGCCCATCCCAGGCATGTTTAAATCCTCCACCATGCTTGTCCCACCACTTCCTGTGGCAGACTATTCCACGTGTCCCCACCTCTCCATGATGAAAATGTCCTCACATTTCCCTTATCCTGCCCCCTTCCAATTTCATATTATGCCCCTTGTTTTTGTACTCCTCCTATAATGGAAGATGTCTCCCCTGCACCTTGTTTATGCCCTTAAGATACTTGAATGTTTCATCATGTCTCCCCAATCTGGCCTCTCCTCCAGCGAGTACATATTGAGGTTCTTTAATCTCTCCTCATATATATTTTCTGGTGCAAGCCCTGTACCATCTTAATCACCCTTCTCTGGACTGCCTCCACTCTGTCAATGTCCTTACGAAGGTGCGGCCTCCAGAATTGCACACAGTACTCTAGGTGAGGCCTCACCAGTGTTTTATGCAATGGCATCCCTAACCCCCACTTTCTACTAGTGATACCTCTGCCTCTGCACCCCAGCATGCCACTGGCCCTCCCTGCAGTGTTAGTACTCCAGATAGACACCTTTAGGTCATCTAAAATGATAACCCCCAGGTCCCTTTCTTCCTTGGTGATCGTCAACAACCCCCCCATCCAGTAGCTCTCCCCAAGGTTCCTCCATCCAAGGTGCATTATTTTGCACTTCTTTGAGTTGAACCTTAGTTGCCACACCTCAGACCATTTTTCAAGCTTCCCTAGGTCCCTCCTCATTCTCTCCACCCCATGTGGAGTATCCACCCTATTGCAGATCTTTGTGTCATCTGCAAACAGGCAGCCCTTTCCATCTAGCCCAACTGCAATGTTACTAATGAAGACATTAAACAGGACTGGCCCAAAGACTGATCCCTGAGGCACCCCACTGGTCACCCTTCTCCCAGATTGGATCTCATTTACCAGCACCCTCTGCCTCCTGTCCAATAGTTATTTCCTAACTCAGTTTACCACCTTGTGCCCCATGCCCAGACTACCCATCTTGTTACTCTTTACTAACAAGTCCTTATGCCTGCTACACCTGCTGAAGAGATTCCCTGTGATTGTGACTAGAAGAGGCTACATAGTGTGAGAGACTGCTGCTAATTTCTGTTACAAAGCCTGTTTTTCTGACCGCAGAGCACATAGGAGGGCTCAGGGAGTGTCCTGTGAGGTCATTCTGGGAGGAGGGATTTGAGCCTTTGAAAAGTCATTGCTCAAGTAAACATCGAAATGTTATTATAAAGTAGTGCCACTAGGTGTTAGAAATTTAAATTAAATCTAAGCTGAATTTAAAAAGTAGAATCATGAGAATGTGTATATTTCGTTTGTGGGGTGGTTGATAATGGGGGAGTATGTGTAAATATTAAAGAGCAAATAAAGGAATGTAACAGTGTTAGCAAAGGTTTGGGGTTTGTAACCTAGGGAGAGGATTTTATCCAGAAATAATTTTCATGTAAGGAGGAATCATTTTACTAATGAAAAACGTAGATTTATACAACAAGCAAGTGCAATACAACTTAAGAATAGAATAAATAATATAGGTATTAGAAGTTTATTTTGCACATTTTTATTGATGCAGAGTGGGGAGATTGAAGTTAATCCAGGTCCTAAGAATGTAGGAAGCATTACTCTATATCATGAAAAATGCAAGAAGTATTGTATATAAAATGAATGACTTCAGAGCTTGGGTAGCAGATAAGGAATATGATTTAATTGCAATATCAGAAACATGGCTACATTTGGGAATTGGAAATGATGAAATTAATTTAAAGGGGTATAGATTAGAAAGAACAGATAGAAAAATGAGGGGTGGAGGGGTAATGTTATATTTAAAAGACAACCTCGGTCCTTATAAGGTGTCATTATCAGAACAGTATGAAGGAATAAATTGTTTAGTAATTGACTTGTTTAAAATTAAATTGACTGTGGGAGTGTTTTATGCTCCTCCTAAAACAAAGCTTAAATATTTTGACACCTTTGCAGATTTTCTTTTGGATAAAGTAAAAGGTAAAAGGATTGTCTTTATAGGTGATTTTAATGCAGATTGGAAACAGGCTAGAGGTATTAGGTTAAAAAAGAGTTTTGAATGTTTGGGGCTGAAACAATTAATTGACAAACCAACAAGAACCATGAATTTAAACAATCAGGGAACTATTTTGGATCTTTTGTTTGTTTCTCAGGAATTGGATATTGAGTATTGGGATGTATTGCCTATAAATCTTGGAGATCACAATCCTATAATATGTAAAATAGGGAATCAGGTTTTACCTGTTCCAAATGAGAATATAAATTGGAAGAGGGACTATAAAAGGTTTAATGAGACTCAATTTAAAGATCAGCTAAGGAGTTTTAATTGGAATAGATTATTTTGATTCCTTATGTTAATTTAGCATGACAAGAATTTAATGAATCTTCATTGATAATGATAAATAAACATGCCCCAATGGTGCAAAAAGAAGGAAAAATAGAGAAGATCCATGGATAACAGATAAAATAAAAAGGAATTAAGGATAAGAAATAGAATATGGCAGAAAGCTAGGAAAACAAAGAATTTAGAAGATTGGGAACGTTTTAAAAGTTGGAGAAATAAATGTAAAAAGAATATTAGGACAGCAAAGAGTAAATACCACTTGAATAGATTAGAGAAAGTAAAATATTCAACAATGTTTTGGAAATTTATATCTGATTTAAAATATAGTGATAAAACTAATAAGGTGGAAAGTTTGTTACAGGAGGAATGTGTAATTGAAGATCCAGCTAAAATTGCTAGTATATTAAACTCCTATTTTCTTAATCTACCTGATTTGGATATCTCGTTACCAAAAGAACAAACAGCTAATATATCTGTAATGGAATTGATTGCTGAACAAAAAAATAAGTATGGGATGCAGCAAGTTAATAGGTTTAGTTTTAGACCTTTAAGTATAGACGAAGTACGAAAACAGTTACAAAATTTAAATGTAAGTAAGGCAGGTAGTTTAGATGGAATTGAAGCCAGATTCCTTAAGATTGGTGCAGAAGTATTGGCACCAATAGTAGCATATCTTTTAAATTGGAGTCTAAGTAGTTCAATAGTCCCTGATGTGTGGAAAATGGGAACAGTAATCCCAATTTATAAGGGAGGGGATAGTATTGTGCCATCTAATTATAGACCAATTACGGTACTTCCAATATTATCAAAAATATTGGAACTTAGTGTTCATTCTCAAATTAGTCATTATATGGAATTGAATTACATTTTTTCAGACAAACAACATGGTTTAAATGAGAGAGTCACGGCACCCCTACTGGATTTCCATAATCAAGTAGTAACTTCACTTGATCTTGGAAAAGCCACTGGGGCGGTGTTCGTGGACCTCAGTAAAGCTTTTGATTTGGTTCAGCATAGAAAATTGTTGGAAAGACTTTGGTTGGTAGGAATAGAGGAAGGACCATTAACATGGATGGCATCATATTTGGCAAATCATAGACAGTGTGTCATCAATGGAGGCTCTGTGTCGAGCCTTGAGGAAATAAATTGTGGTGTTCCTCAGGGATCGATACTCGGCCCATTGATGTTCAATGTCTATGTAAATGAACTTGCACAAACAATAAAATATGGGGAGATTAGATTATATGCGGATGATACGGTTTTGTTGGTTTCAGCAGATAATATGGAAATTGTAGAACAACAGTTGCAGAGAGATTTAATTTTATTGGAAAACTGGATGGGTGACTCTCTTACTTAATGCAAAGAAAACTCAGTGTATGAAGTTTAGTTTAAGGCACAAGTTGAAAATACAACCACAATTACATATCCACTTAACAGATGGTGTACAAATTGAGGAAGTAAATGGTTATAGGTATTTGGGTATGCATATAGATTCTGGTATGACATTTGAAAATCATGTTGATATGCAGATAAAAAGTTAATCAAAGACTGGGTGCCCTTAGAGATTAACAAATGTATTGCCTAAGTTAGCTAGAGAGAAACTTTTAAGCAAATGCTAATAACGGTACTTGAATATGGTGTTGATTTATATGAATGCCTCTCAGAAAGTGTGAAAAAAGTTTATCAAACGGTCTATAGATTAGGTAAATTTATTGTTAAAGGTGGATATAAAATGCATCATTGTAAGTTATATGATAAATTAAATTGGTTGCATCCTGAGGCGCAAAGAAATTATGCATGGTTAATTATTATAGGATCATACATGCAAAAAGTATTCATCCTTTAGCTTAGTATGTTAAATTACAGTACTTGATAGTCAAAGTTTTTGTACAAGAAATTCAGAAAATAGAATTCCAATACTCAAATATTGTAGTAACGTGGGAAATGAAATTACAAAATAGATTTGCTTCATCGTGGAATAAATTGCACAAAGTACTTGCAAAACATAGTTAGCTTGTCTAGTTTTTAAAGGTAAATTATTTGAATATTTGCAGAGTGAATGTGTATGTTATGGATAATGTTATTTATTTTTGTTATGTTTGCAATGTATGTGTATTGAATGTTTATTTGTGAAACTATTTCACAGGACTTGATTGCAAACAGTGTTTTTGGCACTAATCAAATGTTCCTATATAAAAATAAAGTTTTAAACAAACAAACAAACAACTAACTTATCTCGTTATTTACATACTTAAATTGTCCTTCCTGTCTTACACCCTTAGGTCCAACTATAAGTCTTTCCAAGTTGTCCTCAAAACCTATACTAACATGGTGATCAGGCCTTCCCTGCTACTGCTCCTAGCCTATGGAACTCACTCCCACTACTTGTTTGTGGCTCCTCCTCACACTTTCAATTAAAAGAGCCTTTTTGGAAAACCTAAATGATAACTCTGCTTATAACTGCACTTGATTCACCTGGTCTCCACTGAATTTCCTTTCCCTTCTCTTTATCTCCCCCTCAAGGGTGAAGTTCTATACAGTACCATAACACAGCTCTGTCCCTCAAGGGCTCAGCTTCTACACTTTGCCCATCAAGATCTTGGCCTCCTATGCATTAGGCCTCCTCTCAGTTGGAGTTCAGGTGAGCACCTGTATGTGGTTGCTTCTCTCCTCCCCTCCTTCCCATCTTGGGGGTGAACATCATTCCCAGAGATCACCCCTTAGCTGAAGAGATTGGCTTACGGCACCCTCATGGCATTTTCTGTTATAAGGATAGAGTCAGAACTCTTCCACTTAAAAATTCTTCCTCTAAATTGGGTTTCCAAATTACAGTAACCGAGCCATCACTAATACCACTGCTAGCCAGGAAAGATAATGACCTATACCTTGGATCCCAGAGGATTCCTCAAAAAAGGGTGTTATCCTCCCCTCCATGCCAAAGGTCATAATAACAGTTTCGCTTCTGCAGGAGTTGGAGATGGTTCATGGTTCATCTTAGGTTCTCAGTATGGCTACGTCCCTCCTCTCTTTGGAAATAAAGTGCTTGTCTGTTTTTGTTGTGCTTTTGGCTATTCTTCCCTTAAGGTGCTCTTGTTCCCAAGGACCTTGACTCTGCAACCCTCTCAAAGGGCTGGAACCCTTTCTCAAGGATTCCTCAGTCCTTATGGTACCCCAGTAAGGTAGTAGTCCCCATAACAGGATAGAGAGAAAGTAAACTTATGTATGCAATTGCACAAGTATCATGTACTACAACTCAGTCCTTATGTTCAGTCTATGCCATACTCATTAGCCCAATGACCCAGAGAATCATAAGGCTCTGCCTGTGGCTTGGAACGGCACAAGGTGGCACACACCACACTCTCTCTGAGTGGTATATGACTGTGCATGCTTGGACACTTGGGTCTCTTTCTTGTAACTTTCCTCCCCTTCTCCCCCTGTGGTACCTCTTTCTCCTTGGGATTGGGTCTTCTTCCCTAAGGCGTCTTTTGTCTCAGTGACCTCATCCCTGCAACAGCTCAAGGGATTGGAACCCTTTCTCAAGGTTTTCTCTGTCCTTATGGCACTGCAACATGGCAGCAGTCTCTATAACAGGAACAGAGAGAGTGTAAGCCAAAGAACACACGTGCACAAGCGTCACCGTTATTTTATTTTATTTATTTGTAATTTTTGACCAAGCAAGGCACACTAAGCTATTATAGCTGGTTTCCAGGTGTGTCCAGAGGGCTGGGTTGCATTGATCTGTTTTTATTGATGGGGGAATGTTAGCCATGACATCATGACACCAGGGAGACTCCCTTGCTCTTCCTCGATAAGTGCCATAGGATCTTATACTCCCACATAGACTGTGACCAGAGATAGTCAGACAGAACCTTGGTTTAAGCTCATCCAAAGGACAGCACCTCATAAGTACAGCGTCACCTCATACTGCAAAAAATACAAGAGCACTCCAACAGAGAAAGGAATCCCAAATACCATGTCCCCAACAGAGGGATTCGCTGTCATCCTGAAGTGCTAGGGTTTTGAGCTGCATTCTTCATTAGCTATGATACCAAATAAAAGAGTGTTTTACAAAACTTTTTGCATTTTGATTTCTTTTTTTGGCATACTCTTGCTTGTGTTTTATAGATGCTGCAGTTTCAGTAAGCACCAGCTACGACTACTGTGCGTGTGTTTTGCTGTGAGTTTTAACTCCTCCCCCTCCTTACTACACTACAGTGTCATTTATGGTATTACCTCAAGTACCAGGTGTGGGGCTAGAACCCATAACTTCCTGACCTTCTGGTCCCAGAGGTGCACATGCTATCTACTGCCTCCTCTCAGTTGAACTCCACTGACACGAGAATGAACCACTGACCCTGCACATACTACAACTTAATCCTTATGTTCAGTCCTTACCATACTCAGGAGCTCAGTGATTTAGTGAATCCCGGCTGAGACCTTTTAGTTTGCAAGGTCTGCAAACTGTGTGAGTATTAATCAAGGGCTTGGCTCTGTTTGTGAGGTAGTTAGAGCTGCTAAGGCCACAGGTTAACACTGAGTTTGCAAGATAGCTAGGGCTGCTAGGGCTACAGGTTGGCACTGAGTTTGTGAGGTAGCTAGGGCTGCTAGGGCCACAGGTTGGCACTGAGTTTGCAAGGTAGCTAGGCTGTTAGGCCACAAGTTGGCACTAAGTTTGTGAGGTAGCTTGGGCTGCTAGGGCCACAGGTTGGCACTGAGTTTGTAAGGTAGCTAGGGCAAATATAAACAGTAGACCAGTGGGTCTCATACAGCATTACAAATAGTGATCACTTTTAACTCAGACTCACTTACTGTGCATTATCCTAGTCCACTTCAAGTGCTGTCTGCACTGATTGATTCAGCACAATAGCAGGGAAAGGGGAGATGCTACTGATGGGGACTTCAGTCTGTTGGATGTGTATTGGAGCCTCCCAGCTGCAGCTTCTGCTTGATCAGGGATATCCTGGACTCCCTGCAGGGGGTCTTTCTCAGTTAGCTAGTCAGAGAACCCACTCATGATGGGGCTGTACTGGGTCTGGTGCTCACTAACAGGGGCAATATCACAGAAGTCAAGGTGTGAGGCAACCTAGGGACTAGTGGCCACTGTACTGTGTGGTTCAACATAACAATGGTGGTGGAACTCAGCCACACAAAGACCACGGTTCTGGACGTCAGGAGGACAGATTTAAAAAAATGGGTGACTGCCTGACAGATGACCTAGCAAGGGGGGATGACCTGAGTGGGGTAGAGGGACAGTGGCCTATGCTAATGGAAGGCATAGTGAAGGCTACAAACCTCTGTGCAAAGGAAGTGAGTAAAAACAAGAAGAAAAAAAGGCCACTATTGTTCTTGAAGGAAGTGGCTGAAAGGTTAAGGCTAAAGGGTAGCCTACAGGAGGTATAAAGACATGCAGAGGGATGAAACAGGGAGGTGTATTAAGAGAAACAGAGGAGGCAGAGAAAGGGTAAGGAGTGCAAGGCACAAACTGAACAAAAATAACCCAAGGCATAACTAAAGAGAGCAATACATTTTTTAGGTATGTGTTAAAAGCGAAAGACTGGGAGTGAATTATGAGGATAAGAAGGGCATGTGGGACTGTGTAGGAAGGATCAGGAAAAAGCTGATATCCTGAACAAGTACTTTTGTGGACTGTGCAGAGAAGGATCAATAAAAGTTGATATCCTGCACAAATACTTTTGTTTAGTCTTCACAATGGAAGGGGAAGGGATGGGGTACATAAAAGCAATATCGACACTGGAGGAGGAGACACAAGTCCCTTTACACAGGAGAGAATCGTGAAGGGACTTGCAAATACAAAAGTGGACAAAGCTAAGGGCCTGACAGTTTACACCCAAGGATATAGAGGGAGCTAAAGGAGGTACTGCCTGCAACTCTGACAGTCCTTTTAAACAACTCATTGGAAACAGGAGTGGTTCAAGAGGAATGGAGGAGGGCAGATGTGTACCCACTTCACAAAAGCAGTCAGCTTAACATCAGTGGTGGGAAAGCTAATGGAGTCACTGCTAAAAGAAAGGATTGTGGAATATCTTGAAGTCAGTGGGTTTACAAGACCTGAGGCAAATTGGATTCATAGGGAGGAGGTCATGTTAGACAAATCTGACATATTTCTTTGACTGGATGACCAGATAAACAGATCATGGTGGGGCAGTGGACATGGCCTACTTAGATGTCAGTATGAAGGGTAGTGGGTGAGACAGATGCACAGACTCAGGTAATAGGTGTAGAATGCACTTTGCAGTATTTATTTTCCAAAGTAAAATAAACATACAGAAAGGAAATAGGTGATTAGTCCTTCAGTTCTGCAAAATCATTGCACAGTTCCCTCAGTGCACAACTTTCAGTCTTCATTCCAGCCAAATAGATTCCTAGCACATGAAAACGTGCATGTACTATCAGATGCTTCTTCCACAACAGTCAGGTCTTCACTGACTGACTCATCTGATTATTCTGTTTTGCATCTCAGGAGGTAGGCTTTTAGCACAGTGGTTTAAGGCTGTGAGCTGCAAAGCTGCAAATCTGGTGACATCCAGCAGCCCAGACTTGGGTTTGAATCACACAGCTTCCACTTGCATACTGTGTGACCCTGAGCAAGTCACTTAACTTCCCTGTGCTCCCAGGTCGCACCTGTGAAAAGCTTTCAGCTTAGTGTGCTACTCCTGGTTAAAAAAAAAAAAAATATCCCTGCCTACCGATGATGTCAGCACCATGTGAGCTGTCTGACTCACAATTCTGTAAGTAAACACAGGTAGGCTGACTCATCTGGAATAAACACATTTCTCTAAGTAAACACATGCAGGCTGACTCATCCTAAATAAACACAGACAGGCTGACTCATCTAACCTTTACACACCTCTGCTTCACCTAGGAAAGAATGTTTTGTTTTTGTCTTCTTGCAAACCCAAACCAGTTTACAAAGAATAAAACACAGAGTGCAAGATTCTGTGTTTCAGTTCTTTCTCATTACTTACATTCCCTCTGTGTCTGCCTGCAGTACAGCACAAGAGAAGCAAGCAATTTACTGCCTCTTGTCTTACTTATATGTTCCTTATACAGTACTGGGGGGGGGACTACTAGACTGAAAGTGGCCAGATTTCAGCCTGTGGCTAGAACAATAAACTTACAAGAAGAGGACAGTGTAAAAGAAAATGCAGCTCAAATTCAGACAGGGGCTCTGGCTCTGTCACATACCCCTCTTTAAAAGGGAACCAGTCTTCACTATTTTTTCTTTTTTTTTTGCTCGGTAAGATTGGTTTCAACCTTTTACTTATTTCTATGAAAACCATACCTGACCTTCTATGTTTAAATTCCAGCTGCCATAGATTTTCAGATTTACTTTTAACTCACATCCCTAAATCTTTCAGGAGTATTCCATATTTCAATAAGCATATAGACTTAACATTAGCAACATTTCTCCATTCCATTGTCATTACAGACAGGAATATTCTCAATTGTTTAGACATAGGCATACAATTTCCTAATTTTCATCTCATTAGTTTGCATCTTACCCAAGTCCGCTCATCACAAGGAATCACCCATGAAACAATGATTTAGTCCCTTCTGGTCTTAAGAAGACCTCTTCAGTGCTGCCTCCTGTAGAGCTTCCATGCTGCTTCTGGACGCCTGGAATCAAGTCCTGAAAAGTATACATGGCAGGCTATGTTCTCTTTTTCCTCACCATTTATATCAGTTTAATGCACAGACACTTTAGTAGCTCATTGACCTCTTCTGGTGGCGCAGATTCGATGTCTTCTTCGGCATCTGGTATGCCGGCCTCAACTTCAGGTTTGGTTTTGCTCCTGGCCCCTAGGTTCAATCCTGGAAGAAGCTTTTCACCCATCTTCTCAGCCATCATTCTGGTCAAGATAGGTGACTTGTATTCCACAAGTTTACCTTCCTGCACCTGCCGTTCCTGTGACATCTGCCAGGACATCAGGGCGATATCCCCCTGGTAACGTCTCTCTCCCAGCCTAGATGCGTCAGTATCCCACTTCTAATACCAGATGTGAAGGTTAGTGGGTGAGACATATGCACAGACTGAGGTAAAAGGTATAGAATGCACTTTGCTGTATTTATTTTCCAAAATAAAATAGTAAACATACAGAAAGGAAATAGGTGATTAGTCCTTCAGTTCTGCAAAAAAACAGTATATAATTCTCTCAGTGCATAACTTCTAGGCTTCATTCCAGCCAAATAGATTCCTAGCACATGAAAACTTGCATGTACTATGAGAAACTGTGCACAGTACCCTCAGTGCACAACTTCCAGGCTTTGTTTCAGGAAAATAGAGTCCTAGCACATGTAAACTTGCATATACTATCAGATGCTTCCTCCACAACAGTCAGGTCTTTACTGACTGACTCATCTGACTATTCTGTTTTGCATCTCAGGAGGTAGGCTTTTATCCTTGCCTACTGATGATGTCAGCACCATGTGAGCTGTCTAACTCACACTTCTCTAAGTAAACACATGCAGTCTGACTCATCCTAAATAAACACAGACAGGCTGACTCATCTAACCTTTACACACCTCTGCTTCACCTAGGAAAGAATGTTTTGTTTTTGTCTTCTTGCAAACCCAAACCAGTTTACAAAGAATAAAACACAGAGTGCAAGATTCTGTGTTTCAGTTATTTTTCTTTACTTACATTCCCTCCGTGTCTGCCTGCAGTACAGCACAGGAGAAGGCAAGCAACTTACTGCCGCTTGTCTTACTTATATGGTCCTTATACAGTACTTGGGAGAAGGGGGGGGAGAGACTACAAGACTGAAAGTGGCCAGATTTCAACCTGTAGCTAGAACAATAAACTTACAAGAGCAGGACAGTGTAAAAGAAAATGCAGCACAAACCCAGACAGGGGCTCTGGCCCTGTCACAGTCAGTAAGGTTTTCAACACCGTTCCACATAGGAGGCTGATAAGAAAACTGGCCAACTTAGGGTTGAGTCAAAAGGTGGTATACTGGGTAACACAGATGACAGAAGGTGGTGGTAAACAGATTTCACACCATGGAGGGGACACTGGCAACTATAGGCCAGTCAGCCTAACATCAGTGGTAGGAAAGGGAATGGAGTCACTGCTAAAAGAAAGGATTGTGGAATATCTTGAATCCCATGGTTTGCAAGACCTGAGGCAAAACGGAGTCACAGGGAGGAGGTCATGTCAGACAAATCTGATAGATTTCTTTGACTGGGTGACAAGCGAAATAGATCAGGGTAAGGCAGTGGGCATGGCCTAATTACTTTTCAGTAGGATTTTCTACACCTTTCCACACAGGAGGCTGATAAGGAAACTGGGCAGTTTAAGGGTGGTTCCTAAGGTAGTAAACTGGGTAAGAGGTTGGTTAAGAGATAGGTAACAGAGGGTGGTGGTATACAGAGTTCACTCTGGGATAGGGAAAGTGACCAGCGGGTGCATCAGGGCTCAGTACTGCAATCAGTCTTTAATGTTTTTATAAGTGACATTACAGGTGAGCTGGAAGGGAAGTTATGCCTCATTGCTGATTACACCAAAATTTGCAATCGGTGAACACTCCAGAGGGAGTGGAAAGAATGCGTAGAGACCTCAGAAAACTTGAGGAGTGATCAAGGGAATGGCAGCTGGGTTTCAATACAAAAAAGTGAAAATCATACACCTGAGGCACAGAAACCCAGAGGGGGAGTACAAAGTGGGAGAAGACGATTGACAGTCACCTAACAGGAAAGGGACCTGTGAGTATAGTGGTGAGACAGTGTGGTAAGCAGTTGTAGGGCCAGTGAGATGTTGTGGTGCATAGGGATGGATATCACCAGCAGAAGGAGGGAGATTGTATTGTCACTTCATAGATCAATGGTAAGTCCCCAGCTCCAGTTCTGGAAACAGAATCTGAAGAAGGACATAGACAGAGTGGAGGCAGTCCAGAGGAGGGCAACTGAAATGGTGCAGGGCCTGCATCAGAAGTCCTATGAGGAGAGACTGATGAACCTCAGTATGTACACACTGGAAGAGAAGAGGGATGGAGGGACATGATAGAGATCTATAAATACCTCACAGGGGTAAATAAGGTACAATAGGGGAGTATTTTTCAGAGAAAAAGATGCACAAGAACAAGGTGACGTAGTAAAGCTGGAAGGGGGCAAATTTAAGAGAGATGTGAGGAAGTACTTCTTCACCGAAAGAGTAGTGGATGCCTGGAACAGTCTTCCAGATGAGGTGGTGGGGGTGAAAACAGTGGTGGGATTCAAGAATGCATGGTATAGGCATAATGGAATCTTAGTGGGAAGCAAGGAGAAGAGGGATCCAGAGATCAAGTAGGGTCTACAGTGTGAGTATGGGGGGGGGGATGGGCAGATCGGGTTAGGCAAGCAGTTCTTATCTGCCATCAGATTCTATGTTTCCATGTTTTTCTCACCAAAATAAATAAACGTTGACAGAAAAACAGCATTAAGACACAGAGAAATTGCAAAATCATCATCCATCTCTGAGAAAGAGCACAGGATGTCCAGTGGGGGAGCCCTGATGTTAAAGATGGCAAAAAGAACAAGCATTTGTCAATGCTGAATGTTGGCTTGCTTCCATTGGCATTGGTAGTGCAGGAGTTCGACAGATGCATCATAGGAATGCAGTGAAGTACTGAACTGATGCTAACCCACCCCCACCCTGCAGAGAGTGACAGGCATTAGGGTGTCCTTTGGGTGTTTGGTAGTGCAGTAGTGGGAAAACATGTCGGGAAGGGTGTGAAAAATGACAGCTGTACAGTTCATAAGGAGGTGTAAAAAATGCCAGTGTTGAAAATGTGGCATGTAAATATACCAAATTTGTGAAGCTACTAGGGTGCGTGGGAAATATGCACTGCACGCTTGCAACACTGCCATTTTATGGGCGTTCAGCACCAAATTTTCAACATAGGCATTTTAGCACCTCTGCTCATGTACAGTGTCAGTGTTATTTCCTCAAAGTGTCCCAAGAAGTGATTTCGCACAGCGACCACGCTATTCTGTACCGGAAGTGCGAAAACACATTTTGGGCAGGATATGTGAAATGACGGCTGTACTGTTCATCAAGAGGTGTGGAAAAATGGCAATGGTAAAAATCCAGACTGAAAATATCACAAATGCACGACGGTACAAGCGTGCATGCAATCTGCCAACACACGCTCGTAACACAGTTATTTTATGGAGTATCATCACCACACCAAATTTTCAACATAGGCATTTTAGGTCCTCTGCTCATGAACTGTGTCACTGTCATTTTCATAATCTGGCCCAAACACTGATTTCCCACAGCGACTGCGTTATTGTGCGCCGGAAGTGCGGAAACACATTTCGGGCAGGATGTGGAAAATGACAGCTGTACTGTTCACAAGGAGGTGTACAAAAATGACAATGCTGAAAATCCAGCGTTAAAATATTGTGAATGCACGAAGTTACGAGCCTGTGTAGCAACTGCGCAACGCATGACTATAAAACAGGCATTTGTTGGATTTTTTCCACCAAATTTGGAACTTAGGCTTTTTAAGAGGCCACCTCATGAACACTGCCACTGTCATTTCATTAATGGGTCCCGAAAGGTGATTTCGCGACAGTGACTGCGAAATCACCTTTCTAGGCCGATTAACGCCATGACAGTGATAGAATTCATGAGGAGGGCAAAAAACCCATGTTGAAAATTTGGTGCCAAATTCCAAGAAATGCCTGAGATATGCAGCAAAGTTGAAAAACCCTATTCACTCCATTATACAGCTTACGGCACTTCCTTAGTTTGCGGTCGGCTTTGAAGAGTGCAGACGTGTTCCCGGTCCACTGAAGATCATCGCACCGGACTCAGAGGTAAGTATGGGGTGGGGTGAGGAGGCAGGGTGCACAGTGGGTGGGTGCGGTGGGGGGAGGGGCACGAGACTCACGAGGGATGGTTTTAGTTTTACAGGAAAAAAACAAGAAAACCATCGCGGACAGTTTTCCTGTTACGGGGCATTTGGAGCGCTGGGGTGGGCTCCCAGCGTGCCACCTAACTTTTGTTTTGGGGTGTCAGTAGTCGACGGGATTAGGCACCCGCCGGCTCACAACGGAATAATGCCGACGGGATTGGGCACCCCTGCCGGCATTCAACAATTGGGAGAGGATGCCGACGGGAGTGGCTCCCGTCGGCACAGTAAAACAGCGGGGGGGTTACCAACAGGGGGATTGGTCACCCCCGATGTTGACAGCCGTAAGCCACTCACTGACCATGCTAATGGTGGTGAGCACGCAAGCAAAGGGTCCGCTCTGTATGACTAGCTTTGCTCGGATTGCAGCGGACCTTTGCTTAGATGTGCTCGCCTCATTATGTGTGCATGGTGTGGTGCCGGCATGCATGCTGATTGAGGAATGAGGGACGCACCTACTGATGCGTGCCCTGCATGCGCCCAACAGCGGCCGCGCCCCCAAATTTGCACTCTCCCAATATGTTGGCTTGCGCCTGTGGCAAGCCAACATAAAAAGGAAACATATACTCTCATGCTAATAACACCAGCTAAGAAAAAACAAAGAGCAAAGCATCTGACTGCATGTCCTCCTGAAAGGAACCAACAACTAGCAGTAGAACAGAGAGCTATGCCCTCAGATGAGGACACTATCAAAAGGTAGCAGTTCTTCCAGATCTTTCAAACCATGGGAAACCCGCCACTGTTCCTGACCACCTCAAAGACCCAGGTATTTTGTTGAACTTGTACTGGAGGAAGAGGAAGAAGAGGATGAAAGGGAATCAATAGAACCGGAGACAACCCTTGAACATGACTTTGGTTCACCACCCAGTCAATGAGGAATGTACCTTCTAGTCCTCTTTGTCAGGCATATGGTTGAGACTCTGGATATCTCTTCTACTGAGACTGGGAGGATATCAAGGAGGCAGAATTCATGAGTATGCAGGGACTAACCTCACCAAAAAGGCTCACAGTACCCATCCACAAATCCCTCAAAAAAAAAACACTAGCAGACTCCTGGAACACCCATATTCAGCTCCTGGCATTGACATATAAGTGGAAAAGAAATACCAAGTAGAAAGACAGAGCTGAATTCTTATACTTACACGCTGACCATGTGGGAGTTGTGCAAGCAGCTGCATGTGAAAAATCAAAGGTGTCACTGGCAGTTATGCCACCTGAAAAAGATTCCAGAAAACTGGGTTACATGGCAAGGAAAGTGTACACCTCAGCAACCCCGCAGTTAAGGTAAGCTGCGTGCATGCTATACACTGTTAAATACCATAAAACCCTTGGGCGAAGTCCAGGCTCTTAGTGAAAAGGTGGTGGTAATATTGATCGTGACTTAAAGAGTAGCTTCTATGCTCTTGACTAGCCCCCCACTGACACATATCCCACAACTGACCTGGCCAGGAGTTGTTTTCCATAAATGATTCCTTTGTGGATACCATTTGAAAATGTTATTTTACTCAGTAACTTTATTCCCTGACCCACTGGCAAAAAACTGAGCCAGTTCCGCATCCTCACCCATGCTCTCACGCCAACAGCACACAGCCCTGTTTGTGATGCCAGTAAATGAAGGCATGTATGTGTGCGCCCATTGATTTGAATGGGGCAATTTTCCCAAAGGCTTTATGTATCTTTTACTGTTGATTTTAAGAAATCAAAGTGACTGCCCGACTAAGAGGGTCCCTCTTACTCGAGCGGTCGCTTTGCTTTCTTAAAATCCCCCTATAGACACTTTTACCAGTGGGAGTCTGCCTGGCTCATTTTTATCAGGAATGAAAATGTATCACCAAAGGTAAATGGGTGCTAGAAGTAGTGAGTCAGGGATTAGCTCTTCTCCGCTGCACTGCTGCCTTTACTTCTACTGAAATGGCGATCTTCAATGCATCCCATTTTGGACTTTTAACTATTGTTTTCCAGGATAATGCATGTTATATTAAAATTCACATATATCGATAGTTCAATTATCCAACATTTTTTCTGATATTAATGTCTCTTGAATCGCGTACTTAGACGTTGTTTTTCTTCTTCTTCCCCAAATATGTTTATATCTTTTAGATTTGATATCACTTTACTTTTGCATATATACCTTTATTTGTAATTGTAGTTTGAAATTAAAACCTTCTTACTAGCTTCCTTTGCCACATCTAAAATGTTAGACGTTTCATTATTTTATTGAGCAGTTCCATGCTAATGGATTTGATTAGAGCATTCCTAACTTCAGTTTGAAGTGATGAATTAATATAGTATAACATAGACCAGACTGCTGGCTGTTTTGTCCAAGCTAATGAAATAAATGTATTTAATATATGGATACATAAAATAATACCCTTGTAAAGTATACAAAACTTCCTGGTAATATCATCGCTCCTGGAGCGATAATACCACCGCTCACAAATGATAATACTGTCGTTCTGGTGCCGTAATACTATCATTCGGGAACTCAATGATAGTATTATCAATAAACCTCAACTGCGCAAGTGCAGCTTTGACAATGGCATCATCCTAAATGTGCCTTCCTATTGGCTTGCTTTTCTAGTGTGTGGCGGCAGTACAATTTGAAAAGATGATGTTTCTTTCACCGCTTAGCGAGAAACGTCCTGGGCTAGCATTGTGCTATTTTTATTTTTTAATTTTTCCTTTCCTTGTCCAGCACCTTGAAAATATCTGGTTGATCCTGCTTTCACACATCTCACCACAGAAATGCAGGTAAGACTCAGAACAAGCAGTCTTCAGTGCAGTGCAGAGTAGTAGGAGTAACAGTCGGGCCGAGCCGCAGGCTTGCCAAAGTAGTTGGGCGCCCATTATTTTCATAAGAAAAATTGTTGGATCCATATATTAAAAAAAATAAAAAATGGGTGAGTGTGTATGACTCAGTAGTAAAACCATCTCGAGGTTCTGGGGACAAAGGAACCTCTCGAGCTTCGCTCTCGAGGTTCCCTTGTCCCCAGAGCCTCTCGATGGTTTCACTGCCTTGTAATACACACTCACCTATTCATTATTCTATTTTTATTTATATAATCTGGTACATATACTGTTAAAGTTACTGAAGGCAGAGGTATTTTGTACCAGTAAACTGAAGATTGTAAATAGCAGTTCCTTTTGTGGAAAGTGTTACTTCCCCTGTTTTAATCAAGTGACTCATTAATGTGCTATGTTCAAATGTTACATTATTTATCTTTAATTATGTAAACAAATTAAATACTAATATATGCATTTAAGATTATATAAATGGTGAACCTTCCTGATGGAGCCTAGACCCGTCCCCTGACAAAGACCTGGATAGGGTTGAAGTGCTGGAGCTCAGGGTTCTAGTCGGCTTGTTTTCTACTTGCCTGCCACACAATCAACTACTTGAAAATGATGTTTCTGCCTGGATATTGGTTGAAGTGCGCAAGTGCTGAGCTTACTTAAAAACCTAGAATGTTTGTACGAGATATCATAAGGGAGCCCCCAATGCATATCTTCTGGGACTGTAAAGTTGCTCAGCTTCTCTGGCAGGCAATAAAAGAAAGGTCAGATCCACAGGTGGGCCTAGAAGATCTCTTTTCACCTGAGGTCTGTGTCATAGGCAATTACAGTGGGGTTCCAATAAAGGAAAGGAGAGTTCATATAGCCACATCCTACAACACTAGCTTGATCAAGACACTATAAGCTATGCTGAATGGTATCAAGATTTAAATCACAACAAACAGTCAGAACTGCTCACGGTTGGTGGTGCTCTCAGGTAACCAGCAGAATGGGAAACAAATTCAACCCTGGCACACACTCACGATGAACGTAAAAGGCATCTAGGCTCAAAATGCTTGATTCTTTTATTCAAAAAAATTCAGCAGCATCAACACCAATACCTCCGTCACACTGACAGGAGAGTCTCAATGTTTCACGCAGGCACACTGGTGTTGGTGCTGCAGAATCTTTTTGAATAAACCAATCAAGCATTTTTATGTTTGCTTGCATGCATGTGCAAGAAACATAGTGCCACCATGCGAGTTTTTGTAGGTGTGCCTCCCCCACTTCCAATGCCCTGCTCCCTTTTGCAGGTGCGGCTGCACCATGCCAATGAATGTCCCAGCTGTCTAAGACAGCTGTTCAGAATGCAGTGGCATACAGTTGAAAGCGAAATACCGGTGCAATCAGCGATTGTAACATGTAGGCAATTTGCATACTGGCATCGGCAGTATGCAAAGTGCCTACAGCAGCACTGCACCCTGAACAGCTGTCATAGACATCTTCCTTTGTGCCTACTCTCCCCCCTCCACATACACTCAAGTAGCATGCTGGGAGCCCACCCCAATGTGCTCATGCACTCCCCCCCACCCTGCGGCACACAGTATGACTGACAGGTGCCCAATCCCTCGTTGGCTCCATGCCCCACCCCAGAGTTCTAGGTGCCATGCTGGGAGCCCCCCCCAGCATGGCACAAGTGAGAATGGTGACGGGGGTGCCCAATCTCCCGTCAGCTCAATTAAACCCCCCCAAAAGTAACAGAGTTCCAGTCGCCACACTGGGAGCCCACCACAGCGTGGCACACGTCTGTATGGCTGACCGGGGTACCCAATCCCCCGTCGGCTCTACTGACCCCCCAAAAAAATCTTTCAGCTGCCATGCTGGGAGCCCACCCAGCATGGCGCAAGTCCGTTGTCTTCCTAAAAAGAAAACAAACACCTGAAAAGAAAAACGGTTCCTTGTTGATTGTCTTGCCCCCAACCTGCGCCCACCCTCTGCGATCCACCTCCCACACCTACCTCACCCCATAATTACCTCTGGAGTCTGGCATGATGATCTTTGTGGACCAGGAACACGTCTACACTCTTCAAAGCCGACCATGAACTGAAGAAATGCCGTAAGCTGTATAATGGAATAAATAGATTTTTCAACTTGATGCATGTCTCAGGCATTTTTGGAATTTTGCACCAAATTTTCAACATGGGGTTTTGGGACCCTCCTCATGAATTCTGGCACTGTCATGGCATTAATCGGCCTGAAAGGTGATTTCGTGGTCACTACGTGGAACCACCTTTCGGACCAATTTACAAAATGACAGAGTCACAGTTCATGAGGTAGGCCTAAAAACCCTATGTTGAAAATTTGGTGAAAAATTCCCAAAATGACAGATTTACGAATGTGCATTGCACAGTTCCTACACACGCCTTAAGTTTCTCGAATTTTTAATATTTTCACTCCAGATCTTTAACATTGCCATTTTACCACACCTCCTTATGAGCAGTACAGCTGTCATTTTTCCCAAAATGTGTTTCCGTGCATGTAGCACACAACGGCGCAGTCGGTGTGCGAAATCAATGTTCGGGACAGATTAAGAAATCACAGTGACACTGTTTATGAGCAGAGGTCTTAAAATGGCTGCTAAAAATTTGGTGACAAAAGTCCATATATTGACTGTGTTACGAGCAAACATTATGCAGTTTCCAGGCAGCCTAGTAAGTTCATGAATTTGTAATATTTTCAGTCCAGATTTTCACCAGTGGCATTTTTCCACACTTCCTTATGAACAGTACAGCTGTCATTTTTCACACCATGGCTGAAATGTGTTTTCGCACTTCCAGTGCAGAAATGCATGGTCGCTATGGGAAATCACTGTTTGGGACAGATTAAGAAAATCACAGTGACACTGTTCATGAGCGGAGTCCAAAAATGCCTGTGTTGACAATCTGCTGTAAAAAATCCCCAAACTAATTACATTACGGGTGTGCGTTGTACAGTTTCTACGCAGTCTCGTGACTTCACCAGTTTTTTTAATATTTTCACTGCAGATTTTCAACATTGCCATTTTTTACACCTCCCCATGAACAGTACAGTTGTAATTTTTCACATCCTGTTTGAAATGTGTTTTCACACCCGTGGTGCCAAATGGAATAGTCGCTGTGCAAAATCAGCTTTCGGATAACAAACTGATATTACCACTGTTCATGAGGTGGGGGTCACAAAAACAAAATGTTGAGAATTTGGAGTGAAAATAACAACGAATGCCTGAGGCATTAGGGTTTCTGACCATAATGCCCCACCCTGTAGAGACTGACAGGCATCAGGGGTGTGACTTGGGATTGTCGCCTGTAATGCTCATACTATTCCACCCCCACCAGCACCCTGCAGCCAGTGAGAGGCATCGAGGTGTGCCTTGGACTCTTCGGCCCCAAAGTTCACCCCATTCTCCTATACTGCACCCATCTCACCATATTTCCTGATGGAATGGGGTGAACATAAGGGCCAAGGACCCCAAGGCACACCGAGACACTTGTCGGTGTCTGCAGGATAGGGTGTGGTGAAATGGCATGGCCGTTATGCCTGACTACCCAAAGGCACACCCCAGTGCCTGTCAGTATCTGCAGGGTGGTGGTGGGGTTGGTTTCAGTTCAGTATTTCACTGCAATTCCTATTATGCAGTTCTGTAACCCCTACACTACCAATGCCAATGCCAGCAAGCAAACATTCAGCATTGACAAATGCTTGTTATGTTTGCTTACGTGCATGTGCAAGAAACATTATGTGGCAGCTTAGGAGAGAAGCAGGTTTTGGAGATGTGGCACTGTGGTGGCCAGTGCCACCACTGCATTCTTGGGCTTGGCCCTCGTTATTTCAATACAGTGGCACGCTGCTGCTGACACCAGTTCAGCAAGCATGCCACCAACTTGAAATGAATTAGCCACTGCAATGAGGGAGCAACCCGTCATTGCAGGGCAGTGCCTTGCCTGGTGTAACATTTCAGAAAACATGGCAGCAGCTGTCACCATTCACTGCTCACAGTCCCAATGAAAGCCAACGGGGGTGTCCAATCCCCCTGTTGGCATACCCCCTCCCCAGTTCATTTGCTGATGGGAGAGCCCACTCCCTGTTGGTATAATGTAACCCCCTTCCCCATTTATTGTGTGCCGAGGGGGTGCCCAATCCCCCTTGGCATCATGCACCCCCAACACATTTTCTGTGCCGAGGGGGGCCCAATCCCTGTTGGCTTCAGTCGCCCTACCAAACAACAGAGGTGGTACACTGGGAGCCCACCCCAGTGTGCCAAAAAACAATTTTATAAAGCAAAAATCTTCCTGCGATGTTTTTTTTAACCTATGAAAGAAAAAAATGGTCCCTCGTTGTCTCAAGTCCCTCCCCAACCAGCACCCAACCTCTGTGCACTTGACCTTACCCACACCCCCCACCCCATATCTTACTTCCAGAGCCTGGCACGATGATCTTCGTGGACCAGGAACACGCCTGCACTCTTCAAAGCTGACCATGAACTGAAGAAATGCCGGTAATCTGTATAATGGCATAAATGGGGGGTTTTCAACTTAGGTGGATATCTCAGCCATTTTTGTGACTTTTTGGTCCAAATTTTCAACATGGTGTTCTTGGGACCACCTCATGAATTCAGTCACTACCATTTTGTTATTCATAGAAACATAGACTTTGATGGCAGATAAGGACCACTTGGCCCACCCAGTCTGCCCATTTCCCTACCTACCGGATAAGCTGCAGATTCTAGTTAACCAACAGCCTACTTCCTGCAACCCCCCACTATAATTGCCTTATGTCTGTCCCATGCATGTTTGAATTCCTCCACTGTTTTAGACCCCACAACCTCTCCAGGAAGGCGTTCCATGTATCCACCACTCTCTCAGTGAAAAAATTCTCAGATTACTCCTGAGCCGTCCCCTCTATCTTTAAATTGTGCCCCTTGTTCTTACACATCTCTTTTTCTGAAAGATGCTACCTCCTGGACTTTGTTGATTCCCTTGAGGTACTTGAAAGTTTCTATCATGTCCCCCCTGTCCCTCCTTTCATCAAGGGTATACATATTAAGCTCTCTCAGTCTCTCTTCATATGGTTTCTGATGTAGACCCTGCACCATTTTAGTTGCCCTCCTCTGGACTGCTTCCATCCTGTCTATGTCCTTGCGCAGATGAGGTCTCCAAAACTGCACACAGTACTCCAGATGGAGTCTCACCAACTGTCTGTATAGAGGGATAACCACTTCCCTTTTTCTACTTGTGATGCCCCTTCCTATGCATCCCAGTATCACCCTGGCTCTCCTTACTGACTTTTCACATTGCTTACCCACCTTTAGGTCATCTGATATGACTACCCCCAGGTCCCTTTCCATTTTTGTTGTTGTTAGTATCTCCCTGCTATTGTGTATTCTTCTCGGTCCCGAAAGGTGATTTCGTGTCACTGCGTGGAATCACCTTTTGGGACCAAGTAACAAAACAACAGTGTCACTGTTCATGAGGTGGGCTTCCAAAAGAGCTAAGCTGCAAATTTGTAGAACAAATTCTAAACAATGACTGTGTTATGAGCGCGTGTTGTGCAGTTTCTACACATGCTCGTAACTTAAAGAATGTTTAATATTTTCACTCCAGAATTTCAACATTGCCATTTTTTCACACCTGCTTATGAACAGTACAGCTGACATTTTTTACATCCTGCCCAAAATGTGTTTTTGCACATGTGGCGCACAATGGCGCGGTCGCTGTGGGAAATCAAGGTTCAGAGCAGATTAAGAAAATCACAGTGACACTGTTGATGGGCGGGAGGTCCCAAAATTTCTATGCTGAAAATGTGGTGAGAAAATTTCAAAAAATGACTGTTACAAGCATGCATTGCACAGTATCCATGCACGCTCGTAACTTCGAGAATTTTTAATATTTCACTCCAGCTTTTCAACACTGGCATTTTTTCACACCTCCTTATGAACAGTACAGCTGTCATTTGTCACATCCTGGCCAAAATATGTTTTCGCACATCCGACGCACAATGGCACGGTCGCTGTGGGAAATCAACGTTCAGGACAAATTAACAAAATCACAGTAACACTGTTCATGAGAGGAGGTCCCAAAATGCCTATGTTGAAAATTCGGTGGCAGAAGTCCACAAAATAACTGTTATCAGTGTGAGTTGCGCAGTTTCCACACAGGTGTACATGGATTCTTCAGCCACAGAGTTCACCCCATTCTCCTATACTACACCCATTTCAGTGTATGTCCTTATGGAATGGGGTGACTGTAAAGCCGAACACCCCAAGGCACACGTCAACACTTGTCGGTGTCTGCAAGATAGGGTGAGGTGAAATGGCATGAGTGTTATAGGCGACGACCCAAAGGCATACCCCAATGCCTGTCCATCTCTACAGGGTGGAGGTGGGGTTGGCCTGAAGTTCAATACTTCACTGCCATTCCTATTCTGTATCTGTCTAACTCCTGCACTTCCAGTGCTAATACAAGCAAGCAAACATTCGGCATTGACAAATGCTTGTTATCCTAGATGCCTTTTCCTTCATGCATGAGTGTGTGCCAAGGCTGAATTTTGTTTCTCGGTGTCAAGATGTATTGATAAATCTTAGAGCAGAGGGTATGGTGGCCAGTATCAATAACAGATACAAAGCATTTGAAAAAAAGGCTGGGTAAACTCTTAGCCCTATTCTCACTCTCACAGGATAACTAACAGTGACACAGGTTACAAATGCCCTGCATTGAATAGAGTTCCCCTAAGGGCACCAAGATCTTTCAGGTAATGTACTTTGTAATGTGTGGTTGCTTCATGTCTCTCATCTGTCTGCACTTAATGCCTATGATTCGAGCTGAATTCCACCACTGTATATTATTATCTAAGGGCTTTTTGTTCTGTCTGTAATGATGTAACTATTAGTGTTTTGTTATGTGCCATGGTCTCATCTTGTAATGTGTATTTTATTGAAATACAATAAAAGCATACTGAGTTTTAAAAAATTACTTAGGAAAGTACACAGTGAACTGCAATGCAAGAATACACAACATAAAAATTATAACAGTGCACACCCCATGACAAGATCATCATGCTAAAAGAATTTCTGAGTAGGGGCATACAATTAAACATTTATCCAGGAGGGGAATAAGTTAACACATTAGCAGCCCTTCCACGGCACAAAATGCAATACTTGGATGGGAATCTGGGAAGGAACCCCCCCTCACCCAAATCTATGGGTATGGCCCTGCCTTACAACATCCAGGTGCATATTACAGACAGACAAATAGTTTAACATCCAATGTAAAGTTGCATAAACAGGATATAAACAGAATCCTGCCTGTGGCAACAGGTTGTGATGTGATAAGCAGAGGATTATGACTTCACAACACATATAATCAATGAGGATGAATGTAGTCGGGGGGGGGTATCCTGTTTCAATGTAATAACAAAATGGAAGGATTATGTAACTGAGTTCCGCTGATACCAAACAGTTAATTTTTTGCCTGGAACCAGAAAATCCCTTTAAATTTCATCTATCGCAACTTCAGGTTTGCCTTTGGAGCCATTTTGTACAAATAAAATGATGGGCACATATCTGCTGGTTGTTCATGCTACAGAACTGTAGCAGTCTGCAAAGATTTTTAATGTCCCCAGTCAAACGGAACACTAGAAAATCTTATAACCTTGGCACACATTGCCAGGAATTCAAGCCAAATATTGGAGCAGATATTTAATGAAAGCAGAGGAATTTTCATCAACATTCAACAAAAGTTGCCTGATTTAAAATGGCTGGGATTCTGTCAAATTGTGCAGTGTGTGTGTGTGTGTGTGTGTGTGTGTGTGACTGTGAAAACCTGCTCTGTGTGGACAACTGCCAACAAGCTAATTTTTTCACCATCTGCCATGAAGAGAAACACTGGCAGTAGCAGCTGCTAAAGGCAGGTTGTAGGTAAGAGAGGACCGGATGGACCCTGGAGTTGGCAATGGTGCAGGTACTGTAGCATGTGACCCATGCCTTCAGGAATGCCAGCTGCTCCTACTAAATGTCTGCTCTAATTTCTAACTCCGAATTGTTATTTAGCTGCAGGAAATTGCTGAACTTCTACATCCGCCAATGCTTGCTGTTCCTTCTATTACACACCACACGCACACACACACATACACACACATACACACACACACGCACCACACACACACACGCGCGCACACACACACACACACACACACACACGCACACACCACCATCATTCTAGTCACCAGCTTTCTTCTTGGCAGAGTACTGTTAGTGTCAGAATTTTTCAGAACCCCTTCAGGAATTTCATCTACATGCTTTTAGTATAATGCAGCCTGATTTGCCAAAAGGCAAATCTCATATTAACACAAAACACCTTTCATTCCACATTGCTTTTCGCAGCTGTTTTTTATAATGGTGAAAGTTGCTTTTTAGAGCTCACTGGAAGCGCAGTATCAATTATGTTTTATTTTCACTGTGCATATGCTCTATAGTTAAATAAAATAATATTGAACTGGCCCACTGTAATGTGTTCTTGTCTCCGCTGTCCCTTCAAAAATTCTCAGAGCTGCTGTACAGTGAGTGCCCCGTGGGTAGCATAACGTTTAGTAAACCCGCTCCTAATGGCACACTTCCCTAAGCCCTGCACCTGCTACTAGCCATATCCTGGCACACTTGTCACCTTGTCTTGTACCCTGCTACAACTACCCCTTACTGTCACTACTCAGTTTACTCTGGCAATGTGTAAATTGTATATTTTATAACACTATACCACTATAAATTTGTATTATGTTTGCTCCCTTACTGTTATCGCACATACTCCATGCCATAGGCCATTTTATTGCTGTGTTATTCCTTTTGTAGTCCTTCCATTGGGTCAAGCCTGTAAACGAGCCCCAGCTCAGTGCGCCTTTTCTGGTCAGTAAATAATCAATAGTCACATTACAGTTTTGCCCTTACCGGAAGAGTCCATTGGACACCTTGTTAAGACAAAGAAGAAAGAAGGGTTTACATGTGCCATTTGAAATATATGAGACTGTTTAACGTGGCACCCAGTGTCCCATCCTTTTAGAGGTTAAATAAATGTCCTTCAACTCTGGGGAGTAATTGTGCTGGCAGGGCAGGGCTGGACAAGGTGTGCAGAAGTAGGACCCTCAAGTGAGGACGGATGCTGCAGCCCTACAAGGTCCATAGAGGAAACCCCAATTCAGAGGCATTAAGTAAAGCCTCAATATTGTCAGCTACCTTCTTCTTCAAGATACAAGGGTGCTATGCATGTGGATCCCAGAATGTTATCTATTACATCCAGTTCAAGAATTGTCCACATACAGGGTATGTGGATGAAACCAGGCAACCTTTTCAAACCCAAATGAATTTACGTAGGCACACCTTAAAGGAGAAAAAGACTGAAATACCAGTGGGACAGCATTCCTCTCAGTCAGATTATTCCCTCTCTGACCTCTGTATCCTGATTCCCAAAGGACATTTCAGAAATACATAAAAAGACAAGCTTCTAACAACAGGAGTCCATCAATGACGCTTTACAGCAAGCATCATCCTCCAACAGTGTGATGCCTCGGAGAGAAAACTTTATGATAATTTTAGAACATAGAACACAAGTTCAAACTGGTATGATTTTTGCAGATGGCACTAAGACCTGCAATAGGGTAGACAGCCCAGGGGTGGGGGGTAGAAAAGCTTAACAGGAATCTAAGGAAACTAGAGAAATGATCAAGAGTGTGACAACTAAGTTACAATGCAAAGAAGTGCAAAATCATGCACTTGGGGTGCAGAAACCCAGGGGCAGAGTACAAAATGGGGGGAGTGGTACTGGCAACCACCACACAGGAAAGAGACCTGGGGTAATCATATCTGATGACTAAAGGTGACCATACAGTATGACAAGGCAGTGGGGAAAGCCAGTGGGATGCTGAGGTGCATAGGGAGGGGTATCACCAGCAAAAAGAGGGTGGTGGTGAAACCACTGTATAAATCACTGGTGAGACCTCACCTGGGGTACTGTGTCTGATTATTCTGTCTAGTTCTGGAGACCACATCTCCAGAAGGACATAGACAGAGTAGAGGCAGTTCAGAGGAGTGCAATAAATGGTGCAGGGTCTGCATCAGAAGTCATATGAAGAGAGAGACTGAAGGACCTTCAATATGTACATCCTGGAGGAAAGGAGAGAGAGAGAGAGAGAGAGAGAGAGAGAGAGAGGAGATATGATTGAGGCTTTTAAATACCTCATGGGTATAAATAAGGTTAAAGAAGGAAGACTTTCTAATAGAAAAAGATGCCCCAGAACACGAGATCATGCAATGAAGCTGGAGGGGGGTAGACTCAGGGGAAAGACGAAAAAGTACTTAACAGAAAAGAGTGGTGGATGCCTGGAACAGCCTCCCAGCAGAGATGGTGGGGGCAACAACTGTAATACAATTCAAGAAGGCATGGGAAAGACATAAGGGAACCTTAGTGATAAGAAAAGGGTTGGGAGAAGCCAGAGATCGAGTAGAATTTGCGATGTTACTGTAGGTAGGGAAAATGGGCAGACTAGGTGGGCAAAGCAGTAGTCAATATGTTTCTATGTTCCTAAACTCTACACTGTGGTCATGCTACTCCTAGTGTTCTAACATCAGATTTGTTTCTCCACCTAAACAGAGCAGTCACCCAGAAGTAGGCTCCAGCCTTCTGATTAACAATGAATTCATTTTATTATAGCATTCTTATTTTTTTCAAAGTAGCAGTTGTTGGTACTCTACGTTAATTAGAGAGTTTATTTTATTATAGTTGGCAAATCTGCAGTTTTCTCCAGTTTTCTATCGGTTCCAGGAACCAGAGAAGGCCACGCTACAATGTAGTTACCACCTGAAGGGAACTGATCACTGTTGCTTTAAAAAATGTATAACCTCTCAAATAATTGATTGTTTAGTATTTTTGTATCATTATTGAACACATTTCCTGCCTGAATGGAACTAAGCGCGTTCACTACATGCAGTAAATTAAAACCACTTTGTTTTTCTAACTTTTGGGTGGTTTCTCACATTACTGAGAGGAAACAAGTTTTTATTTAACCATGTTTGTGACTGGGAACCGAATAATGGATTTTCCACAGGTCCTTCAGCATTTGGTATGACTGACAGACCTAAAAGCAAACAAGACCAACAGGCTTTAAAGATTGTACAAACTATATTCAGCTCCCTGGCAAGGGCAGACTGCCTCAGGCTTTGTCTAAAGTGCATGAAAAACATAGAAACATAGAATTTTATGGCAGATAAAGACCGCTTGACCCACCTAGTCTGCCCATTTCCCTACCTAACAGATAAGCTGGAGATCCTAGTTAACCAACAGCCTACTTCCTCCTACCCCCCACTAGAATTGCCTTATGCCTGTCCTATGCATTCTTGAATTCCACCACTGTTTTAGACTCTATGACCTCCTCAGGAAGGCTGTCCCATGCATCTATAACCCTCTCTGTGAAGAAATACTTTCTCACATTACCTCTGAGCCATCCCCCTCTATCTTCAAATTGTGCCACCTTGTTCTTGCACATCTCTTTTTCTGAAAGATGCTACCCTCTTGGACTTTGTTGATTCCCTTGAGGTATTTGAAAGTTTCTATCATGTCCCCTCTCCCTCCTTTCTTAGAGGCTATACATCTTAAGCTCCTTTAGTCTTTCTTCATATGTCTTCTGGTGCAGACCCTACCATTTTAGTGCCTTCCTCTGGACAGCCTCCACCCTGTCTATGTCTTTGCGGAGATGGGGTCTCCAGAACTGTACATAGTACTCCAGACGTGGTCTTACCAACTGTCTGTACAGAGGGCCAACAACTTCCTGTTTTCTGCTGGTGTTGTCTCTCCCTATGCATCCCAGTATCTCCCCAGCCCTCCTTACTGCCTTCTCACATTGCTGGCCCACTTTTAGGTCATCTGATATGACTACCCCCAGATCCCTTTCCATTTTGTTGTTGTCAGTATCTCACCCCATTGTGTGCTCTTGCCCTGGGTTTTGTTTCCCAGGTGCATTACTTTGCACTTCTTTGTGCTGAATCTAAGCTGCCATACATTTGACCATTCCTCCAACCTTGCCAAGTCCCTTTTCATCCTTTCCACCCACCTTGTGTATATCAACCCTGTTGCAGATCTTGTGTCATCTGCAAAGAGACATACTTTCCCTTCTGGTCCCTCTGCAATGTCACTTATAAAGATGTTAAAAGGACTGGCCCCAGTACTGAACCCTGCAGTACCCCACTAGTAACCCTCTTTTCTTCACTGTGGACTCCATTTACTACTACCCGCTGTATCCTGTTGTCCAGCCAGTGTTTTACCCAGATTACCACACTGGGACCCATTCCCAGGCTGGCTAATTTGTTTATTAATCTTTTGTGTGGGACTGTTTCAAATGCCTTGCTAAAGTCTAGGTAGGCCATGTCCACAGCCCCTCCCTGGTCTACTACTTTGGTCACCCAGTCAAAGAAATCAATTGGATTTATTTGACATGACCTTCCTGCCGTGAAACCATGCTGCCTTGGGTCCTGTGCCCCACTGGCCTCTAGGTACTCAATGATTCTTTCCTTCAGAAGTGATTCCATCATTTTCTCTACCACTGAGGTCAAACTGACAGGTCTGTAGTTTCCTGCCTCTGTCTTGCTCCCACTTTTGTGAAGGGGAATCACATCCGCCCTTCTCCAGTCCTCAGGTACCACACCATCCTCCCATAATTTATTAAAAAGGGTAGTCAGTAGTGTTACTAGTCCTTTTAGAATTCTGGGGTGAATTCTATCAGGCCCCATTGCTTTATCCACCTTCAGTTTTAAGAGTTCTTTCAGAACCCTTTCTTCTGTGAAAGGATTAATATCAACCCCTATCCAGAGTGCTTCTATTGACTGGATTAGGTATCTACCCTGCTTTTCCATTGTGAATACTGAGCAGAAATATTCATTCAGCATCCCTGCTTTTCACTGTCACTCTCTGCCCAACCACCTTCCTCTTTATTCAGCCTCAGTATCCCTGCCTTCATCTTTCTTTGCTCCCTAATGTACCTATAAAAGATTTTATCCCCCTTCTTAACCGAGTTGGCTATCTTTTCCTCGGTTTGGGCCTTTGCTATTCTGACTGCCTTCCCAGCTTCCTTCTGCTTCAACTGGTACAGTTCTCTGTCCTGCTCCTTCTGTGTTTCTTTATACTTCCTGAATGCTATCTTTTTCTCCCTTACCTTCCCTGCCACTTCTTTTGAGAACCATAGTGGTTTCTTCTCCCCTTTCTCTGCCATCCCAAGGATGCCTTCTATCATTTCCTTGTCCATTTCCTCCCCCTGAGATGGGGGTCTGTATACAACCACAGTGCCTCCTCTCCTCCCTTTTTATCCTTTAGTTCTGTTTCTTTGATCCCTTCCCTTACATAGAGAGCTCCTCCTCCTCCTCTTCTTCCCTCCCTGTTCCTCCTGTAGATTGTGTACCCTGGTATGTTGACATCCCAGTTATGGTTCTCTGTGTACCATGTTTCTGTGACTGCCACGATATCCAGGCATCCCTCTTCCATCAAGGCCACCATTTCGGGGAGCTGTTTACCTAGACTACGGGCATTGGTATTCATTACCCTCTATTTTTTCATGGCTTTATTTCTTTTTGCCCCATCCCTGCCCTTACTGCCTTTGTCTTTTTCTCTGATTACCCCTGCCCTTATCCCTATCAATTGCTGTTTCTTGGTGTTTACCTCACTAACTACCCTGATTGTTTTGAGAGGGCTAGGATTTCCTTTCTCCTTTTCAGTGCCTCCTGCCTTGGCTTGTTTAAATGCTTGCCAATGAAGCATTTAAACCTATCACCTAGGATCCTGGTTCCCCTCCTGGATAGATGCAGACCATCGCACCTGTATAGGTCTGCATCCCTCCAGGTGAGCCCCAGTCCCCAATGAAAGCAAATCCCTGAGCTCTGCACCAGTTTTTCAACCAGTCATTGAATCCCATGGTGCAGAGTACCCTAGCCTCATCCATGCCATAGACAGGTAGTACTTTCGAGAAAGTCACCATGTGTGCTACTTGTCTAAGGCCCCTCCTCAACTCCACAAACTCCTGTTGCACTGCTCTGATCCCATTCTCAGCCAGGTCATTCGGTCCCTTGGTGGATAATGACATCCAGCTCACTCCCCTTGCAGCTGCTCCCAGATCCTGAGGATTCATTTCCTGTCCCTCAAGCCATGGCACTGGGCAGGCACCTTACCTCCCTTTCAAGTCAAGATCACAATTTTACCAGTTGTGGGCTCTGTAAAATGTTTTGCTCTGAAATCCAAAAGAAAACATCTTTCAAAATAGGAGAATCGATGGTTTCTCAGTCTGCCTCTTTGTCACCAAAGCACAATAAAGGCTCAGAATGAGTTCCTAATGATGGTGGAAAGCATGCATCAGAGGGTTATTCTCCCCGCAAACAGCAGCAGTCCTTGTCAAAGAGGGCAAATAAAAAGATAAAGCTTCTCAGCCATTAGATAAACATGGTAAAGATGTTAAAGATACCAGGGTGTCCGAAAGAAGCAACACTAAGTTTAATTCTTGCAAAAATACAAAAAGGAAAACATATCCATGCCACTCCTCCTGCAAAGGAAAAGGAGCAAGCAGAGGATCAAAGATAAATACTCTCATCAGAGGACATGGCCAAGGCACAGCAGTTTTTCCAAGCCTTCCAGGTTATGGGAAACTTCCTTAACATTCCTGCCTGACTCCCCAGGCTCAGGTCCCAGACCATCTGCCTGTGGAGGAAGAGGAGGAGGAAGGTGAACCTATAGAACCTGATAGTTCACATGACCAGGAGTTTGGTTTCTCTCCTAGGCCCACAGAGGGATTACAACTTTTACTCCACATTCATCAAACAGATGGTTGAACACCCTTAACATTCCCTTTCATGAAACAGAGGAGGCTGAGAAGGAAAAGGAGTTTATGGATACAATGGCGTTAGCTCTCACAAGGAGACTGCTAGCCCCCATTCACAAGTGACTCCACAAAGCTACTACAGAAATCATGTCCGCTCCTAATTCTGCTGCTGCTATAAACAACAAAGGAGAAAAGAAGTATCAGGTGGACGGACAAGGAAGGGTACTGTCAGCTACTTGTGAGAAGACTAAGGTACCCTTCTCAGCTCAGCTTCCTGAGAAGGATTCCAGGAAATTGCTACGGCCCAAAAAGTGCATAGCTTATTTGGCATATACAGCTATCAGAAAGCAGTATGAAATGCAGTGCTGGCACTGATTGAGAAGGTAGAAGGTGATGTGGTACAGGATCTGGCTGCTACAACAAAGTCATCCCTGGACGCTGCTAAGTACCAGTTTCATATGGCTGTAGACATATACACCAGTCAGTCGGCTACACAACTCTTGACTCATGCAGTGACCCTGAGGAGATTTGCCTGGGTAATGGCTACCATCCTTACCCAGACTAAAGCCATTGATTTCCTCTTCAAGAGAAATTCTCTAGTTGGTGACAAAACAGAGGCATACATGAAAAAAGTGGACGAATGCAAGTCAACTTATAAAAATAACACTGAAAAAGATAAGGCCTCCACTTCCTTCAGGCCCTATGGAAGGGAAATAAGAGGCAGGGGCTACAATCCACAACCCTACAAACCCTATAAGTGCTTACCCCAAATAGGTTACTATAGAGACAGGGCAGGAGGGCTCCAGATGTGCTGCAGCACCAGCCCCCAAGCCACAGTCAAAACAAAACCCCTGACAATTCTGCCTGAGTCACCAGTCAACCATTGCCAGTAGGAGGAAGGCTGGCTCTCTACTTCCAAAAATGGGTAAAAAGCACCACAAACAAGTGGGTCTTTGAAGAAGTGGGTAATGGTTTGACCTTGCAATTCAAATAGTTTCCAAAACTGCAGAGACCAAAAACTCAGCTCATTTACCAACAGAAAGAATTCTGCTGGAACTGAAAGTAAATAATCTGCTACAAGCAAAAGTAGTAGAAAAGGTCCATATCTCAGAGTGGTGAAAGGGCCTTTTCTCAAGATACTTCCTGACCCACAAAATAAATGGGGAGTGGTGACCCATTTTAGATCTGAGTTCAATGGCCTACGCAGCCAGTATGATGTTATGTTTGTGCAACTGTGTTACTTGGTTTTGTCATTCACTGTCTCTATTCCAGAGGAATTACTACCCTATAGGGGTACAAGGCAAGGAACCCTCAAAGAGGGTTCTATCCCTAGAGGTGCTGGTGCTGATTCCCTTAGCTAAAGGTACCTTAGGAAGTGTCCCAAGGGGAGAGGTGATGCCGCTGGAGGAGGAGGGGAGGATGGTGGGGCAAAGAAAAACTGCTTGAAAGACAGGATCAGAGGAACTGCTTATATATCACAGGAAGGAGGAGTGGCTGGCTGCTTGTCCATTGAACTACAGGCATAGCCTTCCAATTCAGTGGCCTACGCAGCCAGTATGATGTTATGCTTGTGCAACTGTGTTTTTTGGTTTGGCTGTTCACGCTCTCTATTCCAGAGGAATTAGCACCCTATACTGGTACCAAGACAAGGAACCCTTGAAGATGGTTCCACCCCTAGAGGTACTGCAGGACAATTCCCTTGGCTAAAGGTACCTTAGGAAGCATCCCCCAAAAAGGAATGTAGTAGTACAAAAGCACATTAGCAGTCAGTAGCAGTGAGGCATAGTAGTAGATCAGGCACCAGGCAGCTTGATAACGTATTGAGATGCGCAGGTTAGCAATGGCATGAGTCCGATGGGTTGCACTGGAGATTGAGGGGGCCAACTAAGGAGAGAAGGAATGGCAAGTAGGGACACCATCCACCTCCATCAAACAGCGGAACCTACCTAAAAGAACTAGGGAACACTAACTATTGCTAACTAATGGTTATGACCTGAGGCATGGAGGAGAGGAAAAAACTTTGAGGAGGAAATCTCTGGGGATCCAAGGCCTAGATCACCTTCCCTCCAGGCTTGGGATATTTGTTTAGTGACGGCTCTTCTGCTGCAATTTAGAAACCCAATCACAAGGGGTGAAAAATATTCCAATTTGGAGGAAAGCTCTCACTTGATCCCTCTAATGGGAATGCCGTGGAAGGTTGCGAGAGTGCTCTGCAACATCGGGGGCAACCAAGGCAAGAGGAGGAGAGCAACAACTGCTGAGGTGCTCACCTGGCCTACCTGCCCTAAAAACAAACCAGGTGAACCAGAGGCAATCGTAGGGAGAATGCGGTGACAGTGCCTTGCTAGTAGAATACTAGAGCAAAGGAGATAGCTGTAACCACCCTTCACAGCTAGTCTTAAATTAGACACCAGAAGCTGCTGTTGAGTCTTGAGTGGCTAAAGCCAGGCCTGGAGCAAGGACATTCCCATCTATGGGCCAGGTGAGAAGGACCCTGCTCCAAGTCAGGCACATTTAAGATGCAGACTTTATAGGTGCAGAGTGAGACTGTTGGCGGCAGAGAGGCCCTGCTCCATGCATTGGCTATGGCTGGCATGCCCCAGAAACAACTGAGGAGGAGCTGAATGAAGCGTTGAGTGCTGGGACCCTCACATAGGTCAGACATGGTAGTAGCAAGCGTTGAGCAAATTAATTGGTAAGTAATGAGTGGACCTGCACATAGGTCAGTAAGCAGACTAAGCAAATGGTCAGACCTGCATGGAAGTCGAAGGAGCAACAAATATGAATAGCGGGGCAAGCCAGCCAGGCATTCAAGGAAGCCAATGAAAGGTGACAAATACTCTGAGGATTTTAGGTGGTGGAGGCAGGATTAAAACATCAGGTAAGTATGGCACATGGGACAATGACTCCCCCAACACCTTCAAGTCCCCGCTGTAGGAAAAACAAGAAAGTATGGAAGGCGCCATGACACACATGCAGATATTAAAGCTAGTTTACAGCATCAGCAGTAGCTTAGCTGACCTCCAGAGTATAATAGTAGTGTACAAACATCAGAGAGCAGCATTAGTATTAAGTAACTATGAGTTATAGGGTTAGCAATTAGAATGAACAGAGACTGGAGGGAGGCAATACTCTGAAAGTAGCAATTTGGCTAGCCAGTGCAGTGAAAACAGTAGCAATGAGGTATGTGGTATGATTTCAGGAAGCAGGATTGAGTTGCATGGGCTAGGGTTCAGAGTGAGCCTGAACCAGGTGAAAACAATTAAGGTGCAAGCATGGCGAGCAGCAGCAGGGAAGCAGCTTGAGCTGAAACACACAGATAATGATTGCAGTTGCATTGTGAGTAAATGGGAGCAAGTAGCATGAGCTCTGGATTAGCAAAATACAAGGAGTTTAGAAACAGAAGCCCCCAAAAAGAATGTAAAACAAAAGACACACAAACACAGAAGAACAGGGAACAAGCAACACAAAGAAGCACACAGCTGGAGGCAAACAATACAAACCAAATGCAGGAGAACAGAAAACAGAAGTCCAGCCAAAACAAGCAGAGGCCAAAACACAGCAAGGCGTGGGGGGAGGCAGGCCCCAGCACGCTGCAAAGAACAGACCAACAGAGCATCCGGCTGCAAAGAAAAAGTACTTGAGAGAGAGACTCAGAGGAACTGCTTATATATCACAGGAAGGGGGAGTGGCTGGCTGCTTGTCCATTAAACTACAGTCATAGCCTTTCAAGTATCTGAACAAACATATCAAAAAGGAAAAGTTCAGGATGGTCACATTGGGCACAGAGATACCATCCCTACAGTCAGGGGATTGGTTAGGTCACTAGATCTAAAAGGTACCTACTTTTACATTCCAGTCAGACACAATCACAGAAAATATCTCAGGTTCAGGCTGGGAAATTGGCAATACCAGTTTGTAGCCCTTTCTTTTGGGCTCACCAAAGCACTAAGGGTCTTCACAAAGTGTCTAGTTGTTATGACAGCACACTTGAGAAGACAAAGTATGGTGATTTTTCCCTACCTGGATGACTGGCTAGACCCAGGAAAAACAGAGCAAGAGGCAAGGTGTTCCATACAAAAAGTAAAGAACTTCCTGGAGAACCTGGGACTCATGATAACTCTGCAGAAGTCTCAGACTGAACCATTTCAGGTATTGGACTTCATAGGCACAGAACTGGATATCCTGCAGGAAAATGCTTTCCTTCCATACGAGAGGGTATCAAATCTGATTGCTACTGCAGAATCCTTCACACTAAGCCACCCAAGGCCTGCAAGGGATTTTCAGCAGTTAATGGACCATATGGCCTCATCAACAGCAGTGATGCTATGGGCCAGATTTTAGATCAGGGACATTCAGTACCACCTAAGGGACCACTGGTCACAAAAGTGGGACTCAGTGTCCAAGCTACGGCCAGTCACAAAGACCTTCGTACAAGCATTAGAATGGTGGAAGGAGGAAGGCAATCTCAAAGAAGACATTCCCTTCCTTCAGCTATCCCCAACAAGTATCCTCACAACAGATACCTCACTACCAGGGTGGGGCACCCAGCTGGTGGATCTCACAGTAAGTGGCATCTGGAACCCAATGGGAATTCATACATATGAACATACAAAGAAACCAGCAGAAGAAGGCCATTTGGTCTATCTAGTCTGCTCATATTGTAGGGTCCACAGCTTGAGCTACTGTCCCTGCCCTCCCTTCCCACTCCTCCCATCTTCCCTACCCATGATCCGTACCTTCCCCTATGCCTAGCCCAGCCACTCTTAAAGCTGCCCACTGTCTTCAATGAGATCACCTCTTCTGGCTGTGCATTCCAAGTGCCCCTCACCCTCTGTGTGAAGAAGTGCTTCCTGACCTCCCTCCTAAACCTCCCACCTCCAGCTTAAGACTGTGCCCTCCTCATGCTATGGTTGTCACTCAACTTAAAGAGACTCTCCTTATCCACCTTATTTATCCCTTTCAAGTACTTGAAGGTCCCAATCATGTCCCCTCTCTCTCCTGTCTTCCAGGGAGTACATGTTCAGTGCCCTCAACCTCTCCTCATATGCCTTACCTTGCTGACCCGCTATCATCTTTGTAGCCCTCCTCTGGATCTTCTCCAGCAGGTTACTGTCCTTTCTGAATTGTGGGCAATTCAGGAGCACATAAATAACATAAAACTGCTCAGGGCTGCATTGCTTGCAATGCAATCATTTTCTTCTCAGCTACGAAGCCAGTGTGTTCAAGTTTGAACAGACAATACCACAGTGATGTATTATGTAAACAAGCAGGAAGACACAAGATCCTCAAAGCTGTGCATAGAAGCCATGAGGACCCGGGACCTAGCTTATTCCCTAAATGCAAAGATTTCTGTGGTATATCTGCCAGGCAAGGACAATGTGCTGGCAGACTCCCTAAACAGAATCACCCAGGGAAAGCATTAGTGGACCCTGAAGCAGCAAGTGCTGACCTCAGTCTTCAGAGGATGGGGCACTCCAGAAATAGATGTGTTTGCCTCTTGGAAGAACAATCAGCTCCTTCAGTTTTGTTGCAGGCCACCAGCAATTGGAACAGTCCCAGAGGATGTCCTAGCTCTGGACTGGACAGGAAGGCTCTTGTAAGCCTTCACACCATTCCCACTCATACAGAGAGTGCTCATAAAGCTCAGGAGAAAGCCAGCAACAGTGATCCTGATAGTTCCGGACTGGGCCAGTCAGGCTTGGTACTCGCTGATTCTGACCCTGTTCAGCAGGATTCAAATCAACCTGCCACTGAGATTAGTAACATTGCAGAGAGGCTGGAAGTAAAGGTCTGCCTGTTTGCAGATGACACCAAGATTTGCAACAGGGTGGATATTCCAGAAGGGGTGCAGAAAATGAAGAGGGACCTGGAGAAGCTTGAAAGGTGGTTGGAGATGTGGCAACTGAGGTACAATGCAAAGAAGAGCAAACTAATGCACCTGGGTAGAGGGAATCCTGAGGAGAGCTACAGGTTGGGGGTGGGGTGCGGCTGACTGTCACCAAAGAGGAAAGGAACCTAGGGGTTATCATCTCTGATGACCTTAAGGTATCAAAGCAGTGCACAAAGGCAGCAGGGAGAGCCAGTGGCATGCTGTGGTGTACAGGCAGGGGATTCTGTTTAGGGAGTCTGCCAGCACATTGTCCTTGCCTGGCAGATATACCTGGTCAGTTAAGAAGGGGGATAAAACCTTTTATAGGTACATCAGGGAGCGAAGGAAGACCAAGGGAGGGATAGTGAGGCTTAATAAAGGGGAGGGAGGGTGGACAGAGGGTGATTGTGAAAAGGCAGAGATACTAAACAAATATTTTTACTCAGTATTTACAAAGGAAGAGGGGGAGGTACCTAAAACAAACAGTAGAAACACTCTGGATACAGAAGTTGATACCAGCCCATTTACAGAAGAAAGGGTTCTGAAAGAGCTCTTAAAACTGAAGGTGGACAAAGCAATGGGCCTGTTGAGTTCATCCCAGAATTCTAAAAGAACTAAGGGTAGAACTAGTGACACCACTGACTACCCTCTTTAACAAATCATGGGAGGATGGGGTAGTACCTGAGGACTGGAGGAGGCAGATGTGATTCCCTTCACAAAAGTGGGAGCAAGGCAGAAGCAGGAAACTACAGACCTGTTAGTTTAACCTCAGTGGTAGGGAAATGATGGAATCACTTCTGAAGGAAAGAATTGTTGAGTATCTAGAGGCCAGAGGGGCACAGGACCCAAGGCAGCATGGATTCACAGCGGAAGGTCATGCCAGACAAATCTGATAGATTTCTTTGACTGGGTGACCAAAGTAGTTGATCAGGAGGGGCTGTGGACATGGCCTACCTAGACTTTAGCAAGGCATTTGACACAGTCCCACACAAAGATTAATATACAAGTTAGCCAGCCTGGGAGTGGGTCCCAAGATGACAGCCTGGGTAAAGAATTGGCTGGAGAATAGGACACAGAGAGTAATAGTAAATGGAGTCCACTCTGAAAAAAGGGGGTTAGTAGTGGCACCGAGGGTTCAGTATTAGAACGGGTCCTCTTCAATGTCTTTATAAGCTTATATTGCAGAGGGACTGAAGGAAAGTATGTCTCTTTGCAGATGACACAAAGATCTGCAACAGAGTTGATGCACAAGGTGGGGTGGAAAGGATGAGAAGGGACTTGGCAAGGTTAGAGGAATGGTCAAATGTATGGCAGCTTAGATTCAGTGCTAAGAAGTGCAAGGTAATGCACCTGGGAAACAAAAACCCAGGGGAAGAGTACACAATGGGGATGAGATACTAACAACAACAAAAATGGAAAGGGACCTGGGGGTAGTCATATCAGATGACCTAAAGGTGGGCAAGCAATGTCAGAGGACAGCAAGGAGGTCTGGGGGAATACTGGGATGCATAGGGAAAGGCATCACAGGTAGAAAACATGAAGTTATTATCCCTCTGTACAGACAGCTGGCGAGACCACATCTGGAGTACTGCGTGCAGTTCTGGAGACCCAATCTCCGCAAAGACATAGACAGGATGGAAGCTGTCCAGAGGAGGGCAACTAAAATGGTGCAGGGTCTGCACCAGAAGACATATGAAGAGAGACTTAAGGAGCTTAATATGTATAGCCTCAAGGAAAGGAGGGAGAGGGGGACATGATAGAAACTTTCAAGTACCTCAAGGGAATCAACAAAGTCCAAGAGGGTAGCATCTTTCAAAAACGAGGTGCAACAAGGGGGCAAGCAATTTGAAGATAGAAGTGGGGGCGGCTCAGAGGTAATTTATGAAGTATTTTTTCACAAAGAGGGTTGTGGATGTATGGAACTGCCTTCCAGAGGAGGTTGTGGAGTCAAAACAGTGGTGGAATTCTAAGCATGCATGGGACAGTCATAAGGCAATTCTAGGGGTGGGGTAGGAAGAAGTAGGCAGCTGGTTAACTAGGATCTGCAGCTTATCCATTAGTTAGGGAAATGGGCAGACTGGGTGGGCCAAGTGGTCCTTATCTGCCATCAAATTCTATGTTTCTATGTTATCACTAGCAGGAGACGGGACGTGGTGATGCCATTGTAGAAAACATTGGCAAGGCCTCACCTGGAGTACTGCGTGTAGTTCTGGAGACCACACCTGCACAAGGACATAGATAAGGTGGAGACCATCCAGAGAAAGGCAACAAAGATGGTGCAGGGCTTACACCACAAACCATGTGAGGAGAGACTAAGGGACTTTAATATGTACTCACTGGGGGAGAGGAGACAGCAGGGCGACATGATCGAAACTTTCAAGTACCTCAAGGGCACAAACAAGGTGCAGGTGGGGACCTTTTCCAGTGTAGAAAAAGTGCTAGAACAAAGGGGCACAATATAACATTGGAAGGTGGTAGATTAAGAGATAATGTGAGAAAGTTTTTCTATACAGAAAAGGTAGTCGACACTTGGATTAGTCTGCCACAGGAGGTAGTGGGGGCAAGCACAGCGGAGGGGTTTAAGCATGCCTGGGACATGCACAAGGGAAGCTTGAGAGGGGAGGAAGTGATGAAAAGCCACTGATCACATAGGGTCAGTGGCCACATACAATGCATAGTGCCTACAGGCAGACTGGATGGGCCTAGCTGTCCTTATCTGCTGACAATGTCTATGCTAGTGCACTAATGTGATAGTACGTTGCCCCCAGTTTTCCATTTACCTACCCCACCTACATCTTTCTGCTATATACCACTTTTTTCTTAACCCGCTCCCCTACCCCAATTACCTGACGATGGCATCACTTGATTGAAAGTTCCACCTCTCTCCCACCTCAGATGATGCCACCTTCAGCTGATCCCCCCCAACTCCCTCTTATCCAGTCAGTCTATCTGTTAATATTTACCAACTTGATGTGTATAAGTTCAAATTTTTCTATTACTGCCTGTGTATATGCTTCAATGTTTTTTCTCTTTTTTTTTCTTTCTCTGTAAACCTTGTATTTTTGTAATGTTTGTTCAACACTGATGTGGAACCTTTGAAAATGAGTCCTTGACTCAAAGGTATTAGCCCCAAACTGAAATAAATAAATAAATGTTTCTATAAGCTACAATTACTGACTCTATCTCAAGGCAGAATAACATTCCCAGACCTCATAACATTACGTCCGAGGCCGTGGCTCTTGAAGAGTTAGAACTGTCTAGTTTGAATCTGTCAGAGAAGATGCTGAGGATGCTGAAGGTTTCCAGTAAACCAGCAGCAAGGAAAGCACATTTCTCTGCACGGAAGAGATTCTTGTACTGGTGCACCTCCCAGAAAGATAATCCCAATGCAGGCAGGGCTACCTATAATTCTGGACTACCTGGTATACTTACAGTCCTTGGGTCTGAGATCATCAACACTGAAGGTACACCTGGCAGCTTTGTCAGCCTACACATTAGCAGGAAAAGACAGACCATTGGCCTCACAACCTGTTTGGTCTCAGTCACCTGTGTCAACCTGTGAGGGACCCAGTCCCTCTAAGGATCTAAATATCTGTTTTGCCCAGCTAATGGTGCTCCCTTTGAGCCTATGGCTACTGCTGATTTAAAATATGTCACATGAAAAACAGTTTTCCTAATTGTCATGACATCTGCCAGGAGGGTAAGCGAACTGCAAGCCCTCCGTATATCCAAGCTACATAATCTTCCACAACCAATAGGAAGTTCCTATCTAAGGTTGTGCCAGAATTCCACCTGATGCAAAAGAAAGAAACCGGCACTGAAATCAGGCACTTCAGCTTAACATTATTCGCTTTTTATTTAAGTGCAGCGGACAAAAAATAAACACACTTACAAGGTCCTTGGTTACCAGACGAATATTAAATGACTCCTCTAGTTACAGAAACAAATCTTCCGTTAGAGCACTAGGGGAGCGTGACCACAGTGCATAGTCTGAACTTGTATTCTAAGTTCTAAAAATAGCATTGAGTTCTGTCTCTGGGTATCACACTATGGAAGTATGATGCTTGTAAATCTCATTGATGGAGCCCTAAGTAGAAACAATATTACCATGGTGAGTAACTTTTTCTTCTGAACTCAAACTGGACACTAAAAATAATAGACTTAATATAGAAACATAGGCAACAATGCCAGAAAAAGGCCACCAGTCCATCCAGTCTGTCCATAATCCCTAACAAACCCAGGATCTATTGCCATATAGGGCTTTAATCCACACTGTGAACCCCCCATGCCCCCCGCTGTACTGCTATCACCCTTAGCAACCACTAAACCCTTCACTCTGTCCCTGCCATGTTTGAAACCATAGTTTTCACGTGCACTACATCAGCTGGCAGATTGCTCCATGGCTCCACCACCCTTTCTGTAAAATAAAACTTTCTCACTTCCCTCTTGAATCTCCCCCCATCAGTTTCCACTCATGATCCCATGTTTTTTATCCGCTATTTAAGCTAAATAGCTCCTCACAGTTTACCTTGTTCATTCCTTTCTGGAACTTGAAGTTCTCTATCATTTTGTTCCTCTCCAACATGTACGTATTCAGTGCCTTGAGCTGATCCTTGTAAGATCTGCCCTGCTGGCCCTGAATAATTTTGGTCACCCTACATTGCATTGTCTCCAGCCTGTCCTTATCTTTTGTTAGGTGCTGTCACAGCATGAGGGAATAAACTTCAGACAAGGCAAATTAACAGGTTTAAAACACACCTTGGTGTGATATTTATTTTTCAAAAGTTCGAAAGATAATAAATGAAAACAAAAAATTGCAAAGGAAATCACTACTTAATATCAGTAGTTTCTCATACAATACAGTCTCAGATTCTAAAGCTTCTAAGACCTTTCTCATCTGCATTCAACAGCTTGTCAGTAGTAGCACTTCTCTCCTTCACTCTCAAGACTGAACTCTACTAGACTGAACTGAAGTAAACTCTGTACAAAGGTTTTTATATACTTTTGGTAGGGTCACCTGATTGAGCCCTTACATGTCTGGACATGTTTCAAAACCAAGGGGGGGAAGGGATTGTCTCAGGGGATTTCCTGGTACAGTGTATATGTCCACAGATATTGACTTTCTATATCTCTGATTCACAGAGACTAAGCTCTTTTATACATAGAACCTTATACAGTCACAGGTTTATAGTGTGAATTTATGAAAATACCTTAAGGATTTCTTATAATTGTATTAATCATGAAGTTATTATTGTTTTATATGGCTTCTGAGTCCTTTTTTTTTAAAAAGCTTTACTAACTATTCATTTCTTTTAAAAATAGCTTTCATGCTTTTTGTACACAACAAATCCACTTATGCACTTTACACAACACCTCTCTGGGTGTTTGGCATCATTCCAAGGACTGGATGTATGGAAATGGAAAAAGAATGAAAACAAAGAACTAGTAGGAAGTTTAGTCGGGACAGTAAAGAGCTACAATAGGTGGCCAACCTGGGGGGAGGAGAAGAAAAGCAAAGAGAAAAGCATTAACTGTTGTGCACAGACATTTTGGTAGCTAGGAAATAAGGTGATAGAAAAGTGGTCCATCAGCTACAGCCGAGGGTGCAGCCTAACTCTACCACAGGTGCGAACTCTAACTGGCAGACTTATCTAATAGTTCACTAGAGACAGGCATAGTATCGCAGGACTGGAGAACAGCACATGTAGTGCCGCTCCACAAAAGCAGTCCCAAGGATGACCCAGGGAATTACAGACTAGTCAGTCTGACCTCCAGTGTGGGCAAGCTCATGGATACCATACTAAAGGAAAGGTTGGTGGAATATCTAGAGCAGCATGGTCTCCAGGCAGCATGAGTTCATTGGGGGGGGGGAGAGCATTGTGTCAAACAAATCTGATTGACTTCTTTGACTGTGTCACTAAGACAGTAGACAGGAGCCAAGTGGTAGACATCCTCTATCTTGATTTCAGCAAGACCTTTGACTCTGTGCCCCACACAAGGTTGATCAGAAAGTTTGTGGATCTCAGGGTTGGGGAAAAGATGGCCAGATAGGTGGAAAACTGGCTGAAGGATAGAACTCAGAGGGTGGATTGGGGGGGGGGGAGTTATCTGGCACAAGACAGGTAACCGTTGGGGTCCTGCAGGGCTTGGAGCTGGGGCCAGTGTTATTCAGTGTCTTTATCAATGACATTGGAGATGGCATTAAGGGCAAAATGTGCCTATTTGTAGATGACACCAAGCTCTGTGGGACAGTGGACACAGCTGAAGGGATACAGGACCTACAAGAAGATCTGGAAAAGCTAGGGAGGTGGTCCAGGATCTGGCAGCTTGGCTTCAATGCCAAGAAGTGCAAAGTTATGCATATTAGAGCCAAGAATCCTAGGACAGAGTACTACCTGGGTGGAGTCAGAGTATCTGCATCAGAGGAGGAAAAGGACCTGGGAGTGATGATCACTAGTGACCTGAAGCACTCCACACAATGCAAGAAAGCAGCAGCTAAGGCAATCAAGATGCTGGGATGCATATCTAGGGGGATCAGTAGTAGGAGATAGAAGATTATATTGCCCTTCTACAGGTCACTGCTAAGGCCGCATCTAGAGTATGGAGTTCAGTACTGTTGCTCACACCTCAAAAAGGACATTAACCTGCTGGAGAAGGTCCAGTAGAGGGCTACAAAGATGATAGCTGGTCAGCAGGGTAAGGCATACGAGGAGAGGTTGAGGGCACTGAACATGTACTCCCTGGAAGACAGGAGAGAGAGAGAGAGAGAGAGAGAGAGAGGGGACATGATTGGGACCTTCAATTACTTGAAAGGGATAAATAAGGTTGATAAGAAGAGTCTCTTTAAGCTGAGTGGCAACCGTAACATGAGGAGGCACAGTCTTAAGCTGGAGGGTGAGAGGATTAGGAGGGAGGTGAAGAAGCACTTCTTCACAGAGAGGGTGGTGGACACTTGGAATGTGCTGCCAGAAGAGGTAATCTCATTGAAAACAGTGGTCAGCTTTAAGAGAAGCTGGGACAGGTATGGGGGAGGGTAAGGGTCATGGGTAGGGAGGATGAGAGGAGTGTGGAGAGGGGGCAGGGACAGTAGCTCAAGCTGTGGGCCCTGCAACACGAGCAGACTTGATATACCAAATGGCCTTCTTCTTCTGGCTTCTTCATATGTTCGTATGTTTGTAACTCCATAACTGGGCACAGTACTCCAGGTGAGGCCTCACCAGTAATCTGCAGAGAAGTAGTAATATCGCTTTCCTTTTGCTGTCAATACCCTTTCTATACACCCCAGCATTCTGTTTACCTTACTGTAGGCCTTGTTACACTGGTTTGATTGCTTTAGGAGTCACTGATGATACCCCTAGGTCTCTTTCCTCAGAGGTCATGCACAGCTTTATCCCCCAATCCAGTGCTCTGTCCTCAAGTTCTTGCTCACTATGTGCATCATCTTGTACTTTTTGGCACTGAATTTCAAGCGCCAAACCTTTGACCACCTCTCACGCTTTCGCAAGTCTTTCTGTATCTCCTTAACCCGGTCCTCACTGTGTACTGTAACACAGAACTTAGTGATATCTGCAAAGAGACACATCTTGCCCTGGTTTCCTTCTCCCATGTTGTTAACAAACACACTGAAAAGGACCCGACTCAGGATCGATCCTTGTGGCACCCCACTGGTGACCGCCCTCTCTCCTGATCTTGACTCTGTTAACATCAACCATCTGATGTATCCCTTCCAGTCAGTTTGTTACCTATCTGTGTCCTTCGCTGTACCCAGATCCTCTTGCTTCTTCACTACCTTCTATGAGGCACTGAGTTGAAAATCTTGCAGAAATCAAAGTAGGTGAAATCCACAGCATGGCCCTTATTCGCTACCCTCATTACCTAGTCAAAGAATACTATCAGGTTGGTTTGGCAAGACCTTTCTGCCATGATCCTGTGCTGTTTACTGTCCTGGATTTCATTGTTCTCCAGGTAGTTTACAAGGTCCTCTTTGACTAGTGTCTCCATCAGTTTACTCACAATAGAGGTACAACTGACAGGTCTGTAGTTAGCTGGTTACTCCTTGTCCACGCCCCCCATTATGGAGCAGGACTATGTTTGCTACCCTCCAGTCTTTTGGAACTACCGCTGTCTGAACTGAGCTATTGAATAACCCCACCAGGGGTTCAGTTAGTTCCACTGTCAGTTCTTTGACCACCCTTGGATGCATCCAATCTTGCCCTGAAGCCTTATCTATCTTTAGGGCTGCTAGCCCTTGCCAAACCCTTTCACTGGTACGTACTTGCTGCCTCATCTCAGGGATCCACCTTACAGCTGTCTTAATGTCAATCTCTGGCAGAGGACACCTGCCTTCCCTTGTGAATACAGAGCAAAAACAGTCCTAAAGACTGGTTGCTTTCTGCCTGTCCTTCTTAGTCACCCTATCTCAGTCTGTTAACCTAACAATTCCTCCTCTCCTCTCCTTTGTAACTTTTTTCACCTAATACTGTATATCTATGGTATGGAACTGCTTTTCCCCGTCCTTGGCTCCCTCCGCAATATGCAGCTCTGTGTCAGCCTTTGCTTCTCTAACTGCCCTTTTAGTTTCCCTTGTTCTCATTTGGTACTCTCTCAATTCTTCCTTCCCTTGTTTTAACTTGTACCTGGTGAAGGCCTTCTTTTTGGCTTTCACTGCTTCCCTGACCTTTCCAGAGAACCACATTTGTCTCTTGTAAGTTTTTCTTTTGATTACTGTTCTCATGCAAGACTTTGTTGCCTCGAGAATGGCCCCCTTGTCTGACCCCCATCTTTCCTCCACACCCCTGATTCTGTCCACTCTAACTAGTCCTGGACCAGGTCCTTCATCTGATTGAAGTCTGCCCTTCTGAAATCTAAGACTGCAGCCTTTGATGATGATGATGACGCTTGTTCGTAGGGCCAGGCCAAGCCATACAGAGTTATGATCATTGGCCCTAGTGGCTCCTCTATCCTCACTCCGCCTACCACTTCTGAGTTGGTGAGCAACATATTGAGAATGGTAGCCTGCCTAGTGGGTTCCTTTAACTACCTTCACCAGCAGGCAGTCCTGCAATGTATCCAGCAAGGCCTGATTTCTGGAGCCCCTAGCCACTCAAATGATACAATCAATATATGTCAGGTTTAGATATTCCACCACCACCACCACTTCCCCCTTTTCCACCTCTCTTTCTAGTTCTGAAACCTAGTTCAATGTCTCTCTCTTCCCCCTGTCCTGGAGGTCTACAGATCACCCCCATTCATAATTTCCTGCTTGAAGATGCCATGAGCTGAACCCATAGCATTTATATTTCCCCATTACCTCCCATGACGTTTCTGTCCTCCACTGCCTCATTACCTGCTCAGCATATAGGGCCACACCTCCTCCTTTACCTTTCCTCCATCCCATCTGAACATGGAGTAGCCTGGGACTGTCAGGACCCGGTCAATATTCTCTGTAGCCCAAGTTTTTGTGATGACTACTAAATCTAGCTCAGTGTCTGCCACCATTGCCTGGAGCTCACTAATTTTATTTCCCAGATTTCTGGCATTAAGACAGACCCATTCCATCTTTCTCCTGATCCTCTCTTGCTTTTTCCTATTCCTTCTCCCGTGTTCTTCCCTAGCCTCCTCTATTTTTTTATTTTTCATGCTGAATATAAGCTTTGACATTCCTCCCTCTTTGGCCTCTTCCCCTAACCTAATTTGAACTTCAGCCTTAGTGTTACCCACCTTGCTGCTACTAGTCCCCTGTCCAGGGGGAGCCCTAGTTCGGTTCCCCACCTGTTCTGCCTTCTCAGTGGTTGCCCTAGCCTCCATCTCACCTGCAGTCAATTTAACTGTCCGATGTAAATGTCAAGCCTCTGCCCCAGAATACTGGCCCACTCCCTTGGTAGGTGAAGACCATCACGTTTAAAGAGCCTCCTGTCCCAGAAGTTTCCACCAGTCACTCATAAAGTGATAAACTGCCTTCTGACATCATCCCTTAAACTACCTATTAAACTCATCAGCCTCATGCTTCCTTGCTCTATTCCCCCTATTCCATGCACGGAGGACCTCAGAATAGAGCAGGGAAGCCAAAAGCTTCTTCAGTCTGTCCCCCAGCCTATTGAAGTTCTACACCCAAGTGTATTAGCACCCCGACTCCCCTTCCCCCTTATCCACCATCCTACGTATCCTATCTATATCCCTGATGGCTGATGCACCAGGAAGGCATCTGACCATTTCACTCCCTTTCCCTTCCCGCCCTTGCCTACTTTTCACTAAAAATACCACCAACAGCTTAATCTGGTTCAAGGTCAGTTGGCATTCATCTGTATCCATAAAGTAAAGGCAGCTGTCCTCTTGGTGAATCAGTGGTGGGATCTTGCTTGGGGTTGTATACCACAAGGTCCTTAAATTACTTAGGAATATCAAAACCCCTGGATCTGCCGGGCATGATAAGTTAGAACCCAGGCTACTCAAAATCACTGCCCCAGTCATAGCATCCCCAGTCACATGGTTGTTTAACAGATCCATGCTAGAGGGGCGAGTCCCAGCTCTCTGGAAAGTCACTCCAGTTACACCAATGCATAAAGGTGGCCCTCATGAAAAAGTTGAGAACTACCGACTCATCTCGCTTCTGTCTCCATCCTGAGCAAAGTGCTAGAAAGAGTCTTCTATGACCAATTCATAGACTACATTGAGAGTCATAACATCTTCACAGCCAGACAACAAGGTTTCAGGAAATACCATGGAACAGACATCGCCTTAGTCAGTCTCACCTCAGACATCTTCTCTGCCCTTGATGAAGGCCTCTTAACCGGTGCAATCTTTATCAACCTCACCAAGGCCTTTGACCTGGTGGATCACAAGCAACTCATCGAAAATCTTAAAGATATAGGCCGAGATAGTCTAGCAGTACAATGGTTCTCTGACTACCTACAGGGTAGGACACAGATTGTAAAATGGCAGGGAACCTAATCTAACACAAGCCCAGTTCCCTATGGGGTCACCCAGGGATCTATCCTGGGACCCCTATTATTCTCTGTATTAATTAATAGGATGTCAAATAATTGCAGAGATGCAAATATAACCCTGCACACTGATGATGCAGTGCTTTACAGGTCCTCCAAAGACATAGCAATCCTTAATACAGAACTGACAACTGACCTACAACTCCTCGAGCGATGGCTGGTAAGAAACAACCTCATGCTGAATGGCAAAAAAACAAAGTCAGTGTTGTTTGGCAAGGCGAGTGTAGGATCGGACAGATCATAGATTCTGACACCTACTCTCTATGATGGAACAACGATTGAGGTGGTTGAATCCATCAAATACCTAGGCATAACCCTAGATCAAAACTGCTCTCTCAAAGCACACACTGACCAGCTACCCAAGACCATGAACCAGAAATTGGGCCTACTTTACCACCTAAGCCCCTTCCTTACTCATGAATCCCAGCTAAGGTGGTTACAGGCACCTTACTACCTGCTCTATTTTATGGTGCTCCGGTCCTACTAACTGTCAGAGGGGCAGAATTGCAAAAGCTCAGAACCCTATGCCATCGGGTTGGCAGATTCACCTCAGGAGCACCGCCCCATGAGCATCACCGTCAGGCAGTACATGTCCTCTCATGGCCATCTTTAGAAAGGAGGTTACAGTACCCAGCACTATGTCTAGCCTTCAAGCTAAGGCAGGAAAATGCCCCCCCCAGCGTAGCTGGATTACTATCTAATAAACCGATTTGAAGGCCCCTCAGATCCTCCAGTCGCAACCTCCTCAAGGTGCCCAAAGTCGGATCATCCCTAGGGCAAAGGTCATATCCAGCTAGCATCCCACTCCTCTGGAATGCATTCCCTGAAAGCCTACAGAACTGCTCCTCCCTCGGGGGATTTAAAAAGGGGCTCAAGGTACACCTTCTGGAGCTCAAACAGTGTACCTGCTATCGCTGACATCCCCAACCACCTAGTCACTGCACAGCACTTGAAGTAAACTATGTGAGTTATGTTTTATTTGTTCCACAACTGTCTTACGAGGATTAACAACTGTCTAAAAATGACTGTAGTCATTGGCCTGTAAATAATCACTGTTAGCAAATGTAAAGTGAGTTGGAAACTTACAGAAACGTCTATGCATATTATATTGCTGCTTGTAAATATATCACCACTGTATGTGCAATTGACTCTGGGTCACCCCTGAAAAAGGTACTGTCATTGTCTCAGTGGGCTCACCCAGTTATCAAAATTAAATAAATAAATACAAATTTATAGTATACTGACTGAAATGTAATTTCACACCAGAAGTGCGAAAACACATCTCATCCAGGATTTAAAAAATGACGCATGTCACGTTTATTAGGTGGTGTGGGAAAATAGCTATGTTGAAATTTGGAGTCAAAATAGTGAAAATTAGTGAAGTTAAGAGTGAACATTGAAATACTGCAACATTCACTCATAACCTGGGCATTCTACCTTATTCATACACCAGATTGTCAGCACTGTCTTTTTATTACCCCATCTCATTAACCCAGTAGTGATAATGTTCAGTTCCTCACCAAAACATCATTCCACCGCATCGAAACATCATGGGTGCAAAACCACATTTTGGCCAGGATTTGAAAAATGACAGCTGTCGCATTCATGAGGTGGTGTAAAATGGCTATGTTGAAAGTTTGGGGTCAAAATATTTAAAATGACCAAAGTTACAAGCAAGTGTAGTAAAATTTCCATGTACAGTATGTGCACAACTTTGCCATTTTACCTATTTTTTACCCCAACTTTTCAACATAGCCTTCTTCAGACTCCACCTCATGAACAAGGATGGTGAAAATTTTAAAATCCTGACCAAAAGGTAAAAGGTAATAGAAACATAGAAACATAGACTTTGGCGGCAGATAAGGACCACTTGACCCACCCAGTCTGCCCATTTCCCTACCTATTGGATAAGCTGCAGATTCTAGTTAACCAACAGCCTACTTCCTGCAACCCCCCACTACAATTGCCTTATGTCTGTCCCATGCATGTTTGAATTCCTCCACTGTTTTAGACACAACAACCTCCCCAGGAAGGCGGTTCCATGTATCCACCACTCTCTCTGTGAAAAAAAAATTTCCTCACATTACCCTTGAGCCGTCCCCCCCTCTATCTTTAAATTGTGCCCCCTTGTTCTTGCACATCTCTTTTTCTGAAAAATGCTACCCTCCTGGACTTTGTTGATTCCCTTGAGGTACTTGAAAGTTTCTATCATGTCCCCCCGTCCCTCATTTCATCAAGGGTATACATATTAAGCTCTCTCAGTCTCTCTTCATATGGTTTCTGATGCAGACCCTGCACCATTTCAGTTGCCCTCCTCTGGACTGCTTCCATCCTGTCTATGTCCTTGCGTAGATGGGGTCTCCAAAACTGCACACAGTATTCCAGATGGGGTCTTACCTACTGTCTGTACAGAGGGATAACCATTTCCCTTTTTCTACTTGTGATGCCCCTTCCTATGCATCCCAGTATCCCCCTGGCTCTCCTTACTGACTTCTCACATTGCTTACCCACCTTTAGGTCATCTGATATGACTACCCCCAAGTCCCTTTCCATTTTTGTTGTTGTTAGTTACTCCCCTGCTATTGTGTACTCTTCTCCTGGGTTTTTGTTTCCCAGGTGCATTACTTTGCACTTCTTTGCATTGAATCTAAGTTGCTATATGTCTGACCATTCCTCTAACCTTGCCAAGTCCCTTCTCATCCTTTCTACCCCCCTTGTTTATCAACTCTGTTACAGATCTTTGTGTCATCTGCAAAGAGGCATACCTTTCCCTCCAGACCTTCTGCAATGTCACCTACAAAGATGTTAAAGAGGACTGGACCCAGTACTGAGCCCTGAGGTACTCCACTAGTAACCCCTCTTTCTTCGGAATGTGTTCCATTCACTATTACCTTCTGTGTACTGTTGTGCAGCCAGTTTGCTACCCAGGCTACCAACCTGGAACCCACTCCCAGGCTGGCTAACTTGATTATTAATCTTTTGTGCGGGACTGAGTCAAATGCCTTGCTAAAGTCTAGGTAGGCTATATCCACAGCCCCTCCCTGGTCTATTACTTTGGTCACCCAGTCAAAGAAATCAATTAGGTTTGTCTGACATGACCTTCCTGCTGTAAATCCATGCTGCTTTGGGTCCTGTGTCCCGCTGGCCTCTAGGTACTCAACAATTCTTTCTTTCAGAAGTGATTTCATCATCTTCCCTACCACTGAGGTCAAACTTTCAGGTCTGTAGTTTCCTGCTTCTGCCTTGCTCCCACTTTTGTGAAGGGAAATCACGGGGATCACGTGATGAGTATATCCGACTAGCAGCACCACATATTGGCTCCTGCCCAGAAATCAGCCGTTTTGGTGGAAAATCTACTGAGTAAGCGTATCTCTTTACCATTTACCGATCGTTTCAGCTCCTGGATTGATCTCAACAAGGTTAGAGGTAATAGCTTCCCTGGAAGTTACAGTAATGCGGTGGTTCACCTCAGGCCAGACAGCAAGGCCTACTCCTGCGATGGAAGCAGAAATGCGCCAGGCGCCCCCTTCTCATACTCCCCCGCAATCACCTGAGAAGGGGCCAAAAAGATCAAAAGGCCATACCGGAGCACCCTCCAAAGCACCGGCCACAATGTCTGCCTCCCTACCTCTCACAGAAAAATTTTTTTTAGAAGAACTGCATCCCTTCAAGTTAACATTGCAAGAAATCACTGCAGAACTGAAAAGTATTCGAGGGGAACTGGCAGATACTAATTGGGCAATCGCGGACACTAATGCTCGTGTCTCCTCTTTAGTGGGATGGAAATCCAAAACAGATCCAGTGATCACTATACTAAGACAACGACTTCACAAAATGGAAGGGAAACTAGAGGATTTGGAAGGCTGAAGTCGGAGAAATAATAATATTATCTTCGGCCTTCCGGAAGAAACAGAGGGCTCAGCACCTATCCTCTTTCTACAAAAAAAGCTCACTAAGATAGCGGGACCCTCTCCAAACAATACTACCTACTACCTTATAGAGAGGGCACACCACTCACTGAGACCAAAACCTGCCTCTGACAAGCCACCTCAGCCGCTAATAATAAAATTCCTGAATTACTTGGACAAGACTCATGTTTTGGGGAAGGTTAGAGATCTGCAGCAAGTACTCTGGGAACGTCAGCAACTTTGGTTTGCGCAGGATTTGCCTGCTACAGTCCGACAACATAGGGCAGAATATCACTCTCTGACTTCCAAGCTCATAGCTGCAGGCATAAAATATAAAGTTCAGTATCCATCATGATTGGCTGTGTTTGTTTCTGGGTCCTGGCATAATTTTGAAACAGCACAACAAGCCCTGTCAGCATTACAATCACTACTTCCTGATCTCTTTCCTCCTCACTGAAGATTACTGGAGTAAAAGGGAGGCTAGTGTTTTGGGATGCTTTTCTCCAGTCTGAATGAGCAAATCTTACAAGTGGGCTAAATAGCGATGTCACACTCTGGTCACTAGAGGGTAGCACATCATCATAGTAACAGCATCATAGCCCTTTTCTGCTGAGAAGACCTCAAATTATTACCCAGATCTGCACTTCTGGTGTAATCAAGAAGAGTCCAGTTGCTTAACTTCTAAATAAGGATCCTGAAGATGCAAGTAGTCGCGTCTGGTGTGGGGGGAGAAAAAGGAAATGGTTCATTCTTGTTAGCAGCTCTTGATAACAAAGTATAATTTATTTCTGGGAGAATATAGTATTAGTAGTTATTGACTGAGAAACTGTTGATGGTTTTTCCTCTTGGATTTTTGTTATTAAATTTGTTTTTAGGCTGTTTAATGGAGCGGGAGTTGAACGGTAGGTGTTAGCGGGTTACAAAGCATCATGTGCTATAAAAGAGGGTGGGGGGTTGCTACAGCTAATACATGGGTATATTTTTTGATTTCAAGTTTTGTTATGCTTATTCTTATCAGGCCAATGTCAGGGGTTGGCAGAGCATTATTGCAGCTGAAAGAAGGCTTCTATTATTTTGCTGTGGCTAGAGGGGAAAGGGATATGGTGAGGGGTAAGGGGTTAAGTTCAGAGAAATATTGGGATTTCTATCTTTTTGACCTTGTTTACTGTTAGGGCTCTCATTTTGGGAGGGGATGTCTTTATATGGGATGGGATAAGGGAGGGATAAGGGTACACACACTCTCACATAAGTGGTTTAAATTGGGAAGAATATGTTATAATGGCGTCATTTATTTCTTTAAAAGATCCATAAACTGGTTGGATTTATATGGCAATGTATAAAATATGTTCTTGGAATGTGAGGGGTGCCCAATCTCCAGCAAAGAGAACAAAAATACTCTTACGTCTGCAACAGCTAGAAGTTGACATAGCGTTTCTTCAAGAGACCCAATTGTTATCCTCCCAGACACTGCTTTTTAGAAGGAGCTGGGTGGGACAAGTTTTTGGAACAGCACCAAACTCTCGCAGTGGTGGAGTAGCTATACTCATAGCCCGTAGACTATCTTTTCGTCTGCTTGACACAATAGTAGACTCGCAGTACAGGTTTATTATAATTCAAGCTATAGTTGGTCACTCTGAACTGGTACTCGGCTCAATCTACGGCCCAACATCAGATGATCCTGCGTTTTTTACCCGACTTATGCAACATTTGATATTGTGGTCAAATTACCCTTTGCTGTTGGGAGGTGATTGGAACCTGGCTTCCTGCAACATTTTAGATTGGTCCGGTGCTAGCACCTCTGCCCTATCCCAGGTGCAATTAGCTATTCAAGAACTGATGGACACTCTTGGTTTAATTGATCCTTGGAAGGCCCTTTTTCCCTCTAGAAGAGAGTACTCCTTTCATTCAATTCCCCATAACTCTTTTTCTAGGATAGATTATTTTTTGGTGGATATTGGGCACCTTTCTTTAGTTACATCCTGCTTATATCTTGCCGATGTCATTTCAGATCACCATCCCACTTTGCTGCACTAGAGTCCAGGCTCTGATGTAGTTCAAAATAAAGTATGGCGGTTTAACCACCAATTGTTGAAATCTAAAAAACTTCAATCCCATCTCCAAAACTTTCTTTTAACATTTATTAACAATAACGCACCTTCCATGCCTAAACCAGATGTTCTTTGGGGGAATTAAAGTGTACTCTCAGAGGTGAGATAATTAGATTAGCTACCATTAGAAAATAACCGCACAGATAACATCTCATGTTCTCCAGGAGATACGATCTGTGGAGTTATCACTTCCTCCGTCCCTGACCTAAACCTCCCTAACGAAGTTGGAAATTCTTAGGGATCGTTATAATTCTCCTTTGACAAACAAAACGGAATATCTTCTTCAAAAATCTAAGGTTAGCTACTTTGATCAAGGAGATAAGGCGAGCAAACGTCTTGCCCTTCGTTTAAGGGCTCAAACTGCGGATAGAATAATACCCTCCATCTATAATGCAGCTGGTCTCATAGTTACCTCTCCTCTGGATATTCTTCTTCAGTTTCAGCCGTACTACTCTGATTTGTACTCCCAGCCCGGTACTCCATTTAGTCCACTAGAAGTGGAACATTTTCTACAAAATGTAACACTTCCTTTCTTAGACAACCAGCAAGTAGAATATCTAAAAGCTCCCTTACTGGTGTCAGAAATATGCTCAGCTATTGATGCCCTACCACTGAACAACACTCCAGGGCCAGATGGATATACTGCAGAATTCTATAAAGCTTATAAAACACAATTAGCCCCTATTCTTCTAGACATGTATAATTATATCTATGAACATGGGGTTTCAGATTACTCCCTTACAGAAACTACAATGGTAGTTCTCCTGAAACCAGGGAAAGATTCTCTTTATGTCATTAATTATCACCCTATCTCCCTAACAAATGTGGATTTTAAAATACTGGCAAAGATTCTAGCCAACAGATTGGCGAAAGTAGGGCAATGTCTAATAAGTCTGGAGCAGGTAGGATTTGTGGCTAATAGGTACTCCTCGGACCATATACGGAAGCTTAGCCATCTCATTTCTGCATCCATGGATTCCTCGGTACCTGCCGCCCTGGTGTCCCTGGATGCAGAAAAAGCTTTTGATCGGGTGTCATGGGACTATCTGTTTTATCTCATGCCTAAATATCGCATTCCTCAACAGTTCATTCAATGGGTAAAAGTTTTGTACACCCGACCAATGGCCCGTGTTCTCTGCAATGGTATGCTCTTGAACACTATATTCCTGAATCAGGGTACCAGACAGGATTGCCCCCTTTCTCCTTTTTTATTTAACCTTTATCTGGAACCACTCATTCATTATATTATTATTTCCCCTTTAATTCAAGGCATTTTGGCTGGATCTCAGCAGTGTAAGATGTCAGTCTATGCAGATGACATACTACTTCACATCTCGTACCCTTCTACTTCAATAACATCTGCTCTGACTGTTACTGAGCAATTTGGAAAGTTTTCAAATTATAAGCTTAATATAACCAAAACGGAGGTGATGCCTCTAAACAAGTATACCTATTCCTCGGAAGTGACCAAGTTAGGTCTAAAATGGGTTAAAGATAATATGAAACATTTGGGGATATACTTTTCTACTGATAATTTAAAAATGAAGCAATATAATTTAGACAAAATCATATCCCAAATTAGTAAAGATCTTAATCACTGGGTTACACTTCCTTTATCCTTGTGGAGAAAGATCAATGTAATAAAAATGAATGTTCTTCCCCAATTATTATACCCCCTTTATATGACCAGTCTGTTTCTCCCTAAATCCTGGTTCCTCCAGGTGAATTTTATAATTGCTAATTTCATTTGGAGCAAAAGAAAACCGAGAAGAGCGATTGCAAAACTCCAGCGTAGCAAAGTTAATGGTGGACTGCAGCTACCGGATTTCCTTCTTCATTATTATGCAATTACATGTTCTGTACTATTAAGATGGACTCAAGAGATGTTGGTTGAGGGCTCTCACATCTATGTCCTGCAATGGCTTCAAATTGAAAGTGAATTATGTTCTTTCCACGGAATAGACATAGGTACTCTCATCTAAGCAGCACATAAGAATATTCCCAGAGCTCTAAGTTGTACGCCAATTGTAACTACTCTATGGGTCTTCACTAAGATAAACACAAAATTTCATATATCTTTAGAGAAAGATACTTCACAATCAATTCTTAGAAATCCTAACTTTAAGATTGGGTGTAAGCCTCTAAATAAAAAATTCTGACCTTTCCATTCTAAAATTAAAGTGATTGATCTACTAAGCAAGCAACGTTTGCTGACATTCCAAGAGGTAAGAAATAAATACCAAGTACCTGCTGATTATGTATTCAGATATCTTCAGTTATCCCACATGCTTCACTCACACTTTGGGTTGAAGCCCTGGAACCAACATCTGTTTGGACCTTTGCTACAAACTGTCTCATCACCTCCTACATCGCATTTTATATCTTTTATCATCTTTTGAGAGAACATCTGGAGTTACAAAATTGCCATCCACGGTATGTGTGGGACCAAATGCTGCCTATTGCTGCTTCAGAGGAGAGGCCCTGGGCTAGTATTTGGCAACATTTATACCAAGATGTGAGATGGTATAGATATTGTCTACTGCAATTTTTTGTCATCCACGACTTATATTATACCCTGGTTAAATTACTTAAAATGGGGCTACTTGCTTCAAATCTATGTTCCAGATGTGAGGCATTGCCCGGTAATTTATTACATATACTATGGGAATGTAACAAGGTAGCACCCTTTTGGACAGCTATCAAAGATAACTTAGATCCCCTTTTGGGCCTTTCTGAGGCATTTACACCTGAAATTTGCATTTTGGGTAATTATGGATCAGTACTAATCGGGAAGCAATGTAAGCATATGGCCATGATATCCTTGTATGCAAAAAAAATTATTTTACATGCATTGGCTTGACCAAACAATACCCTCCAGAGCTGAATGGATCAAAGAGGTTCTCTTTGCCTTACAGGATGAAAAGATTATAGCCCAGATGTCGGATAGATTACATTACTATAATGAAGTATGGGCCCCTCTGCATACCTTACTGACAGTCTAATTGCTTTAATGTATTAGTTGTGTCTCATAATTTGGATATTAGATTAAGGATGTATAATTCTCCTCATTATATTAAAATGTTGTTGTGTACCCGGGGGATGGGAGGGGGTATTAGGGTTGAAGGCTGTGGGGGATGGAGGGAAGGGTTGAGGGTAGAATAGGTAGGATCAGTTGTGCTATAATAGTATCTATTGAATTAATCTCTCCTTTCTACTTCATCTCAATTTTTCTTGTTTTTTTACCTATTACTTCAATATTCTGCATAGTAAACAGTTTCATATTATAAATGAAAGAAATTTGTAGAAGAATTATAATATAGTGGATGTAAGCAACTTCTGTAATTCTTTTTTATTTTCCTATTTTCTCCTTCCTCTCTGCAACTGTAAACATACCCAATGTGTCATATGACTGTAAAAGAAATAAGTCAATAAAGTTTATTTAATATGGAAGGGAAACACATCTCCCTCCTCCAGTCTTCAGGTACCACCACATCCTCCCATGATTTGTTAAAAGTGTGTTCAGTGATGTCACTAGGTCCTCCTTAGTTCTTTTAGGATTCTGGGGTGAATCCCATCAGGCCCCATTGCTTTGTTCACCTTGAGTTTTAAGAGTTCTTTCAAGACTCTTTCTTCTGTAAATGGACTGGTGTCAACCCTTTACCCAGAGTGCTTCTTTTGTCTGGTTTGGGTAACTCCTCCTCATCTTCTTTTGTGAATACTGAGCAAAAGTATTCATTTAGTATCTCTGCCTTTTCACTGTCTCCCTCTGCCCACCTCCCCTCTCCTTTATTAATCTTCACTATTCCTCCCTAACCTTTCTGTGCTCCTAATGTACCTATAAAAGTTTTATCCTCTTCTTAACTGAGTTGGCTATTTTTCCTCGGTTTGGGCCTTTGCCATTCTGACTGCCCTCCCCATTTCTTTCCGCTTTAATTGATACAGTTCCCTGTCGTGCTCCTTCTGTGATTCCTTATACTTTTGAATGCAGCCTTTTTCTCCTTAACCTTCCTACCACCTCTTTTAGAACGATAGTGGTTTTTTACTCCGCTTTGTTTTCTTTATTTGTTTCACACAAAGGCTTGTTGCCTCTATGATGGTAGTTTTGATTTTTCTCCATTGTTCTTCCACCCCTCCTTTTTGGCCATTTGCTAGTGCGTTCCTCAGGTATTCACCCATTTTGCCAAAGTCAGCCCCTTCTAAAGTCCAGTATCCTTGTTTTGTATGACTTTTCTCGATGGTTGTGTTATCGTGAAGCACACTGTGCAGTGGTCGCATGTTTTCAGATGTCTACTGACGCCAATTTGTGATCCTGTCTCCATTTGAGAGTACCAGGTATGGTATTGTTCTCCTCGAGTGGGTTCCAACACTAGCTGTTTCACCAAGAGACCGCAAAATCACATTTCTGGCTTAATTTACGTAATTCCACCACCACTGGTCATGAGACGGGTCCCTAAAGGCCATGTTGAAAATTATAGGTCACAATATGCAAACACAACAAAGTTATCCATCAAAGTTCAAAACCCTATTAAAATACATTGAACTGCACTTACCTTCGTTACTCACATTGCAGTGTGTGGTTTCAGCAGCAAGACATGGCTTGGACTGGAGAGTGGATATTTGCCCTGGGGCATGTTCAGGTGAGTGAGAGTTTGTGGGTGGTGTGGTGGGTGCGTGGTGGTGGGTACTGAGTGGGAGGTTGGCATTGGGGGTCGGATCGGTGATGGACCATTTTTTTACAAGTTTAATTAAAAAAACTATTGCAGCATGGTTTTCCTTATTTAGAGGAAAGAATAGTATGGGGATGGTGACTGAAGGGTGGGCACTGCCACTAGACACCAAGGAAACAGAATACATGCAGGGATGATGATTGGAGGGTGGGGGGCCCCACTAGTCACCAGGGAAACAATACATGCGGGGATGGTGACTGGAGGGTTGGGGGTTGCCACTAGACACCAGGGAAAGATAATAAATAAGGGGATGGTGATCAGAGGGTAGGATTGCCACTGGACACCTGGTAAACAGAATACATAAGAGGATGGCAACTGGAGAGTGGGGTACTGCTAGACATCAGGGAAAGATAATTTATATGGGGATGGCAATTAGAGGGTGGGAGAGCACCACTGGACACCAGGGAAACATTATATAAATATGGGGCCAGCCTTGGGAGGGTGGGTGATGCCATTATACACCAGGGAAACATAATATAAATATCGGGACAGCAATCGGAGGGTGGGGGTACCATTAGACAATAGGGAAACATAATATAAATATAGAACGACAATTGGAAGGTGAGGGGTGCCACTGGACACCAGGGAAACATAACATACTTAATGGAATGGTGATCGGAGGGAGGAGGATGCCACTAGACACCAGGGCAACAGTACATATATAAGGTGACGGCAATGTGAAGGCGCAACGAGACACCAGGGAAACGGCGTCTCACTGCTGTCACAGCAGCCTGCAGCATGAGCTCCAGCTGCAGCTGCAGAACTCAAGAAAGTCCCACTGTTCTCATACAGAGAACACAGGTGAGTGGTTCATCTTGCTAAGCTGAGCACCCTGGATTTTGGGTGCCCAGAAAATGTATTTCTAGCAACTTAAAAAAAAAAAAAACCAGAATCTAGCTAAACATCTCCTGTTTAGCTAGATTCAGGTGTTTCTTTTCTTAAAATTCATTATTTTTGTGTATTTTAAATGTTTGTAAGTTTAAACAGTAAAAAGAAAATAGTGACCATACGAAAAAGGATTTTTTCCTCACAAAAAGGATTGGCCCCATACAGAAAAAGATCCATTTTCATATGGACCAAATTATTTTTTCATTCCAAGCAGCTACCCATAAGACTGTACTGAGCATGCTCAGAGCCGAAATTTAAAAATGTAACAACTTTGAAACAGATTAATATTATTTCGCCAAACCAGTGAAAGGTACATCTGTAGGCCAAGCCCTTTCTACTCTAAAATTTCAGACCAAAATTCCAAACCATCTGGGCACAAGGCCATGATAAAAATACAGCGATTATTTATGTTTTTTTGCTATTTGCATTTATTTAGTTGTTTTGTTGACTGGTAAATGCACTAGACAAATTCTTGCCTATTTTCAAGCATGACCGGGGAGAGGGATACAGATGAATGCCAACTGACCTTGAACCAGATTAAGCTGTTTGTGGTATTTTAGTGAATGCATCATGGAATCCATCATCCAACTGGAACTAAACTTGGCATGTCAAGAGATCCACCCTGAGACCACACATGCTAAATGTTGTACAAACCGTTGAATGGTTGTGAAGCTATTACAGCAAAAAATTTGAGATTTAACACAGAAACCCCTGATGACCCTAACTACAGTAGCGCCACTATAATATGTATATTATAGAGGCAATAGCACCTCTAAAGTTAAAGGTTGTACCATCGACTTAATGCTAAATTCCAATTTTTTACCTTAATAACTTTGGCATTCCTTGACGAAATAGATCAAAATTTGGCATGTGCAGTCATTCTGCCAGTGTCTCAAAACATGGAAAGTTTTATATTGGTATCTTATATGGTTTTTGAGATATGGAGTGGGGGAAAAAAGTAAAACTGCCATTTGTTTCCTATACTTAACATGGGATTTTTTGCTCTCACCCACAGCCCAGACGAAATTAATTTTTGTTGTGAAGTTTTCTGGAATGATGGGGACTATGCCAAGGATGTGCCTTTGGATAGTTTGGTGAAAAGATATCTCATCATTTTTAAATTTTAACAGTTTTTGTGATAGCAGCTAGACAGGCAGGTACTGTATATGAAAACCATTTGAACTGTTATCACTGAAGCATTTGCTCAGACACATACTGTTTGTGTTGTCAGCCATCTTGTTTTTTTCCTTAGTTTTAAAACTGCCTTTCCACATAAGTATTGCTTGGCAATTAATGAACAAGACCTGTATTTAGGTCTCCCTTACAGACTTTATTTATTTTTTGTCTTATGTTGAAATTAACAGAGCAAATGTTTGTTTTTGTGAGGAAAATCATTTTGCTCATCACCGCTAATGTAAGGATAGTTCGAATGGTAAATAACCATTTGAACATTTTAACAATTTGAACTTTACTGTTCGATCTGAAAAGACTTCAAACAGTAATGGTGGGAACCAAATCACGACCCACTATAAGCACACAGCACATCCACATGTAAGGATATTCCACTGTACCAGGCAAATGGCTCTCCAGTCAAATTACAGAGTCTCTGCACAATCCGGGAGTTCAGAGGTAGCTGGAAGTCCTGACAGGCCAATGCATTCAGCAAATCTTCGGTCTTCTCAGTAGCCTGGTCACAATTCAGTGGCTTAATTTGCTCTCCAAGTTCGGATTCAGTCCAAAAAAAAGCAAGTTTCCTCTCAGGAACAGCAGGCAGGCATGCAGGCCAAACTCAGGCCTTTCCACAGTTATCCCATGCTAATCCACTATGGATTGCTGCTCGAACTATCTTGAGCTGTTTCTTCTTCACTTCCAACTCAGATCTAACTGAAACTGCAAGCAGTGTGGGACTTTCCCAAGATCCAAATGTTTGTTGGCTGATCTGTCAGTCACAACAAGGGCCCCCTCCAGGTTATTTTAGGCACCAAAAGCCCAAACTACAATTCCTACAAGTTTGGCCCCACCAAGCCCTGTAGGCAGGTTCCATTTTAGAGTCCCAAATGTACTGATTGGCCCATTTTGCAGTCCAGGACCAAGATGATGGAAACAAACAGAACTGTCCATGCTGCAAAGAAGGCAGGTTAGAACAAACTGCAATATTATTACTACTCTAACAAATGATCAGCAAACAAGTACATCTTCTAACAGAACTCCTCTCAGATTAATTATGACTGCAATCCAGGCAGCTCTTAAAGAGACAGTACACAGAGGCTATACAGGCACCCTCTGGCAGTACATTTAAACTGCTAGAACTGCTGGACACCAGCCTGGCAGTGAGCATTTAAGCAAGCTCAAGGAAGACTTTTGGGAACCCCATTTGTAGGGGTTTACACATACAAAATCTATTAGATTTCTTTGCCATGACCTCCCCGTGTGAACCCATGCTGCCTTAGGTCTTGAAACCTTCTGGATTCAAGGTACTCCACAATCCTTTCCTTCAGCAGTGATTCAATTAACTTTCCCACCACCAATGTCAGGCTGACTGGCCTATAATTGCCAGTCTCCTCCTGCTATCTCTTTGTGTATTGGGACCATATCCGCCTCCTCCAGTCATCCAGAAGCATTCCTGTTTCTAGTGAGCTGCTAAAGAGACTGCATAGGTGCAGCCAGTTTCCCCTGAGCTCCCTCAATACTCTTGGATGCACCTTCTGGTCCCTTGCTTTGTCCACCTTCAGATTAGCGAGTCACTTCAGGACTCTCTCCTCCAAAAAGGACTAGAGTCCATCTCCCTCCATCCAAAGCTTCTGTTACTTATTTGTGTCCCTCCTTCTCCTCCTCTGTGAACATTAAACAAAAGTATTTGTTCAAGACATCTTCCTTTTTCTGGTCTCCCTTTGCACAGCCCCTCCCCTTCCCTATATAACAATGGTTTGCCCCCTTTCGTTACCTCCTAGGCTATTCTCTCTTCAGTTTACTTCCTTGTGCTCTTTTCTGCTTTCCCTGCTTCCCTCTGTTTCTCCTGACACACCTCCCTATCATCCTTCCTCAGCATCTTCTTATACCTTTTGAATGTTACCCTTTTAGTCTTTACCTTTTCCTCATCCGCCTAAAAAATGTTGGTCGAATACAAATCTGTGCTGCCCATACCAAGCTGAAGCATTACTAGTAATCACCGAGTACTGGTTAAACACCACCACCACTGACTCCCAGATCACATTACCATCATACAACACCTACAGAGTAGACAAGCCCACTTAGGGTGATAGGACTGTTATTTATGTTAATACCAAGCTTACTGCCACAGAATTACTCCTGGAATCCAAACCCAAAGAATGTGAATGCCTGGTGCTTAGGCTACTGCTTCCATCTACCAAAGTAATCAACATCATAGGCTGCTACAGACCTCCCTCAGGTGGGCTGGATACTATCTAAGCTCAAGGATGTTTCAAAGTCGAGCACCAAGGAACCATTATCCTTGAGGACTTAAACCTCGATAAGTTTTCCCCTAAGGCGAATGCCATAAAAGGCTTATGTGACGAGCTTGGATTCACATAGCTTGTCAATGAACCCACATGGACAAACACTAAAAATTTAGACAACAGGTCAATTCTTGACTTAATCATCACTAACTGTCCTCACAAAATTCGAACACTCAGTCTTTTATAATGATGTGAGTGATCACAATATCATGGTTTGCACATGTGCCCACATCAAACGTCACTCCTGCTTCAGATACATCACCTGAAGAAGTTTCTGCAAGTTTAATATTCAAAATTACCTCATGGACCTTAAACAGATAGGCTGGCAAGCTTTTTACCTAGCCACATCTGTAGAATCAGTTGTCACTGTCTTCAATACCATACCATTATAACAGGCCTTACTAACAAACACGCACCATTCATTAAACGTAGAATCAGGACATTTTCACACTCATGGTTCTCCCCCGAACTGAAACCTGCACTATCACAGCATAATAAGCTCTGGGCCCATGCAAGGCAATCTAAATTTGAAACCTACTGACAGGACTTTAGAGCAGCTAGAAACAATTGCACCAAACTCATAAGGAGTGCCAAGGCCTCTTATTATGTTGAAACCTTAGAAGAAGCCAAAGGCAACTCTGTTAAAATCTGGCACACCTTCAAAATTACTGAAGGCCACAAACCCCCCCCCATGTCTCCCATCAAAAAGTCTATTCAAATGGTACATTTGTCACTGACCAACACTCCATACTGGGATCAGCTGAATGCTCACTTTGTCACAGCAGGTATGGCTTTCGACATTTTGCTAGCTGCTGGGCTGCCTACTGGTCCCTCCATCCCAGACTGCACTAACACCATGCCGTCACAAGCCTCCTTCCAGCTTTCCCCTGTTACATTCAAGGATGTCGAGCAACTCCTTCTCAAATTAGACACTAGAAAAGGGGTGGGTGCTGATAAAATTGAAGCACTCTTCCTAAAATGGGGAGCCATCTGCTAGTTGCATCCATCATGCATATATTCAATCTATCCCTCTCCACAGCTACTGTCCCCTCCAGCTGGAAAACAGCGCATAACCTCACATTATTCAAGTCTGGTGATTGAAGAGATCTCAACAACTATAGACCAATTTCCATTCTATCAGTCCTGTCCAAGCTATTGGAAAAACTAATACACTCACAAATAAAAGAATATCTAGAGAGCTCCAACCTACTCAACCCACTCCAATCTGGGTTCAGGCAGAATCACAGCACAGTTTTAGCCTTGGCTAAGGTGACTGATGACTGTTTTTCTGCCACTGACAATAAACAATCCACCTGTGCCATTTTCCTCGACCTAAGCAAGGCATTCAACACAATGGACCATACCCTTCTCCTGCACTGTCTCAATTCCATGGCATGGCATGATACTACTGTAAGACTGGTCTTGAGCTACCTTTCAGAAAGGCTGCAAAGAATTAAAGCAGATGGAGCCCTGTCATACACAGTGCCTATCACAAGGGGTGTCTCCAAGGGATCCATTCTGGCGCCCCTCTTCTTCACTATTTACATCAATTTGTTGTATAAAAATATTCAAAAATCCAAGCTGCACTTTTTTTGCTGATGACACGGTTCTCTACATCTCAAGGTCATCATTGAGTGAAGCCTGTTCTGATCTACAAGCTGACTTTAACCAGCTGCAGTACAACCTGGCCCATTCAAAACTTCTTCTAAATGCAAAGGAGACCAAGGTGATGTTTTTCACCTCATCCTATGTAGCCTCTCCCCACCAAGCACAGAATACCATCCTTCCCATCACAGCCATCTTCGGGGACACCCTTGAGGTTGTGGATCAATTTAAGTAACTTGGTGTATGGCTTGACAGCATATTATCGTTTAGTGCACACATCAACTGCCTAGCCAAAAAGCTAAAAGCTAGGCTACAGTTCCTCTTCAGGAACAGATCCCTATTTACATTTGACTACAGGTGAAAGCTGGTTCAGGCCACATTCCTGCCATTGCTAGATTATGGAGACATTATCTACAACTGCAGCGCCGCAACTCACACCCACAAACTTGACTCCCTATACCATCATGCATTACGTTTCATACTTAATGCACCAGCCAGGACGCACCACTGTTCCCTCTACTCATCAATAGGCTGGACGTTCCTAGCAGCTAGGCACATGCTCCACATTGGCCAATGGACCATGAAGCTGCTGACAGGCAAGTTACCACAGTACATCTGCTCCTAGTGCACAAGAATCACATCATCTACTCCTTGCATAATTCAGACCTTGTGCTCCTGAATGTTCCCAGGATACGCATTAATCAGGGCAGAGGTGCTGTTAGCTTCATCCTCCCCTCAATATGGAATCAGATGCAAAGCACTATATGGCTAATCAAGCTGGTTTCATTAAATTGCTTTAAGACTCTGGCCAAGAAAGCATTAAAAGTGGAATGCCCATGCTCCATATGCTAAACTGACATATGAACTCCTTCACTACTACCTCCTTCCTTCCTGTCCCTGTCCCCCCACCCATCCACCATCTATCTTGTCCTCCCACCCTTACGCTCCCCACTCACTCTTCCATCCTCACACAGACTCCCGCTACTGCCTGTCTACCCTTCCCCCATCCTTATTGGTTTTCCACCCCCTCTATCCCTGCCCTCCCTCACCACCCCTGCCCAGGCACCCCCACTCACCCTAAAGACCCTCAACTCATAACTCACATTACTTGGAGACGGGGAATGTACCCAGAGAATGGAGGATGGCTCACATGGTGCCTCTTCACAAGACTGGACCCAGGGACCAACTGGGCAACTACAGACCAGTGAGTTTGACTTCCATAGTGGGGAAGTTGATGGAGACTATTCTGAAGGAGAGATCAATAACCTTTCTCAATAGCAAAGGTCTGCAAGATGAGAGACAGCATGGGTTTGTCACGGAAGATCTTGTCAAACTAATCTTTGTTTACTTTAAGGGATGCTGTTGCTAATTTAAGATCTAATCAAGGTTTAATCTTGTTACTCTTGCAGTAAAATATGTTTGGTGATCAGTCCTTTTCTAAAGCTGCACCTAGTTTTTGGGACAAATTACCATTATCTCTGTTTAGTTGTACTTCTTTGTGTAATTTTAAAACAAATGTTAAGTCTTTTTTATTGCACAATCAATTATGTAGTTGTTGATGTTAATTTATTTATGCTGTTTGCTATTTGTTGTTTGTTATGTCTAAATTCTTACATGTTTAATATGCTTTTTGCCCAGGTTGGTCCAGAAGAAGGACTCTGTCCAGCGACCTTACCTGGTTAATAAATAAAATAAACAAATAAACCTGATCCACTTCTTTGACTGGGTCACTAGGGTGGTTGACAAAGGCCACACTGTGGATGTCCTGTATCAGGACTTCAGCAAGGCTTTCGACTTGGTGCCGCACAGGAGGTTCATGAGCAAGCTGAGGAACATGGGGGCCGGGGAAAAACTGGTGGGGTGGGTGGAGAGCTGGCTGCAGGGCAGACAACAGAGGGTAGTTGTAAGGGGGGGGGACATCCAAGCCAAGGCCAGTAATGAGTGGAGTACCGCAGGGTTCAGTGCCGGGCCCAGTTTTGTTCAATGTCTTTACTGGAGACATTGCAGAGAGGGTCAAGAGTAAGATCATTCTGTTCACGGACAACACTAAGATTTGTGTAAAAGTGGACAATGAGGAAGGGAGGCAGGCACTCAGAGAGGATCCAGCTAAACTCGAGCACTGTTCTAGGGAGTGGCAGTTGGGATTTCATGCTAAGAAGTGCAAGGTCATGCACCTCAGAGCCAGAAATCCCAGGAACAGCTACTGGCTGGGGGGAGCGCAGGTAACAGATTCAAAGGAGGAAAGGGACCTGGGCGTAATAGTTACAGGGGACATGAAGGTATCAGCACAGTGTAGGATGGTGGCAGCAAGGGCAAATAGGATGCTGGGGTGCACTGCCAGAGGGATCGCCTCTAGAAAGGGGGAGGTCATCCTGCCATTGTATAGATCACTGGTGAGGCCAGACTTGGAGTACTGTGTACAGTACTGGTGCTCATATATCAAAAAGGATGGGCGATTACTGGAGGGGGTGCAGCATAGGGCTACAGAAATCATCATGGAACTAGAGGAGTTGCCATATGAGGAAAGGTTGAATAAGCTCATGTACTCTCTGGAAGAGAGAAGGGAACGAGGGGACATGATAGAGACCTTTAAGTACTTGAAAGGCATAAACAAAGTCAGGAAGGGAGGGGTGTTCTGCTTTGGTGTAACCCCATAAATGGGGGTTCTCAAAAGTCTTCCTTGGGTAGCTAATGCCCACTGTCAGGTGGGCATTCTGTGTCTTTACTGGTGTAAAAGTGCTTGCATGCAAGTGCTCTGTTAGCCTCCGTGCCTGTCTCTTTAAGAGACATTATTTTTGTAGTGTATAATTAATCTGGGTAGGGGCCGAGTGTCTCCAGGCTCGAGTCCCGCCAGAGCTGCAGTAATATTACTCTGTTCTGCCTTTGCTAATGGTGCAGAGGGAGCTCTGTTAGAACTGGTAAATATTTGCTGATTAGCTGCTCTAATAACAATGGTATTATAGTTTGTCTAACCTGCCTTTCTTTGCAGCATGGACATTTCTGTATTGCACCAATCAGTACCTTTTGGGGATCTTCAAATGGAGTCTGTCCGCAGTGGTCTTGTGGGAGTGAATTTCTGTAGGAATTGTAGTTTTTTCACTTTGGCGCCTAAGTGGACCTGAAGGGGGAGTCCTTGCTTTGACAGACAGATGAATTAACCAACTTCTTCTTGGATCAGAAGGAAGTCTCGGTGCTGACTGCAGCAGATTCAGTCTGAGTTTGGAGTGGAGAGAGCGAACAGCTTGAGACATTCGTGCATCTGCTCCTGCGTAGTCATGTGGGAAACTGGTGGAAAGGCTGAGTTTGGCCTGTCAGCCTACCTGTCCCTCGAGAGGGATCCTTAAAGAGTGCTTAAATAACCAGACTGTATCCGAATTAATTGTGACAAAAGCTGCCGAATTGTGACTATACCTTTGCCTGAAGAAGGCCGAAGATTCGCTCCACGCAATCGGCCTGTCAGGACGTCTGAATCACCACAGAGATCATGGTTTTGCTCAGGAAAGCTGAAATTGCAACTGGACTGTCATCTGAACTGTGGTATTGCTTTTCTTTTTCTATAAGTGTGCTGAATGCTGTTAGTGGGTCACGATTTGGTTCCCCATTGCCTAATTGTGTCACACTTGCTGGGAGCTTCATCCAGCATTTACCGGACTAAATCCAAACTGTTCACCCGACTTGGGCCCTGCCAACTTGGACCAGCCAGCTACTCACGATGCAGAGAAAAACCATCGATGAGAGACCTGCCTGGAGATCAGCCCCCTGCTCAACACCTTGAACAGGAACAATACCTCAGTGATTTGTGTGGGCCCTGCTTCTCCTGGCAAACCAGCAAGTCATCCTAAAGTCTCCATTTCATCCATCCTGTGTCCTGTACTGGGTAGCATGAGTAAACACCAGGGTAGCCCCCTGCAACCAGCTCAATAAAAATGTATCATCTGATTTAGTTGTTTTGTCTAATTATCATGAACTGAGCCTCCTGACTCCGGATTACAAATTGTGTGTGGTTGTGCATGCTTCTTCTTTCCATCACAGGGCCCCAACCAGCTGCAACGCCAGCCTACCCCGGGCAACGAATTAGGTTATCCCCCCCCTTTGTTTCAGCTGGGTACCCAGAGTGTGTGACTGTGAAGTGACTCTAAAGTGCATGCATGATTGCCTGATTGAATCAGTTACAGAACTAATCAGCCAAATTACTCCCCTCTCTTGTTCATTCCCCCTGAATAAATCAGATCTAATTCTTTTTGCATTTAACCTGACTGTGGTTCCAGCACTATACTGTTGTTACCTGCTGTGTCTAACCCTATTTTACAGGGGGTCTCCAGGGTCAGACTGGTGGAACCAGCCCTGGTGGTAAGTGCAAACAGAGTGGGGATTTGTATGCTGATTAGGGTCTATTGTACCTGTGTATGCTGTTCATTGTTTAGGCCACTAGAAGGGAAAGAGGGGGTTACAGTGTCCCGGAGGGCTGTACCCAGGTCAGCTACACTACCACTAACCCTGTCCTCCAGGTGGAGGCACCCGTTTTCAGTACCCAGGCCTCTTAACCTGCAACTAGTCATGCAAGCAGGGATAGTAGCCCTTGGGATAGTGCCACCTAGGGGTTACAGGGGGAAGGGTAACTAGGGAGCACAGTCTGAAGTTGGAAGGGGGAAGGTTTAGGAGGGAGATGAGGAGGCACTACTTCACAGAGAGAGTGGTGGCAGGTTGGAACACACTGCTGGGGGAGTTAATTGCTCAAAGGACAGTGGATGGCTTTAATCAGGGTTGAGATCGAGTCAAGGGCAGGGTTAGTACAGACAAGAACACAAAGGGGTAAAGGACCTGGAAGAGGAGAAAGGAGGGGTTGGGTAGGGTGGGCAACTGTAGTGGCATGAAGCTAAGAGCTGCATAATTGGGCAGACTTGATAGACCTGTGGGCCATTTTCTGCTGGCAATTTCGTGTGTTCGTACTTCAGACATGCTGTGTGATTACAAGTGCGCTAAACGACATAACCTCCTCATCAAGGCCTGTCGTTGCTCACTGGCGCCCATCAACATACTCACACCTGTGAGCTGTATGCTGAAACTGGATGGCTTCAACTCTCAAACCGCCTAAAGTACCTTACCTGCCTTATGGCCAAAAAATCCATCTTGGGCCTCACTCCACCCTGCATTCAAGACCTGATATGCCAGAATACAAGTGTTCAACCCACCCAGAAGATCTAAAAATCAGCCCCTTCAGGTCCCCCGTTGCCAGACTTCCCAGGGCCAGAGATCATTTGCCTATCGTGCCCCTTCCTGGCTAAATGCACTTAGCACCTCTATTACCTCCTCTACCTCATTAGGTGCATTTAAATCTAGCCTATTCTCTCACCTTACCACCCCTAACTCCTGTGACTGCTTTGACTAATTCCTCTCTAGTTAAGTTGTTGCTCTCTTGCCCTCATTACCTGACAAAGGCCCGGTAGATGATTCCTTTCCACTACCTGTGGTTGGCTCCTCCCTCCTTTCTTGTATATGCCCTATTCTTCACATTATCTTCCTGCTCCCACCCCCCATTTGATTGCTTATTGATTTAATGTGTTTCACATTGTAATTACTTGTCCTTGCACTAATGTTTTCTTCTCTTTTTTGATATTTGTTCAGTCTATGTGTATAGTATTCCACAATGTACTTTACTTGTGTCATTCACTGTAACCTTATTGCTTGTACCTAATTTGACGCGGAACCTTTGTAAAAGAGCCTTGGCTCAAAGGTATTAATTCCTAGTACTCAATAAACAAATAAACAAATAACCTACAGCCCTTACTTCGTGCACTTTTTCCCATTTTTTTCCACTCTCAAATGTAGCTGTTTTGAATTTTATGTGTAGTACATTCATCCTCACATTAGTGAGTTCCCTGCGATGTGTTAGCTAGTGTAATTGTACCTGTATTATCTGTACCTCATTCCCACTCTGCCGTTTACCATTTGTAATTGACTAGTGCAATCCAATCTGTTTATGTTCTTATATGTTTTTGTATCACCATGACCTCCTTGTCAATGAACCTGCTCAATGGAGTATTTCCTGTAATAAACTTGAAACTGAATTTCGAGAACCATAGCGGTCTCTTTATCATCTTGCCTTTGCTCACTTGTTTGACACAGAGGTTTTTTGCTATCACCGTGCTCCTTTTTAGCTTTGCCCACTGTTCCTCCACCCCACCCAGGCCATCCCCACCTACAAAGTCATCCTTGAGGCAGTCACCCATCTTTGTAAAATCTGCCCTCCTGAAATCCAGGACCCTTGCCCTTGTGTGGTTTAATTCCATAGCTGTCAGAAGGGTTTTTCAACTACGTTGGCCTTGGTTGAATTTAATGATTTGAAATGTACATCTTTGAACAAAGGTAAGGATACAGCAGCAATATATATTGATTTTTCAAAGGCGTTTGACCTGGTGAACCACTCCATCTTATTCAAGAGGTTGGCAGGTCTGGGTTTCTCTGGGGATCCACTGACCTGGTTTATGTCATATTTAACAGACCGATCCCAGAGTGTACAATTACAGCGTCATCTTTCTAACCCTTGGACTGTTCAAGGAGGAGTTCCACAGGGGTCCATTTTAGGACCCTTGTTCTTGATCTTTAATAATGAATTACCATCAATGATCCAGCACACAGATATAAGGATGTATGCAGATGATACGGTCCTGGTGGCTTCTGGGCATGGTTCAGTGGATCTCCAGAGACAACTACAGGCTGATTTTACCAGGGTACAGGAGTGGTTCACCAGGTCACAACTAAAAATGAATGTAAACAAGACTAAACTAATGTGTTTTGGTACTAATAAACATCAGTCAGTTTCGAGTGTACAAATCTTAACATTAAATCAAATTCCAATAGAACAAGTATCAAATTATTGTTATTTGGGAGTAAACATTGATTTTTCGTTGACTTTTAAGGGGCATATTGAATCTATTATTACTAAAACACATAAAAAATTAGGAGCTTTGAAAAGGACATCTAGATGTCTGAAGTTGCACGATAGGAAATTGATTGCAGAACAGCTCATACTTCCAGTATTAAAGTATGAAGAGTTTATCTATAGGTCTGCAACCAAACAACTTCTAAATAAATTAGATAAAATACACTATAGGGTGGCAAGATATGTCCTACGCTGTAATTTCAGAACTCATCATTGTATTTTGTTAACCAGGCTAAATTGGCTATCCCTTGATTTAGAATATAAGAAAAGTTGGTCAGTTTTCATTTAGAAATATAGGACAATTCATTTAAATTATAATATTGCTAAACTATTGGCAGACAAGGATTCTGCCCTTAGGAAACATTCAGTTAGACCATTGTACCAAAATAGAATTGATCCAGATAGGCAAAAAAATAAGTTTGGGATAGAACACTGGCGTCACAAGCATCAGTATGTTGGAATATACTCTCTCCCTATTAAGCAGCTGAGAAAATTACCAAAAGATTTATTGAGGGGCTAGAGAAGTGTTATGTTTATACATGTGTATGTGTTTGATATTGATTTTGCTGTTTTTCTTTTCTTTTTATATAATGTTGGTAATTGGGGTTGTCGAGTAAGGTGTATAAATGTTAAGGGATAGATCTTTTGTGTATTTATTTTTGTATTTAATTGTCTGTGGTTGTTTTACTATGTGAAACTTAGAGAGTTTGAACAGGACTGTCTTGAAAACTGGATTGTATTATCCAAATGACATGTATTATTCCTGTATAAAAATACATTTTTTACTACTACTTATATTGAAGCATACCATGTGGTGATCACTGGTCCCCTAGTGGCCTTCCACCTTGATGCCTGCAACACTGTTCCTGTTACTGAGTACCAGGTCCAGCATTGCCCATCACAAGTGGTTTCATTGACTAGTACCCTGAGGAATGCCTCCTGCAGAAAGTCCAGGATGTTCCTGCTTCTAGGTGAAGCCACTGCTGGGAAGCTCCAATCTGCATCTGGCAGGCTGAAGCCCCCACTAGCAGCACCTCCTCATTTCTTCTATCTTGCCAGTGGCTTCCACCAATACCTTGTCTAATCCTGTGCTGGAGGTCTGCAGACCACTTCAGTGCAAATAGTGGCTCCATTCCCCCTCTCCAAGGTGACCAACAGTACCTCTGCCTTCCCTATAGTTTCTGTATCTCCATTGCTTTTATGCTTTCCCTCACATAAAGCACCACATCCTCTCCTTTCCTTCCCACCTGGTGCTTCCTGGACAGAGTATAGCCAGGTGGCCATGTCCCAGTCATGGTTTTCAGTGCAGCATGACTCGGTAATGGCCACACTACCATAACGGCTTCTAGGTCTGGAATCTTATTTCTGAGACTTCTAGTGTTCACATGCATGGCCTTCCAGATTCTCTTTCTACTCTGTTGTTCCCCTTTTTCCCTTTTGCCCCTCCCTCCTTTCCCACTTTCTTTTTAATGCCCCCGTTCTCTTCACCTTTTGTCTCTACCACTCTGCTTCCTTTATTAATTTGCACCCTGGGGGATTCCTCTCCCACTGGGTTCCCCTTACTCTCTACTTCAGCCTGTGTGTGTATGTTGGGAGGGGAGCTGTTTCTGCCTCCACAACCTCCCGCCACTCCCCTCGGCTAGTTTAACTGTTAATCCAGGTACATTTAAAGCACACTGAGTATCAGTGTTCCCTCTTGGATGGATGCAGGCATATTCAAGATCCATATTCATACGATCATGTTCTTGTTAAAGATTCAGGATAAATTAAATTATAAAGCAAAACAGGCCCTGCAATTACTGCAACAGTCCTATTATGAAGGGGGCTTGTGAGCACCCAAAATCCTGGCATTCCAACTGCGACAGAAAATTAAGACATGTACAATTATGAAGCTACAACACCCAACCTCTGGATGATTGGTTACTAAAGGAATAATGCACGACAGGGTGTGTGTCGTGCTGGGATAACGCCATGCCTGGGGGGTTGGCATCCAATGCCCCAGGTGTGGCATTATCCCATCACGACACACACCCTGGAGTGCATTATTCCTATTATACAATGGCTTGTTGTTATATATAAAATAAAACAATAATTTTAAAGAATGTTTTTATTAGTGTGGAAAAATATTTTTGTTTTTTAAGAGGAGATGCAAAAAAAGAGAATGAGCTCCTCATCCAAATGCTCATCCATATTGGTTCACAGTGCTGAGACTAGACCTGTGACGTTATGTTGGGATAACGCCATGGGTCTTGCCCCAAACTGACCAATCACAGTCCAAGATTCTTTATTGCCATTGCATAATTAAGCAATAAGGCATGACAGGGTGTGGTATATCATGGGATATCATCACGCCTCAGGTGGGTGAGCACAAGGCTGCAGTCCGAGTGCATCCAACCACCCAAGAAGTGACAATATCCCATAATATACCACACCCTGGAGTGAATTATTGCTATTATGAACTGAGTTTCAAGTTTTATAAATAAAAAAAATAAAAGAAACAGGTTTTAAAACATTTTATGAATGAGTTTTTGGGTGGTGTAGGAGTACATTTTGAAAAAATAGTTCTCAGGCAGTAGAGAGCTAGGAGGCTGGTGGTGCTGGAACTTTTTTGAAGCCGTGATAATGTCGCCTGATATCATCACGGCTTCCAAGAGCTCTGGGCTAATCAGATTCCTCTATTTATGATCCTCAGTTCATAATGACTTCAACAACACTAGGGGCTCAGAAGGACTATTATCAGTCCTTATACACTCAAACAAGTACTCCATCCATCAAGGAGATAAATTCCCTTCTAACAGCACTACCCTTCCAGCTTTAACAGAGGAACAACTGGCAGGCTTGATTGCTCCCATCACCCTCCAGGAATTGATTACAGGTGGGAAGGTGCTGAAAAATGGTAAAAGTCTGGGACTAGATGGCTATGGTGCTGAATTTTATAAAGTTACATTAGAGTTCCTACACAATATTCTACTTCAGGTGTTCCAATATACCTATACTGCTGCTCGATGTCCAGTCTCCTGGAGATATGCGACTATGCAAACAAGGTAAAGAGGCTTGCACATGGAGTGGGGTGCAAGGGATTGCAGCAAATCATAGAAAAACAAAGAAAAATCCTGCACTCTCCAACCCAGGCAATAAAGTCATTCCCACCATGTGCACAATCACTCCTTTGAAAAAGAAACTGTGAAAGTTCCAAAATGCATCAGGAGTGATTGTGCACCTTTAGACCTAATAAAATCAAGCACTTTGGACATTCCAGATGGTGACAATAATCTTATTGCCTGGGTTGGAGAGTGCAGGATTTTTCTTTGTTTTTCTGAGGTATGTGACTATCTCCACAATTTTAAAACCACAAAAAGATCCCCTCTCCTGTAATTTGTATCACCCAATTTTGGTATTAAACATGGCCTATAAATAGTTCACTAGCATTTTAGCTCACAGATTAGATTATATACTCCCCACCATTGTAAACCCGGATCAATTGGGCTTCATCAGAAGCTGGCAAACAGCTGATAATATTAAAAGACTATATAAATAATAGAAATGGCTCTCCAGTGCAAAATCCCTACCCTTATTCTTAGTCTAGAGTCTTAAAAAGCACTTGCCAGAGTCTTGTTGCTATTTTTACACCAGACTCTGACACAATTTCAGTTCCTAGCAAAATTTCTAGACATTATTCAGTGCCTTTACAATTCCCCTAGAGCAATGGTCAAGCAAATGGTTGGACAGCATTCCACTACAAGAGGTACAAGGCAAGGCTGCCTGCTCTCCCCGTGCTTCTTTACTTTATATGTGGAACCATTGGCTCAATTCTGCGACAGGCACAGGATGTAAAAGGAATGGAGGTTCATGCCTGTTCTCATGAAGCAGCATATCATGCAGGTGATTTACTCATGTACACCATACGCCCTGATCATTCCTTACAATATCTATCCCAATTCCTTCAGCAGCTGGAACATCTGGTGGGTTATAAAATGAACATAGATAAGACTGAGGTACTACTGATAAATTATACCCCATGGCGTGAGATACAACAAAAATATCCTTTCCGCTATAATCGACCATTCATTAAATATCTGGGGGTTTGTATAGGTTCAGATCCCCATGCACTTTTGTTTTTGAACTATTTACCTTTACATCAAGTGAGAGAATCTCCAGAATGGGTCAGCTTTGCCGCTAGACTTCAGTAATAGAATTCACACAATCCGTGTGAACATACTGCCTTAGTATCTGTATCTATTTCAGACTCTGCTGCTTTTCCCATGGCCCGGGGACTTCCAGAATCAGAATAAATGGATCTCCAAATTTCTTTGGGGAGGGAGGCGTATAGCCTATTGTAAACTGCAGCTCCTTAAGGTGGGGTTAGCCATTCCAAACTTAGTACTATATGCACAGGCTGCAATGATTAAGCATATGCTGTCCTGCTATCTGTTGAAGCACAACCTTGCTGGATAATCATTGTGCCCAGATCCATGGTTCAGGACCTTGAAAAGCTGGTATTCATAGAACATAGAATCTGTGAGGGGATAAGGGCCACTAGGCCCGCCCAGTGTGCCCGTATTTTTTCTACCTCCATTTCTGCTGTAGATCCTACTTGATCTATGGTGCTGTCTCTCCACCCCCCCCCCACACACACACCTTATCCCTATGATTCCCCTTTTCCCTGTCCCAGGCACTTTTTAACCCCACCACTGTTTTTGCACCCACTACCTCTTCTGCAAGTCTGTTCAGGAGTCCACTACCTTTTCTGGGAAGCGGTACTTCCTCACATCTCTCCTGAATCTACCTCTTACAGCTTCATAGCATGCTCCCTTGTTCTAGATCACCTTTTTCTCTGAAAAATATTCCCCTCCTGTGCCTTAGTAACCTCCATGAGGTATTTAATTGTGTCTATCATATCCACCCTCCTCTTCTCCAAGGTGTAAACCTTGAGCTAATTTAGCCTCTTCTCATAGGGCTTTTGATGCAGACCCAGCACCATTTTGGTAGCCCTCTTCTGGACTGCTTCCACTCTGTCCTTCCTGAGATGTGGTCTCCAGAACTGAACACAGTACTCAAGGTGGGATCTTACTAGTGATCTATATAAGGGCAACACCACCTCCCTCTTTCTGCTTGTGATACCTCTCCCTATGCACCTCAGCATCCCACTAGTCCTCCCAACTGCTTTGTCACACTGCCTGGCCACCTTTAGGTTACCTGATATGAGTACACCCAGGTCACTCCCCTTCATGGTTGTTGTCAGTATCACTCCACCCATTCAGGGTTATTCGGTTATTATTCAGTTCTGTGGATCAAATGGAAGGCTGCTCATTACTCCTTAGCCTCACATGGACAGTCCTTAAGGAATGGTGTCATTTGCCTACCCAGAAAAAAATATGTATATAATGTGTATTGGCTCCATGTTCCAGCCTATAATTCTAATTTTTCTACCAGTTAGATTAGATCATACATTTCAGAAATTGGCCCCTAAGGGCTTAGCTCATGTTTTTAATTTTTATAAGGAAGACCAGCTCTAGGTCTTGTATACAGCTTAGAAAGGAGTTTGATTTGGATCAGCAGGGCCATTATAAGTGTAAGACATTTTCTTAATACGCACCAGGGATTGCAGGCAGATAATGTCGAATTAACCCTCTTGGTGCATTTTATTGCCCCATACTGAGCAGGATCTGGCCAGATCATTTAATTTCTCAATGCTATTGAACTTTACAAAAACTCCTTGACATGGATGTATTGCAAACACAGACAAACTGGGAGGCCAGATTGCCAATCTGCCTTGAATCATAGAATTGTGCATTAATATGGTTTGGGCAACACAAGATAACAAGCTAATTAAAGTGGAAAAATATAGTTGGAAGACAGTGATTAGATATTTTTGAACACTTCAAATTATGGCCAAATTCTCTTCTACCCATGAGGTGTAGCTCTTTACATAAGGGAAGGAATAAAAGCAACAGAACAAAAGGGTAAACAGGGAGGAGAAGAAGCACTGTGGGTAAATTTGGAGACAGGCAATGGCACCCCAATCCGCGCAGGGGTTGTATACAGACCCCCTTCTCAGGGGGAGGAAATGGACAAGGAAATGATAGAAAGTATACTTAGAATGGCAGAAAAAGGGGAGATATTGCTGATGGGTGATCTGAATATGCCAGATGTTAACTGGAGTGCAGTTGCAGCAGCCACTTCGAAGAGTGGGGTTATTCTAGATGCCCTACAGGGGGCATGCCTTAGACAATTAGTATTGGAGCCCACTCGAGAGGGAGCAATCTTAGACCTGGTTCTCTCAAATGGAGATGGAGAGAGGATCACAGATGTAGAAGTGGGTAGCCATCTGGGAACTAGCGACCATCGAACAGTATGGTTCACAATAAACACAGCAATAGAGTCAAGCCATACAAAGGCAAAAGTATTGGACTTTAGGAGGGCTGACTTTGCCAAAATGGGTGAGTGCCTAAGGAATGCACTAGCAAATGGGCAGGAAGGAGGGGTGGAAGAACAATGGGGAATAATAAAAACTGCCATCACAGAGGTAACAAGCCTTTGTGTGAAGCAAATAAACAAAACAAAATGATGTAAGAAACCACTATGGTTCTCAAAGGAAGTGGCAGTGAAGGTTCAAGAGAAAAAGAAAGCATTTAGGAAGTACAAGGAATCGCAGAAGGAGCAGGACAGTGAACTGTATCAGTTAAAGCAAAAGGAGGCTGGGAAGGCAGTCAGAACAGCAAAGGCCCAAACCGAGGAAAAGATAGCCAACTCAGTTAAGAAGGGGGACAAAACCTTTTATAGGTACATCAGGGAGCCAAGGAAGACCAAGGGATAGTGAGGCTTAATAAAGGGAGGGAGGGTGGGCAGAGGGAGACTGTGAAAGGCAGAGATACTAAACAAATATTTTGCTCAGTATTTACAAATGAAGAGGAAGGTACCTAAAACAAACAGTAGAAACACTCTGGATACAGAAGTTGATATCAGCCCATTTACAGAAGAAAGGGTTCTGAAAGAACTCTTAAAACTGAAGGTGGACAAAGCAATGGGGCCTGATGGGATTCATCCCAGAATTCTAAAAGAACTAAGGGTAGAACTAGTGACACCACTGACTACCCTTTTTAACAAATCATGGGAGGATGGGGTGGTACCTGAGGACTGGAGGAGGGCAGATGTGATTTCCCTTCACAAAAGTGGGAGCAAGGCAGAAGCAGGAAACTACAGACCTGTTAGTTTAACCTCAGTGATAGGGAAAATGATGGAATCACTTTTGAAGGAAAGAATTGTCGAGTATCTAGAGGCCAGAGGGCACAGGACCCTAGGCAGCATGGATTCACAGTGGGAAGGTCATGCCAGGCGAATCTGATAGATTTCTTTGACTGGGTGACCAAAGTAGTAGATCAGGGAGGGCTGTGGACATGGCCTACCTAGACTTTAGCAAGGCATTTGACACAGTCCCACGAAAAGATTAATATACATGTTAGCCAGCCTGGGAGTGGGTCCCAAGATGACAGCCTGGAAATAATTGGCTGGAGAATAGGACAGAGAGTAATAGTAAATGGAGTCCACTCAGAAGAAAGGAGGGTTACTAGTGGGGCACGTAGGGTTCAGTATAGACTGGTCCTCTTCAATGTCTTTATGCTACATTGCAGAGGGACTGGTAGGAAAAGTATGTCTCTTTGCAGATGACACAAAGATCTGCAACAGAGTTGATGCACAGGGTGGGGTGGAAAGGATGAGAAGGGACTTGGCAAGGTTAGAGGAATGGTCAAATGTATGGCAGCTTGATTCAATGCTAAGAAGTGTAAGGTAATGCACCTGGGAAACAAAACCCAGGGAAGAGTACACAATGGGTGGTGAGATACTAACAACAACAAAAATGGAAAGGGATCTGGGGTAATCATATCAAATGACCTAAAGGTGGGCAAGCAATGTGAGAGGGCAGCAAGGAGGGCTGGGGGATGCTGGGATGCATAGGAGAGGCATCACCAGTAGAAAACAGGAAGTTATTATCCCTCTGTACAGACAGCTGGTGAGACCCCATCTGGAGTACTGTGTGCAGTTCTGGAGACCCAATCTCCACAAAAACATAGACAGGATGGAAGCTGTCCAGAGGAGGGCACTAAATGGTGCAGGGTCTGCACTGGAAGACATATAAAGAGAGATGAAAGGAGCTTAATATGTACAGGTATAGCCTCGAGGAAAGGAGGGAGAGGGGGGACATGATAGAAATGTTCAAGTACCTCAAGGGAATCAACAAAGTCCAAGAGGGTAGCATCTTTCAAAAAAAGAGGTGTGCAAGAACAAGAGGGCACAATTTGAAGATAGAGGGGGCGTGGCTCAGAGGTAATTTAAGGAAGTATTTTTTCACAGAGAGGGTTGTGGATGCATGGAACGGCCTTCCGGAGGAGGTTGTGGAGTCAAAATCAGTGGTGGAATTCAAGCATGCATGGGACAGTCATAAGGCCATTCTAGGGGGTTGGGGTCGGAAGAAGTAGGCTGCTGGTTAACTAGGATCTGCAGCTTATCCAGTAGGTAGGGAAATGGGCAGACTGGGTGGGCCAAGCGGCCCTTATCTACCGTCAAATTCTATGTTTCTATGTTTCTATGACTCCTCCTGCTGGTGAGGCTGTAGATGCAAGGTCTCCACACACACTCATGTAATTTAGACATACCCATCTCTCTGGCCATTTTGGATGGGGGTGGAGTGTGAAATTCAAACCATGATATTGGATTATGTTACCCTCACCCCACTGGCTGCCCTCCTCCTCCTATATCTAGCCCATATTAGGAAAAAGATACAGTACATTTATACCTTCTAGTCATTTTTTTTAACAGCAGCCAATGAGGCAATAACCAATTTCTGACTTAAACCAGAACCTCTTACAATAACTCAGTGGCAATATATCATTTCCAATATCTACAGGATGGAAATGATGACATCATATCTTTAGAAAACAGAGGATGTGATTCAGAATAAATGGAACCCATGGCTACTTTTATACTATTATTTATACATCACATGAATCTATTGAAGTGATATAAAAAAGGCTTCAGTTAGCCTTTGATAAATTACAGATTTTCTTAAGAGACAGTAGGCTGGTTCTGAATGTGAAGAAAACACAGGCCATATTGTTACATCGCAAAAAGTGACACATTGGAAGGCATGGCCCTGGGATTGATTGTCCTTGGGGGAGCCCCAATCCAACAGACACATATGTACAGGTACCTGGGTCTCTGGATTGACAGTTTATTGTGTTGGGATATACACATTGGCAACTTGGCCAGGAAAGTGAATAAAAGAATAGGGGCTCTTTATAGGGTTAGATCGGCAATGAGTATGGATGTAAGAAAAAGTAATGATCATCCCTATGTTTGATTATGGGGATATATTTTATTCTTGTGGGAGAAAACAGGACCTAAGAAGTTAGAAGCAAGTTATAACAGCTTGGCTAGATTTATTCTAGGGCCCTAGATTAACCCACAGGGCTAGCTTTATGATCGCTTAGGGTGGTATCGCTGTATGAGCGTAACCATGAATATCTGCTAGCATTTGTCTATAAAGGATTGAAGGGCAATACCCAGGGTATGTTGTAGATAAACTGATCTATAGAAGTAAATTGGCTTCTCTAAGAAATTGCCGAATGCCAAGCCTGGAGTTGCCTAGTTGTAACATGGACATTGGATGACAATCTATATACTACAGAGGGTGTTGGGTTGGAATGCAATTCCTGTGACATTGTTTTGGATAATGTAAAGAATCATTGGCCCCTTATACAACATTGGCATCAGTTTAGTTCACATCAAAAAAGGCAATGTTGTATAGATATATAAAGGATACCTGCAGAATATAGTGTAGGGTAATTATTAGTAAGAGTGAATAGTACCTTAGGGATTTATTTATTTGTAATAGTTTGGCATTAACTAAAATTGTGTATGATGGTATTGATGCTGCGTGAGAACTTGAATCTGTAATATGTTTTTCTTTTTTATTGTTTCTTTGTTATTCTTTTTGGTTATACTTTATTGTTAGTTATATTGTATGTGATTGTAATTTTTTTTTATATTGTATCTTTTTGAATACTGTATGGGATCTTGTTGAAAATGACATTTGCTCAATCAAGCTTATCCCTTATTCATATGAATTTTTGATGAATAAAAACATTTTACTACTACTACTTCATATTACTTTAATTAGATCTGACATTATTCCTTGATCAATGTAGACCATTGAGAAGCAGGTGGGTAGATACAGCAGTATTTCTCTGGGACACGTATCTAAGGTGAGAGACTTCAAGTACTTCAGGCAAACTTTTATATACACAGGATTATTAACTTGTGAAGCTTGACTTTGAGAACCTATACATTTATTTTACTTTGCCATTGTTAAAAACCTCTCTTGACCACTATGTCATATTAATGTACTGTATATGTTGGATGGTGTATGAACTTTTTTAAATAAAATTTAAGTTTAAAAAAAAAAGGATAATTTCCCTTAGCCAGGCAAACCTGTTCAGTGCCACTGCATAAGCCAGGACTCTTGATGTGGTCATTGGTATTTGCAGCGATGTGGAACTGGTATTCTGTGCCATACAGGGCTGACTTTGCCATTCCTGCCAAATCCTGTGCCATTTCACCATCTACTGCACTTCATCATTCAGAGTCAGTACTGCATTCCATATGCTTTCTGATAAGCTGTGTAGTCCAAATAAGATTAAGTGTTAGCAGCAAAGAAACTGTCATGTGCACTTTTTTGGCCATGATATCCAGTTTTCTGGAATCCTTTTCTGGCAGTGGTGCAGAGAAAGGTACCTTGGCCTTCTATTAGAACTGAGCAAAATCTGTGAATTCTGAATTGCAGAAATTTGCAAACATTTTGTAAATTTCATAACATATTCTGAAATTAGCAGGCATTTTGCAAAATACTCATAACAATTTCTGAAATTCCAACTTTTGCAAAATCAGAATCTTCCGAATGAATCTGGCAAATTTCTGCCCCATTCTGCAGACTTTGCTTGCTGAATTGTGGAACTAAACACATGAACTGCGGAACGACAGTTCCGAGGAATTCCATTTTGCAGTTTAATACATTAATTTGCAATACAAGTACTTATTCTGCAGTTCAGTGATCAGATCTTGGAATGTATTTCTGCAGTTTAAGGGAGAACAGCTTTGAGTATAGTGGTATTATGTACTGATCGTAAATACCTTGCCTGGTTGTTGCTCCCAAAGAGCTTTAGTGCACGCTTTCCTTTTTTTTTTATTTACAGATTTTAGGACTGCAGACAGAACATGCTGGCAACTGTCATGCTGATTCTATGCAATACAATCAGTGACATGCATCTTGTCCCAAATGCGGAGTGTTTTGCTCAGACAATGTGATTTTAAACTTTTTTTGTTATTTAAGTGAAAGTCTTGTTCATGATTTAAATGCTAGAAACTGGATTCTCCGATTTTTAAATTAACTGCTCACAAAGGAAGTACGCACATGTAAACTGCCATCTTTTGTTGGAGCTGTAATGAGCACAGGCAGTTCTGAACATTAAACCATTAATATTAAATCTGAAGTGTGTGCTTCAGTGTGAGAGGATTTGGCCAGAGGGTGGGGTGGGGCGTAAGGCTTACAAATCATGTAATGCAATACAGTGTGTGCAACTCTACGGTAAACATGATGCAACAGCCCATTTTGTATTGGTATAAGTGGCTCAGTAACAGAGTATTGTTTTTCTCAGTAATTGCTAGACGTCCGTAGAAAATCATCTTCATTTTTTTTGTTATTGGCTTACTGAGAAAACATCACATGATTACATTATAATGGACATTCTGAGATAGCTCAGATTAGTGATCTGCACTCATAGTTATTGTAGGCATGGAAACTTTCACTTCTTTGTCAACGGCTGTCAAAACTGTGGGTAGTCAGAGTAAGTTGTAGATATTAACTATAGCAATAGAAAATAGGCTGTTGCATCATTTTTATCTCAGTTATGGCTTTGAGCATGTTACCTCAAGTCCATACTATCCTACTGTATCTTCAAGCAAATGGGGCAGCAGAAAAAGCGGTTCAGACTGCCAAGAGAATTCTAAAACAGGACAACCCATTCCTGGCACTGTTAAGTTACAGTGCAACACTTATCAAGCTACAGGTAATAGTCCAGTTCAGTTGTTAATGAGATGCCAGACTGTGCTATTCCTTCACTTCCCAGTATTCAGATGCCTCTTGGCCTAACTCTGAAGTTAAGTAGGAAATTTAATGACAGAAGACACTCTTCTAGTTTCTTGCCTGACCTAAATACCAGAGACATTGTCAGAGACAAATTAGATGGACCAATCCAGTGGACTGATCCAGTAGTAATAAAGACAAGCGTTTGTCAATGTTGAATGTTGTCTTGCTGGTATTGGCACTGGTAATGTAGGAGTTAGAGAGATGCATAATAGGAATGGCAGTGAAGTAGTGAACTGGTGCTAACCCCACCCCCACTCTGCAGAGACTGACTGGTGTGCCTTTGGGCTGTCGGCCATAACGCTCATGCCATTTCACCTCACCCTACCCTGCAGACACCGAAAGGTATCGCACCCTGCAGACAAATGTTGCAGTGTGCCTTGGGGCTTTTGGGCCTTACGCTCACCCCATTTCATAAGGAAATACGCTGAGATGGGTGCAGTATAGGAGAATGGGGTGAGCTTTGGGACCAAAGAGTCCAAGACACATCTTGATGCCTGTGAGTGGCTGCAGGGTGGGGGTTGGGGCAGAATGGTGTGAGCATTACAGCCAGCAATCCCAAGTCACACCCCTGACACCTGTCAGTCTCTAAAGGGTGGGGCATTATGGTTGAAAACCCTAATGCCCTGGGCATTTGTTGGTATTTTCACTCCAAATGTTCAACATGGTCTTTTAGTGACCCCACCTCACGAACAGTGGCAGTATTAGTTCATTATCCAACAGCGACTGTGCCATTTGGCGTCACAGGTGCGAAAACACATTTCAAGCAGGATGTGAAAAATGACAGCTGTACTGTTCATGAAGAGGTGTAAAAATGGCAATGTTGAAAATCTGGAATGAAAATATGAAAAACTGGTGAAGTCACAAGCATGCGTAGAAACTGCACAACGCATGCCCATAACACAATTATTTTGGGATTTTTGCCATAATGCAATTATTTGGGGATTTTTGCCATAATGCAATTATTTTAGGATTTTTTTAACCAAATTTTCAACATAGGCATTTTGGGACCTCCGCTCTTGAACAGTGTCACTGTGATTTTGTTAATCTGTCCCAAACGTTGATTTTCCACAGCGACCGCGCCATTGTGCGTCACATGTGCTAAAACACATTTTGGGCAGGATGTGAAAAATGACAGCTATACTGTTCATAAGGAGGTGAGAAAAAATGGCAATGCTGAAAATTTGGAGTGAAAATATTAGAAACTACCGAAGTTATGAGCTTGCATGGAAACTGTGCAACACACGCGCATAACAGTCATTTTTGGGAATTTGTTCACCAAATTTGCAACATAGGCTTTTTGGGATGCCACCTCATGAATAGTGGCACTATTGTTTTGTTACTCAGTCCCAAAAGGTGATTCTGCGCAGTGACTGCGAAACGACCTTTTGGGAATGAATAATGAAATGACAGTGCATGTGTTCATGAGGTGGAGTCCCAAGAACCCCATGTTGAAAATTTGGAGCCAAAATTCAAAAAAATGGCTGAGATAGCCACCTAAGTTGAAACACCCCCACTGATGCCATTATACAGTTTACCGTGATTTTCTTCAGTTCGCGTGTGGAAAAGTGTCTGACACTCCCTAACTAAATCTTGCTGTTGAACCCTATTTTGTCTTCTTTTTCTTCCCCCTTTATGAACTTCTGTTGTGCAACAGTACCTCTTGGCTTTTCTTCTCTATGTATGTTATTTCCTTTATCCTAGGTAGGCCACCTAGGATAATACTGCACTGTCCACTAATATATGTTCACTTTCTTCTGCATTATTCTGCTCTAAAATCTCAATTTCAGGTCATACAGTTCCCCCCCCCCCATTTGTACTCCAAGTAAAGATGAAGTTAAAAATAAATATGTACTGTACAGTAAAGAAAAACATATGTCATTAATGTTTCTGCATTAATAAAACAGAAGGAAATATAAAGCAGAGGTCCTATTAGAACAGGATCCAGAGAAGTACATATTAATAGGTATATTGCCTAGGGTAATGTAACCTGCCATATGAAATAAAGAAACAAGTCCTGAGAAGAGTGGCTGTGCTTACTCAGGGGCAGGCGCGATGCACTTTTGGAGTCGCCTGAATAACTCCTTATATGTTATAAAAAGAAAGTGTTGCCCGAGTCCAGAAATGGCAAATAGGTCCCTTTTGCCTCTTGGTACCTACACCTTCTGTACACCGAGGGACAATAAGCAGACTAGCACTGCATTTCAGGTGTCCTAACGAAAGGAAGCAAGGCACAAATAAGAGGAGAGGCCGTGCAGCATTTGGAAATGTCAGCCGCCTGCCTGAAAGAGAAAGTAGTTTACTTTACTTGTTTGGTGCACGAATCGCACTGCAGGCGAATTATGCAGGTCTGTGCAACAGACTGTGATTTAGACACCAAGGCTGCTACCCATAGTAAGTAGTAGCAAGCCTCTCAAAGAGAAAATGATTTTGGGTTGGGGCAAGGAGCCGGCTGAGAATAAATAAATGTACAGTTTCAGCCCGATACTGCATGCACCTCTATAATGATGTATTTGCATGAGGCTCCTTTATCCCTCCAATAAATGCATGCAAGAAGAAGTAAAGTAGAAATAAACACTTGCAAGCTAAATTGAAGCCCAGAGGTTTTGTAGAAACGAGGTAGAATGCCCAAATTGTATATAAGGCAGCCCTTGGTATTCTGTGCAGCCTGTAGTACTTCAGCAATTGTTTTTTTGAGACAGAAAGGTTGCTTTTAAAAAGAATTCAGATTTGCCAAAAAGGAGAAATCCTTACCCGATTTTTACGGAAAGAAAACAGTGCTGCTTCTCCTGTGCAGGTTTTAGAGTGAAAGGGTGTTCCTAAGGGTTGATCGCCCTCTACTGTCCCCTTTTTATATGACAGTTTGGTTGCTCACTGTCAATCTTCTGGTAACTAAGGTAGCTACCTCGAGGTTGCTAGGCAATTAATTACCTAGTTAAGAAATAACCTTAAATATAACAGCTACATTATAGTATAGTGTGTATTAAGTAACTGTATTGGAAAAGGTCGGAGGTATTAAAGAAGTGAGGACACTTGTTATTGTCCAAACCTTTTCCAAAAGATAGGAAACTTATATTTTCCATTAAGGGTCTGAGTCAGGTGACTATGACCCAGGGATATAAATATCCCCCTCTTCTGGACATTAGGTAGTTGAGCCTGGAGAGTGATATGGAGAAGTCAACTGGCAGAGTCTAGGTTGCCACCTATCCGGTTTTGACCAGATAATCCGTTTTTAGGGTCCTTATCCGGTCATCCAGTTTTGGTTAAATGCAGTCTGGTTTTGGGCCATTTTGAGTGCTCATATACTCTAAAACTAATGTATCAAATCATTCACTGTTTTGGCTACATTGCATGTCCAGGTTACAAAGAAGTTCTGATGTCACGGTCATTCAGACCTGCCTTTGTTTGTAAAACCAAACTGTCTGGGAGGTGTAAAGTATGGCCATTAAGATCATTAGCAGTAAATTAACCTAATCTTTTCCACTCTGAATTTTAAGATTGGTCTTTCACTGCTATGACAGGAAACAGCTTTTACACCTTTATATGCTCTCATGTGTTTCTTTTTGTTTGTCCTTTATTCTGGTATGTTTTAGACCCATTTTTGTTAAATTAATAATCTAAGTTTTATTGCCTGTATCATCACATTTGCTCTAATTTTTTTGTATTACCTGAACATTCCATGATATTAGCTACACTTTTACAGGACATTTAGATAAACAGCATGAAATGGTGTATCTAAAATTGTGGAATGTCTTACAAATATGAAAAGAAACAGCAGTAGCTGCTGAGGTAAAGTGGAACACGGTGCAGTATTAAGGGTACCACAAACATTGATAATTAAGTTATCAAAAACTGGTCAAAGCATCAGAATACATGAATGACATGGAAAGGAAAATGTGAGAGTGTTTAACAGAGGGCTGAGCAATAAGCTGTGGATGAGCTTGACACATACAGCAGACCTTAGTTTGATTCCCACAGCCTCCACTTATAGACTGTGTGACCCTGAGCAAGTCATTTAACCTTCCTGTGCTCCTGGGTCACTCCTATAAAATGGACAATATGGCCTATGGGAGTTAACCTGGTTGCCAAAGAATAAAAATAAATAACTGAATAAATAAATAAAATAAATAACAGTATAAAAATGATTTCCTATCACTGGTAATGTCTATTCCAACATTACAAATGCCTTTGGAGGAGGAGCGATATACTGCCAGTCATAAAAAGGTGTGGAGCCAGAGGTGGAGTTTGGGGTGTGTTTAGCATCTGGTTTTACCTCATCCAAAGGTGGTGAACCTAACTGTGAGAGTAAACACAGAGGTATAAGATTGTAGCAATTCTACAATCTAGAAACTGTATTGAAAAGAAAGTCTATTGCAAGAAACCACTGAAGGGACAAGTGGTCGTTGATATTGCTTATTATTTTACCTGACTTTAAGGTTATTTTTGGTTTTCTGATTTTCTTGGTTTATTTTCTTTTTTGTATATAAGTTCTTGTTTAATGAAAGTTATATTTAGTGTGTATTTTAAATCTGAAAACATTGCCCTGTCTGCTTTATTTCCCACCCTCTGTGACATTGCGGTTGGCTTTTGAAGAGTTCAGACGTCTCGCCTCCATCAAGATCACTGCACCTGACCTTCAGAGGTAAGTATGGGGTTAGGGGGGTGCAGGGAGATGGGGTGCACAGAGGGTGGGTGCAGGTTGGGGGAGGAGGGGCGTCCTGATGATGAGGGACCATTTTCTTGTTTATAGGGACCAAAAAAAAAGGGGGGAATTTTTTTTTTTTTTACACAGGTTTTACTAACACATACATTTGGGCACATTACAGTGGGCTCCCAGTGTGCCACATGTTTTTTTTTTTTTTTTGCAGGGGAGGACTGAAGCCAACAGGGACTGGGCACCCCCATCAGCAAAGAAAGCGTGTGTGTGTGTGTGGGGGCTGAAGATGATGGGGACTGTGCGCCCCTGTCAACAAACAAATTAAACTGGGGAGAGGGGCATTATGCTGATGGGATTAGACACCCCATCGTCAAACAAATTAAACTGGGGCATGAAATCTACGGGATTCGGCACCTCCGTGGGCAAACAAATTAAACTGGGGGGATATGAAATCTACTGGGATTCGCACCCCGCCAGCAAACAAATTAAACTGGGGGATGTGAACTCTACTGGGATTTGGCAACCCCGTCAGCAAACAAATTAAACTGGGGGGGGCATTATGCTGATGGGGACTGGGCTCCCCTGTGGGCAAACAAATTGAACTGGGAGGGTGTCATGGATTCGTGGGAAATGATGGACAAAAACAACAGGATGCAGTTTGAAAAGTAAGGCAAAAGCCCAGCAGTTGATTTATTGCAGCAGAATGTCAAATAAAAGGAAAACAAACTGGTTTCGACAAAATAATAAACATCAATATAGCAGAAGAAAAAGAAACATCCCTCTAGTAAAAGCTAGAGGATGGTAGGCCAGCAGATCTCTGACTCCACCACATACAGTAGCTGATTTACTGAGTCAAGAGCACTTCTTTTATACTAGTAGGGGTCAGGTGACTGCCTGAAGCCCCACCCATAATTATTCAGAACATTTATTATGTTTTGTACATCTTTTTAATACATGAAACTATGAGAGTGCTTTATTTTTGCAAACAACATTAATAATAGTCAAAGATATAAAAATACAGATATCAAGGTGTTTACTGTCTAGCTGTAGCTGTAGGCTCCTCCTCTTGAGCTGGCCAGTATAACTACAGGAGAGAAAGGGCCGGCTGATGCTTAGAAGCACTGGAGAGTTCAAGAAGGAGAGTCCTCAGCTCAGGTAAGCAGCAACAGCCTTGGTTCCCCTGAAAAATTTAATGTATTCATTTCACACATGGCAAGGAAACAAATGAAACAAAACAAACAGTATTGCTTTAAGATATCCTAGCAGCCTCATGTATTTTGTGTTAATTGTATTTGTTTCTCAAACAACCTCCATTGTGTGTTTTGAGAATAAAATATACAGGTAATGCTGAAAATAACAGTAAAAGTATAGTACTAAACAGTGCATCCCTGTAACGTTCTGTTATTGTGTTTATAGACACAGGATTCCCTGTCTGTTTTCCCTTACTAGAGCCTGAGGCCTACTTTCCAAGTAACAGCAGCACAGAAACTTGCCTAAAGGAAATTAATATTCAAAAAGAAAAATCCCCAGGTTTTAACTGTGGCTAAAGGCAATGCTGCTATTTTAAGGGCTATTGCAATGTTGCATGCTACATTTTACAGCCTCAGCTTTTTCCTGCATCGCTAGTATGTTTTTATAATTTCTACTGCTCATACCTGAACAGACTCTGGATTACAAGCTGGCTTAGTGGGAGGCTGCAACGGGTGGTGTGAGAGGGGAGCTCATAGCTCCAAGGCCAGTGATGAGTGGGGTGCCACAGGGCTCTATGCTGGGGCCAGTATTATTTGGGCTCTTCATATCAGACATTGCACACGGGGTGGTGAGCAAGGTAAGTCTGTTCACTGATGTCACCAAAATCAGAGCAGTGGTGGATGGAGAGGAGGGATGGAAGCAGCTGCAGGGGGACCTAAGCAAGCTAAAGGAGTTGTCAGAGAGGTGGCAGCTGGGGTTCAATGCAAAGAAGTGTAAGATTACACACTTTGAGGTGAAGAACCCAAGGAGAGATTACTGGGGGTTAGCTGGGGATCACTGAGGAGGAGAAGGACCTAGGGGTAATGATTACAGAGACAATGAACAACACTGCCCAGTGCAGGAGAGCAGCTGCAAAAGCAAACAAAATGCTGGGGTGCATAGCGAAGGGGTTTTTTGTCCAGGTGAAGAGAGGTGATCTTGCCCCTCTACAGGTCACTGGTAGAGCCACAATTAGAGTACTGTGTGCAGTTTTGGAGGCCATACCTAAAGCATGATATCAGGCTACTAGAGGGGGTGTAGAGGAGGGCAACAAGGATGATATGTGGAATGGAGAGGAGAGACTATGAGAGCAGGCTGGGAGACCCGAATATGTACACTCTAGAGGATAGAAGGGACAGTGGGGGCATAGAGACATTCAAGTATCTGAGGGAATCAATAAGGATGGGGCAGACAGGGTCTTTAAGCTAAGGAAGGGATGGACACCAGGGGCATGTGCTAAGAATAGAGGGAAGATTTAGGAGGGAAATGAGGAGACACTATTTCACAGATAGGATGGTAGTAAAATGGAACACTACCAGAATGGGTGGTATCATGTAAATCTGTGAACAGCTTTAAAAGGGCATGGTACAGGAACAGAGGAGAGTGAGGGTCGAAAGTGGGGGTGGCAGTGGCATGAGAAAGGGAGGGGTGGAGCAGTTACAAACTAGGGTGCTAGCTGCACACTCGAGCAGACTTAGATAGACTGGATGGTCTGTTTCTGCTGGCATATTCGTATGTACGTAGACTCCACAGGGTACAGCATGCTGGACATGTTTTAAAATAATTCAGAACAGTGCTTCTAGTTGCTAAAGCACTTCAGCAGACCCACATCTAACAAGCATTTGTCAATGCCAATGTTGATAGCGTTGGTATGTTGAGCTTGCTCACTGCCCCTCTGTCACTCGCTCAGTCTGTTTCTCCCGTGCTGCAGGCTGCTCTTTGTACTGGGCTCCTGCCTGTATTGGCACCTTGTTCTGCCCACTAAGAAACCGCAGCTGTCCCGACAAAGCTGTGCGCTGAGGTGGCCTCCCTCTCTCACTCGCTCATTCCGCTTTCTCCTGGTGCTGCAGGCTGCCCTTTTGTACTGGGCTCTGCCTCTGTTGGTGGCTTTTCTGGCACAAAGAAATCTGCAGCAGTCCCGACTCAGGTCTGTTGAGCCTGCTGACTCTCGCCTGTCACTCACTCATTCTGTTTCTGCTGGGTTGCAGGCTGGCATTTTGTACTGGGCTCCTGCCTGCGTTGCCACCTTTTCTGCCGACAAACAAATCCTCAGCAGTCATGACAGAGCTCCATTGAGCTTGCTCACCCCTTTCTGTCACTCGCTCCTTGTGTTTCTCCAGGTGCTTCAGGCTGCCCTTTGTACTGGGCTCCGCCTGCATTGGCACCTTTTCTGCCCACAAAGAAATCCACAGATGTCCCGACAGAGCTCCGTTGAGGTCACTCACTCCCCCTGTGTCACTCACTCATTCTGTTTCTCCTGGCGCTGCAGCCTGGCTTTTTGTACTGGGCTCCTGCCTCTGTTGGCACCTGTTTCTGCCCACAGAGAAATCTGCAGCAGCCCTGACAATGCTCCATTGAGCTTGCTCACTCCCCTTCTTTCTCTCGCTCATTCCATTTCTGCCAGCGTTGCAGGCTGCCCTTTTGTATTGGGCTCCTGCCTGCGCTGCCGCCATTTGCAGCAGTTACAATACAGCTCTGTTGAGGTCACTCACTCCCTTCTCTCACTCACTCATTCTGGTTTTCCCAGCACTGCAGGCTGCCATTTTGCACGGGCCCCGCGCATTGCTGCCTTTTTCTGCCCACAAACAAATCTGCAGCAGTCCCAACAGAGCTCCGTTGAACTCACTCACTCCCCCTTCCTCACTCGCTCATTCTGTGTCTCCTGCTGCTGCAGGCTGCCCTTTTGTACTGGGCTCCTGCCTGCATTGGTAGCTTGTTCTGGCCAGAAAGAAATCTGAAGCAGTCCTGACACAGTTCCATTGAGCTCGCTCACTCCCCCTCTCACTCACTCATTCCGTTTCTGCCCGAGCTCAAGCTGGCCTTTTGTACTGGGCTCCTGCCTGCGTTGCTGAATTTTCTGCTCACTAAGAAATCCACAGCTGTCACAATAGAGCTCTCTTGAGCTTGCTCACTACCGCTCTGTCACTCACTTGTTCTGTTTCTCTTGGTGCTGCAGGCAGCACTTGTGTACGGTGCTCCTGGCTGCGTTGGCACCTTTGTCTGTCCACAAAGAAATTCGCAGCTGTACCGACAAAGCTCCGTTGAGGTCGCTCAGTCTCCCTCTGTCACATGCTCATTCTGTTTGTCCTGGCACTGCAAGTGGCCCTTTTGTACGGGGATCCTGTCTGCATTGGCGCCTCTTTCTGCCAACAAAGAAATCCGCAGCAGTCCTGATAGAGCTCCATTGAGCTCACTCAGTCCCCCTGTCTCACTCACTTGTACTGTTTCTCACACTGCTGCAGGCTGGCCTTTTCTACTGGACCCCTGCCTGCATTGACACCTTTTCCTGCCCACAGAGAAGTCCACAGCAGTCCTGACAGTGCTCTGGTCAGTTCACTCACTCCCCCTCCCTCACTTGTTCTCTCGTTCTGTTTTTCCCAGAGCTGCAGGCTGCCCTTTTGTACTGGCTCCTTGCGTTGGGGCCTTTTTCTACCCACAGACAAATCTGGACCAGTCCTGACAGAGCTCAGTTGAGCTCGGTTACTCCCCCCTCTCACTCGTTCCATCTTAATCTGTCCCAAACACTGATGTCCCACAGCGACTTTGCTATTCTCTGCCAGGAGTGCAAAAACATATTTTAGCCAGGATGTGAAAAATGACAGCTGTACTGTTCATAAGGAGGTGTGAAAGAATGCCACTGTTAAACATGTGGCATGAAAATATTACAAAAAGTTACAAAGGTGCATGGAAACAGTTGAACGCACGCTTGTAACACAGTCATGTTATGTTGTTTTGCCACCAAATTTTCAACATAGGGATTTTAGGATCTCTGCTTATGAACAGTGCCACTGTCATTTTCTTAATCTGTCCCGAACACTGATTTCCCACAGTGATATTCTGTGCCCCAACTGTGAAACCACATTTCAGTCAGGATGTGAAAAATGACAGCTGTACTGCTCATAAGGAGGTGTGAAAAAATGCCATTGTTTAAAATGTGGCATGACAATATTACGAATCTGCAAAAGTTACAAAGGTGTGTGGAAAGTGTGCAACACACGCTTGCAACACACTCATTTGATGCGCTATCATCACCAAATTTTCAACATAGGCATTTTAGGACCTCTGCTCATGAACAGTATCACTGTCATTTTATTAATCTGTCCCGGACAGTAATTTACCACAGCGACCATTCTATTTTGCGCCGGAACCGCAAAACACATTTCGGCCAGGATGGGAAAAATGACAGCTGCACTGTTCATACATAGGTGTGGTAAAATGGCAATGTTGAAAATCTGGAGTGAAAATATTATGAATTCGAGAAATTACGAGCGTGCGTGCAAACTGCGCAACGCATGCTCGTAACAGTCATTTTATGGAGTATCGTTACCAAATTTTCAACATAGCCATTTCAGGACCTCTACTCATGAACAGTGTCACTGTCATTTCCTTAATCTATCCCAAACACTGATTTCCAACAGCGACCGTGCTATTCTGCGCCAGAAGTGTGAAAATACATTTACGCCAGGATGTGAACAATGACAGCTGTACTGTTCCCAAGGAGGTGTGACAAAATGCCAATGCTGAAAATCTGGCATGAAGATATTGCAAATTCACAAAGTTATGAGCGCAGGTAGCAACTGTGCAGCGCGATGCTCAGAAACAATCATTTTTGGATTTTTCCCACCAAATTTGTAACATAGGCTTTTGAGAGCTTCACCTCATGAACACTGGCACTATCATTTCATTAATCGCCCCAAAGGTGATTCTGCGAGTGACCGCAAATCATCCTTCGGGCCCGATTAACGCCATGACAATGACAGTATTCATGAGGAGGGGTCCCAAAAACTTGGTGTCAAAATTCCCAAAAATGGCAGAGATATGCAGCAAAGTTGGAAAAACCCTATTTATTACATTATACAGCTTACCAGCATTTCCTCAGTCCGCGGTCGGCTTTGAAGAGTGCAGACGGTTCCCGTCCACTGAAGATCGCCGCACCCAGCTCTGGAGGTAAGTATGGGGTGAGGTGTGTGGGGAGGCAGGGTGTGCAGTGGTGGGTGCGGTTATGGATGGGGCCGACAAACTATGAGGGACAGTTCCTTTTTCTGGTACAAAAAAACTAAAGACTTTGCAGTACACTGTTTTCCTTTACAGGGCCATGTGGCATGCTGGGGTGGGCTTCCAGCGTGCCACCGATGTTTCTTTTTGGGGGCCAGCTGTAGCTGACGGGGATTAGGCACCCCATTGACAACAAACAACAAAGGGGTGTTCCTTTGTGCGAGCAGGGGATTGCGCACCCCGTCGGCAAACAACAAAGGGTGGGGTCCTTTTGCGAGGGATGGGCACCCTGTCGGCAGACAGTTAAGGGCGGGATTCTTTGTGCCAATGGGGACTGGGCACCCTGTCGGCAAACAACAAAAGGGGGGGATTCCTTTTTGCCAACGGGGATTGGGCACCCCGTCGACAGACAGTTAAACAGGGGGAGGGCTACATTATGCCGATGGGCAGTGGGCTCCCCCGTCGGCAGAAAAACATGGTGGAGGGGGGTTATTATTGTTTGTGAACACGGCAGCAATCCACCGCCATGTTCACAAACAATATCAGGGTTTTACATCCTGCCCTGCAATGACGGGTCGCTCCCTCATTGCAGCGGATGGCTTACGCTGCACTGACGAGTCGGCCCCGATTGCAGTGGCTAAATTGTCACAAGTTGGTGCAAACGTTCCAAACTTGTGTCACCAGCAGCCTGCCACGGCATTGGGGGAAATGGGACAAGCCTTTGCAGGCTGTGGGGGCATTGGCCACAACAGTACTCTGCCTCCACAGCCTGCTTCTCAGCACGCTGTCCCAATATCAACATAAAAACAAGAAAATACCTTGTTTGTTTGCTTCTATTCCATAGCATTTTATTTCAGGGACTGTTTACTTCTTTTCTGGATACCTCTTTCCCCTAGTTACCAGAACCTTGCACTAAGCTGCTATAGCATTGGCTGGTAAATACAGGGAGAGAAAAAAAACAAAACACAAAAGTGATACATACAATTGCTACCACTAGTACTGCTCGAACATGCGCATCGTCGAGCAACATTTCACTCATAGCATCTAAACGGGGCTTCCTTTACAAGGCTTACCGCAGATACAAAAAGGTAAGCGGGGTATTTTTATTTAGAAGCTTCAAGACTGCCCCCAATGGATTTGAAAGACATCACAATGGCCTCTCCTCAGTCTTTGTTAATTTCTCCTCCCCTAGACATGGGAAGGGCATATATGAACACAAGCAATGTGCTCTTGTACATTTACACATTAGGGTTTCTACAGGAATTTCTACTGGATTCTGGGGGACTAGCAATGGTTCCGATATGGCCCCTGGAGGTAAAGGGATAGTAAGAACCTCATTCAGGTGGCCTTCCTGAACAAGGGGGAACAACAGAGAGAGAGAAAGAGAAAGACAAACAGATTAAGGGAGAACGCTGCTGCAGCAGACTTGGAGGAAAAGAGAGGACTATGATGGGATCATCGCAGTACACTATGACAGACTCCTCCTTACCCAAGAGGAAACCAGGGGATACAAATCAATGGGTTTCCTAAGCTATCCTACAGGAATAGTGTCAGATCTCTCAGGCGAGAGATGGAGCTTCTGCCCACCCACTCCCAAAACTCCACCCCGGGGTCCCTTGTAAAGATACAAACTCTGACTGAGAGTTGTTTATCTAGGTCAACACTCTCAATCTATTACATTATTACTTACCCCAGGGTCTGACTGTGCCTGTAATTGCAAATCTGCTCCATAATGGGAAATGAAATCTGCATTTTTGTTAAGCTACCTGCCCTATGTCAAATGACAAAGCGGTAAGGTTGTAGGGAGAGGTACCACCTCATTATGCATGGGTTTTTATCTTTCATTATTTGTAACCAGCATAATGGGTTGTGGTTGGTAATGACCTCAAATTCTGATCCCCATAAATAAAACTTTAAAGCCTCAATGGCCCATTTCAAAGCAAGGCACCCCTTTTCAATAGTGGAGTAACGAGTTTCCCTTGCATGCAATTTCCTTCTTATAAATATAATAGGATGTTCTTCATCAAACAATTGTGAGAGGACTGCTCCAATGCCAGTGTCTAATGCATCAGTTTGTACCAAAAAAGGCAATTTAAAGTCTGGGCTCTTTAAAACTGGGGAGGCATACAGCCTAGCGTTTATGGTACAAAAAGCTTCCTCGCATTCAGGAGTCCACTTCACTTTTGTTGGATTGTTTTTCTTGGTAAGATCTGTTAGGGAGGCAGCTATCGTGGCAAAATTGGGAATGAATTTGCGATAGTACCCAGCTAACCCTAAGAAAGATCTTACATGTTTCTTGGTTATAGGTCGAGGGCTTTTAGCTACGGCATCTACCTTGCCTATCTCTGGCTTAACCTGTCCATGACCTATTACAAAACCAAGATATCTGGTTTCTTTCATCCCAATGGCACACTTTTTAGGGTTTATGGTTAGGCCAGCCTAAGTGATGGCCTGCAGTACTGCTTCTAAATGGTATACATGGCCCTCCCAGGTAGGACTAAACACCACAACATCATCAAGATATGCCGAGCAGTATGCTGTATGTAGTTGTAGTACACAGTCCACAAACAGCTGAAAGGTGGCAGGGGCACCATGCAATCCAAAGGGCATAGTGGGGAAATAAAACAACCCAATGGGTGTACTGAATACCATCATTTCTTTAGATGTTTTATCCAAGGGAATCTGCCAGTAGCCCTTAGTTAAGTCAAAAGTCGTAATGTACTGGGCATTCCCTAACTGGTCTATGATATCGCCTATCCTGGGCATAGGATAGGCGTCAAACTTTGTGATGGCATTCAGTCTTCGAAAATCTAAACATATCCTGATACCTCCTTCTTTTTTTCCAACTACAACCATTGGGAAAGACCATTCACTCCTAGAGGGCTCTATCACCCCTAGTTGGTGCATTTTCTTTACTTCCTGTACCACATCCTGATGTATCTTCTCTGGCAATCTATACGGTTTTTGTCTAAGGGGTGGTGTTTGGATGACTTTATGTAGTGCTCAATACCTGACACTTTACCAGGAATATTGGTAAAGGTGTCCTGAACATGCAATAACACCTGGTCTAGAGATTGTTTCTGGTGTGGTTCTAGCTGCACATTTATATTTAAATCACCCATCTCCCCTTGTTTCTCCAACCTTTGATATGCCAAGTCCATCTCATTTTCCTTTTGGTCAGGGCACATACAGTCCAGGCACTGGTCTTTGATACCATTTCTTTAAGAGGTTGGCATGGTAAATCCCCTTTTTCGCTTTTCTGTCTGGCAATTCAGTTTCATAATTGACAGGGCCAGTTTGCCTCAAGACTGTATAGGGACCCTGTCAAGTCATCAACAATTTATTTTTGGAGCTTGGTAACAATAACAGTACCTGTTCACCTGCTTGGAATACCATATGACCCACTCCCTGATCATATTGCAGCTTCTGGTGTATTTGCTGTTCTGCATTCTGCTGCTGTGCCAGCTTACTGTACTTCAGCAGTCTTTCCCTGAGCTGGGTCATGCAATCTGATGTATTTTGGGCTCCACTCCCTTTATTGTCCTCCCACTAGTCTTTTATGATAGCCAGGGGTCCCCTTGGGTTTCTCCCATGTAACAACTCAAAGGGTGAAAACCCAGTGGATGCCTGAGGTACCTCCATGTAAGTAAACATGAGGAAGGGTAAGTAGATGTCCCATTGCTTCCCTTCTTTCTGAACAAACTTTCTTAACATCTTTTTCAGTGTTTGATTAAAACATTCTACTAACCCATCAGTGTGGGGATGGTATGGTGAGGTATGGAGGGTTTCTATGTTCAGGGTTTTGTACAGTCGTTGTAGGAGCCTGGAACAAAAATTACTTCCATGATCCATTAGGATCTCAGTAGGGATTCCTACATGACTGAACAGTTTACCCAATTCGTCTGCTATTTTTTCTGCTGTTACTGTCCTTAAAGGCACAGCTTCAGGATATTTGGTCGCATAGTCACAAATAACCAGAATGAAACGGTTACCCTTTGCACTTTTTTGTAAGGGTCCAATAACATCCATGGCTATACATTCAAATGGTGTTGTGATTATAGGGAGAAGGTACAGAGGCACATTATCCTTTTTTGTGATTGCTGCCACCTTCTGGCATTCCTGGCAACTCCGGCAATAATCTGCCACCTGTTCATGGATTCCAGACCAATAGAATTGTAGAAGGAGGTGGTTTAAAGTATGATCTCTGCCCATGTGTCCTACAAGGGGAATGTCATGTGCCAAGTATAACAGTTGACTTCTGCACTCACTAGGGACTATATGTTGGTCTGTTACTTCCTCTGTATTGGGATTGGTACATTCTCTATGCAGAACTCCCTTATACATTTTATAAGTTACCCCTTTACCAGAATCTTGTCCCACCTGCTGGAAAAGAGAGGGTCAAGTTGCATCCATTTTTTGTTCCATACCAAACACATTACTCTTTGGATCATTAAGCATGTCTTTACTTATGTACATATGACCTAAAGTCCACTGATTTTTGTCCCTTTGTTTTTTATGTTGGCTTGCAGCTTGCGTGCCAGCCAACATCTTGTAGTAGTAGATTTTGGAGGTAGTCAGTGTGGGCAAATTCAGGGCATGCATTAGTAGATGCGTTCCTCATTCCCCAATAAGCCAGCATGCAGGCATTCACACAAAAATATGTAAAGTGGTCAACACATGGTAGGAAAGTGCTGCTGCAATGAGAGACAAGCTCGTCATGCAGCGACAGAATAACACGCCTCCGACGTGCCTTCCCTGGTAAGTATTTCAATAAACATGGCGGCAGTGGCTGCCTTCCACACAATATGTACACAGTCAACTCCATGGGTGCCCAGTCCCCTGTTGGCATGCAAAATCATCCTCCCAAGATTGTGTGGCACACTGGGGCCCACCCCAGTGTGCCTCCCACAATGAAAGCCGACCGTCGTCAGCATGTTCCGCCCCCACCCCATTCTGTGCCACACTGGGAGCCCACCCCAGTGTGGCCAGCATCAACCTCCAAAGTCATGGGGCATACTGGGAGCCCACCCCAGTGTGCAAAACACCTGTAAAAAAAGAAAACTGTCGGCGGTATTCCTTTTTTTTTTAAACACCTGAAAAAAAAAGAAAACGGTTCCTCGCTGTGGGGTCCCCAACCCGCACCACCCTCTGTGCACCCCACCTCCCCACACCCCCCTCACCTCATACTTACCTTCAGAGCTTGGTGCATTGATCTTCGGTGAACCAGGAACACGTTTGGACTCTTCAAAGCCGACCGCGAACTTAAGAAATGCTGGTTAACTGTACAATGGCATAAATGTTTTTTTTTTTTCCAACTTTGGTGCATATCTCAGCCATTTTTTTGGAATTTTGCCTCCAAATTTTCAACATGGGGTGCTTGGGACCCCACCTCATGAACACATGCACTGTCATCTCATTATTTGGCCCCAAAAGGTCATTTCACGGTCACTGTGCAAAATCAGCTTTTGGGACTGAGTAATGAAATCACAATGCCACTGTTCATGAGATGGGGTCCCAAAAATCCTATCTTGCAAATTTGGTGGAAAAATTCCAAAAAATTACCGTGTTACGAGCGTGCATTGTGCAGTTTCAGCGCATGCTCGTAACTTTGACAATTAGTAATATTTTCACTCCAGATTTTCAACATTGACCTTTTTTCACACCTCCTTATGAACAGTACAGCTGTCATTTTCCACATCCTGCCTGAAATGTGTTTTCACACATGTAGTGCACAATGGTGCTGTCGCTGTGGGAAATCAATGTTCGGGCCAGATTAACAAAATCACAGTGACACTATTCATGACCAGAGTTCCCAAAATGCCTATGTTGAAAATTTGGTTGTACAAATCCCCCAAATAGTTGTGTTACGGCATTTGTTGTGCAGTTTCTATGCATGCTCGTGATGTCACCAATATTTCATATTTTCACTCCAGATTTTCAACAATACCATTTTTTTACACCTCCTCATGAACAGTGCAGCTGTCATTTTTCACATCCTGCCCAAAATTCGTTTTCACACCTGTGGCACCAAAATGTACAGTCGCTGTACAAGATCACCTTTCAGCAAACAAACTCCTAGTGCCACTGCTCATGAGGTGGGGTCACAAATGGCCCATGTTGAAAATTTGGAGTGAAAATACCAACAAATGCCCTGGGCATTAGGGTTTCCACCTGTAGTGCCCCACCCTGTACAGACTAACAGGTGTCAGGGGTATGACTTGCCATTGTCAGCTGTAATGCTTACGCCATTCCACCCCCCCCACCCTGCAGCTATTGACAGGCATCGAAGTGTGCCTTGGACTTTTCAGCCCCAATGTTCACCCCATTCTCCTACACTGCACCTATGTCAGTATATTTCCTTATGGAATGGGGTGAGCGTAAGGCCCGAAGACCCCAAGGCACATCCCGACACTTGTCGGTCTCTGTGGGGTAGGGTGAGGTGAAATGGCATGAGTGTTATGGCCAATGACCCAAAGGCACACCCCAATGCCTGTCACTCTCTGCATGGTGGTGCTGGGGTCTGCGTCAGTTTACTACTTCACTGCCAATCCTATTGTGCATCTCTCTAACTCCTGCACTACCAATGTCAGTGCCAGCAAGCCAAAATTTGGCATTGACAAATGCTTGTCTCTCTTTGTTTTTCGTGTCTTCCCTGGAGGCCCATACAGTCCTTCATCAAAAGGGAAGACTCGTGCCCACTGCTCTTCCTGTTTGCCTTGGGCCCTAGTGGTCACAGCACTTACATCATAAATATCAGAAACAACTGTCTTAAAGTCAGGATGGTCCTGTCCGATGACAACAGGGACAGGAAGATTTTGTACCACACCAACATTCAAATGGCGACTAGCCCCTCTGATGGTCAATTTTACCTTGTTCATGGGGTAGTAATGGGTATCCCCATGGATGCATGTCACACCAGTCCTAGTGCTGTTGGATAGTTCTTTTCTATCGCCTCTGCTTTGACCAAGGTTTTCCTGCTTCCTGAGTCCACAAGTCTATTCACCGCTCTGCCCAATAGTAACAGGAGCATACATCGACCCCAGTTGACTAGTGCTAGCTGAGTGGGTGTAGTTTTTCTTCTGTGGCAAAGCCTAGAGATATGGCCCTTCCCTTGGCACTCTCTGCAAAAGATTTCTGGGTTGAAGGGCCATTCTGACTTAAAAGTTTTATTAGCCCATGCAGTCCCTGGTGAAACAGATATACTAGAATTGGTTCTTACAACAGGATTACTTGTCCCAGAATACCCCTTTTGTCTATTCGGCCGACCTGCCAGGTAGTCCTCAGTGAGGGAAATAGCTTTTGCCACAGTCTCTGGGTGGTGCTCCCTTACCCATGTTTGGATGTCTGATGGTAGAACCCTCACAAACTGCTTCAATATAATCATTTCCAGAATTTGTTCTGGTCTTTTCAGTACTGGTTGTAGCCATTTGTGACACAGTTCCTTAAGTCAGACATACACTTCCCTGGGATTATCTGTGTTGTGATATTTAAGAGTTCTAAACCGCTGCCTGTAGGTCTCAGGACTAATATCATAGCGCCGTAATATTTTTTTCTTTACAGCATCATAATTATTGGCTTGCTGACTGTCTATGTGGCTATAGGCCAGTTGCGCCTTGCCAGTTAGGTAGAGGGCAAGCCGGATGACCCACTGATCCCTTGTCCACCCACATGATTGTGCCACCCTCTCAAAAGTTGTTAAATAAGATTCAGTGTCGTCAGACTCACTCAATTCTGTCAGCTTAATGTCCTTCGGGGGGTTAGTTGATGAGAGTTGCCGGGTTCCCATAGCATGGATTGCCCTCAATGTCTGCTCATGTTTCCTGTCCATTTCAACTTAAGACAAAGCCATCTCAGCAAGTCCCATAAATCTTCCGGAGGCACATCTTCAGGAGGTATCTCCTCAGAGGGTCCACCAGTCGCCCCTTCCTCTTCTCCATGCTTCTTCGTTGAAACATTTTCCTTCTGACATCCTCGAGTCCTGCAGTAGGGGTTTTCCCAGCTGTTCTGGCATCTTCTGAGTCGAAACACTGCTGAGTTTTCTCAGTCTGCCCTTAACCACTGGGTGATGCATCCGCTGTCCACTGGGTAGTAGGGGCTACCTGATTCTGGAGGTTCTTCTAATGTCTGATGCCTTTCAAATCCCACTTCTAACACCACTGTCATGGATTTGTGGGAACTGATGGATAACAACAACAGGATGCAGGTTGAAAAACAAGGCAAAAGCCCAGCAGTTGATTTATTGCAGCAGAATGTCAAATAAAAGAAAAACAAACTAGTTTTGACAAAATAATAAACATCAATATAGCAGAAGAAAAAGAAACATCCCTCTGGTAAAAGCTAGAGGATGGTAGGCCAGCAGCTCTCTGACTCCACCTGACATCTGATTTACTGAGTCAAGAGCACTTATTTTATACTAGTAGGGGTCAGGTGACTGCCTGAAGCCCCACCCATAATTATTCAGAACATTTATTATGTTTTATACATCTTTTTAATACATGAAACTATGAGAGTGCTTTATTTTTGCAAACAACATTGATACTAGTCAAAGATATAAAAATAATACAGATATCAAGGTGTTTACTGTCTAGCTGTAGCTGTAGGCTCCTCCCCTTGAGCTGGCCAGTATAACTATAGGAGAGAAAAGGCCGTCCGGCACTTAGAAGCACTGGAGAGTTCAAGGAGGAGAGTCCTCAGCTCAGGTAAGCAGCAACAGCCTTGGTTCCCCTGACAAATGTAATGTATTTCATTTCACACGTAGCAAGGAAACAAAATAATGGGAGGGCTTTAAGCCTGAGTTTCAATGGGCAGAGCAACTATGTCACTCCCCCATCAGGCTTAAAAGGTCACTCATCCTGGGCCTCTCCAGGATTTGTTTTTCATTGCAGCCAGAGGCACTGCTTTCCTTCCCTCTGACCTATCTTATTTTCCTTGTGCCTCCGGGTGCTCATCCTGTCTCACGGTTCTGCCTCCCCTGCCTTTACCTTTCCCCATACCTTGCTCTGCATGCTCTTTTCCATGATGTTGTTTTTCTTTTGAATTTTTCCTCCTCGGTGCCACAGCTACTATTCTGCCTTGGCGCTTCCCTCTCGGCATGATCCCGAAGTGCCTGACTGCTCCTGCATTGCAGGGCTCTAAGCCATTCTGCTGCATACCTTCTCCACTGACCAAGAGCCCTGTCAGTCTAAAAATGCCCCCATTGCGCATGCTCCATTTGTCAGCATTTGCCTCCCTCTGATGTGGACCTGGGTAGCGTGCTCTGTCCTCCCTGCCTCGCATCGGTGTCTTGCCTTTACCCCTCCTCCTCGGCTGTTTGCCTGCTCTCTATCCCACCTGCCCCAAAACCCTCCTCTCTCTCCAACTGCCTTACCGACTTCTTTCCACTTAGTTCACCCTTAGCCGACATGGCCAGCTTTCCTTTGGTCCTTGCTCGCTAGGTTGCCCATTTCCTCCCACTGCTTCCCTCACCACTGCACTCTACAGATTTTGTTTGCTTTGACCCATGGTTACTTCACCGCTCCAGTTCTGTGCATAATCTCATCTCTGCAGTGTGCTAGCTACCATCGGGTGTGGTGGCTCCGTGGGATGAACTGTTTTGGAGGGGCTGGCAAGCAGACTCTGGCCCCCTCTTGGAGAGCTCCTGTCATTCCAGGGCCCTGCTTTTTGTCTTGATGATGGCTCTGCATGCACTGCTGAATGTAGTATAATTCCCACGCCATTTAGCTACGTTAATGCAGCTTCTGTGCTTCCCAGTGGCATTGTGGATTGTGCAATGCACACTCATTCATTTGCCTTGTTGCTCTCTAACTGTGTGTTAGCGAATTCCTTTGCAGTTCAGCATCTGTATTATGATTTAGGTTAGCATATATATACCCTGATTCTTAATGATCTGTTTCTCATAACTTGGCTACGTCAGGCTTTTCATACCTATCTGTCATTTCTTAGCTGCTGTGCATGCGGATTAATTAGAAGACACTGCTAACCGCTGTTTTCTTCATTGTCTTTCCACCTTTTGTACTGCTGCACTCTGCAGATTATGCTATGCTCCCACCAATGCTTCCTAGGAGAATTGCATATGTATCAACTCTCAGGGCCTCATTCTACAGCCAGGTCATACTGCTTGGGGGTTCTATCAAGCGAAAAAAAAAATTGCTGGGTGTTTCCCTATCCTCGCCTCAGCTTAGCTGCCTCTTCTCTTTGGGGTTCCACTACCTTGCTGCCTCCTTTCCTATTTTGCTTACTGTTGCCCTCAGAGTCCTCAACGCAAAACCCTTTCAGGTTCCCGATACCTCGCCTCGATCTGCTCATCTGTTTCAATCACTCAAGCGGCATGCCTTGGCTGACTCTGACTGGTCTGCAATCAATAATTCCTTTGGGCATGCCTATCTTGAATCATATGGGCCTACTCAGTCACATCGACTTCTCAAGCATAGCCTCTCCAGTCCACAATACCTACCGACCTGCTTATATATTTCAATTGCTCAATCTGCCTGCTGTACTCTCCTTGACCTGCACATCTATTTTATTTGCTCAGTCAGTAATGCCTCTGGCCGACTCAGTCTGGCCGGTAACCTGTCCTTTGACCTTTCATACCTCACTTTCCCATACCAGCATCCATGGCTTCAATCCATCATTGTACCTCATCCATTTCCTATTTTACCTTCCTCATCCTAGCACCTTTGTTGTACCAGCCATCATGGATTCACGGCACTCATGGCTTCACTCCTCATTGTACATTGTCCGCTTTTGCTCGCCTCGATTAGCAACCTGAGCATACCTCTGGTTCACATACCATCTGGTTCCAGGCATGCCTCCATGGCCTCGGAGTCTACCTCCTTTCAAGGAGCCTACTTAATCACATCGCTGTATCGAGCATGCTACCTTCATACAATTTCATTTTCAAATTCATTTCTGTCTCCTGTTATTCACATTCCATATCGGCCATCAAGGATTCACTCCAATCGAGGCCTGCAATCAATATTTCTTTTGGGCGTACCTACTATGACTGCTATGCCACCTCATTGACCCGCTGCCATCCTGCAGCGTGTATCAGGTTCATGACTCTGGTTATCCTTCACTCAACCTTACCTCAAGGTTTATCTATTTACCTTGCTTACTTGAGTATTCCTAGCATTAAATCCTTTGCTACCTAATAGAATCCGACCTCAGGGCCTAATCGTTCACATCACATAATCAAGTATGCCTTATCGGTCTCAGAGTTTACTTACTCGCATTGATCAATCAAGCATACCTCTCATTGGGTCTTATGCTACCTCATCGACCTGCTACCCTCTTGCGGCGATCATCATCATCAGTCTTCATTGCTGTCTCATGTTCCTTCTTTGATCTGTGCTTTCTTTTGGGGATTTTCCCCTTTCCCTTCATCATCTTCCCTACTTATATCCTTCTCTTCAACAAATCCTTCTCTTTAATGACATACGTCCTCAAATCAAATGTCTTCAGCCTGGAGTGAAGGCGACTTAGGCCTTGGATCGCCAGAGGTTTCCTCCTCAAAGGGTTTTTTTCTCTCCTCCATGCCAGTGGTCATAAAATATTAGTTAGAGTTAGTGCTTTCTTAGGTTAATTAGTTAGGTTCCGCTGTTGGATGGAGGTGGATGGTGGCCCCGGCTTTCCCCTCTCTCCTTAGGAAGCCTGCCCTTATCTTCTCAGAATTCATTCATTCATCATCCTCACCTCTTCGATGTTCGACACCTGATTGGGTATTCATTTTGGGCTTCTCCTAACCTACTTTTAGCTGATGCAATCATTCCTGTGGCACCTGTGGGGGGGGGAACCCTCCTCCAGGGTTCCTTGCGTCATACCCCTACAGGGTGGTATATCTCATAGATAGAGAGGCGGAAAGCCACAAAGTAAATCAAGTCACACAAGCATCATCTCATCTAGTTGCATAAGCACAATTGAATGGGAGGGCTTTAAGCCCGAGGTTCAATGGGTGGAGCAACTACGTCACTCCCCCATCAGGCTTAAAAGGTCACTCATCCTGGGCTTCTCCAGGATTCATTTTTCATTGCCCACCATCTTCCCCTCCTCCTCCAGTGGCTTGTCCCTCTTACCCGTGGGCTTCTTCCTAACCTACCTTTAGCTGACACAATCATTCCCATGGCACCTGTAGGGGGGAACACTCCTCTAGGTTTCCTTGCATCATACCCCTACAGGGTGGTATATCCCATGGATAGAGAGGTGGAAAACCACAAAGTAAATCAAGTCATACAAGCATCATCTCATCTAGTTGCATAAGCACAATTGAAACAGTATTGCTGTAAGATATCCTAGCAGCCTCATATATTTTGTGTTAATTGTATTTGTTTCTCAGACAAACTCTGTGCGTTTTGAGAATAAAATATACAGGTAATGCTGAAAATAACAGTAAAAGTATAGGACTAAACAGTGCATCCCTGTAACATTCTGTTATTGTGTTTATAAACACAGGATTCCCTGCCTGCTTTTCCTTTACTGGAGCCTGAGGCCTACTTTCCAAGTAATAGCAGCACAGAAACTTGCCTAAAGGAAATTAATATTCAAAAACCAAAATCCCCAGGTTTAAACTGTGGCTAAAGGCAATGCTGCTATTTTAAGAGCTATTACAGTGTTGCATTCTACATTTTACAGTCTCAGCTTTTTCCTGCATCGTTAGTACGTTTTTATAATTTCTACTGCTCATACCTGAACAGACTTCACAGGGTACAGCGTGCTGGACATGTTTTAAAATAATAATTCAGAACAGTGCTTCTAGTTGCTAAAGCACTTCAGCAGACCCACATCTAAAAATACAAGAAAATACCTTGTTTGTTTGCTTCTATTCCATAGTGTTTTATTTCAGGGCATGTTTACTTATTTTCTGGATACCTCTTTCCCCTAGTTACCAGAACCTTGCCCTAAGCTGCTATAGCATTGGTTGGTAAATACAGGTGTAACCCCTAGGTGGCGCTCTCCCAAGGGATACTACCCCTGCCTGCTTGGCTAGTAGCAGGTTAAAGGGCCTGAGTTCTGAAACGGGTGCCTCCACCTGGAGGTCAGCGTTGGTAGTGGTCAAGCTAACCTGGGCACAGCCCTCCGGGACACTGTAACCCCACCTCTTTCCTTACTAGTGGCCGGAACAATACACAATAATCACGTTCACAATACCCCCTGATGCACCACACCAGTACCTACACTGTTTGCACTTACCACCAGGGCTTTCCTCTGGCCGCCCAGGTGACCCCCTGTAAAACAAGGTTATACAGAGCAAATAACTAGAAGTACAGTACTCTTGCATAAACTGGAACCACAGTCAGGGTAAATACAAAAAGAGTTGGATCTGATTTATTTAAAGGACTTGAGCAAGGGAGGGTGTAATCAAGTTAATTTGCTCAAAGGCTCTATCAATCAAACAGTTATGCATGCACTTCAGGGTCCATAAGCAGTCACACACCCTGGGTACCCAGATGGAGAACAGTGGGCTAGCCAGGAATGTTGCAGCTGGTTGGGGCCCTGTGATGGAAGAAAAACAAACAAACATGTACAACACACACTATTTGTAATCCGGAGCTGAAGGGCTCAGTTCGTGAAAAGAAAACAACAAGACAATCAGATGAGACACTTTTAGATTAGGCTGTTATTGCAGGGAGCTACCCTGATGATTACTTACAATACCCAAGACTGGACACAGGCTGGATGAAAATCAAGACAGTAGGTGGTAAATCTGGAGTGCCAGGAGAAGCAGGGCCCACACAATTTGCCAAGGCATTGTTCCTGTTCAAGTGTGGAGCAGGGGGCTGATCCCCAGGCAGATCTCTCGTCGGTGGCTTTCTCTGTGCAGTCGGGTAGTCTGGCAGGGCCAGCGTGGCATGGCCCAGGCCAAATGGAGATGAACGCGGATTCAGTCCGATTAGGCAGGATAAAACTTGCAGCAAGCAGAACACAGTTCACACAGTGGGGAACCAAATCACGACCCACTTTCAATACACAGCACATTTACATGTAAAAGATTCTACTGTACCAGGCAAACCGCTCTCCGGTTATGATTGCAAAGTCTCTGCACAAACCGGGGATTCAAAGGCAGCTGGAAATCCTGACAGGCCGATCGCATTCAGCAAAATCTTCAGTCTTCTTCAGGTATGAGCCTGGTAAAGAATCAGTGGCTTACTTCATTCTCACAAACTTGGATTTAATCTGAAATAATTCCTTCTCTCCCTCTCAGGGGCAGCAGGCAGACATGCAGGCCAGAACGCAGACCTTTCCACAGTTCTCCCACATGAAACTACTCAGACGGCTGCTTGACTGTCTCAAGCTCTTGCCTCTTCAGCTCCCAACTTAGATCTGATTCAAACTGCAGCAAGCCTGGGAATTTCCCCAAGATCCAAAAGGTTCGGTTGGCTGATTCATCTGTCAGTCACAACAGGAGCTCCCCCTTCAGGTGCAAAAAGGTACCAAAAGCCCAAAACTACAATTCCTACAGATTTTGACTCCAGACAGCTCCTGTAGTCTGGCTCCATTTTAGGTCCCACCAGTACTGATTGGTCCAATTCGCAGTCCTGGGCCAAATGGTGGGGATAAACAAAACAGTCCTTGCTGCAAAGAAGGCAGGTTAGACAAACTACATTATCATTATCACTATAAATGATTTTCAGCAAATAGTTACATCTTTCAACAGAGCTCCCTCTCAGATTACTTATGACTGCAATCCAGGCAGCTCTTAAAGAGACAGTACACAGAGGCTATACAGGCACTCTCTGGCAATCACATTTAAACTGCTAAAACGCAGGACACCAGCCTGGCAGTGAGCTTTTAGGCAAGCTCGAGGAAGACTTTTCAGGAACCTCCATTTGTAGGGGGGTTACTCCGAGAGAAAAAATACCCATAAAAACAATACATACAATTGCTACCACTAGTACTGCTCGAACATGCGCATTGTCGAGCAGCATTTCGCTCATAGCATCTAAACGGGGCTTCCTTTACAAGGCTTACCACAGATAATAAAAAGTAAGCAGGGTATTTTTGTTTAGCAGCTTCAAGACTGCCCCAATGGATTTTAAATACCTCACAGTGGCCTCTCCTCAGTCTTTCTTAATTTCTCCTCCCCTAGACATGGGAAGGGCATATATAAACACAAGCAATGTGCTCTTGTACATTTGCTCATTTGGGTTTCAACAGGAATTTCTACTAGATTCCTTTGGGGGCATACTAGCAATGGTTCTGGTATGGCTGCTGGAGGTAAAGGATAGTGAGAACTCATTCAGGTGGCCTTCCTGAACAAGCGGAACAACAGAGAGAGAAGAGAAAGACAAACAGATTAAGTGAGAACACTGCTGCAGTGGACTTGGAGGAAAAGAAAGGACCATAATGGGGTCATGCAGTATACTATGACAGAGGGGTATGCTGACAGGAGGATTGGGCACCCCTAAGCCGTTTTCTGGGGATTGTGTGGCAGACAGCGGCAGTCACCACCATGTTCACTGAAATATTTCACCAACAAAGGCATGTAAAGAGGTGTGTCATCTGTGCCGCTGCATGACGAGCTTGTCTCTGATTTGCTGCAGCACATTTCTTTCAAGTTGGTGGCACTTTGCATAAACTTGTGTCAGCGTTAGCATGCTGGCTAATTGGAGAATGAGGGACGCACCTTCTAAAGCACACCCTGCATTCGCTAACACTGACACACCTCTGCATTTCTCCTACTACCACAACATGTTGCTTGTGCACTTGCAACACGATATAAAAAGTGTGCTACTCAAGATCATATATCATTGACTCTGGAAGCCGATGTCACAGAAGGAATCAAAGCTGCAGCTTGTTCCCAGTTCCTTGAAGATACCAGTGAAGCTTTGTTAGACTGAAACCAGTATTCTGGTAACTATGGAATCTGTTACTTCAGTTCCAGCATAACAAAGTGCTGGTTTGCCAACAAGATGTTCCTCCTTACAGCTCACCTGGCCATGTTGTCACGCACCTACTAGGTTCAGAGACAGATAGGACTTTAAAACTTATATCGATAGACTCGGTATAACTGACCCAACCATTATAAATGTTGCAAGGTTTTGGCTCACTGACTTGGGGATTGGTTTATTACTAAATAGGGAAGCTGTAATGGTAAGTTTATGTATGTGCTACACTGCCACCCTGTGGTAGTAGTTATTAGTTGCTCAGGGGCTTTTGTGTGACTGCTGATATTCATTTGATGGTGTCTCAGTAAAGAGAATTGTTGTTGAAGAGTAAGACTGGTGAGCTGTGTGTTACTCTTACAAAAGCTTTGTGTCATCTGCAAATAATGTAAGATTACAAGAGTCATGGTTCACTGGAGATTATTAATGGACAAGAAAAAAAGTACAGGCCCTAATATAGGGCCTTCTTGGACACCAAGTTTGATGAGAGTAATATCAGAAAAGGACCTGTCAAACTTTTCAACTTGCTACCTGTTGTAAAGATATTAAGCAAACCAAGCAACTGCATGCTGTGATAGAATTAAAAGAGCAGAGAAGATTATGATGGACCAGATCAAATTATTTTGATAAGTCACAAAGACTCTACCAGTTTGCATACCATTGTGCATAGCGAATTTGATCTCTGCTGAAAGTTTAGTGAGAGCAGTGCGATGGCCTTTATGAAAGTACTGTTGCTCAGGCCTAGTTAAATTGCATGTGCATATATAGTCAGAAAGCTGATTTGTAGCAACTCTCTCAAGTAATTAGGAGACAGAAAAGAACAGCACTCACCTCCCCTTCATAGGGACAGGAGACGGCCACTTCATAGCTGAAAAGTGGGCTAACAGAAGGACACGGCACGTCTTTGAGTTCTCAGTGCAAAACAGTTTCTTTTTATTTAAGTGCCATACAAACTTGGTACAAAACTAGCAGTATAAAAGGCTTATAGCAGCTCTTAGAAGTCCAGCATATAAAGCCCACAGGGCATCGACCTGGCATTCACAAGTCCCACCAGACATTTCACACATTGTGCACCTTCAGAGTTGTGCTGTTCCATTTGCTTGCTTGCTTTTATATTCAGAAGAGAGATCATGATGCGCTGTTGCTTAGCAACCCAAAGTGTCATCTTGCTACTGGTCCCTGGAGACTTCTAAGTGTCAAAACATTTTTTAAATACACAGACAGACCCAAAGACATAGAAAAAGAATCAGCATTTATATAGTGCTTTTCATATACACTGTATTCCGCAGTGCTAGACTGGTAATGAAGTGAATGAACATGCAGTGGCAGCCATTTCATATATCAACATCCACACACAGCCTTGGACAACTGCATGAACTGGTTGTATGAGAAGGGGAATGTTGGCCAGAACACCGGGAAAAGGCCCCTGCTGTTGCAAAAAAATGCATGGGTTCTTTTACTTCCACCTGAACACTCAACAGAGATGGGTAGATGGAACATAGTACAGCACCGCTTACTGCTGCACTAGAGGTGCCAGTTTTTTTTATCTTTTTAGGCATAGTATGACCCAGTCCCAGCATGAGACAAGAATCTATTACCTTCTGGCCCACAGGCAGATGTGCTACCAACTAAGTCATACTGACACCATACAATTGAAATTAATTTTTTTTTCTTTCTGTCCTTATGTGCGCTAGACTAGGGGGGGTAAAATCATCAGGAAATAATTCATTTTTAAACCCTGATGCTCCATTTCAATCCATACTCCTGTCTGCAAAACATAAATAAAAAACAAATGTTAGAAAGAAGTCCATTTAAAAGCATTTATACGGTATATCTGAAACTACAGCATATAGTAAAGCTGACTACAGGACTCAGGTCTCAGTGGGGAAGGCAAAGGGGAAGAAAGAGAATATGGACAGACATGAGGGAATAAAGGGTGACATTCAAGTAAAAATCTCTTCTAACAAATATTTATTGGTTAAACTAATTTACTTCAGAAACAGCTCAATTTCAAATTTTGTTATTCAACACAGGTCATTGTAACACTCCTTGTTTATAGATCCCTTTATTCAATTTATTCTCAAGTAGTTTGCTGAAAGCAGTGAATATTACAAAAGGTAACAGTTTCAAGACATTTGATGTCACCATGTTTGGGAACTGGGACTACTCAGCCTGTTTGCAGATATCAAGAACAGTGCCAGAGACAAAGGATATATTAAACATACATGACTAGTATGGCAAGAAGGGTCCCAAGCTGAAGAGTTTGGGTTCCAAGCCATCATGCCCAGATCTTGTGGAGGGAGATAGATTGTCAGGAGCCTTAGAGTTTCCTTGATGGTCATCACGTTTATGTATTTCTTACTCCCATCTATTCCCCGATGAGAGACATGATGAGATCAGGAGTGCTGTGAGCAGGCGCAGCAAGGCAAAGATGCCTACAATATCAACCAGAACGTGGATCACTCAAATCATCTTCCTGCTTCTCCTTTGCTCTCGTAATGTTGAACTTAACTAGGTTTGCTGGCAAAGGCACCTAGCTTCACCTGAGCTCTTGTCTTCTAGGTTTGCTTGTAAGGACAGAGCAAGGAACAACATTATCAGAACAAGGAAAAAGATTAAGGCTTCTTTTTGCTAGGCAGATTTACTGTGTGTTACTATTTTCTTTTGTGCTCACAAGGTTTAATACTGTTTTTTGCTTACATTTTACTGCTGTAATCTTCTCCGATTCAAATTGCTGTTGCAGGGTATACTTTCTGCTGCATCATTACAGGTGTGCCTACAGATTTTTACTGTTTGTGCTTACAGATTACTGCTGTAATCTTCTCTGATTCAAGTTGTTTTTGCAAGGTATATCTTCTGTGAAATTATTACAGGTGGTGCTTTTGGGGTTTACAGTTTTATCTATGATTAGGCTTAGCTTTCAGGGTTACTGATGTTGTTGGTTGATTGTTTCTGCTCTTACCTCCTTGTTTCTTTCATCCATGGTTTTCCTTTTCAGTAGGGGAAGGGCTCAGCCACCCACCCCATCCCCAACCACCCCTACAATCCTTTTATAGTGCAGTATAGTCGTGACATTTCTTGTAGTAAAGCAGGAAGGGGAGGATCAAGAGGTATCTGCACAGTGACCTCACTTATAGGGACACAGGTAATTTAACTTGTTATAACAAGTTATATATATATAAAAAAAATCAAACTTTTACTTTTGCCGCGTGGAGGATGACAACAGTAAAGCTGACATATTGAACAGGTATTTCTGCTCAGTCTTTACTGAGGAAGAGGAGGGTAATGGGTCTGAAGGGAGTACAAGGGGTGAGAATGGTGCAGAAATGGACACAAGTCCCTTTATACGAGAAAGGGTCCTGAAGGAACTGGAAGTAATAAGAGTTGATAAAGCAATGGGGCCAGATGGGGTGCACCCCAGGGTCCTTAAAGAACTAAGAGAGGTGGTGGCTGAACCTCTGGCTATCCTGTTAAGCCGATCACTGGAAACAGGGGAGGTACCCAAAGACTGGAGGACAGCAGATGTAGTCCCCTTATACAAAAGTGGGAACAAAGAGGAAGCAGGGAACTACAGACCAGTCAGCCTCACCTCCTCGGTAGTGGGGAAGCTCATGGAAGCACTACTGAAGGAGAGATTGGTGAAACATCTGGTTGTCAATGGACTACAGGACCCAAGCATGGTTTCATCAGGGGAGGTCATGTCAGACCAACCTCGTTGAATTTTTGACTGGGTGACTAGGGAGGTGGATCAGGAGGGCAGTGGACATGGCCTATCTGGACTTCAGCAAGGCCTTTGACACTGTGCCACATAAAGACTATTACACAAACTGGGAATATGGGTGTGGGCAGGACAGTAGTGTGGTGGGTAGGTAACTGGCTGGGTGGCAGGACACAGAGGGTGGTGGTAAATGGCTGTCACTCCACAGAGGAAGAGTGACCAGTGGGGTACCACAGGAATCAGTGTGCTGGGACCGGCCTATTCAACATCTTCATCAGTGACATTGCAGAGGACCTAGAAGGCAGAATTTCACTGTTCGCTGATGACACAAAGCTCTGTAACAGAGTAGACACACCAGAGGGTGTAGACAGAATGAGAAGGGACCTGCAGAAATTTGAAGAATGGTCAGGGTTTGGCAGTTGAAATTCAATGCAAAGAAGTGCAAGATAATGCATATGGGGCACAAAACCCTGGCACAATATATCAGTTGGGGGTGAGGATATAGCATGCACCAAGCAGGAAAGGGATCTTGGGGTTATCATCTCTGATGACCTCAGGTGAGGAAACAGTGTGACAAGGCAGCAGGTAAAGCAAATAGGATGCTGGGATGTATAGGCAGGGCATCACCAGCAGGAAAAGGGAGGTCATAATTCCGCTATACATGACTAGTGAGGCCCCCACCTGGAGTACAGTGTACAGTTCTGGAGACCATACCTATGTAAGGACATAGACAGGGTAGAGAAGGTTCAGAGGAGGGCAACAACGATGGTGCATGGATTGCATCACAAGTCCTATGAAGACAGGTTGAAGGAACTGAACATGTACTCCCTGGAGGAGAGGAGAGGAAGGAGAGAGGGGATATGATAGAGACATACATGTATCTTACAGGGAGGAACAGGGTGCAGGAATACACTATTTTTAAGTGAAAAAGATGTTCCAGGACTAGAGGGCATGGGATGAAATTGGAGGGAGGACGATTCAGAGGAAACATGAGGAAGAATTTCTTCACAGAACGGTGGTGGACAAGTGGAACACCCTGCCAGAGGAACTGGTGGGGCTGAAACAATCACGGATTTAAGAATGCATGGGATAGACATTAAGGAATTCTGGAGGTCAGGGGTAAGGGGCAACAGACTTCTAGGTAAACATAAACTGAACTTACAAGCTCAAATGGGCAGACTGGGTGGGCCATATGCCCTTATCTGCTGACACAGTCTATGTATCTATGTATCTCCTTCTAATTACTCTGAGCAGGCTATAAACTTGACAGCTCAACTGGAATGGATATTATTAACTGCATGCACTGCGGGACACTTTTAAAAAAGGCAGTTATACAGGATTTAGGATGCTGTCCTACATGCTGGACCATTGGAGTTCTAAGGGCTCAGCACCAGGCAGCATGGGCAGAGACTGCATGCCTCAAATCACATATTCAGGAGGATACATATTATAAGAACCAACTGCCATTTCCCCAACATCCAATTGAAGCACCTCGACCGCAGAGGATAGTTGGTCTGGGAGGTTGGCAGGTGATTAAGAGGGCAACTGGTGCCCCATCACTCAATGCTCTCCAACGTATCACCTCCACAAACCATAAAAACTGCAAACAGGTGTCTTCCTCTATCTTCAAAATCAAACAAAGGGTAGAGGATGCTGCAGAGCAGGACACTGCTGCACAGGAGCTAGCGCTACAAAACTCTCCCAAAACAGGGACCAAAACCACAAAAAAGCAAGAAGGAAATCTGAAACATTTCTGATTATAGGAGACTCCATAATTCGAGGAGTTGATACCTACTTCCAGCCAGGGCAATGGTCAGATGTCTCCAGGAACATCAGTGTGAAGACACTGACGCGTTAAATTGTGCAGGAAAGCAGGAGAAACATCAGTGTTCTGGTACACATAGGGACTAATGATCTCACCAGCTGGTCAGTTGTGGAGACCAAGGAACACCTGACCAGGCTGGGAGACAAACGGTCATCCATTTTATCCAGCATCGCCTTCTCTGAGATCCTGCCAGTCTGGGAGAGGGGGGCAGATGGACGGAAGGTCAGAGAAGGGGAGATAGGGGAGCTAAACATGTGGCTCAAGGGCTGGTGCCAGGAAAAAGGACACAGCATTGTAGGTAACTGGCAACAGTTTTGGGAACGAAAGTTCATTAAATTTGATGGACTGCATCTGACTAAGGAGGAAGTCAGTGCATCGGGGCAGAAGTTTGATGTCTTTGTAGAATATTTAAACTAGCCAATGGGGAGAGGGGTGCAGCATCCGATACATCGAATGGGAATAACACCCCTACCCCCTCAGCTAGTGATGAAGCAGAAGATCAGCATGTTTGTAGTTCATATGAATCTTCAGGTAAGGAAAAAGGTCCGGCTCCCCATACAACATGCAGGGAAAACGCCAGACCTCACCCAACAACCAACGTACTGAAATCTGGCCAATGGAAAATTATGTACACAAATACCCACAGTCTGGGAAACAAGATCCCAAACCTGCAGACAACAATGACAGAGGTTAAACTGGACATAGTAGCTATTAGTGAGACATGGTTCACCAGTAACCACACTTGGGAGACTTCAGTACTTCAGTACCTGGCTATGTACTGTTCAAAAGAGACTGAGGTGCAAAAAAGGGGGGGGGGGAGCCCTTTATGTCAATGAAAATATCAAAGCTACAGAAATTCAGAATACACATAAGGAGCCAGAAGAACAGGACACTCTGGAAACAGGAAACGGGACAGCCATATGAATTGGGGTTGTCAACAGGCCTCCAGACCCGGGAGGGGGGAAGGGGACACAGACACATTACTGTTAGAAGATATACAAAACATGACAGCTAAAAGGGATGTTCTGATAATGGGAGACTTCAACATGCCAGATACAGATAGGTCAATACCAGCAGGAACATCCACCAGAATGAGACACATAGTGGATTCCCTGCAGGAGGAGGGCCTCAAACAACTGGTACAACAACCCACAAGAGACAGGGCTATCCTAGATCTAGTACTGACTAATGGGGAAAGGATCTCATATCTCCAGGTACTGTAGAAGGTCACCTGGGGGCCAGTGACCATCACATGGTATGGTTCAATTTGGCCACTAGAACTAAATCATCCCATTCCAAGGCAAACATATGGGACTTCAGAGGAGCTGACTTTGATAAGATGGCCAACAGAGTTAAGCTAGCCCTGGCAAGAAGAGTAATACAGGCAAGGGGTACAGGCAAGGTGTAAAGCATTAAGTATACAATACTTGAAGCAACAGCCAATTGTGTTAGAGAAAAAAGCAAGAGCAAAAGAAGGAGTAAACCACTTTGGTTCTCAAACAGTAGCAGAAAAGGTCAGAGCCAAAAGGCTGGTCTTCAGGAAATATAACGGAATGCAGCGGGACGGAGATAGAAAGGCATACCAAACTTCCCTAAGGGAAGCAGGAAGGGCAGTAAGGCAGGCAAAGGCCCAAACTAAGGAAACACTAGCATGAACAATAAAAGAAGGGGACAAGACCTTCTTTAGATACATTAGTGAAAGGAGAAAGTCCAGAGGGGGCATTGCTAAGATCAAAGGGGATAAGGGGGGATGTGTGGAGGAGGACCAAGGAAAAGCATCTATCCTAAATAGATACTTCTGCTTAGTATTTCCTGATGAGAAGGTAGGGCAGGGCCCACAGCTCAGCACCATGGACACGAGGGGAGGGAGGTGAGCACTACTCCCTTCACAAAAGAAAGGGTCCTACAAGAGCTCACTAAGCTCAGTGTGGACAAGGCAATGGGACTGGATGGCATACATCCCAGGGTACTAAAGGAGCTAAGGGTGGAATTAGCAGAGCCATTATCAGAACTGTTTAGTGAGTCTCTGAGCATAGGAGAGGTCCCAGAAGACTGGAGGAGGGCTTATGTGATCCCGCTCCACAAGAGTGGTAGCAGGGAGGAGGCAAGAAACTGCAGACCAGTCAGTCTTACCTCAGTAATGGGCAAGATTATGGAGGCACCTTCAAGGAAAGGATAGTACAACACTTGGAAACCTTAGGAGCACAGGATCCAAGACAGCATGGGTTTACAACAGGAAGGTCCAGTCAAACTAATCTCATAGATTTCTATTTACTGGGTAACCAGAGTGGTGGACCAAGGGGGTGCAAGTGATGTCATCTACCTTGACTTCAGTGAAGGTTTCGATACTGTTCCACATAGAAGATTGATTAATAAGCTGAGTAAGCTCGGGGTGGGTCAGAAGTTGCTCAACTGGGTGGCAAACTGGTTGGCAGGCGGAACACAGAGAGAGTGGTGGTAAATGGTATACAGTCAGAAGAGATGCAAGTCACAAGTGGGTACCTCAGGGATCAGTCCTGTGGCCAGTCCTCGTCAATATCTTCATCAGTGACATTGCAAATGGACTGGAGGGTAACGTTTGTCTGTTTGCAGATGACACCAAGATCTGCAACAGAGTAGATGATCCAGATGGGGTGGTCAGAATGAGAAGAGATCTGGATAAACTGGCAAAATAGTCAGAAGAGTGGCAACTGGGGTTTAACACAAAGAAGTGCAAAATCATGCACATAGGGAAGAGAAACCCTGAAGCCACCTATAAGTTAGGAGGGGAGTTGCTGGCAATCACAAAGGAAGAAAGAGACTTGGGCATCATCATCACAGATGATCTGAAATCATCCAAGCAGACCACTAAAGCGGTAGGTAAGGCTAGGGGGATGTTGGGATGTATAAGTAGGGGTATCACAAGTCATAAGAGGGAGGTAATAATCCCTCTTTACAAGACATTGGTTAGGCCCCATCTGGAGTACTGCGTGCAGTACTGGTGGCTGCACCTGCACAAGGACATTAACAAAATGGAGGCAGTCCAGAGAAGGGCAACCAAAATGGTGCAGGGATTGCATCAGAAAACACATGAGGACAGATTAATGGAGCTCAATATGTATGCCTTAGAACAAAGGAGGGAGAGAGGTGATATGATCGAAACATTCAAACATCTTAAGGACATTAACAAGGTGATAGACTCTAACATGTTTCAATATAAGAAAAATAGCAAGACAAAAAGACACAGCATGAGATTAGAGGGAGGCCGATTAAGGGGTAATGTGAGGAGGTTCTTTTTCACAGAAAGGGTGGTGGATGCATGGAACGGCGTACCTCAGGAAGTGGTGGATATGAATACAGTGCAGGGCTTCAAACAGGCATGGGATAGGCATAAGAGAGCAATACAGATGAGTATGAATAGATAGGCCATTGACAGAGTAAAGGCCTATGGCACATTCATAAGGTAGAAAAAATGGGCAGACTAGATGGGCATTGCAGTCCTTAATCTGGGTCCTGTGGCATCAATGCTAGAATGCTGGCAGCAAAGTGTCTGTGTCTATGTGGAGCTCCCATAGCTAAGTCAAATTTTCTATATTTATTTCTGGTTTTAAATATTTTTGTGTACAGTTTGTGGACTGAGAAGAAGGCATTATTGCCTACAGAAGGTGTGAGAAGTGTGTGTTTCATGTTAGCTGGGAACAGTATAGTCAGCATGTTTGTTCTGTGGTAAATCATATCTTGTGTAGGTTTCATTTGTTTATATACAGTAGATAGGCAGTTTGAGATTTTTTGGGTTGTCCTTGTCACCAGGATTAGCTGGCTTGTTGCTGGGTGGTGGCATGTTGTTTAGGTGGTACTGTGACTTTATCACTGTTTCATGGGATTTCTGGGCTGATGATTTAAAAGGCATTTATTAAAAATATTTTTTTTGAGCTAGAATCAGGTGGTTGCTAAGAAGCAGCTTCCTTGGCATAGTGTTCTAGTTTTGATAGAACACTGGAAGTAGCAGACTATTGAGTTTTAGAAAATGGGCTTGAAAAATAAAGCATGCTGATTGGCTGAAAGCCACGATCAGCATGCATTTATTTTTCAATAGATACCCGGTGTAAAAGAAGTGCCAATTCGGGGACCCCATTACTTCACTTATCAATGGGAACCCCGAATTTTCAAAGTGACTAGCCTCCATTTTTTTGCTCTTGTTTGGCGGCGACTTGGTATGCCCCCACCCCCATGCCTCAGTTTAGTTAAATAAAAGGAAGAAAAAATGGTAACAAAAAACTGCCTGTATGTAATAACAATACATATACATCCCTAACAAAATGAGCTGATCTGCCAGATCAAATTGCGGCTCCCAGTCCTTCAAAAGCAGGCCAATGTACGAATTATGACAAGCCGGTAATGCGTCTCCATGTCTCAGAAGCGGAAGTTAAGGGACTCCACCACTGATCCTCAACCCGTTCTCCTGCTTACTCAAACAGTTTAAGTGTAGCCCTGCGAGTCTCCCCTGCCAGGCAAAACTACAAAAGACAGAGAAAATCTGTTTCCTGCTCTTTCACTGTTTCTCTCTCTCTTTGCTAACGCCACACTTGAAACTGCTGCCGCTGATCCTTGGGCTGATTGTTCTGATTGATCACACCTCAGGTCCCCACTGCACACCGAACCCAAAAATAAATAGAAGAAAGCTACCTGCTTTTGACAGTCATAGTCAGTTTTTTTTTCTGCTACCATCCTTGACATCCATGAATACAGGCCCCGACCTTCCATTTCTCTATAGCAACATACTGCGGCAACCCACCGGAGGTGTCATACTCCAACCCAAAAGCTCTAGTTCTTCTCGTCTGCCACCTGGTCTATTTCAGAAATAAAGCATCCCCCAAAACACTGGCCAATGAATTAGGACAGCACGTCTTCATCTCCATGAAGACAAACTCGGAAAGTACCGTTACGGAAGCGCTATGGCTCCCACTTGGCCATTAGTCTTCTGCACCTCCCACCCTCTTGCTCCTCCCTCTCTCAATAACTTTAATTGTAAAAGAGCTGTTCTTACCACATTGATTGTTTGTTTGCCTTGTAGTCCTTTGGTGGTTGTTTCCACTCATCTCTCCACTTGCTTTTGATCTTCACTCTTGGTCTGTGCCATGGCTTTGAAATAGTCAGCCCGCCACTCCATCACTGGCTCCCTCACTTGTCCTCTCTGCTTTCATTGTGCTGGTAGGCATACAACTTAACAAAAAAACTAAAGCAAATGTAACCCCTTGCAAATGGGGGTTCCCAAAAGTCTTCCAGGAGCTTGCTTGAATGCTCCAAGCCTGGATGGTGTTTGGCATCTAAGCCATTTATCTATGAGTGCTTTTAGAGCCTCTGGTACTGTCTCTTTAAGAGCTGTCTGCTTGCAGACATAATTAATTTGGATGGGGTCTGTGTGCTTCCTGCTCGAGTCCCTACCGAATACGCCATTGCTCCGCTTCTGCCGCCGCTAAGGGCAGAGGGAGCACTCTTCAAAGATGTAATTGTTTGCTTGTATCCTGTTAGAGCAATAATGAAAATGCACTTTGTTTTAACCTGCTTTCTTGTAGCAAGGGCAGTGCAGAGTAGCTCCTCATGTTGGTTTTGAACTGCGAATTGGACCAATCATTGTGGGGATCCTTTAAAATGGAGCCTGCTCTGGGCGAATCAGAACTTGGACTCTCCTCTGGAGCCAGCCACAATGGGACTGTATGGCAGATGCCTCTGGGAATTGTAGTTTGGACTTCTGCGCTTTTTTGCACCAACAGGGGGAGTCTGATTGTGAGTGACAGCCAAACCAGCCAACTGAACTGGGAGGAACTCAAAGGAAATACCCAGCTCTGTCTACTGGAAAGATCAGATGAGTTGAGACAGTGAAGAGAGAAGGAGCTATGTGCTTCTGTGGTGTATAGTTTTAGCATGGTAAGCACGTGTAAGGCCCTGAGTTTCGGTCTGCAGCCTGTGCAAGCGCCTGTTCAGACTGAAGCTGACCTGTGAATAGAATCAACGAGATCTGAAGAGTAGAAACCAGGCTCACCCTGTAGAAGACTGGAAAATTGCTGAATCGTGCTCAGTCTGTCAGGAACAGAATCTCTGTTGTGTTCTCCGGTATTGTGCAGTAATTGTGATTGGGATCGAGAAGCAGCCTGACTGGTATAGTACTTTCCTTTTACGTATAAATGTGTGTAGTGCTTGTGGGAATTATGCTCAAATCCCCTGTATGGTGAACTGAGTGCATGAAGCTGGAAGTAAACCCCAGCTTAATCCGGACTACCTCCATTTGCTATAAACTGCAGTGGGGTTCAGTCACAAGGACCTTGTCCACATGGTCTGCTCCTCCTGACAATCCAGGACAATCTGCCTTCTATCTAGTTTTCAGCATTGAGTTTGTGAGTACAAAGCAGGGTAACTCCCTGCCACCTGTTTATCATTAACAAGTGTGTCATCTAATTGTTGCTTTTCATTTCTTCATGAACTGAGCCCCCGGCTCAGATTACAATTAGGGTATTATGCAAGTGTTTTTCCATCACAGGGCCCCAACCAGCTGCACCGATCCTGGCTACTCTATCCTGTGTACACAGTGAAAGTGACAATTTGGGACTCTGAATACGCACACATTATTGTGATTATTAATGTGTTTAACCTAATTAACCTGATCTCCCCTTCCTTGTTACAGCTCCTTAAATAAATCAGATCTATTGGTTTCTCAGCAAAGTTACACTGACTGAGGTATTCATTTATGTTAAAGTATTGTACTGTGGTTTTGCACTGTATCTTCTTGTTTACAGAGGGGTCCCAGAGTCCAGTTGACAGATCCAGTCCTGAGGGTAAGTGTACATTGTGAAGATATTCCTAATGTATTGGGTGGGCCACTAGTGGGAAGAAAGGGGGATCACAGTGTCCCAGAGGGCTGTTACAGGTTAGTTTAACTACTGAAACCCTGACCTCTGGGTGGAGGCACCCACCATTGAACTTAAGCCCCTCAACCTGTTAATAGTTAAGCAGGCAGGGTAGTAGCCTTGGGATAGCACCACTAGGGTTACACAAAGCTAAAAAAAGATATTAAAAGGGAACAAAAATAAAGAGCAGTCAAGTTGTGACAGTGCTTCTACATAGTGCGGGGCTTATCTGCTTGCTCAGTCCCCTGCCTGCTATTGCTCCTTCTTGCTAACAGAAACTTAAGAAAATAGAAACAATCAGAAAGAAAAGTGCTGCATGAGGAAGGGGGAGGGGTTTGCTGGGTGAAACTGCATACAGCCTCCAAAATGTCAAAACTCCACAGTTTAAAAATGAAAGAAACCACAACATTCTAAGGCAGGCGGAGGAACTATTTTATAACAAAACTTATTTTAAACTCCTTTTTTATGAACAATTTTTTTTTTTTAACAGTGCTCATTTTCTAAACGCAATAATACCCTCCAGGGTGGGTGGTATTGTGCTATACCGGATCTTCCAGGGACTATAAGGCCCTTCACCTATGGTGTTGGGCCTCATTATGCCCCTGGGCAGTCCGGTGTAGCACAATACCGCCCACCCTGTTGGGTATTATTGCTTACCTAGATTATTGAGATTGTTGTTACATTTTGATGGTAAAGTGAGATAGAAATTTATATATTTTTGAATTTTATAGTTGTTTTATAGTTATGTATAACTAGAGGCTAGGAGAAGCTAGCCTAGGAGGATGTGGGGGACTAGGTACATGTATGGGAAGCAGGAGAGAGGTAAACTGCAAAAGCTGTGGGGCAGCAGTCTTTCTGGGGGTGATGTGGAGGAAAGGGGATGCCCTGTGTATAAGAGCCTTGAGCAACTAAGGGCTGAAATAAGACTGCTCAGATGGGAGCTGGGGAGGATGGTGTGGGAAGCCGGAGGAGCAGAGCAGTGGAGGGAATGGCAGAGGGGTGATGCCCAGGGGAGTGAGGGCATCAGGCAGGGGATGAGAGTGGGGGCGAGCACCCAGTATACAGGAGTATCTCTTCCTCAGAGGACTAGGGAGTCCAGGGTGGAGGAATGGCAAGTGGTAAGGGGAAGGGGTGGGAAATTCTTAAGGGGCGCCTTTATTGAATAGATTTGAACCACTGTCTGGAAGGTGGGAGGGGGCAGCAGGAGGTGAGCTAGGAGGTCAGATTGAGCCAGGGCTGGGAGTAGGAGTACAGTGGAGGGGAGAGGGAATTAATCACTGTGGGCAGGGAAGAGGAGGCAGGCAAAATGGAGTGGAGGATGGGGGGAGGGAGAGAAAAGGAAAGGAAGAGGGAAAGGAAAACTGAAGGCAGATACAGATAGTCAGAAGGGGAAGGGCAGATTGGGAGATGGAAAAACAGTTACGGGGATAAATTGTGGATGTGGAGATAGGTTCACCAAGGTGCAGAGGGAGCAGTTAGGTGGGGAAGCAGCTAGTACCAAAGGTAAGAAAGAAAGGAAGGGTGGGGAGCATGGGTGCAGGGGATGGAAGGGTGGCAATCATAGGGGACTTCATAATTAGGGGTATTCACTGAGGAAGGAAAGGGAACAAATGCAAGCAGGAGGGCAGTTTGTATGCCAGGTATGACAGCAGGAAGGTGGGCCCAAGAATAAGGGAAATAGTAAGGGAGTTTGAAGGAAAATGTAATTTACTTCTTCATTTGGAAACCAATGACCTAGCTGGGGAGGAGGTTGAGGTAGTGCAAAGTAGGTTCAGGGAGTTAGGAAGATCTGACTTATATTTCAATCTGTTTCCTGGCCTGTGACTATGTATTTTTGATCTGTATGCTGGCCTTCTTTGACACCTTGTATTCTTATGTAATTGCACTTTCTCACTACCCCATGTTCTGTAATTTCCTGCACCTCATGTTGAGGCCTGCTATTACTGTTGTTCTCGACACCTGTATTGTTTAATGTGCCATGCTGTGGCTCGGTCATGCCTGAAAATGGTCCTTTGGATCAGTGCACCCACCTGGTTATCAGCTACATGAATAAATAAATAAATAAATAAATAAAGGAAGGATGGACGGAAGTTTGCTGGTCTTCTCAGAGGTGATACCAGTATCAAACAGCACAGCCAGGAAAAACAATAGAGGATTTTAATGACTGGCTGAGGAAATGGTGCAGGAGATGTTTATCTGTATTGGGACATAGAGGAGACCTGGTCAAACAAAGCACTTTTTCACCAGACAGGCTACACCTCAGTAGGAAGAGTTTGAGAGTACTCAGGGACAAACTGGGGAATACATAACCACTACACTTAATTTAAACTACTGAGGAGGGCAGCAGGCATGAAGGCCACAGATTCCAAGAGGAGGAGGTCAGTGAACCTCCCCCACAGTGATGGATGAGGTCTGGAGCGAGGTGGTGGAAGGGATGAGAACATAGTTAGCAAAGGATGGAGGGGGTGAGGAACACAAAACAAGGGTATGTGGAGGGATGCACACAGAGGGAATAAATGTGAATAGAAGAATAGAGGGAAGAGAAGGAAGGTCAGATTCTAGGTGGAGGGAGGTGTCTCTGAATGTGTGGAGTCTTGGAAACAAGATGGATGACCTGCAGGCACTATTAGCAGGCAGGAGGGTGGACATAGCTGCAGTAACCAAGACTTGGGCTACATCATACCATGACTGGGACCTTGTGATCTCTGGATATAAACTACAAAGGAGGGACAGGGTAGTCAGGAAGGGGGAAGGGGTGGCAGTTTATATCAGGGAGGGAATAACGTGCACTAGGGAGGAGTTAGAGGAAGGGAAGGTGGAGGCATTATGGATTCTGTTAAGGTCCAATAGAGGGAGAAAGGTGAGGTTGGGGGTGGTTTACAGACCATCCAGTCAGGATGAAGAGAGGGACAGGGAGGTGAGCTCACAAATATTGGAAGCTGTGGGAAAGGAGAGAAGTGGTAATTGTGGGGATTTCAACCTGCCTAAGGTGGACTGGAGCATACCCTCCACAACTTATGCTAGGAGTCAGGTGATTCTGGAAGGACTGCAGAGTGGGTTCCTGACTCAGGACATCACTGAACCAACAAGAGCTGAGGCAATTCTTGATCTGGTGCTCACAAATGGGGAGCATGTACAGGAAATAATGGTCAGAGAGCCACTGGGTGGAAGTGACCATTGCGCAGTGTGGTTTCAGTTGGACATGGGCAGGGAAAGCATTCTGACTAAGAACAAAACCTTGGATTTCAGGAGGGTGGACTTTAGGGAAAATGGGAAAAGTGCTAAGGAGCCATCTGGCAGGCATCAGAGCAGATATGGGGGTGGACCAAAGGTGGTCCATCATTAAGGAAGGAATACTGGTTGCCACAAATGAGTGCATTAGGCTCAGGGGTAAGAACACAAGAGCCAAAGAAACCAGCTGGTTCAGTTCTGGGGTTGCCCAGGCAGGAAGGGAAAAGAGGTTGGCCTATAGAAAATTAAGGAAGACCAAGAGAGAGGTGGCTAGGGAAAATTACCTAAGGTTGGCTAGTGAAGCAAGTAAGGAAGTCTGGTGTGCAAAGGCACAGAAGGAGCTTCAGATATCTGAAGGAGTTAAGAAGGGGGAGAAAACTTTCTTTTGCTATATAAGTGAGAAAAGGGACAAGAAGGAAGGGATTGTTAGGCGTAAGAAAGGGGTGAAGTGGATGGAGGATAATGGGGGAAAAGCAGAGATACTAAATGAATACTTCTGTTCCGTCTTCACCAGGGACAAGGACAGACCAGTGCCTTCAGGAGGGAATAGAGGAGCAGGAGGGAGGAGAACACATATGTAGTAATAGAGGAGGATAGAGTGCTGCTGCTAGCTTCTGGCAGAAGAATCTTGCTTTCATAGCAAGAGACACCTGACTAAAAGCTATAGCTTTTCTTACTGATAAAACACTTCTATCTTAGCAGGAGTCAGTGCCTGTTGGGATTAAGCAAACAGATACTTTATTAGAAGCAGGGGGGCTCATTTAGGGTATATAAAAAAAAAAGACGAAAGTCAGTGTGTTTCTGTGTGAGGGAAGGGGACCGTATCAACTTAGTTTGCTAAGTGTAGGAGCAGAGGAGAAAAGTAAATTGGGGGTGTGGCTTGAGCAGTACAAAAGCAGGTGTCTCCAATTACAACTTCCTGCTGCCAGCTTCTGGCAGAAGAACCTTGCTTTCAGAGCAAGAGACACTTGACTGAAAGCTACAACTTTTCTTAGTACTTGCTCTCTCTCCCACCCTATGCCAGTTCTACTTTTATAGCCACTGGATTTGACTTACAACAGGAATTTTCTGTTTGGCAGTAGGAAGGGAAGGATCACTGAGACACATTAGTTTCATCAACCTTGAAGGAAAAAAAAAATAGCTCCCCTCACCAGCTGCTGGAGGTCTGAGTCAAAGCAAGGAAGAAGGAGACTACTGAAGAATACAGGAAGTTCCTGTCCCAGAACAGGAAGGGCGAGAGTTGTAAAGGCACATAGCCAGTAGGAAAGTAGGTGGAAAAAGACATACAGGGAGGGGAGAGTAAGCATACAAAGCAACAGGAGAGGGAACACAAAATAAGACATGATGGATATGGTGCAGTCCAATGGCTGTGGGGCAGCAGTGTTCCGGGAGACATTCTGGAGGCTGCAGTGCTGCTCTATTTGCAGGCACCTCTTTGGTCTGAGGAAGGAGGTTACCCATCTCCAGGCTGACCTGACTCAGATTCGTGAAACCTCCTTCCTCACCCAGGGACCACCAGCCACTGTCACTACCTCAGAGGTTGCCAAGAAAGAGGAGTAGTTGGACCAAGGTGGGCTCAGGGAGGGAGAGAGTTGTGGAACAGAAATGCATCCCTCCAGCTGTACCTCTCCACAATTCATATGCTGTTCTGGTGAAGAGTGGTTCCTCCATGGAGGCACCTGCAGTGGAGACTAAGGAGGATGCTGGGAACCTCCACAAGGGAGACCCACAGGAGGGTGGCATGAGACCTCACAGGGGAAGGAAACAACTCCTGGTGGGGGTCTCAATCATTGGGGGAGTAGAAGTGGGAGAGGGAGGTAAGGTGCCTACCTGGTGTCATGGCTTGGAGGGACAGGAAGCAAATCCTCAGGACTGTGGGAGCAGCTGCATGAGGGAAGGAGTTGGATGTCATTGTCCACTTAGGGACAAATGACCTGGCTAGGAATGGGATCAGAGCAGTGCAGGAGGAGTTTGTACAGTTGGGGAGGGGCCTTAGACAAGTAGCACATACAGTAACCTTCTCGGAGGTGCTGCCTGTCTATGGCAAGGGTGATGCTTGGGTACTCTGCACCATGGGATTCAATGAATGGTTGAAAAACTGATGTGGAGCTCAGGTTTTTGGCTTCACTAGGGACTGGGGAGCCACCTGGAAGGATACAAGCCTATACTGGCACGATGGTCTGCACCTGTCCGAGGGGGACCAGGATCCTAGGTGATAGGTTTAAATGCTTCATTGGCAAGCATTTAAACTAGCTAAGGGGGAGGCAGTGAAAAGAAGCAGGATAAACATAAACCCAGCCTCCCCCTATAAAACATGGTAATTAGTGAGGTAAATACCAAGGTGGAGAAGTCATTAGGGAGCAGGACAGGGTAAAATGTGAAAAAATAAAGGCAGTAAGGACAGGGATAAGGCTAAAAGGGGTAAGGCCATCAAAAAATGGAGGGTGATGAGTACCAATGCCAGTAGTCTGTGTAACAAGCTCCCTGAACTAGGGGCCTTGATGGAAGAGGGATGCCTGGATAGTGTGGCAGTCACTGAAACATGGTATACAGAGAACCATGACTGGGCTGTCAACATACCAGGATACGCAATCTACAGGAGGGACAGGGAGGGTAAAAGAGGAGGAAGAGTAGCTCTGTATGTAAGGGAAGGGAAGAGATTAAAGCAATAGAACTAAAGAGTAAACAGGGAGAAGATGAGGCACTATGGGTCACCCTGGAGACAGAAAATGGCACCACAATCTGCATGGGGATTGTGTACAGACCCCCATCTCAGGGTGAGGGAATGGACAAGGAAATGATAGAAGGCATCCTTAGAATGGCAGAAAAAATGGGAGATATTGTTGATGGGGACCTGAATATACCAGATGTTAACTGGAGCACCTTTGCTGCAGGCACATCCAACAGCAGGGTCATTCTTGATGCCCTACAAGGGGCATGCCTCAGACAGCTAGTGTTGGAACCCACTCAGGAGGGAGAAATCTTAGACCTAGTACTCTCAAACGGGACAGAGAAAGGATCTCAGATTTAGAAGTGGGTAGCCATCTGGGAACAAGCGATACCAAACTGTGTGGTTCATGATAAACACAGCCTATAGTCAACCTATACAAAAGCAAGAGTATTGGACTTTAGGAGGGCTGACTTTGGGAAATGAGAGAGTGCCTCAGAAAAGCACTAGCAAAAGGGCAAGAAGGAGGGGTGGAGAAACAATGGGAATAATCAAAACAGCCATCACAGAGGCAACAAGCCTTTCTGTGAAGCGAAATCAACAAACAAAACAAAGGAAAAAAACACTATGGTTCTCAAAAGAGGTGGCAGGGAAGGTTAAGGAGAAAAGGATAGTATTCAGTAAATATAGAGAAACACAGAAGGAGCAGGACAGAGAACTTTATCAGTTAAAGCAGAAGGAGGCAGGGAAGGCAGTCAGAATAGTGAAGGCCCAAACTGAGGAAAGAGAGCCAACTCTGTTAAGAAGTGGGATAAAACCTTTTAAAGATACATTAGGGAGCAAAGAAAGACCAAGGGAAGTATACTGAGGCTTAGTAAAGGGGAGGGAATGTGGGCAGAGGGTAACTGAGGAAAAGCAAGGATAATGAATGAATATTTCTGCTCATTATTCACAATGGATGAGGAGGGGGAGGTACCTAAACCAAACAAGAGAAACACCCTGGATAGGGGAGTCGATACCAGTCCATTCTCAGAAGAAAGATTGAAACTGAAGGTGGACAAAGCAATGGGGCCTGATGGGATTCACCCCAGAATTCTAAAAGAACTAAGGGTTGAACTACTGACACCACTGACTACTCTCTTTAACAAATCATTGGAGGATGGGGTGGTACCTGAGGACTGGAGGAGGGTGGATGTGATTCCACTTCACAAAAGTGGGAGTGTGGGAGCAAGGCTGAGGCAGGAAACTACAGACCAGTTAGTTTGACCTCAGTGGTAGGGAAAATGTTGGAATCACTTCTGAAGGAAAGAATTGTTGAGTACCTAGAGGCCAGTGGGAACAGGACCCAAGGCAGGGTGGATTCACAGTGGGAAGGTCATGTCAGATAAATCGAATAGATTTCTTTGAGTGGGTGACCAAAGTAGTAGACCAGGGAGGGGCTGTGGACATGGCCTACCTAGATTTTAGCAAGGCATTTGACATAGTCCCACACAAAAGATTAATGTACAAGCTAACCAGCCTTGGAGTGGGTCCATAGGTGGTAGCCTGGATAAAAAATTGGCTGGACAACAGGACGCAAAGAGTAATAGTAAACGGAGTCCACAGTGAAGAAAGGAGAGAACTAGCGAGGTACTGCAGGGTTCAGTACTGGGGCCAGTCCTCTTTAATGTCTTTAAGTGACACTGCAGAGCACCTGGAAGAAAAAGCATGTCTCTTTGCAGACAACACAAAGATCTGCAACAGGATTGATACACAGGGTGGGGTGGAAAGGATGTGAAGGGACCTGGCTAGGTTGGAGGAATGGTCAAATGTATGGCAGCTCAGATTCAACGCAAAGAAGTGCAAGGTAATGGACCTGGTAAAAAAACAAAGGGGAAGAGTACACAACTGGGGGTGAGATACTAACAACAAAAATGGAAAGGGACCTGGGAGTAATTATATCAGATGACTTAAAGATGGTCAAGCAATGTGAGAAGGCAGTAAGGAGGGCTGGGGGATACTGGGATGCATAGGGAGAGGTATCAACAGTAGAAAACAGAAAGTTGTTATCCTCTGTACAGACAGTTGGTGAGACCCCATCTGGAGTACTGCGTGCAGTTTTGGAGACCTCATCTTTGCAAAGACATAGACAGAGTGGAGGCTGTCAGAGGAGGCAACTAAAATGGTGCAGGGTCTGCACCAGAAGACATACGAAGAGAGACTAAAGGAGCTTAATAGGTATACCTTCAAGGAAAGGAGGGAGAGGGGGGACATGATAGAAATGTTCAAGTACCTCAAAGGAATCAACAAAGTCCAAGAGGGTAGTATATTTCAGAAAAAGTGATATGCAAGAACAAGGGGGCATAATTTGAAGATAGAGCAGGGGCAGCTCAGAGGTAATTTTAGGAAGTATTTTTTCACGGAGAGGGTTGTGGATGCATGGAACACCCTTCCTGGGGAGGTCATGGAGTCAAGAACAGTGGGGGAATTCAAGAATGCATGGGATAGACATAAGGCAATTCTAGTGGGGGGTAGGAGGAAGTAGGTGCTTGGTTAACTAGGATCTGCAGCTTATCCATTTGGTAGGGAAATGGGCAGACTAGGTGGGCCAAGTGGTCCTTATCTGCCATCAAATTCTATATTTCTGTGTTTCTATGAGTGAGGAAGGGTCTGCTGGCATTGAAGGTGGGCAAATCACCAGGCCTGACAGAGTACATTCAAGGGTACTAATGGAACTGACTGAGGAACTGTCAGGGCCACTGACAGACCTATTTAATAGTTCACTAGAGTCAGGTGTGGTGCTGCAGGACTGGAGAAACAGCAGATGTAGTGCCCCTCCACAAAGGCGGTCCCAAGGATGACCCAGGGAATTACAGACCAGTCAGTCTGACCTCCATTGTGAGAAAGCTCATGGAGACCATACTAAAAGAAAGGTTGGTGGAATATCTAGAGGAGCATGGTCTCCAGGATGTGAGGCAGCATAGGTTCATTGGGAGGAGATCATGTCAAATGAATTTGATTGACTTCTTTGACTGTGTCAGTAAGACAGTAGACAGGGGCCAAGCAGTAGACATCCTCTATCTTTATTTCAACAAGGCCTTTGACTCTGTGCCCCACAAAAGGTTAATCAAGAAGTTGGTTGATCTTGAGGTTGGGGAAAAGATGGCCAGATGGGTGGAAAACTGGTTGAGGGACAGAACCCAGAGGGTGTTTGTGGGGAGAGTTATCTGGCACCAGAGAGGTAACCAGTGGGGTCCCACAGGGTTGGTGCTATCGCCGTGTTGTTCAATGTCTTTATCAGTGACATTGGGGATGGCATTAAGGGGAAAATGTGCCTTTTTGTGGATGACACCAAGCTCTGTGGAAGAGTGGACACAGCTGAAGGGATAGAGGAACTACAGGAAGATCTGAAAAAGCTGGAGAGATGGTCCAGGGTCTGGCAGCTTGGTTTCAATTCCAAGAAATGCAATGTTATGCATATTGGAGCCCAGAATCCCAGGACAGAGTACTACCTGGGTGGAGTCAGAATATCTGCATCAGAGTAGGAGAAGGACCTGGGAGTGATGATCACTAGTGACCTGAAGCACTCCACGCAGTGGAAGAAAGCAGCAGCAAAGGCAAACAAGATGCTGGGATGCATATCTAGGGGGATCAGTAGTAGGAGAGAGGAGGTTATACTGCCCTTGTACAGGTCACTGGTAAGGCCGCATCTAGAGTATGGAGTTCAGTACTGGTGCCCACACTTCAAAAAGGACATTAGCCTGCTGGAGAAGGTCCAGAGGAGGGCTACAAAGATGATAGCGGGTCAGCAGGGTAAGGCATATGAGGAGAGGTTGAGGGCACTGAACATTTACTCCCTGGAAGACAGGAGAGAGAGAGAAGGGACATGATTGGGATTTTCAAGTACTTGAATGGGATAAATAAGGCTGATAAGGAGAATCTCTTTAAGCTGAGTGGCAACCATAATGTAACCCCTGTTACCTGGGGTTACAAGAATCCTAGTAAGACCTAGTGGTAGGCAGGAAGGCAGTTTGTGAAAGTCCAGTTAAATGGATTTCACACTATCTCACTCTGTTCTCAGTCTCAGCTGAGACTGATGGATGACATCATTTTAGAACTGTCGCGAGCTGCATAAGCCACACTGGAATGCTGCAGTTGGAGGTTAGAGTACAACGTTGGGGAATTTGAAGTAAGAGTCTGTTGCAGTCTGTAGTAGATGAAGGAGGTGCTCTGCTGTAAGCAGGCCCTCAGAGCTCTAAGTTCTGTCAAAGAGCTATTTTTTTTTCATAGGTGTGTGTTCTCACCTGAAGAGGAACACAAGAAGAGCACAGTGAAGTGGTAGAGACCACTTTCAGTGGCTCAGGGCCCCATCCCTGAATCAGGGAATCCCACTTCTGGTACTGGACATTACAGTTATTGTTTCCTGTGTCCGGAGTTACTTGGGTGCCCCTGTTGCAGAGTAGCCAAACCTAGCCAATGTGCCAAGTGACATGTTTCTCCCCGAACCCAGCCCACCAGATAGTGCTGTCAAGATGGAAATGGCATACCTGGGTAGGGGTTACAAAATGGAGGCACCGCTGAGGATTTGGGTTTGGAATTTAGGGAGAAATGTAATAAAGGTCGCTCGGACAATGGCTATCATTTTGGTTATCTGGCAGTGGGTTGCCCAAAACAACTGAAGCAATGTTTAACTAATGTGCCACTGTGTGCTGTTATCCATGTGCTGCTATTACTTGGTATTACTTACTTGGTATGAAAGAACAGAAGAAGGCCAGAGCCCATCGAGACTGTTCCCCACACTATGTGGGACATTATTTATCTATTATCCTCAACCAAACATCTAATTTGTTTTAAAGACAGTGACACTAGTTATGCTTACCAATTCTTGTGGCAAGGTGTTCCATACAATGGATGTTCTTATTGGAAAAAGTTTCCTTTGCTGGTTTTATAAGTTTTACTTCAAGCTGTTTATTATGCAGTCTCGAACATGTCTCCTTTTGGAGAGTGTTAGACCACATTTTTCCATTGGATCTGGTGAATTTATTAAATTAAAACCATAAGTATATCACCTCTTAATCTTCTAGTTTGAAGAGAGAGAGACCAGTAGCTTTTAATCTGTTCTGATAATCCAAGTTTGTTAATCTTGGAATCATTCTAGTTACTCTCCTTTGAACCTGTTCAAAATTGCTATGTCTTTTTTTGGTTTGGATTCCAGAAAGGGGCCATAGTCTAGATATGGTCTAATGTATGCCCTATACAATGGAATAAGGCATTGTTCAGTGCGATTAACAAAAGTGCGTTTTATTTGCCTCAAAAGTCTGTTGGTCATGCAAGCAGTTCTAACACAGTGATCATTTGATGTAAGTTTATTATTAACATATATCCCTAAATCTTTTTCACAATTTGATGAGTGAAGTGGTAGTCCATTTATATAATATATCGTTTTTGGATTATTTACACTGAAATGCACTACTAAACATTTGTCTTGATTAAACTGCATATGATTTTCATTTGCCCAAAGTGTTAATTTTTCCAAATCCTTCTTTAATGCAGAAATATTTTCTGATTATTAACCTTGCCCCCCAATTTAGTATCGTCTGCAAATTTAACCATGAAGTTATTTGGCCCTGTTTGTAAATCACTGATAAATAGATTAAACAATGTTGGTCCCAAGACCGACCCCTGTGGTACACCACTTGTCACACTACCCAAATCAGACAAGATATCATTAATTCTGACTCTCTGAGAATGATTAGTCAACCATTAAAATGCCAACTGTTTACCAAGGAGCAATAAAGCCTGAGAGTGTATGCCCTTGTCCTGCATCGAATTACAGCATTTGCCAGCTTTTAAAAATGTTTGTGACAAAGAAAAGTGTGGAAAACTGTGGGTAGCAAAAGGAAAATTGTGCCCTAGATGTTGGAAATGCTTTCTGTGTGAACTGAGAGACTTGTTGTGCTTAATGGCCATTAAAAAAGGTTGAAATGGGCTCCAGCCATGGAGCTTCAGTTAAAAAAAAAATGTGGTTTGCAGTTTAAATTTGCTTGCTCGACGATCGCCGTGAGGAGAAGAGCACGAGAGGAAAAGAGGCTCGTTTGCATGGCGTCGAGTGATTGGTGAGACTGCAATCAGTCCCGCCCCCAAGCCAGCTCTACAGTGACTGTACAGCATTCGAGAGGGAGAGGGAGTGGAGTGTGCGAACTGGCTTACCAGGAGGAGCATTGCAGTGACTGAAAGCGCTGTAAAAAGTTTAAAAACTGACTTTTCTGTTTAAATTCAGGCTCAACCCGCATCTCGATCGACTGGACTGTGAGTGTGGTGTTCAGAAGGACGATCGGCAGGACTGCCAACCCGCTTCTTTCCAGAGGCCTTCAAGACTGGCTGCAGGCCGTTTTTCCATCACAGAAAACAGCTACTGATAACAGTGAGTACCAACAGAAATAATTGCTCAAACTGTGTGATTTCACCAAAAGCCGGCTGAATCTGTGTGTAGCAGTGTAATCGCTTTGCAAAGAAGGACTGTGTTAACTTTTACCAGCAAAAGCAAGAATTCTAAGCAATCAACTGAGCATAATTATAGGTTCAGCATCAGTATAATTTTCAGGCCATGTGAGAGACTGTGAGTTGTATCAGATATGCAGCAAAAATACAGGCAATCCTGTGCTATTGAAATACTGAGGCTTTAAGGACTATAGCTAGAGCAATGGCTTCAGTGAGCAAAAAGTCTGTGGTAAATCATATAAATGTGCTAGGAAAAAGAACAGTGCAAGTTTGTGCAGTTTGAGCAAAGTTATCAGTAGAGTGTGTAAATTGGATGCGCAGTGGCTTGACCTAATTACAGAATATTGATGTGTAGGAGTGTTGCCGTCGCCATTACAGGGTGGGGTAGTAATGTAAACACAGCAGCAGAGGAGCCATTTTGAAAGAGAAAGAAAGTTTTCAGTGATGTGGGACTTGAAATAACAGTGAGCGTTGTTTGTTTTCTCCACAGTTATGGCTTCAGGACCAGTCCGCTACCCGGATCATGCCCGGACTGTGATAGCAGTAGAAGTTAACAAGTTAAGGGACATTGAGAGATGTTACCATGAGGGACGACTGCCTCCTCATGTGGCGATTCCTGGATATTCAGTGTGAGTATGTGTGATGTGCTTAAGTGCTGGAAGGGACATCTTCATGGTACCTCACTATTCTGGGTGCCTAGAGAAATATGGTTTGTTTAAAGCACCCAAGATTCGTTTGGCTTCCACACGGACAAATGTTCAAGAATCTGCAGTTGGCAGCACATAGCACCAGGCGGAGCCTGTTGGAGAGGGCCCCTCAGAGTGTGGCACAAAGCAAGAGGGTGCAGATTTACAGACAGAACAATGTGCTGATGTTTCAGAGGCTGAGTTGCAGAGAGATATTTCAGGAAGAGCATCAGTAGACCCTTGGAGAAAGGGGCCTAGCCCAAGTCTCATAGGTGAAGACGAGATGAGGGAGGCCTTTGAATGGGAGGTTTCAACCTCCACACCCAGCGAAGAGTGGACAGTCTCAGGAGTGAGGATGACTGCTCACTCCTGGGCACAGATTCTCAGTGAGGAAGAAGAAGAAGAGGGGGAACCTATGTGGCCTTGTGAAAAAGGAACTGGTACCCAGCCTCAAGCTCTTGCCTCAGAGGAACGCATGGAAGAAAGTGGTGATTCCACTGCCCTGGCTGTGCAAGAAGGAGCCAGGGATACATATTTTGTGTCATTAAGAATGCGTAGCTGTCAGAACCAGGGCTGGCCACCCCCAAGCCAGGCCAGAGGTCTCAGGTTGACCAAAGCTAGTAAAGAGGAAAGACTGGTTCGTAGGAAAGCGAATGAAATCTATGAGATGTCCTTTCCTACCTTTCCTCAGAGAGTCTGGGAGGAGATTGAAAAAATCAGGAAATCCTGGATTTGGGAAGAAGCAATGAAATATGTGCATCCTGGTGCAAACAAGTACGTCAAGAACAGAATGTTTCAAGAAAAATACAGCCAGTGGAAAAGAGGCAGGACACTGTTTATTGACACTGTTCGAATTATGGATGGAGAGGGACATGAAACTTTTCACAGTGTGAATTATGAGTGCCCAGATGAGGTGATAATTCAAGCACCTGACCCGTTGTGCTATTGGCCACAATGCAAAGACCTTCCTGTGAATGTGTACATGCCTACCAAATGGAAAGCAGAGCAGTGGTAGCCAGTGCTGCCACTCCAGCCATTGCCATACCTATGTTGTTCCACCAGTCTGGACGTCCAGGACTCAGGTGCCCCACATTCATCAGTTCTGCAATGTACTGGCTTTCCAGAATCCATTGACTGACCCACCAGATGACTTCAGATCCAGAGAGGACACCAGCCCAGCTGTATTCTGATTCATCGTCTGGGTATCAGATGACTTCAGACGAGCTGTTTTCCTTTTTGTTCCTGTTCCAAGGTTCCATTTCCAGAGATGACATCAGCACAGCAGTTTACAGATGTGCCCTCCTGTTTCCCAGAAGATGTCAGCCCAGCGGTATCAGAAGAATGCTGCCAGGGAGAGTCTTTGGCCAAGGACCAGGTGTGGTATCAGTGTGGTATCATGTTGTTCTACAAGGGACTGGTAAGTCCAGACTTTTCTATTCTTATGACATTGCAGTACACACCCTACACTAGCAGACTCCAGATGTTTGAACTGTCCTCAAAGACTCTCCCCTTTGGGACTTTGGCCTGCTAGAACTGTGCTTTACCGGGCTCTGGCCCAGGAGAGACTCTTTAATGGACTTGCCTTCGGGCACTGTAGTCACTAGATGGGACTTTTAGGGTACTCCATCCCCCAAATATTGTGTATTGTAAATAATGTAATTGTTTTCTACTGTTTTCTAATGTTTATACTTTTTTTTCTACTTTTCTAAAAAAATATTTTTTGGGATTCTCCAGTCTTCAGATGGTAGGGGTTTAGATAGACTGTGTATGCAGATTAGGAGTGTGTGTCTTTCTTTTTCTTGCAGGTGTTCCTGAAGAAGATAGAAAAGAAGACAAGAAGAGAAGGAAGGACTCTGGGAGTTCCTCAGTAGTACTTTAGAGTGTAGTGTTTAAAGTACTGTTGTTGTTGTTGTTGTTGTTGTTGTTACTGTGTGTAACTTTTCCTTCCACAGGTATGGTTGTGGGGGAATGTGGGAGTAACGCATAGTGTATGGTATTAGCTCCTAGTGTGTGGTTGTATGGTGTCCAGGGTTGGGGGGGGAGGTCCCCTGTTTGTTTTGTTTTGGGAATCTTAAGTTAGAGGCAGACAGGTTTTCCCTAGAGGGCTAGGGGGATAGACAGGTGGTGGTCCTGAATGTCCCTCCACTGCTCTGCTCCTCCAGCTTCCCACACCATCCTCCCCAGCTCCCATCTGAGGATCTGATCTAATAGGGCTATGCTCTGGACAGTTCTTCCGGAGCCACTGGCTACTCATAGTCAGCTGGTAGAGTAGAGGCTGATGCATCAGCCGATGGCCTCTGGGCCCTTAGTGTTGCCTGCCTGTGCCTAGCACATGGTAGGAGGGGGCCTGATCACCCCTCTCTGTAGGTAGCACATAGGGTAGGATGACTTAGGTCGGGTAACTAATGACTGCAGACAGTCATCTTCCTGGCCAGGTGAGTTAACCCCCTGTTACCCGAGGTTACAAGAATCCCAGTAAGACCTAGTGGTAGGCAGGGAGGGCAGCTTGTGAAAGTCCAGTTAAATGGATTTCACACTGTCTCACTCTGTTCTCAGTCTCAGCTGAGACTGAGGATGACATCATTTTAGAACTGTCACAGCTGCATAAGCCACCCTGGAATGTTGCAGTTGGAGGTTAGAGTAAATTTGGGGAATTTGAAGTAAGAGTCTGTTGCAGTCTGTAGTAGAGGAAGGAGCTGCTCTGCTGTGAGCAGGCCCTCAGAGCTCCAAGCTCTGTCAAAGAGCTATTTTTTTTTCATAGGTGTGTGTTCTCTCCTGAAGAGGAACACAAGAAGAACACAGTGAAGTGGTAGAGACTGCTTTCAGTGGTTCAGGGCCCCATTCCTCCGGGGATGGGGGGAAGGAATCGGCCTGCTTCCAGGGGCAACTCCCCTGGTCCAGCTAGAGAAAAAGAAGCTGCCTGAGTTAAGTTTGTGCTGAGGTACCAGAAGTTCTGGATGAGATTTCTTTAAAGAGAAAATGCCTGTGGGGCACCTGCAACCAAGGGGTGAGTTCGCTCTGCTAAAGGGCCAGTGTGTTTTCACCTGAAACAAGATGAAACTAAAGTGACTGTTACTGTGGGGTCAGGAAAAGACAGCCAAGTACAGTTTGGAAGATGTGGTTATTGGACCGCTTAACTCTGTGAGGAGTCTAGAGTAATGGACACAGCCACTTATTAAGTATGTTCAAGTTCAGCACAAATGGGATGTAAAGACAGTAGATTGAATGTGAATACATTTAAAGAGAATCTACACAGCAAAGTGTTTTCAAGAATGAGGTGTTAACAGTCCAGAGAAATGGCCGGTATGAATTATGGGATTGAGAAGTGGAGACCACCCTTCAGTAGTAACCAAATTCACCTCTACATGTTTGCTTTGGGACACCTGTTGCTTTCTCAGGTGCTTGGCCAGTGCCTGAGGAAAGTACCCAGACATGGGATTGATGAGGAAGATTCCCTGATGGAGCCAGAAGTGCTCATAGGTGGTTTAGGGAGCCACCAGTAAATGTTTCCATGCTATATGGAAAATGTCCAAAGGGCTGGCATAATAGCCGAGCCATGGAAGGAAGGTAGTCCAAGTGGCTGGCAAGAGAGCCGAGCCAGGGAAACCCAGAGCAGAGTACAAGTTCGGGCTGTGTGCCCAGTGTGTTTCAAAGCCTGAGGGCTAAAGTGAAAGTGGATGTGTTCTGTTCTCCATAAATCTGCATTACCAGGAGTGTAGCCCCATGGGGGTCCATCTATGCTTTGTATTTCTGTTGGATGTGAATAAAAGCCACACTTTAGAATCCCACTTCTGGTATTGGACATTACAGTTATTGCTTCCTGTGACTGGAGTTACTTGGGTGCCCCTGTTGCAGAGTAACCAAACCTAGACAATGTGCCGAGTGACATATTTCTCCCCAAACCCAGCCCACCAGGTAGTGCTGTCAAGATGGAAACGGCATACCTGGGTAGGGGTTACAATAACATGAGGGGGCACAGTCTTAAGCTGGAGGGTGGGAGGTTTAGGAGGGAGGTCAGGAAGCACTTCTTCACAGAGAGGGTGGTGGACACTTGGAATGTGCCGCCAGAAGAGGTTGTCTTGTAGAAGACAGTGGGCAGCTTAAGAGAGGTTGGGATAGGCATAGGGGATGGTAAGGATCATGGGCAGGGAGGATGGGAGGAGTGCGGAGGGAGAACAGGAACTTAGCTCAAGCTGTGGACCTGCAATACAAGCAGACTTGATAGACCAAATGGCCTTCTTCTGCTGGCTTCTTCGTATGTTCGTATCAGCAATGTCTCCTGTGGATTATATCTCCACTAAGGGGCTAAAATTTATGCTCATTAATGTATGTAGCCTTCAGAAGAAAATTACTGAAGTGCAAGCATGGGCCTCATACACTTTACCAGACATACTAGTACTGATTGAAACATGGCTAAAAGCTCAGTCTCAAATGAAGCCTTAGTGTTACCTTCCTACTCTTTTATTGTCTGCAGTGGGGAGCCTGCAGATGTTTTGCATCAGAAAAGGACCTACGTCATGTTTTCCATCCGCACAACAGTATTTCTTCCATGGAGAGCCCAGCCCAAGTACTACGCTGACTGTATAAGGCATGGTAGTTAAACAGGCCTATTTTTCTTGCCGCTTCATGTCTCCAGAGGTGCCTCCCCACAGAGTATGTTTAACCTGCCCCAACTCTGCCCCACACAGAGTTTACTACGGTTGTAGATAAACCCTCCCACAGTCTCACGCTGTACGCCTCCACCCCCTTCCCCACACCCATCGCAGGCTTGGCTATTTTTTCTTGTAACATTCCCCGATACAAATAAACATTTTACAAGGCCCAATTCAGCATGTAAATAAAATGTAAAGAATGTAATCACTGATGAACTGATAGTTTAATAAGGCATTTAATATTATACGTACAACTGAATGGTATTTCATAGAGAACCATATAAACGAAAGCCATGATCATCGCAGGACTCCTTGGAAGCCTACAGCATTGTTTCTGATGTACTGTAAGCACTGAACAGCAGTCAGTGTTTCCCCAGTGCAGCAGGTGGGCTGGCTGTTTGAAGCTTCTGCAGGTTTTTGTATGTTCGGCTCCCAAATCTGCACAGTAGTGATGCTGAGATACTGTAATTGGAGTGTGCAGGAGGGGGTGGCTTTCTGTTGTGTTTTCCAGTCTCCAGTCATGCATGCAGGATTCCTTACTCTACTGGTGATGCCAAGTTACCGACTGAGTGCTCGAGCTGAGCAGTACAAGACTTTAATGTGCGGATTCCAGCAATGTGTGCAGAACTCCCAGACCCTCAGTGGTGATGCTCAGCTAGATATCTGCCTTCTGATAATGTGCAGAATGGGACTGCATGACGTGTCTGAGGGTTCCAGTCACCCATGCAAGACTTTCAAGTCAACAGTAGTTTGTTAACGTGACATACAGTACCAAGGTTCGAGCTGTTCAGGGTAGGACTTGGGTATGTGTCTGCAAACTCCAGCAATGTGTGCAAATCTTCCTGTTCAGTCATTGCTATACTGAGTTTACAGTACCAGTGCTCAGTCTGTGCAGGACGGGACTGTGGGATGTGTCACCTCAGCAGGCTCCAGACCAGGACTCCCAGTCACCATGCTGAGCTACAGTACAGGAACAACACTCTGTTTATGCAAGCAAGGGGCAGCTCCGTCCTCTAGGGTGGATCAGAATACTTCATGTTGTCCACAGTGTGGGAGTCCTGCTTTTTCTAGGTTGATGAACAAATCCTGACGTAAAAACACACGCACAAGCACATCCACACCCACTCTACCTCTCTTTTTCTCCTTACAGCTCACACGAGATAAGAGAGGACATCAGATATACAGTATGTCAGGAGGGACCCCCTCATGTGCACATGGTTTGCATGCAAGCTACTAATTGCCCACAGCAACAGTGTATGGTATTACAGTGCATTGCAGAAAGAAAAACTGTATTGCGAAGTGCAGCAAACCTGTGCTTGCAAAAGTGAAACCCATCTCCCTTGCTTCTTGGAATGCCCCCCCCCTTAGCTTTTTGAGTAGCAGGGTAATGTGAAGGATTTCCCATGCCCCCACTTCTAGCTCACAGTCGCTACACAAACTGTTCTGTTTTCCTTTCCATTTTATTACAAGTTCTATGTAATGTAAAATGGTCAGCGCTTGTTCACCAAACATCAAGTTGATAAGCAGTCGCTATAAACCAGACAGTTACCAGAAACTCAAACTTTTCTCTTTGATCAATCTGTCAGACATCAGTCTTCTCCTGTAAGAGGCAACGTCGGTAAAGACACATTACTTGCCATGTGCTCACTGCCCAGGGGTTGTGGAGGTTTCTGAAGTTAGAGAATGGTATTCGTCAAAATCAAAACAAACAAACAGTAGTCCAATTACAGCAATAACCTGGACAATTGCTTTAAATTGAATATCCAACAGTAGTAGCCAACCTTGGCAGAGTGTGTGTTTTACTGTCCTCTCCATGTCCTTTAAAACTGACAAGTTTTATTGAGTTGTGGGCAATACTATGCTTTTATGTGAAGGATTTTTATTTTTATTTCTCTTATTGCAAAGAGGAGCTACTGCACTACAGTCAACTACTGCACAACAAAACCAATTCGATAAGTCTATACTCCTCTCCAAAGTCAGGAATCCCAAATAGATCTAGGGGAGCCGCACCAGGCATCAGCTCTCTGAATCACAGCTACATGTATAACATATACTTTTGTAATTATATTTTTTATTCAATATTTGAATGTTAAACACACATAGAACGTATAACAACAACAATCATAAAATGACTTAAAAGATCATCCAAAGCATAAGGCTGGTTCACACAGCGAGAAAGTTGGATGCTGCTGGGTAGATGGTTGCAGCCAAGCGATTTGAAATGCTGTGGAGCAGCATTCAAACGCATCGCTATAGAATGCTGCAGGTGCTGCAAAAGAAATTCCGGGGTTTTGAGGAGGGTTCAGGTGGGGGTGCACTTAACAATATTACAGTGGAGGGGTCTTCAGACTGGAGTTCAGCCAAGGTAGTTTTAGGTACTGTACTTTAGCATAGCTGAACTCGGGCAAGTAGTTGGGCTGTAAGTTGAGAAAACATGGTCCCATAGTAGAGCCGTGACACTGTGCAACGTATTGGATGGTGCTGGCTGTTCACACAGCCAAGCAAACAGGTGCAAAACTCCTACTCCACTGCAGGATCCCAAGAAAACAGTGGACCCTGGGCACAACAGAAGGCAAGTGGAAAACGGCAGAACCGTGGGGTTCACATGTGCACAGGGGCACCGATCTGGGCGCTGTGCACCACCAGAACAGACTTAGAACTTGCAGTGTGAACGAGCCTGTACATAACCCATGCCATCATTTGTTATTTTCATTGGGACCAAACTCATGGAGCTAACCATAGGTATTACTGTTTGCAAGATCGCCTTGTGGCAGTAACAGTATATATTAGTTAACTACTACAATGTGTAACAAACAAAATGTTTTTACAGTACAGGAAAAACATACAAACGTTCAAACATTGACAGCTGCAATTACAAGTCATTTGTCAGAGAGTCAAACATTGTCAATATTTATAGAGTTACTTTAGACTTGTTTTTAATCAATATCAAGCAGTTACAAGCTAGGAGTACGTCGTGTGCTAAAGCAGTTTTGTTGTCACTTATATGTTGCTCTGAGAGCTCATACAGCAATATAATTTCATGTTTGTTCACTTCACCTGCACAGTCATTTTGGTATCTTGTGCTGCAATGTACCTGGATTGTGCAGGGAAACAGGCAATAAGATCTGGAGTATTTAACAGAGTAATAAAAAAATTAACGTTTTTGAGTATTTACCAGGTTAATAAAAACTAAAATCAATCAATCAATAACCTCTAAGCCTCAGCTTGCACAGTGTGAGGATTGCAAAGTATTAACCAGGTTTGTCAGGTATGATGCCGATGGAATCACAGAACCTAAAAGGGCAGAAGAGAACAGAAGTCTTTGGTTTAGAGGCAGGGCATCCACTAGAAAAAAAAAGTCAAAATAGCATATGCAGTAAATCGTCATAGCCAGGGAAACTGGTTTTCAGTTTTTACTGGAAAATCGGCTAAAATTCCAGAATTTGGGCTACCTGCAGACTGGTAAAAACACTGAATTTCATGGAATTTGGCATGTTATACTAGATCAGTGAATCTACAAAACTTCTAGTTTTATAGTTGCTTCCTATATTAGTTTCAATTTGCTTAATTTAATGCTTTGTATATTGTCTTCTTTTATTTTGTCCATTTATGCACATGCTAAAAGGATGACACTAGAATCCAGGTAAAATCCAGAAATTAGACTAACAATCACTGGTGCAATTCCTAGAAATTCATGCCTTGAAGAGGGCACTTTGAAAGGCTTAAGCCCCTTGATCAATGGCTAAAGCAACAGCCCCCACCCCCATTTAAACTCTTCCTTCCTGCTTCATTCAGAAGCATTTTTACATCTGCAGTGGGTGGAGCCTGCAGACGTTTTGCATCAGAAAAGGACCTACGTTATGTTTTCCGGCCGCACAACAGTATTTCTTCCGCGGAGAGCCCAGCCCAAGTACTACGCTGACTGTATAAGGCATGGTAGTTAAACAGCCCTATTTTTCTTGCCACGTCATGTCTCCAGAGGTGCCCTCCCCCACAGAGTATGTTTAACCCACCCCAACTCCGCCCCACATGGAGTTTATTACGGTTGTAGACAAACCCTCCCACAGTCTCACGCTGTACGCCTCCACCCCCTCCCCACATCCATCGCAGGCTTGGCTATTTTTTCTTGTAACATTCCCCGAAACAAATAAACATTTTACAAGGCCCAATTCGGCACGTAAATAAGATGTAAAGAATGTAATCACTGATGAACTGATAGAAACATAGAAACATAGAAACATAGACTTTGACAGCAGATAAGGACCGCAAGGCCCATCTAATCTGCCCATTTCCCTACCTACAGGATAGGCTGCAGATCCTAGTTAACCAACAGCCTATTTCTTCCTACCCCCACAAGAATTGCCTTATGTCTGTCCCATGCATTCTTGAATTCTCCCACAGTTTTAGACCCCACAACCTCTAGTTGTCTAAATAGTTTAATAAGGCATTTAATATTATACGACAACTGAATGGTATTTCATACAGAACCATATAAACGGAAGCCATGATCCTAGAACAAAATAGCTGGCAGGCCTACTGACACCTGAATATAGCCCAAATGACATGTTCGGTGATGCTACTAAACCTTGTGACTAAATTTTAAGAGCTAGTGTGCCTAAATCCCAATGTTTTGTGTAACTCGGATAACTTATGTTATTTGTTTCCTACCTTATTTTCAAAAAAATTGATGCGCGTTCGTTCATTCGCAGTCAAGAATTTCAGTTGTTGCAAGTCTCCCATTGAGAGCATATCTATAAAGGCTTGGGGCGGATGCATGCTGTCAGTCTATTGGCTCCATGGAGACATGCTCCCGCCACCTTATGAGGGAAAGGAACCGGAAGAATGGATTCTGGCAGTGTGTGAGCGTAGTATTTTACCAGCCCCACAAAGTAAAGCATGAAAGTACTGGCCGTGGAGCCAACAGTGTCAGGGGCTACAAGTCCCTCTCATAGTGTGCTAGCCCTCCTTTGGTCTGCAGGTCATGTTCATGTAACCACCAGGGGTGCTATCCCAAGGGCCACCACCCCTGCCTGAACTGCTACTAACAGGTTGAGGGGCCTGGATCCAATGGCGGGTGCCTCCACCCAGAGGTCGGGGTTGAGACAGTCTGGTATGATTTGGTTGCAGCCCTCTGGGTCACTGCAACCCCCCTTGCCTCCCAATAGTGGCCCACACAAAGCAGTCACAATATCCTCACTGTGTACGCTGGCCACCAGGCATGAACCAATCAGCTTGTTCTGGCTACCCCCTGCAAAATGAAAGGTTATTACTCAATAATCACTGTACAGTAATTCACCATAAACACACCAGTTAGCCAGTATACCTTTGCCAAAACCAATCAATCTGATTTATTTCGGGAAATGACAAGGACCAGGGAAATCAGGTTAATTGGTACCACTCTAATATATATTATATACAATAGCTACCTAGGGCACTGTGCACAGGCTCCACCTATTAGTCACTGTCTCTGGGTACCCAAACAATGAAGGCTAGTCCCTCAATGCAGCTGGTTGGGGCCCTGACACAGAAACGAGCATTTGATTCCTACGAAGGTTAGGAAGAGCCACAGGCTCAATTATGGCAGTCAGTGAAGAAACCAACAGACCTGGCCCTCACTAGGAGCAATTGGCAGGGAGCGACCCTGATTTAGTACTCACGACTTCCAGTGTAAAGAGCTCTCTCACACCAGTGCAGGATCAAACCTGACACTTGAACACTTCTCCATATATTTATATGGAAAGGCGGAGGGGTACCATACCAGGCAGCTGCTGTACTTCCCGATCACTTACACTGCATACACCAGGCCAAAACGATGCAGCTTCACGAGTCCTGACAGACCGAGTGCGATTTGAGCAGATTCTCCAGTCTTCTACAGGGTGAGCCTGGTAGGTAGCCGTGCTTCTGCACAGCCTCCTCTGACCGCTACGTAGCGGATTTAGTCCGACACTGGCAGGCATTTGAAACCGCCGAACTCTGGCCTTCCTCACACGCTTTGTGCACTAAAACTCAATGGCTCAGGAGCTCAGAGCTCCTTCCTTGCTCACAGCCACAATGACTCTGCTCTTGGCAGTTTGGGCAAGAACTCACAGCTCGGGTGCCACCCGATCCCATTGGTGGGCTGCAGACACCAGTTACTTAAGTCAGTCCCCATTGGTGCAAAAAGGGCGCCATAGCCCAGAACTTCATTTCCCAGAATTACAGGCTATATCCCCTATGGCCAGCTGGCTCCAAAATTAGTCCTAAGCCTGGTTGGTTCAAGAGATCTCCATTTTAGAGTCCCCCCCCCCCTTTTTCCATTGGCCCATCTCGAAAGTCCAGGTCCAAAATGGAAGGGCCAGACACACAGAGTCCCAGCTGCAATGGAAGCAGGTTAAACAAACCGTCAGTTCATTAATACTCTAAACAGTTACAGCCAAACAGTTGCATCTGTCTGAGGGGCTCCCATTGTGCTTTTCAGCGACTACCAAATGGGGTGATTGCACCGCGGCTCAGGCGGGATTCAAGCAAGGGAACACACTTCCCCCCATTACCATTGAAGCCTGCAAGCGGCAGCTTTTAAAGAAATAGTGCATAGAGGCTCTAACAGCACTCACTGCGGTGCCATTAAAATGGCTTAACCGCTGGACACCCTCCAGCTTGGAGCGCCCAACAAGCCCCCAGAAGACTTCTGGGAACCCCCATTTATAAGGGGGTTACATTCAAATAGGTAATATGGGAGAGGAGCAAACTTAGTATTGTCTCCTGGCTTAGTCTTGCATCTTTTAATCTCCACTCCCAAATGGCAGTGACATTTTCTCCGCCACTTCTGCGTTGTACAGCACTTTTAGGGTATCCTTGAGAAGTTGGTCTGCACTGGAGGCGTGAAGGTTGTCGGTTCAAGCCTAATTGGAATTAAATACTCTAGTCACGTGAATTAACATCAGTATCTGAATTTACAGCCACAGTTTGAAAGCATCGTTAGTGTTAAGCAAGAAATAAAGGGGAGGATTGTTTATGTTGCATAGAATATTTGTAATCAATTCTTGACCTAGGCATTTTCAGTTTCTTGTTACAGCTGCCATCTTTCCTGGTCATTCATTACACAACAGTTCCATTAGAATATTAGCATTTATTATTAACCTGTCTTAATATGAAATGTCTTGGAAATCTAGGTTTTCTGAATGAAATGTTTTTCATTGTGCCAACAGGAAGTCTTTGCCATTACTATTAAGGATTTTCCTAGTAGAGTAATTGTTTGCAATAGTACAATTTTAGAGCACTTCAGCATTTTCAGTAATATTCAGTTTAAACTGATACGACTCCAACTGTCTAAAGCGTTACTTGCCCCTCACGGTATTATCCCACCGTGAATGTAAGACAGAGCGCTGCATTTACTAAAAACACCCTCCGCCCCCCCCCAAACACGCACACAAAGGTCTCAAACAGCTGCATTTTGCAGAAATTAAGGGACCCATGGATTTGTTTGCTCAAATTAGAGAATCCCAAACTTCTTTTGACTGTTTACTATGTATATATTTTTCCCCTTTGCCCATGTCTGCAGCACTGCTAAGAGAATGGAGACAGGTGTGCAGTAAGCCATTACTGATGTCTGGGTTTTCATAGCTTACTGTTTCTTTGATGGCTTTTCTGGCACAACTCCCTACTCAGGCAATAAAACACCAGTTTGGTGTTCCAAAAAAGGCTCCGTACAAGACTTCTTGTTGTTAATGTGTGCTCCTATTATAATTCTAGTTACCAACACAGCCCTGTCACGGTCAGTGTGGGCAGGAAATTCATTCCACTGTCAAAATTCCACATTAAGTTCTTGAGTAGGATAGTTGATATGTTATGAAATGTTGGCCTTGTGCAGTAAAATAAAGACCCTGTTCTGCGCCTTCTGTGTAGAGGAGTTCCCGGGCGATTCCTTTCTGACAAATGCGTCTCCTGAAATTGTGCACAATGAGTTTTTGCCACACTGCGCAATTCTGCATTTGACCACTACATGACGCCAGATATCCACGGAACGAGCAACTTGATCGTGGGCACAGAAAAGGCAGGAACCGAGGTCAGAAAATCAAGGAATGAGAATGGAGTTCCTTCACCGGCTGTATTTCCCCTTATTAATAGAAATGTCTTTTTTCCTTTTTGTGACTACCCCGAATTTAACCTGGAACATTTGAACTACTCTGAATAATGTTAGACGGTATTATCTCACTATAATTTGTATGATAGATGGCAGGCGTATTTGTCTTGTACAAAAAGATCAACAGAATGGATGATTTGGTGCTTACTAAGTCACCCGCTTTGTAGAACTCGTATTGTCAATCTCAAGTATTCGACATGTACATATTATTCTGCCTGTAATTGTATTCATCTGGTTATGATTCAGAATTCAGCTGAGGAGTGACTCCGAAGGGACACCATGGAGAAAACCTTCAAAACACCTCATACCCTGGTGTAATTCTGCAGTTATTCACTCCCTTTTGACTCACCTCCCACCACCCAGTACAGACATGCCTCCAGATATGACAATTCACCAGTTTCTGACTCCATGAGATCACTGCTTTTGTCAATTAATTCTTCAACTCGTACCAGTGCGGCATGGAGCCTGGTCTGGGCAGGCAGCTTACGTGTCACTGACTGGGAATTTTCTCTCCTCAGCTGGACAAGGTCTCGGTTTTGTTGCTGCACAGGTGAGTGGGGAGGGGGGGCAATGGGAAGGTGAGGCCTGGTATTAGTCAGTACTGCTTGCTTTGCCTGCCTTGCTAACAGTATGCCAAACAGCTCGAGGTGCTGCTGTTTACTTACACCTTGACATGGCCCTGACAGCACCACAGCTGCAGCCCAGAGGGTGTCAGCAGCCAGCAGCAGGTCTGAACATATCTAGTAGCATGGGTCATGCACAATAATTTATTCCTTATCAGGTCAAATCCTGCAGACGTTTGGCTCTGACCAGAATTTGTTTGGAATAGACAGGGCTACCAGAGGGGTGGAGCTGCTATTTATATAAATGAGAAGTTATAGGCCACTGTAATTGAATCCACCTCAAAAACAAAGGACTTTGAATTACTACCATTAAAAATATCCATCTCTGTGGCAGAAATTTTAAATGTAGTTGGCTGTTACAGACCCCACTCTGTGGGCTTGGACATCCTGACACACCTGCATCACTTCCTTAATGCCAACACTAATGAAATCATAATCTTAGGTGATCTAAATCTGGATTGGGCCAACACTAAATCACTTCCTTTTAAAACCTATGACAACCTGGGACGGGCTCAGATAATCACTGGTATCACTAGGCCATGTCATAATAACCAGTCGTCAGACTATTTAATAGTCATAGTCTTGACAAATCGACCACACAAAATGGTACACAAGGCAGTCTGGCACAGTGACCTCAGTGACTTTCGGATGAGACGTTAAAACCGAGGTCCCATCTGCCTGGATTGGTGGTAGTTCAGGTGGATGTTAAAGATCCCATGGCACTTATCGAAAGAGTAGGGAATTTCCCGAGTCCTAGTCAAATTTCCTCATTCACTAAAAATACCACCAACAGCTTAATCTGGTTCAAGGTCAGTTGTCATCTGTATCCCCCTCCCCCGGGTCGTGCCTGAAAATAGGCAGGATTTGTCTAGTGCACTTACCCGGTCAACAAAAGCTAAATAAAAAAAATAAATAGTGTAACCCAAGTTTATAACTCAAACTCCCTCAGGCTGCTACCTCCCCACTACCCTGCACTTAGCAACTGTATTATGTGACAAAGTTTACAACTGGTATATAGTTCTATTGTTTTAAGAAAGTACATTATTTGCACTTCAGTTTGCCTGTACAATGGCCTATTCTATATGTACTGTATATTATTTGTTGTGTGTTAATTTCTTTGACATGGAACCTTTGTAAAAGATCCATCTTGGCTCAAATGTATTAATCTGCATAAAGAAATAAATAAATAAACAAACAAATAAATAGTGGCTTGTATTAGAAACTTGACAAAATCACATACAACAGTGAGATAATCATAAGAAGATAATTCAGAAAGTTCACTGCAGACAATTTCCTTATGGCCTTAAGAAGAATTAATTGGCAACGATTCTACCTAGCCCCCACAATAAACGAGGTGCTGTCAATATTTAATTCCACCCTTATTAGTATTATTAATATCCATGCACCTTTACTTAGTTGAGGAGTAAAAAAACTTCTTGCCCCTAGTTCAATGGTGACATCAAAAAAATGATGTTAAAAAGGGACCGTGTGTGGGCTACTGCTAGACGTACAAAAGTTCCAGAGGATTGGCCAGCCTTCAGGGCTAGCTGCAATGCCTGTACCAAACTGGTCAGAAACAGCAAAGTGAGCTATTACTTAAATACTCGTGAGTCAGCTAATGGCAACCCTGCTAAAATCTGGCATATCTTTAAATTAGTGGAAGGGAACAAAGCTCCCCCTACACTGCCTAATATGATAATCCATCAAGGTACAGTACATCTATAACAAACATACTATAGTTGACAGACTCAATGGCCACTTTGCAACAGCAGGGCTTGCGTTTGACTCTTCTCAGTCATCTACCTTATGCCCCTGTATTCTCCAATCATCTACTTCACCTAATGTTCCCACTCATGCCTCCTTCACCTTCTTGGCCATTACTTATAAACAAGTAGAAAACCTACTACGTAAACTGGACACTAATAAGAGTGCTGGTGCAGACAACATCAATCCCTATTTTCTGAAGTTTGGATACCATCTTCAGTGCCTCCAATTACCCATTTATTCAATCTCTCCTTGTCAGAAGGCACAGTCCCCAGGACTGGAAAATTGCTCACTTCTTTCCATTTTTGAAATCGGGTGATTCTAATGATCTCAACAACTACAGGACAATATCTATTCTACCAGCCCTCTCAAAATTACTTGAAAAACTAGTCAGTGTGCAAATTAGAACATTCCTTGACAATCATATGTTGGTGAGACCCCTGCAGCAGGATTTAGATCATATCACAGTACCACATCGGCCCTTTCTAAAGGTACTAACGATTGGCTAGAGGCTACGAAAAACAAGCAGATCAATGGCACAGTATTTATGGACCTTATTAAGGCCTTCGATAGAGTGGATCACTATGGCAAGCCGTTGGGGACATAATTCATCATCTCTGGCTGTATAGTAAAACACATACACTATATGGTGAAATACATACATCATATAGTGAAATATACATTATATAGTGAAATACGTACAGTATCTACTGAAATATATACTTTAGTGAAATACATATTACTGTATACTGAAATATACATATTATATAGTGAAATACACGCTTATATAGTGAAATGCTTTACACTGTATAGTGAAATACATACACTATCTACTGAAATCCACATACTGAGTACTGAAAATCCACATACACTAGTGAAACAAATGTACTATGTACTGAAACATATACACTACCCATTGAGATACATACACTACAGACTGAAGCATCCACATAAACTATCTACTGAAACAAATACTCTATAGATTGTAACACATACACTATATATTAAAGCAAATCTGCATACACTATATACACTGAAATGGACTATGTTTCGAAACTTCCCCTCCCCCTTGAATGACCTGCAGCTGAACGCCTTGCCTATTGCATTCAGTTAGCTGCTGGCTTGATGAGAGGATGTTTAAAACTGCAGACCAGGTAAACAAAACAGGGCTATCTCTTATTCTACTTCTTTATGGGGTTTTACATCTTGTTTTGCTTGTACACCTTTAATCAAATTTCAGAACATTGTGATGCGACAAACTTTTAGAACTAATTTAAAATGCTCTAGTTTATTCTTTTAAATAAGTGCGGCCTTCATTTACTGTCAGACAACACATTTGTTTAGGAAGCTAATACTGGATATTCCTAACATACCTGTATACATAGGCGGCTGTATGCATTTTTCCAAGTTAAATTGTTGATTGGTTTTATGTGTAATTAATTACTGTGTAAGTCCAGCAACTTATCTGAGCTGAATGCTTGGGAAGCACTTCAGGAGCTGTGGAAATGTAAGCCAAAAACGTTGCTAGTTTGTACTCCAAGGACTATGTTTTAATTAAGTTTTTACTTTAATGTTTTGTTTAATAAAAGTTTCTTGGTTAAGAAACAAAAATAATATATTTTTGCTGCAATCCCTCATTATTCAATTCTCATCAGGAGTTTAGCTGGCAAATGCATATAATTTGCATTGTTTTACTAAATACCTTTACTATGATGCCTCATTGGAGGCATACGCAGTCTGTTTTAGGGTTTGAGCTTTTCAAACTGTGTTTTATTTCTTTTTTTTCCCCATAGAGATTTTTATCTCCTTAGTCACCCTGCTACCCCTTTGTCCACTGACATCTCCAGCCCAATCACTTACCATCCATAGGACATACTTGCTGAGATCCCCCTTCCCCACCACACACATATCCCCTGTGCTGGGGCCAGGAGAGGGAGGGCCAGGGCCACTGACAAGGAGACACATATTAAGACAGGAGCAGAGCCTGGTTAGCAGTGCAGAATCTGTATCAGGTTGTTGGATCATTCTGCCATTGGGGGTTTCTACCTTGGTTTCATCCCCATGGCAGCCAAGCATGCAATGATGCAATTCCATATAAAGACACATGCTTGCTTTGTGCCTGCCTGAGCCCTCCCACTTATGCAACTTCACTGCCCTGCCAGCCCTCTTCAGCTAGGTGGATGTTGAAGAGCGGGTGGTCAGATTTCCTCGCTGAGAGGAGAGATTCCCAAGATGCTCAATCATATCTCCCCCAGCTAACCCTGTGCAACCCAGGACCACCCCCAAAACTGGACCACTGGCTTGGGAGGCAGTGCAATCACCACCAAGCTGCTAGCCCAGCCTACCAGACTGTGTTTTTATAAGTAAATAAAGACAGCATATAGGTAAAAGAAGAAAAAAAACTATTTTAACTAGTCTGTTATAAACATTTTAAGTCACATCACAATGTTTTGAAATTGGATAAAGGTTTTGCAAGCAAAATACGATAAAACAATACATAAAGAGATAGATAAGATAACCCTTTTATATTTACCTTCTGCATCTTAAGAGGCATCAATTTTTAGTCAATTAGGGCCCCATTTTCAGAAGGTTAGCGTGCAGAGCTAAACACTACACTGTGGGAACAGCATGGTCGGATAGGTGTCATATTCAGCATTACCTGATGCTACCTGATCATGTCATATGCATATATACTGCTAAGGCCATGAAAATGAGTAATCCTCTCCTGCATACAGAGCACAGTGCTGTATAAAAGGTTTCCTTAGTGACCATAAGTACCCCCCCATACACATTTTATACTCAGCCTCTAAGCTTCTAGTCCCTAGATGCTTGATTTTGCACTTTTTGACTTTGAACCCGAGCTGCCATGTCCCATAGCACTCTTTAAGTTTTCTAAGGTCTCCACTCATTCTCTCCATCTGCACCTATCAACGCTATTACAGATTGTGGTGTCATCTGCAAAGGCACATCTTCCTTCAGTTCTTCTGTTATGCCACTTATAAAGACATTGAACAGGGCGTGTCCCATTGCAAACCTACAGCACCCTACTGGTCACGCTCTCCTCATTGGAGTGGGTGCCATTTACCACCACCTTCTGTGGCTGTCGCTATCTCAGGTGCAGCACTTAGGAGTGCACAACACTAATCTGAAAATGGGTGCCACGTACCACTGTAACAGAATTAGCACTGCATTGTAATGAGCATGGCTGGTACTATTTTAAAAGCATTCTTCTGTGCAGTGCTAACCTGTTAATGTGGCACTTTTTTTTTTTTTTGCACAGGATTACTAATGTCAATCAAGTTGCCATACAAATGGGAGGTACCTTAATGCATATAAGGCATACAGGTATATTAAATGCTTTCTTTGAAGTGCTAACACACCGCGTGGTTAGTGCTAGTTAATGATTCTGGATTCGTGTTTTAACTGCACACACGTAGCCTGCCAGCACCCCCCCCCACGCACATACACACACTATCAGTTCTGGAAACAATGAAAAAATAATTCTTTGGTAGTCTGGTGGTCCCCAACTCACCTAATCCAGATAGAGCTAGAACATTTATTCCTCATTCCTGCTGCTGATATACTGCACATATTTCTCAGCCTGTCTGGTGCTGGGGAAAACAAGTTTCAGCATTAGCGACTGGCTGGAAAATAACTAAAAATGCTAAATTTTTTGTTGGGCCATTAGAGGAAAGAGGCTGCTAAAGAGTAGAACTTCAGTGAAGACTATTGGGGGAAAAATACTGCGGACAGTCTGTGTACCTTTTTCAGCAACCAGTGAGGTGTCACGGGAACCTCGTACATGTTAATTTTGGTTGACAGTTGCTCCTGCCAATGTGGAGCTGCCAGAAAGCTCCCAAGGGGGAAGATCTTTGGTTTCAAAGTTCAGTTTGGTGGGAGCCCCTCCACAGGGAGGGGGTCTCCAGCCCCTAGGGAGAAGGTGGGGTTGTGGAGCTGTGAGGGGGGCTGCCAGCCATCTGTCCCCCAGAGGTGGTTGTATCTTTCCCCATCTAGAGAGAAAAGAGATGATTTTATGGGCAGCTCTGCAGAGAGGGAGATCTGCAGTATTTTGTTGCTGGCAGAGAAATTGCATCACAGCAATGAAATTGTTCAGAGTATAGGTTAAATTGATTGAGAAAAAGGATTAAGAAAATTGATTTGTGTCAAGAGGATAGGGAGAAAGCCTCTTCAGTTTTATCTGCCCCACATCGGTGTGACACGGATGATCAAAAAGTTTTGTTAAGAGAAATAAGAAAGTGTAACAGGTTCTGTCTGACCCTGGCAATGACAAGACATCAACAGGAAAAGGGAAAGACAAAGTTAAAGGACTGTTTTTTGACAGAAAAATTGGATTGTAGAAAATGGACATGAAAACTGGATTTGAACCCAGGTTTTAAGAAGCTGACAAGAGAGCCTCTGCTGTCTGGAGTTGACTAGCACCTGCATGGTGAGAAATGGGACTTTCTTGATGTATTTCTGAAAAAGAGTTGCTGAACTTGTGTGTGAGCTAGAGCACAAGAGTGGCCACTGCATTGGAGATGAGACTGTGGGGGCAAAGGGATGAGCGGATGCTGTCTGGGTGGGTGCCTGCTGTCTGCTCCTGAGATGCAGCAAGATGGGAGACTGCTGTGTTAAATCCCTGGAATTTCGGACTCTGCACAGTGCCACCAGAGCCTGATATTCAAGAAGGTAGCTGAGATTGCTTGACTACACAGAGTAGCAGGTAAATGAGGAACAGAATGGAAATGATCTGAAGAATCAATGTTAAACATGCCAGGTAGGGAGCTTGCTGACGCCTATCAAGTGGGGCTGCTGGCGACAAGGGATTGTGGGTTTCTGCCTGGGTGCTGGGGTGCTCTGAACCTGTGGGGAGCTTGTGACCGGGCACGCCCCATGTCTGGGTCCCTTGTGGCTGGTGGGTCTTGTGTGATGCCGTGCAGTGGGCCTCTGTGGGCCGGGGAGGCTGCAAGACCTGGGTCGCACTGAAGTTCCAAGCTGCAGCTTCCACACCTTAAGTGTTAAGCATCAGGCCTGATTATACTGCTCTACTGATCCATCCTCCCAGGACTTCAGTCATGTGCCATCCTAGGACTAATACAGCAGAGCTGTGAGTGAGGGCAGGAAATGCCCTGCACCTGGGGAATATTATAAATATATATATATATATAGTTATCTGTGTTCAAGTCCACTGGTGCTGAAAGCCAGTTCAAGATTTAAAGACATCAAGGGAAACATGTTGGGGGTTGTTTGTTCAGGTGGGTGTGCTGGCGCCAGCCAACCAGCTAACCTCAGGCCTGCAGCTTGGCATTTAGGTATTCGGGGACAAAATCTAGGTGTCCTTTTGAACTGATACCAGGGTCTGGGCTTGTAATACCTGCAGCAGTTAGATAGTCAGGTAGTTTGGTGGCTGCATTATCAAAAGGTGATTTGGTTCAAATCAAAATGGGGAATGCTGTTTGGGAATTTGTTTCTTTTTTAATCAACTCTTTTTTCTGATCACTGGAGATGTGGTCCTCTGTCAGGCGTCATCCTCAGTTCTCTCCCACCCATCTGTCCCCCCACTCCACACTCTGGGGTCCCTCCCATGGTTCGCTAATGCCTACTCCGCTTGAGGAGAGACCTCCTGTTTATCCATAGGGCAGGGCTGCTTTTTCTTCTGGCACCCAAGATATCCAGTATCATCCAGGCAGAGGAGGCACGAGAGGATTGGGACCCAGGTGGTGGGGTCCAGCAGTGGGCATGGGGCCAAGGTGCACCATCACCAACCACAACTCCGAGGTGTTTCCTTGTTCATTTAACAGAGTTACAATGGTTTTAAAAAGCCCTAAGGCAGAATATTCAAGCTTTTTTATGAGTGTTAGGTTATCAACTTGCTAATCTCAATTTGCACCTCTAAAGCAGGATAGTACTGCACAGGGTCATATGATTGTTAGTTACCAAGTCACTTAGCCCATTTGTAAGTGGCCCAAATTCATCCTTGTGCACCTATGTTAAGCAGCTGACAACACCTTGCATATAGGCATATCGGCATGCTGGGAGGGTTGGGAGGTGTAGCCATCCATTAGTGCAAAACTAGTTACTGGTTCCCCAAACCAGGTGTTATGGACTGTGTGCATTCTACACTCCCAACACCTGGCCATGTCAGGCTACCACTAGCCCTGGTCCCTCCACTGGTACATGGCATAATCTGTCCCGGTGACCAGTGCCCCCAAACAAATTGCATGCCTGTGTAATAAAACATCTGTCCCTGTGTCCAGCAGACAGCAGACCCCCACCACTGATTAACTGGGCCCAATCAGGACACTTGATAAGATCAGTAATTCCTCAGTACCATCTACCTGATATCCAGACCAGGGTTCCCAACGTGTTCCAATTAGTAGTCTGGCAAGAGCTGTAATTCTTCCATACCACATCCTTGGTGTTGAGTAATTCCCCTGCCCCATAAGTATAATATATACCCCCCCGACAAGTTCATCTAGTACCACTACAACTGCCCCCACTTCAATCAATCAATCAATCAATCAAAATCTTTATTTATTCAGGCGAACATCATTGAGCGTAGCTCATTTACAAGATGGACCTGAGTGGTCATACAAAGAAGGATACAAGTTTTTTTACAAAGACATGAGAATAACATAACATTAGTACAATCAAATAAATAAGAGATATATACAAAATGTACAGATATACAAGGCACAGTAACAATAACTTAACCTGTAAAATGAAGAGGATAATCGATATAGAAGGAAATAATCAAATAGTAGGGCTTCTATAGGCTTTTATATGAAATGTGATAACTGACTGGGTAGAAGAGTGAAATCAAACATAGTGGATTACAAAAGGGAGGGGTGTAGGTTGGGTGGAGACTAGGCCTTATGGAAGCAGTTGCACAGTTCTGGAAATAGGTGGTATACAATTTTTGAAGGATGATATGGGTAAGAGGGTATTCAGATTCATAGATTTTTGGAGTGAGTTCAGACAAATGCTAGGAATAGCTGATAGCAGCCCTCCCAAACTGGGTGCAGGTATTGGAATCTTAGCATAATGAGCTTATTGATCCTTAAGGTGTATGGCCTGGATGTGATTTGGGTGAAATAGTCTGAGATATAGGAGGGAGTTTGCCTGATAAGGCTTTAAAGATCAGATTGCAGCATTCTTTTTCTTCTGTGCTGTAGGGATGTCCAATTGACTGCCATGTAAAGAGAGCAATGATGGGTGCTGGAGGGAAGGTCTGTAATAAATCTGATGGCTCTATGATACAGGGTGTCCAGCTTATTTAAGAGGGAGAGTGAGCAATGGTCAGAGAAAGTCAGCATAGTCAATAAGGGATAGGAATGATGCCTGATTAATCTTTGTTTGGAGTCTCTGGTAAGGTAGTGTTTTATTCTGTAAAATAGGCCAAGTCTTTGTCTCAACTTTTTTAATAGCTCTTCAACGTGGACAGAGTAGTCAAGCTTATTGTCAATCCAGACTCCAAGATATTTGAATTTATCCACAAATTCCAGCTTTTCTCCAAATAAGGTGGATAGTTGTGGGGTGATGAATGATGGGGTAGTGAAAGAGCAATTTTTTGTGGCAAAGAACATAGCTTTTGTTTTTTTGGCATTTAGAAGTAATTTTTTTTCCAATAGGTTGTGTTGTAGGATGGAGAATTTGGACTGTAACAGTTCACAGGCTTTTGATGGAGAGGATTGCTGACATATACTACAGTATCATCAGCAAACAGGTGAATGTTAGATTGAGAGAGGTTGGAGTCAATGTTATTAATATAAATGGCAAAGAGGATGGGGCCCAGGATAGAGCCATCGGTGCACCTCTTAGCAGTGGTTTAGAGGTAGATAGGTAATTTTCATTTTTACCAGTTGTAACCTTCCAGAGAATAGCACCTAAACCAATTGAGAGAGAGTGAATCAAGGCCTACAGAGCTAAGAGAGAGGAGGTTAATGACTCATGATCCACTGTATCAAATGCTTTACTCAAATCCAGGAATACAGCACAGGTACTATTCTTTTATCCAGGCAGTCTGCCAATCGTTAGTGACTTTGGCTAGGACAGAGATGGTGCTATGCATTGATCTAAACCCAGATTGTGCTGGATTTAGGAGGTTGTTGGTGTTCAGATAGGCCCTTAACTGCGAATTTACTAATTTTTCAAGCATCTTGGATAGTACCAGTAAGATGGAAATGGGCCTGTAATTGTTAAGGTCCATGGGATCACCTGATTTAAGTAGTGGAACTACTTGAGCTGTTTTCCATATAGAGGATGGAACCAGTAGCTAGGGAAAGATTGAAGAGATGAGTGAGGGGGCAGCTAAGGTGCAGTGCTACTTTAAGAAAGTAGGGATCCAGGGAGTCTGCACCTGCACTCTTAGATGTATCTAAATTGGATAGGAGGTCTTCTACTTCTTTTAAAGATATTGGTTCGAAGGAGAATGTTGAGGCAGCCTTTTGGCCCACAGTGGATTGAAGGTTTAATGAGATTTGCAGGTGAAGAGTCAAATGCTAGGCCAGCTGTAGTGAAATGGTCATTGAAGGCATTTAAGATTTCTTGCTTGTCAGTGATTTCTATGTCACTTAGGAGCAGTTTGGAGGGTAAGACAGGGGTAGAATTTTGGCCTAGAATTCCCTTTATAGTACCCCAGAATCTGGATGGGTTAGTATAGGATGCATCCAATTCAGCTCTATAGAAGGCAGCTTTGGCATTTCTTATTTGTTTGTGCATGAGTTTCTTGCTTTTCTGAATTGAAGCCAGTCTCTAGGATCCTTTGTTTTTCTTGCCTTTTTCCAGAGTTTGTCTCTGGCTAACAAAGCTGATCTAAGGTCAGCAGTGAACCAACGACAAGATTTTACTTTGGTTCTGACACTGGTGATTGGTGCATGTGTATTGAGGGCATTAGTGATAATATCCTTTAAGATCTGAAGAGCTGTCTCAACTGAGGTTGTAAGGTAGAAATCTTGCCAATACGTTGTATTGCACAAATCATGGAGATATCCTGAGATGTTGAAATTCTTTTTTGACCTTTTATGGAGAAATTTTGCAGGATTGGATGGCTTGAGTGTAGATCTTATGCCAGCTATAGGACAATGATCACTTACGTCACTGGGTAGCACTCCAGCATGAGAATATAAGTGAGGTTTGTTTACCATCATGATATCCAGGAGTGAACTGTTGGTAGTATTTTTAGGTTAATCCTTGTTGGATCTTTGATTAATTGAGTGAATCCATAGCTGTCACAGAAGGTTACTAGGGGTGCAGATGCATTAGATAACCAATTTAAATTCAAATCACCAAGGATGATGGTGTCTTCAGGGCCTAGATTGAGTATTGTTCCTAGGTGGGATAGGAGTTTGAGGCCTGCAGAAGGGGCCTATAGCAGCCAATCAATTTTAAGGAAGACATGTTAGAAGGGATATTTTGATTGACAAGCATTCAAATTCCTTTGGTTGGATGTATTAACAAGGCAGGATGCAGAGATGGTTTCCTTGGCGATGTTAGATTCCCACCGCCCCTGGAAGGAGCATCTGATCTGAAGAGCTGGTAATTGGGAAGGTTTATATCACTATCTTTGTTGTAGATCTGAGCCAAGTTTCAGAGATAACCAGGAAGTCAGGTAGGGTAGTGCAACCCAGGCCTGTATTAAGGAGAACTGTTTTAGGAGGCTGCAGGCATTGAAGTGAAGAAAACTTAGGCCATTTATGGAGGCTAGATCAGATGGGGATAAAGAACTTTCAGTAGGCCAGGATTGATTTCAATAGTACCAATACTGATCAGAAGGAAGAAGATTAATTTGAGGAGGGCACCAAATGATAGGGATAGGGAATGATCAGAGCATTTCCTCCTCTTAGTGGGGAGCCACTGTGTAATGGGTGAGGGTCCTGTTGTATGGGTGTGGATTTTAACACAAAGTAACAATCTGATGGACAGGCATAGTGGGTTGATGTAATGCCAAAATGGGTGCAAGGCACTTGGGGAGTGTTGTAAGGATAGAGAGCCTTTTTGTGGGATACCCCAGGGATTGCAGTGTAAAAATGGCAGGATATAAATATGGAACTGATAGGTGTCCACTGGGGATGGCAGGGGTGGGCAGGCCATATTCACTGCCTTAGTCACCATGGCATGGGGTATATCATAATTATCATTTGGGATTGAGGAAGATGAGAGGCTCAGTAGCAAAAGGAAGCAAAGTAGCATTATGGAGGGAAGGAGGGTTAAAGTAGAGGAAGAGAATTAGCTATGGGGGATTAGAGAATTGGCGGAAAAGGTGTATAAAAGGAATCAACCAGGGGGCGGCAAAATTTTGGCGGCTTTGCCTGTACCTTCTCTGCCTGCTTCTCCGGCCTCCTGGTTCCCTGGTCAGCTTGTCGGTCGCCGCCCACCAAGAGGCGGCCTGGAGCCCTCCGGTCTCTGGGTGCTCGAGGGCTGTGCCGGCTGGAGGTAGGGGACAGAGGAGAAGGCAGTGAGCAAAGGCACTTTATTACAGCAATCTGCAAAAACGTGCTAAAATCCTGAATTTGCACTACAAAGACTGGGAGGGTATGGGGGGGGGGTTAGGCGCCTAAGCGTCTAGCCCACACAGAAACACAAAAAGGCTGTAATCACAGGCTACACTAGATATCTACACAACCCTCAAATAGGGCACATTAAAAAAGTAAAACAGCTCTTTTTAGATAGATTTAACAATAAAACATAATAGCAGAAATCCCGGCCAGAAATGGTGTTGCAAAGTCCAGCTAAAGTCTATGGGAAAGGCACCAATCAGAAGCAAGGCAGAGTTAGCGGTTGCTTTCCGATTGGTTTGCGGCTTTTCCGTACCTTTCTGCCTGCTTCTCCCGGCCTCCTGGTTCCTGGTGAGCTTGTCGGTGCGCCGTCTGCCGGCTCGGAGCCCCTCCGGTCTCTGGGTGCTCGAGGGCTGTGCCGGCTTTCTGCCTGCTTCTCCCGGCCTCCTGGTTCCCTGGTTCCCACTTGCCCCTAACCTATGGTGTATGGTGACCAGCACAGACCCTCCACTCACATCCATGGCAGCCACCAACTTAATGACAGTTCACAATCAGTTGCCTGCTGTAGTAAAAGCTGTTTCTGTAGTAGGAGTGTGATCATAAAGATAGAAACACTGAATTTGTCTTCAGAAAAGGACCACTTGTCCTGCCTAGTCTGCCTAGGTATTTCCTGCCTCACCTTCATTCTCACATGCTGTCTGATCTCCATCGACCCTCCCACCTCCCAGCCTCTTCTCTAATATACCCTATGTCTGCACCACACATGCTTGAAGCCCCTACTGTTTTAGCCCCACCACTTCAGCTGGCAATCTGTTCCAGGCATCTACCAATATTTTCTCACATCTCTCTCGATCCCCTCCAGCTTCATTGCATCCCTCTGGTCCAGGTGTTCTTTCACATTTGAAAGTGACTCCTGGACCCTGTTCTCTCCTGTAAGATACTTGTAGGCCTGTATCATGTCACTTTCTCTTCCTCTCTCTTCTAGGGTGTACATGCTGAGATCCTCTGTCTCCTCCTCTTAGGGTTTCATGTAAATCCTGCACAATTTTAGTTGCCCTCCTGTGGACTTCCTCCACCCTGTCTATGTTCTTTCTAAGGTTTGTTCTCCAAAATTACATTGCACTCTGGGGCACCTGGCAACACCACCTCCATCCTCCTGATGGAGATACCCTTCCTGCACACCCCAGCATCCCACTAGCCCTACTCACTGCTTTGCAGCAGTGCCGCCTTGAGGGCCTCAGACATAAAAACCCCAAGATCCCTTTCCTGTTTATTGACAGTCAATACCCCCCCCCATTCTATACTCAGCTCTTGGGTTCCTATGCCCTAGGTGCATGATTTTGCACTTTTTGGCATTGAATCCAACTGCCATGCTTTTTACTACTCCTCAAAATTCACAAGACCTCTCATCATTCTCTTCACCACTCCTGGGTGTCCACCCTATTGCATATGATACATAGATACATAGACAGTGTCGGCAGATAAGGGCCTATGGCCCACCTAGTCTGCCCATTTGAGCTTGTAAGTTCAGTTTGTTTTCCTAGAAGTCTATTTCCCCTTACCCCTGACCTCTAGAATTCCTTTATGTCTATCCCATGCATTCTTAAATCCCGTGATTGTTTCAGCCCCCACCACTTCTCTGGCAGGGTGTTCCACTTGTCCACCACCCGTTCGGTAGAAGAAATTTTCTCATGTTTCCTCTGAATCATCCTCCTCCAACTTCATCCCATGCCCTCTAGTCCTGAAACATCTTTTTCGCTTAAAAATAGTGTTTTCTTGCACCCTGTTCCTCCCTGTAAGATACTTGTATGTCTCTATCATATCCCTTCTCTCCCTCCTCTCCTCCAGGGAGTACATGTTCAGTTCCTTCAACCTGTCTTCATAGGACTTGTGATGCAATATGATGATATAATCTGCAAAAAGGCATACCTTCCCTTCAGTTCTTTTGCAGGGTCCCCTACATTCGGAAGGCTTGGTCCCAGTACTGAGCCCTGTGGTACCCCACTGATCACTCTCCCATCATTAGAGTGAATGCCGTTAACCACCACCCTCTGTTTCTTACCCACTAACTACTGTACTAATTGAAAGGCTACAGTCTGTAGTTCAAGGGGGCAGTGCAACAGGATACATTCCCATTCAGCCCATTTAAGGGCTGCTCTCCTCACTCACACACAGATATGTTTTCCTTACCCCTCCATCTCCAGTGACATGCCTTTCTTTCCCATAGGCTTCTTCCTAAGGTACCATTAGCCAAGGGAATCACTCCTGCAGCACCTCAGGGGGTGGAAACCTCCTCTAGGGTTCCTTCTCTTCATACCCATACAGGGTGATATATCCCATGGATAGAGATGTGAACAGCCAAAGATTATCTATGTTACACAAGCACAAAACCAGCTGCACAGGCACACTGAACCCAATTAACCATTTTGGATCCCACCCCTAGGCCATTCAGTTTCTTTATCAGCCTCCTGTGTGGCACAGTGCTGAAGGCCTAGCTAAACTCTGGCTCAATCATGTCCACTGCTCTTCCCTTATCTATTTCCCTGGTCATCCAGTCAAAGAAATCTACCAGATTCATTTGGCATGACCTTTCCCCTGTGAATCTGTGCTGCTTGTGGTCTTGCAGCCCACTGGATTCAAGATACTCTAACAGTCTCTCTTTTAGTATGGATTCCATTAATTTCCATATGACTCAAGTAAGACAGACCAGGCTATATTTGCTAGCCTGCTCCCTGCTGATGCTCTTACAAAGTGGAACTATGTCTGCTCTCCTCTAGTCCTCTGGAACCACTCCTGTTTCCAGTAAGTTGCTGAATAAGGCCGTGAGTAGTACAGCATACACCTCCCTGCCTAGTTCCCTCAATACCCTTGGGTGTATCTATCCAGTCCTATGGCCTTGTCCACCCTAAAATTTGAAGTCCCTTCAATAATACTCTTTCCTTTGAAAATGGACTTGTGTCCAGTTCCCTCTCCAGTGTTCGTGCTGCTGCTTGGTGAACTGTCCCTGTCTCTCTCCACTGTGAAAACAGTAGAAGTACCTGTTCAGGAAGTATACTTTTTTCTAATCCCCTCTGTGCAGTCTCCCTTTGTCATCCTCCTTATCCTCAGAATCTCTCCCCTTGCCTTCTTCTCCTTGCTTAGGTACCTGAAGAAAGTCTGGTCTTCTTTTGATACCCTTTGGCAATGCTTTCTTCTGTCTGAGCCATTGATCCCTTCATTACCTTACCTGCTTCTCTCTGTTTTACCTGATATACCTCTCTATCCTCATTCTTCTCCGTTTCTTCATACCTCCTGAATGCCACCCTTTTACAAGCTTCTAAAGAAGGCTATTCAGATGTATCTCCCCATGTCAGTGAAGTCTGTCTTCTTGAAATCCAAAATGTTTGCCCTCATGTGACTGGACTGGGTCCCAGGTTCCATGTTAAACTACGTGTAACCCCCCCTGCAAATGGGGGTTCCCAAAGGTCTTCCAGGAGCTTGCCTGAATGCTCCAAGCCTGGGTGGTGTTTGGCGTCTGAGCTGCTTAACTGTGGTTGCAACTGAGTGCTATTTGAGTCTCCACGTACTGGCTCTTTAACAGCAGTCTGCTTGCGGACTTTATTAGTTTGTATGGGGGGACTGTGTATTTAATGCTCGAATCCAGCCCAAGCTATGGAGTAATTACTCCATTTTGCGGTCACTGAAGATGCAAAGGGAGCCCATCTGAAAGCTGTAACTATTGAACTAATCATTTAAAGCATTAGCAAAATTGTAGTTTGTTTAACCTACCTTTATTGCTGTGGACTCTGTGTGTGTTACCCCTCCATTCTGGACCTAAACTGCTGTGCTGGGCCAGTTGGGTTAAGGAGCCCTAAAATGGAGCCTGTGGACAAATCAGAACTTGGACTCTTAATCTGAGCCAGCCACAAGGGGATTGTATGGGCAGTGACTCTGGGAAATGTAGTTTTGACCTTGGCTCCTTTTTCTACCAACAGAGGGAGCCTTATTGTGAGCGACAGCTGAACCAGCCAACAGAATAGCATGGAGCTAAAGAAAATGCCCTGCTCTGTGACTGGAAAGATCAGATCAGTTGTGGCAGTGAAGAAAGAAGGAGCTGTGTGCTTCTGCAGTGTATAGTTTCACACGGGAAGTGCGTGCGAGGCCCTGAGTTTCGGTCTGCAGCCTTTGTGAGTGCCAGTTGGGACTGAATCTGAGCTGTGAGGAGAAAGAAGCATCAGAAGTGTGGAAACCAGGCTCACCCTGTAGAAGACTGGAGAAATTGTTGAATTGCGCTCGGTCTGTCAGGAACTGAAGCTGCTGTATGTTTTCCCAGGTATCTTGCAATAATTGCGGTCGGGATCGAGGAGCAGCCTGCCTGGTATAGTACTTTCCTTTTACATATAAATGTGCATAGTGCTTGTGGGGAATTGCTATTTCAAGTCCCTTGTACAGTGAATTGTGTGCTAAAGCTGGAAGTAAACCCCCAGCTTAATTCGGACTACATCCGTTTGCTATCAACTGCAGTGGGGTCCGGTCTCAAGGACCTTGTCCTCATGCCCTGTTCTTCTGGCAATCCAGAGGGACATTCTCCATCTGATCCTTAGCTTGGGTGTTGTGAGTACAAATCAGGGTACTCCCCTGCAGCTTGTTTTTCAATCACAAGCGTATCATCTAATTCTTGTTGTTTCACTGTTTTTTTTGGTTTTTTTTGGACTGATCCCTCCGGCTCCGGATTACAATTGGGTGTCATGCATATATTCTTCTCCAAGGCCTTATCAATCTGCACCTGCCGGCCAACCCACGGGCAATGGACCTGGCTAGCCCCCCCCCCAACCTGGGTACCCAGAGTGTGATTTTTCAGACCCTGTATGTGTGCACAGTACTGTGATTTAATGCCACTAATTAACCTGATTTCCTCCTCCCGTGTTACTGTCCCCTAAATAAACCAGATTTTGTTATATTATATACTGTCTGTGGTGTGTTGGTACTTATGGAAACAGTATTGTGTTTTGCTGTATATGTTGTTTAACCTTACTTTACAGGGGTCCTCAGAGACATGCTGCAGAATCAGTCTCGAGGGTAAGTGGTATTTATATGAGTGAACAGTGTGTATCGTGGGCTATAACTCTGGTGCACTGTGTGAGCCACTAGAGGGAATAAAGGGGTCTCAGTGTCTCAGAGGGCTGTGACCAAGCTAGTCTAACCACTACAAACCCTGACCTCTGGGTGGAGGCACCCGCCATAGGATCTAGGCCCCTCAACCTGTCTGTAGTCAAATAGGCAGGGGTAGTAGCCCTTGGGATAGTGCCAACTAGGGGTTACATACACTATGTGGTGGTCGCTGGATCCCAGTTGCTCATCCACACAGATATCTGCGTTTTGTCCACATTGGTCAGTATCAGGTCAAGAATGGCCTTTTATCTGGATCAAGCACAAGCTGCCTTAGACCTGCCCCCTGTAGGGAATCTAGGATGTTTCTGCTTCTGGCTGAAGCAGCTGCCTGGGTGGACAAATCCACGTCTGGCATACTGAAATCCCCCAGCAGCAGGACTTCACCTTTTGTTGCCATATTGTGTATTCCATCCTCAAGCTCCCTGTCCACTTCTCCCCCGTGCCGAAGGCCTGAAGATCACCCCTGTTCATATTGCTGAGCCTTTGCCAGGTTCAAGGATGACCCACAGTACCTCAGCCTCCCCCTGTCTACCCTGCGTCTCTGTCTCCTTTATTGCATCTCTGACGTACAGGGCCACGCCTCCTTTTTTTGTCCTCCATCCCTCCTGAACAGAGCATAACCTGGTTTATCAATGTCCCATGATTAACAGTGTACCATGTCTCAGTTATTGCTACTATGTCCAGGTCTGCCTTTACTATCAATGCCTCCAAGTCTGGGATTTTATTTCCCAGGCTGCGGGCATTTGTTACCATGCCTTCCATGTTTTGTATCTTATCCCCCTCCTTCTCTTGCTGCTGCTCTCCTGCTTCCTTCCCCCTCTAAAGCTGTCTTTCTTGTGTGGCCTAGAATTCACTGCTTCCCACTTTTCTTCTGCTCTCAGTGTCCCAGACTTCAACTAATTTTCCTGCATGTGCCCGGGGTGGGTGGGTGATACTAAGTCACCTGATCTTCCTGACTCCCCTCCCGGCCATTTTAAATGCTTGTCACTGAAGCAGTCACACTTCTTACTCAGGTCACCTTCCCTGACGGATGCAGGCCATTATCTTTATTCAGGCTTGCATTCTTCCAGGTGGGGTCCCAATACCCCATGAAGCCATAACCCTCCCTTCCATGCCATTCCTTCAACCAGGAGTTGAATTACTGGATGTGGAGTGCCCTAGCCTTTCCCCTGCCATGGACAGGTGGCACCTCCGAGAAGGAGATGAAGTGTTTTTTGGTTTTTTGTAACCAGGAGAGACACACTAAGCTGCAGCTTGTTTACAAGTGTGACCTGGGAGCACAAGGAAGTTAAGTGACTTGCTCAGGATCACACAGTATGCAAGTGGGGGCTGTGGGATTCAAACTCAGGTCTCCGGTTTGCTTACAGAGCCTTAAGCCACTGTGCTACACTGCCTCCTTGAAGTGTTCTACTTGCTTCAGACTCCCCAACTTCCTGAGAAACTTTTGGATTCTAGCTACTTCCACTTTGTCTCCTGCCAAGTCATTCATGCCCAGGTGGATGATAACATCCAGTTCCTCCCTCCTTGCCATTACCCTTGCGATCCTATTGATCCACCATCTCATCCCACCGTGCAGTGCCTTCTGAAATGCACTTTACCTCCCTGTCCTTCCTGCTGGGTTCCCTTAACTTCACTCCTTGGGCAACTGAGTCCCCCACCAAGAGAAGCTTCCTCCTTCTCTGGGGTTTTCTTTCCCCCTTTCCCGGTGCTGCATCCCTGAGGATCTGCCCCTCCACCTTGGTCTCAGCTGTGGGTAAGCTACCAACTGTCCCTATTTTCCCAGGACAGTCCCTATTTTAGGCAGCATGTCCTAGTGTCCCCACAAGTTTTGCAAAATTTCACTTTTGTCCCAGTTTTTTTACTTATCCCAGTTTTGTCCCCATTTTGTCCTGACTGCTAATCCAGCGAGTGAGTTATTTCAGCACTACTGTGGTGCTGCTTGGGATGGACAGCAGTTTGCAACTTCAACCCCTGCGCCCGTGATGCACTGCAAGCATGTCAGTGAGAGCACAGTAAAGCATGTTCCTTCCTGTTAGCTTAGAATAGGTAGTAGTGCAAACAACACATGTAGCGTCTGCCTACCAGCAGCTTAGAGGACTCAGACAGAAAAGAGACTTCAGCAGGGAACTAAGGTACCCAAACCTGATCAGCTGTAAGGAAGTGTGTGAAAACAATCTGGCATAGCGGTGGGAGTCACTAAAGTGAAGTTTGCTCAGCAAATGAGGTGAGTGTATGTGAGTTGGATGGAACTGTCAGGAGGAGTAATACATGCAGCTCGAATGTCTGATCACAATTTAATGCAGGTTTGCTTCTGATGAACTTTCTGTACATCGTGGTTTGGAACTAGCGGCAGCAGAATGATGTATTATTTTAGTCTAAATGTTTGCTAATGGTGTTATTGTGGGGCGGCATGGCCAGAGCAAGCAGCAAAATGTAACTGATTGTGCGTAGCGTTGACTGCGGTGGTGTCCATGGGAGTGACACAGTGGGGGGGGGGTCATGATCAGGATGAACTGTCCCAGTTTTAGACCTCAGAAAGTTGGTAGCTTTAGCTGTGGGTGCCATTGTGGGGCTATCCCACTCCTCTAAAACAGTGTAGGAATTGCTTAATCAGGCTGGCTGGGGGATGTGCTTCAGACACCTTCATGGCAACTTCCCTACAGTACCATAATGCTCCTTTTTATGTTGTCTTGTGCACACAGCACAGACAACGTATAGTGGTGGTAGGTTTTGGAGGTACGGTTGTGTTGTGGTCAATGGTGCCACTGCTTTTTTGGGCTGAGCTCTGTGGCACAAATGAAACAGCATGCTGTCTATGACAGCACTGCAAAAGCGTGCCACCAACTTGAAACAATTTTGCCGCTGCAATGAAGGTGCTCCTCATCATTGCAGGGCATGCCTTGCCTGGTGTAACATTTCAATGAACATGGTTGTGGCTGTTGCCGTCCGCCTCTCGTAATCCCCAGCAAGCTGACTTTGGGGGTGCCCAATCCTCCTGTTGTCATAGTTAACTCCCCAAGATTGTGTGGCACATTGGGATCCCACCCCAGTGTACCTCTGTGTTCAAAAGCTGATTGCATCAGCATTTTCCTGCCCCTGTCCACTGCAGTGTAGCTAACATCACACCGCACACTCATGGGACACACTGGGAACCCACCCCAGTTGCCCAACATTTTCCTCACTCCTATAAAAAAAAAAAGAAAATGGTGCTCAGTGTTCTTTCTTTTATTTTTATTATAACCTGAAACAAAGAAAATGGTCCTTTGCCATCAGGTCCACTCCCCCAACCTGCACCCACCTTCTGCACATCCCACCTCTCCACCCCCCACCCCATACTCACCTCCGGAGTCCAGCACTGTGATCTTTGGTGGAGTGGGAACACGTCTGCACTCTTCAAAGCCGACCACGATCTGAAGAAATGCTGGTAAGTTGTATAATGACATCAATGGGGGGGGTCAACTTAGGTGGATATCTCATCCATTCTTGTGACTTTTGGCTCCAAATTTTCAACATGGGGTTCTTGGGACCCCACCTCATGAACTCAGTCACTGTCATTTCATTATTCAATCCCAAAAGGTGATTTTACCGTCACTGCACAGAATCACCTTTTGGGACTGATTAATGAAATGACAGTGTCAATGTTCATAAGATGGGTTCCCAAAATGCCTATGTTGAAAATTTGGAGAACAAATTCCACAAAATGACTGTTACAAGAGTGCATTGTGCAGTTTCCATGCACACTTGTAACTGTCAGTGTCAGTGGCTCAGTAGGTAGCACACTCGCCTCTGAGGCCGGGAGATCAGAGGGCTGTGGGTTCAGTTCCCACATCTGGCACTTGGGCTAATATCCCAGTACTGACACTGTAGTGCAGCATGAGAGGGGTGCTGCACTTCTGAGGTGCTGTCTCTCGGATGAGATGTTAAACCGAGGTCCCATCTGCCTGGATTGTTGGTAGTTCAGGTGGATGTTAAAGATCCCATGGCACTCTCCGAAAAGAGTAGGGAATTTTTATTACAACCAGAAAGCAAAACATATACAAGATAGTGTTTACAGTACACAAAATCATTATATAAAACAAGGATTAACAGAAATAAGTATTACATCATACATTCAAAATCAGCAGCAGTTTAGCGACCCAGAAACTAACCAGTGCCAACCCCCATCTAAAATAGTAGGGAATTGTTTATCATAACAGTAGACCAAAAGTGAAATATAAACTGTGGTATGTCACATAAAATAATAAACAAATCATATGGAAAACAAAACAAATGAGTATTGTCAACATAACATGTCAGAGCAATGTAAAAGAAATAATATGAAAACATCTCCCCCACTAAAAAGGATTAGGGGAGTATTTGCAACTAAAAAGCAACAATCAAACAATAATATATACAGTAGAAATCATAATGCACAATACATGGAAACAAAACAAGTATACTAGCATAGAAATGGGATGTACAGGAAGCATAGAAACCAAGTATGCACAACAAAACAGCATCATAAAATGATTGGAAAATTAAAAAAAAACAAACAGTACCAGAAGATACAAATGCCACCCCCCAGAGGGAGAAAGTGGGTCTAAAACAAAACTTACGTATGCAGAAAATAGCAGTCCCACAAAATTACCCCAAAGAAGGTTCTAGCCTTGCAAACAGGGATACCCAGCACTTTTCAAGAAAGCCTGGACATAGCACCATAACTTTACCCTGTGTCAAGCCAGTTCATTTCCTCCACCACAATCGAAACAGTTCAGGATGCACTTTTCCCTTTCTGAAGTCTCCAGCTAAGTACTACCTTCTTAATGTTATAAATAATCTGGGATGCAGAGTAATTTCTGCTGAAGTGTCAAATTACACCACTGCTCCACAGCTGAAAGCCTATATGACCCATTAACAGGCGCATAGTGATTACATCATAAGTCACCCAGGAGCCTGCAGAACCCCTTCCACCCAGATCTGTGATGTAGGATCCGAAAAGGATTTAAAGGCCACACATCCTGAAATTGGGACCAAAAGGAAACTACAAAGGGACAATCCACAAAAAAAGTTCCATAGTTTCAACCACCCTAAGCAGGTTTCCTCCTGGGACAAAACCTCTCCAAGAGTTCTTTTATGCCTCATATTGCCTTTTACCCTAATCTCTTGTGAAGACTTAGCCATAAAAAATCCCACATATAGCGGGGTACCCTCTTGCTTACTAATAATTGTAATTTGGAATGTTGCTCAGAAACTGGTAAATCATGAAACCAAGGATCCACAAAAAAGTAATCCTGCAATATAGTACTATAGAATTGCTGATGTGTTTGAAGAAGAAAGGATTTTCTGACAACATGCTAGGATTTCAATTTTTGAAACATCGTGTAAGTGACTAGTCAATGCACATAGCCATACCTGCTGGGCCAAAAGGAATCCTGAACCCAATGCCTAAGAAGGATCTATACTATCAGCCACCCATGGGGACCAGATCTTAACAACCCCCTTGAACAAAGGAACAAAATTATAAAAGATAAATATACTATGCAAGAATACAACCGGATTCACCATACCCAAACCTCCTTTGCCAATAGGTAAATAAGTGATACCCCTCTTCACCGGATTTAATCTATTACCCCATAAACAAAGAAAAAATACATCATAAAGAGAGGTTTCTTAATAAGGTGGAGGGAAAACTGCAGCTATAAACAAAAATATGGCAACAAAAGTTTAATCAAATAAATTAGCTTAAGCCTTTAGACATTCGGCCCTTATTCCAGAGTAACACCCTATTATGTGCCTCCAATAATTGGCTCTCCCAATTGTACCGATGATTATCCACACCTCCAAAAAAACACCAAGAATCTTCCTATAGCCAGTTTTAATAGGCATGTCCCAAATCAATACCACATCAGTGGCCCCCATACCCCAAAGGCAATATCCCACTTTTAAACCTATTAATAGAGGAACCAGTCATAGCTGAAAAGGTGTACAATAATGTCCGTGCAGCAACAGCAGAATTTTATCTGACAGAACTAAAACCAAATCATCTGCATATGCTATTGTCACTATCTGTGGGTCCATATAACCAACTGATAATCCAACAATATCATCTGTATTATTTAAAGCATGCAAAAGGGGTCCAAGGATAAGACATAGAGTAGGGGACTTAGTGGACACCCCTGCCGTACTCCCCTATGTACCTCAATATCTCTTCCCAACCATCCATTTATGCTAGGTATCAGAGTGATGTCTGTGTAGCAGGTACGTAGCCAGGTTATAAATTGTGAGGGAAGCCCATACCATCTCAAACCTCTCCCACAGATAACTATATTCTAGTTGATCCAAAGCTTTAGCCTGGTCAAGACAAACCAGATGCTCAAAACATGTCTCCAGATGATCCTTTAGCTATAAGCTCCTGAGTAGGATCAGTGCCTCCTGAACCCTCGATGTGGCACCCCACTAAATTGTGATGGATGTAATAAGACCCAATACACCCCATAATCTAATAAAAGATTTTCATCAAGATCTTATAGTCAGTGTTCAAAAGACAAAGGCCTCCCATTATCTAAATCCCACGCTCCCTTTATTTTATACAGTAAAAGCAACACACCTGTAACATGCTTTTAGGTAGAGACTCTGCCTGTAACCCAGCATTCAATATCCGACATAGTTCAGTACCAAAACTTCCACAAACTTTTATAGATTTCATGGGACAATCCATCAGCACCTGGAGTAATTCCGACTTCAGAGACCAAATTGCAGTCTTTAGTTCATCTGCCGTAATGGTTGGACCAAAGTAGACTGCTCATCTATAGACAAAACAGGGATTGGTCTTCTAAAAACCAATCATTAATGGGAGTTTCAGGAGCAATCTACTCTTAAAGGATGCAGTAACATAGTCATGTATCGTATCTAAAATACCAGTGTTTGTTGTAACCGCCCCCAGTTGAGGTGTTTAAATACATCATAGCTCAGGAGTGTTTAGAAGTTTCAGATTTTCAAAAGGTAAAGTATCCTTCTTTGTACCACTAATCCCATATTTATGCTTTTCTCCACATCCTGTAAAACCTGAGTTGTAAATTAGCCAACTCTTCCTTTACCTTTTAATTTGATCCAAACCTGCAGATCCCAAAGACTGGCGGAAAGTAGACAAAAAATGAAGTCGTTCTCTAAGATATTGAAGTCCATCATGCAGAATCTCCCATTTAAATAACCTATGGTTTGAAAATGAGTCTGACTTCATTAGTGTCCTCCACCAAGTATTTAAATCTTCATAGAAAGAAAACAGACTGACGTGCTAAAAAAGGAATGTAGACCATCAGCCACACCAGGGATATCTAATAAGATAACATTTAATTGCCAAAACCTGGCCCCTCCGAGACTTCAGGCACGTCACATAACAGTAATCTAAGCATTTATGATCTGATGTGGCCACCTCCTGCAAGGACTGTGATTGCACTACAACCCCTGGTGAAAGAAAAAATAGTCAATTCTGGAAGCTCTAGTTCCTCAAAATAAGTATTTCCAAACCCATTAGAGGTAGGCCCAAAAGCATCATTCAAACCAGTATCTGCAAGAAGTTTTGACAAGCTTGCCATATCACTAAACACTTTCTTCCTTGTTCCAGAAGAAACACTGGAAGGCAAGGAGCAGTTAAAGTCCCCCCCCCCAAGGATAGTAACATAAGAGGTGCATAGAAAAGGATATAATGAATTAAAAAGGGTTACTCGATCAAATTTAGATTGAGGTGCATAAACATTAAGTAACCCGTAGGGTAAGGAACCCATTTAACATCCAAAACCAAGGCCCAACCAGCTAAAATCTCTATCTGATGAATTACTTTATATGTGAATGAAAAAAACAAATCACCCCACTACAAAATCACTTCCAAAGACCAAAACAACCTCCCACACCCAACCAGTAGTGGCAGCCTCTATCTCCATAGGAGAATGCAAACGAACATCCTGCAGGAAAACACAGTCCAGATTTTCATATAAAAATGAGAATAAGTGCTCTGACGTTTAACAGGAGATTTAATGCTATTGCATTTAAAGTTGCCACTCTGAAGTAAAAGGGAACCATGAGTTAATGAAAGGGTAAAGTCACTTTACTTTGCTAGATGCTCTTGTTACCCTTCCACTTTTCCCATCTAATGGCTTAGGGCCAATCTGTCCTTCAGCAGGTTCCAAGGGCTCAGGCCTTAGGGGGTGATGTAGAAGGCAGAGACATGTCAGAAACTGCCTCTGGAGCCTCTACCAATACTGCAAAGGTATTAGGGTTAGCAATAGAACCATGCATGGAAGGTAAAGCTGTTTTCCTACCCACCTTCCCCTTTCCTTTAACAGATTTCCCTTTCTTGCCACTAACCATAGTAAAACCGTCTACCAAGGGGTCCAAACTAGACAATACCGAATCCTGGCAAATAACCTCCCTTGTCCTATCTCTGGTACCTCATGAGTCACCACTTCAGGTATATCTATAGAGTCTGTGCTTGAGGTAGAGTTAGCAATCAAACCTGACATGGGCAAAGGGAGACTAGCCCCAGAGGTACTGGGATCCAACCTTCCTCCAGTAGGAATGCCAAGTCGAACTGCATCCCTAATATAATGGTCCTGTACCCCAAAATCAGCTTCCGGTGTGTTTTTAGCTGCCAAAGGGCAAAGTTCAAATGTATGACCCACCACATCACAAAGATTGCATTTAGAGGTTTGGAAACAGTGAGCACTAGGATGACCAGACTCCCACAATAAGAACATTTTAGCACATCACAAGAGGTGCTTATGTGAATCGAGACCCACACTTGAAGCAAACCCTTGGCTGACCTGGATAAAAAGGAACCCCTTATCCTCCCCAAAAAAAACAGTTGGGAGATGCACCCAATCAGAATCAGTAGAGTGGAGTTTAGTCCTAAATTTCCAACCCCATTCCAAAATCCCTCTGCATCCAGGATAGGAACAGGATTCCCTGTATTTCACATCTTTTAGATAATCAGTTAACAGTATCTACGACATTAACCCCTTCATTTCTGAACATGATCGTAATGATCCTAAAGGCCTGTTTTGAAAGAGGCAGTACAATAAAGTCCGACCACAGGGGATTAGTTTTTAGATTTAAATAGCGACTCCAGAATAGTTCCAAAAGAGCTGGAGTCGAAACTGACATCAAATGTGAACTTTCCAGGAACATGGATCAAGGCGTAGACTTCAGAAGGGGAAAAAAACATACTTTTCTTCAATAAAGTTTTTCCAACATAAACCTATCAGGGGATTATCCCTAGGGCCAACATAAAGTAAATCTAATGGCATTTCATCGCTTGGCTAATTCTAGAGGTTGCCTAAAATGACTGGCATAGGAAGGTTTTCCACAGGTTCCAAAGCTGGCCCCTGTATGACAGAGGAAGTAGCCACATCTGCAGCCATTTCCACTGACAGGCTGTCAAGGGTAGTCAGAATCAGTAGTAGATTTAGGAAAGGGAGGCTGGAAGTGCAGAGACTAAAACAACAGGAGAAGGGACTGTTAAAGCCACTGTACTTATCTCTGCAGACTCCGGTAGTGCTGAAAATCCATCAGCTGGCTTCCATGAATCACCTGAAATTGGAATCCAGCCAGCCCCATGCAGCACATGCTCTGGAGACCAGGATTCATCTACCAGATATCCCCAATCTTTAGAAGTCGAAACTTCACTGACTTTCGCCGTTTCAGTAGCTGGATGCAACTTGCTGGGCCCCACTGCTGCTGCAGTGCTCGGGGAACCCTCTCTTCCACTTCCTGTCATCCTCCACAGTGAGGTTCCTACGTTCCTGTACCAATAATGCACTCACATGAAGAAGTTCCTCTTACAAACAGCGTTTTTTCTCCGACAAACTAAGCCCCACCGTAGCAACAGAAACTGAAGGACCACTTGAGTTGGTGTTTCGCTGGCCACCTCGCAGGTGCATCCTAGCCACCATTTCAGCATTTCCAGACTCAGTGAAATCAACAGGTAAGGAATTACTCTGGGCTATAGCAGCCCCATGTGCAGCTCCTCCACTGTCCTCCTCCTCCGCCATCTTGGTCCCACCAGAAAATGGGTCCCCCCTGCTCACAGGAAGTAGGAAGTAGGGAATTTTTATTTGAATAACAAATCAAAACAATACAAAACAATGGTTCCTCACACAAAGGAAAATACAAAACATAAGAAAGCAAAAAGTAGTACTATCATACATATCCTCCCCTCCTAGAAAGGATAAAAAAATATTGTAATGAAAACATAATAAAACATATACAGTTCGGTAAAACAATAGCAATCGGTACCTATGAACCATCCTACATACTAATCAAGGGAAAGAAAAAAAATAATCTTGTGGTAATCCATTCAGCAGACAGGAGTAAAGTAGAAAAGTCCATCCTCCCCTCTTATGAAAACACCAAAATCCAGGACCTAATACAGGCCTAGTTTCCACAAACTCAAGATTCTTCCACAAAACAGACCACTGGATACCAGAAACTTTTCTTTTCTTCCAGTTTCCATTTATGCACTTCTGTGTGAATAATCTGAAAAGTTCCCAGGAGAAATAACTCGTTGTTGCAAAGCTAATCTGCAACGACCTGTCCAAATCCAATAAAGGAAATGAGCATAAATAATTCTGAATGTTCCATGATGTACTCCAAGAGTAAAGATGGAATAATACCAAAATACAATAGATTAGGTGCGGAGGAACGGAACCTATCTTTCCATCTATTTTCACTATATCCCAAAATCAGTTATATATGGACACTGAAAATATAAATGGTCCATTGTTTCAATTTTCAACGTACATGTCTCCCTAGGACAATATCGATCCGATAAAGCCTTATGCTTATGATTCCTTTACATTAATGCTCGTAAGCCCAACCAAACAGTATCCTACATATGAGCCAGAAGTCTGGAATCCAAAATATATTCTGAAATTAGGTTTTGCTCTGGCTGAGTAAAGTTTATAAAACTGGTATATTAAAATACTGTATAATAATTTGCTTATAAATAGTTTTCCTAGAAAGAAGGATGGTATCATTCATCAATACTCCCCATTTCTTAATGTAATCAATAACCCCATCCCATCATTTCGGTAGGCGAGGAGTACGTTTATTTTTATGTAAAAAATTGTTTTTGACCATTCCTTAATTACCCCTACTAATGCTGCATACCCCCACTTACACCATAGCTGTGTACATCCTTTAACTAAAGGAACAATATTATTATACAAAAAAATTGTGAAGAAAAATACTACTGGATGTACCATATCCAAACCCCTGATTTAATGGGGTTATATAAAATGTCCCGTTTTACCGGATTTAACCTGCTACCCCATACACAAGAGAAGAAACAACCCATTAGGAAGTCTCTAAGCATGATGGCAGGAAAAATATTGAACTAAGAAACAAAACTCAGGTAATAAAAGGATTTTAATAAAAGGATCCTTTTTTTTGATAACTTCCACCTATTCCACAACTTAACTTTAGAATGTCCTATATATAAGATTCTTTCCCAATTTGTATGTGCCATATCATCCCCGCCAAAATAAAGACCCAAAATATGACAAGGTACCTTAGAAATGGGAATATCGCTTATAAAGTCTTCTAAGTCATTAAAACCAGTAACTTCTAGGCAACAAGATTTGGCTACATTTAGCCTGGCTCCAGTAATTTTACCCAGTTCTTGTAACAAATCACAAGCAATCCGAATGGAAGTACTATAGTGAGCCAATAAACAAATGTCATCCGCATAGGCTAATACTTTATGTTGAAGGACTTTACCCATACCCAAAGCATGAATATTTGGTGAATTTTGAAGTATATGAAGCAATGGATCCAACGTAAAAACATATAAAACAGGACTTAAAGGACAACCTTGTCGTACTCCTTTTTGTAGCAAAATCTTCTGTCCCATCCAGCCATTCTCATAAGGTTTAACATATGCTAATGCATAACAAAGTTTAATCCGTTGTATAAATAAATCCGGAAACCCATAGGCAGCTAAACAATGCCAAAGAAAGGAGTGTGAAACCCAGTCAAACACTTTTGCCTGATCCAAACTCACAATATATCCTGCACCAACCGGCTCCGTTAAAGAATTCTTACTGTCCAATATCTCCTGTAACAATAATAAAGCCTCTGTAATGCGACGACCAGGGACTGAACAAAACTGTGTGGGAAAAATAAGCCGATCCATGACCGACGTCATTCTGTTACTAATTAATTTAGCAAATACTTTAAAGTCAACATTTAATAAAGTAATAGGTCCCAATTCAATGTCATCCGCTCACCTGATTTGTAAAAAAATCATCAAACCTTCATACATAGAAGAGGAAAAAGAAATCTGTCCAAAGTAATTAAACACAGCCAAAATGACCTGTGGAATAAAGTGCCAAATAAGTTTATATAATTCACCAGTCAGGCCATCTGAACCAGGTGCCGTATCCCTTTAAAGATTTAATAACTGTATCCAGTTCTAAATAAGAGAACAGTAAAATTAAGTCAGCCTGTGAACTGGAAGATAACTGGGGTAAAGCAGCAGATTTCAAAACTAGCCAGTATACCCCATATCTGGGTGTGGAGTCCCAAACACTGATGTTATATAGTCCTCCAAAGTTGCCATAATACCCGCATTATCAGTAACAGACCCACCATTCAATGTAGTCAAACCATGAAAAAATTTCTTTTCTGTTCGTTTTTGACAGTTAATAAAGGGGTTCCCCTGGTCCAATTTCCCTTGGGTTCCAAAAATTTGTTCCTGTTGGAGTGACAACATTCTATCATATTGGAACAATTCCATCTTAATCCTTATCTCTTGAATTTCCATAGACACATCCACCTGTCCCAAATGATGCTTGGTGAGTAAGTCACCTAATTGTTTCCATAATAGTAAATACATAGAGTATTTGGAAAACTGTGACCCATCCCAGTTCCTTGAAAAAAGCACATAAACAGTACTCAGATCTTCCCACCACTCCCCCAAAGTATCATACAGAAACCTAGTAGAAAGATTATCCTGAAGTATTCCAGACAGAGTAGACAAAATTACAGGGTTTTTAAAAGTGAAGAATTCAACCTCCAATAACCCGGACCTGCCATTCTTTGAGAAGGAGAATCTATATAAACCCCAATCAACATATGATGGAAGATTCAATTGGTATAGAAAAATAGCATCTTGCACTAATGACTTATTAATAAAATCATATCAATACAGGAAGCCAAATGCCCTCTATAATACGTAGGTCTTGCCAACTTCGACTTCCCAGCAGATACTTGTTTCAAACCCGCATGATTTATCATATCTCGTAAAAATGTTCGGTCACAATAAACTTTATGGGAAGAACCGTCATGTAATACATTTATATTAAAATCTCCTGCAAAAAAAATAAGTCTACTAGTATATAAATATGGCTGTATTTTTTTAACAACGTTATTCTAAGAGCTTTTGACTGATAGCCATAAATATTAATCAATCTACGAACATTTTTGATTTCTATGTCTAATAAAAAGCACGGCCTGGTTCAATATCAACCATATGGAGACATCGAATATCGAAGTGAAACAAAAACCTACTCCACTACAAGTATCCACACCAAGGACCAAAAGGATAAACCTTCTTTCCAGTCTTTCACAATCTGACGCTCATCATTAAGAGGGTGTACTCTAGTGTCTTGTAAAAGAAAACATCGTAAGGCAGTTGTTGAAGAATCCAAAAGTAACAAGATGCTTTTCCTAGATAATACACTGTTCACATTCAAACTAGCAACCTGTAAACCAGATGAATTAGGAGGAAGATCTACTAGCTTACCACTGGATCTAGTCACCCTTTTATGTACAGGCACAGGTTGATTTTTTGACATAGAAGAGCTGGCAGTTTAAGGAGGAAGGGTCTGGGTCCACCCCATCATAGGCAAGTCAGAATCCACCTGCTCACTCCAGGAAAATACTGAAAACCTATTTGATAAAGGCAAAGGAGAAAGAGGAATCACTTCCTTATTCTGTGAACGGATCGAGATTTCAGAGAAGCAAAAGCCATCCTCAGTTGCAGAAATACCTGACTCATCTCTCATCCACCAAAGGAGGAGCAGCAATATCTATCTCAGCATGGCTAAAGGGTCCGATATAGACAAATCTGAGTACTCCTACTGTGAACTGCCAAAATTATTTAATGTCACTGTTCTTACCGGAGAATTAGTGTGGAGTGACAAAGGGGTTATGTTGCCAGTCTGCTCATTTCGTAACTGTACTTGTGGTTTAGAAGAGAAAGTTGGAAGTAACTCTAAGTTGTCTAAAGCCACATTTGTAGCCACATTGAAGGACGTGCCACCCGGAACCCAGGGTCCTGTGTATGCCCTGTCCCCTACTTCGCTTGAAAAGAACCTTCATGAGGCTGTTCATTGGCATGATCAAACGCTGCTTAGCTTTATTCAGGAAATGATCATGATCTGATTCTCCTCCATATTGTGGGCAGCCCAAGGACAATCCTGAAAAGAATGTTCTTCCCACATAAATTACAAAATGTCAGGGCAGTACACTGGGGAGCAGTATGACCTAACATCCCACAATGGAAACACCTCGTCTGATCACAATCGACATTTAGGTGATCTAAAGCCCCACATCTATAACAGCTCTTGGGCTGTCCTGCATAAAACAGGACTCCCCGATCCCGACCAAAAAAGGAACTGGGCAAATGTGAAATTCTGACCTCAGTCTGATTCAATTGTACTCTAAATAGCCAACCCCCGTTCCAAAATCCATTCTCATCTATAATAAGCTTTGGCTGTTCCATAACAGTACATTTCTTTTCTAACCAGAACATGATGTCATTAATACAGACCCCCTCATTACGAAACAAAACAGTAACAGTTTTAATAGTAGGTTTCGTAACCGGAATAGCTAGAAAGTCATGCCAAGCACCAAAATCCCGAAGAGTATAGTATAATTTCCAAAATTTGTCCAGTGACTGCATAGTACAAAACTTAAGTCATATATTCGATCCCCAGGAGCATGAATAAATGCATATACTTCTGAAGGAGCAAGCCCATAGAATCCTTAATTAGTGTTTTACCCACCAGATCCGATCCAGGATCATGGGTGCAGTCCCTAATATATTTGAGACGGACCAAAACGTCTCTTGGCAGCTTCTGGTTTTTAAACAGACATGCAAATGTTTTAGGCAATTCTTTAATTGGAGTAGTCCGCTCAGGACCGTTGGTTCCATTAAGTAAAGAATCAGAAACAGTCTTACCTTGAATCTCCGGTAAAGCTGCACTATCACAAGCAGTATAGGAATCTGAGTTTTGCAGTACATAAGACCCCGGGGGGCCAATGAGTCCTTGATCCTACACCATAGCTCATGGAGCGGAGAACACTCCTGCAGTCGCCAGTTTAGCAGCAGGCCCATCATGCACAATCAGTGGCTGTAAGTCACTGTCCAAGGCCGTCAAAAAAGAAGCTACCACAGGTTCTAGAGACCCCGGTAAGGACGTAATTGGATCCGGAATCCAGCGATCCCCCTTCTGTATCCATCCGGCGTTCTACAATGCCACCCCAGGGGTCCACTCAGTATCTGGGGTAAGCGTCTCAGACGTGATGACATCGACCAGTTCCTGACCCTCTACAGAAGGTACCTCAGACAAAAGGGCAGAATGCTCCATTTCAGGCTCCACAGGTAACCATTTACTTCCTCCAGGCAGTGGACTTAATACTGATCTTTTCCGTTTTTGTTCCTCTAAGGACAATTTACTAGCCATAAATTCTTGTTCTGCTACTGTAATAAGGTCCAATAGTTGTTGTTTCTTGACATCCAAATCCCATCTAAGATTCTCTTCTTCTGAATCTTGTACAGCCGTGAGCAACTCACTCGATGTAAAGGTTCCGAAGGCTGAGGTCAACCCCAAATGCTGGCATTCCATACCAGTTGTAACTTGGATTCCATCAACCTCTAGTAACCGTTCACAGTCATCCTTCCCCATCCATAGCTGAAGCTACACTGACCTCCATTCAACTCTTCTGCAGCGACCGCGCCGATGTGCAGCAAGAGTAGGGGAATTTCCGGTGTCCTGGCAAATTCCCCTCATTTACTAAAATACCACCAGCAGTTTAATCTAGTTCAAGGTCAATTGGCATTCATCTGTATCCCCTCCCCGGTCGTGCCTGAAAATAGGCAGGATTTGTCTAGTGCACCCCCGGTCAACAAAATGAAATAAACTTTGAGAACTTTTAATATTTTCACTCCAGATTTTTCCAACATTGCCATTTCTTCACAAATCCTTATGAACAGTAGAGCTGTCATTTTCACATCCTACCCAAAATGTGTTTCCGCACATCTGGTGCAGAATGCCACAGTTGCTATGGGAAATCAAAGTTCAGGACATATTAACAAAATCACAGTGCCACTGTTCATGAGTAGAGGTGCCAAATGCCTTCATGAAGTGGGGTCACAAAAAGCCCATGCTGAAAATTTGGAGTGCAAATGCCAGCAAACGCCCGGGGCATTAAGGTCTCTAACCATAATGTCCCACCTTGTACAGACTGACTGGTATCAAGGGGGTGACTTTGGATTGTCGGCTGTAGTGGTCACACCATTCCACCCCACCCTACAGCCAGTGATAGGCATCAAGTGTGCCTTGGACTTTTCAGCCCCAAAGTTTACCCCATTCTCCTATACTGCAGCCAAATTCTGTTTTTCCTCCAGCCAGTGATACTCTCTCAGGCATCTGTAGTACCCCCTGATGCTACCTCCATGCCAGATAGGCCTCCTGAAACCTGGCACCAGCTCGACTATCCCCCCAGGCTCTGAGCCCCCTGACGTAGGGTCACCCTATCCACCCAGGGCGCTCTATCTGCAAATTCAGGTCGGGCTGGGCTCGGCCCAGATAAGGAGTGCCCCCGGTGGTGGAGTGTGGTCCTGGTGGATACAGGTGCTGTCGCCTATCCACTTGGCTGGGTATTTTGCTTTGTCCTCACCCCTCCCTCATTACTCCTCCCTCTCCTGATGAGTCCAGCATGCAGTGATGCCAGGAACATCTTGCCATAACTCTACAGCCCTCTATTTCTGGCCCTGACGTTTCAGTACCTCTGGTCTCCACCACAGGTCGTTGCAGTGCTGGGTGGAGTTCCTAGCCCCAAAGAAGGAGAGCTGTCCTCCTGACGCTCAATCCTTCCTCCTCCTGCTGACCCCCGACGACCTAGGCTCGCTCCTAAACCCGGGTAGCCAGCGTGGTGCAAGGCATGGTGTCCAGCGCCTCAACCCTCAGCACCACCAGGCCGGAGAACTGCACCCATCTCAATGTATTTTGTTATGGAATGGGGTGAGCATAAGGCCCGATGGCTCCAAGGCACAACATGACACTTGTTGGAGTCTGCAGGGTAGGATGAGGTAAAATGGCGTGAGTGTTATGGTCGACGATCCAAAGGCACACCTCAATGCCTGTCAGTCTCTGCAGGGTGGTGTGGGGTTGGCATCGCTTCCATACCTCACTGCCATTCCTATTATGCATCTCTCTAACCCCTGCACTACCAGTGCTAATGCCAGTAGTACAACATTCAGCACTGACAAATGCTTGTTTCTCCTTCTTTTGCTCACTTCCTTCATGCAGATGCTGGTTGCTTTCCTATGCCTTCACTTAATTTTCTCCACTGTTCCTCTACCCTCTCTGACAATCCTCCCTGCTAGGCTGCTTCTGAAGAAGTCTCCGATTTCTTTAAATCCAACCTACTAAAGTCCAGGACCATCGTCTTTTTGTGGCTTTCCTCTGCACTCATCATAATATTGAACCACTCTGTACAGTGATCACTAGTTGGTTCCCATTGGATAGCCCACTATGGCATGACTAGGCACTATCACAGCCTCCAGTAGGACAGGAATTCAGAGGAAAAAAAGGGAGAACGCATGTCCCAAATAGGTTAGAACCTTTACCCCATGAGTCATTTTCAACTCTCAGCATGCTAAGTCCATAGGGCAGGAAAGGTGCTAGTGGGACATTTGCCTGCCCATATGGGCTAAATAACATTTCCGTACAATGCCTCTGTGCATGACTGCATGGAGGAATTATACAGAGCAGTGCCAGCCCCACTTCCTCATCACAATTCAGATGCCCCTGATATAATAAAATGATCACTGTCATCTAGAATTTCCCCACCCCAATCACCATTCAGATGCGCCTGATTAGTATATTAAGAGGATCCTTGGCATCTAGATCTCCCTGATTACAAGTGTGAGCCCCCTCCCAATTCCACCCATTAAGGTCCTTTCACCCCTCTCCCCATGGTGGCTCATAAATTACCCCAGCTGCTAGTCCCTCCCACTGTGACAGTGACAGGTCCAGTTCCTCTGCTCGCCACCTCGGCTGGCCACTTTCTGAGTGACAGGAAGTGAGCACACACCTACTGTAGAAACAGATGTTCTACACTAGGTGCGCACTCACTCCCTTTCACTCAGACAGTGATCAACCAAGATAATGAGCTAAGATGCTGTACCAATCACAGTCACAGGAAGTGACTGCAATCTTGGGTAAATGGGGGTCAATGGAGAAGGGTGGAGGACCTGGCTGGATGGCTTTGGGAGGGGCTCAAATTTGCGACTGGCAGGTGAGGCTACTAGATGTTAGGATCATGGAAAATAGAAACACAGAAACATAGAAGATGGTAGAAAAAAAATGGTACATCCTGTCTGCTTCTATTTTCCCTATTAAACCTCATAACCTACTGTCCATACAGGGTACTAGCCTTCTTTATCTTCTACCTTTCCCTCCATACTACCATCAGCCTGAGTAACCATTATGCACTTCACTTTGTCACAGCCATGCTTAAAGCCATTTATGGTTTTGGTGCCTGCCATCTCAGTTGGCAGACTATTCCATATTTCCACCACCATTTCTAGAAAATAAAACTTTCCAGTATCCTCTCGAACCTCCCTCCCATCAGTTTCTACTTTTCCCTATGCCATTGAACTGTTACTCATGCTAAGTAGTTATTTTCCATTCACCTTATTTATTCCTTTCAGAAACTTGAAGGTCTCTATCATATCATTCCTCTCTTGTCTGGTCTCCAGTGAAGACATGTTCAGTGCCTTGAGCAGATCCTCATATGATCTGTCCTGTCAGCTCTGAATCATCCTGATCACCCTTTGTCCTTATCTTTCCTGAGGTGAGGTCTTCAGAAGTTCAGAACTCTGAACAGTATACCAGGTGCAGCCTCACCAACGATCAATAAAGAGGCAGTAAACCACTTTTCTTCTACTATCAGAACCCCTTCTGGCACATCCTAGTATCCTATTAGCCTTACTAGATGCCTCACTGTACTAGCTTGATTGTTTAAGGGAGTCACTAATGATGAATATTAGGTCCCTTTCCTCAACTGTAGTGCTCAGCTCTACCCCTCCTATCCAGTACTCTGTCCTGGGGTTGTTGTCCCCTAAGTGAATCACCTTGCACTTTTTGGCATTGAATTTCAACTGCCAAGCCTTAGGCCACCTCTCTAATCTTTACAGGTCAGTCTGCAGTTTCCTACTTCCTCATCACTATCTATCCTCCCATGAGCTTGGTGTCATCTTCAAAGAGAAACAAACCCAGATTCATTCTCAAACGTTGTTAATGAGCATATTGAAGAGAACAAGAGTCAGGATGGATCCCTGTAGCATTCCACTCTTGACTTCCCTCTCTTCTGATATGACACCATAATCACAACCCTGTGCTGCCTCTCATTCAACTAAAGTCCCTCACCCCACCAAAACACTGCTTATATTTTCCTTCTAATCCCTGGACCTCACCCCCTTGCACTGTGACCTAAGCCACTCTGATTGGTCCCCATCTCATTGGTCTGCTCCACTGACTCCATGCTAACATATTTCAAAACAAAATTCCTCAAAATATGGGACTGCCATGCCCCCAGAGCAGGACATGAGAAAAGGTACACCACCTCCCTAGATCATGGCTGACCTCATAGCTTACTTGCAAGTGCATGATTTGGCCTGGTCAAAAAATGAACGTAACCCATCCCCATGGCTTCCAGAGGTATCATCACCTCTGCAGCACTTGTACCATGGCAATGAGCTTGCCAAAGGTGAGTATTTTACATCTAACTTCAGTACCAACATTGGTTACCTGTCTAAATTCTGGAAGGCTGTCACAATCTCTTCTCCTTTCCACTCCTTTATCTGTCCTCAAGTCAGTGACACCCTATCTCTAACCTCTCCTTCATCACCATAGAGATGTCATTCCTTTTCATCAACTGCACCTCCTCTTTCCTCTCCTCCCTCTCCCTTCTAACCTCCCTCTCACCAGCCAGCCTGCATGATTGTCATCTCCTTCCTTCCCCTATTGTTTTACTCTCCAGTAACTCCATCCTTTATCACTGACACACTTCCGCCCTTAATCCTTCCAAGGGTAGGAGCCCAGATAGCCTGTATAGCAAGCTCCTCCATCTGTCTCCTTCTACAATCTCCTCCCCATTGGCTGACCTCCCTAACCTCTCTTTCTGGTGTTCCTCCATCCCTGCTGACTGGAAGACTGCCACTGTTACTCCTTCTTCAAAAGGTGGTGACCCATCTGGTAATAACAGCTACCAACTCATTTCTCTCCTCCCTCCAAAATACAGGAACAAATTATCTTGTCACAACTCTCTCCCTTTCTGGACTCCTCTTCCTTCTTCACCCAATACAAGTCTGGCTTCTGCAAAATCACTCCACACCATCTCCTGCTCAGGCTCACAAATCCATCCATATTGGTATGGATCACAGCCTATTCACCTCTGCTATCTTCAGATCTAGCCAAAGCATTCAACCCTGACTACCACCCCAATTATTAGCCAAACTCCAGGCTGCAGGCTCTCTGACTTAACCATCAGCTGTTCGCTCCTACCACAGGGTTAGGTCCCAAGCAGTCAAAATTGGTGACCCCTCTCTCCTCCCTGTCTGTATCCACTTGGGTCCCCAAGGATCTGTGTTGAGCCCTACTTTTCTCCATTTTCCTTAATGATCTCCCTCCATATAGAAACATAGAATTTGACGGCAGATAAGGACAACTTGGCCCACCCAGTCTGCCCATTTCCCTACCTAATGGATAAGCTGCAGATCCTAGTTAACCAGCAGCCTACTTCTTCCCCCCACCCCTAGAAAAGCCTTATGGCTGTCCCATGCATGCTTGAATTCCACCACTGTTTTTGACTCCACAACCTCCTCCGAAGGCCGTTCCATGCATCCACAACCCTCTCTGTGAAAAAATACTTCATTAAATTACCTCTGAGCCACCCCCCTCTATCTTCAAATTGTGCCCCTTGTTCTTGCACATCTTTTTTTGAAAGATGCGACCCTCTTGGACTTTGATTCCTTGAGGTACTTGAAAGTTTCTATCACGTCCCCTCTCCTCTTTTCTCCGAGGCTATACATATTAAGCTCCTTAAGTCTTCATATGTCTTCTGGTGCACATCCTGCATCATTTAGTTGCCCTCCTCTGGACAGCTTCCATCTTGTCTATGTCTTTCTGGAGATGGGTCTCCAGAACTGCATGCAGTACTCCAGATGGGGTCTCACCAGCTGTCTGTACAGAGGATAATAACTTCCTGTTTTCTACCGGTGATGCCTCTCCCTATGCATCCCAGTATCCCCCCACCCTCCATGCTGCCTCTCACATTACTTGCCCACCTTTAGGTCATCTGATATGACTACCCTAGGTCCCTTTCCATTTTGTTGTTGTTAGTATCTCACCCACCATTGTGTACTCTTCCCTGGGTTTTGTTTCCCAGGTGCATTACACTTCTTAGCATTGAATCTAAGCTGCCATACATTTGACCATTCCTCTAACCTTGCCAAGTCCCTTCTCATCCTTTCCACCCACCTTGTGCATCAACTCTGTTGCAGATCTTTGTGTCATCTGCAAAGAGACATACTTTTCCTTCCAGTCCCTCTGCAATGTCGCTTATAAAGACATTGAAGAGGATCGGTCCTAATACTGAACCCTGCAGTACCCCACTAGTAACCCCCCTTTCTTCAGAGTGGACTCCATTTACTATTACTCTCTGTGTCCTATTCTCCAGCCAATTCTTTACCCAGGCTGTCATCTTGGGACCCACTCCCAGGCTGGCTAACTTGTATATTAATCTTTTGTGTGGGACTGTGTCAAATGCCTTGCTAAAGTCTAGGTAGGCCATGTCCACAGCCCCTCCTGATCTACTACTTTGGTCATCCAGTCAAAGAAATCTATCAGATTTGTCTGGCATGACCTTCCCACTGTGAATCCATGCTGCCTTGGGTCCTGTACCCTCTGGCCTCTAGATACTCGACAATTCTTTCCTTCAGAAGTGATTCCATCATTTTCCCTACCACTGAGGTTAAACTAACAGGTCTGTAGTTTCCTGCTTCTGCCTTGCTCCCACTTTTGTGAAGGGAATCACATCTGCCCTCCTCGGGTACCACCCATCCTCCCATGATTTGTTAAAAGGGTAGTCAGTGGTGTCACTAGTACTACCCTTAGTTCTTTAGAATTCTGGGATGAATCTCATCAGGCCCCATTGCTTTGTCCACCTTCAGTTTTAAGAGTTCTTTCAGAACCCTTTCTTCTGTAAATGGGCTGGTATCAACTTCTTTCTCAGAGTGTTTCTACTGTTTGTTTTAGGTACCTCCCCTCTTCCTTTGTAAATACTGAGCAAAAATATTTGTTTAGTATCTCTGCCTTTCACAGTCACCCTCTGCCCACCCTCCTCCCCTTTATTAAGCCTCACTATCCCTCCCTTGGTCTTCCTTCGCTCCTGATGTACCTATAAAGGTTTTATCCCCCTTCTTAACTGAGTTGGCTATCTTTTCCTCAGTTTGGGCCTTTGCTGTTCTGACTGCCTTCCCAGCTTCCTTTTGCTTTAACTGATACAGTTCTCTGTCCTGCTCCTTCTGTGATTCCTTGTACTTCCTGAATGCTTTCTTTTTCTCTTGAACCTTCACTGCCACTTCCTTTGAGAACCATAGTGGTTTCTTACATCGTTTCATTTTGTTTATTTGCTTCACACAAAGGCTTGTTACCTCTGTGATGGCAGATTTTATTATTCCCATTGTTCTTCCACCCTCCTTCCTGCCCATTTGCTAGTGCATTCCTTAGCACTCACCCATTTTGGCAAGTTAGCCCTCCTAAAGTCCAGTACTTTTGCCTTTGTATGGCTTGACTCTATTGCTGTGTTTATTGTGAACCATACTGTTTGATGGTCGCTATTTCCCAGATAGCTACCCACTTCTACATCTGTGACTCTCTTCATCTCCATTTGAGGGAACCAGGTCTAAGATTGCTCCCTCTTGAGTGGGCTCAATACTAGTTGTCTAAGGCATGCCCCTGTAGGGCATCTAGAATAACCCTACTCTTTGAAGTGGCTGCTGCAATTGCACTCCAGTTAACAATCTGGCATATTCAGATCACCCATCAGCAATATCTCACCTTTTCTGCCATTCTAAGATTACTTTCTATCATTTCCTTGTCCATTTCCTCCCCTGAAAAGGGTCTGTATAACCCTGTGAGGATTGTGGTGCCATTGCCAGGTCTCAAATTTACTCACAGTGCTTCTTCTCCTCCCTGTTTACCCTTTTGTTCTGTTGCTTTGATTCCTTCCTATGTAAAGCTACTCCTCCTCCTCTTTTACCCTCCTGTCCCTCCTATAGATAGTGTATCCTGGTATGTTACGTCCCAGTCATGGTTTTGTGTGTACCATGTTTCTGTGACTGCCACAATATCCAGATGTTCCTCCTCCATCAAGGCCACTAATTCAGGAAGCTTGTTACTCAGACTATGGGCATTGGTACTCATTGCTCTCCATTTTTGATGGCTTTACCTTCTGTTGCAGCATCCCCACTGACCTTTCTACCTCGGTCTTTTCTCATTTAGTACCCTGTTTTGTAGGAGAGGCTGGATTTTCCTGCTGCTAATCAGTGCCTCCCCTTGACTAGTTTAAAGCTTGCCAATGAAGCATTTAAACCGATAGCTCAAAAGACTTGTTCCCTTCCTGGACAGATGCAGACCATCCTGCCAGTATAGGCTGGTGTCCCTCCAGGTGGAACCCCAGTCCCCAATGAAGCCAAACCCCTGTGCTCCACACCATTTTTTCAACCATTCATTAAACTGCATGGTGCAAAATACCTCAGCCTCACTCATGCCATTGACAGGCAGCACCTCTGAGAAGGATACTGTGTGTGCTACTTGTCTTAGCCCCTCCCCAATTCTACAAAGTCCTTCTGCACTGCTCTAATCTCATGATGAGCAGTCATTTGTCCCTAGGTGGACAATGATGTCCAGCTCAGACCCCATGCAGCTATTCTCATGATCCTGAGGATGCGCTTCCTGTCCCTCCAAGCCATGGCACCAGGCAGGCACCTTACTTCAGTTTTCCTGCTCCCCAGTTCTGTCCCCACCAGGAGCTGCTTCCTTTCCTTGTGGTGTCCTCTGCCTCCTTTCTGTGGGCCTCCCTTGTGACAGTTGTCTTCAGCCTCCTTAGTCTCCTCTGCGGGTGCATCTATAGGGGAACTATGCTCCCCCAGAATGGTGTATGGATTGTGGAGTGGAACAACTGACTGGGTGTGCCTCTGTTCCACCATCCTCACCCTCCCTGAGCCCACTGTGGTCCAACTGCTGTGCTTTCTTTGCAACCTCTGAGGTAGTAGTGGTGGCTCTGGTGCTCCCTGAATGTTTGTCTGCATTCATTCACATGTACACAGATGACACGGTCCTCTTCACAGCAGGCCCACAGACTCCAGCTTGACTTTGATTAAGTTCAGCCCTGACCACACACAAATCAGCTTTTCCTCAATGCCAAGAAGACTGTCTCCTTATCCTTTGGCACAAGGCACAGACTCTCTAGACTCCCTCCCTTTCCTACTTTCCATACCCTGGATGGCTCCCCTGTGGAGGATGTTACCACCTTTAGTTATCTTGGTATCTGGCTAGGTCAGCACCTAAACTTTTCTGAACAAGGTGACGCTATAGTCAAAAAGCTGCACCCCAATTTGGTGCACTTTACAGGAACTGTCATAGCAAAAGCAGACATCCAGGAAAGGAACAGCAGCAAGTGAAGAGGTGACTGCTCTCTCAGTGGAAGGGAAGTAAATGCAAATCTAGGAGCTTTCATTATTACTTCTTCGCATTGATATTGCATTGGGGAAAGGAGGAGTAGGAGTTTGAAGAAGGTTGTGCAATGGCTACTTAAAGTCTGTTTTTGAGTGTGGATAGGAAGGATAGGAATATAAAAAGCAGTTGCTCAATATATCTAAATGTGTCAACAAAGGAGGTAAGGAAAATAAAGAACATTTTTGCACTGATAGAGAAGGAGAGGGAGACTTGAGAGTGTTTGGTATCCTGCATCTGGAAGGGTGGGGGGTCACTGGTGAGCAATGACAGCAATGGGTAGGGGGTAGGCTGCAACAACTGCAGTGCACCAATCTTTCTAAAAATGCCTGGAGTGTGGGAGGATGTTTAGTGCAACCACATAGAAAAACTTAGAAAGGAGATTGAGGGTCTGCAGGAGGAACTAAGACAGGCAAGGCAGATTGGGGTGGGTTTAGCCAATACTGGAGGCGAGGAAGAAGGGAAGATGAGGGAGGGCGATTAAGCCAACAGTGGTGAGGAGAGATTCAGAAGAAGGGAAGCAGAGACAAAGGGGCCCAGGCCAGGAAGAACAATTGCCAGAAACCAGGTCAGGAGACAAAAGACAAATGGAAGGAGGAGATAGGGACTTGAGGGAGGCGAAGAAGTGGCAAAAGTCATGGAGTGGAAAGGAGAGAAAGGTTACTATGAAGAGAGAGGAGGCGGGCATTTGTGAAGGGCCTTCAGAAAATAGTTGTGCACTGCTAGAGAGGAAGAAGGTGGAGGAGGAAATGATGAAATTAGAGGAGTAATTGATAAAGCCTGGACCAAACTGGAGCGGGGAAGTTCTGCTGGGAGAATTGCAACAGGGGTAAAGGGAAATAATGTGCAGGAGGAAGAAGGAGCTGGAAATGAGAGAGGAGATGAATGGAAGCAAGCAGGGAGTAAGAGGGTGGAATCTTAGTGCTGGGGACTCAATACTAAGAGGAGTTAGGTGGGTAGCAAGGGAGAGGCATAGTCACATTTAGGTGAAGGCCATGCCAGGAATGACAGCGGAAAGGGTGGGACAGTCTGTTCTGAAATATGCTAGAAGGGTGGGACAAGCCTCATTTAATTATACATCTTGGGACAAATGACCTGGCTGACAAGACAGTAGATACAGTCCAGAGGAGGTTTGAGGAACTAGCACAATTATGTGAGGGGCAGGAAGATCAGTAACTTTTCAGAGAACTTCCCGTGCCAAAGGCAAGCACAACAAGAAAGCTGAGAATAGAGGAATTTAACAAATGGCTAAGAACCTGATGTTGTGCTAAAGGGTATGGGCTGTTGGGGGGTGGGAGGGACCTGGGAGGACAATAGTCTCTATGCCAAGGACAGACTACACTTGAGTGAGGAGGGAAAGAAAGTGTTGAAACAGAGGATGGAGGAGTATATTGAGGAAGTTGGGAATTTAAACTAGGAGTGGGGGGTGGCAGCTGGGGAAGAGATATGCAGAGACCACAGGATGGGAAACCATATAAGCTTACCCCCCATAACAGTGACAAAGGACAAATGGCAAGTACTGTTGGTGATGCTAGGAAAGGAGGGCAGGATTGGAGGGTGGAAGGTGGTTACCCTTAATGCTAGGAGCCTTGGGAGAAAAACTGCAGAGTTACAGGTTCTCATGGCAGAGGGAGAGGTGGACATTGCAGTCATCACGGAAACATGGACCACCCAATACAATGACTGGGACCTGTCTGTACCAGGGTACAGATTATTTCGTAGGGACAGGGTGATTGGGAAAGGAGGGGTGGCACTGTATGTGAAGGAAGGACTGAAGTGTGTAAGGGAGGAAGGGAGGGTAGTAGTGGAGTCACTTTGGATGCAAATCCAGGATTCCAAGAATAGGATTCTTAGAATGGGAGTGGTGTACAGGCCACCATCTCAGATGGAGGTTAGACAGGGAACTAGAGGGACAGATCAGGAGGACCTGCGAGAAGGGTAGTGTGGTGATTGTGGGGACTTCAACATGCCAGGTGGACTGGAGCACCCCAACAACCAGGAACAGAAGGGATCAGGTACTGCTGGATGCCTTCCAGGACAGCTTCCTGCTGCAAATGGTCAGTGAACCAACCAGGTTGAAAATATCCTTGACCTTGTGCTGGCAAATGGGGACTTTGTGAGAGAACTTACAGTGGAGGAACCGCTGTCAGGGAGTGACCACCGCTCAGTATGGCTCACATTGGATATGGGCAAGGATGAGTGGAATCTGGCACAATAGTGCTGGACTTCAGGGGCCGACTTTGGGAGGATGGGAAGTGGTAAAAGGATACCTGGCCAGAATTCAATCTAGTATGGACACTAACCAGAGGTGGGAGCTCATAAAGCTGGGGATAGTGGAGCAACCAAAACCTGCTGCAAAGCCCAGAGCAAGAAGGCTAGGGCTAGAAACCAATCTGGTTGAGCAGAGGTCATGGAAAGGTAAGGAGGAAAAGAGCTGCCTTTAGGAGGCAAGAAAACAGGGAGGGGGAGGACAGGAGGAGTACTTGACAGAATCAAGGAGGTGACAAGGGCAGCAGGGGAGCCAAAGCATCACGGAACTCAGGCTGGCACAAGGCATTAAGAAGGGAGAAGGACTTCTTTAAGTACATCATGGAGAAAAGGGCTGTAAGGACCACATAGTAAGGATTAGGAAGGAGGGGTTGGGTGGAAGCAGGGTGCGATAAGGCGGAAGCACTAAATGAGTACTTCTGCTCAGTATTTACTAAAGAGAAGGGGGTGACACCCAAGGTGGGAGAAATGGCAGAAGCAGGGAAGTGGTGACAGATGGGAAATCATGAAGAGCAGAGTTCGAGAGGGTTTGAAGGCACTGAGGGTGGACAAGGCACCAGGCCCAGATGGCATCCACCCCAGGGTACTGAAGGAGCTGGCAAGAGGTCCTTGCAGGGCCTTTGCAGACCTATTTAATGCCTCACTACATTCGGGTGTGTACCTCAGGACTGGAGGATGGCTCATGTGGTGCCCCTCCACAAGAGTGGCCCCAAGGATGAACCGGGAAACTACAGACCAGTGAGCCTCACATCCATCGTGGGTAAGCTAATGGAGACTATCCTGAAGGAGAGGCTGGTGGCCCTCCTAGAGGCCAAGGACTACAGGACAGCAGACAGCATGGCTTCATATGTGGCAGATCCTGCCAAACCAACCTGGTCGAGTTCTATGACTGGGTAACTAGGCAACTGGACAGGGCCATGCAGTGGATGTCTGTATCTGGACTTCAGTAAGGCATTCGACTCAGTGCCACATGGAAGGCTGGGAAGGAAGTTAGTAGGCAGGGCGGTGCAAAGCTGGTGAGATGGGTAGGAAACTGGCTGCAGGAAGGCAAAAAGGGTGGTGGTGGGTGGGGAGCTCTCACACCCAAGGGCAGTGACGAGTGGTGTTCCACAGGGCTCAGTGTTGGGACCAGTGTTGTTTGGGATATTCATTGCAGACATATCATGGGACATCAAGAGCAAGATCAGTCTGTTTGCTGATGATACCAAGGTAGGCGTGGTGGTGGATGACCTAGGGGATGGCAGGGGTTGCAGGATGATCTGGAAAGCTTGAAACCTGGTCAGACACCTGGCAACTGGGCTTTAATGCCAAAAAGTGCAAGGTGCTGCATTTTGGGATGAAGAATCCAAGGAGGAGTTACCAGCTGGGGGAGTGCAGCTAGCCCAGACAGAGGAGGAGAAGGATCTGGGTGTGCTCATTACAGGGTCAATGAACAACTTGGCACAATGTAGGAAGGCAGCTGCAAAGGCCAACAAAATGCTGGGTTGTATTGCAAGGGGTATATCCTCGAGGAGGGAGGAGGTGATTCTGCCACTGTATAGGTCATTAGTTAGACCACACCTGAAGTACTGCATGCAGTACTGGCGTCCGCATCTGAAGAGGGACATTAGGTTACTGGAGGGGGTGCAGTGCAGAGTGACAAAGATGATCAAGGGGCTGGGGGACTTATCATATGAGAGGAGGTTGAAGGAGTTGAACATGTACTCACTGGAGGAGAGGAGAGACAGAGGTGACATGATTGAAACCTTTAAATACATGAAAGGAATAAACAAGACGGGTACAGAGGGGCAGTTCAAAGTAAGGGAGGGGAGGGCCCTATGTGATATGAGACTGGAGCGAGGAAGGTTCAGGAGGGAGATGAGGAGACACTTTTTACAGAGGGTGGTGGCTGGGTGGAATCGTTACCTGCTGAAGTGGTATGCAGTAGAACAGTGGACTGCTTCAAACGAGGATGGGACTGGACAAGGGGGCGGGTTAATGAAGGGGAAGGGTGGAAGGGAGGGGCAGCTGCAGAATAAGGGGTGCTAGCTGCACATTCGAGTAGACTTGATAGACCTCTAGGCCTTTATCTGTTGGCAAATTTCATATGTTCATATGTAACTGTGACTGTATCCCTCCTCCAGCATACTGTGCTATTATCCAGAAAATGATCCATAAAATCTCTGACTATGGTGATGTGGTCTACAGCGTAGCCCCAGTCACTATCCTTGCCAGACTGGACACAATCTTCAACTATTTCTGCCATTACACTCTCGACTATTCTTCTTGGACTCACCACTGTTCTATATATAAATCTCTCTCCTTTTCTTGTGGACAGACACCATGTCCACTGTGCCAGCTTTGTGGGCAAATCTGGTTTGTTTCTCTGCCCTCCTATCTCTCTGACATCCCCCCACAGCCATACCATCAGAAGCTGAAATATTCGAACCCTAGCAGTCCCTTCAGTTTCCACAACCATCGGCAAAGCCACATTCAGCCACCGCTTTCCTAAAATCTGGAACTCCCTCGCCCCAGCCATTCACCAATCTCCTCCATGGATTCTTTCAAACCACTTCAGAGATCTCACCTCTCCCTTCTGCACTTGCTCTAGTTTTCCGCTTTCTCTCCTATGACTTGTTTCCAGTTTAGGTACAGCTATGATTTGGCACTTATGCTTCCACTCTAGGCATTATGCACAAATGTTTATAGCTAGCGTTGATTTAAACTGCTCTGTATTTGATCGCCAGAATATGTCTGTGGCTCCTGACTGCGCTGTATATGCATTGTTGGTTGTTTGTTTGTCACTCAAGTTCCCATATCTTGCATGTATTATTCCCAATGTAATTTGTGGTTGTGTACCACTCTGCTCCATGTATGTTATGTATTTTGAACTTTTGTGCTACCTAAGCCCCACTTGTACAAGTTCCCTTCCTCAGGATGCATCTAGAAATGAACTCCCAGCTTAGTATGCCTGGGTGGGGGCACTAGACACCAGGATCATTTACTATAATAACTGGAGCCATTTAAACTGCAATCAGGGGTGTAGAACCTTTACATGCCAAGAATCATTTTGGTATACTACTTGGGAGCATCATAATGGTAACCAGAAGTAAGGTGACATATGCACCACTGTGTGCTCAAATGAGGGCAGGATTTTGGAAGCAGTAAACAGTATTGCAATTTCAAGTTGTCAAACACTTTCAAAACCTTTATATAGCACTGGGCTCTGTATGCAGGAGGGATCCTCATTTGCAAGGCTTTAGTACTACATATGCACATGCACATGATCAGGTTAGTATCGAGGGCTGTTAAATATATGGTACCTGTTCAACCATGCTGTTCTCCCACATGGCACAGTGCTCAGATGTTTAGCATTCCGCTAACCTTCTAAAAATGGGACCCTAATTGACTAAAAATCCCCTGCTGGTGCCTCTTAAGATACAGAAAGTAAACAAAAATGGATTATCTTATTCTACATCTTTATGTATTATTTTATGTTATTTTCCTTGGAAAACCTTTATTCAATTTCAAAACATTTTGATGTGTCTTAAATATTTTAATCACTGTAGCTAAAATACAATTTTTTCTTTCATCCGAGTCTGGTTTACTTTAGGCTGAGTGGCTCAGTGGTAACTGTATTGCCTCCCATGCCAGTGGCCCAGTTTCGGAGGAGGACCTGGTCAAACAGGGGTTAGCTGACAGAAGAGAGATGACTGGGCATCTCTGGGACTGCTCTTGTCTCAGGGAGAGGAGTCTGATCACCCACTCTTTAACAGCCACCTAGGTGAGGAACGCTGGCAGGGCTCAGGCAGGCACAAAGCAGTACTTGCCTTTAATTGGACTGGCATCATTGCATGCTTGATGGTCCAGGGGATAAGAAAAAGGTAGAAAACCTCCAATGGCAAAATAATCCACCAACCTGCCACAGGCTTTGCACTACTAACCAGGCTCTGCTCCTGTCTGAATATGTGGCTCCTTGTGAATGTCCCTCTCCCTCCTGGCTCCACCATGGGGTGGGGCATGGGAGATCTCAGAGCAGGAAAGTCCTGGTGATTTTGGGTGATGTGGATGGACAGGTCAGTGCACAAGGGGGTCAGTGTGTGACCTAGAAGATAAACATCTTATTTGAAAAAGAAATAAAACAGTTTGGGAATCTCAGACTCAATAACATAGAAACATAGAATCTGACGGCAGATAAGGACCACTTGGCCCACCCAGTCTGCCCATTTTCCTACCTAATGGATAAGCTGCAGATCCTAGTTAACAAGCAGCCTACTTCTTCCTGCCCCCACCCTCTAGAATTGCCTTATGACTGTCCCATGCCTGCTTGAATTCCACCACTGTTTTTGACTCCACACCTCCTCCGAGGCAGTTCCATGCATCCACAACCCTCTCTGTGAAAAAATACTTCCTAAATTACCTCTGAGCGCCCTCTATCTTCAAATTGTGCCCCTTGTTCTTGCACACCTCTTTTTGAAAGATGCTACCCTCTTGGACTTTGTTGATTCCTTGAGGTACTTGAATGTTTCTATCATGTCCCCCTCTCCCTCCTTTCCTCGAGGCTATACATATTAAGCTCCTTAAGTCCTCTTCATATGTCTTCTGGTGCAGACCCTGCACCATTTTAGTTGCCCTCCTCTGGACAGCTTCCATCCTTGTCTATGTCTTGCAGAGATTGGGTCTCCAGAACTGCACGAGTACTCCAGATGGGGTCTCACCAGCTGTCTGTACAGAGGGATAATAACTTCCTGTTTTCTCCTGGTGATGCCTCTCCTATGCATCCAGTATCCCCCAACCCTCCTTGCTGCCCTCTCACATTGCTTGCCCACCTTTAGGTCATCTGATATGACTACCCCTAGGTCCCTTTCCATTTTTGTTGTTGTTAGTATCTCACCCCCCATTGTGTACTCTTCCCCTTGGTTTTTGTTTCTCAGGTGCATTACCTTGCACTTCTTAGCATTGAATCGAAGCTGCCATACATTTGACCATTCCTCTAACCTTGCCAAGTCCCTTCTCATCCTTTCCACCCCACCTTGTGCATCAACTCTGTTGCAGATCTTTGTGTCATCTGCAAAGAGACATACTTTTCCTTCCAGTCCCTCTGCAATGTCGCTTATAAAGACATTGAAGAGGACCGGTCCTAATACTGAACCCTGCGGTACCCCACTAGTAACCCCCATTTCTTCAGAGTGGACTCCATTTACTATTACTCTCTGTGTCCTATTCTCCAGCCAATTCTTTACCCAGGCTGTCATCTTGGGACCCACTCCCAGGCTGGCTAACTTGTATATTAATCTTTGTGTGGGACTGTGTCAAATGCCTTGCTAAAAGTCTAGGTAGGCCATGTCCACAGCCCTCCCTGATCTACTACTTTGGTCACCCAGTCAAAGAAATCTATCAGATTCATCTGGCATGACCTTCCCACTGTGAATCCATGCTGCCTTGGGTCCTGTGCCCTCTGGCCTCTAGGTACTCGACAATTCTTTCCTTCAGAAGTGATTCCATCATTTTCCTACCACTGAGGTTAAACTAACAGGTCTGTAGTTTCCTGCTTCTGCCTTGCTCCCACTTTTGTGAAGGGAATCACATCTGCCCTCCTCCAGTCCTCGGTACCACCCCATCCTCCCATGATTTGTTAAAGAGGTAGTCAGTGGTGTCACTAGTTCTATCCTTAGTTCTTTTAGAACTCTGGGATGAATCCCATCAGGCCCCATTGCTTTATCCACCTTCAGTTTTAAGAGTTCTTTCAGAACCCTTTCTTCTGTAAATGGGCTGGTATCAACTTCTTTATCCAGAGTGTTTCTACTGTTTGTTTTAGGTACCTCACCTCTTCCTTTGTAAATACTGAGCAAAATATTTGTTTAGTATCTCTGCCTTTTCACAGTCACCCTCTGCCCACCCTCCCTCCCTTTATTAAGCCTCACTATCCTCCCTTGGTCTTCCTTCGCTCCCCTGATGTACCTATAAAAGGTTTTATCCCCTTCTTAACTGAGTTGGCTATCTTTCCTCAGTTTGGGCCTTTGCTGTTCTGACTGCCTTCCCAGCTCTTTTGCTTTAACTGATACAGTTCTCTGTCCTGCTCCTTCTGTGATTCCTTGTACTTCCTGAATGCTTTCTTTTCTCTTGAACCTTCACTGCCACTTCCTTTGAGAACCATAGTGGTTTCTTACATCATTTAATTTTGTTTATTTGCTTCACATAAAGGCTTGTTACCTCTGTGATGGCAGTTTTATTATTCCCATTGTTCTTCCACCCTCCTTCCTGCCCATTTGCTAGTGCATTCCTTAGGCACTCACCCATTTTGCAAAGTCAGCCCTCCTAAAGTCCAGTACTTTTGCCTTGTATGACTTGACTCTATTGCTGTGTTTATTGTGAACCATACTGTTCGATGGTTGCTAGTTCCCAGATGGCTACCCACTTACATCTGTGATCCTCTCTTCATCTCCATTTGAGAGAACCAGGTCTAAGATTGCTCCCTCTCGAGTGGGCTCCAATACTAGTTGTCTAAGGCATGCCCCTGTAAGGCATCTAGAATAACCCCACTCTTCGAAGTGGCTGCTGCAACTGCACTCCAGTTAACATCTGGCATATTCAGATCACCCATCAGCAATATCTCCCCTTTTTCTGCCATTCTAAGTATACTTTCTATCATTTCCTTGTCCATTTCCTCCCCCTGAGAAGGGGGTCTGTATACAACCCCTTTGCAGATTGTGGTTCCATTGCCGGTCTCCAAATGTACCCACAGTGCTTCTCCTCCCTCTTTTCCCTTTTGTTCAGTTGCTTTGATTCCTTCCCTTATGTAAAGAGCTACTCCTCCTCCTCTTTTACCCTCCCTGTCCCTCCTGTAGATAGTGTATCCTGGTATGTTTACGTCCCAGTCATGGTTTTGTGTGTACCATGTTTCTGTGACTGCCATGATATCCAGATGTTCCTCCTCCATCAAGGCCACTAATTCAGGAAGTTTGTTACTCAGACTATGGGCATTGGTACTCATTGCTCTCCATTTTTTGATGGCTTTACCTTCTGTTGCAGCATCCCCCACTGACCTTTCTACCTCGGTCTTTTTCTCATTTAGTACCCTGTTTTGTAGGGAGAGGCTGGGATTTTCCTGCTGCTTATCAGTGCCTCCCCTTGACTAGTTTAAAAGCTTGCCAATGAAGCATTTAAACCGATAGCTCAAAAGACTTGTTCCCTTCCTGGACAGATACAGATCATCCTGCCAGTATAGGCTGGTGTCCCTCCAGGTGGAACCCCAGTCCCCAATGAAGCCAAACCCCTGTTCTCCACACCATTTTTTCAACCATTCATTAAACTGCATGGTGCAAAGTACCCTCGCCTCACTCATGCCATTGACAGGCAGCACCTCTGAGAAGGATACTGTGTGTGCTGCTTGTCTTAGACCCCTCCGCAATTCTACAAAGTCCTTCTGCACTGCTCTAATCTCATATTGAGCCAAGTCATTGTCCCTAGGTGGACAATGACATCCAGCTCAGACTCCCATACAGCTGTTCTCGTCATCCTGAGGATGCACTTCCTCTCCTCCAAGCTATGGCACCAGGCAGATACCTTACTTCAGTTTTCCCTGCTCCCCCAGTTCTATCCCTCTATTAATTGGAGTCCCCACCAGGAGCTGCTTTCTTTCCTTGTGGTGTCCTCTGCCTCCTTCCTGTGGGCCTCACAGTCATACCTATAAACAGCGTAATTATGCATTATGAGGCTAGACCAGGGCAGGTTTATTAGTGGAGACCAAGTGCCTGACCAAGCTCTGTTCACCTTGCAATGCCTGCAGATATGTAATGGGAGGTTAGGAGCTGTGAGAGCCACCAGTGAGGCATCACAGTGAAGTTATTCAGAACAGAAAGTGCAAATTATACACATGCCAGCTGAGTTCCTGATGAGAACTGGGCCCTGAGCGATTGTTACAATACATATATATATATATATATATATATATATATATACTGTATATAATTTTTCTTAACCAAGAACCTTTATTAAACAAAATATTCAAATAAAAACAAAAACTAAATCAGAACTACCTCAGTAGAGTACAAACTATGAAAGCATTTGACTTACACTTTCACAGCTCCTGCAGTACACTTCCCAAGCATTCAGCTCAGATAAGTTGCTTGACCAACACAGTAATTAATTACACATAAATCTAATTGCAACTTTAACTTAGAAAAATGCATGCAGTTCCCTGTGTTTATATGGTATGAGAGTGGTATGTTAGGAATATCCTAAGTATTAGCTTCCTATACAAAAGTGTCTAACAGTAAATGAATGCAGCACTTATTTAAAAGAATAAACTAGAATATTTTAAATTAGTTCTAAAAGTTTCTTGTCACATCACAATGTTCTGAAATTTGATTAAAGATGTGCAAACAAAACAAGATGTAAAACCCCATAAAGAAGTAGAATAAGAGATAGCCCTGTTTTGTTTACCTGCTCTGCAATTTTAAATATCCTCTCATCAAGCCAGCAGCTAACTTAATGCAACAAGCAAGGAGTTCAGCTCGAGCCACTCAAGGGGAGGGCAGGGGATGGGTAGTTTCAGAACATAGTCGATTTCAGTATATAGTTTATTTGTTTCAGTATACAGTATAGTGTATGTGAATTTTCAGTCTACAGTGTATGTGTTTCAGTACATAGTGTATGTGTTTCACCATGTAGTGTATTTGTTTTAGTATATAGTGTATGCGATTTTTTAAATATACTGTGCATGTATTTCAGTATGTAATATATTTCATTCAGTATATAGAGTATGCAAAAGTTTTCAATACAGAGGTGTTTTAAATAGCGTATTTGTTTCAGTATATAGTGCATGTGCTTTCTTCAGTGTGTAGTATATGCATTTCAATAGATAGTGTTTGTATTTCAGTATAGTGTATGCACTTTTTTCAATATGTATGTGTTACAATGTATAGAGTACTTGTTTCAGTAGATAGTTTATGTTGATGATTCAGTCTATAGTGTATGTATCTCAATAGGTAGTGTATATGTTTCAGTACATAGTGAATTTGTTTCAGTATATAGTGTCTGTGGATTTTCAGTACTCAGTATGTGGATTTCAGTAGATAGTGTATGTATTTCACTATATAATGTAAGCATTTCACTATATAGCATATGTGTTTTACTATATAATATATGTATTTCAGTATACAGTATATGTATTTCACTATATGATGTATATATTTCAGTAGATACTGTATGTGGTTCACTACATTGTGTATGTATTTCACTATAGAATGTATATATTTCACTATATGATATATGTATTTCGCTATATAGTGTATGTGTTTTACTATACAGCCAGAGATGATGAATTATGTCCTAACGGCTCGGAGACCACACTCTCCAGTTAGATAGCCTTAAAGATTTGGGATTGGATAATTCTGTACTAAGCTGGTTTACCCATTATCTTGAAAATAGACAACAATGTATTAAAATTGGAGGCAGTATAGTGCAGTGGTCTAAGGCTCTGAGCTGCAAATCTGGTGACATCCAGCAGACCAGACCTGGGTTTGAATCCCACAGCTTCCTCTTGCATACTGTGTGACCCTGAGCAAGTCACTTAACCTCCTTGTGCTCCCAGGTCGCTCCTGTAAAAAAGCTTTCAGCTTAGTGTGCTATACCTGGTTAAATAAAAAAAAAAATAAATAAACTGAATATTTTCCTTATTACTCCCCACTCAAAGAGGAGTTCCACAGGGCTCTATTCTACATTCCCTGTTGTTCCTGGCATATTTAAATGATCTGAGCAAAGATATTGTCGACTCTAATATTCATCTATTCACGGATGATACCGTCCTCTACAGGGGTGGCTAAACCAGGGTGGCCAGCCCGGCCATGGCCCCCCTCACTTGTATTACGGGGGGCCATATAGTTATTTTGGCCCCTGCACTTTTTAAACTTTTTTTTTCAATAATGTAGGGATTTCAAATGGTGTACTTTCATCATACAGGATGCGTATTGTCTCGTATTTACAGTGGTGGCCCCTCCTGTAAAAAAAAAAAAACTCACTCTGTCTGCATATCTGCAATGGGTTTGGTCATCACTTATCTGGCAGACTGGCACTGGCACTGGTTTGGCTCTGTGGAGCGACAGTCAGTGTGGTGGAGCAAGGTGGAGTATCCCCAGTTGCCTGGAGACAGATTATCTGGGGATGTCACGTCGTCACATGACCACCCTTTCTCGCAGAGTCCTTGAGAGTGAGAGAGAAGACACGGCCACCTACCTGCTGCTAGTTTAGTTTGTTACAGGCTGGGAGTCTGTCTGGGACAGTGCCAGATTGGGTTGGGGAGTCACAGGGACGGTCATGGTGCCACACTGCCCAGGTTGGGATTGGGAGTCAACTAGTCATGTCGTGTGGTCTGGGTCCACTCCAGGAACACCGGATCAGCTGCCGGTCAGGAGAAGTCGAGTCGAGGAACTGGAGAGCTAGTGTAGCTGGAACTGGGTGGAGCCCTGGAGCGGAGACTGAGGGCGGAGGCCCCTAGTAGGCCTGCTGACCAAACTTTAAAGTACGTGCTTCTTCAAGTTGCAAGTTGCTCAGTCTCTTAGCTCTCTGCTCTGCTGATTTGCTGAGTGCGTGTGTCTGACAGTCTGTTCAGCAATGATCAAAGCCAGATATAGTATATACAGTACAGTGAAAGGATATGGACTACAGAGCAACAGGGTGACAGACTTGTGCCTAAGGTGTCAGAAAACTCAAGTGATGGCAATGTTGGCAACAGTCTTGAAAGTAGGCAGTCTCCTCAAAACAAGGATTGAATGGTAAGCATTGTGGAGCAGCTATCCACACTGCAACTGTACCAAAATGGAAGCTTTGTTGCTTACATTTTAAAATATAATTTAAAGTAGAACTGAAAAGACAGAGAAACTACCCACATGCCACAGGCATAACATGACGCAGGTCAGGTGGTAAAACTCAGCATTTGCGTGTGAACTGTACTTCCTGTGACAGTGAGGCTCTGTGTGTTTCATTCATGGCCTGATCAGAAACCAGTATTGGAAAATAACTGCAGGAGTACTTATCAAGTTTTTTTTTTTTAGTTCAGTTGGGGATTTGGGAAAGTGGGATCTGGAGAGCTGACTGGTGCTGGGATGGCTGTGTTTATAAGAAACCTGACTGCTGTTACTGTTTTGCTAAGATGAGGAGGTGCAATGCTATTAAACCATCTGGAACCCAGAAAGAAGTACAGGAGTGTAACTATGGTCAGATAATAACAAACTTGTCCTTCTCACTGAGCCAATCAAGTTGCTTTATTTTTCTTACATATTTTATTACTACCCAATGTCCCTGCTATATTGACTGCATGTTATTTAAGCAATAAGGCATGGCAGGGTGTGTGTATCGTCTAATAACGTCACTCCTAGGGTAGGTTGAAGCACGAGGTGAAGCTGGGTAAGCCCACACCCCAGGAGTGATGAAGTATCACAACACACATCCCTGGAGTGCTCTTATTGCTATTATACAATGGCTCGTTGTTATAGAAAATAAAAAAAAAATAAACATAAAAAAATGATTTTAAGGGATCCAAATGGTCATGATAATGTAGGTCAGGATCCATAGAAAAGCAATACAGTGGTGTTATTGTGTAATAACATCACTGTCTCAGGCATACGTTGACCAATCAGAGTCCAGGAAATTTTCTTGCCATTGTATAATCTTTGTTAAACCACGTTAGTTATATATGTATTGCCTGAATGGGCTTTTCTCATCTTCTCAAAATGCTGCTCCTTCTTGTCTAGCTAGCATTCTAGCAGCAGGCAAATAAAATAATGGTCTTTGCTTGAGTTGGACTCTTTTTGTTTGTGCATAAAGTGTCTACAGTACTGTGATGTCCTGTTAGCCAGGTGGCCCAGGCCAGCTCAGGACAGAATGGGAGAATATTCAAATGCCACCTTGTCCTAGAGGATAATTTAGCACTGTGAACTGATCTGGTAGTGTAAAACTGTCAGGAATGGATTCAAGAACTGACTGTCCTAGCTCTCTGGCTTATGGTTTCCAGTGGTTCTGAATACCGGCTTCAACCTGCACCCCCTCCCTGGTTTAGACATGATATAATGTTTTCCAGTGTGGATGCTGTCTGATCTGATCATTCTGATGTGTGCTGTGCTAGGCTAGCCACTTATATAAACAAGGCTTTCTGATGGAAAATAAGTGATTTGTCATCTTCACCTTTGGTATTTTGGTAGAACTCTACCAAAATGCCCAAAGTGAACATACATCAGAACAACCAGATCAGACAGCATTAAGTACTGTAAAATATAATAAATTCATGTCTAAACCAAGAGTAGGGACGTGGGTGGGGGTGGGGTCAGGGGTGGGGCAGGGCTGGGCAGGGCTGGGGCAGGGGTGGGGCAAGGGTCAGGGGTCTGTCCCTTATTTTTGAAACCAATGTTGACAACCCTTAGCATTTACTACTGGTAGTGCACAATGAATGTTTATTTTGGAAGACCATGCTGTGGTAAAATGCAGTCCATGACTGACTAACAATCTGCATGCAAGTCTGTCTGCTTGCCATGAAATGAGTACTTGACACCAATTCTTCTATTGGTTCTCCTATTTATTTAATGTTACTATGGTGACTTTGGCAGAATAACCTCATTTCCATAGTCATACTGGGAGAGGAGAGGAGAACTAATAGAAGATTTTTATCTTTAGACCAATCAAAAGTGAGTGTGACAGTCACGTTTTACATGGTTGCTGAATAACACGTTAGAGTGTGTGTTGTCAGTTTCTGTGATGTACTGGCTGGCACAAGAAATTCACAGCAGGGAGGTCATCTGAGGGAATAAATAAAAAATAAGTTTATACATATTTAAAAGTTTTGTTTCATTTCAATCAAGAGAAATTAATTCCCAACCAGGGATGAGTTTGCTATAATGTAAATCAAATGTACAGTATTTATATGATCATGCCCCACCTTGTCTCCCGACTGGTGGTTACAGCCAGGGTCAGCGTTAGGCACCCACTTAACCCTGCGGGCCGCTGGGGCCCCAATGTGCAGGCTGCAGGCGACATATAGCGGTCTGTGGCGGCACCAGCAGCAACACATTAACCAGCCCAGCATACTTTTTGTCCGTCCCACCACTCCCTGCCTGGATCACCACAGCATCCTATAAGAAAATAAAATACTGCCCCCGATCAACATAGGCTAGCTGAACAGCATTATTAGTACCTGGCTAGGCCTCCTGTGCTCTCGCTGACTGAACTAGCGACTTCTCTCTGGCTCCGCCTGCTCCCATCAACAACTTGTGATGTCCTCATCCAGTTGCCTTTCGTGTAGTTTAGTCTTGAAGCTTTACATTCTGTTGCTGCCGGCTTCCCATTGTGCCCAAAAATCAGGCCCTGATTTCCCCAAAGGAATGCCAGGCTACGCCACGCGGTCCACGCCACCATCCTGCCTTCAGTTCTGTTCCCAGGGAGGTTTCATGTTCCCTACATTCCTCTGTTGTGCTGTACAGAACGTGTTGACGTAGGAGGAGGTGCTGTGCTGGACCAATCACAGGGCTCCAATAGGTCCGTGGCTGTTTATCGTGACTTCTCCAACTCAAATTGAAATTTCTGTTCTCGGTCTATGTCTGCAGTATAAGTACGAGGAGATGGGAGTCTGGAAAGGTAGAGAGCAGAACAGGAGAGGTAAAGACAAATATTACAGTAGTTGGATTGATGTACAAAGATTACTGGGGGTTTGTGGGGGTTTGTGAAGAGGAGCAGGGAAGGGGGCCTGGGAGGGGGATGCGGGGGCCCATCGAGGGGCCCCAGTAATGGAGTTTGCTGGGGGCCCCCAAAGTCCTAACACCGGCCCTGGTTGCAGCAGCTCTGGGGCAGATCAGCAGATGCCTGAATTGGGCCCATCCCAACAGCTCTGAGGTTTTCAATTCCATCAAGTGTTTTTCTTTTAAAACAGGATCTGATCATCCATCTTGTGAGAGCTCCTTGACTCTGCAGAGAGTGAGAATGAGTAAATGAGAGAGAAAGAGAGAGTTGATGCAACATCCCCTTTCCATATAGGCGAGTTCTCCAAGAATTGTCTGATTTCTAGCAACTCATTTCATACTCCTTGGTGGCAATTGTGCAGTTCATGCCTGTAAAGAAATGTCAGCCTTTAACCAGAAGTTCTGAATAGAATTCCTATACAGTAGACAACAAGCCATAATGTTTTCATAAAGCAGAATTATTTTACAACAAAGCCACATTTTGTATTTCAGATTTTTAATTTCACTGCAGGGTACAATAGTTCCTTCCCATATCAGTTAGTAATTGATATAGGAAGAAACAGGCACCCTACAGTGAAATAAAAATCTGAAAATGAAAAAATGCATGGTATACAATAATTCTGCTTTTTAGAAAAGCATGTGTACATTCTAACCATCTTCTATGCTACTTTGTAAGGACATTATTTTTGTTTAAAATCTTGTTAGGATGCAGTATAACGTAGTGGTTAAGGGCACTAAGCTGCAAACCTGGAGACCTGGGATTGAATCCCAATTCCCCCAGTTGTATACTGTGTGACCCTGAGCAAGCCCTTAACTTTCTTGTGCTCCCAGGTCGCACCTGGAAACAAGTTATGGCTTAGTGTGCTTTTCCTGGTTAAACAATTTTCCTTCCTTTTTGTTTTGGGTTTGTTATTCAAAGTTTCCATATGTCATTTTTATATTGACTTTATACCTTGAGAACAACCCCTGCATTTGAAGAAGAACCTGATTTTCCTTGAAAGACCAGCCAGTCCCTGGGACTGCGTGCAGAACATAGAGTACGAAGTGACTGGGGTACACCAACCTCAAAACACAGCAGCAAGTGTGCAAAAGTATCCATGATGCTGGGGCTATGCAGATAAATGTTCATTAAAATTGAATTATCTGCCTTTGAAAATGGAAATATCTTATGAGACACCAGTTAGTCCAGCTCTTATCCATGTTCCTTATTATGAAACATGGCTCAGGTCAGAGTGCCTGAATCCATGTATAAAATACCTGGCTACAGCATGTCCAGATCCTATCGCCCCACCAAACAAAAGGGTGGAGAAGTTGCCCTTTATTATAAAGAGCATCTCAATGTCTCTGTACTCCAGTCTTGGATAACAAATCACTGTAAAGCTCTGCATACGGTTCTACAACTAGAGGGTGATAAAAAGCTAAATCTAATCTGTGCCTACAATCCTCAAAAGGGGGCTCTCCCTGGTTTAAATGGGCTCTTGGATTATCTGGCCACTCTGAAGGGTAGATCTGAAGCAATACTAATGGGAGACTTCAACTGGACCTATCAAGGAGTCACGCGGTACATATACGAAGCTCTCACCCGACTGAACCTCGCTCAACTTATCTCTAGCCCACACGCATCTCTTCCAACTCAGAGCATCAATCTCTCCTGGACTGGATGGCTACAAATAGAGAAAATAAAATAATTGCTGCAGGGACCTTTTGGATTCTATTAGTGATCATCTGACTCGTTCTGTATCTGGAATGGCCACTGCCTTAAACCTCCCGCCCAATAATCATTCAATTTCGGGATTTTGCCAAACTAAACCGAACTGCACTTCTCGAGGATATTAATAATATAGACTGATCTCCCATCTGTCACACTGATGATGTAAACACAGCACTTGAATACCTGATGTCTCAGCTTCTGGCCCTTCAGGATCTGCACATTCCTCTGAAAAAAAGGTGTCTCAGGGGCTCCCCTAATAAATGGCTAACAAAAAGACCTCCTTTGAGCCATGATAAAAATAGACAAGGCCTGGACCTTGGCAAAGAAGTCACAACAATCAGAAGACTGGGTTAACTATAGACAACAGAGAAATGCCTGCAAAAAAGATATTCGGAAGGCTAAAGGGAGCTACTGCCTTAAGCTTCTCCAATCTTCAGCGGGTGATACCAGGGGTCTTTGGAACCACATCAAAATTTCATTGGGCAAAGACCAAGGCAGCCATTACTGACATGACACTGAATGACACAAACTGTAATAAGTTATCTATTGCTAATATACTCTAATGCACAATTCTCAGATCCTCTGAATACACTGAGAAATTCAACCAACCTCTTTCACCTCCTCCTGAAGTGCAACTTTTGCATGAAACCCTTCTCTCCTCACATTAGTCTCCTCCACAAGTGCTGCATCTCCTCAAATCTGTATCCACCTATGGATCTGCTGGCCGGATGGGCTACTGCCAAATTTCTTGAAGCAGGCAGCCCCTGCCCTTGCTGTTCCTATTGCAAGAATCTTTAATCTTTCCATAATAACCCAAATGGTACCAACGTTGTGGAAAACCACTCGCATTATCCCTGTTCACAAAAAAGGGGATACCAAAAATATGTCAAACTATAGACCGATTGCCATTCTCTCTACCCTAAATAAACTTCTTGAGAAGGCCATCACTACTCAGGTCACAAATTATCTGCACCTTCACAACCTTATATTCCCTACCCAGCATGGATTCCGAACAGGACACAGCACCACAACTGCTCTACTTCAGCTGACAAATGCAGTCCTTACAGCGATGGATAAGAGCCTGCTCACTGGGGCCATATTTATCAATCTCACAAAGGCATTTGACCTTGTGAATCACTCTCTGCTACTTTCCAAACTGCCCGCCCTGGCTTTGACCTGTCGACCATCTCCTGGTTCGATAGCTACCTCTCAGGGAGGTTGCAATTTGTCCAAATTGAATCCGCCATCTCAAAACTTTCCCCTACCTCTGGAGTCCCCCAAGGATCTATTCTTGGCCACTACTTTTCTCCCTTTTCATTAACAACTTGCCCTCCCTTCCCTGCTCCTCCTCATTAATCCCTTATGCTGATGACATGGTGCTTCTCTCCAGTGGTAAAGATCCCTTATCAGTAAGAGCACATCTTCAAACAGACTTCAACTGCTTGCAGGAGTGGTTACTACAGAACAGGCTCCCAATGAATGCTAAGAAAACTGTAACTATGCTTTTTGGCCCCCCGTCAAGAATCAGATCTCTTACTCCAGACTTATTGATACATTCTCTAGATGACTCTCCTCTTGAATTTGTTACCTCCTTCAGGTATCTAGGAGTCACTCTTGACCCATCTCTTGACTTTAACCTCCACATTGCGGCTACATGTAAGACAGTTTACTCAAAACTTGGTCTTGCCTTTAAAATTAGGTCCTCCCTCAATGAAGCTGCCCGGCTTGCTATTGCACAAGGATTTCTCCTCCCTGCTCTGACATATTGCTCTCAGGTTTACCTTAAAGCTAGCAAAGGAGCGCTCCAGAAATGGAGCACCTGCTATAACAGTATATGCAGATTTGCTCTCTCCACTCACAGACTTACCCATCATTGCCTGCTCTACTCGAAACTAAATTGGCTCTCCCCAGACTCACTCAGACACTATTCTGTGGGCTGTACAATTGATAAAATGATCAGAACGGGGTTCCCTAAATACCTTGCCAAACTATTAACTCAGCCATCCCAAGCATACCTCCTCAGGGCATCTGCTCAAACCCAACTTGAAATTCCCAGATATCTCACAAAAAAAGGAGAACGATCCTTTGCCATATCTGTCCCCCGCTCCTGGAACTCCATTCCCTCCCACATAAAGCTCTTCAAATCCCACAAGGCCTTTAAACTGGGTCTTCGGACACACCTATTAGAATCAGACTGCTGCTCTTGTGCTGTAACTTGAGCCTCTCTCCTAGCTTTTTCACCTCTCTATGGCACTTACTGATTTCCCGCTGGTCTCCAAAATCTGAAAGTTTCCACATCCAGCAGAAATCCTATTGTTATAATGATACTTCATTTAAGTTTTGTTTGCTGTTTGTCGTTTCAGTTTAGTCACTGATGTATCATCAGATGAAAATAATTAATGTAATGTTATCTGTTTCTCTTTGTCATCACTGATAATGACTGTACCTGGCTGTATACTGTTCAAATGTTTGTTCTCACCTCATGCTGTGTCATGAAATACTCTTTAATGTTGACTCTGGTCTCCCCCGTCTGTACTCTCCTGGGTCATGCCTGAATATAGGCAACATTGTTGTCTAGTGTACTTACCCGGTAAACAAAAACCAAATAAATAAATACATGCTATTTATATAGAATAAATATTGAGTTACACCATTAAATAATTCTGTTGTCTATTATCAGTCATAGTAAGATTCTGAAAGCTACCACAATCTTCAAAGGTTTAAAAGGGTTTAAGTCCAAAGCAGAAGCATAGCTACACTTTATCCACTTCTTAAAATATTACATCATTTAAATACTCATGGCTATTTCTATATCTGGAAAATACATGAGATTAAAGGGTCAATACTGCAAATACAAGTGCAAAGCAAGTTGGTAATCTAATTTAAAAGAAATATCTAAATTGTTAACAATTCACAAATGAAAAATAAATTAATGTCCAAGTATGGAAGCTAGTTAAATGTTAATCATCAGTTTAACAATTTATGAAATAAGTTGTGTATATTTTATAGGAAATAAACACTGTGTGACAACAAAAATGCCACAAAAGCACTACAAAATCACTGCAAAAATTGCAAAATTTTCTGGGGTCTAGGCAGCCTCCAGACCCCAGCTCCTTATTCTGAATTTTATTGCCCCCAACATTACAGCTACTTGAACCACCCCATGTCCTCTACATATGTAATCCTTCCTTTGGGCAAGTCTGCTCTGCTCAACAATCTGACTTCAATAAGTTCCAACAAAATTTAATAACCTCTAAACTACTACTGAATACCAAACAAAGCTCCCAGGTCGCTCCTGAAAACAGGCACTTGTGCCTAGTGGGCCTACCTGGTTACCAAAGACTAAAAAAAAAAAAAGAGAGAATGTTTTTCTACCCATCAAACTCTCACTTTACTCACCCCGTGACCAGCCCACCTGCTCCTATCACTACTCTCCTTGGAGATACACTCGAGATGGTAGATAACTTCAGACACTCAGGTGTTACACTCGACTCCCATCTAACCCTTTCCTCCCATATCGAGGCATTGACAAAAAACTACAAATGAGACTGGGTTTTTCTTTAGAAATAAATCTTTTTCTCCCATGATTCAAGAATCAGGGTAGTACAGGCTACAATCTTGCCCCTGTTGGACTATGCTGATATCTTATGTAACAACTGTGCAATCACATACCTCCATAAACTGGACTCTCTCTTCTATCATACTGAGCCATTCACTCCATAACTAATGCTCCAGCCAGAACTCACCATTGTACCTTGCTTAAAGAGATGAACTGTGCACCCCACCCCGGGCAAATAGGACACTTACACACATCTATATTTGGACATACAAAGCACTCATAAACAAACTGCCCCTTTACATCTCCTCTGTTCTTAGTCATTTATACAGTTCGGATGCACTTAGGAATTGTGCATATATCTCCTTGGAAGTGCCTAACTTATGCACCCATTTCGGCAGGGCAGCTATGAGTTATGTTCTTCCCACTACTTGGAACAGCTCCAATCCACACTAAAACCTCAGATCTTAATCCCACTAAGTGCTTTTAAAAGACTTTGAGTGAAATTACTCCTGAACCCTGCAAATGCTTTATTTATTTATTTAAAGAGTTTTACCAAGAAGGCACACTGAGCATAGTAGTGCTTGATTCCAGGTGTGTCCTGTAGAAAGCAAAGCAAAACAAACAAACTAATTTAGATAAGCGCCTTCAAAGCTCAGGGCACCTTTACAAAGAATACCATACAGATTTTAAAACTCAATACATAAAACAGCATCTTAAAAATAAAATAAACTTTGTTAAAACCATTCACCCCATACTGTGGCAACTATAATATACCAAATTTTCAGTGAATCAGCAGTAATCGTCCAATGCTTGTGCAAACAGATGTGCTTTCAGGGATTTTTTAAATTATTCTAAGGTCAGGCTATCATGTATCCGAGGCGGTAGAGAATTCCACAGGGTAGGTGCCATAAAGGCAAAGGATCTACCTCTAGTTGTTTTCAAACGTACCCTGGAAATATCTAGCAATTCCTCACTGGAGGATCGGAGCGAGAAGGAGGGGCAGTCAGGTAATAGCAGATCTTGCCGGTACTGAGGTCCCTGATTGCATAGGGCTTTATAGGTCAACAACATGACCTTGAAGGTGATCCGCCATTGTACTGGCAGCCAGTGCAGTTCACGCAGCACAGGTGTTTTATGGCTGGACCTGGAAGCTCCAGTTAACAGCCTTGCTGTTGCATTCTGCACCAGCTGCAATTGGTAAATATCCACCCCTAGAAGCCATAGGTAAAGGGTATTGCAATAATCAAGATGAGTAGTGACAAAGGCGTGGACCAAAATAGATAAATCTTCCAAAGGAACCAGGTGCTTCACCCAGAAGATGTTCTTTAGATGGTAAAAGGAAGACTTGACTACAGTTGACACCTAAGTCTTCAGAGTCAAGCCTTCATCAAATATCACCCCCAGATTCTGCACCTGGCTTAAGGCATTGAGTGGGGCCCCCCAAGATATAAGTCCGAGGGCCTTCCCCCAAGTCCCGACCATCCTCAGATCCGGGTCCACAACCAGTACCTCTGTTTTTCCAGAATTCTGCCTCAACCAGCTTGCACTCATCCAGTAGTGTATCTCCTGGAAGCAGTTATTAAACACCAAGAGAGTATCACACACCTGGTCTAGCATGAAAGACAAGTAGAGCTGAGAATCATCACATAGCAGTGAAAACTCAGCCCATGCCATCTTATAATGTCTCCCAATGGCAGCATATACACTGCAAACAACATGGAGGACAGCACTGAGCCCTGCAGAACCCCACAGGGCAGGCCCCTAGGGGAAGAGGAGTGCACCCAATACTCCACCCTCTGGGACCTGCCCTCGAGGGATGAACAAAACCAACTGAGGACCGCCCCTCAGCCCCACAGAAAACCACATGCGCTTGAGCAACACCCCATGGTTGACAGTGTCAAAAGCTGCTGAGCAATCCAGGAGAACCAAGATTGAATGAGCGCTCCGATCTCTTGCCATTAGGAGATCATTAAGTACCTGTACCAGGGCTGTCTCAGTGCTATGCCTTTTCCTGAAGCCTGATAGGAGAGGGTCATAGATATTATGGATTTTTAAAATATCTTCCAGCTGCAGTGCAACCACCTTCTCAATAACTTTACCTACGAAAAGCAAGTTAGAGACTGTCTGTAGCTAGCTGGACAGTCCGGGTTGGGGAGGGGTTCAGGAGGGGACACACCACCACCTCCTTTAAAGCATCGGGAAAGATACCTCTGTCCAGTGATACCTATACCATTCCAGCAAGGACCGGGCCAATGACCTCAACACACCCTACAAGAAGGTGAGTTGGGCTGGATCCAAACTGCAGTAAGTCAGTCGCAGAGTCTGGATAATCCTCATTATATCCATGACTGCCAGCTGGCCAAAGGTAAACCAGATCACCTGGGCACTTGCACACCCAATGATCACTGCAAGGTCCAATGGGAGGCATTGGCTGATCTCTTTCCTAGTGGAGGACACCTTATTAGCAAAGAACTGCACAAACTCCTCACACTTTTCTTGTGATAATGCTCAACGGACCACAGACAGGCTGGATTGCATAGTCTGTCCACGGTCCAGAAGAGCTGAGCTGGCCTGTTCTGCTACAGCAATTTCTCTGGACAGAACTCTGCCATCTTATGAGAAATTGCTGATTGATAGACCTCATAATGGTCTAACAATCTAAGTCTATCCTCCTCCAGGCAAGTTTTCCACCAGTGTCTCACCAGCCTTTGCCCTGCCTCTTCAACTCACTTAGTGCACCATCAAACCATCGGGCACCGGGTGAAGAGTAAGGGCCAACACGAACCAGAGCAATGACATCCAAGGCCCTAGTCACCACCCTATTATAGATGAGAACCAGGGCTCCTGGGTCAGAGCCATCAGTCAGCATATCTGAAAGGTCCAGCACCATCATTAAGCCTGCAGAGGTAACACCTCTTAAAAGATGGTACTGTGCCATTTCCTTTGGAGCAGGCCTATTTTGGGGTGTCACGAAACTGAAACTCATGGCGAGATGGTCAGATCAATCAATAGGATCCACCTCCATATCGGAGATTTCCATTCCCAGGTGGAACACCAAGTCCAATGAGTGCCCCCCATGGGTAGCGGCGGTAATAACCTGTGTCAGGCCCAATGAATCCATCAATTGGAGGAGGACAGAAGAGATACAACGATTCAAAATACAGTTGACACACTAACACAGAAACATTATAATACAATAATACATATACCAGGAAAGAGCATTACAATCATTTCAATACATAACAAATAGGGTAATGAGACACAAATAATCAGATGAGACCTTAAGTGAGATGGAGGATGGTGGCTACTGTTGTGGATGAAGCAGACCCAGCAGAGTTGGGCAAACATATTTACTAGATGTCACAGACACATGAGGAGGAGAAGTGCATTTTGATGAGCTGATTAAGTTGGTGAGGTGGAGGCATGAGCTGAATGTCAGCAGGGAGGGAGTTCCATAGTTTAGGCATTCTATGTCTGAAGGCTGCCTGGCCTATAGAGAAAGATATGTGGTATTGCCATGAGACAGGAGTCAAAATTTTGAAGGCAGTATGCTGAACTGGACTGTGCTGCTGGTTCCGAGGTGAGGTAGGGTGGTAGGGACTGGGACCAGAACTTGGCCGTGAGGCTCACACAGTGGAATACTCGACAATCATGGAGCGAGGGAAGGTCAAGTGTCCAGTATAGGGAGCAGTGATGAGTGGAGGGCAGACAATCAAGAGCAAAATAGCAGAACGAGTGGATAAGAGTGTCCAATCTGGCTAAGGTGAACTTTGGGACAGCACTGTAGACTACATCACCATAGTCGAAGATAGGGAGAATCATTTTCTGTACAAGCGAGTGGCATCAGGCAGCGGGATGCAACCATGGTTGCGATATAACGCATCCAGTTTGGGGTGAAGCTTTTTGTGGAAGGCATTGACATGTACAGAAAAGTCAAGGTGCTGATCAAGCCAGACCCCAAGGTATGTAAAGGAGGAGCAAACCTCCAATGTAGCCCTGTCCAGGGTATGGAAGGAGGGGGTTGGGGAGAGCAGAGAGTCTCTGCCTCATGCTGAAGGTAATGGAGACAGTTTTCTTGGCATTAAGAAAAAGCTAATTAGTGTGATACCAGCGCTGAACATCACTGAAGTTCTGCTGGAGTCTGGACACCACATCAGTGGTAGAAGGGCCTGATGTATACAGAATCGTGTCGTCTGCATACATGTGGATGTATGTATGTGAGCAGGCACTGGGCAGGTCATTTAAGAAGATGGAGAAAAGGAGCAGGCAAAGGACTGAGGCAAGTTGGAGGACACCAATAGTGACTGGAGGAGGGGTAGATGTGAAGCTAACAATCCTAACAGATTGGTGCCTGCCTACCAAGTAGGAGTGGAACCAGATGGTTGCCTTAGAAGAGAGCTCAGCAAGGGAGGAAGGCATGAGAGACAGTATCAAAGGCCTTTGGCCAGGTCGATGAAGATGGCAGAGGTAATTTGGCCTATGTCCATACCAGCAAGGATGGAATCCATGACCCATAGAAGGGAAGTGGTGGTGGAGTGGGACTTCCTGAAGCCAGTCTGGTAGGGTGAGAAGGAGGTGCAGTTGAGAAACAGGGAGAATTGCTCCAATATAAGGTGCTCAGCATGGGAAGGGAGATTGTATAGGAGTTACCGGGGGCAGAAGTGTCGCCACCATTAGGAAGTGGGAAGACTGTTGCATGCTTCCAGTCAGATGGTATAGAAGCTAGGAGAAAGACAGGTTGCATAGAGCAGCCAAGGGGATGGCGATGGCAGGAGCAGTAATGTATAACATTTTGGTGTCCACCCCTGAGGGGCATTTTTCCTTAGATGGGTTGAGAGCAGACAATGCATTGTAAACTTCTATGGGGGTGACTTGTCAAAAGGAAAAGGAGGGGGCAGGAGTTGGGGCCTGTATATTTGCAGGGGAGGGGGAGGTGGTTTGATGGTAAAGAGGAAGTAAGGACATAAGTGAAGAGGTGTTGTTTGAGAAAAATGTATTAAATGCAGAAGCCACTTTAAGCAGGTCTGTTACAGAGGCGCTGTCCACAGTTAAAGAGGGGGTTAATCCCTCTATAACCATCTATTCTCCTCTTAGTGTTTTACTTTCTGAGACCAATTGGTTTGAGTATATTGCACTTATTCATTACTCCTGTACTTATATTTATTTTGTGCTGAATTGATCTCTTGCACGTGGTGTACTTCTTCACCTTTTGTCACTTAATGTTTAAGTTGTGCTATCAATTGTAATTCTATTCTGGAAGGTTGTACTTTTTTTTCTTTATCATTTAATGTCTTTTTTATTTTTCATATACATTTATGTATGTGGCTGCTTATATATTTTGTTTTATGTATCATGTTGAATATGTTGTACAAGGGACCTCCTTGCAAATGAGCTTGCTGAATGGAACTTATCCCTTTCAATAAACTGAACTGAACTTTAAGATAAAAGGGGGTGATCATAAAGGAAGGGAGGAAGGAGGAAAAACAGGGGGGTCTGCTCACAACATACTGAACAGGAATATGCAGAGACTCAGTAAAATGTAGATTAAAAGCACCGGTGATGATTAGGGTGCCTTTGCAGTTTACCCCACCAAAAAGAAGGTAATTAGCGTGCTGCTTTAATATGCCTCCCACCAGCCCTTTAATATTCCTCAAAAAGCAGGGAGTCTTTAGTAGAGGTTAGTAGGTTATTGCGACAATACTCACTTTTGACGGAGTGGATTGCTTTCTTACAGGTGTTCTGTAGCCTTTATATTCATGTAGGTCTGCCTGGAAGGATTTTTATAAGATTTGGGAGTTTACTAGAAGCCTTCTGGAGGTATTGTAAGGTCACAGAGGCAGAGGAGGACATCTGTTACACAGGAAGAAGCCAGGACAGGGAACCAGTCAGTACAGGCTATGTCAGACAGGAAACAACCTGTATCAAACCTAGAGTAGTCATATGGAAGGATAATTTTTAAGTGGCTTAATTTTCCAAATGCAATACATGGGAGAATAGCTGTTATGGTACCAGAGATTGGATCATGGGGGAGGGGGTTGCACTCTGTTTCAAGACCGAACTTAATCTCACGAACGTACCAGTTGAGAAGGGGGAGTCATTCGAGTGTATCGTGATAGCAGGTGTAGGTTGTAGGTTCACTCTCATCTACCATCCACCCGGAGATGAGAAGCTGTTCCTTCGGGAAGTCACAGACTTTGTCATTGACATGACATTTGAGTTGCCCAGGCTGATGGTCCTGGGCTACTTCAGTGCCTGGGTCAATGATGAACTCTCGTAATTTGGACAATAGTTCCTCCAGTTGATAACATCTCTGGGCCTTACACAGATAGCTACCACTGCTACCCATAAACATGGTCACTCTCTTGACATAGTCTTCTCCTGGGGATTGAAGCCTCTGATTTGGGGTGGAACCAGTCAGATGGTCTGATCACTACACCATGGGGTTTAGTTTAGCACCCTCCTTCATAGGCCTGCACCTGTGGAGATGGTCGGGTATTACCCTTTACGAGATGTAAGCTCTGAAGGCCTGGCAGCGGTACTTGATCTATCGCCCCTCCCAGCGGCAAGCAGTGACCCAGAGACCCTCATGACTGCCTATAATTCGGCTGTCTCGGTGGCTGTGGATGTCATTGCTCCTGTCCTCATTTGTCCTCTCTCGCTTCGGCCTCGGTCCCCATGGTTTGATGGGACTTTGAGGAAGATGCAGTGATTAGGACGAAGGTTAGAGCATTGTTGGAGGAAATCTGCCCTTGATGCTGACCACCTTAGATTGATGGATCATTATCAAGTCTATCAATCTGCAATCACCCGTAAGAAGGCAGAGTTCCTGTCCTGGGAGATTGCGGTCACTCAGAATCGACCAGCTCAGCTTTTTCGAACTGTGGACAGACTGTGCAACCCAGCTTGTCTACAAGTTCGGAAAGCCTTTTCATAAATAGAGTGCAATGAACTTGCTTGATTCTTTGCACCTAAGGTGGCTGATATCAGGGTGGTACTCCAATCAGCACACTCTATGGGCATTGCTGTGGATCATCTCGAGGTTACTACCGCTCAGCTTTCCTGAAGTACCTTTGACCGACCGGAGTTCATGGATGTCATGCAGATTGTCCAGGGTGCTCACCCGACATGTTGTAGTTTGGATCCAGGACCAACTTCCCAGATTTTGGGTTCCATTGACTCTATTGGTCGAGTCCTAACATGGATAGTCTGGTGCTCCTTGGAAACAGAGTTTCCTAGCACCTTGAAGCAGGCAGTGGTAACACCTCTTGAAGAAAGCTTCTTTGGACCCAGACTGCCATGCAACTACAGACTAATCTCTAACCTTCCCTTTTAGGGACGGTTATTGAGAAAGTAGAAGTTGTGCAGCTGGAAAACCATTTGACCATCCATGACATCTATGAACCTCTCCAGTCTGGATTTCGTAAGAGACATAGTACTGAGACATCATTGGTTCAGTGCTCAATGATCTCCTGATGGTTAGAGATTGGAAAAAACATTCCATGTTGGTTCTTCTGGATCTCTCATCAGCGTTTGACACTGTGGACCATGGGGTTCTGCTTGACCAACTGAGGTTCATCTGTGAACTCTCGGGTACAGTCCTCAGGTAGTTTACATCCTTCCTCACTGGAAGAACTCAGAGAGTGGTGTCCGGGGTTTATTTCTCTGACCCAGTTTCTCTATCTTGTAGGGTTCCTCAGGGCTCAGTGCTGTCCCCCATGTTGCTTGAAGTGTACATGCTGCCCCTCAGAGACATTGTAAGAAGGTATGGGCTGAGGTTTCACTGCTATGCTGATGATACCCAGCTCTACCTTTCTTTGCTCCTGACCAAGATGGAGCTCTCAGTCTTTAATAGCTGCCTTACAGAAATCCAGGAGTGGATGGATTCCAGTTGGCTAAAGTTAAACTCAGAAAAGACTGAGGTGTTGGTTGTGGACCCGGCGCACGGGATAGGGGGGCCCGGGGTGGGTTCGCCATTAGGGCTTTGTCTTGGGGGTGTATCACTCCCAACCTCTGAATGGGTGCGAAACCCTGGGGGTAATCTGTGACAAGGGGCTGACTCTGCATTCGCAGGTGTCAGCCATCATCAAACCCTCTTTTTACCATCTGAGGAATATCCCCAGGATTAAGCACCTTGTTCCACCTGTGATCTTCCTATGCTGGTCCATGCCTTCGTGTCCTCGTGCCTAGATTATTGCAATTCCCTTTACCTAGGGCTACTTGGGGTGGAAATCTGCCACTTGCAGCTAGTGCAGAACGCTGTGACTCGGCTTTTGGCGAGAACTCCTAGATCCTGTCATATTATGCTGGTGCTGCGCGGACTGCACCGCCTGCCGGTACAGTGGCGGATCTCCTGTAAAGTCAGTCTTTTGACTTATAAAAATTACATAGACTAGGCCTGGACTACCTGAAAGAGCTTCTGGTTCCCTACTGCCCTGGACAATTGCTCCACTCAGCTGACGAGGGGTTGCTAGAGATTCTGAGGGTGTGTTTGAAATCTTCCAGAGCCCAGGTATTTCTGCATGTGGCCCCAACCCTCTGGAATTCTCTACCCCGTCGGTTGTGGGAGTGCACGACCGTGGCGGGATTTAAACAGGCTTTAAAAACATACCTGTGGATTCAAGCTTTCCGTGAATGAATGACTTTTGTACTGGATTATCTGTTTTATGTCTTTTATGATCAGATATTTTATGTGTTCTGTTAAATCTGTAAGGTGCCTTGATATTCTGAAAGGTGCCATAGAAATACATTTATTATTATTATTGTTATAATTCTGTCTGCTTTATTGGTCAGAAACCAGTCAATTAAGGTGGGGTACACTCAGAGGGAAAGCCTGGTAAGATTGGAGATAAGCTGAGTAAGGTTTAGACCAGAAACCAGTGATTCAAATTATTTGGTTTTAGACCCCTGCCAGTTCAGATTTAGGTCTTCCATGATGAGAAGTTCACTTGAACCAACAGTACTGTTTACATACTCAGTGAGAAAAACACATTTAGGCCACATGTGGGAGGACTGTATACAAATCAGATGTACTTTCTTAGTGTTTTCTAGGAGGAACAATGAGTGCATTGTCCATGTAGATGTTGGGTGTTGTTCATGGTTACTATGCCTGCCATGCACCCATGGGGGAAATATACAAGGTTGACAAGCCTGGGCTTGTTAAACTGTTCAATTGTGGGGTTTAGTTCAGGTGGGGACAAGGAAATAGCATGGTGCCTCCATCTAGAGAAAAAATAAGATAGCCAGGTCAAATGTGCAATACTGCCTCTGGGATGATTTACCAACCCACCTTCCCACAGGATACAGGACACCTCCTGAGACCAACCAGCACCCACACTTTACTTTTGGCAAAGCATATTTTTGTACCATTAAATGTAGATCTCTAAATATATTCACACAACAAAATTGCAAAAATAATGACAGGATTTTATTTATCTGCCAGTTTGTCCTGTAATTGAAATAGGAGTTAGGCAACAGGCAGTAGCACAATTATTAAGCAGATTGGTAACTTTGGCAAGCAATCACAATGTTACTATTCAGGCCCTAAAGATATGTTACAGGCCCTTCCTGCACCCACAGATGCAGAATCCCACAGTTAAGTGAATTATTTTGCCCCCAACTATCCACAGTTGCTGTCTCCCACAGTAATAGCAATGATTCATGTAACCCTCCCAGCTGCTTTACACAGTCAGCATCCCTGACACCCATACTGGGCATAGCCTCAGAACATTTAGAAATGGTACCACCCCCATCTTTGGGAATGTATACCAGGCTCATTCTTCGAGAGATCAAGGGTAAGGGTGTACAAAAGCATAACTGGGAATAAACAGGGTATAGGTGAAAAGCATATTTTCATGTGGTATTTACAAAACCAGGTCCTGGGAGAGAATGTTTGATAGGTATAGGCTAGACCTGTCCTCTGAAGGGTACCAGTAACTCACTCCACACAGAAAGCAATAGCAAAACTGCCCAGACCATAGTTGGGGTTCTAGAGTGGGACTTTATTCAAAAAATGTTCTCTAAGCAAGGGTGGACCCCCAAGGTTTACACATTGTGGCACTGGGAACTTGCAGAACAACAAAATCAAACTTTATCTGTCAGAAACTCTTTGTATTCCCACTGCAGTAGGACATAGGACACTTGCACTTTGTATTCCCACATGTCATAGGACATAGAACAACTTGGACTTGTATTCCCACATGTTATTGGACATAGAACAACCTGGACTTGTATTCCCACATGTCATTGGACATAGAACAAATGGGACTTGTATTCCCACATGTCATAGGACATAGAACAACCTGGACTTGTATTCCCACATGTCATAGGACATAGAACAACTTGGACTTGTATTCCCACATGTCATTGGACATAGAACAACTTGGACTTGTATTCCCACATGTCATAGGACATAGAACAACTGGGACTTGTATTCCCACTTGTCATAGGACATAGAACAACTTGGACTTGTATTCCCACATGTCATAGGACATAGAACAACCTGGACTTGTATTCCCACATGTCATAGGACACAGAACATTGCTTCCAAGCATATTGGCTACAACTACAAATACATTTTGCTAATACTAGCACCATTCTTCATAACCAGAGAAGAAACTGTAACCCACTCCAGGGGGTAAAAATATTCTCTTCCGACATTTGGCCATTTGTCTAAAGTAACCAGGTGCCCTTATAGAACCTGTTTGTCCTGAACTGGTTACTCCAGATGGGATTCTGTTCACCCTTTGCTCCCACATCCATACTCAGCCAGATTTACACCTTAAACATTTGGAAACCTTTTGAATTGCTTTTGAATGAACTGGCATTCCAAAGTCAAACTCACCACCTCAGTAGTGTAAAGGTAAAAAAGTCCCAAACAATGTGATATGTTCATACCTCTGACATCACACCCAGCCAGCTTTACTTCAAAGGCAGTCTTGCATATCTGTACTTACAGGAAAATAAACTTGATTTTCTTTCAGAAAATTACCTTACTGCAGTTTAACTAGTTACTTGGTATGAAGAAAAACAGTCCATAGATGTCTGGACTGGGGCTGCTAAACAGAGGTGTGCACAAATACCTCGGAGCTCGGCTATACAAAAGATTGCATTGACCTTAAACACCTAAATTCTGTAATCCTTAGGAGATATATATTCTGCTGACCTTAGAAGGTATCATCCTAAAGCTGACTTTAGCAAAACTTTCTCAAGTCTTGATATTGCTGGTGGATTTTGGCAAATTCCATTTGATAACCAGAACAGCAGATTGACGACATTCATAATGCCAACTGCACAATATTGTTTCAGATGCCTACCATTTGGGATAACCAGTGCACCTGAAATCTTTTAAAGTAAAATGGCACAATTAGTTCAAGGTCTGGAAAGTGTTATAGTTTATATGAATGACATCTTAGCCCATGGATGTTCAGAGAGAGAGAGAGAGAAAATAATGAGTGCCTGGAGAAAGTTTTTAAAACCATCAGTGCTTCTGGTTTGAAACTTAACAAAAGAAAAATGAAACTATGCCACCCTACCCTCAACTTTGTAGTCCATTAGACTAGTGAAAAGGAATTACACCCAGATCCAGATAAAGCAAAGGCTATTCTGGAGCTACAGCCATCTAGTAATGTAACTGGAACTGAGGTGAATCATGGACATGGTAAACTATCTGGAAGGATACTTACAGAGCCTATCAATTGTTATGGCACCACTGAATGATCTGCTGAGCTTAAAGTAGCTTGCTTGTAGGGTCAGACTAGTAAAGCTTTGCAGGAGTCAAGAGACTAGTTTCCAATGCTCCAGTACTGGTGTTCTTTGATATTTCTAAGTCAACAGTTTTGCTTATAGACACCAGCAGTTATGGTGGTGTATTGCTGCAGCAAAATGGTTCCATTTTAAGTGAGGTGCCTTCTGTTCCAGGACTTCAACTGCTGCAGAGCACAGACACTGTATGCAATGATTGAGAAAGAGTGCTTGGCCTGTGAAGAGCTTGTGAGAAATGTTTTCACATTTCTATGTGGATTAGATTTCTTCTGTCTACAGACACAAACCCTTGGCCCTTTGATTAATTGCAAAGACTTAGATCAGGTAACCTTGAGATGCCAATGCCTGCTAATACAGTTAATGAGATTTAACCCCATATAGTGGAACATACACCTGGAAAAAGATTTTTGATAGTGGCCACTCTGTCAAGACATCTGCTAATAGATCAACAAGCTATAAACTTGGAGAGGACATACAGACGTACATGGATTCAGTGGTAAAGGAGTGGCTTGCATCAGGCCAGAAACTAGAGAAGATTCAGGATGCTGTGGCAGGATTTATTTATTTAAAAAAAAATATCGGTTTACAGACGCTGCGCCAGAGACTCATTTACAAAGGCACCTCATCAAGCCTAAGACAAAACAACACAGTTAACAGGTCATGAAAACAATAGCTCAGAGCGCAGACAGTTATAAGAATCATTCACTGGAGATACATGGGTAGCAGTAGTTAAACAGAATACATAGTTTAGGCACACAGGCACCACGTCAGGAGAAACCAAAGCAGTTCAACAATATACAACAGATGGAAGCAATAGGATACGAGCTAGCAACAGTATTGCAGTGTACAATGAAAAGTGGCCACGACACATACAGTAAATAGTGTAAAGGTTGAGGCCAAGACAATGTTTGCCTTCCACAGTCAGTTAAGTGTTACAGCAACCTACTAAATTATGGAACTCCCATTGTTATTCCAGAAGCTCTTAAAGGCAAGATGCTGGACCAGGGTCATGGTGGCCATCTAGGACTGACCAAATGTTGAGAACAGGCTAAACAGTCTGTAGGTTGGCTAGGAAGAAAAAAATTACTCACCACAGTACTGTTGCTCAGATAGTATCCTAGAAATCAGGATACCAACAGATACCGCCTATTTGGCCAGATAGTTGCTGTGGTGGGATAGTGGTGTCATCTAACCATGGATCCTACCAGCTAGGATACCTGGATCCCAACCAGGATCCATCACTATCTGGCCCCAAATCCTAACTATCTGCCATAGGATCCATGAATCCTAACCAGGATACCTGGATCTAACCAGGATCCATCACTATCTGGCCCTGGATCCTAACTATCTGCCCTAGATCCATGAATCCTAACCAGGATACCCAAATCTAACCAGGATCCATCACTATCTGGCCCTGGATCCTAACTATCTGCCCTAGGATCCATGAATCCTAACCAGGATACCTGGATCCCAACCAGGATCCATCACTATCTGGCCCTGGATCCTAACTATCTGCCCTAGGATCCATGAATCCTAACCAGGATACCCAAATCCTAACCAGGATCCATTACTATCTGACCCTGGATCCTGCATCTGTCTTTGGCAGGATATCTGGTAGGATCCAAGTCAGGACACCAGCACTATCTGACAGATAGTTGTAGGATCCACCATAGCACTATCTGAGCAACATTACACCATAGTAATGTTTCTTCTCAGGGATCCATCAATGAGCCATACAAAAGTGCATCATTCCACCAGAGTATGATGCCCGAGAGATAGAACTTTATGTTAATTTTTAGAATTTAGAAAACCAGTTCAAACTCTCGCGCTGTGGTCATGCTCCTACTGGCTTAATGCAAGATTTGTTTCTATAGCCAGGAGAACAGTGACCACCAGGAGTATCTAAGTGACTACTAGAATATTTAATAAAAAATAAAAATAAACTGTTAGCAAACAGAATTTGTTAAGAAATTAACATACATCTAAACATTTGTGAAACTGCAACAAAGTAATGCTCAAGCAACCCTAAGATAACAGCTAATTCTTGTGTAAACCTATTTTCTGGTTCTAAAAAAGAGGCAGGAGTTAGAGTTTGTCAGACTCATGGTGGATCCCTGAGAAGCAACAACATTATTACAGTGAGTAATTTTTTCTTCAAACAATAGGAATCCATTAGTGATGTCTTAGAAAAGTGCAGACTAACTAGCAATACCTTATGAGGATGGGTCTAGAGCATATTTAGAAAAAGGGTCTGCAAGACATAAGTTCCAAAACTGGTCTCCTCCTGGACTGTATGTATAGGCAGTAGTGTTGCATATCAGTGTGCACTATTTTCCAAGTAGCTGCTTAACAAATTTCTTGAAGGATGCCCTTTTAGCTGCCACAGAGGCAGACGTGCTCTTGTGGAATGTGCCTGTAGGCCTCTGGAAGGTAATTACCAGTTTTGTTATGACAAAAGTGTATGCAGAAAACTTCAACAAAAGATAGTTTTCCTAGTTACGGGTTCACCTTTACTAACCTCTCCATAGGTAACAAAAAGTTGTGTGCTCTTAGACCTACTGTCCTCTATCTGGTCTATGTAGCTGGACAGGGGCCTTCTTACAGCAAGACATTGCAGTTTCTGCTCACCTGAACTGGAGTGTTCAGGAAGAGAATAAGAAGGGGCACTGACTGATTTAGGTGGAATTCTGAAACCACCTTAGGTAGGAATTTCTTTCATGGTTCTAAGGACTACCCTGTTCCTTCAGAACATTATATAGTTTGGATCTGTGCAGAGGGTTTGCAGCTGTCTTACCTTCCGGGCAGATGTCATGGCTCCTAGGAACACTATTCTCTGTGTGACTTATTTTAGGTCCGCTGTGGCTATAGGCTCGAAGTGAGATTCCATCTGCTGGGCCAGGCAGATGTTTAAGTACCATGGGGAAACTGGTTCCCTCACAGGAGGGTGCAGGTGATTGAGGCTTCTGAAAAAACATTTAAAAACAATTTGTGAGGTCACAGCTGCCAGGTGTACCTTGAGAGCTGAACATGTGAGATATAAGGACTGTAGATGTGCAGGTAGTCAGAACTGTGGACAGCTCTGTCTACATTGGGTTATCTTTCTGGGGACACACCAGTATGAGAATCTCTTCCACTTTGAGGAATATGCTTTTCTTGTGGATGATTTGCTGGAAACCTTCAAAGCGCTCAACACTTCCACTGACAGATTCAAATTAGAGAACTGGTTCTTCAAGATTCATGCCCCTCATGCACAGTGTTCTGAGATCTAGAAGGTTATCCCACCCTAGGACAAAGTCAACAAGTTGTATCTAAGGGCAGGTTGACCAGAGTCCTGCAGAACAGGGTCTGCAGCACTGAGTACCATGCTTGCCTGACCTAGTCTTGGACAGTTAGGATCATTATTGCAAGTTCTTTCCTGAGCTTCATAAGCTCTGTATGAGTGGGAATTAGAGCTGTGTGAAACAAAATTCCATCTGCGGAATTTGTGTGAAAGTCAGACTTTTGCTTCCATAAAAGTCTGGAAATCTTTCTGACAACTTTTGCAGAAATTACACTGGTCCCCGGCTCCCCCCTCACACCAATTGCTGGCCTGATGTAAAAATTCCCTGGTATCTAGTAGCCCCCCCCCACGATCTCTGGCCCTATGTAACATAACATTCCCGGATGTCTAGTGGCCCCCCACCTATCGCGGGCCTGATGTTAAAAACAAAATATTTCCGATGTCTAATCAACCTCCCTATCCCCAATCCCTGTAATAAAAAAAAGGTATTTAAGTCTATCCATTCCCTGGTGTGTAGCAGACCTCTCTCCCTATATGCCCAATCCCCTGTAATAAAACAAAAGTAGTCCATTCCTTAATCCCTGGTGTCTAGCAGACCCTGCAACCCCACCCTGGCAGGTAGTGCCCCACCACCCCATTCCTCCCCACACTGACCCTGAGCCAGCGATCGGCACAACCCTTCTCTCTGCACCTCAGTCGGCTGCTGGACTGAGCTGTCAATGAATGAGTGCATGCTTATACAACTTTTGTTTTATATTTTCTTATCATCAGGCCAGTGAATGGCGGGCGCGCACCCAGGAATTTTATATTACATAGGGAATGGCAATTGGCGAAGGGGACCACTAGATACCAGTGCAATTTATATTACATGGTGCTAGCAATCAGCTGAAGGAAACCACTAGATACCAGGGAAATGTTACATTTTATAGGGCTCGCCATTGGACGGTGGGGGCCTAGAAGAGGGCAAAATTACCAAAATACATTTGGAAGATTTCCGATCCACCAAAGAAGTTCAGAAAATTCTATGAAAGATGGCTAGTTTCTGAAAAGTTCTGTTCAAGTGGAATTCACAACTTTTGCCCAGCACTAGTGGGAATGGTGGGAAGGCATACATGAATTCCCTATCCAGGCCATGGCTAGAACTCCTCTGGGACTGTATCCTGGCTGAAAGCCTGCAGCAAAACTTCAGAAGCTGATTGTTCTCTCAGGAGGTGAACAGATCTATTTCTGGGGTACCTCATCTTCTGAATACTGACAGCAGCACTTACTGGTTCAGACCCCACTCATGGTTTCAATGAATGATTTTGTTTAGGGAGTCTGCCACCATGTTGTCCTTGCCTGACAGGTGTACTGCAGAAATCTTCACCTTCAAGGAGTGCTTAGTTTTGAGGGTATTGTTCCTCTCTGTTTGTTTATGTTGTACATTGATGTAGTATTGTCTGTCCATATTTGGCCTGTCTGACCCTGTAGCTGGGAGGAGAGGAACCGATTGCCAGCAGTATTGCCCTGTGCTCAGGGAGGTTTATATGCTTCTGAGTCTCCTGACAGCTCCAGATGTCACTTACTGTGAGTTCCTCTAGGAGGCACCCCACCCTAGAAGAGAGGCATCAGTTCTGAGGAACCTTGATGGGAGATTGCTGGAGGAAGGGAATGTCTCTCTCCGAGGTTGAGTTCCTACTTCCACCACTCCAGTGCTTGCACAGAGCCTTTTGTAACTGGCAGCAACTGAGACAGGAGTCAATGTTTGGGACCAGTAGTCTCTTAGGCCCTGTCTACACTACATGAACCTCCCTCTGTAACATTACAGGGGGTCCAAACTGTTACCGCAATGGTTTGCGTTTACACCTGTAACATTACAGAAGGGGTTTCTGTAACCATTGTCAAAACCACTCATGAGGTGGTTTCAACAACAGTTATGGAACCAGTTCTGCCGCTGTACCATTATTGGCTGTAGTGTGGACGCGTAAGCGTGTTCCCCAGCAGTGCCCGTAGTGCAGCATGAGCTGCATTGTGGGATAGGGTGCCGACCTTAATGGTCACTCATCACCCGCAGTGTGGACTGGCAGTAACGGTCCTGAACAGCTTCATCATGACGGTGCACTAGCAGTGTGGGACACACTGTACCGGTTATAGGCCGTAATGGTTTGCAAACCATTACAGGGTTGTAGCGGTAGTGTGGACAGGACCATAGATGGTACTCTAGGTCCCTCATCTAGAATCTCACCCATGGCACCACAGCTGTGGATGAAACCATGTTGTCTAGCAGCTACAGCAAATCCTTGCAGGTCTCAGCTAACCTAGTGGAATGTTTCTGTACTGGCAGTTGGATTTGATACAGTATCCTCGGGAGAAGAAAACATTACTTATCATAGTAATATTGTTTTTACAAGGGATCTCCTAGTAGGATAGACAGTATTACAGTCAGTGTAGAGCTGCTGACTGCCCTGGAACTTTGAGTTTGGAATGTATGCAAATTAGAAGAATTTGGAATACTATATTCAAAAACTGCTGCCTCTTTTCTCCCTGACAGATTCAATTTTATAGCTGAAACAGTAGGCTAATCACTAATTAAAATGAAGAACTCCATTAACACTAATGTCCTACCCTTGATAGAGAGGACTGAATCCAAATAGGCCAAGAAAAAACACATAAGAGAGCTAGTGATCCTAGCCATCTTGTGTGTATTAACTATTATAAAAAATTAAGCCAATAATTAATGGCAACATTAAAAAACTCCCATGGAGGTATTGCTGAACCTATCCAGGTTATGTAAGGGGAGGTAGGGATGGGAGGTCTAATCCTACTATGAGATCCCTTGTAGGAAACAATATTACTATGGTAAGTAACTTTTCTTCAAGAAACAGGACTCTCCTAGTAGTATTAGACAATATTGCAGACTACCAAGCAATGCTTTAGGGAGCAGGCACAGAACCTAGAGATTTATGGTCTGAGGCGATACTGGGTATCCTCATTTGAAACCTGAAGCCTGACACTACTGCTGTAGTTGAGGCCATATGTCCTAGCAATGCTAGGAACTGTCTTACAGTTCTGGGCTGACCTAAAGCAAAGGAGTTTGCTAGGGTCACTAGGTTTGACACCCACTCCTGTGGCAGAAAAGCTTTCCTTGGATAGTATCCAGTTCTCCTCCAGTGAATTCCAGTGACTGAACTGGCTCCATCTGAGAATTTTGAGCATTGATAAGGAAACCTAGTGACCCTAAGGAACTTGGGTCACCCTGATGGAATCCTCTTTACCTGCTGGTATGTCTTCCTATGACTAGCCAATCACCCAGGTAAGGAAACACACTGACTCCTGCCTGCTGAGATAAGCTGCCAGCACTGACAGACACTCTGTGAATACTCATGGGCAAAAGTTAGCCCGAAGGGAGTGCTGAGAACTGGTAATGACCTGAGTGGAGAAAGAACCTTAGGTACTTTCTGTGGCAAGGTCTAATTGGAATGTGAAAGTAAACGTCTTTCAGATCCAGGGATGCCAGCCAGTTTCCTGTCCTTAGAGCAGCACTAACTACTGCCAGTGTTACCGCTTTGAACCTTGGTTTGCTAGGTATCTGTTTATGTATCTGAGATCTTTTGTTTCTTGAAATGTTTCACCAGGAAGGAACACTGAGTGACAAGTTGTTCATCTTCCGGTGCAATCTGAAGGGAAGGGGTACAATAGGAGTGAGACATTAAACATTGAAGTTACAAGATCAACATTAACATACAGTTGTAAGGCAGGTGTTACAAACAGTGTTACAACAGTGTTGTGCATAATAGGTAGAAAGAGTGGACAATAATAAGTTCTGGTTTAATAAGTAAACAAGTGCTTATGTGCAAGAAAAGGGGGAAGGAGAGGGAGAGATGAGAGGGGGGGAAGAGTCATGTTCAAGTTACATTCCAGTTACAAGATCAACATTAACAAACAATTGTAAGGCAGGTGTTACAAACAGCATTAAATCAATGTTAGCATAATATGTAGAAAGAGTGGACAATCCAAGATTGGATGCCAGTCTCCGTTTTCTTTTGGTCAGGAAATATCTTGAATACAGTCCCTTCCTCTCTGGGTGAGGGGACTGACTCTATTGCCCTGGCTTGCAGGAGCTTTTTGATTCCAACTCCAGCAGAATGGTCTCTGATGGAGCTGAAGGCCGGAAAACACTGTAGCCCTAGAGTTTTGGAAATTGTTTGAACTGCAGGCACAGATCCTGTCTCACTACCTAAAGTACCCAGTTGTCTGTAGCAATGTTTTCCCAATGTTTGAAATAGTGAGACAACCTGCCCCCTACTGGGGGGGGGGGTGGCAGCTTGATATGCGCAATCAGGGATTCTGTTCTGATTGTGGTCTGGGAGATGGAGCTGGGCTGGCATGCCTAGCAGACCTCCTGTCCTGCCCCTGTAATACCTTTTAACCTGTGTGTATTCTACTGGCATAGGATATGGGGAGTAAATCTGGGGTAGTAATCCCTACCCCTACCTCTTCTTCCTGTAGATATATAAGTGGAGTCTGCCTCTCTCTCTCACTCTCTTTAGCCCTCCTCCTCCCTCCCTCCTCTCTTGCCACCTTTTCATGTAGGCCTCAGTTTTGTCACCAAAATGGGAATTATTTTCACATGGAAAATCCATAGCCTTTAGCTGGGTGTCTGGTGTAAGACTGGTTGCTCTGAGCCAGGTAAATCTTCTTAATGAAACTGACAAGGCCAACATTCTGGATGCAGTGTCATTCGCATCCACTGCCATGTGATGGTACTTTATGGCATCCAAATCCATTCTGGCAATATCTGGCAATATCTGCCATATCGTGTGCCACATCTCCTAAAACCTTATCAATAAGGCCATCATGGCCTTTCTGGTACACCTCTGGTTCAGTGAGTTCCCCTAGATCCAGTTCCTCTTCCTTCTCAATGTAAACTTCAAGCCCTTGGTCACTGTGAACTGGTGGTGGGATCTGAACCAGTGAACCCAGGATGGAACCTCCAGTCTGTAGGGCCTGAATGACTTGCAGGGCTTTAGCAACTTCCTCTGCAGATGGCATTTTTTCTTTATCTGTTGGGAGCTCCTTTGCTTTTGCAGCAAGAGGCACAACATTGTTTTCTTTATATTTCTTTTTGGCAGGCACAGTGTCTGGTGCCTGCTCACTTGTTCTTTTGTGTTTGTATACTCAGACCCCTTTTCAGGAATTGTGGGTCTGTCCTTTGTCTTAGAGGAGGAAGAAGGACCCTCTTCACTGTGCTTTGGTGAAACTGAGGTGGGAGCAGAAACCATCTGTTCCAATCGTTTGGCTCTCTTTTTAACAGTTTTTGTACAAAAAGTACTACAAACTTCACAATTAGAAAAAAATATGGCTGGGACTCAGGCATTCTATGCATAAAGCATGGTGATCAGCCTGAGCAAAGATCTAAAAGAACTTCATACAATTTTTAAATCCTGTGGGTCTGGTCCTCTTTTTTGGTCTGTCTGACATGCCAAACTGTCAGCAGACTCTTAAAAAATGTCAGAGTTAAATTTAGAGCAATCATGGTCGGTTCCTTATATTTAAAAGGAACCATGAATTAAACATACTTATTTGTTATTATTGAAAGATCTGTTCCTAGAGTGAAAGGGAACCGATCACTGCCCACAAAATAAGCAATCAAATGTGTATACTTTCAAAAAAGCAATTAGTTCCTTGTAGCAAATGGAACCAATTGCGATTTAAACTAAACAGTTTAAAGGGACATATTGTGTACAGTGGCAGACATAGGTTGAAAGCCCGAAAAGTTCTTTTAATTGAGAGGTATTGGGCATATCTATAGCTGGAAGCAGTCCAGAGATATAGATGACTGAGTCTGTGCAATATGAATACACATTAGAGCCATTCTTAGACAATCAGTGACAATCAAGCAGTGCCTAACTGCATTGAGTTAAGCACTGCTTGATCATCACTGACATCACAAGGTTCTAAGAATGGCTCTAAAGTAGTATTTATATTGCACAGACTCAGTCATCTATATTTCTAGACTGCTTTCCAGCTACAGGTATTCAATGCCTCAATTAAAGAACTTTTCATGGGCTTTCAAACTATGTGTGCCACTCTACATAAATGTGTCCCTTTAAATGACTAAATAAAATATTTATTTAAAACTAAGAAGCTAGTGATCAGAACCACAAATTACATACTTTGAGACTAAATAAATAGGTTCCTGGGACCCGCGATGGAACCGCTATAAATGAGTTTAATGTGGGGTGCATAGCTTGGTGCTTGTGTATACTTATGAGCTGACTGGTGTATGCTTGGTGTTTATGACATGAGCTTTGCCACTTCTCTGCATCACACCCTCTGTCGGATTCTGGGTAAGTGTCAGAATTAAGGCCCAGCAGAGAGGGTGAGACAGGAGTGCCGGAGAAGGAAGAGGAGGCGGGGAGGATGGAGGGTGCTGCCGAACGCTCGAAGTAGAGCAAGAGACATCCTGATGTTTAAATAGGGGATGGGGTAGGAGCTATTCCCCCCCATTGAACATCAGGCTATAGCCTTCCAATTCAATGTGGCGTACATAGCTTGCGTATACTTGTGAGCTGACTGGTTTATGGTTGGTGTTTATGACATGAGCTTTGGCGCTTCTTCACATCACAACCTCTGTCGGATACTGGGTAGGAGTCAGAATTAAGGCCCAAAAAGAAATAGCAAAGTGACTACCTCCTCCAACTCTGGAGAGTGTGATCAGTAGAACGCAAGAGAGGAAAAACTCCCGTAGGGGGGGAACCTCCGAGAACCCATGGCTAATGACCTGCTCGTCCTCTGGGCATACTAAGAGGAGAATAATCCTAAATGTGGCTTAGAATTAGGTATGGTTAGTCCAGGAGTTTGATCTGATTTCGCTGGTCAAAGTGTCCTGTTCAAGGTCGAGATGAGCAGGAAGGCGACGTTGCAGATGAAAGTTCGAACAGATGGAAATATCCAACTTGGAATGCTGTCCGGATGCTGTGACAATGGTTAATCCAATTTTGAGTTAGATGACTGTTGTACATCCATAGCATGGCTGTTGAGTAACAGAATGGTGCTCTGTAGTTGGTCTGTTTGTTGGGATGGCAGGAATCTTTTGTGGATTCGCCATCGCTATATTAAGACATAATCTGAGACAGAAAGGATGATAGCCTTTGTTGGGATGGTGGGACACCACGTGATCTGCCATAGTAGTAGTATGGAATAACGCAAGATATGAAGGACGAGAATTGCATGAGGCTGACTGAAATGACATGACAGCACCAGTAAGGCCCTTTGTGGGGCATGCGTAAATGGGATGGTGGGACCTGCCCTTGCGCTCGGAGATGTTGGGCGTGCCACTGGAACGGATAAGATGGTGAATTGACTGAATAAATTAATGACTTGCTGAGGGAAAAAAGGCCCAGAGGTATGCTAGCTGGGCAGAGATTCCCATGTTGGTCCGATGTATGTAGGAGTCGTGTTGGAGCAATGGAAAGTCTCAGGTAACCAAACTGGGAAGGTGAGACCCCGATGAGGGTCTGCCATAGTGCAAGTAGAAGTACATAATGAGAAGAGAGGATAACCTCCATTTGTGGGGCAATTTGGACTGTTAGGTTGGTGAGACCCCGTGGGTTCACCATCACCATAGATTATTAACTCTGAAGTGAGGCGAACATCCACGAAAACTGTAATATGATAGAGATGCAGCTGAGCAAGGAGGGCCCCATGAGGGCATGTTGAGATGAGATAGTGGATGTACCTGTATGTCCTGAATAGCTGAATAAACATAGTCCAGAATAAGTTCATAATCGCTGTCTTATTGCATAGTTCAAGGTAATGTGACAGTCACATAAGTTGGACTGGAAGACGAGGAATACGAGGAAGGCTGTCGAAGGGCATACAGAAGGGGGATGGTGGGGCCCCATGTAGTCCGCCATCGTCGTAGTATATAGTGATCCGGTGTCAAGAGGGTACCCTGTGGGCCAGAAATGTTGCAGTCCAGATAAAGAGGGTGATACCCCTGCATGGATGCCTGAAATGATTTGGAAATACTTTCAATCTATGGTAGGGCCCTTTCATAGGATATTAGGATATATATATATATATATATACTGTATATATGTATGTGTGTGTATATATATATATATATATATATATATATATATATATATATATATATTAGGGATGGCGGGACCCCACGTAGTCTGCCATCGCTGTATCACTGAGTAGTGTATGACAGGGAATGGTGAGACCCCACGTGGTTCGCCATCAACGTGTCGCTGAGTAGTGCGCGATTGGTATGGTGGGACCCAGCATGGTCTGCCATCGCCGTACTACTGAGTAGTGCACGATTGGGATGGCAAGACCCCATGTGGTTCGCCATTGCCATGGTATGGAGTAGAGGATGTTTGGGTGGCAGGACCCCATGTGGTCCATCATCACAAGGTCTTCAATAGTTCTGGTAGAGGGTGAAACTCTTAGGTGCATAGGCTTGTAATGACTTAGAAATATTTGTAATCTCCCTCATGGGACATGTGTAGTTCAGGATGGCGGGACCCCACATGGTCTGCCATTACTGTTTGATCAAGTAGAGTATGGTAGGGATGGCAAGACCCCACATGGTCTGCCACTGCCGCCATATGGCACTAAGTAAGGCAAGGGTGACGGACCCCCCCCCTGCAGTCCGTTGACATGCTATTGCAGATTAAGTATAGTCCATGTAAAAGGAGAGTGCACTTGAAGGAATGGTAGCTGGGCACAGTGGACATTAAATAAATAGGTAGGGACATAAATATATGGCACTGAAGTTGTCCTAGACACAAACTGTAGCTGGGACAGGAATTAAGGACACTATGACAAAAGTATACTCTCTAGCACTGTAACTAGCCTATTTATGAACCATGGTGCTGTATTGCTGTTCCGTCAGACGCACTGAAGAAAGAAAGTAGATGATGACCTTGCTTCATGAGGCACAGGCAAACGATATCCATAAAAGATGGTCCTAGATGGTGAAGATGAGAAGAGTGGAGCTTGCAGGGAAAATGGCAGAACAGAGAGCTGTCGCTGTCCTTTAAAAACGATGGCCGCTATGCAGCTGAGAAGACTCAGCTATGTCTCCCCTCCAGTTGGCTGTGAGAAAATGTCAGCGACTTGCTGCAAAATATTTTAACATATTTACATGCTCTTCTGTCAATTGCTAAAATGCTGCAGGTCAGATATGTAATCACTGCTACATTGTATGGATTTGTAAATGGTAACAAAAGGCTGTCCAATGTGTTAGCAGCCATGGAAGTATCCTGTTATCCATTTACACAAATGCCACATGCCTTTACAATTTAAAACAAAACATTTCACCAGAACTTCACCAACTAAGATAACATATGTTGCCCTGTTATTGCAATAGGGGAAAATTCAATACATCCTGGAAACTCTGTACTTATGCTGAAGTAATGTGCTCCTGTTGAATATTTCCCTGGTTTCGCTAAAATAAGGTTTAATGTGTGAGGAGATCTCTGATGCGGTAAAGTCCTAAAGAAAAACACAGCAACCAGCATGGAGCCAGGGGCAAAGGTACCAATGGAGTGGGGGGTGAAGGGAGGAGAAATCCAGGAGGGTGGAGGACCAGCAAGCCAGGAACAAGCGGTGGTGAGAGGAAGCAAATGGCGAACACAGGCGACACACCAGCAACTGGGCCTGAGCGGGGCAGGTGGCAAGAGGCACAGAATGGGAAGAATTACCACAGAGGAGACACAGAAGAGGTATAGGGAAATGGGGAGCACAAATGATGAGAGCCAGGCAGGAACGCAAAAACAGCTAAAGGCAAGGGAGGGCAGAGGGGAAAGAGGAGGAGCAGAAATGAGGAGACGGGGGAGGAGACGGGAGAAGACAAAAGAAAAGCCACACCATCCAAGCTGCCCAGGAACCCCAGCACTGCCAAATGCTCAAGCAGAGCTAGAGGCGGCTGATGTTTAAATAGGGATGGGGAGGAGCTTCTCCCATTGAACATCAGGCTATAGCTTCCAATTAAATTACCCAATATCGCTAAACATAAGTAACTAACTAAAAGAGGCAGAGTATGAATAAACACTGAAAAAATACCACTTTTCAACACAATAAACAGTCTTGCAGCAAGGTTGCAGTGCAGCCTTTGGGGAACATCCTGCTGGCTGCAGGAAAAATTGCATCTGGCAGTTTGGGAGAAAGGCAGCAGTTTTGAATGTAGCATTCCAAATTCTTCTAATTTGCATACATTGCAAACTCAAAGTTCTGGGGGCAGTCGGCAGCTCTGCATTGATTGCAGTATTGTCTAATACTACTAGGAGATTCCTGTTTCTTGAAAGACCTTTTCCTGCCAGGTGTCCACTTCTGCTCCGATGCAGTTCAGGACCTGTACTGGTTCTGTCTGACACTTCTGCATGTTTGTTAGGAACCCCAGTTTTTCCAAGGTGCTTGTTTTCAGCTGTAAGGAGCACACACTGTTCCCTCTTTTTTTTGTCCTCTGAGACTGGCCAGTCATCCAGGTAAGGAAAAAAACATCACACCTTGTCTCCTTTGGTGGACTGTTATGACCGCTAAGCATTTTGTGAACATCCTTGCTGCTGAGTTGATGACAAAGGGTGGGGCTGCGAACTGGTACTGGCAGTTTTCCAGCCTGAACCTGAGATACTTTCTGTGGCTGGGTCTGACGGGAATATAGAAGTAGGCATCCTTCAGATCCTGTGATCACAGTCAGTCTCCTGACTACAACAATGTTATTACCCAGTGTGACTATCCTGAATTTTTCTTTTTTGATGTGTCCATTCAAGTACCTTAAATCTAGAATGGATTGCCTTTTCCCATTTTCTTGTGGGTTAGGAAGTATCTTGGGCAGAGGCCCTTGCCTCACTGTGATAAAGGGACTTTTTCACTGATTTTGCATGCAGTATCTTCTGTACTTCCACTTCTAACAGAATCTTCTCTGTTGGTCAGTGAGCTGGAATGTTTTTTGCTCTCTGCAGTTTGAGAAACCTTTGGAATTGTAGGGACAACCCCTGACCACTACTTCCAGGACCCACTTTTCTATGGTGATTTATTTCCCATTCCTAGAAGTAGTGGGTCAGCCTTCCTCCCACTGGCAATAGTTGAATGGTAACCTGGGCAAAAATGTCTGGAGTTTTGTTTTGGCTGTGGCTTAGGGGCTGGAACCACAGCTTATCTTGAGCCTCTTTTGCCCTATCCCTATACTACCCTCTCTGTGGCTGATACTCATAGCCAGTGTGAGGATCTGGGATAGTACCTCTGCCCCTGACACCCTTCCTTAAGGCCTATAGAAAGTGCAGGCCTTTTCTTTCTCAGTAGAGTTTTTGTATGTGGTTTTGTACACTTCCATTTTTGTCATATATGCCTTCATTTTGCCTCCAAATAAGTAGTTTCCTTCAAAGGGAAATCAATGGCTTTTGCCTGGGTGTCTTGTGTAAGGAAGGTGGCCCTGACTCTTGGTGATGTCACAAGCTTGATGGCAGCATAGGTGAGAAGGTTTGTACCCCGAGCCTCAACTATCACCTCTTTCATCAACAAATTTGAGCAATAACGTTATTCTATTTATTACATAAAGGCAGTAGCACCCATGAAGAAATCTACAAGGGGAAATCTAAAATCTGATTGCTTAGGTGGCAATGGATCAGGTGGGGACTGGTCTGACTGATCTCTCTCAGGCCTCAAGTATAGCCACCCAGCCATTTCTCCACTAAGACAATAAGAGGTCCCAAGTAAGGAAAGAAATTCAATTTAATACTGCGGCAGCTGCAAGCAATTCGAGCTGATTTGCAAGATTTCAAAGAAACCAAGGATATGATCAATCAGTTTAGTTACCCAGGTGATGGAGACCGAATCCCAGCTCGTGAACACTGATGACTGGCTCTGTAAAATAGAAACTGTAATGGCAATAATCTTGCAGATTCAGGAGGAATACAAAACTGCCAGAAAGATGCTGAAGCGCGGGTGCGGTGGAAAAATCTATGAATTTACAGTATCCCAGAATCAACAGAGGGTACAGACATGAATACATTTCTGGACAGTTTTCTGAGGGAGTTGCTCGATCTGGGGCCAGAGTACCAGTTGAAAACTGAACATGCTCACCGTGCCTTAGGACCGAGGCTGATGTCCCCCAAGCAAAGGCCTTGGTCCATTATCATCCAGTTTCACAGATACATAGTGAAGGAAGACTTATTGTGCCAGGCATGGCAGAAGAGGGTTTAAAATGGCAATACTTCTGCATATATGTGGTCAATGATTACCTGGCTAAGATGATGCAGCTCCTCTGCACATATATTCCTATTACAGACCCTCCATCAGGCACAACTTTAGTTTAAAATCCACCCAGACCTGGCTCATTTAGTTGTGCAGTGTCCAGAAGGCCTACAGACTTATGATAACACTGCAGAAGCCTGGCATGATATGAAGGACTGAGGCCTGGATGTATCACAGTAGACCAACGGACTCCAATCAGCACTCCTCTTTCAGTCCACTTGACAACACAGACCTCCACTGCAGTGAAGAAGCATCAGACAACCAAAGCTATGGAGAGAGATCATTGCACAGCTGTGCTCCGTGGCTAGCGTGAAGACTTGAAATGATCCCTTCTTGCCTGATATCTTTTCTATACAGCTGCTAACTCAGCTGTGACACAGCAGTACCGGAAGTGTGGGGTGGTGGGGGTGGAGTAGTGCAATATGGGCTGAAAAGTTATCAACAGCACATTTGGAATTGGATGGCAGGAGGGTCAGAAGCGGTTACTGTTGCTTCCTTTACTCATAGGTGTTAACTTCCCCACACCTCACCACTTCTGTTTTCCTTTGTTTTTGTTTTATTTTTTACACTTTTAGTCCCCATTCCCTTTGCAGTTAGAGGCCCATAAGGGACCCTTGGGAGCTCGATGGGAGATTTCCCTTGACCTTTTCCCAGATGCCCTGGAAAGTGCATCACTAGGGTCAGAAAGGACTTCTTCTCCCTCCTTGGAAGTCTATCCATTACTTTTTACTCTCATGGGTGCCCCCCCCCCGGCATACCTTCCTATTTGGAGAGGCCACATCCTCAGCAGCAGTTTCCTTTTCTCAAATTTTGAACTGGGTCCCAGGGGTTCTATTTAGGGTCCCCTGATCCTGTTTTCTTCGTGTTAGGTCCAGTTGGCCTGGTTTGCCGCAGTTTGACCACATTGGTCTATCAGGCACATTACCTAAGGAAGCATTTTTATCCATTGACCTAGCTGGTCATGGATCTAGCATTTTGGTGCTTAGCTATTGTATTTTTTTTTTCAAATTTAATAAACTTTATTTAAGTAGGAACAAAGAAATGCAGAGATGCAATTAACAAGGACTTCAGACTTGTGCAAGACAAGGCACAGTGGTGACATATTCTATAATGAAGTCTACACAAGGTTAGAATTGCTCACTCTGCTAAGAACAGGAAATGGGCAAGATTAAACAATCACAGTTTTATCCCCTGATCCACCTCTCCCAACCCAATCCAACCCACCCCACCACCAGAGTGAAGGTTATAGTCTGAGCAAGGATATAATGGTTGCATTCTAGTTCTGTACATACCTATCTGCCAGTAGTGTACTTTTTTATATAACAGTCATCAGACTATACTAGAATCCCTGCATACAAAGCAAAAGAGAAATCTCCCAGAATGTGAACAGCCTTTCCAGTCCCATTAAGTGTGCTAAAATCATTCAGGCTTTAAAGAAACAACCCCCCCATCTTACACTCATACAGACGTTCACTGAGTAGCACAGAACATGCTGAATTACTTAAATTTAGGTTTAGCTAGATTGTAGACTCTACTTATTGGATTGGAAGGTGCCGAGGATGGTTATTGTAATTTCTAAAACTCTCCATTGAGACTAACCACGTCTTATCACGGATGGCGAAGGCTGCATTTCATTAGCCATGGGTTCAATCTATGACTGTCGTGTAACAGTGAGAAGTGTCTATATACCCCGAGGTGATCGTCAGCAAACCAATGTTTTTCATGCAAATCTAGCCAGAAAACTGTGACTTTACTCCTGTAGAGGATTTTAAATTTTAGAATGAATTTGACCTTAGGCACTAGTAATCCTTGTCCTGCCCAATCTACATCTGGGAAAATCACCTCTTATCTGACATCAGCTTAGTGGATGTGTGACATAGGTACATCAGACAGAAATAAATATTCCTTTATTCCCACTTGCAGCATAGCTATTTTTTTTTTTTTGTGGACTCTATTTATACTCCTACCTGTCGGGCATCTCTTGGGAATCCACACTCGGTGCTGTAGCTCCTAACCACCTGTCTAAACTGCATTGTCTGACAAGTATATCGGGTTCAGGACTCTGGCTCTCCCTCTGGCCCATGGAGGCCGAAGTCCCAAGGGGTAGTCGGACCATACAGCCTACATTGTACATGTGGGCTCAGGCCACTGGTGGTTCCGTCGCCTACCCGAAGGTAGGGTATTTTTCTTGTTTCACCCCAGATCCCACCCCCTCAGAGCTCGGATGTGCAATGATGCCTAGGAGCATCTGCCACAGCTTCACCCCTCTATGTTTGTGCCCAGACGTGCACATGCCCCTCCGGCTACCACCGGGGCTCGCTGTTGCACCAGAAGTCACTGGATCTCTCCCCTGAGAGAGGAGAGCAGTCTACGGACACTCTATCATCTCTCTCTCCCCTGCCGACCCCAGGCGTCCCGGGCTCATTCCCGAACCTGGGTCGCCAGCGCGGCGCAAGGTGTGGTGTCCAGTGCCTCAACCCTCAGCACCACTGGGCCGGGCAGCATAGCTATTCTTGATTAGACTATTTTTTCTTGTCAATAGAAGATCTCCCAGATCTCCCAGAATCGCTACCTGCCTGCCAGCAAGCTTCCCCTGGGGACAGATACCAACCTTGATAGGGCAGCTCACGCTGTGAAACAGCCACAGCTTGGCTCACCAGCATGCGGCTGCGTCTCCCTACCCCCTGCCAGCATGCTTCTTCCAGGACAGATACCACCTTGATCGGGCAGCCACACCATGAAGCAGCCACAATTTGGCTCACCAGTGGCCGGCTGCACCTCGCTACCACTCACCAGCATGCTTCTCCTGGGGAAAGATACCACCCTTGATCGGGCAGCTCACGCTGTGAAGCAGCCGTAGCTTGGGTCACCAGTGGCTGGCAGTGCCTCGCTACCTGCCTGCCAGCAAGCTTTTCCTGGGGACAGATACCACCCATGATAGGGCAGCTCATGCTGTGAAACAGCCACAGTTTGGCTCACCAGTGGCTGGCTGCACCTCGCTACCCGCCTACCAACATGCTTCTCCAGGGGACAGATACCACCCTTGATCGGGCAGCTCACACTGTGAAGTAGCCGAACTTGGGTCACCAGTGGCTGGCAGTGCCTCGCTACCTGCCTGCCAGCAAGCTTTTCCTGGGGACAGATACCACCCTTGATTGGACAGCCCATGCTGTGGAGCAGCTGCAGCATGGCTCACCAGCAACCGTCTGCACCTTGCTGCCTGCCTGCCAGGAAGCTTCTCCCGGGGACAGGTACACCTTTTCACTGTCTAGGCTGGAAGTCTGAGCTACACCTCTGATTGGCTGCTGACCCTTTTGCCGTCAATGCCATTGGCTTCCTAACCTTGCTTCTGCCTTGCTGTTGGGTGCTCCTTTCCTTAGCTAGGGCTAGAATTTTACTTTAAATAGTGCTCGTACTGCACTTGAATTTTACTGCTGTGTAAAGTTTTAAATGTGTACTAAAGCGTAAAGTATTTTAAATATGTGCTGTAGTCGGACTGTTTCTGTAGTTGTTAGAGGAACTATTTGGTTTTGCTTACATTTGCAACTGATTCTCTCCTATTCTTCTCTCCACCCTTCACACTCTGTCTCCCTCTCTCTCCCCCCACCAAACCCCCATCGCATGCTAGTCTCTCCCCTCTGTACTTCCCAAGCTAATTTCTTTGGTTGTGAAGGTTCATTTACCCTGGCATCTAAGGCCAGACACCCCCCCAGTCTATTCTTTTGTTTTCCCCTCCCATCTTTCACGCTCTCCTTTGTTTCTATGCAAGCCTCCCACCATTTAGGTTGCAGTCCATCCCAGCGCATTTTAACCCAAGTAACCCTATTCCTCTCCTCTTTCCAGATACCACCTTGATTGGGCAGCCCATGCCGTGGAAGTGGCTGCTGTAGGCTCACCAGCGGCAGGCTGCGCTTTGTTACCCGCCTGCCAGCAATCTTCTCCCAGGGACAGGTATGCCTTTTCAACGCCTAGGCTGGAAGTCCAAGCTACACCTCCGATTGGCTACTGACCCTTTTGCTGTCAATTCCATTGGCTTCCTAACCTTGCTTCTGCCTTGTTATTGGGTACTCCTTTCCTTAGCTAGGGATAGAATTTTACTTTAAACAGTGCTCGTACCGCACTTTAATTTTCTCCCGCCCACCGTCCCCCATCCTGCCACTCTTTAAATCCACTTTTGTCCCACCCTTCACCTCCTTCTTTATGTCAGTTTCAATCTAGGGACCACTCTTAAAGAGACAATCCCTGCTTAATGGACCTACAAGGACCAGGGACCCTAATACCTCTGCAGTTTTGCTTGTAGTACTGAATACTTCAATCATCCTTAATAATGGCTTGTCTGATGCAGCTTCTGCTCCCTCTCAATATTTTCCTTGATACTGACCTTCTCGCTATATTATCCAACATGTGAATATGGCAATATGATAATACCATCACGTAAAGCAAGTTGCCCCAACTCAACATCTGCTCCTGCACTCCCTGTATTTGACTTTTGGCTCCAACATCTGGGCCTATTACCACACATACCCAATACTAGTTATACCCCCCCAGTCGTCAATCTGCTCCTATTATCTAGTAATCACACCAGTCGTCGTAAGACACACAGAGCTTGCTCGCAAGATTTAAAAAACCTTAAGCTGCATGTAGTCAGGCTGGATTGGCTACTCCTGCTCCTGTTGGGCAACATCTACACAAATCCTGGCCCAAGAACAGAGGTGCACACCCACCAGTGAAACAAGGCTTTATCTCTGTTGCTTCCACAAACATCTGTAGCTTGCTGTCAAATTCATCTCACTACAGGCGTGGGTAGCTCAGAATCAGCCGATGTAGTCTCAGTAGTCGAGGCTCTGCTCACTCCTGGGACCACTGACTCCAAAATCCAACTAAATGGGTATGCCTCTTTTAGATGAGACAGAGTAGGTAAGCGGGAAGGGGCTGCGTAATTTACATTAAGGACTTCTTGCAAGGACAGCTACTCCCAATTATACCACCTGGGAACAACGTCCAGATGCTACCCATTAAAATCTTACTCGGGGCCTAGGGAAGAGTATAATGCTAGTCTTTGTGTACATCCTGCCAAAGGAGCAGGCAGATGACTTCAGAATGTTCCATGCTACCTCTTCTGCCTCTACCCCAACTCTGAGGTGCTAGTACTGGGCGACTTTAATATAAACTGGCTGTCCCCAAGTGGCACCATTGCACCACAGCCTGGTGCAGTTTGAATATCCGGCCCCTGTGTTTAGTGGAACTGTGTGACTAGCCCAAAGAAGGGGCTGATGGTCTGAGTCTCTCGGTGACACACCAGAACTTGAACAACAATATGAGAGTGTTGACAGCCACCCTTCAGTGCCACAAATCCTAATTGTGCCAAACCTTTCTAAATGAGCCAAGTGTTGTGGAGACAGAGCCTACAGAGCAAGGAGCTGACAGTTCTCCCAGTTTGGACATTCCATCTGTGCAGAGGCACCCCTCACGACTGAATGAAAGCTCAAAGTTAGTGCTGAAAGTACAGAGACTGTGGCTGTTCCCCCAGAAAGACTGGCCGAGCTGTCAAGCCAGTATTGTGCTTCAGTTATGATTCTCCTGGAGGCCAGTAGATTTGCCTCTCAATGTGGTTCATAAAGTTGTTTATATTTCTCAGAGCTCACTACCCAAACTGAGCTTAATGGCCAATTCCAGGTTGATTGTTCTTCCTTCTCAGTATGGTGCCCCTGTCCCATCCAGCCCCAAGTTAGCTGATAGGGAAGAGCCCCCTCCTACATTACTTAATGTACAGGAAGTTATAACATGAATCAGTATTGTGATGTTACAAATATGTTAATCATAGTGGAATCAGTATCACATGTATGAAACGTGCATAAGCATTATCATTATGGATATAGTATTGTGAAGTGTAGTGAATATGTATAGTAAAGTAATATGTTTCTGTTAACTGATGCATGATGGTACAGACTTGACACAGACACCAAGTTTTCTCCAGACAGGGAAGGGTATAACCCCCTACAAATGGGGGTTCCCAAAAAGTCTTCCTTGAGCTTGCTTAAATGCTCACTTCCAGGCTGGTGTCCTGCATTTTAGCAGTTTAAATATATTGCCAGAGAGTGCCTGTATAGCCTCTGTCTACTGTCTATTTAAGAGCTGCTTGGATTGAAGTCATAATTAATCTGAGAGGGAGCACTGTTAGAAGATGTACTTGTTTGTTGATCATTTGTTAGAGTAACAGTAATATTGCAGTTTGTTCTAACCTGCCTTTTTTACAGCATGGACAGTTCTGTTTGTTTCCATCATCTTGATCCTGGACTGCTAAAATGGGCCAATCAGTACTAAAATGGAGCCTGCCTACAGGGGCTTGGTGGAGCCAAAACTTGTAGAAATTGTAGTTTGGGGCTTTTGGTGCCTAAAATAACCTGGAGGGGGAGCCCTTGTTGTGACTGACAGACAGATCAGCCAGCCAAACCCTTTGGATCTTGGGGAAAGTCCCACACTGCTTGAAATTTCAGTTAGATTTGAGTTGAGAAGTGAAAAAGTAACAGCTCAAGATAGTTCAAGCAGCAATCCATAGTGGAATTGCGCGGGAGAACTGTGGAAAGGCCTGAGTTTGGCGTGCATGCCTGCCTGCTGTCCCTGACAGGGAACTGTGGGTTTTTTTTTGACTGAATCCAAATTTGAGAACGAATTAAGCCACTGAATTGTGACCAGACTTTAACCTGAGGAGGACAGAAGATTTGCTGAATGCAATCGGCCTGTCAGGACTTCCAGCTACCTCGAACTTCCTGTATTGTGCAAAGACTCTGTAATTGTGGATCGAGAGCCATTTGCCTGGTACAGTGGAATTTCTTACATGTGAATGTGCTGTGTGCTTGTAGTGGTCGTGATTTGGTTCCCCACTGTGTGTCTGAACTTTGTTTTTCTTGCTGGAGGATGTATCCAGCTCCATGGACTGAATCCGTATCCATTTCTGTTTGCCTGGGCCCTGCTACACTGGCTCAGCCAGAATACCTGCTTACGCAGAGAAAGTCATTGACGAGAGAACAGCCTGGGGATCAGCCCCCTGCTGAACGCCTTGAACAGGAACGATGCCTTGGTGATTGGTATGGGTCCTGCTTCTCCGGGTACTCCAGCTCAACAGCCTGCAGTCTCAATATCGTCCTGCCTGTGTCCAGTATTGGGTATCATGAGTAAACATCACTGTAGCTCCCTGCAACAACAGCTAAATCTAAAAATGTTGTCATCTAATTGTCTTGTTGCCTTTTCTTTCACAAACTGAGCCCTCTGGCTCCAGATTACAAATAGTGTGTGTTGTGCATGTTGCTTTCTTCCATCACAGGGCCCCAACCAGCTGCAACATTCCTGGCTAGCCCACGGTTTTCCTACCAGGGAACCCAGAGTGTGTGACTGTGTAGGGACTCTGAACTGCATGCATAACTGTCTGATTAATATAGCTTTTAAGCAAATCTACCTGATTACGCCCCTCCCTTGTTCAGGTCCCCTGAATAAATCAGATTTAACTTTGTTTGCATTTAACCTGACTGTGGCTCCAGTTTGTGCCAAAAGTATTGTACTGTTGCTATTTGCTGTGCTTTCCTTGTTTTAAAGGGGGTCCCCAGGGTCAAGCTAGAGGAACCAGCCCTGGTGGTAAGTGCAAACAGTGTGGGTAATTGCCTGGTGAATAAGGGTCATTGTAAAAGTAATTATTGTATATTGTTCAGGCCACTAGAAGGGAAAGGCAGGGTTACAGTGTCCCAGAGGGCTGTGCCCAGGTTAGCTTGATCACTAACAACCCTGACCTCTGGGTGGAGGCACCCATTTCATTACCCAGGCCCCTTAACCTGCTACTAGCCAAGCAGGCAGGGGTAGTAGCCCTTGGGATAGTGCCACCTAGGGTTACATTTGATGGGGTGACAAAGGATTTAGATCAGGGTGGAGCAGTGGATGTCCTACCTAGATTTCAATAAGGCTTTCAACACCATTCCACATAGGAGACTAGTAAGCAAGCTGGGTAGCTTAGGAGTGGGTCTAAAGGTGGTAAACTAGATAAGAAATTGGTTAGGGATAGGTGACAGAAGGGTGGTGGTAAAAGGAGTTCACCCGAGGAAAGTGGTTGACCAGCTGGGTGCCTCAGGGATCAATGTTAGACTGGTCCTTTAATGTCTTTATAATAGACATTGCAGAGGAGCTGGAAGGATGGTCTGCCTCTTTGCAGATTACACTAAATCTGCGCTAGGGTGGACACTGGGGGTGTGTGGAAAGGATGATCAGAGACTTGAGAAAACTAGAGAAGTGGTAAAGGTAAGGAGCTGGGTTTGTGTGAAAAGTGCAAAATAATGCACTTAGCTAGGCACAGAAACCCAGGGTTAGAGGACAAAATAGGTGGAGTGGTACTGATGACCAACCAGCAGGAAAGAGAACGGGGTAATTATATCGGATGACCTAAAGTGCCCATGCAGCCAACAAGGTAGTCAGGAGGGCTAGTGGGGTGCAGGGTGCATAAAGAGCGGTCTCACCAGCAGAAAGTGGGAGGTAGTGTTGCTCTGTATAGATCACAGGTAAGACCCAACCTTGAGTATTGTGTTCAGTTCTAGAGACCACATCTCCAGAAGGACTTAGACAGAGTGGAGATGGTACAGAGGAGAGCAACTAAAATGGTGCAGGGTGTGCATCAAAAGTCCTACAAGGAGATACTAAAGGACCTCAATATGTACATGATGGAACAGATGAGTGAGAGGGGATATAAATTGAGAACTTTAACTATCTCATGTGGGTAAATAAGGAAAAGGAGGGAAGTATTTTTCAGAAGAAAAGGTACTCAAGAACAAGGGACATGCTATGGGGGTAGATTCAGGAGAGATGTGAGGAATTGCGTCTTCACAGAAAGAGTGGTGGATTCCTGGAACAGCCTTGTAGTGGAGGTGAGGGGCAAAAACAGTGGTAGGTTTCAGGATTGCATGGGATAAGCACAAGGGAATCATAGTAGAAAGGAAGGGGGAGCTGTAGATGGCGATGGTCTGCAGTAATAGTATTTTAAAACTTTTTGAAATAAAGCCTTGTAATGAACAGCTGAGGAGTTCGGTGGTTTGCTTGGAGGAACTTTCTTTACTTTCCAAACCCTCTTATCGTGGTGGAGCTGTATTGCTGCTTGAGGAGTAATAGTGTAGGAAGGCAGGAATGGGGAGACTGGCTGGGCCAAGCAGTCCTTATTTGCCGTCAAATTCTATGTTTCTATGTTTCTGTCTTGGTTTGAGTTATTTTAATTTGGGGTAATAATGAGGCTTCACCCTGCATGTGTGCCATTTGGAGGACTCTAACTTCCTCCTGCAATGCTTGGATTGTTTTGTCTTTCTGTTTTTTATGCCTAGAGGTGAATACCATTATGTCCCCCTGAGCACAGTTTTTACTGCATCCCATAGTGTTCTAAGGACAATATCTGACTGGATATGGATTTTTGCTTATTATTTGAGGGATTCTGTCCTGTAGTAATTTCTGGAACCCCTGATCTCGCAGCAAAGAAGGGTAACATTTCCATAGAGTGTGTCTAGTATCTGGTGAGGTAGCTAAATTTATGGAAATAGGAGTGAGATCGGAGAGCACAATGTTATCTATATGGGAGTCTACCACCCAAACTGTATTTTTATTTTATTTTATTTTATTTCATTCTCGGATTACAACCTTTGAGCAAGAGCTCATTTACAAAGGTTCCACGTCTTGAAGGAACATACAATAGAGAACAGTAGTGATTACAGCAGGTAAGGAACATAAAGATTACAAAAGGTCAAATTACACATGATTATAAGGCAAAGAGAAAACGAATTAGCTCCATTGCAACGTCGGCATCTATAGTAAAAAGAAAGAGGAGCTGAGGTTTGCAGGAGGGACCCAGTAAAAGGTAGGGGTTGAGGTGGACAAAGCAGGGAACCAGGAGACCTGATTGCTTTTGTCGACATGGAGGGGAGGGGAATGGGGTAAGGGGCAGAGGAGATAGGAAAAGGGGCCGAGGGGGAAGAGGAAAAGGTAGGTAGTGCAGGGGATAGCAGGGTGGGGAGAGAAAAGGTTGGATGCCGGGGGGATTACAGGAAGTGGGTTGGGCCTGTAGGGTGACAAGGGGAAGAGGGGGGAGGAAAGGGCAGGAGGGGAACAAGTGCAGAGGTAGTCAGTGCCAAAGCTTAGGCTGTAAGTGCAGTAAGTACCGGGACAGAGTACAACTATCTTGCAATGGATTATTTGGAGCAGCTTCACGTCATCTGGCTTGTGAGGTGTAACCGGAGTTTTGCTTTGAAGGGTCCTAGTTTAGTTTCTGTTTGTAGGTCTAATGGAATGGAGTTGAGCCAGCTGGAGGCTTGGAATTCAAAAGATCTCTGCCCTAGGGAGGTTCCGCGAAAAGGTATATTGTAGGGGTTGTTTAGGGTCCCGCTAGTCAGCCTGGAAAGAGCAGCTGGGCTAACCAAGGCTTGCACCCCAGGAGGGGCCAGGCCGAGGGTAGCCTTTTTAGCCAAGAGACAGAGTTGGTACCGAGTTCTGTGTTCCAGGTCTAGCCAACTCGTGAGCGAAAAAAGGTTGCAGGTGTGGGTAAGGCGTGGCGTGCTCAGGACTAGCCTGCAGGCTTCATTGAGTGTTAGTGAAATCCTTTTTAGGGACATGTGGGAGGCAGCACTGTATACTACAAGACCTTAGTCTATTACAGAGAGGACAGAGCTGCTAATGGCAAGTTTTCGGGCATGCTCTGTAAGACAATGCCTGTGTCTATATAGTTGACCCAGTTTCCTATTGGCTAATTTGGCAACCTAATCAATATGTTGTGAGTATGTCAGGGAGCTGTCTAATGTAATCCCTAGATATTTGAATGTGTAGACCATCTCAAGTAATTCATTTTGATTATTACGAATGACTAGTGTGGATGATTTGTATCTGCTATGAGGGGATGCAAACAGCATGGTTTTAGTTTTCTTGTAGTTTTTTAGCAACAGTGCATTGATGAACCAGTCTTCGAAGAGCTTGAAGTTATGCTGCATATGATGATCCAGGGTATTGAGGTCCAGATGACTAGTAAATAAAACAGCGTCATCAACATAGAGGAGGATGCCATCTTGACAGGCTTAAGGGAGTTTGTTCAAAAAAAGACTGAACAATAGAGAGCCCAGAATGGGTCATTGGAGGACTCCTGTGTTGATACATAAGCTGTTGGGAGTGTATTTTGCCGATTTTTACCTGTTGCACCCAACTGGAAAGGTAACTATGAAACCAACGTAGCGAGGTCGAGGAAACGGTTGAGTCCCCTAGACTAGAAAGAAGGAGTTTGTGATTGACCATATCAAAGGCCTTAGTGAGGTCAATGAAAATAGCCCCCACTAAGTGCCCCAGTCAAGGCAGTCATGTATGTGCCCAGTTAACTCGACCTGAGCCGTGGTAGTGCTATGCAGTTTCCTAAAGCCATGCTGCTCTTTGCATTGCAATTGATATTTATCCAGGTGGTTGACTAGCTGGTCATATACAATGCTCTCTAGGGCTTTAGAGATGGGTGGTAGTATGGAGATAGGCCGTAGTTTGTGTGTATCATCTTGTCACCACTTTTATGGACTGGGGTGATGACCACGGCTTTCCAGAGTTTTGGGAATTGCTCGCTTGTGGGGGAGAGATTTAATATTCTAGTGAGAGTGCCCAGGATAACTTCTAGGGTGAGGGAGATTAGCCTCAGGTCAAGGCTATCACCACTATGTCTGGTTTTGCCTAGTACTTGCTGCAAGTATTTTTTGCCTCAGAGCTAGAAACAGTCCTAAGGTAGAACTGGGGAATTGGGTTAGTGGATCGGGACCTGAAGGACTTCTTTGTACCCCATTGATTGGGTTAAGGTAGTTGGGGGGACACACTGCTTAGGTCGGTGAATGCCATATTGAACATATTGGCAATGGTAGCAGGGTCTTGGGTTGTCATGCCATTCAGGTTCAGCATAGTTTTGATTGGTTTTCCAGTTAAGGTCTTTATATTAGACTAGAAATTATGGCTATCTCCTCAGGAGTTATCCAGTTTGGACTTGAAATAGCTGGATTTTGCTAGCCGGATGGCATTGGTAAACTTATTATGGGCAGCCTTATAGTTTTGGAGATCAGTTAGGGAGCCAGAACTTCTTGCCCTGTACCATTGGTTATCCCTTTTTTGTAGTTGGGCTATAAGGGGGGAGTAGCCCAGGATTTGTGTGAGTCCTTTACCGTCTTGCTAGCGGTTGGGGCAGAGAGATCACAGGCAGTGTTGAATGTTTTGATGAAGCAGTCTAAAGTAGTGTCAATGTCAGTTGCTGAATAGACTGTGGACCAAGTTAGCTGTTTTAAGTATTCAGTCAGGGGTTCCGATTGTCCTTTTCTTAGTATATGTGTGGTAATCACTTTGGCATGGAGTTTGGGCTTTTTATTTGTCCAGGTACAGAGGATGGGGGAGTGATCACTGAAGGAGTCCGGAAGGGCAGCTGTACTGGTGATACGTTCAGGGTAGTTAGTTACAATCCAGTCAGGTAGGGTGCAGGATCTGGTATGGTAGTTGGTGCGTGTCGGGGACTTGACTAATTGGTGCATGTTTATTGCTGCTAAGGCATCTTTGTATGGTGCCACTTCTGGGGACAGCCAGTTTATATTAAAGTCTCCCAGTACTAGTACCTCAGAGTTGGGGTGGAGGCAGAAGAGGTAGTCGTGGAGCATTCTGAAGTCATCTACCTGCTCCTTTGGCAGGATGTACACAGAGACTAGCGTTATACCTTCCCTAGGCCCCCGGTAAGATTTTAATGGTAGCATCTGGACGTTGTTCCCAGGTGGTATAGTTGGGAGTAGCTGTCCTTGCAAGAAGTCCTTAATGTAGATTACGCAGCCCCTCCCCGCTTATCTACTCTGTCTCATCTAAAAGAGGCATACCCATTTAGTTGGATTTCAGAGTCAGTGGTCCCAGGAGTGAGCCAAGCCTCGACTACTGAGAGTACGTCGGGCTGATGCTGAGCTACCCACGCCTGTGTTGAATTTTGACAGCAAGCTACAGATGTTTGTGGAGGCAACAGAGATAAAGCCTTGTTTCACTGGTGGGTGTGCACCCTCTCTTCTTGGTCCAGGATTTGGGTGGATGTTGCCCAACAGGAGCAGGAGTAGCTAAGCCAGCCTGACTATATGCAGCTTAACATTTTTTAAAGCTTGAGAGTGAGCTCTGTGTGTCTTGTGACGACTGGTGTGATTATTAGATAATAGGAGCAGACTGACGACTGGGGTGGGGGGGCATAACTAGTATTGGGTATGTGTGGTAATAGGCCCAGATATTGGAGCCAAAAGTCAAATACAGGGAGTGCAGGAGCAGCTGTTGAGTTGGGGCAACTTGCTTTAAGTTATGGTATTATCATATTGCCATATTCACATGTTGGATAATATAGCGAGAAGGTCAGTATCAAGGAAAATATTGAGAGGGAGCGCAAAAGTGGCATCAGACAAGCCATTATTAAGGATGATTGAAGTATTCAGTACTACAAGCAAAACTGCAGAGGTATTAGGGTCCCTGGTCCTTGTAGGTCCATTAAGCAGGGATTGTCTCTTTAAGAGTGGTCTCTAGTTTGAAACTGACATAAAGGAGGAGGTGAAGGGTGGGACAAAAGTGGATTTAAAGAGTGGTGGGATGGGGGACGGTGGGCAGGAGAAAATTAAAGTTCAGTACGAGCACTGCTTAAAGTAAAATTCTATCCCTAGCTAAGGAAAGGAGTACCCAATAGCAAGGCAGAAGCAAGGTTAGGAAGCCAATGGCGTTGACGGTAAAAGGTTCAGTAGCCAATCGGAGGTGTAGCTCGGACTTCCAGCCTAGGCAGTGAAAAGGCATACCTGTCCCCGGGAGAAGCTTGCTGGCAGGCGGGTAGCAAGGTGCAGCCCACCACTGGTGAGTCAAGCAGCGGCCGCTTCACGGCATGGGCTGCCCGATCAAGGGCGGTATCTGGAAAGAGGGAGAGGAATAGGGTTACTTGGGTTAAAATGTCGCTGGGATGGACTGCAACCTAAACGGTGGGAGGACTTGCATAGAAACAAAGGAAAGCGTGAAAGATGGGAGGGGGAAAAACAAAAGAATAGACTGGTGGGGGGTGTCTGGCCTTAGGCAGTAGGGTAAATGGACCTTACAACCAAAGAAATTAGCTTGGGAAGTACAGTGGGGAGAGGAATAGCATGTGATGGGGGTTTGGTGGGGAGAGAGAGAGAGTGAGAGACAGTGGTGGAAGGGGTGGAGAGAATAGGAGAGAATCAGTTGCAAAAGTAAGCAAACCAAATAGTTCCTCTAACAACTACAGAAACAGTCCGACTACAGCACACATTTAAAATACTTTACGCTTTAGTACACATTTAAAACTTTACAAGCAGTAAAATTCAAGTGCAGTACGAAGCACTATTTAAAGTAAAATTCTCCCTAGCTAAGGAAAGGAGCACCCAACAGCAAGGCAGAAGCAAGGTTAGGAAGCCAATGGCATTGACGGCAAAAGGGTCAGCAGCCAATCAGAGGTGTAGCTCAGACTTCCAGCCTAGACAGTGAAAAGGCGTACCTGTCCCCGGGAGAAGTTTGCTGGCAGGCAGGTAGCGAGGCGCAGACAGTTGCTGGTGAGCCATGCTGCAGCTGCTCCACAGCATGGGCTGCCCAATCAAGGGTGGTATCTGTCCCCAGGAAAAGCATGCTGGCAGGCAGGTAGCGAGGCACTGCCAGCCACTGGTGACCCAAGCTACGGCTACTTCACAGTGTGAGCTGCCCGATCAAGGGTGGTATCTATCCCCGGGAGAAGCATGCTGGTAGGCGGGTAGCGAGGTGCAGCCAGCCACTGGTGAGCCAAACTGTGGCTGTTTCACAGCGTGAGCTGCCCTATCAAGGGTGGTATCTGTCCCCCGGAGAAGCTTGCTGACAGGTGGTAGGTGATTCTGGGAGATCTTCTATTGACAAGAAAAAATAGTCTAATCAAGAATAGGTATGCTGCCCTGCCCAGTGGTGCTGAGGGGTTGAGGCGCTGGACACCACACCTGCGCCATGCCAGCGACCCAGGTTTGGGAATGAGCCCGGGATGCCTGGGGTTGGCAGGGGAGATGACAGAGTATCCAGAGACTGCCTCCCCTTGGGGAGAGATCCAGCAACTTCCTGGTGCAACAGCGACTCCCCGTGGTAGCCGGAGGGACATGCGCACATCTGGGCACAAACGTAGAGGGGTGGAGCTGTGGCCGATGCACCTAGGCATCATTGCACATCCAAGGTCTGAGGGGGTGGGGTCCAGGGTGAAACAAGAAAAATACCCTACCTTCGGGTAGGCGATGGAACCACCAGTGGCCTGAGCCCACACGTACAATGTAGGCTGTATGGTCTGACTACCCCCTTGGGGACTCCATGGGCCAGGACAGGAGCCAGAGTCCTGAACCCGATACAGTTATCGGATGACGCAGTTTAGACAGGCGGTTAGGAGCTACAGCGCCGAGTGTGGATTCCCAAGAGATGCCCTGACAGGTAGGAGTATATATAGAGTCCACAAAAAAAAAAAAAAAAAAGAATAGCTATGCTGCAAGTGGGAATAAAAGGAATATTTTCTTTCTGTCTGATGTACCTGTGTCACATATCTACTAAGCTAATGTCAGATAAGAGGTGATTTTCCCCAGATGTAGATTGGGAAGGACAAGGATTACTGGTGCCTAAGGTCAGATTCATTTGAAAATTGAAAATACCCTCACAGGAGTAAAGTCACAGTTTTTCTGGCTAGTTTTGCATTAAAAAACATTGGTTTGCTGACGCATCATTCCCGGGGGCATATAGACACTTCCCACTGTTACAGGACAGTCATAGATTGAACCCATGGCTAATGAAAGGCAGCCTTCGCCATCCGTATAAGACGTGGTTAGTCTGAATGGAGAATTTTTAGAAATTACAATAACCATCCCCCGGCACCTTCCAATCCAATAAGTAGAATCTACAATCTAGCTAATTCTAAATTTAAGTAATTCAGCATGTTCTGTGCTACTCAGTGAACATCTGTAGGAGTGTAACATAGAAACATAGAATTTGACGGCAGATAAGGACCACTTGGCCCACCTAGTCTGCCCATTTTCCTACTTAACAGATAAGCTGCAGATCCTAGTTAACATGTAAGATGGGGAGGGTTGTTTCTTTAAAGCCTGAATGATTTTAGCACACTTAATGAGACTGGAAAGGCTGTTCACATTCTGGAGATTTCTCTTTTGCTCTGTGTGCAGGGATTCTAATATAGTTTGACTGTTATATAAAAAGTATACTATTGGCAGATAGGTATGTACAGAACTAGAATGCAACCATTATATCCTTGCTCAGACTATAACCTTCACTCTGGTGGTGGGGTGGGTTGGATTGGGTTGGAGGGTGGATCAGGGAATAAAACTGTGATTGTTTAATCTTGGCCATTTCCTGTTCTTAGCAGAGTGAGCAATTCTAACCTTGTATAGACTTCATTATAGAATATATCACCATTGTGCCTTGTCTTGCACAAGTCTGAAGTCCTTGTTAATTGTATCTCTGCATTTCTTTGTTCCTACTTAAAGTTTATTAAATTAAAAAAAAAGTACAATATCTAAGCACCAAAACTCTAGATCCATGACCAACTAGGTCAATGGATAAAAATACTTCCTTGGGTAAAGTACCTGATGGACCAATGTGGTCAAACTGCGGCAAACCAGGCCAACTGGACCTAACACGAAGAAAACAGGCTCAGGGGACCCTAAATAGAACCCCTGGGACCCAGTTCAAAATTTGAGAAAAGGAAACTGCTGCTGAGGATGTGGCCCCTCCAAATAAGAAGGTATGCCGGGGGGGCACCCATGAGAGTAAAAAGTAACGGATAGACTTCCAAGGAGGGAGCAGGAGTCCTTTCTGACCCTAGTGATTCACTTTCCAGGGCATCTGGGAAAAGGTCAAGGGAAATCTCCCATCGAGCTCCCAAGGGTCCCTTATGGGGCCCTCTAACTGCAAAGGGGAATGGGGACTAAAAGTGTAAAAAATAAAACAAAAACAAAGGAAAAACAAAAGTGGGCGAGGTGTGGGGGGAAGTTAACACCTATGAGTAAAGGAAGCAACAGTAACCGCTTCTGACCCTCCTGCCATCCAATTCCAAATGTGCTTTTGATAACTTTCTCAGCCCATTTGGCACTACCCCGCCCTCCCACACACAATTTCCCAGTACCTGCTGTACCACAGCTGAGTTAGCAGCTGTATAGAAAAAAGATACCAGGCAAGAAGGGAGCATTTCAAGTCTTTACGCTAGCCACGAAGCACAGCTGTGCAATGATCTCTGTCCCATAGCTTTGGTTGTCTGATGCTTCTTCATTGCAGTGGAGGTCTGGTATTGTCAAAGTGGTCTGAAAAGAGGAGTGCTGATTGGGGTCTGGTTGGGTCTACTGTGATACATCCAGGCCTCAGTCCTTCATATCGTGCCAGGCTTCTGCAGTGTTATCGTAAGTCTGTTGGCCTTCTGGACACTGCACAACTAAATGAGCCAGGTCTGGGTGGATTTTAAACTTAAGTTGTGCCTGATGAAGGGTCTGTAATAAAGGAATATATATGCAGAGGAGCTGCATCGTCTTAGCCAGGTAATCATTGACCATATATATGCAAAGTATTGCCATTTTAAAACCCTCTTCTGCCATGCCTGTCACAATAAGTCTTCCTTCACTATGTATCTGTGAAATTGGATGATAATGGACCAAGGCCTTTGCTTGGGGGACATCAGCCTCGGTCCTAAGGCACGGTGAGCATGTTCAGTTTTCAACTGGTACTCTGGCCCCAGATCGAGCAGCTCCCTCAGAAAACTGTCCAGAAATGTATTCATGTCTGTACCCTCTGTTGATTCTGGGATACCGTAAATTCATAGATTTTTCCACTGCACCGCGCTTCAGCATCTTTCTGGCAGTTTTGTATTCCTCCTGAATCTGCAAGATTATTGCCCATTACAGTCTCTATTTTACAGAGCCAGTCATCAGTGTTCTTTACAGAACCAGTCATCAGTGTTCACGAACTGGGATTCGGTCTCCATCACCCGGGTAACTAAACTATTTGATCATATCCTTGGTTTCTTTGAAATCTTGCAAATCAGCTCGAATTGCTTGCAGCTCCCGCAGTATTAAATTAAATTTCTTTCCTTTCTTGGGACCTCTTATTGTCTTAGTGGGAGAAATGGCTGTGGCTGTGGCCATACTTGAGGCCTGAGAGAGCTCGAAGTCAGACCAGTCCCCACCTGATCCATCGCCACCTAAGCCATCTGATTTAGATTTCCTGTAGATTTCTTCATGGGTGCTACTGCCTTATGTAATAAATAGAATAACGTTATTGTTCAAATTTGTTAATGAAAGAGGTGATAGTTGAGGCTCGGGGGTACAAACCTTCTCACCTATGCTGCCATCAAGCTTGTGACATCACCAGAAGTCAAGGCCACCTTTCTTACACAAGACACCCAGGCAAAAGCCATTGATTTCCCCTTTGAGGGAAACTACTTATTTGGAGACAAAATGGAGGCATATTTGACAAAAATGGAAGTGTACAGAACCACGTATAAAAACTCTACTGAGAAAGAAAAAGCCTCCACTTTCTACAGGCCTCATGAAGGGGTGTCAGGGACAGAGGGTACTATCCCAGATCCTACACTGGCTATGAGTATCAGTCACAGAGAGGGTACTATAGGGATAGGACAAAAGAGGCTCAGAATAAACTGCAGTTCCAGCCCCTAAGCCACAGCCAAAACAAAACCCCTGACATATTTGCCCAGGTTACCATTCAACTATTGCCAGTGGGAGGAAGGCTGACCTACTACTGCCAGGAATGGGAAATAAATCACCATAGAGAAGTGGGTCCTGGAAGTAGTGGTCAGGGGTTGTCCCTACAATTCCAAAGGCTTCTCAAACTGCAGAGACCAAAAAACATTCCAGCTCACTGACCAACAGAGAAGATTCTGTTAGAAGTGGAAGTACAGAAGTCACTGCACGCAAAATCAGTAGAAAAAGTCCCTTTATCACAGTAAGGCAAGGGCCTCTTCTTAAGATTCTTCCTAACCCACAAGAAAAATGGGAAAAGGCAATCCATTCTAGATTTAAGGTACTTGAACGGGCATATCAAAAAAGAAAAATTCAGGATAGTCACACTGGGTAATAACATTGTTGTAGTCAGGAGACTGACTGTGATCACAGGATCTGAAGGATGCCTCCTTCTATATTCTCGTCAGACCCAGCCACAGAAAGTATCTCAGGTTCAGGCTGGAAAACTGCCAGTACCAGTTCGCAGACCCACCCTTTGTCATCAACTCAGCAGCAAAGATTTTCACAAAAAATGCTTAGCGGTCATAACAGTCTACCAAAGGAGACAGGTGATGTTTTTTCCTTACCTGGATGACTTTGCCAGTCTCAGAGGGAAAAAAAAAGAGGGAGCAGTGTGTGCTCCTTACAGCTGAAAACAAGCACCTTGGAAAAACTGGGGTTCCTAATAAACGTGCAGAAGTGTCAGACAGAACCAGTACCGGTCCTGAACTTCATCGGAGCAGAACTGGACACCCGTCAGGAAAAGGTCTTTCAAGAAACAGGAATCTCCTAGTAGTATTAGACAATACTGCAATCAATGCAGAGCTGCCGACTGCCCCCAGAACTTTGAGTTTGCAATGTATGCAAATTAGAAGAATTTGGAATGCTACATTCAAAAACTGCTGCCTCTTTCTCCCAAACTGCCAGATGCAATTTTTCTGTGCAGCCAGCAGGATGTTCCCCAAAGACTGCGCAGCAACCTTGCTGCAAGACTGTTTATTGTGTTGAAAAAGTGGTATTTTTTCAGTGTTTATTGCCTCTTTTAGTTAGTTACTTATGTTTAGCCTATATTGGGTAATTTAACTGGAAGGCTATAGCCTGATGTACAATGGGGAGGGAAGCTCCTCCCCCATCCCCTATTTAAACATCAGGCCACCTCTAGCTCTGCTTCGAGCATTTGGCAGTGCTGGGTTTCCTGGGCAGCTCAGATGGTGTTGCTTTTCTTTTTGTCTTCTCCCATCTCCTTCCCCCCCCATCTCCTCATTTCTGCTCCTCCTCTTTCTCCTCTGCCCTCCCTTGCCTTTAGCTGTTTTTTCGTCCCTGCCTGGCTCTCATCATTTGTGCTCCCCCATTTCCTTATACCTCCTCTGTGTCTCCTCTGTGGTTATTCTTCCCATTCTGTGCCTCTTGCCACCTGCCGCCGTTCAGGCCCCAGTTGCTGGTGTGTCGCCTGTGTTCGCCATTTGCTTCCTTCACTACCGCTTTGTTCCTGGCTTGCTGGTCCTCCACCTCCTGGATTTCTCCTCCCTTCACCCCGCCCATTGGTGCCTCTTTGCCCCTGGCTCCATGCTGGTTGCTGTGTTTTTCTTTGGGACTTTACCACTCAGCCACCTCCTCACACATTGAACCTTATTTTAGCGAAACCAAGGAAATATTCAACAGGACACATTACTTCAGCATAAGTACAGGGTTTCCAGGATGTATTGAATTTTCCCCTATTGCAATAACAGGGCAACATATGTCTTAGTTGGTGAAGTTCTGGTGAAATGTTTTGTTTTAGATTGTAAAGGCATGTGGCATTTGTGTAAATGGATAACAGGATACTTCCATGGCTGCTAACACATTGGACAGCCTTTTGTTACCATTTTCAAATCCATACAATGTAGCAGTGATTACATATCTGACCTGCAGCATTTTAGCAGTTGACAGAAGAGCATGTAAATATGTTAAAATATTTTGCAGCAAGTCGCTGACATTTTCTCACAGCCAACTGGAGGGGAGACATAGCTGAGTCTTCTCAGCCGCATAGCAGCCATCGTTTTTAAAAGGACAGCGACAGCTCTCTGTTCTGCCATTTTCCCTGCAAGCTCCACTCTTCTCATCTTCGCCATCTAGGACCATCTTTTATGGATATCGTTCGCCTGTGCCTCATGAAGCAAGGTCGTCATCTACTTTCTTCAGTGCGTTTGACGGAACAGCAATACAACACCATGGTTCATAAATAGGCTAGTTACAGTGCTTGAGAGTATACTTTTGTCATAGTGTCCTTAATTCCTGTCCCAGCTACAGTCTGTGTCTGGGACAACTTCAGTGCCATATATTTATGCCCCTACCTATTTATTTAATGTCCACTGTGCCCAGCTACCATTCCTTCAAGTGCACTCTCCTTTTACATGGACTATACTTAATCTGCAATAGTGTGTCAACGGATCATGGGGGTCCGTCACCCTTCCTTACTTAGTGCCATATGGCGGCAATGGCAGACCATGTGAGTCTCATCATCCCTACCATGCTCTACTCAATCAAACAGTAATGGCGGACCATGGGGTCCCGCCATCCTGAACTACACATGTCCCATGAGGGAGATTACAAATATTTCTAAGTCATTACAAGCCTATGCACCTGAGAGTTTCACCTCTACCAGAACTATTGAAGACCTTGTGATGGTGGACCACATGGGGTCCTGCCACCCAAACATCCTCTACTCCCATACCATGGCAATGGCGAACCATGGGGTCGCCATCCCATCGTGCACTACTCAGTAGTGCGGCAATGGCGGACCATGGGGTCCCACCATACCAATCACAGACTACTCAGCGACACGTTGATGGCGAACCACGTGGGTCTCACCATTCCCTGTCATACACTACTCAGTGATACAGCGATGGCAGACTACGTGGGGTCCCGCCATCCCTAATATATATATATATATATATATATATATATACTATATATATATACACACACATACATACATAGTATATATATATATATATATATATATATATATCCTAATATCCTATGAAAGGGCCCTACCATAGATTGAAAGTATTTCCAAATCATTTCAGGCATCCACATGCAGGGGTATCACCCTCTTTATCTGGACTGCAACATTTCTGGCCCACGAGGGTACCCTCTTGACACCCGGATCACTATATACTACGACGATGGCGGACTACATGGGGCCCCACCATCCCCCTTCTGTATGCCCTTCGACAGCCTTCCTCGTATTCCTCGTCTTCCAGTCCAACTTATGTGACTGTCACATTACCTTGAACTATGCAATAAGACAGCGATTATGAACTTATTCTGGACTATGTTTATTCAGCTATTCAGGACATACAGGTACATCCACTATCTCATCTCAACATGCCCCATGGGGCCCTCCTTGCTCAGCTGCATCTCTATCATATTACAGTTTTCGTGGATGTTCCCCTCACTTCAGAGTTAATAATCTATGGTGATGGTGAACCCACTGGGGGTCTCACCAATCCTAATAGTCCAAATTGCCCCACAAACGGGGTATCCTCTCTTCTCATTATGTACTTCTACTTGCACTATGGCAGACCCTCATCGGGTCTCACCTTCCCAGTTTGGTTACCTGAGACTTTCCATTGCTCCAACACGACTCCTACATACATCGGACCAACATGGGAATCTCTGCCCAGCTAGCATACCTCTGGGCCTTTTTCCCTCAGCAAGTCATTAATTTATTCAGTCAATTCACCATCTTATCCGTTCCAGTGGCACGCCAACATCTCCGAGCGCAAGGGCAGGTCCCACCATCCCATTTACGCATGCCCCACAAAGGGCCTTACTGGTGCTGTCATTTCATTTCAGTCAGCCTCATGCAACTCTCGCCCTTCATATCTTGCATTATTCCATACTACTGCTATGGCGGATCACGTGGTGTCCCACCATCCCAACAAAGGCTATCGCCCTTTCTGTCTCAGATTATGTCTTAATATAGCGATGGCGAATCCACAAAAGATTCCTGCCATCCCAACAAACAGACCAACTACAGAGCACCATTCTGTTACTCAACAGCCATGCTATGGATGTACAACAGTCATCTAACTCAAAATTGGATTAACCATTGTCACAGCATCCGGACAGCATTCCAAGTTGGATATTTCCATCTGTTCGAACTTTCATCTGCAACGTCGACTTCCTGCTCATCTTCGACCTTGAACAGGACACTTTGACCAGTGAAATCAGATCAAACTCCTGGACATAACCATACCTAATTCTAAACCACAATTAGGATTATTCTCTCTTAGTATGCCCAGAGGACAAGCAGGTCAGTAGCCATGGATTCTCGGAGGTTCTCACGGGAGTTTTTTCCCTCTTGTGTACACTGATCACACTCTCCAGAGTTGGAGGAGGTAGTCACTTTGCTATTTCTTTTGGGCCTTAATTCTGACTCCTACCCAGTATCCGACAGAGGTTGTGATGTGAAGAAGCGCCAAAGCTCATGTCATAAACACCAACCATAAACCAGTCAGCTCACAAGTATACGCAAGCTATGTACGCCACATTGAATTGAAGGTTATAGCCTGATGTTCAATGGGGGAATAGCTCTCACCCCATCCCCTATTTAAACATCAGGATGTCTCTCTTGCTCTACTGAGCGCTCGCAGCACCTCCATCCTCCCCCGCCTCCTCTTCCTTCTCCGCACTCCTGTCTCACCCTCTCTGCTGGGCCTTAATTCTGACACTTACCCAGAATCCGACAGAGGGTGTGATGCAGAGAAGTGGCAAAGCTCATGTCATAAACACCAAGCATACACCAGTCAGCTCATAAGTATACACAAGCACCAAGCTATGCACCCCACATTAAACTCATTTATAGCGGTTCCATCGCGGGTCCCAGGAACCTATTTATTTAGTCTCAAAGTATGTAATTTGTGGTTCTGATCACTAGCTTCTTAGTTTTAAATAAATATTTTATTTAGTCATTTAAAGGGACACATTTATGTAGAGTGGCACACATAGTTTGAAAGCCCATGAAAAGTTCTTTTAATTGAGTCATTGGGCATACCTGTAGCTGGAATGCAGTCTAGAATATAGATGACAGAGTCTGTGCAATATAAATACTACTTTAGAGCCATTCTTAGAACCTTGTGATGTCAGTGATGATCAAGCAGTGCTTAACTCAATGCAGTTAGGCACTGCTTGATTGTCACTGATTGTCTAAGAATAGCTCTAATGTAGTATTCATATTGCACAGACTCAATCATCTATATCTCTGACTGCTTCCAGCTATAGATATGCCCAATACCTCAATTAGAAGAACTTTTCGTGGGCTTTCAACCTATGTCTGCCACTGTACACAAGTATGTCCCTTTAAAACTGTTTATTTAAATCGCAATTGGTTCCATTTGCTACAAGGAACTAATTGCTTTTTGAAAGTATACACATTTGATTGCTTATTTTGTGGGTAGTGATCGGTTCCTTTCACTCTAGGAACAGATCTTTCAATAATAACAAATAAGTATGTTTAATTCATGGTTCCTTTTAAATATAAGGAACCGACCATGATTGCTCTAAATTTAACTCTGACATTTTTAAGAGTCTGCTGACAGTTTGGCATGTCAGACAGACCAAAAAGAGGACCAGACCCACAGGATTTAAAAATTGTATGAAGTTCTTTTAGATCTTTGCTCAGGCTGATCACCATGCTTTATGCATAGAATGCCTGAGTCCCAGCCATATTTTTTTCTAATTGTGAAGTTTGTAGTACTTTTTGTACAAAAACTGTTAAAAAGAGAGCCAAACGATTGGAACAGATGGTTTCTGCTCCCACCTCAGTTTCACCAAAGCACAGTGAAGAGGGTCCTTCTTCTTCCCTCTCAAAGACAAAGGACAGACCCCACAATTCCTGAAAAGGGGTCTGAGTATACAAACACAAAAGAACAAGTGAGCAGGCACCAGACACTGTGCCTGCCAAAAAGAAATATAAAGAAAACAATGTTGTGCCTCTTGCTGCAAAAGCAAAGGAGCTCCCAACAGATAAAGAAAAAATGCCATCTGCAGAGGAAGTTGCTAAAGCCCTGCAAGTCATTCAGGCCCTACAGACTGGAGGTTCCATCCTGGGTTCACTGGTTCAGATCCCACCACCAGTTCACAGTGACCAAGGGCTTGAAGTTTACATTGAGAAGGAAGAGGAACTGGATCTAGGGGAACTCACTGAACCAGAGGGTAACCAGAAAGGCCATGATGGCCTTATTGATAAGGTTTTAGGAGATGTGGCACACGATATGGCAGATATTGCCAGATATTGCCAGAATGGATTTGGATGCCATAAAGTACCATCACATGGCAGTGGATGCGAATGACACTGCATCCAGAATGTTGGCCTTGTCAGTTTCATTAAGAAGATTTACCTGGCTCAGAGCAACCAGTCTTACACCAGACACCCAGCTAAAGGCTATGGATTTTCCATGTGAAAATAATTCCCATTTTGGTGACAAAACTGAGGCCTACATGAAAAGGTGGCAAGAGAGAGGAGGGAGGAGGAGGGCTAAAGAGAGTGAGAGAGAGAGGCAGACTCCACTTATATATCTACAGGAAGAAGAGGTAGGGGTAGGGATTACTCACCAGATTTACTCCCATATCCTATGCCAGTAGAATACACACAGGTTAAAAGGTATTACAGGGCAGGACAGGAGGTCTGCTAGGCATGCCAGCCCAGCTCCATCTCCCAGACCACAATCAGAACAGAATCCCTGATTGCATATCAGTTGCCACCCCCAGTAGGGGCAGGTTGTCTCACTATTTCAAACATTGGGAAAACATTGCTACAGACAACTGGGTACTTTAGGTAGTGAGACAGGATCTGTGCCTGCAGTTCAAACAATTTCCAAAACTCTAGGGCTACAGTGTTTTCCGGCCTTCAGCTCCATCAGAGACCATTCTGCTGGAGTTGGAATCAAAAAAGCTCCTGCAAGCCAGGGCAATAGAGTCAGTCCCCCTCACCCAGAGAGGAAGGGGACTGTATTCAAGATATTTCCTGACCAAAAAGAAAAACGGAGACTGGCATCCAATCTTGGATTGTCCACTCTTTCTACATATTATGCGCAACATTGATTTAATGCTGTTTGTAACACCTGCCTTACAATTGTTTGTTAATGTTGATCTTGTAACTGGAATGTAACTTGAACATGACTCTTCCCCCTCCCCTCTCATCTCTCCCTCTCCTTCCCCCTTTTCTTGCACATAAGCACTTGTTTACTTATTAAACCAGAACTTATTATTGTCCACTCTTTCTACCTATTATGCACAACACTGTTGTAACACTGTTTGTAACACCTGCCTTACAACTGTATGTTAATGTTGATCTTGTAACTTCAATGTTTAATGTCTCACTCCTATTGTACCCCTTCCCTTCAGATTGCACCGGAAGATGAACAACTTGTCACTCAGTGTTCCTTCCTGGTGAAACATTTCAAGAAACAAAAAGATCTCAGATACATAAACAGATACCTAGCAAACCAAGGTTCAAAACGGTAACACTGGCAGTAGTTAGTGCTGCTCTAAGGACAGGAAACTGGCTGGCATCCCTGGATCTGAAAGACGTTTACTTTCACATTCCAATTAGACCTTGCCACAGAAAGTACCTAAGGTTCTTTCTCCACTCAGGTCATTACCAGTTCTCAGCACTCCCCTTCGGGCTAACTTTTGCCCCATGAGTATTCACAGAGTGTCTGTCAGTGCTGGCAGCTTATCTCAGCAGGCAGGGGAATCAGTGTGTTTCCTTACCTGGGTGATTGGCTAGTCATAGGGAAGACATACCAGCAGGTAAAGGATTCCATCAGGGTGACCCAAAGTTCCTTAGGGTCACTAGGTTTCCTTATCAATGCTCAAAATTCTCAGATGGAGCCAGTTCAGTCACTGGAATTCACTGGAGGAGAACTGGATACTATCCAAGGGGAAAGCTTTTCTGCCACAGGAGTGGGTGTCAAACCTAGTGACCCTAGCAAACTCCTTTGCTTTAGGTCAGCCCAGAACTGCAAGACAGTTCCTAGCATTGCTAGGACATATGGCCTCAACTACAGCAGTAGTGTCAGGCTTCAGGTTTCAAATGAGGGATACCCAGTATCGCCTCAGACCATAAATACTCTAGGTTCTGTGCCCTGCTCCCAAAGCATTGCTTGGTAGTCTGCAATATTGTCTAATACTACTAGGAGAGTCCTGTTTCTTGAAGAAAAGTTACTTACCATAGTAATATTGTTTCCTACAAGGGATCTCATAGTAGGATTAGACCTCCCATCCCTACCTCCCCTTACATAACCTGGATAGGTTCAGCAATACCTCCATGGGAGTTTTTTAATGTTGCCATTAATTATTGGCTTAATTTTTTATAATAGTTAATACACACAAGATGGCTAGGATCACTAGCTCTCTTATGTGTTTTTTCTTGGCCTATTTGGATTCAGTCCTCTCTATCAAGGGTAGGACATTAGTGTTAATGGAGTTCTTCATTTTTAATTAGTGATTAGCCTACTGTTTCAGCTATAAAATTGAATCTGTCAGGGAGAAAGAGGCAGCAGTTTTTGAATATAGTATTCCAAATTCTTCTAATTTGCATACATTCCAAACTCAAAGTTCCAGGGGCAGTCAGCAGCTCTACACTGACTGTAATACTGTCTATCCTACTAGGAGATCCCTTGTAAAAAACAATATTACTATGATAAGTAATGTTTTCTTCTCCCGCAGGATACTGTATCAAATCCAACTGCCAGTACAGAAACATTCCACTAGGTTAGCCGAGACCTGCAAGGGATTTGCTGTAGCTGCTAGACAACATGGTTTCATCCACAGCTGTGGTGCCATGGGTGAGATTCTAGATGAGGGACCTAGAGTACCATCTATGGTCCTGTCCACACTACCGCTACAACCCTGTAATGGTTTGCAAACCATTACGGCCTATAACCGGTACAGTGTGTCCACACTGCTGGTGCACCGTCATGATGACTGTTCAGGACCGTTACTGCCAGTCCACACTGCGGGTGATGAGTGACCATTAAGGTCGGCACCCTATCCCACAATGCAGCTCATGCTGCACTACGGGCACTGCTGGGGAACACGCTTACGCGTCCACACTACAGCCAATAATGGTACAGCGGCAGAACTGGTTCCATAACTGTTGTTGAAACCACCTCATGAGTGGTTTTGACAATGGTTACAGAAACCCCTTCTGTAATGTTACAGGTGTAAGCGCAAACCATTGCGGTAATAGTTGGACCCCTGTAATGTTACAGAGGGAGGTTTGTGTAGTGTAGACAGGGCCTAAGAGACTACTGGTCCCAAACATTGACTCCTGTCTCAGTTGCTGCCAGTTACAAAGGCTCTGTGCAAGCACTGGAGTGGTGGAAGTAGGAACTCAACCTCGGAGAGAGCATTCCCTTCCTCCAGCAATCTCCCATCAAGGTTCCTCAGAACTGATGCCTCTCTTCTAGGGTGGGGTGCCTCCTAGAGGAACTCACAGTAAGTGACATCTGGAGCTGTCAGGAGACTCAGAAGCATATAAACCTCCCTGAGCACAGGGCAATACTGCTGGCAATCGGTTCTCTCCTCCCAGCTACAGGGTCAGACAGGCCAAATATGGACAGACAATACTACATCAATGTACAACATAAACAAACAGAGAGAACAATACCCTCAAAACTAAGCACTCCTTGAAGGTGAAGATTTCTGCAGTACACCTGTCAGGCAAGGACAACATGGTGGCAGACTCCTAAACAAAATCATTCATTGAAACCATGAGTGGGGTCTGAACCAGTAAGTGCTGCTGTCAGTATTCAGAAGATGAGGTACCCCAGAAATAGATCTGTTCACCTCCTGAGAGAACAATCAGCTTCTGAAGTTTTGCTGCAGGCTTTCAGCCAGGGATACAGTCCCAGAGGAGTTCTAGCCATGGCCTGGATAGGGGAATTCATGTATGCCTTCCCACCATTCCCACTAGTGCTGGGCAAAAGTTGTGAATTCCACTTGAACAGAACTTTTTCAGAAACTAGCCATCTTTCATAGAATTTTCTGAACTTCTTTGGTGGATCGGAAATCTTCCAAATGTATTTTGGTCGAATTTTTGCCCTCTTCTAGTGGCCCCCCCCCCCACCGTCCAATGGCCGAGCCCTATAAAATGTAACATTTCCCTGGTATCTAGTGGTTTCCCTTCAGCTGATTGCTAGCACCATGTAATATAAATTGCACTGGTATCTAGTGGTCCCCCCTTCGCCAATTGCCATTCCCCATGTAATATAAAATTCCCTGGGTCTGCGCCCCGCCATTCACTGGCCTGATGATAAGAAAATATAAAACAAAAGTTGTATAAGCATGCACTCATTCATTGACAGCTCAGTCCAGCAGCCGACTGAGGTGCAGAGAGAAGGGTTGTGCCGATCGCTGGCTCAGGGTCAGTGTGGGGAGGAATGGGGTGGTGGGGCACTACCTGCCAGGGTGGGGGTTGCAGGGTCTGCTAGACACCAGGGATTAAGGAATGGACTACTTTTGTTTTATTACAGGGGATTGGGCATATAGGGAGAGAGGTCTGCTACACACCAGGGAATGGATAGACTTAAATACCTTTTTTTATTGGGGATTGGGGATAGGAGGGGTTGATTAGACATCGGAAATATTTTGTTTTAACATCAGGCCAGCGATGGTGGGGGGCCACTAGACATCCGGGAATGTTATGTTACATAGGGCCAGAGATCGTGGGGGGCTACTAGATACCAGGGAATTTTACATCAGGCCAGCAATTGGTGTGAGGGAGCCGGGGACCAGTGTAATTTCTGCAAAAGTTGTCAGAAAGATTTCCAGACTTTTATGGAAGCAAAAGTCTGACTTTCACTAAATTCCCCAGATGGAATTTTGTTTCACACAGCTCTAATTCCCACTCATACAGAGCTTATGAAGCTCAGGAAAGAACTTGCAATAATGATCCTAACTGTCCAAGACTAGGTCAGGCAAGCATGGTACTCAGTGCTGCAGACCCTGTTCTGCAGGACTCTGGTCAACCTGCCACTTAGATACAACTTGTTGACTTTGTCCTAGGGTAGGATAACCTTTCTAGATCTCAGAACACTGTGCATGAGGGCATGAATCTTGAAGAACCAGTTCTCTAATTTGAATCTGTCAGTGGAAGTGTTGAGCGTTTTGAAGGTTTCCAGCAAATCATCCACAAGAAAAGCATATTCCTCAAAGTGGAAGAGATTCTCATACTGGTGTGTCCCCAGAAAGATAACCCCAATGTAGACAGAGCTGTCCACAGTTCTGGACTACCTTGCACATCTACAGTCCTTATATCTCACATGTTCAGCTCTCAAGGTACACCTGGCAGCTGTGACCTCACAAATTGTTTTTAAATGTTTTTTCAGAAGCCTCAATCACCTGCACCCTCCTGTGAGGGAACCAGTTTCCCCATGGTACTTAAACATCTGCCTGGCCCAGCAGATGGAATCTCACTAGCCTATAGCCACAGCGGACCTAAAATAAGTCCACAGAGAATAGTGTTCCTAGGAGCCATGACATCTGCCCGGAAGGTAAGACAGCTGCAAACCCTCTGCACAGATCCAAACTATATAATGTTCTGAAGGAACAGGGTAGTCCTTAGAACCATGAAAGAAATTCCTACCTAAGGTGGTTTCAGAATTCCACCTAAATCAGTCAGTGCCCCTTCTTATTCTCTTCCTGAACACTCCAGTTCAGGTGAGCAGAAAACTGCAATGTCTTGCTGTAAGAAGGCCCCTGTCCAGCTACATAGACCAGATAGAGGACAGTAGGTCTAAGAGCACACAACTTTTTGTTACCTATGGAGAGGTTAGTAAAGGTGAACCCGTAACTAGGAAAACTATCTTTTGTTGAAGTTTTCTGCATACACTTTCGTCATAACAAAACTGGTAAATTACCTTCCAGAGGCCTACAGGCACATTCCACAAGAGGCACGTCTGCCTCTGTGGCAGCTAAAAGGGGCATCCCCTTCAAGAAATTTGTTAAGCAGCTACTTGGAAAATAGTGCACACTGATATGCAACACTACTGCCTATACATACAGTCCAGGAGGGAGACCAGTTTTGGAACTTATGTCTTGCAGACCCTTTTTTCTAAATATGCTCTAGACCCATCCTCATAAGGTATTGCTAGTTAGTCTGCACTTTTCTAAGACATCATTAATGGATTCCTATTGTTTGAAGAAAAAAATTACTCACTGTAATAATGTTGTTGCTTCTCAGGGATCCACCATGAGTCTGACAAACTCTAACCCTGCCTCCTCTTTTTTTAGAACCAGAAAATAGGTTTACACAAGAATTAGCTGTTATCTTAGGGTTGCTTGAGCATTACTTTGTTGCAGTTTCACAAAATGTTTAGATGTATGTTAATTTCTTAACAAATTCTGTTTGCTAACAGTTTATTTTTATTTTTTTATTAAATATTCTAGTAGTCACTTAGATACTCCTGGTGGTCACTGTTCTCCTGGCTATAGAAACAAATCTTGCATTAAGCCAGTAGGAGGAGCATGACCACAGGAGAGTTTGAACTGGTTTTCTAAATTCTAAAAATTAACATAAAGTTCTATCTCTCGGCATCATACTCTGGTGGAATGATGCACTTTGTATGGCTCATTGATGGATCCTGAGAAGAAACATTACTATGGTGTAATGTTGCTCAGATAGTGCTATGGTGGATCCTACAACTATCTGTCAGATAGTGCTGGTGTCCTGACTTGGATCCTACCAGATATCCTGCCAAGACAGATGCAGGATCCAGGGTCAGATAGTAATGGATCCTGGTTAGGATTTGGGTATCCTGGTTAGGATTCATGGATCCTAGGGCAGATAGTTAGGATCCAGGGCCAGATAGTGATGGATCCTGGTTAGGATCCAGGTATCCTGGTTAGGATTCATGGATCCTAGGGCAGATAGTTAGGATCCAGGGCCAGATAGTGATGGATCCTGGTTAGGATTTGGGTATCCTGGTTGGGATTCATGGATCCTAGGGCGAGATAGTTAGGATCCAGGGCCAGATAGTGATGGATCTGGTTAGGATCCAGGTATCCTGGTTAGGATTCATGGATCCTATGGCAGATAGTTAGGATTTGGGGCCAGATAGTGATGGATCCTGGTTGGGATCCAGGTATCCTAGCTGGTAGGATCCATGGTTAGATGACACCACTATCCCACCACAGCAACTATCTGGCCAAATAGGCGGTATCTGTTGGTATCCTGATTTCTAGGATACTATCTGAGCAACAGTACTGTGGTGAGTAATTTTTTCTTCCCAGCCAAACCCACAGACTGTTTAGCCTGTTCTCAACATTTGGTCAGTCCTAGATGGCCACCATGACCCTGGTCCAGCATCTTGCCTTTAAGAGCTTCTGGAATAACAATGGGAGTTCCATAATTTAGTAGGTTGCTGTAACACTTAACTGACTGTGGAAGGCAAACATTGTCTTGGCCTCAACCTTTACACTATTTACTGTATGTGTCGTGGCCACACTTTCATTGTACACTGCAATACTGTTGCTAGCTGCGTATCCTATTGCTTCCATCTGTTGTATATTGTTGAACTGCTTTGGTTTCTCCTGACGTGGTGCCTGTGTGCCTAAACTATGTATTCTGTTTAACTACTGCTACCCATGTATCTCCAGTGAATGATTCTTATAACTGTCTGCGCTCTGAGCTATTGTTTTCATGACCTGTTAACTGTGCTGTCTTTGTCTTAGGCTTGATGAGGTGCCTTTGTAAATGAGTCTCTGACGCAAAGGTCTGTAAATCCGATATTTTTTTTTTAAATAAATAAATCCTCTGCCACAGCATCCTGAATCTTCTCTAGTTTCTGGCCTGATGCAAGCCACTCCTTTACCACTGAATCCATGTACGTCTGTATGTCCTCTTCCAAGTTTATAGCTTGTTGATCTATTAGCAGATGTCTTGACAGAGTGGCCACTATCAAAAATCTTTTCCAGGTGTATGTTCCACTATATGGGGTTAAATCTCATTAACTGTATTAGCAGGCATTGGCATCTCAAGGTTACCTGATCTAAGTCTTTGCAATTAATCAAAGGGGCCAAGGGTTTGTGGTCTGTAGACAGAAGAAATCTAATCCACATAGAAATGTGAAAACATTTCACAAGCTCCTACACAGGCCAAGCACTCTTTCTCAATCATTGCATACAGTGTCTGTGCTCTGCAGCAGTTGAAGTCCTGGAACAGAAGGCACCTCACTTTAAAATGGAACCATTTTGCTGCAGCAATACACCACCATAACCGCTGGTGTCTATAAGCAAAACTGTTGACTTAGAAATATCAAAGAACACCAGTACTGGAGCATTGGAAACTAGTCTCTTGACTCCTGCAAAAGCTTTACTAGTCTGACCCCTACAAGCAAGCTACTTTTAAGCTCAGCAGATCATTCAGTGGCCACGCAACAATTGATAGGCTCTGTAAGTATCCTTCCAGATAGTTTACCATGTCCATGATTCACCTCAGTTCCGTTACATTACTAGATGGCTGTAGCTCCAGAATAGCCTTTGCTTTATCTGGATCTGGGTGTAATTCCTTTTCACTAGTCTAATGGACTACAAAGTTGAGGGTAGGGTGGCATAGTTTCATTTTTCTTTTGTTAAGTTTCAAACCAGAAGCACTGATGGTTTTAAAAACTTTCTCCAGGCACTCATTATTTTTTCTCTCTCTCTCTGAACATCCATGGGCTAAGATGTCATTCATATAACTATAACACTTTCCAGACCTTGAACTAATTGTGCCATTTTACTTTAAAAGATTTCAGGTGCACTGGTTATCCCAAATGGTAGGCATCTGAAACAATATTGTGCAGTTGGCATTATGAATGTCGTCAATCTGCTGTTCTGGTTATCAAATGGAATTTGCCAAAATCCACCAGCAATATCAAGACTTGAGAAAGTTTTGCTAAAGTCAGCTTTAGGATGATACCTTCTAAGGTCAGCAGAATATATATCTCCTAAGGATTACAGAATTTAGGTGTTTAAGGTCAATGCAAATCTGTATTTTGCCATTGTTCTTTACCACGGGAACAATGGGTGCACATTATTTGTTTAACCAGGAAAGGCACACTAAGCCAGAGCTTGTTTCAGGTGCGACCTGGGAGCACAAGGAAGTTAAGTGACTTGCTCAGGGTCACACAGTATTCAAGTGGAAGCTGTGGGTTCAAACCCAGGTACTCGGTTCATTTATTCTTACAATAACACCATTGCTTCTATCCTGTCTAGCTCAGCTTTTAATTTGGGCAGCAGTGGGGCAGATATTCTCCAAGCTGCATTTAGGCTATATGGCTGTACATCATGTTTTAGTACAATTTCAGCAGGCTCTACCTTAAGCAGATCTATCTCCCCATACTCATCAGGGTACTGTAGATCTCTCCCACATACCTGACAAGTCCCATTGACTTTGCTGCACTGCAGCTAAGCAGGTTGCCAATCTTATTGCTCACCCAAGAAATGCAGAAATCATATGACTTGCCTTTCAATTCTGTTTGTGCACAAATTGTCCTTTGCACTGAGGTCTACCCACAGGGGATTCAAGAATAGCATTAGTGGACTGCAGCTGTGGATGTTGTGCCATAGTATTGCACATCAACTCTGATATTACTAATGTATCAGTCCCAGAGTCAATCTTATAATTAATGTTTATGTTACATATTTTTGATTTCACCTTTGAATTCGGCTGGTTCTGAATAATTTTCTCCCGCCAGTGACCCCCAAAGAGAAAAGTATTTTTCTTTGCTGTTACTTCCTCCACAATTTTAGTGTGACACATCACCGCATTATGGCCCTCTTTTAAAATTTTCTGCAGGTTGCTGTTTTTGCTGTCCAGTATTCAATATTTGACTGCTCATGGTTGTATCTAGTGCATCTCGGCCTTTGCCAGATTCTGGATTTCTGCTGTACTACATTATAGCTAGTCTGCCCTTGTCCTCTGCTGTACGATTTATCTCCGTGTCACAAGCAATCGCTTCTCAGCATATTCAGCATGCTGGATTCTAACCAACTCATGATGTCAAGCCATTTCTACTGCATTGTTTAAAGTTAATTCTTTTTTCTTTTGCAGTTTCACAGATAGGCTCTTGTCTCCAATTCCTACAACAATTCCATCTCTGCTATGCTCGCTTTTGCTGTCTCCCAACTTAGAAACAAGGAAGTTGATGGCAGATAAGGACCGCAAGGCCCATCCACTCTGCCCATTTCTTTTTCTACCTTATGAATGTGCCATCGGTCTTTGCTCTGTCAATGGTCTATCTATTCATACTCGTCTGTATTGCTCCCTTATGCCTATCCCATCCCTGTTTGAAGCCTTGCACTGTAGTCATATCCACCACTTCCTGAGGTAGGCCGTTCCGTGCATCCACCACCCTTTCTGTGAAAAAGAACTTCCTCACATTACCCCTTAATCGGCCTCCCTCTAATCTCATTGTCCTGCTATTTTCTTATATTGAAACATGTTAGACTCTTTCACCTTGTTAATGCCCTTAAGGTGTTTGAATGTTTCGATCATATTACCTATCTCCCTCCTTTGCTGTAGGGTATACATATTGAGCTCCGTTAATCTGTCCTCATACGTTTTCTGATGCAGTCCCTGCACCATTTTGAAAGTAAGAAAAGGAATAGTGCTGCGACTGGCTATCTCCGCATATCTGACTGGTGCAGTTCAAAAAGGGCGACCTGCCATTCACATAGAGCTAGTTTCACAATGAAATAACTGCACTCGGACCGTATAAATAACTAGATTTTATACAGAGGTTATGCAGAAAAACTCTTACAGGAAACCAGAGAAAGGGTAATTAGGATTCCTAGAGAAACACTTCTAAATAAAAAAGAGAATGACACACCTGAATACATTCCTTACGCTTTTGTGACAGAGTGTAATCACCTAGCTGGACTCATTGGCAACATAATTAATCAAAATTGGCAAATCTTACAAAGTGATCCAGAAATTAATTCTGTGGTGGGTGTTAAACCTAGGGTCACTTTCACTAGAGCCAGGAATATAAAAGATAGACTGGTCCACAGCAGGGTGGAAAAAACTCAACCAAAAGAAAAAGGTACTTAGTTGCCAGTGCAGACAGTAGGCTTTTACAAATGCATGAGGTGCAATATATGTAGATGTAACCCCTAGATGGCGCTAGCCCAGGGTCTACTACCCCTGCCTGATTTGCCACTAACAGGTTAAGGGGCCTGGATCCAATGGCGGGTGCCTCCACCCAGAGGTCAGGGTTTGCAATAGTTAAACTTACTTGGTCACAGCCCTCTGGGACACTGCAACCCCCCTTTCTTCCCACTAGTGGCCCACACAGTATATCAGAATTACCTTCACAGTATACACTTATCCCCAGGACTGGTTCAGGCACTGGGACCCCTGTAAAATAAGATACAGTGCAACAATCACAGTACAATACTTTAACATAGACAAATACCTCAGGCAGTATAACTTTGCTGAAACAAGCAGCTCTGATTTATTTAGGGGATATAACAAGGACAGGGGAAATCAGGTTAATTAGCTTATCACTTTACTCATCTACTTATGGCTCTGTGCACAGGCCTATCCCTACCAGTTACTGTCCCTGGGTACCCAAGCCTAGTGGCTAGTCCAAACTGTGGCAGCTGGTAGGGCCCTTTCACACAGAGAAAAAGAAAATTAAACAGTCAGCAGTACAGTAATTCCATTTGGATTCAATGTGGCAATTCAACAGGAGCGACTCTGAATTAGTACTACGACCTCCAAACAAGATAGGGTCCTTCAACGCCAGCAGGGCTACTCTTGAGCTCCACGAGACCTCACACATTTATATGGCAAACTGCAACAGGCAAAGTCCTTTAATGGCAGCAGGATTCACTTGATGCACAAGCCTTCTCACACATTTATATGGTAAAAAGAAAGTACTATACCAGGCAGGCTGCTTCTCTATCCCGATCGCAATTACTGCACAATACCCGGGAGAACACACAGCAGATTCAGTTCCTGACAGACCGAGTGCAAATCAGCAATTTCTCCAGTCTTCTACAGGGTGAGCCTGGTTTCTACTCTTCAGATATCCTTTGACTCTCTTCACAGGACGGATTCAGTCCTAACAAGCAGTTACACAAGCTGCAGACCGGAACTCTGGGCCTACACACGCTTCCCACTAAACTGCACAATCGAAAAAGCACAGGGCTCCTCCCTTCACTGCCAGAGCTCAACTGAAACTCCAGCAGACAAACCGCACTTCCTTTGAGTTCCTCCCAGTTCTTGGCTGGATTGGCTGTCACCACAATAGACTGCCCCTGTTGGTCCAAAAAGGCGCCGAAGTCCAAACTACATCTCCCAGAGTCACTGCCCATACAATCCTCTTGTGGCTGGCTCAGATTACGAGTCCAAGTTCTGATTCGTCCAAGGCACCATTTTAGAGCTACCTTAACCCACACTGATTGGTCCAGTTCAGCAGTTCAAAACTAGAATGGGGAACTAGGCAAACACAGTTCTGACTGCAAAGAAAGCAGGTTAGACAAACTGTATTTTCATTATTACTCTAAATGATTTCTGGCAAACAGTTATATCTTTCAGATAGTTCCCTTGCACTCTTAGTGACTGCAAAATGGAGAGATTGGCAGCAGCTCGAGTGGTACTCAAGCAGAGAAGCACACAGTCCCCCATATAACTAATTATGTCTGCAAGCAGACAGCTCTTAAAGAGACAGTACCAGAGGCTCTAAAACACTCACAGATAAATGGCTTAAACGCCAAACACCATTCAGGCTTGGAGCATTCAAGCAAGCTCCTGAAGTCTTTGGAACCCCATTTGCAGGGGTTACATAAACATGCTACTAACAGTAAGTGTTTTTAATCACCCGCATCAGGAAATATGGTAGTGAATATAAGAGAACTTATAACATGCGACACAATGTATGTAGTCTATGTGCTCTGGTGTGATTGTAATATGGTCTGTGTAGGAAAACTGTTCAACCACTCAAGCAAAGAATACAGGAACATGTTCACTCTATTTTACATGCTAGGAGAGATGCACCAGTAGGGACACACTTTGCTGAAATACATGATTCTGATCCAAGATGTTTGCAATTTGTGGGATTGGAAATGGTACCCCCACCCAGAAATGGTGGTGATAGATCAAACTTGCTGCTCCAACGAGAGAGCTATTGGATTTACAGGTTGGACAGTGTCAAACCTGTAGGTTTAAATGAAAAATGGGATTTGAAACCATTTTTGATTAAAAAGTAACTTGGTTTGTGATTGACATACTGAACTAGCTGTGAAATAGAAACATAGAAACATAGAATTTGACGGCAGATAAGGACCGCTTGGCCCACCCAGTCTGCCCATTTCCCTACCTAATGGATAAGCTGCAGATCCTAGTTAACCAGCAGCCTACTTCTTTCTACCCCAACCCCCTAGAATTGCCTTACGGCTGTCCCATGCATGCTTGAATTCAACCACTGTTTTTGACTCCACAACCTCCTCCGGAAGGCCGTTCCATGCATCCACAACCCTCTCTGTGAAAAATACTTTTTACATTACCTCTGAGCCACCCCCATCTTCAAATTGTGCCCACTTGTTCTTGCACACCTCTTTTGAAAGGTGCTACCCTCTTGGACTTTGCTGATTCCTTGAGGTACTTGAAAGTTTCTATCATGTCCCCCCTTTACCCTTTCCTCCTTTCCTCGTGGCTATACATATTAAGCTCCTTTAGTCTCTCTTCATATGTTTTCTGGTGCAGACCCTGCACCATTTTAGTTGCCCTCCTCTGGACAGCTTCCATCTTGTCTATCTCCTTGTGGAGATTGGGTCTCCAGAACTGCACACAGTACTCCAGATGGGGTCTCACCAGCTGTCTGTACAGAGGGATAACAACTTCTTGTTTTCTACTAGTGATGCCTCTCCCTATGCATCCCAGTACCCCCCCCAGCCCTCCTTACTGCCCTCTCACATTGCTTACCCACCTTTAAGTCATCTGATATGACTACCCCAGGTCCCTTTCCATTTTTGTTGTTGTCAGTATCTCACCCCCCATTGTGTACTCTTCCCCTGAGTTTTTGTTTCCCAGGTGCATTACCTTGCACTTCTTAGCATTAAATCTAAGCTGCCATACATTTGACCATTCCTCTAACCTTGCCAAGTCCCTTCTCATCCTTTCCACCCCACCTTGTGCATCAACTCTGTTGGAGATCTTTGTGTCATCTGCAAAGAGACATACTTTTCCTTCCAGTCCCTCTGCAATGTTGCTTATAAAGACATTGAAGAGGACCAGTCCTAATACTGAACACTGCGGCACCCCACCAGTAACCCCTCTTTCTTCAGCGTGGACTCCATTTACTATTACCCTCTGTGTCCTATTCTCCAGCCAATATTCTTTACCCAGGTTACCACACTGGGACCCATTCCCAGGCTGGCTAATTTGTTTATTAATCTTTTGTGAAGGACTGTTTCAAATGCCTTGCTAAAGTCTAGGTAGGGCATGTCCACAGCCCCTCCCTGATCTACTACTTTGGTCACCCAGTCAAAGAAATCTATTAGATTCATCTGGCATGACCTTCCAGCTGTGAATCCATGCTGCCTTGGGTCCTGTGCCCCTCTGGCCTCTAGGTACTCGACAATTCTTTTCCTTCAGAAGTGATTCCATCATTTTCCCTATCACTGAGGTTAAACTAACAGGTCTGTAGTTTCCTGCCTTTGCCCTAATCCCACTTTTGTGAAGGGGAATCACATCTGCCCTCCTCCAGTCTTCAGGTACCACCTCATCCTCCCATGATTTGTTAAAGAGAGTAGTCAGTGGTGTCACTAGTTCTACCCTTAGTTCTTTTAGAATTCTGGGATGAATCCCATCACGCCCATTGCTTTGTCCACCTTCAGTTTTAAGAGTTCTTTCAGAACCCTTTTTCTGTAAATGGGCTGGTATCAACTTTATATCCAGAGTGTTTCTATTGTTTGTTTTAGGTACCTCCCTCTTCATTTGTAAATACTGAGCAAATATTTGTTCAGTATCTCTGCCTTTTCACCATCACCTCTGCCCACCCCTCCCCTTTATTAAGCCTCACTATCCTCCCTTAGTCTTCCTTCACTCCTGATGTACCTAAAACAAACATTTGTCAATGGCGAACGTTCACTTGCAGGTATTTGCAGTGGTGTTTGGCACATATGGTGCTTTACCCTAATGCCCTGTGCGATTGCTGGTATTAATAACAAATTTTCAGCATGACCTTTTGTTACCCCAATTCAGCGCTATATAGGCGGAAACACATTTTGGCAGGATGTGAAAATGACAGCTGTACTGCTCATAAGGAAGTGTGGTAAAATGGCAATGTTGAAAATCTGGAGTGGAAATATTGAAAATTAGAAACTCACGAGCGCAGTATGGAACTGTGCAATGCACGCCTAAAACAGTCATTGTTAGGAATTTTTTCACCAAATTGTCAACACTGGCATTTTAAAACCTCTGCTAATGAACAGTGTCACTGTGATTGTCTTACTGTGTGCCATACATTGATTTTGCACACCGACTGCGCCACTGTGCACTACATGGGTGGAAACACGTTTTGGGCAGGATGTGAAAAATGACAGCTGTACTGCTCATAAGGAGGTGTGGTAAAATGGCAATGTTGAAAATCTGGAGTGAAAATATTGAAAATTATAAACTTACGAGCTGCGCATAGGAACTGCACAATGCACGCACATAAACGGTTATTTTAGGAATTTTTTCACCAAATTTTCAACATAGCCATTTTAAGATCTCTGCTCGTGAACAGTGACACTGTGATTTTCTTAATGTGTCCCATACACTGAGTTCACACAGCTACTGTGCCATTGTGTGCTACATGGGCGGAAACACGTTTTGGGCAAGATGTAAAATGACAGCTGCACTGCTCATAAGAAGGTGTGGTAAAATGGCAATGTTGAAAATGTGGAGGAAAATATTGAAAATTAGTGAACTTCTACGAGCGTGTATAAGAACTGGCGCAGAATGAATACTGTGAAACAGTCATTTTTAGGAATTTTATCACCAAATTCTTCAAAACAACCATTTTAAGACTTCTGCTCATGAACAGTGTCACTGTGATTTTCTTAATGTGTCCCATACATTGAGTTCAAGACACCGACTGCGCCATTGTGCGCTATATGGGCGAAACACATTTGGGCAGGATGTGAAAAATGACAGCTGTACTGCTCATGAGGAGGTGTGGTAAATGGCAATGTTGAAAATCTAGAGTGAAAATATTGAAAATTCGTGAACTTATGAGCCTGTGTAGAACCGCGCAACGACACCAGAAACAGTCATTTCTTGATTTTATCACATTATGGGAATTTCTGACGATAAGCACTGTCATGGCGCTATTTGCTAAAGGGTGATTTTCACAGTGATCATAATCACCCTTCGGCCCGAACAACACCATGACAGTGACATCATTCATGAGAAGGGGTCCCAAAAACCCCATGTTGAAAATTTGGCGCAAAAATTCCAGAAAATGCCTGAGATATGCAATAAAGTTGAAAACCCCCTATCTAGCCCATTATACAGCTTACCGGCATTTCCTCAGTTCGCGGTTGGCTTTGAAGAGAGCAGACGTGTTCCCGGTCCACCGAAGATCATTGTGCCAAGCTCCGGAGGTAAGTATGGGGTGAGGGAGAGGTGTGGGAGGCTGGGTGCGCAGTGGGTGGGTGCAGGTTGTGGGAGGGGGGCTGGAGATGCGCGGGACCGTTCGATTTACAGGTACAAAAAAAAAAGACAATGGACGTTTGCCACGCTGGGGTAGGCTCAGCGCAGAAGATGGCTGGGGGCCGAGGAGCCGACGGGGAATTGGGCACTCTGCCGGCAAACCACGCTGACGCTTGCCACGCTGGGGTGGGCCCCAGCATGGCAGAAGGATGGCTTAGGGGGCCGTGGAGCCGACGGGATTGGGCACCCCGTCAGCAACATCGTTGCCACGCTGGGGTGGGCTCTCAGCGTGGCACCAAAGCTTTGGGGGCGGCGGACGCTGGGGAGCTGCGGACGCTTGAGGGAGGGTGGCTTTGACGTAAAGCAGGCGAGCTGTGTTTTCTTTTGATCAAGACCACCGCTGTCACACACAGCCCCCGCACCCATTGGTGCAGGACTGCCATGCCTGCTCAACGGAGCACTGATTGCAAGGAGAGGTACACCTCAAAGTGTGCTACTCCCAAAACGCCTTGCACATGCGCCAGTGCTTAACGTAAAAGGTTTTATCCCCTCTTAACTGAGTTGGCTATCTTTTCCTCAGTTCGGCCTTTGCTGTTTTGACTGCCTTCCCAGCTTCCTTTGCTTTAACTGATACAATTCTCTGTCCTGCTCCTTCTGTGATTCCTTGTACTTTCTGAATGCTTTTTTCTCTTGAACCTTCACTGCCACCTCCTTTGAGAACCATAGTGGTTTCTTACGCTGCTTTGTTCTGTTTATTTGCTTCACACAAAGGCTTGTTACCGCAGATGGCAGTTTTATTATTCCCATTGTTCTTCCACCCTCCTTCCTGCCAATTTGCTAGTGCATTCCTTAGGCACTCACCCATTTTGGCAAAGTCAGCCCTCCTGAAGTCCAGTACTTTTGCCTTTGTATGGCTTGACTCATTGCTGTGTTTATTGGGAACCATACTGTTCGATGGTCGCTATTTCCCAGATGGCTACCCACTTCTACATCTGTGATCCTCTCCATCTCCATTTGAGAGAACCAGGTCTCAGACTGCTCCTCCTCGAGTGGGTTCCAATACTAGTTGTCTAAGGCATGCCTCCTGTAGGGCATCTAGAATAATCCCACTCTTAGAAGTGGCTGCTGCAACTGCACTCAGTTAACATCTGGCATATTCAGATCACCCATCAGCAATATCTCCCTTTTCTGCCATTCTAAGTATACTTTCATGTGCTATGAATTTAAGTTTTCTCTGTTCTCTGTTCTTTTAGGTGTTCATCGCTTTTGTGCACAAACCCCTGATTTTACCAGATTGTTTTGGTCTCAATTGCAAGGAGGTCCCAGAACTTGAAAATCTCTCGAAATAAGAGTGTTGCCTTGAAAATGTGCAAGAGTTGCCTTGGCATACAATGTGGTTTGGACACATTTTTCTTTTCTCGTGCTCTATCTCTGATGGTTGTACTGAATGAAATATAATATCATGTTATAATAAGAGTATAGAGCATCCACTAGCATGCAATTATTTGATTTTGCAAACAGTGTTATTTTGAATTGTGTATTAACAGACTGAAAATGGTCTGTAGTGTGTATTACTAATATTAATGGAATTACTTTATAACTTATAAACTAAAAAGAGCTTTGTCTGCTTGAGATTTAAAAGATGACTTTTGGTGCCATCTAGTGGTGCAAGATTGAAATTGAGTTTATTTTTAGTTTTAATTGAACACATATTTCTTAAGTTGTTTAAGTGATTTCACTTGTCGAATATATGTGTATATAAACCATGTCATCATTATGAGCTCCACCCCCTGAGGAAGATTCTTTTTGAATTGAAGTGCTGGGGAGCTTACATTTGCCTTTCCTGTGACTGCTTGCCAAGTTGTGGAAATAAAATCCATTAAATGAATTTCTTTGGTTAAGATCTATTTATTTATATGGTCCAAGTGCAGTTATTTCATTGTGAAACCTGCACCATTTTGGTGTCCTTCTCTGAACTGTCTCAATTTGGTTAATGTCCTTGTGAAGGTGTGGCCTCCAGTACTGCACGCAGTAGTCTAGATGGGGCCTAAACTAGTGTATTGTAAAGAGGGATTATTACCTCCTCTTATGACTTGTGATACCCCTATAATACACCCCAACATCCCCTAACCTTACCTACTGCTTTAGTGGTCTGCTTGATGATTTCAGGTCATCTATAATCATGATGCCCAAGTCTCTTTCTTCCTTGTGACTGCCAGCAACTCCCTCCTAGCCTCACAGATGGCTTCAGGGTTTCTATTCCCTATGTGCATGATCTTGCACTTCTTTGCATTAAACCCCAATTGTCACTCTTCTGACCATTTTGCCAGTTTATCCAGATATCTTCTCATTCTGCCCACCCCATCTAGACCATCTACTCTGTTGCAGATCTTGGTGTCATCTGAAAACAGACAAATCTTACCCTCCAGTCCATCTGTAATGTAACTGATGAAGATATTGAAGAGGACTGGCCCCAGGACAGATCCCTGAGGTACCCCACTTGTGACTTGAATCTCTTCTGACTGTATACCATTTACCACCACTCTCTGTTTTCTGCCCATTAACCAGTTTGCCACCCAGTTGACCAACTTCTGACCTACCCCGAGCCTACCCAGCTTATTAATCAATCTTCTATGTGGAACAGTATTGAAAGCTTTGCTGAAGTCACGGTAGGCAACATCAACTGCACCCCCTTGGTCCACCACTCTGGTTACCCAATCAAAGAAATCTATGAGATTAGTTTGACAGGACCTTCCTGTTATAAACCCATGCTGTCTTGGATTCTATGCTACTACAGATTCCAGTTGTTGCACTATCCTTTCCCTAAGGAGTGCCTCTATAATATTGCCCACTACTGAGGTAAGACTGACTGGTATATAGTTCCCTGCCTTCTCCTGCTACCACTCTTGTGGAGTGGGATCACATGAGCCCTTCTCCAGTCTTCTGAGACCTCTCCTGTGTTCAGAGATTCACTAAACAATTCTGATAATGGCTCCGCTAGTTCTACCCTTAGCTCTTTTAGTACCCTGGGATGTATGCCATCAGGTCCCATTGCCTTGTCCACCCTGAGCTTATCGAGCTCTTGTAGAACCCTTTCTTTTGTGAAGGGACTAGTGCACACCTCCCTCCCCCCACATCCATGGTGCTGAGCTGTGGGCCCTGCCCTACCTTCTCTTCAGTTATAAATACTGAGCAGAAGTATATATTTAGAATAGATGCTTTTACATGGTCCTCCTCCTCACATGCCCCCTTATCCCCTTTGATCTTAGCAACCCCCCCTCTGGACTTTTTTCTTTCACTAATGTATCTATAGAAAGTCTTGTCACCTTCTTTTACTGTTCGTGCTAGTGCTTCCCCAGTTTGGGCCTTTGCCTGCCTTACTGCCTTCCCTACTTCCTTTAAAGAAGTTTGGTATGCCTCCTATCTTCATCCCGCTATGCTCCTTATATTTCCTGAAGGCCAGCCTTTGGCTCTGACCTTTTCTGCTACTGGTTTTGAGAACAAAAGTGGTTTCCTTCTTCTTTGCATTTCCTTTCTCTCTAACACAATGGGATGTTGCTTCAAGTATTGCATCCTTAATGCTTGCCCACTTTGCCTGAACCTCTCACCTGTATTTCTTTTTCCAGGGCTAGCTTCACTCTGTTGGCCATCTTATCAACGCCAGCTCCTCTGAAGTCCCATATTTTTGCCTTGGAATGGGATGATTTTGTTCTAGTGGCCAAATTGAACCATACCATGTGATGGTCACTGGCCCCCAGGTGACCTTCTACCTGGAGATATGTGATCCTTTCCCTGTTAGTACTAGATCTGGGATAACCCTGTCTCTTGTGGGTTGTTGTATCAGTTGTTTGAGGCATTTCCCCTGCAGGGAATCCACTGTGTGTCTAGTTCTGGCAGATGTTCCTGCTGGTATTGACCAATCTGTATCTGGCATGTTGAAGTCTCCCATTATCTGAACCTCCCCTTTAGCTGTCATGTTTTGTATATCTTCTAACATTAATGTGTCTATGTCCTCCCCCTGGGTCTGGAGGCCTGTAGACAACCCCAGTTTGTATGGCTGCCCCATTTCCTGTTTCCAGGGTGACCCACAGTTCTTCTGGCTCCTTATGTGTATTCTGAATTTCTGTAGCTTTGTCATTTTCATTGACATTAAGGGCCACTCCAGTCCCCCCCCTTTTTGCATTTTGGTCTCTTCTGAACAGTACATAGCCAGGTACTGAAGTCTCCCAAGTGTGGTTACTGGTAAACCATGCCTCGCTAATGGCTACTATGTCCAGTTTAGCTTGTCATTATTGCCTGCAGGTCTGGTATCTTGTTTCCAGACTCAGAGCATTTGTGTACATGATTTTCCATTGGCCAGATTTCAGTGTGTTAGTTGTTAGGTGAGGTCTGGCATTTCCTGTGAATCGTAGGGAGCCAGACCTTTTCTTTATCTGGTGATACAAATGAACCACAAACATGCTGAACTCCTGTTTGACCACTAGCTGAGGGGTGAGGTGTTCTTCCTATTCGCATATTGGTGCTGCACCCTCCGCATTTGCTAGTTTAAATATTCTGCAAAGACGTCAAACTTCTGCCCCAATGCACTGACTCCCTCCTTAGTCAGATGCAGTCCCTCAAATTTATAGAACTTTCGCTCCCAAAACTGTTGCCAGTTCCCTACAAATTTGTGTCCTTTTTCCTGGCACCAGCCCTTGAGCCACATGTTTAGCTCCCCTATCTCCCCTTCTCTGACCTTCCATCCATCTGCCCCCCCCAGACTGGCAGGATCTGAGGCTAATTTGTGGAATATCGGGAACTGTTTTACAATGGTTCAGTTCATTCCTCACTGGGAGATCACAAAGAGTTGTGTCGGGAGCCTTTTCCTCTGGCCCAACTTCTTTATTGTGTGGGGTTCCTCAGGGTTCTGTGCTGTCACCCATGTTATTCGCAGTGTATATGCTGCCCCTCAGAGACATTATTAGATGGTATGGGCTGAGGTTTCACTGCTATGCAGATGATACCCAGCTATACCTGTCTTTTGCACCCGATCAGGATGGAGCACTCGCGATGTTTAATAACTGTCTTGAGAAAGTCCAGGATTGAATGGATTCTAGTTGGTTAAAGTTGAACTCTGAGAAGAGACAGAGGTTTTGGTTGTGGACCGGGGGTCAGATAGAGGTTACATTGTGCACGCCTTCTAGGATATTTCTTGGTGGTGTGTCACTTCCGGCCCTCTGAACGGGTGCGCGTAGTCTTGGGATCGCCCCAGATAACAAGCTGACATTACAGTCTCAGGTGTCGCTGTTGTCAGGACTCCTTTACCATCTTAGGAATATCACCAGGGTTAGGTACCTTGTTCCGCCTGACTCTTTACCAACATTGGTCCGCGCCTTTGTGTCCTCCGCGTTTGGACTACTGCAACACCCTTTACTTTGGGCTTTCTGGGGTCCGAAATCCACCGCGCTTCAGCTGGTGCAGACGCTGCTGCCCGGGTTTTGACGGGGACAAGTAGGTCCTCCCATATTACCCCGGTGCGAACTGCACTGGCTGCCTATACGGTGGTGGATTACCTTTAAAGTCATTTTATTGACTTTTAAAGCCCTTCACGATCAGGGTCTGGCCTATTTGAAAGAACTTCTGGTTCCTTACTACCCTGGCCGATCGCTTCGCTCAGCAGACGAGGGGTTGCTACAGGTTCCAAGAGTGAGTTTGAAATCTTCTGGCAGTAGAGCTTTTTCATATGCTGCTCCCACTCTCTGGAATTCTCTACCATGCCGGTTACGGGAGTGCACCTCTGTGGAGGAATTCAAGAAAAATCTGAAAACTTATTTGTGGCAAATGGCATTTTTGGATGCTCGACCATTTTGGATGTTTAAGAAATTTTATTCTGTTGAATTTTATTCATATTTATTCATTGATTTTAATAATGGTTGGTAATATGATATGAATTTATTTATATATGTTGGCTTGTGTTGATGTTGTGGTTTAATATGTTCAGCGCTTGGTATGCTGAAAGGCTATATAAATAAACTTATTATTATTATTATTATTATTATCTCAGAAAAGGAGATTCCAGATGAAATGGATGATGATTTGTCACCCAGCCTGGTCAGGTGTTCCTTGGTCTCCACAACTGACCGGCTGCGAGAATCGTTAGTCCTATGTGTACCAGAGAGTCACTGTTTTCTCCTGCTTCCTGTACAATTTTAGCAATGCGGTCAGTGTCTCTCCACGCTGATGTACCTGGGAGACATCTGACCATTACCCCAGGCTGGATATAGGTATCAACTCCTCGAATCATGGAGTCTCCTATGATCAGAAGTTTTTTGGATTTCCTTTTTGCTTTTTTTGTTTTGGTCCCTGTTTTGGGCGAGTTTTGTTGTGCTAGCTCCTGTGCTGCAGTGTTCTGCTCTGCAGTGTCTTCTGCACCTTTGTCTGATTTTGGAGATAGAAGCAGATACCTGTTTGTAGTTTTTATGTGGTTTGTGGAGGTGATATGTTGAAGAGAAGTTCTCAGTTAATTCATAAAGGCTTCTCACAAAGGCTTCAACTGTCTCCCCTTCACTTTGGCATCATTGATTAAACAGTGCCATTTCATGTATGATATTTCTTTTGGGAACAAAACATTCATCTTACCTTTGAAGAACTACATTGTAGTCATCCTCATCTTCTTTTCTGGTGAAATGGAAACATTTGGAAATTTGTTTAGATTCCCTTCTCATTGCATAGATCAGTCAGTTGACTTGAGCATCTACTGTTTCTTTGTTGTTGAACTTTGTAGCAATCCTGAATTGTGAAAATCATTGTAGACAGTCTGGCCATTCTGCAGGATTTGTAACGATTGAAGGGTTCTGAGGTCAAATTTAGACAGTTCTAGCAGGAAGCTGCACTGCTGTTACCATGTAAGACAAATACACAGTTCATCAGTCTTACTCTGCAACAACAATCTTTCTAGAGACACTACCATCTGAAGATCAGCACAAGCAACCTGAATAACTGTTAACTACTGTACTACCACAGGGTGGCAGTGTAGCATATGCACTAGCTCACCATTACAGTTTTTATGTTTGCTTGCATGCATGTGCAAGAAACATAGTGCCATCATCCAAGTTTTCGGAGGTGTGTCACCCCTCTTCCATTCCAGTCAGTGTGTTGGCAGCGCTGCCCCTGTCCGCCTATCGCATGCTGGAGCTGTCTATGACAAGCTCCAAAATGCAGTGGCGTACAGTTGAAAAGGAGCTACGCTCATGAGCAGCGATAAGATATCACTTGCCTCATGTGCAGCCCGCAGCCCCCCACACACACACACACACACACACACACACACACACACACACACACACACACATGCACATCCCCGAGTACAGGGTGCCATGCTGGGAGCCCACCCCAGCGTGGCAACAAATAAGCATGGCCGACGGGGTTCCCAATCCCGCCGGCTCCATGCCCTCCTCAGCCATCCTTCTGCCACGCTGGGAGCCCACCCCAGTGTGGCAAACATCTCTGCTGCCTTTTTTTTTTTTTTAAATACTGTAAAGAAAAACGGTCCCACGAGTCTTCCTGCCCCTCCCCACAACCTGCACCCACCCACTGCTGCATCTCTGTCTCCCACACCCCTCACTCCCATACTACCTCCGGAGCTTACGCGACGTATCTTCGGTGGACCGGGAACACGTCTGCACTCTTCAAAGCCAACCGCGAACTGAGGAAATGCTGGTAAGCTGTATAATGGGATAAATACGTTTTTTTTCCAACTTTGTTGCATATCTCAGGCATTTTTTGGAATTTTTGCACCAAATTTTCAACATGGGGTTTTTGGGACCCCTTCTCATGAATGATGTCACTGTCATGGCGTTATTTGGGCCCGAAGGGTGATTTCGCAGTCACTGTGTGAAATCACCTTTCAGGCCCGATTAACGAAACTACATTGCCAGCGTTCATAAGGTGGGCTCTCAAGAAGCCTATTTTGAAAATTTGGTGGAAAAATTTCAAAAAATGACTGTTTCACGAGCGTGCGGTAAGCAGTGCAGTTCCTACGCATGCTCGTAAGTTCGCGAATTTCCAATATTTTCCCTCCAGATTTTCAACATTGCCATTTTACCACACCTTCTTATGAGTAGTACAGCTGTCATTTTTCACATCTCACCCAAAATGTGTTTCCACTCCATGTAGTACAATGGTGCAGTCGGTGGCGTAAATCAATGTACAGGACAAATTAAGAAAATCATAGTGACACTGTTCATGAGCAGAGGTCTTAAAATGGCTATGTTGAAAATTTGGTGAAAAAATTCCTAAAAATGACTGTTTTACGAGCGTGCATTACGCAGTTCCTACGCACGCTCGTAAGTTCGCGAATTTTCAATATTCACTCCAGATTTTCAACATTGCCATTTTATTACACTTCCTTATGAACAGTACAGCTGCCATTTTTCATATGTCACCCAAAATGTGTTTTCGCACATGTAGCGCACAAAGGTCTTGTTGGTGTGCGAAAGCAAAGTTTGGGACAGATTAAGAAAATCACAGTTACACTGTTCATGAGCAGAGGTCTTAAAATGGCTATGCTGAAAATTTGGTGACAGAAGTCCATAAAATGACTGTGTTACGAGTGAGCATTGTGCAGTTTCCACACACCCTCGTAAGTTCATGACTTTGTAATATTTTCAGTCCAGATTTTCACCAGTGGCATTTTTCCACACTTCCTTATGAACAGTACAGCTGTCATTTTTCACAACATGGCTGAAGTGTGTTTTCACACTTTCAGCAGAGATGCATGGTCGCTGTGGGAAATCATTGTTCGGGACAGATAAAGAAAATCACAGTGACACTGTTCATGATCGGAGGCACCAAAATGCCTGAGTTGACAATCTGCTGTAAAAAATCCCCAACCTAATTATATTACGGGTGTGCGTTGCACAGTTTCTATGTATGCTCGTGACTTCACCATTTTTTTAAATATTTTTACTGCAGATTTGCAAAATTGCTATTTTTTACACCTCCCCATGAACAGTACAGCTGTCATATTTTACATCCTGTTCCTAATGTTTTTGCACCTGTGGTGCTAAATGCCGTAGTCGCTGTGCATAAGCAACTTTCGGCTAACAAACTGATATTCCCCCTTTTCATGAGCTGGGGTCACAAAAAAAACATGTTGAAAATTTGGAGTGAAAATACCAACGAATGCCTGAGGTATTAGGTTTCCAACCATAACGCCTAACCCTGTAGAGAATGACAGGCATCAGGGTGTGACTTGGGATTCTTGCCTGTAATGCTCATACCATTCCACACCCTGCAGCCAGTGAGAGGCATCGAGAGGCCTTGGACCTTTGGCCCCAAAGTTCACCCCATTCTCCATATATCGCACCCATCTCACTGTATTTCCTAATGGAATGGGTGTGCATAGGGCCAAAGACCCCAAGGAACACTGTGATACTTGTCAGTGTCTGCAGGGTGGGATGTGGTGAAATGGCATGGCTGTTATGCCTGACGACCCAAAGGCACACCCCAATGCCTGTCACTCTCTGCAGGGTGTTGGGGTTGGCTTCAGTTCAATACTTCACTGCCATTCCTATCACGCAGCTCTGTAACTTCTGCACTACCACTGTCAATGCCAGCAAGCAAACATTCGGCATTGACAAATGCTTGTTTTGTCAGTTACACAAGTACAAGTCATACTATTTCCTGACTTGTACAAAGTACAGGCTAGCTTGTGAGTAACAGACTTGTCCTCAATGCAAATAAAACCCACGTTCTGCCTATTTAGTTCCCTGGCCAAAATTAAATCCTGCCCAGGACCCATTTATTACTTTCCATTATAAAGTGGGTAGGGAACATTCTATGTCCTGATTGGCTAGGATGAATGCATTATATATAGGATAAAGTATGGGGAGAAGTGTGTTACGAGAATTTAACACACACCCGAGTTGTTGGATGGCATATAAACCCCGAGGGTGAAGCCCGAGGGGTTTGTAGGTGCCATCCAACAACGAGGGGTGTCTTAAATTCAAGTTGACACACTTCTCCCCATATTTCATTTATATAATTGAAGGACTCCGTTTTTAAATAAACAGATGCTGAGCTTCCAACTGTCCTTGTCATAGTGAGCTGACGAGAAAAACACTATCCTCTGCATTACCTCAGTTTACCAGTGAGCCTAGAAGCACAAGAGTGTGTTTGGGATGGAGGTAATGCAGATAATAAAGTGTTTTTCTCATCAGTACTGTTTGCGAAACAGGGACAGTTGAAGCTCCCCGCCTGTTTATTTGCTTGTCTCGAGCGCGTTGGTATAGAAAGGGAGCGCGTGAATGCCGTAACACCTACTCAGGTGTTACGGTATTTAACACACAGTTTTGTCTATGGCAAAAAACGGAGACCGTTAATTATGGGAGCATAATGCACTGTAAAAAACAAGTCCTGCCAGCCAGGACACAAAATATTTAAAAAATTCAATGTTCCTGACTTTAGAATTTAAAAAAAAGAAACATATACCATGTTTGTTTCTAATAACCAACATGTGTTTTTTTCATTTGTGTAACGCTGCAGCCTTTACAGTCTTACATTCTGCAGAAATGAAATACTATACGTCACCTTGAAATATGATTTGACACTCAGCCTCAAATAATTAATAAACATTATGCTTTTTAAAACCAGCTGTCAAGATGGTGCCCGATTCGCTAGCTTCCACTCGTGTAATCTTCAAATACACTGCAACTGACATTTTCTTCCTCCCAACAGTAACTGAAGTCTCCTTATTTCCCAACAAAACCACTCTAGTCATTGTGGCTGCCACCTCACTGTTCATAGAAATGTTATACATTTATTTATTATGTTCTCGGATTACAAATACCTTTGAGCTAAGAGCTCATTTACAAAGGTTCCATGTCAGTGAGTTAAACAGACAGATAACATTAGTAAAAGGGGTATCAGAGTAACTGACGAAAAACAAACAGGATAACACATGGATACTGTTTATCCTAAAACAGGTAAAATAAACACATGAATACAGTTCATCATCAAGCATTTCATTGCAAACATTTAAAAATAAATTGACTATAATCTGCTCTGTACACTCTCCTCCCGACTCACCAGTAGAAATGTAGAACACCAGGAGTTTTGTGACGCTCACATCTACAGTTGGTAGTGTGCTCCCGGCTGCTGGCAAGAGCTTTAGGGCATCTCAGTGTAACCCCTAAGTGGCACTATCCTATGGGCTACTACCCCTGCCTGTCAGATTAGGAACAGGTTGAGGGGCCTGAGTTCTGTGAACGGGTGCCTCCACCCAGAGCAATGGTATTGGGGTAGCTTGACTGCTTTGGTATAGCCCTCCGGGATCCTATAACCACTCACCAACCCTTCTAGTGGCCTAAACAGTAATACCATAGAACATTTGCATACACTGGATAACAGTAAGAATATGCTCACACCCCTTGCACTTACCGCCAGGGCTAGATCTGCTGCAATTGCCCTGGAGACCACCTGGAAAATAAGATCAATAATACACAATGCAAAACCTTTCACTGTGACCCATAGAAACATGGAAATTGTCGGCAACAAGGACTGCTAGGCTCATCCAGTCTGCCTGTAGGCCCTATACATGTATGCATCCACCATCCCAAGTGGTCAATGGCTTTTCATCACTCCCTACTAAGACCTGAACTAAGAATATGCCTACTAGCCAGGTTAAACGTGAAACAAATGATCAGGTTTATTCAGGGGAAGTAAATAAGGGAGGGGCAGGAATTTAGTCAAATGACTGGCACTCTGATTTACTTTAGACTGATTCAGCATGCACTGTAAATCCTTGGTAATTAGTTTTGCAACCCTGGGTGCCCAGATCTTACATAGGCTAGCCCGGAGCGTTGCCTGGGGTGGCCGGCATTGCAGCTGTTGTTGGGGCCCTTTAGAAAGAAAGACAGTTAGCATGTGCACAACCCAAATATTTCTAATCCCGAGCCAAATGGCTCAGTCCGTCAGCAGTACCCAAAAACAAAGCAATCAGATGACACACAGTGATTTGTAGCTGTTGTTGCAGGGAGCTACCCTGATTTGTACTCACACAACCTGGACCAGGATGTAGGACAGGCGAGATGAAGACCACATGGCATTGATGCGATGTGCCAGGGGAAGCAGAGCCTACATGACTCACTTCCTTGTGGTTGCTACCTGATCGATGGTGTTGTGCAGGGGCCAATTCCCAAGCCAGTCTTTTGCCGAGATGACCTCTGAATGCGGAGGGCTTGGGCCAGATGGCAAGGCCCAAGCAGGAAAAACAATCCTGAGAAAAGTTTGTAATCTTTTGCTGGAAAGCCTCCAGCTGATATAACAGGATTCACCATGGGGAACCAAATCACGATCCACTAAACACATTCAGCACACTAAAATCAGCTATCTCTAAGCCACAATTTGATGTAGTCCATTTGCTAATTACAGCTTCACTGCACAGACCTTTCAACCCAAGGTTTTCTCTGTCATTCAGGCAGGCCAATTGCTTCTGGAGAAAGTCTCCGGTTCCTCTTTCAAACAGTAACAACACAAATTTCTTTCTTCACCTGCAGGTCCAAGCCAGCAATTGGAAAAGTTAGACTTCTGCAATAGGCAGCTTCCTCAGGCCAGAGAACGTGGCAGGCAGGCCAGCAGAGCCTTCCCACCGATTCCCCAGTGCTCCAGAGAAGCAGCTGCTCAACAGCTCAAGCTGTTCACTCTTTAACGTCCAACACTAACTGAGACTCTGCTTCAAGCAGTTCTGGGGATTTCCTGTGATCCAAAAAGGTTCTGTTGGCTGAGGGAACTGTCAGTCACAGTATGGGTCTCCCTCCAGGCCAGTTTAGCCCCAACAGTTAAGACTACAAAACTACAGAATTCCTTCCCAGAACACCCCTGGGGACAGTCTCCATTTTAGGTCCCCAGAGGTTTGATTGGTCCAGTAATGGCGGTCCAGAACCAAAATGGTGGTTTCTATTCAAATGCTCAAGCTGCAAATGAAGGCAGGTTAGACAAACTCCTTTTTCATTATTACTCTAAACAGTTAAACAGTAAATAACCACATTTCCTAACAGGGCTCCCTCTGTGCTAGCAGCAACTGCAGAATGGAGCAATATAACAGGTTGTCTGGCTGTCACAAGCTTTAATTACTCAGACCCAGCCCTGACTGATTTCCAAAACACAGGCTAGATGCTCTCTTAAAGAGACAGCACAGAGGCTTACTAAGGCACTCTCATGCAGGCAAATAGAACTACTGCAGACAGGACACCAGCCTGACAGTGGGTATTTTAGGAGCCCAGGAAGACATTTTAGTAAACCCCAATTTGTAGGAGGGTTACACCAGTCTTGCACAGTCTTCCATACCGGTCACCTTCCATTATTCTCCCAGCCCTGTTGGTTGGCATTTAACATTCAGTCTAGGTATGTGAGGTAAACTTCTGCTGCCCACTCGGCTCCCTCGGCCACATGGCTGACTCTGCCCACCTGCACTCTGACTGCTGATACTTTCTTCAGTTGCACTACCACAGATGGTGCATTCTGCTGGCTAGCCCATCACAAAATCCCAGACTCTCCAGCTGCCGTCTTAATCACTCTTCAGCTAAACTCCTGACTTGAATAACTAACTCCTAACACATGAAATATAAAACAAACAGATTGTTTTAAATAAAGAGAAGGACTGCAATTCATGGGTCAGACAATATGGTGGGTGTATTTTTTCCATAGGGTTTAAATGGAGGCTCTGCCCTCTGGAAGCACTACGTTTCATCGACAGTAAATCTGCCGACATCTAGTACAGCAACAGTACAATGCTGACACTGCATCGTGCCATCAATATCTGGATGTTTTTTGCGGGAGGCTCAGCCGCCGCACTCCCCGGATTCAAATATAATCAACTCCTAGTCAGAGTTATTTTGGGAGGGGGCACAACACTGCAAGAAGCCGCATCGAGGAACCGAGACCATTACAGTGACTTTCACTGTAATGGTCCTTTTTCATCTTTCGGGATTTTGTTTCATGTACTGTGGGCCACTGGCCCTCCTGAACCCCTGTGACATTATAACAACACCAGGTCACCATATTTATGACCCAAGAACTGCTGTTGAGCCAAATAAAGGTATGCTTCCTTAGAAAACAAGCACAATTACAGAGAATTTGTATTTTGTGTCTGGTGGCAATCACTGGTCATAATCTTTACCTTTTTTCATTAATTTTATTTCTTTGTTAAAGTTCCTCATTTTTTCCAGTTTCCCACATACCCATTTTATAAGTGCAATGAGATACTCAGGATGTAGATTACGCTGTGATAACCGGTACCCATGGGTTGCTGGCACTCAGCTTATGGCCTCATGTCTATCTCTGCCCTAGGACTGCAGTTATCACAGCATAATGCACTCCCATCATGTCATATTGCTTACTTAATGGTCTCCACTGCACTCTGACTTTTCCTTCATATCCTATATGCTGGCGTGACAGCCAATGGTTAGCTTATTGGCATGGCATATCATGTCAAGCACATCCTGAAACTAGCTGACTGTCTTTCTTGCCAGAGAAGTTCTTTGTCCTAGCCTAAATTATGGGATAATCTCTTTCATCCACACCTCTGTGTCCCTATTGGCCAAGTGCAAACTTTATATAAACTTCGGTAGCTATCTCCTTCAAATAGTCACCAGTACGTATTCATGTGTTACAGACAAACTTATTAGACATGGCATCCCTTCTCCTCCTGCAGGCCTACTTAACATAGAAACATAGAAATTGTCTGTAGATAAGGACTGCTAGGCCTATTTAGTCTGCCTGTAAGCCCTACACTAGTTTGCGGCCTCTGACCCTACCTGGTCAATGGCTTTTCACCCCTCCTTCCCACCTCTAAGATTCACTTATGCCCATCCCAGGCATGTTTAAATCCCTCCACCATGCTTGTCCCACCACTTCCTGTGGCAGACTATTCCACGTGTCCGCCACCCTCTCCATGATGAAAAATGTCCTCACATTTCCCCTTATCCTGCCCCCTTCCAATTTCATATTATGCCCCCTTGTTTTTGTACTCCTCCTATAATGGAAGATGTCTCCCCCTGCACCTTGTTTATGCCCTTAAGATACTTGAATGTTTCCATCATGTCTCCCCAATCCAGCCTCTCCTCCAGCGAGCACATATTGAGGTCCTTTAATCTCTTCTCATATATTTTCTGGTGCAAGCCCTGTACCATCTTAATCACCCTTCTCTGGACTGCCTCCACTCTGTCAATGTCCTTACGAAGGTGCGGCCTCCAGAATTGCACACAGTACTTTGGGTGAGGCCTCACCAGTGTTTTATGCAATGGCATCCCTAACCCCACTTTCTACTAGTGATACCTCTGCCTCTGCACCCCAGCATGCCACTGGCCCTCCCTGCAGTGTTAGTACTCCAGATAGACACCTTTAGGTCATCTAAAATGATAACCCCAGGTCCCTTTCTTCCTTGGTGATCGTCAACAACCCCCCCATCCAGTAGCTCTCCCCAAGGTTCCTCCATCCAAGGTGCATTATTTTGCACTTCTTTGAGTTGAACCTTAGTTGCCACACCTCAGACCATTTTTCAAGCTTCCCTAGGTCCCTCCTCATTCTCTCCACCCCATGTGGAGTATCCACCCTATTGCAGATCTTTGTGTCATCTGCAAACAGGCAGCCCTTTCCATCTAGCCCAACTGCAATGTTACTAATGAAGACATTAAACAGGACTGGCCCAAAGACTGATCCCTGAGGCACCCCACTGGTCACCCCCTTCTCCCAGATTGGATCTCATTTACCAGCACCCTCTGCCTCCTGTCCAATAGTTATTTCCTAACTCAGTTTACCACCTTGTGCCCCATGCCCAGACTACCCATCTTGTTACTCTTTACTAACAAGTCCTTATGCCTGCTACACCTGCTGAAGAGATTCCCTGTGATTGTGACTAGAAGAGGCTACATAGTGTGAGAGACTGCTGCTAATTTCTGTTACAAAGCCTGTTTTTCTGACCGCAGAGCACATAGGAGGGCTCAGGGAGTGTCCTGTGAGGTCATTCTGGGAGGAGGGATTTGAGCCTTTGAAAAAGCCGCGCTGCTCGCAAACACGAGCGTTATGAGTGGTGCGAGGGCCACTCAGGGTAAGAAATTTAAATTAAATCTAAGCTGAATTTAAAAAGTAGAATCATGAGAATGTGTGTATATTTGTTTGTGGGTGGTTGGATAATGTGGGGAGTATGTGCAGTAAATATTAAAGAGCAAATAAAGGAATGTAACAGTGTTAGCAAAGGTTTGGGGTTTGTAACCTAGGGAGAGGATTTTATCCAGAAATAATTTTCATGTAAGGAGGAATCATTTTACTAATGAAAAACGTAGATTTATACAACAAGCAAGTGCAATACAACTTAAGAATAGAATAAATAATATAGGTATTAGAAGTTTATTTTGCACATTTTTATTGATGCAGAGTGGGGAGATTGAAGTTAATCCAGGTCCTAAGAATGTAGGAAGCATTACTCTATATCATGAAAATGCAAGAAGTATTGTATATAAAATGAATGACTTCAGAGCTTGGGTAGCAGATAAGGAATATGATTTAATTGCAATATCAGAAACATGGCTACATTTGGGAATTGGAAATGATGAAATTAATTTAAAGGGGTATAGATTAGAAAGAACAGATAGAAAAATGAGGGGTGGAGGGGTAATGTTATATTTAAAAGACAACCTCGGTCCTTATAAGGTGTCATTATCAGAACAGTATGAAGGAATAAATTGTTTAGTAATTGACTTGTTTAAAATTAAATTGACTGTGGGAGTGTTTTATGCTCCTCCTAAAACAAAGCTTAAATATTTTGACACCTTTGCAGATTTTCTTTTGGATAAAGTAAAAGGTAAAAGGATTGTCTTTATAGGTGATTTTAATGCAGATTGGAAACAGGCTAGAGGTATTAGGTTAAAAAAGAGTTTTGAATGTTTGGGGCTGAAACAATTAATTGACAAACCAACAAGAACCATGAATTTAAACAATCAGGGAACTATTTTGGATCTTTTGTTTGTTTCTCAGGAATTGGATATTGAGTATTGGGATGTATTGCCTATAAATCTTGGAGATCACAATCCTATAATATGTAAAATAGGGAATCAGGTTTTACCTGTTCCAAATGAGAATATAAATTGGAAGAGGGACTATAAAAGGTTTAATGAGACTCAATTTAAAGATACGCTAAGGAGTTTTAATTGGAATAGATTATTTTTGATTCCTTATGTTAATTTAGCCGTACAAGAATTTAATGAATCTTCATTGATAATGATAAATAAACATGCCCCAATGGTGCAAAAAAGAAGGAAAAATAGAGAAGATCCATGGATAACAGATAAAATAAAAAAGGAATTAAGGATAAGAAATAGAATATGGCAGAAAGCTAGGAAAACAAAGAATTTAGAAGATTGGGAACGTTTTAAAAGTTGGAGAAATAAATGTAAAAAGAATATTAGGACAGCAAAGAGTAAATACCACTTGAATAGATTAGAGAAAGTAAAATATTCAACAATGTTTTGGAAATTTATATCTGATTTAAAATATAGTGATAAAACTAATAAGGTGGAAAGTTTGTTACAGGAGGAATGTGTAATTGAAGATCCAGCTAAAATTGCTAGTATATTAAACTCCTATCTTAATCTACCTGATTTGGATATCTCGTTACTAAAAGAACAAACAGCTAATATATCTGTAATGGAATTGATTGCTGAACAAAAAATAAGTATGGGATGCAGCAAGTTAATAGGTTTAGTTTTAGACCTTTAAGTATAGACTGAAGTACGAAAACAGTTACAAAATTTAAAATGTAAGTAAGGCAGGTAGTTTAGATGGAATTGAAGCCAGATTCCTTAAGATTGGTGCAGAAGTATTGGCACCAATAGTAGCATATCTTTTAAATTGAGTCTAAGTAGTTCAATAGTCCCTGATGTGTGGAAAATGGGAACAGTAATCCCAATTTATAAGGGAGGGGATAGTATTGTGCCATCTAATTATAGACCAATTACGGTACTTCCAATATTATCAAAAATATTGGAACTTAGTGTTCATTCTCAAATTAGTCATTATATGGAATTGAATTACATTTTTTCAGACAAACAACATGGTTTAGAATGGGGAGGTCCACGGGCACCACCCTACTGGATTTCCATAATCAAGTAGTAACTTCACTTGATCTTGGAAAAGCCACTGGGGCGGTGTTCGTGGACCTCAGTAAAGCTTTTGATTTGGTTCAGCATAGAAAATTGTTGGAAAGACTTTGGTTGGTAGGAATAGAGGAAGGACCATTAACATGGATGGCATCATATTTGGCAAATCATAGACAGTGTGTCATCAATGGAGGCTCTGTGTCGAGCCTTGAGGAAATAAATTGTGGTGTTCCTCAGGGATCGATACTCGGCCCATTGATGTTCAATGTCTATGTAAATGAACTTGCACAAACAATAAAATATGGGGAGATTAGATTATATGCGGATGATACGGTTTTGTTGGTTTCAGCAGATAATATGGAAATTGTAGAACAACAGTTGCAGAGAGATTTAATTTTATTGGAAAACTGGATGGGTGACTCTGGTCTCTTACTTAATGCAAAGAAAACTCAGTGTATGAAGTTTAGTTTAAGGCACAAGTTGAAAATACAACCACAATTACATATCCACTTAACAGATGGTGTACAAATTGAGGAAGTAAATGGTTATAGGTATTTGGGTATGCATATAGATTCTGGTATGACATTTGAAAATCATGTTGATATGCAGATAAAAAAAGTTAATCAAAGACTGGGTGCCCTTAGAAGATTAACAAATGTATTGCCTAAGTTAGCTAGAGAGAAACTTGTTAAGCAAATGCTAATAACGGTACTTGAATATGGTGCGTTGATTTATATGAATGCCTCTCAGAAAGTGTGAAAAAAAGTTTATCAAACGGTCTATAGATTAGGTAAATTTATTGTTAAAGGTGGATATAAAATGCATCATTGTAAGTTATATGATAAATTAAATTGGTTGCATCCTGAGGCGCAAAGAAATTATGCATGGTTAATTATTATAGGATCATACATGCAAAAAGTATTCATCCTTTAGCTTAGTATGTTAAATTACAGTACTTGGATAGTCAAAGTTTTTGTACAAGAAATTCAGAAAATAGAATTCCAATACTCAAATATTGTAGTAACGTAGGGGAAATGAAATTACAAAATAGATTTGCTTCATCGTGGAATAAATTGCCAAAGTACTTGCAAAACATAGTTAGCTTGTCTAGTTTTAAAGGTAAATTATTTGAATATTTGCAGAGTGAATGTGTATGTTATGGATAATGTTATTTATTTTTGTTATGTTTGCAATGTATGTGTATTGAATGTTTATTTGTGAAACTATTTCACAGGACTTGATTGCAAACAGTGTTTTTGGCACTAATCAAATGTTCCTATATAAAAATAAAGTTTTAAACAAACAAACAAACAACTAACTTATCTCGTTATTTACATACTTAAATTGTCCTTCCTGTCTTACACCCTTAGGTCCAACTATAAGTCTTTCCAAGTTGTCCTCAAAACCTATACTAACATGGTGATCAGGCCTTCCCTGCTACTGCTCCTAGCCTATGGAACTCACTCCCACTACTTGTTTGTGGCTCCTCCTCACACTTTCAATTAAAAGAGCCTTTTTGAAAAACCTAAATGATAACTCTGCTTATAACTGCACTTGATTCACCTGGTCTCCACTGAATTTCCTTTCCCTTCTCTTTATCTCCCCCTCAAGGGTGAAGTTCTATACAGTACCATAACACAGCTCTGTCCCTCAAGGGCTCAGCTTCTACACTTTGCCCATCAAGATCTTGGCCTCCTATGCATTAGGCCTCCTCTCAGTTGGAGTTCAGGTGAGCACCTGTATGTGGTTGCTTCTCTCCTCCCCTCCTTCCCATCTTGGGGGTGAACATCATTCCCAGAGATCACCCCTTAGCTGAAGAGATTGGCTTACGGCACCCTCATGGCATTTTCTGTTATAAGGATAGAGTCAGAACTCTTCCACTTAAAATTCTTCCTCTAAATTGGGTTTCCAAATTACAGTAACCGAGCCATCACTAATACCACTGCTAGCCAGGAAAGATAATGACCTATACCTTGGATCCCAGAGGATTCCTCAAAAGGGTGTTATCCTCCCTCCATGCCAAAGGTCATAATAACAGTTTCGCTTCTGCAGGAGTTGGAGATGGTTCATGGTTCATCTTAGGTTCTCAGTATGGCTACGTCCCTCCTCTCTTTGGAAATAAAGTGCTTGTCTGTTTTTGTTGTGCTTTTGGCTATTCTTCCCTTAAGGTGCTCTTGTTCCCAAGGACCTTGACTCTGCAACCCTCTCAAAGGGCTGGAACCCTTTCTCAAGGATTCCTCAGTCCTTATGGTACCCCAGTAAGGTAGTAGTCCCCATAACAGGGATAGAGAGAAAGTAAACTTATGTATGCAATTGCACAAGTATCATGTACTACAACTCAGTCCTTATGTTCAGTCTATGCCATACTCATTAGCCCAATGACCCAGAGAATCATAAGGCTCTGCCTGTGGCTTGGAACGGCACAAGGTGGCACACACCACACTCTCTCTGAGTGGTATATGACTGTGCATGCTTGGACACTTGGGTCTCTTTCTTGTAACTTTCCTCCCTTCTCCCCTGTGGTACCTCTTTCTCCTTGGGATTGGTCTTCTTCCCTAAGGCGTCTTTTGTCTCAGTGACCTCATCCCTGCAACAGCTCAAGGGATTGGAACCCTTTCTCAAGGTTTCTCTGTCCTTATGGCACTGCAACATGGCAGCAGTCTCTATAACAGGAACAGAGAGTGTAAGCCAAAGAACACCGTGCACAAGCGTCACCGTTATTTTATTTTATTTATTTGTAATTTTTGACCAAGCAAGGCACACTAAGCTATTATAGCTGATTTCCAGGTGTGTCCAGAGGGATGGGTTACATTGATCTGTTTTTATTGATGGGGGAATGTTAGCCATGACATCATGACACCAGGGAGACTCCCTTGCTCTTCCTCGATAAGTGCCATAGGATCTTATACTCCCACATAGACTGTGACCAGAGATAGTCAGACAGAACCTTGGTTTAAGCTCATCCAAAGGACAGCACCTCATAAGTACAGCGTCACCCTCATACTGCAAAAATACAAGCAAGAGCACTCCAACAGAGAAAGGAATCCCAAATACCATGTCCCCAACAGAGGGATTCGCTGTCATCCTGAAGTGCTAGGGTTTTGAGCTGCATTCTTCATTAGCTATGATACCAAATAAAAAGAGTGTTTTACAAAACTTTTTTGCATTTTGGATTTCTTTCTTTTTGGCATACTCTTGCTTGTGTTTTTATAGATGCTGCAGTTTCAGTAAGCACCAGCTACGACTACTGTGCGTGTGTTTTTGCTGTGAGTTTTAACTCCTCCCCCCCTCCTTACTACACTACAGTGTCATTTATGGGTATTACCCGAAGTACCAGGTGTGGGGCTAGAACCCATAACTTCCTGACCTTCTGGTCCCAGAGGTGCACATGCTATCTACTGCCTCCTCTCAGTTGAACTCCACTGACACCGCAATGAACCACTGACCCTGCACATACTACAACTTAATCCTTATGTTCAGTCCTTACCATACTCAGGAGCTCAGTGATTTAGTGAATCCCCGGCTGAGACCTTTTGGGGCCTGCAAGGTCTGCAAACTGTGTGAGTATTAATCAAGGGCTTGGCTCTGTTTGTGAGGTAGTTAGAGCTGCTAAGGCCACAGGTTAACACTGAGTTTGCAAGATAGCTAGGGCTGCTAGGGCTACAGGTTGGCACTGAGTTTGTGAGGTAGCTAGGGCTGCTAGGGCCACAGGTTGGCACTGAGTTTGCAAGGTAGCTAGGGCTGTTAGGGCCACAAGTTGGCACTAAGTTTGTGAGGTAGCTTGGGCTGCTAGGGCCACAGGTTGGCACTGAGTTTGTAAGGTAGCTAGGGCAAATATAAACAGTAGACCAGTGGGTCTCATACAGCATTACAAATAGTGATCACTTTTAACTCAGACTCACTTACTGTGCATTATCCTAGTCCACTTCAAGTGCTGTCTGCACTGATTGATTCAGCACAATAGCAGGGAAAGGGGAGATGCTACTGATGGGGGACTTCAGTCTGTTGGATGTGTATTGGAGCCTCCCAGCTGCAGCTTCTGCTTGATCAGGGATATCCTGGACTCCCTGCAGGGGGTCTTTCTCAGTTAGCTAGTCAGAGAACCCACTCATGATGGGGCTGTACTGGGTCTGGTGCTCACTAACAGGGGCAATATCACAGAAGTCAAGGTGTGTGAGCAACCTAGGGACTAGTGGCCACTGTACTGTGTGGTTCAACATAACAATGGTGGTGGAACTCAGCCACACAAAGACCACGGTTCTGGACGTCAGGAGGACAGATTTAAAAAAATGGGTGACTGCCTGACAGATGACCTAGCAAGGGGGGATGACCTGAGTGGGGTAGAGGGACAGTGGCCTATGCTAATGGAAGGCATAGTGAAGGCTACAAACCTCTGTGCAAAGGAAGTGAGTAAAAACAAGAAGAAAAAAAGGCCACTATTGTTCTTGAAGGAAGTGGCTGAAAAGGTTAAGGCTAAAAGGGTAGCCTACAGGAGGTATAAAGACATGCAGAGGGATGAAAACAGGGAGGTGTATTAAGAGAAACAGAGGGAGGCAGAGAAAGGGGTAAGGAGTGCAAGCGCACAAACTGAACAAAAAATAACCCAAGGCATAACTAAAGAGAGCAATACATTTTTTAGGTATGTAAGTTAAAAGCGAAAGACTGGGAGTGAATTATGAGGATAAGAAGGGCATGTGGGGACTGTGTAGGGAAGGATCAGGAAAAAGCTGATATCCTGAACAAGTACTTTTGTGGACTGTGCAGAGAAGGATCAATAAAAAGTTGATATCCTGCACAAATACTTTTGTTTAGTCTTCACAATGGAAGGGGAAGGGGATGGGGTACATAAAAGCAATATCGACACTGGAGGAGGAGGTAGACACAAGTCCCTTTACACAGGAGAGAATCGTGAAGGGACTTGCAAATACAAAAGTGGACAAAGCTAAGGGGCCTGACAGTTTACACCCAAGGATATAGAGGGAGCTAAAGGAGGTACTGCCTGCAACTCTGACAGTCCTTTTAAACAACTCATTGGAAACAGGAGTGGTTCAAGAGGAATGGAGGAGGGCAGATGTGTACCCACTTCACAAAAGCAGTCAGCTTAACATCAGTGGTGGGAAAGCTAATGGAGTCACTGCTAAAAGAAAGGATTGTGGAATATCTTGAAGTCAGTGGGTTTACAAGACCTGAGGCAAATTGGATTCATAGGGAGGAGGTCATGTTAGACAAATCTGACATATTTCTTTGACTGGATGACCAGATAAACAGATCATGGTGGGGCAGGACATGGCCTACTTAGATGTCAGTATGAAGGGTAGTGGGTGAGACAGATGCACAGACTCAGGTAATAGGTGTAGAATGCACTTTATGTATTTATTTTCCAAAGTAAAATAAACATACAGAAAGGAAATAGGTGATTAGTCCTTCAGTTCTGCAAAATCATTGCACAGTTCCCTCAGTGCACAACTTTCAGTCTTCATTCCAGCCAAATAGATTCCTAGCACATGAAAACGTGCATGTACTATCAGATGCTTCTTCCACAACAGTCAGGTCTTCACTGACTGACTCATCTGATTATTCTGTTTTGCATCTCAGGAGGTAGGCTTTTAGCACAGTGGTTTAAGGCTGTGAGCTGCAAAGCTGCAAATCTGGTGACATCCAGCAGCCCAGACTTGGGTTTGAATCACACAGCTTCCACTTGCATACTGTGTGACCCTGAGCAAGTCACTTAACTTCCTGTGCTCCCAGGTCGCACCTGTGAAAAGCTTTCAGCTTAGTGTGCTACTCCTGTTAAAAAAAAAATATCCTGCTTCACCGATGATGTCAGCACCATGTGAGCTGTCTGACTCACAATTCTGTAAGTAAACACAGGTAGGCTGACTCATCTGGAATAAACACATTTCTCTAAGTAAACACATGCAGGCTGACTCATCCTAAATAAACACAGACAGGCTGACTCATCTAACCTTTACACACCTCTGCTTCACCTAGGAAAGAATGTTTTGTTTTTGTCTTCTTGCAAACCCAAACCAGTTTACAAAGAATAAAACACAGAGTGCAAGATTCTGTGTTTCAGTTCTTTCTCATTACTTACATTCCCTCTGTGTCTACCTGCAGTACAGCAAAAGAGAAGCAAGCAACTTATTGCCTCTTGTCTTACTTATATGTTCCTTATACAGTACTGGGGGGGGGACTACTAGACTGAAAGTGGCCAGATTTCAGCCTGTGGCTAGAACAATAAACTTACAAGAAGAGGACAGTGTAAAAGAAAATGCAGCTCAAATTCAGACAGGGGCTCTGGCTCTGTCACATACCCCCCTCTTTAAAAGGGAACCAGTCTTCACTATTTTTTCCTTTTTTTTTTTGCTCGGTAAGATTGGTTTCCAACCTTTTTACTTATTTCTATGAAAACCATACCTGACTCCCTCTATGTTTAAATTCCAGCTGCCATAGATTTTCAGATTTACTTTTAACTCACATCCCCTAAATCTTTCAGGAGTATTCACATATTTCAATAAGCATATAGACTTAACATTAGCAACATTTCTCCATTCCATTGTCATTACAGACAGGAATATTCTCAATTGTTTAGACATAGGCATACAATTTCCTAATTTTCATCTCATTAGTTTGCATCTTACCCAAGTCCGCTTCATCACAGGGAATCACCCCATGAAACAATGATTTAGTCCCTTCTGGTCTTAAGAAGACCTCTTCAGTGCTGCCTCCTGTAGAGCTTCCATGCTGCTTCTGGACGCCTGGAATCAAGTCCTGAAAAAGTATACATGGCAGGCTATGTTCCTCTTTTCCTCACCATTTATATCAGTTTAATGCACAGACACTTTAGTAGCTCATTGACCTCTTCTGGTGGCGCAGATTCGATGTCTTCTTCGGCATCTGGTATGCCGTCCTCAACTTCAGGTTTGGTTTTGCTCCTGGCCCCTAGGTTCAATCCTGGAAGAAGCTTTTCACCCATCTTCTCAGCCATCATTCTGGTCAAGATAGGTGACTTGTATTCCACAAGTTTACCTTCCTGCACCTGCCGTTCCTGTGACATCTGCCAGGACATCAGGGCGATATCCTAGTAACGTCTCTCTCCCAGCCTAGATGCGTCAGTATCCCACTTCTAATACCAGATGTGAAGGTTAGTGGGTGAGACATATGCACAGACTAGGTAAAAGGTATAGAATGCACTTTGCTGTATTTATTTTCCAAAATAAAATAGTAAACATACAGAAAGGAAATAGGTGATTAGTCCTTCAGTTCTGCAAAACAGTATATAATTCTCTCAGTGCATAACTTCTAGGCTTCATTCCAGCCAAATAGATTCCTAGCACATGAAAACTTGCATATACTATGAGAAACTGTGCACAGTACCCTCAGTGCACAACTTCCAGGCTTTGTTTCAGGAAAATAGAGTCCTAGCACATGTAAACTTGCATATACTATCAGATGCTTCCTCCACAACAGTCAGGTCTTTACTGACTGACTCATCTGACTATTCTGTTTTGCATCTCAGGAGGTAGGCTTTATCCTTGCCTACTGATGATGTCAGCACCATGTGAGCTGTCTAACTCACACTCTCTAAGTAAACACATGCAGTCTGACTCATCCTAAATAAACACAGACAGGCTGACTCATCTAACCTTTACACACCTCTGCTTCACCTAGGAAAGAATGTTTTGTTTTTGTCTTCTTGCAAACCCAAACCAGTTTACAAAGAATAAAACACAGAGTGCAAGATTCTGTGTTTCAGTTATTTTTCTTTACTTACATTCCCTCCGTGTCTGCCTGCAGTACAGCACAGGAGAAGGCAAGCAACTTACTGCCGCTTGTCTTACTTATATGGTCCTTATACAGTACTTGGGAGAAGGGGGGAGAGACTACAAGACTGAAAGTGGCCAGATTTCAACCTGTAGCTAGAACAATAAACTTACAAGAGCAGGACAGTGTAAAAGAAAATGCAGCAGACAAACCCAGACAGGGGCTCTGGCCCTGTCACAGTCAGTAAGGTTTTCAACACTGCTCCACATAGGAGGCTGATAAGAAAACTGGCCAACTTAGGTTGAGTCAAAGGTGGTATACTGGGTAACACAGATGACAGAAGGTGGTGGTAAACAGATTTCACACCATGGAGGGGACACTGGCAACTATAGGCCAGTCAGCCTAACATCAGTGGTAGGAAAGGGAATGGAGTCACTGCTAAAAGAAAGGATTGTGGAATATCTTGAATCCCATGGTTTGCAAGACCTGAGGCAAAACGGAGTCACAGGGAGGAGGTCATGTCAGACAAATCTGATAGATTTCTTTGACTGGGTGACAAGCGAAATAGATCAGGGTAAGGCAGTGGGCATGGCCTAATTACTTTTCAGTAGGATTTTCTACACCTTTCCACACAGGAGGCTGATAAGGAAACTGGGCAGTTTAAGGGTGGTTCCTAAGGTAGTAAACTGGGTAAGAGGTTGGTTAAGAGATAGGTAACAGAGGGTGGTGGTATACAGAGTTCACTCTGGGATAGGGAAAGTGACCAGCGGGGTGCATCAGGGCTCAGTACTGCAATCAGTCTTTAATGTTTTTATAAGTGACATTACAGGTGAGCTGGAAGGGAAGTTATGCCTCATTGCTGATTACACCAAAATTTGCAATCGGTGAACACTCCAGAGGGAGTGGAAAGAATGTGCAGAGACCTCAGAAAACTTGAGGAGTGATCAAGGGAATGGCAGCTGGGTTTCAATACAAAAAAGTGAAAATCATACACCTGAGGCACAGAAACCCAGAGGGGGAGTACAAAGTGGGAGAAGACGTATTGACAGTCACCGAACAGGAAAGGGACCTGTGAGTATAGTGGTGAGACAGTGTGGCTAAGCAGTTGTAGGGCCAGTGAGATGTTGTGGTGCATAGGGATGGATATCACCAGCAGAAGGAGGGAGATTGTATTGTCACTTCATAGATCAATGGTAAGTCCCCAGCTCCAGTTCTGGAAACAGAATCTGAAGAAGGACATAGACAGAGTGGAGGCAGTCCAGAGGAGGGCAACTGAAATGGTGCAGGGCCTGCATCAGAAGTCCTATGAGGAGAGACTGATGAACCTCAGTATGTACACACTGGAAGAGAAGAGGATGGAGGGACATGATAGAGATCTATAAATACCTCACGGGGTAAATAAGGTACAATAGGGAGTATTTTTCAGAGAAAAGATGCACAAGAACAAGGTGACGTAAGTAAAGCTGGAAGGGGCAAATTTAAGAGATGTGAGAAGTACTTCTTCACGAAAGAGTAGTGGATGCCTGGAACAGTCTTCCAGATGAGGTGGTGGGGGTGAAAACAGTGGTGGGATTCAAGAATGGTATAGGCATAATGGAATCTTAGTGGGAAGCAAGGAGAAGAGGGATCCAGAGATCAAGTAGGGTCTACAGTGAGGCTGGGGGATGGCAGATCGGGTTAGGCAAGCAGTTCTTATCTGCCATCAGATTCTATGTTTCCATGTTTTTCTCACCAAAATAAATAAACGTTGACAGAAAAACAGCATTAAGACACAGAGAAATTGCAAAATCATCATCCATCTCTGAGAAAGAGCACAGGATGTCCAGTGGGGGAGCCCTGATGTTAAAGATGGCAAAAAGAACAAGCATTTGTCAATGCTGAATGTTGGCTTGCTTCCATTGGCATTGGTAGTGCAGGAGTTCGACAGATGCATCATAGGAATGGCAGTGAAGTACTGAACTGATGCCAACCCACCCCCACCCTGCAGAGAGTGACAGGCATTAGGGTGTCCCTTTGGGTGTTTGGTAGTGCAGTGCGGGAAAACATGTCGGGAAGGGTGTGAAAAATGACAGCTGTACAGTTCATAAGGAGGTGTAAAAAATGCCAGTGTTGAAAATGTGGCATGTAAATATACCAAATTTGTGAAGCTACTAGGGTGCGTGGGAAATATGCACTGCACGCTTGCAACACTGCCATTTTATGGGCGTTCAGCACCAAATTTTCAACATAGGCATTTTAGCACCTCTGCTCATGTACAGTGTCAGTGTTATTTCCTCAAAGTGTCCCAAGAAGTGATTTCGCACAGCGACCACGCTATTCTGTACCGGAAGTGCGAAAACACATTTTGGGCAGGATATGTGAAATGACGGCTGTACTGTTCATCAAGAGGTGTGGAAAATGGCAATGGTAAAATCCAGACTGAAAATATCACAAATGCATCGACGTACAAGCGGCATGCAATCTGCCAACACACGCCAGAATACAGTTATTTTATGGAGTATCATCACCACACAAATTTTCAACATAGGCATTTTAGGTCCTCTGCTCATGAACTGTGTCACTGTCATTTTCATAATCTGGCCCAAACACTGATTTCCCACAGCGACTGCGCTATTGTGCGCCGGAAGTGCGGAAACACATTTCGGGCAGGATGTGGAAAATGACAGCTGTACTGTTCACAAGGAGGTGTACAAAAATGACAATGCTGAAAATCCAGCGTTAAAATATTGTGAATGCACGAAGTTACGAGCCTGTGTAGCAACTGCACAACACACACTCGTAAAACAGGCATTTGTTGGATTTTTTCCACCAAATTTGGAACTTAGGCTTTTTAAGAGGCCACCTCATGAACACTGCCACTGTCATTTCATTAATGGGTCCCGAAAGGTGATTTCGCGCAGTGACTGCGAAATCACCTTCGAGGCCGATTAACGCCATGACAGTGATAGAATTCATGAGGAGGGGCCCCAAAAACCCCATGTTGAAAATTTGGTGCCAAATTCCAAGAAATGCCTGAGATATCAGCAAAGTTGAAAAACCCTATTCACTCCATTATACAGCTTACCGGCTTCCTTAGATTTGCGGTCGGCTTTGAAGAGTGCAGGCGTGTTCCCGGTCCACTGAAGATCATCGCACCGGACTCCAGAGGTAAGTATGGGGTGGGGGTGAGGGAGGCAGGGTGCACAGTGGGTGGGTGCGGGTGGGGGAGGGGCACGAGACTACGAGGGATGGTTTTAGTTTTACAGGAAAAAAAACAAGAAAACCATCAGCAGGACAGTTTTCCTGTTGCAGGGCATTTGGAGCGCTGGGGTGGGCTCCCAGCGTGCCACCTAACTTTGTTTTTGGAGGTGTCAGTGGCCGGCAGAGTTAGGCACCTCGTCGACTCCTGCAGAGAATAATGCCGGCGGGGTTGGGCACCAGTCGGCATCTCAACAATGGGGGAGAGGTGATGCCGACGGGAGTGGGCTCCCCCGTCGGCACATGTGACAGGGGGTTACCAACAGGGATTGGTCACCCCCGATGTTGACAGCCGTAAGCCACTCACTGACCATGCTAATGGTGGTGAGCACGCAAGCAAAGGGTCCGCTGTGTATGACTAGCTTTGCTCGGATTGCAGCGGACCTTTGCTTAGATGTGCTCGCCTCATTATGTGTGCATGGTGTGGTGCCGGCATGCATGCTGATTGAGGAATGAGGGACGCACCTACTGATGCGTGCCCTGCATGCGCCCAACAGCGGCCGCGCCCCCAAATTTGCACTCTCCCAATATGTTGGCTTGCGCCTGTGGCAAGCCAACATAAAAGGGAAACATATACTCTCATGCTAATAACACCAGCTAAGAAAAAACAAAGAGCAAAGCATCTGACTGCATGTCCTCCTGAAAGGAACCAACAACTAGCAGTAGAACAGAGAGCTATGCCCTCAGATGAGGACACTATCAAAAGGTAGCAGTTCTTCCAGATCTTTCAAACCATGGGAAACCCGGCCACTGTTCCTGACCACCTCCAAAGACCCAGGTATTTTGTTGAACTTGTACTGGAGGAAGAGGAAGAAGAGGATGAAAGGGAATCAATAGAACCGGAGACAACCCTTGAACATGACTTTGGTTCACCACCCAGTCAATGAGGAATGTACCTTCTAGTCCTCTTTTGTCAGGCATATGGTTGAGACTCTGGATATCTCTTCTACTGAGACTGGGGAGGATATCAAGGAGGCAGAATTCATGAGTATGCAGGGACTAACCTCACCAAAAAGGCTCACAGTACCCATCCACAAATCCCTCAAAAAAAAAACACTAGCAGACTCCTGGAACACCCATATTCAGCTCCTGGCATTGACATATAAGTGGAAAAGAAATACCAAGTAGAAAGACAGAGCTGAATTCTTATACTATCCGCTGACCATGTGGGAGTTGTGCAAGCAGCTGCATGTGAAAATCAAAGGTGTCACTGGCAGTTATGCCACCTGAAAAGATTCCAGAAAACTGGGTTACATGGCAAGGAAAGTGTACACCTCAGCAACCCCGCAGTTAAGGTAAGCTGCGTGCATGCTATACACTGTTAAATACCATAAAACCCTTGGGCGAAGTCCAGGCTCTTAGTGAAAAGGTGGTGTGTAATATTGATCGTGACTTAAAGAGTAGCTTCTATGCTCTTGACTAGCCCCCCACTGACACATATCCCACAACTGACCTGGCCAGGAGTTGTTTCCATAAATGATTCCTTTGGGGATACCATTTGAAAATGTTATTTTACTCGTAACTTTATTCCCTGACCCACTGGCAAAAAACTGAGCCAGTTCCGCATCCTACGGCCATGCCCCCACGCCAGCACACGCAGCCCTGTTTTGTGATGCCAGTAAATGAAGGCTGTGCGTGTGCGCCCCATTGATTTGAATGGGGCAATTTTCCCAAAGGCTTTATGTATCTTTAATGTTGGGATTTTAAGAAATCAAAGTGACTGCCCGACTAAGAGGGTCCCTCTTACTCGAGCGGTCGCTTTGCTTTCTTAAAATCCCATAGACACTCTTTACCAGTGGAGTCTGCCTGGCTCATTTTTATCAGGAATGAAAATGTATCACCAAAGGTAAATGGGTGCTAGAAGTAGTGAGTCAGGGATTAGCTCTTCTCCGCTGCACTGCTGCCTTTACTTCTACTGAAATGGCGATCTTCAATGCATCCCATTTTGGACTTTTAACTATTGTTTTCCAGGATAATGCATGTTATATTAAAATTCACATATATCGATAGTTCAATTATCCAACATTTTTTTCTGATATTAATGTCTCTTGAATCGTGCACTTAGACGTTTGCTTCTTCTTCTTCTTCCCCCCAAATATGTTTATATCTTTTAGATTTGATATCACTTTACTTTTGCATATATACCTTTATTTGTAATTGTAGTTTGAAATTAAAACCTTCTTACTAGCTTCCTTTGCCACATCTAAAATGTTAGACGTTTCATTATTTTATTGAGCAGTTCCATGCTAATGGATTTGATTAGAGCATTCCTAACTTCAGTTTGAAGTGATGAATTAATATAGTATAACATAGACCAGACTGCTGGCTGTTTTGTCCAAGCTAATGAAATAAATGTATTTAATATATGGATACATAAAATAATACCCTTGTAAAGTATACAAAAACTTCCTGGTAATATCATCGCTCCTGGAGCGATAATACCACCGTTCACAAATGATAATACTGTCGTTCTGGTGCCGTAATACTATCATTCGGGAACTCAATGATAGTATTATCAATAAACCTCAACTGCGCAAGTGCAGCTTTGACAATGGCATCATCCTAAATGTGCCTTCCTATTGGCTGCTTTTCTAGTGTGGGCGGGCAGAACAATTTTGAAAAAGATGTCGGCTCTTTCACTCGCTTAGCGAGAAAACGTCCTTGGGCTAGCATTGTGCTATTTTTATTTTTTTAATTTTTCCTTTCCTTGTCCAGCACCTTGAAAAATATCTGGTTGATCCTGCTTTCACACATCTCACCACAGAAATGCAGGTAAGACTCAGAACAAGCGAGTCTTCAGTGCAGTGCAGAGTAGTAGGAGTAACAGTCGGGCGCTCGAGCCGCAGGCTTGCCAAAGTAGTTGGGCGCCCATTATTTTCATAAGAAAAATTGTTGGATCCATATATTAAAAAAAATAATGGGTGAGTGTGTGACTCAGTAAAACTATCTGAGTTCTGGGACAAAGGAACCTCTCGAGCTTCGCCTCGAGGTTCCCTTGTCCCCAGAGCCTCTCGATGGTTTCACTGCCTTGTAATACACACTCACCTATTCATTATTCTATTTTTATTTATATAATCTGGTACATATACTGTTAAAGTTACTGAAGGCAGAGGTATTTGTACCAGTAAACTGAAGATTGTAAATAGCAGTTCCTTTTGTGGAAAGTGTTACTTCCTGTTTTAATCAAGTGACTCATTAATGTGTTATGTCTAAATGTTACATTATTTATCTTTAATTATGTAAACAAATTAAATACTAATATATGCATTTAAGATTATATAAATGGTGAACCTTCCTGATGGAGCCTAGACCCGTCCCCTGACAAAGACCTGGATAGGGTTGAAGTGCTGGAGCTCAGGGTTCTAGTCGGCTTGTTTTCTACTTGCCTGCCACACAATCAACTACTTGAAAATGATGTTTCTGCCTGGATATTGGTTGAAGTTGGTGCGCAAGTGCTGAGCTTACTTAAAAAAACCTAGAATGTTTGTACGAGATATCATAAGGAGCCCCCCAATGCATATCTTCTGGGACTGTAAAGTTGCTCAGCTTCTCTGGCAGGCAATAAAAGAAAGGTCAGATCCACAGGTGGGCCTAGAAGATCTCTTTTCACCTGAGGTCTGTGTCATAGGCAATTACAGTGGGGTTCCAATAAAGGAAAGGAGAGTTCATATAGCCACATCCTACAACACTAGCTTGATCAAGACACTATAAGCTATGCTGAATGGTATCAAGATTTAAATCACAACAAACAGTCAGAACTGCTCACGGTTGGTGGTGCTCTCAGGTAACCAGCAGAATGGGAAACAAAATTCAACCCTGGCACACACTCACGCATGAACGAAAAGGCATCTAGGCTCAAAATGCTTGATTCTTTTATTCAAAAAAATTCAGCAGCATCAACACCAATACCTCCGTCACACTGACAGGAGAGTCTCAATGTTTCACGCAGGCACACTGGTGTTGGTGCTGCAGAATCTTTTTGAATAAACCAATCAACATTTTATGTTCTTGCATGCATGTGCAAGAAACATAGTGCCACCATGCGAGTTTTGTAGGTGTGCCTCCCCACTTCCAATGCCCTGCTCCCTTTTGCAGAGTGCGGCTGCTCATGCCAATGAATGTCCCAGCTGTCTAAGACAGCTGTTCGAATGCAGTGGCATACAGTTGAAAGCGAAATACCGGTGCAATCAGCGATTGTAACATGTAGGCAATTTGCATACTGGCATCGGCAGTATGCAAAGTGCCTACAGCAGCACTGCACCCTGAACAGCTGTCATAGACATCTTCCTTGTGTCTACTCTCCCCCCTCCACATACACTCAAGTAGCATGCTGGGAGCCCACCCCAATGTGCTCATGCACCCCCACCCTGCGGCACACAGTATGACTGACAGGTGCCCAATCCCCGTTGGCTCCATGCCCCACCCCAGAGTTCTGAGGTGCCATGCTGGAGCCCCCAGCATGGCACAAGTGAGAACAGGTGACGGGGTGCCCAATCTCCGCCAGCTCAATTAAACCCCCAAAGTAACAGAGTTCCAGTCGCCACACTGGGAGCCCACCACAGCGTGGCACACGTCTGTATGGCTGACCGGGGTACCCAATCCCCCGTCGGCTCTACTGACCCCCCAAAAAAATCTTTCAGCTGCCATGCTGGGAGCCCACCCCAGCATGGCGCAAGTCCCGTGTTGTCTTCCTAAAAAGAAAACAAACACCTGAAAAGAAAAACACGGTTCCTTGTTGATTGTCTTGCCCCCCAACCTGCGCCCACCCTCTGCGCATCCACCTCCCCACACCCCTACCTCACCCCATAATTACCTCTGGAGTCTGGCATGATGATCTTTGGTGGACCAGGAACACGTCTACACTCTTCAAAGCCGACCGCGAACTGAAGAAATGCCGGTAAGCTGTATAATGGAATAAATAGAATTTTTTCAACTTTGATGCATGTCTCAGGCATTTTTTGGAATTTTGGCACCAAATTTTCAACATGGGGTTTTTGGGACCCCTCCTCATGAATTCTGGCACTGTCATGGCATTAATCGGCCTGAAAGGTGATTTCGTGGTCACTACGTGGAACCACCTTTCGGGACCAATTTACAAAATGACAGAGTCACAGTTCATGAGGTAGGCCCCCAAAAACCCTATGTTGAAAATTTGGTGAAAAATTTCCCAAAAATGACAGATTTACGAATGTGCATTGCACAGTTCCTACACACGCTCTTAAGTTTCTCGAATTTTTAATATTTTCACTCCAGATCTTTAACATTGCCATTTTACCACACCTCCTTATGAGCAGTACAGCTGTCATTTTTCCCAAAATGTGTTTCCGTGCATGTAGCACACAACGGCGCAGTCGGTGTGCGAAATCAATGTTCGGGACAGATTAAGAAATCACAGTGACACTGTTTATGAGCAGAGGTCTTAAAATGGCTGCTAAAAATTTGGTGACAAAGTCCATATATTGACTGTGTTACGAGCAAACATTATGCAGTTTCCAGGCAGCCAGTAAGTTCATGAATTTGTAATATTTTCAGTCCAGATTTCACCAGTGGCATTTTTCCACACTTCCTTATGAACAGTACAGCTGTCATTTTTCACACCATGGCTGAAATGTGTTTTCGCACTTCCAGTGCAGAAATGCATGGTCGCTATGGGAAATCACTGTTTGGGACAGATTAAGAAAATCACAGTGACACTGTTCATGAGCGGAGTCCAAAAATGCCTGTGTTGACAATCTGCTGTAAAAAATCCCCAAACTAATTACATTACGGGTGTGCGTTGTACAGTTTCTACGCAGTCTCGTGACTTCACCAGTTTTTTTAATATTTTCACTGCAGATTTTCAACATTGCCATTTTTTACACTTCCCCATGAACAGTACAGTTGTAATTTTTCACATCCTGTTTGAAATGTGTTTTCACACCCGTGGTGCCAAATGGAATAGTCGCTGTCAAAATCAGCTGGATAACAAACTGATATTACCACTGTTCATGAGGTGGGGGTCACAAAAACAAAATGTTGAGAATTTGGAGTGAAAATAACAACGAATGCCTGAGGTATTAGGGTTTCTGACCATAATGCCCCACCCTGTAGAGACTGACAGGCATCAGGGGTGTGACTTGGGATTGTCGCCTGTAATGCTCATACTATTCCACCCCACACAGCACCCTGCAGCCAGTGAGAGGCATCGAGGTGTGCCTTGGACTCTTCGGCCCCAAAGTTCACCCCATTCTCCTATACTGCACCCATCTCACCATATTTCCTGATGGAATGGGTGAACATAAGGGCCAAGGACCCCAAGGCACACCGAGACACTTGTCGGTGTCTGCAGGATAGGGTGTGGTGAAATGGCATGGCCGTTATGCCTGACTACCCAAAGGCACACCCCAGTGCCTGTCAGTATCTGCAGGGTGGTGGTGGGGTTGGTTTCAGTTCAGTATTTCACTGCAATTCCTATTATGCAGTTCTGTAACCCCTACACTACCAATGCCAATGCCAGCAAGCAAACATTCAGCATTGACAAATGCTTGTTATGTTTGCTTACGCGCATGTGCAAGAAACATTATGTGGCAGCTTAGGAGAGAAGCAGGTTTTGGAGATGTGGCACTGTGGTGGCCAGTGCCACCACTGCATTCTTGGGCTTGGCCCTCGTTATTTCAATACAGTGGCACGCTGCTGCTGACACCAGTTCAGCAAGCATGCCACCAACTTGAAATGAATTAGCCACTGCAATGAGGGAGCAACCCGTCATTGCAGGGCAGTGCCTTGCCTGGTGTAACATTTCAGAAAACATGGCAGCAGCTGTCACCATTCACTGCTCACAGTCCCAATGAAAGCCAACGGGGGTGTCCAATCCCCCTGTTGGCATACCCCCTCCCCAGTTCATTTGCTGATGGGAGAGCCCACTCCCTGTTGGTATAATGTAACCCCCTCCCCCATTTATTGTGTGCCGAGGGGGTGCCCAATCCCCCTTGGCATCATGCACCCCCAACACATTTTCTGTGCCGAGGGGGGCCCAATCCTGTTGGCCTAGTCGCCCTACCAAATAACAGAGGTGGTATACTGGGAGCCTCCACCCCAGTGTGCCAAAAACAATTTTATAAAGCAAAATCTTCCTGCGATGTTTTTTTAACCTATGAAAGAAAAAATGGTCCCTCGTTGTCTCAAGTCCCTCCCCAACCAGCACCCAACCTCTGTGCACTTGACCTTACCCACACCCCCCACCCCATATCACTTACTTCCAGAGCCTGGCACGATGATCTTCGTGGACCAGGAACACGCCTGCACTCTTCAAAGCTGACCATGAACTGAAGAAATGCCGTAATCTGTATAATGGCATAAATGGGGGTTTTCAACTTAGGTGGATATCTCAGCCATTTTTGTGACTTTTGTCTAAATTTTCAACATGGTGTTTTGGACCACCTCATGAATTCAGTCACTACCATTTTGTTATTCATAGAAACATAGACTTTGATGGCAGATAAGGACCACTTGGCCCACCCAGTCTGCCCATTTCCCTACCTACCGGATAAGCTGCAGATTCTAGTTAACCAACAGCCTACTTCCTGCAACCCCCCACTATAATTGCCTTATGTCTGTCCCATGCATGTTTGAATTCCTCCACTGTTTTAGACCCCACAACCTCTCCAGGAAGGCGGTTCCATGTATCCACCACTCTCTCAGTGAAAAAAAAATTCCTCAGATTACTCCTGAGCCGTCCCCCTCTATCTTTAAATTGTGCCCCCTTGTTCTTACACATCTCTTTTTCTGAAAGATGCTACCCTCCTGGACTTTGTTGATTCCCTTGAGGTACTTGAAAGTTTCTATCATGTCCCCCTGTCCCTCCTTTCATCAAGGGTATACATATTAAGCTCTCTCAGTCTCTCTTCATATGGTTTCTGATGTAGACCCTGCACCATTTTAGTTGCCCTCCTCTGGACTGCTTCCATCCTGTCTATGTCCTTGCGCAGATGAGGTCTCCAAAACTGCACACAGTACTCCAGATGGAGTCTCACCAACTGTCTGTATAGAGGGATAACCACTTCCCTTTTTCTACTTGTGATGCCCCTTCCTATGCATCCCAGTATCACCCTGGCTCTCCTTACTGACTTTTCACATTGCTTACCCACCTTTAGGTCATCTGATATGACTACCCCAGGTCCCTTTCCATTTTTGTTGTTGTTAGTATCTCCCTGCTATTGTGTATTTTCTCGTCCCGAAGGTGATTTCGTGTCACCGCGTGGAATCACCTTTGGGACCAAGTAACAAAACAACAGTGTCACTGTTCATGAGGTGGGCTTCCAAAAAGAGCTAAGCTGCAAATTTGGTGAACAAATTCTAAACAATGACTGTGTTATGAGCGCGTGTTGTGCAGTTTCTACACATGCTCGTAACTTAAAGAATGTTTAATATTTTCACTCCAGAATTTCAACATTGCCATTTTTTCACACCTGCTTATGAACAGTACAGCTGACATTTTTTACATCCTGCCCAAAATGTGTTTTTGCACATGTGGCGCACAATGGCGCGGTCGCTGTGGGAAATCAAGGTTCAGAGCAGATTAAGAAAATCACAGTGACACTGTTGATGGGCTGGAGGTCCCAAAATTTCTATGCTGAAAATGTGTGAGAAAATTTCAAATGACTGTTACAAGCATGCATTGCACAGTATCCATGCACGCCGTAACTTCGAGAATTTTAATATTTCACTCCAGCTAACACTGGCATTTTTCACACCTCCTTATGAACAGTACAGCTGTCATTTGTCACATCCTGGCCAAAATATGTTTTCGCACATCCGACGCAGACAATGGCACGGTCGCTGTGGGAAATCAACGCTCAGGACAAATTAACAAAATCACAGTAACACTGTTCATGAGGAGGTCCCAAATGCCTATGTTGAAAATTCGCAGAAGTCCACAAAATAACTGTTATCAGTGTGAGTTGCGTAGTTTCCACACAGGTGTACATGGATTCTTCAGCCACAGAGTTCACCCCATTCTCCCATACTACACCCATTTCAGTGTATGTCCTTATGGAATGGGTGACTGTAAAGCTGAACACCCCAAGGCACACGCCAACACTTGTCGGTGTCTGCAAGATAGGGTGAGGTGAAATGGCATGAGTGTTATAGGCGACGCACCCAAAGGCATACCCCAATGCCTGTCCATCTCTACAGGGTGGAGGTGGGTTGGCCTGAAGTTCAATACTTCACTGCCATTCCTATTCTGTATCTGTTCAACTCCTGCACTTCCAGTGCTAATAACAAGCAAACATTCGGCATTGACAAATGCTTGTTATCCTAGATGCCTTTTCCTTCATGCATGAGTGTGTCAAGGCTGAATTTTGTTTCTCGGTGTCAAGATGTATTGATAAATCTTAGAGCAGAGGGTATGGTGGCCAGTATCAATAACAGATACAAAGCATTTGAAAAAAAGGCTGGGTAAACTCTTAGCCCTATTCTCACTCTCACAGGATAACTAACAGTGACACAGGTTACAAATGCCCTGCATTGAATAGAGTTCCCCTAAGGGCACCAAGATCTTTCAGGTAATGTACTGTGTAATGTGTGGTTGCTTCATGTCTCTCATCTGTCTGCACTTAATGCCTATGATTCGAGCTGAATTCCACCACTGTATATTATTATCTAAGGGCTTTTTGTTCTGTCTGTAATGATGTAACTATTAGTGTTTTGTTATGTGCCATGGTCTCATCTTGTAATGTGTATTTTATTGAAATACAATAAAAGCATACTGAGTTTTAAAAAATTACTTAGGAAAGTACACAGTGAACTGCAATGCAAGAATACACAACATAAAAATTATAACAGTGCACACCCCATGACAAGATCATCATGCTAAAAGAATTTCTGAGTAGGGGCATACAATTAAACATTTATCCAGGAGGGGAATAAGTTAACACATTAGCAGCCCTTCCACGGCACAAAATGCAATACTTGGATGGGAATCTGGGAAGGAACCCCTCACCCAAATCTATGGTATGGCCCTGCCTTACAACATCCAGGTGCATATTACAGACAGACAAATAGTTTAACATCCAATGTAAAGTTGCATAAACAGGATATAAACAGAATCCTGCCTGTGGCAACAGGTTGTGATGTGATAAGCAGAGGATTATGACTTCACAACACATATAATCAATGAGGATGAATGTAGTCGGGGGGGGGTATCCTGTTTCAATGTAATAACAAAATGGAAGGATTATGTAACTGAGTTCCGCTGATACCAAACAGTTAATTTTTTGCCTGGAACCAGAAAATCCCTTTAAATTTCATCTATCGCAACTTCAGGTTTGCCTTTGGAGCCATTTTGTACAAATAAAATGATGGGCACATATTCGTTGGTTGTTCATGCTACAGAACTGTAGCAGTCTGCAAAGATTTTAATGTCCCCAGTCAAACGGAACACTAGAAAATCTTATAACCTTGGCACACATTGCCAGGAATTCAAGCCAAATATTGGAGCAGATATTTAATGAAAGCAGAGGAATTTTCATCAACATTCAACAAAAGTTGCCTGATTTAAAATGGCTGGGATTCTGTCAAATTTGTGCAGTGTGTGTGTGTGTGTGTGTGTGTGTGTGTGACAGAAAACCTGCTCTGTGTGGACAACTGCCAACAAGCTAATTTTTTTCACCATCTGCCATGAAGAGAAACACCGGGCAGTAGCAGCTGCTAAAGGCAGGCTGTAGGTAAGAGAGGACCGGATGGACCCTGGAGTTGGCAATGGTGCAGGTACTGTAGCATGTGACCCATGCCTTCAGGAATGCCAGCTGCTCCTACTCAAATGTCTGCTCTAATTTCTAACTCCGAATTGTTATTTAGCTGCAGGAAATTGCTGAACTTCTACATCCGCCAATGCTTGCTGTTCCTTCTATTACACACCACACGCACACACACACATACACACACATACACACACACACGCACCACACACACACACGCGCACACACACACACACACACACACACACACGCACACACCACCATCATTCTAGTCACCAGCTTTCTTCTTGGCAGAGTACTGTTAGTGTCAGAATTTTTCAGAACCCCTTCAGGAATTCTCATCTACATGCTTTTAGTATAAGCAGCCTGATTTGCCAAAAGGCAAATCTCATATTAACACAAAACACCTTTCATTCCACATTGCTTTTCAGCTGTTTTTATAATGGTGAAAGTTGCTTTTAGAGCTCACTGGAAGCGCAGTATCAATTATGTTTTATTTTCACTGTGCATATGCTCTATAGTTAAATAAAATAATATTGAACTGGCCCACTGTAATGTGTTCTTGTCTCCGCTGTCCCTTCAAAATTCTCAGAGCTGCTGTACAGTGAGTGCCCTGGGTAGCATAACGCTTAGTAAACCCGCCCCAATGGCACACTTCCCTAAGCCCTGCACCTGCTACTAGCCATATCCTGGCACACTTGTCACCTTGTCTTGTACCCTGCTACAACTACCCTTACTGTCACTACTCAGTTTACTCTGGCAATGTGTAAATTGTATATTTTATAACACTATACCACTATAAATTTGTATTATGTTTGTTCCCTACTGTTATCGACATACTCCATGCCATAGGCCATTTTATTGCTGTGTTATTCCTTTGTAGTCCTTCCATTGGGTCAAGCCTGTAAACGAGCCCCAGCTCAGTGCGCCTTTTCTGGTCAGTAAATAATCAATAGTCACATTACAGTTTTGCCCTTACCGAAGAGTCCATTGGACACCTTGTTAAGACAAAGAAGAAAGAAGGGTTTATATGTGCCATTTGAAATATATGAGACTGTTTAACGTGCACCCAGTGTCCCATCCTTTTAGAGGTTAAATAAATGTCCTTCAACTCTGGGGAGTAATTGTGCTGCAGGGCAGGGCTGGACAAGGTGTGCAAAGTAGGACCCTCAAGTGAGGGCGGATGCTGCAGCCTACAAGGTCCATAGAGGAAACCCCAGTTCAGAGTCATTCAGTAAAGCCTCAATATTGTCAGCTACCTTCTTCTTCAAGATACAAGGGTGCTATGCATGTGATCCCAGAATGTTATCTATTACATCCAGTTCAAGAATTGTCCACATACAGGGTATGTGGATGAAACCAGCAACCTTTTCAAACCCAAATGAATTTACGAGGCACACCTTAAAGGAGAAAAGACTGAAATACCAGTGGACAGCATTCCTCTCAGTCAGATTATTCCTCTCTGACCTCTGTATCCTGATTCCCAAAGGACATTTCAGAAATACATAAAAGACAAGCTTCTAACAACAGGAGTCCATCAATGACGCACAGCAAGCATCATCCTCCAACAGTGTGATGCCTCGGAGAGAAAACTTTATGATAATTTTAGAACATAGAACACAAGTTCAAACTGGTATGATTTTTGCAGATGGCACTAAGACCTGCAATAGGGTAGACAGCCCAGGGTGGGGGTAGAAAAGCTTAACAGGAATCTAAGGAAACTAGAGAAATGATCAAGAGTGTGACAACTAAGTTACAATGCAAAGAAGTGCAAAATCATGCACTTGGGGTGCAGAAACCCAGGGGCAGAGTACAAAATGGGGGGAGTGGTACTGGCAACCACCACACAGGAAAGAGACCTGGGGTAATCATATCTGATGACTAAAGGTGACCATACAGTATGACAAGGCAGTGGGGAAAGCCAGTGGGATGCTGAGGTGCATAGGGAGGGGTATCACCAGCAAAAAGAGGGTGGTGGTGAAACCACTGTATAAATCACTGGTGAGACCTCACCTGGGGTACTGTGTCTGATTATTCTGTCTAGTTCTGGAGACCACATCTCCAGAAGGACATAGACAGAGTAGAGGCAGTTCAGAGGAGTGCAAATAAAATGGTGCAGGGTCTGCATCAGAAGTCATATGAAGAGAGAGACTGAAGGACCTCAATATGTACATCCTGGAGGAAAGGAGAGAGAGAGAGAGAGAGAGAGAGAGAGAGAGAGAGGAGATATGATTGAGGCTTTTAAATACCTCATGGGTATAAATAAGGTTAAAGAAGGAAGACTTTCTAATAGAAAAAGATGCCCCAGAACACGAGATCATGCAATGAAGCTGGAGGGGTAGACTCAGGTAAAGACGAAAAAGTACTTAACAGAAAAGAGTGGTGGATGCTGGAACAACCTCCCAGCAGAGAGGTAGGGTAACAACTGTAATACGATTCAAGAAGGCATGGGAAAGATATAAGGAACCTTAGTGAGTAAGAAAAGGGCGGGAGAAGCCAGAGATCAAGTAGAATTTATGGTGTTACTGTAGGTAGGGAAAATGGGCAGACTAGGTGGGCAAAGCAGTACTCACTATGTTTTTATGTTCCTAAACTCTACACTGTGGTCATGCTACTCCTAGTGTTCTAACATCAGATTTGTTTCTCCACCTAAACAGAGCAGTCACCCAGAAGTAGGCTCCAGCCTTCTGATTAACAATGAATTCATTTTATTATAGCATTCTTTATTTTTTCAAAGTAGCAGTTGTTGGTACTCTGCGTTAATTAGAGAGTTTATTTTATTATAGTTGGCAAATCTGCAGTTTTCTCCAGTTTTCTATCGGTTCCAGGAACCAGAGAAGGCCACGCTACAATGTAGTTACCACCTGAAGGGAACTGATCACTGTTGCTTTAAAAAATGTATAACCTCTCAAATAATTGATTGTTTAGTATTTTTGTATCATTATTGAACACATTTCCTGCCTGAATGGAACTAAGCCGCTTTTCACTACATACAGTAAATTAAAACCACTTTGTTTTTCTAACTTTTTGGGTGGTTTCTCACATTACTGAGAGGAAACAAGTTTTTTATTTAACCATGTTTGTGACTGGGAACCGAATAATGGATTTTCCACAGGTCCTTCAGCATTTGGTATGACTGACAGACCTAAAAAGCAAACAAGACCAACAGGCTTTAAAGATTGTACAAACTATATTCAGCTCCCTGGCAAGGGCAGACTGCCTCAGGCTTTGTCTAAAGTGCATGAAAAACATAGAAACATAGAATTTTATGGCAGATAAAGACCGCTTGACCCACCTAGTCTGCCCATTTCCCTACCTAACAGATAAGCTGGAGATCCTAGTTAACCAACAGCCTACTTCCTCCTACCCCCCACTAGAATTGCCTTATGCCTGTCCTATGCATTCTTGAATTCCACCACTGTTTTAGACTCTATGACCTCCTCAGGAAGGCTGTCCCATGCATCTACAACCCTCTCTGTGAAGAAATACTTCCTCACATTACCTCTGAGCCATCCCCCCTCTATCTTCAAATTGTGCCACCTTGTTCTTGCACATCTCTTTTTCTGAAAGATGCTACCCTCTTGGACTTTGTTGATTCCCTTGAGGTATTTGAAAGTTTCTATCATGTCCCCCCTCTCCCTCCTTTCTTAGAGGCTATACATCTTAAGCTCCTTTAGTCTTTCTTCATATGTCTTCTGGTGCAGACCCTACCATTTTGGTTGCCCTCCTCTGGACAGCCTCCACCCTGTCTATGTCTTTGCGGAGATGGGGTCTCCAGAACTGTACATAGTACTCCAGACGTGGTCTTACCAACTGTCTGTACAGAGGGCCAACAACTTCCTGTTTTCTGCTGGTGTTGTCTCTCCCTATGCATCCCAGTATCTCCCCAGCCCTCCTTACTGCCTTCTCACATTGCTGGCCCACTTTTAGGTCATCTGATATGACTACCCCCAGATCCCTTTCCATTTTTGTTGTTGTCAGTATCTCACCCCCCATTGTGTGCTCTTGCCCTGGGTTTTTGTTTCCCAGGTGCATTACTTTGCACTTCTTTGTGCTGAATCTAAGCTGCCATACATTTGACCATTCCTCCAACCTTGCCAAGTCCCTTTTCATCCTTTCCACCCCACCTTGTGTATATCAACCCTGTTGCAGATCTTTGTGTCATCTGCAAAGAGACATACTTTCCCTTCCGGTCCCTTTGCAATGTCACTTATAAAGACGTTAAAAGGACTGGCCCCAGTACTGAACCCTGCAGTACCCCACTAGTAACCCTCCTTTCTTCACTGTGGACTCCATTTACTACTACACGCTGTATCCTGTTGTCCAGCCAGTGTTTTACCCAGATTACCACACTGGGACCCATTCCCAGGCTGGCTAATTTGTTTATTAATCTTTTGTGTGGGACTGTTTCAAATGCCTTGCTAAAGTCTAGGTAGGCCATGTCCACAGCCCCTCCCTGGTCTACTACTTTGGTCACCCAGTCAAAGAAATCAATTGGATTTATTTGACATGACCTTCCTGCCGTGAAACCATGCTGCCTTGGGTCCTGTGCCCCACTGGCCTCTAGGTACTCAATGATTCTTTCCTTCAGAAGTGATTCCATCATTTTCTCTACCACTGAGGTCAAACTGACAGGTCTGTAGTTTCCTGCCTCTGTCTTGCTCCCACTTTTGTGAAGGGGAATCACATCCGCCCTTCTCCAGTCCTCAGGTACCACACCATCCTCCCATAATTTATTAAAAAGGGTAGTCAGTAGTGTTACTAGTCCTTTTAGAATTCTGGGGTGAATTCTATCAGGCCCCATTGCTTTATCCACCTTCAGTTTTAAGAGTTCTTTCAGAACCCTTTCTTCTGTGAAAGGATTAATATCAACCCCCCTATCCAGAGTGCTTCTATTGACTGGATTAGGTATCTACCCTGCTTTTCCATTGTGAATACTGAGCAGAAATATTCATTCAGCATCCCTGCTTTTTCACTGTCACTCTCTGCCCAACCACCTTCCTCTTTATTCAGCCTCAGTATCCCTGCCTTCATCTTTCTTTGCTCCCTAATGTACCTATAAAAGATTTTATCCCCCTTCTTAACCGAGTTGGCTATCTTTTCCTCGGTTTGGGCCTTTGCTATTCTGACTGCCTTCCCAGCTTCCTTCTGCTTCAACTGGTACAGTTCTCTGTCCTGCTCCTTCTGTGTTTCTTTATACTTCCTGAATGCTATCTTTTTCTCCCTTACCTTCCCTGCCACTTCTTTTGAGAACCATAGTGGTTTCTTCTCCCCTTTCTCTGCCATCCCAAGGATGCCTTCTATCATTTCCTTGTCCATTTCCTCCCCCTGAGATGGGGGTCTGTATACAACCACAGTGCCTCCTCTCCTCCCTTTTTATCCTTTAGTTCTGTTTCTTTGATCCCTTCCCTTACATAGAGAGCTCCTCCTCCTCCTCTTCTTCCCTCCCTGTTCCTCCTGTAGATTGTGTACCCTGGTATGTTGACATCCCAGTTATGGTTCTCTGTGTACAATGTTTCTGTGACTGCCACGATATCCAGGCATCCCTCTTCCATCAAGGCCACCATTTCGGGGAGCTGTTTACCTAGACTACGGGCATTGGTATTCATTACCCTCTATTTTTTCATGGCTTTATTTCTTTTTGCCCCATCCCTGCCCTTACTGCCTTTGTCTTTTTCTCTGATTACCCCTGCCCTTATCCCTATCAATTGCTGTTTCTTGGTGTTTACCTCACTAACTACCCTGATTGTTTTGAGAGGGCTAGGATTTCCTTTCTCCTTTTCAGTGCCTCCTGCCTTGGCTTGTTTAAATGCTTGCCAATGAAGCATTTAAACCTATCACCTAGGATCCTGGTTCCCCTCCTGGATAGATGCAGACCATCGCACCTGTATAGGTCTGCATCCCTCCAGGTGAGCCCCAGTCCCCAATGAAAGCAAATCCCTGAGCTCTGCACCAGTTTTTCAACCAGTCAATGAATCCCATGGTGCAGAGTACCCTAGCCTCATCCATGCCATAGACAGGTAGTACTTTCGAGAAAGTCACTATGTGTGCTACTTGTCTAAGGCCCCTCCTCAACTCCACAAACTCCTGTTGCACTGCTCTGATCCCATTCTCAGCCAGGTCATTCGGTCCCTTGGTGGATAATGACATCCAGCTCACTCCCCTTGCAGCTGCTCCCAGATCCTGAGGATTCATTTCCTGTCCCTCCAAGCCATGGCGCTGGGCAGGCACCTTACCTCCCTTTCAAGTCAAGATCACAATTTTACCAGTTGTGGGCTCTGTAAAATGTTTTGCTCTGAAATCCAAAAGAAAACATCTTTCAAAATAGGAGAATCGATGGTTTCTCAGTCTGCCTCTTTGTCACCAAAGCACAATAAAGGCTCAGAATGAGTTCCTAATGATGGTGGAAAGCATGCATCAGAGGGTTATTCTCCTCGCAAACAGCAGCAGTCCTTGTCAAAGAGGGCAAATAAAAAGATAAAGCTTCTCAGCCATTAGATAAACATGGTAAAGATGTTAAAGATACCAGGGTGTCCGAAAGAAGCAACACTAAGTTTAATTCTTGCAAAAATACAAAAGGAAAAACATATCCATGCCACTCCTCCTGCAAAGGAAAAGGAGCAAGCAGAGGATCAAAGATAAATACTCTCATCAGAGGACATGGCCAAGGCACAGCAGTTTTTCCAAGCCTTCCAGGTTATGGGAAACTTCCTTAACATTCCTGCCTGACTCCCCAGGCTCAGGTCCCAGACCATCTGCCTGTGGAGGAAGAGGAGGAGGAAGGTGAACCTATAGAACCTGATAGTTCACATGACCAGGAGTTTGGTTTCCCTCCTAGGCCCACAGAGGGATTACAACTTTTACTCCACATTCATCAAACAGATGGTTGAACACCCTTAACATTCCCTTTCATGAAACAGAGGAGGCTGAGAAGGAAAAGGAGTTTATGGATACAATGGCGTTAGCTCTCACAAGGAGACTGCTAGCCCCCATTCACAAGTGACTCCACAAAGCTACTACAGAAATCATGTCCGCTCCTAATTCTGCTGCTGCTATAAACAACAAAGGAGAAAAGAAGTATCAGGTGGACGGACAAGGAAGGGTACTGTCAGCTACTTGTGAGAAGACTAAGGTACCCTTCTCAGCTCAGCTTCCTGAGAAGGATTCCAGGAAATTGCTACGGCCCAAAAAGTGCATAGCTTATTTGGCATATACAGCTATCAGAAAGCAGTATGAAATGCAGTGCTGGCACTGATTGAGAAGGTAGAAGGTGATGTGGTACAGGATCTGGCTGCTACAACAAAGTCATCCCTGGACGCTGCTAAGTACCAGTTTCATATGGCTGTAGACATATACACCAGTCAGTCGGCTACACAACTCTTGACTCATGCAGTGACCCTGAGGAGATTTGCCTGGGTAATGGCTACCATCCTTACCCAGACTAAAGCCATTGATTTCCTCTTCAAGAGAAATTCTCTAGTTGGTGACAAAACAGAGGCATACATGAAAAAAGTGGACGAATGCAAGTCAACTTATAAAAATAACACTGAAAAAGATAAGGCCTCCACTTCCTTCAGGCCCTATGGAAGGGAAATAAGAGGCAGGGGCTACAATCCACAACCCTACAAACCCTATAAGTGCTTACCCCAAATAGGTTACTATAGAGACAGGGGCAGGAGGGCTCCAGATGTGCTGCAGCACCAGCCCCCAAGCCACAGTCAAAACAAAACCCCTGACAATTCTGCCTGAGTCACCAGTCAACCATTGCCAGTAGGAGGAAGGCTGGCTCTCTACTTCCAAAAATGGGTAAAAAGCACCACAAACAAGTGGGTCTTTGAAGAAGTGGGTAATGGTTTGACCTTGCAATTCAAATAGTTTCCAAAACTGCAGAGACCAAAAACTCAGCTCATTTACCAACAGAAAGAATTCTGCTGGAACTGAAAGTAAATAATCTGCTACAAGCAAAAGTAGTAGAAAAGGTCCATATCTCAGAGTGGTGAAAGGGCCTTTTCTCAAGATACTTCCTGACCCACAAAATAAATGGGGAGTGGTGACCCATTTTAGATCTGAGTTCAATGGCCTACGCAGCCAGTATGATGTTATGTTTGTGCAACTGTGTTACTTGGTTTTGTCATTCACTGTCTCTATTCCAGAGGAATTACTACCCTATAGGGGTACCAAGGCAAGGAACCCTCAAAGAGGGTTCTATCCCTAGAGGTGCTGGTGCTGATTCCCTTAGCTAAAGGTACCTTAGGAAGTGTCCCAAGGGGAGAGGTGATGCCGCTGGAGGAGGAGGGGAGGATGGTGGGGCAAAGAAAAACTGCTTGAAAGACAGGATCAGAGGAACTGCTTATATATCACAGGAAGGAGGAGTGGCTGGCTGCTTGTCCACTGAACTACAGGCATAGCCTTCCAATTCAGTGGCCTACGCAGCCAGTATGATGTTATGCTTGTGCAACTGTGTTTCTTGGTTTGGCTGTTCACGCTCTCTATTCCAGAGGAATTAGCACCCTATACGGGTACCAAGACAAGGAACCCTTGAAGATGGTTCCACCCCTAGAGGTACTGCAGGACAATTCCCTTGGCTAAAGGTACCTTAGGAAGCATCCCCCAAAAAGGAATGTAGTAGTACAAAAGCACATTAGCAGTCAGTAGCAGTGAGGCATAGTAGTAGATCAGGCACCAGGCAGCTTGATAACGTATTGAGATGCGCAGGTTAGCAATGGCATGAGTCCGATGGGTTGCACTGGAGATTGAGGGGGCCAACTAAGGAGAGAAGGAATGGCAAGTAGGGACACCATCCACCTCCATCAAACAGCGGAACCTACCTAAAAGAACTAGGGAACACTAACTATTGCTAACTAATGGTTATGACCTGAGGCATGGAGGAGAGGAAAAAAAAACTTTGAGGAGGAAATCTCTGGGGATCCAAGGCCTAGATCACCTTCCCTCCAGGCTTGGGATATTTGTTTAGTGACGGCTCTTCTGCTGCAATTTAGAAACCCAATCACAAGGGGTGAAAAATATTCCAATTTGGAGGAAAGCTCTCACTTGATCCCTCTAATGGGAATGCCGTGGAAGGTTGCGAGAGTGCTCTGCAACATCGGGGGCAACCAAGGCAAGAGGAGGAGAGCAACAACTGCTGAGGTGCTCACCTGGCCTACCTGCCCTAAAAACAAACCAGGTGAACCAGAGGCAATCGTAGGGAGAATGCGGTGACAGTGCCTTGCTAGTAGAATACTAGAGCAAAGGAGATAGCTGTAACCACCCTTCACAGCTAGTCTTAAATTAGACACCAGAAGCTGCTGTTGAGTCTTGAGTGGCTAAAGCCAGGCCTGGAGCAAGGACATTCCCATCTATGGGCCAGGTGAGAAGGACCCTGCTCCAAGTCAGGCACATTTAAGATGCAGACTTTATAGGTGCAGAGTGAGACTGTTGGCGGCAGAGAGGCCCTGCTCCATGCATTGGCTATGGCTGGCATGCCCCAGAAACAACTGAGGAGGAGCTGAATGAAGCGTTGAGTGCTGGGACCCTCACATAGGTCAGACATGGTAGTAGCAAGCGTTGAGCAAATTAATTGGTAAGTAATGAGTGGACCTGCACATAGGTCAGTAAGCAGACTAAGCAAATGGTCAGACCTGCATGGAAGTCGAAGGAGCAACAAATATGAATAGCGGGGCAAGCCAGCCAGGCATTCAAGGAAGCCAATGAAAGGTGACAAATACTCTGAGGATTTTAGGTGGTGGAGGCAGGATTAAAACATCAGGTAAGTATGGCACATGGGACAATGACTCCCCCAACACCTTCAAGTCCCCGCTGTAGGAAAAACAAGAAAGTATGGAAGGCGCCATGACACACATGCAGATATTAAAGCTAGTTTACAGCATCAGCAGTAGCTTAGCTGACCTCCAGAGTATAATAGTAGTGTACAAACATCAGAGAGCAGCATTAGTATTAAGTAACTATGAGTTATAGGGTTAGCAATTAGAATGAACAGAGACTGGAGGGAGGCAATACTCTGAAAGTAGCAATTTGGCTAGCCAGTGCAGTGAAAACAGTAGCAATGAGGTATGTGGTATGATTTCAGGAAGCAGGATTGAGTTGCATGGGCTAGGGTTCAGAGTGAGCCTGAACCAGGTGAAAACAATTAAGGTGCAAGCATGGCGAGCAGCAGCAGGGAAGCAGCTTGAGCTGAAACACACAGATAATGATTGCAGTTGCATTGTGAGTAAATGGGAGCAAGTAGCATGAGCTCTGGATTAGCAAAATACAAGGAGTTTAGAAACAGAAGCCCCCAAAAAGAATGTAAAACAAAAGACACACAAACACAGAAGAACAGGGAACAAGCAACACAAAGAAGCACACAGCTGGAGGCAAACAATACAAACCAAATGCAGGAGAACAGAAAACAGAAGTCCAGCCAAAACAAGCAGAGGCCAAAACACAGCAAGGCGTGGGGGGAGGCAGGCCCCAGCACGCTGCAAAGAACAGACCAACAGAGCATCCGGCTGCAAAGAAAAAGTACTTGAGAGAGAGACTCAGAGGAACTGCTTATATATCACAGGAAGGGGGAGTGGCTGGCTGCTTGTCCATTAAACTACAGTCATAGCCTTTCAAGTATCTGAACAAACATATCAAAAAGGAAAAGTTCAGGATGGTCACATTGGGCACAGAGATACCATCCCTACAGTCAGGGGATTGGTTAGGTCACTAGATCTAAAAGGTACCTACTTTTACATTCCAGTCAGACACAATCACAGAAAATATCTCAGGTTCAGGCTGGGAAATTGGCAATACCAGTTTGTAGCCCTTTCTTTTGGGCTCACCAAAGCACTAAGGGTCTTCACAAAGTGTCTAGTTGTTATGACAGCACACTTGAGAAGACAAAGTATGGTGATTTTTCCCTACCTGGATGACTGGCTAGACCCAGGAAAAACAGAGCAAGAGGCAAGGTGTTCCATACAAAAAGTAAAGAACTTCCTGGAGAACCTGGGACTCATGATAACTCTGCAGAAGTCTCAGACTGAACCATTTCAGGTATTGGACTTCATAGGCACAGAACTGGATATCCTGCAGGAAAATGCTTTCCTTCCATACGAGAGGGTATCAAATCTGATTGCTACTGCAGAATCCTTCACACTAAGCCACCCAAGGCCTGCAAGGGATTTTCAGCAGTTAATGGACCATATGGCCTCATCAACAGCAGTGATGCTATGGGCCAGATTTTAGATCAGGGACATTCAGTACCACCTAAGGGACCACTGGTCACAAAAGTGGGACTCAGTGTCCAAGCTACGGCCAGTCACAAAGACCTTCGTACAAGCATTAGAATGGTGGAAGGAGGAAGGCAATCTCAAAGAAGACATTCCCTTCCTTCAGCTATCCCCAACAAGTATCCTCACAACAGATACCTCACTACCAGGGTGGGGCACCCAGCTGGTGGATCTCACAGTAAGTGGCATCTGGAACCCAATGGGAATTCATACATATGAACATACAAAGAAACCAGCAGAAGAAGGCCATTTGGTCTATCTAGTCTGCTCATATTGTAGGGTCCACAGCTTGAGCTACTGTCCCTGCCCTCCTTCCCCACTCCTCCCATCTTCCCTACCCATGATCCGTACCTTCCCCCTATGCCTAGCCCAGCCACTCTTAAAGCTGCCCACTGTCTTCAATGAGATCACCTCTTCTGGCTGTGCATTCCAAGTGCCCCTCACCCTCTGTGTGAAGAAGTGCTTCCTGACCTCCCTCCTAAACCTCCCACCTCCAGCTTAAGACTGTGCCCTCCTCATGCTATGGTTGTCACTCAACTTAAAGAGACTCTCCTTATCCACCTTATTTATCCCTTTCAAGTACTTGAAGGTCCCAATCATGTCCCCTCTCTCTCCTGTCTTCCAGGGAGTACATGTTCAGTGCCCTCAACCTCTCCTCATATGCCTTACCTTGCTGACCCGCTATCATCTTTGTAGCCCTCCTCTGGATCTTCTCCAGCAGGTTACTGTCCTTTCTGAATTGTGGGCAATTCAGGAGCACATAAATAACATAAAACTGCTCAGGGCTGCATTGCTTGCAATGCAATCATTTTCTTCTCAGCTACGAAGCCAGTGTGTTCAAGTTTGAACAGACAATACCACAGTGATGTATTATGTAAACAAGCAGGAAGACACAAGATCCTCAAAGCTGTGCATAGAAGCCATGAGGACCCGGGACCTAGCTTATTCCCTAAATGCAAAGATTTCTGTGGTATATCTGCCAGGCAAGGACAATGTGCTGGCAGACTCCCTAAACAGAATCACCCAGGGAAAGCATTAGTGGACCCTGAAGCAGCAAGTGCTGACCTCAGTCTTCAGAGGATGGGGCACTCCAGAAATAGATGTGTTTGCCTCTTGGAAGAACAATCAGCTCCTTCAGTTTTGTTGCAGGCCACCAGCAATTGGAACAGTCCCAGAGGATGTCCTAGCTCTGGACTGGACAGGAAGGCTCTTGTAAGCCTTCACACCATTCCCACTCATACAGAGAGTGCTCATAAAGCTCAGGAGAAAGCCAGCAACAGTGATCCTGATAGTTCCGGACTGGGCCAGTCAGGCTTGGTACTCGCTGATTCTGACCCTGTTCAGCAGGATTCAAATCAACCTGCCACTGAGATTAGTAACATTGCAGAGAGGCTGGAAGTAAAGGTCTGCCTGTTTGCAGATGACACCAAGATTTGCAACAGGGTGGATATTCCAGAAGGGTGCAGAAATGAAGAGGGACCTGGAGAAGCTTGAAAGGTGGTTGGAGATGTGGCAACTGAGGTACAATGCAAAGAAGAGCAAACTAATGCACCTGGGTAGAGGGAATCCTGAGGAGAGCTACAGGTTGGGGGTGGGGTGCGGCTGACTGTCACCAAAGAGGAAAGGAACCTAGGGGTTATCATCTCTGATGACCTTAAGGTATCAAAGCAGTGCACAAAGGCAGCAGGGAGAGCCAGTGGCATGCTGTGGTGTACAGGCAGGGGATTCTGTTTAGGGAGTCTGCCAGCACATTGTCCTTGCCTGGCAGATATACCTGGTCAGTTAAGAAGGGGGATAAAACCTTTTATAGGTACATCAGGGAGCGAAGGAAGACCAAGGGAGGGATAGTGAGGCTTAATAAAGGGGAGGGAGGGTGGACAGAGGGTGATTGTGAAAAGGCAGAGATACTAAACAAATATTTTTACTCAGTATTTACAAAGGAAGAGGGGGAGGTACCTAAAACAAACAGTAGAAACACTCTGGATACAGAAGTTGATACCAGCCCATTTACAGAAGAAAGGGTTCTGAAAGAGCTCTTAAAACTGAAGGTGGACAAAGCAATGGGCCTGTTGAGTTCATCCCAGAATTCTAAAAGAACTAAGGGTAGAACTAGTGACACCACTGACTACCCTCTTTAACAAATCATGGGAGGATGGGGTAGTACCTGAGGACTGGAGGAGGCAGATGTGATTCCCTTCACAAAAGTGGGAGCAAGGCAGAAGCAGGAAACTACAGACCTGTTAGTTTAACCTCAGTGGTAGGGAAATGATGGAATCACTTCTGAAGGAAAGAATTGTTGAGTATCTAGAGGCCAGAGGGGCACAGGACCCAAGGCAGCATGGATTCACAGCGGAAGGTCATGCCAGACAAATCTGATAGATTTCTTTGACTGGGTGACCAAAGTAGTTGATCAGGAGGGGCTGTGGACATGGCCTACCTAGACTTTAGCAAGGCATTTGACACAGTCCCACACAAAGATTAATATACAAGTTAGCCAGCCTGGGAGTGGGTCCCAAGATGACAGCCTGGGTAAAGAATTGGCTGGAGAATAGGACACAGAGAGTAATAGTAAATGGAGTCCACTCTGAAAAAAGGGGGTTAGTAGTGGCACCGAGGGTTCAGTATTAGAACGGGTCCTCTTCAATGTCTTTATAAGCTTATATTGCAGAGGGACTGAAGGAAAGTATGTCTCTTTGCAGATGACACAAAGATCTGCAACAGAGTTGATGCACAAGGTGGGGTGGAAAGGATGAGAAGGGACTTGGCAAGGTTAGAGGAATGGTCAAATGTATGGCAGCTTAGATTCAGTGCTAAGAAGTGCAAGGTAATGCACCTGGGAAACAAAACCCAGGGGAAGAGTACACAATGGGGATGAGATACTACAACAACAAAATGGAAAGGGACCTGGGGTAGTCATATCAGATGACCTAAAGGTGGGCAAGCAATGTCAGAGGACAGCAAGGAGGTCTGGGGGAATACTGGGATGCATAGGGAAAGGCATCACAGGTAGAAAACATGAAGTTATTATCCCTCTGTACAGACAGCTGGCGAGACCACATCTGGAGTACTGCGTGCAGTTCTGGAGACCCAATCTCCGCAAAGACATAGACAGGATGGAAGCTGTCCAGAGGAGGGCAACTAAAATGGTGCAGGGTCTGCACCAGAAGACATATGAAGAGAGACTTAAGGAGCTTAATATGTATAGCCTCAAGGAAAGGAGGGAGAGGGGGACATGATAGAAACTTTCAAGTACCTCAAGGGAATCAACAAAGTCCAAGAGGGTAGCATCTTTCAAAAACGAGGTGCAACAAGGGGGCAAGCAATTTGAAGATAGAAGTGGGGGCGGCTCAGAGGTAATTTATGAAGTATTTTTTCACAAAGAGGGTTGTGGATGTATGGAACTGCCTTCCAGAGGAGGTTGTGGAGTCAAAACAGTGGTGGAATTCTAAGCATGCATGGGACAGTCATAAGGCAATTCTAGGGGTGGGGTAGGAAGAAGTAGGCAGCTGGTTAACTAGGATCTGCAGCTTATCCATTAGTTAGGGAAATGGGCAGACTGGGTGGGCCAAGTGGTCCTTATCTGCCATCAAATTCTATGTTTCTATGTTATCACTAGCAGGAGACGGGACGTGGTGATGCCATTGTAGAAAACATTGGCAAGGCCTCACCTGGAGTACTGCGTGTAGTTCTGGAGACCACACCTGCACAAGGACATAGATAAGGTGGAGACCATCCAGAGAAAGGCAACAAAGATGGTGCAGGGCTTACACCACAAACCATGTGAGGAGAGACTAAGGGACTTTAATATGTACTCACTGGGGGAGAGGAGACAGCAGGGCGACATGATCGAAACTTTCAAGTACCTCAAGGGCACAAACAAGGTGCAGGTGGGGACCTTTTCCAGTGTAGAAAAAGTGCTAGAACAAAGGGGCACAATATAACATTGGAAGGTGGTAGATTAAGAGATAATGTGAGAAAGTTTTTCTATACAGAAAAGGTAGTCGACACTTGGATTAGTCTGCCACAGGAGGTAGTGGGGGCAAGCACAGCGGAGGGGTTTAAGCATGCCTGGGACATGCACAAGGGAAGCTTGAGAGGGGAGGAAGTGATGAAAAGCCACTGATCACATAGGGTCAGTGGCCACATACAATGCATAGTGCCTACAGGCAGACTGGATGGGCCTAGCTGTCCTTATCTGCTGACAATGTCTATGCTAGTGCACTAATGTGATAGTACGTTGCCCCCAGTTTTCCATTTACCTACCCCACCTACATCTTTCTGCTATATACCACTTTTTTCTTAACCCGCTCCCCTACCCCAATTACCTGACGATGGCATCACTTGATTGAAAGTTCCACCTCTCTCCCACCTCAGATGATGCCACCTTCAGCTGATCCCCCCCAACTCCCTCTTATCCAGTCAGTCTATCTGTTAATATTTACCAACTTGATGTGTATAAGTTCAAATTTTTCTATTACTGCCTGTGTATATGCTTCAATGTTTTTTCTCTTTTTTTTTCTTTCTCTGTAAACCTTGTATTTTTGTAATGTTTGTTCAACACTGATGTGGAACCTTTGAAAATGAGTCCTTGACTCAAAGGTATTAGCCCCAAACTGAAATAAATAAATAAATGTTTCTATAAGCTACAATTACTGACTCTATCTCAAGGCAGAATAACATTCCCAGACCTCATAACATTACGTCCGAGGCCGTGGCTCTTGAAGAGTTAGAACTGTCTAGTTTGAATCTGTCAGAGAAGATGCTGAGGATGCTGAAGGTTTCCAGTAAACCAGCAGCAAGGAAAGCACATTTCTCTGCACGGAAGAGATTCTTGTACTGGTGCACCTCCCAGAAAGATAATCCCAATGCAGGCAGGGCTACCTATAATTCTGGACTACCTGGTATACTTACAGTCCTTGGGTCTGAGATCATCAACACTGAAGGTACACCTGGCAGCTTTGTCAGCCTACACATTAGCAGGAAAAGACAGACCATTGGCCTCACAACCTGTTTGGTCTCAGTCACCTGTGTCAACCTGTGAGGGAGCCAGTCCCTCTAAGGGATCTAAATATCTGTTTTGCCCAGCTAATGGGTGCTCCCTTTGAGCCTATGGCTACTGCTGATTTAAAATATGTCACATGAAAAACAGTTTTCCTAATTGTCATGACATCTGCCAGGAGGGTAAGCGAACTGCAAGCCCTCCGTATATCCAAGCTACATAATCTTCCACAACCAATAGGAAGTTCCTATCTAAGGTTGTGCCAGAATTCCACCTGATGCAAAAGAAAGAAACCGGCACTGAAATCAGGCACTTCAGCTTAACATTATTCGCTTTTTATTTAAGTGCAGCGGACAAAAAATAAACACACTTACAAGGTCCTTGGTTACCAGACGAATATTAAATGACTCCCCTAGTTACAGAAACAAATCTTCCGTTAGAGCACTAGGGGAGCGTGACCACAGTGCATAGTCTGAACTTGTATTCTAAGTTCTAAAAATAGCATTGAGTTCTGTCTCTGGGTATCACACTATGGAAGTATGATGCTTGTAAATCTCATTGATGGAGCCCTAAGTAGAAACAATATTACCATGGTGAGTAACTTTTTCTTCTGAACTCAAACTGGACACTAAAAATAATAGACTTAATATAGAAACATAGGCAACAATGCCAGAAAAAGGCCACCAGTCCATCCAGTCTGTCCATAATCCCTAACAAACCCAGGATCTATTGCCATATAGGGCTTTAATCCACACTGTGAACCCCCCATGCCCCCCGCTGTACTGCTATCACCCTTAGCAACCACTAAACCCTTCACTCTGTCCCTGCCATGTTTGAAACCATAGTTTTCACGTGCACTACATCAGCTGGCAGATTGCTCCATGGCTCCACCACCCTTTCTGTAAAATAAAACTTTCTCACTTCCCTCTTGAATCTCCCCCCATCAGTTTCCACTCATGATCCCATGTTTTTTATCCGCTATTTAAGCTAAATAGCTCCTCACAGTTTACCTTGTTCATTCCTTTCTGGAACTTGAAGTTCTCTATCATTTTGTTCCTCTCCAACATGTACGTATTCAGTGCCTTGAGCTGATCCTTGTAAGATCTGCCCTGCTGGCCCTGAATAATTTTGGTCACCCTACATTGCATTGTCTCCAGCCTGTCCTTATCTTTTGTTAGGTGCTGTCACAGCATGAGGGAATAAACTTCAGACAAGGCAAATTAACAGGTTTAAAACACACCTTGGTGTGATATTTATTTTTCAAAAGTTCAAAGATAATAAATGAAAACAAAAAATTGCAAAGGAAATCACTACTTAATATCAGTAGTTTCTCATACAATACAGTCTCAGATTCTAAAGCTTCTAAGACCTTTCTCATCTGCATTCAACAGCTTGTCAGTAGTAGCACTTCTCTCCTTCACTCTCAAGACTGAACTCTACTAGACTGAACTGAAGTAAACTCTGTACAAAGGTTTTTATATATTTTTGGTAGGGTCACCTGATTGAGCCCTTACATGTCTGGACATGTTTCAAAACCAAGGGGGGGAGGGGATTGTCTCAGGGGATTTCCTGGTACAGTGTATATGTCCACAGATATTGACTTTCTATATCTCTGATTCACAGAGACTAAGCTCTTTTATACATAGAACCTTATACAGTCACAGGTTTATAGTGTGAATTTATGAAAATACCTTAAGGATTTCTTATAATTGTATTAATCATGAAGTTATTATTGTTTTATATGGCTTCTGAGTCCTTTTTTTTTAAAAAGCTTTACTAACTATTCATTTCTTTTAAAAATAGCTTTCATGCTTTTTGTACACAACAAATCCACTTATGCACTTTACACAACACCTCTCTGGGTGTTTGGCATCATTCAAGGGACTGGATGTATGGAAATGGAAAAAGAATGAAAACAAAGAACTAGTAGGAAGTTTAGTCGGGACAGTAAAGAGCTACAATAGGTGGCCAACCTGGGGGGAGGAGAAGAAAAGCAAAGAGAAAAGCATTAACTGTTGTGCACAGACATTTTGGTAGCTAGGAAATAAGGTGATAGAAAAGTGGTCCATCAGCTACAGCCGAGGGTGCAGCCTAACTGTACCACAGGTGCGAACTCTAACTGGCAGACTTATCTAATAGTTCACTAGAGACAGGCATAGTATCGCAGGACTGGAGAACAGCACATGTAGTGCCGCTCCACAAAAGCAGTCCCAAGGATGACCCAGGGAATTACAGACTAGTCAGTCTGACCTCCAGTGTGGGCAAGCTCATGGATACCATACTAAAGGAAAGGTTGGTGGAATATCTAGAGCAGCATGGTCTCCAGGCAGCATGAGTTCATTGGGGGGGGGGAGAGCATTGTGTCAAACAAATCTGATTGACTTCTTTGACTGTGTCACTAAGACAGTAGACAGGAGCCAAGTGGTAGACATCCTCTATCTTGATTTCAGCAAGACCTTTGACTCTGTGCCCCACACAAGGTTGATCAGAAAGTTTGTGGATCTCAGGGTTGGGGAAAAGATGGCCAGATGGGTGGAAAACTGGCTGAAGGATAGAACTCAGAGGGTGGATTGGAGGGAGTTATCTGGCACAAGACAGGTAACGTTGGGTCCTGCAGGGCTTGGAGCTGGGGCCAGTGTTATTCAGTGTCTTTATCAATGACATTGGAGATGGCATTAAGGGCAAAATGTGCCTATTTGTAGATGACACCAAGCTCTGTGGGACAGTGGACACAGCTGAAGGGATACAGGACCTACAAGAAGATCTGGAAAAGCTAGGAGGTGGTCCAGGATCTGGCAGCTTGGCTTCAATGCCAAGAAGTGCAAAGTTATGCATATTAGAGCCAAGAATCCTAGGACAGAGTACTACCTGGGTGGAGTCAGAGTATCTGCATCAGAGGAGGAGAAGGACCTGGGAGTGATGATCACTAGTGACCTGAAGCACTCCACACAATGCAAGAAAGCAGCAGCTAAGGCAATCAAGATGCTGGGATGCATATCTAGGGGGATCAGTAGTAGGAGATAGAAGATTATATTGCCCTTCTACAGGTCACTGCTAAGGCCGCATCTAGAGTATGGAGTTCAGTACTGTTGCTCACACCTCAAAAAGGACATTAACCTGCTGGAGAAGGTCCAGTAGAGGGCTACAAAGATGATAGCTGGTCAGCAGGGTAAGGCATACGAGGAGAGGTTGAGGGCACTGAACATGTACTCCCTGGAAGACAGAGAGAGAGAGAGAGAGAGAGAGGGGACATGATTGGGACCTTCAATTACTTGAAAGGGATAAATAAGGTTGATAAGAAGAGTCTCTTTAAGCTGAGTGGCAACCGTAACATGAGGAGGCACAGTCTTAAGCTGGAGGGTGAGAGGATTAGGAGGGAGGTGAAGAAGCACTTCTTCACAGAGAGGGTGGTGGACACTTGGAATGTGCTGCCAGAAGAGGTAATCTCATTGAAAACAGTGGTCAGCTTTAAGAGAAGCTGGGACAGGTATGGGGGAGGGTAAGGGTCATGGGTAGGGAGGATGAGAGGAGTGGAGAGAGGGGGCAGGGACAGTAGCTCAAGCTGTGGGCCCTGCAACACGAGCAGACTTGATATACCAAATGGCCTTCTTCTTCTGGCTTCTTCATATGTTCGTATGTTTGTAACTCCATAACTGGGCACAGTACTCCAGGTGAGGCCTCACCAGTAATCTGCAGAGAAGTAGTAATATCGCTTTCCTTTTGCTGTCAATACCCTTTCTATACACCCCAGCATTCTGTTTACCTTACTGTAGGCCTTGTTACACTGGTTTGATTGCTTTAGGGAGTCACTGATGATACCCCTAGGTCTCTTTCCTCAGAGGTCATGCACAGCTTTATCCCCCAATCCAGTGCTCTGTCCTCAAGTTCTTGCTCACTATGTGCATCATCTTGTACTTTTGGCACTGAATTTCAAGCGCCAAACCTTTGACCACCTCTCACGCTTTCGCAAGTCTTTCTGTATCTCCTTAACCCGGTCCTCACTGTGTACTGTAACACAGAACTTAGTGATATCTGCAAAGAGACACATCTTGCCCTGGTTTCCTTCTCCCATGTTGTTAACAAACACACTGAAAAGGACCCGACTCAGGATCGATCCTTGTGGCACCCCACTGGTGACCGCCCTCTCTCCTGATCTTGACTCTGTTAACATCAACCATCTGATGTATCCCTTCCAGTCAGTTTGTTACCTATCTGTGTCCTTCGCTGTACCCAGATCCTCTTGCTTCTTCACTACCTTCTATGAGGCACTGAGTTGAAAATCTTGCAGAAATCAAAGTAGGTGAAATCCACAGCATGGCCCTTATTCGCTACCCTCATTACCTAGTCAAAGAATACTATCAGGTTGGTTTGGCAAGACCTTTCTGCCATGATCCTGTGCTGTTTACTGTCCTGGATTTCATTGTTCTCCAGGTAGTTTACAAGGTCCTCTTTGACTAGTGTCTCCATCAGTTTACTCACAATAGAGGTACAACTGACAGGTCTGTAGTTAGCTGGTTACTCCTTGTCCACGCCCCCCATTATGGAGCAGGACTATGTTTGCTACCCTCCAGTCTTTTGGAACTACCGCTGTCTGAACTGAGCTATTGAATAACCCCACCAGGGGTTCAGTTAGTTCCACTGTCAGTTCTTTGACCACCCTTGGATGCATCCAATCTTGCCCTGAAGCCTTATCTATCTTTAGGGCTGCTAGCCCTTGCCAAACCCTTTCACTGGTACGTACTTGCTGCCTCATCTCAGGGATCCACCTTACAGCTGTCTTAATGTCAATCTCTGGCAGAGGACACCTGCCTTCCCTTGTGAATACAGAGCAAAAACAGTCCTAAAGACTGGTTGCTTTCTGCCTGTCCTTCTTAGTCACCCTATCTCAGTCTGTTAACCTAACAATTCCTCCTCTCCTCTCCTTTGTAACTTTTTTCACCTAATACTGTATATCTATGGTATGGAACTGCTTTTCCCCGTCCTTGGCTCCCTCCGCAATATGCAGCTCTGTGTCAGCCTTTGCTTCTCTAACTGCCCTTTTAGTTTCCCTTGTTCTCATTTGGTACTCTCTCAATTCTTCCTTCCCTTGTTTTAACTTGTACCTGGTGAAGGCCTTCTTTTTGGCTTTCACTGCTTCCCTGACCTTTCCAGAGAACCACATTTGTCTCTTGTAAGTTTTTCTTTTGATTACTGTTCTCATGCAAGACTTTGTTGCCTCGAGAATGGCCCCCTTGTCTGACCCCCATCTTTCCTCCACACCCCTGATTCTGTCCACTCTAACTAGTCCTGGACCAGGTCCTTCATCTGATTGAAGTCTGCCCTTCTGAAATCTAAGACTGCAGCCTTTGATGATGATGATGACGCTTGTTCGTAGGGCCAGGCCAAGCCATACAGAGTTATGATCATTGGCCCTAGTGGCTCCTCTATCCTCACTCCGCCTACCACTTCTGAGTTGGTGAGCAACATATTGAGAATGGTAGCCTGCCTAGTGGGTTCCTTTAACTACCTTCACCAGCAGGCAGTCCTGCAATGTATCCAGCAAGGCCTGATTTCTGGAGCCCCTGGCCACTCAAATGATACAATCAATATATGTCAGGTTTAGATATTCCACCACCACCACCACTTCCCCCTTTTCCACCTCTCTTTCTAGTTCTGAAACCTAGTTCAATGTCTCTCTCTTCCCCCTGTCCTGGAGGTCTACAGATCACCCCCATTCATAATTTCCTGCTTGAAGATGCCATGAGCTGAACCCATAGCATTTATATTTCCCCATTACCTCCCATGACGTTTCTGTCCTCCACTGCCTCATTACCTGCTCAGCATATAGGGCCACACCTCCTCCTTTACCTTTCCTCCATCCCATCTGAACATGGAGTAGCCTGGGACTGTCAGGACCCGGTCAATATTCTCTGTAGCCCAAGTTTTTGTGATGACTACTAAATCTAGCTCAGTGTCTGCCACCATTGCCTGGAGCTCACTAATTTTATTTCCCAGATTTCTGGCATTAAGACAGACCCATTCCATCTTTCTCCTGATCCTCTCTTGCTTTTTCCTATTCCTTCTCCCGTGTTCTTCCCTAGCCTCCTCTATTTTTTTATTTTTCATGCTGAATATAAGCTTTGACATTCCTCCCTCTTTGGCCTCTTCCCCTAACCTAATTTGAACTTCAGCCTTAGTGTTACCCACCTTGCTGCTACTAGTCCCCTGTCCAGGGGGAGCCCTAGTTCGGTTCCCCACCTGTTCTGCCTTCTCAGTGGTTGCCCTAGCCTCCATCTCACCTGCAGTCAATTTAACTGTCCGATGTAAATGTCAAGCCTCTGCCCCAGAATACTGGCCCACTCCCTTGGTAGGTGAAGACCATCACGTTTAAAGAGCCTCCTGTCCCAGAAGTTTCCACCAGTCACTCATAAAGTGATAAACTGCCTTCTGACATCATCCCTTAAACTACCTATTAAACTCATCAGCCTCATGCTTCCTTGCTCTATTCCCCCTATTCCATGCACGGAGGACCTCAGAATAGAGCAGGGAAGCCAAAAGCTTCTTCAGTCTGTCCCCCAGCCTATTGAAGTTCTACACCCAAGTGTATTAGCACCCCGACTCCCCTTCCCCCTTATCCACCATCCTACGTATCCTATCTATATCCCTGATGGCTGATGCACCAGGAAGGCATCTGACCATTTCACTCCCTTTCCCTTCCCGCCCTTGCCTACTTTTCACTAAAAATTCCACCAACAGCTTAATCTGGTTCAAGGTCAGTTGGCATTCATCTGTATCCATAAAGTAAAGGCAGCTGTCCTCTTGGTGAATCAGTGGTGGGATCTTGCTTGGGGTTGTATACCACAAGGTCCTTAAATTACTTAGGAATATCAAAACCCCTGGATCTGCCGGGCATGATAAGTTAGAACCCAGGCTACTCAAAATCACTGCCCCAGTCATAGCATCCCCAGTCACATGGTTGTTTAACAGATCCATGCTAGAGGGGCGAGTCCCAGCTCTCTGGAAAGTCACTCCAGTTACACCAATGCATAAAGGTGGCCCTCATGAAAAAGTTGAGAACTACCGACTCATCTCGCTTCTGTCTCCATCCTGAGCAAAGTGCTAGAAAGAGTCTTCTATGACCAATTCATAGACTACATTGAGAGTCATAACATCTTCACAGCCAGACAACAAGGTTTCAGGAAATACCATGGAACAGACATCGCCTTAGTCAGTCTCACCTCAGACATCTTCTCTGCCCTTGATGAAGGCCTCTTAACCGGTGCAATCTTTATCAACCTCACCAAGGCCTTTGACCTGGTGGATCACAAGCAACTCATCGAAAATCTTAAAGATATAGGCCGAGATAGTCTAGCAGTACAATGGTTCTCTGACTACCTACAGGGTAGGACACAGATTGTAAAATGGCAGGGAACCTAATCTAACACAAGCCCAGTTCCCTATGGGGTCACCCAGGGATCTATCCTGGGACCCCTATTATTCTCTGTATTAATTAATAGGATGTCAAATAATTGCAGAGATGCAAATATAACCCTGCACACTGATGATGCAGTGCTTTACAGGTCCTCCAAAGACATAGCAATCCTTAATACAGAACTGACAACTGACCTACAACTCCTCGAGCGATGGCTGGTAAGAAACAACCTCATGCTGAATGGCAAAAAAACAAAGTCAGTGTTGTTTGGCAAGGCGAGTGTAGGATCGGACAGATCATAGATTCTGACACCTACTCTCTATGATGGAACAACGATTGAGGTGGTTGAATCCATCAAATACCTAGGCATAACCCTAGATCAAAACTGCTCTCTCAAAGCACACACTGACCAGCTACCCAAGACCATGAACCAGAAATTGGGCCTACTTTACCACCTAAGCCCCTTCCTTACTCATGAATCCCAGCTAAGGTGGTTACAGGCACCTTACTACCTGCTCTATTTTATGGTGCTCCGGTCCTACTAACTGTCAGAGGGGCAGAATTGCAAAAGCTCAGAACCCTATGCCATCGGGTTGGCAGATTCACCTCAGGAGCACCGCCCCATGAGCATCACCGTCAGGCAGTACATGTCCTCTCATGGCCATCTTTAGAAAGGAGGTTACAGTACCCAGCACTATGTCTAGCCTTCAAGCTAAGGCAGGAAAATGCCCCCACCAGCGTAGCTGGATTACTATCTAATAAACCGATTTGAAGGCCCCTCAGATCCTCCAGTCGCAACCTCCTCAAGGTGCCCAAAGTCGGATCATCCCTAGGGCAAAGGTCATATCCAGCTAGCATCCCACTCCTCTGGAATGCATTCCCTGAAAGCCTACAGAACTGCTCCTCCCTCGGGGGATTTAAAAAGGGGCTCAAGGTACACCTTCTGGAGCTCAAACAGTGTACCTGCTATCGCTGACATCCCCAACCACCTAGTCACTGCACAGCACTTGAAGTAAACTATGTGAGTTATGTTTTATTTGTTCCACAACTGTCTTACGAGGATTAACAACTGTCTAAAAATGACTGTAGTCATTGGCCTGTAAATAATCACTGTTAGCAAATGTAAAGTGAGTTGGAAACTTACAGAAACGTCTATGCATATTATATTGCTGCTTGTAAATATATCACCACTGTATGTGCAATTGACTCTGGGTCACCCCTGAAAAAGGTACTGTCATTGTCTCAGTGGGCTCACCCAGTTATCAAAATTAAATAAATAAATACAAATTTATAGTATACTGACTGAAATGTAATTTCACACCAGAAGTGCGAAAACACATCTCATCCAGGATTTAAAAAATGACGCATGTCACGTTTATTAGGTGGTGTGGGAAAATAGCTATGTTGAAATTTGGAGTCAAAATAGTGAAAATTAGTGAAGTTAAGAGTGAACATTGAAATACTGCAACATTCACTCATAACCTGGGCATTCTACCTTATTCATACACCAGATTGTCAGCACTGTCTTTTTATTACCCCATCTCATTAACCCAGTAGTGATAATGTTCAGTTCCTCACCAAAACATCATTCCACCGCATCGAAACATCATGGGTGCAAAACCACATTTTGGCCAGGATTTGAAAAATGACAGCTGTCGCATTCATGAGGTGGTGTAAAATGGCTATGTTGAAAGTTTGGGGTCAAAATATTTAAAATGACCAAAGTTACAAGCAAGTGTAGTAAAATTTCCATGTACAGTATGTGCACAACTTTGCCATTTTACCTATTTTTTACCCCAACTTTTCAACATAGCCTTCTTCAGACTCCACCTCATGAACAAGGATGGTGAAAATTTTAAAATCCTGACCAAAAGGTAAAAGGTAATAGAAACATAGAAACATAGACTTTGGCGGCAGATAAGGACCACTTGACCCACCCAGTCTGCCCATTTCCCTACCTATTGGATAAGCTGCAGATTCTAGTTAACCAACAGCCTACTTCCTGCAACCCCCCACTACAATTGCCTTATGTCTGTCCCATGCATGTTTGAATTCCTCCACTGTTTTAGACACAACAACCTCCCCAGGAAGGCGGTTCCATGTATCCACCACTCTCTCTGTGAAAAAAAAATTTCCTCACATTACCCTTGAGCCGTCCCCCCCTCTATCTTTAAATTGTGCCCCCTTGTTCTTGCACATCTCTTTTTCTGAAAAATGCTACCCTCCTGGACTTTGTTGATTCCCTTGAGGTACTTGAAAGTTTCTATCATGTCCCCCGTCCCTCATTTCATCAAGGGTATACATATTAAGCTCTCTCAGTCTCTCTTCATATGGTTTCTGATGCAGACCCTGCACCATTTCAGTTGCCCTCCTCTGGACTGCTTCCATCCTGTCTATGTCCTTGCGTAGATGGGGTCTCCAAAACTGCACACAGTATTCCAGATGGGGTCTTACCTACTGTCTGTACAGAGGGATAACCATTTCCCTTTTTCTACTTGTGATGCCCCTTCCTATGCATCCCAGTATCCCCCTGGCTCTCCTTACTGACTTCTCACATTGCTTACCCACCTTTAGGTCATCTGATATGACTACCCCAAGTCCCTTTCCATTTTTGTTGTTGTTAGTTACTCCCCTGCTATTGTGTACTCTTCTCCTGGGTTTTTGTTTCCCAGGTGCATTACTTTGCACTTCTTTGCATTGAATCTAAGTTGCTATATGTCTGACCATTCCTCTAACCTTGCCAAGTCCCTTCTCATCCTTTCTACCCCCCTTGTTTATCAACTCTGTTACAGATCTTTGTGTCATCTGCAAAGAGGCATACCTTTCCCTCCAGACCTTCTGCAATGTCACCTACAAAGATGTTAAAGAGGACTGGACCCAGTACTGAGCCCTGAGGTACTCCACTAGTAACCCCTCTTTCTTCGGAATGTGTTCCATTCACTATTACCTTCTGTGTACTGTTGTGCAGCCAGTTTGCTACCCAGGCTACCAACCTGGAACCCACTCCCAGGCTGGCTAACTTGATTATTAATCTTTTGTGCGGGACTGAGTCAAATGCCTTGCTAAAGTCTAGGTAGGCTATATCCACAGCCCTTCCCTGGTCTATTACTTTGGTCACCCAGTCAAAGAAATCAATTAGGTTTGTCTGACATGACCTTCCTGCTGTAAATCCATGCTGCTTTGGGTCCTGTGTCCCGCTGGCCTCTAGGTACTCAACAATTCTTTCTTTCAGAAGTGATTTCATCATCTTCCCTACCACTGAGGTCAAACTTTCAGGTCTGTAGTTTCCTGCTTCTGCCTTGCTCCCACTTTTGTGAAGGGAAATCACGGGGATCACGTGATGAGTATATCCGACTAGCAGCACCACATATTGGCTCCTGCCCAGAAATCAGCCGTTTTGGTGGAAAATCTACTGAGTAAGCGTATCTCTTTACCATTTACCGATCGTTTCAGCTCCTGGATTGATCTCAACAAGGTTAGAGGTAATAGCTTCCCTGGAAGTTACAGTAATGCGGTGGTTCACCTCAGGCCAGACAGCAAGGCCTACTCCTGCGATGGAAGCAGAAATGCGCCAGGCGCCCCCTTCTCATACTCCCCCGCAATCACCTGAGAAGGGGCCAAAAAGATCAAAAGGCCATACCGGAGCACCCTCCAAAGCACCGGCCACAATGTCTGCCTCCCTACCTCTCACAGAAAAATTTTTTTTAGAAGAACTGCATCCCTTCAAGTTAACATTGCAAGAAATCACTGCAGAACTGAAAAGTATTCGAGGGGAACTGGCAGATACTAATTGGGCAATCGCGGACACTAATGCTCGTGTCTCCTCTTTAGTGGGATGGAAATCCAAAACAGATCCAGTGATCACTATACTAAGACAACGACTTCACAAAATGGAAGGGAAACTAGAGGATTTGGAAGGCTGAAGTCGGAGAAATAATAATATTATCTTCGGCCTTCCGGAAGAAACAGAGGGCTCAGCACCTATCCTCTTTCTACAAAAAAAGCTCACTAAGATAGCGGGACCCTCTCCAAACAATACTACCTACTACCTTATAGAGAGGGCACACCACTCACTGAGACCAAAACCTGCCTCTGACAAGCCACCTCAGCCGCTAATAATAAAATTCCTGAATTACTTGGACAAGACTCATGTTTTGGGGAAGGTTAGAGATCTGCAGCAAGTACTCTGGGAACGTCAGCAACTTTGGTTTGCGCAGGATTTGCCTGCTACAGTCCGACAACATAGGGCAGAATATCACTCTCTGACTTCCAAGCTCATAGCTGCAGGCATAAAATATAAAGTTCAGTATCCATCATGATTGGCTGTGTTTGTTTCTGGGTCCTGGCATAATTTTGAAACAGCACAACAAGCCCTGTCAGCATTACAATCACTACTTCCTGATCTCTTTCCTCCTCACTGAAGATTACTGGAGTAAAAGGGAGGCTAGTGTTTTGGGATGCTTTTCTCCAGTCTGAATGAGCAAATCTTACAAGTGGGCTAAATAGCGATGTCACACTCTGGTCACTAGAGGGTAGCACATCATCATAGTAACAGCATCATAGCCCTTTTCTGCTGAGAAGACCTCAAATTATTACCCAGATCTGCACTTCTGGTGTAATCAAGAAGAGTCCAGTTGCTTAACTTCTAAATAAGGATCCTGAAGATGCAAGTAGTCGCGTCTGGTGTGGGGGGAGAAAAAGGAAATGGTTCATTCTTGTTAGCAGCTCTTGATAACAAAGTATAATTTATTTCTGGGAGAATATAGTATTAGTAGTTATTGACTGAGAAACTGTTGATGGTTTTTCCTCTTGGATTTTTGTTATTAAATTTGTTTTTAGGCTGTTTAATGGAGCGGGAGTTGAACGGTAGGTGTTAGCGGGTTACAAAGCATCATGTGCTATAAAAGAGGGTGGGGGGTTGCTACAGCTAATACATGGGTATATTTTTTGATTTCAAGTTTTGTTATGCTTATTCTTATCAGGCCAATGTCAGGGGTTGGCAGAGCATTATTGCAGCTGAAAGAAGGCTTCTATTATTTTGCTGTGGCTAGAGGGGAAAGGGATATGGTGAGGGGTAAGGGGTTAAGTTCAGAGAAATATTGGGATTTCTATCTTTTTGACCTTGTTTACTGTTAGGGCTCTCATTTTGGGAGGGGATGTCTTTATATGGGATGGGATAAGGGAGGGATAAGGGTACACACACTCTCACATAAGTGGTTTAAATTGGGAAGAATATGTTATAATGGCGTCATTTATTTCTTTAAAAGATCCATAAACTGGTTGGATTTATATGGCAATGTATAAAATATGTTCTTGGAATGTGAGGGGTGCCCAATCTCCAGCAAAGAGAACAAAAATACTCTTACGTCTGCAACAGCTAGAAGTTGACATAGCGTTTCTTCAAGAGACCCAATTGTTATCCTCCCAGACACTGCTTTTTAGAAGGAGCTGGGTGGGACAAGTTTTTGGAACAGCACCAAACTCTCGCAGTGGTGGAGTAGCTATACTCATAGCCCGTAGACTATCTTTTCGTCTGCTTGACACAATAGTAGACTCGCAGTACAGGTTTATTATAATTCAAGCTATAGTTGGTCACTCTGAACTGGTACTCGGCTCAATCTACGGCCCAACATCAGATGATCCTGCGTTTTTTACCCGACTTATGCAACATTTGATATTGTGGTCAAATTACCCTTTGCTGTTGGGAGGTGATTGGAACCTGGCTTCCTGCAACATTTTAGATTGGTCCGGTGCTAGCACCTCTGCCCTATCCCAGGTGCAATTAGCTATTCAAGAACTGATGGACACTCTTGGTTTAATTGATCCTTGAAGGGCCCTTTTTCCCTCTAGAAGAGAGTACTCCTTTCATTCAATTCCCCATAACTCTTTTTCTAGGATAGATTATTTTTTGGTGGATATTGGGCACCTTTCTTTAGTTACATCCTGCTTATATCTTGCCGATGTCATTTCAGATCACCATCCCACTTTGCTGCACTAGAGTCCAGGCTCTGATGTAGTTCAAAATAAAGTATGGCGGTTTAACCACCAATTGTTGAAATCTAAAAAACTTCAATCCCATCTCCAAAACTTTCTTTTAACATTTATTAACAATAACGCACCTTCCATGCCTAAACCAGATGTTCTTTGGGGGAATTAAAGTGTACTCTCAGAGGTGAGATAATTAGATTAGCTACCATTAGAAAATAACCGCACAGATAACATCTCATGTTCTCCAGGAGATACGATCTGTGGAGTTATCACTTCCTCCGTCTCTGACCTAAACCTCCCTAACGAAGTTGGAAATTCTTAGGGATCGTTATAATTCTCCTTTGACAAACAAAACGGAATATCTTCTTCAAAAATCTAAGGTTAGCTACTTTGATCAAGGAGATAAGGCGAGCAAACGTCTTGCCCTTCGTTTAAGGGCTCAAACTGCGGATAGAATAATACCCTCCATCTATAATGCAGCTGGTCTCATAGTTACCTCTCCTCTGGATATTCTTCTTCAGTTTCAGCCGTACTACTCTGATTTGTACTCCCAGCCCGGTACTCCATTTAGTCCACTAGAAGTGGAACATTTTCTACAAAATGTAACACTTCCTTTCTTAGACAACCAGCAAGTAGAATATCTAAAAGCTCCCTTACTGGTGTCAGAAATATGCTCAGCTATTGATGCCCTACCACTGAACAACACTCCAGGGCCAGATGGATATACTGCAGAATTCTATAAAGCTTATAAAACACAATTAGCCCCTATTCTTCTAGACATGTATAATTATATCTATGAACATGGGGTTTCAGATTACTCCCTTACAGAAACTACAATGGTAGTTCTCCTGAAACCAGGGAAAGATTCTCTTTATGTCATTAATTATCACCCTATCTCCCTAACAAATGTGGATTTTAAAATACTGGCAAAGATTCTAGCCAACAGATTGGCGAAAGTAGGGCAATGTCTAATAAGTCTGGAGCAGGTAGGATTTGTGGCTAATAGGTACTCCTCGGACCATATACGGAAGCTTAGCCATCTCATTTCTGCATCCATGGATTCCTCGGTACCTGCCGCCCTGGTGTCCCTGGATGCAGAAAAAGCTTTTGATCGGGTGTCATGGGACTATCTGTTTTATCTCATGCCTAAATATCGCATTCCTCAACAGTTCATTCAATGGGTAAAAGTTTTGTACACCCGACCAATGGCCCGTGTTCTCTGCAATGGTATGCTCTTGAACACTATATTCCTGAATCAGGGTACCAGACAGGATTGCCCCCTTTCTCCTTTTTTATTTAACCTTTATCTGGAACCACTCATTCATTATATTATTATTTCCCCTTTAATTCAAGGCATTTTGGCTGGATCTCAGCAGTGTAAGATGTCAGTCTATGCAGATGACATACTACTTCACATCTCGTACCCTTCTACTTCAATAACATCTGCTCTGACTGTTACTGAGCAATTTGGAAAGTTTTCAAATTATAAGCTTAATATAACCAAAACGGAGGTGATGCCTCTAAACAAGTATACCTATTCCTCGGAAGTGACCAAGTTAGGTCTAAAATGGGTTAAAGATAATATGAAACATTTGGGGATATACTTTTCTACTGATAATTTAAAAATGAAGCAATATAATTTAGACAAAATCATATCCCAAATTAGTAAAGATCTTAATCACTGGGTTACACTTCCTTTATCCTTGTGGAGAAAGATCAATGTAATAAAAATGAATGTTCTTCCCCAATTATTATACCCCCTTTATATGACCAGTCTGTTTCTCCCTAAATCCTGGTTCCTCCAGGTGAATTTTATAATTGCTAATTTCATTTGGAGCAAAAGAAAACCGAGAAGAGCGATTGCAAAACTCCAGCGTAGCAAAGTTAATGGTGGACTGCAGCTACCGGATTTCCTTCTTCATTATTATGCAATTACATGTTCTGTACTATTAAGATGGACTCAAGAGATGTTGGTTGAGGGCTCTCACATCTATGTCCTGCAATGGCTTCAAATTGAAAGTGAATTATGTTCTTTCCACGGAATAGACATAGGTACTCTCATCTAAGCAGCACATAAGAATATTCCCAGAGCTCAACGTTGTACGCCAATTGTAACTACTCTATGGGTCTTCACTAAGATAAACACAAAATTTCATATATCTTTAGAGAAAGATACTTCACAATCAATTCTTAGAAATCCTAACTTTAAGATTGGGTGTAAGCCTCTAAATAAAAAATTCTGACCTTTCCATTCTAAAATTAAAGTGATTGATCTACTAAGCAAGCAACGTTTGCTGACATTCCAAGAGGTAAGAAATAAATACCAAGTACCTGCTGATTATGTATTCAGATATCTTCAGTTATCCCACATGCTTCACTCACACTTTGGGTTGAAGCCCTGGAACCAACATCTGTTTGGACCTTTGCTACAAACTGTCTCATCACCTCCTACATCGCATTTTATATCTTTTATCATCTTTTGAGAGAACATCTGGAGTTACAAAATTGCCATCCACGGTATGTGTGGGACCAAATGCTGCCTATTGCTGCTTCAGAGGAGAGGCCCTGGGCTAGTATTTGGCAACATTTATACCAAGATGTGAGATGGTATAGATATTGTCTACTGCAATTTTTTGTCATCCACGACTTATATTATACCCTGGTTAAATTATGTAAAATGGGGCTACTTGCTTCAAATCTATGTTCCAGATGTGAGGCATTGCCCGGTAATTTATTACATATACTATGGGAATGTAACAAGGTAGCACCCTTTTGGACAGCTATCAAAGATAACTTAGATCCCCTTTTGGGCCTTTCTGAGGCATTTACACCTGAAATTTGCATTTTGGGTAATTATGGATCAGTACTAATCGGGAAGCAATGTAAGCATATGGCCATGATATCCTTGTATGCAAAAAAAATTATTTTACATGCATTGGCTTGACCAAACAATACCCTCCAGAGCTGAATGGATCAAAGAGGTTCTCTTTGCCTTACAGGATGAAAAGATTATAGCCCAGATGTCGGATAGATTACATTACTATAATGAAGTATGGGCCCCTCTGCATACCTTACTGACAGTCTAATTGCTTTAATGTATTAGTTGTGTCTCATAATTTGGATATTAGATTAAGGATGTATAATTCTCCTCATTATATTAAAATGTTGTTGTGTACCCGGGGGATGGGAGGGGGTATTAGGGTTGAAGGCTGTGGGGGATGGAGGGAAGGGTTGAGGGTAGAATAGGTAGGATCAGTTGTGCTATAATAGTATCTATTGAATTAATCTCTCTTTCTACTTCATCTCAATTTTTCTTGTTTTTTTACCTATTACTTCAATATTCTGCATAGTAAACAGTTTCATATTATAAATGAAAGAAATTTGTAGAAGAATTATAATATAGTGGATGTAAGCAACTTCTGTAATTCTTTTTTATTTTCCTATTTTCTCCTTCCTCTCTGCAACTGTAAACATACCCAATGTGTCATATGACTGTAAAAGAAATAAGTCAATAAAGTTTATTTAATACGTGAAGGGGAAACACATCTCCCCTCCTCCAGTCTTCAGGTACCACCACATCCTCCCATGATTTGTTAAAAAGTGTGTTCAGTGATGTCACTAGGTCCTCCCTTAGTTCTTTTAGGATTCTGGGGTGAATCCCATCAGGCCCCATTGCTTTGTTCACCTTGAGTTTTAAGAGTTCTTTCAAGACTCTTTCTTCTGTAAATGGACTGGTGTCAACCCTTTACCCAGAGTGCTTCTTTTGTCTGGTTTGGGTAACTCCTCCTCATCTTCTTTTGTGAATACTGAGCAAAAGTATTCATTTAGTATCTCTGCCTTTTCACTGTCTCCCTCTGCCCACCTCCCCTCTCCTTTATTAATCTTCACTATTCCTCCCTTAACCTTTCTGTGCTCCCTAATGTACCTATAAAAGGTTTTATCCCTCTTCTTAACTGAGTTGGCTATTTTTTCCTCGGTTTGGGCCTTTGCCATTCTGACTGCCCTCCCCATTTCTTTCCGCTTTAATTGATACAGTTCCCTGTCGTGCTCCTTCTGTGATTCCTTATACTTTTTGAATGCAGCCTTTTTCTCCTTAACCTTCCCTACCACCTCTTTTGAGAACGATAGTGGTTTCTTATTCCGCTTTGTTTTCTTTATTTGTTTCACACAAAGGCTTGTTGCCTCTATGATGGTAGTTTTGATTTTTCTCCATTGTTCTTCCACCCCTCCTTTTTGGCCATTTGCTAGTGGCGTTCCTCAGGTATTCACCCATTTTGCCAAAGTCAGCCCTTCTAAAGTCCAGTATCCTTGTTTTTGTATGACTTTTCTCGATGGTTGTGCTTATCGTGAAGCACACTGTGCAGTGGTCGCATGTTTTCAGATGTCTACTGACGTCTAAATTTGTGATCCTGTCTCCATTTGAGAGTACCAGGTATGGTATTGCTCCCTCCCGAGTGGGTTCCAACACTAGCTGTTTCACCAAGAGACCGCAAAATCACATTTCTGGCTTAATTTACGTAATTCCACCACCACTGGTCATGAGACGGGGTCCCTAAAGGCCATGTTGAAAATTATAGGTCACAATATGCAAACACAACAAAGTTATCCATCAAAGTTCAAAACCCTATTAAAATACATTGAACTGCACTTACCTTCGTTACTCACATTGCAGTGTGTGGTTTCAGCAGCAAGACATGGCTTGGACTGGAGAGTGGATATTTGCCCTGGGGCATGTTCAGGTGAGTGAGAGTTTGTGGGTGGTGTGGTGGGTGCGTGGTGGTGGGTACTGAGTGGGAGGTTGGCATTGGGGGTCGGATCGGTGATGGACCATTTTTTTACAAGTTTAATTAAAAAAACTATTGCAGCATGGTTTTCCTTATTTAGAGGAAAGAATAGTATGGGGATGGTGACTGAAGGGTGGGCACTGCCACTAGACACCAAGAAACAGAATACATGCAGGGATGATGATTGGAGGTGGGGGCCCCACTAGTCACCAGGAAACAATACATGCGGGATGGTGACTGGAGGGTTAGGGGTTGCCACTAGACACCAGGGAAAGATAAAAATAAGGGATGGTGATCAGAGGGTAGGATTGCACTGGACACCTGGTAAACAGAATACATAAGAGGATGGCAACTGGAGAGTAGGGTACTGCTAGACATCAGGGAAAGATAATTTATATGGGGATGGCAATTAGAGGGTGGGAGAGCACCACTGGACACCAGGGAAACATTATATAAATATGGGGCCAGCCTTGGGAGGGTGGGTGATGCCATTATACACCAGGGAAACATAATATAAATATCGGGACAGCAATCGAGGGTGGGGGTACCATTAGACAATAGGGAAACATAATATAAATATAGAACGACAATGGAAGGTGAGGGTGCCACTGGACACCAGAAACATAACATACTTAATGGAATGGTGATCGGAGGAGGAGGATGCCACTAGACACCAGAGGCAACGTACATATATAAGGTGGCCAGCAATGTGAAGGCATAGCGAGACACCAGGGAAGCAGCGTCCCTTGTCTGCAGCAGCCTGCAGCATGAGCTCCAGCTGCAGCTGCAGAACTCAAGAAGTCCACTGTTCTCATACAGAGACACAGGTGAGTGGTTCATCTTGCTAAGCTGAGCACCCTGGATTTTGGGTGCCCAGAAAATGTATTTCTGGCAACTTAAAAAAAAAAAAAACCAGAATCTAGCTAAACATCTCCTGTTTAGCTAGATTCAGGTGTTTCTTTTCTTAAAATTCATTATTTTTGTGTATTTTAAATGTTTGTAAGTTTAAACAGTAAAAAGAAAATAGTGACCATACGAAAAAGGATTTTTTCCTCACAAAAAGGATTGGCCCCATACAGAAAAAGATCCATTTTCATATGGACCAAATTATTTTTTCATTCCAAGCAGCTACCCATAAGACTGTACTGAGCATGCTCAGAGCCGAAATTTAAAAATGTAACAACTTTGAAACAGATTAATATTATTTCGCCAAACCAGTGAAAGGCACATCTGTAGGCCAAGCCCTTTCTACTCTAAAATTTCAGACCAAAATTCCAAACCATCTGGGCACAAGGCCATGATAAAAATACAGCGATTATTTATGTTTTTTTTGCTATTTGCATTTATTTAGTTGGTTTTTGTTGACCGGGTAAATGCACTAGACAAATTCTTGCCTATTTTCAAGCATGACCCGGGGGAGAGGGATACAGATGAATGCCAACTGACCTTGAACCAGATTAAGCTGTTTGTGGTATTTTTAGTGAATGCATCATGGAATCCATCATCCAACTGGAACTAAACTTGGCATGTCAAGAGATCCACCCCTGAGACCACACATGCTAAATGTTGCACAAATCCGTTGAATGGTTGTGAAGCTATTACAGCAAAAAATTTGAGATTTAACACAGAAACCCCTGTTCGACCCTAACTACAGTAGCGCCACTATAATATGTATATTATAGAGGCACAGTAGCACCCTCTAAAGTTAAGGTTGTACCACGACTTAATGCTAAATTCCAATTTTTTACCTTAATAACTTTGGCATTCCTTGACGAAATAGATCAAAATTTGGCATGTGCAGTCATTCTGCCAGTGTCTCAAAACATGGAAAGTTTTATATTGGTATCTTATATGGTTTTTGAGATATGGAGTGGGGGAAAAAAGTAAAACTGCCATTTGTTTCCTATACTTAACATGGGATTTTGCTCTCACCCACAGCCCAGACAGAAATTATATTTATTGTGAAGTTTTCTGGAATGATGGGGACTATGCCAAGGATGTGCCTTTGGATAGTTTGGTGAAAAGATATCTCATCATTTTTAAATTTTAACAGTTTTTGTGATAGCAGCTAGACAGGCAGGTACTGTATATGAAAACCATTTGAACTGTTATCACTGAAGCATTTGCTCAGACACATACTGTTTGTGTTGTCAGCCATCTTGTTTTTTTCCTTAGTTTTAAAACTGCCTTTCCACATAAGTATTGCTTGGCAATTAATGAACAAGACCTGTATTTAGGTCTCCCTTACAGACTTTATTTATTTTTTGTCTTATGTTGAAATTAACAGAGCAAATGTTTGTTTTTGTGAGGAAAATCATTTTGCTCATCACTCGCTAATGTAAGGATAGTTCGAATGGTAAATAACCATTTGAACATTTTAACAGTTTGAACTTTACTGTTCGATCTGAAAAGACTTCAAACAGTAATGTTCAATACTACATTGAATGATTCTCCTCCCCCTCAACAAAAACACACACCGACGTTGTGGATGACCAAACAGTGTTACCTACCACAGGTGTAGTGGGGGCAACATCACATGAGGCAGGTATGGGTGGGGCAATCATTAAGAGAAAATGGTGAGGGGGAAATCACTGTTCCTGGACACTCGGAAGGAAAATAGCCACCCTGGCTGCAGTGAGTATTCAGGTTGTATTTCATAGGATTCTGACACCTGCGTGGCTTTAGGCTGTTGCAGGTAATTAAGGTAATCAAGGAGTGAGTCTTTTGGTTTTAGCTTAGGATGGGGTAGAAAATGTTACTATCTCCTCCAGACAGCTATTCCACAAACTCAGGATGTTCAGCACAACCATGTATCACCTTAAGACTGCAATTGATGAAAATGCAGAGGGCTTGGCAGAGGTTACACAGTAGGTGGCCGACCTCTAGGCAGGTCTCTCAGAGGCATCAGATATGATAAACCAGCATGACTCCCTATTGTGTTTCTTACACAGGCAGGAATGGGAGCTGATGCACAAAAATAGATGACTTGGAGCCCTGATCCCACAGAGAAAATGTCACATTTAAAGGCCCCCAGAGGAGACTGAATCAGGTAACATGGGAAAATTATTAGATTCCTTCCTTTAAGAACTGCTAAGCCTACCCACTCAGGAGCCACTCAATATTGATCAAGTGCACAGGACGCAAGCAAAAAGAACCAAGTACACTAACGCCAGGCATTGATCAATAACAATGAAGTTTCTAGACTATAGAACCAAATGCAAAATTCTAAGCCTCGTCTGGAGTCAAATAGAAAAGGTGCTCGGTGATCATAGGCTCCATTTTGATCATGACTTCACCCCATGACACTACAAAAGAGGAAAACTCTTAAGCATTAAGAAGCACCTATCAGCTAAAAATATTAAAATGCATCTCTTTGCTCCTGCCCAATTCAAAATCTAGTCCAGTGGTCTCTCCCCCTTTCCCGTTCTCTGATTGCCATCCCCAAGTGTTAAATTATATTCCATGGTAGTCCAGTGGTCCCTCCCCATTCCCTGTTCTCCGATCACCATCCCCAAGTGTAAAATAATTTCCCCTGGTAATCTAGTGGCCCCTTCCCCCTTCCTTGTTCTCTGATCACCTCTCTGTTCTCCAATCACTGTTCCCAAATATAAAATACTTTCCCCATAGGTCAGCGGCCCCTCCCCCTCTTCCCCGTTCTCTGATTGCAGTTTCCAAGTGTGATCCTTGTCCCCCCACTCTTTGTTCTTTCCCTGGTGCCTAGTGGCACCCCCCACCATCCCTGATCTGTCATACCTCCAAAAAAAGAAAATGGTCCTTGATTTTTTTTGTTGGTTATTTTTAGACCTGCACAAAAATAGGTCCCTCGCTAATCTGACCCTATCCTACCCACACCTCCCACACAGCAGGCACCACTCCAAACCCCCCAGTACACCTCCACACACCCTCGCTCACCTGAAAAGGTCTCAGGTTCGAGATCCGCTCTCCGATCAAAGACATGTCTTGCTGCTGGAACCGGTGACTGCAATATGAGAAACTAAGGTAAATGGGGTTCAATGTATTTCAATGGGGGGTTCAACTTTAGTGCATAACTTAGCTATGTTTCTACATATTGACCCCAAATTTTCAACATAGCCTTTTGGGGACCCCCCCCTCATGAACAATATGACTGCCATTACACAACTCCTGCCCGAAAGGTGATTTTGCAGTCGCTTGTTGAATTCACCTTTTGGGCAGGATTTACATAATGACAGTCATATTGTTCCTGAGGTGGGGTCATAAGAAGGCCATGTTGAAAATTTGGGGTCAAAATATGTAAAAATGAAAAAGTTATGACCATTTGTTCCAATTCCGCTACGCACGCTCATAACTTTGGAAATTTTAAATATTATGACACCAAATTTTTAACATAGACATGTTGTTATCCCCCCTAATGTATGCCACAGCTGTCATTTTTAAAATCCTGGCCAAAATGTGGTTTCGCACCTGTAGCGCAGAATGGTGATGCAGTTGTGCGTAATTACCTTTTGGCTTATGCCACTCATAAGGTTACCCATGGTCAAACAAGTCTTGTGAAAATAAATCATGTATTCCACAGGTCCCTATTACATATCATAGATATATATATATATAGAGAGAGAGAGTCTCCTCTGCGGGTGCATCCATAGGGGAGCTATGCTCCCCCGGAATGGTGTATGGATTGTGGTGTGGAACAACTGACTGGGTGTGCCTCTGTTCCACCATCCTCACCCTCCCTGAGCCCACTGTGGTCCAACTGCTGTGCTTTCTTTGCAACCTCTGAGGTAGTGGTGGTGGCTCTGGTGCTCCCTGGATGGGGGAGGTTCCCTTCCTACCGTCCAGTGTGGACCGGGGGAAGGTCCCCTTACTACTGTCCAGTGTGGCCTGAAGACGGGCAACTTCCTCCCTCAGGGCAGAGAGTTGTCTGCAAATAGGGCAGCATCTCAGCCTCCAGAAAGACTCCCGGAAGACTGCTGCCCCACAGCCATTAGTAGATCAGGGAGGGGCTGTGGACATGGCCTACCTAGACTTTAGCAAGGCATTTGACACAGTCCCACACAAAAGATTAATATACAAGTTAGCCAGCCTGGGAATGGGTCCCAAGATGACAGCCTGGGTAAAGAATTGAGCTGAGAATAGGACACAGAAAGTAATAGTAAATAGAGTCCACTCTGAAGAAAAGAGGTTACTAGTAGGGTACAACAGAGTTCAGTATAGGGACCAGTCCTCTTCAATGTCTTTATAAGTGACACTTGCAGAGGACTGGAAGGAAAAGTATGTCTCTTTGCAGATGACACAAAGATCTGCAACAGAGTTGATACAAAGGTGGGGTGGAAAGGATGAGAAGGGACTTGGCAAGGTTAGAGGAATGGTCAAATGTATGGCAGCTTAGATTCAATGCTAAGAGCAAGGGTAATGCACCTGGGAAACAAAACCCAGGGGAAGAGTACACAATGGGGTGAGATACTAACAACAACAAAAATGGAAAGGGACCTGGGGGTAGTCATATCAGATGACCTAAAGGTGGGCAAGCAATGTGAGAGGGTAGCAAGGAGGGCTGGGGATACTGGGATGCATAGGGAGAGGCATCACCAGTAGAAAACAGGAAGTTATTATCCCTCTGTACAGACAGTTGGTGAGACCCCATCTGGAGTACTGCATGCAGTTCTGGAGACCCAATCTCCGCAAAGACATAGACAGGATGGAGGCTGTCCAGAGGAGGGCAACTAAAATGGTGCAGGGTCTGCACTGGAAGACATATGAAGAGAGACTTAAGGCTGAATATATATGGCCTCGAGGAAAGGAGGGAGAGGGGACATGATAGAAACTTTCAAGTACCTCAAGGGAATCAACAAAGTCCAAGAGGTAGCATCTTTCAAAAGAGGTGTGCAAGAACAAGAGGCTCAATTTGAAGATAGAAGGGGAGGCTCAGAGGTAATTTAGAGTATTTTTTCACAGAGGGTTGTGGATGCATGAGACAGCCTTCCGGAGAGGTTGTGGAGTCAAAAACAGTGGTGGAATTCAAGCATGCATGGGACAGTCATAAGGCAATTCTAGGGGGTGGGGGTAGGAAGAAGTAGGCTGCAGGTTAACTAGGATCTGCAGCTTATCCATTAGGTAGGGAAATGGGCAGACTGGGTGGGCCAAGCAGTCCTTATCTGCCATCAAAATCTATGTTTCTATGAGAGAGAGAGTGTGAGCAATATGGTATACAATTGAATACGAATACTTGTATGGAGGAAGCAGCCCTTTGTAACATCCTCAAATCCTTGCCCTTTCTGATTCCTTCCCATCTGTGTTCCCCAAGCTGTTTGGAAGGTTGAAGTCTCACAATAATGTTATTACTCCTAATCCCACTGATTTTCTTATTTCACACTCCAGTGTTTCATCCATTTTCACCAATTGATCTGATGCTCTATCCACTACCCTAATCCTGCATTTCCTTTCTGTCCCTCCATCTGTCACTTAAACCTGAAGTGACTTGACTCCCTTCTCCTTCTCCTCCTTGACTGATGCATTCTCTGTCACCCTATCTTCCCTCATGTACATTGCCAACCCTCCCCCTTCCAGTTTTTCCTGTCTTTCTTGAAGAGCTTGCAAGCTGGAACATTTAGGTCCCAGCAGATCTCTTTATCTGAACCCTTCCTCCTCTGCCCACAAAATCAAGTCTCAACCACCTCTCACCTTCCCATTCTAGAGCAGGATGGCACAAGACCCTATAGGGAAAGGAAACAACTCCTGGTGGGGGACTCAATCATTAGGAGGGTAGAACTGGGGGGTGAGGGGAAAGGTAGTAAGGTGCCTGCCTGGTGCCATGGCTGGGAGGGACAGGATGCAAATCCTCAGAGTCACGGGTGCAGCAGCATGGGAGAGGAAGCTGGACACCATTCTTCCCCTAGGGACAAATGATCTGGCTGGGAACAGGATCAGAGCAGTGCAGGAGAAGATTGTAGAGTTGGGAAGGTGCCTTAGACATGTAGCACACACGGTAACTTTCTCAGAGGTGCTGCCTGTGTATGGCATGGGTGAGGCTAGGGTATTCTGCAGCATGGGATTCAATGAATGGTTGAAAAATTGATGCAGAGCTCAGGATTTTGGCTTCACTGGGGACTGGGTGTCCACTTGGAGGGATGCAGGCCTATACTGGTGCGATTGTCTGCATCTGTCTGGGAGGGGAACCAGGATCCTAGGTGATAGGTTTAAATGCTTCATTGGCAAGCACTTAAACTAGCCAAGGGGGCAGGCACTGAAAAGAAGCATGGAAATCCCAGCCACCCCCACAAAACAGGGTGGTTAATGAGATAAACACTAAAGTAGAGAAGTCGATAGAGAGCAGGACAGGGCTCAATGGAGAAAAGGGAAAAGACAGTAAGGACAGGGATGGGGCTAAAAGGGGTAAGGCTATAAAAAATGGAGGGTGATGAGTACCAATGCACATAGTCTGGGTAACAAGCTCCCTGAACTAGTAGCTTTGATGGTAGAGGGACATCTGGATAGTGTGGCAGTCACAGAAACATGGTACACAGAGAACCATGACGGGGATGTCAACATACCAGGGTACGCATTCTACAGGAGGGACAGGGAGCGTAAAAGAGGGGAAAGAGTAGCTCTCTATGTAAGGGAAGGGATCAAAGCAATGGAACTAAAGGGTAAACAGAGAGGAGAGGAGGCACTGTGGGTCACCCTGGAGACAGGAAATGGCACCACAATCTGCATGGGCATTGTATACAGACTCCTGTCTCGGGGGAGGAAATGGATAAGGAAATGACAGAAGGCATCCTTAGAATGGCAGAAAAGGGGGAGATATTGTTGATGGGGAACCTGAATATGACAGATGTTAACTGGAGCACCTTTGCTGCAGCCACATCCAAGAGCAGGGTCATTCTCGATGCCCTACAGGTGGCATGCCTCAGACAACTAGTGCTGGAACCCACTCAGGAGGGAGCAATCTTAGACCTGGTACTCTCAAATGGGGACAGAGAGAGGATCTCAGATTTAGAAGTGGATAGCCATCTAGGAACAAGCGATCACCAAACAGCGTGGTTCAAGACAAACACTGCGGTAGAGTCAAGTCACATAAAGGTGAGGGTATTGGACTTTAGGAGGGCTGACTTTGGAACAATGGGGGAGTGCCTCAGAAATGCACTAGCAAATGGGCAAGAAGGTGGGGTGAAGGAACAATGGGGAAAAATCAAAGCTGACATCACAGAGGCAACGTGCCTTTGTGTGAAGCAAATAAACAAAACAAAGGAGAAAAAAACACTACGGTTCTCAAAAGAGGTGGCGGGGAAGGTTAGGGAGAAAGAGATAGCATTCAGGAAGTATAAGAAAATACAGAAGGAGTAGGACATAGAACTGTACCAGTTAAAGCAGCAGGAAGGGGGGAAGGCAGTCAGAATAGCAAAGGCCCAAACCAAGGTAAAGACAGTAAACTCAGTTAGGAAGGGGGATAAAACCTTTTATAGGTACATTAGGGAGTGAAGAAAGAAAAGGGGAGGGATAGTAAGGCTTAATACAGGGGAGGGGGATGGGCAGAGGGTGACAGTGACAAAGCAGAGATACTGAATGAATACTTCTGCTCAGTATTCACAAAAGATGAGGAGTGGGAGGTACCTGAACCAAATAATAGAAGCACAGTGGATAGTGGGGTCGATACCAGTCCATTCACAGAAGAAAGGGTCCTGAAAGAACTCCTAAAACTGAAGGTGGACAAAGCAATGGGGCCTGACGGTATTCACCTCAGAATTCTAAAAGAACTAAGGGGATAACTAGTGACAGCACTGACTACCCTTTTTAACAAATCATTGGAGGAGGGCATGGTACCTGAGGACTGGAGGAGGGTGGATGTGATTCCCTTTCACAAAAGTCGGAGCAAAGCAGAGGCAGAAAACTACAGGCCTGTTAGTTTGACCTCACTGGTAGAGAAAATGATGGAATCACTTCTGAAAGAAAGAATTGTTGAGTACCTAGAGGCCAGCAGGGCAGAGGACCCAAAGCAGCATGGATTCACAGCGAGAAAGTCATGTCAGACAAATCTAATAGATTTCTTTGACTGGGTGACCAAAGTAGTAGACCCAGGAGCGGCTGTGGACATGGCCTTTCTAGACTTTAGCAAGGCATTTGACAGAGTCCCACACAAAAGATTAATAAACAAGTTAGCCAGCCTGGAAGTGGGTCCCAGGATGGCAACCTGGGTAAAGAATTGGCTGAACAACAGGACTCAGAGGGTAATAGTAAATGGAGTCCACTCTGAAGAAAGGGGGTTTACTAGTGGGATACCACAGGGTTCAGTACTAGGACCAGTCCTCTTTAATGTCTTTATAGGTGACATTGCAGAGGGACTGGTCTGGGAGGTTGGCAGGTGGTTAGGAGGGGTAAATCGGGTGCCCCATCACTCAGTGCTTTCCAACATATTACCTCCACAAACCATATAAAAACTACAAACAGGTATCTGCCTCTATCTCCAAAATCAAACAAAGGGACAGAGTACACTGCAGAGCAGGACACCGCAGCACGGGAGCTAGCACAACAAAACTCGCCCAAAACAGGAACCAAAACAAAAAAAGCAAAAAGGAAATCAAAAAAACTTCAGATCGTAGGAGACTCCATGATTCGGTGAGTTGATACCTATCTCCAGACAGGGGTAATAGTCAGATGTCTCCCAGGTACATCAGCATGGAGAGACACTCACAGCATTGCTAAAATTGTTCAGGAAGCAGGAGAAAACATTGACGTCCTGGTACATATAGGGACTAATGATCTCGCCAGCCGGTCACTTGTGGAGACCAAGGAACACCTGACCAGGCTGGGTGACAAACTATCATCCATTTCATCCAGCATCTCCTTCTCTGAGATCCTGCCAGTCTGGAAGAGGGGGGGCAGATAGACGGAAGGTCAGAGAAGGGGAGACAGGGGAGCTAAACATGTGGCTCAAGACCTGGTGCCAGGAAAAAGGACACAAATTTGTAGGGAACTGGCAACAGTTTTGGGAGCAAAAGTTCTTTAAATTTGATGGACTGCATCTGACTAAGGAGGGAGTTAGTGCATTGGGGCAGAAGTTTGACGTCTTTGCAGAATATTTAAACTAACAAATGGGGTGAGGGGTGCAGTACCCCATACGTCGAATGGGAAGAACACCTCTCCCCCCTCAGCTAGTGGTCATACAGGAGTTCAGCATGTTTGCAGTTCATTTGCATCACCAGGTAAGAAAAAAGGTCCAGCTCCCCATACGATGCACAGGGAAAACGCCAGACCTCACTCAACAACTAACACACTGAAATCTGGCCAATGGAAAATCATGTACATAAATCCTTGCAGTCTGGGAAACAAGATCCCAGACCTGCAGGCAATAATGACAGAGGCTAAACTGGACATAGTAGCAATTAGCGAGATGTGGTTTACCAGTAACCACACTTGGGAGACTTGATGCGTGGCTATGTACTGTTCAGAAGAGACAGAGATGCAAGGGGGGTGGAGTGGCTCTGTATGTCAATGAAAATATCAAAGCTACAGAAATTCAGAATACACATAAGAAGCCAGAAGAACTGTGGGTCACCCTAGAAACAGGAAATGGGACAACCATAAGAACTGGGGTTCTCTACAGGCCCCCAGACCAGGGGGAGGACATAGACACATTACTGTTAAAATATATACAAAACATAACAGCTAAAAGGGAGGTTCTGATAATGGGAGACTTCAACATGCCAGATACAGATTGGTCAATACCAGCAGGAACATCTGCCAGAACTAGACACATGGTGGATTCCCTGCAGGGGGAAGGCCTCAAACAACTGGTACAACAACCCAGAAAAGACAGGGCTATCCTAGATCTAGTACTGACTAACAGGGAAAGGATCACAGATCTCCAGGTAGAAGGCCACCTGGGGGCCAGTGACCATCACATGGTATGGTTCAGTTTGGCCACTACAACTAAATCATCCCATTCCAAGGCAAAAATATGGGACTTCAGAGGAACTGACTTTGATAAGATGGCCAACAGAGTTAAGCTAGCCCTGGCAATAAGAAATACAGGTGAGGGGTACAGGCAAAGTGGGCAAGCATTAAGGATGCAATACTTGAAGCAACATCTCATTGTGTTGGAGAGAAAAGGAAGTGCAAAAGAAGAAGGAAACCACTTTGGTTCTCAAAAACAGTAGCAGAAAAGGACAGAGCCAAAAGGCTGGCCTTCAGGAAATATAAGGGAACGCAGCAGGATGAAGATAGAGAGGCATACCAAACTTCCCCAAGGGAGGTCGAGAGGGTCTCTACTGCAGCCTTCCCCCAACATTGAAGCCCAAGGCAAGCACAGAAGGGAGGTCGCGAAGGTCCGAATTGTAACCCTCCCCACGCCGAAAGCCACCTTGCTGTGACCACTCTTCAGGTACGCACTGAGCCTGCCAGATCCACAGCTGCTGCATCAGTGTTGCTGCTCAAGGACTTCAACTGTATTATTCCATGTAAAGTTTAAATATTTTAAAGCTTTTTTGTCCCCACACATATGGAGATGTTTTTTTTCTTTGAGCCTTAACACTTGCCAGCAGAGAATTTCAATCACCTGCTTCTCCCAAGGACTATAGGAGCTTGTTTGTGTTTTGTCGCCAAACCAGACTTTGAAAAAAAATATAACAAAAAAAAGTCTGTAATCTAATAGAACTGCAGCCATATGAGTAGAATTAAGTAACTTTAATTTAATGTGCTAATTCCTCTGATTCTAATAATTAACCCCACCAGCTAATTTAAAAGCATTTCTCCAGCCGCAATCCCTGTTATCCTGATCGGGCAGCTAATGTTAAACTAAATGTTAAACTGGGCTCCTCGGGGAAAAACAGTGCCTGCTCCCGTTTCAAACACGGCTTGTAACCTAATCCCTGTTGTTCCATCCCCTTAGCTTGCAGCCATAAATAACAATCCCTGTCTCCCTGTTTCCTTGTCCACAGCTGGGCCACCTACCTGGAAGTCGAGAGGGTCTCTACTGCAGCCCTCCCCAAACACTGAAGCCCAAGGCAAGCACAGAAGGGAGGTTGCAAGGGTCCGAATTGTAACCCTCCCCCACGCCGAAAGCCACCTCGCTGTGACCACTCATCAGGTACACACAGAGCCTGCCAGATCCACAGCTGCTGCATCAGTGTTGCTACTCAAGTCGATCCCCCCCGGCGCTGTGCGCCGGCTCCCCACCACCCCCACCACCACCCTTGGTTGACTTTGGGCTTTATACTGATGATCACTTGATCATCCTACACCAATCAGCCCAGTTTGCCATCTGCAGCTTATACTAGGTCAACGCTAGAGGGCTCCCTCTCATTACCTTCTATTGTAATTTCCACCCACTAGCAACATGGCTTTCATCTCTTGGGCCCTAAACCATTCCACCCCCATCCTAACAGTAACTCTTTTTCCTCATTCCTGCCCCTCTCTCCTTGAGGGCATATCCCTCTCCAGGGACCACTACATCTGCCTAACTGCACACTCCGGCAGCAACGCAACCTCATCATGCTGCCTAACAACACTCCCCTCGTTCTACTCAGCACCAACCTTACCTCTAGCACTAGCTGCACCTTACACAGGTCCTTAGTGGCGCGAGCTCCACCCCCCCAGGCAAACACTCACCAAATAGCCCTTATCCTTTCCTATCTCTAGCACAACTAGCACTAATAGTCCACACCATCGCCACGCCAGTTGTGCACACCAAATCCCCAATTAACCCACGCCTCTGTACCCTCTATCTCTAAATTGATCTGGAAAGCCACTCTCTGGCAAGCTATCTTCCTCCTCCTTCTAATCTCAGGAAACGTACACCCTAATCCTGGCCCTCTAGTGATTAGTGTTCCCAAGGGGTGCGGGCATGGTGGCCTAATTCTGGCCTCCCTTAATATCTGTAGCCTACCTAGGAAATTCACTCTGCTTCAGGGCTGGATCGCCCAACAATTCCCTGACATACTGGCATTATCTGAGACCTGGCTCTCCAACAAAATCCCAGATGCCTCTGTCTCTCTTAATGACTACTCTATTTTCAGAGCAGATAGGACAGGCAAAAGAGGAGGAGGATGCGCCATATATGCAAGAACCTCTCTACAGCCCCTATCTGTCCCCCTGCCCACGCTGGCTCACGGTGCTCAAGCCATCACAATCAAAGCCACCGTAGGCACCCAGGGTAAACCGCTGTACATTATGGCAGTCTACATCCCACCCTCTAACCAGAAACAAGCCTTTGAATCTATCCTGGCTAGCACCACCAACCTCCCTCCCCCAGGAGCGAATTGATTGTTATGGGTGATTTTAATGTGAACTGGTTATCCCCTGCATCTGCACGTTTAAAGATGCAGTCCATGCCTATGACCTAGTTCAGGATGTTCAGTCTCCTACCAGGGAATATCCCAGATCATGGGCTTCCACCCTTATCGACCTCATCCTTACAAATCAACCCACCCACCTCACCAAAGTTAAAGTGCTCCCTGATGTCCTAAGTGACCACTCTCCTGTCTCCTGCTGCTAGTCAAATAAAATCACTCCCAGCCAACCTAAAATATCCACCCAAAGGCACCTCAAAAAAGGGTCCCCCTCTAGACTCAAACTTTATCTCTCCTCATGTGACTGGGCACAGATTCACACTGCCACGTCTATAGACGCTGCCCTCACCTCCTTTATTAAAATCTTAAACACTGCCTGCGACATATTTGGCCCTCTCACTAAACAGGTTATAAAAAACAGGGATACTCCATGGATCTCGCACACCCTACTAAAACTAATGCATCACAGAGATGACCTCTGGCACAGGGTGCTGAACTCCCGACTTCCCATTGACCGGCAGCTTTATAGAGGCAAGGAACAAGTGCACCTGGGCAATTCGACTAGCTAAGTCTACCTACTTTAAGCAAGCACTCACCTCCTCATTGGGCACCAGAAATAAATTCTGGAACGATGTAAAGGAACTCTCCGGGAAAGCCACTTCATCTACTCCCTCGCAGATTCTTAATCATGATACCCTCTCCCAGGACCCTAACACCATAGCTAATGTCCTGAACAATTCCTTCTCCGATCTTAGCCACATCCTACTGCAAAACTTCTTCAACCCTATCCCAAAAGGCCCCTCTAGCGCCTCCCCAGTTAATACACTTGTTCCCTTCCGGCTACGAATCATCTCCTGTTATGAGGCTAAACAATACCAACCAAAGTCCTGTGCAATTCGCATTTCAGTAGTGACTCCATAGACCTTGAAATTCTCAGACTAACACTCAATGAGACCCTGCCTTACCTCACCAAAATATTAAACTGCTCACTGAGCCTTGGTCAGTTTCCCATGCTCTGGAAAAGGGGAATCATCACCCCTATCCTAAAAAAGGGTGATCCAACTGACCCTGCTAACTATAGACCCATCACAATCCTTCTCCCCTCTCTAAAGTGCTCGAAAAAATTGTGCTGACCAGCTCACCGAATACCTGAACAAATACAATCTGCTGTGCCATGAACAGCACGGGTTTAGAACAGGGCACAGCACTACCACAACCCTTCTTGAATTCACCTCTTACATACATGAAGCGTTGAAACAGGGGTCACTAGCAGGAACAATCTTTGTTGATCTGACCAAAGCATTTGACACCGTCAGTCACGCTCTTCTTATCCACTCCTTCCCCTCCCCTCCCTCCATCTCGCCCCTGAAACAATCTCCTGGTTCAATAACTATCTCACTGATTGGACTCAACAAGTCAAAATCAACACCACCCTCTCTGCTAAGCTACCTGCTCACTCAGGTGTTCCCCAAGGGTCGATCTTAGGCCCCCTACTATTCACTCTCTTTCTAAACTCCCTCCCTCAGGCCTGTAGTGGTAAACTACTACTCTATGCAGATGATGCCGTAGTATACTGGAATCACTCCAACCCAATCTCTCTTCAAAATACCCTGAAAAGCTGCTTTAGAGAACTAGAAACCTGGTTCACTGATCATAGGTTATTATTTAATTACAACAAGACCAAATCTATGATCTTTGCTTACCGCCAAAACCCCAACAGTAATGTCCTGCTATCTATCTCTAATCCACAGGGCATCCAAATTGAACAGGTCACTAACTTTAAGTATCTGGGCATTACTCTGCACACATCCCTTACCTACCACCAACATATTAAACACCTCTCCACCTCTGCCAACACTCGGCTGGGGATCCTATATAGGCACAGACCCTGTCTTACTCCCAAGGCGCTGAGACTGGCAGTAACCTGCTCAGTCCTATCTGTGGTCGACTATGGGATTATAATTTATGGCACCGCTGAAAACACAGCCCTAAACAGTATCAGATTAGTCCTCAACAAAGCCTGCCGATTGATCACTAACTGTGATAGGTTAACACATACATGTGAGCTCTACAATTGAGCTGACTGGTTGACCTTTGAAGGGAGACTAATGTACCACACCTGCCTCCAAGCAAACAAGATCCTGATGAAACTTTCACCTTTGGGCCTTCACCCCCTCAGCCAACCAACCCGTCATAGGAGCACCCCTAGACACCCAGCTAACACCACACTCCTGATCCCCCACTGCAGGACTTCACTAGGGCAAAGGTCTTTCAGGTATCAAGCTCCACTCTGGCTAAATCAACTTCCTTCCTCCATCTCCCAGGCCCCCAGCCTTAGCCTATTTAAAAAAGGCATCAAGCAATTTCTCCTAGCCTCGGAGACTTGTGGCTGCTACAACCTGTCCTCCCACACTAGATTGGAGACAGAATACCTGCGTCTCCCTCAACTCCAAACAAAGCCAATATAGCACTTGGTACCTAAAGCACTATCTCTCGGCTAGTTGCTACCTTCTGAATTTGGCAACCAACCCCACTTCACTGCAATGACACAGGGTCCCCATATAACCCTTGAGAAACCTAGAGAAACTAACCTAGCAAGTTAAATATTCTGTACGGAGTAACCTTGTAGTATTTGTCTTAATGTAATGTTGGACTAGAAAGCTATGTACAATTTGTTTCTAAGTGTTGTTCTGTTTGTATTGACGTGGAGCCTTTACAAAAGAGTCTTCAACTCAAAGGTTTGTAATTCCAAAATTTCAATAAAATAAAAAAAAAATCAGGGAAGGCAATAAGGCAGGCAAAGGCCCAAACCAAGGAAAAACTAGCACGAACAGTAAAAGAAGGTGACAAGACTTTCAATAGATACATTAGTGAAAGGAGAAAGTCCAGAGGGGGTTGCTAAGATCAAAGGGGATAAGGGGGCGTGTTAGGAGGAGGACCATGTACAAGCATCGATCCTAAATGGATATTTCTGCTCAGTATTTATTTATTTTTATTTATTTACGAGTTTTACCAGGAAAGCATACTGAGCAACATGCTCGATTCCAGATGCGACCTGGGGGCCAAGACCCACATACATAAATTGGAAATGCGTAGTACAGAAATGAGCAAAGGCTTGTACATAACATTTTAGGAGGAAAATTACAGCCAAGGGTAGTATACATACAATCGGTATAAGACACAGAGGGTAGAGTACTGTTCAGTACGTATGAGTTTATAGCAGTGAGACATTTGAGTATAAATTCTTAACTGAAGCAGGAGCAACTGGAGGTGAAATGTGCTCTGAGTAATTGGTTACATAGGGAGGGGTTTGGTGCGTGTCTGATGGGGGCAGGTAGGGCGTTCCAGGTCTGAGGTAAGCAGTAATTAAAAGCGGCCTGACCTTTGGATGTGCGTATAAACGGCACATGGAGGAGTTTATGGTCTGTCCTTCTAAGGGAGTTCGTAGATGATGGTTGTTGGGAGAGGGCAGAGGTCAGAAAGGGGGGAAGGGAGTTGGACCAATATTTGGCTGCAGATCTGGCGCAGTTGGATTGTCTGCGGTCATGTAGGGACGGTAAAGTTAACGAGCTGTAGAGGTCGCAGTGGTGTGTTGTTTGGAGGCAGCCAAAGATGAAACGGCAGAAGGAGTGGAACAGGGTGTCTAGGCTGGCCAGGGCAGACCCGGGGGCGATGGAGTAAACTATATCACCATAGTCGATTATGGGAAGGATGATTTTTTGCACAATGGCATGCCTTGTCTGTGTGGGGAGGCAGCTTTTGTTACGGTGTAGTGCGCCAAGTTTGGGGAGCAGCCGCTTGTGTAGATAGGTGATGTGAGCTGAGAAATCTAAATGTTGGTCTAGCCATACACCCAGGTATCTGAAGCTCGTACAGTTTTCCAGGGGAGTTCCGTCCAGGGTTTTGAAAGGGGGGCTGGGGACTTGGCGGGAGAGTCTTTGTGGAGAGCCAAAACTTAGCGATACTTTTTTTTAGAATTAAGAAATAGCTGATTAGACCTGAGCCACTTCTGGATAGAGCTGAAATCTTTCTGGAGGTGGATTGCTACACTGAGTGTAGTGGGACCAGAGGTGTATAGGACAGTGTCATCTGCGTACATCTGAATGGAGGAGTGGGAGCATGCTGCTGGGAGGTCGTTTAGAAAGGCTGAGAAGAGTAGTGGACCCAGGACTGAGCCTTGGGGGACACCTGCAGGGACAGGCAATGGGTGGGAGGTGTGAGAGGCTATTTTGACTACTTGTCTCCTGCCTACTAGGTAGTCATGGAACCAGTTAGTGGCCGGAGTAGAGAGCCCTGCGTCGGTGAGTTTGGAGAGGAGTAGGGAGTGGGAGACGGTGTCAAAGGCCTTGGCTAGGTCAATGAAAATGGCAGATGTGATACGTCCTTTGTCCATACTCGTGAGGATGTCACCTGTGACACGAAGTAGGGAGGTGGTGGTACAGTGGGATTTACGGAAGCCCGATTGGAAAGGTGTGAAAAACTAGGAGGCGTCTAGGTACGGGGTGAGTTGGGACAGGACCAATCGTTCCTGAAGTTTGGCCAGGATAGGAAGTAGGGAGATGGGTCGGTAATTTCCTGGGGAGGAGGGGTCACCTACTTTTGGCAGAGGTATAATGGTGGCCAGCTTCCAGGCTGTTGGTATTTTGCACAGAGAGAGAAGGATAGATTGAAAACGTCGGCTAGAGGGGCGGCAATGGCTGGGGCAGAGAGGTAAAGCATCTTTGCATCCATGGACATAGGGCATTTCCCTTTGTTTTGGTTTAGCGCCCGAAGGGAATGAAAGACATCTGCTTGGGTTACTGTGCGGAAGGAGAACGGTATGGTTGTGGAGGTAGTGTGAGGGGCACATGTGCGATGGCGAGGGACCGTGGGGTGGGTGTGGGGGAGGGAGAAAAGGAGCTGTTCAGCGCAGCTGGCGAAGTGTGTATTAAAAGCTTCAGCTACATGGATAGGGTCAGAGATAATGGAACCCTGGTCTTGTAGAGTCGGTGGAGCAGGTTGGGTAGGGGGGAGAGCAGGGTTTTGAGGGATTTCCAGAAGTCAGTTGGGTGATTAATATTTTTGCTGAAAGTCGATTGGAAGTAGGTTTTTTACGCTGGACGAATACTGTTTGTACATGTGTTACGGTGGGATCTGTATGTAGTGAGGGAGGCCTAAGTACCCAACTTTTTATAGTCTTTCCAGGCGTGGTCTCTGGCGTGGCATTTTTTGATTATGTCGGCCGAGATCCAGGGGAGATGCGCTCCTCGGACTCTTTTCGTACGTAAAGGTGTGTGTATATCCCAGATTTTAAGGAAGTTTGTTTTGAAAGCCTTGAAAGCTATGTCAATGGAGGGCGCCACTGAGATGAAGGACCAATTTATCTGTCTTAGGTCCAACAGGAGGGAGACTAGGTTGAGGGAGTTATAGGATCTGGTGACTAATATCTTTGGGGGTGGGGCAGGGGGGCTGTGTACCTTCCTGATCATAAAGATCATATGATGATCACTTATGGAATCAGGTAGGAGGCCTGCGCTTAGTATTCTATGTGGGTGGGAGGTGAGAGCCCAGTCCAGTAAGGTGTGATTTTGGGTTTTGTGATTTAGCCTGGTGGGATCAGTAATGAGCTGAGAGAGATTTTGGGCCTTAATTTTTGTCTTTAGGTGGGCTTTATCAGGGCCGAACCAGTTAATATTGAAGTCGCCGGTGACATGAAGCTCACCCCTAGCTGCTAGAGACTGTAAGTTGCCCAGATTGGAGAGGATCTCCTCGGAGGGAGCGTGGGAGGGGCAGTATGAGCCAGCCACATAGATGGGGTTGGAGCTAGGGAGAGAGATTTTGATGAGTAGTGAGTCAGTGTTTCCAGGGGATACAGGGATGTCCACTACAGTGAACTGGCAGCAATTTGCAATGTACGTTGCTGTGCCACAGCCTCTCTTTTTACCATGGCGGTCACGCCTGATTATTGCATACCCTGGTAGGGATACTTCCATATCAGTGTGATGCTGTTTTAGCCAGGTTTCTGAGATGACTAGGATGTCGGTGCACAGGGTTAAAGCAAGTGGTTGCAGAAGCGAGAATTTAGATAGAAGGCTGCAGGTGTTTAAGTGAAGGATACGGAGGCATTTTGGGAAAGAGAAAGGGGAGCGGGTGTTTGAAACTGGGGTGTTAGGACCAGGGATTGCCTCTATGTCCCCTGACATGAGTAGGAGAAGGGTGATGAGATGTTTAAATTTGACCCAGGGAGGTTTAAAGTTAGTTGTAGTGGTTTGAGAGGTATGGGTAAGTGGGGGGGGGGGTAGGTAGAAGTGTGTAGAACCATATGGACCATATGAAAATGAGGGGGTAGAAAAGTAGCACTAATGATACTGTAATGGTCATTTGGCAAAGCTTGAGCAAGCGTGTATGCAAAGGCAGTGTAGCAAGGGTGTGGAGTTAGATTTGGGGGCATAGGTGATGACTGTACTTTGCATGAGGGGATAGCTGGTGGCAGCGGGGAATTGCTTGCCAGTTGGAGGACAATGAATAAAGTAGGCAACAGCAGCATCCTTGCTTGTGATATAATTGGGTGGACGAAGATTTTGGTTGGGAGCACTCTGGTGGTGACAGCTGATAAGCTGCAAGTGGAGAAGTGGGCTGATAGGTTTTGGGCAGTCATGTGACAAGGCCTATAAAAGGAGGAGCTCACCAAGGGCGGTGGTGGGGAACCAGCGCACAGTGCCAGCAGGGCAGAAGCAGACAGACACTGGAAGCAGAGCTTCCTTACGTAGGCAGGAGCTGCATTTGAAAATGGCACCTGTGGCATCCGAAATGGAGTTCCACCTTCTTTGCACCTGTGCTTCGGGGGGGGTCCGTCCACGATGATTATTTGGGGAGGGCTGATGCAATCCTGGGCCCTCGTGACCCTACACCCGCGTCTGTTGAGAGAAAAGTTTAATATGCAGAGCTGTAGGAGGACCTAAGGTATGTGGGGCTTATTATTGGCCCAAGTAAATTCTTTGGTCCCCAGTTTGAGCGTTTGTGCAATAATGGCTAGGTGATTTGTGGCCCAGAGGCTGCATGGTAAATACCTAAACTGGCAGCCGTTTACAAATGCGGCTTATGGGACCTGGGTGAGTGAGTATTTGGCCTCCCGGTCGATTCGGCAGTGCAGGGTAATTTTGGTTTTATTTTTATTACGCTGCTTGGTTTAACACGCTGCCGAGAGGAGCTTATTGAGAGAATAAGTTCCCAAGTTAGTCCAGCTACAGCACTTGCTAAGAATTTGTGCAATACTGAAAACAAAAGCCGACTGGCCTTGTGAGTGCATTTAAAGGTTAACAGGAGAAGGACTAACGCGTAGTGGAGGTGATTACTGTGCACATCAAATTCTCACTCCAGCTTCCCCTCCAAGATGATATAGGCTTACTTTGGTTGCCCGTTTTGACTTTTTTTTATGACTGTAATGCTATCCTGCACAGTTAAGATGAACTATAAGGGTTACAATTATTTTCTTAAAGCACCTAGCAAAGCAACAAAGGAGTAAGCATGGCAAAAGGTTTTAGATATCAAATCTTTGGAAAGACTGTAAACTAGCCAACAAATAGTATGCAAGTGTTTCAAGAGGTTCTTAAAGCACCTTACAAAAAGCAGCAAAGAGAGTAAGCATGGCAGAATTTTTTGTTAAATAAAACTATCAGCACACCTGTGCCAACTTTTTAACAAGCATAGTTCAAGCAAAGCAAACAGCAGACAGACACTGGAAGCATAGCTTCCTTACGCAGGCAGGAGCTGCATTTGAAAATGGCGCCTGTGGCGTCCGAAATGGAGTTCCACCTTCTTCGTACCTGTGCTTCGGGGGGGGTCCGTCCACGATGATTACTTGGGGAGGGCTGATGCAATCCTGGGCCCTCGCGACCCTACACCCGCGTCTAAGTCTGCAGTTTTATCAATGTTTCTTTCAGGGCTTCAAACAGCATCACTAACGCCAATATCCCTTTCTAAATCTTAAATCTGTCTATATTTCTTCCTGGGCTTCAAACAATGTTTCACAAGGAATTATCCTTTTCTTTTAAATTACTGATGAAAGAAACATATGAACCAGGGTAGATGTGTTTCAGAAAGTGTTTTGTTTCCCAAAGAAAAGTTTTTACTTTTTCCCTTAAAAAAATATGTTGTCCTCTGCTGCTAATTGGAGCTCTGTCCAGCTGCAATGCTTCCAATGTGCCCTTACTGAAGAGAAGATAGGGCAGGGCCCACAGCTCAGCACAATGGACACAGGGGGGAGGGAGGTGAGCACTAGTCCCTTCACAAAAAGAAAGGGTCCTACAAGAGCTCAATAAGCTCAGGGTGGACAAGGCAATGGGACCTGATGGCATACATCCCAGGATACTAAAGGAGCTAACAGTGGAACTAGCAGAGTCATTATCAGAACTGTTTAGTGAGTCTCTGAGCACAGGAGAGGTCCCAGAAGACTGGAGAAGGGCTCATGTGATCCCGCTCCACAACAGTGGTAGCAGGGAGGAGGCAGGGAACTACAGACCAGTCAGTCTTACCTCAGTAGTGGGCAAGATTATGGAGACACTCCTTTAGGAAGGATAGTGCAACACCTGGAATCCATAGGAGCACAGGATCCAAGACAGCATGGGTTTACAAAGGGAAGGTCCTGTCAAACTAATCTCATTGATTTCTTTGACTGGGTAACCAGAGTGGTGGACCAAGGGGGAGCAGTTGATGTTGCCTACCTTGACTTCAGCAAAGCTTTCAATACTGTTCCACATAGAAGATTGATTAATAAACTGGGTAGGCTTGGGGTGGGTCAGAAGTTGGTCAACTGGATGGCAAACTGGTTGACGGGCAGAAAACAGAGAGTAGTGGTAAATGGTATATAGTCAGAAGAGATGCAAGTCACAAGTGAGGTACCTCAGGGATCAGTCCTGGGGACAGTCCTCTTCAATATCTTCATCAGTGACATTGCAGATGGACTGGAGGGTAAGAGTTGGCTGTTTGCAGATGACATCAAGATCTGCAGCAAAGTAGATGATCCAGATGGGTGGGCAGAATGAGAAGAGATCTGGATAAACTAGCAAAATGGTCGGACGAGTGGCAACTGGGGTTTAATTCAAAGAAGTGCAAGATCATGCACATAGGGAAGAGAAACCCTGAAGCCACCTATAGGCTGGGAGGGGAGTTGCTGGCAGTCACAAGGGAAGAAAGAGACTTGGGCATCATCATCACCGATGACCTGAAATCATCCAAGCAGACCACTAAAGCAGTAGGTAAGACTAGGGGGATGTTAGGGTGTATTAGTAGGGGTATCACAAGTCGGAAGAGGGAGGTAATGATCCCTCTTTACAAGACACTGGTTAGGCCCCATCGGGAGTACTACATGCAGTACTGGAGCCCACACCTTCACAAGGACATTAACCAAATTGAGGCAGTAAAGAGAAGGGCAACCAAAATGGTGCATGGACTGCATCAGAAAACATATGAGGACAGATTAACTGAACTCAATATGTATACCCTAGAGCAAAGGAGGGAGAGAGGTGATGTGATCAAAACATTCAAACAACTTAAGGGCATTAACAAGGTGAAAAAGTCTTACATGTTTCAACATAAGAAAAATAGCAGGACAAGAGGACACAGCATGAGATTAGAGGGAGGCTGATTAAGGGATAATGTGAGGAAGTTCTTTTTCACAGAAAGGGTGGTGGATGCATGGAACTGCCAACCTTAGGAAGTGGTGGATATGAATACAGTGAAGGACTTCAAACAGGCATGGGATAGGGATAAGGGAGCAATACAGATGGGTATGAATAGATAGGCCATTGACAGAACAAAGGCCGATGGCACATTTATAAGGTAGAAAAAGAAATGGGCAGACTGGATGGGCCTTGCGGTCCTTATCTGCCATCAACTTCTATGTTTCTATGACTGGAAGGAAAAGTATGCCTCTTTGCAGATGACACAAAGATCTGCAATAGGGTTGTTACACAAAGGGGGTGTGTGGAAAGAATGAGAAGTGACTCGGCAAGGTTGGAGGAATGGTCAAAAATATGGCAGCTTAGATTCAACGCAAAGAAGTGCATAGTAATGCACCTGGGAAACAAAAACCCAAAGGAAGAGTACACAATGCAGGCGGGAGGTATTAATGACAACAAAAATGAAAAGGGACCTGGGGGTAGTCATATCAGATGACCTAAAGGTAGGTAAGCAATGTGAGAAGGCAGTAAGGAGGGCTGGGGGGATACTGGGTTGCATAGGGAGAGGCATCACCAGTAGAAAACAGGAAGTTGTTATCCCTCTGTACAGACAGTTGGTGAGACCCCATCTGGAGTACTGCATTCAGTACTAGAGATCCCATCTCTGCAAGGACATAGACAGGATGGAGGTAGTCCAGAGGAGGGAGACTAAAATGGTGCAGGGTCTGCACCAGAAGCCATATGAAAAGAGACTAAAAGAGCTTAATATGTATACCCTTGAGGAAAGGGGGTGGCATGATAGAAACTTTCAAGTACCTCAAGGGAATCCACAAAGTCCAAGAGGGAAGCATCTTTCAGAAAAAGAGATGTGCAAGAACAAGGGGGCACAATTTGAAGATAGAGGGGGATGACTCAGGGACAACATGAGGAAGTATTTTTTCATGGAGAGGGAGGTGGATGCATGGAACGGCTTTCCTGAGGTGGTCGTGGGGTCAAAAACAGTGGGGGAATTTAGAATGCATGGGACAGACATAAGGCAATTCTAGTGGGAGATATCAGGAAATAGGCTGTTTGTAAAACTAGGATCTGCAGCACATCCAATAAGTAGGAGAAATGGGCAGACTGGGTGGTCCAAGCAGTCCTTATCTGCCATCAAAGTCTATGTTTCTATGAGAGAATGCCCCCTCCCATCTTCACCCTTTTGCCAATAACTTTCCCTACTGTCATCCAAAGCCCCCAAACCCCAGCTGCTATGTGTAATGACCTGTAAAAAAGAAAACTGTCCCCCATCAGAACAAGTGCATTCTCACTCTTTCATGCTGTGAGCCAAATAAATGGTGCGTGAAAAATATCTTACTAGTAGTACTCAATTGGCTGGTTATCAGCCAATCTGGGGTGATCCCCAGGTCACCATGTCTGGGTTCACACCTCTGCCTAGTGATGGTACACAGCCCACTTGGTTAAGGGGGTTGGGTTTGTTCCTTCTCCTGCAGTATGCAGGTTTGTCCCAGATCAAATAAGAAATAGCATGGTGCCTCTACCCAGAGAGAATATGTGGGTCAGATGTGTTCAGTACCACCCCCTGGGATGCAGTACCTACTCACCTCCTTACACTGGACGGGACCACTTCCTGGGGACCAATAAGACAGTTGTTACTTTCATCAACAAACACTTCAGCCTGGTTACACAAAGTAGATGCACACAAAGAAGTAAAATTCAACAAATTAACAGTACCTTACCTAAGAACCTTGGCCTGGAAACTGGTGAAAAAGAGAGCTTAGGCAATTGCAAGTCACCTTGACCAGTCCCACCATATAGCAATGCCCCTGGGAGCCACTGTACTTGTAAGTCACTAACAACCCCTCAGATCCCTTGCAGCCTATGAAGCACCTGCCCAATCAAGGAGCACAAAAAGATGAATTGTACTACACAGGTTACGGTAAACTCTTCATCTGGTACCAGTAATGAAACTATGATTTCAAGTAAGACACAAGTACTATTGACTCTGGGTATGCATGAATTACACAACAGTCTCAGTACATGCCTGTTAGCTATGTTGCCTGGGTTCTTTTAGTGGTGCATTTGAGGAAAATGATCAAGCTTGCAGTTTAACCCCCGACAGACCATAGTTTGCTAGCACAATATAAAGAACTTGAAATCCAAATGAAAAGGGTTTGAAAACTAATTTGTAATCCAAAAGCATTAATTGCAATCCAGATTAGAAAATAACAAACGATCCCAGCCAGCAGCGCCAGCACTCATGTGACCCACAGATGCAGCAGCTCGGTCGAGGTGGGGAACAGTATTAGAACTGGGTGTAGAGATGCAGCGAAGTATTATTCCACCTGCAGAGTGGACACAAAGTCCCCCACTCCGCATCACAGATCGTTACGCGAAGTGCATTCAAAAGGCGGAATTTTGTCTTTTAATGTATCGCCACGCTCTATCACTTTGACTTATTTCGCGTTGCGGTGAAATAAGGCAGAGTGAGTGAAAAATGAGTCACAGATCACATGGCTCACACAGTCTCACAGTCTGCAGGTCACATGCTTCCCTTCGGGTTGCAGCAGGAAGTGAATCATGCAAGGAAGTGAAACAGTGTCACTTTCACCTTGCTGTAGCAGGAGCAGGAGTTAGCTGAGCTGGTGAAAGCTGAGAGCTGAAAAGGCAGATCTAAAAGTTGAATTTTTGTGTGAATTTGCTGTTTTTTGGGGGGAGTGTGAAAGGTTATTGTAGCTTGGGTGTAGTTTTTGTTACATGTGAATTTTTTTCTGTGTGTATGTGTGCACGCGTCTGTGTGTGTGAGAGAGAGAGAGAGAGAGAGACACTAAATAAAGATAATGAAGGGTCATCAAGGAAGAGGTGGGTTTAGGTGCAGTGCAGTGGGGGATCGCATCAGAGTCTGCACCCATGGTGGCGTACTCCGATTAAACTGCAGCACCATCCGTGGAGGTCCCCCACCTGAAGCAGGTAGTTGAGTGATGGCAGCATCACCTGTAGACATGGCACATAGCAGCCCCCCATGCCACCACCACCACCTGCTATTTCACCCTGCGCTCAACATCGCCACAACTGGTGCAGCAGCAACTGGACACTGGACCCCCCTGCCTGTGCCTGGTCCTCCCCGCAGCTCTCTGGTCTGGGAGTTTTTCGCTACACTGCCTGGGGACAGCAGTGTAGTGAAATATGTCATATGTGATGCCCTGGTGAGCCGTGGCCCTGGGGCAGTCAACTTGGAACAGGGGGATAGCGCACCCACATGCTAAACCATCACAAAGTAGTGTGGGATGCCAAGGTGGCAGAAGTTGTGTGTAATGTGCCTGCTGGCCCTTCTGGCCAAGATATTGCAGCACATCATGCATCTGCACGACATCGTGTTAAGCGGGGGATTTCAAGTGGTGATGCGGCTGCTCCACTACCACTACCACAACCTGCAGCAGTGGTAGGCGACAGTGGTAATCCAGCACAACTCACTGCCACATAGGCCAATTTGGGCCTGTTGTGGAGTGAGATGGATGCAATTAACCACCGTTTGGATAGTATGGAGCAGCAGCTGGAGCGAATGGAGGGTCACCAGCTCCAGATAATGGTGATACTCAATTGCTGCTCTCCAACCAGAATGTTGATCCATAGTTTTGTTTAAAATGTTTGCCTTCCTGACTCCTTGCACCCACCACCCTCTCCTTGAAATATTACTTCCTGGTGTTGCCCCTAAATCCTGATCCATCACCCCTCTGTTTTTAAATTTTGCCCCCTTCTTTGTGCACATCTATTTTTCTGTATAATGCTGCCCTCTTGTATGTTGTGATTCCCTTTTGGTACTTCATAGTTTCTATCATGCCTCCCTCCTTTTCCTTTTTGGTTATACGTAATGTCCTTTAGTGTCTGTTTGTTTGTCTTTGTGTGCATATCCTGCTACATTTTAGTTGCCCTCCTTTGTACAGCCTCCATTCTGTGTATATCCTTGCAGAGATATGCTCTCATCACTGCACGCTGTACCTAAGATGAGGTCTTACCAAATAGATGTAAATAGGGATAAGAACTTCCATTTTTGGACTTCATTTTAATGTGATGTCTCCCAATGCATCCCAATAAACCCTCAGCCCTCCTTACTGCCTTCTCACATTTCTTGCATACCTTTAGGTTATCTGACACAGGTCACTGCCCATTTTTATTGTTGTTAGTCTCCCCCCCAATTTTGTACTGCCGTGTGTCTAATGTTAAGTGTGTGTTCTTTCTTTCACATAATCTCGTTTACCTCCCTTAAATGATAAGAACCACATCCAAAAACAGCTGAAATAAAATAAAGTGCAAAAGTGGTGTCCTTGCCCTCATTATATTCCTACTTAATAATGTCTGTTTACCATGAAATATTTTTGGGGCCTCAGTAATGTTTCCTTTCTGTCATGGTTTGTTTGTTGAAAAGCAGGAGTGAGCAGTGCAATAATCTGCTAAACAGCATGTGTGCACTGTCAGGTTGCCACTGCCCACCAAGCCCCCTGAAAACATATTATATGACTTGGTCCACTGTTGATGATGGTACAAATAAAATGTACATTATATATTCTTTATGCCATCAACAGTGGAACAAGTCAGCTATTATATACATTTTCAGGGGGCTGGGCAGTGTGCACCTGACACTGCACGGCACACATGCTGTTTAGCAGATTATTCCACTGCTCACTCCTGCTCTTCCACACACGCACAAACCAAGACAGAAAGAAAACATTACTGAGACCACTAAAATATTTTCTTTTTGGAAATACATATTATTAAGTTGGACTATAACAAGGAAGGGAAGGACACCATTTTTTTAGCTTATTTTCTACAGAATGTTTTTGGCCAGTGTTCGTACAAATCTTGGGATGTCGTCTTATGTCAAGAAAATTCCAGAATCCAGATGAATAGAAATGAGGGCATAAAATGGAATGAAAAGTTTCCATTAATTCATGACGAACTCATTCATGCATGCACCTAGTCCCCATAATTGTGCACCCCCAAAATGCTGTTGTCTTATGTCCAGAAAATTCCAGACTACACATATTGAGAAAAGATGAGAGCATTATGTGCTGAAAACTCTGCAGTCTTTCTTGATGCACTAAATTATGCATGCACACAGTCCCCGTAATTGAGGACCAAAGAAATGGTGCTGTATAAATGTGAAGAAAATTCCAGACTCCACATATTGAAAAAAATGATGAGACCATTAAATGTGATGAAAAGCCTCTATGAATCCATGCTGCACTCATTCATGCGTGCACACACTCCAACAAGAACTACTGTATGTCACCTGCTGCTGTTCTTGGAATTTCATGTAAGCTTCTTGCACTGACAGGTCTGATGCACAGTGTTTTGCCAAATGATGTGATAGCAAAAGATGACCATTGATTTAACTATGATGATGTGATGATGCAGTTGGTTACCCAAAGTCTTCTGCGCTGACCCAAACAGGAAGGATGCCCTATGTGTGTGTACACTCATACTACCCTTGGTAAGTTAATGAACCTGGCACCATCACGGTTTTCCACAGAACCTGACCTTAAATGTTTATATACACACATGCCGTAGACCTGACTTCAGAATTCCACCCAAAATATACAAACCACCTGTACCTCACAGAATCCTTATAGCTGCCTTACTTTGCAGCCGTATTGTCTGGGACATATCTAACAGTATGCCTCACAGAGAAAAAACAAACAGGCTAAAATGGGTTCACTGGCTTGCATACTATGTAAGTTACTTCTAATTCTGCTTCTGATCTCTAGAAATGTCCACCCTAACCCAGGGCCAGTTCCTGCCAGTCCACATAAGAGGCTAGGTCACCTCAAGCTAGTCTCTTTAAACATCCACAGTCTCTTTATCAAACTATCGCAGTTCTAGGCCTGGGTGGAGCTACATCAACCATATATACTAGCTCTTTCTGAAACGTGGCTCTCACCCAAGATTAATGATACCACCATTGCCCTGGATGGCTACACAGGGTTTTGGCAGGATAGATTGACTAAGCGGGGTGGAGGATGCTTAGTATACCTGAAAAGTGAGATAAATGCCCATATACTGCCTTGTAGCTTTCACACCAAGGAGGCACAAATACTAAGCCTAAAGCTCACCCTGGGCAAACAAAACAAAGTGCTACTACTGTCCACTGTGTACATACCCCCTGGCACCCATAAAATGGGTATCCAATTAGCTATCCCAAGATACCCCTGCAGTTTCTGATCAGGAATCCAGTCTCTAGCTCTCCCAACTGGTCTCACAAGCTACCAGATTTAATTACAAAACTGGCACAAGTACACTAATTGACTGGCTCCTTACAAGCTGCCCAGAACACATCTCTGAGGTCACCGTCCTTCCAGACACCCTCAGTGATCACTCTCCAGTAATGTGTAATGGTCAAATAAGAACATTGCTAGTGCTCCCCAGGTCTCGAGAAATCGCTCCCTGAGACCTGGGCAACTGGACTACTTTTGGCAATATCCGAAGCTTGTGGATTGGTCGCCACTAGACAGAGCTGAGGATGGCAACCAAGCCCTCAATTTCTTTGTCGCAATGTTTAACAAGGCCTGTGACATCTTTACCCCCTATAAAACTCAAAAAACTAGAGGGGCTGCTAACCCATGGCTCACAGGCTCCCTCACTGCGCTCATGCGAGAAAGGGATAATCTCTGGCATGAGGTCAAAGCAACGTGCAAATTGACAGATCTCATAGCTTTTAAGTCTGCCAGAAACAGTTGCACAAAACTTATCCGGCAGGCTAAGGCAACCTACTACAAAGATCTTCTAAAAAGGAGTTGGGGCAACGGGAAGACATTCTGGGACTCTGAAAAATCACTCACAGGGAAACCCTCCAAAGTTGAAACAGGGCCTATAATCACTGACACTAGGTCACATCAAAAATCTGGTGACATAGCCAATGCTTTTAACCTGGTTTTCACTGATCTAAACTCAATACTCCCCAGCAACTACCTGACCCCTCAACTCTTGATCATGACCCAACCACCCCCTCGACTCATACGGCCAAGAGCAATGCACCCCTTTTCTACTTCAAGCTGATCACCAGATCTGACACTACCCAATATGTTAAGCACATACTAGGAAAGACAAGGATGGGGAGTGACCTTATTGACATGAAACTGGTGGCACTTACAGTAAACGAGCTGATGGATCCACTCACTAAAGTTTTCAATGCCTCATTAAGGTCAGGAGTGTTCCCTAAGTGTAAGGAGGTGCATGTCACCCCTGTTCTCAAAACAGGGGATGCCACCAATCTGTCTAACTACAGGCCCATCTCCATTCTTCCCCCTTTGTCTAAAGCCCTCGAACGAACTGTCTCCAACCAGCTCACGGATTTCCTTTCAAAATACAACCTCTTTGTGCCCAGCAACATGGGTTCCATAAAGACCTTTCCACGATTACTGCTCTGGTTGACTTTACCTCCAAAATCTACAATGCCTTTGATGATGGACTGGCTGTGGGGTCTGTCTTTATTGACTTCACAAAGGCATTTGACACAGTCAACCATCAGCTCCTCCTAAAATACCTACTCACTATAGGCCTGTCCACAGACACAACTGCATGGTTCAGGAGTTACCTCTCAAAATCAAAGGCATTCGATACAGTCAACCATCAGCTCCTCCTGCAATACCTACTCACTATAGGCCTGTCCACAGACACGACTGCATGGTTCAGGAGCTACCTCTCAAAATTAAAGGCATTCGATACAGTCAACCATCAGCTCCTCCTGCAATACCTACTCACTATAGGCCTGTCCACAGACACGACTACATGGTTCAGGAGCTACCTCTCAAAATCAAAGGCATTCGATACAGTCAACCATCAGCTCCTCCTGCAATACCTACTCACTATAGGCCTGTCCACAGACATGACTGCATGGTTCAGGAGCTACCTCTAGGGCTGGAATCAATGTGTCAAAATCAAAGGCACTCTATCTGAGCCAAGAGAGGTAAGCCTTGGAGTCCCACAAGGCTCAATACTGGGACCACTCCTTTTCAGCCTCTTCATTAACCCCTTGCCTTCAATCTGCCCAGCGCACATCATGTTATATGCTGATGATGCGGTCGTCTCCATAAGTGGCAAAAAACTACACTCTATCGCCCACAAACTTGAAGCAAATTTTCACCAGCTTGAGGCATGGTTCTCTAATAATAAATTAATGCTCAATTATAAAAAAACTAAGAGCATGCTTTTTACGGTCCCACAGAACCAAAAGAAATTTGGGAAACTGCAGGTACAGAGTAGCAAGGGGACTGTACTGGAGCAGGTAGACACATTCAGATACCTCAGGGTTCACATGGATACGCCCTTTCATTCACAACTCATGCTGACCATGTAGTCAAAACAGCCAGTGCAAAATTAGGTGTTCTTTATCGATACAGACACTACTTGCTGTCTGAGGCCCTAAAACTGGTCACAAGCTGCTCAGTACTATCTACCATCAACTACGGCCTAGTAATTTACAGCGCTGGCACTGAAACAGTCCTCAAAAGGATACAAACCTTTCTCAATAAAGCATGTAGGCTGGTTCTGGGAGCAGACCATTTGACTCACACTTGTGATCTTTATAAGGCAACTGGTTGGTTACCCCTTCATCTCAGGGCCCAATACCAGACCTGCCTTCTGGCAAAGTAAGACTTGCTCAGGCAGGCACCTGAATCCACCTCTTGTCTATTCAAACTAAATAAACCAACTGTCACTACATGAAGGGCATCGAAGGGTGGGCCGGTGGTACCCCTGAAGCATACCTCAATTGCCCAGAGATCTCTCTCTCTTACAGAGGACCCAAGTGGGTAAATGACCTTCCCCCTGATCTTCTTGAATGTAGCAAGGCAAGCTCCTTCAGAGCTGAACTCAGAGCTTCCTAGCTCTCGCCTGTATTTGCGAGTGCCCCAACAAAACCTAACCGTTAAACTTACATACTCAATTTGTGCCCTGCCTACTATAACTCTAGCACTTGATTTGTCTTTAAACATCTCCTCCCACCTACCATTCCTATAACTACTATTTTCTTATCCCCTCCTCCACTCACCCCTGTCACCCCTATGCCCAGTCCTCTCCCATCTACCCCACCCCAACCCCACTTTCTATCTCCTTTTCCTATCCACCCCTCTTTCACTTCCTACCCCCTTTACCCTCTCTCCCCCCTAGTCTGCACCATGGACCCTCCTATCCAATGACAAAACACCCTCAGGCTGCCACCCCCTAACCCCGCTTACTATCTCCTTTCCTATCTACCCCCATCTTAACACCCCCTCTTTCACTTAATACCCCCTTAACCCTCTCTCCACCTAGTCCATACCATTGACCCTCCTATCCCAATGACAAAGCCGCCTCAGGCTGCCACTCATGCACATCATCAACTAAAATCTTTTTTCTGGTGGCTTTACCCCTCTCATGCACTAGCTACCTGAATGTTTCTGTTGACCTGTGCAGATGTCTGAGCTCACTGTTTTCTTATGTATAACGGACGATGAAGTTCTCACTGTAAATTTCCTGACTAATCTGTAAGCTAATTGTAAATTGAATGTTAAGAACATTACTTCCTTTTTCTTGTATGCTATAAACCCTTTTTGTTTGCTATATAACCTTGTAATCATGACATCGTTGCACGCAAATGTCTCTGTTTGTATACTGCTGATACTGTTAATCTCTGTTTCTGTACTTTGTTTGACTTGGAGCCTTTGTAAACGAGCACTTGGCTCAAATGTATTAATCCCAAATATAAATAAATAAAAAATATATATAGTTACATATATGCATGTAATCATTGCTTTTTTTTGTAAAGGAGAGGTTGGTGGAATATCTAGAGGAGCATGGTTTCCAGGATGCGAGGCAGTATGGGTTCATGGGGGGGGGGAGATCATGTCAAAAAAATCTTATTGACTTCTTTGACTGTGTCACTAAGACAGTAGACAGGGCCAAGCAGTAGACATCCTCTGTCTTGATTTCAGAAAGTCCTTTGACTCTATGTCCCACAAAAGGTTGATCAGAAAGTTGATGGATCTCGGAGTTGGGGAAAAGATGGCCAGATGGGTGGAAAACTGGCTGAAGGACAGAACCCAGAGGGTGGCTGTGGAGAGAGAGTTATCTGGCACCAGACAGGTAACCAGTGGGATCCCGCAGGGCTCAGTGCTGGGGCTGGTGTTGTTCAATGTCTTCATCAATGACATTGGAGATGGCATTAAGGGTAAAATGTGCCTAGTCATGGATGACACCAAACTGTGGGAGAGTGGACACAGCTGAAGGGATACAGGACCTACAAGAAGATCTGGAAAAGCTAGGGAGGTGGTCCAGGATATGGCAGCTTGGCTTCAATGCCAAGAAATGCAAAGTTATATACATTGGAGCCAAGAATCCTAGAACAGAGTACTACCTGAATGGAGTCCGAGTATCTGCATCAAAGAAGGAGAAGAACCTGGCAGTGATGATCACTAGTGACTTGAAGCACTCCACACAGTGCAAGAAAGCAGCAGCAAAAGCAAACAAGATACTGGGGTGCATATCTAGGGAGATCAGTAGTAGGAGAGAAGAGATTATGCTGCCCGTGTACAGGTCACTGGTAAGACCACATCTAGAGTATCGAGTTCAGTACTAGTGCCCACACCTCAAAAAGGACATTAACCTGAAGGAGAAAGTCCAGAGGAGGGCTACAAAGATGATAGCCAGTCAGTAGCATAAGGCATATGAGGAGCAGTTGAGGGCACTGAACATATACTCCCTGGAAGACGAGAGAGAGAGAGAGGGGGGACATGATTGGAACCTTCAAGTACTTGAAAGGGATAAATAAGGTTGATAAGGAGGTCCTTTAAGCTGAGTGGCAGCTATAACATGAGAGGGCACAGTCTTAAGCTGGCAGAGGGGGACATTTAGGACGGAGGTCAGAAAGCACTTCTTCACAGAGAGGGTGGTGGACACTTGAAATTCGCGCCCAGAAGAGGTAATCTCATTGAAGACAGTGGGCAGCTTTAAGAGAGGCTGGGAAAGGCTTAGGGGAAGGGTAAAGGTCATGGGTAGGGAGGATGGGAGGAGTGGGGAGGGAGGTCAGGGACGTTAGCTCAAGCTGTGGACACTGCAATATGAGCAGACTTGATAGATCAAATGGCCTTCTTCTGCTTGCTTCTTTGTATGTTCATATGTATGTATCACAGGTCATCATATAGTCTAACCTGGGGTGCACATTTTGTGGCATGATGAGGAATTTTGGTGTTGGAATACTGTCAAGCCATTCAAGGTAAGTATTTTTGTTTGTTGGGCGTGGGAGAGTGGGTGGATGGGTGTTATCGTTTGGAAGTAACTTTAATTAATGGTTTCTTTTTTTGTGAATTCTTCACAAGTTTTCTGTGTATCCTCCAGTCCAGTCCTGACGGTCGGGATTCATATCAGTTGCGTGTGTGATGTTGAACTTCTTATTTGGAGAAAGCATCAGTGGCAGCACACAGCACCAAAATGTTTCCTGCAAAACAGATGAACAAGAAATTATTACTACTTCATTGCAGTAACACATTCTTTTCAAAGAGTGGCTGTTACTGTCTGTTATATATCCAGCTTAATAGATACCAAGCTCTTAGTAAGCCACTCCAAGACCAAATCACAAATTTAGTATGTGTAACCCATGCACTGTCCCAATGTCTTAAGTTACATTTTAAAAGACGTCTTGTCACAACCTAGATAAAACTTTGTTCAACACTGCCATGGCCTGCTGCAGCAATACAGTGTCTGATGTGCATGAAAAATATATTAAGTGACATACATGTCACCTACTTTCTATGATTTACACTGTCTTGAAAAACTGAACTACAAAAAAGACCTTGTGAAATAAATTTGATATGCTTACCTGAAACCGACCAACATGTAGTTGTAGACATTACTGCAGTACTGCAGTACTGCAGTCCTCTGGTCCAGGAGAGTGCTTGAAACTGTTAACCTATAAAAAAAGAAAATAAGTTGACCATATGTGTTTCTCAAGAGCATCTCAGAAATGCAACAGAAAGCATAACACAGCTCAAGGAAGTTCAACAGTATAAAAAATGAGTACACATACTCACTGTAAAGTATTGATAGTAAGAAGCCTTGCAGCTGTGGCTGTTGGATGCAGTCTCCGTCTGCCATGAGCAGGGCACAGGATGGAAAACAATCACATTCCCTCTAACTGAGATAGTATCTGGTATATTTGGCTGACTGCGGTTTACTGGTGGTTGCCATGGGCACATGATGACATTCCCTCTCACTGTCCAGTGGCTTTGGCTGACTGCGATTTACTGGTGGTGGTCATGGGTACATGATGACATTCCCTAGCACTATCCAGTGGCTTTGGCTGACTGCAGTTTGCTGGTGGTGGTCATGGGTACATGATGACATCCCCTCTCACTATCCAGTGGCTTTGGCTGACTGCGGTTTGCTGGTGGTGGTCATGGGTACATGATGACATCCCCTCTCACTATCCAGTGGCTTTGGCTGACTGCGGTTTACTGGTGGTGGTCGTGGGTACATGATGACATTCCCTCTCACTAACTAGTGGCTTGGACTCATTCCAGTTTACTGGTGGTGGTCATGGGTACATGATGACATTCCCTCTCACTATCCAGTGGCTTTGGCTGACTGTGGTTTACTGGTGGTGGTCATGGGTACATGATGACAATACCTCTCACCATCTGGTGGATTTGACTGACTGTGGTTTACTGGTGGTGGTCATGGGTACATGATGACATCCCCTCTCACCATCTGGTGGATTTGGCTGACTGTGGTTTACTGATGGTGGTCATGGGTACATGATGACAATACCTCTCACCATCTGTTGGATTTGACTGACTGTGGTTTACTGGTGGTGGTCATGGGTACATGATGACATTCCCTCTCACTATCCAGTGGCTTTGGCTGACTGCAGTTTACTGGTGGTGGTCATGGGTACATGATGACATTCCCTCTCACTATCCAGTGGCTTTGGCTGACTGTGGTTTACTGGTGGTGGTCATGGGTACATGATGATATTCCCTCTCACCATCTGGTGGCTTTGGCTGAATGAGGATTACTGGTGGTGGCCATGGGAACAGCTGCAACCCATTACCTATCACTGTCAGACACACACGGTTGGGTGGCTGCATATGGTGCATATTGTGTTACAGTAATTCAGTCTCAGTGAGGAGGCAGATATCTTTAATCAGCAGGTTTTAGGCGGCTAACACCGAGTACTACAAATGGACAGTTGTATTTAAGAGGCAGAATGTGTTTGCTAATGACAGCAGCACACATTCTGTTAAGTCTAATCAGAAATAATACCAAGACAAGGAAAGTAAAATAGGATTGTCAATTTTCTTGTGCCAAATTGCCAGTATGAAATTATGGAATGAGACTCATTCAGGGTGGGACACTTATTTTACATTATGAAAAACAAAACATGTACCATTAAAAAAATGTGACAGCCTTTCAACCAGATAACTTAAAACCCACTTACAACAACCTCATCATTATCATCATATAGTATACTGCCCTTGCAGTCATCAATGTCTGAAATGTGCCCACTAGGGAATTCTTTTGCCATGATTTCATCGTCTACCTCAATGGTAGGCTGTTTCATGCTGCCCCCAGGATGGTCTGCTTCTCCCACATTGCCACAACCATGACCATGATGGGGTACGAATACAGAGGTTGCAGTTCGAGCTGGTATGTGCCCCTGATTCATTTTTATGAATGTCAACATGCTGACATTTGAAGGACAGAGGTTTGTATGACGGTCCCAAACTATTGCCCCCTCAGAAATGAATACCCTCTCGACACTTACACTGGAGGGTGGGCAGGTCAGGTACTTCAGTGCCACTGAGGTCAGCTCTGGCCATTCACTGACCTTTCCACTCCAGTATAAAAGAGGATTGTCAATTACTGACAGATGCCTGTTTTCAGCCAAATATGAGTTAACCATTCGCTGTGCTGCACAAAGTCCAGTGGTTGACTCATCATCCTGTTCTCTGGATTCATTGATGTCAGAAATTCCGACTTGGCACAAAGCACTCCGAAGTGGGTTAATGGCAACCAGTTTTGATGACAGACAACTTGGAATTGCAGCTGCTTTACAGGATATGCTTGGTACTACTCCAAACTGACCTTCAGCCTTGTTATGCTGCTGAGGTTTGCTGACCTTGCTACGTGACTTTTGTGCCCCATGAATTAAGCGCACCAGTTGCCCACTGACATTTTTAACCTGTTCAAAACCCTCCCTCCAGTAGTGACGCAATTCCACATTTGCATTGTGGATCCAGCTTTGTTGCTATTGCAAATTCATCACTTTGCTGAATGCTCAAGATGTGCTGATTGTGGTCGAATACTGTCAGCATGTGTTTCAGTAACACACTGCTTGCTGGCACAGTCACTGGAACCATCAAGGCTATGTTGTAGATTCAGCAATGTCTGTCTCAGCATCTGCAGCAGAGGAATTGATTGACTGATGGAGGCAGACTCCCCACTCACTGCCTGTGTGGTGTGTTTGAAAGGCCTCAAAATTGTTATGACAGAGTCCATTAGGCGCCACTGTTCGGTCATGAGAGACATGGAGAACCTGGAAGTGTCATGGCTAGTGTGCATGATGAGATATTTGGAGATTGCTTTGTATTGTTCATACAACTTCTCTGCCATGTATAAAGCTGAGTTCCACTGGGTGACAACTTCCAGCTTGAGGCGGTGCTGCGGGAGGCTGTTTTGGATCTGCAGCTGCGGAAGTTGGTCACTGGCCTTTGCAGAGCATGAAAAGTGCAAACAGATACGGCGTACAACTGTCAACATTTCCTTTATATCAGGGTGCTGCAGAAACTCCTGGACCACCAGATTTAAATAGTGGACCATGCATGGAACTTGAACCAAGCCACTATTCATGATGCATTTAACCACATTTGAGTCATTGTCACTTGCAATAAATCCAGCTCTCAGGGACAGGGGGTTTAGCCACTTATCAATTTCGATCAGTAGCAAGTCCAGCATATTTTCACCAGTGTGTGAACAGACCACACTGCGCATAGCAAGTGTTGCATGCGGTCGAATTCCTGGAGGATTACTACCACAACAGTCTGCCTTACTGCATTGATTATTCCCACTATCACCAGCACAAACAACCTTGTGCCCAATGTGCAGTAATACACAAATATGAACTCCCAGCTGTTTTGCCACGTGTCCACGTATCCATATTTAAATGGATGAATGGCAAGGAGGAATGTTGAAGGGCAGGTCTTACTGAGTCGGCCACAGTCCGGTATAACTCAGGGACAGCACAGGTGGAAAAGTATGTCCTGGATGGGACTTTCCATTTCGGACAGGTGCATGCCACAAACCGCTGGAATCCTAAATTCTCCATGAAGGAGAAGGGCAAAAGATCAATTGCCAGCATGTCAGCTACAGCAGCATTTTCACATGGCACTGCATGATTGGGAGGGTACTGTAAGTTACACGGAAAACCATTCTGCAACGTGGGCTGACTTGTTACACGTTTTGCACAGGGTGTGCCAAATGGCTCTGCTCTGCGAATGGCAGGGGTTGGGGTGCTTTGGACATGTGATGAAGAGGGGTGCATAGGTGACAAGTCCACAAATGAAGTTATTTTCCCTGTTTTATGCACAGGGGTTGATATACCATTTGCACTAGATGTACTGCATAGACCACCACCACCACTGCTGCTACTATGACCACCACTTGACAAGACGTCTTTCTTTTTTTTTTTTTTGTTAAATGATATTTTATTGGATTTTTTTAAATATTTACATCAGATAACAACAGGTGTAACAGAAATAACATAATCTTGTGTTGTTATAATATGATGTTGACGTGTCTAGCCCAAATACATATACGGGGAGGGGGGTAGTTACATTCTTCATTCTTAAACAGCAGGACTTTACTGCACTTTAAAAGTAGTCAGGCAATAAAACTTCATTTCTTTTGTTTTAATCAACAGCACTTTCTCCGTCTTTTACCTCATTAAACGACTATATATAGAAGTAATTATCCCTCTCAAATTAATTTTACCCTCCCCTCCTTAATCAGCCCAGCTTAGTGTCAAACTTACTTTGTGTTTTTATTTATTTATTGAGGGAACATAAAAATAAAGAATATAGAGTAGATTAGACAAATATGAAACCCTCCGTTAAATAAACTTCATATTTTCAACATTTCTTCCTTTGACAATGTTGGTGAATCAGTCTCACTATCCGATGAATATTGACTATGAATAAAAGCAGCCAACTGATCAGTTTCAAAAAATATGTGCTGTACTCCTTTATGCTTAATGCAAACTTTTGCTGGGGCTACGAGTTGAAATTCAGCCCCCATTTCCAAGAGTTCCTTATGAAAACCTAGGAAACTACGTCTTCTTTGTTGAGTTGAGAAAGCATAGTCAGGGAAAACCGAAAACTTAAAAAACATAAGTTAGAGGAGCTTTAATTCTTGAAAGCCTCATAATGAGGTCTCTGTCAGATTCAAAAACAAAAGACACAAATATTGTAGTTTTTGTATTACTTGGCTCTGATTCCACATTTTAATTATGTTGTTTGGGTATTATATGAAAAGCCTTGGAAATAAAGGGTAGGTTTTCTTCTGGTAAATCAAATAAAGATACAAAAATGTCTTTCGACATGTCTCTAACCGAATCAAAAGTGTCGTTGACGCTTTGGGGTAGACCAATGTTTCTAAGATTCCTGTACTGTTGCTGATTCTCTAATATTTTGATTTTTCTTGTCATGTTGTAGTTCTCTCTGATAAGGCTACCTGTGGTGGCCTCTAAACCTGTTACTTTATTTGTGTTCTTGGTAGTCTCCTCTTTATTAAATTCAACATTTTTTGTTAATGTTTCAATCTTTTCTCTGCTCTGTTTTAAATCATTCTGGAGGAAATCAACTTTGTCTGATAGAGCTTGGAATTAACAACTGCGACCATTTAAACAGTTTTTCTAATGTGTCCACTACAGAGTCAATGGTATGTCTTGTACCAGCCGCCATAGCCGCATCTTGCTCTATCTCAGTCACAGGTAAACCAGTCACAGATGGCTTACCGGAATCTAGTCTGTCCCCCAAAGGTTTAGAATCAGTCTCTACAGTCTCCATAACAGAAGGATTTCTTTCTTCTACAAGGGTAAGTCCCTCATGCACTGATGCCTCTGGAAACAAAACGGTCTTGGCAACTGGGGATCTAGGAGTGTCATGTAACTCAGCAGTGCTTACCCCCACAGGGTATTCCAAGGTTCCACGCTGGTTGGCAATTGGCGTTTCCCCAGGGCGAGAGACTCGTTATCTCACTGTGCCATCGCTCTTTTTGCCAGTTTCAAGCCTGAAGAATTTTTCAAGTGGCTTTATTTTCAGCAAAGCAAATTTTTCTGATGATGGTGAGGAAAGTATTTTTCATTTGTCAGCCATGCAGATAGCGGGCATATCAAACACTCGACCTGAGCTCTTACTTGTAGCAGCAGCCTGAGGCCATGTTGGATCTCCTTCCCTCACTTGACAAGATTTCTAAATCATAATCCTCCACCTTATCATGCCTGTGGTAATCTTCTGGTGTTATTTCAGTGCTACTACAGACATTGCTATTTGGTCTTACACTCATGGAAGGGGATAACATGCTCAATACAGTTGATGATGAGGGTGAATGACCCACTATGACATTAGCTGCCCTCTGATGCCGAGTCCATAGTGCCATGTGCCTGTTCTTAAGATGTATATGCTGTCCCCCTATGCCCAGATGACTACCCTTTGTACCTCGATTCACACGTGCATGGCAAACCTGACAGATTGCAACTGAGTCATCATTTGCATCCTGGATAAGAAAATACCAAACAAGGGATTTTGATCCCTTACTTTTAACATGTCCCTGATGATGTGTATTGGACTCAGTTTTTTTAGCCACTGAAATGGGGGGTTCACTACTTGATTCCTCTTGCAGGACACACTTTGACTCTAACTGACCACCACGACTACCTATGATTATTACTGGGTCATCATCATCATCAACAGGAACCGCTACATCACAACTTTTTTGAGGAGGGTGGGGTTTAACACCAACAGACCCAGACACAGCCACCTTGACTTTCTTTTTCTCCAGTTCCCATCAGGGGTCACTAACATCATCATCATATTCATCATCCACATCCACAATTTCAGCTTGGATGCTGTCCTGTGGAGAACGTGTTCCAACCACAGCATCATTATCATCACCCAATATTTTTGCGCCACACTTTGAGTCATTGGATGGCAAAGGCATGACCTCAACAGCGCTGGAAATGTGACCTTGTGAGTCATCATCATCAGGATCAGAATCACATTCAACTACCATGGGGATGTTGGGGAGTATGACACATCTTCACTGTCAGTCACAGCTTTAGACTCAACTATATTTTCTGAAATGGTTTACTGGTCAGAAGTAGAACTCTAGGCAGCAATGCTCATGCCAGCAGCAACTGCACTATCACCACCAGCGGGAGCAACATTATCTCCTCCAACTATGAGTGAAGCAAAAGATTGCACTGTAAAAACATTGACGGAGAAATCCCTTTACTGACGTCAGCTATGCACTTCTGTGTACTACCATGTCCATGGCCAGTCTTGCCACTGGCAGCAGTGCCATGGCCAGAAACAGCTTTGCTTGCATGTCTCTTTGCAGGCATTTTTGGGGATCACCAAGAAAATTCTAAACAAATTTAGATTTTCAGTTTGGGGTGGCTGGGAAGCCCAAAAACAACAGCTGTGGCTTGCAGATGGAGAACGGGCACTAAACAGATGCAAACGCACAGACAGATGATTGTGCTGCACACTCAAGAGATGAAGACACAAAGTCACAACAACACTTTAACCAGTGCTCACAAATCCAAAACTGGAAAAGAATACCTTTTGCTGGTTGGGGTGGAGGGGCAGTGCACTGCAGTAACAGTCCACTACAAAGGTATCACAAAGCAGTGCAAAATAATGCAAACGGACAACAGGTTCACAGTACTGCAATTACTGCATGGCACAATAAAATGTGTCTGACTTAATGGCATGCGTTGCACACACACACACTCACACACGCACTACAGGTAATGTGCAGCAAATTGAGAACTTCACTAATATAAACAGATCTTTTAAACAAACTGAAATTATGCACTGCACCACAAAAATCAGAAAAAAAAATTCAAAAATTACTGAAAATATTACTGTGTGTACATGAACATAGTTACACAACAAAAATATAACCTAAGCAGTTTGAAATACTGCCTTTCTCCCAGTTAATCTACTGTACCTCCACCACAGATACACCCCTCCCTCCAAGCACATTTAGCAGTGCCTGTCAACACACAAACTGAATGTTCTAAATTAACATTCAAAATCCACACAAAAATAATAAACAATCTGATATACGCACAGGAGGGTTTCCTACAATTGATGTACTAAATTTTGAGCAAAACAAATGGCTCAAAAAGACTTTTAGAATGATTTTTTAGAGAGTTTGAATCTCAGAGCTCTGAGAACAAACTGTCTCCAGCTACCACTACACACACACACTACACAGAACTGAGGCTGTGTAGAACAATCTAGAGCCCATCTGACCTGCAATCCCATGAATCACTGCAAAATTCAGCTTAGAGCTCACAAACAAGGCAAAGTACAGAAAAGTACATTGCAATCAATATACTTTGCAATAAAATTGGTGCAGGAGTGGTTGGAGAAGGCAGAGTAACATGAAGTCAGTGCTTCTAATTTACTTCGCGTTACTAATTATAATGCGAAGTACTCCTTTTTTGTATTGTGGATTACTCCATGGATTCCACTTTAGCACTCAAATTGCTTCGTGTAGCAGATTTTGGCCACTTCACCTGCCTCTAGTCCAGATTTACGTCTCCCAAGATGATTGTTTCACCAGGCTGCATGTCAGAGAGTTTCCATATGTAATTGAGCAGCTCAAGACTGCATGGCAGTGGTCAGTAACAGCCAGTGATGCAGATGGCTTTGAAAGGATGGGAGTAGGAGCCTTAGGGAGACATACTCAAATGCTTTTGGGATGGAGGTACAGGATGTCTGATGGCTTTATAAACGGACAAAATATGTCCCTTCTCAAGCTCTCGGTGTGTGATTGCCTGAATTGTCGTGAGTAGGTGAATGGCCTATGCAGGTGTTCTGGCTTCTCTTTTAAGTGCATTTATGTATGATCTCAATTGTAGGAAGCGGAAATGGTCAGTATTTCTTAAACGGTAGGTATCCCTGATCACCTGAAACTCCTGCACTATGTCCCCATCCATCAATTGACCCAACTGACAAAGTCCAAGTCTCGACCATTGTTTGACTACGTGGTCCATCTGGGAAGGTATTGGTCCATGCAAACCACTGTAGGGTCCATATGGCACTCACAAGATTATACTTGGACCACACCCTATGAACAATTGCCAGAGTATTACGATAATTAATGAGCGGGAGTTCCTTATTGTCTTGTTGTAGAGCTGGGTCTACTATCCTGGCTCCCAGTGGTTCACCCTCTGTGTGAAATATTTCTATGGTTTTCCAGCGTGCTTCTTAGCCCACCATACTTCAGAGTAAGGCAAAGTGCATTTGTGCGGCAAGATAATAGTCCTCAAGGTTGGGGGGGAGGCCTCCCCATCCCAGGCTTATCTGACTGCATGATTTGGGATTTAAGTCTGGATTTGCCAGGGGCCCATGTTTATTGATTTATCATTTTCTGCCATATTTGGAATTATTTATTTGTTATGTTAATGGATATACATTGGAATAGGTATAAGAACCTAGGAAGCATATTCATGGTGATAGATTGTATTCTAGAATGTAGTGACAAATTTAGTAATGTCCATTTGGCCATGTCCTGACGAAGGTGGGTGATGAGGGGTTCATAATTGGTAGCAAACATCTTCCCTGTTTTTAGGAATTTGTATCCCCAAGTATTTAATCTTAGATCTGTTCCAATTAGGGGGCAAGAGCTCTAAAATTTCAGAGGAGGGATTATAGTGAATTTTAAGAACCTCTGTTTTAGTTTTATTAAGTGAATAACCAGCGTGTGACTCGAATTTTTCTAGCAGAGACCAGACATGGGAAATTGATTTATCCAGATTGGTGAGGTACAATAGTACATCATCCACATAAAGTGAAATCTTATGCTGTGTGTCCCCAGTCCCCATCCCAGTGATGTCCAGATGCTCCCTTATGGCACTGGCCAGGGACTCAATATATAGGGTGAACAAGAAGGGAGACAGAGAGCAGCCCTGTCGGGTGCCCCTGCCAAGAGGAAATCTGTTAGATACCCCACAATTAACTCTGATATATGCCTGAGAAGCTGTGTATAGGGCCCTAAGTCCATCCACAAATATCTGAGGTAAGCCAAATTGTTCGAGAACTAGGAATAAGAAGGACCAGGAGACTTTATTGAACGCTTTTTCTGTGTTGAGGCTCATCACGCAGGTTGGGGTGTGGTTCTGGGCAACATTATCAATAATATTAATGGTTTGTGCCTGACATTATCTGGGACCTGTCGGTCTACCATGAATCCTGTTTGGTTTGGGGGAATGAGCTGTGCAACTATTATTCAGACGGGCTGCTATAATGGACATATATAGCTTATAGTCCACATTCAAAAGTGAAATAGGACAAAACGAACCACAATCTGTGGGATCCTAGCCCATCTTGTGGATCACCGTAATAGTTGCAAAGTTCCAGGATGGGGGAAACAGTTCCTCTCCCACCCAAATCGCATTGTAGGTACTCAGCAGGTGTGGGGAGAGTTCTTTGGTGAGGACTTTATAAAGTTCCTCCCAAATCCATCAGGGCCTGGACATTTTCCCATCTTTACATCCTGGATAACTGTGGTCAGTTCTAGTTGTGTGATGGGTGTTGTCAAGTCCTGTTCTTGCTGTAGAGTCGGGGTGGGGAGGTTTAATTTGCTCAGAAACTGTTGTTTTTCTAGAAGTGAAGTTTCAGTCTGTGGGTGAAACTAATTCCTATAATAATTAACAAATGCATCCGCTATTTGGTCCCCTTTATATGTTGTGTTCCCTGTTTAAGGGTGCCTAATGTTAGTAATGATGGCTTTAGCCACTCGTTCCTGCAGTCAGTAAGCCAGGAAGTTTGTCGCCCTAGGCCCACCCTCAAAATAAGATTGCTTCAAATAGCATAAAGCTCCTTCCATCTCTGTTTTTTGAGGTTTTTGTATTCTAGCTCTCACCTCTCTGGTATTCACATCCACCTGTTTATTCCACTTGTGTTTTGTTGTGCCTCTAGGTCCCCTAACTGTTTAGTTAATTGCTGTAACTGTTTTCTCCTCTTCCTTTGTTTGAACGATGCTGTTGGTGTTACTGATTATTAATTGTTGTGTGTGTTTTTAATAGTTCTTTGTACAGCTGTTTTTGTACTTTGTATTGTATCATATTTTATTGGAATGTGCCTTGGCATTTGAAAGGCGCAATATAAATAAAAATATTATTATTATTATTATTGAGATTAGTTTACCCCTCAGCATCATCTTCATAGTGTCTCAGAGAATTTATTGGGAGATACCACAGTTTGAATTGCATTTCACCATTTGTGTAATTACTGCTTTAGGTGCTGTTAAAGCCTCTTTGTCTCTCAGGAAAGATGTAGTTAGTCTCCAAATGTAAACTTTTTTTTAGGAAACATAAGGTCCACCTCCAAAACTATTGGTTGGTGGTCTGAGTGAGTGGCCGTCCTGATCCACATGTAATCAAAAGAGACAAGGACCTTGGAGTAGGTTAAAAACATGTCAAGCCATAAGTAGATCTTAAACCTAGGGGAGTAACAGGTGTAATCCCTAGTCCGTGGGTATTTCTCCCACCATATGTCCACCAGGCCCATGTCTGATATTAGTCTACTAAAGAGACTGGTGTTCGGTTTCTCAAGGTGATGATCTGGGCAGTAGTGTCTAACTTCCTGTTGAGTATAAGGTTCCAGTCTCGTCCCATTACCAATGTTCTCTTAACCTTTACCACAACCATTTTGACTAGGTCTGAGTAAAAATTTATATGAGTTCCAGGTGGGGCATATACATTAAGCAGGGTTATTGGTTCATCTTGTATTTTCCTCATCACCATAATAAATCTGGCCACCGGGTCTGCCACCACCTCTTCCTCTACAAAGGGCAGTGTGGATGAGAGAAGGATAGCCACCCATCTTTTTTCCCCCCTCTCCAGGGAGGCATGGTATAGTTGAGGGTAGGCCATAGACTTTAATTTCATCACCTCCCAAGGGGAGAGATGCATTTCTTGGAGAAAGTTGATCTCGCATCTCTGGTCTCTGATAAACTTTATTATCTGTTTCCATTTAATCGGACTATTTATCCCATTGATATTGTAGGATAACACTTTTGAGCTAATGCTAGACATTTTTATATATCAAGGGGGTAGACCACTGCTTCATTGCCGTATTGTCTTTTTCGTATCGTATGTGCACATCAGTAAGTATACCAAAACAAATAGAACATGTACCCTTTCGTGATTGTAAACAAATCAATACAAACATCAAGCAGAACAGGAACTTTAGTAAATCCATTTAAACCTCCCCTGGTAAGAACAAACCCAAGGGAGAAAATAACACTAGTTAACAGCCTTTGCCTGTGGTGGCTGTTACAAACTATTTAGTTCTGATGGTGTGTTTGGCTGGTCAGGGTTGTCTGTAGATAACTCGGCCCTGCACTTCCTAGGTCAGACAGGAGATGTCCTCTGTTTGGGTTGTTTCACTGCTGTGACACTGTTTCCCCTATAAAAAGGGTAATTTTGGTGGTTCTTTGGGTGGGGTTATGGTGAGACTCCGCCCCAATGACCAGACTGATGTTGGTGTATGGGACAATGTGAGAGTGGTTGCCTAAGTCTTTATGGCTACTCCACCTTCACTCGCCCTACCAGATTAAGAGTACTGGTTCTCATTTGCCTGTTGAGTGGGTTGTACTGCTGCCCCACAATGGTAGCGACAGGGTTAAAAGTAAAGGCCAGGTAGCCAGATTCAGTATGGAAGAGCTTAATGATGCTCGAGCTGGGACATAAGGGACCGGGGCAGCTGGGGGGGGTGCTGATAGTCCACATCTCACCCTACGTGTTTCCCACTGATATTATCACTGCTGTTCCCCTTCCCCTCCCAACTCCCCTGCAAGGAGAACAGTACAGAGTTTTTATATTCATGTATGCTCTTATCTCAGTCTCCTTCTTCAATAACTATGCATTATTATTAACTACCATTAAGGGAGATGGCTTCCTGTTATTAAGTAAGGTCACTGCAACAAAAACACAAACCATGTAGTTACTCTTTTTTTATCACAACATTATTTTTCCCATCACCTCCATGAATGTGGCTGGGGCTACAACCCCCCCACACCTTGGAGGGGTATGTCCTCTGGCCCATCGGGATCATAATGGGTCCTGCCGGGTTCCAGTATTTTTCCTCCAGTTTTCTCCCACACCCCTGCCCGTGCAAAGGGCACAGCAGCTGTCTCCACCTCTGTGGAGGCAGCCAAGCACCCTGGGCATGGGCCAAACCCCTCTTGTTGTGCAGATGCATGCAGCACAAACCCCCCTCCCCGAGGAAGGAGAGCAGTCCTCTGGACACTCAATCCTTACCTCCCTCAGCCGACCCCTGAATTACCCAAATCCATTCCCAAACCTGGGTCACCAGTGTGGCATGAGGTGTGGTGTCCAGCGCCTCAACCCTCTGTGCCACCGTACCAGCACCATGTAGTTATTCTGAAAGAGAGAGACTAGGATAAAAAAACCTTTGCCCACACATAAGTTTGATTGGGTATCTATCTTATAAAGCAACATCAGCTAGTCATTAAATATAAACATTGATATGCATTTGGTCATGCTGTTGGAGTGATAATTTCTGTCTCAGAGTCCTTCCAAAAGTTCCTTGCAAAAATAAGCCCCAAGCACTGAGACGGGGAACCCCCCCCCACCCATGCAAGCCTCCTGCATTAAAAAAAAAAAACCTTCCTCAGTCTGAACAAGTGAAGTGAAAGTCAACATCTATAACAGCAACAAATTACTGAGGGAGAACATTGTATGGAGTGGGCTTGCTGCTCGATAGTAGTCCAATGAGCAAAAGGTCAGCCCCCCACCCCCATGCATACTGTCTCAGGCACATCTCAAGAGGTCATCCCACAAGTAGAATCCGAGAGCCCGCCTAGAGGAGGCTTCCATCAAAATGAGTAAAACATAGTAAAGTCCTTTATATGTCCCTTCAGGTGTCCATCTTCTTGGACATTTACTCCAGTATTTCTGTGGCTGAGGGTGCTCCATCCTGTACATCTCTTGCCAGGCCCTCCATGAGGAATGGTGAACAATAGGGTTTCAGCATTGCCATGTCGTCTGATCGGAGGTTAGTTTTGTAGTTCCCCTGCATCGAGCATGTGTGTGTATGTCCTTTCTTGGCCACTGACCATGCTGATTTAAGGAGCTCTCTCTCTCAAGTCATTCTTTTGGCATTGGAGGGACTGCAATTCCCAGTCCCTTGAGGTAGGTGGAAGCAGCCAATATGTTCTGAAACAGTCCATAAAGTTCATAATTGGCAGAAAGGTGGTAACCCCACAAGGCACATGGGGCTATGCAGATGGTAACTGAGAGAAGAAACACCATCATAGTAAAAAAGTCAGTGTTCATGTTGCTGGTTGCTGGATGGCTAAATTGGCAGAGGCCTTGGCAGGGGGTGCATCAGATTGTGCATTGAGGCTGTCAATGGAATATCCACACGCACTGGCGTAGCATTTGTGTTGTGGTAGTTGATCGCACCCTGGCACAAAGATTAACAGTTCATAAGTGACGGTCCATAAAGAAGAATCAGTTTGTATGATGTGGCAGCCAGGCCTGGAAAGAGCAGAAATGGAGAAAATGGATGTCATGCTTGAAGATCAATCAAAGAAGAATCTTCTTGCTGAAGTCAGGGGATTGCCAATCCCCCAGGCTTAGCTTAAACTATAGGCTTGATTGTAGAGTCTGAAGTGGTTAGACCTTTTTTAGTTGATTTAAAGTTCTACAAATAGGTGTAATTTTGCTGAAAACATTACACTTGCAGAGGTAATAATAACTGGTTTTATGCAGTAGTTCTTATATGAAAGACAGTCAGGCACAAAGATAGTGATGACATTGAAGCTGTGCCAGCTGTTTTCTTTTCAGAAAAAAGATGAATGTTTCTGCAGCTTAGATAAAAGTGTTACTGTGGTTGTGCGTGGAGATGTTATGCGTGCCACACCGTGGAAACCTGTAAACTTGTAAAGTGTGTTAGAAACTGAGTTAAGAACACATAAATAACAATCTATTAAACCAATGACCTTTTTTGTTTGTAAAGAGTAGTGTGACAGAGCCTACATTTCTGATTATTGTGGAAAGAGAAAAATAAAATTGGGTCGTCAACCACACACCTGGGGGTACAGACCAAGGTCCAATAGTACCATCTGACCATCTGAGAATCCAAGACAATGTTATGATTACACCCTGCTTTCAGATTGCAGCAGAGGCTATGACAGTGATTAACATGTTTTCCCTGTCTGTGTGTTGCTGGCAGGCCTAACTGAGGCCTGTGTTATAAAGTAATGTTATCATACTTCAGATATATAGCTTATGGCAATATGCCTGTTACACTATGCAATAGTGGGACAAATATATCATTGGCCTATACCAACAGATGATAGTGCCTACTGCACCTGTGACAAGTGAAAGGGTCTACATTCTTTACACTGTATAGTGAAATACTCCAAAGTACTGAGTGAAGTAGGACCTACTATTGAACTTTGAAGCATAGGTTCTGGAGCAGAATCTAAATTCTGTCATATTATAATTGTTAAGATTTAAAATCAAAAGCTGTGCATAGAGTGCACTTTATTTTCCAGGGGTACCTGGGAGTGATGAGACAAACACAGCATTAACTTGTCTGATATTTTGCTTGGAACATAGTGTAGGGGTGGGCCAGCAATGCTGGCCTCAGTATCTAGGTTTGGTTATGGGCATTAAAAACATTCATAAATGTGAAGCAGTTTTCTGAATACACACTTGACAAAGTGTAGCAGGATATATATCAAATCATAATAGCATAAACATAAAACATAAACTTTTTTTGCACTAGAACAATGCCAGTATTAAGCATAATGCATAAAATATATTTTAAACAACAGAACAAATGTAGACTGCAAATTTAGTTTAGAGTCCAGGAATCTTAGAGCATTGTGAATCCACTTGTGTTGAGCACAACCGTGGAATAAGTTGCAGACAGTAGGGCACAGTTTAAAATCATAAATTGCAGTCCTTGGTAAAAATTACTTCGTTTTGGCTGAAATAATTATTTGAGCAACCCACCATTCTGTTTTTTGTTAACTTGTAAGGCTTTTTCAGGGTATGCAATGCTTTAGAACTTCGAAATTATAGAACTTGTTTGTGCTTATAGAAGGCAGATGATTGCATCCATTGCTGTAAGGCTATGGACAGTTGTTTTGTATTTGTCTGACAGGATAAGAAAGCTGAAAAGACAATCAAAAGATAAGAATATGTGGAAATACATACACAATCACCCCCCCCCAGCTCGGCTGATTACTTGTTGAGGGCAGAAGCCCTTGTACCAATGAAATGTTTTGTGCTGTTTAGCTGTTTGCCTTAGAAAAAGCAGAGGGACTGAGCTGGGTTATACTGTTAGACTACATTGGATCTTTTCAAAACCTGTAAACAACAAATGGTTATTAGCAAATACACATTTTCTTATATTTACCCCATGGGAAGAAAGTGATGTACCTTGCGACTTCTGTGGGTGTTGTACTGGAAGGAAGAGTATGCCCCCCCAAGCTTCTACTGTGGTAAAAGAGGCAGCTTGAGCACTGTAGCAATAAAGGGTTGAGTTGTTGGTAGTGAAGTGGATGCTGAAACAGAAATGGTCTGGCAATTTTAGTAGCCAGTTATGCAGCACCTTAAAAGGTGTACACTGTATAGATGGTAATGGAGTGGCCCCATAGCCGTCCCCAATACATATACTTTTCAAATTATAATAAAATTATATTGCAATTATTTTAGGAAAGGTGGTTTTATACATTACCAAAAGATGGGGAACTGTCTTTTTCCTAGGAGAAAGAAAGCAGGAACAAAACAACATACACAACCTGAAAATAAAACAAGATTATTTTGATAAGAGAAGCCAAGCGTCCCTGGGTTCCCTTATCCTAAGCTGTATAAAATGTCAGCTGAGCTCATAAAAGATCTGGATTGATGGTAATACTGCACATACGTATATCTTAGGATGCATTCTTAAAAGAAAAAAAAATTGATCACACCATGTTCACACACACAAAACAAAGTCGTTGTTTTTAACTGTAAATGGTAAACTCTGTTAAAAACAGCAGTAATATTTAAGCAATAAGGCACAACAAGGTGTGTATTATCATGTAATAACATCACTCCTGGGGTGGGTTGAAGCACGAGGCAAAGCCGAGTGCTTCCACCACCCCAGGAGTGATGTTATTACATAATAACACACACCTTGGAGTGCCTTATTGCAATTATACAATGGCTCAAAGTTATACAAAATGAAAATATTTAAAAAACGTTTTAGTAGATTTTTAGTGTAGCAATATATCTCTGTTTCTTAAAAGTAGCTGCAAACAATCACCCAAAAAATCAATACAGGACGTTATTGTGTAATAACATCACTGTCTCAGGCACACACTTACCAATCAGAGCCCTGGAAATGTTCTTACTATTGTATAATTAAGCAATAAGGCATGACAGGGTGTGGTATATCATGGGATATCATCATGCCTAGGGTGGTTGGGCACGAGGCCACAGACCAAGTGCGTCCAACCACCCAAGAAGTGATGATATTCCATGATATACCACACCCTGGAGTGACTTATTGCTATTATGAACTGAGTTTCGAGTTTAAAAAAAAATAATAAAAGAAACAGGTTTTAAAATGTTTTATGAATACATTTTTGGGTGGTGTAGGAGTACATTTTGAAAAAATAGTTCTCAGACAGTAGCGAGCAAGTAGGCGGGTGGCGCCGGAACTTTTTCTAAGCCGTAATGATGTAGCCCGATATCATCATGGATTCAAAGAGCTCTCGGCCAGTCAGATTCCTCTATTTATGATCCTCAGTTCATAATTCTTTTTAACAGTATACTGTGTATATGTAAAAAAAATACTGGGGTTGGTGAGTACCCCCCCCCCCAGCACTTTGTGTAGTAGAACAAAGAAGCTGTGCTACAATCAAACCTTCATGAAGGAAGGCCTTGAGCATTGGCTGTGTTGGCTGAAAGCCCAGAAGAAAATGTCTGTCCTTTTTGCTCGGACAGAGTGCACGTACTGTAAAAAAGTAAAATTGTTGGGTTCACCCTTGGTGTGTCTCCATGAAAGCATACATTTTGTGTGGAAATGGATACTTTAAGTAGGGATACACATCAAGTTTGACCTGGTATTTTGAAACACAAGAAGGGCAAGTTACTTGCTAAAGGTCACATCATATGAAAATGATGGAGGTTGGGAATGAAACACAGCAATTTAGGTTTGAAACAGTAGTGCAGTCAAGCACCAAACTGTACTAAAGTACTGCACATTTTGTGAGAAAACAAAAATTAATACATAGGATGTGAATTAACACAGTTATCATACTGTATCCTGGGACAAGTGACCATTAAAATGCGGTGCATTATAAAATGGCTCAATGTGGAAATGGGTGATAGAAATTACCTGTTCCATGAAATACATTGCAACGGTGCAATGATACCAGGAGCAAATAAAAATGGATATACATGTGTTTATGGCTGACAAATTGTTACCGCAGAAGTTGGAATCCAGTCATGAATAGGGTTAGTTGATTTGGCTGTCAGCCCAGAGGAGCTGGTCTGAGTTGGGAGGACACACATGGGTATGTGAGGATAAGTTTCTCTTCTGAAGCAAAACTTAAATGAGACATTAGTTGAAATGAAATGTTAAAATTACCATTGTCTGCTGAATCCAAAACATTGACCAGTTTTAATAAACACACTTTTGAGACACAGTACAGTACACATTCTAGTAAACAATTAATCTTTGTAAACAAAGAATTCTCCAGCACGTCTTTCTTTCTCAAACACCATCCATCTTGACCTACATGAACAATCAACACTTTCCTTGTCATCTTGAACAACTTCTGCCTAGGAAATCAGCTGAAACAACGGGATTCTAACCATAATGAAAATCTTGTACAACAAACCCCTACAGACATATCACTAATAGCAAAAACAACTGGCTAGCAATGACCCTGAAACATGGTTAACCACACCAATAATTAGGCATGGAGCACAAAGCAAGTGTAGTATATACCATTGAGTCTGAATGTATCCTAAAGTTAATAGCAATAACAATTGAATAAACACATATCACACCAAAACTGTTGTAGATGACACTAGAAAGAGCTTTAAACATTTACCCAAGGTAAGCATTGGTTCTTAAACCATAAAAAAAGGTTGGAGACAAAAAATAAGGAGTGAACTGTAAGAATACTGACCAGATAGCAAGTTGAGAAGAAACGGCTGCTTGCCCTCCAGGATCAAACGGGACAGTTTTCCGTTCCCAAATCTCTGATTGTTTGGCCACAAATTGAACAACAGTTCGGTCTCATATCTCGGGTGTCCGGATAGCTAGCATGATGAGCATGCTGCTTATCTGCGTGCGTGGAGGTCTGTCAGCACCTCACATTCACTGCGAGGCATCCTCCATGCCTGCAAGCCCGTCTCTTTTTTTTTAGAGATGCATTTTGCAGTTTAAGGGAGGCACACTTTGCTGTGAGACTCTCAACAGCAGTATTCTCTGCAGGCTTCACATCCAGTGTGAAATCTGTCCATCCTCCATGGGAGGTGAGGTAGTTTCAGACGCCCAATCTCAGCTGTGTGCAAAGTTCATGCATGACAAACAAGGGGTAGACAAACAAACAAAGGAGCAGTTTGAAAACTAGACAAAATCCTTGGTGCCATCACCCAACGGCTTTCCGGTCCTCCATGAGCAAACTGTCGTGCAAAGGCGGTTCGCTGTGCACTCACAGAGGGACTGTAAAACAGTCTGGTGTGGGTCTGCCATGCCCGAGACCAACCACTGTAAGTACAAGTAGGTCCAAGTAGGAAAGCAAGACACTACACTACTCGACATTCAAAATTAATTGAATGGAATCCTCCTTTGTACATTCTAAACTGCACACAGTCGCCAAATGTAACTCAGTAATAAATTACCTTTCTCAGGTTCTTGTTGGAACTGCACAAAAAAAAGAGATGACAGACAAGTGGTTTCCAAGTAATAAATGTAATGTATTACTGGTAATACAGTCTTTTTAACCAAAAGTGAAATAATCACCAAGAGAGAATCCAGTTTTCTTACCTGTAGGCACAGTCAAGTCTCTCTGAGAGAAAATACATGATGCAAAAGGTCTTATACCCTGATAATTACTATGGCAACAGCTAAAGAAGATACATAAAAAGTATAGAATTGGACAGTAGCAGGTGGTGTGAGTAACCACCCTAACTAGCATAAGAAAGTTGCTTAGCTAGCATAAAATAAGGCTGGATAATATGTCCTGTCATGTCTTACAAGGTTACTTGCAGTTACAGTTTGCACAAGCACTAAAGGTGGCACGGATGCCTAACTAATAATTATACAATAAAATTATACTTGGAATATCTCTCCCAGTGGTACAATGTATTATGAGAATATAGTGAAGCATAGCATGCATTGCAAAAAGTACAGTAGAACTCAGATCCTGACACGTATGCTTATATGATAAGTGTCTATGCCCTAAGGTTTGAGAGCGCAGGATCTCGGCCGGGCACCCACGTTACTGGACCTCGGGGCTAGGTTTCTATGTGCCTGATCCATAAGAGGTCAAAATCATCCTGCAGTCACAGGGCTTCCTTCAGTTCTCCCTGCAAAAATGAGATCACAGTTGGATCCTTCATTTCCGCTCCCTTGGCTATGCCATAAATCCAGAGATTTTGCCTTCTGCTATGACCCTCCAAGTCATCCAGTCTAAGGGTACGTTCTCGCTTTCTCCTAGGCCATTAAATAGAGGAGAAGGCAGTTGTGGCAGTCCTTTTGTTCAGAGACTGCCGTGAAACTCAGCTACAGCTGATCTGTTCTGTATTCTATTTTAATAATGTCTGAACACAGTTCGGTGAGAGATTTTTCTATTTTGTTGACAGTTTTGGCAGTCTGGATGATTGTATCTGTCAGGTCCACACCTTCAGGCTCAGATTGTCGTGTGGCTGCCATGCTGTCTATGGTGTCGGCCGTTGTCGCATTGACTTGTAATTTTTCTTGCTGCAGTAACTCCCTCAACTTATGTGCTGGTGTCTCTGAGTTCTTTGCTAGGATGGCTTTTGATCTGGTGGCTTTTGTTGGCAAGTTCATCTTTTGGTGAGGCAGATGTTTGTTGATGAAGTCAGGCAAGTTTGAGGAGGTAAAGAATCAAGCTGCCATTAGCTCCCAGATGTCACCGGAAGTCTCTCAGTTCATGAAGATGCTTGACAGATGGCAAATACGTTCCCTCATCTAGAATCAAACCTCTGACCCTTTGCTTGTGAAGCAAGTACATATCCAGTGTGCCACCTGTATTTAATTCTATGACTGGGTCATAAGGGCAATTGACAGGGACCAGGCAGTGGGTGTCCTGTACTTGGACTTCAGCAAGGCCTTTGATTCAGTGCCACATGGGAGGTTGATAAGCAAGCTGGGGTACCTGAGGGTGGGAGAGAGGATGGTGGAATGGGTCAAAAACTGGCAAGGAGAGAGCCATTAGAGGGTTGTTGTAAGGGGGAACTCTTATCTCCAAGGACTGTGATGAGCGTGGTCCCACATGGCTCAGTGCTGGGTCCGTTGCTGTTTGGCATATTCATTGCCAACATAGCAGTAGGGGTTAGCAATAAGATCAGTCTGTTTGCAGATGACACAAAGATAGATGCAGTGGTGGACAACACAGAGGGCTGGCTAGGACTGCAAGAAGAATTGGATAAACTCGAACACTGGTCAGACACTTGACAGCTGGACTTCAATGTGAAAAACTGCAGTTATGCACTTGAGTACCAGGAACCACAAGTTTTGTTACAGACCGTTGGGGTACAGTTATCCAGTACAGAGGAGGAAGAAGATCTTGGGGTGTTAATAACTGGGCAAATGAACAATTCAGCACAGTGTGGGCTGCATCCTCTTATTTACAATAGCACCTGCCATGACCTTAAAAAAAGGCACAAACTGGTCGAACAACTCCTTATGCCAGGATTCAAGTCCTACGGTATTGGTAATTCTATTAACTCCTTCCAAGGGCAGTAATCATCACACATCCACATCGGCTCACATCCCCTACTGCCCCACTCCCCCTAAGCTGGCCTCTCTTACCCTTTCCATCAGGGTAATATTATTCACTCTTACCAATTCCCACAACCCCACTAACTCCTGTCCTTCTGCTCTAGCCAATGGCCAAGCCAAGTGACCTAATAAAGCCTTCCTGAGATTCTTGGTTAGACGCCTCAGAAAATTACTAGTGTTGTTGCTACTCTGTGCAGGTAATGTGGAATTAAACCGGCCCCTGCTGATAGCTGCTCCCGGGAGCTCTCCCAATTAAAGGGCCTGAGCTTCCTGCACTTGAACATATGCAGCCTTGCCAGCAAATTTGATCAGGCCCAAGCCTGGGTATTACATGCCTCCCCTGATGTAGCAATGTTCTCAGAAACCTAGTTGAAGAGCAATGTACTAGATAAATTGCTGTATATCCCTGGCTACAACCTATTCAGGTGTGACAGACCATCTAGAGGCAGTGGTGTCGCCATTTATATCAGAGACAAATTTCAAATCTCAGACCTTGACTGCAAATCGGTGACCAAAGAATTTGAGTGCCTCTCCGTTAAAATTACTCTATCACCTGGAATAGCCCTATTGGTAGCCGCATGCTATAGGCCCCCTGCAGCCAGTCTGTTCATATTGACCCACCTACATTCTGTCCTAGAAAAAGCAAGCACAGAGTGCATCTTAATGGGGGACTTTAACCTTAACTGGACAGATGCCTGTGCTAACAGTCTTAAGGAATTTTGTGATGACCACAGGCTAACTCAGATGACCCTGGAGGCTACTCGACCAAACAAAAACAAAATCCTGACCATAGTTCCTTACTGGACCTTATTCTGGTCAGTAAAGCACATAATATCTCCTAAACCAGGGTTTTTCATAACGATCTGAGTGACCACTGTGCAATTGCCTGTGTCAGGCACTCCTCACACCTCCCTTCCACTTCCACCTTCAAGATGAAATGCAACATGAACAATGTTGTGCTTCCTCACTTCTTGGCTGACCTTAGTAACATTCTGTGGCAGGACTTCTATCTTGTACTCACTGTGTCAGAGGCCTTCTGCATATTCCAGGACCTACTACTTAAGGTCATCAACAAGCATGCACCCTTAAGGAAAATGAAGCTGAGGAAACGTGCCCCTGACTGGTTCAGCCCAGCACTGAAGAAGGCTCTGCGACTTAGAGACAATCTTTGGAAAAAGGCAAGGAAGTCACAGGCTGACTCAGATTGGCTCTCTTTCCGAGTAGCCAGCAATGCCTGCACCAAACTGGTCAGGCTGGAAAAAGCACAATTCTTCCAGTCTGCCTTTGAGGTAAACAAAAATTGTTCAATCAGGTTTTGGCAGATTCTGAGAGAGGTCGAAGGTAACTCTCCTGCCACCCCTCTCCCAGCCAAAATTGTGGCAAATAATATCATATACACAACCAGGGCTGAGATCCTTGATCAGCTAAACAATCACTTCGCAACTGCAGGCCTCTCCTCTGACATGTCACCTGTTAGTAAAATGGGTACTGCATGCTACGCCAGCTCATTGCCCAGCCCAATCTCTGCACCTGGATCCACCAGCCCCCTGTTCATGTTCCGTCCAGTATCCTGGAAACAAGTGAAGGACCTCCTCCTCTCGCTGGACATCAAAAAGAATGCGCGTGCTGACTATTTAGAACCATTCTTCCTAAAAGCAGGTTATTTCTATTTGACAGCACCAATTGCCCACCTTTTTAATTGCTCATTAAGCCAAAGGGAACTGCCATCTAGTTGGAAAACAGCTCACATTATTGCAGTGTTTAAATCAGGAGACCCTACAGACTTGAACAACTATAGGCCCATTTCGCTGCTTCCTGTACTGTCCAAGCTACTTGAAAAAGTCGTCAACGCTCAACTAAGGGAGTATTTGGATAGTGAAAACATCCTCAACCCTGTTCAATCAGGGTTTAGACCCAAACATAGCACCATGTCAGCCCTAGCTAAAGTTTCCAAAGATTGGTTACATGCCCTGGACAACAAGCAGCATATCTACACACTCTTCCTTGACCTTAACAAAACATTCAGCACGGTTGATCATTCCATACTACTTGACTTACTGGAATGCATTGGTTTAACCCCCTCTGCAGTAAAGTGGTTCCGCTGCTACCTTACCAATAGAAGACAGCAAATTAAAAGCCAAGATGAATTCTCCCCAGTGAAAACTTTGCCGCGAGGCGTCCTGCAAGGCTTGATCTCAGGACCTATCCTCTTCGCCATCTATATAAACCACGTTGATTCTGGCCCTTTAGCAGGAAAAGTTCACCTCTTTGCAGTTGACATTGTCATCTATTCAGCCAATCCTTCCCTTGATATTGCCCATAAGGAGCTTCAACAGGACTTCATCTCACTCCAACATAACCTGCTGAACCTGAAGCTACTATTAAATGCCAAATAAACTAAAGCTATTGTTATCTCCCCCTCCTCCACCCTCAAAATGAAGGCCCACAGTACCACCCAAATTGTCACCCTCCTTGGTGAACCGTTAGAAATAGTGGACAAATTCAAATATCTGGGAGCCTGGCTGGATAACAAACTGAACTTCAGTGACATCTAAACGAGTTATCCAAAATGTTAAGGCAGCGCCTTGGCCTTTTCTACCGAATAAAACACCTACTTACCCTGGAAGCCAGAAAGAGATTGATTCAAACAACCTTCCTTCCTCTGCTTGACTATGGTGACTTTCTTTATAGTCATTGCCCCCAACGTGTGCTCCAAAAACTTGATACTCTCTACCATCGCACTCTGCGATTTGTTCTCAGGATGCCCCTACAGACTCATCATTGCTTGTTGTACCAAGGATTAGACTGGCCATCCCTCTCCCTGAGGAGACAAAAAAATGCCCTTCTGTGGTTCTTCTTGGCTCTATCAAACAATTTGCCACACTATACCAGGGAACTGTTTGAGCGCTCTAAGGCTAGCTACACCATAAGTAACTCCTCCTTTATTAACTTTAAAATACCACGCACCAGGACATGACTTGGCTCCACTGCCATTAGCTCATTTTTACCTATGCTTTGGAACAATATGCAAAAAGCACTTAAACTCTCCATCCTGCCTAGCCCCTACTGTATATGTTCAGACAGCTGCTTAATCGAAGCCTGAATACGGTGTGTGATTGCTTTAGGTAAACACTTCCCTCCTGACCATAAAAAGGTAAACACTTCCCTCCTGACCATAAAAAGGCAAACACTTCCCTCCTCACCATAAAAAATCCCATGCCTCCTATTAACTAGGCCTATATACCCCCCCCCTTAGGCCGGCATCCGACTAGGGTAACTATACCCTTTTATGCACCCACCACTCTGTCCCTAGCTAGCTCCATTGAGGGTCTTCATCCCACTGGATTGCCCTCCTCTTTTCTCCCTCTGTTCTTGTTTACCCCTACCCTCCTCTGCTTCCCCCTTTCTCTCCTCCCCCTGTGTCATATTATGTTCCTGTGTACGCTAAATCATTATGTGTGTATTTGTCATCGTTGCTAAGCTCCAACGCTTACTGATTGTCATCCTATTTTACTCTGAAATGATGGTTGTCACGCATGTAATGTAAGTTCTTGTTTAAGGTGTATTATGTGTCCAGGACCATCTTATAAATGAGCTTGCTCAATGATGTATCTGCCTGGTTAAATAAAGTTTGATTGATTGATTGATTGAATTATAAAAAAAAAAAAACAGAAAAGAATTCGGTGACTGAGATGTCACAAACAGGAGCTTGCTTGGATATATGCAGTGAAAATTACAGGACACAGTATAGAATGGCTTAATCATAACATTATTCATTAAACAAATCCAAAACAGGATTGAAATGTAACTATTTAAATTCAATCTTTGTCATTGATATTTAAGTGCTTTGAGCCTAACTCAACTGCATTTCCTCTGAAACTGCTTATTGTACTTAGAATGGTTTTGTTATGACTATGTATTTGACATGGAAGCTTTGCAAATGACCACCTGTGCTCAAAGGTATTTTCCAGAGTTTTCAATAAGTAAATGTTATAAAAGAGACAGGGATGACTGGAGATTGAACAAGGGCTGCGGTGGCACTGGATACAAACATATGAACATACGAATGTGCCAGCAGAAAGAGACCACCCAGTCTATCAAAGTCTGCTCGAGTGTGCCGCTAGCACCCCTAGTTTGCAGCTGCCCCAATCCCCTTCCCCTTTATCATCCCACTTCCGCCCCCCCATCTCACCCACCCTCACTCTCCCCTGTTCCCTGTCCCATGCCCTTTTAAAGCTGTTAACACATTTACATGATACCACCCACTCTGGCAGTGCGTTCCATTTTGCTACCACCCTCTCCGTGAAATAGTGTCTCCTCATTTCCCTCCTAAATCTTCCCCCTTTATTCTTTGCCCATGCCCCCTGGTGTCCCTCCCCCTCCTTAGCTTAAAGTCCCTGTCTGCCCCATCCTTATTGATTCCCCTCAGATACTTGAATGTCTCTATCATGTCTCCCTGTCCCTTCTATCCTCCAGGGTGTACATATTCAGGTCTCCCAGCCTGCTCTCATAGTCTCTCTCCCCTCCATTCCACATATCTATCATCTTTATTGCCCTCCTCTGCACCCCCTCCAGTAGCCTGATATCATGCTTCAGGTATGGCCTCCAAAACTGCACACAATACTCCAACTGCAGCCTTACCAGCGACCTGTAGAGGGGCAAGATCACCTCTCTTTGCTGGACGAAAACCCCCTCACTATGCTTCCCAGCATTTTATTCTCTTTTGCAGCCACTTTCCTGCACTGGGCAATGTTGTTCATGGTCCCTCTTACAATTACCTCTAGGTCCTTCTCCTCCTCAGTTATCCCCAGCTTAACCCCCCCTAGCCAGTATTCTCACCTTGGGTTCTTCACCCCAAACTGCATAGCCTTACACTTCTTTGCATTGAACCCCAGCTGCCACCTCTCTGACTACTCCTCTAGCTTGCTTAGGTCCCCTTGCAGCTGCTTCCATCCCTCCCCTCCATCCACCACTGCTCCCATTTTGGTGTTGTCTGCGAACAGACTTACCTTGCTCACCACCTCATGCACAATGTCTGCAATGAAAAGCCCAACTAATACTGGCAGCACAGAGCCCTGTGGCACCCTGCTTGTCACAGGCTTCAGAGCTGAGAGCCCCCCTCCCACCACCACCTGTTGTAGCCTCTCACTCAGCCAGCTTATAATCAAAATCCAGTTCATCATTTTTGCCCCTACCCCTACACCAGTTAGCTTCCCCCAGAGCTGCCCACGAGGCACCAAATCGAAGGCCTTGCTAAAGTCCAAGTAAAGAACATCCACCGCATGACCCTTATCCAGCTCACCTGTCACCCAGTCATAACATTGTATCAGGTTGGTTTGACAAGACTTCCCCTAAATGAACCCATGCTGCCTCACTTTCTGGAGGCTATTGTCCTCCAGGTACGACACCAATCTTTCCTTTAGTTTGGATGGATCAAAGGGGTCTTTATCTGCTGACAACTTTTATGTTTCTATGTAAATAAGTAACTAGATAGACAGACAGACAGATAAAATAAAGTCACTGTACAATGAGAATGTGCTTTACTAAGAGTACCCACTAGATGGCAGCAGAATGTTGTAGCAGAAGATGCTGCAAGTTTCATTCAGTGTTGTAAAACTAGCACCTGAATGACTGTCTCCTTTCTGAGTTCTCTGACTAAACAAAGTTCTGATAACAAATGCAGGTTCTCCCTCTTCAGAGTCATTATGCATGAAGTAGCACAAGCTGTCAGTATAGGAACTTCTATTTGAACATGGGTTCAACCACGCTAAAAGGTTGGGGGCCTGATCTACTGAGCCTATAACATAGAAACATAGAATTTGATGGCAGATAAGGACCATGGCCCACCCAGTCTGCCCATTTCCTACTCTACTGATAAGCTGCAGATCCTAGTTAACCAGCAGCCTACTTCTTCCTTCCCCCACCTCCTGGAATTGCCTTATGACTGTCCCATGCATGCTTGAATTCCACCACTGATTTTGACTCCACAACCTCCTCCGGAAGGCCGTTCCAAGCATCCACAACCCTCTCTGTGAAAAAATACTTCCTTAAATTACCTCTGAGCCACCCTCCCCCAATATCTTCAAATTGTGCCCTCTTGTTCTTGCACACCTCTTGAAACATGAAAGACAATATAATTGGTCCATTTTGCAAGGCCTAAAAAGTTGAGGGGGACTAGACCACATCAATCCCCTTCCCCCCATGGTTGTGCCAGTGGATTTGAATTTACAACAAAATAATCTTTTCCTAACACAGACAGCCCAACACTAGCAAACATTGGGCTGGCAGTATAGCCTAGAAGTTAGAGTAATGAGCTGTGAGTGAGCTTGGCACATCCAATAGACCTGGGTTTGATTCCCACAACCTCCACTTGCATATTGACTCTGAGCAAGTCATTTGACCACCCCAAAGCTTCCGGGCTGCTTAGTGGGCCTTACCTGGTTAAGAAAGAATAAAAAAACAAACTTCAGTGAGAATAATGTCCGAGTTCAAGGAGTCTGCCACTGATTTTAGGATGAGCGTGACAAAATGGAGGGTGCTTGCTTGCTAGTATTCTTGTGTAGTTGTTGGGCATAGATAGTGCAGAAGCTAAAAACATGTCACAAATTCTCACTCACATACACAAAATGTGACCACCAAAACATGGAAACATAGTCACATAAAACCAGTACCCCATTCCTTTATCTACACAAGCCTAGGTTTACATATGATCTGAAAATGATACAAGAAAGTCCCGAAACAGCAAGTGAAAGAACAGCTGGGTAAACAGTCTAGATGCATGACAATATAAAAAATTACAACACTGAGAGCTTAGAAATTATCTAAGCCTAGCTTTTTACAAATACAGAATTACTAGGAGAAGCAACATGCTCCGTTATTCAAAGTTGGTTGTCAGAAACAAACAGAGCAAGTGTTTAATGTACTGAAAAAACTGGACTTGCTGGCAGTTATTTGTAAAACTGCATCTTATAAAATGGGTAAAGACAGTTCTTGAATCTCATTGGTTGACAGCCCTTTCCTCCTATGTCTTTTTTTTTAGGTTATAGTATGGAAAATAAGTGCCAGTTCCTGTGCCCACAGTACAAAAGAGAGCCACCTGATGTCAGTCTAAATGACTTTGCTGCCATTTTTTGTCATTTATCAAGCAAAATCAGAAGCCACAAAATGAAAAAAAGTACTTATAACTCTTAAAAAGTGTTCTTTCTGTTGTTGAAATCCTCTTACTGTCCCTCCCGAGCCGCTCCCTTCCCCTCCTGTGGCATAGGTATCATGGACACTCCGAATTCCGTCCCGAGCTGCAAGCAGAGTAAGACCACCAGGATTTTCATGAAAGTTGCTACTGCCAATGGTAGCATGCTGCTGGCAAGGCCAAAACAAAACTGCAGTCCTGCCAGTGGTCTGTCTTAGCAACTCAGTGACTCTCTTTAGCACCCCTAGTGACAGCAATTAATTTAACAGCATCCCTAGAAACATATGGAAAGCTGAGGGACTATTTCACATGAAGCCAGATTTTTATTTTTATTTTACTAATATATACCTATTTTATAAGTGCAGTAACACACGCCGTGGTGGGCTTTGTGCTCTGATAAATGCACTTCTAGGGGCAGTAAAGCACTTGGCCTGCTGCTTGTGCCATACTACGCTCCTAGTCATGCGTTTATCAGAGCACACCCCGTTTTGTGTTATTGCTTAAATAATAATATCTAAAAAAAATGTTAACATTGTGTCTGTGTCTAGTCAATCATCCGTAGACTACCACAGCAAGCCTCACCAAACATTTCATGGTTAACATTGCCTACAACCAAACCTACCAACCTCATTCCACTACTAAGGCCCAAAAAAATACCAAGAAGAAAAGGGTGAAAGACAGCAACTCTGAGCATAGCCTCAGAGGGGCTCACTTTGCTGGGCTTGGCTGATTGCAGCTGATGGCACAGTTGCTCCTGACATCAGGCAGCAGGGTTAGAAGAGGAGAGCTGCTGATTGCAGCTGATAGTACAGTTGCCCCCAACTCCAGGGCAGTACTGGGGTCAGGAGAGGAAAGCTGCTGATCACGGCTGATGGAACAGTTACTCTTGACCCCAGGGCAGCACTGGTGTCAGGAGAGGAAAGCCGCTGATCACGGCTGATGGATCAGTTACTCCTGACCCCAGGGCAGCACTGGTGTCAAGAGAGAAAAAACGCTGATCACGGCTGATGGAATAGACTCCTGACCCAAGGGCAGGCAGAAGGGTCATGAGAGGAGAGGCCTGATGTGTGCTAATGGAGACTATGATGGGATGGTTACAATGATATAGCATTAGCCAAACTAGATAACTTGGTTATTCAGAGCCTTTTTGAAGTGTTTTCTTTTGAAAGTTAAAGGAGTCAAGAAAGATTCAAACTATTGAAAATATTGACCCTATTACAACCTTATTCCATTCTGCGTGCTTAATTGTGGTGCACATTTTGACTGAATAACCTGTACTTTTTAATTTTTATGTTGGCTAGCACATGCGCAGCCAACATATTGCGGTAGTAGCAGATTTGGAGGCGCAGTCACTGTTGGGCGAATGCAGGGCACGCATCAGTAGGTGCGTCCCTCATTCCTCAGTCAGGCAGCATGCAGGCGCCACATCAACAATTTGGAATGTGACCACCAGATCTAACAAAAGGTCAGCTACAATTATAGTGGAGCTGTCATGAAGCGTGACCACAACATGCCTCCCGACGTGCACACAACACTGCTGCCACCTCCTGTCAGAATGCCGATGGGGTAGCCCACTCGCCGTTAGCATAATAACCCCCCTCCCATTTACAGTGTATGCCAAGGAGGTGCCCAATCCCCCTCGGCATCATGCGCACCCCCAACAGTTTTTCTTTGCTGACAGGGGCCCCAATCCCTGTCGGCTTCAGTGCCCGAGTGATGTTGCCAACGGGGAGCCCACTCCCCATCAGCATTATGTAATATCCCCCCCACTTTTGTTGTGTGCCGGCAGGGGTGCCCAATCCCCATTGGCATAATGTCACACTCCCCCGCTTTTGATGTGTGCTGACGGGGGTGCCCGATCCCTGTCGGCATAATGTAACCCCTCCCTTTTGTTGTGTGCCGATGGGGGTGCCCAATCCCCATCGGCTGCCAGCTGCCCCCAAAAGAGTCCATTGGAACACTGGGAGCCCATCCAGCATGCCATATGCCCCTGTTAAAAAACGTCCCGCAATGTTTTTTTTTTTTTTTTACCCTGTCAAAAGAAAACGGCTCTCGCTGTCTCCTTGCCCTCCACCAACATGTGCCCACCCACTGCGCAACCTGCCTCCCACACCCCTCACTCAATACTTATCTCCAGAGTCTGGCGTGATTATCTTCGATGGACTGGAACACGCTGCAGCTTCAAAGCTGACCGCAAACTAAGGAAATGCCGGTAAGCTGTATAATGGAATAAATAGGGTTTTTTTCAACTTTGATACATATCTCAGGAATTTCTTGGAATTTTGGCACCAAATTTTTAACATGAGGTTTTTGGGACCCCTCCTCATGAATTCTAGCACTGTCATGGGGTTAATCCACCCCAAAAGGTGATTTTGCGGTCACTGCGCGGAATCACCTTTCAGGACCGATTAATGAAAAGACATTGCCAGTGTTCATGAGGTGGGCTCTCAAAAAGCCTATGTTGCAAATTTGGTAGAAACATCCCAAAATGACTGTTTTACAAGCGTACGTTGCGCAGTTTCCACACGCTCATAACTTTGTGAATTTGTAATATTTTCACTCCAGATTTTCAAAATTGACATTTTTCCACACCTCCTTATGAACAGTACAGCTGTCATTTTACATATCCTGGCTGAAATGTGTTTTCGCACGTCCGGCGCAGAATAAAACGATCACTGCATGAAATCAGTTTTCAGGACAGTTTCAGGAAATGACGGTGACACTGATCATGAGCAGAAGTCCTAAAATGCCTATGCCAAAAATTTAGGGAAAAAATTCCATAAAATGATTGTGTTACAAGCGTGCATTGTGCAGTTTCCACGCACCCTTGTAACTTCGCAAATTTGCACTATTTTCATGCCAGATTTTCAACACTGACATTTTGTCGCACCTCCACATGAACAGTACAGCTGTCATTTTTCACATCCTACCTTAAATGTGTTTTCGCACCTGTGGTGCATAATTATTTATTATTTTAGTTGTTTAACCAGGTATAGTACACTAAGCTGAAAGCTTTTTTACAGGAGCAACCTGGGAGCACAAGGAGGTTAAGTGACTTGCTCAGGGTCACACAGTATGCAAGTGGAAGCTGTGGGATTCAAACCCAGGTCTGATCTGCTGGATGTCACCAGATTTGCAGCTCAGAGCCTTAGACCACTCACGCTTATACTGCCTCCGACGGCGTGGTTGCTATGTAAATCAGCACCGGACACATTGACAGAATCACACTGCCACTGTTCATGAGGGGAGGTCCCAAAATGCCTATGTTAAAGATGTGGTTAAAAAAATCTCCCAAATAATTGGGTTACTGATGTGTGTTGCACAGTTTCTACGCATGCTCCTACTTTCACCAATTTTTCATATTTTCACTCCAGATTTCAATGTTGCCACTTTTGTACATCTCCTTATGAACAATACAGTTGTCATTTTCCACATCCTGCCCAAAATGTGTTTTCATCCCTGTGTCGCCAAATGGCATAGCCACTGTGCAAAACCACCTTTTGGCTAACAAACTGATAGTGCCACTTTTCATGAGATGGGCTCACAAAAAGCCCTTGTTGAAAATTTGGAGACTGACAGGCGTCAGGGGTGTGACTTGGGATCATCGGCTGTAATGCTCATGCCATTCCACCCCCCACCCCCACCCTACAGCCAGTGACAGGCATCGTGGTGTGCCTTGCACTGTTCGGCCACAAAGTTCACCTCATTCTCCTATACTGCACCCACCTCAGCATATTTCCTTATGGAATGGGGTAGGTATAATGCCCAAAGACCCCAAAGCACACCACGACACTTGTCAGTGTCTACAGGGTAGGGTGAGGTGAAATGGCATGAGCATTATAGCTGAAGACCCAAAGACACACCCCAATGCCTGTTGGTCTCTACAGGGTGGGGATGGGTTTGGCATCATTTTAATACTTCACTGCCATTCCTATTATGCATCTCTAACTCCGGCACTACCAATGCCAATGCCAGCGAGACAACATTCGGCATTGACAAATGCTTGTTAATTTGAATTATACTAACCCCAGGAAACCATCGATGCATATTCACAAACAGCAATAAGTCCACTGGACTGAGTTGCCCTGAAGATAGGACTTGTGCTAATTATGGAATTTAGAATTAGAATCAAGTTCAAACTCGCACTGTGGTTATCGTCCACCAACTGCCTTTCTTCAGATTTGTTTCTGCACTGAACATAGTAGTTGCCCTGAAGTACAGGTCCCCTCTTCCAGCCATTGAGGTTTTACTTCCTGAAAGGTGAAAATCTGGGCTATCCTGTGCCTTCAAACATTATGAATAGGGCTTTGAACAATGGGTAGTGTACTCCTTTTCTGAAAGGGGAAAGTTTGAAACACTTCACATGCGAAGGGCTATTGAGCTGAGCTACACATGTCAACATTTAGTTGATCCTCCTGCATTTGGAACTACATATATGTACACACTGATAGTGATCTGCGATCCAGAAAGTGAATAATATGTAGTAGTTGTGTAGTATGCTTATTAGGGAATTTAGCTTTTAGACCACGTGCTGATGCAGCGCCTTGTTTATGATTACTAGGGGCTGTGCACAGGTCAATGCCAATGGATTCATTATAAATGAGACTGTGATTCTCTGTGACTTTATAGGCACATACCACTAGGGACGTAACAATATAGGGTGATCATTCATTCCTTACAAATGGTGGGGCATGCACCTTTCAAGAAATGGGTTGCAGTACAGTAGGTCAAGTTAATAATAAAATAAAAACTTTGGAGCAAAACTTCCGAGTCTCTCTATATATGCTTGTGTTAGTGTATCAGTGAAACAAACCTAAACTTACTGCACAGATTTCATAGAATTTATTTATTTAGTTTTTGTTGACCGGGTAAGTGCACTAGACAAATTCTGCCTATTTTCAAGCACGACCTGGGGGAGATACAGATTAATGCCAACTGAACTTGAATCACGTTAAGCTGTTGGTAGTATTTTTAGTAAATTGGGGGAAATTTGGCTAGGGCACCGGGGAAATTCCCCTTCTTTTTTCGAGAAGTGCCATGGGATCTTTAACGTCCACCTGAACTACCACCAGAACAGGCAGACGGGACCTCGGTTTAACATCTCATCAGAAAAATGGCACATCAGGAATGCAGCACCCCCCTCATGCTGCACTACAGTGTCAGTATTGGGATTTAACTCAAGTACCTGGTGTGGTGATAGAACCCACAGCCTTCTGAACTCCCAGCCTCAGAGGTGAGTATGCTGCCTGCTGAGCCACTGACACTAGAAGAAAGATTCACAGGGGCATCACTGGTCTGGAGTGAGATTGTAGGCTATAAGTAGAATATGTCATGCCAAGGTATTCTGTATGAATGAGATTGTGCTTTTATGTTGTACAATATTATTATGCACATAACACTGCATAGGCCTGGGGAGACATTATGACAACAGAGGTTGGTCCTGCTCAGTTTTATAACTGGTTGAGGATGTAACTTCATTGAAATGCTGTGTGAAATAGGTCATCATGGCAATACCGAAATATAAAGGTAGATATGAGGTAAATCTGGTTGATCCTGCTTTTCCAAACCAAACTTGCTGCACAGATTTTTGAAGGGGGAACCACTAGTCTGGAGTGTGTTTATAGACCAGGAGGAGAAACAGAACCAACAGGTCATGTCCAGGGTTTCATTGTGATTTGTGAATGAGACTGTGGTAAAGCGCATCTAATTATTATGAGAGCTGCACATGCGATTTATCCTGCTGTGTTTATAACCGGTACAGATATATATTGACATGATGGAGAGAGAGTATTAATTTTGTTCAACTGTGGATCATTGGATGTCAATACTATTAATGGGTCAGTTGGTGTCATCTCTTTGACATCATCACAAAATGGTCTATAATATATGGTGAGCCCTTATTACCGCTAAAAAGCGGCAAAATTATTTCTTGATAATCTCATCGCTATGACATAAGTGGTTATAAACCTCTCTTGAGTACGTCATAGCAATGGGATTACAAACGGAGACCATATGCGCATGCGTGTGCTTTTGAGTTTGCACTCTGATGGCCTTCCCAAAACTAGCACAGCGGCGAGAAAATATCCCAGAATGTTCAAGGTGGTGCAAAACATAAGAAACCTTCAATTGTTCTGCCAGTCTATGGGGACCATACACTATAAAATATAATGTATGGTCCCTCTATCGTTAACCGGTTGTGTAATGTCTCGAGGTTGCCATGGTGACATTAACCTCTTGAGCTTCTCTCTCGAGGTTTACATGGTCACCCTGGCAACCTCTCGATGGTTAACAAACCACTTAATGATAGAGGACCATACATTATCCTCTATATAATGCTATCAGCAGAGAGTGACATTAATGTATCTTGCTCAGTTGTCATAATTGCTAAAGCATCAAGTCTCTCCTGGTTCATTGTTGAATGAAGCCAAGTGTGCAGACATCTCAGAACACTAAATCCACGTTCACACGAACAACTTGTGACAGGGATAGTCACTGCAACTTGGATTAATTTTTTCAGGGCAGGAAATATTAGAATATCTCGTTTGTTATAAAACATTGTCATATCTTTCACCTCATTTTGAAAGTGCTTCTTAAAGGTCATAGCGACAACAACTTTTTCATGTGAAATGTCAGTTCCGTAAAGATCAGCTACATATTTCAGAGACACAAAGTTTAGAAAATTTGATGATGAAGGTGAACAAGCTTGAATGCCAGTTAATATTGCTTTATTTACAGTAGAAAATATTCTATCAAGTTCTGCAATCATTCTGTCCAAGCAAGGATACCACAGTTTGGATCTGAAACTTTCTTCATTATAGGTCAATTCACATGATCCAGAGGCTGTTTCAACAAAGAAATCATCAAACCTGCTATTTGTTTTTCACTTGCAATGTTCTGAAACCTGCAAAATTGGTATCTCAAGTCTCTCACAAAATTGACGGGCTTTATTGCAATAATAATAATAATAATACATTTATTTATATGGTGCCTTATCTATTGCCAAGGCACCTAACAATATAAAAAAAAACAGAATCATACAAACAGCAAACATCAATTCAATTCAGTTAAAATCAGATAACAATAAATCAATAGCAAACTTTCAATTGGCTAAGAAGGCTTGTTGCCACAAAAATTATATACAATATTTGCTGATGCCTTATTTTGCATGTCTGTCAGAGTTGTGGTGACAGCCTCAACAGCTGTTGCAGCATTTGACAAATCAAGGGATTCTTTCTGAAGAAGATTAAATAACCTCTTGTTGTGTTCAATAGTGTCTGAAACACAAAGAGACAGAAAATTGTTGACCAGCTTGCAAGCTTCTTTCGTAATCCATGATCAGTTGCATAAGACCCCATAGACAAGCAATTTAAAACTGCATCAGATGTTTTCAGTACAGCACTAACTGATTGCAGTCTGCAAGACCATCTAGTATCTGAGGGCTGCACAAGTTCAGATGGTGTTAAGCCAAGGTCCCCCTGTGCATTCATAAACCGCTGGTGCTGTTTTACCGAAACACTAAAATAAGCATATAAAGACTCAAGAGTCTGGAAGAAGTCACATGCCTCTGGCAATTCCTTGCATGTATTACAAATCACGAGATTTAGTTCATGGGCATAACAGTGTACATAAATTGCCTTATGAAACGTTCAAAACCTTTCTTGAACTCCACTTATATGACTGCTCATCACAGAAGCCCCATCATAAGCCTGAGCAACACACAACAGTTTGTTAATTGCATGTTTTCTCAAACAGTCTTCTAAAGCAGCAGTGATACTGACAGCATCAAACTTCTCCATTTTAGTAAACCCAATAAACTTTTCCATTATCTGTCCCTCGCTGTTTACATAGCACACACAGACTGCTAGCTGTTCACTTTTTTTACTATCTCTGGCTTCATCAGCCATGATTGAACACATTCCTGCTGAGACTATCTCCTGAATAATGCATGCAAGTGTTTCTTTTGAACAGATGCCAATTAGTTCGTTCAGTGAATTTGGTGAAGTATAACTTGTATTGTCTGGTGGTCTGTATTTTGCAAGGAAGGGGTCAAATTTTTTTTATGAGATCTAGGAGTCAAAAAAGTTTCCCTTGTTCATGCTGTCTTGGCTCTCATCATGTCCCCGAAACGCCAGTCCCTGTTTACTCAATTATCTAGTTATTTCCACAAGTCGTTTCATGTACTCTCTCCGATCATGGATGTCTTTGTCACTTGCCCTGTTAATGACTTGTTCTATAGTGCCAGTTTTCTTTGTACGTTCAAATTCTGCCCAACAGGTCATGCTACGCAAATGAACAGCCGAAGAGTCATGTCCCCTAAATGATTCGGTAGCTCTTTTCCAATTTGTGAATCCTTTGCCAAGTTGAGCATCTCCAAGTGACCTAGCATTTCTAGTGCTAAATACTCTACAAGGGAAACAATACGCTGCATTGGCTTGCACTGAGTATTCCAACCAACAGAATGTTTTAAACCAATCGGCTTGAAATGCCCGTTTGTGTGCATTTGTGTTTTTACCAAAACAAGCTGATGGGAAGTTATAATTCTATGGCTGTACAGGTCCAGAATCTCTATTGCCAAGGTCACTTGGAGATTTGCTCTTTGTTGCATCAGGTGTATTCTGCCATTGATAATGGAGCAATATTTTCTACCATTTGCTCCACCTGCTCCCCTTCTGTATGATTCTGGTTATCGTTTTGGTTGTGACTGCTACCTAAATCATGAAAAGATGCAGCAATGGAATGCATCGACTGTTGTGCTGCTACATTGTTAACATGATTACTTCTCCTCCTTAACATTATGATTGAGATACTGGCTGTGGATTGTTTGTCTTTCTGAAATAATTTCTTATATCCATAATAAAGTTTAGTGTTAAATTGTGTTTATCTTTATTTTTTTTTTTTTAGTGGTGTGGAATCAATGTGGCCTTTGATTATCAGACTTTAATCTCTTACTTTTTCTTGGTAAGTAAGAACAACTGTATAAAATATAAGTTCTGCTAGCGTATCCATATGATATGTGACTTGTATAAATTAAGTTTTGAATTACTAATATCTCAACCTCCACACACACTGCACAGGAACACAGTGCAGATGCACAGGACAGTGTATACTAACTTACTTGACACCACGCCACAGTACTATAATCAGAGTAAACTGCTTACAAGTCATAAAAATGAAAGTATGCTGAGGTATATAGAATCTGTGGCATGAAACACCCACAGATACCTCCCACTTGCACTTAAATGTCTACTAGTAGCACACTAGCCCTTAAAAGGAGTTGTCACAGAACAGTACGATGGTCTGGCAATTTTCTTTGTGGCCAGTACCTCCAGCTCCCACTAGCCGTGAAATGCCACAGACAATACCCAAGAACCCCTAAAAGGACTTTTTTTTTAGTAAGGAATGCCAATCTGGGACTCTAGACTGTGTGGCCTAAGCTGCAGCTAGCAACCTATAGATCTGGTAATTTTCCACTTGCACCAACTAGCCCTGAAATGCCCAGCACAGCACACCCAGTAGCCCTTAAAAGAGCTTTTAATTCTAAGGTATGTCAGTCTGGGACTCTGGAGTGTGTGGCCTAAGCTGGAGCCTAGCTGCCTGCTAGCAACCTATACTGTATATCTGTTAATTTTCTGCTTGCACCAACGAGCCCTGAAAGGCTGAAATGCCCACTGCAGCACACCCAGTAGCACTTGTGTGGCTTGGCTGCTGCCTGGGTGCTAGCCACTTGTGTGTGTACACATATATATATATATATATATATATTAAGGTAGCACGCTAGTGCTACCATAGTTAGGGTTGAGGAGCTATTTACATGTTAAACCCAAAATTTTGCACCTTAATAACTTTGCAACTGTTTGACGGATTTGCCTGAAATTTTGAATACTTGATCAAGAACCATAGGCCTTGGGATCTGCCAAGTTTCATACCAGTCAAATATACGGCTGCGGAGTTATTAAGCATGATCTGCACGTGCGTTTACGCTTTTTCTGGAATTCTACGGTCGCGCCTACAAGTCGCACGGTTTGCGCGACCGGCACAAAATCTTCAGGAAACATGCGGCCAGGGTCCCCGATGTGCCTTTCAAAGATTTCATGAAAAAATGTTAAACGGTTCAAAAGTTATTCAAAAAACAATTTCCTATTATAAGTCAATGGGAAAAGTTAACAAAAGTTCGACAGTGTCGCAATGCACTTTTACTGTCGCAAATGGCCCTGTTACTGCTGCAAATCCACCATCTTGTTTTCAGTTAGTGATCATAAAAATGCTTGACATTTAAATTTGGGACCCTCTAGCAACCTCATTCTTTTTGTATTCACCTAGTCGGACCCTGAGGATGCTAGCCATGTCTTTATTTTGGGGTAAAACACCCCAGAATATGTTTTTCAGATTTCTGGAAAAAGTCCTTTCACAAAGTAGTGTCGAACTCATGAAAGTGTTGCAAATTTTTGTGAAAGCTTTCGCAAATTGCGACACTACTTTGTGACACTATGTCTAAAATAACAGTAATTCTTTTTACACCCAGAAAAGAACGGTTTGAGTTTTGGGATGAGATTTGAGGGAACGAGCCGACATCTCTCACAGATGTGCCTTTCAGTGTTTCTTGACAAAATATTACACAGCGGCAAAGTTACGGTACTCCAAAGTTGATGCTTTTTCCCATAGGATAACGTTACGGCGTACGACGCATTGCAGCAATCGTTTAGCGCCCTGCTGCAACATAACGGTTTGGTTTTTTAGGCTGAAATTTGGAGGGAAGACAGCCAACATCCCACAGATGTGCCTTTCAGTGGTTTGGTGAAAAAATATTACAGGGAGACAAAGTTATGGCACTACAAACTTCTCTTTTTTTCCCCATAGGATAACATTATGGCGTTCGCCGTGCCTTTCAGGGTCCATATCTCGGAAACAGTGAGAGATATGGACTTTTCATCGGAACAATGCTTAGCCCCCTGAACAAAACTAGCCAGGACAGTCATAAATCATATGACTTTTACATTTTTTTCCTACGTTGTACGGTTCCTGAGGTATAACCTATTTAGTATTCCAAGTCCTCATTTTCTGCTCCGATACCTATTATTATGCATACATTCTTTGTACTCACTGTCTTTTCTCTATGCAGCTTTTGGGGAAAACCAGCCTGTGCGCTTACATTACTGTTACTGTTGCCCTTTCCGCTTGCGGTTCCGTATCCGTTTCACTTACCTTTGACGTCTACGCCACCATGTGCGTTATCCTTTGCGTTTTCATTTGCGCTTGCATTTCTGTTATTTTTTGTCATTTGTGTCTACAGTACTGTTTCTCTTTCTGTTTCACTTTGCGTCACCATGCCCATTGACATTTCCACTTGCAGGCACCATGTTACTATGTGACAACACATCACGTGGCAGACCATTCCTGTCTACACCACCGTGTGCGTTACCCTTTCTGTTCTCATTCACGCTTGCATTACCATGTGCGCCACTGTTAGCGCTTCTGCTTGCGTTGCTGTTCCTGTTACTATGCCACAAGACATCACGCGGTCGCCTCCGCGCACAGCATTACATTCACTATTTCGTTATCATTCTCAAAGAGATTAGAGGCAAAATCTCGACGATGATTAATACGGCCAAAAGTGAGGAACCGTGTTAGGTTGAAACCCCCCCTTGGACCCCCCGCCCACCCCTCTAACCGCATTGTGGGTGCGATTGGGGCCGGGTCCTAACCTCACCCCATTCCCATACTCTGCTGGCTTACATGATTGGGTGAGAGTTAGGCTGACAACCCCAATGTGCACCCAAATGCCGGTTGGGGGGTGGGCAGGGGGGTCCAAGGGGGGTTTTCAACCCTAACACCGAATTTCCTCATTTTTGTCGCTGTGGAACAACCCTAACTAATGCATTAAATGGAGTTTTTTGCCTCTAATATATATATATATATTTGTTAAGCTCTTTTGCAAATAAAACTGTCCATTGCTACACTAGCACTAGCTAGCTCTGAAATGCCCCAGTAAGACACCGCATTGGCCCTTAAAAGGGCTTTTTGTAGTAAGGTATGTCAATGGGAATCTGATTCTGACTGGACTGTATGGCCTGGGCAACGCTGGCTGCCTAGCTATATTTTTTCATTTTTGGCCAAATAAATGCCCAGTATACCAAACTAGCCCTTAAAAGGGCTTTTGTGTAACACTAGGACCTCCTTGAACAGGCATCCACATATTTTGTGACTTTAATTCTTTCTCAGACAGAGTTCAGTGCTCAGCAAAGCCCCTTAAGTCTCATCATCTCATCTTCCACTCTCAATAACAACTGTGACTTGACTGTATTCGCCTGCACACTAGAGTCCTGCAGTCACATGATGAGCCAAGGAACACACACATGGTGTAAAGGGGGGAAGCGCTAAAGTGCCACTGTGCTGTGCTTTGGTCATGGTGGTGTGTGTCCTGAGGGCTGATTGATGTGATGACGTTGATCTGATGATCATCACACACACACACACACACACACACACACACACACACTATCCAAGAAACTGTCTGCATCTCTGTGACTGCAAGAGAGAGAGAGGAGTCTGTTTTTAGAGGAGGATCACCGCCCGGTCATTGCACAGTCTGGGTTGGAATAAATGGGAGGAACTAGTCGAGTCACCGCAGGACCGGGACTGAAGGACTTGACAGATACTGTGACTGTCTGTCAGTGAGGTGAGTGTGTCGTCAATGTCAGGGCGATGTGCTTGCTTTGGCTGGCATTGGCAGGCAGCGAGCTGAAAATGAGCAGCATGTAAGGGTGGGGAGGATTCGGGAAAAGACCCAACTACGAGTGCTGAGCGAAGGGGGCATGGCACAGCAGTGGCAACCAGGCAGAAAGTAGAAGAATCAGCATTTATATAGCGCTTTTCATACACAGTATCCCAAAGTGCTTTACAAGCAATGCTAGACTGATAGTGAAGTGACTGAATGTGTTGTGGTGGCCATATCGCACATCATCACCAACACACAGCCTGGATAATTGCATGAACCGGTTTATGGGAAGGGGAATGTTGGCCAGGACACCGGGAATGTTCCCTGCTCTTTTGCAAAGAGTGCCCTGGGTTCTTTTACTTCCACCTGGACACCCATCAGGATGGGCAGAAGGGACCTCGGTTTAACATCTCATCCGAAGGACGGCACACCCCAGCAGTACAGCAGCCCCCCAATACTGCACTCGGATGCCAGCAATTTTTAGGTGCAAGTCCATCCCAGTGTGGGATGAGAACCCATGACCTTCTGGTCCAGAGGCAGATGTGCTACCAACTGAGCCACGCTGACACCTTTCCTTGCTCTGTCACTCCACCTGCCTCTGAGACGTCAGTAAAATATTGCGGCTTCAGAATTCAGGAGATAAATTTTTTTTTAAGATAGCAGCAGCAGTGTAACCGGGGCCATTTGAAAGATACCTGGGGCACTGGCCCCTCTGGCCCCGGGTTAACGACACCCCTGTTTTGGCAGGTCACATGGGCTCTATATCGACTTCCACAGCCTCGGTTCTGCGTAGTGTGTGTAGTGAAAAGCTGGAGACAGTTTGCTCTGAGAATCAAACCATCTAAAAAGCTTTAAAAAATTACTTTTGATCCAATTATTTTGTTCCAAACTTAGTACATCGACTGTAGGAAACCCTCCTGTGCTAAGATTATCGAGTGTTGATTGTTTTGTGTGCATTTTGAATGTTAATTTAGGACATTCAGTCTGTGTGCTGACAGACAAGTTGAAGTGTGCTCCGGGGAGGGACGTATCTGTGGTGGAGGTAAATTCACAGGGAGAAAGGCAGTCTTTGTAACTGTTCTGGGTATATTTGTGTTGTATCACTGTGTTCATGTACACACAGCAATACCCGAAGTAATTTTTGATGCATTTTTGCTGATTGTTGTGGTGCAGTGCATATTTTTAGTCTGTTTAAAAGATTTGGTTATATACTAAACTGTTAAATTTTCTGCGCATTACCCGTAGTGCGTGAGTGTGAGTGCAATGACATGTGCCATCAAGTCAGACACATTTGTTTGTGCCACACAGTAACTGCAGCACTCTGAATCTGTTCTCTATCTGCTGTATTTTTTGCTGCTTCGTTCTATCTTGGTAGTGGACTGGTACTGCAGTGCCCCCCCCCCCCAACCTGCAAAAGGTATTCTTTTTCCAGCTTTGGATTTGTGACCACTGGTTAAGGTGGTGTTGTGCCTGTGCATCTGCATCTCTTGAGTGCATAATTTCAATCTGTCTGTGCATTTACATCGGTTTAGGGCCCAGTCTCCCTCTGAAAGGCGCAGTTGTTGTTTTTTGGCTTCCCATCCACCCCAAAGTTCAGACATGTAAATTTGTTTTGAATTTTCTGTGTAATCCAAAAAAATGCCTGCAAAGAGACATGCAAGCAAAGATGTTTCTGGCCAAGGCACTGCTGCTAATGACAAGATTGGCCATGGGCATGGAAGTACACAGCAGAAGTGCATAGTTGATGCCAGTAAAGGGATTTCTCCAACGATGTTTTTCACAGCGCAATCAGTTGCTTCAATGATGCTTGGGGAGATGATGTTGTCCCCGCTGGTGGTGTTAGTGCAGTTGCTGATGGCATGAGTATTGCTGCCCCAAGTTCAGCTTTTGACAAGTTAACCACTTTCCAAAACATTATGGAGTCTAAAGCGGAGCCTGTGACTGAAAGTGTAGTTGATGTCACACTCCCCAACATCTCCATCCCCATCCCCACGGTACTTGAACATGATGACGGTGACTCACAATCTGACATTTCCAATGCTGTTGAGATCATTCCTGGGCCATCCAACAATTCAAACGGTGGCGAAAAAATATTGGATGATCATAATGAGTCTGTGGTTGGAACCTGTTCTCCACAGGACAGCATATAAGATGAAATTTTGGATGTGGATAATGAATATGATGATGATTTCAGTGACCCCAGTTGGGAACCAGAGAAAAAGAAAGTAAGGGTGTCTGTGTCTCAGTCTGTTGGTGTTAAATCACCACCTCCTCAAAGTTCTGACGTAGCGGTTTCTGTTGATGATGATGATGACTCAGCAATAATCATAGATGGTCATGGTCAGATAGAGTTCAAGTGTGGCCAGCAACAGAAATCATGTAGTACACCACCCATTTCAGTGCGTAAAAAAGTGGAGTCCAAAATGCAGCATCAGGGACATGTGAAAAGCAGGGGATCAAAATCCCTTGTTTGTGACGTTTTTGTACAAGATGCAAATGAATCAGTGGCAATCTGCCAGGTTTGCCATGTGTGTGTCAGTTGAGGTTAAAAGGGTAGTAATCTGGGCATGGGGGGGACAGCATACACATCTGAAGAACAGGCACCTGGCACTGTGGACTCAGCACCAGAGGGGATCTAACGCCATAGTGGAGCATTCACCCCCATCCACCTTATCAAGCATGTTATCCCCTTCCATGACTGTAAGGAGGCCAAGTAGCCATGTCTGCAGCAGTGTAGAAATAACACCTGAGCATTACTACAGGCATAAGGAGGATGGCGATTTTGAAATGTTGTTAAGTGGTGGTCAGAGTAGCAGCAGTGGTGGTGGTCTATGCAGTACGTCTAGTGCAAGTGGTATATCAACCCCTGTGCTTAAAATAGGGACAATAACTTCATTTGTGGACTTGTCACCTGTGAACCCCTCTTCATCACATGTCAAAAGCACCCCACCCACGGCCATTTGCAGAGCAGAGCCATTTGGCACACTCTGTGCAAAACGTGTAACAACTCTGCCACATTACAGAGTCTTTTAGCCGGTAACATGAAATACCCACCCAGTCATGCAGTGTCACATGGACTTAATGCTGCTGTAGTGGAAATGCTGGCAATTGATCTTTTTCCCTTCTCCTTTGTGGAGAATTTTGGATTCCAGTGTTTTGCGGCACGCGCCTGTCCAAAATGGAAAGTCCCATCCAGGACATACTTTTCCACCCATAAGAAGGCAGTATAGCACAGTGGTTTAAGGCTCTGAGCTGCAAATCTGGAGACCTGGGTTTGAATCCCACAGCCCCCACTAGCATATACTGTGTGACCCTGAGCAAGTCTCTTAACTTCCCTATGCTCCCAGGTTGCACCTGTAAAAAATAGCTTTCAGCTTAGTGTGTCTCACCTGGTTAAACAATTAAAAAAAAAAAAAAAAAATACTGTCCCCGAGTTATACCAGACTGTGACAGACTGTAAGACATGCCCTTCAACATTCCTCCTCACCATTCATCCATTTAAGTATGGATATGCGGACAAGTGGCAAAATGGCAGGCAGTTCATATTTGTGTATTACTGCTCATTGGGCACAGGTACCGGGAGTTGTTTGTGCTGGTGGTAGTGGAAATCAGTGTAGTAAGGCAGACTGTGTGGTAGCAACCTTCCGGGAATTTGACAGCATACAATGCATGCAATGAGCAGTGTAGCCTGTTTCCACACTGGTGAAAACATGCTTGACTTGCTACTGACCGAAACTGATGAGTGGTTGAACCCCCTGTCCCTCAAAACTGGATTTATAGCCAGTGACAATGGCTCCAACATGGTGAAATGTATCATCAATGGTGGCTTTGTTCGGGTTCCATGCATGGCCCACTGTTTAAATCTTGTGGTTCAGGAGTTTCTGCAGCACCTTGACATCAAGGAAATGTTGACAGTTGAACGCTGCTTCTGTGCGCACTTTTCATGCTCTAGAAAGGCTGTGACCAACTTTGGCAGCTGCAGATTCAAAACAGCCTCCCTCAGCACCGCCTCAAGCTGGAAGTTGTCACATGCTGAAACTCAACTCTTTACATGGCAGAGAGGTTGTATGAACAGTACAAAGCAATCCCGGAATACCTAGTCATGCACACTAGCCGTGACAGTTCTGGGGCCTCAATGTCTCTGTTATATCAATTTTGAGGCCATTTGAACATGCTACACAGGCAGTGAGTGGCGACGCTGCCTCCATAAGTCAAGCCATTCCACTGCTGTGGGTGCTGAAGCAGACTTTGTTGAATCTGCAGCATAGCCATGATGTGTCTGGAGACAGTTCAAGCAATGTGTTACTTAAACACTTGCTGACAGTATTCAACTGCAATTGCCACATTGCAAGTATTCAGCAAAGTGACAAATTCAGAATAGCAACAACGCTGGACCCACGATACAAACGTGGAACTTCATCCTTACTGGACGGAGGGCCTGAATAGGTGATTGAGAAGATTGTGGTGCTACAGCTGGAGAACCATCTGACCATCCACAACATCTATGAACCACTCCAATCTAGTTTTCATAAGAGGCATAGCACCAAAACCACAATGGTTCAGGTGCTTAATGATCTCTTGATGGCGAGAGATCAGAAGCACCACTCCATCTTGGTACTTCTTGATCTCTCCTCAACCTTTAACACTGTGGACGATGGGGTGCTCCTCGAGTGTCTGAGGTTCATCTGTGGCCTGTCTGGTACAGTTCTCAAGTGGTTTAAGTCCTTCCTCACTGGCAGAACACAGAGGGTGGTGTCGGGAATTTTTTCCTCCAACCCATTCTCTCTGCCATATGGGGTCCCTCAGGGCTCGATGTTGTCCCCAGTGTTGTTCACAGTGTACATGCTGCCCCTCGGAGACATTGAAAGATGGTATGGGCTGAGGTTTCACTGCTATGCTGATGATACCCGGCTCTACCTGTCTTTCGCCCCCCCCCACCAGGATAGTGTGCTTTCGGTATTTAACAACTGCCTCACTGAAATCCAGGACTGGAGGAATTCCAGCTGGCCAAAGTTGAACTCAGGAAAGTCTGAGGTGATGGTTGTGGACCCGGGCCACCGGACTGAGGGGTTGGGGGCCAGTCAGCCTTCTGGACTTTGCCTGGGAGGCTCCCAGCTTCTTACATCTGAAAGGGTGCAGGATCTGGGGTGATTCTTGATGATGGACTGACACTGTGATCTCAGGTGTCAGCAGTCATCAAGTCCTCCTTTTACTATCTGAGGAACATCGCCTGGGTCAAGCACCTAGTTCTATCTGGCGACCTTCCCATGCTGATCAATGCCTTTGTGACCTCATGCCTTGATTACTGCAACTCCCTGTACCTAGGGCTACTGGGGGTTGATATCCATCATTTGCAGCTAGTGCAGAACCCTGTGGCCTGGTTGTTGATGGAGACTCTTTGGGCATGTCACATCACACTTTGACTGCTCCGCTTGGCTGACGAGGGGTTGCTAGAGATTCCAAGGGTATCTTTAAAGTCATCAAGGGCCTGTGCATTTATGTATATGGCTCCAGCCCTGTGTAATTCTTTACTCCATCAGCTATGGGAGTGCATGACCGTCGAGGGCTTCAAGTAGGCCCTTAAGGCCCATCTGTGGCACCAAGCCTACCCGAATTGATTTTAGCTATATTGTATTCTGTTTTTATTGCACTATTTATTCCTATGTGAAGTGCCTTGGCATTGTGAAAGGCGCTCTATAAATAAAGACTATTATTATTATTATTATTAACAATCTCAGTGGACAACTGGTGTGATTGGTTTATGGGGCACAGAAGTCACGTACCAAGTTCAGCAAACTAAGTGTCAAGTGGCTCAGCAGGTAGGGAGATCAGGCTGTGGGTTCTATCCCCACACCAGGCACTTGGGTTAAACCTTGTGGAGTTCTATGACTGGGTGACGAGTGCCTTGGACGTGGGTAGACCAGTGGACGTCCTCTTTCTAGACTTCAGCAAGGCATTTTACTCTGTTCCTCACGGGGGCCTGTTGGATAAGCTTGGAGAAATGGGGATGGGGAACCAGATGATCAGATGGATAGGCAATTGGCTCCAGGACCAGACCCAGAGGGCCATAGTTGGCGGGATAGTCTCATCCCCAAGGAAGGTCATTAGTGGGGTCCTGCAGGGATTAGTCCTTGGGCCCCTCCTGTTCAACGCCTACATTTCTGACATAAGAACAGGTATCAGGAGTGAGATGAGTCTCTTCGGATGACTCAAAACTGGGGGCGGTGGTGGATGGGGAGGAGGGGAGGGTGGCCCTACAGGGGGACCTGGAGGCTCTGGAAAGATGGTCTAGAAAGTGGAAGCTGAGGTTCAATGCAGGAAAATGCAAGGTACTGCACCTGGGGGCCAGAAACCCGGGGGGGGGAATGCTACATGTCTCGATGGCTGAGAGGGACCTGGGGGTGGTGGTGGATGTCAAGAAGAACAGCTCAGAGACTTGTAGGAGGGCAGTGGCCAAGGCCAACAGGATGCTGGGATACATCGCTAGGGGGATCATCTCCAGAAGAAGGGAAGTGATACTCCCTCTGTATAACTGCATAGTGAGGCCGCAACTCGAGTACTGTGTGCAGTTTTGGAGGCCACACTTAAAGAGGGACATTGAACTCCTGGAGAGGGTCCAGAGGAGGGCAATCAAAATGATTTGGGGCTTGGGGGACAGGACCTATGGGGAAAGGCTCAAAGAGCTAAATATGTACACATTGGAAGAGAGAAGGGACGGGGGACATGATAGAGGTCTTCAGGTACATGAAGGGGTAAACAGGGGAGGAGCAGTCAGGGTGCTTCAAAGGAAGGAGGGGGGCAACTAGAGGGCATGGGTGGAAGTTGGAGGGGGGGAGATTTAGGGGAGAAAGGAGGAGGTGCTACTTCACTGAGTGGGTGGTGGAGCCATGGAATGTACTTCCCAGGGAGCTGGTGGAGGCAGAGACAGTGGAGGGGTTCAAGGGGGGTGGGACAGGTACAGTGGAAAGGTTCTGGAAGTAAAATCCAGTCCAGCGAGAAGATCCGGAACTGGGAAGGGAGAAGCCAGAGAGGGTGAAGGGGCAGCAAGGTCAGCTCCCAGGGTGGGGGCTGACCAAACGAGCAGACACAGAAGACTGTTAGGCCTACAAAAGGCGGACAACATTTCATTGAGGAGACAGTTTGAAGGCTGCATCCACCCCCGCACCCCCCCCACTTGTGACATTTTTCAGAAGTTCGGGAGAAGGACTTAACCTAACAGGATCAGTATGGTTTCGAGTGTCCTTCTCCACACTTGGCACAGTATTAGACATATTCAAAGGATCAACAACATTTAAAACATTAGAAACAGGAGAAATGGTACAGTTACCCCAGGGTATGGTGGAGCTCTCCGAAGAGGTGGTGGCGTAGGAGCTGATGAGTTAGCTAGCATTTTAATGTAACCCCCTTGCAAATGGGGGTTCCTAGAATGCCAGCCTGAGCTTACCTTAGCCCTGCACCTTCTGTTATTTCTCCAGCTGTCTCTCGGGCTTCTCCCGTTCTGACCTCCTGTTTTCTTGGGGTCCTCCAGGTCTGTTTGCTCCTCTGATGTCCTGCCATGCTGCTCAACTCAAAAATCCAGCCCCTCGGGGCTTGAAATGCCGACTGCGAGCTCCCACTGCAAAAGTGCTGCCTTCAGGGGAGCGGGAGTCGCGCTCACGCTCAAAGTGCCTTTGATGTGGAACCACACGGTTTGTGGTCACCCAAGGGACTGTGTGGTGGGTCCCGGGATCCCTTCCACCTATTTGCGACTTGATGACCATGGACAGCCTGCTGGGGGGCTGCTTCTTTGCGAATTGAGTGAGTTTGACTGGGGCTCATGGCAAGTATGCCTGAGCAGGGCCCCGGTCATCTGAATAAATAATAACTCAGTGTCTGGTTGCCTCCAGGGTAGCCCTAAATGGCTTCGGACGAAAAGCAAAGAATTTAAATGATTTAAATTTTATAAACTGTTGCTTCATATTGGGGATTGACTGTGTATGTGGGGGAGAGTGTTAATAAATTGAAATATATGCTTTTCCCTGGATTTACCAGCATTATGGGACTCTTGTGTGTCTGCCTCTCAGCTGCTGCAGGGGGAGCTTGCATAAGTGCAGTAGAGACAGAAAAATAATCAGAGCCACATTCTTCAACGTGTAGCAACTGCAAGTACAGCATCTGGGCTGCTAAACTATGGGGCATCTGGGGCAAATAATGATTTCTCTCTGGCTACACCAGCACAATATTCAGGACTGTGTCGGATCTGCTATAAGGGACAGTGGTTAAGCAGCCATTGCAAGCAGCTACAGCCAATCGGGAGCCAGGAATAAAATGCCAGGACTTATGGGACATTCACTTCACCTCATGGGTAACCACTCAAGTGCTCATGGGGACTTACAGGGACATTATTTTAGGCGCCAAATCTACAACCCAATTGTGCCTTGAGTGTTCTGATTGACAGGTCCCTCAGCCATTTAGAGACCTGTCACCCCATCTCTGCTGCCAATCGGGCGTCATACTAGGAGCCCTATAAGAGACAGTGTCTGCCAGCATTTTGCAGATTAGAAGACCATCATCCAGAGTGAGAAAAAGGAGAGCAGGCTCCAGCCTGCTGGGAGCCCCTACAGGGGTGGGGACTCAGGCCCCTGCCATGCCACCAGGCCTGGGCCACTTAGTTAAGCCCCTCCAGTCATCAGGGGGCATTTGTTATTTTTTAGTTAAAGTTACCAGTTAAACTAAATTTAGTTTTTGCAACAGCTAGTCTGGAGGTTGCCAGATATGTTCTCAAGAGGCTCGCCCTCCCTCCCACGTCGGGGAAAGATGTGGAAAAGAAGAACCTATGCCATGCCTCAGCAGTGAGACAGCTGAAGAGTCTTCAGGATGCCTTCAATTGCGGATGAGACCTGTGGAGGACCTGAGTGAGTACCCTCATACCCACCAGTGCGAGGGACGAGCTGTACAAGTAATCTTGGGGGCCTTAAGCCCCTCGCCAGATATTTCCTGCTGTGTGATACGGTCTCTAAGTTATCAGTCTGGGATGAAAAGCCCCTACAGAGACTGTCTAGTGAAAGTTAAGATGGATGCATCTTGTCTGTGGCCCAATTGGCTAAATCGCAGGTGTAGTAGGATGTCTGGCTAGTAAAGCATATAAATGTGTTGCAAGTTGTGTAGCTATGGGTTAGAGTCCTGCCTCTGTGGAGCTGTCTGCCAATACGCGTCTGCCACTTCATAGGACAGGAGGCCCTAGAGCATATTGTGTTTAAGTAGTTCTGAAGAAGAATTTACCTCTGTCTTATCTGGAGTTCATCTAAGAGCGCTTGCCATAAGTGTACAATGTCTAGATGTGCTGGATGAGACTTTTGCCTATGAATACTGTGTTGGTATTTAGATGTACTGGATGTGACTTCATGTAACTAAAGTACTGGATGCTTGATAAAAGTGTTGTTGTCCGCTTATACTGGATGGATGCCTTTTTGGTGTGTAAATGTACTGGATGTGACTTTGTTTCAAAGAAATATTGGATGCTTGACAAAAGTATCACTGTCATTGCATTGGATGGGACTTTTAGATATTGTGCTGAATGTTCTTGATGTAAAATCCAAATAGCTTGTCCTGGAATGTTCGGAAGTCCACAAGTGCAGGACAATCCCTGCCATTTCTGCTAAAATGCAGGGCAATCTCTGCCGTGGTTGTAAATAGTAATCTTCAGCTTTACAAGAATCTGTTTCCAAGTTGCCCCCACCCTCAAATGAATAGCTGGCCACCTTGACCAGCTGCAACATCCACCAGGCCTGCAACATCTAAGACCATGGTATCTGAGATTTCAGTATGGTATGAGATTGCAGGGTTTCTGCTGTATCTGGGACTGGTACCAGTATGGGCAATAATGCTAATCATTTATACAACACCTGATTTGTCAGCAGCTAGACAGCCAGGGCTCTAGGTATCGTGGGTCAAATTGATAAATGTGGTTACCTGTAGTGTGTTAGTATGTAGCCACCAGCTGGAGGGTTCACCAGCAAAACACACAATCAAACCTGTATAAATGTAAATAGTAACCGAATAACCTCTACTCCACATCCTCTTTTCTAATTCCTTGTTCCCCAAATAAATCTCTTGTTACTGTTTTGAAATTCTGGTGTGAGCATATTATTAGGAGAGAGCCTTCAAATCAAAATGTTGAAATGTGGGGAACTGTGTATTGGGGCATGTCTGGGGAAGGTAACTGGCCATTGTGGGTGGTTTAGCATCTCAGGGGGCTACACCCATTACCATCTCACCCACGTATAGCACCCTGAGTAGAGGCATTGTGCAAAGGTTAAACAATGTGGTTATTAGATAGCAAACCTAACCCCCTCAGCCTAGCTTGCAAGTAGTAGGCAGGGGTGTAACCCTGGGGGTAGCACCCCCCAGGGGTTACATTAACATAGGATGAATCTTGAGTATTTGGAGTCCAAAGTCCCGCCTCAGACTGTTCCCATCCTGCGTCCTCCAAGGCATGGACTTGGGTCCAGTTAGGGCCCCCAATCTCTGAGTTTCTTGGGAGTGAGGCACTAGGTCCAAGGCCCAAGGCTTATGCTGGTTGAAGGATTTGCTCTGTCACAGTACCTTGAGGAGATTTACTCCATCCTCTAGACATCTGAGGAGCAAAACTGTGGACTGCTGTATTCAGGCTCGAGAATTCATGCACAGCTGCTTCTTCTGGCTGGAAACTACTCCCCGGGGCCCAGGCATTTCTGTTTACCATCAGAGGCCAAGGGGAACAGGCTTTGGCCATGCAAGAGACTCATTGCTTGAACTGCCAGCCAGTTCCCCACAGGTCAGGTCATGGGCAAGGAAGCAGAGTTGGGAGAAGGTCCAGCACTCACCGGAGCTTCAGGGAGGTTCCGTGCAGCTGAATCCACATTAGCAGACTGCTGACTCATTGCAGGGATGACAGGTGCTTCCTGCAGTTTGACAACCGGTGCCGTCTCTGCTAAAGCAGCTAAAGTTAAATCTACAGCCTGCCCTTGCTTTAACAGGCTCACCTTCTTCAAAAGAATACATTACTTTTCTGGCAGGTTTTGGGATCGTTCCTCTATTTTTGGATGTTTCAGAAACATTCAGAGGTAAAACAACCTCTTCTGAATCACAAAAGTCAATTACAGCAAGAGCTGCATCTACAGCCTCTTGAGAAGGGATAGCAGGGGAGGAGACCTGCATCTTCCACGTCCATACTCTCCAGTGGTTCCTCTGGACTGGCTATCCTAACAGATGACCAAGTGTTCCCCCTACTGGAAGAGTAGGGGAATTTTGTTGGGGAAAAGAGAGTAACATTCCATGATCGAAAACATACTAAATGATAGTTTACACTTCATTTCTTAGTTCCACTGTTCAATTTTTTTTCCCCAAGTTTCTTAAGCTTTCCATAAAATGTTGTCCCATCCTTTCCAGAGGAAAAAACAACTGTTTTTAATACCTTTCCAAATCCTTGTCATACACTTGTCTGATTGCCACTTGTATAGTTTGCACCAGCACCTCAAGTGGTACAAAATGTTGTTGAAGGACCATTTACATCTGGCTTGCCACAGGTAGTACTTAAAGACAGAAAATACAGCTTGTAAATTCTCTACTGCGAACTGATGCCACCTGTGTGACTGTAATACATACACTAAGTCCATATAAGTTATGTTCTTAAAGTGTTGAATATCCAAATAGTCCACTACCAGCTCCCAAAATTGTTTAGCATACGTACATTCCAAGAACAGCTGCTCCTGGGTTTCCAAAATCTGATGACAACTGTGATGTAAACAATATCTTTCCTGGATAGCCTTATGTTTGTTATTTTTTTTTTTTTACATTCAATCTGCCATGTATTGTTAGCCAGAGTACAACCCATACAAAAACTGATCTTCTTTTATTCAATAATTGCTGAAAAATCTGGTGCCTTTGTTGGGGAACACAGTAGGGTAAGACTATTTCTTCCATGCATTGTGCTTTGACCAGTCCATCATAAATCTGGTGTCTGTTCTGAAACAATGTGAAGTCATACTGAACTTTCCATGTAATGATCTGTTGAAACATCTCCTTCACTTCTTTTGGAATAATTTGAATGTTAGTTAACAGTCTATGTTTCTTAAGTTTCCAAGCCCTCAGACATGGTGCAGCCCATTCTATAAAACTGTATGTCATGCCTTTTGTTGATTCTGTAATGGTTCCGATATATTATAATAAAGGAACATGCTGTAATAAAAGGCCACTGGATGTATCATACCTATACCACCTCCTTGAATAGGTAATATTTCTCTTGATGGGGTTCAGTCTACTTCCCCACAAGGCCCTAAAGAAGAGACTGTATAGTCTTGTTAGCAATATCTGAGGAGGAGGGTAGATATAAGTAACATAGAGTAATATGGGCATAATCCTACTTTTTATCAAAAACAATCTCTTCTGTTTTGATATCGTTTCATGCACCAATTTCTCTGTCCTACCTTCAGCATTCCTTATTTTTTCCTCCCAATTCAGTTCGGCTGAAATTTCCTTCCCAAAGTTTATACCCAATATCACATTGGGTTAATTTGTAAGAGCTACACCAGAGAAATGGCTCTTTGACTGGTCTCCAGTACCCTGTCGAAAACCAATGCTCTTTTCCATATTAATACAAGAGCTCGAGGCCTCTGAAAATTCCTGGAGGTGTTTCTGTACCACCTCTTCCTCTGTGGAGTCAAGTGCCATAATGACCACATCATCCGCATATGCTAACACCTTTAATGGAGGGGTAGCTTCTGAAAAATAAATTCCTTGAATCTCAGGATCATTCCTTATTCTTTGAAGTAATGGAGCTATACGAAATACATATAGCAAGGGGTTCATAGGACACCCCTGTTTTACCCCTCTCTCGTACTAGTTTTTACTTCCTCAGCCAATCCATTCAATTTCGGAATCACTGTCGCCTCTTTGTATAGGCCTTTATTCCAATTAATATATATGGGCGGGATTCCATAATGTAACAGAATTAAAAATAAATATTCCTGACTAAGAAATCAAAAAGTCTTCCTTTGATCTAAACTCAGTATAAATCCTGTTTCCTCCCCCAGTTGACCTCTATGGAACAATTCCCTTAACTGTATTAAATTCCCTTGAATACCTCTCTGGGGGGTGGCACTCCCCCATTCCTTGCAAATAACAGTATCTGCACATAGTGCTAATCTATTGGATACAATGTTACTTACAATATTAATATCCATATTCATAATACAAATAGGCCTCCAGTTTCGTAAATTTGTCCTATTTCCCCTTTTTAAATAATAAAATTAATTCTGCTTCTACCATAGAACCAGGGATATCCTGGGTTTGTAACAACTCATTAAACAATCTGACCAAATCTTAACTAAAGAAATCACTACCAAATTTGTAAAATTCAGCTGGAAGTGCTGTGTCATGCCTTTTACCTCCTCTTCAGTAATAGGAGCTATTAATTGCAATTCCTGGTCAGTAGTAAGAGTTTTTCTTTCCAACAGACCTATATATTTTCCCTTATTCTGTGTGTCCAGTGAAAAACTAAAATTATTTTCCACATAATTACTAACTATATACAGTATGGAATCCTTATCCCTATGTATTATACCTTTCTCATCTTTTAACTCCCAAATCATCTTGTTCTTTAATTTTTTTGGCTTTCCTTAAAGGGGTCAAAAGTTTGTTTTGTATTTACCGTACCAAATCTTAATTCCTGTTGCAAGGTCTTGGCCCTATCACATTGGAATTTAGTCATTTCTTTCTTAACCTGTTTAATTTGAGAACCAAACTCCTGTCCAGTCATATCAGATAAAGAAATTAAATGATGTAGCCGTTTTCTAAATTGTAAATAATTAATATATTTATTCCTGTTCTTTCTCCCTATTTGATTTTGGAAAAGGGATTGAAAATCTTTCTTTGAATCCATCTACCAATCCCTAAGTGAATCGTACTTACACTGTTCAGAAGATCTAGCATCCTATAATGTCATAAATTCTTTACCTATACCCTCCTGTTCTAGTAAGAAAGAGTTTAATATCCAAGACGGTTTCCCACAATTAAGGTTGTTATCCCACTGACAACCAATAACCACCGCAGAATGGTCAGAAAATGCCAGGTTCCTAACTTCTGACCTTTTGACTTCTAAAGTCTTAGATACAAAAAAGTAATCAATTCTTGTTTTCAAAGACCCTTTCTGAAAAGTAAAGCCCCCAGTGTCATGACAAGCACGATATGCATCAGATAATTGTGCTGTGACAACAATATCTATTACAGCATTCGAGTCACAGAACATTTTATTTGTCCTTAACCCTCTATCTTCTTTTTGTACACTGCAATTAAAATCTACCCCCCCATACTATGGTTTAGGTAGTACACAAGAATGACTGAATTTTTGGAAAAAGTTCAACTCGGACTTCCGGTGACATCAGCGACCTAATGGCAGCATAGCGCTGTGGCTCCGTCCCCTACTCGAGTATAATCTAGCTACATCACCCCACAGAAAATATGTCTTCACCAGCCAAGACCAAGAGAAACAAAGCTGGAAAACTCCCCTCGACACTGATGCAGAAACTACGAGAAATGATACAAGAGGAGATCAGATGTGGCGCTCGGGGGAGGAGGTGCTGAAGGGCCTACAGCACTCGGAGATCCCTTCCGACAAATCATCCACAAACCTGAAAGAAATAATTATACAAACAGCTCGTACAATTACCAAAATAGACCAAATCCTGGGAGATCTTAAAGCGGATCTGAGCAAAATGGATCATAAAACGGAACAACTCGAATTATGCATGAACCAGACATTTGAACAAATGGATCATCACGATAGGCTCTTATTATACCTCATTGCCAGGGACCAAGAACTTACACACAGACTAGACGACTTGGAGGGTAGAAGCAGAAGGCACAACATAAGAATATATGGAAGCACTGAAGGATCGGAAAACAAACACCAAAGTGTCATAACTTTCCTCCAAGCGACTCTTAAACAAATACTCCAATTGCCACAAGATCTGGACCTCACTATAGACCGTGCACATAGATCCCTGGTCCCACGGCCCAAAAACCCAGAGGCGAGACCTCGTTCCATCGTGGCAAGGCTAACCAACTACCAAGCAAAGGAGGAGATATTACGGAGTGCCTGGAAACAGGTGCGCCTCCTTATGAGGGCCATAGGTGAATATTGACAACGACCATACAACACATGTACAAGAAGCTAGGAAAACTCTGTGGCCAGTAATGAAGCAACTGAGAGCCTGTAACATCAAAGCACAGGTTTTGTACCCAGCCCACCTCAAAGTAGTTACAGATAAGGGATCGAAGATTTTTCAGGACCTCCTTACCGCCTCTCCCTTTCTTGAGTCACTGGGGATCAATGTTCCACCCTTAACGAAAGAGAGATTGGAAAAGGACTTACTCGCCTCAGCTTGGAATGTTGAGCAGAAGGGGGCCCCCCGATGGGCCTCGGTCCGAGGAAACCAACAGACGACCCTCCGAGCAGATGTCTCTACATTGATTAAGTGCTTTGGCGACCCTGCTAAATTAGACAAGAAGGCCTCGCATCTGCAAGAGGAAGGTGAGGGACCATCGCAGAGTGATGAACCAGAGCAAGACATCGAGACCTGAACACGGAATGTAGGATGGAAGAGTGCTGACCCATATGCAGTCCCTAATGGCCCAATCTGGTCCTCCTTTTGGAATTGTCTCCTCCAACCTAGTTTCTGGAGACCCTTATTACGACCACATGATGACAGGCAATCCCCCCCCCCACACGCTTTGAGTCCTCCTGGGAATGCTTCTGGCAGTTTAGAGACGCTCCCCGGTTCCTTGTGGCCTTTGAGCTTCCTGCGATTTGCTTGCCCGGGGTGAGATGAGCACTTTACTTTATGACCTATCCCTGCAGGTTGAAAATCCCCCCGGGGTGATCTGAGGGACACTCGAGTGCATTTAGACCCAGTGGGAAATCCTCTTACACTGGGGGATAAAGTTTACTTAAAAGCATATTCGGGATGCCAATGTGAGCTGTTTTCTTTACCCTTAATGCAATAATCTACTGGATGTGTACTTTTCTCTGGATTGAGAGTTTGAGGTTGGGGGGATCTTCACAACCTGAGGAGACATTTCAAAGCAGCTTACCGGGTCCTGGACTGAAATTTAATCCAGCTGATCTCTATATTGACCTCATCAGCGCCTTTCTGACTTAGTCAGGGTGGGGGTTTGTTCTTTTTTTTTTTTTTTTATCATTTCTTTCGGTTGTGGAGATCAGCGAGGAGGCTTTTTCTCAGGGCCTACCCAGAAGATGACAGAGACCCAAGTCAACCCTAAAATCGAGAGACTTAAGGCACTGAACTCTCAACTCAAAATTCAAGTTTGAACAATTCCAGGTTGAGGTTTGAAGGGGGGGGAGGGTTTAGGGAATTAGTTTTTTTTTGTTTTTTTTATGTGCGTTCTAGTCCATCTTGGCTGGTCACTTTGGGGCTTTAAGGGGTGTAAATACTTGTTACATTGTTGATCCGCATGGATCCTGAAAAGAGGAGGGGGAGGTGCTAAAGCATGCAGGCCATTGACTATAGGGCTTCCCCTATAGGGGCTTTTCCCCTGGGAAGGAAGGGTGGAGTGCCACCATTGTGAAGCCCCCTTCTATATATTGCTTTTGCAATTGCCCTACGGCTGAAGATGTACTGCCAGCTCTCCCTTGGAAGTACAGTATCAGTTATTTTAAGGAAGGATGAGAGAGTGTTAGAAGATGCACCCATCCAGCTTTCACTTAAGCTTAGGCCCTCACGAGAGGAAAGACCTGCGTATGTATTTCAAACCCATGGTTGGGATCAAATGGTTCTACTGTTAATTGGTTTTAACTTTTATTTGTTGGAGAAGTTAAATGGGTACATCTATAGCTGGTATAAGGTACATTTACCAGACTTGCTTGCTTCGATTTTCCTCTATTCAATCACTTTTATCAAGTTAAACATAAATGAGTAATAACAATTTGAAAGTGCTCTCTTACAACATTAACGGCTGCTCCAGTCCGGTTAAAAGAAAGCAAATCCAGAAGTACTTTACCAGACAAAACTGTAAGGTGGTGTTCTTGCAGGAGACCCACCTATCCCCATCTGAAACCCTAAAATTGAAGACAAAATCACACCCCCACCTGTTTTTTTCGTCTCTTGAGGCGGGACGCAAGAGATAGGGTGGCCATCATGCTTGTGGCCTCGCTCCTGTTTGAGCATGAAGAAACAGTAACTGACCTGGGGGCTAGATATGTCATGGTAAGGGGCAGAGTACAAGACACCCCTGTAACTCTAGTTAATGTTTATGTTCCTCTAGGCTCCCCCACAGCACTCTATACAACGATTGTCCGGATGGTGGCAGAAAGGTCTGGAGGTCTCCTGATTATGGGGGGGGGGACTGGAATTTGATCTGGGATAAAAACCTAGACACCACATCGAGGGTTCATGCCACTGATCAGCACAAGGTAAGGGTGGTTAAGCACGCTTTGCATCAGGCTGGGCTAGTAGACATTTGCTGAGAGAGATACCCCAGAGCAAGGGACTACACCTGCTACTCGCCATGTCATAAGGTCTGCTCTCGAACTGGCACATTTTTTATCTTCAAGGATGGAGTGGAGGGTTTTCCCTTGATGTAGATGGGTTCTGACACCTTGTCAGACCATAGCCCCATCTTTTTGGAAACGGCCATCTCCCTGACCAAGAAAACAACTCACTGGAGACTTAATACCTCCTTGATCAAGGACAAGGAGGTGGTAGGTAAAATTAAACAACAGATTATAGAAACGCTACAGGAGAACACTACCCCGTGGATGTCCTCACAAATTATTTGGGATACACTGAAAGCCATAGTCAGGGGACACTTTATACGAATAGCCACCCAGAAAAAAAGAGAACACCTCCAGAAGCAGCAAAAGCTGTTGACGGAGCTGAGGGAGTTGCAGTTCAGACAAAAAGAGGAGTGGGACATGCAGAGAGACTGGGAGCTTAGGTCCCTAAGGGCTGAACATCAGAAGCTTCAAAGGGAAGAAGTAGAGAGGAATCTCTTTTTCCTTAAGCAAAAATATTATGAGGGAAGCCCCAGGGATACTAGGTTACTGGCAGCTTGCCTGGGACACTTCAGAGCTAGGGTTACAATTACTAAAATTAAATCTCCGATTACAGGCCAAATGACTAATAAGGTGCAGCAGATTACAGAGGCTTTTGTCTCCTATTACGCTAAGTTATACACTCCACAGGAGCCGTCATCCCTCCAGGTGACTAGAGAATATCTGGGGACCCTTTCCCTTCCTAGACTTACAAGGGAAAAGGGCCAGTTACTGACTAAACCAATTACGCAGGCAGAAATATTAAACACTATAAAAGATTTGAAATGTGGGAAGTGCCCAGGGCCAGACGGCTTTGGAGCCGAATTCTATAAGACCTTCGCAACTGAAACAGTCCCTATATTGGCAGATGTCTCCTCAGGGGTTTGGCAGGAGGCGAATCCGTTCCCCCCATCATGGCAAAACGCCACAATTTCACTCATACCAAAATATAATAAAGACCCCTCCTGATGCAAATCATATCAACCAATTTCCCTCTTGAATTCTGATTACAAGATCTTCACCTCAATTTTTGCTTCTCGACTGAGTTCATTTCTCCCAGAGCTTATTAATCTGGACCAATCGGGGTTTGTCCCGGGCCGACAGGCTCCAGACGGGGTTAGATCAGCAATCAATATAATTGATGTAATTCACTGATTATGCCTCCCTGCCTGCCTTATGAGTTTAGATGCGGAAAAGGCTTTTGATAAAGTCTCTTGGCCTTTTCTATTCATGGTTTTGGAGCGGATGGGGTTCCCACAACTTTTTATTAACAGTATTAAGTCCCTTTACTCGGGCCCACAAGCATATGTCAGAGTAAATGGGGGTGTTTCTGGTAGATTTGCACTGGGCAGGGGCACTCAGCAGAGTTGCCCCCGTCCCCTTTGTTATTTGCCCTTTACATAGAGCCTCTTGCGGAGACAATTCATGCTTCTCCGGAGATACAGGGAATTGAGGTAGGAGGCCAGCAACGGAGAATATCATTATATGCGGATGATGTTTCACTTTGCATGACACACCCAGAGACCTCAATTCCACAGATAAGGTCAATCTTGTTGGAGTTTGGTAAATACTCGGGGTACGTTCTTAATAAAGCCAAAACTGAGGTTTTGTGCTTTTATTATTCCCCCTCGCACAGGATAACAGAGTTTCTACCACTTAACTAGCAGGCGGGCTAAATGAAATACTTAGGAGCCTATCTTACTAAATATAATTCTCACCTCTTTAAGGCCAATTATGTCCCACTCTCTGCCCAGGTGCAAAGAGACCTGGACAAGTGGTCCCTGCTAAACCTCCCTTTATACTTGAGAATCCATTCTATTACTATGAATATTCTACCTAGATATTTATACTTGTTCCAATGCCTTCTGACCTTTATTTCTAGAACCCACTTTCACGAATGGCATAAAATGATCACGAAGTTCGTCTGGAACAATAAAAAACCTAGAGTAAATGCCCAAATCCTTCAACTGTCTAGGGTAAAAAGGGGTAGAAACCTACCGGATCTCGAAGACTACTATCTTGCCACACAAATTAAGAGGGCACTACAATGGTCTATCCCCACCTATGTAGCCAATTGGAAGGAGATGGAAACACTGGAGGAGGAGGAGAAGCAGGGTCCACTGTTGGGAGCTAGGGCCTTGCAGATGAGTATGGCCAGAGCCAACCCCCCCAATGTCCACTAGGGACACCTTAAAGGCTACCCTTAGGGCCTGGCAGAAATACAAACTTAAAACTTCCCTATGGCCGCTGCACAGACTGTCATGGGACAATGATTTCACTCCATCCCTCTTAGATCACACTTTTAGAGCCTAGGAGAAGAGAGGTTTAAACTATATCAGGCAATTCATGGTAGGGGGCGAAGTGGTGGATTTTAGAACCCTGATCAGTAACCATGGGTTACGTAATGCTGATCACTTCAGGTACCTACAGGCAAGGGACTATATCCTCCATTGTCGAAGAAGGGATCTTCTACAAGACAGGGCGACTCCCTTCATAGAGACCCTTTACACAATATTAACCACTCAGAAAACATCAGGTCTCATTTCTACTCTTTATAAAGCCCTGGTGGGATTGAGAAAGGATCCATTAGATAGGGTCAAAAGGAGATGGATGGAGGAAGGACAGGGAGGGTCACAGGAAATTAATTGGAAGTCAGTATTTAAACTGGCCTCCAAAACTACCTGTTTACCCCTTTGGCAGGAATTTAGCTGGAAGGTGAGGATACGTTACTTCCTCCCCCCCTTGTCACTGAGTAAGAGGACCTCAGACAGGGACCCAAAGTGCTGGAGATCATGTGGGAAAACACTGGCAAATTATTTACATGTTCTCTGGCTCTGCCCTCAACTCGGGCCCTTTTGGAGAGAGGTGTCACAGGCATTTGCAGAGCTGTTTTCCCTGGATGTCCCCCTAGACTGGACAAACCTTATATTGGGGTACCCCCTCAAAATTTGACTGGAGCTGACACGTTGTATCTTTGGACCCTCCTCTTAGCGGTGGCCCACAAAACTATCACCAGGTTGTGGTCGAAAAAAGACCTTCCCAGCTTGGGTACTTGGGCTGAGTAGGTCCAGGGGATTGCAGAAATGGAAGAAATAACTTATAAGATAAATCATGTTCGTATGTTTGTAGATGGACGAGATGGGAGATCTGGTGGGGGATGACTATGAGAGTGGGGTCCACCTGACCTCCCTGAAGTTCTGTCCTCAGCATGACACCTGTTAAGTTTAAGTAGGACACCCCCTAGAAACGGTCTTAGAGGTGGGCAGCCACTTAGGGGATGGACCGTTCTGTGGTAGGAAGAGCACAAAGGGATAAGTTTCACAATGACCCTAATGTTGCTGATTTGTGGCTAGATATAGAATGGATGAGGGTCATCTTGCTTTTATTATCGTCTACTTTCCTTTTTATGGATGGATTATACATATGTAAAAGGAACTGAGACTGCTTGACTGGCTCACACTGATTGTACCTGATGGTTATCAATAAACTTAAATTTCAAAAAAAAAAAAGAAAAGTTCAACTCACAAAGCTTTCCCCTGAGGAGCATATATATTAATTAAACAAATCCTATTCCTTTTATAGGAAATATCCAAAATCAAGACCCTGTCTGGGTCTAAATCTATGAGCCTAGAAACTTTAAAATCTGAATTAGAAAACAAAATTCCCAACTCATCACACCTCTCTTGACCTTGTGACCAAAAGGCGACCCCCCGCCTCCATCTAGCATTGCAGTTGAGCTGCATTTTCCCCTTCTTTTCACAATTCTCCTTTCTTTCCCTCTTGGTTCTGGGGGTAATCCTCATTTGTCCCTTGTCCTTTTTATGCTGGTTCGCACTTGTGCACCAGCCAACATACTGGATTAGTAGCAGATTTGGAGGCACGGTCACTGTTGGGCGCATGCAGGGCACGCATCAGTAGGTGCGTCTCTCATTCCCCAATAAGCCAGCATGCAGATGCCACATTAGGAATACATAATGAGGCGAACACATCTAAGAAAGCATCCGCTGCAATGAGAGCCAAGCTCATCATGGAGCGGCACCAAAACACGCCTTCCCTATATGCCTTTCCTGGTGAAGCCCTTCACATAAACATGGCGGCGCTAACTCCTGCCATACAGAGAGCCAAATTCAGGGGTACACAATCCTCCTGTAAGTATGTCCCAACCCACTTCATTTGCCGGTGGGGAAGCCCACTCCCCATTGGCATAATTCACCTCCCCATTTAAAGCGTGTACCGAGGGGGTGCCCAGTTCCCCTCAGCATCATGTCCCTCCTTGCCAGTTTAATTTGTCGATGGGGGGGCCCACTCCCCATCGACATAATGTCCACCCCCCATTTGTTGTGTGCCAATGGGGGTGTCCAATCCCCGTTGACTACAGAACTCCCCCCCAAAAAAAAAACATTCAGGTGGCATGCTGGGAGCCCACCCCAGTGGGCCAAATGCCCCTGTAAAACAAAAATGGTCCTGCAATGTTTTATTTTTATTTTTTTATAACCTGCAAACTATAAAACGGTCTCTCGTCGAGTCCGATGGCCCTCCCCCAACCTGCGCCCACCCTCTATGCACCCTGCCTCCCCACAACCTCTCTCACCTCATACTTACCTCTGCAGCATGGTGCGACGATCTTCGGTGGACCAGGAACACCTCTGCACTCTTCAAAGCTGACTGCGAACTGAAGAAATGCCGGTAAGCTGTATAATGTCATAAATAGTTATTTTTTCACTTTGGTGCATATCTCAGGCATTTTTTGGAAATTTTGCACCAAATTTTCAGCGTGGTTATTGGGACCCCTCCTCATGAATTCAGTCACTGTCATGGTGTTATTTGGATCCCAAAGGTGATTTCGCGGTCACTGCACAGAATCACCTCTTGGGACGATTAATGAAAATAACAGTGCCACTGTTCATGAGTGGGGCTCTCAAAAGCCTATGTTGCAAATTTGGTGAAAACAAAATTCAAAAAATGGCTGTTTTTCGAGTGTGCGCTGTGCTGTTTCCACGCACCCTCGTAACTTGGTGAATTTGTAATATTTTCACTCCAGATTTTCAAAATTGACATTTTTCCACACCTTCTTATGAACAGTACAGCTGTCATTTTACATATGCTGGCAGAAATATGTTTTTGCACGTCTGGCGCATAATAGAGTGGTCGCTATGCAAAGTCAGATTTTGGGACAGTTTGAGAAAATGACAGTGACACTGTTCATGAGCAGAGATCTTAAAATGTCTATGCTAAAAATTTGGTGATGAAAGTCCATAAAATGACTGTGTTACATGCGTGCGTTGTGTAGCTTCCACACACCCTTGCAACTTCGCAAATTTGCAATATTTTCATGCCAGATTTTCAACACTGGCATTTTTTCACACCTCCTTATGAACAGTACAGCTGTCATTTTTTACAGCCTGCCCAAAATGTGTTCCCACACCTGTGGCGCAATGGCATGGTCACAGTGGGAAATCAACTTTTGGAACAGAATAACAAAATCATAGCACCACTGTTCATGAGGGGAGGTCCCAAAATGCCTATGTTGAAAATGTGGCTAAAAATCCCCAAAATAATTGGGTTACGGATGTGTGTTGCTCAGTTTCTATGCATGCTCATGACTTCACCAATTTTTCATATTTTCACTCCAGATTTTCAACAATGCCATTTGTTTACAACTCCTCATGAACAATACAGTTGTCATTTTTAGCATCCTGTCCAAAATGTGTTTTCATCCCTGTATCACCAGATGGCATAGTCACTGTGCAATGCCACAGTTCAGCTAACAAACTGATTGTGCCGCTGTTCATGAGGTGGGTCCCAAAAAGCCTATGTTGAAAATTTGGAGTGAAAATATCAACAAACGCCTGCAATGTAAGGGTTTCCAACTGTAACACCCCACCCTGTAGAGACTGATAGGTGTCAGGGTTGTGACTTGGGATCATTGGCTGTAATGCTCGTGCCATTTCGCCCCCACCCCCACCCTGCAGCCAGTGACAGGCATCGAGGTGTGCCTGGAGTGTTTGGGCCCCAAAGTTCACCCCATTTTCTATACTGCACCCATCTCAGAGTATTTTCTTATGGAATGGGGTAAGTATAAGGCCCAAAGACCCCAAAGCACACCATGACACTTGTCAGTGTCTACAGGGTAGGGTGAGGTAAAATGCCATGAGCGTTATAGCTGACGACCCAAAGGCACACCCCAATGCCTGTCATTCTCTGTAGGGTGGGGGGTGGAGTTGTCATCAGTTCAATACTTCACTGCCATTCCTATTATGCATCTCTAACTCTTGCACTACCCATGCCAAAGCCAATGCCAGTGAGACAACATTCGGCACTGACAAATGCTTGTTTTATATGTCACTGTTTTAAAGGGATTCCCAGTATCTAGCCTGTGGGGGGCATAGACATCCTTCCAGGGTTGTGCTCTATGCTGTCTTCCTCTTGTACTCCCTTTTCACTATCCTCTACCTTTTCTTCTGCATAAATAACCATGTCTTGTGGGGTTTCCTCCTGCTTATCCACCCTAGGAATGTCCGCTGCTACAACCCCCTCTTCGTCTTGAATATCCAGTATTTCAACATTCCCTTCATTCATGTGATTTTCCCCCACAAACCCTTCTTTCTCAGGGGACCTAACTTCCTATCCTGTAACTTTACTTTGTTGTTCTTCCTGCTGTAAAAGGTTATTTTTCTCTCTTCCATTTATCTCTTTCTCTGTTAGGATGTCCTGCATCCTTTTCTCAGAAGCCAAAACACATCCTTTTTTCTGGGCCTGGGTTATCAAAGCCTCATGAGAAAGTTCATCCCCCGAATTGTGGGAAGCCCAGGGACATTTAATATAGGAGTGACCTCTTTCCTCACACAAATTGCATCGAAGCAAGTTTTTACAGTTTGAGGAAAAATGTCCATTTTCCAAACAGTGAGAACACTTTGGAGTGTCGCATGCATTACTCAAGTGTAGCCTAGAACCACACTTATGACAAGACTTCGGCTGACCTGGGTAAAATAATGAGCCTCTGTCTTTCTCCAGGAAAGAACACTAGGCAGATGAACAATGCCACTACTGGCCATAAACAGTTTACATTTGACCCTCCACCCCCCTGTCCAAAACTGTCCCAAGTCAATAACTGGGGTAGGATGTTCCAACACCTTTCAACGTTTTTTGAACCAGTATAAAATGTCAGCAATATCAACCCCCTCATTCTTAAAAAGAATGGTAACAGTGCGTACTGCTGGCTTTGTGATAGGAATTGCCAGAAAAGGGCCCAAAAAGGTGTATCTTTCAACGTATTATATTTAACCCAAAATCTGTCCAGAGCCTCCACTGTTTTGAAGCTTACATCACAGTTACTTTCATCAGTATGAATCAAAGCAAACACTTCAGAGGCATAACATTTCAAAGAGTCTTTCAATAATTTCCTCCCAATGTACACTCTATCAGGAGGGTTTTCCAGGCCTCCCTCATACATCAAACAAATTGCATTCCTCCTTGGTGCAGGTTCTCTAGTACTGGATTTAAATAAATCAGCCATGTGCAATAGTAGTTTAAACATTTTCTGTTTAGTTGGGTCTTGTAATAGTTCTACTCCTAAGCCCACAGATAGGTTATCAGTATTGTCCTGCATAGCTGGCATTTCCTGCAATAGTCGTACATGATTTTTATTATTTCCCCTCATTTGTCTGTTTGTGCTAGCACCAGAATCACCCCTCTTATCCTTGGCATTCTTTGTATTCGCTACACACTGCTCCATAGAATTTACACCCACTTCATTTATTGCCATGTCACTAGTGCTGGCGCTATCCCCCGAATGCTGTAAAGCCTCCTGTACATTTGGAATCATATTCCCTATTTTGGTTACTAGCAAACTATTATACTCCTTAACTTTGGGGTCTAAAGGATCAGGTAGCCAGCCACTCTTTGCATGGATCCAGCCCACAGCCACTAAGGCTTCCTCCGGTAGCCGTCCCCTCTGTTCCGTCATTTGTTGCACATTTGTCCCTTTCCAACCTTTATAAGACATCCCCAAAGTTTTACTTATCTTTTGTCTCCCAGTTGTAGGCTGATTCTTATTCAAGCCTGCTGTATTGTCCTCCAAATCTGTTAATGCAAAACCGGCTTCACAACCTCTTTCTTGCCCAGGCATCTGGGCACCTGTTCTCTGTTCCTTTCTCCGGTACTTGTACCAGCTCTGTGTTGTGTAATTGCACCATGTGGTGCCTCCAAAGCCACTTTCTCCACTTTCCCCAATTGTGAACCTTGCTCCACATTACTCCCGCAGTCTTGATTGCAGTCGTCTGTATGAACGATTTCAAAGCCGACCAGCAAGTCAGTATCCTGCAAAATACAGGTATTTTCTGTGTTTTCAGAAATAATCAGTGAAAAGTTAATACAATCATTATTGGTCTCTATATTTTCCAGGGTTGGGGAGGGGACCCTCTCCCCTGCCTCACACACCTCCTCATCCTCCAACACTTGGGTCACAGTGGCCATCCTAGCATGGACAGCAGCTCCCCCTACTGGCTAGTATGGGAATTTCCCCAGTGCCCTGGCCAAATCTCCCCCCCATTCACTAAAAATACCATTAACAGCTTAGTCTGGTTCAAGCTCAGTTGGCATTCATCTGTATTCCTTCCCCCCCCCCAGGTCGTGCCTGAAAATAGGCAAGAAGTTATCTAGTACCCTTACCCAGTCAACAAAAACTAAATAAATAAATAAAAAACACAGCATAACAAGGCTGAAGGTCACTGTGGACTACTAAGCACATCCAGTAAGGCGGTTTCGGGTCCAGGTGGGGTGTCAGCAAAATCGGTTGCCATTAACCCACTTTGGGGGTGCCTTGTCCCAAGTAGGAATCTGTGACATCGATGAATCCGGTGAACAGGAGGATGAGTCACCAAAAAGACTGCGTGCAGCACAGCGAATAGTTGATTCATATTTTGCTGAAAACAGGCATCTGTCAGTAATTGACGATCCTCTACTGTACTGGAGTCGAAAGGTGAGTGAATGGCCAGAGCTGACTTCAGTGGCACTGAAGTACCTGACCTGCCCATCCTCCAGTGTAAGTGTGGAGAGGGTATTCAGTTCTGTAGGGGCAATAGTTCATGACTGTCATTCCAACCTCTCACCTACAAATGTCAGCATGCTGACATTCATAAAAATTAATGAAGGTCACATAGCAACTCGAACTACCACATCTGTGTTCATACCTCGTCACGATGATGGTTGTGCTGATGACGTGGGAGAAACAGACCATCCTGGTGGCAGCATCAAATGGCCTACCATTGAGACTGATGATGCAATCATGCAGAAAGAATTCCTTAGTGGGCATAATTCTGACCTTGATGACAGCGAGGGCAGCTTCCTGTCTGATTAGGATGAGGTGGATGTTGCTGGTATTTAAGTTAACAGGTTGAATGGCTACCACATTTTATTAATGATACCCTTTTTGGTTTTTCATAAAGCAAAACCAATGTACTTGACTGAGTCTCATTCCATAACTCAGATTGGCACAAATAATGACCCACCACAATCATTCTATTTTACATTCCCCGCCTTGGTAGATTTTTTTTGATTACACATAACAGAATGTGTGCTGTCATTAGCAAACACAGTCAGCCTCTTAAACACAACTGTCCCTTTGTAGTAGGTAGTAGCCACTTAACACCTGCTGATTAAAGATATCTTCCTCCTGAGTGAGACTGAAATACTGTAACACACCATATGCAGTCACCCAGCCATCTGTCTGACAGTACGTAAGTAAGTAAAATTTAATTTATAGGTGATTCCCTTCCATTGCTCAGAGCGCTTTTACAATGTAATTGCAGCCAGTACAATAAAACATCTTAAAATACAAACCATAATCCACTTAAACAACGCAGAAATCCTAAAATGTTATGGGCCTGGAAATGTTTTTCAAACAAATATGTTTTGAGGGAGTCTTTAAACCCTTCCACAGTCAGGCTCTCACGTATCTGATGAGGTAGAGAGTTCCACAGGGTAGGGGCCATAAAGGCAAAAGATCTTCCCCCAAACATCTTCAAGTGTACCCTGGAAACCTCTAGCAAACCCTTGTCAGAGGATCGGAGTGAGCAGCAGGGACGATAGGGAGATAAGAGGTCTTGCATGTATTGGGGTCCCTACTCATGTAAGGCTTTGTAGGCCAGCAATGCGATCTTGAAAGGGATTCGCCATTATATAGGCAGCCAGTGCAGTTTGCACAGCACAGGTGTTATGTGGCTATATCTAGGGGTTCCAGTTAACAACCTGGCTGTTGCATTCTGCACTAGCTGCAGTCGGCAAATATCCACTCCCGGTAGCCCTAGGTAAAGGGCATTGCAGTATTCAAGCTGAGTAGTAACAAAGACGTGGACCAGTCTTGTCAGATCCTCAGAAAAACACAGATGCTTCACCCTAGCAATATTTCTGAGATGGTAGAAGGTGGATTTGACTATGGCCAACACCTGAGCCTTCAGGGTCAAACCTTCATCAAATACCACCCCTAGGTTACACACCCAGTTCGAGGCATTGAGCAGGCTCCCCCCAAATTTTAGATTGGAAGGTTTTCCTGCCCATGACCCAGCCATCCTCAGATCAGGGTCCACAACCAGCATCTCAGTTTTTCCCGGGTTTAACCCCAGCCAGCTGGCACTCATCCAGTTCTGTATCTCCTGTAGGCAGTTGTTAAACATCGAGATGGTATCAAATTCCTGGCTGGGTACAAAGGACATGTACAGTTGAGAATCATCTGCATAGTAGTGAAAACTCAACCCGTACTGTCTTATGATGACCCCCAGTGGCAGCATGTACACTGCGAACAACATGGGAGAAAGCACAGAACCATGCGGTACCGCACAGGGCAGACTTTGAGAGGACAAGGAATAAATTCCCGACACTACCCTGTGTGATCTGCCCTCAAGGAATGATTGAAATTAGTTGAGGACTGTTCCATCCAGTCCACAAAAGAACCACAAGCATTCCAGCAATATCCCATGGTCCACAGTGTCAAAGGCTGCCGAGAGATCAAGGAGAACCAAGATGGGATGGGATCTCCAATCTCTTGCCACTAGAAGGTCATTAAGAACTTGAACCAGGGCAGTCTCAGTGCTATGCCTTTTCCTGAAGCCAGACTGGAGAGGGTCATAGATATTATGGCTAGACAAATGATCCTTCAGCTGCAAAGAAACCACCTTCTCACACAGTGAGAGGAAACTTGTTGCTGTCCCCATGACCACAAGTAACCCACAGCCTGCCAAATGCATCAGATTGTATGACACCAAGAGGGAATATGTTGCTGTGCCCATGACCACAAGTAACCCGCAGCCAGCCAAAGGCATCAGATTGTATGACACCGAGAGGGAATATGTTGCTCTACCCATGACCACAAGTAACCCACAGCCTGCCAAAGGCATCAGATTGTATGACACCGAGATGGAATATGTTGCTGTGCCCATGACCACAAGTAACCCGCAGCCTGCCAAAGCCAGCAAATTGTATGACACAGAGAGGGAATATGTTTCTGTACCCATGACCACAAGTAACCCACAGCCTGCCAAAGGCACCAGACTGTATGACACCGAGAGGGAATGTGTTGCTGTGCCCATGACCACAAGTAACCCACAGCCTGCCAAAGCCAGCAAATTGTATGACACCGAGAGGGAATGTGTTGCTGTGCACATGACCACAAGTGACCCACAGCCAGCCAAAGGCACCATATTGTATGACAGTGAGAGGGAATGTGTTCCCATGCCCAGGCCCTACCAGAAGAAGCCCGCATCCAACCACAGCCACCAGGCTTCTTATTATCTTTTAATTTTTTTTATTTATTTAAATCTAGGATTACAAGTACCTTTGAGCCAAGATTCTTTTACAAAGGTTCCACATCGGTTGAGGCACAATTTAAACAAGACATTGAATAACAGTATAACAGTGGGTTGGACAGTTACATACAGTTTTATACGTTCAATACAGTGGCAAAAATGGCAGGAGGAGGTCTGGTAACAGGGTTAACACGGCATGGAAGAGAGACACACTAGTGGAGTGTGACCATAGGCACTTGTCAAATATCAATTAAAGTGTTACAAGGGGGTAGGGAAGGTGGGTGGGAGAAGGGAAGGATGAGTGGGTGTATGGGAGAGGGAGTTGAGGGGGGAGAAGGTTAAGTGCTAGGTGGAAAGAACAAAGAGGAGAGGGGAGAACAATTATCAGTAGTTTATAGTGAGTATGTATTAATTTATCATACTATGTAATTTCCTTGAGCTGTGCTAATGCTTTCTCTACAATTTTAGAGATGCACTTGAGAAATACATACAGTCAACTTTTTCTTGTTTTATAGGTTAACAATTTCAAGCACTCTCCAAGACTGGAGGACTGTGTAGTGCTGTAGTACTGTCTCCAACCACCTATAGGATATCCATTTCAGGTAAGTATATCAATCATATTTCATCAGATCTTTTTTGCATTTCATTTTTTCAAGTCAGTGTAAATCATACAAAGTAGGTGACATGTACAGCAGATAATATATTTTTCATGTACATCAGTCACTGACTTACTTCAGCAGGCCATGGGGTTTAACATAGTTTTTTTCTGGGGCGTGACAAGACGTCTTGTAATGTAACTTAAGTTAAGACAGTGGGCCAGTGCATGTTGCATGTTCTAAACTTGTTACTTGGTCTCAAAACAAAACCATTAATGAAACTTGCTTCCAAATGATACCCCCCCCCAAAAAAAAATACTTACCTTTCCTGGCTTGACAGTTTTCCTATGCCAAAATTCCTCATCAAGCCAAAAAGTGGGCACGTCAAGTTTGACTGTATCTGTATTTTTTTTTTTATTTATTTTATTTAGTTTTTGTTGACCAGGTATGTGCACTAGACAAATCCTGCCTATTTTCAGGCACAACCCGGGGGAGGGGGATACAGATGAATGCCAACCGACCTTGAACCAGATTAAGCTGTTGGTGGTATTTTTAGTGAATGAGGGAAATTTGGCCTGGACACCGGGGAAATTCCCCTACTCTCTCTGGGCTATGTGGCTGTTTGAACAGTAGAGGGAGCCTGAGGTTGGTAGAATGGCCACTCGGGAGGAGCTGCTGATGCAGCAGGACGTCGCGAAATTAGGAGAGCGGGCCTCCTCTCCTAGTTTTCTTGGTCTAGAGGCCCGAAGTCATGAAACGCCCGGCAAAGTAGAGAGGAGAGAAGCGGAGGAAATTTTCTTTTCTTTTCGACGGAGGATCTTTGTGCAGCACAGCACTCGTCGGGAGACGCGGATGGTATTTCGGCAGTTGTTCTTCCTGCCAACGAAACAAATGGTGCAATGCGATTGGGATCTGGTCACTCATGCACTGAGTCGCAAGGTAAAGAGCATTTTTTGGAGTTATCCAATATAAAAAAAAGACTTAGAGACTAGCGAGGGGGGTAATGGCATGGCAGGAATTCTGAGAGAGGAGCAAGCGGCAAGCAAGTCAGCAGCTCCCTCTGATTCAGCTGCATATGCGCCCCTGAGTGTGGATCCTGAGCAGGCTGGCAGTCTTAGCACCGGGGAAGGTGTGTGCCTAAAGCCTGGGAAATTTTGGATTGGTCAGCGGTGGCCATGGATGAGAACAGTAGTGCTGAGCATTTTGCATCAGGGAAGGCACTACGTTGGGAGAATAAGGCTGTATTTAAATCCTCCACCATTATGAAAGATTCTGGGTTTGTGTTTAAAGCACTGGCATTAATTGAGAAGCATGGGACTGCTTCTAAAGACAATGTCATTTTTCAAACTGACCCAACAACACAGGAAGGAGTCACTACTTTTTCTTTCGGATCCAAACCCAAGATTGACTTTGTATCTGCCCAGGAGCAGTTTAAAACTTCAGTAACTATTCCTATTTCTACATCTGGCTCCTCAGAACTGCCAAATGTAGTAGAACCATGGTCTACTACCCAGGCCTTGCAGGGAGCAGGATGGGTGAAAGCCAAGCAAGGCACTTGGATTCCAGATCCCACTTGGGATTATTCAACAGGTCTTTCACAGACATCTCCAGAGTGGAAGCCTTCTGGCATAAATCCACCAAAACTGCCAGTGACTAAAGGGGTTGCTCCAGTCCCTGCTACTGAAACTGAGGTTACTAAGGGGGAAGGGCTTGTAAAAGATAATAGTTTTAAAAATAATGCTCAGTCTCAACTCCCTAAAGTTAATCAACTGCCCCTATTATCAGAATTGTTTTCTAACATTAAAAAAGAAGCTGCGCCCAGGCGAAATGCTGTTCGTATCCGCTATAAGGGAGGTTTAGCGGATAGGCCTGACCGTGTGTTTGTGGGGCGTAGATTGTTGAAAGCCTCTTTACAATTTTCCCCTAAAGATGTTTTTGCACTGATAAATATTTCTGGTGAAGACAATTATGATGTCAGTTTCAGAACTGCTCATGCTTTGGAGCTTTTCTGGGAGCGTTATGCATTAGTTAAATCTCCCCCCCATGGTGTCCCTTTCTGGTTATCCCCCTGACCAAGCCTTCTGTTAGATTTGTGACGGTGATGTTTTGGAATGAGGGGGTCCATGTCGATGACATTACATATTGGTTATCACAAAAATGTGAAGTTTTAAGTAAACCTGAGGCCTTGTTGGATTCTGAATCCTTTTGGACTGGGGTGGAAATATAAAGTTAAACTACTTGGTTGGGGAAAATGGGCTAGAACACATTCCTAATTCCTTTATGCTGGGTAAGGATAGAGGAGTATGCTTTTATGAGGGCAGCCGAGAGCCTGCATATAAATGTGAGCTCGGACACATTTGTCTAGTTCCTGTGATCAGGCCCGTTGTGATAATTACGGGGATATAGGACATATAGCCCTGTATTGCATCAATAGCACTAGGTGTGACTTGTGTGAGGAGGAGGGCCATGTATTTGGTGACTGTTCTTGGGCTGCCAGGAATAAGGCCCCAAGTGCAAGCCCGGATCTTTTAATTCAACAGGCACAGGAATTACTAGAAAGGAAGGTTGACCCTCCTCAGAATGTAGTTTCCTTTCTAATCCAATCCCTAAGCCAGTTTTAGATGGTACTCAGTACCTTGTCCTTCTCACCGATAGCTGGCCTGAAGCTAGTCCTCCACCCAAACAGGACAGTGAAGCCAAGAGTGACATAGTGAACCCACCTTTCACCCGCTTGTTATGGGGACTCATTTAGACCCTAAGGAAGTAGAATTTAAACCTGTAGCTAGGAGATGCTCATCTAGACAGAACAAAGCTGCTTCTTTAGCACGGTAAAAGAGGCAAGCATTAAGGAAAGTGGAACTCATATGCAACCTTGTTCCTTCTCGATGGGAGTTCTGACATGGAACAGAGTGAAGCTGATTCACAGTCTGTTGGCAGTAGTCAGGTCTCCTTTAAGATGGAATATGGGGATTATAAAGATAAAAAAAAGAAAAAGCGGAAAAAATAGTTTTCCGTTCTTTTCGCTGTGTGTCCCTTCAACCTTATAACCTATGGGTTCTCTTGTTATAGGGTCTTTAAACATTCATAGCCTATTAAATGTGGTTAAGAGAAGAGCAGTTTTTTCCTTTATTCACAGTTCCGGTTATGATATTTTCTTTTTCCAGGAGACCTGGATGTGTTCTAGAGAGCAATTGTTACTATTTAAAAGGGAGTGGATTTGGGGGCCTTCTTATTGGTCCTTTGGGCCAGATAGTGCGGATGGGGTGAGTATTCTTTTTGGTTCATATAAATTTTCGTTAATTAAACTGATTGATTTAATACCAGGGCGCTTGTTTTTGTTGGATGGTATTTGGCAATCTAGTGCTTTCAACTTTATTAATGTATATGCCCCCAAACTAAGAATGACTCGGGTAGAGCTTTTGCTAATACAGCCTTATTTAGTGTCATCATATATCATCATTTTAGGGGGGGACTTTAACTCTGACATTGTTAGAGACCAAGCAGTGGGTAGTAAAAGAAAGAAGATATATTGTGATTCTCACAGGTTATCAGCAGTGGTAGATACTGCCCAGTTGATTAATTGTAGTAGTTACAATAAAGGCAGTAGGTTCACTTATAGTAGGAAAAATTACAAAACTACAATAGATCATCTTTTTCATTCCCAGAATCTGAACAAAGGCTATTTTCAGATTATCCCTAGTGAATTCTCGGATCATTCCTTATTGCAATTTACTATTTCAGATTTTCCCCCAAACAATAGGAAAAGAAATAGATGGAGACTAAATGTGTCCCTATTAGAATCCTCTATTGTTAAATCTGGGATAGAGGCCTTATTAGCAGCTAGAATTTCTGTACTGTGTCTTTATGACAAGATTGGAGATTGGTGGATGGATACTAAAGGAGACATACGGAGCTGGTTTTGTGCACATGGTAGATCCTTAGGGAATAAAAAGTTTTTGAAATATTTGTCACTCAGAGGTCAACTGCAGCATTTATATTCACTGTCTTATTTAAGTAATGAAGATTTTTCTAATCAGATTGCCATAATTAAAAAGGAACTGGTAGAATACCAATATGATAGAGCATCCACAATTTCTGCAATGCTTTCTGGGTACTAAGAGAGGGCGTGGGGACCCTTAGAGGCCTGTAAGAAAATGTATTCTAATAGTACGATAGAATATTTACAAGATGTTAATGGTAATAAATTTGATACTGTACAAGATATGGAATCCCTGATTAAAGGGCACTATCAGTCTCTATTGCCCGTAGACCCCCCCTCAGATGACAATATTCAGGATTATATGCAAAACATTGAGATTTCTGGTTTTCCAAAAGAGGCATTGGCGTTGCTTAAAAACATTTCTTTGGCAGAAGTCCAAGAAGCTATTAAAAGCCTTAAGATAGGAACCTCTCCTGGATTGGACGGGTTGCCAAATCAATTTTACAAATGCTTCATTTTAAAAATATCAGTGATATTATATACTATTTATTTAGCTTTTTTTCAGGAACTTGAGTTTCCTTCCACCTTTTCAGAAGGTTTATTAGTTTATTTATTTAAAACCGGGAATAAAGCTAATATTGCCAATTGGAGACCAATAATTCTCTTGAATACTGATTACAAGATTCTGGCACAAATCCTTAATATCAGGCTTAAGAATTATGCTTCTTGATTCTGTCAAATCACCAATTCTGTGGTATTCCTGGGAGGAATACAGGACGCTTTTAATATTAACTAGAGATTTTATTAAATTGGTATCTTTACAAAAGCATATGGAATGCGTTGGCTTGACCAAGAAAAAGCTTTCGACCGTATTGACCGGAAGTTTCTTTATGGCCTTGGCCAAGTATGCATGCTCCTATAAAATTTATTAGCTATATTGAGATGCTTTATTCACATGTCTATGTTAAAGTTTTTCTTAGAGGACAAAATACAGAAGGGTTTGAGATTTTAACTGGAGTACGACAGGGCTGTCCACTCAGCCCTTTGCTGTATCTTTTCTCCATTGAGCCCCTGTTACAACAATTAGGCAAATTGAATAAGGGACATTTGTTATTTCAGAATGATTTGGCTAGATTGTTGGTCTTAGCCTATGCAGATGATATTTGTGGGTTTTTTTTGGATCAAAATCAGATCCCTTGCTTTTTACAAACAGTTGGGCAATATGTAGGCATTTCAAATGCTAAGCTTAACCTTGCTAAATGTAAAGGGTTATTGGTTGGTGATTGGGGGATTTCTTCATGTCAAATATCCAAGGTCCTTTTTTCAAATGCTCCAATAAATATTTTAGGTATTATTTTTGGAGTGCCAAATGTGGCTCTGGTTAACTGGGAAAAAGCTATAGAGCGTACCTTGTTTAAAGTCAAAAGATGGCAGGCATGGAAATTATCAAAACTTAAAAGGATACAGATTTTAAAATGCTTCATAGTTCCACAATTACAGTATGTGGCTTGTATTTTTCCTCTTCCCTTAGTATTAGAAACCAAAATTTATGGAATGTTCTTTCGGATGTTATGGGGCAATGGGCTTAATCCGTTAAAAAGATGTTATACTTATTTAAGTAAAGGAAATGGGGTTTAGGAATGATTGAACCTATTGTTTTCTTTTATTCTTTATTTTTTTATCATACAGTTTTGTATGGAATTTCCAGTAAACTAAATAGCCTTATGGGGATGTTGCACTTGGTCCTTGGAAATTATTTTGCAGCCTGAGGGGATGTGGTGCCTAAACTTCATTCGAGATTGTCGGTACCTGAATATTTTCGCCCGGCCGCTCAGAAACTTTTTAAATGGAAAATCACTCGTGGTGAAATTCTTCATGCCAGTAGGAAAAGTTTTGTTCTACACTGATGGCCCGGCTGTACCCTCGGAACCTTGTTTTAAGAATTGCCCTCTTCATTGAATGGTCAGGTTTTGAAACAATTGAACAATACACGAATGCCAACTACAATATGTGGAGATATCATGGCTGACTGTTTCGCAGATTGAATGTTCGGAATGCAAAACATAAAAACTTGGAACAACGGAATTGTCCTTATTTAGCCTGTGTAAATGTGGAAGAAACTATGACTCATTTTCTGTTGACCTGTTCATATTCAAAATCACTTTGGATTTTCTTGCAGGACAATGGCATATGAGTTGGTTGGGGGAAATGGATTATAATACCTTAGTATTAGGGGTTCTTCATAGAGGTGCTTCTACTCTTCACTTGGAAACTTATTTCATTTTGTTAAGTTGTTTAAGATTTTACCTGTGGCAAGCATGATGTCAATGGGTAATTTATCAAAAAATGATGTCATATCAAGTTTTTAGTTATCTAGTTATGCGAATGATGAAGACGGTATATCATTCTGATTTATTGCACTACTCAGGGGCTAAGGTTCACAGATGGTGGAAGGGTTCCAGATTTTATTAAATACAAATAGATGTTGTTTGATATTAGATTCAGTTTATGGTTGAGTACTAATGTGTAAATTCTCTTGTGATTATTTACAGGAAATGATCAGTGATGGAATGCTGTAATTTGTTTTCTTAGTTGTGAAGTTTCTTATGTGCATTTCAATAAAAACTCTCCTACTCTTTTCAATAAGTGCCATGGGATCTTTAACATCCACCTGAACTACCACCAATCTAGGCAGATGGGAACTCGGTTTAACGTCTCATCCAAAAGAAGGCACCTCAGAAGTGCAGCACCCCTTTCATGCTGCAGTACAGTGTCAGTACTGGGATATTAACCCACATGCCAGATGTGGGAACTGAACCCACAGCCCTCTGATCTCCCAGCCTCAGAGGCGAGTGTGCTACCTACTGAGCCACTGACACTGCTGTAAGATGACCTGTTTTTAAAAAAACAGCACTGATTTTATATACATACATATATATATATATAGAGAGAGAGAGAGAGAGATTTAGATATACTGTAGCTATACATACATTTATAGCTATATATATATATATATATGTATGTATAGTAAATGTCTGGTTCTATGGAAAAACCTGAGCGTGCAAGGTACAGTAACTTACCAATGGTAGTATGAGTGTACACACACATAGGGCATCCTGTTACTGGCAATGCAGCAGACATTCGGTCCCCCAAAGCACCATCACATCATGGTTCACACAGTGGTCATCTGTGACTGTCATTATTTGGCAAGACACTGTGCATCAGCCCAGTCAGCATAACGTAGCGAAAGAAGATAGAAGTACAAGAGCAGCAGCAGGTGCCATAGTTGTAGTAGGAGTGGGTGCACACATACATCAGTGCATCAGGAAATAATTGAGACTTTTCATCACATTGTATCATGTAATTTCTCTTCATCTGGACTCTGGCATATTCAGGACATCTTAACAGCAGCCAAAAAATTGTAAGAACACTGGCCAAAAACAGTTTAAAAGAAAATAACCTAAAAAAATTGTGTCCTTCCCTTCCTTATAAGTTATATTCGTATCTCTGTTTACCAACAGGAAACATTTTTTGGGGTTCAGTAATGTTTTCTTCCTGTCGTGGGGTGTTTTTGGAAAAGCAGCAGTGAGCAGTGCATAATCTGCTAAACAGCATGTGCGCACTGTCAGATGCCCACTGCCCAGCCCCCTGAAAACATATATGATAGGCGATAGCTGACTTGGCACACAGTTTTTTTTTTAACTTATTCTTTTATTTTCCTACTACTGCCCCAGATCACGCTCTCAGAACTCCCCTCACCCAGCCCAGTCAGCAGTGCCAAGGTGTCTGCTTCTAGAGTGCTACACTTCCCATTCTTACCTTCAGGGCCTCAGATTACCCTCCGGGCAGGGCAGCGGATATACCCCCAAATCTCCCCCTGATCATTGGTGGAATTACGCACAGAGGAGTCTGCCTCCGGTTCCTGTCTTGGGCTCAGTGCTGAAATTCATTGTCTAGATCCTGGGCAGGGATTTTCCCTTGTTCTGTGCCCTCCCCTGCCAACATTGGCACTCGAGGAGGGCCAATGAGATGGAGGCATGCCTCCACTTGGGACCCTTGGATGACATCCACCCCTCCCATTCAGTTGCTTCCTCATCCGCACTGCCAATACCTAGGTTCACCCAGGAGATGGCAGTAATGTGACGGGGCTAGCTTACAACCCTCCCCAGAGAGAAAGAGAGAGAGAGAGAGAGAGCAGCCATCAGGTGCTCAATCCCTCTCTTCCCCAGTGGCCCCCCAATGACCCGAGTCCGTCACCGAATCCGGGTCACCGGTGTGGTGCAAGGACTTCATCCACTGTTGATGGTATAAATAATAGATACTGTATATATTATTTGTACCATCATCAACAGTGGACCAACTCATCTATCATATATGTTTTCAGAGGGCTGGGCAGTGTGCACCTGACAGTGCGTACATGCTGTTTAGTGGATTATTGCACTGTTTACTGCTGCTTTTTCACAAACACCCCACAACAGGAAGAAAACACTACTGAGCTAAAAAACATATTTCCTGTTGGTAAACCGAGACTATTAAGTAGAAATATAAAGAAGGGAAGGATACCAATTTTTTAGGTTATTTTCTTTTAACTGTTTTTGGGTGGTGTTCTTTCAATTTTGGGGGCAAGGTTATGAGAAAGAAAGATGGAACACAAACTTAAAATTATACACCAAACAGTGCACAATGGGGGGTACTGACAACAACAAAAATGGAAAGTGACCTGTATCAGATGACCTAAAGTTAGGCAAGAAATGCAAGAAGGCAGTAATGAGGGCTGGGGTATACTGGGATGCACTGGAGAGGCATAACCTTAAAATCAAGTACAAAACTGGAAGTTCTTATCCCTCTGTACAGATATTTGGTGAGACCTCATCTGGAGTACAGTGTGCAGTTATAGAGAGCATATCTCTTCAAGGACATAGACAGGATGGAGGCTGTACAGGAGGGCAACTAAAATGTTGCAGGGTATGAACCAGATGCCAGACAATGAGACACAAATGGACATTACATATAACCACAAGGAAAGGGGAGCATGATAGAAACTATCAAGCACTACTAGGGAATCAACAACATATGAGAAAGTAGCATCATCCAGAAAAAGAGATGTGCACGAAGAAAGGGGAACAATTTGAAAATAGTGAGGGGGCAGATCTGGTGCGGCATCAGGAACTATTTTTTCATAGAGAGGGTGGTGGGTGCAAGGACAAACAAAAACTAATGATCAACATTATGCTGGGTCAGCAGCAGTTGAAGCATCCCTATAATTTGTAGCTGGCACCCCTCCATTCACTCCTGCTGCTCAACGTTGTCAAGACAGTAGTTAATAGTCTCCAACTCACTCCCCATCAGGCCCAAATTAGCCTGTGTGGCAGGTAGTTGGGCAAGGTTGCCACTGTCACCTACTGCAGGTTGTGGTGGTGGGGCAGCCACTTGATCCATGGCCCTCCCCCACTTCATGTCACCATGTGCAAGCGGACACCATGCTGCCACCTTTTGCCCAGCAGGGCCAGCAGGTGCATTCCTGCCCTGTTCAGCAACCTTGCCTGCCACTGTACATGGTGGTGGTTGTACAGGTAGATGCACTGACCACCTGTGCCCAGGTAAGTTTCTTTGAGGCCATGGCACACCACCACCACACCACACAGATTGCATTTCACTACACTGCTGTCCCCAGGCAGTGTAGTGAAGAACTCCCACACTAATGAGGTGTGGGGAAAAACCAGGCACAGGTGGGGGGCCCCCAAGTGTTGTTGGCACTGGCAGCTGCTGCTGCACAATTGGGGCCCGGGGTGCAGAAACCTGTTGCTGCTGCTGCTGTGACTGCTGCTGCTGCTCCTCCTCCCTGACTTCCTGCTGCTGAGCCACTGGTGCAGGGGCCATAGAAGGTGGTGGCACTGGGGAGGGGGTGCTGGTAGGTGCCACTGGAGGTGGTGCTTCCGTGACACCAAGTCCACTACCTCCTGCTTCAGGGGGGACCACTAGTCCAGATAGTGCTCCGCTTCAAACACAGCCTGCCACCATGTGTGCATACACCTACGCAATCTCCTCCGCTCCATCTATGAAAACCACCTCTTCCCCCTCCATTCTTTTCAGTTTCTCTCTCAGTCACACACACACACACACACACACAGATACACAAAAATAAATTAACAGTTAACAAATACTACACTGAAATACTACACAAACACAAATCCAGAAAACAAATAGGCTTTTAAACTACAAAAAAATCAGCTAATTATCACAAAAATTCAAACATTTATAGTATTTTTTTATATAGTCTCCTCTCTCTCAATTCAAACAGCTCTTTCTCCTACAAGGCGAAAGTGAAACTCACTTTCTTGCATGATTCACTTCCTGCATGAGATTAGAGGGAGGGTGATTAAGGGGTAATGTGAGGAAGTTCTTTTTCACAGAAAGGGTGGTGGATGCATGGAACGGCCTACCTCAGGAAGTGGTGGATATGAATACAGTGCAGGGCTTCAAACAGACATAGGATAGGCAGAAGGGAGCACTACAGATGAATATGAATAGATAGGCCATTGACAGAGCAAAGGCCGATGGCACATTCATAAAGTAGAAAAAGAAATGGGCAGACTGGATGGGCCTTGCGGTCCTTATCTGCTGTCAACTTCTATGTTTCAACATTTGCCTGAAGCATGTGACCTGCAGAGTCTGAGACTGTGTGAACCATGTGATCTGTGGGCTGTTTTCACTCCGTCTTTAAAGCGAAGTAAAGTGGCGTGAGCAACGCAAAGTCATTATTATAAGGCGGGTGGATTTAAACTTTTCTGCATCTCTATGTATTCATTTGTAATTAGCAGTTCAACAATGCTTGGTTCCATTACAGAGGGAACCAAGCCAATGTTACTGTTTAAAATCTTTATTTGACACGTTACCTCAGACCCTTTTTAAATTCAGTTGGGCTCTGAAGTAATTAAAAAAATAAAACATTAGCAGTTCTGTTTTTGAAGGGAACCTAACATAATTTAATATTCTATAGCCATTTTTACATACTTTTGGCTTATTTTAATTCATTTTGATAAATTTTAGGAAATTGATTTTTTTTTCACTTAATCTTTTTATTGACGTTTATAACAAGAAAGAAAATAATCCAGACATAAGATTGCATCTCCACATGAAACTGCATTAATCACATTAAATACAGTAATAAATGAACAGGTTTATAAATTGGGTGCATAGTCTAAAGAGTCCTGGAACATTTAGCAATATCTGCATAAGCGCCGTAGTTAGTAAATAATGTGCTACTAGTAATGATTCAGTATATTGTTATAATAGAGGAGAATATAATAAGGAAGTTTGTATTAAAAGGAAAGTAAGAACATCAAGAATAAGTAAAAAGGTAATAGAAAGGGAAAAGAGAAAGAGGAAGAGAAAACCGAGAGACATCAGAGAGGGTAAGCAAATATAATTGATGTATATAAAGAATTAGTGTTAAAAAAATGTCCTTATAGCATTTTATTGAGGTCTAAGAACTACCATAAGTGTTGATAAATCTGTGATGATCGTGCCAACAACTATTATAGATAAAAAGTAGGTCAGAAATGACATAAGATAATCGGTCCAGTGAAGCATAGTGAGAGAGTTTTTAGAAAATGTCTGAAAGAGTTGGGATGATAGCGGATTTCCATTTCATAAGGATAAGATGCTTAACCGAAAGGAAAAGTATATTCAGCCATCTAAAATGGGCATGAGATAGAGTAACATAGTTAGAGGGGGAAATACCTAACAAAACAAGTTTAGGATCGAAAGGAATTTGTTGTCGAATAACTTGTGAGGCAAATTGAAGGACTTTATGCCAGAGCTTATTAATAGGCCTACACGACCATAAAATATGAAATAAATTGCCATTAGGGGAGCTGCAGCATCAACAGTTGTTGTTGTTTAACAAACCCATGTAATGTAGAACTGAGGGAGTCCTATAACATAAATATAGTATTTTGGTTTGAATTAAGGAACTGCGGGAATCTCTGAATGTGTAGTGAGACATGCGCCAACATTTACACCGTTGTACATCAGTAGTATTGTAATTGAGGAGAAGGCTCCACGTGATTTTAGCTATTATGGACTGATCTAGTAAATTACCTATAATAACTTTGTAAATAGTACTGCCCCATTTTGCAGAGAGTTTTGTCCACTGTGAGATATATTGGTCATGTAGATTATGTTTGTACACATGACTAGGAATCGAATTATAAGCACTCCTAAATTGTAGATATTTCCAGAGGGCCTGTTTGGGAGGTCCCATAATTGCTGCAATTCTGAGAAAGATTTTAAGTTTAAGGAGTTGTGATCAAGAACATCTCCAACAAAAAATATTCCTTTGTTTTTCCAGGTACAGCAAAAGATGGGATGATTTTGTAAGGATAATAAAGGGTTACCCCAAAGTGGCGTGTATAAGAAAGGGAATGGGTTGGATTTTAAGAATTTATGAAGCAGTTTCCAATAGTAAACCGAGGATGAAATAGTGGGATGAGATCTAATTCTGGGAGAGAGAGGATTACAGATGAAGAACGTGGGTACTCCACCTGGACATAATGAGGATTCCATTGTAACCCATAGTGGTGTTTGAGGTGAGGGGTTTGGCAAACCATTTAATGGTTTGTGCTGCTTGAAAGGCCCAAAAATAAGCTTTGAACCATGGTAGTCCAAAACCTTCAGTTTTCCAATCCGATCGCAATTTAGTATGACTGAATCTTGGTATTTTACCATCCCATAAAAAATCACCAATTACTTTACCAAGTTTGCTTAGGAAACTAGTAGGCAGTCTCAAAGGGATGTTTGAGAATAAATACAGTATTTTGGGGGAAATAGTCATTTTATTAGCAGCTACCGTCACTTTAAATGAGAGATTAAGAAGCTTCCATCTATCTAGGGTGGTCTTGATGTTAGTTACAAGAGGGTTGAGATTTAAGTTCCACATTTTTTCCAAATCACAGGAGATCTTAATACTGAGATATTTAATTCCTAGTGGCTCCCAACGAAATCAGAGAGGAGAGTTCATGGGAATTTTACAGTGATCATTGAGGGGTAAAGTTTCAGACTTCCCAAAATTCAAAGCCAGGCCTGAAATCTCAGTGAATTTTTGGAGTAATCTAACTAAGGGAGGTCCAGCTTCTTTTAGGTTTTCAAGTAAGATCAGAAGATCGTCTGCATAGGAGATAGGTTTGTATCTAGAGTTACCAATAGGAATTCCTTTTATATCCATAGCCTGCCGTAAGCTAGCTGCTAATGGTTCTATGGCCAAAATGAACAGAGAGGGTGATAACGGGCATCCTTGTCTTGTCCCCCTTTCAAGTTGGAAAAATGGTGAAAGAGTTGAGTTAGTAAGAATTCTAGTCATGGGTGAAGCATACAATAACTTAATCCAGGAGCAGAATTTTGGAAAAAAAAAACAAAATGAGAAAGAACTTGGTATAAATAAGTCCAATTTAAAGAATCAAATGCTTTTTTGAAGTCTATAGCTATGGCAGCTGCAGGGGAGTTAAGTGTATTAGCTTTGTATATTAAATTAAATAAGGATCGTAGGTGACCTGACCCTGACCTATTTTTAATAAAACCAGTCTGTGGAGGATGGATTAGTTTAGTAAGAAGCAGTTTTAAATGGGCTGATAGGAGTTTAGCAAATATTTTTCCATCTGTGTTAAGGAGTGAGATCAGCCTATAACTAGCCAGTAGGGAAGGGTCCTTGTCCTTTTTTGGGAATTAATGATTGCCTCAGTGCAGGACATTGGTAAATAACCCTTATTCAAGACCTCTTGAAATACATTAAAGAGAAGGGGGCATAAAGTGTCAGAAAGTAATTTATAAAAAAACTACTGGAAAGCCATCTCAACCAGGAGATTTACCAGATCTTAAAGAAGCTAGCACAGTCTTGATTTCTTGAAGAGTAAAGGGTTCATCTAGGATGCTCTTTTCGAAAGTGGAGAGATGTGGTGGTCCTAAACAATTTAGAAAATGTTGAGTATGTGATATAGGAGAGGGGGGTTTGGATTGGAGTATAGTTTTTGACAGTAAACTTTCATGATGAGATTAATGGAAGAGTTATCAGTATAAGTTTTACCAGTTGTATCTGTAAGGCATGAGGTATGTCTTTCTGCTTGTTGCAATCTGAGTTGATAAGAGAGGAATTTCCCATTTTTATCTCCATGATCCCAATATTTATGTTTAAGTCTAAACATGGCTAGTTCAGTTATACAGGAGATAAGCTCATTTATTTTGGCCCTCAATTGTATAATTTCAAAATGGAGGGAAGAGTCAGGGTTAGAATTGATTGAGTTAAAATATAAGTTTTCTTTTGTTTTAAGTAATTTCTCTAGGTTAGCTAGCTGTTGTTCTCTAGACCTTTTCCAGCGATTTGCATAACTGATTATTTTCCCTCTGATTGTGGCTTTTAAAGCATCCCATACACTACTCATAGAGGTGTCAGCAGAGTTATTATAAAAAAGCAATTCTTGAATTTGAGATTTAACCCAGGGTAAGAAATTAGGGTCTTTAAGGAGAAGAGGGTCAAGGCACCAGTAAGGAGATTTAGAAGAGGGTGGTCCCCACAACAGTTGTAACTTAATGGGAGAGTGACCAGAGATAATAATAGGGAAAATGGAAGATTCAATAGTTTTTTCTATAATAAGTGCAGAGGCAAACCAATAATCAATATGGCTATATGTTTTATGTAAGGCAGAGTAAAATGTAAAGTCCCTTTCGCAGGGGTGAAGTAGTCGCCAAATATCTACTAATCCAAAATCTTTCATTAATAGTGAAAGAATGTTAATACTTCTAGGATGGGCATCAGTAGAAATATTACTATGATCTATGCTAGCATCAATAGCTGAGTTGAAATCACCCCTGAGAATTATGGGAGAAATGTTAACATTATTTAAAAGTATTTGCTGGGCTAGGTTATGGAAAATTTCAGGAGAGTCAGAGTTAGGTGCATATACGTTAATAAGCATAAGAGGACCAGAAGGGGTATTGAAGGTGACTATAATCCATCTACCCTCAGTATCAGTAACAGATTTTATAACAGACCAGGTGAGTTTTTTATGAAGTAGTATGGCTACCCCTCTTTTTTTTGAGGAAGAAGATGATTCATAAATTTGACCAACCCAATCTTTTCCGAGTCTGATAATATCCTCTGCTAATAATTTTGTTTCTTGTAGGGAGGCAATGTGAGCTTTTTTCCTTTTTAAAGATATAGAAGAATTTGCTTCTTTTTACAAGGGGAGTTAAGTCACTTCACATTCCAGGTATATAAAAGGAGATCCATCACTGAATCAGAATAAGAGACATGTGATATTTACTGGAATAGTGAGGGGGCATAAGAGTAAAGCAGAGGATATAACAGAGCCAAAAATTAAAAAAAGGAAAATTGTGTATGTAAAAGTTGGAGGAATCATTCCAGTACTGGTAGTAAAACATACAGGGAAAGTAGGACACAGAGATCTCTCTATAGGAGCACAGAGTAGAAGAACATAAGAAATACATTAATGATTATAGCTATATCTAACAACAGAGAAAAATACTTGTGTATGTGGGGAGCAAAAGAGTCAAACAATTGTTAAAACTCTCTCACCATACCACTAGGGGTACACAATGGAAGACTATAAAGACGTATAAACAAAAATGATCAGTCTTACAGTCTAAACCTTATAAGTAATATTACAAACAATTTTAGAAGTAGAACTTGAACCACAGAGTAATGCAGTCATATAAATCGTATGGAATCAAACTAATACAACCTCGTATATTTAAAATTACATACACGGATAAAGAGAAAATGCTTGGAAAAAATAAATCTGACCAGATCTTATATTATAACTGATAGATTAATTGTATTTTACTTGCCTATCTTTTTCAGTTCTTAAATCTGTGTTATATATGTTGAAGAGCCAGAATGCCTTCCATTAAATAGAGGATATATCTATGGAAGCAGGTATTGTCCAGAGAAAAGATGATTATATATATATATATAGAGAGAGAGAGAGAGAGAGAAAGGGGAGAAATAATAACCACTGCAGTACCAAAACATTAATGTGATAATGGTATTGTAGCTGATTCAGAAATAAGATGCACCAGATATCATTATAGGTAGAGTGCATTTTATTAGATTAGCTATGGCATCACAGGAGATAGTCCTAAAAATGAATGCCAAAAATAGGTATGGGAAAAATGCCAGCTTCAACATAGACTGGGACAGTAGAAAGTTTGTCTAGAGGAATAAACTTCCCATACTCGAAAATTACCTTTATGATTTATACTGGGGTGACTGAGTCTACATAGTAGGCTCAGTGAGCCACCATTATATAGTGTAAAGCAATGATAGGCAACTCTAGGCTTCAAGTAATAGGGAGGGGTATATTAAATGAAACTTTATTGTCAGTTGTACCAGTGTGTCAAAAATAGCTGGCAGCCCATATGTAATTGTAAAATAAAGTTTATATAACAAGTGTTGCATAAATAATAAGAAAGAAGCAGCTGATTTCCATTAGTACTTAGGTAGACAATAAACTAGTATTGACTTAATATGGAAGGGAGCAATTTCTAAATACGAAAACTGCAGAAGTAGTTATAGAGGAGTCGATATAAGTTCAAACTGCAGTATAATAATAATGTTTCTGGTGGATCTTAAAAATTTTTACCCAGAGTAATGAAAAAAAAAATTATGTTGTGGTAAATACTGACATTATATGTTATGGTGTGCAAATATGCCCAAAGTAACTGTAATTGGACCTGAAATTCCACAGGAATATCAAAATAAAAGACTTAAGTAGTTATTATAAAGTAATGCTATAGTAAGTACCAATCGCGATGTGCAGTCTTCATTAAAAACAACCTGCTGGAAGTGATTTACAGCAAACAGGATTGCTGAACATCGCGATGGGAAGGCAATAAACTGTTTGATTCAACCTAACACAGGGACCTGGACTAAACTGAATGCCAGGAAGATAACAAATAGATGCATAAACTACCAACAGAACTCAAGACATTGCTCTTGCTTTTTGACTTAGCTTTGAGTCTCTTCTTGGGAGGTTCAAGTGATTTTAAAGGAGAACTCGCCACCGCTTCTGCCCAGGAAATATCTGCAGTTGTATTATTTTGTAGTGCAGCACATGAAGTTTCAGCTTTGCCTTCGTCATCCTGTGTCTGCAGGTCTTCATGAGAAGAATGTAGGTCATCTGCTAGAAAGGCAAACTTGTTGCTAACAGGGATGGCAGGAATCATATAGGACTGGGATTTCTCCTTTGAAGTGGTTTTAGGGTGATCTTCAGAGGTACAGCAGGAGTGAATTGCACTTTTGGAGCCAGATGCGAGTTTCTCACTAATTCTGATGGATTGCCTGATGTGTGGAACTGTAGAATGATTTGTGCTGGGGATCGAGAGCTCTGGTGTAGTTCCTCCACTAACCCGTTCTACATTATCAACAATCCACGTGGGCTCCCTCTCAGCATTCAAGCGATTGCTCTCATCATAGGTCTAGGATAGGTAGGTAGGTAGGATCTATGTATGGGGTATTGAGAAAAGCTGCCAGGCCCTCGGGGGTGGAAAAATCTTTAAATGATTACCCCAGAAATAGGCGCATGATAGAGGAGTAGCGCAAAGCAAAATTAATGTTCCTCTTGTGAAGAATTGGCTTTAGAGAATGATATGCTTTTCTTGTTTGTGATAGGTCTTTGGAGTAGTCTCTGTTGATGTGGATCCTGAAGTCCTGCCAGGTTAGAGTTCCAATCTCTCTTGTTCACTTTAAAATTAGCTCAGTGTGAGCATAATTCAAAATTTTGCCATGATGGGTCTAGGCCTTTGTTCTTGTGTAGGCTTGGGACCCAAAGAGCGATGAGAGCGCTCGATGATCAGTTGTTGTTCGGGGGGTAGTTGTAGCATGGCAGGGAGGACATGTAAGAGTAACTCTGTTGTGTCTCCTAACTCTGAGCCCTCAGGAAAGCCAAAGAAATGCAGATCATTTCTTCGATTGCGGTTCTCGATGTCGTCGAGTTTTAATTGAAGATTTTAATAGTTCTGTCTTGATGTCTAATGGTAGCTTGCATATCTTGAATATCTGTAGTGCTGGTTGAAGTTTGAGTTTCAGTATGGGAGATGCGCTGGTTAAATGATTCTAAGGAAGCTGCATTATGTTGGGTGGCAATTTTTAAGTCATTAATATCTGATACTATTTGAGTAAACATAGCTTCCACTCTGGCAAGAGAGCTGAGATCCACCATGATGTATGAAGTGTAGGCCAGGTATAAGCAGCAGAAGAAAATATTGTCAAGACTTTGAATAAGCAGGTAAATAAACTTACTGCCAATATGCAAGGAGGTTGATGTATCCAGTACTCCACAGATGGCATTGAAAAACAGTCTGGAAAAGGATGGATGAGGTTTGATTGTTTGATTCCCTGGAGAGAGATCAATCTATGCTGCCATTCCCTGCTTGGCCAAGCCACCGGAAATGGATATTTTAACCCCAGGAATCCCTCACTTAATGTTTAACAACTTCAGTAGGTCCACTGATTTGAGTGCCCCGGAGGTTTAGAATTGTATTCAAATGATGGAATATTTACTTGGTATTAGAATTCAAATCCTGCTGTCTGTTCACAGCTCCCTCTCCAGCAACTAACATCAGATTTGTGTCTCTGCTTCAAGAGAGTAGTTGCCCCAAAGAAAACTTCACTCTTTTGGCCTTACAGAATGGTTTTGTTTTTCTGTACTTATAATTTAATTACTTTGTGATATACATTGCATTAGTTAGGTTGCTTTTCATTATTTTGTTGTATTTTAGCTGCTCTCTCTGGTTCTTGCTTTGGTTCCAGGAACCAATGAAACCACTCTAACACAGTTTCCGCTTACAGGGAACCACATTTAAAAACATAAGAAGCTTGTATAAAATACTAAATTTGTCACATTATCATGTTAATTTAGCAGTTATCCATATTAACTGCTTTGGTTGCTATTTTGAAAGAACATAACTGCTTTCTGTTTAAATTACCAGTTTAATCAAAACAAGAATTTCTGACATGATTAGATCATGGTTCATAAATTTAGGAACTGAACTGATAATCTTTTATTTTTTAAGAACCAATTTAACTTTTGGGAGTTTCAGAGTTTTGGCATGACTGATGCTCCACAAAAAATATGCACAGGACCAACAGATTTAAAAAAAAATTCTCAGACTGTTTTAAGCTACTTACAAAGGCAGACTGCCATGATCTCTGTCTAAAGTGCCTGGATCCAGACCATGATTTTATTAATTATGATTAGTGTATGTAATTTTGCCCTAAAACTCAAAAGAGAAGGGCTAAAAAAAGAGAAAATCTTATGGCTTCTCAGTCTGCCTCTGTGTCACCTAAGCACATGTAAGCCCTCCATTCTGGGCTTATCTTATTTTGTGGGTTCCCATTTTTCCTTGTCCTCACGGCCTCTTGGCCTGAGTTCTGGTCAGCCCCAAACTCTCCATACAGCCCTCCATGTCTTTTCCATTGTAAATGGGTCCGGCAGAATAAAGACGCAGAACCACCACGCTGCTTCTGCCCGAATGTGCAAGTAGTGATCCGCTCATGCGCCATTGCGCATTTCAGTTTTCTTGCTGTTATTGCAGCACAATAAAGGCTCCCTCTATACTCCTGGACCTCCAGATTGGTTAATTGGGGTCCAGAGACACAGGGAAGGCACTGGAGGAGCACTGGAATTATTTATTTTAAGAGCTCCAGTAATAAGCACTTGAGGACCCCCCTTTTAAATATTAACGAGGGCCTTTAAATATTAATGAATCTGTCTGCTGCCTAGGGGTCAGTGTTTTGGCAGCAGTAACAGGAGGGAGGATGATTTAAACCTCGAAACTCTGCATCTGGCGTAAAAGGCAGAGGAGCTACAAATGGCAATGACAATAAACAAGTGCCAGTAAGTGGCCAGAGACAAAAAAAACATGACTGTCACCATTGATAACAAATGTCCTTGGATTCATAATGAAAATCAAACAAGTGTCAGCAAGTTTCAAAAGACCCACATTAAAAAAATGGCTGTCACACTATCGGACAACAAAGTAATCAGCAACTGATGGCATAACACATAACTGTGAGACAGCTGAAATCACATATTCAGCCACAGTAGCCAGGAAAAACAGTATGATAAATAAGCAGAAAAATATAAAGATCCATAACATGGCATGTGTTGTGATCCTGTTACAGTGCATACCCAGTAACTACTGACATCAGAAGTGACAGTTCGTAACGTTATGTCAGAAATCTAGCCCCAAATTGCAGTATTAGCTAAAATAAACTGTCACACAAATGAATCTGCTTGGCAAAATAAATTAAGGTACCAACACAGGCAACAGTTTAACATAGGACAGGGCTCTGTGTCATGGTAGACTGCTTTGTTTTTCCCAATAATCTAGCTGAAATCCTGCAGCTGCCGTGATGTGTAAAATAAATCTGGAAAGACACTGTAAAACAAAAAGTCAAAGTTCAAATACCCATCTGGTTGTACCTAACTTACATAGCAGACCAGGTTCCCATGCATGGGTCCCACTGTCGGGGCGGATGGGGGGACAAATGTAAATGTAACCACCCAGCCCCTGGGGTTACTAGAATCCTTACAGAGTTAGTGTTAAGCAGGTAGCAGGCAGCTGGTAGGACGCTCATTAAGGGCTTCTTACACAATGACATCATTGCTTACTCAGCTAGCCTGAGAGAAGAATGAGTATGTCATTTGGAACTCTCACAGCAGCATAACCCTTTTGCTGGCACAGCTGCTCTAGGAAGCCTTTGAATGTTCAGATAGTGTTGGTAGTGAGCAGAGTCTGTGTGAAGGTGAGAGTGGCAGGAGGTCTGCCAGTGGGCTCTGAGTTGAGAGCCCAGGACTTCTCACCCTAGAGTAGATTACAACTTCCAGCTTCCAGTGATGTGATGGAGACCTTTCTACAGCAGGATTTCCTGATTTCTGCTCCAAGTGAAGTGGAAGGAATTGCTTTACCTCAGTAGGTTTGGGGCAATACCCTGAAGATCCTTGTTTGTTTTCAGCTGCCTTTGGAAAGGACTTGTGAGAGACTGTTTCTGACATGCTACCCAGGAAAAGCTGTCCTTTAGTTGCTTCTTGCGCAGTGGAAGGAGTAACTGGTCCGTAAGTGCTGTTTTTAGGAGACAAGTTCTCTACAATTTAGGGGATTCATTTCTGGGGCATGTGTGCCCTTAGAGAAGGCTAGATCACACCCTTCAATGCCCCTAGTTCACCCAAGTGAGTGAAAGAAATGTCTAGTTCACCCAACTGTGTGAAAAGGATTTTAGTGCTTCACCCCAGTGTGTGGATAAAGTGCTTCTTGTTCACCCTAGTGTATGAATAAAGTGTTTCTTGTTCACCCCAGTGTGCGAAGAAGTGTTTAATGTTCACCCAGTTGCATGGAAGAAATGTCTAGTTCACACCAGTGTGTGAAAAGGAATTAGTGCATCACCCCAGTGTGTGAAGAAAGTGCTTTATGTTAACCCCAATGTGTGAAGAAGTGTTTAACATGGTATCCTGTCACATAGACGACCACGATTGTGCGCCTACAAAAATGGCGACTCAATCGCGGTGCATGTCAATGGGGCTACCCACCAGGGAGGATGACCGGATGGGAGGGTTCATGCATAAAGCAACAGGATGTCGCTACATATATCGTGCACGGGTGGGGGAGCATGGCTCAGCGAGGGCAGGAGGGAGGAGGGTTTGTGAGGGGTGGTGCCGCAGTGAGCTGCTGAGCTGGCCCCATGGCATGGTGGGTGGGTTCAGGGCTGGAGTTGTGAGGGTGCTGGGTTCAGGTCCAGGCGCAGGTATGTTTTGTTGCGCCCGGCCCCAATGTTTTTGTTTGTGTGGTTTTGCACCCCCCCCAACAGCACTCCCACCCCACCATGGTGGGGAGGGTGCAGTGGGCACAGCCCCCTGAGTTAAACAGAAAATCCAAGTCCCCGGCGCTGTTTCGCTGTGTGCCGGGGGATGCATCACCGAAACTGAGTTTTGGCATTGTACAGTCACCCTAATGGCGATCACCTTTTGGTGGTCACCGTTATGACATAGAACCATTTAACATCCACACAAGTGAGTGGAAGAAATGTTTAGTTCACCCAAATGTGTAAAGAAAATGTTTGTTGTTCACCCAAGAGAGTGAAATGTTCGGAGTGTGTTGCTAGATCCACGTATGTGTACTCATGGGAAAAGAAGTGTTCGAGTGTGTGGCTAGACCACGTATGTACTCCAGTTTGGGAATGGGAAGATGTTTTTTGTTTCTCGAACTGTACCACATGCAAGGAGAGTTCAGTGCTGTTGTACCTGTTTGGTCTTGACCAACCCATTGGGGTTCACTACTTGCTTTTAGTTTGCTATCTGTAAAATAAAGCCATACTGCACAATCCCAGTTCCTGTCCTGGACAATCTGATTCTTGCTTCTGGTGTGGAATTACTGGGGACTCCTCAGCAGTTTCGATCTAGCATATACCTAGCAACCTCTACCCTAGACCCGAGTTGTAATTTTACAAAGGCTTTTGTGTTTTGTTCTTGTACCCCCACCCTTCTTCCTCTAGAAATGAGCCTGGTATGCATCTTAACACCAAGGGTGGTACCAACCTTCGAAGTTTCTGCTTAAAAGTTAATGCTATGCCATATGTGGGTATTAGCGCCAGATTTTATTGGGGGATGTACTACTTGCTATAAGTGGCATGGTGGTTACAAAAACTACAATCATTCACAGAGTGCCTGCTATAAAAACAAGCATGACAGCAAAAACCACTACACACATCTTCACAAAGGGCACTTTGCCTAATTCCATCACTGAGTTGAAAAAGAATAAATGTACAGGTTAGCGAGTGTCAGACTCATCACTACAGAAAATCACTACTGCGCATGCGCATGAGCCACACTGTCAGATTAAACATAACAAAATGCTGTGTCTAATTGTTTTCTCCAAAGCGTAATGGCATATTTAGTGCTGGGGAAACACTTTTTAAAACACAGCCCATGCAGTACTGCTTTATAACATCACTTGTTCAACATGCTGGTGCACATTTCTGCACAGTGCCACTTTTCAAAACCCAGATCACTGTTGACATATCACAATGGTAACCAGCATTTCCCTATTAAATTGAGACAGCATTAAGGATTCCAACCAGAGTGGAAGAACGATTTTACATAAATCATGCTAAAATGTAAATAAAAGACTGTTTAGAGAAGTAAAAAATAAATGTAGCACACAATGACAATAATGTATGTACAGGGAGGAGGCAGTATAGCATAGTGGTTAAGAGCACTGAGCTGCAAACCTGGAGACCTAGGTTTGAATCCCACAGCCCCCACTCGCATACTGTGTGACCCTGAGCAAATCACTTAACTTCCTTGTGCTCCAAGGTTGCACCTGGAAACAAGCTTCAGCTTAGTGTGCCTTTCCTGGTTAAACAATTTCCCCTTCCCCTTTCCCCATACAGGGTTAGATTAACAGTCAGTGAATCACCCCCTTAGGTCAATATGGCACTTGGCTACACATCGTGCCACATTACACCACAAGGGGCGATTAATAGACTGTTAATCTAACCCCTGTACAAACACTATTGCTTAAAACATAGTTATTGTGACTGTAACAGACTTATCAAGTGGAGGAGGTGGTTTTGGCTCTTGTGCCTGCCTGATGTTGCCCTTTAGTTTCTGTGTACTACGTGCATAGTTTTATATTTTTGGGCATTGAAGCCCAGTTGCCAAACTCTTAACCAGCCTTCTAGCTTTTTTAGCTCTTCTTCCATTTTTTTCACCACTCCACCCCCTGGTGTGTCCACTCTGTTGCATATTTTTGTGTGATCTGTGAACAGGCATACCTTACCTTCCAGCCCCTCTGCGATATCGCTAATGAAGACATTGAAGAGGACTGGACCCACTACTGACCCCTGAGGCACCCCGCTGGTTACCTTACCCTCCTCTGAGTGAACTCCATTTACCACCACTCTCTGAGTTCTCTTACTTAGCCAGCTTCATACCCATTTTACTATTTTTGGACCCACTCCCAGCCTGCCTAGCTTGTTTACTAGTCTTCTGTGTGGAACAGTGTCAAAGGCCTTACTGAAATCTAGGTAGGCCACATCCACCAATCCTTCCTGATCTACCTCTCTGGGAAACATAGAAACATAGAGTTTGACGGCAGATAAGGACCGCTTGGCCCACCCAGTCTGCCCATTTCCCTACCTAATGGATAAGCTGCAGATCCTAGTTAACCAGCAGCCTACTTTCTTCCTACCCCCACCCCCTAGAATTGCCTTATGACTGTCCCATGCATGCTTGAATTCCACCACTGTTTTTGACTCTACAACCTCCTCTGGAAGACTGTTCCACGCATCCACAACCCTCTCTGTGAAAAAATACTTCCTTAAATTACCTCTGAGCCGCCCCCTTTCTATCTTCAAATTGTGCCCCCTTGTTCTTGCACACCTCTTTTTTTGAAAGATGCTACCCTCTTGGACTTTGTTGATTCCCTTGAGGTACTTGAAAGTTTCTATCATGTCCCCCCTCTCCCTCCTTTCCTCGAGGCTATACATATTCAGCTCCTTAAGTCTCTCTTCATATGTCTTCCGGTGCAGACCCTGCACCATTTTAGTTGCTCTCCTCTGGACAGCCTCCATCCTGTCTATGTCTTTGCAGAGATTGGGTCTCCAGAACTGCACGCAGTACTCCAGATGGGGTCTCACCAACTGTCTGTACAGAGGGGTAATAACTTCCTGTTTTCTACTGGTGATGCCTCTCCCTATGCATCCCAGTATCCCCCCAGCCCTCCTTGCAGCCCTCTCACATTGCTTGCCCACCTTTAGGTCATCTGATATGACTACCCCCAGGTCCCTTTCCATTTTTGTTGTTGTTAGTATCTCACCCCCATTGTGTACTCTTCCCTGGGTTTTGTTTCCCAGGTGCATTACCGCACTTCTTAGCATTGAATCTAAGCTGCCATACATTTGACCATTCCTCTAACCTTGCCAAGTCCCTTCTCATCCTTTCCACCCCACCTTGTGCATCAACTCTGTTGCAGATCTTTGTGTCATCTGCAAAGAGACATACTTTTCCTTCCAGTCCCTCTGCAATGTCGCTTATAAAGACATTGAAGAGGACCGGTCCTAATACTGAACTCTGCGGTACCCCACTAGTAACCCCCCTTTCTTCAGAGTGGATGATGTTTGAATGTTTCAATCATATCACCTCTCTCCCTCCTTTGCTCTCTGGTATACATATTGAGCTCCGTTAATGTGTCCTCATGTGTTTTCTGATGTAGTCCCTGCACCATTTTGGTTGCTGTTTTCTGGACTGCCTCCATTTTGTTACTTTTCTTGTGCAGGTGCGGCCTCCAGTACTGCATGCAGTACTTCAGATGGGGCCTAACCAGTGCCTTGTAAAGAGGGACCATTACCTCCCTCTTACAACTTGTGATAGCCCTACTAATATACCCCAACATCCTTCTAGCCTTATGTAACCCCTAGGTGGTGCTATCCCAAGGGCTACTACCCCTGCCTGTTTGACTACGGACAGGTTGAGGGGCCTAGGTCCTATGGCGGGTGCCTCCATCCAGAGGTCAGGGTTTGTAGTGGTTAGACTAGCTTGGTCACAGCCCTCTGGGACACTGAGACCCCTTTTTATTCCCTCTAGTGGCTCACCCAGTACACCAGAGTTACAGCCCCAATACCCCACGTATACACACTGTTCACTGACTCATATAAATACCAGTTACACTCGAGACTGATTCTGTAGCACATCTCTGAGGACTCCCTGTGAAGTAAGGTTAAACAACATACACAGCAAAACACAATACTGTTTCCATAAGTACCAACACCAAAGACAGTATATAGTATAACAACAACACATCTGGTTTATTTAGGGGACAGTAACACGGAAGGGGGAAATCAGGTTAATTGGTGGCATTAAATCACAGTACTGTACACACATACAGGGTCTGAAAAGTCACACTCTGGGTACTCAAGTTGGGGGGGAGTGGCCAGGTCCATTGCCTGGGGTTGGCCGGCAGGTGCAGATGGACAGGGCCCTGTAGAAGAAAATATATGCACAACACTCAATTGTAATCCGGAGCCGGACAGCTCAGTCAAAAAAAAAAACAGTGAAACAAGAATTAGATGATATACTTGTGATTGAAAAACAAGTTGCAGGGAAATACCCTGATTTGTACTCACAACACCCAAGCCGAGGATCACATGGAGAATATCCCTCTGGATTGCCAGAAGAACAGGGCATGAGGACAAGGTCCTTGTGACTGGACCCTACTGCAGTTGATAGCAAACGGATGTAGTCCGAATTAAGCTGGGGGTTTACTTTCAGCTTCAGCACACAATTCACTGTACAGGGGATTTGAAATAATGATTCCCCACAAGCACTACGCACATTTATATGTTAAAGGAAAGTACTATACCAGGCAGGCTGCTCCCTGATCTCGAATGCAATTATTGCAAGATACCCGGGAGAACACACAGCAGCTTTAGTTCCTGACAGACCAAGCGCGATTCAGCAATTTCTCCAGTCTTCTACAGGGTGAGCCTGGTTTCCACACTTCTGGTGCTTCTTTCTCCTCACAACTCAGATTCAGTCTCAACTGGCCTCACAAAGGCTGCAGAATGAAACTCAGGGCCTCACATGCGCTTCCCGCGTGAAACTATACACCTCAGAAGCACACAGCGCCTTCTTTCTTCACTGCCACAACTGATCTGATCCTTCCAGTCACAAAGCAGGGCATTTCCTTTAGCTCCACACTATTCTGTTGGTAGGTTCAGCTGTCACTCACAATAAGACTCCCTCTGTTGGTAGAAAAAGGCACCAAGGTCAAAACTACATTTCCCAGAGTCACTGCCCATACAATCCCCTTGTGGCTGGCTCAGATTAAGAGTCCAAGTTCTGATTCGTCCACAGGCTCCATTTTAGGGCTCCCTTAACCCAATTGACCCAGCACAGCAGTTTAGGTCCAGAATGGAGGGGTGACACACAGAGTCCCAGCTGCAATAAAGGCAGGTTAAACAAACTACAATTTTGCTAATGCTTTAAATGATTACACTCAAATAGTTACAGCTTTCAGATGGGCTCCCTTTGCACCTTCAGCGACCGCAAAATGGAGCGATTACTCCGCAGCTCGGGTGGGATTCGAGCATTAAATACACAGTCCCCTCATACAAACTAATTAAGTCTGCAAGCAGACAGATCTTAAAGAGACAGCACGTGGAGGCTCAAACAGCACTCACTTGCAACCACAGTTAAGCAGCTTAGACGCCGAACACCACCCAGGCTTGAAGCATTCAGGCAAGCTCCTAGAAGACTTTTGGGAACCCCCATTTGCAGGAGGGTTACACTTACCTACTACTTTAGTGGTCTGCTTGGATGATTTCAGGTCGTCTGTGATGATGCTGCTCAAGTCTCTTTCTTCCCTTGTGACTGCCAGCAGCTCCCCTCCCAACCTATAGGTAGCTTCAGGGTTTCTCTGCCCTATGTGCATGATCTTGCTCTTCTTTGCATTAAACCCCAGTTGCCTCGGACCCTGCAACTTACTGTTTTTTAGTGTAACCCCCCTCCCGGCTCCCTCATCTAGGGGCATAAATCATTGTCGCAGTTGTTCTAAGGGGCATTGGAGAGGACTATATCAAGTACAACACCCGAGCCAGTGCACCCCAAATAAGATAGGAAAATATCTGTCCTACCTCTCGTTGACTTCATTTCCAGATGCACTCTCAATCTCACCTCCACTTCTGGATTTATTTGTCCCCAAACACTGCCCGCCGGACTAAGATCTCCAAACTGCAACCTCCTGTCTCTTCTAAGCCGCAGAGCCTCTTGGTCCCGATGCAGCCTGATGGATACATTCTGGAATTACAACTTATGAAATAAATTAGACACAATGGAGTGGGCTTTCCATTTCATTTTCTCCCCCTTCCAAACTTAAATAAAGATATAGCTTCTTTATTTTAGCTCCTGCACCCCTAATGATTCCAGGAATGCAAGGGTCACATCCTTCATCGAATAAATAAAGCAGCTCCATGGGACTATCTAAACTTTTTTACAACATACCCAGGCTAGACATTCTGAGCAGCAATAATGGTTTACAGGTAATACAAGCAGGGCTTCTTCACTCCAACTTCCTGGATGATTTACCCAAGGAACCTCCCTAAATGGAAAAAACCCACAGGCTCCTGGCTCACTGGCACTGGTAAGCCAAATCTTTTTTTTTCTGTTCTGGGTTACACATTCTCGTCCATCTCTTATCTGGACTGGCACTGGTTGCTGCCCTATCTCCTGCATGGGAAAGCATGCTGCTTACCTACCTGGCTACTGGACCTTTGCCTAAATCTCAAGGGGTACCAGGATTTTTTCCCCGACCCAGGCCCTGTAACCCACTCTCTGTCACTTTACAGAGAACCTAAACCTGCTGGTCCTCTCAACCTCATGGCACCCATTCCCTCACTTTCAGCTCAGCTCTCTCTCTCTCTGCCTTGCTTTTCACTGGTGCTGCAGCCCTCAGACCTGGCCCTGCTCCAGTACCTGAGCTACCCTGATACAAACTGCCCTGCCATGGGAAAGCTCCTGGGCCCTGCCACCACCCAGTCCCCTCCGAGCAGTCCACCTTTGCAGATAGCACCTAAAATCCTCTTTTCTGCTCCCAGATTACCATTATTGGAGTGGCCAGCCCCAGGCCCATATCCCTGCCAACACATCCTGGGCTTGCGGTCAGGTCCAGCCTGAGGCCACCCTCCAAGGCCTGTCCTAAGAACTGTGTCCCACCTGGCCCTTTTTATGCCTGTGCCCCAAAACTTCCCCCTCCAAGCAGGTCCCCTGAAATGGGTGAAGGGCACCCTGGCTCCCTTTACTGTCAGGCCACCCTGCCACACTGGGTATGGGGAAGAGCCACTGCTAGTTCCCTGAGGACTCTCTTCTGAAAGGTGGCTAGTGTCCACCTCCCTACCTCTAATGCCATTCTCCACCATCTATGGCCCATCATCTACCCCTTCCTTTGTGAATACCAAGCAAAAGTACTTGCTCAGTATGTCAGCCTTCTTTTGGTCCTCCTCCATACAACCCTCCCCCTTCCCTTTTCAGTCTAACTATCCCTGCCTTGTTTTTTTTTTCTTTTCACTTAATTTTGTACCTAAAAATGTTTTATCCACTTTTTTGATGATTTGGTAATGTTTTTATCCATTTGTGCCTTAGGTCTTCAAACTGCCCTCCCTGCCTCCCTTTGTTTCTCCTGGTAACTCTCCCTGTCCTCTTCCTTCTGTGTCATCTTGTACCTTATGAATGCCTGTTCCTTTTCCTTTACCTTTTCTGCTACTTCCTTGGAGAACCATAGCGGTCTCTTTCTTCTCTTGCTCTTCTTAACCTGCCTGACATTGAGGTTTGCTGCCTTCTCAGTGGCTTTCCTTATTGTATTCCAGTTTTCCTCTACCCAACCCTTTTCCTCTATTCCTGACCCGGATTCCTGATAGGGCTTCCTTGAGGCACTCTCCCATTTTCTTGAAATCGGCCCTCCTAAAGTCCAGGGTCCTCGTTTTAGTAGGTTCAGTTCTGGCCTGGTCCTTATGTTGAAACACACTGTACGGTGATCACTGGTCCCCAGGTGGCTTCCACCTGTGATGTCAGCTACACTGACCCTGTTTGACAGTACCAGGTCCGTTAACACCCCCTCATGAGTGGGTTCCTTAACTAGCTGTCTGAGGAACATCCCCTGCAGGGAGTCTAGGATTTTCCTACTTCTAACTGACACTGCAGCAGGAAGGTTCCAATCCACATCTGGCAGATTGAAGTCCCCCACTAGCAGTACCTCGCCTTTGTTAGCCATCCCTTGGATTTCTTCTATCATATCCTTATCTCCCTCCTTTCCCTGTGCTGGAGGTGTGTAGATCACCCATATCCTAAAAGCTGTCCCCCTCCCTGTCTCCAGGGTGACCCACAGTGCCTCCACTTCACCCTGTCACCCCCTGTATTTATATGGCTTTTGTGTTCTCCCCCATGTAAAGGGACACACCCTCTCCCTTTGTTCCTACCCTTTCTCTCCTGAATAGTGCATATCCTGGTATGGCCACCTCATAGTCCTGGTTTTCATTGCACCAGGTCTCTGTAATTGCTACTATGTTCAGGTCTTCTGCTGCCATGGTGGCCTCTAGGTCTGCCATCTTGTTGCCCAGACTTTGAGCATTTGCACACATGGCTCTCCATTTTGTACTGCCACCTCCTCTATACTTGCCCTCTTGCTCTCCCCGTTTTCCCCCACTATTTGCTTTCCTCTTCCTCTTTCTTTTTCCCTCTTCCTCTTGGTTACCTATTTGTGTTTGTTCCTTTTGGGCCTCCTCATCCTCGGGATTCCCACTGATGATCCTGTAATCATATGGGGGGCAGACTACATCTTCCTGCCTTATTCTGCCTCCCCACTCAGCTAGTTTAAATGCTTACTAATGTACAGTAGCATTTAAACTGTTCACTAAGGATCTCAGTGCCCCTCCTGGAGGGATGTAGGCCATCATTCCTGTACAAGCCTCTGTTCTTACATGTGGAGCCCCAGTCCCCAATGAATCCAAATCCTTCTGCTCTGCACCATTTCTTCAACCATAAGTTAAAGTCCCTGGTACAGAGCCTCCGGTCATCCCCCTTGTCATGGACAGGTAGCACCTCTGAGAAAGTAACAGATTGTGCTACTTGCCTAAGACCCCCTTCCCCAGTTTCCTGAACTCTTCCTGAACTGCCTCTGGCCTCTCACCAGCAAGGTCATTTGTCCCCAAGTGGACAATGACATCTAGCTCTCCCTCCCTCCCTGCCTCCCCAGCAATCATTAGGATCCTCCTTCCATCCCTCCCCACTCTGGCACTGGTTAGACACTTTACCACCCTCTCCCCATCCCTTTCTGTCTCCAATTCTATCCCCCTTACTCCTGAGTCCCCCACCAGGATTTGCTTCCTTTACGTCTTGGGTCCTCTACTACCTCCTTTGGGGTCTCCACCATAGAGGACCTCCACATCCGTCCAAGCCACTACCTCAGGTGCTTCTGTGGGACAGTCTCACCTTGCCAGTGTGGCATGGAAGTACCATAGTGGTATGGGATTTGGGATGTGCCTACGATCCACCACCGTAACCCTCCCTGATCCCACTGTTGTCCAGTCACTCCTCGTTCTCGGCACCCTTTGAGGAAGCTGAGGTGGACTTGGAGGTCCCTGAAAGTGGGAGTAGGTAATCCTAACCCAAGCCATCTCAGTCTTGAGTCTGACAACCTCCTCCCTCAGCCCAGAGAGTTGCCTGCAGACGGGGCAGCACCGTAATCTCCAGAAAGTCTCCCTGAAGGCTGCCACCCCACAGATGCTTCACTGCAACACTCCCATCAGAGATACTCCTTATATCTAGACCTTATGTGCTACCCCCTATTTCTTCTCCCATTCCTCTAATTAAGTCACAGGCTAATAACTCCTAAAAGCACTGTTTGCGACTCTACCCCTCCCCCGAGCTATTAACTCCCTTTCTCTCTTTCTCTCTCTCTCTCTCTCCTTTTCTCTCGCTATATCTGCAGGTACTTTCTATCCCTGCTTCACCATCTCAGCCTATTTAACCCTAGATGCAAAATTCCCAACCGCCAACTAACAATCTCCCTATTTACACACAGTCCCTTAGAGCTACCTCTTTCCCACAGTCTGTGATGTCTGCCAGTGTGTGGATTTGTAGGTTATACAGTATAGTTATTGGGTGGGTTGGGGTGGAAGGAAGGGACAAAAATCAAACAGTGTCCTGTATCCTGTGTGTGTGCTGTGTCCTGGTCCCTGCTACTGTGGATAACTGTAATTTAAATGAAATAGCAAATGGTGTCCTGTGTGTTTGCTGTGTCCCAGTCCTCCTTCCCCACTGTTGTCCCGCTGCTGTGGCTAAAGTAAATTAAAAAAAATATGCAGTGTGCTTCTTTTCAGCTCTGGAGGGAAAAAAACAAAAACTAAAACCTCTATACCTAAGCTTGACATCTAAGAGGAAAAGACAGAGAGTTCAAAAAGCTAGGGAATTGCTCAGCCTAATAAGATTTATAGAGCAAACACTGTCCAGAAATACTCCAGAGTCTCCTTGGGAAGAGGTGACTAGACTCTGGGCTTCCTATGCAGATCTCAATAGGGAAGAACTCAATAGGGAAGTGGCGGAACTCACAATCTATAGGGCCGAAGTTAAATACTTTGACCAGGTTGAGAAGGCCAGAAAGCTAATGGCCCTCAGGGTTCAGCAACAGGAGGTGTTCTGTACTATACAGGATCTTAGGGTTCAAGATTAACCCAACCTGGATACTAAACCTAAAGAAACAGTAGAACAATTCAATTCCTTCTACCAAGACAAGGTGCCTTAATCGGGTTTGGGGTATATTAATATCCTGGGAACAACAGGGATTTATGCCAGGAAAGGTGTCCTCAGACCACCTGAGGAAACTAGCACACCTTATCCCTGCAACTGGGGGTCTGATGCCCCCGTAGTGCTGGTATTCCTAGACATCGGGAAAGTGTTCTATAGGGTATACTGGGACTTCCTATTTGCAGCCTTGGAAAAGTATGGCATCCCTGAAGACTTTATAAAATGGCTGATGATCTTATATATACAGTAGCACCATCTGTGCAGATTTTTTTGTAATGGAGTATACTCATCCACATTCGGTCTGTACAAGGGCACAAGGCAGGGACGTTCACTCTCCCTATTCCTCTTCAACCATTTTTTGAAACCCCTGATCCTCAACCTTAAGCAAATGCATGATATTACAGGTATCAATGTAGAAGGCACAGAATATAAACTCTCTGTTTACACGGATTACATTTTACTGCATGTTACACATTCAGAGTATCCCTGCCTTGTGTAGTCCACGTGATTTCAGAATTTGAGGCATCATCAAACTAGGCAAGGCAAAGTTTATTTCTATGGCACTCAATCCTTGGGGCTTTGGGTGCCTTACATTTAAAGAACTGGTAAAACAACACAATATATATACTCTATAAAATATATACAGACTTAGAGATTAAAACAATAAATAATTCTCAGATTAACCAAGACAACTTCAAGTAATCAGTGCAGGTCAGTCCCCCTCACCAGAGAAAGACAGACAAAACAAGTATGCCTTTAGCCCCTTTTTGAACACATTGACTGTGGGGGCCTCCCTGACAGCAGCTGGAAGTGTGTTCCACAGGGTTGGCCCATTGACACTAAATGCGTGGTTGCCAGAGGTTTATAGCCTGACCCTGGGAACATCAAGGAGGCCCCTAGTCGAAGAGCACAGAGAGTGAACTGAGGTTGCAGGTGAAAGGAGATCAGCCAAATAGCCAGAGCCCAGCCCAAATAGGGCCTTATAGGTAAGCAAGCCCACGTTGAAGATGACCCTCCACCTGACCGGCAGCCAGTGCAGAGCTCGCAGGACTGGGGTCACATGACTAGATCTGGGCAGGCCTGTCAGCAACCGAGCCACTTCGTTCTGCACCAGCTGCAGCTGGTGGAGGGTCCCTCCAGTGACCCTGAAGTATAGAGTATTACAGTAATCAAGCCTCAAAGTAACAAAGGCATGCACTAGTGATGGCAGGTCCTCGGGTGGAACTAGGCGCTTAATCCTGGCGATATTCCTTAAGTGGTAAAAAACACTTTTGACCACAGATGACACCTGAGCTTCAAGTGTCAATCTGCTATCAAGGATAACACCAAGATCATGCATGCTAGGGGAAGCCATCAACTGAGTGGATCCCAGAAACAATCCTGTGCCTACTACAGAGGCACTCCCATCATGACAGCGGCCCAGTTCAATCACCAGTACCTCCATTTTGTCTGGGTTCAGTCACAATCAGCTGGAGGACTTCTAGTCATTGATCTCTGCCAGGCAGTTTTTAATCAGTCCTATTACATCGTGTGTTCCAAGGGCAAAAGACAAATACAGTTGGGTGTTGTCTGCATAGCAGTGGAAACCCACTCTAATGCTGAATGAGCTCTCCCAGGGGCAGCATGTATACTGCGAATAACATTGGTGACAAGATTGAGCCCTGAGGTACTCCACATAACAGGGACCTCGGGGAAAAGGAGAAATTCACCATCACCACCTGCTACACCCTGCCAGACAGACAGGACTCAATCCAGTTGATGGCAGTACCAGTGAGTCCACAATACTCTCGAAGGCAATCAAGAAGCACAATGTGATTCACCATATCAAAAGCTGATGAGAGATCGAGGAGAACAAGAATTGACCTATGCCCTCTATCTCTAGCCCTGAGAAGGTCATTATGCACCCTAACTAACATTGTTTTGGTGCTATGCCTGACCCTGAAACCTGGCTGAAATGGCTCATAGATGTCAATGGACATGAGTTGTTCTTTGAGCTGTTTCACCACTATTTTCTCAACAACCTTGCTCAGAAATTGCAGGTTGGAGATTGGACAGTAACTCGCCAAGATGTCCAGGTCGAAAGATGGTTTCTTCAGGAAAGGTCTCACCAGAGCTTCTTTCAATGCATCTGGAAAGACTGCCTGCAACATCGAACACTGGACTATAGCAGCAAACACTGGTCTGATGGTCTTGACACATTTCATCAAGAAACGAGTCGGGGCTGGGTCCAGTTCACAATAAGTGTGCTTGAGCCTTGAGATCACCTCAATGACCTTGGCCACCTCCACTGGTTTAAACTCCTCCCAGACAGATGGAATGCCTCTGCTTGTCCTAGGCCAATCACTGTGAGGCAAAACTTGCCTCTCCGACGGGATCCCTGACTGGATGGAGGACACCCTGTCAGAGAAAAACAGAGCAAACTCCTCACACAAAGTGATCGAAAAAGCTTTTTTTGCCTGTAAACAGACAGGATGCAAAAGTCTGTCCACAGTCTGAAATAGCCAAGATGGTCTGTTTTTCTCTGAAGCAATCTCCCTGGAGAGGAATTCTGCTTTCTTACAGTTGATTGCCCCTTGGTACCCATGATAATGGGCCCCCTTGGCCAGTTTATCCTCCTCCGACCGGGTCCTCCACCTGCAACACTTCAACTTCCGAACCCTGATCTTGATCACCTTGAGTTCCCCATCAAACCATGGAGATCTCAAGTGAGAATATCTGGTCATATACTGACCGGTGCGATGGCGTAGAGTGCTTCAGCGACCACCTTCTTATAGGCTGCCAGCACCTCACCCATGCCTACTGCACATGCAGCATCTACACTAGATAAGTAAGCTACCACCAACAGTCCCTCTGGGAACAATCCCTTCAAAGGGCGATAGCTGACCATCTCAGCAGGAGAGGGACTCTCTAGAGGGGGACACCAAACAAGAACTTCACCGTGCAATGATCAAACCAGATGACCTGATCAGTCTTGAGGTTTGCTACCTCAAGCCCCAGTGAGAACACCAGATTGAGCTTGTGGCTGTGGTGATGGGTTGCAGAAGTAACTACTTGTGACAGGCCCAGTAATGACATCAACTGGAGGAGGTCATAACCAAATTGCGAGGATTTATCATCGACAAAGGTATTGAAGTCCTCCAGAATTAAAGATCTGGGGGACTTCAACACCTCATCAACAACAAAGTCCATGACTTCCTGTAGGCAATCCCCACCCGACCCTGGAGGGTGGTAGATGAGGAGAATCCTGCAGCCTGCACCTGGACCTCCATGCACTGCCACACACTCAAAAGACCTGGCCACTCCCACTGGGTGCACAGTAAAATCCAAGCTAGTCTAAAACAGATGGCCACACCCCCACCCCTGCATTCCCACTTCAGACAGTGCACTACGGAACAACTAGAGAGGACAGCAGCCTCCAAAACTGGCACGGTGTTGTCACCTAACCAGGTCTGCGTGATGCAAGCCAGGTCAACCAAGGACTACTACAAATTAAATGCAGATAAAACAGAGGTCATGCCACTCAGTGTGGGAGTAAATAAGCAGGAGATTGTTGCACTGGGGCTCAAATGCCACGCTGACAATTTGAAATACCTAAGTATAACAGTATCACAGAATCCCCAGGATGTGTTTGCCTCTAACCTAGAGTGACTGGTTAAGTAACTAAGACAAGATATGGACAGTTGGAGCCATCTTCCTCTAATGCTCTGGGCTAGAATTAATCCAATAGAAGTTAATTTATTGCCTAGAATCCTATACCCCTTGGGTATGTCCAATGTGCACATACCCAAGGCGTGGTTTACTATTTTACATAGCCATATATCAAAATTTATGTGGGCTGACAAGGTAGTGCACAAAGCATACCACAGGCTAGTGGCACTGAAGCTACAGGGAGGGTTGAAATTACTGGACCTTTTTTTATACCATCTAGCCATAAACTATAGCAAGTAACTGCAATGGCTCAGAAACCCCACTACTGCGCAGGAAAGATAGCATACCCCGCTGTGGTTACAAACTGAAAAATATTTGAGTAAGCAAGCAGGAATAGATGTTAGGGCTTTGATATATACCAAAGTAAAGCTTCTCTCCAGAAGCCTACAGAACTCCCCTATAACAGCCTCTATGTGTACCCATAACCAACTTTGTGAATTGTTGAGGTTGCAACTGGGTTGGACGGAATGCAACCCTTGGTCCAGAATCCTAACCTCCTTATAGACAGGAGACCTATTCACACTCCACTGTGGACTACCCTTAATATAACTAGGGTGGAACAATTCATTTTCAACAACAAGTTAATCACTTTTGACATGTTTCAGCGAAGGTACAGTATGACATTCCTAATAGAGAAGTGTTTCCCTTTCTACAGATAATGAACTTACTAGCACAATACCATGGGGGCATCAATGGTACTCAGATCATAGTAAATCTACTCTCCCATTAGTAAGGTGGTCAAGCCTGTCCCAACCACTCTCCAACCTTTACCAAGGGGTAAATGACTTACTGTCCAGTAAACAGGATGGGTTGGCCCCGGATTGGCAACTAAGTAAATAAGTAAGTAAGAATTTATTTATGGAGCATCCAATCCCAGAGGCTCTGGGTGCTTTATAAAGATGTGTAACAGTTTAAGACACTTTACAATAATTTAAATCAGAATCAGTAACATTTAAAATACATAATACATTATAAAACTACAGAGCCTCTTAAAATTCAGTGGACATATAATGCCTGCTTAAATAGGTGTGCCTTGAGGCCCTGCTTAAAAATCTCGACAGAAGTAGCCTCCCTTAAAGATCTCGGCAAGGAATTCCAGAGCACAGGCCCCCTCAAAGGTGTGGTCTCCTGATGTTTTAAGCCACACCCTTGGAACCATCAGGAGGCTCTCTGTGGAGGAACAGAGTGAGCGCACCAGGCAGGCAGGTGTTAGGAGGTCAGTCAGATAGCCAGGACCTGAGGCATATAGTACCTTATAGGTGAGCAAGCGCATCTTGAAGGTAATCCTTCACCTGACCAGCAGCCAGTGCAGTTCACGCAAGACTGGAGTTGTATAAGCGGACCTTGAAAGGTCCATCAATAACCTGGCCGCCGCATTCTGAACCAGCTGAATTCAACAAAGGTTACCCCCACTGACCCCAAAGTAAAGAGCGTTACAGTGATCGAGTCTGTATGCAACAGAAGCACGCACCAGTGAGGACAGATCATCGGGGAGGATTAAAGGTTTAATCCAGGCGACATTCCTTAAATGGTAAAAACCACTCCGGATGGCAGAGGACACCTGAGCATCAAGTGTCAATTTGTCATCAAGGATGACGCTCAGATTTCACACCTTATTGGCCGCTATCAGTGAGGTGGCACCCAGGAACAGCCCTGTTCCTGCTCCGGTGGTGAACATGTCCCCTGATGACAAAGCTCAATCACCAGTATCTCCGTCTTGTCCAGGTTAAGCCTCAGCCAGTTAGAGAACATCCAGTCCTGAATCTCAGATAGGCATTTATTTAGAACCTTCACAGTGTGAGATGTCCCAGGGGCAAAGGACATATACAGCTGGGTATCATCTGCATAGCAGTGAAAACCCAGACCATAATGCCTAATGATGTCACCCAGGGGCAGCATGTATGCCGCAAACAGTATGGGTGACAAGATTGAACCCTGAGGAACTCTGCAGGTCAGGAGCTTCAAGCAGAAGGAGAAATTCCCCATCACTAACCTTTGCTTCCTGCCCATCAGGAAGGACTCAAACCAGCTGATGACTTTGCCGGTGAGTGCACAGCGCTCTCTAAGGTGATCAAGCAGCACCATGTGGTCTACGGTGTCAAATGCTGAAGAGAGATCCAGAAGAACAAGAATTGACCATTCTCCTTTGTCTCTTGCCCTGAGGAGATCATTTTGCATCCTGACCAATGCTGTTTCATTGCTATGCTTTCTTCTAAATCCGGACTGCAGCAGCTCATAGATGTCAAAGGCCATCAGGTTAGCCTCAAGCTGCAATGCCACCACTTTCTCCACTATCTTCCCCAGGAATGGAAGATTGGAGACAGGTTGATAATTCACTAAGATGTCAAGGTTGGGAGAGGGTTTCTTCAGCAGGGACCTCACCAACACCTCCTTCAAGGTGTCGGGGAACAACCCCTCTGAGAGTGAATACTGGACAATCTCAGTGAACACTGGACCAATGGACTCAACACATCCCACTAGGGGACACATTGGGTCCAGGACAGTCCAGTTCACAAGAAGTGGGTCACAGCTTCAAGATGACCCTAGCCACCCCCACAGGCTGCAACTCATCCCAGACAAGTAGTGCTCCCAACTGACCACTATTACTGCAAAATGCTGCAGTATGTTGCAGGGAACAGTATAATTCAATGGCAACACAGCCCTTTAGTTGTGCAGTATTTTCTGACATGACATTTATTGCAAGGTACTGAATTGCATCCTGGCTGGCTCCCTATTTTTAGAACTCATTCTGGGACCAGTTAAGGGGGAACACCACAGAGGTGAGTCAAGTGTTTACTAATTGGATTTGTCACGCTCCCCTCAGTCGGTCACCATCCTCCTTTCAGTCCTTAGCCAAATGGCTAGCAACAGTATCCCAACCCTTGCAAAAATGGATTGGGGAGCTAAAAGCATCAAGTATATGGTCTCAGGGACTGGGTGAGGGTTCAGTAGGGCCTGCGGTGAAGGGGGGAGAAGGGAAGAAGAATATATTCAGTATGAATTCAAAAGCTTCACAGTCTTAAACACCTTGGGTGCTGGGAGGGCCTTATTTATACAAGTGGGAGGAGGGTGTTCAAAGCTAATCTTTTGTGCAACAGATTGACAATTTATCTGATTGGAAAACTCTGATCTGGTAAATTATTGGAATTCTGATCATAGTGGAAACAGATTACATAATGCACTGGCTTCCAGATGGATCAGAACTGGAACTATCAAATCAAATCAAATCTAATTTATTTCTGAAGTGCGTTTCAAAATACCAAAGAGCATATACAAGTTAAAACAGACATTGAATTAAATAAAATGGATCAAATAAAAAGGCAGCAAAAATAAAACTAGACATTGTCCTCAAAATGCCAGGTCAAATAAATATGTTTTTAATGAGGATTTAAAGGTCTCGGTGGACAGGCACTCTAATCCGACGAGGTAGAGAGTTTCACAGGGTCAGGGCTATAAAAGAAAAAGCGCTAGCACCTGATGTCTGAAGACGGACCCTGGGAACCTCTAGCAATCCCTCATCGGCAGAGCGGAGTGAGAGGAGGGGGGCAGTAAGGCCAAAGGAGGTCTTGTAAGTAACCCGGTCCATGACCGCGTAGGGACTTATACATCAGCAACATGACTTTGAAGGTGATCCTCCATCGCACCTGCAGCCAGTACAGTTCATGCACCTGTAGTTTTAACTTAGTCTAAAACAATGGGTTAAGGAGATCTTGTATGGCGATTGCAGGACTCCAGTCACTTGACCATGCGGTTATTACAGTACAACCACACAGGCCATTAAAAATGTATTTTTTGTAATTTATGGGGCTTTTCTCCCCATTTTATAAGAGCGATAATACACTCCAGAGTGTGTGGTTATATTGTAGTTACCGCACTTCCAAGGTTTGTTCTCACAACTCTCCCAGGGAGAATAATAGAATAACCACACACCTTAGAGTGTGTTATAATAATAATAATAATAATAATTATTTTATTTTTAAAGCGCCTTTCAAATTTTCAAAGCGCTGTACAAAACGTATAGTAAAAAGAAAACCAAGCATTATAATACAATATAAAACATTCATAAAACCACAATTTCATCAACAGTTCTTATAAAATACTATAAAAAGGCAATTTGGTACAAATGAGTTTTTAAACCACTCAAATTCCCCTAGGGAGGTGCACTGCCGTAACCGTTATCACTTTTGTTTCCTCCAATTGCCGGCATTTGTTTCTGGAGAATTTGGTGTTATTGTACATTAAAGGCTATATATACACCTAGGATTTTACCCAGTGTTCCTCACACTCAGAAAAGCACAGACTGGGGGCACTCTGAATTCAACAGTGGTGCAGTTGTACACAAAATCCTCTGGTAAAGCACAAGAATACAGAGCTCAGTGGAGCAAACAGACTCTGTAGTCTGTCATATTGGATAAATTATTTATTTAAACAATTGGTAAGAAGTGCCAAACTAATACACCCCAGCGCTTCTCCTCTTTCACATGAGGCTACGTCAGAGTGCCATGTGACAGTAGCACAGCAGTGTCATGGCTTAGCACTTTCTCACCTGTTGCTTCAATAAATCATTGATGCAGCTTATCTGACCATACAGTCTCTTTGCAGCACTGTGTGCTGTATTCTTGGGCTGTTACCAATACTCAGGCTCATTCATTTCTGGGCAACTGGGTGACACAGTGGACAACACACAATCCTAGATCCTATGCAATTGTGTCATAAATGTTTAGGGTGATAAGTGGTGGGGGGGTGGAAAATGCATATGTGCCTTAGGTCTAAAGACAACTAGTGCTCCCTTGTTTCTAGGTGGTAGAGTTACATGCCCCGGTTATTAGCTAGTGTTTCACTTGACCTCACTGATTTTTAGGAGAACTGGGTTATGCAGCGTTGAACATGTATACCTAGATCTTAATCCTCTGTTTCTTGTCGAAGTGACCACTCCCACAACTAACTGTGTAGTGTACTACAGGGCCCACCATGGGAGGGAGCCAACCAGAGTCCATTAGGTAGTAAAAATGGGACAGCAGGTATGCAGTCTGAGGGGCACCAACCTTGAGTCAGTAAGATGTCACAAAAACCTCAGGGCCCACTTTGCAGCATGGAACCCTGGAAAGGGGAGAACTGGAAGGAACAACAGCCATCATATCAGCTGGGCTGAAACGAGGCAACTCTTAATGAGGAAACAAAACTGTACCCTACTGAAGCCCTCTCCTGCCTAACTCCAAAATCCCACTCCTTCACGGAGACAGTCAGTCCAGCCCCACTCCCTGGTCCCCATTGCACGTATTTCAGGACATGTCCAGAAGGAGCCAACTGATTAACCCCTGGGTGTCTGAGCAATCTCTAACTAAATGAATGGGTAATCAGGGATTTCATTTGCATGTTCATCTTTAGCCTACAAACCTGTTACTACCAATGAAACATAACATAGAAACAAAGAATTTGATGGCAGATAAGGACCGCTTGGCCCACCCAGTCTGCCATTTCCCTACCTAATGGATAAGCTGCAGATCCTAGCTAACCAGCAGCCTACTTCTTTCTACCCCCACCCCCTAGACTTGCCTTATGACTGTCCCATGCATGCTTGAATTCAACCACTGTTTTTGGCTCCACAGCCTCCTCCAGAAGGCTGTTCCATGCATCCACAACCATCTCTGTGAAAAAATACTTCCTTACATTACCTCTGAGCCGTCCCCCCTCTATCTTCAAATTGTGCCTCCTTGTTCTTGCACACCTCTTTTTTTGAAAGATGCTACCCTCTTGGACTTTGTTGATTCCCTTGAGGTACTTGAACGTTTCTATCATGTCCCCCCTCTCCCTCCTTTCCTCGAGGCTATACGAATTAAGCTCCTTTAGTCTCTCTTCATATGTCTTCTGGTGCAGATCCAGCACCACTTTAGTTGCCCTCCTCTGGACAGCTTCCATCTTGTCTATGTCCTTGTGGAGATTGGGTCTCCAGAACTTCACACAGTACTCCAGATGGGGTCTCACCAGCTGTCTGTATAGAGGGATATCAACTTCCTAATTTCTACTGGTGATGCCTCTCCCTATGCATCTCAGTATCCCCCAGCCCTCCTTACTGCCCTCTCACATTGCTTGCCCACCTTTAAATCATCTGATATGACTATCCCCAGGTCCCTTTCCATTTTTGTTGTTGTTAGTATCTCACCCCCCATTGTGTACTCTTCCCATGGGTTTTTGTTTCCCAGGGGCATTAGCTTGCACTTCTTAGCATTGAATCTAAGCTGCCATACATTTGACCATAGAAACATAGAATTTGATGGCAGATAAGAAGCACTTGGCCCACCTAGTCTGTCCATTTTCCTACCTAACAGATAAGCTGCAGATCCTAGTTAACCAACAGCTTACTTCCTCCTACCCCCCCCCCACTAGGACTGCCTTATGTCTGTCCCATGCATTCTTGAATTCCCCCACTGTTCTTGACTCCACAGCCTCCTCAGGGAGGCTGTTCCAAGAATCCACAACCCTCTCTGTGAATAAATACTTCCTCACATTACCTCTGAGCCGTCCCCCTCTATCTTCAAATTGTGCCCCCTTGTTCTTTCACATCTCTTTTCTGAAAGATGCTATCACTTGGACTTTGTTGATTCCTTGAGATGCATTGAAGTTTCTATCATGTCCCTCTCCCTTCTTTCCTGAAGGGTATACATATTAAGCTCCTTTAGTCTTTCTTCATATGTCTTCTGGTGCAGACCCTGCACCATTTTGGTTGCCCTCCTCTGGACAGCCTCCACTCTGTCTATGTCTTTGCCGAGATGGGGTCTCCAGAACTGCACACAGTACTCCAGATGGGGTCTCACCAACTGTCTGTACAGAGGGATAACAACTTCCTGTTTTCTACTATTGATGCCTCTCCCTATGCATCCCAGTATCCCCCAGCCTTCCTTGCTGCCTTCTCACATTGCTTGCCCAACTTTAGGTCATCTGATATAATTACCCTAGGTCCCTTTCCATTTTTACTGTTGTCAGTATCTCACCCCCCATTGTGTACGCTTCCCCTGGGTTTTTGTTTGCATGTGCATTACCTTGCACTTCTTTGCATTGAATCTGAGCTGCCATACATTTGCCCATTCCTCCAACCTTGCCAAGTCCTTTCTCATCCTTTCCACTCCATCTTGTGTATCAACCCTGTTGCAGATCTTTGTATACGTCTGCAAAGAGACATCTTTCCTTCAGTCCCTCTGCAATGTAAACACAAAGACATTAAAAAGGACCGGTTCAGTACTGAACCCTCACGGTACCCACTAGTAACCCTCCTTTCTTCACTGTACTCCATTTACTACTACCCTTTGCGTTCTGTTGTTGAGCCAATTTTTTATCCAGGCTACCACCTTGGGACCCACTCCAAGGCTGGCTAACTTGTGTATTAATCTTTTGTGTGGGACTGTATCAAATGCCTTGCTAAAATCTAGGTAGGCCATGTCCACAGCCCCTCCCTGGTCTACTACTTTGGTCACCCAGTCAAAGAAATCTATTAGATTCGTCTGACACAACTTTCCCATCGTGAATCCATGCTGCCTTGTGTCCTGGGCCCCACTGGCCTCTAGGTACTCAACAATTCTTTCCTTCAGAAGTGATTCCATCATTTTAGCTATCACTGAGATTAAACTAACAGGTCTGTAGTTTCCTGCCTCTATCCTGCTCCCACTTTTGTGAAGAGGAACCAAATCTGCCCTCCTCCAGTCCTCGGGTACCACCCCATCTTCCCATGATTTGTTAAAGAGGGTAGTCAGCGGTGTCACTAGTTCTACCCTTAGTTCTTTTAGAATTCTGGGATGAATCCCATCAGGCCCCATTGCTTTGTACACCTTCAGTTTTAAGAGTTCTTTCAGAACCCTTTCTTCTGTAAATGGGCTGGTATCAACTTCTGCATTCAGAGTGTTTCTATTGTTTGTTTTAGGTACCTCCCCCTCTTCATTTGTAAATACTGAGCAAAAATATTTGTTTAGTATCTTTGCCTTTTCACAGTCACCCTCTGCCCACCCCCTCCTCTTTATTAAGCCTCACTGTCCCTCCCTTAGTCTTCCTTCACTCCCTGATGTACCTAAAAAAGGTTTTATCCCCCTTCTTAACTGATTTGGCTATCTTTTCCTTGGTTCGGGCCTTTGCTGTTCTGACTGCCCTCCCAGCTTCCTTTTGCTTTAACTGATACAATTATCTGTCCTGCTCCTTCTGTGATTCCTTGTACTTTCTGAATGCTTTCTTTTTCTCTTGAACCTTCACTGCCACCTCCTTTGAGAACCATAGTGGTTTCTTACATCACTTTGTTTTGTTTATTTGCTTCACACAAAGGCTTGTTACTTCTGTGATGGCAGTTTTTATTATTCCCCATTGTTCTTCCACCCCTCCTTCCTGCCCATTTGCTAGTACATTCCTTAGGCACTCACCCATTTTGGCAAAGTCAGCCCTCCTGAAGTCCAGTACTTTTGCCTTTGTATGGCTTGACTCCATTGCTGTGTTTATTGTGAACCACACTGTTCGATGGTCATTAGTTCCCAGATGGCTACCCACTTCTACATCTGTGATCCTCTCTCCATCTCCATTTGAGTGACCCAGGTCTAAGATTGCTCCCTCTCAAGTGGGTTCCAATACTAGTTGTCTAAGGCATGCCCTCTGTAGGGCATCTTGAATAACCCCACTCTTAGATGTGGCTGCTGTAACTGCACTCCAGTTAACATCTGACATATTCAGATCACCCATCAGCAATATCTCCCCTTCATCTGCCATTCTAAGTATACTTTCTATCTTTTCCTTATCCATTTCCTCCCCCTGAGGGGGGGGGGGTCTGTATACAACCCCAGTGCAGATTGTGGTGCCATTGCCTGCCTCCAAATTGACCCACAGTGCTTCTTCTCCTCCCTGTTTACCCTTTTGTTCTGTTGCTTTGATTCCTTCCCTTATCTAGAGAGCTACTCCTCCTCTTCCTCTTTTACCCTCCCTGTCCCTCCTGTAGATAGTGTATCCGGTATGTTTCGTCCCAGTCATGGTTCTGTGTGTACCATGTTTCTGTGACTTCCCACGATATCCAGATGTTCCTCTCGATCAAGGCCACTAATTCAGAAAGCTTGTTACCCAGACTACGGGCATTGGTACTCATTGCTCTCCATTTTTAATGCTTTACCTTCTGTAGCAGCATCCCCACTGACCTTTCTGCCTTGGTCTTTTCTCATTTAGTACCCTGTTTTGTAGGGAAGCTGGGATTTTCCTGTTGCTTATCAGTACCTCCCCTTGACTAGTTAAAAGCTTGCCAATGAAGCATTTAAACCGATTGCTCAAAAGACTTGTTCCCTTCCTGGACAGATGCAGACCATCCTGCCAGTATAGGCTGGTGTCCCTCTAGGTGGAACCCCAGTCCCCAATGAAGCCAAACCCCTGTGCGCCACACCATTTTTTCAACCATTTGTTAAACTGCATGGTGCAAAGTACCCTCGCCTCACCCATGTCACTTACAGGCAGCACCTCTGAGAAGGGTACTGTGTGTGCTACTTGTCTTAGGCCCTTCCCCAACTCTACAGCATCCTTCTGCACTGCTCTAATCTCATGATGAGCCAAGTCATTTGTCCCTAGGTGGACAATGATGTCCAGCTCAGACTCCCGTGCAATGAACTCCAAACATCTTCTGAATCTCCCCTATGGTGGTAATTAATTTTAAAAAGTTGTGAGTCTGGAGCTCATACTGTCTTAGTTTACAAAGTGCACTATCTGTTCAGAAGTTGATGATTAATTCATAATTTGGTGACAGACCATTTTTCACTGTGTACCTTTCACTGGTTTGGTGGGCGACTATGTGGTGTGGAGTAACTACTGCAGCTGATTGCTTCAATTGTTCTGGAGAATGCTTGTGTAGCATACAGGTAGTATTATACAGTACTTGTGCAACTAAATTGGATAAGGCTGCTGAGTACCATAGGTAGCTCAGTACTGTTAGTAAAGTGATTGGATATGATTGTGTATGTGGCCTTTCACACTCTCTGTTCACAGAAGAACTACCACCATTTTGAGGTACCAGAGGCACAGGAACCCTCTAGAGAAGGGTTCCACCTCTAGAGGTGCCGCAGGACAGCAAGTACGTTGACTAAAGGTATTTTAGGGAAGAATCCCAGAAAGACAGAGATGAAGGCCTAAAGAGAATGCTCCAAACGTGTCTTATGACAAGAAGAGATTTAGGTCCCAATGGAGCACAACCAGTGAAGGAGGAGCCACCATCTGAGACCCAGCTAAACAGGTGGAATACAAGTAACTAACATGAGATTATCTATCTACTTTTAAGACCTTTATCATGGAGGAGAGGAAAATTTCCTTTGTGGTAAAAACCTCTAGGGATTTAAGACTTAGCCTGCCATTCCTCTGAGCTTAAGTCAATACCATTAAAAACCCTAAGCAAGACGTTGAAACTGAGACATGCAGCAGCAGATCTAGGGATTGAGTGAGCTTCTCCTTTTGTCCTGTTTCACCTTTACTCCCAGAGGTTGATAGAGGATTGCACTCTGAGGTGTGTGCTGATGCAGTGTCAAGGAACCCTGGGGTTATGGAAACACCCCAAGGAAATGGAGAAGACTTAAACAGCTGCTTCAGCCTTGACAGCCCAGATGCTCTCCCCTGATGATGAGGCTCATTGATATAAGAGGCTGGTCCCTTGAGGGGCTAAATTTATTAAAGAGGTTTGAGAATGGTGTGTGGTTGTTTCAGGTAAAGCCTTACACCACTCAACTGAGTCTCTTAACCTCTGTAATACTGGGCCACCTATTTCCCTTGTCGGCCAGCATCCCTTTAGGGCAACCCCCACCACCGCCCCCCTCTCATCAGTTAGCTTTGCAGGGGTCCTCATTCAATTAGGCTGCCTTATTTTCCCTCTCTGCCATGTGTCTGATACCCTTTCTTCCCACTGCCCTTCTCTATGTTCCTCCTTCCTCTCCCTGCTTGTACTCTATAAGATACAACCTGTATATGCTGCACTTTAAATGCCTATATTTGCACTTGCTTTACATGTCTGATTCATCCAAGTACTGACTTTGTATATTGTAACTGACTGTACCGATGTCTACTTTTGTATGAAGTGTTGTCTACTGTAAGAAAAAGTGTCCTCTGTGTCCTGGACCATCTTGAAAATGAGTTTGCGCAATGATGTAACTGCCTGGTTAAATAATGTTTGATTGATTGATTGATTGATTATGCAGTATGAAGCCATAGACAGTAAAAGCATACTGAGCCCTTATGAGGCAGTGAGAAGGGTATATTCTCAGTTGATGGAAGAGCATGTGCCCAATAGTAAATGGTGGGGAATATGCCCGATTGTCAGTGGGGCATGTGTTCATTTGCTGTTGATACTGAGCTGTTTGCCTGAAAGTAGTAGGTAAAGTAGGAATGGTACGGTAGCTATTGTAATATTGAGAGAGTAAAGCTAAACCCAGAGGAGAGGACCGGACTGCCACCCACGCAGACTGATAGGATGTTTAGGAGCAGAAGGCCCAAAAGAATGCCCAGAATAAAGTATGGTTACAGGAGACATTGGGGGGGTGGGGTGCAGCATGAAGCCAACAGGCAAAAGTATACTGAGCCCTGGAGGGCTTGTCAGCAAGGTGTTTGTCCAAGTGCCAAAGAATTGAGGAGATGATTGCCAAAGAATGGTGTTGGCAGAGGAGGAATGGAAATGGCCATATGATCCCAAATCTCACTAAAAGCAAAGCACAACAATGGCTGAGAGGAGAAGCCCAGCAGCAGGCAGGGCCCAGGCAGAACAGGAAAGAGGAGACCTGGCCTTAACATGCCCCAACCCCCACAGAGCAGGAGTGAGACAGGATGGAAAGCCAACACAGGAGGACTGGAACTAGTCAAACTCAGCTGCGTGGCCAGCAGCAACAGGGGTCCCTTGCAGCAGACAGAGCAGGAGATGTGGACTGGAAGGAGAACAACCCCCGTTCTCCCCTGAGGGTGAGAAGCAGCAAGTGGGGGGTGTGGGGAAGGGGGAGAAACAGTGGTGTAACCACCTGAGGGAGGAATCAAAAAGCAAGCAGCTGATGCCAGGGAGCACGGAGTGCCAGAGGCCAGCAGCAAGCAGCCAGGCAGAGTAAATTCAGGAGCCAAAGGAAAGAAATCAGCCAGTGGGGCAAGAGAGAGGAAGAGCGGCAAAGCCACTGGCAAGAAGCAGAATGACTGAAGCTGTAGCCATGCAGTAAGAGGTAGGAGATGGATAGAGAAGTCGGCAGTAATGCTTCACTTGTACTTGGTGGGAAGGGCATGGCGACTGTCACCCACTGCCCTGTCAAACCCCAGACATGGCCTTGCAGTTACTATGTAAAGGAACTCTCTCATCTCTAACATATGTGACAGTATTCTAGACTTTGAAAAATGAGTTCCACCATTTCCTCATTACAGAATATTCTTGTTCTTGTTTAAATTAATATGTACCTTTTGTAAGTGTTTTGCACAGCTTGCCTCCTGTAACTTCTTACCCCAGGACATAAATGACAATGGGAAAGCAGCAGGTTACTAAGTGTATATAGGTTTCTATTCCATTTCCCATGGATCTTCCCTTAACAATATCCATTCCCTGTGGATGTTCTAAAGTGAAGGCAATCAGATGTTTTTCGAGTCTCACATATTACTTTTTTTGTCTCAGGCATGTTTTTAAAATCACTTTTCCTAAAGAGAACAATATGACCATATCATGTGTGTGAGCGTGTGTGCGCATGAGTACATATTTATTAAGCAATAACACATGACAGGGTGTGACAACTCATGGGATATATGCTGGCCTTCAGTTTGGTGTGAGACACGAGGTAAAGCTGAGTGCCTTCACCCCCCTGAGAGGTGAATATTTGCCATGACATATGGGAGGCAGAATAGCCTACAGCTTAGAGCACCATGCTGTGGACATGGAGACTCGGCAGACCTGAGCTTGAAATGCTCAGTTGCCATTTGGATACTGTGTGACCCTGAGCAAATCATATATTGACCTCCATGTGCTCCCCACACACACCTGAAAATGAGCTTCAGCTCGCTGTGCCTTTCTCAGTCAGAAACTCTAAAAAGAAACATATATATCTCAAATGCTTGGAGCACTGTGCTGCTATTATCAAATGGATTGTGTTGAGAGAAAAAAGTGAAAATAGACAAGAAAACAGAAGGCTGCTCTGAACTGTGGGTATATCATGGGCATATTTTGGTTATGTTGGCTGATTCCACCAATCCGCGTACATCTTTTTCTCAATCCATTTTATATCTTCAAATCATTATGGCAGAAGAGTCTTAGAAATCTTTAGTCTTCCTTTTTTTCAATGGAGTAGTGAAACTAGGTTTTTGTCACCATGCCAGACAACTCCACGTGGGAAAGCATTACTTGCTTTGTCTTTATAAAACAAAGCGGATTCTGTATTTCAGCAGCACGTGCCAACTACCTTAGCCAATTTTATTTAATGAATGCTTTTTAGAATGGACTAATAAAAACACCCCAGTCAGTAAATAATAAAGAAATAAAAAAAAACAAGGTCATTTGTCACATTTTGGTTTGGTTGATATAAACAGATTTACAATGAAAACCTTTTCTCTAATAATAGACGCCCTCTGCTTCCACCCCATAACTAGACTACCTATCACTGAAAGGCCTGCCTGCCGCTTCCTCAAGCAAGGCCCAGGGTTTGTGAGGCCCTGCTTCCTACAAGTGTGGGAACCTCGTCTACCCAGTTCACATCTGTGCTACAGCTTCGGATTTCTCATATTTGTCAGGACTGTCTGGATAGACCTATAATCCCCATGGTTTACTGCTAAACAATAAAGCCACTGGATCTCTAAGGTGCATGATGGATATTCCCTGTAGACACCCTCTCTGTTTGTTTCCTCTTTTCACATGCATGCATTTTATTTTGTTTATATCACACGTGTTACCACATAAACAGTGACAAAAAGGAGGAGGGAGCACTTTAGATTTTCTCTGCAGACAACAATATCAAGGAAGTATCCGCTTTATTATAGGGTCACAGGGGAATTTTTGATCGGACAGAGGTTTCCTGATTACATCACAATAGACTCTACTGTACAGTCGATGCCCTGAACTGAATAAAAGAAGCAAACAGAAGGCACGCTTCATATTTTCACTTAATTTTCAGTGTTAAAGGTGTGTATAATTTGCGGTACTGTATGTCAGCTTGCTTTGCAAAGTCCTCTCCTATGTCAAACAGATTTGTTGCAGTTGTACAGAGGAGCTGTGGCAGGCTGCTTACTGTTAAGCCGGAAAAAGAGTCATGAAATTAAAATGTAAATGGTTTTATAGTGCCTTTTCATGCACACTGGATCACAAAGAACTGTACAGGCCAAATAGTTAGATGATGCTAGTGAAAGGACTGAAGTGAAACCTGCCTGTTAAGGACAATGCATCTAAAGGAAGTCACACTATTCAAATGTTTCTGTGCAATAGTCTAAGTACTGCACTAGCTGCATGTAACCCAGACCCTATTTTGGGATATTGGGCTAGGAGTGACCCATGCTCCCCTGGCTGGTAAAATGGTGTGAAAGAGTGGTATGCTCCATAGAAGGGCATAAATAAAGGGCATCAAGGATTGGGGGGGTACATTCTGGATGGTTAGGTTGAGGTTTGGTGGAGGCAGGTCTGGTTGGTTGAACCCTAACTGCTGGGGGTGGGAGTTCAGGACCGGTGCCTGGGAAGGGACATCTGAGTCTGGTTGGCTCTCCAATAACCCCCTACCATGCACTGGTCTACAGAGGCCCTAAACTATGCATGGGCTGTGCTGTTTGGGACAACCAGCTCAACCATATCTGAGGTCTCACTAGATCATGGGCGCCAACTCTAGTCCAAGCTGCAAGAGCACCAAGTCACCATTCTTCCCATGGGAAAGGTTAAGCATCATGCAGCTGGTGAGCATGCAGTTCAAGGTAACTTAAGAAATGTACCGGGAGTGCAAGACTCCTGTGGGAGTCGAGCTAAGGAGACCCTGAATGGGTCACTGTATACAGATGATGCAGTTCTGCTATCAGTGGTGAACTCTAAGCAAGAAATGAAAATCAGGTTGCAAAAGCAAGCATTTTCTGTTAATGCATACTGTAAATGGTTTACTGAGTCATAATTAAGCAATCATGCACAACGGGGTGGGGTGTGTCATAGGATATGGTAATGCCTCATGTGCCTTGATAAGGCATGAGGCTGAAGGTCAAGTGTCTCATGTACCCGAGAATTGACAATATCTCATGACTTACCAAACCCTGAAATGCATTATTGCTGTTAAGCAGTGGATCCATTTTTTAGGTAAAAGTTTTACAAATATTTTACTGTGTTTTTTATGTGTATCTAGAGGGATGTGCAAAGTCAGGAAACTTTGCTTTGAGAAGTAATTCACTATGTTATCCCAACTTCATGAAGCAGCATTTCACTTTGTTCTTCATGTAGCAAAGTGCCCACTTTGCTACATGAAAACTATGTATAGTGGCAGTACACCAACTAAGAAGTGCCATTTCAAGTAGTTTTCACTGAGCGAAGTAACACTTCAGTCACAAAGAACTATGCTGAACTGCCATTACATAAAAAAAACTTTCTTAAACATATTTATAATCCCCAATCTGCTGTGCCTTCATCCAGTTATCACCCCCTACTCTTTACTGTATGGTAATCCACCCTGCCATCCTCTGCACAGAGATCTCCCCTCCTCCCCCCCCCCGTTCCTTGCTGACTGTATCTTCTGTATTAATAAATAATCTCTTCCCCCACCTGAACACCAAAAAATATCCTCTGCGTTCCTCCCATGACCAGACCCTGATAATGAAAGAAAGCCCCTCATCCAACCCCCCCCCTTGGCCCACCTCCCTTCCCCAGCCCACTGAGCAACCTGAAACAAATTTGTTTTTGAAAACCTGTGAAAGAAAAAGACATTCCTGGTGCAGAGCGTCCAGTCTTAAGTTGTATAAGTCTCATTCATGGCATGAATGAATGGTGATGCATTTGCCTATAGTACAACCTGATTGGCTGAGCCTCAGCCAATCAGGTTTTATTATAGGTAAATACATCACTATTCATATTCATTCACGCTATTACAGATACATACACTGAACAGAACAGATGCTTTATACCAGGTGACAGTTTTCTTCTTTTACAGGTCTTCAAACTAGATTTCTTTCTGGGTGCTCAGGGAATTCTGAGGTTAGGTAGAGAGGTTCATTCGATTATTGAGTCTGATCAGGAAATGTGAGGCAGGGAGTGTTTTTTGGTATGCAGGTAGGGAGAAGGGTTGAATTAATAATACAGGTGATACATTCAATGGTGAACTTCACCAAGGGGGGGGATTGGGGATTTTTCTGTGCAGAGGGTGATAGGGTGGGTTACTATACAGTAAAGGGTAAGGGGTGATTACTGGATGGTGGCACAGTTGATAGGTGGGATTATAAATATTTTTAAAAGGTTTTTTCTAATTAAAAAAGTTTGACAAGGGGCATGGTCAGCAGCTGACAAGAGAAGAAGCACCTCATATGGCTCCTGCCTGGCTAAACTTTAAAAGATACTAAAACTGTTTTTTTTTTTTGTTTTGTTTTGTTTTGTTACACTGACTTTATCTAAGTTAACTATTCAATAGCAGTGATCATCTAGATGACACAGGAGAGGTCTGAAGCAGCTGCCACAATAATGAGACCAAAAAATTATGCTTCAAAAGGGGTAGGAAAAAGGAAAGGATCTGTAGCCTGATCAAGTAGCTCAAAGGGCGGACACTCAGAAGAACAACCTGGGGTTCTGGAGGGCACAGTTCTAGCCATGCTTGAGGCAGCAAGGCAGCTAGACAAAAAAGTGGAAAGTTATAACACCTGGTTGACCCACATAGAAGCAAAGGTTATTACACTCGAAACTGAGCACAAAGTGATGACGAAGACATTTAATACTATAAATCTAAAGTGGCAGTTGATGGAGTAGTACGTACTAAAGGAAAACAAGCTGCTTAGGGTACCTTTGGAATACCTAGAGATTGGGGCTCAGGCATCAAATCTCCATTTCCTCAGTATACTGGTTGATATGAGTAGAAACCAGTGAATGTGGTGCACCTCGACATAAGCAAGCCGTTTGACACCGTGCCTCATTCTGCATTAATTAAATGTGTAGATCAACACAAAATAAACAGTAAGATCATAACCTGGATTAAAAAATGGTTAATACACAGAACTCAGAAAGTAAGACTAAATGGTATAGATTCAGAAAAGACAGGAGTGACCAGTGGGGTACCCAGGGATTAGTATTGGGTCCTATATTATTTAACATCTATGTATCTGGCAGGAACGTTACCAAGGGTGGGAGGATCAGCAAGTTTTCAGATGTTACAAACATAGGCCACATAGTAGAAGCCAATAAACATGCATACAAATTATAGGAAGAACCTGATGAGCTGAATGAGTGGGCCAGTAAGCACAAAATTAAATTTAACAGGGAGAAGTGCATTGTAATGCACTTTGGGTCTAAACACATTAAATCAGTTTATAAATTGGGGGATCATGTCCTCAAAACATCAGGAAATGAAAGAGCTCTTGGGATCTTAGTACCAAATGACCAGTTATCAGCAAGGCAGTGTGATCAGGCAATTAAAAAGTGTAATGTGATCATGGGATGTCTTAAAAAAAGAAAACTAACTAGTAGAAGTAGCGGCACTGTACTGCCTATATTCAGAGCTCTGGTGAGACTGCACATGGAGTACTGTGTTCAGTTCTGGTCACGTCATAATGTAAGTGATGCAGACAGGCTGGAAAGGGTCCAGAGGAGCTCAACCAAAATAATGTGGCTTCGAGAATAAGAGATAGATAAGGAAAGGCTTCAAAATCTAGGCGTTTTTTTTACTGGAAATGAGGAGGCTGTAAGGGGACTTAATGCAGTCTATCAATCATTATTCAAACCATGATCTGAGGGCATATCTAAGTTTAGAATTCAAAGCAAATGGAAGAGATATAGGAGGACATGTTTCAACTAGCTGGTAAACATTTTAAAACAACCAAAAGGAAGCAATATTTTACACAGAGGGTGGTACAGTCATGGCATGCATTACCAGAGTTTGTGGTAGATAGTGGTAATTTAACTAATGGGTCTGGCAGTATAGCCTAGAGCTTAGAGTAATGAGTTGTGAATGAGCTTGGCACATCAAGCAGACCTGAGACTCATTCCGGCAACCTCCACTTGCATACTGTGTGATTCTGAACAAGTCATTTAACCTCCCCAGTGCTCCCGGGTCACCTCTAAAAACAGGAACTTGTGCCTAGTGGGCCTTACCCAGTTACCAAAGAATTAAAAATAAAATTATTAAAGAATAAAAAAACTATATTCAAGAATAGACTTGATAGTTATTCTTACTAGAACAGACTCTATTAATATTCTCTGCTCAGCAAGTGGCGGACAGGCTGGATGGGCTTCTGCTCCCTCCTGTCTGTACATCCTATCTATGTAAACCAGAGGGACTTGAAGATACCGACTCACTTAGATTTATGCAAAAAAAGATTTTGGACTTATTTCAAGTACCAATCAATCAAGTTATACTGTGAGCACATCGCATACCCCACCCCATAATGCACGCTTAGTAATCCAGACCCTCTGAGGACTTTTCTAGTCTGTATATCGGGGTCCATGCAATGAATATGCTCCTTCAAAAGGTGAAAGCTGCAGGATCTTTGGCCCTAGCTGATGGTACAGTAATGCACTGCTTCCTGGACTTCTATTATACCACACACAACAAGCATTTGTCAATGCCAAATGTTGTTTGCTTTTTTGTGCTGTTTAGGTATTTGGAAGTGACAGTTTCATGCCTTCCTCCCAAGACATCCACTGTGTCTTTCTGTTCAGTATTCAGAGAAGAGTGGGAGGGGCAAGGGCCACAGCAGTTGCCAAGGGGGTGAAGAGGTGGACAATATTCCATTCAAAGGCAAAAGAGTCCTGCAGGAGCTCACTAAATTGAAGGTGGACAAAGCGATGGAACCAGATGGCATCGCCCAAGGATATTAAGAGAACTGCTAAGGGAGATAGCAGTACCTCTGCAGCCATGTTCACTGAGTCATTCAACATGAGTGAATTGGAGGAGGCACATGTGGTCCCTCTACACAAGTCCGGCAGCAGGGAGGAGACAGGGAACAATAGAAAAATAGGCCATTCAGCCTCACCTCAGTTGTGGGGAAGATCATTGAGACATTGCTTAAAGAAAGGATAGTGGGGCATCTAGATGCCATCGGAGCCCAGGACCATAGACAACATGGATTCACAGTGGGGACATCATGCCAGATAAATCTGGTTGATATATTTGACTGGGTAACAAAGGAAGTGAATCAGGGTGAGACAGTGGACAACGCTTACCTTGATTTCAGCAAAGCCTTTGACACCATCCCATATAGGAGGCTGATGAACTAGCTGGGTAGGCGGGGCATGGGGGAAAGGGCGGTAAACTGGGTTAGAAACTGGCTAACTGACAGGAGGCAGAGAGTGGTGGTAAATGGTATGCAGTCTAGGGAGAGGGGGCGACCAGTGGGGTGCTGCAGGGATCGGTCCTGGGGCCAGTTCTGTTCAATGTCTTCATTAGTAATATTGCAGAACATCTGAAGGGAATTTTTTCACCAAATTTTCAACATAGCCATTTTAAGATCTCTGCTCATGAACAGCGTCACTGTGATTTTCTTAATCTGTCCCAAACATTGATTGCGCACACCGACTGCGCCACTGTGCACCACATGCATGGAAACACATTTTGGGCAACATGTGAAAAATGACAGCTATACTGCTCATAAGGAGGTGTGGTAAAATGGCAATGTTGAAAATCTGGAGTGCAAATATAAAAAATTCGCAAACTTACGAGCATACGTAGGAACTGTGCAATGCACGCTCGTAAAACAGTCATTTTTAGGAATTTTTTTATCAAATTTTCAACATAGCCATTTTAAGCCCTCTGCTCATGAATGGTGCCACTGTGATTTTCTTAATGTGTCCCATACATTGATTTCGCACACCAACTGCGCCATTGTGCGCTACATGGGCGGAAACATGTTTTGGGCAACATGTGAAAAATGACAGCTATACTGCTCATAAGGAGGTGTGGTAAAATGGCAATGTTGAAAATCTGGAGTGAAAATATTGAAAATTTGCAAACTTACAAGCGTGCTTAGGAACTCCGCAACGCATGCTTGTAAAACAGTCATTTTTAGGAATGTTTTCACCAAATTTTCAACATAGCTATTTTAAGACCTCTGCTCATGAACGGTGCCACTGTGATTTTCTTAATGTGTCCCATACATTGATTTCGCACACCGACTGCACCATTGTGCGCTACATGGGCGGAAACACATTTTGGGTGAGATGTGAAAAATGACAGCTGTACTGCTCGAAAGGAGGTGTGGTAAAATGGTAATGTTGAAAATCTGGAGTAAAAATATTGAAAATTCGTGAGCTTACGAGCGTGCGTAGGAACTGCGCAATGCATGCTTGTAAAACAGTCATCTTTAGGAATTTTTTCACCAAATTTTCAACATAGACTTTTTGAGAGCCCACCTTATGAACACTGGCAGTGTTGTTTCATTAATCAGTCCGGAAAGGTGATTTCACACAGTGACAGCGAAATCACCCTACGGGCCCAATTAATGCCATGACAGTGCAAGAATTCATGAGGAGGGGTCCCAAAAACCCCGTATTGAAAATTTGGGCCCAAAATTCCAAAAAATGCCTGAGACATGAAACAAAGTTGAAAAAACCCTATCTATCCTATTATACTGCTTACCGGCATTTCCTCAGTTCGCGGTCGGCTTTGAAGAGTGCAGACGTGTTCAGTCCACGAAGATCGTTGCGCCCGAGCTCGGAGGTAAGTATGGGGTGAGGGTGTGGGGGCAGGGTGCACAGTGGGTGGGTGCAGGTTGTGGGAGGGGCAGGGAGAAGCACCAAGGGACAGTTTTGCATTTACAGGGTTTTTAATAAGACTACGAGGGACGTTTGCCATGCTGGAGTGGGCTCCCAGCGTGGCAGCTGGAAAGCTGTTGGGGGGGCTGTAGCCGATGGGGTTTGGGCACCCCCGTCGGTGATAACATCATTTTGCCCCAGTGTGGCACCTGGATGCTTTGGCAGGGGCGTGCAGCTGACGGGGGATTGGGCACCCCCATCAGCCATAAAACATTTTGCCACGCTGGGGTGGGCTCCCAGCACAGCACCTGGATGCTTTGGGGGGGCGTGGAGCTGACGGGGGTTTGGGCACCCCCATTGGCCGTACAGTGTGGGGGGGAGGGGGAAGGCGCATGAGCATGCAGTGTGCGTGCACATGTTTGTGTGTGGAGGGGAGAGCTCTGCTCACTGGAGCGAAGTTCTCCCTTTCAACTGTACGACCACTGCATTTTCAACTGCTGTCATAGACAGCTGCAGCAGTGATTGGGGAACTGGGGCTGCACCTGCAAACACACTGACTGCATTGGAAGACAGGTGCCACACCTCCGAAAATTCAGATGATGGCACTATGTTTCTTGCACATGCGTGCAAGCAACATAAAATAGCATGCACAAAACAGCACCCTGGAGAAAAAAAGGACTGCTGCTTGATGAATTATTGCTTCAGAACTGCTTTGTTAATAGAGTCGATAAGTGTTGGTAAGTGTCCAATCAGCAACAAAATTTACAGTAACAGCGCCATGTTTTTACACTTTGTAGATAGCTGCCATAACTCAAAGAGCTGTCAAATCAATCATCACTTCTTGAAGCTACTGTGAAATCTGTCTTGCTATCTTTTAAGGGCAATTAGATACATCAAGTCTAGCTGTCAGCATGGTGGAAATCAATTCTGAAAGTTTTTTTTTTCTTTTGTTACTTCCATTTTAAATTTGGTGCCAGCATACATGCAGCAAACACATTTTAAAATTGACAGCACGAATGGCATCATATTGTATGTGCAATTAAAATGGAAAAGTGTTTTTTTCAACTAAATCATAGAGCTGCAGTACTTATATAAAATGCCTAGATAGATTTGATCTCAAATACAATCCACTTTACAGCACACTGGAATTATAACTAGCTGTCTGTTTTGATTACTTTATCCGAATGAATTTGAAACCTTTTTAGGCGCCAATGCGTAGCTTGTAAGCGCCTATTGTGACTACTATCACACATACTCTTTTCACAAGCCAGTCAAGTTTAAGGAGACATTCGAAAGTGATGTGCTGTGTGACAGGGCAGATTGACAGCTCTGTCTACCCTGATGCAGGGCACATCACTCAAAGGCTCAGTAATGTTTGCCACTATACAGACTCGCCACTAAAGTGCCAACTCATTCAAACAAAATGTTCTGAATGACCTGACAGGTTAAATTTATCCGGAATGACATACATTATGAATTTTTATGTTTTATTTTCAGTAAACTTTATACTGTCTGTTACTTGAAATAAGCGTAACATGCTCGACCACCTTCTCCCCCACTCCCGACAACATATCATGCTCGTAGCTATTCTCCTTAACGCCTGTTGATGAAATGTGAATCAGTTTTGTGTTGACAGGGACTCCTCCAGACATCCCCCATTCAGACAATCCTTGTAACAATAATCAAATACAATAGACTCCCCGTTGTAAATAACTGATGTTGTACAAGGCTCGAACCTCTCACTCGGCAATGTAGTGCAACATCCAGCTGATTGATTTCGGAACCCACCAATCTCCCAGTAACCATTCTGACAAAATCAGTAAGTCAATACAAGTCATCTAGAAATACAGTTCTAGTTGCATCAGGGCTCAAACCTTAAGCTCTGCAGTTAGTGGCATTGTATAATAATACATAGCTTTGCGTGGTGGATGGTGACCAGTTTTAACCCTTGCTGTGCCGAGGAATCCAGTCCAGAATTCCAATGTGTTCTAATTCTCTTGGCAGCCTAGGAGTTAAAGGGTGCTAATCTATTCTAATCTTCTGATTTCCGCCAGCAGCGTCATTTCACCAGAATCTTAGGAGTTGCAAGTCTCCTCCACCCACCAACTTTATATAAATAAATGCTATGGGAAACCTTATTTTAGAGGTTCGTAGGGGTTGCTATGGGCAATGTAGAGTTTTGCAAAGAAATCAGATGGGTCTCGACTGCAGTCCAGGCTACCCCTAAATGACGGCCCTGATCACCACTTCTCCTCCACCTAAACAGATCAGCTACGCACATAAAACTATATTTTCTGAGGGACATGGCACCTTTGTGCCGCTGAGGTTGATCCCAGTGCATGTTTATGGGGATTACATTCTGCATCTTTGGTAGTGATGCACAATGTAATCCCTAACCAGCCAACTGAGAAAACAGTCTTTGAGAGGAGGCTGACCCCATCCACCCACCCTCCTGCATTTCACTGCCTAACCCTCCTGATCTGTAGTATTCAAAGAAGGGCTTCAGTTTACGAGATGATCCAATTTCAGCTAATCAAGTCAGAGGAAGTTTTAAATGTCTGTGCAGAATGGCCGGGGAAGCTGGCTGGCCTGACAACCACTGTAAGACTCAGGACCACGGCCCCTCCCCCGAAGCCACTTAGTCAAATATGGACATTATAGTGCACACTCCCATTTGCATTATTGCTGTCCATGGGTACAGATTAATGATAAGGAAGTTGCACACAAAGACACTGAGCAACCATAGTGGAGTGGGAAAAGCCAGTCTGTAAGATTGTCGCAATGAGAATGCCACCTCCCGTCCACACTGGGGTGGGCTCCCAGCGTGGCACCTGGATGCTTGGGGAAGGGGGCGTGGAGCCGACGGGGAATTGGACACCCTGGTCGGCAGTATGTGGGGGGGGAGGGGGAAGGTGCATGAGCACAGTGTGTGTTCCCGTGTGTGTGTGTGTGTGTGTGTGTGTGTGTGTGTGTGTGGAGGAGGCTCTGCTCACTGAAGCGGAGCTCTCCCTTTCAACTGTACGACCACTGCATTTCCAACTGCTGTCATAGACAGCTGCAGCAGTGATTGGGGAACTGGGGCCGCGCCTGCAAACACACTGACTGCATTGGAAGACAAGTGTCACACCTCCGAAAACTAGGATGATGGCACTATGTTTCTTGCACATGCGTGCAAGCAACATAAAAAGCACCGCAGTTTCAATGCTGTATAGGCTGGTCTGAGAGAGCTGGGAATCTCTCACTCTGTCCAGCTCCTGGCTTGGCTTAAAACTGTATATTCAGGCAAAGTATTTATTTTTAATAGCCCTATGAATGCTAGTGAAAGGTGATTCAGAGGGATTTTGTCCAGCAGTCTAACGCAAAGGAAGCAGGGGAGGGCAATGAGGAGACATGAAATACAGTAATGTCCATCTTATTGGCTCTGTTTTCTCACTAGCTGATATACAATGCTTTCAGACATTAAAGCTAGTCTAACAGTTACGTTTTCATAGTCGTGTTAAAAGTTAAAGATGGTTATTCATATTGCCAGTGACAGTAAAAACAAATCCAGTGTTACATCAGTTTGTCTTTTTAATAATTGTGCAGCGCTGTTATGTTTAGCGAGTCCATCCTGCGTACTAGTTTATTTTCAAGGTTCCTCAGTATTTATATAAAATGGTGGATACCTTGTGATTTGAAAGGTGGTGTGTGGTGGCCTTCATGGCTCCCTACAACAGAACTGTTTCAGCATGGTTCAAGAGAACCCGGCTGCATTTTGGCTAATAGACAGTCAGGTAAGCCCTTGTCATCTGTGTGTGTGTGTGTGGGGGGGTGGTCGGGGGTTATATCACCTACTCCATTTCTTTAGTAGCTCTGCTTAGATGCACAAGAATAATAAGTGACAAATCTGATGCACACAAAGTTTTATGTTGGTGGTTGGAAGATTCAGTGATGGGTGGTTCACATGAGTGCCATGACTATGTTCTCAATGGAGGAGTCCTGTAGTGACAATCAGTTTCAATCTCTCCTAATCAGTTTGGGGATAATAAAACAAGAAAGGACTTTTAAATGTTTTAAATGTTTAAACTGAATATGTTAAAAATAAAACTGTAAAGTTTGCATTAAAGGAACCTTGTCAGATGTTAGGGAGGTGACAAGCTGTGTCTCTCAGGGATTAGTACTGGGACCCACATTGTTCTTTTTTGTTTTCATTTCAGACATGGGCAGAGATGTCTAAGGAATATTATCAAAATGTGGCAGCAATGTACTATTCATTACTGACAGACAAAACTAACTAATGACAATATAGACTGATATGTGGGCTGAGGAAAATAAGATGCAGTTTAATACAGATAAGTGGGTAGCGATGCACATGGGTAATAGAAATGTAAATCATAAATATACACTAAACAGGAGTTTACTAAAGAAAGGTGATGCTGAAAAAAGATCTTGGAGTTCTACTAAGTAATGATCTATCATTTAGTAAACACTGCAGTAAAAATTCACTTACTGCAAATGGGTTTCTGTATGATATTAAAAGAGCATTTATATCAAAACATGAAGAGTGTATACTTCCTATATACAGGTCATACATAAGACCCATTTTGGATTATGCATCTCCTCTATGGAATCCCTGTACAAAAGATGACAGTAAATTGTTGGAACAAGTCCAACATAGTCCACTAAAATGGTTCCGGGATTAAAAAATCTGAACTATGATAGTCGACTTACTCTCTTGAAACTGTTTTCATTGGAGGATATAAGGGCAAGAGGTGATATGCGTGAGATGTTTAAGATCATGAAAGATGAAGAAATAAACACCTCTATGCAAATCAACATGGTAACTGAAGAATTTAATCTAAGGTCTCATAATAAACAAATCCAATTAGATAATATCACAAATGAAAGGACCGTTTTTTTTTTCACACAAAGGGCTGAAAGAATGTGGAACTGCCTGCCTAAGGAGAGTGTCAAGACAGACGGTTTTGCAACCTTTCAAAAACTTCTTGACACTCACAAAAGGGTAAGTTGGTTCTAGTACACAGGAAACAGAAATACTGTGCAACACTCCTTCTTCTGTCTAAATAACTCAGTTAAGTACTTAGTTAAAGTAATCTGTTTTTGAAAATATGATGGAGGGAGGGACATTAGAAGTTGCATGCCTACATAATGAAAGGGGTTAGTTTGTAGCACACAGTATTTTTCTTGGACTCTAGGGCTGGATCATTGACAAAGGTCTGTCATTATCGAAGGGATTCATTTAGTGGACTCTACAAACTCAAATTATCGGATGGCCTTCCATGGTCCTGCTGCATGGCTATTTTTGAACTTTTATTTATGGATAGTTTAGGGGGCATTTAATAACCCCCAAAGTTTTGTGACGATGAGAAACGGGATTCGTATTACCTATTGTAATATTTCTGTACTGCATCCTATACCTGAAATCAATATTTGCACTTGTATGTGTATTGAGAAAATGAATGAACGTAAAGTATAAAAAAAGTTCCCAACTTAATATCAACTTCACCGGTGAATCAAAATTTTGCAAAATCTCTATGTACATCTACACAGGTTTGTTTTGTTCTGTTTTGACCAGTGGCTGGTGCTGTTCTGAAAAGACATGCTGGACAGAGTGGGGTGGAAAGATTTGAAATAGGTAAAAAAAAAACTGTTTGCTTGGAGTTTTTTCTTGCATACTGTATATGTGCTGATATTTAAATATGGGCAAGAAGACGTGTCAGCTTCTGGTCCTTGGAATGAATGGGTCTGTGCCCCCCAAGTAGTGGAGGCATTATCCCACAATCCTAGGATGCTTCAAGCCCTTCACAGTATTTGTGTTGTCCTACATTGTATATCTCCTATCTGTGTACAGTAATTGTGAACTGTATGTGTATATGACTCAGGACCTCCTTGTGAATGAGCTTGCTCAACGAAGTCTTTCCTGCAATAAACTTGAAAAAAAAAACACAATTCCCACTTCTGATATTGCCAGCAATTTTCTACATTTCTGCTGTGTCCACTCTGTTTACCCAACATAGATACCTTTAAGTTTCTATTAGGTCCCCTCTCTCTCTCCTGGTTTTCATAGAGTACAAACCCCTTCTCATATGCACTATCCTGAAGACCACAGATCAGCTTTGTCATCCTCCATGGGACTGTTTCCAGCCTTTACTTGTCCTTTTTAAGATGAGGGAACCAGAACTGGACATGGTACTCCAAGTGTGCCCTCACCAGCAATCTATACAGAGGCAGGGTCACATTTTTCCTTCGGCTAATGATGTCCCTTCCTGTACACCCCAGCATATTGCTGGCCCTCCCATATGCTTCATTGTATTGAGTGCTTGATTTCAGGCTATCACTAGATAATCTCCAAGTCTGTCTCTTCTGGTAACTGTGCCAGCCTTCCTCCTTCTAGTGAGCACCCTGCTTTTGGATTGTTCCTCCTTATGTGCATGACCTTGTACTTCTTGGAATTAAACCTGAGCTGCTACATGTTCATCCAACTTTCTAGCCTATCCACATCCTTTAGCATGTCCCTGACTCCCCCTGCACAGTCCACCCTCCAGCAGAATTTAGTGTCATCCACAATCAGGTACAACTTGCCATTGGCTCCCTTCCCTATGTCTGAGATGCACATGTTAAAATGTGTATGCCTCAGGACCGAACTCCACTAGTAAATTACTTAACTTCTAAGCCTGTGCTGCTGTTTATCCTTCCTGTCAGCTCCCTATTCACCCTTACTCAGTTTTTACTGCTGCAGTGGGTGGAGTCCTGCAAACGTTTTGCTATTTCAGTAGAAAAAGGGAACCTTCAGGTTTCCTAATGGACTAGATAATATTGGAGGTTTTGTGTTATCAGTATGCTAATTAATAGTAGCAGTCTGCTGAGGAGAGTTTCAAAGTACCATTTTGCATGTTAAGCTTCAATCTGGGTAGAATTATCTTTGAAGAAAGATTCATAGCTCATAAACATGTCAAGTCACTCAGCTTTTCCCAGGCATAAAGAGCAATTGAGATTGAGGAAGGAGGTTTCAGATTTCAGATGCTATGTTGAAAGGCTTCAGACAGGCTAGACAAAAGTAGAAGCATGAATGAAAAATCAGACCAGAGACCTACTTTTACATGAAGGCCTAGATATTCAAAGGAGTTGCGCAATGCACAAGTAAGTTGTACTGGTGCAAAACCTGAAATGTGCTGCAGTGCCATATTCAAAGCTGGGAAATTTGCAGTGCAATACCAGTTGCACCATGGTGCAATTGGAAGGATGTGCTGCACAAACAGAAGGCGTGTAACCATGAATAAGCGGTGCAACTGCATATTCAGCCCAAACACATGGCGCAAATGTGAAGCAAGTCACAGATTGCTCAGCACAAAGTTGAGCACAAATAAAAGAGGCTCAACTGCACGCACACAGAGGCAGAGAGCAGGACAAGCAGTGAAGCATGGATGCCACAGCTTTCCTGATGGTGCAGGTAATGGGGGGGTGAGGAGGAGGAGGGAGGAACAGCAACATGGCCATGGAATGGCCCATCGGAGGTACACCCAACAGAGATGGTACCGTGTCCACCTCACATCTGAGAGCTATAGTGACACAGACATAGTGGTCCAGTACCACCACAACACGGCAATTCTGAGGCAGCTCTGTGAGCTGTGCCATGATGAAATGCAGGCACCCACCCAAAGGAGCCATGCCATGTCAGTGGACACCCAGGTGACCACAGCAATGTGCTTGTTCACCACAGGCACCTTCCAGAAACCAGTGGGTGCCACCGCTGGCATTACCCAGTCTGCCATGTCCCGCTTCCTCACCCAGTTCCTCAACACTCTGCTGCCACATGCTTTGGAGTTCACCACATTCCCAAGCACAAAGGCAGAGCATAAAGCAAACATACAGGAATTCCACAGGGTGGCCTGCATGCCAGGTGCAATAGGTGCCATTGACTGCACCCATGTGGCCATACATGCACCACCTGGCCAAGAAGGTGCAGCCTACATGAACCGCAATGGATACCACTCCATCAACTGCCAGGTGGTGTGCAATGCCACAGGGTACATCATCAATGTGTTTGCCATGCACCCTGGGCTTACACACAACGCATTTATCTGGCCCCAATCAATCCTGTGCCAGAGATTCAAGAGTGGGGTCATCCCCACAGGACACTTAGTTGGTGAGTCAGGAGAGGTACAGGAAGAACACCTGCTGTAGCGGTGAAGACCACACAGCAGCAGGAAGGGGCAGTGGGGAACACAGATAGTGCCAGGTGCAAAGACACGAACATATGAAATTTGCCAGCAGATAAAGGCCTAGAGGTCTATCAAGTCTGCTCGAATGTGCAGCTAGCACCCCTTATTCTGCAGCTGCCCCTCCCTTCCACCCTTCCCCTTCATTAACCCTCCACCTTGTCCTGTCCCATCTTCATTTGAAGCAGTCCACTGTTCTACTGCATACCACTTCTGCAGGTAATGCATTCCACCCAGCCACCACCCTCTCTGTAAAAAAGTGTCTCCTCATCTCCCTCCTGAACCTTCCACACTCCAGTCTCATATCATGGCCCCTGGTGGCCCTCCGCTCCCTTACTTTGAACAGCCCCTCTGTACCCATCTTGTTTATTCCTTTCATGTATTTAAAGGTTTCAATCATGTCACCCCTGTCTCTCCTCTCCTCCAGTGAGTACATGTTCAACTCCTTCAACCGCCTCTAGTATGATAAGTCCCCAGCCCTTGATCATCTTTGTGGCCCCTGCACTGCACACCCTCCAGTAACTTAATGTCCCTCTTCAGATCTGGACGCCAGTGCATGCAGTGCTCAGGTGTAATTCTTCAATGACCCTATACAGTGGCAGAATCACCTCCTCCCTCCTTGAGGATATACCCCTTGCAATACAACCCAGCATTTTGCTGGCCTTGCAGCTGCCTTCCTACATTGTGCTGAGTTGTTCATTGACCCTGTAATGAGGCACACCCAGATCCTTCTCCTCCTCTGTCTGGGCTAGCTGCACTCCCTCTAGCTGGTAACTCCTCCTTGGGTTCTTCATCCCAAACTGCAGCACCTTGCACTTTTTGGCATTAAAGCCCAGTTGCCTGGTGTCTGACCAGGTTTCAAGCTTTGCCAGATCATCCTGCAACCCCTGCCATCCCCCTAGGTCATTCACCACCGCGCCAACCTTGGTATCATCAGCAAACAGGCTGATCTTGCTCTTTATGTCCCATGATATGTCTGCTATGAATATCCCAAACAACACTGGTCCCAACACGAGCCCTGTGGGACACCGCTCGTCACTGTCCCTGGTGGAGGAGGCTCCCCACCCACCCTCTGTTGCCTTCCCTGCAGCCAGTTTCCTACCCATCTCACCAGCTTTGCACCCGCCCTGTGCCTACTAACTTCCTTCCCAGCCTTCCATGTGGCACGGAGTCGAATGCCTTACTGAAGTCCAGATACAGGACATCCACTGCATGGCCCTGTCCAGTTGCCTAGTTACCCAGTCATAGAACTCAACCAGGTTGGTTTGGCAGGATCTGCCATGTATGAAGCCATGCTGTTTGCTGTCCTGTAGTCCTTTGGACTCTAGGAGAACCTCCAGCCTCTCCTTCAGGATAGTCACCATTAGCTTACCCACGATGGATGTGAGGCTCACCGGTCTGTAGTTTCCCAGTTCATCCTTGGGGCCACTCTTGTGGAGGGCACCACATGAGCCATCCTCCAGTCCTGGGGTACACACCCGAATGTAGTGAGGCATTAAATATGCTGCCAAGGTCCTGCAAGGACCTCTGCCCTTCTTTCAGTACCCAGGGGTGGATGCCATCTGGGCCTGGCGCCTTGTCCACCCTCAGTGCCTTCAAACCCTCTCGAACTCTGCCTCCATGATTTCCCCATCTGTCACCACTCCTCCCCTCTTCTGCCATTTCTCCCCCTTGGGTGTCACCCCTCTTCTCTTTAGTAAATACTGAGCAGAAGTACTCATTTAGTGCTTCCCTTATAGTACCCTGCTTCAACCCAACCCCCTCCTTTCTAATCCTTACTATGTGGTCCTTATAGCTCCTTTTCTCCCTGATGTACTTAAAGAGTCCTTCTCCCTCTTCTTAATGCCTTGTGCCAGCCTGAGTTCCGTAGATGCTTTGGCTCCCTTACTGCCTTGTCACCTCCTTCATTCTGTCAAATGCTCCTCTCTGTCTTCCCCTCCCTGTTTTCTTGTGCTACTCCTAAAGGCAGCTCTTTTCCTCCTTACCTTTTCCATGACCTCCTTGCTCAACCAGCAATGTTTCTAGCCTCTAGTTTTCTGCTCTGGGCTTTGCAGCTGGTTTTGCTTCCACTATCTCCAGTTTTATGAGCTCTCACCTCTGGTTAGTGTCCATACTAGATTGAATTCTGGCCAGGTACCCTTTTACCACTTCCCCCATCCTCCCAAAGTCAGCCCTCCTGAAGTCCTGCACTCTCATGCCAGATTCCACTCCTTCCTTGCCCATATCCAATGTGAGCCATACTGAGTGGCGGTCACTCCCTGACAGCAGTTCCTCCACTGTAAGTTCTCTCACAAAGTCCCCATTTGCCAGCACAAGGTCAAGGGTATTCCCTAACCTGGTTGGTTCACTGACCATTTGCAGCAGGAAGCTGTCCTGGAAGGCATCCAGCAGTACCTGCTCCCTTCTGTTCCTGGTTGTTGGGGTGCTCCAGTCCACTCCTGGCATGTTGAAGTCCCCCACAATCAATCACACTACCCTTCTTGCAGGTCCTCCTGATCTGTCCCGCTAGTTCCCTGTCTAACTCCTCCATCTGAGATGGTGGCCTGTACACCACTCCCATTCTAAGAATCCTATTCTTGGAATCCTGGATTTGCACCCAAAGTGACTCCGTACTACCCTCCTCCCCTTCCTCCCTTACACACTTCAGTCCTTCCTTCACATATAGTGCCACTCCCCTCCTTTCCCAATCACCCTGTCCCTACAAAATAACCTGTACCCTGGTACAGACAGGTCCCAGTCATTATATTGGGTGGCCCATGTTTCCATGATGGCTGCAATGTCCACCTCTCCCTCTGCCATGAGAACCTGTAACTCTGCATTTTCTCCCAAGGCTCCTAGCATTAAGGGCAACCACCTTCCACCTCCCCCATCCTGCCCTCCTTTCCTAGCATCACTAATAGTACTTGCCATTTGTCCTTTGTCACTGTTATAGGGGAGTAGCTCATATGATTTCCCAACCTGTGGTCTCTGCATATCTCTTCCCCAACTGCCACCCCCACTCCCTAGTTTAAATTCCAACTTCTCTATATACTCTTCCATCCTCTGTTTCAACACTTTCTTTCCTCCTCACTCAAGTGTAGTCTGTCCTTGCATAGAGACTACTGTCCTCCCAGGTTCCTCCCACCCTCCAACAGCCCATACCCTTTAGCACAACACCAGGTTCTTAGCCATCCATTAAATTCCTCTATTCTCAGCTTTCTTGTTGTGCTTGCCTTTGGCACTGGAAGTATCTCATAAAAAGTTACTGATCTTCCTGCCCCCTCACATAATTGTGCTAGTTCCTCAAACCTCCTCTGGACTATAGCTACTGTCTTGTCAGCCAGGTCGTTTGTCCCAAGATGTATAATTAAATGAGGCATGTCCCTACCCCTTCTAGCATATTTCAGAACAGACTGTCCCACCCTTTCCGCTGTCATTCCTGGCATGGCCTCCACCCAAATGCGACTATGCCTCTCCCCCTTGCTACCCCACCTAACTCCTCTTAGTATTGAGTCCCCCAGCACTAAGATTCCACCCCTCTTACTCCCTGCTTGCTTCCATTCATCTCCCTCTCTCATTTCCAGCTCCTTCTCTTCCTCCTGCACATTATTTCTCCCTTTTACTCCTGTTGCAATTCGACCAGCAGAACTTCCCCCCACTCCAGTTTGGTCCAGGCATTTATCAATTACTCCTCTAATTTCATAATTTCCCTCCTCCACCTTCTTCCTCTCTAGCAGTGCACAACTGTTTTCTGAAGACCCTTCACAAATGCCCACTCCCTCTCTCTTCATAGTAACCTGTTCTTTCCTTTCCACTCCATGACTTTTGCCACTTCTTCACCTCCCCTCGCAAGTCCCTATCTCCTCCTTCCATTTGTCTTTTGTCTCCTGACCTGGTTTCCCCGGCAATCGTTCTTCCTGGCCTGGGCCCTTTGTCTGTCTTCCCTTCTTCTGACCCTCTCCTCCACCACTGTTGGCTTAAATTGCCCTCCCTCATCTCCCTTCTTCCTCCCTCAGTATTGGGCTAAACCCACCCCAATCTGCCTTGCCTGTCTTAGTTCCTCCTGCAGACCCTCAATCTCCTTTCTAAGTTTTTCTATGTGGTTGCACACTAAACATCCTCCCACACTCCAGACAATGTTCAGAAAGATTGGTGCACCACAGTTATTGCAGCCTACCACCCTACCCATTGCTGTCGTTGCCCACCAGCGACCCCCCACCCTTCCAGATGCAGGATACCAAACACTCCCCCAAGTCTCCCCTCTCCCTCCTCTATCAGTGCAAAACATTCTCTTTATTTCCCTTACCTCTTTTGTTGCACACGTTTAGATAGATTGAGCAACTGCTTTTTATATTCCTATCCTTCCTATCCACACTCAAAAAGAGACTTTAAGTAGCCATTGCACAACCTTCTTCAAACTCCTACTCCTCCTTTTCCCAATGCAATATCAATGCAAAGAAGTAATAATGAAAGCTCCTAGATTTGCATTTACTTCCCTTCCACTGAGAGAGCAGTCTCCTCTTCACTTGAAGCTGCTCCTTTCCTGGATGCCTGCTTTTGCTATGACAGGTGCATATCCTTTGCCTGTTTGAGGAAGTGACGTCAGAACCCCTAGTATAAAGGAAATAATGGACCAGGGGTGGGTGGGCTGAGGGATTTGGGTTGGTGGGACCAGCCCAAGTCTTCCAGAAACAGTCAGGTAGCTGAGGCCTCTGGTCAGACCATTAGCACCCTTCCCCGATTGTGCACTCAACTTTGCAGCTAGTGAAGCAGGCAACAATGAATCCCAATTCTACTCAAAGCCCCCAAAATAGGTTTGCTACCCAAAGAAACAGGACTCCAATTCAAACAGCTTCACCAACAACACATCAAAATAGGCTTGGAATTAGAAGATATAGGTCTCCAATTAAAAGAAACAGACCCAGTTAAATTACACCAATTATGTTTTAAAACAGAAGAAATAGGCCTGTACAAATGCAGCCTGCCACACAGTGAACCAAACAAATGAGTTCACTTATAGCTACCAAAACAGGTTTCAAAATTCCAACAGCCCCAAACAATACCCTGCTAGCCCCTTAGTAGTAAGAAAGCAAAGAAATAACATTCTACCAAGTAGAATCCATGAAAAACAATGTAAAACAAGAAGCTACTGTACTGTAGATCTGATCCTGTCCCCCTTCTAGTTCCTTCTGAGAAGCCAAAGCACTGACTGGAAATGTAGCCTGAATACAGTGCAGGGGTGTGGGCATACAGGGGCCCATGGCATGAGTGCTGCATGGCATGCATGGCACAGGCTCAGCCCTGCCATGCACCCCATGGACACAAGACACTGTCGGTAGCCAAGTGTCCAAAGGACACAATGACCAGCTGGAACATTGACACACTGCACACAGCAGTGATTTGGACCCACATGCTTGGAGAGGGGAGCAGATGATGGGCAGGAGACATGTGCCATGACTGGCAACACATGTGTTGCTCATGGGGGCTGTGGGGAGGGCCCACAGGGTGGTGGGTGGTGAAAGTGTGGACAGGTGGGGGGCACAGCCAAGGGGCAGACAGGGTGACAACTAACACATGTGCATTCCCCAACAGGAGACAGTGCATATCTCCTCCGACTCTGGCTACTCACCCCCCCATATGGTGTCCTAGGAATGGGGCTGAGAAGCGATACAATCAGGCACACATCGCCATGCACAACATCATAGAGTGTGTCTTTGGCATGCTTAAAATGCATTTCTGGTGCTTAGACAGGTCTAGTTGTGCCCTACAATACATCCCTGAGAAAGCCTGTGGCATATTCCTGGCCTGTTGCATGCAGCACAAAATGGTCATTGACCGTGGATTACCTGTACAGGTTAAAGAGGGTGACAGTACAAATGATGAGGTGGAGGATCAGCAGGATGGGGGTGGGCAACCGGCCATGGAGAGAAGAAACCCCAGGCTGGCGCACATGCCAGGCAGCACCAGGACACCATAAAAGAGCACTACAGGAACCACAGATGAGTAACACACAGGTAAGCAGTGCACGCACACCATGGCACACACAAGCATGGACACAGAGAGAAGCATGCATGCAGGGACACAAGGACACACAACGGGCATGCAGGTGGACACACAGATATGCACAGACCCCCCCAACACACACGGACCTGGACAGTCAGGCACTGTATGTTGTATGCGCATGAATACACAAGCATGCTGGCACATGCATCCGTACAGCACAATGCCACACTGCAGGGCACACAGCACCAGGCAGAGGCACACGCAGCACTGCACACAGTGACATGGATGTGAACGGCAGCACTACCAGATGTGGCGTGGATCAGAGGGTATGTGCTGACATGCACGCATTGCCAACACAGTGCTGCACTCATCACGCCCATGCCACATGGCCCAGCAACACTGCCCACACACACGCCAGCCATGACCATGGCTATGCGTGTGCCACAGCATGTGGTATGGGCCACAGCCAGCCATGTGCATGGCTGGCAATGGCAGCAGGGGACTGGACTGGGCAGTGCACCCATCGGGACAACCATGCTGAACCACAACCGCCATGGGGGCAGCCATGCCCTGACTGTGCGGCTGCCACAGGTGGCTCAACAGCCACTGGGGGCATTGACACTGCATCCACAGGGGCTGAGGCCTGAGAATGCAACCTGGTCCTCACGGGACTGTACAGATGGTCAAATAGACCGCTACCAGGTATGTTGGGGATGAATATGGCAGGGCACGGTGTCATCCTCAATGGAGTCCCCAAATGCCAAGGCCTCAGTGTGCTCACTTTGCTACAAGGAGTCCTGCATGCCCTGCTGTGGTCAGTGGATGCCAGCGAAGTGAAGCTCACAGCAATGGTCTCTGCAATGCGGTCCAGCAATGTAGTCGTGGCCTCCCACAGTTGCCAGATCTCGCCTATAAGCTCTGCACATCCCATGGCACCATGCTCAGCCAGTTGCCGTACCCCAACCTGCAGCACATGTATCTCTGCCCTGAGTGACACCTGGTTCCCTATGGAGTCCCGCAGAAGCCGGGTGTGCTCAGTCAGCATGTCGGCACCTGGTGATTCATAGTCCTGACGCCGACATACATGGGGTGTGATGGCCTGCTGTGCCACATCCCTCAACTGAGAACGCAGCTCAGAAATCCAAAGATGGGTTGGGGTCTGGGTGCGGGTGCCGATGGTGGCCCTGTCGCAGCACGGCAGCAGGCTGCTGGACTTGGCTGGTGGTGTCAGTGACCACACCTGCATGCCACCCCTTGGTAACTCCAGACACGGTGTCTCATGCTGGTGTGGGACCACACTGGGGGGGTGGAAAGCATGGACCCTGGGCCGCCTGTGCTCCCTGCCTCTGCCTGTGGGTCTATGGTAATGATATGGGGGATGTCGACACCTGAGTCCCCCAGGATCAGAGTCAAATCATCATCTGTGTCAAACACCACATCATCCTGCATGTCCAGTGCCAACACAGGTAGACTGTCCTGCAGGAGGAGGTCACCCAGGGGTCATCATCATCATCATCAGCAAGGCCAAGCAGGGCCTCCAAATCCAGGTGTGTAATGCGCCCCCCTGCAGTGGCCACCATACCTGTGGACATAGATGGCACAGCATCATCTAGTGCCATGGTCATGGGTCCGGACAGCACAGCACCCTGAGGCATAATGGAGCTGTAAGACAGAATAGAGAGCAATTAGTGTGTCCCAGAAGCAGTGCAGGTAGTCAGCCATATAGTAAAATGTCAACATGCGTGCCACAGGTGTGCCTGCACTGCCTTGCATGTGGTGCAGCAGCAACGCGATAGATGCCCATCAGGAAGCCAGCGTGACATGGGACACATGGCCAGAACTGTGGGCCCATACTGCGCCATGTGGCAACTGCCCTACAATGACAGGCAGTGCGCCCACCCCACCCCATACGGCACATCTGTGATGACCATGTCAGGTGCAGCATGCCAATGCAAATGTCCACTGTGTGCGGACCATGCATGCACGATGTGCTATGGACATCCATGGGAAATGCATGCCAGTGTTGGTGACATCCCTGGTCCAAGCACTACATGGCCATGACAGTGTGCCTTGAGCTGCCTCACTGCACATAGCAGACTGTGCCGTACCCCGATGTGGATGTGCAGGCTGTGCACCACACCAATATGCAACCTGGACACACTAGTGGCAGTCCTGCTGTGCACAGGCACACCCATAGCCCGCTCCCATGCCCCCCCGGTGTCCCACAGGTATACTTACAGTGCTGTGACATGCTGCCTCCCGTGTGGAACCCCCCTCCGGGACACCCGCAATAGATGCCCGGGTGAAGGTGGATGCCAACAGCTCTTCCTCTGCATTGAGGATGTGTGCTGTGGGGGGTCCCCCATCCATGTTGCACCCCACTGGCCTTATGGCTGCCATTTCTCCTTAGTTCTGCACCTGTCACTGCCCATCTTCTTGCATTCCTGTGGAGTGCGGTTGTGACTTCCATGGATAGTCACATACCTGGCCACCTTATCACAGCCATTTGCCCACTCCTGTGCAGTCCCAATGGCCCCACTCAGGAGTTCCTTCCTGCCAACATAGGCCTCTACCAGGGCCTGCTTCTCTGCTCTAGTGAAGTTGGGCCTGCATTTCCTTGCAGGCACCTGCTCTTCCATACTATCAGAATCAGACAATCTGCCACCTCTTAACGGGGAAGGTGCACAGATCAGCGTTTTGTTTACATCCCCCATTGCTATGTTACATGAACAGTCTGAATGGGCAATACAACTGTCAACAGTCAGATTGTAAACAAACCTACCATCCAGGCTGCAATTCCTGTCAGTGACCTGTGCTGTGAGGGGTGCTTAAATGTCTCAACTCATGCAAATGAGATGTGGAGCAACCAGTAATGGGATGCTAATGTGCTGGATTGCACCTTGCATTGGCTCATGAGGCAATTTGCATATTCTGGCTGAATATCTCAGAATTGCTCCAAGCGCATCGAAGTATGTGCTGTGCAACAGGACTATGTCGGAGCAATTAGCTGGCGCAATTCCTGCACATGTGTGAAATGCTGCACTGCACTTGCCATGCATGCCACCCACTTTGCTCTGCCCATGACTGCATATCATTCAGTATGCTGTGCTATGCTTGGGTGTCCTTCCTCACATGTGGTTAGCCTGCACCACTGGCCATCACAGCGCAACTGCGGTCCAAGCACTATTGGTGTGCGGTCCATTTGGTGATGCATACCCTTCACAAAATGGCACCGACACACGGCTGCGTGGACGTGGGTTGCAGACATGACCTCGGTCTCCCACCTGAAATGCCAGCACTGCACATGTGCAGTACTAAGCGATGGGTCCCGCCAGTGCATGACTATCATGTAATTCCATGCTGTGCAGTAGTGTGCTGGACACTCCTATTGCACAACTGGCATAGCAGTGCAATAGAGACATTATACAGCAGCAGACCATGGTCGGGACCTAGTATGTTGCGCAGTCACAATGCCATGTGCGGGGTGTGTCAGGCCAAGGGCCACCAATTGGAGTGAGGTCAAGATGGCTAACCTTGTGGCTGTGGTCGCCCCTGTGGAGGGGCAGTTGTATGGGGAGGAGGAACTGTGGGAGGCATGGTCCCAGGTGCGGGCATGTGTGGCAGGGCACCTGTAACAGCGCACTGGTATCCACTGAACAGGTAAGCAGTGCCGTCACCATTATGGTGACCTGCGCCGCTGGGATCCTGGGCACTTTTGGAGACTGCAGGGTCATGCCCACCGTGGTGTGGTCCTGCAACCAGGTAAATATGTGTCTGCACTGTGCATGCCAGTTCTGACTGCTATGGGGGCATTGGATTGTGGGGCTGGTGCTTGTGCACCTGTACACAGGGTAGGGACACCTCGTGAGGGTGTGACAGTGCCATCGTGGGACATGGCTCTGCAGTGTGTGTCCCTGTGATGCACTGTGACAGCATCCTGCCTCGTTGTGCCCTGGTTGCGGACCCTGGACATGGCATGGCATTCTGCGGTGTGGTGCATTGTGGTAGGCTTGTACGGGTGTGGGCAGGGTGTTTAGTGGTTGTCTACAGCTCATTGTCCCCTCAATTTGTGTTTCCTTTTCAGGGTAGGAGGAGCACAGATGGGCCAGAGTGGTGGCCAATAGGTGCAGCGGCCAGCTGGCTGCTGCAGCAGCAGCAAGACCAGTTCACCAGGCCACATGTAAGTGCATGACATTCACTGCTGTCCTCAGTACCTGGGTTGGGTGTTGTTGTGGGGACAGTCTGCACATGGGCACTGCCTACATGCTGTGCATGTGCTGGTATTGGTGCTCTGGCACCATTGCCAGCATGTGCCAGTGGCATGTGGTTGACCCATCATGTGCATGGGCTGTGTATGCTGCTACCCTGTTGCAGTCACCAGAGTTGGCTGTGCGTGTCCCATGGTACACACATGGGGAGGCTGCAGGGCATCCGTGACAAGTGCACCTGTGGCCATCTGTGCCTTGCTGCGGGTTGCATGTGCACCTGTCACAGTGCTGGGTACTCCCTGGCCAGCATCCCCTTCCTTGTGTGGCACTGGTTCCCGGACTGCTGTTAGTGTATGCTGCGCGTGTGCTGTTGGCAGTCCCGTCCGTGGGTTCACCCAGATACAGTCTTCTACTCACACAGCCCGGGGGGGGGGGCTGTTGTGTGCATTCTGTCACTTAGACACTGTTCTATATTTCCCCTGCATAGGTGTTCCTGGGCCAGGTAGAGGACATCAGAATGTGGGCATCCTGGGTGGTTGTGTCCTTCATTTGCAGCGGACAGCATTTGGGGTGTACCAGAGGCAGGCAGTACATATATCCTTGTCCCGATGGATTCTGGTAGCCATTCAGACGCTTGTGATGGTGGTGCGATACCTGAGGAGGGAGAATAGGTGACTGCAGATGTCGGACTGTACATATTTGTAAATAGCCCCTGTTTACCATTCCCACTACCCTATGTCACAGGCCCTCTGTTGTTCCCCTCCCAACTCTCTCCCTTCCCGATGCCATCTCCATGGTGTTCTTCTGTGAATTCCTTTGCACCCCGCTGGACTTTGCCTTTGCTTGTGCCCCATTGCTGGTCCTGTGTTAATGTCCCTGTTCCCATTGGTTTCCCATAATGGTTTTGTTCTGGTTGTGTTTCTGTTCTGTTTATTCAGCGAATAATTTTTGATGATCTGCCAGTGTGTTTCTGTGTCTCACTTGCATGCCAGTTGATGCACACTGCTGTTGTTGACCATGGTTGGGTTGTTGGTGGGCCATGGCATGGCCATTGGGGTGTATGCAGTCAGACACCTGTGTTCCCCGGTTCATGGCCTGGCACATCACTGTGTGCCGGTCATCCATGGGTCAGTGGAGGGTGGCTGACCCAGCTGGTGCTACGGTGTCCTGTGCCCATATCTGCTTGTCCAGCATGTTGCACTGCACTGCTGTGTTCCTCTGCCCTGTGTTGCTGTGCTGAGTGGTGCTGTACCCTGTCTCCATGTGTTGTGGTTCAGCGTGTGCTGCCTACCTCCATGTGCCTGTGTTCCACTGTATCTGTGGCCTATTGTGCCTGCCCATTGCCTTTGCACAGTGGTAGCAGTGCTTGGCTATTCCATGTTGGCTGCTGAGATGTGGGTCTGGGGGTACACGATCACTACGGTCCTCTGTGCCATGGGCATTGTGTGCCATGTCCCGTTGGTTGCCTATGCCTGTGCGTTGCTCTGCACCATGTCCATAGGAGTTGTGCTCTGCCCAATTTCTGTGCCTTCTGGCCCTCCTTTGGCACTGTGATTGTTCCCTACCTCCACAGCCATGGACCTGTGCCTTTGCACAGCCCTGACTGTGTCCTCAGTCACCTGGGGCAACTTGCTCCATTGGCTATATTCAGCCTGCAGTGTTGCTCCAGCGCATGTCTGCTTCCTCCAGTGCAAGTGTGACTGTGTCATGGTGCATCATTGCAATATTCAGAGTGTTTGGTGCCAGCACATTTCTGTGGTGCATCTGTTGAATATTGCACTTGTGTGCCATGGCGCATCTGGTTTGTGCTGCACAACCACTTGTGCATGTTCTGGGTGCACTTTTGAATATCTCCCCTGAAGTGTATAGTTTTATTTTCCATCGGCCAATATTCTTTATTCCAAACCATGCAACATTTCGAGATCATAAAGTTTTCTTCATCAGGGAATTGGCTGAAATTCACATAATAATCAGAAAATTAGTATGCAGTGTTTCACTGTTAACATAATAATTCATACAATCAATATTTGTATTATTCTTATGGTAACTGAGTAAGGCCCACTAAGTACAAGTGCCTGTTTTCAAGGGCAACCTGAGACCACTGGGGTGGTTAACTGACTTGCTCATAGTCACACAGTAATCAAGTGGAGGTTGTGGGAATCAAATCCAGGTCTGCTGGATGTACCAAGCTCATTAACCTCTAAGCTATACTGCCAGCCTCAGTTGTAATATGGAGTGGAATAGTCTTCATATTACTCTAATAGTTCCACAATGTATGTACTTCTTTATCTGCTTTCTTTAAACATGTTTTCAAAAAATCTGTGTGCATAAACATATATTATACAATGGCAAAAAAAAATCTTGGGCTCTGACTGGTCAGTCTGAGACTGGACCTGTGATGTTATCCCAGTACAACATCACGGGTCTAGTCCTAGCACCCAGATTACCGCATCAATCATTATGGGGATCCCTCCACACAGCCCGCTTGACTGATCCCTGCTGGACAGCAAGCTTAAGTCATCACTGCTCCAATGCCATCTCCACTTTTCCATCCCTATACATCCCGTTAAAACTGCAAACTTCCCTCCCACCAAGTCACTAGTCATTCCAACAACAACAAAAAAGCTCATCAGCAGTTTTTTTTCCTTTTTTTTAAATCCTAAATCTCAGCAAATTTACTGGCTTCACTTTTCAACACACGGTCAGCGGGCCGAGCTGAGACAGCGCGAGACTGCCTGTGATCAACTTTGCACAAAATTTACACAGTTCATTTTTCCTTTCTCCCCATAGACAGTTAAAACACATCTTTTTAAAACCCCTTGTCATCCTTGAACACGTTACCTTCCTCATTAAACCATCTCCACCACTCACCAGCCAACCTGACAGTGAAACTGAAACGCCTGTAATCCTCACTAAGCAGTTTCCCTGAACATCCCTCACAGAGCCTGCAGTAAATTGCTAAACAAAGCAGACAAAAAAATTAGCGGACATGGTGGGGAAGGGGGGTTACTGTGTTCTCAGCTGCTCCAAGGGGAACAGCAAAACAGCACGGGGACTTTGAAACCATGACAGAATGAAATGAGGATATGCAGACACTTCCATCTGCTGGCCAGCACTAGTAACAAGGGATTTTTTTTTTATGTATGTAAACATACACATAGCTAAAAATACTTTTAAAAGAGTATTTTTATCTCTATTTTCTTCTTTTTTTTTTTTTTTACAAAGGAGCCTTTGTATAATAGCAATAATGCACTCCAGGGTGTGTTGTGCTGGGATAACGTCACTTCTGGGGTGATTAGTTGCACTTGGCCTGTGGCCTCGTGCCTAATCACCCCAGGTGTGACATTATCCCAGCACAAAACACACTCTGTCATGCATTATTGCTTAATTAAATTATACTCCTAAAAATATGGGCACTACAAAATCACTAAAACATGTTATTAAAACTTGTTAATGGCCACACAATTGTCTACAGAATGAGTTAATTTTTAAATGCTATATCAAAACCTTCACCAGACACAAATACAAATAATTTCCTGACCCAAATTTGCTAGCAAGTCGCTATGTTACTATGATATATGCTATCACAAAAGAAAAACAAGTAGTTCATCATACCACTCTTTAAATATGAAAAAAAAACAACATTTTCAGTACAAGGAGTAAATCTAATTTACTTCACTACTTATATTCTGTGGCCATTTTAGCCCCTACCACCCCCCCTCTGGTAAGCTATTCCAGGCATCCACCACCCTCTCCGTGAAATAATATTTTCTCACATTTCTCCAGAGCCTTCCACCCTCAAACTTCATTTTGTCCCCCCTTGACTTAGAGCATCTCTTACTTTGGAAGATGCTTCCTTCCTGTACTCTGTTAACACTGGTGATGTATTTGTATGTCATAGGAACATAGGAACATAGGAATGTGATGGCAAAAAAGGACCGCCAGGCTCATCCAGTCTACCCAGTTTGCCTAGATATCCACTAGACCTATACCGTAGTCCTCCCCCATCCCAACATCCCCCTGTGTTTATCCCATGCTCTCTTGAACCCCCACTGTCCTCTCCCCCACCACCTGCCCAGCAGCCCATTCCAGTAGTCCACCACCCTATCAGTGAAGAAGTACTTCCTAAAGTTACCCCTAAATATCCCCCCGATTTGGAACTGATGTCCTGCACCCTAAGTTGCTCCTTTAGCTGGAAAAGGCTCTCCACAGGCACCTTATTGATACCCTTTATGTATTTAAATGTCTTAATTTTGTCACCCCTCTCCCTCCTCTGTTCCAGTGAGTACATGCCTAGGTCATTCAGTCTCCCTTCGTATGGCAGGTGTTTCAGTCCCCTTACCATCATTGTTGCCCTCCTCTGAACCTGTTCTACCCTCTCCACATCCTCCCTGAGGTACAGCCTCCAGACCTGGACCCCCTTCTCCAGGTGTGGCCTGACCAGCTGGCTGTACAAGGGAACTGTGACCTCTCTCCTCCTGCTGGAAATCCCTCTCCCTGTGCAACTCATGATCATGCTGGCCCTTGCCACTGCCCCTCCACACTGTTTGCCACCTTCAGGTCCTGTGAGATGATAATGCCTAGGTCTCTTTCCTCTTTTGTTACCTGCAGGGATCTACCCCCAATCCAGTACTCCACTTTCCTGTTTTTTCTGCCTAAGTGCATGATCTTGCATTTTGCCATATTGAACGACAATTGCCACTCCTTGGACCATTCTTCCAACCTCTCCAGATCTCTACGCATCATCCCCACCCCCTCCTGCATGTCTGCTCTATTGCAGACCTTTACGTCATCTACAGATAGGCTCATCCTCCCTTCCAGACCCTCTGCTATGTCCCCTATAAAGATATTAAACAGTAGAGGTCCTAACACCGACCCTTGGGGAACCCCACTGATGACCGCAGACTCCTCCGAGGGTGCCTCATTGACCAATACTCTATGTGTTCTGCCCTCTAACCAGTTCTGTACTCACCTTATTACCATCAACCCCAGCCCCAGGCAACCCATCTTGAGCAATAGCCTTCTGTGCAGCACCAAGTCAAATGCTTTTTTGAAATCGAGGTAGGCCATGTCCACCAAGCCTCCCTAATCCACCACCTCGGTGACCCAGTTAAAGAACTCAATCAAGTTCGTCTGACAGGATCTGCCCTCGATGAACCCATGTTGCCTTGGATCCCAAAGGCCATTTGCCTCCAGGTAGTTGTTGATTCTGTTCTTGAGCAGTTTCTCCATGAGCTTGCCAACCACAGATGTCAATCTCACTGGCCTATAGCTGCCCACTTCTTCCTTCCCCACCTTGTGCAGTTGTACTACATCTGCACGTTTCCTATCATTAGGTACCACCCCTGATCTTAAGGAGTTGTTGCATAGGGTGGTTAAGGGAGCAGCCAGTACATCCCTCAGCTCCCTCAAAACTCTTGGATGCACCCCATGACTTTGTCTACCTTCAAGTCCTTAAGCTCCCTCAGGATCTCCTCTTCCCGAAAGGGACTCACATCCACCCCTTCCCCTGCTACATCTACCATCCAAGAGCTACCCCCCTTCCATTCCTCTTCCCTCGTGAATGCTGAACAGAAGTAGCTATTCAGCAGCTCAGCCTTCCCCTGGTCCCCTACCACCCTCTCCCTTGCCCTGTTTTTCAGACTGGTTATCCCCGTCTCTGTTTTCCTCCTTTCCCCTATATACCTAAAAAAGGTGTTGTCCCCCTTTTTGACTGCCTTGGCAATGTTCTCCTCCATCCTTGCCTTTGCTCACCTGACCTCCCTTCCCACTTCCCTCTGCCTTACCTGATATTCTTCCCAAGCCTCCTCCCCTGCATCATTTTAAACCTCCTGAAGGATCTCCTCTTAGCTTTGATGCTTTCTGACACTCCACTGCTGAACCACAGTGGCTTCCTTTTCCTCCTATTTTTGCTCACTCTTCTCATGCAGAGATTTGTGGCTCCCACGATTGCCCCCTTTATCGAAACCCACATATCCTCCACTACCCAAGGTTCCCCACTCCTTCCAGTGCCTGTCAAGCATATTCCCCCATCTTACCAAAATCACCTCATCTGAAACTGAGCACCTTCACCTTGGTCCAATTTGTAATTAATAGCGTGTACCATGAACTGCAATTACCGTGGTCATTTGTACCAAGGTTGTCCTCACGATACTTTCCCCACCCTGTCCCCATTTGTTAGCACCAAATCTAACACTGCCCCATCCCTTGTTTTCTCCCTGTCCATCTCTCTCAGTAAGGCAACTTGAAGGGAGTCCAGAAATGCCCTGCTTGAAGGTGATGCTGCTGACAGCATGTCCCATTCCACATCCAGCAGGTTGAGGTCCCTCATCAGTAGCACCTCTCTTCTCATTGCCATCCTTAGTATCTATTCTATCATCTGCTTGCTCACCCTTTCTTATTTATTTATTTTGCTTTTGGTGACCGGGTAAGTGCACTAGGCAAAACAATGCCTATTTTCAGGCATGACCCAGGAGAAAACATTTTACAGAGAAACAAAACATGTGACGCAGCACATGGAGGCAATACAAAACAGGATAAAAACAGCATGTAATAAGTGCATTGACATTCTGAGTACTGAAAGTTAGGATACTGTGAATATAGGCAAAAGAGAGTGTAACATGGAAGAAAGTAAGTTACAGTACTATAAGTGCCATGAAAAATAGCGAGGGGGAGAGAGAAGGAAAAAGAGGATGAAAGAGCTAGAACAGTGTAGGTTGTGAGAGGAGGGAGAGTCAAAAGGAGGTGGATGGGATGGAGATAGGGAGAGGGCAAGAAATAGTATGGGTTCATGGAGGGTTAAAACAGGTGAAGGGATATAAGGTGTGAAGGTGTTCCCGATGTAGTTGCCCTGGTGGCCTGTAGGTCACTTCAGTGTGCACCACCTCTCCCCTTCCTGTGGTCAACAAAACCCATAAAGCCTCTGTGTCCCCCCACCTGCCCTGTATTTCTGTTGCCTGTATCCCCTCCCTCATGTAACGCACCACTTCCCCCCTTCCAACCCTGTCTCTCCTAAACAACTTATACCCTGGTATATTCATTTCCCAATCCTGCCCTTCATGGCACCATGACTCCATGATTCCCACCAGGTCTAAGTCTGCTTGGGCCATGACTGCTGCCAGGTCTGGAACCTTGTTGCCTATGTTCCTGGCATTTGTACACATGGCTTTCCACACTCCAGCCACCCTGGTGCCCTCCCCTGTCCTAACACTTCTCACCGTCCTGGCCCTCCCTCCTGTAGCCCCAACTGGGCTTCTTGTTTTCTGGGAGGGGCAGCGGATGCCTCCAATGTCATCTGCACTATTTTGGGGATTAGCTTACATCACCCCCCCAACTCAGTTTAAATCGAAGTACTTTTCAACAAACTCCTCTGGTTTCCACATCATCACTTTCTTCCCCTCCCTGTTTAAGTGTAGTCTATTAAGGGCGAATAGGCTTTCATCTTGCCAAGTGGTCACCCAATCCCCCGCCAGCCCAAATCCTTTCTGAGCACACCACCTAGAAAGCCAGTTATTAAGCTCCTTTATCCTCTGCTTCCTCTCTGAGCTAGCTCTCGGAACAGGCAGCACCTCGGAGAATGCCACTGTTTTAGATATCAGGCTGCTGCAGAACCTTGCTAATGCTTCAAACCTTGCCTGTACCTCCATCAGTCTGTGCCCTGCAAGGTCATATGTTCCCAGGTGGAACACCAGGTGGGTTCTCTTAACTTACAGCTTCTCCCAGGAGGGGATGTGATGAATCACCTCAGCTGCTGTCATGCCTGGCAAACATCTAACCCAGATCTTGCCCCCCTTCCGCCCCCAGCTAATGCCTCTAACAATGGAGTCCCCGACAATCAGGACCTTGTTCTCCACTCTTCTCAAACTGAATCCACACCCTGCTGACTCTTCTGCCGCCCCCTCCACCTTATCCTCCCTGCATCCTATCCTTCCCTCCTATATGCCTCCTACCCATGACTTGATCACCCGCTTCTTTCCCCTGCAGTCTGTCCTCTCAAGGGGCTAACCCCTGGACTCATCCCTGTATCCCTGCTGTCTCCTAGCCCTATGTTTCCCTCCCTCCTCATAAACCCATTTTCTTTTGCCGGCACCCTTGCCTGCCCCCTCCCCCATCGTGCCCTGCTGCTAAGTCCCCTACCTGCTTTGTCTTGCCCTCTCCTGTCTCCCACTTCATCCTTGTCCTTTGTACTCTCCGCACTTTTGATACCTTTCTGGCCGCCACTGTCCTGCTTGCTTCTAGGAAAGCCTGACTCTTGGGTACCACTCTCCTTGCACTTCTTGGATCTACTCCCCTGAGCTTTCCCTGACTATTAAAGCCCCTTCCTGGCCACTGCTTCCCTATGGTGACTTCATCCATGTATACCCCTGACTGAAATCCTCAGCTCCTGATGCCCCCTTCTGAGTGCTGCTGTCCTGAGGTAACTTCCTTCTTGTGCTCTTCTCCCCCTGTTTACTATCTGCCAATGCCCCATTTGCCCCCTCTGGGGGTAGGATCTCTGTTTCCCCCTCTCCCTGGGGCATTACCAGTCCCTCCCCATTTTCACTTCCCTGATTCTCCTTTGCACAAACCTCCTCTCTCCCATCCTTATCCTGTATCTGTAGTTCTGCAAACCTATTTTTGTGCACAATGCCATCCAGCTGCCCTTCTCCTACAGGGCCTCACCCCACCTTCTGCCCTGTGATGTTGCTCTGAATCCCCCTGCCCCCCCACTAGCTTCCATCCCCCTTCCCCTGTGTCTTACTTGAGCTTGCCATAGGGCCATCCCCTGCCGTGCCCCTACTCCTCCACCCAGTCCTCCCCACCATTCCTCCGCTACCTGCTGTCCCCAACCTACTCTTGCCTCCCCCCTGTGCTGCTCCCTAACCCCTGCCCCCAGTTGCCTCAAACTGATGTTCACCACTATCTTTATTTCTCCCTCAACCCCCATTAATATCCCTCTGGTCCCTGCAAGAGCCCCTACACCCCTCTGGTGTGTCTAGTGTCCAGCACAAGCTCCTTATTTCCTCCCTAATTTTTGTCAACTGCCAGCACACCATACAACCTTCCCAACTTCCAAGCCATGTAGCACAATGGCAATCCACACCTAATGACCCCACCACTTACCGATAGTGCTTCCTGACTCTCATTGATTGGTGGCTGGCACGCCATTCTACACCCTACTTTTTGCAATGGTCTTCCATTTGTTCCTGTTTATGCTTATCCATAACAGCGTTGTATATAGAGTTTATATTTATACACAGGAGCTTTATATATACAGCAGATGGCGTGAGAGAATTCCTGGGGGGGGCCTCCCAGAAGTGTGGGAGTGTGTCCTGGTAAATAGGGTTCCAGTTCTCCTGTGGGCTTCACTGGGGCTTGATTTACTGTCAGTGCATCCTTATTTGAATAAATATTACAGTGCCCCAGTTCAAAGCAGGACTGCTGAATTAGGGAAGTGGTTAGTGTTTCCACCCCTAGTGCCGAATGTCCTAGGTTTGATCCCAGGGTGGAGGTACTTAGAATAACTGTGTTTGGACCCACTATTCTATTAATGTGTAAGCCATGTAGATGAGGAAGAGGCTGGTACTGCAGAGTAATTGGGTGGCTCACTTGCACCTCCTAGTGGTCAGCTAGTGTAACCTGCAAACTGGAAAATGGGGACTTACAAATTTGACTGACCAGTCACGTGACTATATCACATTATCCAGTACACCAATAAATTGCAGGATGACCTAGGGTGGGTGAGTGAGGCAGTAGACATGAAGTGTTGATGGGCAAGCATAGTCCAGGTAGGTATGTGTGCTACAAGCACTATCTTTCTCAGCTCCTTGCCTCCCAACTGCCAACCGCTGTCCCTGGGGGGATTCCTGCTGCATGCCTGCAGCTTGCCTAGTGAGGGAGCGGGGGCTCCTGCTGAGTGTAAATCCGAGTCTTTCTCAGGTCCTTGCCTCCCAACCATCAGCCGCTATCCCCGTAGGATTCCTTCTCCACGCCTGCAGCTTGCCTACTGAGGGAAGGGGGGGGGCTCCTGATGAGTGTAAGGCCAAGTCCTGGGGGAAACAATGAGATAGCTCGGGTTACTGGCAGGAACAGACTACGCATGTGCTAAGTCCATTTCCCCTACACACACACACAAACAGAATATCCCTGCACCAAATGCTCTCTCAACTGCTACAAATAACAAATCGTGTAACAAATGTTGCTAAAACTAACAATTCAGACTGTCACTACACAATATACCCTTAAAGTAACCCCCACATTGCATGCAATAACCTTGTATAGCACCCAGAGGAAAAAACAATCTCCAACTCTTGGCCAACTGGAAATCAGTCCATTAACTACTGAAATAAGTATTTTACAGTCCAGCACAGTCCAGGTAGGTGTGTGTGTGCTACAAGCACTGCCTCTCTCAGCTCCTTGCCTCACAACCACCAGCCGCTGCCCCCAGGGGATTCCTGCTGCATGCCTGCAGCTTACCTAGTGAGGGAAGGGGAGGCTTCTGCTGAGAGAAAGGCCAGGTAGTTTCTCAGCTTCTTGCCTCCCGACCACCAGACGCTGTCTCTGGGGGATTCCTGCAGCTTGCCTAGTGAGGGAAGGGAAAGGATGTCTCAGTCATGTCCCCCCCTTTCCTCCAGGGAATACATATTTAAAAAAGTACCTGTATAGCCGGCACCCACCAAGGCCTGGAGTCCTGTAAAATGGGCTTCCAAATAAACCATGAGTAAATCCCGTTTCTCTTCACCAGAAAAAGACTGTCAGCCTCAAAACAGTGCAAAAATCCAGCTTTAATAGATTTTTTAACTGCATTTACAGTAACCAGCATGGGTTAAATAATAAGGCTTACCGTTTACTTGAACATTTTTGTTTGCATCCCTGAAAGAATTCAGCTGATGGCTGAATGGCAGGCACCGCGTGAACAAGTTCCAAGATCCCTCAGAGAGTTTATCTTTAAAGATAAGGGAAATGTAACTAGCTACTCAAGCATTTTAAATGACAAGGAGCACCACCACATTTGGCCCACTTAATATTCAACAGGTCTTGAATCAATTCGAAAGGACTGCACAGAAACTTAAGAGTCTTCAATGGGAAGAGATTTCGATGCAAGCCTACTTAGAAATAAACAGAGTTCCTAGAGGCCTGCAAACAGTGAAAAAACCTACTTGTGGTCTCAATAAAGAGGGTTTCATTGACAAGTGGCAACACATTGGTCTAAGAGCTGGAAAAGAATATGTTGAGTTAATCTTAGCTGAAAATTTGGTGATCCAAAAGGAGATGGAAAGTGAGTTGGTTACAAAGGAGAAAGCCCTCAAAGGATTCTCCAGCTCTCCACAATACAAGGTATTATTAGAAGATTTTATAGAAAGAATAAAGAGATATATAGAAAAAAATTAAAGGGATCAAGAAAACCAAGTTTGATCAGGACAAGAAGGATTACCTCGAGGGATGTATTTTTGATTGGAGCACTAAGAACAGTTGTGGTAATGTACAAGATTCAGATACCAATGCAACTAGTACACAGAATACAAATTTAATATCTAACATGGAAGGTGAACAATACCTCGATACTGATGTTTTTTAGGAGAGGAGGAAGTATGTGCAGATACACCACCCCCACCCCGCAACCTATGATGCCTTGGAGGAGCCACCATTCCACAAGGTGGCATCCAAAAAACACAAACGAAACCAGGAGAGGTGGGAGGAAGAGGGGATGGAAGAAGAGGCAGCAACAATGTGAGAACCTGGAGAGGGAGACAAGGCAGAGGGAGAGCTCGGCAGTAAATGTGATTAATTTGTCTAAACAACTGCTTAATCAAGCAGAAATTTCAGTTCTTGGGAAGGGACTGGGTTTTGTACCCACATGACACTTTGAGACTGTGGTAGATTTGCAAAACTTGCTAGAAACCTGAGTCTCAAATCTTTCTTTAAGAAGAGGGAGAATAAAAATTATCCCAATGTAGCTGTGGAATCTGAGGTAATAAATGACTGTCCTGACAATGGTCTGAGGTTTAAACCACAATCTAAATGTTGCCCACCGATGTCAGCATCACTACAGACTTTTGTTAGAAGTTGTGAATAGCAGATTAAAGTGTCAGATAAAAATGTACTTGATAATTTTTTATTGTAATCCAACAGAAGGGGAGTGGCTGGCTTTAAAAGGTTTGTAGGACAAGACAGCTCACCATTAAGCCAGCAGACGGGGGGGGGGGGGTGTGCAATAGTTATGTTGAACAGTGAAGATTATGATTGTGAGGTTTATAGTAACTGAGAAATGAGAATTTTTATAAGAAATTGAATGTTGACCCCTCAATGAGGTTTAAAAGGGGAAATAGATGAATATTTGAATTTTTTAAAGGAACAGGCATTGTTACCAGCACAAACAATTGATTATTTAAGGGTGGAACACCCAGTCCGGGTGACATTTTACTATCTCCCAAAAATACATAAGGACCTGGTCAATCCCGGGGTGTCCTATAGTCTCCAGAAAAGACTCCTTAACTGAGCTGCTATCTAGATTTGTGGATTATTATTTATACACACAAGTTAAAAATGTACCATCTTGCATCCAAGATACCAGTGAGATATTGAGAATTCTAGATGATTTAGCAATTGAGGAAGACAGTTTGTTGGTTACATTAGATGTCACATCACTGTACACAAACATACCACATGATGAAGGCCTGATGGCCCTGAAATTCTATCTCAATGAGAGGATGTTATGTGATCCACCAACAGACGTACTTTTACAATTGGCAGTGTTCATACGAAAAAACAATGCCTTTTTTACAAGAGTGAATTTTTCCATCAAATAAAAGGTGTAGCTATGGGTGCTTGTGCCCAACTATGCCAATTTGTACATGGCAAAATGGGAACTAGATGTAATAAGAATACATAGTAACCCATTTTTGCAGAAAATAGATCTATGGAAACTATTTATAGATGATATATTAATAGCATGGAAGGGAACTGAAGAAGAACATTTTTCATTTATTCAGTATCTGGAAGATAGTAACCAGAACCCCAGGTTTAGTGTGGCATTCAGTAAGACACAGATCAGTTTTTTGGACATCACCATTAAAAAGGATGAGGAAAAAGGGGTCACCATAGATCTGTTCAGAAAAAGGACTGCTAGAAATACATTGCTACTTACAAGTAGCAACCACCCTTTATGTGTGATTCGAGTAATTCCCAAGGGGCAATTGATACGTACAAGGAGAAATTGCACCACTGATGAGACATTTAATATGACAGCAGATAAGATGTGTGACAGATTAGTTGAGAGGGGATATGATAAACAGTGGATTTCACAAACTAGAGATTCGGTAGGAAAGATACCAAGGTGTGACTTGTTGATGGACAAACAAAAAACAGTAACGGTGGATCCACAAGTTACATTTGTGAGCACTTTTAATCCTCAGTCACACCAAATTGCTGATATCATCAGACAGAATTGGCACCTGGACAAGCTGGATCCAGCATTGACTGAGGTAGTGGGAGATACTCCCAGAATTACATATAGAAGGGGGCGTACAATAAAAGACCATGTGGTACACTCAGTGCAACTGGTGGAAAGACTACATATGTGTTTACTGCAGAGAGAATGCAGGGCACAAATAGATGTGGTAACTGTAAATTTTGTGAGAAAGTAACACACACCAAAACATTCAAAAACCCTATAACTAACAGGGAATATGAAGTTAAAGGTTTTATAACCTGTAGCACATGCAGAGTTATTTATTTAGCAGAATGCAGATGTGGTAGTTTCTACATCAGGAAGACCAAAAGAGCCTTTAAGGTGAGAATCTGTGAACACCTTAGGGCAACTGAGAACAAGGATATCACTAGTGCCCTAGCTAACTACATAGTGAAATCAGGAGATAGGGCAAACCATGATTTTATGTTTAAGGGACTCGAAAAACCGGTTAGTTCATTGAGAGGGGGTGATTTTAATAATCACCTATTACAAAGGGAACAGTTTCATATTTTTACTTTTAATGCAATGGAATGGCCAGGTTTGAATGGCAGACTTGAAATTAAGCCATTCTTAAAGAAAATGAAATGAGATATGGTGCTTTGTCACTAGATTGTACATTGGGGCATTCGTATGTGGTAGTTATTTTGTGTTTTTTTGTTAATCCGTATACATTTTGTATATTTTTTTCCATGTTCTATTCTGTTTTTCAGATTTCTGCACCAGCATTACATCTCGGACTGTTGTTAGAGTTTTTTTTTATCTAAGAACTTTAAACTCGGTGCATGAATGGACTGTGAGTTCAGAGGTGTCAAATAGGTGTATAATAATACTCATTATGTGCACTACTCCCATGTCTGACTGTTGAATGGAATTATGATGCATGGATGTATTTAATGTTTTAATGGTTATATAGTACATGGAAGTGTTACTTATTTGGACACTGCCCCTTTAAGCAGCATTCTATACAAGTGAATCTTGATAGGTGCTGGTTAGGCTTTGAAAAGGCACAAATCAGTGCAAAACATTTTAACTAACTAACCAGTAGCTGTTGGAACTCTATGAGGTTTTTTTTATCCTTGTTTGTCTTTTCACTATGAGACTGGATCTATTAAAGCTGGATTTTTGTACTATTTGAGGCTTAAAGTCTTTTTCTGGTTGAGAGAAACTGGATTTACTTACGGTTTATCCAGAAGCCCATTTTACAGGACTCCAGGCCTTGGTGGGTGCCGGCTATACAGGTACTTTTCTAACTGCATTTATCTGCCAGGCACCACCTATTCTGTTGTGCAGTCACAAGTGACTTTCTTTAAAATACGTATTTAACTCTTTTAGTCTTTCCTCGTAGATCTTATCCCGCAGGCTCTTCACCATTTTAGTTGCCCTCCTCTGCAGTGCCTCCACCCTGTCTATGTTCTTTTTCAGATGGGGCCTCCAGAACTGGACACAGTATTCCAGGTGCAGTCTCTCATGAGTGTCTTATACAGGGGCAACATGACCTCCTACTTTATACTCATGATACCCCTCCCTATGCATCCAAGCATCTGGCTAGCCTTTCCAGCCACCTTATTGCACTTCCTAGTTTCTCTTAGATCCTCCAATATGATAATTCGCAGGTCCCTTTCCTGCTTTGTGACTGTCAGTACCTCCCCACCTAGTTTGTACTTTGCTCCTGGGTTCTTGTGCCCTATGTGCATGATCTTACACTTTTTTGCATTGAATCCCAGCTGCCATTGTTCAACCATTTCTTTAGTTTTTTTAAGGTCTTCCCTCATTCTTTCAACACTGGACAGTGGCAAGGGAACTTCCCCCATCCAGGGAGCACCACAGCCACCACCACTACCTCAGAGGTTGCGAAGAAAGCATAGCAGTTGGACCACAGTGGGCTCAGGGAGGGTAAGGGTGGTGGAACAGAGGCACACCCAGTCAGTTGTTACACTCCACAATCCATACACCATTCTGGGGGAGCATAGTTCCCCTATGGATGCACCCGAGAGGAGACTAAGGAGGGTGCAGACAACTGTCACAAGGGAGGCCCCTCAGGAAGGAGGCAGAGGGCACCACAGGGAAAGAAAGCAGCTCCTGGTGGGGGACTCAACATTAGGGGGATAGAACTGGGGAGCAGGGAAAACTGAAGTAAGGTGCCTGCCTGGTGCCATGGCTTGAGAGACAGGAAGCGATCCTAGGGATCACGAGACAGTTGCACGGAGTCTGAGCTGGACATCATTGTCCACCTAGGGACAAAATGACTTGGCTCATCATGAGATTAGAGTAGTGCAAAAGGACTTTGTAGAGTTGGGGAGGGGCTTAAGACAAGTAGCACACAGTATCCTTCTCAGAGGTGCTGCCTGTCAGTGGCATGAGTGAGGCGAGGGTACTTTGCACCATGCAGTTTAACAAATGGTTAAAAAAATGGTGTGGAGCACAGGGGTTTGGCTTCATTGGGGACTGGGGTTCCACCTGGAGGGACACCAGCCTATACTGGCAGGATGGTCTGCATCTGTCCAGGAAGGGAACAAGTCTTTTGGGCAATCGGTTTAAATGCTTCATTGGCAAGCCTTTAAACTAGTCAAGGGGGGAGGCACTGACAAGCAGAAGGAAAATCCCAGCCTCCCTACAAAACAGGTACTAAATGAGAAAAAGACCAAGGTAGAAAGGTCAGTGGGGTTGCCGCTACAGAAGGTAAAGCCATCAAAAAAAATGGAGAGAATGAGTACCAATGCCCGTAGTCTGGCAACAAGCTTCCTGAATTAGTGGCCTTGGTGGAGGAGGAAGATCTGGATATTGTGGCAGTCACAGAAACATGGTACACACAGAACCATGACTGGGACGTAAACATACCAGGATACACTATCTACAGGAGGGACAGGGAGGGTAAAAGAGGAGGAGGAGTAGCTCTCTACATAAGAGAAGAAATCAAAGCAACAGAACAAAAGGGTAAACAGGGAGGAGAAGAAGCACTGTGGGTCAATTTGGAGGCAGGCAATGGCACCACAATCCGCACAGGGGTTGTATACAGACCCCCCTCTCAGGGGGAGGAAATGGACAAGGAAATGATAGAAAGTATACTTAGAATGGCAGATAAAGGGGAGATATTGCTGATGGGTGATCTGAATATGCCAGATGTTAACTGGAGTGCAGTTGCAGCAGCCACTTCTAAGAGTGGGGTTATTCTGGATGCCCTACAGGGGGCATGCCTTAGACAACTAGTATTGGAGCCCACTCGAGAGGGAGCAATCTTAGACCTGGTTCTCTCAAATGGAGATGAAGAGAGGATCACAGATGTAGAAGTGGGTAGCCATCTGGGAACTAGTGACCATCGAACAGTATGGTTCAATAACACACAGCAATAGAGTCAAGCCATACAAAGACAAAGGTACTGGATTTTAGGAGGGCTGACTTTCCAAAATGGGTGAGCCTAAGGAATGCACTAGAATGGGCAGGAAGGAGGGTGGAAGAACAATGGGGAATAATAAAACTGCCATCACAGAGGTAACAAGCCTTTGTGTAAAGCAAATAAACAAACGAACGTGGTAAGAAACCACTATGGTTCTCAAAGGAAGTGGCAGTGAAGGTTCAAGAGAAAAGAAAGCATTCAGGAAGTACAAGGAATCACAGAAGGAACAGGACAGAGAACTGTATCAGTTAAAGCAAAAGAAGCTGGAAAGGCAGTCAGAACAGCAAAGGCCCAAACCGAGGAAAAGATAGCCAACTCAGTTAAGAAGGGATAAAACCTTTTATAGGTACATCAGGGAGCAAAGGAAGACCAAGGGAGGGATAGTGAGGCTTAATAAAGGGAGGGAGGGTGGGCAGAGGGTGACTGTGAAAAGGCAGAGATACTAAACAAATATTTTGCTCAGTATTTACAAAGGAAGAGGGGGAGGTACCTAAAACAAACAGTAGAAACACTCTGGATACAGAAGTTGATACCAGCCCATTTACAGAAGAAAGAGTTCTGAAAGAGCTCTTAAAACTGAAGGTGGACAAAGCAATGGGGCCTGATGGGATTCATCCCAGAATTCTAAAAGAACTAAGGATAGAACTAGTGACACCACTGACTACCCTCTTTAACAAATCATGGGAGGATGGGGTGGTACCTGAGGACTGGAGGAGGGCAGATGTGATTCCCCTTCACAAAAGTGGGAGCAAGGCAGAAGCAGGAAACTACAGACCTGTTAGTTTAACCTCAGTGGTAGGGAAAATGATGGAATCACTTCTGAAGGAAAGAATTGTTGCGTATCTAGAGGCCAGAGGGGCACAGGACCCAAGGCAGCGTGGATTCACAGCGGAAGGTCATGCCAGACAAATCTGATAGATTTCTTTGACTGGGTGACCAAAGTAGTAGATCAGGGAGGGGCTGTGGACATAGTCTACCTAGACTTTAGCAAGGCATTTGACACAGTCCCACACAAAAGATTAATATACAAGTTAGCCAGCCTGGGACTGGGTCCCAAGATGACAGCCTGGGTAAAGAATTGGCTGGAGAATAGGACACAGACAGTAATAGTAAATGGAGTCCACTCTGAAAAAAGGGGTTAGCAGTGGGTACCACAGGGTCAGTATTAGACTGGTCCTCTTCAATGTCTTTATAAGCTACATTGCAGAGGGACTGGAAGGAAAAGCATGTCTCTTTGCAGATGACACAAAGATCTGCAACAGAGTTGATGCACAAGGTGGGGTGGAAAGGATGAGACGGGACTTGGCAAGGTTAGAGGAATGGTCAAACGATGGCAGCTTAGATTCACGCTAAGAAGTGCAAGGTAATGCACTTGGGAAACAAAACCCGGGAAGAGTACACAATGGGGTGAGATACTAACAACAACAAAATGGAAAGGGACCTGGGGTAGTCATATCAGATGACCTAAAGGTGGGCAAGCAATGTGAGAGGGCAGCAAGGAGGGCTGGGGATACTGGGATGCATAGGGAGAGGCAGCACCAGCAGAAAACAAGAAGTTATTATCCTCTGTACAGACAGCTGGTGAGACCACATCTGAGTACTGCAGTTCTGGAGACCCAATCTCCGCAAAGACATAGACAGGATGGAAGCTGTCCAGAGGAGGGCAACTAAAATGGTGCAGGGTCTGCACCAGAATACATATGAAGTGAGACTTAAGGAGCTTAATATGTATAGCCTCGAGGAAAGGAGGGAGAGGGGGGACATGATAGAAACTTTCAAGTACCTCAAGGGAATCAACAAAGTCCAAGAGGGTAGCATCTTTCAAAAAAGAGGTGTGCAAGAACAAGGGGGCACAATTTAAGATAGAAGGGGCTGCTCAGAGGTAATTTAAGGAAGTATTTTTCACAGAGAGGGTTGTGGATGTATGGAACAGCCTTCCAGAGGAGGCTGTGGAGTCAAAACAGTAGTGGAATTCAAGCATGCATGGGACAGTCATAAGGCAATTCTAGGGGGTGGGGGTAGGAAGAAGTAGGCTGCTGGTTAACTAGGATCTGCAGCTTATCCATCAGGTAGGGAAATGGGCAGACTGGGTGGGCCAAGCGGTCCTTATCTGCCATCAAATTCTATGTTTCTATGTAACACTCCCTGGCATGTCCATGCTATTGCAAATCTTTCTATCGTCTGCGAAGAGGCATACCTTCCCCTCCAGTCCCTCTGCAATGTCCCCAATAAAGACATAGAAGAGGACCGGCCCCATCACCAATCTCTGTGGCACCCTGCTTGTCATTTCTCCCTCTTCTGAGTACTTCCTGTTTACTACAACCCTCTGCCTCTTGCCATTCAGCCAGTTCTCCAACCACACAGCTATTTTAGGATCCACCCCAGGCTACATAGTTTGTTAATCAGCCTTCTATGGGGGATGGTGTCGAAGGCAATTCTAAAGTCCAGATAGGACAAAAGGCCACATCCACCACATCTACCTTAGTTACCCAGTCATGCCGTATATTAGTACAATGAGTTAGTGCAAAACACAGTGCTTATCCTAAGTACAGTAAAAGTTAGGGTTAGATGTATAAGTAAATAAATGCCATACAAGGCAGTGTATGTGTGTCTGTGTGTGTGGCAATGCTCTGTGTGAGTAGGCAGTGCACTGCTATGTTATACTGCAATATATATGCATATGTGTGTATAGGTATTAGTCAGCGTATGTGTGTATCATAACAATTAGAAAGTGCAGTTAGGTGGCTCAGTGGTTAGTGCAGAAATTGGTAGTCTACATTCTCCCACTATCTAGATCAGTTTCAGCCTTATGCATGTCTTTGCTGATTTAAATAAGGTGTCTAGTGGCAACCCCCCCCAACCCTCTGATGTCCCTCAGAGCCTGAAAAGAAGAAAACAGTCCCTCAGTGTCTTTTTTTTTTAATCTCTAAAATGTGTGTAGATAGTGCACTGCTATGTTACACTGGAATATATATGCATATATGTGTGTATATCCACAACCAGTGTCAGTGTGTGTGTGTATACCACAATAATTAGAAAGTGCAGCCAGGTGGCTCAGTGGTTAGTGTACACATTGCCAGTCTACATTCCCCTGCTATCAAGATCAGTTTCAGACTTAAGCATGTCATTGCTGATTTAAATAAGGTGTCTAGTGGCAACCCACACCCTCCAATGTCCCTCAGAGCCTGAAAAGAAGAAAACAGTCCCTCGATGTCCTTTGTTTTAATCTGTAAAAACTGTGTGTAGACAGTGCACTATTATGTTACACTGGAATATATATGCATGTATGTGGCCCCACACACCGATGTCTAGGGGCAAAACACTTTGTTCACTTGGGTTCAAAGCATTAGAAAACAATTTAGGCCTACCTGAAGACATCTTCAAGGGTGGATGTTACCTTGAGGAATTATAGCTAAGAACTCCGAGGACACCCCCAGTAGCAGCAGAAATCCCCAGGCTGGTTCCACTTCATTCTTCAGCCACCAGAACTCTCCCCATAGACCCTGAAGACCAGCAGTGCAGGAAAATTCCCCCCTGAAACTGAACTCATTAAAAGGTTAAAATCTTAAGGATTTACAGTTCATTTATCCTTATTTACAAACTGAGACAGACTCCCAAATGAGTTCCTGAAACATAATAATTTTATTTATCCTGAGCCCCAAATGATTTAACAGGGCTGCAGGGGTCCATTTATGCTTTGGAAAAAAACTTTCAGTTCCATGGGGCTAAACGTTGTACACACAAGGATGGCAGTCATTAAGGCATAGCAAGGTCTTTATCAGCTTATTTTCCAGTGGATCCCATTTTCCCCAGGAACACAGTGACCACGTATACTGGACCATGAACCTCCAAAGATTCCAATTGACACTGGTAAGTACCTGAAACTTCACTACTCAAACCAACTGGGGCTTTCTCCTCTGTAACGGGAAAGCATACAGCTTCTCCCCAGCCCATTCCCTGACTCTTCTTCCAACCTCTCAAGGGACATGGATGGTGCAGCACCAGCGAAACCCACCGCACCATACCCCAAACCTCTCTTCCTCAGGTCACTCTGCCTGATCTACCTGGACCCACTTCTGACTCTCTCCAGCAGCCCTCCTCAGGGTCACTTTACTCCAGGATCCCACACATACACGTTGCAAGATGCCGCACATCTCACTCACCCACTGTTACTCAATAAGTGCAACCAGCACAAGGGAGATCTCTAGGGCACTCTGTGGCCCACTCAGCAAAGTCTAGCAACCCCAAGGCCTATCCCTCCAAAATAGACCCTAAACTGAGTAGAGGTTCCCCTAGGCCCCTTCACCAGTGTACCTGGGCCACCTTGCCAAGCCAGGATGCAGCATCCCTGCCACAACCTACTGCAACCCCAACAACCTGGGCCCACTCTCAAATGTTCTATGGGGGCCTAACCCAGACTCCGGGACCTGCCTATCCTGCACCTACTCCTTGATGAACCGACCATCATCCCTACAGCCCCCAGTGACCAGGCCCCCAAAACACAGCCACAGCTACCTCTCTTGGAGCCCTCCCTCAGATGCTCACCCCAGGAAGCCAGCGCATCACCGCTGTAGAAGCCTCCTGCCTAATGCAGACGTACTGCCCTGCAGTGCCTGCCAGTCTCTCTCCTCTTCCTTAAACACCACCCAATCTTCATGTTCTGCCTATTTAGAGCCCTGAAACCCTGCTCTCTTCTGCCACTGAATGGTGGCAGGCAGACACTGTGCCCCTAGAACACTAAACATATCCCTTGCTGTGAGAGAAGCAAATATGGAAGGGGTCCCTAAAGGGAGCATAAGTCCTTTTCAAAAGAGAGGGGGCTTACACTCTCCACCTACCCAGGGAAATCATTCCCTCCTGGGAATGGTGGCAGAGGGCCCAGAATGGCCTCCCCCCACAAACTGGGTATACGCATCTCCCCAGCCTGCACAAGAAGAGGAACCACTCAAAGATGTCGCCTAAAGTGGGCCCTCCCAACACTAACTCTCTCTAACCTATTTTTAAAATCTTAAAACTAGCTTACCTGTGCCAGGAGGTCCTTAAACTTCTATTTAAGAAATATTTTCAAAAGATTCAGGAACAGTCACCGCTAAACTTCAAAACAATCAAACATTTGCATACATTCTAAAAGGTAGAACCTGCAGTTTACTATTTCCCTTACCCCTGATTATACCGCCTGCAATGTGCTGAACAAGTATTCCCATTAACCATAATCAATTTACCATTCACACTCCATCCATACACTCATCCACTCTCCCAGTCACACTTCTCACATCATTTGAAGTGCAAAATAAATTGTTAGCTATCATTACGCTCTAAGGAAAACAATTTAAACGTATCATTCCTTTTCATTAATTATAACTAATAGTCAGTCAATGTAACCTGCTCCGATGAGCAACCTTCCTGGCACAGTTTGTGAGTCCTTTACAGGGGCTTACATAGCGAGGCCTCCTCCAGGTGGGAAATAAAAATCTGGGTCTGCCTTGGTGGTGATGTCTCCAAAATAATCTTTTGCCATGATGTAATACTTTATGTGGCATCCTGTAAGATCCTGCACCAAGGCAAAGTTCTTAAATAAAGTCAATCCAAACCAAGGTCCAGTATGGCATATTGCACGGGCTTTTTGGAACAGCTGCTGGGACGCCCATCCTCCATACCCTGGGTGATGTTTCAACCTCTCCAGTTGCTCCTTAAAGATCCAGTCTTCCCTCATCCCCTTGATGATGTCCAAAATTCTCTCAGACACATAAGGGTAGTCCAGATGGGGGTGCTCCACCTGCATTCTCCTCCATACCCATCTCTCATCCTGGCTCCACTCGGGCAGATCCCTCACACTAGTCCGTCATGCCTTGCCTGACTCCAGCCACACTCCCTTGGGATAGGCCAGATTCAGTGGATCACTGTGGCTGAGGCCATCAATCCTGGTCCATAGAGCTTTGCACTGGGCCAGCAATCATGGGGTGCAGTCCGCTAAAGTGATCACTAGAAGGTGAATAGGTTTTGGAATACCCTGATACACCTCATAGTCTGAAAACTGGAATCTCTTGCCCAGCCACTTCTCCTCATCCAGGTCTTTCTCATCTGCAGGGACCTCTTCCCTCCCAATAGTTCTGCCTGGCATTTCCCCAGGACGACCTCCCAGCTTGAACACAGGTCAGGTTTTCACAGCTGAGGCCTCCAATTTTACTAAGAGGGCTGGCGGGCTGCCCTCAGACAGGGGCCATGTCAGGGATCACACGAGCACTGGGGGACTGCCCGATGGATTTTTGAGACCCTGCCCCTCCCTCTGCCATGGGAATAGTTGGCAGCCAGTGGTGAAGAGTGGGGCAGACTACTATGCTCCTCACCACCCCCTATTTTCTCCTCCTCAACTACTTCCACACACACCTCTGGGGAGGGGGCTTTGGATGTCACTTTCTGCTGGGTCAGGTCCTGCTCCGAGATGGAAAGTCTACTAATGACCCCAGAATCCACACTACCTGGTGACCATGATGACAAAAGGCCTGCTGAGTTACTAGAAGGTTATAGGTTATCCCTAGTGAAACACAGGGGAAGTACAGTCAAAATTTCCTCCAGGTGCAGAGCTTGCACAGATGGTGCATGCAGGCAGCCTCACCACTCCCTCACCCCTGAATCCACAGCTTACACACTGCTCATCAGCCAGACCTCTTCCTCTGGTCTCCTACAGCCATGCCAATAGGTAGGTCGGAACTGTCATCATCAACTCTTCAGGGGGAGATGCCGCTTAGCTCTTGCATACTTGGCCTGCCATCCTGAAACGTGTGCTCAATGACCACCCCCAAACCTCTGTTATCACTGCGCTGCTTCCCTGAGACAGTGGGGATATGGAAATAATTCTATTTGTTGGTACTCAATGATTCAGCGTCTTTCGGTTATTGATCCACTTACTAGTAACCACCAGTCTCTCCCACAAGCTGCAGCAAAATGGCTCCTGTCCCTCCAGTATGCATGAGCCTCAATTAGCCACCAATCAATCAACTTGCAGGGTAGCATCACATGACCCACCAGTCAGGTGCAGGCACCACATCCAGGACAGCTAAAGCCTGCCTTCGCACTAGGCCTAGCTCTTACACCACCATGGGAAATTTGCAATGTGTCACACGGTCTACAAATTGAGAGGGCCCTACCAGCACCTCAACTCTGGGGAAATCCAGGGTCCGCCTTCCCCTTAAGGGTCCTGGGGGTGCAAGAAAAGATCCTGGATGAGCCCCCATGTGTGGTCCTGCCTCTCCCACTGAGGTCTAGGGGCCAAACAAGTTTTTCCCTGGGGGACTGTGCACCTTAGAAATCTAACCGAAGACACTCAGTTTCAAAGCACTGGAAATCAGCAAACAATTTAGACCTACTTGAAGATGTCTCGAAGAGTGGATGTTACCTTTGGTTAATTACAGCCAAGAACCCCAAATACACCCCCAGTAGCAACAGGAATCCCCAGGCTGGTTCCACTTCATTCTTCAGCCACCAGAACTCTCCCCAAAGACCCTGAAGACCAACAGTGCAGGATTTAATAAGAAAAATTCCCTCCCCGGAGCTGAATTCATTAAAGGATTCAAATCTTAAAGATTTACAGTTTATCTATCCATGTTTACAAACTGAGACTCCTGAATGATTTGCTGAAACATAATAATTTTATTTCTCCTGGGCCCCAAATGATTTAACAAGGCTGCAGGGGTTCATTAATGCTTTGGAAAAAACTATCAACTCCAAGGGGCTAAACGTTGTACACACAAGAATGGCAGTTATTAAGGCAGAACATCTGCAAGGTCTTTATCAGCCCATTTTACAGCAGACCCCATTTTCCCCAGGAACACAGTGACCACTTATACTGGACCATGACGCTCCAAAGATTCCAACTGGCACTGGTAAGTACCTGAAACTTCACTACTCAAACCAACTGGGGCTTTATCCTCTCTAACAGAAAAGAATACAGCTTCTCCCCAACCCGATCCCTGACTCTTCTTCCAACCTCTCAAGGGACACAGATGGTGCGGTACCAGTGAAATCCAGCGCACCATACCCCAAACCTCTCTTCCCTAGGTTGCTCTCCTGTTCTGCCTGGTTGACCCAGACACACTTCTGATTCTCTCCAGCATCCCTGCTCTGGGTCATTTTACTCCAGGACACCACAGATACATGCTGCAAGATGCCACACCTCTCACTCACTCACTCACTCACTCACTCACTCACCCACTGCTGCCAGATAAGTGCAACCAGTGCAAGGGGAGACCTCTAGGGCAGTCCGAGGCCCACTTGACAAAGTCCAGCAGCCCTAAGGATTTTCCCTCCAAAACAGGCCCTAAACTAGGTAGCGGTTCCCCTAGGCCCCCTCACCAGTGTGTCTGGGCCGCCTTGCCATGCCGGGATGCAGCAGCCCTGCCACAACCTGTTGCAACCCCAACAACCCAGATCCACTTTCAGACATTCTACCAGGGCTTAACCCAGACTCTGGGACCTGACTATCCTGCACCTACTCCTTGATGAACTGACCATCCTCCCTACAGCTCTCAGAGCCCAGGCCCCCCCAAAACATGGCCACACCTTCCTCTCTTGGAGCCCTCCCTCAGATGCTTACCCCAGGAACCTGACACATCACCACTGTAGTAGTTGGCCTGCCTAACACAGGGGTCCCACCCCCTACACTGCCCTACAATGCATGCCAGTCTCTCCTCTCCCTTAAGCATCACCCAATCTTCCTGTTCTGCCTATTTATATCCCTAAAACCCTGCTCTCTGCTGCCGTCAAATGGTGGCAGGCAGACATTGTGCACCCAGAACATTAAACTTATCCCTAGCTCTGGAAGCAGTAAATACTGAAGGGGTTCCTAAAGGGAGTGTAAGACCCTCTCAAAAGTGAGGGGGCTTACATTTATGTGTATATGTATTGGTCAGTGTGTGTGTGTGTGTATCACAACAATTAGAAGGTGCAGTTACTGTAGGTGGCTCAGTGGTTAGAGCAAAAATGGCTATTTTACACATTTCTCACTGCACACAATACCATTATTTTTCAGCCATGTTGGCTCTTGCTAGAATTTGTTAAATGGGGTGGGGGTAGCATAGTATGCTTCTTCCAGTAAGAGCCAGTCAGACAAAGTTCATAGTTCTCTTAATATTTATTACTTCAGCCTGACATTTCACCCTGTTAATATGTATTACTTTAACCTGATATTTCACCCTCCAATTGGGCATTCTCAAGGGGATTTATTTGAATAAATTCTTAGTGCTATATTGTTAGCCTTCAAATGGTACAATTACTTTAAATCTCCATAATTCTCTCTTTTATACAGTTTTAACATTGCTCTGTCTGCACAGAATCGGAAAATATTTTCACAGTCTAGTGACCTCAACTTCAATTTGGCAACATATTTCCTACAGGTTATACAGTAGGCTAATCAAGCTTTTCTGATTGCTTACTACATGCGCTATGGCGTCCCTGCCAGCTTTTTCCTTGTCTCTTTGTCCGCAACATTTAAATATGATCACTCGACCTTACTCCACACCCTGCAGTAGGTTACTGTGCTTATAAAAACAGCTCTTTAGGCAGAAAAATGTCCACATATGAAATATTTAATTTCGTTGGCAGCTAGCTGTGTGGTAAGAGAAGTCTTTCTTCGTGGTCACCAGCCACGTTCTTCCTTTTCTGGCTGCCAGCTTATAAGGAGCATGTAATAACAATAGCCTTTAACAAAGCCAAAAATATGCCAAAAGCTGAACTTCTGATTACAAAAAGGAAGAACAGGAACAAACAGTAAACCAACAAAGAGTCAGTTTTATTCTGCATTTCATTCCCTTTTAGACAAAATCATCAGCAGAGGTGGGCAAAGCTGAGAAACTGTTTCACGAAATTTGAAAGCCCCACCACCTTAAAACAGGTTCAGCCCACTGTTGCAAGTATGTGAAACCCAGAGTTAGAGGGGCACTTGTATAACTGTACCTGCCAATCTTAGTCCAAAAAACCACAGCACTCACAGCTGTAATGCTTAGGTGGGTACACCATTATCCCCCAACAGACGATTATCAGTTACATGCAGAGTGCAGAACATGCAGACAGGCAGTGCAAAACATGTAAGGCAATCAAAGAGTGAACTATAGTAGAAACAAATGGCCACCCCAGCGCTTTGTCCAAAAATGGATCTTTCTATGCTCACTGTGTTATTTTTCATGAGCATTTTTTGTCAGTATTGCAAGTATCTTGTCACGCCACATTTAATATCCCCCCAACCATGATGTGGCATTGGAACTGAAAGCAGCAATGGCAGAGATGCCTGTCATTCATCTGCTTTACTTGGTCAGGAGAATGCAGGGTACATCACCTGATGGCCAGAGCATGCTTAAACTGGCATGCACCCTCAAGGACCTACTGTATTGTTCCATGTGAACAGTTTCTCAGTTGTACGACACAGTTCCAAGCTCAGTCGCCCATACCTTGCAGCATTCATTGTCTGCATATATCCATTAATGTACAGCTATGTGGACAAGTGTACAAACAGCTAGTAGCTTATTGACATGCATTACAGTACACTGGTCCCAAGTATCTGGGATAGTACTGTATGCAACTCTGGCAGCAAGTGTAGATAGTCAAACTGCAGCAGCAGCAACTCTTCTGCACTTTACCAGCATGCAACATTGGCTATGAAAATCTTGCATGGATCACACACTGGAGACAAAATATCAGTGGTACTGCTTGATGAGATTCACCAGTGGCTCCATCCACATTCGCTAAAAGCATGTTTCATCGCTACTGACAATTGAACAATTATTGCAAAGCCTATAAATGATGAGGGTGCTTTTCGCATGATGTTATGCCAGACTCACTGCCTTAATCTTTTTATATAGGAATTACTTTTGAGACTTGAAGGCACTGCTCATTGTGTGTCACTGAATTTGTGCTTACTTTACAATATAAGGAAAGGCCAGGGACCAAGTGCAAGAGCTGCAAATCCAGAATGAACTGCATCAGCACCAGCTGAAGTGTTGTCTCATGATGGCAGTCCAACACACCATTTATGCTGTTGTACAAATGGTATAACACTATCTAAGAATATTGCTGTATACAAACAGGGACAGCAAGCACTTGAGTTTCTATGTCTCTCACAACTGAGCAGTGGTGGCTTATGGATGGCCTGTTTATGATTATCAATCTATTTGAACATGCCACCTAGTCAGTAAAGAGACTGAGGACACTGCCTGCATAAGTCAGATCATCTCACTTCTCCATGTGCTGAGGAAGGCACCTCTTAATGTGAAGCAGCAATTACAGTAGATGCTAGTGGCAAATTTAACAGGGCTCTGATTCAGTTGGGGATATGATATGCAGATGCCCCTAAAAAATAATTATCTAAACAAGTGAGGAAGCCAGCTGCCACCAGGACCCAAATGGAGGATCCATCAACCTATGGCAAGGTCAAAGACAAAACTTCAACTAATCTGCTGTAGGACATATTAGTTCAGACTAATGCAGAGGAATGTAAGGAGGAGTCTGAGTCAGAGGATGATCTTGGTCTGAAGGTTGCTGAAAGAATGATGGATGCATAGACAAAGCACGTTGGCATTTAATATGAGCCCAGACTGCATTGCAGCACCAATGTGACTGATTTGCATCAGTTGCTATTACACATTTAAGCTGCCCTGCATTGAATATTGGTGTCGAGTTCAGTGCAGCAGGGGATATCATCAGTAACTAGGTGTAAGCCTTTCACCAAAGAATGTTGGTATACTAGCATTCATAAAAATGAATAGCCACCACATATTCCCAGTAAGCAGTATTCACGCTGCTCATCACATGCAGTGAAGGTAGGGCCCTTGTCAGCTGTTTTTATCCTTACACTTGCAGTTTTGCACTTTGAGTTACCAATGCGTGGATAAACAAACTGACTCTTCACTTATAGCGACCACTTGTATCATTTATTTATTGAATTGGAGGCTCTAAGTGCTGTCCCTTTGTAATAGTGATTACTGGATCTGGGATTAGGCACCAACGCCCTTCGAGCAGATTTGTCTTTTGAAATGTAGGTTTTATTTGTCTCCCAGTGTGATCTTCTCAACAGTCATAATGTGATGACAGGCATACACATGTCCATGAGGACTGATGAGGAAGCTAACTTGCAGTATGAGTGTGCTGTGATGATATTATAATTAGAGATAAGGGTCAATAATGCACTGACATCAAGTTAGAGTGTGTATTATGACTCATGTATTATAGAGTTGTGTCTCACTTTCACTTTCAGTTGTGGTTTCACTTGGGGAGCTGAACTACAGCACAGTACTATGAAAAGCCAGTAATCATCAAAAATAAAACACACCGTGGGAAGTGGTGTTTACATTTTGGTTTGCTTTTTTTATTCACATTTTTGATGCTAACATGGAGCTGGCAGGTGGCTCCAGCCCCTCTGTGAGGGCTCATTCTGTGGTCTCAGGCGCCCGAGCCATCATGGAGCCTGCCAGCTCCATTTTCCCCATTTTCTGCCTAGGCCTCATGAACGTGCAATGGGTAGAGTGGGTGGGCTCCACCTCCGCAGTGGCAGCCTTATGCCCTGGACGTGGGGCTCTCCCCATTCTGGCAGTGTCCATGTACTGACATCCAGCCACTGCTTGGTGCCAGTCAAAATGCATGCTGCACTGTCCCCCTCCCTGAGGGAGAAGATCTGTCTAACGATGCTCGATCCTTCCTCACCCCTACCAGTCACTGAGTGACACAAATCTGTTCCCGAACCCAGCTCGCCAGTGTGGTGTGATTTGTGGCATCCAGCGCCTTAAACCTCAGTGCCACTGGACCGGCCCGTGTTTATGTTTTTTATACATCGTTGGTGTGTGATGCCTACATAAACTGGATATCACATACTCCAAGTACTGTACATATAAAAACTTATAATAGACTACTTTCCATACATCACTTTATGTTATGTTCTCAACAAGCATTTTTATTCTAATTGTCATCTATCTCTCACTATTCCATTTGTCTGTCAGTAGGACAGATCCTCTCTGTCTCTTCGCTGTATTATAGGTTCATAGGTGTATTACAAGTCACAAGGTCTATTTAGACCTATTGTGACTCGCCACTGAATCAGTAGTAATATCTACATGTATTTGGAGCCACATACAGTACATGTCTAGTGCTTTTTTAAACTATTCAATGATTTACAAGAGACCACATTATCTGGGAGGGAGTTCCATACAGACACCACTAAACCACTGTGCTCCCTTAGTTGTCCTTACTAATTCACCCTTCAGTTGCAGGGAGTGTGTTCTTGTGGGTCTTGTACAGATTTGTTTGGTCAGGCATATGGTTTCCATAAATGATACATAATTGAAGGCTGTATAGACTTGACAGAGATCCCCTCTGATGCTCCTATAGTGGTGCTCATGTTCATACAGCAAATGTATTTGTTGTGATGCAAGCATCAAAAAGTTCCAGTTTCCAGAGCTTGAATTTAATCACTATTTGGTGTTCAGTGCATACCAAAAACAGGGCATGGAATGCAAAACAGCATGCAGTGGTGTCCCAGGCAGCATACTGCTTCTTAGGCAACAGTTTAACTGATGGCTGACATTTTGTGATTTGCATGATACCACTCTCCATTTTGTGAACTTTTTTTTTTTTACTTTATTTTGTGCCTCTCTGTTGTTTTTATGCAGCAGTTTACTGGCCACATGGGGTGCTGCTCAACAATATTATCAAAACTACTGTATACTGAAATAGCATCAGACAATGCATGAGATCCCTTCCTGTCTGCAACCTGACTGCCCCTGCTGTCCTCACACTTCGCCAACACCACCACCTGCAATAGCTGCAAGACTCTCAGATACTTCTGCTTTGTCACTGCTGCCCCCCACAGCTCCGCAAATAGCCTGAAAGTCCAACAAAAGACTGTTAAAAGTTTTTTTCTTTCTTCTAAATTAGTGAGAAGAGGACTTTACTTCAGCAACAATACTGAACAACCAGGGCAACAATAAAGTCAGCTCAAGAGTCCGGTGGTGCAACGGTAATACCGCAGACAGGGAAAACAATGAACTCTGCACACACACCTGCTGGCAAATAATAGAAGCAGATAATATCGTGCAGCTAACTTCTTTTTATTGCAGACGCATAAAAGCAGATGGACAAGACAGGAGTCCCAGTGTTTTGTACTTGAACGCTTTGTCAAGAGATAATTACATCCCCTGGTGTTCACACTTTTATACACAAAAGTACAATAGCCCCCAGGTGTAATTAATATGACAATATGAAAAATAGGAAAAAAAAAACACTGTGTAAAAACAAATTTACACAAAACCACTTAAAATAAAACAGATACAATTTTCTCAAGTTAATTTTGAAGTGGAAACTATGGCAGAGTAAATACTGTATACTGCACACTGCAGTTTAATCATAGTGCCATATCAGATAATTTACACCCCTTACCTAATCTGGACAGTCTAATCATGCTTACTCATTATAATCAGAGGTAAGGTGCCAGTTCACTTTGCTTTGTCGTATTTCATGTTACCCTGCACAATCGCAAAGCTTAACCCTTAACTACGAACATGCCAAAAGAAAAAAGGTGCAGTTTTATTACTAGCCTCAGCACACAGGCTAGTGCAGTGGAACAAATTCTGCATAATAACTAGAAGATTTTGCAGATTGAAACCAGACTTCATGCGTGGTCAAAAAAAATCAACCACATATCATTTTCAAGTGCCCACAAAATCTGGGAGATAAGCTAACTCACAGTCTTAAACAATACCTCCAGTGGAAACTTGTCTACCTCCTTTACCGGTAGGTTGCCTTAGGTGTGGCAGATGTAAGTTTTGCTCTGATATTACAGTTACCAAGGAATTTGAGTATCCAGCTGCTGGAGAAAAGTATCAAATACATTGCTGTATAAATTGTGATACTACTCATATAATATATCTTGCTACTGCAGCTGTAAGTGTTCCAGTTTTTATGTTGGGCACATAAAGAAAAAACATAAAGAGAGGGTTGGTGATCATGTAAGGGCAATTGCACAGGATAACATGGAATATGCCAATGCAGCTCATATTAAAAATTCATTAAGCCCCAGTGATCACCAGTGGTTGCTTATCGGAAGAGAGAGGGAGACTGTGGGGCTGAGGGGAGGGGATGCCATGGATCTGCTTTGCATGAAGGAGAGCTTTTGGATTTTTAAGGCAGAGGCTACCAAAGGCAAAGGTTTAAATGATTAAAAAGGTTTAAATGATTAAACTGATCTGGCACCTTGCCTCTGATTATAGTAAGTAAACATGATTAAAATGAAGCAAACAGTGTAGATAACCTGCTGTTCAAATTAGGTAAGGGACTGCAAATTATCTGATATGGCAGTATGATTAAGCTGTAGTACATAGTATATTTACTCTGCCAAACTCTGCACTTGAAAATAAACTTGAGGATTTGTATCCGGTATATTTTAAGTGGTTTTGTGTAACTTGTTTGTTTTTACACAGTGTTTTTTTTTCCATTTTCAAACTGTTATGTTAATTACACCTGGGGGTATAGCACTTTTGTGTATAAAAGTGTGAACACCAGGGGGTGTAATTATCTCTTGACAAAGCACACACACTTGAAGCATTGGGATTCTTGTCTTGTCCATCTGCTTTTATGTGGCTGTAATAAAAAGAAGCTTTCTGCAAGATAATATCAACTTCTATTATTTGCTGGCGGGTGTGTGTGAAGTTCATAGTTTTCCAATGCTGAACAACTCTTGTTTGAAGTCATCTGATAAACTAGTCCCTTTTAGGGATTCAATTATTCCTGACAACATTTTCTAAATCCATTAAGTTATATTCAGTAAGCACATTTTTGAAGAGCTAGCTGTAGAAATACTAATGAAATGTATAGATTCTAATCAATCAGAATCCAGATGCATATTTGCTCATTTATTGCTTTGTTAAAAGGTATTTTAAAATTAGTCTAAAAATCAATGAAATGTAATTGAGTAAAACCAGTCGGGTAACCATGAATTATTACAGCATATAAAAATGGCATGAATAAATCTAGACATTTCATTGACTGAGAGGCGTCACCTGACCATGCAGTAAATCTCTATAAATGCATGGTCAGGTGCCAAATCCCATTTTCTTCCCCCAAAAACCTACTTAGAGCCATTTTATAAGTATAATAAGTCCCCACAGGGTGTGCATCATAGGTTTTTAATGCACTTCCCGAGCCATAAGGACACTCAGCCTTGGGACTCCTGCAATACTACACTTCTGTGGCATGCATTAAAATCCTATAATGCACAACCTGTCATGGCTTATTATCTACTTATAACATTGTGACAAACAGGTAAGCATTTTGATTGGCCAAGAGACAAGTAAAGGAGTATAATTATGAGACCATAATCCCACTCCTGTATTTGTTTTAGACCAAGAGCCTCTTTACAAAAATCATTACACTGTGCAGTGCCTACAGTGTCAGACAGAGAATCAGTAAATGTGTAGAGGTCCCCTGTTGCCGATGCTAGGTCACCAGATGCCAGATAACAACTCCATTAACACGTTGATGCAGCTGGCAGCAGTGCAACTGCAGAACCAGGAAGTGACATCATGGAGTCACATCATGGAGCCTCAGTTTCAGATTATGACCAAGGAGAAACATTTGAGAACTGACGAGGAAGACATGAACAATGGAGCCACAACAGAGAGTCAACACTGCAAGTGGATCAAAATACAAATCCCATCTGCCATTTTCGCTGCCATCAAAACGGCAACCACTAACACCACCAATGAATTTGAAAAGAAAAAGAATGAAAACAGGACAGCCAGTACAGAAAAAAGAGAAAAGTCAAACTGCAATTGCACTGTACTGTAGAACTGTCAAATTACCGGTGATGTGGTGTTCCATTTTATTAATTAAAGAAAAAATTAGCACGAGTTCAGTTAAGCTTTAAAAAGAGTTCAGGTTTGAAAAATAACTTCTATTCAGTAACTGTGTTATTTCCCTTAATGTTATAAGGTATTGTGGTTAGTTTTCCTAACCATTGGAAGGGATACTAGTTTGCAGTAATGGTTTTTTAAGTATTTAAAGGGACTACTTTTTCTTGAATAGAATATAATTTGCATACTTCAGTACCATTTAACACTTTGTCCGTTTCAGCTTCAAATGTGTTGAACATTTTTGACACCCTGTTATAAGTGCACTAAGACACTTCAAGGATGTGTAATTATGCTGCAGTAATTGCACTTAGCCCTTGGGTGTTAAAGGGCAATCGGCGCAAGCCTCTCATGTCTAACAGTATGCCATCTCTAGGTCGACACTTTTACTGCGACTGACATTACAGTGACAACAGTGCCAGGTTGCTGTAATGTTGGCGTGGGACCCTGGCACTGCTTTCTGGGGGTCTTGCACCTCCTCCCCTAATCAACTCCAACTCAAGGTTTATTATTACAGTTACAGGGGTATGGGGGATGAGCCGTCAAAGCCCCCTGAAGAAAATAAAGTCTCCAGTGAACTTCTGTATGCCGACTTCAATTGCGGTCAACATAAAGGAGTCACTGTAACGTCGATCAACAATTAAATTTTTGACCAATCATCGTAGATCTTTGCCTAACAACACCCTCAAGCCATGCAATTATTACAGTTTAATTACACACCCTGGCATCTCTTATTGAATATATAATGCATGATTAAACTGGTCATAAACCTGATTGCATTTGTTAGCAGTCACATAACACAGTGAGCACATCAATCCCCTTACACCCACAACTGACCTTCCATCACAAAAATGGCCACTACCTTTACTTACTAAAAACCTTCAACTTGTCCCTAAAAATAAAACTACCTTAAATTGAAAAGCAAAACAAATTATTTAAATGTTGATTTCCTGAACATCACACTCTCCTTACACACATGAATTAGAAACATTAGGTATTGTTTATAGTTTTCCTATTTCATTGCTGACACTGAAATACTTTTCTCCTATTTTTACTTGCTTATCAGGGAAATCTCTGCTGCTTATCCAAGAGGTTCTGGCTCCGTATGAGGCCTTTATTGTCTGCATATGTAGAGCATGTTTGGAGAGGAACATTCTGCCAGTGGAATTGTGCAGAATCTTGAACTGTATTCCATGATAAACATTCCATATGTTGAATATAGGGAAAGATAGAGAAAAAAGAAACAGGATGAAGGGAGGAGGCAATAATACAAGTGGAAAAAAAAAACAGTGAAAAACAGTTACAGTACATACAGTAGGCAGAGACATACCCAAACTGCTGGAATACATTCCTGAAGTTCATAAAACACATACATTTGAAGTATATTGGGGTGTTTTCAAGTGAAATCTTCCCCCTCCCCCAAAAAACCCAACCTGGCAGGTTCAGAACTTCCAAACATGTTTCCATGTGAATACTGTAACTGTACTGATTAGAAATGCAAATAAGATAATAATGTTATTTCTTATCAAATTATTTGCCACACATGGTTTTCATTGTCTTTGATTGTTTTTAGCTATCCTCTTGACCAAAATATGGACTATTTTTGCCTTCAAAGTTAAAACGGAAGCATATTTCTAGGTCTTATTTTTTATCTTTTTAAAATAATTTATTTTCATTCATTTTAAGACAAATATTTAAAAACAATTTTATGAGTGCAGTAAGACACTCCACAGTGTGCCATTTATTGTGATGCAGTTGCAATTCTCAGGTGCACTTAATTGCACTCAGCTGCGCCTCATGCCTAGCAACGTACCTGAGGTGAGCAATTATATCATCATAATGCATCACCTGTCATGTCTTATTGCTTACATATCGTTGCTCTTGTCAATTTTACTGAAACAATATATGCTGTTTAATTATTGAAGGCTAATATTTTGTGGGCAGTTATTTATGGCAGGCTGTTGCAAGTGATACAGTGATAAAACTAATTTTTATAACTGCTGGCCCATACAAACTAAGGCCCACATATTCAAAAGAGATGTGCAGCCCAAAGTGAAGTTGCATGGCGCATCTCAGAAAATAAGCAGAAGCACAATATTCAAAAGGGGGACATGTGCCAACCATGTCGGAATGTGCGATCCCACAGAAATAATGTATGTAGTGCAAAAAAAGGGTGTGGGCACCTGAATACACCACGCAAGTGTGTATTCAGCCAAAATGAGCAAGATATGTGCCACGCATCACACATTTGTGCCACGCAAAGTTAGGCAAGCAAAGGGCAGCCCTAAATAGGCCAGCCACCCTCAGGCAGGCTGCGGAACTGCAGAGAGGCAATCCTGAGACAGCAAATGCAGGTGCTCCAGAATGTGCTCCAGGCACCCATGCATAGCAGTCATGCCAGGACAGTAGTACCCAAAGCCACAGCCTTGCTGTGCCTACTCGCCGGGCACCTGCTGAGTACCGGTGGGTGACACCACCAGCACCGCTCAGTTAGCCACCTGCCTCACCACATCCAGGTCTGGGATACCCAGCTTCCACACGCTAGTCAGGCACACCCCAGCATGCCAGCAGAACAGACAGCTACAATGCAGCACATGTCCCAGGTGCCATGGCCTGCACCTATGTGGCTGTCAGAGTGCCACCTGGTGGTGGCATGTACCCATGGTGCTGTCTGAGCCAAAGGTGATCAGGATGCATGGCAGTAATGGTGTAGCATGGCATGGGTCCGGGACTGCCCAGTGCCACACACCCATGGTGGAAAACCATAGGTGCACACAGCACACCCGAGCCAGGCGCACACCACCAGGAACCACATACATGTTACTGATGCCATCCATGCAGTGTGACAATGTTAAGTTCCAAAACAAAATCCTGCAATCAAGAATGAAGGTAGAGCACTTGCTAGGGTGGCTAACCCAAATCGATAAACTAACTCCAAAGATAATAGCTCTAGCTAAGGCAGGCAAAACAAAAACAAGCAAAGTTAAATAACTTGTTTATTTCCACCACTGTGTGCACTCCCTATCGCCTCGGCAAACATGCCTTCCAAAGGGGGCGCCTGCTAACAAGCAGGAAGTTGATCATCATTTAAATACAATTTGAAAAATGTGACATCATTCCGATATAAAAAATTCATTGGTCCAATTGTGACTATATACTTCACTATCAAAAGTTAAGAAAACATCACATTTTAAACATTGAAGATAAATTCTACACATTAATGGCAAATGAGAGCATTTGATTAGAAAGGTAGAAACATGGAAGAATGGCATTGTAAGGCAGATGTTCTACAAACCTTAGAACTGAAGAAACAGTGTACTTGCAACTTTGTATGCTTACTACATGTATCCTAAAGACCTTAAAACTGGAGCATCAATGTACTTGCAACTTTTCATGCTTATTGGGATCTCCAACTGGGATGCACCACTTATTGTAAATTTGCAAATGCACAGCATCTCAACATTATTAAGGGGTAAATGCTTACTTACAGTCTATAGTGTCATATAGAATACATAGAAAAGAAGAGAAAGAGAAAAGGGTAGTTTATCTGAACCTTCTGTACTGGAAAATATTCATCTACAGGCCATCTGCACCAGAATGGATATGTAGAATACAAGCATTGTCTCTGAAAAAGCAAAATATACATACATTTAATAAGTTGTACTTGAAATCATTATATTTAAAAGCTTATTGAAAGACTTGAATAATTTCAAATTAAGCACACATTATGTTATTACGTAAGTTCTAAAAGGAGTGGGGACAACAAAAGGGAAAAGGAAGGCAAAAAAGAGGAATTTAAAGAAGAAAAAAGGAAGGATAAGAAGAGAGGGTAGGGAGGTGCAAAGGAGGAAGGAAGGGTGAGAGAAAGAGGGGAAGAGAGAGGGAATGGGAAAGAAGTGGGGAAGGAGAGGGGGAAGGAAGGAAGGGAGAAAGGAAGGGAAGGGGGAATGGGAAAAGGGTGGGAAGGAGAGGAGGGAAGGAAGGAAGGGAGAAAGGAAGGGGAAGAGGGAGGGAAAGGGGAAGGGAAAGGAGAGGGGGAAGGCAAGAGGAGAAAGGGAAGATAAAACGTAAAAAAACGTACACAGGTAGAATAAACTATCTTTTATATTTCCAAAGGGCTTTAAGTCCACTGTGGGCACTGTGGGGCAGATGTGGCACTACCTGCAGCCTGGAGGTGGCAGAGGCATGACCCAAGGACACCAGATCCTTCCAGTGATGTGCGTGCAGCCCTCTAGGGAATGGACATGGCCATGGGTAGTAGCACTGCAAACCTCTCAACTGTCACACAATATGGGGTACGGCGCTCATGTGAACTCTCAGACACCCTCTGACCCACATAGATAGGGCGGCAATACACACTGACCACTGAAACGGGTATGCAGAATGTATCATAATATGAGGTGCTATGTTATCAGCACACATTAGAAACATTAGTGCACCTATATCCACAGTATTCCAAGCTTGCAGTGTCATGTCAGATGATGTGTCACACATTCTGTCCAGTTGCCACACATTTTGGAACACATTTAGGTGATACAAAGTTGGGAGGTTTGTAGCACTGTACTTAAGCTAATGCAGTCCACCCACACACAAACATGCCTCTCCAGCTGTCTGCAGTCCTGCAGTACCTCCTGATCTGCCTTTGTGAAGTTGTGGTGCTGCCTGCAAGGCTGGAACTTCACATGTCAAGGTATGCAAATGGCCTGAGTACATTCCAGTAATGAGATGCAAATGTGCTGCTTGGGTGCCGACTGTGTAATGATCCATTTGCATATCCTAGCTGAATATTGCAAATCTGCACACAGCTCAAGTGGCTTCACTTCATGCAGTTCAGTATGCTCTGCACTGGGCTCTGGGCACCTGTCAAGCATATACAACTGCGCGATCGCACATGTTCGGGATTTTAAGCCGAACATGCGTGATCACATTTAATGGCGCATCTTCTGAATGTACCATTTTTTTTTGTGCTGGTGCAATTGGGATGCACGGAACATGCACTTGCACGATGTAGCCTGCTACTTTTGAATATGACGCCCTAAAACGTTTTTGGGATAACTTAAATCACTTTGTGTTTTTTTCGCTCAGTTGCATGGTGACTAGAAAAAAACATGAGAAAACTATTTTCTAACATTTGCTGCAATTAATTTGTTTTACGTGAATTTGAATTTGCATTACAGAAAAGAACAACAAATAAAATGCATACTTAACAATATGTAAAATTAAAGCAATTTAAGAGGAGGTGCTGCTGGTGGGGGATTTAAATCTGCCAGATGTAGATTGAAGTCTTCCAGCTGCAGCTTCAGTTAGAAGCAGGGACATCCTGGACGCCCTGCAGGAGGCGTTTCTCTGGCAAGTAGTCAGGGAGCCCACTCGTGATGGAGCAGTACTGGGCCTGGTGCTCAGTAACAGGGACAGTATTGCAGACGTTAGAGTGGGAGGCCATCTGGGGACCAGTTATCACTGTACAATGTGGTTCAACAAAAGAACGGCAGCCGAAGCAAACTACCCAAACACGAGGGTCCTGGACTTCATAAGGCAGATTTTAAAAAAATGGGTGAATGCCTCAGAGATGACCTAGCGAGGCGAGGGATGACTTGGGCAAGGTGAAAGAAGGCACAAACCTCTGCGCAAAGGAAGTGAGCAAAAACAAGAGGAAAAAGAGACCACCATGATTTACAAAGGGAGTGACTGAAAAGGTAACGGCTAAAAGGGTATCATGCAGGTGGTATAAAGAGGTGCGGAAGATGAAGGCAGGGAAGTGTATCAGGAGAAGCAGAGGGAGTCAGGGCAAGCAGTAAGGAGTGCGAAGGCACAAACTAAGGAAAGAATGGCCTGGGGGTAAAAAAGAGAAACAAGATATTTTTAGGTACATTTTTGAAAAGAAGAAGACTAGGGGAGGAAATCTGAGGTTAAGAAGGGCAGGGGGAGACTGTGTAGAGGAGGATCAGGAAAAGGCAGATACTTTTGTTCAGTCTTCACAGAAGATTGAGAAAAGAATGGGCCACATAAAAGCAAAAGAAGCACTGAAGTGAGGAAGGTAGACACTAGTCTTTTTACAGAGGGGAGAGAGTCTTGAAGGGACTCACATATCTGAAAGTGGACAAAGCAATTGTGCCAGACAGAGTATATCCAATGGTACTGAGGGAGCTCTGGGAGGTACTGGCTGCACCTCTGACAGTCCTCTTTAACAACTCACAGGGAACATTGGTGGTTTGAGAGGACTGAAGGAGAGCAGATGTAGTCCCACTTCACAAAAGCAGTAGCAGGGAGGCTAGCAGCTATAGGCCAGTCAGCTTGACAACGGTGGTAGAGAAGTTAATGTAGACACTACTAGAGCAAAGAATTTTGGAGTATCTTGAACAGGTTACAAGACCTGAGGCAGCATGGATTCACGGGGGTGCCATGTCAGACAATTTCGATAGATTTCTTTGGCTGAGTGAGCAGAGAAATAGATCAGGGTGGGACAGTGGATGTAGCCTACCTAGATTTCAGTAAGACTTATGACACTGTTCCACATTGGAGACGTAAGGAAACTGGGCAGCTTAGAGATGGGTCCTAAGGTGCTAAACTGGGTAAAAAAATGGTTAAAGGATAGGCAACAGAGGGTGATAGTATACAGAGTTCACTTCAGGGAATGGAGGGTGACCACCAGGGTGCCTCAGGGCTCAGTATTAGGACTCTTTAGTGCCTTTATAAATGACATTGCAGATGAGATGGAAGGGAAGGTCTGTCTCTTTGCAGACAGCAGCACAATTTGCAATAGGTGGACACTCCTGGGGGGGGGGTATGCAGAGGCCTGAGAAATTTGAAGTGGTCAAGGGCATGGCAGCTGGGTTTCAATATGAAAAAGTGCAAAACCATGTACTTGGGGCACAGAAACCCAGAATCAGAACACAAAATGGGAGAGGAGGTGCTGACAGTCACCTAACAGGAAAGGAGCCTGGAAGTAATCATATCTGATGACCTCAAGGTGACTAGGCAGTGTGGTATGGCAGTGGATATGGCCAGTGGGATGTTGGGGTGCATAGTGAGAGGTATCACCAGCTAAAGGAGGGAGGTAGTATTGCCACTGTATAGATCGCTGGTGAGACCCCACCTGGAGCACTGTGTCAAGTTCTGGAGACCACATCTCAGGAAGGACATAGACAGAGGCTGTCCAGGGAAGGACAACTAAAATGGTGCAGGGTCTGCATCAGATGCCCTATACGAAGGGACTAAGAGTGACTAGTGGGGTACCACAGGGATCAGTGCTGGGACCGGTCCTATTCAACATCTTCATCAGTGACATTGCGCAGGACCTAGAAGGCAGAATTTCACTGTTCGCTGATGACACAAAGCTCTGTAACAGAGTAGACACACCAGAGGGTGTAGACAGAATGAGAAGGGACCTGCAGAAACTTGAAGAATGGTCAGGGGTTTGGCAGTTGAAATTCAATGCAAAGAAGTGCAAGATAATGCATATGGGGCACAAAAACCCTGGCACAATATATCAGTTGGGGGGTGAGGATATAGCATGCACCAAGCAGGAAAGGGATCTTGGGGTTATCATCTCTGATGACCTCAAGGTAGGAAAGCAGTGTGAATGCATGGGATAGACATAAAGGAATTCTGGAGGTCAGGGGTAAGGGGCAACAGACTTCTAGGAAAACAAACTGAACTTACAAGCTCAAACGGGCAGACTGGGTGGGCCATAGGCCCTTATCTGCCGACACTGTCTATGTATCTATTTATCTAATATATACAAACTAGAAGAGAGGAGGGAGAGGTGGGATTTGATAAAGACCTATAAATACCTCATGGGGTTGAACAAAGTATAGGAGGGGAGTATTTTTCAGAGGAAAGGATGTATGACAACAAGGGGACATGCAATAAAGCTGGAAGGGGTAAGAGGAACATGAAGAAGTACTTCTTCACAGAAGTGGTGGATGTCTGGAACAGTCTTCCAGCACAGGACAGTGAAGGGATTCAAGAATGCGTGGGAATTGCATAAGGGAATCTTAGTGGAAAGCAAGGGGGTGGAGGGGTGAGACAGCTAGAGATTAAATAGGGTCTGCAGTGACACTATAGGTAGGGGAGAAAAATGGGCAGGCTGTGTGGGTCAAGCAGTCCTTATCCCTTCTGATGAACTGACCACACTGGTGCATAGGTTGCTAACCTCAAGATTCAACTACTGCAATGCTCTCTTCCTTGGGGTCAGAGGTGGTATGCTATAACACCTGCAGCTGCTGCAGAATGCAGCAGCTAGGTTATTAACTGGCCTTCCAAGATTGTGCTATATTTCTCTGGTGTCTCATGATCTGCATTGACTGCTGGTCAAAAGGCATGTCTCTTATAAACTGGGTCTTTTAACCTATTCCCTAGATGGACTGGGCCCAGGCTACCTGGCTGATTTCCTGCATCCTCATATACCCATTCACCCACTCTGATCCACTGCGGAGGGCCTCCTGGTGGAGTTGAGGGTGAGGATGAAGACATCAAGAGACTGGGCATTTGAGATTATGGGTCCAGTACTCTGGGACTCCCTGACCGGTGCTTTAAGGGGTGTCCACTCAGTGGAGGTCTTTAAAAGGGGCTTGAAAACTTATTTATTACAGCAGGCATTTGGGGTAAATTTTTAAATATCTTGTAACCCCTTTTAGTAATATTTATTAATCGAGTAATTTATTTAATAATTCTTTTAGAATGATGGATATGTACATGCTGATTATTATTATTTTGCCCTGTGTTATTGTAATGGCACCTTGAGTTGCCGGAAAAGGGCGCTACAAATAAATAGGCTACTACTACTACCTGTCTGCTGTCAAATACTATGGGGCCAATTCTCAAAGAAATGCGTTTGGTGCAGAGAACTTGTGGAAGGGTGTTTGACGCAACTTGTGATTTATGTCAAACATTGCAGTAAGCACAATTCCAAAAGGCTCTTGCCAAAAAAGCCCTACTGCAAGTCTGGAATGCAGGACGTAGGGAATTAGACCATCTACTCCTAGGTCTAACTTTGCATCTGGGATTGCAGCACTTGTGCCAAATCTTTGGTGCAAGTAGCCAGTAAGTGGGGAAAATGTCACAAATGGATCACCTTTTTTTTTTTTGAAATTAAGCTTTATTGATTTTATGGATTACACAATACCACAGGATTTACATCTGCACTGTCATTGAGTTGCATAACAAACCTCCTTATACATCAGAATCATAAGTGTGAAATGTAGTAGGAAAAAGAAAACACCCCGGTGTCCCCATGCCCCCCCCCAACCCTAACCCTTCCTGAGTGTGCATACTTGATACAGTATATGGTTTTTATCATATTACCAGGAAATAATAAAGTTCAATGGCGAAACTGGAGGGGCAAAGAGCATCAGAGACAAATCCAGATGAGCACTAATGTAAATACAAAGTGTATAATTTACCCCATTTTTTGTGAAACGAGTCAATGCGATTACGGGAATTAGCAACAAGTCTCTCAATGTTAAAGCAGACTGATAAGTCTTTCAGCCACTCAGCATGTTATGGTTAGTTGGTCCATCCAGTGTTTGAGTACCAGCCTTTTGACCACCATGGAAATTAGCGCCATATGGAATCTGCGTTCATGGTTTTCAACATTGGAGTAAATACCTAAAATGTATATTTCTGCAGTGAACAATCCATCCAGACCCAAAAGTGGATCTAAATTGGACTGAATAGAGCGCCACAAGGGGGCCACTTTCTCGCATTGCCAGAAGATGTGGAGCAGATTCCCTTCCATTTGGGAACATCTGGAGCAGAGAGGGAGAGGAAGCCTCCCTAATTGAGCTAATTTGACCGGTGTATAGTACATGTTATTTAGTATATGGTATTGGATAAGTCTGAACTTATCCTGAGTGTGATATCTATATAGGTCTTTCCAGATTCGTGCCCAGTTAGGAGTGAAATCTGGCAGAAGAGAAGACCAAACACTGGAGCCTGAGAGGGTGTCTGGATACTTGAGACCCAACAAGTAGGAATATATACCTGTAGATGAGATCCCATGGGATTTAGTGGCTAGATCTTGAAGTTGAGAGAGAAAGGGACTGACTTGAGAATTATGAAATTCGATACCAAAATTAGTGCCGATGAGGTGTCTCAGCTGATATACTTTAAAAATATTATTATTGGGAACATTAAGTCTGGCCATGATATCCGGAGAAGAGAGAAGGGAGTCCTGAGAGTATAAATTCTCCACCAGGACTTCGCGTAGTTGAGGAAGCCAGTCTAAGGTGATCATTGAACCTCCTAAACGGATATTGGGATTTAGAATAAGAGGCTGTGCCAGGTCTCTTTTTGGGGAGCTTTTGAGATAGTGCTGACATTGAGTGAGGACTTTAAGGGAGATGCTGATGGTTGGATTTTGTATTGAGGCTGGGAGTGCTGAACTGGGAAGAAAGAAGATGGTCGGAGAGCAGAGATTGGCTTCCCCAAGTATTCGTCTTTCGATTTGAAGCCAGATCGGAAGGGGTCCCTCAGCTCTGTTCGGGAGCCATCTGCCCAGTTTGGAGAGATGGGTAGCCCAGTGGTAAAATATTAGGTTAGGGAGGCAGAGTCCTCCCTTATCTTTGGGGAGGCAGAGTTTAGAGAAAGAGTGTCTGGGGGATTTACTTTGCCAGATAAATTGAGAGAGAGTGGAATGCAGATTCTATAAATAAGATAGGGGTAACCAGAGATTCAGTAAATTAAGAGGGTAGAAAACTCGGGGTAGGACGTTCATCTTAATGATGTTGATTCTACCCCAAAGGGAAATGGGGAGTTTGGACCATCTTTGGAGGTCCAGTTGAATATTGGCCATTAGGTCATCCAGATTAAGTTTCTTGAGTAGAAGTGGGTAATTGGTAAGGTGTATTTCCAAGTATTTAATCGATTGAGGAGACCATTTCATGCCAAATCTTGTAAAGCTAACTTTATGTGTGAAGGCATTCAAGGGAAATATCTCTGATTTAGCTAGATTCAGTTTGTAGTGAGAGAGGAGGCCAAACTGTGTAATAACCTGAAGGGTGTGTGTTAATGATATTTCGGGGTGGGCAATTTGGAGGAGGATATCATCCGCATAAGCAGAAAGAGTCAATGTTTGTTGTAGCACCGGGCAGCCCTGGATATGTGGGGATCATTTAATATTAAGGAGGAGAGGCTCTAGGTATAGATTAAACAAAAAGGGAAAAAGGGGACAACCTTGTCTAGTACCAGTAAAAAGGTAGAACAGTGAGGAAAAGACACCATTACAGTAGATCTTAGCCGAAGGGGATCTATACACTGTCAGGATCCACCGAATGAAAGAGGTTGGGAAATCCATTCTGGAGAGCATCGCCCATAGAAAGTCCCAATAACTCTGTCAAACGCTTTTTCAGCATATAGGGAAATTAGTGCCATCAGAATATGCGATGTTTGAGCTGCATGGGAAATATGGGAGAGGGTTCTAAGGTGGTCAGTGGGGGACCGGCCTTGCACGAAGGTAGATCCAAATCTTTTTAATCCTCTCGACTAAAACCTTGGTTAGAATCTTAATATCACAGTTTAAGAGAGAGATAGGGTGGTAGCTTGCAGGGTCTTTTGGTGGTTAGTCCGGCTTGAGGATTAGCATGATCGTGGCTTCTAATAATGTAGGATCTATGGTATCGGCCTTGAACATATACTCATAAAGCCTAAGGAGGAGAGGGGCTAGTTCCTTACTAAAGGTTTTGTAAAAATTGGATTAGTATTCACCAGGACCAGGTGATTTATCAGGAGCTAGAGAGGCTATCGCCGCCTCTACCTCGAGCAGAGTGATGGGAGAGGTGAGGATCGTTTTATGGTGTGGGTGAAGGCGAGGGAGATTGAGGTCCTCTAAGTAGGTTGAGATGTCCGAAAGGGGCGTTGGGGAAGGGTGTCTGCTATAGAGCTTACTATAGAATTCCTCGAAGATCTGAGTAATGTCTCTGGGTGTCATTTTAACTACACCATCTGGTGTTTGTAGCATCAGGATCAGTCTCGAGCTCTCTGTTTTTTGCAATCTAAGAGCCAGTAATCTACCGGCCTTTTCTCCTTGGTCGATATATTTAGATTGGGTTTTTAAAATAGCATATTCTGCTTTTTCTTTTAGCAGGTCCTCGTATTCATTCTTTAGTTTTAGCAGAGATTCTAGCGAATTGGGGGGGAGGATAGGGGTAGTGAGTACTCTAGTTCTTTAATTTTGGTTATTTTGGTTAGCAATGAGGCTGCCTGAGCCTCCCTACGTTTCTTCCTCAATGAGGCGAGTTTAATTAACTCTCCCCGAAGGTAGCATTTCAGGGAGCACCATATTGAGTCTTCTCTCGGGGTAGAGTCCTTATTGAGTTCCATAAAGTTAGAAATGAGGTCATTAATATGGGACACGGTCTGATTATCCTTGAGGAGTCGGGTGTTTAATTTCCAGACAGTGTCCCGCTGAAAATTAGGATTGGGGAGATCCTCACACAGACTGTTGAGTGGTCCAATAACACTATCGACTCCATACCCGCTTGGAGGAAACCGGGAAGAAGGGAAGTACTGATCAGAATGTAGTCTAGTCTAGACCATGAGTTATGTACCTGCGAGAAGAAAGAGAAAGACCAGAGTGAAGGGTTGGTAAGCCGCCAGGAGTCGCATAGTCCCAAAAGTTGCATGAAGTCCAGTAAAGCTTTTTGGGCTGGGGTTGTGGGTTTTAATGGTATATAGGTTCTATCAAGAGCCTGACTTGGTGGGACATTCCAATCCCCTCCTAATATTAACTGTGAAGGTAGAAAATTGCCAATCTTGTCTGCCAGAGTCATGAAGAACTCTGGGTCCCCTCCCACCGGGCCGTAGACAGAGCCTAGCACAATACTGCAGTTACCGAGACAGCCTTTGACCAGTATGAACCTGCACTCTGGGTCCGTTAGTTTCTCCTCTGCCAGAAAAGAGATGTGTTTCTTCATTAAAATGGCAACCCCTTTACTTACTGCTGTTCCACTAGCAGAAAATACTTGAGAAAACCCAGACCTATGTAACCAAATTGATTCATTATTTGACAGATGGGTTTCCTGAAGAAGGAGAACGTCAGTCTTAAGTAAGTCACAGTGTTTAAAAACTTGGTGTCTCTTAGTTTTGTCTCTGACCCCCGTACATTCCAAGTAGCTATCTTAATTGACGCCATAGCCATTTATGAGCAATTAAGTTGAGAAAATGAGAATTATTATATATCCAGAATGAGAAATTATTAAGGCACACTCTAGAACCCCCTTTAACCCACCCCACCCTATGCAGAAAAAAACCCCAAAAACCCTGATAAACAAGTACTACCAGGAAAATGCTAGTGACCTTGATCAGTAAGTGGGAAACTAGGTCCTGGATCCAGAAACAGCCCCACCCAGCCCCCCAAAAGGAAAATAACCCAACCAACTATGTACACAGTAGTTCCAAGCTTGGACAAGTGTAGCCCGGATAAGCCAGCAATAAACACTTGGAGCTAAGATCCTAATGACGAATCCCAGGAGCTTCATGGATCGAGACCCTCCTAGTGAGGTATACCTATGAGAATTGGGGGATAGTCTGCTGAACTGTGTCACCCAACAACCTATAAGGCTGACCCCCATAAGGTTCCCCTGTGAATCGCCATTCCCCCCCCTTATTAGCTCATGAGGCAGCATCCAACGAGCATATCCCACCCCTGGGCTCCCCCTCCCACCCTCTCACTTCAGTGGCAGCTTGAGGACCATTCACTGTAATGGCCAAGGAAAGTGGCCTTATAGATTGTCAGGTTCTGAGGCAATGATCCACGTAAGCTTGGGGGTTTACATCTCTCACCGTCTTTAAATTTTTGAGAAAGACCGCTTACCATGCCATGTGTGTTCAGGCCCTTATAGCGAGTCCTTTCCCAAGTTGTGAGTGGAGAGCATGTATTTTAAACCCAGCATCAGGCTAGGGGGTTGTTTATCCCATTGCTAACGGAATGCATAGGGGGGCACGATTTCTTGCAGGACCAAAGTCGGTCCGAGGCAAAATCGGCGAGCCACATCTGAGACCCTGCACAAAGGTTCTGGGGCAGTCCCTGGGAGAACTAAGGTGTTCACGGCCTTCAGAGAGTGAGACAAACAAGCCCCCTACCAGCCACCAGGCCACGCGGCCATAACTCTAACAACAAGAGCAAACAGGTAACAAATAAGAAGTTATCTAAACTTTAACAATAGGGCAACAGTCCCGATGTGACTATTTGTCAGCAAAGTACATATTTCAACCATCTTTAAATAGGTTGGGAAGCCTAGAGACTAACTCCTTAGTAGCTTGTTCAGGAGATTCGAAGGTGAGGGATGATCCGTCGATTGTAACTCTTAAATTGGCTGGATACAGCATCCTGAACCGGATACCTGCCGCAATTAGTTTGTGAACGATTGAGTGGAAGGCTGCTCTTTTCTGTCTGGTTTCGATTGCAAGGTCTTGTGCAATTCTGATCTTGGATGGTCCCCAGGTTATGGACTGTAGCTCTCTAGCTTTACTGAAGACATGTTGTTTTTCTATAAAGCTGAGGAACTTGATAATGATAGGGCAAGGAGGGGAATCAGGTGGGGGCTTCGGCCTCAGAGATCGGTGGGCTCTCTCAATGTGGTATTGAGGATTCAGTGGTGAAGGCTCCATGACCCTGTGAAGGAACTTCTGGAGGAAAGTAATAGCATCCGAGCCCTCTTCTCTCTCAGGTAGCCCGATAATTAGGAGGTTATTCCTCCTGCTTCGCCCTTCTAAATCTTCCGTTTTAAGTTGGAGCTTTCGAATCTGTTGTTTCAAGAGGGTAATTGCTGGGTCAATTTTGTCTTTCCATCTCTTTTGAGAAGTTATTCTAGCCTCTGAATCGATCATTCTGCTTTTTAAGGTGGTGAGGTCTCCTTTGATTGATTTGAGCTCTATGGTTATATTCTCCAGTGCCTCTCGAAAAGGTGATAATTCTTGCAGGAATCGCTCTTCAGATAGAGGGACTACCGGGGGCTTGGCGCTGCCTGCCTTGTTCAGGATTCCAGTGCCCTGATTTCTCACTTTCTTCAAGAGCTTTTCAGGCATATTCGGTGGTGTTTGCCGGATCTTGGCCTGCTTCATCTCTGCCTCTATCGCCGCGATAAAGCTTTGCGATGTCAAAATACGTAAATAAGATCAATAGGCAGAAGTTAAAAGATCTCCAGCATCCACTGTTGTGCACTTTAGAGGGATGAAACAGAATTTAAAATGAATTGTAAAAGATGGTTGGTAGGAGCCCAGGGCAGGTGCAGCTTTCAGGAAGCTTGCATCACGTGACTCCGGATCACCCTTTTGAGAATCGGACCACTCTGTGTCCAAGGGGCTTTGGCGCATCTGCGACCCTCTTTGCGTCGGACACAGGGCTTGATGCAAGCCCTGCATCCCCCCTTCTAGAATCTGGCCCTATGTTTCTATGGGCCAGATTCTAGAAGAGGGATGCACAGCTTGAATCAAGGCCTGTGTCAATGAGGGTCATAGTATCACCAAAGCCCTCGGTGCAGAGTGGTCGAATCTGAAAGGATTAGCACATTTGCAACATTTTCCCACTTTCTGGCTGCTTGTGCCAAAGGTTTGTGCAAGTACTGCAATCCCAGATGTCACATTACACCAGGGAGTAGGTGGTCTAACTCCCTGCATCCTGCATTCCGGACTTGCAGTAGGGCTTTTGCAGCAAGTGTCTTTCAGAATCGCACTTACCCTAATGTTTGATGCAAATTACAAGTTGTGTCAAACACCCTGCTGCAAGTTCTCTGCGGCAAATGCATCTCTTGAGAATCTGCCCCATGTGTCTAATAGTGGTGTACAACAAAAAGGGTTTGTTTACCAGACTTCAAGACAGAATACCAAATCCTGTAACATGGGATTCTGCAGAAAACATAAGAATTTGTCATGAATGTCTAGCCCCGATTTCAGTCCTGCTGTTATTTTCTCTCTCAGGTGGAAATCTCAGTAGTCATTACCCATGTTTTATCTCTTGCCAGCTACTGGCATGGCACAACACCCAACATGATGCTATTTTGAGTCAGTAATACAGACCCTCTCAATCTCTTTATTGTAAAGTGGCCCTCATGACCATGAGCAGATGGCTTTGTTGTGAGTCAAAAAAAACACATTTCTAGCCTTGCTGTTGTTTTCTCTTTCAAGTGAAAACTCATGAATTGACATCTCTCCATTTCATGAATTGTTCAGTTCATCATCTCGCATTAGCTGCAGCTCGATCACAGGGTGGGGTGAGGAGCGCCATATTTAAACATGCCGGCTGCACAAGGGGTTTAGATACTTTTTATGAGCGTTCAGGTAAAACAACTTTTAATTTAATATGGTGCCTGCAGGGGGGTCTGTGTGGTGAAGCCCCTGTCTGTGCAGTGGTCGGGGCTTCACCTCTGCCTGTAGATATCCTTTAAAATGTTAATAGTCATGTTGGAGATTCAGTCACTGTGGAATTCTGGGAAAAAGGAAACAGAGATGTTCATTGATAGCCATGGGGCATAACATGGAACAGTGGGTTGAGTCAAGGACTAGACACACAGGACACATTTTATTAATTTATTTAAAAATGTGATAACCCAAATAGCACACCTGAGCCAAGGCTTGTTTCAGAGTGCGACGAAGTGGAGTAGGAAACAATGCAGTAATGGACAAAACAAGTTGCAAAGTGCACATATCAAAACCAATAGTTACATAGGCAGTAAAAAAATAATTGTGGAGTAGCAGACATTGCATTGATTTGGGGCAGGTATAGGGGCTGGTCAAGAATGACAAATAGACAGAGTGAAACTTACAAAATAAACTGCATCACTGAGAATGAAGAACAGAGAAGAGTGAAACAGACAGAGTGCTATGTGTAAGAACATGTAATGGAAGCAACATATTGAGAGGGCTGAGACCAGAAAGTACGACACTGCTGCAAGTGTGGACCCTGGGTAAATGAGAGGTGCAGAGAGGTGCTGGAGAGCAGCAGCTCCAAGAAGGAGAGTAAAGGGATATAGGCAGTGGAGCGAAGGTAGCTACAAGGGGTAAAAAGGGAACAATTATGTGAGGGGAAGACAGAAGCAGGTGGGGGCCTGAGTAAATCTTAGCAGGCCTTAGCAGGACATGTGTTTTTTAATTGACAGTGAAAGGAATTTCACCTTTCTTGCCACCTCCCAGTGTGAAGACGCAAGGCTGGGACAGCTGTGGCAATGAAGGAGGGCCAATTCTTTACATAACAGAACTGTTTGCTGGAGGCAGTGACTTCTAAGATCTTAGCGTAACACACTTATTTCTCTTGACATCACAGAAGTAACTAAGCAAAAAGCTGTATCTATATGATTTCTTTTGACCCACAATTTTTTTGAGAGCTTTCTAAGGCCTTCAACCTGGTTCACCATGGTTGCCTGCTTTCCAGACTCAAAGACCTAGGGTTTTCTAATGATGTTGCATTATGGTTTGAAAGTTACTGTACCCTGCCCTACCACTCTCTCTTACCTCCACTCACCTAAATACCCCCAATATTGACTGAGCACTTCTTAGCTTGCTTCCCCTATTCTACCCCATTCACCCACCCCCTCCTATCTCCAATTTCCTCTGTCCCGTCCCCCAGAGTGTATACCCCGATCAACCTTCTTATGTCCCTGCCCCTGTCTCCAAGCACCTTCAAAACATTCCCCTTAGGGGATTTTCTCTCATTTCTCTCAGTTGCTCTAACTCTGCTCCTTTCAGCTCATCTCCAACTCATTACTTCACATACATTTTACATGGCAACACAAATTTCAACAGCTGTGTTGCAGTCTTATCATAATCCCACCTGCTTAATTCTACCTTATAGCTGTACCGCATATATGCACCGTTTGTGAACTTTCTATTATACTGCAATTATATTAATTTGTTAGACTGTAACATTTGCACTGTTTGTAACTTTTGATTATGCTGAAATTGTATTTGTTTCTATTTGACTGTAACATCCCTACTCCCTTTTCCCCCTGGTCACACCTGGAAATGAGCTCCAGCTCAGTGTGCCTCTCCTGGTAACAAATTAAAATAAATAAATAAAGTATAACAGGAAATGTTCACTGTCTTTTTATTTTCGCTGTTTTTACCAGTTTCATACTAGAGCAAAAATAAAAAGGCAGTGAATGTTAGGTGAATCACTTTATGATAGCAGTACTAGTATTCCACCAGTGAAAAGAAAATGAGGTGAACATGTCAGATGTGCTCAGAGCACTAAATATAACGGGCATTCATTTAAGCTGCTGTACAGCATTGTCTAATCAACAGCAAAGAGTGTTGCTGCAAGATGTTATGTCTTCAGTTTCTAACATTAATATTGGTGTATCTCATGGCTCAGTTCTAGGCCCTCTACCTGTTTGAGTGAAATGTTTGCATGTTTTGCTTTATGCAGATGATATTGTTTTATAACAGTTGGTTAGTGATGATTATGAACCGGCGATCGTAAATGGAGCAACCTGATTGGCCGAGAGGGTTTCGAAGCCGTGATGATATCGGGCTACATCATCACGGCTTCGGAAAACCTCCGGCCACCAGCCTGCTCACCGCCAGCGCAATGTTCTCCACCGACCTCCACTAAAACTAACGGGGAAAAAAACACATGCTCACAACTGCCCCCCCCATACACGTCGCCCAAAGCAGACGCGCTATAAACAACAACAAAAAAAATCGTCTCCCTTTCATTCTGGCAACTGCTTGACTGCAGAGCGCCAAGTACTGCTCGCCTCACTTCCACGCTGCCTCGCGCCAAACGGCAAAACATACAACCCGCTCCTCACGCTTTACCCTTACCTTGTCGCTTTCCTCACAAGTATGGCACAACTGATCTTCACCTCCAACAAAGAAAAAAAAAAAATTAACCGTCTGTCGAGTAAACTAAACTTCAGGCGGGGGGTCAATACCACAACAATGAAGGCGACAACAAAATCCTCCTGCAACAGCACCACCTACTGGCCAAAACATGAAATACACAAACTTTTTTTAAATGTTAACCTACACTCATATAAAAACAATATTAAAATATTTAAAAACTTTACTTTTTTGCATTAAAGGCATAAAATATCAATTAATCCAGTTCATAATAGCAATAATGCACTCGGGGTGTAGTATATCGTGGGATATCGTCACTTCTCGGGTCGTTGGACGCACTCGGCCTGCGGCCTCGTGCCCAACCACCCGCGGCGTGACGATATCCCACTATATACCACACCCTGTCGTGCATTATTGCTTAATTATACAATGGCAAGAAAAATTCCTTGCCTCTGGTCAGTCTGGGACTGGACCCGTGATGTTATCCCAGTACAACATCACGGCTCTAGTCCCAGCACACAGATGACCACATCAAATGGTAATGAGATCACTCCCTGCTCAGCAGCCCAAGTCACTGATTCCCTCTTGCAAACTGCTTTCAGTCTCCCCTTTAACAGTTTTCTCTTTGCAGCCTTCCCGATATCTGCCCCCCCCATCGTGACACAATCCTCTCTGTCCAAATGTCAGTTTATAGGAGACTCACTCACACAACAGGACAATTCCCCAAAATGAAACCACAAACCTTGCATAAAAGCTCCCACAGAACACGCACCGCTTACTGATCTCCCACTTCAGTCATTACATGTTTGGCTTCGCCACATTCCCCGGTAGCCGGAATACAGGGTAATAAAAGAAAAAACAGCCATACAGCTTCCCGAACCTGCGAGAGACTTCACGCAATGGCCGGTTTCACTTCCTCTTGAAACTGCAATCCTCAAAGCGCGAGTACAGTTCAATACGGTGCTCCTCATTGCCAGCTATACTACAGGCACTGTTTAAATTAATGCACTTTCTGTTAAAAAAAACTAAATAAAATCTGAGAAGTCACTGAGAGGATATCACAAACAAAAAACGAAAGTTGTGAGGAGACCTTCAGTACGATGAGAAAAATGTGTGTGTGGGCATCCATTTGAACAGGCAAAGCCGCTCATTTACCAACAGCACCACCTACTGGCCAAAATGGAACTATTTTTTTCCTTTATACTCCTCCACAGTCATAAATAAACTGAAAAACTGTCAAAAAAATACACTTATGTTTTTTTTTCCCCAGATACAAATGAACCATTATATAATAGCAATAATGCACTCCAGGGTGTGTGTTGTGCTGGGATAACGTCACTTCTGGGGTAATTAGTTGCACTCAGCCTGGGGCCTTGTGCCTAATCACCCCAGGGGTGACATTATCCCAGCACAACACACACCCTGTTGTGCATTATTGCTTAATTATCAACTGTGGGCAGAAGCTGTCAAACTCTCACAGCTGTATACAATCACCGTTGTATAATGGAGTTTGATTATACATGGCCGTGTATAATGCAGTTTAATGAAGCACCTTGTGCAAACATTCTAAAATCACTATTGTGCTAGTGCTATTGGCTCCTCGTGCTGTAAACTTGATTGCGCTAACCTCACTGAAACCACGAGCGGGAATCTAACTTATGTGCGACTGAAGAAAATCACATTTCTCACAGAAACAAAAAATAACTAGTGGTCTATAAATGTCTGTCTAGCCTCCTAAAAGTTAAAACATTCATCACCATTTCAGCAACCTAGTGACCTACAGTAGAAAGACAAAAATTCATAGAGCATCAAGAAAACAGAAACACACTAAGAAAAATCGAGACCGACGCTAGGCTGTTCAGCTAGTACTTGCCCAACTCAAAACTCAAAGGAACCTATTTTAATAAAAAATAAAACATGGGGAAGTGTGTGTCAACTCAGATTTTATGCACGTCCTCGGTGTGCAGTTCCTTGATAAACCCGAGGTATCACACACCTCGGTTGTGCATATAATCCTCACTATACACACTTCCCATGCACTATAGAAACATAGAAACATGTACTTTGACAGCAGATAAGGACTGCCTAGCCCACCCAGTCTGCCCATTTTCCTTCCTTTTGGATAAGCTTCAGATACTATTTAACCAACAGCCTACTTCCTCCTACCCCCACTAGAATTGCCTTATGTCTGTCCCATGCATTCTTGAATTCCCCCACTGTTTTTGACCTCATGACCTCCTCTAGAACACTGTTCCATGTGTCCACCACCCTCTCTGTGAAAAAATGTTTCCTCACATTGCCCCTGAGCTACCCTCCCTCTATTTACAAATTGTAACCCCTTGTTTTTGCACTTCTGTTTTTCTGAAATTTGCTACCCTCTTGGACTTTGTTGAGTCCCTTGAGGTACTTGAATGTTTCTATCATATCCCCCTCTCCCTCCTTTCCTCTAAGGTATACATATTAAGCTCCTTTAGTCTCTCTTCATATGGCTTGTGGTGCAGACCCTGCACCATTTTAGTTACCTTCCTCTGGACTGCCTCCATCCTGTCTAAGTCCTTGCAAAGATGGGGCCTCCAAAACTGCATACAGTACTCCAGATGGCATCTCACCAACTGTCTGTACAGAGAGATAACAACTTCTTGTTTTCTACTGGCGATGCCTCTCCCAGTGCATCCCAGTATCCCCCCAGCCCTCGTTACTGCCTTCTCACATTGCGTGCCTATATTTAGGTAATCTGATATGACTATCCCCAGGTTCCGCTCCATTTTTACATATGCAATAGGCAGAGCCTGCAGATGTTTTGCATGTACAAAAGGAGTGATGTCATGTTTTCTGACCATGGAACTGACTGAAGGTGTAAATAGTCTCTTGCACCTTACCCTCCTCAAAGTAATGTTTTCCACCATCAGATAAATACACTTTCATGTTAGCCAATGGTTGAAGGGTACTATTTTCTTTCTTAAATGGGTGGTACAAGAACTGGAACCTGAGTAGTGGGAGGCAGCATTATTTTTTTGGGGGGGGGAGTAAGATCTGCGCCCACCTCTACCCAAAAATCTCCTAAAGATCCACCCCCAACTTTTTTCTGATTCATGTGGTAAGGGCATAAGGTGGTTCTATCATGCTGTAATAAGACACACTAGTTTGGGACCTGTATCAACCAACAGAACAAGTCTGTGCAGTGGAGTACAGAAGTTACTTAATGCCTTCAAACTGACTTAAAAAACCTCTCAAACAAATGATTATCAGAGCCACCTGGGGCCTCAGAAGGAGACCTAGACACACAGACACACATTCTAATTTACAGTTAAGAGGCACAGGTTTTTCTTAAACATTTTATATATATATATATATATATATATATATATATATATATTTGTTTATATATCATTTGTCTTTTTGGTAGTTTCAAAACTTTGAAAGCATTGGTGTTAGTAATGCATTTAGAAATACATTTTTTAACTGTCTTTACAGTTAAACATGCAGTTTCAAGTCAGGGCACATTTTGGGGGGGTTCAAATTATTTTAATCATGGGCTCAGTACTTGGTGAATACAGTCTTTGATGATAAAGTGTATTTTTTCTTTTACGTTTGAGAAGTATGTATTAGAAAACATTGAACAAGAAAACAATTGGTGATTTTAAAAGCTATTCTGATCAGAGCTGACATTAAAAAAAAATCTTAACTGTATTTTTTTATTTTATTTTATCATGGACACTAGAAACAGGATGTTAACATTTACTCCGTGGAACCTGTTACTCAGTTGTTTTTATTGCATCTTGTCCCAGGCAATCTTCCCAGAGTGCAGTTTGTTTGGCACATTTTTTGGGGGAGGGGGTTCAAATTATTTTAATCATGAAGCATTGGTGTAAGTAATGCATTTAGAAATAAATTTTTAATTGTCTTTACAGTTAAACATGCAGTTTCATGTCAGGGCACATTTTTGGGGGGAGGGGTTCAAATTGTTTTTATCATGAGCACAGTTCTTGGTAAACACAGACTTTGATGATAAAGTGTGTTTTTCATTTTTTGTTGTTGAAGAAATGGAAAACTCCCTGTTGTGGTTGTGTCAAGCTCAAAATTAGAAATGCTGCTATGACACACAATGGGACAGCACATACAGTATCTCATTTCAATGGAGTAAGCAGACCTCTTCGTTTTCCATTTATGTGGATTCAGTGATTACTGTTGGCACATCTTGTGATACTAGTGCTAAGACAGCTCTTTATTGAAAATATAGGTGTCTCAATACAAGATGATAAAGAACAGCTAGAAAAATAACATCCATGTTGCATATTTGTTGGACACCAGCTCAGCTTCCAGCTGTTAAAATTCCCAACCGATGTTTTACACTTTGCACATCCTCAAAGCACTGTGCAGCAATTTGTTAGCCATAATTTAAGTTCTGCCAATGTGTATAATAACCTGGCAATGACCTTCTATTGGTCCAGTTCTTAATTACATGCCTAAATTGCTTTGGCATACAATTGCTAGGTAATCATAATGTCACCTGCTACACATTCATTCTTTGGCTCCTAAATGGCAAAACAGTCCATTACACACACTTAAAACAGGCATTTAAAATATGTTCTTTTCAGGCTAGAGCAGGAGACAAGATCAACATGATTTTTTTTCTGTTTCAGAAATGGAAGCTGCAGTCCCAAACAACTCTTGCCCCCACCACCACCACCCCAATAGTTATACCTCTGCATGTCTTGCTGGTAGAATGACTGATTTGTGTGTCTTTTTCATTTTTTTAATTTTTTTTATTTTGTTTTTATAACAGCCTACTCTCTAGCCAGTGAAGGAGCACACCTTGCTCCTGGGGACACTTAGCATATCCGAAACCACTGACTGTCATCATTTACATTAGTCCGGTCAGAAGAAAAGTGCTACTTATTTTTATTATTAAATTTAAAAAAAGAGGAAAGGCCTAATATCTTAAAACAGATCTAAGAAAATTATTCTGCACTTACTGTAAGACACATTTTTTCAGCTCTCCTCTTTATGATCAGAGCTGCTGATGCCACAGTGAAAATTTTGAAAAAACTAATAACTTGGTACAACTCAGTTTACATTTTAAATATATTCTGTAGATTTCTCTTGTCTATCTTTTATTACAGAGGAAATTTGGATGAATATATGATCTTTATCTGTTAGAGTTCATCTGCCTCTATAGCTTACTCCCTACTTCAAGTCATAATGCTGCGTTGTGACATCACAGTCTGCTGTCATGAAAGAAACTGTGATGTCACACGCTATGTATTATGACCTCAGGTAGAGAGAAAGCACCAGGAATACATGAACACTTCAGGAGCAGCGGTTCTCTTTTCATGCAAATGCACTCAGTAAAAAATAATGGGGGAGGGAATACGGAACTAATGTGAAATATAAACTGAACTGTGTCTAAATATTATGTTTTCTTTCACTTATCCTGAAGGCGTCATATGCTCTTTAAGACTGGCATTCTGCTTGGGGGAGGGTGCTCACTGGAGCAAGGTCGCAACATGTGTGTTACATGTATGTTTCAGTGCTAAACTATAACACAATTGCTTTCATTGTTTTTCCTGTACTACAACTGTTTTAAGACATTCCAATATGTGATTAAATGCATGGGTGATTACTGACAGCAAAATAATGCTGCTTGAAAGGTTTTTCAACCCAAAATTAGTGAACATGACTGTGACTCTAGGGGCAGTTGCCTCTCCAAAGACTGTCATGACTATAACTTCTCCCTCTGTCTGTCTATCTGTATGTCTATCTATGTAATTATCTATATTTCTATCAATTGCATCTATCCCTATTTTTACCTACTGTATATGTAAAATAAATCTGCATATCACATTTGCCTGCACTCTGAACACATACTTACGATACAGTGCTTATTTGTACTCCACTCCTGTATAGACCTCACACTGTCCTAATATTCCCATTATCACCGGCATAACTACCGTAACCTTATCAACAGTTACCCCTTATAAAAGTTGCTATCACATTTTCTTTCCTAATGAAGTCCATCATTACACCTGACTGCCTGACATCAACACATTACTTAAATATAACTTACATCACCGCATGGACAAACCCCCTGTTTTTCTCTATAAAACTGTGTAAATAATCCCAAGACTGAACATATGCCAGCCATTACCTTTTCATGTACTGCCAAGGGTATAGACAGGAATACTCACTGTGCACATTTGTGTACAGTTTTGTTGAGTGCTGGTCACAAACCATATGCCTTCTGGATAACATTTTCATTCTAATCTGTAGTATTTGGGTTAGTGTAGGCCACTAAGGAGAACTTTGTTTAAACTTCTGTTGTTTAGGAGACAGATATATGTATAACCTATTTAAAGATTAGAGGAACCATCTGGCAACAATCTGACCTGTTTCGAAGGGGGTGCCATTTGGAAAGGTTGTGTACATTTTTTAATGGGGTGTGTAACTGTTGGAGATTGTATACAAAATGAAAATTTCTGGCTACACCCCTGTGTACTGCCACCTATTCTACCTGTCAAACCTATATTGCTTACCATTCCTTCCATTGAAATCTACACCTCCATATATTTTCCTAATAATGTGTCTGCCTTCCTTAGAATGCAAAATAAAACAAATCTTACCAGTTAAAAATCATTGTGTTGTTTCTTCATGTCTCCTTAACAGTTCCAAGCAACCTCACTGACTTCATTATGCAGACATGGTGTATCTGACCAGACCTTGTTGCTGTTGTTAGTACCTCCCCCCACTCCCATTGTGTACTCTTTCCCTGGGATTTTGTCTCCCATGTGCATTACTTTGCACTTCTTTGCATTGAATCTAAGCTGCCATACGTTTGACCATTCCTCCAACTTTGTCAAGTCCCTTCTCATCCTTTTCACCAACCCCCTGTGAATCAACTCTTTTGCAGATCTCTGTGTAATCTGCAAAGAAGCATACTTTTCCTTCCAGCCTCTCTGTAATTTTACCTATAAAGAGATTAAAGAGAACAAGTCCCAGTAATGAACCCTGTGGTACCCCGCTAATAAACCCCCTTTCCTCAGAGTGGACTCCTTTTACTATTATCCTCTGCGTCCTGTTGTCCAGCCATTTTTTACCCAGGCTACCACCCTGGGACCCTCTCCTAGGCTGGCTAATTTGTTTAGTAATTTTTTGTGTGGGACTGTGTCAAATGTCTTGCTATTATTCTATATTTATTCCTGTGGTTCAAATGTTGATAAACTATTTTCTAAGTTACAGTGTAATTTTCTCTCAGTTAATAAATGGTTAAGAGAATCAGGTTTATTGTTAAATTCTGCAGAGAGAAAGGTGATGCATTTTGGTTCAAAATGGAAACTAAAGCAATTTGCTATATACCTCAGAAATTAAAGATATAGGTGGGAATGTTACTGAAAAGGCTGAGTGTTTTAAATAGTTAGGTTTTTATCTAGATTGTATTTAATCGTTTAGTTCTTATATTGATTTTGTTATAAAGATTGTCACCATTTGTTTTTGCATTTGTTTTTATTATATCGAATTTGAGACTGTTTATCTTTGAGGTTTGATGCAGTCTTTTTTTTTAATAAAGGTTTTTATCTCTCCAGGGCTGATCAGGCAGCTGTTCAGCCTCATCCTTGGATGCCATTGACCATCCCTTGCCTTCTTCCATTATTGGAGGGGTTCCCCTTTGGATTGCCCCCTGCATCTGGGCCAGGGAAGGGCTGTCCCTCCTTCTGGTGACTCTCAATCAAAAGTCCCCTCCCACCTCTTGGAGCAGCAGGGCAGGTTGTGGCACCTTGGTGAGACTTCATGGATCCCGGTCCCCTCTTTTTTCCATCTAGTTTTTCTCCCTCCAGCCTGGATCAGCAGCATGGCATGGAAGCACATTCACATGCACTCTGGAACTGTGGCTACCCTCCACCCTCCCAGACTTTGTATCACCACTACCACCAGACCTCTATCTGGTGACAGCCAAGAGCCAGGAAGGCATACCCCCTGTTCGAGAGAGGGGAGCTGCCTGGCCGCAGCTCAACTATCTCCCAGCCCTCCCCACCCCGCCAGCTGCTGGCAACCCCAGCTTGTTCCTAAACTCAAGTTGCCAGTGTAATGTGAGGTAATGCACTTTACAGTGCCTCAGCCTTCTGCACCACAAGGCCCAGGCTTCAGTCATTGGTTTTGTCTTGTTGTTGATTATGGTTTATCTACATATTCTGCAGCACTAATGACATTGTTTTCCATTAGGATGTTGTACAATAATGGATGTTGATTTGTTTTATCATGTACTAAGACTGACCCATCACTATCAACTTTATTCATGATTGGATTGATTTTCTTTTGAGGGGGTGTTGTGCTTACTTTAGCTTAATTTCTTTTTGGTGTTTTTTGAAGGGTCCAGTTTTGTGCTCTTTTAAAGAGCAAGTTACACAACAGAATTCAATGTATTCACTAGATATCAAATTGTTACTACTTTTAAGCTTCCTTTACTCAAAACAACATCTGTTCAATGGTCATTTATTTACAATGTAGTTTCTCAAATGAATAATTTGCCTGCTCATTTTCATCAAGCAAAGCCCTACTTTTTTTTTTTTAAAACAAAGATGAAAAAATATTGTTTGGAAGAATTGTTCTGTACTTGTACCTAATGTATTTCTGTAACTGTTGTACTCTATTAATTGTATTGTTCTTTCTGTGTTTTATATCCAGGACATCCTCAAAAATGGGCATTTAATGCTCACAGAGATAACCTGGTTAACACATTTTAAATAAAAGATAAAATTTTAGGGATGTGGCAGATGACTGCTGGGCTTATCTGCAGAGCTAGAAGGTGGGAAAGATTTGGGACAGGCTCAAGTGACTTATATTTCCCTTCCATTGACCATGTAGTCATGTCATAGTATGGCCATGGACACTGGTGGGCTCCCCAGGGCACCCCAACTTGCACAAGCAATAAGATTGTGAAGAAGTCTTCCCATGAGATGGAAACAATGGCCTTAGGAGTACCCAGAGGAGGGAAAAGAGAAGGATCCACAAGTAGCAGTCATTCATGAGATTTTGATATGATCCTCTATTAATGTCTTTGCCCTCTCTAAGTAGCCTGTGCCTTCTGAAGCAACACAAATGCTCTGAGGATGGTCTGACCATCACTCCATTGGGTTCAGTTTTGGGGCCACCCCTTGTAGGCCGGCCCCTACGGAGATGGTCCGGTATTGCCCTTTAAGGGATGTCTCCCCTGATGGTCTGATGGTGGTGCTAGACCTATCAAGTTTACCGAGAGATTGCATGGATCCAGGTGAGCTGGTACTTGCCTATAATGAGGCGGTGGCAGGGGCCCTGGATTCCATTGCTCCTGTTCGTGTTCGTCCTCTCACCCTTCGACCTAAGTCTCCTTGGTTTGATGAGACTTTGAGGGAGTTGAGGAGAGTTGGACGAAGGCTGGAGAGGTGCTGGCGGAGGTCGGGCCAGGATTGTGACAAACTTAGATTGATGGATCACTACATGTCCTATCAATCAGCAATCTCTCGTAAGAAGGCAGAATTCCTGTCCAGAGAGATTGCTGCTGCACAGAATAGACCAGCTCAGCTCTTCAGGACTGTGGACAGATTGTGCAGTCCAATCTTTCTGCAGTCCAGAAGAGTGTTTTCTCAAGAACGGTGTGAGGAGTTTGCTCTATTCTTTTCAGATAAGGTTGCCACAATTAGATCAGACATCCATCAAACTCTCTCCAATGGGAGTGGTGATGGTCGGCAGGAGATGTCAGACACCCAGTTTGAGTGGTCTGACTTCAGCCTTCCTACAGTTGAGGAAATTGTGATGATCATACAATTGTTGCGTCCGACCAACTGTAGTTTGGATCCAGGCCCCACACGTCTCTTAGTGGGGTGTGTGGATAAAATTGGCCCCATCCTAGCTGAGATAGTCTGTAGGTCCTTGGAGATGGGGATTTTTTCCAAATCCTCTAAAGGAGGCGGTGGTTCAGCCTATCCTTAAGAAATCCTCCTTGGACCCGGACTGTCTGGCAAACTACAGGCCTGTCTCTAACTTACCCTTTGTTGGTAAAGTTATTGAGAAGGTGGTTGCTCTGCAGTTGAATGATCATTTGACCAGCCACAATCTCTGACTCTCTCAGTCCAGTTCCGGAAAAGACATAATGCCGAGACAGTGTTGATTCGGGTGCTAAATGACCTCCTAATGCGAGAGATCGAAGATCACGTTCCATTCTGATCCTTCTTGATCTCTCTGCAGCATTTGATACTGTAGACCATGGTGTGCTACTGGGCATGCGGTCTATCTGTGGACTGTCTGGTACAGTCCTCAGTTGGTTTCGATCTTACCTCGAGGGTAGGACGAGAGTGGTGTCTGGGATTTTTCCTCAGCATCAGTCTCCCTATCCTGTGGGTACCGCAGGGTTCCATTTGGCACCCATGTTGTTTGCAGTATATATGTTGCTTTAGAGCGATTATTAGGCAGTATGGTCTGAGTTTTCACTGCTATGCAGATGATACTCAGCTGTACATGTCCTTTGCCGTCATGATACTGCCTTGTCGGTTTTTAATAACTGTCTTGCTGAAATCCAGGACTGGATGAATGTGAGTTGGCTGAGGTTGAATCCTGTTAAAACTGAGGTGTTGGTTGTGGGCCAGGATCGCCGGGAGGCGGGTTTATTGATTGGATCACCCTCGGGTTTATGGCTCGGGGATACTCCGCTAAATACCTCAGACCGGGTGCGGAATCTGGGCGTTGTATTTGATGACCGCTTGACATTTAAATTCCAGGTGTCAGCGGTTGTCAAAACCTCTTTTTACTATCTGAGGAACATCGCCCGGGTGAAACACCTGGTTCCCCACGGCGATCTGCCAACTTTGGTTCACGCTTTCGTTACCTTCCGCCTTGACTATTGCACTCGCTCTACCTAGGGCTTCCTGGGGTTGAGATTAGCGTCTGCAGCTAGTGCAGAATGTGGCAGCCAGGTTGTTGACTGGCTCTTCAGGGCCAGTCATATAACGCCTGTGCTCGTGGTCTGCACTGGTTGCCAGTTACTAGCGAATCACCTTTAAAGTAAGGGTTGCTGACCTATAAGGCCCTAAATGATCAGGGACGGTTTACCTGAAGATCTCCTTCATCCCTATTGTCCCCCGCTCTCTCGATCCACTGGCGAGGATTGCTAGAGATTCCCAGGGTTCGTTTAAAACCTCAGGAGCTAGATCTTTTAGTTTTATGGCTCCAACCCTGTGGAATTCTCTACCTCGTCAGGTGCGGGAAAGCCCTACTGTTCATAGTTTTAAAGAATCTTTGAAGACTCACCTTTTTAAGAAAGCATACAATGATTTTTAAATTGGTGTTTGTTGTACTTGTAATTGTTTGTTTAGTATTGTATTTTATTGAAATTGTTTTATCTAGTATTGTACAGGCGCCTTGGTTTTAGAAAGGCGCCTTAAACAAATAAATAAAGATTGAGATTGAGATTGAAATGAGTGGGTGCTTCAGTCCTGCAAAGTAATGTGTGCAGAAAAAAACCTAGGTGTACCATACTGGGCTGCCACCACAGGAACATGGGGTGGAACAGAATCTCAGGGATACAGACCTCACTGAGGCAGCTAGCCTACAGGGTTCCTGATGGGGCGAAATAGGCATTTGGCAGAAAATGGTTGTATGGGAACCTACAGAAAGGAAACAAAAGAAAATGAGTAAAGGGAGTGTCCATGCAGAAGGCCAGAGGCCTGAAGGATCATTACTGGTACCTAGAAACAACAAACGGGGAAAAGAGAAATGGGCTATCTAGACAACTAGCATACTGAAATAGTGGGTATTGTAAAAAGGAAAAAAAAGGAATGTTAGCAAAAAATGAAATCATATGAATCCTAGCAGGCAGTATCTGATTGCCCACATGAAAATAACTGTTTGGGTGTCCCAAAGAGACACTCTTCCATGTTTTTGGAGAGAAGGGAGGTGTGATAGTGATGCAACAGTTTGAAGTAGAATGTATCTTAATTTCTGATATATATCTTCTGCTGTCTCTAAATTATACGATATGTGTTATGTGAATACATGCTGTTTACAGGAACTATGGTAATACCAGGGTTAGCTCTACCACTTGCCACTGGAGCAAAAAAATACATTTTTTTCTTAAATGGTGATTTTTTTAAAATGTTAATTCCAATAAGATCTGCTTACCATATAGCACAAAAGAAAACATTTTGGCAAAGAAAATGGCACTAAAAATTAAAAAGCTGGAGATGCCCTCTAACACTTGTTTTCCATCAGGTTTGGTCTCCCTTTGATGGGATCACTTCAGTTGTAGCAGAGTAGTTAAAGACAAAGACACTGAGGGCAGGATTTTCAAATCGTTGTGCTGGGCTTGCTTGTGTCCAGCCCTGCAGCACGACTCTTCGGTTTTGGCAGTGCACCAAACCCTTCACTGCAACTGCACCCAATTTTGCAATCTTGGCTGCAGTTGTAACAGTTTCCACGAATTACAGTAGCTTGTGCCAGATATCTTGCGCACACTCTGTAAAAATGGCCCCCAGAATTGCTGCAAGTTAGACCAGAAAAAGCTGGTCTAACTTGCAGTAATTGCAGCATGAGATAGAATGTCCTGTTAAATCACCACAAGCCCCGTGTGCCGTATTGTTGGTGTACCAGGGCTTGTGACAATCTAAGAGTTTGTAAAATCCTTCCCCGAGTCTGTGAGAAGACAGCCAAACAAAAAACTGTCAAGGGAGTGTCCATGCAGAAGGCCAGAGACCTGAAGGATCATTACTGGTACCTAGAAACAACAAATGGGGAAAATAGAAATGGGCTATCTAGACAACTAGCATACTGAAATAGTGCGTATTGTAAAAAAGAAAAAAAAGGAATGTTAGCAAAAAACGAAATCATACGAATCCTAGCAGGCAGTATCTGACTGCCCACATGAAAAGAACTGTTAGGGTGTCCCAAAGAGACACTCTTCCATATGTTTTTGGAGAGAAGGGAGGTGTAATAGTGATGCAACAGTTTGAAGTAGAATGTATCTTAATTTTTGATATATTTCTTCTGCTGTCTCTAAATTAACAATGTGTGCTGTGTGAATACATGTTGTTTACAGGAACTATGGTTATACCAGGGATAGCTCTACCACTTGCCACTGGAGCCAAAAAATATATTTTTTTCTTAAATGGTGATTTTTTAAAAATGTTAATTCTAATAAGATCTGCTTATCATATAGCACAAACGAAAACATTTTGGCAAAGAAAATGGCACTGAAAAATAAAAAGCCGGAGATGCCCTGTAACACTTGTTTTCCATCAGGTTTGGTCTTCCTTTGATGGGATCACTTCAGTTGTAGCAGAGTAGTTAAAGACAAAGACACTGAGGGCAGGATTTTCAAATCGTTGTGCTGGGCTTGCTTGCATCCAGCCCTGCACCACAACTCTTCGGTTTTGGCAGTGCACCAAACCCTTCACTGCAACTGTGCCCAATTTTGCAATCTTGGTTGCTGTTGCAACAGTTTCCAGAAATTACGGTAGCTTGTGCCCAAATATCTTGTGCACACTCTGTAAAAATTGCCTCCAGGATTGCTGCAAGTTAGACCAGAAAAAGCTGGTCTAACTTGCAGTAATTGCAGCATGAGATAGAAAGTCCTGTTAAATCACTGTAAGTCCCATGCACCGTATTGTTGGTGTACCGGGGCTTGCGACAATCTAAGAGTTTGGAAAATCCTTCCCCGAGTCTGTGAGAAGATAACCAAACAAAAAACTGTCTGCTGTGTCTGGAGCTAGCTCTTACTACAGACCAGTTAGGTAATGAATGTCAGCTAAACAGCCACAATGTATATTAACATGTCCCCTGGAGCTACTCGTTGCTAGATAAGAGTAGTTTCATGCGTGTTCTGCTCGTGATAGAATAGAGAAGTGAAGCTGAACTGTTCTGGCAAGAGCACAATGCAAGTGAAACCACTCTTAGCCAGCAACAAGTGGCAACAGGTGCACATAGTGACATATTTTAGATCTGCACACCCAAGGCAAACAGCTGGAAAAAAGGCATCTAAGTGGGTTGCTGGGACTGGTGCATTACTGAAAATGATAAACTATTGGTTTACTGAAAACTATAAAATTTTATCAGCAAAAGCATTGTGCCATTACTAGACAGTTATTCTACTCCATTATTCATTGTTATCCTTGTAACCCATTCCAATTGCTGGCTCAAACATACTCCAGTGGAAAAAAAACTATTTCAATCCATTTTTTTATTACATAGCTAAGGGACAAGGTTGTGTCCAGGTCAAAGATCAAATTGTCAGTCCTCATTTTCTATAGTGACATACGGAAATGGGTCTGGCAGTATAGCCTAGAGGTTAGAAAAATGAGCTGTGAGTGAGCTTTGTACAGCCAGCAGATCGATGTGGGTTTGATTACCACAACCTTCACTTGCATACCGTGTGAATCTGACCAAGTCACTTAACCTCCCCAGTGCTCCCGGGTTGACCCTGAAAACAGGCACCTGTGCCTAGTGGGCCTTACCTGGTTACGAAAGTATAAAATAAATAAATAAATAAATAAAGAGCAGCAGGAAACTTGGCTAATTAAAAGTGCAGAAAAGAGGCCAGCTTATAAATTCGCACACCTAACACAAAGAGTTGTCAAAAAGTGGCAAAAAGACATTGCAGTGTATTGAAGAAGATGGTCGACTTTCGTGGTTAACCCTTGGTTTTACCATTTTTTTAATTATGAATAGAACTTTTTCATGTTAGGAATGGAGCACTCTGACATTATCTGCCCTTAGCGTGTGAAACATGCTTCACCATATAAGATTATTTCCATGTGCAAAGGAAGAAACTGGTCAATCTGCTTTTAGGATCTACAGTATAATTCAATTTAGACTGGTAATAGATGTTTTGGAGAAGCAGCCACCTTTGAATTTTGGGAAAGAGAAAGATCCAGAGTTTCTAGATAACCAGGGGAGTGTGGCACGGAATGGAATGCGTTACGACAAGGCCTATTACATCCTGAGAGATCTCAGCATGTGTGTTTTAACCGGGAGTGAAGGAGATTTTGGTCTTCTTTCCTCTTCCCAGTGCAGAATGGTAATCCTGGGATGGCTGTGTGCAGCTGAGTAAGGGCAATTCTTTATGGAAGAGAATTACTTTTAAGATCTTAGGGTAGATCGGTTTAGTTAGTCTTTTTTTCTGTTCTGTGTTTTTTGTGTTTAAACCTGTTTAAATTTCCTAGTGTGTGTGCGCATATCCCATTAGTTTATTATATATCAGTGGTGGTGAACCTGTGGCCCCCCCCAGTAGTCAACCTGTCGCCCCCCCATCCATCCAAAAATACACCATGAGGCTCTCAGTACAAAGCTAAACAAGGGAGATATATCTTAAAAATGTTGTGTAAATATTAAATATTTTATATGTCTATGACTGCGAAGTTTAATATGTGCAAGTAATCTATTTTCCGTTCAATTCTTTGATGTGCCCATTGAAAGAGCACTACCAAGTTAAAAAGTAGACCTGTATCTGGTAAACAGCAGGGTTAAGATGTACTTGTATGATTAGTGGGTTCTTACGTCCAAAAGCCTTGTACTGTGTGAACAGGAGCCTGTTGTGCGACGTGAAGGGAGCAACCCTGAGTGAGTTGTGGCCAGGGTCATAGCAACATGTTTGAAGGTGCAGGCCAGTTCCAAATGGCCAGCTAGGGTTGCCTGAGTGTTGCTGTGACAGGTGTTCTGCTTCCTTATGCTGCTGCTACTGTGGGTTTGGAACATTGACTGCTGTATCCCATGATGACCATCTGTCTCTGTTTGGGGATTCCACTGTGACTCCAGCGCTCTTTCTTGGCATCCTTTGCTCTGCCTGCTACTTTTCCTGTGCTGCTCCACTCCCCACATCTGCCTGGCCCTACGTCCTTCTGTTGCTGCCTCCCTTCCCTGCCCTGCTCCTAGACATCCCTGCCGGTTTCCTCTATGTCTTCCCCCCCCCTTCTGCCTTCTCTGCCTCATTTGACCCCTGCTGGCCTCGCCCATCCCTCTGGCCTGCTGCCATATCTGGTGCCATGTTTTTCTTTTTTTTTTAGCCCTTTCACCTGTATTGGGCCCTAAGCCAGCTGCTTCACCCCCTATTAATATGTCCACCAGTCTGCATAGGCAGTCATTCAGGCTTTTCCCTCGGAAACAGCACTCACACCATAAATCCATAATGGGCTATGCCCTCCTTTTTTGTAGTTAATCTGACTATTACAAGTTTTGACACAGATATACAAATGAACAAACAGTAGGCCATATACAGAATAGTCATGTAAAGCATGTGGGTTACATACTGTAGTGGAATGGTGAGCCAACAGTATACATTCATACAATAACATTTCATCTTGATCTGTATTGTTGTTGCTGTGCCCATTGTCCACAGGCTGCAGCACGTCCATACGTACTGGCTTTGATAAGAGCTAGAAAGTTGTAAATATGGCCCAAAGGGTCATAATACCCTATAAACAGATAACATCCTACAGTAACTTACAACTAATTGCTGGTATAGTGTTGCAGGTACATGATAATGCATTATTAACCTCAGTGCACCTCGCTACACAGTGTGTTTAAAAGTAGTCAACCTATGAACACTATCAGGATGAGATCCCTATGGGGATATGAGAGAGGGGAGAGGAAGGTGCATTGTGATATCAAAATGTCTGGATGCCCATTCCTCATCCCACCCCAGTGCTCAATATCTAAGAGACCTTTTGAGACACAGTGGTGTCCAGGGCTAGGTAAGACAGGAATTTTTCCCATACATACTAGTATTTGGACATGGTTCCTGCTACTAGGTGGAACAGGTACTCAAGTTTGGACAGTTGAGCCACATTGTCCAGGAGTTAAATGGGTGTGGAGATATCCATTGCTCACTAACATTGCAGAAGGAGCTGTTTGACTTCCACACTTGCTGGAAGAGCACACTTGAGATCAGCTGGACTGAGTCAAGGGACTTTATTCAGAGATCCCAGGAGTAACAATGAGGGTAATGTTGGGATGAGGGAGCCCCATATTGTACTAAGGCATTTACAAATGTAAGCACCCTCTGGGAGCTTACTAGTTAACTTCGGTTGCTAAGTGCAGTTAGGCTAGTTGCCAGGTGTAGCTAGGCAGGAAGAGCTAGTGGTTCCAGAAAGTCTGGGATGTGGACCTGCCTGCTGATACCAGATGAGGCCCATCCTAAAGGGTATAAATAGGAGAGAGATTATTTTCTAAAAGAGTCTGAGAGAGAGACCCTGGGAAAGAAGAGTTGGGGGGTTTGGCCTGCAAGTTCGGCCGGAGGGCAGCGGCCAGGCCGGGGTAGGCTGCTTGCCATCCCGGCCCTCCTTCCTCAAAGATCCACATATGAGACGTGCGGCAATTTCAGGCAATGAAAGAGAAGGGGAGCCAGTGGAGCACAAAGTTCAGGGCCTATGGGTGCATGTGGGAGCTGGAGCCTGGGGAGAAAAGAGGTATAGAGGCGCACCAAGTGATCTTCGGCAACTTGATAGGGTAAGCACCAATGGGGCACTTGTAATTTAAGTGGTCTCACCCGTGGGCAAGTTCAGCTTGTGGAGTCAGTGTGTATGTCCTGTGAGCAGGCCTGCTCTAGCAAATTGGGCCTGAGGTGCAGTTCAGCGGTGGCAGCCTGGACTGTTATGGGCATAGTGGTGGCAGTGCTACCCCTTTTCCCCTGGCCGGTGGCCACAACAGTGTTGAGACTCATGTGTTGGGCAGACTGTGGAGGCAGGGAAAGGTCCATCTGGGGAATGGTTGGTTGGGACCCCGGCAGGGAGGTTGACTCTCTGGGTGCTCCGTGTGGCACAAGCAGCAGTCCCCTGGGTGAAGGCAGTCCAGAAATTGAAATCACTGCATGAACAGAAAGTGCCTCTGGGTTTCTGTACATCCTGGAGTATGACACTCTGCAGGGGGGTTTTAGTCCCTGTAGGTGAGAACAAAAGGTGTGTGGTTTCAGTGACTGGATGTCCAGAAGGTCTTTGGTGGTTTGGTTCTTGCTAAAGAACACCTATATGACTGTATAAAACCTTGAAGTACAGAAAATGCCCCATGTATTGTAAGGTAGCCCCCTGGTGGAGAAAGTTTGAAGAGAGGCCAAGTTGGAAATGGGATTGGGACAGTAGAAACATCTCATGCTGTCATAGTCCCCAGTGAGTGCCCCATTTTGAGAATTGAGAATGGAAAGTAAGCAAGGGCCTATGTAAGGGGTTGGATCGAAAGGAAGAGAAATAAGATGGATGTGCTGCTACCTACAAGCGACCTTTAAGTGTGGTCTGCTTCAGCCCATTGTATTGCTGCAGCTAGGAATGTAGCCTTTTTGGCACAAGGGAATGTCTGCATCCAATAAATCAGTCTGTTGGCAAAAGAGAATGTTGCAGAACAAATGTCAGGTGCATACCTATAAAGTAACTCTACCGCCCTGCTCCATGGAGTGACTATTTCTGTTTATTAACTGTTCATTAAATGGGATACCCTGTTTCTGCAGTTCTGATGTTTGCCTCATTTGTTGGAGAAACTGTTTTGCTGTTAAAAGAAATTTGCCTCCACAGCCAGACCCCAGTGTGTTCCAGGGGGCGATCACCATTGCGCCATTCAAGAGGCCTACCTGGTGAAGACTGTATCCAAAAGCCAGCAGGCAAAGCTGGCAAGGACATGCAGATGAAGGTCTGCGTCATACTAGCAGTTCATCACCCAGGAGGACCTTGGCCACCCCAGATGGAATTAATCCATTACTGGTACCACCTAAGGGACTCAGTTACTGTTTTCCTGTTTTATTCTGGACATGTGTTCTTAGTTGTACAGTGCCCCCTCCCACCTTTTACCATCTGGATACCCCTAGACAGTAGGAGGGGGAGCTTACACAAACATGGGACCAGTAGAGCTACAATTGAGAGCATGACAATTACACATGATAGAGATCTCCTCCTTCTGCATCCTACCTGCAGCATCTATCAGTAGGGGTCAGCTTTGCTGCATGTAAAACTGTTGGGGTGCAGTACCATGGGTAGAGAATCTTGTTCTGGATCAAATGTCTTTTGGGGTTTTGTTGAGAATTGTGGGTTACCTTCCAACAGGTGCTCCTGTTTGATGAGGAGGTAGGCATACAGTGTCGTAAGAGAGGTAAGGATAGTGTGGTTCAATTGGATGAGCATAGTTCAAGAAAGTGAAATGGGGAACGAATACATTGCATGACATAGTCCTTCAGAATTCTTGGAGAAAGCCAGCCCGGTGGTGCTGAGGGCAGAGGCGCTGGATGCTTTACCTTGTGCTACGCCAGTGACCAGTGTTTGGGAATGAGCATGGGTCACCGGGGGTTGGCAGAGTTGGAAAAGGATTGAGCATCCATAGGACTGCTCTCCTTCTCTGGGAAGGGGGGGACATCAGTGGTCGGTGCTTGATTGGCCCCCAGTGGAGACTGGGGGGTGAAAGATGAGGGGCGGAGATGGGGCAGACGTTTGGAGAGGAGCGTGTGCAGACACATGTGCACTCCCTCCATTGGCATCATTGCATGCCCCTCCCCACAAGGGAGAAAACCAAGAAAACAACCTTGGCAGCATGAAGGCTGCCTCAACAGCGCCACCATGGACACACCCAAGCTAGCTCCCTCCTGGGCCCGCCCTCCAGGTCTCCGCAGTGGTGGTGTATGTACCCACTGTGATGTGGCCTGGGTAGGGTGTGGAGGGGCAGTCAGAGCTCTTGCCACATCTGGGGCAGCAGCCACGAAGGCTGGCTGAAGACTGGGAGGGAACCAAAGGCACAACCCCCCCCAGCCAAGGCAATAAATAAATAACTAAAAAAAAAAGAATTCTTCGAAAAGAATAGCATGAATTGTCTTCTTGGTCTGAAGGTTCAGGGAGGTCAGTTCAGAGAATGAGTCTAGTAAGGTAAGTGGCACATGATGAGCAGATTTATTAAGTCCAGTAATTGGGAGCTGCAATTGTCTTCCTGAATCTTCAGCTGACAATGGAGATAATGAAGCAGAAGAGGCAGCTAGGACAGCAATTTGGTAGTCATGATGGAAGGAAAACTTCTGGAATCGAGATGAAGTATTGTGAAGGAAGGATCTCCATATAGGTACAAAAACAAGTTGAAACATAAAGAAATAATAGAGCGTAGCTGGTATGAATTTGATGATCTCCACGTAGATAAGCAGGTATTGAATGCTGGATTGTCCTTCTGGAAGGCTGCAAAGCAATGAAGGCTGGAGGAGAATGAGACTCCCTTGTACAGAAGAAGTCGTAATCTACCATGAACAATCACGTATCTGGAGGACAAAGAACGACTGTGCCTATGGTCAAGGCTGCCAGGATGGTATGACAGGGAGACAGAGGTTGTAGCAATTAATTAGGTCATACATCACTGTAGAAGGAGAAAAACAGCAACAATGAGAGATGGCTCATATTACAAGTTTTCTGCTTTGAGCAGATATCATGGAGGCAATTCACAAAGCAGACTTTCAAGAAGGCTGAAGTAGGCAACAACTGGAATAAACTGAGCAAAGCCAAGTAGAAGACATCTGAGGGGCTTCGCTGAAGACTGTCTTCAAATAGGCAGTATATGGACTGGGGCAGAGACTCCCAGTATAGTAGAGATGAGTAGAAGACATCTGAGGGGCTTCTCTGAAGATTGTCTTCAAGTAGGCAGGTATATGAAATGAGGTAGAGACTATTGTTTTGAGTAGAGATGAATAAAAGATGTCTGAGGGGCTTCCCTGAAGACCATCTTCAAGTAGGCAGGTATACAAAGTGAGGCAGAGACTTCAGGGACAAGTAGTAGACATCCAAGGGGCTTCCCTGAAGACCGTCTTCAAGTAGGCAAGTAAACGAGTGAGACAGAGACTCCTGTGTTGAGTACAAGATGTCCAAGGAGCTTCCCCGAAGGTTGTCTTTGAGTAAGCAAGTATATCAAGTGGGGTAGACACAATTGTTTCAAGTAGATACGAATAGAAGATATCCAAGGGGCTTCCCTGAAGACCATTTCGAGTAGGCAGGTATGTGAAGAGAGGTAGAGACTTCTGGGACAAGTAGAAGACATCTGAGGGGCTTCCCCAAAGACCGTTTTCAAGTAGGCAAGTATATGAAGTAAGGCAGAGACTCCTGTGTTGAGTAGGAGACATCTGAGGGTCTTCCCTGAAGATCGACTTCGAGTTGGCAAGTGTATGAAGTGAGGTAGATGCAATTGTTTTGAGTAGATATGAATAGAAGACATCCAAGGCACTTCCCTAGTTCTCTAGCCCAGCTAGTTTACTAGCCTCCCATGTGAGATGGTGTCGAAGGCCTTGTTGAAATCCCGGTAGGCCACATCCACCACCCCTCCCTGATCCACCTCCCTGCTCACCCAGTCAAAGAACTCTATCAGATTTGTTTGACAAGATCTTCCCACTGTGAAACCATGCTGCCTTGGATCCTGTGCTCATTTGGATTCGAGATGCATCACTAGCCTTTCTTTTAGTAGCGAATGCATTAGTTTCCCTAACACCAAGGTCAGGCTGAGTGGCCTATAATCGGCAGCCTCCTCCCTGCTCCCACTTTTGTGTAGAGGGAATACATTTACCCTCCTCCAGTCCTTTGGTACCACACTTGTTTCAAGTGAACTGTTGAACAGGGCTGTCAGTGGTGCTGCCAGCACCTCCCAGAATTCTCTTAATACAGGCATCGAAATTAGGTTTTGTGGCCATGAGTCAGCAGGGCTAGTGATTAGGAAAATCTACTAGCCCCACAGGCTTTTCCACTGGCTCAGCTGGTGTACTTATTGAAGTATTACCTTCTCCAGTACTAGCCCACAGTGCTAGTTAAAATACAGGTTGGTAAACTAAGCGGTAAAGTGAGAAAGTATTTTTTCATGGAAAGGGTGGTTGATCCATGGAACAGCCTCCCAGCAGAGATTGTAGGGTTAAAAACGGTAGAGGAATTCAAAAATGCATGGGACAGACATAAAGGAACTCTAGTGATAGAAAAGAAAGGGTAAGCCACAGATCATTTAGGATTTGCTGTATATGAAACAGGTACAGAAAATGGCAGACTAGGTGGGACAAGCAGTCCTTATCTGCTGGCAAATTCTATGTAGAGCCATGCTACACTGCTAGGCCTGGGTGAGGTAGGAGGCTATAGTGCGATCCAGCACTCAGAGATTTGATGGTAGCAGCAGCCAGCAAAAAACAAGCCAACTAAGTCCATTATAGATGCCAGATTAATAGTGAAGTAGAAGGTAGTTGTTTAGGTAGTGAGAGGCTATGATGTCGGTGATTGAGATTTAGCATAATTGTCATCTTGTTGCTCCTGGTCCGCAGGTCGCTCCTTGTCCAAAAATCACTCTGCCACTCTTGGTCATCTGGTTGCTCCTTGTCCACCTCTTCCAGTCATCTGGCTGGCCCGCACCTTCACTATATGGCCAACGCAGTCCCTAAGTAAAGGCCAGTGTGGCCTCTCACTGCCTACCTCACTTTTGGGCTGCAGACATACAAGCCCACCCTACCCAGTCTAATGCCCTAAAGCTATGCCTAACTATCCCCAAATACAGGAAGATGGTGAGGAGGGGGCACAGTTAGCTACTCCAAACCCACACCAGATGGGACAAAGCAACCCCTGCAGTAGCTTAACTGAGCTGGAGGGCACTGCTGACTGAGGAGGGAGGGAGGGAGGAAGGAAAACCTTGCCCAGTCTGGCTGAGAAAGACCTTCTAATACACCACAGCTACTGTCACCACACAAGAAGGAGGAAAGGGAGGAGGGGAAATTGTTTAACCAAGAAAGGCACACTAAGCCAGAGCATATTTTCAGGTGCAGCCTGGGAGCACAAGGAAGTTAAGTGACTTACTTAGGGTCACACAGTATGCAAGTGGGAGCTGTTGGGATTCAAACCCAGCTCTCTAGGTTTGCAGCTCAGTGCTCTTAACCACTGTGCTATACTGCCTCCTAAAGGAAGAAGCCCTGAAGGCTCCCCCAGTGCCCTGGTCCTGAACTGCCCAGGGAAATCTTCCCACTCCCCAAAATCTGCCAAGAAAGGGGTGCCTCAGCAAGGTGCCATAGGCAGAAAAGGTCCCTAATTGCAGACTGCACTACAGCTGCCAACTTTGCACCTGCTGCCACCAACACAAAGCTTCAGATAAGTCAACTTCACTTGCCCCAGCCCCACCAGTGGTCTCAGGAGCCACTGCTCCTGCCTCTCTAGCTCTCTTCCCCCAGCTGCACAGTAACCCTACCTCAAGGAGTGCCACTCTGATGCTCTTGTCTTAGCTTCACAATAGCTCTTGAACCCGCCCCTGCTCACCACACCACTTCAAAGGGTCACCTTTCACATCTGCCTAGCCCACAGTCTCAGCTCCTGGATTGTGCATGCACAAAAGGGGCGAGCAAGCATGGGAGCTCCTTTTTAAACCCTCTTCCACCCCGTTACATTGAGGAACCCAGTTGGTCCTTACTGGTACTGAGCCTGCCAACCAACTGAAGGCCCTATGGGAAAGCCTACAAGGGGCTGTTCAGGGTCTCCCACACTGGACACCAGGAGAATGGTGAGGGGAGTGGGAGGGGTTTGAGATTGTGACTCTCCCCTCACCCCCCATACAAGTATTAACATAAATATTGTTCTGGTACTGGTACTACACTAGCACTGGTACTAAACAGGCAGGCATGATTCGTGTGGCATGAAAGTAGAACTCTGGGATTTTGCAGACAAAAATGAAGTGTTCAAACTCAATTAACTGGCCAGGCCAACCCCAGCAATCCCTCAAGCTGTCCTCCTGTGTAAGGTAAAAGAATGCTGGGAAACACAAAAGGAAGCAGCTGCTGATATAGGAAATCCAGGACTCCATTTATTATCCGTTTTCACAGGTCTATTCATGGCTGCACTGGTGGTTCCCCTTTCCTGGGTTTGAATGTAGACAACAAAACAGCTGGTCTCAGGAGTGACTTCAGCCATTCATGCTGCTCTATTGAAGCTGAAAAACTGTTTGCAGACATTAAGGACTGCCTTTAGTACTCACTGGCAAGGTGAGGTAGAGTCAGTTTGATCCACTATTCCTAAAGTTGTACTCAATTCATAAAATCTGGCAGTGGAGCAGAAATCTGAGGAGTGCCGTTTGTTGTATTGTAGACTGGCTGCGCCAAAAGCATTTTTCTTTCATCAATGTACATTGTTTATACAATATTATACAATGTACAGTACTGTATCTGTACTGTATATGACCTTACACTACACTTCTGTTGCTGTCTTGACAAAGGTGAAACCTTTCAGTTAGGAGTTCATTCATTCTGAAGCATTCATTCTCGTAATTTACAATTGTTATAAAGCCTGTCTAGGGTCATCAGCAGAGGGTTATGAAGCCCTAAATGTAACTTTACACATTTACAGATACAGAAACACAGAATATACCTGCAGATAAGGACCACTTGGCCTACCTAGTCTGCTCATTTTCCTCTGCCTATAGTGTCATCGCAGATCTTTCTTGATCTCCACCTCATCCACCCACCCACCCTTTCCTTTCACTAAGATTCCCTCATGCCTATCTCATGCATTCATGAATCCCACCATTTTGGCCCCCACCACCTCCACTGGAAGACTGTTTCAGGAATCCACCACTTTTTCTGTGAAGAAGTACTTCCTCACATCTCTCCTGAATCTACCTCCCACCAGCTTCTTATCATGCCGCTTGTCCTTGAGCACCTTTTTTCTGAAAAATACTTTCCTACTGCACCTTATTGACCCCTGTGAGGTATTTAAAGGTCTCAGTCATATCCCCCTCTAGAACCTGCACCATTTTAGTTGCTCTCCTATGGACCACCTTCACTCCGTCTATGTCCTGGAGATGTGGTCTCCAGTACTGGACACAGTACTCTAGGTGGGGTCATACTAGTGATCAATACAGGGCCAATACCACCTCCCTCTTTCTGCTGGTGATACCCTTCCCTATGCACCCCAGTATCCCACTAGCCCTCCCAACTGCCTTGCCATACTGCTTGGTCACCTTTAGGTCATCCAATATGATTATCCCCCAGGTCTTTTTCCTGCTTGATGGTCATCAGTACCACTACTCTCATTTTGTACTCTGCCCCTGAATTCCTGTGCCCTAAGTGCATGACTTTGCACTTTTTCACATTGAAACCCAGTTTCCATACCCTTGACCACTCCTTGAGTTTTTTCAATTCTCTGATAATCCTTTCCATCCCCCAGAGTGTCCACCTTAATGCAGATTTTAGTGTCAACCACAAAGAGGCAAACCTTCCCTTCCAGCTCCTCTGCAATGTCACTTACAAAGACATTCAAGAGGACCCATCCCAGCACTGATGACTGAGGCCCCCCTTCCAGCCAGAAGCTGACCTGTCTCACCCTCCTTCCCATATTCTCCACACTGGGTAGCACACTGCTTGAAGTAGTCCCAACTTTTAAGTACCTCGGTGTGTGGTTACACAGCAGGCTTGAGTTCTCTGCCCACACTGATGACAAACTCCTCCCCAAACTTGGTTCCCCGTATCAAAATAGGGCTGCCTTTCTCCCCAGGTCTGCTGGGAGCTGGTCACCAAAATGGTTCTCCCAGTTTTTGACTATGTGTATGTGGTTTATGGCACCACCCCCTCCACCTCTCTTGCCAGACTGGACACCCTTTGCAGTACCTACTGCTGCTTTTCCACCAACTCACCCTCTCATACTCACCCTCTCATACTCACCACTACTCCCTTTACTCCTCCCTATCCATCCTCCCTCTCCTCTCATGTCACCAGTCCCACTGTCTTCCCTCATCTCTAAATACTGGTTTGGGTCCCTCCCTTCATATCTATCCTAGCTCCTCTACCCCATCGCCTCCTTCCTCCTACTCCCTGTGCTCAAGGGACCCATGCAAATTCTCCCTTCTCCACCCACACTCAGCCGGGAAATCTGCTTTCTTTGTACAGATAATTTGTATGCTAATTCATTTGTGCTCCATATGCAACGTTTTGCCATTTTGTCTGTACTGCACTCAACTCGTGCTCTTTATGTTATCCTCATTGTAACCACATCAGCTGACTGGCTGTATTTTGTTTGTAATTGTGCTTCTCCCCTTCCCCTTCCCCCACATCACATCTGGAAATGAACCTCGGGCCAGTGTGCCTCTCCTGGTTACCCGTTTTAAATAATTAAATAAATACATACATACATACATACATCTCCCTCCCCCATCCGCACACCACGGCAGGACAGTCAGTTTTCTCCTTCTGTTTTCCTTCCCTCTGTAACAAACTTTCACCTTCCTTCCAGCAAGGTTCCTCACTGCCAGCATTCAAGCGCCTGCTCAGAGGTGCTCCAACTGCTCCTTGCCCCTGCCCCAATCTCTCTCCCCAAACTAACTCCCTGACTTAGCTACACTCCGTCTTTCATTATCATGCTAAAAACTTTTGTAAGTTAGCCAATTGTAATTGTAAAACTGCTCTGCTGATTTCTGTATCCTGCTATATTGCACTATGTTTGATTTTATGTCCTTGTATTTTGTAATTTACTATTACGTCACTTTATTTTTTGCATATGTTTCAAATTTATACCCTGTTCCCTGGGTTGCACCTGGAAATGAGCCCTGGCTCAGTGTGCCTTTCCCAGTTACCAAAGTTTAAATAAAATAAAATACATGCATACATACATACACACATACACACATACATACATAAATGTAAACCAAAGTGCTTAAAGAGAGAGAGAGAGAGACAGCACCCATATTTGATCCCAGATTTAAGGTGGAAGGAGAGGGTGTTCTAAGAGAAAAGTATGACTGGCAGTGGTGAAGCGAAAGATACATCCTCTGCCAAAACTATCTGATCTCTCTGGTTTGGTGGTCACACATGTTTGCAGAGCACTGCCAGCTGAGTCCGTATCTATTATCTGGAGAGGCCCTATATAGCTTCCTTTTCCCAGTGAGTTGGTGACTGAGCACAGAACGTAAGTACAGTATTGGGTCATACCAGGAATAAAACATCACGTAACACCATGCCCTTGAGTATGCTCAAGGTGCATAAGTTGAGCCGAAAGCCTAAAAGGTACAATTATAACAGTCCCCCATGAGGGAACTGCCTATGGAAACACAACATAATGCCTGTCAAGTGTGTCTGAGATCCAAATAAATCCCTGCTGCCAGACTGAGAAGTTTCTGTGGACAATGTGTTGTTTAATAAAGTTACAATTTTCTGATGCTCCTGTGCATATTATTTGCCTCATAGTCACAAACAATCTCTGTAAGGACCCTGGCTGGTTCCCTCCCATGCTGGGGGTTGGGGGGCTAGTAGTATCTGACACCACTTCTGTTCAACTTGTTCATTTGTGATTTAGGAGACTAAAAGCCATTTAGCCAAGTCTGCAGATGATACAAAGCTTGCAAGTGTGATCAACAATGTGGAGGAATGTGAGGCACTGCAGCAGATATATTATTCTGGGGGACAGAGATATGGCAGATACAGTTCACTATAGGCAAGAGCAAAGTGATGCACCTAGGGGCCAGAAACAAAACCAGGTTTATGTACTAAATGGTGAAGTACTTGATGAGGCAGCACTGGAGAGGGACGTAGGGTTATTAAAGATATTAATACTGCTGTGGAGACCACTCTTACAGTTGTAAGAGTAGTCTCACATGCATTCTTAGGGTATGAGAACTGTGAACTCTCAGTTCGCCTGATACCCCAAGACTGTATGTAAGACCACTTTTACATGTGTAAGTGTGGTCTCTGCAGCAGTTGTAACATACAGTATTATTGCTCTAGGTTGATCAAACACTATTACATTTTTGTTTAAAAACTCTGTCCAAATCAGCCCTTTTCCAGGGCATCTACACTCAAGACACCCTTTGCATGATAAGAGTGTCTCAATCACTGGGGAAATTAGTGCTCTGATTGGTCAGACGCACTCCCTTAATCTATAGCAGACTCATCATTGAAAATGTCCTCTCAATACTTAGCAGCACCCAGCAAGGCCAACAGAATGCAAGGTTCTGCTTAAAGGGAATACATAGTAGAGAAAAGGAAGTGACAATAAATACTACACTTTGCAAGGCACTGATTATGCCCAATAAAGAAAGGACATAAAGAAGATGAAAAAAGTACAGCATAACACACAGTGGGGCTGGAAAACAAGTCATACAGAGACAGGCTGAAACTCCTGTATTATTTTATTTTTATTTTATTCTTTGGTAACCAGGTAAGGCCCACTAGGCACAAGTGCCTGTTTTCAGGGTTGACCTGGGAGCACTGGGTGGTTAAGCAACTTGCTCAGAGTCACACAGTATGCAAGTGGAGGTTGTGAGAATCAAACTCAGGTCTGGTCTGCTGGATGTATCAAGCTCATTCACACCTCGTTCCTCTAACCTCTAGGCTATACTCCCTCAGTATCATGTTCTCCCAAGAGAACATGAGACTGAAGGAAGATACAGTATGACCAAGTTATTCAAAATCATGAAAGGGTATACAAAAATAGACAAGAGCAGACTGTTCAACAGAATGAAGGATAGCAAAACTAGGGGGCATTAGGTCAAGCTATGAGGGAGACAGGAGGGATGTACAGAAAAATATTTTACCCAGAGAGTAATGGGGTTGTGGAACAGATTACCAGGGTGTGGTAATAAGTTAGCATTAAGCCACGACAAAGGAAGGTTCTACTGAGGAATTAATGCCTGGTTGGGGAGGGAGGTTTCAGGCATCGAGCCGCAGGTTGAGTGTCTCCAACCACCCAACCAGGCATTAATTCCCCAGTAGAACCCTCCTTTGGAGTGGCTTAATGCGCTTGTAATATGGCAAGCGTTTCCAGAAATAAGCAGATTTATTATTTGTATTGCTAACTTGTAATGCAAACACACACACACACAGTTATTATATTTCTTGTCTTTATCAGTGACTTGATAGTACACATGCTGCTAAATGTAGCCTGTCTTATATATATTGCGGGTGTAGGACGGCATTACTTTACAACATTTTGATTTAAGTGCATGGTGTTATTATTGCCAAATATACTTTTATAATTTTTACTATTATGGTACTTTTTCTCTTAACTTACTGTCTGGATCAGTGCTAGGTACTTTGATTTTCTTCTGTGTGTATTACAGGTTATGGGTTGCACAGCATGATGGAGCCATGCTAGGGTACATTTTCGTGTTTTGTTCCTGTAGTTCCCTTGGCAGCCAACAGATGGCTGTGATTGCTGATAACTGTAATATCGTGAGTACAAACCGAATGATTTTCAACCAGTAATTCTATACATATTAGTGTTACATTTACTGATATGGTAAGTTTTCTCCTAATTAACTGTCAGTATTGGGTGCTATGTACTTCGATTTTCATCGGCATGTATTACAAGATATGGGTTGCACTGCATGATGGGGCTATGCTGGGGTAGATCTTCATGTTTTGTTCCTACAGTTCTCTTGGCAGGCCAATAGATGACTGTGAAACAATGCTAGCAGCACAGCACTGTTTTACAGCCATCTGTTGGGCTGCCATGGGAACTGCACTTGAACAAAGAATTTACCCTGGTTCACAAAGAGCAACAGGGCATTACTAGGGAATTAATGCCTGGTTGCTCCTTGGTCAGCTGTTGCTATTGCTCCAATGAAAAGTGTTCATTTGTGTCTAACATTTATTTCCATGTTACAAATGCAGATAGTGTTCACAGTTTCAAGACTAGGCTCAATAACTACCTGAAGTGAACAGGAATGTAAGGTTATTGCTGATAGGATAACAAGGAGGAGGACTAGATGGGCCGCAAGGTCTTTATTCATCTCACCATACCTACAGCATGTCCCTACACTCAGTGAGGAAAGAACAGTTTAAAAGCATTCAACTAGTGCTTAACTTGTACCCTATTTAAATAAACTGAGTGCTTATCTGTCTGACCACTCCACTGACAGTGCTCAACTTAAATGTTATTATCAGTTGACCAATAACTAGCAGCTCCAGTATCTGTCTCCTGGTTGATGCCCTCCCTGTTGCTAAACTGTAGCCATACATTGCTGTTCTTACAGTCAACCCTCTACACTTTCTGTCCTCTCAGAATTATCCTAATCCATGTTCCTGGATTCATCCTTGCTTTCTACTTGCTGCTGAACCCCCAGCTTGCACTGTCACTAGCATTAACTCTGCTCTGCTAGAGCTATCAGTGTCTAAAATCACTGGTTTGGCACATCGGTGCTGACTTGCTTCCACCTCTCTGCTGTACTGTCTACTGGGTTGAGGCTTCACCTTACGACCAGGCCTCATTGATTATATTTATACCTTGTTTTTATTGCGGTGTATTGTATTACTAGGCCCATTTGTGCTATATGTTCTACTGTGCCACTGTATTATTTATTCTGTACATACCAGGACCTCCTTGAAAATGAGCTTGCTCAATGGAGTTTCAGCTGGCTAAATAAAGATTGATTGATTGATTGAAAATCAACCATACTCTTTCATATGCCCTCTTGTCATTTTTTTTGTTCAGAACTACCACTGGATGTACTAATATTGCCTGTGATTTTCAGGGAATTGAAAGTTACGTGACAGCTTCTTTAGGTAATTTAAGGAGCATTGCCCATGTGTGAACCGCAGCTCTAGAACCTTTAGAAGAGGAATATTGCAGAAATTCTCAGAAGTATGTAAAAATTGGTCACTCTGCTTAAAAATTTCAAGAAGCCTGCTGTCGAATTCCTACAAAATCTCATGCAGAGTGACTTTAAGAAACCACTGAACACCCATATCTTGGAATTCCTTTACTGATGCTGTTGTAGTAGTAACCTCATATAGTATAACTAGAATAAAAGGTAGGGGACTGTGTATTATAAGGCTATAATACCATTGAGAGGTTTTGGGGACATGTGACCCTGGAGATCAAAGCTGGAGAGGTTCCCATGTTCCCAGAACCTTGCGATGGTATTATAACCAAGTAATTACAGTCCTCTATCTGTTATTTTTTTGTAATATATGGCTCCAAGGAGTTTTCAGTGTTCTGTAGCAATGTGGTGCAAAGCTGCCAGGGTGCTGAAGTGTCTATGCATGTCTCTTTAAGTGGAACTGCTTAGCAGGTGTTGCTATAGATGCCAGAACATCAAGACACCTCTGAAACACCCAGCTTGTGTTTCTATTGGTTCTTCTTTTGTTTTCTTGTATAATTATATTGGAAAAATGGTGGCATCTCTATGCAATTGGTCTGAGGGAGTGAGCGGTCCAGTTGTCAGAAGGGCAGGAAGCAGAGTAAACTGGAGATGGAGGTTAGCAGTTTGTCATTTAGCATATGTGGCTGCAGGTTAGATTTTTGGGGTTTTGGGTGAGCGAAAAGTCAACTTTTACTGGCCTCAACAGTTACACTGAAAGCCGGCTCCTGCTCTGCATGAGCCATTTTTGTGCTTGCGCTGTTGTGTTTTTGTGATATTACTATCATTCAAGTCACCGAATGACAGTATTATGGGCTCCGAATGATGACATTACAGTGCAGAATTGATGGAATTATAACTTTTGAGAAGTGATATTATCATGATTTTTTTTGTATGCTTTGCTGACCTATTATTTTGATATATCCATGTATTAAATTATTTTTATCCATTGTTCTCCATAGATGTCAGCTAGCTCAAAATCCTTGTGCACATTCCAAACAGTTGCTCTACACAGATCACAGGTCACAAATTGTAAACACCTTTCTCATTCCACACTCAGCTACTTACTAACCAACCAGTACCAAGAGTTGTAGCTTTCAACTTGTAAGGTCTGTAAATTGAATTTTGATTGTGGGACAGCTCACACCAGGTGATGATCCTGCCCCATTAAGTGCTTTCATTTCATTCCGTGTTATTGAAGTGGAAGCTCTTAATACCATAGGGCTGTTGTCCAGCACTCATTTTCTACAGTAGAACATCAGTTTACAAGCTTTTACAAGTTAAAAGGTACAATTTTGGGCACAAGGTTGGCAGTTAGCAGCTGGGTGTTGGGTGATATGTGGCTCCTGTGTAGGAAGAAAGAAACATATATTGTGTGATGTAAAATAAGATATGGGCAATCACACACAACTCAGCATACGCTTCCATCTCAGGACTGAGATGACAGCATAGACCTCTAGAGCAAGTTATAAAGCCATGAGGAGGTAATTTACTGAACTGGAGAAATCATAAGGGTAAGGATGTCCTGGGGATCTTCTCCAAATCCTCATGGTCCTGTAGCCTATGAGGAATGACAGTAGGCTATTAGGAAAGCTAACGTTTGCTAGGGGAGAGTTTTTTTTTCTGGCCAGCAGGAAGAAATTATGAGGCAAAGAATGCCTGCATGCTTAAGATGGGCTGCAGTTGTGCCAAAGCGGAGGTGGTACTGGTTATGTCAGTAGACAGGGCAGTCAGAAAGATAGGAGAGGCAGTTTGTGCAGGTTGTCACCAGTGTCAGGAATTAAATGCATGGGTTCCCCAATGGAAGCACTGTAGAGCTAGTTAGCACAAGAATTGTTGACCCGACTCCCACCTGGAGTAAGGAAGCATAGAGGGACAATGATTCTCAGAAAAAATGTACTAGTCTGAGCACCTGATACACTTGGATGTCCAAAACCTGGACACCTGGGGCCGGATTTTCAAAAGATCATGATGGCTGCAAGCCCCAGGTGTGCCAAAGACATGACACACCTGTTGCTTGTGGCAGTCTAAAGGGATTTCTATCCCTTATGGCAATTGATGCTTGCTAGACCATCTTTTTGGGGTCCAGCTTGTGTTAATTAGAGGACCATTTTAAAGAAGATTTGGTTCAAGCTGCCGAAAAGCAGGTAAAATGTTGTAACTACACCTGAGATTGTAACATCAGGCGCAGTTGCGGCAAACGGGAATGCCACAGCTGCGGCAATGAAAGGGTTTGACACAGGGCTGGACACAAGCCCTGCACCACCCTTTGACAAGCCAGCCCCTGGTGGTGAAAGAAAATGGGGCACCAACAAGGAGGAATTTTGGCTGTTCAGAAGGGATAGATCTGACATGAGAAGGAGTAGGGGGCTCTCTTTTTAAGGGAGGGGAAAAACAAGGAGGATATCTTGGGAAAAAGTAATTCCACTGAGTCCATTTGTTTAAACTCAGAGGAAAAAGCTGGGGCAAATAAGTTACCCAAGAAGAAACTACAGGACTGAAAACAGCTCAACTTAACTAATCAGACGCAATGGTGGTAAGTGCAATAATAACATTCAGTCCCACAAGTGGAATTCCTTATGGATTTCCTATTACGTTTTTGTTTTTTTTGCCAATTACAGTAGTAATTTGCACTATTCCCACTGTAGATTTAAAACCACTAAACTCTGTTTCTCCAACTAGATTAGATTCCAGAAAAACTGACATTGTGTAGGCATCCCAAATTTCAGTTCCAAACCTGCAATAGCAGCAGAGTTGCAAACATTTAAATGTTTAGAAACTTTCTGCCAAATTGCACAGTCTAATTGTGATTTTACGAAACACTGTAACCTAAAAAAATACCTACCTAAATACAGTATCTCCACATTTAGGAGTTTCTAACACCCTCGTACAAAAGCTATGCATCATAGTGTGCAGGTTAGCTAGCTCCAATTTTGGCCAAGTTATAAACAGAGAAATACTCTTACAAAAGCTTGCAAAAAAGTAAACTGCTAGCTAAAATGCTAGCCTTTGATCCCCTGTAAGTTTTGTAGTACTCATTTGAGTGCCACGATGCTAGGCAATGCTGTAGTGCAGATACCAAGTAAGCATGTCAAAGTTCAGATCACTAGCCAAAGTAATAACTGTGGTGGGACCACATAAACAAATTCAATGACATTTTATAACATTTTACAAAAATTCCATGAGGTGAAATTTCTTGATTTTTTCCCAGTCCTAGTTGGGAACAGCGTGATGAAGGATGCAAAAAGCAATACTTTCCTGCAACCCCCCACCACCATCACCACATACACACACACACACACACACACACACTTATCTTCAGGGTCACTGCAGCAGCACCTTGACCTCCATCTGGGGTTGGGGCAGCAGTCAAGTGATGGTCTTTGCAGCCAGCAGAACATAGTCTCCTTTTCATGTGACAAGGTGTGTGTGGTGGCCTGCATCCTCATTCCTATGAGCCAAGTACCTCACTTCCATGATTCACCTATCTGATTCTCTCACACCCAAGTAACTGGGATGACCAAAAACCAGTACCTATGCTCTGTTCCCTGTTCACAGAGTCACTCAACATGGATGTCATTCCAGAGGACTGGAGGAGAACACATTTAGTCCCACTGCACAAAAGTGGCCGTAGGGAGGAGGCGTAGAACTGCAGGCCAGTCAGCCTCACCCCAGTGGTGGGAATGATCATGGAGACAGTGCTGACAGAAAGGACAGTGGCACATGTGGAATCCAGCAGTGCTCAGGATCTGAGGCAACATGGATTCACAGCAGGAAGATCATGTCAAATGAATCTATTAGATTTTTTTGATTGGGTGACTAGAGAAATAAATCAGGGAGGGGCGGATAAACGTCACTTACCTAGATTTCAACAAAGCCTTCTACGCCATGCCACACAGAAGGCTGATTAACAAGATGAGTAGTCTGTGCATGGGAGACAAGGTGGTGAACTGGGTTAGGAACTGGTTAACAGACAGGAGACAGAGGGTGGTGGTAAATGGAGTACAATCTGGGGAGTGAGGGGTGACCAGTGGGGTACCACAGGGATCAGTACTAGGACCAGTCCTGTTCAATGTCTTCATTAGTGACATTGCAAAGGGGCTGGAAGGAAAGATCTGCCTGTTTGTAGATGACACCAAGATCTGCAACAGGGTGGATACTCCAGAAGGGGTGCATAAAATGAAGAGGGACCTGGAGAAGCTTGAAAGATTGGCAACTGAGGTTCAATGCAAAGAAGTACAAAATAATGCACCTGGGTAGAGGGAACCCTGGGGAGAGCTACAGGTTTGGGGAGAGGACCTACCTGTCACCAAAGAGGAAAGGGACCTAGTGGTTATCATCTCTGATGACCCTAAGGTATCAAAGCAGTGCACAAAGGTGGCAGGGAGGGACAGGGGCATGCTGGGGCGCATAGGCAGGGGTATCACTAGCAGGAGGCGGGAGGTGGTGCTGCCATTGTATGAAACATTGGCAAGGCCTCACCTGGAGTACTGCGTGCAGTTCTGGATACCACACCTGCACAAGGACATAGATAAGGTGGAGACCATCCAGAGAAAGGCAACAAAGATGGTGCAGGGCTTACACCACAAAACATATGAGGAGAGACTAAGGGACCTCAATATGTACTCAATGAAGGAGAGCAGCCAGCGGGGGGACATGATTGAAACTTTCAAGTACCTCAAGGGCATAAACAAGGTGCAGGTGGGGGACCTTTTCCAATGTAGAAAAAGTACTAGAACAAGGGGGCACAATATGAAATTGGAAGGAGGTAGATTAAGAGGTAATGTGAGGAAGTGTTTCTACACAGAAAGCGTAGACAATGCTTGGAATAGTCTGCCACAGGAGGTAGTGGGGGCAAGCACAGTGGAGGGGTTTAAGCATGCCTGGGACAGGCACAAAGGAAGCTTGACAGGGGATGAAGTGATGAAAAGCCATTGATCACATAGGGTCAGTGGCCACATACAATGTATAAGACCTACATGCAGATTGGATGGGCCTAGCGGTCCTTATCTGCTGATAATTTCTATGTTTCTGTGTTTCTATGATAATGCAGTTTATTTACTTTTTACAATGTTCAGAATGTTACCTTGGTGCCCTTAAACCCACTTTTATTTATTTTTAATGAAAGCATATTAAACATTGAGTAGCTTTTTTTGAGCTGGGCTACAGGTAATCACTGTTCTACAGGATTTCCAATTCTCCTTGACTGGAACAGTATTCCTCAGATAAAATCTTCCTGATTTCCCACCCCTTCTCCTTATTTCTTTTATTATGCATATATGTCAATTGTTTGCCAAAAAAGACTTTATCGGAACAAGTCTTACATAGTAAGGCAGTAATTTAAGGGCAGAAGGTACTCTTGTTCAGTCATGTCTGTGCCCCACCTGAGCCCCTGCTTAATAAGCATGGATGAGTAAGCTGTACCAACATGTACCCTCTGCCTTTCAGAACACAGAAACAGGGACATTTGCAGACAGAAAGACCAGTGATCTTTATGAAATGGCTCTATGCTGGAGGTTGAGTGCTCTTCAAAAACCTTGGTATGTGGATGATTAACATTTGGATATCTCCAAATATATAGATGCCAATCACTCAAAACCCCTTCCCACTTGGCAACCCAATATAGGTATATATAAAACTGGGTGGACTGTAATGAAGTAGCAAGCTGGCTGGAGCTTGAAGAAGAAGGAGCAATGGGACTAATATCAGGATATCTAGAGGAGGAGGGATTAAAGGCATATACTAGACTCAAAACGCCTAACCCCATGGTGATTGCTAGCTTAAGGGCATGGGCTCATATTAGAAAGAGGCAACAGATAACTTCTTCAGCTACTCTACTGGTGCTCATTGCAGATAGCCCCTGCTTTCTCCCAGGACTGGAAGATGAAGGCTTCCACCTATGGCAAAGAAGGGGTATTAAATGTCTAGCCAACCTGACCAAGGGGGGGGACAATATGCTCCCCTTCCAAGAGATACAGGCCGCACTAAATCTACCCCCACACATCTATTAAAATAACTTCAAGGTCAGAGATTATTACAAAAAAATGACAGGGAATAAAGAGCAACAGATTCCACTGAGAGACATAGAAAGAGAAATTCTAGGTGCAGCAAAGAAAGAAAGAGGTTTGATAGGGATGGCAGTTAAATTGGACAGGAGATTCTTTCAAGACCCTCAGCAAGCAGCTAAGAAATGGTGGGGAAGAGATATAGGGGGAAGAGATACAGGAAAATAATTGGACTATCCTGTTAGAATCACACATAGGACTATTGATCTGTAATAAATATAAGGAGGCGCAATATAAATTTATACAAAGTCTATATTACCCACCACATATGGTGCATAAATTCTCCCCTGAGATATCCCCACTGTGTAACAAATGCAAGACTGCACAAGACACATATCTTCACTACTATTGGGGATGCCCATTGATAGAGAAATACTGGAGAGGGGTATCAAAAGAAATAGCACTAATAAGAGGCCAACCAGTAGACTTCTCCCCGAAATCATTGCTCCCAGGAATTTAGGCTATGGAAGATGAGGAGTAGATACTTTACCCTGGATGGATAAGAATTCATAGCAAGACAAGGAATTCAGAATGTCTGGACCGTCAATGTGGGCCCCACACTGGAGCAATGGAAGGGGCTGGTAATACAGGTATTAATGGTAGACAGGCTAACATATAGCCTGAAGGGACAGGAAGACAGATTTGAAAGGGCCTAGTCAAGCTTTTTTGCTACACTGGGTGGAGGGGGCGCAGGGGCTATATGGGCAGGTAGTGGAGTATTATGATATTCAATATAATATACCAAATATAAAAAGAATGAGATAAAGTGAACCAAGGAGAATATGTCAGAAAGTATAAATAGAATATAAGTAGACCACATCAATACAGACACAGACCAATTAATTTTGCTGAGGTTTCTCAGCACAGTTAACTTTATTGTTAAATATAGGAGTAGGTTTTAGATAGATTTTTCCTTTTTTTTTTTAACATAGAAAATTGACAGTAAGAGACAAGAAATTTATAAGGACTGAATGTTCTAACGTATAGACGTGCTCTTTTTCTCCTTGTTATAAATAGTAATATGTATAAGTGTGTACAATTATGCCATACAAAGTATTGAATTTTATGTAAAGTGCATATACCAGAGTGTTGTGATATGCTGACTGTCACTCAATAAATATAATATGCAAAAAAAACCTTCCCAAAGCAGGTGCACTGCACAGGAACAAATTCTGTACCCTTTTACCAATTTGTTGAGTGATTATTATCAAAATGATTATCCAGACATTTGGCTAAGGAGGTGTGGTCTATAGTGCAGCTTCTAAATCCACCATGGACTAACTGGACCCTCCCTACCTCTCTTTCAACCACTTTACTCTAAACTGCCCATCCCACACCCAAAACTAATCTCTCTATTTTGATTTTGTACTCCCGTAGTTGAAGGATGATGCCCTCTCCATTCTGCCCTCCCTTGTTATCTCTCCTCCCTCCTCTCACTCTCTACCCCTTCAACCTAATCCCTCAGGAACTGAGGCAGTATAGCGCTGTGGTTAAGGGCACTGAACTTCAGTCCTGGAGACCTGGGTTGAATCCCACTGCACCCACTTGCATACTGTGTGACCATGAGCAAGTCATTTAACTTCCTTGTGCTCCCAGGTCACACTTGGAAACAAGCTTTGGCTTAGTGTGCCTTTCCTGTTTAAGCAATTTCCCCTTTCCTTTCCCTTCAGGAACAATGACTTCCACCTCCTCAAATAACCCCTATTTAAAACATCTGCTATACAAGTCTCATTTTCAATTTCCTCCACCCCTGTAACAACATCCCAAGAGTTATTCAATCCCCTCCTCCTCTCCCTTCTCTCTGAAAGCATTACTCTGTGAGCTCACAGTCCACTCCTGTTACATTATTTAAAATTTTGTAGGACAGCTACTGGCATGTTGTGAAGCTCAGAAATAGATAGTATCCTGTGCGCACACCCAATTTAAAACAAGCATTTGTCAATGCCAAACATGTTTGCTTGCATGCAGTGACAAGTTAAAACAACAGTATCTTGAAGCTATGGGCAGATCTTTCTTACTCCAATTAGCCATTGTTTTGTGGATTTTGATTTCCACTGGGTTAAGTAGTATAGGCCCCCATATTTAAAGCCAACCATGTGTGATCTGTAGCAGTTCATGCATGGCCAACTGGGGGGCAATATTTAGACAATTAGTGCACTCCCCCAGAGGGTGCTATCTGTCTAAATGAAGGGCTGTGTCAGCACAGTTCATTGTGTCTATGCACTATGCTGACACGGCCCCAGAATAAATATGGACCACAGGAGCACAATGGAGAAAGTGTGGCACAAATGGAAAAGCAGCAGGGCCCCTAGGGCCCATATTCAGCCCTAACATGCTAATGAACCCACTGGGCATGCTGGGCACTATGGACCATTTGCATAGTCATTACAGGCTCATTACAATGCTCGCATGCCCTCCGCTAAGCAGCCATTCTGTAGCTGTCTTGAATATTCCTTGTGGTCTAGTGGTTCCCCAACCCCCTGATCGCCCATCCTGTATCTGTGTTAAATATTCCTGGAAGTCTAGAGGTTCCTCCAACCCCCAATTTACCATCTTGCAGCTATTTTAGACAATTTTGCAATATATTTACCAAGGACTACACAATGAAGGTGCAGTATTTCATGTTCCATGCTGCCCCGCTTTTACATATTTTTACACTGTATTTACCTAGGCTAGCGTAACATAGATGCAATATCTCCTTTTCATTGGGGGTCTTGCTTTTAGTCATTTTTACAATGTATGTATCCAGGATAGGCCAGCTGAGAGGGAAAATCTCATTTTCAGTAGGCTCCACAAGTCTGACCCCAAATGTCCAACATTGTCTTACTATAACCTCATGTTATGATTAATACAGGTGGAATATTTTAAATCCCATCCAAAAGGTGATTTGCGGAGTGACTGCAAAAAGTTTTTTTAGATGGAATTTGAAAAATGACACCGATCATGTTCATGAGATGAGATAACATAAGGGCTATGTTGAAAATTTGGGGTTAAAATCTGCAAAAACAAAGTTATGAGTAAACGCTGAAAAATTCTACATTTCTTCATAACTACTCTAATTTGTATTCTGGAATTTTGGCCCTACATTTTCAAATATTATGATCCCACCTTATGATCAAAACAGGTGGGATTTTTTTAAATCACATCTGAAAAGTGATATCTCTGTGCAACTGTTAAACATGTTATGGAAGGATTTGAAAAATGACATCCATCATGTTCATTGGGGTGTAACAAAGGGCTATGTTGATTACAATAAAGATAGGTGAATTTTTTTACAATGCCATCAAAAAGGTGATTTCGCAGAGAAACTGTGAAAACATGTTTTGAAGGGGATTCAAAAAAATTACACCTCCCTTGTCACAAGATGAAGTAAAAAAGGGCTATATTGAAAATTTGAGACAAAAATACTTAAAAATAACAGTCATGAGTAAAAATGTCAAATTGCATTAGAAAGCCATTAATCAAATGTACCTTGTTTTCGGTCAGTTTGCCATCAGCATTGGAAGCAGCTGGGTGGTCAGTAGCAGACACAAGAGGACCCAGTGAGGGGTGGGGCTTGGTGCTGGGGGGGGGCAGTGGAGTCGGAGCAGTGAGGGGAACAGAACACATTGAGAAACTGTTTTCTTTTTTACAGGACATGAAGGATGAGCTTCCCAACCTCAGGGCAAGCAATGGAGTCAGGAGCAGAGAATGGCCACCGATCGCAGTCAACAGGTGCCTTCCAACCCCAGGGCAGATAGTGGAGTTGGGAGCAGAGAACAGCTGCAGATCACCACCAACAGGAGCTTCCTGATCCCAGGCAGGCAGTGAGTGGTCTCAGACTGCCAGCAACAAGAGCTTCCAAACTCCAGGGTAGACAGCAGGGTCAGGAGATGAGAATGGCTGCCGATCATGTCCAAAAGGTGCTTTCTGACCACAGGGCAGGTAGCAGGGTCAGGAACAGAGTAGGGCCACAGATCATGGCCCACAAGAGCTTCCCAACTCCAAGGCAGGCAAAGAGATCAAGAGCAGAAAACAACTGCCAGTCGTAGCTAACAACTCACTTGCTTCCCCAACCCCAGGGCAGACAGCAGGGTCAGCAAGGGAGAAGAGATGCCAGTCATGGCAACAGTACACTTGCTGCCATGTCCAGGGTAGGCAGCGGGTCAGGAAGGGAGAAGAGCCACAATGTGGCCACCAGCAGACTTGCTCCAGCCCGAATCTCAGGGGTGGCAGTGGGATAAGGAGCAGAGAACAACTGTCAACTGCAGCCAAATTGCAGGCTGATGATGACCTTGTTAGCTGGCTAATGGGCAGAAAGGCTCTGTGATTGGTACAGCTCCATTGTTTCAAAAGTACAAAGTTTCTGCCCATCATTTAGCTAACCAGCATCATCAGCAGCCTTGTCAGGATTGGAGTTTGAATTGCATGCCTCCTGCAGACTCATCTCCATTGGCTGCTTGCAGCATGCACCTCCCCAGCCCCTACACTGCTGAGTGGCACCAATCTGCCTTGCTTGCACATGTACTCAAGCAAACATATTAAGCATTGGTCAATGCCGAATGTTTGCTTGCTTGTATTTACTATGTATAGAGGCTAAAAATTAACAAAATAATAACACAAGTTATAATAATGAAATTGTCTTGATTGGGAAAAATATGAACATACGAAGAAGCCAGCAGAATGAGGCCATTCTGTCTGTCTAGTCTGCTCAGGCCACTAGCTTATGCTACTGACCCTGCCCCCCATTCTCAATCCTCTATTCCTTTCCATCCAGCTCCCCCATGCCCTGTACTTTCCCCTTATGCCTGTCCCAGCCCCGCTTGAAGCTGTCCACAGACTTCATCTACACCAATCCTCTGGCAGTGCATTCCAACTGGCCACTACCCTCTCTGTGAAAAAGTGCTTCCTAATCTCCCTCCTAAATATCCCCCCCCATCTTAAGACTGTGTCCCCTTGTGGTTTGGCTGCTTCTTAGCTTGAAGAGATACTCCTTTGTCTACCCTGTTTATCCCTTTGAAGTACTTAAAGGTCTCTATCATGTCTCCTCTCTCTCTGTCTCCTCTCCTCCAGAGAGTACATATTTGGAGTCCTCAGCCTCTCTTCATATGTTTTACCCTGCTGACACACAATCATCTTAGTTGCTGTCCTCTGAACCATCTCCAGCACAGGTTGGTGTCTTTCTTAAAGGTTAACTACCACAAAGCTCATTTAAAGGGTTGGAACACAATTCGGCGCTCCAGTACCCTGATTCCCCCAGCAGTTAAATTCTACATTTAACAGTTTGCCTACCTCACTGCTCATACATTTCTACAATTCTGTGGGTGCTGCTGGCATTTTGCAATAGGGAGAATGGGCCTCCAGGAGATCACAGCTACAAATACCGCGATATGCTGATGCAGCTTTGCCCCTTCCTGTAGTGTGCCCATATCTACAGAGATTGAATAATCTCTGTATCTACCACGCCCAGTTCTATTTTTACGTAGTTAATCTAAATGCCATGTGTGTGCCTGACATACACATGGCATTTAGGCTACTTTTGTAAAAATAGTGCTGAGCATGGTAGTTACAGAGATTAATCAATCTCTGTACATATGGGCACACTACAGGAAGGGGCAACGCTGCATCAGTGTATCACGGTATTTGTAGCCGTGATCTCCCAGCGGCCCGTTCTCCCTATTGCAAATGCTGGCTGCACCCATTGAATTATAGAAATTTACTAGTAATGAGGTAGGCAAAGTGCTAAATGTATAATTTAACTGCTGGGGAGATCGGGGTACTGGGGCACCGAACAGTGTTCTGACCCTGTAATTGAGCTTCCTGGTAGCTCTCCTTTAAGGTGTGGGTACCAGTATCTTACTCTATGCTCTAGATGTGGCTTCACCAGCAACCTGTACAAGGGCAGTACCTCCTTCCGCATGCTGCAGATTCCTCTAACTATACACCCCAGTATCTTGTTTGCCCTTGCAGCTGCCTTTCTGCACTGTGTGGAATGCTTCAGGTCACTAGTGATCATCACTCCCAGATCCTGCTCCTCTTCTGTTACTGCCACCCAGGACCCCCCATTGTACTCTGCACTTGGATTTCTGGCATCAATGCACATGATTTTGCACTTTTTGGCATTGAAGCCTAGCTGCCAGATATCGGACCAGTACTCAAGTTATCGCAGGTCTTGCTGCAAGTCTTATATCCTTTCTGATGTGTCCATCCTCCCACAGAGTTTGGTGTCATCCACGAAAAGGCACATTTTGCCCTTAATGCTATCCCTGATGTCATTGATGAAGAAATTTAACAAAACTGGCCTCAGCACTGAGCCATAAGGGACCCCACCAGTGACTTCCCTGGTGCCAGATAACTCTCCCCACCACCACCACCCTGTGGGTCCTGTCCCTCAGCCAACTTTCTACCCACCTGGCCATTTTCACTCCATGCCAAGATCAACTAACTTCCTGATCAGCCTCTTGTGGGACACAGAGTCAAAGCCTTTCTAAAGTCCAGATAAAGGATGTCCACCACCTGGCCACTGTCCACTGACCTACTGACCCAGTCAAAGATGTCAATCAGATTCGTTTGACATGCTCTCCCTCCCACAGACACATGCTGTCTCTCATCCTGGAGACCATTCTCCTCCAAATACCCTACCAACCTTTGCTTAAGTATGGGCTCCATTAGCTTGCAGACAACTGCAGTCAGACTAACCAGTCAGTAATTCCCTGGGTCATCCTTGGGATCACTCTTATGGAGGGGCACCACATGCGTCATTCTCCAATCCTGTGATACCACACCCAATTCCAGAGAATTATTGAACAGGCACGCCATTGGTTCTGCAAGCTCCCATGCCAGCTCCCTTAGTACCCTTGGATGTATGCCATCTGGGTGTGGTGATCTGTCCACCTTCAGTGCTAGCAGCCCCTTGCTCACTCTGTCCACCCCATCACCATATCTGTGCTCCCCCCACTGCTCTGAAAACAAAAGGTTCACCAGCACTCCAGAGCCAGGATTTTTTTCTAACTCCAGTGAAGGATATAGGCCACAAAGTTGTAAACGCCAAATAGGTTATTTTATTAAAGGCTTCAGATAGCCAAATTAACAATGCTGGAGTACGCAGACAATGGTACTCACTGCACAGATCAGGTGCCCCACGCTTCGCCATGTAAGGCTTCATCAGGGGCCGGGTACCTGATCACAACCACTTAACTTTATACAAAAAGATTTGATCATGTCATGTCAATCCATTTAAAGTAACAGTTTGAAAAAACAGTTCTGCAGATATAAAAAATTATTAATCTTGGATACAAAACAAGGATTGTTGTTATGCACTATTAATTCATTGCTTAGAAATTATAATATTCTTAAGTTTACATGCAACTAAATTGTACATAAACAACAACAGTGTCAGCTTAGGCTTGCAGTTGTATATTTAACCAATTTTCAGCTTTTAGCAATCAGTGCATTTTATGCTCATGAGTAACAACATATACATCCTGTACATTATACTTCTATGATACTGCAAACCTGGGAAAAGACAATAGAATCGAGAGCAAACCCACTATTGACAGGCATGAAATTAGCCTATAACCGTGGTTCCAGGAATACCTGTGCTCACCAGCCAGCTCCTTCTGTAAAGTAAAACAAAAAGAAGGAAGAGGTTAAGGAAAAAGTCCTCTAAGATTCATTTTTTCCAAAAATCTATAAAGATCATCGACTGTTATGGTAAATAATTTTTTTGAGCCTGAATAAGTATATTCATTCAACAAAAACAAGAAATGACTAGCTAATATTTGTACTAAATCTCACCCTGATTAGTTAACTTTATATCATAAATGTCATCATATATCTTTGTATATAGCATAATATTAACTGTGTCATACAATCAAATCTAACATGATGTTCTATCATTTTCAAAGACAATTTGGAGTGACGGGTTGGGGGTTATATAGAGCTCAAGTTCTTCAGAACAAATCTCTGAATTTGAATGAGGAGGAAAAAGGGGGTGGGATTATAAGTACGGTTTTGTGTCCCATACAGTGTTCAGCCCATCTGGTGCTAAAGCCTTCAAAGAGAAAATCCAGTAACTTTCTTTCTGTTCAAGCCTGTTAAGGTGATCTCCTCCCCTTCTTCCCACCCTCACTTGTTCTAGACCGGTGAATCTCAGATTTTTGGGATCACTGTTGTGATTTTTCCAAAAGGTGTAGCGCTACTGGGCTACTGTATTGGTATCCTGGTTTGGAATATCCCTAATGTTCTCTTGAATTCTTACTTTTAGTGGGTGCATCGTCACGCCCACATACAGTTTGCCAGACCCGCACCACAAAGCATACACTAAGTTGTGATGCACGATATATACTGCATAATGTGTACTGTTCCTTGGTTAGTTGGTGCAGTGAATTCTTTGCCTTAGCAGCAGTTGGCACAGATGCTACAATTGCCGCATCTGTGCATACCCATAGTGTGACAGGGTACCTTCTGTTATGAATAGAGAATGTCCAGGAATAAAGATTTAAAATTAGTGTTTTGATTTTTTTTTCTTTCTCACTCTTTCTGTTCTGTTTTCTTTTCTACCTTTTCTGTGTTTCTCTGTTGGGGGTTCTCTGTCAGACCCTCTACTTACCTTTGCTATACCTGTCAGCCCGGGTTTTGACTGGGACAAGTAGGTCCTGTCATATTACCCTGGTGCTGCGCAATCTGCACTGGCTTCCTGTTTGGTGGCGGATCACCTTTAAAATCTGTTTACTGACTTTCAAAGCCCTACATCATCGGGGTTCAGCCTATCTGAAAGACCTTCTGGCTCTTTACTGCCTGGGCCGATCGCTCCGCTTGGCTGATGAGGGGTTGCTAGAGATTCCAAGAGTGAGTCTAAAATCATCTGGTTGTAGAGCTTTTTCCTTTGCTGCTCCCACTGTTTGGAATTCTCTACCCCGCCAGTTATGGGAGTGCACCTCCATGGAGGAATTTAAGAGGGGCCTAAAAACTTATTGTTATCAAATTGCTTTTTTAGAATTTTGACTGTGTTTTAGCAGCTGATTAGACTGTAGTTTTATCTGTGTTTTATATTAAATTATAATGCTTGATTTGTATTGCCTGTTTGTACAGCGCCTTGAAAATTGAAAGACGCGTTAAAAATAAAATGTGTAATTATTATTATTACTATCTTCTTTAAATGTGCCCTGGCAGCACAAGTCACGCTTGGGTTTAAATTCCCAACTGAAGGGCTATTGGAAAGCACATGTTGCACTGGTTATAAAGCTCCCGAGTGGGAGATAATATTTTAGCACATGTCGCACTTTGATTTAAAATACTGGTGTCCTGAATGGTCCCACTGCTGAGCGTGACTGAGTGCTGGACCAGCTGCTGAATGTTGCCGCTCTTTTTTCCAAAGTGCGGCTCCGGTGACTGAAATTACTCCTGGTCGCAGGATGCGACAAAGGAGCATGCATTAAAGCAAAGCAGGATGCTGAGGCTGAGTTTGCTGCACCAAGCGGCTGAAAATTCGCTCCTTGTTGGAAGCTCAAAATAAAAGGGTTGCTCATAGCAGACTGCCGCACAGTGCGGCAAGATTAAAAAGAAACTGCCGACTGGTGGGACACTATGGGTATAAGGACAGGAAATCCCATAGTGTCCCATAATGAAATTAAATAAATAAAGGAGTCTCAGCAGCCCCAGAGATGTTGTAACTGGGGCTGTATAGTATAAATAAAATTAAGTGTAACTGGGCAAAGAGAGCTAAATAAGATCCCAAATGAAATCTTACCCGACGGACTGACATTTCGGCCATCGAGGCAATTATTATGAAAGGTTGAATATGGCAAGGGCTCATATAAGGGATTGAGTATAGAGCCCCTGCATGTTAATACATGGTGCAACATTAAAGTACTGCAGAGATAAATCCCAAGGAGATTTTTTCTGGTTTTAGAAATAAATATAATGACTGCTCAGTAAATTAGCTTTCAGGTCTTCTAAGCTGGCAGGAGAAGGAAGATAGGGAGCATGCCCCTAATCTTCCTTTCCCCTAGCCAACTCAGAGACACCTGTAGAAATACAAGGCTAATAAAGGTGTAATTACCTGTGGGGAGCCTGTTAGCAGGGGTGTTCCTATAGGGCTGGCTGGCCTGAAACTACCTCTATTTATATGTTCAGAGCCAGTGATGTCACAGTCAATGGAAAGTCCCCAGAATTGTGATGTCAGCCCAGGGAGCTATTAAAAGGGCTCACCACCAGGGGACCTTAGATCAGTCAAGTCAGCTGGAGTACTGACAGTGAAGGAGGAGGACCTGTGCTGTGTGCTGAGCAATTCGCACAGATATTCAGTGAAGAGAGTGTAAGAAAGTTATTACACTCAGGTATTGGCTGAAGTTAAGCCACAGGCTGTACGAGGGAAGTAGAGTCCTGGAAATTTCTTTTGTTGCTGTGTGTTGGTCTCATTTTTATTCATTATTATTTCTGTATATACTATAGATTTTCATTGAAATACAATTATAGGTGCATTCCTGCATCTTTTATGCACCTGATCTCTGACTAGCTGTGTCTGTTTATATCCCACCACACTCACACATAGGTTTAATGGGTAACCACATGTTGGTATCAGTTTTGTTCTTTATGAACTGGCTGTGAACCAGTTCATCCTGAAGATTTCTTCCCCTTCTAAAAGTCTCTTGTGGTTTTTCTCCTACATGATGTGCTAGCGTATTGTCACTTCACAGTATTGGCCAGTATTTACTGACTGCATTTCCCAATCTTCCTGATAAATAACTAAATTCTGTACTGTATGTAATCTTGTCACCTGAGGTTGGCATTTGTTTTGGTTTTAACAGGGTTTCCCTTGTAAGGGTGCTTGCACAAGACAGTGCTTGTTCTAACAATTCAAGACTGCAACCTTTAGCCAAAAACATTTCTTTTAACTCTGAAGCTTGTTGTAGGAACATTTTATGTTCACTGCCATTACATCTTAGTCTAATAATTGTGAATAGGGCATCGAATCTTTGAGTCTTTTAGAATGTTCACTTGTTGTCAATAATAGGCTGTTGGTGGCAGTGGGTTTCCTGTAGCCCATAGAGATTATTTCATTATTGGGGCCTGCAGTAAGAATAATATTCAAGAATTTGATTTCTGTTGGCTCACTTTTAGAGCTAAAATGTAAATTAAATGTATTTTGATGTAGCCAATGAACAAATTGCGCTGCTTCACCTGTGTAGCCAGACCATACACATATAACATCATCTTTAAAGTGGGACCAGTGCTTTATATGATCAAAGAAGGGTTGCACTCTGGGATGAACACTATTTGCTCCTCCCAGTAGTCGAGGAGGAAATTGGCATATGAAGGAGCCATTGCCGCCCCCATTGCCATGCCACATTTTTGTAAATAAAAATCCCCATTAAATTCAAAGTAGTTGTACTCCAACACAAACTGCAACTCCTTCTCAATTAATTGTACAGGCATCTTGTTTTTAAGGGATCTCTTGACGTAAAATATTGAAATGCATTAATAACATCCTCATGATGGACAGAGGTGTAAAGTGACTTGATGGCTATGGTTAGACACAGCCATCCTTCCTCCCATCTGAAATCCTTGAATTTTTCAAGAATATGCATCATATCTGTTGTGTATGATTTGGTACATATTACCTTTCTCTTTGAATAGAAATCAAGATATTAGCATACATTGTCTGTGAGAGAATCTATTCCTGCCACTATGGGTCTCCCTGGAGGGTCTGTAATGCTTTTATGAATTTTTGGTAAAATATGTATCATTGGAGTTATGTGGAATTGTGGGAAAAGGAATTTTAATTCATTCTCAGTGATTTCATTTCTATGTCTGGCACTTTCCAGAATTGTTAACATCTCACTCTTGTACTTTGATACTGGGTCACTTAATAGTCTAGTGTAATTGTTAGCATCGCTGAGTAAATCCATCACTTTAATGCAATAAAAATCCTTATCCATAATGACTAAATTGCTGCCTTTGTCGGCTGGTTTTATGACAATGTTTCCATTACTTTTTAATTATTGATATCTGCCTGTTCTTCCTGTGTAAGGTTATTCTGAAATCATAAAGACCTGTTATTCAAAATATCATTCACTTCCTTCATGACCAGGTGTCTATATACTCTGATTGTTTTGATAAATCCTGTAGGGCAAAAGCATGACTTAAGTCTGAACAACCTCTTTTTCAAACTCATTAAATTCTCTGTGTTAATAGCATACAGCTGAATGTTAAAATACCTGTCACATCTCTCCCTTTCAGCTTCATTTTCTAGTAAAGGTTCTTCCAAAATATGCAGGTTTTGTAAGTCCAAACTATCGTTATTTGTAGCTGTAAAAGAAGGAAGTTCTCATTCTGAGTTCCCATAATCAAATAATGATTCTACCCCACCGACTTCAGTTAAATCCAAGTATCCCATAGTTGATGCAGTTTGATGCTGATTCTGTGAGAAAAAGATTTTCAGTTCAGTTTTCCTGAAGAATTTCTCTAAATCGACAATAATGTCAAATATTTTTGGTTTAGGTGAGGCAATGAAGGATAAGCCTTTTGACAGAATTTTCAACTGAATTTCTGACAATACCTCTTTGGAAATATTTATTACTTGTAATTTTGAGTTTTGGGTGTGGTGCCTGTGTCCTTTACCGCCCCTCTTCCCCCGCCTCACTTTTTTCCCGCATTCTCTTCTAACCATTCATCCCCTTTCTGGAGCCTTACAATCCTATCTTTCTTGTCCCTTTTTCACCTATGTAGTGAAGGAAGGCCTTCTCCCCCTTTTTGATGCCCTCAGCTATCTGCAGTTCCTTTGGTACCTTAGCCTGCTGCACTACCTTACTTGCCACATTGGCCATCCTTGGGTAATTTACCCTTTCCACCTCCCTCTCAGACATTCTGTATCTCTTATAGGCTGACCTCTTTTCCCTCACTGCTTGGGCTACCTCAGAGCTGAACCAGCTGTTTGTTTTGGTCCTTGAGTTCTTCCCCTTGAGCCTAACACACTCCTCTGTGGCAGTCAGTATTCCTTCTTTGATGATGGCCCATTTTTGGTTTAACCCCATATCCACTTTGATGCCAACCAGGTGCCATTTTAGCACCTCACCCATCTTCCTGAAGTCTTCCTTCCTGAAGTCTGGGAGTTTGGTCTTAGTGGGAATGCTTTTCCTGCCCATAGCCAACCTGAACCACACCGTGCAATGGTGACTACCTCCTAGGGAAGCTTTTGGCAGAGAACAGCAAGAGGAAGGAGGTGCTGTTAGAACTTTACTACTCTACTGGGACTTAAGAACTAGACTCTACTTCTGGGACCTTCAATTTAGGATGAAAACAAGCAAACAAAAAAAATATGAATTAGTGTGTTTGAGTTGGGTGAAGGGAACTGTTGTCTATGCAGTTAGCTAGGTGAAGAGGGGAACTGTGAATTAGGGGTAATGGCTTAGGCAGCAGGAAGCCAGGTGTTTGGATTTAAAACTGCCCTAGATAGCTTTTGGTAGAGAACAGCAAGAGGAAGGAGGTGCTGTTAGAACTTTACTACTCTACTGGGACTATACAGCCCTCCCTCCCACCCCACCACCACCCTTAGCTAGTTTCACTTTTATGGCCACAGGATTTGACTGACAACAGGAACTTTCTGTTTGGCAGCAGGAAGGGAGTGATAACAGAGGCACAAAAGACTCGCCATCCTAGAAGGAAAAGTGTAGCTCTCCACCCTTCCCAGCTGTGGGAGGTCTGACTCTGAGCAAGTACGAAAGAGAATACTAAGGAAAACAGGAACTTCCTGTCCCAGAACAGGAAGAGCAGGAACTTTAAGGGCACGAAGTCAGTAGGAAAGTAGGGAGAAAAACAAATAAAAATAAACAGAGAAAGAAAAGAGTAAGCATACAAAACAACAGTTGAGGGGCCACAAATAAGACATGATGGGAGTGGTGCAGTGCAGTGGCTGTGGAGCGGCAGTCTTCCAGGAGACATTCTGGAGGATGCAGTGTTGTCCCATCTTCAGGCACCTCTCTGGGCTGAAGGAGGAGGCTGCTTGTCTCCAGGCTGAGTTGGTCAGGATTTGGGGGACCTCCTCTCCCACCCAGGGACCACCAGGGCCACTGCTGCTGCCTCAGAGGTTGCCAAGAAAGAGGAGCAGTTGGACCACAGTAGGCTCAGGGGGGTGAGGGTGGTGGAACTGAGGTGCATCCCTCCAGTTGTGCCTCTCCCAATTCATACACTGTTCTGGCAGAGTGTGGTTCCTCTATGGAGGTACCCACAGTGGAGACCAAGGAGGATGCTGGGAACCTTCACAAAGGAGACCCACAAGAGGGTGGCATGGGACCCCAGAGGGGAAGGAAACAACTCCTGGTGGGGGACTCCATTGTTAGGAGGGTAGATCTGGGGGAGAGGGGAGAAGGAGGTAAGGTGCTTGCCTGGCACCATGGCTTGAAGGGACAGGGAGCAAATCCTCAGGATCATGGGAGCTGTTGAATATGTCAGATGTTAACTGGAGAACCTTCACTGCAGCCACATCCAAGTCCAGGGTCATTCTCGATGCCCTACAGGGGGCATGCCTCAGACAGCTAGTTTTGGAACCCACTCGAGAGGGGTCAATCTTAGACCTGGTATTCTCAAATGGGGACAGAGAGAGGACCTCAGATCTAGAAGTGGGTAGACATCTGGGAATAAGTGACCACCAAACAGTGTGGTTCATGATAAACACAGCTGCAGAGTCAAGCCATACAAAAGTGAGGGTACTGGACTTTAGGAAGGCTGACTTTGTCAAAATAGGAGAGTGCCTCAGAAAAGCACTAGCAAACAGACAAGAAGGAGGGGTGGAGGAACTATGGGGAAACATCAAAACTGCCATCACAGAGGCAACAAGCCTTTGTGTGAAGCAACTAAACAAATCAAAATGAAAGAAAAAAACACTATGATTCTCAAAAGAGGTGCCGGGGAAGGTGGGAGAAAAAGGGAGCATTCAGGAAGTATAAGGAAACAAAGAGGGAGTAGGACAGAAAACTATACCAGTTAAAGCAGAAGGAAGTGCGGAAGGCGGTCAGAATAGCAAAGGCCCAAACTGAGGAAAAGATAGTCAACTTGGTTAAGAAGGCAGAGAAAACCTTTTATAGGTACATTAGGGAGTGAAGAAAGACCAAGGGAGGGATAGTGAGTCTTAATAAAGGGGAGGGAGTGTGGGTGGGCAGAGAGGGACAGTGAAAAAGCTGGGATACTGAACGAATACTTCTGCTCCGTATTCACAAAAGAAGAGATGGGGGAGGTAGCTAATCCAATCAATAGAAGCACTCTGGATGGGGGGGGGTCAATATCAGTCCTTTCACAGAAGAAAGGGTTCTGAAAGAACTCCTTAAACTGAAGGTGGACAAAGCAATGGGGCATGATGGGATTCAGCCCAGAATTCTAAAAGAACTTAGGGGAGAACTAGTGACATCACTGACTACCGACTACCTTTTTTAACAAATCATGGGAGGATGGTGTGGTACCTAAGGACTGGAGGAGGGCGGATGTGATTCCCCGTCACAAAAGTGGGAGTAAAGCAGAGGCAGGAAACTACAGACCTGTTAGCTTGACCTCAGTGGTAGGGAAAATGATGGAATCACTTCTGAAAAAAAGAATTGTTGAGTAACTAGAGGCCAGTGAGGCACAGGACCCAATGCAGCATGGATTCACAGCAGGAAGGTTATGTCAGATGAATCTAATAGATTTCTGTGACTGGGGGCCCAAAGTAGTAGACCAGGGAGGGGCTGTGGACATGGCCTACCTAGACTTTAGCAAGGCATTTGACACAGTCCCACACAAAAGATTAATAAACAAATTAGCCAGACTTGGAGTGGGTCCCAGGGTGGCAGCCTGGGAAAAATTGGCTGAACAACCGGACACAGAGGGGAATAGTAAACGGAGTCCACTCCGAAGAAAGGGGGGTCACTAGTGGGGTACCGCAGGGTTCAGTACTGGGTCTGGTTCTTTTTAATGTCTTTATAATCGACATAGCAGAGGAACCGGAAGGAAAAATATGCCTCTTTGCAGACAACACAAAGATCTGCAACAGGGTTGATACACGGGGGGGGGGTGGAAAGGATGAGAAGGGACTTGGCAAGGTTGGAAGAATGGTCAAAAGTATGGCAGTTTGATTCAATGCAAAGAATTGAAAAGTAATGCACCTGGGAAACAAAAACCCAGGGGAAGAGTACACAATGTGGGGGAGGTATTAACAACAACAAAAATGGTAAGGGACCTGGGAGTAGTTATATCAAATGACCTAAAGGTAAGCAAGCAATGTGAAAAGGCAATAAGGATGGCTGACGGGTTACTGGGTTGTATAGGGAGAGGCATCACCAGTAGAAAATAGGAAGTTGTTATCCTTCTGTACAGACAGTTGGTGAGACCCCATCTGGCGTACTGCGTTCAGTTCTGGAGACCCCATCTCCACAAGGGCATAGACAGGATGGAGGCAGTCCAGAGGAGGGCAACTAAAATGGTGCAGGGTCTGCAACACAAGCCATACAAAGAGAGGCTAAAGCAGCTTAATATGTATACTCTTGAGGAAAGGAGGGAGAGGGGGACATGATAGAAACTTTCAAGTACCTCAAGGGAATCAACAAAGTCCAAGAGGGTAGCATCTTTCAGAAAAAGAGATATGCAAGAAGAAGGGGACACAATTTAAAGATGGGGTCGGGTGGCTCAGGGGCAATTTCACAGAGAGGGTGGTGGACACATGGAACGGCCTTCCTGAGGAGGTTGTGGGGTCAAAAACAGTGGGGGAATTCAAGAATGCATGGGACCGACATAAGGCAATTCTGGTGGGGGGGTAGGAAGAAGTAGGCTGTTGGTTAACTAGGATCTGCAGCTTATCCAATAGGTAGGGAAATGGGCAGACTAGCTAGGCCAAGTGGTCCTTATCTGCCATCAAAGTCTATGTTTCTATGGGCTCCTTGACTATTATGTCTCGTACGTGCTCCCCATTTGTGAACACTAGATCTAGGATTACCCCTTCCCTGGTGGGCTCCGTGACACACTGAATCAGGAAGCCACCCTGCAGCGCTTTTAGATTCACTTGACTCCTGGCACAGGATGTAGTTGGTATGCTCCAGTCCACCTTGGGCAGGTTAAAGTTCCCCCACCACTACCACCTCACCCTTCCCTACAGTTTTCAACAATTGCAAGTTCAGTTCCCTGTCACTTTCCTCTTCCTGGTTAGGTGGTCTATAGACCACCCCCAACCTCACCTTTCTCTCTCTACTGGCCTTTAACTGAACCCACAGTGTTTCCACCCTCTCCCCTTCCATCTCCTCCCTCATGCATGTTATACTCTCCCTGATATAAACTGCCACCCCTACCCCTTTGCTTATCGCCCTGTCTCTCCTGTAAAGTTGGTATGCAGTGATCGAGCGATCCCAGTCATGGTGTGGTGTAGCCCAAGTCTCGGTTATTGCTGCTATGCCCGTTTTCCCCTCAGCTAATAGCATCTGCAGATCTTCCATCTTGTTTCCGAGACTTTGAGCATTCAGCGACACCACCCTCCACCTCGACTTTGTGCTTCCTGCCCTTCATTCTATTCCTTTCCTTAAATTTCTCCTCCTTGAAGAGATTCACACATAATGTTGTTGTTTTCTTACATCTGACATCAGCTATTATACCTATTAAATGGCCGCTATCACATGTGACACCTGCCTGTTAAGTGTAAGGATACATTAAACTAAACACTGAATAAATCCATTAACAAAGACATTCAGCTGCTGCGTAGCAATCAGCACACTGGCCCCTATGCACAAAAGGGCTATGTGCCTACACGCCATGGATCTGCGGCATGTAGGCATTCCTCTAAGGCACTGTTGCTATTAGGGCTCCCTTGGATCCCTAGTGGCATGCACAGAAGGAACATATGTCCCTTCCACACTGGATCACTGGGCAGTTGCGCAGCTGTGCACATGACCGGTCCAGGGGTATGTCTGGGGGCATGCCCACATTCCACGCTATTCACAATGATATGCAGTGCTGGGCAAGGGGACACAGGATATGGCAGCAGGGAGCCTGCTATATTCTCTACATGCCCTCCATCGAAGTCCTCCACCAACCGTGGCAGGAAGTGAAATGTCAGTGTCACTGCTCCTGCCTTCCCATAAACAAGGGAGGGCTGATGGGGGCCTGTTGAGCAGTCACCCATTTCTTTTCAGATTATGGGACTCCCTCCATCCCACAATCCCCTGCTCTCCCTGGATCCACTCAGGGACAGTCAAAACAGATGAACAGGTACAAAAATAGGTGTGTCCCAACCCTGTAGAACAACTCCATTGTTTTAACAAAATATTTGTTATTTTTGGACCTAGTTTGTTGTATGCCAATACAAACATTAGCAGTGAGTCATTACTTTTATTTCTGTTTTTGGGAACCATAAATGTGTCTCTGTCAAGGGAAGCTGCTCTATTCCGGGCTTCATTCAAATTACTTTAACTGTAGCCTAGTGACAGCCTGTTTTTAACCCCTCTGGCTGCTCTTTAAAAATTTTAATCTTGAACAGTTTAGTTTAAAATAAATAAATTGCCCAGAGGAGATACTGGAAATCAGACAAGTTGGATGGCAACTGCCTGCAGAATGGCATTGTCAGGAGTTAGTTTCCTGTATCCCATTGCTCTAATAAAGCCATCTTCTTTAATGAAAAGGTCCAGTTCAAGAGATGTGATCATCTCATTCTGAAACGTTTTTATTTATTTGTTTATTTAGTCATTTGGAAAGCAGTTTTGAGCACATGTTCATTTTCAAAGGTTCCACATCAAGGATAATAAAAGAGATTAACACAGGCTTAAACTATAGACAATACCAAACCAGCAGCTCCAGTGGAGCATAGTTAGCATACACAATATGCATATGTAAGTACAATTATAGACAAGTAACAGTGGTTCCATGGAGCCTAGCCAACAACAGAGAATGGAAGCCCTCGGTACTGGCCTGGCACAGTGTGAGTTTCATAACAATGAATGAGAACAGTGTGTTAATTGACAGAACTGTTACAGCAGGAGCATTTGGAACTAGCAGTGAGTTCCTTTCTCAGTGCCTTCTTGAAATGGACAATTTTGAGGAAGCCTACCAGGATTTCAGGTAAATTGTTCAGCCACTGAGATGCCCTTCCTGCAAAGGAACACTTACCCAGACTTGTTTTATGGAAGGGTACTTCTAGGGCATTCCTAGCCATACACTTGGTGGTATATTGGTTGTTAACAAGGCAGAACAGGTTACAAATAGCCCAAGGGGTAAGGCTTATAGTGCTGTTTCTGTGAGCAGGCAGGTCTGGTACCTTATTCTGTCCTGTAGGGGAAGCCAGTTGGTTAGGGTGTAAAGGGAACAGTTATGTTTTTATTTTATTTTATTTTATTTAAACAGCAGTTTGGAAAACCTTTGAGCCAAAGGCTCATTTACAAAGGTACCTTGTCACAGTAAGACAAACGAAAATACACAGTATAACAGTACAACACATAAGTATAACAGTAAATTAAGACATAGATACAAACAAGCTGGTACAGGTAGGATGGCTGCAAACAATACCAGAGTTATGTTGTCCTTAGCAGCTTAGTAATAAGCTTTGTCATAAGTATTGAGTACGGCTTTGACTAGTGGCAATTACAGCATCGGGTGTTAATAAGGTGGTTACGATAAAGTTTTGAAGCACGATATAGTTGGAGCTTCGGAGATGGAGGGGGGCAGTGTGTTGAACCAGGAGGGGGCCCTAAAGCTGAAGGCTCTTTGGCCGTGAGAGGTCCTAGCTCTAGGGATAACAAGAGAGGTTTTCCCAGAGGTCCGAGTATGAACTAGTGGGACAGAGCGGCGTATGGTGGTGGTCAATCCTGGTGGGGATAGCCCAAGGAGGGTCTTTTTTGTAAGGGTACAGGTCAGATATTTGAGGCGCTTGTCAAGATCAAGTACCAGCGCTTTAGCGTACAGTAGACAGGTGTGTGTCAGCCTAGGTGCTCCAGTAATTAACCTGCAGGCCTTATTCAGGGTAGTGCGAATTTTATGGAGTGCAGTCTGATCAGCAGCACCATACACCGGCAGTCCATAGTCCACTAGGGACAGGATAGAGGAGGTGATTGCGAGTTGAAGAGCCTCGGGGAGGAGCAGTATTTATACCGATGTAAGATGCCCAATCGGATATTAGTGACAGTGGCTAGGCAGCGATGTGTCCATGGAAGGAGAGGGAGGGGTCAAAATGGATCCCTAGGTATTTATAGGAGCAAACTTGTTCGAGTGGGAAAGAGGACCCAGAGTGAATGAGGAGTTTGAAGTTGCAGGACTTGTTTTGGGGATGAGTGAAGAACATGGTTTTTGTTTTTTTAAGATTTATCACCAATCTATGTTCCTTGAACCAGCCCTCGGCTTCAGTGAAGGACTTCTGCAGCGAGTCCTGGAGGGCAATAGGGTTACGACTTGAGGCAAAGATGACTGCATCAGCGATACAGAATGTTCCCCGAGCAAGAGCGTGGAAGGGTGTTAAGGTAAAGGGAGAATAGTAAGGGGCCCAGAATGGAGCCCTGGGGAACCCCAGAAAAGATGGGAAAGATGTCTGAGTAGGTCCCATTAATTTTTACACGCTGTGAGCGGTCAGACAGATAACTAGTGCACCAGGAGATAGGCCCAGCAGCAAACCCAGAGAGACTAAGGGCATCAAGAAGGAGGGGGTGGGACACAGTGTCAAAAGCTTTTGAGAGGTCAATGAAGACAGCACCAGCCAGAGAACCAGTGTCTAAGGAGGAGTGGAGAAAGTTGGAGAACTCTAGGAGGGCTGTGTTGGTACTGTGGCCCGCTCGGAAGCCATGCTGCTCAGGACAAAGGACATTGTAGGTGGAGAGGTAGTCAGAGATTTGAGAGGCCACCACTTTTTCCAAGGCCTTGGAGAGAGGAGAGAGAATGGAGATCGGTCGATAGTTTCCAGCCACAGTCCAATCACCACCTTTAAAGATAGGGGTGACAGTGGTGACTTTTCAGGCAGTTGGAACCTTCCCCAGGCAAAGAGAGTGGTTGATGAGGCATGTGATCGGGGTAAGGACTGTGTCTAAGACCAGCCATAGGATACACGGATCAAGGGTGCCACTGCCTGTACTATTACTCTTGAGGGCAGTGACAAGGTGTGGCCTAAGTTCTTGGGCAGAAACACAGCGGAGGAGAAAATAAGGGCGAGAAAGATTTACGGCAGGTGCTGGGGGAGGAGGGTCAAAAAAATTTGTAGGGAGGATGGGGCTAAGGTCAGGGAATGAGGTGTTGAGGTGGTTGGCTATGAGGGCTGGGTCTGAGGAGATCACACCATTAATGTTGATCTGGTGGGTGGGGGAGGTGCACTCCCATTTAACTGTTTAATGTTATCCCAGAAGGTTCTGGGGTTCCCCCATGAGGCAGTGAGTGAGGACTGATAGTGCTCAGACTTGGCCTTTCTGATGGCCCGAGTGCACTTGTTTCGGGCGGCAGCATATAACCGCCTGTCATTGGGGCAGCCAGTCTCAATGGCACGGTGCCATAGGTTGTCCCTATGTTTGAGCTGGTGGATCAAAGCTGGGGTTACCCAGGGGGCATTCTTCCTTTTAGAACGGCGGGTCAACATTGGGGCAAAGATATCACAGGCATTATTAAAAGTTTGGGTAAAGAAGGAGAGAGCTGTGTCGATGTCAGGAGTTGCCTGTATAGGAGACCAGTCAATTTGGGACAGAAGTTCCTTAAATTTTATATGTGCAAGCTTGTCTGCCCCTAGAGCAAAGTGACAGGCCTTATTGAACACCAACCTAACTCTGTTGAGTACAGAGTCACTTGCCACTGCATAAACAGGGAGGCCATATTCTAGAATGAGTAGGACCAAGCTAGACAATACAAGATGCCTAGCTTCAGTGGTGAGTTTCAGGTGCCACAGACATTACAGCGTGCGGCAAAATAAGGTCAGCAGAAAACGCCAACCGCAAAACAAAAGCGTACACCAGTGGGACACATAACTAAATCTTTGTTTTTGAGGGGGCTCTGACCCCCACACCCCCCAACATGGGGGATTCATCCCCCAACTTAATTAACTAACTCTGATGAGGGTGTGGACAGAGGGGAAAAGAGGAAACTTGGAGACGGGGAACTTAGTTTATTTTTAGAAAAACAAAACATGTTGGGAGATGGGGAATCAAATCTTGATCCCCAGGCCTCCACTGCTCCAGGTGCTTGTGTCTTAGCCACTCCACCACAGGAGCAGCTTGACCAGGCACAGCACCTGTGGTATCTTCAGCCCTTCCTCCAGTTCCTAGTCAACAATAGGGGCAGCGGTCGTGTACTACCTCTATTATATCCTTGTCGCTGTATTTCATTATGCACATTACACCATATGGTAATTCTTGCGCGGTTTTGACCACAACATATTGACCTGGTACCATTTCAGCTAGTTCCTAGTTTCTCATGGGGTACACGCTTCATGTTTTCCCCCCCAAGGATCTTTATAGTCTGTACTAATCACCTAAGCCTCTAAGGTGTACAAATGATTTCAAATGCACTTTGCTGATTGTCTGTATTTATGTACATATACACTTCTTATATTTTCTTCATTTGTAATTTTTGTATTTATTGTATGTGTGAACAGTACATCTTTTTTGTGTAACTTGCATGTATGTAAATATACATCCTGTCTGTAACCATTTGAATATCAGGACAACTTTGTAAAACAGGGCTTTCCAGTCCTAAAAGTTAAATCCTGTTGAAAAATAAAGGTTTTTAACTATCTCTGTCTCACTATCTATCTATCTATCTATCTATCTATCTATCTATCTATCTATCTATCTATCTATCTATCTATCTATCTATCTGTCTGTCTGTCTGTCTGTCTGTCTGTCTGTATGTTTGTCTGTATGTCTGTCTGTCTGCCTGCCTATCTATCATCATAAGTACTGGGAAAAAAATTTGACTTTGAGCTAGATGCTGACTCTTTTCGCTATCTGACCCATCGGAACACTAAAGTTAGTAATGTCCATAGAATCACACAAGTTTGCAACAATGGCATTATTAGAGTCTGTTGGAGTTTCTGATGTTTCATGTAGCTTGGACACTGACTGAAATGCATCTAGATTGTTTTGTACCAGTTCATACTCATTCAGCAGTTCCTGAGATTCTGTAATACTGTCCTCAAAAGCGCCCCCCCTTAGTAACCATGAGTTCCAAGGTTCCCACTTCCTGTTCAGCATGTAGATCAGTTGTCTAATTTTGATGGTTTATTTCTTCTGTTAGGAAACTCAGATTCTCTCTACCTGTTTCTTCATTATTTTCCCCTGAAAGTCCCATCTTTTTCTTGCCATAAAAGCTTTTCGAATGTATTTTATGAAAGATTTTAAATAGCTCCTCTTTAATGTGGAAAGCATTGATTTGTGGAAAGAGGAAAAAGCTAAGTAATCTATTTAGAATCTCAATCTGCGTTTCAGTTAAATTGACAGATGACAAGTTAACAACTTTTTTTGATTCTCAGCTTCCCCTGAGCTGATTTGCAGCTGGTTACTTTTGGCCATTTTGCCACCTCTCTTGCCTCTTCTTGGTTATTTTTTTTTCTTCTTCATTTTTATGTTGTCTTGCACATGCACAAGCAATATTTTGTGGCAATAGTAGATGGTAGTAGGAGAAATGCAGAGGTGTGTCAGTTTTGGCAAATGCAGGGCATGCTTTAGAAGGTGCGTCCCTCATTCGCCAATTAGTGAGCATGCTAGCAGTGACACAAGTTTTATGCAGTGCCACCAACTTAAAACAAACTTGCTGCTGCAATCAGAGACAAGCGCGTCATGCAGCGGCACAGATGACACGCCTCCCATACGTGCCTTGCCTAGTGAAACATTTCAATAAACATGGCGGCAGCGGCGTTCGCCTCTCACAATCTCTAGAAAGCCAACTTTGGGGGTGCCCAATCCCCCTGTTGGCATGTTTAATACCCCCAATATTGTGTGACACACTGGGAGCCCACCCCAGTGTGCCTCCATGGTGTTCAGAAGCCAACCGCATCGGCATGTTCCTGCACCCACCCCACCCCCATTTTGTGCCACACTGGGAGCCCACCCCAGTGTGGCCAACATCACCCCCCCAAAGTCATGAGACACACTGGGGCCCACCCCAGTGTGCGCAACATTTGTTTTCTTACACCTGTAAAGAAATAAAACCATCCACAGTGTTCCTTTTTTAAAGTACCTGAAACAAAGAAAACAATCCCTCGCTGTCGGCAGTGGCCCCTCACCCAACCCGCACCCACTCTCTGCACACCCCACCTCCCAACACCCCCCTCACCCTATACTTACCTCTGGAGGTCAGCACCGTGATCTTCGATGGAGCAGGAACATGTCTGCTCTCTTCAAAGCCGACCGAGAACTGAAGAAATGCCGGTAGGCTATATACATCATTGGGGAGGGTTCAACTTAGGTGGATATCTCTGCCATTTTTTTGACTTTTTGCTCCAAATTTTCAGCATGGGGTTCTTGAGACCCCACCTCATGAAATCAGTCACTGTCATTTCATTATTCGGTCACTGCGCAGAATCATCTTTTGGGACTGATTAATGAAATGATAGTACCACTGTTCATGAGATGGGCTCCGAAAAAGCCTATGTTGCACATTTGGTGAAAAAATTCCAAAAATTTACTGTGTTACGAGCATGCATTGCGCAGTTTCCACGTACACTCATAACTTTGAGAATTTTTAATATTTTCACTCCAGATTTTTAACGTTACCATTTTTTCACACCTCCTTATAAACAATATAGCTTTGGTTTTTCACATCCTGCCCGAAATGTGTTTTCACACATCTGGCACATAATGGCGCAGTTGCTGTGGGAAATCAATGTTCGGGACAGATTAAGAAAATCACAGTGACACTGTTCATGAACAGAGGTCCCAAAATTCCTATGTTGAAAATTTGGTGAAAAAATTCCAAAAAATGACTGTTACAAGCGTGGTTTGCGCAGTTTCCATCCATGCTCGTAACTTCGAGAATTTTTAATTTTTCACTCCATATTTTCAACATTGCCATTTTTTCACACCTTCTTATGAACAGTACAGCACTCATCTTCCACATCCTGCCCAAAATATGTTTTCGCACATCTGGTGCACAATGGCGCAGTAGCTGTGGGAAATCAATGTTCGGGACAGAATAAGAAAATCATAGTGAAACGTTCAAGAGCATAGGTCTCAAAACTCCTATGTTGACAATTTGGTGAAAAAATTCCAAAAAATGACTGTGTTACGAGTGTATGTTGAGCAGTTTCCAAGCATGCTCGTAATGTCAAGAATTTTTCATATTTTCACTCCAGATTTTCAACATTACCACTTTTTTACACCTCCTCATGAACAGTATAGCTGTCACTTTTCACATCCTGCCCAAAATGTGTATTCACACCTGTTGCACCAAATGGCGCAGTCACTGTGCAAAATCACCTTCCGGCTAACGAACTGATAGTGCCACTGTTCATGAGGTGGGGTCACAAAAAGCCCATGTTGAAAATTTGGAGTGAAAATATCAACAAAGAGGGTAGTTAGGGTTTCCATCTGTAATGCCCCACCCTGTAGAGACTGACAGGTGTCAGGGGTGTGACTTTGGATTTTCAGCTGTAATGCTTATGCCGTTCCACTCCCACCCCCAGCCTGCAGCCAGTGACAGGCATCGAGGTGTGCCTTGGATTCTTCGGCCCCAAAGTTCACCCCACTCTCCTATACTGCTCCCATCTCAGCATATTTCCTTATGGAATGGGGTGAGCATAATGCCTGATGACCCCTAGGCACATCGCAACACTTGTCTGCGTCTGCAGGGTAGGGTGAGGTGAAATGACAAGAGCGTTATGGCTGATGACCCAAAGGCACACCCCAATGCCTGTCAGTCTCTGCAGGGTGGGGGTGGGGTTGACGTCAATTCAATACTTCACTGCCATTCCTATTATGCATCTCTCTAACTTCTGCACTACCAATGCCAATGCCAGCAAGACAACATTCGGAATTGACAAATGCTTGTTGCTTTTGAGACAATTTTTTGCTTTTGCTCTAAATGTCTTTGTTTGACTGTAAAAAATATTTTCTATACTCTTGGTTATGGCTTCAGAATTGGAGGAAATTGATGAGTTTCTTGATTCACTACTGCTTCCTTCACATGCCACTTTATTCACTCCCTGTCAAATTTTTTTATTAAATCTAGAGCGCCCTCTAGATTATGATCAGTTGTATTGTCTGCCCCAGCTCTGTGACCTTGATTTTCTGTCCCAGTTGAATACCTGTCCCGACTGATAATCTTTTTCATTTCTAGCATGTTTGTTTTCTTTTCTGCCACACACCTATGTTTCTTTTTTTCTATAGAACTTTATTTAGATATTTCTCCCATATAGAAAAGTCCATTCATAATCATCGAACAAGAGCAATTATATAGTGGTGCTGTTAGAACATAATGGGACTGATCATGAATTAAAGTGTGTCTCCATTGAATCTGGGGCAATAATATTCTATAACTAATGACTTGAATATAATAAAGTGTCCACTATGCTTTCTCTACTGTCTTTTTTTTTTTTTGAAACTCAGCTTTATTGAGCAAATGTTTTATTTATTTTTATTTTAGTTTTTTTTGACCTAGAAAGGAGGATTAGACAATTCTGTTTATTTTCAGCCTCGTCCCGGGGAGGGGGATACAGATGGATGCCAACTGTCATTGATCCAGATTAAGCTTTTGGTGGTATTTTTAATGAAATTGTCACCATATCACAGTATACATTACAGTACAGATAAATGTCAATTAAAGTGAAAAAAAAACATCATCTGAAAGTATGGGCCTGCTAGTCTGTACTTGTTTGTGTTTGAACCTCATATTTTAACCTTGTTAACTTGTGACATTTAAATGCATAAGAGAAAAAGCACTCTAGAACACAATACAATCAAATGAGGCATTGACATACCCCAACCAACGGCTGCACGTATCAAAACTCTTCCTCCTCCCCCTCTACCTTTCAAAAAGAAGGTGAAACAACATGAACAAAAAAAAGGAAAGAAGAAAGCCAGTTGTCTCTGTGTATCTTTCTATTGATTTTCACATCCACCCCTCTGATCCAAAATCTTTGGTTCTAGGACTGTGGGCCCAATTCCAAGGAGATTATTTATAGGGGCAAACCAACAGGCTTCAGTGAACTCAATCTATCCAGGTGGGTTTAACTATTTAATATTATGTCATACCAGTATATTTCTCAGGAACCTCCCTCAGGTCTCTTTTAACATCCAGGCCTCCCATCCCTGCCAACGCTGCACATGTTGGTCCTGTTGAAGCCTGAGTTTGACTGTTAGGGCTTCCATGGAGAGCACGTCCTCAACTCTTCCTGTTCATTCTTGTAGAGTGAGTGGCTCTGGTATGAGCCATTTAGCTGTGATACACTTCAACCCCCCACCAGTAACAGCAGCACTACCTTTCATGAGTCTCCCCTTAGGCGTACCGCTGTTGGAATCCCCAAAATCCACTCCCCAAATTAAGGGGTATGAGAATACCTTTAATGTTCTGGATAGCTGTCTAGATTGTTTTCCAAAAAAACAAATAATCGAGGACAGTCCTGAAAGACATGCCAATGATTCTCTACCCCCCCGCCCACTGCCTCCAGCAATCTGCAGAGCTAGTGGGATTATAATGTGTGATAGTGGGAACATGGAAATATCTAATTAGGATTTTCCAGAAAAATTCACACCACACTGGGGCTGAGGTGACTTTCCAACCAAATTTTAACCTGCAGTTCTAGTGTGCCTCATTAATTACTACTCTGCCTCCTGCTCCCAAGCTACCCTATGTATGTATAGGGAGTCCCCCCCACCTTTAGTAAAAACTTGCAAAGGCTAGTAATGTGCCTGGATTTGACCTTCACCATAACTGTTCCATACAGAGAGTCTTCCCACCCTGAATAGGGTCTAGTTAAACCCTCCAGTTGATCTGCGGAGTGGATAAAGTGCCTAACCTGCATAAACCTAAAAAACCTCTGAGTTGCTCCAATTAAACTTTCCTTTCACCCTCTGGAAAGAAATGCATTTGCCATTCTCTATGAATTGAGTAAATCTCGTGATCCCCCGTGCTTTCCATCTAGCATAGCTTTGGTCCAGTGTGTGTGTTGGGGGGGGGGCAGATTCATTTCTGATAAGTGACAAAGGGCCAACACAGCCGAAGGTGGCAGTCAGCATCCACATTTTAGAAAGGATATAGAGGCCATGTTTTACCCATCTATTCCTTATGGACTTGACGTATTCTGGGGCCACCAAAGTAAGAGCTAAAGTAAATAAGGTGTTTCCTCCAGCAGACACATTTTCCAGATCATACCATCTGGACATTACTCTCTGCTTAGATCAGGGTAACACAGGTCCCATCTGTGCAGCCAGATAGTATAAATGAAAATTAGGTAGGGCTAGCCCTTCCCCCCACCTCCCTGGGCAGAAATAAGAAGTGTCTAGCTATCATCTACTGTCTTTTTATGTTGTTTTTGTATCTGTGTACTTGTTATTTAAAAATGTTATATAATACTGGCTGGTGATTGGAGACATTGAGGTCACATGGGTGTTAATGTACACAAATTATAACTGTGCTTTGCTAATGGCAGTTCCCTAAGGAAGAGGAAGAGTGCTTCAAAGCACAGGAGTGTTAGCCTGCTTTCTCACTAAGGTGTCTAAAACAATCTGCAGTATCAAAGGGGCTTGTTTGTGTCTATATTTTGATGTTCCCAAAGTTCAGTATGCCTACTTACAGGACAGCTTTCCCAGTATGACGATGTTAGATCCTCTCTGAACATGCAGTGTAGTGTTCTGCTGTTTCCCACAACCCATGAGGAGATGTGATTCTGAATTCCAACTCCAACCACCTGTTGAGGTACTGTGATTCTGAATCCCATTCTAACTAAAGTCCAACTTCAACAACACACTGAGGTATTATGATTGTGAAACTATTCCTAACCAAAGTCCAACTCCAACAGCACACTGAGGTACTGTTATTCTGAGCCCCTCCTAACTAAATTCAGACTCCAACAACCTGCTGAGATACTGTGACTCTGAATCCCATCTGAACTAAAGTCCAACTCCAAAAGCACACTTAGGTACTATGATTTTCAACCCCATCCTAACTAAAGTCCAACTGTAACAATACATTGAGGAACTGTGATTCTGAACACCATCCTAACTAAAGTCCAGCTCCAAAAGCACACTTAGGTACTATGATTTTCAACCCCATCCTAACTAAAGTCCAACTGTAACAATACATTGAGGAACTGTGATTCTGAACACCATCCTAACTAAAGTCCAGCTCCAAAAGCACACTTAGGTACTATGATTTTCAACCCCATCCTAACTAAAGTCCAACTGTAACAATACATTGAGGAACTGTGATTCTGAACACCATCCTAACTAAAGTCCAGCTCCAAAAATACACTGAGGTATGGTGATTCTGAACCCCATTCTAACTAAAGTCCTTCTTTAACAACACACAGAAGATTTGTGATTCAGAACCTCATCCACACTAAACTCCAGCTCCAACAATCAATCAAGATACTGTGATTCTGAGCCCCATCCTAGCTTATCTCCAACTCCAATGAGCCATTAAGGTGCTATTACTCCAACCCCTATACTATCTAAAGTCCAGCTCAATAACCCACTGATATGCTATGATTCTGAATTTCACCCTAACTAAAGTCCATTGCCAGCAACCCTCTGAAGTCCCATCTTATCTAAAGACCAACTGAAACAACCCATTAAGATGATGTGATGCTGCACACCATCTGAACTAAAGTCCAACTCCTAAAACTCACTGAACGGCTGTGATTCTGAAATTGATCCAAACTAAAGTCCAACTCCAACCCATCAAGATGCTGTAATTCTGAGCCCCATCCTAAATGAAGTACAACTCCAGCAAATCATTAAATGCTGTGATTCTGAGCCTCATCCTTATTAAATTCCAGCTCCAACAGCCCATCAGAATGCTGGATTGTTTTTTTTTTTTTTTTTTTTAACTCAAGTTTATTAAGGGTGTGTAAGTCAGAGTACAACTATGTAAACAGACCTTTACACATATCAATGCATTCCAGATTGTACATGCAAAATACAATGGTTAGAATATCATCACATGTGAATATACACAATAAAGATTATTCCTTTTCCTGTGGGTCCTGTAGCACTGCAACTCACTAGTCCAATACCGAGAAATATTTTTTTTTTAAATGGCATAATAGAAATCCCTGTTTATTAATCTTTGACTACCATTCCTTCTTTCATGATAATGAATGTCTAACATAGACACTTGAACCTTGAAATTGTTTAAATTAAAAAATAACCTACACTGGGTTAACTTCTGCACTGCCTGGGATTTTTATAAGGAGAAGGAAAGATAGTTTTTCTACAAGCTTGAAATGTAAGAGTAGGAAATTGTGTGTAGACTAGTCCAGTTATATATGCTTCCAACAGGGAAAAAGGGAAGAAAGATCTTGCAATAGTAATAATAATACTCAACCCAAAGAACATATTTGATATCAAAAGGTTCATTCCCTGACTCTTGATGCCTCCTAGGCTATCCACTGGTCCCAAATTGTCCTTAAGTTGTCCTCAGGGAGGTTTAATCTGGCTGTTATGGACTCCATGTCCATGATATTGTTTACCCTGTTTACCCATTCAGACCAAGTCGGAGAGTCCGCTTTCAGCCAGTGAGCAGTTATGCATTTTAAGGCTGCAGCTGTGTGTGCCAGGGCTAACTTTCTACTAGATGGGGAGACTTATCAGCTTGGGAAGCCCAGAACCCAGCCAGTGGGATGAGTCAGTACCATGACTGGCAAGATAACCTGCAAGATATCAAGATATGGTCTCTCCTCCTGCCAAATTGGGAGATCTTTGGGCAGCTCAAAATATGTGCCAATGGGACTCCTCCAGGCCACAGAGCCCTCCAACAGGTATCAGTACTGGTCGTTTGAAAATGTTTGGTAATTGACAGGGTCCCGAAGAACTGGACTAAGATGCACCAGTAGAATTCCCTCAAGGATGGGGAGGAGGTTATCCACCAGCCCAGCTTTAATCTGTGATGCCAGTCTTCCCATCTTATTTGTCCAGGGATCGCCTGCTCCCATGCTTTCCTTATATTGTCTAGTGGTTGTGATTCCACTGGCCTTAACCAGACATGAATTTGCAAAATGCAACGCACTCTTGAGCCTGGGGTAATCAACTATTGTATGTAACCCTCCCAGGAACTGAGCCCATGGGTAAGAGAAACTATGTGCTCACCTTCCCTTATGAAATGGCGAACTTGCAGGTATCTGTGAAAGTCCCTGTCTTGAAGGCCAAATTTAAGATTCATCTGTTGGAAGAATGCAGTTGACTCCCTCCAGAAATTGTGAAAAATGAGTTAGTCCTTTGGAATCCCACCCTGCATAACCTGAATCAAGTCTGGGGGGGAGGAAAGAAGAGTGGTGTCGAATGAGAGAAAGAGGCCTTAAATCTGTTACTGAGTCCAACAGATTCTGACTTTTCTTAACATCCTCAGAGTGTGTTGCATCCAGGGGTTTCTAGTCAGGGTGGCGATCAGGTCTCCTGGGTCTGTCAGGGCCAGTGAAAAGAGGGGAGGGCCCAAACAATCAGCCTCCTCCACCTGATACCAACCTAAGATGATACGCTGTTGCATGTGAGCCTGACTTGCCAAATAATAAAGCATATGTCTGGCATCGCCAGACCTCCCTGGTCTCTAGGGAGAGAGAGTATCTTTTGTGAAATCTGAGGTCTACAACCTTCCCAGATAAATTGGGTAATCCCTTGGGTTATCATCTGCCAGTGAGTTGGGGGAACTGGCAAGGGAAGGTTACTGAAAATGAATAGGTACCGTGGTAAAAGATTCATTTTAATGGTATCTATTCTGCCAACTATGGTCAAAGGTAACAGAGACCATCTGGTTAAATCTTGTTTGGCAATTTCCCACATTCTGTTATAATTAGCTTCAAATAATTTTGTTATGTGTACATTTATCTGCACCCTCAGATATCTAATTTGATTATTCTTAGCCCAGCTGAAGGGAAAGAGTGAGGCAAATTCTGGGGGGCAGGTACCAGACAATCTCAAGGCTTCAGATTTATCACAGTTGAGCTTGTATCCATACAGGGGGCCAAAGCACTCCAGCAAGGTTAACAGCCAGGGGACAGAGGTCTCTGGGGAGCCCAGGAAAAACAATGGATTCATTGGCATGTAATGCTACCTTTCCTCCCTCCCTCCCACCCGCCATCACCCCCGAATACACTGATCCTGATGGAATGCCACATCCAGGGTTCCAGACAGAATGCAAATAACAGCAGGGACAGGGGGCAGCCTTGATGGGTACCTCTGTGTAAAGGGAAGAATCTCAAACAAACTCCATTCACCTTTACTTGAGCCTGAGGAAGGGTATACAAACTAGAAAAGACCTTCAGAAATTTAGAGACAAATTGCATTTTCTCCATGGTTGTCTTTAAAAATTGCCAATTGACCCTATCATATGCCTTTTTGGCATCCATGGAGATTGCTACCTGAAATTCTCCCTGACCTAGCTGTGAGGAGATGATGTTTAGAAGTCTCCTGATGTTGTCAGACAAATACCTGCCTGCCACAAAACCTGTCTGGTCAGGGTGTTACCACCCGCTGCAGATGACCCACCAGTATTCCCGTGAAAATCTTCATGTCTATGTTCAGAAGAGATATGGGGTGGTAAAAGGCACAAAGTTTAGGGTTTTTACCCTCCTTTGGCAAAACTACTATTTGAGCCTGTCTTCAAGAGGGAGGCACCTCGCCCCAGGACTGTATAAACTGAAAACTGTCCAGTAAGGGAGGCATCAGCTCCTCACTGAAATGCTTATAGAATTCTGAAGGTAGGCCATCTAGCCCGGGAGATTTTCCAGTTTTCATTTCTTGTATTAGACCTAATGTTTCCCCAGCTGAAATGTCCCCCTCCAGAACAAGCCTATCACCCTCGGTAATGGTAGGAAGATCTATGTGTGTGAAGAACTCAGTCAATTTGTCTTCATAATAATCTGAGGGTGTTTGGGAATAAAGAGTGGAGTAAACATTGGTGAAGGCCTCTGAAATCCCCAGCGGGTCCGTGACCAAAGTACCCCACCCCGGGCGTCAGATCTGTGTGACTGCCCTAGAGGTGATTTGCTTTCTGAGGGTCACAGCCAGAAGACGACTGGCCCTATTACCCCCTCATAATATTTTTGGGCCATACACCACAACAGGCCATCTATCTGGTGAGCTAGCATTGTCTCCACTCTTCTTTTCCTCCCCAACCAAAGTGCCTTATCCTCAGGATGCAGAGTCAACTTGTATCTGAACTCTGCCTCCCGAAGCTCTTCTTCTATTTGTTTTTGGAGCTGAAGGAGTTGTTGCTTTTGTCTGGAGCTGTATAATTACTGCCCCTCTAATAACTGCCTTCAAGGCGTCCCACCATTCAGAGGGAGATGTATCCAAGTGGAAATTAAGGGCAAAATATTCTGTAATGATCTCCTTCATCTAGAATGCTGCGATTCTGAGTTTCTTCTTAGCTAAAGTTCAACTCCAGAAAACCATTCAGATGCTGTGATTCAAACTTTACCTTATCTAGATTCTAACTCCAACATCCCATCAAGATGTTGTGATTCTGAACCCCATCCTAACTAAAGCCAAATTACAACAACTTAATGAAATGCAGTGATTTTGTGCCCCATTCTAACTGAAGCCCAACTTCAGCAAACCACTGAGATGCTGTGATTCTAAACCCTATCCTAACTATAGGCACATTACAACAACTTATTTAGATGCAGTGATTCTATGCCCCATCCTAAATGAAGTCCAACTCAAGCAAAACACTGAGATGCTGTTATTCTGAACTCCATCCTAACTGAAGTCAAATTCCAACAGGCCACTGAGGTGTTGTGATTCTGAACCCCATCCTAACTAAATTTCAACTCCAACAACCCACATAGGTACATTGATTCTCATGTTAACTAAAGTCCAACTCTAATAATCCAGCATGATGTTGTGATTTTGATCTCCAGCTTAAGTAAAGTCCAACTCCAATAACCTGTGGAGAGATGCTGTGATACTATACCCCATCCTAATTAAAGTCAAATTCTAACACTCCATTGAGGTATTGTGATTCTCAGCCCCTTCCTAACTAAAATCTAACTACAACAATGTGCTAAAGATCTGTGACTCTGAGCCCCAACTTAACTGGCTGTCATTCTGAACTTCATCATAACCAAAGTCCAATGGTGACAACCTGCTGAGGGACTGGAATTATGAATCCCATCTTTACAAAAGTCCAGCTCCAACAACCTGCCGATGGGCTATGGTTGTGAGCCCATCCTAACTAAAGCCAACTCCAATAACCTTCTGAGGATCTGTGATACTGAGCCCCATCTTTACTAAAGTCCAACTCCAACATCCTGTTGAGGAGCAGTAGTTCTGAGCTCCATCCTAACTAAAGTCTAACTACAACAACACATCAAGGATCTGTAGGTCTGAACCCCATTGTAACTTGCTGTGATTCTGAACCCCATCTTAACCAAAGTCCAACTCCAATAACCTTCTGAGGTGCTGTGGTTCTGAACCCCATCTTTACTAATGCCAACTCTAATGATCTGTTGAAGAGCTGTGATTCTGAGCCCCATCCTAACTAAAGTCCAACTCTAACAATGAATTTGAGGGGCATGGATTCTGAACCCCATCATTATCAAAGTCTAACTCCAACAACCTTCTGAGGTGCTGTGTTTCTGAACCCCATCTTTACTAATGCCAATTCTTAACAATCTGTTTAGGAGCTGTGATTCTGAACCCATCCTAACTAAAGTCCAGCTCTAACAATCAGTTGAGGGACTTGGATTCTGAATCCCATCATTACTAAAGTCCAACTTCAACAACCTGCTGAGGATATGTGGTTCTGAGCTCCATCCTAACTAAAGTTCTACTCCTACAACCAACTGAGGGCTTGGGATTCTGAACCCCTTCTTTGCTAAGGTCCATCTCCATCAACCTACTGAGGAGCTGTGATTCTGACCCCATCCTAACTAAAATCCAGCTCTAACAACCAGTTGAGGGGCTTGAAGTCTGAACTCCATCATTACTAAAGTCCAGTTCCAACAACCTGCTGAGGAGCTGTGATTCTGACCCCATCCTAACTAAAATCCAGCTCTAACAACCAGTTGAGGGGTGGATTCTGAACCCCATCATTACTAAAGTCCAACTCCAACAGCCTGCTGAGGAGATGTGGTTCCGAGCCCCATCCTAACTAAAGTTCTACTCCTACAGCCAACTGAGTGACTGGGATTCTGAACGCCATCTTTGCTAAAGTCCAGCTCCATCAACCTGCTGAGGAACTGTGGTTGTGAGCCACATCCTAACTAAGTCCAGCTCTGACAAAAAACTGAGGGGCTAGGATTCTGATCCCTAACTTAACTTATTTGCAACTCCAGCAACTCATTGAGGCAATGTGATTCTGAACCCCACCTTTACTAAAGTTCGACTCCAACAACCTGCTGATGTACTATTGATTCTGAACTCCATCCTACCTAAAGCCCAACTCCAGCAACCTGCTGAGGTGTTGTAATTCTGAATCCCATCCAAACATTTTACAGCTCAGCGAGCAGCCCAGCCAGCCAGAAGTACAATTAGAAATCAACTCTGTAAAATATAACTTTGTGGTTTGCACTGCAGGCCTCCCGTTCCTGCTAGCACTTATGCCATTGGTAGAGTTCCAGATATTCTTTGTTCAGTTTATGTAACGTGTTACATGTCATTGTATTTAGCATAGTTTGATTAAATCTGCAGTGCTTTCCTAGGAGCTGTCTGAATTTATTATTTGTTTCTGAGCTTCAGGCTGTGGACAGTTCCCATAACAGGAAGCAGTTATCTTGTATTGTAATGTGAAACACTTCCACTCTGTTACAATAGATTAAAAAAGGACAGGAACTAAGAAGCAATAGAAGGGTATTTTCATGTGTGTTTTACTTTGCCGTTTGATTCAATTTTGTTTTCCTGCTGTTTTGCCCTTTCCCAAATTATGATTGTCTTCCAATACAGGAAGACACAGTAACAAGTCCTTCCTCAGTGTGCTTTGTAACTTTCTCAAATAAAGGCCCATAATTTTGTTTGAGAATAAAAAAAATGAACTTAGCTTTAACCCCTGAAGAGCTGGGTTTTAATCCTTGTCCTAGTCCCAATTTAAAAGACGTGCCCGTCTAGGTCAGCTCCATAAGATCAATATAAAATTAGCCATAAATGCACAGTTCTGAAAGTGCAATCTTTGCCTAGGTCTGGCACAGAATAAACAAAATTATACCCTTACCTTAAAGGTGGGTGGTGCCTCCAGGGTTAGTATCGAAGTGATTGCATGAGCAGTGTACAGAGGCTTACAACATGCTCCAGACCGTGACTAATATGATGGCTTCTGCTGTTAGTGGGATGAGTCCCTAACTTTCACAGATGCTATTCACAGATGCTATCACACATACAGTAATAACAAAGTAAATTAGAGATGGAAAGAACTTGGGTATCATTTTGTCTCCCATTCCCAACTCATGGCAGTGACTATTCCCAGAGTCTGATTAGCATACTTAGATTATGTGTTTGGCAAAAATCAACACGAATAAACAAATTTTAAACTAGTGTACCTCGTTGTTTTATTATACTACACTAAGGTCAGCTGTCCTATGTTTCAAGTAACATGCCCTCCACCCTTCAACTTTCATACTGAACCAGTGTACATAGGAACTGGATCATTGCAAGTGTTGTGTTGATTTAAAGGGACTAAAACAATGAGAATGAAAGGATTTGCTTCATTGCCAGAAGTGTTAACTGTACTGATTTCCACACAAGAGTTCTGTTGTTTTTTTCAAGCTGCTCCCCCTGTCTCTTTTGCATCCCATACCAAAACATGTACAGCACATTTTCCATATATGGCTAAAGACATAGCTTTATTGTGCAAAATCAGCAAACCCCTGGAAGGGTAGTACAATAGTCCCCATTCATAAAAATGGCTCTAAATTGTCTCCATCAAATTACAGACCAAAAAACTTCAATTAATACAATTTGTAAACATTTTTCAAAGGTTTTTAATAATAGCTTGAAAAATTGGACAGAGAATAATAACATTATTAGTAATGTACAAGCAAGTTTTCAGAGAATTATTCAGTAACAGACCATTGTTTTGCAATGGCTCATTTTTATGAAAAATATGTTAAATTTAAGAAGAATAAGTTGTATGTGGCTTATATTGATTTTAAGACCATGTTTGAGTCTCTTCATAGAAACCTATTTTGGAACAGATTACAGGAGCTTGGTGCAGAACCTTGGTTACTAGGACATTATTTAATTTGCATGATGGACACAAGAGAGATTCATTAAATGACAACTGTACAAATAGATTCCTGGTTAATGAGGGAAGCAACTAAGGGTGCCCCTTGCTTCTCTTTTATTAAGTTTATTCATGGATGACATTTTTTGACTGGGGCCAGCCTGTCGGAGCAGCAGTAAATGACTCTGGCGACTCAGATTCAGGAATGAGCCTGGATTATGGGGGGCCAGACAGTGGTGAGGAGGTCTGAGTATCCCATATGATGCTCTTCTACTCTTATGGGATGAAGGCTGTCACTTTGCCCCATTACCACCACCTATGGATGCACCGTTGGCAGCACAGGACTCATGGTGTACGGAGGGGAGGATGCCATTAGGCACTTGGCTGAGATGTGCACCAGCACATCTACAGACTGGACTCTCATCCTTCATGCCAGCATCCACAGGAGTGGGATTTCAGGGACCAAAAAAGCAACAGGAAACAAAATATCCAAAATCAAGCCCCCACTGCCATGCAGCATGGTCCCCAACAAGTTGGAGGGGGATGGAGCATGAATGGTCAGTACTACCACCACCAAGCCCTGCCAGCAGTGGGAGATAAAATGTGCTATCAAAAAATGTTTTGACTAATTTGGACAGTGCTGCATTCCATTCCACTTTAATTCTCAGACAGTCTTGCTCAGCAATGACTTATGCAGCAATGACTTATGCTGGTAGTCTAGTGGCCCCCCAAACTGTAACATAATAAAGAAAGAGAGCCCCATATCCCTGGAAGTCTAGCAGCCCCCTGATCTGTATAATACAAGAATAGATCCCTGTATCCCTGGTAGTCTAGTGCCCCCCAAACTGTAAATTAATAAAAGAGATCCCTGTTTCCCTGGTAGTCTAGTGTCCCCACCCCCACCCAGCCATGCCAGCCCACCCAGCACCCCCCACCTGTCCCCAGCCAGCGTACTGGCACAGCCCACCTCTCATTCTCTCATCACCTCCATGGCCAGCCGTGACTGAGTACAGTATTAGCGCTATTGACATATGCGCCAGAAATTCATTTCTGAGCGACTGTGCAGTACCGCCATACTGCACTAAGTCAGTGGCTGGCCATGGAGGAGAGAGGAGGGCTGTGCTAGTCACTGGCTGGAGATGGGTGGGGGTGCTGGGTGGCTGGCACGGCTGGGTGGGGAGCCACTAGACTACCAGGAAAATGCATGACGCTTTGTATTAATTTACAGTTGGGGGCACTAGACTACCAGGGATATGGGGATCTATTTTTGTATTATACAGATTGGGGCACTAGACTACCAGGGATATGGGGCCTCTTTCTTTATTATGTTACAGTTCGGGGCACTAGACTACCAGGAATATTGGCCCCTTTATTTGTTATGTTACAGCGGGGGCCACTGACTACCAGGGATAATGGGGGAGATATTCTTTATTTAACTCTGTTTGGGGGCACTAGACTACCAGGGCAGGTAACGTGCCACATTTATGGCGGGCAACCCGGGGATCGGGGCACAGGTGGGGGGGTGCACTTGTGACCTGCGACAGCGGATTGCGACATGCTGGCCAGGTACTCCCTCTGTGTGGCATACCTAGCTGCATGTCACATGTAGCAGGTCTTTGTTGCAGAGACCCTGCCCCTTCTAGAATAGGGCGCAGGGTCATTGTCACAGTTGCGGGTGGCGCAAGTGGCATTCAGCGGCAACTTGCACCACCCTTCTAGAACCGGGTCCCATGTCCCCATAGTCACAAATGGGGAGAATCATCTTTAAAACAGTCTCTCGACAGACAGGAAGCAGGATACCCACTTTGTTCCTGTACAGTGCACCAAGCTTTGGGTGCAGCTTACGGTTTATGGCATCAATATGCACTGCAAAATCAAGATGTCTGTCCAACCAGATCCCAATGCACTTAAAAGAGACTATATCTTCAATCATAGCATCATTAAGGATGTGAAATAAAGGGAAGGAGTGAGTCTAGTAAGCCTTTGTTGGGTGCCAAAAGTCATGGAAACTGTTTGTTTTTTTTTGGCACTGAGGGCAGTTGGTTAGACTGGAACAGTGCTGGATGTTGTCAAATCCAGCTGTAGCTGTGAGGTAAAGTCATGGGAGAGGAGCCAGATTCATAGAAACATAGAAATTGTCTGCAGATAAGGATCACCAGGCCCATCCAATCTGCCCAAAAGCCCTACACTAGTTTGTGGTCTCTAAGTCTACCTGGTCAATGGCTTTTCACCCCTCCTTCCCACCACTAAGGTAACTGTATGCCTGGCCCATGCATGTTTAAAACCCTCCACTGTGCTTGCTCCCAGCACCTCCTGTGGCAGTCTGTTCCATGTGTCCACCACTTTCTCTGTGAATAAAAACATCCTCACATTTCCCCTCAGCCTGCCACCTTCCAATTTCATATCATGCCCCCTCGATCTTGTACATCCCTTATATTGGAAGATGTCTCCCCCCTGCACCTTGTTAATACCCTTAAGGTACTTGAATGTTTCTATCATGTCCCCACGATCCCTCCTCTCCTCTCCTCCAGCAAGTACATATTGAAGCCCTTTAGTCTCTCCTCATCTGTTTTCTGGTGAAAGCCCTGTACCATTTTAGTCACTCTTCTCTGGACTGCCTCCACCCTATCAACGTCCTTGTGAAGTTGTGGCCTCCAAAATTGCACACAGTACTCTAGGTGAGGCCTTGTTAGCATTTTGTATAATGGCATCACCATCTCCCACCTTCTGCTAGTGATATATCTGCCTATGCACCCAGCATGCCACTGGCCCTCCCTGCAGCCTTTGTACTCTGCTTAGACACCTTTAGGTCATCAGAAATGACAACCCCTAGGTCCTTTTTTTCCTTGGTGATAGTCAGCAAAAAGATTAATCACCCCTCTAAGTTCTGGAAAGTTATTCATTCCTTTTTCTCTCCTACAACCCATTCTACCTCCCCTGTTCTCTCAGTCCCATGGCAGGGACTGAGTGATTAAAAATGAACCGTATCATCAGCATACATATGAATAGATGCAGAGGAAGGACAGAGGAGGTAATTCAGAATATGGAAAGAGAATAGGGCCCAGGAGAGACCCTTGAGGGACATCTAAGCAGATGTGGAGTGGTGATGAAATGGAGCTTCCAATCTGGACAGCTTGAGACCTTCCTTCAAGTTAAGCATGAAATCAACAGATTTTAGAGCCAGAAAAGCCCTCTGCTTTAAGCTTGCCCAGAAGGAGGGAATGTGCCCCAGTGTCAAAAGCTTTAACAAGATTAACAATTATGGTGGAGGTGATCAGACCCTGAGTCATACCTGAGAGGATGGAGTCGGTGAGCCAGAGGAGGGAGGTGGAAGTGGAGTGGTATTTCCTAAAACCAGACTGGAAGAGGGTGAAGAAGGAGAAGGAGTCCAGGAAGGAAGCGAGTTGAGATAGTACAAGGTGTTCCTGTAACTTAGCCAGGGTGGGCAGGAGAGAGAGAGAGAGAGGATGGAAGTTACCAAGAAAAGAGAGATCATCATCTTTAGGGAGAGGTATGACAGTAACCTGCTTCCAGGCTTCAGGGACAGATGCAGAGGAAAAAGAAGGTTGAGGAGCAGGGTAAAAGGCAGTGCAATGGCAGGGACTGAGAGAAGCAAAAGCTTGGGGGGGGCTACTTCCCTTATGATGATTAAAGGCAAGCAAAGCCCTAGGGGAAGTAGAGAAAGTGATAGATGAGAAGGAAAAAGAGAGAGAAGGGGAAGACACAGTGAAGGAAGAAATGGGTGAGGGGGAGGAAGGGCTGAGAGAGGGGGAACAGGTACTGAAGTAGGAGTTAAAGGAAGAGGCAACAACAGAAGGGTCAGAGATGAGGGAGTCACCAACCCTGAGACCAGGGGAGGGAGACTGGGTCAGAGGGAAGAAAATTAAATGAATAATTTTCCAGAACTTAGAGGGGTGATTAATATTGCTCTGGAATGTGGATGCAAAATACTTAGACTCTGCAAGTCTTATGGCTTCGTACAGGCATTGTGAAGGTGCCAATAGTTGGCCAAAGCAGTCAGGGAGCCAGTGATCGTACATGAATGCCTCTCAAGGTCTGTGGTATGGAGGAAGTCATCACCTCAGCTGTTACCCGGGGAAGATGAGAACCCCATACTCTGTTTTTTCTCAGGGGTGCATGACGATCCCATACAGAAATAAATTTGGACTGAAAGTATTGCAGGGAAATATTTATATTGACTGCAGAGATCGGAGACCAGTCAGATGCCCATAAGTCAGCTATGAGACAGGACAAGTCCAGTGACCTGAAGGACCTGAGATAGATTAGTTTAGGGGAGCCTTAGGACAATGTGTCTTACACGCACAGTAAACCATATGATAGTCACTGAGGGCATCAGCAAGGATAGAAACATAGAACATAGTTTTTCCCTTTTCATGTTCTAATGTTATACTTCACCGTGTTGTAAAGTGCAGGCTTTGACATACTCTGACCAATAAAGTAAACTGAATTTTAAAAAAAAGGAACATAGAAACATGGACTTTGACGGCAGATGAGGACCACTTGGCTAACCCAGTCTGCCCATTTTTCTACTTACTTATCCAGCTGCAGATCCTAGTTTTATCAACAGCTTACTTCCTCCTACCTCCCACTAGAATTGCCTTATGTCTGTCTCATGCATTCTTAAATTCCCCCCCTGTTTTTGACCCCACAATCTCCTCTGGAAGGCCGTTCCATGCATCCATAACCCTCTCAATGAAAAAATACTTCCTCATGTTGCCCCTGAGTCATCCCCCCTCTATCTTCAAATTGTGCCCCCTTGTTCTTGCACATTTCTTTTTCTGAAAGATGCTACCTTCTTGGACTTTATTGATTCCCTTGAGGTACTTGAAAGTTTCTATCATGTCCCCCCTCTCCCTCCTTTCCTCGAGGGTATACATATTAAGCTCTTTTAGGCTCTCTTCATATGGCTTCTAGTGCAGACCATGCACCATTTTAGTTGCACTCCGCTGGACTGCCTCCATCCTGTCTATGTCCTTGCAGAGATGGGGTCTCTAGAACTGCACTCAGTACTCCAGATGGGGTCTCACCAACTGTCTGTACAGAGGGATAACAACTTCTTGATTTCTACTGGTGATGCCTCTCCTATGCATCCTAGTACTCCCAGCCCTACTTACTGCCTTCTCACATTGCTTGCCTACATTTAGGCATCTGATATGACTACCCCAGGTCCCTTTCCATTTTGTTGTCATTAAAGACCCCCCCCCATTGTCTACTCTTCCCTTGGGTTTTTGTTTCCTAGGTGCATTACTTGCACTTCTTTGCATTGAATCGAAGCTGCCATACCTTTGACCATTCCTCCAACCTTGTCAAGTCCCTTCTTACCCTTTCCACCCACCTTGTGTATTAACCCTGATGCAGATCTTTGTGTCATCTGCAAAGAGACATACTTTTCCTTTCAGCCCCTCCGCAATGTCACATATAAAGACAATAAAGGGGACTGGTCCCAGTACCGAGCCCTGTGGTACCACACTAGTAACCCCCCTTTCTTTGAAGTGGACTCCTTTTACTATTATCCTCTGTGCCCTGTTGTCCAGCCAATTGTTTACCCAGGTTACTACCCTGGGACCCACTCCCAGGCTGGCTAACTTGTTTATTAATCTTTTGTGTGGGATTTTTGCATCCACAATAAACTGGGGATAAGATGAGAGGACCCAGTCTAACAGAGAGTGGTTAAAAGAATTCAAGTTTAGATGAGTGGGGTCACAAATCAATTCAGTCAATTGTAGTGACTTTACATTTTGAGAAAATATATGAATATTGGGGAAGAGCAAATTTATATTAAAGTTTCTGAGGATAAGTAGCTCACCTATGGAAGAGTTAAAACAAACAGAGGAAAGGAGCTCAGTAACTAAAGTGGTAGACATACAAGGGCAACACTAAACACCAGTAATAAAGATGGCACAGAGAAGGGCAAGAAATGCTTAAAGAGGAGCACCTCATAGGAAGAGGGGGAAGAAACAGCAAGCATAGTCACAGACTGGATTCTGTGGATATGTAAATTGCAACACCATCATCCCACTTCTAGGTGATCCTGCCTATCTAAGGTTTAGCCAGGATTATCACAGCAGAGTCCTGACCTTAGAGGAGAGAAAGGATTCAACTATAACTAGTACAGCCGGCCATAGGTCAAGCATAATAGGTTGCAGTTGGTAAGTTTTTTGTAGGAGGCTTTGAATGTTTAAATGGGAAACCCTCAGTCATTTGGGAAGTTTTAACAGTGAAGTTGTGTTTGGGCCAGGATTAAGTTCAATTTCACCTGCTACCCAAAGTAGCAAGTTGGCAAGGAGCTTTAACGAACCAGTATGCTGCCTGGAAGAAGGAGGCAGGGAGAACATGATGAGGAAGAATAGGGAGAGAGAGAAAGGATGGAATTCGCCAGAGAGCTTCAAGGTGAAGCCAAGGAGCAGGAAGAATTTGACACCTATGATGCCAGGGGAAATGGAGGAGGGAGGGGAGAGAGGAAGAGGGGAAAGCAGAGGATGAGGAGGGGAAAGGATAATAGATGGGGCTGGGGAAAAAGAGTAGATTGTGAAACAGAGATGAAGGGAAAGACAATGGTGAGAACAACAGAGATGCTAATAGCATAATGGAGAAAAAGTGCAAAAAACAAAGTGAAACAAATGAAGTAATATGTGAAAGGAGGGAGACAGATAAGGTAAAAGGAGAAAACTAAACAGGTAAGGAGATTAGATGAAATGGGCCTTATCAGACAGTGAATTGAAAGGACTGGACAATATAAAACAGAGAATTACAGGGGAATAGGCCTGAGCCAGATAAAGAGATAACAGGGGTGAAGGCCTAACTAGAAATTCTAGTGAAAGTAGGCCTGTATCAGGACAGGGATGTATGGGTAATGTTAACCAGGCCCAGACAGGGAGGCAACAGGGAAGCAGTTTAGACTGATAATCAGTCAATCAATCTTTATTTAACCAGGTGAGCATCATTGAGAAGAACTCATTTACAAGATGGGTATGGGCATTCACATATATGGAAACAAGGCAGCAATATATACAGTGTTACAAAAAACGGGAGTACAAGCAATACAGTAATGCAAGATTATACAATGGCAAGAAAGAAAGAATCTTGGACTGTGATTGGTCAGTTTGGGGCTGGAACCATGGCATTATCCCAGCATAACGCCACAGGTCTAGTCTCAGCACTGTGAACCAATGTAGTTGAACTTATGGACCTCTAGGATACTCTTTTTTGCATCTCCTGTTAAGAAACAAAATTTTTTTTCACATTAATAAAACATTCTTTAAAATAATTTTTTATTTTATATATAAAAACAATATTAAGAATATCGTGATCTAGGGTGTGTCGCAGTTGAATAACGCCACGCCTGGGGCATTGGATGCACTCGGCCTGTGTCCTTGTGCCCAACCCCCCAGGCATGGCATTATCCCAGCACAACACACACCCTGTCATGCATTATTCCTTTAATAAACAATAGGTACAATGCAGAAATACACAGTGTTACAAGAAATTGGAGTTCATGCAATACAGTAATGCAAGCGTAAACAATGAGAGCATGCACATAGCTTTAGGAGAAAGTAGAAAACATTTATTATGATACAAGAAACCTATGTACATTAACTGTGACAAGAACCTGTGCAGCAAGATAGGGTATGTATGGGTAATGTTAACCAGGCCCAGACAGGGAGGCAACAGGGAAGCAGTTTAGACTGATAATCAGTTAATCAATCTTTATTTAACCAGGTGAGCATCATTGAGAAGAGCTCATTTACAAGATGGGCCTGGACTTTCACATATATGGGTACAAGACAGCAAAATATACAGTGTTACAACAAATGGGAGTACAAGCAATACAGTAATGCAAGAATAAACAATAGGTACAATGCAGAAATATACAGTGTTACAACAAACTGGAGTTCATACTATACAGTAATGCAAGCATAAACAATGAGAGAGTGCACATATCTTTAGGAGAAAGTAGAAAACATATTATGATACAAGAAACCTATGTACATTAACTGCGACAAGAAACTATGCAGCAAGATAGGGTAGGGAGGGGAGGAATATAAAGAGGAGGGAGGCAATGCCAGAGGGCAAGGAGCAACCAGGGGATGAGAGAGGGAGGCAAGAGGGGTACATTTGGGGAGGGCATTACATAGTTTAGGGAATAAGCAAGGGTAATGCTATGCTGTAAAGTGAGGCAGGGCATGGAAAAGACATAGGGGAGAGGGGCTTTAATAGAGAAGTACTAATCCTAGGATAGGTGCTGGAAAAGTGCCATTAACAGAAACACGTACAGGTTTCTGTAAAATAACATTGGTACAGGGATTTAAAGAAGCTCAGTTTTACAGGGATTGCCAACTTTAGAGTTTTCTGTGTTGTGTTCCAAATGACTGGAAGAGCATGACTTATTACAGATTTGCCATATCTGGTTCTCACCTTAGGGATGAATAGTGAGATATAAGAGAGGCTTCTCAAAGTGTAATTTCCAACACTACAGGTGTACATAGAGATGTATAAGACTGACACAGGATGATGACCTGACTCAAAAGGGAGGCACTCAAAACAAAAATAAAATGAGTAAAAAGATTAAGAGGGAATAAATTCATCAGACATAAGACAAAATCAAGAAATAAACAAAGAAGGAAGGAAGGAAAGAAAGAAAGAAAGAAAGAAAGAAAGAAAGAAAGAAAGAAAGAAAGAAAGAAAGAAAGAAAGAAAGAAAGAAAGAAAGAAAGAAAGAAAGAGTAGATACAATGGGGAAAGACTAAAACAAGCACATGGCTGGTGTATTCACTATAGTGTATATATGAACATTATTATGGACTAAATTCAGTAGAAAGACAACCCTGTTGTACCATCCAATGTGACGTAAACTTGCTATTGTACCATCCTGAGAACTTCACATCGATGGTACAACAGCATGGAACATGCCTGCACATGCACGTAAGTAAAGCAACACACTTTAGGAAATGGCCGTGGCAGTGAGACATGGACAAAAAAGTGAGGAGCGACCAGTAAAGTAAGGGAAATTAAGGTCATATTCTTTATGAACCTTTCCCTACTAAACAGCAGGCGTGTTTAAATGTATTTTTAAAAAACAAAATGTAGTTCGTGAGATCAGGGGACCGGGATGGAGTGTGACTTGTTCTTTGGTGGTGGTGGGGGGGGGCAAAGCTGAAAAGCGTGTTTTGTTTTTTTTTTTACTTGGAGACAACAAAAGTAAACCTGCATGAAGTGAATGCACGTTGTACTGTGCTTACACACTATTCAAGACAATGGATGGGCATCCGTTAAAAACAACGCTGAATTCACTTCTTGAGGTTGCCATGACAACAGTAAATGTCTTGAGCAGGGCTCAACCTTAACTTTTTTTGCACTAGTCAGCCGGGCTAGTGAACCAGAGATTGCACTAGCCCACAGAAGTTTACAGTAGCCTGCAGTCAGTATGGTTAACAGTGATTTGCTAAACAAAAGGCAAATAAAATTGCATCTGTCCTGCCAACGGTCTGGACACCTACCAACTGATTTTGCACTGTGCCTTTAACTGTAAACCACAGATGCACTATCTCTGCTTCTGTGACTGAAGAGTCAGTGGTTCTGTCAATGAAATGAACATTGTTCCCATCATTTTTTTTTCATAGCGACAGATGTTCAACCTTTGCTACATAGTGGATAAAGTTGCAGGCATATTTGTCATTCTGATATGTTGAACTGATATCTAGACCTTTTCATATCATCAAGGCTGCACATCCACACAAAGTCTGTGAAAGGACGTCCTTTCTTAGCAATTGCATGTCATGTGCAAAACAGTTTATCCAGATGGTTAAGTGTTGCTTCATTCATATTCTTCAGCATTCCCTCCGCATTACTTATCCCTGGAGTAGCAGTGCTGGCATCCTCTTTTTCCTTTGCCCTAGCATAATCTTCACTGATATTATGGGATGAGACAGTCAAGCTGGAAGGTTTCCATACTGAAACGAAAATGATTATAGTGTATGGCGAAATGCTGTTATGCATGGAATTCCATGCCTGGAATATGCTTGTTCTGCTGCAGTAGTGACATCATTATTTTGTTCTGCTGCAGTAGTGATGTCACTACTGCAGCAGAACAACTTGGAATCCTGCCATATACTTGATTTACCCTATCCAATTAAGCTGAAAGTTGTTTTTTAAAGTTAAACTTGCAGAAACATCTGGAGCACACTGTCAGTAATTTGAACCTACCACCAACCCTTAAGTGCCCCCCCCAACCATCAGTTCACTGAAACAAAGAACAGTGTCCAAAACAAAATAGGCATTAATGTCCATACACTACATATAAAATAGCGGATGGGCAACTCTGTGTACAACCAGTGTGTTGTGCCACCTCGAGGATCTGACTTCCACAGAGCTCTCGAGTTTTGCTCCCAAGGTCACAGGGAATCAGTACCCCTCAGTGGCACAACACACTGGTTGTGCATAGTTGCCCATCCAATGGCCTATGTGTTATTGCTCGCCTTACCCAACTGTATTTCATGTTTGATACACAAATGGCAGAACATCAGATCTTTTGCACCATCATACCCCAACCAGTCATATTTTTCTAGTCAACATTGCTGGAACTGATGGCTTCACTTTGTCTTTTTGTACTCACAAGCTTTCATTTGTTTGTCTTCATCAGCATGCTTTCTTTTAATTACAGCTGGGTTACTGACTTCTTTAATATATTTTTACATTTTCAGATTTATACTTAATAAAGTTGTCATGAAAAGTATATGTCTTTTTCTTCCCCTTTTCTTTCCTTTTCCCACCCTGGCCACAGATCCCAGAAATGCTTGATAGTCCCAGTTCTATTAAAAAATGTTTACCTCTCTAAAAAAAAGTAAGGATAAATTCAACAGCATCAACCCATACTGTTATTTATTTTTATTCTTTGGCAACCAGGTAACTCCCATTGGGCACAAGACCCATTTACAGGGGTGGCCCAGGAACACAGGGAGGTCAACTGACTTGCTTAGTGTCTCACAGTATGCAAGTGGAGGCTGTGTAAATTTAAACACAGGTCTGCTGGATGTACAAAGGACATCCACAACCTGTTGCTCTCTCTGTTAAACACTCTCCAATTTTTCTTTCCATGGCAGTCATGTATTCTGATATGCTTTAACCACTTTTTTGATAATTGAACTATCAGTACTTGGGGTATCCTCAATACTACATTGTGTTCCCTTTACCTCATCAGCTACGGCTTTTTTTTTTCAAATGTCTAAGACATCACTTTCCACAATTTCAGGCACACCATTCCATGCTATTTATTCCAATGGCCTGTGAAGGTGTAGCTAATATCATGGAATGTTCAGGTTGGTAGTATAAAAAATGAGAGCAGCAGTTGCTGAGGACTTAGGAAAGAAATTATCAACACAGTGACAAAGGCAATAAAAATGTGAAACCATATTTGAAAAGGTGGGTCTAAAACATGAGAATATAGGAAAAACAAAAAGGAAAACCATTACAGCATATAAAGGTGTAAAAACTGTTTTGTATCATGACAGTAAATGACCATACTTAAAATTCAGAGTTGAAAAGATTAGGTTGATTTACTGCTAATGGTTTTAGTGGCCATACTTTACACCTCCTAGACAGACTGGTTTTACAAACAAAGGGATCTTTACCAGCAAAAAGTAAAAGCAATAGTTAGTATAAAATGAAACAGTTTGTAAATGCACTACACACATACATCAATTTTTTTCATTTCTCTAATGCTAAGGCAGCACATAGTTAAACCTCTATGAAAAGAAACTGGCTTTAAATTAAATAACAGTTATATTTGTTTGTTTGTTTATTTGATACCCAGATTGAGAATGGAACTGCAGCTTTCCACCGGAGGAATTGCAATAGCCCAGCCAGGCAAGTAACAGAGATTCTGCACTAGTCTGCAGCAATCTGCGCTAGTACCAGGGCTAGTAAATGAATGTTAAGGTCGACCCCTGGTTTTGAGCTTGGCTCTCGAAGGTTCACTAGGTTAGATTTCTTCCAGATCTTTACAAGATTTGAAACTCACACTCTGGGAACCAGTTGAGTTCTGCCGAGTCTCACAAGTGATCAAAACCACTACTGCAGAACTCATACTAAGAGTCCTGACGATTGTCCTGGACAAACAGCAGATCACATTAATTTAATTTAGAATCTGAACAGATAAGTGACTCCCCATTGTCTCGCCATCATAGTTCAGCCATAAAACCAAGCCTTTTAGCACACTGCTCCAGCCACATCAGTGGAATAAAAAGAAAGCAGGGCTAACAACGTATTGGGCAAAATATTGTTTAGCTAGCATATAAACAGTTACCGTACTTGACACAGAAAAACCAACCTCAAAATAATGTTGGTTTAATTCAAGAGGTTGATGAGCGAAGCTTGGAAAAATAATTTAAAATGCTAAAACACTCATTCAGTATGGCGTGTTGAGGAGTGAAGCAGCATCGTGGCCATCTTGCTGCCCCACCCCTGCAATATGATGCTGTAGATAAGAATGTCACACTATGGGTGCAGAGTCTCCTGCTGACTGCCACCCAATGCTGATGCACAGTGTCACACCCTTTCGCTGTTGCCCTTAGGCTATGGACTGCAGTGGAGGACTGCTTGGCAGAGCAGTGAAATACAACAGAAGATGAAAAACAACCACACACCCCTTTGCCAAGGAAGCTACTGACTGCAGCAAGAGCTGGCTTACTAACAAGGCTACTCAGACCAAATGTCCCAACTCCAGCAGTACAGAGCACCCAATGGCAAAACATTATGTATTGCAACAAGAAAAGGGGCCTGACTGGCCAGATAAGTCTAACACTCACCACAGAGTTCAGCAGCTGCATTGTGAATGAACTTGAGCGTTGTTTCAAAAAGCACTCACAGAATAGCCACACACCCTTCTGTCAAGGAAGCTCCCAACTGGAAAAGGATCTGGCTTACTAGCAGGGCTACTCAGATCAAATTTCCCAAGTCCAGCAGCACAGAGTGCCCCATTGACAGAACACAATGTATGTCAACAGGAAAAATTGCCCGACTTGCCAGAGAAAGGCAACGCTTGCCACAGAGTTCAACAGCTGCATTGAGAATGAACTGGAGCGTTGTTTCAAAAAGTACTCATAGAATAGCCACGCCTACTTCTGCCAAGGAGGCTCTCGACTGGAGCAGTACTGGCTTACCAACATCATGCTTTTGAAACATATGTATTGCTTTTGGAAAACTTGGATGATAGAAGAGTCATGTGCCAAACAAGGATAGGAATGCATCCTCCAAAATCACTGAAGCAAGGTTTTGTAAAGGAAATTCAAATAGCACCCATATAAACAGTGAACATCAATTTCATGAACTGGCAGATATCTTGCATGTATTTTCTTGCATGGGTAGGAAGGATGGCAGAAGTGGGGAGGTTGGGCAGGGAGAGTAGTTCAAGCTGTGGACCCTCCAATACGAGCAAACTAGATAGACCAAATGGCTTGCTTCTGCTGGCTTCTTTGTATGTTCAGATGTGTTAAAATGTCCTTGGTATTTAAGGATTAAGGAATGGCACCTGGCGCAATTATTATATAAATTTGATAATACATTGTCAAGTCCGATACAATATTTGTTAAATCCCAAGACCAAAAAAGCAGCCACAGCAGTTGCTAATTTCTTGAAAGCTAGCATTAAAATAAGGAAACATAAAATATGTAAATGATTTTTGAACTATACATATGATGATACTGTACTCTGTCTATATGTAGTGTATGAGCAATTTGTGTTTTTATTGCATATCTTTTTGTAAAAGACTGTAAAGTCTTTTTATGTTACTCAATAAACTGAAAATGTGAATGAGCTTGGTATGTCCAGCAGTGCATTTAATCCAAGGGTTTTTTTTTGTCATTCTGCTGTGAACTTCAGCATCTGCCAGTGCTTGTTCCCTTGGGTAATGGCTTGCCATAAGCCATCCGGGCTAGACAGTCCATTTTTCATTAAAAACAAAAAAAATATTTTGAAGCTGAATAGTTTGGTGCATTAATCCAGGGGTGTATTGTCATCTTGCTGTGAAATATCTCCATTCTTGAGCACCCAGTGTCCATGCCCCTGGGTAGGGGCTTGCTGTAAGCCATCCAGGTGAGCCAGGGATGCCCAGTGGGAGATGTCATCTGATGAAGTAGCAGGGAGCAGGAGAGGTACCTGGTGTCCCAACACACTACCTACAACCACAAACCAGCAGCAGGACCAGTTTGATGGTAATACAGCTGAAAGGGGCGTTGAACAAGTGAATACAGCGTACACAAGTACCATGACCATAATAGAAGAAAATAATCAGCCATCAGTTATTAAATTGGGCCCCTTTCTAACTGTTGTGCTGCTGTTTGCACTGCTGGGGCTGCTAGGGACACTTGTGATCCTGATATTGCTGCTGCTTGACTACTTGTCACAGCTTGGTGGCTAGTAGCATGCTTTTTAATCTGCTTGAGCTAGCCACACCTATTGATCAAAACCCTTACCTGAATAGTGTGTGTGTGTGTGTGTGTGTGTGTGTGTGTGTGTGTGTGTGTGTGTGTGTGTGTCTGTGTGTGTGTGTGTGTGTGTGTGTGTGTGTGTGTGTGTCTGTGTGTGTGTGTTTTAACTCTGACTCACTTGGCATTGTTTGCCTTTCATTTTACTCGTTTTCTTGGTCATTCCCTGTTTACAAACCATGGACAAACCTAATAAACAAATGTAAGGAAATTGAATTGTTTAAAACAAAAGGCAACAGGAGGGGTAAGATGCAACTAATAGGCCTTCCAGTCCCAAAATTAGTCCAGAACAATCTTTGTTGGAAAACAACTCAAAAGGATAAGAGTCTGTGAGCAAAATGATGTGGCACATCCCCTTTCCCTAGCCCTACAAGTGATCCATTCCCAGGTGTTGGTACTGGTACATCAAGTCAAGGTGGTATCAAATAGAGAACCGTGGGTACTACTGCACCATGCAAGAGGAGTAAGGGGCAAGGTAGTAAAGGTGCTATTATTAACAGAACCAAAGTAGTTGGTGGCATCACTTGGAGAGCATTGAAAGGATGAGTATTTACACATTTAATGCACCATTGTCCCAATCATCATCATCATCTCACAAGTCAGACTCCAGCATGGACCATAACAGCAGTGGTAACAACTTTGTGCCCAGTGACCATGGGTCCAAATCATCTGACTCTGATACTAGTGATGTCATGCATGGTATTTTCATGTGTTTTACTTTGCCATTTCATTCAATTTTGTTTTCCTGCTGTTTTGCCCTTTTCAAATTATGATTCTGTTCCAATACAGGAAGACACAGTAACAAGTCCTTCCTCAGTGTGCTTTGTAACTTTCTTAAATAAAGGTCCATAATTTTATTTGAGGATAAAAAAAAATTATCTTAGCTTTAACCCCTGAGGAGCTGGGTTTTAATCCTTGTCCTAGTCCCAATTTAAAAGATGTGCCTGTCTCACTTCAGCTCCATAAGATCAATATAAAATTAGCCATAAATGCACAGTTCTGAAAGGGCAATCTTTGCCTAGGTCTGGCACAGAATAAACAAAATTATACCCTTACCTTAAAGGTGGGTTTTGCCTCCAGGGTTAGTATCGAAAAGTGATTGCATGAGCAGTGTACAGAGGCTTACAACATACTCCAGACCGTGACTAATCTGAGGGCTTCTTCTGTTAGTGGGATGAGTCCCTAGCTTATCACACATACAGTAATAACAAACTAATTAGAGATGGAAGGAAATTGGGTCTCATTTTGTCTCACATTCCCAACTCATGGCAGTGACTATTCCCAGAGTCTGATTAGCATACTTAGATTATGTGTTTGGCAAAAATCAACATGAATAAACAAATTTTAAACTAGTGTACCTCCTGTTTTATCATACTACACTAAGGACAGCTCTCCTATGTTTCAAGCAACATGCCCTCCATTCTTCAACTTTCATACTGAACCAGTGTACATAGGAACTGGATCATTGCAAGTGTTGTGCTGCTTTAGAGGCACTAAAACAATGAGAAGGAAAGGATTTGCTTCATTGCCAAAAGTGTTAACTGTAATGCTTTCAACACAAGAGTTCTGTTGTTTTTGCAAGCTGCTCCCCCTGTCTCTTTTGCATCCCATACTAAAACATGTACCGCATATTTTCCATATATGGCTAAAGACATAGCTTTATTGTGCAAAATCAGCAAACCCCTGGAAGGGTAGTACAATAGTCCCCATTCATAAAAATGGCTCTAAATTGTATCCATCAAATACAGACCAAAAAACTTTAATGAATACAATTTGTAAACATTTTTCAAAAGTTTTTAATAATAGCTTGAAAAATTGGACAGAGAATAATAACAATATTAGTAATATACAATCACGTTTTCTGATAAATTATTCAGTAGCAGACCATTGTTTTGCAGTGTCTCATTTTTATGAAAAACATGTTACATTTAAGACGCATAAGTTGTATGTGGCTTATATTCATTTTAAGACCATGTTTGAGTCTCTTCATGGAAACCTGTTGTGGAACAGATTACAGGAGCTTGGTGCAGAACCTTGGTTACTAGGATATTATTTAATTTGCATGGTGGACACAAGAGATTCATTAAATGATAACTGTATAAATAGATTCCTGGTTAATGAAGGAAGCAACTAAGGGTGTCCCCTTGCTCCTCTTTTATTAAGTTTATTCATGGATGACATTTTTTGACTGGGCCAGCCTGTCCATGTGGCAGTAGATGACTCTGGCGACCCAGATTCAGGAACAAGCCTGGGTCATTGGGGGCTAGACAGTGGGGAGGAGGTTTGAGCATCCCATAGAATACTCTTTTCCTCTTATGGGATGAGGGCTGTCACACTGCCCCATTACCACTGCCTGTGGATGCATGGGTGGCAGCACAGGACTCATGGTGTATGGAGGGGGGGATGCCATTTGGCACGTGGCTGAGACATGTGCCAGCATGTCTACATCCTGGACTCTCATCCTTCGTGCCAGCATCCTCAGGAGTGGGATTTCAGGGACCAAAAAAGCAACAGGAAACAAAATATCAAAAATCAAGCCCCCACTGCCTCGCAGGATGGTCCCCAACAAGTTGGAGGGTGACGGAGCATGAATGGTCAGTACTACCACCACCAAGCCCTGCCAGCAGTGGGAGATAAAATGTGCTATCAAAAAAAAGTTTTGACTAATTTGGACAGTGCTGCATTCCATTCCACTTTAATTCTCGGACAGTCTTGCTCAGCAATGACTTATGCAGATGACTTGGTCCCTTTATCAGTATCACCAATAGTTTTAAAAAGAAAGTCGTGATTAGGAGCTTTAACAAAACAAGCAAAACTGTTTATAAACAATGAAGAAAGTAAAGTAACTCTCTTTGGTTTATATATAGTAGAACAAATAAACATAGATGGCAAATGAATGGTCAGCCCCTCAAGTTGCAGAGTATGCATATTTAGGTACAATATTTAGCGCTAATGGTAAATGGATTAAGCACTTTGATCATATTATAAACATTGCCTCTTTATATCTATATATCTGGACTCTATATATCTGTATTTCTATATCATTATATATTTACCCATGTGAGGATCTTTCTTCTTTTTTTCATCTAATTCTTTTATTGGTGGTCACATTGATCTTTTTTCTCTACTCTGTCACTTTCTCTAAACCTAGCTAATTCCTATCTTTAATAAGCGGCAATCTTTATGTACATCCGTATGAATGTTCTAATAAAATACTGGATTATATATCAAAGTTAAAACTGAGGATCTTTATAACCCTGCAACAACTGTGTTATAGATACATTTTCTTTTTTTTTTTTTTTGTTTTGTTTGAGTATAATGTTATGGTCCACTGTTTCCTATAGGTAGCACTAAATTCAGGAGCCACACAGCATACTTTCTCACCAACTTGTCAACTACCAAGCTGGGCTAACTGATTAAGGATGTCCACACTTCAGCAGATCTTGAAAAAAGATAACACTTTTATTCAAAAATAAAAAATGTAAAACAGCAGCAGCACTTCCTGCCACCACCAATGTTTTGTGCCACTGTCAAATGCTTTTTATGGTCAATAATATGGTGATTATTTATTTGAGTCTAATTTTATGCTCAGTTGTTTTTCCTGACCGAACAAAAATCTCATCTCTAATACTCTTTTTAATATTGCTTGTACATTTGATATTTCTATAATACTGTTTTATATGTAATATAGTTTGTTGTATTTATTGATTATTTTTAAAATAAAAACTTTGCTGACAAAAAAGTATATTATAATCAGAGCAGCTGATATTAGTTACAATCTTATCAGATTTAACAGAAGTATGAAGGCTCCAACATAGACTCAGCAATGCTGACTGCTGATGCTAAACTGCTTCCAGTGTGTAGTTAGTTCTGAGGTTTGGGGATATTCCTATCCAGAAGAATCTGACATTACTATGAACACGTTTTACAAAGCTTTATTAGGTACAGCTAACCCCTTCCCTTCTTCATATAAACAGCAGAATTGGGGAAGGTTAAAGTACAATAAAGGTTATAAAGGCATTAAGACTGCTTTCATATTGGTTAAAAATTCAGGCTATCTAGCTGGCCTAGTGGAGGAGTGGTTGTGCTACTACCCTCAATGTTGATGAACAGGTTTGGGAACAGATGTGGGATGCTCAGTGGGCAGGTGGGGTGAGGGAGGATTGAGCACTGGATGGCAGCTCTCCTTCCTTGGGGAGGGCGGACACCAGTTCCCACAGCAGGGACTGCCACCTGGCAGAAGCCAGATGACAGAGCAGCGGGAGTGCACGCAAGGGGAAGAACTGGGCTGTGATGCACTGGCACACACGTTCTGACATTCCAGCAAAGGGGAGAAAACACTGAGGAAAATTGGTGCCGGATTGCCCTTAGCGGACACTCCTCTGCAGACTCTTGCATGTCTGACACAACTGGCCACCCACCAAATGGGTTATGTGTGAGTGGTAGACAACTGGTAAGTCTGTGAGAAAGTCAGTGACAGGGCTTGGGGGGGGGATGGAACAGAAGGTTGAAAAAAAAATTCAGGATATGAATAAAAAATGAATACCATATTTATGTCTTCAAGAAAAAAATATTTTTTGCTAAAAAGGTTTTTTTTTCTGTTTGGATTGCATACATACTGTACAATCACAGTTAGTAAATATTAGCTTATCATATTTATATGACCCTGTTCTTAAAGAAGTAATTATTGATAGAGATTATTCCAAAATATTTATGATAAATTACATTTGACATACAAATATAAAATTATGGACTTACAAGATATTAAAAAATCCAAAGTTTGTTCATGGTAGTCAGAATTTAAGATGTATCATTTATTTATTTATTGATTAATTTATTTATTTTAAAAGTTTCACCAGGAAAGACATACTGAGCTGCCAACACCTCATTTCCAGATGCACCCTAGGGGTGAGAGGAAGTGGACCTAAATTAACAGGTGGAAAACTACACAGTCAGGTTCAGATTAACAATTTGAGGGGCTCTGGGAAATTTTGAATTGTTGGGCCCCCTGTGACTTAACCAATAGGCCGGGGGTTCGGGGGTCACTTAGGCCCCCAAAAGTTGAGCACTTTCTGATGCCTTAAAATGCATTTGGAGGGTTTTCTAGCTACTGGTAAATGGTAAATACAATACACCCTCAGTGACAAAAAAAGCTTGCACTCTGGGGGTACTGTATTTAAATTTTTTATATATATTGTGCAATTTCTGCTTTTATATGCAGGACTTCAGTATAAATATGCATGGCTGCTTTGTGGGTGTAGCATAAAGTGAGGTCTGTCTCGTTCTGGCCCCAAAGACCACACCCTGCTGTTCCTGGAACATTTTCATCACCCTTTGCTGTATGCATTGGTTTTCAGCCTATCCTTATCCTTCCACAGATGTGGGTTCCAGAACTCTATGCAGCACTCCATATGTGGTAAAACCAGTGACCTGTACAGTGGCAGTATTACCTCACTTCTATAGGCCCAGCTGCCCATTTGCACTGCCTGATCTGCACCATAACAAGAGGCATAAATGAGATGCATCAATGAAAGTCAGGCAGTGTAAACTTCATAGGGAGTGTTGCAGATGGCTCCACTGTGGCCCTGTACAATTGCGATCTCAGTGGATTCATGTACTAGTGCCCATGGTTTCTCCTGGAGTGTAATCACACTGCTACACCTGCACTATCAGTACCATATCCTCCACCTCTCTGGACAAGCCATGTCCCCTGCTGGCCTCTCTGTGTCCAACACAACCCCACTGTCCTTACTGTATCTACTTCCCCCCAAAACCCAATGTACCTCCCTTAATCCTGGACTCCCCCTCGCATACCCATGCACTCTGTCCCCTCCAGAGCCCAACCACTGGGCTCCTATCTTCACCCCCCCCCTTTACGCAGGCTCTGTGCTCCCCCTGCCACACTTTCTCCTGCTCTTTGACAAGCCCCTTGTAATTCCCCTGCCATGCATTCTCCTGTCTTGTGTCTGGAGTTCCTGATGCCCACCTCCTGCCCCGGAATATCCTGTCTGGCATTCCCCCTTTTATCTCCAACCCTTACTTCCCTCCTCAGGCTATAACAGTTCTGCCCTGCCTTGTCCTGCTTTGTGCTTGGCAAGCTTGATAATTTGGTATCTTCCCCCCTATCCAGGTAGGCTCCCTTACTTTTCCCCTGGCTCCTAATGGACCCTTCTGATTGCCATTGTTCTCGGTTGATGTCTGCCTTACGCTCTTGTCTCCCTGCTTGCAGTTAGCCTCCACTTTATTCGCTTTATCCGGGGGAAGACCCTGTTTCCTGACATTTTCCCCTCAACTGTAGGCTTTGACAGATCTACCCCTCTGCTGTTCCTTGATCCACCTTAATATTAACTTCTTTGCTCCTACCCTCATCCTGGGACTGTATTTCAGCAAAGCCCTCTAACTTCCCTTCCCCTACAGTGGCTCATCCCTCCTTTTTTTCCCATAAAGTTTGTTCTAAGCCCCTTGCCTCTAATGAACTTCCATCTCTCCCACTCATGCTACTGCCCTGCACTCGCACCAGACTCACTTTCCTTCATGTCCCTACTACCCCACTCAACCCTCCACTCCCTGTTTTTTTCTTTCTTGTCTGCTTCCCTCCATCCCTTCCTTGGCCAAGGCATGCCTTCTACATCCCTGCCCCTGCAGCCCTGAGCAAATTCTCCCTCCTGCCACAATTCCTGCTTCCTTCATCATCAAGCCCCCCACCTATCCCCACTCACTACCCCTATAGTAAAGACTTGTCAAGTATCCTCTCACATGATCATCTTTTTATTTTTAAATAAAAACATTCAGTAACATTAATCTGTTGTTTACCTCTGCTCTGTTTCTTCTTCACCCTGTGGTGAACTCAAGAAGGCAACAGGCAAGCAAGGCACTGTGGTGGTTTGCAGTGGACAATACTGCTGTATATACACTTGTATATAGTGACTATATACAAAACTATGTACAGTAGTAATGTATACAAATAGTATAGACTACCTTGTCAACTTTTCCAGTCCTCTAAGATGACCACAATTCATTTTTTTATTGTTGAATAACATTCAATAGCAATAATCACTCAGTTGTTCAGCTGGCTCTGCTGTACTCTTTTTTTTAACTGTAGTGAAGTCAAGAAGGCAACAGACACGCAAGGCACTGTGGTCATCTACAGTGAGCAATACTACTGTATATACACTTGTACAGTATATAGTGGCTAAATATAAGTGCATATACAGAAGTAATGTATACAAATGATATGGACAAACATATCCTCTCACATGCATCAATGATCATTCATTCATGAATCATTTTTAAATAACATCATTCAGTAGTAACAGTAATTACCTCTGGCTCTGCTGTAATCTCTATTTATTTTTTTTTTTACCTGAGGTCAAGATGCAAGCAAGGTACTGCACTGTGATGGTCTGGTTGTTGCTGGCCTGGCACTAACTCCTATCCACACCTCCCTGATCCTCCAATAGGCTGGACAACAGTAACAATTGCCGATGAAGGTGCGACAGTCTCAGAGTGGGCTGACTGGCTGAGTATTTGTTCGACACTCAGCGGTGATGGGCAGCTTTCTTTCTCATCGTCAAGTTGACTAGCCAGTCAGACTGGCCTAGTGGCCTGCTGCCCTCCTGCACACAGCACATGATCTCTGCACAATACTGTAGTGGCACTGACAGCCTAACCTCCTTGGCTGCTTGTGACAGTCTTTCTGTTTATTTTTTTTTCCAACAAGATTTTCGACAACGAGACTGCCACGCCGATGGTAAGACTTGACGTTGGGCACTGTTCCTCAATTCATCAACCAGTGGGCCTGGGCTGCTGGCTCCTACACACTTCTCTCAGTCTCAGTGACAGCAAGATGGATTTGATGGCAGGCTAGAGAGAGAGGGAAGGGAATACGTTGGCAGCAAGAGACTGTGCTTCATGTCATGACATTACTACATATGGACCTGAGGCAGAGCCCTGCTATAATTGGCTTGCTACAAAGGTGCTCACACATGTTATTGGTGGGATGGGAATCAGCAGCAACTGCAAGGCAAAACAGAGCAGCTGTATGCCCCCCTCCCACTGAGGTTGGTTATCATCAAATCATAAGTCAGGGAACTTGAGAAGAAGGAAAATAAATGGGGGGAAAAGGAAACTCAGGTGGCCCCTCAAACTTGGGGCCCAGGGCAACTGCCCCTTCTGCCCTATTGTTAATCCGGCCCTGTACACAGTAATAATAATATTAATGCATCACAAAAATAGAAGTCATATACAGCAATACAGTGTATGACAGGAGCATAATCATAAATACTGAACACAAATCAGCACAACAGATACTTGAAGCAGATAAACTGAGTTGTGACAGGCACGGTGAAAACTATTCATACAGGTAAGGCATGGGGATGACGGGAACAAAATTGCCAGAAGATATAAATTGTGTGGTGGAATGAAGACAAGAGGTAAAGAATCATGGACAGTTGCAGGTGGGATAAGAAAATTCATGAAGATGAGATTTTAGGGAGAAAGCAGAAGAGGCAGCACAGATTGACATGGGAAAGGAGGACCAGAGTTTAGATAAGCAATATGAAAAAGCATACTGACCAGCAGTAGCTTTTCTAGAAGGAACAGACAGAGAATGGGACATATTACTGCAGAGAAGGTAGGAGGAAGAAGAGAGAGAGAGGACAGGAGGGATGTAAAGCAGGAGGGAGGGGAACCAAACCAAAATTTGGGATATAAAGGAGGCAGAATGGGAAGGGCACCTGGCATCAAGAGAGAAGAGTTTAAGGACAGAGTAGAGTGAACAGTGGTGGGTACAAGGGAGACAGTCTAAAGCAAAATGACAAAAAGAGTGAAACAGGGGGTCCAGTTTGGCAAGGGAGGATTTGGGAGCTTCACTCCACTACAGACCATGTCTCCACAGTCACAAATAGGGAGAAACATCTTTAAAACAGTCTCTTGGCAGACAGGAAGCAGTATACCCACTTTGTTCCTGTACAGTGCAGCAAGCTTTGGGTGCAGCTTACGGTGCATGGCATCAGTATGCACTCTAAAATTAAGATGTTGGTCCAGCCAGACTCTGAGGTACTTAAAAGAGGCTATATCTTCAATCATAGCATCATTAAGGATGTGAAATAAAGGGAAGGAGTGAGTCTAGTAAGCCTTTTTGGGTGCCAAAAGTCATGGAAACTGTTTGTTTTTTTTGGCACTGAGGGCAGTTGGTTAGACTGGAACAGTGCTGGATGTTGTCAAATCCAGCTGTAGCTGTGAGGTAAGGTCATGGGAGAGGAGCCAGATTCATAGAAACATAGAAACATAGAAATTGTCTGCAGATAAGGATCACCAGGCCCATCCAAGCTGCCCAAAAGCCCTACACTAGTTTGTGGTCTCTAAGTCTACCTGGTCAATGACTTTTCACCCCTCCTTCCCACCACTAACGTAACCTTATGCCTGTCCCATGCATATTTAAAACCCTCCACTGTGCTCACCCCCACCATCTCCTGTGGCAGTCTGTTCCATGTGTCCACCACCCTCTCTGTGCATGAAAACATCCTCACATGTCCCCTCAGCCTGCCACCTTCCAATTTCATATCATGGCCTCTCATTCTTGTACATCCCTTATATTGGAAGATGTCTCCCCCTGTACCTTGTTAATGCCCTTAAGGTACTTGAATGTTTCTATCATGTCCCCCCGATCCCCACTCTCCTCTAGCAAGTACATATTGAGGCCCTTTAGTCTCTCCTCATATGTTTTCTGGTGAAAGCCCTGTACCATCTTAGTCACCCTTCTCTGGACTGCCTCCACCCTGTCAATGTCCTTATGAAGGTGTGGCCTCCAAAATTGCACACAGTACTCTAGGTGAGGCCTCGCTAGCATTTTTTACAATAGCATCACAACCTCCCACCTTCTGCTAATGATATATCTGCCTATGCACCCCAGCATGCTACTGGCCCTCCCTGCAGCCTTTGTACTCTGCTTAGACACCTTTAGGTCATCAGAAATGAAAACCCCTATGTTCGTTTCTTCCTTGGTGATAGTCAGCAAAAAGATTAATCACCCCTCTAAGTTCTGGAAGGTTATTCATTCCTTTTTCTCCCCTCTGACCCATGCTACCTCCCCTGTTCTCTCAGTCCCATGGCAGGGACTGAGTGATTAAAAATGAACCGTATCATCAGCATACATATGAATAGATGCAGAGGAAGAGACAGAGGGGAGGTAATTCAAGAATATGGAAAAGAGAATAGGGCCCAGGCAGACCCTTGAGGGACATCTAAGCAGATGGGGAGTGGTGATGAAATGGAGCTTCCTGTCTGGACAGCTTGAGACCTTCCCTCAAGGTAAGGATGAAACCAACACATTTTAGAGCCAGAAAAGCCCACTGCTTTAAGCTTGCCCAGAAGGAAGGAATGTGCCCCAGTGTCAAAAGCTTTAACAAGATTAACAATTATGGTGGAGGTGATCAGACCCTGAGTCATACCTGAGAGAATGGAGTTGGTGAGCCGGAGGAGGAAGGGAGGTGGAAGTGAAGTGGTATTTCCTAAAACCAGTCTGGGAGAAGGTGAAGAAAGAAGAGGAGTCCAGGAAGGAAGTGAGTTGAGATAGTACAAGGTGTTCCTGTAATTTAGCCAGGGTGGGCAGGAGAGAGAGAGAGAGAGAGATGATGGAATTTACTAAGAAAAGAAAATCCATCACCTTTAGGGAGAGGTATGATAGTAACCTGCTTCCAGGCTTCAGGGACAGATGCAGAGGGGAAAAAAAGGTTGAGGAGTAGGATAATAGGCAATACAATGGTAGGGACTGAGAGAAGCAAAAGCTTAGGGGGGCTACCTCCCTTATGATAATTAAGGGCAAGCAAAGCCCTAGGGAAAGCAGAGAAAGTGGAAGATGAGAAGGAAAAAGAGAGAAGGGGAAGGCAGAGTGAAGGAAGAAAGGGGCGAGGGGGAGGAAGAGCTGAGAGAGAGGGCACAGGTACTGAAGTAGGAGTTAAAGGAAGATGCAACAGCAGAAGGGTCAGAGATGAGGGAGTCACCAACCCTGAGACCAGGGGAGGGAGCTTGGGTCAGAGGGAAGAAAATTAAATGAATAGTCTTCCAGAACTTAGAGGGGTGATTAATATTGCTCTGGAGTGTGGATGCAAAATACTTAGACTTTGCAAGTCTTAAGGCTTTGTACAGGCATTGTGAAGGTGCCAATAGTTGGCCAAAGCAGTAAGGGAGCCAGTGATCGTACATGAATGCCTGGCAAGGTCTGTGGTACGGAGGAAATCATCACCTCTGCTGTTACCAAGGGAAGATGAGAACCCCATACTCTGTTTTTTCTCAGGGGTGCATGACGATCCCATACTGCCATACATTTGGACTGAAAGTATCTCAGGGAAATATTTATATTGATTGCAGAGATGGGAGACCAATCAGATGCCCATAGGTCAGCTATGAGACAGTACAAGTCCAGTGACCTGAAGGACCTGAGATGGATTAGTTTAGGGGAGCCTTAGGACAATGTATCTTGCACACACAGTAAACCATATGATGGTCACTGAGGGCATCAGCAAGGACAGAAACATAGAACATAGTTTTTCCTTTTCACGTTCTAATGTTATACTTCACCATGTTCTAAAGTGCAGGCTTTGATATACCCTGACCAATAAAGTATGTTGAATTAAAAGGAACATAGAAACATAGACTTAGATTGCAGATGAGGAACGCTTGGCTCACCCAGTCTGCCCATTTTCCTACTTACTTATCCAGCTGCAGATCCTAGTTTTACCAACAGCTTACTTCCTCCTACCTCCCGCTAGAATTGCCTTATGTCTGTCTCATGCATTCTTAAATTCCCTCATTTTTGACCCCACAACCTCCTCAGGAAGGCATTTCCATGCATCCATAACCCTCTCAATGAAAAAATACTTCCTCACGTTGCCCCTGAGTCATCCCCCCTCTATCTTCAAATTGTGCCCCCTTGTTCGTGCACATCTCTTTTTCTGAAAGATGCTACCCTCTTGGACTTTGTTGATTCCCTTGAGATACTTGAAAGTTTCTATCATGTCCCCCCCTCCCCCTCTTTTCCTTGAGGGTATACATATTAAGCTTTTTAATTCTCTCTTCATATGGCTTCTGGTGCAGACCCTGCACCATTTTAGTTGCCCTCCGCTGGACTGCCTCCATCCTGTCTTTGTCCTTGCAGAGATGGGGTCTCCAGAACTGCACACAGTACTCCTGATGGTGTCTCACCAACTGTCTGTACAGAGGGATAACAACTTCTTGATTTCTACTGGTGTTGCCTCTCCCTATGCATCCCAGTATACCACCCCCAGCCCTCCTTACTGCCTTCTCACATTGCTTGCCTACCTTTAGGTCATCTGATATGACTACGCCCAGGTCCCTTTCCATTTTTGTTGTCGTTAAAGACTTCCCCCTCCATTGTGTACTCTTCCCTTGGGGTTTTGTTTTCCAGGTGCATTAATCTGCACTTCTTTGCATTGAATCTAAGCTGCCATACCTTTGACCATTCCTCCAACTTGTCAAGTCCCCTCTCATCCTTTCCACCCCCTTGTGTATTAACCCTGTTGCAGAGCTCTATGTCATCTGCAAAGAGGCATACTTTTCCTTCCAGTCCCTCCGCAATGTCACCTATAAAGACATTAAAGGGGACTGGTCCCAGTACTGAGCCCTGTGGTACCCCACTAGTAACCCCCCTTTCTTCAGAGTGGACCCCTTTTACTATTATCCCTCTGTGCCCTGTTGTCCAGCCAATTGTTTACCCAGGTTACTACCCTGGGACCCACCCCAGGCTGGCTAACTTGTTTATTAATCTTTGTGTGGGATTTTTGCATCCACAAAAAACTGGGGATAAGATGAAATGACCCAGTCTAACAGAGAGTGGTTAAAAGAATTCAAGTTTAGATGAGTGGGGTCACAAATCAATTCAGTCAATTGTAGCAACTTTACATTTTGAGAAAATGTATGAATATTGGTGAAGAGCAAATTTATATTAAAGTTTCTGAGGATAAGTAGCTCACCTCTGGAAGAGTTAAAACAGACAGAGAAAGGAGCTCAGTAACTAAAGTGGTAGACATACAAGGGCAACACTAAACACCAGTAATAAAGATGGAACAGAGAAGGACAGGAAGTGCTTACAGAGGGGCACCTCATAGGAAGAGGGAGAAGAAACAGCAAACACAGTCACAGACTGGATTCTGGTGGATATGTAAATTGCAACACCATCATCCCACTTTGTGTGATCCTGCCTATCTAAGGTTTAGCCAGGGATTATCACAGCAGAGTCCTGGACCTTAGAGGAGAGAAAGGATTCAACTATAACTAGTACAGCCGGCCATAGGTCAAGCATAATAGGTTGCAGTTGGTAAGTTTTTTGGTAGGAGGCTTTGAATGTTTAAATGGGAAACCCTCAGTCCTTTGGGAAGTTTTAACAGTGAAGTTGTGTTTGGGCCAGGATTAAGTTCAATTTCACCTGCTACCCAAAGTAGCAAGTTGGCAAGGAGCTTTAACGAGCCAGTATGCTGCCTGGAAGAAGGAGGGCAGTGAGAAGGTGATGAGGGAGAATAGGGAGAGAGAGAAAGGATGGAATTCGCCAGAGAGCTTCAAGGTGAAGCCAAGGAGCAGGAAGAATTTGACACCTATGATGCCAGGGGGAATGGAGGAGGGAGGGGAGAGAGGAAGAGGGGAAAGCAGAGAATGAGGAGGGGAAAGGATAATAGATGGGGCTGGGGAAAAAGAGTAGATTGTGAAACAGAGATGAAGGGAAAGACAATGGTGATAAAAACAGAGGTGTTAATAGCATAATGGAGAAAAAGTGCAAAAAACAAAGTGAAACAAATGAATACTATGTAAAAGGAGGGAGACAGATAAGGTAAAAGGAGAAAACTAAACAGATAAGGAGATTAAATGAAATGGGCCTTATCAGACAGTGAATTGAAAGGACTGGACAATATAAAACAGAGAATTACAGGGGAATAGGCCTGAGCCAGATAAAGAGATAACAGGGGTGAAGGTCTAACTAGAAATTCTAGTGAAAAGTAGGCCTGTATCAGGACAGGGATGTATGGGTAATGTTAACCAGGCCCAGACAGGGAGGCAACAGGGAAGCAGTTTAGACTGATAATCAGTCAATCAATCTTTATTTAACCAGGTGAGCATCATTGAGAAGAGCTCATTTACAAGATGGGTATGGGCATTCACATATATGTGTACAAGACAGCAAAATATACAGTGTTACAACAAATGGGGTAAGCAATACAGTAGTGAAGAATAAACAATAGGTACAATGCAGAAATATACAGTGTTACAACAAACTGGAGTTCATACTATACAGTAATGCAAGATAAACAATGAGAGAGTGCACATATCTTTAGGAGAAAGTAGAAAACATATTATGATACAAGAAACCTATGTACATTAACCGCGACAAGAAACTATGCAGCAAGATAGGGTAGGGAGGAGAGAATATAAAGAGGAGGGAGGCAATGCCAGAGGGCAAGGAGCAACCAGGGGATGAGAGAGGGAGGCAAGAGGGGTACATTTGGGAGGCATTACATAGTTTAGGGAATAAGCAAGGGTAATGCTATGTTGTAAAGTGAGGCAGGGCATGGAAAGACATAGGAGAGGGGCTTAATAGAGAAGTACTAATCCTAGATAGGTGCTGGAAAAGTGCCATTAATTGAAGCACGACAGGTTTCTGTAAAGAACATTGTACAGGGATTTAAAGAAGCCTGTTTTACAGGGATTGCCAACTTAGAGTTTTCTGTGTTGTGTTCCAAATGACTGGAAGAGCATGACTTACAGATTTGCCATATCTGGTTCTCACCTTAGGCATGAATAGTGAGATATAAGAGAGGCTTCTCAAAGTGTAATTTCCAACACTACAGGTGTACATAGAGATGTATAAGACTGACACAGGATGATGACCTGACTCAAAAGGGAGGCACTCAAAACAAAAATAAAATGAGTAAAAAGATTAAGAGGGAATAAATTCATAAGACAAAATCAAGAAGAAAAGGAGGAAGGAAGAACGAAAGAAAGAAAGAAAGAAAGAAAGAAAGAAAGAAAGAAAGAAAGAAAGAAAGAAAGAAAGAAAGAAAAGAAAGAAAAGAAAGAAACAAAGAATAGATACAATGGGAAAGGCTAAAATAAGCACATGGTTGTTATATTCACTATAGTGTATGGTAGAACGTTATTATGGGCTAAATTCATTAGAAAGACAACTCTGTTGTACCATTGATGTGACGTAAACTTACTATTGTACCATCTTGAGTATGTCACATCGATGGTACAACATGCGAGTAAGTAAAGCAACACACTGCAGGAAGTGGCCGTGGCAGTGAGACATGGACAAAAAAGCGAGGAGTGACCAGTAAAGTAAGGAAAATTAAGGTCATATTCTTTATGAACCTTTCCCTACTAAACAGCAGGTGTGTTTAAATGCATTTTTAAACAACAAAATATAGTTTGTGAGATCAGGGACCGGGACGGAGTGTGACTTGTTCTTTGGTGGTGGTGGTGGTGGAGGGGGGCAAAGCTGAAAAGGATGCCATTTGTACAAACATAAGTATGAACAACAGTACAGGCAGTACAAGCGTAAGTATGAACCCAATCATTCAGCTGCTCAAAAATTAAACAAGGCCATAGCAGAAATGATAGCACTAGACCTGCTTCCCCTCTCTCTTGTTAAGTCTGTTGGTTTTAAGTGACTAATGAAGATTGCAGTGCCATGATATCAAATACCATCCAGGAAATACTTTGCCACAAAAGCAGTACCAAATTTGTATTGTGAATTGCATAAGAAAGTGACGGAGGCCTTGAAGCTGGCAGCAGTGCCACAAATCCATATTACAGCCAACATGTGAACTAGCATCCAAACCGTAGACTACATGACCATCACTAGTCACTGGGCCATCTTCCATGATTCCTCTGCCTCATCCACTGTCTCAGACTCAACCAGGACATTAAAGATGCAGGCTGCCTTGTGTATTACTAGTTTTGAGTCAAAAGATCATAATGCAGTGAACCTCTTGCAAGAGCTAAGAAGACACTTTACTGAATGGCTGTCTTCTCATGGCCTTTCTCCAGGATTTGTCATATCTGATAATGGGGCTAACATCATATGTGCTGTGAAGGAAGGTGGGTATATGTACATACCTTGCTTCTCTCACACCCTCAGTCTCAAAGTACATGATTTTCTTTGGGATGACAGAAACATTTGGAATGCCCTTAGTGTTGTGCACAAGATCTGCGGATATTTCAGCCATTCCACCAAAGGATGCAAAATATTGCAGCAGCTGCAAAAGGACAATAACCTTCCACAACATCAACTAAAGCAGGAGACCGTCCAAATGGCTTGGTGGGTTGAAGCATCTATGCCTCCCTGCTGCCACACCAGTGACCCAAGTTCAGTAATGGACCCAAGTTACTTGGGGGCTCAGCTGAGGAGGTAAGACTGAGCATCCATAGGACAGCTGTCTTCCCTCAGGGAAGGGGGTTTCCCTTGACCCACCTCTCAATTGCCACCTGGAGAAATCCAGATGGCAGCACATGTGCGATCACATAGCTTGGAGAAAAGCCGGCATACAGAGTGCTGAGGGAGCCTCTGCTGAGGTGAAGCATGCTCACTGCATTCATTGCATGTCCAGCCATGCCTGGGAAGAAAATCTGGAGGAAAAACAGGGGATGAGCTCCATGACACCCACCCAGTGCCAGCAGTCCACCTGGTCTCAGGAGGAGGAATGGTGGAGACATGGGATGGCCGAGTGAACTAGGGACTGGGTTGATACAGCCACTCAGCCCACCAAGGAGGAAATAAAAGCCTTTATAGAAAAAAAATAAACTAAAGCAGGGGGTAGTTACCAAGTGGAATTCCACCTTTTATATGGTACAATGGCTCTTTGAGCAGCATAGAGTAGTACATCAGTACCTGATAGTTCACTCCATAAGGAAAGGGGACGTGTGTCTCAGTTCCACCCAGTGGAACCTGATGGCACAGTTGTACCAGGTTCATCAACCCTTTGAGGAAGCCACTAGAGAAATGAGTGCAGACAATGCCAGTCTGGGGCAGGTTATCCTCCTGATATGGGTAGTTTAAAAAAATCTGGAAAGGCAGAAGGCAGAATTCCTGGAGGAAGGTACTGTAACTTTGCTTGTAAAAAAACTATGTCTCTTGAAATGACCCCAGAAATGATGTTACAGTCTGAATATTACATTCAAACCATTATGACAGTCCCTGGATTTAAGGCTAGCTTGGCTTCCTTCCTCCCTCCCCTCTTGCATCACAGACAGCAGGTATAAAGACCTACTCATTGAAAAAGTGTCAAATGAAATGGTGGATACTATTTCATAACAACAATCTTTTAGGTGTATAGACTCCCAAACCTCACTTCTACTAGCAAGGAGTGCATCCACTGTGTAAGATCAAGATGAAGAGCAGGGCATTTGGTCAGAGCTGCAATATATTGATAAAAACAGCACTTGCTCCAGTGTTTTCCAAGGACATACTGCTGCCAGTATGGTGGAAAACTATCTAAAAGACCTTAGTAAACTACAGGTATATAGGATAACCCTCTGAAATATTGGCAGAGTGAGAGAAAAATCTGGCCAGCATTGTACAAAACAATCATTTTTAACTTGAGTTGCCCTCCTCCTCTATTCAGAGAGAGAATCTTTAGCACAGCTGGTAATGTTGCTTCTAACCTATGCAACTATTTGTTACCTGAAAACATTGAACACCTTACATTTCTGAAGGTTAATCTTCATCTTTTCACTGGATGCACTTCTTCTCTAGAACATCACACTGATCCTAACAGTGATGAAGAGGAGCCAGTATGCATTAATGATGAAGATTAATATGCTATTGTGTCATGTGGGTGTTTTAGCTGCTGATGATTTCTGTAAGGCCAAAAGGTAAAAATACTGCAGAAAATCACACCAATATCCTGAAGTGTGACTGAAAGAAAGACACCACACACACAACCACACTAGTGCTACTCCTCTTCTTTATTGCACCATTTTTTTTTTCAGCAAGGGTCTAACCTCTCTAAACTTCACTGCATTGGGAGAAGCGCCATCTTTGAGTCAGAGAGAACACACAGATTGAGAGCAGCACTCGAGCAAACAAGCGAGTTAAACCTAAAAAAACTCAGACAAATGGAGGAAAAAGGAAAGAGACTCTGAAACGATGGACAACCGAGACATTTTTCTCAGGAGTTTATAGGGCAGAATAAGTAGGACAAAAGTAAAGTGGAGACAATTAAGTTAAACCCAAACTGGAGCAAAATCGAACATTAAGGAAATACCTTTTTAGAGCCAGTGGTTCAAGCCGCAACAAGGTCGGATAAAGTAAAGAACAAAAAGAAGTGAAGCTTTACCAGCTTTTACAATATGAACTTAACCACGTTTCAGACATTGTGGAATCCCCCATGTCATAGATTAGGACTACGCCAGGGCTCCAACCTTTTGAGAAACAATCCTTCTCAAAAGTGAACAAAACTCACTTTGATTTAACCAAATCTGTACTTGAACTCGAAAACAAGTTTAACTTGGTAGACAGAGCATTCAGAACACAAATCCAAGGAGTTGGGTGAGATCCAGACTTTTCAAGAGATAACTATTAAAGAGAATCCATACGTTTCCCTATGAATTTATTGTGAAGGTTATTATGAGGAGCCAGTATACAAATTGCTAGGTTATATTTAGAAAATGTTTTCCATAAGACAAAAAAACACGTTTCAAACTGTGATGTGGAAGCATCCATTTTGTGGACAGGAAGGGTGTTGTGATGATGTCACTGCCTCACCAGCTCTAACAGTATGCAATTAAGTAGATTAAAACAAACTGCTTCTACAGACAGGGATCCTGTTCTATCAAGAAGAGAAGCACTGGATTCTTTTCTTGCACTCTGCCAAACATAAAATTCTGGGTGTTCCTCAGAATATAATAGAATCCCTGACAGCACAGTTGAATTGTTCTCATCTGCTGCACTACACACTGTTAACACTGGTGAGGCAGTGACATCATCACAACACCCTTCCTGTCCACAAAATGGATGCTTCCACATCCCTATTTAAAAAGCATTTTTCTGTCTTACTGAAAACATTTTCTAAATATAACTCAGCAATTTGCATACTGGATCCTCATAGTAACCTTTACAATAATTTCATAAGGAAATGTACCGATTCCCTTTAAGTACTATCTTAAAATTTCCTGAAAGGAAGAAACACCAAGGAAACACCATAAGAAACCAGAAACAAAAAGACTTCTGAAATATAACGGGCATTCCTGGAAACCAATTTGCCACTAATTGTTTCTTTTTTTTTTCTAGGTTATTGATCCACAGTGGTAAATTATATGTGACAATTTTGGGTTATACACCATAATATAGGGCAATATATAATATTTATTTTGAGTATTTTATGTAACAGGTTAATCAAGCATTTTTAGTACACCAATGAGGAAATTTTTAGCAAGTTGGCACATTTAGCACATTAGTATCATTTGCACTAATAGCACCTATTACCAATAATTAATTGGTACAAATTTAAATCTATATAGTATATTTGTCTAAGGGCCCAGAGACATTTGCTTGCTTATTTCCTTCTAACACTTTAGGTGTGTTAGATTGTAGGATTGTTAAATATAAATAGGATAAAGCCAAAAGAATGCCGGTCTGAAATAGACATCAATCTGTTCCAGATTCATTGGACATTGCCCCCTTCCACTCACTTGGAAAGTTGATAAAAGGAGAAAAGGTGCTAAAAATAATAAGGACATAAAAAGTAATAGACCTTTGGAAAAAACAACCAAAAAAGAAGAAGAAGAAGAAGTGACAGTGAAAGGGAAAACAAAGGGAAAAAATACAATTGCAGATAATAAATCACCTACAGGACACTAATATGTCCATGCCAGGGAATTTTATTTATTTTATTTATTGATTTATTTTTATTTTGAGTTTTGGTGACCAGGTAAGTTCACTGAGACAATTGCAGTCCCTTTTTCAGGATCGACCCGGAGGGGTAGAAAACAAACATTGCAAAAACAGAAAGAAATTATGCAAAGTACAGAGGCAAGGTAGCTGTTAAATACACAGAATAAGGTACAGAACATATTATACAAAGCACAGGGGAGGGCAATATCAAGTATACACATTGGCCCAGATATTCAAACTGTGCCCAAAAAGTGTGCAATAGCAGGAGCAAGTGCAAGTCCATTGCGCCCATGCACAAGAGGCACAATATTCAAAAATTGAGCTGGCCAAACTGCACCTACAGCAAACGACTGACTATCGCACCATCTGCGCCATAGCGCAACTAGGGAGGGGAAGCTGAGCAGATCAGATGCGACATAGCGCAACAAGGGATGTTCAGCTGAGCAGTCCAGAGGCGCCATAGCGCAACCAGGGATGCCTCCCAGCAGCAGGGTGGCAATGGAACTGCACAACCAGGGAGGTAGGGGCCCACCACCCATGCCACAGATGGGCACAGGAACACACAGCAGAACAGACATCATCCCCCCCCCACACCCCATGCACTGCACAACTGGGGCAGGGCTGGAATAACCACTGGCCCATGGAGACAAGCAACCAACCCACAGCCAGGCCATGGTGCCCCATCACACCCCCCGGCAAGCTGTGACTGGCACACAAGGAGGGCTGACCACCCCGTGCCACACCATCCCCCCAATGCAGAGCACACCCTGCACCATGACCCCCAGACACCCTGCCCAGGAGCAGCGTCCACCACTGCAGGAAACCCTATGCATGCCGCCACCCCCACTGTGACAATGCAACCCTGTGCACCACAGAACCATGCAAGGCAGCCCCACCATGAGCACCCATCAGCAGGTGGCAGTACACAGCGATGCAACAATGGCATTCACTTTGCCACCACGCACAGCCCCCCCGAGGTACTGCTGAGAATCCAACCATGCATCGGCACACGAGGTACCCCACACGGGACAAGGCGTGCCCCGGACCCCACCACCAGTGGTACAGCACCCTGCACACTCTCCCAATGACACACCCTGACCCACCACTGGCCACAACAGCCAGCGCAGACACCCAAAGTGGTGCGTGGAAGCATGCACCACACCGGATGCCACACAGTGCATGGACAGACACTCACCCATACGCAAGGGCACAACAAGACAGGGGCGTAGTAGCGGGGCAACCAAGCCCCCAGCATGGGCCCAAGTAAACTGTGTACACACAACCTGCAGTCCTCCATGGCACAGGAGTGCCAGCCACCCTGCGCAGGCACTGTGGACCTGTACACCACCAGCATTTGTCCAGAGCACAAGTCACAGACAGTGGTGCACATCCCCTGCAACACACACAAGCCACAGCATGGAGGTGGGTCAACAACTGTGGAGGCCACAGTGTCACCTGAGGCAGACATGCACCACACCAGTTACAGGAGGCAACCCAGCATTGTGATGGGTACAGTGGTTGCCCTGCATGGACAGCCACCACTGACATGCCAGCAGACCATACAGGTCACAGACATGCATGGGTGTCAGCTGCACAGGCCATGGACGGGCTGACAGGGGTGCCATGGACACAGAGCATGCACCACAGACCACTGCACACAGTCATCCAGTGCACAGGGTACAACACACACACCACAGACACTAATTGATAGCTACCCCCACACCATAGTCACCGCCCCACGGACACACACACATACCCATGACTGCACCACCCCTGATGCCATGCACACCACTGCAGCTGAGCACCTATAGCCCGCTATAAATCAGAGACCACCACAGTATTCATATCAAAATATCTGTATTCAAACAAAATATCAAAGTGAACTATATGCAATAATATATACAAAGTTGAGGGAAGGGCCACAAACAAGGTGGGGGTGGGTAAGGGGCAGGGGTGAACAAATGGGACAGGAAAGGAGGGGTGTGAGGGTGGGTCCAGGGGAGTAGGGGATATCATGGGCAGAGGGACTGTTAACGGGAGCCTGCTCCCTGCTCTGACTGCTCCTCGGCTGGTGCCTCCTGTGGACCCCAATCCGGTCAATCCGTTGGAGGATTTCTAAGGATGCCCTTGCCACATGCAAGATCTTCCACAATGCCTCCCTGATCTCCATCAGCTGGCGGACACCTAGGACAAGGAAGCACAGTCAATAGGTGTGAATGCACAGCCCCATACAGCCCACCCACTGTGCATGGCATACAGCCGTGAGACATGCCTCTGTGATGGTGTGTGACCACCCACAGTGATCACGTCCACATGACCTGCCCACCCAGGTGCATACAGCCATGCGGAACGCTGCACACACCCACCGGCCAAGTCATGCACAACACAGCCGTGGCCATTTAGTGACATGGCTATGTGGTGCAAAGGCAGTGGCACAGCCATGTACCCGGTGCACGCATGGACCACCATTGACGCACTCCCAGACATGCATTGCCACTGGACACTGCTGACTGTAACAAGTTGCGTGCATGGCAGTGGTGTCAGTGGATTGTGACCATGCCCCACTGCCCACCCTGTTACACAGCATGCAATAGTAATCATGGAGGTATGGCACTCGCCATCATCAGGCCGGTCCCTCGGGCACTGTGGACCATAGCCCCGCCTTGCGTCCCTGTCCTCTTGATGGCACCGCAGTTCACGTGCTAGGTGCCTCTCCTCCAGCCCTGTGGTGCAAACATGGAGAGAGGAACATCAGTACAATCCTGTAGCAAAGCCCCCCTGCCCCCAGGTGTGTGCTCTCCCACCCAGCCAGACCCACCCACCCCACACCCTGATAACAACACCACAGCCAACACCGGATGGTCCCTTCCCCATGTGCTGGACACATACAACCGTGATACCCATATGGAAGATAAAATTGTGCTGACGTAACACCTACCTGGCCGTGGCACGTGCCCCTCCTGGCACGTGCCCACAGGCGGGCAAGTAGGTCTGGCTCCCTCCGCCGCAGGTCGCCATACCTGTGGTGGCACTGCTCTGCTGTCCATCCCCTTCCTGTGGCCTCCTCTAGTGCAGTGGCCACCTCCTCCCACACCTGGCTCCTGGACCTGTCCAGGGGTGCCTCCCCAAACAGTGGTCCATGGTGTGGCTCCACTATGGCTACTAGGTTGGCCAGTTCTACCTGGCTCCACTGTGCAGCCTTCCTCTGCACCATTCTCCTAGCTCAGTGTGCAAAAATGGCACTCTGCAGCGCAGCTCCCCACATGCAGATGCTGCGTGGTACAGCGCTGCCATTCCCTATCGTGCTGTCACCGAACAGCGCGATAGTGGTGCTCCCATGCCTGATGCATGGCACCTAGGGGGCAAAGGTAAGGCACAGGGTCAAGGGGCTCTGGCGCACGGACAGGCACAGCGCCATTGGAACCCAATGCATGTAGCACAATTGGATGCCTGTGTGCTACCTCCAGTAGCGGCCAAACGCGCTGTTGCCCCAGTGCGCCTATGATGGCCCAGTGCCACAGCGCCATGTAGGTGAACATCGCTGTAGTGCCACTGGCACAATGGTGGCCATGCCCTGCATTGCTTCCCATGCACAGCACATCAGCAGCGCAGCAGACGCCTGCGTCAGCAACCCGGGCATGCACAGTGAGGTGTGTACTGCGCATGTCACAGAACTGCGCCCTTGGCTCAGCATGTTCTACACAATTGCGCAAAGTGCAACAGCGCAATATTCGGTCGTCATATGCAAAACAGCTAATCAGCCATTGAATGGTGCAGCACTGCAATTTGCATCCATTTAAAGTTGCGCCTCGCCTCATTTGCATGGGTTGCACTATAAAAGTGCGACATTGGGCTGCACTGGCCATAGTCAGTTACTGCAGTCTATTGGTGAGTTGCATGCTGTTTGGGAGTGTAGACTGTGGATTTAGGGACATGCATGGGACTGCACTGTCACAGGTAACAACTGTCATTCTTACAGGCTAAAAAATGATTGAGCGAGTTGTGGGAGAGGAGGAACACAGTGGTGGGAGGAGGAGGAGGCCTAATTTTACCAAGGCCGAGACCGATGCCCTGTTTGAGGCCTACCTGGATCAGGAGCCGCTTCTCAGTGGACGGCAGGGAACACCTCAAGCCTGAGCTGCTGCATGGGAGCAGGTGGCATGTGCAGTGAACCTGCATGGCAGCCACCAGCACTCCATGCAGGAATGCAAGAAGAAGATGGGCACAGACAGGAGGAGGATAAAGAAGAAGGTGGTTGCCATTAGGGCAGCACGAGCTGCGTCAGGTGGAGGACAGCCGGAGATGGTACACCTGACCCCACAGGAGGAGAGGGTTGCTGGAAGCATGCAGCATTGTGCCATTGAGGGTGTTCCGGGTGGTGGCTTCCAGACGGGTGGTAGCCCATCACTGCATGGTAGGTCATGGTCTGCCTATGGGGGGGCAGGGTAGGTCACATGCAGTAAAGCAACTTTGTTTTCCCTTACAGATCCTGAGCATCTGCATGGGTCAGCAGTGGTGGGCCTGTCCACTGAGGACAGTCAGCTGGAGATGGAGGAGGGCCCATACACCTCCACAGGTATACGTGGCTCAGTGCAACAGTCGGCCCGCCTGGCTGTCCACGCTGATGTTGTTGGAACAGGTGCGGAGGAGGCCCTACTCGTGTCCCAGCGTGCCAGCGTCCACGGATGCCAGCATGCAGTGACTCGGGCCGGTGCCGGGTCTGTCACCGATGATGATGTCGCTAACGGCATGGGCAGTGACACGTGTGTGCCACGGGATGGCCACACAGCAGGTAACATCGCGGCCATGGCTGTGGGTGGTGCTGCCATGGAGGCCTGTGTGTCACCACAGTCCCAGTCTGTGCCTGTCAGCACCAGTGGGGCAGCACTGGTGTGTGTGTTCAGGACAGTGGGACTGTTGTGGCCACTGCAGTGGCACCAGTGAGCCCTGGGGAGCAGCAGCCGGAGGGGCAGCATCAGCAGTCGGCCAATGGGCTTGGGGGTACAGGGTCAAGGGGCGGCATCTGTGCACCGCCTGTGGACATGCCCAGACCTGGTCCTGGTGTGCAGCGCCCACCCTCAAGGGGTGCTGAGCATCAGGGTCGTGCACACCCTGAGGGACAGGATGGCGAGGAGGCAGATGACCTCTTGGACGAGCACACCCGCCTACTGCAAGCATCAGTCCAGCAGCAGATGCGGCTTGCGACGTTGGTGGATGCACAGCGTGTGGCTCTGGAGTGGGCAGAGGAGCGTTGCAGCAGAGACACCGCTCTGATCCTGGCAGGGATGGACCAGTTGCAGGAGGATGTGACCGCTGCCATTGACAGGCAGACACAGGCATTCACTGCTGTCATGGCCACAATGGGCACTCAGTCTTGAGCCCATGCGTCACAGACACCACGCAGTGCACTGTCCACCCCCATTCCAGGTGTCATGCAACTCCCTCCCTGTCAACACCGGGTTCAGCTGTGGGCATCCCGAGCACGCCTGACACAGGCATGTGTGGTGTGCTGCAGACCCCTGCACGAGTACGGTCGCGTTCGTGCAGTGGAACCCCTGGGGGACCATCGGTGCCACCCCATGAGGCCAGTGGTCGGCCTGTCAGTGCTGGCGGGTCTCAGCGGGGCTGCCCATGCATCCATGGTGGCCGGGGCACTGTGTCGCATGACTGACCTGTCTCCCAACGCTGCTACTGTCTGGTGCTGCCCTGTGTGCATTGTGTCTTTCAGTGGGCATTGCACAGGTGGGTACCTGGCCCTGCATGTGGACACACAGTCCATCTGCACACCCTCCTGGCTGCTGTCCGCAGTTGCATGTGCATGATGATGCCTGCATTGTGCTGTACACCAATGTGCAATGGTGCTCAGCATCTGACACACGCACATGGACAGGCAGTGGGCATGGTGGTCTGTGGACATGTGTGTGGCTAGGGGTGGTGTTCTGAGTCAGCGTGCCTCCTACCCTTGCATGTTTGGTGCGTTGTGTGTGTGAGCGTGTGTGTGTCCATCCGCGTGGCATGTTAGACCTCACCCATCCCTGGTTGTGTGTGTGGTTCCATGCCCTGCCACTTCCCTTGACAGCATGCACCCCTGATGTGTGTCCATGCGTGTTTGTGGGTTGTGCCTTAGCCACTGTTGGCTGCACATGGCCCCATGACTTACCTGGGTTGGCTGAAGTGCTCCTCCGTGATGGTGTCCCGGTGCAGTTGTGCCAGCTGGAGCAGTCAGGGGTCCGTTGCCCAAGGGGGGGCTGCCCATCACCATCATCACTGGCGTCCTCATCGTCCCCATCGCTGTCCCCCTCTTCGACCTGTACGGCTATCCCACATTCGTTGGTCATGTTGTGCAGGATGCAACAGGCCAGGAATAGCCTTCAGGGCTTTGAGGGGCTGTACTGTAGGGCACCGCTGGAGGTGTCCAGGCAATGGAAACATGCCTTCAGCATCCCAAACACCCGCTCAATGACATTACATGTGGTGGCGTGTGCCTCATTGTAGTGTTACTGCGATGGGGTCACGGACCGCCAGTAGGGAGTGAGCAGCCAGGAACAGAGTGGGTATCCACTGTCACCTGTATGTAGAGGGTGGAGGTTAGTTTGGTGATCAGCATCGCCTTCCCCTGGGCCATGTAGGCCACTACCCTTGTCACCTCTGACCATGCCCCCCCAGGCCCTATGATTGTCCATGTGGTTTGCATACTCACCCACTAGGTGGCCAGTGGGGATATCCCCACTCTTGAATCTGTGGCACAGTGCTGACTGGTGCCAGATGAAGGCATCATGTGCTCCCTCAGGGTGCGTGGCACAGACATTGATTATGCGCCCCCTGGCATCACACACCATCTGGCAGGTGATGCTGGTATAGCCCTTGCGATTGATGTATGCAGCCCCCTTGGGGCCAGGTGGTGTGCGGATGGCCACATGGGTGCAGTCTATTGCCCCTAGCACACCAGGCATATGTGCTACCCTGTGGAACTCCTGTATGTTTGCTGTGCGCTCCACCGGTGTGCTGGGGAAATGGATGTACTCCGCAGCATGTGGCAGCAGTGCGCTGAGGAATTGGGTGACGTGGCGTGACATGGCCGACTGGGTTATGCCTGTGGTGTCCCCAGTTGGTCTCTGGAAGGTACCCGTGGCGAGCAAGCACATGCAAGCTGTCACTTTCATCTCCACTGACAGGGCATGGCTCCGTCGTGTGGGTGCCTGAATCACATCATTGCACAGCTCACAGAGTCACCTCAGAATTGCCCGATTCAGGCAGTACCAGCCCACAATCTCGGTATCACTGTACAGCTCGAAGCGGGTGCGGGCTCGGTACTGCCTGTTGGGGGCATACCGCTGACGGGCCCTTCCACTGCCACGCCCCCCTGCTGCTGACCTTCTCACCCCCCTCATAACGGCCTCCATCTGGAAGGTGGCACTGGCCATTTCCCTGGCTTGTGTTCACCTCCGCAGCTGTTATTGTATTCTCCCCCCACTGTCCTGACTGCTACTTCCCCTGCACCGGCAACACCTGCCTGTGATTGCCTCATTGCTGTGTGGTGTACTTCCCCCTTCTGCACTGTCTCCCCACTCCTTCCCCTGTGGCTGTTGCTTCCAGGTGCCTTTTCCTGCCTGGCCCTGTGTGTCCCTGCTGCCCAGTGTCTCCTGCTGTATTTTGCTCTCATGTGGCTTCCCTGTAGTGTTCTTGTGCCTCTCCCTTGCTCCCTTTTATTTTGGCTCATTTCCGCTATGGCACAACTTCCACTTGCTCCCCTATTGCACATGGCGCAAGTTGTTGAATATCACACTGCGCCATTTATGCATGGTTCCTCCCCCTTCAGTTGTGCATGCATTCATTATCATTACGCTGTTGCTCAGCGTGATTTGGGGGGCGCAACTGCCTCCTGCTGAATATCGCAGAATGGCGCGTTTTCGGACTTACGCAGGCGCAACCCTATTGCGCATGGCTCAACTCTTTTGAATATCTGAGCCATTATGTACAACAGACACAAAACCTTACAAGCTGTATGATACAGAGTGAAAGTATCAGCATGCTGAGGCTAACTAGCAGGAAAGTCATGCTTTATGAATCTCTAAACATTTTATGCAAACCACAGGCTGGTGATAACATATATACACATTGGGTGGGATATTCAGAAGGGTTGCGCATGGCGCAACACAGTTTACCATGTGCAACCCACTGATGTTACCCTGGCGCGATATTCAAAGGATTGAGCCTGGCACAAATCCCGAAGCGCGCCTACAGAGCATTAGTATTGTGGCGCGGCGCAGGGTTGCTCATACAAACTCAAGACATCCTGATATTCAGCCCAGGATGTGCTGAGCCCATGCATGTGCAACCCCTACCTGCGCTGCATACAGGTGAGCCAAAAAAAAAGGAGCAACAGCTGGCCACCCACAGGTGAGCTGCCGTATTGCAGGGCGCAACACGGCAGCTGCCATCTGTGGGTGGCCACCCAAGCTCCAGCTGCACCTTCATGGTGGCTCCCCCCCATGCCCGATCCTGGGCATATGTGGAAAAATAATAGTCCTATATACCTGGTAGTCCAGTGGACCACTCGCAGCCTGATCACGGGCATATGTAGTAAATAATAACAGTCCCATCTCCCTGGTGGTCCAGTGGACCGCTCACAGCCTGATCACAGGCATTTGTTATAAAGAATGACACCCCAATCCAACCCTGGTGGTCCAGCAGTAACCCCTTCCCCACCCGCCCACTGAGCCCCACCTCCATTCACATATCTGGACTGTGTGGTCCGGTACGGGCTGCATGCCCATTGACTCAAGCTGTGGACCAATGAGCATACAGCCCTACCGTATGGTGTCAGTCAACGAGCGGCAAGGCAGCAAGCGGGTGGGGAGCTGCCGCCCGCCGCTGACTTGGGGGAGCGGGGCGGTGGGGCTCAGTGAGCGAGTGGGGAGGGGGGTACCGCTGGACCACCAGGGTTGGATTGGGGTGTCATTCTTTATAACAAATGCCCCATGATTGGGCTGCAAGTGGTCCACTGGACCACCAGGGAGCTGGGACTGTTATTATTTACTACATATGACTGCGATTGGGCTGCGAGTGGTCCACTGGACCACCAGGGAGATGGGACTGTTATTATTTACTACATATGCCCACAATCAGGCTGCGAGTGGTCCACTGGACCACCAGGGAGATGGAACTGTTATTATTTACTACATATGCCTGCGATCGGGCTGCGAGCGGTCCACTGGACCACCAGGGATATAGGATTATTATGCATTATAAATGGCCGTGATCGGGCTGCGAGCAGTACACTGGACCACTAAGGATATGGGTCTATTATACGTCAACATTGCCCGCAATCGGGTGTCGCGGCGTGTTGCCGCTTGTGCAGGGGGCATCGGTCCCCGACGGCTGCAGCCTGGCAGGGTGCCAGGCGCAAGTCACTGGGGATCGGCACACCTGCATGCAAATGGGGCCATAATGACATGCAAATGGCCCTATTTGCACCTTGCATACATTATGGCCCCATTTGCATGTGCGCTCTTGAATATCGCAGTTGTTGTGCCTAGCGCAACGGAACTTGCACTAGCGCATCCCCCTGTTCCACTCTGGCAGCTTGCACTGGTGCAGTGCCACTGCATCATGTGCACTGCAGGTGACCAAGGTGCGATATTCAATGATGCTGTGCCATGGCTCAGCTCCATTGAATATCACCCTGTCAATGCCCATGCGCAGCCAAGTTGCGCTGTGCCCAGGCTTACTCCACAGCCTGGCGCAGTCTGAGTATCCCGCCCATTATGCATAGCAGACATAGTATCCATACAGGACCGTTGAACATTTGAAGCTGCAACCTAATGAATTGAGACAGGAACAGATTACCAAGGCTGCGAGTGAGGCATACAAAGTGGATTGGAATGCGGGAGAGAGGAGCAGGACAGAACAGAGGGTGGAAGGGAGTTCCAATCAGATATCAAAGCAAAAGAGAAAGACTTGCGTGCAGTGGCAAGATGCATATTAGGCTTAGTTAGTAGGGGCAGTTAGGCAGATCTGTGGGAAAGAGGAGCTTGTCTCAAATGTATTAACTCATTGAGACAGGGAGCAGTAAATTTGTGCACGAGGTTAAACAGGAGGCTAAGGAAATGGTGCCTTAACTTTGACACTTAGGGTAGCCATCCTAGTGCAGAGAGGATGGTACAGTGGTGATGAGAGGAGCTAACCCCAGTGCAAACCTACCCACCCTAACATAGGCCTTAGAGATTATAGAAAGGGTCAAGGGAGTCAAAGAGACCAGCAAGGGTGCAGCATAAGTTAGGAGAGGTATTAGAGAAGATGTGGCAATCTTGAGGCAGGAACCAGAGGATAGGAAAGGGAGTATCCTGTACAGCAGGCCTAGGCACTGGTTCAGAGATTTTGAGACATTGGAGGCATGCAATTTAAGAGACAGAGATGAGTCCAGAGTAATACCCAAATATTTAAAGGAGTGGACATTCTCAAGAATATCACCAGAGAGGGAGGTGATAGTAAGGGGTGAGAGAGTGTGCTGGGAGGAGCGTAGGTGGGAAAAAATCATTAATTTTGTCTTTTTCATATTCAGGACAAGATGTTTACCCTGAAACCAATCCTCAAGGGCAGAAAAGTTGGAAGCTCACACGTGGTTAACCCAGTCAGCATCAGGAGAGGAGCGATAGATAATTGCATCATCTGCATATAAATGTACCGTCGACCCTCCACAGAAGTTAGGTAGGTTGTTAGTGAATAATGAGAATAGCAAAGGGCCCAAAATGGAGCCTTGAGGAACACCATTAATAGTGGGTTTTGGATTAGAGACAAAGCCAGACCATTTAACTCTTTGGGAACGGCAGGACAGGTAACTATTGATCCAGGATATGGCACTATAGTCGAGACTGAGAACATGAAGCTGCTGGAGCAGAAGACCATGGTTCACCAGGTCGAACGCTTTTGTCAGGTCAACAAAGATGGCTCCAGTGATAGACCCTTGGTCCATTGCCTGAAAGATGTCAGAGGTCACCTTTATCAATGCCGTATGGGTACTGTGGTTCCTCCTGAACCCATGCTGATAAGAAGATATCAGGCCGTGGAGTTCCAGGTAGTTCTGGAGGTGATTGTATACAATTCGCTCTTGTATTTTTGCCAAGGGGCAGAGAAGTGAAATGGGTCAGAAGTTTTCAACAATGGTGTTGGGTCCACCCTTGTGTACAGAAATGACTACAGCCACCTTCCATTTGTCAAAGACAGTATCAGTGAGAAACGAACAGTTGAATAGATTGCGTACTAGGCGAGCAAGGGCAGAAGCTCCCAGTTTAAGAAATTTTGGTTCAAGGCAGTCATGTCCAGGGGAGCTCTCTGCTTGTAAACTGGCAAGTAGCCTCTGGACCTCTTTGAGGGAAGCCAGTTTCAAGTGAAATGCAGGGCAAGACCAAGGGGTGTCCAAAGGGAGTGGGTCAAGCTAGGGAGTAATTAATTTGTCAAATGACAAGGTGTACTTATGGAGGTCCATAAAGAAGTCATTAAACCCTGATGCAATGGATGAGGGGTCAATAAGAGCAGAGGCATTGGAGAAGATAGTACTGGGGACTTCAATAGCCTTCCCTTTTACTAGAGAATTGATCTGATGCCTGAATTCCTTTGGGTTAGATAGGTGCTCAGTTTGTAGTGATTTGAAGTGAAGGCATTTGGCCTTGTGGAGTGAGTTCTTGCACTTATTTCTAAGCTGTCTATATACTTGTCAGTCATTGTGCAGACCACTTTTTTTAAAAGTCTGCCAGGCCTTGTCACAGAGCGACATGAGCAAAATGAGCGACCTTAAGGAGCTTTGACACCCTTGGACCTGCATTTTTTTCTTTGGAGCATGGAGATCAATAATTTTGGTAAGGGAGGAGATTAGGAAGTCCAAAGCTTGGATTATATCAGGTAGGGACCTAATAGGGCTCCAGTCAAAGCTACTGATAGATGTAAGGAACCTATTGACATCAAATCTGGACATATCCCAAACCAGAGAGATCCTGGGAGGGGGGTTAGGAATATTGTTTCTCCATACACAGAGCATTGGGGAATGGTCACTTAAGGTGTCCAGGAGGACAGCCACAGTTTTAATCTTCAGAGGGCAATTGGTAACCATCCAGTCAAGTAGCGTGTGTTTACCAGACTTGGAGTTGAGACGAGTTGGTTCCTGAATTAGTTGTACCAGGTTGGAGTCAGCAAAAGATGTATGCACTTGGTCAGCATATTGATGTAGCCAGTCGATATTAAAGTCACCACTAAGTATAAGGTCATGGCGAGGCAGATTAGCTAGGCAGGTTAGGAGGGATGGGAGACCAAGAGTAGCCTTACTGGGGGAAAGGTAGACACAGCCAGTGGTAAGTTTCTTTACTTCACCAAAAGTGATAGTAAGAAATAGAGACTCCACAGGAGACAGGTCATCAATGGGAGCAGATACTTCAACAGATTCCAGATCAGTCTGGGAGTATATTAGGACACCTCCTCCCCTTTTTCCCACCCTATCATGTCTGAAACAATTATAAGCAGGTAGTGCCACCTCATGCTGCTTAACTGATGGTTTGAGCCAGGATTCTGTTATACACAGTATATCTGGGGACATCTGCAGGGTCCATGCCTCTAGTTCAGCCATTTTTGGGTGGAGGCTATGCATATTAATATGAGCCACCTTTATGCCTGTCAGCAGTTGTTGGAGTTTAGAGGGGGGCTGGTGGATGGTGGGCAAGCAAGGGGGCCCAGGATTAGGCTCAATATCCCTAGCACGTGCTAGAAGGATGAACACAGATAATTGAGCCCCAGATAATATAAAGGATGAGAGTATCTCAAGGGAAGCTGTGTTAATGAATGTACTTTTGTGTTTATGTAGCCAGTGCCCCAGTAGAATAGTGTCATTTTTAGATATACATGGGAGGTGCAATAACGCAATGGGTGACTCTGAGAAGTTGTGACAAGGTGGGGGGAGGACTAGGGCTAAAGGTGGGTAATGTATTGATGTGACAATTACTTGATCAGCCCATGAGTATAGTAGAAGTGCTGCCACCTGCAATAGCCATTTTAGGCAACCCATGGTAAAGCTAAGAACAGAAATAAACTGAATATGAGACAGTATCAAATGTATGCAATAGCACAGGATGATACAGAATATAGAGTCCTCAGGTTTACAGGGAAACAGACAAATTAGGTAAGGAGCGCCTGAACACTGAGTTACAGTGAAAGAGAAAGTCACCTGTCAGCAGCCAATGGAAACAGAAAAGAGAGACGAGGGGGACTTATGATGTATTTAATAGAGTCTGGAGTCTGGGGTCGGGTGGGTGGTGTGGGACAAATTAGTATGCCGTGTAGATATTAGAATGAAAGTCCCAGGGGAAAACAAAGAAAAGCCATGGTGTGAAGCCATAGCAAAAGCGCCAAGGATTTCAGTTAAAATTAGTATGCCGTGAAGATATTAAAGTGAAAGTCCCATGGGAAAACAAAGAAAAGCCAAGGCATGAAGCCGTAGCAAAAACACCAAGGATTTCAAGCCAGGAGCCATGAACCAATCACAGAAGGAGACATACTCCAGCACCCAATCAGTCACACTCAAATAATGCGTCTATCCATTGGAGCCAGGGGTGTAGCCAGACAATACACAAATGTACACCAGGACCGTGTTTGTTGCCTCATTTGGCACAATAAATACAACTTTTGCATCTCATGACAGTGGTTGTTGCCATGCATGGGTAAATACAAATGCCATGTATTGCTCCCTAAGACACCCACATACCAGCCCAGAGCTTATAAAGTTGTATTGTCCTTGGGATGCAAAGAGTATTAGTCACCAGACCTTCTAGTTTCGACTCCTATGAATAAAATTACAGAAAGGTTCAGCATTTCCTTTGTTAGTTTTCATGGAAAAAGGAAGCAGTTCAGAGCCTATTTGCTACCCCCCTTAAATAAAATTGCACACCATGGGGTACTCGGAGTATGCCTGGCTACACCCATGATTGGAGCTCCACAGTTTAGTCCCGGGCTGTTGAGGAGGCTTACCCTGAACAGGAGCATTGACGGTGGGCAGGGATTTGCTCACAGCTGGCTGGCTTCTCCAGCCAGTGCCGCTGAAGGTCAGCAGGTAATCTGCCCAGTCGAGGGCTCCTGAGGGCAAGAGAAGAGGAGAGAAATTAGATGCAGACTAAGTAGGTCCAAGAGACAAAAGCTAGCCCACCTCACTGAATGGGGGGGGGGGACAGACAAAAGGGCAGGATAAGCAAGATAGAGGGAGGGGGAGGGCAGCCAGACAGTCAATGCAAAGACAGAGCAGGTCAGACACTATGGGGAAACAAAGAAAAGGAAGAGAGAGCAAGAAATAATCAGAAGTCAGGGGTGGGGGAGAATAATAGCAGGAGACAGAAGCAGTGCTGAGAGCAGAAACACAGACCATAAAAGTGCAGCAACATGTGTACTTCAACCCTCCCACTGAACAGGACAAAAACCTCAACACCAGAGAGAGGAGTAAATATGTTTGGTAATATAAACATGTCCCTAGAAAAGGAATTTAAAGAAATAAAAGAAAATGAGATAAAAAAAAGAATGAACAAAAGTTAATTACACAAAGATCAAATACACAAAACAAGGTCTCAGTTACACCATTTGCAATTACAGTGCAAACTGGCAGCAATAAAGTAATTGGTTTACAACCTGAAGAACTTCATGAAGTGATTCCACGACTGCAACATACTACAGAGGGCCCAAAAGAACTGGATTCAATTCAAAGTAAATGATGACCCCAAATTAGAGTCTAAAACAGTCGTTACAAACAACAAGATACTAGACACATATAGAGAGACTCAAGAAAACAATAAGGAAAACTCATTAAGTGTAACACCTGATTGGGATTCAATCAATATAGAAGCATTTACAAGTGCTCAGTCCTCTATAGTATATGACACTGAATTAATATCCAAAGACTTGGCAAAAGCACTAAAAGGCCAACATGTTGCTAATATAGTGATCTTTGCACAATTAACACTGATTAAAAGGGATTTGAGCATCTTAAAAGGTATAACAATTGAAAACAAAATAACCCTAGATGAAATAGACTTAGGGACAAAGGATAAAAAAGATACAGATGGAAAAAAATGGGAATTTGCGCAAACAAATGAGGAAAAGACTGGGAATTTGAGCAAAAAAATGAGGAACCACAGAAGCAAGAAATAATCTGTTATAGAGAGCAAGAAAGTAGTATAGAACTTATTATGCTTCCCAATTTAGAATGGAGACAACAGAGTATAAGCAAAGATTTAAAAACAGCGAATATGAGTCTATGGACAAAAGAGGAGAAAGCAGAGAGTAAACAAGCATTTGTCAATGCCAAGTGTTGCTTGCTGTCATTAGCAGTGGAAGTACAGGAGTTAGACAGATGCAGTATAGGAATGGCAGTGAAGTATTGAACTGACGCCAACTCCACCCCCACCCTGCAAAGATGGACAGGCATTGGGGTGTACCTTTGGGTTGTCGCCCATAACGGTCATGACATTTCACCTCACCCTTCCCTGCAGATACTTACAAGTGTCGAGGTGTGCTTTGGAGTGTTCTGGCTTTACACTCACCTCATTCCATAAGGAAATACACCGAAATGAGTACATTATAGGAGAATGGGGTGAACTCTGGGGCCAAAGGGCCTAAGGAGCACCTCGATGCCTGCCACTGGCTGCAGGGTGGGGGTGGAATGGCATGAGCATTACTGTCAGCAATCCCAAGTCACACCCCTGATGCCTGTCAGTCCCTACAGGGTAGGGTGTTATGGTCGAAAACCCTAACACCCTGGGCATTTCTTGGCATTTTTACTCCAAGTTTTCAACACGGGCTTTTTGTGACACCACCGCATGAACAGTGAGACTATCACTTTGTTAGCAAGAAAGGTGATTTTGCACAGCGACTGTGCCACTTGGCACCACAGGTGCAAAAACACATTTCAAACAGGATGTGAAAAATGACACCTGTACTGTTCATGAAGAGGTTTAAAAAATGGCAATGTTGAAAATCTGGAGTGAAAATATAAAAAACTGGTGAAGTCACGAGTGTGCATAGAAACTGCACAACACACACCCGTAATGTAATTAAGTTGGGGATATTTTACAGCACATTTTCAACAGGCATTTTGGGACCTCTGCTCATGAACAGTGTCACTGTGATTTTCTTAATCTGTCCCGAACACTGATTTCCCACAGTGACCGCACTATTCTGTGCCAGAAGTATGAAACACATTTTGACCAGGGTGTGAAAAATGACAGCTGTACTATTCATAATGAGGTGTGGAAAAAATGTCAATTTTGAAAATCTGGACTGAAAATATTACAAATATGTGAATTTACAAGGGTGCGTGGAGACTGCAAAATGCACACTCATAACACAGTCACTTTATGGATGTTTGTCACCAAATTTTCAACATAGCCAGTTTAAGACCTCTGCTCATGAACAGTGTCACTGTGATTTTCTTAATCTGTCCTGAACAGTGATTTCGCACACCGACCATGCCACTGTGTGCTACATGGGCACTAACACATTCTGGGCAAGATGTGAAAAATAACAGCTGTACTGTTCATGAGGAGATGTGGTAAAATGGCAATGTTGAAAATCTGGAGTGAAAATATTAAAAATGCTTGACGTTATGAGCGTGAGTAGGAACTGCACAACACACGCTCGTAAAACATTAATTTTTGGAAATATTTTCACCAAATTTTCAACATTGGATTTTTGGGGGCCTACCTCATGAACAGTGTCACTGTGATTTTCTTAATCTGTCCCAATCATTGATTTCACACACTGACCATGCCATTGTGCCCTAAAGGTGCGAAAACACATTTCTGGGGAGATGTGAAAAATGACAGCTGTACTCTTCATAGGGAGGTGTGGTAAAATGGCAATGTTGAAAATCTGGAGTAAAAATATTAAAAATGCTTGAAGTTCTGAGTGTGCATAGGAACTGCGCAACACACGCTCATAAAACAGTCATTTTGGGGAATTTGTTCACCAAATTTTCAACATAGGGTTTTTGGGAGGCTACCTCATGAACTGTGACACTGTTGTTTCAGTAATCAGTCCCAAAAGATGGTTCTGCACAGTCACCATGAAGTCACCTTTCAGGAACAAATAACAAAATGACAGTGACTGAGTTCATGAGGTGGGGTCCCAAGAACCCCATGTTGAAAATTTGGTGAATAAAATCCCCCAAATGGCCAAGATATGCACCAAAGTTGAAAAATTCCCTATTTATGCCATTATACAGCTTACCAGCATTTCTTCAGTTTGCAGCTGGCTTTGAAGAGTGCAGATGTGTTCCTGGTCCACAGAAGATCATCGCTCCAGGCTCCGGAAGTAAGTATGGGGTTAGGTGGGGGGTGTGGGGAGGTGGAGTATGCAGAGGGTGAGTCCGGGATAGGGAAGGGGGCAAGAGAATCAACGAGGGACTGTTTTTTTCCTTTTCATTTTCTTTTTAAAGATGATGGGGGACTTTTGCCATGCTGGGGTGGGCTGCCAGTGTGGCACATGGAAGTTTGTTGGGGGACAGTGGAGCCGATGGGGAACTGGGAACCCACATTGGCCAAAGAGATTTTTGCCATGCTGGGATGGGCTCCCAGCGTGGAAAATGGAAGTTTGTTAGAAGGGTAGTGAAGTGGATGAGGGATTGGGCACCCCCGTCAGCCATACAGTGTGCTGGAGGGGAACACATGAGTTGAGGGGGGCTTGGGCACTCCCCCTCAGTAAACAAAAATTGGGGGAGGTGCATTATGCTGACGGGGATTGGGCTACCCCATTGACAAATAAACTGGGGAGGGGGTCATGCTAACAGGGGGATTGGGCACCCCATCAGCTTTTTTTTTAATTTATTGAAATACTTCACCAGGAAGGCACACTGAACGGTGGGTGGCAGATTTCCGTTGGCTTTGTGGGGACTGTGAGTGGCCAATGGAGAAGCCATCACCATGGGGACACAACACAATGAGCTGTTTTGGTAACTTGCAATGCAGTAAAACAGCTGATTGCGTGGTGACATGGCTGAATTTCTTTACACATTTTGGTATGCTCATTAGCTGCTGTGATCGACAGCATGCACCTCTATTGGCTGCAGCAGAGACCAGCCCTAGAATGGAAGGCTGCCATTCGGCACAACACTGACATGCCTCCATAACTCGCTTTTGCAGGAAGCAGACAGAATGTGTTTCTTGTACATGCATGCAAGCAACACAAAAAGTAACTAATCTATGGACCACAGTTGAAAATGCACCAGACAGGAGTTCATTCAAATTAAACATAGAGGAGAAAATGAAATTAAAAACCAAAAATCCATTAATGAAGACAAAGACAAAAAAACATAAAGCAAAAATAAAAGATGAGAAGGTAAAAACAGGAAGACAAGGTGAAACAAAAGTAGAAGCAAAGAAGGGAAAAATAAAAGACAATATCAAAATCACAAGAACACAAGACTTAACAAAAGATAGAGTAAGAATAAAAAATAAGAACAAATTGGTAAAAAAAAAGTGGCATCAAAAAGAACCACTTCTGAAAAAGTTGACATAACACAAAATATAGGACAACAATCACAAGAGATGGAACCAAAAAAGGATGAAGGGGAAATACAAAAAGGTTGAAAAGATAATTCAGGATAGGCATATAAAACAGAAGAGAAATCAACAAATTATTAACTAAGAAAAGGTTTCAGGGCCTTTTTAGATAAAAAAACTGACTATGTGATATCTTTTTTTTTTCAATATAATGCATATTATATCTTTTCATTTTACAACAGACAGGATCATGCTTATCAAAATTATACTTGTACATTCAGAATCAAAATCCATGATCACATCCACCCACCCTACACCCTACCCCCACATTTCTATTTTCCCACCCTCCACAGTCCAAGAAGTTAGCAATCCGCAATGAGTTATTAGGATCACAAAACATAATTTAGATAGAGTATAATGTATGTAATGGGGCCCAAATCCTCTTATATTTTGTTATATTGTTATTAAGATTAGCTATGCTTTTTTCAGTTCTAAAATTAGCTAAAAACTCCTTAAGCCATTCAGAATAGGAGACTGTCTCTGTTCTATATGATATATTTGTACAGTATAACATTGATATAATGCCTAATGAAACAGAAACATTACTGAACAAAAGTATCAAACTCTGCTGAATGCAATATTAGGACCAGAACAACAATTTGGATTTTATCTGAGTATAAGACCAGCACCAAAAGAAAGATAGATACTAGTAGTAGCAGATCAATTTCACGTGCTTAAGGCAATAAAACATAACAAAACTAAAATAGAACAAATGGGAATTAGTTGTGGAGACATAACCACTATGGGAGAGCTATTCCCAGAACAATATACAAATAAAGGAAGAATTGACAACAAAGAAAATGAAGGAATGATGTTTGGATTGGATAACTTTTTTAGACAAACACCAAAGAATCTTAAGTACAGTATGAAGTAGGTGATTTGCTGGAAACCATTTTAAAAAATAAAAGATCTAGGAAAGCATATTAAAAGAGCCACAAGACAGGAAACAAATGATCAAGTATTACTATGGACTGAAGGAGAGGAATGGATGAATAAACAGATAAGTAAATTGGACAGTATGATTATAACACACAAAAAAAGCAGAGGTAAACCAAACAAACGAAAAAACACAATTGGTTTATATGCTGGGGACTTCAAATAAATTTACGGCACTTGAAAACTTAGATGGAAATTGACAACAAAAGGAATGTAGATTGTCAAAAGTGAACAAGGATTTTGACCCCAACATATTATCATGGAATATTTCAGGAATAAAAAATAAATACATAGATACATAGACAGTGTCGGCAGATAAGGGCCTATGGCCCACCTAGTCTGCCCATTTGAGTTTGTAACTTCAGTTTATGTTTTCCTAGAACTCTTTTTGCCCCGTACCCTTGACCTCCAGAATTCCTTGATGTCTATCCCATGCATTCTTAAATCCCGTGATTGTTTCAGCCCCCACTACTTCCTCGGGCAGGGTGTTCCACTTGTCCACCACCCATTCTGTGAAGAAATTCTTCCTCACATTTCCTCTGAATCGTCCTCCCTCCAACTTTATCCCATGCCCTCTAGTTCTGGAACATCTTTTTCGCTTAAAAATAGTGTATTCTTACATGCTGTTCCTCCCTGTAAGATACTTGTATGTCTCTATCATGTCCCCTCTCTCCTTCCTCTCCTCCAGGGAGTACATATTCAATTCCTTCAACCTGTCCTCATAGGACTTGTGATGCAATCCATGTACCATCTTTGTTGCCCTCCTCTGAACCTTCTCTACCCTGTCTATGTCCTTACATAGGTAAGGTCTCCAGAACTGTACACTGTACTCCAGGTGGGGCCTCACTAGTGTCTTGTATAGTGGAATCATGACCTCCCTTTTCCTGCTGGTGATGCCCCTGCCTATGCATCCCAGCATCCTATTTGCTTTACCTGTTGCCTTGTCATACTATTTCCCTACCTTGAGGTCATCAGAGATGATAACCCCAAGATCCCTTTCCTGCTTGGTGCATGCTATATCCTCACCCCCCAATTGATGTATTGTGCCAGGGTTTTTGTGCCCCATAAGCATTATCTTGCACTTTTTTGCACTGAATTTCAACTGCCAAACCCCTGACCATTCCTCAAGTTTCTGCAGGTCCCTTCTCATTCTGTCTACACCCTCTGGTGTGTCTATTCTGTTACAGAGCTTTGTGTCAGTGAACAGTGAAATTCTGCCTTCTAAGTCCTGCGCAATGTCACTGATGAAGATGTTGAATAGGACTGGTCCCAGCACTGATCCCTGTGGTACCTCACTGGTCACTCTTCACTCTGTGGAGTGACAGCCATTTACCACCACCCTCTGTGTCCTACCGCCCAGCCAGTTACCTACCCACCACACTACTGTCCTGCCCACACCCATATTCCCTAGATTGTGTAATAGTCTTCTATGTGGCACTGTGTCAAAGGCCTTGCTGAAGTCCAGATAGGCCATGTCCACTGCCCTCCCCTGATCCACCTCCCTAGTCACCCAGTCAAAAAATTCAATGAAGTTGGTCTGACATGACCTCCCCCTGGTGAAACCATGCTGCCTTGGATCCTGCAGTCCATTGACAACCAGATGTTCCACCAATCTCTCCTTCAGTAGTGCTTCCATGATCTTCCCCACTACCGAGGAGAGGCTGACTGGTCTGTAGTTCCCCACTTCCTCTTTGTTCCCACTTTTGTATAAGGGGACTACATCTGCTGTCCTCCAGTCTTTGGGTACCTCCCCTGTTTCCAGTGATCGGCTAAACAGGATAGCCAGAGGTTCAGCCACCACCTCTTTGAGTTCTTTAAGGACCCTGGGGTGCACCCCATCTGGCCCCATTGCTTTATCAACTCTTATTACTTCCAGTTCCTTCAGGACCCTTTCTCGTGTAATGTGCTGATAAAGAATTTATATCATACATTACAAAATTTGACTTTGTGAATTTACAGGAAACATGATCCAACAAAGAAATCCACTTAGATGAATACATAATGTATACTAAACCTGCTATTAAAATGAACAAATATGGAAGATATTCAGGGGGATTGGTGACCTACTGCAAACTGAACAATAATTATAAAACTATAGAACTAGAAACTATGAATGAGGGTATGTTGGGTATCAGAATCCAGTTTGCTAAATTTTAAATAGTATATATATATATATATATATACCACCAACAGACAAGAAGGGACCAAGAACAGCTATACTCAATTAACGGTGTAATTAAATAGAGAAAGATATGATAGTCCGATGACAGGTTATATAATTACAGGGGACTGCAATGCATGGGTTGGACATTGTTCAGACCTAAATGCTGATGTACTGGATTATATGATAGTAAACAGAGTAGAAGGTATATCAAGCAAAAGGAACAATTTGGATAAGAAAAGTAACAATAGTGGTCAAAAGATTAGTAGCCTATTAGCAGATAAGAATTTCATTTTAGTGAATAGGAGAACTTAAGATAGAGAAGGAGCACATACTTATTTGAGTGGCAATGGTAGATCCACCATAGATTTGATTTGGATAAGAATGAATATAAGTAACAGATGTAGAGAATTTAGAGTGGGGAAACATGGGAGAAAGTGAACACTTGCCATTGGAGCTAGATGTATTTATTTTTTTATTTATTTATTGTATTATTATTATTTTGGAAGACACATTTGAGCCATGGCTCTTTTACAAAGGTTCCATGTCAGGGAAACAATACAGAACATAGTGAGGACAATAACAAGTATAGTAGTTTCAAGCAGCCATAGGCTTTGTCAGGTACATTAAAGCTTTCATATGGAATTACTGTAATATGTACAATGATTCACAGTATGTATGTTAAGTTACAGTAATTTGTGTATTTTATTAAAGAACATATGTATAATAAAAGAAACACAGTTGTAATATGGTTCACTAGAATAAATTAGAAACTGCTAGGACAGATGGTAGGTACAAGTAGAAGAAGTTATGGGGAGAGAATGTAGATAATAGTGGGGAAATAAAAAGGGAGGAGATAGGAAATAGTAGGGGTAAAAGTGGGAGGGACTTAGTGGGGGAGAAATTAGAGGGAAGGAGAGTAAGCTTAGTTAGGAGAAACATTCACAGGAGGCCATTGTGACCAGAAGAAGTAACTTTAGATGAAAAAAAGGACCAGAAGACAGAATTAAAACAACCTCACAATATATAAAAAAAAAGGGTATAGGCTGGAAGTTAATAAATAGTGATGAATATATGGAAATATTGGATTTAAAATCCATTTAGCAAAAAATGGACAAATATATTAAAGAAAAAAGATCAAGAAAACATAAGGGTGTATGAATACAGTATAGCCTAGAGGTTAGAGTAACGAGCTGTGAACAAGCTTGGTACATCTTGCAGACCAGACCTTGGTTTGATTCTCACAACCTCCACTTGCATACTGTGTGACTCTGAGCAAGTCACTTAAATGCCCAGTGCTCCCAGGGTGCCCCTGAAAACAGGCAATTGTGCCTAGTGAGCCTTATCTGGTTACCAAAGACTAAAATAAAAGAATGCATAATATACCAAGTATCTGAAGTAATAAATAATGATATAAAGATTTACACAAAGAACAAAGTAGCACCATGGTTTAATAAAGAATGTAAAATGGCGCAAAAAACAGTTAAACCAGAAATTAAGAATAGCCAAGAACAACCCAAGTAACGAAAATAGGCAAGAATTACATAAATCAAGAGCAACTTATAATAAAAGCATAATTAAACAAAAGCACAAATATTGGGAAACAATATGGAAAAAAATAGAAAAAGCAGTCAGGGAAAAAACAACAGAGTATTCTGGCAACTTGTGAGCAAGGGAACAACCGATTATAGTGACCATCTTGAAACTATATTGAACCAGAAGCTTGGATAACATTTTAAAGAGATAGTCTTTGATGATAAGATTAAAAATTATATAAGTACATCAAATAAAACCTGGATGGGTCTACAAGAAGAAATTTCAGTGGAAGAGATAAACTTATTCATTCAAGCATTTACAAAACACAAAGCACCAGGCCCAGACAGAGTACCTATTGATGCAATATTAAAGACAAGAGAAAAGTGGGTAAGGTTACTGTGGAAATTATATAAACATATTAATAAAACAGGTGAAAATACAGATCTCTTGGACGGAAATAATAATAGTGCCATTATTTAAAAAAGGAAATAGGTCAGATACAATGTGTTATAGGCCAACCAGTTTCATAGAATCTACTCAGAAAAACTTGAAAATGATTTTAAAAAACAGACTATTGCAGTTGATACAGAAATTAGGACTAACCGATGAGGCACAAGCAGGATTTATGCCCCAGCATTCAACATTAGATCATTGCTATGTACTTTCCCATTTAATATTCAAATATACTAAAGTAAAGAAGCAGAAGTTTTTCTGCACATATATCGATCTTAAAGCTGCTTTTGACAGCATCAAAAGGAACCTGCTTTGGGCTACCCTACAAAACATAGGCATTGATAAAGCTATGCTGGATATTCTGATTGTCATATACCAGAACAAAACTTTTAAAATTAGGTACTGTATAATAATCAGGGAGATAAAACAGACAAAGTATATAGTAATAAAGGTGTCAGGTGGGGTGTGTGCTATCCCCAATCCTCTTTAATCTGTTTCTGAACTCTATTTTGATTAAATTATATAATACTAACTTCCATATGCCAAGGGTAGATGATAGATCATGTCCAAATCTTACATTCGCAGACAATATAGTCTTAATGTCTACAAATTTCCTGGGTATAAAAAGATTGTTTAGTGACTTTAAGAATAAGTGTCAAGAGAATGATTTAAAAATAAATCATAAGAAAATAAAACTACGGGTCTTTGGAAATAACAACAGAAAAATCTACTCTATAAACACACAGGATGGGAAGATTGACCAAGTAAAGGAGTTTAAATACCTACGGATCACTACTGTATGTCAATTTCATTTTCATGGAAAGCCCATATAAAGGATATTGAATTAAAAACAAATAATTTTTTGTCAGCTAATGTGAGCTTTGCACACAAATATGAGGGAAGCTCAATAATAGGATGCATAAAGGTGATAAATGTAAAAACTCAAGCTCAAATACTTTACAGCAGTGAAATCTGTGGATATGAATGTAAAGAGAGTGTACAGAAAAACTGATTAATAATTACTATAAAAGAATCTTAGCATTGCCAAAAGGCACACCAATGGCTTTAAAATGGGCAGAACTAGGTCAATTACCATTGGAATTCCTGATAAATGAAAGATTAATTCTATATTGGATTAAAATATATGGCATGCACCTGAATAGAATACCAAGAATGTGCTTAGATGAAGCACTAAAAGATAAAAGTAATAAAATAATTATCCCTGTAATAGAAACTGCAGAAAAAATAATAAAACCTTATGGATTACTTCATACCATAACAGAATCATCAATTAGGCCAACTAAGGAAATAAAAAACAAATGTAAAAACCAGAATAAGGGATAACTTTAGGCAAAAAGATATGGAGAAATGTGCAAAATATAAAATAAGTTAGTGTTTGGCACAAAATAAACAATACTTTGGCTTTGAACAAAACTTAACATTAATAAAAAAAATCCAAGACGTAGACAACTTTTCACAAAATATAGATTTGAATATTATTAAAGTGAATGTATGAAAGCCATTATAAAAAGAGATAGCTCCTATGGAAAGTGTAGATGTGGAATAGATTAGGATAATATTGGGCATCTACTTTTAATCTTTCCATTATACGAGGAATTCAAGAAGAGAATATTAGGAGAAATACTAGGGCAATTAAAGATGAACACCAGTGAAATAATAAGTTATTTACTGAATTCCAGTTCTATAAAAAATTCTGGAAACTGTTACATCATTTCTAAAGATAATAGAGAAACATAAATTACATTTAAAGACAACAGAAAAGTGTAACATTTAACGATGCAATGAAAATTACATAGACTAGCAGAATTTAAAGAACGAGAAAATGTGATAGCAAGCATGTTCTTTATTACCTGCCCAATTACCTTAGAGCAAAGTGCAATACTATTAGTATAATAATGAAATTGAGACAATATGTTTTAATAATCATGAATGAGATTTGCAACATTGTAATATTATAACTGGTCAGTCATTTTTTCTATGGGTTGACTCAGTTAGAATTTGCCGTTATAACTCACGTGTTATAATGGCGAGCATGCGCCCAGTCAGTCAAAAACAGCTGCTCCCTCATTGGCTGTTCACCTTCTCCTGGGTGGGCTAATCGCCTTTGGAAACATGGCGGCTCCCTTTCCTGAGCAGCGAGGAGCCACCACACCACACCGAGAGTCTTTGTCAAGTTTTTTTTTAAATAAGCAGTTCCACCAGTTAAATATTAAAAAAAAAAAAAAAAGAATAATTCTGGTTGATCCTGGCAGCCGCAGTGGACAAGAACTGCCACCGGGGAACGGCTCCAATCTAGCTCACTGGGGTAAGCAGTGATCGTGATTGTGATCTATACTCTAAACTGTTCTGGAAGAAAATATACTAAAACAAAGTAAAAAAGCAGCTATACAAAACAAAAAACCTAAAGTAGAGGAGAAAAAGACTGTGTGTCAGAGATACTGTGTGTGTGTGTGAGTGTGTGTGTGTGTGTGTGTGTGTGTGTGTGTGTGTGTGTGTGTGTGTGCCTCCAAGGATGAGACACATAGTGAATAAACGTTGGAAAAAATTGCCGACCAGCAATTATAAATTATAAAAGTGTGCCCTACTCAGATTTAATGGTCTCCCTCAGTGTGGGATGCTTTACTAAACCTCTCAGGCTTCACCCACTGGGTTTATGTAACATCCCACACATCGGTTGCCATTAAATTAGCGTTACTCCTACTTCCCCATCCATTATTGTATATATAATGCCTGATCTGTCTAAATGTTAAATGTAAATTGTGTATGTTTGTATATGACATAACTTCTCTTACAATAAAGATTACCTACCTACCTACCTCTGCATTGGGCTTTTCTGCACAAACTGATCTTCATTTTCAAGTCACGTACATCTCCAGCCATTGATGATGTTGTCAGCAATACATTCTCTAAAAACAAAAAAATCAAAAAACATACGTAAAAAATTAAAAATGAAAACATCTTGGGCCAATTTTCAAAGGGCCACTAGATCAGCACACAGTATGCTGATCCACAGCTGCAGCAACCTCTGAATGTGTCAAGGACCCTGCGCACTATTTTAGAAAAAGGGGGTCTCTGCACCAAAGTTCCATGAGTTGCCACAGTCTCAGTCTTGTGTCAAACTTTTGATGCACCAGAGGGGGTTTGATGGGGGGTCCCATCAAGCCCCGACCCAGCCTGGCACAACCCCGGCCCAGAGCTGTGATGTTGGGGGGGCAGACTGTGTGGTACACAGCAGCTGGATCTGCGGGGGTGCCAGTAGTGGGCAACAGGGGCACAATGGGCTGTGGTAGGGTACTCTGGTGGCACTGGGGCACACATGCCCTGGATGGGAAACACAGCCATGGAGTGCAATGGGCAATATGCTGCCACGGATCATGTCCTGGACCCCTGATGCCACCATCCCTTGCCAGCCACCCATATTATGCCACCACCCTGACAAGGGGTGACTTACCATTGCAGCACAGGATGAGGGGGTGCATATGGTGGGGAACATACCCTGGGAAGAGCCACCTGTGCCAATGCACAGCCACAGGTGCCAGAAGATTGAAGGCAGGTGAGATGGGCAACACACGCAACAGATGCCATCCCGAGGGTCTGACAGTCAGCATGTCAGGGCATGTTCATGCTGTGGATCAGCTGGCAGGAGTGGCAGCATCAGGGGTCCGGGACATGATGAGTGGCAGCATAAGGCCCATGGTTACTCCATGGCTGTGTGTAACTCTCCAGGGCATGCCTGCCCCAGTGCCACCAGTGTTCCCTCCCACACCCCACAATATCCATTCTGCCCAGCACTGGCACTCCCACCGGTCCTGCTGCACTGTGCCACACAGCCTGTCCCCCCAACATGGTTTATGCCAGCCACCCGGCACAAGGGCTGAGATACATCCTGAAATCCTGAGGGAACTGGCAGCCCCACTCGCAAAACTGTTCACCAGATCCTTAATGAGCAGAGTGGTACCCGAAGACTAGAAAAGGGCAACAGTAATCCCACTCCACAAATCAGGCAATAGGAAAGAGACTAGAAACTACCGACCAGTAAGTTTCACGTCTATAGTAGGAAAATTGATGAAGTCACTGCTCAAACAGAAGATAATAGCCTTCCTCAAAGCCAGTAGGCAGCAGGACCCCAAACAACATGGATTCATGATGGGAAGGTTGTGCCAAACAAATCCAGTCTTATATTTTGACTGGATTACCAAGGCTGTGGATAATGGTTGGGAGGTGGATGTGATCTACTTGGACTTTAGCAAGGTCTTCGACTCAGTTCCGCACAGAAGGCTGGTGAAGAAGTTAGACTACATAGGGGTAGAACAGAAAGTGGTAAAATGGGAAAAAATTGACTGGAAGGTAAAATACAGAGGGTTCAGGTAAATGGTGCAGGATTGTCAGAAGGCGAGGTAACCAGCAGAATACCCCAGAGCTCAGTGCTGGGGGCTCTACTCTTTAATATTTTAATAGGCAAGATCACAAATGGACTAGAGGGGAAGTGTGTCTAACAGGGTGGACTCCGAGAATGGAAGGGACAAGATGGAATCAGACCTAAAGAAACTTGAAGAATTGTCTGGAGCATTGCAGCTGAGATTCCGTGCCAAAAAGTGTAAAGTCACGCACATGGGAAGAGGAAATCCAAAGAAGGTGTATTACTTGGGAGGGGAAAGACTATCTGCCTGCAACCAGGAGCATGATCTGGGAATCATGATTTCAGATGACTTGAAAGTAGGTAAACAATGCAAGAAGGCAGCACTGAAGGCCAGTGGAATGCTGGGATGCATTGGGAGGGGACTCATGAGCAGCAAGAGGGTGGTGTCCTGCCGCTGTACAGAGCACTGGTCAGGCCGCACTTGGAGTACTGTCAGATTTTGGAAGCCTCACCTCAAAAAGGACATTGATTGCATACAGACAGTGCAGGGAAAGGCGACAAAAATAGTACGGAGGTTGCATCAGATGTCATATGGACACAGATAGAGAGAACTAAACATGTATTCCCTGGAGCACAGAAGGGAGAGGGGTGACATGATTGAAACCTTTAAATACATAAAAGGTGTAAATAAGGTGCAGGTACAGGAATGTTTTCACTTCAAAGAAGGAAGTAGAACTAGAGGCATGATCTGAGACTAAAATGCGCGAGGTTCACTACCAATGTCAGGAAGTTCTTCTTCATATTAGAGGGTGGTGGACACAAGGAATAGTATGCCCCAAGGAGTGGCAAAGATGGTAGGGGAACTCAAAAATGCATGGGATAGACACAAGGGTGCCCTCACACTGAAGGGAAGTTAAGGGGTGGAAAAAAAAATCTACGGCAGACTAGATGGACCTAGCGGTCTCCTGTTGTCACTTTCTATGTTTCTATGTTTCATGGTTGGTCAAACCTCAGCACCACATTGAATCCATGGTGGCACTTCCAAAATCCCAAATAAGGGGATGCTGCAGCCCCGCCATGATGCAAATCCCCTTGCCATCTGCTACACCAGCACTTCTGGTGCAGGGGTGGTGCAGGGCGGCTTTGACGCAAGGCATTCCAATTTCGACACAGCCTGTGTTTGAAAATCAGGATTGCTGCAGACTTTGGTGCAAGGTGCTACTTGTGTCATTTCCTTTTGAGGCAGGCATCTTGCACCAAATTTCAGGCTTTTAAAATCAGGCCCTTTCTTTTCGTGTGTGTGTGTGTGTGTGTGTGTGTGTGTGTGTGTGTGTGTGTGTTTAGAAGAGGGAGCAGTCTGTATCAGAATACTTGTACAATGAAACTAAATTAATATCAAGTGGGAGATTCGAATGCTGGCAGAGACACCCAAGCCAGCTTGAACACAGCTAACATTATGGCCAATATGAAATCATGTAGAAGGCAAGCAAATGCATATATTATACTGTATTAGAAACATAGACAATGATGGCAGAAAAAGACTAGAGGTCCATCCAGTCTGCCCAAGTTCCCTATAATCCCTGGAACCTACTGTTCCTCCAGGGTACTAATCCTCCCCGTCCTCTCTCTATTCTCCTCCTTGCTCCTGTCACCCTCGGTAACCACTGTTCCCTTCATTATGTCCCAGCCCTGCTTGAATCCCCTGACTGTTTTCTCACCCACCAAATCAGTCAACAGACTGTTGTAAGGTTCCACCACCCTTTCCGTAAAATAGTACTTTCTCACATCTCTCCTGAACCTACCTCCTGTTAATTTCCACTCATGTCCATGTAAACGCGAATTGGTATTCAGGCTGAATAGTTCCCCACAGTTCACTGTTAATTCCTTTAAGAAACTTGAAGGATTCTCTCATATCTCCCCTCTCCCTTCTGGTCTCCAGTGAGTACATATTTAGGGCTTTGAAGCACTCCTCATAGGATCTGCTCTGCTGGCCCTGAATCATTTTTGTTACTCTGCACTGCACTGTCTCCAACCTATCCTTATCCTTTCTGAGGTGAGGACTCCAGAACTGGGCGCAGTACTCTAGGTGAGGCCTCATCAGGGATCTGTAGAGGTGAAGTATTACCTCCTTTCTTCTGCTATCAACACCCCTCCCAATACATCCCAGCACCCTGCTAGCCTTGCTATAGACCTTGTTGCCCTGACTCGATTGCTTAACTGAGTTGCTAATAATAACTCCCAGATCTCTTTCCTCAGCTGTAGTGCTAAGACTCTCTCCTCCCATCCAGTACTTTTTCTTGGGGTTCTTTTTCCCTAGGTACAGTACATTACCTTGTACTTTCAAGCATTGAACTGTAACTGCCAGACCTTTGACCACCCCTCTAGCTTTTGTAGGTCTCTATGCATTTTCCTTATTCCCTCATCACTATCTACCCTCCCACATAGTTTTGTATCATCGGTGAAGAAACACAACCTGCCCTGCATTCCTTCTCCAATATTTCTAATGAACATGTTGAAGATTACTGGACCCAGGACCGATTCCTGTGGCACCCCGCTCATAGCCTCCCTCTCCTCTGATTTAACCCCTTTGACCACCACCCTCTGCTGCCTCCCCTCTAGCCAGTTACCCACCCATTTCACTATGGGTTTAGCTGCATCCAAGTTTTCCATCTTCTTGAGTATTAAATTAATACTGTATAATAAGGGTATACTATAAACATATGTGCACGTTTTGGGCAACAACGCATGCAGGGCTAAGTTGGTCAGCTAGCTAGGGTTTATGTTTTGCCTTTGTCTTGCACACTGGGAAGCAAACTGTAAGCACACACATGTCATTTAAGATTGAAGAAGAAGACAAGGACATTTGGCATTTATAATTGCACTAAATGAATACTATTAATTTAGTGCAATTTTAAATGTCAAATGTCAATTCATCTTCTTCTTCAATCTTAACCCTTAGGCTACCAACAGAATTGGAATGCATAGTAATTTTCAACTGATGTATCAGTCTACAGCACAGCAAGGGTTAAATTACGTGCAATTATAAATGCCAAAGGCCAATTCATCTTCTTCTTCAATCTTAAATTACATGCAATTATAAATGCCAAAGGCCAATTCGTCTCCTTCTTCAATCTTAAATTATGTGCAATTATAAATGCAAAATGCCAGTTTGTCTTTTTGTTCAATCTTAAATTGTGTGCAATTATAAATGCAAAATGCCAATTTGTCTTCTTCTTAAATCTTAAATTCTGTGCATGTGCTTAGGATTTGCCTTTAAAGGCAAAACATTAACCCTAGCACCTTACTAACCTAGCCCTATATGTGTTGTTGCGCAAAATGTGCATAGCAACTTTTTTTTTTTTTTTTTGGTTATTCCTTTTTCCTTCTGAGCCGGCTAACCTCCGGAGGGTGTCCCCAGCCCCATCCCCCAGTGCCTACCAGCTGACACTGACTCAAACTCCCTGGGCTTGCCCCCCCATGGGGCCGGCGGGGTTCCCCAACTCCCACCAGAGACTGATTCAGTGGGCCAGCGTCGTGGCTGTCCGGGAGCAGACCCTGTGAGCATTATTGTGCCATGGCTTCTACCTTTTTCCTAGTTACTCCCCAGGAGCTGGGGCATGCAATGACACCCGCAGAAAGGAGAGCAAACGCTCCTTCCTAGCATCTGCCTCAACTCCATCCCCTTCTGCAGCATGGTGTCCCTGTTCCCCAGCCATCGCTAGGGAGCAGATGATTGCCGACCACTGAGGACCTCCTTCCTCGGAGAAGGAGAGCAGTTCATCGAATGCTCAATCCTTCTCCTCCCCTGCCAACCCCCAGTGGCCCTTGCTCATTTCCGAACACGTAGTGCGAGGTAAGGTGTCCAGCACCTCAGCACCACTGAGTCGGCTTGTATAGCAACTTTTTCATAGTTGTCTGATTAAAAAATTTAATCAAAGCCAAACCCAAATACTACTGGCTCTTCTTGTACTTTCTTAATAATCCACTTGTGAAATTTAATACAGACATTCTTAACCAGTAACTACTGCACTTGTGTAGTTGTCTGAGTTGACATGAATATCTAACCAAATACCACGGTTCTGGTCAGTATCATCATGGAACAAAATAAAGTGGACAAAAAATAAAGTAGCAAAAACAGTGTCACCATCAGTATTGGCAGCACAAAATGTAGCATGCCAGGACAATGCAGGCCACATGACATGCAGGTAGCAAACTACATCCACCGCATCGAGACACTGCATTAGAACCACAGGGACCAGAAGCACAAGCCAGCATGCCATCTCCCCTGTCCTGTGTGTTGTGTGTGTTGCTGGGGACATGCTGGCTTGTGCTCCTGGCCCCTTGCATTATACAGGGCCATCCACACAGTGGCCATGGTCCTCCTGTCCTTCAGTGGTTACCCCGGTCAACGTTCTCCATCACTCAGCATTCTGGGTGGGGGTACCCAACCATGTGGGTGCCTGTGCCATTAGATTACCATGGTAGGTGTCCAGTGGTCTGCTTCCCTCAGTGGTGGTCGCACCCTGGCCTGGTCCATCTCCCTGCACCCCTGTGCTGTTCCTGTGCATGGGTGCCTGCAGCTATGTGTTCCAGTGCAGTGCCTCCATGTGTTTGGCATTGTTTACTACCTGCGTGCCATGTGGCCTGCACTGTTCTGACATGCTACATTTTGTGCTGCCAATATTGATGGTGACACTGTTTTTGCCACTTTATTTTTGTCCACTTTATTTTGTTCCACGATGTTACTGACCGGAACCAATACCATTTGTCTTCTTCTTCTTCTTTATTTTCTACTTAAACAATCCACTTGCAAAAGTTTTATTTATATTGTAATCATGAAAAATGTTGTTTACTTTCAGCAAAATAACACCAAATATAGTATACAGTCAGAGTAAGCTATACAAAATCCATTATAATAGCAAGAACATGGATAATCAAGTGGCAGTACAGATTCCTTAAAAAAAACGTGGTAGACCCTTGCATCAGAAGTGTTCCAAAGTGGCTTGCCAAACACATAATCTGCATGAGCCAGTGGGGGTACTAACACACTTGAAAAGTTTTAGACTTTTTGTAACTATATAGTTGTAGTTGTCTGAGCCTGACTGAAAAAATCTAACCCAATTCCATTAACTCTTCTTTATTTTCTTGTATTGGTAAATGGAAACAAACATTGGATTATATTTGTAATGTTAAAAACTTTAAATTACCTGAGGCATTTGCTTGCTTTGCTACATTTTTTAATTGGCCTTAAGTTTACATTGACGTCATAAGAGTGGGTGGGCAGGTTCCAAATTTGCAGTTTCACTCTGCACGCTATCGTTTGGTTGTTTCCTATGCAGGTTGGTCAGAAACTGACACAGCAGCATGCAGTGCATCTTAGGCAGTGGACCCCCCTTTTAATATGACTGCCACTTTATTGACATTTTCTGGTGCTTTTCTCTCAACAAACCCTTTTTTTCCTTCAGTAATACATTTAGGCTGAATCTGGTAAATCTAAATCATTTGAAAATACAAATCTAGACTCAGCCTGGAATTGGAAAATCCCAAACCAAGTCCAAATTAACCTCAGCTTTGCCCATCTCTAGTTTTCAGCCCTTGCACACCAGAGTACAATCACCTGCCTTTACTACTGACAACTCTACTTACGGTTATTATTAAAACAGTACTTCTCACTGTAACAAAAACTCATCTGGTAATGTAGCAGCAATGCTAATGGCAGAATCCTAGGGAGAGTCAGTTAAGCAGGAGTTGCAGGATACAATGGAGGAGACTGGGCAGTAGATGGATGAAAGTGCACATTTTTTTGGTTCAGACTGCACCTTTTCAAAAACACTTTTTTTATAAAAATAGGTAGTTTGAACATTTTATTTGCATAACAACTGAAAATGGCCACTTTTCATATACTGTAAGAAAGATACCATTTGGGAAAATGGTACATTTTAAGTCTGTAAAAACATAAAATCTGTCAGCAGATAGGGACTGCTTGGCCCACCTAGTCTTCCCAGTTTGTCCATACCTATACTTTCACTTCAAACCCTACCTGATTTCTGGCTACCCCCCCCCCCCCCATGCAGACACACACACACACACACACACACACTTTTCTATTAAGATTCCTTTGTGCCTATCCCATTCATGCCCCCCAGTACTGACCCAGCAGTATGCAAATGGAGTCATGCTCTCCCCCATATAGTCTTGGCCATGGATGTGGAAGAGGTGTGGATGGTAGTGCATCTGCAGGTGTCCTTCAGCCACATAAAAGGCACATATGGCTGGGATACCATTAATGCAAAGGGTTCAAAATGCACAACATTCTGTGAAAAACATGCATATTCCCAAAAACTGCTCAAAGCAAAGTATACAGGGTTTGCCCAGCACTAGTCCTACCTTCACTAGCATTTCAGAGGTGTTTGTGCTTTGCAAGGGAGATGTCCTATGAATGTAGTAGTTGGTGGACTTACATTAAACACTCAACAATACTGCAAAGATTAACACTCTCAATAGAAAAATACCTACAAATCCCAGTGTGGCATTGCACCTCCCAACCTTTCTGTCTTGCTCACTCCCACACCCCTCTTACCCCCTTCTCTCTGCCTGTTTTGTACATAATAAGCATGTGCACTTGTGGGGCTGGATTTTCAAAGGCTGGCTGCAAGCTGCGACAATGGCAGCTTACGATAACTGTCCCTATGTCATGGACCCTGTGCCCGATTCAGTATCAGACCGGATCCCGGAGTCTGCGTCCTGTGGCTTGCGGCATCGATGGCAGTGCACCAAACAGACGGTGCATCCACCACAAATACCGCAATCGGTGGGATGGTCTGGGGGGCAGCTGCGTCCAAGGGAGCAAGATAGCAGTTTGCTCCCCCAAGACCTGATCCTACTGTATGCTGCAAAATGATAATTAAATCAATAAAATCCATGGTAATCTAGCACCCTGCAGCCCTGATCTTCCCATAAGCTGCATTATTATATTCAATAGAATCCCTGGTGATCTAGTGGTCCCCCTCTGCCCCATATGCATGCAATGTAATGTATGATAAATAAATGTCTGTGATTAGCAGGTTTCCCCCCAGCCTGATATGCCCGCAAAAGAAACCACTGCCAATGTCCCTACCTGGTAGTCTAGTGGCTCCCCACCCCGGCAGGTAGTGCCCACCACCCCAATCCTGATCCAGCAACCAGCACAGCCCTCCTCACACCACCACAGCCGGCTGCCAAATGAACTGTCAGAGCATGTACTGCATACAGTACCCACTCTGACAGTTCATTCAGCAGCTGGATGTGGTTGTGAGAGAAGTGCTGTGCCAGATCGGAGTTCAGGATGGGGGGGAATTGGGGTGGCAGCCACTACCTGCCAGGTTGGGAGGCCACTACACCACCAGGTAGGGATGTTGGAAGCATGTCATTTATGGGCATATGGGGCTGGGGGGACATTTGCTAATCATTGACCTTTTTTTAATACCTTGCATTGTGCATATCGGGCTGGGGGAAACCTTGCCGATGACTGGCATTTTTGTATAATGCACTACATTGCATGCAGATTGGGTTGGAGGCACTAGATCACCAGGGACTGTCTTGTTTCTCATATTTCACTATAGGTGTGGATTGGGGCTTGGTGGGGGGGCAGCACAGTGGCACACAGTTGACAACCCTCCCAGAGGATGTCTAAGTACTGTTAGAACAGCTTTTGGCTGATCTAATGGTACTTAGACCATTGTCCTCTGGGAGGGTTCTCTGAATACCAATTAAGGGGGTATGGCAGCCTGAATCTGCCACAAGCCCCCTGGCGCAAGGCTCGCACAAATCCTCTTTGCTGCAAGCAGCCTGCATTTGACAGAGGCTGCTGTCCTGAATAGCTCCCGGCTGCATCTTTTGATGCAAGGTGCCAGTTGCAGCACAATTGTTTGCCACAAGCACCAGCATCCGACGTAGGGCTTTGAAAATCCAGTCCATGGAGTCTACAGAACTACACCAAATTGGTACAAATAAATTAATATTCATTGCACAAAGAAATCAGAGGTTCACAAGCAACTGCACCACTCACCAAACACTTCAACACTTTGAGGTGCTGTATATCGTCATCAGAGGTTTGGCTAGCCTGGATTTTCTTTATATACCACTCTCTGTTTAAAGGTACAAGATTATATCATAAAGTAAAGCACAGTCCCACAGGAAATGGTAATTTTAATTATTTATTTTGCTGCCACTCCTGATGTGTCAAAAGATATGGGCATGTACTCTATAACAGAGTGTCTAAAATGGTGGTGCTTTACAAATTCAGTTCCGTAGACAGTCTTCCTTTATTTCAAAATTTCTTCTTTATTTAAATATTGGCAAGCCTCAACGTTTCACCAAGTGTCTTGGCTTTATCAAGAGATGCCTTCCTCCAAATTAATAATATTTATAATTCTTTCCTTTTAATATTAATGTTTATTTTCGATCCTGCATGTCTGAATATTTTTTATCTCTTGCTTTCTGTTGCTTTATGTGACCTCATTTATTCTCTATTTCAGTTAGCGTTTCTCCATATCATTTTCGTACCTGTATGTCGCGGATCCTCTCACCATGCTAGACACAGAAAATTACAAAAGACTGAATTTTGTGAAACGTGGGGCTGACTGTTAAGGAGACTGTGTTTTTTGTGAAACGTTGAGGCTTGCCAATATTTAAATAAAGAAGAAATTTTGAAATAAAGAAAGACTGTCTACGGAACTGAATTAGTAAAGCGCCACCATTTTAGACACTCTGTTATAGAGTACATGCCCATAAAGGTACAAGATGACAAAATGCTAAAACATTTTAGCCAATAGCTAATTAGTAATGATGTGAAATTGCATCACAGACTGATGACATACAGAAACAATGAATAACACTGAATCCAAGAGGCAGAGCAAATACATGGAGATCTTTTTAAATTACAAAAGCGAAATCTCATAGCAAATACCGACTACAGGTATTACATCCATATAGTTAATCACTAGAGCTGTGCAGAATGAGGAATGCTGCTGGTGGAATTCCTGCAGAATTGCAGTTTCTTCTGCAGCCCCCTAGCTGCACAAGATGAAATTACCACCAAGTTCTCCACAGGCACCTGCTGTAAAGTATGTGTGCATTTTCTATCATATTTTAAAGAATCAGGCTTATATTTCTGTAGCTTTTCCATGTGGGAATGAGTTTTGGAATATTAACTGAATAATGTGTTCCCCAATGGAAGGAGTGTGCAGTAGAATGGTTGTTTTACAAGTAAGTGTTGTTAGTTGATGCTAGCAGTGGGTAATGTAGTCTTTGTTTATTTTTTGAAAGGTTATTCACACTTCATTATTCACACTCTGTTATGCGCTGCTAGCAGACAGTACCATGATTTCACAGCCTCTAAAAATCAGTGAGTAATAGGGTCAACCATGTAATACTGTAAATCTCCATAGCTGTATTTGTATTTATTTTACCAGGAAAAAAAGCTCCATTGAGCAATGTTCATTTACATGGAGGTCCTGGTTAGGACAATATAGAAGATGAAATGTCATTATTCAAGATGCAGTACATATAATACAAAAATTAGAATTACATCATAATACAGATCAGCAGACATACTCTAATGCAGAGACTATACAATGGGAGTGTGTGTGTGTGTGTGTTGGTGTGTGACTGCAACTGGCCAGTCACATGGCTGAAGTTAAAGGTTTAGAAAGCAGCAGGAAGTGCTTTTGTTTGTTTTCCATGGGAAGGAGACAACAGAACAGCCTGCCAGTGTCAGGGAGCTAGCATGGGGAGAACGGCTATCTCAGTTAAGTACCTGGGGTTTCTGAGAAAGTTGCTGCTGTGGGGCTGACTGTTAAGGAGACTGTGTTTTTCTTTAGTTAACATATAAAACAAGCATTTGTCAATGTCGAATGTTTGCTTGCTGGCATTGGCATTGGTAATGTAGGAGTTAGAGAGCTGCATAATAGGAATGGCAGTGAAGTATTGAACTGAAGCCAACCCCACCACCACCCTGCAGAGACTGACAGGCATTGGGGTGTGCCTTTGGGTCGTCAGGCATAACGGCCATGCCATTTCACCACACCCTACCCTGCAGACACCGACAAGTGTCACGGCGTGCCTTGGGGTCTTTGGCCCTTATGCTCATCCCATTCCATCAGGAAATATCAAATCAAATCAACTTTATTTGTAAAAAAAAAAAGGCGCCTTTCCAAAACCAAGGCACCTGTACAATAAAATATATAAAATAAAATAAATTATTATAAAACAAAACATGTAAGTTACAATAGAATGCAGTATGATACCAGCATAATAGTGGCAGCACTAATCCCCGAATGCCAGACCAAAAAGAAGAGTTTTCAAGGCATTCTTAAAACTCTGAATGGTGAGGCAGTCTCGTTCCCGATGAGGTAGAGAATTTCATAGGGACGGGGCAGCAAAACTAAATGCCCTTGCTCCAGAAGTTTGCAGACAAACCCTGGGAATCTCTAGCAATCCCTCATTGGTGGATCGGAGAGGACGGAGGGGACAGTAGGGACAAAGCAGGTCTTTCAGGTAACTTGGTCCCTGGTCGTGAAGGGCCTTATAGGTTAACAAAGCAACCTTGAAGGTGATCCGCCACTGTATTGGCAGCCAGTGCAGACCGCGGAGCACAGGCGTTATATGACTGGTTCTTGAAGCACCAGTCAACAGCCTGGCTGCTGTGTTCTGCACCAGCTGGAAGCAGCAGATATCAACCCCTGATAGCCCTAGGTAAAGAGCATTGGAGTAGTCAAGGCGGGAGGTAACGAAGGCGTGAACCAACGTTGGAAGATCATCGGGAGGAACCAGGTGTTTCACCCGGCGATATTCCTCAGATGGTAAAAAGAAGTTTTAACAACTGCTGACACCTGTAACTTTAGGGTCAAACAGTCATCAAACATACGCCCAGGTTCTGCACCCAGTCTGAGGTAGTTAGCTGGACACCTCTAAGCCATAGACCCGAAGGAGAACCTGCCAACATGCCCACCTTGTGACGACCCTGGTCCACTACCAACACCTCAGTTTTTTAGGGTTCAACCTTAGAAAGCTCACATTCATCCAGGCCTGAATTTCGGCCAGACAGCTGTTTAGCACTGAGACAGCATCGTCTTGTTCAGGCGCAAAAGACATGTATAGCTGAGTATCATCTGCATAGCAGTGAAAACTCAAGCCATACCATCTAATAATCGCTTCCAACGGCAGCATATACACTGCAAACAACATGGGCGCTAAAATGGATCCCTGTGGCACCCCACAGGATAGGGGGAATGGAGCTGAGGTACAAACCCCAGACACCACTTTCTGAGTCCTACCGGTGAGGAAAGATTGAAACCATCTGAGGACAACTCCTGAGAGTCCACAGATAAGCCGCAGGCGATCCAACAGCACACCATGGTCCACAGTATCAAATGATGCAGAGAGATCAAGAAGGACCAAGATGAAATGAGTCCTTCAATCTCTCACTATCTGGAGGTCATTTAGTACCCGAACAAGAGCTGTCTCGGTACTATGTCTCTTCCTGAAACCAGACTGGAGAGAGTCATAGATATTGTGGCTGGTTAAATGGTCCTCCAGCTGTAATGCCACCACCTTCTCAATAACTTTACCCAAAAAGGGAAGGTTAGAGACCGGCCTGTAGTTTGCTAGACAGTCAGGATCCAAGGAGGACTTCTTAAGAAGGGGCCGAATCACGGCCTCCTTGAGGGAATCTGGAAAGAGTCCCCTCTCCAAGGATAACCAGACTATCTCAGCAAGGACCGGGCCGATGACATCAATGCAGCCAACAAGCAAGCGTGTGGGGCCCGGATCCAAAATACAGTTGGTAGGACATAATGACTGGATAACCATCACAATATCACTGATTGTGGGGTGGCCAAAGTCATACCACACAAACTGGGAGTCTGACATCTCCTGCCGACCACTGATACTCCCTTGAGAAAGAGTCAGGCGGATGTCGGACCTGATCGTGGCAACCTTATCCGTGAAGAATTGAGCAATCTCCTCACACCGCTCTTGAGAAAAAGCATTTCTGGGCTGAAGACAGTGGATTGCACAGTCTGTCCACGGTCCGGAAAAGTTGAGCTGGTCGATTCCGCATGGCAGCAATTTCCTTGGACAGGAATTCTACCTTCTTATGGGAAATTGTTGATTGATAGACCACATAATGGTCCGTCAAACTAAGTCTGTCACATATCAGGCCAGACTTCCGCCATCATTTCTCTAGCCTTCATCCAACTCTCCTCAACTCCCTCGGAGTCTCATCAAACCAGGGAGACCCAGGGCGAAGGGAGAGTGGATGAACACGAACAGGAGCAATGGAATCCAGGGCCTCTGTCTCTGCTTTATTATAAGCTAGTACAAGATCCCCTGGATCCGAGCATTCTCTTGGCATACCCGATAGGTCCAGCACCACCATCAGACCATCAGGGGTTACACCCCTCAAAGTGTGGTATTGGACCATCTCCATGGGGTCAGGCCTCTTGGGGGGGCCTCAAAACTGAAATTGATGGTATGATGGTCAGACCACCCGACTGGTTCCACCACCAAGTCGGATATCTCCATCCTCAGGAGAAACACCAAGTCCAATGAATGACCACCAATGTGGGTCAAGGAGGAAACAACCTGTGTGAGGCCCAGTGAGCTCATTAACTGGAGGAAGTCTTGTCCAAACTGTGAGAGTTCATTGTCGACCCAGGCATTGAAATCCCCCAGGATCAGCCATCTGTGGGATCCCAATGTCAGGTCGACAATGAAGTCCGCGACTTCCCACAGGAAAACATTCCCATCTCCTGGTGGATGGTAAACAAGAAGAATCCTGCACGCCACACTGGAACTTACATCAGGTTCAGTTCTGATTTAAAACAGAGGGCCACACCCCCCATCCCTACGATTGGTCCTCGGGCAGTATATCACCGAGTGCCCGGGTGGAACTGCTGCAGCCAAAACAGAACCAGCATTTTCATCCAACCAGGTCTCAGTGATGCAAGCCAGGTCAGTAGAATTAACAAGATCCCCAACTATGGTGGTCTTGTTTTTAATGGACCTGGCATTGCATAACACCACCCGAGTCCCATGAGTAGCCAAGAAAGACCTGGTTTCCTGTCCGCAATAAGTAGAGCCCTTGGGTATGGGAATCAGAGAGGGAGAACCCCTTTCCTGGACCCATTTTGCCCCAGGGCATCTCCTTGTCCTTACGATCCCAATCCGCCCACTCTTTTCCATTCCCCCAACAGGCCGATTCCCCGCCCTTACCCTCCTTGCTATCCCCAATGCCCTACACCATCTATACCCATCTGGGGATGGGGGGGCAATAGAAAGAGTGAAGATCCCTCAGCCTGAAGGGGAAATAATGCCTAACTGTCAACATGCCTGGTCAGCACATTTCTAAAATAAATACCCAGACCAAATAATACATAAACTTCCAAACACACCACAGTAAATAACAAATACAAGCCCCCAACAATAGAGACAGCTATAAAAATATAGAGCGCAAAAGTTTCCAGGTAGCAGCAAAAATATAATGATCCAAAAGCAGCAGTTTATCTCTTTCTAGGGAGCTCCCACCTCCCCAAAAGATAAAAAAAGATAGGTGCTGTATAGGAGAATGGGGAGAACTTTGGGGCCGAAGAGTCCAAGGCACACCTCGATGCCTCTCACTGGCTGCAGGGTGTGGAATGGTATGAGCATTACAGGCAAGAATCCCAAGTCACACCCCTGATGCCTGTCAAACTGTACAGAGTGGTGCATTATGGTTGGAAACCCTAACGCCTCAGACGTTCATTGGCATTTTCACTCCAAATTTTCAACATGGGTTTTTTGTAACCCCCCCATCTTATAAACAGTGGCAATATCAGTGCGTTAGTCGAAAGCTGATTTTGCACAGCGACTAAGCCATTTAGCACCACAGGTGCGAAAACACATTTCGAACAGGATGTGAAAAATGACAGCTGTACTGTTCATGGGGAGGTGCAAAAAATGGCAATGTTGAAAATCTGCTGTGAAAATATTTAAAAAACTGGTGAAGTCACGAACGTGCGTAGAAACTTACCCATAATGCAATTAGTTTGGGGATTTTTTTACAGCAGATTGTCAATACAGGCATTTTGGAACCTCCGCTCATGAACAGTGTCACTGTGATTTTCTTAATCTGTCCCGAACAGTGATTTCCCACAGCGACCACGCATTTCTGCGCTGGAAGTGTGAAAACACATTTCGGCCATGGTGTGAAAAATGACAGCTGTACTGTTCATAAGGAAATGTGGAAAAATGCCAGTGGTAAAAATCTGGACTGAAAATATTAGAAATCCATGAACTTACGAGGGTGAGGGTAAACTGCGCAATGATCGCTCGTAACACAGTCATTTTATGGACTTTTTTCACCAAATTTTTAACATAGCTATTTCAACACCTCTGCTCATGAACAGTGTCACTGTGATTTTCTTAATCTATCCCGAACATTGATTTCGCACACCAACTGCGCCATTGTGCGCTACATGTGCAGAAACACATTTTGGGCAAGATGTGAAAAATGACAGCTGTACTGCTCATAAGGAGGTATGGTAAAATGGCAATGTTGAAAATCTGGAGTGAAAATATAGAAAATTCGCGAACTTACTAGCATGCGTAGGAACAGCGCAACGCATGCTCGTAAAACTGTCCTTTTTGGGAATTTTTTCACCAGATTTTCAACATAGGGTTTTGGGGGGCCTACCTCATGAACTGTGACACTGTCATTTCATAAATCAGTCCCAAAAGGTGATTCCGTGCAGTGACCGCAAAATCACCTTTCAGGGCTGATTAACAAAATGACAGTGACAGAATTCATGAGATTGGGTCCCAAAACTCCCATGTTGAAAGTTTGGTGAATAAATTCAAAAAAATGCCTGAGATATGCATCAAAGTTGAAAAAACCCTATTTGTTCCATTATACAGCTAACCGGCATTTCCTCAGTTTGCGGTCGGCTTTGAAGAGTGCAGATGTGTTCCCGGTCCACCGAAAATCATTGTGCCAGACTCTGAAGGTAAGTATGGGGTGAAGGGGTGTGGGGAGGCAGGTGCGCAGAGGGTGGGCGGGGTGGGGGACGGGGTTCAGGACAGACAGTGAGGAAGATTTTTCTTGCAGGTTTTTTCCTTAGATGACGAGGACTTGTGCCACGCTGGGGTGGGCTCCCAGCATGGCAGCTGGAAGGCTGTTTGGATGCAGAGTGAGCCAACGGGGATTGGGCACCTGTCGGCCATAATACGGACTGTTGCTATGCTGGGGTGGGCTCCCAGCGTGGCACCTGGAATGCTACTGGGGGGGAAGGGAGCACAGCAGAGCTGACGGGGGATTGGGCACCCCCATCGGCCATACAGTGTGTGCATGGGGGGGGGAACGCATGAGCACTCAATACGGTATGTGTGTGTGTGTGTGTGTGTGTGTGTGTGTGTGTGAGCACATGAGCACGCATCTTATCACTGCTCACTGAAGTGGAGCTCTCCCTTTCAACTGTATGGCACTGCATTTTCAACTGCTGTCATAGACAGCTGCAGCATTCATTGGTGAACTGTGGCCGTGCCTGCAAACACACTGACTGAACTCAGATGATGGCACTATGATTCTTGCACATGCGTGCAAGCAAACATAAAAACTACTATCTAAGTGGCTGCCTGGTGAAAGAGGAGGGGGAAGGAGGAAGGTGAATCATTGTGGGGAGAAGGGGGGTTATTGTTTAGATACTGGTTTTGGCGCCATTGTTGGAGGGGTCCGGATCATATAACTGCAGCCTGCCAATCACACAGAGGCAGTCTCCTATAAATTCCCAAAGGTCCGAGTGACCCTAAAGCATGAATGACCACAAAGCATGAGTGTCCACAAAGCAGGAGTGTCACATCTGATTCAGTGACATCTGAGAAGTCAGCAGGGCATCTGCAGGGAGGACTATAGGCCATGCTGGTCATGGGAGGAAAGGTACAGTAAGTATAAAGGGAGGGCAGGAAGTACACTACAGGGGTTGGAAGGGAATTTCAGCTGATCCCTATCTAGGGTCCGCTTACATTTACACTTAGCATTAGGGAAGCAGGAGGAGAAGGTGAATCGAGGAAATCTGGGGATTGCTGTAAACATCCCTAACTGGGGTATATACAGAGAAACATATCTAGGGGTTAGGAGAAGCTGGGGCCAGGATGATGTGGGGGAACAGGAGCATGTACAGGCATCAGAATAGTGGGAGGAGGGTGGTGTGCTGTAATAGTTGTGGAGCAGTAGTCTATCTGGGAATGACGTGGAGTACAAGGAGCTGTCCTGTGTGTAGAAGCATCAAGCAGCTAAGGACAGAAGTTAAGACAGCTTAGATGGGAGCTGGGGAGGTTGGAGCAGACAGACAGAGGAACAGTGGAGAAAAAGGCAGAGGGGAGGTGTCCAGAAGAACAAGAGTCTCAGGCAGGGGAATGGAGCAGTGAGGATCACCCAGTATCCAGGGATACCTCTTCCTCAGAGGGCCAGGGAGCCCAGGGAGGGAGAATGACAAGAGGTAGGGAGAAGGGGTGGGACTGCAAGAGCTGCAGCAGGAGGAGGAATTGTTGAATGGGTGTCTTTAATGAATATATTTGATCCACTGTCTGGAAAGGGGGAGGGGGCAACAGGAGGTGGGGTAGGTGGTCAGGTTAAGACAACAAGGGCAGGGTTAGAAGGACAGGAGATGGGGTGGGACTCTGCAGAGTCATATAGGTAAGCAGAGAAGAAGAAGCAGGCAAAGTGGACTGGGGGGAGGATAGTATGGAAGAGGGAAAGTGGAGGCAAACATAGTTAGTCAGAAAGAGAAAGGCATGGGGGGGAATGGTTACATAGTTGGAGAGATAAGTAGAAGCTGCTGTAGGACGTTAACCAAGGTAGAAGGGGAGCAGTTAGGTGGGGGAGTAACTTATACAGCAGTCAAGGAAGGAAGGAAGAAAGGGAGGCATGAATGGAGGGGAAGGAAGGGTGGTGATCCTAGGGGATTCCATAATTAAGGGTATTCAATGGGTAAGGAAGGGGGACGCAAATGAAAGAAGGAAGGTGGTTTGCGTGCCAGGGATGACAGCAGGGAAGGTGTGCCCAAATATCAGGGAAATGCTAAGGAGGTTTGAGGGGAAACTACACATAGCTGCACACCTAGGTACCAACAACCTAGCTGGGGAGGAGGTGGAGGTAGTACAAAGTAGATTCAGGGCATTAAGGAGGACCTGCAGGGGTAGCAAAATCACTGGCATTCTCATAGGCGTTACCAGTGCCAAGGGCCAGCACAGTCAGGAAGAAATGGATAGAGGAATTCAATATCTGTCTGAGGGGATGGTGCAAGGAGAAAGGGTTCATCTGTATTGGGATTGGGGGGATAACTGGTCAAATAAAACACTGTATGCACCAGCAGACTATACCTCAGTAGGAAGGGCTCAAGGGCACTCAGGGAAAAATGGGAGAAGTACATAACCCATAAACTTAATTTAAACTACTGGGGGGCAGGCAAACCTGCAGGCTCAATGACTCTGGGAGGAGGAGGTCAACAGACCCCCACATACCAGTAGAAGGGGTCTGGAGGGTGGAGAAGGAATGAAGTAATCAACAAAGGGGGGGAGCACACAGAGGGGAAAAAGGGGAAGGAAAGAAGTGGGGTAGAGGAAGGAGTCTCAGATTCTAGGTGGAGGATGGTGTCCCTGAATGTATGAAGTCTTGGTAACAAGATGGATGACCTGCAGATACTACTGACAGAAGAGGGGTGGACACCATGGTTGTCACCAAGACTTGAGCCACACCAAACCATGACTGGGACCTCTCAATCCCTGGGTATAAATTATATAGGAAGGACAGGGTGGTAGGAAAGGAGGTGTGGTGGATTACATTCGGGAGGATACAACATGTACGAGGAAGGAGTCAGAGATGAAGGCAGAAGCAATGTGGGTTTAGTTACTCTCCGGTCGAAGCAGGAAAGTGAGATTGGAGGTAGTTTACAGACCACCCAACCAGGAAGGGAAAAGGGACAAGAATTGAACCCACAAATATTGAATGCTGCAGGGAAGGAAGAGGTAATAATAGTGGGGGACTTCAACCTGCCCAAGGTAGACTGGATCATACCAACCATGACATGCGCCAGGAGTCAGGTGATCCTGGAAGCATTGCAGAATGGGTTCCTGATTCAGGGAGTCACAGAACCCGCTTGGGGGGGGGCCAATCCTTGATCTGATGCTCACAAATGCGGGGCACGTACAAGATATAATGGTTAAGGAGCCCCTGGATGGAAGTGATCATCGCACAATGTGGTTCCAGTTGGATATGGGCAGCAAAAACATCCCAACCAAGACCAAAATCCTGAACATTATGAAGGCAGACTTCAGGAAGATGGGTGGATTGTTAAGGAAACACCTGGTGTGCATCAAGGCAGATAGGGGGGTGGACCAAAGGTGCTCTATCATTAAAGAGGGAATAATGGGTGCAACAGAGAAGTGCATTAGGCTCAGTGGAAAGAACTCAAAGGCCAAAGAACCCAGATGATTTACTACTGAGGTTGCCCAGGCAGTAAGGGACAAGAGGTTACTCTATAGGAATTTCAGAAAAACCAAGAGACAGGAGGAGGACATGGAGAATTACCTAAAGATGGCTAGTAAGGTAAGTATTGTAGTCCAGTGGGTTAAGGCTCAGAAAGAACATCAGTTAGCAAATGGAATTAATAAGGGGAGAAGGCCTTTTTTGCCATGTAAGTGAATAAAGGGACAAGAAGGACAGGATTGTTAGGCTTAGGAAAGGGGATGGGTGGGTGGAGGAGAATGGGAGAAAAGCAGAGGAACAGAATGAATACTTCTGTTCCGTCTTCACCAGGGGGAAAGACGAACTAGTGCCAACTGGGGAGAGAAGTGGAATTGGGGGGAGGGGAGCCCAGATGTGGTGGTAGAAAGGGACAGCGCAAGGAAAGGGCTGCTAGCATTGAAGGTAGACAAATAATCAGGCCTGGATGGAGTATACCCAAGGGTGTTGAGGGAACTAGCAGAGGAGCACGTGGAGCCACTGGCGGGCCTGTTCAGTTGATCACTGGAGTTAGTAATGGTACCATAGGACTGAAGAATGACACCTGTAGTGCCCCTCCATAACAGCAATTCAAAAGATGACCAAGGGAATTACAGACCGGACAAACTGACTTTAATCGTGTGCAAGCTGATGGAGACCATACTTAAGGAAAAGCTGGGACAGTATCTAGAGAAGCATGGTCTTCAGAATGCAAAGCAGCACAGGTTTATGGAAAGGAGGGAGGGAGGTAGTGTCAAATGAATCTGATTGACTTCTTTGACTGGGTCACCAAAAAGTAGACAGGGGCCAAGCAGTGGACATCCTCTACCTGGATTTCAACAAGATCTTTGACTCTGTACCCCACAAGAGTTTGATCAGGAAGTTGGCAAATCTCAGGGTTGGAGAGAAGATGACCAGATGGGTGGAAAACTGGCTGGGGAACAGGACCCAGAGGGTGGTGGTAGGAGAAGAGTTTTCAAGTACCAGTGAAGTCACCATTGGGATCCTTCAGGGCTCAGTGCTAGGGCTGGTGTTGTTCAGTGTCTTCATTAATTACATTGGGGATGGCATTAAGGGCAAAATCTGCCTTTCACAGACAACACCAAGCTCTGTGAGAGGGTGAACATGGCTGAAGGGATACAAGACCTAAAGGAGGATCTGGAAAAACTTGAGAAGTGATCCAGGATTTGGCAGCTTGGCTTCAATGCAAAGAAATTCGAAGTTATGCACATTGGAGCCACGAATCGCAGGACAGAGTACTACCTGGAAGAGGTCTGGGTATCTGCAACAGAGAAAAAGAAGGATCTAGGACTGATGATCACCACTATCGACCTGAAGCACTCCATGCAATGTAGGAAAGCAGCAGCAAGGGCAAATAAGATGTTGGGATGTATAGCCGGGGGATCAGCAGTAGGTGAGAGGAGGTTGTACTGCCCTTGTACAGGTCACTGGTGAGGCTACATCTAGAATAAGGAGTACAGTACTGTCACCCACATCTTAAAAAGGACATTAACCTGCCGGTCCAGTGGTATGGAGGGCTGAGGCATTCAGTGCCTTACCTCCTGCCACGTCAGCGATCTGTGTTCAGGAATGAGCGTGGGTAGCCAGGGGTCAGTGAGAAGGGAGAGGACTGAGCATCCGATGGACTGCTTTCCTCTCCCGGGGTGGGTGGATCCACTGTCTTGCTCCATGGCTGCCATCTGGTGGAGACTGGGTGACAGTGCCACAGTTGAACAGCACAGTACAGGGCTGTGGTTACATAGTGCGTGTGCATCTCCATGAACATGCACTTATGGCTGCCGTGGTAGGGGAAAAATACAGAGGAAAATGGTGATCGTGGGCTTCATGAGGCCTTTTCACAGCAAGCAAACTACAGCACAAAAACATGCCGCCAGTGAATCCATATGGCTGTTCACTTCACAGGGATTTCTGTGAAGAGAACAGCCATATGGGTTCCTTGGCAGCATGTTTTTAAATGTTTTCATCTGAAGAATAAAGTCTTGAACTAGCAGCAGAGGTGTGCGGTAGTTTGCATGCTGTGAAACTGTATCCCTTTACTTCTTGCAACCTCCGTGTGTGGTTGAAGCTGTATTGTCACTCCTGCTGCTTTCATGAAGCCTTGCCTGCCCCATCCCATTCTGTTACCAGTCCACTGGACCCCCAATCTGGACACAGGATCACCAGGTGGGGGGAAGATGGCCCTCCTTCCCTTTCCCAGCCCCACCACAGGGGACAATCCATGGAGAACAGGGCTCAGTGAGACCGGAGGACATTAGACAGATGAAGGAGATAGGGACAGGGCTGAGCTAGGTGCCACAGTGCACAGGAGGAGAAAAATCTATATGGAAAGAAAAAGGACATTAATTAACCTGCTGGAGACACTCCAGAGGAGGGCAATGAAGATGATCGAAGATCAGCAGAGTAAAGCATATAAGAAGAGATTGGGGCCCTGATCATGTACTCCCTGGAGGAAAGTGGAGAGAGAGAGAGAGAGAGGGCATGATTGAGAACTTCAAGTACTTGAAATGGATAAAAAGGGTGGATAAGGAGGGTCTCTTGAAGCTAAGTGGCAACCGAAACACAAGGGGACACAGACTTAAGTTGGTGGGGGGAGGTTTAGGAAGGAGGTTAGGAAGCATTTCTTCACGGAGAAGATGGTGGCCAGTTTGAATGCAGTGCCAGAAAAGTTGGTCTCGTTGAAGATGATGGGCAGCTTCAAGAAAAACTGGGATACACATAAGAGGAAAATAAGGGTCATGGGAGGGGTTGATAAAAAGGATGGGAGGATTGGGAAGGGGGGCAGAGTCAGTAGCTTCAGCTGTGGACCTGTAATATTAGCTAACTAGATAGACCAAATAGCCTTGTTCTGCTGGCATGTTCATATCTTCGAATGTTCATATTGGATAAACATTGTTAATCATGGTGCAGTGGGGATAAATCATTTATCCTCATCATTCTGATGTTTATCCTTAAAACTCTATTTTAGTCTCACACCTCTTGGTGCATCCAATTAACTAACATTTCCTGTAGCATATCATCAAATTGGAGGCACTGCTGATACCAGCTGTTTGAACCTCTCACAAGACTGAAAGATCATCCAATGAATGAAAGAAAAAAGTATCCAGAAAACAGGAAAAAAGACATCTCAGGAGTCAGAACTTTAGTTCAGAAAATATGGTACCTCAGAAACACACACTCACTGTGCATAAATCACATGTGTAACAGGGCAGTCTCAGGTAAATTATTTCCCATGTGTACTGAGGGTTATTTATTTAAAATGGGGGTGATCCCAGGTTGTATCTGAAAACAGGCAGTTTCTACCTAGTGTACCTACCTGGTTAACAAACACTAACTACCTAAATAAATAAATACATTTCTGCATTGGAATTTTAATGGAGAAATTGTTTTCTGCAGTTTACATTGAAGAGTCCATGTAAACTGCAGAATTTGTGTACAGTTTATAAACAGGCAGCTAACCATCAAAACATCAGATGGAACCCCCAAACTGGTGTCTAGGGCCAGCAGGAAGCATGTGGGTGCATTTCTGATTAAACTGACCCTCCTGCTTCAAAGGAATTCATATGTAATGGTCCTAGAAATGAGTTCTGTGGAAAAAACTACAGAACTGCAAAACGGGGGCAAAACTGTGGATTTTCAATGTATTCTGCTGTGGAATTCTGCCATTTTGCTTTCGATGGAGTTCCACAAAATTTATTTAAATTTTCCATCATTCCACAGAATTTCATTCTGCTGTAATTTGAAAATGTATAGCAATATTAATTGCCAACCCAAATAATCGCACATATTACAAATAACACTAGAAACAATTAGCACTTCTGACAAAGAAAAATAAATGATAAAAGGTGAATAAAAATAATACAAAAGAGATCAGATAAGAAATGGGATTGACCTGATAATAGACAAATGAACTGAATTCATAATCCCAAAAATGACACCCATAGTACAGTAAGTATTACTAATAAATAATTGCTATTGACTCCTTATTACATGTGGAAAACACTCTGTATAATTTTCCATTATACGTTTTTCTCCATGTATAACAGCAAGCATGAAGCCTCCACACTCCTAGATTTTCACTAGTACATCTTTTCATATAAACCATCCTCCCTTTTCCCTGACACACAACAGCTGCCTCTTTCTCTTATTTCTCTAATTTCTCTAAACTGATCCAGTCAATCCTGCCCTTCACCCCAGTTCCACCAAACTTGAAAAGAATGGATGAGTTGCACCACGTCCAGCTTTCAGTCAGCTAAGTTTCCAACCTGAACACTGTTTTATTCAGCCAATGACATTAAAATATGGCACAAATAAAAAAAAAAAAACATTCAGCCTTTCCTGACACAGAAAATCATTATTTTTTTTTTAAATCACGGTGCACAGTGTACATGATACAGCACATACTAACAATAAGACAAACTACTATAATAGAAAAACTGCAAGCACTACTCATTACAACACAAGCAGTGTTCAACAAGCTATTTCTCTGTTACAACATATATTCGAGTACTTTACTGCAGCGTGGGTCTCCTTCAGCAAAACGAAACGCATTTTTGTACATTTTAGACCTGTAATGCAACCAAATGATCACATCTTAATCTTCACTCCCATCCACCTACACATCTTCCTCTTGCAATTGCTATCCGATCCCCAGAGGTCTCATAAAGAAATACTTCTGTTTCTAGCCTGAAATGTATAGCTGGCAGCAGAACTCAACAAGGCCCAGAACACTTGGGAGTGGCACAGCCCAGTGCCAAGAAGAATTTACATTAGGGTTCTCCCTGGCATAGCTTCCTTGCCCTCCTGGTGGCCATTACATAGCATTCAACTCACACTATGGATGACTCCAGTCTATTCAGTCTACCCCACTGTGGTCATGGTCTGTCAAAGACCCCAGGCAAAAGGCAGTCAATGATAAGGTTCAGTTTAAACAGCAAAACACAAATTTATTAACAGCAGCTCTCTGCAAGGGAAAAACGTTAATGTGCGCACAAAACTATGGCCTCTTTAGGAGCCCTACAAGGCAGAGCTGAGCTACCACCATCATACTGATGTAACCCCCCTACAAATGGGGGTTCCCAAAAAGTCTTCCAGGAGCTTGCTTGAATGCTGCAAGACTGAATGGTGTTTGGCGTTTAAGCCGTTTATCTGTGAGTGCTTTTAGAGCCTCTGGTACTGTCTCTTTAAGAGCTGCCTGCTTGCAGACATAATTAGTCTGTATGGAGGGACTGTGTGTTTCCCTGCTTGAGTCCCGCTCGAGCTGCTGCCAAATCGCTCTGTTTCTGCTGTCAATAAGTGGGCAGAGTGAGCACTTTTCAAAGATGTAACTATTTGCCAGAAATCATTTAGAGTAATAATGAAAATACAGTTTGTCTATTTTGCTTTTCTTTGCAGTCTGAACTGTTTTTGCCTAGCCCTCCATTCTGGTTTTGAACTGCTGAACTGGCCAATCAGTGTGGGGGGACCTTTAAAATGGAGCCTGCTGCTGGCAAATCAGAACTTGGACTCTCATTGTGGAGCCAGCCACGTATGTACTATATGGCCAGTGACTCTGGGAAATGTAGTTTTGACCTTGGCGCCTTTTTCCATCAACAGGGGGAGTTTATTGTGAGTGACAGCTGGACCAGCCAACAGAATAGTGTGGAGCTAAAGGAAATGCACTGCTCTGGGACTGGAGAGATTAGATCAGTTTTGGCAGTGAAGAGACAAGGAGCTCTGTGCTTCTGCGGTGTATAGTTTCACGCGGGAAGCGCATGTGAGGCCCTGAGTTTCGGTCTGCCGCCTTTGTGAGTGCCAGTTGAGACTGAATCCGAGTTGTGAGGAGAAAGAAGCACCAGAAGTGTGGAAACCAGGCTCACCCTATAGAAGACTGGAGAAATTGCTGAATCACGCTCGGTCTGTCAGGAACTGAAGCTGCTGTGTGTTCTCCCGGGTATCGTGCAGTAATTGCGGTCGGGATCGGGAAGTAGCCTGCCTGGTATAGTACTTTCCTTTTACATATAAATGTGTGTAGTGCTTGTGGGGAATCGCGTTTCAAATCCCCTGTACAGTGACTTGAGTGCACGAAGCTGAAAGTAAACCCCAGCTTGATTCAGACTACATCCGATTGCTGTAAACTGCAGTGGGGTCCAGTCACAAGGACCTTTTCCACATGGTCTGCTCCTCCTGGAAATCCAGGATAATCTGCCTTCCATCCAGTTTCCAGCATTGAGTCTGTGAGAACAAAGCAGGGTAGCTCCCTGCCATCTGTTTATCAAATTGCCAGCGTGTTATCTAATTGTTGCTGTTTCATTTCTTCACGAACTGAGCCATCCGGCTCTGGATTACAATTGGGTATTGTGCAAGTGTTTTTTTTTTCCATCACAGGGCCCCAACCAGCTGCACCGATCCTGGCTAGCCCCCCCACCCCATCCTGGGTACCCAGTGGAAGTGACATTTTGGGACTCTGAATATGCGCACAGTACTGTGATTATTAATGTGTCTAACCTAATTAACCTGATTTCCACTTTCCTTGTTACAGCTCCTTAAATAAATCAGATCTGTTTGTTTCAGCAAAGTTACACTGACTGTGGTGTTCGTTTATGTTAAAGTATTGTACTGTGGCTATTGTATTGCATCATCTTGTTTTACAGGGGGTCCCCAGAGTCAAGCAGACAGAGCCAGTCCTGGGGGTAAGTGTAACTAGAGAAGATACTCATGGTGTATTGTGTGGGCCACTAGTAGGAATAAAAGGGGGTCTCAGTGTCCCAGAGGGCTGTGACCAAGTTAGTTTAATTACTGCAAACCCTGACCTGTGGGTGGAGGCACCCGCCATTGGACCTAGGCCCCTCAACCTGTTAGTAGCCAAGCAGGCAGGGGTAGTAGCCCTTGGGATAGTGCCACCTACGGGTTACACTGAACTGCAGCTAGTCAGGCCCCATAATGGCATAGCTGGATACTTCAGACAGGGCTGCCAATAAATAGGCCTAGATAGGTGCAGCTAACTTTGCCTAGCCCCACACCCCAAGAGTACAGTAACCCTCTGGTGTCCTGCCTGGTATCAGGTCTTAAATACTGGTTATATTAAACAGGGAGTTCCCTTAACACAGCCCCTGTGTATCCCTATAGGATCAATACAGGCCTGATGAAGTTGCTGCAGGTTGGCCGGAGTTGGTGCACTTTTAAAAGAGGAGCAATATGCTCAAAATAATATCCCACTAAATGCCATGCAATTGCTAAAATGGTGCAAGCAGACCCACACTCTGGGGTATTTGTAACCTAGCCCATTGGCCAGTTTTCAACATAACTTCCCAATAATGCAACATTGGGGTTTCCCCTGAAGCAGGGCACCTTGCAGCATAATCATGGTCCCCCCTAAATAGCAGGCTTGTCCTGGCTCAGCAGGCATCTAGATAACAGATCCACCCAGGGGGTCTCCTTCTTGCTGGTTTCCCACTTCAGACCTCGCACTCTGTCTGTCTGATGCTTCAGTTTCTTCCCAAAGGTTTGGCTGCTCTTAAACTCTGGCTCCCTCAATTGCTAAGGCCCCAAGCCAACCCCCACATCCTGAATTCCAGACCCTCGGAGTGCCAGCAGCCCAACACCAGGCTAGAGTGCCTACCACAGGTCCCAGACACACAGCTCTGGATTCCTCTCCTCATTTCATGCTGTCTCAGTGTCATCTTTGTGTTAACATATGCTGGCCTCTGTATCCGCACCAGGATTTGGCATAGCTCACAGTTTCTCCTTCAAACATACAACCTGACAATGTCACAGCTTGAAATGACCCTTGGCACAGATGCAGCTCACTCTTCAAGATCCATCTCTGACAGATCTTCTAGTCTTCTCAGTTGCCTCTTTATAACACTGGTCAAGGGCCAGCTTCCATTGGTCCTTCTGGATGTCACTCAATATCCTCAATGCCATATTAGTCCTCAGAGAGGCACCAGAATCCCAGTACCATTCCCTAACAAAGGCATCCACGAGCTGTTCTTGGGCTTCCCAGACTCTGATTGGTTGTGTTGGTTAGGGTCAAATGTTACCAATGTGGCAGTGGACATGAAGACTGGGGGCACTTTTCTGAGGGCTCCTACCCTTGTTTGCAATGCACAATCCCCCAGTTCAAGTGAGGGGTGGGAGAAGGTTTCTGGTTGTGTCATGGTGGCATCTGATGCAGTCATCCAGTCCACTTTGATGTGTGGTACAGTATGGTTTTCACATGGCACAGGAGGCACCAAATAAGCTGTAGTTCCTGACAGTCCATACAGCCTCCTGCCAGCCTCCTGTCCGTGGACTCCAGGTCCTGGGGGCCAGAGGTGTTGACTTTATTGTGCCAGCTGGCGGGATTCAAATGTAGGATATCCAGGTAAGAGCAGCACCTTTGGGGGGGGGTTAAAGAATGTTAATTAACTAAACGTAGATCATAATAGGTAACCAACTAATTCTGACAGTGGTTTCAAAGTCGTTCTATGTGGCTTACCTTGCAGAATAGCTTTTTCAGAATGTATAAAATGAGATGGCAGAGCTACGTGCAATGAACTTACAGCTCTCAAGTCACTAATGGCATGATACAACACAGGCTGAAACTGAAATGGGTGGGGAAAACATCTACTGTTGGAATTTTGCATTCATGTCCCTGTACCTGATGGAATATTTGGCTTTGATGTCTTCAAAACTGTGCAGTCAGTATAGCATGACCAAAGAAGGATTATCAATAATTAATGTTTTTTATTTAAGCTTAAATATTACAGTAATTCACTTTTTTGTGACGTATAAACAGAATTTGTTGAGAGAAAAGGACCACTTGGCTTACCTAGTTTGCCCAGATGGTCCCAGTGGCACTACGCTGGTCACTTTCCCATATTAGAGTGAGTGCCCTGAATCACCACACTCTGTTGCCTACCTGTTAACCAGTTTCTAACAAAATTTACTGCTTTGGATTCCCACTCCTAGGCTGCTCAATTTCTTAATCTCCTGTGCAGTACAGTGTTGAAGGCCTTGCTGAAGTCCAGATAAACCACGTCCTCTGTCCTCTCTTGATCTATTTCCCTAATCACCCAGTCCAAAAATTCAATCCATGTGGCATGACCTCCCTCCCCTATGAAATCTATGCTGCCTTTGATTTTGCAGCTCGCTAAATTCAAGATATTCTATCAGCCTTTCCTTTAACAGTGTTTCCATTAATTTCCCCACCACTGAAGTTAGGCTTACCGGCCTATAGTTACTAGCCTTTTCCCTACTGCTGCCCTTATGTAGAGGGACCACATCTGCTCTCCTCCAGTCCCCTGAAACCATGCCAGGTTCCAATGAACTGTTAAATATGGCCCTCAGCAGGGCACCCAGCACAGCTCTATTGTTAAGAATAGTTTACCTCAGTGTCCATTTTTCCTTCGTGTTTTAAAAAAAATGATACCGGTGTTGTCAAAACAGCAACTCATTCTACTTTACTGTATTATGTAAAATAATAAACAGGCTTCTGTGAAGAACAATGTGATCTTGTCACCCCAGAGTTCTTCTCTTTCTCTTTATTTATGCCTCCTCTCTTGTCTCCTCACCTGCTCCCTTCCTCAGGGTCCCCAATGGTAATCCCATCAGTGTAACAGATGGCTCGCCCCAGCCATGGATTACCCCCCGGGTGGGTTAGGAGGGGACCCCCAACCTACCAGCCATTGTCCAACTTGTCGGGCTGCCCATCCACTCCTTGCTGTAATAGCGGGGGCCCGGGGACCTGTCTCTTAGAGTAGACATGGGGCTATTTCCACTTTTCTGTGGAGACATGACACAACCATACACAACAAGGCATGTGTTTCCATCTCGTGGTTATGATGAAATCAGGGACTTTTCAATCTTCACTCTCTAACTCTATAAAGTCATCACAGCTGCTCAGTGGAAACACAGTCTTGCTGTGCATGGCTGCCCATACATTATTCTCTATGTACTTACAGTCCAAAACACTTTTGAAATATCTGGCCCAAAGGATATACTATTTATTAATTGCAAGATAGTGTAGCCTAGTTATTAGAGCACAGATCTGTGAAGCAGGAATCATGGTTTGAATCCCACCACTGCAACATATTGTATGAACTTGAGCCTTTTCCTTTTTCGTGCTTAGCTTTCTCTCTTTTCCCCTCTCACTTTGTCTTTCTCTGTGCTTAAACTCCTTGATCTTCTCTAATGACCTATGTCTCAGCCTCATGGCAGCTACAGCTGTCTCTGACTTGAAAAGTACTTTGGCTATATTGTATATAAAAGACACTGCAAAAAATTCAATTCCTTTCCTATTAGACTGCCACAAAGTACAATATGTAGACACTAGCTTTCAAATTTTTGATAAAAACAATTAATAAAGCATGATTTGTCTAGAAAAGCATGAAAAAGTGTCATTTGATTTTCTACGTGAAACCAACATGCATGAGAAAAGGTACGAGTGGCCACTGTCAAGCTGTGTGTGAACCAGGAGCCTTCAAAATGTGATCTGCAGAGGTGGCACAGTCTACAGGATCCTGTCTTGAATTACAGGTGCAGTTTTTTGTGGCCACCAGCAGAGGGAGGCTCCTCCTCACTCTATGGGAAAACCAAGCAGTGCAATGGAAAGGATATTTTTTTCTAAACCATATTGCCATTCATTTTGTTTCCCTGCCATGAATACTATGTTTAAAATCTTAACTTAAAAGGAAGGGTTATTCCCACTGAGTCCATGAGGGACGGAACTCCCTGGACCAGTGTTGGTAACCTTCTTTCCCAGATTCATTTATTGATTTATGGAATTGTTAACCAGGTGGGTGCATTGATCCCAGGGACCACTTTGAAGCGTGACCTGGGCCATTAAGATGGCACAACAAAGGTAATAGAAAAAGCACATATAGGTCAAGATACAGTAGATTGTTACAATACAGTTAATAATACACTCATCAGATGCAGGATAGGGGGAGTAAACAGGTCGTGAGAGCGCATTCAAGCAATAAATAACATCAGTGTACACAATTTACAGAGTATGCAGAGTGGCACAGTGATACATTGTATGTTTGTAATTCTGACAGATAAGGAGTTGCTACTGACAACTGAACACAGTCATCTGACCCGTGATATCCATATCCAGTTGGTGCAGCACAATCAGACTTGATCTTGTGACAAAGAACCTGGGTCACTGCCCATAAAACAGAACCTCTCATCAGAGATGCAAGGGGGCATAGGATGGGGGCACCATTTTCTCAAATACATCTCACGGTATGAGGGAAGGGAAAATGGTGTATGAGATTGGGTAGTTCATTTACAAAGAGAGGAACGGCATTATGTTTTTCTTTCTTTATTTGTTTATTTATTTACCCAGGGTACAGTAGCTAATAGGTAGCATCTCATTCACAGTGAACCCTGCATTTTAGCCATTTTACAGCTTTGAAACTGGGTCTCCTGGTTTTGATAGCACCGGCATATGGGGCTTCAAATCGTTTGGATGGGCACAAAGTAAGAATATGAAAAAAATTAGATTTTAGAGTCCCAGGAGTACTGGCAAATTGCTGGTGTGGTGTTCCTTGGGGTTCTCAACCCTAATGCCCACCCACCCTCTCCTGGCATCGTGACACAAGCAATAGGTCCAAACCCATGATCCATAGATCTAGTGCTTGAAAGCAGACAACTATTGCTCATGACATGGGGCCCACAGAATTATTCATAACTTTCTTCACACAGCACCCTACTTGCCCTGCGCAAAGCAGAAGATCACGTATAACTATTCGCTCAGGGTCCAGGCACTGCATGAAACAGGAGATCAAAATCATCCATTAATTTCTGCGCACAGGGCCCTGTAGGCCCTACATGAAACAGAAGCTCATTCATACTTTCAATATACACTAACTGCATTGCCTGGACCTGTAGCTTAGCCTTAAGCCATGAGGCTGGGGATGGGGGTGGTGATGGGCATTGCAGTTGAGAACCCCAAGAAATACCACACCACAAATTTGCCAAGACTCCTGAGACTCCAAATGATCATTTTTTTTTTTTAATTTTCTTACTTTGTGCGCTTTGCATTCTTCAACCATAATGTCTGCATTAATGTAGTTTTTTTGCAATAAAAGAATTTCCTTTCTTTTTGTTATAGAGAAATCATATCCTACTTTGTGCAGATCAATACACCAAATGTGTAACATATTTTGAGCCTTGAATCACCAACTACATTCATGCTAGAATCTGCTGGGCCCTGTACCAATATAAACATCTATCTGATTGTAGATGCACAGGGCCCTGCACCATGGTAAGAGCCCATCTGGCTGTGAATGTAGGTAAGAATCCATCAGGATGTGAATGCACAGGGCCAAGAGTCCATCTGCAGATACACAGGGCCCTCTGGGACCTGCACCAAGGCAACAGTCTGACTGGCTGGGGACACCCAAGGTCTAGAGGACCCTGCACCAAGGTAAGAGTCTGCCTAGTTGTGGCCAAGGTAAGAATTTATCAGGTTTATGTGTTTGTTACTCATAATTTTTAAAAAGTCATGTATCCCAAAAAAAAAACAATATATACCCATAAAAATAATAGGGATGTTTCTTTAAGGCTAATAAATGGAGAACACCAACCACAAATCACTCCTTCACCTACATTTTTGGTTTCAGTGAGCAAATATTTGTGTTTTATGTTCACCCTTGTGCTTGTGCAAAGCAAACATATTAGTATAATAGTGGATTTTAAGATGCGTGTCACTGTCAGTCCTATACAGGGCAGTCTGCAAGGGGCTCGACAGTGTCAGACCAATCACCTGCCAGCCTGATCATCACACTCTTCTGATCTTGCTGGGCAGAAACTTTGTGTATATCAAAGAAAAGAACCACCTGAATCATACAGCGACTATTTCCTGTGATCTGCAAAATGCTGCCCAGCAAGCAGAGCTGATCAGCGTCATGATCAGCCTGCTGTGGTTTTTAATTTTCCAACACCAGGGTGCCTAATCCCCGGTGCCGGCAAGCACATCACACTCTGCCCATTTTCACTGTGTGACACACAGGAGCCCACTCCAGTGCCACCAAACATAACTACAACACGGGGGTGCCCAATCCCCACTGTCAGTACCTGAAATAGAGAAAACTATCCATCAATCCCTCCCACCCCTTCCTTCTTAAGTTTATGACACCAGAGTGCCCAGTCCTCAGTGTCAGCTAATACCTCCTGTCACAAACGCACTCCACAGGTCAGGCCTTCTGCTCCCACAGTGCCAACCTCAGAGTGCAATAGTGTGAACAGGTAATGGAAAGGTAACCCTTCTGTCTGTTTTGGGTCCGATTTACCTGTTAGCTTCAAGTTCTGGGGGAATTCAAACTGTGAACCTTATGCTAGCATACCCAAAAGTACAGGCTCAGATATGTACCCTCTTCAGGACTGCAGTACAATCTTTCACCAGCGGCACCAAGCCAGGTTTCCAAAAATGAACCCTTAAAATTCTGTAAGAGACCTTAGGTATATTCTTACCTTCTCCAAGCTCAGTAACACCATCAAGCCTTTTAAACCATGTCAGACTTAAAAATACAGGCACTTTTATTGTAAATACTATATGTCTGTGCTGTCCTTTTTATGTCCTTTATTAATAAAATAAAGAATGAGAGTTTAAAAAAAAATACAGACACTTCACATGCAGATAGAAAACTGGGAAGACACAAGCAGTATTTTAAGAAAATGGTTATCAAAAATTGTAAAATAAAATACAGAAAAATATATCATACAGCTTACAATCTTAAAAAATAAAAAGAAAGTTTCAGAACAACATTCCCACCACAAAAGACATATTTGCTTTCTAACTATTACCTTTCTAAGTGCTGTTTTAGTTAGAGAGAGAACTTTGTTTCTTCAGAGCCCAAGATGACATCCCTTCATGTACAATGTTACATGTCTTTTCTCTGTCTTCCCCACTCCCTTTTGGATGTGGTCAGCTAGACCCTCCCGCTGAATTAATTCTAACGTACTTTCTACCAGGAGGTATCTTTAATTAATGTAACATCAGAAGAAAAAAAAAATTTCCTAAATATGACATCCTTTAATTAAACATTTCTCTTTGATCTTAGCAATCCCAGCATTTGTCATTTAGGTGTTAAGCTTGATAGGAACAGCCAAATTACCCTTTCTTTCCTGATGTCATAAACTTTAGATTTTGTTTCAGCTTCAAAAGCCTGAGCATGTCATAAAAAGGTAATAAAATGCCATTTCTTTAAGGAAGCCTTAATTACAGAAATCTCCTGGTCAGTGTAATACATCCTGTGGTTTCAGCTGCTGACCTTGTAATTTAAAGGCCAAATCTCTCACACACTGACATTTCATACACAGACCATTTATTTATAATAATAATATCACACAGGTAACCAGAATCAGGAGCACAGTGTCACACTCCTCCCCACCTAGACTGAAATTGGGAGCTCTATCTCCTGCATGGGATGAGCCCCTCAAGTCAGTTTATTCCTCATATAGATGTGACAAGCCATCTGCGTTATGATTGGTTGCTCCAGCCCTACATAAGATTGTCATGTCATACCCTTGCAAGGCAAGACTCCATCTTAATGGTCTACCATTAGTTTTTCCCATTTGTGTCAGCCAAACCAGGTGGTTGTGGTCAGTTTGTACCTCAAAATGCTGCCCATATAAGTATGGCTCTAACTTATTTAGGGCCCACACCATGGCAAGACACTCTTTTTCCACAGTAGAGTATGCCTGCTCCCTGGGAAGTAACTTTTTACTTAGGTACACAATGGGGTGATCCTTCCCTTGGTTGGATGTCTGCCTCAGCACTGCACCAATACCTATATCTGAGGCATCAGTCTGGACTATAAAGGGTCTGCTATAGTCAGGACTTGTCAATACGGAAGCACTACACAGTGCCTACTTCAGTCTGGTAAAGGCTTTTTCACAGGCTGCTTCCCAGGTAATTTTCTTAGGCATCCTTTTCTTTACCAGGTCAGATAGGGGAGCAGCCAGGGCACTGTAATTGGGTACAAATTTCCTATAATACCATGCTGTCCCTAGAAAACTCCTGACCTTGCTTCTGCATTTCTGGTCTGGGCCATGCCTTCACCACCTCTATTTTTACTTGGTTAGGATAGAGCTGTCCCCGGCCTACAACATGGCCGAAGTATGCCACTTCAGCCATGGCCACCTGGCACAGTGAGCCCAGCCCTTTGTATCCTCCCCAACATTTCCTTAAGGTGGGACAGGTGTTCCTCCCAGCTGGCACTAAAGATGGCAATGTCATCCAGGTATGCCACGGCGTACTCCTCAGCACCATGTAACACCTGGTTCACCAACCTTTGAAAAGTGGTCGGGGCATTCTTCATTCCAAAAGACATTACTTTAAATTCAAATAACCCTATCGAAGTGATGAAGGCCGACCTCTCCCTAGCTCTGGCAGTTAACTCTACCTGCCAATACCCCTTTGTCAGGTCAATAGTCATAAGGTAGGTCGCCCCTCCCAACTTGTCCAGGAGTTTGTCCGTCCTTGGCATCGGGTGGGCATGGATTTCATGACTGCATTCAGTCCACGATAGTCCACACAAAAATGAGTAGAGCCATCTGGTTTGGGCACAAGGACTACAGGTGAGGCCCAGGGGCTGTGGGATTTCTGGATTACCCCTAAATCCAGCATTTCCTCCACCTCCCTCATAATGTCCTTTTGGACTGCCTCTGACACCTGATATGCTGTCCGCCATATGGGCGCCTGTGTCCCTGTCTCCACATTGTGTGTCGCTAAGGGTGTTAGTCCAGGCTTGGCACTAAACAGTGGGACAAAGTTTATTAGGTTGCTCTGGGCTGTCCCCATAAGCTCCTTCAGCCTTTCCCTAAACCTAAGGACATAATCCACTATGGGAGTTCCCTGGGTGGCATGCTTGCCTTCCCAGTCCTCCTGGATCAAGTCTAGGAGCCCACGTACCCAGCGTCCATATAAGAGCTCAAAGGGGGGAAAACCCTGTCGACTCTTGGGGCACCTCCCTGTATGCAAACAACAGGTGGGGAAGGTATTTCTCCAAGTCCCTCCCATACTGTTCAGCAAACACTTGGAGCATTGACTTCAGGGTACCATTAAATCTTTCCACAAGCCCATTGGCTTGTGGGTGATAAGGTGTTGTGCATCTCTGCACCACCCCACACTTCTCCCACAAACATTTCATTAGTTCCAACATGAAGGAACCCCCTCGATCGGCGATAACCTCATGCAGAAACCCAACACAAGAGAAAATCCCTAGTAAGGTATCTGCCACTTTGTCTGTCCTCAGAGAGGATAGGGTGACTGCCTCAGGGTACCGGGTGGCATAATCCACCACAGTCAGGATGAACCTCTTCCCGGAGGAGCTGGGGGTATTTAAAGGCCCCTCAGTATCCATTCCCACCCTCTGGAATGGCTGCTGTATTATGGGCAAAGGAATTAGGGTAGCTTGGGTTTTCTTACCTGGCTTCCCTATCTCTTGGCACTGGTGACATGAACTGCAATACTCCTTCACCTGCTGGGTGAAGTTGGGCCAATAGAAATTCTGGGCCAATCACTGTGTAATGCGCATGATTCCCAGGTGACAAGACATGGGAATATCGTGTGCAATCTTGAGCAACTGCTCACGGTAACCCTGGGGAATGACAAGCTGCCTGCCTATCATCCTCCCTCTATCTTAGCATCCTGTGTATACATCAGTCCATTGTCCCAATAAACTTTGTGTTTTCTGTCACCTCCCTGTGCTCTGTTAGAATATGCCCAAGCCCTCAACTTCTCTAGACTGGGGTCACTTTTCTAAGCAGCTGCAAACTCCTTACACATTTCCAAGGCATGGGACAGGTCTCCTTCAGTTTCTAAACTAAAGTCCCTAGCTCTAGCATCAGGGCACTCAGGATCACTGCCATCCCTAATCCTCTGAAAATGAGTCACCCCTCCTTCTTCAGAGTAACCTTCCATAGCTTTTTGGTTAACTGCTACCAGGGAAATTGCTACCTTCCCCTTTCATTAGTCTCCATATCAGGAGACACAGGCTGGGGAACCAACCTCTTAATGGTTTCCACAGTGGCTTCTATGGGGTTCAGGGAACTACAATTTTCCCTTGCCACTTGACTACGGATAACTGCACGCACCATCCCCTGTTTGAGATTGTTGCCAAGGATGACATCAACTACTAAAGTTTTGGCTACAGCCACCTGTTGCCCGGTTCTCCCTGTTTCACCCCAGTCTAGAAGAACACTAGTGAGTGGCAATGTTTTCTCCTCCCCAGTGAACCCTTGTACACATACAAATTTATTGGGTCTAAGCTGACCAGGCTCTACCAGATCCCCTTTTACCAATGTCAGGGATGCCCATGTGTCTCTTAACAAAGGAATTTAAAAAGACATCCATATCCTCCCCATCTTTAAATGTAGCTATCAATTTGGAATTTAATTTGTAACCTAGTCCTGTAGTTCCAGTTAAACCCAAGCCACTTACCTGCTCTGGTGCTGGTGGTTGGAGTCGTAACTTCTCCAGTTCATGTTGGCTGTGGTGCTCACGCTCTTCACGGTCAGCCTCTCGCTATTCACGCTCAGCTTCTCGCCGTTCCCACTCAGCTTCTCGCTGTTCTCACTCCATGTTCTCCTTTGCAGCTCACTATTCTTGCTCCCTGTTCTCTTCTGTGGCTCACTGCTCTCGCCTCTCTTCTCTCTGGAACTCCAGCTCCATCCTCCGCAACTCCATCTGCAGCCTGATGGCTTCTGGCTCCAGAATGCTGGTGACTTTCCACTGCTGCTGTGGCCCTTGGCTTGCACTGGCTCTGCTGTCCTCCTCACCGGATCTGGACACTACACTGGCCGCTGGCCCCTCCATGCCCAAGGTTTGGTCCATTACAGTCACAGTCTGTGACTCAATGCTCTGGGCATCCACTGCCATCAAGGCATCTATGAGGTTCTGCTTGTTGGCTTTCCCCTCATACTGGACTCCTCTGTCCTGGCTCAACTGCCTCAAGTAGTCTGCAGTGTACTCGCTGTAGTTGGAAGCCATCTTCTTCCCTATCTATGACTACTCTAACTTGCACTGTAGAAAAAAAAATAAAACAGGTAGGAACTTTGACTGTAAGCAAAATTATATTGTTCTGTTTTCTCTTAAAAATAAATCACTGCCTAATTTTGCAAGTGAGCTGTACAGTATGAAGCTGACACACTGAACTGTTAAAGCTTGCATTACCAATATTTTATTGCACTGTTGTCAACCAAATCTGTCACAAATGCACTCCACAGGTCAGGCCCTCTGCTTCCACAGTGCCAACCTCAGAGTGCAATAGTGTGAACAGGTAACAGACAGGGTAACCCTCCTGTCTGTTTTGGGTCCGAATTACCTGTTAGCCTCAAGTTCTGGGAGAATTCAAACTGTGAACCTTATGCTAGCATACACAAATGTACAGGCTCAGATATGTACCCTCTTCAGGACTGCAGTACAATCTTTCGCCAGGGGCACCAAGCCAGGTTTCCAAAAATGAACCCTTAAAACTCTATAAGATACCTTAGGTATATTCTTATCTTCTCCAAGCTCAGTAACACCATCAAGCCTTTTAAACCGTGTCAGACTTAAAAATACAGGCACTTCACATGCAAAAAGAAAACTGGGAAGACACAGGCAGTATTTTAAGAAAATGGTTATTTACTAAAAATTGTAAAATAAGTAAAATAAAATACAGAACAATATATCATACAGCTTACAATCTTATAAAATAAAAAGGAAGTTTCAGAACAACACTCCTACCACAAAAGACGTAATTGCTTTCTAACTATTACCTTTCTAAGTGCTCTTTTAGTTAGAGAGAGAACTTTGTTTCCAGAGCCCAAGATGATATCCCTTCATGTACAATGTTACATGTCTTTTCTTTCTCTTCCCCAACCCCTTTTTGGATGAGGTCAGCTAGACCCTCCCTCATAATTAATTCTAACGTACTTTCTACCAGGAGGTATCTTTAATTAATGGAATAGGAACAGCCAAATTACCCTTTCTTTCCTGATGTCATACACTTAAGATTTTGTTTCAACTTCAAAAGCCTGAGCATGTCATAAAAAGGTAATAAAATGCCATTTCTTTAAGGAAGTCTTAATTACAGGAATCTCCTGGTCAGTGTAATACATCCTGTAGTTTCAGCTGCTGACCTTGTAATTTAAAGGCCAAATCTCTCATGCACTGACATTTCATACACAGACCATTTATTTATAATAATAATGTCACACAGGTAACCAGAAGCAGGGGCAGAGTGTCACACTCCTCCCCACCCTGCCAGTTTTCATTGTGTGACACTGGAGAGCCACCCCCCAGTGCTGCCAAACATAACACCGACACTAGGGTGCTGAATCCCCAGTGTTAGTACCTGAAATAAAGAAAACCATCTCTCAGCTCCTCTCATCCCTTCCTTCTTAAATTTCTGACACAGGGGTACACAATCTCTGGTGCTGCCTAGTACCCCCACCCTACCTGTTTTCCCTGTGCAACACCAGGGAGCCCACCCCCTATGCCGCCAAATGTAATATGGACACTGGGGTGCCCAATCCCCAGTGTCAGTACCTGTAATTAAAGAAAAACATTCCTCATAGTCTTTTTTTAGATACACCCTGTAAAAAGGAAAAACACCCATCAATGTCTGTTGCTGCTGCCAGCCCACCACCACCATTATTCTCCCTCCCCTCCCTTCCCACTCAACACCCACCACTTCACACACACCCTCGCCTTACTTACCAACCAGGGCTCCAATGCCATAATCCTCTCTGGACCAGAGATACGTTTTCACTCTTCAATGCCAGACCAAGAAATCAGTAAGTCAGGTGTATGGTTCAATGTATCCAATGGGTTTTAAACTTGTCCCCATAACTTGGTCATTTTTTTATATTTTTCCCCAAATTTTCAATATGGCCTTTTTGGAACCCCATCTCATGAACAAGGGTGGTGAAATTATGCAAACCCACCCTGAAAGGTGATTTTGTGATCATTGCATGGAATTACTGTCTGTGCAGGATTTGAAAAACTTTCCCTGCCCTTGTTCACAAGGTGAGGTTGTAAGAAAGCTTTGCTGAAAATTTTGGGTAAAAATATTAAAAAACAACAAAGTTATGAGTGCATGTTTAAATTTTCAATGCATGCTCTTAACTTTGATCATTTACAATATTATTGACCCCAAATTTTCAACATGGCCATTTTTCACACCACCTCATGAGCTGTCATTTTTCAAATCCAGACCAAAATGTGTTTTCACACTTGTGGCACAAAATGATGTTTCAGCCACTGTTTTATAAATGACATCTGTCATATTCAGAAGGAGTTGTCATAAAAAGACTATGTTGAAAATTTGGGATCAAAATGTGAAAAAATAACTAAATTATGAAGAAACATTGAATTGTTCCAATGTTTACTCACAGCATTATTTTTGTAGACTTTGGCCTCTAATGTTCAATATATCCCTTGTGTTACCCCACCCCCTGAACATGACAGGTATCATTTTTCAAATCCCCTCCAAAATTTGTGTAACTCTGGTGCTGGGTATCTGAAGGGCTACACTACCCCTGTCTAACTGGCCATACCAGGTTGAGGGCCCGGGTTCCTACTTTAACTTTAAATGGGTTCTTTACCAAGAATAACATACTGCACAGTACCTCCACCCAGAGTATACTTACATGGGCTAGATAAAACTATGGTACAACCCTCTGGGCTGCTGTACCCACCATACCATAGTGCCACCCCAAACATGACCCAATAAGCAATTCCCCACATTTCAGACATTTGATAATGACTCTCTAATAATACTATGCTCATGCAACAAGCATATGCAACAAAACAACAACAACAATTTATTTACATGGGGTAGGGTTAGGAGGGGTAAACTGGAATAGAGGTCAAGTTATTTACAATAATTATATTTGGATTTGGTATTTGGATTGGACTGGCATGGAATCACAATAATTATTTAGACCTTACCCTTTGGCATAAATCACAGTGGCCACCCACCAACCTCTGAGGCATACAGATCCTTGATGCTGTCTAAGCTATCTAGCTGCATAAAACAGTTTACACATTCCCCATTAGTGCCCGTACTGGTACCAGTCCCAGAAATTCATAAGGACCCTGCAATCCCATACATTCAACCTGGGTACCCCAGTACTAAACAGTTCTCAAAGGTGCAGGTCTGTTGTTCGGTGCAGCTGTCATTGGCCGTCTGGTTAGGGCCCTTAAAGAAGATAAGCAGATTAAACTGTAACTTTACTTTCAACACACACAGTGACTGTAGATTGCAAGGGCCAGATATTCAAAGCTTTGCCCCTGAGTTAAGTTAACACTGCCTGGCGTGCAAATTTAGTCTGGAGCACAAAGCAAGCTATATTCAAAAGGAATAGCCTGTGGCAAACAGCCTCTGAATATAGCATGGGAAAGAGGCCATGCAAACTGGGCTGGGAATGCAGGGCAACCGTAGCCCTGGAATTTGACAGCACTAAATATAGCAACCAGGAAGTGCAAACCACAACAACAACACAGTGCACAGTGACGTGAGGGTAGGTAGAGAGGAACTATGTGGCCAATGTGTGTTCCAGCAAATGTGTGGACTCAGCACAGCTGCAGGCAGCAGCAAATGTGAAGAACAGTGATCAAAATGGTAAATATTCCCGAACAGTTAAGCGCCATGCGCGTTCGACTGGCAGCTTTAGCGCAGAGCTGAAGTGGTTTGCCCGTGCAAACACGTTAGCCCGGTGCTAAACTTTGCCATGTTCAAAAGTGACATGCAAATGAGCCTACTTAGATAGTCTGTGGGCAAACAGCCACATTAGCATCTCATCATGCCCTGATTTGCATGCAGTTTGCACAGCGTTATTGCAGGGTCCCACAGCTCCACCTGTAGGTCAGTCTGGAAGTACAGGGGCTGGCCAGATCTGACCGCAGCTCCACCTTTAGGTCAGTCAGGCAGAGCACGAAGATAGCTGCAGGCTTCATGTAAACAGTACAGTATAGCATAGCATATCGTACCCCAGGAGACAACACAGTATAGGCACAGGTGGTGGTGGTGCTACATGCAACCATCACACTGTAGGTCATGCTACAGTGCACAGCAGACACTACAGTAGCAAGAGGGCCGGTATAGTGTAAGGGACACGGCACTGCCTATGGTATGTAGTGCAGTGATGACCACTGCATTGTACACAGTGACAAGCACAGCTTGCAGGTAATTACTGACAGTGGACAGTACTATCACGCTGTTGTGTGATCCACAGATGCTGCACCTGTGGCATGGGATGCACACAGTGGCATGTACATGGCCAGCAGTGTGTGCTGTGGCATCTGTACAGTTGTGTGGTAGGTGGCTGGGGGGAGGCATGTAGGCTCCGACAGACACACAGGTGGTGGCATAATCCCACTACTGGTCCATGTGCACTGAGCGATGTGTCCCAGCCTTGTGGCCACACCTGGGCTGTGGTGAGGTCTGGCCACCCATACACCCTTCCCTCACTGGCCACCATGCCCACAGTGCTGCATGTGTGTGGCTGGCATCTGTTACGCACCACAGACGTATGGTCTGCAGGTATGTGCTATATGGCCACACTACCATGCTGTCCCCTGTGGGTCAGATCACCCCTTTCTGTCTGTGCTTGGCTCGGACTGGTGGCAGCTGCTGGCAACATGGTGGTGTCATCAGCGAGCAGCATGTGTCCTCCATGTCTGGCATTTTCTAAGTGTTGTACTCCTATGTTAGGGCCGCGCAAGCCGTGCAAATCCCGCGCAAGCACCGCGCAATGCACCAATGACGTAAAAGGCTGTTTTCCCAGGGTTAAGACCAGCTTTTCCTGGGCAGTATATTGTACCACACTATGGGTAGCGCTATGTCACGCTAAGCACCTTAGCGCGGTGCTAGTCGCTGAATATATCATAGCGAATTTATTCATGTTCACTATGCCCCTTGCATATCATTATGCTTTGCCCAGTGCTACTGCTGTTTGCCAGCACTAGTTGACCTTTTGAATATGGCAGACCTGCACTAATCCTGTGCAAACTGTTTGCAGACCATGCAAAAGCTTTGAATATCTGGCCCCAAAACTTTAACCCCCTTTGATTTAGAGGGCTTGGCTCTAAACGTAGAACTTAGCAACACGTTAACTATTTACATGTCCTTTCTTTAACAGGGATTGGTCCTTGTGTATTCACTGTTAGATGTCCTCATTGGCAAGTCACATTTGAGCTGTACAAGGCAGAATTAGGTGCTCTGACTCCAGAGGATAAGATGCAGGCAAAGGCTTACAGCCAGCTGTCTATTACTGACTGCATGGGTCTTACAGCTTTTGCAGATGGAAACAGCACTTTAACTTCTTTTGGCAGTGCCCCACTCTGGGCTGAAATCACTCTCTGGAGAGACCGGGCAGGGACCTGGGCCAGCATGCTTCAAACCCCACGTCTAAGCTATACCTCTCAGGGGAAGCGCATATGGCAGCGCCCTAGGTGGCACACCGCCAGGCTGTGTCCCAGACCAATCTGATGGATGCATAGCACTCAGCACATTTATTCAGCAGCACATTTATACTCTGTTTTCTGTCACTTCAACCATGGGCCAGTGTGGCCACCATGGTCCTATTTAGCTCTAGATACAGATTTTCACATAGGTGGGTGCTTGCCCCCTAAGGCTAGGGTGACCCGATTTCTCACAGTCAATACCAGACCAATTTACTTTTAAAATGCACTTTACTTTGACTTGGTAGTTCACATAGTTTCTGCAGCTTCTCTCAAGCATGACTCATAAAATCTCAGTCCCTTGTGGCTTTGCTGGCATTATCAGCTCCAATTGGACATTAAGACATATCAACAAAGTCCCTCTTGGCTGTGCCAGTATTAGTAGCTCCAGTTGGACAGATACGGTCTTCACAGGCAATGTCAGGAAGAGTCACGTGCTCTAGGTACTCCCCTTCCAGTCCTGTAGGCACTTAACAAAACAGTCGCATCACATTCTTGAATACCGGACCCTTTTCTGGTCACTTGCAATAGATGTCCACCCTTTCTCATTGTTAGATGCAGGGTGCAGACAGTCACAATCATTAACTTCTGGGCTTCACTGCCTCTTATAGATCTTTCAAAGCTTGTAAGTAGAGGTTTACTCACTCAATAGGATTCTCAGTACTCTCTTTTTCTGGAAGTTGCAAACGATTCTCCAGTACTCTCACTGCTGAGGCAGAAGCATTGCTTGCAGCTCTCTCACAACTGCAGGCAGATGCTGGCTTCTTCCCACATTTTTCCCATGTGGAAGGGACAAGGCTAGCGACTGCTACTGCTTGCAGTTACTTGTCTCTTTGGCAGAAAAAGAAAAGCCCCCCTCCCCTGTGGAGGGGCTCACGTAGAACTGTAGGCCCATTTTGTGAGCTAGAGGCCTGAGCCCCCTTCCCTGTGAATGGGCTCCCACTCGAACACTGCCTCAGCCTGGAAAACACTGGGATTTATGGAGTCCTGCTGGGGCTCCTGATTGGCTGAGACCATTTGTGTGTCCCATTGTGATTGGCTAAAAGCACTTGTCAGTCCACAAAATGAATATTCATTAGGCTTACTCAATGCACTCGATGCACAATAGGCTCCCTGTTTTGGTGCCTGAATTTAGTCCCTGTATTTTCCCCACAAGCACTAGGTAATGTCCCATGAATCTCTGGCAAAAGTCCCAAGAGTACTGGCCAAACTCCTAGCTTTCCAACTGGCCGCTGCTGCACAAGTATGGCTGCTAAAATGCACAGTCCCTTTGCAGTTTAACACAGTCCCAAATATAAAGTCCTGGTGCAGCCAGAAAAATTTGTTTATTTATTTGCTTGCCCACAGTTTTGTAGCTAATTCTGTGCCATCTTAAATACTGCCCTTTGAAAGTCCATCTCTGAAGTATCTAACCTGTTGCTGCTGCCAAAATATGTGGTCCCCAGGTAGCAGACAGGCATTTTATCAGAGTCCCAATATTGAACATTCGAGTGCAACCAGGTTAAATATTATTTATTTAAATAGTCCCCCTTATTTGGTAACCCCCTTCTGTACTCTGGTTGCTGCTGCAATACATTTATTTACAATTGAGTCCTTGCAGCAGCTGCTGAAACATAAGCCTGTGGTAGCACAGACCCGCTCATGAATATTAATACAAGCTCATTAATATTCATAGAGCCGGGCTAAACGTGCAGCATGAACAGCGCTCTTATTTACAAATTCTTGCGCCTTCCTCCAGGCCACCAGAGTCCCTGGCCCCCTATATCAGCCTGTTTAGGGGCCAGGACTACTGGAGAAGCCATCCTTTTAACTGCATTGCGGCCTGAACATAGGGCACTTGCACATGCATGCATGAGCCTGCCGGCCGGCCATGAAGATTAAGGGAAAATGACCTGTGGCTCCACAGCACTCCGATTGCCCACCTGAGGGCAAAATGAAGAAAATAGGAACCTGGGGATTATCTGGGATACACTAGGGACCTAGGCCAAGTGGTAAAGATTGGGGAAAACCAGGGAAACAACAGGCAGAAACAGGAGGTGCTGCAATGACGGAAGCCACAGGAGACAAGCAGACCATTAAGGTAAGCCCCCATTTGGGGGTGGCATTACATTTGTTTTCACAGTTGCACTGCAAGATCACCTTTTGGATGAGATTTTAAAAATTCCACCAGTCTTGATCATAATGTCAGGTCATAAAAAGATTGTTGGAAATCTGAGGTGAAAATGTGGGAGCCCAATGAAAATTGTATATTGCCTCTCAACTAGCCTATGCTGGGCAAATACAATCTAAAAATGTGTAAAAGCAGGACACCACTAAAACTGAGAAACTATGTCTCATCTGGTCTATTCTGAGTAAATATATAGTAAAAATGCATACAAGCAAGACCTGGTATAACAGCAATGCAAGCAGCAAACATTTGGCATTGACAAATGCTTGAGTAATAGCCCTTTGACTCACCTTGGTTGCTCCAGAGTCCTCAGGCTAGTTCAGCACACACCTCAGAGGGGGCCGGCCTAGGTTCCACACTGGTAGCTAACATGGTGTGGTGCCTCCACCTGGGGTAATGGCAAGGGACTCATGTGGATAAAGAGCAGGTTACCACCCCCCAGGAAATAGTACGCTGCCCCTAGCCCCACACCCCCATCAGCACTCTTTCAATAATACAGTGACAGTGAGTAAAATACAATTATACAATGGCAAGGAAATTTCCTGGACTCTGATTGGTCAGTGTGTGCCTGAGACAGTGATGATATTACACAATAATATCACTGTGTGGATTTTATGGAGCCTTTTTTTTTTTTCAGAAACAAAGATATACTGCCTCACTAAAAATCTACTAAAAACATTTTTATTTTTGTTTTCTATAACATCGAGCCATTGTATAATTGCAATAAGGCACTCCAAGGTGTGTGTTATCGTGTAATGAACGTCAATCCTGGGGTGGTGGAAGTACTTGGCTTCACCTCGTGCTTCAACCCACCCCGGGAGTGACGTTATTACACAATAACACACACCTTGTCATGCCTTTTTGCTTAAACAGTAACCTTATTTATTGGGGAGAGGAGAATGTCAACCACAATTCACTTCAGTCAGTCAATAACTTTCCCTGTAGCAACCCTTCTCACCACCCCCTGGGTGCACCCAGTTTGTCCCTGAATGGTGGGTACCACACTGCTCGAGAATGCGGGCCTGGGGTCTTTCATCGGGACCCTGTTAAACATAAAACACCTTCAGACTTGTAATCCATGACTTGCAACTTGTATGTCTCTAAGTCGCTGTGCAGGGATTGGCCCCAGACTCCTAACTGACTAGCTAACCAAAAAGAATCCCCAGAGTCGCAGCTCGGGGTACTCACAATTTGCAGTCCATGCTGGGGGTTCACAGCCAGATGTGTTGCATGGTACTGTGGAGGTTCTGCATTGGTGGTGCACCACTGGCGGGGAGACCAAAACTGGACAACTCAAGGGATGATGATCTTCGCCTGCCTGGCCTTACCAACTTCACCTACAGGCCTTTATATACAGACTTCACACAGGCAGGCCTGTTTCATCCTTCAACCCAGTGCATTGCTGTCTTCAGTCTGAGGAACCAAGACTGCTTATGTTCCCCAAACCCTTATGCTGCTTGCCTAGCCACCCTCTGAACCAGCACAGGGCAGCAGGGCTCCCACAGTCTCTACCTTACAGCCCCTCTCTCTGAGGATGCTTCCACTAGCAATGCTGAGTCCTGCCCAGCAGCTTGCCTCAGCACTTACAGACTCTCCCCTGGCTAAATGTCCACTTCTCCAACCAATTTCTGTGCCGTGAGGAGCAGGGGTTCATTCCAAGTCCACAGTCCATCTCTTTTCCTAGTTCAAACAGCTGTTCTAACTAGTTGGGATGCAACAGAACTCTTTTTTTTCTCTTTACTCTGCTTTTAAGTCTCAGAAACAGCTATTGTTCTTCCTGCACTCAGCTTATTAGATGTATGTAGACAGCATAGGTGCTGGAACAGGGAGGCCACTAGGGCCATGGCCCTACCACTTTCATAAGTGGCCCTATCAGTTTTTGCTATCATGGTAATATATTTAATAGAGGAGAATGTACCCCTTACTTCCTTAGCCCTACCACTTTTCAAACTGTTCCGGCACCACTGGTAGACAGGGTTTACACAGCCAGGCAGACTTGAGAAAAATGAGGATAGTCTCTCCTCTCATAGCCACCTTACAGCTCCTCTCGCCTACAACCCCCCCTTTTGGTTCCAAAAACCAGACTTTTATCTCCCCTGAGCAGCCTCCCTCTCATTGTCTGCAGCTCTCCAGCTGATTTCAGGGCTGGCTCTATGCTTCTTCCCAGCAGCCCCGTTTTGTAGTTCTTTGTGGGGGCTACCATCTTGTACTGGTAGGGCTCTAAACAGTGTGTCCCTTAACTGTCACATATTTAGCCCTTAATAGGGTTGCTAACATTTCCACCAGTGACCAAATCCTTCCAGTCAATCGTGTTAACATTACCCCACTCCTCTCTTGCCTCTGGAGCCGGGAACATATATTTTTTCATCGGCAGCATGACCGAAATCAACACAGAGTCATGGCTCCTTTAAATCCCTCCTGGCTGCTGCACATGTGCACTGAGTGCACGGCCACCATATCTTTTGTTTACAAATGAGCGGCCCGGCTTCCCCAAATCAATCCGGGCCGCTGCAGCCTCTTGGTAGCGTCTGGAGGCACAGGAACCCCAATCGGACCTTGGCCCTACCCAGAACTTGGGTCGAGGTCCCAAATTCTATACAGCTGCAGCCACAGAAAACTGAGAAGCATCCAGGCTTGAGCCCCCATGGCCCATATGGGGACACCGGGAAGAGGGTCGGAGGGCCATAGCCCTAGCAGGCAAGCCCAAATTTAGGGGGCTTACACTTTTTTATGCTTTTGTGTCACTAACTCATACGAAAACCAATTTATATATCTCACAAAACCATTTTTTATACGAAAGCCTAATAAAACAAAAGCATTTTTTCATTGTGCTTTTGTCATTCATGATTTAAAAAAATGAGTATTTCCAGCAATAAACAATAGTATCTACCTAAAAAAAAATACCAGGGATTCTTTCCTTAAGGCTAATATGTGGGTCACACAAACCACAAAGCACCCTATCGCCTACATTTTCTGTTTTCAATGAGCAAATATTTGTGCTTTCATGCTGTTATGTCCCTAACTCAGATGAAAGCTAATTTTTGTACCTCACAAATGCATTTTTTTCATGTGAAAACATAGCAAAACAAAAGCATCTTTCGTTATACATAGATACATAGACAGTGTCGGCAGATAAGGGCCTATGGCCCACCCAGTCTGCCCATTTGAGCTTGTAAGTTCAGTTTGTTTTCCTAGAATTCTGTTGCCCCTAACCCCTGACCTCCAAAATTCCTTTATGTCTATCCCATGCATTCTTAAATCCCTCGATTGTTTCAGCCCCCACCACTTCCTCTGGCAGGGTGTTCCACTAGTCCACCACCCGTTCTGTGAAGAAATTCTTCCTCATGTTTCCTCTGAATCGTCCTCCTCCAACTTCATCCCATACCCTCTAGTCCTGGAACATCTTTTCACTTAAAATTAGTGTCTTCCTGCACCCTGTTCCTCCCTGTAAGATACTTGTATGTCTTTATCATATCCCTCTCTCCTTCTCTCCTCCAGGGAGTACATGTTCAGTTCCTTCAACCTGTCTTCATAGGACTTGTGATGCAATCCATGTACCATCTTTGTTGCCCTCCTCTGAACCTCTCTACCCTGTCTATGTCCTACGAGGTATGGTCTCCAGAACTGTACACTGTACTCCAGGTGGGGCCTCACTAGTGTCTTGTATAGCGGAATTATGACCTCCCTTTTCCTGCTGGTGATGCCCCTGCCTATACATCCCAGCATCCTATTTGCTTTACCTGCTGCCTTGTCACATTGTTTCTACCTTGAGGTCATCAGAGATGATAACCCCAAGATCCCTTTCCTGCTTGGTGCATGCTATATCCTCACCCCTCAACTGATATATTGTGCCAGGGTTTTGTGCCCCATATGCATTATCTTGCACTTCCTTGCATTGAATTTCAACTGCAAACCCCTGACCATTCTTCAAGTTTCTGCAGGTCCTTCTCATTCTGTCTACACCCTCTGGTGTGTCTACTCTGTTACAGAGCTTTGTGTCATCAGCGAACAGTGAAATTCTGCCTTCTAGGTCCTGCACAATGTCACTGATGAAGATGTTGAATAAGACCGGTCCCAGCACTGATCCCTGTGGTACCCCACTGGTCACTCTTCCCTCTGTGGAGTGACAGCCATTTACCACCACCCTCTGTGTCCTGCCTCCCAGCCAGTTACCTACCCACCACACTACTGTCCTGCCGACACCCATATTCCCCAGTTTGTGTAATAGTCTTCTATGTGGCACAGTGTCAAAGGCCTTGCTGAAGTCCAGATAGGCCATGTCCACTGCCCCCCCCGATCCACCTCCCTAGTCACCCAGTCAAAAAATTCAATGAGGTTGGTCTGACATGACCTCCCCCTGGTGAAACCATGCTGCCTTGGGTCCTGTAGTCCATTGAAAACCAGAGTTCCACCAATCTCTCCTTCAGTAGTGCTTCCATGATCTTCCCCACTACCGTGGTGAGGCTGACTGGTCTGTAGTTAACTGCTTCCTCTTTGTTCCCACTTTTGTATAAGGGGACTACATCTGCTGTCCTCCAGTCTTTGGGTACCTCCCCTGTTTCCAGTGATCAGCTAAACAGGATAGCCAGAGGTTCAGCCACCACCTCTTAGTTCTTTAAGGACCCTGGGTGCACCCCATCTGGCCCCATTGCTTTATCAACTCTTATTACTTCCAGTTCCTTCAGGACCCTTTCTCGTAGAGGGACTTGTGTCCATTTCTGCACCATTCTCACCCTTGTACTCCCTTCAAACCCATTACCTCCTCTTCCTCAGTAAAGACTGAGCAGAAATACCTGTTCAATATGTCAGCTTTACTGTTGTCATCCTCCACACGGCCCCATCCTCCCCTTCAGTCTCACTATCCTCTCTTTGTCTTTCTTTTTCACTTATGTACCTGTAAAAGGTTTTGTCCCTCTACCCACTGATTTTGCAATGTGTCTTCTGTCTGAGCTTTGGCTTCCCTTACTGACCTCCCTGCCTCCTTTGCTTCTCCTGGTACCTCTCTATCCCCTTCTGCCTGTGTCTTTTTGTATTGCCTGAATGCAATCTTTTTGGCTTTCACTTTCTCTGCTACCTCTTTGGAAAACCATAATGGCCTCCTCTTCCTTTTCCTCTTGCTAACCTGCTTAATGCATAATTCTGTTGTTCTTGTAATTCCCATTTTAAATACTGCCCACTGTTCCTCAACCCCTGATTCCTGTCCCATTCCCCTTAATGCCTCTTTCAAGTATCTCCCCATTTTCCCAAAGTCTGCCCCCCTAAAATCCAGTATACGTGTTTTTGTGTGGTTTGGTTCTGCTCTTTCTGTGATTTAAAACTACAACGACTGGTGGTCACTGTTCCCCAGGTGCTCCCCCACTGTTACCCCCATCACACTGTCCCTGTTTGTGAGCACAAGGTCCAGTATTGCCTGCCAGTTGGTTCCATGACCAGTTGCTTGAGGAAGGCACCCTGAAGGAGTCCAGGATAAATCTGCTCCTAGTTGATGCTGCTGCTGGGATGCTCCAGTCCATGTCTGGAATATTGAAGTCTCCAACCAGTACTACCTCACCCTTGTCTGCCATCCTTTGGATGGCTAGCATCAACTCTATCTGTTTCTTCCTCCTGGGCTGGTGGTCTATAGACCACACCTGTAGCGGATGGCTGTCCCCATTTTCCTTTCCAGCTTAACCCACAGTATCTCTCCCCATTTTGTTCCTCCTGGATCTCTGTGGCCCTTATGTCATTTTTCACATACAGTGCCCTCCTCCTCCCTTCCTGCCTGCTCTGTCTCTTCTGAATATGTTGTAGCCAGGTATGGCCATCTCCCAGTCGTAGTTATCATTACACCAGGTTTCAGTGATGGCCACAATGTCCAGGTCTGACTGCACCATGACAGCCTCTAGATCTTCCATCTTGTTGCTAAGGCTCCTGGCATTTGCACACATGGCTTTCTATGATTTGACCTCCCTAGACTGTTTCGATGTTCTACTCCAGCCCTTTCCTTGGTTGTCCATTATCCCTGGTTCTCCTTGCTGTCTGCCCTTCTGCTGAATTTTGCCCCTTTTCTGCCTATTCACCTCTTGGGCACTAATCTCCATCTTTTGCACACTGCTTTGTAGAGATCTTTTTGTTATGCTTTCATCATTCATGATTTCTAAAAATTCATATTTCCAGCAAAAAAGGCAATATTTGCCTATATGAAAATACAAGGGTTTTTCCTTTAAAATTAATATGTGGACCATTCAAACAACAAACCACCCCTCCACCTAAATTTTGCTTTTTGTTCGCATGTTATGCTTTTGTATCAATAACATGCAAAAGCTAAAAGCATTTTTCATACGAAACCATAACAAAATGAAAGCATTTTTATGTTTGCTTGCACGCATGTGCAAGAAACATAGTGCCATCATACGAGTTTTCCAGAGGTGTGTCAGCCTCTTCCAATTCAGTCAGTGTGTTTACAGGCGCGGTCGCAGAGCGCCAATCACTGCTCCAGCTGTCTATGACAGCTGAAAATGCACTGGCATACACTTGAAAGGGAGAGCTCCGCTTGAGTGAGCAGAGCCTCCCACACACGCGGCACACGCACGCACTGCGTGCCTGCGCACCTTCCCCTCCCCACACTGTGGCCGATGGGGGTGCCCAATCCCATCGGCTCCACGCCCCCAAAGCATTCAGGTCCTAGCATGGCAAATGTTTTATTGCTGGACGGGGTGCCCAATCCCGCTGGCTCCACTGTGTCCCTCCCCCAATACAGGGTGCCACGCTGGGAGCCCACCCCAGCGTAGCAACAGATGCCATGGCCAACGGGGGTGCCCAATCCCCGTAAGCTCCACGCCCCCAGCCATCTTTCTGCCACGCTGGGAGCCCACCCCAGGGTGGCAAATGTCCCAGCGTCATAATAAAAAAAACCTAAAAACAAAACGGTCCCTCGCAGTGTCTGCACCCACCCGCACCCACCCACTGCGCACCCTGCCTCCCCACACCCCCACCCCATACTTACCTCGGAGTCCGGTGCGACGATCTTCGGTGGACCGGGAACACGTCTGCACTCTTCAAAGCCGACCGCGAACTGAGGAAATGCCGGTAAGCTGTATAATGGGATAGATAGGATTTTTTCAACTTTGTTGCATATCTCAGGCATTTTTGGAATTTTTGCACCAAATTTTCAACATGGGGTTTTTGGGACCCCTCCTCATGAATTCTTGCACTGTCATGGCGTTACTCGGGCCCGAAGGGTGATTTCGCAGCCACTGCGCGAAATCACCTTTCTGGAATGATTGATCTAAACGACACTGCCAGTATTCATAAGGTGGGCTCTCAAAAGCCTATTTTGAAAATTTGGTGGAAAATTCCTAAAATGAATGTTTTGAAGCTTGCGCTAGCAGTTCCTACGCGCTCATAAGATGCGAATTTTTAATATTTTCACTCCAGATTTTCAACATTGCTATTTTACCACACCTTCTTATGAGCAGTACAGCTGTCATTTTTCACATCTGACCTCAAAATGTGTTCCGCCCATGTAGTGCACAGTGGCACAGTCGGTAAGGAAATCAATGTACGGGACACATTAAGAAAATCACAGTGACACTGTTCATGAGCAGAGGACTTAAAATGGCTATGTTGAAAATTTGGTGAAAAATTCAAAAATTACTGTTTTACTTAGCGTGCGTAGCAGAGTTCCTATGCACGCTTGTAAGTTTGGTAAAATTTCAATATTTTCTACTCCAGATTTTCAACAGTGCCATTTCACCACACTTCCTTATGAGCAGTACAGCTACCATTGTTTACATCTCGCCAAAAATATGTTTCCACACATGTAGCGCACAATGGTACAGTCGGTGTGCGAAAACAATGTTTGGGACAGAATAAGAAAATCACAGTGACACTGGTCATGAGCAGAGGTCTTAAAATGGCTATGTTGAAAATTTGGTGACAAAACTCCATAAAATGACTGTGTTATGAGTGAGCATTGCGCAGTTTCCACGCACCCTCCTAGGTTCATGAATTTGTAATATTTTCAGTCCAGATTTTCACCAGTGGCATTTTTCCACACCTCCTTATGAACAGTACAGCTGTCATTTTCCACAACATGGCCAAAATGTGTTTTCACACTTTCGATGCAGAGATGCGTGGTCGCTGTGGGAAATCATTGTTCGGGACAGATAACGAAAATCACACTGACACTGTTCATGATCGGAGGTCCCAAAATGCCTGTGTTGACAATCTGCTGTAAAAATCCCAAACTAATTACATTACGGGTGCATTATGCAGTTTCTACGCACGCTCATGACTTCACCAGTTTTTAAGATTTTAGCAGATTTTCAACATTGCTATTTTTTACACCTCCCCATGAACAGTACCGCTGTCATTTTTCACATCCTGTTCGGAATGTGTTTTTGCACCTGTGGTGCCAAATGCCATAGTCGCTGTGCAAAAGCAGTTTTCGGCTAACAAACTGATATTGCCACTGTTCATGAGGTGGGGGTCACAAAAAAACCATGTTGAAAATTTGGAGTGAAAATACCAATGAATGCCTGAGACGTTAGGGTTTCTGACCATAACGCCCCACCCTGTAGAGTATGACAGGCATCAGGGGTGTGACTTGGGATTCTTGCCTATCATGCTCATACCATTCCACCCCTACCCACACCCTGCAGCCAGTGAGAGGCATTAAGGTGTGCCTCGGACTCTTCGGGCCCAAACTTCACCCATTCTCCTATACCACACCCATCTCACCGTATTTCCTGATGGAATGGGTGCACATAAGGGCCAAAGACCCATACACACCGTGACACTTGTCAGTGTCTGCAGGGTAGGGTGTGGTGAAATGGCGTGGTCGTTATGCCTGATGACCCAAAGGCACACCCCAATGCCAGCCACTCTCTGCAGGGTGGTGGTGGGGTTGGCTTCAGTTCAATACTTCGCTGCCATTCCTATTATGCAGCTCTGTAACTTCTACACTACCAATGCCAGTGCCAGCAAGCAAACATTCGGCATTGACAAATGCTTGTTTCATTACATTTTCATCACTTGTGATTTTTCCTCAGATATGATTTCCTCTGTTAATAGGCATTTGTCAGTGCTTTTGGCTTCTCAGAAGAAACTAGAAGGGGGACAGAATCAGATCTACAGTACAATAGCTTATTGTTGTTTTACATTGTTTCTTGTGGATTCAACTTGGTAGAAGGTTATTTATTTTCTTTCTTACTACTAAGGGGCTAGCAGGGTATTGTTTGGGGCTGTTGGAATTTTGAAACCTGTTTTGGTAGCTATAAGTGGGCTCATTTGTTTGATTCACTGTGTGGCAGGCTGCATTTAGCCTTGCTGATCCAACCAATCAGCAACTTCACTACTCCCCGATAGCCAACTACCAATATTTCTCTCATAATGGGGAGTTTACTTCTGATACTCCTTTCACTGTCAGCCATGGGGTTCCACAAAGAAGGTGTCCCTGTCACACAAACTAGGGTGATCCATCCGCCCAGTCTCTTTGAACCATCCACTTTAGCTGATGCTCAAACCCTCACATATGCTCTACCATTGCTGCATCAACTACAGTGGTGTGATCACCATAAAGAGACACATACCACCACACATGTATTTCAACCAAGGCTCCACTGCTGGATATACAGATCCCCCCTAAGCCTAACCACCAAACTGCTACTTGGTGTCTCGACACAATCTCTTAAACCCACAGGAGCACCCCAAAGAGTGGCAACAGAATAAAAGAAGGAGGACCAAAGACAGCCCCCTCCTATCACTGGCAGCCCTCATGAAACTCCTGCTCTTTCTATTACTCTGTATTGGTAATGTGAAATCAACCCTGGACCCCTGAATGTATCACCTCTCCATCAGACCTAACCTCAATTAAAGGCCTCAGTTTCCTGCATATTAATGTATGCAGTCTGCTGAAAAACTCACACTGATACAAGCCTGGGTTGCCCATACCTTGCCAGACTTTCTTGTGGTATCTGAGACATGGCTCAAACCCACCACAGCAGACAGGGATGTTAACCTACCTAACTACCAGCTATTCAGAGCTGATCACCAAACAAGGGGAGGTGGAGTAGCCATATATGCAAAATCCGGTATGGCTGTATCCTGTATTGCTGCAACATCTATGCCCAAGGAGTTTGAATGCCTATCCCTAAAAGTCTCTCTCCCCAATACAGCAGCTTTTCAGCTAGTTGGTTGCTACAGACCCCCCTCTGCTGAACACAAGCTCTTATCCCATCTGGGGAACCTGCTCAAATCCAGCACTGAAGAAGTCATTATTCTAGGTGACCTGAATTTCAACTGGCTTACCCAGGCAGCTGCACTCTGGTATCATTCTGAGATACATATGGGTTCACACAGCTAATTAATGAACCAACAAGAATTAATGCAATGAATAGTAATAACAGCACACTACTTGATATCATGCTAGTGAATAAACCACATCTATTCACACACGCTGGAGTGCTTCTCTGCGATATAAGTGATCACTGCCCCATCGCAGGGGTAAGATCCACCAGCATAACAACAAGCCCTGCAAAATTCCTCATGAGGAGATCCAAGAAAAACATCAATATTGAAGGATATTTGCATGATCTAGCTTACTCTCCACACTGGCAAGAGTTTTATCTTGCCCATTCTGTTGAAAAAGTCTCAGCAGGTGCTAAATAACATTATAATAAATGCCCTTAACACCCATACCCCAATCTCTAGTATCCGAATAAAAAACAAATCCTGTCATTGGTTTACAGCTGACCTCAAAGCTGCACTGCTGGAGAGAGACAAACTCTGGAAAATGGCAAGAAAAACCAAGAATGCAAATGACTGGATGATCTTTAGGAAAGCCAGGAATAGATGCACCAAGAAAGTTAGGGATGCAAAGGCTGCCTTCTACTTGGCCGAACTCGACTCTTCTTACCATAATCCTGCTAGGTTTTGGGGCACCATCAAGGGTATGGTGGGGCAGGACGCTAACACCCCCCTTCCAACTCAATTACACAACAGTTATGGCCCTATCACTGGCAAAATGGAAATTCTGGACGCCTTCAATAACCACTTCACAATGGCTGGCCTTGCCTTTGCACCTCTCCAGCTAACCTGCTGAGGGAACAATTAAGAGCTCCCATTACACTAGTGATCAGAGAGTTGACTCTTCCTTCAGCTTCAAATCTATACTGTTGAAACAAGTAGAGGATCTATTATGGCAACTGGATACCAAAAAAAGCGAAGGGGCAGACTCTCTGGACCCCTACTTTCTAAAGATTGCATGCCATGTACTTGCAGTCCCCCTAACACACCTCTTTAACCTATCCCTAAACTCCGGCTCTATTCCCACACTGTGGAAGACAGCCCAAGTGGTTCCCCTTCTAAAATCAGGGGACCCTATGGATCTTAATAATTACAGGCCTATTTCCATTCTACCTGTGCTATTCAAGATGCTGGAGAAATTAGTGAGTAATCAGTTAAGGAAGTATCTTGACAATGCTAACCTCCTAAACCCAGCTCAATCTGGATTCAGGGCCAAGCATAGCACTATCACTGCACTAGCCAAGGTCACAAATGACTGGCAATCCGAATTAGATAAAAAGAATAATGTCTGTGCAGTATTCCTGGACCTGAGCAAAGCATTCGATACTGTGGACCACGAGCTACTACTTTCATCCCTGTACTCCAATGGCCTAGATCTATCCTCCCTTAAGTGGTTCAGATGCTATCTCACCAGTAGGTCACAGCAGGTAAAAGCTGAAGGTGACCTATCCTCATTAAAACCACTGTCAAGAGGAGTCCCCCAAGGTTCTATTCTGGGTCCTATCCTTTTTGCCATTTATATAAATAACATTGATTCAACCCTTACCAATTCCTCTGTATACCTCTTTGCTGATGACACTGTTCTGTATGTCAGCAACCCTTCGCCTGCAGCTGCTCGTGAAATCCTACAAACAGAATTCTCCTTGCTACAATATCAGCTACTCGAGAAAAAGCTTCTGTTAAATGCAAAGAAAACTAAAGCAATGATGTTCACAAATCAAAGCTCCACCAGCACATCCTCTCCAATCATTCTCCCCAGCTATGCACTATACTTGGAGAAAATCTGAGTATGTAGAAAACTTCAAATACCTAGGTGTGTGGATTGACAACAGACTTGACTTCACTCATCATTTAGAAGAACTGTTAAAAGCTTCGCCAAAGGCTTGGCCTTCTATAGATTAAAACCCTTCCTAAACAGAGACTCAAAGATGAGGTTAGTCCAGGCCATTTTTCTATCAGTTGTTGACTATGCAGACTTCCTTTATAGTCACTGCCCCATCTCCTACCATCACAAGTTGGATACCTTATATCATAGAGCAATAAGGTTCATTACAGATCTGCCATCTAATACTCATCATTGCTCTCTTTATGCTGCAGTTGGGTGGGTTTCCCTTCACCTCAGAAGGAACAGAAATGCAACACTATGGATTTACAGAGCGTTATCAAAAAAACTTCCAAACTATATCCTGGACTGCTTCACCCAGACCTCTCCTAGCTCCTATGCTCTAAGAAGCAACAACATCATCCTGCTCAAATTGCCCAAATTCAACACCAGGCTAGGGAGGGCAGCAATCAGCTATTTTCTAGCTATAGCATGGAACACCCTACAAAAAACCCTAAAACTGTCCAATATCATTCCATTTGCATCCTTTAAACAGCATTGTACAGTCTTCTTCAAAGAGAAATGCAATTGCTACCACTAGAGCTAGCATTGTCATCTCACAAATCTCCTTCCAAACCATATATGGCATATTCCTTCCAGACAGACACCCCATCTTATGGCACCCAGTAATACCTTCACCATCCTAGTATTACATTATGTTGAGTGTCTGCCATGCCCCCACTGGATATGTATATACTGTACATACTGTAAATATTAGCTTAACTTTCCTGTAAACTGCTTTTTATCATGTGAATTTACTGTACATCACTGTGTTTATAAACGTTATTTTCCCCTGTATGTATAACTGTCTTATATAAGTGTATGATGTATCTGTTGTGTATCAACTATTGAACCTTGACCTTATCAGGTCCATCTTGTAAATGAGCCTTTCTCAATGATGTTCGCCTGAATAAATAAAGATTTGATGATGATGATGATGATGATGATGATTGGCATTGTTAGTGCAGGAGTTAGAGAGATGCATGATAAGAATGGCAGTGAAGTATGGAAGTGATGCCAACCTTACCACACCCTGTAGAGACTGTTAGGCATTGAAGTGTGCATTTGGGTCACTGGCCATAACGGGGCCTTATACTTACCCCATTCCATAATGAAATACATTGAGATGGGTGCAGTATAGGAGAATGGGGTGAACTTAGGGGCTGAAAAGTCCAAGGCACACCTTGACGCAAGTCACTGGCTGCAGGGTGGGGGCAGGGGTGGAATGGCATGAGCATTACAGCTGACAATTCAAAGTCACACCCCTGATGCCTGTCAGTCTCAACAGGGTGGGACATTATGATTAGAAACCCTAATGTCCCAGGTGTTTGTTGGTATTTGCACTCCAAATTTTCAACATGGGGTTTTTGTGAACCCACCTCATGAAAGCATTTGAGACCCCTGCTCATGAACAGTGGCACTGTGATTTTGTTAATCTGTCCAAACGTTGAGTTCCCACAGCGACAACGCCATTCTGTGCCAGATGTGCGAAAACACATTTCGGGCAGGATGTATAAAATTAATGTCAATGTTGAAAATCTGGAGTAAAAGTATTAAAAAATCTCAAAGTTATGAGCGTGCGTGGAAAATGCACAATGCACGTTTGTAAGGGCAATTTTTGGGAATTTTTTCACCAAATTTGCAACATAGGCTTTTTGGGAGCCCACCTCATGAACAGTGGCACTGTCATTATGTTAATTAGTCCCGAAAGGTGATTCCGCGCAGTGACTACGAAATCACCTTTCTGGACCTAATAACGAAATCATAGGTGACTGAATTCATGAGGTGGGGGTCCCAGGAACCCCATGTTGAAAATTTGGAGCCAAAAGTCACAAAAATGGCTGAGATATCCACCTAAGTTGAACACCTCCCCCATCAATGCCATTATACAGCTTACCCTGATTTTCTTCAGTTCGTGGTCGGCTTTGAAGAGTGCAGACGTGTTTCCGCTCCACCGAAGACCATAGTGCCGGGCTCCAGAGATAATTATGGGGTGAGGGGGTGTGGGGAGGTGGGGTGCGCAGAGGGTGGGTGCAGGTTGGGGGAGAAGGGCGCTCCCGATGCAACGACAGACCGTTTTCTTTTTTTGTTTAGGAAGGACATCATGGGAAGGTTTTCTTTATTTGCAGGTGTAAAGCCAACTGTTGGGCACACTTGGGTGGGCTCCCAGTGTACCACCTGTGTGTTTTGGGGACAGGGGACTGAAGCCAACAGGGACTGGGCCCTCCATCGGCAAAGAAAGTATGTCTGTGGGGGGGGCATGATGCCGAGGGGGATTGGGCACCTCCTCGGCAGACAAAACTAGAGGGAACATAATGCTGATGGGGTTGGACTCCCATCCAGCAAACCAACTGGGGAGGGCATGCCAACAGGGGATTAGGCACCCCGACATGTCTGACTTTCTAGGACTGAGGAGAGAGAGGCGGATGGTGGCAGCTGCCGCCATGTTTATTGAAAGGTTTCAGCAGGCAAGGCATGCCCTGCAATGACGGGTCACTCCCTCATTGCAGCAGCGAAATTCTTTCAAGTTGGTGGCATGCTCCTGAAGTAGTGTCATACACAGCATGCTCATTCATTGCTGCCACAGAAACCAGCCCAAAATTGGCCACAACACGGCCACACCTCCACAGCCTGCTACTCCACCAAGCTGCCACAATATGTTGCTTGTGCTGCAAGTGCAAGACAACATAAAAATACAAAACTAAAGCATAAAAAGTGTCTAGGAAATTTCCTTTAACGCATTTATGTTGATCACTCAGATTATAGACCACCACTCATCCTAATTGTTTAGAAACATAGAAACACAGAATTTGATGGCAGATAAGGCCCGCTGGCCCATCCAGTCTGCCCATTCCTCCTTACCTACCTTCTCAACACAGATTCTACTTGATCTACAGCTCTTTCTCCCTGCCCCTTCCTTTCCACTACAATTTCCTTGTGCCTGTCCCATGAATTCTTGAACCGCACCACTGTTTTCACCCCACTACCTCTGCTGGAGGGCTGTTCCAGGAATTCACCACTCATTTTGTGAAGAGGTACTTCCTCACATCTCTCCCGACTCTACCCCTCCAATGGCCTAGTATGTCTACTTGTTCTTGAGTACCTTTTTCCTAAAAAACACTTCCCACCTGTACCTTATTTACCCCCTGTGAGGTATCTTAAGGTCTCCATCATATTCCCCCTCTCCTTCCTGTCTTCCAGGGTGCACATACAAGGTCCTTTAGTCTCTCATCATAGGGATTTTGATACAGACCCTTCACCAAAGTTTTGTCTAACCTTTTGTGTTTTGTCACTTGCTTCCCACCCCACACTGACACTAGCACTGCCCTTTTCTACCATTTTTTTCCCTTGGGTAACTGGGTAAGGGCTACTAGGCACAAGTGCCTCTTCTCAGGAGTGACCTGGGAACACTGGGGTGGTTAAGTAACTTGCTTAAAGTCACACAGTATGCAAGTAGAGGTTGTGGGAATCAAACCCAGTTTTGCTGGATCTACTAAGCTCAGTCACAGATTATTACTCTAACCTCTAGGCGATACTGCCAGCCCAGTTAAGTTTCCAGTGTGCAAAGATTTTACTGTCATTTAGCTTTCGCATCATTAAGCCATACAAAAGCTTAATTCTTCAAAGTAAGAAAGCATTATGTCATTCAAAACCATCACAAAATGCTTTCACACTAGAGCGTTATATTCAGAATGTTAATTTCTCCTACTGAGCATATGCAGAAAGTAGCACACTTTTTAAAGAATTCATTCAATGTGCTTATGCAACTTAGTGTAGTGATGTGCTCATGCAACTTGATGAATAAACCTTTGTGGCCGTTCACTCTCTCATTCTTCAAGGAATACCACCCTGTAAGGATGCTGAAGGCAAGGGACCCCATAGGAGGGTTCCACCCCTACAGGTGCCACAGGAAGGATTCCCTAAGAATATAGGTACCTTAGGAAGGAGCCCCAAAAAGAGTGTAAAGTAGAAAGCATTGCAGAAAGTAACAAGCAAGTATCATGTATTTAGAACCTTAACGTAGGTCAGCCGGAGAGAATGGGTAACGTAGGCAAAAGACAATGGGTAATGTGTGGTAACCTTCACATAGGTCTGAAGATTAGATAGCAAGAGGGCTTGACTTCCTAAGGAGAAAGGGGACAGCAAGGAGGGCCACCATCCATTTCCATCCGACAATGGAAACTTACCTAAGCAACCTAAGAAATATGTTATGAAAATCTAACTAGGTATTATGATCTTTGGCACGGAGGAGAGGAAAAACACCCTTTGAGGAGATAACCTCTGGGAATCCAAGGCCTAGGTTGCCTTCCCTCCAGGTTTTCGAATGCTTTCTTTAGTGACAGCAGACAGTACGTCAGACAGGACAGGACTGACAAGACAATATGGAACAAGGATTTTGGACAAACAATATGAATCACAGGACCAACGTTGGCAGATTCACAGGCCACCAACTAAACCAAAATAAATAGAGCAAGATAGTACACAGTAACAGGAGAAACCCCCCAAAATGTAGAGGAAAAAACAAGGTGCAAGGGAGTGAGAAAGGGAGGAACAGCAGAGCGCCGCAGGGTGAGCGGCAATGGGAGGGATCAGAGACAGCCGTGGGGTGAGCGGCAAGGGGAGCACAGACAGCTGCAGGGCAATCGGCAATGGAAGGGAATATAGACAGCCACAGGAAGAGCAGCAAGGGAGAAAACAAAGACAACCACAGGGCAAGCAGTAAGGGAGGAAACATAGATAGCCGTGGGGTGAACGCTAACTGGAGGGAACACAGACAGCCATGGGGCAAGGAGCAAGTGACAACTGGAGGGAACACTGAGCTGTGGGATGAGTGGCAATGGAAGGGAACACAGACAGTGGCAGGACAAGCAGCAAAGGGAGCGAACACAGACAGCTGTGGGGTGAGCGCCAATGGGAAAGAGGATAGACAGCTGTGGGGCAATTGGCAAGGGAGGAAACACAGACAGCCATGGGGCAAGCAGCAACATGAGGGAACATAGATAGCTGTGGGATGAATGGTAACTGGAGGGCACATAGACAGCCACAGGATGAGTGGCAAGGGAGGAAATACAGACAGCCACAGGGTGAGAAGCAACTGGAAGGAACACAGAGCCATGGGGTGAGCGGCACTGAGAGGAAACACAGACAGCGACAGGATGAGCTGCAAGGAAGAAAATACAGACAGCCATGGGGCGAGCAACAACTGGAGGGAATGCAGACAGCTGCAGGGTGAGTGGCAACTGAAGGGAACACAGACAGCCATGGGACGAGTGGCAAGGGAGGAAATACAAACAGCCATGGGGAAAGCGGCAACTGGAGGGAACACCGAGCAGAGGGGTGAGCAGCAACAGTAGGGAACACAGACAGTGGCAGGATGAGCTGCAAAGGAGAAAACAGAGACAGCCGCAGGGCAAGTGGCAACTGGAGGGAACACACAGAGCCACGGGGTGAGTGGTAAATGGAGGGAGCACAGAAAGCAGCAGAGTGAGCAGCAACAGGAGGGAACACAGAGAACTGTGGGGAGAGCAACAGTGGGAGGGAACACAAATGCCACGGGGCGAGCAGCAACAGGAAGGAGCACAGACAGCCACAGGGCAAGCAGCAACTGGGGGGACAGAAAGCCATGGTGTGAGTGGCAACAAACAGTAGGAAGCAAGAAGGCAGACAGAGAGAAGCACAGAGCGGTGGCCAGAGGCAAGCAGAAGGACAGAAATTGCATAAAAACACTAACCAGCACGAAGTCCAAGAGAACTCAGCAGAGGCTACAGTGGGAGATGAACAAATGATAACTGTGAGAAATGCCTGCAGCTTTAAGTCGGGCTACTGGTTTGTAAAATTCAGAAACTGACATGCTGATAGTAGGCAGTAAAAACAAAATAAACTGCTAAGGAAAGCAGAGTAAGTGGGAACCCAAAACCAGGAAGCAGGCTGCTGATACATAACAAGGGAACACAAAGTGAGTGGCTGCTCAGATAGGAGCCAGCCAGGTGTAAACAATTACAGATTTTAGTTGGAACTGAGAGAGCCCCATGGAATGGAAGCAACGGCAAATGGAGCCAAACAGCACAAAAAGCAAGTGGTGAAGCTGGACACTAGGAAAACTGAAAGCCCAAAAAGAAATAACATTCGAAACTAAAGAAGCCAAAAAGGAAACCAAAACTGCAAGAGCACAGGAACAAGAAAACATGAGTGCAGCGAGAAGAGGGATATAGAGAAGTATGAACAGCAGCCATGAGGCAAGAATCAAAATACTGACCTAGAAGCAGAGGCACAAACCAAGCAAGGCTGAAAGCACAAGGGAAGGAGGGAGGCACATGCTAAATAGGGAGGGGGAGGCAGAGTCCAGGGGAGAAGGCAGAGTTCAACAGAGCCTATAACCAAAAAAGGAAAAAATGCTTCTTAGTGAAGCAGGAAGAGCTGTCTTTAAATAGCTCAGGCAGGGGGCGTGGCTGGCTGCTCAGCCCACTGAACCATGGCAAAGTCTTTCAAAAAATGACTCAATCTAGGACAGTCAAAATTACTAATGAATTTACCTTGGACCAAACTCTGTCAGACCTGAAAGTTTCAGTCTCTAATCAAAACCATTTTTATGTTACTTGCACGCATGTGCAAGAGACATAGCACCATCATCCGAGTTTTCGGAGATGTGGCAGCCCTCTTACAATTCAGTCAGTGTGTTTGCAGGCACGGACGCAGTTCTCCAATCAACACTGCAGCTGTCTATGACAGCAGTTGAAAATGCAGTGCCGTACAGTTGAAAAGGGGAGCTATGCTTCAGTGAGCAGCGATAAGATGTCGCCTGCTCATGCACGCTCCCCCCCCACACACACACGCACGCGTACTGCATGCTCGTGCCCCCCCACACACACATTACATTGAATGCCTAAATAAGAACAGACGTGTTTAAACAGCGGCCTACAGTAAATCAAGACTCCAGATAGGAATGCTTACTGTTTAGCAACAGACATATGGTTTAGTACAAATACTTTAAAAACCTGCAGATGTGTAAAGTGAGTATGCCTGCTGTTCTTACATCCCTACCAATGAAAAACAAGTTCAACATGTTTCTACTACTGTTGAAACCTACGGGCTGGGGAGATCTGACGTCAGTGGGCGGGTGACACAGTGCCCTGTTGCTTGCAAAGCCCCGCCTATGACTCCAACCAGCGAGGTTGACAGCCGTTCAGCCAGGAGCCCCTCCTCCTGCTAGGGATACCTAGAATTCCAGCCCAGTGTGCTGGGGCAACCAGAATCATGTGGGCGGTCTAAGGTCTAAACTTTTAAAAACAAAGAACATTCACAGTTCATTGACAGGCGTAATTTTCCTTTTTTTAACGCTGTGTACTCACTTTCATACACTGTATAACTTGTCTCACAGAACCCATGTCACTGTGACTCTGCATGAGACAGGAAACAAATCTCGCCCGTCTGTAGCCAGCTCCAAAGCCCATACTTCACTGTTTGTAATAATTTGCAGAGATCACAAGAGTGAGCTCACTCAGCTGATCCGAGCTGCAGAAATAGAAAGCAGAGTCCAGGAGTTCCTTTCGTTAGACTACTTTAAAAATCTGTATAAAGATTACGGATATGGGAGGGAAGTAGAAGGCATCAGAGAAAAGGAATTCAGGAGAATTAAAGGTATGATAGCACGTCTATTTGTATCAAAACAGAAAGCAATGTGCTAGTGCTCTAGTACAAGTACTTGCTGCCAATTCCAAATCTTTCTCTGGTTCTTGGTAACACAGCCCAGGCGTCTTGTCAAATGATTGATTTAAGGTGCCGTCAACTGCAAGTAACACAGTGTGTTTGCTGTTTTATGACAAATGGTTTCTGTAGAAATGTCAGCTAAATTGCTAGCAGGTACTACACAGAGCTTATAGCAAAGGGCACGTATTTTGTACTGTGTTGCTGTGGCATGTCCAAGAAGTCGGAAACTGAACCAAGTTTGAGAGAGACTTCAGAACAAGGATACATGACTAAAACATGTAATGGACAGTTTTGTTACTACAGTGTGTGGTGGGTGGCTGGTAGCAGGGGACATGCTAACGTACACTTACCTGTCAGCCATCTCGCAATATGAGGGCCAGTCTCATAATGTATACCCCCACCCACCCCATCTCACATTCTACACTGACATTTTTTGGCTCCACTACCCTTCCCCCCCAAGAGAGTATAGGGTGCCACGCTGGGAGCCTACCCAGCGTGGCAAACATCCCGCATCATCTAACTTTAAAAAAAAAAAACCTGAAAGAAAAACCTTCCCCACTGAGTGTCCTGACCCTCCCCCACCCGCGCTCACCCTCTGAGCACCCTGCCTCCCACACCCCACCTCACCCCATACTTACCTCTAGAGTCCGGCGCGACGATCATCGGTGGACCGGGAACACGTCTGCACTCTTCAAAGCCAACCGCGAACTGAGGAAATGCCGGTAAGCTGTATAATGGCATAAATAGGGTTTTTTCAACTTTAATTGATATCTCAGGCATTTTTTGGAATTTTAGCACAAAATTTTCAACATGGGTTTTTTGGGACCCCTTCTCATGAATTCTCTCACTGTCATTGCTTTAATCAGGCCCAAAGGGTGATTTCGCAGTCACTGAGCGAAATCACCTTCCTGGACCGAGTAACAAAACAACAGTGTCACAGTTCATGAGATAGGCCCCCAAAAACCCTATGTTGAAAATTTGGTGAAAAAATTCCCAAAAATGACTGTTTTACGAGCATGCGTTGCGCTGTTCCTACACATGCTCGTAAGTTCGCGAATTTTCAATATGTTCACTCCAGATTTTCAATATTGCTATTTTACCACACCACCTTATGAGCAGTATAGCTGTCATTTCTCATATCTCGCCCAAAATGTGTTTCCGAGCATGTAGCGCACAATGGCTCAGTCGGTGTGTGAAATCAATGTTTGGGACAAATTAAGAAAATCACAGTGACACTGTTTATGAGCAGAGGTCTTAAAATGGCTATGCTGAAAATTTGGTGAAAAAATTCCCTTCAGCCGGTCTGCAATGTTACTAATGAAGAGAATGAACAGGACTGGCCCCCAGACTGATCCCTGCAGCACCCCACTGATCACTCCCTCTCCCTAGACTGCACCCCATTTACCACCACTCTCTGCCTCCTGTCTGTTGGCCAGTTTCTAACCCAGTTTACCACACTTTCCCCCATGCCCAGCCTACCCAGCTAGTTTATCAGCCTCCTATGTGGGATGGTGTTAAAGCCTTTGCTGAAATCAAGGTAAGCATTTTACACTGCCCCACCCTGATTCACTTCCTTTGTCACCCAGTCAAAGAAATCAACCAGATTTGTCTGACATGATGTCCCCACTGTGAATCCATGTTGTCTATGGTCCTGGGCTCCGACGGCTTCTAGATGCACCACTATCCTTTCTTTAAGCAATGTCTCCATGATCTTCTCCACTACTGAGGTGGTGAGGCTGAACAGCCTATTGGTCCCCGCCTCCTCCCTGCTGCCGGACTTGTGTAGAGGGACCACATGTGCCCTCCTCCAAGTCACTCATGTTGAATGACTCAGTGAACATGGATGCCAGCGGTACTGCTATCTCCCTTCGCAGTTCTCTTAATATCCTTGGGTGTATGCCATCTGGTTCCATCGCTTTATCCACCTTCAATGTACTGAGCTCCTGCAGGACTCTTTTGCCTTTGAATGGACTATTGTCCACCTCTTCACCCCCTTGGCAACTGCTGTACTGCTGTGGCCCTTGCCCCTCCCACTCTTCTGTGAATACTGAACGGAAAGATGCAGTGCATGTCTTGGGAGGAAGGCATGGAACTATCACTTCCAAATACCCAAACAGCACATACAAGCAAGCAATATTCAGCATTGTCAAATGCTTGCTTAGTTATAGGTGAGCAAAAAAAAAGCCTTAAATTTGGTGAATTTAAGGTTTTGTGTATGTCTATAACTTTGCCCCGATAAACCAGTTGTCACAAAATTTACAGGATCCAGAAATCCTGACACAAATTTAGTGCTTGACACGTCTGAGGCAAATCAGTTGAACAGGAGCTAAGTTGTTAAGGTGCAAAAATTGGGGTTTCACATTAAAGTGCTGATGTTAAGGAATGTTAAGTTACTTCAATGATTTAATAGGTTGTGTGTCCAGAAATAACTGTAACATTATTAGTAACATCCGTAAACCCAAACTTATTGTGAGTGACTCAATTGTTAAGTACACTGACTCAGTAGCCTGCAGAAATGAAAAGGAAAATAGTACAGTTACCTGCCTACCAGGAGCTAGAGTCAAAGATATTTATAACTCATTGGATAAACTGAAAACTACAAAACAGCATGCAGTCATAGTTCACATTAGCGCTAATGACATAGGCAAGACACATGAGAAGGATATTTGCCAGGATGTAATGAACTTGGGTAAAGAAATCCAGGCGAGGGGGTGTAATGTGGCAATAACATGCATCCTCCCAATACCAAGGGCCCACAAAGAGAAAAATAATATGATTGAAAGAGTAAATACCAGACTTTCAGACTGGTGAAAACAACAGGGCATCATGTTCAAAGACAATTGGGAAACTTATAATACTAACTTCAGTCTGTACTCCAAAGATGGCCTCCATCTCAGCAAAAAAGGAGCACTTTTATTGGGTCAAAGTTTTAACAGAGCACTAAACCAGCTAACTTTAAACTGAAAATTCAGGGGTAAACGATAATCCACAATACCAACTGTAATACACCCTATGAAGAGATAAAAAAATACAGCAAACCCGAAAATAAAAAAATCAAAATGTATCTAGTCAGTGCTAGAAGCCTTAACAACAAAATGGACGAACTGCTATCTTTAGCACACCTCCACACACCAGATATTATTGCTATTACTGGAAGTTGGTGGAATGAAAACAACACCTGGAACACTTGTATATCAGAGTATGACACATTCCACAGAAATAGAAAAAACAAGAGGGGGGAGGAATAGTGCTGTTTATTAACAGCTCACTAAAACCCCTGGACATTACTCATTCAAAAATTAAACCAAACAATGATACCACTGAAACGCTGTAGATCAAAGTACTACCCAACAAAAACAATAGCTTCATTATAGGCCTAAGGTATACACCACCTGATGCTAGCTTAGAAGACACGACATGCATCATTAGTGAGCTAGGCCTCACATGTGAAGAAGCGGAGACAATATTTCTAGGGGATATTTTGCCTTGTCTATTTCTCCCCCTTGCCAACCGGCCCCCCCAGCCCCGTCACCCCAGTGTCCACTGGATTCACCTCTGGATCTCTAGCGAGGTGCCAGCTAGCTGGGTGCAGCACCTGTGAGGGGCTGGCATCATCTCACCAGTCGGGACATTTTCACATTTCTCCCATCCCCCGTGTGTGGTGCGGAGGTGTGCAATGATGCCAATGGCTGAGCTGCACAGACTTCCGCATGCAGCATGCTAGACATCTGCTCTGCATCCACACCCTTCGTATGGGTCTGCTGCATGATCTCCCAGCCACCACTAAGGGACAGGCAAGCAACAGACTCCATCCCCACCTCTCTCCTGGAGAGAAAAGCTGTCCTCCAGATGCTCAATCCTCTCCCTCTCCGGCCGACCCCTGGTGGCCTGCTCGCATCGCGAACACGGTTCTCCAGCGTGGCAGGAGGTAAGGCACAGATGCCTCAGCCCTCCATGCCACTGGGTTGGTATCCCATTTCTAGAGGATATGAATATGGGAGATATGAACTGCCATAAAACTGTGGTGAACACAGCACAAAGCAAACTTTTTCTGGAAGTTACTGAACAACTTATGCTAAACCAGTATGTAACAAAACCAATGAGAGGTGAAAACAGTTTGGACATAGCACTAGGTACGGAGGGATTAACAGTCTAAAATTGTAGGGTGGGAAGCCGGCCAAGTGGTGCTGGAGGTTGAGGCGCTGGTCACTACACCTCTTGCCACACCAGTGACCCGGGTTCGGTAATGAGCCCGGGCCACTGGGGGTTGGCGGGGGAGAGAGAGAGGACTGAGCATCTGGAGGACTGCTCTCCTCTCTCGGGGGAAGGTGCCATGTCGTCCCTCCCGCTGATAGCCCTCTGGTGGTGGCTGGAGGGAAATACGGTTCGTGAGGTATGCTCTGACGTAATCATGTCAGTAGGGAGGGGGGACGGGAGAAAACGGAGGAAAACAGAGCCTGGCAGGGATCCATGATGGTCCGCTGTGCCTGAGGGCCAACATCAACCTTTGGATTGGGTCTCCAGGGAGGGGCTGCCACCTCCCTTACCCCACCACGAGGGGCAAGCCATGGGGGAATCATCGAGGTCTGCAAGTGCGGAAGTGGCAGGACCCAAGAGAAAGTCCTCCTCCGGAGGGCCAAAGCCCCTGCCAGGACTCAGAGGGAGAAAAAGTTGAATGAAAAAAAAATGTAGGATGGGGCCTCCTCTTGGTATCAGTGATCACAATGCAGAAAGTCTGGATATAAACCTCTTCCACAATACATAACCTAACAATAGTGTCTTCTTCGATTGTAAAGAGGCAAACACAATCAAAATCAATAACACACTTCAAAATACTAATTGGGATAACGTACTGGAAGGTTGTGATGCCGAAAATATGTGGAATATGGTAAAAAATTATATACTTACTATATCCAATAAATATATACCTAAATACAAAAAAAACCCACTAACAATAATAAACAGAGACCCAAGTGGTTAAATTGTAAAATCAAGAAACTTCAACGACAAAAACAGAGAGCTTATAATAAGCACAACAAAACACACATCCCTCTGTTTTGGGACAAATATAAAAAAATTGAAAAAAAATGTAAAACGGAAATACATAAATCTAAAAGGCTGACTGAAATAAATATAGCAGAAAGTGCCATTAAAAATAACTCCAAAAGTTTCTATAGGTACATAGACTCATTAAAAACTTCAACCTGTAAAGTAGGCCCATCACAATGTAATGACAAGGTTGTGCATGAACCTGAAAATATGGCGAACATTCTTAATACCTACTTTTGCAGCATGTACTCAACTAAACATACAAGGCATATTAGTTCAGAAATACCCAGTGGTGACTTTGTCAAGATTAGTGAAGAAGAAATAAGCGAAAAGATCAATAAAATAAAGGAGGATTGTTCCCCTGGCCCTGACAACATCACGGGCAAAATGATCAAATTAATGGCAAAACTGATACTTTACCCCTTACAAAAACTTTTTGAAGAAAGTATAAATGCTGGTGTTGTACCAAAGGACTGGAAAACCGCAAACATCACACCTATCTTTAACAAGCATTTGTCAATGCCGAATGTTTGCCTGCTGGCATTGGCATTGGTAGTGTAGAAGTTACAGTGCTGCATAACAGAAATGGCAGTGAAGTATTGAACTGAAGCCAACCCCACCAGCACCCTGCAGAGAGTGACAGGCATTGGGGTGTGCATTTGAGTCGTCAGGCATAACGGCCACGCCATTTCACCACACCCTACCCTGCAGACACTGACAAGTGTCACGGTGTGCATTTGGGTCTTTGGCCCTTATGCGCACCCCATTCCATCAGAAAATACAGTGAGATGGGTGCGATATAGAAGAATGGGGTGAACTTTGGGGCCGAAGAGTCCAAGGCATACCTCGATGCCTCTCACTGGCTGCAGGGTGTTTAATGGTATGAGCATTACAGGCAAGAATCCCAAGTCACACCCCTGATGCATGTCATTCTCTACAGGGTGGGGTGTTATGGTTGGAAACCCTAACACCTCAGGCATTCGTTGGTATTTTCACTCCAAATTTTGAACATGGTTTTTTTGTGACCCCCACCTCATGAACAGTGGCAATATCAGTTTGTTAGCCAAAAGCTGCTTATGCACAGCGACTACAGCATTTAGCACCACACGTGCAAAAACACATTCCGAACAGGATTTGAAAAATGACAGCTATACTGTTCATGGGGAGGTGTAAAAAATGGCAATATTGCAAATCTGCAGTAAAAATATTAAAAAAACTGGTGAAGTCACGAGGGTGCATAGAAACTGTGCAACGCACACCTGTAATGTAATTAGTTTGGGGATTTTTTACAGCAGATTGTCAACACAGGCATTTTGGGACCTCCGATCATGAACAGTGTCACTGTGATTTTCTTTATCTGTCCCGAGCAATGATTTCCCACAGCGAACACGCATCTCTGCGCTGAAAGTGTGAAAACACATTTCAGCCATGTTGTGAAAAATGACAGCTGTACTGTTCATAAGGAAGTGTGGAAAAATGCCACTGGTGAAAATCTGGACTGAAAATATTACAAAGTCATGAACTTACGATGGTGCGTGGAAACTGCGCAATGCTCACTCGTAACACAGTCATTTTAAGGACTTTTGTCACCAAATTTTCAACATAGCCATTTTAAGACCTCTGCTCATGAACAGTGTAACTGTGATTTTTACGTTCGCTTCGCGCATGCGCAAGGAACGTTTTGGAAGAGTAGCACACTTTGGAGGAGTACCTCTCCCTTTCAATCCAGTGCTCTGTTGAGCAGGCGTGGCGGTCCTGCACCAATGGGTGCAGGAGCTCTGTATGACAGCGGTGGTCTTCTGCTTCAAAGAAAACCACCGCTGCCATACCGAGCACCGCGTCATGCCGCCCCCCGTGTCACATGCTCCCCCCATGCGGTCCACACGCCCCAAAACTTTGGTGCCACGCTGGGAGCCCACACTCCAGCGTGGCAAACGCTTGTCGATGGGGGTGCTGAATCCTCTGCCGGCCCTTGGGCCCCCAGCCATCTTTCTGCCATGCTGGGAGCCCACCCCAGCGTGGCAAACGCCCCACGTTGTTGTTTTTTGTTTTACCTGTAAAGAAAAACGGTCCCGCAGGCATCTCCCAGTCCCTCTCCCACAACCCGCACTCACCCACTGCACACCAGCCTCCCCACACCCCCACCCCATACTTACCTCCGACTCCGCGCGACGATCTTCGTGACCAGGAACATATCTGCACTCTTCAAAGCCGACCGCTAACTGAGGAAATGCCGGTAAGCTGTATAATGGGCTAGATAGGGGTTTCAACTTTATTGCATATCTCAGGCATTTTTGGATTTTGCACCAAATTTTCAACATGGTTTAGTGACTTTCTTCATGAATGATGTCACTGTCATGGTGTTATTCGCCCAAAGGGTGATTTCGCAGTCACTGCATGAAATCACCCTTCAGGCCTGAATAGCACCATGACAGTGACATCATTCATGAGAAGGGGTCTCAAAGACCGCATGTTGAAAATTTGGTGCAAACATTCCAAAAAATGACTGTTTTACGGGCGTGCGTTGCGCAGTTCCTATGCACGCTCGTAGGTTTGCGAATTTTCAATATTTCTACTCCAGATTTTTAACATTGCCATTTTACCACACCTTCTTATGAGTAGTACAGCTGTCATTTTTCACATCTCACCCAAAGCGTGTTTCCCCCATGTAGCACACAATGGCGCAGTCGGTGCAGAACTCAATGTATGGGACACAGTAAGAAAATCACAGTGACACTGATCATGAGCAGAGGTCTTAAAATGGCTGTGCTTGAACATTTGGTGAAAAATTTCTAAAATGACTGTTTTACGTAGTCTGCATTGCGCAGTTCCTACGCACGCTCGTAAGTTTGCGTATTTTCAATATTTTCACTCCGGATTTTCAACATTGCCATTTTACCACACCTCCTCATGAGCAGTATGGATGTCATTTTTCACATCCTGTCCAAAACATGTTTCCGCCCATGTAGCGCACAATGGCGCAGTCGGTGTGCGAACTCAATGTATGGGACACATTAAGAAAATCACAGTGACACTGTTCATGAGCAGAGGTCTTAAAATGGCTGTGTTGAAAATTTGGTGAAAAATTCTAAAAATGACTGTTTTACGAGTGTTCATTGCGCAGCTCCTATGCACGCTCATAAGTTTGCGAATTTTCAATATTTTCACTCCACATTTTCAACATTGCCATTTTACCACACCTCCTTATGAGCAGTGCAGCTGTCATTTTTCACATCTTGCCCAAAACGTGTTTCCGCCCATGTAGCGCACAATGGCACAGTCGGTGTGCGAACTCAGTGTATGGGATACATTAAGAAAATCACAGTGTCACTGTTCATGAGCAGAAATCTTTAAATGGCTGTGTTGAAAATTTGGTGAAAAAATTTCTAAAAATGACTGTTTTACGAACGTGCGTTGTGCAGTTCCTATGCACACTCGTAAGTTTGCGAATTTTCAATATTTTCATTCCAGATTTTCAACATTGCCATTCTACCACACCTCCTTATGAGCAGTACAGCTGTCATTTTTCACATCTTGCCCAAAACGTGTTTCCGCCCATGTAGCACACAATGGCGCAGTCGGTGTGCAAAATCAATGTGTGGGACACAGTAAGAAAATCACAGTGACACTGTTCATTAGCAGAGTTGTTAAAATGGCTGTGTTGAAAATTTGGTGAAAAAATTCCTAAAAATGACTGTTTTACGAGCGCGCGTTGCGCTGTTCCATCCACGCTCATAAGTTTGCGAATTTTCAATATTTTCACTCCAGATTTTCAACATTGCTATTTTACCACACCTCCTTATGAGCAGTGCAGCTGTCATTTTTCACATCTTGCCCAAAATGTGTTTCCCCATAGTAGCGCATTAATGGCACTGTCGCCAGTGTGAACTCAGTGTATGGGATACATTAAGAAAATCACAGTGACACTGTTCATGAGCAGAGATCTTAAAATGGCTATGTTGAAAATTTGAACAAATTCCTAAAAATAACTGTTTTAAGAGCGTGCGTTGTGCAGTTCCTACGGACGCTCGTAAGTTTGTGAATTTTCAATGTTTTCACTCCAGATTTTCAACATTGCCATTTTACCACACCTCCTTATGAGCAGTACAGCTGTCATTTTTCACATCCTGCCCAAAACATGTTTCCGCCCATGTAGTGCACAAAGGCGCAGTCAGTGTGCAAAATCAATGTATGGGACACAGTAAGACAATCACAGTGACACTGTTCATTAGCAGAGGTTTTAGAATGCCAATGTTGACAATTTGGTGAAAAAATTCCTAGCAATGACTGTTTTACGAGTGTGCATTGCACAGTTCCCACGCACGCTCCTAGGTTTGCGAATTTTCAATATTTCCATTCCAGATTTTCAACATTGCCATTTTACCACACTTCCTTATGAGCAGTACAGCTGTCATTTTTCACATCCTGCCCAAAACGTGTTTCCACCTACGTAGCACACAATGGGGGTAACAAAAAGGTCATGCTGACAATTTATTGTGCAAATACCAGCAATCGCACAGGGCATTAGGGTACAGCACCATACATGCCAAACACCACTGCAAATACCTGCAAGCGAACGTTCGGCATTGACAAATGCTTGTCTTAATCTGTCTCAAACATTGCTTTCGCACACCGACTGCACCACTGTGCGCTACATGTGCGGAAACACATTTTGGGTGACATGTGAAAAATGGCAGCTGTACTGTTCATAAGCAAGTGTAATAAAATGGCAATGTGGAAAATCTGGAGTGAAAATATAGAAAATTTGCAAACTTATGAGCGTGCGTAGGAACTGCGCAACACACGCTCGTAAAACAGTCATTTCTAGGAATTTTTTCACCAAATTTTCAACATAGCCATTTTAAGACCTCTGCTCATGAACAGAGTCACTGTGGTTTTCTTAATGTGTCCCATACATTGATTTTGCACACCAACTGCGCCATTGTGTGCTACATGGGCGGAAACACGTTTTGGGCAAGATGTGAAAAATGACAGCTGCACTGCTCATAAGGAAGTGTATTAAAATGGCAATGTTGAAAATCTGGAGGAAAATATTGAAAATTCACAAACTTACGAAGCATGCAGGAACAGCGCAACACGCTACCAGAAACAGTCATTTCTAGAATTTTTTCACCAAATTTTCAGCATAACCATTTTAAGACCTCTGCTCATGAACAGTGTCACTGTGATTTTCTTAATGTGTCCCATACATTGATTTCAAGAAACCGACCGGGCGCCCATTGTGTGCTACATGGGCGGAAACACGTTTTGGGCAAGATGTGAAAAATGACAGCTGCACTGCTCATAAGGAAGTGTAATAAAATGGCAATGTGGAAAATCTGGAGTGAAAATATTGAAAATTCGCAAACTTACGAGCATGCGTAGGAACTGCGCAACGCGCGCTCGTAAAACAGTCATTTTTAGGAATTTTTTCACCAAATTTTTAACATAGCCATTTTAAGATCTCTGCTCATTAACAGTGTCACTGAGATTTTCTTAATGTGCCCCATACATTGATTTCGCACACCGACTGCGCCGTTGTGCGCTACCTGGGCGGAAACACATTTTGGGCAAGATGTGAAAAATGGGAGTTGTACTGCTCATAAGGAGGTGTGGTAAAATGGCAATGTTGAAAATCTGGAGTGAAAATATTGAAAATTCTCGAACTTACGAGCGTGCATAGGAACTGCGCAACCCACGCTCTTAAAACAGTCATTTTTAGGAATTTTTCCACCAAATTTTCAACATAGGCTTTTTGAGAGCCCACCTTATGAACAGTGGCAGTGTCGTTTGTTACTCAGTCCTGAAAGGTGATTTCATGCAGTGACTGCGAAATCATCCTTCGGGCTGATTAACGCCATGACAGTGAGATCATTCATGAGAAGGGGTCCCAAAAACCCCATGTTGAAAATTTGGTGCAAAAATTCCAAAAAATGCCTGAGATATGCAGCAAAGTTGAAAACCCCTATCTATCCCATTATACAGCTTACCGGCATTTCCTCAGTTCGCGGTCAGCTTTGAAGAGTGCATACGTGTTCCTGGTCCATCAAGATCGCCGCGCCGGAGTCCGGAGGTAAGTATGGGCTGGGGGAGGTGTGGGAGGCAGGGTGCGAGGGTGGGCTGGTGGGGACAGAGACACCGAGGGACCGCTTGTGAGTTTCAGGTGTTTTTTTTAAAAGACGACGACGAGGACGCTTGCCACGCTGGGGTGGGCTCCCAGCGATGGCACAAGGATGGCTGTGGGGGGGCGGAGCAGACGGGGATTGGGCACCCCGCCGGCGATAGTGCAAAGTTGCCCAGCGTGGCACCCTGTACTCTGGGGGCGGAATTAGTGGAGCCGACGGGGATTGGGCACCCCTGTCGGTTATATTGATGGTAGCCATGCTGGGGTGGGCACCCAGCATGGCACATAGAACTCTGTTTTGGGGCACAGCACAGCCGACGGGGATTGGGCACCCCGCCGGGCTACACAGTGTGTGTGGGGGGCTACGCAGGTGTGAGTAGGTGTGTGTGTGAGCGCCACGAGCCCCCCTCACACACACACACCGTACGCCACTGCATTTTGACTGGTCATAGACAACTCAAGCAGGCATTGGAGAACTGTACGCACTGCAAACACACTGCCTGAATTGAAGAGGGCTGCCACACCTCCAAAACTCGATGATGGCACTATGTTTCTTGCACATGCGTGCAAGCAAACATAAAAAGGGAGATAAATCCAAAGCAGAGAACTATAGGCCTATCAGCCTGACATCTCTAATTGGAAAGGTGTTGGAGGGCATTATAAAAGACAAGATCGAACTGCAGTAGGGAAATATTGACAGCTCCCAGCATGGTTTTGTGAAAAACGGATCATGTGTAACTAACCTTCTTTGCTTTTATGAACAAGTTAGTAAACATCTAGACTGTAAAACACCTTATGATATCATCTTCATCTACTTCAGAAAAGCTTTTGATAAAGTTACTCATGAACACATAGCTGTAAAACTAAGAAAAAGAACGGTCGATCCACACTGTATTAACTGGATCCAAAACTGGCTAGAGGAAAGAACACAGTGAGTGGTCATAAATGGTCAACACTCTGAAACATCCACAGTGACAAGTGGAGTCCCTCAGGGGTCAGTGTTGGGCCCCTACATTTTTCAGGTTTCTGTGGCAGACTTGACAGATAACATAATTAACGATAACATAAAATTTGCAGATGATCTTAAATGGGGGAAAAATGTGAAACCACTGAAAATATTTATTCATTACAAAAATATCTGGAGAATGTTAACCCTTGGACAATAACCTGGGGTATGAAACCGAATACAGACAAGTGCAAAATTAGCATTTAGGCTCAAAAATATAAAGCATCAATATATTTTAGGAAACATGCCGGTAACTAACACAGTAATGGAAAAAGGCCTGAGAATTTTTATCACAGAAGACCTAAGCGTTTCCAAACAAGCTAATGAAGTTATAAGCAAAGCTCATAGAATTATATGGAACATAAAAAGAAACATAGCCCCTCTGTGCCCTCTTGCAACCCCAAGCTTGGTTCCTATTGTCCTAGACCTGAGCCTCTGTTCTGAGCACTCTCCCCTTCTTTTTCCCTGACCTCAGCACGCACCCCCCTCAACTCCTACTCTGTATTGACTACGTCACCTTAGACTGCATCAACCCTTCTCTCACTCTTCTTCCCCATATTTCCTGCCACTCCAGCCCTTTCCTTTTCCTACACACCTATCTCCTTTCCAACCAATCCTACTCCCTCTTTTCCTATCTTCCCTCCCCTTCATCCCTGCCTTACACCATAGCCCTGCTGTCTGCCCCACCCTTCTACTGCTGTACTTCCCACATATCCTTGACTTCTGCCTTTCTTTTATCTCACTCTCCTCTTCTACTTCTACCGCATATGTATTTATGCATACTCTTATCTATTTATGCCTTATATCTGTTTGTAAATACCCTGAACATATGTATTCCTAATTATGAACTGTAAATAGTTGCTATAATTGTACTTTTAATGTATTATTTAACTCATGTTATCGTATATGTTGATCTATGTTACCAGTTTCTGTATTTTACTCCCAGTCTCTGTTTGTACTTGACGCGAAACCTTTGTAAAAAAAACTCTGGTTCAAAGGTATTGTAATGCTAGTAATAAATAAATAAATAGCCTCCAGGGATGCAAAGGTACTTCTCCCCTTTACAGATCATATGTCAGGCCACACATGGACTATTGAGGCAGTCCAGAGAAGGGCAACCAAAATGGTGCAGGGACTGCATCAGAAGACATATGAGGACAGATTAGCGGAGCTCAATATGTATACCCTAGAGCAAAGGAGGGAGAAAGGTGATATGATCAAAACATTCAAACACCTTAAGGGCATTAACAAGATGAAAGAGTCTAACATGTTTCAATACAAGAAAAATAGCAGGACAAGAGGACACAGCATGAGATTAGAGGGAGGCCGATTAAGGGGTAATGTGAGGAAGTTTTTTTTCACACAAAGGGTGGTGGATGCATGGACCGGCCTACCTCAAGGAAGTCGTGGGTATGAATACAGTGCAGGGCTTCAAACAGGCATGGGATAGGCATAAGGGAGCAATACAGATGAGTATGAATAGATAGACCACTGACAGAGCAAAGGCCAATGGCACATTTATAAGGTAGAAAAAGAAATGGGCAGACTGGATGGGCCTTATGGTCCTTATCTGCCATCAAATTCTATGTTTCTATGTTTCTATTGCTCGAGAGTCAATGCTTGTGCCTGGCACCGTATCCACCCTCATCACCCCCCGCCGAACCCTCCATCCCCTGCCAGGATCCCTCCCCACATGGCTGGCATTACTCAGTTTCAAACAGTCTCTGAGTCAGAATGGGGTTGGGGGGCGCTGAACAAATATTGCTGCAGGCGATTGTTTCTGATATTCACATTATTTTCCTTTTATTATAAATTCGGCAAATGTCTCAACGTTTCACCTGCAAGGCAGGCTTTTTCAAGAGATGCCTTCTATAAGCTTATTTACATAGGCCAAATGATTCACTGTGTATTTCTACACTTAATTAAACAAATCCTAAAATCCAAAACTTTCCACTTTTCAAATTCCAAGTTTTGCACTGATTATGCTTCACAATATTTCAGACCTTTGCTGTTGTTTTTATTTAGTTCATTCATTCAAGTTGTCCCATCAGGCTCAGATAGCTTTTTTATGTTGCTATGCCAGACGGCAGACGCTGAGTTCAAATGCATACTAACATACTAAGATGCCAGCAGATTAGGCCTCATGGCCTATCGTGTCTGCTCGAGAGTCAATACGTATGCTGGGCACCGTATTCACCCACATCACCCCCCCCTCCGAACCCTCCATCCCCTGCCAGGACCCCCCCACATGGCTGGCATTACTCAGTTTCACCCTCCCCTGATATCTATCCCAGCCTCTCTTGAACTCTTCAACAGAAAATGCTGCCACCAGCTCATCAGACAGCGCATTCCATAGTTCCACCACCGTCTCAGTGAAATAATGCCTCCCTCCCTCTCTCTCCCATGAGTATCTCCCTGTCCAGCCTCCAGCTGTGCCCCCTAGTGGGCCCCCTCCCTCCTCTGAAACACCATATCTGAGCTAACCCTATTGACCCCTTTCAGATACTTGTAGACCTCAATCATATCCCCCATCCCTCCTCTCCTCTAGTGAGTAAAGGCTGAGCTCCTCTAGTCTCTCCCCCATAGGACCTATCACCCATATCCCATATAATTTTAGTTACCCTTCTCTGAACCCTCTCCAGGAGTGCAATGTCCTTTTTTAAGTGTGGATGCCAAAACTGCACACAGTATTCAAGGTGTGGCCTTACTAGGCACTTGTACAGAGGGAGAATCACTTCCCTGCTTCTTGAGGTTATCCCCCTAGCAATGCACCCCAGCATTTTATTTGCCTTGGCCGCAGCACTTCTGTATTGCTCAGAGTTATTCATTTTGACATCCACTACCACCTCCAGATCCTTCTCCCCGCCCAAAGCCTGCAGCATAACCCTGTCCATGGCGTACTCATGGATGGGGTTTCTGGGCTGCAGATGAAGGACTCTGCATCTCCCAGAGTTAAATGTAAGCCCCAAGGTACATGCCCACTTCTCCAGAGCCACCAGGTCCTCCTGCAGGGCTACTCTACCCTCTTCTCCATCCACCACCGCCCCCAGCTTCGATTCATCTGCAAAGAGGCTCATTTCACTCCTGATGCCCCTCCTGATGTCGAGATGTAAGAGTTAAACAGGAGTTGTCCCAGAACCGATCTCTGTGGAACCCCACTAATGACCTTCCTAGGGGATGAGACCTTCCCTCCAACCACCACCTTCTCAATTCATCCAGATAGCCAGTTCTCAATCCAAATGACCATCCGTATCCCCACCCCCATCTCCCCAAAAATTTCCAGCAGCACCAGGTGAGGTACTGAATCAAATACCTTGCTGAAGTCTAGAAAGAAGACATTCACCAGCCTACCCTGGTGTAGTGCCATTGTCGCCCAACCATAATGCACCTCGAAAGAATACAAAAAGTATCACAAAACAAATCCATGGATTTAGGCACATGGAATACCACACCCATCTTGAGAAATTACAGTTAATGTCATTAGAACAAAGGAGATATAGAGGGGACCTGTTGCTATTATGGGATGTCATGAATGACCCCTATTTGTTTACAGAAATTAGTTTTGCTCATAAACAGGACCAGATAGAAACTAGGGGGCATCCGCTCCAATTACATAGGTTTAAGTATAACACCTACAATCAGAAATATTTCTTTTCACAAAGAGTGATAGGAGCCTGGAATACCCTATCTCTAGAAATAATCATTAGTAAAAGCAAGATGGCCTTTACAAACAAACTTGATAATTGACTGCTCAATAGTAGTATTTTTACTCACAGATAAGGGATATTGGATGGAAAACATCATGGGTATATTGCCTCTAGTTTTCCTATATGACCTCAGTATGAACTCAGTATGAACTTTGCGAGACCAGGATAAATTTCAGTGTAAAAATAATAGCACTTTGCCAGATTCACAGCAGTTGAGGGGTATGGCTAGTCCACCCCCCCAACATACACTAACTCACCAAAGGCTGTTTTGACAGTGCGAGTCGCTGCACATGATAACTCTATGACAAGATGGTAACAAAAACAAAACTTTACTTCGCTCACTCCCCAGCTCCACTGCATTCCAGAAGAAAAAAAAGTTTAATCCATCCTCTGCACAGCTACAGCTCTGAAGATCAACAAGCCCCAGATCCATGCTGCTTACCTACATGTTTCCACATATATTTATATTTTCACAAAACTTAAAAACCAAAACATAAAAAATAGCTCAAACACAGCATCATCTCACAAGAAATAATCCAAAATAAATTTGAAAGTATTTCCAAACACACCAGAGTCAGACTGGTCCACCATGATAACTGGAAATTTTCAGGTGGACCCCCCTCTGTTGGATACCTGCCTGTTTCCTGAACTCTAAAAATATTTGCATTTATCATCCTTTTTCTGATTAAATGGGGGTATTTGAGGCACTGTGAGTAAATGTAAGATGCAAGCACAAAGCTAATGTATCACATTTAAGTGGAATACTGCTATGAGTGTCACCCTGGGCTCTCTCCCATTGATTTTCCAGTGGATCCCTGTATCCACTTTGCAGGTGGGCCCCCTGTACCCCAATCCAATTCTAACTCACATGATCCTGCTCCATTACAAAAATGCAAGTAAACAACAAACAAGAAATTCACCCAATCAAAAATCATCTTCACATCAGCCAACCAATAGGAATGCAATACAAAAAAAAAGTTGAAACTTGAGCTGCAGGTTGCATGGAAACTATGGGCTAATCGCAGTAAAGGGACTGTGAATTATTCATTCAGTCAAGTGGATATTCACATGCTCTGCTGTGGTAACCAAAACTGGGCAGTTTCACCAAAACACAGACCAAGAAATAGTTAAATGAAATAGAAATTACCAGACACATTATTACAAACATAATAAATATAATTTTGTTATGAACCACAGAAAGAAGAATTGCACCACTGCCACAGTCGCAGACAGTCCAAAATCTTTTTCATATGAAGGCAATCTTTTTCGTATGAACGAAAAAACAAAAATATAAAAAAGTATCCCTTCATATGAAAAAAGAATTTAAACTTAATTTTTTCCCCCCACAATTCTTTTTTTCATATAAAGGGATCCTTTATCATATTTTTTTTTGTTTTCTTCATATGAAAAAGATGCTTGTTCATATGAAAAAGATGCCTTTTTCGTATGGGTTTTTTGTTCATATGAAAAAGGATGCCCTCATACAAAAAAAGATTTTGAACTCAGTTTTTTTCTAGATGCTTTTTTTCATATGAAGGGATCCTTTTTCATACGAGTTTTTCATTTATATGAAAAAGGATGCCCTCATATGAAAAAAGATTTTCCCCACATTTCAACTTCAACAAGCCTTAACTCCCTCAGTATTTGCATTTAGGGGACAATCTATATATCAAACCAAAGGTCTTAATGAGTACTACAAGAATAATATATAATTATCCCCCCCAAAGAAAAAAAATAATTTTAGGGGCCTTATAAAAAAAAAACATTGAAATTAAAACATTGAAATTCCCATTGCATAACACTGGGGGTGGGATATTCAAAGGGGTTGTGCCATGCGCAACCCACTGATGTGCCCTGGCACGATATTCAAAAGGGTAGGTTGCACAGCGCAACCCCCAATACGCTGGGGTGCACCAGTAATATATGCAGCACAAGTCCGGGGGTGTGCCCATGCATATGCGGCACAACCCAATATTCAGCCCGGAATGTGCGGCGCATATGCATGATCGGGCAGGGGATCAGGTCCACTGGACCACCAGGGTAATTTATATACAATGCGCGCAATTGGGCGATGAGGTAGGGTCCACTGGACCACCAGGGATATTATTCTTCACCTATGCCTACGATCGGGCGATGGGGCGCGTTGTCCGCCGAGGGGCAGGGGGTGTCGGTCCCTGATGGCTGCAGCCTGGCAGGGCGCCAGGTGCAAGCCACCGGGGATCGGTGCACTGCATGCAAATTGGGTCATAATGACATGCAAATGGCCCCATTTGTGCCTTGCATACATAATGATCTCACTTGCATGCTGATGGCTGAATATAACTCTTGCTGCGCCAACGCAACTGCACTTGAGTTGCTGCAGCCTCCTGCTCCCCTGCTGCCATTTGCATTGGTGCAGTGCCACTGTGCCATGCACAGTGCGTGCAGCTCCAGTGCCATATTCAGCGATTGCTGCGCCATGGTGCAGCACGTTAATATTGCCTGGACTATGCCCTAGCACATCCCAGTTATGCTGCGCCCAGGCTTGCGCCCCTGCCTGGCACAGTCTGAATATCCCACCCTGGAAGTTTAACAAACCTTATCACAAAGCAAATAAATTGCTTTCTGGGAGAAATGGAAGCACAAGCCCCATGGGGCCTTGTGCTTCCCAGGCAAATGGACATTTCGGGATCTGCGTGAATGAGGATACAATTATACTATCTTAAAAAGTAGGGACATTCATTGCAAAAAGTTTGTTAATGCACCAGTTAGGGTTAAAGTGACAAAAGTAGGGAAATATGGTGTTAGGGTTCCCAACCCTAACACCCCACCCCCACCTTGTAGGCAGCAACAGGAAAAACTATTACCTCTCTTGAATCTTCGCAAATCAGTCATGGGGTGTATCTTGGGGTTGTCAACCCTAACGTTCATCCCACTCTCATATACTCTATACATCTTAGCTTATTTACTGATGTACTGAGGTGAGTGTTAGGGTTGACAGCCCCAAGGTACACTCCACACCTGATTTGCAAAGACTAAGGAGAGGTGAAACCATAATGTTTTTTTTCCTGTTGCTGACGTTAGGGTTGGGAATTCTAACACCACATTTCCCTACTTTTGTCACTTTAACCCTAACTGGTGCATTAACAAAGTTTTTTGCAATGTGTACTGTATATTATATTATTAGCTGAACGGTAGTGCAGCTATAGTTAGGGTTGAGCAGGCACTTTAATAACTTTGCAACTGTTCTTCCAATTTGCTTGAAATGTTGCATGTGCCATCTGCTACCTTGGATCTCAGGATCTGGCAAGTTGTGTTCCAGTTGGATGTGCAGTTGTGGAGCTGCGGAGTGCCAAACAAAGGGTAAAACAACACTTTTTTGGCTATTTTTGGCACATTTTTTGCTCGTCTCTACAGCCTGAATGGTTTGTCCGTCTGTTCTGAAATTTTCAGGGTATATGGGTACTGGGGTCAGAGAAGTGCCTTTTGAAGGTTTGGTGAAAAAACATTAATCCATTCAAAAGTTAATAAAGTTTAAAGTGTCCCATTATAGCTTATGGGAAAAAAAATATATGTTCTAAAAGTGAAAGCAGGCAAACAGCCTCCAAAACCAGTTTATTTGCTACTTCATAGCAAGAAAGCGGTTAGGACTTTTGGGCTGAAACTTGTAGGGTGGTAAGCCCTTGCCCGACAGATGTGCCCTTTGCTGGTTTGGTGAAGAAATTGACACCAGTTCCATGGTTACAGCACTCTGAAGTTGCAAATTTTCCCATATGGTAACTTTGTGGTGGTCACGGCACCTTTCGGTGACTATATCTCAAAAACGGTTCAAGATATGGATTTTTTGCTAAGCACAGCTTAGGACACCAAAGGTGTCCTAAGCATGCATGGAGGTGGCCAGGCCATGAATACAACTGTGAAGGAATGTTTTCCAAAGTTCCTACGGTTCCTGAGATATTGCAACTTTTGCAGCACAAGGGTTACCCAGAATGGCTCTAGGCGTGCACTATGTCTCTATACTTATGGATACATGGGAGCATTTGGATCCCATTATGCAATAATGGGAGTGCAGGGCCCTATATAATGCAGTAGTGGGAGTGCAGGGCCCGGAGATGTGATATCATTAAAATATCAGTACACTTATGTACAGATGGGAGCACAGGGCCCTCTGGGCCCTGCACTGCCACATGAAAATCAGAGATAATTACAAAGTGTATGCATAATGACCACAATTATATACGAGTAACACTGCACTGTCTCAAAAAGAAGGGAAATTCATTGCAAACAACTTTGTTAATACATCAGTTAGGGTTGTCATTATAGTGACAACAGTTTGGAAATTCAATGTTAGGGTTACCAACCTACCCTCCCAACCCACTAATCTCCACACACCCACAGGCATTGGGGTGTGCCTTAGAGTCATTGGGCTAACTCTCACCCCATTTTCCTATACCATGCCTCTCAACTTCCTTACAAATGGAATGGGGTGAGAGTTAGGAACAACAACCCCAAGGCACACCCTCATGCCTGTTGGTGTGTGGAGAGTGGGGTGGGGGTGAGGTTGAAATCTAACATCGAATTTGCAAACTTTTGTCACTGTAATGACAATCCTAACTGATGCATTAACAAAGTTTTTTGCAATGAATATATATGTCTATACACGTGTGTGTGTGTGTGTGTGTGTGTGTGTGTGTGTGTGTGTATATATATATATATATATATATATGTGTGTGTGTGTATATATATATAATAGATAACCCACTCTTAGGTGTGCGGTCACGCTCTGATATACACATGCCTTGGTGTGCATTGTAAGCACGAAGCCGCAGGCCAAGTGCGTCAACCACCCAATGCGTGCATATATTAGAGCGCGACCACACATCCTAGAGTGGGTTATCTATCTTATAAAATGGCAAAATATTTTTTTGGGGGGGGTAAAAGTGCAGGTGTGCGGTTAGCTCTGATACATGCACAGTCATGTGATGTGTTTTATACAATCAGAACATTGGATTTGCAGGAGGATGTCCTCCCCATTTTATAAATATATATATACACATGTGTGTGTGTGTGTGTATATATATATATATATATATATTTATAAAATGGGGTGGTAAAATCATAGAAATTCCAGTAACATGATTGGACAGAATGCATCACATGACCGTGCATTATTTCCCAACGACCGCACGCCTCCCAGTACGACCGCACACCTAAACTACTTTCCAGCCCTCAAAACCTTCTCACCAGCAGTGAGATCACTCCACGCCTAATGCAGTTAAGCAGCCACATACAAACACACACACACACACACACTGTTACTACTGCACACTGTCTCACCACCCTAAATTCTAAAAAACAACATAATGCAGCCCATTTAACAGAAACCTGTGTATAAAAAAAAAAGACAAACTACAGTTCTCTTACTTCCTACTCTCACTTTCAGTTAAAAAAATCTCCCTTTCTACACAGACTTGCCCGATCGTTCACCACTTTCACTTTTCCTACCTAAAGTATAGCGTGACCGAGCGGTGCGCATTGAGTGAAGTAACAAGCTGTTACGAGTTGAAAGTAAGTCCTTTTGAGTTAAAAAAAAGATAAAAAGTGTTTTCCCTGCTTTGACTTTCCCTTAATTTTACTAAAACAAGCTGCAGAGTGTATGTACAGCGAACAAGGAAGCGCCGAGTGGTGGCAGCTTCTGAAGAGCAGGCGCAAGCCAGAGGCGGTGTTGCTATGACAACTCGCTCTGGCTTTGCGTCTTACTACTAAATAAAAGCTACTCACCGGCTCATCTCCATTAACCACATACACTCTACAACTAGTGAGAATTAGTAAGAAAATCAAAGCAGGAAAAAACTTACTATCTTTGCTCAAAAAGGACTACTCAACTTCGTAACAACTGTCCTCCCGCAATGCTTCAATCACTTCTCTTCATCACTACGCTTTCACTCGGACTACTTTGTTAACTCCATCAGCATATAATTTACTAGATACACAGAGGCATTGTATAAACCAGCGCAACCTAACAGGGAGGCACACTTTTCATCTTTTTTAAACACAGGACTTACTTTGAACTCTGCCAGCATATCATTTTACCAGCTAGACAAAGGTTATTTTTCCACCCACCCCCAAAACATGTGTGGCCATTTTTATAAGATAGATATACCACTCTAGGGTGTGCGGTGGCGCTCTGATGTCATGCGCCTTGGGTGGTTGAATGCCTCGGCCTGCGGCCTCGTGCATCCTAGCATACACAAAGTGCGTATGTCAAGCCTGACCAACTCTATATCTAATACATATATATATATATATATATATACAGTATATATCTAGAAGACAAAAGAACCTCTGTGCAGAGCACTGAGGGCAGTGAGTTACCCCAAAGGGCATTTGGCTGGGAAGCCAAGTTTCAAAGAAATACAAAGTCACACATGCCCCCACAATGCAAAGCATCATGGGCTGCATATGCAAATCACCACAGAATATTATGCTGGTTCAACTTTAAGCAGAAAAGCATGGTGCCAAAAGGCCTCTCACACAGTTTGCAAAGGGTGCCAACAGAAGACATAGACACGTGTTTCATCCTACCAGGACTCATCAGTATGCCTCGTCTGTTTAACACCCCAGTGGAATGAACCACGTGTCTATGTCTTCTGTTGGCACCATTTGCAAACTGTGTGAGAGGCCTTTTGGCACCATGCTTTTCTGCTTAAAGTTGAACCAGCATAATATTCTGTGGTGATTTGCATATGCAGCCCATGATGCTTTGCATTGTGGGGGCATGTGTGACTCTGTATTTCTTTGAAACTTGGCTTCCCAGCCAAATGCCCTTTGGGGTAACCATTGCCTCAATGCTTGCGCACAGAGGTTCTTTGTTTTTTGGATTGTTTTTTGTTTTAATTGGGTTCACCACAACATAACCCAGATAGACCATCTTAGGGTAGCTGGTTCATTCCACTGGGGTGTTAAACAGATGAGGCATACTGATGAGTCCTGGTAGGGTGAAACATGTGTCTATGTCTTCTGTTGGCACCCTTTTCAAACTGTGTGAGAGGCCTTTTGGCACCATGCTTTTCTGCTTAAAGTTGAACCAGCATAATATTCTGTGGTGATTTGCATATGCAGCCCATGATGCTTTGCATTGTGGGGGCATGTGTGACTTTGTATTTCTTTGAAACTTGGCTTCCCAGCCAAATGCCTTTTGGGGTAACCATTGCTTCAGTGCTTGCGCACAGAGGTTCTTTGTCTTTTGGATTGTTTTTTGTTTTAATTGGGTTCACCACAACATAACCCAGATAGACCATCTTAGGGTAGCTGGTTCATTCCACTGGGGTGTTAAACAGATGAGGCATACTGATGAGTCCTGGTAGGATGAAACACGTGTCTATGTCTTCTGTTGGCACCCTTTTCAAACTGTGTGAGAGGCCTTTTGGCACCATGTTTTTCTGCTTAAAGTTGAACCAGCATAATATTCTGTGGTGATTTGCATATGCAGCCCATGATGCTTTGCATTGTGGGGGCATGTGTGACTTTGTATTTCTTTTATATATATATATATATATATATATATATATATATATATATATATTATATTATATATATAAGAGACAAAGAACTTCTGTGTGCAAACACTGAGGCAAGGAGTTACCCAAAGGGCATTTGGCTGGGAAGCCAAGTTTCAAGAAAATACAAAATCACACATGCCCACACAGCATAAGCATCATGGGCTGCATATGCAAATCACCACAGAATGTTATGCTGGTTCAACTTAAGCAGAATTGCATGGTGCTGAAAGGCCTCTCACACAGTTTGCAAAGGGTGCTAACAGATGACATATAGACACATGTTCCGTCTCACACATACATATACACATATATATATATAAATATATATATATATATATATATATATATATATGATATACAAAGATAAGACTCTGAATATGTCATAGAAGGTGTGGTGGTCAGCACCTGGATGGTGGTGCAGCATGGAGAGCTTGTCACTGAAGTAGAAATAAATGGCTACACTCACCCTTCGGGAAGGAGACAACTGGAAACGATTTCTTAAAGAATCAGTTTCTTTATTTGATGCAGCATCACCACAAGCGCTTGTAACAGCTTACAGCAGTGCGGTGATAGCGAACCACCCCCTCCTTTTGTTTCACCCCTACCACTAGGGGCTTCATCAGAGGATGAGACATCATGTAAATGGTAATATTTTTAAATTCATTCCAACCAACAGTGTGTTAATACAGTTTGCACATCATCTTTAAACAATTAGAAATAACCATAGAAACACCCAGCATTGAAACACAATAATTTGTTAAACCAAACAGAGCCCCAGTGTAAAAAGTCCTTTCTCTACTTCTTAGTTCTATGTTTCCAACTGGTTTCAAATCATCCACAATTACAGGAGTAGCGACCTGGAAGAGAACACATAAAGAAATGGCAGCAAAAGTTGCTAAACAAAACTGTGATGTCAAAAAAGCTGCTCAAAGTAAAAACATTATACTTAGCAACACATTGGCTTGTGATGGGGTTGGGGTTGGGGAAGAAAATGGTAGAAGGAGCCAACTAAATCAAAGTTGGTAAGCCTATTACTATTTTATTTTTTCCTCAAAAATGGTTTTACTTCAAACCTGCCATTAAGTCCTGGTCTTTTCAAGGCATTAAGGTGGAAAATCCACTCCTGCTCCTTTCTATTAAGTAAATTATCCAGATCTCCCCCTGATGTTCCATGGGATTGCTTCTATCCCCAAGGCCTGCACCTTATGGACTGAATCTTTTATTCACTTACATGGCTCTCGGTCACCACCCTACACTTCCGTATGCCCCAGGTGTTTTGATAGGATGGCCCCTTATGCTTTACTTTCCAAACTTATATGGCACATACAGTGCGGGGGGATCTTTAGTTGATGTTCTGTGGTTTGTGTTGTGTCACATGTTTGATGCTTTGAACTCTTTTTTGCAGTGGGTGTCCACCCTCTGACTACAACCTGTGCCCTGATCCAGAACCTTCTCTATTATCACTCGTACAGGCCCTTAAGCTTCCCTGGTCTGTATTCTTTCCTTTGTGTGACTCACTTGGCCTATTTTTTCCTTATAACTTAAGCCATTACTGCTGAACTATCCTTGTAAACTGTTGAATACTTACTCTTAGCTTTTGTACTTAATTTACAGTATTGTTATACCATTTTAGTATAGTGTAGTAATGACCTTTTCCAGCTGCATACCGACTGAGTGTTAGCTACTTCATAGCTTGCTCTTGTTTTCTGAGTACTTATTGTTTTCTGAGTACTTATTGTACCATAAAGTAAAGCATAAGGGCTCATAATGGCCAAGTGAAATCCTCGCAACCTATGGACCTCAGGCCAAACCCTTCTTGAAGTCCCTAGGGTAAGGACAAAGACAGGGGGCATGTCCTTTTCCCTCACTGCCCCTTCTCTATGGAACAACCTTCCTCCTGAGATTCGTGAAGCTCCATCACGTGTGAGTTTCCAAACAAGACTCAAGGCACACATGCTTGGCATGAGTCAATGCCAATGCAATGTTACCTGACACTTCCACACTACCCTACTACCTGAGCACTTACCTCACTCCATCCTGAGCTAGGAGCCCCAACCCTTCTCTACGGGCTCTCCTCCAAAAATACTCTACTAGGGTAATTGTGACCCAGGAGCTGATCTGGCTCTCTGCCTTTGTCTCACTTTGCTAATTCATTGTAAACTGCTATGTAATATGTCAATGCTATATATAGATAGTCACCTGTTACATGCTATAATCTACATCTGTACTAATTTTGTATCCTACTAGTTCCTGTAACTCCCGGGTCGCCCCTGAAAATGGGACCTCCGGGGCCCAGTGGGCCTACCCGGTCATCAAAATTCAATAAATAAATAAATATAGACTATAAAAATGTGTATGTATACCAACACATGCACTTTGAGGACAATTTATATCTGTATTGATTCTGTATACTGTGCTTAGCCTTCTCTGTGATGGTGCATGTTTATTTTGTATGAATTCACTAGCTGTTACCGATCATGTAGACTTTGTTGTCTTATTTCTCTGTGTAAATATGCTTGTGCCCAGGTCCATCTTGAAAATGAGCTTTTTGCTCAATGGTGTTCGCCTGGCTAAATATAGATTTTGATTGATTGATGTGATTGATTGTATTCCAGGGTGCACTATGTATACGGGCAGCAATGGCATATTCTAAATTCCTATTTTGAGTGGCCTGAAAAAGCTCATTAAGTCTCAGTCTAAGCTTCATCTTAGTGTGTCCCACATAAAAACATCCACATGAGCACCTGAGGAGTAAACAACAGCCTGTGTGTTACAGTCAATAGTGGAATGTATTTTTTCTAGTTTCCCTAGTTTAGGATTCATAAATTCATCACAGGGAATCATAGAAGGCTACATTTTGCACATTCCACATTTTGTGTTACCCAATTTCTTGCTAGTGCTAGTTTTAGCTTGTCTGCTTTGATAGCTTGCCACCACTGAATATGCCATTTGTTATCCTGAGTGAGGGAAAGGACCATAACTCATTAGTGGCAGAGTCATGAATAAATTATGAAAATCCTGGCCCCTTACAAGTGATGCCAAATGTCATATTCTGAGTGAAGACACCGTGTATCCAATTGAAACAATTTATTTTAAATCGTAGACCTTTCAAATTGGTTATTTTACTGAAGATCAAGCTGTTTCTGTTTGATTTCACTGCTCTGTTTTGAGAGCAGCAGCAGTCATTGTGATTAGTGCTGTGTGAACCTCCTAATGTTCAACTGCGCAAACTTTGACCATCCAGCAGTGTAAAGTTTGCAAATGTTCTCTTAAAAATGCACTAGTTAGTACTGGTTCAACCATTAAAAAGCATTAGAAAATGTGATAAATTGGAATAACATAATATACTGGACTGACAAAGCACCCAAAACAGCAGGCTGATGCAGAAGACCACATTGAAGGATACTGGTTACAAAAACTGCATCATCCGTTCGGTCAGTGCCAAACATGAACAGTGCTAGTAGTTAACAAGAGTATGTGGCTAACAGCACTCAACATAAAATGGTTATAACTGTAAGACCTATGTATGTCCACAACATATCAGTACAGAATCCCACAACATTGGCTACTGGTTACAAAATCTGTGTGCCCATTGGGCCAGTGCCACACATGAGACAAGGCTTCCCGTTATGCCATGGCAAACGTTGTACACACTGGCTTCATGGGCAACATTGCCCCAACAGTTATTTGTTCTGCCTGTGTAGACATGCCACAAATTCACAAAACATTAATCTGAAGAAGACAACAGTGCAGGATCCCACAGTGTGGGCTACTGGTTCCAAATATTGTGTGTCTATTGAGACAGTGCCACACATTGACAAGGCTTCCCATTATGGCATGGGTATGTGTTGTACACATTGTTTTTTCATGTGCAATGTTGCCCCAAAAATTATTTATTCAGCCTGTGTAGACCTGCCAGAAATTCACAAAATGTTAATCAAAAGAAGACTGCGTGGAGACAACAGTGCAGCATCCCACAGTGTGGGCTACTGGTTCCAAAAATTGTGTGTCTATTGAGACAGTGAAACACATGGGCAATGCTTCCCATTGTGGCATAGGTAAGTGTTGTACACACTGGTTTTTCATGAGCAATGTTCCCCTAAAAATTATTTATTCAGCCTGTATAGGCCTGACAAACACTCACAAAACATTACTCTGAAGAAGACTAAGTGAAGACAATAGTGTAGCATCCGGCAGTGTGGGCTACTGGTTCCAAAAACTGGGTGCCCTGAGACAGTGCCACACATGAACAAGGCTTCCCATTATGCCATAGATAAGTGTTTTACACATTAGTTTCATGGGCAATGTTGCCCCCAAAATTATTTATTCAGTCTGTGTAGACCTGCCATAAATTTACAAAACGTTAATCTGAAGAAGACTGAGTGATGACAACAGTGCAGCATCCCACAGGCTGTGTAGGATACTGGTTCCCAGAAAAGAAAAGAAGCCCTCCCCATCTACCTCCTCCTACTACTCTGTCTTTAGCCATGCTGGAAGTGTAGGAGATTCATCATTCATAAACTGTGGCAAAAAGGGCTTTGGAAAAAGGGCAGGTTAAGTTTTAAATAAAGTGAGCATTTGAAAGGCATGTTCCCTTGCTGGTAACAATATTGCCTGTAGCACTGAAAATTATCTCTGAGTACATACTTGCAGGTAAACAGCTGAGGTGCTCAACAGCTACCTGTGTCAAAGAGGGCCAAAGGTTTTTTGGTATCACTGCAATAGAGGCTCATCTCCTTCTGCTAGTGGCATGTTCTCATCCAAATAATCTCACACCATTTTGTTTGCTGGCATCTCAGGCACCACTGTGTCAGACAGTGACCTGCCATGCTTTTTCATCAAGCCATAGTCAGTCAGTTGTTCCCATAGCGGTTTGTCATCAGTGCCTGTCTTTCTGTGGAGTGCAGCAGGAGCAGCAGCAGCAGTAGTAGCAGGTTGACTTGGAGACAAAAAATGAGTGACTCCTGTGATGTTCAGTAGTAGCAGTGGAAACACATTGGGATCCTCCTTCCTCTCTCCTCCACCTGGCCTGTCAGTGCAATTACTAGGAATGATGATGAGTGTTGTTCTTCTGCTCTATTTGTGTTCCTGTTTTTGTTTTGTGCCATACGTACAACGACCAGCTGGATGAGCACGGCATTATAGGACTGCTGATCCTTATTGCATTCTTGTGTATCAAAGAATGTCTCAAATGTATCTTTGAACCAAGGGTCTAAGAGAGTGACCATAATATAGTGGTCATCTGTATGCACCCATGATCTTATCCTTTCTAACAGACTGAGAGCAGTGATAGCCTCCCTTTCCTCATACTGAGTTTTCATATGAAGAAGCTGCAGGTTAATGAGGGCATTGAGAGGGGTACCTGGCTTAGACCAGCTGCATCAGCACATACCACCCTTGTGGCCTCCCCAGAGAGCTTCAGCACAGTGCAGAGGGTCTCCATCAGGTGCCATTGATTTGGGCTGGTGTTTACATCCCCCTTACCAATACCATGCTCAATGACATACTGATGGATAGCCTTCTGCCATTCTAGCAGCCATTCCATCATATACAGTACTATGTGGAATTCCATCTTGTGGCCACATCTTGTTTCATGTGGTAGAGGGGAAGGCTGTTCTGCTGCTGAATACTATGTAACAGCTTCTGTGCTTTCATGGAATGGTTAAAATGACCACAAAAATGTTTGGCCAGATCCACACATCTGCAGAGTGATGCCTTCCTCATCTAGGAATCCCTGAACTACCAGATTTATACATGAGCAAAACATGAAACATGTACAATCCCCATTGTCAACTGCCCTCACAATGTTCTTTGCATAAAACCTGGTGTTGATGAGTGTGGCGTCAGCCACTCATCAAACTTCTGTTGAAGGAAATGTAACAAGTTTTCAGCATGATGGTCATTGTCAAAGCCAGCAATACATACAGCTGCCTGCTCGTGGAGCTTGGGGGGCTCCAGTGACTTCTGGCTACTGCTACTGTGCGCATTTAACCCCGAGGAGGAGGAGGAGGAAGAGGCGGGGAACAAAGAGGATAAACTGACCAAATGAGCAGTCACTGCCATGTAATCAGTAGTCTGACTGCTGGCCCACACGTCAGTGGTGATGTGAATGACTGGAACAAATGATGCTTTCAGGGCATGTGACACAGTCTTGTAGACACTCTGATACAAATCAAGAAGAGCCACTGTGCAAAAGTAAGTATGGCTGGGCACTTGATACCTTAGCACATAACTCATATTAGTAATAGAAAACATGCATTGCTCACAAAGGAGAATGGCAGTAAGCTGGTGGTTAGCATTTCCATAATTGTTTTTGTTAACTTTTTTGCCTCTGGTCTGTTAGCGTTATATTTCTGGCCCATTTCCAGGGACTGGACCAGTGAGAGTTGAGTGCTTTCTACATTAATAAGTGTTGTGTAATACACTGCAGTAAAAACAATACAAATGCAAAGTATTCATTAAATAATAACATCTTAAAAACAACTGAAGTGGAAAGAGATTTGGGAGTATATGTTTCAAACAATTTAATGATCAAACAGCAAAGTACTGATGCAGCAAAAAGGGCAAACAGAATGATGAACTGTATTTTAAGGAACATCAAAAGCCGAGATAGCTCGGTAATCATGCCACTGTATAGCTCCCTGGTTAGACCCATGGTGGAGTTCAGCACACAATTTTGGGTCCCTTCTCACAGGGGAGATATAGACCGGATAGAGAAGATACAGAGACTCTCACCAAAAGCGTACGCCAGATCAAGTACCTGACCTATGAGGACAGAGTAAGAGAGTTGGGATTGTTTACGCTGGAGTATAGGAGACAGAGAGGGGACTTGTGCCTTGTATATGAATCCTTCAGGAATAAAGACTTTGTTGTAATGGTCATTGAAGGCATGCTATGTAACTTTATTTGTTATACTGTCCCATGTACTGGGCCTGCTATCATTGGATGTTCTTGTTTGTTTGTTTGTTGTTCTTATTATAAACTCAATAAAGTATATTAAATTAGAAAAAAAGAAATGATTTGTGGGAGTGTCTGGGTCTGTAATGTAAGATAAATAAGATTACAAAAATGCATGGCTATCAGCTAAAAGGGAGAAATGTATAAAACAACAAGAGAGGCTCATGGTTTGGCCAGCACATAATGAAACCATGCAATATTTTACCCAACGACATTGTTAACAGTGACATAATGACAACATTTAAACATAAATTAGATAAATGTCTAATAACAAATAACCATCAGCAAAAGGGCAAGTCCTCTTGGCGAAAACTATAGACTTGATTTTCGACCTACAGTATGAAACTTATGAAACTTCTTTCTCAAGCTAGAACAAAATGAAAGTCAATTGATATACAGGAATTTTCCTATGATTGGTGTTCCTGAGTTACTAGACTCTGAATTTACCACTTTGCAGGAGCTGGTAAAAGATACAAACATATGAATGTAACCAGGGTGTGGGTTTAGGGTTTGTTGTTATTATTTAGTGCCCGTTGCTTCCATTTTTGTAACCCACTACCTGGCTAGCCTGGGTTCGGGGAGAAAACATTCGCATGGCATCAGGGCTAGATTTGTACTTCTGGACAGGGGCACCCAAGTAATTCCAGACACATGAAGCAAGAACTGTGAATGTCCAAACCAGGAGTGGGATTCTAAAGTGGGGCTTTTATTCACTTACACACAGGAATACAAAGCAAGATGGACCCCCACGGGGCTACACTCACTGGTTATGCAGAACTATAGAGGTCAGAACACATCTTCTTCATCATCACAACAACTTTAACCCTCAGGTTCTGAACACACTGGGCTCTCAACCCGAACTGGTACTCTCTCTATCCTGGATTCCCTGGCATGGCCCTTGGCCAGCTCTGGTACACTCTTCCATATGGCATGGACATTTCTGTTGGTGGTTCCCTCAACCACCCATGAGCACTTCCTAGCTCTAAGGGAAAAACACAACATCCTTAATCCCACGTCTGGGTGCTTTCTGCAGGCACTGGCCAAGTGCCTGGGAGAAAGCTATAGGTGACCAAAGTGAATCCGTGGAGGTAAATCTGGTTACTCCAGATGGGGGGTCTCCCACCTCTTGTCCCCAAATCCATACCTGGCTATTCATTTGGAGTCAACACCTTTCCTTTGAAACTCTCTGTTTGTAGAATGCTATCTCAAAATGTATATCACATTTAACAATCTACTGTCTTTGGTAACTGGTGTCCTGACTTGCAGTGTTCTCTAAGTGGCTATGTCCATCCCTGTAGACCCCCACTGATTAGATGCATTTCAAGCCATACACATAACTTTAAGTACTGTACTTGGCTGTCCTTTCCTGACCCACAGTAGCAGATACTTTACACAACTGTCTGGGTGAAAACATAGGCTCCCTGGCAGAGCAGACTCACCATGGTTCGCAGGTGCCCCAGGGCTTCTCTCACAGGAAAAACAAAAACATACTTCTGGTGCCTCAGCACAAATCTTCTCATCAGGCAGCTTTTCTTCCTCCAGCAGAGCCAGGGGATTGCCCCGAAGAGCTGATCTGGTCCCCCCTCCATCCATCTCAGGGATGGAGCACTGGAACAAACTGGGGAACAGTCTCAACCACTTCAGCAAGTTTTCTTCTGTGTCCTTCCCTAGGGCGAGAACACACACCTTCTTCTGTGGTAGCTCTTTTACAGAGCTGGGCTCTGAGGGACTGCCAACTGCAGTGCACCTCCTCCCTCCACTGAGTCTCCCACTAGACTACTCAAGACTGACTTTGAAAACCCCAACTTTCTAACCTAACTGCCAGCTGCAACATTCCACTGTGGCTTATGCTGCTGCGGGAATTCAATATGATGTCATCCCTCCAGCTCAGCCGAGACTGAGGACAGAGTGAGACAGTGTGAAACCCATTTAACTGGTGTCTCACAAGCTGCCTTTCCCTGCCTGCCACTAGATCTTAGTGGGATTCTAGTAACCCCGGGTGACAAGGGGGTTACATGAAGAAGCCAGCAGAAGAAGGCCATTTAGTCTATCAAGTCTGCTCATGTTACAGGGTCCACAGCTTGAGCCACTGTCCCTGCCCCTCTCCCAACTCCTCCCATCCTCTCTACCCATAACCCTTACCTTCCCCCTATACCTGTCCCAGCCTCTCTTAAAGCTGCACATTGTCTTCAATGAGATTACCTCTTCCGGCAGTGCATTCCAAGTGTCTACCGCCCTTCTCTGTGAAGAAGTGCTTCCTGACCTCCCTCCTAAAATTCCCCCCCTCCAACTTAAGGCTGTGCCCCCTCATGTTATGGTTGCCACTCAGCTTAAAGAGACTCTCCTTATCAACCTTATTTATCCCTTTCAAGTACTTGAAGGTCCCAATCATGTCCCCTCTCTCTCTCTCCTGTCTTCCAAAAAGTACATGTTCAGTGCCCTCAACCTCTCCTCGTATGCCTTACCCTGCTGACCAGCTATCATCTCTGTAGCCCTCCTCTGGACCTTCTACAGCAGGTTAATGTCCTTTTTGAGTAGTGGGCTCCAGTACTGAACTCCATACTCTAGATGCAGCCTTACCAGTGACCTGTACAAGGGCAGTATAACTTCCTTTCTCCTACTAATGATCTCCCTAGATATTCATCCCAGCATCTTGCTTGCCTTTGCTGGTGCTTTCTTGCACTGCATGGAGTGCTTCAGGTCACTAGTGATTATCACTCCCAGGTTCTTCTCCTCCTCTAATGCAGATACTCGGACTCCACCCAGGTAGTACTCTGTCCTAGGATTCTTGGCTCTAATATGCATAACTTTGCATTTCTTGGCATTGAAGCCAAGCTGCCAGATCCTGGACCACCTCCCTAGCTTTTCCAGATCTTCCTGTAGGTCCTGTATCCCTTCAGCTGTGTCCACTCTCCCACAGAGCTTGATGTCATCCGTGAATAGGTACATTTTGCCCTTAATGCCATCTCCAATGTCATTGATGAAGACATTGAACAAACCAGCCCCAGCACCGAGCCCTGCAGAACTCCACTGGTTACCTGTCTTGTGCCAGATAACTCTCCCTGAAGAACCACCCTCTGAGTTCTGTCCTTCAGCCAGTTTTCCACCCATCTGGCCATCTTTCCCCCAACCCCGAGATCCACCAACTTCCTGATCAACCTTTTGTGGGGCACAGAGTCAAAGGCATTGCTGAAATCAAGACAGAGGATGTCTACCACTTGGCCCCTGTCTACTTTCTTAGTGACACAGTCAAAGAAGTCAATCAGATTTGTTTGACACGATCCCCCCCCCAAGAACCCATGCTGCCTCACATCCTGGAGACCATGCTCCTCTAGATATTCCACCAGCCTTTCCTTTAGTATGGTGTCCATGAGCTTGCCCACAATGGAGGTCAGACTGACTGGTCTGTAATTCCCTGGGTCATCCTTGGGGCTACTTTTGTGCAGTGGCACTGCGTGTGCTGTTCTCCAGTCCTGTGGTACTATGCCTGTCTCTAGTGAACTATTAAATTGGTCTACCAGTGGCCCTGCCAGCTCCTCAACCAGTTCCTTTAGTACCCTTGGATGTACTCCATCTGGGCCTGGAGATTTGTCCACCTTCAATGCCAACAGCCCCTCCCTCACTCTATCGTCCTCTATCACTACATTTGTGTTCCCCTCCCCCCGCTCCTCTTTTCCTTCCTGAAGGCACTGGTCCGTCCTTCTCCCTGATGAAAACAGAACAGAAGTATTCATTTAGTATCTCTGCTTTTCCCCCATTATCCTCCACCCCTCCACCCCTTTCTTAAGCCTAACAATCCCTTCCTTCTTGTCCCTTTTCTCACATTTATAGCGAAAGAAAGCCTTCTCCCCCTTCTTAATTCCTTCAGCTATCTGCAACGCCTTCTGTGCCTTTGCTCTCCTGACTTTTTTACTTGCCTCACTAGCCAACCTTAGGTAATTTTCCCTCTCCACCTCTCTCTTGGTCTTCCTGAATTTTCTATAGGTCAACCTCTTTTCCCTTACTGCCTGGGCAACCCCAGAACTGAACCAGCTGGGCACTTTGGCCCTTGTGTTCTTACACCTGAGTCTAATTCACTCATCTGTGGCAACCAGTATTCCTTCCTTAATGGTGGACCAAAATTGGTTCACCCCCATATCTGCTCTGATGCCCACCAGATAGGTCCTTAGCACTTTGCCCATTTTCCTGAAGTCCGCCCTCCTGAAATCCAAGATTTTGGTCTTAGTCGGGATGCTTTCCTTGCCCATATCCAAATGGAACCACACTGTGCAATGGTCACTTCCTCCCAGTGGCTCCCTGACCATTATTTCCTGTACTTGCTCCCCATTTGTGAGCACCAGATCAAGAATTGCCTCAGCTCTTGTTGGTTCAGTGATGCCCTGAGTCAGGAACCCACTCTGCAGCCCTTCTAGAATCACCTGACTCCTAGCACATGTCGTGGATGGTATGCTCCAGTCCACCTTGGGCAGATTGAAGTCCCCCACAATTACCACCTCTCCTTTCCCCACAGCCTTTGATATTTGTGAGCTCAGTTCCCTGTCCCTCTCCTCATCCTGACTGGGTCGTCTATAAACCACCCCTAACCTCACCTTTCTCCCTTTATTGGACCTTAACTGAACCCATAATGCCTCCACCTCCCCTTCCTCCGACTCCTCCCTCATGCAAGTTATTCCCTCCATGATATAAACCACCACCCCTCCCCCTTCCCAACTATCTTGTCCCTCCTGTATAGTTTATAACCAGGGATCGCAAGGTCCCAGTCATGGTGTGAAGTTGCCCAAGTCTCATTTACTGAAGCTGTGTCCACCATCCTGTCTGTTAATACTGCCTACAGGTCTTCCATCTTGTTTCCAAGACTCTGTGTATTCAGAGACACCACCCTCCACCTAGAATCTGACCTTCCTTCTCTTCCCTCTATTCTTCTAGTCACATTTATCCTCTCTGTGTGCACCCCTCCACGTACCCTTGTTATGTGTTCCTCACCCCCTCCACCCTTTGCTAACTGTGTTCTTGCCCCTTCCACCTCCTCCCTCCAGACCTCTTCCATCACTGTGGGGGAGGTTCACTGACCTCCTCCTCTTGGAGTCTGTGGGCCTGCACACCCACTGTCCCCCACGAGTAGTTTAAATTAAGTGTAGTGGTTATGTATTCCCCCAGTTTGTCCCCAAGTACCCTCAAACCCTCCCTACTGAGATGTAACCTGTCTGGTGAAAAGAGTGCTTTGTTTGACCAGGTCTCCTCCCAGTCCCCAATACAGATGAACATCTCCTCCCTGCACCATTTCCTCAGCCAGCCATTAAAATCCTCTATTCTTCTTTTCCTGGTTCTGCCGGCCCTTGGTACTGGTATCACCTCTGAGAAAGCCAGTGAACTTTCTTCCTCCCTGCATATCTTCCCTAACTCCTTGAACCTACTTTGCACTACCTCCACGTCATCCCAAGCTAGGTCATTGGTTCCCAAATGTATAACTAAATTAGGTTTTCCTTCAACCTCCCTTACTATTTCTCTTATTCTTGGGCTCACCATCCCCGCTGTCATCCCTGGCATACAAACCACCCTCCTGCTTGCATTTGGGTCCCCTTTCCTTCCCCAGTGAATACCCCTAAATATGGAGTCCCCTATGATTGCCACCCTTCCATCCTCTGCATCCGTGCTCCCCGTCCTTCCTTTCTTACCTTCAGTACTAGCTGCTTCCCCACCTAATTGCTCCCTCTGCACCCTGGTAAACTTATCTCCACATCCACAATTTATCCCCTTAACTGTTTTTCCATTTCCCAATCTGCCCCTCCCCTTTTGACTGTTTATATCTGTTTTCAGTTTTCCTTCCCCTCTTCCTTTCCTTTTCTCTCCCTCCCACCCTTCTTCCACGCTGTTTTCCCTGCCTCCTCTTCCCTGCCCACCCTGATTAGTTCCCTTCCCCACTCCCCTGTACTCCTACTGTCAACTCTGGCTCAACCTGACCTCCTACCTCACCTCCTGCTTCCCTCTTCCTCTTTCCAGACAGTGGTGCAAATCTATTCAATAAAGGCACCCCTTTAGAATTTCCCACTCCTTATGCTACGCTCACATTCACACCCCTTCCCCTCACCTCTTGCCATTCCTCCACCCTGTGCTCTCTATTCCTCTGAGGAAGAGCTACTCCTGTATACTGGGCGCTCCTCCCCACTCCCATCCCCTGCCTGATGCCATCACTCCCCTGGGCATCACCCCTCTGCCTTTCCCTCCACTGCTCTGCTCCTCCGGCTTCTCACACCATCCTCCCCAGTTCCAATCTGAGCAGCCTTATTTCAGCCCTTAGCTGCTCCAGGCCCTTACACACAGGACATCCCCTTTACTCCACATCACCCCCAGAAAGACTGCTGCCCCACAGCTATTCCAGTTTACCACTCTCCTGCTTTCCATACATGTACCTATTCTCCCACATCCTCCCAGCCTAGCTTCTCCTATCCTCCAGTTATACATAACTATAAAATAACTATAACATTCAAATATATATAAATTTCTATCTCGGCTCCTCACCATCCATAAGTAACAACAATCATAATAATCTACCTTCTACTAATACAGATTCTATCACAGAACCAGAACACAATGCAAAAACATCTGCTACTTAGCAACAACAAACAGGTGACAACATACCAAGCTGAAAATTTAATCTTTTAAGCCAGTAGAAATCAGCAGTCCCAAAAGCACTTTGAACTTCAAGCAAGAACACAGTATCACACCACTGCCACAGTAACTAAACAGCTCTAAAAGATTGGAGAAAGAAGAAAAATCAGAGGCAGCATAAAAAGATATAATGTCCTGTAAAGTATTAGACAATAGATACTGTATACTCAGTTGTTTAACAGAGAAAATAAAGTACCTACCAAAACAGACAGAATACCCACAAATGACACTTAGATTCTCAATATCAGACACCACCAAAGGCACATACAGAAAGGGTTTAAACTATAGTACTAAAATTATCCACAGCAGAGCCGTAGGAAGGCATTTTGGTGCCCTGGGCAAGAGACTAATTTTGCACCCCCACCCCCCAGAAAACAGCCAGTGGTCTGGGGGCTGCAAGGCCCCCAGAAGCTCTAGGTTGTTTACATGCTCTGTAGTGAGTTTTGAGGCTTTTCTTGAAGGAAAAACATACTTTTGTTATATGTTCCCTACCCCTGATTTCAGGGAAACTTTGTTCCCATAGAATCTGAGGTGTGGGAGTCGAAGATGCTGGCTGGCTGTCATCAGAGTGTGCAGTGCAGCTGCAATTGTTGTGGACAACTGTCTGACCAACAGTTCCATCGAGAGTGGCTCATGGGGGCATATACAGGCACCTCAGTGGCATAGATGCAGTCCTCGAGTGCTCGACACATGTACCTCTGAGATGCCCCACCTGCAACCACCCATCCTCACATAGGATGAGCCCACTCGCTCAGCCCTGATGGCAGGCTTCACTACCCCTATAGTGGAATCACCACCACCTAACAGAAGGAAAAGCCTCCACCCCCTGACCATCCTTCCTTCAGCTAGACTATCTCCAGCACTCAATGCTGCATGACCACCCTTCTAGACCATAACTAGATCCCACCCCCTCAACCATCCTACAGTGGCTTGAACACCTCCACAACACCACACTCACCTTAGTTGCCTACCTTCCCTATAGCTGAACCACCACCCTACACCAAGACAAGCACCCATGCGTCTGAACAATCCCTGCAACTAGACCAACTGTACATACCTGTAAACTGTCCTTGATTTTGCAGCAAAATGTGCATTTGTCCATCATAAAGTTTGTTTTTATGGTAAAGAACAGTGGGGTGGGGGTTAAACTCGTGAAATAATGTAAAACATTAAAGTTACAGACTTATTCTTCTTCAGAAAATGCAGATGAACACAAATCCCCTTTTTCTATCAGCTTTCTGAGTGAATAATGTCAATTTATTACATGTGACCAAGATTTTGGGTGTTTGTCCCTTATTATTTTAAGTCTTGTCCCTGATTCATGAGGCAAGAGGTTGAGAGGTATGCAGCCCCAAGTCTAGCATCCCTCCAGAGGACCACTCTTTCTGCAGTGGCATCCCCCCACCAAACAATATTCTGACTGCATCCAATCTCCCCACCACAGGAACCCCCCATAGAAAAGCACCCCCTGCATCTGCCTCTACCCTCCCCCCCAGTTGGGAGAGGGCCAAGAAGTGTAAGATTCACATCATAGAACTGCTGCTATGATGCTGTCCAGGGTCCCACAGTATAACTTCTGGAATACAAAAAAATATGCTGCTCCTCTGGTCCACTTCCTCCCTCCCTCTCTCTTTCCCCAGCTCAGAATCATATACTCTGTTGGCAACCATGAACATGGCAGGTATTTTTATATGTAATTTATAAGCGCTCCAGAAACTGTCAGATGTCAAGATCCAGAAGTGGTCAACTGACATCCATGATTTAGGTGACATGCTCAGTCTATGCAGTGTTATAAATTATTAATAAAACTTTCATGTTCATTGATGTAAGCCAAGCAGACCTAGTGAGTCGGGGAGCTTTCCTTTTCTGCCAGAAGTTTTACTGTGGGACCCTGGACAGCACTGTAGCAGCAGTTCTCTGCTGTGGATCTTCTGCTTCCTGGCCCTCTCCTAACCTGTGGGGGAGGGACACTTGCAGGGGGTAGCTTGTCTGGTAGGGGGTCCTGCTGTGGAATGGGGATGGGATACATTATGTAGTAGTGTCCCCAAGTTGTAGTGTCTAGGCAGGTCCCTGTAAAAAAAAAAAAAAGAAAGGCCGACAGGGCATGACAGGGTGCATGAGCTTGAGGACCTCCCCAAGGGCCCATTTAATTAGCTCTGGTGACAGACAGTGTGGGGGCCCCATGGTGCAATGAGAAGTGTCATTAGGGAAAAACATTCTGCCTAGCCTATACCAGTTTTCAGTATGCCTTAGCAGTGCAGCTCCCTCTCCTCTGCCCAGTAAATAACCCCTGCACAGCACCCCCCCAGTACAGCTGAGCCAGCCCAACTGCTCCAGTCAGCATCCCTGCAGCCAGAAGGAGCACCACTCCAAATCCCCTCATTCCCCTGATTCCCATCAGTTCCCCTCCACAGCCCAAGCCAATCCAGATAAATGTAACTGTTAATATGTTATGATCTAAGCTGTACAGATCCCCTCACATGGCATCCAAGACAACTAGGCAAGGCACTAGCAGGCAAGGCCTCATTTTCTAAGCAAGACAGGTGTGGGTGGCGGGGTGAGAATGGAACAAGGACTCCGTGCTAGGGAGAATCAGAAGGAGAGGACACAAAAAAAAAAAAGGCAATGGAATGGGAGTGCAGGAGGGATGCGAGTCAAGAGGAAAGAAAAGAAAATGTAACAACGTGGTGGACAGAAGGGATGGTGTGCTGTGGCCCACGCCATGGCAGTCAGGCCAAGGCTGAGGCAACTGCTTCAAAATCTTCACTCCCATCCCAGTCCCCAGTCCAGTGCATGAAGTCCAAGTGAATTACACAGTCGCTGCCCACCTGCCCACCCACCAGCAGAGCCAGATCCAAGACAGGCCCGCCCAGGCCCAATAATTCAATGGCAAGGAAAGCAGATCTTTGTCTCCCGACTTCCTGAGTGAGACTACCAATCCCCCCCCACTGCGCTCTCACCACATAGATCCCATCTCATCATCTCACAATTTGGATTCAGAAATTAATTTGGAATTATTCATCACTTTGCCGGGTCTGCTCTTCTGCTTGTCTGCAGTGCCATCACTTTTTACTACAGACACTCTGTCACTGACGAGTGACAATTACCTGTCTTGTCTACATAGACAACAACAGACAGAGTACTTAGTGTGGTGTGCATTCTGCTTATGCTTACATTACACAAGTGATGAAAAAAATATAAGACAAGGATCTCTTCTGTCTTCTCTGTGTCTCGTGACTCATCTCTCCTCTCTGACGCTCTCACTTTTTTAGTCTCTGTGACTGTCTACTACTCTACGCTAGTATGCTCAACCACTTGCTCCACACTCTCCCTGTCTCCAACACAAACCACCTCTCACTCAGTGCCAAATGCTCCGCCCATACCTTTTATACTAATGGGTGGCACGCTGGCCCACTCAGTTTCTTTTTCTCAGCACAACATGATTATTATTTTCTGCAGTAGATTGTGCAACCATGTGACACCCCCCACCACTTGCTGGTCCTGCATCTGCAGCTGCACCCTGCTGACAGTCATTTGTAATTACAGAACCAAAATTAAAAAAAGATTTAAAGCAGCAGCGCTATGAATTAGAACATGAGCTTCAGTGGAAAATGCGTCCGGAGGTTATGGTCAAGGAGCACTACCCACTCCCACCCTTCCTACGGTACTGATCCACAGCAGAGTAGAAAGATCACACTAAACAAATATGTTAATCCTTCTGACTTCCAACCAATATCTACCACACAAATTTTATATCTTCCTGGAGCCTACAGGGTTATCTTTCACAATCACCTAAATTTACAGAAAACAAAACAATTTTTAAACTGACAAATATAGTAAAAAGCACTTAGCTTTGGGAGCTCTTCTCAAACACAGCCACTCAGCTCAGAGTTCAAGAATCAGAACTTCAAACATATTCAGATATTTTAGTAAATACCTTTGAATTGCCGACTAATAACCCACCACTACTAGCTCGTGCTTTCAGGCTACAAAACAGAAATGCTGACTCAAAGGCACCAATGAAATCAACAATTCTTGCTACTTTAGCGTTTGATTCTGATAGAGATTTTATTTTCAAATTGGCCAAACTGAAAGGAGTGCTAATTTATAAAGGCTTTCGATATTATGTTTTTCTGGATTACTGTTACCAGACTCAACAAAGACGACGCAAATTTCTCATTTATAGGCAAGAAGTATTGGAACTGGGGGCTCAGTTCTCTCTCTTACCACCTGCAAAAGCTAAAGTGGTTAAGGATGGAAAAACAAATATTTTTTTCGAGGTTGACCAGCTGGTTACTTTTCTTAGACCTCAGTACTCCATGGACTCAAACATTTCTGAACATGATAGTAATATCGCTTCTAGCATTTTGAACAAAAACATTCATGTTACCATTGAAAGGATGTTTTTTTGAATGACTAAACTGGCCATGTATAATTTTCTAAACTTTGTAAGTATAAATAATTACAAAAAATTGCAAAATATTATCTTTTTGAAGAGAGAAAATCTATTTTTCTTTTCTAAACTGTTATCTCTGGGCACTGGATGCTGACCACCTTAGACTGACAGAACATTATTAAATCTATCAGTCAGCAATCACCGTAAGAAGGCAAAGTTCCTGTCCGGAGAGATTGCTGCAGCCCAGAATCAACCTGCTCAGCTCTTTCAAACCGTAGACAGGCTATGCAACCCCTCAAAGTGCATTTTCTCAAGTTAAGTGTGATGAGTTTGCTTGATTCTTTGCAGATAAGGTGGCCAACATCAGGGCTGAGATCTGGCCTGCTCACTCTATGGGTGTTGATGGTGGTCGGTGCTGAGTCACTCCTCTTTGGTTTTCCTGGATATCTTTTGACTGGCCAGAGATCATGGATATTGTGCGGATTGTCCAGGGTATGCGGTTGATGTGCTGTAGTTTGGACCCGGGCCTAACACGCTTGATAATGGGGTGTGTTGATTCTATTGGCCCCGTCCTCGTGAAGATTGTTTGGTGCTCCTTAGAGTCAGGTGAGTTCCTTAGCTCCCTGAAGGAGGCAGTAGTGACACCGCTCCTTAAGAAAGCTGCTCTGAACCTAAACTGCCTTGCTAACTACAGACCTATCTCTAACCTTCCCTTTGTAGGGAAGGTGATTGAGAAAGTAGTTGTGCTGCAGCTGGAGAACCATCTTACCATCCACAATGTCTACAATCCCTTCCAGTCCAGTTTCTGGAAGGGGCATAATACCGAGACTGCTCTGGTGCGGGTGCTCAATGATCTTCTGATGGTGAGAGATCAGAAGTGCCACTCCATCTTGGTGCTTCTTGATCTCTCTTCAGCTTTTGACACCATGGATCATGGGGTGCTGCTCAAGCACCTAAGGGTCATCTGTGGCCTGGCAGATTCAGTCCTCAGATGGTTTCAATCTTTCCTCACTGGCAGACCCCAGAGGGTGGTATCGGGGATATTTTCCTCTGACCCATTCTCTCTGCCATGTGGGGTTCCTCAGGTCTCAGTGCTGTCCCCTATGTTATTCATGGTGTATATGCTGCCCCTTGGAGACATTGTAAGATGGTATGAGCTGAGGTTTCACTGTTATGCAGATGATACCCAGCTCTACCTGTCTTTTGTGCCTGACCAGGATAGTGCAATCTCGATCTTTAACAGCTGCCTTGTAGAAATCCAGGACTGGATGAAATCCAGCTGGTTGAAATTGAATTTCCGAGAAGACTGAGGTGTTGGTGGTGGATCCAGGTCACCGGATAGAGGGGTCGGTGGCAGGGCTGCCCTCTGAACTTTGGCTCGGAGGTGCCCAGCTGCCTTCCTCCGAATGGGTGCGAAACCTGCGGATGGTTCTTGATGATGGGCCAACATTGCGCTCGCAGGTGTTGGCAGTCATCAAGTACTCATTTTACCATCTGAGGAACATCACCAGAATTAAGCACCTTGTTCCGTCCGACGACCTTCTGACATTGATCCATGCCTTTGTGATCTCACACCTGGACTGCTGCAACTCCCTGTACCTAGGGCTTCTGGAGGTTGATATCCGCCATGTGCAGCTGGTGTAGAATGCTGTGGCACGGCTGTTGATGGGGACTCCTCATTCGAGTCACATCACTCCCATGCTGCGTGAACTGCACTGGCTGCCTGTACAGTAGCGGATCACCTTCAAGGTCGGGCTTCTGACCTACAAGGCCCTGCATGGACAGGTCCGAGCTATCTGCAAGAACTCCTGAATCCCTACTGTCCCAGCCGACCTCTCTGCTCAGCTGATGAGGGGTTGTTAGAGATTCCCAGGGTACGACTGAAAACCTCTGGGGCCCGTGCTTTTATGTATGCAGCTTCGATCCTGTGGAATTCTCTACCTCATCAGATTGGAGAGTGCAGGACCGTGGAGAGCTTCAAGATGGCAATAAAAACATACTTATTTCATCTGGCATATGGAGATTATGCAGAATAATTCTGTTTGTACTTTGTATGGAATTGCTGGAATTTGGATGTTTTATTACCTTATCTGTTTTTAGTGGTTTTGTCCCGCACAGTTCTTTGGTTACAGAATTGTGCTCTATAAATAAAGTTTCTTATAATTATTATTTATTATTATTTTAGTCTGATAGGCTGGCTAAGCCGGAGCAAACGAGTAACTAAATGAACTAGTCTGTAAATTGCAGCTGCAAATATATGACTTTTGCCGACTGGAGGTCAGTGACATTGTAAAGATCATCCAGACATTGCGTCCAACTAGTTGTAGCTTGGATCCGGGCCCTACACCCCTTTTAGTAGGATGTGTAGAAGCTGTCTGCCCAATCCTTGCTGACATTGTCTGGAAGTCCTTGGAGAGGGGGGTCTTTCCTGACACCCTCAAGGAGGCAGTCGTTCGACCACTCCTTAAAAAATCCTCCTTGGATCCAGATTGTCTAGCTAACTACCGGCCTATCTCTAACCTGCCATTTGTTGGTAAGGTTGTTGAAAAGGAAGTTGCGCTGCAACTGGATGATCATCTTACGACTCACAATGTCTATGATACTCTCCAGTCTGGTTTTAGGAAGAAGCATAGCACGGAGACTGCCCTTGTCCGGGTACTGAGTGATCTCCTAATGGCTAGAGATCGAAAGGCATGTACCATTCTGGTCCTTCTCGATCTCTCTGCTGCATTTGACACTGTAGACCATGGTGTGCTATTGGACCGCCTGTGGGTTTATTGTGGGCTGTCTGGTACAGTCCTCAAGTGGTTTCATTCTTACCTCACAGGCAGGTTTCAGAGAGTGGCCACTGGAATATATTCCTCTGGCGCTCACTCCCTGCCTTGTGGGGTACCGCAGGGTTCCATTTTGGCTCCCATGTTGTTTGCAGTGTATATGCTACCATTGGGAGAAATCATCAGGCGATACAATCTGGGTTTTCACTGCTATGCAGATGATACCCAGTTGTATCTGTCCTTTCTCCCTGGCCAGGGTGATGCACTCTCCGTCCTAAACAACTGCCTTGCTGAAATCAGACTTTGGATGAGTTCCAGCTGGCTAAGACTGAATCTGGATAAGACTGAGGTACTGGTAGTGGACCCAGGTCGCCCGGGAGCGGGTTTGGGAGTTGGGCAACCCTCAGGTTTGTTACTTGGTGGTATGCTGCTCCCTACCTCCGATCAGGTGCAAAATCTGGGCGTTATTTTTGATGAGGGGCTGACCTTAAAATCTCAGGTATCAGCTGTCATCAAAACCTCTTTTTTTCCATCTGAGGAATATCGCCCGGGTGAAACACCTGGTTCTGTCCGATGACCTTCCAACACTGGTCCATGCCTTTGTCACCACCCGTCTTGACTACTGCAATTCCCTTTACCTAGGGCTACCTGGGGTTGACATCCACCGCCTGCAGCTAGTGCAGAACGTGGCGGCTAGGCTGTTGACTGGGACATCTAGGACCAGTCATATTACAACCGTGCTCCACGAACTGCACTGGCTGCCTGTTAGGTGGCGGACCACCTTTAAGGTTGGTTTACTAACCTTTAAAGCCCTACACGACCAGGGACCCGGCTACCTGAAAGATCTCCTGATTCTCTACTGCCCCCTCCGCCCTCTCCATTCTGCCAATGAAGGATTGCTAGAGATTCCCAGGGTTCGATTGAAAACATCAGGATCACGTGCTTTTGCTTTTTCAGCACCAACCCTGTGGAATTCTCTACCTTGTTGGTTGAGAGAATGCCCAACCGTCGATAGTTTTAAAGTTGGTTTAAAAACATATTTATTTAATTTAGCTTTTATTTAAATATAGTTGTTGTACTATAATGCTGTTTTAACTTATTTATGTTCATGCTTTATGTGCAGCGCCTTGGTTCTGAAAGGCGCTATATAAATAAAGCTGATTTGATTTGATTTGATATATTATATAACTTGACTAACATGTAATATTTTATATGCGCCCCCCATATGAAATGGTCTATTGTTATTCCTAAGTTTTCTAATGCTCAATTTTTGGAAAAATGGATTCTTTGTCATGTAATATGGGCATCACATTTAAAATAAAAAAAAAAAGCAATGTTAGCTGTGGCCGTTTTTTTGCCATTGATAGTACAGTATATTAAAACATACACATCTGTGCAACATGCTGCACTGCATCTCGGAGGCGCTGCTTTCCTGTGTCACAGAGCCCAAACATAATTACCCATAGGAAGTAGGTGCACACCAAGGCTTCAAAACTGTTGTGGTGTAGCTGGCTATTATTACCACAAAAATTGCAAAAGTGCTATAGTTTACAAAAATTTAAACAGCGAAAAGTGCAGCACTTTACAAAAATTTAAACAGATGAAAAAATGGACTGGCAGGGCTGTCCTGATGGTACTGCTGACATCCCTGTGTATTAAGGCACCCTGCCTCTTCTTCAGGCAACGAAGAAGAGGCAGTGTGCCTCGATACGTAAGGGTGTCAGCAGTACTGTCAGGACGTCTGTGTTCATCCATTTTTTTGCAGCTGTTTAAATTGTTGTAAACTGTTGCAGTATCGGTGGTGATCAAGCCTGTTGCACCCTAGTAGCTTTGGAGCCTTGGTATGCATGTTCTTCCAATGGATAATTCAGTCCAGGCACTGCCATTGTCAATCCAGGCTCTCTTTGTCCTTGTCAATCCAGAGACTGTCCTTGTCAATCCAGGGACTGTTTGTCATTGTCAGTGTCAGCAGTGCTTGCCATAAATCAGCACTGTCAATCCAGGCACTGTTGTTCATGACAGTATTAACAATGCTGGCTTCCAGGGACTGTTTGCCATATGCAGTACTGATAATGCCAGTTGAAGAACAGTATTGTCAATCGAGGGACTGCACATATATCATTTTTAAAAAGTATGGACATTCATTGCAAATATTAACTCATCAGTTAATGTTTAAGCACAAAGTGTAAAAGGTAGGGAAATTGAATGTTAGAGGAAAACGTCCTGAGTCTTGCTGAATATGTGGCGTGGTGCTCCTTCGGGTTTGAATGATAATGCAACCCAATGTTGGTGATACGCTAACTTCAACACCATCTGTCCAAGCATTGATATATGAGAATTTTTCCATGCCTGGAAAGATGATGTAGAAGTAAAGGCAACACCAATACTGCATCATGCGACCATACAAACCCAGAGTAAGATCATAAAACAGATGTATAAGGTGCTGGGGACGTCTTAGCCAAACATGGCATTTCCCTGCTTTTTATACTTTGGGCCTGATTCTAGAAGGGGTGGCACAAGTCACGCTAAAGACGACTTGCACCAAACACAGTTGTGCCAGGAACCCTGCGCCCCCATTTCTCTATTGGGCAGGGTCCCCACAGCTAATTCCTGCAACTTGCGCCAACCCGAACCATACGCCAAAGGGAGGGTGTATCTGAATGGGTTGGTGCAAGCCACAGAAATCATGGTGTAAGGGCGCAAGAGCCCCCCCCATGTCCCGATCCCTCAATAGGAGGAAACAATCCCCACTGGGCTGACAGCCCCCCCCCATGCCCCAATCCCCCAAACTGCTATTAAAGAAGCCCCACAGGGCTGGAGACTCCCAATGCCACAATCCTTGAATTGCACTAAACAAGCCCGCAGGGTTGGCAGACCCTCAGTGCCACAGTCTCAAATTGCAATTCACATAAGCCACGAGGGCTGGCAGATTCCACTCATGCCACTAATCCCCAGTATCATTGCAATGCCCTGCAGGTATTATAATCATGCCCTTACTTCCCTGAATGTAATGACATCAGCCCCGCAGAGTTAGTGCCCCTCCTTCAAGCCTCAATCTAGTTCAGCACAAATTTTTTCTTTAAAAACAAAGAACAACATCCCCGGATAGTCTAGTGTGACTCGATGGCAGTGCCAGATCACTTACCTCCGATTTGTATCCAGTCGGCGATGGCACAGTTTCTCTCCTCCTCGTCATCATGAAGATGACCGAGCTCCATATGAGCGCACTTACTGTAAATAGGCACGCACTCAATGAATGACAGCATTCATTGCACATACCATTTACAGTAGTACGTGTCATATGGAGCTCAGTCAGTGACTGGGCCGTGGTAGTGAGAGGTGGCTGTGCCAGTTGCCAGCTGGATATGGGTCGGGGAGTGGGAGTGGTCTGGCACTGCTGGGTAAATCATAGACTACTAGGGATGTTGGGGATGTTGTTCTTTGTTTTTAAAAAATTTGTGCCAAGACATGGATTGTGGCTGGGAGGGAGGCGCTAGCCCTGTGAGGTCTGATGTCATTGCATTTTGGGGGTTTGGGGGTATGGGGGTTTAAGAATTTGCGGGACATTTTGCAATGGATATTTGGGATTGTAAGGTATGGAGGAGGAGGAGTCTGCTAGGTTCTGCAGGGCTTATTTAATTGCAATTCAGGGATTGTGGCATTGAGGGGTTTGCCAGTCCCATGGGGTTCTTTAATTGCATTTGGGGACTGTGGCATTGGGGGTTTGCTAGCCCTGTGGGGTATTCTGTAAGGAAGCATGGGGATCGGGGGCATTGGGGGGGATTGATAGCCCTGTGGGGCTTTTCCTACAGCACTTTTGGGGATCAGGCCATGGGGGGGTACATGTCATGGGAGATGGACTGGCAGGTACATTGGTGCAACCTCCAGTGGATGCAAGGTACACTTACACCAGCTATTAGCTGGTGTAACTGTACTTTGACGGATGTCCTCCGGGGGTTGTTCCAGAATAGCAAATCCAGGGATCTGCCAGCTGCCCTTTCAGAATAGGGCGCAACTGTTGCCATAAACCCCCTTGCACCATGCTGCAGGGGGTTTATGGCGTAACTGGTGGTGTAAGTCCACTTTGCAGCAAGCAGCTTGCGACATGTCACAGGCCGCTTTGCAGAATTCCAAATGTCGTGTAACCCCCCTGCAAATGGGGGTTCCCAAAAGACTTCCAGGAGCTTGCTTGAATGCTCCAAGCCTGAATGGTGTTTGACGTTTAAGCCATTTATCTGTGAGTGTTTTTAGAGCCTCTGGTACTGTCTCTTTAAGAGCTGTCTGCTTGCAGACATAATTAGTTTGTATGGGGGGACTGTGTGTTTCTCTGCTTGAGTACCACTCGAGCTGCTGCCAATTCACCCATTTTGCAGTCACTAGGAGTGCAAAGGAACCTATCTGAAAGATGTAACTGTTTGCCAGAAATCATTTAGAGTAATAATGAAAATACAATTTGTCTAACCTGCTTTATTTGCAGTCAGAACTGTGTTTGCCTAGTTCCCCATTCTAGTTTTGAACTGCTGAACTGGACCAATCAGTGTGGGTTAAGGTAGCTCTATAATGGTGCCTTGACGAATCAGAACTTGACTCAGAATCTGAGCCAGCCACAAGAGGATTGTATGGGCAGTGACTCTGGGAGATGTAGTTTGGACTTGCGCTTTTTGGACCAACAGGGGCAGTCTATTGTGAGTGACAGCCAATCCAGCCAAGAACTGGGAGGAACTCAAAGGAAGTGCCCGGTTTTGTCTGCTGGAGTTTCAGTTGAGCTCTGGCAGTGAAGAGTGAAGGAGCCCTGTGCTTTTTCGGTGTGCAGTTTTAGTCGGGAAATGCATGTAAGGCCCCAAGTTCCGGTCTGCAGCTTGTGTAACTGCTTGTTAGGACTGAATCCATCCTGTGAAGAGAATCAAAGGATATCTGAAGAGTAGAAACCAGGCTCACCCTGTAGAAGACTGGAGAAATTGCTGAATTGCACTCGGTCTGTCAGGAACTGAATCTGCTATGTGTTCTCTCGGGTATTGTGCAGTAATTACGATTGGGATAGAGAAGCAGCCTGCCTGGTATAGTACTTTCTTTTTACCATATAAATGTGTGAGGAGGCTTGTGTAGCTCAAGTGAATCCTGCTGCCATTAAAGGACTTTTGCCTGTTACTGTTTACCATATAAATGTGTGAGGAAGCTTGTAGCTCAAGTGAATCCTGCTGCCATTAAAGGATTTTTGCCTGTTACTGTTTACCATATAAATGTGTGAGGAGGCTTGTGTAGCTCAAGTGAATCTTGCTGCCATTAAAGGATTTTTGCCTGTGACTGTTTATCATATAAATGTGAGGAGGCTTGTAGTTCAAGTGAATCCTGCTGCCATTAAAGGACTTTTGCCTGTTGCAGTTTGTCATATAAATGTGTGAGGAGTCTCGTGGAGCTCAAGAGTAGTCCTGCTGACGTTGAAGGACCCTATCTTGTTTGGAGGTCGTAGTACTAATTCAAGGTCGCCCCTGTTGAATTGCCACATTGAATCTAAATGGAATTACTGTACTGCTGGACTGTTTAATTTTTCTTTTCTCTGGTGAAAGGGCCCTACCAGCTGCCATGGTTTGACTGGCCACTAGGGCTTGGGTACCCAGGGACAGTAACTGGTAGGATAGGCTCTAGCACAGAACCTTAGGTAGATGAGTAAAGTGATGCTAATTAACCTGATTTCCCCTGTCCTTGTTATATCCCCTCAATAAACTCAGAGCTGCTTGTTTCAGCAAAGCTATATTGCCTGAGGTATTTGTCTATGTTAAAGTATTGTACTGTGATTGTTGCACTGTATCTTCTTATTTTACAGGGGGTCCAGTGCCTGAACCAGTCCTGGGGTAAGTGTATACTGTGAAGGTAATTCTGATATACTATGTGGGCCACTAGTGGAAAGAAAAGGGGTTGCAGTGTCCCAGAGGCTGTGACCAAGTTAGTTTAACTATTGCAAACCCTGACCTCTTGGTGGAGGCACCCGCCATTGGATCCAGGCCCTCAACCTGTTAGTGGCAAATCAGGCAGGGGTAGTAGCCCTGGGATAGCGCCATCTAGGGTTACATCTTGGAGGCTCACTGCTGGGATTGTGTGTCCTCTAGTGGCCATATTACGAACCACTGTTAAAAAAATGGGTACCCCGACAGAAGTGGCTGTGCACCGCTGGTGGAGGTGTACTGGGAGGAGATCGACCTCAAATGCTACGCTTATCCTGGACATCCCCTGGGTATCAATACAGACACTGTACAGGGAGTACTTTCCAAGGTGGAAGGTTTTACAAAACCTGTGGTGGTGGGTCGGCATGCTAATCTGCTCACCCACACTTTCCTGGCCCTAGTAGAGTTTAAGATCCCATAGATAGCTCCAAAGTGCCACAGACCATTACCCCAGAGGGACCCCTCACTGCCTGGAGAGTGATAACTATGACAGTAAGACCTGGGGAATGAGCCCCACCACTGTCTGAAACTTTGAGGAGAAATTTACTAATGGTTGCTGGGGAAGGGAAAACTGTGGAGGACTTGAAGAAACTATTCTTGCCACCTGGGGTGTTCCTCCCCAACACCCTCTCCGCTCCAGTACCAGTAATGGTGGCTGAACCAATGCAGACTCCTATTTCTGCACCTGCCATTAGTCACGACTCCACAAGGTTGAGGATCTTCTCTGGCACCTCCCCACCCCTCAAGGGAGGATGACTGGGAGACCTGGATAGACCACGTTGCCCCCAAGTGCTAGAATGGCAATGCTCGGAAGTAAAAGTGAAAGAGGGTTAGTGAGAGCCTCCGAGGTCCTGCCCTGGCTACCATCTGTGCTAAACGGCCAGTAACCCTGAAGTGACTGCACAGGCCTATCTTGAAGCCTTGGAGAATGTGTATGGAGCCCAGATTCTGATGAGGACCTATGGTGGAGAGTAAGAAATGCACAACAGTACCAAGGGGAGTTGTTGTCTGTGTATGTATCTCGCTGGAAAAATTGTTGCAAGAATGCCTCAGAAAGGGTAGTTTGCTCAGCGATTGAACTGGACCGAACCAGGCTGACAGGATCCTTAAGTCTGCCCTTCTCAGAACTGCTGTTGCTTCAGTTATGCCTGGCAAATCGACTGGAATCCCCACCCTCCTATGATGAGTTAATGAGAGAAATTCGAGGAGTTGAGAAAGGCGACTCGGGAGGGACCTGCACCAATAGCTGCGGCTACGAATTCGAGTGACTGAGGGTGACCCATCAAGTGAAGTTCAGGGCAGAGGTTGGCAGTCAATGAGTGCTCTGACAAGGAAAAAGATATGCCACAATGGGGCTTAACTGTTGAGAGATCCGGAATTCAAAAACAGTCCTTTATGAAGGCCACGCCTGCAAGTACGGGCCCCGACCTATATCTGATCAGTATTTGTTATGGGGGTGGGGGTACCCACCCATGTATCTCCTGCTGATAACAGCTCCAAACTCAATTCCTTGACTATGGAAGTGGAGAAACTGACGAGATGTCTCCAAATGCTTATCACGCCGCAGACAGAGATGGCACCCAGGTTTCCAGTTAGTAGTACCCCCGCCCTGGCTCCCAGTGTGGCGCCTCGGCCAGCTCAAACTCCAGAAAGTATGTTTTGCTATAATTGTGGGAAGGATGGGCACATGAAGAGGGAATGCCGGTCCCCAAAAGACACTAACAAAGTTGCATATAGGCTACAAGGAGAGCTTCGGAGAACAAATCAGTGGTTAAGAGGTGCACATAATGATCCCAGTGAGGGCACCAAAAATGTTAACTCACGTCCTTTTGTGGCAAGGTCAGTTGCCCAGGCCCCCGCTACTGCCTCTCCAGACTGGTCCAGAATAGTGGGTCCTCCACGGAGACCACTATAAAGGTGAATGGAGTGTCTACAAGAGCTGTATTAGACAGTGGCTCCAAGTGACAATTATGTTCCAGGATTGGTATCAGAAGCATTTGTCAGATGTACCCTTACAACCATTAGAAGGACTGCATGTATGGGGGTTATGAGAAGGCCTACCCCTATTCCGGTATATCCGACTTTGGCTGTCTTTCCCACCTCCGTGGCTGGAGTGGCGAACAAGTAGAGACTCCTAGCCTTAGTGTGTCCCCCCACTGGACTGTATGATGGTGTCCTTGTTGATTGGAACAAATGCTCATATGTTGGAAGGCTGGCACAGTTGTGTTATGAAAAACAGGGTCAAAGACTAGTAGAGCTTTAAGAGTTCAGGTTTAATTAAGAAGGCCTATGAGGCACAGAGAGATGCTGAAAAATAGAACCAGAGGAACCAGTCGGAATTGTATGGAAGAGGGATCCTGAGTCTCTGATCCTGGCGCCAAATGCCCAGTGTACCTTACAGGAGAGGTCCGTATCAGAAAGGATGTTAAGAATAAAATATTAATGTTGGATGCACCAGGCGATGGAAAATTTCCAGAGGGACTGCTGGTCAAGCCTAGTATTTTGCCCGCTAGAGCCCATGCTTATGCCAGAAGGGTAATGGTCCAAGTTCATAATGTGTCTGAAAGAGACATTCGATAATAGAGGTTGCATCCTGGCTAATGTGCATTGTGCAGACACTGCAGTGCTACCCAGCAGCAAGAGTTTGAGGAAGAATGACAGAGTAACGCCTGACTTGTTTGATTTCGTGACTCCCGCTGCCAGCTGAATGGAAAGTGAGGATCAGTGAGAAGCTTGCCCAGAGAAACCAGGTGTTTCTTTAAAGAATGGGACATAGGATGCATGCAAGGAGCTGAGCACAATATCCGCTGCATGACGAAGACCATTTCGTGAGAGGTCTCGAGGCCTGGCACCTGCTGACATAGATGATGTGAGATGGCATCTGCAAGAGATGTTAGCTGCTGGTGTAATACAAGAACTGTAGCCCTTATGCTTCCCCATTGTGGTAGTGAGGAAAAGAATGGGACAGTAAGGATGTGCGTGGATTATCGACCTTAAACCGGTGGACTATCCTCGATCAGTACACAATGCCTCGCATTCAGGATGCTTTGGACTGCCTAAACGGGAGCAAGTGGTTCTCTGTGTTGGATCTCTGCAGTGGGTACTACCAGATCCCGATGGCCCCAGAGGACCGTGAGAAGACAGCCTTTATCTGTCCGCTTGGCTTCTATGAATTCATGAGGATGCCTCAGGGATTTCAGGTGCCCCAGCCACTTTTCAACGATTGATGGAGCGTGCAGTGGGGACATGAACTTACTAGAGTGCCTGGTATACCTAGATAATGTTATTGTGTTTGGCAGCTCACTGGAGGAACATGAGAGCAGATTATTTAAGGTATTGGACCGACTGGAGGACTTTGGCCTTAAACTGTCCATTGATAAGTGTCAATTCTTTCAAACATCAGTAAAGTATGTGGGACACATAGTATCCACCAAGGAATAGAGACCACCCAAGTAAGTTGAGGCTTTGACCACCTGGCCACAGCCCAAAATCTAAAAAGAACTGCAAAAGATTCCTGGGATTCTGTGGTTATTATCGGCGTTTCATCAAGGACTATTCAAGAGTGATCCTCCTTACTTAACCTTACTCAAGGGTATCCCAACCCACAAAAATGTACAAGTCATCCCTCAAGACTGAAAGAGTGTATTTCGTCCGAGTGAAGTATTTGGGGCCCGCTGGACTCTGATTGTGAGACTGCTTTTCATGAGATCATATATCAACTTACCCATGCTCCAGTGCTGGCTCATGCCGATCCAAGAAAACCTTACGTCCTGCACACTGATGCTAGCTTGCAAGGGTTGGGGGCTGTGTTGTACCAAGAGCACGAGAATGGCCTGAGACCAGTGGCCTTTGCCAGTAGAAGCCTGACCCCATCCGAAAAGAACTATCCTGTACATAAGTTAGAGTTCCTAGCTTTGAAGTGGCTATTGTTGACCAATTCCATGAGTACTTGTATGGGGCTAAAATACTAGTAAAACTGACAATAATCCTTTGACCTATGTGCAGACCTCAGCTAAGTTGGATGCCACTGGCCATAGGTGGCTTTCTGCATTATCTACATACGACTATGCTCTCGAATACCGAGCAGGTCTGAACCACATAGATGCTGATGCTGTCCGGAGGCCTGTTCCCCAGAATGATTGGGTCAGATTGGCAGAACCTGACATTCGGGCACTCTGCCGGAAGTTTGACAGGGAGGAACAAATGTCCACGGACGCAGGGACTACATGGTGGATTGCTTGGGACCCTCTGAGAATTGCATACCTGCTGCTTATTGCCACTTTTCTGCAATAGACATTGGTGCACTGCCTCAGCTGACAATGACAGTATTCGAGGGCTCAGTCCCACGATCCCATGATCAAATCAGCTTTGGAAGCCCTCTGTGCAGGAAAAGATGTGTCCAAATTACGCTCCACTCATTTGAGAACTGCACTGTTATACAAAGAAGGTCCTAAGTTGAAACTGATCAATAAACTGTTATACAGAGAAACAGTAGACAGAGGGGACAAGTAGACAAACAACAACTAGTGCTGCCCACTGCCTTTCGAGACTCAGTATTGAGGTCCTTGCACAACCACATGGGGCACCTTGGCATAGATAGAACACTTGACTTGGTGAGATCCAGATTCTATTGGCCTAAGATGGGGCTGATGTGGAGCAACACATTTGAACTTATAGTTGCTGCTACAGAGGAAAGCTTTGGCCCCAGAGGGCTGCCCCCTTGTTAACATCACCACCAGTGCACCCATGGAGCTGGTCTGTATTGATTTTCTGAGTTTGGAGTCAGATCAAAGAAATATCAGTAAGTGCTGGTGGTCACTGACCATTTCACGAGATATGCCCAAGCTTTCCCACCAAAGACCGGAAAGCATCCACTGTGGCCAAAGTACTTGTAGAAAACTTTTGTTCACTATGGGCTCCACAAAGAATCCATTCTGATCAAGGGAGAGACTTTGAGAGTCATCTGATCAAAGAGATGCTTTCTCTGTGGGAGTGCGAAAGTCCAGAACCACTCTCACCACCCCCAGGGAGACTACAGCCTGAACGCTTTCAACCGCGACTTTGTTAGATATGCTAGGCACCCTGCACCCAAAGGACAAGCCTAGATGGAGCCAACAAATTAGCACCCTGGTACATGCTTATAACTGCACCAAAAGTGATGCCACTGGGTTCTCCCTCTACCGCCTGATGTTTGGAAGAGAAGCTCGACTCACCGGTAGATGTGTGTTTTGGGGTCTCTCCTGATGGGGTTCAAGCTGACAACTATTTACAGTATGTGCAAAAGTTAAAGGCCCAGCTAACTCATGCGTACTAACTGGCTCAAACCATGGCTGCCAAAAGAAATCTGGCCAACAAAGAAAGGTATGATAAAAGGTGAAAGCAATAGGAACTCCAGGAGGGAGATCGGGTATTGCTAAGAAATCTGGGACTGCATGGCAAACACAAGATTGCTGACAGATAGCACCATCTCCCTCACATTGTAGTGGGCAAACTAGATGATCTGCCAGTGTACAAAGTAAGGCCTGAGAATAATTCAAAAGATGTAAAACAATGCATAGAAATCATTTACTGCCCATTGGACAAATCTTGATTGAGTTCGAGCCCCCAGAGGATGCCCCTCTGACCAGTGACTAGACTGCTGCTAAGAAAGATCAAGAAAGTCTGCACCTACAGAAGCAGAGTTAAAGTGTTCCCCTCCACAAGTCCCAGTTGAGCATGACTGTCAGTCCATATCAGAAGAAAGTGAGAGTGACTTTGAATACTATCCTTCTTACGAACTGAGTCAATTGTTTCTGGGCAATCCCCTAGTCAATACTGGAGACGAAGCTGGGCCTTCTGGACTATCTAAGCCCCCAGCTTCATCCCTGGAGCCAATGCTCCCAGAAAGTGAAGTGCAAAGCATCAGATCAGATGAAATGGAATCATTGTGCATGGTTGAACTGTTTGAGCTTTCAGGGGAGGAATATGATGGATTGGGGCAGACTGGTGATACACCAGAACAAGAAGAGTATTTTGAGTGCCCTGACAGTCCACTGCCAGTGTCCAAAGCTCTCCATGCAAGCCACATGTTGTGGACTCAGAAACTGTAACTCCTAGAGCTGAAAGTGCCCTAAGTTCTAGCCTCTCTACCCCCATGGAGACTCCCCTGACAAGTGAAGACAATGCTGAAAATGAGCCTCAGAGTGCAGAGACTGTAACAGTTCCCCTAGAAAGACTGGTCGAGCTGTAAAGCCTGTGGTGCACCCTTATGATTCCCTTGGGAGGCCTGTGGACTTGCCTCAATGTTGTCCATAAAGGAGTGTATGTGTCCCCGAGCTCATTGGCCAAACTGAGCGCCAGTGCTAACTCCAAGTTACTTGTGTTGCTCCTTATATGGTGCCCTTGCCCCATCCAGCCCCAAGGTAACTGATAGGAAGGCCCCTCTCTTCAGGTTTCATGTACAAGAGGTAATAACTTGAGTTATGGTACAATGTGTGTAATACTGTGTAAAGAGTGACGTACTGCAATGTTTCAGAAATGTGTTCTTGGTAAAATGATATATTGACTGATGAGTACGTGTGAGCCTAATGCAAATGTATATGGTTGCAGTTGAAACTTATAGTACTGCTTGACGCGATCGCCGGGCTTTCCCAGGCCAGGAAGGGGTGTAACCCCCTGCAAATGGGGGTTCCCTAAAGACTTCCAGGAGCTTGCTTGAATGCTCCAAGCCTGAATGGTGTTTGCTTAAGCCATTTATCTGTGAGTGTTTTAGAGCCTCTGGTACTGTCTCTTTAAGAGCTGTCTGCTTGCAGACATAATTAGTTTGTATGGAGGGACTGTGTGTTTCTCTGCTTGAGTACCGCCGCTGCTGCCAATTCACTCCATTTTGCAGTCACTAGAGTGCAAAGGAACCTATCTGAAAGATGTAACTGTTTTCCAGAAATCATTTAGAGTAATAATGAAAATACAGTTTGTCTAACCTGCTTTCTTTGCAGTCAGAACTGTGTTTGCCTAGTTCTCATTCTAGTTTTGAACTGCTGAACTGGACCAATCAGTGTGGGTTAAGGTAGCTCTAAATGGTGCCTTGGACGAATCAGAACTTGGACTCTGAATCTGAGCCAGCCACAAGAGGATTGTATGGGCACTGAGTCTGGGAGATGTAGTTTGGACTTCGGCGCCTTTTTGGACCAACAGGGACAGTCTATTGTGAGTGACAGCCAATCCAGCCAAGAACTGGGAGGAACTCAAAGGAAGTGCCCGGTTTTGTCTGCTGGAGTTTCAGTTGAGCTCTGGCAGTGAAGAGGGAAGGAGCCCTGTGCTTTTCGGTGTGCAGTTTTAGTCGGGAAATGCATGTAAGGCCCCGGGTTCTGGTCTGCAGCTTGTGTAACTGCTTGTTAGGACTGAATCCATCCTGTGAAGAGAATCAAAGGATATCTGAAGAGTAGAAACCAGGCTCACCCTGTAGAAGACTGGAGAAATTGCTGAATTGCGCTCGGTCTGTCAGGAACTGAATCTGCTGTGTGTTTTCCCTGGTATTGTGCAGTAATTGCGATCGGGATAGAGAAGCAGCCTGCCTGGTATAGTACTTTCTTTTTACCATATAAATGTGTGAGGAGGCTTGTGTAGCTCAAGTGAATCCTGCTGCCATTAAAGGACTTTTGCCTGTTACTGTTTACCATATAAATGTGTGAGGAGGCTTGTGTAGCTCAAGTGAATCCTGCTGCCATTAAAGGACTTTTGCCTGTTGCTGTTTACCATATAAATGTGTGAGGAGGCTTGTGTAGCTCAAGTGAATCCTGCTGCCATTAAATGACTTTTGCCTGTGACTGTTTACCATATAAATGTGTGAGGAGGCTTGTGTAGCTCAAGTGAATCCTGCTGCCATTAAAGGACTTTTGCCTGTTACTGTTTACCATATAAATGTGTGAGGAGGATTGTGTAGCTCAAGTGAATCCTGCTGCCATTAAAGGACTTTTGCCTGTTGCAGTTTGTCATATAAATGTGTGAGGAGTCTCGTGGAGCTCAAGAGTAGCTCTGCTGACGCTGAAGGACCCTATCTTGTTTGGAGGTCATGAGTACTAATTCAGGGTCGCCTCTGTTGAATTGCCACATTGAATCCAAATGGAATTACTGTACTGCTGACTGTTTAACTAATTTTTCTTTTCTCTGTGTGAAAGGGCACCTACCAGCTGCCACGGTTTGGACTAGCCACTAGGGCTTGGGTACCCAGGGACAGTAACTGGTAGGGATAGGCCTGTGCACAGAGCCATAGGTAGATGAGTAAAGTGATAAGCTAATTAACCTGATTTCCCTGTCCTTGTTATATCCCCAAAATAAATCAGAGCTGCTTTGTTTCAGCAAAGCTATATTGCCTGGAGGTATGTGTCTATGTTAAAGTATTGTACTGTGATTGTTGCACTGTATCTTCTTATTTTACAGGGGTCCCAGTGCCTGAACCAGTCCTGGGGGTAAGTGTATACTGTGAAGGAAATTCTGATAATCTGTGTGGGCCACTAGTGGAAAGAAAGGGGGGTTGCAGTGTCCCAGAGGGCTGTGACCAAGTTAGTTTAACTATTGCAAACCCTGACCTCTGGGTGGAGGCACCCGCCATCGGATCCAGGCCCCTCAACCTGTTAGTGGCAAATCAGGCAGGGGTAGTAGCCCCTGGGATAGCGCCATCTAGGGGTTACAGTTGCAATTCATGGCATAAAGTGCTACTTGCACCATTTTTTTAGGCACAAGTCACTTTAAGCCAGGCATAACACCTTCTAGAATTTGTTTAAACCCTGATTAATACATACAGTTTTTTTGCAGTCAATGTATCAATACAGCCCTCCCTGTCTACTGCCACCCCCCCTCCCACACACACACATCATAGGGCTGTTTCTCTCTGTCTGTCTGTCTGTTTGCCTGTCTCTCTCACACTCTCTCTTTCTCTGCCTTTCTCTCTGGGGGCTCTATCCCTGAGTTGTAGTCAATCCATGAAGTATCACTGCTCAACTGAGGCGCTGTAAGCTAGGAGCCTTCTTCCTGTTCTTACTTGCCCTCAACTCTCTCTTCCTTTGTACTAGCCCCTCCAGCACACTAATCTTTGCCCTAAACAAGCTTCTCCCCAATGACCTTCACTCCCTGTGCCCCCTGTCTCTCTCTCTGTGAATCTCTCTCTTCCTGTTGCATGCAAGACCCAGCCTTTGACCCCTCCCTCCCACCAATGCCTAAGCAGCACCCGATAAACTGACTAAGCTCCAGGTCAGAAACTCCACTCATTCATAACATGGCTTGCAGCTTTAAACGGGCAGGTCCTTATAACAGATGGATTCCATCCACAGTCCACTACAATAAATATGCAATGGTGGAAATAGCGGGGAAGGGGAACTTGCAGGAAAACAGTTCTGGGAGTGACATTAAAAGTCCAACACAGTTCCAGGAGAATATATTGAGGCACTATAGCATAGTGGTTAAGAGCACTGAGCTGCAAACCTGGAGAACTGGCTTTGAATCCCACAGGCAACAGTTGCATACTGTGTGACCATGAGCAAGGGATATAACTTCCCTGTGCTCCCAGGACACACCTAGAAACAAGCCTTAGCTTAGTGTGTATTTTCTGGCCAAAAATGTGGGGAAGGACAACTCCTGTGTAAAATGTACTCCCTAATGGCCTAAAACTGACCAAGAAAAGTGCAGTAATACAATGTATACAGTATATTGATATATTCCAAGACCCCATTAGGGATTGATGCTACATCCTTGGTGATGGAAACCCCCCAGTGAAACTTTTCAATTTCTGGCACTCATGTGGGTCTTCTGTAGAGCCATATAAACTGAAATGCATATGAACCAGACTGGACACCTCCCATCAGCCTTTTCTCCTTCTAGTCACCCGCCTAATGTAGAGGAACTTACAGGAGCTCCTCTTTATTGTGTCCTGTTTTGTCAGCTGTTTAGCAGTGGCAGCATCTGGCACATGGTCAATAGAAATTACACCAATTATTTGTGTCACATCCCCTCTGGTAGAGGGAGATCTTGAAAATGGAGAGAAAAAACAATCCATCAGGGCCTACAATGAGGCACTGGGCCTGTCAGTTAGACAGAGTATTGAGTGGACACTGAGTCTCTTAGGGCAGGCTTGTTATGGATAGCATTATATCATCAAAGGCAGTGCTTTCCCAGATAAGAACTGGGCTAGAATAATACAGGGTAGGATGTTAAGCCACTTTTTACATTTGCCCGCTGCCCTTTGCAGATGTTCCCCATTCCAGTGTAAATAATTTTGATCAGGTTGCGAAAAGCAGCATCTTTGGGGTCTCTATGTTTACTGTCATGTTTCCGTCATCATTACATCTGCTCTTAAGCCTCAGCCTCCATGCTCTGCTATTTTTGGCTCCCATGTGTTTTCAGTAGCAAATGTGACTGACTTGCATTGTCTTATGGCATGTGCACAGGACGTGTGGATGTAGTAATGTCAGACATTGTCGCAGCTAATGTGGTTGGAAATGAAAACAGAAAAATGGGAATTGCAAGAAAAAAGTGATCTAGAATATTGCTACGTTATGGATATGAAAAATATTTTACATATTGATTTATACAATCCAGGCCTTCCGGGGTTGAGGATTCTGCAATGATATAAGGGTGGCCAGGTCAAAGTTGTCTTGTTGCTACCTCAGAAAAAAAGAGTTAAGGGGAGCACCCACTGTAGGCATTGGGGAACCTTCTGTTGTGAACATTAACTTTCTAATGTCCCTTACCACTCCGTATTCCCAGCAGCATATAAGGTGCACAACAATTCTTACAGCTCTCAGCCAGCATTGCAGGCAGGAAGAAAATGCTACACACACAGCCTAAATTACAGAAACATTGGATTAAGCCAGTCAGTCCTTTTAGGTTGAGCCCAGAAATGGGGCACTCAGACTTGAATCTTGGTAATTTTCCATAGTAAAACACATTTATTTATTTATTTATTTAGCTTTTGTTGACCGGGTAAGTGCACTAGACAAATCCTGCCTATTTTCAGGCACGACCCGGGGGAGGGGGATACAGATGAATGCCAACTGACCTTGAACCAGATTAAGCTGTTGGTGGTATTTTTAGTGAATGGTAACATAGTAACAGTGAGCAAACAGATAGCAGCACAATCATTAAACCAGGAAAATTCATGAAATACGGGGTCAGAACTCATACCATGAATGTAACAGATAGGCCCCACCCAGGCACACAACAGTCCTGAAACAAGCTTCCATGATACAAATTTGCTAGTGTATGTTCACGCAGGATCACCCCACTCAGCCGGGACTGAGAGTTATTGCTGTTCTGAGGGACAGTGACCTCATGCAACCCATTCTCCCACTGTCTGTGCTACAGTGGAGCCGATGATCTCTTCATAACGCACAACAGTGTTGTCCTCAGGCATCAACTTTTTCCCGAAGTAATTTAGATTTCCAGTCTGAGGCTCTGGCAGAGTCTCAGTTCACCCCTATCATTTCTCTGCTGCCAGATAAGCATAGCTGCAGCTCCATATCCTTTCCATCCCTCAAGGTCCTACAAAGAGATCGGTGCTCTTGGTGGCCTTGTAGTACCTAGCATACTTGGTCAATGGGGATAGAAGTACCCTGGGGCACCCAGTCCCCAGGAGCCCCTCTGGAGACCAGCACGTGGCAAGAGGGCCACTCCCATCTCCCCAGACACACTCAGTATCAGCAGAAGAGTACCCATCCAACCTGGCAGCTTTTTGCTCTCTGAACTTAGTACTTAGAATGCTGAACTAAAATTAATAGTGTACCACTAGTAGGCCTCATGAGAGGACCTGGGTGGCAGCCATCCAGTCTCCTGTGCTGAAACAGATCCTGCAAAGAGGAGCTTCTGAGTAACATTTCCTACTGTAAGACAAGTACAGTGAGATTTGTGAAAGGAGTTTTGTAATTGGTAGAGGGCAGTTTAAATTAGTGTAACCTGTCCCTGCAGGCAGGTGGGGGTTAATACTCTCACAGAACAAGTTCTTCTCTGGAGAAGATTTGAGTACAGGATGTACTGTTTTCTGTTCTAAGTTCTGTAACAATGTAAACAAGAGTCCTCAGGCAAGAACTTCTATTCAGGACGGACAGGGCAGGCAGGAAGGGGGAGTAGTGGCACTTTATGTAAAGCGGATAACATAAAGGCCACAAAGATTCAATGGGAACAGGGAGGGGGGAAGATGCTGTGAATTAAGCTAGAAAGAAGAATGGGGTCAGCCATCTGCACAGGGGTAATATACATGTAACCACCCCTACCCTTCTATCTGCACAACTACTCACAAGTGGTGCTGCCTAAGGGATATAGGTTGGCGCCTGGGTTCGTGGTTAGAATTGGCTTTGCAAATGGCATAGTGCCTCCACCTATGGGGGATCCTTATAGCAACAAACTGCCAGGGTGCTTCCCCTCAGGAAATGAATACAACCCCCTCCTTCTGTGACACGTAAAGCTACCAACAGTCCCTATTTTCCCTGGACAGTCCCTATTTTAGGCAGCATGTCCCAGTGTCCCCTCAAGTTTTGCAAAATGTCACTTTTGTCCCTTTTTTTGCTTACTTGTCCCAGTGTTGTCCCTTTTTTCTTTTTTGCTGACTGCTAATCCGTGAGTGACAGTTATTTCAGCACCACTGTGGTGCTGCTCGGGCTGGACAGCAGTTTGCAACTTCAATCCCTGCGCCTGTGTTGCACCGCAAGCATGTCAGTGGCAGCACAGTAAAGCATGTTGCTTCCTGTTAGATTAGACTGGGTAGTAGTGCAAACAAGCACATGCGGATGTCTGTCTGCCAGCAGCTTAGAGGGACTCCAGACAGAGAAGAAACCGGCAGCAGGGAACTAAGGTACCCAAACCTGATCATCTGTAAGGAAATGTGTGAAAACAATCTGGTGTGGTGGTGTGAGTCACTGAAGTGAAGTTTGCTCAGCAAATGAGGTGAGTGTGAGCGGGTTGGATGCGACTGTCAGGAGGAACAATACATGCAGCTTGAATGTCTGATCACAATTTAACGCAGGTTTGCCTCTAATGAACTTTCTGTACGTCATGATTTGGAACTTGCTGCAGCAGAATGATGTATTGTTTGAATCTGAATGTTTGCTACTGGTGTTACTGTGGGGCGGCATGGCCAGAGCAAGCAGCAAAATGTAACTGATTGTGCTCAGCGTTGTCGGTGGCAGTGCCCATGAGAGTGATACAGTGGTGTGGTGTGGTGTGGGGGGTGGTAAGGATGGATTGTCCCAGTTTTAGGTGTTGGAAAGTTGGTAGCTTTAGTGACAGGTAGATTAGTAACACAATCCCCTACCAACTTATCACTCTTAACATACAAATATTACGCTGCACAATGGCAAATACTACAGCAATTACAGAGAAATAACCAAAGGGGTTTATTTTGGGGTCTGGAAGGTAAAGTAGGGAACAAGGGAAACGAAGGGAGTAACACATTCAAAATCAGCTTAGAATAAACACTGTAATCACTCAGATAAAAGTAACACAGTAACGAACTACAATCCAGTATTTCCTCTGTCCCAGTCCCTCTCCCCCCACTAGTGCAGCAGTTAACCCCACAGTCCCTGTGGGAGGGTGCACACAACGAGGAGTTGCAGGCCTGTGATGAGTGGACACTGGGTGCAGCACCAGTGCAGTGGGTGAATGCTGCAGTTGCAAAATACAAATCACATCAAGGGATGTAAATGCACAGATGATCCTGGCTGTAACTGTTGCTGTGGGCTTAGCTTAAGGTCGTGGAGTAAGCCCAGGGGATAAACTAACTAGCTAGCTAGCTGGACAGTTAGAAAAGCAATTGTTTGGGTAAAACCCAGTACTCACGACCTTTAGATGACCGGGTGGTGCAGGCATTGGGAGACATCTTTCCTTGCTGGCAGTTGGGTAGAACAGTTAGACTGATGCGAATGCTGACGGTGATCCTCTTCACCCCACAGAGGGACTTGTCTTCACCCACCTCAAAAGGTAGGCCAGCAGTTGTCTTCACCTCACAAAGGGACTTGTCTTTACCCACCTCAGAAGGTAGGCCAGCAGTGATAGTCGATCTTCACCCCACAGAGAGACTTATCTTCACCCATCTCAGAAGGTAGGTCAGCAGTGATAGTCGATCTTCACCCCACAGAGGAACTTGTCTTCACCCACTCTCAGAAGGTAGGCCATCAGTGATAGTCGATCTTCACCCCACAGAGGGACTTGTCTTCACCCACCTCAGAAGGTAGACCAGCAGTTAGGCAGGCAGGCAGGACCTCAGAGCTCTGGTCCCCTGTCAGAAATCACAGTCTTTTGTGTCAGGATCTGAGAGGCAGTGGAGTGTTTTCACCTCACAGAAGCACAAATAAATAATTATCTGGCAGTCTCTGCTATTTGTTGCCAAATTTATAAGCAGTTCACAAAGGCTAAGGTAAATCCCCTTGTTTCTGGGATTTACCAGGCAGTTGGCAACAAATTCCACAGTTCTCAGTTTGTTTTGGCACAAACTTAAAGGTTTTAGGCTGTGACAGCACAAGGAGCTGTCAGAATCAGATGCTTTCTCTTCAGAAGCTCTCACTGTCTCTCTCCAGTTTGTTTTGGCACAAACTTCCCAAGTTTCAGGCTGTGACAACACAAGGAACTGTCAAAATCAGTTGCTTTCTTTTCAGTAGCTCACACAGACTCTCTCAGGGTTAAACTGTCAACCCAGAATGTTAGTTTTGAATACACAACATCTCATTGGCTGAAAGGAGTCTCGAGCTCCACCCCCTGATTGAACTACTGCAGCTACTAATCGGGTCCCTTGCTGTCTTCAGGCAGACAACATCCAACATGGCTGCCCCATACAGCAGTGTCCATCTCTGTCAAATATTATATGAATAAAAGCATGTTGGCAGCAACTGGCTGCATAGTGAGAACCCTCCTGGTCCCATCTGTTGGTCACAATGGCCGGGTGCACATTGGGGGGACAGAAGCCCCATCAGAATCTCCATTCTGTGAGGCCCCAGCAGGAGCTGTACTGAAAAAATGGCACTCCAGCAGCTAAGCATCATGGGACTTGTAGTCCCTGGGCATCATACTGTCCCCAGAACTCCCCGACCCACTGGAGGCTCGGATCAAGTCAGGGAGCCATTTTAAACTTATTTATTTTATTGTTATATTTTCCCCCCAGCCCCCTTTGCTGTCCAATGGGGTTGGGGAGATGAATGTGTAATCGACGCTTCTGCTGCATCCCTGATTGGCACACTGGGGACCCAAACAATCTGATGTCTTTCATTCTTTGCTCCCCACCCCACTGTGCAGCAGTTCGAGAGGGACAGGGAAGCAAAACAATTGTGTGGCTCACCAGCCACATCTCTCAGGCACATGAAGGCACCGCAACTAATCAGAGCACTCCCCGGGCCTGGCAGCAGACCAGGAAAGGGCCTGAGGAGCGAGGAGGCAAGCAGCTTGCCGGCCATGCTGAATAGGTGCTTGGAGGTGCCACAACTAACTAAATCTGTTCCCTGGCTCTGGTAGCAGTCCAGGAGTGGGCCGGGGGAGTGAAGCAGTGAGTGGCTCACTGGCCGCAAGAATTACCAGGCAGTTGGAGGAGGTATCAGGATACAGAGGGGTCCCTAAGGTAAGCTCCTGACTTGCGATGGGGGTTACATAGAAACCACCAGTCCAAGGGGAGGAACTTGACAGGAGATGCTGCTAGCTAGCCAAATGATGGCTTATAGGGGGGAGGTATTGCTGGTTGGCGACTTCAACATGCCAGACATGGACTGGAGCCTCCCTGTGGCAGCAACAATCACAAGCAGGTTTATCCTGGACTCCCTACAGGGAGCTTTCCTTAAGCAACTGGTAGTAGAACCCACACAGGAGATGGCAGTACAGGACCTGGTGCTCACAAATGGGGACAATGTGTCAGGGGTCACAGTTGGAGAGCACCTGGGGAACAGTGATCACCGGTCAGTGGAGTTTGAGATCCTTTTTAATGTCTTTATAAGTGACATTGCGGATGGACTGGAAAAAAAAGTATGCCTCTTTGCAAATGACACGAAGATCTCCAAAAGGGTTGATACACAAGGGGGGGTTGAAAGGATGAGAAGGAACTTGGCAAGGTTGGAGGAATGGTCAAAAGTATGGCAGCTTAAATTCAATGCAAAGAAGTGCAAAGTAATGCGCCTGGAAAACAAAAACCCAGATGAAGAGTACATAGTGGGGGGGGGGGGTACTAACAATAACAAAAATGGAAAGGGACATGGGGTAGTCATATCAGATGACCTGAAGGTAGGCAAGCAATGTGAGAAGGCAGTAAGGAGGGCTGGGGGAATACTGGGATGTATAGGGAGAGGCATCACCTGTAGAAAAAGGGAAGTGGTTATCCCTCTGTACAGACAGTTGATGAGACCCCATCCGGAGTACTGTGTGCAGTTCTGAAGACCTCATCTCCACAAGGACATAGACAGGATGGAGGCAGTCCAGAGGAGGGCAACTAAATGGTGCAGGGTCTGCAACAGAAGCCATAAGAAGAGAGACTAAAGGAGCTTAATATGTATACCCTTGAGGAAAGGAGGGAGAGTGGAGACATGATAGAAACTTTCAAGTACCTCAAGGGAATCAACAAAGTCCAAGAGGGTAGCATCTTTCAGAAAAATAGATGTGCAAGAACAAGGGGGCACAATTTGAAGATGGGAGGGGACAGCTCAAGGGCAACGTGAGGAAGTATTTTTCACGGAGAGGGTGGTGGACACATGGAATGGCCTTCCTGAGGAGGTCATGGGGTCAAAAACAGTGGGAGAATTCAAGCATGCATGGGACAGGCAATTCTGGTGGGGGGTTGGAAGAAGTAGGCTGTTGGTTAACTAGGATCTGAAGCTTATCCAGTCGGCAGGGAAATTGGTAGACTGAGTGGGACAAGCAGCCCTTACCTGCTGTTAAAATCTATGTTTCAGAGGAGAAGGTATCCAGCCACTCAAAAACAAGAATTCTTGACTTTAGGAGGGCAGATTTTGGAAAAATGGTGAAATGTTGGTGTAACCCCCTTGCAAATGGGGGTTCCTAATGTGCCTTATGCCTGGTTGGTGATCGGCATGATGCCGCTTAAATGGGATCCGTTGAGTGCTCTTTTAAGGCCTTCGTGCACTGTCCCTTTAAGGGCTGCCTGGTGCAGTCATAATTAGTTGAAATGGGAGGGGGTTTGAGTGTTGCTATGCTCGAGTCCCGCCCGGGCTGCCGGGTAAGTGCTCCCAGCTGCCCATCGCTAGTGGTGCACAGGGAGTTCTGATAGAGAATGTGAATGTTTGCTTAAAATACTGTAAAATAATAATGATAATGTAGTTGTTCTAACCTGCCTTGCTTTGTAGCACAGATGGTTTCGATTGCCTCCTCCATTTTGGTCCAGAACTATTGAATTGGACCAATCAGTACCTTGGGACCCCACAGAGCTGACTGACCAATAGAGGAGCTGTTTGTATTTGAGAAAGGTATTATGGGCTATGGTGCTTTTTCCGCACCACTGAGAGCTGAAGGAAGTGACTGGCAGGCTCAACCAGCCAATTGGATCGGGTAGCGCTCGAATTGAGAGGAATGCCCCAAGCTGTGAGGGGGCAGAGTCGTAGTGACTGAGGAGAAGAGAGGAGCTGTGTGCTTCATGCGCTGAGAGGTTCAAGGTAAGCGCTGAAGGCCTGGAAGCGGCTGCTGTGTTTTCCTCGGTTCCAGCGGATTAAACCGTCCGGGCGAGCGGTCAGAGGAGGCTGTGTCCTGCACAGCTACCCACCAGGCTCGACCTGTTTGGAGGACTGAGAATCTGCTAATCCGCGCGGTCCGCTGGAGGAGGAAGAAGCTGCCATTGCAGTGCTTTTAGTGACTGTGAAATCTGAAGAGCCTAGAAGCAGCTGCCTGGTGTGGTACCCCTCTGCTATTGCTGTTGGAGTTTGCCATATAAATGTGTGAGGAGGCTCGTGGAGTTCAGGCTCAGCCCTGCTGGTGTTGAAGGACTCTGTCTTGTCTGGAGGTTGTGAGTACTGAATCAGGGTAGCTCCCTGCTAAATGTGCAACAGTGGTTCCAAATGGCATTGCTATACTGCTGACTGCTTAATTAAACTTTTTCTTTCTTCTCTGTGTGAAGGGCCCCTACCAGCTGCCACGTTTTGGACTAGCCGTTAGGGCTTGGGTACCCAGGGACAGTAAATCATAGGGTTAGGCCTGTGCACAGAGTCCTAGGTATATAGGAATAGTGTAAGCCAATCAACCTGATTTTCCCCCTTTCCCTTGTTATCTGCCCTTCTAATAAATCAGATTGCTGTGTTATAACTACACCCTGGCTGGTTTGTACTCTTCTGATGAGCTGTTGCATGGTGACTGTGATATAACTGTACCTTACTTTACAGGGGGTCCCCGGAGTGGGCTGGAATATATTATCCGTGGGATAAGTGTACTGGTGAAAAGAATTGTTGGCACCCAGTGTGAGTCACTAGTGGGACGAAAGGGGGGGTTGCAGTAGCCCAGAGGGCTGTAACCGAGGTAGTCTTAACTGTACTAACCCCGACCTCTGGGTGGAGGCACCCGTCAATGGATCTGGGCCCCTCACCCTGCCTCCGGGGGGGCAGACAGGGGTAGTAGCCCTAAGGGTAGCGCCCCTGGGGGTTACATTTGAAAGAGGCATTGGCTGGATTAGGGGATTAAAACAGGGTGCAGGATAACAAAAGCGACACAACTCTGTGTTAAACAGGTTAGCAAGAGGAAGAGGAGACCATTATGGTTTTTAAAGGAGGTAGCTGAGAAAGTTAAGGTGAAAAACATGGCATTCAAACAATACAAAAAGATACATTTGGAAGAGGACAGGGAGAGATACCAAGAGAAACAAAGGGAGGCAGGGACTGCAGTAAGGAAAGCCAAAGCAAAAACAGAGGGATGCATTGCAAAATCAGTGGTGCTGGGGGACAAGACCTTCTACAGGTACATCAGGGAAAAAAGGAAAGCAAAGGGAGGCAAAGTGAGGCTGAAGGAGAGGACGGGTGCAGAGTAGAGGATGACAACAGCAAAGCAGACATACTAAACAGATACTTCTGCTCAGTATTTATGGAGGAGAGCGCAGGTCTGGGGCCAGAAATGAATAGAAGGGGCAGGAAGGGCACAGAAATGGATACAAGTCCCTTCTCAAGGGAAATTGTCCTAAGGGAACTTGAAGTAATAACAGTTGATAAGGCTGTGGGACCAGATGGGGTACACCCCAGGGTCCTAAGGGAGCTAAAGGAGGTGGCGGCAAAACCACTGACAACCCTGTTCAGCCTGTCACTGGAGATAGGGGAGGTGCCCAATGAGTGGAGGAGAGCTGATGTGGTCCCTCTATACAAGAATGGAATCAGAGAGGAAGCGGGGAACTACAGACCAGTCAGCCTAACCTCAGTAGTGGGGAAAATCATGGAAACACTACTGCATTAAAGAATAGTGGAGTACCTGGTGACCAACGGTCTTCAGGACCCAAGACAGCATGGTTTTACTGAAGCGAGGTTGTGCCAACCAACCTCATTGAGTTCTTCGACTGGGTGACAAGGGAGGTGGGTTGGGGAGGGCAGTGGATGTGGTCTATCTGAACTTCAGCAAGGTCTTTGACACTGTGCTGCACTGAAGGCTGCTAAACAAGCAGGGGAACACAGGACTAGGTAGAATGGTGGTAAAGTGGGTTGGGAATTGACTGGATAACAGGTCACAGAGGGTGGTGATAAATGGCAGTCACTCCTCAGAGGGAAAAGTGACCAGTGGGGTGCCACAAGGATCAGCGATGAATCCGGTCCTCTTCAATATCTTCATCAGTGACATTGCAGATGGGAAAATGTGCCTGTTCACTGATGACACAAAGCTCTGTAACAGGGTGGACACACCGAAGGGGGTGGATAGAATGAGCAGAGATCTGCAGAAGCTTGAGAACTGGTCAAGGGACTGACAGCTGAGATTCAATGTGAAAAGTGTAAGATGATGCACATGGGGCACAAGAACCCAGGAACAACATATTAGCTGGGGGGAGGATATAGAATCCTCCAAGCAGGAAAGGGACCTATGAGTTATCATCTCTGATGACCTCAAGGTAGGAGGTCAGCGTGACAAGGCAACAGGAAAAGCAAACAGGATGCTGGGATGCTCAGGCAGGAGTATCACTAGCAGGAAAAAGGAGGTAATAATTCCACTCTACAGGACATTGGTGAGGCCGCAGCTTGAGTACAGTGTACAGTTCTGGAGGCCTTACCTGTGTAAGGATATAGATAGGATGGAGGCGGTCCAGTGGAGGACACCTAAGATGGTGTGAGGATTACATCACAAACCCTATGAGGATAGGTTAAAGGACTTAAATATGTACTCCCTGGAGGAGATAAGGGAGAGGGGGGTTTGACTGAGACATTTAAGTACCTCACAGGGAAAAAATAAGGTGCAGGAAAATACACTTTTTCAAAGAAAGAGATGCTCCAGAGCAAGGGGGCATAGGATAAAACTGGAGGGAGGGAGGTTCAGAGGGAATGTGAGGAAGAACTTCTTCACAGAGAGGGTGGTGGACAAGTGAAACAGCCAGCCAGAGGAGGTAGTGGTGGCAGACACAATAATAGGATATAAGAATGAATGGGATAGACATAAGGGGGATCCTGGTAGTGGGGGGAAGGGGCAGCCTAGTTCCTGGGAAGCTTGAAGAAGCACAGTACTAGAGTTCATGGGCAGACTGGGTGGGCCAAAGGCCCTTAACTGCTGACAACATCTATGTATCTATGTAAGAAATGGGTTCTATGGCACAACAAGGGTTCTAATGGCCACTGGGAGTATAAATAGAGAGCTGAAGGTTTTGTTAAGAGATTAATGTTAGCTCCAGAGAAAGGAGAGTGAGTCAGGGCCAGTCTCCCTCAAGGAGGCTGGCTTGTGGGTCATGAGGCCCAGCGTTGAATCATGAGGAGAATCCAATGAAGGATCACTGGCACGCCTGAGGCTGGGTATGGGTATGGGTCGTTGGGATCCATGGAGGAGCCAGGAGGGCATCTAATGCATCAGGATTGAACTTGGCAGCTCAAGATGAGAAAGGGGTAGTGGCCACCTCTGCAGAGGTCACCCATACTATCTGCATATTAGCCTAACAGGGTACAGGGTCTATTTGGGAGTATTCATGCCCATAACATGGACTTGGTTACCCCTATAAAGTGTGCCCCTCTGGTGACCCAGAGCATGAGTTGCCAACAGGTAGTTGGGGTCACCCAGCAGTGGTGAGTCAAAGAGCCTGGGGTAAAAAGTTTCCAGTGGTACTCTGTGCTAGGAGAGGAAGGAGGAAATGCTAGGCCAGAGTTGCCATAAAACCAAAATCAGGAGTTAGGGTGGGTGAAATACCCACAAGATAAAATCCCCAGTAGCCAGTGTAGCCATGTGGCAGGTATGGATCCTTATGGCATGGAAAGGTGTCCACAGGATAACTCTGCATTGTGTAAAATTCATTCCACGCAAGAGGGCTATTATGTCAGAAGGGTGAAGATTTCAGCCCCAGTAAAGAGGAAATGTACCAGCTAAGCATGCTGAAGAACAGAGAGGGGAAAGGCCTGAAATGGGAGTCCCTCATAAGGAGTTTGCATGGTGGGTTTTATTGCTGACAAGTTCCATAATTCCACACCACAGCAGTTTACCTGTTTATTAAGCACAGCAAAGTATGGGTGCTGAATTCATGGGTGAGCCTCCCACGGGATGAGTGTGTATAAACCATGATGGTCCGAAGCTACTAGGTTCTGCATATACTAACATACTAACATACTATTTGCCAGCAGATTAGGCCTTACGGTCTATCGAGTCTGCTCGAACCTAAATCCTTAGTTGGGTGCCGAGACCCTCCCATCCCTTGTGCTCCAGAAACTCCTATCATCCATCCTCACCCCCCTGGGACAGGCCATCATCTGATACATCCACTTTCTGTGTCTGTCCCACCCTCTCTTGAAGCCCTCCACTGTGGATCTCTGAACCAGCTCACCAGGCAGTGCATTCCAAGGGTCCACCACCCTCTCAGTGAAAAACCTCCTCCTCCTCTTTTCCCCCCTCACCCTTCCTCCTTCCAACTTCCAACCATTTGCTCTGGTGATACCTCCCTGCTTTAGTCTAAAGATCCCCTCCATGTTTACCCTATTTATTCCCTTGAGGTACTTGAAGACCTCAATCATGTCCCCCCTGTCTCTCCTCTCCTCCAATGAAAACAGGCAGAGCTCCTCAAGTCTGTCCTCATAAGTCAAATCCCCTAGCCCTCGTATCATCTTTGTTGCCCTCCTCTGTACCCTCTCCAGGAGCTGTATGTCCCTCTTCAAGTGTGGTCTCCAGTACTGTACACAGTACTCAAGGTGTGGTCTAACCAGTCCATTGTACAGCGGCAGAATTACTTCCTTGCTCCTAGAGGTGATCCCCCTTACGATGCATCCCAACATCCTGTTTGCCTTTCTAGCTGCTCTTCTGCACTGCTCAGAGTTATTCATACATGTATCCACCATGACCCCTAGGTCTTTTTCCCCTATTGAGGCCTCCAGCGCCCTCCCAGGGTGTACTTGTGTTTAGGGTTTCCCGACCAAGATGCAACACCTTGCACTTGGTGATATTGAAATTTAATTTCCATGTGTGAGCCCAGCTTTCCAGGGTGTCCAGGTCCCCTTGCAGGGCCAACCTCCCCTCTTCTCCCTCAACTACTGCTCCCATCTTGTAGTCATCAGCGAATAGACTCATTTCACACCCTATACCCTCCCTGATGTCCGATATGTATGCATTAAACAGGATCGGACCCAGGAATGAGCCCTGTGGTACCCCACTACCTACCTCTCTAGGGTTCGAGAGCTCCCCACAGACCACTACTCTCTGAGTGTGTCCAGCTAGCCAGTTTTCAATCCATCTGACCATCAAAGGGCCTACTCCTAACCCCATCAGTTTCTCCACCAGACCATTGTGGGGGACAGAGTCAAACGCCTTGCTGAAGTCCAAGAATAATACATCCACAGGCTTACCCCTGTCCAGTTCTGATGTTACCCATTCATAGAACTCCACAAGGTTGGTTTGACATGATCTACCTGGCACAAACCCATGTTGCCGACTATCCAGACCTCCACCTCCTCCAAGTACACCCCAATCGTTCCTTTAGTATACTCTCCATTAATTTTCCCACCACCGAGGTCAAACTGATGGGTCTATAGTTCCCTGGTACTTCCCTCGACCCCCCTTTATGGATTGGTACCACATGTGCCTCTCGCCAATCCCTAGGTACCCTCCCTGTCTCAAGTGACCTGCTGAAAAGCTCCGCCAGGGGTGCAGCCAGTATGTCCGCCAATTCCCATAGCACTCTCGGATGAATGCCTTCCGGCCCAGGAGATTTGTCTTTCTTTAGGGCCTTGAGGGCTAACCACACCCTTCTGGCGGAGATAGCATCATCAGTCCCCTCCACCTTACTGGTCTTTTATCCTTATCCAGATGCTGACACCCTGGGTACCTTTCCTCCCTCTTGCTCCATTTCTGTTGCTCCCTGATCCCACTCCTGCCACTTCTCCCTTCGTGCCTTGCTTTGTAGATATCCCATCCTCCCTAGTAAACACAGAGGCAAAGTACTAGGTTAAATACCTCTGCCTGGTCCCTCGCCTCTTCCACCCACCCTCCTTCTGATCTCAATCTGCTGAGGTGGCCTTAGTTTTCTCCGCTCCCCAATGTACGGAAGAACCCCTTTCCTCCATGTATCCCTGTGCCAGCCGCTGCTCTTTACTGGACTTTGCTCCCTCACCATACGGGTGACTTTTCTAGATGCAAGCTGGTACATTTCTTATCCCTATCCTCTTGTTGTTTTGTATTTTTGTAGGCCGCCTTCTTTCTCTGACTGCTACCTGTACCTCACTGGACCACCAGCATGGTTTATGTGACCTTGCTCCTACGTTTCAACTTAGCTAGATCCTGACTGCCTCATGAAGTCCCCGTTTTATGACCTCCCATCTCTTTTCCACATTTGTCGTTGAGGTAATCCCCTTCAAGTGATCCTTGAGAATATTTCCCATGTCCATAAAGTCTGCCCCCCTGAAGTCTACTGCCAGTGTCCTAGATCTCACCCCCACTCCCCCCATGCTTATTTGAAACCAGACAGTATTGTGGTCACTCCCAGTCAGGGGGTCCTGTACAACCATGTCCCTTACCAGATCCCCATCTGCCAGAACCACATCCAGGACCTGGCCCTCCCTTGTGGGCTCCATCACATGCTGTGTTAAGAACACATCCTGGAAGCCATCCAGCAGCCTCTGCTCCTTGGCCACCTTAGAGGACACGGTTCCCCAGTTTGTACCTGGCATATTAAGGTCCCCCATCAACACTACTCCTTCTCCTTTTGGACCACACTGGACAATGATGTTGTCCAGCAAACCATCCTCTAGAACATCACTCATCCCGGGGGGCCTATATGCTACTCCCAGCTTGACCTTATCTCCTGCTGGGGATCGTAAGGTGACCCATAAGGCCTCCACGTTTACCTCTGCCTCTTCTACCATAGCAATTTCTATGTCATCTCTAATGAACATAGCCACTCCACCCCCTCTGCCCTCCTCTCTATCCTTCCTAAGCATAGTGTACCCCCGTACATTTAGGTCCCAGTCATGGTTTTTGTTGGCCCACGTCTCCATGACTGCCGCCACATCCACCCCGAACAGCATGGCCTGGAACTCTGGCAACTTGTTTCCCAAGCTCCTGGCATTTACTAACACCAACCCCACCCGTTATCCCTGATCCTCTTTAGTCGAACCCCACCCAGATTCCTTATACTTCCATCCTCCCCTGCTCCTCCTGAAACCTCCATCTCAGTCTGTTTCCCTCCCCTTGGGCTTGAAGGCTACTCCCTCATCTGGAGGAGAGGGCTTGATCAGCCCTCCCTTATCCCTTCCCCCTTACAAGTTTAAACCCCACCTTCCTTGTATGTAGTCAGCCATCCCCTGTTTAAGGACTTCCTTCCCTAATGGGGCAAGATGAAACCTGTCCTTGGCATATAGTCCCTTATCCTCCCAAACTCCATTCCAGTTCCCTAACACCCCCAACCCATTCTCTTCACCCCACTTCCTGAGCCAGTCATTAACCTCTGTGAGCTTCATTTTTTTCTCCACTGAGGCCTTTGGTACTGGCAATATCTCCGAAAAGGAAATGTTGCATCCATTATCCCGACAGACTCTGGCAAGTTCTTGGAACCTTGCTTGGATTTCCAAAACGCTATTTCCCTCTAGATCATTAGTTCCCAAATGCACCAGGAAATCCAGTTTCCCTCCACAATCCCTAACCATTTCATACACCATGAACTTTGCTCTGTGCACTGTCAGCCCAGAGATACTCACTACCTTCACCTGGCTATGGCATCCACCCCCCTGTCCCTCCCAATGGATACCCCTAATCATCGAGTCTCCCAGTAACAGAACCTTAACACCGCCATCATCCTTATGGTTACCTCCACTATGCCCTCTCAGACCCCCTTCCCCCCCTTTATTCATGATCTCAATTTCGTGGGAGTCTTCCTGCCTTATTAGAGACCCCCTTGTCACCCTCCCCTTTCTGCCTCCCTTGCTATTTTGCCCACTTAACTCAAACACCCTCTGAATAGGTGTCCCCTTTAACTCTCTCTTATCTGAACCATTTATCCTGGCCCTGATGGTTTCCCCTTCCCCCACACCACCATCCTCCCCCCTTGTAATAGTACCCCTGCCTATAGAGGCTCTCTGTGGGTCCCCTTTAGCTATGGCCCCATCCTTGGTACTGACCTCCCTGCTGAAGGGGGGCTCCTCTCCCACCTCCTTGTCTCCCAGTTTCTCTCCAATCATGCTCTCCTCCCTCATGTCTGGAATATGTTGCATCTCCCCATTTGCTTAACATATGTGTTCCCTTCTCCTCTGGGACTATGTCTATCCTTTCCACAGGTGGTCTGTGATGCCTATGGGTATCTGACTCCCTCCCTGGCCTCTGTATAAGTTTCCTCATTTCACCAACCCTTCCTCCCCTCTAGGTTGCTTAGTAGCTCAAATTTATTGTGACACTCTATGTCAGCCTCCATCAAGTAACCTGAGTTTCCCTGACTGCATCTCTAAACTGACCCTCCTCTTCTTCTCTTTCACTTTCTCCTTAGGAGCTCCTTCCCACAGTCTGCTGATTTAGGCTTCGCACAACAGCCCCTCCTGACTCTTCCCCCTCTAGTCTCTTTGTATTCAGAATGTTCACCCCGTATGCTTTCCCCTTAGCATCAACTTCCCTATCTAAGGGTCCTCTGTCCCTAATATCCCCCCTCCTGCTTGCTGTAACATAACGTCCTGTAATTTCAGAGCGTTGCCCCTGCCTCCCCTCAGCCCCACCCTTCTGCTGCCCATATCCACACCCCTTATCCTTGGACACCCCCAGCCCCCACAGCTTACTCCTTAACCAATATACCTCACTCCTGATACAAGATAGCTGTCTACAGAGTGGGCAGCCTCCCTCTCTCCAGGTCCAATTTAGAATTATTGCCATCCCACAGCCTGAGCAGCCTACAACCCTTCCGAAGATGCCTGCCATGGTGGAATATGGCCACCTGATTATCCCCTCTGTTTATAATAGCACAACTCCTTTTCTCAGTCCCTTTCACCTGGAGTACAGTTTCTCTCTATACTGACTGTGATTGTTACAAACCCAGTTTCAACCCACCAATAAAGTTCCCAAGTCTACAAACAATACAGTCCAGTGTGTGTTCGGTCCCACTAACAGTGTGTGTAAGCAGACATCAGGTACCGTATGATGTCACAGGCCCACCAGCTCCTGTTGCTTCAAATTTCAGTCCCAACCAGAAATACTCAGCCCTTCAATCCCAACCCCCAGTGGCTTTTCAGTATTTAAGAAAGCATACAAAACAGGGTGGGTGAGAGGGCTCTTACCAAACACCAGGCAAACACATTTAAATTTCCCTCTAATTATCCCTGCCAAACAACTATCTCCAAAGTTACAATATCACAGCCCAAGTAACAGTTCTAATTCAAGGTAATAATTTTTAACACATAGAACTAATTTCACTTACAAACTATTCAAATATTTCAGTTAAAACAGAATATAACTGCAGCCCCCTTTCCTACCAGCTTGCTGTTTAAGCTCCCAAGTGAACAATATCTATGGATAGTTTTCTCACTGTACTGTTGTCATGCTGACAACTGCACATGAGGGTGAAGTTTGGAAAACAGCTTTGGAAAGGGATCTAAGTGTTACTTTTCCCTGGATCTTGTGAAAGGATAATGCAGATTTTTTTCCATTCTCTGGTAGAAAGTGGAAAGTCACTGAAAACAAAACACTGTTCAAGGGTTAGGGATACTGTTAACAAGTTGCACTTACCTCGTGTCCCCCTTTGAACCCCTGAATTGGTCACTGCACTGCACCACTGTAGCAACATAGGGTGATATCTTATATTATCAAGGGCATAGCAAGCTCAGCCCTGGCTAATTCACTGAGATTAAATCACTTTTCTTATACATTTTCTTAAATTTTGTAAGTATGCTACTGCTGTGTGGTCAGCATCAGAGTCAAACAATCTGCAACTCATTTAAAGTTATTCCATTTTATGAAATGGCTGGTAGAAAAGCAACATTCTGATTGGCTGCTACGAGTGTGCTAATATGTCTAACACCATAGGAAAAAGATCAGGTTTGCCAAGTGGGCATTGATATGGGTGATGCTGCCCATTCAGAACCTTGAGAAACGAAAACGTAGCCATCTTGTTTTCTGCCAACAGTGGTGACAGCCTAACAAAAGAAGTAATACCTCTGACCTCCTGTTCACTTGCCCTCAATATTTCGACATTTCCAACTCCAACTTTAACACAGAAAAGTACCTGTGTTACAGTGCATAATGAAACAAAAAAAAAGATTGCGAGTTCCCCAATCTGTTCTGAATGTGCCAACCTTTCACCTCTCTTGCTTTCAGTTCTCCTCAAAGACCAACCTGCTAGCCGCTACCTATTTCCATCTGTTCCTCCCATTCAACAGATTTTCATCCCTACATACTGTGCGCACAGTCACAGATGACAATGTTTGTTTGATCGCAACACATTTAAATGGAAAAAAAAATCAAGATTTCTTCCGGTTCTGCCCACCCACCCACTCACTCGCAGTGCTTTTCACGAAGCGTCGCGCCTCCGCTCAATACATTTTTGTGCTAAACTGTCCTCCGCCAGCGTTTGCTGCCCATAACAATGTAGAAATTAATAGACACATCAGGGGAGAAAACAAGCATCGCTCACTACCACCTTCACAAATGAAACGGAATTGGGGTATCACTATAATAAGCACACAAGTAAAAAAAAAAATGCAACTACAGCAGCCTTCCCAGCTCAAAAAGTCCTCAACTCCCCACAAAAACACAGCAAACTAAAGGCAGAGGAACTATTTTATTTAAATTAAAGAAAAAGATTTGTATTTATAATTACTTAATGCTGTTTTTACCTTTCACATGCATCTATAATGTAGATGCCCATTTCATAAGTGCAATAAGACATGACAGGGTCTGTGTGTTAGACACTTTAACACAAGGCTAGGAAGCTGGACGCTCTCGGCTGGTGGCCTCGTGCCTTACTACGCCTCCTAGCCGTGTGTTAAAGTGTCTAACACACACCCTGTCGTGTCTTATTGCTTACTTCTTACTCACCTTCTGTCTTCATGATATCATTTTAAGAGGGGATTCTTGGTCTCATCATTCCAACTATGATAAGCCTGACCAAAAATGAAAAGATGACCCCCCTCACAGGACAGGTCTCTACTCTTTCAATTTTAATATGCCAATATAAACTGAAGTTCCACTGCTTTCTCTAATTGTAGGACGGAACATCAAAAAAGGAGTAGCCTACAGACAAGGAAGTGAAAGGCTATACACAGTCAATGCAACAAAAGAAAAGTCTCACAGCTCACCCAATAAAGCGCTGTACACGTAAAAAAGAGGTACAAACCACCTAGCGTGTAAAGTGTGATTATAATTTTTTAATCTTGATACTCACACGATGCAAAATATGGCTGAAGTGTTGGACTAAGGTGCTAGCCTCGCAGTCTGTTGCCAAACTCCTGATGGTGTTTCTTCCCTACAAATGGAACTATATTAAGCTTACTAAATAGAACAAGCATTTGTCAATGCCGAATGTTCGCTTGCTGGCATTGGCAGTGGTAGTGTAGAAGTTACAGAGCTGCGTAATAGGAATGGCAGTGAAGTATTGAACTGAAGCCAACCCCACCACCACCCTGCAGAGAGTGACAGGCATTGGGGTGTGCCTTTGGGTCATCAGGCATATACTTGACCCGCCATTTCACCGCCCCACCCTGCAGACACTGACAAGTGTCACGGTGTTCCTTGGGTCTTTGGCACTTATCGCACCCCATTCCATTAGAAAATATGGTGAGATGGGTGTGATATAGGAGAATGGGGTGAACTTTGGGGCCAAAGAGTCCAAGGCATACCTCGATGCCTCTCACTGGCTGCAGGGTGTGGAATGGTATAAGCATTACAGGCAAGAATCCCAAGTCACACCCCTGATGCCTGTCATTCTCTACAGGGTTGGGCGTTATGGTTGGAAACCCTAATACCTCAGGCATTCGTTGATATTTTCACTCCAAATTTTCAACATGTTTTTTGTGACCCCACCTCATGAACAGGGGAATATCAGTTTGTTAGCAGGCTGCTTATGCACAGCGACTCTGCATTTAACTCACAGGTGCAAAACATTCGAACAGGATGTAAAAATGACAGCTGTACTGTTCATGGGCGGTGTAAAATGGCATTGTTGCAAATCTGCAGTAAAAATATTTAAAAAATGGTGAAGTGGCAGTGTACATAGAATCTGTGCAACGCACACCCATAATATAATTAGGTTGGAGATTTTTCACAGCAGATTGTCAACTCAGGCATTTTGGTGCCTCCGATCATGAACAGTTTCACTGTGATTTTCTTTATCTGTCCCGAACAATGACTTCCCACAGCGACCACGCATCTCTGCGCTGAAAGTGTGAAAACACACTTCAGCCATGTTGTGAAAAATGACAGCTGTACTGTTCATAAGGAAGTGTGGAAAATGCCACTGGTGAAAATCTGGACTGAAAATATTACAAAGTCATGAACTTACAAGGGTGCGTGGAAACTGCGCAATGCTCACTCGTAACACAGTCATTTTATGGACTTTGTCACCAAATTGTCAACATAGCCATTTTAAGACCTCTGCTCATGAACAGTGTAACTGTGATTTTTAATCTGTCCTAAACATTGCTTTAGCACACCAACAGCACCATTGTGCTACATGTGCAAAAACACATTTTGGGTGACATATGAAAATGGCAGCTGTACTGTTCATGAAGAAGTGTAATAAAATGGCAATGTTGAAAATCTGGAGTGAAAATATCAATCAAGAGTTTCACGTAGCTATGAGAATTCATAAATACACGCCACAGAAACAGTCATTTTTAGGAATTTTTTCACCAAATTTTCAACATAGCCATTTTAAGACCTCTGCTCATGAACAGTGTCACTGTGATTTTCTTAATTGTCCGTACATTGATTTGCACACTGACTGCGCCATTGTGCGCTACATGAAGCGGAAACCGTTTTGGGTGAGATGTGAAAATGACAGCTATACTACTCATAAGAAGGTGTGGTAAAATGGTAATGTTGAAAATCTGGAATGAAATATTGAAAATTTATGGTTTTACGTTATATGTAGGAACTGTACAACGACGTCAGAAAACAGTCATTTTTTTGAATTTTTTCACCAAATTTTCAACATAGCCATTTTAAGACAACTGCTCATGAACAGTGTCACTGTGATTTTCTTAATGAGTCCTGTACATTGATTTCACACACCGACTGTGCCATTGTGCGCTACATGGGTGGAAACACATTTTGGATGAGATGTGAAAAATGACAGCTGTACTGCTCATAAGAAGGTGTGGTAAAATGGCAATGTTGAAAATCTGGAGTGAAAATATTGAAATTTCGCAAACTTACGAGCATGCGTAGGAACTGCTCAACGCACGGTCATAAAACAGTCATTTTTAGGAATTTTTTCAACAAATTTTCAACATAGCCATTTTAAGACCTCTGCTCATGAACAATGTCACTGTGATTTTCTTAATGTATCCCGTACATTGATTTCACACACCGACTGCGCCATTGTGCGCTACATGGGCGGAAACACATTTTGGGTGAGATGTGAAAAATGACAGCTGTACTGTTCATAAGAAGGTGTGGTAAAATGGCAATGTTGAAAATCTGCAGTGAAAATATTGAAAATTAGAACTTACGAGCATAATGTGGGAACTACTTAGCCTTACGCTACGTGAAACAGTCATTTTAGAATTTTCACCAAATTTCAAAATAGTCTTTTGAGAGCCCACCTTATGAACACTGGCAGTGCTGTTTCTTTAATCATGCCAGAAAGGTGATTTCACGCAGTGGCTGCAAAATCACCCTTCGGGCCCGAGTAACGCCATGACAGTGCAAGAATTCATGAGGAGGGGTCCCAAAAGCCCCATGTTGAAAATTTGGCGCAAAAATTCCAAAAAATGCCTGAGATATGCAACAAAGTTGAAAAAAAAAAACATCTAGCCCATTATACAGCTTACCGGCATTTCCTCAGTTTGCGGTCGGCTTTGAAGAGTGCAGACATGTTCCCGGTCCAGCAAAGATTGTCATGCCGAGCTCCGGAGGTAAGTATGGGTGAGGGGGTGTAGGGAGGCAGGGTGCGCAGTGGGTGGGTGCAGGTTGTGGGGGTGGGAGAGCGCCGTGGGACCATTTTTATTTTGCAGGTAAAAAAATAGATGATCGGGACATTTGCCATGCTGGGGTGGGCTCCCAGAGTGGCACAAGGATGGCTGGGGGGTCGTGGAGCCGGCGGGGATTGGGCATCCGCATCAGCCATAGGATCAGTTGCCACGCTGGGATGGGCCCCAGCATGGCAAATCGCAGCACTGGGGGAGGGGAGATAGTAGCTAACGGGGATTGGCACCCCTACGGCCATACCATTGAGCTGCCACGCTGGGGTGAGCACCCAGCGTGGCATTTGAAAGCTTTGGGAGGAGCGCAGCACAGCCGACGGGGGATTGGGCACCCTCTGTCGGCTATAGAGTGTGTGCAGCACAAGGACGGCTGGGGGATCGTGGAGCCGACGGGATTGGGCACCCGTCGGCCATAGGATCAGTTGCCACGCTGGGGTGGGCTCCCAGCGTGGCACCCAGCACTGGGGGAGAAGATGGAAGCCGACGGGGGATTGGGCACCCCGTCGGCCATACCATTATGTTGCCACGCTGGGGGTGGGCACCCACGTGGCATTTGGAAGGCTTTGAGGGAGAGCGCAGCACAGCCGACGGGGATTGGGCACCTCTGTCGGCTGTGAGGTGTGTGCGTGGGGGCAGCACGCAGTATGCGTGCGTGTGTGTGTCTAGGGGGAGCTGCGCGTGAGCAGGCAATATCTTATCACTGCTCACTGAGCGTGGCTCTCTTTCAACTGTATGCCACTGCATTTTGGAGCTTGTCATAGACAGCTCCAGCATGCATTGGCTTACAAGGGCCGCGCCTGCCAACACACTGACTGAATTGGAAGAGGGGGTGACACACCTCTGAAATCTCGGATGATGGCACTATGTTTCTTGTACATGCGTGCAAGCAAACATAAAAAGGCCACACAACTCCTGTTTATTGAATCATTAAGGTCATAGGAAGCTCAGCTCTGGCTAATTCACTGTGATTTAATCACTTTCTTCATATATTATTCCTAAATTTTCTAGGAGGGCTACTGGTGTGTAGCCAACATCAGAATCTGACAGTAATTGTACCACTGCACCCCCCCAAAATGTTGCTTGAAACATCCTGCAAATCATTTAAAGTTATTCCATTTTCTTGCTCACTTTCTGTCATCATGCCATCATTTTAAACAAACTCTGGCCAGAGCCCACTATGACTGCTAATGCATTACTTGATAAGGATGTTTCATGGGCTTAAACATAAAGATGAATTGCCGAAGTCAGCTCCGTGTGTAAATTTCATGTTTGGTAAAGTTAGATCATTTATCTGGTTGATCCTGTGTTTCCAATGTGTTTAAAATGCGAGTGGCTAGTGCGTGTTGTACTATCCATGGAGAGGAAGCTCTGCACAAAGGCCTTCAAGTAATGGTAGAAGGAATGGTGCAGGAAGGAGAGGTATGTCTGCACTGGGGACTGTGGACCAACCTGGAATGATAAGAACCTATACTGAGGTGATGACCTGCTTTCATCCAAGAGGCAACCACAGTTCTCAGTGGATGATTCAAATGTTACTTCAATGGACATTTAAAGTAGCTGGGGGGTGACGGAAGAAATAGGAGAGGCAGAAAGTTGGCCACCACAAGCAGAGATAGACAGTAGGGAGATCCCAAGGGGAGAGAGTCCCACCAGGATGCAAGTTTTTCAAGGAAGCAGGAGGTTAGCAAAGGAAGAAGGGGGGGAGCAGTCAAAGGAGAAATGTGTAGAAGGCAGAACAATTGGAAAAAGGAGAAAGCGGCAAGAAGAGAGGTGAGGGCTGCCAAAATGGTGCAGGTCTGCATCAGAAGCCCTATGATGAGAGACTGAAAGAGTTCAATATGTACACCCTGGAGGAGAAGAGGGAGAGTGGGGATATTATGGAGACCTTTAAATACCTCTTGGGGGTTAATAAGATACAGGAGGGTGATGGAGGACCTGAGGCAGCCATGGCACAGTCAGACCTGGACATTGTGGCCATCACGGAGACCTGGTATAATGATAACCATGACTGGGAGAGGGCTATACCAGGCTACAATCTATTTAGGAGAGACAGGGCAGGCAGGAAGGGGGGAGGAGTGGTGCTTTATGTGAAAGATAACATAAAGGCCACAGAGATTCAAGGGGAACAAGGGTGGGGGGAGATACTGTGTATTCAATTAGAAAGAATAACAGGGTCAGCCATCCGCACAGGGGTCATTTACAAACCACCAACCCTGGGGAGAAGATGGACAGAGAGATGATGCTGGCTATCCAAAGGATGGCGCACAAGGGGGAGGTAGTGCTGGTTGTTGAATTCAATATTCCAGAAGTAGACTGGAGCCTCTCAGCAGCAGCATCAACCAAGAGCAAATTTATCATGGATTCCCTACAGGGAGCCTTCCTTAAGCAACTGGTCATGGAACCCTTACAGCACACAGCAGTACTGGACCTGGTGCTCACAGAGGGGGACAATGTGATAGGAATCACAGTAGGGGAGCACCTGGGGAACAGCAACCACTGGTCAGTGTGGTTTGACATAACTGAAGGGGCAGAACCCAGCCACAAAAAAACATGAGTCCTTGACTTTAGGATGGCAGGTTTTGGAAAAATGGGGAAATGCTTGGAAGAGGCACTAGCTAGAATAGGGAGGAAATTAGGGTGGAGGAACAGTGGGCAGTATTCAAATCAGGGATAACAAGGGCAACACAATGATGTTTAAAACAGGTTAGCAAGGGGAAAAGGAAGAGGAGATCATTATGGTATTCCAAGGAGGTAGCTGAGAAAGTGAAAGTCAAAAAAACCTAATTCAAACAGTACAAAAAGACACAGGCAGAGGGCAGTGAGAGGTACCAGGAGAAACAAAAGCAGACAGGGAGGGCAGTAAGGGAAGCCAAAGCAGAAACAGAGGAATGCATTGCAAAATCAGTGAGTAGAGGGGACAAAACCTTTCACAGGTAAGTCAGTGCAAAAAGGAAGGTAAAAGGAGGGATAGTGAGGCTGAAAGGGGAGGATGGGAATAGAGTGGAGGATGACAACCGCAAGGCAGACATACTGAACAGATACGTCTGCTCAGTCCTTACAGAGGAGGGGGCAGGTAATTGGTCAGAAGGGAGCAGAAAGGGTAGAAAAGGCACAGAAATAGATACAAGTCCTTTTCCACGAGAAAGGGTCCAAAAGGAACTGGAAGGAATAAGAGTCAATAAAGCTATGGGGCCAGATGGGGTACACTCCAGGGTGCTGAGGGAGCTAAGAAATGTGGTGGCTGAACCTCTGGCAACCTTGTACAGCTGGTCACTGGAAACAGGAGAGGTACCCAAAGACTGGTGGACAGCTGATGTAATCCCCCTATACAAAAGCAGGAACAGAGACAAAGCGGGAAACTACAGACCAGTCAGCTTGACCTCGTAGTAGGAAAGATCATGGAAACAATACTGAAGGAAAGAATAGTGGACACCTGGTTACCAACAGTCTACAGGACCCAAGGCATCATGGTTTTACTGGAGGGAGGTCATGCCAGATTAATCTCATTTAATTCATCAACTGGGTGACAAGGTAGGTGGATCTGGGGGACAGTGGATGCCACCTACCTGGACTTCAGCAAGGCCTTTGACACTGTGCTGCATAGAAGGCTATTAAACTAGCTGGGGAACATGGGAGTGGGTAGGACGGTGGTGCAGTGGGTGGGGAACTGGCTGGATAGCAGGACACAGAGGGTGGTGGTAAATGGCTGTAACTCCACAGAGGGAAAGGTGACAAGTGAGATGCCACAGGGTTCAGTGCTGGATCCAGTCCTCTTCAACATCTTTGTCAGTGGCATTATAGATGACCTACAGGGAAGAAGTTGCCTGTTTGCTGATGAGATGACACATAATTCTGCAACAGGTTGGACATGCTGGAGGGTGTGGATAGAATGAGGAGAGATCTGCAGAAACTTGAGGACTGGTCATGGTAGTGGCAGTTGAGATTTAATGCCAAGATATGCAAAATAATGCACATGGGGCACAAGAACCAGGGAACAGCATATCAGCTTGGGGGAAGGGGAGGATATAGAATGCTCTAAGCAGGCAAAGGAACCTAGGGGTTATCATCTCTGCTGACCTCAAGATGGGAAGTCAGTGCGACAACGTGGCAGGAAAAGCAAACAGGATGCTGGGATGTATAAGCAGGGGTATCACCAGCAGGAAAAGGGAGGTCATAATTTCACTGTACAAGACATTAGTGAGGCCACACCTCGAGTATAGTGTCCAGTTCTGGAGACCTTACCTATGAAAGACATAGACAGGGTGGAAGCAGTTCAGAGGAGGGCAACCAAGATGGTGCAATATTTACATCACAAAACCTACAAGGACAGGCTCAAAGACATAAATATGTACTCTCTGGAAGAGAAGAGGGAGAGGAGGGATATGATTGAGACATATAAGTACCTCACAGGGAGGAACAAAGTGCAGGAAAACACACTTCTTCATGGAAAAAGATGCTCCAGGACTAGGGGAGATGGGCTGAAACTAGAGGGTGCGAGGTTCAGAGGGAACATGAGGAAGTACTTCTTCACAGAGAGGGTGGTGGACAAATGGAACGTCCTGCGAGAGGAGGCAGTGGTGGCAGAAATGATTACAGGATTTAAGAATGCATGGGATAGGCATAAGGTATTCTAGTAGTCAGGAGAAGGGGACAACCTAGTTCTAGAGAAGCTTGAAGAAGCACAGTTATGTGTGTAAATGGGCAGACTAGGTGGACCGTTGGCCCTTATCTGCCATCAACATCTATGAATCTATGTGTGTTTTAGAGAAAAAGGTGCTGTAGAAAAAGGAGTCATGATATGAAGCTGGAAGAAGGTAGATTCAGGAGAGATGTGAGGAAGTACTTCTTCAAAGAAAGGGTGGTGGATTCCTGGAGCAGCCTTCCATGGGAGGTAGTGGGAGTGAAACCAGCGATTGGTTTCAGAAATGCCTGAGACAGGTACAAAGGAATCCTAGGAGGAAGGAAGGGGGTAGAAGAGACAGTGCTGTAGATCATGTTGGGTCTGCAGCTAAAGTGACTGCAATTAAAAATGACAGACTAGATGGCCCAGTGGTCATTATTTGCCATCAGTTTCAATGTTTATTTAACTCCCCCAGGAGATTACTAGTCTATTTGCCACTACCCGGGTTTCTGTGGCTTAATTCGTCTCAGAAGGGAAAAGTGTTAATTCATCTCTGTACTCGGGTGGAGTCTCCTGTAGGTCAGGAAGTCACCACAGGTGTGTGGGGGGATAAAGCCCAGTAGTTTAGGTGGGAGGGGGAGTTCTGGTTGGAGGAGTGAGTGGCGAGGGAGTGAGAGTGAGTCTGGGTCAGGCAGAGGCGATTGCCTGCTCCGGCTCCCGGCCAGTGGCACTTGAGGGGACACAGAGGAAGAAGTGGGAGCCAGTAGTCACAAACCACAAAGTATCTTGGAGGGCAGCTAAAGACAAGAAGGGAGCCAGCAGACACAAGTCACAGAGTGCCCTGGCAGCTTGCACTGATTCGTGTATAGATCCAGTGGGCAAGAATGAGGCAAGAAGTATAGTGTCCATAGAGCAAGTTGCCTTGGAGCTCCACGGGACATGTCCCCCTTCTCAATTCAGGGATTATCGCTGCCAGTTCTGGGAAAAGATGCAGGGGTCATGACGAGGGAACCCACAAATCCCCAAGTTGTGAGGACTGTATGTTCCGAGAGGGACCTACTGAGCCAGTGCAGAGAGTGAGAGAGAGAGAGAGAGAGAGAGAGAGATGGGGATCATTAAGAGTTTGGGTGCCTGTGAAGAATAATGGGCTGTAGGGCACTGTGAACTGTTTTGTGACTTGTGCTGTCTTAAAACTTTTGTGACCATAGCGATCCTGAGTTAATGTTGCCCTGAAGACTGTGCATCCTCCTTGGTACAGGTAAAAGCTGCTATTATGGGCATACCGACCGTGTGAAAGCTGAATGTGTTCTCCACAAATTAACTGATGCTGCCCAGAGCTATGTGTGAATATGTTTAATAAATTTGGGATCCCTGTTGTTTCTTCAAGTTCTGTGTGGACGTTCCATTATCTAAAGGAATGGTTTAATATGCATTAACATGTTTTGCATGCGTAAACTTAAGTCCAAGAGAGTACCCCTCCCTTTTTTTAGTTAAAATCAATCTAGTAAACCAAGGAAGCATATTGAGAAACTGTGTGCTGAGCACTTAATGAAATTGCAGACATGCTGCACTACCAGAAAATGAGCCCAAACATGATTTTTACCAAATATTTTCAATGTTGGCACTATGTAAACATGTTTCTGTCTGCAGCTATGTGTTAGTTTGTCAATATTATTTATGAATATTTAAACTCACAATGTTTAAACATGTGCAGTCTGTAACTAGTGTTCATTAGTCAGTATTGTTTGTGAACATTTAAACTGTAACCTGAAACAGGACCACCTTGTAAATGGGGCTCTGTTGCCCTGACGATGTCAATGTACTCAATATGCCTATATGTAACTAAAATCTTGTACTACTACATAGCAGTTCTGCATATGTGAAACAAAATCCCAGGTAATCACCACCCATTAATTAGAAACAAACCTCTGAATCCACATTTAGATAGAATAACTAAAACCATTTTATATTTAAGCATATTAGAACCATGTAAAACAAATAACTGCCTATGTGTTGTACCTGAAACCAGGGGGAAAAAACTATGAAAAAGAGGAGCACTTTAAATATTGTAGTGGGACATGAAACTGATGTCTATGTTCATGCCATGCAGTTTCACCTCCCCTGCTCGCCTCTGTTGTGTATTTTCTAAATGGCCTTTGAGAACCAGGACCGATAAGTCAGAGATGGAGCGATTGGACTGTGAGAAATGCTGTCCAACAGACTTGTCAGTCTTCTTCATTTTAATAGCATATCTATGTGAGTTCATACGGGTTCGAGGAGGTTGTCCAGTCTCCCCTACATAACCTGTCTGTGGACATTTCTTGCATAGAATGTAATAAACAGTATTCAGAGATGCGTGTGCTTAATTCCCCTGTACATTGATTTGTCTGCTTTTGGGGGTGTTGACAAACTGTGAAGTGTAAATGTGCCACATGTCTCACATCCAGAATGATTGCAAGATCTCGTGCCACCTAGCGTTCTGTGGTTCTTGTCAAGTATAAGTTTGCTCCTGACAAATCAGGTAAGATAGATTAGCTGGTTGTTTGAAAGACAGTAGAGGTGGTTCTTGGAAGATACATTTCAAGGTGTCATCCTCACTAAATATTGGTTGGAGATTCTTAATAATTATACGTAGTGGCTCCAGATCTGGGTTGTATATGACAACCAAGGGTATTATAGTGGTGGTAGTCTATTCTTTGTATTGAAGTAGTTGTTCTCTTGGTATCTGCGTAGCACGTTCCACCGCTCTGTGAAATTCCCTAGAGGAATGTCCTTGCCCAATACATGTTGTTTTTTTTTTCAGTGTGGCCAGGTGTTCAGCCCTTTCCTCCTCATTTGAACAGACATTGTGGTATCAAAGTGGTTGACTATACATTACAGAATTTTTAATATGCCTAGGATAATTGCTGTTTCTATGCAAGTATCTTTGTCTCTGTTAGTTTCTTGTAAATACAGGTCTGCAAGGTTCCATTTTTGATAGTAACTGTGGTGTCCAGGAAATTAATACTGGTGTCAGAGTACTCTAGGGAAAGTTTAATTAATGGGTGGGGATTGTTAAGTTCTTGATGGAATTCTTTGAGTGTGCAGGTACCCTCTGACCAAATTATAAATAGATCAATATATCGGAAATAATCAAGTGGTTTGTGTGTACATTGTTTTGGGAAAGCCTCTTCCAAATTTGCCATGAAAAGGTTGTCATATTGTTGAGCCATCCTGGTGCCCATTGCTGTTCCCATACTTTGAACATAATGTCTGCCATTGAAATTAAAGTTGTTGTGGGTCAGAATCAATTCAATAAGTCTCACAATGAATTTTAGGTGGACATTGTGGTGCTGTCCTTGCTCCTCCAGGTATTTAAGACAGCCAAAATGTCATCAGTATGTGGAATATTAGTTTACAGGGAGGTTAAACCCATTGTGGCTAATATAGTAGTAGGTAGTAGGTCCCAAAAAACAGAACGTTTATGCAGGAAGTGTGTAGTGTACTGAATAAAACTGTCCCTTTCGATGACAAGTGGTTTTAAAATGGTTTCTATAAAGCCTGAAATTCCCTCAGTCAGGGTGCCAATTCCAGATATAGGTCTCCCTGGATTCCCAGGTTTATACATCTTGGGCAGCATGTAGAATGCATATTAGAAACATAGAAATCGTCAGCAGAAAAGGACCGCTTGGCCAACCCAGTCTGCTCAGATTTTCCTTGTCAATTCTGACTCAGCAGACCCTACCTTGTTTCTGTCAACCTTCCCTCCTCCTGCCTATTTGCAATGTTCCCTTGTGCCTATTCCATGCATTATTTCATTAGTTCTATTTATCTGTTCCCTATGTTTACTTAGTAATTACATAATTGTTTTGCCTGTGCTCTTACATTTTCATTGTTGATTCTGCCATAGTGTCCCTCACCTTTGCTAAATCCATTTTTTATTTGTTACCTTTTTTGTTTTCATCATTCTTCCTTGGCAGCACTGCTTCTTCAAGCCAGGGAAAATAATAAGATGGTGGAGGTTTGGTGGTGGCCTGACTGAATGAATCGTAGGTCTGGATCTGACTCCTTCCAGGTCTTGCACTAGGGCGATGTTTTTAAACAGGGTCAGTCCCCCCCAGACAGTGTTGGTACACATCAATTTTGCCATGTTCTGCACCCGTTGCAAGGTATAACTAGTACTGTCTGGGCCAAGGTGATTCTGCTAGTAAATTGTATTCGGGGTGCCCCAGTATACCCAATCCTGATGGTTTTCTTCAATTATGTCCCAAAGCCTCCCGGGAGATACGGGGTACACATATTGGTGGTTGTCAGTATACTGTATATCTTCTTGCGGATGATCCATTCCACTTGGCTCCATTCGGTTAGCTGATGCACAATGAGCCAAGAGGCCTGCCCATCCAGCAGCCACAAACCTTCCTGGTTCTTCTGGACATTGGTGTCATCATATAAAGCATTCTCATACTACTTCCTGCAGCACCAGCACTTCACTGCCAGGCTAGGACTGTCCTTCCAGGGCATCACAAATAAGGTTTCCTGCTCCAGGGAGATGTCACCATCCAGGTTCCGATCACTAATGTGGTTGCACCCCTCATACATTACCATATCAGTGTCCACTTTACCAGGCCTCTTCAGAGTACTCAGGGAAGAAGATGGCACTTCCTGTGGCTCCACCCAGTACTCAGACGGAGCAAGTTCTGGCACAACAGGTTCAGAAAGTCCAGGCTGGGCAGGCCTTTCAAAGTCCTGGGGGTTCAGTAGCTTGGGTCTGGCACTAGGACCCCAACCATAACCTGAGCCAGGAGGTGAGAGCTCCTTGAGCAGTTTTGATGGTTTTGCTACTGCCATCTCTTCTGGCCCCTTATCACTTCTTTCAGGCTGGACGACTGCCAAATAAGTAGCTGGGGCAGATCACTCTACTCCACTTAAGCAATAATGCATGACAGGGTGTGGGTTGTGCTGGGATAACTTCACGCCTTGGGTGGTTGGGCATGAGGCCGCAAGCCGAGTGCGTCCAACAACCCAGAAGTGAGGTTATCCCAGCACAGCCCACACCCTGGAGAGCATTATTACTATTATACAATGGCTCATTTGTAAAGAAAATAGAAACAAGGAGAAAAAAATCATTTTATGTTATTTTTTTATTTAACTTTTGTGTGTGGATGTGTACATATACAAAAAATAATCCACAGATTTTTCTGTTTGCCATTACTGAGAGTGACTGCTCAGCTGCAATCTTGGGCTAACGCATAGCTGCAATGTTTGGGTATCCACCCCCGTCCCCGGTCAGCTGTTCACTTCCTGATTCTTTTATGTTTTCTCCAGCAGTTTTAGTTTAGAGAGCAGAGCCCTCTCTATTCCTGCCACTGAGCCATTTATTGAATGAAGTCAGCACAGCTCTGAGTCGGTAGCTGTTGTGAGATTCTGCTGTTGAGTATCGTCGGGGCAAAGAAGTGAACTCGGGAGCTGCGCTGTATTGGATGAAAAGGGCCTGTGTGTAGTGCTGTGCTTTGAAAAAAATATAATTGAACTGCAGGAAAAGGCGAGAGGCATAAGTGGAGTTGTAGGTTTGTGGTTAGCGAGTGTTCAGGATGGCGTTAGGTGTGCACATGCTATGGTAGAGCAGGGGACAGAAAAGCCATTTAAAGTTATGGCCCCAGTTACAGCTTTGTTGTACTTTTGTAGACTCTTAGTTTCCTTTGAATGAGTCAGGGGTTTAGTTTACATTTTGAAACTCAGTGAATCTGGCTCCATTTCGTGCTAAATCTGCCTCTGTTAGGAGGTTACTTGAAATAGAGCAGGGCTTGAAATGTGAGGGGTTGCACACTACTAAACTGTATCTGTGAAGGTGCTTGTAGGCGTAATTTGAAAAAAAAAGAAAAAAACACACAAACCAGATTTCCAGTTTGCACTTAAGGTTTTGGTTTCAATTGGCGCTTTTGAGGGTGTTCTGTTCATTTGCCGGGGAGGCGGCTGTATCATATGACGGGAGACTGGAATATAACCGTGTGAAGTGTGTGGACTAATATCTATCCTGTGTCAACAAGTGAGAGGGTCATGTGTGTGTCTGGAGTTGATACAGTGAGATTGTGCTGGGATAACCCCATTGTGTCAGGGACACACTGACCAATCAGAGTCCAGGAAATTTTCTTGCCATTGTATAATTGTAGTTTGTAGTTCCTCCTGCTTCACTTTAGAAGCAAAGTCAGTGGCTTCACCCTCTGGCAGGACCTCTGATGGCTAATTGACTTCAGGAGCAGAATCCACTGTAGAAGCTGCAGTTAACTTGTCCCACTCATCCGGAGCCGAGTCTTTGGAGGTAATGGATCCCTCTAGCCCAAACAGCATGGAAGAATAGCCAGGGATGTACTGTAGACATCAGGGTGCTTCTGATGACACGGTTCACACACAGGCTCACAGTAAATACACTTCTTCCCTGTGGAGCGCTCAACTATACTCCAAAGCCATCTCAGTATGGCCACTGGAACTGAAACTTCAGGACTATTTTCAATTCAATTCAATTTTATTGAGAGAGGTGCTTCTCATTTACAATTGCATCCAACAATGAAACGAGACAATAAAACAGCATATTACAAAAAAAAAAAAGGTGTGGGGCACAGCTGCCTTCAATAACATTTTTAGAGGCAGGAATTCAACTTCTGCTCACTCTCAGCTACTGGTCCTCCCAGAATAGTGCTAGGTCACCCCGTCAGTTCATACAGCACCTCACACTTCCAGTCCAAAGCCCACATGTCCACAGCCGCTAGCCACTGTCCAATTAGGTGGTACCTCCAGGGCAATTTGTATTATCCACACATGTCCTGGAACATGCAGCACACTGATCTCACAGACAGCAATGTGCCTACTTGGCTCCAGAGGCGTGAAATTAGCCACCACACTATTCTGTCCACTTCATAGTCCCATAAACAGGCCAGACTTCCAGTAGCCCCTCATCTTCATGCCCAGCACCCCTGGCATCCAATATTTGGGATCCCAAATGAACCTCCATGTTTGCAAGCCCATCCCATGTCCAGGGATATCTAGATATTATAATGTGGGAGGGGGGTTCACAACAGCGGAAAACAAGGCAGCCCCAAAACACAGAGAAACAGTGCAGTCCTTACCAGCAGATGGGCTTCACTGATGGCTGTCTTGCTCGCCAGCTGACACAGGTAGGGGGTGCTGGGCAGCAGGACTTAAAAGTGGTTAGCAACATCACAGTTCCACAAACAGTTCAATAACTGAACTGTCCACACCAACTTGCAGGAACAGGAGATCCTGATTTAATAAAACTTGCTGGCCAGGCACAAACATATTTACAGAGTTGATCTCCAGGCTACAGGAACCCTCATGGAGTAGGGCAATTAATTTTGACAGTTCATGTGGTCATGAAGATCCCCACCTATATTCAGCTAATCCCTGAGCTGGTGGCCGCACTCTGGGTAAACGGCAGCAGCTTAACAAGAGGCCAGGACCTCTGACATATGGCAGCAACTTCTTCTGAAAACTGCTACTTCAAACAACATGAAGTCTTGCTGTATTCTGACTATTGCAGTTAGCCCCAGCACTCAAACTGCCCCGGAGAGTAGAGGGTTAATTTCTATGCAGAGCATAGAACATTGAGCTTGAGCTCAGTTCAAACCTGTGTCTGCTGCACTTTGAAGTCCAACTGTCAGATTCTTTACTCCACCTAACTGAATGGCTGCTCCGGAGATTTCTCCTTTGCTCATGGTTCGAAAGTCGGTTAAAGTCTTCAGTTTTACTGATTATTTTCCGCAAGTTTCAGTTCAGATCTCTGTCTGTGGTACAGTAAGTACTAAGTAGTAAACTAGACATAGTAAACGTGTGGAAATTGTAAAAATTGATTTTTCAACCGGTTCGGCTGAACCGGCTGTTTAGTGATTTATATATTCTGTCTTTGTTTTTAAACTTAGAGTGTGGTTACCAGTCCTTATCAGTTTAAAAAAATGCATTTTCTTATGTTTTTTTCCAATACCCGTGACACGGTTAGAAACCTATAAGGGTTGCCTGGTTGTTTGCCATAAAAAGGGTAAGTTTGTGGTTAGGATGGCTACGTCTGAGAAACCCAAAAGAAAAACCAGGCCCGCTGGGTTTCAACACTGCAGTGTGTGTGGGGAGGTCTTTGCTAAGGCTGATCCCCACACCACGTGTTTATTGTCTGGGGTTTGACCACCTCGATTCAGACTGCCAAATCTGTAAAAATGTCCCTAAGTCTACCCTGGGAAAAAAGATTAGGTAGGTTCAGGGATAAGGAGGCTGTGAAGTCCGCTGACCCGGATGGCCAGCCCTGTTTGGTTCCGACCGAAGCTGAGGGAGTGCCCTCTGACCAGGGTGACACTTCTTTGGGCAAGGGGAGAGCTGATCCTGAGGGATCGGTTCCTAAAAAAAGAAAAAGAAAAGAAAAATCATCCAGTTCGGATCCAGAGACCCATTTTCCGACCGCCGAAGAGATTGCCAATGCGATAAAGATTGTAGAATTGCTTCGTCCAGTTCCGTCTGATCCGGCACCTTCTGGCAGGTGCCCGGTTCGGTCAGTTCCTCCGGTTCAAGATTATGCCCCTGAAGACTTCTATGAACCGGATTTGGAGGGGGATGAAGATGATGATGATGATGATGATGATGATGACGACGATGACAATGGTGTGGGAGGTCTGGTTGAGCCCATTGAACCGGACATCTCCCCAGACAGGCCTTCTGGTGTTTCCCCTCCTTGGCTTTATGAGTCCCCTTCCCTCTACATGTTTTACAGGAAAGTGGCAGAAACCCTCCAGCTCCCTGTGGAAGAAGCTGTAGAGGAACAAGAGGAACCTGATTATGTGGAGATGATGGAAATCCCAGAGTCCACGAGACTGTCTATTCCCCTTCATAAGTCTTTTGGGAAACAGACACAAAAGACTTTAAAAACTCCAAATTCTGTACCTCCTGTCCACAGAAGGATGGACAAAAGGTACATCCTATCAGGTTCAAGTACAGAGTACTTGTATCATCAATGTAGCCATGTTGTGGTTGTTCAGGCTGCAGCCTGTGATAAGGCTAATATACCCTTGGCTTCACACCCCCCAGATAAAGACTCTACGAAGCTGGATGCCATGACAAAGAAACAGTACATGGCATCCGCCTTGGGACTCAGGCAGGCTAATTATATGGCCTATGCAGCCAGGTACCAGAAGTCCAGGTGGGACATTGTACTGGCACTGGCTAAGCAAGTCTCCCCCCAGCTAGCCTCGGAGCTGGAGGGGGTGGCTGCTGATGGGATTGAGGCATCTAAGATACAGTTCCATGCTGCTGTGAACTCCAATTTATGTGTTATCTAGAGCCATGGCTACATCTGTGGCTCTTCAGAGAATGGCTTGGCTCAGATGTACTAGTCTCTCACAGGACACCCAGGCTAAGGCAATGGATTTCCCTGTGGTGGGTAATTCTCTGTATGGGGAGCAGACAGAGAATTACATGAAAAAGATGGATGAGTATAGGACCACCTACCTGTAGGAGTGCACAAGCCAAGGAAAGACAGGCAACTCCCCAATGGCAGCAGGCTAGGGGCAGGGGAAGGCCTTTTCATAGGCCTTTCTATCAAGCACAGGCCTCTTCTCCCTTTCCTCAGAGGGGGTTCTTCAGAGGGAGAGACAGAAGGGGAATGAGCAGGGCTGCATCCATCCCTCAACCTAAGGCTCCTGCCAAGCAGACACCCTGATGTGTCAGCCCGGGTCGACTCCCCCATTCCTGTAGGAGGCAGGCTGGCTTACTTTGTCCAGGACTGGATGTCTGTTACCTCAGACAAGTGGGTCCTGGAGGTGGTAAACCAGGGACTGGTTCTCAGCTTCAAGAAGTTTCCAAAGCCGAGGGCCAGATCTTTTCCACCTGCAAGCATCTCCGAAACCATTGCCCTAGAGGCAGAGGTTTTATCTCTACTGGCTCTAAAGGCTGTAGAGAGAGTTCCTACATTGCACAGGGGCAAAGGTCTGTATTCCAGGTACTTCCTTACCCCAAAAAAGACAGGGGAGTGGCGACCCATCCTAGACTTAAGATATCTGAACAAACATCTTTTAAAACCAAAATTCAAAATGGTGACTCTGGGAGTAATCCTTCCCTCTCTAAGGCCAGGAGACTGGCTAGCCTCCCTGGACTTAAAAGATGCCTACTTTCACATTGCCATCAGGTGCTCCCACAGAAAGTACCTCAGGTTCGAATCGCCTTCAGGCCATTATCAGTTCAAAGCTATGCCCTTCGGCCTGACATCAACTTCAAGGGTATTCACAAAATGCCTAGCAGTTGTAGTGGCCTTTTTAAGAAGGAAAAATATTTCCAAATTTCCATACCTGGATGACTTGCTCATTGTGGGTCAGTCCCCAGACCAAGTCAAGTCAGACCTTCAAGTGACTCAGTAAGTGCTCACTTCCCTAGGATTCCTTCTCAATCTTCCCAAGTCAGTTCTCAAGCCTGTACAGCTCCTCACCTTCATAGGGGCAGAGTTGGATACAGTCAAAGCAAGGGCTTTTCTTCCCCTGGAAAGGGCAAGGGCTATTGTAGAGCTGGCCTCTTCATTCCACCTTCTGGTCTCTCGGCCAGCAAGGCACTTCCTTCAACTTCTGGGCTACATGGCAGCTTCTACAGCAGTGGTCCTAGGGGCCAGATTTCAGATGAGGGACATTCAGTTTCACCTGAGGGCCTTTTGGTCTCAGAAGAAAGATTCTCTAACCAAACTGGTTCCAGTGACCCATACTCTGATCCAGGCTCTCCAATGGTGGCAGGATCAGGGCAACCTCAGGCAAGGAGTCCCATTCATCACTAAGTCTCACTCTGTGATCCTAACCATGGATGCTTCTCTATTGGGGTGGGCAGCCCATCTGGGGGCTCTCACAGTCCAGGGACTGTGGTCCCCTCAGGAATCCCTTCTTCATATCAATCTCTTGGAACTCAGGGCGGTCTTTCTGGCCCTGCAAGCTTTCTCTCAGTCAGTGCAGGACAAGGTGGTTCAGGTCAGGACAGACACCACCACCACCATGTCGTACATCAACAAGCAGGGAGGCACTCAGTCCACGGCCTTGTGCATGGAAGCCATGGAATTGTGGTCCCTAACTTATTCTCTGCAGACCTCTCTGATGGCAGTCCACCTTCCAGGGAAGGGCAATGTGCTAGCAGATGCATTGAACAGGATCTCCCAGAGCCATCACGAATGGTCCCTGGACCCTCTGGTGTTGAAAGTGATTTTTTCAAGGTGGGGCACTCCAGAGATAGATCTCTTTGCAGCCCCAGACAATCGCCAAATCCTCTGTTTTGTTGCAGACTCCCAGTCTTGGGCTCAGTCTCTCTGGATGCTCTGATTTTGAAATGGGAAGGGAAATTTCTATATGCATCCCCTCTCTTTCCTCTACTGTTCAAGGTTCTGGCCATGGTAAGGTCACAACCTTGCAAAGTGATTCTGATTGCTCCAGACTGGGCCAGGCAGCCTTGGTACCCCCTGTTGCTGTCCCTAGCAGTCCATCTTCCCCTGTCTCTTCCCAGGAATTACAACCTGTTAACCTCCTCTCAGGGGAGGATTTGGTACCCCAATCTTTGGTCTCTCAATCTCAAGGCATGGCTCTTGAAGAGTTAGAGTGTGCAGATTTGCATCTGTCCCAAGGTGTTCTGGATATTCTCAAAGCCTCTCAAAAGCCTGCCACCAGGAAAACTTACAACTCCAAATGGAAAAGATTCAGCATTTGGTGTTCCAAGAAGCATATATCCCCAGACACTGCTGAATTGTCTACAGTTCTGGATTATATGGTTCATCTTAATGGCCTAGGCCTCAGACCAGCTACTCTCAAAGTACATTTGTCAGCTGTTTCTGCTTTTTTGTCAGCGGGAAAGCCTTCCTCACTGTCATCTCACACTGTATTCTGTAAATATTTCAAAGGATTGCTTCATACCAATCCCCCATTTAGGGATCCTACCCCTGCTTGGGATATTAATGTTTGCATTGCTCAGCTTATGCAACCCCCTTTTGAGCCTTTGTCTTCAGCAGAGCTTAAGTACTTGACTTGGAAAACTGTGTTCCTGGTAGCTATTACTTCTGCCAGGTGTTTCAGTGAATTGCAAGCTCTGTCAGTGGAGCCTGATTTTACCTCATTCCATAGAGATAAGGTGGTCCTTAGAACTAATAGGAGGATTTTACCTAAAGTGGTTTCAGATTTTCATCTGAACCAATCTGTGTCTCTCCTTGTGTTCTTTACTGATCACTCTTCTTCAGGAGAAAGAAGTTTACACAGTGTGGATGTTAAAAGAGCCCTTAGTTACTACACTGAGTGTACTAAGGCTCACAGGTTTGATTCCCTTCAGTTGTTTCTCACTTATGGGGAAGTGGGTAAGGGCAAACCTGCCACTAAGAGAACTATTGCCAGGTGGATTGTCTCTTGTATTCAATTCTGCTATGAGAAACTAGGCAAAATACCTTCCTCAAGCCTGAGGGCTCATTTGACTAGAGGTACAGCTGCTTTCCTGGCTGCGGCAAGGGATATTCCTTTGCTAGAGATATGTAAAGCAGCCACCTGGAAAACAGTCCATACATTTACCAAGCATTACTTCCTGGACATCCAGGCCAGGAGTGATGCTCAGTTTGGTACAGCAGTACTGCAGAGCCTATTCCCAAGGTAGGTTCGATTCCCTCCTCCATGGAGGTACAGCTTGGTAGTCTGCAATAGTCAGAATACAGCAAGACTTCATGTTGTTTGAAGAAAAAAATACTCACCTTAGTAATTGTGTTTCTTCTAATGGAGTCTTGCTGTATTCTGACCTCCCTCCCTACCTCCCCTCTCAGAACCTATTTTTGGAAAGTGGGCTGGCAGGTGCAGTGTTGCACCCCAGGGGTGCATTTGGGTACTTCCTCCTTTTAGAGAGGGGGGGGAGTGGATTATATTATTAATTTAATTGTCTTAAGTTGTTCACTACCTGGTTTTTGATTTTTGATTTCTTGACTTGAGTCTTTTGGGGATCCAAAATATTTGGTTGCCACTTGGGTAGTAAGCATTTTACAATTTCCACATAGTAGTTAGTTAGTATTAGCTCGTAGGAATCTAACAGTTGCACTTCAAAGTGCAGCAGACAGAGGTCTGAACCAAGCTCGAGCTCAGCATTCTATGCTCTGCATAGAAATTAATCCTCTACTCTCCGGGGCAGTTTGAGTGCTGGGGCTAACTGCAATAGTCAGAATACAGCAAGACTCCATTAGAAGAAACATAATTACTAAGGCGAGTAATTTTTTCTTCTAACTGTACCTTTCACACATCTATGAAGATGGGGTGCAGCCCCTTCAATCTCAGGAGCTCCACATAACCTCCCCTCCACAGCCATGGCTCCATAGGCAACTTCCCCCTAAAATCTATTGGGGCAGAAGTCCCCACCAACCAGGCTCATCCCTTAGAATGGCTTCTCATACTGTCTTCCGTCACATGGATGGGGCTCTGACATGACTCCAAAATGGCACAGGGTCAGGGGCAGAGTGGCACGGTAGTGGGTGAATATGGCATTTACAAAATAGTGCTGCCAAAATCATGCTCCAGAATACTGTCTGCCTAGACAGCTACAGGGCTATCATAGTGCAAGCCAGCTACTGCTTCCCCTGTAGCTGTCTAGTCACAGTGGAGTAGAGGAGAAGTATCTAACAGCATGTTGCCTTGCTGAGCTTCTCCCAATATGGAGGGGGTTAAGGCCCTGAGCAGCTAGGGTAGGGAATCGATCATTCTGGAGACCAGGGTTCTGTTCCTGATCTTATGACTCCTCTGTTCCCCCACCACCAAGTTTTATTGAGTTTTTGTCCCCTTACCCAAAGTAACCCCCCGCCAAATTTCTCCCCATCCCCGAGTTCTACCCCGCCATGGAATTGATTATAATAGTTTCCAGGGGTGTGGGGGGGTGAAGCCTCCTGTGTCGGGGGGTGCAGGTGGTGGAGCACCCCTTAAAAAACACAGATTACCTTTTGTTTTTTTGTTAGCCATGTTAGGGGTTGGTGTGTTTGTGGACTGCTACCATTGGTGGTGTTGTTGCTGTGGCTGTTTTGGTCAGTCCCTGTTCTTATCAGTGCCATTTTGCCTCAAGATTTTTGACTGCGCTGTTGTTTAATTTGCCGTATTTATTTTATTTAGTTTTTGTTGACCGGGTAGTGCACTAGACAAATCCTGCCTATTTTCAGGCATGACCCGAGGGAGGGGGATATAGATGAATGCCAACTGACCTTGAACCAAATTAAGCTGTTGGTGGTATTTTTAGTGAATGAGGGAAATTTGGCCCACCGGGGAAATTCCCCTACTCTCTTTCGATAAGTGTCATGGGATCTTTAACATCCACCTGAACTACCACCAATCCAGGCAGATGGGACCTCGGTTTAATGTCTCATCTGAAAGACGGTACCTCAGAAGTGCAGCACCCCTCTCGTGCTGCACTACAGTGTCAGTACTGGGATATTAACCCAAGTGTCAGATGTGGGAACTGAACCCACAGCCCTCTGATCTCCCAGCCTTAGAGGCGAGTGTGCTACCTACTGAGCCACTGACACTGTATTTACCTACATAATCCCTGATCCCACCAGTTCCACATCCTGGCCACTTCCAAAGTCACTCCCATCACTTGCTGACAGGAATTATCCCTCCTTCCTCATGCTCCACAAACTCAGGTTGTGGATCTGAATCCAGCCCTCCACAATCTTACCATGTGCTAGCAGACTACCACCACTATACCACTGCCACTGCAATCTTAGATAGAATTTACAGGCAAGGAGCAAGAGCAGGCAATCAGCCCTGCCCCTGCAGACTCAACCACCAAATACTGAGCATGCAAAAGCCCACTGAAATGCGCCAAACAGTCCATTTATAGCCCACCATGCCCAGGGCCAATCTCCGACCTACATAGGCTCCACCCCAGGGCAGAGACCACAAACAGCAGCCTGATGCCAATAAATGGAGAGGAAGGAAAACAAGTAAACCCAACCCTCAGGTGGGTTACAGGAAGAAACCCAGAATTAAATGGGAAGTGCTTTCACGGAAGAAGATGAGTGGGGGGGGTGGGAGTCCCAGACTTAAAATGTTACCATTATGCAGCCCAATTAACTTCACTAATTGACCTGTTAAGAGATAAAGAAGGCAATGGCTGGGTCCCAACAGAATGCACAAATATGGGTCCATACTCATTATTTATTATCAATATCTACCTCTGTGTTTACCAAACTAGTAACAAACCCTTGGTTAAGGGCTACATTAACCACTGGATGCAAGTTGAAGCCAAAATAGGAATGGCTAGTCAGGTTTGGGCCTTCACCCTATACCCCACGTCCCAAATATTACTCACCAGCTTCGCTACATATGACCTTCAGACACTGGGGGGCAGAAGGCCTACTCTCTGTAGTACAATATGGCAGGAGAATACTTTCAAAGGCTTCACCACCTTGCAAAGGGAACTTCATTTAACCAGTTTTGAACACCTCCATTTTATGTATTTATGCAAGGGAGACCCTCATACACCCAGTGGTGAGAAATATTTGGGAATCAGGACAGTTAATAACCTGACCACATCAAATCTCAACTTTATAATGTAAGCCCCCTTTGGGAGATTACTAGTTAAGGGCCCTTTAATTCAGGGCTGTCCAGTGGTCAGGTCCACCTGCCAGTGGATGGAGCTGGGGCTATAAGTCCCCTATAAAAGAGGTGGTTTGGTGAGTGTTTGTGGGGGCGTTGGAGGTGCCCAGAAGTGGGAGGTAGGGTTCCAGAGCTGGAGACATGTGAAAGGCCATCTACAGGGCCAAGGTCCGGGGCCGGGATAGTGTAATTCCCATCTTGGTCCACCCCTGTCCATTTCTGGCCTCAGCAGGACAGTGATAGCAGTCCAGTGCAGGGACATTTTGGCTGTAATGTTTAGGATCCCTTGGGAGAAGGAAATGGGAGCTGGGGCCTGGTGTGGTAAAGTCGTGGCCTACCTCATGATCCCTGGCACCAGTGTAGGCCTCGGGTGTAATTCCTTGTGCGTCCACTGGTAGCCATGGGTTGGGCATGGTGCAAGGTGAGATACTACATTGTGGGGGACAGTGGTGGCAGCCTGTCTCTGGTAACCCCATTTTGGAGCCTGTGTCCAGCAGCATGGGTCAGCAGAGCCAAGTTGAAGAAGCAGCATCGCGGAGTATCCCTTAGACCTCTGGGCCTACTAAGGGAAGAGAGTGTGGGGCACCATTGCCATGATGTCACCATCCCTGTTTGATGAGTTGGGATCAGGATAACCAAGCCAGTGGGGAAGATATAAGCATCGTGCACCATAGCAGTGAAGTTGTGAAGGGACCGCATAGTGGAAGTGCAGGAGGGAGGCTGATGTGTTTCAGGGAACTTGTGCTGAAGCCACCATCAGAAAGGAGCCCTGGCTTCCCAGGAAGCAATGTGAAACAAATGTGCCATGAAGATATTTGGGTTTGCATGGACTGTTATGCTCCCAGCTGCTCCGTGGAGTTGTGATTACCTTTTATCTATTAAATCAAATGTTTTTTTATTCGTTATCTGCACCTGGAATTTAACTCATTTACTGTAGCTGCTAACCAGTCTGCCCCCTAGCTACCTGGAGAGGACTCTCTACACCCTGCGGCCCAGTGGCACCCTCAGTGACAGCCTGCTGCACCACCTGAAGTCACCTATTTGGTGGCACCATTCATACCTAGGTACAAACTGTTTTTATTCTTGGTCTGTGTTTAGTTTGTTATGAAGTACCCCTTCCCCATTGCATAACATCTGGAATATTCTAGACATTGGGAGGGGGCTTACATCGTGGGGGCTCATCCAGGATCCTGATTTTGGGGGTGCAGCATTTTTGGGAGTAGTGGAATTGCAGTTTCAGTTGGCTTGTGTTTTGGACTTGGAAAACAATTTCAGGAGCCGCCATCTTGCCACCAGTCTTGGCGCCCTTTTTGCTGCTGCACATGTATTGAAGTGTGACTGCTGCTGGAAAGGTTGCAACCTGATTGGAGGAGGCAGTGGGAAGATGAGAAGAGTCTCTTGTGCTGTGCTGTCAGGAGCGCCATCTTGCATCGGTGTGGAGACGGTGGAGGTTGTGCTGCAGATGTGGTGCATTTTAGCTTCTGCTGTGTGTAGTGGTTAAAGGGCCTAAAACATGTCATCATGACTGATACCACAGAGAAACCTGGAAAGGAGGTGCTGGTGCTGGCCTGTCTCCTGTCATAGTTTCAGAACAGGTGGTGAAGAGTAATGTAAAGGACCAGTGTGTGATCTGTAATCATGCTAGAGCAGAAGTGAAGCGTATGCCAGTTTGCTTCAATTGCCCCCATTGCACAACTCCTCTTTTGTGCCAGCCCTCCACTTCCTTTGTGCCATCTTGGGGGTGGCCTCCCATGCCTGTGCAGTGAAGTACCCATCCCTCAAGTCTGGAGAGCTGGGAAGAGATGGAAAAGACTGTGAGTGAAGTGACCCCTGAGGAAAAGGGCGCTAGATGTCAGCCCAGCCCTTCTCCTCCTTTGGACCTTGACCCTCCCCGTGGCAGAGGGAAAGACCATGGGTGGGGCAAGAAGCCCAGTTTGGTAGTAGCGCCTACTTCAGATTTATTTATTTATTTTATTTTTTATTTATTAATTATTCAGAAACAACCTTTGAGCAGGAGCTCTTTTACAAAGGTTCCACATCAGACACAGTCACAGTTTACACAAATAATAAAAAATATGTACATAAAACATCAGACACAGATTACAGCATTAACAATCAGCTTAGTCAATGGTGTAAGAAAGCATTTGACAGAGGCATTAATGTAATGTAGTGAGTACAGGGGAGCACCTCTAGCAGGTGGGAGGAGGAGGAGGAGGAGGGGAAGGGAGAAAAGTTCACGGTCTAGGAGAGGACCTTGTCAAATCAGATAGTGGGGAGGCGTGCATCACCAGGAGAGGTGGGTGAAACTGTGGAAGGGGCAGAGTAGAGTTGGGTGGGGACAGGGGGTAGGGCCAAGGTAAAAGGAGGTTGTAAGGAGGAGAGGTGCATGAACTGTGGAAAGGACAGAGTAGAGTTGGGTGGGGACCAGAGGTCGGGCCAAGGTGAAAGGAGGTTGTAAGGAGCAAGGTAGGAAGGAGTGAGAGAAGGGTGGTAAGGTAGGTAGGGGAAAGAGGGGGAAAATGACATCACAGTCAGCCGGGGAGGGAGAGAGAGGGGGGTGCGGGGAGATAACGACAAAAGGGGGAGGGTACAGTCTGGAACAGGACTACTTAGTGGTGGGTCAGTGGAACAAGGGATATTAAGTGCCCCATGGGCAATCACAGTTGTTCCTGGAGAGGAGACATTATTTAAGTTCGGTCTTAAAGGCTGGTAGGCTTGTAGTTCTGTGTATGATTTCCAGGCATTCATTGAGCCACAGAGGGGCTCTATATGCAAAGGCTCTTTGACCAAGTGCAGTTCTGCGGAATGGGACAGTGAGCGCTCCTGACACCTTACCTCAGGTTCCATATTTTGAGCCAGCTTGGGAGAAAAGTTTGGTGATGCGGGGGGACTGTGCCCAGAAGTGCCTTCTTTCTGAGAAGACAGGTTTGGAATTTTATTCTGTGCTCCAGGAACAGCCAGTTAGCCTGAGTATACAGAGAGCAGGTGTGAGTGAAGCGGTCAGCATCAGTGGCTAGCCTACATGCCTTGTTAAGGGTAGTTACCACCTGCTTTAGTGTGGTATCTGTAGCTGATCCATAGGCCACTAGCCCATAGTCTATGATGGATAAAATCAACCTTGAGATGGAGAGATGGAGGGCATCAGGTGTGAGATTTTTACCGGTGTCTATATAAGACTCCTAACTTGGAGTTGTCAGCCTTGGCTACCATATCAATATGCTGTGCATAAGAGAGGGTGTCATCGATGGTGACCCCCAGATACTTAAATGAGTGTACCTGTTCCAGCGAGGCCTTAGCTTTGTTGTGGATGGATAGGACAGAGAATCTGCTCTTAAGCTGTAGGCTGGATAGTAGCATGGTCTTAGTTTTTCTATAAATAAGCAGAAGCTTATGTGCACTGAACCAGTCCTCAAGCTTATGAAAGGAGGTCTGTAGTTCTTGTTCCAGATGTTCAATGTGGTGGTTACTGCTGAGGAGAACATCATCATCTGTGTACAGAATTATTTTACTGTCACATGCTTTGGGAAGATCATTCAAAAAAGGCTAAATAGCAGGGGCCCCAGAATTGACCCTTGGGGAATGCCCAGAGACACTTCTTTAGTGTCTGACATGACTTGGCCAATTTTGACTTTTTGGGATCTAAGGGACAGGTAGTCTTGGAACCAGGATACTACATTTAAGGCCATCCCAAGTTTTTAAGTTGAGCTAGGAGGAGGTGGTGGTTAACTGTGTCGAATGTAGGGCTGCGTGAACCTCTAAAAGTTCTATCTCACGAACTTTCTAGGTAGGACCCAAAAAAGTTCTACCTGGTCCTATCTAGGTCTACCAGATAGAAACCAGTAGAACTGGGTTCTACCATTTATAACCAAGTTTTACCAAGTAAAACCAGGTTCTACCAAGTAGAACCAGGTTCTACCAAATAAAACTAGGTTCTATTATGTAAAAAAACAAATTCTACTAAGTAAAACCAGGTTCTACATGGTATAACAAGGTTCTATAATATATAATGCAAAAAAAATATTTTGCATGGTTCTACTTAATTAAGAAATCCACAGAAGTATATTTTTTTGTTTGGGAAAGTACATGTAGTGCTAAGAATGGTATATACAGTTAAGTATTGCAAAGCTTTGGTGCATAGTATTCTGTCTCGGTGCTCGAAAGCTTTGCACAACTTACTGCATGTATATTCCCAAACATGCAAAATAAAATATGTGAATTTTTTATAGTTAAGTAAAACAGATAGAATGTGATTATATATTGTAGAACCACCTGGTTACCCAGTAGATGCTGTAAAATAGTGTTGAAATAAATTTAGCAAGCAGTAAATGTCAGGGATGATATATGACTCATATATTATCCCGGACAACTTTAGCTTTTTAAATCTGGTTACAGGCAGCCGAAAGGGTTAACCTTCGAAGCTACATCCTGTTACAATAATTTTAAATCTTCCTCCACTGTTAGACTCAGGTACTAATAGAGCCCAGTTCAAAATGACTGGTGCCTGTGGTACCTATAGCCTCAGCTGCTTTAGTACCAAATAAGTACATGGACAAAAGTTTAAAGTAGAAAATGTATTTAATCCACACAATGTGGTAAAGCAAAATGCCACATTGCCCCAGCACTTCTGCACCACCATACCTTCCTCAGTGCCCCCCGAGAAAGGCAAGGTGCTGAAGCGTTGGGGCAGTGTGGCATTTTGCTTTATCACATTGTGTGGATTTAATTTTTTTTCCACTTTAAACGTTTGTCTGTGTAGTTATTATTTAGTACTATAGCAGCTGAGGCTATAGGTACCAGGAGCTCCAGTCATGTTAAACTTTTCAGAATCCGAGAGTGGTCCCCTTTCTGATTGAGTTGCTGCTGCTTGAAGCTTGGCACAAGTAGTAACCTCCTACTGAACTACTGATAGAGCCCTATGGCTGTGGCCATGGGCCATAACGATATGCAGAGGTGTTAAGCATCTAGTTTCAGTTTGGGGCTTTCTGTTATTCTGAGTAACTGTCAATATTAGTAATACATTACCAGCCCGCATTTTCTCCTTTCCCTCTAGTACACTCTCCTGCCCTGATCACTTGGTAACTATGTCAATATTATTTCATTTGTCCCACCCTCCCAAACACCTGACCCTTCCTCATCTTTACTCTAAATAACTGAAAAACCCATAACAGTAAACCATCTGCAAATTGTCTTTATGATGCCAGGTACGTGGTTTGGTGTCTAACAATGGAGGGAGAATTGTATTTGTAAGAGAGAGTGTCCCAGGGGGTTTGGAGGACTTGGAGTTTCGAAGGGGGGCTAGAGTAAGATCAGTGATTTTTTTTTTATTGTCATGATAGTCAATTAGTGCAGTATGCGGGAACAGCTTTTTGTAAAGTCTATTCTTTTTTATGTTTGCTTACGTGCATGCGCAAGAAACATATTGTGGCAGCTTGCTGTAGTAGTGAGTTGTGGAGGTGCGGCAGTGTTGTGGTCAGTGCCAGCAGTCCATTTTGGGGCTGGTCTCTGTGGCACCAATAGAGGAGCATGCTGTCGATGACAGCAGTTTTGTAGCATGCCACCAACTTGAAAGAAACTCGCTGCTGCAATCAGGAGCCCCCCTTAATTGAAGAATCAGCTGTTCTTGCTGCTGGAGTGGTACCTGATTGCAGCAGCGAATCACAGCTTGACTTGTCTGGTGTCACATTTCAATAAACATGGCGGTGGCTGTCGCCATCCACCTCTCACAGTCCCCATGAAAGCAGACGGGTGCCCAATCCCCCTGTTGGCATGTCCCCTCCCAAGTTCATTTGCCGATGGGGGAGCCCAATCCCCATCAGCATAAAGTCCCTCCTCATTCATTGTGTGCCAAGGGGGGTGCCCAATCCCCCTCAGCTCATGCACCCCTCCAAACACTTTGTATGTGCTGACAGGGTACCCAATCCCCGTTGGCTACAGCCCCCCCCCCAACAAACACCCAGGTGCCATTGTCCCTGTAATAGAAAAACTGTCCCGTGAGGTCTTTTTTTTTTTAAACCCTGTGAAAGAGAACCGTCCATCGTCATGGCGCTGCCCCCTCCCCATCCCGCACCCCACCCTCTGCACACCACCTCCCCATACTCCCTCACCCCATACTTACATCTGGAGCCTGGCACAATGATCTTCGTGGAGCAGGAACACGTCTGCACTCTTCAAAGCCGACCACGAACTGAAGAAATCCCGGTAAACTGTATAATGACATTAATGTTTTTTTTTTTAATTTCGGTGGATATCTTGGCAATTTTTGTGAATTTTGACACCAAATTTTTAACATGGGGTTCTTGGGACCCCATCTCATAAATTCAGTCACTGTCATCTGGTTATTCGGCCCTGAAAGGTGATTTTGCGGTCACTGTGCGGAATCACCATTTGGGACCGATTAACGAAACAACAGTGTCACTGTTCATGAGGTGGGCTCCCAAAAAGCCTATGTTGCAAATTTGTTGAAAAAATTCCAAAAAAAGACTGTGTTACGAGCGTGTGTTGCGAGTTTCCACGCACTGTAACTTCGCCTAATTTACAATATTTTTATTTGATTTAACATTGGCATTTTTTTTCATACCTCCCTATGAACAGTACAGCTGTCACTTTTCACATGCTGGCCGAAATGTGTTTTCACACTTAAGGCACACAATAGTGTGGTCGCTGTGGGAAATCAGTGTTCGGGACAGATTAAGAAAATCACAGTGACACTGTTCATGAGTGGAGGTCCCAAAATGCCTATGTTGAAAATTTGGTGACAAAAGTCCATAAAATGACTATGTTATGAGCGTGCATTGTGCAGTTTCCACGCACAATCATAACTTAGAGAATTTGTAATATTTTCACTCAAGATTTTCAACATTGTCAATTTTGCACACCTCCTTATGAACAGTACAGCTGTCATTTTTCACATCCTGCCCGAAATGTGTTTTTGCACATCTGGAGCACAATGGCGCGGTCACTGTGAGAAATCAATGTTCAGGACAGATTAAGAAAATCATAGTGACACTGTTCGTGAGCAGAGGCCACAAAATGCCTATGTTGAAAATTTAGTGAAATAATTCCACTAAATGACTGTGTTATGAGCGTGCGTTGCACAGTTTCCACGTACACTCGTAAGTTCGAGCATTTTAAATATTTTCTCTCCAGATTTTCAACATTGCCATCCCTTCACACCTCCCAATGAATGGTACAGCTTTCATTTTTCACATTCTGCCTGAACTGTGTTTTCACATATCTGGTGTAGAATGGCACGCATGCTGTGGGAAATCAGCGTTCAGGACAGATTAACAAAATCACAGTGCCACTGTTCATGAGCAGTGGTGCCAAATGAGGTGGGGGTCACAAAAAGGCCATGCTGAAAATTTGTAGTGCAAATACCAACAAACACCCGGGGCATCAGGGTTTCTAACCATAACATCCCACCCTGTACAAACTGACAGGCGTCAGGGGTGTGCCTTTGGATTGCCAGCTGTAATGCTCACACCATTCCACCCCAACCCCCACCCTGAAGCCAGAGACAGGCATCGAGGTGTGCCTTGGACTCTTTGGCCCCAAAGTTCACCCCATTCTCCTATACTGCACCCATTTCAGCATATGTTCTTATGGAATCGGGTGACTATAAAGCCAAACACCTCAAGGCACACCTCAACACTTGTCGGTGTCTGCAGGATAGGGTGAGGTGAAATGCCATGAGCGGTATGGGCAACAACCTAAAGGCATACCCCAATGTCTGTCCATCTCTGCAGGGTGGAGACAGGGTTGACATGAGTTCAATACTTCACTGCCATTCCTATTCTGCATCTGTCTAACTCCTGCACGTCCAATGCTAATATCAGCAAGCAAACATTTAGCATTGACAAATGCTTGTTTATTTTCATTTTAGAGGTTATGATGAAAACAGTTTCTATCTGGTGGATGTTTCCTTCAGATCAAAACATTGGATGTCATTGGGTGCAGCAGTGAAATTGGGAATGCATTGTAAAGTTGACATTTTACAGCAAAAAAAAAATATTAAAATTAAATCCTCATCTGGAGTCGAACCAGAAGGTTATTTATTATTTATTTATTTTATTAATGTTTTTGTTTGTTAACAGCCTAATAAGTATTCATTGAGTGCGTATTTTGTAATACAAATCCAATAAAAATAAATGAATGAAGAGCTGTGTGACAATGTGTAGTCATTTCTGGTTATTTTAGGTGAACTGCCATATGTAGTGATCCTTCAATTTCTGATGCTAGCCAGATTGGGCCTCAGTGGCACGAGAACCAGCAGTGGATGTTTGTTTCTGAAATTAACAGAACTCAAGGAAAAGGATGAGGAGGAGACAGGAGGACCCACCAGTGGAGGAAAGACAGCTGGAAAGGCTAGTGGTTACTAGTGGCAACAGAATCCTTCCCCATCATCATCGTCATCATCAGCATGGCATGATGCCATCTGGGTGCTGTCAACCTGCATAAATTTGGGACAGTATATGTTTTTGAATTGAGGCAGGTTCATTTTTAAGAAAGTGAGCCTCTCTACATTCTTCGTGGAAAGACATGTTCTTTTGCCATTCGCTATTGCCCCAGCAGCACTAATAATTCTCTCTGAATATGTGCTGGTGGGTGGGCAACAGAGCTACTTAATTGTGATCTCAGTTAAAGGAGGCCAGATCAATTTGTTCTGTTGCCAATAAAGCAATGGCTCATCATCTGCAGTGAGATGTACAGTCTCCACCATATAGTCCTTAACAATTTGTGCAGCAGGGACTTCTGGTACCACTATAGTCAGCTGAGCCTTCCCATCTGTCATTATCAGACCAAAGTCTGACAGCATGTCCCACAGTGGTTTGTCCTCTTGTGGTGCAGCAGCAGTTCTGGTTGGTGTTTGATGACCCAATACATCAGTAGTGATGGTACCAGCAGCAGCAGCAGCACTAACAGCAGATTGTGCTCCCTCCCTCTCCACCAGGTTTTGTTCAGAATTTGAATGTTGCCAAAAGGGCACTGATGATGTACTACTTTTCTCAACTATACGTGCTGATACTTTCTTGATTAACAGTTCACAATAGTGTTCCAGGCCTTTAAAGTCATGTGGTTTGAAGAATGTTTCAATTATATCCTTAAACCGAGGGTCCAGAAGTATGGCCAAAATTTAATGTTCTGCTTTGTACAGATTTACAATGTGCTCGTCAGCCAGGAAGGTTTGCATAATTTTTCCAACAAGTGATGCAGCATTGATGTCATCATTGTCAAACAACTGTGACTCAAGACTCTGCATTCTCATCCTGATGAGTGAAATTAAGGGTAGGATCTGGCTTAGTCTGGCACCATCAGAGCTCACCACTCGGGTAGCCTCCTCAAAGGGTTTAAGGATACAACAAAGGTTCTCCATCAGACGCCACTGATTGGGGCTGATATTCACATCTCCTTTCCCAATGCCATGTTGGACTGCATATTGATGGATGGCTTTCTGTTGTTTATACTAAGTGGAATTCCACCGGGTTGGAACTTCCTGTATCATCTGGAGGAGAGGGAGGCTGTTTTCAATCAGAATCTGCCGCAACAACTTTCGGGCTTTCACAGAATGGCTAAAGTGGGTGCACACAGTGAGGGCAGTTGCAATCAAGTTCTGAACATTTTGGTCCTCATTGATAAAGTCTTTTACCATTAAGTTAATAGTGTGTGCAAAGCATGGTGCGTGTGTAAACTTATTAAGTCTTACTGCTTTCACAATATTTGAAGCATTGTCAGACACTAGAAACCCTGGCTGTAAGGACTTTGGAGCCAGCCACTCAGCAAACTTTTCTTCAAGGCCCTCCAAAAGATGTTCTGCTTTGTGGTCTTTTTCAAAGCCATAAATACATAAAGCTGCCTGCCTTAGAACAGTGAAATTCCCTTGCTTCTTGCTGCTGCTGCTGCTGCTGCTGCTGCTGCTGCCACTGCCAGTGCCACTACATGATGATAATGAGGAGGAGGAGGAGGGAAGAAAGTTTACCCAATGGCCAGTCACAGCCATATAGTCAGTTGTCTGACCACTGGTCCACATATCTGTCGTGACATGAACCTTTGTACCCACTGAACCTTTCAGAGCATCAGACATGCTGTTCCGAACAGCATCAAGTCTGGGATGGCAACACTGGAGAAATAGGTCCGGCTGGGGACCTGATACTTTGGCACAGAGATTTCCATTAGTGCTTTAAAACCTGGGTTAGCCACAAAGGAGAATGGGAGCAAGTCGGTGGCTATCATCTCCCCAGCTGCCTTCGTCAATTGCCTTGCCTCAGGTCTGTTGGGCTTATATTTCTGTGACCGCTCAAAGCAGTCTTTCAAAGAAATTTGATGCTTGCTGCTATCACCTGATTTTCTGGGCTGCTTCCCTTGATCTTTACTGCCGTGAGGGGTAGATGTTGTGGCTATGGATGGTATATGACTCTGGTTGGGCTGTGATGGTGGACTCAGAGGGGTAAAGAAACGAGAAATTGAGGACATTGTGCTTTGACTGGAAGGAAGACTTTCATCATCCTCCACCTCCACATCAGTTACTTCATCGCCTTGGTAAACAGCCATTATCTCATCCTCCTCAGCTGAGTGCTGAAATGCAACAACTTGTGCTTTTTGATACTGATAAATGTGAGAGTTGTTCATATGCCTTGTTGATGTTCCCAGCCGAGTACCCACTTTACCACGATTTAACTTTGTTTCCCATAATTTGCAAACCACATGTCTGCCAGATGATTTATCTTGTGTGAAAAAATCCCACACAATGGATTTCACAGATTTTGTTGCACTGCTGCTCATGGGGAGGATATGTTCATTACTACCACTGCCACCACCACAGCCACTACAGTTTCCAGTATCTCTTTGAGGTCTTTCCATGCCCGTCTGCATGTTATTTTGATGCACAGCCTCTCTGACTGGTTGAACTGCATCTCTTTCTTCCCCTCGTGAAGCCTGTCCATCTTCTGGCCTTTGTTGTTCCTCATCTGCATGTGTGGGTGTCTGAATCTCCTTATGCCCCACTATCAGTAATGTTTTTTTAACACCACCACCACCATTCTGATGTAACCCCCCTGCAAATGGGGGTTCCCAAAAGACTTCCAGGAGCTTGCTTGAATGCTCCAAGCCTGAATGGTGTTTGGCATTTAAGCCATTTATCAGTGAGTGTTTTTGAGCCTCTGGTACTGTCTCTTTAAGAGCTGTCTGCTTGCAGACATAATTAGTTTGTATGGGGGACTGTGTGCTTCTCTGAGTACCACCTTGCTGCTGCCATTCACTCATTTTGCAGTCACTAGGAGTGCAAAGGAACCTATCTGAAAGATGTAACTGTTTGCCAGAAATTATTTAGAGTAATAATGAAATTACAGTTTGTCTAACCTGCTTTCTTTGCAGTCAGAACTGTGTCTGCTAGTTCCCATTCTAGTTTTGAACTGCTGAACTGGACCAATCAGTGTGGGTAAGCTAGCTCTAAAATGATGCCTTGACGAATCAGAACTTGGACTCATAATCTGAGCCAGCCACAAGAGGATTGTATGGGCAGTGACTCTGGGAGATGTAGTTTAGACTTCAGTGCCTTTTTGGACCAACAGCAGCAGTCTATTGTGAGTGACAGCCAATCCAGTCAAGAACTGGGAGGAACTCAAAGGAAGTGCCCGTTTAGTCAGTTGGAGTTCAGTTGAGCTTTGGCAGTGAAGAAGGAAGGAGCCCTGTGCTTTTCAGTGTGCAGTTTTAGTCCAAAACGTGTGTAAGGCCCAGAGTTCCGGTCTGCAGCTTGTGTAACAGCTTGTTAGGACTGAATCGAATCCTGTGAAAAGAATCAAAGGATCTCTGAAGAGTAGAAACCAGGCTCACCCTGTGAAGACTGGAAGAATTGCTGAAAATTGCACCGGTCTGTCAGGAACTGAATCTGCTGTGTGTTCTCCCGGTATTGTGCAGTAATTGCGATCGGGATACAGATGCAGCCTGCCTGGTATAGTACTTTCTTTTATATGGATGTGTGAAGAGGTTGTGTACCTCAAGTGAGCCCTTCAGGATATTGAAGGACCCTATCTTATTTGAGGTCGTGAGTACTAATTCAGGTTGCTCCTCGTTGAATTGCCACATTAAATCCAAATGAAATTACTGTACTGCTGACTGTTTAATTCTCCTTTCTCTGTGTGTGAAAGGGCCTCTACCAGCTGCCACGGTTTGGACTAGCCACTAGGGCTTGGGTACCCAGGGACAGTAATTGATATAGGGATAGGCCTGTGCACAGAGCCATAGGTAGATTATTAGAGTGATAAGCTAATTAACCTGATTTCCCCTGTCCTTGTTATATCCCTCAAATAAATCTGAGCGCTTGTTTCAGCAAAGTTATACTGCCTGACGGTATTTGTCTCATGTTAAAGTACTGTACTGTGATTGTTGCACTGTATCTCATTTCACAGGAGGTCCCAGTGCCGGAACCAGACCTGGGGGTAAGTGTATACTGTGAAGGTAATTCTGATATATTGTGTGGCCACTAGTGGGAAGAAAGGGGGTTGCAGTGTCCCAGAGGGCTGTGACCAAGTTAGTTTAACTATTGCAAACCCTGACCTCTGGGTGGAGGCACCGCCATTGATCCAGGCCCTCAACCTGTTAGTGGCAAATCAGGCAGGGGTAGTAGCCCCTGGATACGCCATCTAGGGGTTACATCTTGGAGGCTCACCGCTGGGATTGTGTGTCCTCTAGTGGCCATATTCTGAACCACTGTTAAGAAAAAATGGGTACCCCGACAGAAGTGGCTGTGCACAGCTGGTGGAGTGGTGTACTGGGGAGATCGACTCCCAAATGCTATGCTTATCCTGGACATCCCCTGGGTATCAATCGGACACTGTGCAGAGGAGTACTTTCCAAGGTGGAAGGTTTACAAAACCCTGTGGTGGTGGGTTCGGCATGCTAATCTGCTCACCCACACTTTCCTGGCCCTAGTGAGTTTAAGGATCCCATAGATAGCTCCAAAGTGCCACAGACCATTACCCCAGAGGGAGCCCTCACTGTTGGAGAGTGATAACTATGATGCAAATCTGGGGGAATCAGCCCCACCACTATCTGAAACTTTTGAGGAGAAATTGCTGAATGGTTGCTGGGAGAGGGAAAACTGTGGAGGACTTGAAGAAACTATTCTTTTCCACCTGGGGTGTTCCTCCCCAACACCCTCTCCTGCTCCAGTGCCTGTAATGGTGGCTGAACCAATGCAGACTCCTATTTCTGCACCTGCCATTAGTCACGACTCTCGAAGGTTGAGGATCTTCTCGGCACCTCCCACCCCCAAGGGAGGATGACTGGAGACCTGATAGACTATGTTGCCCCCAAGTGCTAGAATGGCAATGCTCTGGAAGGTGAAAAGCGAAAGAGGGTTAGTGAGAGCTCCGAGGTCCTGCCCTGGCTACCATCCGTGCTAAGCACGGGCCAGTAACCCTGAAGCGACTGCACAGGCCTATCTTGAGGCCTTGGAGAATGTGTATGGGAGCCCAGATTCTGATGAGGACCTATGGTGGAGAGTAAGAGATCAACAATAGTACCAAGGGGAGTTGTTGTCTGTGTGTATCTCGATGGAAAAATTGTTGCAAGAATGCCTCAGAAAAGGTAGTTTGCCAGCTTATTGAACTGGACCAACCAGGCTGGACAGGATCCTTAAGTCTGCCCCCTTCTCAGAACTGCTGTTGCTTCAGTTACACCTGGCAGATCGACTGAATCCCCCCTCTCCGTGATGAGTTAATGAGAGAAATTGAGGAGTTGAGAAAGACGACCGGGAGGGACCTGCACCAATAGCTGCGGCTACGACCTCGAAAGTGACTGAGGGTGACCCATCAAGTGAAGTTCAGGGGCAGAGGTTGGCAGTCAATGAGTGCTCTGACAAGGAAAAGATATGTCACAATGGAGCGAACTGTTGAGAGAGATCCGAATTAAAATAGTCCTTTATGAAGGCCACGCCTGCAAGTACGGTCCCTGACCTATATCCGATTGCATTCTGCTATGGGGTGGGGTACCACCCATGTATCTCCTGCATAACAGCTCCGAACTCGATTCCTTGACCATGGAAGTGGAGAAACTGACAGATGTCTCCAAATGCTTATCACGCCGCAGACAGAGATGGCACAAGGTTTCCAGTTAGTAATACCCCGCCCTGGCTCCCAGTGTGGCGCCGGCCAGCTCAAACTCCAGAAAGTATGTTTTGCTATAATTGTGGAAAGATGGGCACATGAAAAGGAATGCCAGTCCCCAAAAGACACTGACAAAGTTGCATATAGGCTACAAGGAGAGCTTCGGAGAAGAAATCAGTGGTTAAGAGGTGCACGACATGATCCCAGTGAGGGCACCAAAATGCTAATTCACGTCCTTGTGGCAAGGTCAGTTGCCCAGGCCCCCACTCACCGCCTCTCCAGACTGGTCCAGAATAGTGGGTCCTCCATGGAGACCACTGTAAAGGTGAACGGAGTGTCTACAAGAGCTATATTAGACAGTGGCTCCCCAAGTGACAATTATGTTCCAAGATTGGTATCAGAAGCATTTGTCGACATACCCTCACAACCATTAGAAGGACTGCATGTATGGGGAGTTAAGTGAGAAGGCCTACCCTATTCGGGTATATCGCGAATTTGGCTGTCTTTCCCCACCTCCGTGGCTGGAGTGGCGAACAAGTAGAGACCCTAGCCTTAGTGTGTCCCCCACTGGACTGGTATGATGGTGTCCCTTTGTTGATTGGAACAAATCTCATATGTTCGGAAGGCTGGCACAGTTGTGTTATGAAAACAGGGGTCAAAGACTAGTAGAGCTTTAAGAGTTCGAGCTTTAATTAAGAAGGCCTATGAGGCACAGAGAGATGCTGAAAAACAGAACCAGAGGAACCGTCGGAATTGAAGGAAGAAGGATCCTGAGTCTCTGATCCTGGCGCCAAATGCCCAGTGTGTACCTTACAGGGAGAGGTCCGTATCAGAAAGGATGTTAAGAATAAATATTAATGTTGGATGCACCAGGCGATGGAAAATTGCCAGAGGGACTGCTGGTCAAGCCTAGTATTTTGCCTGCTAGAGCCCATGCTTATGCCAGAAGGGTAATGGTCCAAGTTCATAATGTGTCTGAAAGAGACATTCGAGTAAACAGAGGTTGCATCCTGGCTAATGTGCATTGTGCAGACACTGCAGTGCTACCCAGCAGCAAGAGTTCAAGGAAGAATGACAGAGTAACGCCTGACTTGTTTGATTTCGGCGACTCCCGCTGCCAGCTGAATGGAAGTGAGGATCAGTGAGAAGCTTGCCCAGAGAGACCAGGTGTTTCTTTAAAGGAATGGGATGTAGGATGTGCAAGGAGCTGAGCACAATATCCGGCTGCATGAAAAGACCATTTCGTGAGAGGTCTCGACGCCTGGCACCTGCTGACATAGATGATGTGAGACGGCATCTGCAAGAGATGTTAGCTGCTGGTGTAATACAAGAACCAGAAGCCTCTTATGCTTCCCCATTGTGGTAGTGAGGAAAAGAATGGAACAGTAAGGATGTGTGGATTATCGTTATCTTAAACCGGCGGACTATCCCTGATCAGTACACAATGCCCCGCATTCAGGATGCTTTGGACTGCCTAAACGGGAGCAAGTGGTTCTTGTGCTGGATCTCCAGTGGGTACTATCAGATCCCGGTGGCCCCAGAGGACCGTGAAAAGACAGCCTTTATCTGTCCGCTTGGCTTCTATGAATTCATGAGGATGCCTCAAGGATTTCAGGTGCCCCAGCCACTTTTCAACGATTGATGGAGCGTGCAGTGGGGGACATGAACTTACTAGAGTGCCTGGTATACCTAGATGATGTTATTGTGTTTGGCAGCTCACTGGAGGAACATGAGAGCAGATTATTTAAGGTATTGGACCGACTGGAGGACTTTGGCCTTAAACTGTCCATTGATAAGTGTCAATTTTTCAAACATCAGTAAAGTATGTGGGACACATAGTATCCACCGAGGAATAGAGACCGACCCAAGTAAAGTTGAGGCCTTGACCACCTGGCCACAGCCCAAAAAATCTAAAAAAGAACTGCAAAGATTCTGGGATTCTTGTGGTTATTATCGGCGCCCATCAAGGACTATTCAAGAGTGATCCACTTTACTTAACTCACTAAGGGTATCCCAACCCACAAAAATACAAAAGTCAGCATCCCAAGACTGAAAGAGTGTATTTTCATCCGAGGAAGTATTTGGGGCCGCTGGACTCCTGATTGTGAGACTGCTTTTCATGAGATCATATATCAACTTACCCATGCTCCAGTGCTGGCCTATGCCGATCCAAGAAAACCTTACGTCCTGCACACTGATGCTAGCTTGCAAGGGTTGGGGCTGTGTTGTACCAAGAGCACGAGAATGGCCTGAGACCAGTGGCCTTTGCCAGTAGAAGCCTGACCCCATCCGAAAAGAACTATCCTGTACATGTTAGAGTTCCTAGCTTTGAAGTGGGCTATTGTTGACCAATTCCATGAGTACTTGTATGGGGCTAAAATACTAGTAAAACTGACAATAATCCTTTGACCTATGTGCAGACCTCAGCTAAGTTGGATGCCACTGGCCATAGGTGGCTTTCTGCATTATCTACATATGACTATGTTCTCGAATACCGAGCAGGTCTGAACCACATAGATGCTGATGCTCTCTCCGGAGGCCTGTTCCTAGAATGATTGGGTCCGACTGGCAGAACCTGACATTTGGGCACTCTGCCGGAAGTTTGACAGGAGGAACAATGTCCTCGGACGCAGTGGACTGCATGGTGGATTGCTTGGGAGCCTCTGAGAATTGCATACCTGCTGCTTATTGCCACTTTTCTGCAATAGACATTGGTGCACTGCCTCAGCTGGACAATGACAGTATCGCGCGGGCTCAATCCGCGATCCCATGATCAAAGCAGCTTTAGAAGCCCTCTATGCAGGAAAGATGTGTCCAAATTACGCCCACTGATTTGAGAACTGCACTGTTATACAAAGAAGGTCCTGTTGAAACTGATCAATAAACTGTTATACAGAGAAACAGTAGACAGAGGGGGACAAGTAGACAAACAACAACTAGTGCTGCCCACTGCCTTCCGAGACTCAGTATTGAGGTCCTTGCACAACCACATGGGGCACCTTGGTATAGACAGAACACTTGACTTGGTGAGATCCAGATTCTATTGGCCTAAGATGGGGCTGATGTGGAGCAACACATTCGAATCCTGTAGTCGCTGCTACAGAGGAAAGCTTTGAGTCTCAGAGGGCTGCCCCCTTGTTAACATAACCACCAGTGCACCCATGGAGCTGGTCTGTATTGATTTTCTAAGTTTGGAGTCAGATCAAAGAAATATCAGTAATGTGCTGGTGGTCACTGACCATTTCACGAGATATGCCCAAGCTTTCCCACCAAAGACCAGAAAGTATCCACTGTAGCTAAAGTACTTGTAGAAAACTTTTGTTCACTATGGGCTCCACAAAGAATCCATTCTGATCAAGGGAGAGACTTTGAGAGTCGCCTGATCAAAGAGATGCTTTCTCTGTGGGGAGTGCGAAAGTCCAGAACCACTCCTTACCACTCCCCAGGGGGCCCACAGCCTGAACGCTTCAACCGACTTTGCTAGATATGCTAGGGCACCCTGCACCCAAAGGACAAGCTCAGATGGAGCCAACAAATTAGCACCCTGGTACATGCTTATAACTGCACCAAAGTGATGCCACTGATTCTCCCCTACCGCCTGATGTTTGGAAGAGAAGCTCGACTACCAGTAGATGTGTGTTTTGGGGTCTCTCCTGATGGGGTTCAAGCTGACAACTATTTACAGTATGTGCAAAAGTTAAAGGCCCAGCTAACTCATGCATCAACTGGCTCAAACCATGGCTGCCAAAAGAAATCTGGCCAACAAAGAAAGGTATGATAAAAAGGTGAAAGCACAGGAACTCCAGGAGGGAGATCGGGTATTGCTAAGAAATCTGGGACTGCATGGCAAGCACAAGATTGCTGACAGATGGCACCATCTCCTCACATTGTAGTGGGCAAACTAGATGATCTGCCAGTGTACAAAGTAAGGCCTGAGAATAATTCAAAAGATGTAAAACAATGCATAGAAATCATTTACTGCCCATTGGACAAATCTTAATTGAGTCTGAGCCCTCAGAAGATGCCCTCTGGACCAGTGACTAGAGCTGCTGCTAAGAAAAGATCAAGAAAGTCTGCACCTACAGAAGCAAGTTAAAGTGTTCCCTCCACAAGTCCCAGTTGAGCATGACTGTCAGTCCATATCGGAAGAAAGTGAGAGTGACTTTGAATACCTATCCTCTTCACGAACTGAGTCAATTGTTTCGGGGCAATCCCTAGTCAATACTGGAGACAAAGCTGGGCCTTCTGACTGTCTAAGCCCCAGCTTCATCCCTGGAGCCAATGCTCCCAGAAAGTGAAGTGCAAAGCATCAGATCAGATGAAATGGAATCATTGTGCATGGTTGAACTGTTTGAGCTTTCAGGGAGGAAAATGATAGATTGGGGCAGACTGGTGATACACCTGAACAAGAAGAGTATTTTGAGTGCCCTGACAGTCCACTGCCAGTGTCCGAAAGCTCTCCATGCTAGCCAAATGTTGTGGACTCAGAAACTGTAACTCCTGGAGCTGAAAGTGCCCCAGGTTCTCAGCCTCTACCCCCATGGAGACTCCCTGACAAGTGAGGACAATGCTGAAAATGAGGCTCAGAGTGCAGAGACTATAACAGTTCCCCTAGAAAGACTGGTCGAGCTGTAAAGCCTGTGGTGCACCTCAGTTATGATTCACTTGGGAGGCCTGTGGACTTGCCTCTCAATGTTGTCCATAAAGGAGTGTATGTGTCCCCGAGCTCATTGCCCAAACTGAGCATCAGTGCTAACTCCAAGTTACTTGTGTTGCTCTCTATATGGTGCCCTTGCCCCATCCAGCCCCAAGGTAACTGATAGGAAGGGCCCCTCTTCAGGTTTCATGTACAAGAGGTAATAACTTGAGTTATGGTACAATGTGTATGTAATACTGTGTAAAGAGTGACGACTGCAATGTTTCAGAAATGTGTTCTTGGTAAAATGATATATTGACTGATGATTACATGTGCGAGCCTAATGCAAATGTATATGGTTGCAGTTGAAACTTATGGTACTTGCTTGACGCGACGCGCTTTCCCAGGCCAGGAAGGGTGTAACCCCCTGCAAATGGGGGTTCCTAAAGACTTCCAGGAGCTTGCTTGAATGCTCCAAGCCTGAATGGTGTTTGGCATTTAAGCCATTTATCAGTGAGTGTTTTAGAGCCTCTGGTACTGTCTCTTTAAGAGCTGTCTGCTTGCAGACATAATTAGTTTGTATGGGGACTGTGTGCTTCTCTGAGTACCACTTGAGCTGCTGCCAATTCACTTCATTTTTGCAGTCACTAGAGTGCAAAGGGAACCTATCTGAAAGATGTAACTGTTTGCCAGAAATTATTTAGAGTAATAATGAAATTACAGTTTGTCTAACCTGCTTTCTTTGCAGTCAGAACTGTGTCTAGTTCCCCATTCTAGTTTTGAACTGCTGAACTGGACCAATCAGTGGGGTAAGCTAGCTCTAAAATGATGCCTTGGACGAATCAGAACTTGGACTCATAATCTGAGCCAGCCACAAGAGGATTGTATGGGCAGTGACTCTGGGAGATGTAGTTTAGACTTCAGTGCCTTTTTGGACCAACAGCAGCAGTCTATTGTGAGTGACAGCCAATCCAGTCAAGAACTGGGAGGAACTCAAAGGAAGTGCCGGTTTCGTCAGTTGGAGTTCAGTTGAGCTTTGGCAGTGAAGAAGGAAGGAGCCCTGTGCTTTTTCAGTGTGCAGTTTTAGTCAAAAACGTGTAAGGCCCAGAGTTCCGTCTGCAGCTTGTGTAACAGCTTGTTAGGACTGAATCCGTCCTGTGAAAAGAATCAAAGGATCTCTGAAGAGTAGAAACCAGGCTCACCCTGTAGAAGACTGGAAGAATTGCTGAAAATTGCACTCGGTCTGTCAGGAACTGAATCTGCTGTGTTCTCCCGGTATTGTGCAGTAATTGCATCGGGATACAGATGCAGCCTGCCTGGTATAGTACTTTCTTTTATATGGATGTGTGAAGAGGTTTGTGTACCTCAAGTGAGCCCCTGCTGACATTGAAGGACCCTATCTTATTTGGAGGTCGTGAGTACTAATTCAGGGTTGCTCCTGTTGAATTGCCACATTAAATCCAAATGGAATTACTGTACTGCTGACTGTTTAATTCTCCTTTTCTCTGTGTGAAAGGGCCCTACCAGCTGCCACGGTTTGGACTAGCCACTAGGGCTTGGGTACCCAGGGACAGTAACTGATAGGGATAGGCCTGTGCACAGAGCCATAGGTAGATTATTAGGAGTGATAAGTTAATTAACCTGATTTCCCCTGTCCTTGTTATATCCCCCTAAATAAATCAGAGCTGCTTGTTTCAGCAAAGTTATACTGCCTGAGGTATTTGTCTATGTTAAAGTACTGTACTGTGATTGTTGCACTGTATCTCATTTCACAGGAGGTCCCAGTGCCGGAACCAGACCTGGGGTAAGTGTATACTGTGAAGGTAATTTGATATATTGTGTGGGCCACTAGTGGGAAGAAAGGGGGTTGCAGTGTCCCAGAGGGCTGTGACCAAGTTAGTTTAACTATTGCAAACCCTGACCTCTGGGTGGAGGCACCCGCCATTGGATCCAGGCCCCTCAACCTGTTAGTGGCAAATCAGGCAGGGGTAGTAGCCCCTGGGATAGCGCCATCTAGGGGTTACACTGAGAACTATTTTTTTTGCTATTTTTCTGCCCCTGTATTCCTCCTCTTCATCCCACTCCCCAGAGCTACTGCTACTTGACATACTGACTGCTGCCTTATCTACTACAAACTCAGGATCTGTTCCACTGATTTTCCCCTCACACTCATCTGTCTTCTCCTCCTCCTCATCATCATCTATCACTCTGCTTACTAAGACTGGCTGCCACACTATTTTTTTTAATTTTATTTATTTCTGTTCCCGAATTAAACCATTTGAGCTCAGAGCTCTTTACATACGTTCCACATCAGGACATTTCAGATAACAGATATGAAATTATACAAAAGAGTGCAAGTAAACGAATTAACAACAGGATTAGATATCAGCACATTTCAGTACATGTGAAATTATACAAAGGACTGCAAAAATACAAGGTAACAAACAGGATTACATATCAAACATAGTCAGATACACACCTGAAAACAGACAATTAACTGTACCCAACAGTGAAACCTGTCAGTTGTCAGCAAACAAGAAGGTGTTAGAACATTGCTATGTGCTGAATAAAAGGGGTGGGGCGATGAACCCCAAGTGCAGTGTGCAAAAGAGACAGTAATATCAGTTCAGCAGTAGGGAAATGGAGGGAGGTGACTAGTGTGGTGCTAGCAATGGCAGACACATTGAGATTCATGTATTATTACGTGCTTCAGGTTCACTTTGAAAGCACACAGTGTGGGCAGGCAAGCAATGTTTTCCTGAAGGAAGCTGAACCACAGCAGAGCACAGTATGCAAAGGACCTTTGTCCTAGAGATGTTCAACATTTAAGGACTGGTGCTCGGAGTTTCTGGTGTGCCACGGACTTATGCTGGGAACCAGAAGTTGATGGACCCCAGGCAAGAGCTGACCAAGGCAGATCTTTTTGGTCAGGAGGGAGGATTGATATTTTAATTGGCCATTGACTGTAAGCCAGTGTGCCTTGGCATAGAGATCACAGGTGTGAGTCAGTCGGTGTGCACCTAAGGTGAGCCAGCAGGTTTTGCTGAGTGCAGTTTTTATGCGTTTGAGGACAGTATCTTTGGCGGAACCATACATAGACCCTTGTGCTCATCCTCTGAGTACCACGATGGGTTACTCCTGTAACATCCTGAATTTTCTGTACTGTTGTTACTGTTTCCTGAATTGCCTGAGAAGTGCTGCTGTTTTTTTTTTTTACCACTCATGGCTGCATCGAGTCAAGTACTTTAAGTTGTAAGACACAGGGTTATTTTCTCCCTAACAGGTAACTACAGCACTGCTGGCTGCATCGATTCAAGTACTTTAAGTGGTAAGACACAGGGATATTTTCTCCCAGACTGATAAATAAATACAGCACTGCTGGCTGCGTCAACGGAATATTTACTCCCAAGCTGGTCAGTACAGCACTGCTGGTGCTGGATGTGTAAAGTCTGAACTTTGAAAACACAGTGAAATTGTTTCCCAGATAGCAAAGCACTAGTAGGACTAGATAGTAAAGCACTAGTAGGACTAGAATATAATTGAAACAAAGGGGGAAATTGTTTAACCAGGAAAGGCACGTCACTAATCTGAGCTTGTTGTTTCCATCTGTGATCGGGGAGGCAGCACGAGTAAGTTGAATGACTTGATCATGGGGTCACACAGTATGAATGAGGGAACTGATGGGATTCCTTCAAATTCAGCTCTCCAGGTTTGCAGTGCACTTGAATTGAAGCTCAATGTCCTCAACTACTGATATCACCTCCTCTGAATAATTTGGATTTAAAAAAAAAACTTAATAGCTTTTTCTTTTGATTTTTTGTCCTACAGTCAGTGTACAGACTAGAGAATTACAGAGAGAGATTCTATTTTAACACCACCGACCTGAGTCAGTCCACTCAGCAAGCATTAGCATTACAGTGAGTACTGTAGTACAGTAACAGCACTGACTGCACAGTAACAGCAGTCTCTCTCTCTCTCTCCCTCTCTCTCTCTCTTCCTTCTCCTGAGCTTGCCCTGTACTGAATTTCACTCCCCTGCTGCAGTAACTACTACAAATAAACATTTTGGTTATATACTTTTAGTTTTGTCTTTTGTTTTCTTGTTTTGCACAGTGCAGCAGTCTGTTATAACCTCGTGCTGCTACTGCGCCCTGCCTAAGTAGTTACAGTTACAGGAGCGAACCTTGTGAACCAAAGTTCACATTTTTAAAGAAAATGTTCGCGCTTAGTAGACAGTTGCGAACATAGGGAGTTTGCATATTTTATGGCCAAGAGTGAACTGAACTTGCAGCACTAGTCAAAGGCCTTTGTTAAATCTATAAAGACTGACCCAATTAATTTGCCTTCATCAAGGGCACGGTCAAAGTATTCGACCAGAGCGGTAGCAGTGCTGTGGTTCTTACGAAAACCATGTTGCCGGGGGCACTGAAGTTGGTGCTTATGGAGGTGATCAGTTACTTGGTCCAGATGTTGCCCCTGCGGTGGCAGGGACCACGAAGATCATCCACTGTACCCCCTGGGTGGGTAAAGAAGGAGAACAGCCATGTGATAATCGAGGAGATTGTCAGAGAAGCGTATCAGTCAGCAGGGCATGTGTGTGGCTCCTGAAGCCACTCCAGTGTCTCTGATTTTTGAAGATCAGCTGTGGGAAAGGGACTCCTCACAGTATTTGTATGGTTCAGAGCAATAATACCTATGCCTTGCCTAGTTTCAGCCTGAGAGTAGCAGCAGCATGCTTTAGATGTGAGTGAGTTTGGGAAATGGTTTGGGATGCTGCTCCTGTACCCAGATCAGCATTCTGGGTATGGAGGGTGGGTCACCAGGCCCCCTATGTTTTTCTGATTGTGTCTAGGTGGTAAATTAACTGGGTTTGGTCTTCTAGGTTTAGTTTGGGTTACACACCGTCGCAGCCATGCAAGCAGTATTGATTGGATCCTGCTCTGGGTTTGGAGAGTGCACATATCCTCCCAGGGTTGGGCCTGCAGGGCAACTGCTTAGGCATTCACCAGGAGGTGAAAGGTCTTTATTTATTTATTTATTTATTTATTTATTTATTTATTCAGTTTTATATTTATTTATTCATAACTAGGATTACAAATACCTTTGAACCAGGGATTCTTTTACAAAGCTTCCATGTCAAGTGAGGAAGACAAATACAAATATAATCGAGAGATGGAACAAGGATTGTACTTTCAGAATAGATAACATTGTGGTGGAATTAATATGCAGTATAAATTACAGCGGTGATACACTGGAGAAACAGTGGGCAAACTGATTAACAGTAAAGACAATAGTATTTGCTGCAGATAACTTCTCTGTCCTTGCACCCACAGCAAAATGGCACCCACTCCACAAGCACGCTGACCTCTCTCCTTGGCTCTCACACTGTCCAGCCAATTGCAGCAGGGCTCCAGCTAATTTACATGCCTAACGTATGCAGTCTTCTTGGTCCGTGTGAAGACACATGGCTCCGCTTCCCAGAAAGGCATGAAGGCCCATAGTTCAAGATGGTGAGCTCAAGAAACACAGAATCCTGCTTCCAAATGCCAAAACAGTCTCCCACCAAAGCAACACCCTGAATCTCCATCCAGGTAAGCTCCTGCACCCAAAATCAAATCCCAGATGAGCCCCCATGTTGTAAGGCCCCCTCCTGATGGTCTAGGGGTATGTCTGGTATTGTGGGGGGGGCACTGTACAGCCAGAAACACAGGCCAGAACTTTCTTCTTACCTGGGTCAGCAATGTATAGTCTGGGGGTGCGGAAAGTCTTTGAGGGCACTGCTGCTGTGGGGGCTTAAACATAGTTAAGACAATCTCCGGAAGACAGCAAGTAAATCCATTGTCCAACACTGATTAAAAGGTTCCAAACCGATTTAATTGCATAAGAAAATAATACAACCACTCCATGGAGTGTAGAGGTATCACTGTACGGTGGGCCGTCTCTTCTTTCACATGGCCAGAAACAAGGTATGGCATACTTGATCCAGATACAGTCATAGAATATCTGGGTAATGATTCCGCTTCTTCCAACTCTGTACTTCAGACTCCGGAAGGTGTACATCAAAATTATCAAAGAAGAAAAAATGAGTCAGTTCGAAGGATTCTGTTTCTTTTTATTCCTGTAACCAAAAAACAGGCCCCTACGCTTCGCTATCTATTAGCTTGTTCACGGGGCTTCTATAAATAGAAAATATATACAATTAGTTATCCATTATTTCCCATTTTCTATAATACCATAAATATCAACTTCTAAAAATGTTCTACCTACTGCCAAGGCACGTGATCCACTTAAATTGTTTCACACCAAACTTGATACTCTTCTTTCTAAAGATATAAAAAAATTTTTTAAAACATGAATAATTTTCAGTTACTACATACTTGATCCAGATATCTGATGCAGGCACTCCAGGGAGCCGACTCAGGCTCCTATACAAATGATGGTGGCAAGCTGGTTTATACAACCAAACAGGCCTATGACAAGTAGCTCCCAAAGCTCCCTCCAGCACTGACTTTAGGCAGCAATCACTACAGGGACATCTTTCTCCAAACTGAATGTCTCCCTCCTGTACTTTCAGTGCACACATGTTGCAAATAAACACCACACTGCTGACTTTCCTCTGGGCAGTCTCGAACCCACAATGCGGGGAATCTTAGGGGTCTTCCCTTGACACACAAGGCAAACACAGGCTCCATCACAGTGATGGGACAAAGGCTGCCATCACTGCATCCCCAACAAGCCAGTCTGCCACCACTGACCTAAGCACCAGGACCCTGTGGCCATCACTGGGCCTAACATGCAGAGACCCATCCACACCATCCTGCCCTAGTGCCAAGGGTCACATTGCAGGCTCCTTTACTCCCTGGACCCTGGCTCCCCTAAGTGGCATGGCAGTCCCCAGCATCAGGCCATGCTCCAGGAGCCCCATTACGGTCCTGACAATTCCAGGTGCTAAGTTACAAGGGTGGTTGGCTAGGGTGGCAATTGCCCCACCCTGGCCCCGAACTTCAGCCCTCTGGATGAAACTGGCTGAGACTCACGACTCCTTCCTCTTTCTGCCTACTCTCCCTCTAAAGACATCAAAACCCACCTGGCAGCAGTGGGATTGCTTTAATCTCCCCCTCCCCGGTGGCTGTGACTTTCGTTCCCCTCTCAACAGAACCACTAGGTGGCAGTGACTCTTTCCCTCCTCCCCAATGGAGCCATTCCGCAGCTCTGACTGTTTCCCAAAACTGTAATGGAGCCACTCGACAGCAGTGACTCTCCATAAGAGAGCCACTCAGCAGCAGTGACTCCCCCCACCCCCTGTAATGGAGCAGCTCAGTGGCAGTGGCTCAGTCTCCCGGTAACAAAAGTGCTCAATAGTAGTGACTCTCCGCCCCCCCATAATGGAGCCATTAGTTGGCTGTGACTCTAATTTCTCCCCCCAGTGGAGCCTCATGGTGACAGTGGCACACTTTCCTCCTCCCCCAGCAATGGAGCTGTGGTCAGCGGAAATGACTTGCTTCCCCCCACGCTCCACCCACTAATGGAGCCATAGTTGGCAGCAATGGCTAGTTTTTCCCTCCCATTCTCCCCTCAGTGTTAGGGATCACTTTTTCTTCTCCACCCTCCCCACTAGCATTGGAGCTATGGTTGGCAGCAATGGCTCACTTTTCCCTCCCCCCCCAGTATTGGAGCCTTGGTCAGCTGCAATGACATAATTTTCCTCCCACCCTCCCCCATCACTGGAGGTACCTTAGAGGAAATGGCTTGCTTTTTCTCCTGCCCTTCCCCCAAGCATTAGATCCATGGTTAGAAGCACTTTGTCGCTTTTCTATACTGTTCTCCCTCCAGCAATATGACTCACTTTTCTGTTCCAACCTCCCCCAGCATTGGAGCCACAGTGAGCGGCAATGACTCACACTTACTTCCTGCCCTCCCCCAGCATTGGAACCACAGTCAATGATAATGGGCGACTTTTTCCTCCCACCCTCCCCCCAGAATTGGAACTGCGGTTAGTGGCAATGCCTCATTTTTATCTCCTGCCCTTCCCCAGCATTGAAGCTATGGTAGGCAGCATTGGGGCTTACTTTTCCCTGTGACCCTTCCCCCAGCATTGGAGCAGTGGTCAGAGCAATGGCTAACTTTTCCCCTCTCAGCATCCCCCCAGCATTAAAGCCTTGGTTGGTGGCAATCAGGGGTGTAATGACAATTGGGCAGTTACAGTAAGGGTGCAAGCTCGGAAAACAGGTCATGACTCTTGAACAGGGCCATGACGTCATAATACTCGTTATTGTGGGAGATGGCTGCTACCACATGTGAGTCTGGGATGGTAACAGCATGACATTGTCCTTTAATCTGAATGAGTAGCCTGTTGGCTAGATCCACTACACAGCCATGTAATGCTAAGAAGTCAATTCCCAGAATGCTGGAGTGATGATGTAAAACCATGAGGACAAAGGCAAAATCAGTCCTGAGGTGGCCTATCACCACAGGTAGAGGAACAGATTGGTAGGTGTGTAACTGGGTACCATCTACACCCTGTGCACTGGTCTTCCAGCTTGTAGACCAGTCAGATGAGACTGGGTCTTCGTCATGGAGGACTGACATGGTTGCTCCGGTGTCCAGAAGCATGGTAAGTTGGCAGCCCCTGACCATGGCCTTTACACAAGTCCGTCCATTTGTGTCAACAATCAGGTTACTCACAATCTGGACTGGGGCCTGTAATTGTCATTCTGATTCTCCAGAATCGGCGTTGTCTTCCTGTTCCTGAAATCGAAGGCCTGCAGTATCTGCTAGGGATTCTTGTATGTCTTGTACTGGGTACAAGTGTACTTGTGACGTCACAGATGCAGTGATGGCCTGCACGGATGTCATATCAGCCTGGCCATTAATTGATGCAGTCTCCCCTTGGCTGCTCGATGACTCGACAGCTGGGGCTAGGGCAGCTATCTGTTGTGCAGGAGTGGTTTCTTTTCCTGCATGAGCTTCCTCCAAAAGTTTTTGGCGATTTTTGTTCTCTTCTCTGATTTCTCGATAGCTAGTACCATTTTGGTATTGGTTCTGACTATTCTGTTGGGTGCTTGGATTCTTCCAACTGCCTCTGTTGTCCCTATTTCTGTTGTTTCTGTAGTTCTGCTCCCCCATATAACTGTCATCAGAATGGGTAGACATTTTCTGGTTATTTCTCTCCACTGAGTAATGGGTGGGGGCATCAGAGGTAGGCTGAACTGCAGCTACCTTGTTGGATTTTCCAGAACAGAGGGTATGGAGCTAGACATGATAGGCCCGTTCTATCTTAGTGAGGATAGCCTCAGACTTGTTGGTGTCCGGTAAAACATTAAGCTCAACCTTCTCCCACAAGGCTGGATCGGATGTGCAAATCCTTGTACTCAATTTGGTCTATATCGAAGTCCTCATCTGTGAGAGCCTTCCCAGTTTTGTATGTGAGCCACAACCATTGATGGTAGGTGGCTGGGCTTTCCTTTGTGCCTTGCTTAACCTTGTAGGCCAGGCACATCCTGACAATTCAAGGGGAATTTTCACATATGAGCACGGTGGCGATCTCGTCAGAGGTCGCGTCCTCAGCGTTTTGTGTTGTCTCTGATAGCTTGGCCCAGAGGGTTGGCTCAATTGTCTTTTGCAAGACTTGTACTTGGTACTAGGGTTGGAGAGAGAGCTTCTCGCAAAAGGAGCACACTTTCTCCAAGTGGCAACTGAGATTGTCAGTTGGGCCAATATGTCCAATGCTCTGCACAATTTGCTGGACAGAATGAGTGATCTGCAGGGGGTTGGAAGTATGCGTAGTCACTGTAAGCTCAGTCAGTGCCATGGATCCATGGAGCGCAACCTCTGCTGCTGCGTCAGTGATCACCCTGTACGTGTGGTCCTGAGTGATCGACTCTTTAAGCATGTTGTCAGTTTGGTCTCAGATGGCCTTCTTTTGATCCTCTAGGACAGTGATTCAACTGATTGCGTCATTAATCATGCTGCTAATCTCCGACTCATCGCTCCTAGCGATGGGAGCGAGCGGAGGTGCATTGTGGATTACAGACTCTCCGCCTGTGTCATGGAGGCCACCATCTTGGCATTGTACGTGGCATCCACCATGTTTGCATGGATGTGGTGATGCAGTGTGCATGCCAATGTCAGCACCATCTTGTGAATGGCAGGTGGAAGTTGTTCCACTAGGGGGGTTGGACTGATGGGTGACGTGGCATGCCTCATCATCAAAGTCAGAGATGTCATCACTGGATGACGCAATCTCAATGGACGTATAGTGAAACCCATTCATGGCCTTAACATGGCCGACAAGAACCTCCCATTGGTGGTGCAACTTAGCTATCTTTTGTCTACACTTTCTGTGACAAACGTTTGCAGCGTCCTGCTCAATACCTCTCTCAACCTCTCTCTGAAACACTCTATGCGCGGTGCCCAATTTGACGTTTTTTCCTAAGTTCTTTATCCAACTCACTACTCACACACTTGTAATCCTCTCTAAGCTCTGCATTCTCCTCATGCAAACCTTCATTCATATCACTCAAAATATCATTCAAATGCGCTGTTTCTTATCACATTTCAACCTTTCACAATCATCTCTTAACAAACATAACTCTCGCTCAGTGTCTTGAGCAGTACAGTGCAGAAGCCTGGAATTAGCATCATGGAGTGACGGTGTCTCCTCCGCTAGTTTCCTTTCCATTTTCTGTAACTCTGATGCCTGCAAGCCAAACTCTTTTTCAGAGACACACTTTGCAGTTCAAGGGAGGCAAACCTCACTGTAAGACTCTCAACAGCAGTATGTAGAGCCGCAACCAAAAGACCTTAAAGGTTTTATTTCTTAGTCGTTTGTTTGAACTCTAAGTAATAATCAGAAATTAGCAGCAATGGTTTTTCTGCAGATTTTGCATCCATCGCGAAATCTGTCCATCCACCATGGGATGTGAGGTAGTTTGAGACATCAAGTCTCAGCTCTGTACACAGGTCAGACATAACAAATAAGGGGTCAACAAATAAATTAGCAGTATGGAAACCTAGTAAAATACCCTGGTGCCATCTCCTACCGCTTTCTGGTCCACGGCAGTTGATCGGTCGTGCCAGGGGGGACATGCTCCCAATCACAAAGGGAGTGTAATGAGTCCGGTGTGGGTCTGCCACGCCCAAGACCAAGATGGTGTTGGTCTGCCACAATCACTACCACTGTAAGCACGAACAGGCCCAAGTAGGCGAAAATCGTACTACACTACTCTACATTCAAAACAAATTGAGTGTAAATCTTCTTTAATGCATTCCACCTGCATGCGGTCGCAAAAATCTAAAGGGTCACAAATTCCCCTTGTCAGATTCTTGGTGGAACTACACAATAAGAAGAGACAACAGATAAGTGGTACTCATGTAATAAATGAAATTTATTACAGATAAATAACACAGACTTACTACCAATACAGTGTAAACACTGGGACAATACCAGTTTTCCTTACTTAGGCAATGCAGACAGTTTCTCTCTAAGAGCTACGTGTTAGAAAGGGTCTTATACCCTGATAATTACTATAGCAATGGCTAAGGAAGATAAAAATAGGAGATCTAAGTAACTGTCCTAACTTGTGTGAAAAGTTGCATAACTTGTATAGATAACAGTACAATGGGGCTACTCATCCCCAAGGTCAGTTGCAATAGTGTGCAAATGCTGAAGATGGTACTATTGCCTTACATATAAGAATATAGCAAAAATAGAGCAAAAAGCACTTCTTATCGCTCATCATCAGTGAAGTATAATAGAACACAGATCCTGACACTTATGCTTATATGATGTGTCCTCGCCCTAAGGTTAGTACATATACATATCTATGTGTTGCAGTCCATGAGGTGGGGGCACCATCAGGGGGGCTGGACCATGGATAAAACCCCATTGTCCCACCTCCTGCACAGTTAAATCACTGGGTGACCCTCCTCAATCCTGATGCCTCACCCTGCCCTGTCATAACTGCACTTACGTGGCAGGAGGGTAATGTGCCACAAATGGATCAGTCTGCTGCTTCACCATGATGTACACCACACACATGCTGTCACTGACAAAATGTGCATCATAAGTCATATGCTCCCTCCCAGATTCCAGAGTGGGCTAATGTGGGAGGCCTACAGCTCAAAAAAGAGTGGAAATTAAAAGTTCCATGAAAAAAAGTCTGTGACTGCAACATTCCATCAGACTCCTTAGTCTCGCCTGACAGGCAATTTTTTTTATTGACCGTCTGATAAAAGCTAGCAGGGTCCTTCTCACATGTTTCACTCAGACGTGACAAGGCCCAACCCTGGACACTTGACCTTTTTTGTGAAATTTAAACATTTTTGCCTTACACAACTGTCTCATCTGAGCTGAGGAATGATAACTGAGTGTGTCACAGAAGATCTAATTCTCTCTGGAGTCCTGAGACCATCCAGACCATCCGCCATCAACCATAACTTGGCAGAAGGCACAGCACACCCTGACACGGAGCAGAGGACAAAGGACTGCTGCCATCTGACCCACTCCAACTTGTAGTCATAACTCACTCAGGTAGGTAAAAGAATGACTGTAAGCTATTATTCCTACAGCATTAATTTTGGTATAAAAAATGTTATGTGGCTGGCAGAAGAATGCAGCACTGTCTTGGGACCCATGCACCTGAGCTGCCATCTGCAGCCTGGCTTGGCCCCAGGCCCAACCTGGCCTGCTGTTGGCAGTAGATATTTTGCCTATCTAAAACTCAGTGAGGCAGTCAGAGTAGTCCTAGACCAGTACTAATTCATGCTAGCCAGGGCTGGGCACTGGCAGCATGGGCTAGTGAGACTAGGACTACATTCTGTCTCACTGAGTTTTAAGTAGGTTAAAAAACTGAAATAACTGATAACTGTTAGTTTATTGATGTTTTCCAGTTGTAGCAGTGATGTTCTTTTTCTCCTTGGATTTGGATTGGTCATAGGCCACCTGGTTCTCACTGCAGCATGTGAGATCCCATTTAAGGGACCTGGGTCTATTACACAGCATGTAAACATTCAGCATTGACAGATGCTTGAGAGATGCTTGTTCTTTTTGTGTTCTTTCATTCTTGAATGAAGATACGGGATTTTAACGTTTTTATATACTCCCGCTTCCATGTCATTCCCACCATGTGAAAATTAAATATCTTCGTACAGTGCTGTGCTGTTTGCCATCAGAAACATGTGGTAGCACCATCCTAATACAGCCGTAATAAGAATCTAGTGTGTACAGAAAGCAGGTAACCTTAGTGAAAGAGATTTTTAAAAATTGTGAGTGCCAGTTATCTTTAATGACATGAGTCGCCAATTACAAAATTAGTTATAAAAGTTCTTTTTTTGTACTTTATGTTTATTAGATTTTCATCAATAAACAATTGACAAATATATTTCTCATGCAAGGTATTGCAAATGAGGTACATTAGGTATAGTTAATAAACAGTAGTACAGAAACCCTGCATTCTTGTACAGTAGGACATGGGAGTTCCTTAAAATTGTTTAAACCTGAGATGTTCTAATACATTGCCAGCCTCTTCAAAGGGAAAAGGTAAATCCTTAAGGGAATATTTTTAAGAAGTGTAACACAATCACAAGATTGCCATTTAACCTGGTAATAATATATATGAACCCAAATGTAGACCTCTGAAGAGCAATTCCTCTAATGTAGTAGGGCGTCAAAAAAACAGCTTCAAGACCCAAGCTAACGTAGGCTTCAGACAGCAACAGATGTAATAGCATCTAACTTTAACAGTTCAAAACATTATTTCAGTTAAACTGTAATGCCAAACAGCATTTCCCTAGATAACCAACTGAAACAGGAGAAAATGTGCAGCTTTAATGAACTGAGCCTTTAGAAGATTCATCCCTCACTCCCCCCAGAGCTCAAATTATAAAAAATACTTAGCCTTGGTGTATTTTCTCTAACATTCATGAAATTCAACTCGTAAACAAATTTAGACTCGACTAGGCTATTGTCATCTCCCAGTACTTATGCTACCCTCAGGAGAACATTCAAGTCCAGCTTATTTAAACAATTTATGAGAGTCTCTCTGCACAAATCTTTTACTGTCCTGATTCCCATGAGGTTCAATTCAATCTTCCGAGTCTGAATCCGAGAGACGAGGGTCTGGTGCATTCTTGTGGCTTGCGAATCCTTCCTTGACTTTCTCCACCCAGTGCCCAGCGTCTGTGGGTTATTGAAATTCCAAGTCTTCCCCCCCTGTGTACTATCCTCAACCTGGTGAGAAGCAAAAACGAGTGGATTATACCAAGTGCCCTTAGTCGATGGAGGATCGCGTCAAAACTCTTCCGATGGACTCTCGTCTGGTACGAGAGGTCCAGATACAGTTTAATGTCTGAAGCATTTATATCTATGGATATATATATATAAGTGGATAGCTGGCTCTCGCTGCAGAGATAAGAGCATCCCAGACTTCAGAGCCTGTAGTGTGCAGAAGTATAGTACGGGGCTGCAGCGTGCCTGTCAGCCTCACTCTTGGACTGACGTGGTAAGTTTTCTTCAGTGTAGACCACTCAAACTCTGCAGAAATCTTTATATGCTCTGATAGCCAAGATGTTAAGAACAGTAAAAGATCTGTTCCCTCTACACCTTCTGGAACCCCGACTACCCACACATTCCCCAATCTGATCTCATTTTCTATTTCTTCCATTCTGCTTCTGAGCTGAGAGTTCTCCTGAGTTAGATTGGCCACTATTGCCCTTGTGGTTGTAGTGCATTTCTCTGCTTCGGCTACTGATCCTGTTAGTGATTTTATGGCAACGTCATAGGACTCAAGCTTAGCCAGGATTTTTTCTGTCTTTGTGTCCATTGCCTTCATTGATTCCAGCATCATTTTCCAAGGGGGTTCTGATGAAGTCGTGGCACTCGCCTCCCCACTGCATGCTGATGCTGTGGCCTTACTTGTGCCCTGCTGCTGAGAGTCTTTCATCGGTCCCTGGTGCTGAGACGTTAGACAAACCATCTTAAAGCAGATATTGTTTGACTCTCTGTGATTCCAGGAGTCAAAATCTGGGGTCAGTTTGTTGATTAAATAATATTATCTCACTGTTTTTATATTTTATTTGCCTGTACATGGAGGAGCTCTTTGAAGGTGCTTCCTTCCTAGACTATGGCTCTCTAGCACCCCCTCTTTTAAAATATCTGAGGAAATTAAAAATTATAGCAGTGATGAATCTAAGGATGCCAGAAATACATTTTTTGTGAAAAAATATATGATGAAATTTTTCCAAACTAACAAATATTGCTGCTTTAATTTAAAAACTGTCCTTGAGGCATTTAGTCCCAATGTTGTTTACTCCCATTAAATATTTCACAAGAATGTTAAGGATTTTGCATAAGTGATCAATATATGCCATATGGTAGATATTCCTAGGATGGTATGTTAAAGATTACTGGAATACCACAAAAAAAAAATATCAGCTGTATAAAGGCAGTCAGGAGATGGTGCGTGGTGATGTAATGCGTGTACCACAGGCTAGGCAGCATGAAGGTGCTGTGTCTCTTCTCCTCTCTCTGGCAACAAGTTGGTGTCCTTTTCTATCAGCATTCCATCCAAGGAATTGCTCCTTCAACCAGTACTACTGATAAAAAATACCCCTTCTTTGGATGGTGAGCTTTTACCAGAACTACACGACCACTACAAGTAACCGTGGACTAGTGTGTTGTTTTGGCGTTCAGGAGGTCTCCGGTGCAACCACCTCTAGATTAAGCATCCACGAGACACTCATTTTTACAGCTAGTAAAGGTGTTCATGTGGACAACAAAAGTGGAGGAAAATTTGGAGGTCCTCGATAAGATACAGGAAGAGTCCATTTATTTTTGCAGCAGTAGCGGTCCAGACCTTGGAAGGTACCGGATTTGGTCCATAAGGATGATATTCAACTACAAGAATGCTACCAAACTGTATTCATTTCCTCTATGGAACATAGCTGGTCCAAAGCAACTGCTACACAAAGTCTTATGACAAGGGCTTTTTCTTCACAAGGATGAAAGAATCAAGAAAAGATGACGGGACGCCAACAAACGTCTATATGAGAAGTAAGCTTCATTGACCTAAACACTGTTCCAGTACCCTCCTTTCCTAATTAATTTATATTTTTTGGTGTTTAACTGGAAGGAGACAGTCTGAACTGTAAAGGTACAACAAACTCTCCCTTCAAATTCGCCAGCTGGGGCTTTCGGTGTGAACTATATAAGGCTACCTAATTGAGTCGTATTCAGATTTACATCTGAAGTAGAAGGTTTGGCACATGTGAGATACCAAACAAAATACAGACCTAGAAGAAAAAAGACTTTCTAAAATTTTCCAGGCATGCAGGAAATTTAAAATGCAGAAATATACCATCAATTCTGCATCTTAGTTAAAAACAAGGACAGACTTAAAAGGTAGAAAAATAAAGCAACTCAGGCTTCCACTTAAGAACTGCTGTGACCCAGTTGGCCAAAAATTAACAACAATTGCTCCAAAAGCTGACCCTGAGAAAAAGAAAGAAAGGAAAGGGAAAACATTTTTTCCAATTGTAAAACCAGTGCAATCTTCACAAGAAACAGAAGGGGTTTTCTCTAGAGGGGAGCTAGAAACACCATCAGGCTCCATAGAAGAAACAGTACATTCCTCAGTGGAAGACTCTGCTTCAGGTGAAGCTGCTGTCACAGGACCATCTAACATGAACGAGAAACAGGACAAATTAGGCCCAATGGCATCTGAAGTCCATCAATATATTCCTTTCTTCCTTCTGTCCTTTGACGTGGAACCTTTGTAAATGAGCAGTTCCTGCTCAAAGGTATTTGTAATCCTAAAGTTTAATAAAATAAAAAATAAAATAAAGATATGCCACCTGAATGGGCCCTGCAATTAATAAAAACTGTTAATGACTTACAAACGTCAATGGAAAAAACTACAACATTTGCCAGAATCAATAAAAACTCTCTCAGACAACATCCAAAATTTGGATATCAACCTGGAGCAGGGGATTAAACATATAGCAGAGGTGGAAAAAAGACAATCTGATATGGAGGCCATAGTATCCCCTTTATCTCAATAAGTTAAAGAGTTAAAAAAACAACAGGACACTTTAAAGTGGAAATTAGATGACCAAGGAAAATCACACCAGAAGGAAGAATATCAGTATCTTAGGAATCCTTCCAGACTGAGAGAGAGAGAGAGAGGCCACTTAAATGCATTGTGTTGGACACTTTTTCATATCTTTTGGCCTCTGGAGCAGAAACCTCAATTATAGACAGAGTTCACTGGCTGAGAGTGAATAAAGAAGGTGAAACTCAGAGACCCAGACCAGAAATAGTTAAATTGCTAACATCGGAGGGAAAAGATTTAATTATGAAGGCTTTTAATAATACAAAAAATGTTGTGTATAAAGAATAACCCATCGACCAGCCCGGTGGTGCTGAGGGTTGAGGCGCTGGACGACACACCTCGTGCCACGCCGACGACCTGGGTTCGGGAGCGAGCTCAGGCCATTGGGAGTCAGCAGGGATTGGGAAGGATCAAGCATCCCATGGACTGCTCTCCTTCTCTGGGGGGGGTTCCACCAGCCGATGCACTGGCAACCTCTGGCGGTGGCTGGAGGCACTACAGTGCACGGCCGCAGAATGCAGGGGATTTGAGCTGCTGCTGACGTCTTTCGGGTGTGCATGGGAGTGTGCACATGCTGAGCAGGACATCATTGCATGTCCAAGCTCAGGGGAGAACATCTAAGAAAATCCCCTACCTCGGGGAGGCGACGGAACCTCCAGTGGCCTGGGCCCACACGCCCAATGTCGGACGTTAATCCTGACTCCACCCTTGGGGATCTCGGGCCTCTCCTAGGGGGTCCAGAGATCCAAGATCCTGAACCCAATTCTGTTTTCAGGAGTACGCAGTCCAGATGGGTGGTCAGGTGCACCAGTAGCCGAGTATGGATTCCCGAGAGATGCCCCGTCAGGTAGAAGCATAAAAATAAAGTCTACAAAACAAAAAAAGAACAACCCATCTATCTTAAAAAATTTTTTTCCAAAGCATTGTGGGATCAGAGAAAGAAATTTGGTGGGTTTTAACAGAAGCTGTGGAGGGAGGGTTTTAAGGCTTATGTGGTTTTCCTTCCAAGTTGAAGGTTTTTTTGAATAACCAAATTTTGTTTTACAGTTCTCCGTCAGAAGCTGTATTAGATTTGAAAATAAGACTACCTACAATCTTTTCAATTTATGAGTATGGATAATGGTTATGGATTATTTAAATACGGTTGTATATGGGTCAGCTTCTGAAATTGATTTTCTGCCCAATAAGTCAATGAAGCAATTATCGGTGGGGGGGGGGACTAGCTCCAGATTCAGCCTTGCAACCAAGAAAACTGGGAGGGGCATACCAGAACTACTTCTCAGGCATACTTGTTTGGGATGAAGGGGGGAAATTGGAAATAATGGTTAACAAGTGGAGAAATTGTTTGGTCAAACAATGGGATTTGTTGAAGTTAGTCAATGATGATGGGGTCAATTAAGGGATGCATTTGGAATAATAATGGCATGAATTATCCAGTTCAGAGATCCAGAATTATGGCCAGAATTAAGAAATTAAAAGCTAGTGTTACTATGCTTCAGGAAACTTTTTTGGATGAAAAAGAGACAGAGAAATTAAAAAAGAAATGGTCTGGCCAGTTATACTATTCATTGGGGGAATCAAGAGTGCAGGGGTTGTTATTTTACGTAGAAACATAGAAACATAGAGTTTGACAGCAGATAAGGACCACTTGGCCCACCCAGTCTGCCCATTTCCCTACCTATTGGATAAGCTGCAGATTCTAGTTAACCAACAGCCTACTTCCTGCAACCCCCCACTATAATTGCCTTATGTCTGTCCCATGCATGTTTGAATTCCCCCACTGTTTTAGACCCCACAACCTCTCCAGGAAGGTGGTTCCATGCGTCCACCACTCTCTCCATGAAAAATAATTTCCTCACATTACCCCTTACCACATTACCCATTTTATTTGGTAAGGGCTCTAAAGGAGACATTTTGGATGCTGTAGCTGACAAGAAAGGTAGAATTGTTTTGGTAAATACTAAATTATATCAGAGAACTATTATATTTGGCTCTTTATATGGCCCCTTTAAAGGTTATGGCAACTACTTGGCTGAATTAAAGAAACTCATGTTTACCTGGAATGAAGGTCACCGTATATATTAAAGGGGGACTTAAACTGTATATCAGATAGTGCCCTGGATAAAACCTCAGTAGGGAGCAGTTGGGATAAATACAAAGCCAAATTATTGCAACATTTTCTTGACTCAAATGATTTAGTAGACATATTGGTGGACCTGCATGGGGACAGCAAAGATTACACCCATTATTCATCAAGGCATGGAACGCATTCCAGGTTAGGCTATATTTTTATATCAAGAGAATTGCTGATAGAGACCCTGGGCATTGCTGCTAATATAGAAACTAGATTAATCTCTGATCATAGCCCAGTCTGCTGGGATCTTTTCTTAGACACCAACCATGAAATATAAAATAAAGGTTTATGATGATTAAATGATACTTTATTAAATGAAAAACATTTTCTGACAAAAATTGCCCGAGTTATGGATTATTTTATGGTAGAGAATTGTGCTTCAGATGAGAATATAGTAGACTGTTGGGATGCCTTTAAGGCAACAGTAAGGGGTGCAATCATGTCAGAAGTATCCTGGAAAAATAACTAAAGATTAAGAAGACAGAAGGGTGTATTGCAGGATTTAGAACAAGCTGTTAAAGGGGGAGACAATTCAAAAGAAAATGAGTTGAAACAGCTCAGGAGGTTGATAGAATCTACAGAATATTTCAATATTAAAAAACTGGGCATGGTACAGTAGAAACTGGAAAACTAATGGTGATGTGATAGAAAAGGTTCTGGCAAAAAGATTACAGGCCTTAGAGAATGATAAGGTGGAAATACCTCAATACAAACTGCTGAGGGCCATATTTCGACTGACCAAAAATAAATTCTGCTGGAATTTTCCAGATTCTACTCTACCTTATATGCCTCTGCATGCTCCCCGACTCTGGAGGAATTAAGGTACCATGTCAATTTTGTAGGGGAGAAAATAAATGAGGCCGGAGCAGAAGCACTTACTCAGCCTACATCTGTGGTGGAAATTAGAGATTCTATGCATCAAATGGTCAAATCAAAAGCACCAGGGATTGACGGATTTACACTGGAATTCTTTATAGCTTTTGAAAAAACTATTGCTCCTCTTTTGCATAAACTTTTTAACCAGATTCAGCGGTTAAAAAATCCCTCCCTCATTCTCTCACGCGAATATTCCAGTAATCTTAAAACAGGGGAAGCAGAGTAACAAATTAGAAAATAATAGACTGTAGCAATTTTAAAGGTGGATTATAAAATATTTGCGAAGATACTCAATAATAGGCTGGCCCAGTGGCATGGAGGGTTGAGGCAGCGATGCCTTACATGCTGCCACACCGGCTACCCATATTCATGGTGGGAGCAGATCTCCGGGAGTCGGATGGGGAGGGAGAGGATTGAGCGTCTGGAGGAGGGTGGGTATGAAGTTCACTGCTTGAGTAGCCCCTAGCGGTGGCTGTGGGCCTGTGCAATGGACCCACACAAGGCGGGTGAAGCCGAGCAAGATGCCCAGCATGCCGCGATGTGAAGCATGTGGCCCGGGTTGTTGGCATCATTGCACACCTTGATCCATGCTCGGGTGCAGGACAAAACTGAGGAGAAAAGAAGCTGACCGTTGGGATGAAGCTGGTCTCCCCATCGCACTGGGCCAGCTGATGCCTCAATTGGCAAAAAGCAATGGCCGGCATGTCACCCGGTGGTGGTGATAGTGGGGGGGCCAGTGGAAGAGGACTGGTTGGCGGGGGATACTCAATAATAGAATACTCCCACTGCTGTGCAAATTGATACATAGTAATCAGATGGGATTTATCCCTAATAGAACTATTTAATCTGGTTTATTCAGAGTACAGTTTCTGGTGGAGTTTTTGTTAAATTCTTATATCTCTGCAACCTTGATGGCACTGCATGCCACCAAGGCTTTTGACATGCTAGAGTGGCCTTTCTTATTCAGAAAACTTAAATCTTTTGGATTTCCATTAGATTTCATCTCAGTTGTTAGAAACAAGTAGTCAAAACCACTGGCTCAGATAAAAGTGAACGATAACTTATCTGATTTTGTAGAACTTCACAGGGGTGTCCGTCAAGGGTGCCCCTTGTTACCTTCCATTTTTGTTATAGGGTTAGAGCCCTTGCTCAATGAAATAAGATCAAACAATAATATTCAGGGTATCAAAATGGGCACAGAGGAGATGAAACTCAATGCTTTTGCTGATGATGTTTTACTGACTTTGCAGGACCAGAACACAGTATACAGAAATTAATTCTAGCAATAAAAAGATTTTGAAAGGTCACTGGTAACAAAATAAATGAAAATAAAACAGAAATGATAATTTTCCATGTACAAAATCCAGACACCATACAACAATTTATAAATGCAAATATTAAAAAACATGGCATGGAATGCCTGGGCATGTATATTCATAATAATATAAATAGTTTATATAAGCTATATTTTAAAGAACTTTTTGATTCACTAAAAAATAGACTCCAGGGCCAGCCTGGTGGTGCTAATGGTTGAGGCACTGGATGCCACACCTCATGCCATGCCGGCAACCCAGTTCAGGAATGAGCTCGGGCCAACGGGGGTCGGTAGCAGTGAGAGAGGATCGAGCAGCCGGAGGACTGCGTTCCTCTCTTGGGGGGAGGGAGACCTGTTGTCCCACTCATTGACTGCCCTCTGGCAGAGGCTGGAGGGCAGTATGGGCTGGGAGACATGTGCTGATGTCATGTTGGTAGGGGCAGGGGAATGGGAGAAAACAGGAAAATGGAGCCAGGCAGGTTCTGTGATAGCTCCCTTGTCTGTGAGGGTCGGGCCCAGTATCTGGATTGGGTCTCGGGGGGGAGGCCAGCACCTCCTCCCTGGCCCCACCGCGGGGGGCAATCCATGGGGGATTCACTTGATCTGGTGATATGGGGCCACAGGGAAGCCAGAGAGTGGGTCTCTTCTTACGGGGGGACCACAGCCACCTGCCAGGGCTTCCAGGAGGGATAAATAAATAATAGGGGGAAAAAAAAAGATAGACTCCAATTTTGGGTTAAAATACCTTTATCCCTCTGGGGGAAAATACAAACAATAAAAATGATGGCTGTACCAATGCTGTCTTTAGATTACACTTTGTGGTGACCCCCATTCCGGATTATTGGTTTAACCAAATAAATAAAGAAGTTAAGAAGTTTATTTGGAACAAAAAGCCAGCCAGAACCTCCTGGGATAAACTTTGTTTACCATTATATCAAGGGGGTTTGGCTTGCTCAGATCTAGAAAGATGTCATTTGTCTTATATAATGAAGATGGTTATTAAATGGGCATACAATAAAGACTCAGATCAAGCAACTTTATCCTTTATAAACAATTTACTTAGGGTCTCCTTTTCTGAACAGATTAACATAGCTCAGATACTGTTTACAGCCAGGAAATTTCAAAATTCCAAAAGTTTAATTGTAAAGCATTTAGCCGAAGGGGTGATCAAGTATACAAATAGAATTAAATGGGATAGAAACATAGAAACATAGAGGTTGGTGGCAGATAAGGATAGCAAAGCCCATCCAGTCTACCCATTTTTTCTACCTTATGAATGTGCCATAGGTCTTTACTCTGTACATCTTTCCCCAGAAAATAAAATATGGAACAACCCCAATTTCAAATTAAATGGCAAAAAGTTATCTAACAAATTGTGGGAAGAGTAGGGTATTAATAGATGGAAAGGTTTCTATGAAAGGGGGAATAAATTGACCTGGGATCATTTTAGGATAAAATATCAATTGGGTTTGACTCAATATTTTTACTTTAACCAGTTAAGTAGCCTGTGTAATAAAGATTATAAAAGATGGGAACGGGCACCAAATAACAGAGAGATTGAACAAGCACTGTTAAGAACCTTTGAAAGTAAAACCACTAAACAATTTGTTTGGTTAATGGGAAACCTACAAAAATAATATATGCATATTTGTAAGTCCACTTTCCAAAATTGGGAGAGGGGACTTAAACAAACTTGTACAGATCAACAATGGGCTTGACTTGTAAAGCAGTTTCTCAATATAAATTGACAAGAGACCAAGTTATTCAATATAAGGTTCTCAACAGGGCCTATTACCCTCCACATAGATTGTGTAGGATGAGGGTAGACAGCAACTATTTTTTTGCTGGCATTGTAAGACACCTAGTGCTGACATTTTAAATGCTTTTTGGGAATGTAAATTAGTTTCTGATTGGTAGTCTGCAGCTTTTGTAGTTCTAATTGAAATCGGTTTTAAATTTCCACACTGGAATGATCCAAAATTTACAATCCTGGAAGTGTATAGTTTTAGAGGGCTTAAAGTGGAAGACAGATTAATTCCTAAAGCCAACATAATAGCGGTCAAAAGACTAATATTAAAAAACTGGAAACATGACACTTGTCTAACCCCCTTTCTCAAATACGAATGGAGACAGCTTTTCTTGGCAGCACTTTACAATTATAAATACTTATGCGATTTTGATCCAGTGTGGAAATTGTTCAATAAAGAGATTGATCATTGGTCAGTGAATGATTTTGTCATATAAATTATTATAAGTTGATATTTATACACCCCTCAGTATATTTACCCTTTTCCCACTTTTTGTAATTTTAGTTAGGATGCCTTTTATATACGACTAAAGTATACATTTCATAATTTTTTCATCCCTAACTGCTTTTTGAAGTGAAGTATAAATAATATGAATTCTTCTTTGTACTCTGATGACCCTTCTCTCCACCTTGTTTGTATAAGTCTGATGTATTTTAGAATAATCTCTCAATAAAAAAGATATTTATAAAAAATAAAATTAAAAAAAAGCTGCATAAAGGCCCATCAACTTATATGTATGTTGTTCTACTTTCAGAACACAACAAAAGTATCTAAATAAACAATGTTATTTATTTATCAGCACTAATACATTAAAAATGTAATTTGATCTAGAAAAGAAAGTTTGAAAAACATTCTCCTTTATTTACATCTGCTTTTTTCTACAACTAGGATTCATATGGAAAATCTGTTTTTACTATCTAAAATTGGAAGGAAAGACATAGAGTTCATATTTAGACATGGCTGAACTTATTTGTAAGTATATAGTAGAAATGAAAATAAATGTAAAATAAACTGCATGATTTGTAAATCTGGCCTTCCTATCTTAAAGAGCTAGCAATAACAAAAATAGCAGGCAAAAAATCCTAATTTTTAAAAGTAGTCCCTTATTACTTTTTATTATGTTTGTGTGTGCCCATGTACAAAGCGAACAATTTGGGGCCACTATGGCACTGTACAGGTAGGGGATGTGTGTGCTGCAACAGTGAATGCAGCTAACCTGCAAGAGGTGTTGGAGTGAACACCCAAGCTGACAAGGCTCCTGCTGATGCTGCTTTGCTGGTTGATGGTCAGAAACTTCTCACATATGAAAGGATGCAGCGACACCTATCACAGTGTGGCTGCACACTTTCATGTAACTGTTATCAGCCAGTGTACCTCCCTCCCTCCTGACCTACCTTTGCAATAACTATCCCCCTCCCACCCAACCTAGATTTCAAATACAACTAATCTCCTGTACCCTTGTGAATACTGTATCCATAACTTAAATGTATCTCACTTTTGGAAGGCTACAACCTGTAGTTCAAGAGGGTGGTGCAACTGGCTACACCACTCTTCGGCCTATTTAAGGGCTGCTCTCCTCATTCCACACACAAGCATTTTTTTCTTGCAGCCGGAGGCTCTGTCTGTCCTCTCTCCATGTTCACTCTTTCCCTGATCTCTGCCCCCCCACCCGCTTTGTTTCCCTCCTCCCTTCCTTTCTGTTGAAATCTTCTGGCTGTGCTAGACTCCCTACCTGGTTTGTGCTAGATTCCCTACTTGGTTTGTGCTAGACTCCCTACCCGGTTTGTGCTTCTCCTGCTTCTGGGTCAGTAATTTTGCCTTTGCCTTCTGCTTCTCGGCCCATGTTTTGCCTATGGCTGCAGTCTGTGCCTCTGCCTCAGTTGTTTGATCTCCCTACTGCTCCTGTGGTCCTGTTTGCTTTTGGGGCTTTTCTGGTACACTAGTGCCACTCTGTATGCAGTGTTATACTTAGCTGCATTGCTAGTCAAGCTCTCAGTTCATTTATCATATTTCAGCAATCCCTCTTTCTCTGTACTAGGTACCTGTGTGCTCTCAGTTCCAATTGCTGTTTCCATGCTGTAGTCCCTGTGCTCATCACCTTAATTGTTTGCACCTGCCTTTAGTGCTGGCTCCCCTTTGCAGCTATCACTCTGTGTCATTCCCCTGCCTTCTCCAGCAGTGTTCTGCCCTGCTGCACAACTCCTCACTTCTATGTTTGTGTTATTTAGGCTCATTTATTGCTACTCCCACTTTTACCAAACCTTACTTTACCAAACCCACAGCAGTCTGTTTCTGATGATAACCTAATCCTGCTTTCATGGCTGGCACATATTTAACTTATTTCACTGGTTGCTTGGTGTTGTGGTGCCACGTTTGTGGCATCTTTGTTTTTCCTGTGGTGGGGGATTGAGGAGTCACAGCGGGCATCATGGTCCCAGGCAGCGGGAGCAGCTTCCTATTTGTTGTGTATTATATAAGCCCCTGGCTCACCCAGCCTCCTCCTCCTGCTGTTCCATATAACTTTATAGTACTACACAACCAGCGATTCCAGGCAACTCTCTACCTAAGGGCTTCTGGCTCTACCCAGCCTTCTACCAGCCCTTCCCTAATATTATGCATCTGGTTTACACAGTCATCCCAACCTTTCTGTCCCTTGTAGTACCAGCAACATTCATCCCCTTCCAAGTCTGGCAGCATATCATGTTTACTTGCTTTGAACTGCACCTCCTACTGTACTGGCTTTGCAGCCTCCTCCTCTCCAACCATCAGCCACAGGCTTCACCCAGCCTCACCATTCTCTTACTGATACCATACAGTTCAATTCATTCCCAATTTGGCTTCCTAATGGACTTAGCTGGCATGCATTCCTGTGGTTGACAAATTCTATTTGCCTTACCTAGACCCACAAGAGGGTACATATTGCTCAGCCTGACCTATGTACAGGTCTCTCCCTGTCAGCTCTCATCCACTCAGGACCCACAAGAGGGTCCACAGTGCTCAATCTGACCTACGTTCAGGTCTCCCCATGTCTGCTATCATCCATCATGACCCACATGCGGGTCCCATGCTCATTATAACTCACTCCTCCACATTTTGGAGACATGCTGACCATATCCATTACTTCCAGGACTCAGGGCTAGCCCTGTGGCAGATGGTCTCACTCTGCACCCCGAAGTCTGCATCCTGAGCATGCGAAGCTTGGAGTGGGGTCCTTCTCATCTGGCCCATAGTTGGGAATGTCCTTGCTCTGGGTGGACCTTTAGTTGTCAACCATACTGACCGCATCTCTCAATGTAGCATTGAAGACTTCAGCGGTGAAGGGTTGGGGCTCTCACAGGAAGGGCCCCTTTAGCTGCCCGAGTGGGTTCGGAGGCACCCTTCAAAGCTATTCTCCCTACAACCTCCTCTGGTTCACCTGCTTTGTTCTTAGATCAGTAGGCTGGCTGAGCACCTTGTTATTCTCCTCCTCCCACCTTGGAGGTTGGCACCAAGATGCCCCGGTGTTGCAGAGTTCACTCGCAACCCTTCATGATTTTCCTGTTAGAGGGATAGAGTGAGAGTGTTCCCTGAAATTGCAATTCCCCTGGATTGGTCTACTAAATTGCAGTAGCAGAGCCATTACTAAACAAAACTGTCCCAAAGCCTGGAGAAAAGGCAACCTAGGCTTTGGATCCCCAGAGATTTCCTCCTCGGGGGGGGCGGTTCCCTCTCCTCCATGCCAATGGTCATAATACTAGATAGGCATAATTGTAGTCCCTAGATCACTTAGTTAGGTTTCTGCTGTTGGATGGAATTGGGTGGCTGTCCTGTAATTGTCCCTTCTCTCCCTTTGGATGTTCTCTCTCTCCTTAGGAAGACAGGCCTCCCACACATTACAGCCAGACCTCTGAGCAGGTCACTATTCACCTGTTGTTTCCTGCCTACTCTACTCAAACAGTACGATCAACTGACCCATGCTACCAACTGAACCCATACTAACAATCAACCTACATACAGGTCTTCGACCCCGATAAGTGTTCACTACCTTGTATGCTTTCCTTGACACTCTTTTTGGGCTTCTTCCTAAGGTATCTTTAGCCAAGGGAATCACTTCCATGGCACCTCAAGGAGTGGAACTCTCCCCTAGGGTTCCTTGCCTTCATACCCCTATAGGGTGGTATATCCCACAGACAGAGAGGTGAACAGACAAAGATTATCTATGTTACACAAGCACGAAACCAGTTGCACAGGCACATTGAATTGGAAGGCTACAGCCTGTAGTTCAAGGGGGCAGTGCAACTGGCCACACCCCCTTCAGCCTATTTAAGGGCTGCTCTCCTTACTCCACACACAAGCATTTTTTCTTGCCCCTCCATCCACCCCTCCTCCTCCAGTGGCACACCTCTCTCTCCAGTGGGCTTTTTCCTAAGGTACCTTTAGCTAAGGGAATCACTCCTGCAGCTCCTCAAGGGGTGGAACCTTCCCCTAGGGTTGTTTGCCTTTGTACCCCTATAGGGTGGTATATCCCATGGATAGAGAGGCGAACAGCCAAAGATTATCTATGTTACACAAGCACAAAACCAGTTGCACAGGCACATTGAAATTATGTCCGGGTAATATATTCATGCATATTCTGACTCTATATAATCTGTGTTATGCAGTACAGTATGTAGTCTGTGGAATCAATTCCAGGATGCCCCTGAAAAAGGGACTTTTTGTTCCAGTGGGTCTATCTGGCTAACAAAATTCAATAAATAAATTAAACAAACAAGAACCAGTGGGGGATGCTCAGAACCTCCATTGGTATCCCCCCTCCGGCCTGACCCATCTTTACAAATATGACCCATGGTGGGTGCTCAACCCCACCACCAGTATCCCCCTCCCACCTGACCCAGGTTTCAATGCCTGCCCCGACACAGACCAACACTGGGGGACCTTCTCCCACTGCAGGTTAACCCCTCTCTAACAGGATGTGACACCAGGGTGCCCACCCACAGTGCTGCCAACGAACACACTGACACTCAGGTACCCAATCCCCAGTGTCAGTCACAGCATTAAAGAAAACCATTATTCATAGTGCTCTTTGCTGTTTTTTTCACACCTGGAAAAAAGAAAACTGTCCATCAATGTATTTATCTCCCCCTCAGAACCTCCAACTACCCCACTTCTACCCTGACCCCCCCTGTCTCAGCACCCACCACCCCCCTGTACCCCTGACTTGCATGTCTGGACTGTTGGTGAACATCCTGCTGCTACTAAATGTGAATTTGACTAAAAGCAAGTTAAGTCCAGTTAATGGCTTTTTAATGTGTTTTAAACTTTTACTCATTGCTTTGTCATTTTTTAAAAATTTTTACCCCCAAATTTTGAACATAGCCATTTTTTACTCCACTTATGAACAAGGGAGGTATAATTTTTCAAATCCCCTCCAAAACATCTTATTGCAGTTGTTCCACAAAATCACCTGCTGGATGGGATTTAAAAAAATTCCACCTGCCTTGATTATAAAGTGGAGTCATAAAAAGACTATGTTAAAGATGTTGGGTCAAAGTGTCAAAAAACAGCAAAGTTATGGAGAAACATTTTTAATTCAATAGTAGCACAGCCGCTTGTGGCTCCGGCGGCCTGGGTTAGGGGTAAGGCTGAGTTGTCGGGGCTGAGGGGGAGGATTGAGCATTCCAGGGGATTCTCTCCTTCTCCAGGGAAGGAGGGCCACTACACCACACCATGACTGTCACCTGTGGATGTACTGATAGTAGCGCACGCACAGCCAAGTAGGAAGAGGGAGGATGCCATTAGGCACTTGGGTGGGGCGTACGTCAACACGCCGACAGCCTGGATGTAATGTTCATGTGCCAGCATCTTCAGGTGAGGTGGGTAAGGGGCAAATAAAGGGGTAAATCCCCCTTTGCCATAGCAGCATGAAGGCTGTCGTGTGTGAATGGCCTGAAAGATGGTACCTCTGTCTCCAGCAGGCAACAAGGCTGCAAAAAGTATATCTGGGGAAAAAAAAACTTTTATTTTTTTTCAATGTTAACTCTTAACTTTGTGATTTTTGCAGATTTGGGCCCCAAATTATCAGCATGGCCCCTGTGTTACCCCAACTCTTGATAGGTGTAATTTTTTGAAGCCCCTCCGAAACATGTTTTTTATTTTCTTTATTTATTTGCTAACTAGGTTGGTGTATTCATCCCAGGAACTGTTTTTAGGCCTGACCCGGGCCATTAGAATGGCACATCCCAGGTAGTAGAAAAAGCACATACATGTTTATGCGGTCATTCCACAAAATCACCTTCCAGATGTGATTTAAAAGATTTCACCTGTCTTGATAATAATGTGGGGGTCATAAAAAGACTATGTTGAAAATTTGGGGTCAAAATGCAGTTGTGAAGAAATTATGAACTTAGAATATAAAGATGTTTTGTATTCTGTTCACTGTTTTTTCAGCTCAATACCCATTAGCCTGGTGGAACCCAAAGTCTATGAGACAATTGCTACCGTGGGTAAGATGGGTCAGCCCAGAGCTTCATAATATTGTTGTTCTAAAAAAACAAACAAACAATGAAACAAAACACAATGTAAACAAATTAGAAAAAATGTAAAAATGTATACAAAAATAATTCACTATTTACTAAGGGGTGATTGGACAGAGCTTAAATGTGTTTATAAAAGTGACACTGAAGTCATTTATTTCTTTTGTTCAAACTGCAAATTCGGGCACTCACCACCATGTAGAAAAGGACACCAAGACGAACTTTAGTATTTGCTCTGTTGTCCATTTATTTAAAAGACCATCCATCATAAAAACAGACAAACACACGGCCAGCCTGGTGGTGCTGAGGGTTGAAGCGCTCGACGCTACACCTCGTGCCACGCTGGTGACCCAGGTTCAGGAGCGGACCCGAGTCATCGGGGCTCGGCCAGGAAGAAGTAGGATTGAGCGCCCAATGGACTGCTTTCCTCTCTTGGGTGGGTGGTGGGTGGTGCTACTCCTCAGCTCTAGCAGCTCCCAGTGGCACCCAAGGGCACAGCAGCTTGTGAGGGCATGTAAGCAGGGTAGGGGGGCATCAGCAGGCATCATATGCATGGGGCAGGAGCATGCCAGTCATGAGCAGATGCCATTGCAAGTCCATGCCTTCAGGGTTCCAGTAACAAGGTGGAAAACTCCAGCACTCAGGAAGGCGACGGTGACCTTGGGGGACCAAAAGCCACATGCCCAATACTGGACCCATCCCAGCCAGCTCTCCTGAGCCCTAGTTCCACTCCTGGACCCAGATTGTCTGGATTCCAGAAAGAACACCCTGGTAAGGAATAGGGTGGCCCTGCTCCAGGGGGTGTAGATCCAGGGGAGGGTTGGCTGGGGTCCGGGGATTGGGGTGGAGTGTCTCTGTCCCCGATTCCTTGGTCGGGTGGGTTGCAGGTGGGCAGTAGGAGCCTGAGGTCGAGTGAGGTACACTTGAGAGAGTCCTGGGCTGTTGGCTCTAGGAGGAAGTAAAAAGAGTTAAAAAAAACAGACAAACACCCTTCATAGTGTCCGCCTGATGTGTTTCGGACAAAAGTCCTTTATCAAAGGCTGAGGCAGTTTGTAAAACACACACTGGGTTAGATAGTGACTAAACACCACTAAGTAATTTTGTATCAATGAACTGGTTAATATGCACTTGTTTTCTTTTAGTTTTGTCCAATCGTTTTAAACTTGTATGTCTGACATCACGATTACGTCACTTTGTTTTTTGGCTATTTAATGAGTGTGTTTTACCAACTGCCTCAGCCTTGTATAAAGAACTTTTGCCCAAAAAACATCCGGCAACCACTATGAAGGGTGTTTGTATGTTTTATGATAGATGTCTTTTAAATAAACAGACAACAGAGCAAATACTAAAGTGCTATTTAGTGTCCTTTCTACATGGTGGTAAGTGACTGAATTTGCAGTTTATACAATTTGAGTGTTTTTCATGAGCACCACCGTCCCAGTGCACACTTTTGTTCTTTTTATTTATTTATTTGAATTTTGATAACTGGGGTTGGGGGGGGGGCACTGAGACAATCAGGTCCCTTTTTCAGGGTTGACCCAGAGTTAATGACATACAGTGATAAAGATGCATGTACTTACAGAGTAAGAAAATTAACTGCACTGATACAATCATACATACATGTTACATAAGCAGGGCCTCTAGTGCTCTGTGGCACTTTGTCCTGACATAAGCAGGGCCCCTAGTGCTCTGTGGCACTTTGTCATGTCATAAGCAGGGCCCCAGTGCTCTGCTGCACTTTGTCCTGACATAAGCAGGGTACCTAGTGCTCTGCAGCACTTTGTCCCAACATAAGCAGGGCCCCTAGTGCTCTGCGGCACTTTGTCCCAATATAAGCATGGCCCCTAGTGCTCTGCAGCACTTTGGTTTGACATAAGCAGAGCCCCTAGTGCTCTGTGGCACTTTGTCCCGACATAAGCAGGGCCCCTAGGGTTCTGCGGCACTTTGTCATGACATAAGCAGGGCTCCTAGTGCTCTGCAGCAATTTGTCCTGACATAAGCAGGGCTCCTAGTGCTCTGTGGCACATTGTCCCAACATAAGCAGGGCCCCTAGTGTTCTGCGGCACTTTGTCATGACATAAGCAGGGCCCCTAGTGTTCTGCGGCACTTTGTCCTGACATAAGCAGGGCCCCTAGTGCTCTGTGGCACTTCGTCCTGATTTCAGAGACAGGGCTCCTAAGCTTCTGTGGCAGCAATTTCTGATTTCTGCAGAGTGATTTATTCATTTCTGTTGCAGAATGCAGTCCTGCTGTTAGCTAAAATATGACATGATGGCATAGGTGACATCACATGCCAAGCAGGATAAACAAGCAGGACTGCAGGATAAACAAGATGGGGAAGGGAGTTGGGCACTGCGGAAAAACTATATTTGATTGAAACTTCACCAAGAACAATGAATTCTGTGGCACTTTATGTTCTGTGGCATGATGCAAATTCTGTGGAAAATTCCATGGCTGTGGTATCTCAGAATTCCAGGGGCCTTGTACATAAGTTAGTTATAATCAGAGGGAAGCAAAATACAATCATTCTCAAGCCATTGTAGTATACAGTTCATAACACTGCTCATTGCTCTGTAGGAGACACAACATTTTAAATAACTCAATACAAGAAACAACACTTTATGTGTTGTACAGAACTTGGACTGTGAAAGCACTTCCTGAGTTATTTCTTGCTGTGGGACGACATTTTTTTTTATTGTGATGATGGTGGTGGGGGGGGGGTTGCAGTTGGGTGTTGGCTATGGATTAAAGACTAATTAAAGGTTCAATCCAGAGAGAGAAAGGAAACCATGGATAGAGATCATTGGGCCTTTCATAGATCATGCCCACACCGCCATGACATAATAAATAATCTGCCCAAAGTTTTAAAGGTAAAAAAACCAGCACACCATTAATAATAGTCCAGGCCTCATCTATCAAGTTGAAACCTTACTGTTACAGTACCGCTGATCCCCTGTTACACTAGGCTCTGAGTTTGCTTTTTGCATTTCAACTGATCTCTTCAAAGGAGCTTTTTACTTTTCCTCCTAGAGTGTTTTTTTATATGCTTGACTCCTGCAAATATGAGGGTTGGTTTATAATTATTTATTGATTCATTTATTATATTTATTTAAAATACTTGACCAGGAGGATATACACAGCTATCGACATCTCAGTTATGGGTGTGTCCTGAAGGATGATAACATGGGATTCAAAAGAAATACAATAAGCAAATCCATTTATTTTGATGTATTATACTGAAAAACTTGACATTTTCACTGTCAAATCATTTTCACTATTTTCACTAAAGCACTAATTTGCACTAAAATTAATTTGCGGTAATTAGCAGTTTTTCTATTATAGTGAATGTGTTGCTAATGACTTGGCACTAAATTTAATTTACGCAATAATGGTTGCATTTGTTTTTGTGCTAAAATTACTTTGCTTGAAAATAACTAGTTTTACAGTAATTATGAACCAATACATTGGTAGTAAAAAAAACAGTGGGAGTAAGATATATAGAACAGTGGATGGTCACCCATCCACAACAAGGCTGTGTTTCCCTCAAGGGAGTTGATGACATCATTGAGACTTCGAGAGTGAAGCTCGAGAGGTCTCTCTGATGTCATCAACTCCCGAGAGGGAAAATAGCCTTAGTTGTGGATGGGCGACCATCCACTGTTTTATACAGTATGTGGTTAGGACTTATTTCTTTTTTTTGTTGCTGGTTACCTCATGTGTTTTTTTTTTTGTTTTTTTTGAGGTGTTTCTGCTCCCGCTCTATATCTCGCTGCTGCCTACCACTCATTTCTGCTTCATTGCGCTCCCGCTGGCTGGGGCTTCTCTCCACTCCCTCTCACTCTTTCTCACAGTGGCACGGTTTATTTTTTAAAAATTCAATGAAAAAAATGGTTTCATGACACAGCGCAGTCTAAGGCTATTTGTGTCAGAAGAAGGAGGATCCACTGTTCTGCCGCTCCGCTCCTGCTTAATCGCATCACTATGTTTTTACTTTTTTTCTCTCTGATGCAGCCAGTCCAGTCAGCCAATCAGGAGGTAGGACAAGGCTGAAAAGTTGTTGTACTATCGATGTGATGTCAGAACAATAGTACAACAACTTGTCTGACCTTTGAACTGTCCTACAACAAGATTTGAAAAGCCACTGATTTCAATCTACAATAAGCCCTAACCATATACTATAAACAAATTATGAAGCAGAGCAACCCATGTGCAGTGGTGCCGAAGGATTTGGACTAGTTTTTCAGAGTCTTGTCAAGATTTTTGCACTGTGCCACTTGCAACACAACTGCTGCACCACACAAAACATGGTCTAACTTCATGTGGCAAGCACCACGAGTAATGCTCCAGAAATTACACGTGCATCAAATGCAAATACAAATGACAGATGCATAGATTTTATACCGTTAAGTGAGGATGAATCAAAACATCTGAAAATAGCACACAAGAGGGTTTAGCACATTTGCTGTGACACAGGCTGCATCTGAACTAGGGACTTTGACCTGCAGCATGAGTTCTGAAAATCCAGTCCTTTATCACTAGAGCTTGTTTGGGATAAAAAAGAATGCTCCCCAAAGAAGCATACCTATTGTAAAGACACACATGCAGATACATACATGTAGATACACACATACACGTGTGCATGCCCCAATCCTACTGAGTCTGTCTGGGTGCTCTGTAGTTCACAGTTAACTTGTTCATCAAAATGCATGTAGCTGTTGCTGCCTTTTGGTCCTTGGCCAGATATGCCTATGAGAAAAAGAAAACATCCTGTACTGCTTTGTTTCTAAATCTAGACTGAATAGAACAGCAAGTGAAGGAGGGGAGATAACAGGAGAAAACTGGGGGACCATCAGAGTGGTCAATTTCTAGGTACCACAGGAAAATGTGATTGGGCAATCAGACAGGCAAGAGATAAACAAGTGGCAAAATAGGAGAGAATAAACTAGAGCCTTGTTTTTAACTCTTTCTGCAAAACAAATGGGACAGCATCTTATCCAGCCCTGTCACATGCTATATATACTAATACCAGTATTCGCTACACTCAGAGGCTGCCCCAATAAAGCCAGAGGAGCCCAAGGAGTGATGCAACTTTGCTGTCCTATGTACTGTATACTAATACCACTACTAGCTACACTCAGAAGCTGCACAAACATGGCCGGAGGACTCTAAGGAGTGATGTAACTTTATTCTTTTATTTATATATACAAATACCAACCAATACTAGTTGCTGTCAGAGGCTGCACAAATGTAGCCAGAGGACCCTAAGGAGCGATGTAACTTTGCTGTTTTTATATACACTAATACCAGTACTAGCTGCACTCAGAAGCTGTGCAAATGTGACCAGAGGGGCCTAAGGACCATTATCAGTTTACTGTGCTATGTAGATACTAATATCATTACAAGCCGCGCTCAGGTGCTGCACAAATTGGCAAAAGAAGCTTAAGGAGCTATGTAATTTTGCTATGCTAACATATAGACCAATCAAGACCTCTGAAATTCTGTTGTAGTAGTAGTAGTAGTGGTAGTAGTCAATTTTATTTCTTTCGGGCACCCTTCCCCATAGGCTCAGGGTGCCCTTACAAAGTATAAGACTGACAAACAGCATAACTGTACAGATAACTTATAAAACAGATCAATAAAATATAACAATAAATAACTCTCATTAATATATAAATACTTCCCGTTAATGAAACACCAGTCTGCTTGTCATAGTAAATATATTTCTCAGACCACAAAGGCCTGTTGGAAGAGGAAGTGTTTTAAATTCCTTTTAAATATCTCCATGGAGGGCACATCCCAGAGAGTTCCATAGGATTGCGGTGGCCACTTCAAATGCCCGATCCCCGGATGACTTTAGCCTTGCTCTGGGGACCTCCAGGAGGGCTTCTCCCACTGATCGGAGAGAGCAAACCAGGGTGTGGGGATGCAGAAGCTCCTTTAGGTAACCTGGACCCAGCCCATATAGGGCCTTATAGGTCAGCAGACCTATTTTAAAGGAGATGCGCCAGCACACCGGCAGCCAGTGCAGTTTGCACTGCACCAGCGTAATGTGACAGGACCTTGGAAAGCCCATCAATAGCTGGGCCACAGCATTCTGCAGCAGCTGCAGACACAGCATCGCACCCCCTCTGAACCCAAGTTAGAGTGCATTGCAGTAGTCGAGCCTCAAGGTAACAAACACATATACTAGTGTGGCCAGATCACTCTGTGGGATAAGGGATCTAATTTGAGTGATATTATGGAGATGGTAAAAACCATTCCAGACAGCAGCCAACACCTGAGCATCAAGTATCAGCTCACTGTCCAGAACAACGCCCAAATTCTTCACCTTAGTGGAGGACTCTAGTACGGTCAGACCAATAAAAAGCCCTAAACCTTTCCCCGAGGCCCCCACTCCCCCCCTTCAACCCAGCTCAATCACCAATATGTCAGTCTTCCCCAGGCTGAATCCCAACCAGATGGACAATGTCTATGTCCGGATCTTGGACAAGTACTTGTTCAGCATATCAACTGCATCAGATCTTCCCAGTGTGAAAGATGGGTAGAGCTGAGTATCACTGGCATAGCAGTGAAATCCCAGGTCACACCATCTTATGGCCTCACACAGGGGCAGCATATACACTGCAAATAACATGAGGGAGAGGACAGAACCTTGGGTCACTCCACAGGACAGGGCCATCAAGCTTGAGGAATAATTCCCGAAAACAAAAGGACTCAAATCAGCTGATGGGGGGGGGTAGAAATTTTTGGGCAGACTAGATGGATCACGCGGTCCCCATCTGCCAGCTACTACTTATGTTCTTACATTCTTGTGACCTTGTCAGTGAGTCCAACATATTCCCTCAGCCTGTCCAACAACACCCCATGCTCCACAGTGTCAAATGCTGATGAGAGATCAAGGAGAATGAGAATCAATCACTCTCCTCTATCCCTTGCCTTGAGCAGGTCATTCAACAACTGTACTAGAGTGGTCTCCATGCTATGAATGGCCCTAAACCCAGAGACTGGAATGACTCCTAAATCTGAAAGTCTGTGAGGCGACTCTCGAGCTGCTCCATGACCACCTTCTCAAGAACCTTCCCTAAAAAGGAAAGGTTCAAGATAGGCTGGTAATGTACCCTGCAGCCTGCCACAAAAATCAGAACCAAAGTGTTGCACAGAACTTGTGTCCCTGATACTAATACAGTACTAGTTGCATTCAGAGGCTGCACAAATGTGGCTGACAGAGCCTTGGTAGGGCTATAACTTTGTTATGGTGTATTTTCTACTATTAGTACTAGCTACACTCAACGGCTGCGCAAATGTGACGAAAGAAGCCTAAGGAGTGATATAATTTTTTTTTATGCTATATATACTAATACCAGTACTAGCTGCACTTAAAGGCTCCCCAAATGTGGCCAGAGGAAACTAAGAAGTGATGTTACTTTACTATGCTACAGATACTAATACAGTACTAGCTATCCTCAGAGTCTGCACAAGTGTGACTGGAGGAGCATAAGAAGAGGAAAATATACCTGTTGGGTTTTTTTTTACATGATCTTTTTATCCCCCTCAGCCCTCCCAGCTGACCACACCTTCGAGTGGCCATGCCCATCCACCGCCGACCCCCATCACCATCTCGCCATCCCCATCAATGCTGTAGCCCCTGGTTGACCAGACATATCCCTTCATTGGGAGTGCCCCACTCCTAGCACAGGGACAGGGAGGGGAGACTTGCCTCAGCAGATGTTCCTGTCCTCACCGGGCATGGTGGGGGATTGGCACAGACACCTCTGGGCTTTGTGGTACATGGAGGCCAGACACCAACATCTGGATGGCTGGGCAGCCATTTTGTGATGTTACATCTCCACCCTTTATAATAGATAGATAGATAGATAGATAGATAGATAGATAGATAGATAGATAGATAGATAAATATTTTATTTTATTTTATTTATAAAAACACCCATTTCCAAGGACTCTGGGTGCTGTACAGCAAAACAAACAACAATATAATAATATACAGTAATATATAACTATATATGCTTAGCAGTTCAACTGGGAGAGACATTAAAATTCATCTATCTATTATTAAAATAGAACACTAGTCAGTCAATAAAAGCCTGCTGGAACAGATACGTTTTTTACCCCTTTTTAAAGGCTTCTACCGAGGGAGCCTCCCTCACATAAGCTGGAAATGAGTTCCACAGGGTAGGTGCAGCCACTGAGAATGCCCTGTCCCTGAATGCCGCAACCTCACCCCGGGAACTCTAAGGAGGCCCCCACCCCAGTAGAACGGAGTGCCGGGGACTGATGGTACAGGACAAGGAGTTCTTGCAGATAGACAGGTCCCTGATCGTGCAGGGTCTTGTAGATCAAAAACCCTACCTTGAAGACAATCTTCCACCTGACCGGCAGCCAGTGCAGTCCAAGAGAACTGGGGTGAAATGTTCATACCTTCTCACTCCTGACAATAACCTTGCTGCAGTGTTCTGCACCAGCTACAGCCTGTGGAGGTTGCCTCCAGATAATCCTAGGTACAGAGCATTGCAATAGTCGACCCCAGAAGTCACGAAAGCATGTACCAGCGTGCTCAGGTCCTCAGCCAGGATCAAGGCTCAGATTTGGGTGATATTCCTCATATGATAGAATCCACTCTTGACCGCAGCCGACACCTGCATATCAAGTGTCAGACCGTCATCCAGGATCATGCCCAAATCCTTCACCTGTCTAGATGGGGCAAGGGGAACGCCCCCCAACACTAGGCTGGGGGGAACCCCACAACCCCTCCTCTGCCCCAGTGATATGGATCCACCACCAGTACCTCTGTCTTGTCTGGATTTAGCTTAAGCGAGTTTTGAGTCATCCAAGACTGGATCTCCTCGAGGCAGGTGCTAAATACAGAAGCCGACACCTGGGTATTGGGTGCACAGGACAAGTACAGCTGGGCATTATCTGCATAACAGTGAAAGCTCAGCCTGTACTGCCAGATAATGTCCCCTAATGGCAGCATGTACACCATGAACAACAAGGGTGACAAAACCAATCCTTGCGGAACCCCACAGCACCGAGGCTTTGGGTTAGATAAGGCTAACCCCATCATCACCCTTTGCACTTTGCCTGTCAGGTATGACCTGAACCAGTTGATGACATTACCAGACAGGCCACACCAGAACCGGAGACAGTTGAGCAGCACCTCGTCGTCCATGGTATCATATGCCACAGAGAGGTCTAGGAGGGCCAAGATGGTACGGTCTCTCCTATCCCTTGCCATCAGAAGATCATTAAGCACCCTCACCAGGGCAGTCTCTGTACTATGCCCCGCATGGAACCCAGACTGGAAAGGCTCATAGATGGAGGAAAAGGCAAGATGCCTCTCAAGCTGAATGGCCACCACCTTCTCAACAATCTTCCCCAAGAATGGGAGGTTCAAGACCAGCCTGTAGTTGTTGAGGCAGTCTGGGTCCAAAAAGGGTTTCTTCAAAAGGGTTCTAACCAAGGTCTCTTTCAAGGCCACTGGGAAGACCCCGCTCCTCATGGAACGCCAGACGACCACAGCAGCCACAGGTCCAATTAGGTTCAAACATCCCACCAAAAGTCGGGTCGGACCTGGGTCTAGATCACATTGTGTTGGCCGTAGCTTCGAGACTATCTCAATCACCTCCTCCACCCCAACCAGCTCAAACTCATCCCAGACAGGAGGAGTGTTGTGGCACAACTCAGGCCGGGCTCTGCATCCCTGTCAAGAGGCACTCGAGGAGATCTCATCCCTGATAGAGGACACTTTGTCAGCAAAGAACACAGCCAGCTCCTCGCACCTAGTGCTAGAACCCACTTCCCCTACACAGAGACAGGCGGGGTGTAAAAGCCAGTCTACCATGTGGAAGAGCTGAGCTGGCCTGTTCCTCACTGCAGCAATCTTCCTGACAAATAGTTAGCCTTCTTACGGGCGATTACCCCCGCTAGTCGGCATAATGTGACTTCAGGGCCAGTTTGTCCTCTGGCAGGTCGGATCTCCTCCAGCACCTCTCTAACCTCTGCCTCTTAGTCTTTAAACCCCAGAGATCCTCATCAAACCAAGGAGGTCTCCGATGAGTAGACAAGGGGCAGACACGAATGGGTTCAATGGAGTCGAAGGCCGCAGTGACAGCTCTATTATAGGCTGCCACCACTTCCTAAATCCCAACTGCAAAAGCTGCCCCAACATTTGATAGGTCCAGCACTGCTGACATTCCCCTAGTACAGCTGCACACTTACAGCACCCTGACTGGATGCACCGGCGGTGTGTGGTCGCCCACATCACACAAATGTGCCATCTCTATGGGCCACTAGGTGCAGTTCATGGAGCAGTGTGGGCTCAAACCTACCTCCCCCAGGGAGGAGAGCATCCCATGGATGCTTCAAACCCTCCCTTGCTGGACTCTGCTCCTGTCATCCTAGGCTCGGACGCGAATCCGGGTAGCCAGAATGCCGAGCAAACCCCATCACTCGGCACCACAGAGCTGGCGTCCCTGTCTATTTAATAACTACAGTGCAAAAGACATTGTACAAATGTGGCCAAAGGATCTTAAGGGATGATGTTACTTTGCTATGTTATGCTTTATATACTAATACCAGTACTAGCTGCACTCGAATGGCATGCAAATATAGCCAAAGGAGCCAAAGAAGAAGAAAAAATGTCATTGTCTTTTTTAATAGTTGAACTGGACTATTTTTCAGTTCTAGCACAGATAACATAGCATTTTGCAAAGGGGACTGTGTGGAACCCTTAAAAGGTTTCAACAGACTTACCTGTCACAATAAAAAAGTAGCTGAAGGAGCCTAAGGAACAAGATATTGTAAGTTTGCTAAATACAGCATATCCTACCAGTACTAGCTGCACACAAAGGCTGTGCACATCTGGCCAAATAAGGAGTCTGAGGAGGAAACATTTGTCCCTGCCTTTTTCATAGCTACAGTGCAAAAACCACAATGCAAATGTGGCCAAAGCAGCCTGTGCAGAGATGCAGCCAAAGGATTTGGTGGTGGTGGGTCACATTCACTTCATCCCACAACCAAAGGCCAGCAAAAATAATTATATGACAACATTTATAAAAAGGTAGACACTAAGCAGAGAGCTCTACTAGTGAGCTACTATAACATGAGACAGCTGTTTACTGTGCATGCTGCAGGTAAACTAACAAAACGTATCACTTACTTTTCAAACAAACAAACAAAAAAAAAAGAAAAAGTTCCCCAAATAGGGGAACTAGATGGCTCAGTGGATTGGTTGCAGGTCAAGGAGCCTTTCACCTCTAGGTCACAGGTTCAAATCCAAAACAGGTCGGTAGTGACTGAAAGCTGTTATCAACTAAGGACTGTTCAGTGGCCTATGTAAAATAAATTGTGGTGATCTCAGTCCAGTTCCTAGTTGGCAAGGTTAATCTGACACCCTTGCTGGCAGTCTAATATGAGAGGCCAGGGACTGAATGGGAAAGGATTCTGAACTGTGCTCTCACCTACAGGGTGGTCCTGCCATGCAGGGTTGAAGCACGTTGATGAGGCAGCATGGGGAAGCTTGCACTGTGATCACACATGTTATACCCATTATGTAACTTGCGTGGGATAAACACTACGAGCAAAAAAGGAAATGGTCTAAGAGGAGGGCTGTAGGTATTCTGGGCAGACTAGATGGATCAAGAGGTCCCCTTCAGCCGGTAAATTCTTATGTTCTTATGTGGATAAGCAAAGACCTTCAAGTTTCAGTGATTTCATGAGCATTAATTAATAAAATCACACACATAAAAAAAATCTTAAAAAAAGTTCCCCAAATCAAATTATTATTGATCAGCTAATGTCATAAATATTTTGTGCTGTTTCACAGCATGTTTAATATTTTTTTATTTTTATAAAGTAGAAAGGAAACTATGGGCAGCAATACAACAGCTCACTATACATATTGAGAAAAGGAGAAGTACAGCCAGAGATTTCCAAGACAGAAGCTATAGCTAGCAATCCTGTCCCTAAAACAAAGAACATGTCAGGTCAATTTTAAGTGTTATTTTTTACTACTAGAGATTTGTTCCCAACTTTTCCAGTTAGCTACTTCCCTAACCGAAATCATGAAAAAACAGTACCCAAATAATGTGAAATGATCATTAGAGTGTGATGAGGCTTTTTGGGCCATCAAGGCTGCATTATGTTCAGCCCCTGTTTTTAAGAAGTCCAGACTTTGAGAACTATTTCTATTACAGACAGATGCATCAGAGGTAGGACTAGGTGCAGTCCTGAGTCAGAATATACATATAAGGAACATCCTATTCTGTATATCAGCATGAAACTGCACAATGGAGAGAAAAAGTACTCCAGTATTGAAAAAGAATGCCTTGCTGTGAAATGAGCAATGGAATCCCTTAAGTTTTATGTGCTAGTAGCTGACTTTGTACCTACAACAGATCACAATCCTATTACTCAAATGAAGGATAAAAATTCCAGAATGACAAGGTGGTACCTGGCACTATAGCCATTTAAATTTAAAGTGATACACAAAGCTGGAAAAGAGAATGTCTGTTCTGATTTTCTGCCAAAATATGATTCAGGGATTGAGAATTCAGAAGGTTGAAAAAATATGTGTGCTTAACTGACTGAAATGTTTGCTGTACAACGTGTTATGGAAAAGGCATACTGTATATGCAAAGAACTGGAAATGTTATTAGGTAATGTTAAAAGAGAAATAAAAGAATGTTTAGAAAATCTGTTTTTTTAAGAAAAGAAGTTCCCTCTTAAAGAGGGGACTGCTACAGGGTTGGGTAAGACCCTGTCCCATTTGTTATGCAGAGGAGTTAAAAGCAGCAATCCTGTTTTGTTCTCCTGTTGTGTCACTTGTCTATGTCTTGCCTGTCGGATTGCACAATTAAATTTTCTTGTGGCACCTGGGAATTGGCTACTCCAATGGTCCCATAATTTTCCTGTTATCTCCCCTCCACTTGGTTTTTTATTCTTTCTTTCTCCCCTTGCTTCTCTGTGGTTAAAAACATATATGTGAATTGTATGTGAAATAGTGATCCCTTGGGTTATAAATGCATATACATATATTGTTGAAATGATTTCAGCAAGCTATTTGGGTTTTAAAAAAAATCTGTAATATAGGTGGTTGACCTTGAGATGTATTTTGACCTCCACAAGCTTATTTGCAGAATTGTCAACATGAGACCAGCTCTGGGACAGAATGTTCTATTTTGTTGCACGTGTTAAAGATTAGATGTGCTCTTTAGGCTAACATCTGGAAAGCAATTGACAAAGTTCTGGTACATTTTGTGAGAAACAAGAGATATAACTTAACAAAACACATGTCGCAGAGTTTAAACTGCCAGGAAAAGACATCTTATAAAAAGAGAGCAATGTTTTGTTTAGGGAGAGATGGAGAGATTGAGATCTAAATTGAGAGAGACCCGTAAATGTAGAACTTTCTTTGTTTTATACTGCCTGTGTAAACAGCTATCCTGAACAACTTTAATTTTATTTAATATTGGTATTGATAATAATAAATTGTTTCTTGCAAATTTTATATCTTTTCTTCATCTGCCTATGCTTCCTGACCTATGCCTCTACAACATAGCATAAGAAAGTTACATCACTCCTTAGGCTCCTTCAGTAACATGTATGCAGTCTTTGAGTGCAGCTAGTACTGATATTAGTATACATAGGTAGTAGAGCAAAGTTACATTGCTCCTTAGGCTCCTCCAGCCATATGTATGCAGTCTCTGGGTGCAGCTAGGACTGGTATTAGTGTATATAGAGAGCAGCAAAGTTACATTACTTCTTAGGGTCCTCTAGCCATATGTGTGCAGTCTTTGGGTGCTAGTACTGATATTAGTATATATAGAGAACAGTAAAGTTACATCACTCCTTACACTCCTCCAGCCACATGTGTGCAGTCTTTGGTCACAGCTAGTACTGGTATTATTATGTGTAACCCCTAGGTGGTGCCATCCCAAGGGCTACTACCCCTGCCTGCTTGGTTAGTTGCAGGTTAAGGGGCCTAGGTTCTGATATGGGTGCCTCCATCCAGAGGTCAGGGTTGGTAGTGGTCATGCTGACATGGGCACAGCTCTCCGGGACACTGTAACCCCCCTTTTCTCCTTCTAGTGGCCTGAACAGTACACGATAATCACTTTCACAATGACCCTTATTCACCAGGCAATTACCCACACTGTTTGCACTTACCACCAGGGCTGGTTCCTCTAGCTTGACCCTGGGGACCCCCTGTAAAACAAGGTTAAGCACAGCAAATAACAACAATACAATACTCTTGGCACAAACTGGAACCACAGTCAGGTTAAATGCAAACAAAGTTAAATCTGATTTATTCAGGGGACTTGAACAAGGGAGGGACATAATCAGGTTGATTTGCTTAAAAGCTATATTAATCAGACAGTTATGCATGCAGTTCAGAGTCCCAACACAGTCACACACTCTGGGTACCCAGGTAGAAAAACGGTAGGCTAGCCAGGAACACTGCAGCTGGTTGGGGCCCTGTGATAGAAGAAAGCAACATGCACAACACACACTATTTGTAATCCGGAGCTGGAGGGCTCAGTTCATGAAAGAAAAGGTAACAAGACGATCAGATGACAACACTTTTAGATTTAGCTGTTGTTGCAGGGAGCTACCCTGATGTTTACTCACGATACCCAATACTGGACACAGGCAGGATGAAATTGAGACTGGAGGCTGTTGAGCTGGAGTGCCTGGAGAAGCAGGGCCCACACAAATCACCGAGGCATTGTTCCTGTTCAAGGTGTTGCGCAGGGGGATGTTCCCCAGGCCGGTCTCTCGTCGATGACTTTTTTCTGCGTAGCAGGTATTTTGGCTGGGCCAGTGTAGCAGGGGCCCAGGCAAACGGAAATGGATATGGATTCAGTCCGTGGAGCTGGATACAGCCTCCAGCAAGCAAAACTCAGTTCAGATACACAGTGGGGAATCAAATCACGACCCACTATAAGCACACAACACATTCATATGTAAGGAAATTCCACTGTACCAGGCAAATGGTTCTCCGTTCACAATTACAGAGTCTCTGCATAATCCGGGAGTTCAGAGGTAGCTGGAAGTCCTGACAGGCCGATCACATTCAGCAAATCTTCGGTCTTCTTCAGGTTAAAGCCTGGTCACAATTCGGTGGCTTAATTCGCTCTCCAAGTTTGGATTTAGTCCGAAAAAAAACATAAGTTTCCTCTCAGGAACAGCAGGCAGGCATGCAGGCCAAACTCAGGCCTTTCCACAGTTCTCCTGCGTGAATCCACTATGGATTGCTGCTCAAACTATCTCGAGCTATTACTTCTTCACTTCACAACTCAGATCTAACTGAAACTGCAAGCAGTGTAGGACTTTCCCTAAGATCCAAAAGGTTCGGTTGGCTGATCTGTCAGTCACAACAAGGGCTCCTCCTCCAGGATATTTTAGGTGCCAAATGCACAAAACTACAATTCCTACAAGTTTTGGTCCCACCAAGCCCCTGTAGGCAAGCTCCATTTTAGAGTTCCAAATGTACTGACTGGCCCATTCTGCAGTCCAGGAAAAAGATGATGGAAACGAGCAGAACTGTCCATGCTGCAAAGAAGGCAGGTTAGAACAAACTGCAATATTATTACTACTCTAACAAATGATTAGCAAACAAGTACATATTCTAACAGAGCTCCCTCTCAGATTAATTATGACTGCAATCCAGGCAGCTCTTAAAGAGACAGTACACAGAGGCTACACAGGTACTCTCTGGCAATATATTTAAACTGCTGAAACGCAGAACACCAGCCTGGCAGTGAGCATTTAGGCAAGCTCAAGGAAGACTTTTTGGGAACCCCATTTGTAGGGGGGGGTTACACCCTTCCCTACCTGGAGAAAACTTGGCTTCCGCGTCAAGTCTATACATCATGCATCAGTTAACATAAACTTATTACTTTACTATACATATTCACTACACTTCATGTGCCAGAACTTTCCAGAGTCTGTCGGGATAATGGATGCAACATTTCCTTTTCAGAGATATTGCCAGTACCAAAGGCCTCAGTAGAGAAAAAAATGAAGATCACAGAGGTTAATGACTGGCTCAGGAAGTGGGGTGAAGAAAGTGAGTAGGGTGTGTTAGGGAACTGGAAAGGAGTTTGGGAGGATAAGGGACTGTATGCCAAGGACAGGCTTCATCTTGCCCCGTTAGGGAAGGAAGTCCTTAAACAGAGGGCGGCTGCTACATTCAAGAAAAGTGAGGTTTAAACTTGTGAGGGGGGAGGATAAGGGAGGGGCTGGACAGAAGCCCTCTCCTCCAGATGAGGGGAGTAGCCTTCAAACCCAAGGGGCAGGGGGAAACAGACTGGGGAGGAGGTTTCAGGAGGAGCAGAGGGAGGATGGAAGTATAAGGAACCTGGGTGGGGTTCAACAAAGGGGATCAGGGATACGGGGTGGGGGTGGTGTTAGTAAATGCCAGGAGCTTGGGAAACAAGTTGCCAGAGTTCCAGGCCATGCTGTTCGGGATGATGCGGTCACAGAAACGTGAGCCAACAAAAACCATGACTAGAACCGAAACGTTCAGGGGTACACTATGCTGAGGAAGGATAGAAAGGAGGGCAGAGAGGGTGGAGTGGCTATGTTCATTAGAGATGACATAGAAATTGCTAGGGTAGAAGAGGCAGAGGGAAACGTGGAGGCCTTATGGGTCACCTTACGAACCTCGGCAGGAGGTAAGGTCAAGCTGGGTGTAGTATATAGGCCCCCCGGGATGGGTGATGTTCTGGAGGATGGTTTGCTGGACAACATCATTGCCCAGTGTGGGCCAAAAGGGGAGGGAGTGGTGTTGATGGGGGACCTTAATATGCCAGGTACAAACTGGGGAACCATGTCCTCTAAGGTGGCCAAGGAGCAGAGGCTGCTGGACGGCTTCCAGGATGTGTTCTTAACACAGCACGTGGTAAAGCCCACAAGGGAGGGGCATGTCCTGGACGTGGTTCTGGTGGATGTGGCTCTGGTAAGGGACCTGGTTGTAGAGGATCCCCTGATTGGGAGTGATCACAATACTGTCTGGTTTCAAATAAGCATGGGGGAGGAGAGATCTAGGACACTGGCAATGGACTTCAGGGGGGCAGACTTTGTGGGCATGGGAAATATTCTCAAGGATCACTTGAAGGGGAGTACAACAATGACAAATGTGGAAAAGAGATGGGAGGTCATAAAATGGACTTCATGAGGCAGTCAGGACCTGCGCTAAGGTGAAGCGTAAGGGAGCAAGGTCACATAAACCATGCTAGTGGTCCAGTGAGGTTCAGGTAGCAGTCAGAGAAAAGCAGGCTGCCTACAAAAAATATAAAACAACGAGAGGGGATAAGGAAAATGAAATGTACCATCTTGCATCTAGAAAAGTCACCCAGATGGTGTGGGGCGCAAAGTCCAGTAAAGAGCAGCAGCTGGCACAGGGGATACGGGGAGGGGAAAAGGGGTTCTTCCGGTACATTGGGGAGTGGAGAAAAACTAAAGGCCATCTTGGCAGGTTGAGATCAGAAGGAGGGTGGGTGGAAGAGGCGAGTGACCAGGCAGAGGTATTAAACGAGTACTTCACCTCTATGTTCACTTGAGAGGGGGATGGGATATCTACAAAGCAAGGCACAATGGGGATAGAAGCGGTAGTGAGTGGGATCAGGAAAGCAGCAGAAATGGAGCAAGAGGGAGGGAGAGGTACCCCAGGGGTGTCACATCAGGATAAGGATAAAAAGGCCAGTAAGCTGGAGGGGACGGATGATGCTATCTCCACCGAAAGGGTGTGGTTAGCCCTTAAGGGCCTAAAAAAAGATAAATCTCCTGGACCTGATGGTATTCATCTGAGAGTACTATGGGAATTGGCATACATACTGGCTGCACCCCTGGCAGAGCTCTTCAACAGGTTGCTTGAGACAGGGAGGGTACCTAGGTATTGGCGAGAGGCACATGTGGTGTCAATCCATAAAGGGGGGGTCGAGGGAAGTACCAGGTAACTATAGACCCATCAGTTTGACCTCGGTGGTGGGAAAATTAATGGACAGTATACTAAAGGAATGATTGGGGGTGTACTTGGAGGAGGTGGGAGGTCTGGATAGTTGGCAACATGGGTTTGTGCCAGGTAGATCATGTCAAACCAATCTTGTGGAGCTCTACGAATGGGTAACATCAGACCTGGACAGGGGAAAGCCTGTGGATGTATTATTCTTGGACTTCAGCAAGGCGTTCGACTCTGTCCCCCACAATGGGTCTGGTGGAGAAACTGATGGTGTTGGGAGTAGGCCCTTTGACAGTCAGATGGATTGAAAACTGGCTAGCTGGACGCACTCAGAAAGTAGTGGTCGGTGGGGAGCTCTCGAACCCTAGAGAGGTCGGTAGTGGGGTACCGCAGGGCTCGGTCCTGGGTCCAATCCTGTTTAATGCATACATTTCAGACATCAGGGAGGGTATAGGGTGTGAAATGAGTCTCTTTGCTGACGACTCCAAGATGGGAGCAGTAGTTGAGGGGGAAGAGGGGAGGCTGGCCCTGCAATGGGACCGGGACACCATGGAATGGTGGGCTCACACATGGAAATTAAATTTCAATATCACCAAGTGCAAGGTGTTACATCTTGGGCGGGGAAACTCTAAACACAGGTACACCCTGGGAGGGGAGACGCTGGAGGCCTCAACAGGGGAAAAAGACCTAGGGGTCATGGTGAATGCATATATGAATAACTCCGAGCAGTGCAGGAGCGCGACTAGCAAAGCAAACAGGATGTTGGGATGCATCATAACTCTAGGAGCAGGGAGTGATTCTGCTGCTGTACAATGGATTGGTTAGACCACACCTTGAGTACTGTGTACAGTACTCAAGACCACACTTGAAGAGGGACATACAGCTCCTGGAGAGGGTACAGAGGAGGGCAACTAAGATGATACGAGGACATGGGGATTTGACGTACGAGGACAGGCTTGAGGAGCTCTGCCTGTTTTCATTGGAGGAGAGGAGAGACAGGAGGACATGATTGAGGTCTTCAAGTACCTCAAGGGAATAAATAGGGTAAACACGGAGGGAATCTTTAGACTAAAGCAGGGAAGTATCACCAGAGGGCATGGTTTGAAGTTGGAAGGTGAAAGGGTGAGGGGGAAAAAGAGGAGGAGGTCTTTCACTGAGAGGGTGGTGGATTCTTGGAACATGCTGCCTGGCAAGCTGGTTCAGAGATCCACAGTGGAGGGCTTCAAGAGAGGGTGGGACAGAAACAGAAGGCAGATGTATCAAGATGATGGCCTGGCCCAGGGGGGTGGGGATGGATGATAGGGGTTTCTGGAACACAAGGAAGGGGGAGGGCCTCGGTACCCAACTAGGGATCTGAGGTTCGAGCAGACTCGATAGACCATAAGGCCTAATCTGCTGGCAATTAGCATGTTAGTATACTATATCCATAAGAACAACACTTATGCATGTTTCATACAGGTAATGCTGATTCCACTATGATTAACACATTAGTAACATCACAATACTGTGTCAGGTAATAACTTCTTGCACATTAAACAATGCAAGAGGGGGCCCTTCCCTATCAGCTAACTTGGGGCCAGATGGGGCAGGAGCACCATGGTGAGAAAGAAAAACAAGTAACCTGGAATTGGCCGTCAAGCTCAATTTGGGCAGTGAGTTTGGCGAGATGTAAACCCCTTTGTGAACCACATTGAGAAGCAAATCCACTGGCCTCCCAGGGGAATCATAACTAAAGCGTAGTACTGGCTTGATAGCTCGGACAGTCTTTCTGGGGGGAGCAGCCACAGTCTCTGTACTTTCAGCACTAACTTTGGAGCTTTTGTCACTTGTGAGGGGTACCTCTGCATGGATGGAAATGTCTGAACTGGGAGCACTGTAAGCTCCTTGCTCTGTAGGCTCTGGTTCCACAACACTTTGCTCATTACTATTTTCTGACAAGGGCCCAGCTGGCTCATTTTGAGAAGGTTCAGGCACAATTAGGCTTTGTGGCACTGAAATCGGGCTGTCAGCACTCTCATACTGCTCTTCAAGTTCTGGTGTGTCACCAGGGAGACTCAGACCATCAGCCCCTTCTTTGGGCAATTCACACAGTTCCACAAAACACTGAGAGTCCACCACCAAAGATGTGATGCTTTGCACCTCACTTTTAGGGAGCATTGGCTCCAAGGACAAAGCTGGGGGGATTAGGCAGTCCAGAAGACCCAGCTTCATTCCCACAATTAGTCATAGGGTTACCTCGAAACAGCTGACTCAATTCATAGGATGAGTAATAGGCATTGTCACACTCACTATCGTCAGAGGTGGACTGACAGTCACTATCATTCTGGGACTGCTGCAGGGGAAACCTTAACTCTGTAACTACTAGGGTAGGTTGACTCTTCTCATTTTTGCAGCAGCACGAGTCACCGTCCCAGAGGAGGCAATGTCTGCTGGCTCAGCTTCAACAATAACTTGGCCGATAGGCAGCAAGTGGTTACGGTGCATGGTCTTGACAGCTTTGGAGTTATTCTCTGGGCGTGCCTTGTATACTGGTAGATCATCCAACTTTCCAACTACTACATGAGGAAGATGGTGCCACCTATGAGCAATTTTGTGCTTACCATGTAGTCCCAATTATGTGAACAACACACAGTCTCCGGGCCAGAGCTCTTGAGCCTTTACTTTCTTGTCATGCCTCTCTTTGTTGGTGAGATTTTTTAGCGCCATTGTCTGGGCCAGTTGATATGCATGGTTCAATTGAGTTTTCAGTTTCTGTACATACTGCAGGTAGTTTTCAGCTTGGACCCCATCTGGAGAGACCCCAAAATAGACATCAACTGGCAGGCGGGCCTCCCTCCCAAACATGAGGCGGTAGGGGGAGAACCCAGTAGCATCATTTTTGGTGCAATTGTACGCATGTACCAAGGTGCTAATCTGCTGGCTCCACTTACTGTATGCTTGTCTTTTGGGTGGAGGGTGCCCAGCATGTCTAGAAGGGTGCAGTTAAAATGTTCTGGTTGAGGTCCCCCTGCAGGTGATAAGGGGTGGTTCTTGACTTCCACACCCCTCACAGAGAGAGCATTTCTTTGATTAGCCTACTTTCAAAGTCTCTGCCTTGGTCAGAGTGGATCCGCTGGGGAGCACCATAGTGGACGAAGAATTTTTCCACTAGCACGTTGGCCACGGTAGAGACTTTTTGATCTTTAGTTGGAAAAGCTTGTGCATACCATGTGAAATGATCCGTAACCACTAACACATTGCCAATATTCCGTTGATCAGGTTCTAAACACAAAAAAGCTATGCAGACGAGCTCCATGGGGGCGCTGGTAGTGATATTGACAAGGGGGACAGCCCTCTGAGGCAGGGTTTTTCTTTGGAGGCAATAACTACAGGTCTTTACATGGTGCTCAACATCAGCCCCCATCTTGGGCCAGTAGAATCGAGATCGTACCAGGTCGAAAGTCCTGTCAATACCGAGGTGCCCCATGTGATTGTGGAGGGACCTCAGTACCAAGTGTTTAAAGGCCGTGGGCAGGACCAATTGTTGCTAGTCTACTTGACCACTACGATCCACTGTCTCTCTGTATAACAACTGATTGAGTAACTTCAACCTGGGGCCTTCTTTAAACAATAGGGCAGTTCAAAAGTTAGGAGAACGCAACTTAGACACATCTTTCCCCACACGCAGGGCATGAAGTGTGGGTTGAATCATAGGATCTTGGGATTGAGCCCACTGAATACTGTCATTGTTGAGTTGAGGTAGTGCACTAATATGTAGAGCAGAGAAATGGCAATAGGCAGCCAGTATGCAGGTATCAGGAGGGCCCAAGCAATCTACTAGACAGTCCACCGTGTTTGCAGACATCTGTTCATCTCTGTCAAACATTTGGCACAATGGTCGGATTTCAGGCTCAGACAACCTGACCCAATCACTCTTGGGGACTGGCCTTCGTGACGGCGTCAGTATCATTATGGTTCAGTCCTGGCCTGTATTCAACAGCATGATCATAGATTGATAAAGCAGAGAGCCACCAGTGCCCAGTTTCATCCAACTTAGCTGAAGTCTGTACATAGGTTAACAGGTTATTGTCGGTCTTCACTAATATCTTTGCCCGTAGAGGTACTCATGAAACTGGTCAACAATGGCCCATTTTAGAGCAAGTAACTCGAGCTTGTGCACAGGATGGTTTCATTCTGATGGGGTCAAGCTCCTGCTAGTGAAAGCCACTGGTCTCAAACCACCCTCATGGTCTTGATACAGCACAGCTCCTAGGCCCTGCAGACTAGCATCTGTATGCAGCACATAGGGCTTGGTAGGGTCAGCATAGGCGAGGATGGGGGCATGGGTGAGCTGGTATATGACTTCGTGGAAGGCTGCTTCACATTCGGGTGTCCAGCAGGGCCCAAAAGGTTCATCTGTTTGGAAGTATACTTTCTCGGGTTCTTTGACAGCCCCTTTCTTGTATTTATGGTTGATAGGGCGGTAACCCTGGGTAAGATTCAGGAGCGGGCAAATCGCCTGGAATAGTCTTTTATGAACCTGTGGTAGTAGCCACAGAACCCCAGGAAACGTTGTAGTTCTTTCAAGTAATGGGGCTGGGGCCAAGTAGTCAGTGACTCGACCTTACTGGGATCAGTCTCTATCCCTTCTGCAGATATTATGTGCTCCACATACTTCACAGAGGTTTGAAAAAACTGGCACATGTCAATGGACAGCCTGAGGCCGAAGTCTTCCAATCGGTCTAGGACTTTAAACAGTCGGGTCTCATGCTCCTCTAATGTGCATCCGAACACAATGACGTCATCTAGGTACACTAGGCATTCCAGCAAGTTCATATCTCCCACCGCACGTTCCATCAGTCGCTGAAAGGTGGCCGGGGTACCCGAAATCCCCTGTGTCATTCTCAGGAATTCATAGAACCCCAAAGGACAGATGAAGGTGGTTTTCTCGCGGTCCTCCATGGCCATTGGAATCTGGTAATATCTGCTGCGAAGATCCAATACTGAGAACCATTTGCTCCCATTCAAGCAATCCAAGGCATCTTGTATACAGAACACCAGCCTGGCAGTGAGCATTTAGGCAAGCTCAAGTAAGACTTTTAGGGAACCCTCATTTGTAGAGGGTTACTTATGTACTGTATACAGCATAGCAAAAACATCACTTGTAAGGCCCCTCCAACCACATGTGTGCAGCCTTTGAGTGCAGCTAATACCATTATTAGTATATACTTTTTTGTCAGGCATAAATTCCTTTTAAACTACAAAAACAAAAGCCATGCTCTTTGCCAACCCTCACAATAGGCATAAATCCCACCAGCTCTCAATTCGGAATAGGACTAACACCCCACTCGATGTGGTAAATGCTTTTAAATACCTTGAGGTTACCATTGACAGCTCCTTGTCCTTTGCCATCCACGTTGACAACATTGTGAAAGCAATCAACACATGAATAGGCTTGCTGTACAGGCATAAAAACAGCCTTACCACTGAGGCCCACAGAACGGTGATACAAAGCTCAATCATTTCCATAATTGATTATGGCCTTGTGATTTATGGTTCTGCCACCGACTCAGTTCTGAGGAGGATCACAGCAGCCTTAAACAAATACTGTCGACTCCTAACAGGAGCCCCTCGTCTCACACATACATGTGATCTTTATACCTAGACAGGCTGGCTTAAACTTTAGGGTAGGGTGATGTATCAAACCTGCTTGCTAGGTAAAAAAATTAGCCTGGGTCTGTCACCTCTGAGTATTCAGGAGCAGTTAACTTTTGCCAAATATTGACAGCGAACTAGAGGCTCAAACAACCAGCCATTCAAGGTCCCCCTCTGCTGCACAACTCAAGGACAGAGATCTTTCATGTACCGTGCCCCTTCTTGGCTCAATACCCTGCCCAACAACATCCTAAACTAAACAAAGTTGGAACCCTTTAAAGTTAAGCTCCGACAAAACCTCACATCATTTGGTGTATGTGACTGTCAAATCTAAATGTCCGTGTGCATTTTTCCTACCAATCTCTTAGAGGCACTTAGCATGTAACTCTGCATTAAGTAATCTGCCCTTTAGCCTACCCCCCATACCCCTCCCTACCTTACTTGCTACTTATTCCCCAGTCCCACTACCCTCCTCTTCCTCTCCACTCTACCTCTTCCTGCCATCTTCCACCCCCTCTCCCCTCCCCTGTCCCATTGCCCTCACCTTCTTCCCCACCTCACATTTTACCAACCACCCTCTACCCCATCTCCCCTTACATGCACCACCCATCCCCCCCACTCTAATTTCAACAATACCTTCTTGGTTGCTTCCTTGCTTCTCTCTCCATCATGCTTCAATTTAAAGTAGTAGAAAGTCAAGTGACTGACTGCTTTAGCATTATTGTAATCCTATTTTATTAGTACCTATGATGTTATTCTTTAAGACTTGGTTTATTCTCCTTATGTGAGTATCCCATGTTGTAGCCCCAATTGTATTTGTATGATATGTTGTTTAGTCCCAATTGTATTTGTAGAACATGTTTTTTTCTTTTCTCTTTTACTGAACTGGATGTGGAACCTTTGTAAACAAGCTCTTAGCTCAAAAGGTAATTGTAATTCCAAGATTGCATAAATGAATAAAAAAATAAAACATATAGCACAGCAAAGTTACATCGCTCATTAGGCTCCTCCAGCCACATGTGTGTTGCCCTTGAGTGCAGCTAGCACTGGTATTAGTATACAGTATATAGTGCGACATCACTCCTTAAACTCCTCTGGCTACGTTTGTGCAGTGTTTTTGCGCTACAGTTACTAAAAAGATAGTGACATTGTTTTCTTTCCTCAGGCTCCTAAGGCAACATTTGCCAGTGCTTTGCACTAAAGTTACTAAAAACAGTGACATATGTTTTCCCCTCAGACTGCTTCTGCCACACTTGTGCAGTGTTTTTGCACGGAAGTTATTAAAAAGACAGGGACTTTTTTCTCTCCTCAGGCTCATCCGGCTACACTTGTGCAACCTTTGAGTTCGGCTAGTACTGTATGTAAGCAATAAGACATGACAGGGCTTTGGTTGTCTGGGGTAATGAGCTCCCACATGCGTAATAAGGCACAAGGCACTTGTACTGAGTGCCTTTTGCACCTGGAAGTGCATTAACCCTAGAAATCAATGACCTGGAGTATCTTATTGTGTTTATAAAATGGGTAAACTGAGAGACAATTATAAAAACAAAAACATTCTGATTTTCTTCATTAAAAACTGGTAATTTCTTTTCTTAAAAGTAGCTAATAAAAAGCAACCCCTCTGCACCTGTCAATCATCAGTCTTTCCAAACATTCAATATATCTGATGTTTGTTTATTATAGAATATAGAAATCCAAACTTCTGTAGAATTCTTTTGGCAGAATGTTTGCCCTCTATCACATAATAGAAAGCTACGGAGCCAAAGTGACAGTTTTAGAGGTGGCAGGGTAAGCAGCTGAGACTGCCCTTTCAAGCTGGTAAGGGTAGCAAGGGATTTCTCATGGCCACCAAAGCAACATCAGAAGCTCAATTTTCAAATGACTGGGACTGACACAAGGTGCTTGCATCAAAAACAAATGATGCAAGGGGTACAGTGCGCTGGACCTTGCATCAGTCCCAATATTTAAAGCAAGCCTGTGTCCTCTGCAGGGCCACCTGTACCAGACTGGCTTTCACTGGGCCTGCACCAAACCATAGGCTGAACTGAGATGGGGGGGGGGGGCTTGCAATGGACACATGCTGCCACAGCCCCATAAGCAGGATTTTGGAACCTTGCTGGCCCCCTATGTGCTTAGACGAGCCAAAGCTGGTCTAACAGCTGGGTGCACTAACGCCGACTGTCAGAGGCAGATGGCCATGGATAGCAAGCATGGACACCATGGGGAAAACCATGGGCTGGGGCACAAGACTGTCACCTATCTGTTCTGGATGGACAGGAACTGCAGTACTGCAACACCCTGCCAGGGATACTAGGGGACACACGGCATGGCACATGCCACCGCAGTGTACCACCTGTGGATGCCCATGGGAGCACCCTCCAGTGCAGCACCAGGGCATGTCACTGCTGGTGGCCATGGTGGCAGTCTGCACGACTGGGAATACCCCAGCTACCCAGCACCCCGGGCCATGCCTGTCATAGAGAGACACCAGTGGAAGGACCTCCTCAGCTGCAAGTATGTTAAGGACTCACTTCAGGGTAGTGTGCTGCTGGCTTCAAGCAACACTAGTGACTATGATCTGCTAGTGCTGAAACTTCTTATTGGGAAACACAGCAGGTTGCTCACCATTGCTTCTGTCTACATTCCCCCTACCAAGTCTAAACTGGGGATTGGCCCTGTTTTGGACACAATTACAAAATTTAATAGGGGTATCGAGGTCATAGTCACCGAGGACTTCAACATAAACTGGAACTGCAGCACCTGGCTAAATAAAGAAGATAATGTTCCCCAGCCATCCACAGCAGAATACTAAGGCGAGGGCAATTAAATGCATTTAAATGCATTCAAGGAAGCACTAACACTCATTAACTGGTCTCCCATCGACAATGCCAAGGATGGTCACACAACCCTGGAATACTCTACTGATAAGTTCAGTGGCATCTGTAATATCTATGCTCCACTAAGGAAAAGGAAAATCAGGGGAACCACTAATGGGTGGATCACCTGGGACCTCCTGGATAAAATGAGGGCTAGAGACAACTTGTGGTATAAGGCAAAGAGCTTTGGCAATAGTGCTGACTTCCAGAATTATAGGGCAGCAAGGAATAGGTGCACACACCTAGCCAGGCTTACTAAAGCTAAATACTATAACGACAGACTGGACAGGAACTGGGGTAATGGGAAAACATTCTGGGAGAACTTAAGGGAACTCATGGGAAAAGAAGATAGGAAGCACCCTACTATGCTTAATCTGAATGGATCCAAGATGTTGGACCCCCCCCCAGCCATTGCTGAGGCTTTCCATTCAGCTTTCACCAATCTCAGTCCTACCTCCCGACTACTTAAACTCCTCTGTACCAACCCAGTCAGCACCAAGAACTAACCTTATTCACCCAAAATTCTCTTTTAAACTTATCTCCGTTAAGGTGGCTAGAAAGTACGTGCTAAGGGTACTCAGTAAAACCAGACAGGGCAGTGACGGTATTGACATGAAGCTACTGGCTTTGACTCTCAATGAGGCCATCAATCCCATTTCCAAAATCTTCAACAAATCTCTTGCCTTGGCAGCATTTCCAGCTGCCTGGAAACAGGCATTAGTGAGCCCAGTGCATAAAAATGGAGAACACTCCGATGTTACAAACTACCGACCTATTTCTATTCTATCCTCACTCTTCAAAGCACTTGAGAGAATTGTAGCAGACCAGACTTCTGAATACTTTCAAAAGTATGATCTTCAATATCCCCAAAAACACGGCTTCTGAAAGAACCATAGCACCACCACAGCTGTCGTGGATTTCTCTGACTACGTTCACAAGGCAATGGAGGAAAACAAATTTGTGGGATCTGTCTTTATAGATTTCACAAAAGCCTTCAACACTGTCAGTCATCCAGTCCTCCTGGAACAAATGCTGTCCATGGGACTGTCTGTGGATGCAGTTCACTGGTTCAGTGATTACCTGTCACACAGGACCCAGATGGTCAAGGTTGGTTCCACTACCTCCACATCTAGGGATGTCTCTACTGGAGTACCCCAGGGGTCCACACTGGGGCCTTTACTATTCAGCCTGTTCCTAAAAAAACTTCCAACAGTCTGCAACAGTAAAATAATTATTTATGCACATGATGCTGTCATACTGGGCAGTAACATTTATCATGACCAGCTTCAAAAGGAACTTCAGTCCACCTTAACCTTCTTGAGGATTGGTTCAGGGAGGAGAAGCTGCTACTTAACTACAAGAAGACAACAACTATGCTGATCTCAAGCCACCAGCTCAAGATAAAACATCCAGTTCTGTCTATCCTCAATAATCGAGGCACCCCACTGGAGGAGGTACACTCTTTTAAGTACCTGGGGTTCACTGTCGATGATACTCACTCCTTCACCCAACATATTGACCAGGTGGTAAAAGCAGTCAACATTAAATTGGATATTCTCCACAGACATAAAAAATACCTGACACCCTCGGCCCTTCGTCTATCAGTCTCCAGCTCTATCCTATCTATTATCGATTATGGTTTGCTTGTGTATGGTTCGCTATCCGACACTGCCCTTAAACGTGTTGAGACTGCCCTTAACAAAGCATGCAGACTCATCCTAGGGACCGATATATAAACTCACACACATACGCTCTACAAGCTAACCAATTGGCTTAACCTTAGGAGCAGAATAAAGTATCTGACGTGCTTGCTTGGAAAGAATGCAATGCTCGGCAATGCTCCCCCCCAGTATTACAGGATTACTGGTGACCAAAAAATTGAGTTATTCAATGAGGGGTATGTCTCACAGTCCCTTCAGTATACCCTTCATGAGAACCTCTTTAGGACAGTGGTCCTTTGCATATAGAGCGCCTCTCTGGTTGAATGAGGTCCCAGAACATATATTAAGCATTGGTACCCCCCCCCAAAACCTCACTGAAACACTTTCTCTCTGAAACCAGATCCCCTGAGTGTAAGCTAGGGTCCTGTTCCAGTTGCCTCTCATAGGTTTTCTCTAACCCACCACTCCCCTGTCTCTCTGCATAACCCTGCTGAGTGGCATATTCTCCACTCTCTGCCTACCATCTCAGGCCCCCCTCACTTATATGGCACTTATCTGGATCTTCTACTCCCCCTCTTGTCTCCAGCTCCTCCCCATAGTAGACGCACCCTCCTCATCTCTCTCCCACTCTTCCCCTCTCACTGCCTCCAGTATCCTTCCCCTCTGTCCTTAGCCTGGGCTCCTTCTTTCTCCTTTCCTCCTCCTTTGACAAAGCCTACTCCTTTGGGCAGCTTAAGCTCAAGTTCTTGTTCACCATCAGTTGAAGGATGAGCCTAATGTAGAATACCAATCTAGGTTTAAGAACATTGTTAACTGTACTTGTTTTTATTGGACTGTCAACCTTGCATGATGTACAAAACTTGTGCCAGCACCTGGAAATTCCATGCTGTCCTGCTGTAATTGTCAGTTTTTTTTGTATATGTTTCTGTACTGTAACCTTCTGAAGTGGAACCTTTGAAAAAGAGCACCATGCTCAAAGGTCTTTTCTGAAAACACAAATAAATAAATAAAAAAAGTATCACAGTGGTGATATCTACAGAGCTCAGAGGAGCCACTACCTGACAGTGCACTGCTGTGGGATGGAAAGTGTGACAGGTACAGTGGCATATGCAGATTAGCACTGTGCAGATGGTGGTGACTGCAGTGTACATCTTAACACTGGGCTGTGACAGATCTACAGTATGAAGGTGCCATGAGCATAGTTCCATACATTGAGACTGTGACCTGTGGATGTCATTTCACTGTACACAGTGCCACTGGGCTGTGACACAGATGTTACAGCATTCACGTCTTCATGCTTGGGATGTCATCCTGCCCCCCCCCCTTTCTGGCACATGCCAGTTCTACACTGTGGCGCCTGCTGGAGGCTTGTGTCAGCCATGGGTTAGGGGTTCCCTGAGGGCACTGCCAGTGGGGTGCACCGCAGCTTCTGTCAAACCCCTCCCATGTGCCTTTTCTTTGACACATGGGAGCAGTTGCGGCAAATTGAGGGAGTTTGGCAATGGGACCCCTTCCCTATGAGAATCAAGTGCAGGGTCCCCGATGCACTGGTATTCGATGCAAGCTGCTGTTTGCTGCAGCTCGTGTTGACCTAAGGGACCATTTGGAAATCAAGCCCAGGAATTAAGTTTTGAACAGTACTTTGTTTCTTAATTTTTTTTATTTGTGTAAAGAGGTGATCATGAGAAGAGAGAATGTTTAATTTGTTTCTTAAATTTTAAGGGAGTTTTACTTTTTTTACACATGTTTAAAGCACGGAGGTAGGCTAGAATGTCCCATCGCAGCAGCCCCCACTTCTCAGTGATACAGTTCCAATAGCAGCCCATGACAAATTAAGTTTCAGTTTTATTTCTGAAATCAGTTTGTTTGGACTGTCAGTCACACTTTGTGGTGGAATATTCTGTAGCCTTGCTACCCACTGTGTGAAGAGTCATACAGCACTTCCTCTTTATTGGTCTGAATTGCCCAAGTGTTACTTGTTTACACTGACCTCTAGAGGCTATTGTATTGTTTCTCTAGATCAGTCCCCATTTCTGACTGATTTTTTTTCCTTCATAATGTCATGCATTAATAACAAATCCCCCCTTTTCCTTCTGGTTTCGAGGTCCATTGGAGCGGTTTTCATCAACCATTCTTCATAATCACTTTCAACATTCCATTAATTGATCAATAAGACACAACAGGGTGTAGGTAGTTATGTGATAAATGCACACCCAGGTGTCTTAAGAGGCATGAGGCATTTATGCTGAGTGCCTTCAGCACCTTGAAGTGCAGTTATCACATACCTACCCACACTCTGATGTATCTTTTTGTGTTTGTGAAATGGGGAAACTGAGAAATCTTTAAAAAAAGTAACTTTTTAAATTAAAAACAGATATATTCTTTTGTTAAAAGTGACTAGTAAAAAGTGGTCCATCTCCACCTATCATCTGTCTTTCCACACATTCGGTAGACGGAAAGTTTGCTTATCATGGAATGCAGGAATTCAAACCTCTGCAGACATCTACTGTACTGCAGAATATTCAACTCTCTCCATGTAATCACACACAATAGAAGGCCTCAGTAAAGCCAGGGACTGAATTTAATCTGGGCAGGGTAGACAGCAAAGATTTCCCTGGTAGGCAGATAAGGATAGGAGGGAAGTTTGGATGGTCAGGAAAGAAGCTCAGAAAAGTAAAGCAATGATCAGTAGTTCATTTTTACAGTTGCACAGCAAGAGCTATGCTGACATATTGTGAACAGAGGAGGAGAGAATATAGGTGGTCTGGGAGGGCATCACCAGATACAGAAAGCATCACATAATGTTTTCTTTCACACAATTGAGGAGTGCTGCACTCAAAATGGGAGTGGGCTGGGTGCTGGTTAGGGGCTGCTAACACCAACAAACAGACATATAAAAGCAAGAAACCTGCATTCCTGAACATTCAAGCTCACAGTGGTAACCTGAGGCAAAGGTGACAAGCTTGACAAGTGCTTTTAATGCAATTTTGCCATAAATCCAACACCATTTGTGGCACCTCCCAATCCTTCCCTGTGCCCCTTCCATAGAAAAAAACACCCTCCCACTGACAAAGTATCCTGCCCACCTCCCAATCCTTCCCATGTTCCCTATCTGTAAAACTGTAAAACAAAAAAATGGTCCAGCAGTGACCTCTGCCCCTCATGTCCCACTCCACCCCAACCCCGTTCTCAGCACCCACCATACAACCCCCCCCCCCACACACACACACACCCACACCCACACTTACCTATCTGGTCCAGCGCTGCTCCTTCTCAAATGTACTGCTTCTTCTGAGCTCCACTGGGAAGTGACTGAAAACAAGGTATATTGGGTTAATGGTTTTTAATTCATTTTGAGGTTTTTCTCATAATTTTGTCATTTATTTATTTATTTAAGAGATTAACCAGGCAGGCATGCTGAGTGGGGGCCGCTCATTTCCAGATGCGACCTGGGGGTTACATAGAAAATACAGCAGGAAAATGTACAGTACAGGGGTAATAACAACAGGTCCAGCAATAGTAACAGAGCTAGACAGGCATTTGATTCAAATATTACTACAAGGTTGGTCCAAGACCGCAGAGTATATACAGTCAGAAAACAGGCAGGTAAACAGTAGTTTGCTGAGACATATTGATGCTGTCAAGGTACATCTAGATGCCCCTTGGTTGTGGATCTGGGCTGCTGGTAGCAGTTGCATGTGTCGGAGAAGTGGTCATGGAGGAGTGGTTTTAGGAGCCTGGCGGCAGGAGTCAGCCTGATGCGAGCAGGAAGATCATTCCAAAGTTCTGGCAGGCGGTATTTGAAGGCAGATTGGCCCTTCAAGGTGTGCATGAAAGGGATTTTGAGTAACCTGAAGTTGGAGCATCTGAGAGAGTAGGCCGGGGAGGGTTGTGCCATCAGAGCAGAGCTGAGGTGGGGGGGGAGTTTGTCCAGAATTTAGCTATTACATTTGCGCCATGTATTCGACGTCGAGACTCGAGCGAGGGTAGTGTTAAGGAGCTATATAGGTCACAGTGATGGGTGGTGGGCAGGCAGTCCAGGCTGAAGCGACAGTAGGAGTGAAAGAGGGTATCCAGGCTGGCTAGGGTGGTTGGGGGTGTTGATCCGTAGACCACGTCACCATAGTCAAAGATAGGGAGAATCATTTTATGCACTAATTCCCTTCGGACCGTGGAGGGCAGGCACCCTTTATTATGATGAAGTGCACCCAGTTTAGGGTGCAGTTTTTTGTGTAGTGAGTCAATTTGGATGGAGAAATCCAGGTATTGATCAAGCCATACTCCCAGATATCTAAAGGAGGTGCAGGACTCCAGATGATCCGTCCAGGGTATGGAAAGCGGGGGGGGGGGGCAGCTAGGCGTGAGAGCCGAGGTTGCATGCCGAAGGTTAGGGAGATGGTTTTCTTCGAGTTTAGTACTAGTTGATTGGATCCGAGCCATTTTTGGACAGCGTCAAAATCCTGTTGGAGGGCTGCGTGCACGTCCCTAGTGGTGGGGCTGGAGGCATATAGTACGGTGTCGTCTGCATACATTTGTATGGCTGAGATTGAGCAGGTCAGTGGGAGGTCATTTAAAAATATGGAGAAAAGTTTGGGGCTTAGGACTGAGCCTTGGGGGACCTCCATGGTGATTGGGAGTGGGGGGGATACTTGTGTCCCGATTTTGACAGACTGTTTTCGGTCGGTCAGGTAGGCATGGAACCAGTTAGTGGCTAGGCTGGAGAGGCCTGCTTCATTTAGTTTTGTGAGTAGCTTTGGATGGGAGACGGTATCAAATGCCTTGGCCAGATCAATGAAAATGGCCGAGGTGATATGCCCCTTGTCCATCTCTGAGGAGATGTCATTTGAGAGTCTTAAGAATGCGGTAATGGTGGAGTGGGATTTCTGAAACCCTGACTGATAAGGGGTGAAGAAGGGGGTAGATTTGAGGAATTGAGTGAGTTGGGTAAGAGCTAGGTGTTCCTGTAGTTTGGCCAGAATTGGGAGAAGGAAGATGGGGCGATAATTTCCAGGTGCAGATGGATCGCCACCCTTAGGTAGGGGTATGACAAGTGCCTGCTTCCATGCAGCTGGAATTTGAGCTGTAGAAAATGAGGGGTTTAGGAGGTTGGTTAGAGGAGCGGCTATTGCAGAGGCTGATAGGTGGAGAAGTTTGGCATCCAGCCCTAAAGGGCATTTTCCTTTGTTAGGGTCAAGAGATCCCAAGGCATGGAGTACTTCTGCCACAGAGACTGGACAGAAAGCGAACATGGAGCTAGGTGGGGGGTGCCGGGGTTGCAAGGAGGGACTGGGTGAGGGTGGGGTGCACGGGTGGTTTGTGAGGAACGATACAGTGCCATTTGTAAAGAAGTTGTTGAAAGCAGAGACAACTTCGCTAGGGTCAGATTCAGAGTTGCCATGTATGGATAGGGTTGGGGTAGGCGGTTGGGCCGGGGGGGTGAGTAGGGTTTTGATGGTTTTCCAGAATTTTGAGGGGTAGCTCAGGTCGGAGGAGAGGGCGGCCTTGAAGTAATTTTTCTTTGCCTGCCTACCTCAAATTTTTAACATGCCATTTTTTAACCCCACCTAATGAACCAGGTAGTTGAACGTTTTCAAATACCTACAAAAGTGTTTTCATAGTTGCTCTGCAAAATCACATTTGGATGGGATTTAAAATTTCACCTGTCTTGATCATAAGCTGGGATAATAGAAAGACTACATTGAACATTTGGGGTCAAATTCTAAAAAAAATAACAAAGTTGTGTTGCAACATTGAAATGTATTCATTCATTCATTCATTCATTCATTCATTCATTCATTCATTCATTCATTCTTTCATTCATTCATTCCAGAAATACACCTTTGAGCACAGGTGCTCATTTACAAAGGTTCCTCATCAGCAAAAGTCAACATAAGTTTTCCGCACATCAACAAAATTCCAAACAAAGATTACATACAGTAGTTTACATCATTGGCATAGGCTGTAACAAAGGTTAAATCAAATAAAAAGGGTCAACAACATGGCAGCACACAGATATGCCTTGTCAAGGTACTGGCAAACATAGTAGTAAAAGGCAACTAGCAGCTACCAAGTGCATAGAAGGGGTCAGGTAGAGTAGTGAGCTGAGTACAAGGCAGGGAGAGTAAAGTGAGCTGAGTAAGAGATCAATAGCATTCACAGTCGGTACCAGGGGTAAGGGCTTTTTTTAGGTCTCTCTTAAATAGTGCAATTTTGGTGAGACTCATAAGTGATTCCGGCAATTCATCCAGCCACTGTGGGGCCCTGACGGCAAAGGAGCAAGTAGCGAGAGTTGTCCTCCTTGGAGGTAGAGTAAGAGCGTTCCTTGTCATATTCCTGGTGGTGTACTGGTTTTGGACAGGATGCAAGATGTTTTGCAGTGCAGGAGGTGTGAGGCCCAGCAGCACTGTCTTATCAAGCAAGCAAGTTTGGAATTTTATTCTGTCCTTAAGGGGGAGCCATTCAGTCCAGGAGTAGAGGAACCAGGTATGGGTGATTCTATCGGCACCAAGAACAAAACAGCAGGCCTTGTTTATCACCAGTTTGACCCTACTGAGTACGGCATCAGTGGCCGCACCATAAGCTGTGATGCCATAGTCAATAATGGGGCCAGACAGAATTAGCCACAGCAGCCCACTTGACTTTGGGGGTGAGGTAATGCCTTTATTTATTTATTTAAGTCTTTGGTAACTGGGTAAGTGTACTGATCTGAGGGACAGTTTTCAGGCACAATCTGGGCAAACAAAGTGGCACAACAAACAAAATACATGTGCAAGGCAAGTGTACAGGCATAGGCAAGTTGGTAACATAACAATTAAAGTGCAGGATAGCAGCTGAAATACAATAAATAACAGTGACAAAGGATACAACAAATCATCAAACATTACATTGGTAGGACAGGTAACTGGCCAGTGAGGTGGCACAACAACATTATATATAGGTGCGAGAACATGTGTACAGGCATGAACAGATTGCATACAGTCTGATCAATGATACAATTAATGTGCAGAAGAGCAGGTGAAGTAAAAATTAGTTGTGATTAAGGGGAACAGCAGTATTCAGCATAGTATGGAAAATACAAGGATAGTAAATGCAATGCAGTTTAGGACAGTGCAATCAAGCAACCAACAGTGGAATTAGCTAGAATACAACATAAAATGACTACCCTAGCAGGAGAACTGAAGCAAAGGGCAGGAGATGGAGGGCCATAATTGGATGAACAGGAAGGAGAAGAGGTACAGGCAGGGGGTGGAGAGGGGAAGTAGGTCAGAAGATTACCCAGGGTGGCACAGGCAGTTGGTCTTATTTAGTAACCAGCCTTTGAGTTGTATCTTGAAAGCACTGTGGGAGTCAGCAGTTCGAAGCAAGGCAGGGAGAGTGTTCTATAGGGAGGGGGCTATAACTGACAGGGATTTGCAACCAATGGCAGTGGAGATTTTAGGTATTTCCATGGGGGAACTGAGGATGCATGCAGTATTCTGTGAGTGGCTCGCATTTTTAGGAGGGATGCATACGGGGACGCACTGCCTGCTCTTAGGGCGTTATCGACTATGCAGCCTAGTGCATATTCATGTCAGCTAGGGAGTGGAAGCCAACTGAGAGATTGGTACAGGTTACAGTGGAGTGTGGAGTATGGTGCCAGGAGAGCGAATCTACAGACATTGTTGTAGGCATATGTGAGATGCATGTGGAGGGCAGAGGACATTTGGGAATATATGGGGGCACAGTAATCAATGGTCGGGAGCATATTGCCTTGGGCAATTGCTAGCCGGGCCTCCCTAGTCAAGAATTGTTTTTGCCAATAGGCTGCTCCGAGTTTTGAGTTAACCCTTCGAATGATAGCATTGACATGTTCTGAAAAGGAGAGGGAGGGGTCGAGGGGTTACACCCAGGTATTTAAAGTGTGGTACATTTTCCAGTAGGGCCCATCAGGCGTGAGCACCAGGAGAGAGGATCTGGACATGTTAACATTGGCCAGGTAAGGTTTAGATCTGAAGAGTAGTGCCTTGGTTTTTTTACTATTAACCAGGAGTCTGCATGACATAAACCAGTTGTGGGCTGCCCCATACTGTAGTTCAGGGACAAGGCAGTGGTTGTGTTGGTCAGGGATTTGTCACTGCAGAAAAGGACAAGATCATCTGCATAAAGTAAGGCTTCACAGGAGAGGCAGTCAGAGGGAAGGGAATTTATGAATAATGAGAATAATAGTGGGCCCAGGATGGGTCCCTGGGGAAACCAGTGGAAACGGGTAAATCAGGGGAGATGGCCTTTACAATATAAACAATCTGGGACCATCCAGATAGGTAGCTTTTGAACCATTGAGAGGCCCATGCTGAGTAGCCAAGTTGCTGAAGAGTGGTATGAAGAAGTGGGTGACTGACTAGATCAAAGGCCTTGGTCAGGTCCACAAACTCTGCACCTGTAGCTTTGCCCTGGTCCATATTTCTGTAAATATGATTCATAAACTGGGCCAAATCAGATGTTGTGCTGTGGTACCTACAAAAGCCATGTTGCTGCCCACACATCAGGCTATGTTTTGCAACATGGTCAGATAGCTGTAAGTGGACGATCTTCTTGAGTAGCTTACTCAAATGCGGGAGCAACGAGATAGGTCTATAATTGTCGGTGGAGAGGGGTTACCCGACTTTAAAGAAGGGAACCTGGCCAGTTTCCAGGAATCTGGCATGGTAGATGTGGTTAACGCCAGATTAAAAATTAAAGAAATTGGCTTGGATATGACAGGGGAAAGCAGCTTAAGCAACGCAGGGAAAATGCCATCGCTGCCAGGGCCACCACTGTTTGGGAGTGATTTAAGGAGTTTGGCGATGTCCATGGCTGAGATTACCCTAAAATTAAAAAGGAGGGGGGTCAGCATTGGGGGTGGGTGAGTTAGAGAAATCAGGCATGGGGTAAGTAGGAGACTGCAGAGGAAATTTGCTCAAGCGAGCCTCTAGGTCGGTGAACTTTAAGTTGAATGCTTTGGCAACTTTGGCTGGGTCAGTTAGAGTGCCAGAGGGTGACCTGAGATGGATTGTTGAGTCATGGGAATGTGGGTTTAGTAGGGAGTTAATGGCATTCCAAAAACAAGGCAGAATTCCTAGGGTCACGTTCTGCTGATTGCAGAAGAAGTTGTGCTTCAGCACCCTGGCAGTTTGTTTGCACTGATTTCTTAGGTGCCAAAAGTTATTCCAGAGAGAAGGGAAGGGGGCCTTTCTATAAGAAGCCCACAGTTTGCCTCTAGTCTTCATCAAGGATAGGAGTTTTTTATTAACCCAGTGGGTACAGCCACCCCGCACTCTCAGGGTAGTGAGCGGGAAGTGGAGGTCTTGAAGTCTAAGGAGGGCCTTTGTGAAGAAACCCATGGTTGTGGTTACATCTGTGAAGGAGCAGAGAGTCTCCCAGTCAATTGCTGTAGCATCCTCAAGAAGGGCAGGGGTATCAGGGTTGTTGAAATTGTGGAAAGAGATGTGCTTGGGGGGGAACGTTTGGACTTAGTGGCCCTTGTGATATATGTGGGGGAGTGGTCTCTAATAGAGTTGGACAGCACCGGACTGGAGTACCTTGTCCTCCCAGTTCATGACCACCCAGTCAAGGAGAGAATGGTTTAGGGTGCTAGAGTTATGACTTTTCAGGACAGAGATAACTTGGGTCAAGTTTTGCCATTTTAGCAGGTTGGAGTAGTCTATGCTAAGTGAGCTTAGCCAATTAAGGTTAAAATTTCCCAGGAGGACCATGTCCCTGGGAGGAGAGAGGGGTGGTCTAGGCCAGCCATTAGACTTTCAAGGCCAGGGATGTCACCTGTTGGGGGGTTCTAGCAGCAGCCCACATACAGCTTTGTCATACTGCCAAGGGTCATTTCAGCTATTAACTATTCACTGGGGGATGTAGGGTCAGAATAGCATACAGAGGAGGCAGTTAAGGGTTCGCTAAAATAAAGTGACACGCCCCCCTCCTTTTTTCCTACCTGGTCTGTCCTGGCATAGTAAGGAGTAGCCAGGGAGATGGTAGTTATTGTTCTGGATGTGTGGTTTTAGCCAGGTTTCCGAGTGACCGAGGACATGGGGTTTGTGGAGTGCTACCGATGCCTCAAGGTCCAGAAATTTCAACAGGAGGCTGCATAAGTTGATGTGGGCAAACTTCAGGCCAGAGGGGTTCTGTCTCTTCTGGTTTGAGTTAGTCATAGCCAAGTCAGTGTGACCAGGGTTGCTTTCGATATCACCAGCTAGCAAGAGCATGGAGCAGGCCAGGTGGTAGGGGCAGGGTATTGTGGAGGGAGCCAGAGTGAGGGAGAACAGGAAACAGCCAAGTAGGCGACGGTCAACCTGAAAAGGGCAGCAAGTTTCTTATTAGCTGAACTGATAACATTATCCACGTGGGGCACAAAGGAGAGGGTGTCATCTATGGTGACCCCTAGATATTTAAAGGTGTTGGCCTGTTCTACAGTGGTCCCACACACATTAAGGACTGAGATGGGGCTGACCTTTTTCCTCAGTTGTGGCCCAGTGAATAGTATGGTCTCAGTCTGCTTGTGGTTCAAAAATAGTTTATTGTATTTGAACCAATCCTCAATAAATGTAAAATTACGCTGAAGGTCTCTTGTTAGGGCCTTCTGGCATGAGCCACTAGTGTAGATGACAGTGTCCTCTGCATAGAGCAGTACCCTAGAGGCTGAGCAGGCATCTGGCAGCTTGTTGATAAAGAGACTGAAAAGTGGGGGACCAAGTATAGAGCCCTGCGGCACTTCTATACTGATACGTTTGGTGTCAGATAAAACTCCATTTATTCTTTGGTGTTTACTCATAACTTTAGTATTTTCCCAGATATTTACCCCATATTTTTAACATAACATTTTTGTACCCCATCTCATGAACAAGGAAGGCAGGTGTAATTTTTAAAATCACTTCCAAAACATATTTTGCCAGTTGATCCACAAAATCCACTTTCAGACAGGATTTAAGAAATGTTATTTGTCTTGATCATAAGGTGGAGTAATAACAAGCATTTGTCAATGCTGAATGTTGGCTTGCTGACATTGGCATTGGTAGTGCAGGAGTTAGAGAGATGCATAATAGGAATGGCAGTGAAGTATTGAACTGACGCCAACCCCACCCCCACCCTGCAGAGACTGACAGGCATTGGGGGTGTGCCTTTGGGTTGTCGTCCATAACGCTCATGGCATTTCATCTCACCCTACCCTGCAGACACCGACAGGTGTCGCGGTCTGCCTTGGGGTCTTCAGGCCTTACACTCACCCCATTCCATAAGGAAATATGCTGAGATGGGTGCAGTAGAAGAATGGGGTGAACTTTAGGGCCAAAGACTCCAAGGCACACCTCAATGCCTGTCACTGGCTGCAGGGTGTGGGTAGGGTGGAATGGCAGGAGCATTACAGCCAGCGATCCCAGGTCACACCCTAGATGCCTGTCAGTCTCTACAGGGTGGAGCATTATGGTTGGAAACCCTAATGCCTTGGGCGTTTGTTGGTATTTTCACTCCAGATTTTTAACATGGGCTTTTTGTGACCCCACGTCATGAACAGTGGCACTATCAGTTTGTTACCCGAAAGGTTATTTTGCACAGCAACTGCGCCATTTGGCACCACAGGTGCGAAAACACATTTTGGCAGGATGTGAAAAATGACAGCTGTACTGTTCATGAGATGGTGTGAAAATATGGCAATATTGAAAATCTGAAGTGAAAATATTAAAAATTGGCAACATTATGAGCGTGCGTAGAAACTGTGCAATGCACGCCTATAACACTATCATTTTTTTGAATTTTTTCACCGCAGTTTTCAACATGGGCATTTTTGGACCTCTTCTCATGAACAGTGGCACTGTGATTTTGTTAATCTGTCCCAAAAGTTGATTTTCCACAGTGACAGTACCATTCTGCGCCACAGGTGTAAAAACATGTTTTGAGCAGGATGTGACAAAATGACAGCTGTACTGTTCATAAGGAGGTATGAAAAAATGGCACTGTTGAAAATCTAGACTTCTAATGTAAATAATTGGTGAAGTTACAAGTGTGCATAGAAACTGCACAATGCACGCTCATAATGTAGTCATTGTTTAGAATTTATTCACAAAATTTACAACAAGGGCTTTTCGGGTCTTCCCCTCATGAACAGTGGCACTGTCGTTTCGTTAATTGGTCTGGAAAGGTGATTCCGCGCAGGAACCATGAAATCACCTTTCGGGACTGAGTAATGAAATGGCAGTGGCAAGTTCATGAGGTGGGGTCCCAAGAACCCCATGTTGAAAATTTGGGGCCAAAATTCAAAAAAATGACTGCAATATGAACCTAAGCTGAACCCCCCATTATAAAGCTTGCCGTCTTTTCTTCAGTTCCCGGTTGGTCTTTGAAGAGTGCAGACATGTTCCACGCCACAGAAGATCACTGCTCCCAACCTCCGGAGGTAGGTATGGGGTGAGGGGGGGTGAGGGGAGGTGGGTGCACAGAAAGAGGGTGCGGGTTAGGGGAGAGGGACGGGGGAGACCACAAGGGACCGTTTTCTGTTTTACAGGTTAAATGAAATAAAAAGACTATGGGGGACTGGTTTTCTACTTTACAAGGGGAAACAATAAGGCATACTGGGGTGAGCTCCCAGTGTGCCACATAATGGGGGGAACATGCTGACACAGGGACTGGGCACCCCGATGTCGGCTTCCCGGGGAGTGTGTGTCGGGCAGCAGGAATTGTTATTGTGGAAAGCCGCGGTGTGGCTATTTTACTTCTTGAAATGTTTCACCAGGAAAGGCACACTGAAACTCTGCTGGTAACTCCGTCCATGCGCATTACTGTGCACTGTAGTGCTCATGGCCATAGTCTTGTCATCTGCCTCTGCAATGAGGAAACTGCACCTCATTGGAGCAGCAGATTTCTTTCAACTCCGTGGCTCTCTTTGAAACTGCTGTCATTGGCAGCATGCTCCCTAATTGGTGGCTGAGGGATGCACCCACTAAAGCATTCCCTGCATTTGCCACAACACTGACACACCTCTGGAAGTGCTACTACCACAAGATGTTGCTTGCACATGCACAAGCCAACATAAAAAGACTATGTTGAACATCTGGGGTTAAATCTTAAAAAAAAAAAAAGTTATGATACAACATTGAAATTCTTCAAACTTTTCTCATAACATTGCTATTGCTCTAGATTTTGTCCCCAAATTTTCGTCACAGCCTTTGTTTTAATTCCACCTCATGATCATGGGAGGTGTAATTTTTCAAATCCCCGCCAGAACATGCTTTTGCAGTCACTTTGCAAAAATCACTTTTCAGACAGGATTTAAAACATTTCTCTTGTCTTGACCATAAAGTGGTGTCATAAGACTTCGTTGAAAATTTGGAGTCAAAATCTCAAAAAACAACAAAGTTATGAAGAAACATCGTAATTCTTCAATGTTTACTCCTATCTTTGCTATTTTACCAGATTGTGACCCCACATTCTCAACATAGTCATTTTTGTACCCCGCATCATGGGCTATCCTGGATAAATACACTGTAAAAATGGATAAAAGCAGACCTTACTGAAAACTAGATATTTCATCTCATCTGGCCTATCCTGTGTAAATACAGTGCAAAATGACAAAAAGCAACACACTACTGAAAAGCAAGACATTGCTATTCAGCTGGACTATCCTGGGTAAATACGCTGAAAAATTGATAGAATCAGGACCCCACTGAAAATGAGATATAGCATCTCCACAGTGTTATCCTAGGTAAATACAGTGCAATAATGTGTAAAAGCAGAACCCTACTGAAAATAAGATATAGCATCTCCACTGTGCTATCTCGGATGAATACTGCATGAAAATGTGTAAAAGAAAGACCCCACTGAAAATGAGATACTGCCTGCCAGTTGTATTGTCCTGACTAAATATACAGCAAAAATATATAGCTTCTCATCAGTTATAACCTGGGTAAAAATGATGTAAAAATGTGTAAAAGCAGGACCCCACTGAAAACAAGATACTATTACATATCAGCTGAATTATTCTGGATAAAAACATGATAATAATGGGTAAAATATGGACCCTCCTAAAAATGAGGTGTAGCATCCCTGCTGTGCTATCCTGGATAAATACTGTTAAAAATGTGTAAAAGCAAGACCCTAGTGAAAATGAGAAATTGCACGACAGCTAGGGTATCCTGGAATGCATTGTAAAAATGGATAAAAGCAGGGACTTACTGAAAAAAAAATACTGCATCTCCTCTGGGTTATCCTGGGTACATACATTGTAAAATGTCTAAAAGCAGGAAGGATCACACTGGCAATAAGATACAGTATTGTATCTCATATGCTATAGCCTAGAGAAAAGACAGTGTAGAAAAGTGTAACAGCAGAATCCCACTGAAAAGGGAACAGTGCATCTCAGCATGTTTGTCCTGGGAAACATATACTGCAAAACTGTAAAAACAGGACTGAAAATGAGATATTGCATATTAGTTGCGGTATCCTAGATAAATGCAGTGTCAAAATGTTTATAACCAGCACCCTCACTGAAATTAGATATTTCTGTATGTATGAACAGTATTTGGATTTTGTCAATGTGGTAGGCTTACTGAGACTAGAAGTCCCTTTAACAGGAGCGACCTGAAATTAATTACATACAGTAGTCATACACAATTTCAGACACAGTAATATGATTCAAACAGTGATAGTAAATTGGCATGCAAACAGTGATGAGGGAGTAAATAACAATTGAGAATAAATTACAATTGTTGCAATGTCAAGGCACATAGTACAAACACTGAATAGAGAATAATTTACAATAGTTACAAGGTCAAGGCACACAAACAGGCTTCAAGCTCTACTGACACATATGGTGCAGCCTGAGTAATATTGAGCTGTAAGACTACACCGGTAACATCGGGGACACAGAGGGTCTCAAGTGGGACAAGTTGCAGCACGCAAGCTGTATGCTCCTGAGAGAGGATTTTGAACAAACTGCAATTGATTCAAGCCTGGCCATCAGCTGGGAGGTCATTCCATAGTCCAGGAACTACAGTGGCAAAGGATGTCTTGCTGGCATCAGTTACTGTTCTTGGGATGGTGAGGAACAATTGGGAGGAGGACCAGCAGATTCTCCTGTGAAGTTTTGGTTTCAATATTGAAGCAAGGTTCAGGGTAGTGGTGTATACTATTTTGTGCACCAGGCAGAGTGTGTAATTATACAATGGCAAGAAAATTTCCTTTGATCTGACTGGATACCACCAGCTAGAGACAGTGATGATGCTGAGCAATAACATCACTGTATCTAGGTCTGGCATGCTGATGACCTCATCACCTCTCAAACAAAACATCTAGATCACTGACCACACCACTTACGAAGCCGTTACGTCTTAGCCCCGCTCACCACCCCACCACATCCACAGACAACCCCCCACCATTCCTGCCTGACTGTCTCACCCTTGAGCCAAGTAAACAAAAGCCATAATAGATAAAAAACGGCAGCTGTCCTGCTTTTACTTCACGGAGCTGCCTCAGACTGTGAAACTGCATGCGCTCAGCCGTTTCAAGAAAATCCAAATGGACACTCGCCAGCTTCTCTGCAAACTCACAAACTTTGACTCTTCCAAAATAGCAGTTCAGCAAAATAAAAAGAAAAAAAGACCTGTAACTTACAGGTTCCAAGTGATGTCCCGTTACGGAGTGGAGCGGGAAACCGGAAGTTACCGCTCGGCTTCGCTGTTTTTTTTTTATGATCCATGTCTTTCTCACACAGCTAACAAAACTAAAAGAAACGCATTGTCAGCTGCTCCCAAGGCAAGATGTGGGAGCACACTCATGAAATTGTTATACTTCAGCAAAAGTTACATGGGGGGGGAACATACACAAAAAAAGGCACTGTATTAGAAGCAGCACCACCTGCTGGACTACTTTTTCTTTAATTTCCGAAATATGCCTCTCATACAAAAAAACAATACAAATACTACAAAAAATGTTTTTCTTTTTATCTTTTTAATATTATTTTAACACGAGCCACTGTATAATAGCAATAAGGCACTCCAGGGAGTGTGTTATTGTGTAATAACGTCACTCCTGGGGTGGTGGAAGCACTTGGCTTCGCTTCGTGCTTCGACCCACCCCAGGAGTGACGTTATTACACAATAACACACACCCTGTCATGCCTTATTGCTTAATTCTACTTTCCAAGGAGGACCAGTTTAGCAAGGTCAGTGCCTTGCAGTGGTGTTCCCTATTACTGGCTCCAACAGCAAATCTGGACGCTCGGGTTACAAGGTTTTGAGCTTATTTAGCTCAGTATTTTGAGTGAAGAGGGAGTGAGGGCACCATACTGGATAGTAGGCAGTAGGATACTATTAGTTATGGATACCTTAGCTTTGGTGGTGAGATAGGGGGTTTAACCAATACAGGAACCCTAGCTTTCAGTTTAACTGTTTGGTCACCTAGCCAACATCAGGTCTGAACGAGATGTCCTGATCCAGTATGACACCCAGGTACTTGAGGGAGGCTACAGTCTCAATGGGTTTCCCATTCAGTGAGCATATTTTTAGTAAATCACTCCTGTTGGATCCAAGGCGGCGATGGCCGAAGAGGATGGATTTGGTTTTCTTTTCATTTAATAGTAACTTGTTTACCCGAGACCATTTGACCAATTGATGAAAGTCAGCTATAAGGCCTGACTCAATTGAGTCATTTCTGAGTGGCATCTATATAGCACAAACATCACTGGCATAGAACAGTGCTTTGGCACAATGCTTTAGTAGATTGTTAATAAACAGGGAGAACAACAGTGGCCTCAGGGCAGAACCCTATTGCAGCCCATCTGTTATATCTCTCAGTTTAGAGAGGCTGCCTCCATTTCACCAGCTGTTTACGGCCTTTTGATAGCTAACGAACCAGGAACAGGACAAATTATCGAGACCTAGTTCCTGGAGCATATGCAGAAACAAATCATGGCTGACTAGGTCAAGTGTCAGTCAGGTCTAAGAAGATAACACTAGTAGATTTGCCGACATCCTGGGCTTCAAATATGTCTGTTGTGAACCATACTAGGGCTGTGTCCATACCTTGGTTTTTCCAAAAACCATGTTGGAAATCAGTAACTAGAGTGTGGGTTTCCACATGGACTAAAGCTGGTTATAGTCTAGCTTTTCTAAGATTTTGGAGAGGTGCAAAGCCTGGGGATTGGCTGGTAATGCTCTACCAGTTCCTTAGAACACTCTTTGTGGATGGGAAATACATGGGCCACTTACCATATGCTGGGTAAGTCGCTCTGCAGTAGAGACATATTAAAAATTGCCATAATAGCAGTAGCAAGAATATGGGGTCCCAGTTTAAGCAGCCTGGGTTCAAGTTTGTCATGGCCTGCAAACCCTTCTGTTTTTATTTTCAATAGCTGGGTTCATACCTCCTGCCAATAAAGTAACTCAAAATGGAATTCAGGCCAGGATAATGAAGGGCTGACTGGGCTGGATGGAGAGTTATCCATGGTGGGACAATCCAGCTGTTCCTTATACTGCGTCAAATCAGTAAAAAATTGTTGAAGACATCAGCTACTAGGCCAGGGTCACTAAGGATTTAGGTTTGTACAATATGTCCTGTGGGGGAAGGGGGAGACTGCAATGCCTTTGTGAATGCTGTTTATCTGTGACCAAAACTGCATGGGGTTTTGCAAGTTTTTGGACTGCAGTTTCTTTGAATACTGTGCCATAGCTTTTTTTTGTACTGGCCTGACAGATGTTTCATAGAGTTCTATAGTTTTTCCACTTCAGGTAAAGGCCAAATATTCAGATTGTTTCTCAGGCTTTGTCCCTGCTCTTCATAAGTTTGCGGAGATCAGCCATTTTGAGCATAAGCCCTTTACCTTTCTTTGAATTAAAGGAGCGTACCTATTATCTATTCTGGGTAGACTGCTTACTAGAAAGTCAAGAGCAGTATTTATGTTTTCATGCCTCCCATCTCATCCCAGTTGACAGAAGCAAGGTCCTCCAAGAAGGCACCTTCACTAAGCCGAGAATAGTCGCAGACATAGTTGTTGAAGGTGGCTTAGTGCAGCCATTACTCGAGGTACAAAATATTAGGGAATGATCACTGAGAGAATCAGCTAGTATTCCACATGATGTAATTCAAGTCATTTCTGTTGGAACCAAACCAGGAGTGAGTGGTTACCTGATTTAGCTTGTGGTGGGTGAGCTTAGTACTAATTGGGCTGAGTTGCAGGTCATGCAGTGGTGCCTTGAAGCTACAGGGGCCATGAGAGAGGGGGAGAGAGAGAGAGAGAGAGACCCCAGGCAGGTAACAAAGTCATCGAAGGCTGGTCTAACCATAGAGGGAGGGTTGAATGCACAGTCAATGAGTAACGGCTTAGTGTCTCCTAAGTTTCACTATCAGGCATTTGCAGTGAGACTGAATCAGTGCAGGCAGGGGAATTTCTGTCACCCTAATGGTATGCCTTACATACAGGAGGACCTCACCTCCTTTATTCCCCACACTGATCCTTCAGAAAGGTAGAATTGCTGGAAAAGGTTACTTCATGAGGGAGAATGAAGAGTTTAGCCAAGTTTTGGACACTGCTAGTATGTCAGGGTTACATAGGGACAGCCACGCTTCCAGGTCAGACAGCTTGGATCGGAGGTTGTTGATAGTTAGATGCACCAGTTTTTCTACCCTGGTACTGGACCAAGAGGGTGGGTATGTCAGACATTAGGGGGGCCTGTGATAGGATAGCTATCACCAGCAGAGAGTAGGAATGACAGAATCAAGCCCCCGGGAGACCAGTAGCTGATAGGTAGGATCATGAGTATGCAGCTAGGTTAGGGGGTTATGTAATTACCCTTCACTGGTTAATAAGATGGGGACCAGTGCATGATCAGGGAGTCAGCCCCAACAAATAACAGTATATAAGCCACAACTAATAACATACATTTAGCCTACATCCTTGGGTATCAGTAGATTTGTTAACCCGGAGAACAGCAGAGCAACTAGCTAGGACCTTATGGTCAAGAAATATTACACCACTTACCCATGGCATCTCAGTTCACCTATACTGAGTAAATACATGGAAAAATGGGTAAAAGCAGGACCCCACAGAAAACCAGATATTACATCTCAGCTGTGCTATCATACATAGATCCAGTACATTGTACAGACTGGTAAACAAGCAAGACTTCACTGAAAACAAGATATTGCATTTGAGCTGAGTTTTCCTAGAATTAGCTGTTCTATCCTGATTAATCTCCAAGTGATCTCCCTGCCTCTAATACTACCCCCCAATCTGCCAATTACATTATCCCTGGTGTCTTGTGGCACTCCACCCCCATCTGTCCCACTGCCAATATCCCTAGTATCATGTAGCAGCCCCCAACACCCACTGAACCCTAAACCCCCACCCTAGTCCCAGAATACTACTGGCACATATTCTGTACTGACCTCCACAGCCAGGCACCATCTGCAAAATGGAAGTCCTCTATCCCTATACAAGCAACTACAAAAATACACTACTTGCTAGAACTCTAATTAAACTAATATCCTTTATGTAGGCACAACAATTACAACAGCTACAGTACTTCAAGGTGGGTATGCGTGTGTGTTTCTGTGTCTGTGTGCGAACACGCATGTCTAGCTGTGTGTGTGTGCGTGTGTGTGTGTGTGTACACATGTGATTGTATTATGGGGGGGATGTACTGTATGTCTAGAGCCAACAGCACCCATGTCTACATTATCTTGACCTTTAAGGGTTTTTTTTACTATTATTGTGATGCAAATCTAGAATTTTAATATCACAATAATATAACAAATTAAAACCCAGCCTACAGTACACTTCATATTTTGGCTGTGACCGGATCTTGATTAATTGGTGTACAGTATGTGTGTAAGAAGGGGGATTATAAAGGGAAAGAACATTTTACTTCTTTTATTTCATTTTTAGGGCCCAGCTGGCTCTTTGTGAGGTTAAAAATGACAGTCATGTTTGTAGTGGCATTCAAAGACTTTGCATTGATACATTAGTGACAGTGTGCTATATCCTAGTTACCAGTACGTTTTATGTTTGCTTGCATTCATGTGCAAGAAACATAGTACCACCATACGAATTTTCGTAGGTGTGCCACCTCACTTCCAATGCCCTGCTCCTTCTTACAGGCGCGGCCTCACCCCACCAATAAATGTCTGAGCTGTCTATAACAGCAGTTCAGATGCAGTGGCATACTGTTCAAAGCAAAAGACCGCTACGATGAACGGTGGTAACGTGTCGGCAATTACATACTGCCATCGGCAGTATGCAAAGTGCCTACACGTCAGCACTGCATCTGAACAGCTGTCATAGACAGCACCATTGTTTCTTGGATCCCCCCCAAAATAACACTCAAGTAGCATGCTGGGAGCCCACCCCAGCATGCTCATGCGCTTCCCCCACCCTCGCACACTGCATGGCCGATGGGGGTGCCCAATTCTCGTTGGCTCCACTGTCCCCCAAATAGACTTCCAGGTGCCATGTTGGGAGCCCACTCTAGCATGGCAAAAGTCCATATGACCGACGGGGGTGCCCAGTCCCCCATCGGCTCCACTGTAACACCACCACCACCAAAACAGACTTCCAGGTGCCACGCTGGGAGCCCACCCCAGTGGGGCAAAAGTCTGTATGGCCGATGAGGGTGCCCAGTCCCCCATCGGTTCCACTGTAACCCTCCCAAACAAACTTCCAGCTGCCACACTAGGAGCCCACCCGTGTGTGGCAAAAGTCCCGCGTCATCTCCCCCCCAAAAAAAAACACCTATAAGAAAAATGGTCCTCGCTGACTCGCGCCCCTCCCCCAGTCTGTGCCCAACCTCTGCGCACTCCCACCTCCCCCACACCCCTCTCCTCCACCACCCCATACCTACTGGAGCCCAGCGCATCATTCAGTGGACCAGAACACATCTGCACTCATCAAAGCCAACCGCAAACTGAAGAAATGCCAGTAAGCTGTATAATAGCATAAATGGTTTTTTTCAACTTTGGTGCATATCTCAGCCATTTTTGGGAATATTTTCACCAAATTTTCAACATGGGGTTCTTGAGACCCCACCTCATGAACTCAGCCACTGTCATTTTGCTATTCAGTACCGAAAGGTGATTTTGCGGTCACGGCATGGAATCACCTTTCAGGACTGATTAATGGTATGACAGTGTTACAGTTCATGAGGTAGGCTCCCAAAAACCCTATGTTGAAAATTTGGTGAAAAAATTCCCAAAAATGACTGTTTTAAGAGCATGCATTGCGCAGTTCCTACGCAAGCTCATAACTTTGAGAATTTTTTGTATTTTCACTCCAGATTTTCAACATTGCCATTTTACCACACCTCCTTATGAACAGTACATCTGTCATTTTTCACGTAGCCCAAAATGTGTTTTCGCACATGTAGCGCACATTGGTGTGGTTGGTGTGCAAAATCGATGTTTGGGACACATTAAGAAAATCACAGTAACACTGTTCATGAACAGATGTGTTAAAATGACTATGTTGAAAATTTGGTGACAAACGTCCATAAAATGACTGTGTTACAAGTGTGCATTGTGCAATTTCCACACACCCTCGTAAGTTCACGAATTTGTAATATTTTCACTCCAGATTTTCAACATTGACATTTTTCTACACCTCCTTATGAACATTACAGCTGTCATTTTTCACACACTGGCCGAAATGTGTTTTTGCACTTCCGGTGCAGAATAGAGTGGTCTCTGTGGGAAATTAGTGTTCGGGACAGATTAAGAAAATCACAGTGACACTGTTCATGAGCGGAGGTCCCAAAATGCCTATGGTGAAAATCTGCTTTAAAAAATTCCCAAACTAATTACATTATGGGTGTACATTGTGCAGTTTCTATGCACGCTTATGACTTCACCAGTTTTTTTATATTTTCATTCCAGATTTTCAACAATGCCGTTTTTTACACCTCCTCATGAGCAGTACACCTGTCACTTTTCACATCCTGTCCAAAATGTGTTTTCACACCTGTGGCGCCAAATGGCGCAGTCACTGTGTAAAATCACCTTTTGCCTAACGAACTGATAGTGTCATTGTTCATGTGGTGGGGTCACAAAAAGCCCATGTGGAAAACTTGGAATAAAAATACCAAGAAATGCCCAGGACATTAGGGTTTTTGACCATAACGCCCTACCCTGTAGGGACTGACAGGTGTCAGGGGTGTGACTTGGGATTGTTGACAGTAATGCTCATGCCATTCCACCCCCACCCCCACCCTGCAGCCAGTGGCAGGCATCAAGGTGCGCCTTGGACCGTTTGCCCCCAGAGTTCACCCCATTCTCCTACACTGTGCCCATTTCAGCGTATTTCCTTATGGAATGATGTGAATGTAAAGCCCAAACACCCCAAGGCACACCTCAACACTTGTCAGTGTCTGAAGGGTAGGGTGAGGTGAAATGTCATGACCATCATAGGCGACGACCCAAAGGCACACCCCAATGCCTGCCCATCTCTGCAGAGTGAGGGTGAAGTTGGTGTCAGTTCAATACTTCAATGCCATTCCTATACTGCATCTGTCTAACTCCTGCAATTCCACTGCTAATGCCAGCAAGCAAACATTCGGCATTGACAAATGCTTGTTTTAAGCAGTGGCAGTAGTCTTTCGCTGTGCAGCTACTGACCAATCAGGACATAGTAATCTCCCTACACATTTTATAATTGTGTTTGTTCTTCTTTTTACACATTCTATTTATTTTTTCCTTGTCTTTTTCAAGCAAGAGAGACCAGAATTGGGATGCATAAATCCAGATGGCTCCTGATGACATTCAGCCTGATGATATTCTCATAGAGTGGGTTTATTACCATCACACTTCGGGATACAAAATTTATTTTAATGCAGCCTAGTACTATATTTTTCCTACCAGCCATTTCATCACATTGTTTTGAACTACTCACATTTGGGTCTATTCACTAAGTAAGCAATAAGACATGGCGGGGTGTGCATGGAATAGATTTTACCACATGCCCAGGGGTGTAGTGAGGCACAAGGACACATGCTGAGTGCCTTCAGCCCTTTAAAGTGCAGTAAAATCTGTTCCATGCACATCCCTGGAGTGTCTTATTGCACTTATAAAATGGGCTACATTTTTTTAAAAGCATTTCTAAAATAAGAGAAATAGGGTTATCTATGAAAAAAGGGCTGTCATTTAATGAATTTATGGTAAAATAGTCCTTCCACCTAGTTTGCTATTAGGCTTTTGTCATTTGGCAGCATCCATAGTTGTATTTTTTTCTTTAATGAGAGCATGATTGATGGTGATTGACACCCCCCCCCCCCCAACAGAGATATGTCCATATAGTACTGTGGTAGAATTTAATGTGAAATATATATATATATATATATATATATATATATATATATATATATATTGTTCTTTAAGTGATGCTTCTTTGCTTTGCTGTTTAAATTTTAATGTATCAGGAGAGCTGTCTGAGCAGCCCTCCACATTGACATCTCGCAGTTCAGAAAATAAAAACTGTTGCTTCTGATTTTTTTTTTTTTTTGCTTAGTGAAGGGCAGGGCAACACAGAAGTGCAGCCTGTCTACTAAACATTCACTCTATCTCTTTCTCTCTCTCTCTCTTTCTCAATCCATGTAACCTTGGTCTCCTGATATGTTAAATCTTAAACAGCAAAGCAAAGGAGCATCACTCAAAATAACACAAAAATACTTGTTTTCCCACCTTTTGTCTTTGTTTATAAAGTATTATTGCCTACTTTCTTCATCCTGTTTTTCTTTTTCTTTGTTTTTCCTCACATTCAAGATATGGAATGTTTATCATGGAATGTTTACTATGGAATACAGGAGTCAAAATTTGGCTCAGTTCCACTGGCAGAATGTTCCTCTCCTAACATACTATACACACACACACGCACACACACGCACACACACGCACACACGTGCACACACACACACACACACACACACACAACAACAACAACAACAAAGGCCTCTTCTAGAGCCAGAGATTAAATTAGCTCACTGTCAGGGCAAGCAGAAGAGATTTCCCTGATGGGCTGGTAAAGACAGAAAGGGGATTCTTCATTGTCAGCAAAAAAACAGTTGTAATGAAAACTATATGCAATACTTAATGTTTCTAATTTGTTTATGTGCGTAAGGAGAGTGTGATGATCTGGGGAAACATTTAATTAATTTGTTTAATTTTTTATTTAAAGTAGTTTTATTTTTAGGGCCCAGTTGAAGGTTTTTACTGTGTAATAGTAGCATTTCAAACTTGTGTATTCTAATGGCACAGTGATTATGTTTGAGTAATGCGGTACTGCTTTAAGGAACTTGGTATTACCTGTACATGAAACAGATTTCATGCACTAATAATAACCAATTGGAAAGCAGAATTGTCTCTTCCCATTTTATAAGCCTACGTGGTGCATATATGCAGTGTGTAGATTCCCCTATGTCTCACCGCCACACATCGGGGTCCCCTGCAGCATTCACGGAAGGGGCATTGGCCCTTCCATACTCAATCCCCTGTCCATCTGTGGCACTGCACTGCAGATGGACAGTGGGAGTGGCTGGGGTGGTGCTTCACTTCATGCCATTCACCAAGGCATGGAGTGCTGGATGAGGGTAGTGCAGGCTACATAGGCAGAGACTCTGCCATAGCCACTGTACACTCTCTCCAACTCACACCAACCAGCCAGAGTGAGGTAAGTGACCTCAACTGCCATGCTGTCCCCCAGCCCTCCAGACATGTAGAGAGGGCTGGGGGCAGCAACTGGGGCACTCGCATGGTCCATGTTGATTTAATGGGACCCGCTTTGTCCCACAGTCCCCTGCTCTGCACACAACAGGGCATCCAGTCTGCTGCCAGGCCAGGCATCTGATTGGATGCCCTCCTGTGTCTGTTGTTCCACCCCTGGCACACCAACACACCAGCGGGGCAAAGCAGCAGCCAGGCAGCCAGTGCTCATGCATGGAGCACCCTGTCTGGGAATTTGGGTAGGCACAGGCCGGGTACCTGACTGCCGCACATACCCAGCCTGCACTAGTGAATAGACCATATTATTAGTAATGAGTACTCCTAAGTCCCTTTAGACCTGTGTATTGGGTAATTTGACACTGTTCAGAAAATACGGGTGATTACAATTACTGATTTTGAGGTATATAACTGGAGTTGTCACCTGTCCAGTTTTAGACCAGACAAACTGACTTTTAGAGTCCTTATCTTGTGTTCTGGTTTTCCTCAGAGGTAGTACAGTTTTGGGGCCCATTTAAAGGAGAACTGCGCCAAACCTGCAAGTCATGTTGCTCAGTGGAAGCTGTTTTTTAAATACTGTTTCTATTTCTGTCATTGTTACACCTCTAAAGGCTTTTTCATTATCTCAGTAAGTATTTTGGATCTGCACTCTGGTGTTAAGTGCCATTTCAGAACTGTACGATGTAGTTTATGTCCCTCTATAGTAGAACATGGGTGCATTGTACCAACAATGAAATATCTGAGCAAGGCACATAAATTACATTATACAGTTCTAAAATGGCTCTTACCTGCACTTAAATCAGAAACACCCACTAGGATAATTAAAAATCTTGTAGAGATGGAACAGTAATAGAATTGGAGCCATTATTTAAAAATTAGATTCTACTGGGCAAAATGGCTTACAGGTTCAGCGCAGTTCTCCTTAAAGTGCTCATACTATATACTCTTACAGTATATTGGTTGTATCCAATCACCCACTGATTTTACTGTATATCTAGGTTACAAACAAGTTCTGATGTCATGCTGACCTTTGTTTGTAAAACCAGTCAATCTGGGAGGTGTAAAGTATGGCTCATAAGACCATTAGTAGTACACTAACCTAATCTTTTCCACTCTGAAGTTTAAGTACAGTCTTCTACTGCTGTGATTGTAAACAGTTTTTATGCCTTTATATACTCTTCTGTGTTCCTTTTTGTACATTTTTGTCTCATTTTTATTGCCTTTGCCACCACATTGAATCCTTCTCCATCTCCTGAGTCCTCAGCAGCTACTGCTCTCATTTTTCATTCTACCTGGACAATCCATGATATTAGTTGCACCATTCCAGCATATCCAGATTTATACAATGGGGTATGAAAATCCTGTAACCTCATTGGTCAAAACACATCACATGACTGTGGTATATCATGCATTATAAAATGGGCAAAAGAAATCCTTCACCCTGATTGGTCAAAAGGCATGTCCTTACCTGTCAGCAAACTGAAAGGTGGCACTACTTTCCTAATATCTTAACCTCCATAGGTGAAAGGGCAGCAATATCATTGAGCAACTCCATCAGTCAGTCCCTCTGCAACCAGAACTGATCTTCCATCACAAACATGGCTGCTACCTTTACACTGTAAAAACCTTCAACTGGGCCCTAAAAATAAAATTACCTTAAATAAAAAATAAAACAAATTAAGTAAACGTTGTTTCCCTGATCATCACACTCTCCTTACACACATAAACAAATTAGAAATTTTAAGTATTGTTTATAGTTTCCATTACAACTGTTTCTTTACTAACAATGAAAAATCCCTGTTCTGTCTTTACCTGCTCATCAGGGAAATCTCTTCTGCTTGCCTTGACAGTGAGATAATTGAGTCACTGGCTCTAAAACAGGCCTTTCAAACAACATGAAGTCTCGCTATATTATGACAATTGCAGTATGACCGCAGGTTAGTACTGCTCCGGAGGTGAAATAGTTAACTTTCCATGCAGGCATGGAACTTAGAGCACGAGCTCGGTTGAAAACTCTGTCTGTTGTGCTTCAAACGCAAACTGTCAGATTCTTTACTCCGCCTCACTGAACAGTCGCTCCGGAGATTTCTCCTTCTGCTCGGTTCATTTTGTCAGTTTAAAAGTATTATTTTTCGGTTTTTAGCCGAAATTAAACCGCAACCGGTCAGTTCAAGCTCTGTCTGTGGTAATGTAAGTAATAGATAGGTTTTACATTTATTTTTTCTGTGTGGAACTTGTAATTCTTTATCGGTTCGGTTTGAACCGATCAGGTTGTATTTTAAATCTACTAGTCCTTTTTTAGAGTGCAGTTCCCGGTTCTTATCGGTTCTAAAAAAAACGGATTTCATTATGGTTTTTTCCACAACCCGTGACACGGTTGGGAACCGATAAGGGTGTCTTGCTTGGTGGATAGCCATAAACGGGCAAGTTGGTTAGGCTGGCATTATGTCTGAGAAACCCAAAAGAAAAACCGGACCCACTGGGTTTCAACACTGTAGTGTTTGTGGGGAAGCTTTTGCTAAGGCTGACCCACACACCACATGTGTCTATTGTCTGGGGTTTGACCACCTCAATTCAGACTGCCAGATTTGTCACAATTTCCCTGCTGCCACCATAGATAAGAGAGTTGGTAGGCTCAGGGAAAGGGAGGCCAAAAAGTCCACTGACCCAGATGGCCAGCCCGGTTCGGTGCCAACCAAACCGGAGGGAGTGCCCTCTGACCAGGGCGATACTTCCTCGGACAAACGAAGAGCCGGTTCTGAGGAGCCGGTTCCAGCAAAAAGGACTAGAAAGTCAGCTAGTGTAGAGCCAAAAGTTCTCTCCCCAACTGCTGAGGAAATAGCTAAAGCAATTCAAATTGTCCAGTCTCTCTCTCGTTCCGACTCGAACCGACACCTTCAGGTAAGCGCTTGGTCTGGCGGTTCCACCGGTTCAAGATTATGATTTTGAGGATTTTATGAACGGGGAGGGGAAGAGGAATATGAGGAGAGTGAATATGGTTTTGAAGATCTGGATGTGCCCATTGATCCGGACATCTCTCCAGATAGACTCCTAGGGGTTTCTCCTCCAAGGCTTTCTGAGTCCCCTTCTCATTTCATGTTTTATAAAAAAGTTGATGAAACTCTCCAGCTCCCTGTTGAGGAAGCTGTTGATGACCAAGAGGAGCCAGACTATGTAGAAATGATGGATATTCCAGAGTCTAGGAGACTGTCTATTCCTTTGCATAAATCTTTTCGGAAACAGACAGTAAAAGTTTTAAAACTCCTTACACTATACCTCCTGTGGATAAAAGGATGGACAAGAGGTATACCTTATCAGGCTCTGACACTGATTTCTCACTCAACAATGCAGCCATGTGGGGTAGTGCAGGCTGCAGCCTGTGACAAGGCTAATATTCCCTAGCTTCACACCCCTGAGAAGGACTCCAGGAAGATTGATGCTATGGCAAAGAAACAGTACATGGCAGCATCTTTGGGACTCAGACAAGCAAATTATATGTCTTATGCTGCTAGGTACCAGAAATCCAGATGGGATACTGTGCTGGCCCTAGCGAAACAAGTCCCTGACCAGCTTGCCATGGAGCTGGAACAGGTGGCTATGGATGGTATTGAGGCATCCAAGGTGCAATTTCATGCTGCAGTGGGCTCTAATGATATTTCATCAAGAGTCATGGCTACATCTGTGGCACTTTGCAGGATGGCTTGGCTCAGATGTACTACTCTGTCTCAGGATACCCAGTCTAAGGCCATGGATTTTCCTGTTGTGGGAAATTCTCTATTTGGGGAGCAAACAGAGAATTACATGAAGAAAATGGATGAATATAGGACCACCTATAGGAGTGCACAGGCCAAGGAAAGGCAGGCCACCCCTCAAAAGCAGCTTCCTAGAGGCAGGGCAGGCCTTTCATAGGTCTTTTACTAAGCCCAAGCTTCCTCCTCCGCCTATGCTCAGAGGGGGTTCTTTAGAGGGAGAGGCAGACGGGGTACAAGCAGGTCTGCTTCCACCCCTCAGCCCAAAGCCCCTGCCAAGCAGACACCCCGATGGGATTGCCAGGGCCGATTCTCCTCTACCTGTAGGGGGCAGGCTGGCTTACTTTGTCCAGGACTGGAAGTCTTTAACATCATACAAGTGGGTCCTGGAAGTAGTAAGCCAGGGACTGGTTCTCAGCTTCAAAAAATTTCCAAAGCTCAGAACCAGATCTTTTCCACCTGCAACTCCATCAGAGGCACTCGCCCTAGAGGCAGAGGTCTCTACCCTCCTGGCTCTCAGAGCTGTGGAAAGGGTTCCTCCCCTACACCAGGGCAAAGGTTTGTACTCCAGGTATTTCCTTACCCCAAAAAAGACAGGAGAATGGCAGCCCATCCTGGATCTCAGATATTTAAACAAACACCTTTTAAAGCCAAAGTTCAAAATGGTGACTCTGGGAATTATCCTACCCTCTCTAAGGCCAGGACTGGCTAGCTTCCCTGGACCTCAAGGATGCCTACTTCCATATTCCCATCAGAAGCTCCCTATCGAAAGTACCTCAGGCTCGAGCTGCCTCAGGCCACTACCAGTTCAGAGCAATGCCCTTCGGCCTCACTTCTGCCCCAAGGGTATTCACCAAATGCCTGGCTGTAGCAGTTGCGAACCTAAGAAGGCAAAAGATTGCCATCTTTCCTTACCTGGACGATTGGCTCTTAGTAGGCCAGTCCCCAGACCAGGTTAATTTACACCTTCAGATAACGCAGCAACTGCTTACCTCTCTAGGTTTCCTTCTGAGTCTCTCAAAGTCAGTTCTAGAGCCAGTCCAGCTTCTTACCTTCATAGGCGCAGAACTGAACACACAGGAAGCCAGGGCCTTCCTCCCCCTGGACAGGGCAAAGACCCTAGTCTCCCTGGCCTCCTCATTTACCCTGCAGGTCTCACGGCCAGCAAGGCATTTTCTGCAGCTCCTAGGACACATGGCTGCTTCCACAGCAGTTGTGCAAGGAGCAAGATTTCAGATGAGGGACATCCAGTTCCATTTGAGAGCTTTTTGTCTCAAAGAAAGGATCCTCTTACCAAGCTGATCCCAGTAACTCGAACTGATCCAAGCCCTCATAGTGGTGGTAGGATCAGAGCAACCTGAGACAAGGGGTTCCTTTGTCACTGAGTCTCATTCTCTAATCCTTACTACAGATGCGTCCCTCTTGGGCTGGGGAGCTCACATGGGCGACCTCACCACCCAGGGTCTGTGGTCTCCCCAGGAATCTCTGCTCCACATCAACCTGTTGGAGCTCAGAGCAGTTTTTCTAGCACTTCAAGCTTTTTCCAAATCTGTTCAGAACAAGAGTATTCAGGTCAGAACAGACAACACCACTACAATGTGGTACATCAACAAGCAAGGGGGCACTTGGTCTACAGCCTTGTGCACCGAAGCGATGAAGTTGTGGTCTCTGGCTTACTCCCTGAACACCTCCCTTATGGCAGTTCACCTCCCAGGCAAGGACAATGTCCTGGCAGATGCTCTCAGCAGGATTTCCCAGGGCCACCACGAATGGTCGCTGGATCCCCTGGTCTTGAGAGTAGTATTTGCCAGATGGGGCACCCCGCAGATAGATCTTTTTGCAGCCCCAGACAATCACCAACTTCCGCTTTTTTGCTGCAGGCCCCCAGTGTTGGGCTCACTCCCCCTGGATGCCATAGCCCTCAGTTGGGAGGGGAAGTTTCTCTATGCCTTCCCTCCCTTTCCTCTCCTGTTCAAAGTGCTAGTCAAAATCAGATCCCAATCATGCAAAGTCATTCTGATAGCTCCGGATTGGGCCAGACAGCCTGGTATCCACTCATGCTGTCCTTAGCAGTCCATCCTCCCTGTCCTTCCCAGGAATCACAATCTGTTAACCTGTGCCCAGGAAGGGTCTGGTACCGAATCTCAAATCTCTCAATCTCAAGGCTTGGTTCTTGAAGAGTTAGAGTTGTTGATTTACACCTTTCCCAAGGTGTAATGGATATATTGAGGGCCACAAGGAAGCCTTCCACCAGGGCTACTTATACATTCCCAAATGGAAAAGGTTTTCCATATGGTGCTCGGAAAAGCATATTTCCCCAGTCTCTGCTGATCTACCCACAGTCCTGGATTATATGGTCCACCTGAATTCTTTGGGGCTGAGACCAGCTACCCTGAAGGTGCACTTGGCAGCTGTGTCTGCTTTTATTTCAGCAGGTAAATCCTCTTCTCTTTCAGCTCATCCTGTTTTTTCCAAGTTTTTTAAGTGGTTGTTTCACACCAACCCTCCATTCAGGGATCCTGCCCCTGCCTGGGATCTTAATGTTTGCATTGCTCAGCTTATGCAACCCCCCTTTGAGCCCTTGTCTTCAGCTGAACTCAAGTACTTGACTTGGAAAACTGTGTTTTTGGTAGCCATCACCTCTGCCAGATGCATAAGTGAATAACAAGCGTCGTCAGTGGAGCAGGAGTTTATCTCTTTTTCACAGAGATAAGGTGGTCCTTCGAACTAACAGAAAGTTCCTGCATAAGATGGTTTCAGATTTCCACCTTAATCAATCTATTTCACTTCCAGTGTACTTCACTGACCACTCCTCCTCTGGGGAGAGGATGCTGCACAGCCTAGATGTGAAGAGGGCCCTTAGTTACTAAATAGAGCGTACCAAGGGTCACAGGTTTGACTCCCTCCAACTGTTCCTCACCTATGGTGAAGTTGGTAAAGGGAAGCCAGCCACTAAAAGATCCATTGCCAGGTAGATTGTCTCTTGTATCCAATTCTGCTATGAGAAGTTGGGTAAAGTTCCCCTCTCAGGCCTGAGGGCTCACTCTACCAGAGGTACAGCTGCTTCTCTGGCTGCTGCCAGAGACATTCCTATTCTAGAAATATGTCAAGCAGCTACCTGGAAAACAGTTCACACTTTTTACCAAGCATTACTCCCTGGACATCCAGGCTAGGAGTGATGCTCGGTTTGGCACAGCCATGCTTCAGAGCCTATTTCCTAGGTAGATTCTGTCCCTCCTCCATGGGGGTACTGCTGTGTAGTCTGCAATTGTCATAATATAGCAAGACTTCATGTTGTTTAAAGAAAAAATTACTCACCTTAGTAATGTTGTTTCTTCTAATGGAGTCTTGCTATATTATGACCTCCTCCCTGCCTGCCCCTCTCAGAACCTCTGTTTTGGGGATGGGTGGGGCAGTACAGGGTTGGCACTTTTTGATGCCTACCTTGTTGTTTTTCACCTACCTTTTTGGTGAATTGGTGTTGTGTTTTGCATTTTTGGGTCTCCTGACTTGAGTCTTTGTTTTAGGCCAAAATGAGTGTTTATGTTAGTAGCCAGTTGGCTAGTGTAGGTTTACAGCTTCCACACAGAACCTTAGTGAATTTTAGCTCATGAAGATCTGACAGTTTGTGTTTGAAGCACAACAGACAGAGTTTTCAACCGAGCTCGCGCTCTAAGTTCCATGCCTGCATGGAAAGTTAACTATTTCACCTCCGGAGCAGTTCTAACCTGCGGTCATACTGCAATTGTCATAATATAGCAAGACTCCATTAGAAGAAACAACATTACTAAGGTGAGTAATTTTTTCTTGTTGTCTGTGTATACAATATGTTGGGAGAGTAACATACTACCAGCAGAACTGAGCAGAACTTTGAATCCCTGTATTCCATGGTAAACATTCCATGATAAACATTCTGTGTCTTGAATGAGGGAAAAAATAGAAAAAAAAAACAGGATGAAGAAAGTAGGCAATACAGTAATACTTTATAAACAAAAAGAAAAGGTGGGAAAACACAGTTACAGAGGCAGACCCAAATTGCTCAAATAATACATTGCTGTCCCTCCAACTCACTGGTTTAGCATTTTTCAGCGAGTTGCTGTTCAATCAATTTTATCACTCTTTTGCCCAAGTCTGGGGACTATTTTTCACCATTTTTAAATAAAATAACATACTATTATTAAATCTTTAATAATGCATCCAGAGTTTTGTTTAATTGTTATAGAAATAGTTGTTACCCATTTTATAAGAGCAATAAGACACTTCAGGTGTGGGTTGTTGATTGATAAGAGCACTACCCAGCTGCTGTAGTCACTCGGCGCAAGTGCCTCATGCCTAACAATGCACCTGGGGGTGTGCTCTTATCAATAAACAACCCACACCCTGTCATGTCTTATTGCTTTCATAACACATGGCTGAGAAATGATATTTATAAAAAACATACTTAAAAACATTTTAAATGTGTTTTACACATGGGTCCATTGAATAATCACAATAAGGCACTCCAGGGTGTGGGCTATCGGTGGATTTACCCACTTCTTGTGTGGTTAAATCACTCGGCTGTGCCTCATGACACGCCACACAAGGTGTGGGTAAATCTTCCAATAACCCACACCCTGTCATGCCTTATTGCTTAAGTATAGTGTAGAAGGAATGGTGGAGGTCATGAAGAAAAAATGTCTTAGAAATATGAAAAGGAACAGCAGTATTAGCTGCTATGGTGAAGGGAACACAATGTGCTGTAGATCTCAGAGCACCATGAATCTAGATAATTAATTTTTCACCAATTGGTCAAAGCATATCAGAAAATATGATTGACATGGAAAGGAAAATGGAAGGGCTGTAACAGTATAAAATTATCTGCTATCTCAAATATTACAGGTGGGTTTGGAGGAGTAGGAGTGATATGCTAGGGACAGAGTTTGGGGTGTGATTTAGTATGTGGTTTTCACCTCATCCAAAGGCATGACAACCCTATGCATAACTTTGCCCCCATTTTCTTTTCTAACAATTGCAAAAGGGGGTTACTAGGTGGTTTGGTGATTTTCTGAAATCGTTTCTTGCATTAAAAGGTTTAATGTTCTAGCCTGTTCTAAAATTCAGTTAGTATAGCCTAGAGGTTAGAGTAATGAGCTGTGAATGAGCTTGGTGCATCTGGCAGACCTGGGTTTAATTCCCACAACATCCACTTGCATACTGTGTAACTTGGATCAAGTCACTTAACCACACCAGTGCTCCCAGGTTTCCCCTGAAAACAGGCACTTGTGCCTAGTGGGCCTCATCAGGTTACCAAAAAAAAAGAAATATAAATTGCTCTGTTGTTACAATTCTGTGCTACCTTAGCAACAGAGTCACCCTGCACTGACAACAACCTCATGGGGTGCACTGTGCCCCCCTGACCTTCTAGAAATAATATTGGCTTCTGACTTAGTACAGGACTTTCTGTAGGAGTCTGCTGCATCCAGTGAGTACCCTGTTCTGTTGCCCTCAATGTCCATGAACTGGACACAGTGCTTCATGATGGTTAGCCCTTATAGACTGTACCCATCAGAGACCTGGCATGCACCCAGGCCTCCAGGAGATGCAGCAGTCTACTGCCCTTCCCCATGTCATGTTTTGGTGTGGATTTTGTTCAAGACCACCTCATACATCTAGTCCTCCATGTACCTCTCAAGCTCATCCCAGAGCAGCTCCAGGAGGGAGGGATAGTTGTGGATTGAGTACTTCATTTTCACACATCAGGGAATGAACCTCTCAGCCTCAGACCACTCCAGTATAGTGCATACATGACCCTGCTGTTCCTTTCCTTGCTGCAGCCACTGGCCCTTCTAGTAATGGGCGAGATTGGACATTCCACGACCCGTGTCCCTGCCGGTGCTGGCCATTGGTTGCATTAGTCCTACAATGTTACGTCTGCCTGCCCCTGATGCACCTTGTTTCCTGGCCCATGATTGCCTGGATGGCCCTGCAGGAAGTGGTACTACCACAATAGTCCCATCAACCAGAGGGCATGCAGTCCACTTCAAAGCATGTGGGGAAGCCTGTGTGTCAGTGTGGCCTTCACACTGGTGTTACTCCAGTGAGGTCTTCCCCAGTGTCATTCCTCCCCTTGTCAGAAGACACCATACCAGCTCCATGTTGTCAATCCCAGTTGGGGGCAGCAGATGTGTAGAGGGCACTTGCATCATGTGGAACCACAGGCCCCATTCATTTCCATCTGATGCACCATGTATGCCATCAGAACATGCCTTGATCACAGCTGCTGTGTTCGGTGTTCCCCTGGAGGGCAGAAGGCAACCCTGGGATAGACATCTGATCATGACATAAGGATCTCTGCGGCTACACACTTTGCAGCAGTCATGCACCCCGGGGGCAGTATTGGTGCTTGAATCCCTCAGTATCAGACATTCCAGCATTGCCAGGAGAACAATCACGTCCTATGTGTCTCCTCTCCCAGCCATGCTGACACCCTGAGAACAGAACACACTGATTAGTTCCCACCCCACGGTATATTATACACTGCCTCAACATAACTACACAGTGGTCACCACTATACTGTGGCATTAGCAGGAGAGTGTGGCAGGGTACATCAGCATGCATATTGGTCCGTTATGGATTGCACACATTCCATTGTGCTGTATGCATGGTGTCTGCACAGGGACCTCCTGTCGGGGTGGATATCCCAGGCACCATACCCTTCAGACACCTAAGTGTTGCATGCCAGTTGCAGTGCACACACTAGTCCCTCCATGTCCACTACCCCAACCCCCACCCCCTATGTGCAGCAACATCGCCAACCCTTCTGCAGGCACTATCCCTCAATGCCCTGATTTATCCTGTGTTGAGCAGGGTACTCACTGGCAGGTATCCACTGCAGGCAGGACTCTGTGGTTTGCATCCGCAGTGCTCATGGTATAGGGCTCACCCCAAGGTATATGGGCAGCCACCCGTGGGGGTTGATCAACTGTGTACAACACTGGGATGGTGGTGATGGTACGGCTCCTGACTCCTGGCTCTGAATGCTTCCCTGCTCACACTGAAGATATCTGCCTGGCAGCACATGTCTGCCATGGCTCCATGCATGCCACACCCACATTGAGTGGCCTGAATGATCATAGGCAGGGAACAGAGATGGGCGATGACACTCGGTGCATACTAATTTGGCATGTCATGCACCTGGGCATGAGTCCCACATCTACCCAATCACAGTTGGGTCATTTCAGGGTGTGACACATGGTGGGATCCATCTCCTTGCATGCAGGCTGGGGATCTTGAGCCATGGTAAACATGGCAGCAGTGATGCCATGCCCAGGGCTGGGGTGCATGGGCTGGACAATGGATGGTACAGGAAACCAGTACTGTGCAAGGCATGTTCCATCCCATCCCCAAAAATCTTCTCTGACTACAAACTGTGTGACACCTATATGGTGTGAGACAGTGTTAGCAGGGATAGTTTGCAATTAGGAGCTCAACCACTGAAACCCTTTGTGAGGTAATGTGAAAGCAGCCAGTGCATTCCTTATGGAGAGTGCTGGGTAGTGTAGTCTTTTAAACTGTCTGAAATAACTATCAGGGCATAGGAGGTCCAGAGTGAAACTTCTCATTTTAGCAGCTTACTTTATTTGCTGATACTCAGTGAAGTTCTGCCTTTACCAGCTAATACAGGGCAGAGTCTTGCATTTTTTAATCGTTACAAGATTAAACTTTTGATTTGTACACTTGCTCCGGGTAGTCACATGACCGCTGTGTCTTCCAGGTGCAGACCTACAAAGATGGTGCTCTGTGCAAGTAATTGCAAAACCTTCTCTGACTACAAGCTGTGTGACACCTATATGGTGTGAGACAGCATTAGCAGGGATATTTTGCAATTAGGAGCTCAACCACTGAAACCCTTTGTGAGGTAATGTGAAAGCAGCCAGTGCATTCCTTATGGAGAGTGCTGGGTGGTGTAGTATTTTAAAGTATCTAAAATAGCTATCGGGGCATAGGAGGTCCAGAGTGAAACTTGTCATTTTAGCAGCTCACTTTATTTGCTGATACTCAGTGAAGATTTGCCTTTACCAGCTAATTCAGGGCAGAGTCTTGCAGTTTTTAATCATTACAAGTTTAAACTTTTGATTTGGACACTCGCTTCGGGTAGTCACATGACCGCTGTGTCTTCCGGGTGCAGACCTACAAAGGTGGTGCTCCATGCGAACAGAGCGAGCACGAGCAGAGCGTATGGTCACAGCGAGTGAAGACAAGTGCAAAGACCCGCGTGTCTAGAGTGGGTTTTACGGGTTTGGCGAGCGAAGTTAGGGAAGGCACACTAACCATCCCACCACTGAGAATAACAAATACAGGCGACTACAAATTAGAAATTTGTGTAATGCTACAAAACTAAAGTAAAATGTCAGACAGTATTATGACAATTGATGGAGATGTAGCGATTAAATGCCCTAATTGCAGAATGTATACTCTCATAAAGGAGAGAATTATTCCCAAAGCCAGTATTTGTAATAAATGTATGTATATGGAGTCATTAGTGCAAGAGATTAATGATTTCAAGGAAAAATTACTATGTGTAGAAGAAAGCCAAAAACAAATGTTCAAACTGTTAAAGGAAAGAGAAAGTAAAACTGTAATAGAGGCTCGGGCTCCTGACAATATTTTACCATAGTATGACATACCAGGGGTTGTTAGCACACAAATAGCTACTCTCAGGCATGATCAAGATATTTTAATACCAGCAAGTTTGAATAGAAATATGCTGAATAGGCCAGAACACACACACACACAAAAAGAGAGAGAGAGAGAGAGAGAATAACAAGTTCCCAGTCCTAATGAAGACTGGTATACTGTTCTGAGTAACAAAACTGCAAAAAAAGGGAGAAGAGCTGAATATTTTAATCTACCAACACAAAATAGGTTTGACCCAATAAAGGATCAAACAGATCAGCTACTTACTTCACCAACAAATGATGGGCCACACATTGATTTAAACATGGATTGCTCAGGCCGAGCTACTTTGAATAAAGGGTCAGGAGTTAAAGCACTAAACAGATAGTAGTGCTAGGAGACTCAATCATTAAATACTTAGATAAATCAATCTGCAGAAGAGACAAGGAAAATAGGTAACTGCTGAACCTTAGAGGTAGCAAGATATCGGAGATAACACAAATAGTTGAAAATCTCCTTAAAAATAACGAAAAAGGTGCTCTGATAATTTTACATGCTGGTGCAAACAATATCCTGCAGGATTCATCAATAAAAATAAAATAATACTATGTACTGTAGCATTATCTAACAAACTTCTGGAACTTGGTGTACAAGTAGCCTTTTCTGAGATATTACCAATACCAAAATATTTATCGCATCGCTTAGCAAAAGTAAAAGAGATTAATAATTGGTTAAGATTTTGGTGCTTGAAACAAGGCATGAAGTGCATTACCCATTGGGAGGACTTCGAACAAAGGGAAGAACTCTACTGCTGGGATGGGCTCCATCTCAGCAGGAGGGGAATCGCCATACTTGGCAAACAATTTCATCTTTTACTATTTAAACTAATTTACAGGGGGAGAGTTTGGATGCGACAACTGCTCTAAAACCAGGTCTTCACCTACATTCTGATAACAGTAACGGTTTAACAAAATTATCTAACACGCAGCAAGACATACAAAAAGGTTTAAAAAACAAAATGGGTAATCACTTAAAACTACTTCTTACTAATGCACAAAGCTTAAAAAACAAAATGGAGGAATTAACCAATATTATGATCATAAATTACATAGATATCTATGGTATCGCTGAAACGAGGTTTACCAAAAAGAATGGGGTTGCACAATTCCTGGATACATCTGCTTTCATAAAACTAGAATCCATAAGAAAGGTGGAGGTGTAGCATTATACATTAAAGAAAGCATGAAACCATATGAAATTCATCTAGAAGCAAATGAGAACATGGAAAATGAATTTATATGGACCAAGGTGTCGTTTATGACATCTAATTTGACTATTGGGTTAGGCTATAGATCCCCTAATTTAAAAACAGAGGAAACTATTAAATTCCTAAAAGAGATAGAAGATACGAACCTTGTAGGTGATACTATTCTAATGGGAGACTTTAGCTTCCCACATATTAATTGGACTTCTGGGATAGGAGCTAGCTTGTTAGAAAATAAATTCATTGAAATCATACTTACGAATACATTTTGAGCAAATAATGCATACACCCACAAGAGATAAAAATATACTTGAATTAATTTATGCCAACTTGGAACGAAGCACATTAAAGTACTTCCCCCTCTATGTGGCAGTGACCACATGATAATTCAGCTTGTAATTCAAATAAACAAAATAGTACAGACCAAAGGAGTTACTACATTCAAAGATTACCACAAAGCGGACTGCGCTAACATGCAAAAATGTCTAAATAACTTGGACTGGGAAAAAGATCTAATAGGGCAAAATTTTGAGAACATTTGGAAAATATTAAATGGCAAAATCCGGACCTGTATATGAAGATGGGTTCCTAACAGGAAAAAATATAATACAAACAAAAGAATCCCCATGTGGTGGAATCTGGAGATACAAAAAAACTATTAGAAAGTAAAATAGGTTGTATAAAATGTATAAACAGAAAACTACAGAGCTAAATTTGAATAAATATAAATCTGCTGCCAAAAAAGCAAAAAATTGATAAAGCAAGTAAAACAGGGAATGGAAAAAAGGTTAGCAACTCAAATAAGGAAATTAAAAAAATCTTTAATTACATAGGCTTACTAAAAAATACAAACAATAATGTTGGACCTATTAAAACAGAGAATGATGTAATAATACATGCGCAGGATATGGCCACTGTATTTAATCAATATTTCTTAAGTATACATGACACGGAGCAGCCTAAAGTACTAGATATCCAACAAGGAGTTGTGCATTGTGAGACATTTACTAAGGTAGAATTTATTGAGGTGATTAAAAATATTAAAACTACGAGTTCTCCAGGACCAGATGGCCTAAGTCCAATATTCTTAAAGGAACTAGTAGAACAACTGAATGGTCTGATTACAAAGCTTTTTAATGCCTCCCCCTCTGAGGGTAAAACAATAAATGAGTGGAATAAAGCACTGGTTATTCCTATCTTGAAGGGTGGTGATAAATAGGATATAGCAAATTGCAGGCCAATTAGCGTGACTTCTGTGTTTGGGAAGCTTCTTGAAAAGTTAATTCAAAAGCGTATTATTAGTCATTATACAATGGCAAGAAAGAATCCTGCCTTCTGATTGGTCAGTTGGTCATCACAGCAGGGATGTTATCCTGGCATAACATCCCTGCTGATCAACTAGATGATGCTGATCCCATAGCTATTTCCTTTTCTCACTTGATCATTGTTTGCATCTTCTCTTAAAATTTTTTTTTTAAACACTAAAAAAATGTGTTAACATTTTTTTTCTGTATAAAACAATGAGACATTGTATAATAGTAATAATGCCCTCCAGGGTGGATGTTATGCTGGGATAACATCCCTTCTCGAGCATTGGATGCCCTTGGCCGGTGGCCTCAGGCCCAACCACCCGAGGTGGGATGTTATCTCAGCATAACACCCACCCTGTCAGGTATTATTTCTTTATTTACGCAAAATTGGTTACATTGATCCCACTCAACATGGCTTCTGTCAGGGTCGGTCATGTTTAACTAATCTAATAAGTTTTTTTGAGCTAATAAGTGTGGCATTAGATAAAGGAATAATGGCAGATGTGGCATATTTAGATTTTTATAAAGCTTTTGATAAAGTTTCTCATAATAAATTAATTGAAGAACTAATCAAACTGGAATTGCAACCCAGCATAATCAGTTGGATAAAGTCTTGGTTGATTGAAAGGAAACAGAGGGTGGTAATGAGGGGGTATATGTCTGATTGGGGCTCTGTGGCAAGTGGTGTGCCTCAGGGCTCCATCATAGGACCTATACTATTCAATATGCTGATTACATCAATGCAGGTTACATCCGGACTATGGATAAGTAAATTTGCCGATGATTGTAAAATTGGCAGCATTGTAACAGACCATGCCTCTGCCACTCTGTTTCAACATAACTTGGATCAATTAGCCAACTGGGCCAAAGAATACATGTTTACATTTAATGCGTCTAAATGCAAAATTATGCATTTTAGCAAAAACAATCCTTGCTACAAGAACCGTGAACAGGAGGTTATAGTTCCTCTGTATACCTCTCTGATTAGACTGCATCTGGAGTACTGTTCCCAGTTTTGTGCTCCTTATACAATCGAAGACAAAAAGAAAATTGATATAATATAGTGGAAATTAACCAAAAAAAATATGACCAATAAACTTTACAGTTCAATACTTCGGGAACTGAATCTTTTCTCTATGGAATACAGGAAAATAAGAGGGGACCTATGTTTTGCATTTAAAGTGTATCAGAATGAGGCTTTCATACATACATTAGGGTTAAAAAAGGATAATTCAAAAAGTTTAAATACTAGATCACATATGTGGAAACTTAAGGGAGAAATAAATAATACCACAAAAAGGAATAATTGGTATAACCAACAAATTCTTACATTGTGGGATACACTTCCATGGCATATAATTAATAGTAAGGATATGGAAACATTTAAAATTAGTTTGGATAAACATATGAAAGAACAAAAGTTTTATGACCACCATTAAAATTATGGTGGCAAGTTCATTAAGGACCATGGTCTACAAAACTTGATTCTCCTTCTATGATTCTGTGATTCCTACACAGACCTACTGTGCCCACACTGAGCAGGTGCATCCACCACCACATCTGTGGTGTATGGTCACATGACCCCTACACTGTCAGGCCATGGGATGTTGGCATGGGCGACTCATTGCTGGCATGGATCCCATGACTGTGGCCCTGTACCTGTCGCATGGCACTGTTGCCGTGTGAGCATCTCCACATGCATGTACCCTGTACCCTGTACGTGCATGCGCATCGGGGTGCCGCATGTCCCTCCCAGTGTGAGTCACCATATATGATGGGGTCAAGGAGTCTTCTTGCCTCTGGTGGACCCTCCCATATCCTGTTCCACATGCTGTACAACATCTGCATGTAGGAGTATTGGTGAATTCTGCATGGTTTACGTGCCTGCAGTGATGTGCACCTTTGCACCCATTGCTATGCTCATTTTGAGTGTAAATCACTGTGTTCGTGAAAAGAAACCAATGTAAATTAAATCATCATCATACCAAGTTGTTTTGCCAAGGTAATTTCATAGTGTAGTGTGAAATGAAATAATTTTTTTTTGACCAACCAAGCATGTCACTGATTGTCCCTAATGCTAAGGGAAGAAGAACATGATGTAGTCAGGGTAGTGGAGACCAAGCAGAATTAATATGTCACCAAAGGAGGACAAGATGGGTCACCAGTAGCATTAAAAGCTCGCCCCTGCAGTGAGCAGGGAGCGCGGCGAAGCACGCGGAGACGTGCGCAGAGACACGCGCGTCATGCGTGTCTGCTGTGTCCGCCAGGACAGCAGGGACCAGGGCCCCGAAACTGTGAGTATAATCAAATTATTGCTGTAGTACACACTATATAACCTGATAGTTTGCCCGACGTGTTAACATGGAAACTGCTAACAACTATTGCCAGTCATGCACTATGTATGCCACGGGTCCCCAGGCTACCAACTTTGTATGTAATAAATGCTGAATGATAGAAACCCTCCAGGAAGAAATCACCCATTTACTGGCTTCCACAACTGTTGGTCCTGAGATTGAAGCCTTGGAGGATTATATTGACTCCATGCTGGGTCAGTCTCTATCGTTAATTCCCCCCATCTGCTAATGAAACAGCAACTGCTATAAGTACTAATCTCATTACCTCTTCTACTCCTGCTGTATTTCAAGAGGATTCTGACAGCTGGGCAAGGGTACCCAAGGGTAAATCACAATGCAGGGGGGGACAAATTGGATGCAATGTCTCACCCCTACCCTTATTCAATAGATACGATGCCCTTAAACAGGATGTAAATGTTCCACCAAATGATGACACTATCAATACCACCTGCAGTGATCCCCTAGTCAGCTGCCCAACCCCCAGGAGAGTAAATAACTGTACTGTGTCCACCACACGCAAACTAAGTAAATCCCGAACAAAAGACCAAAATCACGATTCGGTGATTTTACCATCAACTTCTAGCAATATGGATTCTCACCCATTAACTAAACAAATCTTTGTTCTTGGTGACTCAATTATTAAACACCTGGACTGCCCAATATGTAACATGGACAAATTCAACCGTCCCTGCTCTAGCTTGCGGGGTGCTCGTGTATCCGACATCACTATTGCTGTAAAAAATATATTGAAAGGGGTTGGTGAAAATCAATTATTTATAATTCATGCAGGTACAAATGATATAAATAAAGGTAGTATTGACGAACTAAAACAGGACATTATAGCTCTCAACAATGTACTAGCGGGCAAAAATAGCATAGCATGTTTCTCAGAGATTCTACCCGTACCAAGAGCACCCGATAGTATTAACACAAGGATTAAGGCCTTTAATGACTGGCTTAGATGATGGTGTCTCCGGCAGAACATTCTCTGTCTCACACATTGGGAAAACTTCTATCTAAAAGACTCTCTGTACTGCTGGGATGGACTCCACCTCAGTCGTAGGGGTAGCTCACTTCTGGGTAAAAAATTTACAACAGCTATTAACAAACTTTTAAACTAATACCCGGGGGTGAGATCAGTGACAAAAGATCCTGTTCTCTAAAAAGACCTACTACAGACACCTCTGAGTGTGAGGTACTCAGTCTAAATGCCAGATCTCTAAATCAGGCAAAAATAGCTGAACTAGAAGCTATGAGTCAACTGAAGAAATATGGACTCATCTCTATCACAGAAACTTGGTGGGATTCTGACACTTCTTGGATCCAGTGTATCCCAGGGTATAAACTGTATCATAAGGACCGTCAGGGACAAATGGGGGGGTATGTCTCTATGTTAGAGAAGACATATCCTCATTCCAAATCCCCACAACAAGTAACATTGAATCTGTCTGGGTGAATATCCAGCTCAAGGGCTACCCAAAACTGATGGTAGGGACATGCTATAGGCCCCCGACCTCTAATAAAGAATATTCTTCATGCCTAAACAATGAAATCTCAGACATGGCCTCTAAGGAAGGATCCTCATACTGGGTGACTTTAACCTGCCTACTATAAATTGGTATTCTTTAACTGGAAGCATCACGTAGGTGAGAAAGACTTAATCACACTCATGGTTGATTTAGGCCTGGAACAAATCGTTACAGAACCAACACGAGGTGACAACATACTGGACTTGGTTATTACAAATATAGGGGATCTAATATCCAAAATTATAATTGGTGCCCCACTAGGATCAAGTGATCACTACACCATTTCCATTACACTGACATTGTGTCAACACATCACCAACTATACTGAATTGAAAAATTACAAAAAAGCTAATTTTAATACTAACATACTAACATACTAACATACTATTTGCCAGCAGATTAGGCCTTACGGTCTATCGAGTCTGCTCGAACCTAGATCCTTAGTTGGGTGCCGAGATCCTCCCATCCCTTGTTCTCTAGAAACCCCTTAATGCTATCAATAACCAATTAAATTAAATTTCTTGGGATACAGTACTATCCTCCCTTTCCATGGAAGAATCCTGGGACTTTTTCAAATCTACCATTTACAACTCAGAAAAATTGTATGTTCCTATAACAAAAAAATATAATAAAAAGGGGAAATACCTCTGTGGTTTAATAATACGATCAAAACCTTAATGAAGAAGAAGCAGAGGCTATCTAAACTAGCCAAAAACAGCAAGGGAGACACCAAAAAGTTATGGCTCACTCAATATAGGGAAACTCTTAAATCACTAAAACAAGCCATTCTGCAATCCAAAAAAAAAACTTGAGTTTCATCTGCCCATACAAAGACAACTATAAATCACTATTTTCCTACCTTAACAATAAAAAAATAAATAATAGACACATGGGGCCCGTATGTATACATGACACAACTGTATCAACAGACAAAGACATGGCAGACACATTCAACAAACAATTCTGCTCGGTATTTACCAAGAAAGAGGTTCCTAAGCGCTTCAAATATACAAACAATGTTACCCCCTCTTACATCATCACCGAGGATGATATACTAAAAGCAATTATATCCCTAAAATCCAATTCCAGTCCAGGCCCTGATAACATCAGTCCCCGATTTCTAATAGAGACAGCAGCTGCCATTGCTAAACCACTTTCAATTATATTCAACAATCCTTGTATGAGGGAACTATCCTCAGGACTTGATGATGGCCACTGTGGTCCCAATCTTTAAGAAGGGTAATCATTCCAAACCAGAGAATTATCGTCCAATAAGCCTGACGTCCGTTGTGAGCAAGATCATGGAGAAAGTTATTAAGAAACTTTTAGAGTACGAATCTATTGGGGGTAACTTGACTGACACTACACAGCATGGCTTTAGGCAGGGATACTCCTGTACTACTAACTTGGTTTCCTTTTATAATCATGTCAGTAAGGCACTGGATAATGGCATCCCTATGGATGTGATACTTCTCGACTATAGTAGAGCATTCGACAAAGTTCCTCATGACATCCTACTCGACAAAATGAATGATATGGGTTTTTCTCACTGCATAATTAACTGGGTCTCAGGTTGGTTGAGTGGAAGATATCAGCAGGTCAGAATTAACGGCACACTTTCCCACTCACTGAGTGTGACCAGCGGGGTCCCGCAGGGGTCCATGTTGGGGCCGACCCTGTTTAACGTCTTTATTAGTGATCTGCAGGCTAGCCCCGAAATTGTTCTCTCAAAATTCGCTGATGATACCAAGCTGTGTGGCTCTGTACTTACATCGATAAACAGGGATTCCATGAGGAACAATTTAAAATCCATCAAAGAATGGGCAGTTTTAAACAAAATGACACTCAACTCAGACAAGTGTCACGTTGTACACTTCGGTAAGAATAACCCTAGACAGACCTATTTCCTGAACGGTGTTACCCTTCATGTGTCACCATTAGAATGAGATCTCGGGGTAATCATTAATGACAAATTATCATCTAGTGATCACTGCAGGATGATAGCCAGGAAATCTAATACATTGCTCACTCGGATTCAACGTTCATTTGTGTCTAGGACGCAGGAATGCATAATCCCCTTGTATAGGGCTTATGTCCGACCCCATTTGGACTATGGATCCCCCTGCTGGAGTCCCTATCTGGGGCAGGACGTTGATGGGGTTGAGAGGGTGCAGAGAAGGGCCACAAAAATGGTCCCTTATTTATCGAGACTCTACTACAAGGAAACATTAAGAGTTACAGGGTTACATTCACTACGCACAAGACGTACCAGAGGTGACCTTCTCCTACTGTACAAAATCTGGAATTCTCAAGAGTTAATGCACCACTGTGGCTTTCATTTCTCCACCAGTTGGACGTCACCTCAGTATCATAACAACCAGATATTTGTATCTAAAGCTAAAACAACAAAAAAGGTTAAACTACTTTACTGTAAGAGCCCCCAAATTGTGGAATCTCCTCCCGCAAAACTTAGTAGAAAGTCGCTCCAATACAGCCTTCAAGAAGGGGCTGGATTGCTGGCTCGAGTTTAACAACTATAGGCTATAATTATCCCACCGATGTGGTGGGGGACAATCTCGATGGGCAGTAGCCTTCTTTTGTCCTTTGAAACCAAGTGAAACCAAGATGAAGGAGGGCGGCAGGTGGTCTCCCCATGAGGGGCACAGTTCAGAGATTCAAACAGATGGTTCCCTGGTGGTCATGCAAACTAGGGGTGAAGCAGCCAGACCCAGAACAGTAGGAAAGGTGTGACTCCTGGTGATCAGTCACCATCGATATACCCCCAAAAAACTAATATCCAGCACGCTAGACTCAGAAACAAAATTCAGTGAAGGTATTTTATTTATTATAAAAATAAAAAGTTACTTACAATTGTAAACATGCACAATAAAACACAGTCTCATGCAAAATAAGTTTTCAACCTCCACCCACATCCAGCCTCGGTGCTTTGGGGCACTAACTCCCCTTCTTCAGGAGGTGTATACTCCTAGACACAGGAGTCACCACTGGGCTATGGCCTGCCCCTCTCCTCTCTGGGCAGATGGTAGAGACACCCAAAGAAGCAGGAGTTGTCACACACTACTGAGTATCATTTCCTACTTCGCAGTCCAGTTGGCTTGGGTGTTTAGGTTACATTTAAGGTCCATACATTCTTGTTCAGTGTGTACAACCTTACCAGTTTTCATGTTGTCAGTAAATTGTTTCAGCCAACAGCTAGTACCTTTCCTCAAGTCTGAAATAAAGATTTGGAAAGGATGAAGTATGGATCCCTGCAATTCCCCCACTGAGCTGCGGACCTGGTTTTGCAATGTTCCCCTTGATTCAAGCATTTTGCTGTCTTTCCTTAAGCCAGTTCTCTAACCAATTTACAGTTATATGAGGAAACTTCATTTGTCTTATTTTATAGACAATAACCTAATGTGGTACCAAGTCAAAAGCTTTAGAGTAATCTCAAAAGATTATACTTTGCTTTCATCTAGAGATTTACTAACATCTTTATAAATGGAAATCAGATTTGTAACACATGAGCAGCCAGTTCTGAAACCATGCTGGGTAGTATTTTCCAAATTATCTTTCAAGAATGTGGCAAAATAGGCTTTAATTAGAGCCTTCAAGGTTTTACAAAAAGAGAGATTGGGCTTACTGGCCTTGTGATTTGGCATCCTTTTAAACAAACTCTGGTCAGAGCTGATATGGCTGCTCAGAGCAATGAGAGTGCAGAGAGAGTGAGTAAGAGAATACTTGGAGCTTTCATCATGCTATCATCACACTGGAGTCTGCCGTCCACAAGACTGTAGTGCTAACAGAATTGCGCATTTGCAGTTTGAGTCGGTGTCACCATCTTGAGCACGGCGGCCGTCACTTCCACAGTTACAGAAGAAAAAGTAGAGTTCCGTGAAGGGGGTCTGTTTATGTAGCCCACAAAGGGGAAGGAATGCATAAACAGCACCAGTGGATACTCACTAAAGCACTATGGAAGCACATCAGACAGCAGTCCGGTCACGTGCTTCCATAGTGCTCTTCTAAACCTACGATGGCATAACATCTGTGGAGCTCTGCCCATGCAGCAGTAAAAATTGGGACCAAAACAGTATTTCACCAGTCCACTGGGATCATACCGGTATTTACTGACTGGTTAAAGATATACAGTATGTTAAGTGGTCAAGAATATAAACATACTCTACATCTGTAAGCTGTGCAGAGATATTGTCTGGTCCTGCTGAGGCGTTAGACATCACCCTTTTGAGGGTTATGTCTTCTCTTAGTACAGCACTGCAAAGTCAGAACCGTTTATGTTGTTCTCAGTGTTCTTTGTATTATCCTCATTCAAGGGGAATACACTGCTTAATACACCATACAGTAGTGTTTATTTAGTGACTCCACCACTTCCTTTGTTGAAGATTTTCAGTGAGTAAAGGTGGCAGACGTTTGTGATGGCAATCAGGGATGAGTGAAGTGGCTCATGAATTGTGTATGTGATATTGGCCCAAATTCCAAATCCCATTGCCTGAGCTTGTTCCAACCCGTGCATTTATGGGGAATTGAGTGTTTGAACTTATATAGCCAGTCTGGAAGCAGGAAATTTCCAACCTATTTTATAACAGAATACATAACATAGCAAAGTTCAATCCCTCCTTAGGCAGCACATTTGTTCAGTATTTTTGCACTGTAATTATTAAAAAGACAGTGACATTTTCTCCCTCATCAGGCTCCTTCAGCCACATTTGCATAGTGTTTTTGCACTGTAGTTAATAAAATGTTGGTGACATCTGGCCTGGTGGCACAATGGTTATGCTACCACCCGCAATACTGGTGACCCAGATTCGGGAACAGATTTGGCTCCCTCGGGGGGGGGGCTGACTGGGAAAAGAAGGATTGCACATCCCATGGACTGCTGTCCTCCTTCAGGGACGTGGGGAACAGTGTGACACTCTGCATCACTACCACCTAGCAGAAACTAGGTTGTATGGCAGTGAGTGCCCAGTAGAGGGGTACCGTTGTAGATGGCTGTAATGTGCATGTGTGTCAACACATACATGTGTGCCATCACATGTGGCTAGGCCCTCAGGGAAAATAGGGGATTAAAAACTCTGGAGGAACCCCCCCCCCAACCAGCAGGATAATGGCACAACCTCACAGGTCCTGTACTACTGACTGAGGCACCCACCCACCACACAGTGGTTATGGGCAAGCGGTGTCATAAGTCCTGGAGAAGGTAGGTATCAGAGCTATGGGATCCATCCCAATGGGGGCCAGTGGCAGAGCAAGACATAAATAAATGAAAATAAAGGTGATATTTTTTCTCTTCTCAGGCTCATTCAGCCACATTTGTGCAGTGTTTTCACACTGTACTTATTAAAATACAGTGACTTTTTTTCTCTTCAGCTTCCATTGGCTACAGTTGTTCAGTGTTTTTGCACTAATGCTATTAAAAAGACCATGACTCTGGCTCAGAGGCAATAAGTGATGTGGGAAACACTCTGGAAGACTGGTGGCCTAAGTTGGTGCTCTGAGCCCAGGAAGTCAGGAGCAAAAGCCGGCAGCTAGGCTCAGAGCATTCATAAGGAGCACTCCTCCTTGCAGAGAAAGTTTGTTGTACTTCACTTGTATCACCTCCTGGTGATAGCATGGTAGAGGTACAATTGATAGCATGGGTGACCACGCACCATAAGACACACATCCACTGTCTGGACATCCGCCAGCATTTGTGTGCTTGAGCGAAAGATCAGCAGGGGATAGTGAGTAAAGGCAGAAATTCTGCGCCAGCACACCAGCCCTGATTATTCTGTTTGTTTACACCATTGTTAATTTATTGCACTGACTGCACCTTATTTTATTGTCTGCTCTCTGCACACCCCTTCCCTCAGGATGCAGGACGCACCTGGAAATGAGCTGTCACCAGCTCAGTATGTCTTTACTGGTAAAATGTTTGAAATAAATGAATAACTCAATAGAGTGATGGCCTTACAGTCCCCCCCCCCCATCATGTCATCTAACCTGCCAATGCCCTTCCAGCAGGTGTTTCAGGTTTTTCAGTAACTGAGGATCAGGGGTGCCCCCTGGCAGGGACAAGGGGACCCTGCAGACACTAGAAGTCATGATGACACTTGGAGGTAGTGAGAGGTGAGTCTGGCAGCCAGTTGGGTTGTGAGGTTTGAAAAAGTGGAGTGCCAGTGGGCCGAGAAGACACACAGTCAATACCATTTTTTCTTTCCTCAGGCTCCTTCAGCCACATTTGTGCTTCCTTTGTGCATAGTATTATAACACCCTCTTCCATCCAGTAGGGGGAGGAAGGTTGTTACTATCCAGTAGTGCAAATAGCAGTCCAAATCATTCGATCAGTTAGGGAAATGTTACAGTCCTGGGTTGTGGGAGGGAGGAGCCAGCAAGTATTAAAGAGAAGCATAGGAGCCAGTTTAGTTGGTTAGGACTGAGTCAGCAGTCAGGACAGAGAGAAAGTTTGCTGCTGGAGTGAGAAGCAGTTCCTGGGAGAATTACACTCTGTGCCAGGAGGGTGCTTCTTGAACCTTGCAGCTAGGAGACCATGTATTCAGTCAGGTGTTCTCCCTTGCAGGAGGCCCTGGAGGAGCAGTTTGCACGATGTCTGTGAACCCAAGAGATACAAGAGAACTTCTGCCCAGAGTGGGATGTGAACATGGATGCCAGGCTATGGATACATGGCACAGTCAGTGGGCCACAGTTCTAGTAAGGCCCAAGGGGCCTGATCTTTCCCAGCTAACAGGCTTATGAATCCGAGGGAGCAGGATGGTGAGTAATAGGAAAGTCTCAGCAAGAGAGGCATGTAACCTGCTAGGGTGCTACTTGCCTTATGGATCCAAGGAGGCAAGGAGGTGAACATTAATGAAAGCTAAAGTAGAATGGGGGCTCTTCAGCCATAAGTTACCTAGGCTAGGACTGTGCACAATATTAACTGTGTGACCTGAGGGTTGGAAATTACTGACATGCATGTGCTCTTTATTTACCAGTAAGTACTTAACAAGCATTCAGCACTACCAACTGCATCCATCATGTAATCTGAACCAAGAGAAGCAGAAAAGTGGGCTGTGAGACCTGTGCTGGTGAATACCTAATCTGTTGCCCCAATTTCAAAACAGATGTCCCAAAAAAGGTTCAATAATAAACCAACAAAATGCCACAGACAACAGATTATTGGCCATGTGATGATGATAGTGCTTCTGCAATTGACTGCTCAGTCCTTGATAAAGATGTTACTATTGTTGGTGGAACTGTAGCCCTCCCCCTTCCCCACCACACACACACACACACACACACACACACACACACACACACACACACACACACACACACACAGTACATCAGTACATATAGACTAAAACAGGCAGTGAGGTGTGGTCTCTCAAGTGTGTTATAAGAAGAATGATTAGTATTTATATAGTGGCTTTCATACCTCCCAAAGCACTATACAAGCAGTGAAAGACTGGCAGTGAAGTGACTGTAAACATGTAGCAGCAGCCATATCAGACATCAGTACCCACACACACTCTTGGACAATTGCATGAACTGTTTTTTATAGGAACAAGAATTTTGCCAGGACAACAGATAAAATCCCCTTCTTTGTGAAAAGTGCCTTGGGTTCTTTTACTTCTACCTGTATACCCACCAGGACAGCACCAAACATGAGCAGAAAGGACAAAAATTTAACATGTCATCTAAAGGATAGCACTTCCTCACAGTAAAGCATTCCCCTAGTACATCAGTCGGGTGCCAGCATTTATTGTAGGAATCCAATCCTAGACTGTGGCTAGAACCAACAACCTTTTGACCCAGAGGTAGATGTCAGCTGAGCCACTGACAGTAGCATATGTTGTGACTCTTGTACTTAAGTAATAAGGCATGACGGGGTGGGTTATGGTGGGATAATGTCCCACCCCAGGTGGGTCGAAGCATGAGGCGAAGACAACTGCTTTCATCATCTGAGAAGGGCTGTTATTGCACCATAACCCCCCCAAATGACTTATTGCAGTTATGAAATGGGTTCCTATTAATAAACTGTACACAGTATTTTTAAAATTGTTTTTGGATTCCTACATATGGAACAAATATTTTAAAAAATGTAGAATAAATGTTTACAAACAAAAAATAGTCCAATTTGAACACTGCATTTTTTTTCTCATTGCCAGCAGGTGGTGCCAATGCTGCATATAAGTGGTACTAAGGGCAAAGGGAGGGCAAGCAGTGGCTTCAGCCACTAGCACATCCTGGCAGAGGATCTTGCATTCATCAGTGCTGTCCATCAGATCAGCGCGCTAATGTAGTGTCCGGCATCAAGACAGAGCAAGCCACGTTCACCTCCAGTTACTGTTTTTTGAGGCAGCAGTCAGATCAGAGCAGAGTGGCAGGCAGATTTTGAAACTGCCATCCAGTTTGGGAGCTAGCCTATTTGTTTAAAACAGATATATAAAAACGGTAATTGGTAGTTCCTTTTGGTGCAGCGTGCGCAAGACAGTTTGAGCCATGTAATGACTCATTTTCCTCATGGCATTCAGGAATGAGAATATTATCTAAACAAAAAAATTTGGAACTGTTGCTGGGGATCAATGAGGATGTGGGAGACTGAGGCTGGGAGTGGTGGAAGTGGGTGTAACGTAGGGCCATCCTATGTGGAAAACAAAATCACAAGTAGCCATGTTTGTTTAGGGCAATTAAAGAGCATACTGCTATGTTTAATGTGCTGTGTTCTGATTGCCAGGAGCTACTTTCAGCTGGGCCATTGTGCTGGGATAAACTGCCTGGCTGATAGTAGCTCTCGACCAATCAGGATCCAGCACTCTTTAAACCCATTTCATAATAAGTAGTAATAGTCAAGTAGAAGAATCTCAAATTGATGCATTTGAAGAATTTTTGTATGTCTGAATTGGAAACACAGGACAGACACAGTGATATTTAATTAGTAGGGATAATGATGATGAGATTAAAACCAGCATAGAGAAGATCGGTGATTATCCTGATACTGAGGTTCATACTGAGGTGCGAACAGGAGCGAAAGACAAATGCCCATATGGAGCTCCGATCTCATACCCTTATAATGTACACTGTCCTTTCTCAGAATCCAATTGTCTACTGTAGTTTCTTTCTAAAAATATCTTTACTTTTACTAATCACTATTTCAATGGGATGAGAATTCCATGGATTTACTACCCTTTGCAAAAAATAACATTTCCTTCTTGTGTTGTTACATTTTTTTACAGCACACTTGGAATGGGTGACCGCTATCCTGTTTGAATTCAAAACCTATTTCATTAGAAATGGGTCTATCAAGATATCCCGCATAAACAGTAATTCACCCCTTAGACATCTCATCTCAAGAGACATGAGATTAAGCACACCTAATCTGTAATGATAGTTTAACTCTCTGACTCCATGCATATGTTTTGTCATTTGGTACATTTTCAGTATGCCTGATATTATCAAACTGAGAGCAATAATTTAAATGTGGACGTACATAAGCTCTATACAAGGGAGCTAGAACCTCCGGATCTGTGGATCTAATGTTTCTGAGTATTGCCCACAAGATTTTATTGGCCTTGCTTATAACTTCATTTACCTGTCTACTGCTATCTAAAGTGTTTGAAACAAGAACCCCCATGTCTTTTTCCAATGTTGATTCAATCAGCTGCTGTTCACGTAAAGATAAGAATGCTTAGTATTGTTGGTACCCAGGTGCATAACTTTGTACTTTTCAAGGTTAAAACGCATCTCCCAAACAGCAGCCCAAAGAGTGATGTGATCATGGTCTGTTTCAGTTCTGTTAATTTCTTCAGCTGAAGTGCCAGTCCCACCTATTTTACTGTCATCAGTGTTCTTTGTCACCTACTGCTCAGGTTGTTTATCAGATCAGCCATAAAGATGTGAAAAACAACTGGGCCAAGCACAGCCCCTGTGGCAGTCTGCTAGACACAGCACCCTCCTTGGAGAAAATGCCATTAACTATCACTCTCTGACTTCCATCATATAACCAACTGGACATCCGCCTAATCAGTCTCAGATCTATTTTGTGCTACTTTCAGCTTCTCAGTTATGGCCCAATTGGGACACAAGCTCAACAGCCTGACGTCAAGAAAAATAATGTTGCATGGGATTTTATTGTCCGGTTGGTGATTTATTTTTTCGTAGAAACAAAAGAGGTTAGTAGCATAGGACCAATCTCTGGTGAAACCATGTTGTTCAGACTCAATATTTCCCAAAGGGAATAACATCTTCTCTTTTATGATACCTTCAAGAATTTTATATCCAGCAGGTGTCGGACTCATGGATCTGTAACTGCCGACATTGTGCCTATCCTCCTTTTAAAAAAAATTGGAACCACATTGGCTGTTCTCTACTCTCTAGGAACATCACAGCTGTTTATGCTGGGATGTAACAGGTGACTTAAAATAAACTTGACCATACTTGCTGTTATCATAGCTGGACCTAGTGCGCAGTCTGATTTAGTATTTTTTATCTTTGTGAAGATTTCCTCCTCTAGGATTTGATTTCCAGAGCTGATATTCATTGGAAAAAATATTGACTTATCTTTCTTTACATAAACTCTGCAAAAATGTGTATTAAAAAGATCAACCATTTTGTCTTCGAGGCATAGGTCAGGAAGCATAGGAAAACCGTCAGCAGTTTCAAAGTTCACAAATGGCATTTTATTTTTCTCAATAACAGCAAAATAAAAATTTTTAATTATTCAGTACTGTATAACTACTTACAAAGGCAGTACAAACAGAGAAAACCAAGTCCTTCATCTGAGGGTTTCTTTTCAGTTCCAAGTTTGTCTCTCAATCTCCTTGTCTCTCTAGCAAAAGCATTGCTGCTCTTTTTATAAGTCTTTGGGAACGTTAAGAAAGCTTGCTTCTCACAGAATGTTCTTATAAGTTTACAGAATTTTCTTGTCAGTTTCAATGCAGGTGCAGCAAAAAGAATATAGTGACCCAGAACTGACCTCTTGTATACAGCTGTGCAAAAGGCTTAAAAACTGCATCTCAGGTTAACCCCTTGAGTTCCAAATAGCTTTGCAATCATTTCAACAGTATAACTATATACAGTTTTAAACAAAGGGATCCCAGTATCAGTGACATTTCCACACAATGATTCACATATATTTTTATACCCGCAGATATGCAAGGGGGAAGAAAAGACAGAACAAGTGAAGGCAGAGACAGCGAGAGGTGGAAACAATCAGAGTGATCAGTTCCTAGGTCTCCCAAGAAAATTTGGTTGTGCAACCAAACAGACAAGAGACAGAAAAGAAGAAGCTAGAACAGATCCTTGCGTCTAACTCTCCCTGCATAACAAATGGGGCAGGGTCTTATTTAACCCTGTCACATATTTCTTCAACCTTATTCATGATGATATTTGCGAAGCAGTGGCCCTGCTTTACACCTGGGATTTTTAAGGGAGTTTCTATTACTAAAAAATGCTTTACTATTTTGCCTAGAAGCATTCCTTGCCTGAGTTTCATATTGATTTTGACTCTTCTAATTTCATGTCTGCACTGTTTTTGTATTTTCTTATATTTTTACCAAAGCAATGGCATTTGCAATGTAATGTGGGCTTTAAATATTTTATGTTTTTTGTTAATGAGTTCAGTTATTTTCTTATTTAGCCACTTTGGCCTAAAAACCTGTTACTGAGACTTAATATGATACTTTCAGTTTTATTCCACAAGGTCTCTGAATCACAATTGTAAAATAGCAAATCACAGTCAATGCTGGACAGAGCTTTGTTTATTTGTACTATGTCAGCATGTTTATATAGGGAAAAAGTGTTTGTGATGATGTTAATGAACCTACGTGGCTTCAAGAAAAGGAGTCATATGGAAAGTGTAGATCGATTTCAACATTCTAATTCATCCATAGATTACAATGGTGATGAGGAGTTGGTACAGCAGGTCTGTGGTTTAGTCCTGTATGAAAGATTCAGAGACATTCCCAGATCATACCTGACAATAGGCACAATGGTGTCTGGTGTACTTACCTGGTCAATAACAACTAAATAAATAAAAAATGAATAACCATACAGTTTCTCAAAGTGATGTACTTGTTTCTTATTCATCCCTAGCTTTGAATATCACCAATGATAACATATGATCAGTCCAACCTCAGAACCAATATTTATTTTCTTAGTTCTATTCCTTCACCACTTGTGATGGCATCAGAGGCCAGCATTTTCATTGGTGGGGGATTTTTTCACACGTAGATATTAAGGACTCAAGTACTGTTGCGTGCTCGATTTGCAGAATGTGCATCTGCAGAGGCAGGGTTGGGTCACATTTGGATATGATAGGTCAAAGACACAATCTTATTAACAAGCATGGTATTCACTGGCACAGAGATCAGAGAGAAAAAAATGCATTGTCTAAGCAGAGCCAAGTTTGGAGGACATTAAGTTGTGCTTAGTACTGAAGCTAAGAAGGTGAATTAAGGACATTAGAGGATGAACATCTCTTAGGCAGGCCGATTTCCAGACTGAGTGAAGGAAGATGTTTAATAGAATGGTTGTCAGCCATTCACACTTCAAGTTCCAGTTCTCCCAGTCAGGCTAAACAGTCCATGATAGTGGGTGCAGTAGGAAAGGAGATGTGTGGTGCTGGTGGCACAGCTGGAGCAAAGCTGAAGGAGAGTATGACTACGCAATGTGTTGTTGAAACTCTCAGCAGGGACCCAAAGTACAGTAAAACAATACTGTATCATGCGGCCTTAATGAACAAATTCTGACCAGAGCTGATAGGGCTGCAGGTGAGGAATTTGGGGTAAAAATATTTAAAATTACCAAAGTTACGAGCCTGTGTTAGTAAAATGTAATGTGGGCTCATAAATTTGTTTTTGCAATATTTTTACACCAAACTTTCAATATAGCCTTGTTATGCCCCTGCCACTGAGGAAGAGCAGAACACATGTTCAACTCCTGCCTGAAAGGTGATTTCATGCAGAGACTGCGAAAATAAGTTTTGGGATGCAAGAACACATTTTGGGCAGGAGTTGAAAAATGACAGCTGTCACATTCATGAGGTGCTGTAAAGAAATGGCTATGTTGAAAATCTGGGGAAAAATATTGAATATTACCAAACTTACAAGCCTGCATTTGCAAAATTCAACATAGCCTCGTAACTTTTTTCTATTTTTACACCAAATTTAGGACATTTTATTTATTTATTTATTAGATCATCAGTTTACAGACCTTTGAGTCAAAGACTTATTTACATAGGCACCTTGTCAAGAGAGCACTAGATCACAGCAAACAAAACAGTACAGTACATAACGCTTAGATTAAAAAAGCAACCAGTGTTACAGGCATTCATTGGTGGTACAAGCTTGGTAATAGGTAGATCACAGTAGTCATAATATAGGTACACGAGTACCATGTCAGGTAGCAACTAAAGATACTAACATACTAATTGCCAGCAGATTAGGCCTTACAGTCTATCGAGTCTGTTCGAACCTCAGATCCCTAGTTGGGTGCCGAGGCCCCCCCCCCTTGTGTTCCAGAAACCCCATCATTCATCCCTACCCCCCTGGGCCAGGCCAGCATCTGATACATCTGCTTTCTGTGTCTGTCCCACCCTCTCTTGAAGTTCTCCACTGTGGATCTTTGAACCAGCTCACCAGGCAGTGCATTCCAAGGGTCCACCACCCTCTCAGTGAAAAATCTCCTCCTCTTCCCCCCTCACCCTTCCAACTTCAAACCATGCCCTCTGGTGATACCTCCCTGCTTTAGTCTAAAGATCCCCTCCATGTTTACCCTATTTATTCCCTTGAGGTACTTGAAGACCTCAATCATGTCCCCCATCTCCTCTCTCCTCCAATGAAAACAGGCAGAGCTCCTCAAGTCTGTCCTCATACGTTAAATCCCTAGTCCCTGATCATCTTAGTTGCCCTCCTCTGTACCCTCTCCAGGAGCTGTATGTCCCTCTTCAAGTGTGGTCTCCAGTACTGTACACAGTACTCAAGGTGTGGTCTAACCAGTCCACTGTACAGCGGCAGAATCACTTCCCTGCTCCTAGAGGTGATCCCCCTTATGATGCATCCCAACATCCTGTTTGCCTTGCTAGCCGCTCTCCTGCACTGCTCAGAGTTATTCATACATGCATCCACCATGACCCCTAGGTCTTTTTCCCCTCTTGAGGTCTCCAGTGCCTCCCCTCCCAGGGTGTACCTGTGTTTAGGGTTTCCCAGCCCAAGATGTAACACCTGGTTGTACTTGGTGATATTGAAATTTAATTTCCATGTGTGTGCCCAGCTTTCCAGGATGTCCAGGTCCCCTTGCAGGGACAACCTCCCCTCTTCCCCCTCAACTACTGCTCCCATCTTGGAGTCATCAGCGAAGAGACTCATTTCACAACCTATACCCTCCCTGATGTCCGATATGTATGCATTAAACAGGATCGGACCCAGGACCGAGCCCTGCGGTACCCCACTACCGACCTCTCTAGGGTTTGAGAGCTCCCCACCGACCATTACTCTCTGGGTGCGTACAGCTAGCTAGTTTTCAATCCATCTGACCATCAAACAGCCTACTCCCAATCCCGTAGTTTCTCCACCAGACCATTGTGGGGGACAGAGTCAAACACCTTGCTGAAGTCCAAGAATAATACATTCACAGGCTTTCCCCTGTCCAGTTCTGATGTTACCCATTCATAGAACTCCACAAGATTGGTTTGACATGATCTACCTGGCACAGACCCATGTTGCTGACTATCTAGACCTCCCGTCTCCTCCAAGTACACCCCCAATCGTTCCTTTAGCATACTCCATTAATTTTCCCACCACCGAGGTCAAACTGATGGGTCTATAGTTACCTGGTACTTCTCTCGACCCCACCTTTATGGATTGGCACCATATGTGCCTCTCGCCAATCCCTAGGTACCCTCCCTGTCTCAAGCGACCTGTTGAAAGCTTGGCAGGGGTGCAGCCTAATGCCCTAGCAATTCCTATACACTTGGATGAATGCCATCCAGCCCCGAGATTATCTTTCTTTAGGGCCTTGAGGGCTAACCACACCTTTTTGGTGGAGATAGCATCATCCGTCCCCTCCACCTTACTGGCCTTTTTATCCTTATCCTGATGTGACACTCCTGGGGTACCTCTCCCTCCCTCTTGCTCCATTTCTGTTGCTCCCCTGATCCCAATCACTACCGCTTCTATCCCCATCGTGCCTTGCTTTGTAGATATCCTGTCCCCCTCCCTAGTGAACACAGAGGCGAAGTACTCATTTAATACCTCTGCCTGGTCCCTCACCTCTTCCACCCACCCTCCTGATCTCAATCTGCCGAGATGGTCCTTAGTTTTTCTTCACTCCCCAATGTACCGGAACCCCTTTTCTCCTCCATGTATCCCCTGTGCCAGACGTTACTCTTTACTGGACTTTGGTCCCCTCACCATCCGGGAGACTTTTCTAGATGCGAGATGGTACATTTCCTTTTCCCTATCCTATAGGCCGCCTTCTTTTCTCTGACCACTACCTGAACCTCACTGGACCACCAGCATGGTTTATGTGACCTTGCTCCCTTACGTTTCACCTTTGCGCAGGTCCTGACTGCCTCATGAAGTCCCCGTTTTATGACCTCCCATCTCTTTTCCACATTTGTCATTGATGTAATCCCCTTCAAATGATCCCCGAGAATATTTCCCATGCCCACAAAGTCTGCCCCCCTGAAGTCCACTGCCAGTGTCCTAGATCTCTCCCCCTCTCCCCCCATGCTTATTTGAAACCAGACAGTATTGTGGTCGCTCCCAGTCAAGGGATCCTCTACAACCAGGTCCCTTACCAGATCCCCATCTGCCAGAACCACGTCCAGGACATGCCCCTCCCTTGTGGGCTCCATCACATGCTGTGTTAAGAACACATGCTGGAAGCCACCCAGCAGCCTCTGCTCCTTGGCCACTTTAGAGGACATGGTTCCCCAGTTTGTACCTGGCATATTAAGGTCCCCTATCAACACCACTCCTTCCCCTTTTGGTCCACACTGGGCAATGATGTTTCCAGCAAACCATCCTCCAGAACATCACCCATTCCAGGGGGCCTATATACTACACCCAGCTTGACTTTACCTCCTGCTGGGGTTCGTAAGGTGACCCATAAGGCCTCCACATTTCCTCTGCCTCTTCTACCCTAGCAATTTCTATGTCATCTCTAATGAACATAGCCACTCCACCCCCTCTGCCCTCCTTTCTATCCTTCCTAAGCATAGTGTACCCCCGCATGTTTAGGTCTCAGTCATGGTTTTTGTTGGCCCACATTTCCGTGACCGCCGCCAAATCCCCCCCTTGAACAGCATGGCCTGGAACTCTGGCAACTTGTTTCCCAAGCTCCTGCCATTTACTAACACCACCCCCCACACCTTCATTCATTCTTTATTTATACAAGGCACCTGTACAAATACATAAAACAATAAATAATTAGAACAACACTAAAACAATCATAAATCATTAAAAGCTTTGCTAAAAAGATATGTTTTCAAAGCTCCCTTAAAGCTTTGGACAGTCGGGCAATTTCGCATCTAACGAGATAGAGAATTCCACAGGGTCGGGGCCGTAAAACTAAACGATCTTGCCCCTGAAGTTTTTAAATGGACCCTAGGAATCTCTAGCAATCCCCCGTCAGTGGATCAGAGAGAGCAGGGGGGACAGTAGGGACAAAGGAGCTCTTTCAGGTAAACAGGTCCCTGATCGTGTAGGGCTTTATAGGTCAGTAAACCGACCTTGAAGGTGATTCGCCAACAAACTGGCAACCAGTGCTGACCTCGGAGCACAGGTGTTATATGACTAGACCTAGAAGATCCAGTCAACAGCCTGGCTGCCGCATTCTGAACTAGCTGCAGATGGCGAAGTTCAACCCCTGATAGCCCGATTATCCCTGATCCCCTTTGTCGAACCCCACCCAGGTTCCTTATACTTCCATCCTCCCTCTGCTCCTCCTGAAACCTTCTCCCCCAGTTTGTTTCCTCCCTCCCGTGGGTTTGAAGGCTACTCCCCTCATCTGGAGGAGAGAGCTTCTGGTCAGCCCCTCCCTTATCCCTCCCCCCTCACAAGTTTAAACCCCACCTTTCTTGAATGTAGTCAGCCACCCCCTGTTTAAGGACTTCCTTCCCTAATGAGGCAAGATGAAGCCTATCCTTGCCACACAGTCCCTTATCCTCCCAAACTCCTTTCCAGTTCCTTAACACCCCCAACCCACTCTCTTCACCCCACTTCCTGAGCCAGTCATTAACCTCTGTGATCTTCATTTTTTTCTCCACTGAGGCCTTTGGTACTGGCAATATCTCCGAAAAGGAAATGTTGCATCCATTATCCCAACAGACTCTGGCAAATTCTTGGAACCTTGCTTGAATTTCCAAAACGCTATTTCCCTCTAGACCATTAGTTCCCAAATGCACCAGGAAATCAGGTTTCAGACCACAATCCCTAACCAGTTCGTACACCATGAACCTTGCTCTGTGCACTGTCAGCCCAGAGATACTCACTACCTTCACCTGGCTATGGTATCCTCCCCCTGTCCCTCCCACTGGATACCCCTAATCATCAAGTCTCCCAATAACAGAACCTTAACACTGCCATCATCCTTATGGATACCTCCACTATGTGCTCTCAACCCCCCAGCCCCCTTTTATTTATGATTTCAATTCCATGGGAGTCTTCCTACCTTATTAGAGACCCCCTTGTCACCCTCCCCTTTCTGCCTCCCTTGTTATTTTGCCCACTTAACTCAGACCCTCCCTGAATAGGTGTCCCCTTTAATCCTCTCTTATCTGAACCATTTATCCTGGCCCTGATTGTTTCCCCTTCCCCCACACCACCATATTTTATTACATTAGTCAGCAGATGTTGCCTGAGACCACAGGGATATACAGCAAAAGTAGACAGGGCAGACCCAGCTTAGGGGTGAGGGTAAGGGGCAGGTGGGGGATTATGAGCAGTTGTAGCAGCAAGTGCTTGTCAGATGGCTTCTGAGGGAGACCTTGAAAGGACCAAGCCTAATGGAGTCAGCTATGGGGGTTGAGAGGGGATTGAACCAGGAGGGAGTCCAATAACAAAAGGATCTCTGGGCCATAGAGGTCCTTACCCTGGGGACAATAAGAGAGGTTTTGACAGTGCTGCGGGTGGAGACTGAGGGGGAGGCATGCTTAATTAGAAGGTACAGATCTGTCTAATGACAGTGCCATTGTTCATGAGGTAGAGTCCCAAAGAAGGCATGTTGAAAATTTTGGACATAAATTTGCAAAAATGCCCAAGTTATGCCACTAAGTTCAAAACACCATTGAAATACATTGAACCTCATACCTATTTCTTTTTTTTATGGTCTGGCTTTGAAGAGTGAAGATGTGTCTGCAGTCCAGAAAGGATTACAGCACTGGACCACCAATAGGTAAGTAAGGGATGGAGGGGCGAGGTGGTGGGTGCTGAGTGGGAGAGTCGGTGGGAGAGTGGTAACGGCGCAAAAGACATCAATGGATGGTTTCTCTTTTTACAGGTTAAAACCAAAAAAAAAAGAACAGAGAAATCGCTATCGCAACACTGGGGAATTGGGCACCCCAATGTCACTGTTATGTTTCTTGGGTTTGTGGGGTGTGGGTGCTGAGAGAGAGGGTCAGATGGGTGATAAAAGGAGGGCACAGAACATGATCACAACACTGGGGGATTGGGCACCCCCAGAGTCATTGTTATGTTTAGTGGGGGGATGCGGAGAAGGAGGGTCCGGTGGGGAATAAAAAAATATATATTAAAAAAAGGGGGCATGGAATATGATCGCAACACTGGGGATTAGGCACCATATCACTGTCATTGTTATGTTTCGGGTGCCAGGGAGGGTTGGGTGGGGATATGCATAATTTTCTATTTTAAAAGAAATCATCAGTCATGGTGAAATACAGCACACTCGTCTATGACCAAGATGGCCACTGCACCACTAGTGGTCACACATGCACAGTAGAGTATAGGTGGCCATCTTGGACCTGGCCCGGAGTAAGCTGTGTTCTGCTGTGACTGCCATTTTTTAATTAGAGATATCCCCACCCAACCCTCCCTCTCAGCACCTATCACTCCTACCCCCCAGAAGCATAACAATGCTACTGAGGGTGCCCAACTCTAATGTAATGATCAGGACTGCCAATTTTTTATCTTGAGGAAAAATAGTGCAGTGCGAGCAGACTGCTCCATGGATGTGGAGGGGACTGTGGTGCAAGTTCAACATGCTGTTTGGTTGCAAAAATGCAAAGAATGCAGAGTCCTTTTCTGAAAGCAAGAGGTCTGCAGGGCTTCACCCACTGCAGCCCTACAAATGGCAAACATGTTGGCACTGGATCTTTAGCCATATTCATTTGTGTACGGGAGGGCTTCCAGCGGATCATACAAGCAGCAGTTCTTAATTAGAAGGTGCTCAGCTGTAATTATTTATCCAAAGTAGCAATAAGGCCTTTACAACACTGTGCACTGCATTAACGAGCTTGTGTACTGCCTGGAATCGATAGTAATTTTCAGATGCAGTCAGCTATCACTTCTTAGATCTGAAATATTTTTTTTCTTTTCTGTTTGCTAATTAGATGATTTTCCACCTGGCAGTACTGGGCTGATGTGTGAAGTTGCATTCTAGAGGCTAAAAAAGTCAATTTTGTTTCTCCCATTTCATCATCAGAAATGTGACCAAAAACACAATGGCAACACAATCCTTGCAGCCTGAGCAGAGACTTTCACAAGTTACCAATCAAAATGCAAGAAGATGTGACATCACTTACAACCAATAAGAGTCAATCCCTGCTGCTTCATGTGAAAGAGAATAATCTGGCAGTGAGAAATGGTTCTCCTTGGTTACCAATGATGTCACAGTCAGTGTGGACTCGATGTTGATGATGTGGTGGGAGGAACAGAACTGATTTTTTAACCTACACACTGAGTGCTGCTCTACACATCACCCCAGTACTGCCATGTGGAAAATAAAGCAAACAGAAAAAAAATTATAAGAAGTGACAGTTGACTACATCTGAAATGTACTATTATTCCAGGCAGTACACTGTCTCTTGAACATCTACAGCTTTGCAATTGGCAGTTGTACCAGCTGTACATCTTCCCATAGACATGTGGACCAGTATAAAGGCAACATATTTCAGGTGCATTATTGATCACTGGGCAACTTTCCCATTTTCCTCTTCTGTCCAGTCACTGTCCTGTTTCAGATGTCCAAAAACCAACACCCGAGACTGAACTTAGGTGCACACCTTAGCTGTACCTTATACACACTTCATAAGTGCCTGGAGGCAGAATGGTCTAGTGGTTACAGCATTGACTTGGAACCAGGAGATTGCAGTTTCAACCATCATTAGAGCAAAATACTTACTGTGTGACCTTGGGCAAACCAGCTGCAGAAATGGGTAGAAGCAGGACCCCACCAGCTGCCATATCCTGGGTAAATAAATTGTAAAATAAAATAAATAATGTGCACCTCAACTGCAGCTTTAAAACATATATGTTTAGAAATTATACTTTCACGGTAGTGCCAGTATAGTTAGGGCTGAGCGACAGGTTATATGTTAAACCCCTAACTTTGCACCTTAATAGCTTTGGCAGTGTTTGACGAAATTAGCTGAAATTCTGCATGCATTGTCTAGTTGGCAAGGTCTAAGTGTGCAGAAAGTTTCATGAGGGCAGCTTATGCAGTTTCTGAGATGGATTTTGGCTTTGCTCTCACCTACAGCCTATACGGAATGGAATTTTTTTCTGAAATTTTCAGGGTAGAAGTGCATTGTGCCAAGGTAGTGTCTTTGGAATGTTTTATGAAAAAATATTAAACAGTTCAATAATTATAAGAATTTAATTTTGTTTTTCTCCTGTTCTGAGCATGCTCAGTAGAGTTTGAGGATAATGTTAGGATACGATACAAACAATTCTGTGTTGCAAGACCGTTTTGGTTTCTTACCACTTGTTTCTCACCACAAAGAAAAATGTTTGTGCTGTGAGAGCTGACATGTAGTTTATCCAATCAAACTAAAAAACATGGAAATACAAAAAAATGGAACAATTTTAAAAAACAAACACATGAACCTAGCTAGATGAGACCAGTTTATGGGTCTCTTCATGAAGAATGCTGCAACAGATTCTATTGGCAATGTGTGGCTAGACATACTTCTCAATTTTTGAAGAACATATCTGTATGAGGCACTGGGTTGGAGCTGCACCTTGTGCTTCAGACAGGAGACTATGAGCTGGGGGGAGGGGTGAGCATTAAAGGTGATAGCCCCAAGGAAGACCCCACCACTGATTTGCTATGATTCTGGAAACCCAAGCCCCAAATGTTTTTTCCCTTTTGCTGCAGGGTGGGGGAGTTAGGGTTGGAAAGGAAGAGCCCAACCCCTTTAAAATACCAAGGGGTCTCTGGAGCAGTGGCAAAGAGCAGCAGCAAATTGTGGTGGACCAGTGGGTGGGAGTCACACTGGAAGTCAACCAGAAACACCTTGGGCCTGGGCTAGTCATTCTTCTCATCTTAGAACTCATTTTGCACTTAATTCACATGGACCTGACAAATGATATTACTAATCACTATGTTGTTCATGTGTATTGATCTTGGGTTTAATAGAACTGACCCTAATTTGTGCTATTATTTCTCTCAGATGCAGGCAGTTTTTTGCCTAATTGTCATGTTTTTAACAAAGGTACTGTATTTTTTTTTTTGGGGGGGATGCTATTTCCCCTTTATTTTTAAATTGTGTTTCTGGTAATAGATTATGGCTATTGTTGAATCTTACTCCTAATCTTTCCCAGCAGATGTCATTTTATTGGCCTACAAAGGGCTTTAAACACCATCTTTTTTCAGCTTTGATTTAGTTTATATTTGTTACATTATTATTCTCAATGGATAGTAAAACCAAACCTCAGCCTTCCCCAGCTAATGGTTTCACTCTTCATGGTAATGTCTGCAGCTACCTCCCCCAAACTGGGTTGCCTGCCTTGGATTGATGTTTGCACCCCCTCCATTTTAGCTGAGTCTGAAACCTGACTTGATCTCACTGATAAATTTGCCTTACCAAATTATGTCATTTTTTTTTTAGCAGACCCCAATAGGTGTGGAGGGGACACGGTCATTTCTGAGCATAATTCATTTACTTGTTCATTACTTTTTGCAGCAACTGTTAATCTCAGAGAAACAGGTTCCTTAGTTGTCTGTTTCTATTCTCCACCACAACTAAAATATCCAGTGTTTTTACACATTCTTAATTTAGTATTTTTTTATTCCTTTTCAAACATAATTTTGCTTGGTGACTTTAATGCCCCCAGGGGCTTATCATGGAGCTTTAATTAAAGCATGCCTTCTTGTCTCTCCTTAGTTACCGACAGTAGCTTATTTCTCAGTCAGCTAGCACTGATTCTGTAAAACGGCCCACCTCTACTCTTACAGAACCCAACTGTACTCATACTCCTAAGAAGAAACTAAGCAAGTGAGGTGAAATTCAGGTTGTGATTGTCTTTATTCCATAACAGTACTGTTCACGGTGAAATCCAGAGTGACAGCTGCAAAACAACACCGCTAGAAACTGTCAATAGTACTTTGCAGAAAAGTGAATATCAGCGCAATTCAAATAGTAACATACATACAGTGATAGCCATCCTAACATCCCTCATACTGCATTACCGCATTTGCTTTAACATCATCATACTGTGCGTAAGAAAGCAGCTGCAGGATTTCTAATTGCCTGTGATAGGAGAGGTAACAAGGTGTGAATACTGTTTTGCAGTACCTTTATGAGTTTTCGGGTAAGAGGGATTTTTAAGATGGTTACCCAGCACTTAGACTGCCAGACTCAGTGGCTACCTGCCACCCAGTGCTTCGTTCCAAAATCATAGCTTTGTTGAGGGTCCTGTATGTTACTTTTTGAACTGCCCTGATATGAACTTTTCTATGAAGCACTATCAAAAATTTAGATTATGTTGCATTGCTGCTGGATTTTACTGTGTAGAGCACTAGTGCGCTGTTCAAATGTATGGCACCCTTGCCCTAGAGCACCGTGGGTGCCGTGGTGCCACAGCACAGTAGGCCACTACAGGAAGTCCCACACAGGTACCCTACCATGCTACATGCGGTGAGTACCAATCATGCTGTGGTGGTCCGTGCGCAAGAGACCCTTGACCCTGTGCCCGACCTTTGCCCCCTAGGCAACAAGTGTCCACATGGGTGCACCCCTATCACACTGTTCGGTGACAGCACGATGGGAAATGGCAGCGCTATACCGTGCAGCATCTGCACGTGGTGGACGTGAGCTAGGGAGCGCCATTTTGAATCCGAGCAGATTCAGAGATGGCACATAGGAGGGCTGAAGTTTGGAGCCAGATTGAACTGGCTAATTTGGTGGCACTAGTGGAGCCCCATGCTGGTGCTCTATTCAGAGATGCACCCCTGAACAGGGCCAGGAGTGCTGTGTGGGAGGAGGTGGCGGTGGCGCTGGAGGAGGCCACAGGGATGGACCGATCAGCGGAGCAGTGTCAACACAGGTATGAGGACCTCCAGTGGAGGGGCCCAGACATGCTTGCCTGCCTGCGGGCACATGCCAGGAGAGGCGCTGTTCCATGGCCAGGTAGGTGCCCCATCCATACACTGGTTGCATCCATATGGGTATCGCAGTGGGCATGTGTCCACCACATGGGGGGTGGGCCATCCAGTGTGGGCAGTGGTGGTGGTGGTGGTGGTGTGGGGGGGGAGAATGGTTGGGCTGTGCAGGATCGCACACACCCTGGGGGTTGAGGGGCCTTTGCTACTGGATTGTACTGATGTTCCTCTCTCCATGTTTGCACCCTAGGCCCTGATGAGCATTGTTGTGCTTGGGAGGACAGACAGAGATGTGAGCTGAGGGAAGGGGAGCTACGTCCTCATGCCAGAGGTCCAATCATGGGTCAGCACCACGACCAGGCCGATGATGGTGAGTGCCTTTCATCCAGGATATTCTGTGCATGCTGTGTGGCAGGGCAGGTGGCAGGGCATGGCCACCATCCATTGACACCACTGCTGTGCATGCCACATGGTACAGTCAGCACTGTCCAGTGGCACTGCATGTCTGGGTGTGCAGCGCTGGTGGTCCATGCGTGCACCGGGTACATGGCTGTGCCACTGCCTTCGCACCTCATAGCCATGTCACTGTACAGCCACGGTGGTGCTGTGTGGGACTTGGGCAGTGGGTGTGTGCAGCAGTCCGCATGGCTGTGTGCACCTGGGTGGACAGGTCATGTGGACACAATCACTGTGGGTGTCGCACACCGTCACAGGGGCGTGTTCCATAGCTGTATGCCATGCACAATGGGTGGGCTGCAGGGGGATGTTCATTCACGCCTATTGACTATGTTCCTTTGTCCTAGGTGGATGGCGGATAATGAGGATAGAGAGGGCAGTGCAGGAGCTGCTGCAGGTGACCCAGGCATCAGTAGAGATACTGCAGCAGGTGGAGCAACACGGCGTCCGCAGGAGGCATAGCAGGAGGCACCACCGGAGCATGAAGCAGGGCTCCTGCTGAAGTGCACGTGCCCCAGGATGAAATCTACCCCCCTGGACCCACCCTCACACCCCTTCTTCCCTCTCCCATATGTTCACTCCTGCCCCATACCCACCCCCACCTGGTTTGTGGCCCTCACCCCATAATGATTGTATATAGTTGTATATAGTTTTGTTTTTCAAATACATTTGTTTTGTTATGCCTACTGTGGTGGTCTCTGATTTGCAGTGGGCTAAAGGTGCTCAGCTGCAGTGGTGTGCATGGCATCAGGGGTGGTGCTATCATGGGCGTGCGTGTCTGCGTCCATAGGGGAGGCGACTTTGGTGTGGGCATAGCACTCAGTCACTGTCTATGGTTTGTGTGTTGTTCCCTGTGCACTGGATGACTGTGTGCAGTGGTACACAGTGCATGTGCTGTGTCCATGGTGCCCCTGTCAGACCATCCATGACCTGTACAGCCAACACCCTTGCATGTCTGTGACCTGCACAGTCTGCTGGCATGTCAGTGGTGGCTGCACATGCTGGAGAGCCACTGTCCACAGCACAATGCCAGATTGCCTCCTGTCACTGGTGTGGTGCACATCTGCCTCAGGTGACACTGTTGCCTCCGCTGTTGTTGTCCCACCTCAATGCTGTCACTTGTGTCTGTTGCAGGGGATGTGCTCCACTGTCTGTCACTTGTGCTCCGGCCGCATGCTGGTGGTGTACAGTGTTGTGGTGCCTACACAGGGTTGCTGGCACACCTGTGCCATGGAGGGGTTCTGGCCATGTGTATACAGCTGCTGTGACCACACGCCGAGGGCTTGGTTGGCCCGCTTCTGTGTCCCTGTGTTGGTGTGCCCTTGGGTATCTGTTTGTGCCACTGTGGGTGTCTGCGCTGGCTGTTGTGGCCAGTGCTGGGACGGGGTGTGTCCTTGGGAGGGTGTGCAGGGTGCTGTACCACTGGTGATGGGGTCCAGGGCATGCCCTGTCACATGTGGGGTACCTTGTGTGCCGACACATGGTCAGTCTCTCAGCTGTACCTCAGGGGACACATGCAGGGTGGCACTGCATATGCAGTTGTTGCATCGCTGTCTGCTGCCACCCACTGCAGGGTGCTCGTGGTGGGGCTGCCTTGCATGGTTCTGTAGTGCACAGGGTTGCATTGTCACAGTGGGGGTGGTGGCATGCATGGGGTGTCCTGCACTGTTGGACGCTACTCCTGGGAAGGGTGTATGGGGATTGTGGTGCAGGGTGTGCTCTGCACTGGTGGGATGGTGTGGCACAGGGTGGCCGGACATCCATGTGTGACATTCACAGCTTGCCAGGGGGTGTGCTGGGGCACCATGCCCCAGCTGTGGGTTTGTTGCTGGTGTCCATGGGCCGGTGGTTCTTCCAGCTCTCCTCTAGTTGTGCAGTGCATGGGGTGTGTGGGGCCATATCTGTTCTCTGTGTGCTCCTCTGCCCATCTCTACCATGGGTAGTGGACCCCTGCATCCTGTCCCTGCGCATCTCTGGTTGTGCTGTTGCACTGCTGCCCTGCTCCACTGAGCATCCCTGGTTGTGCTATTGCACATCTGACCTACACCACTGCACACCCCTGGTTGTGCAATGGTGCAGTTGGCATGATATTCAGTTGTGTGCCGCAGGCACATCTTGACCTGCGCAGTGTTTGAATATCACGCGTGTTGCGCATGGGCGCAGTGGACTTGCACCTGCTCCTGCTATTGTGCTACTTTGTGTTGCAGTTTGAATATCTGGGCCCCTATATATTAAATAGACTCCATAAGAAAGGGGGGTGCCTTTTTTATAAAAAATTCTTTACAATCATTTGATATATCCCATAAAATTAAAGAGATACCATGCAACACTGAAACCATCTGGATTAAATTGGCATTAGATAAAATGCAAACAATAGTTATAGGTGTTTGCTATCGACCCCCTGGATCTCCATCTGATATGCTTAAAGCTATTATGAGTGAAACTGAAGAAGCCTGTATGTTGGGTGAACTAGCAGTATTGGGCAATCTTAATCTTGGAGATATATGCTGGGAGAAGTTATTTGCCATATCAGGTCAAAGTAAAAAATTCTTGAGTCTCTGTCAACAGTGTAATCTAATTCAGAATATTCAGCAGCCTACTCAAGGTGATAATCTCTTGGATATTGTAGTCCATGATGCTAGTTTATCTTTAGAGAACATAGAAGTTACTGCTCCTGTGGGTAATAGCGATCACAATACCATCATATTTGTGTTACAAACCGTGGTACATCACACTATTTCTGAATCAACTGTTTATTTTTATGACAGAGCGGATATTGATTCAATTACATTAGAATTAAATAAATATGATTGGGAGTGTTTCTATGCACGTCCTATTTCAGAATATTGGGATATATTACATCATACATTAATTGATCTGAGAGACCGTTACGTTCCTTATAAAGAAAAATAATTCAGATAATAGGCACTACTCAAAATGGATGAATAAAACAATAAAAAATAGTATTAATGAAAAAAAATAATTCTAAGTTTTAAAAAAAGAACTATAGATAACTGGAATTCATATTTACTTAGTCAAAAAAAATGTAAAAGGGCTATACACAAGGCAAAAATTAAGTGGGAGCATAATCTGGCTATTAATGCTAACAAACACAACAGAAAATATTTTTTCTCATGTGTAAATTCACTTAAAAAAACATCTTGCCATGTTGGTCCGTTACAATATAATAATCAGATAATTAATGACCCATGTGATATGGCAAAAATATTTAGTACAACATTTTGTGAAATATTCCAAACATCTCATGATAAGTCCCCTTTTGTTCCACGTACTGACCAACTTAATACCATCTCGATGGAGAATGTCTTATTTAAATTATCATTACAGAAAGGTAAAACCAGCATTTCCCCTGACTATTTAGCAGGCCATTATTTATACTTATTAAGACTTTCTCTTGGGCTACCATTTTGGCTACTGTTCAATAATTGCATAGCACAGAATTTCATCCCTGACTCATGGAAAACAGCATTTGTTATACCGATTCACAAAAAAGGACCACAAATAATTGGGAAAATTATAGGCCAATTAATTTAACGTCACCACTCTGTAAAATGTTGGAAAGTCTAATAAAAGATATAATGTCTATTAACTTTGATATATCTGATTCATCCCAACATGGATTTAAAAAGGGATTTAAAAAGGGACATAGTTGTTTAACCAACTTGATGTGTTTTTATGAAAATCTTAGTTATTCACTTGATAAGAAGATACCATATGTCATCTTTATTGATTTTAGTAAAGCCTTTGACACTGTGCCACATTTGGGCTTAATTACAAAGCTATATGATCAAAAATTAATGGATTTATTATCAACTGGATTTCTAATTGGTTGTCCAACAGAACTCAACGTGTAATTATAAATGGTCACTTGTCTGATATTGGTGGTGTTACTAGCAGGGTCCCACAGGGTTCTGTGTTGGGACCGTGCCTGTTTCAAATTTTTATAAGTGACTTAACCACAGATTGCATTTCCACTGCAATAAAATATGCAGATGATGCAAAAATAGGTGGACCATGTCTAACTGTGGACTAAATAGACACCATCCAGTCAGATTTGAATAAAATATCTAATTGGGTTGTCAAGTGGATTATGCAATTAAATGGTTATGCATTTGGGTGCTTTAAATCGGCAGGTGACTTATCACCTAGCTGGAAAAAAACTTAGCATTTCAGTAAATGAAAGAGATTTGGGAATAATCATTTCCTCGGATTTTTGTCCAACCACACAGATTAATGAGACTATCTCTAAAGCTATAAAGTCATCTGGTCCATTAGGCGTAATATAAAATCTAAGGACAGGAGAGTTTTAATGCCTCTGTTTCGAGCCTATGTTCGGCCCCATTTAGAATATGCTTCCCAATTATGGAGCCGCTTTAAGAAATCCAACATTAACTTACTTGAAAAGGTCCAGCATAAATACACTAAACATATTAAAGGACTTTATAATGATCCTTATGAATCAAGGCTAATATCTTTGACTTTGATGTCATTAATGGTTCAACGTATGCAGGGTGATCTTCTGTTTATGCAGGATGTTATGCAAGACCCTTTTCTAATTACTGAACTGGGATTTGAGTTCAAACAGAACTCATATAACACAAGAGGCCATTCACTTCAATTGTATGGTAAAACTTTTAATTTAATGACAAGGAAATTTTTCTTCTCCTTATGTGTAATATAACCTTGGAATTCCCCACCTGAGGATGTTGTTATTAGCAGTTCTAAACATATGTTTAAAAATCGTCTGGGTAAGTACATACTATCTGGTGATGTAATTGATTATTATTAGTATCTCAAGAGTATTATGGGCATAAAAGCCCCCTAGCTCTTACAAAACCTTGGTATGAACCTTAGTATGAACCTTCTGGTGTTAAAACATACACTGGAAAGGTTACAATTATCTGGACAACTTTCTGCTAAAGGCTGAGGCAGATGTATCCCCTTGTTTATTGGTGTAATCTCTCTTTTATTTCTAAACCCTTCCCAGCTTCTTGGAAACACTGCTTGGTGGCTCCTATCCTTAAAGGTGGTTGTAGTTTTTAGCTGAAAATGATCATCCCATTTCACATCTCCCTGTTCTCTCCAAACTGCTTAAGAGGCTTGTTCACCATTAGATCATCAATTTTCTGAAAAGTATGATTTGCTTTTTTACTTGCAGTCTGGAATTAGAGCATCTCTCTAGCCAGACTGCTTTGCTGGATGTTTATAATTCTATTACCAGATCATAGGACATTGGCAACTTGGTAGGATATGTTTTTTTATGGACCTCTCATAGATTGTTATTCTAATAGGCAATTACATTCTTTTACACAGACTTGCTCTTTATTGTTTTTCTGATAACTTACTGAATGGGTTGGGGGCACTGTGGAGCAGCAAACACGGTGGACATTTTTGTTTAGAGCTCTGATATGCTTTTACATTAAGACAAAGGAAGATAGTCTTTTTCACAACCGTTGTTTTGGTAAATGAGAGTTGCTGTTTCAGTTTGGAGTCAGGAAAGTCATGGGACTGAAAAAAAAGATCAGAAACAAGCACAACAAGGGCTAGATAGATACCTTTCTCCATTCATTGACTAGCACCAAAAGACTGGGGCCTTCACAGACCAGCGGACCAAGTGCCCCTGACTTCCCAGCCATGCAAATCATGGTTGTGTTACAGAAAATCCAAACAACAGGGGAAGAGATGAGCAAACGTTTAACAGACCTTTAGCCCTAGTGCCTCACTCTTAGCTTTTACTCTTTACTGCACACTATTACATATTATATGCTTCCAGCCTACTCCTTCTCTCCACACACCCCTTATCTCTAGTTGAGCCTGCTGTGTACCTTGGTATAAGAGTGTAAAGCTTCACTACATTATCATTGCACTCCTGCTCCTGTCTTCCGGAGACATAAATCCCAACCCTGGACCTTGTCCTCCAAGCACCTTGGCAACCCCAGCCATTGCTCCAGGAACTTCCCCAGCAAGCCTCACTGTCCTTCCCCGTGGACTAAAAATTCTCCACCTAAATATATACAGCCTTCTCCCTAAAGTCGATCTACTCCAGCCTCTGGTTGCTTCACTTGGTCCTGATATTATCATCCTGTCTGAAACCTAGCTTAACAATAAAATAAGTCATCCTTCTCTCTTGATCCTGGGCTACACTATATCTTGACAAGACCAGTCAGGAAGGGGTGGAGGAATGGCTATCTATGTCTCCTCATCTATCCAATTCACCACCATTCTTTCTGCCTCTGTTCTAAAAGCATATGAGGTGCTTATCTTACAGGTATCCCTCCCTTTCTCCATCCCTATATTTGTGACAGGTGCCTATTGTCACCCAGGCCTCCACTCCTCTGTTGTTACAGACCTCATCAGTTCCATAGTATCTCACACCTCCTCGGGTGAAACTTATATTATGGGTGACTTTGACTTAAACTGGTTATCCCCCACCATGAACAAAGTACAAAATGAAATTGATGCACATAACTTATCCCAGTTCATCCTTGATCCAACTTGGATGAACCATTAAACAGATAATCACTCCTTAATCGACTGGACCTCTCATCTAACACCCACATAGGGTCATTAAATCTGGTGTATTATCAGATGCCCTAAGTGACTACCTCATGACTTTTCTGGTATGTAAAATTCACAGAATCAAGGCCCCTCATAAAACCTAATGACTCGCTCATATAAATCTCTGAACCTCGCTCCTCTCCTCCATGACCTAGCTCATACAAACTGGGCCCCTATAGCCTCAGCAAACTCGATAGACAAAGCCATAGAATATTTTAAAGATAAATTTCTCAACATTTTGAATCAGCATGCTCCACCTTGATGCAACAGAGTCCATGGGAGCCACCTTCCATGGATCTCACCTGAACTTATAGCTTGTCAAAGAGCATGGGACCAAGCTTGGAAGCTACATAAAGCCCCTAAGTTTCCTAAAGACTTTGACACATATCGTTCTCTTCCCAACAAGTGCACAAAAGCCGCAAATTTGGCTAAGGCAGACTACTTTAGCTCAACCTTTCAATCCAACATAAACAATCCCTCTAAATTCTGGAAAGCCATCCACTCACTCTTCTCCCTCCCTTCAACTCCTTCCTCCCCTCTCCTGAATATAAACAACACCCTTATTACTGATCACCCCAGTGTTGCTACTGAATTTAATTCATACTTCACCTCTTGTGCCTCTGTTCTCATATCCTCCTTACTGTCTACTAGGCCAGGTGCCCCCTTCACCTCACCACACACACTGCCCCAGTCTACTTATTTCTCTTTCACTAAAATTGCCCCTTCTGACACCTTGGATGCCTTGCATGCCTTAAATCCATCCAAAGGCAGTTCGCCTGATAGCTTGGACCCCAAGCTGATATATCTCTCAGCTATAGCTATCTCTGACCCACTGTCTGACTTCTTCAGCCTCTCGTTTGAAATGGTAGCCATCCCACCTGTTTGGAAGCATGCCATTGTTCTTCCACTACCTAAGGGTGGTGATCCTTCTTCACCAGGGATCTACCATCCCATATCCCTCCTTCCCACCCTTGCCAAACTGCAAGAACACTTGGTTCTTGCCCAACTCTCTTCTTATCTCTCTAACTCCAATGTTTTCACTCCCTTCCAATCTGGGTTTCAGAAAACCACTCCACTACCTCCCTGATTAGGCTCACAGACTCCATCCTCTCAGGGATGGACAGTGGTCAAATCACATCTGCCATTTTTGTTGATCTAGCCACAGCTTTCGACACGGTTTCCCATACCCTACTACTAAACACCCTTTCCTCAGCAGGTCTGACTGACTCAGCCACTAACTGGTGCAGAGCCTACCTTGTAGGTCGGACCCAGTAAGTCAGAATCACTGACTCCACATCTCCTCCCCTCCATATAAACACTGGAGTCCCTCAAGGGTCCATGTTAGGCCCTATACTTTTCTCCATATTTCTTAATGACCTACCACCTGTCTGTACATCAACCTCAATACATATGTACACAAATGACATGGTCCTATACACCTCCAGACAGTCCCCCACTGATGTTGCAAACAGACTTCAACAGGACTTCAATAATGTTCAGCACTAGTTTTGCTCTCATCAACTTTCTCTAAACACCAAGAAGACAGTCTCCATGACTTTTGTCACAAGGCAGAGACTCTCTAGGCTCCCCTCCCTGCCATCCTTCCATACCCTTGATGGGACAGTCCTTGAGGACACCTCCTCATTCAGATATCTGGGTGTTTGGCTTGACCAACATCTCACCTTCTCTGGTCATGTGGACGCCATCCTGAAAAAGCTGCACCCCAAGCTTGGTGCTCTGTACAGGAACTGGAACTTCATCCCTCTCCCAGCTAGGCACAAACTTGTCCAGAAGATGATGCTTCCTATTTTCAACTACTGCGATGCAGTCTACAGTGCCACTCCCAAGACCTCCTTAGCCAGATTGGATACCCTCTTCAGCTCCTTCTGTCACTTCGCTCTGGACTCTCCTCCTCTCACCCACCACTGTCAACTCTACCACTCCCTGGCATTTTCCTCACTAGAAAATAGATGCCTCCATTATTGTGCTAAAATTGTCTCTAAATTCTGGTTTGGAACACTCCCATTCTATCTCACTTCCTCTCTATCAGTCCTCCCTCCCTCTGCCCACTCACTTAGATCTTACGACTCCCGTTCCTTGGTTGTCCCTCGCCAGTCTACCACTGTAGGCCAGGCTGCTTTCTTGTATCGCTTCCCAAAACTGTGGAATTCACTTCCTCACCAGATTCACCACTCCTCCTCCTCCCCCTCCACTATAACTTCAGCCCTACATAATTTCTTCTCTGTGAATTGTACCGGCAATTAACCTATCTGGTATTTCTGACCTGCTCCCCAACGTCTATCAATATATTAAGTAAATACTCTGAATTACAGCTCCCTTCCAGCCCCACTACTTTCTTTCCCTGCAGTGATCCCTACCTGGTCTTGCCTTCAGGTTATCAATATAACTATGACTTTAGATTCCTATCAATCTACAACTATCAATGTATCTATAACCTTGTTTCCTAGTCATCTGCTCCCCTCCTTGCCTCGCTACTTTTCCACCTCTTCTGTTACTCCCTGCCCACCCCTTCCTTTCAGGCTAAATGGTACCATCATCATGAATTTAAGGTGTTAACCTAATGTTATGCACTTGACCTGTACATTGTGACCTCTGTAAACAATTGTACTCATGCTGCACTTAATATGTTCTTTCTGTTATTTGCTATTCACCACTGCCAATATTGTTGTAATAATGTTTGCTGTTGTATGCATGTATGTATTTCGACTACCCTTTCCCCCAGGATGCACCATGAGATGAGCAACTGGTTGTTCAGTGTGCCTTTCCTAGTCAAAAATGTTTCAATAAATACAGTATAAATAGACATTGAAATCAAACTTACCAATCTTGACACCCAAATCTCAGATGACTCCAAGACTATTGCTGGTTTTAAAGGGGAGAAGGCCCAGCAAAGGGAGATTAATTTCCTGATAGTCAAAGACCTGCAGTTCTTCAGGGCAAAAGTTGAATCCCTGGAAAACATACAAAGACAAGCAAATGTATGAGTGGTCAGTTTTCTACTGTGTCTGGCAAGTAAAACAGAGCTTTTACACAGTGCGGTGCATCTGATTTTCATTGACCTGTGTCTGCTACCAGCTGACTCTGGAGTAAAAGTCCTAAAAGTTTTTGCCATCCCAGTGAGACAACATCTATGTGGTGGAGAGCAACTGAGGCTACTGATGGCCATCCCGACATGATCAAGTGTAGAGGCATGTATCCCATTGCAACCTCCGAGAGCTAAGAGAGATATTGTCTGGGAGAGCAGCAGGATTGCCTTTTCCCCTGACATTTCCTCTCAGATGCAGACTCACAAAAAAAGAACTACAGACAGTGAAGAAAACTCTGCTGGATCAGGAAGTGGAAGCATAGCTTTTGTTCCCTGCTCATCTTCACGTTCATGCTCATAACATGACTCATATTTTTACAGACCCAGAGTCGACTGCAGCCTTTGCAGAGAAAATGATTGCTAAAGACACTGAAGTGATGCCTGATCCTGTAGAGGATACTTGACGGCTGGGTTTCTTCTGGCTTATAATGTTCTTATATCTGTTGAAGTGGGTGTAATGCACCCCCTCCCCCCCACACACACACACACTCTGCTCCTCGGAGCAGCTGGCAGCCACCCTTGCACTGATAGGCTCCTCTCCTTTTTTCTGTGTGTGTTCAAAGGAAGTGGCTCCTCTGGTAGTCCCAGCCCCCGTAAGTTACAAGCTGAGGCCAGTGACTCGTGTTGGACCGGAGGGAGCAGTTGGGTCTTTAAAACCGGGAGCGCAGTTTGGCACCGAATGTCTGGCCTGGTTCTATGAATATTAATGAGTAAGATATTAATATTCATGAGCAGGTCCATTTACAGTAGCTTAGAGAGCTATGAGTTTCGATAGCTGCTGCAAAGAGTTCTCTGTAAATAAATTTTAAATAAAAGCAGCCACTGCAGGGACATTAAAGAGGCCAAGTACATGAAGAGGCTGTGTAAATAAATGAAAATTGTGCTGCTCTGGCTGCTCCAAACAACTGTTAATGTGGGACCCTTATAACAGCCTGTCTGCTGCCTATGGGCACTGTGTTATGGCATCAGTGACAGGTTATAGATTGCATTGATCTATTTAAACAGAGCAGCATTTGCAAGGGCACAAAAGTGGTTTTTGAACTGTGAGGCAAGCAAATAAATAAAGTATTTCAACTGGCTACACCAGTACTTTATTTGTGGGAATGTATTGAGCTGCATTGGGACTGTGTGTTTAAGCAGCAGTGAAGCAGCCAATCAGAAAACCAGGATTTCTGTGCAAGGATTGTTGGGACAGTACAGAGACTCTTAGGACATTGCAAAGCTTGCGGAGAAAATGCAGGGACATAATTCAGGGGCCAAAACAGGGAGCCTATTGAGCGTCAAGAGAGGCTAATGAATATTAATTATTGAGACTGACAAGTGGATTTAGCCAATGGTGTTTGGACACCTAAGTGGATTCAGCCAATCAGGAACCCTAGAAGGACTCCATAAAACCCATGGATTTTCAGGCTGAGTTCAGTTCGCATGACAGCCACTCCACGGGGGGGGGGCTCAGGCCCCCAGCCAAACAAAATGGGCCTAATTAGTTTAGTGAAAGCCCCTCCACAGGGAAGGGGGCTTCTGCCTTTGCCAGAGAGAAAGAGTGGCTGCCAGCAACAAAAGTTGTTAGCCTGGGGGTTGCCAGAAATTGTCCTCCTGTACTAGCAGTGCCTTGTCACATTAGGAAAATGTGGAAAAGAAGCCAGCATCCACCTGCAGCTGTGAGAGAGCTGCAAGAAATGCTTCTGCCTCAGCAGTGAGAGTGCTGAAGAACGCTTTTGACTTCCAGAAAAGGAAAATGTTCTGAGTCTTTCTGAGTAAGTACACATCTACTTATAGTGCACGTTTATTGAGGAATCTGAGTGGGGCAGAGGAGCCCATCCAAGCTAAAGTTGTGACTGTCTGTCTGCACCCTGCATCTAACCAGCACACCAGAAATGGGTGGACTTCTGTTTTCAAGTGACCAAGAAAGGGTCAGGTGATTTTGAATGCTGAATGTGACTGTGATACGTACCTACAGGACTGAAAAGGAGGTTCCCCAACTGCGTAGAGTTTTTCCTGACAGTGCCTGGGAGGCCAGTAAATGTTTAATTGTCCACTTGAGAGCTGCAAATGCCAGCAAAAGCCATGAGGGACTGTGATGCTGTGTTTGAGCCTAAGAGAGGCTAGTGACCAGTTTACCAACCAGTAAAGTGTTCAAACTTGAGAGAAGCTACAGTGAAAGTTTTACTAACAAGTAAAGTCTGCTAAATGGTAGGGAGCCAGGCCTTGAGCTCTGTCTGTGTTTCAAATGTCTCAAGGGTAGAGAGCCAGACTGCAAGCTCAGTCTGGTGTGTCAGTGAGGAGTTATGCCTTAAGCTCCTGCTCTGCTGTAAAGAGAGACAAGATTTTGCCTGAAAGACTGTGTCCTGTGATCTGCCTTGGGAGCCATGGCCTGAGCTCTGGTCGTTGCACTCTGCTGGGCAGAATTTAGGTGCTTGTCCCTAAAATTGCTGGAAGTGCACCTTTGGTTTTAAGACTCTAACCTGCCTAGCAAAAGTTCTATGTCTGCCACAGTGGGCACATGACTAGAGATTGTGACTACTTAAAGAAGCTGCTGAATGTATGACTGCTAAAATGTATAAATGTGCTAAATGCAACAAAATCAGTTCAGACTGGCCTGGAAGACAGCCTGGTAGTGTGCCACCTCCTAAGGCACTACCAAATGTGTTTCACCTGAGGGGTATAGCTAGATGTGGGGGTTAAGATGTGCTAGTCCCGGTCCCAGCTGGTCTTATTCCAGAAGTGTCCACTAAATGTGACTTTGAGCATCAAGAAAGGGGGCAGTTGTTTCAAGTGCTGAGAGAAAGTGTTAAGTCTATTCCCAATTTGTAAGAGCCTTCCCAAGAAGGGGACACCAAAGGTCCTGCCTGGCCTCAGCTAGAAGTTACTTATGCAACTATCTTAATTGCCTTGTATAGCCTGATATTGACTTACCTGTGACTACCAAACTGTGAGTATGCAGGGCCTTCCCCTGCTTAACCTGAATTGACTTGTAAATAGTTTAAAGTTGTTGCCGAGCCAAGTTCAGCATCTAGAGTAAAGCCTTTTCAAATCATCCAGTTTTAAATTCTGTAATCTACAGTCAGGAATGTGTCTCAGAATTACAAGTAAAGTTAATCTGCTTATTTTCTTCAAGGGTCCCATCACAGCTGCATTGTACAACAGGCCTGCACCTTTAAACACTAGTACTGGGTACCCATATGTAAGCATTAAAATTGCAGGGTTTTAATGCATTTTCTGGGAAATGGTACCAGTGTGGGTATGGAGCATGAGTTATCTAAATGTCTAATGCAGCTAGCTAGCTAGATAGCATAACTCTAAATACATCAGAAGGTTAGTGGGTGGTCACTGTGGTTAATGTTTGATTCTAAAATTAAACAGATTATTCTGATTGCAATGTCAGTGATTATCTTGTTACCAATCTAACTACCAATTTAAATCAATTGTAAATAGCTGGACCTCTACCTCCAATTACCCTATCTTAACCCTCACCCCTTGTAAATAAATTCTTGTTACTGTTTTTGCATAACCTTGGTGTGTCAACTTATTATTAGAGAGAGAGCCAATAATTACAAAATGTTTGAAATGTGTGGAATTGTTTATCGGGTCATCTTTAGAGTGGCACTATGGTAAAGTGCGGGGGTACAGCATCCCAGAGCGTTGTACCAGGTTTTATTCTAGCCCATGTTAAAGGTATACTCTGGGTGGAGGCACTGTGCATTTTGTTATCTTGTAAAGAGCCAGTTTTAAAGTAAAGTAAGAACCCTGGCCCCTCAACCTGCATTCTAGGCAGCAGGCAGGGGTAGTGTAGCCCTTCAGATGGATGGTGCCAGGGTTACTGAGTCCTTTTAATTTAGCCATGCTGTGTCCTTGTTTAAAAAGCTATCCTGCAATTCAACTATTTTGACCAACAGTTTAGCTACTGAACAGATAGGTACACTAAAACACTGCTCAGTTTGTGAACTTACTTAATTGGTCTCGTACATCTCATGTATTCCTGCTTGGCATGTATATATGCCATGGATGAGGGGGTCTGGCAACATAACTGAGCCCAGAACTTTGTTATACTGACTGGGCTTTCTTTCTAGGTCATTCAGCCCTCCCACAGGACATTTTAGCTCCTTCAGGAAGCAGGGAAAATTGGCAAATGGACAACTGAGTTGCAGAACAAGTGCGAGTATCACAGATTAAGAGGAAATTTGAGAAAATATTTCTTCACAGCGAGGGTGCTGTATGCATGGGATTGTCTGCCGCAAGAGGTGGTGGGAGCAAGCACAGTGGGGGGACTTTAAACATGCCTGGGATAGGCACAAGGGAACCTTGAGGTGGGAGAGAGTGATGAAAAACCACTGACCAGATGGGGTCAGAGGCCACATACAAGTATAGGGCATACGGGCAGACTGGATGGGCCTAGTGGTCCTTATCTGCTGACAATTCCTGTGGTTCTACAGTCTACAGTTTTACTTTTCTGAACTTTACTCCTGATTTTCTTTCTGTGCACTGGGACTAGAGGACTGATTTCTGTTAATATGTTTAATTTGGTGTTAATATGTTACATATCTTCCTACCAAAAATGGTTTACATTGCCTTTTTTTATTGAAAAAAAAACACTTTTTTTGTTATTTCAATTAGTTTAGAAAAAAAAAGAAATTGCTTATAATTAATTGCATAGCACTGTTGGAAAGATAATTTTGTGCTGAACAACTTTGCTGCTCGTACTTTTTGTGTAGCACTTACAGTTCATGAGGTAGGCATGCTGATTATGGCTTGATTTTGCTTAGAAAGGCCCAGGATGAAGCGATAAAGAGTATACAGGACACAAGTGGCAGAACTCTCAAAGAGCTCCTATGAAGTAAATGAGTTAAATCTTACCTTGCCAATCACATTCAATAGGTATCTTGGGCTGGATTTTTTTCCCTCTTCTCCTCCTCCTGCATCTTCTTCTCCTTTTTGATTTACTCAGTTTGTTTTAGACAAAAGAAGACTAATAGCACATTGTGATTGTCCCCCACAACAAATGTGGGATATTACCCCGATACTCATTTTGGCAAAGCCACAAATCCAGACCTTCTTTAAAACTTTCCAGTGAGGTAGCATCCATTAAGACTCCTTCCTCTTCTCCTTCTTCTCAGGTTTCACTTGGGATTCCTCAAGGATCCATACTTAGGCCTTTATTGTTTTCATTTTTCATAAGTCTCCTACCCTCATGCCAACAAACTTGTTCTATGTGGCTGCGTGATTTGAATACTGTGCTTTTTTTGTTCACAGGTTACCTGATGTCCTGCATCAAAACAACTGTTATACCTGGACAGAGTTATTCATTGGTTTACTGTAAATTGCTTGACTGTAAATATGGAACAGATGAACTGTATGCTGGTTGGTTCATCTCACATTTTAAAGGAAACAACCACTCCTCTGTTTAACACCCTCAATGCTCATCAGTGCTCCAATTAAAACTGTACCTAGAGTAGTTATAAATGACTAGGAGTGTAACAGGTGTACACACCTACAATTTAGAGTAATGCTTGTGCAACTGCTTGTTGGTAGCTGAAGGCGAGTTGTATGATAGGATGCTGACTGTCATTTGTAGTTACTTTGACTATTCACACGTTCTGTCCCCTGAGGGACTACCAACTTGTTGAGGTACTGTAAAACCAAAGGAACCCTTCTGAAAAGGATTTCGCCCCTAGAAGTGCCACGTGGATGTGATTCCTTTAGTTAAAGGTACAATAGGAAAGACCCCAAGGAGAGAAGCGAGATGCTGGAGGAGGACGAGGGGTGGATGGTGGGAGCAAAGAAAAGCTTTTGAATGAGACTGAAGGAAACTGGTTTCTGTAGCCCAGGAAGGGTGTGATGCCTTCACAGCCACCTTGCAATTCATTTAAATACTATGTCATAATAACATCATCATACTATACATCAATCACCCAACAGATCTGTTTTTTCCAAAAGGATCAAATGTTAGTGCAAGTTAACAAAACTGTAATTTGTAAATAAAAAAGTTGAATTGAACAACTAGTTGTTTTCTAGAAACTCATTTCCTAGACAGGTTACGCTTCTAATTACAAGTAAATGTGTGTATAATACTGTTTCTTTATTTAATGCCAGTGATCACCCATCTTTTATTTACAAATTACAGTTTTGTACTTGAAAATCCTGATTAAAAGCTGAATTTTGGAATTTCGCCTGCTCGAGTCTGTTTGTTCAGACTGGGGGGGGGGTGCTTCTGCTTGTGCCTTGATTCCAGCTGGGAGTAACTGCCTCTCTCCAGCCTGTCCTAGCAACCTGCACTAGAGGTATCACTTGAGGCATCAAAACCATGAGTAAACTCTAGGTTTTTGACCCTGCTATTGAGGAGAAAGTCAAGTGTGCCAGGAGCTAGGGAAGAAGTCTTGGGCAGGAACATACCAGTGTGAGAGGCCCAGGCAGAAGACCTGTGGAGGCCAGCTGACCACACATACCAGTGAATTACAAATAGGTGTCCTTTTTGAAATTTGCTTCCTGTCAGTTTAAAACAGTTTCTGTTTGTGTTCAGCAAAAGCTCTTCCTGAAAATTATTTTACTTGAACTCTTTTAAAGTTTGCCATAGAGCTACACCCTACTAGCAGCAACAGTGCCCCAGTGTGGTATGCACTGTAACATAAAAAAAAAGCTCTTATCCATGGCTTTTGGAGGAAATTAAACCAGGTGCACCTGCACTGGGATTTTGAGGATTGCTGGGGGAGGGGGCAGAGCTTGTGGGGCAAAGTGTTGATTGTTTAGTGCCTGCATACAGTAACAGTATTTTGACTGCTTAGAGTAAAGAGTTGCTGTTACCCCATTGCTCCAATTTACCCTTGCTGACCCCTTGTTCTTTCCATACCCTCCCTTTTAAATAAATTGTTTGAATTGCATGATATGGTTTAGGAATAGTCAATGTTTACTGTCTCACTTGTTTTGGGGTCGGGACTGTGTGGGTCGTTCATACACTGCTTCATGGGTTGTGATAGTCTTGAGTTTCAGCATCCAGGTTTCCCATATTGCTACCCCAGGTGGAGGCACTGTGCCATGTTAGGCCAGTGTACCCAGTGTAGCACATCCTCAGGTAACTCAGGTTGGTCCCCCGGGAGGTGTGGAGAGGTGAACCCTGAAGGGCCCCGGACAGTCCTGCTATACTAGTTACCTGGACATGCAGTTACTAATTACAAAGTGTTTAGCTGCTAACTAGTGGATTCACAGCATTCAGCAACCAAGAAGATGTCTGTGCACCCAGGAGGTCACCACAGGCCAAGGAAGTCAAGTAAGTCTTTTTGTTATTTTCATGGGCTCCCTCCCCATGGAATGAGTCAGGAAGTATACCCCTAGGCCAGGGAGGGGGTTACATTTTATGAGCAGGGTGATGGCAGGTAGGCAGATTGTTTGTAAGCAGTATACTGTTGCTGATTGTTTGGCTGAGGAAGGACTGGCGTGCTAGAAACTAGACTGAATGACAAGGTACGGGAAATATGAATATCAAAGCCCATTATCTTGGAAAACACTAAACCATGAGCAGAAATGAAGGAGCAGTAGTGCAACTAGGTCTGCGGGGAAAATGTTGAAACAGATTGACTGAGAAGGCCGGCTGAACATAGAAAGATAGAATCTGATGCAGATAAGGACCACTTGGCCCACCCAGTCTGCCCATTATTTTCCTACCTACATTATTACCACAGACCATAGTGAATCTACAGCTCATTCTCCCTCACCTATTTCCACTATGATTCATTTGTGTCTATCACATGCATTCTTTTATTTTTAAACTTATATTTTATTCATTTTTTAAATGAAAACTTGTGACACAGCACAACACTTCACATATGTACAATTGATCATACACTTCACAAGGCAAGAACATATCACCTTTGTAATCATCAGGATTGCTAAATCTGAAAAACTGATACAACATATGTGGGAATCTCTGTTTTATCTTATACCAGGACTGTTACAACTTATATGATAATCCTCACTATGACATGCTTAAATATCCATGATATATTGTAATTAGATAAATGATTTATATGTGACCACCTATAGTCGATTGTTTATTCTAAAATGAGATGTTCTGTTACGGTGCAATTGTACATTCCTTTACTCAGCCAGCAGAGCCAATTGAAACTAAACTAACAAGAATACTGAAGTTTCATACTGTAAACCTCCCAAGGAGAAATTACATTTTAACTCTGGTACAAGTGAATAGTAGTCCATACAGTGCTGAGTGTATAGCATATTCTATTTATTAGACTACAAGTTCAATTTTCAATTCAATTCAATTCAATTTTATTTATAAAGTGCTTTTCAAATTCAAAGCGCTGTACAGACATTAATCAATAAAATCCAGATCTTTAAAAGCATTTAAAAGTTAACCAAGAACTAACAGGAGTATGCTAATTTGAATAAATATGTTTTTAAGGCAACCTTAAAATTAGCAACGGTTGGGCATTCTCTCAACCAACGAGGTAAAGAATTCCACAGGGTTGGTGCCGAAAAAGCAAATGCACGAGATCCTGATGACTTCAAGCGTACCCTGGGAATCTCCAGCAATCCCTTATTGGCGGAACTCGACCAGCCACTCCTTTGGGCCATACAGTATTTTAACCCCCACCTGCTGGGCTATCCTCTATTGCCATCTGCTCCAAGTAATGGTTTTCACTTACATGGACCAGCATAGTTTGTTCAGAATGGAAGAGGTAGTCCATTATAACTACACAGCGCTATTACGAAAGTTCAGGTAGCTTTTAGAAGGTGCACACAAGCTTGTGCATTAATAAATGTTCAGTTCGTGAAGGGCTGTGAAGAGAAAGTAAAGGCCACTAACATGGCCACCACAAGCCATGCAGTCTGAACTCATAGTGAATCTGTAATCCTGTTAATAGAACTCAGAACTGATTAAAAGTTTACAAGTTTTGAAACATAACCCCAGCCCCTTCTCCATGATAAACAGCCACATACAGGGTAGATCTTATAAAGAGAACAGTTCCAAACATTGATTGACGTTGTTTCCCTGCCTGAGTCTTTTGGAGTCTGAATAAGATAAACCAGGAATCAAAGAACAGTTAAAATGTCACCAGTAAATTACAGCTCAGTTTTCCCCTGCAGAAAGTTCTTCGCCTTCTGCCTCGATCAGTGGAGCCTGGCTGAACTCTTCAGCAATCTTGTTGACTTTTTCTATGCCTCCTTCAGATCATTGAACTGAAAAGTCTGATCCCACTATATTATTCGGAGTCAGGCCAGGACCAGAAGTGAGTGGACTGTCCCTAATCCAGAGAGCTGCTGTCTTAATGGGTCAAATAGCTTTCATTGTGATCTTGTCACAAAGAATCAGTCAGGGAACTTTTTTTGTTTGTTTCTTATTTTTTCTGCCTTCCCTGCCCTTCCGACCAGCCACTCCTTTGGGCCACACAATGTTTTAACCCCTACCTGCCAGGCTATCCTCTATTGCCATCTGCTCCATCCCCACTGGTCCTGTAACCCTGATAGACCCAGTGTAACCCTGCCGGGGAACCCCCTTCCCCAGTGGCATGCAAAGAAGAGGAGATAGTTCTGCTACCTTGACCAGGGAACATAGGGGGCTAGAAGGATCAGAGGGGGCACTGTGAGAGGCTACATGGTGCAGGGGGAACAAGGCTGGCATCATCCTACAGCCGGGTGGGCAATTTCTGCTTTTCTGGACCCTCCCACCTCCTACATTCATAGGGCCACAGCTGTGTCTTGGGGGTGGGGACATTTGTCAATGTGTGGTGGTCCACACTGCCGAGAACCCTTCTGCTAGCCACCTCCAGGAGCTGCTAGTAAAGTGGTCTAGCACAATCCATCCCCCCAGGAGGGAAGGGTCCAGAGGATGCACTTACTCACTGCCTGTCGGTCTCTGCTCCTAACACCTGGGCTCTGGGCATGAACCTGGGTCACCAGCATGCCAGTGTGATGCCCCATTGCTCTGTGCCATGGATCCAGCCCCAGGGAACATATTAATGTCATGTTCATCAATCTGTATAGGAAAATTACAATGGGCTCATTGCAAAATAGAATCTCTGACCACAGGTTCTTAGCCACCATTAAAATTGTGCGGGGTGCATTAGTGAGTTGCTGGGCTGTATGTGCATTCATTCTGTACACTCTTTAATGCCTCTTGGGTTGAATCCTAGGTCATCTGGTAGTGAAGCTTGTAGCCATGCCCTAAAATAGGACACCAATTCCTCCTCTCCACACCTTCTGGAAGGCCTGCTATCTGGATATTCATGACTCAAGTATTGCTCTCTAGGGTTTCAAGCTTACACTGGAGATAGGGAATATGGCATAGGTTAGTGTGTTATATGCTTTTTATCTTCACAAGAGATCTGTGACCTCTTGACCCCTCATCAGTGGCATAGCCACGAGTGAGGGGATCAAGGAGGCACAGACCTTGAGTGAACATTAAAAAGCATATGACAGGCTAATTCATGCCATATCTGCTTTATACAATGAGCACTGGATTCAAAATACCCCACGTCTTTTTTATTATTATTTTACCATTGTGTCTGAAGCGGCGGGTCCGCTGTAGTGAGAGTCGGCATCAGCGTGGTGTCACTGTGACAAACCGGAGTGTGGCCACAGATTTTGACGAACCCGATTCATAAGATAAAACTGTTATCTTATGAATTGGGTCCATCATCAGCTGAGATAGCATTTTTATCTCCAGGGTTGACACAGCACACTCGTTGTATAAGTGAGTATTCTCCATAGTAAGTTTGATGACAGTCACTTTAGGTTCTTTTCAATCTGTAGTTGGCATTGCAGGCTGTGGAGACCACAGCAATCTTTTAGTCTTGTGCTCCCATTCGATTCAGAATGAACTCAGTCTTTGTGCCCATGTCGCATACAGCCTTCAACATGCTCTCCCAAGTTAGTGGATTGTCCCCACAGGGGTTACTGGCACCAGCGCTTCCTGGAGGATGCAAGGCCTGCTGTTGCATCTGCTGTGGTGGTTGTGGTTGTTGCCCTTTCCCTTTTCCTTCAGTCACACCTTGTGGTCTTCCCATGCTTAATTTGAGATAGGTGCATTCCTTATACTAAGCAGAATCTGGTTATATAAAGCAAGTCGGTAAACTCTGCTTTTAAAATCTAATTTTACTGTTTATTTCTGTGTCTCTGTTGGAGCAAAGATGGAATGTGACCAATCTGTAACATGGCTCTCTCATTCTTGATCCCTGACACTGTTTTCACCCCCACCACCTCCACTGGAAGTCCGTTCCAGAAATACACCACTCTTTCTTTAAAGAAGTACTTCCTGTCTCCTGAGTCTACCCCCTCCAGCTTCATACCACATCCCTTGTTCATCAACTCCTTTTTTTACTGAAAAATACTTCACTCCTATACCTTATTTACCCCATGAGGTATTTAAAGGTCTCTAGCATATCTCACCTCCTCTTTTCGAGGGTGAACATATTGAGTTCCTTAAGTCTCTCATATGGTTTTGATGCAGACCCTCCACCATTTTAGTTTTCCTCCTCTAGACTGCCACTTCTCTGTTTGTCCTTCCAAGGTGTTGTCTCCAGACATGGACACAGTACCTAGGTGGGGTCTTACTGGTGATCTATACAGAGGCAACACTACCTCCCTCTTTCTGCTGGTTATACCTCTCCCTATGTACCCCAGCATCTCACTAGCCCTTCCATGTGCCTTGTCGCACTGCCTGGCCACCCTTAGGTCATCTGATATGATTACCCCCAGGTTTCTTTCCTGCTTGGTGATCATCAGTGCCACCCTCCCCCATTTTCTACTCCAGCTCTAGGTTTCTGTGCCCCAAGTGCAATATTTTGCACTTTCTCACATGAAACCCAGCTGCCATACCCTTGACCACTCCTCTAACTTTCCGAGGTCTCTGCTCATCCTTTCTCCGACCAGAGTGTCCAACTTCTTGCAGATTTTGGTGTCATCTGCAAAGAAGCAAACCTTCCCTTCCAGTTCCTGTACAATGTCACTTATAAAGACATTAAAGAGGACTGGTCCCACCTCCCTCAAAGTGAACTTGGTTGACCACCAGCCTCTGTCACCTATCCTCTAACCAATTTCTTATCCCGTTTACCACCTTTGGACATACTCCAAAGCTACCCAACTTGTTTACTAGTCTCCTGTGTGGAAAGGTGTTGAAAGCCTTATTGAAATCTAGGTAGGCTATGTAGACTGCTCCACCCTGATCTAATTCCTTTGTCAACCAGTCAAAGAAATCTATCAGATTTATTTAACATGACATCCCCCTTGTGAACCCATACTACCTCAGGTCTTGTAACCCGCTGGATTCAAGATAGTCTACAATCAGTATCGCATGAGAAAGGCGATCGCTATTGAGTGCTTACCAAAAGGGTGAATCAAAAGCAGTGCCAGCGCTCATGGCGAGTGGATGGGGGGCCCAATGCGGGCATAGCGACATCCTGTCGCTATATATGTCTTGCGCTGGGGGAGCAAGCCACGCCTGCAACGGGAGGAAGGAGAGGAGGGTTTGTGAGGGGTAGAACAATGGTGGGTTGCTAAGCTAGCCATGTGGCATGGCAGGTTCATGGCAGGCTATGGTTAGGAGGGTGCCGGGTTCAGTGCTGGGCACGTTAGGATTTTTTTTTTTACTTTTCACCCCCCCAACATGCACCCCCCTGGAATTAAGAATCTTTAGTAGGGGGTGCACGGGATGCTGCCCCCTGTATAAACAACAAAAATTATGTTCCCACTGCCATTTTGCCATGCACCAGGAGTATACATTAACGAAATGTATTTTCGTCGATGTAGAGTCGCCCTAACGGTGATCGCCTTTCCGCAATCACCATTATCACATAGATCCTCCACAATTCTTTCCATCAACAGTGATTCTATTAACTTCCCCCCACCAATGTCAGGCTGACTGACCTATAATTGCTAGCTTCTTCTCTGCTATCACTTTTGTGAAGTGGGACTACGTCGGCCCTCCTCCAGTCCTCCAGAACCACTACTATTTCTAGTAAGCTGTTAAATACGACTGTCAGAGGTGTAGTCAGGTCCTCCCTGAGCTCCCTCAGTACCCTTGGATGCATCTTGTCTGGCCCCATTGCTTTGTCCACCTTCAGATTAGCATGTCCCTTCAGGACTCTATCCTCTGAAAATGGACTAGTGTCCATCTCCAGCCCTCCAAAGCTGCTGTTACTTTTCTGTGGCCCCCCCTACCCTTCTCCTTCCTCTGTGAACACACTGAACAAAGTCCTTGTTCAGGATGTCTGCCTTTTCCTGGTCCCTATCCTCACAGTCCCTCCCTTCCCTTTTTAACCTTACATTCAATGGCTTAAGCAGCCAGTATAGTGTTATGCTTGTGCAACTGTGTTGTTTGGTTTTGGCCATTTGCACTCTCTCTCCCAGAGGAATTACCATCCTGTAGGGGTACCAAAGTCAAGGAACCCTCAAAGAGGATTCCACCCTAGAGGTGCCATGGGAATCATCCCATGCTAAAGGTTCCTTAGGAAGGATCCCAAGGAGAGAAGTGCAGCTGCTGGAGGAGGAGGGGAAGATGGTGGGGCAAAGTAAATTGCTTTACAATGAGGTTGAGAGGAACTTCTTATATAGCTCATGAAGTGGGAGTGACTGGCTGCTTGTCCATTGAACTCCAGGCTAAGCCTTCCAATTCAATGGCCTATGCAGCCGGTATAGTGTTTAGGGTTGTCAGAACCCTCTGAAGTTCTGGGTTCTAGTTCTAGTCTAGAACTTTTGAAAAAATTCTAGGGTTCTAATCTTTTTTAGAACTTTTTAGAACTCGAACCCTATTGTTTTATTGTGCTGCCAGTAACGAAGATAGTAATAAAATACATGTAAAGGAAAAACTTCAATATAAGGGGGAGAGAAATTATCATGTGTGACATTGATAGGAATACAACTAGGTTTATCTATGGTTTCTTCTGTTTGCTAAAGCCAGCAACTTAATACGTAACAGGCCCACCCACCCACCCATATGTTAAAAGTTTTCCTGCTGCAGCTGCACATAGTTCCTTAGTGAAAGAAAGAGGCACATTAGTCATTTATGTACTCAGCTATATATACTCATCGTCATGAATTATGAGAAAAATAACTGATATTACCTAATTTCAGCTATTTGCTGCTTTCTGTTTTAAATGAGTAAATCAAAAGTTGCTATGTTTAAAAGAAAGCTTTTATAACAAAGTCAAGCCAAGTACTACAGCAGCAGCATGTGGAACTGTTGCAAAACATATTATGTCATAACGTAGTCAGTCAAGACATTTGAATAAAAAATATGCCAGTCATTGTTGCTGGCAAAAATGCATGCAATTTTCTAATAATGTCATACATATACCAACATTTTGTTGGCAAATTGAAGTAATACATACAACTTTCTAAGATGATACATTTTTGCAGCTGATACTTCAATAAAATCTGTATTTCAGTCACATAAATAAAAAAAGTGGTTTCCTCACCACATACTAAGGAACATTTAATGTAGCTGCAGCAGTTGGCATGTGATGTTTAAGGGACAGTGTCTGTCAACCCCATTACGTATCAAATTATCACTACTTGTAAAGCAAAAACACTTTATGATACGTCACATTCTGTGAAAACTGCTGATGCAGATTTTCTTTTATTTCTGATTCCTTTATTCTTTTTTTAAAGGGGACAGGACAATTGTGCTAGGTGGCAGCAGTTTGCAATGTATTTAATAAGAATATAAATTATGTGTACAGTAGGTTCGGTCTGTCATCATTTTTTCCTCACCATCCCCAGCTGATCACGAATCTGTAAATGAAAGAACTAAAACAACACCACCTTTCACCCCATCACCCATTCCACTTTTCTTCCACCACCCTCATCTGTGCAGTAGCACCCATGCCACCCTTACACCCATGTTAAAACCAACCCACAACCCTCACCCATGTACTAGCATCCATTTTTCGTTTATGGCTAACATTTCTGTAATTGAAAAAATAATAAACAGCTACCAATTAGAACTCATTGTTTTGTCCTCTTTAAAATTGAAAAATAGACCGTCTCCTGTCCCAGCCCATACTGATGCACCACAAAGTCACAGAAGGTAAATCCAAAAATATATGTTTGCACTTTAACTGTAAATAATATGATACGGAAAGGACTGACGTGACAGTGTCCCTGTTATGCCAAATTTGGGCCTGTTCCCACTGATGTTAAAATTGCCCTGTATATAAAACTTGTTGACTTTAGTTTAGACCCTAGCTACAAAGCAGTTTGCCATGAAATGGTGAAAGTTTTGGGGGGTATATAGTCCAAGGTAGTAGATCGAGAAAGGAGAGAGACGACAACCAAAGTCATCACAGTCTGTAAAAGTTTCCTTTTTGGTGCAGAGAGACTCTGTCCCACACAATATTTACCAGCCACCACCATCTGAGTTGTCATCACCATCAACATCTACATCAATCTCTTCAGGATCAGTTTGTATACTCTTGTAGGGATGCGAAAATCTTGACTTATTAACTTTAATAAAAGTTAACGTGTGTACATTTTCTGGCAGCAACCTATTTCTGGTGTCTGTCACAATATTGCCAGCTGTACTAAACATGCATTCTGAAGAGATGCTTGTTGCAGGACAACCAAGATATTTACAGGCTTCATCATACAGCTCTGTCCAAATTGACTTTTTTGATCTCCAGTATTGAAAAGGGCATGCATCAATAGGAATAGGCAGTTCTTGCAGGTAACTGTCTACCATGATGGACAGAGACCGCTCAGAAGAGGAATCAACAGAAGCTGGTATGGCAGCAATTTGGGAAAGGTTTTGCCACAAATTTAGCTTGCTACTAAGGGTTGAAGAAGTGGCAGTTGTGGAACAACTACTGTTAATGTTTGGTGACTTTTCCAGTTCTGTATCCCTTTGTGAAGATGAACCTGCATGTTGTGGGGATGACAACCTGAGGGTACTGTGCGTGTCTGTGTTTGACTCCTGTGAGTGCTGCAGCTCATCTAGCAACATACATTTGTACTGCTCTATATCATCTGTTTTTTGGAAGATGTATAGCCTTGAACCTGGGATCTAAGAGAGTTGCAAGGATGTAGTGTTTTGATTTCGTCATTGCAACTAATTTGTCATTGGTTTTGAAGCGCTCGTTCATTCTCTTTAAGAGATTCCCGTGATACAGGCGACATGTTGTCTGCGCTTCAGATCTGTCTTTTTCTATTTCTAGATTTAGAACACTAAGATGATGTGAAATGAGCATTATGAGTGGGATAACCTGACTCACAGATGCACCTTCAGAAGACATGTCCCTTGTAGCTGTCTCAAAAGGAGCTAGGATACAGCACACTGTCTCCATTAATTTCCACTGCAGCACAGACAGCATAATGCCATCTTCAATAATGTAACTGGAGCAGTACTCATGTACAGCTTGCTTTTGCTCAAGAGGTGCTGCAGCATATAAAGCGTTGAGTTCCAAGAGTGGAAACATTTTGAATCAGCTTTTGCTGGGGCAGCTTGTGGTTTTGCAGTTTGGACAATGTCGTTATAGCCTTGGTTGAATGTGAAAAGTGAGTCACAATTTTTTTGCAAACAGCAATCATACCATCCACTTGTGTTTCGTTGCTGAGAAATCCCATGACAATTAAGTGTAAGCAATGTGCAAAGCAAGAAGCATGCAGAAATCCTCCATCCTGTACTGCTTTCAAGATGTTGGCTCCATTGTCACTTACTATGAAGCCACATTTGAGACCGTGAGAATAAACCCATTCGTCAAGGAGGTCATTTAGTTCCTGCAAGATGTTTGCAGCAGTATGACTTTGCCCAAACTTCTTTATATGCAGCAGCGCCATCTTTTAGGGTGTCTTTGTTTTTGAAGAAGCACAAGAAAACGTGACCCAATGAGCGGTAAGGGACATGTAATCTATGTTTTAAGTGCTGGTCCACATATCTGTTGTGATATGACTAACCCCACCCTCCGCAGTTTTAAGTGCAAGCATCACTGTCGCTTTTAAAGCCTGATAAATGTTTGGTATTTCAACATAGGAAAAGTACCTTCGATGAGGAACATTGTAACGAGGCTCTGCTAATGTCATGAGCTCCCCTAAAATCCTCATGATCTACCAAAGAGTATGGGAAAAGGGCTCCGGCTAACAGTTCACCAATTCGGTGATTAAGATGAAGGGTCTTTGGATGATTTCTAGTAAAGGTATTCTTCCTTTCAAATGCCTGAGACAGTGTTAGCTGTTTGCAACATGTCTCTGCTGGTTTATTATACACCCGTGCTTCGATGGGCAGATGGACACAGAGATGGTGGACTAGGACTTATACATTCAGTGCCATCACTGGATGTGCAACTGGTACTAATGGTGCTGGCATTGGTGGTAACAGTGATCCTAGGGCTGGCAGTGGTTCTGCCTGCATCAAGTTCAGACAATTCAGTATCCATTTCAGATTCCTGACCCTTCTCACGTGCGGTCTGGAAGATGGAGGACATGGGTTTTGGATGATCAAGCAAAACCGAATGCTTTTTCAGATGGCGTTTAAGAGCTGTAATGCCAAGGCATGACACAACTTTACCACGGCTTACACTTTGTTTACACAGGAACAAATTGCTCTGCATGGATCAGTTTACTGACAGAGAAATAATTCCACACCTCAGATGTGACAGATTTTGTTCGAGTGCTAGGAAGATAGCTAAAGACTGTTTGTGTCTTTTCACCTGTCCTAACAGAACCTGGGACATGCTCCTTGGTGCTAGAAGAGTGGGCAGAAGACTCTGATGGATTTTCATTGCTGGCCAACACAGAAGTGGTGGATTCAATGGATATGTCCTTTTCATTGCCAACAGTGCTGGATGTATTTGCAAGTGCACTACCTGATTCATTGTCAGCAGACTTGCTCATTTCACTTTGTTGAGGAAGTAATGATTTGTCGCGAGACACAACAGTGTCGGACTGAGACGAAGAGCTACTGTCTGAGTCAGAGAGGGACTCACTGTCACTTGCATTATTGCTGCTAGTCACAGGATCTTAACAGCATGAATGGCATACCTTATGGTGCCTCTCCGTATGACCCCAGCAGCTGTACAGGTTTTCTTAAAAGGTCCCCCTACCACACTTCACTGTTGCTCTTTGCTGTTTGTTGAATTTTTATCACGTGAAACATTTTGGTTATTTCTGCTAGCACCAGGATTACACTACCACCAACACCTGCTCCAACACCAGCACTAGATGCTTCATCTATGTTGGTGTCAGCCATAACAGACAGTAAGTACCAGTACTACTAGTATACTGCGGTGAACACACCCACACCCAAACAATTCCTGTGTAACAAAGCAATGTGATCTGTGATCGCTGGCTACAACTCCAAAATTTTATTTTGGTTGTGTGACATTGTGATACCGTGGACTGAAAGTAATTGAAGAATATGACAGTTTGCAACTAAAGGATCACAGGTTCAAGGCTTACAGAATGATTGGGCTGCTGGGCATAGGCATACACATAGCAATCAAGGAGTGCACAGCAGCAGGGTGATGGGCTGACCACAGGAGATGGAGTCACATACACAACCGAGGGAATGAGAATTATATTTCTACGTTTCTGTCATGTAAGGTTAATGCCACCACACAACTGGCCACTGGGCTTCTCTCTGTAACACACACTGGGTAGGGTACAGTGCAGTCAAGGGGCACACAGCAGCAGGGGGATGGGCTGACCACAGGAGACGGAGTCACACTCACCAACCCAGGAATGAGAATTATATTTCTCATTTCTGTCATGTAAGGTTAATGCCACCACACAACTGGCCACTGGGCTTCTCTCTGTAACACACACTGGGTAGGGTACAGTGCAGTCAAAGGGCACACAGCAGCAGGGTGATGGGCTGACCACAGGAGATGGAGTCACATAACATAACCAACGACTCAGGGAATGAGAATTATATTTCTACGTTTCTGTCATGTAAGGTTAATGCCACCACACAACTAGCCACTGCGCTTCTCTCTGTAACACACACACTGGGTAGGGTACAGTGCAGTCAAGGGGCACACAGCAGCATGGTGATGGGCTGACCACAGGAGACGGAGTCACATACGCAACCCAGGGAATGAGAATTATATTTCTACATTTCTGTCATGTAAGGTTAATGCCACCACACAACTGGCCACTGGGCTTCTCTCTGTAACACACACTGGGTAGGGTACAGTGCAGTCAAGGGGCACACACTGGGCTTCTCTCTGTGGCACACACACTACACTGGGAAGGGTTCAGAATTATTTGCCTTTTGTTGCCCCCCTTGTATGCTTGTTGCTGGCAGCTGCTGAGTGTGCAGTGTACACCACTGACTGAGCAGTGCTGCAGTTTCAAATAATCACATTTCACAAAGGTTCTTCACTTCTTCTTATTTCTTTTTATTCTCTCTCCGAGTCCTCCTGAGTCCTCCTCCAGTCCTGATATTGATTGATCTCGGTCTCGATCCCTCCCTATTCCCCAGTCCCTTCCCAATTCTTGATTAATCCCTCCACCTGTCCTGAACCTCCCCCAGTCCCACTCCCACCCGATTTTGAGCTTTTTTCAGCCTTTCTCTCATTCTCGGTCTCACAGGAAAATGGATGATAGAAGTGGCCAGTATTGGACAAGAGTAGCGGTACGCTAACCACTAACGCTAGTAGTACAGTTTAGCTAGGCTGCTGCTGCCTCCGCTCCAATCCTCAGCAAATGGCGCTCCTCTTCGCGGCACATCTGCCTAAATATCCCACAGATCCCGCGGCTCATGCAGCTTACTCGACCCCCACCTGACCCGTACGTAGGTAAGCGCAAACAGACAACGTCTCGCATCTCGCGGTGATTGAACCCTTTGTGAACCTTTTGTGTTCGAGGTTCTAAGTTAGAACTCGAACACCAGGGTTCAAGGAGGGTTCGAATCTTTGAAGAACTAGTTCTGACAACCCTAATAGTGTTATGCTTGTGCAACTGTGTTAGTTTGGTTTTGGCCATTCACATTCTCTATTCCAGAGAAATTACCACCCTGTAGGGGTACCAAAGGCAAGGAACCCTCAAAGAGGGTTCCACACCTAGAGGTGCCATGGGATGATTCCTGTGGCTAAAGGTACCTTAGGAAGGATCCCCAAAAAGAATGAAGTACGAAGCATATGAGCAAGCTGTAACTGTGACATAGTAGTAGTAGATAAGCATCAGCTAGTTTGATAACATAATGAGATGCTCAGGTTGATAACATGATTAAAGCCAGGTTTGCATGGCATGATTCCGACGGTTTGCATTGAGAATGAGGGGATCCTCTAAGGAGAGAGGGAACGTCAGGGACACCACCCACCTCCATCCAACAGCAGAACCTACCTAAAGAAACTAGGGGATACTACTATGCTAACTAACAGTTATGACCTGAGGCAATGGAGGAGAGAAAAAAACCCTTTGAGGAGGAAATCTCTGGGGATCCAAGGCCTAGGTCACCTTCCATCCAGGCTTGGGATATTTTATTTAATGATGGCTCTGCAGCTGCAATTTTGAAAACCCAATTAAAGGGAGGTGGAAATATTCCAATTTGGAGGCAGGCTCTCACTCAAATCCCTATAGCAGGAATGCCGTGTAAGGTTGCAAGCGTTCCTGCAACACGAATAGACAACCAAGGCAGGAGGAGGAGAGCATTGACTGCTGAGGCACTCACCTGGCCTACTCACCCTAAATTCAAACAAGGAGAGCCAGAGGCAGTCGTAGAGAGAATGTGGTGAAGGTGCCTTGCTAGGAAAACCACTAAAGCCAATGGATAACCATTATAGTGGAACACTAGAGCCAAAGGAAATCAGAGTAACCACCCTTCACAGCTAGCCATAATTTCTACACCAGAAACTGCTGTCGTTTAGCGAACAGCTAAAGCCAGACCCAAAACAAGGACATTCCCAGCTATGGGCCAGGTGAGAAGGACCCCACCCCAAGTCAGACACGCTCAAGATGCAGACTAAATGCAGAGCGAGACCGTCAGCTGAAGGGAACCTGCACCAAAATGCTATGGCTGGCATGCCCCAAAAACTGATAGAGGGCTGAAAAGCTGTTGATCAGCTGAATGAGCACTGGTATGCTGAAACGTAATGAGTGGTGAGTGCTGAGACCTTGCAGGTCGAATGCAGATTGAGTGCAGCAGACATCCCAGAGGCTGAATCTGAGGGGATGCGGTAGGCATGAAGCAACGATTGTGTAAGCAAGAGTGGACCTGCACGTAGGTCGGTAAACAGCAGTAGTGATAGGTGGACCGGCACATAGGTCTGCATAACATAGTAGCAATGAAACAGCACAGTGAATAATGGGGCAAGCCAGACAGGCATCCAAAACCAATAGAGGTGACACATACTCAGAGGATTTGTCATCGGTGGTGACAAGATTTGAAACTAAATAACAGCCTTAGCAGTAGCTTTAGCTGACCTCTGAGTATAACAGGGTGTATTTTTATTTTTTTTATTTATTATTTATTAAATTCTCAGATTACAAATACCTTTGAGCAAAAACTGCTCGTTTACAAAGGTTCCATGTCAAAGGATGAGGGTCAACATACATACAGAGGTAGTAAAAGAATGCACAATAAACAACCAAAACAACTAAAAGAAAAAATAAAGATACTCAGTTATAACATACTTTAAGATAATATTCATATAATGAGCAGCTTGAATAGGCAGCTGGATGCGGTAACTTAAGAGATAGAGGGCATCATAGGCAGTTAGTATTGCAGGCGTGCGACCGGGAGAGGAAGTTGGCAGGCTAATGGGCCACTGTCCGATGATGGTGGAAAATGTCTTGTACCAGTGGAGATGTGAAGCAGGAAAGGAGTCACAAGGAAGGCCCAGTGCCAGAGGGAATGAGACTGGGAAAGGGCGGGCTGTGAGACATGAGTGAGCTGGGAGGTGTTTAGAGAGATCTCTGTTCAGAGAAGCAGTCACATTGAGTGGTAGAGGTGAGGTAAAGTTTTAGATTCCTTTTGAAGGGTCCAAGTGTAGTAGAGGAAAGTGCTTCTTTATTGAGAATTGAACCATTGAGCGGCTCTATAGATAAAGGACCGCTGACCCATGGAGGTACGACATCTGGGAACCTGAAAGGTTAGAGATTGGGCACCACGTGTTTGTTGAGTGCCACTGTAGGTAGTAAGGAGTGAGCTAACACCAGGTGGCATGAGACCAAGGAGAATCTTTTTGGTAAGTTAGCAGGTCTGGTATTGTATTCTGCTGCGTAGGGGTAGCCAGCTGGCCTGTGCATAGAGGTCACAGGTGTGAGTTTGTTGGGCTGCACCCATTAGTAGTCTACAGGTTTTGTTGAGAGCAACTGAGATCCTGCAAAGGGCACTTGTTGAGGCAGAGCCATAGATGGCAAGGCCGTAGTCAATGATAGAGGTGACAGAGCTGTAGATGGCTAGTTTAAGGGCATCCACAGGCATACAGTGCTTGTGTTTGTGTAGTAGTCCAATCCGTGTATTGGCGGTCTTGGCAACAGTGTCAATATGCCCGAGTGTAGGAGAGGGTACTATCCAGGGTAATACCAAGGTACTTGAACTCCTTGACATGTTTGAGTGGGTTCCCAGCGTGGTTCATGATGGTGAAGGACAGAGAGTTGTGCCTGCTCTGTCAGTTACAGAAGGACATGGCTTTAGTCTTGCTGTGATTCAGGACAAGTTTATGAGAATTGAACCAGTCTTCGATGCGCTTGAAGTCGAGCTGCAGCTGGGATTCAAGGACTGTAATGTCATAGTGGCTGGAAAACAGGACTGCATCGTCTGCGTACAGTAATATTTTTTGGTGGCAGGCACTGGGGAGATTGTTGATGAAGAGGGAGAAGAGTAGAGGGCCCAGAATAGACCCTTGGGGGACTCCGGCGCGGACCGGTTTCTCATCCGAAGAGATCCCTGCAATCCTTACATGTTGCATCCAATTATCAAGGTAGCTAGTGAACCATGGAAGGGCATCACTGGAGATCCCAATGGAGGACAGTTTCTTGAGCAGTAGGGAGTAGTTAACTGTGTCGAATGCCTTGGTAAGGTCTATAAATACTGCCCCTCCACAATTCCCTTTGTCAAGTGTGGCATGGATGAAGGTTGTAAATTCCAGTAGTGCAGTGGTGGTGCTGTGCCCTTTTCTGAAGCCATGCTGCTCTGGGCACTGTACATTGTACTTATCCAGGAATTCAACTAGTTGGTCCAACACTATTCGCTCCAGCACTTTGGATAGTGGGGGGGGAGGAGTGAGATAGGTCTGTAATTGGTTTGCAGTGTCCTATCTCCGCTTTTGTGAACCGGTGTGACAGTGGCTTTCTTCCAGAGAGAGGGGAAATGGCCCAATCTAAGCGAGAGAGTAAAGATCTTTGTAAGTGGTTCTAAGATTTCATCGAGGACTTGTGCCAGCAGTTTCAGATCAAGGGAGTCACCACTGTACCCTTGTTTGCCGATGGCCTTTTGAATGTATTTTCTAGCTACTTGTGGTGGAACCTCCTTAAAAAAAACTTTGGGGTTGTACGTTCTAGTTGGGGGGTAACTTGGGAGGAGCTGGAGGGGAGGTCATCGAAAAAAATTTGGTGGAAGAACACTGTCCAGGTTTGTAAATGCATTATTAAAAGTGCTGGTGATGGTACCTATGTTGAGTGTAGGAGTGCCATGAAGGTTGAGCATAGTGGGTGGTGCTTTAGGATCCTTGACTGTGAGTTCTTTCATGTTGTTCCAGAATTTGTTTCCCTGGCCCCAAGAGTTGGTCAGATCCTCTTTGTAATAGCTGCGTTTAGCATTCCATATTTTCCGAGTGCAATCATTTCTGGCTGCTTTGTATAATTGTATGTTTACTTGCGTCGGAGTTGCACGAGCACAATGCCAGAGGTGGTCTCTGTGCTTGAGCAGAGTTAAAAGGTCAGTAGTAACCCAGGGGTTGGTCTGTCCTTTGACCTTCATCTTTTTCACTGGTGCATGGATGTCACAGGCTTCATTGAAATGTTTGATAAATAGGTCCAGAGCTTTGTTGGTGTATGAACATAGAGCATCTGTATTGAGTATACTGAGTTGTAAAGCTGCAATAAACATAAATAAAAGAGACACAATGCTCTGAAAGCAGGTGTAACCAGACAGTACAATGAAGCTGCTGCAATGAGGTAAGTAGAATGAGAAAGTATGGTTGAGCTGCATAGCTAGGTTTAGAGTAAGCCTGAGACAGGTGAAAACAATTGAGTATACAACATGAAGCAGCTATGGTTGAGCTGAAACTCACATATAATGACTGCAGTTGCATTGCAGTAATGTAAGAGTTGTGAGTAACAGAGCAAATAGTAGGAACTCTGGAACAATATGCTAGGAACTTAGAACAAAGCCCCCCCATAAAAAAAAAACAAAGACACACAAACACAGAAAACAAGGATGAAAGTCAGAAGAAGCACACATAGCCAAAGGTAAAATACAAACCAGAAGCAGGAATAAACACAGAAATCAAGCAGACAAGCAGGAGCAGCCAGGTGGGGGGTGGCCCAACCAGCTCAGAGGACAGACCAACAGAACCTTCAGCTGCAAAGAAAAAGTGCTTCACAATGAGGCTGAGAGGAACTGCTTATACAGTATAGCTCAGGAAGTGGGAGTGACTGGCTGCTTGTCCACTGAACTCCAGGCTAAGTCTTTCAAATCCCACCTGAACTTCCTCTTTTCACTTACATACTTCAAAAATGTCTTGACCTTTTTTGTTACTTCCTGGGCTATTCTCTCTTCAGTTTGCACCTTTATACTCCTTAGCACTTTCCCTGCTTCCCTCTGTTTTCCCAAACACACCTCCATATCTTCCTCCCTCTGCATCTCCTTATACTTTCTGAGTTACATGGTTGCAGCTGTTGGCAAAGCCAGGTGGAGAAACTGAATGCAAAGCATGCAGAGGAGCTGCAGTGAAATTGCAAGTATTGGTTATTAACAGCAGGGAAATCAGTGAACAGGCAGCAAGTGTTTGGATATGAAAGCAGGTAAAACAGTCTGTGAAACAGACATAAAAGACTGCAGCATAACAGAGGCAGGACACAGAATTGAGTAGGCACACTGGAAACACTGAGCTGAATGAGGACAAGAGCAGCAGAAGTGCCTGTCCTAAAAGACAGAAAGTAAAACAAATACAGCCAGCGGAGCAAACAATATACTAACCCAGAGCTGCAAAAGACAAAACCCAAACATAAGGCCCAATACAACTGAGACAAAATCGGTAACCAAAGTGGGGGAAGGGAGGGAAGCGGAGCCATTTCCAGTTGCTTCATGATTTGTTGAACTGGTCATGGCTTAAATCTAGAAGGTAGATCATGTGACTCAAAATTTTCAGTAAATCCAGTCATGATTTAACTGCACCATGGGCCCTATGTACGATGCTTACACATTGTGTAGGCATCACTAAGACACAAAGTCATGCAGCAGGTGTCCAGCTGGACCCTGGTGGCATGCTCGAAAGTGGCATGTGCCCTTTACCCACTTGAGCTCCCAGCAGTAGGTAACACTGTGCCCCTGCTCATGGGGGGGAAGGTGACCAGAGAGGGGGTCATACTCCAGGCCATGCACAAAGATACGGAGTAATGATGGAGGGGGCACAGGCTATGTTCACAGGTAAAGTGGGCAAGAAAGGCACACTCACTACCAAGAGATGTACACAAGTAATAGATACTCCACTGCCTTAAATGCAAAAGGTTTTCCTGACACAATGGAAAATGGGTTAAAATCCAGACACCACTGTAAAACCAGCCACAAGGTGCCCTGATGCTTCAGCCAGGTGGGTCTTTGCCAGGGGGCAGCTACCTTGTCTGAGCACAATCCCTAAATACCCTACCTGAAGCAATGAGTGTGTCTCTTTCTTTTCAGTTTGTCGCGTTCTAGGGGTTGCTCTTCCCAAGGCTGCACTGTGGTGAGAGCACGGGCCCTTTCCAGACTGTGTATGTCTACAGGCACCCTCTCATAACCCCTATTTGCCCCCTAAATCTGATGAATGATAGCCCAGTGGGTCAAGCGGCCATCCATGCACTGCATCTCCCAGCCTGTCTGACATGCTGCGAGGGCTGGAGGCCACCGGTCAGTATTTTCCTACAGTACATGGGCCGCTGTCGGTACCATGGTACTCAGGTACACATGATCCCCTATTCCACAGGAGCAGAGGATCCTGTCTGCTGGCAGGCTGTGCATCTCATTGGATGCCCCCCAGTGTCTTCTGCTCCACCTGTGCTCCTACGCACATGTAGAGTGGGGCCATGGACAGGCGGATGGGGATCATGAATGGTACATGGTATGCACCTGTTCGGGGGTGCAGGCCACTGCAGACCAGATATGTGCCTTTAGCACATATCTGGCCTGCAGTCATACAAAGACCCCCATATTTACATCTCAAATTTGTGATTTGGCCATTCAAATTTCCCTTATGGGATGTTCAGAATCATTCCAAAACCTACCAAGAATTTACTCAACTTGTGGTAGCACAGCATTTTCTTTTTTTAACCTTTATGTTTATTGATTTATCATCAAACATACAGTCAGTTACCAACATTTAATATTACACATGTATAATTTCATATACCATGAGGGTGCCACTCCTTGTATTACTCACACTAGTTCTGTTAAATGTTAAAGATACATCATTGAGGAGAAAACAATAATAGTTTAAGTATATTAGCAACTGCTGTAAAAGAAACCCATGAGCAGCATGATGATTTGTACAGGGTAAAGTCACTTTAAGTCCGGATTCCTTCCCCGCTAAGGGGATAAGGAAAGTGCCACCATGCCTCTACCATTAGAGTGCGCACTAAATAGTGCATAGTAACTAATGATTGTCACTTTACAACAAGGTCCAAACCATAACTAAAGCCTATACTGGCGTCTATGATATATTGCATGAAATTTCCTGCTTAACAGACTTTTCAACAGTTAAGGCACCTAAAATAGCTTACAATAAAACAGTAACGTTATTCATTTAACTTCACCCATAGAATATAAAATTATTAAGTCTGCTATAAGGGAGTATGAAAATAGAAGCCTAATTTGCTAGGGACGATCTCTTATAATTGAACATATAACATTTAGTAAGCAATTCCATTTTTGGGCCTTAAGAACTTCCCCTCCCTTCTCTCCCAGTCCTTGTCAAGATGCATTTCAGGGAGAAAATGTATACCAATCTAAATAACCTCAAGGGTTGTCTTCATCTGAAGACTGGTCTTCCTCCATTACTGCCCAAGATCTGGAAACTGCATTTCATTGGCACCATTTCTGAGCCTCTTGTGGATCAGAAAAGATGAAAATTTTACCCTGGTGCACGATGCAGAGGTGAGACGGGAAGACCAGACCGTCTGGGATGACCACCTCACTTAACATCGCCCTCGCTCCATCAAAACATTTCCTTTTCTGCCGCGTTGCATAGGATAGGTCTAGGAACATCCAAATTTGTTGGCTGTTATGCAGTAAGGTTTGCTTCCTTCTGGCAAGAGCTAGTAGCAGATCTCTTGAGCCAATGCCATCCGTAACAAGAACCACGGTTCTTGAAGCTTCAGTATTGTCCTGATGGCCTCTGGGAGTCACCCTGTATGCCTTCTGGAGCTTGTGGATAATCGGGGTAGCTTCTTCCCCCAGTTGTTGTACCATCCATTCCTGGATGAAAAACATAAGGTGGTCACCTTCACAACCCTCTTCTAAGCCCAGCAGTCCGAGATTAGAGGCTCTTGCTTGGTTCTCCAAAGTTTCTAAGCATGAGCGAAGATGATTATTTTCTTTAATGACTGTGGTGATGGCACCTAGGGCTGCATCTGCTTTATTGTTTGATTCAACTGTGGCTGTCTGAATTGTTTCCATACAGGTTTCCACTTGAGCTATTCTGTCTGTAAGGGTGTCAAACTTGTCAGATAGTCCAGACATTGAGGCGATTAGGCAATTAATTTTTACGCCTAATGTTTGCAAGGTTTCTTTCTGAAGTCCCTCCTCAAGTACTGACTCCAGGCCGAGAGCGGCCTTTGTGGCAGAACTACCATAGACTGTTTTACCTTTAGCTCCATCTTCCCCTGTTTTATCTCGTTGTGGATTTCCCATAATGGCAGACTAAAGTTCCACTATTCTTGTTGATCCGTTGAAGTTAGATCTTTCACTGATAAATGCATGGATAAAAGTAATTTTTATGGACCCGATTGCAGAGCTCAATCAAGTTGCGACCATCTTGGTCAGGCTCCACAGCGCCCCCAGCACAGCATTTTCTTACACAGCTGCCACCTCTTGGAATGCCTACTGTACATCCTAGTTTGAGAATCTTGGCTAGGTCAGTGTTATTGCAAGAGTATACAAATAATTGATTTTTTTTTTAAATTACTTTATTGTATGTTTTATTTTTTGTTTTGTTTGTTACATCACCAGACATTTCATTACACAAGACTGTCTCATTGGACTTGTCCTGCATGAAAACTAAATGTGACCACCATCACACAGTATGGTGACCAACCTGCTCTAATGTCCTGAATGTCCCAGGGTACTCCAGCTTCTAGAGGTATTGTCGGCATGCTTACTGGGAGACCCTTGCACTACAACAGTTATGGTCTGTTTAACGTCTTGTAGGGGATTCTGGATGTGGGCATCTGTAAGTGTAGAAAAAAACTCACAAAAACATCTGGACTTCAGGCATTCAATTTTCTTTATTGTGGGCACTTTCTGACAAAGTTCATTGGTACAGAGCACATGTCATGGACCTAAGGGCTCAATTCAGCAAAGCATGTATAGTTCATTACAGCAATTCCCCAAGCCTTTCCTGGGCAATACCTTTCCTTATGTCTATACCCTACAGTCTGTAAGTTCCATTACAGCTGCCCACTGTAACCAGTAATATACCTTCCCCATTCCTAGCAGCTTGTTCTGAGTACCAGAGTCTTGGAATCTCATTGTTCTTTATTCCGTTGCTGGGTAACAACAAGTATGGCTGGCCCAGCCATACTTCCCAGGCAATGCCATGCCCAGGAATGTCCTATTCACATCTATGCTGAAATCTTTTTTTTTTTTTTGCTACATATTTTTCTCATTCCTCTGCGGCTGGGGAGGTGTTACCTATGGTTCCTCCCCAGTCCAGTCTGACCACAGAGCCCCTGCTCTGCCATACCTTGATATGCTGCAGGTGCCCCATAACCTCCCTTCCTGGGATGGCATTCCAGTTAACAGGCTATGGGTATGACTCTCACTTCTGGGGGTTGCCTTTCCCACATCTTTCACAGATATATGTCTCCTACCTTACTTCTGCTGTATACAAATGGCGGTACCTGCTTCATCGTATTCTAGGGTGCTTGATGGTCTGTGCACACAGGTCTCTGGGGTCACCACTCCACCAACATGCCCCTCACAGTTCTTTGGGGAAACCTGCCACAGGCCTGAATGTCATTGGGTGGTGTCCCATGAGGGGGACCACCTCAAGTGGTTCCCAAACCTTCCCGGTGTTCCCCCCTACTTACTGGATATAATTTGGTGATCCTAGATGAAGACAAAATATCCATACCTCTCCTGGACCTCTGCAGGCCTGACAAACTGCACCCACAGCCAGCTCCACCCTCACTCAGTTCAGGCTAGTCTAATGATACAATTTTAATTCCTAAAACTCCTCCCACACAACTGTACTCTGAGACCTGCCACCAGAGTGTCAGTCACAGTCTGAGCACATAAGATGAACAATGTCCTCCCCTACTGGTAGGTGGGGGTTGTTACACAAACATGAAATAATACATCTGTGACCTACACCTCAAGTGAGGTGTAACTAATTAGCATTTTTAGATGCACATCAGCTACACCTAAATTGCACTATAACTGTACTACTGTTAAACCTCATGTGAATTTTTGGATAATGGGTGCAGTAGAGGTGCACACCTCGTGGTGTGCCAAGCACATCTCATTTAAACCTTAGGAGTATGTCAAACACAACTTAGTTGGGTTAGGGATGTCACATGCTCCATCTGCAGCTTAGAAAAAACAGACAGTGAGCAATATCCTTTATTAACTGGAGGCTAAAATCTCAGAGTGGCTGAAACTATTGTCACTGATGGCTGGTTTTATTGTATCTGATGATGGTGCCAAAGTTATCTGTTCACTGAGTAAAGGAAAGCACAGCATTTCCATGTTCCTTATTTTGCACACTGTCTCGGTCTTCATGTGCAGGTTGCCTGTCTGGGAGCACTGAACTGGACTCATTAAGTTGAGATTGTCTTTCTGTCTCCCAGTTTGGGAGCTCGAGTCCCTGTGATCCCTTGGGGAACCCAGTGGAAGGCAAAACATGTCAGATCCTGTAATAGTGAAACACTAGTCCAGGCTCACGAGGTAATGTAGGCTGCAGTGGGTGTTTGTAAAAGCAGCCTGAGAGGGCTAACATCTATGGTCGAGAGATTCTGTGTGCTGTAGTATGAGCCGAAATGAGAATGCCTTTCATTTACCTGCTTTCTGAAGTGAGAATAAATCCTGCACTACTTTGGCCTTAATTTCATAGTTGTAGACCATGGATTTTACTACTTTTACTACTTTTCTGCTAGTGAAGTGTAACCCCCTTGTTATCCGGGGTCACCAGTTAAATGGATTTCACACTGTCTCACTCTGTTCTCGGTCTCAGCTGAGACCGAGGGATGACATCACCATAGAACTATCGCAGCTGCATGAGCCACAATGGAATCTGCAGAAAGGGAGTTGGAATAGAATGTTAGGAGGTTTGAACAGATTCAGTAGGAGTTGGTGTTGGGAGCTTGCTATGGAAGCAGCACAGCAGCTCAGTGTAGGCTCTTGGAGCCTCAGCCCTGACAGAGGGCTACTTTTAGGTAATAAGGGTGTGTGTCTCCACTAAAAGAGAGGCACAGAAGATAATTGAAGTAGTGGAGACCGCTGTTTTCGGGTCTCAGTGCCCCTTCCCTCCAGAGATGGGGGCAGGAAAGGGTTCCCTGCAAATTCCTGTGGCAACCCCCTAGTTCTACTAGTAATAGAGAAACTGCCTATTTGTTACAGAGTTCTTTTGGGGAACAAGAAGACTTGTGAGTCGCCTGTGGGGAACCTGCAACCGGAGGGTGAGTGTCAGATCTTCCTGAAAGGGCCTATGTTTTTCACCCTGGGACTTGTGTGACAATGTGGGGATTGAACTACTAAGACAGTGGGAGGCCTAGAGTAATAGGCATAGCCAAAGAGTAAAAGTAGGTTCAAGTCCAGAGCTTATTGGGATGAAAATGATATGTTGAGGAGATGTGACATATGTCTACCCAGAAATCTACATTTGCAAGTTTTCAGTAAAGGAATTGTTTAGTTTCCAGAGAAATTGCCGGGTATGGGCTGTGGGAGCTGGAGGTGGGAGACCCCCCATCTTTAGTGACCAGGTCCACCTCTACGGATTTGCTCTGTGTATTTCTACTTTGCCTCAGGCACTTGACCAGTGTTGAAGGAAGTACCCAGATGTGGGATTGGAAGGAAATTCCCTCTAAGAGTCGAAGGCTCTAGTGTGGTTTGGGGAGCCACAACAGGATAATTGGTTCATTCCCAAAATGGACTATGGATCAGGTAGCCAGCGGGGGAGCCGGGCCAGTGGGGAAAACCCAAGTAGTGTACAAGTCGGGCTGTGTACCTCAAGCTGCGTGCAAGTCTTGGCTGTGTGCCTGGTGGGTTCAGAGCCTGAGGGCTGGAAAAAGTGATAAAGTGTTCTGTTGTCTCTAATCTGCATTACCAGGAATGTAGCCCTGTGGGGGTCCGTCTATGCTTTGTTTGTTCAGCTTGGATGTGAATAAAAGCCACACTGAAGAATCCCATTCCTGGTTCTGGACATTACAGTTATTGCTTCCTGTGTTCGGATTTACTTGGGTGCCACTGCGCAGAGTAGCCAAAGCTAGGTCCCCTGTTCCGAGTAACCTCATCCTCCCCGAACCCAGCCCCCACCAGGTACTGCTGTCAGCTTCAGCATCATGCCACCTGTCGTTTTTGCTAAAAAGGCAGGTGTGAGGGGTTACAAAAATGGAGGCACCGCTTTGGATTTTATTCTGGGAAGGAAGGTGCTCGGGCAAGGAGTTAGCATTTTGGCTATCTGGCAGTGGGTAGCCCAAAAGCTGAAGCAAGCTAATTAATATGTTGCTGTGTGCTGTGGATCTTATGCAGCTGTTTAAAAATGCCAACTGTTTACCAAGGAGCAGTAAAGCCAAAGAGTGTGCCCTTGTCCTGTATCAATTGTTTACAGTGTTTTTGCCTGCTTTTAAAATGAACTGTGGTAAAGAAAAGTGTGGAAGACTAGGGGTAGCAACAGGAAAATTGTGCCCTGGATGTTGAAAATGCTTTTAAAATGAACTATGGCAAAGAAAAGTGTGGAAGACTTGGGGTAGCAACAGGAAAATTGTGCCCTGGACATTTGAAATGCTTTTAAAATGAACTGTGGTAAAGAAAAGTGTGGAAGACTAGGGGTAGCAACAGAAAAATTGTGCCCTGGACGTTGGAAATGCTTTTTGAGAAAAGAGAGACTTGCAAGTGTAATGGCTATGTTAAATGGCTGAAATGGGCTCCTGCCGTGGAGTCAGTTGGTAAAAAAAAAAAAAGTTGCATTCTGCAGTTTAAATTTGCCTGCTCGACGATCGCCATGAGGAGAAGAGCCCTCGTGAGGAAGACGAGGCTCATTTGCATGGCGTCATGTGATTGGTCAGGCTGCAATCAGTTCCGCCTCTCAGCCAGCTCTACAGTGACTGCCCCAGCATTCGAAAGGGAGTGTGAGTGGAATGCGTGTACTGGCTAGTGGAGGAGTGTCGCGGAGTTTTAAAATTGCTGTAAACTTTGTAAAAATAGACTTTCTAATTTAAAATCGGGCTCAACCCGCTAATCGATTGTCGGAATTGCAAGTGCGGTGGTCGAGAAGACGATCAGTAGGACGGCCCACCCGTTTCTGTTCTGAGGCCTCCAAGAACTGGCTGCAGGCCGTTTTTCCCCATCGCAGCAAACTGCTACTGATAACAGTAAGCAACAACCTAAAAACTGCTCAAACAGTGATTTTCTACCCTATGCCATATAAATGTGTGTGCATCAGTGTAGTCGCTTTGCAAGTAACGACTGTATCAAGTCCTGCCAGCAAGTGCAAGTCTGTTAAGCCATTGACTGTGTGCATAGTAATGAATTCAGCCTCAGTTTAAAGTTTGAAGCCAGAGAGAGACTGTGGGTTGTAGCCAATGTGCAGCACTAGTTATACAGGCAATCCTGTGCTTAAAAACCTGAAGCTGTAAGGGACTGTGAATCAAGTAAATGTTTCCAGCATGTAAAAAGTCCGTGGAAAATCCTGTAAATGTGTTTAAAGCAAGAACAGTGCAAGTCTGTGCAGTTTGAGCAAAAGTTATCAGTAGTTTGTGCAACTCGGGTGCGCAATGGCTTGACCCAATTTCTGAATGTTGATGCACAGGAATGCTGCCGCCGCCATTACAGGGTGGGGTAGTAAAGTAAACACAGCAGCAGAGGGGCCATTTTACAACTAAAGAAGGTGTTCAATAAAGTGGGACTTTCAGTTGCAGTGAACTTTTGTTTGTTTTTCTGCAGTTATGGCCTCAGGACCAGCTCATTACCCGGATCATGCCCGGGTTGCAGTAACAGCAGCAGTGAATAGACTGAGGGATATTGAAAAGTGGTGCTATGGAGGACAGCTGCCTCCTCATGTGGCGATTCCTGGATATCCAGTGCATGTATGTCAAATATGCTTGAGAGCTGAAAGGGACGTCTTCATTATTCCTCACTGTGCTGGATGCCTAGAAAAATATGGCTTGTATAAAGCGCCTCAAATTCGGTTGGCTCCCACATGGACAAAGGTTCAGGAATCTGCAGTTGGCAGCACACAGCACCAGGCGGAGCCTGTGGAGGAAGGCCCCTCGGGGGAGTGTGGCACAAAGCTAGAGGGTGCAGAGTTAGAGACGGAACCAGAAGTTGAAGTTTCGGATGCTGGATCCCAGAAGGAAAGTTCAGATAAAGCATCAATAGACCCCTGGAGGGGGGGCCTAGCCCAAGTCTCTTAGGCGAAGATGAGATGCGGGAGGCCTTTGAGTGGGAGGTGTCGACCTCAGCACCTAGTGATGAGTGGATAGCCTCAGGAGTGAGGACGATTGCTCACTCTGGGGCTCAGATCCTCAGTGAAGAGGAAGAAGAGGGGGAACTTATGTGGCCTTGTGAAAAAGGAACGGGTACACAGCCTCAAGATCTTGCCTCGGAGGAATGCATGGAAGAAAGGGAGTGGTGCCACTGCCCTGGCTTTGCAAGAGGAAGAAGTCAGGGATCCGTTTCTAATTTCTTTAAGGATGCATAGCTGGCAGAACCAGGACTGGCCACCCCCAAGCCAGGCCAGCGGTCTCAGATTGACCAAAGTAAGTAAAGAGGAGAGACTGGTTCGTAGGAAGGCAAATGAGATCTATGGTATGACCTTTCTTACCTTTCCTCGGAAAGTCTGGGAGGAGATTGAGAACAGCAGGAAATCCTGGATCTGGGACGAAGCAATGAAAAGTGTGCATCCTGGAGCCAACAAGCATGTAAAGAACAGACTGTTTCACGAGAAGTATACCCAATGGAAGAGAGGCAGGACACTGTTTATAGACAGAGTGCGAATAGTGGACGGAGAGGGACATGAAATCTCCCACTGTGTGAATTATGTGTGCCCAGACGGGGTAATAATTCAAGCTCCTAACCCCCAGTACTATTGGCCTCATTGTAAGGACCTCCCAGCAAATGTGCCTGTGCCTACTAAATGGAAAGCCGAGCCGTGGTAGTCAATACTGCCACACCAGACTGTGAAGTGCCTTTATTGATCCGCCAATATGGACATCCAGGACTCAGGTGCCCCACATTCATCAGTTCTACAGTGTACTGGCCTTTCCAAATCCATCAACTGGCCCACCAGATGACTTCAGATCCAGAGAGGACACCAGCCCAGCTGTATCCTGAGCCAGCGCCTGGTAATCGGATGACGTCGGACCAGCTGTTTTCTTTTTGTTCCTGTTCTACGGTTCCATCTCCAGAGATGATATCAGCCCAGCAGTTCTCAGATGTGCCCTCCTGTGGTTCCCAGAAGATGTCTTCCCAGCTGTATTGGAAGAAATGCTGCCAGGGAGAATCTTTGTCAGAGGTACAGGTCAGTGCAGAATTTTCCATTCTACAAGGTGCTGGTAAGTCCAAACTTTTCTATCTTTATGACATTGCAGTACACAACCTACACTAGCAGACTCCAAAATGTGTGAACTGTCTGCAAAGACTCTCCCCTTCGGGAGTTTGGCCTGTTAGAACTGTGCTTCACCAGGCTCCGGTCCAGGAGATACTCTTTATTGGACTAGCCTTCTGGCATTGTGGTCACTAGTTGGGACTTTTAGGGCACTCCATCCCCCCAAATGTGTATTGTAAATAATGTCGTTGTTTTCTAATGTAAATACTGTTTTTCTACCTTTTTCTAAAAAAATGTTTTTGGGATTCTCCAGTGTTTTGATGATAGGGGTTTTAGGTAGACTGTGTATGCAGATTAGGAGCATGTCTTGTCTTTCTTTTTCTTGCAGGTGTTCCTGGAGAAGACAGAAGAGAAGACAAGAAGAGGAGGAGGGGCTCATTGGAGTTCCTCATTAGTACTTTAGTGTGTAGTAATTTAAAGTACTGTGGTGTTGTTGTTGCTGTTGCTGTATTCACCCTTTCCTTCCACAGGTGTGGTTGTGGGGGTAGGGAGGAGGCAGTAAAATGATATAACATATGGTATTTTAATGGTGTGTGGATGCAGGTTGGTCAAAGTTGGGGAGGTCCCCGGGTTGTTTTTGTTTTTGGGGTATTAGGTTAAAGGCAGATAGGTTTTCCCTAGAGGGTTAGGGGGGATAGACAGGCTGTGGCCCTGACCTGCAGTAGGGAACGCAGTGCTGATCTATCAGGGCTATGCTCTGGATAGTTCTACCAGAGCCACTAGGTGTCCATAGTAAGTGGATAGTGTAGAGGCTGAAATGTCAGCTAAAGGCCTCTAGGCACTTAGTGTTTCCTGCCTGTGCTTGCACATGGTAGGAGGGGGCCTGCTCACCCCCTCCGTAGGTAGCACATGGGGTGGGATGGCCTAAGGCCGGGTAAACAATGACTGCGGACAGTCATTTTCCTGGTCAAGGGCGAGTGTAACCCCCTTGTTACCTGGGGTTACTAGAATTCCAGTAAGACCTAGTGGTAGGCAGGGAAAGCAGCTTGTGAAACTCCAGTTAAATGGGTTTCACACTGTCTCACTCTGTTCTCAGTCTCAGCTGAGACTGAGGGATGACATCACCATAGAACTATTGCAGCTGCATGAGCCACAATGGAATCTGCAGAAAGGGAGTTGGAGCAGAATGTTGGGAGGTTTGAACAGATTCAGTAGGAGTTGGTGTTGGGAGCTTGCTGTGGAAGCAGCACAGCAGCTCAGTGTAGGCTCTTGGAGCCTCAGCCCTGACAGAGGGCTACTTTTAGGTAATAAGGGTGTGTGTCTCCAGCAAAAGAGAGACATAGAAGATAATTGAAGTGGTGGAGACCGCTGTTTTCGGGTCTCAGTGCCCCTTCCCTCCGGGGATGGGAGCAGGAAAGCGTTCCCTGCAAATTCCTGGGGCAACCCCCTAGTTCTGCTAGTAATGGAGAAGCTGCCTATTTGTTCCAGAGTTCTTTTAGGGAACAAGAAGACTTGTGAGTCGCCTGTGGGGCACCTGCAACCGGAGGGTGAGTGTCAGCTCTTCCTGAAAGGGCCTATGTTTTTCACCCTGGGACTTGTGTGACAATGTGGGGTTTGAACTATTAAGATAGTGGGAGTCCTAGAGTAATAGGCTTAGCCAAAGAGTAAAAGTAGGTTCAAGTCCAGAGCTTATTGGGATGAAAATGATATGTAGAAGAGATGTGACATTCATCTACCCAGGAATCTACATTTGCAAGTTTTCAGTAAAGGAATTGTTTAGTTTCCAGAGAAATGGCAGGGTATGGGCTGTGGGAGCTGGAGGTGGGAGACCCCCAATCTTTAGTGACCAGGTCCACCTCTACGGATTTGCTCTGTGTATTTCTACTTTGCCTCAGGCACTTGGCCAGTGATGAGGGAAGTACCCAGACGTGGGATTGGAAGGAAAATTCCCTCTAGGAGTCGAGAGGCTCTAGTGTAGTTTTGGGAGCCACAACAGGATAATTGGTTCATTCCTAAAATGGACCGCAGATCAAGTGGCCAGCGGGGAAGCCGGGCCAGTGGGGAAAACCCAAGTAGTGTACAAGTCGGGCTGTGTACCTCAAGCTGCATGCAAGTCCTGGCTGTGTGCCTGGTGGATTTAGAGTCTGAGGGCTGGAAATAGTGATAAAGTGTTCTGTTGTCTCTAATCTGCATTACTCGAAATGTAGCCCCGTGGGGGTCCGTCTATGCTTTGTTTGTTCAGCTTGGATGTGAATAAAAGCCACACTGAAGAATCCCATTCCTGGTTCTGGACATTACAGTTGTTGCTTCCTGTGTTCAGATTTACTTGGGTGCCCCTGTGCAGAGTAGCCAAACCTAGGTCCCCTGTGCCGAGTAACCTCATCCTCCCCGAACCCAGTCCCCACCAGGTACTGCTGTCAGCTTCAGCATCATGCCACCTGTCGTTTTTGCTAAAAAGGCAGGGGTGAGGGATTACAGAAGTGTACATTTGAAGCCTGTGTGTTGCAGCCCACACAGTCCAGATTTTTTGAAACTAACGCCTCCCTAATCCAGCTTCCACTAATCAGGACATACCTCGGGAGACCAGGTTGCACTTATAAAATTACTCAAACCCTCCTTAAATTCTCTCATTGCAGGGCTGAATGCTTGGTCATTAAATAGTTCATTATATCATCATTCACCACCCCATCCCACCTGTCTGACCTGCTCTGACTCATATATGATATAAGACTCCCATAATCACATTTTTGATTGTTTAAGATATGTCATTCAAAGGTGAGACTAATGGGATCAGAGTAGGGAGTCTTTCTGATTGGCTTTCTGGGAGGCAGGTGCCAAACCTAATTAAGTCACTAAGATTTAGCATAAACAGCTTCTCTTGCAGGAAGTAAAAAGATTAGCGACACTGAGGTTCCACCAGTGCATCTGTTTTAGGACTGGCGTGAGTTCAGGAAGAAGAGTCAATTGTGTAACCTGTCATTTTTTTTCTACCTTGTAGCAAATATAAGAGTGGTATAGTGTGTGCCAGCCGGGGCGGTGCAGGTGCATTGCAGACATCCTTACAGTAATGAAAGTGAGCAGAAACATTCAGGAATTGTGTCTCTACTTGTTCTACATATGAAATGTGTGTCCCCCCGCCCCATCATGCTACTGTACTTCTGAAACTGATGCTGAAAGTAAAGTCCTTCAAGTTGTAGAAGAATGCCCTTGTCCCCTGTCTGCAGTCAGCAGGCAGGGATTTCCACAGCAGAAGTTTAACTCTTGGATACCCATTCTCAGGCCATCCACTCTCCAAACTGCAGTGTTGGAGGGGGTGCAGAGTCACCAGCAGGTGTGTGGGGCAGGATAGGGCATGTTCCTGCTGAGTCCTAAACCCTTTTCCCTTGATATTAAACACTCCACATCATAAGACGCAGTGCTGGAAATGGGAAAGATTCACTAAGGGAACCCATCACCTTTCATGTATTAAGCATACCTGACAGGGGTCTGGGAATGCATTTCCTCTTTACTGCATATGTTGCATTTTTATACTTTAGTCAGTTTTATGCCTTAAAGGGGCTGCATTTTACACAAGAGCAATCTTTCCCCATTTTGCTCCTGGAACTGAGTCAGAATTTTAATCTCACTCTTGGGATTTCCCCCAGGTCCCCCAATCTCCATCACTGATGAGGTCACCCATGCAACACCAAACCTTTGGACAGGGATGAATCAGACACAACCACTCATTGGAGGCAGTGTGGTCTAGTGGTTAGAGCACAGGCTTGGAAATTGGGAGAGTGCAGGTTCAAGCCCCACCAGAGCCAAATACTCACTGTGTGACTTTGAAAACCTCACTTAACCTCCTAGTGTTCCTACCCACCAAGTTGTTAAAATGGGTAAAAAGCAGGACCTTCCTGGAAAAGAGATGTTACATTTCAGTTATATCATCCTAAATTACAAATAAATTGTAACAATAAATAAAAGACATCAAAGCCACTCCACTTTACCCCAGCACAGGGGCTTGTGTAACAGGACAGCAACCAACCCCATCCCCCAGATTCTGCTGACTATGCAGGTTGCGCTAAATGCCCAAGACTCATTCGGTCTGTAGCATCGAAGCCAAGTTTGGGTTGTGAATTCAAAGTCCCTCACATGGTAGATCAGCATGCTACTACCAGTGCCACCAGGCAGAGCTGTAGAGCTATTTTTTTGAATCTCCAACTAAATAAATACTAAAGAATAACTGTAATTATTCAGTGTATTGTGCTGTAGATCTGTGTTTATACACGTTATAATGTACAAACTTGTACCTCCCCAAGCGTAACCAGAATCCTGCTGATATTGGAAATAATTTGAATCAGACCCTGACTCAATTGTATATCTATTTATCTATCTACCCACCTATCTATCTAGCCAGCCAGCCATCTATCTGTCTATCTGTCTCTCTATCTATCTATCTATCTATCTATCTATCTATCTATCTATCTGCTAGCTTTTGGCAGAGAGCAATTTTGCTACCAGAGCAAGGAGGCAGCCGACTAAGGAGCTAGAACTTTACTGCTAGAACACTTCTGGAGCTTAACATGTATAACCTCAAGGAAAGGAGGGAGAGGGGGAACATGATAGAAACTTTCAAGTACCTCAAGGGAAGCCACAAAGTCCAAGAGGGTAGCATCTTTCAAAAAAAGAGGTGTGCAAGAACAAGGGGGCACAATTTGAAGATGAGGGGGCGGCTCAGAGGTAATTTAAGGAAGTATTTTTTCACAGAAAGGGTTGTGGATGCATGGAACGGCCTTCCGGAGGAGGTTGTGGAGTCAAAAACAGTGGTGGAATTCAAGCATGCATGGGACAGTCATAAGGCAATTCTAGGGGGTGGGGGTAGGAAGAAGTAGGCTGCTGGTTAACTAGGATCTGCAGCTTATCCATTAGGTAGGGAAATGGGCAGACTGAGTGGGCCAAGCGGTCCTTATCTGCTGTCAAATTCTATGTTTCTATGACTCAGCAAGAGAGTCAGAGCCTGTTGGGATTAAGCAAACCAATACCTAATTAAAAGTGTAGGGTCTCAATTAGGGTAAAAAAAAAAGAGTTAATGTGCTTCTCTGAGTTGGGGGAAGGGAACTGTTTTACCTAGGCAGTTTGCTAAGTCAGGATGAGAGCTGTTGATTGGGAGTGTGGCTTAGGCAGAAGAAAAACAGGTGTATCCAGTTAGACTTCCCTGTTGCTAGCTTTTGGCAGAAAGCAATCTTGCTACCAGAGCATCGGTATTGCCCTCCTACCCTCCCATAAGCCAATTCCACTTTTGTAGGCACTGGATTTGACTGACAACAGGAACTTCCTTTCTAGGAGCAGGAAGGGAAAGATCACTGAGACATATAAGATTCACCATCCATGAAGGAAAGGAGTAGCTCTCCTTCCCTTCCCCCCCAGCTGCTGGAGTTCTGGCTCTGAGCAAGGAAGAAGGAGACCACAGAGGAATGCAGGAAGTTCCTGTCCCAGAACAGGATGGGCGGGAGCTGTAAGGGCACAAAGGCAGTAGGAATGTAGAGAGAAAAACCAAAAATAAATAAATACATAGAGGGAGGAGAGAGTAAGCATACAAAGCAACAGGAGAGGGGCCACAAATAAGACATGATGGGAGTGATGCAGTGCAGTGGCTGTGGAGTGGCAGTTTTCCAGGAGACATTCTTGGTGCTGTTCCATTGGCAGTTACCTCTCTAGGCTGAGGGAGGAGGTTGTTCATCTCCATGCCAAGTTGGCCAGGATTAGGAGGACTTTGCCCTTCTTCCAGTGACCATGAGTCCACTCCCAGTGCCTCAAAGATTGCCTGAGTGGAGGAGTGGTTGGATTACGGTGGGCTCGGGAAGGGTGAGTGTGGTGGGACAGAGGTACATCCCTCCTATGGTTAAACTCCACAACTCCTGTGCTGCACTGGCAGGGTGGGACTGTCCCAAGGAGGCACCTGCAGTGGAGACCAAGGAGGATGTGGGTGTCCTCCATGAAGGAGACCCCAGGGAGGAGGCAGAAGACCCCAGAGGAGGAGGAAGCAACTCCTTGTGGGGGATTCTATTGTTAGCGGGGTAGACTTGGGGGTGGATGGAGTGAGAAAGATGGAGGTTAAGTGTCTACCTGGTGCCACAGCTTGGAGGGATGGAAGTGCATCCAGAGGATCACTGGGGCAACAGGACGGGAGGGACAGCTAGACATCCTTATCCACCTGAGGACAAATAATCTGACTAGTGATGAGGTTAGAGCAGTGCAGGAGGACTTCAGGAGCTGGGGAGGGGTCTTAGACAAGTGGCATGCTTTGTAACCTTTTCAGTGGTGCTACCAGTCAATGACAAGGGGGAAGGCAGGACACTCCGCACCACGAGAGTCAATGTATGGTTAAAGGACTGGTGCAGAGCAGAGGACTTTGGCTTCATTGAGGACCTGGAGGAATACAGTCCTATACAAGTGGGATGGACTGCATCTGTCCAGGGGGATCCAATATCCTTAGTTATAGGTTTAAATGCTTCATTGGCAAGCATTTAAACTAGCCAAGGGGGGAGGCAATAGTAGGCAGGAAGAAGCTAATAGCCCCCCCAACAGGATGAAGCAGTCAGTAGGGAGGACATAGGGCTGGGACATTGACACTAAAACCTAAAACCAAGATAGGTAGAATGGCAGAGATAAGGAAGAATGGGAGTAGAAACAGGACAGGAAGGAAGGGAAGACATGGGGATAGGAGGGGAGCTACTAGAAGGGCATGTTGCAAAACTTAGAAGGCCATGTGCATGAATGCCTGCAGCCTGGGAAATAAAATCCCAGACCTAGTGGTCTTGATGGCAGAGGCAGATATTGCCTCTGTTACTGAGACATGGTACACGGGGAACCATGAATGGGATATACTAGCCATACTAGGCTACATTCCGTTTATAAAATGCAGGGTGGGAAAAAAGGGTGGCTATTTATGTCAGGGAGGGAATTAAAGCAACTGAAGTACAGGGAATGCAGGAGGGAGGGAAAGCAATGTGGATCACCCTGGAGAGAGGAATTGGCACTGCCATTCACACAAGCATGATCTACAGACCTCCAGCACAAGGGGAGGAGATGGATGGGGTACTAGTGGAAGCCATTCACAAAATGACAGCCAAAGGTGAAGTGCTGCTGGTGGGAGAATTCAATTTGCCTGATGTGGACAGGGCTGTGCCAACAACTGTAAGGGCCCCCCTGCAAAATATTTTGTGGGGCCCACCTTTCCATCAATAAATGTAAAAGAGCCATTAGCACATATGACATTTTTATAGCATAAGTTTTTTTGTATCAGTTCTGCTGAGCATATATAGTTTGCCCATGCTGTCCCCTGGCCCCCTTACTGGCACCATGATCAAGAAACTGAGCAATGTAATTTGTTCCTGTTCCTCTTGGGGACACCAGCACCAAGATTAGATGTTTTGAGTAATGGACTCTATCGCTTCTTTGTTCTGTGACCCCCCCAACCAAGTGAAACTGGAGCTGGAATGTTCTGGCACCACTGCCAACAGATCCAATTTCAAATGGATAAGCAATTTCCAAACAGAAACTTGCAAGTGTGCCTGTGAGAAATGGTTTTCTTAATGCTGACCTTTGAGGAGTGGGCTCCCTATCAGTGTGGGCCCTACTGCAACTGCAGCTCTTGCACCACCCTGGTCATAGCCCTGAATTGGAGCACCCAGACTGTAGCCACAGCCAAGAACAGAGGCATCCTGAATGCCCTGCAGGGGGTGTGCCTCAAGCAGCTTGTGGAGGAGCCCACCAGAGAAGGAGCAATATTGGACCTGGTACTCACCACTGGGTACAGATAGTCATGATGTAATGGTGGGTAGCCACCTGGGGTCCAGTGATCATCGCACGGTGTGGTTCAATGTGAGAACAGTGGAGAAGTCAAACCACACAAAAGCAAGGATCCTGGATTTCAGACAGGATGACTTTGCAAAAATAGGAAAGTGTCTCAAGGAAGCCCTGGCAGGGAAAGAAGAAGGTGGGAATGTAGAGAAGCAATGGGCTAACCTTAAGGAAGCCATAGCAGAGGCAACAAGTCTTTGTGTTAGGCAAGTAAGCAAAATAAAGAGAAATAAATCACAATATGGTTCTCAAAGGATGTGGTCAGGAAGGTAAGAGAGAGAAAAGGTTACCTTTCAGGGGCTACAAGGAAACACAGAGGGGAGAAGACAGGGAACTGTATCTGGAAAAGCAGAGGGAGGCGGGGAAAGCAATCAGGAGCGCAAAGGCACAAACTGAGGTTCAATGTGCTTACACAACATGATATGATGGATGCTTGTGTGACTTAGATACATAGAAGCTGTTCACCTCTCTATCCATGGGATATACCACCCTACAGGGGTATGATGGTGAGCAACCCTAGAGGAGGGTTCCATCCATATAGGTGCCATGGGAATGATTCCCTTGGCTAAAGGTAGGTTAGGAAGAAGCCAATGGAAAAGAGAGACATGCCACCGGGAGGGGGGGAGGATGGTGAGGCAACAAAGAAATGAATCCTGGAAAAGTTCAGAAGGAGTGGCCTTTTAAGGCCTGATGGGGGAGTGATGTTGTTGCGCTGCCCATTGAACCACAGGCATAGTGTTCCCCTTCAATGTGCTTACGCAACTTGATATGATGTATGCTTGTCTGACTTAGAGACATTGTGGCTGTTCGCCTCTCTATCCGTGGGATATACCACCCTACAGGGGTACGACAGCGAGGAACCCTGGAGGAGGGTTCCACCCCATAGGTGCCATGGGAATGATTCCCCTTGCTAAAGGTAGCTGAGGAAGAAGCCTAAAAAGAATACCCAAAAGGGTGTCGTGCATCAAAGAGGTGAGAAATCAGAATATATCGAGACCAGAAATTAAGGTGATAGACGTAGAAGGGAAGAACAGGAAAAGAACAAGATATGACAAAGATGATGAACGAAAAAGAAAATCTGATGAGATGCAGAAGAGCGTACTTCCTAAGAAAAGAGTGAACAGCCAGGACCACCATCCAACTCCATCCAACAGCGGAAGCTAACTATGGAACCTATGAAAAGCACTAACCCTGTCTAAGATTAGGACCATCGGCATGGAGGAGAGGAAAAAAACCCTTTGAGGAGGAAACCTCTGGGGATCCAAGACCTAGGTCGCCTTCACTCCAGGCTGAAGGATGTTTTGGTTAGTGATGGCTCAGCTACTGCAATTTAGAGTCAGTACTGAGGGAAGAGAAAAAGATTCCAATTTAGATGAAGCTCTCACTCTGTCCTTTTAATAGGAATGCTGTTGAGGGTTGCAAGTGACGTCTCTGCAACTAGATGCCCAAAAGCAAAGGAAGGGAGAAAAAGACTGCCAAGGCACTCAGCCAGCCTACAAGAGCCTACGAAACAGACCAGATGACCCAGAGGTGGTCAGATGGAGAATGGCGGAAAGGGTGCCTCCGAACCCGCTCGGGCAACTAAAGGGGCCCCAATGATGAGAGCCCCACCCCTCACAGCCTGAAGTTGTAATTTCTGCATCCAGAGGTTTCGCTGAAATGAATGACGACTGAAGGTCCACTGGAATAAAGACATTCTCACTATGGGCCAGGGAGAAGGACCCTGCTCCAAGATTCACATGGTCTATATGCGGACTTCGTGGGATGTACAATGATGGAGAGAAGCCTTGAAGGCTGGAACAGTTAAGGTGAAGTATGAAATGGATGATGTATGATGACAGAGAGAAACCTTGAAGGCATGAATGGTTAAGGTGAAGAATAAAATGGACGATGTATGATTATGAAATGAAGCCTAGAAGGCCAGTAAGGTTAAGGTGAAATATAAAATGGACAATGTACGATGATGGCGAGAAGGGTATGGTGAAAGCAGGATAGGGAAAACCCCCAAAAGAAAGCACTGGATGAGGAAGGAGAAGAGGCGAGGATCGAGGGAGCGGGATGACAGACCATGGGATGAAACGGGTGTAGACAGGAATGCAGTAAAAGTAGATAAGGAGGTACTGAATGAAGGAATACGTCTGACACCCAGAGGTCCCAGATAGGACCAGCAGGAATGGATGACAGGATGGAGATGGATGACAGACTATCGGTTGCTAATGGGTAAGACAGATGGTACCAGGATCGGCAGAAGGAAGACAAAGGAAAGGACGCAGATGAAGGAAGCCAGGGCCCATAGGCAATGACCCAGTGACTGCCCGGTCTGAACAGAGTCCCAGGGAACTAGTATGCAGGGCAGTAGAAGTAGGGAGGGGAACATGGATGTAGACAGTGTGGGCCACTACCTCGGATGGAGAACAGGTCCCAGGATTCGATATGGAACTATGGGCAGAAGAATGGACCAATGGTCTTTACTGCCAGCATTGTCCATAATTATAGAGGTCAGCAATTCAATTGCATGCAGGAAAAATAAAAATAAAACAATGAGCAGCATGCAGGTACAAGGATGTCCAGATAAGGCAGACTGTACTAAGCGAGACTGAGCAATGAACGAACACATCACATACACAGAGAAAGAGAGATACAGAATATAGCAGCGATACATAGTATGGTGCACTGGGGCATGATATAATGGAAAGTGCAAGCTAAGGAACCACTGGGGAAAAAGGGGGGAGCAAAAGAATCGGGTAGGAGCCCAGCATGGGAGACTGCACATGGCAGATGAGCCATTGAGGAAGATCAACAGGGAAGGAGGAGAGAATGAGGCAGGAGCGATGAGATGGAACCGCTGAAGTCGGGCTGAACAGTTCCCCATGGAAGACATTCATAACGGGGGAAGAGCGAGCCCATGACAGCAAAAATACTGACAGAGGTTGACCTGGAGCAGTGAGGGAAATGCACAACGTGCACCAGAGAGGGGAACCTGGTGATTTGGTAGACCTGGAAGTGAAAGGCAGGGTAGAGGGAGGAACGATTTGGAGAACGGAAAGGGTCACCGTGATACGAGAACTGGAAGGAAGAAGCGGGGTGACCAGGTGGGAGGCTGGGAAACCCACAGCTCAAGGTGGATGGAGTGAGCAGCAGAGGGAGAGAGGATGTGAGGGGGATAAAATGAAGTGGAAGACATGCGAGGCAGCCGTGGTGGGCGGCAGTGACAAGAAATTCAAGGACTGAGAGGGAATACAAAGAGACGGGAGGGAGAAAAGCATGGAAATGTATGGAGGGTCGCAAGCAATCTAGCAGCAACAAAGGGGGGAGAGGGGGAGGAGGCGAAGAGAACAAAAGAATGCCACAGGACAAGCGGCACGTGGGTGGTGGGAGGCAGCAGCCATAGGCGGAAAAAAGGATGGGAAGGAAAACAGGAGAAACGGACTAACCCCAAACATGCTTGAGGGGTAGTCTACAGTATGGCAGCTGGAAGCAGTATGGCACAGTGGTTTAAGGCTCTGAGCTGCAAATCTGGAGACCTGGGTTTGAATCCCACGGCCCTCACTTGCATACTGTGTGACCCTGAGCAAGTCACTTAACTTCCTCGTGCTCCCAGGTTGCGCCTGCAAACAAGCTTTCAGCTTAGTGTGTCTCACCTGGTAAAATAATTGGTAAAAGAAAAAAAAAAAAGATGCAATGCAAAGAAGTGCAAAATCATGCACTCGGAGTGCAGAAATCCAAGGGAGGAGTACAAGATCGGGGGGAGGTACTGATGACCACCAGTCAAGAAAGAGACCAGAGGTAATCATATCTGATAACCTAAAGGTAACCAAACAATGTGAGAAGGCTGTGGGGAGAGCCGTGGGATGCTAGGGTGCATAGGGAGAGGTATCACCAGCAGAAAAAAGGAGGTGGTTATGCCACTGTACAGACCACTAATGAGACCTCATCTGGAGTACTGTGTCCAGTTCTGGAGTCCACATCTCCAGAAGGACATAAACAAAATAGATACAGTCCAGAGAAGGGAAACAAAAATGGTGCAAGGACTGCCCAAAAGTCATATGAGGAAAGACTAGAGGACCTCAGCATGTATTCCCTGGAGGAGCGGAGAGAGAGGGGGAATATGATAGAGACATTCAAGTACATCAGGGGTATAAACAAGGTACAGGAAGGTAGCATCTTTCAGAAAAGAAGGTGTACAAGAACAAGGAGGAATGATATGAGGCTGGGGGGGTAGGCTCAGGGGCAACATGAGGAAGTACTTTTTCACAGAAAGAGTAGTGGATGCCTGGAACAGCCTCCCTGCGGAGGTGGTGGAGGCAAAAACAGTAGGGAAATTCAAGAATGCATGGGAAAGACATGAGTACTCTAGCAACAGGGAAGTGAGGGTAAGATGCTGTTCCTGGTGTATTGGTTGAAGACAGTGTAGAAGCAATTTTTTAAAGCATAGGGTGTTAGGCCCAGGATCACCTTTTTGGCTAGCAAACAGATCTGGAGCTTTATTCTGCAGGGTAACGGTAGCCAGTTAATGTGTGCGTAAAGGGTTCAACTATGAGTGTGGTTATCTACGTAAGCAATAATGCCCGACAGGGTGGGCGGTATTAGCAAACCGACCGCCAGGGGCGCAAGAGTTCCGGACTGCGAGGCGGATGGCCTTATAGCCCTTGGCCGGTCCGGTACGTCTATACCACCCACCCTGAGGGCATTATTATGCTTAGAAAATGGGCTAACTGTTGAAAAAATAAAGAGACAGAGTATTAATTTTTTTGTGAATAAATGAAGTTTTATTTTAACATTTTTTTGAAATTTGAGAAAAAATAGTCCGGTTTTAATATGTTTAAATGTAGTTAAGAACTGCCTTATGACTATCCCATGCATGTGTTGTCTCACTTCACCCTCCTTCCCCAAACAGTCTGTCCCTTCTGTCTTTTTTCATTTTTTTCTGTAACCACATTGATAAGTGCCAATGGAAGCTAGACCGTAATGCAGGACCGGAGAAAAAGTGAAAGCTTTTGAAGCTTGTGTAGTGACGCTGGGTGTTGTATCACCCCCCCCCCAGCCATTTGTCAGGACCGCAGAAAAGTGAAAGTTTTGTCTCTGTATTCACCCCCAGCCATTTGTCTGGCCCTTCTGTCTTTCTTTTACTCCATCGATGAGTGGAAATGCAGGGCCGTGCAAAAGTGAACGGCTTTCTACTTGTGTAATGACAAGACGGGTCCCCGTCTCCCATGGCTGTACTGCCATTCTTAGCTGTGCTGTTTCGTGGAGAAAGAGCAGGTGGAATCCAGCAGTGTACAGAACAGCGGGAGCAGGCTGATGGGGCAGTTGGGTGGTGAGTGAGATATTTTGTGCTTATTAATTTCCTGAAGTGGTTAGCAGTTCGTGGGGGTGTCAAACACTAAGGACATGTAAGATTGGTTATGAGTAGCGCTGAGCACGCGACGCTAGCGCTAGTGATTTAAAATTAATGTTTTTTTTTCTTTTATTACAGTAGACAATCAGAGTAGTGTATTTTGGGAATGCTGTTGGGAGTGGGACTTTCTCTGATGTGCGATGTTCTGGCAGTGGCACTGAATTAGGGACCCATGGGGATGCCAGTTTCACTCGCTAAACAAAATTTAAAAAATGGCTCCGATTTCAACTTGAATAGGGTGGTTTTGACCAATGAGCAGTAGGATAGCTTAGGTGGTGATGTGGTCAGGTGACTGGCACTTTTTATTTACTGGGCGTCTATTGAAAGTTAATGTACCCCCCTGGCTGGGGTACTAGCCAATCAGAACCCAGTAAATAAAAAGCCCATTTTCTAAACCAAGTATAAAATAGCACACCTTATTACAGATCAGTTTCACTCTGTTTAGCACTGTTTCATAGACAGGAAGGCCATAATCCATAAGTGACAGAATGGAGCTGGCCACAATATGGCATCTAGCATCTCCAGTGAGATTGCTCCAGTTACGGTACAGGGCATTCAGTTTTCTGTTAACTATAGCCACCAGATTGTCAACATGGGGGACAAAAGATAACGTGGCATCCAGAGGTACTCCAAGCTATTTGAAGGTCTCCACCTGTTCAAAGTTTGGTCCGTGGTCATTTTGGATGACAAAGGGTGGACATTTCCTGTCCTGTGAGAGGCTAGAGAAGAACATGGTCTTTTTTTGTTTTGTAACTGAGAACTAGTTTTTTGTTGGAGAACCAGCTTCCTAGTGACCTAAAGTTACTTTAGAGAGTGATGGCGAGGCTGTTACAGTGAAGGTTTTTGGAATATATGACAGCATCATTAGCACAGAGGAGTATGTTGACTGTCTGAGAGGCATTGTGCAGCTGATTTATGAAGAGGCTAAATAGGAGTGGGCCCCAGATGAAGCCCTACAGGACATCAATAGATACTGCTCTGGGGTCGGCCAAAGATTTATCAATCTTTACACGCTGGGAGCGATTGGTGAGATGACTGTCGAACCAGTCAAATGTGTTCTGTGACAAACCCAGGCCAAGGAGTATGTTAAATTGGAGCTTATGTTTTACCAGGTCGAAGACCTTAGTAAGGTCAATATATATAGTTCTGATGAGGTCACCATTGTCAAGGGCCTTATGAACATAGCTGATGTATTCCAACAGCACCATGTTGATGCTGTGGAGCTTCCATAAGCCATGGTGCTGTACACACTGGACACTATTTTTTTAGGTATGTGACAAGTTGGTCAGAGACCATTCTCTTGAGGGCCTTCACTGGGTGGGGAAGAGAATAGATATGGGTCTGTAACTGACAAGGTTAGTGAAGTCTCTGCTTTTGAAAACTGGTATAACCAGTACAGATTTCTCCTACCTCCTATTATGGATTTCCCATAAACATCTTCCTCGCACATTGTTATGTATTTTGTTTCACACTTTGCAATGAGATTTGTTTCTCCAGTTTCTGCAGGTAATTGATTGTTCCTACAGTCTTGTATTTTCCTTATTCCCATGTTCTGCTACTTGAATTCTTTTCATACTAGGATTCATATTAGGCATTATAGAAGCTCAGAAAGCTGAGGTCCATGAGTAGCTTCTTTTCCCTTTCTGTACATGGTTTATTTACTTTCTATAATGTATTTATCCAGCCTGTGCTTGAATTCATTTTTGTGATGTAGGTGACTTTGTGCACTGGTAGCCAATTCCAGGAGTGAGTCACCCTATGGGTAAGAAAGGGCTTTCTGGATGTAGTTTTAAAGAGACATCCTTTAAGCTGTAAGGGGTATCCTCTGGTGTTTGTTACATTGCTTGAAAGAAAAGTTCATCTCTGACATGAGGTAGAGATCCTGTATGATGTTATATAATACTAGATCCTATATGATGTTATATAATACTAGTATCCTTACATGTAGTGGCATTACCTTAAGGGAGTCAAACCTGTCTGTGTAGGGAAGATTCTTTAATCCCTTAACACTTTTAGTTAGCCTACACTGAGTATGCTCAATCCTATCACTGTCTTTGCAGGTATATGGATTTCACAGTTTGCTAGTGTAGCCCAAATGAGGTCTTGTGTATGATCTATAAATAGCCAAAATTACCTCTGATTCTCTGCTTTTGATGTGTTTTTTGATGGACCATAGCATTTGGTTTGCTTTGGAGATAAGGTAAAAAACCTAATCCAAGCTGGCTAAATAAACAAATCAAACGTTTAATCAATAGCAAAGATAGATTATTTAAGAAATATATGAAGGATAAAACCCAGAAGAATTATTTAGCATATAACAAACATGTTAAATTACTTAAGTTAACTTTAAAAAGAGCAAAAGCTCAGCAACAGATTACCTTGGCCAATAAAATTAAAGATAATAAAAAATATTTTTTCTCATATATTAACAGTAAAAAGATTCATCACTCAATACTGGGACCCTTTAAAGATAATAACGGTGGCATGCTTAATGAGCAAGAGACAGTTAACACACAAAATAATTATTTTTGCTCAGTTTTTAATCCTGGTAATACACCTCTTATTTTTGATACCTCAACTTCCTTAGCTGGAAATATTAAAATAACACTTGCAGAGGTAAAGAACAGATTAAGTAAATTAGACATCAGTAAATCTCCAGGCCCAGATAACATTCACCCCAGAATTTTACAAAAAACTTGCTGACCATTTAGCGGATCCACTGAGCCTTCTTCAGCGGTTCTCAAATGATGAGGCCAGCCTCCTTGGGGAGGCCCCAACCTGTTCCAGGGGAGGCTCAAGCAAGTCTGAAAAAGTACTGTATTTAAATTTTGAGTTTTATATATTTTGTGTGAAGAGATGAAGCAAATTGAAAGAGGATAATAGTAGGTGAATTTTATGTATTTATTTACTAATAGGTGACAAGGAAAGGTGAATAAGCCAAGTCTCATTTCAGGTGTACCCAGGGAAGGTTAGGGAGTGAACACATTTCAAAAGGCAACTACAAAACCATCAAGAAATTCACAATGAACAATAGCGCAGACAAATGCGAACAATAAACTAATAATGAGTGGTGGTAATTGATCAATTTGTGGACTGATGGCAGAATAGCCCAAATATAAGGGTTGAGCATGGAAGTGCCAAGAGCAATGGCAGTAAGGAGCAAAGTAATAAGCTGAATAACAATATTTGTTTATTTTATTTGTTATTTAGATAACACCTTTGAGCACAGGAGCTCTTTTTCAAAGGTTTCATGTCAGTATAAGACAAAGAACTGAATGTGAACCAAGTACTCAAAGGGGCTTCAATATATTCATGGTGTACTGCGCAAAGAACAGTTCATTATTTTTCTTTGGGGAGGCCCAAGATTATTTCAGTTTTAAGGGGAAGCTCAAAATATTTTCCATGGATTTGGGGAGGCTCACTGTGACAAAGTCTAAGAACTATTGTTCTATATCAAACATCCCTGGATAGTGGTGAAGTTCCTCAAGCTTGGAGAAATGCTTTGGTTGTTGCTCTCTACAAAAAAGGATCTAGATCTGAGCCAGCCAATTTTAGGCGCATTAGTTTGACATCATTATTGGGTAAAGTTATGGAGGGTATTTTAAAGGATATCATAGTTGATTATATAACAGCAAATAATTTTCTGATCCTGTACAAAATGGCTTTATTAAGTCTAGAGCATGTCAAACTAACTTATTATCCTTTTACGAAAATGTTAATACAGAATTGGATAATGGCAAACCGGTGGATGTAGTTTTCATGGATTTTGCCAAGGCTTTTGACAAGCTACCTCATGAGGAATTAATACAAATTTCGATTAAAACAGGAATTTATAGTAACATCATAAAACGGATAGCTAAATGGTTGACTGGCAGAAGGCAGAGAGTGGTGGTCAGGGGTGTGATTTCAGATTGGTCTGCAGTCACCAGTGGGGTGCCTCAGGGTTCGGTGTGGGTCCTTGTCTTTTTAATGTCTATATTTCATCCTTGCAACTCAGTAATCCTTATATATGGATTTCTAAGTTTGTTGATGATTGTAGACTGGGAACAACTGTGACTTCAACAACTGAGGCACTTTCTTTGCAACAGACCATAAACAAGATCAGTGTTTGAACTAAAAAACCTGTCCTATAGGAAGAGATTAACTAAACTTAACTTACATTCTTTATACTATAGAAGATTAAGGGGAGACCTTTGTATGATGTTAAGAATATCACAGGACGCTACATTAAGGGAAGATCTTAAAATGTCATATAGAATAGGTTGGCCTAGCATTAGAAAGCATTGCATGCAATTAGAACTGCCTAAATGGAATACTAATTTAAGGAAACACTGGCTCACTGTAAGGGTGGTGTCGGCATGGAATCGCTTGCTGATAAATGTAGTGGGGAGTTCTAGTATGGACATGTTCAAGTCTAGACTAGATGAGTATCTCTATGATAAGACTAGTACGTTTTAACAACAAAATGGCGAGCACTATGGACGAAAGTCCCAAAGCTTGATTTGACTTATGAAACTTATGAAACTGATATACAACGTGTGGTGAATTTAAAGGAATTAGAAATCATTATTCCCCAAGTCTTTTTCTTCTGATACCATTTTTAAGGCAGCATTACTAAGTATATATTGTTGTTTGCAGTTATTTGTTCCCCAAGTGCATAACATTGCATTTATTTTTAAAGTTAAAGAGCTGGTGACACATTCAGAACTTTAGCAAAACCTCATATTTAGGCACAGTCCATCTTATATTTCCCATTTGTGCTGTTTTCCTCCTCCCCATTATTTATTACTGAGGTCATTTATATGAAAACAGAATCTTTGCTCTTGAAGAGTTTGTCTAATCCTACTGCTTTCTCTCTACCTGAAGTCATAGAGCACTTATTGTGATATCACAATTACACCCATGGCAACAGATTGTGATGTCACAACAGTGGATTATGACTTGAAGTAGGGAGTAAGCTATAGAGGCAGATGGACTCTAAAGGAACTTTAAGGGATAAAGAGCATATATTCCTGCAAATTCCCTTAGTAATAAATAATGGGGAGGAGAAATAGACAAAATATAAAAGCAATGCAGGCAGAACTATACCTGATTATTCAGTGTTTTAGTTTTCTTTGAGGCATCAGTAGCTCTTTAAATGTCCTCCCCCAACTATATGCCCATGCCATGATTTTGTCCAAGTCTCTTTGTAGTGAGCTAATTTGTTCGATGCTGTCACAAGGACCGTCCAGTTTACTATCATCTGTGTATTTTGATGACCAGTTACTGTATGTACTTCTAGGTTCATATCTGAGATAAACAGGAAAAATATTATTGGTCCTAGTGCAGACCCCTGCGGGACCCCACTTGTGGCAACTCCACTGGTTGAATGTCTATTAATTGTCACTACTTGTGTTCTGTTGCTAAGCCAGCATATAACCCAGTTAATGATATTTGGGTGGATATTTTAATTTTTCCGTTTATCCATAATAGCCCAATGTGGCACACAATCAAGTGCCTTGCAAAATCCTTTCATAAAAACATAGAAAGCTTGTTAGGCATGATCTCCCTGATTTAAAACAATGTTTCTCAGTATTAGTGTTATTTGTACTGTTTATGTGCTCTTTTATCCTGTCAACCAGAATACATTCAATGATTTTGCTCGGTACAGAAGTCAAATGTATGGAACAGTAATTCTGAATGTGGTGTTTATTGCCTTTTTTTAATATGGGGGCAACTGCTGCAGTTCTCCAGTCTTTTGGGACTTCACTTTTGTTAATGGATTTGTTACAGAGTATGTGTAAGGGTCTTAGAAAGCTTTTTCCCAATATTTTAAGCATTTTGGCTGAGATTTTATTGCGACCTGAAGAGGTATGGTTCCAAAGGTTGTTAATTTTTGTTTCAGTTTCAAGCTCATAGATTATAATCTGGTAATCAGTTTTATGTTTGTTTATAACAGGTAATTGTCCATCATTATATTTTGTATAGATTTTACAGAAATACTACTAAATGTGTCCGCCAACTGTTTTGGATTGGTCAGAATTTTGCCATCACTATTGATTGGACCCGCTGCCTTCTCATTCTTTTTTAATGAATTTATACAGTATATTGTATCTATAAATTGGTTGGCATTGCCTTTATTTGCATTTCTGGACAGTTCTATTTCAGCTTGTTTTTTGGTGGAATTATTTAATTAATTTCTTACACTGCTTTAGTGCTACTTTGTATTTTTTCCAATCTGAGCTTAATTTTGTTTTTAGGTATGTATTGCACAGTCTTTTCTTTCTTTTAATAATTCTTTTGATTTCTTTGTAGTACGGTTTGGGTTTTAGTCTTCTACTGTTATGTTTTTTTGACCTTTTTTATGTTTTGGCCACACATTGTAATGCTATTAGTTGTTCTCTTGTGCCATGTGTCATCAACTGATAAATTGTCTAGTTCCTGGTCCCAATTAATTTAATTTAAACTAATTATTTTATTACTTGCAGTGTGATATAAAGAAACGTCACTTATGCCATTTATCTTGGATGTGGAGGATTTAATGCCAAAATAAACTGTATTATGGTCACTGTCTGCAGTTGGTGCTCCTACATAGAATTAACGTATGTTAATGGCTTCAGATTTAAGAACCAGATTGCGTATATTATTTTTCCTAGTTGCCTTGCTATTTGTTGTAGATTTAATTGTACACAAGAATCTTTAAATTCTTTTGCTGGTATACTGTACTTTTGGCATAGTATGACTTCCACTCTGTAACAGATAAGTTTAAGTCTCCTGTGATCACTACATTACCTAGATCACATGCCTTCTCGAATTCTTCTCATATTTCAGTATCAGTAACCCTATCCGAATTTGGCGGTCTGTAATACAGTCCAAATATTTGTTCAACTTGCTTTGCATTTGTAACTTTCATCCATAAGGACTCAGTTTTAGATGAGTATCTTTTAATGGTAGATGAAATATTAATTGCAATTAATGTATCCAATGTGTATATGGCTAAGCCACATCCCTTCTTTTCTAGTCCATCCTTATGTATCAAATGATACCCTGATATATTTTTCCCCAGTTGTTGTCCTGTACCCACCATGTTTCTGTGATAACTATTAAGTTGGCCTTTCCTTCAGAGCACATAGCTTCCAACTCTGCATCTTTATGTTGATTGTGCGCATGCGCAAGAAACGTATTGTGACAGCTTTCTCAAGAAGCAGGTTATGGAGGCGCAGCACTGTTGTGGCCAATGCCCCCACAGCCTTTAAAGGCTTGGCCCGCTTCACCCAATGTTGTGGCATACTGCTGCTGATACTATTTCAGCCAGTGTGCCACAACCTTCTAAAAAAGTAGCCGCTGCAATCAGGGGCTGCCTCGTCATTGCAGCATCAGTCATTCGCTGCAATGAGGGAGTGACCCATCATTGCAGGGTGGGATCGCGCAATACTGGCATTGTTTATGAACATGGCAATGGCTTGCCACCGTGTTCACAAACACTAATAACCCCCCCTGCCAAGGGGGTGCCCAATCCCCTGGCAGCATGTGCCCCTGACAAACACATTTGTTTGCCAACAGGGGCCCCAATCCCTGTCAGCTGTGCCCTGAGATTTATGTTACCAATGGGGAGCCCACTCCTGTTGGCATTATGTGACTCCCCTACTTTTGTTGTGTGCCAACGGGGGTGCCCAATCATCCATCGGCTACAGCTGGCCCCCCAAAAAAGACTCTCTTGGCACAGTGGGGTGCCCCTGAAAAATGAAAAACAGTCCCAAGACATCTTTTTTTTCAAACCTGTAAAGAAGGAAATGGTCACTCGGTGGTCTCCCTGGCCCCCCTCTCACAGCCCGCACTCACCCACTGAACACCCTGCCTCCCCATACCCCCCACCCCATACTTACCTCCAGAGTCTGGTTCGATGATCTTCAGTGGACTGGGAACACATCAGCACTCATCAAAGCTGACCACGAACTGAGGAAATGCCGATAAGCTGTATAATGGAATAAATAGGGGTTTTTCAACTTTGATGCATATCTCAGGCATTTTTTGGAATTTTGGCACCAAATTTTCAACACGGGGTTTTTGGGACCCCTCCTCATGAATTCTGTCACTGTCATGGCATTAATTGGCCCAGGTGATTTTGCGGTCGGGAAAATTACAATTCAGCTGAAAATGTCAGAAGATGGTATCTACCACCTTCCCAATTGTTTTTACATTGGGAGGGATAGAGGGATCTTGTTTTATCCCAGTCAACCCCAGTCATGTTATCGGTGTGGTTCCCTGAAACACTTGAACTCGGACTGTGACCAGCTTAAGTGTGCTGACTGCGGTACTGTGGGGCATTCAGTCATGACTTGTACTGTCCCCCCCTTCCTGCAATCTGTGTGGTGATGATTCCCATGTGTTTACTACTTGTCCTTGGGCTGCCCACAATTCTGTGGACTTTATGGAACATGATTTATACATCTCTAAATCTGTCAAGGCTAAAGCAACAGGGGAGAAACACAAGGAGACAGCCACAAATTTTGGGTCCCTGGAGACCAATAGGGGTACTGCTCAGTCTTTCCAGTGGCCTGCGCCTGATCTTCAGGGCTCAAGGTGCAAAGTCTTTCAGCCTCAGGAACCTCTGATGGCCCCCCCAGACCTTCACATCCAACCATTCCTTCTCCTGTAGCCCTAGTGATTCCACCCCCCTTTCAAGCGGTGGAGATTGAGGAAATTAGGGAAGACTTGGAATCTGACTTCCAATCAGTCATGGCCAAAACAAAATCCAACACTTGTATAAAGGAGAAGCCAGTACAGCTGGTTTCCTTGGAGAACCCATATGAACCCCTGCAAAGTTAGGGAGACATTAAGGACGGTGATGATCTGAAACTACCGGTCTCTTCCTCTCAGGCTGATTCAGTGGCAACCCCCCTTTCAAGTAGTGGATTCCTCAGTGGGGGGGGTTAAAAGAAGAAGCACTCGTTCTCGAAAAAAATGATTGGTTTTCCTTTGCATTCTATTTTTTTTGTTGTTCACCTCCTTCTTTCATTAAACTCTGATTATGAATTCCTTTTCGTTAGCTAGCCTTAACGTTACTAGCATTAGATCAGCTTTTTATTTATTTATTTATTTATTGAAAATTTCGGGAATTACAACCTTTGAGTCAAGGACTCCTTTGCAAAGGCTCCACGTCAGTCATGACAGTACAATTACAACAAGACAGTATGGACAATGTTCTCAAAACAGAGATATTACATTTCAACAAACGTTTAAAATCATAGCTTAAGTCAAAGGCTACACGTCAGTTGTAATATTGAATTTTACATAGAGACAAGGCTTGTACAGAAAATTGCCAGGACATTACAAGAGTTTAACAATCACAGTATAGGGTATTGCTAAGACTGAGATAATATCTGTGAGTTGAGAGTGTTCCTAACGATGTGGTGGCCCAGGTGCCTGACAACCTATGCGAAAAGATGGAAAACAGCTACAGGTCTCCATGTTGAGCAGATACTTCTTGCACTCTGTTTTGAATAGTCTTAGACTGGGGGCAAGCAAGATGGAAGATGGTAGATTGTTTAGCCAAAGTGGAGCACGGTAACGGAAAGATCTTTGCCCCAGAGAGGTTCTGCAGTGGGGAACTGTGTAGGAGGTCCCTGCCAATCGTCTAAGGGTGCCCCTATTGGGGGCTGGTTGGATGAGGCGATGCAGACAGATAGGTGCGAGTTTCATAAGGATCTTCTTGGCTTGGAGGCAGGTATGGTATTTAAGCCTCCCTTCAAAGGTTAGCCAGTCCGCTTGATAATAGAGCTGACAGGTATGTGTTTGTCTACTGCTGCTGGTGACCATGCGGCAGGCTTTGTTTAGTGCTATATTGATGCTGTGTAGGGCTGATTTGTCAGCAGCGCCGTACATAGTTATTCCATAATCGACCAATGAGAGGACCGAGCTAGTAACGGCTAAACGTAGAGCCTGAGGAGGAAGGCAGTGTTTGTGCCTGTAAAGAATGCCAAGTCGGGTATTAACTGAGGAGGAGAGAAGTTTAATGTGCTGATGGTAGGTAAGGGATGTGTCCAGGGTGATACCTAGATATTTAAAGTGGGTGACCTGTTCAATGTGGTTGCCCTGTAGGTTTGAGATTGAGAGTAGGGAGTTATAGAGGGGGTTTTGACGATGGGCAAACATCATGGATTTTGTCTTGTCATAGTTAAGTATTAGACGGTGGTCAGTGAACCAGTATTCAAGCTCCCTAAAACAGCCTTGAAGGGTGTTTTGAGATGTATGAGGTTGGTGTGTTTCCAGTATAGCACGGCATCGTCTACATAGTAATAGCTTTCCACTACATGCTGAGGGAGTGAGTTCAGAAAAAGAGTGAACAAGAGCGGGCCAAGTATTGACCCTTGGGGACACCAGCCAGAACTGGTAGTTTGGAGGAGAGTGTGTTCACACTTTTACTTCTCCGTTCTGTCAGTCAGATAGTTCTTGAACCAGGAGATAGCTTCAGGAGCAATATGGAGGGCTGCCAGGGTATGAAGAAGAAGCTCATGATTGACAGTGTCAAATGCTTTGGTCAAATCAATATAGATTGAACCAACTGCTGACCCCTGTTCAAGGGCTTCATGAATGTAAGATGTAAATTCTAGGAGGGCTGTGGTAGTACTGTGCCCTTTTCTGAAACCATGTTGCTCATGGCAGAGGAGACCATACTTGTCAAGGTATTCTGTGAGTTGGTCAGACACAATTTTTTCAAGAGCTTTTGAAAGGGGAGGAAGGATCGTAATGGGCCTATAGTTAGCAGGGGTAGTTGGATCACCCTTTTCAGGATAGGTGATAATACCCTCTTCCATAGTGTAGGGAATTGGCCATGACACAGTGAATGGTTGAGGAGTTTGGTGAGATGTGGGAGAGTCTCATTAAGGGTGAGCCAAGGATTTTAAGGTCGAGGAGTCACTGCTGTAACGCGAAGTTATGCAGTGCTTTGGAGAGGTAGCTTTAGCCTGATTGCACGAAATAACACGCAGCCTGAAAGGAGGGTGTGTAGGGAACAGGGGAAGTAGTAGGTGTGTGGGAGATGGGATCAGAAGTTTTGGGGAGGACTTGACTGAGGTCAGAGAAGGTGGTGTTTAGGGTATAGGCTATGGTGGTGGGGTCATGTGAGAGGGTACCCTGGTCTAAGAGCTGGGTAGGGTCTGTGTTTGTGACTTTCCCACATAGTTCTTTAACATTGTTCCAGAAAGATTTCCCGGAGCTCCATGTGGTGGTGAAGGCTTGTTGATAGTAAGTGGCCTTAGCTTGACGAATAGCCCTTGTGCATTTATTTCTTGCTTCTCTGTAGAGCTGTCTGTCTTGGGGCAGCCGAGAGGATACGGCCCTGTGCCAGAGGTTATCCCTGTGCTGCATCTGTTGTAGGAGGGACTGGGTCATCCAAGAGGTGTCCCAGGTTTTTATTACCTTCTTTGTGAAGGGGGCAAATATGTCACAGGCTGCATTGAAGATAGCAATAAATGCAGTGAGCGCAGCATCTAGAGATTGTGCAGCATGCACTGGCCCCCAGTCACAGGTGGTGAGGTACACCCTGAGGCGAGAGAGGAAGGTGACTTTTCTGACTTTAAAATCTCTGCCGTATGATGTATATTTTTTACAGGATGTCCGCATGTATACTATTCATGATCTTGAGCAGGCCTCAAAGGAGTGGCTTTGGTCTTTGGGTCAGGAGCAATGTTCTGGTCTTGGTTTCTGCTTTCAAATATAAGGGACTGTTCTCCAGAAAGTGGTGGATGTAGAACCTGGTAGGGTAATGTTGCTAGATGTGGTTTGGCAGGAGATTAGGTATAGATTTATAAATATTTATGCTCCACAGCCAAAAGCTGCAAGGATAGCATTATTGAAAAAAATTAAGCCATATTTGTTTACTTCTTGACTTGTTATCTGGGGGGGATTTTAATATTGATCTGGTACACAAACCAAACAAAAACATATACTGTGATGTGCATGAAATGCGGCAGATAGTTCAGAATGCTGATTTGGTGATGTTTTTTCATGGAATCCACGGTATACCTTTTCAAAAGGGAAGTTAACATCTCGGATTGATTATTTTTTATGTTCCAAATCTATTGGGCTGTTTATGGGCAGAGTGCTACCTGTTGAATCATCTGACCATAACCTGATTGGTTTACATATTAATCCGTCTCCCTTTTCTTTACATGGTCCAGGTGTGTGACAAGCCAATGTACAGTTATTCGAGCATGAGAGTTTCAGTGAAGGATTTTCAGAATTGATTGAGGATGGAGTACTGTGTGTTTTCTTTACGATTCTTTGATAGACTAGTGGGTGGATACAAAAGAATGCATTCGTAATTATTTTTCAACATTTTCTACATTTCTGCTGATAAACAGCATCATCAAGCTGATTGTCTCAGACAAGAATTATATTACTTATTTTCTAGGACACATGATTCACAGGGTGATTATGGGGATTGTATCAGGGAACTCAAACAGGAATTAACCAAACTTCAATATAATAGACAAAAATCATTGGATTTTGAACAAAAATTTACAGTGGTTGGAAACAAGCATCGAGTTATTCTGTATGAAAATTGTAAAAATAGAATGCACAATAAACAAATAGATAGTCTTGTAAACGAGCAAGGCCAGACGGTTAGAGGAACTTCGGACATCCTGATTTGTATAGTGGACTATATTACACGTACCTTTGAGATCACTCTTATGAACACTCAGGATAAGTCATTATTATTACAGGTAGCTGATTTGCCTCAGGTGACCCAAGTGCAACAACTGAACTTGTTGAAACCCTTTTCATTACAGGAAATGAAACTAGTGATGGCAGATCTTAAAGATATGAATGCACTGGGGGCTGATGGTTTACCTCCTGAAATTTATGAAAAATTATGGGGCTTGATTCCCGAACAGTTGTTATCAGTTTTTAATGCCTTTTTATAGGCGGATCGGCTTACAGAATGTATCTATGAGGGTATGATGATTTTTTTGTTTAAAAAAGGTGATAAGGAGGATTTGAACAATTGGAGGCCTATCACCTTATTGAATTCCAATTTTAAGATTTTTACGAAATTGTTAGGAAATAGGATAAAAACTCTATTACCTTCTTTAATTCATTCCTCTCAATATTGTTCAGTCTCAGGTAGATCAATTCAGGATGCCTTGATTTTGATCCATGAGTTATTTTTCAAGGGCAACAAGGAAAGTGTAAAGGATATTTATTTAGCTTTGATCAGACTAAGGCTTTTGATTATGTTTTGCAGGAGTTTATTTGGCTAGCCTTAAAAGCATATGGTTTCCCAAGAATATTTATAAACTGGCTTTGTATGTGCTATTCCTTGGCTTTTGTTAGACCTTTGGTCAATGGATGGCTAGGAAAACCCTGTTATATATGAAGAGGGGTTAGGCAAGGTTGCCTGTTAAGTCCTTAATTGTTTGTTTTAAGCCTAGATCCCATTATTCATGTGATTCAGAGATCCCCACTTCTACCAGGTGTAGGGAGGGTAGGATTGCTTAGAATTAAGATAATCTGTTATGCAGATGATCTGTGTGTAGCGGTCCCGTCTAAACAAATTGGTCACTTGTTATGTCTAGTCTTACTATTTTTTTTGAGGTGTATTGGTTCTTGTTTGAACTTCCATAAAGTATTTGCTTTAATTTGCAGGGGTTTCAGGATGATGATACTTACCGGGGGGGTGTCCGAGTGGAAGATTCTCTGCATAAGATTTTAGGGTTATATTTTGGAGTACAGAATACGGCACTCTATAATTGGGAAATTCAAATTAATAAAGGTAGGGAAAGGGTTAGTAAATGGAATAAGTGGTCCATGGGGAAGAAAAAAAGGTGTATTTAATTAAAACTTTTCTAATACCCTTATTTCTGTATGTCAGTCATATATTTCTCCTTCCAAAAAATGTTTTGTGCCCTTGTTAAGTATTTTTTTCTCATGCTTCTGGGGGAGTCGGTTGAACCCAGTCAAATGGAATATTTTGTATTTAGATTACAAATACAGGGGTGTTCAGATGCTTCAGCCAATTGTCTTCTTTTTTTTTATTTTTTTGTATTCGAATGTTAAACGAATTTGTCAACAGAGAGATAATGAATGTGTAGGGTTGGTTTTATCTCAAATGAGGGATATTTTGCAGGAATGGCAGATAAATTATTTTATTCACAAAAATGTGAGGAAATATGATTTATCATCCGACTGGTCTTTAGTTTTTGATTTAATTCAAAATTGGAAAATTACATGGCAGATGGTTCTAGAATTTCAAAGGAAAAAAATTGTACCTGGTAATTCTGGATACTTTTTTTCAGAAAATGTTTTTCCAGCATTTACAGACCTGGAAAAACAACACATTGGTGATAGTTTAATTAACAAATGGATACCCATTGCAATGTGGGATATTGCTTGGCAGGGAGTACATGAGAAAATTAATACTAGAGGGAATCACAAGCATAAAAAGTTAGTAGACAGATTTTGTTTTCATGAGTCCTGTCCTCAGAACATTGAAACAGTGAATCATTTATATTTTGAATGTCCATTTGCTATTCAATTTTGGTTCATTTGGAGGCGGAGGCATTGTGCTCATTTATGGAATTCATGGGATGCTAAATCATTGTTTTTTGGTCTTTTCCCTCCTACATGGGACTGATATAACTCTAGTACTCTAAATTTGATTGCAGTGATTATTTTGTATTGGATATGACAAGTTCAGTGTTGCTTTTTATTTCAACAAAAATATATATCTCCAGGTGATTTATACAACAGAATTAGAAGCAACATCGAACGTATCCATGAAGATGAAAGGAAAATCTTAAAAAGAAACATTTGGGAAAGGTATAGGGGTTTTTGGTAACATTTGGGTTTTAGGATTTTTGGATGAGACTACCAGTATGGCGAAAATACTGTCTTTTGCCCTTGTATACACTGTGTTCTTCATTCTGTGATATGTTTCTACATCTTTTTGATATGGGTTGTTGTACTTATATGTGTTTTTTTAATTTTTCTTTAATTATAAGTTGTGCAGTGATTATTGTGTGAAACTTTTTGTTTTTTTTTTTCTTCCATTTCCTTTTTGAGGACTGTATATTTATGTTGGGACACAGGATAGTCCATTTTTTCAGATGATTGAGTTCATAGTTTTCTTTTTTCTGTTTACATTAATGCTTATATTGGATGTTTATTTTTTATAAGTCGTTATGTAATATATGATTTTAATAAAAATTCCACTACTCTGTCTGCAGAAGGCGCTTAAACTCTGCAGCAGAGATGGAGGACTCCAGTCCAGGTTTGGTTGAGATGGAAGGAGGCTGTGTGGCAGCAGCTTCAGATACAGTGTGTGATTTCAACATAGATGTGGATCGGGGAGCAGAAGCTCAACAACTACATGCAAAAATTGCAGAATCTGATGAATTAATAGAAGAAAGACCTGAGATGGATCAGGAAAAGGTGCTACAGGAGAAATTGGCTGAAAAGAAAAAACATCTGACTGAAATTCTATTGGCTTCAGAAAATGAATTTAGAATCCAGAAGTTGAAATTAGTGGAAGAAAGGACAAAGCGAAAAAGATCTGCAGTTAGTCCAGTTCATGAAAGACATAAAAGATTACCTGTAGCTCTGTCTTCTACTGACTCTCCAGGACCTTCTGGAATGCAGGGAGAAAACGTAGCTTCTCAGTGAGCCTCTAAAGGGGAAGTGATTTTTAGCGACTCCTCTGCTGAATGGACTCTGGGAGGGGCTCTTCATGAGGCGGGCTGGACTCTGCAAAATGATATTTGGGTTCCCGATGCAGCTATTCCAATCCCTGGAATGCAGGTGTTAAATCAGGCAGCTGCTGTGGATACCCATTCAGTGATTTCTGGTGAGTTTACTGATATGTCCCTAGTTCAGGCTAAGTCCCCACTTTTGGCTATTGATTCTGCGCATAGCGCAATAGAGGTTGTGGGAATACAACCTGCGCCAGACGCCAGTACTGTTGTGGATGCAGGATGCAGTTCTGGAAAAGATGCTGAACTAATTTCTCCGGTGAGTAGTGTACCATTACAGGGTTCTGCACATTTATTTGGGAATAAGACTGTGGTCTCAATGGTTAATGTGGACAAACCAGTCTCCCACAGTTCTGCTAGGTCAGACTGGGGGACAGAAAAGGCTATGGAGGAGAACCAGGGAAAACAATCTCATGCTGGTCTTTTTTGAAAACCAGCTGAGGCAGCTAAAAGGTGATACCTGGTTCATTTGAGATATAAGGTCTTGCTCCTGTGGTCCCTGCTAGGCTTTGGGTGGGTAAATCCCTAATTATCGATTCATTGGGATTTTTCCCTGCTGAAGTGTATGCTTTTATACATGCACCAGGAGATAAGATTTACAATGTAAGCTTTTGTACCATGACTACTTTGGATAAGTTCTGGCATTTGTACTATGATCTGAAAGACACAGATATTTGGAAGGATTTTTTTGGCAATACCCATTATGAAGCCTACTATCAAAACAGTTACCCTTCTTTTTTGTAACGAAGGTGTCAATATTAGTAACATTTTATTTTGGTTGGAGAAATGCTGTACTGTCTTTGATCATCCTAAACCTATCATGGACAATGATGGCTTTTGGACAGGGGGATGGACTGTTAGAGTTCAATTACCTCAAAATGAATCTGGGATACAGCACTTGCTGAGTTATTTTTTGGGGGGAGGGATAGAGGGATTTTATTTTATGCTGGGCAACCCAAGAGTTGTTTTAAATGTGGTTCTTTAACACATTTAAGTAGTGATTGTGGCCAAGTTAAATGTTTCCACTGTGGGATGTTGGGCCATTCAGCAATTGGTTGTCAGCCCCCCCCCCCAACGTGTAATTTGTGTGGTGATACTGATCATTCTTTTGTGGACTGTCCTTGGGCTGAGCATAATCTGGATGAGGTTTCTGACCATGAGTTCTTTTTGTCCCAAGCTAGAAAATCTTTTAGTTCCCCCAAAACGTTCTCATCAGGTAGGCAGAGGGGAAGAGGTAGGGGGGAGGGGAGATGTTTTGGAAGGGAGGACCAGAAATTTCTCTCCACCGAGGCAGGAATTTTTTGTTATACCCCCATTATCTCCTAGAGTGGTAGTTTTGGATATCCCTCAACCAGAGACTAGGAGAGGAGCTGAGGAAACCCCTTTTACTGTCTCTCAAAGTTCCCCATCGCGTAAAGGGACACTTCAGGCTTTGGTTGGAGATGAAGATAAAAAGGATCCCCTAGGAATTCAAAAGGATGTTATTTGTCCATCACAGGATATGGTGGTAATAGGGGAACCATTGCCGAATGAGAGTGTGTCTAATGATGGTAAGGGAGCTCCTTTATCCCCGCTCCCTTTAAGTAATAGATTTGAATTTGTTTCCACATGGGGGGACCAGGTAGAAAAGGAGCATCCAAAGGAGATGGGACCAGATGCCTTAGTGCAAACTTCACTGGATGGAATTGACCCCTCCCCAGGAGAACTTTCTGTTAGATCTGAGGTCTCCAAACCTAGGAAACCATAGAAGTGGATAACCCGCTGTAGTGGGAAAATACTAAAACCTCCTCCCTGAGCCACTAAGTTTGAAGGTAGCTAGCCTGAATATGAACAGTATGAAATCTGATATGAAAAGGCTGGCTACTTATGGGGTGTTGCACCATCTTGATTACGATGTTTATTTTTTATAAGACACTAGATTGCATGCAAGGAGTGAGGTTGTTTGTGTTTCTAATGAGTGGAAATGGGGTACTTCCTATTGGTCCTTGGGAGTAGAAGCCTGCTATGGAGTAGGGTTCTGTTTTCTAACACCTAAAATTCAAATTCTATGAATTGTGGATTTAGAGCTAGGTCAGGTTCTTATTTTAGATGATACTGAATTCAAGTTTCTTGTCGATTAATTTATATATATGGACCCTAATCTAAGGCTTTAAGAGTTGCCTTGTTACAGAAAATGCAACCTTTCTTACATACCAATCGACAAGTAATTTGGGGAGGTGATTTTAATATTAATTTGCAGAACCGGACAGCTTCTGGGAAACAGTTTTGCAATAAAACAATGCTAAAATCTATTATTCAAATTGCAGATCTTTAAGATGTTTTTGTGAGTCAGAAGGGAGGGACATAACCCACCTTTTATAAAGGACAGTTATCTTCCCATATAGATTTTCTTTTTATTAAACAAGATATACCTTTAGCGAAGGTAGAGATGCTTCCAATTGAGACGTCTGACCATAGGCTGATTGGGTTCCAGTTATCTGTACCCCATCAAAGGGAAGCAGGTCAAGGTTGTTGGAGGTTAAATACTTTGGTCTTAAAGGAAGAAGAGATTATAAGACAAGTGCAGGTGATAATTTTAGATAAAAGTACTACAGTTGGATTATATGACAATATTGGGCACTGGTGGGAAGATTTTAAATATTGCATGATCAGTTTCTTTAAAGTTTTGGGTAGTACAAGGGCATGATCTTCATATAGAGAATATTTGGGGTTTCAGAAAGAATTTGAGGACCTGCTCTCCTGACAATATGGAGGGGAAGAGGTCTTAACTACCGAGACAGATATTGTGAGGGAGAAGATGTTTAAGTTTCAATATAATCGATTAGTTTCTCTGACTAAAGAACAGTCGTTTGGTGTTCAAGGTACTGCAGCACAGGTGAATCAACATCTTGCTAACCAGGAGAAACGTGATAAAAAAGTTATTTCTTCTTTGCTGACTCCTGATGGTACTGAAGTTCGGAATGATGATGACATTTTGATGAGATTAGAAAGTCACATAAATGGGTATTTGGTTCCCCAGCTGTTACTACTGGTTTCTCTTCACTGGTGTTGACTGCTGCAGGACCTCCCAAATTGGATTCAGTTTTGGCTGATAGGATGTTAGAACCATTTACGTTACAAGAATTAGAAACAGTAATTTCTAGTTTAAGGTCAAATGCTTCCCCTGGGTCAGATGGTTTGCCAGGATAATTTTACCATCTGTTACGGTTGTTTATGCCAAATATCTTGTTGCAATTGTTTAATTTTTTATAACTGATCATTATTTACCCACACAAATGTATGAGGGAATATTCATTTTTCTTTTTAAATCGGGGGCACGCAATGACATTAATAATTGGAGACCGATTACTTTGCTTAATGTGGATTTTAAAATATTTTCAAAACTTTTGGGGAATCGTCTAGCTTTGGTTATGGCAGATTTATTAGTCCCTACTCAATTCTGTTCAATACCAGGAAGACATTTTACTGATGCATCGCTTTTTTTGAGAGGTATGATGGAAAGAGACATGGGGCATAAAGAAGATTTACCAGTTTCTGGCTATATTACTAGTTTGAATCAAGCAAAGGCCTTTGATTCGGTTTCCCATTCTTACCTCTGGGAGTGTCTTAGATCTTATGGGATACCGGTATTGTTTTTTCAATGGCTCCAATTATGTTATGCTCTAGCATATGTTAAACCATATGAAAATGAATGGTTGGGTATGAAGATAGGGATATTGAAAGGAGTGAGACAAGGATGTCCACTGAGCCCTTTATTATATGTTTTTTTGATAGACCCTGTGTTACGCATATTGCAAAAGTCTCCTAGAATTTGCGGTATAACTGAGAATGGTTATCAGATTTGTAAAGTTATTGCATATGCAGATGATTTATGTCTAATTTTACAGGATGAGGAATCCTTGACTTTGTCCTGAAATGTGATTCGAGAATTAGGTAAAGTTATAGGGGTAAGCCTTAACCTTGGGAAGACCAAATGTCTAAGGTTAGATGGATTCCCTTCTATACCTGAAACTTGTGGAGGCTTTTCAGTTGCCATGTCACCATGTAAAATCTTGGGGATCTATTTTGGTGGTGAGGATATGGCAGGTTATAATTGGGCAAAAGTTTTACAAGTGGGTATTTCTAAGGTGGCTCAGTGGAATAAGTGGAAAGTTTCAAAAAAGAAAAGAGTGTATTATATAAAACCCTTTTTGATTCCTATTTTTTTTATTTGTTAGCATGATTTTTCCATTGCCCAAATGTTTGGAGACTAAAATTTAAGGTTGTTTTCTTTGTTGTTTTTGGGGAAGTAGGTTAAACCCAATTAAACGGACTATATTATGTATGGGAATTTGGGATGGTGGAATAGGGATGCCAAATCCAATACTTTCCTTTTCACGATATTGTTATATACTAACATTGTGCCCCTAATGAAGGGGTGCTCACAATTATGGGGGATATAGGGGTATGCTAAATTACAGGACATACAGTATTGAAGGAATGGCAGAAAAATGCTTTTGAACATAAAAATAAACATATACCTCGAGTAGGATATCAGTGGGAAGGGGTTTTTGATAATGTTAAAAATTGGAAAATTAATTACGAGTCTGTACTTCGTCTTTCATGAAAAGCGCTTTATCTAGAAGTATTAAGACCTTGTTTTGAGGACCGTCCTTTTGCTGATTTTTCTGTTTCTTTCCAGGAACAGATTACTAAATGTGTCACAGATGATAGAATATCAGTCCATATGTGGGATACGGTCTGGCTGGGCATACATGGTCGAATTAATGTTAAGCATAAATCCTTACAGGATAGGAATTGTTCAATAGTTACATGTATGTCTGTTGTTGAAACTATGGACCACTTGTATTTTTGTTGTCCATAGCCTGAACAGTTTTGGGATGTAGTTAAAACTTGGTGGAAAGGGGTATCTTTTATACCACCTACACCTGACCTTTTGTACTTTGGGGTGACTCCCCCCTCGTTACAGCATCTGTCTCATAGTACTCTTAGAATGATTATGGTTCATTTCTTATATTGGTTGGGATTAGTAGATGCAGATTTACTCTACAACAGCAAACTATTTCTGTTTTAGAGTTATTGTGCATACTAAACTCTGAAATTAAGGGAATGAAATGGGTAGAAAGTGCTAGATTGGAGTTTAGTATTTGGAATCATCGGTGGAAATTTTTTGATTTTATTTAATTATTCTGTACCATATAAGTTTCTGCAGATTTTGAGGTCAATGTGTGTTTTGCCTTCTATCTGTGATACAGTTTAAACATAATGCTTTTCCCACAATTACTTTCTTTTTTTTGAATGTCTGTTTCCTTTTTATATGGTTTAGTTTGATGTAATACTGATTTGTCTGTCATTTTCTTTTCATTTGGTTTAAAAACAAAGAGGATTCTATTATGGAGAGGGGGAGACTATTTTTTTGCATGTTTAATTTTGGTTTGCTATCCCTACATTTATTTTTATCTAAATGGATAACTGGAATATTTATGTTGTTTTACACAGATACATAGATACATAGACAGTGTCGGCAGATAAGGGCCTATGGCCCACCTAGTCTGCCCATTTGAGCTTGTAAGTTCAGTTTGTTTTCCTAGAAGTCTATTTCCCCTTACCCCTGACCTCTAGAATTCCTTTATGTCTATCCCATGCATTCTTAAATCCCGTGATTGTTTCAGCCCCCACCACTTCCTCTGCAGGGTGTTCCACTTGTCCACCACCCGTTCTGTGAAGAAATTCTTTCTCATGTTTCCTCTGAATCGTCCTCCCTCCAACTTCATCCCATGCCCTCTAGTCCTGAAACATCTTTTTCGCTTAAAAATAGTGTTTTCCTGCACCCTGTTCCTCCCTGTAAGATACTTGTATGTCTCTATCATATCCCTCTCCCTCCTCTCCTCCAGGAGTACATGTTCAGTTCCTTCAACCTGTCTTCCATAGGACTTGTGATGCACAACCCATGCACCATCTTTGTTGCCCTCCTCTGAACCTTCTCTACCCTGTCTATGTCCTTACGTGGGTATGGTCTCCAGAACTGTACACTGTACTCCAGGTGGGGCCTCACTAGTGTCTTGTATAGCGGAATTATGACCTCCCTTTTCCTGCTGGTGATGCCCCTGCCTACTACATCCCAGCATCCTATTTGCTTTACCTGATGCCTTGTCACACTGTTTCCTACCTTGAGGTCATCAGAGATGACAACCCCAAGATCCCTTTCCTGCTTGGTGCATGCTATATCCTCACCCCCAACTGATATATTGTGCCAGGGTTTTGTGCCCATATGCATTATCTTGCACTTCTTTGCATTGAATTTCAACTGCCAAACCCTTGACCATTCTTCAAGTTTCTGTAGGTCCCTTCTCATTCTGTCTACACCCTCTGGTGTCTACTCTGTTACAGGCTTTGTGTCATCAGCGAACAGTGAAATTCTGCCTTCTATATCCTGTGCAATGTCACTGATGAAGATGTTGAATAGGACCGGTCTCAGCACTGATCCCTGTGGTACCCACTGGTCACTCTTCCCTCTGTGGAGTGACAGCCATTTACCACCACCCTCTGTGTCCTGCCACCCAGCCAGTTACCTACCACCACACTACTGTCCTGCCCACACCCATATTCCCCAGTTTGTGTAATAGTCTTCTATGTGGCACAGTGTCAAAGGCCTTGCTAGAAGTCCAGATAGGCCATGTCCACTGCCCTCCCCTGATCCACCTCCTAGTCACCCAGTCAAAAATTCAATGAGGTTGGTCTGACATGCCTCCCCTGGTGAAACCATGCTGCCTTGGGTCCTGTAGTCCATTGAGAACCAGATGTTCCACCAATCTCTCCTTCAGTAGTGCTCTCCATGATCTTTCCCACTACCGAGGTGAGGCTGACTGGTCTGTAGTTCCCTGCTTCCTCTTTGTTCCCACTTTTGTATAAGGGGACTACATCTGCTGTCCTCCAGTCTTTGGGTACCTCCCTGTTTCCAGTGATTGGCTGAACAGGATAGCCAGAGGTTCAGCCACCACCTCTCTTAGTTCTTTAAGGACCCTGGTGCACCCCATCTGGCCCCATTGCTTTATCAGCTCTTATTACTTCCAGTTCCTTTAGGACCCTTTCTCAGTGTAAAGGGACTTGTGTCCATTTCTGCACCATTCTCACCTGTACTCCTTCAGACCCATTACCCCCTCTTCCTTAGTAAAGACTGAGCAGAAATACCTGTTCAATATGTCAGCTTTACTGTTGTCATCCTCCATGGCTCCCATCCTCCCCTTCAGTCTCACTATCCCTCCTTTGTCCTTCTTTTTCCTTATGTACCTGTAAAGGTTTTGTCCCTTTAACCACTGATTTTGCAATGTGTTCTTCTGTCTGAGCTTTGGCTTCCCTTACTGACTTCCCTGCCTCCCTTTGTTTCTCCTGGTACTTCTCCCTATCCCCTTCTGCCTGTGTCTTTTTTATTGCCTGAATGCAATCTTTTTGGCTTTCACTTTCTTTGCTACCTCTTTGTAAAACCATAATGGTCTCCTCTTTCTTTTCCTCTTGCTAACCTGCTTAATGCATAATTCTGTTGTTCTTATAATCCCCATTTTAAATACTGCCCACTGTTCCTCAATCCCTGATTCCTGTCCCATCTCCTTAATGCCTCTTTCAAGCATCTCCCATTTTCCCAAAGTCTGCCCCCTAAAATCCAGGATCGTGTTTTTGTGTGGTTTGGTTCTGCTCTTTCTGTGATTTCAAACCACAATGACTGGTGGTCACTGTTACCCAGGTGCTCCCCACTGTTACCCCTCACACTGTCCCTGTTTGTGAGCACAAGGTCCAGTATTGCCTTCTGCCGAGTTGGTTCCATGACCAGTTGCTTGAGGAAGGCACCTGAAGGAGTCAGGATAAATCTGCTCCTAGTTGATGCTGCTGCTGGGATGCTCCAGTCACGTCTGGTATATTGAAGTCTCCAACCAGTACTCACCTCCCTTGTCTGCCATCCTTTGGATGGCTAGCATCAACTCCTATCTGTTTCTTCCTCCTGGGCTGGTGGTCTATAGACCACACCTGTGGGATGGCTGGCCCCATTTTCCTTTCCAGCTTAACCCACAGTATCTCTCCCCATTTGTTCCTCCTGGATCTGTGTGCCCTTATGTCATTTTTCATACAGTGCCACTCCTCCTCCCTTCCTGCCTGCTCTGTCTCTTCTGAATATGTTGCAGCCAGGTATGGCCATCTCCCAGTCATGGTTATCATTACACCAGGTTTCAGTGATGGCCACAATGTCCAGGTCTGACTGTACCATGACAGCCTCCAGATCTTCCATCTTGTTGCTAAGGCTCCTGGCATTTGCACACTTGGCTTTCCATGATTTGACCTCCCTAGACTGCTTCACTGTTCTACTCCAGCCCCTTCCTTGGTTGTCATTTATCCCTGGTTCTCCTTGCTGTCTGCCCTTCTGCTGAATTTTGCCCCTTTTCTGCTTATCCACCTTTTGGACACTAATCTCCATCTTTTGCACACTGCTTTGCAGAGATAGCCACTCCTTTGGTTCACTGGTTCCATTACTAGCTGTGGGGGGTGAGCAAGTAGGTATCATCCTTGCTGGCCTGCCACCCCCCTTTGCTAGTTTAAATGCTTGTCAATGTAGCATTTAAACTTATCATTGAGTGCTTGGATTCCCCTCCAGGATGGATGCAGGCCATCAGGCTTGAACAAACCTCCATCCCTCCAGATGGGTCCCCAGTCACCAATGAATCCAAACCCTTCCTCACAGCACCAGTTCTTCAACCATGAGTTAAAGTTCCTGGTGCATGCACTCCTATGCTCTCCCTTGCCTCTCACAGGTAGTACTTCTGAGAAAGTGACGGAAGTAGCTACTTGCTTGAGACCCCTCCCCAGTTTCCTAAACTCTTCGTTTTTAGTTTTTGTATTCATTTGTGTATATTAACATTGTTTGTGTTTATTTGATTTGTGAAGTTTACAATAAAAAATTCCCCTACTCTTTTTCATAAGTGCCATGGGATCTTTAATATCCACCTGAACTACTACCAATCCATGCAGATGGGACCTTGGTTTAACGTCTCATCTGAAAGATGGCACCTCAGAAGTGCAGCACCCCTCTCATGCTGCACTACAGTGTCATTACTGGGATATTAACCCAAGTGCCAGATGTGGGAACTGAAACCACAGCCCTCTGATCTCCCAGCCTCAGAGGCGAGTGTGCTACCTATTGAGCCACTGACACTGCTACAATAACATGGTCACTGTGGAAAATCAGTGTTCAGGACATATTAAGAAAATCACACTGATGCTGTTCATTAGCAGAGGTCCTAAAATGAGTATGTTGAAAATTTTGTGATGAAACTACATAAAATGACTGTGTTACGAGTGTGTGTTGTGCAGGTTCCACGCACGCTTCTAAGTTTGCAAATTAGTAAAATTTTCATGCCAGATTTTTAACACTGGCATTTGTTCACACCTCCTTATGAACAGTACAGATGTAATTTTTCACAGCCTGGACGAAATGTGTTTCCACGCTTCTGGCGCAGAATACCACAGTCGCTGTTGGAAATCAGTGTTTGGGACAGATTAGGAGCAAGCGATGGGGGGGACTGACCAAGCTCAACTGAGCTCTGACAGGACTGCTGCAGATTTCTTTGTGGGCAGGAAAAGGTGACAACGCAGGCAGGAGCCCAGTACAGAAGGGCAACCTGCAGTGCTGGGATACACAGAACGAGCGAGTGAGGGAGGGGGAGTGGAGTGAGTGAGCTCAGTGGAGCTCTGTTGGGACTGCTGTGGATTTCTTTGTGGGCAGGAAAAGGCAGCAATGCATACAGGGGCTGAATACAAAAGGGCAGCCTGCAGCAGTGGGACAAACAGAACGAGCGAGTGAGAGAGAGGGAGTGAGCTAGCTAAACAGAGCTCTATTGTGACTGCTGTGGATTTCTTTGTGGGCAGAAAAGGGTGGCAACACAGGCAGGAGCCCAGTACAGAAGGGCAGCCTGCAGTGCCTGCAGAAATGGAACAAGCAAGTGAGACAGGGGGAGTGAGTGAGGCCAACGGAGCTGTGTTAGAACTGTTGCAGATTTCTTTGTAGGCAGAAAAGGATGCCGACAGAGCCAAGAGCCCAATACAAAAGGGCAGCCTGAAGTGCCAGGGGACACAGAATGAGTGAGTGAGATGGGGGAGTGAGCAACCGCAACGGAGCTCTGTGGGACAGCTGCAGATTTCTTTGTGGGCAGGAAAAGGTGCCAATGCACGTAGGAGCCCAGTACAAAAGAGCAGCCTGCAGCGCCGGGAGAAATAGAACAAGTGAGTGAGAGAGGTGGAGTGAGCGAGCTCAATGGAGGTGTATCGTGACTGCTGCGGATTTTCTTTGTGGGCAGGAAAAGGCGGCAATGCAGGCAGGAGCCCAGTATAAAAGGCCAGCCTGCAGCGCCAGCAGAAACGGAACGAGCGAATGAGACGGGGGAGTGAGCGAGCTCAACGGAGCTGTGTCAGGACTGCTGCAGATATCTTTGTAGGCAGAAAAAGATGCCAATGCAGGCAGGAACCCAGTACAAAAGGGCAGCCTGCAGCAGTGGGAGACACAGAATGAGCGACTGATGGAGAGGGAGTGAGTGAGCTCAATGGTACTCTGTTGGGACTGCTGCAGATTTCTTTGTGGGCAGAAAAAGGCAGCTATAAATGCAGGAACCCAGTACAAAAGGGCAGCATGGAGTGGCTGGACAAAAAGAATGAACGAGTGAGAGAGGGGGAGTGAGTGAGCGAGCTCATCGGAGCTCTATCATGACTGCTCCTGATTTCTTTGTGGGCAGAAAAAAGTGGCAATGCAGGCAGGAGCCCAGTACAAAAGGGCAGCCTGCAGCACCGACAGAAACGGAAAGAACGAGTGAGACAGGAAGAGTGAGTGAGGCCAACGGAGCTCTGTCAGGACTGCTGCAGTTTTCTTTGTGGGCAGAACAAAATACCAACAGAGGCAGAAGCCCAGTACAAAAGGGCAGCTAGCAGTGCCAGGAGAAACAGAATGAGCGAATGAGACAGGCGGAGTGAGAGACCTCAATGGAGCTCTATCAGGACAGCTGCGGATTTCTTTGTGGGCAGGAAAAGGTGCCAATGCAGGCAGGAGCCCAGTACAAAAGGGCAACCTGCAACGCCAGGAGAAACAGAATGAGTGAGTGAGAGAGGGGGCATGAGCAAGCTCAACGGAGGTCTATCATGACTGCTGCAAATTTCTTTGTGGGCAGGAAAAGGCAGCAACGCAGGCAGGAGCCCAGTACAAAAGGCCAGTCTGCAGCTCCAGCAGAAATGGAATGAGTGAGTGAAAGAGGGAGAGTGAGCGACCTCAACGGAGCTGTGTCAGGACTGTTGCACATGTCTTTGTGGGCAGACAAAGCCAGCAACGCAGGTGAAAACCCAGTACAAAAGGGCAGCCTGCAGCAGCTGAAGACACAGAATGAACAAGTGAGGAAGGTGGAATGAGTGAGCTCAACGGAGCTCTGTTGGGTCTGCTGTGGAATTCTTTGTGGGCAGAAAAAAGCAGCAATGCACGCAGGGGCCCAGTACAAAAGGGCAGCCTGCAGCAGTGGGAGAGACAGAACATATGAGTGAGAGAGGGGGAGGGAGTGAGTGAGCAAGCTCAATGGAACTCTAACGTGACTGCTGCAGATTTCTTCATGGCCAGAAGAAGACGGCAACACAGGCAGGAACCCAGTACAAAATAGCAGCCTGCAGCACCGACAGATATGGAATGAGTGAGTGAAAGATGGAGAGTGAGCGAGCTCAACAGAGCTCTTTTGGGACTGCCGCAGATTTTTTTGTGGGCAGAAAAAGGTGCCAACAGAGGCAGAAGACCACTACAAAATGGCAGCCTGCAGCACCAGGAGAAATAGAATGAGCAAGTGAGACAGGCGGAGTGAGTGACCTCAACATGAGCTCTGTCAGGACAGCTGCAGATTTCTTTGTGGGCAGAAAAAGGTGCCAACACAGGCAGAAGCCCAGTACAAAAGGGCAGCTTGCAGTGCCAGGAGAAACACAATGAGCGAGTGAGAGAGGGGGAGTGAGCGAGCTCAGAGGAGCTCTAGCATGACTGCTGTGGATTCCTTTGTGGGCAGAAAAAGGTGGCAATGCAGGCAGGAGCCCAGTACCAAAAGGCAGCCTGCAGCGCCGACAGAAACAGAATGAGCGAGTGAGACAGAAGGAGTGAGTGAGGGCAACGGAGCTCTGTCGGGACTGCTGCAGCTTTCTTTGTGGGCAGAAAAAAATACCAACAGAGGCAGAAGCCTTGTAGAAAAGGACAGCTGGCAGCACCAGGAGAAACAGAATGAGCGAGTGAGAGAGGGGAGTGAAAAACCTCAACGGAGCTCTATCGGAACAGCTGGGGATTTCTTTGTGGGTAGGAAAAGGTGCCAATGCAGGCAGAAGCCCAATACAAAAGGGCACCCTGCAGCGCTGGGAGAAACAGAATGAGTGAGTCAGAGAGGGGGAGTGAGCAAACTCAATGGAGGTCTATCGTGACTGCTGCGGACTTCTTTGTGGGCAGGAAAAGGTGCCAATGCAGGCAGAAGCCCAGTACAAAATGACATCCAGCAGTGCCAGGAGAAACACAATGAGCGAGTGAGAGAGGGGAGGAGTGAGCGAGCTCAACAGACCTCTGTCGTGACTGCTGTGGATTGCTTTGTGGGCAGAAAAAATCGGCAACACAGGCAGAAGCCCAGTACAAAAGGCCAGCCTGCAGTGCTGGCAGAAACGGAATGAGCGAGAGAGGGGTGAGCTAGCTCAATGGACCTGTGTCAGGACTGCTGCAGATTTCTTTGTGGCCAGAAAAAGCCGCCAACAGAGGCGGGAGCCCAGTACAAAAGGACAGCCTGCAGCACCAGCAGAAACTGAATGAGTGAGTGAGAGAGGGGGAGTGACCCACCTCAATACAGCTCTGTCGGGAACAGCTGCAAATTTCTTTGTAGGCAGAAAAATGTGCCAACGCAGGCAGGAGCCCAGTACAAAAGAGCAGCCTGCAGCACCTGGAGAAACAGAATGAGCGAGTGACACAGCCAGTGAGCGAGCTCAACGGACCAACACAATCAACATTCGGCATTGACAAATGCTTGTTTATTGTTGAGACTCCTAGCATTAAATAGTATATATTTTAGATCAGACCTGCTTTACCCTGTTTGTGATTTTTTTTTATTAAATGCTTTGTGTATAGTAATATAATTTTGTCATTCATGACCAGACCATCCCCCCCATTAGCTTACATTTACAGAGTCCATTTTAGACATCATTTTATTTTTACTCAAATGGAGCCCATCATCTGAGAACAGGTGATATTGTTCTGAAAAAATAATCCCAATGTCAATAAAATGTATGCCCACTTTTGTACACAGGGTGATAATCTGCAGTTTATACTGAGAATAGTACTTTTTTTTCCAGTAGTACGCGTGGCACAGGCAGGATACCAGAGATGAATACCTCACAGTCCTCTCTTTTTTAAATCCAGACCCATTTCTATTAAGCCATGGCAGATATATTTGTCATGGTCCTTGCTGACATTGTTAGTACCAAGAGGCAACGTGATAATGGGCTTGGGTCCACATATTTTTAAAATTTGAGGTAGTCTGACCTTTACATCTTGTATTTTGGCCCCTGAGAGACTTGAAACCATGGTGTTGAGTCTATCATTTTTGCATATTGTGCTGTCACAGTTTTTAATAATGGAGTTTCCAATGACTAGTTTTATTCTGCTAATCCCACTAGGCCCAGTGGGTACTTTTGACTGATTGTGCTCACCATTTTGATGTGTGTCAGTAATTAATGGGTTAAAAGGATCAACTTTCCTGGCTACAATCTGAACTCTGTATATTGTTGTTAATACTGATGTACTCTCCTGAGTTGTACCTGTAAATAGGCATTTATTTGCCTAGTGTACCCTACCTGGTAATCAAAAACTAAATGAAAACATGAATACAATTATTATTTATTTTTTAACAACTGGTAAAAATCCAAATTTGAACTGTAAAAACTACACAAAGCCACTCCATGGGTCTGCGTGGTACAAGGATCAAATAAAGATCCACAACAATGCAATAGTTCTGGCACTCACTCAACCTCACTCACAATTGAATGTGACAGACAGCATAATATATGATACATACAAACGTTTTATTAATGTGCAAATGCAGGATAAATATATATACATGAGAAAAAGGCACAAAGGAGCAGTTCAAGGGGATACACTCCAAAAACACTGCAAATAATATTTTGTTAACTAAGGTCACTTTGTCAAAGGTATATTGTAGTCACAAAATTCAGACTTTCCTAGCCACTACCTTGCCTACAGTGTCATCAGCTGTAAGGATTTCTCTTCCACCCCTATTTTCTGGAAACTGTCTCTCTTCTCAGACACCCATATCTGAGTATCTCCTCTCAAACAGGCATTGTTACAGTTCATCTGCTCCTTTACAATACATTTAATTCATGTTGCAGTTTTGCCTACTTTGAAGGCTTTATGTAGAGCGTGAACTTTGCAGTCTAGTAATGCCAGTATTGTAAACAGAATCTACTGCAGGCTGTACTAACAGTGATTTCATTATTTGATTGTAATTCAACTAATGGAATTAAAACTGTAATTATTTGGCCCATTGGAAATGGTAGTAAGTAGAGGCTTAGTTAACATACTATCTTGTCTGTGATTATAAGTTAATATTTTTAATTACACTAGCCTAATAGCTATTGTGGCCTGTGGACTCATGACTACAGAATTAATACAGATCAGAGGGGTGGTTCTCTCATTGACCATAACTATTATATACTCATAGATTCCTTAAATTTTTAAAACCTTAACATTGTATTTGCATATTTCTATCATTTTAGTTAAGGATGGTGGAGTGTATAGAAATGAATTTCTATAACTAAAACATTCACCTTTGACAAGGCATCCTCAATTAAAATGTGAGATATGGCATTTTGGGGGTATATCCCCTTAATCTGCTCCTTGTTGCCTTTTCATAGGTACACATTAATTAATCTTTGTATGACATCATGCTACCAGTCTCATTCAGTTGTGTGAGTAAGGTTACAGGGATTTGTTGCTTTATTGTTAATCTAAATTTGTACATTTTACATTTCTTGTACTTACAGGCCCAGATATTCAAAAGGGTTGCGCATGGCGCAACAGTGTTGCGCCATGCACAACCCACTGATGCACCCCAGTGTGATATTTAAAAGGGAAAAGTGCGCCTGCACAAATTCTGATGCACCGGGGCGCATCAGTAATGTATGCAGGCACAGGTGGGGGGGCGTGACCATGCATAACTGCACAGCCAGATATTCAGCCCGGGACATGCAGAGTTATGCAGGCGCAACCCCTACCTGTGCCTGCACAATGTTACGCTGAAAAAAAAAGGAACAAGTCGAGGGCCACCCACAGGTGAGCTGCCGCATTGCAGGGTGCAACACAGCAGCTGCCACCTGTGGGTGGCCCTGGACTGTTCCCACCGCCTGGTGGCGCCCCCATGCCCGATCACGGGCTGAAGTATCACTCCCCAGTAGCCTGATCGTGTGCATAATGGTATCCTTCCCCATTAGCCCGATCGGGCATAGCACGACGTCCCGGTAGCCCGATCGCGGGCATAGCAGTATTCTTCCCCATTAGCCTGATCGCGGGCTTAACCGAAATGTCCCCCACCCCCAGAGTAGCCCGATCGCGGGCATCAGACCTCCCACCAAAGTCCAGTATCCCTGGTGGTCAGTGGACTGTGGTAGCCGATCGCGGGTGGCATCCTCACCCCCATGTCCAAAATCCCTGGTGATCTGGTGGCCTCCCTCCCCACCGCCCATGGGCCCACCACCCGCTCACCCCTGTCAGCCAGCGGGCAGCAGCACCCCACCCGCCTGCCGCCCGCCGCCCGCCGACTGACAACTCGGTGGGGCTGCTGCGCCCATTGGTTCAAGGCATGAGCCAATAGGCGTACAATATACCGCTAAGTCGGTCAGATATGTGAATGATTTCGTTCATTCACATATCTGGACTGACCTTATCAGAATGGGCTGTATGCCATTGGCTCGTATCTGAACCAGTGGGCGAGCAGCACCACCAAGCTGTCAGTCAGCAGGCGGGCGGGCGGCAGACAAATGATGCTGCCACCGCCGGCTGGCGGAAGGCGGTGGTGAAACTCGTCGAGAGGGGTGAGGTGAGAACCACTGACACCATGGTGGGCGTGAAAGGTGAGGATGCCACCTGCAATCGAGCTACTCGATCACCTGGACCACCGAACAACACGGGAGAAATCTGATGCCGCGATCAAGCTCTCGGTTTGTTCGTTATGCCGTGATCGAAGCTAATGAGGGCTGTATCGTTATGCCTGCGATCGAGATACCTCGAGTGAGGAAGAATACCATTATGTCCACGATCGGGCTGCTCGTCGGGGAACACTACTGTTCTGCCCACGATCGGCTGCTGGGGGACACTACTGTTTTGCCCACGATCGGGCTGCAGGGGGCATCAGTCCCCAACGGCTGCTGCCTGGCAGGGCGCCAGGCGCAAGTCGCAGGGGATCGGCGCCCCTGCATGCTAATGGCATGCAAATGGGCCATAATCAGATGCAAATGGCCCCCCCGTGCACCTTGCATAAATTATGGCCCCATTTGCATGTCACCCTTTGAATATCGCAGGTGCTGTGCATGGCGCAATGGAACTTACGCCACCGCATCTCAATGCTCCACTCCGACCACTTGCGCTGGTGCAGTTCCACTGCGCCATGCACAGTGGGTGTGACCAGGGGGCAATATTCAAAGAAGTTGCGCCATAGCGCAACTCCGTTGAATATTGCCCTGCCCACACCCCAGCGTAACTATTTTGAGCGGCGCAGGGGCTTGCGCCACAAAATGGCGCAGTTTGAATATCTGGGCCACAGTGTACAAACATATCAGAGAAGCCTTGTCAAAAAACACAGGAGAAGAAAAAAATTAGAGTGAAAAGTCAATGACCTGTGTCATAAGCTTGTGAGCCCAGCACTAACAATTTGTTTTTTTATTATGAGAGATGTAATGCTATGTAGATGGAAAATGCTTATTAATATGTAGTGCAAAAGAAAGTTTTAATTTTATACCAGTGCATGTCAATTTCTCTATTATCGTGTCAAAAGTAGTGTAATAGTTACAGTAATTCCAGCGTATCACTGATCAATTTTTTTTTCTAAAAAGCTCAGATCAAAATAGCAAGGGTTTTCCTTTCTAGCATATGGCGTATATTCCAAATCAAATATGTGGTTTCAAATAAAGTGCAATACTACTTTAGTAAATACAGTTTGTACCTCACTGGCTACTATAGCAGCTACTCTGCCAGTAACCACCAATCCCGTCTTCCATACATTTTGCAACAGCTACTAAAATGCACTTACACTGTGCAAAACATGCTTTTAAATATTAACACTATGCGTTCTTATTGTGCAAAAACTGCAAAACATAGCTAACCCTGTCTGAATGCTATAAAGCCATCCCATGGAGCCCATGGTGACTGTCGTCTTTTCAACTAACTTTTCAGTGTAGTGAACTTCACCTTCCTCAAAGGCGAAAACTAGGATAATCACTTTTCACAAAATACAGCACAAGTTTACTTACAGACATGTAGCAAACATACAGAAATACAATAAGTTATGCAGGGCAGGTAGTTGTTGAAGACAATGTGACACACAATTGGTAGACAAATTCCATGGTTTCTGGGCATGTCCTCTTATTTGGGCCATACTGGCATCAGATGGGAGCAGGGATTGGGGGTATTTTTGATACACCCTAGTTAGTAATATCATCCCTGGCATTACTTTTTATTCCTTCACGGAACATAGAATACAGGGTCGCTTGTTTAAGCTTTTATTGATTTTGCTGGTGGTGGCTACAAAAGTACTCACTCACCTGTGGCTAACACAGAAGCTACCACTGTTGGAGCATTGATATATAATGGGAGGCTCAATTTGTAAACTGGAGAAGTTATATCAGTTTCATTTCAATTGTATTTATTATACTGTAGAGCAATGTGCACTAAACAGACCATTTTCAGAAGCGACCACGTAAAAAAACAAAGTGTACATTTACTGTATATGGAAGGTACAACACAGGAATAGGCAAAGTAACACAAGTACAAGCTGGTAACACATATAAGTAGGAGAATAACATTTAGGTACAGTTACAGTGCATTCTGTCAATCAGATGCTGAGGGAGGCTAGTGCTGAAGGAAGGGATGCCAATTCCTAAGGTGAGTTGGGAAGGTAGGAGTTGTAGGGGGCCAATTGCCCTGAAGGATAGAGCTCTTTATCCTGCAGCTGTGTTTCTAAGGGGGAGTTGGAAAGTGAATTTGGACTGAGAGTGTGTCCCCAACTTGTTGGTGGAGTGGGGAAGGAGCGTAGAAATACAGGAGGGAACTTTTCCTAGCCCCACATTGTATAAGAACACCACCAACCCCTGCTCCCATCTGATGCCAGTATGGCCCAAATAAGAGGACATGCCCAGAAACCATGGAATTTGTCTGCCAATTGTGTGTCACATTGCCTTCAACAACTACCTGCCCTGCATAACTTATTGTATTTCTGTATGTTTGCTACATGTCTTTAAGTAAACTTGTGCTGTATTTTGTGAAAAGTGATTATCCTAGTTCTTCTACAGAAATAGGCCCCTTTTCCCTCTTGAAACTTGAAACAAGCTTGTACAGGCCACTTTTCTCCCCCTACTCGACTATGGCGATGTAATCTATTCCTCCACCACTCTTGCAAATCTAAGTAAACTGGACATCCTTTGTCACCGTGCGTTACGGTTCATTACCAACTCCCCTTACCGTTCGCACCACTGTGACTTATATGCAGCTGTTGGTTGGACATCCCTTACTACTAGACGCCTGCTCCATGCTGGGCTATGGACTCTTAAACTGCTCCTGCAGAAATTGCCAAGCTATCTCTCTTCCCTTATTAGTATCTCACATAGTGCATACATTAAGAAAATCTGACTTTATTATGCTTGACATACCAAGGATGCGGACTTCCTTTGATAAACGTATATTGCATATGCCCTTCCCTCCATTTGGAACCATACAAACCGTACTGAAACTAACTAGCACAGTTTCAATAAACTTCTACAAATCGCTAAGTTCAGCCAAAATAAAAGACACCTGTAACTGTCATTAAGTCTCTTCCTTCCCCATGTGTGCCATATTTATCCACTGGTACGGTATAATTGATTTGTCATATTAACTGCTTTCCCTTCCCCTTCTACTCCTGGCTTTATCTATGCTTACGCTCCACTGCTACTCTATCAAATCACTCCTCCCCCCCATATCAGTTGTAGTCTGTTGTTTGTTCTAGCTGCCAAAATATATGTATTGCACACACCAGTCATCATGTTTTATTTATCAGTATGCAACCTGTAAGTCGCTTCCCTGTCTCATATCAATGTTTACCACCTGCAGTCACCCTATGTGGTACCCTTGTATGTATATCCAGCCTGTATCATGTAACATGCATTTCATGTATATACTGTTATTACCTATCTGTGTTTGTACTTTAGGGGCCAGATATTCAAACTGCGCCAAAAAAGTGCGCAACAGCAGGAGCAAGCGCAAGTCAATTGCGCACATGCACAACACACGCGATATTCAAACACGGAGCAAGACAAATTGCGCAAGCAACCAATGTCTGAATATCGCACAACCTGCGCCATAGCACAACCAGGAAGGGGAAGCTGAGCAGAGCTGATGCGCCACAGCACAACAAAGGTGGCCCAGCTGAGCAGTCCAGAGGCGCCATAGCGCAAGCAAAGAGGCCCCAGCAGCATAGCAATGGAACTGCACAACCAGGGAGGTAGGCAGGGGCCCACCACCCATGCCACAGATAGGCACAGGGACACACTGCAGAACCAACAATGTACCCCCACACCCCAAGCACAGCATAACTGGGGGAGGGATGGAACAGCCACCGGACCATGGGGACAAGCAAAGAAAGCACATCCCGGCCGTGTTACTGCAGCACACCCACTGGCAAGCTGAGACTGCCACACAAAGGGGGCGGACCACCCCAGTGTCCAGCAGCCCCCCCCATGTGCACAGCACTCCCAGCACTGTGACCCCAAGACATCACCCATGTGCAGTGACCGGCACTGCAGGAATCCCCAGGCCCCCCCGACACACTGCAACCCTGTGAACCACAGAACTGTACCAGCCAAACCCACCATGAGCACCCAGCAGTGGGTGGCAGCACATGGCAATACTGACTGGAAGCCACACCCACACCAGAGACACTACCCCACACACACGCACACACATACCCATGACCATACCAACCCAGATGCCATGCACACCACTGCAACTGAGCACCTATAGCCAGCTGCAAATCAGAGACCACCACAGCATTCATATCAAAATATAAATGTAATGCTGAAGATGAACAACAAGAACAACAAACAACTATCAACATATTTACAAAGCAGGGGTGGGGATATGGGTATGAGGTAGGGGTGGGTAAGGGGCAGGGGTGAACAACCAGGAGAGGGAAGGTGGGGTGTGCTGTCCTTCAGCTAGTGCCTGGCAGCCTGCCCTCCTCCTGCCTGGTGCTGTGCCTGTGGCCTCCAGCGGCACCGCATCCCATGCTGCTGCAAATCCAGTAGGATGGTGTGGGTGTCGATGGCCACCTGAGTGAGTCTCCGCAGTCCCTGCTCAATACATCTCAGGATCCGGATACCTAGGACAAGGGATCAGAGTCAATGGCTATGACTGTCCACATCCCTGAATCCCAAACATCATGCACGGCATACAGCCAAGTGCCCCGCTCCTGTGATGGACTGCACCCACCCACAGTGACCGTGCACAAGACATGCCCAACCAGGCAGCAACAGCCATGTGTACCACTGCACACACACACTGCCCATGTCCATCACAGCACAACCAAGGCTGCCCAGTGACGTGGCTCTGTGGTGGGATGGCAGTGCCACAGCCATGTGCCCAGTGCATGCATGGACCACCAGTGACGCACACACACACATGCAGTGCCACTGGACAGTGATGACTGTCACACGTTGCGTGCATGGCAGTGTCGTCCATGGAAGGTGGCCGTGCCCCCCCCAGCATGCAATAGCATCCATGATGTAATGACACTCACCCTCATCAAGCTGCTGCTGCAGGTGCTGCTGTGGCTGCTGCTGCTGCGGCTGTGGCACAACTTCTTCACCAGCCACCCTGGCACTGCCATCCCAGGCCTCAGCCTGTGCCCGCCTCCGCTCCTCCATGCCTGTGGGAGACAAATGAAGAGAAACACATTAGTGAGATCCCAAAGCAGACAGTCCCTGCCCCATTGAGTGTGCCTGCCCACACAACCAGACCCAAACAGCACACACCTGCAAACACATTCACAGCAAACCATAGCCAAACCCACCCCCATGCGCAGGTCACATTACACAGTGTCACCCACGTGGACAATACCGGTGCATACACAGCACACCCACCTGGCCTAGGCACAATGCCCCTCCTGGCACGAGACCTGAGGCGCTCCAGCAGAGCATGCTCCCTCCTCCGCAGGTCACTGTAGCAGTGCCTGCACTGCTCAGGAGTCCTCCACTGCCCAGTGGCCTGCTCCAGGGCAGCAGCCACCTGCTGCCACATGGAGTGCATGCCACCTGCAGGGCACTCCCCAAACAGTGTGCCATGGTGAGGCTCCACCACAGCCACCAGGTTTGCAACCTCCAAGGCCCCCACAGCAGTGGAGCTCTCCTCGTGCCATTTCCAATTTGTACAGTGGCAATATGGCGCTCCATGGCGCAGCAACCCGCATGGAAATGTTGCGCAATAGAACTTCATCAGTCCTTATCGGCTGTTTGTACAAGCGTATCGGATTCTCCTCGCTGTCACTGAACAGCGATAAGCCGTACATGCCAGGCGTGACAGCGCCAGGGGCAAAGGTGGGCACAAGGTCAGGGGTCAGTGCGCAAGGCCATGCACAGCGCCATCGGACGCCTACTCGTCCTGCGTGACGGTCACCTGTGTGCCAGTGCCACAGTGGACTATTGCACAGTTGTGCCACAGCGCCATTTGGTGCCCAGCGCTGTAACGCCACTGGCACAATGGTGGCTGTGTCCTGAATTGCTGATCGCGCACAGCACATCATCAGCGCAGCAGATGCCTGCGTAAGCTACCTGGGCATGCGCAATGCAGTGTACTACACAGTCACAGAAATGCGCCATTGGCTCAGCCGGCTCAACCGTATTGCGCAAAGCGCAACGGCGCGATATTCAGCCGACACATGCAAATCATCTGATCAGCCATTCAAAGGCGTAGTGGTGTGATTTGCATGTCATTAAAGTTGAGCCACTCCTAATTTGCATGCATTGCGCTATAAATACTCGACATTGGGCTGCGCTGGCCAGATTCGGTTACTGTAGGTGAGGGGTGAGTTGCATGCTGTGTGATGTTCTGGCCAATGGTCATGGGATAACGCTGTAGACTGCACAGTGACAGATGTCCACTTCCACCCATACAGACCATGACCGAGCAGAGCCAAGGTGAGGGTGAGGATGGTGGGCGAAGGAGGAGGCCCAACTTCACCAAGGCGGAGACAGAGGCCCTCTTCCAGGCCTACCTGGAAGAGGAGCCACTACTGAGTGGACGGCGGGGCACCCCTCAGGCCCGTGCGGCTGCATGGGAGGGGGTAGCTCGGGTAGTGAACCTGCACGGAAGCCACCAGCGCTCCGTGCATGAATGCAAAAAGAAGATGGAGACAGACCGCAGAAGGGTGAAGGAGAAGGTGGCAGCCCTCAGGGCGGCACTCGCTGGCACAGGCGGGGGCCAGCCAGTGGTGATGGAGCTGACCCCGGCTGAGGACCGACTGGCTGCATCAATGCAGCGGAGTGCTATAGAGGGCGTACCAGGAGGTGGATTCCAGACAGGTGGAAGTCCATCACTGCATGGTATGACATGGTGGTGGTGTTTGGGGGGGGGGGAAGGTTGATCACATGCACTAACATGTCCTCACTTTCTGTTACAGATCCCATTCGTCTGCAGGGGATGGTGGTGGTGGGACCATGCAGTGAGGAAGACCTGCCAGAGTTGGAGGAGGGTCCATCCACCTCTGTCACCAGCTGGCATGCACTGCACTAGCATGCACGCCTGGCTGCCACCTCTGTTGTCAGTGAGTCAGGTGTGGGGGGTGCACAGCCTGTGTCTCAGCAGTCTGGCATGCAAGCATGCCAGCACGCTGTGACTGTGGCTGTTGCACGTACCTGCACCATTGGTGATGCAAGGACTGCAATGGGCAGTGACACATGTGTGTCCCATGACGGACACACAGCAGGCCAGCACGTGCCCCTGGACCTAGCTGGTTCCAACCTGTGTGCCAGCACATCAGCACAGTCCCAGGTTGTGCCTGTCAGGTGGGGCAGCACCGGTGGCTGTGCAGGTCTCTGGCACTGTTGCGGCCACAGCAGTGGAACAAGTGGTCCCTGGGGCACAGCAGTTGGAGGGGCAGCAGCAGCAGTCACCCACCAGGTCTGGGGGTACAGGGTCCAGCGGTGGCACATGTACACCGCCCGTTGATATGCTCATACACGGTCCTGGTGAACAGCGCCCACCCTCAAGGGGTGTTGAGCATCAGGACCTTCCATACCCTGGGGGACAGGATGCCGATGTGGCACAGGACCCATTTGATGAGCACACCTACCTGCTGCGGGAATCAGTACAGCAGCAGGGGCGGGTTGCAACATCCATGGAGGCACTGTGCGTGGCTGTGGAGTGGCACAACAGAGACAATGCTTTGATCCTTGCAGAGATGGTCCAAATGCGGATGGATGTGACCGCCACCATTGACAGGCAGACCCAGGTATTGGTCGCTGTCGTGGCTGCATTGGGCACACAGTCAGGTGTCCCTGTACCATGCACCCCACACAGTACGCTCTCCACTCCCCATTCCCGGCGTCGTGTGACACCCAGCCTGTTGACGCCGGGTTCTGATGTGGCCATTCCGAGCACCCCTGGTGCAGGTATGTTTGGCATGCTGCAGACCCCTGTGCGGACAAGGTCGCGATCACGCAGTGGGACCCCTGGTGGTCCATCGGTGTCACACCATATGGCCCATGCTCAGCCTGCCAGTGCTGCTGGGTCACGGCGGGGCCGCCCACGCATCCAAGGTGGCCATGGCACAGTGCAACATGACTGACCTGTCTCCTAGTGCGGGCCCTGTCTGGTGCTGCCCTGTGTGCAATGTGTGTCATGGTGGGCAGTGCACTGGTGGGTGCCCTGCCCAACACGCCGACACATGAACCACCTGCACACCCACCCAACTGCTATCCACAGGTGCGTGTGCATGATGATGCCTGCATTGTACTGTACACCAAGGTGCAAGGGTGCCCACCATCTGACACACGTACTTGGACAGTACAGGTGGTGGGGGTGGTCTGTGGATCTGTGTGTTTGACATGTCTGTTCCTGCTCTGCTGTGCACCTGTCCATGTACGCTTTGTGCCGTGTGTGTGTGTGTGTGTGTCCATATGACTGTTCACCCCTCCCTGATGGTGTGTTCGTGTGCCTGGACCCTTACACTCCCCTTGCCATCATGCACCCCTGGTGTGTTACCCTGTGTGCCTGTGGGTTGCGCCTGGACAGTGTTGGTTGCACATGGCCCCTTGACTTACCTGAGTCGTGCAAAATTCTCCTCCATGATGGTGTCCTGGTGCAGCTGGGCCTGCCAGATCAGTCGGGGGTCCCACCGTCCAAGGGGGAGCTGCTCATCACCATCATCACCGGCGTCACTGGCGTCCCCATCGCTGTCCCCCTCCTCGACCTGTATGGCTATCCCACAGTCTTTGGCCATGTTGTGCAGGATACAACAGGCCAGGAATATCCCACAGACCTTTGAGGGGCTGTACTGTAGGGCACCGCCAGAGGTGTCTAGGCATCGGAAGCGTGCCTTAAGCATCCCAAACACCCGCTCGATGATGTTGCGTGTGGCGGTATGTGCCTCATTATAGCATTGCTGCGATGGGGTCATGGGGTGCCGGTACGGTGTGAGCAGCCAGGGATGGAGTGGGTATCCACTGTCACCTGTGTGGAGATAGTGGAGATAAGTATCATGTTCAGGTCCAAATTGCCCATATCCCTGTGTGCCACTACCATGGCACCTGTGGCATTCCCACCCTTGCCCCAAGTTTGCAATTCCTACATGCGTACTCACCCACTAGATGGCCTGTGGGGATGTCCCCACTCTCGAATCGATGGCACAGTGTGGACTGATACCATATGAAGGCATCATGTGCTCCGCCAGGGTGTGTGGCACAGACATTGATTATGCGCCCACTGGCATCACACACCACCTGGCAGTTAACAGTGGAAAAGCCCTTCCTGTTCCTGTATGCGGCCCCATCGGGGCCAGGTGGCGTGCGAATAGCCACATGGGTGCAGTCTATGGCCCCTAGCATGCCAGGCATATGTGCTACCCTGTGGAACTCCTGCATGTTTGCTGTATGCTCTGCTGTGGTGCTGGGGAAATGGATGTACTCCACAGCATGTGGCAGCAGTGCGCTGAGGAATTGGGTGAGGATGCGTGACGTGGCCGACTGTGTTATGCCTGTAGTGTCCCTGTTGGCCTCTGGAAGGTACCTGTGCGAGCAGGCACATGCAGGCTGTTACCTTTGTCTCCACTGACAGAGCGTGACTCCGTCGTGAGGGTGCCTGCATCACATCACTGCACAGCTCACAGAGCCGCCTCAGTATTGCCCTGTTCAGGTGGTACCGGCCCACAATCTCTATGTCTGAATACAGCTCAAAGCTGATGCGGGCACGGTACTGCCTGTTGGGGCATACCACCGACGGGCCCTTCCACGGCCACGTCCCCCTGCAGCATGCCTTCTCACCCCACTCATTACAGCTTCCATGTGGAAGCTGGCACTGTCCATGTTCCTGGCTTGTGTTGCCCCTGGCTGTTCTTGCTGTGCTACCCCGCTGTCCTGCCTGCTACCTCCACTGCACGGTACACCTACTGGCCCTGCAGTCTGTGGCTCCGACACACCTCCCTCGTCCCTCTCCTCTCCTGTGCACCCCTGGCCTGCACTCTTTCACTGTCCTTTTCGGTTTCTCCTGCCTCATGTGGCTTCCCTGTAGCGTTCTTCGCCTCTTCCTTGAGCCTTTTTATTTTGGCTCATTTCCGGCGTGGCGCACCTTCCAGCTCATCCGCTGTTGCGCATTGCGCAAGTCTTTGAATATCGCATTGCGCTGTTTATGCATGGGTCCACCCCCTTCGGTTGTGCATTCCTTCATTTGCATTGCGCTGTTGCTCAGCCTGTTTTCAGTGGCGCAACTGCCTCCTGCTGAATATCGCAGAATGGTGCAAATTCGGACTTGCGCATGAGCAACCCTATTGCGCATGGCGCAACCCTTTTGAATATCCCACCCTAAGTGTTTATGTCACAGGACCTCCTTGTGAATGAGCTTGCTCAATGGAGTTTTCCTGCAATAAACTTGAACTTGAACTTGAACAACCTGTGGGTGAAGCAATTCTCGCTTGGGCAGACTAGAGGAACCACAGATACCCTTCTTCCGTCATCTTCTATGTTTCTATGTTTCCTCCAGGGAGAGGCAGGCAGCAGATTTACAATGTTAAAAGTGGTGGGTACAATAGGGTAGCCAAGTCAGGAAGTGACAGATACTGTTGTAAACAGTTTGCACCTTGATGAGGGCCCTGAAAGAAGCAACACCATGCACAAGGGAGCCACAGTCAACATCAGGGAACAGTAGGCTGCGTGCAAGTAATCTCTTTGTTTCTGGAATCTAACAATCGCATTTGAAGAGACATGGCATTGGAGAATTTTATATTGACTGGACAATGACCTGCTATTTGTTCCATAAATGTCAAGGCTTAATTTATTTGTCACCCCAACCCCCAACTGTGCTACCTTCAAATCTCACTTTGAAATCACTAATGGATATCTTGTTATTCATTCATTCATGCACCATTGCTCTTTTATTTCTTAAACTATACACTTTTCCTTTGTGTACCTTGTTTCTCACTCTTGTACTGGGACGTATCAGTATATAAAATCTCAACAAAAATCTAATTATACCAAAAAAGAAGTACAGTAGTTTTGTAAATACACACCTTACCAAAAAAGGCAGAACTGACGTAGTACAGAGGCAAACCAATACATGAGATTGTTACTAAAAGCCTGATTTCTGCAATTAAAAACACATTTTTTGTAACCCCTGACCCAAAAGTGGATCATTTGGTATGGCCTGTGTGTATATACGTGGAGGCTCCTGAGAGAACAGAAAGAATGAGAGGAGTCTGCTGATAGGAGTTGTACTGCAGCAGGTTCCTGGGAACCTCAGGACTCCAGTTTTCCTGCAAGCAGAGGTCCAAGCAGCCCAGAGCCGAAGTTGCAGAGGCCTCCAGAAACTGGTATCCCTCCGAGAGTCAAGGTCACCCAGACAGTTGTCCCAGTGTGTTGTGCAGGTACAAAACTGAAATGCAAAATATCTCATACTTGGTGACTTCTGGTGCTAGAGGCTGCAAGAAATGTGAAGGTTCATGTAAGGGATGGGTGAGGGCAAGCTTAGGGTCAGTAGGGGGCAGCCCTGTCCTTTATCATCTCGGAACCCAGGTTGACATACTGACCTTAGGGCTACTAAATTGGGGGATGATGACACAGGATTCCACTAGATACTCACCTCCAGCACAGAGGGTCAGCATGCACTTGTCCTTCGGTGGCAATCATGAAGCACAACCCAGTTATGGGGCAGAATTCTCAGGTGGTTCTGCTTAAGCTTGCTGTTTTGAGTTTTTGCCTAAAACTGGCATGCCAGCATCTCAATAGATGGGCTTACAAAGTGGAACAACACCACTGAAAGATGGAGCAGGACCTGGCCCAAAGTCATAAATTTCACTGACCCTTAAGAGGTGTATCACTAGATGGTCTTCTGGGAGGGTCTGGGGAATAAAATATAAATAACATTTTTTAAAAACTGATATTAGGTCAATGGGTTCTAAAATAAATTGTCTAACGTTTTGAACAGTTTGATATGGAAAATGAGCAATCAAAGTTGCATATTAATTATGTGTACAATAAATCAACTTGCAAATTATAAGAATTATGATGGTATATTATGGTTCAGTGGTACAGTGGGCAGCACTCTCCGCACCACCTTTCAACCAAAATTATTTAAACCGTGAATGCCTGTGTTCTTTGGACACTAGTTTTTTGGGGGCTCAGGGCAGCAGTTCCTCGGTCTTCCATCTTGCTGCCATCTTCTTCCTGCCATGGCTGTTGCAGAGCTGCTCTTCTGATTCTTTAGCCCTCCTGCCACCTTGAACCACTGTTGCCATGTTGATTTGCCTCTGGCATCTACCCCCATCTACTCTAGAAGCCATGGGCCATGTCTTACTTCTGTTTTTGCCCTCCTGGCTGTCGCAGCTAAGCTGTGCCTCCTTCAACTCCCCTGCCTTCAGTGTTGGATTACTATTCCTCAGAATGGCTCCTGCTGCAGCCAGTGTGCTTCTGGTGCCGTGCTGCCCCCCTGGCTGCCCACTCCACTTTTGCATTCAGTGCTCTGCTCCCATTGCTGTGGCTCCTATTGTTTTTTTCCTCTGTCTGCTCTGGCTGCCCTGATGCCCTGCCTCCTGCTCCTCCAATACTTGACTGCCTGCAGCTCCCCTGTATCTTGTTGTCTCTGAACACTTTTGCTTACTGCCCTTTTCCTCTCATTTCTGCATCTTACCAGTCATTTTTGTTGTCTCACATCTGCATGTTCCTGCCCTGCTGCCAATATCTCCTACCGCCCCCACCCACCTCACCTGCTGTGTCCCTGGTCTGTGCCTATTTCCCTATCCTCTGTTACCCCCTTCTGTCTTCTGCCACTCTGCCATCTGCCCCTGCATCCCCCTGCCTGTGCTATAGTGCCTACTGGTCCCTTGCCTCCACTCTGCCCTTTCAGGACCTGCTGTTCCCACTTTGCCTGCTTCCCTGTATTGTGTTCCCTCCCCCCACCTTCCCCTTAGTTTGCTTGATCTTCCTGGCTTCCCTGTTCCCAGGCTGGCAGTGTTGCATGGCCCTGCTCCACCCATTGTGTTTTTTGGCTCTTCCACCTGGACTGGCCTCAAGCTGCTGCTTGTAACACCAAAACGTTCAACAAGCAGCTGCTCTGCTCTGGCAGGAGTATCTTTTGTGAATACAGTGTTACTCTAAGCACAGAATATATGGTATATGCCATGGGCTGACTGAAAATATCACACATATTTATATCTGCAGGTTTTGGTCTCTATGACCTCGTGAGTGGAAGAGACACTCATGAGGTCTGTACAGGTCAAACCCTGCAGATAAATATGAATGTGATATCTTTAGCCAGCCTGTGGCATATGTCATTTATACAATCACAGTGCCTGTTTGACAAGATTAGTTTTTTCAATGAAGATTTTACTCTTTCTGTTTGATTTCATTGCTCTGTTCACTGAAGTAGATGCCTCTGTGATGTCATTATGTATTGCGCAGGCTGTTCTCCTATTGGTTGAGAGTTTCTTTGTGACCAACCTCAAATGGAAATAAATGCTGATATAAAATGGCTAAGGGAATTACTGTTTCCTGATTGGCCAATACTTTGTTTTAGCCATGGCCTTAATAGACCACTACCAATGGCTAAAAACAAGTCCCTGCCATCCAGGGCAACTTACATACAGAATTCATAAGCCACTTACTTCCTAATTTCCATCACAAACATGGCTGCCACCTTTACTTATATATAAAAACCTTCATCTAGGCCCTAAAAATAAAAGTAAATTAAATTAAACAAAGTAAGTCATTTAATATTATTTACACTCATGAGCCCCTCCTTACACATCATACAAATTTAAAAAATCAAGTCAGAGCTTTCATTGCTGGCGTTTCTTTAATGACCAAGAAAGATCTATCTCCTATCCTACCAGTTTGCCAGAGAACTGCCTGCCCCTTACCCTGCCACAGATAAAATTGAAGTGCTGACTCCACCTGAGGTAGGTGTGTGAGTGTGTGTGTGTGTGTGTGTGTGTGTGTTTGTCAGGGGCTGAAGACAATCAGCTTCACCTTGTGCCTTACAATGCCCCTGGCCTTGGAGTAAACCTAGTACAACCAATGTCCTGTCATGCCTTATTGCTAAAATAACCCACCTAAGATTGAAATAAATGATTTATTCCCACTTCTCAGCCTGTTACATATGAAAATAAATGCATTTATTTGCAAATTTGTACTCTTACAATCATTGTATAAACACCACCTTTATCTTCATAGGTAAATGTTTTATGGTCACAATCAACCAGCACTTTCTCTATTTTTTAACTAATCTTTATTGATGAATATCAGGATATGTCCACGTTACACACACTGAAGTTATGAACATTGGCCACCATATTCAAAAGTCCCCTGCAAACTCGCGCAAGTACCTTCACCGTGCATCTGAGATACACCAGCCCAAAATAATGGTTTATTCAGAACATGCACCATGAGATGCACCCACATATGTCCGGCTGAATATCCCAAAGATGTGCGATCATACAGTGGTAGATGCACGGTACAGCAAGTGACTTGAGCCCCATGCAGATCATGGGGAAATGCACAATGCAAAACCACTTGCGTGATGCTCAAAGTTGCAATATTCATCCTGAATATGCAAATGACCTCATTGCACATTCCAAACCCATCTCCCACATGCGCAGCTCATTACTGGAATGTATTCAGGCCATTTGCATACCCGAGCATGCTCAGTTCCAGCTGTGCAGGGCTGCCCCACAACTCCACAAAGGTGAACAGGAGGTACTGCAGCCTGTCAGGCAGGTGTGATGGACTGTTTCTGTGTGTGTGTGCGTGTGTGTGTGGTGGGGGGTGGACTGCATTGGCCTGGGTACAGTGCTATTACCCATAGTCATTTACAGGGTCAGACTGGGGTACAGGGGGCCCACCTGGACAGTACAAGGGCCCAGCTGGACAGTGGCCACAGGGGCCCACCTGGACATGCAACAGGGGAGGACGCATGGTGACACAGTCTGATCAGTAGGCCACATGCATATATATGACATCAGCTCCATATACAGCGTACAGTCACCTGCAGTGCCCCACACACCCCCATATGAGTGGAACATGGTGATGACTGCTAGGAATGGCAGTGTGCAGAGGGTGACCAGGTACACTAGCGGGTGAGCCCCACTTCTGTGCACCTATGGTGTACCATCGTGGGTGTGTGCCACAGGTCAGTCCCTGGTCTGTGTCAGGCTGCCACCCATCCACCAGGCTTCCTGGGCACCATTGCCCCAGACAGCACCCTGGGTGGATGCCACCATCAGGGGGCACCATGCAGGCTGCATGGGTGCAGGCCATGGCCTCAAGTACAATTTCTGCATTGTGGCTGTCCACTTGCTGGTGTTTCCGGGGGGCAGCCAACAGCAGTAGCATGTGGCTGCTAGGTGTCTACATCCAGGATGCGGTGTGGGAGGTTGATCCCTGGATGATGCTGGTGGTGACATGGCACTTGTGGCTCAGGGTTCATCCATCCTGGCATGACAGCTGTGTGGGGGTGCCTGGAGCATGTCCTGGTGCACCTCCAAAGGCTGTCTTCAGACAGCTTGCCAGCAGATCTGTGGTCTGCCTGTTGGTGGCTGGCCATTTAGGCATGCTTTTTCCATGCCTAACTTTGGGCGGCTTATCTCTGAAATGTGCAGCAGATGCACCGCTCATTTTGGCTGAATATAGGAATGCACAGCACATTCATGGGAACACCCCCTCTACATGTGCTGCATACATTATAGATGCACGATGGCACATCCGGAGATGCGCGACTCATCTCCCTTTTGAATATCATGGTTCCGCTCATTTTCTGAGGTGCGCGGTGCATCTCCACTTTGCGCCGCACAGCTGCTTTGAAAATGTTAGCCATTGTCTACAAGGCAACACACAAGTAGCATACCTTAATAACAGGACAGTGTACCCATATTAATGTGGGGGTATACTGATGCTAAAATGTCCAGTACGAGCAGATTCAAAATTTCAATATAAGTACAAACTGAGCCTCCACTCAGCCCCCATTCCTCTAGATGAAGTGTGATGTTGACCACATAGGTACAAACAGCATTTGTAAACTCTGAATATACCTTACAACAAGAACCATGTTCAATAATAAAGGAAAACAAAAATACAGTCAGTCATTAAAACAAACTTGGTGCCATGATGGTCGTCAGTACGAAGTTGATAGTGGTAAACTTGCTTGCTCAACCATGTTGCATATTTCCTAAGGGAAGGAGGGGGGTCCAATTGGGGGGGGCAACTGTGCCCTCTCAGGGCATTTCCAGGAGACCGTGAGGAGGGTTCTCCCGAAAGGCAAATGGGACCACCAAATATCCCATCTGGCCATGCAACTCCAGTCAACCAGGGGTCCAGATCTCCCGATATACCTTCCAGGGAGCCCAAATGGCAGTGTATTTCTGTACTGTCATTTGCAGCTCAGCCGTAATACACCCTATGTTTTGGACTTCCAGTACCCATGACCTCCATTCCCCCAATGATGGAAGAGTTGAGGAGAGCCAGTTCACAGTGACACATTTACATGCACTTATACACATTAATACGTAAAGTTGTTTTCCCTTATGAGGACCCACATCCTTAAGCGAGATTCCCAACATCATTGATTGTAAAGTGTACTGAAGCTGCTTGCCCCATATAGAGTTCAATTCCATTTTGATGTGTGACCAAAACTCTGCTATCCCTGGGCAGCTCCAGAATATGTGGGAGTCGGTACAAATGTGCCCGCAGTTCCTCCAGCAGTCTGGGGTGGCCCCACTACTAAAGTGCTAGGTGACAGCAGACATGTGAAAGAAACTAATTCCTACCTTCCATTAGCACTCTCTCCAGGTTAATGATGAAGAGAGTTTCCCTCCCTTGGACCACATTTCATCCCATGTTTCCAGGGAAACAGGAGACCCAGTTTCCTCCCCCCATGCTCCACAGACCCTGTCGGGGGAGGTTTCCCTGGCCGTTGCAGAGTTTGGTATAACTGGAAGACAAACTTGCCCTCTTCCCTCATTGTCGATGCCCAATAAAAAATAAATTCCAAACCTGTAAGTTCCCTAGTGATATTAGGGAGGCCCACACTGGACAACAGATAATGGTACAATTGTAAGTATTGGAAGAAGTCTGCATGGCTAAGACAAAGGATTGTTTCAGTGCATCAGATGGTACCAGATGGTCACCTTGCACCAGCTGCCTAGAGTGAGTAAGGGCCTGACAATTCCATCATCTGAAGCCACAGTCCAGCTGCAGAGGCATGAAACCCAGGTCCCCTATGATGATTCTGAGCAGGCCAGGGGCACTGGGGTACCAATGATTAGTCTCACCTTGTACAGCATTCACAGAGTATGCCTGGTCTAGGGGTTCTGAATGTTTTTCCAAACCTCCAGGGTTAGTTCTATGAATGGGATGGCGTACAGTGGGGCTGGCAAAGTTGGTAAGTTTTCTAACTCCTACCACCCTGAACTGTCTTTCTGCTCGAACCAAGTGACAACTGGAGTAAGGTGAGTGGAGATACAATAATAGGAAAGGTTGGGCAGGCCCTGCCCCCCCCCCTTACTCCAAGGAATCTCCAATAACTTGTGGTTAACTCTTCACCTCCCGCCATTCCATATACACATTAATTGAACCTTATTTAAAGCTTTCTAATACCGTCCAGGTGTTCTAATTGGAAGCATCTAGTAGAAGAACAGGAGCTTTGGCATGACATTAATTTTTAGCACATTAATTCTTCCTGCTAGGCTCAGTGGTAGGACCAACCATCTGAGTTTCTAATGCAATGTCATGCAGAAGTGGCTCATAATTCATTTGGAAACATTTATGCAGTGTTGTAGTCAATTTAATTCCTAGGTATCTTTTTTATCCTTAGCCAGGCAAATGGAAAACTACTTGTGGACTGTGGGGTTCCATGTGATAACGGCGATCGCTGAAAAAACAAAAAGGCGATGTACACTCCCAGTGAGGAAACACAGCGAATATGGAAAAGGTTGTTCTGTTCGGGGCTGCACCCCCCTTACAAAGGATTACTAACTCCAGGGGAGTGCATGTCGGGGAGAGGGAGAAACTTTAAAAAAAAAAATAACTCCCAGACAGAAAAACACCAAAATACTACATTCCTCCCAAACCCTGCACCCTCCCCACTGTAGCCAGCCACCCTCACCACTCCACCAGCTCGACAGCCTACCACCGCACTACCCCTTACATACCTGCCCACCTCTTCTGGTCTCCTTTTCATTCTTCCCTTCGCCCTGTTTTTTGCCCGTAGCTACCCTTGCAGGGTAACCCACGTAACAGGTGCTGAAAGTAAGTTCCTCATATTTGAGTCGCTCACTTTCGGTCACCATCATGATGGTATACCAGACTGTGGCGGACATCTCTTACTAAGCTTAAGAGCCTCCAACTTCCCTTAGTTTATCTTATAACCCGATAGCTCATCATAGCTCTCCAAAAGGCTACAAAGATCAGGGATGGAGCAGTCTGAATCACTGATGTAAAAAAGGGCATCATCAGCGTGTAGGGACAGTTTATGCTCTCTGTTCAGGCCCTGGATACACCATATATCTGAATGCTGTCAGACTGCAGCTGCCAGTCGCTAAATACGGAGAGGAAACAACAGGGGGGAAAAGGGGCAAACTGGTGCATGCCCCAAGACAGGGGAACCACCCTGCTTTTGTTCCATAAATATGTATTACTGCTTATGGGGCCTGGCATAGTGCCCTAACATTTTGCATAAAGTGGTTTCCAAAGCCCAGCCTCTCCAGGGTGAATTTCAAAAAGGTCCAGTCCACTCGTCAAATGCCTTTTCTGCGTCCATAAAAAGGGCTACAGTAAATGCCTTATCTGATTGTTGTGCCACTAGGATATTTAATAGAAACCTGATGTTGTCAGTGATATGTCACACTCTTATAAAGCCCATCTGATCAGGGTGTACTAGGACCCCACCACCACCACCTCCAGCAGCTTGTCTGCTGTAGTGAAAAGTTTCTGATCCACATTAAGGAGGGATATGGGTCTATAAGAGCAGCAAACCCCGGGTCCTTTTCCTGCTTGTGGATTACAGAAATCTGGGCCTGGGCCCAGGACAGTCGTTTCCCCCTCCACCCGCACCTGCTAGCACACCCGCACCGGACTTTCAATAACTACTTCTTTAAACATCTTGTAAATTTCAGCCAGGATGCCATCTAGGCCTAGAGACTTGTTGGACTTCAGTTTGGAAATGGTCAAGGTTATTTCCTCATAGGTGACCAGCTGGTCTAGGGCTGCTTTTGCCTCCTCTGATGAGCTTAGCAGCTCAATATGTTCGAAGAAAGCCTGTCATTTGCCCAGTCTGTCAGGAACTTCTTGTTGTGAATACAGCCCTTTGTAGTATTCTGCAAATTGCTCAGCAATACAGGTCGGGTGAAGCTCATAGAGGTCTTGATTAGGATCCTTCCTGAGCTGCAGTACCACTCTGTTAGCAGCTGCTTTCCTGATCTGCCACGCAAGCAGGCACCCACCCCTGTTGCCCACCTCATAACATCTCTGCGGTGTATACCAGACGTCCCCTTCTTTTTTATTTTTGAGCAGCCTAGTGAGCCTGTCTCTATATATTGGTCTAACTCCTATTTTCTCTCATCATTAAGTGATATTTTGTGTTCACATTCTATGTCAAAAGTCTTCCTTTCCAAGTCTAATCTTTCCTTCTCCCGTTCTTTTTTAAGATTTGAGGCATATGTTATAATTTGGCCCCTTAGGGTCACCTTCAAGGCATCCCACCAGGAGCCCACTGTAGTATCTGCCACATGATTCTCTGCCACATAGTATTCTTAACCATCTCTTGCAAGTTTGTTTTGTTAAGGAGGGAGACATTTAACCGCCAACTGGGTCTTTTTATCGCTGGGTGTATGCCTAGGTTCTGCACCACCGGGCATGGTCGGAGGCTGTTATGGAAGCAGTACAGGCCTGCACCCCAGCATGTACCCACTCCTGAGGGATCAACAGGAAATCCAGCCTGGTCTACACCTTATGGGGTTTGGAAAAAAATGTATACTCAGAAACTTTGGGGTTCAGGCACTGCCAGATATCTACCGGTCCCAATTTGTGTATTAGTCTCGTAAAGGTGGGGCCAGCACTGCCTCTGCTTGGGACAGTATTATTAGTTCTATCCAACCCAGGGTTTAAGATGCAGGTGAAATCCCCTCCAGTTATATACAGCCTCCCCTGCTCCCTCATGGTATCCAACAAGTGGTGTTTAAAGAATTCCACTTGCTCTGCATCCTGCTTGGGTGCATACAAGTAGAGGATGGTGCATGGGGTACCCATATATGTGCCTTGTACCAAAATGCTTCTGCTATTGGGGTCTGCCATCACCCGATCTACTTCTATTGGGGTATTCTTCCTAATAAGGATGGCTACACCATATCTGTGAGTGTGCTCCAGGAAAGTGGCCAAATATACTGTCCACACCCACTTACGCTATAATTTTGTGTGCTCCACCTTGCTCAAGTGAGTTTCTTGGAGCAGGGCTATGGAAGTACCTGCCTTCTCCACATCCTGTAGCACCCTGGATCTTTTGATGGGTTTATGTAGACCCTTGACTTTCTAGGTTGCCACCATTAGGTCCCCCATCATGATTCTTTAGCTGCCCCTCCCCCACCACAAATAAAGCATGACCAAATGGGCACCCAATGAAACCAGAACCAAACGGCAACTATGTACATAAAACCAACACTTCGAAGTTAGAACTATGACATGGAGGGTAGATGCAGTTGGATGTGTTACCTCCATACTGGGCTATTTAGCCCAATAGATGACACAGAAAGTGTAATCTATCAGGTGTAGTCTCTTTCCCAAGAAAAAAACATTCAGCTAGCACTGTCAACAAACCCAGTAATAGAGTGAAAGAACAACCCCCTTGGTCAATGTGTGTAGGCGGCTGGAGTTTGCACTGGCCAGCCCACCACTCAAAACAGTGACATGTTGCGCATCCCCCTGGTAATCTTCCTTCTGGTTTCAAATGACAGCCGATCACCCCTGGACTGTTGTGATCAGAATCCTCAACATGTGTCAGGAAATAAATGTCTTGACTCAAGAGCGGGTGGCAGCTGAATGATGCTGTCTCTGCATAGCCCCTAGGCTAGATTCACAAACACCCCGGAATACCCACAGTTGTGGGAAAAATCCAGCACAAGTGGATTGCCACTTGAGATTGCATGTTTCCCACAGCTGTGGGTATTCACAAAGGTGGAGCCGGATTATGACTGGCTCCATGATATAGCCAGTGGGACCAGCTGTAACTTATGCTGTAGCTGTGAATTTCAATCTCTGCAGCTGCTGGGATTTTGGTCCACAACTGGCATTACGGTGTGAGAATTAGTCCCAAAACAGTTAGTGAATCTAGCCTCCTGTTTCCCCCACCCCACCCCACAAAACCTCCTCCAGACTCATTCAGTTACAAGACTATGATCAGGGCTGGCTTCAGCTGACATCTTGGGAGCTACACAGAGCATAAAGAAGATGTTGTTTGAGGCACTCTTAAATAGCGAAGCTAGGGAAGTACTTCCCCCTGCACTCTGTAAAAAATATTTGGCGCTTACCACTGCCAAAAAAAGGAGACTGACTACTTAATTGGTGCCCCTGAAATAACTGTACAACTGAAACTGTGCTGAGAAAGGAAAAGGAAAAACCAATGCCAGACCCCATACTGCTACAAATCCTCACAAGGGGACTAAATATAAGACATCACAGTAAATTTATTTAACTACCATGTACAGTCTTGCTAGGAAAGAGCCCCACGAGGGTTTGAAAGCAGGTCTGCAGTGTAAGCAGCTGCAGAAACCCACTACCTAATTGCAGACATGCCACTGAAGCCCCCTTCATAGTCCAAGAAAGCAGAGCAATCAGCTGTTCAGTTTCCCAGTCTGTGGTTCGATGCTTGGCCACCATATTTATTTGTTTATTTATTTAAGCGTTTTACCAGGAAAGGCATACTGAGCAGAATACTGCTCAATTTCAGATGCGTCCTGGGGAAGGGGGGAACATAGGTAGACAGTTGAAAACAGTATAGACAAGTGAATACATAGTGGGAGAACACTAACATGAGAGAGCACTGGTCAGGAGAAAAACTGAAAGCAACCTAACTGTGGTGTCAGGGCTTGCCATGTAATATTTGAACTACTGTGGCTAAATTAGGCTGGCCTGCAACCCAAAGGAAAAACAGTACTTACAGTTTGGGTAGTTTAGTGCGGTGGAAGGTGATCAATCATCAGTCTCTATGAGCCAGGGACAGCAGAGCCAAGACCGGGCATCCATGTGGAATTTCAGACAGCAAAAACCAGGGAAAGTCAATGATGCAGTCCCTGGTTGAGGCAGCATGGATCTGGCCCTTTGCCCAACTTCTCTGTCCTGCTGTCAGCGTGGGGAGTCTGTTTGGCCTACAGTGCTGGTTCCGGGCTGGTCTGTGGTGTTCCAAATAGCTGACCAACTCTTGCTGGTGGATGGAGAGACAGCATGTTTCACCCCTTTCTTCAGCATCCCTGCTGCTTGCCAGGCATGGTCCTCAAAAGGCTCTCCATGGAGTGGTGGGGTGGGGGGCACAGCATGAAATCAGGGACCCCCCAGGGAATGGAGAGTCGAACGGACTTCGGTAAGAGTTCTGAAAAATTGGGGCCCATTCTGCAGGTATACCTTACATGGCACTGGAAAATGAAGCTGAATCTTGATCTCCTTTTGTCTAAGAAAACATTTAATCTCCAGTAGCTTCTACCACTTTGCTGTGGGGTATAGTCATAATCGAGGTAGAGCCCAGCATCACCCAAAACAGCCTCCTTCTTGCCTCTGGCTGCGTGTAGTATCTTCAATTTTGTTTGATAGTTTAGGAATTTTATCACCACAGTCTGGGGTCTAACATTAAGGTCTGTAGGTTGGGGGATCAGTGCTTGGTGTGCTCTCTCCAGCATTAATAGTTCCTCACTAGGCCAGGAGAAGAGCTCTCGAAGAAGCTATTCCATGTAGACCACCATGTTCCCCTGCTCTGTGCCTTCCGAGAGGGAGCAGATTTGTAGATTACTGCGGTGGGACCGGAGTTCCAGATCTTCAAGCTGTTTGTTTACCTCCCGGACACACTTAAAAAGGTGCCACAGGGCAGTGTTGTGGTGGTCCATCTGGGCAGCCGTTTCAGTAAGGCCTTTCTCCAGGTCACCAGTATGGTCCTTAAGTTCCTTGATCATTTGTTTTGCATCTGCCACCAAGATCTCCAGGTGGTTCATCGAGTATCCCAGGTTCTACAGCTCAAGATGATGGTGAGAAATCCTCATGGTATGTAGGCAAGGTACTGGGCTGCGAGGCTGAGCAGTGGTGGCTACGGCCATATATCTTTACTGTGAGGAGAAGGTAGCGCCTTCAGTACAGGAAAGTGAGTGATCACCACTGTATTGTGCACTGTGGTGTGGGAGTGGGCTGTATGTGAAGACTGTGTCTAAACAGGCCTTGGTAGGTACAGCCTAGGGAAGCAGTTGTTTGGCTGTACCTGCTCAAGTAGAGTGAAGAGTGGCTGCACACGTTATACAGGCTAAGCATTTGCTGTTAACCACCATCAAGTCCCGTAACTTCAGCTTGGCAGCAATGGCTATGTCTACAATCATTCTTTTTGTGACAGTTTGCAGGCAGATGAGCAGGATTTTTGGTAAGTTAAAAGATGACTGAGGGGAGCTCTGAAAGACCGCGTCGATATGGGTTGATGATACAACCAGAAGTCCCCAACTCTCAACCAGCACTTTCAACAATGAGGGGATAAAAAAAATCTACCAACCTAAGCACACATTTAAAAAAAAGCCTGTACAAGAAAGAAGGACTCTATGGCACCCAGCCCACAAAAAAGCAAGGGAAGTACTAGTGTACGATGCCCTTGGGGGTGGGGTGTCTCCCCAGGGTGAGTGCCCTCCCAGTTGCTTCGAAGGTACTGCACACGTCTACCTTACAATACCACTGGGTCACCGTAAGTATCTCATGGATGCCTGGGTTTGTGACATCTCTGATCTGGTGGGAGGGGGTTCACATAGAAAGAAATTGTGTGGTGCCTACACCCAGAGAAAGAATATAGTGGGTCTGGTGACTGTACAGTACAGCTGCCTAGAATGATGTACCTCCCCACCTCCCCACTGTGTTCATCTTCCCATGAACCCTCTCAATAGCTGTACAGTTCCCAATAAGCATGCACTTACACTCAGTAATGATTAGCAGCAGTCAACAAATTTGGACAGTTAATCCTGTAATATCTTTATTGGGGCCCCATACTCTAAAGGGAAAAGGGAGTTAAGGGCAGTATGAGATAGATAGAATTTTGTCTGGTCTTCCAGTGCCCAGCATAAGCTTAGCCTGTATAACATGTGCAGCCACTCTTCACTTTACTTGAGCAGGTACAGCCAAACAACTGCTTCCCTAGGATGTACCTGCCAAGACCCTTTCAGACACAGCCCCTCACATGCAAGCCCCCCCTCCACCACCACAGTGCACAATACAGTGTGATCACTCACTCTCCTGTACTGGAGGCACTGCCTTCTCCACACTGGTACCATTGCTCTGCCCTTCACAACCCTTTACAGGAGCTCCCATAATGCACTGGATACCCCTCCGTGGAACTGGTGTAGGCTCGATGTTGTTGCACATGGGTGGATTGTGGTGGTTGCACTTTAAAGTAAAAGATTAGCAATCTCAATGGAACTGAGGATCTCCAAAACCCAAAGACCATGCAGTGACAGATAACATATGAACATACGATGAAGCCAGTAGATAAAGGCCTAATGGTCTGTCATGTCTGCTTGAATGTGCAGCTCTCAGTGCTGGGCACTGATGCCATCCCCCCACCCCTCTCTTCCTCCTCCCCACTAACTGCTCCAACTGCTTTACACTTTTCCATGTATGTCCCTCTCACCACCCTCCACTCCCTTCCCACTAAGTGTTCCAACTGCTTTACCCTTTATCTCCCCCTTCCCCATTCTGATTTTACCAATCAGTCTGTCCCACACCCCCTCCTTAAATCCCCCAACTAATGTTTGCACAACCAATTCCTCAGGCAGAGAATTCCATGCTGTCACCACTCTCTCTGTGATAAAATGCCACCTCATCTCCCTTCGGAACATACCCAGCTCCAACCTCATGCTATGCCCTCTTGTGATCCCTTTCCTTCTGAATTTAAACAGGCCAGCATGACTAACCCTTTTTATGCCCTTAAAGTATTTGAACAAAACCCAAACTTCTAGCAAAGGTATTTGTAAACTCCTGGCAGATTAGCTGATAGACCAATTCCAATAAAAGGTTTCCCAAGCTATTTTCCTGTGTCCCAGTTGCAATGGCAAGCACTGATTTTACTCATGGTTCTGGTGGTACTAGATCTCTCTCTCTCTCTCTCTCTCTCTCTCTCTCTCTCTCTCTCTCTTCTCACTTTGCAGGGTCTATTCTGTTGCAGCTTGCAGCAGTCTCTCTCAGCCAGTTGGTCAGTCTCGCTTGCATCTCACTGTCATACTCTCTCTTAATGCACATTGGAAAGGCATAGTTTGGCAGTCCCCTATTTGGACTGGGCCACTAGGATATACACCACCCTCCACATCTAGGTATCCAGTCCTATTGAGTGGAGATAGTTTTGTACCAGGCTATGGCACCCTCTGAGTGGATCCTGCAGTGTCTCAGGTGGTCGGTTAACTCTGACCTTCACCGTCAATAAAGTCAACCAGGATCCAGACATGCTCGGCCAGCATGAGAAGGTCTCTTTTTCTCAAAGCAGATCTACTCACAAAACACAGTTCGTCAATGGCTAACGCACAGTCTGCACAGCACAGGTCACAGCAGCAGTCAGAAGGTCTGCTCTCCTTGGTAGCTCAGGCAGAACTCTTCTCTTCATGAGCTAGCTAAAAAACTGAGGGACCTAGGGGCAGATGAACATATTGCAACATGGATAGAAAGCTGACTGAGAAGCAGGACACAGAGAGCAGTGGTAAATGGTGAATTCTTAGATGTTAAAGAAGTTACTATTGGGTACCACAAGGTTCATTCCTGGGTCCTGTCTTCTCGAACATATTCACATGTGACATGGGGAGGAGGGTATACCAAGTCTGCCTCTTTGCAGATGACACTATGAACTGTTCAAAGAGTAGATACTAAGGCGGGGATTAGAGTGCTAAGGGAGGACCTGGACAAATTGATAACATGGTCCAAAGTCTGGCAGCTGAGATTTGATGCAAAGGAATGCAAGGTAAGTCACACTGGGGAAAAAAGAACCCAACATGTCAGGAGGGGTGAAGATAGTAAGCAAATCTGAAGAAAAGGATTTAGGGGCAATAATAGCAGCAAATATTAACTCCTCAACACATTGCAACAACTCAGTGGGAAAAGCAAACAAGATGCTGGGGTGCATAGGGAGGGGAATTAGTAGTAGAAAGAGGGATGTGATCCTTCTGCTATACAAATCATTGGTACATTCACACCTGGAGTACTGTGCAAGATTCTGGAGTTCACATCTTTGTAGAAACATAGACAGAGTAATGTAGGGCAACTCAAATGATCTGGGTAATGGAAAAAAAAAGGATGTGTGAGATGGGTCTGAGACATGTACACCCTAGAACTTAAAGGTGAGGGGGGGACATGATTTAAATATCTGCTCAGGATTAACAGGATAGCCACAGTGTCAGTGACTTATTTACCTTAAGTAAGAATGCATGTACAAGGAGTAACTTGCTGAAATTGGAGGGGATTGTTTCAGAAGTCATGTCTAAAAGTACTTTTTCACCAAGAGTGGTAGACTAAAATAGCAATCTGCCTGAAGAAGTTGTGAAGGCCAAGACGATTGCTTCAAAGAAGAGTGGGACTGGCATATGGCTATATTTAGAGGACTGAGGGGAGGGATACAGCATGGGTTGGCCAGTAGGGCCTTCATAGGGTAGATATGTAGGATGGGCAGACTCAGTGGGCAGCTGGGCCTTTTTCTGCCATCATTTGCCTATGTTTCTCTCTTTAAACATTATTGATTGACCATTAGATCATTACATATTAACATTTGTAACACAAGAAGCTTGGGCAAATACACATTAAAATTACAAGAGAAAAGATTTGATCAAATACATTATTCATTATAGACACTCATCATTGCAGCAGAGCATCTCTATCTATCTGCATGTGTATAAACAAATTACCACATCAAGTTAATATAAAAGCAGATGGTAGGTTCCACAGAAATTCCCCAGTTCTACAAGTGTGTCACATTAGAATTGATAGTATAATTTGTTGTTTATAGTACTAAAAAGTAAGCATTGAGCACTGGGTTTTAACATACAACATGCTAGTAATAGTAATGAAAAGTGGGCAATATATCCAGAGTTTTTAGTCAACTCATTTAAAAGCCCATCTAATGCTCTGTCTGAGTTTAAACAGGACTTTGGAAGATTCACATCTGGCTACCTATGCCCCTTGTAATGTTTGGCCCCTGTAATCCCTATAGTCTGTAAAGAGTCAAGAAAAAGTCTAAAAGACTAACAAAAAGTTACGACTTATACCCCACTTCACATTAATGTTTAACATTTTTATTTTACTAACACATTAGTTATCAGAACAGTTTTATCCCTAATCAATACCACTTCCAAAAGGAATATAGCAAGTTTCTCCAACATGTCCATACTCTGAGCATTAAAAAGTAAATCCAATATGAATTTTGTTGTCACGCATAATGTTTTGATTATCTTACCTAAAAACGTTTTCCTAATTCAAGTATACCAAGAGCAGTGCAATACAACATGCAATAAAGCCTCAGTTTCCCGTAAATCACAATTACAATTTGTAGTTGAACCCACTTCTTTCCTGTATCTGTGCTTTAAGACATTACAGGGAAATGCCTCCAATCTAATCAAGATATTTCTATGTTTTGGTTTCTGAGTTATGTTAGCAATAGCCCACAACAGGGTGTGAGGTTATAAGCATTTAATCCACGCCTGGGGTGCTGTGAGGACACTCGGATGAAATTTAAGTAAAATCTCAATGAATGTTAGTTAGCATTGTTTACTAAGCATTTGGAAACTTCAGGTTTTGCTATTTGCACCAAATCCTTTCTTTAGCTCTTTGTTAAATTAATTTGCTAATGTATTTTGTATAGGCCTGACTTCACCGTATTCCTTGCTCTGTTATGGTTTTGTAATGAGCATACTAAGGAAGATACTAAGGAAGGGTAGGGAGCAAGAAGGCATAGCTGCCCATAGGAGCTCCTATATGTTTACATTGAATAATATTTTTAGTTGTCCCCCAGCAAGAATATAATTGTCCAAACGGGTTTTAAATTCAGTCTCAGTCCTGCTGATGATCACTTCCAAGGAGAGTTCATTCCAAGGGTTTGATACCCTGGTCATGTAAAAGTATTTTCATTTTTGAGTATTGAATTTTTCCCTATGATTTGTAAGGGGTGCCCTCTGGTATCCCTAGTGTTATCTCTCAATTCCAAGCCTTGCACAGACATAAGAAAGGGATCATTTACAATATAAAAAAATAAGAGCAAATCTCCTATTATCCTTTTTGTCTCTACTGGCATAAGTTGTAATGCATCCAGCCTATCTTCATATGATTTATCCTGAATTCCAGAGATGAGTTTTGTAAATCTCCGCTGTATTTTTTCCAATTTAACACAGTTTGATTTTCTGAAAAGACACCATAACTGGGCTGCATACTCAAGCTGTGGTCTAACACAAGACCAGTACAGAGGCATTAATACCTTAGAATCTTTGGAACGATGTTTCGCCTGATAGACCAAATTATTTTATTGTGCTTACTGATTGCTTCATTTACTTGATTTGTGTTACTGAGATCATTTGATATGAATATTCCTAGATCCTTTTTGTTTTCTGTAGTATAGAGGGATTTTCCACCCAAAAAATATGAGGCTCTAGGGTTATAAGGAGCCAAGTGCATAACTTTATGCTTTTTATTATTTACAGTAGCTTCATCCCCCATGTGTTCACCCATACTGAAAGCTGATCCAGATCATTCTGAATCAGTTCTACAGTACTTCTTCTACTGATTTATAGGGACCACCTAATTTAACAACGTCAGCAAATTTTATTGTAGGGGATTGTATATTTTTTGTCATAGCCACAAATACTTGGAAGAGGGAGGGGCCCAAAACAAAGCCCTGTGGGACTCCACTAGTCACTGTTCCCTTTTCAAGAAGGTGCTCATTAATCATCACCCTCCGTGATGTACCCGACAACCAGCTACCAATCCATCTGACAATGTCCATAAGGATGTTTAATTTTTTGAGTTTTTCTAACACAGCTCAATGCAGCATGACATCAAAGGCCCTGCTAAAGTTGAGAAAAACAACATTGCAAGGAATTTTTTTATCCAACAAACAAGTAACATTTTCATAGAAGCATAATAGGCTCATCAGGCAGCTTCTTCCTTGCCTTAAACCATGGTGTTCAGAATCGATGCTGTTTACCTTAGATGTTATTTCTTCTTTAATAAAGCTTTCTAGGACCTTGCAGACTTATGAAGTTAAGCTAATCGGACTATAGTTGCCCCATTGATGCCTAGACCCCTTTTTGTGGGTGAGAATGACATGTGCCAGTTTTCAAGCAGAGGGTACAAAGTTATGTTTTAAACATCCCTCAAATAGTAGTTTAAGGGGATACATCAGAGTACCAGATAATAAATTTATCATATGACCTGATATTGTGTCCAGTCCTGGGGCTGTTTTTCCCTTTTGCTTTTTCAGTATATTATTTACTTGTTTGACCAAGAAGGTAATATTTGTATTAATAGGATCATCTGGAAATGAAGAACAACTATGTTCTGGCCCATAGATCCCACATAATTTATTGCTAAATATATGTGCCATTTTGTCTTGATCTTAAATTAGTTTCCCTGTTATGCATTATTGGGCCCACTTTGCTGTTTTTTTAGCGAATTATAAGCATAAAATGATTTATTGTTTTCTTTATTTGCAGTATCAACTACACAGTACTCCCAGTCTCTTTTTGCTTTTCTGATTTTGTTCTTGCACTTTTTTGGATAACCATATACTGTATGTCTCACAGGAAGGGCCAGATTTATGTTTAAGAAAATCACAATACTTTCTGTTTTTGTTTTTTATCAACTGTTTAATGGGTTTATTCATCCATATAGGTTGAAGTTTTTTACTGGAATATTTAAACATAGAAGTTATAAATGTATTACCGAGAGTAACTATGGTGGTTTTCATAAATTCCCAGTAATTCTAAATTGATCTTTATTGGAATTCTTTATGCCAATTTATTTTGTTTATGAGTAGTTCAATTTCTTTTGTGTTTGCATTACCATATAAGAAAACCTTTGTCTTCCCCTGACTGCTGACAATATTTCTAGTATGAATGAAATTTATAGTGTTTGTGGTCACTATTACCTAATGGGGAACTGGTGGAACAGTTATTTATTACTAAACTATCAGTGCACAGAACTAGGCTACGTATCCTTCTCCCCCTAGTTGGTGTAGACACTAGCTGTTTTAAGTGAAGGTGCTCACACAGGGATAGTAGTTTTTTCCCATTCAAACTAGGTGATGAATTGTTTTTCCAACTTTTGTCCCCCATATTAAAATCACCCATAATGATGATACAGTATCTTCCAATTCACTGTTCTGTTCCATCTCAGTTAAGATTGCCTCATAGATTTCATTAGGGCAATCAGGAGGACAATAGCAGATTCCAAGTATCACTGATTTTGTGTGGTCAGGAAATAGTTTGACCCAAACTGTTTCAGTGTTTAATGAGTGTTTTTTTTTTTAACTTTGTTGGTTTTATAGCAGTATTATATAAGTTCAACAGCTTACTGATGTTAGTCAACTAGCCTTCTGTTATATTTCTTTGAACACAAGGAATAAGAACAGAAGCACACATACTGTGTACTGTATAGGGATGTATAGGGAGCACACGTACTGTCTACAGTATACAGTTTGTGTGCACCCTACACAGTACACAATCCATGCACTTCTGTTCTTATTCCTTTTACATTACTTTTCAGGCTTTGTAAGTCATTCTTCATTCTCTCTACATGCTGCTCTGTTAATAATTGGCCTTTCATTGCATAACTACAACTTATTTTAGTACTACCCAGAGTTAAAGCTGGAAAAAGGTTAGTCCAACTGGTTCCCCTGCTGAGTGGTATCAGACTAACTCCACAGAGGAAAAAGGTCTAATAAGAGGACCTTGACAAGAAAACTCACAACATGATGATCTGACCATGCAACTGGATCAACCTTGATGTTGGAAGCTATCAAACTCCAGTGAGACAACCAGGTCCATGATGTGGTACTGCTGGTGAGTCCCCAAGATAACCACCTGTGTGAGGTCCATCAAACTCATTTGGTGGTGGAATTACAGATAAAGCAATATGTCTCTAAACCTCAGCTTAGACTACTCTTTGAGCAAAGTTAAAATCATAGAAATTAGCAGTAGATAAAGACCAAGGGCTGGATTCTCAAAGAGAGCTAAAAATTCTGTAGTTGCAGAAAAATAGCTTGCAGCACTGCAGAAATTTAGTTGTGGAATATTCACGAAGAAAATTTCCGCAGTTGCAGAAAATCGCAAAACAGGCAAGTTGCAAAATTCTGCAAGTGCTGAAAATCTGCAACACTTTTTCCACAGCTGCAAAAATAATATTAAAGGCCCATCAGACAGAACAACAGCAGGTGTTCCATATTAAGTGGAGCAGGATATTTTCCCAGCCTTGCAAAAGTTGCAGCAGAACCAGCACTCCCAGTGAGGCAAGCAGTCAGTCCAACAACTGGGACCATGGTAGCACCAGCTGTATCAGCAGGACCTTGCACCCACTGGCAATATGTATCCATTGATTGTCTCTCTCTCTCTCTCTCTCTGAGGTATTTCTTCCTCCTGCACCGATAGCACACACTTCCACCTCTGCCTCTACTACTGTGGGGCTCTTTTATGGGCTGCACTAGGTCTTGTACTGTATTTGTGGTTTGTTGCCTTTCATTGGAAATGTGTGCTATTTGTGTTGTAACAACTGACACTACTATACAGCCCAAAGGTTAGCAGCTGCTGGTGCCTGAACCCCCACTATATTTGTTTCCCTATTGTTAGTACACTGCATTTTGCTCAGGGTGAGTTATGCCTCACTCTTTGTGGTGCAGCATGTGTGCAACGTTCTTCCCACAACTGCAGAAAAACAGTGGCTGAGAATAGCCTTTAAAGGGATATGCCATACTTATCAATGACTCTTTTGCTCAGGAACTTCCATAGCTGCACTTTTTTCCACAGTCTGCAGTGTGTTTTCCCACAGCAGAGAATGTTTTGTGTATACCACTTAGCTCAATTACCCCTTTTTTCTGCAACTGCACAACTTTGAGGACTTGCACATTTTTTTGCACCAAGTGTTTTGAGAATCCAACCCCAAGAGTCCATCTAGTCTGCCTCAAGAGTTTTTTACATAAACCCATAACCTACTGACTCACATTTGTCTAATGGTGGGTTACTTTGAAGCTTTCCCTCAAACCCTCCTTCTTTCCGTCTACTCCCTTCCCCAACTTCTTATCCCCTCTTCTTGGAATAATCAGCCCTCTTTACAGTACTTGTCCCAACTATTTTTGACTCCATTTAGTGTCTTGCCCATACTAATTCCACAGGCAATTTGTTCCATAACTCACCCTCTTGGTAATGTTGAACTTCATTACATCACTTCTGAAGCTTCCACTGGCTAACAACTATTTGTGTCCTCTGGGGACTGCACTATTGTTACTTGTGAATATGCCCTCACATTTCATGCTATTTATTCTTCTCGTATGTCTCTATCATGTTTCCCCTATTCTTCCTCACATAAAGAAAGCACATGTTAAGGGCATTGAGTTACTCTTAATAGGATCTGCCCTGCTGACCATGTATCATTTTGGTGAACATGCACTGCACTGACTCCAACCTATCCCTCTCTTTTCTCAGGTGTGGACTCCAGAATTAGGTACATTATTCCATGTGAGCCTCACAAGGATACTGTTCAGGAGAAATATCATCTCTTCCTTCCTGCTCTTGAATCCTCCCACAGTGCAGTCCATCATTCTGCTTTCTTGTGTACTTTTCTGCACTGACTAGATTTTTTGAGGAAGTCACTGATACCCTAGTGACTCATTTGAAACATAATATTAAATCAGTTTGGCAAAATCTAACAGATGGTTGTTGTCATGCAATCCATTTGCTTCTAAGTAGGCTACTAACCTTTCTTCAACAGGGGTCTCCATTGGCTTATCTATAATGAAAAAAAGACTGACCGGTCTATAGTTTTATATATGTGGTTGTGTGTGTCCATTTCTTGGCACAACTTTGTTTGTATCTCCTCCCCTATGCAGGGCAATCACAATGTCTTTTAGACCTGGGTCTCACCTCTGACCCCTTTGCAAGTCACATTGGTTTAGGCGTAGCAGTGCTGTCTGGTTCAAAGCAGTAGAACTATAGTAGGTGGTGGGAATCAATCACCCGAGGCACCAATTTTTCTGCGGCACTTTGGAGCAAAGTTCTGCGGCAAATTTCCCATTTACTGCAGAACTTCTGCGGCAGTGCACAGTTATTTCTGCAGCAATTCTGCAGCATGAAATTGTCACCCTATTCACCTTATTTTTATTATTATTTTTTGTTTTTCTCCATATTTGACATGTTCTTTGTAGAGTCAAGTGTTTATATTGTAATATTCATCTTTTATCAGTTAAAAAAAGACAAAACAAACTTCTGCTCATGAAACTTGACAAATACATGAGAAAAAGGGAGGGATGAATGTGGTTTGTGGTAAATGTTGTATGCAAATTATCCATTTGAGTAGGTAAACCTGCACAGAAAAAAATGAGCCGAAAAGGCCAGTGTTTTAAAAAAAGATAAAACAAACTGCTGCCCACTTGGGGTGGGGTGTTACTGACAATAACCAAAAAGAAAAGAGGCTTGGGGTCATCAGATTGGATGCCTAAAGGTGTCCAGGCAGTGTGACGGGGTAGTTGGGAGGGCCAGTGGGATTCTGGGGTGCATAGGTAGGGGTATCACCAGCAGGAAAGGGAAATGGGAATGCCCCTGTATAGATCTCTAGTAAGACCCCATCTTGATTACTGTGTCCAGTTCTGGAGATCGCATCTCAGTAAGGATGTAGACAGAGTGTGGGCTGTGCAGAGGAGGGCTCAAGCTGCTAATAAATTATTCACACAACTGAGTATGTGTCTTCATTGTTTTATTGGTACTATGAAATTAAATATGTCACATTCACTGCACACCACCTTCACATATCTTCATGAAAGTTATGATGGCTCATGAATGCCAGATAATATCAAAACTACATTGCCTAGAACACCAGACAAGCCTGACACAGCAACAGCATGTTTTTTTACTTGAATTAGACACACACCCCCATAAACTAAGCCTTTTTCAATGTTTCTTACATCTATTTTTACATCACAATGTTTGTTCAGTTGGTTCATTTAGCAGAGTTGCACATCAGAATTACACACACACACACACACACACTCACATATAACATAAGCATTTTATTTGGTTTCACAGATATTTTTATCTATATACGTTTAATTTTATTATTCACTGGTACCTGGAAGCACCTGCACAGTACATATATCTGAAGCGGTCCTGCCTAGCACAAGAAATAAAAAATGTTTTCCACCCAGCAACTGGATCTAGACCGAGAGAGTCATGGAGGGCCTTCAGGTAAGTAAAAGGTAAAAGGGAAGACACGTTTATTAAATTTAATTATTTTAATAATAATGCCCTCCTGGGCTAAATTTTTTTAAAACAATGATTTAATCCCTTTTGGAAGAGACACTAAAAATGGGAATTATGAACTTCTGTAAGCCCCTTCGTGTCTCTCTGGGGCTCCATCCCACTTTTGGTGGGAAACAAAAAAGATTTTCATTTTAACTGAACTGAAGCCTCCCTGGCTAACCAGCAACTAGATTGAGCATGAGAGCCAAGGAGGGGCTCAGACTGAGTTAAATAATTTCTGTTTGTGGCATGTCTCTGGCTAGGATGGTATTAGTATTGTTAAAGTAATTTTTAAAGTAATTCAGCCAAAAATAAATAAACTGGAAAGCGATGTCACCAGTGGGGATGGTACCAGCTAGGAGGGGATGTGATTTATTTTTTCCTTTTTATAAAAATTTCTGTATTTCAGGGCTCAGTCCCAGTGTTGGTGGGAAACAAAAAAGATTACAGTTTTTCCTGAAGCCTCCTTGATTCTGCAGGGGCTCAAACCCACTCCAAGCGCAACATTAAGAAAAAAACTCCCCTCCTTGCTGTCATCCTCCCAGCTCAGGACACTTAGGGAAATTCCTTTTTTTTTTGTTAATGCCCTCCAGGAATGAGACCTGTTACAAGAGGGAATTGTTTAAGTGAATGTAAGCACCTCTGTGGCTCTCCCTGGCTGGGTCCCACTATTGGTCGGACATAAAAAGCAAGGAAGTACAAGTTGGTTTCAGTATGGTGGGAGGGTGAATGGGTTTCAGAGAGTGTGTTAAAACAGCACTGTTTTGTCTTTAATATTATTTATTTATTATTAGCCTGCACACTAAATCAGTCCGGAGCACATCCTCCCAGTGTGGGAGATTGTATTTTTTCTTACACATAAGAACAACTGCATCTAGCCTCAGATAGTCACCTGCATCTATCCTCAGAGAGCCACAGAGGGGCTTTGGACAGTTAAGTAAAAAGTTCACAGAAGGGCACTCATAATTAAAAATCCCTGGATGAGTGGTGGTGGTGGTGCCTCAGCCAGATGGCAGAATGGGGTTCAGTGTGTATTTTTAAAACAGCATTGTTTTAGTCTTTAATATTATTTATTTTATGCATTGAAGCAGGGCACTCTTAATTATTTCTGCCCTGTAAGAGCCTGCACAAATAAGTCCAGAGAGGACCAGCCAGTATCTTTTTTCCCCCCAACAGCCGGACTGAGTCATCGGGATATTACTATGCAATAAACAAAATATCCAGTGCGACAGAGAATGAGGAGCTGCTTACCAGATAGAAAGGGAGAAGCAGGCAGAGTGGCAAACAGACAGAGACAGAGGGATGGATTTTCAAAGCCCCAATGCAAGCTGCGACAATGGCTGCTTGTGCCAAGTGTGGTGCGTTCAGGATCCTACACCCAAATTTCACTTCTACAGGGTCCTGGTGCCAAAATCCAGTGGCTGGTGGCAAAGGGGGTGCTGTGCCAAATGTATGGCGCACCCACCTGGAATGCCGCAACAACAGCGGGGATTCTGCAGCACCCATGGACAGGGGCTGGCAACCGGACACAGCTCCCCCAACACCACCGTGCCACTGGCACCTGTGCCACAACACACACTGGTACCCTGGTGGGCTAGTGCCCCCCCACAGGTAGTGCCCATCTCAGCACTCCAACCCCCCTCCTGTACCCCGATCCAGTGACCAGCACAGCCCTCCACACACCACCTCAGCTGGCCTTGAATGAGCTGTCAGTACATACTGCTATGCCAGCAGCCAGATGCGTTGCGGCGGCAGCTCGCTTCGATATTAGCTGTGGTGGCATGTGGAAGGTTGTGCCAGTTTCCAGATCGGGGTACAGGAGGGGGTTGGGAGTGCTGAGATGGATACTACCTGGGGGGTAGCAATATGCGTGGACGTGGGTGTCGGGGATCATGACAGGGTGAGGGGGGACCACCGGACCACCAGGGATCACCCATCAGGGATGGATTGGGGTGGGCCACACAGTGGCACATACTGGATGACCCCCTAGGAGCTGTCTAAATACCATTAGACTTCGTTCCTGGGGGTTCTTTGAAATTCCGGATCTGAGGGCTGCAGCAGTCTGGGTCTGCTGCAAGTCCCCTAGTGCCATGCCGCAGCCACTTTCATGGCACAAGGCTGGCGCTAACACATTTTGGTGCAGGCAGCCTGTTGGGTGATGCAGGCTGCCTTTGAAATTCTCACTTGGCACAGCCCTTGGGGCAAGGTGACCTTATGTCAGACCTGTTCGATGCAAGCAACTTGCATCAATCTAAGGCCTTTGAAATTCCGGCCCAGAGTGTGTTGGGGTGGCTACTTAGGCTCTACATGGCAGAGTTAGGTGAGAAAGTCCTCATTAAATATATAGTTATGCAGATCAAATAATGAAGTACTGGCAAGAACATTCATGATTTATATGATGTGCAGCACTTCATCACAGTTGTTATTTTGTTTGAATTACAACACAAATGGGACAAACTGGTGGAAAAAAGAAAAATGTTATGACTAGAATATGGAATAGAGCTCAGAAAAATATGTGGTCCAGCCCTTTGCTGTCATCAGTTATTTTACAAAACAAGTGAAAATGTACAGTGGCTGTGTGGAACAAAATGCAGCCAAAACAGATATTAGCACTGAACAGCAGAGGCAGGGCTGGCGTTAGGCACCCACCAACCCTGTGGATGCGGGAGGCCCCCAAATGTATCCCACAACTGCAGGAGGCCCCCAGATAGCACTAGCACATAGTGAGCTGCGAGACAAGTCCAGAGCCACAGTACTTGGGGACTAAACAGCCAAACAGCCAAATGTTCCCCTGCACAGCATTCAGATTCCCCTGTTGCCATTTTACAGCTGCAGCAAGCCAGCAAATGTGTAACAGTAGAAAAACAGCCCACCTGCCCAATTTCCCCAGACCACACTGTCCTGCTACCTCATGGCCACGCCATGAACACCAACTTAAGGATCATCGACACTCATACAAAATCATACCTTAATTAAAGCTTAATGTGGTCGTGGATCGAAGATGTGGGGCCCCAGCATTGTCCTACTTGCCCGCCACCTGCCATTGCTGTCACCGATTTCCCCGGACCCCAAACACCAAAACAAAAACTCCATGCTGGCCTCTTGTCTGTAGCCTATGCCATGCTCACCATCACATAATTTAATCTTCTCTTTCTCCACATTCCCTCTATTGTGCTGCACATGCTGACATGATGTGGAAGATGCTGTTGGAGCCAACCACAGGGCTCCACTCAGTCCTTGGCTAAAATTGCACCTCCTCCCACTGGACCTGACAATTTTTGTTCCCCCTCAGGTCCATAGCGGCAGCATAAAAGCGATTCCTCCAGTGCTCTTGGAACCATTCAGCCGAGGACCAGTTCCAGAGCACTGGAGAGAAATTTACTGTTGAAGCCGCTGGAGGGGGGGAGAGAGAGGGAGAGAGAATGAACCACCGCCCACTGCAGCTAGAAGTCAGCCAGACCTCCTGGTTCCTGATCTGACTGCTGCTATGCTGTTGCCAACCTGCTGCTAGCCTGCTGCTGCTAGTGCTGCTTGCTGAGAACAAGGGCTGCTTGCTGAGAACAAGGCTGTAAATCTTTTTTTTTTTTAAGAGCTCAACAGCACTGCAGCAAGCAACCTGCCAGCTGCCTGCAAATCCTCCAAACCAGCCATAAAAAACCACTGGTGCACAGTGTTGAGGAGAGACCCAAAGGAGGAGGAGGAGGAGGATTACACACCCACCCAGAGACAGACCAGTGCCTTGCCATGCTTCCATTTTTTAGGTATGTACATGTAAATATACTGTCAGTAGTCTACTGATATAAGAGATTGGCTAGGAGATGAGATGGTCTGGACTGGAATGAACCATAATTTGAACTGAAAAATAAATGGTTTGAATAGCCTTTAGTCTCACTCTCCGACTCTGACAGCAACATACACATGGTGACAGTCAATAACTGAGCAACTGTGTCATCATGTGTATCTGTTATCAGAGTCTCTATTCTGAACAATTATTTCAGTCCAAATTATTGTCAGTTAGAGTAACATATATAGTAGTATACCCTGCATTTTATTAGTGGGAGTCAAGAGGAGACTGCATAGACAGAGACCTGCAGAGCTAGAAAAATTAGTGACTGCTGGAGGAACACTTTTTGCAAGTATGGCATAAATATAAATGTACTTCTAAATTAATATTGCTTGGCTTTAGGTAACTAGTCTGTGTGTCTGGGGGGAGCCTGTCTGGGGGGGCGCACGTGTGCGAGGGGCCCTGTCTGTGGGGCCCCAGTCATCGAGTTTGCTGGAAGCCCCCAAAGTCCTAAAACCAGCCCTTAGCAGAGGTAGAATATGCTGTCAGGCTTCCTGCCACAATGAAGGCCACCTGGGCAAATGCAAATTAGCACCACCAATGACACAGCAGCAACAATTCACCCTCTCAGCTAAGAGAAGCGCTGAATTTTTTTATTTTATTTTATTTATTTATATATTTTTTAACTCTAGGATTACAAATGCCTTTGAGCAGGAACTGCTCATTTACAAATGTTCCACGTCAAAGGATGTAGGGAAACATACATACAAAGGTCAACAATGATTACAGTCTTAAAAACACCAAGATGTCTAAGCATTTATTATACAGCCAAAAATAGAGAGAGACAACATAAGCCAGCTTCAGACAAGTTTCAGGGTGAACAGTATATAGCAAGTATAAGGTAGGAGGGAGTCAGGAAGAAGTAGGCAGGCTAAAGGGCCATTGTTGGTGGGTAGAGGTGGGTGGCAAAAGTGCAAGGTGGATGGGCTAGAGGGCCCCATATCTGAAAGTGCTATTAGAGAGGAGAGGGGAGGGGGTCGGTGAGGCAGTGTGGGGTTGGGGGGTAAGGGGTGAGAATGGGGAAACTGGTGCCAAAAAAAGTGGAGCTCTAAGGGAGGTTACAGGTCACCTTCAACTAGGGTAAAATGAGGAGACAGTTACTTAGGAGAGGCAGTCACATTGAGTGGTAGAGGCGAGGAATAGTCGGAGTTGCCTTTTTAATTTTTTTTTCAACTATTTTTCTGGCTCCGCTGAGCCCCGGAGAACTCTCTTGGGCATCCACTCACCTGAGCTCTACCTCTGGGCCTGAAACTCACCAGCGTCCTGGCACCAGCCCGGCTATCCCCTCGGCTCTGAGCCCTCCCGAGGTGTGGCTGCCCTATCCTCCCAGGGCACTCTATCTGCAAATTCAGGCTGGGTTGGGCTCGGCCCAGGATCTGGATGAGTCCAGCCAATGGAGTGTGGCTGCAGGGTGGTGCCATCGCCTATCTCTGGGAGTGGGAATTTTTCCTGTGTTTTTCCTCATTGCGCCCTCACTCCCCACTCCCCCAGGCAGAGCCCCAACATGAAATGACGCCACGGAATGTCTTGCTGTGGCTCCACAGCCCTCTAGTTAAGCCCTGTAGCATTGCTGAACCTCCGGTCTCCACCAGAGGTCACCGCAGTGCCAGGCATAGTCCCTGGATCCCCCCGAGGAAGGAGAGCTGTCCTCCACATGCTCGATCCTTCCCTTCCCCTGCTGACCCCTGGTGACCCAGGCTCACTCCTGAACCCGGATCGCCGGCATGGCACGAGGTGTGGCATCCAGCGCCTCAACCGTCAGCACCACCAGGCTGACGTTGGAGTTGCCCTTTAAAGGGACCAAGCACTGCTGTTGTAAGTGTTTCTTTGTTGAGGGTATTGTACCACTGAGGAGTCCTGTGCATGAACGACCTCTGACCCATTGTGGTCTGGCATCTGGGGACCTGGAAGGTTTGATATAGAGCACTGCGTGTAAGCTGGGTACTGCTGTTGGCAGTAAGGAGCTTTGCCACTCCTGATGGCATGAGCCCCAAGGAGAACTTTTTTGGTTAACAAGCAGGTCTGGTATTGTATTCTACTAAGGAGTGGTAGCCATCCAGCCTGGGCATACAGGTCACAGGTGTGTTGTAGGTGGGTGGCACCTGTCAGAAGTCTATAGGTCTTGTTGAGTATCACCGATATCCTCCAGAGGGCAGCAGAGGAAGCAGAGCCATAGATGATTAGACCGTAGTCAATGATGGAGGTGACAGAGCTGTAGATGGCCAGTCTAAGGGCATCAGTGGTCATGCAGCGTTCGTGCCTGTGAAGCAGGCTGATATGTATGTTGGCAGCCTTAGGTACATTGCCAATGTGCCACGTGTAAGAAAAGGAACTGTCCAAGGTGATGCCGAGATATTTAAACTCAGGAACATGTTCAAGAGAAGTCCCCACGTGGTTATTGATGGAGAGGGACAGAGGTTTATACTTGCTCCGTGCATTGCAGAATGTCATGACCTTAGTTTTGCTGTAGTTCAGGATGAGTTTATGTGAGTTAAACCACTCTTCAACGTGCCTGAAATCACACTGCAACTGACTGTTGTTTAGAGTCTTGGTTGCTAGTAAACAGTACTGCATCATCAACATAGAGCAATATTCTCTGTTGGCAGATGCTAGGGAGACTGTTCGGGAAGAGAGAGAAAAGAATAATGGCCCCAGTATAGACCCCTGCGGGACACCTGAGAGGACTGGTTTTTCATCAGAGGTGAAGCCAGCAATCCTAACATGTTGGACCCTTCCCCCGAGGTAGCTAGCAAACCAGGGCAGTGCATCCTTGGAGAGCCCAAGAGTCATCAGTTGCCTGAATAGGAGTGGGTGGTTAACAGTATCAAAGGCCTTTGTCAGGTCAATGAATACTGCCCCCCCCACAGATTCCTTGGTCGAGGGTGTCATGGATGAATCTGGTAAATTCCAACAGTGCCGTGGTGGTACTATGCCCTTTTCGGAAGCCATGCTGTTCTGGGCACTGGATTTCATATTTGTCCAGGAACTCAACAAGCTGGTCAGAGACTATTCATTCCAGAGCTTTAGATAAGGGGGGGAGGATGAAGATAGGCCTGTAGTTGGTGTGCAGTGACTTGTCTTCACTTTTGTGTACAGGTGTGATAGTCGCCTGTTTCCAGAGTGATGGGAATTGACCCAATCTTAGGGAAAGGTTGAAGATCTTTGTCAGGGGTTCAAGGATTTCATCTAGGGCTAGTACAAATAATTTCAGGTTGAGTGAGTCACCACTGTAGCCAGTTTTGCGGATGGCCTTGCATATAAAGGTTCTGGCTAAGTGCATTGGGATCTCTTTGAAAAAGAACTGCGGAGCTGTGTGTACATGGGACACAGTGTCAAAAGGGGAATTGGTGGTGGGGGCATTGAAAAAAATCAGGTGGATGTGAAAACGACAGTGATTCCAATAAATCAGAAACTATAACACAGAATTAAAAGTAAATTATGCATAATCTATGGAGAAAGCCATCGCGACATTAATGTAGAACTCATAACATTGTAAGGGGGTGATGAATTAACAAAAAATAAAACAAATATTTGCCCATGATCTTGAACTCAGACTGAATATAGGTGCTTAACCCAACCAACTGTTCAGTTTAATTTGCCAGATCTCTGTTACCGGCCATGCAGCGCAGATCAGACCAGCACTAGAGGCTATAGCAGTGTGTCTCCCTCTTTGACTCCTTTGTCTGCTCCCATTCTCACTTGCCTTGGCTCCTTCCTGGTCAGTTTTTCTTGGTGTGTGACTTGGCTGCTCCGAACCAACTGAACTGGCTATCAACATGCATGCAGACTAACAAGATCAGATCATTCACCCACAACGAATTTGCATTTACTCATACTGATTAATGCTGTTTTTTTTTTTTAAACCTCCCACCAAGCCCCCACTATAGAGGACATCAGCTGGCATCCTTGCTGGAAGCCAAATGCAGAGCAGCATTCTGGAAGTCAGTCAGTGGTAAAAAGAGGATTTTTTCATATGCCAGCAACTAATTTCCCCACGCAAGCAAAGTTGAAAAAATAGGGATCTCAGTGGGGTGATCAGGACAGGGGGCTGAAAATGGGATGGCCCCCAAAAAATCAGAGAGGTATTTAACTGGTGCCCTGGCTGTACTGATGCCCCAAGTAGTTTGCGTGTCCCTAAATGAGTACGCGTGTATATGCGTGCAGATTATGGTATTGGTGATGCGGGTGGGGGTGATGACAAACAAATATTGATCGCAGGAAATACCTTGTATCTAAAGCCACCCTCCGATTGTATATGAGTGTGGATATGGTATCGGTGATGCGGGTGGGGGAGGTGGAATTCAGAGCATATACTAAATAAAAGATCTTGAAACAATTGCTGGCGAATTCTGTGGCCAACTGTAACTTCTGTAGTGGTTGGCCACAAATTCCTCAATTGACCATGAATTCCGCGGGCAGCCATGATTTCCATGGTAGGCCAGAAATTCCATGGTTAATTCCATGATTGGCCATGGCTGCAGAATCATGGAAAACTCAGGGCCTTGCCCAAAGCTCCCAGAATGTCCACCAGGCATTGGGCATTTACTAGTAAGGTAGTCTTTAGGATACTGATCCATTCAGAGTCATTTTTACTATGAGCAGCCAGGAATCAGGACATGGTGTCCACTTCCACATGGTTCAATCTGGGCTGGTATTCCACAAAGTAATTGTGTGTCACCAAAGTGGTTAGCCATCAATGTCCAGTGGCATCCAACTTTTTCATTGGCTTTATATATGTTAATGAAATGTTATCAATTTTCAGCTATTTGCACCCCATACAATGAATTGGTCCACATTTGCCCACTTGAATGTTAAAAATTCTAGTTTATGAATGGGGCAGTTCTGGTCTGCTAGTATCAGGCTCCTGCTGGCAAAGGCCACAGGACTCAAGCTTTCTGGATACCCTAGGTAAAGGACAGATCTCAGTCCACTGAGACTGATTTCTAGATGCAGGACATACAGTTTGGTGGGATCTGCATATGCTAACACTGGGGAGTTTGTGAGGTGAGAAATTATCTCCTGGAATCTCCTGGAATGCCCTTCTGCAGGAGACAACCCATTGAGGTCTAAAAGCCTCATGGACCTTGAAGTACATTTTAGGTTCCACCCAGGCAAATCAGTAAATCACGAATCATGTTTTTGATGGCCAGTCATCGTAATTGATCCTTATTAATCATCAAATACTAGCATTTGATCATCAAGGAGATCACGACTGAATCATCAAACATGTAACTTTTATATCACCAACTGTTGATTATTGATTATTTTTGTAAGATTTATCAGCATGATGACTTGTGGTGATCTGTGGATGATCAAGTGATGATTACTGATGATCATTGATGAATATATTAGTTCTGTATTGTAGGTACATGAGTAATGCTTAACATTTTATTTATTGCTAATATGAAAATATGAATGTCAAATATCACCAAAAGCAAATTAACTATAGTGTAAATCATGTGAAGTGAAGTTTTAATCCCTTTAGGAAGAGTATGTGCAATGCCTGTATTCATTATTTTTCTTTACTGTAACCACCTCATGATGTAACTCACAATGCCTCAAATGTTCCTTATGTCCTTGTTCATTCTTATAACTTGTATTGTTATCCCAGGTCGCCCCTGAAAAAGGGGCCTTCGGGGCACAGTGAGCCTACCTGGTCACCAAAATTTAATAAATAAATAAAAAAGTGTTGGGCATACTGTATTATACACATTTGCATTACTAAATTGCATATTTCAAAAGCACAGGTTATGGACCAAAACAATGGTCATTTCTATTTCTAAAATAATTTTGCCTTGATAGTGTCAATTTTCAGAGTGTTAGGAAAGGTTCTGAGTACAAACCAGGTACTTTTAGGAACTCACCACAACCATAAAAGGAACCACTGAATGGAGCTATATAAACCAATTAAAGCCTTTATAATACAAGTAAAGAGTGAGGTGTCAGAGTAAGTATAATTAAAAGCAGTGTTTTTTTTTTTTCATTACTGTTGATTCCAGTAACAATGTCTAACTAGAAGATAAGATAAATTCCAAAACTAAGGAAACAAATATTTTTTTTACTTTATTGCAGTAATCTTGAGCATGGGCAGTCATAAAAAACCATGGTGATATGAGATCATCATTAATCACAGTCACCATTTTCATTACATCATGGTTTTTGATTGACAGTTTAATCATTTTTAGTCATGATCAAAATGATGGTTTTTGAAGCTTGAACATGATCTTTAAATATAACTGATAGTGCTCAGTCATGATACAGCATTACTAAATCATTATCTTCTCAGCTGGGCAGCTCCTCCTTCTGGCTGACTTTCAGAGCTTTGTTCATGGGCAGGTACTCCTTGGTCAGATTCTATAAGGGTCATAACAATGCTGCACCCATATTCCTACCCCTGTCCTACAATGGCGATTAGCACAACCCTCCACTTTCCTCCTTGGTCTTCCACCTCCTAAGTGAAGATGCATCAAACTTCTATAGTGATATGGTAGATTTATCTGTATTTAATTTTTTGTGACTTTCAGTTAGACATCATATAATCTGATATATTGATATATTCTGCTATACTGTATACTGGGACTTATTGTATTTTCTGTTAGATGGCAGACAGCTGAGGAAGTCTGCCTAGACAGAGTGCGGGACTGTGTGCTGAAAGGGGAAGGGGTACCACTTAAACTCCAGACAGTATTTGGGACAGGATGGGGTGAATGTGGCAACATCTCTAAAATGAAAAAACTCCCTCCCTTTCAGTACAACCTCTCAGGGCAAGACTAACCATGTATTCCTACAAAGGAAGCCTGACCAAAGCTCTTCTGGTTAGAGCTCCCCCCATTCTGCTGTGTCACTATGCACAACATGTACAAGTAATACACATTTACAATAAATTATATTTTTACCAGATGGTCATCCTTGTCTCTTATTAATTTACCAATCTAAATTATATGGTCTGTGCAGTAATATTATTTTAACATCTTTCTACCACTTGCCTACCTTTTGCTTTGTCAAACTACACTGTACTCTTCCCCTGAGCTGCTCTGATCTGTCCTCTATGAATTTCATCCTTATGTTTAATGATTTAATTACAACCAATATCATTCCTTTGTTCTTCCTCATTTTCCTTCCACCATCCCTTTTTATATCCACCATTTATGTGTTTGCTCTTCTTATATAATAATCCTTTCCTTGTACTCTAAGTGGCCCCTCATCCATCCTATACTACAGCTGCTCAGGAAACTGTATTCATATGTTCATATTAGTGATATTTTCATTTTTCTCACATCCACATTTAACTAATTAGTATGGCTCCATTGCACATACTCAAAATAATGCATCTTGTCCCACAAGAGTCTAACTTCCATCTTACTTTCATTAGTGGCAGCTAGCATAAAGTACTAAAATCAGTATGGCCTAGATATTTTGGATCGTGCTTCTTTAATAAAATGACAAAAATACAGGTATATGTGAGCAACTTCTCATCTCCCTTATAAGGATATTTCAGAATTTCCTTTTTAATTAGATTATGGAATTTATTTTTTAATTAGATTATGGCAAATTGTGCAAGATATAGATATATGTTATCTATGGATTAGTAACCATGTACACATATGTGTTCTCATCAAGGATTACTACTGACATCACAGACCACAGGAGTGAAGCTCAAGAGGACCCTAGGTTGTCAGCAAAAAACTAAGCTGGGAATACATGCCTTGCACATGCATGGTTATCCATCTATTATTTTATACAGTACAGTATGCACTGATTATTGGGTATGGCTCAATGGATTGAGATTCATCCTGTTTAAGCAGGTATCTCTTTAAAACAACGCTCAGCGTAGCACTAGTTTCATTGATTAGTTAATGAAAAGGCATATTGGCAATCATGCTGTACATGCTTTACTAAACACTGTTCATACCTGAAGCAACTTTATTTTAATTTCATCACTTTATTTAGAAACTGATAAAAATCAGATCACATTGGATATTGGAAGTGCTAAAGAGAGACATGAAGCAAAAAAGTTTGTCCCCTTACTTTGGAGACTTTCAGCAATGGCCAATCTGTGCATTGCAGCCTTTGTTTTCACTGTGGCAGTAAACAATGTTGTTGGTTAATTACTAAGGATAGTCCCTATAGTATCTCAGCTGTGGAAACTGCAGCATCTTTGAGTGGAGTGTCCCAGTTGTCCTCATCAGTGTCAACATTTTAGTGGCATTATCCTTGGTCTTTATTCAGTTAATTGCAGTCACCACATCTTCATTGCTTAGCTCACCCTCAGTTGGCTCCTCTGCATCTATATTTACAAAGTCCACAAAGGCATCGATGGTCATGAAAGCCAACTGTGGGACGTCATCTAATGCAACAGTGTCCAAGGGCTCTTGGTAATGAGTCACACCATACATGAACCCAGCTTTTCTAGAAACAATTGTTGATTGTGGTCAGCTTCACCAGTGTCCAAGAGTAGTGAAACCACACACTGTTGGTATCCCTTGATTGCTAAGGATAGTCTCTGTACTGCCTCAGCTGCAGAAACTGCATCATCTTTGAGTGACCTGTCCTGGCTCTCCTCATGAACCCGACTTTTCTGGAACAATTTCTGATTGTGGTCAGCTTCACTAACATCCAAGAATAATATCAATGTGGCCTTACAAGCTATCTTGGGGGCATAAATTGATTCTCCTTTGTCAATCATGGCTCTGATTTTACTGGCCACTAAGGACCTGTAATAGCCCTTTAAATTATGAATCATCTCCAAGTCCCTTGGCTGGATGAACACGTAGAGTTTGGTGGAAAAAAAAGCCAGTTTAATGGGATGCAGTGATATCAAACAGCTTCTGAAGGAACTGGACGCTTGAGAAGGTGCATGTTGGCACTCAGTTGGCCTCCCAATTAACCAGATGGCTTAGTTACCCTTAACAGAAGCTATTTAACATTTGATCAATGGGGGAAAAACAGTTCACAATGAGATGTCCCAATTAACAAGGTGGTAGTGATTAACCATGTCCCAGTTAAGTGGTGTGGACTATATATGATTTCTGGGAGAAAATTAACAATATCCCCATGTGTGCCAGTGCCAGCTCTGATCTTCCTAACTAAACAATCTTGTTGTTTGGTTAATTAAAAACAATAATAAACCCTCCCTTCACCCAGCTACTTAATACTTCACCCGCTCAATACCTGAAAATGTACCTCTTAACTTGCTCAAAATTGTAAATCTGTTTTTTTTTTTTTTTTTTTAGAAATGCCCCATGCCTGGCCATGATCCTTACTAATTAAGATCTTTTTTAAACAGCAACTTGGTACTTTCATAAATAAGATGTTTCAGCGATTACAGTTTACTACAGAACACATTTTTTTAATTGTAAATGTTCCTTTCAAACGTGTACAGCACATCTTGATAGCCTATCCAAAAAGTCTATATAAAAAGAACATTTACCTCCCCTCTGTTAACTTCACAGTGCTTTGGGTATGATATCATAGTGCTTACCATGGCAGTGGAATGTGATGTCACAAATAGCAATTGTGTGGCTAACAGAATAGTCAGATACATTTTGAAAGACTCAATGAGAGCATACTGCATTAGGTACAATATTTAGTAGACCAATAACAGTGAAAAGTAAAAATAAAAACTAGAAAACAATAAAGCTAAAACATAATTGTTGTAAATCTAGTGTTTTGAAGATTTTTTATTATAGTAGAGAATTGCTCTTTAATGATCAAATGAAAATGCTAAGTGAGTTCAGTAAGGGCCGACTCGATAGACCTTCGGTCTCCTTCTGCCATTAAATTCAATGTGTCTATGTGAGTAAGAATCATAGCCCAGTAAAGGATGTGTCTATGAACAAAAGAGATTTATAATGTCGAATAAATTAAGAGGTATTATTTAGTGCACTGGGTTGGTACTAATCAATCGAGTGTGGGTGGGTTTATTGTTTTTTTTCTCTTTGTATTAACAACAAAATGGCAAGTTTGTTGATTTTGTGGAGGAGGGGAATGAGTAGAGAACAACGGTTGGTGAACTGTCTCCATTTGGGTGGGTGGGTGGGGATGTCTGCTAAGGGTGAGTGCATGTGGAAAATAGGCAACTTTGGTTCAGCTTTGATTGGGAGCCCCTGTCTGGTTTGGCTTTGAAACTTTAGACTAAGTCACATTGAGTCCTTGATATGTGCATCTAGCAGGTTAAAAATAGGGGTAAGAGACAGGGTTGCTCACAATCCATCTGAGGGAATTGGATTTATTGGATCCCGGGCATTTTGGGAGAATTTGGAATTTCGATATTAAGGGCCAAAACTCTGAATCCAAAAAGGCTGAATGAGATGTGGAAGAGGAATCTGATTCTGATCCCCCGCCTGACTCAATTTCCCAATAAAAGCCTCCCCTCCACCGGGCTCACAGAATGATAACAACAGTCCAAAACAATTATCCTGGGAGGCAGAATCACCTGCAGTCAGACCCTCCTTTCCCCCCAACCCCCACCCTAACTCACAACCCTGCTGTCAGTGCCATGTAACTTACCTGGGGGTCAGGTGTTGCTAAGTGACACCCAAGGGTCCCAAGTCCATCCAGCAATGTGAAATGACCTCGGCTAGTAACCAGGTCAAGCCAAGCATGCATGGGATAGGCACAAGGGAATCTTAGTGGAAAGCAAGAGGAGGGGAGCTGGAGATGAAGTAGGGTCTGCAGCCGGCTCTGTGGTGCACAGTGATGGGGGATCACTCAGCATGCTGGTGACCTGGATTTGTGCCCCAAGCCCAGACATCAGGAGTGGAGACTGGCAGGTAGGGAGTCAGAGTGTCCTGTGTACGCTTCCCTCCCAGGAGGGGTGGGCAGTGCTGGACCACTCTATAAGTGACTCCTGGAGGTTGCTAGTGGAGGTGCTCTAGGTGGCGTGGAGCACCATACATGCTGCCAAACATCCCCACCCTCAGGACACCACTGTGGCCACTCAAATGTGGGAGATGGGAGGGACCAAAATAGCAAAAATTGCCTGCCTGGCTACCTGATGACAGACACCTCATTCCCCCAAGCCACAAAGCTATCTCGCAGAAGCACCCATGCGATCCTCCTAGCCCTGCTCCTCTGTCAAGGTAGCAGGAGCTATCTCCCCTCCTTTGTGCCCCTTGGGGAGGGGGACACCTCAGCAGGGCTACCCCAAGTCTACCAAGGATGGGGACCAAAGGGAGAAGGAATGGATGGCAACGGGGATGGCCCAGTGGGCATTTGGTGCTTAATACTGCACGGTCTGAAGGAGTGGCAGGAAGAACAGGCAAGGAGAGGTGGGAAAAAAAAGTAGGGTCTGCAGTGTCAGTATAGGCAACATGGGCAGACTGAGTGGGCCAAACAATCCTTATCTGCCATTAAATTCTATGTTTCTAAGTTCTATGCAACCCTTGTGCATCATATTATTTCTAGTTATAATCCCACATTTTAAGATTGCTCACTATCTTTAAAATTCATTGACCCTGATGGTTGCTTTCTTTGAGTCCTTTCTTCATTGAACTGAAATGCATGCTAATGGTATAATTATACCCAGCCTTGTTTTGTTTCAAATCCTTCGTCTACTCTTGTTTTTTTTTTTATTCTTTGGTAACCAGGTAAGGCCCACTAAGTACAAGTGCTTGTTTTCAGGGCGATCTGGGAGCATTTGGGAGGTTCAGTGACTTGCTCAGAGTCACACAGTATACAGATGGAGGTTGTGGGAATCAAACCCAGGTCTGCTGGATGCACCAGACTCATTCACAGCTTATTACTCTAACCACAAGGCTCTCCCTGAACATTAGAAACATCCCCAAACAGTGCAGCCACTTGCGATGCAAGTCTCTTTGCCTACCACTACGTCACGAGTGGCAAGACCATGCTGGAGGTGTTCCCTAATCCAGGAAAGATGCAGTGGAACTTGGTCAAGGACTGTAAACAAACACATTTTTGTGTGGCAACACCAGTATAATGGGAAGTCTGTTTTTCACTTTTAAAAAGAAAAAAGAGAGAGATCAGAATCCAATTACCAGCTACATCAGCAACCTCTGCAGAGTGTGACCAATTATAGCATGTTATTTTTACACCAGAGACAATTTGAGACCTAAGGGGGGTTGACAGTGTCCATTTAAATAGATGATACAACAAATTTGGAAACTTATTTGGCTTTGGTATGATTGACCCAGTCCACCCAGTTTAACTGACTAAATAATTTATTTAATTATGTATACAAGCTGTGCACCCTTTTAAACTTTGAATTTGGTTTAGAGTAACATTAGTGGCAACACAGGGCTTCCTGCTATGTTCTTATAATGTGGGGGGGGAGGCGGACACAAAGAAGAGATTACTTCACTAGTTTCTCTTTCTCTCTTTCTCTCTCTCTCTGTCTCTCTTATTTGTAATTTTACTTAAAATTCTTAAAAAAAGGATGCACATACAAAATTAAATTGTTTGCTTTTTTATTGTAGTATTTCATTCTCATAAGTGCTTTTTGTTTCATATTTAAACAGAGGTTCTGGGTGACGTTTATACTTTAATAAAAATGTGTGGATGTTGCATGTTGAAAATTGCTGTGATATAACAGGAGCATTTGAGAACTCCTGTGAATGTCTACTTGTGCTGTAATGAAGATGATGGTCTATGGTGTACAGGCTGTTCCCAAGTATTTAAAAACAAACTCTGGTCAGAGCCACTACAGCTGCTAATGTATTAACTTGACAAGGGTGTTTCATGGGCTTTAATGTAAAGATGAATTGCTGCAGGTAGCTTTGTGTGTTTATTTCATAAAGTTAGATTACTTATCTGGTTGATCCTGTGTTTGGGCTCCTATATACTGGGAGACATATAGTCATGCCTGCACCTTGGTCAGAGAAAGAGAAAAACAGAAGAGCATGAAGAAACACTCAGAAAACAAGTTTTTCAAGACCGTGAAGAAATACAGAAATGTGTGAAGAAACGTTCAAAGAGAAAAATGTTTCCCAAGACCATGAAGTTGAAAAATAGAAACAAGTGAAGAAACACTCAGAGGAAAAACGTTTTCAGGACTATTAAGGTTGATTGTTGCAAACAAAGATTCTGAGCAACAATGGATATGACTAAATATTTGTACAAAAGAATATAAAAGAAAAACAACACTGTGGGCCTGAGGATGTGGCTGTGCCATCAAACGTAGACCAAGAAAATGTGTGACATATACAGGATAAAAGTTTAGAAGAAAATATATTTTGTAGCGTTCCGTCCTGATTACTTTACTGCAATTTACCTGTTGGTCACAAAGTGGATGACCCAAGTCCAGGAATAACTTATTTGCTCTAGAACAGCAAGGGCATCCTGAACAAACACTTTTTCTGATCCTGTGTTTCCCATGTGTTTATAATGTGAGTGGCGAGTGCGCCTTGTACTATGCGGGGAAGGAGAGGGAGCTCCACACCAAGGCCTTCAAGTTATGGTAGAAGAAATGGTGCAGAGAGGGAAAGGTATGGCTACAATGGGGACTTAGGGCCAACCTGGAAGGGTCTATATTGAGGTGATGGCCAGTTTCCATTAAGGAGGGAACCACAGTCCTCAGTGCACAGTTTAAATGTTACTTTGATGGACATTTAAAGTAGCCAAGGGAGGTGATGAACAAATGGAGGAGGCAGAAAGTGGACTACCACAGACTGAGATAGAGAGTAGGGACAGCTCAAGCAGGGGGTTAGCAAAGAGGAAGGTTGGAAAGGAGCAGTCAGAGAAGAAAGATGAGGAAGGAGGAACAATTGGAAAAAGGAGAAAGCAACAAGAAGAAAGCTGAGGGATGTCAAAATGGTGCAAGGTCTGCATCAAAAGCCCTATGAGAGGAAACTGAAAGAGTTCACTATGTGCACCCTGGAGGAGAGGAGGGAGAGTTTGGATATGATGGACCCCTTTAAATGCCTCACGGGGGTTAATAAGGTACATAAGGGAGGGAGGGATGTTTCAGAGAAAAGGGTGCTGTAGAGCAAGAGGTCATGCTATGAAGCTGGAAGGAGATTGATTCAGGAGAGATGTGAGATGTGAGGAAGTACTTCTTCACAGAGAGGGTGGTGGATTCCTAGAACAGCCTTCCATGGGAGGCAGTGGGGGTGAAACCAGTGGTGGGTTTCAAAAATGCCTTGGATAGGCACAAAGGAAACCTTGGAGGAAGGAAGGGGATGGAAGAGACAGTGCTGTAGATCAAGTTGAGTCTGCAGCAAAAGTGAACATAATTAAATATGGGCAGACTAGATGGGCCTAGCAGTCATTATCTGTTGTCAGCTTCTATGTTTCTATGTATGACAGGTCACTTGATTCAAATGGCTACAGTATAAAATTATTAATATGTGCAACGTCGATACTGTAAACTGTGTGGCACACATAATTCATGTTGTACTATGCTACACAGACATGATAATCAAATGGGTAATAGACGATAGAGGTGTTGAGACAGCTAGGTGTTGCAAGCTCAGTGACAGCTGGTCACATGTAGTTTCCTGTGGACAGAGTGCAGAGGGATGCGTGGATACCTGCCATCCATGTACGGTCTGTAGTCATGCCTCTACACGACACTGTAAGTATAAAAAAACTGATGAGCTTATTGTTTTCCTGTTTACAAAGCTGTTTTCCTTAACACTTGGGAGTTATTACTAAGAACTGTGAGACAACAGGAGATGTTATAGGTCCATATATAGTTGTCTCATAATCATGTAAAATGGTCATTTAGTTATCCCCCATTCATATACAGTAGTAGCCAGAGACATGGTCAGCTATTTCCAGATATTTCGTGAAATTTCTAAAGAATTTCTCTCTGCTGCCCTTACTGTGGAACTGCAGAAAGCAGGAGATTTCTCTAGAAATATCACAGAAATTTCAGGAACTATCTGACCATGTCTGTATGTGTCTAGTTTTCTCTAGGTTCATTATTCCACAATGGGCTGTGATAAGGAGTACAAACTAACTATTGTTCAGCTTCAAAGTGTGAAAGAATATGATGTGGGGAGGGGTACAAAATATTTCCCTTACACATCCAGCAAATGGTCCAGTGCTGCTTCATGCCAGCTGAGTAAATGCAAGGGTCTAAAAATTAGCCTGGCTAAAATGCACCCAGTGTTTTAGCCACTTGTGAACTGAATTAGCCACTCTACAAACATGGTCTGATGCTGCTTTCATGTCTCTGTGACCCAACATCCTGGGGTTCTCCACTGTTTGGTGCCAGAAATGCACTGACAGATATCATGTTCTCAAGGGGCAGTGAGTAAACTAATACTCTCTGGCAGGCTTTGCTCATGATTTTTGTGAAGACAAAAAAAATTGCTCTGCTGCATGGCACCAGTTGCCCAAACATACTGATGGATGTGACAGTGTCAGCCTGCAGTGGTGTGGTGAGACAGCCAGCCACACTCAGTTACATTCATCAAAATGTCTTAGCCATAGTGTTGAAAAGGAGCCTAGAAATGTTAGCCACATTGATTTTACAGTAGCCATTGGTGATGGTGACAACCCTTCATGCACACCCAGTGCCAGGAAGAATAAAAATTGACCCCTATTAATGACTGAGATAAATAAGGAACAGGACCTCTCTCTTTTTTTCTCTTAATTTTTATTTTAAAGGGTTCAATGTCAGCACTTTTTGCATCATATTACTTCTAGTTAAAGCCCCATATTTTCTAATTGTTTATCTTTTCTAAAATTCATTAATGTTGCTGGTTGTTTTATCTGCTCCTTTCATAGTATAACTGAAATGCATGCTAATGGTGTTACTTTACTCAGAGTTGTTTTGTTTCAAATCCTTAACCTACTCTTACAATATACCCCCTGACCTTTAGGAACACCCCCTAACAATGCTGCCACTCATGATGCCATATTCTCCTCCCCTCCCACTGCGTAATGATTTTTTATTTTTTTGGGTGTGGGGGGGTCCCAAGTCCAGGAAAGCTGCATTGGGAAGTGATCAAGGACTGAAAACAAACATGTTTTGACAAACAAGAACCTAAGGTCATGAGTTGAAACTGGAGGGTTGAAGGTTTAAGAGGGACATGAGGAAATTCTATTTTAAGGAAAGGGTGGTGAAGCTGTAGAACAGTCTGTCAACGGAGGTGGTGGGCACCAAGACCATAAATGGTTTCAGGCATGGCTGGGATGGAGTGAAAGGCTTGGTACTTGCTCAGGTCAGCAGCATTAAGGAGGGGAGCAGGGGGTGCTCTGTATGGACAATAGGTCCCAGGGCAGATAGGGAAGTCTAGGCAAACTAGATGGACCTTTGGTCTTTTACCTCTGTCATTGTCTATGTAATAATATATGCATTGAGCAAGAGAGAGAGAAACAATCAAGGGGAATGTGTAAAACAATATACTACTCATAGAGTGGTGACACCATGATTGGGACATACTGTATGAAGTTACTGTATTATGATGGTATCCAGCTGTATACCAATGTTGAATAAGCTACTATATGGGATTTTATTAATTTTTGTTTTATTTTTAATAACCCAGAGATTGTCTACACAGTAATAACACACAGACAATGATGCTTACAGTTTGAGACCTTGGATTTTGTTTTAACCACTTTATTCATTTTTGGGAAATCACTTGCAACATGACTGCAATATAGTTCCATTACACATCCTGCAAATTTTCCAGTGCTGCTTCATGCCAGTTGAGTAAATACTGGGGTCAGAAAATTAGCCACTGGCTAAAATGCACCCAGGCCCAGATATTCAAACTGCGCCCAAAAAGTGTGCAACAGCAGGAGCAAGTGCAAGTCCACTGTGCCCATGCGCAAGAAGTGTGATATTCAAAAACTGCGCAGGCCAAGATGCGCCTATGGCACACGACTGAATATCACACCACCTGCACCATAGTGCAACTAGGGAGGTGAAGCTGAGCATATCTGATGCACCATAGTGCAACAAGGGATGTTCAGCTGAGCAGTCCAGATGCGCCTTAGCGCAACCAGGGACACCCCCAGCAGCAGGGCAGCAATGCAACAGCACAACCATGGATTCAGGGGCCCACCACCCATGCCACAGATGGGCAGAGGAACACACAGCAGAACAGACATCATCCCCCATGCCCCATGCACTGCACAACCAGGGGAGAGCTGGAATAACCACCAGCCCATGGATACCAGCAACCAACCCACAGCTGGGCCATGGTGTCCCAGCACACCCCCTGGCAAGCTGTGACTGGCACACAAGGAGGGCTGACCACCCTGGACCACACCATCCCACCAATGCAGAGCACACCCTGCACCATGATCCCCATACACCCTGCCCAGGAGTAGCACCCAACAGTGCAGGACACCCCATGCATGCCACCACCCCCACTGTGACACTGCAACCCTGTGCACCATGGAGCCATGCAAGGCAGCCCCACCATGGGCACCCTGCAGCACGCAGCAGCAGACAGTGATGCAACAGATGCATACACAGTGCCACCCTGCATGTCCCCCCCGAGGTACAGCTGAGAGACCAACCATGCGTCAGCACACAAGGTACCCCACATGTGATAGGGCATGCCCCGGACCCCACCTCCAGCAGTACAGCACCCTGCACACCCTGCCAAGGACACATCCCATCCCAGCACTGGCCACAACAGCCAGCACATACATGCACAGTGTAGCATGGAGGCATACACCACACAGGATGCAACACAGTGCATGGACAAACACCCACCCATACCCAAGGGCACAACAACACAGGGACACAGTAGCGGGTCAACCAAGCCACTGGCGTGTGGCCACGGCTGACGTGTACACATGGCCAGCACCCCTACATTGCACAGGTGTGCCAGCCACCCTGCGCAGGCACCATGAAGCTGTATGCCACCAGCATGCTGCCGGAGCACAAGTGACAGACACTGGAGCACATCCCCTGCAACAGACACAAGCGACAGCATGGATGGTGGACAACAACAGTGGAGGCCACAGTGCCACTGAAGGCAGACGTGCACCATACTGGTGATGGCGGTCATCCAGGCATTGTGCCAGGTACAGTTGTTATCCAGCATGGACAGCCACCATTGAAACGCCAGCAGACCTTGCATATCACAGACATGCAAAGGTGTCAGCTGAACAGGCCATGGATGGTCTGACAGAGGTGCCAAGCACACAGTGCAGTCCCTGTGGACCACTGCACACAGGCATGCAGTGCACAGAGTACAACACACAAACCACAGACAGTGACTGATCCCCCTGTCCACACCATAGGTGATTCACCTCTGCACACACACACACACACACACACACACACACACACACACATATGCCCATGCGTGCACCATCCGTGACGCCATGCACACCACTGCAGCTGAGCACCTGTAGCCCACTGCAAATCAGAGACCACCACAGTTGTTATAACAAAATGTATATATTAAAACTATGTACAGTAAAGCTATATACAAAACTATATACAATAGTGGGGGAAGGGCCACATAACAGGTGGGGGTGGGTAAAGGGCAGGGGTGAACATATGGGAGAGGGAAGAAGGGGTGTGAGGGTGGGTCAAAGGGGGGAAGGTGGTATTTGGGGCATGTGGACGTCACTGGCCACCCCGGTCCCCTTCCTCCTGGTGCCGATGGGATCTCCACCTCCTCCTCCTCACCCTGTGGTGGTGGATGTTTCTCAGGAGCTCCAAAGTCTTCCTCCCAACCTGCAGCAGCTCCTGGATGTCCCGCTGGATCTGCCAGAGAGTCCGGCCACCTAGGACGAGGGAGCAGAGTCAATAGGTGTGACTGTTCATCCCCCTGCAGCCCATTCATTGTGCATGGCATACAGCCATGTGACACACCCCTGTGATGGTGTGCAACCACACACAGTGACCGTGTCCACAAGACCTGCCCACCCAGGCAGCCACAGCCATGTGGACCACTGCACACACCCACCACCCATGCCCTGCACAGCACCACCATGGCCGTACAGTGACTTGGCTATGTGGTGTGAAGGCAGTGCCACAGCCATGTGCCCGGTGCATGCATGGACCACCATTGACGCACTCCCAGACATGCAGTGCCACTGGACAGTGCTGACTGTAACAAGTTGCGTGCATGGCAGTGGTGTTACTGGATAGTGGCCATGCCCAACTGCCCACCCAGTTATACAGCATGCAAAAGTAATCATGGATGTAAGGCACTCCCCATCAGCAGGCTGGTCCACGCACCGCGGACCACCTTCATCCCTCTTGTCCCTCTCCTCCAACATGCGGCGCCTCCCCTTGCAGTTGCGTCTCCGTTCATCTGGCCCTAAGGTGCAAACATGGAGAGAGGAACATCAGTACAATCTGGTAGCAATGTCCCCCCACCCCCATGTGTGTGCAATCCCACACAGCCAGACCCATCCATCCCACACTCCGATACCACCACCACGGCCAACACCAGACGGCCCCCCCATGTGCCAGACACATGCAACCGTGATACCCGCATGGACGATAAAAGTGTATGGATGTTGCACCTACCTGGCCGTGGCACCGTGCCCCTCCTGGCACATGCCCGCAGGCGGGCAAGCAGGTCCGGGTCCCTGCACCTCAGGTCCCCATAACAGTGGCAGCACTGCTCCACCGTCTGCCCCTTACTGGTGGCCTCCTCCAGGGCGTCAGCCACCTCCTGCCATACTTCGCTCCTGGCGCTGTCCAGGGGTGCCTCTCCAAACAAAGCCCCAACATGGGGCTCAACTATGGTCGCAAGGTTTGCCAGCTTGATCTGGCTCCACTGCACAGCATGCCTCTGTGCCATCTCTGCTGCTCAGTTCAAGCAAAATGGTGCTCTGCAGCGTGGTCCTGCCACATGCAGATGCTGCGCAGTACAGCGCTGCCATTCCCTATCACGCTGTCACCGAACAGCGCGATAGTGGTGCACCCATGCCTTACTCATGGCACCTAGGGGGCAAAGGTCAGGCACAGAGTCAAGGGTCTCTGGCGCATGGACAGCCACAGTGCAATTGGAACCCAATGCATGTAGCGCGATTGGGTGCCTGTGTGCCACCTCCTGTAGTGGCCTACCACGCTGTTGCCCCAGTGCGCCTACGATGCCCCAGTGCCACAGTGCCATATAGGTGAACACCGCCATAGCGCCACTGGCACAATGGTGGCCATGCCCTGCATTGCCTCCCATGCACAGCACATCAGCAGCATGGCAGGCTCCTGTGTCATCAACCTGGGCATGCGCAGTTAGGTGTGTACTGCGCATCTCACAGAACTGCACCCTTGGCTCAGCATGTTCAACACAATTGCGCAAAGCGCAACAGCACGATATTCAGCTGGCATATGCAAATCAGCTAATCAGCCATTCAATGGTGCAGTCACTGCATTTGCATCCACTTAAAGATGCGCCTCACCTCATTTGCATGGGTTGCGCTATGAAAGTGCGACATTGGGCTGCACTGGCCATAGTCGGTTACTGCAGTCTATTGCGGTGAGTTGCATGCTGTTCAGGAGTGTGGACTGTGGTGTTTGGGACATGCATGGGACTGCACAGTCACAGGTAACACCTGTCATTCTCACAGGATGAATCATGACAGAGCGTGTGGTGGAGGAGGAGGAACAGAGTCGTGGGAGGAAGAGGAGGCCGAATTTCACTAAGGCCAAGACAGATGCCCCATTCGAGGCCTACCTAGACCAGGAGCCGCTTCTCAGCAGACGCCAGGGAACACCCCAGGCCTGTGCTGCTGCATGGGAGGAGGTGGCGCATGCTGTAAACCTGAATGGCAGCCACCAGTGCTCCGTGCATGAGTGCAGAAAAAGATGGGCACAGACAGGCAGAGGATTAAAGAGAAGGTGGCTGCCATCAGGGCAGAACAGTCTGCGACAGGTGGGGGACAGCTGGAGGTGCTACACCTGACCCCACAGGAAGAGCAGGTTGCTGGCAGCATGCAGCGTTGCACCATTGAGGGTGTTCCCGGGTGGTGGATTCCAGATGGGTGGTAGCCCGTCACTGCATGGTAGGTCATGGTCTGTCTATTGGGGGGGGACAGGGTAGGTCACATGCAGTAACGCTACTTTTTTCCCTTACAGCTCCTGAGCATCTGCATGGGTCAGCGGTGGTGGGCTTCTCCACTGAAGCCAGTCACATGGAGATGGAGGAGGGCCCATCCACCTCCACAGGAATACGGGGGGTCAGGGCAACAGTGGGTCTGCCTGGACATCCGGACTGATGTTGGTGGAGCAGGTGCAGAGGAGGCCCTGCCCATGTCCCAGCGTGCCAGTGTCCATGGATGGCAGCATGCTGAGACTCAGGCTGGTGCCAGATCCATCACCGATGATGATGAAGCTAACGTCATGGGCAGTGACACGTGTGTGCCACAGGATGGCCACACAGCAGGTGACATCGCAGCCATGGCTGTGGGTGGTGCCGCCGCCATGGAGGCCTGCATGTCATCATAGTCCCAGCCTGTGTCTGTCAGCACCAGTGGGGCAGCACTGGTGTGTGTTCCAGGACAGTGGGACTGTTGCAGCCACTGTGGTGGCACCATTGAGCCCTGGGGAGCGGCAGCCGGAGGGGCAGCATCAGCAGTCGGACAATGGGGTATAGTGTCAGGGGGGGGTGGCGTCAGTGCACCACCTGTTGACATGCCCAGGCTTGGCCCTGGTGTGCAGCGCCCACCCTCAAGAGGTGATGAGCATCAGGGGCCGTGAACACCCTGAGGGACAGCATGCCGATCAGGCAGATGACCTCTTGGATGAGCACACCCGCATACTGCAAGCATCAGTCAATCAGCAGATGCAGCTTGTGATGGCAGTGGATGCACTGAGTGTGGCTCTGCACCAGGCAGAGGAGCATCACAGCAGAGACACCGCTCTGCTCCTGGCAGAGATGGACCGGTTGCAGGAGGATGTGACCACTGTCATTGACAGGAAGACACAGGCATTCACTGCTGTCATGGCCACAATGGGTGCACAGTTATTTGCCCATGCGTTGCAGACACCATGCAGTGCAATGTCCACCCCCCATTCCCGGCGTCGTGTGACACCATCTTTGTCGACACCGGGTTCAGCTGTGGGCACCCCGAGCACGCCTGGAGCAGGCATGTTCGGTGTGCTGCAGACCCCTATGTGAGCACGGTCACATTCACACAGTGGAACCCCTGAGGGACTGTCGGTGCCACCCCATGAGACCAGTGGTCAGCCTGTCACTGCTAGCGGGTCTCGGCGGGGCAACCCATGCATCTGTGGTGGCCATGGCACTGTAGCACGTGACTGACCTGTCTCCCAGCGTGGCTACTGTCTGATGCTGCCCTGTGTGCATTGTGTCATTCAGCGGGCAATGCACGGGTGGGTACCCGGCCCTGCACGCACACACACAGTCCATCTGCACACCCTCCCGGCTGCTGTCCACAGTTGCATGTGCATGATGATGCCTGCATTGCACTGTATGCCACTGTGCAATGGTGCCCCATGTCTGACACATGCACAATGACAGGCAGTGGGCGTGATGGTCTGTGGACATGTGTGTGGCTAGGGGTGGTGGTCTGGGTCAGCGTGCCTCCTACCCTTTGTGCATGTCTGGTGAGGTGTGTGTGTGTGTGTGTATATGACCGCATGCCATGTTAGACCTCACCCATCCCTGGCGGTGTGTGTGGTTCATGCCCAGCCACTTCCCTTGATGGCATGTACCCCTGGTGTGTGTCCATGCGTGTTTGTGGGTCGTGCCTTTGCCACTGGTGGTTGCACATGGCCCCATGACTTACCTGGGTTGGCTGAAGTGCTTCTCTGTGATGGTGTCCCAGTGCAGCTGTGCCAGCCGGAGCAGTCGGGGTTCCCGTCACCAAAGGGGGGGCTGCCCATCACCATTGTCACCGGCATCCTCATCGTCCCCATCGCTGTCCCCCTCTTAGACCTGTATGGCTATCCCACATTCGTTGGCCATGTTGTGCAGGATGCAACAGGCCAGGAATAGCCCACAGGCCTTTATGGGGCTGTACTGTAGGGCACCGCCGGAGGTGTCCAGGCAACGGAAACGTGCCTTCAGCAGACCGAACACCCGCTCAATGACATTGTGTGTGGTGGCATGTGCCTCATTGTAGCGTTGCTGCGATGGGATCACGAGCCGCCGATATGGTGTGAGCAGCCAGGGATGGAGTGGGTATCCACTGTCACCTGTGTGTAGAGGGTGGAGGTTAGTTTGGTGATCAGCATCGCCCTGCCCCGGGCCATGTAGGCCACTACCCATGTCACCTCTGACCATGCCCCTCCCAAGCTCTATGTTTGTCCGTGTGGTTTGCATACTCACCCACTAAGTGGCCAGTGGGGATGTTCCCACTCTCGAATTTGTGGCACAGTGCTGACTGGTGCCAGATGAAGGCGTCGTGTGCTCCCCCAGCATGCGGGGCACAGACATTAATTATGAGCCCCCTGGCATCGCACACCACCTGGCAGTTGATGCTAGCATAGCCCTTCCAATTAATATATGCTGCCCCCTAGGGGCAGGTGGTGTGTGTGTGTGGATGGCCACATGGGTGCAGTCTATTGCCCCTAGCATTCCAAGCATACATGCTACCCTGCGGAACTCCTGTATGTTTGCTGTGCACTCCACCGGTGTGCTGGGGAAATGGATGTACTCCGCAGCATGTGGCAGCAGTGCGCTGAGGAACTGGGTGAGGTGGCGTGATGGGGCCAGCTGGGTTATGCCTGTGGTGTCCCCTGTTGGTCTCTGGAAGGTACCCGTGGTGAGCAAGCACATGCAAGCTGTCACTTTAGTCTCCACTGACAGAGCATGGCTCCGTCGTGTGGGTGTCTGCATCACATCACTGCACATCTCACAGAGCCACCTCAGAATTGCCCGATTCAAGCGGTACTGGCCCATGATCTCAGTATCACTGTACAGCTCGAAGCTGGTGCGGGCTCGGTACTGCCTGTTGGGGGCATACTGCCAACGGGCCCTTCCACGGCCATGCCCCTTGCTGCCTGCCTTCTCACCCCCCTCATTATTGCCTCCATCTGGATGGTGGCACTGGCCATGTCCTGGCTGTGTTCACCCCTGGCAGCTGTTTCTGTGTTCCCCCGCTGTTCTGGCTGCTACTTCCCTGCACGGGAACACCTTCCTGTGGTGGCCTCTGTGCTGTGTGGCACTTCCCCCTTCTGCACTGGCTGTGGCTCCCCACACCTTCCCTGTGCCTCTCTGTTCAGGGTGCCCTTTCCCTGGCCTGCCCTATGTGTGTCCCTCCTGCCCAGTTTGATTTGCTAGAGTTCAGCCTCATGTGCCTTCCCTGTAGCATTCTTGTGCCTCTCCCTTGTTCCTTTTTATTTTGGCTCATTTCCGCTATCACGCAACTTCCACTTGCTCCCCTATTGCGCATGGCGCATGTTGTTGAATATCGCACTGCGCCATTTATGCATGGTTCCTCCCCCTTCAGTTGCACATACATTCATTATCATTGCGCTATTGCTCAGCGTGATTTGGGGGGGTGCATCTGCCTCCCGCTGAATATCGCAGAATGGCGCATTTTTGGACTTGCGCTGGAGCAACCCTATTGCGCATGTCTCAACCCTTTTGAATATCTGGGCCCCAGTGTTTTAGCCATGACCTAAATTAGCCACTTTACAAACATGTTCTGATGCTGCTTTCTTGTCTCTGTGACCCAAACATCCTGGGGTTCTCCACTGTATTGTGCCGGAGCTGTACCGACATATATCATTTTCTTGAAGGGCAGTGAGTGAACTTACATTCTGCAGCAGGCTTTGCTCATGTTTTTTGTGAAGAAAAAAATTTGCTCTGCTGCATGGCACCAATTGGCCAACAATACTGATGGATGTGACAGTGTTGGCCTACTGTGATGTGGTGCGACAGCCAGCCACATTCAGTTACATTCATCAAAATGTCTTAGCACAATGGCGAAATGGAGCCTAGAAATGTTAGCCACATTGATTTTACAGTAGCCATTGGTGATGGTGGCTATCCTTCATGCACACCCAGTGCCAGGAAGAATAACTAGAGGTTAATAAGCTATAAATGAGCTTGGTACATTCTGCAGACCTGGTTTTAATTCCCACAACCTCCACTTGCATTCTGTGTGCTCATGAGCAAGTCACATAACCACCCCAGTGCTCCTAGGTTGCCCTTGAAAACAGCCACTTGTGCCTAGTGGGCCTTACATTGTTACCAAAAGAATAAAAAAAATGAGAATATGAATTATTTTGTGAGGAATGTTAGCAGTGAAACATGGCATACTAATCATATGATTATTATGTGAATTTCAGCCAATTCCCTTAAGAAGTCCTTATGATCTTGAAATGTTGCCTGGTTTGGAATAAAACGTATTGGTTGATAAAAAATAAAACTATACACTTCATGTGTAGGTCTCTGATCTGATTTCTCAGTTATGCTTTCATTTTTGTCTGGCCTGTTTTAGGCCTTTTAACACAGCACTTGGAAATCTGAAACCTCCTTCCTCATTCTCAAGTAAACGTTATGCTTGGGAAAGCCAAAGTGATTTGACATATTTATGAACTTAGATCTCCTGCAGTGATATAGCAACACTTAATTCTGTATAGATCTGAGAACTCTGAACCTCATTCCTCGGTGGGAAACACTGCCTAACAGAAAAAATAGTGCTGCAAACAGACTGCTGAGCAGAGGGATTGCTATTAAAGTCAATTAAATCAAGTCCTTTTGACATCTAGTGAGCTCCTTATTTCTACTGATTTGGCAAAATGTCTGCAGAGCTCAGCCCTGAAGCCGTAAAAATGTGGGCCCAGCAGCTCCTAATGACTTCACTAGAATGTTTGAAACAAAAAGCAAATACACCCTGTTCCTCTGAGAAGGTAAACAATCTCATTACGTTATAAGCTACAATAATCTTCGCTGTTATTGTTGCTTGTATTGCAAAAATTGTGTAAACTTTAATTAAAAAAAAGTATAAATACAGTCGTGCATTATTGGTGCCAAGATTGGGCCAGATGATGGACTACTGCTTGTACCACATTTCACCGAAATGTAGCCAAGCTTCTATTAGAAGTTTCTGTTCTAAACCGCAGCAAGTTTGGGGGTTGCTACAATTTGGGGGAGGCTTCTGTTATGAGTACCTCAGCTGGCGGCCATAACCTATTCCTAACCTGTTCACAGCTGATCGAAGGATTAATACTGAAAGCTGCTGCAGTCACTTCTGTCACACTGCTCTGTGTGTCAGACTGTTGGCAAAAAAGAAAAGACACCTAAAAAAAAGTCATGTGACAGATAATAAAAGGCAGTTGCTAGATTTCCTAAGTTGCCACGTTACCACATTGCCTGGAAACCACATGGAGCTTCATGGCATGTAATGACTGCGCACACTCACAGATCCACTTTAGTTTTACCTGACCTACCTTCGATGATGATGATGATGATGATGATGATGATGATGATGGAATGAACATCACTCCGAAACATAAGCAAGCAGTTTGTAGCAGCAACCCCAAGTCAGGAGAGCAGTTTATTTCCTCGACCAACAACAGCGTAATGTAAGAGGACTCCTCTACAAAATAGCTTTTTGGTCATTCCATCCAGCAGCTTTGGAGAAGTGCTTAGAATAAAGTGAATACCAGAACCAGTGAACTTTCAGAGTCAGGCAACTGAGCCAGAATACAAATGGAGAGATTGATGTGGTATTTCTTAACTGGAAACCACAGTTTGGGATTCTGCAGCAATAAGGTTTCCTTTGTTATTTTTGCACATGCATTTTTGCACTAAAGTTCACTATATGTACTGTTTGCACTGTCAATAGCTGGTTTTACACTGTAAATGAAGTTTTTTAACAATAGCTACTGCCTTCAGCACATTTTTCTCTATTTTTTAAATAAAAAAAGAAATAAAAGTCAGCAGTAACGGTGCGGCTTTATTCTGTAGTGTGCAGATTAACTAAGCCACTGGATTGCCATTTTTCCTGTATCCTATCTCTGCACCAAGCACCTTGAATCATCTGTATGACAGTATGACTTGCCTATTGAGCTAAGCAGACTTAGAAGTCTTTTTCTAAAGAAAAAACTTACTGTGAGGATCTGCATGCTGTAGGGATTCCCACCACAGGGGTCTCCTAGGTGAAGACCATCACAATGATCCTAAAGCTTGGGTGGATTCTACTTCCAGAAAAGCCTCTCAGTTTTTCAACTGCAAGTCTTCAGTCTTCACAACCTTCTTTTTTAAACTCTCCCTCAGATCAAGCAAACAACCACAACCAATGACTCACCAGTCACTAGGAGCTGGTCAAACCCCCTGGAAACTCCCAGCCAGTCCAGCTTGTAGAGAGGTTTCCATGATGACCAGAGTTAATCCTTAGAGGTCCATGAGCCTACAGGGCAGCCTTAGCTTCCTGGAGATTACACTTACCTGACATGGATAGAATGAAATTGTGTGAAAACTTACATCCTGTAAATTACTAACCAAGGAAAATGCCAGTAGTAGCTTTGATGGGCATATTTAAAAAGAAATTCACTGAAATGAAAAAGTTTGCTGTCTCAGATCATGGTGATGAACCTACAGATTGGGGCAACTCTCTAGCAGTAGCTGAAAAAGCTGATGTTGATCTCAGAAGGATTTCAGAGTGTGTTTGGACACTAGCGATTTAGAGAACGTCACTAAAGGGCAGCATTATCAACTGCCCACCACTGAGGACCTTTAAGTGAAACTAAGAGGAATTCAATATTTCTGCTCAGTGGATGTACAAAGTGGCTATTGGCAAGTGCAGCTGACTGCTTGTTATTCCAAGCTAACAACTTTCAGCAATCCTTTTGGAAGATACAAGCTTAATCGACTGCCATTTGGTATTATCTCAGCATAAGAGGTATTTCACAAAAAAGTATATTTTTGAAAGTATTGTAAGAATAATTCTGCATACATATGATATAGTTGTGAGTGGCAGCATAAAAACAGTCTAATGAATACCTCTGACAGCTATACTGGAGCAAATAAGGCAAGTGTCAATGTGATGAACAGGGCCATAACAGTGGCCACCCTGATGGGCCAGCTGTAGCGCCTCATGCAACTGTGAGGGTGGCCCAGGTTTGGGAGTGAGCTCAGGCTCTCCATGGTCGGGTGGCCCATGGTTGGGAAGTGTTACTATCAGCAGCCCTTCCTGACTCAGGGAGTGGGAGCTATTGCATTCTACTACTGCAGCAACCCAGTGGTAGGCCAAGAAGCTCAGTCCCCTCTGCAGGAGTGCTGTGGACTTTGCATCATCATCATCATGACATTATGGGAGGAGGAAGGGCAGGAAGACAAATAGCAGAAAACCAACCATGGTCAGCAGCATGATGATCACTGGTACTTCTGGGTCCGGACCACAAGGGCAGTTGTGCCGTAGTGTCAGATCTGGGGGGTTACCATTGTTCCTGATTGTGGGTACAAAGTACAGGGGATAAAAACCTAGATGAAAAAAAGATAATTATAAAATGGCTGGGAAAATCCTGTGCTGTGATTGGTGGAATCTCAACACATGACCATTCCTTCTTCCAGCACATCAGTACAGGCCAGCAATGCTTAACCTTCTGAATGAACCTCAGTACACAGTTCTAAAATTATGAATCAGGGAAACTATTTTATAATCACAATAAGGCTCTCCAGGGTGCACATAATTGTGGGATAATGGCACGTCTCAGGTGCACAAGGCACTTGACTTTGCCTCATGCCTAACTTCCCAAGTTGTACTGCTGGCGCACAGCAATGCACAGCCTGTCACGCCATATTGTTTAAATGTCAAACTGGGATCACTGAACTCCAATAATAGGCATTGTAGTCTAGTGGTTGCAAAACCAGCTTGAGAACCAGGAGATCACAAGTTCAACTCCCATATGCTCGCAGTATGACCTTAAGCAAGTCACTTAGTCTCCCCCTGCAGAAATGGGTAGAAGCAGGGCTCAACTGAAAATAAGATGTTGCATGTCAGTGGCTCTATCTTGGATAAATAAATTGCAAAATGAAAATACTGTATTTGTAACATACAGTATCTTTAGCAAACATGGAGCTCAGATTGACTGAAGTCATATTAGATGGGCTAAAAGTACTAAGGCTTTAAACAACAAATTCACCATTGCTTACTGTAACCTCCCTACAAATGGGGGTTCCCAAAAATTCTTCCTCAAGCTTGTGTAAATGCTCACTGCCAGGCTGGTGTCCTGCGTTTTAGCAGTTTAAATGGGATTGCCAGAGAGTGCCTGTATAGCCTCTGTGTACTGTCTCTTTAATGTTCCTCGTTCCTCTCCTTAATTGACTATGCTGACTTTATTTATAGCCAGTGCACTGCCTCCTACCTTGGAAAATTGGATGTACTGTATCACAGAGCTCTGAGATTCATAACTGGCCTTCCCTTCTCCACTAATCACTCTTCCTTATATGCAGCTGTGGGTGGACCTCTCTTTAGCATAGGTGTAAAAGAAATGCGGCTCTCTGGACATTCAGAGCTATTACCAATGAACTTACGCAGTACATCACTAACTGGCTGCCTCTAAGTTTGATAGGCAACTATGCTTTGAGATGATACTCTGATTTCCTTGAAAGTGCCGAGGGTCAGCACACGATTTGGGAGAGCGGTCATAGGCTTTGTGCTGCCTTCACTCTGAAACATACTCCAGAAATCATTGAAGTTAAGCACCACTGTTAGTCTTGATGTGTTCAAGACTTTGCATGCCAAAACTGTTATGAAATTATACAACTGCTTCCATCACCCTTAGTTCGCTTGTTGTTGACTCTTGCTTACCTCCCTATGTCTCACCATAAACCTTAGCCTGGCCCCTATCTATCCTCAAATTTATTCCTTAATTCTGCAGCCTTACTTACCCCTTCTACTCTTGTCCCTTCTTACATGTTCTTAGCCTGTCAACTTAGTGCTCCTAGTAGTGAAATTATCCCTGTGGCACTCCAACCCTTGTTGGTTTTATTTCCTCCACCACCTGCCCGCTCTTCTACATCTGCGGTTTGATAATGTAATTGATTTGTCATGCAGCTTCATTCCTACCCACCTCCATTTCACTCTGAATATGAATATGAATGTTATGAATAAGAATGCTATGATTATGAATGCTAACCTTCATCTATTATTGTTTACTCTGTATTGTATGTATCCTTCTTATGTATAACTACACCTATTTGTTTTCACCTGTACATAAATGCATTGTTCTTCAACCTTGTGTGATGCAGGTCCACCTTGTAAATGAGCTTGCTCAATGGTGTTCGACTGGATAAATAAAGATTGATTGATTGATTTAAGAGCTGCCAGGATTGCAGTCATAAGTAATCTGAGAGGGAGCTCTGTTGAAATATGTAACTATTTGCTGAAAATGATTTAGAATGATAATGTAGTTTGTCTAACCTTTCTTCTTTGCAGCAAGGACTGTTTTGTTTATCTCCAACTATCTTGGTCCTGGACTACGAATTGGACCAATCAGTACTGGTGGGACCTAAAATGGAGGCAGACTACAGGAGCTGTCTGGAGTCAAAATCTGTAGGAATTGTAGTTTTGGGCTTTTTACGCCTTTTTGCACCTGAAGGGAGAGCTCCTGTTGTGACTGACAGATGAATCAGCCAACTGAACCTTTTGGATCTTGGGGAAATTCCCAGGCTCGCTGCAGTCTGAGTCAGATCTAAGCTGGGAGCTGAAAAAGCAACATGCTTGAGACAGTCAATCAGCCGTCTGAGTAGTTTTCATGCGGGAGAACTGTGGAAAGGCATGAGTTGTGGCCTGCATGTCTGCCTGCTGCCTCTGAGAGGGCGAGAAGAGAATTATTTCAGACTAAATCCAAGTTTGTGAGAACTCAGTAAGCCACTGATTTTTTTACCAGGCTCATACCTGAAGAAGACTTAAGATTTTGCTGAATGCAATCAGCCTGTCAGGATTTCCAGCTGCTTTTTAATCCCCGGTTTGTGCAGAGACTTTGCAATCATGACCGGAGAGTGGTTTGCCTGGTACAGTAGAATTTCCTTACATGTAAATGTGCAGTGTATTGAAAGTGGGTTGTGATTGGGTTCCCCACTGTGTGAACTGTGTTCTGCTTGCTAGAAGCTTTATCCAGCCTAATCGGACTGAATCCACATTCATCTCCATTCGGCCTGGGCCATGCCATGCTGGCCCTACCAGACTACCCCACTGCACAGAGAAAGCCACCAACGAGAGACCTGCCTGGGGATCAGCCCCTGCTCCATGCTTGAACAGGAATGATGCCTCGGCGAATCATGTCGGCCCTGCTTCTGCTGGCACTCCAGATTAACCACCTGCAGTCTCGATTTTCGTCCAGCCTGTGTCCAGTCTTGGGTATTGTAAGTAATCATCAGGGTAGCTCCCTGCAACAACAGCCTAATCTAAAAGTGTGTCATCTGATTGTCTTGTTGTTTCCTTTTCATGAACTGAGCCCTCCGGCTCCAGATTACAAATAGTGCGTGTTGTGCATGTTGTTTTCTTCCATCACAGGGCCCCAACCAGCTGCAATGTTGACTGCTTATGGACCCTGAAGTGCATGCATAACTGTTTGATTAATAGAGCCTTTAAGCAAATTAACCTGATTACGCCCTTCCCTTGTTGAAGTCCCTTAAATAAATCAGATCTAGCTCTTTTTTGCATTTACCCTGACTGTGGTTCCAGTTTGTGCAAGAGTACTGTACTCTTGTTATCTGCTGTGTATAACCTTGTTTTACAGGGGTCCACAGGGCCGAGCCAGAGGAAAGCCCTGATGGAAAGTGCAAACAGTGTGGGTACTTGTGTGGTGTATCAGGAGTATTGTGAAAGTGATAATTGTGTATTGTTTTGGCCATTAGTAAGGAAAGAGGGGGGTTACAGTGTCCTGGAAGGCTGTGTCCAGGTTAGCTTGACCACTACCAACCCTCACCTCCGGGTGGAGGCACCCGTTTCAGAACTCAGGCCCCTTAACCTGTTACTAGCCATGCAAGCAGGGGTAGTAGCCCTTGCGATAGCACCACCTAGGGGTTACATTACATTTTCTGAATACCAGTAGCATTGAAAGTGGATGCTACAGAAGTCAAAATGGACTAGGTGTAGAATTATTACAAGATGGAGGGGTAGTGGGATATGCATTGCAGTCTTTCAAGAAACTCAAAAAGGGTACGCTCAGATCAAGAAAAAGTTAATTTTCATTAGTATCTACTGTACATGGTAAAGGTAGAGAGGATAGAAAAAGAGTAAGATAGTCCCCTGGGTACCCTCCCAGTATTGTAGCAGCTGTTCAGTATAGTGATAAAGCCAGGGCTGGTGTGGACTCAAACTTGTGAAGAAGTATGCGGAAAACCAGCCAACTCCAAAGCAAATATCTTTGATTTTTTTTTTTATTTTGTCAAATGTTGCACATAGACTACCATGTCCTGGAGAAGGACCCCTGATGTTTCATCTTCTATAGGGGCCTCTTCAAGGTGACATGGTGTGCCTATTTACATAGTCCGACAAAAATAAACATATATTAAAAGATCTGGAACCAGATATTCAAAACTCTGTGCATGGTACAAATCGACTGCACCACAATTGCACCAGCTTGCTATATTCAAAAGGCCAAATAGCACCGGCAGAATATGATAGTGCCAATCCTATGAGATAATGTATGCATGGCGCACAGTTGGGGTGGGGACATGCTTAAAGGCACAATGGTATATTCAAAAGTACAGCGCTGCATAACGTGCATTAGTGCAACATGTAGCATGGTGCAAATTACCACCCGGTGGTCTTAATTCCAGGCAAATCCAGGATGGGGGGGGCATGGACATAGCAGCAACAGGGAACAAGGCTGTATGCATCCAGTGAGGAGGCAGTGTGGGCGCATGGCCACCCTGGGCCACTCCATATGCACAGGCACACAAACTGGAATGCAATGCCTCAACAGTGCTGTGAAGTGCACTCTCATGTAAATGATACAACTGAGCTAGAACACCACTTACAACAACAAACTATTTGTAATGTATTGTAATGCATACCTAATGTGACATTTGTGTATTCAAACAACATGAAGTCTTGCTGTATTCTGTCTATTGCAGTTAGGTTCTGCCTTTCAACTGCCCCAGAGAATGAAGAGTTAACTTTCCATGGCCAGCATGGGATGCTCAGCGCGAGCTCGGGCTGAAGCCTCTGTCTGCTGTTGTTTAAACTCCAACCGTCAGATTCTTTACTCCGCCTCACTGAACAGTCGCTCCGGAGATTTCTCCTTTGCTCAGTTCAAAAAAGTCGGTTAAAGTGTCGTTTTTTCACTCGGTTTCGATTTCTGCTACTGAACCTGTTGGTTAAGTCTCTGTCTGTGGTACCGTGAGTACTAGATAGGTTTTGCATTTAGTTTCTGTGTGGAACTTGTAAATATTGGATCGGTTCGGTTTGAACCGATCATTGGTCTTAAAAAAGTTTTGAATTTATTAGAGTGTGGTAACCGGTCCGTATCGGTTCTAAAAAAAACGGATTTAATTACGTTTTTTTCCAAGACCCGTAACACGGTCAGGAACCGATAGGGGTGTCTTGCCTGGCGGATTGCCGAAAAAAGGGTAAGTTTTGGATAGGATTGGCCATGTCTGAGAAACCCAAGAAAAAAACTGGGCCCACTGGGTTTCAACACTGTAGTGTGTGTGGGAAAGCCTTTGCTAAGGCTGATCCCCACACCACCTGTGTTTATTGTCTGGGGTTTGACCACCTCGATTCAGACTGCAAAATTTGTAGAAGCTTTCCCAAAGCTACCCTGGATAACAGAGTAGGTAGACTGAGGGAAAGGGAGGCCAAGAAGTCCGCTGACCCGGATAGCCAGCCCGGTTCTGTTCTGACCGAACCAGAAGGAATGCCCTCTGACCAGGGCAAAACTTCTTGGGGCAAAAGGAGAGCCGATTCTAAGGAGTCGGTTCCAGTTAAAAGAAAGAGAAGAGAAAAAATCATCCGGTTCGGATCCACAAATTCTTTCTCCCACCACAGATGAAATAGCCAAAGCGATAGGGATAGTTCAATCGCTATTTTCAGTTCCGGCCGAACCGGTACCATCTGGCAGGGGCTCGGTTCGGTCGGTTCTCCGGTTCCGGATTATACTTTAGAAGAATTTTATAAACTGGAGGAGGAGGAGAGAGAGTATGAGGATAATGATGATGATGATGATGATGGTGATTATGAAAGCCTGGATGTGCCCATTGACCCGGACATCTCCCCAGACAGACCATCAGGTGTTTCTCCTCCTAGGCTTTCTGAGTCCCCTTCCCACTTTATGTTTTACAAGAAAGTGGCTGAAACCCTCCAGCTTCCAATGGAAGAAGCAGTAGAGGATCAGGATGAGCCTGATTTTGTTAAGATGATGGACATCCCAGAGTCCAGGAGATTGTCTACTCCCCTCCATAAATTTTTTGGGAAACAGACATTTAAAATTCTAAAGACTCCTAATTCCATACCTCCTGTGGACAGAAGAATGGACAAGAGGTATACCCTTTCAGGCTCAGACACGGAGTTCCTTTTCCAGCAATGCAGCCATGCTGGGGTAGTGCAGGCTGCTGCATGTGATAAGGCAAATATTCCCTTGACATCACACACCCCAGATAAGGACTCCAGGAGGATTGATGCCATGGCAAAGAAGCAGTTCATGGCAGCATCTTTGGGACTCAGGCAGGCTAACTATATGGCCTACTCAGCTAGATACCAGAAGTCCAGGTGGGACACTGTGCTGGCTCTGGCTAAACAGGCCCCTGACCAGCTTGCCAAGGAGCTGGAACAGGTGGCTGCGGATGGGATTGAGGCATCCAAGGTGCAATTTCATGCTGCTGTGGACTCCACTGATGTTTCATCTAGAGTCATGGCTACATTTGTGGCCCTTCGGAGGATGGCTTGGCTCAGATGTTCTAGCCTATCACAGGATACCAAGGCTAAGGCCATGGATTTCCCTGTCATTGGTAATTCTCTGTTTGGGGAGCAGACAGAGAACTACATGAAAAAGATGAACAAGTACAGGACCACCTACAGGAGTGCTCAGGCCAAAGAAAGGCAAGCCACTCGTCAGAGACAGCATTCCAGGGGCAGGGGCAGGCCCTGTCAAAGGCCTTTTTACCAAGCCCAGGCCTCCTCTTCTGCTTATGCTCAGAGGGGGTTCTTCAGAGGGAGAGGCAGATGGGGAATGAGCAGGCCTGCTTCCACCCCTCAGCCTAAAGCCCCTGCCAAGCAGACACCCTGATGGGTCTGCCCGGGCCGATTCTCCAATACCTGTAGGGGGCAGGCTGGCTTACTTTGTCCGGGACTGGAAGTCTTTGACATCAGACAAGTGGGTCCTGGAAGTAGTAAGCCAGGGACTGGTTCTCAGCTTCAAAAAATTTCACAAGATGAGAACCAGATCCTTTCCATCTGCAAATCCATCAGAGACCCTTGCCCTACAGGCAGAGGTTTCTTCCCTCCTGGCTCTCAGAGCCATAGAAAGGGTTCCTACCCTACACAGGGGCAAAAGATTGTACTCCAGGTACTTCCTAACCCCCCAAAAAAACAGGAGAATGGCGGCCCATCCTGGATCTAAGATATCTGAACAAGCACCTTTTAAAACCAAAATTCAGAATGGTAACTCTGGGAATAATTCTGCCCTCTCTAAGGCCAGGGGACTGGCTAGCCTCCCTGGACCTCAAAGATGCCTATTTTCACATTCCCATCAGGTGCTCCCACAGAAAGTACCTCAGGTTCGAGTTGACCTCAGGCCACTATCAATTCAGAGCAATGCCCTTTGGCCTAACATCAGCCCCAAGGGTGTTCACAAAGTGCCTGACAGTAGTGGTTGCTTTCCTAAGGAGAAAAAAAATCTCCATCTTTCCATACTTGGATGACTGGCTCATAGTGGGTCAGTCTCCAGACCAAGTCAAGTCACATCTGCAAATAACTCAGCAAGTGCTCACTTCTGTAGGATTCCTCCTCAACCTTCCAAAGTCAGTTCTCAAGCCAGTACAGCTCCTCACCTTTATAGGGGCAGAGCTGGATATAATAAGGGAAAAAACCTTCCTTCCCCTGGACAGGGCAAGGACCCTTATAGAACTGGCCTCCTCATTCACCCTTCAGGTGTCTTGACCAGCAAGGCATTTCCTGCAGCTCCTGGACCACATGGCAGCCTCTACAGCAGTGGTCCAGGAGGCAAGATTCCAGATGAGGGACATTCAGTTCCACTTAACAGCCTTCTGGTCCCAAAGAAAGGATTCCCTTACCAAACTAGTCCCAGTGACTCGAACCCTGATCCAGGCTCTGCAGTGGTGGCAGGATCAGGACAATTTGAGACAAGGAGTTCCTTTTGTCACTCAGTCTCATTCAGTGATAGTCACCACAGATGCCTTCCTGCTGGGCTGGGGACCCCATTTGGGGGATCTTACCACCCAAGGGCTGTGGTCACCTCAAGAATCTCTGCTTCACATCAATCTCTTGGAACTCAGAGCAGTGTTTCTGGCACTGCAAGCCTTTTCCAAATCTGTACAGAACAAGGTGGTACAGATCAGAACAGACAATACCACCACAATGTGGTACATCAACAAGCTAGGAGGCACTCGGTCTATGGCCTTGTGCACAGAAGCAATGAAGTTGTGGCCTCTGGCCTATTCTCTGCAAACCTCTCTGATAGCAGTTCACCTCCCAGGGAAGGACAATGTCCTAGCAGATGCTCTCAGCAGGATATCCCAGGGCCATCATGAATGGACCCTAGATCCACTAGTTTTGGAAGTGATTTTCTCAAGATGGGGCACTCCACAGATAGATCTTTTTGCAGCCCCAGACAATCACCAACTTCCTCTCTTTTGTTGCAGACCCCCAGTCTTGGGCTCAGTCCCCCTGGATGCTCTGATTCTGAATTGGGAAGGGAAGTTCCTGTATGCTTTTCCTCCCTTCCCTCTCCTGTTCAAAGTGTTAGTCAAGATCAGGTCTCAGCCATGCAAAGTGATTCTGATTGCTCCAGATTGGGCCAGACAGCCCTGGCACCCACTGTTGCTGTCCTTAACAGTCCACCTTCCCCTGTCTCTTCCCAGGAATTACAACCTGTTGACATCCTCTCAGGGGAGGATTTGGTATCCGAACCTCAAATCTCTCAATCTCAAGTCATGGCTCTTGAAGAGTTAGAGTTTGCTGATCTACACCTTTCTCAAGGGGTTCTGGATATCCTTAAGGCTTCTCAAAAACCTTCCACCAGAAAGACTTACAACTCCAAATGGAAAAGGTTCACTATTTGGTGCTCTAATAAGCATATTTCTCCAGAATCTGCTGGGTTGCCTACAGTCCTGGATTATATGGTTCATCTTAATGATTTGGGACTTAGGCCAGTTACACTTAAAGTGCATCTGTCAGCTATTTCTGCCTTCTTGTCAGTAGGCAAGCCCTCTCCTCTGTCAGCCCATCCTGTGTTTTGTAAGTTCTTCAAGGGATTGCTGCACACCAGTCCCCCCTTAGGGACCCTGCTCCTGCTTGGGACTTTAATGTTTGCATTGCTTAGCTTATGCAACCATCCTTTGAGCCTTTGTTCTCTGCAGAGCTTAAGTACTTGACTTGGAAAACTGTGTTTTTGGTAGCCATTACCTCTGCCAGGTGTATCAGTGAATTGCAAGCCCTGTCAGTGGAGCCTGATTTCATCTATTTCCATAGAGATAAAGTGGTCCTAAGAACTAACAGGAAGTTTTTGCCTAAGGTGGTTTCAGATTTCCACCTCAATCAGTCTATGTCTCTCCGTTTTCTTCACTGACCATTCCTCCTCTGGAGAGGAGGCTGTACAGCTTTTGGATGTTAAAAGGGCCCTCAGCTACTACATAGAGCGCACCAAGGGTCACAGGTTTGAGTCCCTCCAATTGTCCTTCACATATGGAGAGGTCGGTAAGGGCAAACCTGCCACTAAAAGATCTATTGCCAGGTGGATTGTCTCTTGTATGCAATTCTGCTATGAAAAAACTGGGTAGAACCCCACCCTCAGGCCTGAGGGCTCACTCTACTAGAGGTACAGCTGCTTCCCTGGCTGCTGCCAGGGATGTTCCTATCTTAGAAATTTGTCAAGCAGCCACCTGGAAAACAGTCCATACATTCACCAAGCATTACTCTCTGGATATCCAGGCTAGGAGTGATGCTTGGTTTGGCACAGCAGTACTTCAGAGCCTATTCCCAAAGTAGGTTCTGTCCCTCCTCCGTGAAGGTACTGCTTGGTAGTCTGCAATAATCAGAATACAGCAAGACTTCTTGTTGTTTGAAGAAAAAATACTCACCTTAGTAATGTTGCTTCTTCTAATGGAGTCTTGCCGTATTCTGACCTCCCCCCCCCCGCCTCCCCTCTCAGAACCTGGTTTTTGGGATGTGGGTGGGCAGGAGCAGTGTTGAACCCTAGAGGTGCCCCTTTTTCACCCTCCTTTATTTTAGGTGTGTGTTGTGTTTTGTTTTGTGGGTTTTCTGACTTGAGTCTTTGCTTTGAAACCAAAAAACCCTTTTTTAATTAATTTAGTTGCCAGTTGGCTATTTTGAGTTTTACAGTTTCCACACAGAACTTCTAGTGAGTATTGCTTGTAAAGATCTGACGGTTGGAATTTAAACAACAGCAGACAGAGGCTTCAACCGAGCTCGCGATGAACTTTCCATGCTGGCCATGGAAAGTTAACTCTTCGTTCTCCAGGGCAGTTGAAAGGCAGGACCTAACTGCAATAGTCAGAATACAGCAGGACTCCGTTAGAAGAAACAACATTATTAAGGTGAATAATTTTTTCTTGTGTATTGTGTGCTGTTGTGCATTTTATGTCTGTATTGTACACCATTGCATCTCAACTGCACAGTTAGTGTCTCCGGATCATTCCTGACTCTGGGCCTTGGCCCAGTGTGCTTATCCAGTGAACAAGGTGATACAGAACAATCTACAGTAAACATACATGACTGAGACATGCTGCACACAGATGGCACTGCCCATGTCGCCATCATCTGGCACCGGTCCTAACCCTGCCAGGCATTAGTGGGTGCCCCAGCACATGGCAGTGCGTCCATGCAGCACACACCTCCAGTTCCCCCATTGGTGTACACCAACACAATACAGCAGACACATGCTGTACTGGGGGAATAGAGGGTGTTGACGGGAGGGTGTACAGGTGACCAGGCTGCACCACATAGTAGGTTCTGTACTGCCACATGACTGGAGCCATCCACACAGTGCACATGTTCCACTGACGGGAATGTCCCTGACAGCATTGTGTCAGCATGATGGTATGTGTGTCCCCCCAGGGCACATACTCTACACCTGTCCAGGATCCCCACACACATGGACAGCCATGTGTATGGTAATGTGGGTAGCCCATGCCACTGGTGCAGCACATGAGGGTTACAGGACAGTATGACTGTGGTGTCCATTGTCAGACCACACCTTCCAGCTGTGCTTGTCACTGTGTGGATAGCACCAGTCACTGTTGCCTGTCACACCATAGGCATTGCTGTGTACCTCACAGTATTGCCTACTATGGTACTGTACTGTCTGACAAACACTGTGGCAGGAACAACGATTTACCTCTGGCATGCAGCACGACCACCCGTTCCTGTAGTGCTACTCCCCTGGGCCAAATTAGTCTTTGCATCTGTGTCCAAACCAAGACTGCAGCTAATGTTCTGTGAGCTGTGAGCATACGAAGAATGTAGCTACCAACCTGTAATCCCAGTTGGACCTACAGGTGGAGCTGTGAGCATGGACAGGAAAGTGGCTACCATCCTGTAATTACAGTCGGACCTACAGGTGGAGCTGTGTGCACCATGTTATAGCGCCGGGCAATCCACATGCTAAGCAGGCTGTAATGAGATGCTGATGTGGCTGTTTGTCCTCGGATTGCCCGAGTAGGCTCATTTGCAAAGCAGTTTTGAATATAGCAAACTTTAGTGCCAGGAAAAACGGGATTGTGCCAGGCAAATGTGTCAGTACCATGCAAATGTGTTAGTGCCATGCAATACTGTACTGTTCCATTACATGATTTTGCAGTATTATTTGGCCTGCACTGTTGTTGTGCTGTACTGCTTTGCTAGCACACATGTTGCCCACATTGTTCAGCCTTCACTCACTCCACCTCTGTGTGCACTGGGCCGCAGATGCAGTTAGCACTGCTCTCAGTTGCTATATTCAGTGTTGTTTTATTTGCTGGGCTATTGTTGCACTGCATTCTCAGCCCTGTTTGCACACCTTTGTTTGCACGCTATATTCAACTCATTTAGCCCCAGGGCTATTCCTTTGAATATGGCGTGCATATGGTTCCAGGCTAATTTTGACCACCGTGCAGTGCTAATTTTGCCCTGGGGCAAAGTTTTGAATATCTGGACCCTATATTGTAGGGTACTACTGCCATCAGCACCCTAGCCCATAGATTCTGTACATAGCCAGATGGGTCATGAGACCATAATGAAATACCAAATTAACGCTTTATTTATAATATGATTTGTAATCTTTATATCTCTGGGCTAGATTCCTTGTCCAGGACATGGAGATCTATGTGAAACATTTAATGAAATAAAAGAAAATCAAAGATATTTGCTTTAGATTTGGTTGGTTTTCTGCATACTCCCTCAAAGGTACAGGGTAAACAGATCATATTCGTAAGCTACTAGAAAGTAATTATGGCAAAACCATTACATAGGGGGCCACCAAGAGTACAACATCTACTTATACTACAGAGGTACAGTACTAGATTAAGGTGACGTATTGACCTGGAAAAGTATGGTACCACATCTTTCTGATGCACTATCAAAAAGCATAGTTGAAATTAAAAAGTGAAGGTAAGCCTCCTACTCTTCACCGATTGTACTCTCTGAATTTCAGATGGTTATGCTAAGGATCTCCTCAGAGAAACCAACCAAAGCAAAAGTACCGACGCTACTCACCCATGCTTGACAAAGCTCAAGTGCTGTTCAGTGAAATGTTGAGGCTTCCTGTTACCACTCTTGTTTCACAAAACTTGTTCCTGTAGTGGTTTCTGTGTTATATCTGCATGATTGTGTGTAATCAAGAAGCATTTGGTTAAGCATAACCTGGGACTTGTGTGCTTCCTCAAGTGCAGATGAGTAACGCCAGTTTTTTTGCTTTGGTTGCAGTCTAGTTAATCACCATCTTCTCCCTGTGCAGCCCATGTTGTTGTTGTCTCCACAGAGATATGAGTTCCTTTCAGGTCCCACTTGTGGAAGGCATCTACAGGTTACTAGACTGGGAGACTGTGGTAGGAGTGGAGCAAAGTCTAGTAAGGAGTGTCAGTCCCCAGGGATTCCATGTGCAGGAACAGGGGCACTGAGGGTGATGGAAGGAAAATACCAGGTTGGGTTCAGGGGTGCTAGAAATGGAAAGAGTGAAGAAAACTGAAGCTAAAAAGCTGGCAGCAGACATGAATGCTCAAATGCATTTACTTACTGCAATTCTGCATGTCAGTAATGAAAGACTGAAAGTTACAGCAGGATACAGAAACAGACATTATCAAGCTATCGGGAATCCAGCTTTGTAATTGACTGGGGCCTATGTGAATACCACACAGTATTCAAATGTGTTGTGTGCACCTTGCCGCTGCTTGATGCAGGGGCACAGGAGGCAAAATAAACTCAGGTTACTCACCTGTAACAGCAGGTCTAGGAGTGGTATATGTTATTCATCCACACTATCTGACAGTGTCTTTTCCCTTTAAGATGTGCCAGGAAGTCTTCAAGCTGGCTCCTCTCACCCACTTGGGTGGTATAACCCTCAGCTCTGCCCCATAACACCAGATCTTGCCCGCTGGAAGCACTACTGTGTGTCAAACCAGGAGAGGTCGGGTGGGTCCATGTGGATGAATAACATACCACTCCTAGAACTACTGTTACAGGCAAGTAACCTGTGTCGCTAGGGATGTGGATATGTTTTTCTAGCCACACTATCTGGCAGACTTCTAGGAGTTCTCCAGGAGGAGGGAGGCAAGACGCACAGCCTCTACATAGGAAATAAAGATTGGAGAACTGAGGCCCCAAAACCAGCATCCTGGTGTGACTCTAAGTCAATGTGGTAATGGGAAATGAAGGTGTGTACTGACTTCCAGTTAGCAGCCCTGCAGATTTCCTGGATAGGGACATCCCTAGAAGCAGCCACTGACTCAGCAGTATGGCAGGTGGAATGAGCACTTAGCCCTCCGGGAGGCTCCCTACCCACCAACCTATAGCAGAGATCAATGCAGGAAGTGATCCACCTGCCAATTGTCCACTTCGCTGTAGGTTTGCCAGGTGTGGCTTCAGCGTAGGTGACAAACAGCTGGTGAACCTCTCCCTGAACTCCAGCCATGTGCTCTTTGTAATAAGTGAGCACTCGCCTCAGGTCCAGAGTATGGAGTCTGTGTTCGGCCTCTGAGGTGTGATTCAGGAAGAATACCAGAAGAGTTATCACCTGATTCAAGTGAAACTCTGACTCAGCCTTCGGGAGGAACTTCAGGCAGGGGCACAGGACAACCTTGTCCCTGTGGCAGACCAGGTAAGGAGGCTCCACCGAAAGCAACTGGAGCTCACTTATCCTTCTGGCTGATGCGATAGCCACCATGAAGGCTGTCTTCCACAATAGGTGTGACATCTCACACCTGTGCAACGGCTCAAATGGCTTGCCCATGAGCTTTACCAAAACCAGCAACAGATCCCATGGTGGTGATTCATGCACTGGAGGGGATATGTGATCTAAGCCTTTGAAAAAGTGCCAGATCACTGTCTCCTGCACCACAGACCGCTGACCGACCCGCACCCCATAACCAGAGAAGGCTGCCAGGTGCACCTTAAGGGTCATCAATTGACAGCCCCTTGGGAGACAGGCCACAAGTAGTCACAGACCATAAGTAGTCCAAAGTGCTAGACACTGGACAGGTTAAAGGGTCCAACCCCTTGCCCTGACACCAAGTGGAGATTCTCTTCCATTGGAAGGCATAGCATTTTCTGGTCAGTTTTTTTCTAGATGCCTCCATGACAGTGAAGACATCTTCAGAGAGATCCAAAGCATGGAACTCTAGTTGCTCAGGAACCAGGCTGTTAGGTGCAGGGATTGAAGGTCCAGATGGGGTACCTTCCCCTGACTTGATGGAGAGTAGGTCCAGGTGTACTAGAAGATGCCTCAGGAGCCTGTTGCTGAGGCTGAGGAGGTCGGGGAACCAGAACTGGTGGGATGAGTTTGAAGCCACCAGGATCACTTGTGCCTTGTCCCTCCTGATCTTGAGTAGCACTTTGTGGCTCAAGGGAAGTGGAGGGAAGGCATAGAAGAGGCCTGGGATCCATGGCCTTGAGAAGGCATCCCCCCTGCAGAGAGCCTTGCTGAGGGGGGCAGGCACAAAACTGCCTCAGCTTTGCATTCTCCTGAAGGTGAACAAGTCCACCTGAGGGGAGTCCCACTGGGAGATCAGACTGTGGACTACCTCCAGATGGAGAGACCACACGAGACGCCTTGCCCACTCGGATGAGAGTGTCCGCCAGCTGATTGGAGGCTCCTGCCACATTGATGGCTAGGAGATCCACCTCTAGGCTGTGCAGGAGGATCCATACATGGAAAGCTTCCTTGCATAAAGGCAGAGAGTGCATCCTGCCCTGCTTGTTGAGGTAGTACTGTACATGGTTGTGGTGTTGTCCATCTGGACTTAAGCCACTTGACCCCGAACAAATGGAGTGAATCCAGTCAGCACCAGCTAAACTGCTTGAAGCTCCGGCAGGTTGATGTGGCATCAGAATTCCTTGGGGGTCCAGAGCCCATGGACCCTGTGTTCCCCCAGATGGGCACCCCATCCCGTGAGAGAGGCATCACTCATCAGGATGACCATCAGCTCGGGGGGAAGACAAATGGGATCCCTTCCTGCAGATGCTCTGGGACAAGTCACCACTGGAGGGCATCCCACATCCTCTGGATCACAGTGACCAGCTGGTCAGAGTGACCTTTGCGCTGAGACCACTGGCTGGCCAGCTCCCATTGCAGGGAGTGCATATGCCAATGGTCCCATTGGACCATGCTGGTTCAGGCTGCCACGTAACCCAGATGATGCAGGAAGTCCCGGGCAGGGTGCAAGTGCCCAACCCGAAATGATCGGGCAAAGGGCGAGAGAACCTTCACCTTGTCCACTGGGAGCCTGGCTCTGGCTCAGCAAGAGTCGAGCTCTGCCCCAATGAAGCTGATCACCTGCAAGGGCATGAGTTCTGACTTGGCCTCGTTGAGTAGGAGACCAAGTTGGATGCAGGTCTGGAAGGCCAGATCCCTGGACTACTCCACCTCCTGCCTGCAGGGACCTGCTATCAGTCAGTCATCCAGGTAGGGCTACACCAGGACCCCTTGGCACCTCAGGTAAGCTGTCACCACTGCTATGCATTCAGTGAAGACCCTGGTGGCTGAGGAGAGGCTGAATGGCATGGCCTGAAACTCGTAGAGGGTTCTTTCGGCTCAGAACTGGAGGAGCCTTCAGTGGGACAGATGGATTGGGACATGAAAGAATGCATCCTGTAGATCCAGGGCCAAAACCACATGTTCTTCTCAATAGATGGTATTATCTGGGACAGAGTTACCATCCTGAAGGTGCAAGACCTGAGGAATTTGTTCAAGTTGTGCAGCTCTAGAATGAGGCACCAGCCCCCCATCCGCTTTGACACCAGGAAGTACCTGGAGACAAACCCTGGGTGTTCTGGAGGATCCGCTGCCTTGACCATGACCTCCTTGCAGAGGAGCTGCACTATGTTGTCTCGAAGAGCCAACTGAATGTCTGCAGATACCAAGTCCTCCCATGGGGGCTTGGCTTGGCTTGGGGGGTACTGCTCGAACTCCAGAGGCAGACACTGGCCAACCACTTACAGAACCCACCTGTCTGTGGTAACAGTGGACCAAGCAGAAAGGAAGTAGTGGAGCCAGCCCCCCACAGGAGGACCCAGGGGAGGCGTGAGGGGTATGAGGGTGGCACCTCCATCCCTTCACTGGGCAGTCTTGGAGGAGAAGGATCTGACTGAGGAGTCACTTGGTCCCTTCCCTCCGGGCTTTCAGACCACTGAAGCCACAAACTTGGGTCTTGGGCTCCAAGACTGAGCCTGCTGGCCAGACTTGTGCTGGGCTGGTTTTGCCACAGGAGCGGAGGACTGAAAGGGCTTGCGCTTCTGCTGCTTGGTGCCCTTGGGATCCTTCTGGGTGTATGTAACGGAGTCCAGGGTGGCACTGGACTTCTCAATACACTGGAGGTGCCCCTCCACACTGGGTCCAAACAGGTCAGTGCCTAAGAAGGTAACATCCACCAGCTTGTGCTGAGTGTCAAGATCCTCAGCCCAGCCCTATGGCGCATGGCGACTGTGGCCACCACCGAGTGGGCACAGGAATCCCCAATGTCCAGAGCAATCTGGAGTTGCTGTTTGGCAACAGCCCAACCCTGGCAATAGACCTGCTTGACCATAGTCTGGAGGTCCACAGGGAGATGAGGAATCACCTCATCCAGAGAGCCCAAGAGAGCATGGGAGAAGTGTGCCATCAGGATGGCCAAGCTCACCTGGGGGAGGCCAAGCAAGGAGGCAGCATAGACGGTTTTTGGACTCCTAGTCTGGCAGCCTGTTGACATTGACTGTATTGCCCAAGCACTGAAACACAGAATCAGCCATCAACCCCTCGGCTGAGGTGTGTTCTGTGAACTCCAAGAGAGAACCAATGGGCACCTCATATTTGTGGACTATCCAAGCTGAGGGTGCAAGTCGGGAGGCATGGTGCTGCCAAAGCTCCAGGATCAGGCCAACAATGACCTTGGCCACTGGGAAGACCTCCATCGGAGAATCCCCTTTGTCCAGAATCTCTGTGAGGGGATAGTAAGCCCAGTTCTGAACAGGCTCCAGTGGCATCCCTGTAGACTCGGCGATGAGACAGAGGATGCCCATGAAGGATGTGCATCCCTCCTTCATTGAGAGAACTCCCCCACCTACTCTATGTCAACCAGATGGGAGTGCAGTGAGGAGTCCTTGGACTCAGAGGAGTCCATATAAATCGTCCAACCACCTGAGTCACTCTCAACCCACAGAGGACAGTCGTGCATGAGCGTGACCAACAGTTGATGGGGGAAGTTCCTTAGCAGGCCAAGGCTCCTTGTACAGAGCCCCAGTTGGTGGCTGCTTGGCGGCGGCTCCACCACAATCAGTGGAGAGGCCAATTTTGGTCCGAACTGAGGTGTTCTGAACCAGCTCTGTGAGTGGAGGAACGGTGTTGACAGGCCCCACCAGGGGCGTCAGTATCGGCCTGTTGAGCGACGGCCATGTGATGGCCTGTGTGGGAGCTGGGGTCAGCTTCAGACTGGTCAACACTAACTGTTGCCACATGAGGTCTTCATAGCACTGACGCAACTTCTGCGAAAGCCTCTCCTCACCTGAAGAGGATGAAGATGATGAAGAGCAGTGGCACCGCTTCCCATGGTGTTGCGAGCTGGACCACCGGCAGGATCTGCTCAACCCACTGGATGAGGAAGACCTAGGCATTGACCTCTGCCATGGTGGTGCCGATGGGGGATCTCAGAGAAAACCATGGAGTGATGCAGACCCTCCTGGTCCATGTCGGTGACCGAAGGATCCAGCTCAGTGGGCTGAGCTGCCCCTTCAGTCATCACCAGTAGGACTGGAGCCCTAAATAGAGAGCTGTCAGCCTCATCTAGTGACAGTGGGTTGACAGGGTTGAGAAAAATCTCAGCCATGTTGTCAGCCCGTGTCTCGATCAGCTGGCTTGACAGGAGCTCTGTGACACCAGCGGCCAATGCCAAGGTTTCAACCATGGTCAAAACCGGGGATTCCTGAGACTGAGATAGCTCTCGATCCCAAGAATGTCAATAGTGAGTCTTCTCCTTGTCATGTCTGGACTCCTTCTTGCAGGAGTGTGAGTTGTGCAAACCCAAAGGACCCTCTCCCTTGGTTGGGTGAGACTGGCACAGCTCATTGAAGGAGCTTGAAAATGTGGAGTCCAATTTGAGCAGAACAAAGGCCAAGGCTGAAGAGGACTGCGAGGTGGCCCAAGCCACCTCCTCCCTGAAGGCCTTAAGTTGCACCAACTGTTTGGTAGACTCTGCATCCACAGAGACCACCCAACAAGTGTCCTTGGATTTGACCAACCGATTCAGTTTCTCCGAGCAGCCCAACTTCAGACAGGAAACATAGTCCTGTAGTCCTGAAGGACCAATGGCTGAAACGACTGGCAAATGTTGCAAGCCTACGGATCATGCTCATGGCGCAGGCAGTAAACGCATGTGGTGTGTGAGTTGGGGGCCACATCTTCTGTCCACATGGGTACCAGTGAGATCCGGGTGAGGACTTTTCCTCCATCATGGTCGCTATCGAAGATCATGCTGAAGATGAAACTCTAATGAATTTAAGTTTTGGAAGTAAATCTGAAGAATTGAGCACCAGGGCCTACTCAACATTGGAGCAGTAAGGAGGGAACCTGCTTCTTCCAGTGGAAAGGAAGATCTGGCATCATGGGGCAGAGCCGAGGGTTATACCACCCAGGTGGGTGGGAGAAGCCAACTTGAAGACTTTCCGGCACATCTTAAAAGGAAAGGACACTGCCAGATAGTGTGGATAGAACAAAACATCCACGTCCCTAGAATTTGTTTTACCTAAAAAAGCCCCAAAATTACTTTACCATGTTTCATAACAGTGATAGGGCTATTCTGAGGGAGTGGTTGGTAATCCCACTCCCACAGCAAAACACACAAGTGGGTAAGGCATGTGCAGTATGTCGTTACCTCATGGTAAACCACACTCAGTCATGTCTTATCACTTAAGTGATGCTCAAAACTTTAAGTACTTAGTGCAGATTAGATGGCTTGAATCCAAATCCGGCACAATGATAGTGTGTCAGGTGTAATGGGCAGTTAGAGAGGATATACTGTACATGATACACAGAGAAGATTGTTTAAAATGAATCAACTTTTGTTCCAATAACCATTAAAGAATATATACTAAAAAGACTATCTGTTGACCTGGATTCGGGAACAAGCCCAAGACATCAGAGGGACAGCCTGGGGGGAGGTAAGTAGAGTGTCCAAGTGGATGCTCTCCACCTCAGAGAGGGATGCTGTATAGCTGCCGGTGCACTACCACTATCTGGGTGACCATTGGTGGTGGTGCACCCGGTGCTACTAAATTAGGGAGGGAAGACGCTGGCATTTCGCTGGTTCATGCCCGTCTCCACATGCATGTGCGCCATCCCAGGGGAGGGGAAAAACTGGAAAATGCCAGATCATGGCAGGAGGACATCTGCCCAATGTCATATGCCCTGCTCCACTTACCATGGCACTTGCTCCTGATGTACTGACTGAGTCTCCTTCGGGGTTAGAAGTTAATGTCAGCAACCCCACCCTGGGAGGCAAGCCAGGGTGCCGAGGTAAATCCCAGGAAGCTGCTGACAGGACTGGGCATGGGGGGGGGGTGTTGGAATGATATGGTCCAGTTAGCCGTAGGAAGGAAAAAGCACTTTAATTCAAAACAAAAAAATGACTTCAGGAGAGTCACCTTGGGATTAATAAACAAAGAAAAGTGCCAAAGATGTCAGGCAGGACTTTCAAAGAAATCTGCCTGACTTTCTGCACATTTCCGCACAATTGCATCCACAGTTGCAAGCTGGTAGACCAGTAGATGATACTAGACCACCTAATAGGTAGGATTAAAACTTTCAACCTGCAGATTCAGGTACATGAAACTACAGCAAAAAAATCACACAGCAGACATCAAAAAATGAGGCATGCATAATTCTGGGGATGCAAGTTGCCAGCAAATTTGGAAAACTGTCACAAGAACCCAGAAGGCTTTACAAATAAGGCTCTTAAGCCGGCCCAGTGGCATGAAACAAAGAAAAATAGAAACATAGAATTTGATGGCAGATAAGGACCACTTGGCCCACCCAGTCTGCCCATTTCCCTACCTACTGGATAAGCTGCAGATCCTAGTTAACCAGCAGCCTACTTCTTCCTACCCCAACCCCCTAGAATGGCCTTATGACTGTCCCATGCATGCTTGAATTCCACCACTGCTTTTGACTCCACAACCTCCTCCGGAAGGCTGTTCCATGCATCCACAACCCTCTCTGTGAAAAAGACTTCCTTAAATTACCTCTGAGCCGCCCCCATCTTCAAATTATGCCCCTTGTTCTTGCACACTCTTTTTGAAAGATGCTACCCTCTTGGACTTTGTTGATTCCTTGAGTACTTGAAAGTTTCTATCATGTCCCCTTGTCCCTCCTTTCCTCGAGGCTATACATATTAAGCTCCTTTAGTCTCTCTTCATATGTCTTCCGGTGCAGACCCTGCACCATTTTAGTTGCCCTCCTCTGGACAGCTTCCATCCTGTCTATGTCTTTGCAGAGATTGGGTCTCCAGAGCTGCACGCAGTACTCCAGATGGGGTCTGACCAGCTGTCTGTACAGAGGGATAATAACTTCCTGTTTTCTACTGGTGATGCCTCTCCCTATGCATCCCAGTATCCCCCCAGCCCTCCTTGCTGCCCTCTCACATTGCTTGCCCACCTTTAGGTCATCTAATATGACTACCCCCAGGTCCCGTTCCATTTTTGTTGTTTTTAGCATCTCACCCCCCATTGTGTACTCTTCCCCTGGGTTTTTGTTTCCCAGGTGCATTACCTTGCACTTCTTAGCATTGAATCTAAGCTGCCATACATTTGACCATTCCTCTAACCTTGCCAAGTCCCTGCTCATCCTTTCCACCCCACCTTGTGCATCAACTCTGTTGCAGATCTTTGTGTCATCTGCAAAGATACATACTTTTCCTTCCAGTCACTCTGCAATGTCGCTTATAAAGACATTGAAGAAGACCGGTCCTAATACTGAACCCTGCGGTACCCCACTAGTAACCCCTCTTTCTTCAGAGTGGACTCCATTTACTGTTACTCTCTGTGTCCTATTCTCAAGCCAATTCTTTACCCAGGCTGTCATCTTGGGACCCACTCCAGGCTAGCTAACTTGTATATTAATCTTTGTGTAGGACTGTGTCAAATGCCTTGCTAAAGTCTAGGTAGGCCATGTCCACAGCCCTCCCTGATCTACTACTTTGGTCACCCAGTCAAAGAAATCTATCAGATTCGTCTGGCATGACCTTCCTGCTGTGAATCCACACTGCCTTGGGTCCTGTGCCCCTCTGGCCTCTAGATACTCGACAATTCTTTCCTTCAGAAGTGATTCCATCATTTTCCCTATCACTGAGGTTAAACTAACAGGTCTGTAGTTTCCTGCTTCTGCCTTGCTCCCACTTTTGTGAAGGGGAATCACATCTGCCCTCCCCCAGTCCTCGGGTACCAACCCATCCTCCTATGATTTGTTAAAGAGGGTAGTCAGTGGTGTCACTAGTTCTACCCTTAGTTCTTTTAGAATTCTGGGATGAATCCCATCAAGCCCCATTGCTTTGTCCACCTTCAGTTTTAAGAATTCTTTCAGAACCCTTTCTTCTGTAAATGGGCTGGTATCAACTTCTGTATCCAGAGTGTTTCTACTGTTTGTTTTTCGTACCTCCCCCTCTTCATTTGTAAATACTGAGCAAAAATATTTGTTTAGTATCTCTGCCTTTTCACAGTCTCCCTCTGCCCACCCTCCCTCCCTTTATTAAGCCTCACTATCCCTCCTTGGTCTTCCTTCACTCCCTGATGTACCTATAAAGTTTTATTCCCTTCTTAAGTGAGTTGGCTGTCTTTCCTCAGTTTGGGCCTTTGCTGTTCTGACTGCCTTCCCAGCTTCCTTTGCTTTAACTGATACAGTTCTCTGTCCTGCTCCTTCTGTGGTTCCTTGTACTTCCTGAATGCTTTCTTTTTCTCTTGAACCTTCACTGCCACTTCCTTTGAGAACCATAGTGGTTTCTTACATCGTTTTGTTTTGTTTATTTGCTTCACACAAAGGCTCGTTACCTCTGTGATGGCAGTTTTTATTATTCCCCATTGTTCTTCCACCCCTCCTTTCTGCCCATTTGCTAGTGCATTCCTTAGGCACTCACCCATTTTGGCCAAGTCAGCCCTCCTAAAGTCCAGTACTTTTGCCTTTGTATGGCTTGACTCTATTGCTGTGTTTATTGTGAACCATACTGTTCGATGGTCGCTAGTTCCCAGGTGGCTATCCATTTCTACATCTGTGATCCTCTCTCCATCTCCATTTGAGAGAACCAGGTCTAAGATTGCTCCCTCTTGAGTGGGCTCCAATACTAGTTGTCTAAGGCATGCCCCCTGTAGGGCATCTAGAATAACTCCACTCTTCGAAGTGGCTGCTGCAACTGCTGGGCTGAGGCATTGAAGCCTTACCTCCTGCCATGCCAACAACCCATGTTTGCGGTGCGAGCAGGTGACCAGGGGTCAGCCAGAGAGGTAGAGGATTGAGCATCCAGAGGATAGCTCTCCTCTCCTGGGAAGGGGTGGGATTGGATGCCGACACTTGCATGGCTCCTAACAATGGCTGGGGGCTGGCACAATGGGCACCTTAGAGAGAGGCAGCAGAGATGGAGCAGACACCTGGCAAGCTGCACATGGAAGCATGCATAGCTCAGCCATTGGCATCATTGCACTCTGCCAAAGCCGCACTCAGGGACGGGCACAAACTGGAGGAGAAAATGGTCCTGGTCAAGTCGAATTAATGCTGATCCTCGCAGGCTCTGCCCCTAACACATGGGGGCTCTCCCCAAACTGGATCCTTGCTTGGTGGGTTGAGGGATCCTTACCGCCCTGCCATGGAGGATAAGCCATGGGGGAAGAATGGAGCTAACCTTGCGAGGTTGGGGGCAGAGCTGGGGGGGTCGGCAAGAACGTGGGCCAACCGGGACGAGGGATAAAAAGAATGCAAAAACAAAATAAAGCTCTTGAGTCTCAGCACCGTTGGACAGATGATGATAGAAGCAAATAACCTTTGTGACAACATCTGACCCTTCAGTGTATCATGCCCATCATAAATTGGGCTGGGCCAAATGACTGAAATGAGTCGGAGATGTTCAGAATATCTAACACCTCAGTAAAGAAACAGAAAGAACCTTTAAGACAGAAAATCCCATTGAGAGCCTGGGAGAAAGTAACAATTCAGTTGTTTGAGCATAGAGGAAAAAAACTACAGAGTAACTGTTAATTACTACTCTTATAGCAAGCGATGGATTAGATCTTCAGCATGGGGCAAAGCAGGAGGATGAGGTGACATCTAAAGCACAAAGACCTTGTTCTATTGCAACTGTCCAGAGTAATTAATAATGGCAGCAATACCTACAGAACATTAAGGAAATATAGGCTGAATTGGGTGTGAATTGCATATTTCAAAATGTTTTTCTGCATATTGGAAACACACTTTGAAATACACTTTAACAATCTAGAGGTACAGCAGCTTGCAGATAGGAGTTTTACTGTGCTGAACAAGCTGAAAACCACAATACAGAAGGAAGGGCAATCAATTGGCTAATAAATATGGGTTTGAATATTCACTTTCAAGTCCTTGTACCCAGCCTGCAGCCCATGAGGAATTGTGCAAGTGAACTAATGTCATCTATGGTCTCTGTGCTCAAGTTGTGCTGTGTGTGGATCCTCAGCTGTGTCCAGGAGCTTCTTCACAGTTCTGAACCATACTATTTCATTGACGTGAGTGAGGCATTTTGAGCTTTTTATTCAGGTTCTGGAGCCCCTATATACTGTACTACTATTTAAGTGAAGTTATGTAATGCTTGTCAATGCTTTTTTTTTAATTGTATTATATAATCCCTGTGTCAATATCAATTGTACATCACCATATGTTACAGTATGTATGTTACTTCAGGGTTTCCCCCTTGTGAATGAGCCCTTGTATTCCAGTGGACCTTCCTGAATAAACACATGTTTAATAAAATGAAGACTAGAACACCACTGAAGATATATGGAGTTCTCATGGTTTCAGTCCAAAACTAGGAAATAATACGGTACAACCCTGTCACCACCAGTGAGCCTTGTTGTTAATGATGCTGGGTCAGAGGGGAAACAGCACACTTATGGGAAAGGACAGAAAAACTAAGTAAGAAACAGGCATGCAGTTCCATAGCACGTAATTCTACTTGCTGGTCTCTGCAAAAGGTAAGATTAAAAGAAAGTTACAAATGCCTCACATGGGCATATATTGCACTTGGGAGAGATTGAGGAGGAGTTATTTGAGTCTGTAAAAAGACGTCCTGGTAGTTCATTGCAACACCAGAAATGAATGCATGTGTGATTCACACGGGAAAACTCGGGGGTCTTAATTGGCTGAACTCTCACAGCTCAGTTGGTCAAGAGCTAAAGCACAGATTGCTGAGGTCTTGGGTTCAAATCCCAGTGAGAGTCACACTTTTCCTTTCATTTTTCTACAATTGGAAAACCAGATGAGTAATTTGTAAACCTAAGTTGGGAACCAAAGTTGCTCAACCCCATTGCTTTGATGTAATGACAACAAAATCTTTAAGGCTGATGTTGGAGTCCCCCCCCAAAAAAAAATAAACGAAATATTTGTGGGTGTGCATTCATTCACAGATCAAATATATGTATGTTGCATAACGGAGAGCAGTAGTACTGAATATGAAAAATGACACACTCAAGTGATGTGAGACCTCATATATTTGGGAACACCGCTCTGTAAGCAAGTTATTATATCTGACCAAGAGAATGGTTTATTATCACATACCACTGTTCTGTGGGTGGCACATGGTTCCCTAAACTGTAATTAAGTGACACAAATGATGTGGCAGCTATACTACTGGATTACTAAAGTATTCCACAGCAAAAACAAAAACATTTTACAGATGTCACAGCCAATTACTGTACAAACTGGTGGTATTGGCCACCTCAAAGTGTAGTATTGTTTTCTGTGTTTGCTTGTGTGCTTACGCAAGAAACACCTTGGGACAGTACAGCATTTCAGAGGTGTGTCAGGGCTGAGTCCAATACAGAGCACTGCACAGTGGGCACGACCCTGACACACCAATGAACGGTGAAGACCAGTGTGACAGCCTTTGGAATTTCTCAGCGGGAGCTGGCCTTTACTTGAGAGAAATGAACCGCACCAATGAGAGAGTGCGCTTCATTCCTCTCATTTGCACGCAGCCATTGCAACTCAAATTCCTACCTCTGCTGCTGTCATCCCAGCTCCCTCGTGCTGCTTGCCCTGCATCCATTTGTTCTGTTCTCCTCACTCTCTTTGTTGTTGCTGATCCCGGTGCTTGTCTGCCCCTCCCTTTTCATTACTGTTTGCTGCTCCATTCCCTCCTGCTCCGCAGCGTTTCCCTTCTCCTTTGCCGCTCACTTGGTGCTGCCTGTCCTTTCTTCTCCTGTGTTTGTGTCATTCCCCCCACCCCCATCCTGTCTCATACTTCTTTTGGGCTTCCTTTTGTTGGGGGGGGTGTCTTGTTTTGCTGGCAGCTCCTCGTTGCTCCAAGAAGTTCCGCTGCTCCTCGTCTCATCTGCTCCTTGCCTCCAGTCACCTGTCTGCTGTTCCCATTCATGTTTCTGCCTTTCTCTGTGTCTGCAGCTTACCCTGTGGCTGTTTGTGACTTTTCCCCTCTCCCTTCCTCCCCTTGTGCTACTTGCCTTCTCATCCATTTGTCTTGTCCCCCTTTGTTGCTGCTCCCAGTGTTTTTTTTTTTTTTGTTACCACAGACATGTCTGTACTCTTCAAAGTTGGACCTGAACTGAAGACATGGGTATAGTTCAATGTATTTCAATACAGTTTTGCACGTCGTGCCACAACTTGTTTGAAGGGACACTGTCTGCAAGTTTTCAGACTGCAGATTGACTCGCTACTTTTTTTCCCTAAAAAGATCCTATGATTTCTCAATTCAAAAGTGCTGTGTTACCCAATAAAACTTGTTTGTAATATACAATTTAGTGTCTGCCTCATATCTTTTACATTTATGAGTTTGTTTCAAATCTCTGACTGGACCGAGATGCTGCCTCCATCTTTGACCAGACGAACATGTTGTTTTGGTTGTCTAATGGTGGTGAACACGTTACTGTGCTCATTACTGTCGCAGTCCTTCGCAATCAGGATTGTGGATGAGCCGTTGGTTGTGTGCATGCTGCCCCTCTCACGTCAATGTTTACTTGTTGTCAATCTTGTTAATTTGGAGTGTCTGAATGAAATAGAGCATACCTTTTTTCTCTAAATACCCTGATGTTAATGTTTGAGCAGCCGATGATAGAGCATACAAATGTCCATGTCCGGAATACAGTTTACTCACTCCCCTATAAAACTGATAACCATCCTGATCCAATATCCTCAACCCCAGCCATAATATTTATTGATTTCATTTTTGGGGACTGGAAAAGGAGGGCTAGGCAATGCTGCCTGTTGTTAACCTCATCCTGGGGAAGGGGGGATACATATGTAAACTGACATACTAAATCAAGTGAAGCTGTTGGTAGTTTTTCTTTTACTGAATGTGAGAAATTGGGCCAGGACATTAGGGAAATTCCACAACACTTTTCGAGAAGTGGTATGGGATCCTTAATGTCCACCTGAATGAACACCAGAATCTCAATGTTAAGTCTCGTCCAATAGACAGCACTTCAGGAGTATAGCTCCCTGCACTACAGTGTCAGTATTGGGATTTACCCGAAGTAACTGGTGTGGGGCTAGAACCCACAACCTTCTGACCTTCCAGCCTAAGAGGCAAGTGTGCAACCTGCTGACCCACTGGCACTGCTAATATGACCCCCAACGTATCAGAGATCTGCTTTAACTCTGAGAGTATTTTATTTGTGATTGTAGGGCATGCCATATACATTCCAAAATGGTGTGAGATGGAATATTTCCAATCTACTTGCATTTATAGATTTTTTTTGTTTTTATATTGTGAGGATGCAATAAAGCACAACTGACTGACACAAGCATATACTCCTAAAAATTCCCTTCTAACACCTAATGTTGTGAATATTGTTACTGTACCTGCATTTTCAGAATACACAAACACTGCTGCATGTTTAAGGAACCTTTTTACCTACAACTGTTAACTTTACCCCACTGCCAAAGTACTGGGAAACCCAGGCAGTACACACACTGCCACAGCTGTCCGAAAACTAACTACCGTGAGGCAGAGATGGGACCACATGGAAGGGTATGTTATTTCCTGTAACATAACATTGTTTGCAACCTGCCCTTCAAGACAAAAGGAAAAGGCAAGTTTGTTCACATTTATCAGAATATGAACCATTTCTTTCCTGAATTATTTTGGTTATTTAGTATCAGTGTCAGTGCTCAGCAGGTTGCACACTTGCCTTTGAGGCTGGAAGATCAGAAGGCTGTGGATTGTATCCCCACACAAGGCGCTTGGGTCAGTTCTAACACTGACACTGTAGTGCAGCATGAGGGGGGTGCTGCAATCCTGAGGTGATGTCTTTCGGATGAGAAGTTAAACTGAGGTCCCGTCTTCCTGTTCTGGTGGTTGTTCAGGTGGACGTTAAAGATCCCATGGCACTTCTCAAAAAAAGTAGGGGAATTTCTCTGGTGTCCTGGCCAAATTTCCCCCATTCACTAAAAATACCACCAACAGCTTAATCTGGTTTAATTTCAGTTGGTTACCATCTGTATCCACTGGTCACCCTGAAAAAAGGGACTTCTAGTCTCAGTGGGCCTACCGGGTCAACAAAATTCAATAAATAAATAGTATAACTGCAGAAACTGAGGGGTTTGGGAACCTTTGATTATAATGCGAAATTACACCAAATACAGATGTATGCCGGTGGTCCCAACTTTCTTTCTTGATGGCTTACAATATCCTTGGCAGGTACACAGTACAGGTTTGCAACCCCCACTGAGCAGAGCTCAACAGAGCTTTAAAGGTCATGCCACTGCTAATGGGTCTTTGCAGCAAACTCTTAGCAGTGGAAACAACTGCCAATCAAGCCATTGATGGGTCTGTGTTAAATGCTATAATGCACCCCTATAGTTTGAATATACCTGTTAATGTGAAATCCCAGTTCTTTCCCAATTACAGTATAACTTGACTGTTGTTGGCACGTGCATCATTTGTGGCAGGGTCTCTAAACATGTGGAATTTGGTTACAGCTGGTCAGGTAGTTTTCAAGTTAGAGCAGGGGTCAAAACAGCAAATGTATCTATTTTTTTTAGAAACAAAAATGCAGAAACCATTACAATTCTGAAACCTAAAACTTTCAGCTCCATCAGACCCTTACAAAAAACTGCTGCTTTTTCTTTTTCTTATTTAGCCTTTTTATGGCCACATTAACTGCTGTGTCCAGTCCTTTGACTGTCCCCTGTAGTGAATTCCTAGTCACGTCACAGCTCACTTCCCTTGCATCATTCAAGGTTTCCTGCCCTCCGCTGTTATGGTGGTGCTGTTGGGCTGAAGACCTTTCCTACACCTTTTCAACATACACACATCTGGTGGGAAAAGAGTATTTCTGATCACAGCCCACTCAAGAGGGCCAGAGTTCCACAATTATGCTGATGGATCACTGTGGAATTTTATACCCCTAGGTTTGCATGTATGTGCATGTCACTGTGCATGCTACCTGACAACTGACCATCCACCTTCACTGATGCCGTGCAGTGATTCCACAACCTCATCTATATCAGTGTCTTGGTGTATGTGCTCCCCCCCCCACACACACACACACACACATGAGAGCTGACTCTCTGGCCCACTTCAAGAGGTCATTGCTGCGGACGGCAAAAGCACCAACTCATCCTCACTGGGATGCATCACAGTTGGAAGCACTACTCCCAGACCACCTGACTGTAGCACTCCAAGTCCACTCAAGAATCTAGGCCACTGGTATAGGAGCACAATGTGCTTCTGCTGGGCAATTGTGTGGCCCTGTATTGTTTAAGGTGACATTTCAGTATTTGGGGAAAACCATCTAAAATATAATATTCAGACAATTCAGCTTGTATTTCAGTAATTTTTATGTTCACTTGTGCTTCTGCAAGGAATGTCTTACTACTAACAGCATTTTAGAGGTGTGTCACTGCCGAGCCAATTACTGCTCAAACTGCAATGGGCTTGACAGTGTACACCAATGAAGAGGTACTCTATCATGACACTAATTCTGCTTGCTGACGTGGCATGTTCTGTAGTTCAAGGAAATGAACCACTCCAATGAGAGAGCACTTCATATCTTTCTGTAGCCATACCTCTGGGCATGTGAATTACAGTTGACAGTAATGTGCATGGCCAGAGTTACAGTTATTGTCAGCCCCTGCCACCCCCTGCATTCTTTCTCCCTGGTCCTCACTTCTGTGACCCCCCCCCCGGCTTCAACATTAGTCTCAGTGCTGTTTTACTTATTGGCAGCTCCTGCTGCCCACTACACTTGCTCTTCCTAGTCCTCGCTCGTGTGATTCCCCCCTCCCCCTGTTTAATCATTCTCTGATCCTCGCCCCAAGCTGGCTTAGAGATATGGATGTATTGTGCAGCAAGCAGCATGTGCAGCTATTGGAAAGGCTGTGCTGCTCACTCCAACACACATTGACAGACATCACTGAGTTGCCAACCACCCTATGACTGATGGCCACTCTCCAGCACAGCTTACATCGGTGTTGAGAGGGGCTGTGTGAACACAGGAAATAATGATCTCGTGTGGTCGGAGAACAGCATTGCACAGCTGCAAATGCAATACGACAGCCATGTAAACAGGCCTTTTGACTTTCTCATTCAATATTACTTAGGAAGGGATGGGCAGGCATGAGGAGCCCATAGGCCTTTTTCTGCCAACAGATTCTCCGTTTCTAGGTAAAAAAATGTTAAAGACATAAATCTGACTAATAAGCAGTGAGCCTTGGTGGGATTCAAATACAGCAATGGCACAAATATAAGTTATAAAATTCTCAGGACATGCAGCAGGTACATTGTAAGCTAGCTGTGTAGCAGGGTCAGTGAGTCAATGTTTGGGAATGTGCCAACCCATGATGTATATGTGGCTCGATTGTCTAGGTTCTGCTTTGATCTGAGCAGAGGGAGAGGGCAAACACTTGGCAACTTCATGGCCAAGGTAAGCTTTTGAAAGGGTACAGCACTAGGCAGCCTTTAACATAAGTAAACCAGCTAGCTAGGTGAAATAAAGATTTCATTTAAACCCTTCCTGTACTCTACAACAGTCAGGTGAGTCCACAGGCCATATCTAGCCAGGAGATCTGGATCAGTCTACAACACTCACGTGATGCCTGCTTACCAAGCAAGGATTTGAATAATAAACCCCCCTCAGTGCACACTGTATTCCAAGTGCTTTACAAGTCATGAATGGTTGGAGACTAAGGAAAGTTCTGAAAGGTTAAGCAAACCAAAAGAGAGACACGGTTATGCACAGGGAGGCAAAGTGGCTTGCTGAAGATCACATAGTAAGTGGCAATGGTGGGATTCAAACCTGTCTCTCCATGTTCACTGCTCTGGGTTCAAACCACTAAGCACACTAGGCTTCTGCAATGGAAACAGTACAACAATATTGCAGTTTCAGATACTTTTTAAAGAAAAGAATTAGACATTATTCCCTTACCTGCTAATTTCAAGTGGGTGTTGGGGGAGGTGGTGTCTAGGAATGTTCAACCAAATATCATTGTTGCAAAATCCCTTTTCACTTACCCTTCTTGAGTCATGATGATGTGTGTTGTGGGAGGGTGGATCAATAAATCTGGGACTGGAAAACTATATGGGAATTGGTTTAGGCTACTGCTTAGAGCACTGAGCCCTGAACCTGTAAACACAAGTTTGAATACAACTGCCATTAACTTACTGTGACATCCCAAGCAAGTCATTTAACTTCCCTCTGCCAAACCTCTGTGTGATCTATATTTGTGCTTTTTGAATATCTATCTTTGTGTTGTTTGATGAACCTACTTGTGTACCTAAATGGCTGCAACATTCACTTCCCCTCCCTCACATTGTAACGTGCTTTGGGATACAGTTTACATGAAAGGTGCTGTATAAAACCAGATTCCTTCCTCCAGTTATTTATATGCTTTTCTGGTACTGATGGTGACAAGTGGTGATGTAAAACTAAACTGGTCAAACAGGTATTGGGCTGAAACACTTTAGGTGGCTCTGAGCAGCAGCTGATTTTTACAGAACTTGACTCCCTGACATTGTCTGTGGGATTGCCTGCATTAAGATTTACTGCAGATGGCCTTGATGACAATTATCCCTCCCACACCACAACAGCTGATTTTTACGTTCACTTACACTTGCACAAGGAACGTCTTGCTACTAACGGCATTTTAGAGGTGTGTCACTGTCGAGCCAATTACTGCTGAAACTGCAATGGGCTTGGCAGTGTAGACCAATGACCAGGCACTCTGGTCATAATAGTAGTTCTGCGTGCTCACGTGGCATGTTCTGTAGTTGAAAGAAATTAACTGCTTCAGTAAGAGAGTGCTTCATTTCTTTCTGTAGCTGTAACTCCAGCCATGAGCATTTCAGTTGACACTAATGCACATGGCCGGGGTTACAGTTTTTGTCAGCTTTTGCTGCCCACCACAATCTCTCTCCTGGTCCTCCCCCTGGGCTTCTACATTAGCAGCGGTATGGCTTTACCTGTTAGTGGCTCCTGCCCCCTAGTGCACTCTCTCTCCCTGCTCCACTAAGGCCAACGGGAGTGGCTTCTCTGACTAGCAGCTCCTTGCTGCATCTACCAACGTGCAGCTTCCACCACACGGCACCCTCTGCTCTCACTGCTGCCTCCTCGCTCCTCTGAAGCCATTACCAGTACCAAGCAGCACTGCAAATATCTGCAAGTGAACGATCAGCACTGACAAATGCTTGCTCCTTTGGCTCTCGTTTGATCACTGACTCTGTCAGTCCTTTTCACAATCTATTATTTCTGTTTTACTGACCTTAGTGTTTGCCCACTATTAGTAAGATGAATTAAAGAAACAGTCTTACTAGGCTCAGTATCTAAAATCTCCTAGGTGCTTCGTTCCGTACTCGCTCTCTATTTGCATAATTTCCTGTAATACTATGACAAAAAGTAGGAATTATGAAATGCAATGACGTATGAAGAGATTGTATTTGTACTCCATCTTTTTTCTTAGTCTGCTGTGTTGTTGTTTGTGTGTGTTTGAATTTTACTGACCAGACATTTCCACATGCTACTATCTAGAATCACAACAGTATTTCCATGACCTACTTCTGCCCCTCTTTTACTTCCTGAACCCACCCTCCACACACACCGAGTGTAATTTGGGAAAGCATTTGCGTTGCCTCAGGGGACTGTTTGCCAGTTACTAGCATCCTTGCCCCCCTCATCCCCGTCCCTTGGAGCTGGACTATTGCCATGAACTGTAGCCTCGATTTCCGTCCCCAACAGGTTAGAGTGTTATGGGAGCCATTCCTGGGAGTCATAAGAGATAGGTAGGCAGGCAGACCGCAGTGTCTCTGATGCAGAGTTTGAGAGAAAGAAAGAGAGAGAGAGAGAGAGAGATGGCAAGACCAAGCAGCCTGCTGAGACATTCACGGCCCCCCTCCACCATCAGTCCCCTGATGACAATCAGTTGCAGCAGACAGGCAGACTGCACACTCCAAATGTCCTGCAGCATCCTCTCAATGATTTCAGTGATCGGGTGATCCTGCTGCATAGTAGAGCCTCCCTGGTTTGCTCTGCCTCTATTTGTGGCAATGACAGTGGCTCACACACAGTGGAGCATTGTGAAAAACAGGGTGACAGCGAGAGGGACACATGGCAAATAGAGAGACAGAGAGTGAGTTGTCATTCCCTTCCTGTGAAGCCATGCACTAGTGACAAGGGATCAAAGGGCTGGAGAGTGCCACCAAGTAAGTGTCCTGTCCTGTCTGCTCTTTGAATATTAGTATTTCCTCCTATGTTTTTTTGCTCCGAGCCGCTAATGAACAAAAACCCTATCCTCAATTCCTGAGCAGGAGCCTCAAGTAAATCCTGTGCATAACAAAGTCAAACAGTCACTGTAAAATAAAAGTTAATTACAACTAGATCCCTTGTTGAATTTGGGGAGGAGCATGGCTACACATGATGAATTTCTCCTCCTAAAAAGTGGACAAATGTCTTTCCAATTCACAGCCATTATTTTCTTATGCCAGACATTAAAGAGCAAGTAGGAAAAAAAATAATCCCCATCCTGTAGCACCAGACCCAACACAAAAATACATTAAGAGACCTGAGCACTTTGTATGCACAGCTTTTTGCAATTACTAGATAAAGCAAAATCCTTACTTTCTTACTTTTAGATAAGCTGCTTTTTCTTCCACTTGATGCATTTTTGTTTGGGATCGGGTACTACAGGACAGCGGATTGTTTTGTTCCCCTACTTGCTCTTCTGTTTCCTCTTTAGATACCAGTACCTTGTAATCTGCAACTGTGGCTTTTTGTGCCATGGGGTGGGGGCCAAGCAGTTAAATCATTCCAACGGATGTCTAAAATATGGCTGCATCACTGGGAAGGAAGCGATTGGCTGCCTGAACTCCAAGGGGTGCTGCCTGCATAGTCCGCAGCACACAGGCATAGGAGTCGCTGCAGAGTCCCCAATTGATCCAGGAGAGAAATCACCACACAGGTCGCTGCCAGTTGGGGGCTGCTATTACTCGAGATGCTGCTCCAACCGGATGGATCTTTCTAGCAGTGAAGTCTAAGGGCCCTCACTCTGGACACATTGATGCACTGGCCGCTGTCACATGGCCATGATTGCTGATTGCTCTGGTTACCTCTGAGCATGCAGCCCGCAGCACAACAGTCAGGTGGTCGGCGATTTGTTGTGGCCAAGTCCCCTGCATTCCAGTGTGACCTCAGCTCTGCAAGTGGCCGGTAGTGATGGTGGACTGATTGTAGCAGACTGGAGGGAGATGCTTTCTGGGGCTCAGCACTACCCTGCTCCCATCACCAAGGCACCAGATAGCCATTGTGGAATTGCTCCCCGGATCAGAGTGAGAGACATGGGCACTGGGCTGGAGAAGATACGATCAGAACCGCTGACCATGGCACCAAACTGCTGTCGCCTCCCCGGCACCCTGAGACAGGCATCCTGAGACCCTCACTTCGAACCCTGGTGAGGGGGGCATAGGCTCTCCTGCTCCGACCTGGTCAACTCCTCCATGGCTTTCCTGATGAAAAAGAAGCTTAAATTCCACACCACTTTCACCCTGGAGGAGCTAACTGCTGTCCCCTTCATCAATGCAGTGCTGTGCTGTAAGATCTGGCTGCTGGACGGCAGACACTTCCCAGACTTCACATACCTGTCATCCAGGTAAGAACTCTTACCCCCCTTCTGGTCTATGTGTTCCTTCCTTTTACCACCCTCCTCCCCATGCATTCCCTCTCTGTAACCCCCGTTTACCCCACACAGTTAACACTGTCACTACATTAACCTGTAACAAAGTAAAATGATAACTCGTCATCTCGCTGGTCCCCCTTCCCCCATCCACCCTCTGCACACCCCGTCTCCCCACACCCATGCCCCGTCTGCCTCCTCTTAAGCCCCGTACCCAGAGAGCATAAATTAATAAAAAAGAATTGCTGCCAGAGCAGCGGTCAAAAAGGAGGACAGGAGTCGCTTTCTAACAGGCCTCCACCTTCCGCAGGCTTCATTTGTGACCCTTCTGCCTCCTCTTAAGCCCCATAGGGCATACATTAATTAAAAAAAAACTGCTGCCAGAGCAGTGATCAGGAAGGTGGAGGGGGCACTTTCATTACATGCCTCCTCCACCTCCCCGTCTCCCACCCCTGCAGAGTAGGCTGCAGCCTAAGCTCTGTACAGGCGAGGAGTTCTAGAGCACCAGGAGGCACTCTCAGTATAGTGGGGTCACACTATCAGCAGACTGCCCAGCACTCCAATTTGCTCCTCTGCTGCCACCACAAATAACCCCCCCCTCACTGTCCACAGCATAACTAGGGCTCAGGGAAGCCCCTCTTAGACTCAGGAAGGGTTTAAAATTTATTTTAACATAAATGCTGGCCCCAGAACATCAAGGCTAGCCCACTTAGCCACCAGGGCTATCTTTATTTTGTACCCCCCCTTACATGGTATTTTGAAACCCCACCGACCACCAATAGTAACTGTATTTCTACAGAAGGGCTACTAGCATCCAGTAGCCCACTTGGGCTACTAAATAAATGATCAATATCAGAAGGGCAAAGGGTCCCAGCTGAGCCCCTTTCCCTAACCTCACCCTTTCTCTCTTTCTGCTTTTTATCTAACTAACCTATTTCTCTTCTATTTTTGCAGGTCTGACCAAATGAGGGCTTCTACCTTAATCAGATAAGTATTACTTTTATTTCTATCCTATCCCTTCTGCCCTGATGGTCCCCTAACAGCTTGGATCCTTTGTGATCCGTTTTATATTTTATTTTGCAGGTACCTTAGCGTCACCACTTTGGACATCTACCCAGGCACCCTGCAGCAAGTAATCCTTTATTTAACCTTACTTTGGGTGGATTGACTACAACGGGTGTCCGTACACACAGCCATCCCTGTTGCTGTTTCTCTGTCCTGGTAACTGCTTTCTGCTTGTGGCTGGTGAGGACTTCAGGAAGGCTTGGCAGAGCAGTAAGTTCACTAACCCTTCTACTTCTGTAATTGTTTGACACATGCAAAGTTAACAGGGTGATGCAACCATACCCACACACATTCCGTACTTACATTCAGGTGTTCTGCTCTGGTAGATGTTGATGGAAACATAAACACAGATTGCATGTCTTATGACCCAAAATTTTCAGCATAGCCATTTCTTCACAGCCCCTCATGAATATGACAGCTGTCATGTTTCAAATGTGTTCTCGCAGCATCCTGAAAGGTGATTTCACAGTCACTGCACTAAACCACCTTTCAGGCAGGAGTTGAACATTTTCTCCACCTCTGCTCATGAGGTGAGGTCGTAAGAAGGTTGTGTTGAACATGTGGCAAAAAAAAACAATGAAGTTATCAGGCTATGTTGCATTTTGCTAACACAGGCTCATAACTTTAATACACCCCGACACATACACCATGCAAGCAAACATTCAGCATTGACAAATGCTTGTTATAATATGATACATCTTATATATTCCTTTATGTATTTTAATTGAATTTATAATTCTTTATTGTTATTGTAGTCATGTGCACTAAATTGTGAAAAGCACTGTCCATAAGACTTGTAAATACATATTTTTGATTTTAAAATTCATTCACAATTAGCATTTGTCCATCTTAAGTGTATCCGCTGTAAGTGGGCTGCACTGTATCATCAGATAGGACACAGTAATAAAAGAATTCTAAATTCCACAGGTCATACATCAACAGATTTAATGACTGCTGAACATGATTTCTGTTGATCAGAGAGCATTAGGGGGATCTTGTGATGTAACATACAGTAGCCTTATGGTATATCATTTGGATAAATGTTCAGACATGTGGAATATATACAATTAAGAACAATGTTATGAATTATAATACCAACAATGTTGTTGTGTAACTAACTCACATTCCTTCCCAAAGTACACTAATCGTAGGAAGGCTTACATTTTAAAATAATCAGTATGTGGTGTTCAGTAAAGTTCTAGAAGCAATAAATATAGTACAGAAATACAATGGTAGCCAGTAACAAGGTGCACTTTATATCCAGATATATGGGGAACTATTACAGAAATCTAATTGAACTGAATGGGGCTTTCCAGTGCTATATCATGAAGTATCCGGATATTCTGCATTGTGTCACTGGAAACTACTGTACCCATTTTTTACACCATTAGTAGTGATGCAAAAGCTGATTAAAAAGTTTGCAAAGTCTAAAGCACACTGCAGTGAACTTCCCATACACTGTGCTACCAAATACAAACAAAATGAACATGCCCCTGAAATGAAGTGCGAATACATGGGATCTGTATCATTGCTTCCCCTTAATGATGCTGAAGATTGTTGCCGTGGTTATGGTTGTTCTGTAGTTAATGGTATGTTTTGGTCCTTGCATTCAGAACATGTTTCAGTTTGCTAATTCACTATAAGACGTTGTTTTTGCTTGTTGAGGTGGGGCTATCTGGTTAAGTATATTGTAATGGTTCTTGGCCAACCTTTAATGTGTGTGTTTATAGCATTTCTAGCAAAGGGATTCTTTACTGGTGTTAGAGGTCTGAGAACTAGAGCTTTCTGATTGATTGGCTGTAAGCATTCTATCAGCCTTATGTTACTTTTTTATTAACATACATGTCTAATATGTTGAACAAGGTTTAACGCTGTTTAAAAAACACTTTTCTTATTATAACAGCAATGAGGCATTCCCAGGGGTTATGTTAATGGTCAGTTAATCACCCTCTAGGGGCATGTGGCACTCGGCTACGCCTCATGCAACATTACATCCCTAGAGGGTGATTAACAGATCATTAGCATACCCCCGGTCATGCCTTACTACTTAATTCAACGTGATCTGTTCCAAACAGGTTAGTGGCCTAGTTAGGCTATGGACCTCCTGCACTCATTGTTAATCTTTCCATGCATGTCGCACAATTAAAGTACACAGAAAAGTACATAAGGTAATTTTGCAGATCTACTGTACATTGTATTGGAAAATGTTTTGTATAGAACTGCAGAAGCAGTAATTCAAACAACCCTTGTAAGTTCTTTAGCAATCTGTCTAACATTTCTAAAAATCTAAATCATCTTGATCTATCTCAGTCTTACTGTGGTTTTCTGTCTTGTTTGCTTCAGCATTGTATTTTTCAATTTTACTCGGATTGGAATCTGAAAATGTATCTGCCTTGTCTGTACATTGTTCAAGACTATTACATAGACAGTCCCTGTCCTCATCTTCAGAAGAGCTGTCTGGGTACATTGTAGCCAGTTTGTCATCTGGATTGCTTGAGGTTCCATTTATATTCTGACTGTTCTCGTTCTCTTCCTGGGCCTCTGTCTCTTCTGAACCTAGTTGTGACTTCTGGGAGCAGCTTCCTAAAGATAAAGTACTGGAAAAAGATGCTATTTGGGGGTCACATTTAATCTCTTTCTTGCCACTTCCATCATCCTTGGCATCACCTGCGTCCATAACTGTCTTGGCAGAAGAATCAGAAAACTCATCTTCCATGTCATGCTCTTGGGACAAGTTATTGTTTTTAGGTTTCTCAGTAGCAGTACTATCTAGAGTCTCTTCTTCATCACTTTGTAAAGACTCCTTATCACTTTCCTCTTTTGTTACAGTTTTAATTTCCTCTGTTTGGTCCAGTTGTTCACTTTCTGTCTCTGGTCTCATTGCCACAGCTTCATCCTTTTCATCACTGTCTTCATCTGTCCCTTCATGCTCCATACTTTTAACAGTCTCATGTTCTGTTGACTCAATCATCTCATTCATTTCAAGTTTCTCTGGGCATTTAGACTCATCCTCCTTGCCTACAACTCCCGCCCCATCATCTGTGGTGTCGTCTACATATTTGATTGATTTCAGCTCTTCATCTTCACTGCTTTCAGCTTGTGTTTCACATTTTCCCAAATCTTGATCAAGCAATTCTTTTTCTGTCCCATCACTAGGATATTCTGTTTCCTCTCCAGCATCAGTGATTTCATTTTGCTCTTGATTCCCCATTTTGGTGTCTGCAATTTCCTCATTGGAGGTTACTTTATTAGTATGCTCACAGGAACTTTCTGTATGTTGTATATCATCTACACTTTCATTTTTACTTACTTCAGAATTTTCAGATTCATGGTCAGTGTTACCAGCATCCTGTTGTTTTTCAGTATTTGAGTCTTCTTCTACCTGATCAGGTTTATCTGTTTTCATCCTAAGAATGTGTCGCAAGTCAAAGTCCACCATAACAGGGGCATTCGCTGCTACTGCATTCTTTACTGGTCTAGTAGCCATTTTGTTCTTAATGCAGGTCTCACAGGGACAATATTCATCTTCACTCGGTTGTTCCAATCCATCCCCCATGGTTCCAATAAAAAATAAATCCTGATTGAAAGATTCATTATCTGCTCTTTGTTCTCCATTATTTTTCATGTTAGAAACATCAACAGCTGATTTTTTATGCATATTTTGCAAGCGTCTTCTTCGCTGCTCAGTTTCAACAGTTGACTCACGTCTGAATGGTTGTTCTGGAGGTCTTGGGAACTTTGTTCCAGCTCTGCTATTGATTTTCTTCAGTTCCCTTTCAATGCTTGTCTGGATTCTTTTGCCCACTTCATCCCTGAGGTCAGCAATCATTTCATCAAGTTTTTCACAGTCATCTAAATTCCATCTGAACTTGAACTCTTTCATGGCATCACCATAATGGCTCATAAATTCTTTCTCAATTTTCTTTAGAAGTTTTAATACCCATACAGGGTCAGGATCAGATGACTGTCTCTGTGTAGATGAAATAGATTTCTTATCTGCAACTGTCACCTCATCAACTATGGTTTCTGGATCTGCCTGGATATTATTTTTGACTGTCTGAATTGATTCAAGTTGGCTAGGGTCAGCATCCCTATCAAAAGAACCCCTGTCATCTTCAGCATTATTCATATTTATATGAAGTTTACTTTGCTTATCTTCAGCATCCTGCAGAATATTCAGACCAGTAGCACTTTGCTCTTCATAAGCCTGATCAGTCATTTCAACTTCACATTCTAAGACTGTAGAACCAGATGGCTGGTCTACAGTACTGTCTAATATATGTTTAATCATATCAGAATGGTCTGGTTCCTGGTGACTATTTTGCTCACTGCCACTCCACTGAACACGAGATGCAATATCTGGAGTAGAAGGATCAGAAAATTGACACTCACTTATTTTTCCTGACTCATCTGGTGTTGAGGAAGCTGTAGCAAGCCTGAAACACTGCTCTTCTACATCAGTGATTTCATTTACATTACTCAAACAAGAATTCTCAGTCACTGTAGTGGTATTGTAGTCCATTTCTTTAGAGTCTTCAGTTTCTTCCCTTTTCCTAGGTGCCAAATTCCCATATACAGCACCAGCAACACTACCTTGGCCTGACCCCCCTGACCCACTACTAACATCTACACCAGAGGAAGACATGGGCGTAAACTCATCATCTGTTGAGTTATGGTCTTTAAAAGATGCAGCAGGCTTGTTAGGCAGTCGCTGACCTGAAATGACTTCATCCTCTTCTGCCACCCTTTCTAAACAAAGTGACTGGAGGGTGTTCAACAGCTCCTTGTATCTTGGCTTATCTTCAGAATTCAGATTGCCTGCTGAGTTGGTATTTGCATCCAGCAACTGAAGACCGGCAAGACATGCAAAAAGAGCTTTTGCAGAGTCACTGAGCTTTTTCCCCTGAGTAGGAGATACTTCTGGCAAACTGTGTGCCCTGTCAAGTTTTGCTCCCTGTCTAGGATTAAGCAGGGCCTTCATTATTTGAACAGAGGAATGCAAATTTGCTGAAAATATCTGTCTGTTTTCATTATGAAAGGTAGGCTGTGGAATGGCACAAGCAGTAGCATCTGCTTGACTTAAACCAAGTGTTGTTACACAGTGATCAGAACTGTGATCCTCAGTAGCACATTCTTTTGGTTCAGGGCTATGTACATTTGGCATATCTGGTTCCAAAAGACACATGTCTTTATTTTATGTGGTTTGTAATTTCTTCCACGATGCCCTCTTTTACTAGGATTTCTGTTTCCACCACAATGTCTTGTTTAATTTTACATTTAGATTCCTTAATTTCTGATCTTTCACAGTCTACCTGAAGTTCCTCTCCTATGTCATATTTCATAGGCACAGCATCTAGAGGAATTTTGTTCAACCATTCATTTACAACATCTTCCGGGGATGCATTAGGCAACACAGAGGGCATCAACATGTCAGTGTTCTCAGATGCAGCAGTCAATAACTTTGTCTTTGTCTTCTTTTTTATGGGCCCTGTTTCCAGCCTTCTGCTTTTCAATACGTGCTTTATCACGGTTACTTTTCTTCTGTTCAGATTCCTCACCCATGCCAGTGTTAGTAGTTTTTCCAGAGATATTTGATTTTGACCCTGAAGTGGTTGCCCTGGATGACTCTAACTCTTCTTTATTTTCTTTTCTATCACATACTGAAGTTCTATCACTGCTTCTTGAAGAACACTTTAGTAAAACTGCTCTGATCTTACAACTATTCGGCTTTCCTTTTGGTGGCGAAGGAAGGTGGATGGAACCAGCTGCAGAACCTGATGCTCTGCTTGAGGTTTCTAGATCACTGTTCAGATTTCCACTGTCTTTCTTCTCTGACATCAAGTACTGTGTCATGCTAGAATGAGATAACCCCTCCTTGGTTATTGTTGATTTTTTTTCTTTTGCCTGCTTTGTTTCTTTCTTGGACTTGGAAGATACACTTACAGCATTGCTTTGGCAGCTTTCAGTCTCATGCCCTGCTGATAAACAATGACTTTTTACTTTTAGGTCTTCTGATTGACTGGATGCATTTGAAACTGGTGTATCGGAAATATCACATCCCTTTCCGTGTTCCATATTATTTAGAGTTTGCCGTGAACAGCTTGAGCCAGGTGTTAATGGCCTCTCTTCATCCTCAGACTGTTCATTTTTGCTTCTGTTTTTAACAGAGGGGCTACAGCTCTTAGAGCTACAACTTACAGGCTGTTGTTCTTCATCCTTAGAATGAGACATGACTGCTTTACTGCTTACAGATGATGACTGTGAAGGAAGAGAACTTGCATGCTGCAGTTTAGGGTCAGCTAATACTCCTTCTAAATTTTCGGAAGGACTTAGGGAACAATCTGAAGCATTACTAGATGATCTAGTTTCATTTCCTAGTCTAACTGAGGTTTCCGTTTCCTGTAATTTAGATCTTCTAGATGAACTAGAGAGCACAGATTCTGCATTGTCACTGTTTTCATCCACTTGTGTTTGATGGTGTTTGCTCTTCTTGGAACTCCTTGAGCATGAAATACTGTTTACTGATCTTTTCTCACTGTCTGCTAATGATTGCACCTTTATAACTCTGCCATGGCCTTTACAACTTGAAGACTCAGAAGATGGCAGTCGTTCATGCTCACTAGTTTCACCACTAGTGAATTCTTTAGCTACTGGTCTTACTGAAGAGGAGGAGGAAATCGCACTTCCTATCCTTTCATCATCTTCCTCTGGGTCTTCTAGTACATCTCTATGACTACAGCGGGAGCAGCTTGATACAGAGTTATGTGCCCTGTCATCCTCGGAATGCTCTACATTTGCTTTATTGTCCTTAACTTTGCTACAACTGCTTGAGCAACTAGATGCATTGCTCATGGGTCTTGGGTGCAAATGCTTCTGAGAGACTAACGATTTTTTACAACTGATATTTGAGCAGCTTGAGGCTACACTTTGTGTTCCTCCTTCTACTTCCGGTTTGGATTTCTGACTGTGTGTTGAATGTTGAGATGATCCAGAAATGTTGCTTGCAGGTCTCCCTTCTTTGTTCTCCTCTGCATCTTCCTCTAAGGTTTTTAAAACTGCTGATGTATTTGTTGATGAACTTTCAGGCCTGTAATCTGAGTCATTTACTTCTTTGACTGTTATATCAATCTTGCCTTCTCCCGAAACATTTGAAGCTCTTGACAAAGCATTCACAGGTTCCTGGTCTTCAACAGATGCTTGAGTTACCATGTTCTGATAATTGTAATTTGAACATCGACTTGAAAGAGGTGACCTATGATAGCTAGCTGTTGTTGCTCGACTTTCATGCCAGGATTCTGCATTCGATGAACTTGTACCAGTGCCAGTTCGGCTGCCAGATCTACTTATAGTGCAGTATTCCACTCTAGTCTCTCCATTCTCAGTGTAGCATGATGCGTGTTGCACCAGTTGCTCTGTATATTCTTCAGTGGATGATGTACAAGCACTGTCCACAGATTCCTTTTGGTGAACCATTTTTTTATGCAGTGATGTATGAGAGCATGCTGACCTCACTCGTTTTATATTCCCCAAGTCTTGTATTATATTGCGAGTAGCATGCAGAGGATTCTTCCAAATGTCATACTCTTCACAGTGTTTGCATCCCCTCAGACAGCTTGCTTCTTCAAATTTTTTCTCAGCAAGTTTTGAGATATATGAATCATCAGCATCACATGGGTAAAATGAATCCTCTGCCTCTGAACTGGTCTCAGGATTTATTTGATGCATTGTTTCCATGGTGTCCTCTTTGTCTACACAGGTGTGGTCACAGCTAGCTTTGTTCATCAGGCTGGACTTTTTGATCTGAGTGGACCACTGCAGTGTCTGGTCATTTAATAAGCGAAAGCGTACCTTCATCTCTACGGATAGGCTGCCATCCTTGTTAACATGCACACTTTTCTCAATGTCATCATTATGTAAAGACTGGACAAAGTCTTCATTTTTTGCATGTGGACAGTTGTCTATGAAGGAGGTGCAGCCGCTGTTCCTTGAAGACATGTTAAGCCCATGGGGTAAAGACTTTTCTGATGAAAATGAAAATCTCATCGATCTATTGCTGGAGGATGGTCTTGGGTGGATGACACTCTTCTTGGTTTCCAGTCCGAAGTTCACTGCAGCAGTGCAGTGATGAAGTGGCAATTCCATGTATCAAACAAGGAATAAAAGAAAAAGAGAAATTGTTATTATTTTTGTAAATACCAATATAAACACTGCAAAAGAGAAAAGTTTAAAAAGATATGGCAGCTGAGTTGACAACCTGTTTTCATTAGCAGATCATTTTAGATACTGAAGCCAGATTTTCTGAACATTTGCCTAAGTAATTTTGTTACTCCTGCAACATTTGTGACAGAAAACTGCCTATTCAGGATTCTTACAGGCATTTCCAGAATTGGCAAGGATTATGAATTATGGTCATGTCCCTAAAAATTCTGGGTAGACAGCATTGCACCAAACAAAGGATTTGTATTTGCTGCTTTAAGGACATGACAAATCTTCTGAATAGCAGGCTCCAGTTCACAAACATGGGTCCCCTTCAGTGGCTCTAGGTTGTCTGACAAAGTAAGCTAAATGTTAGGTTGACTGGTGGGGATCCTGGCAGCTATGCTACACGGCATTTAAAAATTTTGTAGAAGTGTACTTTCACTCTTGTTTGAATATAAAAGGTCTGCACAACATAGAGGTGAGTACCTTTATTTTCTGGGAGAAGTGTCATCTGTTGTGTTGCTTAGCTCTAGGTTGTAGTTGACACTGACTAGCAACTCCTTTATCTGTCAGGACATGCAGACAGGCAAACTATTTAAGTGATATCATTCAGTTAGCCGGAGGCATACAAAGGGATGATCAGCTGAAGTGAACGATTAAATGCTGCAGCTGAAGGCTGAGGCATTTAATCAACCACTGAAGCCAGTTATTTCAAGTATTCTGTGGCTAACTGAATGTTACTATTATATGACTACAAATTTTGAACCCAGGATTTTTAAAGTGCTGTGGTAGTTAAAGAGGAATATGCCTCTTTTCCCCCTTTTTTTGCCTGTAGGTGAAGTGGATAACCTACTGTGAATGTGTCTGAAATGTGGATAACCTACTGTGGGCATCTCTAGAATGTAGATAACCTACTGTGGGCATCTCCAGAATATGGATAACCTACTGTGGGCATTGCCAGAATGTGGATAACCTATTGTGGGCATCTCCAGAATGTGGATACCCTACTGTGGGCATCAGCAGAATGTAAATAACCTTCTGTGGGCATCTCCAGAATGTGGATAACCTAGTGTGGGCATCTCCAGAATGTGGATAGCCTTCTGTGGGCATCTCCAGAATGTGGATAACCTACTGTGGGCATCTCCAGAATGTGGATAACCTTCTGTGGGCATCATCAGAATGTGGATGCCCTACTGTGGGTATCTGCAGCATGAGGATAACCTACAGTGGGCATCTCCAGAATGTGGATAACATACTGTGGGCATCTCCAGAATGTGGATACCCTACTGTGGGCATCTCCAGAATGTGGGTAACCTTCTGTGGGCATCTCCAGAATGTGGATAACATACTGTGGGCATCTCCAGAATGTGGATAACCTATTGTGGGTGTGTCTAAAATATGATTGTAGTAGTTTGTGGGATAATAACTGCCAGTTTTCCTGTGTTCTGATTGTCTTAGAACATATACTTGTCACGTAATGTCTGATAATCATCCTCTTGTTATTCACTTTATGCAAATAATAAAGGGTGATTATCCCCAAAAACAAACCTTTCAAGATTCCCAAAACATCCTCTATGACTTAAGACGGAATGGGGTGATAGATATGCTTAAGCCAGTGATGAGCCATGAAGGGATAACACCACTCCCATGGTCAGAGAATTAATGTAACCACCCCCCCCAAAAAAAAACATACAGCTACCCACCTAGATGTTAATGGATTCTTATAGTTAGCCATCTCACTACCATTGCCCCAACCAGTCATGTCCACCCCTCATTTTTCAGGACCAGTTTATCTTTTGCAACACCTGGTCTGCACTATTCAACAGGGATGACATACTGTAGTGGCTCCTTTCTTCCTCTGTGTACCAAATGTCCTGTAAATAGGTTATGATTAGGGGAATATCACATGGTCCTGCTAAATAAAATGTCACGTCATTTTTATCAGCAGGTTTTGATCTCTATGATCTCATGAGCAGCAGAGCTATGTGTGAGGTCTATAGATGTCAAACTCTGCAGATAAAAATAAATTGAATATTGTTAGCCAATCCGTGGTATATCTCATGTATACAATGATGGTGTCTCTCCAGCAGGGTAGGTCTTAGCACTCAACTACTGATATATATATTAAAAAAATTACTTTAAACAGTTGAGCTCTAGACAGAGTAATCCACCACTGCCATTCAAATCAACACATTCTAATGAACACTTTAAAAATTAAAGAAGCATTCAAAACACATTAAATAAATTCTAGTAAAGATAAAGAATTGTGACAAGTGCACAGGAATCTAATGATGCTCTTCGAATGGAAATATCAATTGATTATGCTTATTTCCTCTCAAGCATTACTGATGGAAACATGTGCATGTCTCATGCAGTTTTATCCTCACTGTCATTGTGTAAATAATGAATATGTAATGTACTGCAGTAGGATAACCAGATTTATTACCATATGTGAGGAAAAGACTCACAATGCCATTTATACCACAACACTGCAAAAGCTTTTTTTAAGTAGCTCTTGACATGATAATTTAACTGTTTCTCTTTGCATTTATATGTTTATCAGTGTAGCACAGGGCCATTGTGATGTCATCAAACACTGTAAGAGCTGCTCTCCCATTGGTTAAAGTGTGCAATTATAATGCCGGAAGTGTTGAACTATCACTGAGCTGAAACTGAAAGCATGGAAATAACATGTAATGCTGGTGATTTATTCAGTGCTGATGCTTTATATTTTGCTGTATTTGAGCACTGCACAGTGCATTGTACTTGCATCAGCAATATGTTTGACTTTCAGCCTGCATAATAAATACAAGGACCCTGGTATTACCAGGTCAACATGACCATCTGTAGTGCTTCCCTTCTTTTTGCCTGCTATGCACCATCTGTAGTGCTTCCCTTCTTTTTGCTTGCTATGTACCTATTTTGGGAAGCACCTAGTTTCATTGTTGCATGTCTGACTTTTTGCTGCCACCCTCTTCTTTGACATCTGTGCTTAAGGCTACAGACATTTAATTTAGTGAGTCTCATGATGCATGTAGTTTCTGCCATGGAACATTGATCTTGGGATCTTTCTTTGAATATTTTCTATTTTAATTATATTCCCTTGGTGGCATGAGCTCCAAACTTGTGAACAATAGCCCAGATTTGGTCTAATGTAAAATGTATAGAGGGGAGAAAAGCACTACTGGAACCATTTGCAAATGCTTTCTTTTTAAACACCCCCAAGTTCTGTTCACTGTTTTATCAATTTATTGCAGTATATGTGTGATTTAAAGTCTTTAGTTATTACTCCCAGGTCTCATTCTGATGAAACCTTTTTAAACAGATTACCATTTAGGAAGTATTTTGATTCTGGACTTTTGGTGCCAAAGGGTAAGACCAAACACTTTTCGTAACTACCATAAATACTCACTTCTACGTCAACCTCACCTATAAGTCGACTCCTTACTTTGTTTAGCAAAATTACCAACATTATTTTGCTACCCACATTGGATAGAAAAATCTGTTTTGTAAGAAACATCAGGAACAGAATCTAACACAAAATTAGGTTACACTGTTGCAAAAAATGGTTTACTATTGTAAACCCCACACATAGATCCACCTTGCATATAAATTGAGTCATTCTTCTTTGGGGGCCTGTTTTTAGCATCAAAAACTACACTTGTACATAAGTGACATGTCTTTACCACTTGCCCATTTTGCCAAAAGGCCTAGATTGAACTGGATTGATCTGGTATACCATTAGGGTGGTGACTGACTTTCATTGCCACAATTACAGTGCCACAACAATGAATTTTAGATTGCCCCACACTCCTGTCACCCTTTGCCCCCACACAGTTTCTACCCCTCCAGGGCATGTTGATTATAGTGCTGCCTTCATCTTTGTCACGGTAACTCCTGGGAAACATAATGCCTGGTACCCATCTGCATCCCCCCACACCACAGGTAGTGGGAAAAGCTGAATTATTTTTTCAAACTTGGTGCCATGGCTTCCTAGCGGCCCCGGCTGCAAGCTCAAAGCTCTCCCATTAAGTGCAGCTGAGGTGACCCCACCCAGCGCCGTGATTGGATCTCGCTTGGCGCGGTGACCAGGTTAGGGAATGGACTCGGGTCGCTGGAGAGGTGGGCCGGGGAGAAGGATCGACATCCTACGGACTGCTCTCCTTCTCCAGGGGAGGGGTGGGGTTGTGTCCGGCCCAGTGACTCCTGGCAGAGGCCAGGAAAAGCGCATGACTGCCGACACCAAGCTCTGGAGGCAGGGCAGGGCTCTGCGGCGTCATTGCACGTCCCGCCTCCGGGAAAGGAAAAGGAAGAGCTGCGGAGGCCCTCAATGAAGCCCATCACAGCTTCAATTAGCCCCCCAGGCCAGCTCCCGGACCTAATCGAGGTCCGCGGCATGTGCCCTAGTGCCGCGGCCCCACTGTGGGAAGAAAGCCACGGGGTATCCGGGAGCCCGAGGTCAATGTGGGGGGGGTGGAAGCTTTGAAATGGGCTGAATACCAGGGCTAACGGCGGCAGAGGCGTAAAGAGGAAAATTAAAAAAAAAAATAAATAAAAAGTGCAGCTGAGTTGCCTACGCTGCAAAGCTCTCTAATTAAGGGAAGCCATGTGAACTGAAGTGCTTTCTAGCCTAAATTTTCTCCTGCCCACCCACCCCACCCCAACCTTTATTAAATCCACTCCAGTTCCTCCTCTCTACTTACCCTCCCTTCCTATTGGCTACTGCCTATTGCAACTCTCTAATTAAGGGAAGCTGTGTGAACTGAAGTGCTTTCTACCCTGAATTTTCTCCCACCCCTGAACTTTATTAAATCCACTTGAGCTCCTCTCTCCCTCTTTGTCCTCCTTTCCTATTGGCTACTGCCTATTGCAGCTCGGGCTCCTACCATCCTCACCCCTTTTCTTTTGTATGCTGCTCTTGCTGTCTCTACTTGCTACAAATTTTCACCCAACCTCCCTCCCCATCCCCCACTCTTGATTAAATGCCCTGTTAAATTTTATTGACAGTAGCTAATCACAGGGAATAGCAGGGAATGTGGAGTAGGAGGGGCATAAGGTGGAGGAAGCCTGCCCTCAGCCCAACAAGTGTTTTGACTCATTTTTGGTTTTTTACCTTCTTTAAAAAAAATATCTGAGGATCGGTGAAAGGATTTTCAGGACAGTAAATTAATAAAGAGGGAACTAGAAGGACCGCTTCAGTAACCGACAACTACTGGAATAGCAGTATAAGTGCAGTATAATATCGGTAATGGTACAATGCAGTGGATGCAGGGCAGCCATGTTCAGGCAGACCTTCTTGATGCTGCGGTGCTGCCCTATCTACAGGCATCTCTCTGAACTGTGGGACAAGGTAGCCAGACAGAGCAGATGTAAACTGGATCAGGAGTACTTTTGCCCCTATCCAAAGACCACCCAGTCCAATGCCACTGCCTTAAAGGATGCCAAGAATGAGGAGCACTTGGATAATGGTGGGCTCGGGGGAGGATTAGAGCAGTCAGGCAGAGGCACATCCCAAATCCTATTCCACTCCAGAACTCATATGCAGCACTGGCAAATGGGGACAACCAAACAGAGGCACCCAAAGAAGTGGAAGGGAAGAATGTGGAGGTCAACTGAGGAGATGACCTCAGTGGGGAGAGCAGTGGACACCAGAGGAGGAGGAAGCAAATCCTAGTGGGGGACTCTATCATAAGAGGAATCCAGCTAAGAGCACATGAGGGGGAGGATAGGGAGGTGAGGTGCCTACCAGATGCCATAGCATGGAGGGATGGGAGGAAGATCCTGGGGATCACCAGGAAGGCAAGATGGGGAGGGTGAGCTGGATGTCATTATCCACCTAGGCACTAATGACCTGGCAAATGGGGAGCCTAAGGAAGTTCAGGAAGAGTTTAGAAAATTGGGGAGAGGTCTCAAGCAAGTAGCTACATCTGTCACCTTCTCAGAAGTACTACCTGTGAGAGGCATTGGAGAACATTGGGGTGCATGCACCAGGAACTTTAACACATGGTGAAGAACTGGTGCTGTGAGGAAGGGATTGGATTCATTAATGACTGGGGACCCATCTGTAGGGATGGGGGCTTGTTCAAGCCTGATGATCTGTATCTGTCCAGGAGGGTAATTCAAGCACTCAATGATAAGTTTAAATGCTACATGGATAAGTATTTAAACTAGCCAAGGGGGCTGGCAGGCCAGCAAGGAAGCTTCCTAATTGCCCATCCCCATAGCTAGCAGTGGAACCAATGAACAGGAGGAGGAGCTAGCTCTACAAAACAGTGTGCAAAAGATGGAGATAGGCACTCAAGGGGTGAATAGGCAGAAAGGGGGCAAAATTCAACAGAAGGGCAGACAGCACGGAGAACCAGGGATAAAGGACAACCAGGGAGGGGGCTGGAGCAGAACAGCTAAACAGTCCAGGAAGTTCACATCATGGGATGTCATGTGTGCCAATGCAAGAAGCCTTACCAACAAGATGGAGGATCTAGAGGCTGCCATAGCTGCAGTCGGACCTGGACATTGTGGCCATCACAGAGACCTGGTGTAATGATAACCATGACTGGGAGATGGCCATACCTGGCTACAGCATATTCAGATGCGTAATGTAAAAGATGGCATAAAGGCCACAGAGATCCAGGAGGAACAAAATGTGGGAGAGATACCGTGGGTTAAGCTGGAAAGGAAAATGGGGTCAGCTAGTCACTCTGGGGTGGTGTACAGACCACCAGCCCAGGAGGAAGAGACAGATAGGAAGTTAATGCTAGCCATCCAAAGGATGGCGGACAAGGGGGAGGTGGTGCTGGTTGGAGACTTCAATATTCCAGATATGGACTGGAACCTCCCAGCACCATCATCAACCAGGAGCAGATTTATCCTGGACTCCCTTCAAGGTGCCTTCCTTAAGCCACTAGTCATGGAACCAACTCGGCAGAAGGCAATACTGGACCTCATGCTTACAAATGGGGACAGTGTGATGGGGTAACAGTGGGGGAGCTCCTGGGGAAACAGTAACCACCGGTCACTGTAGTTTAAAATCACAGAAGGAGCAGAACAAAACCGCACAAAAATACATATCCTGGATTTTAAGAGGCAGATGTTGGGAAAATGGGGACATGCTTGAAAGAGGCACTAATGTGAATGGGAAGGGAAATCGGGGTGGAGGAACAGGAGGCAATATTTAAAACAGGGATTACAAGAGCAACAGAATTATGCATTAAGCAGGTTAGCAAGGGGAAAAGGAAGAGGAGGCCATTATGGTTTTCCAAGGAGGTAGCAGAGAAAAAGAAAGCCAAAAAGATTGCATTCAAGCAATACAAAAAGACGCAGGCAAAATGGATAGGGAGAAGTACCAGGAGAAGCAAAAGGAGGCAGGGAGGTCAGTAAGGGAAGCCAAAGCTCAGACAGAAGAGTGCATCACAAAATCAGTGAGTAGAGGGGACAAAACATTTTACAGGTACATAAGTGAAAAAAGAAGGGCAAAGGGAGAGATGGTGAGACTGAAGAGGGAGGACAGGGGCCACATGGAGGATGACAACAGTAAAACAGACATACTGAACAGATATTTCTGCTCAGTCTTTACTGAGGAAGAGGAGGATTATGGGCCTGAAGGGAGTACAAGGGGTGGGAATGGTGCAGAAATGAACATAAGTCCCTTTACACAGGAAAGGGTCCTAAAGGAACTGGAAGGAATAAGAGTCAATAAAGCAATGGGGCCAGATGGGGTGCACCCCCAGGGTCCTAAAGGAACTAAGAGAGGTGGTGGTTGAACCTCTGGCAATCCTGTTTAGCCAAGCACTGGAAACAGGGGTGGTACCCAAAGACTGGAGAACAGCAGATGTAGTCCCCTTATATAAAAATGGGAACAAAGAGGAAGCGGGGAACTATAGACCAGTCAGCCTGACCTCGGTAGTGGGGAAGATCATGGAAGCACTACTGAAGGAGAGATTAGTGGAACATCTGGTTGCCAACAGACTACAGCACCCAAGGCAGCATGGTTTCACTGTGGGGAGGTCTTGCCAGACCAACCTCATTGAATTTTTTGACTGGGTAACAAGGGAGGTGGATCAGGGGAGGGCAATGGATGTGGCCTATCTGGATTTCAGCAAGGCCTTGACACTGTGCCACATAGAAGGCTATTACACAAACTGGGGAATATGGAAGGGGGCAGGACATTAGTGCAGTGGGTGGGTAAATTGGCTGGGTGGCAGGACACAGAGGGTGGTGGTAAATGGCTGTCACTACACAGAGGGAAGAGTGACCACTACAGGGATCAGTGCTTGGACCAGTCCTATGCAACGTCTTCATCAGTGACATTGCGGAGGACCTAGAAGGCAGAATTTCCCTGTTCATTGATGACACAAAGCTCAGTAACAGAGTAGACACACCAGAGGGTGTAGGCAGAATGAGGAGGGACCTGCAGAAACTTGAACAATGGTCAAGAGCTTGGTAGTTGAAATTCAACACAAAACAGTGCAAGATAATGCATATGGGGCACAAAAACCCTGGAACAACATATCAGTTGGGGGGTGAGGATGTAGCATGCACCAAGCAGAAAAGGGACCTTGGAGTTATCATCTCTGATGACCTCAAGGTAGGGAAACAGTGCGACAAGGCAGCAGGTAAAGCAAATAAGATGCTGGGATGCATAGGCAGGGACATCACCAGCAGGAAAAGGGAGGTCATAATTCCAATATACAAGACACTAGTGAGGCCCCACCTGGAGTACAGTTTACAGTTCTGGAGACCTTACCTATGTAAGGACATAGACAGGGTGGAGAAGGTTCAGAGGAGGGCAACAAAGATGGTACAGGGATTGCATCACAAGTCCTATGAGGACAGGCTGAAAGACTTGAATATGTACTCCCTGGAGGAGAGGACGGAGAGAGGGAATATGATAGAGACATACAAGTACCTTACAGGGAGGACCAGGGTGCAGGAATACACTATTTTCCAGTGAAAAAGATGTTCCAGGACTAGAGGGCATGGGATGAAGTTGGAGGGAGGGTGATTCAGAGGAAACGTGAGGAAGAATTTCTTTACAGAAAGGGTGGTGGACAAGAGGAACACCCTGCCAAAGAAACTGGTGGGGGGTGAAACAATCACAGGATTTAAGGATGCATGGGATAGACATAAGGGAATCCTGGAGGTCAGGGGTAAGAGGTAACAGACTTCTAGAAAAACATAAAGGGAACTTACAAGCTCAAATGGGCAGACTGGGTGGGCCATAGGCCCTTATCTGCCAACAGTGTCTATGTATCTATGTATCTATGCCCTTTTGCATTTCACCAGCCAAACAGTGAAAAACACTTTCTACCTATACCCCACTGATTAAACGGCTGAATATATTTCCATAACAATTCCCCCTCACCCCTTCTCTTCATGTATGATGCCCTTTGCAGTTCACCAGCCAAACAGTGAAAAAAGCTTTCTCCCTACACTCCATTGACTAAGTGGCTTAATACATTTCCATAACAACTTGTTCTAACATGTGTATTCGCTAGTGTACACTGCAAAACAACCACAATGATGGGACACCATAAGCTGTTACTTTTATTAGCTACTGTCATCTGCCTCAGGTAGAAGTACGCAGGGAGATGGCTGAACCCACCCTGGACCCTTCTACACTTGACATACCCTTAGCTGAAATGTGCATTATGAGTGGGACGCTCGATGATTCCTACCTGCTTCAAGCTTTTAAACTCCCACCACTGAACTACAAACCTCAGGCTCCCACTAAAATCTCTATAGCTGCCTTGTTATTCTGCCACTCCTTTTCAATTACCACCTATGACCTCAAACCTTCAAAGACAAAGTCCAGTTGCTTGCCCTGGGTGCTCTGGTCATGCATCCTAGGAAAGCAAATTCTGCTACTCCTCCTAATATCTGGTAATGTGCATCCAAACCCAGGTCCCCCTTACACAAGATCCAACTCGGGGGGGTCACGTAATGCAGAGCACCTAGAAGCAGCACTACTCTGGGGCTCCTGCCTACCAACCGTTATTAATTCATTTTTTCGCCCTACTACCATTAAAGGTTGCGATCTAAATACTGGTCTACGCTACTTCAACAGTTTGGCCTCGGGCGGTTGCTCTTTTACCGGCTTGTAGCAACGCATTTGGCTTTACAGCCGATATGGAAGCTGAAATGAAGCAGGCCAGCATTAAACATACTCCGCCGCCCACTCCAGAGAAATCGTCCAAGAAAACCAAACATCAAAGTTCGGGGAATATTCCCAAACAAAGCTCCCCTGGCTCTTCAGCGATTCCACTAACTGAGGATCGCTTCCTCCAGGAATTGCTGCCGTTTAAGGAAACCCTGGAAGATATCTCTGCAGAGCTAAAGTCTATCCGTGGAGACCTCAGCTCATTATCGTCAAGAATGGGAGACTCGGAGGCGAGAACCTCCTCTGTGGAGAACTGGGGAGAGAAACTCGACCCAGAGATTGTTCACCTGCGACAGCAGGTTAGTAAACTCCAATTGAAAGTGGAAGACTTGGAGGGAAGAAGTAGAAGGAACAATGTGTTGATCTTGGGCCTACCTGAATCGGAAGAGGAGGGAGCCGATACTATCACCTTCTTACAGAAATTTTTCACCAAGATTGTTGGTCCTTCCCCCCTCAACCCACAGTATCACATTGAGCGTGCCCACCATTCCTTGAGACCAAAACCCCCTCCTGGGGCATCTCCAAGGCTGATAATTGTGAAATTCTTAAGCTTTTTAGAAAAACAGCATGTGATATCTAAATCAAAGGAGCTCCAAGCCATTCTGTGGAAACTCCAAGCTGAGGATAGCCAGGACCTTCCTTTTGAAACTCAGAAAAAGATTCATGCTCAATCTACTATTAGCAAGCTGATTGCCGAGAGAATACATTTCAAAATGAGTTACCCCGCCAAGTTACAGGTGGCAATCGATGGCGTTTGGCACTCCTATGAAGCCCCGGAGCAGGCAGCCACGGATCTTGCTTCCAAACTACCGAACCTGTTTAAGCCAGGATGAACTTTTGTTGCAGCTACCTGAGGACTATTGGGCTTTTGTGCTGTTGGGGTTAATTCTGTACCTGTTTGGTGTTTCCCTTCTCTTCTCCTTTTGCCACTCGGGGGTTGGCTGAGCGGGATGGAAGGCTGTTGCGAGGCCTAGTGGGCCTGATTTCAGTTCAGCGGAGTGTCTGTGCACTCCGGGGGGGGGGGGACCTCTGGTTTAGGGAATGTTTCTGCACGTTGCTAGCTGGGATGGACCAGTTGGTCCCATCGGTTTTTAGGTCCCCCTGTTATGCCTCGCTTCCTTGGAGTCGGGGAGGTCCCAGGGAAGGAGATAGATGCAGCAATTAGTTGGGAGCTTTGGGGAATCCACCCTCCTGATTCTTGAGTCATTTGGGTAAGTGGGTCTTTTAATGAATCTACCTGAATTAACAGCCTTTTCCGGAAATAGTGGATTTGTTAGGGCTGTGTGGTAACTGATGCTGCATCTCAGTTTTGGGGAATTCACAATTTATCCCCACTTACAAAGCCCTTGATATGTTGAGCATTACTACTCTAATTTATTTATTTTATTTTTTATTTTATTTAAACAGCAGTTTGGAAAACCTTTGAGCCATAGGCTCATTTACAAAGGTGCCTTGTCACAGTAAGACAAACCAAAATACACAGTATAGCAGTACAACACATAAGTATAACAGTAAATTAAGACATAGATACAAACAAGCTGGTACAGGTAGGATGGATGCAAACAATACCAGAGTTATGTTGTCCTTAGCAGCTTAGTAATAAGCTTTGTCATAAGTATTGAGTACGGCTTTGACTAGCGGCAGTTACAGCATCGGGTGTTAATAAGGTGGTTACGTGAAGGAAGTTTTGAAGCACGATAGTTGGAGCTCGGAGATGGAGGGGGGCAGTGTGTTGGAACCAGAAGGGGGGTCTTGAAAGCTGAAGGCTCTTTCGTCAGGAGAGGTCCTAGCTCTAGAGATAACAAGAGGTTTTCCAGAGGTCCAGTATGAACTAGTGGGACAGAGCGGCGTATGGTGGTGGTCAATCCTGGTGGGGAAAGCCCAAGGAGGGTCTTTTTTGTAAGGGTACAGGTAAGATATTTGAGGCGCTCGTCGAGATCAAGTACCAGCGCTTTAGCATACAGTAGACAGGTGTGTGTCATCTTAGGTGCTCCAGTAATTAACCTGCAGGCCTTATTCAGAGTAGTGCAAATTTTATGGAGTGCGGTCTGATCAGCAGCACCATACACCGGCAGTCCATAGTCCACTAGGGACAGGATAGAGGAGGTGACTGCGAGTCGAAGAGCCTCCGGGGGGAGGCAGTGTTTATACCGATGTAAGATGCCCAATCGGATATTAGTGGCAGTGGCTAGGGCAGCGATGTGTCCATGAAAGGAGAGGGAGGGGTCAAAATGGATCCCTAGGTATTTATAGGAGCAAACTTGTCCGAGTGGGAATGAGGACCCAGAGTGAATGAGGAGTTTGAAGTTGCAGGACTTGTTTTGGGGATGACAGAAGAACATGGTTTTTGTTTTTTTAAGATTTATCACCAATCTATGTTCCTTGAACCAGCCCTCGGCTTCAGAGAAGGACTTCTGCAGGGAGTCCTGGAGGACAATAGGGTTACGACTTGAGGCAAAGATGACTGCATCATCAGCGTACAATAGAATGTTCCCCGAGCAAGAGCGTGGAAGGGTGTTAAGGTAAAGGGAGAATAGTAAGGGACCCAGAATGGAGCCCTGGGGAACCCCAGAAAAGATAGGACAGATGTCTGAGTAGGTCCCATTAATTTTTACACACTGTGAGCGGTCAGACAGATAACTGGTGCACCAAGAGATAGGCCCAGCAGCAAAACCAGAGAGACTAAGGGCATCAAGAAGGAGGGGATGGGAGACAGTGTCAAAAGCTTCAGAGGTCAATGAAGACAGCACCAGCCAGAGAACCAGTGTCTAAGGAGGGTGGAGAAAGTTGGAGAACTCTAGGAGGGCTGTGTTGGTACTGTGGCCCGCTCGGAAGCCATGCTGCTCAGGACAAAGGACATTGTAGGTGGAAAGGTAGTCAGAGATTTGAGAGGCCACCACTTTTCCAAGGCCTTGGAGAGGGAGAGAATGGAGATCAGTCGATGGTTTCCAGCCACAGTCCTATCACCACCTTTAAAGATAGGGGTGACAGTGGCGACTTTCCAGGCAGTTGGAACCTTCCCCAGGCAAAGAGAGTGGTTGATGAGGCATGTGATCGGGTAAGGACTGTGTCTAAGACCAGCCGTGGGATACACGGATCCAGGGTGTCACTGCCTGTACTATTACTCTTGAGGGCAGTGACAAGGTGCGGCCTAAGTTCTTGGGCAGAAACATGGCGGAGGAGAAAATAAGGCGAGAAAGATTTACGGCAGGTGCTGGGGAGGAGGGTAAAAGGGCTAATGTTTGCCGTTTCTTAAAGGGTTGGTGGGTGGGGGCTTGAGATGGGCGAGCTCAGGAGAGCTGCTACGGACCAGAGAAGGGGAGGAAAGGCGCATTTCTTGAGAGGCAGTGTGACCAGAGAGTGTTTCAACTTTATTGGTTATACCTTCCAGAATCAGACCATGGAATTTCAGTTCAGATGGGGTATTTCAACTCAGTTTTTGCCTCTCTTGGGATTGCAGGGGGTCGGTCCTCGATATCAGATATAAAGAACCCCAAATTTGTTCCCTTATTCACTTGGGGACCTTTTGTACATAGTTTGAGGGATTTAGGGAGGGAGGGGGGTGTTATTGTTCAGATGCCTTTCCCGCTGGATGTTTTGTCCGAGTTCATAATAGGACGATTAATATTACTCATATTTTTATCAATACACAAATTCTGCAAATCTTTTCAGGGAGGGCTGTCTTTCTTTACTAATATATTCTCACAGTGGCTGACGGGGATGGGGGGTGGGACTGGACTGTTCCTTTTGGGATTTTTTGATCGGCTAACCGTGTTGAGGGGTTCATGGGGAGGGGGTTTGGTTACTGTCCCAATCTCCTCCCTTATGGTTACATGGTTTGAGTTTATTACTGGATGGTTAGGATTATCTACCTTTTTAGTAACTCGATCATTTTATGAATTTCTTTGGTATGGGAAACTTTTTCTTACTAATTCTTTTCTACAGGGGTTGTTGGAGATGGGGGGTGGGATTGGAGTGTGCCTTTTGGGATGGTCTGACTGGTTAGCGGTACATGTTTCTTTTTCTTTTAACAAAAAGATACATGACAATGGTGCCAATTAAGATTGCCACGTGGAATGTCAGAGGCACCAGAGATCTGTCCAAAAGATATCAGGTTCTCAAAAACTGCGCCCTTTTAACTATTGACATTCTTTTGATGTAGGAAACCCATCTCATGGCTCCGGAAGCCAATGGACTACGCCGGCAGGGTTTCTCCCAGGTTTTTGTGTCTTGTGGGTCATCATCTAGCAGAGGGGTGGCTATATTGGTTAAAAGACACATATCATTTGTGACAGAGGAATGTCTAACAGATCAAGAGGGCATATTTATTATTGTTAAAGGGATACTCAATAATGTCAGGGTGGTGTTAGGGGCAATTTATGGTCCAGTAGGAGGGGATCGGGATTTCCTCATGAGCCTGGCTGACAAATTGAGTGGACTTCTGCCCTCCTTGCTAATTCTAGGGGGTGACTGGAATATTGCTCCGTCACAAGACCTAGATAAAACCTATAGGCCATTAAAACCCCTTTCCCCTCCACAACTCGCCCTGAGGGGATTTTATGGACTTATTGGGTTTATGTGACCCATGGCATCTGCTCAATCCCTCTGGTCTGCTCTTTTCCTTTTACTCTCAAGTCCACCGGTCGTGGTCCAGAATTGATTTCATTTTAATCAGCATAACTCTTCTGGCTGGTATTCACCAGACAGGAATTGAACCAATTGTCATATCTGATCATTCCGTGGCATGGATTTCGATTTCCCCCGATCCGCACTTTCAAAGGGACACCTCATGGAAATTAAACACACAACTCCTAAAAGAAGAACAAATAATTTCTCACATTAAATCGCCAATCTCTTCCTTTGTAGATTTCAACATGGGTTCTACATGCAGGGAGGACTTGATCTGGTGCTCTTTTAAATGTTTCATCAGGGGTGAGTTCATTAAGCTAGCTTCCAAAAGGAAAAAACAGAGAGAGGCTAGAGTTATTTCGTTGTCGAATCAAATAAGGATGGCTGAAAATAATTTATCCTCTTTATCTTCCCAGTCCGATTTGGAAGCCTTACTGAAGCTTAGAAACGAATATGCGGACTTGTTAAGGGATAGGGCAGAATACGCCATCCTTAAAACTAAAGCCCATTATTTTGATCAAGGCGAGAAACCAGGTAGAATGCTAGCTCTTCAATTGCGGGAAGTAGAAAGTTCAAGACTGATTCCTGCACTGTATTTCCCAGATGGCTCTATTAAAACTTCCCCTTGGGATATTTCCCAGGTCTTTGAATCCTTTTACAGGGACCTATATAGTAAGGGTACTTCTCAACCCTCCCATTCCTGTATTGAACAATTTCTGGATGGCCTTAATCTCCCTTCCCTGCAGGCCCACCAGTGCAATAATCTGGCCTCTCCTATTAACCTGGTTGAAGTAGAGGAGGCGATAAATGGGCTAGCACTGGATAAATCCCCAGGTCCTGATGGTTTCCCCTCCAACTTCTATGAAGTCTTTTGTAAGGAGATAGCTCCCCTTCTCCTGAAACTATTTGATTATATGTTCACCTCAGACCCCCTAGACCCTACTTTGTTGGAAGCCATGATAGTTCTGATCCTGAAACCAGACAAACCCCAGAGGAAGCCTGCCAGTTACCGTCCGATTTCATTACTAAATTATGACATTAAAATTTTAACTAAAATCCTATCTCTTAGAATTAAACAGATTTGGTCTCATTTGCTGAGTCCCGAACAGGTGGGGTTTGTTCAAGGCAGATCTTCTGCTGATCATTTGCGAACCCTCTCACATATTTTTCAGGCTGCCCAAGACTCCCAGACTCCCATGGCTTTAATCTCATTAGATGCAGAAAAAGCTTTCGATAGAGTAAACTGGGAATTTCTCTGGCTACCCTTAAAAGAATGGGCTTTCCGGAAACCTTTATTCAATGGATTCGGACGGTATACAGGTCACCCACTGCTAGAATTTATTGTAATGGGGTTTTCTCTTCTCAGTTCCCCCTGTTTACTGGTATTTGGCAAGGTTGTCCCCTGTCTCCTTTTTTGTTTGATTTATATCTGGAACCCCTGTTGCTTAGTATTAAGAATTGGCCCCAGGTCACAGGTTGTTTAGTATACCAGCAATCTCTGACCCTTTCAGTTTATGCAGATGATATTCTTTTACATTTGGCCAATCCGGAATCCTCACTAGCACATGCATTACAAATTATTGATCAGTTTGGTCAAGTAGCTAACTATAAGTTGAATCTATCCAAATCAGTTATATTCCCATTAAATGCTCTCAGCTCCATGCCAACTTTACTCACTTTGGTATGAGATGGTCTCCCTCCTCATTCAAATATTTAGGCATACATCTCACTAGAGACCTAGAGGCTCTCAGGAGACTCAATCTGGATGATTTGGTGATGAAGATACAGCAGGATCTTCAAAGATGGAGCAATCTCCCATTGTCTTTATGGGGTCGCATCAGTATTATAAAAATGAATGTACTGCCCCGTATTTTCTACCCTTTAAATTTATTGAACATCTGGCTCCCAATGTCCTATTTTCAGCAGCTCCACTCTGCTCTCTCTAAATTCATTTGGCAGGGCAAACATCCCAGACGAGCCTTCTTAAAACTTAATTTACCTAAGGAGAGAGGTGGACTCCACCTCCCTAATTTTATGTTATATTATTGGGCGAGTCACCTGTCCAAAATGGGGAGATGGTTTGAGGCCTTGCCCGATGCATATCTTCCTATTTGGCTACAGCTGGAGAAAAGGCTTTTGGATATGCATAGTCTCCACTCACCTAGAGTTTTTTATTACACTTTCTCTGCATTACCTACGCTTTTACAAAATTCGGCCGTAGGGCTCTCCATAAAGGTTCTGACCCAATGTTGGAATTTCTTTAACATTTCATCCAAAAAGGATATGGTGCAACCTCTCACCTTAAACCCTAATATCAAAATAGGTGGCTCTCCACTCTCCCCAGGCTGGCTTCCTCAATTACAGGATGTTTTAGTGGAAAGGCTGTTTTCTCAGGATTCCCTCCTCTCCTCAACTGATATAATAGCCAAACTGAATATTCCTCAGAAATATATATTTAAGGTTTTTCAGTTGAGACATCTTATGGTCTCTATTTTTGGAACCACATTCATGCTGTCCCAAGTCAGGCCCTTTTTAGATCAGATACAGGAATATGCAAATAAGCCCCATGGAATCTCCAAGATTTACTCCTTTCTATTGGGTATTAAATATCCTAATGCCCTTATTGGTTCTAAAATTTGGGCTTCTCTTCTGACAGATTCCCCTTTTGATTTGGAGTCGGATTTGGGTGGACATGCATAGATATCTCACTCAAGATAGGCACAGACTTATACAGTATCATATCTTAAATAATCTGTATTATACACCAGTTAAGTTGGCCAAACTAGGCAGACTGCCTTCGACTAACTGTACATGGTGTGGAGCAGCTGAAGGGAACCTGATATACATTTTTTGGCATTGTGACAAGGTGGCTTCATTATAGAACACAATTCAATCCAATTTAGATCCCCTTCTGGGACTGGGTGAGCTGTTCACCATAGAAATATGTATCCTAGGGATGTTCTCCAATCTTAGAGTGTGGGAGCGCAGGTTTCATATGGCTCTAATTTCTATAGCAGTCAAAAGGCTGGTTCTCAAGCACTGGATGGACCAATTGGTCATATCATATGCTGAATGGATGAAAGAAATGTCTCTTTGTTTTAATACTGAAAGGTTAATAGCAAGCTCCCGGAATCGCACAGCCTCCTTCAATCAGAAATGGGGTAAATTATATGCTTTATATTTGAATTAAGATCCATGTAATGCATGCCTCTGACTGTTTCAGTTTGTTTTATCCTCTTTTTGATGCCTATTATTGTTGGAATATTATTTGCTCTTTTGTATCTCTTTGTTATGTTTTTTCTAATAAGGCACACTCCAGGGAGGGGTGGGGAGGAGGTAGTGAGGGGTTGGGCATAGCAGTTTGTTATTAGTTTCTGGTTATATTTGATCCAGTGACATTCTGGTGTCATACCACCATTAATCTATCTTTGTTGTTATTGTAGTGTGGTTCATTGTTCTTTTATGTCGTATACTTTGTGTCACAATATAAACCAATAAAGATGTTGAATTTAAAAAAAAAAGATCCAACTCTAGTTTGGGACAACTCAAGATTGTCTCACTAAACATAGGAAGCCTACTACCCAAGTTCTCGCTATTCTAGGCTTGGGTGGATATGCTCAAACCTGACATCATTGTTCCATAGAGACCTGGCTCTCTGCTAAGATCACTGACTCAGCTGTTTCCCTGGATGTCTACACCTCTTTCTGCCAGGACCGACTGTCCAAGACGGGGAGTGGCTGTATGGTCTACCTCAGGAGCGACATCAAAGGTCAAACTTTGCCCTGCAGTTTGCACTCCAAGGAGGCCCAAATTCTAAACTTTTAAAGCTCACCATAGGCCAGCAAAACAAAGTACTACTGCTCTTCACAGTATACATACCCCCTGGTAAGCACAGCACTGGCCTTGAACAGTTCATTAGCAACCAACAGCAGCTAGGGCATAATTGGGAATGTGTTATTGTTGGAGACTTCAACATTAACTGGCAATCCCAAGATGAAGCATCAGCCAGAGACCAGATATCTGGGCTCTGCCTAAACCAGATGGTTACGCAAGCCACTAGACAAAATTAAAGGATGCACACAAGTACTCTTATAGATTGGCCCCTCTCCTCCTACCCGGATCACATCGTTGAGGTCTCTGTCTTGCCAGACTCCCTCAGTGACCATTCCCCAGTAATGTGCACCTGGATGAATAAGTTCACTAATCGTGCACCCCACAGGTCTCTAGAAATTGATCTCTAAGACCCGGGTTATTGCCAGCCTCTAAGCAATTCCTAAAACATGCTGACTGGCCCCACTGGACAGAGCAAAAGACGGGAACCAAGCCCTGAATTACTTCCTTAGGACCTTTACTACAGCATGTGACACTTTTGCCCTGTATAAGACCGGAAAAGTGAGAGGGTCCGCTAACCCATGGCTCTCAGGCCCCCTCATTGAGCTCATGTGTCATAGGGACAATCTGTGGCACAAGGCCAAGGCTACTGGGATGCAGGCTGACTTCTCTGCTTACAAGGCAGCCAGAAACAAATGCACAAAGCTCATTTGGTTAGCCAAAGCCACTTACTATAAGGAGCTCTTCAACAAGAACTAGGGATCAGGCAGGGAGTTCTGGAACTCCATGAAATCACTCACTGGAAGGGCCTCAAGAGCACCACCTGACCTGATAATAACCACATCTGGGACACTCCAGGAACCCAGTGACATTGCTGATGCTTTTAACATAGCCTTCACTGATCTAACCGCTGTGCTACCATGTGAATACCTCACCCCCCCCACCACCAGGTCAGCCTTCCAGCCTGAATACTCCTCCACCCTCAAACAACAGTATACCACCATTCTATTTCAAACAGATTACTAGGTCCGAGACTATTAATTATGTCAAGTGGGTCCTTGGAAAGACTAGGATGGGGAGTGACCTAGTTGACATGAAACTAGTAGCACTCACTCTAAATGAACTAGCCGATCCACTAACAAAAGTGTTCAATGCCTCATTAAGATCGGGTGTGTTTCCTGACAGACAGAAGGAAGCAATTGTCACCTGCATTTTTAAAGCTGGTGACAGAACTAACATCTCCAATTATAGGCCCATCTCCATTCTAGTTCCCCTTTCCAAGGTCCTGGAATGGGTGGTCTGCGACCAACTTACAGAATACCTGGAGAAGTACAGTCTACTCTGTACCCAACAACATGGATTCCATAAAAATCACTCCACCCTAACCACCTTGGTCGAATATACCTCCCATCTCTATGATTCCTTGGATAAAGGGATGGCAGTGGGGTCTGTCTTCATAGACCTCACCAAGGCATTCGATACCGTCAACCATCAGCTTCTCCTAAATTGCCTGCTGTCTATAGGCCTGTCCACTGACACTGTTGCCTGGTTTAACAGCTACAGTACCTCGCCCTCAGAACACAATGTGTTAAAATCAGCAGCATTCGCTCAGAACCTAGAGAGGTGAGTCTCGGAGTCCCCCAAGGGTCCATTCTAGGACCACTCCTCTTCAGCCTCTTCATAAATGCCCTTCCTTCAATCTGCCCGGCATATATCGTGCTTTATGCCGATGATACTGTCACCTCTACCTCTGGCAGAGAGCAATCCACAATTACTACTGAGCTACAAGACAGCTTCCTTAAACTTGAATCATGGTTCTCTCAGAACAGACTTATGCTCAACCACAAGAAGACCAAAAGCATGCTTTTTACTGTACCACAGAACAAGAAGAAATATGGCCCTCTGCTGCTAGGAAGCCATAAGGGTGGTACTATGGAAGAAGTCTTTACATTTAAATATCTAGGTGTACACCTAGATGATACACTCAACTTCTCCACTCATATTGATCATGTTGTCAAAACCGCGAATATAAAACTGGGTGTCCTCTATCGCCACAGACACTCTATGACATCTGCCGCCCTGAAACTTGCCACGAGCAGCTCAGTCCTAGCTACCATCGACTACAGCCTGCCGATCTATGGGGCTGGCACAGACACCACCCTTAAAAGAGTAAAAACACTCCTTAATAAGGCCTGCCAATTGATCCTAGGGGCTGATCATTTGGCCCATACATGTACCCTATACAACGAGACTGGATGGTTCCCTCCTCACCTCAGGGCACAATACCAGACCTGCTTAGTGGTAAAAAAATCATTGTTAGGGCTTATACCTGAGTCTACCCGCAGTCTCTTCAAAGCTGCACAACCTACAAAACACACTTGAAGTGTGACTAAAGAAAAGCTCCTGGTGCTGATTAAGCATACAAAACTAGCTCAGAAATCCCTGTCCTTCTGGGGACCCAGGTGGTTCAATGAGCTACCCACCGTCCTCATCAAGTGCACCAAGCTCAGTCAATACAAATCAGGGCTATGTTCCCACCTAGCACGTAATATGGTCTGTGTATGCTATACTTAACACATGGCCCAGAGTAATCGCCACCCTTTTTCTCTTCCTGACATCCTAAATTTCTCCTCCAACAACTGCCTAAGCCTCGCCCCTCCCCTACTCCATTCCCTCTCTCCCTCCTTCCTTCCTAGCTCTTTCTCCCCTGCTCTTCTCCTCCTACCTCTCCCTGTCCTTTCTTCCCCTCCCAAGCCCCACCCTCCTGCTCTCCTCTCCCCTTGACACCCAGCCTTCTGCTGCACACCGGTACCTTCTCCTGAAATAGCCCACACTGGCTGCACCCCACCCACTCTTCTCTTTGCCTCTGACCCCACTGCCCCTGACTGTTTTTTCTTTTTTCCTCAGCTCCTCCCTTAGCCTCAAATCACACCCATGTAGCATTTCTGTTTTTCCTGGTACCTCCTCTCCCCAATACCTGTCTCTCTCTGCTGAACTCCAGACAACGCCTCCTATGGCAGCGAATATTTGTACTAAAGCAACCAAGAAATTTGTTCACCTTAAGTTGTATAATGAACCTGCTTAAAGACTGTGCCACACTTCTGAGTGCTGATGTTACTTTCGCCATAGCACTTATGAGACCGTAATCTTCTGTGTATCCTTGTTTGTGCTAATTGTATAGTGTCCCTGTAACCATCTGTAGCCTGTGTGTGACCTGACTTGTATTTAATGCCTTATATGTAACTACCTGAAACCAATACATTGTTTTGTGCATCTTGACTTGGAAGCTTTGTAAAGGAGTCTATCGGCTCAAAGGCATTAATCCGAAATAAATAAAATAATGCCAGATAGCATGTTGCCGACACCATAATCGGCATCACCAACATGTTTTTCACCACGACATGGGTGAACCAATTGATTTGACTACATCCTTGTTATGTACTTGATCACTAAGTTTTGAGTTATCTGAAAACTTGATAAGCCAGTTTATAAGATTTCTTTTGTATGTTCTGAGAGAATGCAGCAAAATATAACAATGTACGTTATTCATGTAAGTTACAAAAAGGACTAATGATACAAAATAAGTCTTCAGTAAAAAGAATTTAAATGTAAACAGTAAATAAATATGTTATTGTGGTAAAAGCCTCACCCAGAGGAAATTACATCACTAAGAGAAGTAAGGGGAAGGTAGGAGAGAGAGTGGTGAATGGCTACATGGCAGTAGTGGGGGAAGGTAGTAGAGTAGAGGAGAGTGGGACAGTAAGATGGGGAAGGGTGATCATGGAGTACAGTTTTCAGGGCAGAGGAAAGGGGGAAGAGTGGGGGGAAGAGGAGGCTAGACAACCAGAGGCTGGGGAGCTTGAAAGAAATGCTGACCTGCACAGCTAAGATCTTAGGGTGGGGAGAGTGAGAAGAGAGAGATATGGAGCAGGAGTCAGAGGGTAGGAGGAGGGGAAGGTGAGAAGAGAGTTGAGGTATCAGGGAGAGGAAATAACTAAATCAGAATTTAGAGATGAGGGTTATTCGGTGAGAGAGGCATCTACCCTCTAGCAATTGAAAAGAAAGAAAGGACTATAAGGAACAGTGATGGGTGCAGGATGAGCAGTCAAGAGAAAAGTGAAAGCAACAGAATGAGTGGAAGAGGAGGTTCAGTCTAGTCAGGGTGGATTTTGAAGGCAGCACTATAAACTAGTGGCACATAACCAAACACCAGAAGGGTCATCTTCACAGTAATCTCTCTACAGGCAGAGAGGGGATGCAAGCTTTGTTCCCATATAACACATCAGGCTTGGGGAGGTGTTTTTTATGAATGGCATTTGTGTGAAAGAAGAAGTTAATGGAGGATCCATCCAGACACTAGGATTTTGTTTAATCATGTTTTTTATGCTTCCATCTGTCCACTTGCCTCCTTCGGAGCCCAGTTCGGCCACCCACCATCCCCAGGTCTCACTTGGCCAATGTAATCCCCCATTGAGTTCCCCACATGGTTGGACCAGGGAAAGGAAGGACATTCTGTCCCACTACAGTCCAAAACCAGCTGGAAGCCAGGGCCTCGGTTAGTGGTGTGGGGCCTGTGACAAGCAGGGAGTTGTCATCCTGCCGGCTAGGTGTGTTCCTGTTTTTTCTGCCATTATCCTCACCCACCTTCCCTCTGTCAGACCTAACAATCACAAGCATGCCCCTGCAGAACAGGCAACCTCCCTGATCCAGTAGAGGGGTCCCTAATGCAGTGGGACATGATGCCATTGCTCCCAGCTGGCTGTACTGCTACACAGCAGTGCCTCCCTAGCCCTAAGAGCCACCCAATGGGCTTCCCGGGCTCACTTCCAAACCTGGCTCACCAGCATAGAGCACAAAGTGCTACCACTGAGCCACCTGGCAGCTCTGACACCAAGATATTTTAAGGAGGTAACTTCCTTTGCTGGCAGACATCAAAGGTTTTGAAGACTAGTGTGGACTGGATTTTGACCAGTCACTGCCTGGTACCAAAGTTCATGAAGACATTTTTTAAGCATTCAGAGTGAGTTGGTTTACACAGAACCAGTGTTGGACATAATGAAAATCATGCTGGAGCTGTGTTGCAAATTTAGAAGCTCAGAGTAGTGATGTGCGAGGTTGCCGAAATTAATTCCAGGAAAAAAATCTGAAAATCTTGGCAAGTTCGCAAAGATGATGACCGCAATTCATATTGGGGTTCACCAGGCAAATTGGCCAAATTTGCATGGGAAATCGATGTGTATGCCCAGTTTGTGGGCAAATCCCAATGCAAATTGAGTGCTCTACCCCTCCCCCATCCAAAAAATATATAGTCATTGATATCCCCCCCACTTGCACCCTCTTCCCTCTTTCCTGAAGGCTGAAGAGCATAGAGATCAAAAAGAAATCCCTACCTTATCCTCCTACCTACACACCAAACACACACACACACACCCATCCCCAACCCAAGTTCCTCCAAGTAAGTCACCAAGATTCATCATATCTAGCACCACAGTCCCCCACCCAACCTCCCTCTGGTCCCTACTACCCTCATTTCCCCACCAGCACCCAGAAAAATGAACCTGTAATAAATAAAATGGTCCTCCTATGCAAAGTCTCTGCTCTATTTAGTATCTATCTCTTAATGGCATGAATGAATAAATGTTAACGTCTTTACTCTAAGTTAAATCTAATTAACTGAAAATTCAGGCAGTTAGGTTTTACTAGGAACAAATATGTCACCATTCAATCATTCATGCCATTACCAGATGGACACTGAACAGAGCAGATGCTCTGCACTGGGGACCATTTCCTATTACAGGTTGATTTTCTGGGTGCTAGTAGGAGGAGGTGGGATCAGAGGTGGGTTGGGTGGGGGACTGTAGATGCTTGATATTACAACTCTTGGTGAGTTGCTTGGTGGCACTCAGGTGGGGAAGCAAGGGAAATGTATTTGATACATAGGTGGGGGAAGGGTAGAGATTACATTTTGATCTGAATCTTTGTCTGCAGCATGATATTCAACAGGGAAGGGGGGTGGAGGGAGCATGCATACCTCTTAACTGTCCCTGATTATGAGGAACATCCCTCATTTTATCCCTCAAAATTGCTCTGTCACTTATCTGTCCCTCATGGAAAAGGTGCTGACAGCACAAAGAATGTGCTATAAATTCCAACTTTAAAGCAAAAATTCAAAATATTTTAAGATGCTAAATCAAAAATAAACTTTGTATAAGTGAACACAATGGTTTACACAGTGTTTTGAGCTTATAGCTCCCTGTTTAAGGATGTGTCCCTCATTATGAGGGTCAGTGTCCCTCATTGTCCCTCATATTAAATCTCCATGTCCCTCATTTCAGTGACAAAAGCTTGAGAGGTATGGAAGGAGAAGGGTGCCAGCAGGGAGGGTGAGAAGGGGATATCAATGAGTATATCATTTTTGGATGGAGAAGGGGCTGGCTTTACAGCATAGTAGGTGGGGAAGTGTTTATCAAGTTTCACAGATTTGTTAAAAAAAATTGTGCAGTAAAGTTTGTGCGTCTGCCACTAAATTTATGAATTTGGCCAATCACAAATTTCCATAGATTTCTGCCAACTTTGCCAGTGGATTAAAAATTCACATCGCTAGCTGAGAGTGTACAGGCATATAAAGCTCAGTGTCATTTGTGTACACGCAGTTACTCAAGGAGACACAGGCCTTGGGTAGGTGATTCAGAAAAACCAAGAACAGAATGGGAACCAGGACACCTGACCTGCTTGGGAGTTGTGAGGAAGGGAGTCACCTACTGGGACTGCTTGTGACCTGTCTGCTGGGTAGGGGCTGAACCATACGTAGAGCCCTAATCCATCCCCTTCAGACTGGAAGGGGAGAAGCAAGGAAGAGGAGTCGCAGAATGGGCAGAGTTGGGTGAACTCAAATTGTTCTTAATCCTTAGCTTGGGTACCCAGGTGTGGAATTTTTGCAGACCCAATGACACATGTGGTTTGCCAGTGGTGGTACCCTGTGACACATTTTAAACAACAATCCAAAATTATAATCATGGCAGGATAGCCTAGTCCATTACACAGTAGTAGCCACCAAACTGTGACCCTGTTTGCTGTAAATTAATGGAGAATGGGGTTGCAGGACCCATAAGCCCTGATCAATTTCTCAGGTTACCCTCAGACAGGTAGACATTTGTTTCTGGTTGCAGTCCTGGTTGGATGCACCTCCTCCAACCCTCAGTCCTCAGACCTTCTTCCAATGGCTCCCTCAGCTCTCTTCTGCCAGTCACGCTTACTGGCACCTCTTGCAAATCATATGCACTCTCACTCTGTCAGTCTCTAGGTATTTAGATTGATCAGTCAGCTCACCTCTACAAAGTCCCCAAGGAAACTCCTATTTTAGACCATCACCTGGCTGTGGTGCTCAGCTGCTGTTGCAGACCCCTCTGGTCTAAAAGGAAAAATATCTTTTAGACTGAATACCAAGACTCAGATGGCCTTAAACAAAATGACAGTAAAACAAAGGGCCATGACAAGCAACAACTGCTAGGGAAACATTTCCGGGGGACAGGCCGAAGTACCTCTTCTCACACAGAATGGTTGGTTTATGGGATTCCCTCCCAAGTAGCATAGTAAACCTAGAAATTAAGGAAGTATTTAAGGAAAAATTAGACAATTATTTATGGTAGTCAAAAGCAGACAGATACTACCACTGAGAAATGATGGTGGTCTCATAGGCAACTAGCCTTCTTCTAGCCTATCATTTTTATGTTTGTACATATCTATATCCAAAATGGCTGCTGTCATTGTGCAAATGAGGTAAGAGGTACAGTGCTATAGCAGTAATGTTACAGAGTACTTGAAAGAACAAATTGGTGCCATACTGGTGGTGCTGAAGGCTGAAGCACTGTTGGTGCATTATGTCGTGCCATGACAGCAACCTGGGTTCAGCTGCTAGGGGTCGGCTGCGGGGTGGGCCAAAACAGGTCTCTCAACTCAACTTGAGGTGTGACACGTGGACAGCCAGTTCTGAGTACACTATGATTTTTTGTAATATAAAAATGTGTTAGGGACTGTCTCTCATGAGAGATGCTGAGACAGCATGTGAAATTACCCACACACACACACACACACACAGGTTTTAGATACAAGGTGTTACCTGGAAGGCCAGAAGCTAATTATAGACTAGAACAGGCCTTAATCAAGAATCTCATGTGTTTCTAAGTTAAATATAGCTTTAACTGCTAAGAGGGAAATCAGTATCCATTTTATGACGTTTCGAGGAGGAAACCAGGTTCGGCACACTAGTGCGAAATCATAAATGCTTTGATGTCTGTGTGAGAGGGGACACTGCTCATAGATGAAAGGAAATTTACAGATTTGATTGGGGGAAGTCACATGGGGAAAGGAGTTTCTTCTGATGTTACCTTAATTAACTTTCCTTCTAAAATAATAAAACTTCCTGGGTGTATGATTTTTAATAAACAGAGGAGGAGCTAGGTGACCTCACACAAAGGGGTTGGCCAAGATAGTTTTTTAAACAATATTCTTTTTCCTTCAGAGACACTTTTATCTACACTCTGACAAAGAAACATCTTTGAGCACTTTAAGCAGGTATTTAGAGAGAGAGAGAGAGAGAGAGAGAGAGAGAGGGACAAATCTAAATATTGTAGTAGGAATTGCACTGTTAAACCCTTGTTCTTTTAAAAGATTGTATGGTTCTTGTGATATATAGTTCTGTATTTTATGTTTTACATTTTTTTTATCTATTTAGTAAAGCTCTATTTTTAGAGCCTACTTGGTCTGTCTTTGAATTTCTTTTCTTTAACAAGTGATGTATTTGTGGTTAAAGCAGGCACTGTGCATAAGTTTGAATGGTGATACCAAACTGGAAAAAGGTAAGAGTAATCTGATGTCTTTATTAGAGTTTTTAAGGGTTCATTTTGTACACCTGGTTAGATGCCTGTAGGCAAAGATATCTGGCCCCCCGAAGGCAGAATTATCTGAGCCTGTGCATTGGATACACTTTTTGTTTGAATCCCTCCAGAACTGAGATGAAAGGTTGATTCGAACCAACAAAACAGATAGGAGGGTTAACCTGTTTCTGTTAACTGTTCACAAGACTACATTCAGAGGTTGGCACTTTGGGAGTAGAGGGTTGACCTGCCTAGTGGGTTTGTGACATGGAGTGGTGGCATACAGGCTCTTGGTTGCCACCAGATGAAGGCCTTGTGGCAGTGCTGATGCACAGAATATAGACAACAGTGAGGATAAAAGAAGCCATGGTCCCAGGGCACATGCATGCTTCCACATGCATGCATGCATCATCTAAGCATGCTGTGGCTTAAGGAGGAGCAGATGTGGAAGAAACAGCTGGAGGAAAATTAGGCAGACCAGATCAGGAGGGTTTCTTTTAATGTAAAATCCCTTGGAGAGCTTGGAGGGCCTTTTTGTTTTAAATTACTGAAATGGGTGCTTGGTTTCGGCACTGCTAGTTCAGTGTCACATTCTGCTGGTGACCTTTGACCCCCAATTCAAGGGACTGTTGCTGTAAGACAGCTTACAGTTAGAGTGCCTCTTAGCACACTCCTGTCACACTAGTTTGCCTTTTTAAAGGCAGCCTACACCCACAGAAGCAGAGTTTTAACTCTTGGGAGCTCCATTTTGTAACCAGAAGAGAAGGACTGCTTCTTCTGGTCCTAACAGCATTTAAGGTGTGCCTCTGTGAGCAGATGCATGCAGAATAAAGGCAACATGCCATCAGAGGCAAGCATGTCTGCCTGCAGCCACCATGGCAGCAGAGGGAGCAGGCCAACTATTTTTAAGGTTTTATTTGTTGCTCTTTCACAAAAAGTTCTTTTTAACTAACAACATTATGTCTGACACTGTGAGTATGGTGCAAATAAATGACAATCTTTTAACATTTGATGTCTTGAGAATTTTAATTGATGTTATATTTATGTGAAGCTGATATACCTGTATCTATGAGAATTTTAACTGGAAGTTTGATGTATTTATGTGATTTATTTAATATGTTTTTATGTAAAGCATTTTAATGTTTCGAATTGCGCTATATAAATGAAATCATTATTATGATTATCATATTAGATTTACTAGAACAGAAATGGTCTATAACTAAATGCTCACATTGTAAAATGTATACAACTGAAGAACTGCCAAAAAAGGTAACTAGTTATGTTCTCTTCTAGGCACTACACAGAAGAAAAATGATAAATCTGAAAAACAAACTCGGTCAAATAAATGAGATAGCTACAATACAGGAATTTGTAAAACACAACTGAAATCGAGAATCCATTAATAAAAGAATCTAAATAAATTAAAAAGAATCTGGGAATACAATGTGTGCCACTGTAGCCCAATAGAACATGAACATTGTTCAAAAAAAGGCGGAGAAGAAAGGTTAGGGAGCAACAATGAATTGACACAAGTAACTGGAAAAAGAAAAGCATCAGGGAACATGCACTAAAGAATGCACTCCCAATTTTAACTTCAAAGAGATTTACCCCATTGCTAAATAAAGTAAATTCGGGTCAGGCAGATGAAAGTACCAAACTTCCTGTGAGATTAGTTATCGAAAATTCGATAATCAGATTTACTGACAGTCATATATGCATACATGACAATAAAAATACTAGTGTCACCTTCCTACCAAAAACACAAGTACAAGATATGTCAGAAAGCATGGAAAAATTAAGATTACCCAAGAAATCAGCTGTCATTCTTCATGTAGAGACCAGTGACATTGGGAAGGCAGATGAAAATAATATCTGCATGGATCTTATCTAGGAATAAGACTCAAAAGGAAAGACCATCAGGTGTCCATATCAGGTATTTTACCTGTACCTGGGGCACGTTCAGAAAATAATCTTTCAATTGAAAGAATGAATATTAGATTATCAAATTGATGTAAAAGCAAAGATTTTTCATTTATAGACAACTGGGAACCATTCAGGAACATAAATGAACTGTATTCAAGAGGTGGGCTACATTTGAATAAAATTGGGGAAGGGATTCTTGCAGAAAACTTAAAACAGTATCTAAATCAAATCAGTTTAAACTAAACAAGTTGGGGGAACACTCACAGGTAGTGGCTAATAAAAAGAAACAAAATAAAGCATTTAAAGGACTGAAAAATAGAATGTTGAATGATCTAAGTGTGCTACTGCTGAATGCCAGGAGTATGAACAATAAGGCTGACGAACTGCATGCACTTATTAACATTAATCCCTTTGATATGATCGCTATTACAGATACATGGTTGACAGATCAAGAAGAACAATGGGGTGTACACCTTGATGGCAATAATCTTTATAATTTTAGTAGGACTCACAAAAAAGGAGGGGGAGTGGCTATATATATATATATATATATATATCAGAAATAACAAATCAATTTATGTTTCTAATAAAGTTAAATTTACACTAAGTAGTACAGAGACTATTTGGATCAAAATATATGGAGGTAATGCATGGCCTATCATCCTAGGCACTTTTTATTGACCACCTGGGATCCCAGTTGAGGTTACAAAAATATTATAACTGAAGTTGAAAAAGCAGGGGAATTGGGAGATACAGTTATAATGGAATATACAGTATTAATACAATATGGGTGAAATAGATTGGAGTACCAATTCAGCAACTAGTAAATTTATAGAAGTTTGTAACAGAACACACTTAATACAACAAGTAAAAGAGTCTACCAGAGGACAACATATATTGGATTTTGTACTAAGTTCAGATAACATCAACATAAAAAATTGCAAAACTGGACCTCCATTGGGTAACAGTGACCATAAATCTGTAAAATTTCAAATACAATATGAGCTATTAGTGCAAAATAGTTGCACTGAAATATATTTATATAACAAATCAAATATTTCTAAATTAAAATCCAAGTTGTGTACTATAGACTGGGGAAGTAAATTGCCAAAGAAATCAGTTAAAGAAATGTGAGACATAAAAACCATTATTATACAAATCAGTAATGAACTCACACTAAAGATAAGAAAGAGTAAAAATAACATATAAAAAAAGCCAAAATGATTCAATAAAAGAATTTAAAAAATAATAAATGAAAGGAACAAATGATATAGATGCCACTGTTGCTAGGTAAAAGGATAACACTGGAAGCATTACAAATAAAGCCAAAGGAGGTACAAAAGAGAAATCAGAAGATCAAAAAAGGAGGCAGATTAAAGTCGAGCGCATAATGCTAAGAAGGAAAATTGCAAAGCCTTTTATGCCTATATAAACTCTCTAAAGAAACCACAAAATAATGTGGGGAAACTTATATACAATAACGACCTAGGTAAAAATAATGCAAAAATGGCTACCATATTTAACAATTACTTTTGTGAGGTCTATGGACATAAAACAAAGATAATCGATAAGTTATAAGTTGGCAGTAATGGCAGAATTAATATTACAACAGATGAAATCAAAGTTCAGATAAGCAAATTAAAAACAAATGCTTCCCCAGGACTGGATACGGTTTCAGTGCACATGTCACAGATAATGTCTGATTTCTTAGTTTTCCCTTTAAAACTTCTATCTGAAGAATCATTAAATGCAGGGAAGATACCTCACAACTGGAAAATCACACATGCAGTTCCAATTTATAAAGAAGGTATTAAGAGTCTGGTAAGTAATTACGGACCAATTAGCTTAACCAGTGTGGTGCATAAAATGTTAGAAAGCATTATCAAGGATAAGTTGATGTCCTGTATAGAAAATATTGATAATGGACCACTTGGCTTTAAAAAGGGAAGAAATTGCATGACAAATCTGTTGTGCTTTTATGAAAAAATTAGTTATTCTTTAGAAAACAATATTCCCTGTGACACTGTATAGCTAGATTTTAGTAAAGCCTTTGTTCTCACTCCACACTGGGCTATTATTAAAAAATGAGAAAGTATCAAGATTAATAGCCTCATTATAAACTGGATCATAAAATGGTTATCTGAAAGGTGTCAAAGGGTGATTTGATTGTCAATGGACATGCCTCTGAGGTTGGGATGGTGACTAGTGGTGTCATCCAGGGTTCAAAGCTAGGCCCAATTCTGTTCCAAATATTTCTTATGTATTGACTTTGGCACTGCTGTCCCAAGGTGTGGTCACACGCTTGAATATACATGATGTCAAAATATTTATTGAAGACCTCACAAAAGATTTAACCTGTTGGACTACAAAATATGTGGATGACAGTAAGATAAGTGGTCCTTGTAAAAACGATACCAAGGTTAAATATCCCCAACAAGATCTGGACGGTATATCTTTATGGGTAAATGAATGGGGAATATGGAAAAATGCAGGGTGATGCATTTGGGTAAAGATAACCCTATGCACACATATAATTTATGTGGGCCCCCCCTTGGTAGTGTCAACAAGTGGGGAAGACTTGAGGATCCAAGTATCTAATGATCTGGGAACCTCCTTTCAGACAAATGAGGCTATAGCTAAATCAAATAGAATAATCTGGGCTATAAAAAGGAACATAGTATCAAGAGATAAAAATGTATTAATCCATCTCTATAGGACTTATATGTGTCCTCACATAGAATATTGATCACAATTATGGTACTCCTACAAAAAAGGTGAACGTGATAAGTTAGAAAGAGTTCAAAGAAAATTTACTAAGAATATAGGTGGGCTGGAGGGTAAGAAATATAATGATCGAATACATTCACTTGACCTAATGTCTTAAGAGACTAGACGCATATCTGGAGATTTACTCTTCATGTATGATGTAATGCAAGACCCATTTCTTTTGGTGGAATTAGGGACATCCTTTAAACAGGGACACAAAAATACTAGAGGACATCCATTGCAAATCAAGAGAACAAGATTCAAAGGTAATAAGAGTAAGTATTTCTGTACATCACAAGTAGTAAACCCTTGGAACTCCCTTACCGTAGAAGTCATTACAAATAAAATTAAGGTAGAATTTAAAAATAAGCTAGACAAACATATTCAGTCTGTTGGTGTCCTTTGGTATTTCCAGGATTAATCAGTAGGAGCACATATGCGCATCTGTCTTCTAGCTCCTTACTTTACTTAGTATGATCCTTAGTATGACCTGCTTCTTCTACTCCAACTGGGATGCCCTTCTGGATTGTATGCTCTGGGGGGAGAACAGCTCCCCCCGACCCTGCTGCGGTGGGGGGGATCTGCGGGAAAATTAGCCACCAGAGTGGAGGAAGGAGGTGAATGGTCCAAGGTGTCCAGGGACAAGGCTGAGTAGTCGTCTGGCCTGGCTAGAGTCTAAACACCTTTATATAAAAAAAGAAAGAACAAATTGGCTCATAAACGAAAATTAAATAATTGCTGGGTCACATTTTTTTCCCATAAGGACACCCAGTTATAATTTGTCGTTATAACGGCAAACACGTGCTGGGTTTCCCATGCTCCAAGCATGCAACAGCCTCCGATCTTCCCTTCTTCTGTGCCATTTCCCGGAGCCATGCCTTCTCAATGGTGATTTCAGTGCCCCTCATAGTTGGCAGTAAGTTACTTTAAAAAGAAAGTCTCTTTCTCCTGTTACGTTAAAACTTTAAAAAAAAAGAGAAAGAAAAAGTCAAGTGAAAAGTTATTTTCTGCAACCCACTTCAGGCTGCGGACCACGCTGAAATCTGACTAGATCATGGCTCTGTCAGTTTATTTTATACAATTGCTATGGCAAAAAAATGCTCACCAGCAAGGTAGGTGTGAAAAACTTTAATTTTACACACACTCTGTCAGTGTAGGATGTCTTAATAAACCCCTTGGGCTTCGCACTTGGGGTTTATGTGGCATTCCACACCTCAGGTGTGTGCACAATTCTCATTATAGCCCCCCATACAGCCATTATTCTATATTTAACTGACAAGATGAAGGAAGAGACAGTCTGGAAGTGGAGGAGGAGAAGGGAAAGAATGACATGCAGTAAGCAAACAGCACAGTGAAGAATAACAAGCAGTTGTCAATACCAAATGTTTAGTTGCTTGCATTTGCTGTGCAGGTGTCATTGATAGTGCACAGGTGATAATTAACAAATTAAGAATAGAGGTTATATTAGTGAAATTGTCATGATTGGGAAATGTAGCGGTTCACACATAATGTTATTTCCTTAGATTGTGACCTTGAATTTTGAAAATGACAGGTGTCATTGCCCCAGCATATCATAACAGGTGTCTTTTATGAAATGCAACCCAAAACATTGTTTTGTAGAATGACCACAAACACTGGTTTTGGAGGGGGACTTGATAATGTCACTTGCCATGTTCATTCGATGGGGGTAAAAAGCATGAGTATGTTGAAAATGTGGGTTCAAAAAGTAAAAATATAGGCCGCCCAGTGGCACTGAGTTGGTGCTGGATGCCACATCTCTCGTGCCATGCCGGTGACCCATCATTCAGGCACAGGCGGCGCGCCAGGGTCAGCAGGGAGGAGAAGGATCGAGCGTCCCAAGGACTGATCTGCTTCTTCAGGAAGGGGGTCTTCAGTGGTCAGCGCATGTCTGGCCCCTAGTGGAGTCTGGGGGTGGCTCACCAACACTACCGACATGGGTCAAAGGTGTGGTAGATGCCTGAAGGGACATGCACAGGAGCGTGCATACTACCGGCATCAGTGTCAGTGCATGCTCCGCCTCTGAGGGGGCTGCACATTGGAGGAGAAAAGATGCTCAGGCAGGATGCAGGAGGGTGCCTCACAGGTTCCACCCCCAAATAGCCATGGCACCAGCCACACTGTATCCAGTCGGTGGGGTTTGGAGAGCCCTGCCAGCCCTGCCAGGGGTGGGAAGCCCTGGGGGTATTGGTCGGCGCTGGCTAGTGGACATCAGCTGATGGGACTGGGGGCTCCCTCCAGAGCTAGCGGGCCACAAGCAAGGAATATAAAAGTCAGAGCTTAAAAAAAAAAAGTAAAAATATTGTAACGTTATGAGCAAACATTGAAAAATGTCAATGTGTTCAAAACTTTTTTTTTTTCAGTTTTGACCCCAAATGTTCGACATACTATTTTTATTACCCCACCTTATGATCAAGGTAGGTGAAATGTTTTATTCCTGTCCAAAAGGCGATTTTGTGGAATGACTACAAAAGTACTGTACATTTCAGTGGGGATTTAAAAATTACGCTCGTCTTGTTCATGAAGTGGGGTAAACAAAAGGATAAATTGAAAATTTAGGAGCATAATCTGGGAGAATAACGTTAGAAGTAAACGTTGATGAGCTCTAATGTTTCTTCATAACTTTGTTGATTTTGAAGATTCTGACCCCAGACTTTCATCACAGTCTTTCTATTATTCAGCCTTATGATTACAGCAGGTGAACATTTTTAAATCCCCTCCCAAATGAGACTTTGCAGAGTAATTGCAAAAACATGTTTGGGTGTGATTTGAAAAGTTTCACCTACCTGGTTCAGGAGGTGGGGTAAACAAAGTTAAGCTGTAAATGTGGTGCTCCGCTCTGTGGAAACAGCAAAGTTATGAGTTAAATGTCAAAGAATTTCAACATTTCTTCATAACTTGCTGTTTTTTGAGATTTTGACCCCAGATTTTCAATCTGGTCTTTTATTACCCCACCTTATGATCAAGATGGGTGGAACTTTTTAAATCTTGCTGAAATATGATTTTGCAGAGCAATTGTGAGAACATGTTTGGGGATTGAGGCAGGGTAAAAAAAGGCCATGTTGTAAATGTGGTTGTCAACATCTATAAAAATAGCAAACTTATGAGCAAACATTGAACAGTTTTATTGCTTCTTCATAACGTTATTGTTTTTGGTGATTTTGACCCCACATTTTCAACAAAGTCTTTTTATTATCCCCACCTTAGGATCAAGGCAGGCGGACATTTTTAAAACCCATCCCAAATGTGACTTTGCAGAACAACTGCAAAAACACGTTTGGGGGGGATTTGAAAAATGTCACCTACCTGGTTCATGAGGTGGGATTAAAAAAAAGGCTGTACTGTGTACATGAGGTCACAGTCTGTAAAAATAGCAAAGTTATGAGTAAACACTGAAGAACTTCAGTGTTACTTCATAACCTTGTATTTTTATAGATATTGATCCCAAATTTTCAACATAGTCTCTTTATTACTCCACCTTATGATCAAGACAGGTGAAATTTTTTAAACCACATCAGAAACATGATATCGCAGAGCGAATACTAAAATACGTGTGGGGGGATTCGGAAAGTTCTACCTACCTAGCTCATAAGGTGGGGTGAAAAGAAGATTTTGTAGAAAATTTGGGGAGAAAATATTGTTCATGACAAAGTTGTGCGTAGAAGTTGAAAATGCATTACAAAGCCAATAACCCTGCCGGCCCGCTGGCACTGAGGGCTGAGGCACTGGACACCACACCTCGCGCCACGCCGACAACCCAGGATCGGAAGCGACCTCGGGTGTCGGGGGGTTAGCCGGGGGGTCGGAAGAATTGAGCATCCCAGGGACTGCTCTCCTCCTCTGGGGTGTGAAGGGTGGGACAACAGTGACAGTGCTGGCTCCTGGTGGTGGCTGAGGGTCGGTGCAAGTGGCGGTGTGCTGTGAGGATGGCATGGACGGCGTCGAACATGCGGTGCATGGAACTGTGTATGGCAGCATCGTTGACTCCATTGCATGCCTGTGCCATGGGATGGGGACATTGGGGAAAAAATCCTCCGGTGTGCAAGATGAAGTCAGGCCCTTCAGCACCATGCCACTCCGGATCGAGATGCTCCTTCCAGATCTGGACCCTCGGCTTCTGTGGTGGTGGGGTACATACCCACCGTGAAGCAACCGGTAAGAGGAATGGAGGAGGGAGTCAAGCACAGGTACTGAGAATGGTGCAGGGCCGTGGGTCCAGATGGATGGGGAGAACCATAGGTAACACCCCCCAGCTGAGGAGGGAATAAATAAAGGGGAAAAAAAAAGCCAATAACCCTGTTTACCTTGTTTTCAGTCACTTCACAATCAGACACTGGAGTAGCAAGATGTGCCATCAGTGGACTGGATAGGTAAATTAGGGGTGGGGGGTGTGAAGTGGTGGGTGCTGAGAGGGGTTTGGGGGTATGGGGTGGCAGAAGTCATCATTGGACCATTTTCTTCTTTGCAAATGTAGAAAATGGAACTTCAGGGGAAGTGATCAGGAGGTGGGCAGTCTACACTGCAGGGGGTGGGATTTTTTAAGAAAACACATGGGGCACTAAGAAGTGATCGGGATGTGGGCAAGCTATACTACAGCGGGTAGGATTGTGAAGAAATGCATGGGGCACTATGTGGGCTACACTGCAGAGGGTGGAATTTGGTCAGGAAACACACAGGGCACTGGGGGAAGTAATTGGGAGGAGGGTGGGCCACTTTGCAGTGGGTGGGATTGTGAGAAAACACACAGAATACTGGGTAAGTGATCAGGAGGTGGGCAGGCTGTGCTGCAGAGGATGGAATTCTGTCAGGAAATGCAAAGGGCACTGATGAAGCAATTGGGAGGTGGGCAGACTATATTGCAGAGGGTGGGATTGTCAGGAAAAGCACAGAGCACTGGGAAGCAATTGGAAGGTGGGCAGACTACACAGCAGAAGGTGGGATTGTTTTGTTTTTTACAGACAGGGCATTGGAGGAAGCAGTAAAGGGTTGAGGGGAGGATAAGCAGCAGTAGCCTCAACATGTGTACTTCACACTAGCACACTAGCAAACATAAAAATAAATGCAAAAGTTAACTGCCAACTAATCTCCAAGTCAAAACAATTAGTCAGTGTACATAAGAAAAGTAAGCATAGGCCACATTATTAATTCTAATGCTATAAACTCAGGAACAATGAAACAGCAATATAGCGCCACCCGTATTAACTACTATGGGGGACAGGAGGGAAGGAGGTCCAGAACAAAGGAAAGAGTAGAGGAAAAACAGAAAGTGATAATGGAGGTAAACTATAGGCAAAAATGGGGGAAAGAAAAAGAGGGACATGGAACAGGGAGCAAAAAAGAAAGGGTAAGATTAGAAGATCAAAGAGAAAATACAGAAATAAACTAAGTGACCTGTATTAATATGTACCAAATTCACTCAAAATGTAACTGTCCAAGGTGATTAGTCACCAACCTGATAAGAGTTACTCAGGGAAAAATTAAAACATACAGGAATGTAGAATAATAATTAAAATTCACTTATTATAGGTATATACAATCCCCAAAATGTGCTCATATAAAGTCAGTTCAAGTGCAGCTGGAAATATATAAAATAAAGAATAATACATAGGTGTGTGTGTGTGTAACCAGAATGTTACATACATCTGAGGTGTGGAATGCTACATAAACCCTTAGAGCGAAGTTCGAGGGGTTTATAAAAGTATCCCACACTGAGGGTGTGTGTAAATTCTCTTTCAGTCACCCACCCATGTCTTGTTTTTTTATAATTACTAGTGTGAATTTTTAATTACTGTGGCAATTGTGTGACTAGTGCTCAGTCACTCACAGGCTGAGCTTGACTGACAGGAAATGATTACAACTGCCTGCTTGTAACGCATAATTACAACTGGGCCATTATAATGTATTTTTACAAACTGGTTATCCAAGCATTAAAAATGCTCACTAGTAATTATAAGAAGGTTATAAACAAAATATATATATAAAGTACAATCAGAAACGCATAGTCAACAAGTCTAAGAATAATTATGACAATAAGAATGCTGAGGCATACAAGACCTTCAAAAACAAAAAGATCAAAATTCTAAGGGGAGACTAATAAACTAAGTGTATACTGTACCACAAGAGTGACACCTCTCATATATATTTTTGTTTATAACCTCCTTTTTATATGTGCTTGCGCACATGCAAAGCAAGCATCTTGATGGTGAACCAGCACCATATACTTTTGAAAATGTCAGTGTTTTGGGCCAATAAAGTTGAGCATTGTGGAGGCTGGGCTGTGAGCAGCATATTGGAAGCAGGTTGGTGATGATGCTGTTCATCCTGCTGATGGGCAGAAACTTCTTAAATATGAAAGGACAAAACCGCACCTATCATAAGAAGTTTTCACCCATTAGCATACCAACAGGGCATGATGATCCTAACCTGCCCCCCGCTGCTGGTTCCGCCACTGGTATTTCCCAACCCCCTCCAGCCTGACACAACTTTTAATATCTAGCCAGCCACTGGTGCTTATTCAACCCATCACCAGTATTTACCCTTCCTGCATGCTCACACTTTTAAAACGTTATTGTAGAGGGTGTTCATTCAACCCTTCCACTGCTATCCCCCTCCTGCCTGACCTACTCTTTAAATATCAGTGGCAGTGGGTGCTCAAACCAGCTGCCAGTACCCCCCACCCAACCTGGTATTTGTACCCCCACAACTCTTTAAACATCACCAGCAGCGGGTGCATAATCCCACTGCTTGTATCCCTCCCCCACCCAACCCAGCATTTGTCTCTGCTCCACACCATCTGACATTTGGGCACTCACCCCAGTGTCAGCTTATCCCCCCAAATATGATGTGACATCGGGGTGCCCACCCCCAGTGCTGCCAGCCAACAAGTACCTGAAAAGAGGAATGCAGGCCCTTGTCATCTTCTTCCTCATCATCTTTCATGTTTTCCTGTAGCAAAAAAAAAAATTCCCTCAATGTTGTCTGCTCCCCTGATCCCCCCAGACCCCCCTAACTGGACACCCCCTTCAGCACCCACCACCCACACGCACCTAACACCCCTCACTTACCTATCAGGTCCTTTGATGACAACTGTCATGTGTTGCTACCTGCTTCCAACACCAACAGGAACTGAGGAAAACAAGGTAAGCTCAGTTAATGACTTTTTAATGTGTTTTTAACTTTTGTCCATAACTTTGCCATTTTTTTTATTTTTTTATTTTTACACCAAATGTTCAACGCAGCCTTTTTGGGACTCAACCTCATGGTTAAGGTAGGTGATTTTTTTCAAATCCCCCTGACATGTTTTCTCAGTTGCGCTGCAAAATCACCTTTAGGACAGAATTTAAAAAAAATTCCACCTGTCTTGTTCATAAGATAGTCTTTTTGTGACCATACCTTAACAATTTAGGACTGAAATGTCAAAAAACATAGAAGTTATGAAGAAACATTGAGTTTTCTCAACATTTTCTGAGTCATAACTTTGTAATTTTTGTAGGTTTGTGCCCTAGATTTTCAGCATAGCCCTCTTGTTACACCACCTCATGACCAGGAGAGGTGTCATTTATCAAATCCCCTCCAAAACATGCTTTTGCAGTCACTCTATGAAATCACCTTTTGGGTGGGATTTAAAAATCCCCCCTGTCTTGGTCATAAGATGGGGTCATAAAAAGACAATGTTAAAAATGTGAGGTCAAAATCACAAAAAAAAAAAACAGTAAAGTTATGAGCAAACATTGCATTGTTTTTCACATTTACTCATAACTTTATTGTTACAGATTTTGGGCCCAAGTTTTCAACATATGCCTTCTGTTACCAACTCCACCCCACACATGAACATGACGTAATTTTTCAGATCTACTCTGAAACATGTTTTTGCAGTAGTTCTGCATATCGTTGTCGGATTGGATTTAAAAAATCTCACCTGTCTTGATCATAATGTGAGGTCATAAAAAGACTATGTTGGAAATTTGGGGTCAAAATGTTGGTGCCCACTGAAAATGAGATATTGCTTCTCAGGTTGCCTATCCTGGGTAAATGCATTGTGAAAATTGATAAAAGCTGAGTCCCCACTGAAAACGATAGTGCATCTCCACCATGCTATCCTGGGTAAATCAGTGTAAAAATGGGTGCAAGCAGGACATCATTAAAATGGGATATCGTATCTCAGCTGGCCTATCCTGGGAAACAATATTTTAAAAATGAATAAAAGCAGTGCCTCTGCTTGCTATGCTAGCAATATGCATTTGGGAATGAGCGTTGGCCTTTGGGGGCTGGCTGAGGAGAAAGAAGCGAGAGCCCCAGGGACTGTTCTCCTCCCTCGGGGAGGGGAGGATGCTGTTCCTGCTGCCATGACTATCGACTGGTGGAGACTGGTCAGCAGCACAGTCAGAAGCACCCGGAAGAGAGGAGTTGATGTTGGACAACTATCACACATGAGTGCCACCACATGTATGCATTACTGCCTCATTTTACACAGCCACCCCAAGGGAGAACATCAGGTGGCAGAAAAAAAGTGCTGGCCGACTAAGCTGGCATCCCCCGCAGGCTCTCACACAACTAACATGGCTGGCCACCCACCACACTGTGGCCCTGGGTAAGTGCTGGATAATACAGAAACATAGAAACAAAAAATTTGTTGGCAGAAAAGGACCGTTTGGCCCACCCAGACTGCTCTAATGTTCCCTGCCTAATCTGTCTCTTCAGACCCTAACTGGTCTCTGGCAAGCCTCCCTTCTCCATGCCTGTTTTCTAATACACCCCTATGTCTAACCCATGCATGTTGGAAGACCCCAGTGTTTTCTCCTCTACCAGTTCTGCTGGCAGTCTGTTTCAGGCATCTACAACTCTTTCAGTGAAGAAATATTTCCTCACATCTCTCTTGAACTTCCCCCTTCCAGCTTCACCACATGCCCCCTGGTCCTGTGCTCCTTCTCATTTTAAAGAGACTCCCCTTCTGCACCCTGTTCACTCCTGTGAGGTACTTGTAGGTCTCTATCATGTCACCTCTTGCTCTCCTCTCTTCCAGGGTGTACATGTTGAGATCCTTCAGTCTCTTCTTGTAAGGCTTCTTGTGCATCCCAGCACCATTCTAGTTGCCATCCTGTGGACTGCTTCTTCCTTTCTGAGATGCAGTCTCCAAAACTAGACACAGTACTCCAGGTGAGGTCTCACCAGTGAATGATACAGTGGCAACACCACCTTCCTCCTCTTGCTGGATATACCCCTCCCTATGCACTCCAGCAACCCACCAGTCCTACCAACTGTTTTTTTTTTTTTTTTATTCTTTTGGTAACCGGGGGGCCAACTAGACATAAGTGCCTGTTTTCAGGGGTGACCTGGAAGCACTGAGCGATTAAGTGACTTGCTCAGAGTCACACAGTATGCAAGTGGAGGTTGTGAGAATCAAACTCAGGTCTGGTCTGCTGGATGTATCAAGCTCGTTCACACCTCGTTCCTCTAACCTCTAGGCTATACTGCCAGTTTTGTCACACTGTCCTGCCACCTTGAGGTCTTCAGACATGAAAACCCCAAGGTTCCTTTCCTGTTTAGTGACTGTCAATCCCTCCTCCCTTGTAAGTCCATGAGAATGTCAGTGACAGGGCTGGGGGGACGCAGTGGATGAAACTAGAACGAGAAACAGCTTTATGGAAAATAAGAAGCAGGACCACACTGAAAACAAGATATTACAGCTTAGCTGTGATATCCTGGGCAAATACAGTATAAAAATGTAAACGCAGGACCCAGTGAAAATGAGATACTGCTGCTCTTGTAACTAATAACAGCATGCTAACATGTTGTCATTGACAAATGCTTCTCTCTTTCCAGCTGCACTTGGACTGACTTTATATGAGCACATTTGGGGGGAATTTAGATGTCTACAGTCATTTAATTTACATCATTTTTCTGCATTCCTATGTATGTTTTAATTTTTCCCTGTGTAACCCAGTGTCAGGTTGGTAACTAGTCATCACAGAGTTAAGTTTTCAGTGAATTAGTTACACTGAAATACAGAATAATACAGTTAACCGACACTGTTTTATACATTTCCCTTTGATCATCCCTCTCCCTCTCCCACCTCCCACCCCACTCCATCTGGGCAGACTGAATGCATTATTGGTCCTTGTCTTCCGTCAGCACGTATGTTGAAATTATTCTTTGTTGTTCTCTGTTCCACGTCCTTCTTTTTTCTCCTCACCCCCTTTGTCTTTACCTGATCTCCATTACCGCTTTCTGTTTTTCCTCCTCTCTTTCCTTTATTCTGGACCCCTTTTCTGCCTGCCCCACCCCCAACTGAAATGACTCCGAGTAGATCTACAGTATATTGTCATTACATTTTTACTGAATTTAGAGAGTTGCAGCATAGACTTGTTAGTAGTTTGGTCTATGCTTACACATATTACCTGCACTGAGTAATTGGTTTGCACTGGATGGTGACAGTGAGCCTTTGCTTTTGTATTTATTTTATTCTTCACTCCGTTGTTTGCTTACTCCATCTCCTTCCTTCCCCCTCCACCTACATTTCCAGACCAACTCTTCCTTCATCTTGTAAATTAATAAATTTTTGTTTGTGAGCCAATGTGTTCTTTCAGGTAGTGGGTAATACTACAGTACTATTATAGCAATGTACCTTAGGAGTCTCCTTTTTGTGCACAATAATAGTGATCGTTTCTGATACTGATACTGTGTATATGAACATATGAATAGTAGGATGGAAGAAGAAGACTAAGTGCCTATCAAGATCACCCCCATTTCTCATACGAACATACAAAGAAGCCAGCAGAAGAAGGCCATTTGGTTGATCAAGTGTGCTTGTATTGCAGGGTCCACAGCTTGAGCTAATGTCCCTGCCCTCCCTCCCCACTCCTCCCATCCTCCCTACCCATGATCCTTACCTTCCCCCATGCTTATCCCAGCCTTTCTTAAAGCTGCCCACTACCTTCAATGAGATGACCTCTTCCAGCAGCGCATTTCAAGTGTCCACCACCCTCTCTGTGAAAAAGTGCTTCCTGACCTCCCTCCTAAACCTCCCACCCTCCAGCTTAAGACTGTGCCCCCTCATGTTATGGTTGCCACTCAGCTTAAAGAGACTCACCTTATCAACCTTATTTATCCCTTTCAAGTACTTGAAGGTCCCAATCATGTCCCCTCTCTCTCCTGTCTTCCAGGGAGTACACATTCAGTGCCCTCAACCTCTCCTCATATGCCTTACCCTGCTGACACACTATCATCTTTGTAGCTCTCCTCTAGACCTTTTCCAGCAGGTTAATATCCTTTTTGAGGTGTGGGCACCAGTACTGAACTCCATACTCTAGATGCGGCCTTACCAGTGACCTGTACAAGGGTAGTATAACCTCCTCTCTCCTACTATTGAGCCCCTAGATATGCATCCCAGCATCTTGTTTGCCTTTGCTGCTGCTTTCTTGCACAGCGTGGAGTTCTTCAGGTCACTAGTGATTATCACTCCTAGGTCCTTCTCCTCCTCTGATGCAGATACTCAGACTCCACCCAGATAGTACTCTGTCCTGGGATTCTTGGCTCCAATATGCATAACTTTGCATTTCTTGGCATTGAAGCCAAGCTGCCAGATCCTGGACCACCTCCCCAGCTTTTCCAGATCTTCCTGTAGGTCCTGTATCCCTTCAGCTGTGTCTCAGTGGTACCGTCTAATTTTGAGTCCCATGAATAACTGTCTAATTTTTCCTTAAATACTACCTTATTTTCAGGTTTACACTGCTACTTGTGAGTGAATCCCATATATTAACCATTATCTGAGACACTGTACTTTCACCTGTCCCCTTGGTAATTTTGTCCCTTGCCGTTGCTTGTTTGGCCTTTTGTTTTACTTTAATTTTGTCTAATATACAGCATATCCCCAGTTCTTTTCATAATTCAAGATCCTTTAGGAAACCATACAACAAAATTAGGTCACCTCTTAACATCTGTTTAAATTTTTTATTTATTGAATTTTTTTAACCGGGTTGGTTCACTGAGACAGACGTTCCTTTTTCAGGAGCAACCCTGAGTTAGTAACAATTAACAGGGAGAACACCTCAATTGTACATAGCATACAATGTTCAGCTTGGCAGTAATGGACAAGAAGATGAATGACATGGCAAAAACATTACAATTAACTGAGATACATAAAGTTGTACAATGCACAACATGGAATTCCAAGTAAAATATTGAAATAATACAATTCTAGTGTAAGGCACAACTTAGGCTTATAGGGTTGAGGAGGAGGAGAACAAAGGTGGAGGAAGCCATTGCACAAAATGCTCAGCGTATGCAGGTGCACCCGGTTGATGGGGGGTATTCATTGATCAGACCTTTGAAGGACTCTAGGTGAAGTGCTGTCCTGGATAGGCAATGGGAGTTTGTTCCAGAGCCACAAGGCTTTGTGTGGGAAAGATTGCTGGCCTATCAAGGTCTTGGCTCTGGGAGCTTCCATGCGTGGATGGGCAGAGGAGCACAGGTTTCTCTTGTGTTGTTTGTGCACCAATATATTCTTGAGGTTAGGGAAGTAGTGACGTAGGGTTTTGAATTTTAGGCAAAGTTAAACTTATTAAGTCTCTTTCATGTTCCATCCTGTCACCTCCTATCATTAATCTAGTTACTCTTCTTTGGACTCTTTCTAGTCTATGTATGTCCTTCCTGTGATACGGGTTCCAGAACTGGCAGCAGTGTCCCATCTGAGGCCCCAAGTAAGTGCTATACAGTGGTGCCATCACTTCCCTTAAAGGAGTACTGCGCTGAATCTATAAGTTGTTTTTCCACGGCATAAACTGTTTTCTAAATACTGTTTCAAATTCTGTTATTGCTCTAGCTATCCAGGCTTTTTAGCTATCTCACTGGGTGTTTCTGATGTACATGCTGCTGGTAGGAACCATTTTGGAACTGTGTGATGTAGTTCATATCCTTGTTCAACTCTTCTATTCTTGGCACAATGCATTCATGTTCTGTTACAGAACTCTGTGACTGAGTCGGACATAAACTATATGTAACCCCCCCTACAAATGGGGGTACTAAAAAGCCTTCTTTGGGTGAATCTAAATGCTCTCCACTAGGCTGGTGTCCTGTATTTCAGCTGATTTAAAAAATAATTGGGTGAGAGTGCCTAATGTCTGCATGTACTGTCGCTTTAAGAGCTGCCTAACTGCATTATAACTAATTTAAAATGGTGGATCTTTGTGTTTCCCTGCTAGAGTCCTGCTCGGGCTGCTGATCAATTGCTCCATTTCTGGCGTCGCTGTATGTGCAGAGGGAGCTCTTTCAAAAGATGTAATTGTTTGCTGGTAATCTATTAGAGTAATAATGAAACCGTAGTTTGTTCTAACCTGCTTTCTTGTAGCAAGGACTGTGCAGAGTAGCTTTTTCATGTTGGTCCCAGACTGCTGAATTGGACCAGTCAGTATGGGATACCTGTAAAATTGAGCCTGCTGGGCGAATCAGAATTTGGACTCTCATCTGGAGCCTGCTATAAGAGGACTATATAGAAGATGCCTCTGGGAATTGTAGTTGATAGAGTTCTGGTGCCTTTTTACACCAATAGAGGGAGCCTGTTGTGACTGGCAAGGAGATTCAGCCAACCAGAACCTTCTGGATCTGAAAGAAAGCCCCAGTGCTGTCTGCTGGGAAGCCAGACTAGAGGTGACTGTGAGAGGAGAAGGAGCTCAATTCCTTGCGGCGAGAAATTCACGCGGGAAGTGCGTGTGGGGCCCAGAAGTTCAGCCTGCAGCCGTTTGTGAGTGCCAGTGTGGACTGAATCTGAGTTTTGAGAGGTGAAAAGAAGAACCAGAAAGTGGAAGCCAGGCTTAACCTGTAGAAGACCGAAGATTTTGCTGAAGTGTGATCGGCCTGTCAGGAACTGAAGCTGCTGTGAGTGCTCCCAGGTTTTGCAGAGTTTTGCGATCAGGATTGAGGAGCAGCCTGCCTGGTATGGTAATTTCCTTTACATATAAATGTGTCTAGTGCTAGTGGGGAATCGTGATCTTATTTTCCCTGTACTGTGAATTGTGTGCTGAAGCTGGAAGCAGAACCCAGCTTGATTCAGACTGAATCCGCCTGTTTTCAAATGCAAGTGAGTCCTGCCACAAGGGCTGGGCCAGCTATTCTGTTTCTCCTGGCAATCCAGGACAACCTGCATCCATCCAGTTTTCAGTATCGAGTCCATGAGTACAAATCAGGGTAGCTCCCTGCAATCTGTTTATCAAATTGCAAGTGTGTTATCTGATTATTGCTGTTTCATTTCTTCACGAAATGAGCCCCAGGGCTCCGGATTGCAAATTGTATATGCATGTGTTTTTCCATCAAAGGGCCCCAACCAGCTGCACTGACCCTGGCTAGCTCCCCACCATCTTGGGTACCCAGAGAGGGACATTTTGGATCCTATATGCATGCACAGTACTGTGATTTGAATATTTCTAAACCAAATCAGCCTGATTGCCCCCTCCTTGTTACTGCCCCCTCTAATAAATCAGATTTGTTGTTATTGAGCTATATGCTGTCTGTGGTATCAGTACATGTAGAAAAAGCATTGCATTGTGTTTGTGTATTTTTCCTAACCTTGTTTTACGGGGGGTCCTCAGAGACGTGCTGCAAGACATTAGTCCTGAGGGAAAATGTTACTGTATGAGTAAGAAGTGTGCATTTGTGGGCTATTGGGCAGGTAACTCCCGTGTATTGTGTGGGCCACCAGTGGAAACAAAGGGGGGTCACAGTGTCCCAGAGGGCTGTACCTGAGTTAGTCTAACCACTATCAACCCTAACCTCTGGGTGGAGGCACCCGCCATTGGACCTAGGCCCCTCAACCTGTTATTAGCCAAGCAGGCAGGACTAGTAGCCCTTGGGATATTTACATCTAGGGGTTACATCTTGGAGGCACCACTGGGGTTAGGTCCTCTAGTGGCCAAGTGAGGAAAAATACCTCGATATGTTTAATTTAAGGGAAAAAATGGAAGGGAGTACCACGCCCAAATTAAAAATTAACCCCCATAAGTTGATGGTGCAGAAAATGATGAGGTGGAGCAAAGCTGAGGGGGTAAACCCCCAAAAGGCTATTCTGTTGCTGGATGTCCCCTTAGGGACCAGTAATGCTGACATAGTATCCACTGTGGAACAAATTAAGGGTGTGGGCAAAGTTGAAGTAAGGGGATGAGGTACTGATTTATTTGAGCAGACTATGATAGTACTGATCTCATGTAACTCCCCAGTGGACCCAGAGAAGGTTCCCCCTGTCATGATGCCTGAAGGTGCCCAGACGGGATGGAGGGTCATTCATTTACATAGTGATCCGGCTACCCGGTGGGTCTCCTAGTATAGATCAGTTTAAAGAGAAATTACTCAAACTGCTAGCATCTGAAGGGTGCACTGCTCAGGAACTGGTAAAGGTGTTAGACCTCTCAGGTGACCACATGCCCCTGCATTCCCCAGGTACGTCCCCAGTTTCCCACAAGAGCTTTCCAGTAGCACCCTCCCCTGTCTTAATTCCCCCGATCCAGTTGAACTCCTACAGAAAGCTCAGACTTTTTTCTGGCACAGTCCCAGTGCCCTCAGGGGAGGGTGACCTAGAGACCTGGATGGACTATGCCACCCCATTAGTGCAAGAATGGCAGTGTTCAGAGGGGGAAAAGAGGAAGTGCTTGATGGAAAGTTTGAGAGGCCCTGCCCTGGAAGTCATCCGTTTTCTACGTGCCACTAGTCCAGAGGCTACTGCAGCAGAATACCTCTCTGCACTGGTGGGGGGGGTTGGCAGCACTGAGTCAGGGGATGATTTGTTCTAGAATTTCAAGTCCACTAAACAGTGGAAGAATGAGAAGTTGTCAGCCTTTGTTACAAGGATTGAGAGGGCCCTGCAGAGAGCCCACAAGAAAGGGGGAGTGCCTGCCAAGGATCTGAATAGGATCAGGCTGGACCACATTCTGAAATCTGCTAAATTTTCAAGTGTAATGGTACTAAAGCTCAAGTTGCAGGATAGGAGGGCCAACCCTCCTGAGTACTACCCCCTCATTAAAATAATTCGTGAAATTGAAACTGATGAAGAGGGCTGGGAGCCCTATGCTGGGGCTGTGAACCCCTGCCAGACTCCAGGGAGGAGTGATTCAACTGAGAACCCACAGTTGAGAGAATTGATTAAAGAGTTGGCTGAGGCAGCCTGAGGACCTGATTTATGTATGGCACCAAAGAATGAGAGTGGAGTGGGAGTGCATGTTGCTTCCTCTGAGACCCGGACTGAGGGTGGCTTCTTGGTTGAGCTCAAGGGATTGATTGCCACTCTCAGGGAACTACTGGAGCATGTTGTGCCCCTCTTACTGCAGCCCATAGGTATGGGATCTCCACCCCCTGCTACTACTTCAGTTCCTTGTGCAACATTTTCCCCAAGAATGACCCGAGAGCCTGTCATCTGTCACAACTGTGGGAAGGATGTGGCCATATGAAGAGGGAATGCTAGTCTGAGACGGACTTGGAGAAAGTGGTGAGCCTGCTTCAAAGGGAACTCCAAAAAGCAAGTCGGTGGTCAAGGAGTGCCCATGATGTCCGCAGTGAGGATCAAAGATATGCTAACTCAAATCCCGTTGTGGCTAGATCATCTATCCAGACCCTTGCTACAACCTCTACCCACTGGTCTAGAATAGTGGGCCCTTCAGTGGAGACGATGGTGAAAGTAAATAGAGTGTCTACTAGATCTGCTGCAAGACTGAGACAGAGAAGACATGCTCCTGTGGTTTCTGACTCAAGGTTTCCTCCACAGCAACCCTCAATTGAGAAGGATTGTCAGTCTACTTCAGATGAAAGTGAGTGCAACTCTGGTTACTACCCTTCTTATGAGCTAAGTCAGTTGTTTCAAGGTAACCACCTGGTCAATTATGGAAATGAAGCTAGCCCCTCTGGACTGTCTTACCCCACAGCGTTATCCATAGAGCCGATGCTCCCTGAAAGTGAAGTGTAGAGTGCCACGTCTGATGATCTTGAGTCGCTCTGTATGGTGGAACTGTACGATTTACCTGACAGAGGGACTGTTGATGCGAGTCTTTCTGGTGACATGCCAGAACTTGAAGAATTCATGGCATGTGATAATACTTTCCTGCTAGTGCCGGAGTGCTCTATGAATGAGTTAAGTACCATGGAACCAGAAATTGCCTATCCAGGGGTTGACAGTACCCCAAGTCTGGATTTTTCTTCCTCAATGAAAACTCTCCTGGAAAGTCATGACAGTGCCGAAAGTGAGGCTAAAAGTGCAGAGACCGTACCAGTTCCCCCTAGAAAGACTGGGCGAGCTGTAAGGCCTGTGGTGCACTTCAGCTATGATTCTCCTGGGAGGCCTGTAGACTTGCCTCTCAACATGGTCCATAAAGGAGTGTATGTGACCCCGAGCTCATTGCCCAAAGTGAGCATAGGTACTAACTCCAGATTACTTGTCTTGCCCTCTAAGTATGGTGCCCCTGCCCCATCCAGCCCCAAGGTAGCTGATAGGGAAGGGCCCCCTCTCTTCAGGTCTCATGTGCAGGATGTAATAACCTGAGTTAAGGTACAATGTGTGTATAATGCTGTGTAACAAGTAGTGTGCTGAAAAGTATCAGAAATGTGTTTATGGCAAAGGTAAGATGCTGACTGATGATTACACATATAAGCCTAATATGTTAGTGATGTAAATGTATATGGTGTTGTATTAAAGTTTATGGGGGTACTTACTTGACGTGGATGCCAAGTTTTTCCAGGCCAGGAAAGGTATAACCCCCTACAAATGGGGGTCACTAAAAAGCCTTCTTTGGGTGATCCTAAATGCTCTCCACCAGGCTGGTGTCCTATATTTCAGCTGATTTAAAAAATAATTGGGTGAGAGTGCCTAATGCCTCCATGTACTGTCACTTTAAGAGCTGCCTAACTGCAGTATAACTAATTTAAAATGGGGGATCTTTGTGTTTCCCTGCTTGAGTCCCGCTCGGGCTGCTGATCAATTGCTCCATTTCTGCCTTCGCTGTATGTGCAGAGGGAGCTCTTTCAAAAGATGTAATTGTTTGCTGGTAATCTGTTAGAGTAATAATGAAACTACAGTTTGTTCTAACCTGCTTTCTTGTAGCAAGGACTGTGCAGAGTAGTTTTTTCATGTTGGTCCCGGACTGCTGAATTGGACCAGTCAGTATGGGATACCTGTAAAATTGAGCCTGCTGGGCGAATCAGAATTTGTACTCTCATCTGGAGCCTGCTATAAGGGGACTATATAGAAGATGCCTCTGGGAATTGTAGTGTTTAGAGTTTCTGCACCTTTTTACACCAATAGAGGGAGCCTGTTGTGACTGGCAAGGAGATTCAGCCAACCGGAACCTTTTGGATCTGAAAGAAAGCCCCAAATGCTGTCTGCTGGGAAGCCAGACTAGAAGTGACTATGAGAGGAGAAGGAGCTTAACTCCTTGCAGCAAGAAATTTGCGCAGAAAGCACGTGTGGGGCCCAGAAGTTCGGCCTGCAGCCATTTGTGAGTGCCAGTGCAGACTGAATCCAAGTTTTGAGAGGAGAGGAGAAAAGAAGAAGAACCAGAAGGTGGAAGCCAGGCTTAACCTGTAGAAGACCGAAGATTTTGTTGAAGTGCAATCGGCCTGTCAGGAACTGAAGCTGCTGTGAGTGCTCCCAGGTTTTGCAGAGTTTTGCGATCAGGATTGAGGAGCAGCCTGCCTGGTATAGTAATTTCCTTTACATATAAATGTGTCTAGTGATAGTGGGGAATCGTGATCTTATTTTCCCTGTACTGTGAATTGTGTGCTGAAGCTGGAAGCAGAACCCAGCTTGATTCGGTCTGAATCCACCTGTTTTCAAATGTAAGTGAGTCCTGCCACGAGGACTGGGCCAGCTTTTCTGTTTCTCCTGGCAATCCAGGACAACCTGCATCCATCCAGTTTTCAGTATCGAGTCCATGAGTACAAATCAGGGTAGCTCCCTGCAATCTGTTTGTTTATCAAACTGCAAGTGTGTCATCTGATTATTGCTGTTTCATTTCTTCAAGAACAGAGCCCCAGGGCTCCGGATTACAAATTGTGTATGCATGTCTTTTTCCATCAAAGGGCCCCAACCAGCTGCACTGACCCTGGCTAGCCCCCCACCATCTTGGGTACCCAGAGAGTGACATTTTGGATCCTAGATGCATGCACAGTACTGTGATTTGAATATTTCTAAACCAAATCAACCTGATTGCCCCCTCCTTGTTACTGCCCCCTCTAATAAATCAAATGTGTTGTTATTGAACTATATGCTGTCTACCACAGTACCATAGTACATGTAGAAAAAGCATTGCACTGTGTTTGTGTATTTTGCCTAACCTTGTTTTACAGGGGGTCCTCAGAGACGTGCTGCAAGACATTAGTCCTGAGGATAAATGTTACTGTATGTGTAAGAAGTGTGCATTTGTGGGGTATTGGGCAGGTAACTCCCGTGTATTGTGTGGGCCACTAGTGGAAACAAAGGGGAGTCACAGTGTCCCAGAGGGCTGTACCCGAGCTAGTCTAACCACTATCAACCCTAACCTCTGGGTGGAGGCACCCGCCATTGGACCTAGGCCCCTCAACCTGTTAGTAGCCAAGCAGGCAGGGGTAGTAGCCCTTGGGATAGCATCATCTAGGGGTTACATATATCATACAGTTATATAATGGCACTTTACACCAGACTGTAAAGCAAAAACGCCCACGGAGATTACTAGAAGGCCTCTTCAGATGGAACAACAACAGAAATTTTCCCAGTACTTAAAAACAACTTCTCTTGGGGAAAAATACTTACAGGTTCAGTGCAGTTCTCCTTTAATGTGTTCAAAAGTTTCTCCTCATGCAGCCTAACACTGGTGCTGCCTTTTTAGCTGTTGTCTCACACTGCCACCCTTGTTTAAAGTCCAATGTTATTATAACACCCAAATCATTTTCTGTTAGTTTTTAATAGTTTAGTACTATTCAAATATTAGCTGGCCTTTCATTATTCTTTCCTAGATACAACACTGTGTATTTCAACTCATTAAACTTCGTGTCCCACCTATCTGCACACTACAGTGTTCTATCCAAATCTCTCTGGATACTTCCAGTGGCTTCCTCGTTGTCTGCTACTCCTCTTATTATGGTGTTGTCCGCAAACTTACTAAAGCAGTTTTATGCTTCTTTATACAGTTTCTGGATATAAATTATGAACAATGCTGGACCAAACACAGATATAAGTAATAATTCTCTCATTACATTTCCCCTCATCTGATTCAAGGCCAATTTATTCTTCACCCTGCTTTCTTTTCAATAACCAATTTTGGATCTAGTTGGTTATCTTTTTATTAATCCCCCTACTGTCAAGCCTCTATCCCCTTACTCTCAAAGCCTGTTAGGCAATTCCTCATGTGATACCTGGAAGAATGCCTTATGGAAATTCAAGTAAACAACACCGACTGGCATTCCCTGATTTGTAGAAAGTTATTAAGTTAAGTTTAGGCAATAATGCCACTTTTTGTCACTGTACCCAATCTAATTGAGATCCTGAGTTATTTCTTCTTTATGAAGAACTCCATAATTTTGCACACAATCCTAAATAGCAGTCAGGCTGATTATTCTGTAATTTGTAACTTTGCCTTGGTCCCCCAAACAGTGGTATAACTGTAGCTTCCGCAAGGCCTGCTGACATTTCTCCTGTCTCAGCTGAAGTTCTACATAAATTAGTGGCTCTGCTAATTCATTTGCCTGTTCCTTTAGGTCCATCTAGTGGAAGTCATCCAGCCCAGCTGATTTAACTACCTTTATATTCAATACCTTGTCTAGTACCTCCTTTTTTACTGAAAATCCTTCTTACTTCATCCACAACCCTGTCATACTGTATCTTGGCTCTATGATAGTATTTTCTGCTCTGTCATGTTCTCCGTAAACTGAACAAAAGTATCTATTTAACGCCTCTGCTTCCCTCTTCTGGTCTTTTTTCCCCCCCCCACACACACACACACACACACACACACACACACACACATTTAGTGGCCCACTGTATTTTGTCTTTTCCTATTTACGTACCTTTAGCATTCTTTTTAGTTCCTCTTTTTCCCAGTTGCTAAGTGCTTTTTTTTTCATTATGAATTAGATTCTTACATGTTTTGACTTTTTATGGCTGTATGGTGATGTCACCATCTGACATATTGCTGTGAGTAGGGGATTGAGGACTGGCAGGATTGTGAGAGTGTGGTCTTACACTTAGTAGTTTGGTTGGGCTGCATGACTCACATTACTTCGCTGTTCTCTCCATTTACTATAGTGATGTATATGTGTGTGTGTGTGTGTGTGTCTGCAACCCTACCTGCAGTTGATAGCACTATTTCCAGAGCCCCTTTAATAATTGTGCCTGTTAAAAGAGTTTAAGGCAGTAATGGCTGTAATTCCTATTGAAACACATTCATCATTTTTAAGGGCATATAAGATAAATAGCCTTGGAACAGCTAACTTCCATAAACAATGAAAAGATGATTTTGTTTCAATGGCACCTCTTTCCCTTCACTCTGGCACTGCATTCCAATATGCAGTAGCATTCCAGTCTCTGCTTCATCTTGACTCCACACTGCAAGATTTTGTCTTTAAAGAGATTGCTCCTATTATGTGCTTATCATTTTTTTATTGCTGCAGATTTATCTGATTATGTGGTGTACTGTATGTGTTGATTTCCTGCAAAATGTGTCTGTAAAACAAAGATATTTAAAATAATTACATAGTTAATGAAGTTGTGTGCCTTTTCTAGCTTTTTATTGCTTCCATATCCTCCTGCTCTCAGATTACACTGCAACATATTTGAGTCTTAACCTTTAATTATCCTGGTCATTAAATCGTCAGCCTTCTTGTGTGCTTTTAAATACATAGAGGTTGTTGTTGCTGCTCTTCATGTGGATGGCTTCCATCTCCCCCTGCTTTCAGATTACCTTGCAACACATTTGAGTCTTAACCTTTGATTATCCTGGTTGTTAATCTTCAGCCTTCTTGTGTGCTTTTAAATACATAGATGTTGTTGTTGCTGTTCACATGTGTGATGTAGGTATGTGCTTGTGCTGTTCTTTCCGGGTCACCCCTGAAAAAGCGACTGTATTGTCTCGTAGGCCTATCCAGTTACCAACATTCAATAAATAAGCAAAGGACTCTAGGTCCATCATGTCTAATCCCTTACTGTTTAACAAGAGGTATTGTAAGTCTCAAGAGGTATCTGCATTCCAAAAGAGACTAGTTTCTTTACTTTAAATTAACTAAAAAATGTTAATGCCTCCTGATACAGGAAAATGAGTGGATTACAATTTTATAAAACCAGGCACACATTTCACCTGGGGTTTGAACAGTCAGCCTTGGCTTGATGCAGGGGACTGATGACTGGGCTTCAACTATCCAGGAGTCCAGAGCATACCACTTTTACTGAGAGAGCTGGGTGTGGGAACAGAAAATGGTGGGGGACAAACACAGGTGAGGGTCTGCGGCAGCCAGGTGTGAGAGACATGCTGGTTAAGGCATGGGTGGGGGATTTGTGACACAAACACAGAGCAGTCAGAGGCATATGTATCTTGCTTCTGTTTATAAACCTGAAGCTGCCACTATTAATATAGCTAGGCAGTCCCCATTTTCCAAACCCCAGTGCCACCCCCACTCCCAACACTAAGTGCCCAATTCCAGGATTGGATGGTAAACTAAAATGAAAAGTAAGTAGCCACTTACTGCTCAACCCTAGTGCCACCAAACTCCTTAATTTCTGACACCACATGCCCAACCCTGGAGTCAGACAGTAAATGAAAAACCTAAGCGGCCAATGACAGCCAAACCCCAGTGCTGCCAACCCTCCATTCCGACACTAGGTGCCCAGCCCCCAGGTCCAAGAGTCAATGAAAAAAAGTAAGCAGACAATGGGAGCCCAACTCCAGTGATGTTTTAGAAAGAAACATTAGTTGTTTTTTGCCCTAATCTATTGTAGCATTGCTCCCTGCTATTCATTGTACTGTTGCACTTTTGTGTACTTGCCACTCGTACATTAAATAAAAAGCAGCTTTATTCTATAGTCAGCAGTAAAACTTTAACCAGCTTCATAAAAAAGGATATGTGAATTCATAGGATGAATATTAAAAACAACAAAAGTGCAGCAGTGCAATGAATAGCAGGGAGCAATTCTATGCCAGATTGGAGCAAAAACAACTAGAATTTCACTCCAGAAGCAGAGCTTCATCAGAGCTAGTAACTTTGTGCAGAAATGGCCTTATATTATCCGGCACTAGGTCTGAGAAGCACATGCATGAACAGCATTGTCAATAGCAGCACCAATCATTCCATGCTATGCAGAACAGCAGCAGGAACAAATGCCACAAGTAAAGGCAGCACCATTGGCCAACCCAGTGGCACTGAGGGCTGAGGCACTGGACGACTTGCCTCACGCTATGCCAGTGACCCAGGTTTGGGAACAACCGTGGGTTGTCGTGGAGCAGGTGTGGTGAGGAGGGAGGGAGGGAGCGGGATTGAGCAACCATAAGGCAGCTCTCCCTTCCAAGGGTAGTTGTCTGTGCACCCCATAGTTCTGCTCCCACCGGGTGGAGGTCCGGTGGGAAGCATATGCCAGAGGGCATGGTGGCGATTGCCTGGGGTGGTGTGGAAGGTGCCAAGCAGGTACCTGGCGTGTGTGTGTGTGCCTCCATGCATGTGCACGTACGGGTTTGCTAGGGTCCTGGGTCAGGAAGAAAAATGAGGGTAAAAATCCTAAAATACATATGGAAAAAAAAAAAGGCAGCACCACTAGTAGCAGTCTCAAAGCATACTGACAACCGCTACCAGTCCAAACACTTATTTTACTGTGGGGCTCCTACCCCTGAATTAAAGTAATCAACTATGAATCAGAGTTGGATTATGGGAGAAAAACAAAATTTAGGAGACCAGGATTAGAACCCTGGTCTCCACCACCATTGTGGCCGAGCTGCTCCATGTCTCAGTCCTCTCTGCCATGGGAGCAGCTTGGCCAGCCTTCTTGATTCCCCAGCCCTTGTCTTCTTCCTAATATCATGGACAGTGACCTGGGTAGTGCTTACTGCACAGCACTGTTTAATCTCTGTTGCTGTCCATGATACACCATTTGGATAGTGTTGTTTTTCCTTGTGCTATATTTGTAGCACTATTGTAACTGGTTACTATATTAGCTACCACCAGTGATGTGTACAAATTTAAAATTTAAAACAAGGAATGTGACACATTCTCAGGATACGAGGAGGCACTTATTAAATTACAACTGGCAATGAATGTAATGAAAAGGATAATATCAAACCCGGTATAAAATACCCACAAGGCATATTTTCACAGTTTGTTAGTGCATGTAATTAAATCCATTTTGTGGATGTTGGAGTGAAGCACTGAGGATATAAAATGTACAGGTATTCATTTATATATCCCTTCTCTTGAGAGACATTTTCTTTAGCACTGTGGAACCAATGAAGTCTACAGTACAATGATTCCAAATGTCAGGAATCTAGTCTAAAAAAACAGATAAAAAGCAGGGCATTATTATTTTAGATGCTCAGCCATAATGGATGTATATACCTTGGGGACCCGCTATAGCCCAGGTGTGAATACTTTCTTTGAACTGTGCACTTTCTGTAAGATTTATATAGACAGCCTTTATTTCCAGTATATAAAGATGGTATACTGTACTTTGCAGTAGAAGTGTTTTATTTTTTTTTTTTGTATTATGATTATGACTAAATGAACATCTGATATAATAATGTCCTGCTTTTTATTGTTTTTTTAGAATACATGCCTGACATTTGTATTTTGTACTGCAGAGTTCATTGGATCCACAGTGCTAGAGAAAATGTCTCTCAAGAGAAGGAATATATATGGATGAACACCTGAACATTTTATATCCTCAGTGCTTCACCCCAACATGTGCAAAATGGACTGCTATATAAATTTATATTTACTGATATTGTGGTTTATATGTAAAGCTTTTTTTTTTTTAATAATCACATCTATTAACCAAATGTTGAAAATTCGCCTTGTGTGTAGTTAATACCAGGTTTGATGTTATACTTTTCGTTATCTTTATTGCCAGTTGTAACTTTATGAGCCTCCTCGAATCCTGATGATGTGTCGCATTAGTAACAGACTGCTAAAGTCTCTTTCATATATGACACTGTATGCCATATTACATGTAATATGACAAATTGTAAATAGAAACTTTAACAACAGAACACTGTACTAATTCCTGATATCATGAACATTCACTAACATCATTTTGCAGCCATATTGGCTCTGACTAGAGTTTGTGCCTTATATCTGTCTCTTGCCTCTCTTCTACCCGCCATTTTTGGCTGACTTAATTTTTGCCTTTACTCCTTTCTGTATCTGATTTGTTACCCACATTGCTTTGGTACCCTTCTTGTTATATTGGTCTCTCTCTGTCTCTCTATCTGTCTCTGTCTCTGTCTCTCTCTCTCTCTCTCTCTCTCTTTCTCTCTCTCTCTCGTATCTGCTTACCCTCAGTTTCAGAACGTTGGTTTTTAGCAGGCTCCACTGATCATTTACAGTTTTATCTGCATACCTGCACCAATCACAATATTTGAAATCTTCCCTAATGTTCTTACTGTATATCTCCCTTCTCTGTAGTTGTAGTACACTGTCTGCCCTTGTTCCACTACCAGTTTCCAAAATATTTGGAACACTACCTTGTTGTGATCATTTCCTGCTAATGGCCTCTCTTTTGTCCCATTCCAATAAGTTCTCTCTGATACTGCTTAATACTAAACCCAAAATTACCTCTTCCCTTGTCCCTTTTGTAACATACTGTTCCAAGCTGCAATTATTTGCTGTTTGCATTAGCAATGTCCCTGGTCTAGTGACCACAGCACATTTGGTGAGTAAATATCTCCCATTGTAAAGTCTCCCATTAAAATAAGATAATTTTCATAGGTTTAATTTATCAGTTTCATTATTTCTTAATCAGTTTCTTGGTTACAGCCTGGAGTCATGAAATATACTCCAGTAAGAGCTGCACTACCAGTTGTCCTTTCAGCAGTTATCTATACTATTCTGTTTCTTTTATATTACAGTCCTCACTTGTTCTGATGCTCTCACTAACATATAATGCTACCGCTCCGCCTCTTTTGCTTCTCCTTTCTTTTCAATAAAGTTTACACCATCTAAGGTTTTAGCCTACTTGTCCTCCTCTGCCTGCCATGTTTCTGTAACTGCTATAATATTCAGTAGTCCCCTTAGTACTAACTCCTCTATATGTCTGGTTTTATTGTTCAGACCTCTGCCATACACGTATTACAGTATGTGATTTTAATCAACAACATGAGATCACATTGGTCATTCTGTTTTAGTTATACTTTGTTCTTTCTGGAATAGTCTTTGAAGAAAGTTTTTTTGAATGTGTTAGCATAACAAAATGAAATAACGTTTTTAAAAAACAATTTTTGTATGTATGCCTTTAAGATGACCATATTTAAGGACTGTATTTTGTACCGGTCTCTACCCTCTAATGAAGCCTCACAGTGAGGTGACACACCAGTGTATCAAAAAGTCATCGTCTTGTGATGCATTGAAAATATAATTAAATTTAGTGTTGCCACTATTGAGCATTTCTGGAACTAAGCTTTTATTAATTTGTTTGTTTATCTGGAGCTTTTACTGTGCTCATCCTTTCTGTTGTGTTAGGTTCTGTTTTCCTTTGCGTTTGTTTACCTGTACTGCAAGCAGCTGTCTCCTCATTTATGTCTGTAAAAGCATGTTTTTCCCTATCCAAGTCTCTGTGCTGTGCTGGTTTACACTTGCAGATGATAGGTCTGCACTCCCTCTTTATCTCCTGCACTGTTGAGGATGACTTCTCCAGTAAACTGAACTGATGGAAAGTCCCTCACTGAAGAAGCCAGCAAAAAGCCGACTGATTGGTCAAACGCTCCTGCCAACTGTTGGGTTGGGACTGTTTGGCTGTTCTTCGATAGCTGATTTGCCACCCAACTCCCAAGTGAATTGATGACGTCCTCCAGCATCCTTTATACCCTTGGGGCTCCTGCATCAGGCTCCTGTAGCCTGGTTAGCTGTGGCATGTTCTCTGACCTCAGTTGTCATGCTAATAGGTGTCAGAGGTTTTTCAAGAAGGCTGCTTTCCTGTAGTCAAAGAAGGGCTCCTGCCCTTAAAACATTTAGGGTGTGCAAGACTGCATGCACATGGTCATGCATGTCTGGTCAGGATGGCTTTCAGGGAAAGTATCTAATCATCATGAGCACCAATGGGCTCTCCATCATCAATGGCAGTGGAAGTGTGGCTATAGCCATAAAATGAATAGCATGATCAGTACTAAATAAAATGGTCTCCTTTTTTATTCCTGCGCTCTCTGGGAAGCTTGGGTGTCCATCATTGTGTCACTCATACCTTTTACTTTTGTATCCCTCCTGTGACCTCTGCATATGGAAGTAACTATTACATCTGGTCCCTCAAATACAGAATGCTCAGTATATGATCAGAATACATTACTCCTTGCAATACTTGCTCTCCTTGGATGTGATCCATGTCCTTGGCCAACAATCTGCCTTTTGGATGTACCCTCTGTAGCACTTTTTCCATCCATACCTGAAAGTCCTATGAGCCTCTCTCCCTCTTCTATTATATCAATGACAACTTCACAAATACTTGCACAGGTTTCCCCACAAGGGTAGAGTTATATCAGGTGGCCTGCAACACTATAATGGAGTTAGTGCCAATCCTCTTAGGCAATTACCCATATTTGCCTTCTTCTCATCATTATGACAGATCAAGTTCTGTACCATCTGGGTAGCCAGTTCTATCCATATATAAAAGTCCTACTCCCCCTGGAGGTAGGCTTGATTCCTTACTTTCTCAATCTTTGATACTCTTTGTGCTCTCTTTGGGGTCCTGGGCCTTCTCTATTATGGATCCCACTACAAAGAGTAATGACTCAGATGATGTCTGCACTCCTACCAGGTGCCACAAACACACTTGCAGGTCTTGAACAGTCTGCCCTTCACTGACAAGCAGTTCCTTTACTCTCCACATCCAGTCCTTTCCTGGAGGCTGGCTCTGAGTGCTATCTGTCTATGGGGTTCTCCACCAGCTGTGCAGATACCACACTTCTTTGGTACCCTCATGGGTAGAGAGGGCTGGTAACTTCACTATGATGGCTGATACGGTCTTAGAAGAGGGGTCATAAAGTCAAACGATGAGCATTTTTAACTTTCCAATTCCCTTAAGCTTATTTAACAAATCTCCCATTATAATGTCTTTACTGGGCCATCTTGGATGTTCAAAACCAATAACATGCTCTTGGCACCCACCACTCAGCATAGCACCACATTTTGACCTCCTGGAATGCTATTTTGATTTTCAAAATATTAGAGGGTCCCAAACAGTTCCAGACTGGCACAAGGGTTCTTGAAGGTGTCCAGTGGTAAACAGGATATCACACTGGTGCCCCCAGAATAAGTGCCAGGTCGCCATAAAAGGCAGTACTCTATCCCTGCCTTATAAGGTTGATTGGTGTGGGTCAAAAACTGCCGTGGGGAGTTCTTACCCAGTGATGGCAAGTTAATTTTCAGATGAAGATTATGGTGTTCCTCCACCTAAGAAAATATTAAGTGGGCTAGGTAATAAGTTAGTACTGCCTCCTGGGAAACAACACAAACCCACTATGTTTCACACTGGCACAGCCTACTCAACTCCCACACCATGCAATAACATGTTCAGCAAAAATTAAACTCTTTTGTTAATTGTACATAATACACACTGGCACAGCCTAATCAACCGCTACACCATGCAATGAAATATTTAGGAAAAAATAAACAATTTTGTTAATTATACATAATATGTTCACAAGTCTGGCAGGCAGTATAACCTAGAGGCAGGGCCCCCTAGTGTTCTGCAGCACCCTGTCCTGTTTTCTGTGGCAGGGCTCCTTGGCTTCTGTGGCAGCATTGTTAGATTTCTGCAGCATGATTTATTAATTTCTGTGGCAGAATGCAATCCTGCCACTGGCTGAAATATGATGAGATGTCATCCTATTAACATCCTATTAACACTTTATTAGGAGAAAGGCTGGAATTTGTTACGAAATTCAAGCATCTGGGGGTCTGGCTGGACCACAGACTGTCTTTCGTGGATCATGTCGAGGATCTGCTGAAAAAGCTGAGGCAGAGACTTGGTCTTTTCTTTAGGATAAGCCACCTCCTGACCAAAGATGCTAAGATGCAGTTAGTTCAATCCATGTTCCTTTGCCTAACTGACTACGCTGACTTCATTTATAGTCAGTGCACTGCCTCCTGTCTTGCTAAACTGGACACCCTGTATCACAGAGCCTTGAGATTCATAACTGGCCTACCCCTCACCACTCACTACTGCTCCTTATATGCAGCTGTGGGGTGGACCTCCCTTCTGTACAGACGGAATAGAAACGCGGCTCTCTGGACCTTCAGAGCGATTACCAAATGTCCCCAATACATCTCTGACTGTCTGCTGCTAAGCTTGCTAGGCAACTATGCATTGAGAAGTTACTCTCTGATTTCACTGAAAGTGCCTAGGGCTAGCACACATTTCGGGAGAGCGGCCATAGGCTTTGTGTTGCCCTCACTCTGGAACAAATTACAGAAATCAATGAAACTGAGCATCCCTGTAGTCTTACCATCTTCAAGATCTTGTATGCCAAGGCTTTTAAGGAGCTATGCAACTGTTTCCCCCACTCTTAGCATGTTATGGTGTCTACTGCTTACCTGCCCTCTGCATCACCACCTAAATCTGGCCCTTTGGTTGTCTCAACTAACATCCCTCAATTTCACTGCTATTACTCCGTTACCCTTCTTACCCTCTGACCTTATACCATATGTTGTCCCCAGCCCCGTTATCCTAGCACTCCTCTTAGAGCAGCTGCTACCCTGTTTCCCGCCTCCCCATGTCAGTTTTCTGCCATCACCCCCTTTACACTCGTACCCTATGTCTTGACCTATGCTAAGCTGTGCTGATAGTGAGAATGTTTTAATTTCCCTTGCTCATACCATTCACTTTTATTTTCTCTTTTCATTTTAATGTATAACTATGTGTATTTATTGTCTGTACATAAATGTAATGTTCTTTGACCTTGTGTGACACAGGTTCACCTTGTAAATGAGCTTGCTCAATGGTGTTCACCTGGATAAATTAAGACTTGATTGATTGATTGACATGCTGAGCATAGAGGTGGGGCTTTAGGATAAAAAAGGTGGGGAAGGGAGCTGGGCAGTATGGAAAACTGTGTATCTGAATAAAGATTCACCCAGAACAATGAATTCTGCAGCACTACATGCATTCTGCGGCATGATGCAAATTCTGTGGAAAATTTCACAACCAGGGAATTGCAGAATTCTGGGGGCCTTGCCTAGAGCTTAAAGTAACAAGCTGTAAATGAGCTTGGTACATCCAGCAGACCTGAGTTTAATTCCCACAACCTCCACGTGCCCACTGTGTCACTCTAAGCAAGTCACTTAACCTCCCCAATGCTCCAGGGTCACACTGAAAACAGGCAACTGTACCTAGCAGGGCTTAACCAGTTACAAAAGAATAAAAAAAGTCAAAGAATTTCAAAAAAATAAGAAATGAGGTCCTAGGGAAAAGAAAGGATTAGGTGAATAAATAATAATAAGGTGCCGATCTGATAGGCTCCCTATAACCCTGGCATAATCCTCCCCAACTAACACACTGTTCGGTCCCGCTATACTGGTAGACTACTATCCCAGTTCCTACTGGTACCAGTAATACACCCTTAGTTTTTACAGGGAGCTCCTGGAACTGTGGTAGCCTCAATGATGTCACACATGGTTCACTGGTGGTGGTGTGCCTTGACACAATATAAACAACAACCCAAAATTGTAATTCTGCCTGGATAACCTAATTCATTAAATAGTAGTAGCCCCCAAACTGTGGCCTATTTAAATGAATGGAAGATGGGTATTGCAGGGCCCTCTGGCTTGAGGTCTCAGTCTCCTGTTGCAGTCCTGGTTAGATGCAGCTGCTTTATCACACAGTCCTCTGACCTTCCTCCAACGGCTCTATCAGCTGTCCTCTACTAGTTGCTCTCACTGGAACCTTTTGCAGATCATCTAGGCTCTTGCTCCATTGGTCTCTTGGGATGTCTGGATAAATCCCAGGCCTCTGTAAGCTCACATTTGCAAAGCCCCAAGGCAACTCCCTTTCCAGGCCATCACCTGGCTGTGGTGCCTAGCAATGTGGCTTCCAGTCTCTCGCTGGTTTGGTTGCTGTTGCAGACCCCTCAGATCTGTTCAGAAGATAGTCCCAGAAGTAAAACTGCAAATGGCCCAGGTTGAGAGGGGTACAGGTAAAGGCTGCCAGCCCACACATAAATCCAGAAAAACCTGCACTTCAAAAGTGGCTACTATTCATACAAGTACACACCAGAATTATTTTCCATTCGAGTGCTTTATTTTGCCAGTATAAAGTGTGTACAGAGACCAATCCACAACCACAATGGCACTGTGGCAGTGGACTGGTCTCTGTACACACTTTATACTGGCAAAATAAAGCACTTGAATGGTGAACGATTCTGGTGTGTACTTGTATGAATAGGAGCCACTAATGGAGTGCCGTTTTTTCTGGACCTGTTCAGGAAAATGCCTCTCAAGTTGTATACTAAAACTCAGCAGTAGGATGGCTTACCTTTCAATCTGATTCCCTCAGTTGCAGCTTTCTGTCTCTCTCTGCACTTTGCTGTATCAGCAGGCTTCTCATTTGGCTGTAAAAGCACACATCTCACTATACATGTCTCTTCACAGTAATGGATTGCACTTGCAGACAAATTGGTCTGCTCTCCTTCTCTGTCTCCTAGAGACTGAGGACAACTCCTTCAACAGACTGAACTGATGCAGGAAGGTTTCTTACTGAAGAAGCCAGTAGACAGCTTCCTGACTGTATAAGTCCTTCTGTCAGTCTCTGGGGAGGGTCTGTTTGGTTGTTCCTCAACAGTTGATTGGCCATTCAACTCCCAGATGAACTAATGAAGTCCTCCACCATTTCTGCAACACTTGGAGCTTCTGGATTAAAGTGGAACTAAAGTCAAATTTACAAAAAATATGTTGTGCAGAGTGTTTTAATTTGTAGGTGTACTCCTAGTAAGTCCTTCCTTTTATTTGCTGAAAAGAGATTTTTCTAAATTTGCTTGCTGGTTTTATGGCTGCTAGGAATCTCCATGTTAGCATTTTTGTATGACTCTTCTTGTTCCTACAATGCCTTCTGTCCCATGTGACAGTGCTGCATCCAGGACCAATGATTCAAACTGTAATGACTGCTGCAGCAGCAGTCTTCTGGTAAGAGCCTGATATTCTGGCTTCAATTAAATAAATTGGTGTAATCCGAACTTTCTGTTTTCTAAGTGTGTGTCTAAGCCTAGCCAGCAGAAGTGAATGTTTTGTTTGTAAAGCTTTTCATTTTATCAAATTATACACAACCATTAAAAAGGAACACAAATCACCCAAGGTCACAAATGCTATAATTAGTGAAGACTCTAGCTGTTTCCTTATGGAGTAGCCCACTCAATTGTCCCTCAGGCATTTGCTATGTGTAAATTTAGCCTTCATTATAGCTCCCTGGACAAGGAGAGTTACTTAACATCATAGCTTTACTACTGTAAACTTGAGGGGGAAAAAACAACTCTTGTTGAATTAATGGTCCTGGATGCATCACTGTCACACTGGACAGGAGGCATTGTAGAAGTTGAAGAGCCATAAAAATGCTAACATGGAGATCCCCAGGGGCCACCAAACCAGCAAGAAAATTTAGAAAACCTCCTCTCAGCAAACAAAGGGAAGGACTTGCTAGGAGTACACCTACAAATCAAAACACTCAGCACAACTTTTATTTTGTTGTTGTAAATTTTGACTTTAGTTTTCCTTTAAGCTCCTGTAGCATGATTGGCTGTGGTATGTCCTCTGACTCCAGTTGCCATGCTGATATGTTTTATAGGTTTTCAAGATGACTGCCCTCCTGTGGTCCAAGAGGATCTGACCCCAACATTCTTTATTTTAAGAAGAAATACTGCCCTTAAAACATTTAATGTGCCCCAGACTGTTTGTTCATGGTCATGCCTGAATGTCTGGTTGGGTAGGGCAGCTAGTGGGGAAAGTCCCCAACCAGCAGAAGTGTAACTGGAGCTCAAAACTGAATGGTACAGTTGGGACAAAAAAACAAAACAAAAAAAAACAGGCTTCTCTCCTATTTCCACTACCATGCCCCATATCAGTTCCATTCCTTGGTGTCCAGAACATGATGGCAACATGGCTCGGCACAGTGATGTATGTCCCATGTAATGGGAGGGTTACATAAATTTAAAATGCATTGTATATGTTGAAAACACAATGCCCTGACCAACAATATGCCATTTATTTTCACTTGGAGGAAGAAGGCTTTACAAACTCACTCGTGGCTCTGACCATGCATGAGTTATTGTCCTGCCATCTCACTCCTAAAGATAAATGGCACATTCTGAATCAGGTAAAATGAAAGTACTTCTGGTGGGCTAACACATACCCCTCCAAAAAAAAAATATCTGTTAGAAATACTTTAGAAAATTCTTCCTCCAAAAGCATGTGACAACTGAGTTCCTAGTGGGTGTTTGGAATAATTATTGCATTTATGTGCAGTACCTTTATTAACTATGAAGAATCCAGAGTGAGATGGAACTTATTTTCATAGCTGTTGCAGAGGAAAGAGGATGACTTACAGTTGACAATTCACAAGTGAGCACGAAATAGTGATTAACAAAGATTGGCAATCTTCTTGAAAAAGCAAATCTACAAAGTGCATAAAGAAATTTGTTATAGCCAATCAGTGCAGTGGCAGTGCTGGTAATCGTGAAGCCAGTGACTCAGTTTGGGAATGCATCTGGGTCATTCAGCGGGCCACAGGGAGAAAAGAGGTGCAGGCATCCCAAATAATGCTTGCTTCCTCCAGAGAGGGAGATTGTCTTCCTCTGCCACTTTAGGGCCACCAGGTGACCACAGGTGACATTGCTAGTGGCAGAGCAGCTGGGGAGGAGAACCCCAGCTGGCTTCACATCAGGATATTTGTGTACATATGCACTGAAGCCCTAGACCATGATATCATGAGAAGAAACTACTCAAGCCTAGTATGATGATGTAGCCAGTACTCTCAGGTCCAGCATTGAACAACAGGAGTATTCCACTGCATAACTGACACTGGAGAGGGTGCCACCAAGAAGGCTTCTCCATGGGGGAACTCCATGGAGAGTGGGAGCCTCTAATAAGTTGGTGACAGGGCTAGGAGATCACCAGAGGGCTGGACGCCAAGGGTATAAATAATAAAAATAACATGAAATAACTTTGAACATAGGTTTAGAGTCCATGCTTTGCACTGTCATGATGGAGACCCAGGACTGGGAATGAGGAGAGAGCTACAACTTATCCATCCCCAGTTCTCCTGTGGGTAAATTATTATTTGTTTCATTTTATTCTTTGTTACCCAGTAAGGCCCACTAGGCACAGATGCCTGTTTTCTGGGGTGACCTGGGAGCACCGGAGAGGTTAAGTGACTTGCTCAGAGTCACACAGTATGCAGCTGGAGGTTGTGGGAATCAAACCCAGGTTTGTCTGCTGGATGTACCCAGCTCATTACTCTACCCTCTAGGATATAATGCCAGCCCAATGTCAAGCATAGTCTCACCACCGTGTTGTGTGTTTACTGCAGCTCAGTACCATCACCAGATCAGATATCCCAGACCACCGAAGAGATTAGCCTGAGTGTTGTAAGAGTCACGTGTTTCCTGCCTGGGACTTCAAACAGGTATTCTGTGCCTAAATGGAGTACCCACCCACAATTTCTACATCAGAGGTGGGTTGCAAAAGTAAGGGTTGGTGGGGATGCGAATGGACACCCATCCAAATGGCTTGTTTCTGTGTGTCTCTCAAAACCCCATGCATGAAATTGAGAACACTAACCATTCTTCCGGCTGTCATAGTCACTTGCAATGTTGGCATACGATCTTGCACCAAGGCCTGGTAACTTCTCAGCTGAGTTTTTTCGGGCACTCGTTGCCAGTAGTGGTCTAAATGGTTCCCGTCCCACACACACCAACATGCTGGGACAATGCAACAGAGCCTGCGTGCTATCAATCTGCAAGAATGGATAAAATATGGTGGTTAAAGATAGTTGGTGTGGTCACTGCTTTTTTGTCAACAGCTTTACCATTCCTTCTCATTACATTTTTTCTTAACTTAACAGCTAATACACTGCATCGCATTTTAATATATAATAAATGATGACATATTATTAGCCAATCAGGGTTGTTTATTTCTAACTATTCCAGGTACTCTTATGACCATGAGGGTTTCTACTTACTTTCTTACTACTTGCCAGCAGAAACAGGCCACATGGTCTACCAGGTCTGCTCAAATGTGCAGCTAGCACCCCATGTCCTGCAGCTGCCCCTTCCCCCTCCCCAATTACCCCACACATAGATGAATACTGACTGACCTTGAACATATTAAGCTGTTGGGGTTATTTTTAATGAATAGGGGAAATTTGGCCAGGACACCGGGGAAATTCCCCTACTATTTTCGATAAGTGCAATGGGATCTTTAACATCCACCTGAACTACCACCAGAACAGGCAGATGGGATCCGGTTTAATGGCTCATCCAAAAGACAGCACCTCAGAAGTGCAGCACCCCCCTCATGCTGCACTACAGTGTCAGTATTGGGATATTAACCCAAGTGCTTGGTGTGGGAATTGAACCCACAGCCCTCTGACGACCATATGATCTCCCAGCCTGAGAGGTGAGTGTGCTACCTGCTGAGCCACTGACACTGACTGTTCTCATGCAAAAAGGTCTAAAATTTTTAAGTTTTAAGTTCAGTTGGCAGAGTCCATTCTCACACAGGGTTTTCCTCTAATTTTCTGCAAAGTAAAACATTTTGATTTTTAAATTCAATTTCCATTGTTCTGATGTGTACCTCTACGCCAGGTGCCATAGGTGATGGTGTCCACCCCGCCTTAAGCTCTTTAAGAAGGTTAAGGGGCCTGAACCATTACACTCTTGAGAGTATTCATTACCCAATTAAAGAAGCCGTTACTTGCATGGTGCATTTAGGGAAAAATATAAGTGCATTAGGTGACAAACTAGTACAACCCCAACCCCCAGAACCAATGGTTCCTGGGGTGGGGGTCATCACCAGCAACTCCAGAAGCAATTGTGTCAGTACAACAAGGCTTATAGCAAAGAAAACAGGATGCTGGGATGTATTGGAAGGGGTACTGATTGCAGAAAGGAAGAGGTACGATACTTCCCCTATTTAGTTCCTTGGTGTGGTCACACCTGGAGAATTTTGCCCAGTTCTGGGGTCCTCACCTCAGGAAAGTTAGCTGGAGATGGTACAGCGCAGAGTAAAAAAAATGACATACAGCAAGCAGGGCAGGTCCTATGAGGAATGTCTCAAGGCACTGAACATGTAATCGCTGGAGACCAGAAGGAAGAGGGGAGATATGATAGAGACCTTCAATTTCTTAAAAAGAATTAACAAGGAGAACTGCAGGGAATATTTAGCTTGAATACTAACTTGCAGTCACATGGACATGACTGGAAACTAACAGGAGGGAGGTTCAGGAGGGACATCAAGAAGAACTACTTTACAGAACAGGTGGAGCCATGGAACAGTCTGCCATCCAAGGTGGTGGGTGCCAAAACCATTTGTGGTTTCAAGCATGGCTGGGGCAGAAGCAAGGGTATAATGGTTGCTCAGGACAACAGAATCAGGGAGGAAAATGGGGAGGGCTAGGATCCTGGAAATAACAGTAAGTCCTAGGTTTACTAGGGAACTCAGGCAGACTGGATGGACCATTGGTCTTTTTCTGCCATCATTGTCTGTGTTTCTATGTTTCAGTGTCAACTCACTGCATCCATAGCTACTGGAACAGGGTTGGAGGGTGGGGGAAGCACTATGGCCATGGCCCTACCTCTTTCATAAGTGGTAGGACCTGGTCCTATACATTTTTGCAATCATGATAATGTATAACTAGGGAGGATGTGCCTTTAAAATGCAACATGTGCAGTAAACAGGGTTGCTTATTAGTCACTCCCTTTGTGGCTTACAAGGTGTCGGCAGAATATTGGAAAGTGAAGACCTGAGTAATGTTGATGGGGATGGGATGGAGCCATGGAGTACCAAGATGGTACAGGGTCTGCATCAAAAGCCCTACGAGAAGAGGCTAAACAAACTAAACATGTGCACCCTGGAGGAGAGGAAGGAAAGGAGGGATATGATCGAGACCTTTAAATACTTCGTGGGGGTGACTAAGGTACAGGTGGGAGATATTTTTCAGAAGAAATGGTACTCTAGAACAAAGGGTCATGATATGAAACTGGAGGGGGGTAGGTTGAGGAGAGATGTGAATAAATACTTCTTCACAGAAAGGGTGGTGGATGACTGGAACAGTCTTCCACTGGAGGTTGTGGGGGCAAAAACAGTGGTGGGATTCAAAACAGCCTGGGATAGCCACAAGGGAATCATAAAGGACAGGAATGGGGTGGAAGAGAAAGTGCCATCGGCCTAGAAGTGCCTGCAGAGTTAGCAGCACAACAAAAAAGGGCAGACTGGATGGGCCAAGCAGCCCTTATCAGCTGTCAGTTTATATGTTTCTGTGTCATGGCCTACTGAGCAAAGTCCCAGTAGTCAAACTTTAGAAATGAAAATGAAGGACCGGGCCTTCCGGGTGTGTGTAAGGGGGAGATGAAGGCACTAGGCACAGGGAAATACTGTCAGTTGCTGAGTGGGAGTTACTCCACATATTACAAATTTGATTGAGAGAAAAATGAGGGTGTGGTGAACCCACTCAGCCGGGGTATTTACCCCTTACATCCCTTAGCCCTATCACTTTTCACACCATTCCTCCATTTATGACTGCACCCCATTGAAACACTCGACCCACTCCCACACAATGCAATGAACAAGTCCCCAAGAAAAACAACTTAACATCTACAAAATTATGCTCAGTTATGGCACACCGTATAACAAATGACAAAAAGGGGTTATTTGGGGTCTGGAATGAGGACCTGAGAGGAAAAACAAAAGGTTAAACAAACATGCAAGATTTGGCTGGTGCCAATAAGGGTGATCTTGTTTTTTTATGTTATCTCTGTTTATTTTTATAGTATGCCTTGCTGCCTCACCAGTCTCACTATTATAACTAGTTATCTGAGAACCACATTCAATGTCAGTGTTACAGACTTTTTGTATGCAGTGCCCACAAGGAGAACTTTGACGCAGGAGCACTACTTTTCAGTATTGCTCCCTACACTGTACACAGTGGTTCAAGTCCACCCAACACAAGACAATTAGTTTCATCCCCCCCCCAACACCAAATTCACTTATAAACCCCTCTATACCACATATTCTCTGATGGTCAGGGATGGACAGTGGACCCACATGGTAGCTGGCAGGAGTGGGCCATATTTTTTTTATTCCCTGATTGGCCTGGTTTGGCACTGAACCAGTCAGGCAGTTAGGGTCAGAGGGCTAGACGTTTTTTATTCTCTGATGGGCCAGGTTGGACATCAGACCTGTAAGGTAGTTTGGGAGAGGGAGATAGATTTATGTTATTCCCGAACAGACCGGGTTGGGTTTAGGATTTGTCAGGTTATTTTGGGGAGGGAGACAGATTTTCTTTTTATTCCCTGATGGTCTGAATTGGACACTTAGTTAATCAGGTAGTTGGGTGGAGGAGGGGGGCAGATTTTTTTTACTAACAGATCCTGTTGGGTACTGAGCCCATTAGGTAGTTGCAGGAGGAAGGCCTACATTTTTTCCCCTGAAGAACCGGACTGGGTACTGAACACATCAAGTAGTTTGTGGAAGGGGAAGAGATTGTTTTCATTCCCTAACAGGCCAGTTTGGGGACTCACTGTTTTGCTGCTGCTCCTCCTTTTCACTTGCTGATCACTGCTTTGCTGATACTTCTCATCATTTGTCACTCACTGTTTTGCTGCTGCTCCTCCTTTTCACTTGCCTCTCACTGCTTTGCTGCTGCTCCACTTTATCACTTGCCACTCACTACTTTGTTACTGCTCCTCCTTTTCACTTGCCACTCACTGCTTTGCTGCTGCTCCTCCTTATCACTTGCTATGCACTGCTTTGCTGCTGCTGCTCCTCCTTTTCACTTGCCTCTCACTGCTTTGCTTCTGCTCCTCATCACTTGCCACTCATTGCTTTGCTGCTGCTCCTCTTTATCACTTGACACTCACTGCTTTGCTGCTGCTCCTCCTTATCACTTGCCACTCACTGCTTTTCTGCTGCTCCTCCTTATCACTTGCCTCTCACTGCTTTGCTACTGCTTCTCCTTTTCACTTGCCACTCACTGCTTTGCTGCTGCTCCACCTTATCACTTGCCACTCACTGCTTTGCTGCTGCTCCTCATCACTTGCCACTCATTGCTTTGCTGCTGCTCCTCCTTATCACTTGCTACTCACTGCTTTGCTGCTGCTGCTCCTCCTTATCACTCAACACTCACTGCTTTCTGTTGCTCCTCCTTATCACTCAACACTCACTGCTTTGCTACTGCTCCTCTTTATCACTTGCTACTCACTGCTTTGCTGCTGCTCCTCCTTATCACTCAACACTCACTGCTTTGCTGCTGCTGCTCCTCAACACTCAACACTCACTGCTTTCTGTTGCTCCTCCTTATCACTCAACACTCATTGCTTTGCTGCTGCTCCTCCTTATCACGTGCCACTCACTGCTTTGCTGATACTCCTCCTTATCACTTGCCAGTCACTGCTTTGCTGCTGCTCCTCCTTATCAATTGCCACTTACTGCTTTGCTGCTGCTCCTCCTTATCACTTACCACTCAGTGCTTTGCTGATACTCCTCCTTATCACTTGTCACTCACTGCTTTTCTGCTGCTCCTCCTTATCACTTGCCTCTCACTGCTTTGCTACTGCTTCTCCTTTTCACTTGCCACTCACTGCTTTGCTGCTGCTCTTCCTTATAACTTGCCACTCACTGCTTTGCTGCTGTTCCTCCTTATAACTTGCCACTCACTGCTTTGCTGCTGCTCCTCCTTTTCACTTGCCTCTCACTGCTTTGCTGCTGCTCCACCTTATCACTTGCCACTCACTGCTTTGCTGCTGCTCCTCATCACTTGCCACTCATTGTTTTGCTGCTGCTCCTCCTTATCACTTGCTACTCACTGCTTTGCTGCTGCTGCTCCTCCTTATCACTCAACACTCACTGCTTTCTGTTGCTCCTCCTTATCACTCAACACTCACTGCTTTGCTACTGCTCCTCATCACTTGCCACTCATTGTTTTGCTGCTGCTCCTCCTTATCACTTGCTACTCACTGCTTTGCTGCTGCTGCTCCTCCTTATCACTCAACACTCACTGCTTTCTGTTGCTCCTCCTTATCACTCAACACTCACTGCTTTGCTACTGCTCCTCTTTATCACTTGCTACTCACTGCTTTGCTGCTGCTGCTGCTCCTCCTTATCACTCAACACTCACTGCTTTCTGTTGCTCCTCCTTATCACTCAACACTCACTGCTTTGCTGCTGCTCCTCCTTATCACGTGCCACTCACTGCTTTGCTGATACTCCTCCTTATCACTTGCCAGTCACTGTTTTTCTGTTGCTCTACCTTATTACTTGCCACTCACTGCTTTGCTGCTGCTCCTCATCACTCATCACTCATTGCTTTGCTACTGCTCCTCCTTATCACTTGCCACTCACTGCTTTAGTGCTGCTCCTCCTTATCTCCATTCAGCTTCATACATGGGCTAGGTTGGGCAGTTGCAAGGAGGAGGACAAATTTTTTTTATTCCCTGATGGGCCAGGTTGAGCACTGGACTGATAAGATTGTTGAGGGTGCAAACAGATTTTATTTTATTCCATGACAGGTGGAGTTGGGCACCAGACATATCAAGTTGTTTGGGGAGGGCTAAAATATTGTTTTTTATTCCCTGATGGGCCAGGTTGAACACTGGACCTATCAAGTTGTTGGACGCAGAGGGTTCTTTTGTTTTTATTCCCTGATGGTCCATGTTATTCATTGGATCTATCAAGCAGTTGGGGAAGAGGGATAGACTTTTTCTATTTCTTGACAGGCCACATTGAGCAATGGCTCTATCAGGCTGTTGGGGAAAGGAAACACATATTTTATTTCCAGACAGGCTGGGTTGCATACCAGACTCATCAGTTAGTTTTGGAGAGAGGGGCATATTTTTTATTTATCACCTGTTGGGCCAGGTTGTGTATTGGACCAGTCAGGTAATTGGGGGGGTAGGGCCAAATTTTCCCTTTTTTTTTGTCCCTGATGGATCAGGTTGGATGCTGAATCTGTAAGGTTGTTGGGGAGAAGTCAGGTTTGTTTTATTAGAAACATAGACAATGACAGCAGAAAAAGACCATTGGTCCATCCAGTCTGCCCATAAAGCCCTAACAAACACAAGACCTATTATCAATCAAGGGTTCTAACCATGCTCCCTGCCATACCACTACCAACCTGAGCAACCACTAAGCCCTTCACTCTGTCCCAGTTGTTTTTGAAACCATTGAAAGTTTTGGCACCCACTACTTCAGCTGGCAGATCATGCCATGGCTCACTTCCATCTTGAACCTTCCCCATTAGTTTCCACTCATGTCCCCATGTTCTTGATCCACTACTTATGCTAAGTAGTTCCTTGCAGTTTACCTTGTTCATTCCTATAAGGAACTTGAAGGTTTCTAGCATACTTTTCTTCTCTCGCCTGACCTCCAGTGAGTACATGTTCAGTGCCTTGAAAGGATCCTCATAAGATCTGCCCTGCTGGTCTTGAATCATTTTGGTCACCCTACATTGCACCATCTAAAGCCGGTCCCCATCTTTCCTTAGGTGAGGACTCCAGGACTGTGCACAGCAGTCCAGGTGGGGACTCACCAGTGATCTGTAAAGAGGTAGTATTACCTCCATCCTTCTGCTGCCAATACCCCTTTCTATACATCCCAGCATCTGTTTGCCTTACTTTAGGCCTTGTTACATTGGCTTGATTATTTTAGGGAGTCACTGATTATAACCCCCAGGTGTCTTTTCTCAGATCATGCCCAGCTTTAACTCCCCCCCCAATCCAGTACTCTTTCCTGGTGTTCTTATTCCCTATGTGCACCACCTTGCACTTTTTGACACTTTTTGGCATTGAATTTCAACTGCCAAATCTTTGACCACATTTCTAGCCTTTGCAAGGCTCTCTGCATTCAAATACCTCAAGTGAATCAACAAAGTCCAAGAGGGTAGCATCTTTCAGAAAAAAGAGATGTGCAAGAACAAGGGGGCACAATTTGAAGATAGAAGGGGGATGGCTCAGAGGTAATGAGAGGAAGTATTTCTTCACAGAGAGGGTTGTAGATGCATGGAACGGCCTTCCTGAGGAGGTTGTAGAGTCACAAACAGTGGAGGAATTCAAGAATGCATGGGACAGACATATGGCAATTCTAGTGGGGGTAGGAGGAAGTAGACTGTTGGTTAACTAGGATCTGCAGCTTATCCATTAGGTAGGGAAATGGGCAGACTAGGTGGGCCAAGCGGTCCTTATCTGCCATCAAATTTTATGTTTCTATCTCCCCCTGACCCCTTCCTTGGTGTCTACCCTGCCACAGAGGTTAATGTCATCTGTGAAGAGACACATCTTGCCCTGGATTCCTTCTCCCATGTTGCTGATATACATATTGAAAAGGCCTGGACCCAAGACTGATCATTGTGGCACCCCACTAGTGACCTTCTTCTCTTCTGATTTGATTCCATTAATCAGAACCCACTGCTCTCTTCCTTCAAACCAGTTTATCACCTATCTAAATGTGTCCTTCCTCTAGCTTATTCAGCAACCTTCTGTGAGGCACCAAGTTGAAAACGTTGCTGAAATTGAAGTAGAGTAAATACACAGTATGGTCCTTATCTACTACCCTCGTTACCCAGTCAAAGAATACTATCAGGATGGTCTGACAAGACTGCTCTGCCACAAACCAATGCTGTTTACTATCCTGGAGTCCATTGCTTTTCAGGTAGTCCACCAGGTCCTCTTTGACAAGTGTCTACATCAGCTTACCCCCAACAGAAGTAAGACTGACAGGTCTGTAGCTGGCTGGTTACTCCTTGTCCCTCCTCCCCCCCTTATGGATCGAACAGTGTCCATTACCCTCCAGTCTTTTGGAACTACCCCTGTCTGAACTGAGCTACTGAACAATATTAATCCCTGATAAAATGCTTTTGGTACCGAATCAGTCAGGTAGTTGAGGGGAGGGGGTCAGGTTTTTTTTTTTTAATTCCTTGACAGGCCAGGCTGATCACCAGACCCATCAGGAAGTTGGAAGAGGGACCATATCTTTTTATTCCCTCTCGGGCCAGGTTTGGCACTGGAAATTCTATTCTATTCTACATTCTCTGCACTACCAGTATGGAACTTCTACGCCTTATAAAAACTATGGGATACAGTGTGTATTAAAGTCATTATATAAAACCAAACTCTGTTAAACTCTATCTGCAGTTCCTGCACTACCAGAATTTAATTATTGTGCTTTGTAAAACACTGGACCTGTCAAGAGTCTGGTGGATGAGAAAGATTCTTTTTATTCCCTGGGAGGGGAAGATGGTAAATTAATGATAGCCACACCCACTGTTTTTTTCCCAAAAGACTACACTTCCAATGGGCGCTGTCAGTCAATGACTGTAGCCAAGGGGCAGGTGCTTCACCACTCAGCATGCTGTGTTGGCACATGCATGTCAATGCGGACCTGGGTCTGGACCGCCTTGTAAGGCTCTCCTCTCCCCATCTGCTCTTGCACTCCTTTCCATAGGGCTACACTTAGTGCTTTCAACACTATGCTCAACCTAGTACCCCATCTCTAATAGACATCCTTAATCTGCTGTCTTGACCAAATGGATTACCTATTCTCAACCATCGCTTGTTGTTTTTCCTATTGGTTATGTAGCTCCTTCAACCTGAAGTTCTGATCAGTTCTGTTCTGAACTAGAAAGTCTCTGTATGTTTTAGCCAAATTTGCTCTATGCTTGTCCAGCCCTGCACTTATTAGAGCTATGCGAGAGTATGAACTAGTCCATTTTGTTAGTGTGTTTGATCTCTCTTGCTTATGCTGTTGTTTAATACTGTATGTATTGCCTAATTGACTCCGTGCATGTCCTACCCTGCACTTATTGACTTATGTAAGTGTGTGTACTAGTTAATGTTTGGTGCTGTTCTCTCTTGCTCACGTTATTGTTTGATCTCCCTATTTTTGTAATTCCCACCCCCAGGACGCTTCTGGAAACAAGCTGTTTACAGCTCATGTTGCCTGCCTGGTGAAATATTTTCAAATAAATAAACCTTCTGTACTGTATGTGTCTGAAAGAGTGAGTGGAAGTGTATGTTGTCAGTCCTCCTCAGTCCAGTCTCCTGGGCTAGTGTGCAGCAGGTCAGAAGTGACAGAGAGGTCCAAACTCACTGGCAGTAGAGGGGGGACATATTTTTTTTATTCAGTAACAGGTTGGGCACCAGACCAGCCAACTAGTTTGGGGGAGAGGGCCAGATTTTTTTCTTTATTCTCTAATTGGTTGAGCACTGAATCCATCAGGTTGTTGAGGGAAGGGCCCTGATAGGCCAGGTTGGTGCCTGGATTCATTAGGTATTTGGGGGACAGAGGAGGGACAGATTTGTTTTATTCAGTGACAAGCCAGGCAGGGCACTGGATCAGTCAGATAGTTTGGGGGGGCACATTTTTATTCCCTGATGGGTAAGATTGGGCTTCAGACTCATCTGGTAATGGAGGGAGGGGACCATGTATTTTTTTAATTCCCAGATGGGCTAGGTTGTGCATCAGAATTATATTCTTCATTCCCTGTGCAACATGTATACAATTGCTGTAACTTGTAAAACGCTTTAGGATGCAGTGTGTATAAGGCATGATTTAAAACTAAACCCTGTTGCATACTACAGTCCATTTGACACCAAAATCTAGCTCTTGTACTTTGTTAAGCACCAAACCTGTCAGGTAGCTGGGGGGAGAAGAACGGATTTTATTTATTTCCTGATAAGCTGGGTTGGGCACCAGATCATTTTGCACCGACAATTTTCATTGTAGTGGTAGTGTGAATATGCATGGCATCCGATGGGCTGGAAATATCTCCTTGTAGGTAAGCAAGGTGAAAAGATTAAAACTGTTCTAATGTTGGCTAAGGGTTGTTTTGCAATTGCTTCTCCCTGGCAACCTCTTGTTCCAACAATTGATCTCTGTCCCCCTTTTTTTCCCCAGTCCCTGACCAGGCTACACAGACTGATGAGAAACTCAGTTGTTTTTTTCATTATATCGAGAGAATGGATGAGATAATCTCTTGTTCCTACAGGCACCAAATGGTGCCACACTTCTGTTATTCTTTGTCCTTCCTCATTGCAAAAATTTAGTAGCACAAAAACTTTCAGTTTTATATAGGCAATTTCATTTTTATTCCAGAAAAAAATTATTTTTAACTTGCTATACATGAACTTGTGCAGACTGAGGCCCAGATATTCAAAAGGGTTGCGCATGGCGCAACAGTGTTGTGCCATGCACAACCCACTGATGTGCTCCGATGCGATATTTAAAGGGAAAGTGCGCCTGCACAAATCCCGATGCGCCAGGGTGCATCAGTAATGTATGCAGGCACAGGTGGGGGGGCGTGCCCATGCATAAACTGCACAGCCCAATATTCAGCCCAGGCCATGCAGAGTTATGCAGGTGCAACCCCTACCTGCGCCTGCACAAAGTTGAGCCGAAAAAAAAGGAACAAGTCGAGGTTATCCACAGGTGAGCTGCCACATTGCAGGGCACAACACAGCCGCTGCCACCTGTGGGTGGCCCTCCACTTGTTCCCGCCGCACCTGGCGGTGCCTCCCCATGCCCCGATCATGGGCAGAAGTGTACCCCCCCGAGTAGCCCGATCACAGGCAGAAGTGTACCTTCCCACCCCTGAGTAGCCCGATCACGGGTATAATGTTATTCCCCCGAGTAGCCCGGATTGCGGGCATAACGTTATCCCCCGAGTAGCCCGATTGCAGGCATAATGTTGTCCCCCGAGTAGCTCCCATCGCAGGCATCAGACCTCCCCAAAGTCCAATATCCCTAGTGGTCCAGTGATCATGAGTAGCCCGACTGCATGGCATTCTTCAGCCCCATGTCCAAAATCCCTGGTGATCTAGTGGCCCCCACCCCACCCGCCCATGCCTGTATTTACGCCAACCACAGAGTGCTGAGTTTTGCTTTTGACGAGCAACTATTTTGAGCAGCGCAGGGGCTTGCACCACAAAATGGCGCAGTTTGAATATCTGGGCCTGAGAGTTTATTAGTACTTCCTCTCTGAGCTCATTCATTGCCATTCTTGTCATCACAGTAGGAGTGCGTGTGTGTGTGTGTGTGTGTGTGTGTGTTGGAGGGGGTTTGGGCTAAACAACCCGAAGACTTCAAAGACTTCTTCAGGGTATCACCTACCTGTAGGTCAACTGCATGTTGATGAGACATGCCCCACTTGCTCATCAGGTTCTCATTCACTATCCTCCTTGCAGCCAGTAGAAAATTAGCAAAACATTACAGACAGCTGCAAGGAGCAATGGCAAGGCACACCGCTCACTCACTCACTCACTCATTGACAGTCATAAAAAAAATCATGTCCTAGACCCCCAGTGCATTTCAGTGGGATAGCTGCAAAACACTTACTGATAATGATCACAATAAGAACTGGTCTGCTATGCAGACCAGCCTTTAAATACACACCATAGCAATATTACTGTAGGCCATCGACTGTTTATGCCCCCACCTCCCACAAAAAAATGCACTGGCCCTTCATGTAGAACAGAATAGTCAATATTATGTTTTGAAATTTCAGGGTATTGAAAAGGTATCCTTAGGACCACATGGGGTGATTTGCCCTGTGAGGGTGATCTGCATAATAAACTAAAACTTATGAGCCTCAAAGCCCCCCTGAATGTCCCTTCCCCTGTGGAAATGGTCCAGTTCCACTCTTTGAAAGGTTTACAACCAGAGGGATTGATGGTGGAACTGGATGTTTCATCTGTGTTTGAGACTTACGCTGGTGGTCCAGGGAATGACGTGATGGCCTATAATACAGCTGTCATCAAGACCCTGGACCGTATGGTGCTGATCCGTGTATGCCCCCCGGTGTCACATCTTGGCTGACCATGGTTTGATGGTGAGCTGAGAACATTGAAAACCAGGGGGTGGAGGTTGGAGAGGCATTGGAGGAAGACCAGGTCTCTGGAGGACAGGCTGGTTCTGATTACTCATTACAATGAGTATCAAAATGCAATCATTCATAAAAAGGCAGCTTTTATGTCTAGGATGGCTGTAGCAGGGAAGAGCCGACTGGCCCAGCTGCTTCGGGTTGTAGACAGGCCCTTTGATCCAGCCTGTCTGGAACCCACCAGAGCTTTTTCAGCTCACAAGTGTGAGGAGTTTGCTCGGTTCTACTAGGACAGAGTGTCCTCTGTGAGGGCAGGGATTTCTCCAAGCGGAATACCATTCTCCAACAGTGGCAGTTCCCGGGTAGGTGGATACACTCGGTCACCCTGGGGAGAGTTCCGGCTGGTGACAATGGTGGAGGTCTGTGAGGTGATCTCTGGGCTTTTTTTTAAACTTATTTTTCCCTCTGGTCGCTGTTCTGCCAAGACTCCCTCAGGCATCCTGGCTTGTTCTGCCCGCCCGAGATCCACCCTTCTTGAGTCTCCCCCGTAGTACTCCGATCCCTCTCACCCTACCTGGCAGCATAAACCCCCTGGCTTAACTCCCCCCCCCCAAGGTGGGGCCACCACTCCCTTTGGTGCTCTTGAAGGTCAAGTCAGCTGCAGGCAAGGGGCGGAGAGAGAATCAGGAGACTAGGTGGGTGGGATCTGGCAGTGGGCATGGAGGCCGGGTGCTGTCGTCTACCTGGTAGTGTAGAGTTTTTCCTTGTTCGTTCACATATCCCCCCTCCTAGAGGTGCGGACGTGCAATGATGCCCAGCGCCAGACAGGCACGATCCCACACTTGACACCTCACCCCATCTTGATGTGTTCCTGGGTGTGACACACCCAGCCTCCGCTGAGCTCCGCTAGCCCAGGGGGTTCACAACCCTCCCTATCCCAGGAGAGGAGAGCTGTGATCGGACGCTCAATCCTGTCTTCCTCAGCTGACCTACAGTGGCCCAAGCTCGATCCAGACCCCAGATCGCCAGTGTGGTGTGAGGTGTGGCGTCCAGTGCCTCAACCCTCAGTGTCACTGGGCCAGCTGATCTCTGGGCTTAAACCAATGTTATGTGACCTTGACCTGGGCCCAACGTGACTTCTAGTTGGCTGCATAAAGGTTTTGTGTCCGTTTTTTACAGAGATTATTGGGAGCTCTGGCACTAATCCATTTTTTTCAGTTCATAGCCATTTATAAGCATTATATGGACAATTGTTTCTTAATCTGGCAGGGTACTGAGGAGGAGTTATTTGACTTTGTTCAGTATCTCGAGAGTATGAATCCATGTTTGAAATTTACAGTATGTCTGGAACCGAGAAAGATTTCCTTTTTGGATATCAACATATCTATGGACTGTAATAATTAACTGGTTACTTCACTTTATCATAAACCAACAGACAAAAATATAGTTTTGCTTGAAAGTTCATGTCACCCTAGACATACTGTAAAATCTATACCGAAAAGTCAATTCATATGGGCACAAAGAAAGTGTAGTGCTCAGGAGAGTTATGACTACTGGGCGGAGGATTTAGAAAATAGATTCTTGCAACATGGTTATAATAAAAGTGATGTCCAGCAGGCTAGGATTTCAGCCACTGAGATCTCCAGAGAAGCTCTTTTGCAAGACAAGGTAGAGGAGTCTCAGGACATGCAGAGGCTTAATTTTGTGACTACAGTACCTATAGTGTTGAATTGAGGAAAATGGAACAGATTTTACGGAAGAATTGGCCTATTCTCCAGATTTAGGCCAAATTACAAAAATATGCTTGAGAATTTCCCATGCATGGTGTACAGATGGTCAGATAATTTGGGCAATAGATTAACACAAAGTTATCAGCCGAAAAGTAAGGTGCAACTTCCAGTGTTCACACATGTCTCAGTCCCCCCTTCTCCTCTGTCCCTTCGCCCACACCACCCCCGACCCTCGGATAGGGCATATGACATTTCTGCAGCTACAGTACACCAAATGTGGATGGTCCAGTCAGAAAATACAGGGCAATTACAAAATATGGTGAGAGGTACGGATTGGTTACCTGCCCTTCCACATGGTTGTTTTAAATGCCATCGGTGTAAGTACTGCACTAATGTAAATGCAACAAAAAGTTTTTAAACCCTGTGGATGGTAGAATGCTGCACATTAATTAATGTATTAATTGTGATACCTGTTACATTATTTATTTAGCATCCAGCAAGTGTGGTGCCTATTATGTGGGGCACATGAAATGAAAATGTAAAGAGAGGGTGGGAGACTATATACGTGCAGTAAATAATGAAAATTTGGGATATGTGACAGCTCACCATATTTTTAACACACAAGATAAGACGTTACAAGAATGGCATTTTACAGGGATTGAAAAGGTGAAAATTGGTCCTGGGGGATCTAAACTATAAACTAGCTTGCAGAGAAAACTTCTGAATTTCCAAGTTACAAGTAATTTTATCAAGGCTTAAATGACAAGGTGGAATAGCCCCCACATTTATAAAGGTTTTTTGCTCTGTGATGCATTTCATGCTTGATCATAATATTGACATGATGTGAAATAAAACTGGGAGACCTGAATATGCCAGATGTTAACTGGAGCACATTTGCTGCAGCCACATCCAAGAGCAGGGCCATTCTTGATGCCCTACAGGTAGCAGGCCTCAGACACCTAGTTTCGGAACTCACTCGTGAGGGAGCAATCTTAGACCTTGTACTCTCAAATGGGAACAGTGAGACAGTGGGGACAGTGAGAGGATCTCAGATCTAGAAGTGAGTAGCCATCTGGGAACAAGTGACCACCAAACAGTGTGATTCACGATAAACTCAGCTGAAGAGTCAAGCCATACAAAAGTGAGGGTACTATACTTCACAAGGGCTGACTTTGTCAAAATGGGAGAGGATCTCAGATCTAGAAGTGGGTTGCCATCTGGGAACAAGTGACCACCAAACAGTATGGTTCACGTTAAACTCAGCTACAGAGTCAAGCCATACAAAAGTGAGGGTACTGGACTTTAGGAGGGCTGACTTTGGCAAGATGGGAGAGTGCCTCAGAAAAGCACTAGCAAACAGACTAGAAGGAGGTGTGGAGCAACAATGGGAATCATCAAAACTGCCATCACAGAGGCAATAAGCCTTTGTGTGAAGCAAATAAACAAATCAAAACGAAAAAAAGCCACTATGGTTCTCAAAAGAGGTGGCTGTGAAAGTCAGGAAGAAAAAGATAGCATTCCGGAAGTATAAGGAAACACAGAAGAAGCAGGACAGACAGCTGTACCAGTTAAGGCAGAAGGAAGCAGGGAGGGAAGTCAGAATAGCAAAGACCCAAACTGAGGAAAAGATAGCCAACTCAGTTAAGAAGGGGGATAAAACCTTTTATAGGTACATCAGTGAGCGTAGAAAGACAAAGGGAGGGATAGTGAAGCTGAATAGAATGAATGGTGGGTGGGCAGAGGGGGACAGTGAAAAAGCATGGATACTGAACGAATATTTCTGCTCAGTATTCACAAAAGAGGAGGGGGAAGTGCCTAATCCAATTAACAGAAGCACTCTTGATAGGGGAGTCGATCCCAGTCCTTTCACAGAAGAAAGAGTTCTGCAAGAACTCCTAAAACTGAAGGTGGACAAAGCAATGGGTCCTGATGGAATTCACCCCAGAATTCTAAAAGAATTAAGGGAGGAACTAGTGAAACCACTGGCTACTCTTTTTAATAAATCATGGGAGGATGGTGTGGTACCCGAGGACTGGAGGAAGGCGGATGTGATTCCTCTTCACAAAAGTGGGACCAAGACAGAGGCAGGAAAGAAACTACAGACCTGTCAGTCTGACCTCTGTGGTAGGGAAAGTGATGGAGTCACTTCTGAAGGAAAGAATAGTTGAGTACCTAGAGGCCAGTGGGGCACAGGACCCAAGGCAGCATGGGTTCAGAGCGGGAAGGTCACGTCAGACGAATCTAATAGATTTCTTTGACTGGGTGACCAAAGTAGTAGACCAGGGAGGGGCTGTGGAAATGGCCTACCTAGACTTTAGCAAGGCATTTGACACAGTCCCACACAAAAGATTAATAGTCAAATTAACCAGCCTGGGAGTGGGTCCTAGGGTGGTAGCCTTGGTAAAACATTGGCTGCACAACAGGACACAGAAGGTAATTGTAAATGGAGTCCATTCTCAGATACCGCAGGGTTCAGTATTGGTCCAGTCCTTTTAATGTCTTCATCAATGACATTGCAGAGGGACTGAAGGAAAAGTATGCCTTTGCAGATGACACAAAGATCTGCAACAGGGTTGATACACAAGGAGGCGGAAAGGATGAGAAGGACTTGGCAAGGTTGGAGGAATGGTCAGAAGTATGGCAGCTAGGATTCAATGCAAAGAAATGCAAATAATGCACCTGGGAAACAAGAACCCAGGGAAGAATACACAATGGGGGGTAGTAACAACAACAAAAAGGAAAGAGACCTGGGGTAATCATATCAGATGACCTTAAGGTTAGTAAGCAATGTGAGAAGGCGTAGGGAGGGCTGGGGGATACTGGGATGCATAGGAGAGGCATCAGCAGCAGAAAACAGGAAGTTGTTATCCCTCTGTACAGACAGTTGGTGAGACCCCATCTGGAGTACTGCGTCCAGTTCTGGAGACCCCATCTCCGCAAGGACATAGACAGGATAGAGGCAGTCCAGAGGAGGGCAACTAAAATGGTGCAGGGTCTGCAAGAGAAGCCGTATGAGGAGAGACTAAAGGAGCTTAATATGTATACCCTTGAGGAAAGAAGGGAGAGTGGGGACATGATAGAAACTTTTAAGTACCTCAGTGGAATCAACAAAGTCCAAGAGGGTAGCATCTTTCAGAAAAAGAGATGTGCAAGAACAAGGGGACACAATTTAAAGATAGAAGGGGGGGTTCAGGGGCAATGTGAGGAGGTATTATTTCACAGAGAGGGTAGTGGATGCATGGAACAGCCTTCCTGAGGAGGTTGTGGGGTCTAAAACTGTGGGACAATTCAAGAATGCATGGGACAGACATAAGGCAATTCTTGCGGGGGGTAGGAAGAAATAGGCTGTTGGTTAACTAGGATCTGCGGCCTATCCTGTAGGTAGGGAAATGGGCAGACTAGATGGGCCAAGCGGTCCTTATCTGCCATCAAAGTCTATGTTTCTATGAGACTATGTATACATCTATTTAAAAATGTATTTTTATGTATTATAAAGAAGTTATTTGTCATTAGTTTCAAGGCACAGGTTTATGAAACACTTGGTTGTGTCCATTAGTATCCGTGATTGGGTACACCTGTTTTTAATGTGTTTTGATTATTTAAGGTATTGATGTTCAGTGTTGCACTTATCTCTTGACAAAGCGCAGTGTGAGAGATGTGCACCTGGCACCCTGTGCCAGCTCCCACAATGCTGAAGCTTCCCCTTAGAGCCTAGCATTGAGAAGCAATGCTCATTTACGGTGACTGCCATCGAATAAGAGCCTTGAAGGGGGTGCCCCATTCTCCAGCACGACAAAAAGAAGTGAAGAGTGAAGTTGAGGGCTGTCTGAAAGAAAGCTGGTCCAAAGAAGTCCTTTGGGCAAAGGATGTGAGGTGATGTTCACTCTATTTCTCATTAAAAATGACTGGGTCTGGCATCCGCTGTGCCCTCCCAAATGACAAACGGTGACTATGAAATTGCAAAATTCCTGTCAGAAAACATAATTTTACCTCAGCATGTATAGTGTGGGCCAGTACTGCCCCAAAAGGTCAGTAGTTCCAGTAAGCACCAGACAGGATGCACTGGTGGGCAAAATGTAAATGTTTTAAAATGAAACTGTGAGGAAAGTGTACAGGGATTCACTCTGGGAGGAGTCAGTGTATATTCTTAGGCCCTTGACAGGATGCAGTACTGCTGCTCAGATGTTAGCATGGGAACTTTGAAGTCTGCCAAGCTTATGTGAAATGGAAAAAATATGGGCTAGGAGATGCCCTGCAGTCCCCACCCATGCTTCCTGCGGTGGTGGACTCCAAAAGTATCTACTTGCCTCCACTGGGGCCAGTAGTATGCCAGCAAAAGTACCCCACCAGGGTTGAAGCCAACCAACTGTAGGAGTAAAAGACTGTTCACCCAGCGGTGAAAGAGTGAAAGAACTAGAGAATATGCCGGCTGGAAGGATTAAAGTGGAATACAGGAGGTTACCAACAGTTTTGTGAGGTCACAATAGGAGGAATAAAGGATCCTGTTTTGTTTTACAATCCCCGGTTTGGACATTTGCATTTGTTCTGCATTCAGGTTCTGCTAACCTCTTTCTTTGCAGCTCTGATTGCCCTGCCATATTCCATTGGAGGGCCAGAGGTCACCTCAGGCTCAGGAGGTTAAGTAAGTACAGTGGTTTTGGTTTCTGTATGAGCCACCTCCTTAAAAATGTAATCTCATCTGTTATACCCCTACACCAGAAAGATGGACTTATAGTTCTAACATTATGGAATGTAATTATCTGTAGGGACTGCTTTCTGCAATACCTTTTTTGTGCCAGTGGGACTCAAATGGTACCACATCTGCTTCTGGGCCAGAAGATCACAGGTTCTTGTCTCACAGTGAAACTAGGGTCATACCATCAATGCTGGCACCGAGGTGCAGCACTGGGGGGATACCGTACTGTAGGGGTGTTCCATCATTTGGATGAGATGTTAAAACTGAGGTCTCTTCCAGTGTCCTGACCAAAATTCCCCTTCTCATAAAACTGGTTCATGCAACTGTCCAACACTGTGTACATTTTGATGTGCAAAATGGCTACCGCTACATGTTTATAGTCACTTCACTGCCAGTCTCTCACTGCTTGAAAAGCACTTTGGGATACAACGTGCATGAAAGCACTGTATAAATTTCTTCTGCTTCTTCCTCCTCCTCCTACCCCCTTCCTCGAAGGGGTTATTGATGGCCAGGTTGTTGTCATTGTTGCTAGACTTATGGTTCAGTTGTAACTGATAATAAAATGCAATGAATAACTATTTAGGACTCCAGGTTTTTTAACTTTAAACTTTGGACCAATTAGCACTGTTGGTAATAGTAAAATAGCACCATCAATCTAAAATTATATTACCCCCTTTTAGGAGGATATACAGTGGAGCTGATTTTCAAATGCCCCCTTAGGTCGGTGCACTGTGTGCAGAACCCCTGCTTGCAGCAAACTTGGGTGCACCAGGGACCCTGCGACGGATTTTAATAGAACCGGGATCCCAGTGCAAAAGTCCTCCAGCTTTGCTGCAAGCCTTCCCGTACAACAAACAGTGCAGGGGAGAGGCATACTGCAAGCTGCAGAACAGTCATGTGGCAGAGGCAGCCTTGGCAGAGACCCATTGGCTGTACTCCAGGTGGCTGGCAGAACTTGTGGACGGCAGGATGGGACAGATTGGGAGGGGGGGTGACAATGGATCCAGAATGGAGATAGGGAACAGCCACCACAGTGTCAGGGACTGGGACATGTGGGGGGGGGGCTGTTGTATGACTGATGCCATGGGGGAAAGGACATGGAGGGCACCAACTGCAGCTCTGCTGGTGTCGGGACAGGTGGTCGCATGCAGTGTGGGTGTGGAATTCCATTGGTGCCATTTGCAACAGGGGGGCATGATCCACCTCCTGCCCAGCAATGGCTCCAGGGATGTTACATGGGCTGTCAGACCAGCTCCAAGCTGGTCTAACTGTAGTGGACCTTGCGCCCTTTGAGAGGGGTTTATAAATTCCCATTTTATTGGATGCTGCAGTGTTGCCCTGGCACAAATCCCCTCCCACCATGCCATACTGGTCCATCCTTTGCAGGGATGGTGTGGGATCGACTGGCACAGGCAGGCCTCCAACTGGCTCAGGCTACCTTGTAAAATCAGGAATGATGCAAGGTGTGGCACAGGGAGCCCCTTGCATCATTTCTCTTTGATGCAAGCACCTTGTATCATTCCTGATGCTTTGAAAATCGAGCCCAGTATCTTCAGAGTTCACTCTGAAGTTATAAAAGGCAATGAAGTACAAAAAGAACTAAGCAAATTAAATGCAAACAAATCTCTGGGGTTGGACAATGCACAAATTAAGTTCCTAAAACTAGCAGCAGACTACTTATGCCCAATCCTGACCAATCTCTTTCATAGCCTAATGGAAGGGTCTTTCTCATAGACTCAGAAACCCACCAAAGTGGTCCCAATATATAAGGGAGGGGGGCCAAACGATCCCTCTCATTACATACCCCTAGCCTTTTTATCCTTCATTTCAAAACAATCTGAAAAAGTTGTCTGTAAACAATTATCCACGTACCCAGAAAAACACAATCCACTTACAGTTCACCAGTCGGGCTTCAGGGCGGGTAGATACATGTCCACAGCTCTAGCTGACTTTTTCTTTATGCTTGCATTTTTGTGCCCTTGGTTGCTGCCAAGGGGAGACCACCCTAGCCAGGATCCAGGCATTATGGGGTTCATGCCAAAGATTTTCTTTCCCTTGTGCATCCCCTCCTCCCCAACCCTCTGTGGTGGGGCCAGTCATGCAATGACCTCAGCGCACAGTTGGGCCTGTTCCCACCCCCAACATGCAGTGATCTGCTGGTCCCCATCACATCCAGCTCTCAATGTGGTCCTGGGTTGCTCTGTCCCCAGCTGATGCGTGGGATCGGTATGCACCAGGAATGAAGTCCCTCCCTCCCTGGAGAAGGCAAACAATCATGTAGCCCTGTAGAGCCGAATTAAAGCAAGCAGTCCCTGGGAAGCTCCGCTCCCCCCAGCAGACCCGTCGACATCCATGCTCTTGCAGACTTCATTGGAAAGGTTGCCAGAGATTTGGGCAAAGGGGAATCAGTTGGAGCAGTGTACATGGACCTCTAGAAAGAGTTCAACATGGTGGACCACAATATCCTTCTAGGACAACTGAAAGAAATGGGAGTAGTGACAGGAGTACCCACCTGGTTCACATTTTATTTAATAAACTGTAGGCAATCAGTGGCTGTAGACAACATCCTATCAGAGCTAGGGTATCTATCCGGGGGGGGCCCACAGGGATCAGTACTGGGTCCCCTACTATTCCTGGTCTATGTGAATGACCTCCCTGGATACATACAACATTCAAAAATAAAACTGTATGCAAATGACACAGTCCTCATAGCAAGAAAAACAGACTTCTTCCAAATGGGGAAAAAACTTCAATCACATTTTGATATAATTCAGTCTCTGCAAAGCTGATATTGCATGGGAAAAAGACCCAGTCTATGATCTTTTATAAAAAAAAAGGAATAAGATTTACAGACAGTTGCAAGCTAAAAATGCAATTCTTAGATGGTTCTACTATTTATTTTTGTAATTAACATGAATTAATTATCCAACACTTTACATGACAAAGACAACAACAACATATAAGCAAACAAACAAACAGGTACAGTTAGCAGTAAATACTTTATGGTTACAGAACAGAGTAAAATCAATGTAGACATTTGATTTCTGACAAAATATCTTTGAGTCTACACAGTTGCAGAGAACCACAGATTGACCAATATGTGTCCCTCCACTTTACATAGAAACAGAATTTGCCAGAAGATAAGAACCGCTTGGCCCACCTAGCCTGCATCATCGTAGAGCCTGCTTGATCTCCAGTCCATTTTCCTTCCCCCTTCCTCTCCCCCAAGATTCCCTTATGCCTATTCCATGCATTTTTAAACCCCACCACTGTTTTCACTCTCACCACCTCCACTGATAGGCTGTTCCAGGAATCCACTACTCTTTCTGTAAAAAAGTATTTCCCACAACTCTCCTGAATCTACCCCCTCTCCAGCTTCACTACATGTCCCCTTATTCTTGAGCACTTTTTTAAAAATACTTCCTTCCTGTACCTTGTTTACCCCGTCGAGTATTTAAAGCTTTCCATCATATCCCCCCTCCCTCCTCTCTTCCAGGGGTACATATTTAGGGCCTTTACTCTCTCCTCACAGGGATTCTGATGCAAACCCTGAACCATTTTAATTGTTCTCCTCCTCTGGACTGCCTCCACTCTGTCTATGTTCTTCCAGAGATGTGGTCTCCAGAACTGGACACAGTACTCTAGTTGAGGTCTTACTAGTGGTCTATACAGAGGCAACACCACCTAACTCTTTCTGCTGATGATACCTTTTCTTATGCACTCTAGCATCCCACCAGCCCTCCCAACTGCTTTGTCACACTGCCTAGCCACTTTTAGGTCATCCAATATGATCATGCCTGGTGGTTATCAGTACCACCCTCCCCATTCTGTATTCCGCCCCTGGATTTCTGTGCCCCAAGTGCATTATTTTGCACTTTTTTGCATTGAAACCCAGCTGCCATACCCTTGACCACTCCTTGAATTTCTCGGGTCACTGTTCCTCCTTTCCACTCCCCCCTCCAAGACTGTCTACCCTGTTGCTGATGTTGTTTCATCTGCAAAGATGCAGACCTTCCTTTCTAGCTCCTCTGCAATGTCACTTATAAAGACATTAAAGAGCACTGGTCCCAGCACTGATCCCCGAGGCACCTGGCTGGTCACACTCCCTTCCTTGGAGTGCAACCTGTTTACCACCACGCTCTGCCACCAATTGTCTAACTAGTTTCTTACCCAGTTTACCATGTTTGGACTCACTCAAAAGCTACTCAGCTTACTTATTAGTCTGCTATGAGGAACAGTGTTGAACGCCTTACTGAAATCTAGGTAAGCTACATTCAGTGCTCTCCCCAATCTAGTTCCTTGGTCACCCAGTCAAAGAAGTCTATCAGATTTGTTTGACATGACCCCCCCCCCCCCCATGAATCCATGCTGCCTAAAGTCTTGTAACCCACTGGGTCCATAATATTCCACAATCCTTTCTTTCAGTAGTGATTCCATTCACTTCTCTGCCATCACTTCTTCCCTGCTACCACTTTTGTGACAAGGGACTACACCTATCCTCCTCCAGTCCTCTAGGACCACTCCTGTTTCCAATGAGCTTTTAAATAGGACTGCAATAGGTTCAGCCAGTACCTACCTGAGCTCCCGCAATATCCTTGGGTGGACTCCATCAGGCCCCATTGCTTTGTCTGTTTTCAGATTGTGAGTCCCTTCAGGACTCTCTCCTCTGAAAATTATCTAGTTTCCACCTTCCTCCCTCCAATGATCCTTTTACCTTTTTGTGGCCACTCCCTAGTATTCATTCAGAATGTCTGCCTTTTACTGTTCCTCCTCTGCACATTCCTCCCCTTCCCTCTTTAACCTTACAATCCCACCCTTGGTCTTCCTCTTTTTGCTTACCTAAAAAACGTCTTGTCCCTTTTTATAGCTATGGGCAGAGCCTGCAACTGTCTTGCTGTAGCTGAAAAACTGTGATACAGAAGCACACATTTTTGGAGTTTTCAGTGTATCCTTCCACCCCTGAAAATCACTACACCAGTTGAATGAAATACTCCCCTGCAGGGCTGCAGACTGAACATCTGTCCAGAGCTCAATCAAATAGATTCATTCTAGTTCTTTTGACAGCTAAGTAAAAATCCTACAGTCTAAAGTAAATGTGATGTCAGATCATCCAGAGTTCACCAGGCTTTAATGATCAGAGCTGCTTAACAATTTCAGCTTCTTAGATTTTGGCTGGATGTCAGAAATACCTTTTCCTTTTCATTTTTTTTATCTAACAAAACTATATGATGATAATTGTTGCCAAATAAATGAGCTGCTTTAGACAAGGAGAAAAAAACATTTAAAACATGAGTGTGACAGATTAGCCATTAGTCAAGAATAAAACCAGAGGTTAGCAAACATAATTGAGAATAGTAAATCAAAGGTCACAGAATATAATGCTATGAAATGACTCCTCAGATTGTCTAAATCTCACTGAAGCCAAAGAAAGTGTGTGTGTTAGTTAAAGCATATTAATTAGAAATATGTAAAACACATAACTCTGTATTTGTCAATATTATTTGTGAATATTTAGACTCACACCATTTAAACGTGCAGTCTGCAAAACAGTGCAGAAACCTAAAGAAAACCTTCAAATGAGATGTGTACTATCTCACCCACACATCTGTTGAAAAAGCTGGAAATATTGACAGGGCCAGGCAGTTGTATTGCAAAAAAGGAACCCTGACAGCTACTGCTGAAAATGAAGACCACACTCACAGTATGCCCAGGCAGGAGTGGAACCTGAAATCTCAGGCACTGTTTGTATGACCCATAAGGCACAAAACCAGTGCTGAAAAGTAACTGAAAGGTTCAAAATACAATCTGACAAGTTATACAGTGGCAACACAGTGAAACAACAGAGATTGGATAGAAGCAGTGACAGTTTGATTCACTACATAATCCTGCTTTGAATGATACTGTTTTACTATACTGCCAGGTAATAAATTTCAAGATTGTATTCGGAAGGTCTTAATTAGGTTTTATCTAATTTTCAGTGCTTTATGTTTAATACAGAAAGTATCTGAGACATCAGGTTTGAATTGCTGCAGGGCCAGACCTTAGGATTTCCATGTACAGTTTTGTAAGTTGTCACAGTCAAACTGAGATATTGCATTGCATAATTTCATACAAGCTTATTAACTCCCCTTGACCTTCCTGACCTCCCATCTGTAATAGGTGGCATGCTTAGGAAATATGTAACTCAGTGTAAGACATAGATATGGCTGAAAAAATATGAGCTACGAAATGATGAAGTAAGTTTGATTACATATTTTTTCACTACAGTATGTGAAAAAAGTACCTTTATCTTATTTCACTACTTTATTTACATGGGTAAAAGCTGGGACTCCATTGACAGCAGAAGGGAAGTGCTACAATCTTGGTAATGGCTTAAAACTACCACAGTAGCTCATTCTGACCACCTAGCCATGACCTCCTATTAGGGGAAGGCTGCGAGGTTGGATTTCATGTAACATTAATAAACCTTCTTTTTTAAATTCCATAGCTTCATATCATTTATGTGGATGCAAAAGAATGGCTTAGACTATATATTATGGCCAATGGAAACCAATTATGTTTATTCTCACGATATATGTATGATGCTACAAATAGGACATTATGGGTTACTATTTGTTTTATATGGATGTCAACTGCCCTTACAGCTTTGCCATTGAAAAAAGTGACATTTTATAAGGCTCCGAACCTGAAAGTGGACCGGAACTCAAACTGTGGATACACATTTGTAACAGTTGTGAACTGTGACTGTCTGTAATCGCACAGCTGTAAGGACGATTGCAATCTGAAACAAACAAATACCCTAACAGCCGTCTCCTAATGGGAGGTCGGGGGTCACAGTGAACTAATGTGCTACTGTTAAGCCATCCTGAAAGTTTGCAGCACTTCCCTTCCGTTATACTATAAATGGTGTTCCAGCTTTTCTCCATGTAAATAGCATAATGAAATAAAAGAAAGGTACTTTTCATACATACCTTCCTGAACAATTATGTAATTGAAATTACTGTAGTTCCTCATGTGGCCGTTCAAATTTTTAAGCAATTTCTATATCTAACATCAAGCTGCATATTTCCCAACCATATAGATGGGAGGTCACAAGGGTCAAGGGAAGCTAATATGCTCATATCAAAGTATTTTCCCTTGGGATCATGTTTACAACATATACTGGTTATTTAAAACATTTTTAAAAACTGTGATGTGTCTGTTTTTGTTTTTTCCTACAAAGTGATTCAACAGTTGCAATACTATCTTATACAGTGTGTTCTTTTTCCTGACTGAAAGACATGCATTTGGGAGTTGGGGGGGGGGGGGCAATTCACACATCAGTTATGACTTCAGTATGTGCCATTAGTAAACATTCATGTACATTTTTGACTGTAATCTTACACTGAATGATATGCATGTCTATCCTTGGACCATTGATCACTTCCATGCAGTCTGCTCTGGAACAGTTATGATATGCTAGGCTTGTTCCTATCAAGTTTGGGAACTTGCTGTCTTGCAATGTGTTTTTTTTCCTTAACATAGTGTTGATACATATGAATAATGAAACGTGGTCAATGCAGGCTGACATTAAGCAGTGTGCACATTGACAGCATTCTGTCAGTAGGAGTTATTACAACTTTGCCAAGTGTCAGTCTGTCCCTTATCTCTTGATTTATATCAGCAAGTAGCCCATTTGCCAGTGGAGGTTTCTGTCTCACTGAGTAGTATAAATCAGGCATGCTAGATATGAGAAGACTGCCACCATTTTCTTTCTATACGAAATGACCATCTAGGCAAAAGCGATTATATATATATATATATATATATTCTTGCAAAAAACTCTGTTAATGCATCAGTCAGGGTTGATTCAACACCAGCAAAAGTCTGGAAATCCAATGTTAGGGTTACCAATCCTACCCCTCCCCCACACACACCCTCAATGGACTAACAGGTGCCGGGGTGTGCTTTGGGGTCTTTGGACTTAACTCTCACCCCATTTGGTGTGTAACTAAGCTGAGATAGTACAGTATAGGAGAATGGGGTTGAGAATTAGGCCTGATGACCCCAAGTCACACCCCTGCACCTGTTAGTCTGTGGAAGGTGAGGGGTGTGAGGGGGTAGGGTTGGTAACCCTAACATTGGATTTCTAGAGTTTAGTTGGTGTGGAATCAATCCTAACTGATGCATTAATGGAGTTTTTTTGCAATGAATTTTCCTTCTTTTTGAGAAAGTGAAATGTTACTCATATGGTATCTATGGGTGGGAGCATGGGCCCTCTGGGCCCTTGTGCTCCCACCCACCCATAAGTGTAGAGACACAGTGCAGGAGGGCCGTGTGCTCCCAATTTTGCATAATGGGATGCATATTTGGTAGTGTGGGCCCTCTGAGCCCTGCGCTTCGACCCACCCATAAGTGTTGACACATAGTGCAGGAGGGCCCTGTGCTCCCAGTATTGCAAAATGGTGTCCATGGGTGGGAACACAAGCCCTCCAGGCCCTGCACTCCCCCCCACCTGTAAGTATAGAAACATAGCACAGGAGGGCCCTGTGCTTTTAGTTTTGCATAATCTTATCCATAGGTGTGAGCATGGGCTTTCTGGGCCCTGCGCTCCCACCCACCCATGAGTGTAGAGGTGGGAGGGCCCAGTGCTCTTACTTTAGCATAAATAGTATGTATAGGTGGGAGCGTGGGCCCTCTTGGCCCTGCGCTGTCACCTACCCACACATACAGACACATAGCACAGGTCTAGAGGCATTCCAAGTAACCCTTGTAATGCTTATTTGGCAATATTTCAGTAACCATAGCAACTGTGGAAAAATTATGTTGTAGTTGTATCCATGACCTAACCACCTCCATGTGTGCTTAAGAGGTGTCCTAAGCTGCTCTAAGCAAAAAATCCATATCTCGAACCGTTTTCGAGATATAGGCGATGAAAGGCGCCATGGCCACCACAATGTTATCCTATGGGACAATGTTATCCTATGGGAAAATTCACAACTTCAGACTTCTGTAACTCTGAAACATTTTTGCACCAAACCAGTAAAAAGCACATCTGTGGGACAAGGGTTTGCCACCCTGCAAATGTTAGTCCAAAAGTCCTAACAGTTTTCTTGCTATGAAGTGGCAAAGAAACTGGGCTTTTGGGGTCTGTTTACCTGTGGTACTTTCGTGAAATTCCACAGACTTTTGCGAAAGTCCCACCATTATATATGTGGGACTTTTACGAAAGTACCAGTGGGAGTTTTGTGAAAGTCTGCACAAGTTGTGCGAAAGTTCCATGGCTAAAATAGTGGAAAAATTTAAAAAACATATTTCTGGGCATACTGGCAAAAAACTAATGTCAGGGTCATGTTCCTAGGGCCCAGATTAGGTAACCCAGGTGTTGGTGTTTACCTAGAGGCAGTATTTGTTGAACTACAATGTTTTTTCCACCTCGCCAGTTGAAAACAAGATGGCGTCAGCACAAAAGTACCAAACCCATCTGTAAAGTAAAAAGTGCTTTTTCAAAAGTAAAAAGTCCTTTCGAAGAGAACATATACCCCCCATTGGCTATAATGGGAAACTTTAATAACTTTTGAATGGATTAGTATCGACCAGACAGACAAACCATTCTGGCTGTAGAGACGAGCAGAGAATTTGCCAGAATTGCCAAAAAAGTGCTGTTTTGCACTTTTTTTGGCACCCTGCAGCTCCACAACAGCACATTCAACCATAACACAACTTGCCGCATCCATAGATCTATGGTAGACAATGGTGCATACAAAATTTCAGGTAAATCGGTTGAACTGTTGCAAACTTATTAAAGTGCAAACGTTTGAGTTTAATCTATATATATATATATATATATATATATAGATATATATATATATATATATATATATTGCATTTAATATTTTCACTCCAGATTTCCCACATCGCCATCTCTTCACACCTGCTTATCAATGGTGCAGCTGAATTTTCAAGTGGTGTAGAATGGCGAGGTCACTGTGGGAAATCAATGTTCGAGACAGATTAACAAAATCACAGGGGCACTGTTCATGAACAGATGTCCCACATGCTTTCATGAGGTGGGGTCACAAAAAAGCCATGTTTTAAAGTTTGGAGTACAATACCAACAGATGCCCAGGGCGTTAGGGTTTCTAACCATTACATCTCACCCTGTACAGACTAACAGGCATTGAGGTATGCCTTTGGATTATCTGCTGTACTGCTCATGCCATTGGTCCTCTACCTCCACCCTGCAGCCACTGACAGGCATCAAGGTGTGCCTTGGACTCTTCAGCCCCAAAATTCAACCCATTCTCCTATGTTGCACCCATCTCAATGTACATACTTATGAAATGGGGTGAGCATAAAGCCAGATGACTCCAAGGCACAATGCAACACTTGTCAGACTCTGCAGGGTAGGGTGAGGTGAAATAGCATGAGCATTATGGCCAGCGACCCAAACACACACCCCAATGCCTGTCACTCTCTGCAGGGTGGGGTGGGGTTGATGTTGGCTCTGTACTTCACTGCTACTTCTATTATGTGTCTCTCTAACTCCTGCACTACCAATGCCAAAGCCAGCAAGACAGCATTCAGCATTGACAAATGCTTGTTTTAGAATATAGAAGCATAGCCTACCAGTGCACAAATAACCGGCTGCATAAATGATTGGACATAGCATACCACAAAATTGCAAGATTCATTCTTAGATGCCCATACTGCATGCATCGTACAATGTGTAAAACTTTAAACTGGGACTCCCTCAAATTAAGAAGATAGAAGTCCATGGCATTTACAGCTTACAAAACAGTCAAAGGCCTGATAACCGGATACCAAGGACTAACAAACAACTTTTCAAATAGCAAATATGACATGTGTGAGGTAAGACATAGAGGCCACCTTGTAAACGTGACTCAGACTAACTAAGGGAAAATGAGCCTAGAATACTTCATTCCCAAGACTTGCAACTTCCTATCTCCAAAATCCAGAGAGAGTAAGTCCTTGGCTGAATGTCAAACTACACTTCAGTCTAAACACCAAGAGCTGTAACTGTTATTAAAACGTGGTCACCTAAATGGGGTAAAAACCCTCCAGACTAAATGTAATGGTGCTTAACAGACTATGCATCATGTATAAACTGACTACTGCTATTGCAAATGCTGCAACTAATGTAATAGAAACACTGAAACATAGACAATGTTGGCAGAAAAAGACCGACTGTCCATCCTGTCTCCCCAGTTTTTCCCTACTCTACCCAGTGATATATCGTCCAGACTGGGTTTTCGCCCTCCTCCCCCTGCTCCGTGTCTTACAGCTACCCTCCTGAGAAGCTAAGACGTTTACTCTATCCAGCCATCCTTGACACCTATGTACAGTATTGTAACTTTTGTACCAAATGTAATGTACCTAAACACAGGACAACTTTAAAAATAGTACCATGGTGGTCCTAACATTTTTTATCATGTCAAAAAATAAAGATTTTTACTACTTACTGTTTTTTTTTACCTATAGCAAGTGCATTAGTTTGATTAATATGCCATATAACAGCCATACATCTTTTTATCTGCACTTCTGTCTACTGTACATACTGTAGTCTGACTTTCTTCCCCACTTTTCTTGCCGTCTCCCTCCCCCTTTCCTTCTTCCCTCTCATTTAGCTCCTCCTTTTATGTGATTCCTGTAATAAGTTTTTGACACGTTTTCTAAATTGTGAGCTCCACTAAATTATTCTTCTGCACATATTTTATATTGCACATAACTAAAACACACTGACACTTTAATGAATGGGCATAACGTGATATGCTCACCAAATGTCACACATTCTTGAAAAGCATAAGAACAGTGCAAAACACTGGAGTGTTATGAAGAACCTGAGAAAGATCAGGATCCTATTTTGTAAGTACCTTATACAGGCAAGGCAAGGCAATTTTATTAATACAGCACCCAATCCTAAAGGCTCTGGGCACTTTACAATAAATATAATAAAACAGTAATTATTTACGATCAATAAATGCTAAATGTTAAAACATTATAGCACAAAGCCAGGCACAAAGTTTAAAGTGAAAAGATGAGTTTTTAAGGATTTTTTTTAAATATGGCCAATGAAAGAGCATCTCTCACCTCCTGGGGAAGGGCGTTCTAAAGAATCAGGGCTGCCACACAAAACGCCCCATCACCCAAGGATTTCAAACAGGGTCTCAGCACAGGTAAGTGGTCTGCCTCCATTGACTAGAGGGAGTGGTCAGGAGCGTAAGGTACCAGGAGGTTTTTCAGGTAGCCGGGACCCAGACCATGCAGGGTCTTGTATGTCAATAAGCACACCTTGAAGATGATGCACCACAGCACTGGCAGCCAGTAAAGAGCATAAAGAACTGGCATGATGTGCTAAAACCAAGGGGTCCCAGCAACCAGCGGACTGCAACATTCTGGACTAGCTGCAAACGGCACAGCAGTCTTGTGAATAACCTGAGGTAGAGAGCATTACAGTAATCTAACCATGACATGATTAAGGCATGCACCAGTACTGCCAGATCAGTCAATTTAAGATAGGATTTGATATGACCGATGTTTCAAAGACGATAGAAGCCACTGTGGACAACAGCTGACACTTGATATTCTAAGGTTAGCTTGGAGTCCACAGTGACCCCCAAATTCCTCACCTAACTGTGGCTCAAAAAACCACACCATCCAGCAAAGGTAAGACAGCACTGCTACACATTGACGCTGAACCCAATCAACCCAGCTCCACCAGTAACATCTCCGTCTTCAAAGGATTCCAGTCCTGGATTTCCCTAAGGCACTCATTCAGTTCTGAAACCACTGCAGCATCATCGGGGCACAAGATACATACAGCAAGGTATCATCAGCATAAAAATGAAAACCCAAGCTGTATCATCTAATGATCTCTCCCAGTGGCAACATGCATACAGTGAACAATATGGGAGCTAGAATCATTGATCAAAAAATAAAAACAGCTGCACCCCAATGTTAGGTATTAGCAGTCATGACAAAGAAATTTCTTCCACGAAGCTGTAATGTAATTTGGTTGTTTATTTAACAAATCCAGGTAGTATTACAAAAGGCTGCCAAATGCAAGACCTAATGTAGACACTACTCCAGGGCTAGAATTGACCCCTGAGGCACACCGCAATAGAGTGCTGCACTGCTCAATGTAAAGGAGCCAAATGTAACCTGCTGCACTCTGTCAGACATGGAGGACTTAAACCACTGCAACACCATTCCTGAAAGTCCTACATAGTGCCTGGGATGAGCACCCCATGATCCACTGTGTCAAAGGCCGTAGAGAGATCTAGCAGGACAAAAATGAACAGCATGCACTATCCCTTCCTAGAAGAACATCATGGAGCACACTGATTAATGCAGTCTCCGTACTATGGCAAGGCTGAAAACTGGATTCCAAAGCCACACAGATGTCATATTTTTCCAGGTGTTGTTCCAACTGCACCACCACCACCTTCTTGATCACCTTCCCTAAAAAGGGAAAGTTCGAGATGGATCTGTAATTGGAGAGATTGTCAGGGTCCAAAGATGGTTTCTTGAGGAGGGGCCTCACCACAGCCTTTATAAGGGCAGATGGTAAACCAACCACTCCAAGAGAACACCTAAAAATCTCCACCATGATTGGACCAAGTGAATCCCAACACTCTAGGAGAAGTAGCGTTGACCCAAAGACAATGCACAGCAGGTGGGATGTAACATAGAAACATAGAAGTTGACGGCAGATAAGGACCGCAAGGCCCATCCAGTCTGCCCATTTCTTTTTCTACCTTATAAATGTGCCATCGACCTTTGCTCTGTCAGTGACCTATCTATTCATAGTCATTTGTATTGCTCCCTTATGCCTATCCCATGCCTGTATGAAGCCCTGCACTGTATTCATAGCCACCACTTCTTGTGGTAAGCCATTCCATGCATCTACCACCCTTTCTGTGAAAAAGAATTTCCTCACATTCCCCCTTAATCGGCCTCCCTCTAATCTCATGCTGTGTCCTCTTGTCCTGCTATTTTTCTTATATTTAAACATGTTAGACTCTTTCACCATGTTTATGCCCTTAAGGTGTTTAAATGTCTCGATCATACCCTCTAGTCCATCTGCGAGGTCACTAATGAAGATGTTGAATAGGACTGGCCCCAGGACTGATCCCTGAGGTACCCCACTTGTGACTTGCATCTCTTCTGACTGTATACCATTTACCACCACTCTCTGTTTTCTGCCAGTCAACCAGTTTGCCACCCAGTTGACCAACTTCTGACCCACCCCGAGCCTACCTAGCTTATTTATCAATCTTCTATGTGGAACAGTGTCAAAAGCTTTGCTGAAGTCAAGGTAGGCGACATCAACTGCTCCCCCTTGGTCCACCACTCTGGTTACTCAGTCAAAGAAATCTATGAGATTAGTTTGACAGGACCTTCCTTTGTAAACCCATGCTGTCTTGGATCCTGTGCCCCTATGGATTCCAGGTGTTGCACTATCCTTTCCTTAAGGAGTGCCCATAATCTTGCCCACTACTGAGGTAAGACTGACCGTCTGTAGTTCCCCGCCTCCTCCCTGCTACCACTCTTGTGGAGTGGATCACATGAGCCCTTCTCCAGTCTTCTGGGACCTCTCCTGTGCTCAGAGACTCACTAAACAATTCTGCTAATGGCTCTGCTAGTTCCTCCTTTAGCTCCTTAAGTACCCTGGGATGTATGCCATCAGGTCCCATTGCCTTATCCACCCTGAGCTTAGCAAGCTCTTGTAGGACCCTTTCTTTTGTGAAGGGAGTAGTGCTCACCTCCCTCCCCCCTGTGTCCAGAAATCACCTGGAAAACATCATCCATCAGTACCGGCTCCAATTCTCCCCATAAAAATGAAGTGCCTCTGTCCATCAAGGTTCGGATACTGTCAGCCAATGGCAGGCTGCTTGAGGATATCCCAGCCTGGATGGTAGACACCTTGTCTAGAAAGAACCAGTTGAACAACTCACATTTATTGAGAGAAAAGGCTCTGCAGGACTGGAGACACACTGGATTTCATATTAGTAGTAGAAGTAGTAAGTAGTAAAAATTTGTATTCATTATATGTGAATGAACAGGAGACTCCTCTGAAACAAGCACATTTCCAGTGAAGTCCTAATGACTTTCTTTTGAGTGTTGAAGAGCTGAGCAGACCAATTCCTTCCAGCAGCATCAATCGAGTCAGGAACGCTGACTTTTTCAGAGTTTATGCATCATAATGAGTCCTCAGTGGCAATTTATCCTCCTCCAATCAGGACCTCCACCAGCAGTGCTCCAACCTTCACCCATTAGTTTTCAGCCCCCTCAGGTCAGCATCATGCCATGGTGACCTGAGATGGGAAATCATGGTGCGAACACAGAATGGAGCTAAGGAGTCAATCATAGTCATAAGGGCCAGGTTATAGCCTTCCATGGCTGCCTTGGCTCCCATCACACAAGCCATCTTCATACCTGAGATGTCCAGGACTGCCAGGAAGCTCTGAGGCTCCAGGTTTCTAAAAAAGTGGCATCTAACCATCTCCACCAGAGAGGTTAAGTGAGGAGTCCAGTAGAGGAACTGCAGGACATGATGATCCAACCAAATGACCATATCAACCCTGATATCACTAATATCAAGACCCACTGAGAAAACCATATCCAAGACATTGCCATGCTGGTGGGTGCCAGTGGCGACCACCTGTACAAAGCCCAGGGAGGACATCGCCTGGAGGAACTGCATTCCGAAACAAGATGTTTCATTATCCACCCACACATCTAGGTCACCCAAGACCAAAAATCTGGGCAATTCAACCATCAGATCGGCCATGAAAGTCTCATGTACCTGCAGGAATTTGTGCCCAAATCCAGGGGGACTGTATATGAGCACAATCCTGAAACCTGTACCCAGCCCACCTTTTGCAGCCACGCATTCAAATGATCTGGTATCTCCCATGAGGTATACTATCAGTCCCAGGGCGGATGTAAAACAGATGGCTATCCTGCTCCCCCTGTCCTCCTGCCAAAGACAATGCAACATGGAGAAACCCAGAAGAATGGATGCCTCAAGCATAGAGGCACGAGTCATCCCCCAACCTGATCTCCATGATACATACCAGATCTGCAGAGGAATCCACAATGAACTCCTCCCTTATGGCTGTTTTATTCCTAAAAGATCTGTTGTTACACAGAACTGGCCTAAGCTGATGAGTTAAGTCGGCCGGTCCAACAGCCACCTGCTAAACAGAAAGCTCTGGAGCCTGGGGAATAGGAATCAGGCAGGGAGGAACCTTCTCCTGATAATCTACTCCCTGGGTGCCTCCTGGAAACCATACTCCTGGTCCTGCCACTCCCCATCTACTGATGGAGCAGGTCTACATTCTGAGCAGTGCCCTTGGAGGACCCCAACCCCCCGCAGCAGTTGAGTACAACTGCAGGCAGAGTACAAGGGAGGACTCCAAAGGTATGCCACTCCTGTAGTTGCTCTGCAGAGTAGACTACTGAAAGTGGGGCCTGGTTACTGCAAAATGCAGGATAATTTAACCTCCCAAAACCCAAAATAAGACAACCCACCCACACAGTTAAAACAGATATCCCACTCAAAAACCCACACTAATGACTAGCCTTTATAGTATAAAATCACAAAATTAATCCCCAGCCATCATACACTATTTATACAACAATCACACACAATTCATACAACCTGCATACACATCAAAACTAAGCCAAACACACCCTGATGCACTCCAACTTAAACCAAAAATAGAATGTATGAAATAAGTATTAAAACCAAATCCATTATTTTCTGTCATCTGATACAGATTGCAAAATGCAAAATTAAGAGTTTAGTATAGGACCACACTCCTGCTGCCACCAGAAGAGAGGCTAGTCCAATTGTAGACAGTATATAATCACAAGTCCAACAGTATATGAAATCTAGGGATAACCATCCGTAGCGGCTCCGAATGAGATGCCCTTTCACAGCAGCTCCACTCTTCAATGCTGAGCTCCAAAAGTAATGAGGGGGGACTCACTCTCTCACTGTGAACCCCAAAAGGTTGTAATCACAAATACAAAGAGAGGTACTCTTACCACTGTCTCAGATGTAAATATTGATAGTTCTCCGCAGATGGTGTGGTAAGGGGTTCAGCCCGAGAGTGTGACCACACTCCCAACCACAACACGCAGCCTCCAATCCCACAACTGACAGCCAAGATTGAGGTCCAAGAAGAAAGGCCACCTGACAGAGACCAGCAAGGTCAAGCACACAAACTGATAGTGAGTCTAAGTTCAGGCAAAATGCCCCATAGTCACCCAGCCACAGAGACCGCTCAGCCCTCAGGGTTTGTTTAGCCATCACGTTAATGAAGTTTGCACTTAGGGGCACTGCATAGGAATAAACAGTGTTACTTGTGTTTGTTTACATTCACATGGTGAAAATGTGGCTGACATGGTATAGTTGTGAAAAGCACATGCATACATATTGTCACAACCACGATCAGCAAGCTAAACTGTCACTCTTCTTGAGTAAGGCAGATACTAGGATTATATGACATATGTGCATTATAGGAGGACTAATGGTTTCATTAAATATTTATTATTTTATTTAACATTTTGAATCACAATATCACAAAACATGAACAAACAGAACCTCTGGTGGTGCCTGTTCAATATATTTTAATATTAATTTGGGAGACAGTTACGTAACCATTAAAAATTAAGTGGTTGTAAAGTATAAGCGATTGAAGGTAGTATGTTTGTTGTTCATCCAGGACCACTGTACAGCCTTGAAGAAGTGGCATTGGCAATGAAATATCAGCACCTTTTTCTTTATACCCAGGTGACAAAGTTAATTGAAATAATAAATTTATTCCAAACATTGCTACAGGAGTTGAGTTCCCTCTCGAACTGCAGTGAGGTACATGTCCAGAACAGTAGCACTGTAGTGAGTACGTACTACAATAAATTCTATTCAGTTCAAGTACAACAGGATAACAACATTTATGCAATATGTGCAGGAGAAAAAAATGCAAGATAAATAATGTATGTAGCTAGGGTCTATATTCTAAAGAATAAAGAGTAGGGGGAACTGGATAGATCAGTGGATTGGTAGTGGGTTAAGGAGTTTTTCATCTCTAGGTCACTGGTTCAAATCCAGCACAGATCAACAGTGGCAGAAAGCCATTATCGCCCGAGGGCTGTGCAGTGGTTTCCATGAAATGAGTTGGGGTGGCCTCAGTCCAGTTCCCAGTGGGCAGGTGTCCACATCACAAAACTACCAACACAGTTGCCACTGATTTGGCACCTTTGTTGGCAGTCTTACGTGAAAGGCCAAGGATTGAATGGGTATGGAGTCTAAACTACCTTCTCACCAAATTGTTGGACTCTTTTTATCTCTGGAGTCCAGATGCTACAGAAGTTGTCTAAGTGGTCAGTTACATTTGCAGACTGCCAACGCTGGATAAGCAATAGACAGTAATTCTTCCTGTTTCCAGTTCCTGCTGATGTAAAAAATAAATATATAGCATCAGAAAAATAAAAAAAAAACTATTTCAAAGCATTAATTGCACCTTTTTTTGCAATTTATCTGATGAGTGAAAATGTCACACAAAGTACAGTAAAAAAAACATCTGTGGACCAGCCCATCCAAAAATGATTCCAATGGGAGTCAACGTTCAACATGTATTCACCATCCTGCTGTCTCCTTCACTCCACTCAGAGCAGTTGCTACTTCAACCAGTGCTAACACTGCTAGTATCACTACCACCACCACTGTTCCAGTGCAAATCTCAGGCTCTATAGTGGTCGATGTTGTTGCCACATTGGCTGCCACCATCACCACCACCTCCACTGCTGCCATGGTCATTTTTGGTGCTATCTCCAATACTGTTAATGCCACCATTACCACCGCCTCCACCGCTGCTGCCAGTGTCACTATCACCACTACCTCCCATGCTGCTACTATCACCATCACCACCACCTCCACTACTGCTTCTGCTGATACCATTAACACTGCCACCAAATCCACCAGTACCACTATGACTACACTTCATGGTAGAAGTATTTAGTCATGGCCTTGGTGGTTAAATCCAAGCAGCTCCTCTGAGCATGATAATGACAGTGAGACAATGTCTTCTGGATCAGCATATGGTCCTACCCTAGAAGATTTAAAATGGCTTGAATATGTTTTCCATGACACATCCTCTGAGAACAATGACCTGAGTGAGTCTGAGGATGCTAAAACTGAGTCATCACCTCATTCCACAAGGAAACACTCGGGTCTAAAGTGATCCAAAAAATTAGTTGCTGAAGGCAGGCACAAAACATCTGCCACTGTTTCTCCTGAGCTATGGAGTAGGGAGGGTTGCGCCATAGCCACAATCGCATTATTTTCAGAAGGATAATTGGGTGCTGAGGGGAGGGAGTTGAAGTAGGGTGCTGCCAGGGTGGGGGTGGGAGGTGGGAGGGAATATATTATGGGTATGAGATTCACAAGGCAAGAGGGTGGCTGGCCATGGGGGTGGGCAAGTTGTCCGAGTCACCCATCAGATATTTATTTTTATAACAAATTGCCAGTGCTGGGGAGTAGGGTGCTGCTGCCAGTTTGGGGGGTGGGGAGGAGTATATTAAGCATTACATTTACCAGACAAGAGGGCAGCTGGCCGTGGAGGTGGGCGGGTTTTGCCTGTCGCCCATTGGGGATTTTATTTTTTTCATAACAAATTCCCACTGGTGCTGGGGGTTGCTGCTAGATGGCGCGGTGGATGGGGGTTACGTGGAAGAACTTGGGGTTTTTTTTTGGAAGAGGCTACAGAGCAGGTTGGGGGCTGATTTTTTTAGGGTTGTGCAAGGGTTGTGCAAGCAGGGGCTGTGCCAAATACGAATACCACCTGAATAGTCCTCTATTCGGGAAGGGCTTCTGAATAATCGGAATCCCTAATATTCATGGCATTTGGAATATAATATTCTGCCCCTGTACAGCCCTATACAATAGTAGCACATTATGGCATAACTGCTGTTGATGCCTCCTCTTCCGCTGGCATTGGCTGTAGCAATACCCCATCCCATTGGCTGTGTGCTCTCTTTAGTGTTGCAGTCCTTCCAAGCAAACACACTGGTGTTAACATTGTTACATCTTTGCAAGAAATGCTTGACTCCAGGTTTGCATGTTGTATTCTTTATTTCAGATAATGGGAAGAACATGGTAAAAGCAGTTTGCTGTGGCCACTTCCAGTGAATCTGTTGCTTTGATCAGACACTGAACCTTGTGGTCACTGGTGCTCTCCAGAGCAGTGGGGGTGCTTCTTACATTGTTGATACTTCAAGAGACATCTGTAGCCATTTCCATAGTTCTGCTAATGCACCAGAGAGATGCAAACTGATCAGGAAAAGCTTGGTTTGCCAAACCATTGGCTAATCCAAGATACTAGTACACAATAGAACAGCACATTTGTATGTTGTAATACTTGCTGGGACAGAGGCATGTTCTACAGTACATGAGTTATCCATCGAGCAGGATATTGATGGGTACTGCTACACCAGAATTGGAGCATCATTGAGGGCATGGCCCAGGTTCAGCCTCCCTTTGAGAAATGCACCTGTGATCTAAGCTCCAATACAGCTTAAATGAGTCAGGTTATTCCAGCACAGCAATATGGACTTGTTTCCAGAACTCATCAAAGAACTCATTGAAGGGCTTACTAGAGAGTTAAGATCACGGTTTGCAACTGTACGTGGCAATACTTGTTACATGTTCGCAACTATGTTAGACCCAAGATTCAAATATTGAGGCACTGTGCCTGGTCATACAGAGTGTGTGAGTGAGTGAGTGAGTGAGTAAGTGAGTGAGTGAGTGAGCGAGTACCAGCAGCAACTGTTTAGTGAACTTGAGGGAGATGGACCTGTTCCGTTCAGAGGATGCTGGTAGGTTAGACAGTTCTAGAACAACTTTAATGAGTGGCACTGGCAGCTCAAGTGACAGTGGTGTGGGTGGTGGCATGCCACTGACAGTGAGGTTGCTTGCTGACGCGTGAAGACAGGGTGAGTCAGCAGCACAGGCTCTTGACACTGTCCCTTAGCTTACAAAAGTACATCATTATGATTGGCCACTGCTCACAAGTTCTCTGCTGAACAAGCAGTGGCAAAGGACACTTTGTTGCCACATTCTGCTGAGCAGATGCACAATGATTATTTGGATGAGCCGATTGTACACTTTAATGCTGATCCTCTTACGTACTGGAACACCAAAAAGCAATCATGTCCTGCGTTGTCCCAAGTAGTATGTAAATATCTTGTGTGCCATCCCCACCCCCCACCCCCGATAAGCATACCCTGGGAGCACCTCTTCAGCACTGCAGGTGATGCTGTTCAGCCACATCGCTCCTATTTGCAACACTACTCCCATTTGCAACATCGATCCTATTTGCAACACCGCTCCCATTTGCAGCATCGCTCGCTCCCATTTGCAACATTGCTCCCATTTGCAACACCGCTTCCATTTGCAACATTGCTCCCATTTGCAACATCACTCCCATTTGCAGACTAAATCTTGTGTAGCAGCTTCTTTTTTATTAAGTTCAATATGCATCTGCTGAATTCTTTTAAGTGAATAGGGTGTCACAGCCTGACAATGTGCTGTCATTGCCTGCCAGCTCTGAATACTGAATTAACTACTATACTTATGGCTTTCTCATCCCTGCTCTTGAGCTTACCAACAAAGATTCTGGAATAATGATGTTGGAGGATATATTATGACAGCCCAACACTGACTTGCCTGACACCCTGTAGCCCAGTGCCAAAATCCCAAACTGGAAAATCCCAACAGTGGGACTTTGCCCATTTTCCTTGTTTTGGGGGGCTCTGCCCCCCACACCCTCCTTAATTAGGAATACTAACTCTAGGGGGGGGGTGGCAAACTCCCACTGTCGGGATCTTGTGTTTTGGGATTTTGGCATCAGGCTACAGAGTGTAGGGCAAGCAACTTTGGGATAATGTAGTGACACCATATCAGATGTGGTTGCGCTTGCCACTTGGCATTTTGTCCGACCTTATGGCTTTATGACCACTGATCCTGTTAAAATGACAATGATCTTGGAAATTACTGAAAACTTTTTTCTCTTTATTTGCAGTGTGACTTCTGTCTTAGTATAGCCAGGCACTGGGTTACAAAATGTTCTTCTTATTATGCTATTAACTTTTAGGCCAAACAGCAATCAAAATAATAGTATGAAAAAAATGAAAAATGTTTAAATAAAAAAATAGTACGAAAGTCTGAATTTTTGCTCCACTGCACAACTCATCTTTGCTTTCCTGTTTCCAAAACAAACATTGTCTTTCATTTTTAATTCCATCCTCTGCGTACAATGCAACTATTTGCTTCAATGCTTCCCTCCTGGTCTCCAAAACAGAGGTTCTCTTCGTCGGTTTTTTTTTTGGTACACCTATCAGACAGAACAGAACATGTAAGAAAACGCCTAATCTGTTAAAGGAAAACAGTGGCTACTTTTGTGACTCTCCTGTCGGAGCATACCCCCGATTAGCATTTCTGTGTAACAAAATATTTTTTCTAATTAGCATTTTTGCCATTCTGGCATTAAACTTTGAGTTTAAAAAAGTGCTTGAAAATTTCCATTGCTGCTTGTAGCCATCTCATGGGAGCCATTTGTTCCCCTGCCTAGGATATGCTAATGAGCCCCTGCCGACTCAGTACATTGGCCAGCAGGGGCACATTAGCACATCCCAGGTGAGGGAGTGAGCGGCTCCCACGAAATGGCAGCCAACACATGGCAGCCTAGCTAAACAGAAGTTTTCGAGCTCTTTTTTTAAACTAAAGTTTTAATACCAAGATGCAGTTAGGAAGTATATTTTTTTACACAGAAACACTAATCAGAGGCATAAATATGCAGTAGTAGGAATGCGCACAAAGGTAACTGGTGTTTTCCTTTAAATTCAGGGTGGGACAAATCAGGTAACCAGGTGGTCAATGGCTACTTAAAAAATTGGTTTGTCTACCAGATTTTCAAAGTTATTGGCCAACTTGGCTACCTGCCTACAAAGTGATTTTTGAGCATTTAAAAAGGATGGTCACTACAAATATTGCTTTGGCTACCAGATTTTGAAAGTTAGTGGCCAAATTGTCCACCACCTCACAAACTGATTTTTCCCACCCTGTTTAAACTACACTTATGCTGTCTGTCTCTGCATCAGTATAGTATATTTTCATAACCTAGTATTACCCTCTACACTTGCTTTGCAGAAAACATCTCATTTGTCTATTCTGTTTGTTTTTTTTTTCATGCCTACAGCATTTTGATAAATGTACTACATTATGGTTGAATACTAGCGTAGTCAAATACCCGAATATCCCGGGTGTATTCATCCAATATTTGATGAATACTCAATTTATATATTTGCACATCCGTAACAAACATGGTCAGATATTTCCTGGAATTTCAGTGACCTCTCTAGAGAAATTCACTGACTGTCTGCTGTATCACTGTCAGACCTCCAGAGAGAATCTCTTTAGAAATATTGGGAAATGTCTGGAACTATATCACCATGTCAATTGCTGCAGCTGTATTATGTAATACGATATCACATTATATTGTTTTCTCATATAGTGTACCTTATCTACTGCCCTGCCTGCCCTTCCCAATGCTATCCAAAGGAACATTATTCCCCAGTGACTGGAAAAAAAAGAACTAATTTTGCAGTCACTACCCAATTCCTCCAGAAGTCCCTGAGCTCCCACAACTGCCACCAGTCCACTATATTTAAAAAACACAACTGGATCCTCGGTGGTGTGGCAGTGTCTTACAGCTGACATCACAAATCTAATGAAAGCATGCTGCAATCAGTGTGGTAAAAAGATCATTCGGGATCAGTGAGGTCTGCTCATACTTTGGGAAACAGTGTTCTGGTCAAGGATTTAAAACGTGAACACGTTATCTTCCTAACAGTCATGTCTACTCCCAATCTGCACTCAAATCAGATAGACAGTTAGTAACAGCAGGGACAATCAGGTCGGGTTAGGTATGGGAAGTAGCGAGATAAGACAGTTCATTCAATTAATCCAACCACCATGGGGGGCAGCAGCCTGAGCCAACTAGTGCATCCCTTTGTACTGGACATGCACTGTATAACACTGACTTAACAACCAACAGCCACAGCCAGGCCCAATGCATGCATCCCAGCCAGTGCTGACTTTTTTGTAAAAAACAAAGTATGCTACCTGAGTCATTACACACCCACAACAAACTGCCAAGCTTTCCTCCAGTTTCTACAAGTGCTGATAAAACCAGAGACATCTCATTGTGAGTCTTGCTTCTAAAAACAACACATCTTTATCATCATCATCATCCTCCCTCCATCATGAATCACGTTTTCCCAGCAAATAAATAAAGCAACATTGAGTAAGCAATAACCCACGACAGGGTATGGGGTTATGGGGATTTAATGCATGGCTGGGTGCATTGTGAGGCATAAGGCTGCAGGCAGAGTGTCTTCACAGCACCCAGCCGTGCATTAAATCCCCATAACCCCATACCCTGCCATGGGTTATTGCACTTATAACATGGATTATGTGCAAAACGAAGGAAAAACCCACAGAAAGGGGTTTTCTCCCATTTAAAGACCAAGAAAGCTATTGTATCTTGCCACCTTGCAAAATAGTTCCTAACAAATAATGCATGCTATACTGCTGTTATGTACATAGAAATGTCGCACAGAGACTACTGAGATGATTTGTGATATTTCTTGTTCATAACACTGTCCGACACCTTCATTAACGCGTTGACTTTAGCCACCCCCCAAACCAACCAACCACACAGCCACATGCAGCTGATAAAGCAAACTGAAATTGTGCTGCTGCTCAGTGCCTGCATTACATCACCTGTCAGTGTGAGTCTCTTTCTCGAAAAATCTTCTCCTTTATTTCAATGAAATCCCCCTACGTTTCGTTCCTATGAGCTTGTTCACGGGGTTTGTTTAAATCTGTTTAGAAACAAATATACATTTAATTTTCTTTCTAAATATCTGCTTTCTTTTGCGAGTTTATTTATAAAAATTATTTAAACACCGTTAGTCTACCTGTCTAATTCTCATTTAGAACACTGAATTCATTTCACTCAGAAAAGTTCTTAAACTTCTTCCTGAAAGGAATGAAATGTAAAAATTATATATAACATTTATATTGGGACGCTGAAAACAACTGCCTATTCACTACCAATAACAAAAGTATATAAAACTTTATTAACCCCATAACATGCATACCTGGGGAAAGAAGTGATGAAATGAAACCAATTTTTACCGCGCTATGCGCTACAGCATTTAAAATAGTTATTTCCAAACTAAGCTTTGCGTAATGGAGTTTGAAAGACGCAGTAGCGTTCCCCTCGGCTGCTATCCCTCTTGAGCAGCTTGGATTTCCCGCGGGAGTGACGTGTCACTTCCTGTAACTCTGGCAAGTGAGAGTGTTGCTAAGCATTGGTTTCATTTCATCACTGGGCAAGTCTTATGAAGGTAAGATATATGCTTTATACAGCAGCAATGCAAGAATTTATTTTTTAAAGGGAGACAAGTTGCGTTAAAGCATTGGTGGCTAAAAGAGCTTCTCTATGTATCTTTTCAAAACTGTCATCAGTACAGAGAACTCATTACTAAATTTTAAATATCTTTCTATCATCCTGAGTTTCATTCCCCAGGTATGTATGTTATGGGGTACAACACTGTGATTTCAGCTACTGAGAGAGTGTGACAGAGAGAGAGAGAGAGAGGGAGAGAGGGAGGGAACAGCACACACTTTCACTGACAGCCCTGTCATTTACTGTTACTGCCACTGTGTGCTGCAGCAAATTGCTCTAGCTCTGCATCTGTCTCTCTCGCTCGCTGTCTCCTCGCTCTCTTTCTCTCCAGTGGATCGCACTGACACTCCCACTGTAACATTCACCTGCCTCTCCTGCTCCTACTGTGCCCTCACACTACTGAACCACTAACCATCTGCCCCTTGCTCTCTCAACTGTTTCATGATTGCTTGCAGCCACACTAACAGAAAGACACAGCTACAGTACAGTGAGTTCCCCTGATGACATCCTGAAACTCACTAACCCCTACCTTCTCAGCTTTGGATCCACACCCGCAATAACGCCCAAACACACTTGATCTGCTTTCTCTCCCTCATGTTTCTCTGTGCATTCCTCACACCACATAGCCACTTGTCTGCTCCAGTGCAACACAACGGGACATATTGTATACATCTCTGTCTATCCTATTGCGGGGAAAGGGTCACCACCGGGCACTGTTCAGGCTACCGCCTGTGATGCTGTGTCTCACTTACAGTCTGTCTCTCTCACTCCACTCACCGTATCACTCTCTCCCAGTGACATGCTGCATAAGGCCCTGACTCTGCCCCGACTAACACAGTGTGTCATGCCCACAGATGACCACAAGGACCAGGAGTGCAACAACATTCAGTCCCTCTGTTCCCACTGCAGGGGAGCTTAGCAGACATTCTCTGTCACTGTCTGCGGGGCGGAGGGCAACACTTCAAGGCAGCACAGCACACAAAAACAGCATGTAGGCTTACAGAGAATGACATGACATAGCTGTGTACACAGTGACTGATAAGCAAACTGTTTTGGAAGGGGAAGGGAGGCCCAACAGAAACAGTGGCTCCAGCAATTGGCACAACATGTTACCACTGTGGCTGTTTTGCTTCCACATATGTTCTCTTGGTATGCCATTCTCCTTTTGCTGTCAGAAGCAGAGAAGGAGTGCCAACAGCCTTTGCTCTGAGTCCTTCCACGGAACCGTACATAAAAAAGTGAATTTAAGGCATGGCCACACCGAGGGACTCCACCAATGGGGTTGCATGTTTTCAGCAACTCATAATAATTAAATAAAAATAAAAACCATAGAAGTTGACTGGTTCTGAAAACAAAAAAAAAATCCACTTCATCATCCTCTTTCTCCCTTCATCACAAATTATGTTTTCAGCATATAAATAAAGCAAAATTAAAGCACAGTTTAAGAACATTTTCCAATAAATAATTACATTAAAATAAAAAAAAAAACACAGAAGTCAATGGGTTCTCAAAATAACCCATTCTCTTCCTTATCCTCATCTTCTAACATGAATCACATATTCCTCATCATGCCTCACTAGGGCTTGTGTGTGACACCACCTTCTTTACTGCACACTGCACAGCATATGGTACAGTAGGACTGGCATCCATCACTAAAGGAGGTGCTGACGCCATTAGTTAATTTTAGTCATCACAGCAGGATGCAATACTCATTAAAGAAGTGGCAGAGATATTTTTAACATAACTTGCAGACAGGTTTTGTAGCATTAGATTTTACACAAAAGTTGGCATTTCAGTACTGCTGGATCTGTGACATAATGATGCGTTAATTCCTCATCAATGCATAGATGATATCAAACAGAAATGGTTGTGTACACATATGGTGGAGCACCATGAACAGCTTAAGGAAACCAGCAAGAATATGTACTGTATACACAATATTCTGGTCGTAGTCTTCCTCCTCCTCTTCTGCTGTCTTCACATTTAGGCTAGATCCTGAGAATCCTAAATTCTTAGCCTTTTTCAAACTCAACTTACCAAAGATCACCTTTAACTATTCATTCAATTATTTACATGTTCGACAGGTGCCATCTATTATTAGTCCCACTTCTACTCCTCTGCATGGCAAGTCTCCCTGAGCTCCTCCCACTGGCACTATAGTCTTGCTCACCACTCCATGTTGTAGAGGTGCAACTCCTCCTCCAGCTGATATCTACAGCAATGTTCACACTGTCATCACCCAACAAGATCAGTATGATCAGGTGTCCCCCTGAGAACACAAAGCTAGAAAAAGTAGAATCATTTAAAGAAAACCATCATGAGCAATGTAATACCCTACATGTAATGTCTTTGTAACAACCCCATCCTGCTACTAGAGGGCTGGTGGTTGGTTGCTGGAACGCAGTCCCTACAGCCTACTGATTGCTGACTCTGACTTAGACCAGTGTGAAGAGGCTAGTGCCAATGAAGAGGGTGCCAGGGTGCCCTTGAGGACTCTTGCCTCTGGTCCCTTGCTAGACCACCTGAAGTAGCAAGGACATCACCCCTCACATCTTTCAATAGATTCAGCTTTTAAAACCAACTTATCTCAATGACCAGTCACCTGGTAGCCTCCAAGGACAGGCCCAAGACAACAATGAGAATCCCAGGGAAGAGATCTGGGGGCATTTTGTATGGGACACAAAGGGAGGGTGTGGGAAACCTGAGGAGCTTCCCCTCAAGGGGAGTCTCTAGCAGCCTTGTGGTACAGGTACGGTCCCACAGAAGAGGAGTATTCTCCTTTTGGGGGCATTTGCTGTCCTGTGCAAGAGAGATGCTGCCAGCTTAGCTGCTGATAGTGATAGACCTGGTGAGAGAGACTGAGCTGCAGACAAAGGTAGAACTGATGTGTCTACACTGAGTATATGAGAACCTGAGCTGGGATTGGTACTAGTGCTATTGCCTCTGGCAGAAGGGCTGCGGCCATTGCCAGCCACTTCCAGGGAGCAGGCTAGAGTATGCACTGCCTCACTGTGTGCAGCTTACCTTCCATTGAGTGAGGAAATGCTGACGTGAAGTATCCAACTCAGGATGACCTCAGGACTCCAGCAGAGAGATTGGCCTTGCATGCAGTAGTGGCCCTAAAGATGAAGGAACCTCCAAATGCCATCATCAAAGGAAAGTCCAAGACAAAAGTCCCTGCATAAATGACTCCAGTATCACCCACTGACAAGGTGCTATAGTGTCATAAAGTGGGTGCATAAGTGTAACCCCAAAGCTTGAGCCTAGCTGAAGAAACTGTGAAGATGTGCAGAGTTAAATAGGCACTCACCCAAGGTATAAGCTCACCTACTGGTATTTGATAAGAGAAAAAGGGGTTGTGTAGCTCCTGTCATGAGAGGTGGGTACAATCTTTATAAAAGGATTCTAAGGTCTTGACTCAAGTCCATGTTTAGGATCAAACCCATCTGTAACGCACTGACCAGGAGAGCTTTTGGGAACTGGATTCCTGTGAATGCAACCAAATAGTTCAGTAAAGTGTGACTACTACTTAAACAACCTTTGCAATATGATTTTTCTGTCAAGACTAGTCTGAGATGAGCTTATCCCCTGGTTGGAGAATAAAGGTGCAGTGTGTCTTTGAAATGCAAGGGAAACCTCCGGCAGTATTCCATTCAATCCATCAATATTTATTAGTAAGCAAGTTGAGGGGAAACCCTATTTTACAATTGTGACCAAGTACATTACATAAAAACAATACAACAGACAACAAGCATACATGTAAAATTAATTATAAAATTGGTTTGAATAATCCTGGAACTTGATTGACCGAGGGCCATCTTTACCCCTGCTGTTATCTCAACAAAACAGCACTGGACTTAGATCCTGCAGCCTTTTCATAGTAAAATCAATACTAACCACACATCCGTGACTGCCATCACAAACTTTAAACCTTCAACTAGGCCCTAAAAATAAAATTACATTAAATTAAAAAAACAGTTAAATGTTATTTGCCCTCATAATCCTCTTCTTACACTCACAAATATACATTTAAAAATTAAGTACCACAGTACTTACAGTGACATTTTTTTTTTTTGGCTGATCATGGAAAATCCCTCTCCTAGCCTTACTTGCTTACTGAGGAAATCTCTGCTGTTTAACCTGTTACAGATAGAACAGAAGCCCTGGTTCCGTCTTAGGCCTTCTATTGTGTGAGGGAGAGGGTGAACATTCTGCCTATAGAACTACAGATTTAAATTCTTGTATTTCATCCATAGTAAATATTCCATCTATTAAATGTAGGAACGATAGAGCAGAAATAAGCAGTAGCAGTAGTAGTAAAATTTTATTCATGATTTACAAAATACCATGAACATGGTCAACCCCAATTGAACAAGAAGCTCATTTTTAATGGGTACCATTAACACATATATAAATATCAACATTTACAAACACATGTAGATAAAAACAATATTATAATACAGTTACAATAATGTTCAATACATACAGTGAAATAAAGACTAATTTAAAGTTAAAAGCTGACATACACAGGCCAGGATATTCAAAGGGGTTGCACCTGACGCAACCCCGCAGTGCACCCCGGCAGAATACTGAGAAGGCTGTCTGGTGGAGTGCAACTCCCGATGCACTAGGGCACACTGAAAGTGTATGTGGTGCAGATGCAGGGGCGTGCCCATGCATATGCGGCACATGCCGATATTCAGCCCAGGATGTGCGGTGCATATGCCAGTGCTCCCCTGCATTGCGCCACATAGGGGGTTCAAAGTTGAGCCCGTGTAAATGTGGAGCAACTCCTGGCCACCCACAGGTGGGCCGCCATATTGCAGGACGCAACACAGTGACCGCCAGCTGTGGGTGGCCACCTGCCCACCCAGAACACCATCCACAAGCACACACACATCCCTAGTAGTCTAGTGGAACCCCCCCGCCCATTGCCGCAATCGCAGCAAAGGCCAGAACACAATTCCCTGGTTATCTATTGGCACCCCCACCCACGCAGCACCCTTACCCAACCTGCTCCCCGTCATGGTGGGCGGCTGCAACCCACCGGTGCCACCGCTTACCGCCTGTTGAATGACAGGTACAGACATTATAAGCCCATTGGTTCACAGTGAGGACCAATGGGCTTGCAGGGCATACTGTACTATACAGTCCCAAATATGTGAATGAAGTCACCATTTTTTCCAGTATGTAATTTGGCAAAAGTTTTTTATAGGTTTTAGACATCATGCCTAAAATATGCATTTTCTGCAATCTTCCAGTCTTACCCAAGTCAAATCCCTATAAAAAATAGCAGTGATGTCTTTTACATGGGGAATCTAACACATATCTAGCTAACCTATTGTATAAAATATTGAATTTATGCAACTCTGAACCTGCTGCTCCAACATAGATGATGTCCCTGCAATCTATAAAAGACAAAAGCATGGCCTCCAGAATTCTAGCTTTAGCTTCTATAGGCAATTCTTTTGAAACAAGACATGAAAAGGGAGGACATATTATAAAGAAGAAGGAGGAAAGCTGAGGAAGCAGGTAAATCTGGTGAGTTTGATAAAATAGAAGGTTTAAGAGCTAATTCTGAAACTATGTGTTAAGCTGTGCATTATATTTGAAACTGAGATGAATGTCACATACTGGGATGTGCTGGGACTATTTTGATGGGGTGGATGAATGTTTAAAAAAATTATTAAAAATGCTTAACATTATTTTATTTTCAGGTATTCCCCCTGAAAAAAAATCTTGGACCCATTTTATAATCATAGTAAGACACTCCAGGGTGTGCTTTGTGGTGGGATAATGACACTGCTTGGGTGGTTGAAGGCCCTCAGCAATGCCTCATGCCTCACAACACACTTGAAGTGTGCCGTTATCCCACCACAATGAACACCCTGTTATGACTTATTGCTTAAATAATGCACAGCAGAATGTAGTCCGCCATGCCCTGAGACACAAAGGGTCTCCCAGGGTCCTGTCAGCAATTCCTGACACCCAGAGAAGATTGACATGTAGTGTCAGCCTCAGCTGGGAAAGTACAACCACAGCTGAGAGAACCCAATATCCAGAGGTTGGGGTTGCATGTAAAGGAGAAGAAGGGGTTACATCTTTTCATTTATTTTTATTTTTATGTTTTTGATGCATAACTTGGTTTGTATGGGGGCACTGTTATATAATTTGAAAATCCATGGGGCCAGACTCCAGAGAGTATACAGAAACTGGCATGGAGGTAAAACAGAGACTACTTGGGGTATGTGCCTTGTGATCCTTCAATGAATAGTAACTATTACTGTAGCTCATACTTGGCCATGGCAGTCATGGTGGGTTTTGCAAACTCTGTCACAACACCACAAACAGTAATCCACAGCAAATTCATGCCAACAGCATCTGCCGCAAGTAAGCTACAGTAATTAATATTTATTGCTGACTGTCACAAACCCACTCCTGGGGTCAGGCCCTCTGCTCCCTCAGTGCCCAACCTTTAAGTGCGATTCGTGAACAGGGGTCAAACAGGGACACCCTCCTGTTTATTTTGGGTTCAAGCAACTACCAGTCTTGAGTCCTGGGTTCAAATATGAACCCTTTTTAGCTAGCACAGCCAGGTATGCAGGTCCAAATATCACACCCTCTTCAGGGAAAGCAGTGCAATACTTGACCCAGCGGGCACACAAACAACCTGGTTCACAAATTCCTTACTGACTCAATTGAGACCTAGGTATTTCCTTACCTTGTTGGATCTTTACACAGATCCTTGTTAGCGTGGCTGCATATGGTGACACACTAAGCACTTTAATAGTTATGTCAGAATTATCAATGCTGTTCCAGCATTCACACTCAAAATGAGAAAATGTTCAGGCAGGATTAAGGAAACCAAAAAGTTTACTACAATTAAAAATAGTAAATAAATACAGGGCATAAAACAGAACATATATTCATAATGATTACAGTCAGAAAGAAATGGAACTTACAAAACAAAACGCCTTGTAACTGAATTACTAGTTCTAACTCAGTTTTCAGTTGTGTGTTACTGATCTTGACAGAAGTGTCTCTTTAAGTTCAGAACAAAAGTGAGCCTTAGTCCCTTCAGCCAGCTTGGCAATATCAGTTAAAGTCCCAACCTCCTTGTGATGTCACAGCACATGAGGTCACTTTTACTCCTATAATTAATTTGTAACATGACCAAGTATAACCAAAATGGTTTCATCTTACTGCTTTCTTCAAATCTGCAAAGATAGCAATATCAAATTATAACAGTCTCTCTTCATCAAAGCATAAGTTGTGACTGCATTCCCCTTTGATTTCTCAGCAGAACATCCTAACAACACTTCTCTTAGCTTGATGAATTTTCACAGGTATCCATCAGAACTGGCTTCCCTCCTGATGTCATAAAATGCAATATTTTATGAGCGGTTTCCTAGATTCAAAGCAGTGGCTTGTTACAACCTACTTTTTTATAGCAGCTACACAGGCTCTGACAGGTAGATGACAAAAAAGGAAGTTCTAAATAGTTCATCCCTAGGTCAGTGAGAGGGCAGACCATTTTTTCTTCTCTTTTAAAATCCAATGTCCCATGAGGCTCTGCTGCTTGGCCTGTTTCCAAAGCAGGACTGCCATATCCAAACATATATTTATAACATAATTATAATGCAAATAATAGCAAGCAGATGGCTATTGTCACACTGACCTCAAAGATTTTTTACCCCTACAACGGCTGGCACAAAAAAGAGACTGGTGATAGCCCATATGAATATTCAAAGCCTCACGAATCACCTGGCTGAGCTCTAAACCTGGACTAAACTGATTGCCCCTGACATATTATGCCTCTCAGAAACTTGGCTGAAGCCTTCTGTACCTGATGCTTCATGTCTTATACCTGGGTATAATATTCTACGGAGAGACCATGCTGGGTCTAAGAGAGGGGGGGTTGCGATTATTTATAAAAATCATCTGTCCCTCAACATCCTACCCTGCCCTGATTCCCTCATACCTTGTGAAATGCTGCATGCTACCCTGGCACTGGGTTGAAACTGCTGCACATCGTGTGTATACAACCCACCAACCAGTGGGCTGGTGGTCTTCAGAACCTACTACAGTATGTCTCTCAGAATACAAAATCAAATGAGGCACTCCTGCTTGGGGACCTGAACCTTAACTGGCTGGGTCCACAGCACAATATTCTTGCATCTCTGATCCAGAAGTACAATCTCCATCAAATTATTACAGACTGTACCAGAGCTACGACTCCTCACTCAGGGTCACTACTTGACTGGATCCTCACTAATAGACCGGACCATGTCTCAAGTGCTTCAGTGTTGGCTGATTCAATTACTGATCATTCCCCTACACTCTGTCACTGGCGCTCCTGTCCACCACCTCCTCCTCAACCATGACTGATCACTTTTACAAACTATGCTGCCCTGGATAAACAAGCCTTCCTATTGGATATCTCCTGTATTGACTGGACTGACATTTTCACCACTACCAATGTTGAAACTGCCCTCAACTCATTTCTAACCAAGTTTGGTAATGTTCAAAAGAAGCACCTCCCAAAAGCCAAAAGGAGAGTTAGAGGCCAGCACTCTAGATGGCTGAAAAAAGACCTTCTGCACAAGTTAAAAGTCAGAGACAAGCAGTGGAGGAGATACAAACAGACTGGACTTCAGCCTGATCTCATTCTGTATAAGCAATACAGAAATGACTGCAAAAGGTGCATCAGGCAGGCCAAAAGTAAATACTGCCAAAACCTGCTGTTTAATTCCTCCCATGACCCTCGTAAGTTTTGGGGTCACATTAAGTCCTTCTTAGGATCTGCTAAGATGTCACTCCCTCTGATATGGTTCTACATGGCATACACTGCAATGACTCTACCACATTGCTAATGCATTTAATCAACAGTTTTGGACTTATCTGCCTACACAGCTTCCTTCAATCACAATCTCCTGCCTCACAACCTAACTTCTCAGCACCTGGCGAACCATCTAACCTACCTAACCCCTTCTACTTCAGAGCAGTGTCTAGGCATCAAGTTCTCAAGCTGCTCAGAGCCCTCTCTGACAACACCAGCACTGGCTCCGATGGCTTGGAACCAAGGCTACTAAAAATGGCTTCTCACTACATCTCTGGCCCCCTAGCAAGAATATTCACCCTCTCTCTCTCCAATGGCGTTGTCCCTGAAGTCTGAAAGCAGCCAGAATCACTCCAGTATTTAAGAAAGGTAGCAAAATGACACATCTAACTACCGCCTATTGCTATTTTGTCTGTCCTGAACAAAATCCTGGAAAAATAGTATCAACACAAATCACAGAATACATTGAGAACTTCAATCTGCTCAGTCCAGCCCAACATGGCTTTAGAAAGCATCACAGCACCATGACTGCACTTGTAAAATTCTCTTCTGACATTGTCACAAACATGGATAGAGGGAAGTTAACAGGGGCAGTCTTCGATTAACAAAGCTTTCGACCTGGTTGATCATACATTACTACTCTCTACCCTCAGTACCTTGGGCTTCTCCTTCCAGCAACTACCTGGTTTAAAAGCTACCTCACCAACAGAACCCAGGCTGTGAAGTTTAATTCAGCGATTTCAGACAGTGCTGTCATCAACATTGGTGTCCCTCAGGGGTCCATACTTGGCCCTCTTCTATTTTCATTATTAGTAAATAATCTCCCAGAGATGGTAACCACTTGTCACTCACTGCTGTATCGCGGATGACCTGGTGCGTTTATGCTCACTCTGACAACGTTCTGGAACTGAATGCTGCCCTCACTGCTGATTTTCACTTGGTACAACACTGGCTGAACTCTCAACGCCTTGTTTTAAACACAAACAAAACCAAAGTCATGCTATTTGGCTCCACTCTAGCTCAGATCATGTCCTTCGACTATCTCTGTTCCTGACATTGATGGGAACCACTAGAACCTGTCACTTCTTTCACGTTACCTGGGTATCCACCTCGACCAAACCTTGGGCCTAAAACACACATCCAGGATACTTGCAAGTCAGTCAATTGCAAGTTAGGGGTCTACAGAACCAACTACCTCCTTACCCCTGCTGCTAAACTGGCAGTAGCTAGAGGTATACTGTTGCCAACCCTTACATATGGTTGTCCCATTCTGTCTTTGGCCAATAAATCTGCACTGCATCTGTGGGACACTACTTTCAATAATGTATGCAGGTATGCAACCAAAGCACCTCGACTGCAGCATCACTGCCAACTATATCAAGACCTTGGCTGGCTCTCTCCCTCCTCTACCAGACAATACTACCTGTACAATCTATCAGATACCATCATAAGGACATCCAAACCTGCTATCCTATCAGAACTCCTTAGACCAGCTATTCCCACACGGAACCTTAGATCTGCAGATCAGACCTTATTATCCATCCCCCTCTGTCGGACAAAAAAGGGCATGGGCTCCTTCCATTATGCTGCTCCTCACCTGTGGAACCTGCTGCCTCAGGAACTAAGGGATGTCCCTACTCATGCAACTTTTAAGGACAAACTCAGGACTTTTCTTACTGCTTTGGACAAATGTGCTTGCTTTGATCCTACCCGATCCCCTTGCTCTTAACCTGTTTTCCCCACTTCCTTATTGCTAGTACTTGTGCCTTTCCCAATGGTTGTTTTATGTGGTGTTTTACTATAATTGCTGCTTGAATCTGTTTGACTGTATGCCAAATATTAGCTTTTGCCATTTACAAGCTGTTGTTTACTTCCTGCCACCACTTGGCTTCCCCTTGATCCCTGTTCTCGTCTCCCCTCACCTCTCAGCCTTCCTTCATTCAACTCCCCTGCTCCTCTCTTCCCCCCGACCACATCTCCTGCACTCTCCTTTCCCCCTCCCCCTCTGCCTCCCCCTTCCTTTCTCTGCTTGCGTGCCTCGCCTTTACCTCCTCCTGAGTCACCCCTGCCCTTCACTCATCCCACCCTCCCAGCTGAGCATTGTTCCCTATTACCTCCACTTGCCGTAAACTTACCTCCTCCTACCGATCTCTTCTTCCCTGCCCTGCCGTCTCTCAGTTCCACTAGCTCGGCTTAGGCGTTGTTACCTTTCCGCTACTGCGTAACTCTTCGCTTCTCTCCTCCTCTTACGGCATCATCACCCTTGCCTGCCGTCTATCAGTTCCACCAGCCCAGCATTCTGCTACCTTTTGCCACTGTTGCTGTCTTTGCGTAACCCCCTGTCACCCTTTCTCAGCTTGCCATCTTTTGGCTCCACTGATTCGACATGAGTTGGAACCTTATATACATGCCGTGTTGCCTGGCTCTTTTAACCCTCCTCCCCTCCCTCCCCTCCCTCCCTCTCCCGGCCATCCCTCCTCTACTCCCTACCTCCCTATTCCTGCCACCGCCTCTCTGTCCTTATATTCTTAGCCATTTCTTTAGCCCCCGTTTTGGCCTTGCCCTCTATCCTTCCTCTATCTTTTCCTCACCTCCTCACCTTCCCCCTTTTGTCATTTTCCATCTTGTTTCTGGCTTACCCCTACACCTATCCTCTCCCCTTTCCTAGGTCCTTCAATGCACTTTATGTATGCGCTCAATGGAAAATGTCCTTGAAATGTATTTTGCCTTATATTTTCCTTTGTCATGCATTGTATCCTGCCATATGTATCTTCCTGTATTTCTGTGCATCATGTATTTTCGTTATCCTTACTGTATCGTTACGTTCTGTAATTTTACCTCCTGGGTCGTGCCTGAAAACAGTCACTTGCTGGCTAGTGCACTTACCCGGTTAACAAAAACTAAATAAATAAATAAAATAAAATACCCTGTCCCAATTACAACATTGCGAGCTGAAGTGGTTCAGCCAAATTCTCAAAGTCAAACTAAATGTATAGGCCCCAACTCAAAGCCAAACCAAAGTTGCAAATTGACTTATTAACTAATGGCAGCTATCTGGTTACCATGGATCACAACTGCATTTTATGCAGTTGCAGTACTTCATTAGCTGAAGTCGTAACTGATTCAAACTTCTGGTGCTTTTCTCTAAGAAGCTTCCTAACAGAATGCACCCCAGGATGCTGAGGGAACTGGCAACAGTACTGGCAGTCCCACTGCCCAACCTATAAAACAACTCCATCAACTCAGGTGGGTGTCCTGTGAGTGAAGAACCGCAGATGCGAAGCCTTTATATGAGAACAAGGTCAGGGAAGAGCTGGGAAACTACAGACCAGTCACCTTGACATCAGTCATTGGCTGTTATCATTTACTGTATGGAGCAACACAGACCTCAGTGTGTAAAAATTACTCATAATGCACTACTGCCCATATATTATTTTCAATATTACATATACCTCACTAATGCAAAGCATCAAGGGAAGTATATGCAAATCCCTATGAAAGAAAAAAGGCTGGTTCAGCTTCAAGTAGGAATAAATGGTGACAGAGGGCTACACAAACAATCTGCAATTAAAAGGGGTCAGTCAGCACAAAGGGCCTTATACCCAAGTGTGGGACCAGTCCCGATGTGTACTTTGTGTGCAAAAATATTTTGGTTTACTGTAGTCTAGTAGATTGTATGAGACTGATTTTGCTAATTTCTAGGCTGATATCTTTATTTTTATTTATTTAATTAATTAATTCTTCGGAAAAGAACTTTGAGCAAGTTGCTCTTTTTCAAAGGTTCCACGTCAAGGCACGTACATTTACAATACAACATAACACAGCAGATATGACCTGTTAAGGTTAAACATGGGATGCAGGAACAATAGGATGGTACAATAATACTATACATGTAGTTATAAAGTGCAAAGCAGGTAGAACATGTTCTAAGGAGATTGGAGGATTGGCAGGAGGGAGAGATTGGAGAAGTGGTAGAAGGGAGAGGCATGGTTGAGAGTCTTGATAGTCCCGTATTTCCTCGGGGGCCAGGAGGCATTTAATCATGTTAATAATCCATGGGGTAGGGCTGCTGATAACAGGCACTGTCATGGAAAACAGAGGGAGGGAGGGGATGGAGGGGAAGTTGTAGGAGTTGAATGTCATTTAGAGGAGTGGCAAGAGTGGCCAGGAAGTATCCCTGAGGGGAATTAGGCATCGTCTTCCAGGATTACCTACAGCAGCAAGTGAAGAAGTGACTGCTATCTCAGTGGAAGGGAAGTAAATGCAAATCTAGGAGCTTTCATTATTACTTCTTCGCATTGATATTGCATTGGGGAAAGGAGGAGTAGGAGTTTGAAGAAGGTTGTGCAATGGCTACTTAAAGTCTCTTTTTGAGTGTGGATAGGAAGGATAGGAATATAAAAAGCAGTTGCTCAATCTATCTAAACGTGTACAACAAAGGGGTAGGAAATAAAGAAAGAATGTTTTGCACTGATAGAGGAGAGGGAGACTTGGGGAGTGTTTGGTATCCTTCATCTGGAAGGGTGGGGGGTCGCTGGTGGGCAATGACAGCAATGGGTAGGGTGGTGGCTGCAACAACTGCGGTGCACCAATCTTTCTAAACATTGCCTGGAGTGTGGGAGGATGTTTAGTGTGCAACCACAGAAAAACTTAGAAAGGAGATTGAGGGTCTGCAGGAGGAACTAAGACAGGCAAGGCAGATTGGGGTGGAGTTTAGCCAATACTGGAGGGAGGAAGAAGGAAGCAGAGACAAAGGGCCCAGGCCAGGAAGAACGATTGCCGGGGAAACCAGGTCAGGAGACAAAAGACAAATGGAAGGAGGAGATAGGGACTTGTGAGGGGAGGCGAAGAAGTGGCAAAAGTCATGGAGTGGAAAGGAGAGAACAGGTTACTATGAAGAGAGAGGGAGTGGGCATTTGTGAAGGGTCTTCAGAAAATAGTTTTGCACTGCTAGAGAGGAAGCAGGTGGAGGAGGGAAATGATGAAATTAGAGGAGTAATTGATAAATGCCTGGACCAAACTGGAGCAGGGGGAAATTCTGCTCAGAGAATTGCAACAGAGGTAAAAGGGGGAAATAATGTGCAGGAGGAAGAAGAGGAGCTGGAAATGAGAGAGGGAGATGAATGGAAGCAAGCAGGGAGTAAGGGGTGGAATCTTAGTGCTGGGGACTCAATACTAAGAGGAGTCAGGTGGGAGGTAGCAAGGGAGGCATAGTCGCATTTGGGTGGAGGCCATGCCAGGAATGATGTAGCGGAAGGGTAGGACAATCTGTTCTGAAATATGCTAGAAGGGGTAGGACAAGCCTCATTTAATTATACATCTTGGGACAAACGACCTGGCTGACAAGACAGTAGATATAGTCCAGAGGAGGTTTGAGGAACTAGCACAACTATGTGAGGGGCAGGAAGATCAGTAACTTTTTCAGAGATACTTCCTGTGCCAAAGGCAAACACAACAAAAGCTCAGAATAGAGGAATTTAACAGATGGCTAAAAACCTGGTGTTGTGCTAAAGGGTATGGGCTGTTGGTGGGGAGGGGAGGGACCTGGGAGGACAGTAGTCTCTATGCAAGGACAGACTACACTTGAGTGAGGAGGGAAAGAAAGTGTTGAAACAGAGGATGGAGGAGTACATAGAGAAGTTGGGAATTTAAACTAGGAGTGGGGGTGGCAATTGGGAAGAGATATGCAGAGACCACAGGTTGGAAACTATATGACCTTACCCCCATAACAGTGACAAAGGACAAATGGCAAGTACTATTGGTGATGCTAGGAAGGGGGCAGGATGGGAGGGGGGAAGGGTGGAAGGTGGTTACCCTTAATGCTAGGAGCCTTGGGAGGAAAACTGCAGAGTTACAGGTTCTCATGGCAGAGGGAGAGGTGGACATTGCAGCCATCACAGAAACATGGGCCACCCACTACAATGACTGGGACCTGTCTGTACCAGGGTACAGGTTATTTCGTAGGGACAGGGTGATTGGGAAAGGAGGGGTGGCACTATATGTGAAGGAAGGACTGAAGTGTGTAAGGGAGGAAGGGAGGAGGGTAATGCAGGTCACTTTGGATGCAAATCCAGGATTCCAGAATAGGATTCTTAGAATGGGAGTGGTGTACAGGCCACCATCTCAGACGGAGGAGTTAGACAGGGAACTAGTGGGACAGATCAGGAGGACCTGCGAGAAGGGTAGTGTGGTGATTTTGGGGACTTGAACATGCCAGGGTGGACTGGAGTACCCCAACAACCAGGAACAGAAGGAAGCAGGTACTGCTGGATACCTTCAGGACAGCTTCCTGCTGCAAATGGTTAGTGAACCAACCAGGTAGGAATACCCTTGACCTTGTGCTGGCAAATGGGAACTTTAAGAGAACTTACAGTGGAGGAACCGCTGTCAGGGTGACCACCACTCAGTATGGCTCACATTGGATATGGGCAAGGAAGGAGTGGAATCTGGCACAAGAGGCGCTGGACTTCAGGAGGCCAACTTTGGGAGGATGGGGAAGTGGTAAAAGGGTACCTGGCCAGAATTCAATCTAGTATGGACACTAACCAGAGGTGGGAGCTCATAAAAGCTGGGGATAGTGGAGGCAACAAAACCTGCTGCAAAGCCCAGAGCAAGAAGGCTAGGGGCTAGAAACCGAGCTGGTTGAGCAAGGAAGTCATGGAAAGGTAAGGAAGAAAAGAGCTGCCTTTAGGAAGTACAAGAAAACAGGGAGGGGGAGGACAGGGAGGAGTACTTGACAGAATCAAAGGAGGTGACAAGGGCAGTAGGGGGGGGGCAAAACATCTACGGAATTCAGGCTGGCACAAGGCATTAAGAAGGGGGAGAAGGACTTCTCTAAGTACATCAGGGAGAAAAGGAGCTGTGAGGACCACATAGTAAGGATTAGGAAGGAAGGGGGTTGGGTGGAAGCAGGGTGCGATAAGGCAGAAGCACTAAATGAGTACTTCTGCTCAGTATTTACTAAAGAGAAGAGGGGGGGTGACACCCAAGGTGGGAAAAATGGCAGAAACAGGGGAAGGGGTGACAGATGGGGAAATCATGGAGGGCAGAGTTCGAGGGGTTTGAAGGCACTGAGGGTGGACAAGGCGCCAGGCCCAGATGGCATCCACCCCAGGGTACTGAAGGAGCTGGCAGAGGTCCTTGCAGGACCTTTGGCAGACCTATTTAATGCCTCACTACATTCAGGGTGTGTACCTCAGGACTGGAGGATGGCTCATGTGGTGCCCCTCCACAAGAGTGGCCCCAAGGATGAACCAGGAAACTACAGACCAGTGAGCCTCACATCCATCGTGGGTAAGCTAATGGAGACTATCCTGAAGGAGGCTGGTGACCCTCCTAGAGGCCAAGGACTACAGGACAGCAGACAGCATGGCTTCATATGTGGCAGATCCTGCCAAACCAACCGGTATAGTTCTATGACTGGGTAACTAGGCAACGGGACAGGGGCCATGCAGTGGATGTCCTGTATCTGGACTTCAGTAAGGCATTCGACTCTGTGCCGCATGGAAGGCTGGGAAGGAAGTTAATAGGCACAGAGGCAGGTGCAAAGCTGGTGAGATGGGTAGGAAACTGGCTTCAGGGAAGGCAACAGAGGGTGGTGGTGGGTGGGGAGCTCTCACACTCAAGGACAGTGACGAGCAGTGTTCCACAGGGCTCGGTGTTGGGACCAGTGTTGTTTGGGATATTCATTGCAGACATATCATGGGACATCAAGAGCAAGATCAGTCTGTTTGCTGATGATACCAAGGTAGGCGCGGTGGTGGATGACCTAGGGGGATGGCAGGGATTGCAGGATGATCTGGCAAAGCTTGAAACCTGGTCAGACACCTGGCAACTGGGGTTTAATGCCAAAAAGTGCAAGGTGCTACATTTTGAGATGAAGAACCCAAGGAGGAGTTACCAGCTGGGGGGAGTGCAGCTAGCCCAGACAGAGGAGGAGAAGGATCTGGGTGTGCTCATTACAGGGTCAATGAACAACTCGGCACAATGTAGGAAGGCAGCTGCAAAGGCCAACAAAATGCTGGGTTGTATTGCAAGGGGTATATCCTCGAGGAGGGAGGAGGTGATTCTGCCACTGTATGGGTCATTAGTTAGACCACACCTGGAGTACTGCGTGCAGTACTGGCGCCCATATCTGAAGAGAGACATTAAGTTACTGGAGGGGGTGCAGCGCAGAGTCGACAAAGATGATCAAGGGGCTGGGGACTTATCATACGAGAGGAGGTTGAAGGAGTTGAACATGTACTCACTGGAGGAGAGGAGGGACAGGGGTGACATGATTGAAACCTTTAAATACATGAAAGGAATAAACAAGACGGGTACAGAGGGGCTGTTCAAAGTAAGGGAGGGGAGGGGAGGGCCACCAGGGGCCATGATGTAAGACTGGAGGGGGGAAGGTTCAGGAGGGAGATGATGAGACACTTTTTTACAGAGAGGGTGGTGGCTGGGTGTATGCGTTACCTGCAGAAGTGGTATCCAGTAGAACAGTGGACTGCTTCAAAAGGGGATGGGACAGGACAAGGGGGAGGGTTAATGAAGGGGAAGGGTGGAAGGGAGGGGCAGTTGCAGAATAAGGGGTGCTAGCTGCACATTTGAGCAGACTTGATAGACCTCTAGGCCTTTATCTGCTGGCAAATTTCATATGTTCGTAGGTGCAGGTGGAGGTATCAGAGAGGTGCTACCTCAGCAATAGTTTAAATGCTGAGATGCAGGTGTTGCTAGTGATGAGGGTTGGGATCTCATTTAGCCATGGGGTGCTCTGTAGGCAAAGGACCTTTGTCCCAGAGAGGTTCTCATGAAAGGGATGGCTAGAGAGTTTCTGGTCACACCCCTGGTGGGGTAAGAGGTGTGGGTCGTCTGCAACATGGGTTTGAGAAAGGGGGGAGCTTTCTCAAGCAGGATTTTCTTGCCCAGAAGGCACGTCTGGTACTTTATCCTGCTATTGCGGTTCAGCCAGTTGGTTTGTTCATAGAGTGAACATGTGTGAAATCTGTTGTCAGCTCCCAAGGCTAGTCTGCATGCCTTATTGAGGGCTATTGTGATACGCTCAATTATTGTATCCAATGCAACACCATAGACTACCAGGCCGTAGTCAATTATTGGCAGTATGGAGCTGGAGACTGACAGGTGGAGGGCAGTGGGTGAAAGGTATTGTTTGTGCCTGTGTAAGACACCCAGCTTGACATCTTATGTACCTACAAGTCCCAGAATCCCCTGCAGCTAACATCAGAGCAGTACTGCATCACTGGGAGATTAAATAGTCTGTTGTGCATGTTAGAGTTTATTTAAGTTCTTGTTTTTTTCTTTGCTGTCCAGCTGTCCTCCCAGGCCTAAATACAGTCACAGAGGGTTGTACTTATCCTCTGGAGATAAGCAGAGGTGTAAAACATCTGACTGAAGATTATAACAGCTCTAATATTCACTGCAGGCTACTGGATCGCCCACTGCTAGTACTGCTCTGATGTCATCTGCAGGGGATTCTTGGATTTGTAGTTGCAGAAGATGTCAGCCTAGAAGTAAGCAAAATTTGTTTAAAGAGGGACTCCGGTAGTCCATAATATATGAACAGCAGTCACCATTCAGATGGAAGGATCCATAGTAGCAGAATCGCAAACAGTTCTTAATTTTAAAGTCTGTCTTTTGGTTTTTATATTGCATTACTGTCACAGCATTGTAGCCATGAGCTGCTGCCGCCTGATGTGTTGGGCATGACCGGAAGTGACATATGGTCCTGAATGAGCAACTGACAGCTTTGTGAGGCACACTGCTGTCAGCAGCGGGAAATTTGACAGCTGCACGGGGCTCACTAGTAAAATTAATTTATTGAAGGGTTTGAGTACATTCTAACAGTGGCAATTTAGTTCATTTTCTCAAACAAGGAAAACTTAAAGCAGCTCCAATAAATAATTTTTTACTAGAGAGCCCTACGCAACTGTCAAATTTCCATACAGATTGCATTTCCATACAGTCTTTGTGCCTGTGATATGGGGAAGGGAAAATTGTTTAACCAGGAGAGGCACACTAAGCCGGAGCTTGTTTCCAGGTGTGACCTGGGAGCACAAGGAAGTTAAGTGACTTGTTCAGGGTCACACAGTATGCAAGTGGGGGCTGTGGGATTCAAACCCAGGTCTCTTGGTTTGCAGCTCAGTGCCCTTAACCACTATGTTATACAAAGTCGCATCACCATTCTGTATACTGTGTTTGTATTCTCAATGTGGGATATACTAAAATTAAGCCTGTCATACCTGTAGTTACAGTCAGTAAGACCATGTAAGCAGACAAAGAAAGGCAGGCAGAGAGTGACTGAGGTGCAGTCAGGTGAGTGGATAGAAGGGATTCATGGACTGTCAGCGTTTGTTGTTTCAGAGAGACAGAGTTGCTAGCAGAGTGACAAGCTTCTTGTGAACAACTTCTTTTTAACTTGTCAGTTTATTAAAGGAAGCAAAACCAAAAAGAAGGAAGCATAAGCAAGATGAGTTTGGACATGGGGTGGGGGGAGACAGATGAAGTTCTTCACTCACAGGACACCCACCTGAGTTGATGGAGTTGTTTGAGACAGCAAGCCACCAATTGTTGGAACAGAAGTGCAGGGACATGCCATCAGAGTGACCTGATTATGGTGTGCAGTTTCACTCTCTGATTTGCAAAGGCATACAGTACTGCTTAAATTAGTACTTATTACAGCCCAGTGGTAAAGGATGCACATATCTGAATGGCTGAAAATACTATCAGTCAGTCATGCATGTTGGACTGCACAGGATTTCACTTGGGATGGGGAGAAATAAATATTTACAAAAGAAAGGAACAACATGCAGGACTGACTGATACTATTTAAAGCCATTAAGATATGTGCATCGTTTACCATTTCATCATCGGTGAGGTGTTGGAGTCCTCCAGATGTTTGGTGCTGGGGGACTTCAATGCCTGGGCTGACAACAAATCCTTGCAATTCGGTTCCAACCTCCTCCAGATGATGTCATCACTTGCCCTGACACAAGAAGTTACATCCGCGACCCATCACCACGGCCACTTGTTGGACCCAGTGTTCTCACTGGGGCTCAAGATAGGTGATCTCGAGATTGATTGGGTCATATGGTCTGATCACTGCACGGTGAAGTTCTTGTTCGGGCCCCCCCCAAGTGTCCCCCCCTGCTGAGATGGTTAGCTACAGCCCTTTGAGGGGATTGTCCCCAGAGGGACTTTTGGTGGCTGCCAATCTATCTAGTGTAGGTGCTGCATGTGCGAAGGGCATGAGAGAGGCAGTTGCCACCTATAATAGGGCAGTACCCAGGTCACTCAATGCCCTCACACCAGCCCGTGTACGACCCAAATCCTCTCATTTGAGGTCTCTTTGGTTTGACAGGGACCTCAAGATGATGAAGATTAAGGGTGGAAGTTGAAGCGTTGCTGGCAGAGGACCCAATCGGAGGTGGGCAAAAAGGCCCTGCATGCTCACTATGTGGAGTACCAGGGGGCAATCACCATAAGAAGGCAGAGTTCCTGTCCAGGGAGATTGCTGCAGGGAAGAACTGACCATCTCTGCTTTTTTGGACTGTCGACAAACTTCTTCATTCGACCTGTCTGCAGCCGAAAAAAGCCTTTTCAACCACCTTGTGTGATGAGTTTGCTCAGTTCTTCTCTGACAGGGTGTCTTCCATCCAGCAGGGGATCCCATCAGCGAGTCGCACTGCGACTTGCAGTGATCACCTTGGGTGTGGCAGAGGTGCTCCGCCTGTCCTGTCTGGAAGGAATTTAAACTGGTGGAGGTGGCTCATGTCATTGAGGTCATCTCAAAGCTGAAGCATACATATTGTGAACTGGACCCTGCACCGACACATTTTCTGATGAGATGCATCGGTTCTGTAGGCCTTGTGTTCACCTTGATTGTCCGGTGTTCGCTGACAGAGGGAGTCTTTCCAGATTCCTTGAAAGACGCTCTAGTGAGACCACTTCTGAAGAAGTCATCTCTTGACCTGGATATCCTGGTGAATTACCGACCAATCTCCAACCTCCCGTTTTTGGGAAAAGTTGTTGAGAAAATTGTGGCGCAACAGCTTGAGGAGCACTTTATGACCCTTGAAATCTATGAGCCACTCCAGTCTGGTTTCAGAGCCAGGTACAACACCAAAACAGCATTAGTCAGGTGCATAATGACCTCGTCAGGGCTAGAGATGGAGAAGACAGGCAAATTCTCATTCTCCTTGATCTCTCTTCAGCCTTTGACACTGTAGACCACACTGTGCTTCTTGATCACCTCAGAGAGTACTGTGGACTTGCCGGCACTGTCATCAGCTGATTTGAGTCCTACCTTTCCAGCAGGATACAGCGGGTGGTGATGAGGAATTTCTCCTCCTCCCCGAGGCCCTTGCTGTGTGGAGTACCTCAGGGGTTGATCTTGTCACCGATGCTGTTTGCAGTGTATCTGCTGCCCCTGGGAGCACTCATTAGGTGATACTAGGTGGATTTTCACGGCTATGCAGATGATACCCAATTGTATCTGTCCTTTGCCCATGGAACATCAGATGCTGTGAAAGTGCTTAACACCTGCCTGGCCGAGATCAATGACTGCATGTCCTCCAGCTGGTTGCAACTGAGCCCCAACAAGATGGAGGTCTTAGTGCTTGAGCCAGGCCGAGGGTGTAATAGAAGTGCCTGCGGTGTGGCCTCAAGTATTTTTCTTGGGACTGCACCATTGATGGCCTCCCCTAGGGTATGAGATCTTGGTGTGCTCCTGGATGATAGGCTGACATTTGAATCTCAGGTGTCATCTGTCATCCAAAGTGATTTTTACCACTTGAGAAACATTGCCAGGATCAAACCCCTAGTTCCGCCAGAGGACCTGCCCACACTGATACATGCCTTTGTGACATCTAGGCTTGATTACTGTAATGCTCTTTACTGCGGGGTCTCTGGAGGTACCCTCTGCCAACTGCAACTGGTGCAGAACGCAGCTGCAAGGTTGTTGATGGGCCTTTCGAGGTCCTGTCATGTGGACCCAGTGCTGTGGGAACTGCACTGGCTGCCAGTCAGATAAAGGGTTATCTTCAAGGTGTGTTTACTCACCTATAAGGCCCTACATGGACTAGGCCCCAGCTACCTGGCTGATCTTCTGAAACTGACCACCTCAGTCCGTTCCCTTTGCTCTTCATCCAGAGGCCTCCTGGAAGTTCCCAGGACCAGACTTAGAACTACCAGTGACAGGGCATTTAGTGCCCCTGGCCCAGTCTTGTGGAACACATTGCCACCATCTGTCAGGGAGGCCCCATTGGTCAAGACCTTCAAGTGCAGTCTAAAGGTCCATTTATTTTCTTTGGCCTTCCCGAGCCAGGAGATCTGACCTGATTTTTTAACTTGTTTTAGGGAGACTCGTTTTACTGCTATTTATTCTATTTACTGCTGTGTTTTATTTTATTGTTTTGATTAAGTTTACTATTTCTTATATTTCCCATTGCTTGTTTTAAGTGTAAAAAAATCTAAAACAGGCGGTTAACAAAGCACCAATAGCGGGGCCATAACCAAAATTAGAAGTACTCACAAAAGAACCAGGGGATGCAGCCTTTATACCTTCCGCAGACGCCCTGCACATAGACTTTAAACCACCAGCTCACCATCCCAACTTTCCTCCAGGCCAACAGTGCCAAAGATACAATTTTGAATGGGCAAACAGCTCCCTCCTTCCCAATTACACTCTCTGTGCATTTCATTAACGGGTCTACACAGGTTCTTCCCCAGACACAGGCACAGCAGGCCCAAAAAAATGAATCCCTCAAATTGCACCTCCTGCCATCCTAAAGCAGTGTGCCACCTGGGTACTGATCCCCTGGAACTGCCACCTCCAGAGAAGCTCTGCCGTGGCCATGGCCCTACCACCACCACGGCAGCCCCAGTGCCATACCTTGCCATTTTGGAACACCAGGCCTCCCACACTCAACCTCTTGCTGACCTTCATCCAGCTGTCCTCCGGCTTCTCTCCTTCCCTCCGGTGTTTTCCCCAATTCTGGATCCCATGGTCACCACACTCCTGCCACCCGTCCCTTCAGAAACAAATACGCGTAGCCACGATGCTCACAAGCTGAAAACTTCTGGGCTGAGGGGGTATTAGCCCCTCTGCCCTACATGCCCTACATATTGCCTGGCAACTCCCCAGCAAAATGGCTCTCTCCTCCTTTTATACCCAGACCCTGGAGCAATGCCCCCTCCTAAATGGGGTGGGACACACAGATGCCCTAAGCCAGGGCCCTATCCAACCAGGGGAGAGCACAGATTAGTAAGCAAGCCCAGTGAGGGATGGCTTACCCTCTACCCCCCATTAAAAAAACATTTCTTCCTGGAAATGGGGCATCTGTGCCTGCCCAAGATAGGCACCCACCAGGCAAGTATGCACACTCCCCACCCAGTAGCTCCTCCCCGGGGGGCACCAAAGGAAACATGCCCCTCCTCCCGAAGACCTACCCTGAACAATCCAAAACATTTAGCTGCTCCTGGCCCAGCAATGGTGTTAAATGCATTTGGGTGGGAAAGATAGAAAAATATCAGGTCTCCGCGATTTTAAAACAAACAACCAGGCTGTTCTTTAACAACTATTTTAGCATTAAAATATGTACAATTTAGAATCCCACTCTTTGTGCATTCACTCCCACTATCACCCCAAACACGCTCTCTCTGCCACTCAAGCTTTCACAGCATGAGGTAGATTTTTGGCTAGTTCTTTGATTTGGTTAGACTGACATTTAAACAGGAAACAGGAAAATTTTTTCCGAGAGAGAACAACGAACAGTCACAGTGGAGGCAGTTCACACACAGTTCCAGGTTTTTTTTTTACCACTAGGGAACAGTCCTGCAGCACCATCCACTGGGCACAGTCTCTTTGATTATATGATTTTCTTGTCATTTTAAACTAGGAACAATGGAACAACCTTAGAACAGCCCTGGTACTTCACAAGTGCTGAGAACCTTCCTAAGATGACGGGCCCACCGTCACAGGGAAAACAGAACACTGGGTCTGGCTTGGTGGTCTCCTTGGAAAAAGAGTTCATGGAGATGATACAGTGCTTGACATAGCAGCCACATCCTGGACAAGTGCAAAGTGTTTAAACAAGGTCAAGCCTGCCCAAGGGGATGAATAACACATAGTTCTGGCTTTATGGATAACTTCTTGGGTGGGTGGGCCAGATGACTCAGCTCACTGCTGAAACTTTTGTCCCATGCCCCAAAACACCCAGTCAGACCACTTCTCCTTGATAATGTCCCACAACCTCTCTGGGACATAGGGGTACTCAGCTGAGGGGTATTCAATATGCATACTCCTTCTCACCCACCTCTCAGACTGCAACCACTGGGGCAGCTGTCTCACACTGGTCCGCCGGGCTGTTCCTGGCTCCAGCCACATCTGCGTCCTGTACAGCACATGCATGGGGTCACTGCTCAGAAGTCCATCCAACCAGACACGAGTAGCTTTGCACAGTGCCAGGAGGCTTGGGGTGTTGTCTGGTAGCCTTAATACAGGGTTTTGATATGAATGAGGAATGGGTCTGTACACTTCTTGCTCAGCGAATGTATAAGGCCTTGGAGCCTGTTCTGGGGCAATGCACCATGAGGCAAATCCCACCCAGGTCTTCCTACAGCTCTTCCACTTTCACCTTCACGATGGTAGATAAGTAGGGAGCCACTTCACCAGTAGCTTTCATCACATCACAGTCACCAGGCAACAGACTGTCAGCCAATCCCCCTGGGCCCTGGGGGGGTCGCCAGCTCGAACTCCCAATCCCCTACCTCTCCCACTGCCACGAGGATAGTCCACGGTGGCAGGTACCATAGGGCACAACAGACAGCTGTGCTCCACAGCACCCTCACAGCTTTCCTCTTCCTTTGCCTCCACGACCACATCTGGGGCCCCGTCACCAGCTTTTTCCTTAAGAACCAGTGGCTTCACATTCTCTAGGGGCTCTGACTGCTTGGATTCCTCAAAAACATCCAGACTTCCCTGGGAGGCTAAGAAGGCAGCTCCCACCGATGGCAATGCAGGCCAAGGCCAAGCAAAACTGAACAGAGAGATCACTGATAGTCCTGAAGAGGGCCCCCTGGAATAGTTAGTGCACACAGGTAGATGGATCACTCCTTCTCCTCGATATCCACACCGCACACAATTGTCATCCGCTGCCCCTCTTCCTGCCGACTTCCACAGCCAGGATATCAGGGATGTGAGCACTGTGGCCTGGGGCTCTTCTGAAGGCACTCTTTCCACTATAATGACTCTTGCTATAACCTTTTGGCTAATCTCTTCTCCTTCCACAGAATGCGTCTTTACTGCCACACGTTCAAAGAGAAAATGATGCCTCCCTTTCACATACCTTTCCCAGCCAATGCTTGCAGCAATCAGGAATGCTGCTTTGGATCAGCTAACCTCCCCTGTCTGCCACCAGACACTTTCTTCATTCAGAAACAGAAAAATGGCGCCAAACACCCCACAATGGCGTTTTTTCTTTGTGACGTACCACCAAATCCAGGCCTGCCAACAGCAGGCGACCCCAATAGCAATATGTCCCCAAAAAAATAGAAACATAGAGTCTGACAGCAGATAAGGACCACTTGGCCCACCTAGTCTGCCCATTTCCCTACCTGATGGATAAGCTGCAGATTCTAGTTAATCAACAGCTTACTTCCTCCTACCCCCCACTAGAATTGCCTTATGACTGTACCATGCATTCTTGAATTCTCCCACTGTTCCTGACTCCACAACCTCCTCAGGAAGGCTGTTCCATGCATCCACAACCCTCTCTGTGAAAAAATACTTTCTAACATTACCTCTGAACCGTCCCCCCTCTATCTTCAAATTGTGCCCCCTTGTTCTTGCACATTTCTTCTTCTGAAAGATACTACCCTCTTGTACTTTGTTAATTCCTTTGAGATACTTGAAAGTTTCTATCATGTCCCCCCTCTCCCTCCTTTCCTCAAGGGTATACATATTAAGCTGCTTTAGCCTCTCCTCATGTGTCTTCTGGTGCAGACCTTGCACCATTTTAGTTGCCTTCCTCTGAACAGCCTCCACTCTGTCTATGGCTCTGCGGAGATGGGGTCTCCAGAATTGCAGGCAGTACTCCAGATGGAGTTTCACTAACTGTCTGTACAGAGCGATAACAACTTCCTGTTTTCTACTGTTGATGCCTCTCCCTATGCATCCCAGTATCCCCCCAGCCCTTCCTACTGCCTTTTCACATTGCTTGCCCACCTTTAGGTCATCTGATATAATTACTCCTAGGTCTCTTTTAATTTTTGTTGTTATTAACTCACCCCCCATTGGATACTCTTCCCCTGGGTTTTTGTTTCCCAGATGAATTACCTTGCACTTCTTTGCATTGAATCTGAGCTGCCACATATTTGACCATTCCTCCAACCTTGCCAAGTCCCTTTTCATTCTTTCCACCCTGTTGCAGATCTTTGTGTCATCTGCAAAGATACATACCTTTCCTTCCAGGTTCTCTCCAATGTCACTTATAAAGACATTAAAGAGGACCGGTCCCAGTACTGAACCCTGTGGTACCCCGCTAGTTACCTTCCTTTCTTCACTATGGACTCAATTTACTATTACCCTTTGATCTTGTTGTCCAGCCAGTTTTTTATCCAGGCTACCACCTTGGGACCCATTACAAGGCAGGCTAACTTGTATATTAATCTTTTGTGTGAGACTGTGTCAAATGCCTTGCTAAAATCTAGGTAGGCCATATCCACAGCCCTTCCCTGGTCTACTACTTTGGTCACCCAGTCAAAGAAATCTATTAGGTTCGTCTGACATGACCTTCCCGCTGTGAAGCCATGCTGCCTTGGGTTCTGTGCCCCACTGGCCTCTAGGTACTCAACAATTCTTTCCTTCAGAAGTGATTCTATCATTTTCCCTACCACTGAAGTCAAACTAACGGTCTGTAGTTTCCTGCCTCTGCCCTGCTCCCACTTTTGTGAAGTGGAATCATATTTGCCCTCCTCCAGTCCTCAGGTACCACCCAGCCTCCCATGATTTGTTAAAAAGAGTAGTCAGTGGTGTTGCTAGTTCTACCCTTAGTTCTTTTAGAATTCTTGGGTGAATCCCATCAGGCCCCATTGCTTTGTCCACCCTCAGTTTCAAGAGTTCTTTCAAAACCCTTTCTTCTGTGAATGGACTGGTATCGACCCCCCTATTCAGAGTTTCTCTCTTGTTTGGTTTAGGTACCTCCCTCTCCTCTTCCATTGTGAATATTGAGGAGAAATATTCATTCAGTATCCCTGCTTTTTCACTGTCACCCTCTGCCCACATTCCTTCCCCTTTATTAACTTTCTGTATCCCTCCCTTGGTCTTTCTTCACTCCCTAATGTACCTATAAAATGTTTTCTCCCCCTTCTTAACAGAGTTGGCTATCTTTTCCTCAGTTTGTGCCTTTGCTAATCTGACTGCCTTCCCTGCCTCCTTCTGCTTTAACTGATAAAGTTCTCTGCCCTGCTCCTTCTGTGTTTCCTTATATTTAACACTTGATCCAGATGCCAAATTAGATCTCGGATGAGTCCCCACATCTGTAGCTCCCCTGCCACCCCCTTTTATGTCTAGGGTCCTGATGGTAAATAATGAGGGGGTACAGACAGATAACATTTCAGGGAGGTAAGCCAAGTACTGTTTATAGGGAAAACAAGGCCTTGCCTTAATTTAAATGTAACAGCACTGTGTAGAGTGCGGTTCCTCCACCAACCCACCTCTCACCAGCTTCTGCAACTCTTGGCTGAAAATTGATGGTTTATACCAGCCTGCTTCACCTTAGAAAGGAAAATAATGAAGTTCATTCAATTAATTTCAGACTCATGTAGCAGGAACAAGAAAAGAAATGTAATTCTGATTTTTTATTCAGAATTAATAAAGAAATAAATAAATGCTCAGCTCCATGGAGCCGGGAGACCAGAGCACACATAGGGCACATAGTGAGACAGTGTACACAAAAGATAATACCAATGAAATGCAGGCCTAAAACAATTAGACCGGGTGAGACTCCACATAGATCCCCAAAGCCATTGCAAAGCTCAGATCCTTAAAGGTGGTGAAAATACAACCATGCTGGTTCCCAGGGGAGTGCCTTACTCCCCCACCCTGGATAGACTAACACTGGGGATGTGGCCTTTATACCTTCTGTGGCCGCCCTGCACACAGACCTTAAAGCACCATCTCGCCATCCCAACTGTCCGCCACACCAAAGGTCCCAAAGATACAATTTTGAAAGGGTGAATGGCTCTCTCCTTCCTAGTTACACTCTCTGTGCATTTTATTAATGGGGCTACACTGGTGCTGTCCCAGACACAGGCACAGCAGGCCCAATAAAATGAATCCCTGAAATTCTACCCTCCTGCCATCCTAAAGCAGCATGCCAACTGGGTACTGGTCCCCTGGAGCTGCCACCTCCAGAGAAGCCCAGCTATGGCCCTGCCGCCATCATGGCAGTCCCGCTGCCATATCTTGCTATTTTTGAGCACCAGGTCTCCCGCACTCAACCTCTTTCTGACCTCCATCCAGCTGTCCTCCGGTTTCTCTCCTTCCCTCCAGCGTTCTCCCCTATCCTGGGCACCATGATCACCACACTCCTGCCACCTATCCCTTCGGAAACAAATATGCATAGTCACAATGCTCACAAGCCAAAATCTCTAGGGCCAAGGGGGTGTTAGCCCCTCCACCCTACATGCCCTACATGTTGCCCAGCGACTCTCCACCAAAATGGCTCCCTCCCCCTTTTATACCCGGAGCCTGGAGCAACGCCCCCTCCTAAACAGGGCAAAACACATGGATGCCCCAAGCCAGGGTCCTATCCAACCAGGGGAGACCACAGATTAGTAAACAAGCCCCACAAAGGGTGGCTTACACACAAACGTGATGTGACATTCTATATCACAGGCACAGAGACAGCATAGAAATGTAATCTTCACGGAAATCTGACAGCTGCATAGGGATCGCTACAAAAAATTAATTTTCCCCCATCCTGCATGAAATCCTGTGTAGTCCGCTGGTGCCATGCGTGCACTTCTAAAGTCCATATATCAATGAGCTGGAATATTATATCATGCCATGTAATCTAAAGGTATTTTCTAGTAGTGGATGCTTTCCTGACAATGGAAAAGTCAATGAGCTGCAGAAATGAGCACTCTAACATACTGAAATCTTTATTTGAACTATAAAGCCATGACACATGACATGCAGTACAAATAAAGATTTCGATACCTAGAGTGTTCGTTTCGCAGCCATTATTTCATGCTCGAAAAGTGTCCACTACTAACAAACACCTTTAGATTACATGGCATAAAATAATTCCAACTTCTTCATACACTGGCATTGCCTCTGCCTTTAACTCAGGGTTCTCCATACCCTCAGGCATCAGCTTCCCGTGCTGGGCGAGCACCCGTGGATCCTTTGTAACACTCCAGGCTGTTGCTTCTGGGGCTGCTACCAGTGCTGCTGCAGCCCCAGACTTTGGGCCTGACTCTGTCATCGCCCCTGTGGCAACCTTTGTTGCAGCCTACTGGCCCAGCACCGGATTCCCACCCGGCACCGAGTGGACTTACACCGGGATACCCTTCACCAGATCCTCAGCTGTTGTATCCTTGGTGCCTTCATTTTCCTTTCTGATGGTGTATGATATAGCATCCTAGGTGGATTATAATGCCCTTTTTTCGGCATGGTGGTCCTTTATGCAAAAACAGACCCCTGCCACTCAGGGCCCACCTCTGGCATCTCCCCACTGACGACCCCAGGATCCCCAGCCCCAGAATCCATTTAGGGCTGGTCTAAGTGATTCCCATATGTTGAGGTCTTCAGGGGCTCGACCTGATGTGGTTCAGGTTCTTGGAGGGATGATCACCAGACTCCATCGTCGGTCCCTGATAGTGACACTTCTGAGGATGACTCCAATTTTTCGCGGTCTTCCTCCTCTCCTAGGGAGTCTTCAGAGGGGGATGACCAGGCTAAAGAGGTGCCCAAGTCCCCCCCCCAATGATCCATCCTTTATGGATGTTATGCACCACATCCAGTGCATCAAGGGCTGGGAGATAGAGGAGCAGGACCCGGAAAGATGCCGCTTGGCCATCTACCTCCGACAGCAGGATGCCCTCCGGGTGGTGGTGCCCCCTTTGATTGACTTCTATGAAGATGTCACTAAGGTGGCTTGGAACCACCCTTCTACCAGCCCTCCTCTGCCTAAAAAGGCTGAAAGCCATTACCACTCCCAGCTGGCAAGCCTTTTCTTGGGAGCCACCATAAGGTGGATTTGGTGGTAATTAATGAGGCACATGATCGTACTAAGAAGCCAAAGCACCTTAGTACCCTCCCACAGGACCGGGAGTCCAGGCAGCTGCATCACCTTGGCAAACAAGTTTTTGCCTCTACTACTCTGGCTATTTGGGCCATAAATTACCTGGCCCACATGGTCCAATACCAAGATGTCTTCTGGGACCAAGTCAGGGATCTGGTACAGACCTTACCAGAGAGCCCCACTAAGATGCAGCTCACCCAACTCATGAAGTCGGGCTCGGACGTTGGCAATTATGTTCTCTGAATATGACACTGTTGATGCCTCCAGGCATGGGGCCATTGCTGGGGTCTGTCTCCGGTGCCATTCTTGGCTCTGGGTATCCGGCTTTGCCACAGATCTGTAAGCTCGTATTATGGATGCCCCCTTCCAGGGATCCATCCTTTTTGGGGGTAATGTCCAGGACATCATTTCTACCCTGCAGGAGTCAGGGCAGGCCTTTAAGTCAGTCCATTTGCTCTATCACACCCAGCCTAGGGCAAGTCAACATCAGTCCTTTCGGAGGTCCTCTCACAAGCAATCTCAGAACCAGCCTGCTAAGGGTCAGCACAAGCATAAGGCCTCAACGGCCCCCACTGCTGCCACCACCAGAGCCCCCATGGCCCCCCTACCTGCGCCCACCTCTACCTCCTGACTCCTTAGAGGCGTTGCAGGGAGTAACCACAGACAACTGGGTGCTACAGATCACAGCACATGGTCACACTTTGGAGTTTCCCGACTGGCCACCCCAAAATCCTCTGGTCCACTCCACATACCCCCCCCCACACATCTGTCTTTGGTTTAGGTGGAAATTCAGATTCTTCTTCAAAAAAGAGCCATAGAGCCTGTCCCTCAGGCTCAATGGGGAAGGGGGTTTTACTCCCACTTCTTCCTCATCCCCAAAAAGACTGGGGATCTCTGGCCCATCCTGGACCTGAGCCATCTGAATCTGTACATCGAGTACAAACGCTTCAGAATTGTTATACTTCAGGGGCTATTACCCCTTCTGCACCAGGGGGACTGGCTCTGCTCGCTGTGCATGCAGGATGCTTACCTGCACATCCAGGTCTTTCCTGCCCATCATTGCTTCCTCCATTTCCACTTTCAGGGGACCCACTTCCAATTCCAGGTCCTCCCCTTTGGTCTCTCTTCGGCTCCCCAGGTATTTACCAAATGCCTGGCAGTGGTGGTGGCAGCATTACAGAGGCAGGGCTTCTATGTCTTCCCCTACCTGGACAACTGGCTGCTAGCAGCTTCTTCCAGGGACCACTTAGTTCACACCCTGGAGTACACTTTCCATCTCTTCCAAGCCCTGGAGATCACTATAAATCTGCTGATGTCCTGCCTCTCCCCTTGCCAGTGCCTCCAGTACATAGGGGCAGTCCTGACTACCTGCCAGAGCAAAGCTTTTCTTTTTTTTTTTTTTTCACTTATTTTATTTATACCTTCTCGGCTGGGGGGATGTACCTATGGTTCCCCTATCCAGCACGGACTCCTTGGCCCCTGCACAGGCCACAGTCAGAGCTCTGACCCCTTTTGCCCTGCCCGCCCCAGGCTGCTTCACACCAGGCACTTATCCCGCACACTGCGGAAGACCTGGGGCCGGGCTCAAGGGGAGCTGACTTGAGTGCATCCGCTGTGGTGCTGCCAGGGCCGGCCTTCACATACACATGCCAGAGAATTGTTTTTCCCCATAATGGTCCCCCCCCCCAACAGCACAGGCATGCAGTGACATCAGGGACACTGGTGCATGCACTTCCTCGAGCTGCACATCCAGTGTCGGCCCATGCCGACACACATTTGTGCCCCCAGAGCCGGCACCAGTCCCCGCCCACCAGCAGGAGCCAGTAACTCAAAGGTCATCCCCTCCCATGCTCCCAGGAGGAGGACAGCAGTCCATGGGACTTTCATTTATCCTCACCCCGGCCGACCCACCAACACCCGAGGTCGCTCCCGACCCTGAGTCGTCAGCATGGTAGGAGGTAAGGCACCAGCACCTCAGCTCTCTAGGCAGAGCAAAGCTTTCTGCCCAAGGACAGAGTGGAACAACTGATGGAGAAGGCCTGTCTGATTTCCTCCAGCCAGCAGGTCCCCACCAGAGTTTTCCTGTGCCTTCTGGGCCACGTGGCAGCTGCCATTGCCATGGTTCCCCTGCATATTCAGGTTCCTCAGTGGACCTGGAGGGTCCACTGGGACCAATGCATGGACGACCTTGACCAGTTGGTCCTGGCCTCCGACTCAGTACGGAAACTTCTGTTATGGTGGCTGGATCCAGCCAACCTCCTTCGTGGGTCTCTTTTCAGCTCTCGACCCCCTGGCAGATTCTAACAGACACATCTCGCCTGGGCTGGGGTGCTTATTGGGCTGATTGCCAGACCAAAGATACCTGGATGGCCATAGAGCAGAGTCTTCATATCAATGCCCTGTAGATGCAGGTAGTTTTCTATGCCCTACAGGCCCTTCAGACTCATCTCCTCCTGGGCCCACTGCTAGTGCAGAGAGACAATATTTGTGAGGTGTATTACATCAACAAGCAGGGGGGGAATCCATTCTTTCCCCCGTGTCGGGAGGCAATGAAAGTCCAGTACTGGACCATTGAGCACAGGCTGGAATTCTCAGCTGTATGTGTTCCAGGTGTTCAATACGTCTTGGCCAACAGTCTTAGCTGCTCTAGGTCGCGGGCTCATGAGTGAAAGCTTCTAACTTTGGTGGTCGAATATCTCTTCGACAGGTGGGGACATCCTGAGTTGGACATCTTTGCATCCCCTCTCGACGCAAAACTGCCACTTTTTTGCTCGCTCAATACTGGGCCTGGAGTTTTCTAGTGAGATGTATTATCCCTCTCCTTGAAGGGGAAGTTTCTGTACGCCTTTCCTCCCTTCCCCCTCTTGCAGAGGGTTCTTCTCAAGCTCCAGATGGAAGGGGCCGAAATGATTCTCATAGCCCCGTTATGGCCACGTCAGATTTGGTTTCCCTTGCTGCAACAGCTGGTGGTGGAATCTCCAGTGCCTCTGCCCCTGTGCACTGGCTTGCTTTCGCAGGACCGGGGCATCCTAGTTCATCTGGACCTCAAGTCCCTGCATCTCCAAGCGTGACTCCTGCAGACCTAGCTATTGCCCGCTTTGGGGTATCTTCTTTTGTGGTATCCTCTAGGGTCACAGATGTTCTGGTGGCTAACAGGAAACCTTCCACCAGGGCCACTTATGCTATGAAATGGAAGCGCTTCTCCATTTGGGCCGCTGCCTGCCATTTGGATCCTTTCACCCGCACGTTGAATCAGGTGTTGGAGTACCTTCTTTCCCTTTTGGATTCAGGCCTAGGATACTCCTCCCTTATGGTGCTCCTTTCTGCTATCTCTGCATACCATGCACCTATTGAGGCCAAAGCTGTCGCCCAGCTTGAAGTGCCCTGCATGTTCCTGTGGGGAATTTTGCATCTGAAACCTCCCATTTGTGACCTGGTCCCTACATGGGACTTCAACTTTATGTTGGAGAAACTTACTTTACCTCCCTTTGAAATGGCCGTGTGTTGTGAGCTGTGTTTTCTGTCATGGAAAGCGCTCATTTTAGTTGCTGTTACTTCCATTCGAAGGATTTCCAAGCTTCAGGCTCTTATGTGTAAGGAGTCTTATTGGTTTTTCACAAGGACAGGGTGTCTTTGCATAGCTGTCCTAAGTTTTTACCTAAGGTGGTGTCTGAGTTTACTATAAATCAATCCATCCACTTGCCAGTTTATTTTCTGGAGTATTCTAATCAGGAGGAGGCATTGCTCCATATGTTGGATGTACATAAGATGCTGCAGTACTATACGAACCACACAAAGTCTTTCAGGAAAACTGACAAGTTGTTTGTTCCTTCGCCCCCAAGAAAGAGGACGCTCCTGTTTCCAAACAGTGTTTGTCTAAGTGGTTAGCGAATTGCACTGTTTATCGCTACTGCAAGTACAACAAGCCCCTTTTGAGGGTGGTCAAAGGTCATTCCACCAGGGGTATGGCTGCCTCCACAGCTTGTTTCAGAAATGTTTCTGCTGTAGACATCTGTGCAGCTGCCACCTGGAGTTCTGTCTACACTTTCACCAAGCATTACAGTCTTGACATCACCTCTAGGCGCAGGGCCAATTTCGGCCTAGCAGTTCTTCAGGGCCTTCTCTCCTGAACTCTTAGCTGCTGATCTGTCCTCCTCCCGATGGTATTATCCTGGTGATACCTGGTACCACTTGGGACTCACTCCTACCGGTGCGGCCTGCTGCAAGAGCCTTCCTTGAAGTAAGATAGTATAGTTACATAAGAATTTACAGTAACAGTAGATCTTCGAAATAAGCTCTTGCAGCAGGCCCTGCTTTCCCTTCCTCCATCCTCCTGCTGCTCTTTGTCTTTTGCAGTGCGTCTGCCTTTCTTTTGGCTCTTGTGAAACCTCCTCGGTTCTGATTCAACTGCCTGTATGGGGTCTCCGGCGGACAAACTCAGGTAGGTGTGGGGTACCGCCCACTTATATAGGCTAGGCTGACATCAGCTGACTGACGTCGGCAGTGGGCAGTCCCCCATCACAGACTGCTAGCTAGACATTTTCCATGTGGTCCTAGTGCCTGGTGGCTTAGTCCTACTGGTGTGGCCTTATGCAAGAGCTCCTCTCGGAGATCTACTGTTACGGTAAGTTCTTACGTAACTGTATTGTCTTGGCCTAACAGTAAAATATGTAATGCACCTCAGATGAGTCTCCCGTCTATTCTAGGCTGCACCACTTGGCAAGCTGATACCTGCCCAGACCTGGATAAATATAAATATATGTTCCAGTCCTTCAGACAGGTGGCAGGGCTGCTGCTCAGTGATCTGAATTTGGAAAAGAGCCTGGGACATCAGATGCCAGTTTAGGTGAGGAGGATCGAGCATCCCAGTGGAAGCTCTCCTCATCTGGGGAAGAGACCTGCATTGCCCTGCTCTGTCAATGCCACCTTTAGGAATGCAGGTAGTAGTGAAGCAGGTGTGAGTGAAGGGGGGGCACTGTGACTCATGTGTCAGGGCACAGGCATTTGCGTACTTCCACTGGGACAGCTGTCTCTGTGCCAGTTTCTCTGCAGGGAGGATTAGAAACAGGAAGGTAACTAAGGGTTAAATATGGTACCATCTGTCTGGCTCCATGATGGACAACATGGCCTGAAAGGCAGTGCATCTTCCACACATGACAAAGGAGAAAACACTGAATTATATATATATATATATATGATGTAGGTGACCCTCCCTAGAGCCATGCCTGAACCCCTAGATGGTGTATGGGTGCTACAGCAAATTTTATGTTCCTTTTAAAATAGGTACTAATTATCTATTTGGGGGTAGAGGATTTTGTGTTTCTGACAAAAGGGCATGTAGTAAATGTAAATGGCATTATAGAGATTGTGTGATTTATGGATATTGTATCTGATGAAATGTGCCAATTGAGAAATAAGGGACAATAAAAAGATCTGGTAGGGGGGGGCATGACCAAGTCCTGTAATACTTTAATATTACAGCTAATGAACACAAATTGAGGGTAAAAGTGAGGATCAGGATTGTGTTCTTAATCTTCAGCTCTCCAGGCTTCATGCATGCTGCGCTGTGTGAGAGACTCAGAAACTGCTGACTGTACCGATGGTAAGATGGACATTAATAATCTGTTGGATCATCATCTGGCATACAATTCTGCGCGCAAGGCAATCAAGGCAAATCCAACAGTGGTGTGCAGCACAAAGCATCAAAAATGTATCCCTGTCTTCTGTACTTTCTGATCATTCACTGAGTTATAAAACTGGCGTGACTGTGGCTCTGATGTAAACAAGCAGAGCTTTACTACAGATTGGATGATGAAGCCAACCTCTATGAATTCTTCTGTCTTCAGTCTTTGCAGATTGTATGGGAGCCCATTTGGCACTATGCAGTCCTGCATGAAGCAGAACTAGTTTAAATGATCCCACATACAAGGAAATGGGAGGATCACTGGAGACCAGAGAGGGTCTGCGGAGACAGACTAGGTAAGAAACATCTGAGAAGACTGGGTGGGCCAAGTGGTTCTTTTCTGACATGAAATTCTATGCTTCTATCCCATGATGCTTTACATTCCTGGGGTACTGTATGTGTGATCTTTGTTCAACCTCTATTATGATTTTAAAGTCACTTGCTTTTTTTTTTTAAATCAGGCTCCCCACCCACCCACCCACCTCAGCTTAGAGGCTGTCCAGGTAATCGCCCAGCCCTGACCATTATGAGCTCCAGTCAACATCCTCCATCCATCACAAGGGGCCAGAGGGTCCACAGCCATGGATTCTGACAGCAATGGTCACCATCCAAGGCAGTCATTTTTCCTGTTCTAATCAAGCAGAAACAAGAAGTTCGCTGCACACTTGTGCACGGCAAACTTAAAAAGGAGTGCGTGCAAGGATCCTCATAAGAGCAACATTTATTTTAAATGCAAAATGTTGAGCCAGCCCATTGGTACAGCAGCAGGACTACCACTTGTGATGCTAGCGATGTTCATTTTTGTATATGTACTGAGCTTGCCTTATATGTATTGTGATTGCCTTGACTACATTCTCCTGGAACTGCTTATACGCTCTCGTGTTGTTTCTTTGTAACTCTGACACTGACGTGGAGCCTTTGTAAATGTGCACTCATACTCAAAGGTACTCACTGAAAATCTCAATAAATAAATAAATAAATAAAATAAATGTTGGGAACAGGCACAGGTCATCGGGGCCATCCAGAGCAGGGAGGATTGAGTATGCAAGGGACAGCTTTCCTCCATTGTGGGGGGAATTCTGCATCTCACTGGCAGAAGGAGATGGTCTGCCAACAGATGCTGGCATGCATTCGCAACACCGCAGACATGCATGCACATCATCACACGCTGATGTCCTTGTAGAAAACCAGAGGAAAATGTCCCAGTCCTATCTGGCACCTCTCGCAGGCACCACATGACTGACATAGCAGGCCACCCTGTGGTCCTGGGCTAGTGGTGGAGAAACAGTACGTCCATGAGAAGATCAGTGATGGGGCTGGGGTGCCTCAGTGACCAGGGGACAGGGCTGGCAGTATAGCCTAGAGGTGAGAGTAATAAGTTGTGAATGAGTTTGGTACACATGCTGTGTGACTCTAAGCAAGTCACTTAACCTCCCCGGTGCTGCTGGGTCACCCCTGAAAACAGGCACTTGCACCTAGTGGGCCTTACCCAGTTACCAATGAACAAAAAAGGAGCAGAAATAGATAATGGGGACAAATAAGACATGCAAGAAAGCTAAACACAAAGCAGCATGACAGCAGAATATTCACCTAGGCAGTATTGTACTATGCACCCAGCTACAGTGAACCATAAACTCCCTTACATATCTACAAATCAGCTTTTCTTAGTGGGTCCCTGTTCTCCCTCCCCCCAACTTAGTTATGCCCACTGCCCTGATGCTGCAGACAGCCTCTTGCAGCATCATCTGGTGCAGTGGTAGCAGTGTATTCCTACATCTCGTGAGGGTGCAGATTCCCTAGCCCACCACAAGGGGTCACTGTAGCGGCATCTTGCAACACCATCCCTCCCCAGCTAGGATATGCTGCTAAGTTGCTTTGCTCCTCCCAGCCTGACTGCCTGCTTTGTGAGCACCCAAGTCCACTCTTGAATGTAGGTAGGCTGCACAAAAGAGCAGCGACTAGCTTCTGCTATGCCTCTAGGCAGCCTACTCAGAGTCATATATGTAATGAATGAGATATGCTGAGTTTTTCCTCCCCTACTAGATCCATGTCTAGAAATCATGTTGTCAATCAACGTGGGGGAGCAAACTGGCATTTATTCATGGACACTACCTGCAACATAGAAACACTGGAAACGCTAGACAAAAGGGCCGTACAGCAGGTCTATTGTGTTTGTCTCCTGCCATCCAGGCTGATGCAGCTTCAGTATCACATAAAATACTTGCAGCCATTTTTAACTGTGAATTGTGTACATTATAACATACTTATTTATGGTCGGAAAGGACTCTAGGTCCACTGTGTCACACCCTGCTTAACAAGCAGGGATGAAATAATAGACAGAAAGACAGCTCATACACTGTTAACTGACACCACTGACACCCCTACATACCCAGGAGTGCTGCCTCCTGAAGAAGAAACAGAGTGCCTTGATATATATAGAAGAGTCGTGATATCGAGTAACAGTCAGTGAGATGCTTTTATGGTTTTAAAACTTGTTTGCACAATGTTGAGCACTTCATTTTTATGTTTGCTTGCACGCATGTGCAAGAAACATAGTGCCATCATACGAGTTTTCTAGAGGTGTGTCAGCCTCTTCCAATTCAGTCAGTGTGTTTGCAGGCACGGTCGCTGTGCACCAATCACTGCTGCAGCTGTCTATGACAGCAGGAAAATGCAGTGGCATACAATTGAAAGGGAGAGCTCCGCTTCAGTGAGCAGAGCTCTTCCCCACCAACACACACACACACACTCAAGCACGCATACTGCATGTTGATGCGCTCCCCCCCACGCACACACTGTGTGGCCAACGGGGGTGCTCAATCCCCCGTCGGCTCCACGCCTCCCCCCCAATAGCTGTCCAAGTGCCATGCTGGGAGCCCACCCCAGCGTGGCAAGAACTATCATAGCCAGCGGGGTACCAATCCCCATTGGCTCCACGGCCTGCCCCAAAAAAGCTCATGTACCACGCTGGGGCCCAACCCAGCGTGGCAAGGAATGCTTATGGCCGACCGGGGTGCTCAATCCCCATTGGCTCCAGCCCCCAAACAGCCTTTCTAGCTGCCACACTGGGAGCCCACCCCAGCGTGGCAAACGTCCCGCGTCGTCTAAAAACCTGTAAAGAAGAAACCTTCCCTCGCAGTCTCCCTGCCCCACAACCGCACCCACCCACTCCGCACCCTGCCTCTCCACACCCACCCCACCCCATACTTACCTCCAGAGCTCGGCACGACGATCATCGGTGGACTGGGAACACGTCTGCACTCTTCAAAGCCGACCGCGAACTGAGGAAATGCCAGTAAGCTGTATAATGGAATAAATAGGGTTTTTTCAACTTTGTTGCATATCTCAGGCATTTTTGGGAATTTTGGGCCCAAATTTTCAACATGGGTTTTTTTGGGACCCCTCCTCATGAATTCTTGAACTGTGCTGGCATTATTCGGGCCCGAAGGGTGATTTCGCAGTCACTGCGTGAAATCACCTTCCGGGACCCATTAACAAAGCGACACTGCCAGAGTTCATAAGATGGGCTCTCAAAAAGCCTATGTTGAAAATTTGGCGAAAAAATTCCTAAAAATGACTGTTTTAGGAGCGTGCGTTGCGCAGTTCCTACGCACGCTCGTAAGTTTGTGAATTTTCAATATTTTCACTCCAGATTTTCAACATTGCCATTTTACCACACCTTCTTATGAGAAGTACAGCTGTCATGTTTCATATCTCACCCAAAATGTGTTTCCGCCCATGTAGCGCACAATGGCGCAGTTGGTGTGCGAAATCAATGTACAGGACACATTAAGAAAATCACAATGATACTGTTCATGAGTAGAGGTCTTAAAATGGCTATGTTAAGAAAAAGTTGGTGAAAAAATTCCTAAAAATTACTGTTTCTGACGTCGTTCGCGGTTCCCTCATGCCTTTCGTAAGTTCGCCAATTTTCAATATTTTCGTCCAGATTTTCAACATTGCCATTTTACCACACCTCCTTATGACCAGTACAGCTGTCATTTTCACATCTCACCTAAAATGTGTTTCCGCCCATGTAGCGCACAATGGCACAGTCGGTGTGCGAAATCAATGTTTGGGACACATTAAGAAAATCACAGTGACACTTGTCATGAGCAGAGGTCTTAAAATGGCTATGTTGAAAATTTGGTGACAAAACTCCATAAAATGACTGTTACGAGTGAGCATTATGCAGTTTCCACGCACCTTCGTAAGTTCATGAATTTGTACTATTTTCAGTCCAGATTTTCACCAGTGGCATTTTTCCACACCTCCTTAGGAACAGTACAGCTGTCATTTTCCACAACATGGCCGAAATGTGTTTTCACACTTTCAGCACAGAAATGCGTGGTCGCTGTGGGAAATCATTGTTCAGGAGAGATAAAGAAAATCACACTGACACTGTTCATGATTGGAGGTCCCAAAATGCCTGTGTTAACAGACTGCTGTAAAAAAAATCCCCAAATTAGTTACATTACGGGTGTGCATTGCACAGTTTCTATGCACGCTCGTGACTTCACCAGTTTTTTTAAGATTTTCACAGCAGATTTTCAACATTGCCATTTTTTACACCTCCCCACGAACAGTACTGCTGTCATTTTTCACATCCTGTTCGGAATGTGTTTTTGCACCTGTGGTGCCAAATGCCGTAGTCGCTGTGCAAAAGCAGTTTTCGGCTAACAAACTGATACTGCTACTGTTCATGAAGTGGGGGTCACAAAAAAAACATGTTGAAAATTTGGAGTGAAAATACCAATGAATTCCTGAGGCGTTAGGGTTTCCGACCATAACGCCCCACCCTGTAGAGAATGACAGGCATCAGGGGTGTGGCTTGCGATTCTTGCTTGTAATGCTCATACCATTCCACCCCCACCCACACCCTGCAGCCAGTGAGAGGCATCAAGGTGTGCCTCGGACTCTTCGGGCCCAAACTTTACCCCATTCTCCTATACCGCACCGATCTCACTGTATTTCCTGATGGAATGGGGTGCACATAAGGGCTAAAGACCCCAAGGCACAGTGACATTTGTCAGTGTCTGCAGGGTAGGGTGTGGTGAAATGATGTGGTCGTTATGCCTGATGACCCAAAGGTACACCCCAATGTCTGTCACTCTCTGCAGGGTGGTGGTGGGGTTGGCTTCAGTTCAATACTTCGCTGCCATTCCTATTATGCAGCTCTGTAACTTCTACGCTACCAATGCCAATGCCAGCAAGCAAACATTCGGCATTGACAAATGCTTGTTTGTAATCAGCTTGGTGAGTGGTTAAAAGCTTAACGCTCTGCTTTTTCACTTTGTGTGCTGCTTTTTTGTCTGTTATTAAGTCATGGCATCCATTGGGCACAGGTGCCAGCACTGCAGACCAAAGTACCCCACCCCCACCAGTACAGGGATGAAATAGACCTGCTGCGCAAACATGTACCAATTTAAAGGATTCGGTGCTAGCAATAAATGATACGGACATTGGCACTATGGAAGGGAAACCTGCCAGCAGTGAAAACCTCTGGGAATCCACTGCAGAATTGTCTGCCATTTCCTCCTGGGCACGCTAGTTCTGCTATGTGATATGTCATTTATGATCCTCCACTCCCAAATAGTAGAATTCTTAGACAGCTTCAACCCACATTCTCTTATTTGTGAATCTTCTGATGCATCTGTGTGGTGAATGAGCATATATTCCTAATGCTTCAGGTGAGAAACAAATGTGTAAATTACGTGCTAAGCTTATCTTGATAGGAACAAAAAAAGGGTAATGTGTAGTGTGTGTGCTGCAGTGAAACAAATTCCCTCATATAAAAGTCACACTAGACACATAGGGCCCTATTCTAAGACACATACGCAGTGGCGCAGTGCAACTTGCGCCAACACATATGGCATAAGTCGTACTTTGCACCATGGGTTCCACCGGCTGGGATTCCAAGAGGCGGCATGTGCCATGGCACAGGCTGCCTGTGCCCAGGGGGACCTATGCCACGCAAGGCCCCTACAGCACAGTGGAAGGGTGGGGTTACAGCAGCATCTGCACCCTGTTCCAAAAGGGCAGCTCCCATAACCCCACAACGTCATTCCAGGAGGCCCTCCAGCACTGCCGGGTTAGACCAGCTATGTGCTGGTGTAACGGGATTCTGCCATGCCCAACAGCCAGATACCACCCCGCATGGACCTGACCCACACACTGCATATGGCACACCAACCCTCCCACCGCATAGTAGCCCCCCCCAAGCCCCGGCAATACCGGGGTTCCACCCACCGGCTCCCGGTACCACAATGCGGCAATGCCAACCCCCCGGTGCCAGTGTACTGCTGCCAACACCCTGCCATGGCCCACCGGGGCTTGCAGGCACATTTAGGGGCTTGGGGCCGGGGGGTTGGCTGCACCCTGTCATTGGGCATGTCGGCGGCTTGCAGCACCCAAGTTAGGTGCACCCTTCCTGTGGCGCAATGCTGGAGGTGCCGCAAGTCACAGGTCATGGTCACCGGGGACCCTGCCTGTTCTGGAATCTGGCACAGGGATCACGGTGTAGCAGCGTATGTCACAACTCACATTCACCAGTGAGTTGTGCCATACATCTTAGAATCAGGCCCATACTTTTCTTCTCCTAGATTATTTCTGAAGACGTAAAGGTCCAAACATTGGATCTAATTTTATTTTTAATTTTCTGAATGCACTTAATTTACCCCTTCTGTGTTTTATTTACTTGATGCAACTCAATGTTGTCTAGGCTGCCACCTGGTGGAGGCTGGGTGTCAGAGCAGATGGGAAGAGGCTGACATAATGTTGGTCGGGTAGATGGGGAAGTGGGCCAGGAGTGCATGTGCGCCTACACATGCATGTGCAAGCCACGATGCCACAACTCCAGGTCAGGGAGAAAACAGGGAGAAAAATCATGCCCCGCCCACCACCATATTTGTGACATCTGGCATGTCCGGGTCCTGCTCCATGTGGATCCCCACCAGCTTGACAGTGGGGTGAGCAGTTGATATGACTGGGGGTGTCTGTGCACAGGGCCTGATGAAAAGCGCAAGGTGGCAGTGGTGGGGCAAAACGCTATATAAAAACATAGACGAACGAGTGGTAGAGACGCTAGACAGTATTCATGAGCTCATGAGCTGGTTTGACTGGCCTTCTGACACATAAAGCCAAGTGCTGAAAATTGAGTTGTTCTACATAGATACAGAGACACTGCTGGCAGATAAGGGCCTATGGCCCACCCAGTCTTCCCATTTCAGCTTGTAAGTTTCCTTTATGTTTTTCTAGAAGTCTGTTAACCCTTACCCCTGACCTCCAGAATTCCCTTATGTCTATCCCATGCATTCTTAAATCCTGTGATTGTTTCAGCCCCCAGCACTTCCTCTGTCAGGGTGTTCCACTTGTTCACCACCCTTTCAGTAAAGAAATTCTTCCTCACGTTTCCTTTGAATCGTCCTCCCTCCAACTTCATCCCATGCCCTCTAGTCTTGGAGCATCTTTTTTGCTGGAAAATAGTGTCTTATTGCACCCTGTTCCTTCCTGTAAGGTACTTGTATGTGTCTCTCATATCCCCTCCATCTCTCCTCTCCTACAGTGAGTACATATTCAACTTCTTCAGCCTTTCCTAATAGGACTTGTGATACAATCCCAGTACCATCTTTGTTGCCCTCCTCTGAACCATGTCCTTACATAGGTAAGGTCTCCAGAACTGTACACTGTACTCCAGATGGGGTCCCACTAGTGTCTTGTAAAGTGGAATTATGACCTCCCTTTTCCTGCTGGTGATGTCCCTGCCAATGCATCCCAGAATCTTATTTGCTTTACCTGCTGCCTTGTTGCACTGTTTCTCTACCTTGAGGTCAACAGAGATAATAACCCCAAGGTCCCTTTCCTGCTTGGTGCATGCTATATCCTAACCCCCCAACTGATATATTGTTCCGGGTTTTTGTGCCCCATATGCATTATCTTGCACTTCTTTATGTTAAATTTCAACTGCCAAACCCTTGACTATTCTTCAAGCTTCTGCAGATCCCTCCTCATTCTATCTACACCCTCTGGCATGTCCACTTTGTTACAGAGCTTTGTGTCATCAGAAACTGGGAAATTCTGCCTTCTAGGTCCTGTGCAATGTCACTGATAAAGACATTGAATAGGACTGGTCCCAGCACTGAACCCTGTGGTACCCCACTGGTCACTCTTCCCTCTGTGGAGTGACAGCCATTTACCACCACCCTCTATGTCCTGCTGTCCAGCCAGTTATCCACCCACCGCATTACTGTTCTGCTCACTCCTGTGGGATGATGTTCAAAAACTAACCCTCTAGTACTATTTGACAAACTGACTCAACCATTTTTTCTATATAGTTTTTTGGCCACTGGTGGCCTCCTCACACTTGCTTCAGGCTTATTACCAGCACCCCCAGTCCCAACTGTCACTCCTCTTGCCATCTCCCCTGTGGGGATCCACATGGGGAGGGACTCGAGGGCACCAGCACCATCATTGATGGCTGCCAGCACACATAGATGTTTCCAGTTTTTTCCCTGGAGCCCTGGAGCAGGGCATGCATCCACACACTTCACTTTGGAGACACGCAGCAACATCCTCAAGGGGGAGACAAACTCCTTCGGCTCACTGCAGGGGTCACTACAGCACTGAAACCAGGGCACCTACCTCCTCTGGCTGGGAGTGCTGCCAAACAGCAGCACTTTCCCAGCCTCCAGACACCTGACCAACTTCCCGGGTCCACTCCCAAACCTGGGTTGCCAGCACGGAAGTGTGACACTTATACTGGGCCATCAGGTGCCCCAACTCTTAACCATTTTTAATATCCTTTGCTCCATATCTATCCACTAACTAAACTCTTTTTGTATGAGGGACTTTAAGGCACCCTCAAGACTCCCCATAAGAAAAAATTACCAGTTCCACAAATCCATACAAAATTGGGCCAGAGAACCCTGTTCGTCAGTATAGCTGAGACTTGGAATAAAATTTCCTTATCGTCCCATGGTTCCTCATTAATTGACATTTTTAGGAATATATCTTCCAAGAAGTATCACATAATTGTACTCGTTTTAAAACACACAATCTTATATTTATTGTCTCTTTGATTTCTTTTGCTCTGCTGTGCTTTGTGCCATTTATTGTATATTTTTTAAATATGAGTCGGGATTTTAAAAAAAAGGAGACAGATTTACGACAATTGCCACTTTTTACAGCAAAAAGAAAATGCATGTGTCAAATTAAGACACATGCATCATTCTGGGAGCACAAGTTGAAGCTATCATGCTCAGAAGTTAGACCACCGTTGAGGTGGTCTAACAGTCTGGATGGATGTCGCACACCTGCATCCGAAAAACAGATGCAGGTCTTTGAAAATCTCGCTCATTGTCTTTGTAATACTTGCAAAGCTAGCCTTAACTTGCAATAAAGCTTTGCTCTAATGTAAATGTTTTCCTGAATAAAAATAAAGTTGTAATCATCATTGTGCAATTAATTTACCTTTTAAGTCTCATCCCCAAACATTCTGTATCTCTTTTGCCTTTCCTTGCTTATCTTGAGTCTCTGTAGGTTGGCTGGCTATAATAGTAAAAGTTTAATATTTACTTTCCTATTTAGGGCCCCATTCACAACATTCTCCAGAAGCCCTATGCACCAACATAGGGGTGCATAGCAGGGTCCCACGTGTGGCCACCCCCACACATCCCCACCAGAATCATGTATGCCCATCTCCAGAGGACGATCAAAGTGCAGTCCATATCTCTACATGCACAATCGGATCAGGGGCCATCCCGGGGTGTGATTGCACTCTGTTAGATCCAGAGTGCAAGTAAGGTGTTGGAGAAGCAGCCATACATCCTTCTTCTTGTAGGACTGCCATATTGCACAATCCCCTGCTCAATCCTCTGTTCTGAGCAGGGCAGGGGGCCACTCTAAAACTAAGCCTGGTGTTTGACTAGATTCCCAGAGTTTGAGCCTACTTCACCTCCCCCCAGAATACTCCCATTCCCTATGCAGACCACCTTGCCAATATAACAGGGCATTCAGGGGTCGTGGGTTCTGCAATGTGTGAACTCCACCTGGGCATGGGCTGGCAGTGCATAGATCCCATGTATGCTAAGCCCACTGTGGATCATAACTTTAGGGTGTACAGCAGCATCAAGTGACTAGGATTGTCCCATTATTTACTTTCAATACCATTAGAGTTCATCACTTAATCAACATACTTTCTATGTGTATTTTGTCATATGATTACACTGCAAAGGGTTTTGTGATACTTTGATATAAAAGATACTATATGAAACTGACTAATACCTGACGTAGCTGCCACCCGGGGCTCTCAAGGTCCACACCTCAGAACTCTCCAAGGAGGTCATTCTGGGTTGCTGTAACACTGCTACACCAAGCACAGTTACATACTGTAGCAATGATGTGGTGCTTCCACCTGGAGTAGCAATAGCAGTACCACTACCTTGATGTCAGCACACTTCACTGTCACCCCCAAGAGCAAAAGGAGTACAGTTTCAATTCTCACACAGTTCCTCCCCAAACCGAACTTGTGACCCAGTGCACAGTAACAGCACCACCCCAATAAAATACAGTTCAATCAATATCTTTATAGAGAGGAAGGGGAGTGAAAAGAAAAGGAGACAAAACTGAAAATTGGAATAAATAGGAAAGCAGTAAAATACTTAACACTCTATGCAATTCAATAAAATGTCCCACACACAGTTTTCTTCCCTCTAAACAGTTCTAGTCCTCAAGTGGGTGCACCCAACTTAAACCTGCCAACTGGCCATGGGTGAGCGATCTCTCTAGTTGCAGTGGGTACCACACTAAGGATGCAATTGCTGCCTAGAGGGCAGAGGGCCTGGTGTGCACTTTGAATGGAATCTTTAACTTTTGAAAACACAATTTGAATAAACACAAACGTTACTTCACTTTGAAGAAAAGGGGAGGGCCCCTATTTGTAATCCAAAAGGCCAGAGGTGCAATGGGCCTCAAAAGGTCTTCACCTGTGCTTAGGTTTATTTCACGGTCTACCCAGGACTTGTTCCCCAAGGGCAATACACAATGTCCAACCCTCAAGCTGCGGGGTTGAACCTGTGTAGTTACTTATGGTTCTGTTATGTACAAGATAAATCTGGAGATTGTGAGCTAACTTTCAAGATGCTGACCATTCTTCCAGATGAAGGCACGTTTTCTCTGCTACTCTCTCCAGTTGCTGCAATGCACTCTTAGTATCTGCTCTGCAGATGCAGTGGGTCCTGGAACCCTGTGCAGGTGTTTACCTCTGTTGCCTGTAGTTTCTGTTGTGCAGTGGCTCCCCAGCAGAGATAAATTATTTCTGGCTCAATATAATTTATTTATTTTATTTAAATTTTGGTGACCGGGTAGGCCCACTGAGACCGAAACAGTCCCTTTTTCAGTGGCAACCCAGAATTAATTACATACATCTATAAACATAACAGAATACATACATGTCATTTCACAATTAACAGTCAATTTAGACATACTGACACAGTCAAGGATACAGTGGCAGGTTAATTACAATCAACATCAGCAGGAGAAGAAGTGCTATTATACACGAGACAGTCACAGTCAGACTGATGTCCCAATAAGGTTAGTTCGGCAGCAGGGAGTAAGCTGACCCAGCAGTAGCAGTTGCAGAGGCTCAGTTCCAACAGGTGGGCTTTAAGCCCCAAGGGGATGTAGATTCCTGGAGAATGCTAGGGAGACCATTTCAGATGGGAGGGATGAAGGCAGCATAGGACTGGAGTCCTAGAAAAGTCAATGTAATGTGGACAGCCAGTTCTGAGTGCTGTATGATCATTTTTTGTAATATAAAAAAAGGTGTATGGACTGTCTCCCATGAGAAAGGCTGAAACAGCATGTGAGATATCTCACACACACACGCACACAGGTTTTATATACAAGGTGTTACATGGCAGGCCAGAATCTAATTACAGACTTTTCTAAGTTAATTATAGCTGTGGTTGTTAAGAGGGAAATCATAAAAAAATTTATGACATTAGAGGGGGTAACCAGGTTTAGTAAACTGGTGTGAAGTTGTAAATGTTCCTTTGATGCCTGTGTGAGACAGGATACTGATTAAGATCAAAGAAATGTCATTTGAAGAACATGAGTTATGCTGAGGTTGCAGAATTTAATACTTGGAAAAGACATCCTGTGTTCATATAAATATATTTTTTATATATTCTGACCAGGAGGAGCTATGTGCCCTCATGCAAAATAGGTGGGGAAAACCATATTTTAAACATTATTCTGTTTTTCTTCAGAGACACTTCTATCTAGACTCTGACAAAGAAACATCTGTTAGCACTTTAAGCAGGTATTTAGAAAGATAGACAAATCTAATTGCTGTAGTAGGAATTGCACTGTTTAAAACCTTGTTCTTTTAAAAAAGTTGTATGTCTTGTGATATAATAGTTCTGTATTGTATTGGTCTGTCTTTGATTTCTTTCCTTTACAAGTGGAGTATATATGGTTACAGCAGACACTGGGCATAAGCTTGAATGGTGATACCAAACTGGAAAAAGGTAAGAATAATCTGAGGTCTTTATTAAAGTTTAAGGGTTCATTTTTTGTACACCTGGTTAGGCGCCCGTAGGCAAAGATATATGGCCCCCCAAAGACAGATATATCTGAGCCTGTGCATCGGGTACGCTAGCAAGAGGTTCACAGTTTGAATCCCTCCAAGACTTGATACCAAAGGTTGATTCAAACCCACAAAAACAGACAAGAGGGTTACCTTGTTCTGTTAAACTGTTCACAAGACTGCGCTCAGAGGTTGGCACTTTGGGAGTAGAGGACTGACCTGCTGAGTGGGTTTGTGACAGTCCTAACACTGGGGACTTAGAGAAGCTGGCAGCCAGAGGAGCTTAGTGTTTTCCCATTCTTTTTGGGAGCTAATGTGTTAATTAGGCTAGGAGGGGGCACCATTTTGCTGGAGCTTAAAAGCAAGGTACAGTGAGAGATACGATAATCTGCCCTCAAGAGAAGGCCACCTTAGAGATAATAGTACCATGCAGTGATTCTCCCATGGTGGAGCAAAGCACCCTATCCTGTGATACATTATTTTTAGCCTTTGCATTTCAGAGCTTCTTACAGAATGTAGTAAAGGGGCCCCATATAGCAAGGTTGGAAGAAGTATACCAGTGGAAACTCTGAGTTTGGATTCACGAGTGAGGAAAGGACTCGGGCGATATAATAGACCTAACATTTGGTTGAGTTTCTTGGTCAGATGGTTGATGTGGCCCTTAAAGGAGCAGTCTTGGTCTAAGTATACACCTAGGTATTTGATACAATGGGTCACTTCAGTTTTTGAGCCTTTGGAAAGAGCTGGGGACAATAAATGTGAACAGGTTGGGCGCAGGCTTTTAGGGTCAAATAGCATGGCTTTGGTCTTTTTACTATTTAGAACTAATTTATTAGTAAGAAACCAATTCTCAAGTAGACCAAGGTCTTGACCATGAAGGTTGTTTAGTTGGACAGTGTCTCAGGAGGACCTATAAAGAATGGTATCTTCTGCATATAAGGTCACCTTGGCCCCTCCACAATGTTGAGGCAAATCATTAATAAATAGGGAAACAGAAGATGTCCCAGTATTGAACCCTGGGAGGTGCCATCCATGATAGGGTGTTTGTTGGACTTAGCTCCATGTCATCTGACAATTTGTGATCTGCTGTCAAGGTAGTCCATGAACCATTGAGTAGACAGACGATCAAGACCAAGAGATGTTAGTTTAGTGATAAGCGGCTGATGATTCACCAAGTCAAATACCGTGATGAGGTCTATAAAGACAGCACCAGTTGGAAGGCCATCATCTAGAGCTGCGAAGATATCCCCAGTAAGGCTAATAAGGGCTGTGTTGGTACCATGATTTTTTCTAAAACCATGTTGTCGTTCAGTTAGTAAATTGTTCCATTCAACATATTCCTGGACCTGCTGGTATACAATCCTCTCTAACACTTTACTAAGAGTGCAGAGGGTGGATATTGGTCTATAATTCTCAACAAGCTCAATATGCCCGCCTTTAAGGATAGGAGTGACCAAGGTAACTCTCTTCTTCAACCTTTTTACTTTTTATGTTTGCTTGCGCGCATGTGCAAGAAACATAGTGCCATCATCGGAGATTTCGGAGGTGTGTCACCCCCTCCTCCAATTCAGTCAGTGTGTTGGCAGGCGCGGCCCCTGTAAGCCAATGCATTCTGGAGCTGTCTATGACACGCTCCAAAATGCAGTGGCATACAGTTGAAAGGAGCTACGGCAGAGTGAGCAGCGATAAAGATAAGGCTGCTCATGCACAGCTCCCCACAGATGCAAAGCCCACGCAGGCGCAGCGCCCATGCGACATGCACTGTATAGCCGACGGGTGCCCAACTCCCGCCGGCTGTGCCAGCGCTCTCGGCCCTCCCCAAACCCTTTCTGAAATGCCACGCTGCGCCCACCCCAGCATGGCAAGTAATCCTTAGGCCGACGGGGTGCCCAATCTTCCGCTGGCTGAACGCACTTCCAACCTTGTGCCACGCTGGGAGCCCACCCAGCGCAAGCAATACTTAGGCCGACGGGTGCCCAATCCTCCGCCTGCTGAACGCACTTCCCCAACCATCCTTGTGCCACAATGGGAGCCCACCCCAGCATGGCAAACGTCCCACGTCGTCCGTTTTTTCCTGTGAAGAAAGAAGCGGTCCCCCATAGTCTCACCCCCCTCCACAACCCGCACCCCACTTAGTGCACCGTTTCCCACCCCCCTCACCCCATACTTACCTCCGAGCTCGTGCGACAATCTTCGTGGACCGGAACATGTCTGCACTCTTCAAAGCCGACCGCGAACTGAGGAAATGCCGGTAAGCTGTATAATGGGCTAGATAGGGGGGGTTTCAACTTTGTTACATATCTCAGACATTTTTGGGAATTTTTACACCAAATTTTCAACATGGGGTTTTTGGGACCCCTTCTCATGATTGATGTCACTGTCATGGCGTTATTCGGGCCCGAAGGGTGATTTCGCAGTCACTGCACATTCACTGTGCGAAATCACTCTTCGGGCCTGAATAACACCATGACAGTGAATCATTCATGAGAAGGGGTCCCAAAAACCCCATGTTGAAAATTTGATGCCAAAATTCCAAAAAATGACTGTTTTACGAGCGTGCGATGTACAGTTCCTCACGCACTCATAAGTTCGTGAATTTTCAATATTTTCACTCCAGATTTTCAACATTGCATTTTACCACACTTCTTGCCGTAGTACAGCTGTCATTTTTCAAATCTCACCCAAAATGTATTTCCACCCATGTAGCGCACAATGGCGCAGTCGGTATGCGAAATCAATGTATGAGACAAATTAAGAAAATCACAGTGACACTGTTCATGAGCAGAGGTCTTAACATGGCTATGTTGAAAATTTGGTGAATAAATTCCTAAAATGACTGTTTTACTGACGTCGCTGCTCATTTCCTCTCGCACTCATAAGGTCTGCAATTTTCAATATTTTCACTCCAGATTTTCAACATTGCCATTTTACCACACCTTCTTATGAGTAGTACAGCTGTCATTTTTCACATCTCACCCAAAACGTGTTTCCACCCATGTAGCGCACAATGGCGCAGTCGGTGTGAGAAATCAATGTACGGGATAAATTAAGAAAATCACAGTGACACTGTTCATGAGCAAAGGTCTTAAAATGGCTATGTTGAAAATTTGGTGAAAAAATTCCAAAAAATGACTGTTTTACGAGTGTGCGTTGTACAGTTCCTACTCACGCTTGTAAGTTCACGAATTTTCAATATTTTCACTCCAGATTTTCAACATTGCCATTTATTACATTTCCTTATGAACAGTATAGCTGCATTTTTCATATGTCATCCAAAATGTGTTTTAGCATATGTAGCGCACAATGGTGCTGTTGGTGTGCTAAAGCAATGTTTAGGACAGATGAAGAAAATCACAGTTACACTGTTCATCATGAAGGTCTTAAAATGGCTGTGTTGAAAATTTGGTGACAAAAGTCCATAAAATGACTGTGATACGAGTGAGCATTGCGCGGTTTCCACGCACCCTCGTTACTTCATGACTTTGTAATATTTTCAGTCCAGATTTTCACCAGTGACATTTTTCCACACTTCCTTATGAACAGTACAGCTGTCATTTTTCACAACATGGCTGAAGTGTGTTTTCACAGTTTCAGTGCAGAGATGCATGGTCGCTGTGGGAAATCATTGTTCGGCACAGATAAAGAAAAACACAGTGACACTGTTCATGATCGGAGGCACCAAAATGCCTGAGTTGACAATCTGCTGTAAAAAATCCCCAACCTAATTATATTACGGGTGTGCGTTGCACAGTTTCTATGTAAGCTCGTGACTTCACCATTTTTTTTATATTTTTAGTACAGATTTGCAACATTGCCATTTTTACACCTCCCCATGAACAGTACAGCTGTCATTTTACATCCTGTTCGAATGTTTTTGCACCTGTGGTGCTAAATGCCGTAGTCACTGTGCATAAGCAGCTCTCGGCTGACAAAGTGATATTCCCCCTGTTCATGAGGTGGGGTCACAAAACAAACATGTTGAAGATTTGGAGTGAAAATACCAACGAATGCCTGAGGTATTAGGGTTTCCAACTATAACACCCAACCCTGTAGAGAATGACAGGCATCAGGGGTGTGACTTGGGATTCTTGCCTGTGATGCACATACCATTCCACTTCTGCAGTCAGTGAGAGGCATCAAGGTATGCCTTGGACTCTTCAGCCCCAAACTTCACCCCATTCTCCTATATCACACCCATCTCACCATATTTCCAAATGAAATGGGGTGCGCATAAGGGCCACAGACCCCAAGGAACACCGTGACACTTGTCAGTGTCTGCAGGGTGGGGTGTGGTGAAATGGCATGGCCGTTATGCCTGACGACCCAAACACACACCCCAATGCCTGTCACTCTCTGCAGGGTGGTGGTGGGGTTGGCTTCAGTTCAATACTTCACTGCCATTCCTATTACGCAGCTCTGTAACTTCTACGCTACCACTGCCAATGCCAGTAAGCAAACATTCGGCATTGACAAATGCTTGTTCTTTCAGTCACTGGAACTATTTTTCCTTCCCTTACCTTCACCTGGTGTGCACTCACAGAAAATAGTTTTTGGTTTTATTTATTTATTTATTTTTAACATCAGTTTAACAACCTTTGAGCTAGAGGCTCATTTACAAAGGTACCTCGTCACAGAGAGGACAAAAACAACGGTACAACAGACAACAGACAGGCAGCAATACAAGTACACAATAGATGTCAGTCAAAGTTACAGGCATTTCTAAGGCAGTATAAATAATGCATAAAGGTGAGTTAGGCATAGTAGACAGTGGATAAAGGAGGATCAATTCAGAAGACAGATAGTGGCGGATGAGAGGAGGTCAACAGAGAGAGGAGAGCAGACAAGTGAGGGTGGTGCTAGTCAGGAGGTAAGAGTGCTGCTCGACGAGCATTGTCAGGGAGAAGAGAAGGTTAAGGATAGCAACAGCTGCGTGAGATGAGCAGGTGATTTCTGAGGCTGTATTTAAAACAAGATAACGAGGAGGCTTCAGAGATTCCAGCAGGGAGGGTGTTATACCAGGAGGGGGCTCTATAGAGGTAAGCCCTTTGACCTTGTGAGGTTCTCGCCCTCGGTATAACCAGTGCAGTTTTGCAGGAGCTACGGGTGTGCACTGTGGGGGTTAGCCCGGTGGATAGTGTCAGACAGGCCCGGGGGGGGAGGATAGGCCATGGAGAGCTTTATAGGTTAGTTGGCAGGTTTGGTACATGAGGCGCTCATCCAGGTTGAGTAGACTGGCCATGGAATAAAGAAGGCAGGTATGGGTAAGTCTAGGAGCACCGGTTATAAGTCTACAGGCTTTGATAAGGGTAAGGCATATCTTGAACAAGGCCGTCTGGTCAGCCGCACCATAGACAGGAAGGCCAATGTCAATTAGGGATATAACAGATGAGGTGACTGCAAGGCGGAGGGCATCAGTGGGGAGGCAGTATTTATGACGATAAAGGATACCCAGCCGTGTATTGGAGGCAGAGGTCAGAGCACAGATGTGGGCATGAAAAGAGAGGGCAGGGTCAAAGGTTATACCTAGGTATTTATAAGAGGGAACTAGTTCAATAGGGAGATTGAAGGTGGAGTGGACAGAGAGAGGAAAGTTGCTGGACTTATTTTGGGGGTGTTCAAAGAGCATGGCTTTGGTTTTCTTTAGGTTGATGACAAGTCTGTGCTCAGTGAACCAGGCTTCTGCGGCATTGTAGGATTGCTGAAGAGAGTTCTGGAGTGAGATGGGGTTACTATCGGAGGCAAAGAGTACTGCGTCATCAGCATAGAGTAGGATTTTGCCAGTACATTCACTGGGCAGGGAGTTGAGGAAGAGGGAGAAGAGCAAGGGTCCGAGAATAGAGCCCTGAGGGACTCCAGAATGGATAGGGCAGGTGCTGGAGAGTGTTCCACTAACTTTCACACATTGCAAGCGGGCTGACAAGTAGCTGGAGCACCAGGAGACTGGTCCAACGGCAAAGCCTAGGTGCCCAAGGGTAGCTAACAACAGGGGGTGTGAGACAGTATCAAAGGCTTTTGATAAGTCAATGAACACAGCACCAGCCAAGGAGCCAGAGTCCAGTGAGGTGTGCAGAAAGTTAGAGAACTCCAGGAGGGCAGTATTGGTGCTATGGCCAACTCTGAAGCCATGTTGTTCAGGGCAAAGGACACCATATTTGGAGAGGTATTCAGAGATTTGGGTAGCCACAATTTTCTCTAAGGCCTTAGAGAGAGGAGAGAGGATTGAAATAGGCCGATAGTTGCCTGGATGCGTCCTATCACCACTCTTGTGGATTGGGGCAACAGTAGCGACCTTCCAGACAGAGGGGAATTGCCCTAGGCAGAGAGACTTATTAAAGAGGTAGGTGATAGGTGAGATGACCTGGTCCAGGACCTGACGTACAAGACAGGGATCAAGGGAGTCATTGCCAATAGTGTTGCTCTTTAAGGCTTTAAGTAAGTATGGCCTGACTTCCTGGGCAGTGACCCGATGCAGGTGGAACAGGGGGCGTGAGATGGTAGGGACAGTCCTGGTGATAGTTTGCCAGCCCTAGAGTCCTGGCAGCCACAGGTTGTCAGGTTCACAGACTCACTCACTCCAGACACTCACACTCTGAGCTCCGGGCAAAATTGGCACTGCATTCTCTTTCTCTTTGCAGTCTCTTTTTATATGCAGAACAACTAGATATCTGATTGGTTCAGTTTTTCCCAGGCTGGCAGGATGAAGTATGCAAAACCCAGTCATTTAAACCATGTATACAGTCTTTTCCTTTTTGCAAGCTGCTGATTGACTCAATTTTCCAAGTTAGATTATGTGCTTACTTCTAACCCCTTCTTGTGAGTCTCTGTGGAGGTCAGAGGGCTTTAGATGGCATGCTGTTGGCATTTATTTTTACATTATTAATTTTCTTCTCTGCAACTGCACTGCTGTTCCGAAGCTCCCAGAGGACTAAAATGTCCTGGTCCTGGCCCTGCTTCCTATCCTTAGGCCAGGACTCTATCTGTTTTCATGGTCCCAAAGCCCATTACTGAATCAGGTGCTGCTTCACTTTACCTTCGGGCTGTCCATCCACTGCACTATAAGGAGCCTGGACCCATTGAAATCTCAGCCACTCCTCCACCCAGGCTGGTAGTTCCATTTTCAGTCCAGTTCAGTTTTGGTGATCATGTCCCTAGCCCCTTTGCCAATTTCTAGGGCTGGAAAACACTTACTGATGCAGGTTCTGCTCTGTGTTGTGGCTTCCAGCTATGAAGATGTAGGGTTCTAGTGCAGCTTCCTGCAGAACTCCTGGCAACTGCTGCTGCGGATGAATGCTGCTGCCCATATAGCCCCCTGCATTACAATCCTGCACACTGGGGCCGAAGGGTGAAACAATAAGCTGACTCCTACTGGGGAAAACAATACTGGGGCTGAGGAGCCCCAAATACCACAAAGCTCCAACTTGGGGGGAGGCTTACACTGATAATATAGATCTAATCCCAACTCTTGAAGGATAGTTTGATTACATGAGGTTACAGCAAAGAGTGAGAGAAGCAGTCACTAGCTTTCGGACACAATTGATATTTTCAAAGTTGTTTGGTTCCCATTCATTTAGAAAAAATAGATATGTTTAGATCCCCTTCACTTAGAGGAGATTAGACTACTTAATAGACTACTTATATACATATTTTGTTACTTTATAGAAATAGTTCTAACCTGTGACAAGAATCATGTTGACAGTTCTACCTTGTGTGTTACTTATTCTGTATTCTGGTTTAAACTCTTAGATATTTGCATTGTTCTTTATGTATTTGGTTGATTAATCAGACATGAATTTGTATACTTTGATGTAATTTGAGTCGAAAATAAACTTTTTTAAATGGAAACTGGACTGGACTGTATTATGATGGAAATACAGAATGTAATTTCAAGAAACAAGGCAGCGGAAGCATGGGTGACAGAAAGGGAATACAAGCCACAGTCAAGGTCTGCAGCACAGACTGAGGATGCAAACTGCTGCAAGAAGGCTGCGTAAATTGAGAAAATTGCTTTACTATCCAGGGGGGGTGTAGTGTAACACCTCTACTTTTACTCTATAAGTTGTTATTTTTGTCTCACGGTGCATGGCACGCACCTACCATAGCTCATTATGTGTTACATCAAATACATCATCTGAATCTCTTGATTGGGTTAGCACCGGTGACAACTACAAATATAGGTTACCTGAAAACTGAGACAGCTTAACCATTAAGCCCATTAAATTGTAGAGAAGGGGGAGAGTTAAATACGTCCCATCAGGCCAAAGTCCGATTATATAAGTTATATAGGAGTCAAGTTTCTCTAGCCTTATGCCTTCAACCACCCATGAAGTACGGTAATTTAACTAAACCAAAAAAAAGAAAGCAAACTCTGGACTGTGCAGTAGTGTGGCATTAATGCAGTCATATGAACAAATTAATCAATTAAAATTGCTTGTTTTCTCATATGTATATGTGTGTGTGTGTGTGTGTGTGTGTGTGTGTGTAGATAGACAGACAGACAGATATATATATATATATATATATAGCTATAGATATATATATAGATATATATATATATATATATATATATATAGCTAGATATATTCATTGCAAAAATCTACATTAATGCATCAGTTAGAGGTTTGTATTAAAGTGTCAAAAGCTGGGAAATTCAACTTTAGGGTTTCCAACCCTAACTCCCCACCTCCAACCCCCAAGCAGCAATAGGACAAGACCACACAAGCAACCACAGACAGCCAATATCAGGCAAGACAAACAACATACAGCTGTTTCCAGATGACACAAATGCAGTAGCACTGATGTGCAACCTTTAAGGATTTGTATCTGCAGCATGCAAATAAAATATACACAGTCACTTGTTGCTGCAGATAGGAATCCACGATACTGGTGGATGCATGGAACATCCTCCCAGTGTAGATGGTGGGGGCAAAAATGATAACAGGATCCAAGAATGCATGGGGTAGGCATAAGGGAGCCTTAGTGGAAAGGAAAGGGGAAGCTGGAGATCAAATAGAGTCTGTGGTGTTACAGTAGTAGGAAAATGGCAGACTAGGCGGGCAAACAGTTCTTATCTGCTGTCAAATTCTATGTTTCTGTGTTTCTTTCTTTTTTTTTTACTTGCTTTTTATACTCCTCCCCTGCCCCCTAGACTCCACCGCCTTGGGAGTCACTAATTGCATCTGCCCCAGCCTCGTCCTACCTGCACCTCGGTAGTCCCTCCATGTAGCCTCAACTTGCTCCTTGGGCGGGGACAGGGATGGGGCGCCTACACCCCTGAACCATCTTGATTTTTCATCAGGGCACCAGACCAGGACAGGCAGGTGGGCTATGGGGTCTGCACTAGAATGCTCCATCTTCCAGGAGCCTAGAGGGTGATTTTTTCAGTGTTCCTGTGTGTTGGTGTGCATCCCAACGTCAAGGCTCTCCCCTGCCGACATTCGCCATACACTTTCCCCCATTGTGAGACAGGGAACTTGCTGCACCCCCGGTCTCCACCAGAGGGCAGTCAAGCTCTGACCCTTATGGTCCCTTCCCTCACAGAAGAGGAAAGATGTCCTCTGGACACTCAATCCTCTCCTTCCCCTGCCGACCCCTGGCAGTCTGGGCTCATTCCCAAACCCGGGTCTCCGGCGTAGCATGAGGTGTGGCATCCAGAGCCTCAACCCTCTGCACCACCGAGCCGGTGTTTCTGTGTTTCTATACTCAAATCACCACACTGCTTCTGTATACAGAAGACAGGCCCCTCCAGCGAGAAAGAAACCCATTATATCCAAATTACAAGACTTATTTTTGCTATGCCCCAATGGGGCCAGCCTTTCTGTAGCAAAGAGAGTCTTGTGTCTCTTCAGCCAGAGGTGTAAGATGTACACCAGCTTCTGGTTTCAGAAGAGCGGGTCCCTTACATATAGAAAACCTCTGAAGAGACACAGGGCTCTCAGGGGACTTTGATTCTGCAGACAGAAGTACTGCTGCACTTTGCATATCATGGATGTTGTGGTATCTGCACTTCTGCACCCTGAGGTCAGTGTGTATGTCTTACACCTGCAGCTGCAGAAGCACAGGTCCATCAATTGTGGGTATGTTTTACAGTGTCCATGGCTACATGAGACTACAGAAGGGCTGAAAGGACCACCTTGCCCACCTAGTCTGCCATTTTCCTACCTACTGTAACACCACAGACCCTACTTGATCTCCAGCACCCCCCCTTTCCTTACCACTAAGGTTCCCTTATGCCTACCCCATGCATTCTTGAATCCCGTTACCATTTTGGCCCCCACCACCTACACTGGAAGGATGTGCCAGGCATTCACCAGTATCATGGATTCTTATCTGCAGTGACCATTGTTGTATGTTTTTGTCTTACCTGATGATGGCTGTCTGTGGTTGCTTATATGGTCTTGTCCATTTGCTGCTTGGGAAGTGGGATGGGGAGTTAGGGTTGGAAACCCTAACGTTAAATTTCCAGCTTTTGACACTTTAATGCAAATCCTAACTGATGCATTGACATAGTTTTTTTGCAAAGAATGTCCTGCTTTTTGAGATAGTGTAATCGTAGCCTTATTTGCCTGTGGGAGTGCAGGGCCCTCTGGGGGCCTCCATAAATGCATATATGTATGTAGCTGTAGAAGGGCTCTACGCTTCCATTTATAGGACAACAGTGACCAAATTGTCAGCATAAACATCTTATTACCCCAACTCATATATTCAGTACAGAAAATTTTCAAATCTCTGCCAAAATGTAATTCCACACAACTGCTACGCCATTCTGTGCCACAGGTGTGAAAAGACATTTTGGCCAGGATTGGAAAAATGACAGCTATGACATACATGAGGTGGGTTAATAAGAAGTCTATGTTGAAAATTTGGGGTCAAAATATGTAAAATTTACTAAGTTACCAGCTTAGTGAAATTGCAACAAATGGTCATAAGTCTGCCATTTTTACATATTTTGACCCCAAATTTTCAACGTAGACTTCTTATGACCCCACTTCATGAACAAGGTCAGGAAAAAGTGTCAAATCCTGCCCAAAAGGTGATTTCGCAAACTGTTTGTGACATCATCTTTTGGGTGGGAGTTGCATAATGATAGTCACATTGTTCAGGAGGTGGGGTTCCCCAAAATGCTATGTTGAAAATTTGGCGTCAATATGTCAAAAAATGTCTGAGTTATGCATTAAAGTTGAACCTCCCCATTGAAATACACTGAACTGCATTTACCTTTGTTTCTCATATTGCAGTCACCAGTTCCAGCAGGAAGATGTGTCTTCGATCAGAAGAATGGATCTCCAACCTGGGACCTGTTCAGGTGAGTGAAGGTGTGTGGGGGTGTACTGGGGAGTGAGGGGTGGTGGCTGCTGAGTGGGAGGTCGGGGTGAGGGGGCCCGATCGGCAAAAGATTGCTCCCTCCCCCGAGTCTGCATGTAATAAATAAATAGAAAAACATTCAGAGTTCTTTGTGACCTGGTGGCACCTCTCTCTCTCTCTCTCTCTCTCTCACACTTGTGGTTCTCAGCATTTTGGAGTGTCTGTATGCTGCTATTATTATTTATGCTTCTGTGCTATCAATGTGTTGATATATAGCATTACTAGAGGAAAGAAGTCTCCGGTACGGTGACTGATATGAGGAGGGCATTTACAGATGATTCAAAAGGGTGGGGCTTGTTTGCTGCAGTCTGGATTGACTGATATTTGTTTTTACGTAACTGACTAAAACAAATAATTATCCACTTGTGTTCAGTATTCCGGAGACTGCTAGTCATGTAATTTGAGCCAAAACTAGGGTCATTTCACTCTGATATGAATGTTCTTTCTTCAAATTACTGAATGTAAGATATAATGGTAGTCCATAGAGACGGTTAAAAAATACAGTGGTAAAGTAGAGTCTGGCTCATCCAACAACTGCAAGTCAACAAATTCCTTTCCTCACCCTACCCCCCATAAACAAAACTGTAGCACTCATAATTCCTTATAAAAGTCTTAAAGAAGATTTGTCTTTTGGCTGTCATGCCATGCTACCCCCCCACACACACACACCACCACCACATTATACCTGTACCAATGTAATTACCAAATGCTGTGTTATTGACTTGCCTCATGTATTGTACCATTCTTCTCCAGTTCCCTTCCCCTTGCTCAAACCTGGAAATGACCTTCTGCTCAGTGTGCCTCTCCCAGTCACCAACTTTCAAATAAATGCGTAAATAAATTATCAGGCAAATGTTTCATTTCCAGGAATTATGATCCTGTCTATTAACTGGTCATAACAAAACAGTTCCCGAAAGTGTCCCTTGCTTGCCTTTGTGTTTACAGTGAGCTTACCCTTCCCCAACAACCTACTACTTCTGGTCACAAGAGCAGTACTGGGGATGAAACATTGTAAGCCTGCAAATATTTTAGCAAACAAATCCATACTTTCAGGTCAATGTAAGTCATTTATGTGACAGCCAGTATTGTTTATAATACAAAATCTCGGACTGCATTTTGCTTGAATCAGTACTCAGGTGCACAGCTTCCCATTGTTTTGAGAATGTCAAACTCCATTCCCCATGCAATCCCTCCCCAACCCTTATAGCTAGCACTGCGTGTAAATAGAAAATCATCCAGAAGGCTCCATCTAAATTAAGAGTGAGGTCCCGTGATGAGTCAGTGCACAACAGCTCTGCAATATTATTCCGTAAACACCAAGATAATCAAAGTGAATAAAGACTATACGAACATTTAGATACAATATGTGAAAATACAAAGTTACTGTATCAAGAGAGACGTAGTTCACAAATGAGTGCAACCATCTGACACTAGAAATAATAGATAATAGTAGTAAATAATAGTAGAAATAATGATAGTACTAGAAATAAATATGTCTATAGAGAGGGAAAGGGAGAGGGGGAGCGAGACAGCGATCCAAAGATTGGGAGAGAGAAAATTATAGGACATGATTTAATAGTAAGAGAGAAAGCAATGTTAAAATAGAGATGAATAAGAGATGTAAAGCTTGTGAAAAAGAGGGAACATGATGTAAAAAACTATACAGCAAGATAGATTTTATTTTGTATATGACCTATGTAAGAAAAAGGCTTATCAATCTGCGCAATTCTTTTTTCCCTTTAAATATCAGTTCTAACATGTACCTATCGAAGTATCGACTCACAGTCACAGTTCATTAATATTAATGAATCTATGTGTCCAAATGCCTTTTTTTAAATGACCAGTACATGCTATTGTAGTTTATTTTTATTTTGGTTAATTGTGCCACTGGTGGCATTATTTAGATGTACTATGCATGTTGCACTTTTACTTAAAGTCCACATTACGTAATCATTCTTTATAGTCAGATCGTAATAAAAAAAATGTCTTAAACAGAAACAGTCAAACAAATGAGCACAAATCTTGATGTCAGTTGCCAGGTGATAGAAAAAAAATTACACTTTTATGTGACAGTCTTAAATGAAAATTGATTAAACAGGGCAACATGGACAGTGAAAAAAGCATAATAGACAGTATATGAAATATTGCAATTGGTGACATCCTAAAAAATTTGGTAACACATAAGAAGCCGAAATGACTGGTGTGCCTGTGCGTATGTGGTGGTGTGTGGCAAGGAGTTGCTGTCTCTCAGTGTCAACTAAAGCCAGCAGCATGACTCCAGCTGTAGCTTCAGGGTTCAAGAAAATACCACTATTCTCATTCCAAGAACATGGGTGAATGGCTTCTCTGGCTAAGATGGGCACCCAGGGTATTCATGTGCCCAGTAACATTATTTCCACAGCAATTTTCAAAAAGACAAACCATGATCTAGCTAAATGGATCCCATTTACCTAGGTCCCGGTGTTTGTTTGAAAATATATCATTGTTATGTATTTTCCACATTTGTCAGCTATGGGTGCGACTGCAAATCTCAGGAAATGTCCACCTGAAGTCACAGCTAGATTCGCTTGAAAACTCAAGTGACAGCCTCAAATGTCTGGACAGCCAGCATGCTGGAGAACTGCAAAGGGGATCATCTCCCCGTTTCCTCAAAGACTGGCTGGATCAGCAGCTCGGAGACCCCCAGACAAACAGACCCATGAGCATACAAAAAGCCTGCCGGGTGGCAATGAGGGGTAGGTCTGCTAACCTTGAAGCACCAAGACCCATTGTAATGGTTCTGGATGGAGAGAGGTCTAGAGATTTAGCTTTGGCATTGGCACAGAGGAGAACACTGCTCCAAAATGGTCAGCTGGTGCCTTTGTATCCTGATATTAGTCATGCAACCTGCCAGAAAAAGCAGTGGTTTGATGGGGTTAGGGCCATCTTAAGTAAAGAGGAGCTCTGACATGGCTTGTTATTTCCAGCCCAGCTACACATAGACCACCAGGGGAAAGTTTATACATTCTTGGATACCGTTGAAGCACTAAAATGGGCTGAGAGATGCACTCTTCCTTGGATGAGAAATCCCAGCACTCTGATTCAGAGGCAGAGGAGGACGATACATGACTAACCTCTGAACAACTCCAGGTTTGATCACACTGTTCTTATATTTTCCCACAGTGCCTTTCCCATAATGCACCTGGAAATGAGCTGTCTGCAGCTCTGCATATCCTCCTGACCGGATACAATATTTTCAGTAAAAAAAGAAATATGTAGGACTTACTCCATTTTCCTTCTTAGATGTTAGCATGGCTCAGTTGGTAGCACATCTGCCTCTGGACTAGAAGGTCGTGGGTTCTCATCCCACACCGGGATTGGACTTGCACCTAAAAATCGCTGGCATCTGAGTGCAGTATTGGGGGGGGGTGCTGTACTGCTGGGGTGTGCCGTCCTTCGGATGAGACGTTAAACCTAGGTCCCTTCTGACCATCCTGGTGTTGTGCTGGTGGGTGTCCAGGTGTAAGTAAAAGAACCCAGGGCACTCTTCGCAAAGAGCAGGGAACATTCCCGGTATCCTGGCCAACATTCTCCTTCCCATAAACCGGTTCATACAATTATCCAGGCTGTGTGTGGGTGATGATGTGTGATATGGCCGCCACCACACATTCAGTCACTTCACTACCAGTCTAGCATTGCTTGTAAAGTGCTTTGGGATACCGTGTATGAAAAGCGCTATATAAATGCTGATTCTTCTTCTTCTTCTTTGTTAGTTCTCAAAGAGGTCATTCAGGTTAATGGATACTTGTCTTTGGAACTTGTCCAATCCCACCAGAGATCGATGCATCACTATCAATACCAAAATGTATTTTTCAGGTTTGCTCTGAAGAAGCAGACCAGGAAGTTCAAAGGAGGCTTCTTCTTTCCACACCAGGTTGAGCATTTTTTCAGCTACAGATAAAGACAATTTCTCCTTCCCCAGCTGAATGATAGTGTACGTATCATTAGTGCCATTTTTGCATTTGGGCTTAAGATCTTTGTCTTGGAGAACTGTGACTTGAACGTGAGTTGGAAACCACTTCTGGAACTGCTCTACCAGCATCATTTTGAAAGACACAGACACCGACTGGTACAACTACTTTTATGAATTCAATTAAAAACAAGCTAGCAAAGTTCGGGTATACGGTAATCCTGAACTGATATAAATACGTGCTGCAGAAAACACCTGATATATGCCCAAGAATTCCATTCGACTGCACATCAGCACAAATGCTGGTGTTCAGAAATCACCTACTATATACCTTCACCGTCACCACATACTTCTTGATGCTTTAGCCTACACTACAGAATGTAAAATTATTGTGTGAAACATTAGCGATGTCACAATAACAGTGCCCAGGCCCAAACAAAGCTCAGAATAATTTCCATAGTCTCATATCTAAACACAGCACTCACCTGCTCTTCCTAAAATATTTCCAGCAGCAACCACTCACAATTATGCGGCTTAGTTACCATTTCTTCTGCAAATCACCTGTAATGGCTGCAATAGTGCAAATACAATTGCACATACATACATCATCCCAACTTAACTTTCTAAATAAACACATTTTTGGTCACTAGTCATTGTTTTGGAACACCGCTGACTAGCTGTTGTAAATGTCTAAATAACCTGGCCTTGGTTTTCTTAAACAGTACACTGTAGATTTAATGCACTGTGTGTGGGGGGTGACTCTTTTTTAAGACAAAATGCTAAGAGTATGTCTCTCTCAGTCCATGTTAACCATGCTACAAAACCTCTTATACCGCAGCTGCTCCAAGGTGCAGACACTTACCTCCCTAAATGTCTAAATGTTTTGCTCCAGACAGCAAAAACAGATAGAGATCGGTGGACCTTTTCTGATCTAATAAAATTTACATCTCTTGGAATTCCTGGACAGAGACTTCGTACTTCCCTTGCTTTGTGAGGGCTGTTTGCTGTTAGTGTTTGGTAAACTTTAATGTTTAACTGTGGTCTCTCTTTATGGTTCTCTTTTGTTATAGTGCTATAATGTATGGTAAGTGCCTATTAACCACCATAATCAGCAGTCACACAGCTGTGTTATGCACTGTTTAGAATTTTAAAAGTTGTTAACTACACTTTGGAACTTCCAAACAGTGGCATAACAAAAAAGAATGCACCAGAGTTCCATAATTCTCACACATAGAATGCAAACAGTGTTTTTTTGACCATACACTATAAAAGATGATGGCTGGTGATCAGGTGACAACCACGCTGAAATCACCTCCCGTGGTTGCTAGGGCTACAGTAAACCCTCTTGCGCCTGTGCTGTCAAGGTTTACCATGTTGCCCTTAGCAACCACTCGAGGTGATTACAGCGTGGTTATCACCTAATCCCCAGCCATCATCCTCTATATTATATATGGTTTCTAAATCAGATTACCTATAGAAGCACCAATCTAACAGTAGAGTGTATATAGAACATTATCCTGGTCAAGGACTGAATTTTAACTGTTCAGACTTTACTGTTTGAACTGTAAATAAGTGCAGCTGGTTATTTACAGTACAAACAGTAAAAAAAAGAATGGTAATTATTTAGCGTGGGACATGGACATGATTTTCAGTGAAAAACACACATTTATCATGGAGCTATACAAATTTTAAGACCAATATAGCACTAAGCATATTACTGAGACCTAAATACAGGTGTTGTGCTGTCATTACCATGTAGTAGTTGTGTACACTATTTTGTGAATTAGTAGAAAAACAAGATGGCTGACAGCACAACCAGTATTTTCTCTGAGCATGACCAGCAAACTTACAGTTTGAACAGTTAATTTACAGTTCAGACTGTTTTCATTTACCTGCCTGTCTTGCTATTATCACAAAATTCATTATAATTCAAAAATGGTATTATATTTTTCCACCAAACCATCCAAAGGCAAACCCTTGGCACACACCCCATCATCCATAAAGATTACAGAGGAATTTTTCATTCTCTGTGGGCTGTAGATGACATAAAAAAAATTCCCTGTTAACGTATGGGAAACAAATTATCATTTTTCTGTTTTTCACCACTTTATATCTCAAAAACAATACAAGATACTGTCACAAAACTTTCCATATCTTGTGACACTGGCAGAATGACCATGCATTCCAAATTTTGGGCTAGTTCATCAAAAAATGCCAACATTAAGGTGCAAAAATTGAGATTTAACATTGAAGTGCTGTATTAACTATAGGGGTGCGACCATGCTTCTATAATATATATATATATATATATATATGAGATATGCAATGGCCCCATTGGAAATACCGGTGATATTTTCTCTGAGTGCAGTTTGACCTTATGATATCACTAGTGGCAGAGCCACTCATGATGACAAAGGTCAAACTGCACGAGGAGAAAACGTCACCAATATTTGCAAATGGGGCCATTGCATATCTCCTTTATGCAATGCTGTTAGGGTTCCATATGTTTTGCCTTCCTTCTTGATTTTTATTTTGAGAAACTGATTTTATTTGCTGTGTTTTCGGATGGCCGAGCAGTGTATGTGTGAGGAGCAGACATGTGACTCGCGGATGCAACTACATGCGTCATTGTGTCTGTTAGTCAAGATCACATCTGTGAGCTGGTAGGACCTGTTGTACCTTGAGTCAGCGTATAGAGTGTGGCCTAGTGGGGAGGGAGAGATGCGTATGAGTGATGCTGGGCTAGTGTTCAGGTCAAATCTGTAGTGATAAGAGGAATGGCATGACTGAAGTTACAAAGTACTTGTTTTACTGTAACGCAGTCTATATGTGTTGTGTATAAGGCAGAATTTACATGAAAATGTATTTATTTTAAAGAGTTTGGGGTCTAAATATTTTGTATTTGGAGCTGGTACAGAAGTGAGCTGCAGGGTTTCATTGTGTGCTGGGTTGCGCTGTTGGGAACAGTGTGAAGCTGTAAGTTCTGACTGTATGAAAGTGATTGACTGGAGTCAGGAGTTTGTGCTGCCAGCTCCAGCCAATCACTACCTACTGTGTGGATAAATTTGGCCATGGGGGACCTACAGTGAGAATAAATGCAATATTCTCATTGTAGATCTGATCATCTTGAAAATATGACAACTATTTGCCATTTTTTATCCTCACTAGCATGGGAGGCAGTAATGTCAGGGGTTCAGTACCAGAGGGATTCCTTTGAACCACTTGGTACACATGAACCGTGGTGCTGGACTTGATAAAAAAAAAAAAAAGGTTGTCTTTCTCTATCCTGTATAGGGTTTGTGTGCCAAGATGGTTCATCAGTTGCCATTCATATTTCCTTGAATTTCAATACTACTTGCTGTTGAGTGGTATAGCAGAGAATGCCATACATTTATTAATAAAGATACTGTATATGCTTAGTGGGGACAATTAACCAGATGTTCAGGGTGAAAGATGTTTGTTTAAATATTTAAGATGTCTCAGCTCATGGCTGTATGTGCTCTTTTCCAATTGAAAACAATATTTTAAAGCTAGTCGGGTTATAATCATTTAATGTTACCTTGTTGGTTATTAAGTGTTAGGACAAATCGTTGAAACCCCGAAGTGATGTAATAAGATACAAGGGTGCTTTGAAATAATATACACTACTGTTTAAATGTTGAAATGGCTTATTTTAAGCCATGAACTGTAGGTATACCTGCCTGTAGGCCTGTAGGAAAATTCATGTATAGTGAGCTTTACATACTGTACATGCAATAAAATATAAGTATAAAAAAATATACACTAAGGATTGGACACCCCAGTGTCAGCATAAGACTATGGCGGCAGCGGGGGTGGGCACCCCGTGTCACCACCTAAGGATTTTGAGGGGGGGGCAGGTGACCTAGAGGGGTGAGAGTTTGGGAAAGAGGTGCTGAGGTGGGCACCCAAGTCTGCATTTGTAAAATACAATTGTGTGCTAGATCAGGGACACACAAGGGAAGGCTGGCTGAGCAGATAGATAGATTGATAGAGAGACAGACAGACAGACAGATCCAGAAAGCAACCAAGACATCACAATCACTGGCTCACTGCTGCAACTGAAGCCAGCAGCACGACTCCAGCTGCGGCTTCACAAAGTCCTGTTGTTCTCATATGGAGAGTGTGGATGAATGACTCCTCTTGGTAAGCTGGGCATCCTGGATATTGGGGTGCCCAGAAAAGTATTTCTGGAGTTTTTTTCCTTTTTTTTTTAAACCAAACACCAGAATCTAGCTAAACTGGTTCTGTTTAGTTAGGTTCAGGTGTTTTTTTGTTTTTTATTTTTTTTTAAATACACCATTGCTATGTATTTTACATGTTTTCTTAGACTGGGAGAAAACAGGATGGTGGTGAGAAGCAAGTGATGAGAAGGCAAAAATGCTGTCATGACACAGATTGTTTTTGTGTCATATCAGAGAGTGAACCAAGCGGTCCTTATCTGCCGTCAAATTCTGTTTCTATTATCTAAAAACCCTACTGTAAATCCTTATAACTCTGGAACCATTTAATATTTTTTCACAAAACCTTCAAAAAGCACTACTTTGGCAAAGGCCACTTCTACCATGAAACGTTTGGAAAAAAAATTCCATCCCATCTAGGCTATAGGTAAATGCAAAAAAATGTTAAGTATGTTTTGTATAGGAAAAAATTAGATGTCTACAGGAAAGTGACATGTGTGTCCCAGAAACCACACAAACTGCCATCACAAAACTTTCTACTTATTTAGATCTTGTCTTCTTGATTATGCATGCCAAATTACACCAAACACCATCAAAGCTATAAAGGTGCAAAGTTAGGGGTTTAACATAGAACCTGTCAGGCAGCCCGAAGTTTACTTGTGCTACTGTGCAAGTAGAATAAATAATAAATGATGGGCAAATGTGATATACATGCAGAAATAATGATAGGTAAGTGTGATGTATGGAGAAAAATACCATCGGGGGGCTAATTAGCTCAATAACCCACAAGCCTGAAGGATGAGTGGGATTATGAGCTAATTAGGTTATACTACTTTGTTTCACTATCCCACAATGCCTATCCCAAGATATTTTGAATTCCCTAGCTTTGCCTCCACCACCTATTGTGGTAGTCTGTTGTAAGACTCCACTACCCTTTCTGTGAAGAAGAACTTTTAGGCATTGCTCCGGAATCTACCGCCCACCAAACCTCTGTTGTTCCCTCTGGTACGTGCTTCTTTATTTTCATTGAAGAGGCTCTGCTGCTGCTGCTGCTTGGCCCCTTCCAGTGTGTCCACCCTGTTACAGAGTTTAGTGTCGTCTGCAAATTGGCATACATTTCCTTCCAAGTCATCAGCAATGTCACTGATGAATATGTTGAAAAGTACTGGTCCTAGCATCAACATCTGTGGGACCCCACTCTCTACTTTCCCTTCCCGTGATACAGCGCCATTTACTAGCATGTTCTGGGTCCTCCCCTGTAGCCAGTTTCTCACCCAGTTTACCATCTTACTTCCTATACCTGTGTTCTCCAGTGTGTGCTCAGCCTTCTATGTGGGACAGAGTCAAAGGCCATACTAAAGTCTAGATATACAATATCTACAGCCTGGTTTAGATCATATTTATGATCATTTCCTGGTTTCCTTTTACTTTTTTGCCCCTCCTGCTTTTCTATAGTGTAGTAACATTTTTGTCTTGTGCACTGTTTTGGACCAGTTTGCTTTCTGTAGTGCTGGCTCCTCCTATATAAGGAAGTGTTGCTAGGCCATTCTGTCCCTAAGTGTCTGCAGTCATGAATGGTGTGCAGTTGGGGTTAGCTTGGGAGTCAGGCATGGGTGTGAAGCTGGGGTCAGGAATGCATACAACTGTGGTTGGAGAAAGTTTCCTGTTTTTCAGGAGCGGCACCTGGTCCAGAGTGGCATTTGAAGGAACTCACTGTTGGTGGCAGCAACACTAAGGACTTGGGTGAGCACACTGAGCTGCAGTGTCAAGGGACATAGCTATTTTGGGAGTACAGTGTAGGAGAACTGGAGCTGCTGCATCCAAGCCATGTATCATGGCAATTAAGGTCATATCTATCTATCTATCTATCTATCTATCTATCTATCTATGTATCTATCAATCTATCTATCTATGTATCTATCAATCTATCTATCTATGTATCCATCCATCCATCCATCCATCCATCCATCCATCTATCCATCCATCCATCCATCCATCCATCATCTATTTATCTATCTATCTATGTATCTATTTCTCTATCTATCTCTCTATCTATCTCTCTATCTATGTATCTATCTATCTATCTATCTATCTATCTATCTATCTATCGATCTATTTATCTATCGATCTATCTATCGATCTATCTATCTCTCTATCTCTAGATCTCTCGATCTCTCGATCTATCTCTCTATCTATCTATCTATCTATGTATCTATTATAGGGGCACAGTCATGCCCCTATAGTTAGGGTTGAGTAGCCTGTTTAATGTTAAACCTCAAATTTTTCACTTCAATAACTTTGCAGCCCATCAATGGATTTGCACAAAATTTGGCATGCGCTGTCCTGCAGGGTAGAACTCATAATGTGGCAAGTTTTGTTCTGGTTGGATGTGCAGATTCTAAGATGCAGATAGTGTAAAAACCTTAAAAGTCATCACACTTTGCAGTATTTTCCTCATCGCCTTGTGCCCAGATTGTGTGGAGTTTTGCTGTGAATTTTTTATGGTAGAAACAGCTTGGGGAATAGAACTGCCACGCATTTGTTTGGTGGAAAAATATGAATCTGTTGCAAAATTATTCTGTTCTATATGGATACTATCATACTATCTCAAAAAGTAAGGAAATAAGTTGCAGTAGGGAGCAGAGGTTTAGCTAGCCACAAAAGGTAAGTGACTTCATTCTCTGTGGTTTGCCAACTACCCTGAAGGGTTTTTGTCAATCAGTAGTAGTGGAGGGACTAGAAAGAGAGCTAGAAACACATCATTGTTGCTGTCAGTGTCTATGAAAACAAGGCTATACAGCTCAAGTGCATGTTTTCCTTTTGTAGAACAGCTACGATGCAGTTGTGTGCGGGGGTGGGGCTACACATTGTGAATTGCTTGCCTTATCAAACATTATAGATTCAGGCTCACAACTGCATAAACACTAGTGCCATGGTTTAAAATATACTGTAGTTTTAGGTTTTATGGTAAAATAAGATTTTAATCAAAAGTCACTAGTTTGATCTGCTGTTCCCCCTGAATTACTGTGCAATGAATTATAAATCCAGTGTCGAAATGGACCACCTGGATACCTGGAAATTTCCAGGTGGGACTCCCTCACTTGGACCCCTGCGCATCCTTATCACCCGTGTTACTAAAATCAACCTTTTTTTGTGGAATGCATCTTCTACAAAGTAGAATAACATTGCCTGAGGTCCAGTGGTCCTTCCTGGCCCCCCATGCAGGCAGCACCCATCCACCACCACTAAACACTCCTGACAGTATTTAGGTACACAAGGGGCAGTAGGGACTACTGGTCACCATGGTGATCACCTAAAAACTATTGGGTGTTTGGGCGCTGGAGGGATGGGTGTTGCCTTTATGTTTTTCTACAGTATACTAATTTGCAGAAAGGCATCACTGTGACCATTGAGTGTTCCTTCTTGGCCTTTGGATTTCAACACTTCATCTTGGCAGTCTGTTCATCGCAGGGTAAAAAAATTCCATTTGAACTTAAAAAACTGCAGTTGTACTTAAATGAGGCATTCAAGCTGTATCTTTTTCTTATACATTTCATTAATGTTAAAGGGACACTGTCTACCCCCTTAGGCCTCAAAGTGTCCCTAGTTTAAAAAACACATTTTATGATTGCCAACATTCTGTAAAGATCACTGATGTAGCTGGTAGTTTGATTCTGAATCTTTTTTCTTTAAAATAGTGAAAAACAGACTGCTCACTACACTGGCGTTACTATACAAAAAACATTATTTTTTTACATTTCTTGATCAACTCCTACTGCATCCTTCCTGGACCTGGGAACGCCTCCAGTACAGTCTAGCCACTCATGACGCAGTGGCAGTTTAGGTAGCTACTGCTCATGAATGACTGCACTGTTTGGGGCTGTTTCTAATGCTCAGGAAGTATGCAGTAAGAACAGATCCAGGATTGTAAACAAAACAAGGTTGTTCATAAACATAGATTAGCATTCATTTCAGTTCTACTAAAAAAGGAGACAGATAAAACAAACAGCAACCTCAATGAATTTTAGAGAAGGTAAGCAATCCTAATATGTAGATTTTTAACTAGAAATAATATGATGAGAAACAGGTTGACAGTGTCCCTTTAAAGTAGTCCACCTCCTGCTTTTTATGTGCCATTTTTGCAACATTTGATATACAAATTATTGTTCTTGTGTACTACCACATGGTGCCAGCTAAAAATTCCTATGGGATTTGCTAACATTTGTTTGAGGGGCAACAGATTGGTCAGTTGGTGTACAATTAATAAATTGCTATCTACACCCCTGGCTAGTGGCACCCCACACCCTCTGATCCCTGTCCCCATATTAAAATTGTGTTTCCTGTTGTCTAGTGGCACCCCCCCACCCACACACATATACACACACACTCCGATCTCTGTCCTGTTAAGTTTATTTGATTTCCTGATGTATAATGGCATCTCCCCCACCCGCTGATCACCGTCCTCCTTAATTTCTGTTGTTTCCTGGTGTCTTGTGGCACTCCCACCCTCCAGTCACCATCCCTGTATTAAAATTGTGTTCCCTGGTGTGGCACCCCCCCCCCACCTCCCATTTCAGGCTAAACCCTGAAATAAAGAAAACGGTCCCTCGATATTTATTCTTAGTTTTCTTTTTTAACAGGTTTAAAAAAAATTATCAGCTCTACCGCCCCACACCCTTCACATTCCCCAGTGCACCCCCACATAGCCTCACTCACCTGAACAAATCCCAGATTCAAGACCCACTCTCCAATCGAAGACACGTCTTGCTGCTGGAACCGGCAACTGCAATATGAGAAAGTAAGGTAAGTGCAGTTCAGTGTATTTCAATGGGGTTTTCAACTTTTATACATAACTCAGGCATTATAGTGACATTTTACCCCAAATGTTCAACATAGCCTTTTGGGGACTCCACCTCATGAACAATATGACTGTCATTACACAACTCCCACCCAAAAGGTAATTTCACAGTCGCTTAGCAATTTCACCTGTGGCATGGGATTTGGACATTTTTCAGCCCTTGTTCATGAGGTGGGGTCAAAATAAGACTATGTTGAAAATTTGGGGTCAAAATATGAAACAATGCCGAAGTCATGACCATTCATTGCAATTCTGTTATGCATGCTCATAACTTTGGAAATTTTAAATATTTTGACCCCAGATTTTCAACATAGCCCTCTTATTACCCCGCCTCATGTATGTCGCTAGCATATTCCTTTTGGAAATGCATAGTAAACTGAGCACTTTTTATATCCCACTAAAGGCTGTGAGCAACAATGTACTGAATAAATAGACACTAATTTACTAATTACCATAGAAAGTGTATATCGTTTGAAAGATTGCAAATCATCGATCACATGCTGATATAAAATATTCCAACCACATGTTATTATCAGTCATGATGAGCCTAAAAGTGCGCTACGCAAATCCATGGTAGTTGAAAACTAGGGCATCAGCACATATATTGTGCCACCACATAAATGTGACAAAGCATAGTACCTCACAGACAATGAACCTCATCTGTCATCAACTGACCAATGAGCTGCAAAACAATGTGTAGGACACCCAATTCCCATCAGTGCCATGCATTCAAAATGGACCAATTTGCCACCATGGCACATTCTGAAGGTGTACATAGAGGGACATTGGAAAACATTGTGGGATCTGTGTAGCGCTATCTAAGTCGAATAGACCACATAATCCATACATGGTTTTGAAGCATGTTATATGCCCTATGTACCAAAAAAGTAAACTGGTCACAGCACATTCATGACATGGTGTAGCATAGACTCCAGTGTGCTGCACCGTTGTGCAGCATTGAAAGACTAAGGAACTTGCTTTCTCATCACCCTGTCAAAAGTATAACAAAGCATTTACCTCACAGACAATGACCCTCATCTGTGAGCTATTGACCAATGAGCTTTAAAACCATGTATGGAACACCCAACTCTCATCAACATCCGGCATTCAAAATGGACCAATTCGCTACCATGGCGCATTCTGAAGGCATACGCAGAGGGACACGGGGAAACATTGTGGAACCTGGGTGGCACTATCCAAGTCGAATAGCCTGCACAAACCATAGAAGGTTTGGAGCATGTTGCATGCTCTATGCAGGGTTTTAAATAATTGATTAGCAGTTTTTTTTCTTGAGACTACACTAACTGTACAGAAAGTATTTGTATAGATTTTCTTGAAGTGTTGTGATCGTTAAACACAGTGAGGCAAGAGCTATGCATTTTCACAAAGATTTAACACTTTCATGAGCAAAACGCTAATCAATTTTTAGAGTTAAATAAATCCCTGCTATGCACCTAAAAAAGTAAACTGGTCACAGCACGTTCATGACACAATGTAGCATGGACCTGTGTGTTGTGCTGTTGTGCAGCAGTGAAAAACTAGGGAATCTGCTATCTAATCACCCTGTCAACAGTACAATAAAGCATATTACATCACAATGACCCTCATCTGTGATCTACTGACCAATGAGCTTCAAAACCATGTATGGAACACCCAGCTCCCATCAGAGCCCTGTGTTCAAAATGGACCAATTCTCTGCCCTGGCACATTCTGAAGGCATATGCAGAGGAACACGGAGAAACATTATGAGACCTGTGTGGCACTAACCAAATCGAACAGACCACACAAACCATACATTGTTTTGAAGCATGTTACATGCCTTATGCACCTAAACCTGTAAACTGGTCACAGCACATTCATGACCTGATGTAGCAAGGACCTCAGTGTGTTGCGCTGTTGCGCAGCACTGAAAAACTAGGGAGCCTGCTAAGTCATCACCATGTCAAAAGTACGACAAAGGTTATTACCTCACACACAATGACCCTCATCTGTGATCTATTCATCAATGAGGTTCAAAACCATGTATGGAACACCTAACTCCCATCAGTGCCCTGCATTCAAAATGGACCAATTCACCGTCATGACACATTCTGAAGGCATACACAGAGGGACATGGGGAAACATTATGGGACCTGTGTGGAACTATCCAAGTTGAATAGACCACACAAAACATACATTGGTTTGAAGCATGTTACATGCCCTAGGCACCTAAAAAAGTAAGCTGATCAAAGCACGTTCACGACACAATGTAGGGTGGACCCCAGTGTGCTACACCATTGCACAGCAGAGAAAAACTAGGAAACCTGCTTTCTCATCGCCCTGTCAAAAGTATGACAAAGCATATTACCTCAAAGACAATGGCCCTCATCTGTGAGCTACTGACCAATGAGCTTCAAAACCATGTATGGAACATCCAGCTCCTATTAGCACCCAGCGTTCAAAATGGACCAGTTCTCTGCCATGGCACATTCTGAAGGCATACACAGAAGGACACAGGGAAACACTGTGGGACCTGTATGGCACTATTCAAGTTTAATAGACCACACAAACCATACCTATACATTGTTTTGAAGCATGTTACATGCCTTATGCACCTAATAAAGTAAACTGGTCACAGCACGTTAATGACACGATGTAGGGTGGACCCCAGTGTGCTGCGCCGTTGCACAGCATCGAAAGACTAGGAAACCAGCTTTCTCATCACCCTGTCAAAAGTATGATAAAGCACATTACCTCACAGACAATGACCCTCACCTGTGATCTACTGACCAATGAGCTTCAAAACCATGTATGGAACATCCAGCTCCTATCAGTGCCCTGTGTTCAAACTGGACCAGTTCTCTGCCATGGCACATTCTGAAGGCATATGCAAAGGGACACAGGGAAACATTATGGGACCTGTGTGGCACTATCCAAGTTGAACAGACCACACAAACCATACATTGTTTTGAAGCATGTTACATGCCCTATCTTTTGTTCATCACTCGCAAAGTTCCTTGTTCGTAAGTCTTTGTTTATCACTGGCGAACAAGTAAATCGGATGAACAAGGATCCCTGGTCTGGCCATCTGATCTGAAATTTTCACGACCAGATGGCCATAGCGGGAATCCTTGTTCATGAGTGAATTTCCTTGTTTGTCAGTGACAAATCAGGAATGGCAAATAAGGGAATCAGGTGGCAAACAAGGGAGAAAAATTATTTATATATATATATATATATATATATATATATATATATTAGTTATAGGCACGGTAGTGTCCTCTAGTTAGGGTTACATGGCCACTTCTATGTTAAACCCCAAATTTTTCACTTTAATAACTTTGCAACTGTTCGACTGATTTTCCTGAAATTTTGCATGCACTGTCTGGTACCATAGATCTCTGGATCTGGCAAATTTTGTTCTGGTCAGATGTGTGGTTGTGGAGCTTCGGAGTGCCACAAAATGTGAAATTTACCATTTTGGTACAAATTATTTGCTCATCTCTAAGTCTAAAATGCTTTGAGGGTGTGATCTGAAATTGTTAGGGTATATGGGCCTCGGTCACTGGTGTGCCTTTAGAAAGTTTGGTGAAAAATTATGAATCTATTCAAAAGTTATTAAAGTTTAAAGTTTTCCATTATAGTTGATGGGAAAAATGAGATGTGTCATGCGAAAGCACGTTTTCACTTTAGCAAAAGCACCTTTTAGTGCTGCAAATGGGTTCAGTAGTGTCATGCTGCCGCCATGTTGTTTTTAGTTAGCAACGGAGAAAAAATGTTGTAATTCAAAAAATGATGCCCCTTGGTAAACACCAACAGTTGTGTTTACCTAATCGGAGCATGAAGAACACGGTCCTGACATTAGTTTTTAAAAATAATTCTCAGAAATATGTTTTTTACAATTTATCCTTTGAAAGTGTCACAATTTGCAAAAGTACTTTTGCGAAACTTTCTCAAATTGTGAAAGTGTCGCAAACATACTTTCGCAAATTTGCAAAAGCTTTCATGAAAACTTTCACAAAATTTGCAAAACTTTTGCAAATTTGTGAAAGCACCAAAAAATTAATGTTTCTTTGCCACTTCATAGCAAATGGTTACGACTTTTGGGCTGCTATCTGCAGGGTAGAAAGGGCTTGCCCCACAGATGTGCCTTTTGCTGAATTGGTGATAAAATTTGCAGCAGTTCCATAGCTATAACATTCAAAAATGTAGAACTTCCCCATAGGATAACATTGTGGCTGCCGCAGTACCTTTAAGCACCTATATCTCGAAAATGGTTCACGATGCAGATTTTTCGCTAAACACAGCTTGGTACACTAAGCACACATGCAGGTTGCCAGGCCATGATTACAATTGTGGTGGAAATTTTCCCAATGTTCCTATGGTTACTGAGATATTGCACCATTTGCATCACAAGGGTTACTTGGAATGTCTCTAGGCCTGTGCTGTGTCTCTATACTTATGGGTATATATATGGATACCATTATGCAATAATGGGAGTGCAAGGCCCTTCACTGTGCAGTACTGGAAGCACAGGGCCCAGAGGACCCTGCGCTTCCACAGGGAGATGGGGGTTCATTACAATATCTCTACACTTATGGATAGATGGGAGTGCAGGGCTCATAGGGCCCTGCGCTCCCACAAATGGATACCATTATGGCGTGATGGCAGCATGATGGCTGGGCCCTGCCCTCCAACATGAAAATCAGAGATGATTACAATATGCATGCATGGGGACCTGCACTCCTACAACCACAAGATTACACTTTCTCAAAAAGAAGGGAAATTCATTGCAAAAAGCTTCATTAATGCATCAGTTAGGGTTTCTATTACAGTGACAAAAGTCTGATAATTTGGTGTTAGGGTTACCAACTCTACCCCCCCACCCCTCCACCCTCCATACACCAACAGGTGTCGGGGTTTGCCTTGGAATCATTGGGCCTAACTCTCACCCCATTCTCCTATACTGTACCATCTCAGCTTCTTTACACATGGAATGGGGTGATAGTTAGGGCAGATGACCCCAAGGCACACCCAACACCTGTTGGTGTGTGGAGGGTGGGAGAGTGGGGGTGAGGTGGTAGGGCTAGTAACCCTGACACCAAATTTCCAGACTTTTGTCACTGTAATAGAAACTCTAACTGATGCATTAACAGAGTTTTATTGCAATGACTATATATATATATATATGTATATGTATATATATTAATTATAATTTTTATTTTTTTGATGTGACACCCCCCACCCAAAAGGAACAAATCCCTGGTGTCTAGTGGTAACCCCCACCCTGTGTTTTGTTATATATCAGTTTTTATTGTTTAATTTTATTTTCTGTCTCCACCCTTTTTTTTCATTGGGGGATCACAATGGTGCCATTTTTGATGTCTAGTGGTACCCCCTCACCCTCCATTGTCCCAGTAATCATTGGTGGCAGTGGCATCCCCCAGAAATGTCTTTTTTTTAAGCTGTAAAGAAGAAAACCATCCCTCATTGTCTTTTGCTCGTTTTTACCTGCAGGTCATATTACTGATGAGGTAAGGTCATAAGAAGGCTATGTTGAAAATGTGGGGTCAAAATGTAAAACACTAACTGTGTTATGAGCATTTGTTGCTATCTCACTTCACACACTGGTAACTTTGGAAATGTTCTATATTTTCACCCCCTATTTTCAGCATAGCCTTTTTAGTACCCCATCTCATGTATGTGACACCTGTCATTTTTCAAATCCTGGCCAAAGTGTATTTTCACACTTGTGGCACAGAATGGATTTGCAGTTGTGCAGAATTACATTTTGATGGGAATTTGAAAATGATCTGTGCTGGGTACATGCGGTGAGGTCATAAGACAGCTTTGTTGAAAATGTGGGGTAAAAATGAGTAAAAATGGCAGAGTTATGACTATTTGTCAATGGAGGGCTGGGGAAGGGAGCTGTCTTGGGGTTTGTGAACCCTAATGCTCACCCCATTCTAGTACAAAATTGGGTGACATGTCTACAGTATAAGAGTGCTGTCACCGTAACATAAGTATACTCTTATACTACCTCCATGAAGGGAACCCTGCTCTCCCACCGGAAAATACCGTTACTCTTATACTATCTCAAAACGTAAGGAAATAAATTGAAAAAGACTTTGTTAATGCATAAATTAGGGTTAAAGCAACAAAAGTAAGGAAATTTAGCATTAGGGTTTCCAACCCTAACACCCCATTCCCCACCCTGCGGACTGACAGGTGGGAGAACTGTCTTGAGGCTCTTGAACCTACGCTCACCCCGTTCTCCTATACTGTAGCTATGTCATCTAATTTTGTACTGAATGGGGGTGAGCATTTGGGTTCACAAGCCCAAGACAGCCCCCTTCCCCACCTGTCAGCTGTACTTTTGTCGCTTTAACCCTAACTGATGCATTAATGAAGTTTTTTGCAATATATATATTTATAATATACACACACACACACACACACACACATATATACATATACACTAACTTTGTTTTTTTCTCTTTTAGATATTTCCTGAAGAAGACTTAAGGTTGAAACATAGATTTTTAACTCTATTTTCTATTTTCAGCATGCATTTAATATAACCATTTTGTTTCACATATACATACATATATTTTTTTTTAGTTGGGAAAAAACTCATTAATCCATCAGCTAGGATTGCTGCGACAAAAGTAGGGAAATGAGGCATTAGGGTTTCACCCTAACACCCTACCCCTGCCCTGCGGAGATCAGGAGGCATCAAAGGTAGTACTGGGGTCGTCAACCCTTACCCTCACCCCATTCCACACTAAAATAAGCTGGTTGGGTACAGTATGGGAGAATGGGGTGAGCATTAGAGTTGATGACCCTAATGCCATCCCCGATGCCTCCTGATCTCTGTAGGGCAGGGGTGGGGTGTTGGGGTGAAACTCTAATGCCTCATTTTCCTACTTTAGTCATGGCAACCCTAAGTGATGCATTAACAAAGATTTTTGCAACTAATTTCCTTACTTTTTGAGATAGTATAATAGTATCATTATTTTACAGTGGCAGTGCAGGGTCCAAATCCCTCTATTCAGATAGTATAACAGTGTCCTTATTTTACAGTGGGAGTGCAGGGTCCAAAGGACTCTGTGCTCCCATCTCTCCATCAAGGTAGTGTAACAGTATCCTCAAGTTGCAGTGTGAGCACAGGGTCCTTTGGACCCTGCACTCCCATCCCTCCATTGAGGTAGTCTAACAGTAACCTCATGTTACAGTGGGAGCGCTCCCATCCCTCCATTGAGATAGTGTAATAACAGTATCCTTACATTATGGTGGGAGCGCAGGGTCCTTTGGACCCTGCAGTCCCATCCATCCATTGAAATACTATAACGGTATCCTTATTTGACCCCAAATTTTCAACATAACCTTCTTATGACCTCACTGCATGTACCCAGTACAGAACATTTTTAAATCCTGCCAAAACGTAATTCTGCTCAACTGCACCATCATTGTACACCACAAGTGCACCTCCATTGTACACCACAACATTTTGGCCATGAATTGAAAAATGACAGCTGTCACATACATGAGGTGGTATAATAGCAATGCCATGCTGAAAATGTGGGGTGAAAATATAGGAAATTTGCAAACTTATGAGCATGCATAGCGAAATACCAATGAATGCTCATATTGCAGCCATTTTTTGAAAGTTTGACCCCTCATTTTCAACATAATCTTCTTTTGACCCCATCTCATGAACAATATAACTGTCATTATACAAATCCCACCGGAAAGATGATTTCACCAACGGACCATGAATTTACCTTTCAGGCAAGAGTAGTCTAATGTCAGTCATATTATTCATGAGGTGGGGTCCCCAAGAGGCCATGTTGAAAATTTGGGGCCAAAATCCCCCAAAAATGGCTGAGTTATGACCAAAAATTGAAACCCTCCCATTGAAATATATAGAACCACATTTATCTTCTATCATATTGCAGTTGCTGGTTACAGTAGCAAGATGTGTCTTCCATCGGCAGAGCAGGTCTTGAACTTGGGACCTATGCAGATGAGTGAGGGTCAGTAGGGATGTTGGGTGTGTGTGGGGAGGAGGATTTGCAGTGGAAGGTCGGGTGGGGGTACAAGTCTGATCATTGATGTGTTTTTTTTTTGACAGCTTAACAACAACAAAAACATAGTGAGGAATGTTTTTCTTCTTTGCAGCAAGACACTGCAGAGAGGGTGGGGGGATGCCACTACACCACCAATGAATACATAAAAAATAACTATTTGGGGCTGGGGGGGAAGGTACCACTACCCACCAGGGATAATACAGGATGGTGGCAAAAAGCCATAAAGGGGGGGAATCCACTAACACCATCAATGTTAAAAAAATAAATGGAGTGTTATTACAATGTGTGGCATTCTTTTTTCATGACCAGTCCTAATCCTTTTAGGACTTGTCCAACAGATGGCCCTGCCAGCCATCCTTTTTCATGAGGCGTCAGAATCCCTCTTCGTGATGCAAAAAAGGATTATGGCATCTCACAAAAAAGGAATCTGTCTGATGAAAAAGGAATACCAGTAGGGCCATCTGGTCATACAAGTCCTTTATCCTTTTTTGCATCATGAAAAAGGATTATGACACCTCGCAAAAAAGGAATCAGTTGACGAAAAAGGATTATGACATCTTACAAAAAAGGATAACTTTTTGCTGTTTTGCAACTCTATGCACTTTTGAAACTGTTGACTCTATGTATACCTTAATTACACTTGAGTATATTTTGTAACTTGTTTTGTACCCATATGTTATTGTTTTATGTGTCAATGACTTGACTTGGAACATTTGTAAAAGAGCCTTCCAGCTCAAAGGTCTAAATCTGAATCTTAAATAACTAAATAAATAAATAAACCTTTTTCCTGAGATATCCTAATATTTTTTCACAAGCCAATCCCTTTTTCTTGAAGTATCATAATCCTTTTTTGTCATGTGAGAAAGGATTTAATTTCATTTCATTTCATTTTTATACTGGTAGGTTTGTGGGACGAGCCCATTTTCACAAACGTCCAGTTTTTTCAACAAGAAACAGGAAACAACAAACTTTATAATACATTTAACAATCAATATACATTAAGTAAAACATTTGCAAATTGAATTGACTAAAAGATTATTTCTAGGAGCTGTGTTAAAAGTTGATAACTTCTTTTGACTGATAACACTACTAGGGAGACTATTATACATCCTAGCAGTAACAAATTTTAATGAGTTTTGACCAAAAACTGTGTGAAAAAAAGGAATTAAAAAAAAATCCCTACTCTGCAATCTTGTACTGCCAGATTTTGTAATCCTAGGAAATAAAGAAAGGATACTTTGTGGCATTATACCCAACTGAACCCTATGTAAAAACATCAGCGACCTAAAGTTGCAGCGCCCCACAAGTAACAGACAAGCAAAGTGTTTATAAAGAGAACAATGATGTGTTAACCTTGATTGGCCAGTAGCAAAACAGATTACAGAATGATATGTAGCCTGAAGTTTAGATAAAACTCTGTCAGAATTATATGAATATACTATGGACCCATAATCAATTAAGGAAAATAGTAAACTGTGTAAGTAAATACCTAATATCAACTGTAAGATTGCCTCTGATTTGATAAAGATACCCTAGTCTTTGATGTAATCTATTAATTAAATCCAAAACATGGGGCTCAAATGTTAAATGATAGTCAATTAGTATACCTATATATTTGAACAATCTAACTTGTTCTATTAAATTACCCAAATTATCAAAAATAGTAAATTCTGATTTTGGAGATCTCCTGGGATGAGAAAATACCATTGTCTTGGTTTTGGCAGAATTTAAGACCAATTTATGTTTATCAAACAAATAATGTAACAAATTAAAATCATGTTGTAATGTGTTTTGAAGAATGGGTAGATTAGGACCAGAACAAAAAAGAACCACATCATCAGAATATAATACTAACTCAGTATTTATAAAATTAACTGACAAATAATTCACAAATAATGAAAAAAGCAAAGGACCCAAGATGGAGCCCTGTGAGACTCCACATCTTAACATTGCTGGCCCAGATAATGTTCCGCTATTTAATGTCTTCTGATTCCTATTGGATAAATAATCACCAAACTAGGAGACCACCCCATCTAATAAATGTGCACCAGATAACTGTTTCAGAAGTACATCATGGTCAACAAGATCGAAAGCCTTGGTGAGGTCCACAAAAGCTGCTGCAACAAGACTTCCATCATCAATTGCTTTAGTAACTTGGCTGGTGAACCTTACCAAGGCTGTCTCGGTATTGTGGTTAGGCCTGAAACCATGTTGTGAGTCTGACCAGAGATTATAGTTTGTGAGATGTTTTCTGTAATGTTGAGGAGGAAGAGAGCAGGCAGGCTAAGAGCACATGATGACATTAGCGGTGCATGTTGAAAGAGCTGATTTATGAATGTGTCTGTCAGCACATTGTTTTGAAGTCCACACACTTTCATGCCTGAACAGTGTCATGATCAGGCTTGATGATTATTGATCAAGCCACTTGTAGAGTCTACTGCATTGGACCACCATGACACACCTCTCAAAACCCTGTAAATAGCAAAATGTTCGACCTTCGCTAACACGCATGGCGAACATTAAAAGCAGTCAGTGGTATCCCAACCCTGGCAGCTATCTCCCAACCCCCAGTTTCAAACAACCCCACTCATGTGGCTGCCACTGACAGCCTAACCCCAGTGAAGCTGACAACCCCCTTCCTGCCTCCCGCTGATGACGACTGGCACAAACCCTCCACTCATCTTGGCTGGCTCTCAGCTGTTCAGTCACAACTGTGACTGATAAATTGCGCACACGCACATATACACACACACACATAGAGTGTATGTCCTAAATCCTGATTCAGAAACAAATGATTTGATACTTTTTATTGGACCAACATGGATGTTACAGAAAAGAACAAAGTGCTCTAGCTTTGGAACCTACCCAGTCCTTCTTCAGAAGCTTTATGGCAGTTATTTTGAAAATCCCATACTATTAACACCAGATTATGTTGAAAAAACAGAAATAATTCTCATTGGTTTAACATATACATTTAAAACATAACAGAAGATTACGTCAGAGAAGCTAATTAACACCAGTACGCTTTTAACTGAGGCGCCTCAAAAGGGCAAAGGTTATCAAGAATTCTCAACAACCAGAGAGTTCTTCTCACGTAAATTTTAAAATGTCTCAGTATGCTAAGAAAGCATTCTAGTGATAAAAAAACCCTGGGATAGCATTCTCTCTAATACATGTAAGATGAGGTTACAACTTACATTCCAAGTGTCCTGGTGTATTAAAGACCCGATAATGAGAGACAAAATCCTGAAATTAGGTATAATTGCAAATTGAAAAAGAGCCCCAAATTAAACATGTACATATATACATGACGCACGATAGTATCACTTGTAAGTGTAAGTGCCAAATAAAAATACTTGTCAAGGACCCCCAAGAAAATGAGACCATGAGTCTGATAAGTGCAGATTTCAACACAGAGTCAGTGTACAACAAAAATGCACAGAACAAGTCCAAGGAATCCAAATGAAAACCTCCAAGGATGAAATCCTCCAGGCCCCCTCACTCCCTCCCTTTCCTTTTCTCTCCCTCTCTCTCTCTCTCTTCCTGGGAAAGATACTGCAATCAGTAAGAATGAGACATACTGCATGTACAAGAGTCATAATACAGCATCATTCACACCAATATTAATCGTTACCCAAAGGAATTACACCTTTTATGAACCCCCAAGTAAATGAAATATGCATCTTAATATGAGCAGATTTAAAAATGTGACTGTGTAATCCAACCACTGACAGCTAGTAGAAGGAAGTAAATGTACACTGTATGTGAAAACTAAGTGTCCTAGCCACATAACAATTGTCCCATGCCATGCTCCCCCCATCCAGACGTGTGTACATACACCATACCACACCACACACCCTGCACACCCCACACAACCACAACACACAACAAATATAACAAACACAACCCACACATACCACACCACACGCGCACACACAAACAAAACACAGACACACACACACCATACCCACAACACACAAAAACACAACACATATAAAACACACACATACGTACATACATCAATATACACACACACACACACACACACACACACACACACACACACACACTCACCACAGTGTTAAGGTGAGAAGTCAACATGTAGATTACCATAAACTTACAAAATCAAAGGCCCACTGAAGAACTGAAGTATTTATGTCCATCTTTTAAAGTAAAGGTCTCTGTAAGTTTAAGTGGAATAATGTGTCATATAACCAACATCAGTGTTCAAATCAGTTATTGCTAAATGCCAAAAAGATGGTCTCTATGTGCTTTGGCACCAGACCAGACTTTCTGAATTCCTGTCCCTCCCTTCCTCAACACCCTGAATGGCACCCCAATTGATGGCGTGCCTGCTTTCAAGTACCTAGGCTTCTAGCTTGACTGTCACCTCCATTTCTCCCAGCACATAGACGCCATTCATAAACAGCTTCACCCTAAACTTGGTGTCCTCTATAGACATAAAAGCTGCATCCCTCTCCCTGCCTGCCAATATATCCTTACAAGATGATTCTCCACATCTCTGACTATGGCAATATAGTCTGTGGTGCTGCCCTAAATCTACCCTTGCTAGACTGGATCCCCTATTCCACGCCTTCTGCTGCTTTGCTCTTAACTACCCTAACTGCACCCGCCACTGTACTCTATACTCTGCTCTCTCCCTCCCTCCCTTCCCTGGAGGATCATCAACTGTCCCACTGTGCCTCCTCTTCCTTCACCAAACTCTGGTTATCCTCCCTACCCCATCTCGACTCCCTACTTTCTCCCTCCACCCCCCTCCTTCCTCCAAAACTCTGGGTTTCGCTCTCTCAAGCTCTCTTCCTGTTAAACTCTTGCTGGTCAATCAGCCTTCTCTTTCTGCTTTTCTAAACTCTGGAACTCTCTTCCCTTAAACATCTGCTTAGCCTCCTCGAAACCCTCACTAATCTCTCTTCTCCATTCCTACACTTCTCCCTCTTGCCATTGTCCATAACATGCATGGCCTTGTTATCTGTCTCCTTCCCTCCTCCTCTACCTCTATTCACCTGTCATGTCTTCTGTCTTCCTGCTTCTTCTTCTAATTGCCTATAAAATTATCTTTTATTTGTGCTCCAATTCCCCTGAAGCACCCTATATCAGCTTATAATCACCCTTCGCCTTACGTAAGGTGGATTCTGCCCCTCACTTTGCTCTCCAGGTGCCTAACTGCTGCCATTGTATAGTTGTCATCGAAGCACAGTTCAGGAAGCATAGGAAAACCAGGAACAGTTGTAGAATTCAACAAAAATTATTTATTTATACTAGCAGTATCATAAAATAAACTTGTTCAGTATAATTATTTACAAAGGCAAACTAACATAAAGATTGCTTTCAGTCTCTGTGTCCCTTGTTCTCCTAATCTTTCTTGCAGTTGCAGCTTAGCTCTTAAAAATCAGGTTAGGCTTTTTCTTCTGAAACAGGGCCCTTTTTCCAATAGAGATTAGAACTAGGTTGGCTCAAGCCACATTCCTTCCTCTGCTTGATTATGGGGACCTAATTTACATGTCAGTTGCAACCTCAAGCCTAAATAAATTGGATGTCCTTTACCACCGTGCTCTACGGTTCATCACAAACTCCCCATACCAAACCCATCATTGTGACCTGTATGCCGCCATTGGTTGGACGTCACTTACTACTAGACGCCTGCTCCATGCTGGTGTCCGGATGCTGAAAATACTTCTGAACTAGCTCCCATGCTATAGTACATCTCGCATTCACCTCTCCCGCAGTGTATACTCACTTAGGAAATCTGATTATATTGCCCTTGATGTGCCTAGGACTCGTACTACCTTTGGTAAACGGGCCATATCATATGTTCTCCCAGCCATTTGGAATCAGCTCCAAGACACTCTGAAATTGTCTAGTACTGTCTCCGTTAGCTTTTATAAGAAGATAACTACAGCTAAATTTAGATATAGTTGTAACTGTTATTAAGACTCTTCCTTATCTATATGTCCCTCTATGCCCTCCCGATGTACTGGTATCTGACATAATCCTATTGGCGTCCTATTAGTTCTGGCAAACCACAATGATCTCTTCAGTGGTCTGAGGACTCTCCGCTACCCCTACACTTATTACCTATCTCACCTGACCTCCTCTATCTATTCTCCAAAAAAAAAAAAACCTTACACTTCTGTTCTTCAGCTACATCTTACCTCCTCACTCCCTTTTATCCCTTTTCTATTCCCTTGGCTGCTCTTTTTTCCACAAATGTTTGCTACTATGCAATTACTCTCCCCCCTTGAATCTAATCCTCAACTACTAATGTTGCCCAAGAAAATATAGTTTACATCTACCGTGTTATGCCTTAAGTTGAGCAGGATGTACAATATGAACCTAAACTATATTTTATTTTATCTACTGTGATGCTCTTTTTGCAACCCATGTATTGATTTCCTTGTCTGTATACATGTGCCAGGACCTCCTTGTGAATGATCTGGCTCAATTGAGTTTTCCTGCAATAAACTTGAACTTGAACAACTTGAAAACCCTTTCAAGACCCCCATTCTTAGCAAGCATCCTGTTTTGTAAATATCAAGCAGAAGCCGCTAGAACACCATGTGCTTCCTGAGGGGTCCTTTTTGCAGCTTTTGCAAAAGGTTCAAAGATTTGCACTAAAGTAACCTCTAGTTGACAATAGCTTTTTGCAGTCATGTCAAAATACAATTATATACATTTCAACAGTAATGCTATACATTTTCCAAACAAAAGGATCCCAATTTCAGTTACATTTCCATACAATGATTTGCACATATTTTCTATATCAGCAGATATACAAGGGGGAAAACAGACAGCAAGGGAAAACTGAGAGACGGTGAGAGGCAAAGAACTGCGAGCCTGTCAGGTTGATCAAGTCTGAAGTCTCACAGGAAAATGTGGTTGCGCAAAAAGACAGAGAAGAGACAGAAAAGGAAAGATTCTTGCATTTAAACACTTTCTCCAAAACAACATGGACAGGGTCCTAATCCACCCTGTCACAATATTGCACTTATTGTTTATACCTTCCCTGTACATTGTATGAACCCAGGTTCCTACCTGCTGCCAATGTATATTGCACTTATTGTATATACTGTACCTACCCATCTCTGTTGCATTCTGTATATTGAATCTACTGCTGTACTCATTTATTCTCTGTATTTTACAATTGTGCAAATGTATATATCTTTAGTATGTTCTTAAGCCTTATCCCTCTCCCCCTTCCCCACAGGACACATCTGGAAATGAGCTATTTGTGCTCAGTATGTTTTTTTCCTGGTGAAACACTTTAATAAATAAATAGTTCCCCTGTTATTCGATGAGTCCTGTAAGGTTCCTTAGATTTTCTCCAAAGGGATAAGGTAGTTTTGCTAAAAGGAATACTTTATTCCCTCTTATTATCGTGTGAGTAATAGTTTCAACAAGACGTTCCAAGAGGCACACAGGATAAACTGTTCTTTTCTACTTAAAGGAAAAGTCCCCTCACCCTGTTTTCGGTATATCCATGTAGTTTGTAGGCCTGAACAAAATTATTCCCTCTCTTGCATCTCCTTAAAGGAAAACTACACCCAAAACTTGAAAAAATATATGTTATGCAGAGTGTTTTCATTTGTATGTGAAGTTCTAGTGTTTCCTTCCCTCTGACTGGTATTAGGAGTTTCTCCCAAATTAGCCTGCTAGCTTTATGCTAGTTTTACGACCCCTGGGGATCTTCATACCTGATAGTGTAATTGTATTTCTTGTTCCCACAGTGCATCTTGTCTCACGTGACTGTGATGTAAGAGAGACCCAACATTCAGCACACACATGCCAAACAAACTAAATAACTTGGAAGCTTTACAAGCTGCACAAAAATTACCAGCAGCAAAGTTTTTCAGGACAGTAAAACCTTTAGGATGAGGGTGGTCACCAAGCTGAATTCTACAGATTTTAAAATATAGCCACCTCTGTTGTTGTGAACTGATTGTAATGCAATGCTTTCTGCTGGATTTATGGGCTCTGCTACATCACCATCATATGAAACATGGTGCATTGTAGGACAAAGAAATGCAATAAAGCTATTTGATATGGAGATATCCAGGGGTCGTAAAACTACCCTAAAGCTAGCAGGCTAATTTAGGAGAAACTTCTAATACCAGTCAGAGTGAAGGAAACACTAGAACTTCACATACAAATTAAAACACTCTGCACAGCATATATTTTTTCAAGTTTTGGGTATAGTTTTCCTTTAATGTCATCCTAGTTCAAATATAAATTAGGTTGTTTCACTCTGTCTTGCCCTGGTGTGAAAACCTGTTTGTCTCCATTCCAGATTTCATGATCCTACTCATGCCAGGCATCATGGGAGCTAAGATGCATACATGCACAAACCAGCAGAAGTTACACTCATTCAGTTCTGTTACATATCTCGTGAAGTTCCTGTATTCTCTAAAAGCATTTTTTTTGTAACTCAGATACACTTTAAACTGCAAAAAACAGCAGCACACTGACTATGCCCCGAAAGGTTTCATGGCCAGCATAAGACAAGAAGATAGGGACTGCAAAGACCAGCAACAGCACTGACTTATAAAGTGTAACTACTGCAGGCTTTAGCACTAAAACATAATAAAATTCCAGGATGCCTTACATGAGTCAAGTCATGACTTTTGCAATGGAAAGAAACTTTTCACACCAGACTTGAGTACCTTCATTTACATTTAAATGCTAATGAAACTAGGAGGGTGCAATATAGGCAAACACTGTGCATTCCTACAAACTACACAGGGACACAGAATAAAAGGCTGAGGGGACTTTCCCTTTAAGTGAGGAGCCATCATTAGAGAAAGTCAAAGAGCATAAACTGTGGATAAGAATCTCTCACTAGTTCAGTAAACAACTTGGCTTGAGCCATAACGCTGGTGCAGCAAAGCTTCATTGCAGTACTGATAAGGGTAAAAAGGTAGTTAAGATAAAGAGGAAGCAATGGGTGTTTACTCACCTGGTAAAGGTGATTGTGTTGGTTGGCATCCATGGCACTCCAGACATTACCTCATGGGTTTCAGCCCACCTGATAGGCTAGTGATGCACTGACCCAGATCAAATTTCCAACATATCCAGGTCCCAGAAACCCCTGCTCTCCAGTTCGAATCTTCCATAGCTGAAATAAGGTTAATTAGTATGCAGAGAAAGACATACAATGTAATGTTAGCATAGATACCAGAAGCTTGAAGCAGGATACAAAGGAGTCGGACTACGACGTGACAGAAAGAAGGCCCTGGGGCCCAAACTTTATTCCCCTATTTTAACAATCTAACTCGAACCCGGAAGTTTGACAGGTCACTTGGTATGTCACCGTTCATGTTGTCTGACCCCCAAGAAAACTGAATACTAGGTACCCCTTTTTGGCTCGGAACCGGTCATTCTAGCCGCTCTGAGGGAGGGCCTTGGAGTGCCATGGATGCCAACCAACACAATCACCTTTACCAGGTGATGAAGCACCACATTGTGATTGGTTTGGCATCCATGGCACTCAAGCGGCTCCCCATGGGTAGATAAGAAGCAGTTAGTCCTCCGGGAGGAAGAGTGACTAAGAGTGACCGGCTGAGGAAGCTGCAGTTAGAACCTAGGCAGCGAAGGAGAGACGAACGGCCCGGAGCTGCTCCAGCCTGTAGTGTCTGGCGAAGGTGTGTATGGAGGACCAAGTGGCCGCTCTGCAAATGTCCTCCGTGGACACACTGGCTCTCTCCGCCCAGGAAGTGGCCACCGCTCTGATGGAATAGGCCTTGATCCCCTGTGGTGGAATCAGCTGGTTGGCTGTGTAAGCGTTCTGAACAACCCGTCTTAGCCATCCAGCGATGGTAGACTTGGAAGTGGCGTGCCCCTGCCTCTGGCCCTTAGTGATGATGAACAGCCTCTCTGTTTTGCGGATGGGGCATGTTCTGGCCAGGGATACCGCGAGGACAGACCCCACGTCGAGGTGGTGAGGGGTCCCGCCTTGACTCTGAGTAAGGTCCTCTGGGAATGTGGGTAGCTCGATAGGCTGCTCCCTGTGGAAGTTGGTAGGGACTTTTGGTTGAAATGCTGGGACTGTCCTCAGGCTGACCCCCAGTGGTGTGAACACTGTGTAGGGTTCCGCACAGGACAGTGCGCCAAGCTCCCCAACCCTCCTGGCCGAGCAGATGGCCATCAGGAAGCATGCCTTGAGGCCGACCCAAAAGACATCCGTCTCTTGGAGGGGCTTGTAGGGTGCCGATTTGAGGGAATCCAGAACCATAGGGAGATCCCACGGGGCGATCACCAGCCTGGTTCTCAGATGCATGATCTCCACCGCCCTCAAGAAGCAAATGGAGTCGGGGTGCGCGCCCGGGGAGTACCCCTCCACGAGGCCTATGGCTGCTCCTATGGCCGATAGTTGTACCCTGAGGGAGGAGTGTGCCAGGCCCTTGTCCACTCTCTGCTGGAGGAATAGTAGGATGTTGGCCAGATTGGTCTGTTCGGGCACCGTCCACCGTGCTCTACACCACCGCGTGAAAGATGGCCCATTGCCTCTTGTATGTAGGCGTCGTGGAGGCCCGCCTGGACCGTGCAGGGTACTGATTACCGACAGGGTACCCCATTGTTTTCAGTCTCTCCTTTCAGGAGCCAGGCCGTGAGTTTCAGGGTCCGAGGGCTGGGTGTAGTACTGGTCCCTGTGAAAGCATGTCTGGCCGGTAGGGTATCCTGAAGTTGTCCACGGTCATTTCTCGTGCAGCAGCGAACCAGGCTCTGTGTGGCCAATATGGGGCCACTAGGATGACCGTGAGGCCTGTTTCCCGGATCTTGGCCAAGACCTGGGGGATCAGGGGAGAGGTGGAAGCGTGGCGTTCCTCCTCCTCCAGGCCTGTGATAGAGGCGTCCGTCCCTTGGGAGGAACCGTCCTTGAAGCGTGAAGTAGTACTCGCTGACCTGGGCATTTTCCCGAGATGCCATGAGATCCATGGACGTGGGCCCTCATGCCGCCTGGATCTCCTGGAATAGCGCTGGGTGTAAGTGCCATTCCCCCGGGTGCACTTGTTGTCTGCTAAGCCAGTCCGCCCTGACATTCAGTTTCCCTGTGAGGTGGACTGCGCTCAGGTGGATGAGGTGAGTCTGGGCCCAGTTGAGGACCGCCGTTGTCTCCCTCATCATGGCTCTGCTCCTGGTCCCGCCCTGTTTCGTTATGTAGGCTACCGTCACGCGATTGTCGGAACGGATCAAGACCGCTCGACCAGTTATTAGGTGTCTGAATGCCCTCAGCGCATGGAACACGGCCCTCATCTCCAGGATGTTGACGGAGAGTCTCGCCTCCACTGATGACCATCGGCCCTGTGCCGTTGACTCTCCTAGACAGGCTCCCCATCCCGAAAGGCTCACGTCTGTCTCTATGGCTACTGGGCGGGGGGGGTTCAAGAGGAACTCCCCCGGATAGATTCCTTTCCAGCGTCCACCAGGTTAGGGAGGATCTTACTGCCTGGGGTAGAGGTACCATGCAGTGGAGGTTGTACTTGCTCGGCGCTCCCCTGGACAGGACGTGGTTTTGGAGCGGGATCATGTGCCACCTGGCCCAAGGCATGAGGTCTATGCAGGGGGCCATACAGCCCAGCAATTGGGCGATCTTTCCCATTGTGGAGTGTGGACTGGCCCTCATCTTGCGTGCCAGCTCCCTGAGGTTGTGGACTCATGCTGGGGCCGGTTTTGCCCATCCTTCGGCTGAGTTGATGATTGCCCCCAGATGTTCGATCTGTTGCGTGGGGCTGAGATGGCTCTTTTCTAGATTTACCACCCAGCCATGGTCCATGAGTGCCTGGATGGCGATCTCCGTGTGGGTCCGAGCCTGGACCTCGGATAAGGCATGAATGAGCCAGTCGTCTAGGTACGGGATGATGTCCAGTCCCTGTTCCCTGAGTCTGGCCACTAGGGTTATCGAGACCTTGGTGAAGACTCTCGGGGCTGACGACAGTCCGAAGGGAAGCGCCTTGTACTGGAAGTGATGGCCCGGTATGTGGAAAGCGGAGGGAATTGCCTGTGCCTCGGATGATGGGAATGTGTGGGGGTGTCCTTCAAATCGATAGACATCAGGAAGTCACCTACCCGGGTACAACGGAGAGTGGAACGTATGGTCTCCATCTTGAACCGGTGTGGGACTATGTGCTGGTTTAGAAACTTTAGGTCTAGGATTGGCCTGAGCTCCCCCGTCTTTTTGGGCATGAGAAAAAAGATGGAGTAGATTCCTTCTCCCTGCTCCGGAATCGGTACGGGTTGGATGGCCCAGTTCTGGATCAGCTCTGATAAGAGTTGTTGGACCTGGTGGGGGGACGCCTTCCTCCTGGTTATGGGGGATGAGACGAACCTGTGAGGAATATGGCGTGGAGTGAACTCTATGGAGTACCCCTTTGACACTATGTCTCGAACCCATCTGTCCGACGTTGTGGTCATCCATCGGTGGGCGAAGAGGGCCAGTCTTTGCCCCACCGGTGGGTAGGGATCCTGGCCCTGTGTCGGAGGTGGGAAGCAGTCACTGCTGTTTCCCCCTGAATCCTCTACCTCTCCCTCCTGGTCTTTGGCCCCATGCTCTGAACGCTGAGGGCTGAAAGTTCTGAGCATAAGGGCCATGGAAGCCAGTGGATGAGCTTCTTTCTCAAAAGGATTGAGACCGCTGGGTTGTGTCTCGGCGGGATTGGTAAGGTTTGCTCCCCCCTTGAAATCTCCGTCTAGAAGAGGCTAGGTAAGAAGGCCTGTATCTATTCTTGAGGAGGTCCCTACCTTCCTCTTTTTGCTTTAAATAGTCTTGCAGCCCCTCCCCAAACACATGCTTCCCCTGCAGGGGCAGATTCTGCAACAACGATTTAGATTCATGGTCTGCGTCCCAAAGCTTCAGCCACAGAGCCCTACAGGCCTGGTTGGTGATAGCGGTGGATCTTGCTTGGAGATGCAGAGTGTCCACTGCCATATCAGCCAGATACCTGGCTACGTCTAGGGTGCACTCCAATAGCTCTGCCTCCATGGACTTAGGGGTAGCCTGCTCCTGGAGTTCTTTGAGCCAATGGATCTGTGCCCGAGTAGTGTAAATGGCTGTGGTAGCTGCCTTAGCAGCGATGCCCCCAATCTCAAACGCCTTCTTTAACATGTCCTCAACCTTTTTATCTGCAGGGTCTTTGAGAGCTATCGTGCCGCAAGGGAGCACGGTCTTCTTGCTGAGTGCTGCCACTTGAGGGTCGATGGTGGGGGCCCTGCACCAAGCGTCCGATTTTACCCCTTGCACCGGGTACATCCTGTCCAGGTTCTTACGGTTTGGCATCCTGCCTGGGTCCGGGGATTGCCACTCCGTGTTGAACATTTCCTCAATAGCTGGACAGACAGGAAAAGTCTCTGTGGTAGCCGGCCTTAGCTGGATCATCAGGTCGAGTTTAGATTCCAGTCCGCCTTCTTCGGAGTCTTCGGTGTCGAACCCCATTGTGGCCTTGATCACCTTCATGAGCCCTGGGATGGTGTCGAAGGAACATAACTTCGAAGTAAGTGAAGGGGCCGACTGTAGCTCGGTATCCTCTGTGTCCGACTCCGCGTCATCCTCGTCCCCGGCATCATCTCTCTCTCCGTCCTCATGTGTGTTGTCGATAGGGATGATCGGGAGGGGGTTCTCGGGCATTGGGAGTTCCTCCGGCTGGCCCCCGGCCTTTTCAGGTTCTGAGTTGGATGGTCTTGTCCTACTTTGGGTAAGGGACTCCAGCTTCTCCATGATCTTGAGCATAAAGTTCTGCTGGCTCTCCATCATGGCCACCGTGGCCTGTTGATTCTGGATCAGAAGGGAGCCCGGATCCATCCACGTAGGGTTGCTGGGGCCAGGGTTACTGGGGGCCAGAGGTGGGGTCCGTTCTATGGAGGAGTCGTCGTCTAGAAGGCAGGCCGCAGAGCGGGGGCCCGGGGTTTGGGGGAGGAGGATTCTTTGCTTTCACCATCTGGAATAGAGAGAGGTATATTTAGGAGGCCGTCCTGCTTTTTATCACCCCTTTTTTTTTTTTTTACGTGCTAAGGGAGCCCTGCATCACCGAGGCTGCAGATGGTGTGCCCGAGGTTGGGGGGTGCTATGTGAGGACCCCTGCAACGTCGGGTGGTGGTCTGGTGCCAGAGCCCGCTATGGGAGGTGACCGAGGCACTGAATGAGGACCAGACGAAGAACAACACCTGCCGGGGTCACTGTGTGAGGGACCCGGGTGGTGGAATGGAACCCTGGCGTGAAAGGGTTGTAGGGGTCCCCCCCGACCCTTCTCTGCTAGCTTCTCCAGGTACCAGGTTCCAGCTTTGCCTCACCCCTTTAGCATCAGGTACACAATCTTCTAATTACCCAAAGGGAGAGAAAACTGTACCTCAGCATAAAAGGTAACAGTTGGCTGCCTTTAAACTTCTGCTACTACTGTTAGGTTTAGGCAGTACCTAGCTCATTGAAGTCACTCCCACGAAAAAAATTCCCTGTATTTGAAAGTACGGAAGGTTGCAGGTGGGAGTCTACCAACCATGCTCTTCCAGGGTGAATTACTACTGACCCTTTTCACATTAACAAGACAGAAACCTCACGACCAATGAGCAACCCTTAATACACAACTCTTAGTCTGAATAATCCATTGTATCTTGTAAATAAAGCAATCTTTCCAGCAAGGCAAGGTATCAAAGTTTTTAAACGCTACTCTCATATGAGAGTGCTAGCAGATTCACCAGATTTGAGCTCACAGTCTTAATCCGCTGCTATACTGCCTCTCTGGCTATTTAGTCTGCTTGTGTGTGCAGGTCCCCACTGAGTCTTTAGGGTGACCTGCCCCTCACCACCCGACCCCCAAGGGCCGAGCCCCTGCCTAGGGAATTGAGGGCTTTCCTTTTATTTTCTCGCGCTCCCCCTGGATCTCTCTCTCTCAGAGGGAAAAACTGCGCCCGCGTTGTGCGGCAATCCAGGTGTTGAAGAAGAGAGCTGGGTCATCCCTCGCTTGGAGGCGAGGGAGACAGCGTAAAGCCAGCGTGCGGTGGAGAGAGGAGAGGCTTGGTTCTCCTCACTTGGGCGAGGAGACAGCGTAGGAGGTAGCGTGCGGCTGGCGCGGATGGCCTAGTGAGGCCTAGGCGGATGCACCAGTCGCCCGAGAGGCGAGGCCCAAACGAGGCCTAGTGGATCCCTGCCCCTCTCTCTCTCCGCCTGGCGAGAGACCATGACGCAACAGCTGATAGGAGGACACAGCGCAATGGTGCCGGTGGAGGAACGGCTGCCAGCAGGCAGCGGAAACAACGGAGGAGAAGGGAGGGAGGGGGAAGGTGAGCGAGCGTAGCGACGGTCAGGGGACCGCGTGGCGGCCACGCTCGATCTGCCTGCGGCCTAGGGCGGAACGCCCTGGAAGGCCGAGGACATGGAATAATACAGGAATTGGGGGAAAACAAGAATAAATACAGTTTAAAAAGGTCCCGCTGCGGGCGGGTTAGCTACGTCTCCCAAAACGCTGGGAGAGGAGCCAGCAAGAGGGCACTTTAACCCAAGCCTTCCACCATGCGGAGCAGGACCAGAAAAACAAGAAAAACCATAAAATAGCTGCCCTTGGTAATAATTATAACTATGTTAATATGGCAGCTGTAGTTCTAAGCCAGAAAGATATATATATTTTTTTTTTTTCTTTTAAAAGGTTCTTACCTTGAAGAGCAGACAGGGGTTCCTGGTGTGCTACTGCCTTGTTCAGATGCATGATTCAAACTGGAGAGCAGGGGTTTCTGGGACCTGGATATGTTGGAAATTTGATCTGGGTCAGTGCATCACTAGCCTATCAGGTGGGCTGAAACCCATGAGGTAATGTCTGGAGTGCCATGGATGCCAACCAATCACAATGCACCATAAAACAGAGCCAAATACAAACAAGCACTGTAAAATGTAAAAGGGGCATCGGGCTGGCAAAAAAGAAATTTGAGAGTGGCATATCAGAAGTAAAGGATAACAATAAAAAAAAATCTTTAGTTAGCGGAAAGGGGCAGCTAAGGGAAGAGTGGGACTGCTGAGCACAGAATCTGGGGAGGGGACAATATCAGATGATGCCTTAGCTGCAAAAAGGCTGATTGAATATCCCAACTCAGTATTTACTACAGAGGTGTTTGGAAACTTGCTACGTCTAGATAACAAACACATTTGTTGTAGCTCCATGGTAAAGTAGGCAGTCAGTTATCTACAAATCAGAAGACCAGGTTGAAGCTTAGCAGACACCAAATAATTTTCATCTCGGTTGCGCTATGGGAAAAGAAGGGTTAAATGGTTACTCTGAAGAAACATAGAAACATAGAAGTTGACGGCAGATAAGGACCGCAAGGCCCATCCAGTCTGCCCATTTCTTTTTCTACCTTATAAATGTGCCATCGGCCTTTGCTCTGTCAGTGGCCTATCTATTCATAGTCATTTGTATTGCTCCCTTACGCCTATCCCATGCCTGTTTGAAGCCCTGCACTGTATTCATAGCCACCACTTCTTGTGGTAAGCCATTCCATGCATCCACCACCCTTTCTGTGAAAAAGAATTTCCTCACATTCCCCTTAATCGGCCTCCCTCTAATCTCATGCTGTGTCCTCTTGTCCTGCTATTTTTCTTATATTTAAACATGTTAGACTCTTTCACCTTTGTTTATGCCCTTAAGGTGTTTGAATGTTTCAATCATATCACCTCTTCCCTCCTTTGCTCAAGGGTATACATATTGAGCTCCGTTAATCTGTCCTCATATGTCTTCTGATGCAGTCCCTGCACCATTTTGGTTGCCCTTCTCTGGACTGCCTCAATTTTAGTTAATGTCCTTGTGAAGGTGTGGCCTCCAATACTGCCGCAGTACTCCAGATGGGGCCTAACCAGTGTCTTGTACAGAGGGATTATTACCTCCCTCTTCGACTTGTGATACCCCTACTAATACACCCTACCACCCCTAGCCTTACCTACTGCTTTAGAGGTCTGCTTGATGATTTTAGGTCATCAGTGATGATGATGCCCAAGTCTCTTTCTTCCTTTGTGACTGCTAGCAACTCCTCCCAGCCTATAGGTGGCTTCAGGTTTCTCTTCCCTATGTGTATGATTTTGCACTTTTGCATTAAACCAGTTGCCACTCTTCTGACCATTCTGCTAGTTTATCCAGATCTCTTCTCATTCTGCCCACCCCATCTGGATCATCTACTCTGTTGCAGATCTTGGTGTCATCTGCAAACAGACAAGCTCTTACCTCTAGTCCATCTGCAAGGTCACTAATGAAGATGTTGAAGAGAACTGGCCCCAGGACTGATCCCTGAGGTACCCCACTTGGACTTGCATCTCTTCTGACTGTATACCATTTACCACCACCTCTGTTTTCTGCCGTCAACCAGTTTGCCACCCAGTTGACCAACTTCTGACCCACCCCGAGCCTACCCAGCTTATTTATCAATCTTCTATGTGAACAGTGTCAAAGCTTTGCTGAAGTCAAGGTAGGCGACATCAACTGCTCCCCTTGGTCCACCACTCTGGTTACCCAGTCAAAGAAATCTATGAGATTAGTTTGACAGGACCTTCCTTTGTAAACCCATGCTGTCTTGGATCCTGTGCCCTCATGGATTCCAGGTGTTGCACTATCCTTTCCTTAAGGACTGCCTCCATAATCTTGCCCACTACTGAGGTAAGACTGACCGGTCTGTAGTTCCCGCCTCCTCCCTGCTACCACTCTTGTGGAGCGGGATCACAGAACCCTTCTCCAGTCTTCTGAGACTTCTCCTGTGCTCAGAGACTCACTAAACAATTCTGCTAATGGCTCTGCTAGTTCCTCCTTTAACTCCTTAAGTACCCTGGGATGTATGCCATCAGGTCCCATTGCCTTATCCACTCTGAGCTTAGCAAGCTCTTGTAGGACCCTTTCTTTGTGAAGGGAGTAGTGCTCACCTCCTCCCCTGTGTCCATGATGTTGAACTGTGGGCCCTGCCCTACCTTCTTCAGTAAATACTGAGCAAAAGTATCTATTTAGGATAGATGCCTTTACAGGTCCTCCTCCTCACATGCTCCCTTTCTCCATTAAGCTTAGCAATACCCCTCTGGACTTTCTCCTTTCACTAATGTATCTATAGAAAGTCTTGTCACCTTCTTTACTGTTTGTGCTAGTGTTTCCTCAGTTTGGGACTTTGCCTGCCTTACTGCCTTACCTGCTTCCCTTAGGGCAGTTTGGTATGCCTCCTATCTTCATCCCGCTGTGTTCCCTTATATTTCCTGAAGGCCAGCCTTTTGGCTCTGACCTTTTCTGCTACTGTATTTGAGAACCAAAGTGGTTTCCTTCTTCTTGCACTTCCTTTTCTGTCTAACACAATGGGATGTTGCTTCAAGTATTGCATCCTTAATGCTTGCCCACTTTGCCTGTACCCCTCACCTGTATTTCTTTTGCCAGGGCTAGCTTAACTCTGTTGGCCATCTTATCAAAGTCAGCTCCTCTGAAGTCCCATATTTTTGCCTTGGAATGGGATGATTTAGATGTAGTAGCCAAATTGAACCATACCATGTGATGGTCACTGGCCCCAGGTGACCTTCTACCTGGAGATCTGTGATCCCTTCTTTGTTAGTCAGTACTAGATCTAGGATAGCCCTGTCTCTGTGGGTTGCTGTACCAGTTGTTTGAGGCCCTCCCCCTGCAGGGAATCCACTATGAGTCTAGTTCTGGCAGATGTTCCTGCTGGTATTGACCAATCTGTATCCGGCATGTTGAAGTCTCCCATTATCAGAACCTCCCCTTTAGCTGTCATGTTTTGTATATCTTCTAACAGTAATGTGTCTATGTCCTCCCTCTGGTCTGGGGGCCTATAGACAACCCCAGTTCTTATGGCTGTCCCATTTCCTGTTTCCAGGGTGACCCTCAGTTCTTCTGGCTCCTTATGTGTATTCTGAATTTCTGTAGCTTTGATATTTTCATTAACATACAGGGCCACTCCTCCCCCTTTGCACCTCGGTCTCTTCTGAACAATACATAGCCAGGTACTGAAGTCTCCTAGTGGTTACTGGTAAACCACGCCTCACTAATTGCTACTATGTCCAGTTTAGCCTCTGACATTATTGCCTGCAGGTCTGGGATCTTATTTCCAGGCTTGTGAGCATTTGTGTACATGATTTTCCATTGGCCAGATTTTGGTGTGTTAGTTGTTGGGTGAAGTTTGGCATTACCCCTGTGCGTCGTATGGGGAGACAAACCTTTTTTCTTACCTGGTGATGCAAATGAAAGGCAAACATGCTGAATTCCTGTTTGACCACTAGCTGAGGGGGGAGGGGTGTTCTTCCCATTCGACGTATGGGGTGCTGCACCCCTCTCCCCATTTGCTAGTTTAAATATTCTGCAAAGACATCAAACTTCTGCCCCAATGCACTGACTCCCTCTTTAGTCAGATGCAGTCCATCAAATTTAAAGAACTTTCGCCCCAGAACTGTTGCCAGTTCCCTACAAATCTGTGTCCTTTTCCTGGCACCAGCCCTTGAGCCACATGTTTAGCTCCCCTATCTCCCTTCTGACCTTCCGTCCATCTGCTCCCTCTCCCAGACTGGCAGGATCTCAGAGAAGGAGATGCCGACAAAATAGATGATAGTTTGTCACCCTAGTCAGGTGTTCCTTGGTCTCCACAACTGACCGGCTGGCGGGATCGTAGTCCCTATGTGTACTAGGACATCAATGTTTTCTCCTGCTTTGTGAACAATTTTAGTTGTGCGGTCAGTGTCTCTCCATGCTGATGTACCTGGGAGACATCTGACCATCACCCTGGCTGGAGATGGGTATCAACTCCTGAATCATGGAGTCTCCTATGATCAGAAGTTTTTTGGATTTCCTTTGTGCTTGTTTTGTTTTAGTTCCTGATTTGGGTGAGTTTTGTTGTGCTAGCTCCTGTGCCGCAGTGTCCTGCTCTGCAGTGTCTTCTGCCTCTTTATTTGATTTCAGAGATAGAGGCAGATACCTGTTTGTAGTGTTTATATGGTTTTTGGAGGTAATGTGTTGGAGAGTAGAGAGTGATGGGGCACCTGATTTGCTCCTCCTAACCACCTGCCAACCTCCTGGACCAACTACCCTCTGCGGTCGAGGTTTTTCTGTTGGATGCTGGGGAAATGGCTGGTGGTTCTTATAATGTATTTCCTCTTCAATATGAAATTTGAGGCTGCAATCTCTGCCCATGCTGCCCGGAGCTGAGCCCAAGATCTCCAAAGGCCCAGCATGTAGGACAGTGTCCTAAATCCTGTAAGATTGTCCTTCTGAAAATTGTTCCACAGTACCTGCAATTAATGAAATCCATTCCAAATAAGTTGCTGGGTTTGTAACCTAGTCAGAGTAATTAGAAGGAAAAAAAATGAAAAAAAAATGCAAGTAATGGTTTAATTGTGCTTTGTTTAACTTGTTATAACAAGTTAAATTACTAGTGCCCCTGTAAATGAGATCATTTTGTGGAGGCCCCACTGATCCGCCTCCTTCCTGCTCTGCCACAGGAAATGTCCAACTGTGGTACCCTATAAAAGGAGTGTGGGTGCTTGGGGATGGGGTGGGTGGCTGGGCCCTTCCTGCCTAAAAGAAGAACCACGGACGAAAGAACAAGGAGGTAAGAGCAGAAACAATCAGTCAACAACAAATGCAGTAACCCTGAAAGCTTATCCTAATGTTAGATAAAACTGTAAAACCTGTAAAGCACCACCTGTAATAATTTCAGAGAAGATATACTCTGTAAGAAACATTTGCTCCAGAGAAAAATAAAGCAGTAACAGAAGATATACCTTGCAAAAGACAATTTGAATCAGAAGATTACAGCAGTAATCTGTTAGCACACACCTGTAGGCACACCTTGTAATAATACAGAAGAAGGTATACCAGCAACAACAATTTGAATCAGAGAAAAAATATAGCAATGAAATGTTAGCAACAAACAGTAACAATCCCTGTGAGTAAAAAATAAAAACACCACCACACAGTAAATCTGCTTAGCCAAACTAAGTCTTAATCCTTTTCCCTTGCTCTGGTAAGTTTCTCTACTCTGCCTTTCAAGCAGTCTTAGAAGGAAAGAGCTCAGGTGAAGCTAGGTGCCTTGGCCAGCAAACCAAGTCTTCTACCTGAAGGTGTGCTACAAGCCTGAGGCCTCCACACAGCTCAGTGGGGCATGATACCCAGTTGGTTGGGGAAATTATGAAAGCAGGCAAATCTGATACAGCCATGATCCCAGGGAAGACTTATATCTCAACAGGGCTAAAGGCTGGGCTGAGAAAGAGTTCCTGTCCACCTTCAAGGAGTACTTCCTAGAAGAGTGGACTAGGTTTGAGGCCACCCTTGATCTTGTTCTCAGCAGTGGGGATTGAATCCTCCCAATTGACGTTCCATTCTAGTTCTTCTTGATCTCTCGTCAGCTTGTGACACTGTGGATCACCTGGTGTTCTTAGCACGCCTGAGGCCAATCTGTGAAATGTCGAGAACTGTTTTAAAATGGTTCACCTCATTCCTTACTGGGAGATCACAAAGAGTTGTGTCAGGGGTTCATTCCTCCAGCCTAACTCCTTTGTTGTGTGGGGTGTCACAGGGTTCAATACTGTCACCCATGTTATTCGCAGTGTATATGCTGCCCCTCGGAGACATTATAAGATGGTATGGGCTGAGGTTTCACTGCTATGTAGATGATACCCAGCTATAACTGTCTTTTGCACCTGACCAGGATGGAGCACTCTCGGTGTTTAATAACTGTCTGGAAGAAATCCAAGGGTGGATGTATTCTAGTTGGTTAAGGTTGAACTCAGAGAAAATAGAGGTATTAGTGGTGGACCCAGGTGATCAGATAGCGAGGTCACATGATGGCACGCCCTCTGGAATTTTTCTTGGCGACGTGTCACTTACAACCTCTGAACAGGTGCGCAACCTTGGGGTTGTCCTAGATGATAGGCTGACCCTTCAATCTCAAGTGTCGGCTGTTGTCAGGACTTCCTTTTACTATCTTAGGAATATTGCCAGGGTGTGTCACCTTGTTCCATCTGACTCTCTACCGATGTTGGTCCACGCTTTTGTGTCCTCGCGCTTGGACTACTGCAATGCCCTTTACTTTGGGCTTTCTGGGGCTGAAATCCATTGCCTACAGCTGGTGCAGAATGCTGCAGCCCAGGTTTTGACTGGGACAAGGAGATCCAGTCATATTACCCTGGTGCTGCGCGAACTGCACTGGCTTCCTATACGATGGCGGATCACCTTTAAAGTCATTTTATTGACTTTCAAAGCCCTTCGTGATCAGGGTCCGACCTATCTGAAAGAACTTCTGGTGTCTTACTGCCCCGGCCAATCGCTCCACCCGGCCGACGAGGGGTTGTTAGAGATTCCAAGAGTGAGTTAAAAATCTTCTGGTAGTAGAGCATTTTCTTATGCCGCGCCCACTCTTTGGAATTCTCTACCACGTCAGTTAAGGGAGTGCACCTCCGTGGAGGTATTTAAGAAAGATTTTAAAACTTATTTGTGGCACTTGGCTTATCAGGATGATTAATGGAACCTGATTGTAAATATTTTGTTGATTGTATGGATGATTTTATGGTTTGTTTTACTATGTGATGTTTTAGTGAAATTATTTTATTTATATGTTTGAAATTGGCATTGTATGTAGTGATGCGATATGTAAAGCACCTTGATGTTTTGAAAGGCGCTCTAAAAATAAAGTTATTATTATTATTATTGTTAATTTCAAGGAACCAGTGGGAAGCAATGACTGCAGCTGGCTAAGCTCCTCTCTGGTATTAGGGAAGGCTAGCTACCCCTCAGCCACCAAGACCTGGAACTTCAGAAAAGCAGATTTTGCCAAGACGAAGCACCTTGTGCTAATGGGTCTGGAGTAGCTGCATGATGCTAGTAATGCACAGTACATGTAGGATTCATTAAATAGAGGGTTCTCATAGCAGGCACAGAGGTCTTCCTCCCTCTGAACAATAAGGGAGAAAGGGGCCAAAAGGTAACCAAACTGGCACAACAGGAACATATGGCAACTGATTCTGAACAAAAAGAAAGTCAACGGCCAATGGAAAGAGAAGGATGATCTCCAGGCCAGAGAGGAGTACACAGCAGCACTGAGGGACCGCAAAACTAGAAATTAAGACAGCCAAGGAGGGGCTTGAAGCCAGGATCTCAGTAGAAGCAGCAGACAACACCAAAGCCTTATTTCTATGCATAAATGGAAGGAGGAAAGTTACGAAGTGGACTGGGCCTCTGAAAACAGGGAAATGGAGGGAGGAACTAGTTAAAGAGCCAGGGGAACTGGCAGAGATTGTATTTATTTATTTTATTTTAAGAAGTAATCAGAACTACAACCTTTTGAGTCAGTGACTCATTTACAAAGGCTCCTCATCAGGATATGGTGAATAAAGCAATTAGGGGTGAAAATATATTGGATGTCATTCTCACAAACAGATGTGATATTGCTAAACAAGTAACTATTCAGCAACAGGTAGATATGAGTGATCATGAGTCTGTATTACTTGAATTAGATTGGGAAATGGAGTTGGTTAAGGGAAACACGATTCAGTATTTATATAAAAAGGGTAGGGAGATGAGAGAGGTATTAATGAATATTGGTTGGGAATATATAGTAGAAAGAAATGATCTTGAAAAAGCATGGGAATTATTCCTAGAAAAACTAAATGAGATCAAGGGAAAGTATATTCCACAAAAAGAGTTTATAATAATAAAGGAAAAAAGCCCCCATGGTTAACAAAAAGTAGAATTAAACTGTGTAGGAAAAAGAAGGTTTGTTTACAAAGGATGAAAAAGGATGAGACAACAGCAAATAAGGGCAGGTATAGAAAAATATTGAGGAAACTGAAAAAGGAAATAAAGAAATAAAAAAAAAATAGCTTGAAATGAGACTGGCAATGAATAAGAATAAAAAAAGCTTTTATGCCTATGTGAACAGGCAGAGGGGAGGAAGTAATATGGTGGGCCCATTAATAGTTAAAAGGGAGGTAATGTCAGATCCACTGGAGATGGCAAATGAATTGGCCAAATGTTTTGGTTCTGTATATAAGGAACAGAGTACTGGATTGGAAATTAGGATGGAAAAAGGTGGAAATTTTGATCCAAAAGAAATAATAACAGAAGAAAAAGTGATGAAAAAAATCCAAGGGTTAAAAGGGGACAAAGCGGCAGGTCCAGATTATATACACCCGTATATGTTAAAAGAGTTGAGGCGTGAGCTGGTAACTGTCATAGTCTTGCTGGGACAAAGGTCACTTACTGAAGGCATGGTGCCAGATGAATGGAGAAGGGCATACGTAGTGCCAATTTATAAGAAGGGAAAAGGAGATCAGGTGGTAAATCACAGACATGTGAGTCTGACGTTGGTGGTAGGGAAGATAATTGAGGGTATTATTAGTGAGGCAATAAAGGGCATTATGGTAAAAAAGGGAAAAATAAATCAGTTCCTGCACGGATGTGTTTGCAGGCAGGTCATGTGAGACAAATCTTATTATTTTTATGAACATATACATAAATGGGTGGATGAAGAAAAGAGTGTGGATGTGGTATTACTGGATTTTAGTTGAGCTTTTGATACTGTACCTCATAATATTATTGAGAAAATGATTACATTTTAAATAGATCCTAGTATTGTAAAATGGGTGAAACAGCGGTTGACAAATAGAAAGCAGCAGGTAAGGATCACGGGTGTGTTATCAGAACCTCAAGAGGTGGGGAGTGGTGTTCCCCAGGGGTCGGTGTTGGGACCATTGTTGTTTAGCTTATTTATTAGTGATTTGGATATAGGAAGTGGGAATAAGTTGGTGAAATTTGCCGATGACGTAAAAACTGGAGCTGTAGTAGATACTTTAGATGATAGGTTGACATTTGGAAGGGATATAATACAAATTTTGGAATGAGCAGATGGAAATGGAATTCATTTTAACAAAGATAATGCATTATAATGCACTTAGGGAAGAAAAATGTTCACCAAAATTATTATATGAAGAGTATAAAACTAAAAGTATCTAAATGTGAGAGGGATCCAGGAATCTATATCCAAGGAGACTTGAAGAATGATTTACAGTGCAGAAATATATCAAATAAGGCTAAGTTTTTGGTAAACAGTATTGGACGAGTTTCCACTCTTGAACTAGGGAGGTTCTGATGCCGTTGTATGTGACCCTGGTGAGGCCCCTATTGGATTACTGTTCAATGGTATGGAGTCCATATTAAGTTAAGGACGTCAAAATGGTAGCGAGGCCACAGAGGACATATACAAGGATGATTTCAGGGTGTGAGGGGTTGGATTATGAGGGGAGATTGAGGATGTTGGGTTTGTGGACTCTGAAGGATAGGAGAGAGGAGGGACATGCGGTTTCTATTTAAAATCTTAAAGGATGAAAGTATGAGGAAAGAATTGGAGATGGAATTTAAGGATCAAATATATCAGTTGAGAGGCCATAATAAGCAGTTAAAGGAAACATTGTGTAGGACAGATATAAGAAAAAATGGGTTTAAGAATAGAGCAATTGGAATGTGGAATAGATTACCAGAGTAAATAGTAGATGCTGAGAATGTTGAAGTTTTTAAGATCAGAATAGACAGGTACATGAATGAAGTTGGTAACTTAGGTTGCCACCACTGAGTTGTGGGGAAAGCTTATATGGGCTCTGCCTTCTTGACTTTCCTATATTCCAGTATGAAATCCAGTCTGAAAATAGTTTGCTTCTGTGTTTACCATGGGTCCCCAGGAGAAGGAAGGGGTTCAGTGTGTCACCATGGTGCAGCCTGAGGACATCACACCCTCCCTGGTAGCTGATTACATTGTAATGACCAAGTCAGGTAAGTCTCAAGAGGTAGACATGATACACTCCAGGGTCAGTGGGGACCTAAGGGAACAAATGGCGGGATCACATGAAGTAATCTTTCAGGAATGTGTCCAAGTAAGTGTAGTGTAATATGACTTCAAATGATTAATGCTAACATTAAAAACAAGAAAAAAAACAGTAATACACTTTAAAAATATAGGATCGTCCACTGCCTAAGACCATATTCTAACAGACAAACCAGACTACTACCCCAAATCTGGTGCGTTTCCAGACACCTTTATGTTCACCGGGTAACTTTGTGTATAAGAAAAAGGTAAGCAAATCAACCTGTGGTGAACAAATTCACAGCCTACAGTATACAGTAGGTCTTTTCAGGTCTTTGATTATGTGATATTCACAATAGACCTTGAAGAAATCCCTTGGCACTGACTGGCGCTAATAATACTTAATACTGTGGAAGCCTGCAGCTTCTTTACAGACAAATTTAGTTCAGTCTGCAACAGGCATGCCTCAATAAAGACAAGCATTGGACATGCCTTTATGTTTGCTTGCAAGCTGCATTAGTGAACTTACATGCTTTGTTAGCAATAGAGGGTAAATTAATTTAAAGTAGCAGCATGTTATGGTGAATGTTTGAAAAGATTGTATACTTTTTATTCCATTTTGTATTGCCCCTAGCATCCTGTCTCGTATGATACCCTTCTTTCCCCATTTGGAACCTGTTTTAGCACTTTTTTACAGTTAAAATAATAAAAGGAGTGTCCTTTTATTGTGGCTTAGACTAGGTTTTCATCAGTAGTCTCGGCTGTCTTTGCACTTTTAATATGTCATAAGGTCAGGGAACAGTGTATTCAGAACAAGACAGATGATCCTCTCTTCACACCCTTGCTAACAGAACTCTGTATTGTTATAACATTAGATTTCCACATTGTTTGTAGCTACACATCTAAGGGATGAATAGCAGTCTTAGTCAGTGCCATTATTTCCAGTTAGTACAAACAAGTGGGGATCGGAGGAGTATGATTGCCTTGAGGATGCTGACATCATGAGCAGACATAGGGAAAGGGCAAGGAGTGCCTTATTTGTTGGCAGAGATGACTCTCAAAGTTCAACAGATGGAGACTTAAAAGCTCTATTTGACAAATTTAAAAAGGCAAGAACTAGTGAGCTAAATCACTTTATCAACAAAATTACTTTAGAGTGATATTTAGATTAGGGTGGTCCCCAAGGGGTTTAAGAATTGACAAATTGCTGTCTTCTGGGTTTCATGAAGCTGCTTTTAAGAAAGATTGGGAAGAAGCCATGACCAAATGAATGCCCCAATAAGTTGATGAAAACATTAATAAAGTATGACTGAAAGCATTAGAACACAGTAATTAAGGAAATTCAGGAGTTACAAAGCCAGCTCCAACCTCTGAAAAATACAGCTGACTTTGACAAGCTTAATAAAATGTATATAGTATATCCAGAGTTTCTAAAGCTAACATACTAAAATGCCAGCAGAATAGGCCTAACAGTCTCTCGTGTCTGCTCGTTTGGTCAGCCCCCACCCTGGGTGCTGACCTTGCTGCCCCCCTCACCTTCTCTGGCTTCTCCCTTCCCAGTTCCGGATATTCTTGCTGCATTGGATTTTGCTTCCAGAACCCTTCCCCTGTACCTGTCCCACCCCCTCTTGAACCCCTCCACTGTCTCTGCCTCCACCAGCCCCCTAGGCAGCGCATTCCATGGCTCCACCACCCTCTCAGTGAAGTAGCACCTCCTCCTTTCTCCCTGAATCTTCCCCCTCCAGCTTCCCTCATGCCCTCTAGTGGCCCCTCCTCCTTCCTTCGAAACACCCTGACTGTTCCTCCCTATTTACCCTCTTCATGTACCTGAAGACCTCTATCATGTCCCCGGTCCCTTCTCTCTTCAATGTGTACATATTTAGCTCTTGAGCCTCTCCTCATAGGTCCTGTCCCCAAGCCCCAAATCATTTGGTTGCCTCCTCTGGACCCTCTCAGGAGGTTAATGTCCCTCTTTAAGTGTGGCCTCCAAACTGCACGCAGTACTCAAGGTGCGGCCTCACCAAGCAGTTATACAGAGGGAGTATCACTTCCCTCCTTCTGGAGGTGATCCCCTAGCGATGCATCCCAGCATCCTGTTGGCCTTGGCTGCTGCCCTCCTACAAGTCTCAGAGTTATTCATCTTGACATCCACCACCACCCCAGGTCCCTCTCAGCCATCGAGGACCTGTAGCATTCCCCCAGGGTGTACACTTGGCCGGGTTTCTGGCCCCAGGTGGGTACCTTGCATTTCCTGCATTGAACCTCAGCTTCCACTTTCTAGACCATCTTTCCAGAGCCTCCAGGTCCCTCTGTGAGGCCACCCTCCCTCCTCCCCATCCACCACGCTCCCAGTTTTGAGTCATCCATAAAGAGACTCATCTCACTTCTGATTCCTGTCCTTATGTCAGAGGCGTGGGCGTTGAACAGAAGGGGCCCAAGGACTGATCCCTGTGGGATCCCACTAATGACCCTCCTTGGGGATGAGACTATCCCACCAACTACGACCCTCTGGGTCCGGTCCTGGAGCCAATTGCCTATCCATCTAATCATCTGATTCCCCACCCCCATTTCTCCCAGCTTATCCAACAGGCCCACGTGAGGAACAGAGTCAAATGCCTTGCTGAAGTCTAGAAAGAGGACGTCCACTGGTCTACCCAGGTCCAAGGCACTCATCACCCAGTCATAGAACTCCACAAGGTTTGTCTGACACGATTTCCCCGGGATGAATCCATGCTGTCTATCGTCCAGGCACCCTGACTTATCCAGGTCCCCCAGCCTCTCCTTGACAATGCCCTCCATCACCTTGCCCACCACTGATGTCAGGCTGACAGGCCTGTAGTTCCTGCCACCTCCCTTGATCCCCCCCTTGTGGATAGGCACTATATGCGCCACCTTCCAGTCCTGGGGCACCCACCCTGTCCTCAGAGAGATGGTGAAAAGCTCCGCCAGGGGTTTCTGCCAGGACATCCGCAAGTTCCTTCAGCACTCTGGGATGTAATTTATCCGGCCCGGTGCTTTCTCCGTCTTAAAGGAGCTGAGGCTTCCCTCACTCTCTCTGCTGTGATTTCCACTTCAGTGCCTCTTCTCCTGCTTGGCCCTTCCCCTCCTGCCAGTGATGCCCCCTCCTCTCCCCCAGACCCACCGATCGGTAAGAGTCCCCCCTCCTCAGTGTCTCTGTCTCCTCCATGTGATGCAGCACCCCCATTTTCCTTGGTGAAAACTGAGGTGAAGTACTCATTTAGTACCTCAGCCTGCTCCCCCGGGTCTCGTGCCCATCTCTCCCCTGATTTAATCCTGCTAATCTGCCCCTTTGCCCTTCGTTTTTCCCCAATGTATCTAAAGAACCCCTTATTCCCTCTCCTAATTTCCCTGGCCAGGTTCTGCTCCTTCCTTGCCTTAGCCGCCCTCATCACCCTAGTGGCCCTTCTAGCCATCAGCTCCTACTCCCTTGATCCCTTTCACTCCTTGAGCACTTGAATTGCTTATAGGCTGCCTTCTTTCCCCGCACCACCTCCTGGACCTCCCTGGTCCACCAGCAGGGTTTTTGGGCCCTACCGCATTTTCGTCTTACTCTTGCACAGGTGCTGGTAGCATCCTGCACCCCTCTCCTGATGATTTCCCACCTACTATCAGCGTCCATGTCTGACCCAGTCCCATCAAATGCTCTGGGATCCTTCCCATTTCCTTAAAATCCGCCCCCTAGTAGGTTACTTCTGTCTTTGTGCAGCCTTCTACCCCTCCTAGGTCCAGGCAGAACCAGACCGTAGCATGGTCACTCCCCGCCAATGGGTCCCTTACCTCCAGGCCCCCAATCTGGTCACTGTCTGCCAGGACCACATCCAGTATCCAGGCCTCCCTGGTTGGTTCCCTCATCTGCTGAGTTAGGAACGTGTCTTGAAAGACATCCAACAACCTCTGTTCCCTGGTCACAGAGGATGTCATAGTCTCCCGGTCTGTTCCTGGCATGTTTAAGTCCCCCAACACCACCACCGTTCCTCTGCCCAGTCTGCAGTGTCTGAGAAAGAAAGCTGAGAAAGATTTTTTTTTTGCCCCAAAAAAAAGATTAGAAAGGAACTATCAGGACTCAGAAAAGGGAGAAATCTTGACATGGGAGAGAGAGAGAAGACAGGTTCCTCAGTATAGGCTACACATGCTACAGAATGGGCAAACAAACAGTACAGATCAAGTTCCAGATCTGTTCAATATCACAGCTTGCCAGGTGATTGAGACAAGATGGCCTCCAACAATTCATCTATTTCACTTTCCTCCAACCAAGTGAGTTTACGAGAGGTGACTAACAAGAAACATACAAAGAAACAACTGAAACAAATAAAAGGGGCTACAAGAAACAAACTAGATGGGGTAGGAGGAGCAAATGTTCAAACAAACAACAACAAATGAGTTCTTAGAGGTTGCATCTGTCAATTATAAATGTAACAGAAACCGTTCTGTCAAAGGAGCAAGAAGCAGTAGCATACAGGGGTCTTTCGCGCCCCCCCTCCCCCCGACAGACCTATTCAAGGTTAAAGTGCACATTTTCAAACTGATCAGAAATCTGAAACTGAAATACTCTTTTGGCTCAAATACAAGTACCCTACCAGTGGCAGTTGCAAATATGGGTTTCAGTGAGAATAACATTAAAGGCCTAGTGAGTCAAATCACACAGAATTATTAGGTTTACATGCTGCTCCTATTGATTACCTGGTCTTCAATTCTGGGTAATCGGATTGGAAACCTTTTGTGTTTTCATGTTGAAGGAAATCAATTCCTTCTGGAGCGAATCGGTTTACATGCCATTGGACCACCCTGAATAGAATACTTTGAGCAAAGCACTGGGGACCAAAGCTGGTTCCAATGCCATTTACATGCAAAGTTTGCTTCGATTCACAAGTAACCAGTGCACTTTGAACAATCCCAACATTAATCCTCACATCCTTGATGTCAGCATTTACATGCGAGGTAATATTTGATTACAGAGTAACTGACTACTCTGTAATTGATTTTTACACTGCATGTAAATGGGGTAAATGCCATTCTAACACCACCGGTTCCTAACATTGGGGACAAAGTAGGATGGGTTTGGGGGTGTGTGGCCAGCTCTGTAACATGGCGGACACAGATTAGCTGAGCTCCTTAAGGCACTTTAGTTTTGTTGCTGTTTGAGTGACCCCCGCTGCTGGGTTCGACTGTTAATTTGGCACATAATAATCGTGAAGCGGATGGTGTCCATGAGAAAGAAAGATAAACAATCTCAGCTAAAATTTGGAACCAGGGACAAACCGCATTGCTCTGGGCAAGGGTCCGGTCCAGCAGACACGAGTTTGGGGCCTGCTAATGATGGAGGAGACATGTCCGATCTACAAAGATCCCTCGCAGCTGTCCCTGCCACCCTGATACAGATCCAACACGACATGAAGGCAGGCTTTGCTAACATTGCTGCTCAGATTACCCACATGCAGTCAGTAGTTACTGGTTTGTCCGAAACCTCCACCGCTCATGCAGATCAAATTGCCCAGCTGGAACAATGGGTGGGAGCCCCGGAAGACTCTCTCGCTGTGTCTGCCCAAGATAAGTCTTCCCTGCAAAATACGGTGCGAGAGCTTCTTGCCCAGGTAGACGATCAGGAGAATCATTTGAGGAGGTTGAACTGAAGGATTGTGGGGCTGTCTGAGGGTCTTGAAGGGGATGAGCCCGAATCCTTCTTTCATAAATGGCTGGTGGAGCATTTAGACCTATCCCCTAATCTGGCACAATGCAAAATCGATCGAGCGCATAGAGTGGGGCCCCCTCCCAAAGCGGGTGATAGGCCTAGACACTGCCTGATAAAGTATTTAAGATTCACGGAGAAAGAGGCCATACTCAAGCAAGCCAGAGTGAAGGGCCCGATCGCATTGCAGAATGGCAGGGTTATGATCTTTCAAGACTACAGCAGGGAGCTACAGCTTGAAACAATGTTTTACTGAGATTAAATCTAAATTGTTTCAAATGAGGTGGAGATTTGCCTTTCTGTACCCAGCAAAGTTTCACATTAATCATCCTGGGAGTGCCCCTAGAGTGTTCACATGTCCTTAGGAGGCTGCAAGATGGGTAGAAGAGGAGATGAAGAGGCACAAGAAGGAGGCTCTGGCTGAAGTGGCTGGTTCAGTTAAGTGAGGCTCTGGCTTTTCTGATTTGCTCCAACATGTCACCTGATATGACGGCCTAGACTTGGGATCTAACATGCTATAATCCTGTTTCTTCTCACCGGCGCAGCTACGCCGCAAGGTACTTGTTGTTGTTACTTTTTAATGCTATACTATGTATTACTGCAGCGGTAGCAATTTGTGCCCATCCAAGCTCACTGGATCCCTTGTCCTTCTAGAGCCCCGACCTGGTCTGGGGACCAGGGTATTGGCGGGGCTCCGGAGGTTCTGTTTGGCCAGATGAAGCTCTCTTGTGGAACTAATCCAGTTGTGTAATCGGACTGATGGGGCTGTTTTGTTCTTTTCCCTACTGGCCTTATATAAATTAAGATGTTGGGGTATGTTTACATTCTTTCCTCTGCCCCCCCCCACACCTTTCTCCTGATCTTCGTGCTCCTTCCACTTTCTCGTTTCCACACTTACAGTTGGTTGTAGTTGGAATGTGGGAGGAATATATACTGTATGCTTGTTTTACACTTGATTTGGGGAGTGGGGAATTCAGCTTGATTCAGCTCATCTCTTTCCTAATTCAGTTTTTTGGGAGAACCGAATCATTTGGTTCCATTACTATGGCTTTCATGCCACAATATGGGGGTTTCACATTACTTGAATAGTGTGCATGTGCCTTTAAATATGATCACCTACTGTGCTTTAGTTTTAAAGTCCACTACTTGTTTGTAAAAGGGAATCTATGATGGACTTTATATCCATCATGGGGGGGTGGGGTTAGTGTTTCTGGTTATGGGTCTTCTGGGGGGACTGAAGAGCATGGTGAGCTCCATCTTTATGCTGTACAGGAGTCAGATCTGCCTTTAGCCTCCGATTGTTTCATGTTCTTTTTGGGTGTTTTATAGAATCTGGTTGGGTGTCAGAGGGTTCGTTTTCAGGGTGGTTGGTTTGCTGGGGGGGGGTTGAGGAGTTTTGCTGGGCTCTATAATTGAGCTGTTCAGGAGTTCAGCTTCTCCTTGATCTTCACATGTAAGGGGTTTGTTTTTGGATGCTTTATAAAAAATGGTTGGGTGCTACAGTCAGGCTGCAGTTTATTATATACCTATGTAAGCGATGTTGCTCTCACTTTAGTTCAATGTGGGAATATGGCTGATGCTATTAGAATTTCCTCCTTAAACATCAATGGTTTGAAATTGGTGATTAAAAGGAAGAGATTGCAGGCAGAAGTTAAAAGATCTAAATGGCAAGTGGTGATGCTCCAGGAAACTCATATGTCCCCTGGGGAGGCAGTGAGAACTGCTGGGGCTCTTGGTGGGACCTGGGTGTCCTCAACGTTCTCAACTAAATCCAGAGGGGCGGCACTTTGGTTTCCTAGGAGAATGAGGGCTACCGTAATTGAGCAGATCACTGATCGCTACGGGAGATTTGCTCTGGCTCAAGTATCTTTTCCTTCGGTTGGCGTGGTTTCTATGGGGTCCATATATGCCCCAAATGTTGATCAACCTGAATTTTTTCAACAATTGGCCCTGGAAATGTCAAAATGGCCAGGGCCAGGGCCATGGATCATAGGTGGGGACTTCAATTGTGTCCTAGATAGGGTGATGGATAGGTCCAGCACGACGCCTTGTGCTCAATCTAAAAATGCCCTTGCATTGGCAGTATTGGAGATAGACATGGGCATGGTGGACATTTGGCGGCATAGATTCCCAACTGGAAGAGACTATAGTTTCTTCTCACATGCCCACAAATCGTATGTCCGGCTGGATAGAATCCTGCTTTACCACTCTGATCCCAGCCTCAAAATCAGCAGTCTACTCCCCAGTGCTTCTATCTGATCATTCACCCCTGACAGTGGAACTGGCAATGTGATACTCGACCACCGTAGTTCGGCAATGGAAGTTAGATCCCCTATTACTCAAGGATAATGTTTTTCGGTCTGGGGTATCCGATATGATTAGGGAATTTTTAGTCTTTAACAAGAGTGGGGATACATCATATGAAGCCAGGTGGGAAGTATTGAAAGCTTCCATAAGGGGTTATTCAATTGCTTACGCAACCCATAAAGCTAGGAGCTGTCATCGTGACTTACAAAAACTTAGGACTAAAATCGAGACCTGTGAGTTGGCACATAAAAACAGACCCACCACCACTGTGTATGGGGTACTGCAAAAATTAAAATGGCAGTACAACACCCTGAGCAGCGCCAACTTGGAAAGAGCTATTTTGCTTTCCCATGCAGGTGCCTATTTTGATGGGGATGGGGGGGTAAGTACCTTGCATGGCAGCTTTGCTGAAATGAGGGAGACAGGATGGTGGAATCCATTCAGGATGAAGGGGGTGTGATTAGGGACACTCCTGGGATTGGCCAGGCATTTGGAGCATTCTACAAAGCGCTCTACACTTCACAAGGTCGCCCAAACCAAGTGGCCCTTGACAGGTTCTTCGCCCAAGCCCCACTGCCTAGGTTATCTGATGCTCAGGTGGCTGAACTGGAGGGACCCCTATCAGAGGCTGAGATCTCCCAAGCGATCGGAGGACTTCGGGGGGTCAGGCCCCTGGACCGGATGGGCTTCCCACTGACTTTTTTAAGTCCTTTCAGAACCTACTCCTCGAACCCTTGTACAATATGTTAGTGGAGTGCTTGGTGAAAGGAGTGTTGCCCCCCCCTCCATGCAGTCAGCTACTATTATGGTTCTCCCCAAGCCCGGCAAGGATCCCTCCTATTGTGCCTCGTATAGGCCAATATCCCTGCTTATCGCAGACTATAAAATCCTGGCTAAAGTAATGGCAACGAGGTTGGAGGTCTTGCTTCCTCATCTCATCCATATGGATCAGGCTGGTTTCATTAAGGGTCAGCAGGGGAAACATAACATCAGACTTACCCTGAATGTTATACACCGGTGGCGAACCAAGGCCAGCTCCCATGGTGCCGTGATTCTCTCCATTGACGCCAAAAAGGCCTTTGACCGCGTGGGTGGGAGTATCTTTTTGACACACTACAGAGATTTGGGTTTGGCCCTGGTTTCTGCTCTTGGATATGCACACTGCATTAACACCCTACTGCCCAGATCGTGGTCAATGGGGCTTTGTCCCCGAGTTTTGAATCAGGTCGTGGCACGAGGCAGGGTTGCCCCCTCTCACCCCTCCTATACATGCTATCGCTGGAGCCTCTGGCTGCTAGGATTCGGGTGAACAATAACATTCGAGGGTTTTGGGGGGTGTCCACCACAAACTGGCATTATATGCCGATGATCTGTTGCTGTACCTGCAATCTCCCACCAGTGATTTACCTGAAGTACTCAAGGTCATGCGGGAATACGGAGACCTGTCCGGCCACAAAGTAAACTGGACCAAAAGCGAATTACTTCCCATTGGAGCTGGTGATAGTGCCAGTCTGGTTGCCAATCTTGGGGGTCTACAAATGGTGGTGAAGTTGAGATACCTAGGAGTCCTTCTCTCAGTACGCACACACATGCTTTATGCCTTAAACTTAAAACTCCTCTTGCAAAACATATCAGGGGATTGTGATAGATGGAGTGGGTTTCCCCTTTCACTAATTGGTAGAGTGGGTGTGGTGAAACTGATGATCCTTCCCAGGTGCCTGTACCTGTATTAGGTTCTTCCCATTGCCCTCCCCCTTTCGCATTTCAAACAACTTAATGCGATTATTCATAAATTTTTATGGAGGAGCAAGCCTGCACATATTAAAAGATCTATATTAGTCACGCCACTTGCCCGTGGTGGTCTGGGCCTTCCCAAATTTTTACTGGTATTATTTGGCTGCTCAGTTGACATATATTGTTAGTGTTGATGAATCTGATCCTCCTCTGTGGCTGTGCCTCGAGGAAGACCTACTCCAGGTTCTCTACAGGAGGCACTTCTGGTGGGGGCTCTATGGCCGAGTAATAACAAGGTGTTGGTGGCTAACCCATTTACAGCAACTACCCTTTGGTGCTGGAACAAAGCCCATGAACTCTGCAGACATAAGTCCGCCACTTCCTCAAATACAGATTTGGTCACAGCAATGCGTCTCACAGGCCCATGTTCAGCTTCCCTAATTCAGAGGCTTTTGGCATGGCATAAGAGAGGGTTGTGTTTGGTGAATCAGCTCTATGTGGGAGGATCATTCCTAACCTTCCCATATGTATGTAATAAGTGGGGCATCACTGCAGCTGATTTTTTTGTGTATGTTAGGGTTAGAGGCACTACGCTGGGACCAGAACATGGATAGGGATCATTGTCGCCAATTGAGGTCTTCCTCCCCCAACCACAGCCCAAACCTTTAACCATATTCTATAAAATTCTAGTGGGAAGCAGTGGGGATACTGCGTAAAAGACGTTGAAAGATTGGCAGGCTGACTTAAACCTGGATATCGGAGAGGAGTCAAGATGAGTGCTATTCGACATTTTAACACCTACTCCAGAAGCAATAAGTTAAGACAAATCCAATTTAACTTTATGTATCGATCATATGTGACCCCAATTCGACTCCATGCCATGGACCCTTCTAAACCAGACACCTGCCCTAAGTGCCTGGTCCACCCAGGTGATTTTTTATATATGGCTTTGACCTGCCCAAGGATTACCCCATTCTAGTTTGAGATACACCAGATCATGGAAGCGGTGTTGAGCCGTTCTCTTCCTTGTACCCCCCGGAGTTCCTACTCGGGGCTGACCCCCACTGTCCTAGGGGCGGACCGGCTAAGATGCTTTGGTCATTGGCATTGATCAACGCTAGAAAAGCAATTGCCAATGCTGGCTCCACCTCCCCACTATACAGCAGGGGAGTAATAATCTATGCCTCTGTATGAAGTTAGAGAGGGTGCAATGGAATGCCTCAGGCATGGGGGACAGATTCAACTCAGTGTGGGATTTGTTGCAAATGGCAATTGAGGATGGTCGCTTTCCTACATAAGTACTAAAATTTGGCTATTTTAAGTTGGGTGATTTGCTGTTTCTGGCATTACAGGTGAGCATGTAAGATTGCTTATTGGTCACTGTTACTGCCCACCATGGATGCTGGTTTATTGCGCTGGGTCAATGATTGCGACTGCCCTTGCATTTCCCTTGGTTGGGTAACATTGTCCCCACTGCACATGAAACTCATGTCTGTACTGAACTCATGTCCATACTGTTGTGTATACGTACTCCTTGATGTTTTGAGGTACAATGTAATTTGACTTGATTGTATTCCCAATGTAAGCTTTTAATTTGCCTGCACTGTGGTTCACCCAACAACCAATAAAATATCAAAAAAAAAAAAGTAAGATGGGTTTGCAATCAGATGAATTTATGACAGATATTTCTAATAGTACTATCACTAATCCAAATTTGGTAACTGCAAAAGCATATTCTATGGAATAGCATTTTAAGGGTGGAGACTTTGAGAACCATGTCTGGTGACCTGGTTGACCAAGTGGAGGACCCTGAGGAGCTATTGAATTCAGTTCTGGACATGGACATTTTATCTTACTCTATACATACCAGGAGGGATAATTGAGGACATTTCAGACAGAAATCTTTTTTGGCCCTTTTATATTTCTGACTCTCCACCTCGAACATCTTCTACTCACATTTAAGATCTGATATTCAACCATCATCTATCAGCCGTGGATGCTGGCTGATGGGGGTTCCTCCTGCCTTGATCTACATATGCATTGTACTGTCTATATCCTTCAGTACAGGTGCACATAGGTTGTGTGGCTGAAACTACACTGTGGTGTTCTGCCTTGATATTGTTTCTCTCTTTATTACATCTTTTCCCCACTTCCATCTTATGTAGCTTCTCATTTCTTGTTTGTTGTTTATTCCCCCTTTTCTTGTTCTTTCCTACATCCCCTTACACAGCTAAACCTTTATGGACCAGCTATTTTTTCTAATTTTTTTAAAATTAAACCCCCTTCCCTATACCCCCACCCCCATGTGTGGTCTTGCACTTTTGCCCCTTACAGTATGTTCCTTTGTAGAGGCTCAGTCCTAAGGCACATCACTTTTGTGCCTTCTTACAGTGGGGGCTCATTTACACTCACAATTACATAGATACTAATTTTACATAAAAATTGTTTTTCATAGCTAGTCCATCACATTTGCTGTACATCATGTTTCTTCTTTTTTGCTTTATACTCTGATAGATTATGATAAAGTAATCTCTGAAGTTTTCTATAAATTAAAAATAAAATATATATATAATATAAATATGTATTCATGTTGGAATTTTGCTGTTGGTGGTATATACAATTACATTTCTCAACATCTGTTTGCTTTTTGATCGGTGGATTAGGTTTACACTTGGATTTCAGGCACATTAAATCTATGACCTTAGCTAAGTTATAAAAGATCCATTTTAAGTATTGGCATTTATCTCTGCTCACCTCCATAGCCCTTAATGCAATATTATTTTTTTTGTTTTGTTTTTGATACATTTCAATATTATTGTGTTTGCAATATGTTACTTGCACATTAAGTGTTTTCTTTATCTTATAATACTTTTCTAATTGTATGGATCTATTTGGGATATGGCCCCTTTAATTATGTGGCATTTAAGAGTTCAGAATTTTTCCATAGGTTACACACTCTGACAAAGACCAGTTGTGGTCAAAGTGCTGGGGCTACATTTAAGCAATAAGGCATGACAGGGTGTGTGTACTGTGCAATAACGTCATGCCTTGGGTGGTTGACGCACGAGACCACAGGCCGAGTACGTTCAACACCCGAGAAGTGATGCTATTACATAATAACACATGCCCTGGAGTGCCTTATTGCTATTATACAATGGCTCATTTCGTTTTAAGAAGAAGAAAATGGGAAAATATGTTTAACATTTTTTTTTTGACTTATTTGTTAGGGGATGTGTACCTATTGAAAAAAAGTCCAAAGTTTCTGTCTTGTCCAGCAGGTGGTGATGCCCCTACATGATTGCCCTGTATCTCTTTGTGGATCTGTTTGAGTGTTTCTGACCCCATGTGCCCTTGTTCTACGGCTGTTTCCCCCTCCTGGTACACAGACACACAGTGTACAGGCAGTGTCTGCGTTTGATATTGTTTGCACTTTTTTTTTTTTGTTCAGTGAAGTGACGCGACAGGTGCAGTCAGATCATGTGACAGTAGAGTGTGGACCTGGACCAGACCAGGATCAAAAGTGGCTGTTTGTAGACTTACTTCTGTTAATAACTGACATTGGACTGGACAAAAAAGGTGAGGGGCATGACAGGAATCTCTGTAAATGAAGAGCTTCAGTATTTTGTGATGCTTGTGAAAGCATCACTGGTTTTAACTGAATAGCCTGCTTAACGCGAGTGCTATTTTTAACTGAGCATGCGCTTGTCACAAGCCTGGTACTGACTGTGCTGCACCAAGAAGCCGATTAGCCTGTCAGCTTCATTATACTTTTTGACAAATAAGAAAAAAATAGTGGGGAGGCTGAATTCTGGGCAGAAAACAAACAAGGGAACTGTGAGAAAGTGAAATAAAACACGCTGCTGCCTGTCATGCTCAGGTCTGTCAATAAAGCGGGCTTCATGGCTTCTGAATGAGCCAATCAGCATGTCGGCTTCATTATACTTTTTGATCTAAATAGTAAACAAATAAGAAATAATTTGTGGGGAGACTGAACTGTGAGCAGGAAACTAACCAGTAAACAGTGATGACGTGAAATGAAACACGGTGCTGCTTGTCATGCTCAGGTCCATCAGTAAAGCGGGCTTCAAGGCTTCTGAGTGAGAACAGAGTGATTTCTGTACTGGCTATGTGGTCATTTCTCTGCCTGCCCTAGATACAGTGATGTTATTGTTCAATAACATCACTGTCAGTGTGGGTCATTAGCCAATTAGGTTTCTTGAATTTTTCTAGCCATTGTATAATTACCGGCATCTTCAGTTGTTTTCATTGTGGTTCAATTACATACGCATTTCTAAGACAAAGCACTACTGCCTGATTTTGTCTGTTTATCTTTTGGGTTTTCCTTGAGTGCTATCTTTGGTCAGATCAGTGTACGCTACTTAATTTTAGTCACAAGAAAAGTGACATTAAACAATGGGTATTCAAATACAACAGAGAATACTGATGTAAACCTGGACTGACTCATATTAAAAGGAGTGTTCCTTGTATTATGTTAAATTAGAAAAAAAAGTTCAAGAGACAGTTCACACAATAAGCACACACCATAGTGGATCAAACAGCGCAACTCAGGCTAGCACCCTGTAATGACAGCCCATCTGTGGATGTACCATTTCACACAAAACTACTGATTGTTTAACATTTTTCAGTTTTTAATTTCTCACAATCTTTATGCAAGCCCTATTTTATAAGTGCAATAAGACACTTCAGGGCATTGCTTCTGCTGTCACAGCCACACTTCCAGGGGCTGAAGACACTCAGCATGCAGCCTTGTGCCTTGCTATGCCCCTGAGCATGTGATAGTTGCAGCAAAACCAACACCCGATCATGTGTTATTGCTTACATATCAATTTTCTTGTAGGAAATGAAAGGACAGTACTGGATCGAGGAAGATAAATATATTCTGTATGTGTGTCTGTTGTGGCATAAACATGCTGCACTGTGGAGTAAGCATGCTTTTCCCTTCCCCTTTGCACTACTTGTCTGTTCGAGTATCATCACCTTGCTGATGACATTTGGCAGTCTTTAAGTGATTATCATGGATTTAAAGCCCACCAGCTGTCTTAGCAAATTAGATGGCATTAGGAGACAATGTTAGCCTTGAGCGGACACCATAAACAGTTTCCCACATTCACAGATGCCAGCACTGGGCTAGTGTAATGGGTGAGATTGCAGGTCAGAAGCAGCGAGACACACACATCCCTATTTTAGGGATATATTTTCTATTTTATAATATTCTTTTATATTTATGTTCTATTTTAGTATATTTGCTAAAGGAAGAGAAACAGAATTTCTCATTTTTGCTACTTGAAATGAGTCAGTCAGTGTGGGCTCAGTACTGGGGTGGTTGGGGAATCACTTGTACTCTAATGACTTTGCATCCCCAGCCCGGGGCAATCAAAGACCAAGTCGAACCAGCTGAGGAAGGGAGCTTGCTGGTGCATGACTGCCCGCAGATAGCCCAAGAAGTGGGAGGAGGGGTTAAATGGGCAGGAATATGTGCCATATTTTGCCACCAGCCCAAGCACATATGCTCAACATCTGGCATCTATGGCTGAGTGCATACACTTGTACAGTGATGTCCAATAGAAGGGTGGTTCACAGGAATTTAGTCTATCTGACAATCCTGAAAGCTATCACAGGTCATGTCACTGAGGGAGTAAGAAACTGGGCTGAAATTGTGAGGGCCCAAACAGATGATGTCTACTCTATCCCCACATCTGGAATCACTGAAGCTCTTTTACAGCATGCTGGCTCCTCTGCTCACCATATAGGATGTGCTCCCTCAAGAGACTGGTTGATCTCAGAGGCCCCGCCACAGGGAGCAAGAAGTAAGTGGCAGAACACTGGTGGAGTGGAGTGAAGGTAAACTGGAAGGGGAAAGTTGTGGTCCTCACTGATTGGGGTACATGATGACTAAATGAAAGCAGATCTGGGGCCTAACCATAGCAAAAAAACTGGTAGGGAAGGCAAGAATGCAAGTTACCGTAAAAAAATTGTCCATTTTGCTTCAAATAAAGAAGACTTGTAGCACTATGTGATGCTGTCAGATTAGCTGGGTGGTCTACTGGTTACAGCACTGAACTGTGAAATTGGAGATCACAGGTTTGAATCCCACCACTGTACAGTCACTGGTTTGCACTGCCTCAAGTAAGTCCCCAGATATAAATCTCAGTAGAAGCAGGGCCCCCACTGAAAACAAGATGTTGCGTCTCAGTTGGGCCTCCATAGATAAGACTAAGATCAAAACATTGGCTTTGGATGCATTTAGCACAGAACCCTCAAGCAACAAGTGGAAAAGCTGCATTTAATAACTTTAACGTGTTTGTCTGTGCTATGAGTCATTTTCACAAGAAGCTTTGATACCTGCTTCCTGTGATTATCCCTACATTAGAGGTGTATCCTTCTTGTTTTGTACTGCAAATGAATAATTAAAAAGTAATTGTAACCACACACACACTAGTGAGGCTTACCTGTTTTGTTTACATTGGGGCCTTCTATGCTATTGACTGTCAGTTTGCTCCTCACAACCTCCATAGACTGTAAACTGCTACAGTAGGGGTTGAGAGTGAGTGAAGAGGTGTGCTGTTTCTTCAGCTCCCCCTGCACCTGCTGCTCACTGTTACACTAGATAGTTATTCTCTGCTCCTGATGAAGAGTGTGGCTGACACTCACAATGAGCAAGGACATTCCCTGAACTGCAGCCCTGATCGATCAGACATTGGCGCTTGCCTGAATGGGACACTGGATGGGGCATAAGGTGTATTTCAAGGAGCCAGTGCTTCTTGAAACAAGATTTCGGTGCAGGACTACACCCACTGCAACTGTAAAAAGGCATTTTGAAGACTGTGATTTAGAACTGATGGCTATGGCAACCTTTTGTACCTCTGACTCCATTTTAACATGACAACTGAGTTCAGAGCACAGTGAGCCCCCGTTCAGACTTCAGAGCCACCAGAGGGCTCACAGACCACAGATCTTCATTAATTATTTGATTTTTGAAGGACCTATTCAGCTGTTGAGAAGCCAATGGACAGGCCCTCCCCTTGGCTGATAACAGATCATATTCAATGCAGAGGCTGTCTGCATGACTTTATTGCTCAGAACCTTCCCAAATTAGTCTGAGTACATTCCTTTCAGTTTGTAAAGGCAGACCTACCATCCATGAGTGTAAGCCAGCACTATGCAGGGACAACAAATGGGAGAAGTATGCTCTTTTCAGCTGCTAAGGAAGAGCTGCTTCATGCAGAATATCTATGATTGCTCTACAGACTCCACTTTAAAACTCAGTTTGTGAGGGAGCTGCCATGCAGCTGAGACCACTTGACAAAAAGAAGTCCACACAAGATTTTTGAAACTAGGTTGAAGCAATATCTTATAACCAAATTGCAAGGTACTTCCTATGATGTGTAAGAAATTATAAATGTTAAAATGTTATTGCATTACCTTATTGCTATTCATATTTTTTTGATACAAGTTATAAATACTATTGCTACTACAGCTACTACTAATTCTAAATGCACAGATAAAGATGCATTGCCATATCATTATTAAAATTATATTTTTTTCTGGGTGCTTAAAGACTTTATACAATGTACATATAGCACATTGTGAACCCACACCAGTGAGCTGAGATGAGCAAGTATAGTCAGGGTTGCATGGAGTGTTCAACATTATACCACAATCTTTGTACCATATAACTTTGGCAGCATTCAAAAATTGCACAGAAGTTTGCATGCATGGGCTGTGTGGCAAGTTCTGGAGACATGTGAAATTTCATGATGGCCACTTAACCAGATACTCAGATCCAAAAACATCAAAAATACATAAAAGCACCATTTTGGTCATTTATTTTCTCTCACCTACAGCCAAGATGGCATGGAATTTCGTTCCAAAATTTTCAGGGCTGAAGGGGATTGTGCCAAGGGTGTGGCTTTCAAAGGTTTCCTGAAAAAATATTAATCAGTTCCAGAATTATAAGGTTTTGAAACTGGGCTTCTGAGCATGCTAGTAGGTTTTTGAGATAGCCCTCATATAGGCCCCCCAAAAACTCCTCTTTTGTGAGCATTTTTAGGTCATGACAAATTGTGTTTTGGGGTTACAAAAATTAGTTATTTAAAAAAAAACACACACGCACATAAATCTTGCTAAATGGGACCTGTTAAGCTTAATTCTTGTGTTTTTCAAAAAACGGGACAGAAATACCTTTTATGGACTTAAAGTTATTTACTGTTGTCTTACTGAGATGGCCAATTCTTTTGCTGCAAGCAGTGAATTCTTGGGTCACACATTTGTGTGTGATCAAATAGGTTTTTGTGCACACCAAAGATGGAATTCTTGGTGTGTATGAAAAATTCTTCAGTTGCACTTGAATGTGTGACCCAAGAATTCCATTTTTGGTGCACACTAAAAAATGTTTGTCTCACATACCTTTATTTGTAAGTTGGTCATTTTACAATATTTTAGTCCCAAATTTTGAATATACTGTTTACATGACACTATCTCATGAACAAGGGTAGTGGGAATTTTCAAATACAGGCTGAAAGGTGATTTTGCAGTTGCTCTGCAAAACCACCTTTTGGGTGTGATTTAACACATTCTAGCAACCAAGTTCATGACGTGGGATCAAAACGTCAAAAAAAAAAATGAAGAAATGTTGTATGCAGGGCCAGCCTAGGCCCAGTGAGTAGTTTACTGGGATCCCATGCCAGTGAGCTGAGTTTGGGGTGAGCTCAGTGAGCCAAATGGATGGGCCAAGTCTGAGGGGAAGGTGCTGCCATGCAGCACTACCCCCAGCCTGGAGAGGGATGGTGCAGTGTTGACCACATGGGCAACAAGTAATCATATTGTGAACAGAGGTCTTCTGTTGGAACAGGGCCCAGAGATTCCTGCACCTCTGCACCCATAGCTGCCCAGAAACACATGTTCCACAGGGTCCTGTGCTTCCACAGCCAAATGGACTCTTGGTCTTGAGCATCTTCATCTGTAGTTACATGGAAGCACAGGGCACTGAGTACCCTGCACTTCTGTAGACAGATGGACCCTTCCCTTGGTGCAGGGCTCAGAGGGCTCTGTGTGTCTTCATCTGCTCATGCAGGTCCTGAAGGCATGAATGAGGATACACAATTTCACTATCTCAAATAGAAAGGAAATCCATTGAAAAAAACTGGTGATGCACCAGTTAGAGTTTAACTTTACCCCACAAAAGTAGGGAAATGTGGTATTAGGATTTACTTTCCAACCCTAACTCCCCCTCAGCAGCACAAGGACAAGACCACACAAGTAACCACAGACAGCCATCATCTACTGCATCTGTGTTATCTTGAAACAGTTGTATACTTTAATAGAAACATAGAATTTGATGGCAGATAAGGACTGTGATGGCAGATAAGGACTGCTTGGCCAACCTAGTCTGACCATTTCCCTACCTAATGGATAAGCTGCAGATCCTAGTTAACCAACAGCCTACTTCCTCCTACCCCCCACTAGAATTGCCTTATGTCTGTCCCATGCATTCTTGAATTCCCCCACTGTTTTTGACTCCATGACCTCTTCAGGAAGGCTGTTCCATGCATCCACAACCCTCTTCATGAAAATATACTTCCTCACATTACCTCTGAGCCATACCCCCTCATTCTTCAAATTGTGCCCCTTGTTCTTGCACACCTCTTTTTCTGAAAGATGCTACCCTCTTGGACTGTTGATTCCCTTGAGGTACTTGAAGTTTCTATCATGTCTCCCTCCCTCCTTTCCTCGAGGCTATACATATTAAGCTCCTTAAGTCTCTCTCTCTTCATATGTCTTCTGGTGCAGACCCTGCATCATTTTAGTTGCCCTCTTCTGGACAGCCTCCATCCTGTCTATGTCTTTCTGGAGATTGGGTCTCCAGAACTGCACGCAGTACTCCAGATGGGGTCTCACCAGCTGTCTGTACAGAGGGATAATAACTTCCTGTTTTCTACTGGTGATGCCTCTCCCTGTGTATCCCAGTATCCCCCCAGCCCTCCTTGCTGCCCTCTCACACTGCTTGCCCACCTTTAGGTCATCTGACATGACAACCCCAGGTCCCTTTCCATTTTTGTTGTTGTCAGTATCTTACCCCCATTGTGTACTCTTCCCCTGGGTCTTTGTTTCCCAGGTGCATTACTGTCCTGATGATGGCTGTCTGTGGAGCCTTAACTGGTACATTAATGCATTCATTAGCAATATCTTAAATAGATAAATGCTAACAAAGTGAATTGTACAAGGAATTAATGCCATTGAAGGATGTTAAAAAGCTTATAAACCATGAGCTCAAGCGGCAAGCGGAGTGGATTTATGAGCTGTTTAGCCCCAGTTCAGCATTTTTTCATGAGTGTACAACAGTTGTTGAGAGTTAGTTTAACATAATACATAAAACATCATTTTAACTTGTTGCTGGAGATGAGAAAAAGTTTACAGCAGTACATGAGTTAACCTTAATTGGTCTGCCAGCTTAAAAGGATCACTTAATTTATTTGAATTGTCTGTCTGCCAACATCAAATGGATAACTTAATTGATTCCAGTTGACTGCCAAGGAGCTAGCAGAAGTCAGTCATCTGACTTGGAGATCATGTGATTGCAAGGGCTTGCACCATGACCGCCATCAGGTTTGTGTGTGGCAGAACACTCTCTCTCTCCCTCTCTCTCCCCCTCCCTCTCTCTCTCTCTCTCTCTCTCACTGTCTTTAAAAACTGCAACGTAATAACCACAGCAGTATGAATTATGGCATCGCCAACTGACATATTTTTGACATTTCTTACCACAACCCCTAAGATCACATTTTCAAAAAAATGTTTCTTGAAAGTCTAAGTTCACCCCAACCTCTTTTAAATGCAGGACCTTTTCATAAAATAAAATAAAAAATAATGAAAACAAAATTTAAAATACAACACTTTTTCATAATAAATGCCACATCCAACTTTAAAAGGCAGGATCTTTCATTAAAAAAATAAGTTTAACAAGCACAACCTTCTCAATAAAAATAGCACACTATGTTTAAAAAGTTTGACTTTTTCATAAAAAAATTACATAGCCTAATTTAATAAGAAGAATCTTTTCAGAAAAAAAACAGCAAACACATTTAAAAAACAGGACCTTCACACAATAAATCACAACCAGTTTTAAACATAGAAACATAGAAGTTGTCAGCAGATAATGATCACTGGGCCCACCTAGTATGCCCTAAATTCCCCTACCAATAATGCAAGACCTTTTAATCAGAAATGGCTTAACCAAGTTTTAAAAGAAACATTTGAACATACAAATGAAACCATTAACTTGCCTAAATAATAACTGATGTTCAAACTAATATTTTCTTTATCAATAAGGATATATGCATGAAAACATATTCCTTTTCTTTTTAAAGCGCAGTTTACCCTGATGCTATTTGGGAAATGAGATTCATGACATCACAGCCTGTTGCCATGAAACTGATGATGACTTCACAAGCTGAGGATCATGGTCTCATAGAAACATAGAGTTGACAGCAGATAAGGACTGCAAGACCCATCCAGTCTGCCCATTTTTTCTACCTTATGAATGTGCCATAGGCCTTTACTCTGTCAATGACCTATCTATTCATACTCATCTGTATTGCTCCCTTATGCCCATCTCATGCCTGTTTGAAGCCCTGCACTGTATTCATATCCATCAACTTCCTGAGTTAGGCCGTTCCATGCATCCACCACCCTTTCTGTGAAAAAAAACTTCCCGCATTACCCCTTAATCAGCCTCCCTCTAGTCTCATGCTGTGTCCTCTTGTCCTGCTATTTTTTTAATACTGAAACATGTTAGACACTTTTACCTTGTTAATGCCCTTAAGATGTTTGAATGTTTTGATCATATCACCTCTCTCCCTCCTTTGCTCTAGGGTATACATATTGAGCTCAATTAATCTGTCCTCATATGTTTTCTGATGCAGTCTCTACCTCATTTTGATTTCCCTTCTCTGGACTGCTTCAGTTTTGTTAATGTCCTTGTGCAGGTGCAGCCTCCAGTACTGCACGCAGTACTCCAGATGGGGCCTAACCAGTGCCTTGTAAAGAGGGATTATTAGCTTCCTCTTACTACTTGTGATACCCCTACTAATACACCCTAACACCCCCCCTAGCCTTACCTACTGTTTTAGTGGTCTGCTTGGATGATTTCAGGTCATCTGTAATAATGAAGCCCAAGTCTTTTTCTTCCCTTGTGATTGTTAGCAACTCCCCTCCCGACCTATAGGTGACTTCAGAGTTTCTCTTCCCTATGTGCATGATCTTGCACTTCTTTGAAATTAAACCCCAGTAGCCACTTTTCTTACCATTTTGCCAATTTATCCAGATCTCTTCTCATTCTTCCCACCCCATCTGGATCATCTAATGTGGTGCAGATTTTGGCGTCATCTGCAAACAGACAAACCTTACCTTCCAGTCCATCTGCAATGTCACTGGTACAATATTGAGGAGGACTGGCCCCAGGACTGATCCCTGAGGTACCCCACTTATGACTTGCATCTCTTCTGACTGTATACTGTTAACCAACACTCTTTGTGTTCTGCCTGCCAACCAGTTTGCCACCCAGTTGACAAATTTCTGACCCACCCCGAGCCTACCCAGCTTATTAATCAATCTACTATGTGGAACAGTATCGAAAGCTTTGCTGAAGTCAAGGTAGGTGACATCAGCTGCACCCCCTTGGTCCACCACTCTGGTTACCCAGTCAAAGAAATCTATGAGATTAGTTTGACAGGGCCGTTCTATTGTAAATCCATGCTGTCTTGGATCCTATGCTCCTATAGATTCCAGGTGTTGCACTTAAGGAGTGCCTCCATAATCTTGCCCACTACTGAGGTAAGATGACTGATCTGTAGTTCCTGCCTCCTCCCTGCTACCACTCTTGTGGAGTGGGATCACATGAGCCCTTCTCCAGTCTTCTGGGACCTCTCCTGTGCTCAGAGACTCACTAAACAGTTCTGATAATGGCTCTGCTAGTTCCACCTTTAGCTCATTTAGTACCCTGGGATGTATGCCTTCTGGTCCCATTGCCTTGTCCACCCTGAGCATAGCAAGCTCTTGTAGGACCCTTTCTTTTGTGAAGGGACTTGTGCACACCTCCCTCCCGCTGTGTCCATGGTGCTAAGCTGTGGGCCCTGCCTTACCTTCTTCTCAGTAAATACTGAGCAGAAGTATCTATTTAGGATAGATGCTTTTCCTTAGTCCTTCTCCACACACTCCCCCTTATCCCCTTTGATCATAGCAATACCCCCTTTGGACGTTCTCCTTTCACTAATGTATCTATAGAAAGTCTTGTCCCTTTGTTTACTGTTCACACTAGTGTTTCCTCGGTTTGGGCCTTTGCCTGCCTTACTGCCTTCCCTGCTTCCCTTAGGGAAGTTTGGTATGCCTCCCTATCTTCATCCTGCTGCATTCCCTTATATTTCCTGAAGGCCAAACTTTTGGCTCTGACCTTTTCTGCTACTGTTTCTGAGAACCAAAGTAGTTTTCTCCTTTTTTTGCTCTTGCTTTTCTCTCTAACACAATGGGATGTTGCTTAAAGTATTGCATCCTTAATGCTTGCCCACTTTGCCTGTACCCCCTCACCTGTATTTCTTTTTGCCAGGGGTAGTTTAACTCTGTTGGCCATCTTATCAAAGTCAGCTCCTCTAAAGTCCCATATTTTTGCCTTGGAATGGGATGATTTAGTTGTAGTGACCAAATTGAGCCATACCATGTGATGGTTGTCACCCCCCAGGTGACCTTCTACCTGGAGATCTGTGATCCTTTCCCCATTAGTCAGTACTAAATCTAGGATAGCCCTGTCTCTTGTGGGTTGTAGTACCAATTGTTTGAGGCCCTCCTCCTGCAGGGAATCCACTATGTGTCTAGTTTTGGTGGATGTTCCTGCTGGTATTGACCAATCTATATATGGCATGTTGAAGTCTCTCATTATCAGAACCTCCCCTTTAACTGTCATGTTTATTATATCTTCTAATAGTAATATGTCTATGTCCTCCCCCTGATCTGGAGGTCTATAGACAACCCCAGTTTGTATAGCTGTTCCATTTCCTGCTTCCAGGGTGACTCACGGTTCTTCTGGCTCCTTATATGTATTCTGAATTTATGCAGCTTTTATATTTTCATTGACATGAAGGGAACCTCGATCTCTTCTGAACAGTACATAGACGGGTACTGAAGTCTCCCAAGTGTGATTAGTAGTGAAACATGTCTCACTAATGGCTATTATGTCCAGTTTAGCCTCTGTCATTGTTGCCTGCAGGTCTGGGATCTTGTTTCCCAGACTGCGAGCATTTGTGTACATGATTTTCCATTGGCCAGATTTTGGTGTGTTAGTTGTTGGGTGAGGTCTGGCGTTTCCCCTGCATGTCATATCAGGAGCCAGACATATTTCCTTACCTGGTGATTCAAATGAACTACAAACATGCTGAACTCCCATTTGATCACTAGCTGAGGGGGGAGGGGTGCTCTTCCCATTCGATGCATCAGGTGCTGCACCCCTCTCCGCATTGGCTAGTTTAAATATTCTGTAAAGACGCAAAACTTCTGCCCCAATGCACTGATTCCCTCCTTAGTCAGATGCAGTCCATCAAATTTAAAGAAGTTTCGCTCCCAAAATTGTTGCCAGTTACCAAGAAATTTGTCATTTTTCCTGTAACCAGTCCTTGAGCCACATGTTTAGCTCCCCTATCTCCCCTTCTCTTACCTTCCGTCCATCTGCCCCCCTCTCCCAGACCGGCAGGATCTCAGTGAAAGAGTTGCCGAACGAAATAGATGACAATTTGTCTCCCAGCCTGCTCAGGTGTTCTTTGGTCTCCACTACTGACCAGCTGCCGAGATCGTTAGTCCCTATGTGTACCAGGACATCAATGTTTTCTCCTGCTTCCTGCCTGATTTTAGCAATGCGGTCAGTGTCTCTCCATGCTGATGTATCCGGGAGACATTTGACCATTACCCCCCAGATGGAGGTAGGTATTAACTCCCCAAATCATGGAGTCTCCTATGATCAAAAGTGTTTTGGATTTCCTCTTTGCTTTTTTTGGGTTTTGGTCCCTGTTTTGTGCAATTTTTGTAGTGCTAGCTCCTGTGAAGCAGTGTCTGCAGCATCATCTTCCCCTTTGTTTGATTTTAGAGAAAGAGGTAGATACCTGTTTGTGGTTTTTATATGGTTTGTGGAGGTGATATGCTGGAGAGCATTGAGTTATGCGGCACCCAATTTGCCCCTCCTAACCACCTGCCAACCTCCCAGATCAACTACCCTCTGCGGTCTAGGTGCTTCCGTTGGATGTTGGGGAAATAGCAGGCAGTTCTTATAACATATTTCCTCCTGAATATGGGATTTGGGGTGGGCAATCTCTGCCCATGCTTCCTGGAGCTGAGCCCTTAGATCTCCAGTGGTCCTGTATTTAGGACAGCATCCTAAATCCTGTATAACTGCCCTTTTGAAAAGTGTCCCTCAGTACCTGCAGTTAATTATATCCATTCCAGTTGAGTTGTCAAGTTTATAACATAGTCAGAGTAATCAGAAGGAGAAAAATGAAAGCAAAAGTTTGATTTTGTTTTGTTTTTGTTTTTATATAACTTATTAACTTGTTATAACAAGTTAAATTACTTGTGCCCCTGTGAGTGAGGTCACTGTGTGGATACCTCTCTGATCCTCCCCTTCCTGCTTTGCTAGAGGAAATGCCATAACTATGTTACTCTATAAAAGGATTGTAGCACGGGGTGGTTGGGGATGGGGTGGGTGGCTGAGCTCTTCACCTGCTGAAAAGGAAGAACCATGGATGAAAGAAACAAGGAGGTAAGAGCAGAAACAATCAACCAACAACAAATGCAGTAGCCCTGAAAGCTTAGCCTAATCATAGATAAAACTGTAAACCCCGAAAGCACCACCTGTAATAATTTCACAGAAGATATATCCTACAAAAAACACTTTGCTACAGAGAAAATAAAGCAGTAACAGAAGATACACCTTCCAAAAAACAATTTGAATCCGAGAAGATTACAGCAGTAATTTGTAAGCACAAACAGTAACAAATCTGTAGGCACACCCTGTAATAATACAGCAGAAAGTATACCCTGCAACAGCAGTTTGAATCAGAGAGAAAAAAACAGTATTAAACCTTGTGAGCACAAACAAAAATAGTAACACACAGTAAATCTACCTAACAAAAAAAAGCCTTAATCTTTTTCCTTGCTCTGTCCTTACAAGCAAACCTAGAAGAAAAGAGCTCGGGTGAAGCTAGATGACTTTGCCAGCAAATCTAGTCTTCCACCTCCCTAGAAGAAAAGAACTCAGGTGAAGCTAGGTGCCTTTGCCAGCAAACAAAGTCTTCCACCTCTGCCTGCACTCCTAAACAGCACCAGGACAAAATGAACTTTAAAAGACAAGGACCTTGTTTTGATGTAGCTATCATTGTATTTTTTAAGTACAGAAAAGGTTGACATTCAATATTTTTGTACTGGTAACTGGAGCTCCTCATTAAAAGCAAGACCATGGAAACTGGGAGGCATTAGCAGCAAGCAGCACATAGAGAAACTATCCATATACAATGGCAACTATCTTAATTCTTCACTTTACACAGAACAGTGTTACCACATTAAGGTATGTTATAACATTACAGCCCCCTTATCACAGTGTCCTCAAGGTACCACGTTAGCTGAAGTGTTACCTTATTGTGCTCAGCCACTTTTAAGCACCTTGTACTTAGTCAGGCAGCCGGAGATTGACTAATTGTATGTCATGGGTGTTTCCTCTAAGAGGTACAGTAACAATGTGTGCTTGCAGTAACCTATTGTGGTAACACTATTGTGTGGTAAAGCAGACGTTTATAATAGCTGCCACTGTACAGTACATCATACAGAATAATTAACCACCAAGTGTTAAGAACAGGCTGATTCTTACCACCAAGTGGGTTCAGTGATAAGTGGCAGGGCAGTGTGACAAAGTGGTGGGGAGGGCTGGTGGGACACTGGAATGCATAGGAAGAGGCATCTCCAGTAGGAGGAGGAAGGCAATGTTGCCACTATATCACTCGCTGGTGAGACTCACCTGGCACACTGTGTGGAGGACGCACCTCAGAAAGGACATAAACAGGATGGATGCAGTCCAGAGGAGGGGTAACTAAAATGGTTCAGAGTTGCATCAAAAGCCTTATGAAGAGAGACTGAAGGATCTCAACATGTACACCATGGAAGACAGCAGAGCAAGAGGGGACATGATACAGACCTACAAGTACCTAATGAGGGTGAACAGGGTGCAGAAGGGGACTCTCTTTCAAATGAAGAAGAGCACCAGAACCAGAGGGCATGCAGTGGACCTGGGGGGGAGACTTTAGGAGGGATGTGAGGAAGTACTACTTCACTGAAAGAGTTATGGACACCTGAACAGATTGCCAGCAGAAGTAGTGGAGGCAAAAATAGTAGGGGGTTTCAATCATGCATGGAATAGACATAGGGCAATATTAGCAAATGGGCAAGGAGGAGGGAGGGTCGCCAGAGACCAGTTAGGATCTAAGGAGACAAAAACGCAGGGATAATCTGGCAGACTGGGCAGCTAAGTTGTCCTTTTCTGCCAACAAATTCTGTGTCCATGTTGCTATGGTCATGTGAGCAAAGCCTCTTGTTCACTTGGAGTTGTTATTTTAGTATACCAACATAAGGGTTATCTAGTTTTTGAGGCATTTTGCTTCAATTGAGAGGAAAATGCTGACATGTCTAATGAAAGTCAGTGATCAAGTGTGAAACCTATTAAACTATGGGTTTTAGTTGTTTGAAAATACCTCCGCTGTTGGCATTTGGGCTGTAATCATAATGACTGACAGAGCACCCTGCACAAAGTCATACAAAACGTTCTTAAAAACTTGCACTTCACACTTTGCTGTTAAGTACAACGTTTTTGAACCCCCTGAAACAAGGAGATGTTCATGCATTATACAGAGAATACCAAGCACCAAAATGTTAAAAACATGCTGGTACACACACCTAGTTGGTGCTGTGGCATCATTTCCACAAGAGCAAAGCTCAAGTTCCTCGATGTCACAGCACCCACGAGGTTTGTGAACCTAGGAGTTCTTAACACTTACGGTGGGTGTTTTTCATAATACTAAAGTTAGCATGTATTTTGAGGGGTGAATAAAGCCATTCTTGAAGGTGAGTTGTTTAACTTTATTTAACAGTGATGTTAGTACTTCACAAACTTTTTTTTCCCTAAAAGTGATTTTAAAATGGAGACTGTGTGTGATTATACTGCTCATGCAGCTGTGATTATCACAGCTGCACCTGCAGCTAAACTGAGGCTCAGCATTCTAAGTTGTTCTACGCATTCTGAAAAAGTGATTCTTATTATACAGTATGTCGAGAACAACTTTTGCACGTCATGGTAAAACATACTAATTGTGTGTTATGAATTACTGTAACACCCTTAGTTGAGTACACAAAATGATGACCCATCCAAATAGCACATTAAGCATCCATCCACTAACAGTTTCTGGGATGCTGGAGCCCCAAATTACTGAGCTACGTATGTTTTCAATATAGATTTAAAGCAGCAGTATTTGTTAGTTAAACATTTCATCATGTAGTTTTTAGCAATAATCTGGTTTAGGTTTCTTTACATTCATCATCTGTATGTTTTTAATTCCCTCATATATTTTTAAAACAGCTTTTATTACCAGTTTTTTAATTAATGGCTCATCAATCAGTATGGCCGCCACTAAGGTTTAATGCAAAGAAATGCAAAATTACGCACGTGGGGAGCAGGAACTCTGGAGCAAGCTACAGGTTGGGGGGAGAGATGTTGGCAGTTAGTAAGGAAGAGAGGGACTTGGGAGTCATAATCACAGATGACCTGAAGGCCACAAAGCAGACTGCCAAGGTGGTGGGGAAGGCCACTGGGATGTTGGCGTGTACTGGAAGAGGAATTACAAGCCGAAGAAGAGAGGTGATAGTTCCACTGAACAGGACCTTGGTGAGGCCCCACCTTGAGTACTGTGTCCAGTTCTGGAGGCTACACCATCATAAGGACATTAACACAATAGAAACGATGCAGAGGAAGGCAACCAAAATGATGAAGGGTCTGCATTACAAGCCTTACGAGGAAAGAGTCAATGACCTCAATTTGTACACACTGGGAGCAAAGGAGGGAGGGAGAGAGGTGACATGATAGAAATGTTAAAATACCTCAAGGACATGAACAAGGTGGAAGAGGACAACATATTCCAGTTTAAAAGTAGTGCCAGAAAAAGAGGGCATAATATGAGACTGATGGGTGGCCGCATAATGGGTAATGTCAGAAAGTTCTTATATAGATAGTTATATATATATATATATAGTATATATATGTTGTTGTGACTCCGGACTTTCACAACTCATCTCGGAGGCAACACGCCCTAATAAGAAAGACCCAAACAATAGCTGCCTACTAGATCTTATTTTAGTAAATAAACCACATCTGTTTTCCCATGACAGAGTGTTTTTCTCTGACCTTAGTGACCACTGCTTCATAGCGTGTGTAAGATCTATCCCCAAAGTACCGTCCTCTTCCACATTCTCTCTCAGGAGGAAACAGCATGACCTGGATATTGGTGCATTCCTCTCTGACCTACGTGACTCCTTGAGACTGTAAGACTTCTACCTGACAAACTCAGTGCTTACAGCTTATGAAATCTTTCAGAAGATTGTGCTAGGGGCACTGGATAGGCATGTACCCCTGATCAAAATAAACTCTAAGAAAAAATCATGCCCATAGTTTATGGCATGGTTAAAGGCCTCTACTGTACAGAGACTGGCTTTGGAAAAAAGCTCAGAGAACAAAGCTCCCTGCAGATTGGGCCTTGTTTAGAAAAGCTAGAAACCATTGTACTAGGTTGGTTAGAGAGGCCAAGGCTATTTATTTCCATAAAGAATTGGACTCTTCCACCAATTCCTCAGCCAAGTTTTGGAAAACTATCAAGGATATTGAAGGTCATGCTGCTCCAAACACCCTGCCCACAAAAATCATTACTAGTGTTTCTGTGGTGTCTGACAAATCCCCCACCCTCATTCTTTTAATGACCATTTTGCAATGGCAGGACTTGCATTCGATACCTCTCCTGCCAATACCCTCCGCTCACAACTCAGCTTATTGGACACATCAGCTCCAGTCACAAGCATGGCATTCTCCCTCCAGCCTACCACTCTAAAGTAAGTTGAGGATCTTCTCCTACATCTGGACACCAGGAAGAGTGCTGAGGTTGACCTCTTAGACCCCTTCTTCTTGAAGTTGAGTCAATGTGTACTGGCAGTGCCTATTACGCATCTCTTTAACCTCTCCCTTTCAAGAAGCGTTATTCCTCCCTCTGGAAAACCACTCATGTAATCCCTCTCTCCAAGTCTGGAGACCCCTGTGACCTAAACAACTATAGGCAAATCTCCTTAGTCCCCACCTTATTCAAATTATTGGAGAAAATAATGAGTATACAGCTCAGGAACTACCTTGATATTGCTAACCTGTTAAACCCCCTACAGTCTGGTTTTAGGCCACATCAAAGAACTGTCTCAGCCCTTGCAAAAGTGACCAATGACTGGCAGTGTGCCCTGGATACTAGGAACTTCATCTGCACTATATTTCTGGAGTTAAGCAAGGTGTTTGATACTGGTGACCATGATCTACTCCTTGTCTCCCTCCAAAACATTGGCCTGGACACCCTATCCCTGAGATGGTTCTTGAACTATCTTACAGGACGGCAACAGCAGATTAAGGCAGAAGGGGAGCTCTCATCCCTGAAACCTCTTCTGAGAGGTGTACCACAAGGCTTGATACTGGGTCCGTTGTTCTTTGCAATATACATAAACAGAATCTATGTTGACGTCAAATCTGCTAACATTCACCTTTTTGCTGATGATATGGTACTTTACATTGAAAGATCCTCCCCGAAGCAGCTTGCAGATATCTGCCACAGGAATTTAACGTGCTACAACGACAACTCCTGCAACAGAAACTGCTCCTGAATGCAAAGAAAACTAAGGCAATGCTTTTTTCTCCCTTTGCAAATGCTAATAACCTTGCAATTCAAGGTAACTTACCTCAGATTCATACACTCCTCAGCAAACCACTGGACTATGTCACAAAATTCAAATACCTGGGGGTCTGGATAGACCAAAAGCTTTCCTTCAATGATCACACTGATGAAGAAGTTGAGACAGAGGCTTGGCCTCTTTTACAGGATCAAAAACCTACTAACATCGGAGGCAAAAAAAAGAGACTGGTCCAAACCACTTTCCTCACCTTACTGGATTATGCAGACTTTCTTTATAGCCAAAGCACTGCCACTGCTCTGACCAAACTTGACACGCTGTAACACAGAGCTCTGAAATTCATTGCTAGACTTCCTTATTCTATTCATTACTGCTCCCTCTACGCTGCAGTAGGTCGGTCCTCCCTCAGGTACAGAAAACAGAGAAATGCAGCCCTCTGGATCTACAGGGCTATTACTAAATTACTGCCCCAATATATCTCAGACTGTCTTCCTCTAAATGCAGTAGGTAAGTATGTCCTAAGGAGTTCTACTTATAGCTCGCTTGCGTACCTAAGTTCAAGTCATGCTTTGGTAGGTCTGCCATTAATCACGCTCTACCCGCACTATGGAACAATCTGCAAAAAACCTTGCGACTGGCATTCCCAATCAAACTGTCAGCCTTCAAAGCACTATATTCTCATTCATTCAAGGAATCCTGTAACTGCTTCCCCTGATGTTACAGCCTCCCAACACCCCATTCAGTTTCTAGCCCTGTCAGGAGCATTCCATTCCTGGTACTCCTGCCCCACTACTCAGTAAGTCTGTGTCTATTTGTACCCCACCTGATAGATCCACCCAATCCAAGTTGGAGTCTCCCTCTCTGAGTCATCCAGGCATCTACTAATATTATACTTCCTGGCACGTCACCCTTGGCTTCTGTTCCTGGTGTATTGCACCTAACTCTATAACCATTGCCACCTGCCCCTGGTACTCTAAAGCCCCTCAGGCACTCCCGCACTTATGCTCTCATTCCCAAGTTCCTCTCCCTTCCTCACCCATGCCCCTCCTTGCACTACATACTCAATACTTGAATCCAAGCCTGCTCCATGAAAACTCTGTATATATGGTTGTATAGGTTTACTCTGTATCTTTTGTAGCACAAGTTCTGCAGCACATGGTATTTAGCTTTCTGTTTTATTTTATAAATGTACTCCAGTGCTGTTATTAACCTCTTGTATGTAATCCCCGTTCTATGTTATGACTCTGTAAGTTGGTATTCCTCTTTATGTATTGTTCATGTATCTTGCCCAGGTCTATCTCGGAAATGAGCTTGCTCAATAAAGATTTTAATTGATTGATATATACTAGTTTCACTGCTACTGTATGTGAAGATATTTCTAACACACGTTTCTGATGGCAAACAGCACACTACACCAAGATGTTTAAGGTTTTCTTCATGGGCATAGAAAGACAGTGGGCACTTTTACAACCTTCAAATCCACATATCTCAATTGAGGAATGAAATAATATGAAAATATATTTTTGTCATATAATCTTATTACCAAAACTATACGATTACTTTTTTTTTTTGTAAATCAGCCTTCTTCATGGGTAAGTTGGGTGTAACCTCCCTACAAATGGGGGTTCCCAAAAAGTCTTCCTTGAGCTTGCCTAAATGCTGACTGCCAGGCCGGTGTCCTGCATTTTAGCAGTTTAAATGTGATTGCCAGAGAGTGCCTGTATAGTCTCTGTGCATTGTCTCTTTAAGAGCTGCCTGGATTGCAGTCATAAGTAATCTGAGAGGGAGCTCTGTTGAAAGATGTAACTATTTGCTGAAAATCATTTAGAGTGATAATGATAATGTAGTTTGTCTAACCTGCCTTCTTTGCAGCAAGGACTGTTTTGTTTTTCTCCACTATCTTGGTCCTGGACTGTGAATTGGACCAATCAGTTCTGGTGCAACCTAAAATGGAGCAGGACTACAGGAGCTGTCTGGAGTCAAAATCTGTAGGAATTGTAGTTTTGGGCTTTTGGCACCTTTTTGCACCTGAAGGGGGAGCCTTTGTTGTGACTGACAGACAGATCAGCCAACAGAACCTTTTGGATCTTGGGGAATTGCCCAGACTGCTTGCAATTTTCAGTCAGTTCTGAGCTGGGTAGTGAAAAAGTAACAGCCCAAGTGATTTGGGCAAGAGTTCTGTGTAGTTTTGCATGGGAGAACTGTGAAAGGGCTGAGTTTTGGCCCGCATGTCTGCCTGCTACCCCCAAGAGGGAGAGAAGAGAATTATTTCGGACTAAATCCAAGTTTGTGAGAACGAAGTAAGCCACTGATTACTGAATACCTGAAGAAGACTGAAGATTTTGCTGAATGCGATCGGCCTGTCAGGATTTCCAGCTGCTTTTGAATCCCTGGTTTGTGCAGAGACTTTGCGATCATGGCTGGAGTGTAGTTTGCCTGGTACAGTAGAATTTCCTTACATGTAAATGTGCTGTGAGTTGTTAGTGGGTCGTGATTTGGTTCCCCACTGTGTGAACTGTGTTCTGCTTGCTGGAAGCTGTGTCCAGCCCAAAATGGACTGTATCCGAATTTGTCTCCATTTGGCCTGGGCCTTGAAACACTGGCCCAGCCAGACTACCTGCTTCACAGAGAAAGCCATCGATGAGAGACCTGCCTGGGGATCAGCCCCCTGCTCCACGTTTGAACAGGAACGACGCCTTGGAGAATCGAGTGGGCCCTGCTTCTCCTGGCAGTCCAGATCAACCACATGCAGTCCCAATTTTCATCCAGCCTGTGTCCAGTCTTGGGTATCGTGAGTAATCATCAGGGTAGCTCCCTGCAACAACAGCCTAATCTAAAAGTGTGTCATCTGATTGTCTTGTTGTTTTCCTTTCATGAACTGAGCCCTCCGGCTCCAGATCACAAATAGTGTGTGTTGCGCATGTTGTTTTCTTCCATCACAGGGCCCCAACCAGCTGCAACTTTCCTGGCTCGCCCACTATTCTCCATCTGGGTATTCAGAGTGTGTGACTGTTTATGGACCCTGAAGTGCATGCATAACTGTTTGATTGATAGAGCCTTTAAGCAAATTAACCTGATTATGCCCCTCCCTTGTTCAAGCCCCTTAAATAAATCAGATTGAACTCTTTTTTGCATTTACCCTGTCTGTGGTTCCAGTTTGTGCAAGAGTACTGTACTGCTGTTATTTGCTGTGTATAACCTTGTTTTACAGGGGGTCCCCAGGACCGGGCCAGAGGAAAGCCCTGGTGGTAAGTGCAAACAGTGTGGGTACTTGTGTGGTGTATCAGGGGTATTGTGAAAGTGTTTATTGGGTATTGTTTCGGCCACTAGTAAGGAAAGAGGGGGTTATAGTGTCCCAGAGGGCTGTGCTCAGGTTAGCTTGACCACTACCAACCCTGACCTCCGGGTGGAGGCATCTGTTTCAGAACTCAGGCCTCTTAACCTGCTACTAGCCAAGCAGGCAGGGGTAGTAGCCCTTGGGATAGCGCCACCTAGGGGTTACATGAGCATCACTTGTGATTTATGTGGTATCCTATACCTCAAAGTATGTTAACATTTTTAACTTTAAAACCATATTACACACCACTCCCCATTTGTTATTCAATCTAGATTATGAAATGGATTGTCAAAATTCTCAAGTCTGATTGGTTAAAACCACATTCAGCTGGGATGCTATCCTAGTACATAATCCCAGTCTGAAAGTAGGTTATGCCACCTTTCCACAAAATCAAACTGCATTAATTTCATATTTGCAGTAACAGACAACAAAGTGTGGGATATCATGGGATATCATCCCATCTCAGGTGGTTGAAGTAACTCAACCTATGGCCTTGTGCCTCGTAATGCACCTGAGGCAGGAGGATGTCCCATGATATCACACACCTTGTTGTGTATTATTGCTTAATTTTGTTAACCCGCCCCTTGGGCAGGAACCCGCTGTAAACAAGCTACCCATCTTAACTGGGCTATCCTATTGAGATATCTTATAATAAATATATGTAATGCACCACTCCCATAGGGGGACTGCTTGTATTCCATCTGGTCAGTGCTCTCCTTCCTGAATAGGGTTGGCAGGTCTAAGTAGGATACCAGCAGGAGGAGCCGAGCTGATACACTGGCCCAAATACAGCTGTAGGAGGAGAACTATGTGGGGTCTCCCCTCAGTGGGGACATCCTGATGACCTTTGTGCCAGGATACAGTCTGGGGGTGTCTCAACCTCCTGAAGTAAGACAGTCTCATGCAGGACTGTGCAGCTCAGTGAATGGATGTCCTGAGAGCCCTTTGGGCTAGTAAAAGACTGAGAGAGGCAACTGAGTTATAACAGTGAGAGATAGAGAGACAGAGACTCTGAGTTAAATGATGAGGAGGACTTGTAAAACTGGAGGCATGTAAATATTTCTTGTTTATAGTTGTAGGGCTGTATGACTACGTGCTCCTTGGATGGCTAGGGATTGTTAGGTATGACTACGTACTGTAGACTGAGCTTTAGTTTGGCTGTGTATTGGTGTGTTTGCCTCATGGGTGAGGGAAGAATTGTATGCCCTTTGGGGTTTAGAGACTATGAGCATGAGATGCTGCTGCATATTTACCAAGTTGCTAGAGACAATGAAGGACTAATCTGGTGCACCACTATCCAACTCCTAGTGTTTCCTTTGGTGTGATTGGCTGTGGTGTGCAGGGCTCTGGCAAGTGCCTTGTTGCCTCTAGGGGGGACGTAGTGAGGTGGTGGGGACCAGGCGACGCCCTAGGGCTAAATGGTGCCAGGACAGGGGTAATCCCTGTCTTGTTCCCATACCCAAGGGCCCAGCAACTGAGGCTGGACAGGAGTCGAGGTCTTCCCCAGCATCTCATCCAACCCGGGCGGTGTTATGTAATGCAAGGTCCATCAAAAATAAGACAGCTATTATAGTTGATCTTGTTCAAATGGTGGACCTGGCATGTATCACCAAGACCTGGCTGAATAAAAATGCAGGCCCAGTATTGGCTTCTGCCGTTCCAGCTGGGTTCTTGGTGATTCACCGCCCGAGGCTGGATCGTAGGGGTGGGGGTGTGGCCATCTTTTTTTTAAGACCGAACTGGGCCTTGTGGATGTTCCAGTGGGGACCTATAGATCCTTTGAGTGTGTCATGGGTGAGGGCGTAGGCTGTAGGATACTCCTCATTTACTGTCCACCAGGTGATGAGGGTTTATTCCTGCAGGAGATTGCAGACTTCATCGTTGACATGGTATTGGAGTCCCCCAGATGGATAATTCTGGGGGACTTCAATGCCTGGGTTGACGATGAACTCTCCCAGTTTGGTCAAAATCTCCTCCAGCTTATGACAATGCTGGGCCTTACACAGGTAAGTACCTCTTCCACCCATTTAGGAGGTCACTCACTGGATCTGCTGTTCCTCCTGTGGATGGAGATCAAAGACTTGGGGGTGGAACCAGTCAGTTGGTCTGTTCATCACACCATAGGGTTCAGTTTTGGGGACCCCCCCCAAATGGACCTACCCCTTCAGAGATGGTCCAGTACCGTCCTTTAAGGGGAGTTACCCCAGATCGTCTATCGGTGGTGCTGGACGTACCGGGATTGCTGGGTGAAAGCACAGGTCCTAGAGACCTCGTTCTAGCCTATAATAAGGCAGTGGGAGATGCCATGGACTTGATTGCTCCTGTTCATGTTCGACCACTCACTCTTCGCCCAAGGTCCCCCTGATATGATGGTAACTTGAAGGAGTTGAGGCAGGTTGATCAAAGGCTGGAGAGAGCAAGTCCAGCCTGGATGCTGACAGGCTTAGATTGATGGAACATTGTAAGGGCTATCAATCAGAAATCACCCGTAAGAAGGCAGAGTTCCTGTCCAGGGAGATTTCTGCTGCACAATACTGACCGGCTCAGCTTTTTAGAACCATTGACAGATTGTGCAATCCAATCCGTCTCCAGTCCGGAAGAGCTTTTTCACAAATTAAGTGTGATGAGCTAGCTCAGTTTTTCACAGATAAGGTTGCCAGCATCAGGTCCGGAATTGGCCCAGCTCTCTCCATGAGGGACTGCAGAGGTCGATGGGAGGTGATGGGCACCCGGTCTGTCTGGATGGATTTCAGCCGACCGGAATTCATGGACATTGCAAAGATTGTCCAGACTTTGTGCCCAACCTGCTGTAGTTTGGATCCGGGCCCTACCTCCCTGTTAGTGGGATGTGTAGATGTTATCTGCCTGATCCTAGCTGAAATTGTTTGGAGATCCTTGGAGAGCGGAGTCTTTCCAGATCCCTTAAAGGAGGCCACTCCTTAAAAAAACCTCCTTGGATCCTGATGATCCAGCTAACTACTAACCTGTCTCTAACCTTCCCTTTGTGGGGAAGGTTATTGCAACTGGATGATCAACTTGTAACCTGCAATGTCTATGAAGCTCTCCAGTCTGGGTTTAGGAAGAGGCATAGCATGGAGACTGCCCTTGTTCGGGTATTAAATGACCTTCTAATGGCAAGAGATCGAAAGGCTCATACCATCTTGGTCCTTCTTGATCTCTCAGCAGCCTTTGACACTGTGGACCATGAGGTGCCTTTGGAGATCCTGTGGTTCCTTTGTGGACTGTCAGGTGCAGTCCTCGAATGGTTTTGATCTTTCCTTGTAGGCAGGTCTCAGAGGGTGGTCTCTGAAATGTATTCCTCTGATGCCCTCTCCCTGTCCTGAGGGTTGCTGCAGGGCTCCATATTGGCACCCATGTTGTTTGCAGTGTATATGCTGCCATTAGAAGATATCATCAGGTGATGCGGCTTGAGTTTTCACTGCTATGCAGATGATACTCAACTGTTTATGTCCTTTGTGCCCGGACAGGTTGATGCGATCTCTGTACTAAATAGTTGCCTCTCCGAGATCAACGACTGGATGAGCTCGAGTTGGTTGAGATTGAATCCGGATAAGACTGAGGTGTTGGTTGGTGATCCGGGTCACCCAGGGGTGGGTTTTGGGGCTGGGCACATGTAGGCCTGTGGCTTGACGGTGTCCAGCTCATTACCTCAGATGGGGTACGTAAACTGGTCATTATTTTTGATGACGGCTTGACCCTAAAGTCTCAGATGTCAGCTGTGGTTAAATCCTCATTTTATCATCTGAGGAATATCGCCCAGGTAAAATACCTGATTCCACCAGGTGACCTTCCAACATTGGTCCACGCCTTCATCACTAGCTATCTTGACTATTGTAATGCCCTCTACCTAGGGCTGTCTGGGGTTTATATCTGTCGCTTGCAGCTGGTGCAGAACGCTTCAGCTAGGCTGTTGACTGGTACTTCTAGTACCAAGCACATTACACCTGCACTGCGTGAACAGCACTGGCTGCCAGTTCAGTGGCGAATCACCTATATGGTAAGCTTGCTTACCTTTAAAGCCCTACACGAACAGGGACCCAACTACCTGAAAGATCTCCTGACCCCCTACTCCCCCAATTGCCCTCTCCAATCTGCTGATGAGGGATTGATAGAGATTCCCAGGGTTCATCTTAAAACATCTGGAGTTCGTGCTTTTTCATTTGCAGCACCAACCCTGTGGATTTCTCGACCTCGTCAGTTAAGAGAATGCCTGACCGTTAGTAGTTTTAAATCCATGTTAAAAATGTATTTATTTTTTCTTTGGCCTTCCCTGTTTAACTGTTTAATTACTTGGCTTTCTAAAATAATTTATACTATTATTTGTTTTATTGTGGTTTTATTATGTAAAGCATCTTGATTTCGAAAGGCGCTGTATAAATAAAGTATTGCTTGCTTGCTCTACCCACACCACATTAACACTGTGGGTGTGAGCACAGAGAAAGGGTACATAGATCAATCATTTGCCATGCTAGAAATATATCTAGTAGCAGGGCAGCAGTAATGGGGGGAAAAGTGGAGATGTTGTCCGGGGCCCCGAGCTCAGGAGGAGCCCACCTGAGGAGATGGTATTACCCCTGGCATTAACTGGTTTGAGAAACAGGGGCCCATTTCAAGTGACTTGTCTGGGGCCCCAAAATTCATAGTTACAGCCCTGTCTAGTAGTGCTGCTTGGATAGTATCTAATGGGATAGATTACTGTCAGATACCATGCATTTTCTCAGATACTAGATGCACTGGATCCCACTGGCATCCAGCCACTGCATCCTATCAACTAGGATTCAGTCAGATACCAACTATCCGATGTAACTGTTAGCAATCCAAAACTGACATCTGATTTTGGATTCCACTACCTGACCCTGGATCAGAAATCTGAATGGGGTTGGATAGGATCTCAGATCCAGACTCAGACATGTGAACTATTCATAGGATCCAACTATGATAGTCAAAATTGGTATCCGAGCATCACTAGCATCTAGCAGCTCTTTAAAAAGAGCCATGTCACTGGGGACAAAGTGCATTGTGGAGGTGAGGCACATGGCTTTCAGGTAGGGAAGGTATGGGTGGCCTAGTATTTTCACACCCCTTGCCAGCTAATTACAGAATAGCATCGGTGTCCACTGTGAAGAGAGCTGCTTGCGCAACCTCCTTGTGACAGGAAGGGTGCAGCTGCGGAGGTCCTAATCATTGGGGATGGGGGCAAGAGGGAAAATACTGAGCAAAACAGAATAAGAAAAAAAGGAGCACTGTATACTTGAACACTTACCTTCCTACCATCCACAGTGTAGAGTTTCTTCACTGTGCACTGCATGAGTTCTGCAATTTCATTAATAAACGTCTTCAAGCTCCAAGCATTTCTCCGGTTTAGCACGATCAAACGTCGATTGCCTGTATCCCCATTTTTGATTATCGTTATTTTCTTGGGTATCCTAAGGACCTGATGGGAATTAGGCACAGATGCGGAGGAATCTTCATGTTTGCTCACCCGAGATGCCCGTCGTCGTCCAGTAAGTGGGCGACTGTTCTGCCACGGAGCTGGCTTACGCCCAGCAGCATCAATGTTGATGGGCTTCATGTATCGCTTGTCAGAGCAAAGGTAGCAGCCCCCATCCTCTAGCTGTTCCAGTTTGTTGATGCAGTGAGTGCCTTGAGGAGTGGTGATGGTTCGCACCCCAAAGGGAAGAGGAATCTTGTGGGAAAGGTCATCCAGGAGAGCATCAAAGCTCTTGAAAGTGCGCTTGTTGATGGCCATCTTCACTCCATTGAACTGAAGGTCCCCACTCTTGAAGAATGTGATTTTCTTGGCCGGGGTGACCTCAGTGAAGTTGCTTGTACCCCTAGGGATTGAGGAATAAGGTTGCTCATAGCTGAATGGGTAAGCACTGGATTGATAGTCCACAGCGGCCTGATTCATCATTCACAATCCAATGAATCTAGAACAGATGCAAAAAATATAGATATATAATTAGAAAACAAAGACTGGAAATGGAGCATTCTGATTGGCTAACTGCATTCTGAAGGGCAAAGGCTAGAACTCCTTTATCTGGAAGTCCTTTAAACAATTAGAATTTATACTTCACAAATTATATAAAAAGTTTGAAATATTTTAGTAAACTACTTGCTGAGACACTCCAAAAGTTTGATTATCTTTTATTAATCTATGCCTAGGAGCCCCTTGCCTCATAATCCCATAGGGTTAGAGTAACTCATGACAAAACTGTTTAAATATTCTGCTCTTGGTAATCCCTATTTCACTACCCCCATGTCCAACCTGCAATAGTCTTCCCTCCACAAATTTACTTTTGCTGGTCTTCTTAACCGCCCGTCTCTGCCTGCCACCTCATAATTTCTCTCATACCTTTTCCTACCTTCCTGTTAGCATCACTAACCCACAACAAAGGCAAAAAAAAATAAAAAATAGACGCACTCACTATAGGCTGAATTAATTGCTTTCATTAAGCAAGTGCAAGTAGAGGTGGACACAGAGTGCTAACACGCCTACATAACGCCTGGCTGGCTTTGGAATTTAAATAGGTATGTTTGTTAAAAATGAATCACAACCCTTTTCACTCTCCTCTAACTTTGTCACCTCCAAGTTTTAAAAATCTTCCTATGTTTTTGTGAATTTTCCAAGAGGGAGCAGTTTTTACAAGTGTAGACATTTTTTTTTCAGTCAAATTTGACCTCTTTACATGGATGAGTATTTTTTCTAATGGCTGTCTGGTATCCCTCATTTTGGTATTGGCATAGCATTTGCATTTAAAAACATCTTTATTCATTCAGCCAGCATAAATCTGACTCCCCTCCAGCCCCCCTATAATTCCAGGGATTTCAAGAGAGACTTGCAAAGATATTTTAAGGGTGTCTGCCAACAGTCACTTATGTTTTAACCACTACATGGAATGTATGCATTTACACTTTTTCACTAACATTTAAAACATTTTTAACTCACTATAGCAGTTTAAGGACACTGTATGGGTTATGAACAGGTGCCACGACACCATGTCTACCATATGAATTAACCAATGGGCCTATGAATATTCATGACTCTACACTTAAATACCTACCTGTGACTGGGTAACACTGCCCCCGAGGAAGCCTTTACAGGTGATATGTAGGACTGTTATCACTCTCTGTCTAGCTTTGCCTGCACTTACTTAATAAAAGCAATTATTTCAGCCTCTGAAGAATGCATCTGTTTTGTTTGTTTTTTTGCCTTTGCTATTCATTTATCCCAGTAAATGGCACCCTTAGAGGGTCCAGGCCTGTGTGCTATGTTTTTTTTATTAGCAACACAAAACCCATTGCACCTCATAGTCTTGGTTTCTATGGGATTCACCTTGACCATCTACATTCAGTCTGGTTGGTGAAGGAATATATTTCTTTTTTGAGTTTGTTTTTTTTTTACAGATTATTTTACCAGGACAGCTGAATTGAGATGTAACACCTCATTTTCAGTAAGGTCTTCCTTCTACCCATCTCCACAGTTGGGTGGATTGGAGCACAGTGAGAGGTTAAGTAACTTGATTAAGGGCATTCAGTTAGTATTTGGCTCTGGTGGAATGGAATCTGTGATCTTCCAGTTTCCAGGTTGGTGCTCTAATCATTAAATACACTGGGCTTGATTCCAAAAGAGCCCATAGATCGCCGCACAGTTCCAGCGATCTAGGGCTACAGTACTTTCCCAGTGCGTCACAGACCAAGTACCTGATTCCAGAACATCAGGGGTCCCTGTGCCACAAAACCCGGGAAATGCTGCAATGGCAGGCTAGTGCCGAATGCTAGGTGCACCTGTGGGACCTGACAGATGGATCGGCCCAAACCAGTCCCACCAGGAACAAGACAGACCTCGATGCCCAGAGTGCCCTTGAGGCAGAAATGGCACAGGGAAGAACCATAGGGGTGCTGAGGAGTCTGTGTGTATGCTGAGGGGATGACCAAGCACCCAGCAGGGGTGCCCTTGCCAGCACTAGCCACCTACTGGTGTATTCAGTGCCATAATATTGTCACCCCCGCCGGGTGCCCGATTACCCCCTGGCATACACACTTGCTCCCCAACACCTCTGAAGTGGCACAGGGGAGAAGCATAGGGTGTTGGGGAGTTTGTTTGTATGTCAAGGAGATGACCAAGCACCCGGCAGGGGTGCCCTTGCCAGCGCTAGCCACCTACTGGTGTATTCAGTGCCAAAATACTGTCACCCCGCCAGGTGCCTGATCACCCCCCTGGCATACACATTTGCTCCCCAACACCTCTTAAGTACACCCCTGTCCTTACTGAGCCTGGATCCCACATACAGAGCCTGCCCACCACCTCCCCACCTTGAGGTGCATTGCTGCAAGGGGATTAGACCACCTCGCGGCAGGTCTAACGTGACCCCCTTCCTACCACCGTGGTGGGGCTTTTGGAATTTGAAATCAGCAGATGTTGAAGCCCCGCCATGGTGCAGGCCCCTTTGTGACCTGGCATACGCAGTTGCAGGTTGCAAAGGAGGTGCAGTGTCCCTTTGGTGCAGCGGCTTCCCTTACCACCCAGACCGTGTACCAGAATAGGGAATGCCGCAAACAATGACACAAGATGCAACTTGTGTCATTGCTGTTTGACGCAAGCACCTTGCATCAGATGTGACCCTTTCAGAATTGGGCCCTCTGCCTCCTGTATGTATAGAGAACCCTCTTCCCATGTCCACCAGTACAGCCATTCTTCAAACAAAGGCATTGTCTGACTCTCTCCAGCACCAACAGTATGTCCCTGCATTGAAAAGGGTTTTGCTGTTATTCTTCCTCCTTGCTGGTGACACTAAGTTAAACTCCTGTCTCTCAGGCCTCTGCAAACTGTTTAACTACTTTTTCCAAAGGTCTAATTGTTTTCTATTCTAATACCCACTGCATCATCCCAAAAGCTGATCACTTCAGAGTACAGGCCCTGCAATCCAAACCTAGTGTTCTTGTCCTGAGACATAGTTTTCTATCAGGCTCTCACCTGAGGCTTGTTCCATCCCAGACTACCATATCTAGAGAGAAGGCAGAAGCACACACAGTGGAGGGAATCCTCCAGCGTATTTTGTCCCCCCTAAGCTTCTTATTCCATCCATCAGGAGTTCATCCTCAATTCCCATGATTTAATCAATGACAAATTAACCTTCCCACTCCCTTGCAATCATAATCATTAAGATTTGCTGTGTGGCAGGCAAATCACCTTATTTGAGACACTTATTGGTGTGCTTTATTATTAATTGTACAGCGCCCCAAGCCAATGGGAAAGGGTGCTTAATAAATAAAATCTGACATGTCTTACTTTGCCTAAGTTAGCTATTTCACAAGTAGAAAATGTCTTCCACTCCACTGCCTCAACCATTGTTGAGTTCATTATTATGGGTAGCCTAAATGTCAGTTGGCAGACCCCTTGGAAAAATGCCTTGCACTCAAAAGTGAAGACATGCTGGCCCGGTGGCGCTGAGGGTTGAGGTGCTGGATGCCACACCTCGCGCCATGCTGGCAACCCGGGTTCGGGAATGAGCCCAGGCCTTTGGGGGTCGGGAGGGGAGAGAGATGATCGAGCATCTGGAGGGCTGCTCTCCTCTCACAGGGGGTTCCGGGGGCTGTCCAGCAATGCAGTAGCCTCCTGTGGTGACTTGAGTTACTGCACTGCTCAGGGCATGCAAAAAGAGGGACACAGAGCCACAACGGACATCCCCTGGTATCACTGCATGCTTGCGGCTCTACTTGGGGGGGTGGGGGTGAGGGCAAAACCTAAGCAGAAATTCCTCACCCCCCAGGGATAGGCAACAGCACCACCTACCTCTCGCCACACTCCACTGGCCAGACTCCCTCCTCTCCTGGGCCGAGCCCAGACCAGCCCAAATTGTAGATAGAGCACCCTGGGAGGATAGGGTGGCCCCACCTCGGGGGGGCTCAGAGCCGGCGGGATAGCCAGGCTGGTGCCAGGAGTAAGGAGGAGTTTCAGGCCCCGAGGTACAGCTGGAGGAGCAGGTGGATGCCTGAGAGAATTCCCAAGGGTGTCAGAGCTAGAAAAAGAAGTTAAAAAAGTGAAGACACTAAGTCTAATCTCATGATCACCTGTCTGACTCACCACAATCCCCACCCCACCACTCTTTGATAGACTGAGTCCTTGCTTCTCACCCTCACCAGTTTTGTTCAGCTGATACACTATCTGATGTTTGTTATAATTACACCATTAGCAGGCATTTCAGTTCTACCAAGAAAGGAGGCAGACAATACAAGCAGCTACATCAAAATATTTTAAGCAATCATAAAATGCAGGGTTTTAACGAAAAATAAAATTACGCAAAAAGGGTTGACAAGTGTCCCTTTAAGCAATAAGGCATAGTATGGTGTACACTATTGTGGGATAATGGCACACCTTGGGAATGAGACACGAGGTGAAGCCATGTGCCTAACACATCTGAGAAGTGCCATTATCCCACAATTACGTATAGCCTAGGATGCCTTATTGCAATTGTAAAATGGCATCACTGATCTGTAATTGTAGAACTATGTAATGAGATTCAGAAAGTTAAGAATTTCCTACCTGTGCTTTTGTGCTGGAATAACACACGGTCATGTGATCAAATTCCATCAGTCACTGCACGGGATTTTCCCAACCCATTTTAGAATTATGCTTAGCCTGTCAGCCATTCAAAGGGTCACATTGGTGTTGGTTATCCTGCCAATTGCTCATTCAGGGTGCAGCCCTGGGTACCCTAATCATTGATATAGGGATGAAATAAGAAAATTAAACTGTCAGTACACTGTATCTCCATGTACTGACCCTCTTAAAGTCCTGGTAAAGGTAAAATGTGGAATGAGGGTACTAGCTTGGGATCCTGCCCCCTAAATCAATCAACACCCCCTCCCCAGTCTATGACCCTGCCAGACCTAGCAAACTTTGAGCTCTGGCAGAATACCGATCTCTGACTTCTGATATTCCATTTTAAATACAAAGGTTTTTGCTCTTTTTGTTTGATTTCCTAAGCTTTATGTACAAACACATCACTAATTCATCCCTAATACATAAACTAAATTATTCATTAATAATAATGAATACCAGTGGCTGGATTTTCAAATAACTTAGACTGCCACAAGCCCAGGTGCATCAAATATATGGTTCACAAGGCTTGTGGCAATCACCTGGACAGTTATCAGGATTATAGATCCTGTGTCAGTTGCCGCAAGTTAGACCACCTTTTCCTGCAGACATTCTGGGAACCCTTTGTATGGAGCTTGGGCCAAAGAGTTGGCATAAGCTGCTGTAAATCAGGTGAAATGTCATAACTGCACCTGACCTACCAAAATCAGGTGCAGTTGGGGCAAACGTGATTGGCCCTGCTGTGCCAAAAAAGGGTTTTTGGCAGCGGTCCTTGCAGGACCTTTGGCAGACCTATTTAATGTCTCACTACATTTGGGGTGTGTACCTCAGGACTGGAGGATGGCTCATGTGGTGCCCCTCCACAAGAGTGGCCCTAAGGATGAACCAGGAAACTACAGACCAGTGAGCCTCACATCCATCGTGGGTAAGCTAATGGAGACTATCCTGAAGGAGAGGCTGGTGGCCCTCCTAGAGGGCAAAGGACTACAGGACAGCAGACAGCATGGCTTCATATGTGGCAGATCCTGCCAAACCAACCTGGTCAAGTTCTATGACTGGGTAACTAGGCAACTGGACAGGGGCCATGCAGTGGATGTCCTGTATCTGGACTTCAGTAAGGCATTCGACTCAGTGCCACATGGAAGGCTGGGAAGGAAGTTAGTAGACACAGGGGTGGGTGCAAAGCTGGTGAGATGGGTAGGAAACTGGCTGCAGGGAAGGCAACAGAGGGTGGTGGTGGGTGGGGAGCTCTCACATCCAAGGGCAGTGACGACGGTGTTCCACAGGCTCAGTGTTGGGACCAGTGTTGTTTGGGATATTCATTGCAGACATATCATGGGACATCAAGAGCAAGATCAGTCTGTTTGCTGATGATACCAAGGTAGGCGCGGTGGTGGATGACCTAGGGGGATGGCAGGGGTTGCAGGATGATCTGGAAGCTTGAAACCTGGTCAGACACCCGGCAACTGGGCTTTAATGCCAAAAAGTGCAAGGTGCTGCATTTTGGGATGAAGAACCCAAGGAGGAGTTACCAGCTAGGGGGAGTGCAGCTAGCCCAGACAGAGGAGGAGAAGGATCTGGGAGTGCTCATTACAGGGTCAACGAACAACTCGGCACAATGTAGGAAGGCAGCTGCAAAGGCAAACAAAATGCTGGGTTGTATTGCAAGGGGTATATCCTCGAGGAGGGAGGCAGTGATTCTGCCACTGTATAGGTCATTAGTTAGACCACACCTGGAGTACTGCGTGCAGTACTGGCATCTGTATCTGAAGAGGGACATTAAGTTACTGGAGGGGGTGCAGCGCAGAGTGACAAAGATGATCAAGGGGCTGGGGGACTTATCATACGAGAGGATGTTAAAGGAGTTGAACATGTACTCATTGGAGGAGAGGAGAGACAGGGGTGACATGATTGAAACCTTTAAATACATGAAAGGAATAAACAAGATGGGTACAGAGGGGCTGTTCAAAGTAAGGGAGGGGAGGGCCACCAGGGGCCATGATATGAGACTGGAGCAAGGAAGGTTCAGGAGGGAGATGAGGAGACACTTTTTTACAGAGAGGGTGGTGGCTGGGTGGAATGCGTTACCTGCTGAAGTGGTATGCAGTAGAACAGTGGACTGCTTCAAACAAGGATGGGACAGGACAAGGGGGAGGGTTAATGAAGGGGAAGGGTGGAAGGGAGGGGCAGCTGCAGAATAAGAGGTGCTAGCTGCACATTTGAGCAGACTTGATAGACCTCTAGGCCTTTATGTGCTGGCAAATTTCGTATGTTCGTATGTTCATAGGGCTTGATGAAAGCTCTGCATCACCCTCTGAAAATCGGGCCCCAAGTGTCTAAAAGCACAGTACATTGCATTTAACCTGAGGCAGTATGCCAGATTTATAGATTTTTTTGTATTCTGTCTGAAACACCAAATTTAAAACCACATTTTCAGCTTTGCTAGGTGAAAGCAGCACACATCCCAACCATGAGCCTGTAATGTTGCCGAGGATGAGATTCCAATCAAGTCTGTATTCATTGAAAAAGTAACAAGATGCTGGCCTGGTGGCACTGAGGGTTGAGTCGCTGGACACCACACCTCACGCCATGCCAGTGACCCAGTATGGGAACGGACTCAGGCCTCCGGCGGTCAGCCGGGAGGGAGAAGGATCACTCCCCAACGGCATGCTCTCCTTCTCCGGGGTGGGATGGGAAGCTTTCCTTGCTGCAATACTGCCACCCACTGGGTAACTCTGGGGATGTCAGTGTGGCTGGGGGATGCCACAACACTAGGGTTGATGCTGGCAGAGGATTGGAGCAGAACATACATCTCGGCATGCATCTGACTCCTCGTTCCTCATTGTACGCCAGCTTCGGGGGCATAACTTGGAAGTAAAATGCCCCTCCAATCCTCCTAGATGATGACCTCCAGAGCCAGCCTCGCCATCTGCCGACCAAACAGGGCAGACCCCGCTGTGCAGCTCAGTCTCAGGGATAGAGTGAGGTAAGGGGGCTCTTTCCTCACCCCGCCCGAGGGGGTAATCTGGGCCATCAAGGGCCCTGAGGGTAGTGAGTATTGCACTCTAGGAGCAGACCCTGAAGGCTGATAGGGTCAGAGGGTGATGTTCCTTGGAGGCCTGAAGGAGTGGAGATTGGGGGACAGTAGAGGAGCAGGAAAAATATAGTACAAAAAAAAAGTAACAAGATAAATGTGTATCCTGGAACTGTGTCTGCTGTAATGATACAGTACAGAGCAAACCATAACAGAGAAAAAAACTGCAAAAAGAAAAAAAGCATTGAAGGGCTGCCCATCAGCCTGGCAGGTTGTAGCTATCCATGTCTCAGCACAGTGCTCCCTAACAGACCACACCCCTTCTCCTCCGGGCATACCAAAGATCTGCCATCTGGACAGTGAGAAACTGGGAGGCACGCATCCAGGGGCAGCGATGTGGTGCCTGACCAAGGTATTGTCTGCTAATCAGGAGGGTTTTTTCCAGGTTAATCCATCCCTCCACCCCCACACACTAGAGCCTATCTTATGCCATATGTGTCGGGGGGGATGTCCTGTGGTCATCCTGCAATGCCAGCAATAAGACAGGACAGGGTGTTGGTAGTCATGTCATAAATGCACACCTAGGGATGTAAAAAGTCATGAGGCTGCAGGTAGAATGCCTTCAGATCCTGAAAGTGCATTACGCACATCCATGGGTGTAATAAGTCATGAGGCTGCAGGCAGAGTGCCTTCAGATTCTGGCAGTGCATTACTACAAGACCTACAGTTTAGGAAGGCTTTTGGTATGAATTAGTCTGCCTCCATTACCTGGTGCCACTATTTTAGTTGATTTTATATATTGCTGCTATTTATGTATTATATTTTTGTAATATATGGATACATATGTAACCAGCCAGGGGTCGGGTTGATGTATTTTTTTGTTTTATTAGTGCTGTGCGGTGCCTCCATTATGTTACCCACTACTTGGCTTCCTGGGTTCGGGGAGAAAACTGTTGCTCGGCATTTTGGCTAGGTTTGACTTCTAGTCAGGGGCACCCAAGTTAGTCCGGACACAGGAAGCAATAACTGTAATGTCTAAACCAGGAGTGGGATTCTAGAGTGTGGCTTTTATTCACAACAACAGCAGAAGAATAAAGCATAGATGGACCCCCAAAGGCTACACTCCTGGTAATGCAGACAAACGGAGACCAGAACACATCTTCTTACACACTGTAACCCTCAGGTTCTGAAACACACTGGCTCTCAGCCCGAACTTGTACTCTTCTCTTAGTTTCCCTGGCATGGCACATCCATCTAGCATTTGGACTACTTTCCATAAGGCATGGACATTTATTGGTGGCTCCCTCTACCACCCATGAGCACATACTGGCTCCATAAAGGGAAAATCTTCCATCTAATCCCATGTCTGGGTACTTTCCACGAACACTGGCCAAGTGCCTGGAAGAAAGCTATAGGTGCCCAAAGTGAATCTGTGGAGGTAAATCTGGTTACTCCAGATGGGGGGTCTCCCACCTCTTGCTCCCAAATCTATACCCAGCCATCTATTTGGAATCAACAACTTTCTTGAAACACACAGTTGTAGAATGCTGTCTCGAAATGTATGTCACATTTAACAATCTACAGTCTCTGGAAAATAGTGTCCTGACTTGTAATGTTCTTTAAGTGGCTATGTCCATCCCTGTAGACCCCCACTGGTTGGATACATTTTAAGCCACACACAACTGTAGTACTGTACTTGGCTGTCCTTACTTGACCCCACAGTAACAGATACTCAACACACTGTTTGGTGAAAACATTGGCTCTGTTGCAGAGCTGACACCCACTGGTTTGCAGGTGCCCACAGGTTTCTGGAAAAGCAAACTACTTCTTGTGCCTCAACACTGGAACAACCACGACAGGCAGCTTTCCCTCTTCAGCGGGGCCAGGGGATTGCCCCGGAAGTTGCTGGCTCTCTTTACCCCCATCCCTCCTGGAATAGGGCACTGGAACAAACTGGGGAACGGTCTCTACCACTAGAAAAATTTTCTTCTGTCTCTCTATCTAGGGTGAGAACACCCACCCAAACAACTGGTAGCTCTGATCAGAGCTGAGGGCTCTGAGGGACTGCACACTGCAGTGCACCTCCTCCCTCCACTACAGACTGCACAACACTGACTTCAAAATCTCCCAACGTTCTAACTAACTCCCTGCTGCAACATTCCAAAGTAGCTTATGCTGCTTCAACATAGAAACATAGAAACATAGAATTTGACGGCAGATAAGGACTGCTTGGCCCACCCAGTCTGCCCATTTCGCTGCCTACTGGATAAGCTGCAGATCCTAGTTAACCAGCAGCCTACTTCTTTCTACCCCCACCCCCTAGAATTGCCTTATGACTGTCCCATGCATGCTTGAATTCCACCACTGTTTTTGACTCCACGACTCTTCTCCTGGAAGGCCGCCTCCATGCATCCACAACCCTCTGTGAAAAAATACTTCCTTAAATTACCTCTGAGCTGCCCCCTATCTTCAAATTGTGCCCTTGTTCTTGCACACCTCTTTATTTTGAAAGATGCTACCCTCTTGACTTTGTTGATTCCTTGAGATACTTGAAGTTTCTATCATGTCCCCCTCTCCTCCTTTCCTCGAGGCTATACATATTAAGCTCCTTAAGTCTCTCTTCATATGTCTTGCGTGCAGACCCTGCACCATTTTAGTTGCCCTCCTCTGGACAGCTTCCATCCTGTCTATGTCTTTGCGAAGACTGGGTCTCCAGAACTGCACACAGTACTCCAGATGGGGTCTGACCAGCTGTCTGTACAGAGGGATAATAACTTCCTGTTTTCTACTGGTGATGTCTCACCCTATGCATCCCAGTATCCCCCCAGCCCTCCTTGCTGCCCTCTCACATTGCTTGCCCACCTTTAGGTCATCTGATATGACTACCCCCAGGTCCCTTTCCATTTTTGTTGTTGTTAGTATCTCACCCCCCCATTGTGTACTCTTCCCCTGGATTTTTGTTTCCCAGGTGCATTACCTTGCACTTCTTAGCAAGAGTTCTATATGATGACATCCCTCCGGCTCAGCTGAGACTGAGGACAAAGTGAGGCAGTGTGAAATCCATTTAACTGGTATTTCATAAGCTGCCTTCCCTGCCTGCCACCAGATCTATGTGGGATTCTTGTAACCCCGGGTGACAGGGGGGTTACACATAAAAATAATATGCTTCAAAAGCATACAAAAATCCTGTTAATACAACTGGTCAAAACTGATAAAACCATCATTGCAATGCCGTAATACTATTGTTCAGAGCCCATAATACTATCGTTCAGAGTTCTGAACGATAGTATTATCACAGAAAGACAGTTCTTTTTTTATATTGCTCTGTCCCATATATTAACACATTGAAGAGCTGATTACTATAGTTCCCAATACGGTCATTCGGGATGCAACGTGAAAAATCACAAAGCATCCTCTATGATTGGTCAGTACACATTTGTGGGCAGGCAGATCAGTCTGGAAAACATGGTGGCTATGTTGCACTTAGCGAGTGAATTTCGTAGCCGTTGCACTCTCAGAGCTATAAGTTTAACTTTTTTTTTTTATGTTTTCTGCTACATATAGAAGATTATCTGGTTGATCCTACCTCCACTCTCCACCTCTGCAAATTAACCAAAGGTAGGACTCGCTGTCGACACTGATGACCAATGTGTACCTGAGACAGAGTGCTTAGAGAATGTTCACAGTACTGGTCGGGTGGCAAACTTGAGATGGTATACACACAGTGAGAAAAGGCATGAATGTTTTTCTGGATCCATATATTACAAAAAATAACAGGACTGTTTCTTACCTGGTTTAATACTATCTCAGGTCTTGGGACATGGGAACCTCTCAAGCTTCACTCTCGAGGTTCCCATGTCCCCAGAGCCTTTCAATGGTATTACACCCTTGTAATACACAGTCCCCTAGCTATTATTCTATTTTTATGTTTTTTAAAACATATTTATGACTATTTTATTGATGAGTTTTTTTTTTTCCTGTGTAAAGCACCCTGAACCTCTGGGAATAGGCACTCAACAAATTCTTTGCTACAACTACCAACTACCGTGGAGAGTCTTATTGTACTTAAAAGAGAACTGCACTGAACCTGTAAGTCATTTTCCTCTGTAAGAGAAGATTTTTGAATACGGTATTGATTCCAGTTCTGTCACTGTTCCATCTCTACAGGCTTGTTTAATTATCCTAATAAGTGTTCCCAATTTTCACACATGTAGTAAGTACCATTTTAGAACTGCATGACGTAGTTTATGTCCTTGCTCAGTTCTTCCACTGTTGGCACAATGCGCCCATTTCCATTGTAGAACTCTGTCATTGAAAGGGACACAAACTACATAATACAGTGCTAAAATGGTACTTTACACCAAAGTGTAAATCAGAAACAACTACTGAAGTTACTAATAGGCCCATATAGATGTAACAATAACCAAATTGGAACCAGCATTTAAAAAATGCTTCTACTAAGACAAATTACATATGAACACGCCAGCAAATAATGGCCTTTCGGTCTACCTTGTCTGCTTATTGTGCAGGCCCACTCTGTATCTACAGTAGGATCTACCCATACTCCCAAATCCCCCTCCCCAGCAATTTTCCCCTTCATTCTGTCCCATCCTCTCTTGAAGCCATTCACCATTTTCAGGAAGATTACTTCCTCTGGCAGCTCACTCTACTTGGCCACCGCCTCTCGGTGAAAAAGTGCCTCCTCATCTCACTCTTGAATCTTCCCCCTACCAGCTTTAGGCTATGCCCCCTCATGGACTTGTTCCCCCTAAGACTGAAGAAGCCCTCCATATTCATGCTTTTAATACCATTAAGGTATCTGAAGGTCTCCTTCATGTCTCCCCTCTTCCTTCTGTCCTTAAAGGAGTACATGTTGATCCCCCTGAGCCTCTTTTCATAGGTGTTGCCCTGCTGGCCCTATCTTATTTTGGTTGCCCTTCTCTGGACTGTCTCCAGCAAGTTTACATCCTTCTTAAGATTAGGGCACAAATACTGCACGCTGTACTCTAGGTGTGGACCTACCAGTGACCTGTACACCAGTAGAATGACCTCCACCTTGTTGCTGGTAATCCCACTGGCAATAGAAACATAGAAATTGTCGACAGATAAGGACCACTAGGCCCATCTAGTCTGCTCATAAGTGTATCCTTGTTTCTGGCCTTTGACCCTACTTAGTCAATGGCTGTCTTCTTTTCTTCCCACCCTTTATGCCCATCCCATGCATGTTTGAAACCTCCCACTGTGTTCACCCCCACCACCTACTGCAGCAGATTGTTTCATGCAGCCACCACCTTTTCCATGAAAAAATACTTCCTCACATTCCCCTGTAGCCTGTTCCCTTCCAATCTCATATCATGTCCTTTCATCCTTGTACTTCTATATCAAAAGATATTGCCCCTCTGCACCTTATTTATGCCTTTAAGGTACTTGAAGGTCTCTATCATGTCTCTCCGCTCCCTCCTTTCCTCCAGTAAGTGCATATTAAGATCCTTCAATATTTCCTCATATGATTTCTGGTGCAAGCCATGTACCATCTTTGTCACCCTTCTCTAGACTGCCTCCACCCTGTCTATGTTGTTTCAAAGATGTGGCCTCCAGAACTGCACACAGTACTCCAGGTGAGGCCACACCAGTGTTTTATACAGTGGAATCAGCCCCTCCCTCCTTCTGCTAGTGATACCCCTGCCTGTGCACCCGAGCATGCGACTGACTTTTGCTGTAACCTTTGTACTTTACTTAGAAACCTTTAGGTTGTGAGAAATGATAATCCCCAGATCTCTTTCTTCCTTGGTGACTGTCAGCAACTCACCCCCCACCCCATCCTGTAGCTCTCCCAAGTCCCTGTGTCCCAGGGGCATTATTTTGCACTTTTTGGAATTGAACCTCAGTTGCCACACATCAGACCAGTTTTCCAGTGTCCTTAGGTCCCACCTCATTTTCTTCACCCCCTCTGGAGTATCCACCCTGTTGCAGATCTTGAAATCATCTGCAAATAGGCAGACCTTTCCCTCCAGCCCTTCTGCTATGTCACTAATGCACACATTAAACAGTACTGGTCCAAGGAATGATCCCTGAGGTGCCCCACTTGTCACCCCCCTCTCCTCAGATTGGATCAAATTTACCACCACCCTCTGTCTCCTGTCTGTTAGCCAGTTTCTAACCCAGTTTACCACTTTGTGACTCATGCCCAGACTACCCATCTTGTTTACCAGCCTTTTATATGGTACGGTGTCAAAGGCCTTGCTGAAATCAAGGTAAGCCACATCCAAAGCTCCCCTCGATTCACCTCCTTTGTAACCCAGTCAAAAAATCTATCAGATTCGTTTAACACAACCTCCCTGCTGTGAATCCATGCTACCTCGGGTCTTGGGCACCACAGAATTCCAAGTGCCCCACTGTTCTTTCTTTAAGCAGTTGCGCCATGATTTTACCCTCTACTGATGTGAAGCTGGCTGACCAGCCTATAGTTTCCCGACTCCTCCCTGCTACCATTTTTGTGAAGAGGGACTACACTTGCCCTCCTCCAGTCCTCAGGAACCACCCCTGTGTTGAGGGACTCTGTGTACAGGGTTGCCAGTGGCGCTGCGAGCTCCCTCCATAGCTCCTTTAATATTCTCAGGTGTATGTCATCTGGCCCTATTGCCTTGTCCACCTTCAGTTTTGAGAGTTCCTTCAGGACTGGTGTTGATCCTCCCTCCTTCATATTTGTTACCCAGCTCTGGTCCCTGTCCCTCCCTTTCTTTTTATTTATTTACTGAAATATTTCACCAGGAAGGCATGCTGAACAACAAGTTGCCCATCTCCCGGTGCGACCTGGTGGATAGGGAACAATGGGATAGAATACAAAGAAATGTTACAATGTTGAAATACAATTTGCTTACTTGCATACAATGAGAACAGGAGGGATTACAGGTGGATCACATTGGCTAACAATGCAACAGTTGAGTATAGTAGATACGAAGACACATTTAGCAAACAGGCAACAGTTGGCGTCAGTTGGTAACACCAGAACACATATAATAACTTGGCAACAGTATGTAGCACCAGATGGTAAGGTGACACAATAGTAATTGGTAGCCATTAGTGAAATATAGATATTCAAGATTTACAGTGGTTGGAGTAAAAAGAGGAAGAATGGAAGGAGGGAACGAAAAATTGAGGGCAGAAGTGAAGAAGGGAAAGGAAATTTACAGAGAGATGCAGGCAGAACATGATATTGGAGACAAACAGAGATTACAGGGTGGACTAAAGTGCATAAAAGAGGGGTACAGAGGTAGGTTATAAGTGCTTCATTGAGTGTAGGGGTAGGCCAGTGTTAGGCTATGTTAACCGGAAGGGGGGGGCAGGAGAAAAGGAGAGGTACAGTGTGGCAGGGTGATGAGAGAGAGGTTTTGTGGGTGGGGAGTATCCAAGGGGGGAAGGGAGGAGTTTAAATTCAACAGTGTCCTGTTATCCCTATCTGGACAGGGCGGTGGACAGCCCTACTGGTAGGACACATGTTATAGGTGATGAGAGTTATTTATATATAGTGATGTAAGGGAGAGGGGTGATTAGGGAAGGGATGTTGTGGGAGGGGGGTAGCAGAGATCAACTATAGTAGGGGGTACAATACCCCACCATTGCGCTAGGTGACCCAGCCTGCACAAGGCAGTGATCTAGCAGTGACTGAGGGGGGTGCAGTAAAAGGAGAAATAGGGGAACGGGTGTAAAGTTTTTGCCCACTGTGCGCTATGGATCCTGCCTGCATAAGGCAGTGATCATGCTCACAGGCGGGAGCTAGATTAAGGGTAGAGAAAGAAGGGGGAGGAACACTTTAGGAGGAAGGAGAGTAGGGAACTAGGAGGAGCATGATCAGAGGGAAATAGGAGTGGTGAGGAGTAGGCATATGGTAATATGGGCTATGGGGAGATGGCGGGGGATTAAGGAGGGTTATGGCAGGCACAGGAAGGGGCAAGGAAGTTCTTGAGGGCAGAGTTAATGGAGTAGCAAGAGGATGAGTGGCGAATTTGAGAGGGAAGGGAAGTCCAGATTTTTGGGAGGCAGTAAGAATAACCCGATTGGCCAATAAGGGTGGAGCGGCGAGGGGCCATCAGGGTTCATGAGTTGGTAGATCTTAGGGAGTGGGAAGGAGGTGGGGTGGTTGTAAAGGCAGGGGAGATATAGGAAAGAAGCCAGTGCTTGGAAGTAAACTTTGTGCAGTGAGAGAGACGTTGGTTTGGCAGGGAAGGGAAGGGTAGGGCATGGTAGAGATCACAATAATGAGTGTGGAGGAGGGCATCAAGAGCAAAATGGCAAAAGGAGTTGAAGATGGTATCTCGTCTGGCCAGGAAGAACTTAAGGGCAGCACCATAGACTACGTCACATTAGTCGAAGATAGATAGGATCATCTTCTGGACAATATTACGCCTAGCCATGAGTGGGATGCAGGCACAGTTCCTGAATAAGGTGCCAAGCTTGGGACGCAACTTTTTTCTGAATGACATCGATATGACCAGAGAAGTTCAGGTGTTGGTCCAGCCAGACACCTAACTACCTCAAGGAGGATGTGTCCTCGAGTAAAGTTCCAGCAAAGGTGTGGAAGGAGGGTAGAGACGGAAACCTGGTAAATCTTTGCCTGGTGCCGAAAGTCATGGAGACTGTTTTTTTTTGGTGTTGAGAGATAGCTGCTGGTTTGCAAACCAACTCTAAACTTTGTCAAAGTCTGCTGCAAGTTGGATGCAACCTCAGTGTGGCAGGAGCCATGTGCATACAAGACTGTATCATCAGAGTACATTTGAGTGGAGGAAAAGGGAGAGCAGGTGGACGGGAGATTGTTTAGAAAAATAGAGCATAGTATGGAGCCTAACACTGATCCCTGGGGGATGCCAGTTCTTATCGGGAGGGGTGGGGAAATTGCGTCTGAGATCTTGACTCATTGGATTCTGCCAGTGAGGTATGCCTTGAACCAGTCTGTGACTAAGGGGGAATAGCCCAGCTGTTGACAGGGTGTTAAGAAGAAGGGAGTGGGAGACTGTATCAAAAAGCTTTGGCCAGATCGACAAAAATGGCTGAGGTGATTTGGCCATTGTCCATTCCTGTGAGGACAGAATCAGTGAGCTGAAGAAGGGAGGTGGTGGTGGAGTGATTTTTCCTGAAGCCAGATTGATAAGGGGTGAAGAAGGAGGAGTCATTGAGGTAAGTGGTGAGCTGGGAGAGGGCTAGATGTTCCTGAAGTTTGGCATGGTTAGGGAGAAGAGAGATAGGGTGGTAGTTGCCAGGGGAGGTGTGGTCTCCGCCTTTGGGAAGGGGAAGGACCACTGCATGTTTCAATGCGGAAGGTACTGAGGTGGTTCAGAAAGAGAGGTTTAGGATAACAGAGAGTGGGTAGGCGATGGCTAGAGCTAAGGGGGATAGTAGTTTAGGGTCAAGACCATCCAGAGAGGAGCCTTTTGAAGGGCTGATTGCTAGCAGAGCATTTAGGGTGTCATTTGGGGAGACAGTGGCGAAGAAGAAGGGGTACTCGGAGGGAGGAAGGGGTCATTCATAGGCAACAGGAAGGGGGAGAGGGAGAGCATAGTTTGGGAGGGACTGGAGTACCTCATCAGCACAAGTGGTGTAATAGGAGTTGAATTCAGTAGCTACTGCAACTGGATCAACAACGAGGGTGGCATTTATCTTAAGTATAGGGGTGGGTGGACAGGATGGGGGTAAAGAGGGTGTGGACCACTCTCCAGAACTTGGAGGGGGAGTTGATGTTTGTCACGAAGGTTGATTTGGCTAGCCTGGTAGCCCAGGAGCAGGCATTACAGAGTTTTCGGTAAATAAGTAAGTCATTTGGAAGGTGGGAGACTGTGTGCTGTTTCCAGGCCCAATCTCTGGCTCTGTGGCAGGCTAGTAATTCAGGGGTAATCCAAGGGAGGTGATGACCTCTGACCTCCAATTTGCTAGAAAGATGTCTTTAAAATAGATTAGGGCTTTATCAGCCGAGGAGGTGCTTGCTAGAGGGGACCAGTCTGAGAGGGCAATGCTATGCAGGAGAGGTTCCAATTCTAGGGATTTATAAGTCCATATTTGTAGGGTTTTATGTGGGAATTTAGGGCTGTGAACTTTTCTGACCAGGAAAACTGGGTTGTGGTCACTGAGAGCATCCGGAAGGATGCCGGAGGCAATGATTCTATGGGGGTGGGAAGTTAGGGTCCAATCAAGTAGGTAGTGGTTTTGGGTCTTGTGATTAGGGCGGGCGGGTTCTGTAATTAGTTGTGTGAGGTTGAGGGCACTGATAGCATTTCTTGTGGTAGATGTTGTTGGGGACAACCAATTAACTGAAGTCGCCAAGGATGTAAAGCTTGCCAGACTGAGAAAAGGAAGTAATGGAAGTTAGGAGGTCAAAGGAGACAGCAGGCTGGACATTTGGATGGCAAAAGATACCGGCTACAAAGATAAGGAGTGAGAAAGGGAGGGATAAATTCATGGCTAAGGCATCATGGGATGCTGGGTTGGAGGAGGAGAAGACTGGGAAGTATTGGAGGGAGGCGCGGATACACAGGGCCACTCCACCACCCCTGCCTGCTCTGTCTAGCCTTAGGAGGGAGTAACTGGGGATGGAGACCGAGTGGTCAGGAATCGTGCTCTTTAGCAATGTTTCTGTTATAATTAGAAAGTTTGGTTTCAGGGCAGCAACCATGGCTTGCAGGAGGTCTATTTTTTTAAGTAGGCTACGAATGTTTAAGTGCAATATCTTGAGCTGAGGTAGGCATATGGGCAGTGGCAGAGGGGGAGATGGCAAGGGTGAAGGAAGCAGCAGGACCGGGGTTGGGGTGGATGTCCCCAGAGGTGAGTAACAGTAGAGTTAGGATGACGGAGTATAGCTTCGTGGATTTGGAGTGATGGAGCTTGGAGGCCAAGTGTGTGAGGTAGAAGGGAGTGATATAGTGAGGAAGCAGGAGGTGAAGAACAGCAAAGAAATTTGGTAAAGTTAGTAGGGATGCATATGGAATGATGATGGAATGAGACCAGAATACGCTGGGGGGGAGGGGGCAGGAGTAATAACGTGAATATAAGTTGGGGCCTGGAGACAAGGGGTTTGGATGGATTTGGAGTTATAGGGCCCTGGGCTGGCAAAAGCACGAGGGGCGAGGGAGAGGGTAAGAAATAAGGTTAGGGGGAGGAGGTAGAAGGGAAAAAAATTTGAGTGGAGAGGAAACATTCTTAGTATCAAGGAGCGTGGGGGAAGACTTTGGTAGGTAGTAGACTACAACAGGGGGGTTTAGCTGAAAGAGCTGCATTCCTACCATGGGGAAGGAGTGCAATGCTTAAAATAAAGCACCGTCAAGTATCCAGCTGAATAGCCTGCAGTAGGGAAGTAGAAGGTGAAGGATGCTTGCTTAAGTATACACCCTCTAGAGGAGGGGATGTATAACCTGCTAATGGGGAAGCAGGTACTAATGGAGAGGTAAAGAAATCCTGGTATTGTGAATCTAGGTATTACCCCTTTAAATGCTTTGCTGTAGCTCTTTGGTGCTTCTCCTTTAAGAGGGAAAGTGAAGTGTAACCAAGTAGGAGGTAGGCAGTCTGAGGTGAATATGGAGCAAAAGTATTTATTCAATATTTCTGCCTTTTTCAGGTCTCCCTCCTTACACTCCCCCTGGTCCTGGCTATGCAACCTAGCATCCGATTTGCTTCTGCTGCTGCTCTCCTGCAGTGTGCCAAGTGCTTCATGTCACTCTTGATGATAACCCTAGGTCTTTTTCTTCCTCCAGCATGGTGACCTGCACACCACCCAACCAGTATTTGGCCTTTGGGTTCCTTGTCCTTAAGTGTATAACTGCACTTTTTAGCATTAAACCCCAGTTGCCAAATACCAGACCAACTCTGTAACTTTAACCAGGTCTTCCCTTGGCTCCTGTCTCCCCTCCTCTGTGTCCACCCTCCCACAGATCTTTGCGTCACCCACAAACAGGCAGATTTTACCCTTGATATCATCCGCTATGTCATGGATGAAAATGTGAAACAACACCGGATCGAACACTAAGCCCTTTGAGGCCCCACTGGTCACCTGCCTAGCTTCTAAGAATTGGCCCCTGCCCACTGTCTTGGTCACTCAGTCAAAAAAGCCAATTAGATTCATCTTGCAGGACTTCCCCAACACAAACCCATGCTGCCTTTCATCTTGCAGCCGTGTTGTCGAGAAGCCCACCAGTCCCTCCTTCAGGATAGTCTCCATCAGTTTCCCCAACTACTGAGGTCAGACTGACTGGCCTGTAATTCCCTGGTTCATCCCTTGGACCACTTTTATGAGAGGCACCATATGTGCAGTTCTCTAGTCCTGGGAACACTCCTGGCCTCCAGAGGGGTGTTAAAGAGGTCTGCCAGCACCTCTACCAGTTCCCTTAGTACTATTGGGAGCACTTTGCCTGACCCTGGGGATTTGTCCACTTTCAGGGCCTTTAGGTCCTTTTGCACCCTGTCTACCTCTATTACACTGTTGGTGACCCCTTTACCCCACTCCCACTCCACTGCTCCCTTGTAGAACTGGTTTATCCTGCTCTCTAGTGAAAACAGAGCAGAAGTACCTGTTAAGTACCTCCACTTTCTCTTCACTCTACGTAAGGGAAGGGATAAAAGCAGCAGAACAAAAGAGTAAACAGGGAGGAGAGGAGGCACTGTGGGTCACCTTACAGACTGGAAATGACACCACAGTCCAGAGAGGAGTTGTATACAGACCCCCATCTCAGGGGAAGGGAATGGACAAGAATATGATAGACGGTATCCTTAAGATGGCAGAGAGAAGGGAGATATTGTTGATGGGGACCTGAACATGTCAGATGTTAACTGGAACACCTTTGCTGCAGCCACATCCAAGAGCAGAGCCATTCTCAATGCTCTACAGGAGGCATGCCTCAGATAGCTAGTGTTCGAACCCACTCGGGAGGGAGCAATCTTAGACCTTGTACTCTCAAATGGGGACAGTGAGAGGATCTTAGATCTAGAAGTTGGTAGCCATCTGGGAACAAGTGGCCACCAAACAGTGTGGTTCACGATAAACTCAGTTGAAGAGTCAAGCCATACAAAAGTGAGGGTACTATACTTCACAAGGGCTGACTTTGTCAAAATGGGAGAGTCCTTAGAAAAGCACTAGCAAACAGGCAAGAAGGAGGGGTGGAGCAACAAAGGGGAAACATCAAAATTATCATCATAGAGGCAACAAACCTTTGTATGAAGCAAATAAACAAATCAAAATGAAAGAAAAAAGCCACTAGGGTTCTCAAAAGAGGTGGCGGGCAAGGTTAAGGAAAAAAAGATAACATTTAGGAAGTATAAGGAAACACAGAGGAGCAGGACAGAGAACTGTACCAGTTAAAGCAGGGAAGGCAGTCAGAATAGCAAAGGCCCAAACTGAGGAAAAGATAGCTAACTCAGTTAAGAAAGAGGATAAAACATTTTATAGGTACCTTAGGGGAATGTAGAAAGACAAAGGGAGGGATAGTGAGGCTGAATAGAATGGACGGTGGGTGGGCAGAGAGGGACAGTGAAAAAACAGGGATGCTGAATGAATTCTTCTGCTCAGTATTCACAAAACAGGAGATGGGGAGGTACCTAATACAATTAACAGAAGCACTCTGGATGGGGGTCAATCTCATTCCTTTCACAGAAGAAAGGGTTCTGAAAGAACTCCTAAAACTGAAGGTGGACAATGCAATGGGGCCTAACAGGATTTACCCCAGAATTCAAAAAGAATTAAGGGGAGAACTAGTGACACCACTGACTACCCTTTTTAACAAATCATGGGAGGATGGTGTGGTACCTGAGGACTGGAGGAGGGTGGATGTGATTCCCTTTCACAAAAGTGGGAGCAAGACAGAGGCAGGAAACTATAGACCTGTCAATTTGACCTCTGTGGTAGGGAAAATGATGGAATCACTTCTGAAGGAAATAACTGTTGAGTACCTAGAGGCCAGTGGGGCACAGGACCCAAGGTAGCATGGATTCACAGCGGGAAGGTCATGTCAGATGAATCTAATTGATTTGTTTGACTGGGTGACCAAAGTAGTAGACCAGGGAGGGGCTGTGGACATGGCCTACCTAGACTTTTGCAAGGCATTTGACACAGTCCCACACAAAAGATTAATAAACAAATTAGCCTGTCTGGGAGTGGGTCCCATGGTGGTAGCCTGGGTAAAACATTGGCTGGACAACAGGACACAGAAGGTAATAGTAAACGGAGTCCACTCTGAAGAAAGGGGGGTTACTAGTGGGGTACTTCAGGGTTCAGTACTGGGTCCAGTCCTTTTTAATGTCTTTATAAGTGACATTGCAGAAGGATTGTAAGGAAAAGTATGTCTCTTTGCAGATGACACAAAGATCTGCAACAGGGTTGATACACAAGAGGGTGTGGAAAAGACGAGAAGGGATTTGGCAAGGTTGAAGGAATGGTTAGAAGTATGGCAGCTTGGATTCAATGCAAAGAAGTGCAAAATAATGCACCTGGGAAACAAAAACCCAAGGGAAGAGTACACAATTGGGGGGGTACTAACAACAACAAAAATGGAAAGGGACCTGGGGGTAATTATATCAGATGACCTTAAGAATAGCAAGCAATGTGAGAAGGCAGTAGGGAGGGCTGGGGGATACTGGGATGTATAGGGAGAGGCATCAGCAGCAGAAAACAGGAAGTTGTTATCCCTTTGTACAGACAGTTGGTGAGACCCCATCCGGAGTACTGCGTCCAGTTCTGGAGACCCATCTCCGCAAGAACATAGACAGGATGGAGGCAGTCCAGAGGAGGGAAACTAAAATGGTGCAGGGTTTGCAAGAGAAGCCATACAAGGAAAGACTATAGGAGCTTAATATGTATGCTTATTTATTTATTTATTTATTTAGGAAGTCGGAATTACAACCCTTTGAGTCATAGACTCGTTTCCAAAGGCTCCATGTCCGAATAAAACATAGACATTCATACAGTACATACATAGAATAAATGTGGGTGAGTAATCATGCAGAGTATGACTACAATGAGCACGGGTTAATGTCTATACATTTGGTAGCTAAAACAGGGCAGCTCTATTGACATATTTACCTAATGAGCACTTAAGACCTTTACAATTGGTAGCTAAAGCAATGCATGGTATGAGATGGTAGTAAGCCATCTCAGGGAGGCCTCGTCTTATACATAATACAATGCACTCATAGTCCAGTGCAATTATATGGTAACCAAGGGAGGTGAGGAGCCTGTAGGCTAGAAATAGTGAGGGCTCTCCACTGCCTGGCCAAGGACGGGTGCGTGACCTAGCAGTGTACTGCAGGATCCACAGGTTACCGGTTACACTGGCATTGATGTGAGGAGAGGATATGGGCCCTTAAGGCAGCTTTAAAAGGTCCTAGATTGGTGACTGATGTGACAGCCGGAGGGAGGGCATTATACCAGGATGGAGCTCTAAGGGGGGAAGGATCACTGGGCCACAGTGGTCCTGACCTGAGGCATCTTCCAGTTAGTTTTTGGGACAGCTTGTATGGATGCTGAGATGGTGGCTGCCTGAAGAGAAGAACCCAAGTGGACTGTTTCAGTGAAGAGACAGGTCTGGTATAATAGTCTTTCCTCAAGTGAGAGGATATTGGTGAGCACGTATACGGTGCAGGTATACGTATTTCTGTCGGCACCAGAGAGGAACTGGGAGGCCTTATTGATGACTACTTGTATTTGATGAAGTGCCGTAGGGTCAACGGCAGCATAGATTGTTAGGCCAAAGTCCACCAGCGATAAGACTAAGGAGGTAATGGATAGGTGAAGAGCTTCAGGTGGCAGGCAGTGTTTATGTCTGTAAAGGAGACCAATGTGGGTGTTGGTGGTGGAGGTAAGGATTTTGATATGTTCGTGGAATGAGAGGGAAGAGTCAAATGTAGTACCTAGATACTTATACTTCTGGACCTGTTCCAGTGGGATGAGAGAGGCAGATAGTATTTCCAGGAGGAAATCCTTCGATCTGTTTTGGCAGTGGGCATAGAGCATCGTCTTATTTTTTTTAATGTTGACCACCAATCTGTGTTCAGCAAACCAGTGTTCATTCTGAGAGAAGGAGTTTTATAAGTTACACTGACGAGAGAGAGGATCAGGATGTGCGGCATAAAGAACAGCGTCGTTCATGTAGAGGAGAAGGTTGTCAGGGCAGGATTTAGGCAGGACATTGAGGTAGATGCTGAATAGCAGGGGACCCAGGATAGATCCCTGGGGAACTCCTGAGCACACAGGCAGCATAGTAGAAATGGTATTATTAATTTTAACACATTTGGGTTCTACATGAAAGACAGCTGGAGAACCATGAGAATGGACAATGAGAGACCCCAATTTGTTGTAATGTGTTAAGGAGGGGATGAGAAACCATGCCGAAGGCCCTTGAGAGGTCTATAAACATGGCCCCTGCGAGGTGCCCCTTGTCAAGCGAGGAGTGCAGGGAGTTAGCGAATTCTGTGACAGCAGGTCATAGTGCTATGACCAGCTCTGAAATCATGCTGCTCCCTACATAAGGGGTTGTGTGCGAGGAGGTAGTCAGTGAGCTGATTGGCCATGATCTTTTCGAGGGCTTTAGAGAGTGGGGGGAGAATCAAGATGGGCCGGTAGTTGTTTGGAAGGGAGCTGTCACCTCATTTCAATATTGGTGTTATCACTGCCATTTTCCATGAGGTTGGGAACTGGCCCAGGCGCAGGGACAGATTTAGAAGGTCCGTGAGTGGGGAGATAACCGAGTCTAGCGCAAGGTATAGGATACGCATATCGATGGTGTCTTTGCAGTAATTAGAGCTCTGGGGGCTTTGGACAGGTAGGCTTTCACTTCTGTAGGGATAATGACTCTGAGTTTGAAGAGGGGGGTGGAGGAGCTCAGGTAGTGGAGAAGGCTGAACTGGATCAAAAAAGTTGCTAGGGAGGACTCAGCTGAGGTCTGAGAAGGTGGAGTTGAGGCAGTTAGCTATGTGAAGTGAGTCTGTGGTGGTAGTACCATTAACACCAAGTTGTGAGGGGGGGAGAGCGGGATTTACCATTAAGCTCCTTGATGTTATCCCAGAACTTTCTTGTGCCACCCCAGGAGGTAGCTAGGGCAGTTCTGTAGTGCTCCACCTTGGCCTTGCGGATTGCCCAGGTACACTTATTGTGGGCAGCATTATAGGCCCGCCTATCGCTTAGCAAACCGGAAGCAGTGGCACGATGCCAGAGGTTGTCACACATTTTGAACTGTTGTAGGAGTTCTGGGGTGATCCAGAGGGCACTACATTTCTTAGTGGTCACTTTGATAGTCGGTGCAAAAGCATCACAGGCAGTATTAAAGGTGGTGGTGAAGTAGTGCAATGCATCATCTGTGTGCCTGGTTTGGGAAATAGGGGACCAGTCCCAGTTGATTAGATATTGTTTGAGTTTGGCTATGCCTCCTGGGCGTAGTCGACGACGAAAGGTGATATTTGGTGGTGGTTTAGGTAGCTGACAGGACCAGCCGAAGATGATTGGGGAGTGGTCACTTAAGGCATTGGGTAGGACACCCAGGTTGGTAATATGGTGGGGATGATTAGTGAGCAGCATATCTAGTAGGGTGTAGGTTCCATTAGTGGGGTTGGCCCTGGTATGCTGGGATACCAGTTGGGTCATATCTAACACAGCAAAGGTATCTTTGGCGTGTGTTGATGAGCTTGCCAGCCAGTTTATGTTGAGATCCCCAACTAGGATTTGTTCTGTTTTGTGGGGGTGGCTGGCTAATTAGTCAGACAGCACTTTACAGGCAAAGGATTGGCTGTGGGGTGGGATGTAGGAGACGGTGAGAGTAAGAGGAGCATGGTTTGGGTCAGAGGAGAGTTTTATAGAGAGGGCTTGGGCACCATGGTCTAGGGAGGGTGCAGGTAGGGTTTGGTAATGCAGAGAGTCATTTACATAGAAGGCACTGCCACCGCCTCTCTTGCCATTACGATCAAGCCTAATGAGAGAGTAGCCAGGAATAGAAACAAATGAGTCTGGGGTCTTGACTGAGAGCCAGGTTTCTGTTAAAGCGAGAATGTCTGGTTGGTGATGTGCTGTCCAGCACTGCAGGGATACCATTTTTTTAGGCAGGCTGCAGATATTCATAGCGGCTTCTCGAAGCCCCACGGGTGACTGCAGTTGGGGGGGTTGCTGCTGGGCCAGGATTGGGGTGAACATTGCCAGATAGTAGAAGAAGCAAGCGGAACATCCTGACAAGGGCCATGAGTTGGTGGTATTTTGCTGGGTGACAGCGGCTGGCAAGCTTAGAAAGTGATGAGCAGGGAATGGGCAGTTGTGTGAGGGTTGGGATGGCCAAGTGGAGGAACAGACAAGGAGGGCTCAAGGCACAGAGAGATGGGCGGAGGGGTAGAGGGAGGGTGTAGGGGGCTATGGGGAGAGACAGGGTGATGGAGAGGCTACGAGGGGTGAGGTGCTCCCCCAGCAGCAAAGGTGTGTACATACCAGAGGCAACTGGGGGTTTGTTGCTGAGCAGGGTAAACATGGTTAGCAACAGTAGTATAGTTAATTTGTGTGGGTGGGTGTTGTGAGGGAGTACAGTGGTGGTATTTATTTATTTATTTATTGTACAGTATAATCGGATTTACAACCTTTGAGCCAGAGGCTCGTTTACAAAGGTACCTCGTCACAGAGAGGACATACAGAGTCAACATACTTACAGAATACAATCATACAGAATAACATGGTTTTACATAATTGCTTGAACATAGAGTAATTAAAAAACATTTCAGAATTGACAGGTTTAGTGGTACCAGCAGGTACTGGCAGTGGAAAGGGAGGCCATGGGGGAATGGGGGGATGGGTTGAGGGGGAGTTCGGCCCAGAGGGCTATGTCAGTAGTGTTTTGAGAGCAGCAGAGCATCTGTTAGCGACAGGTGCAACAGTGGGTGTTGAACAATAGATTCCATAGGGCATTTTTGAAGGGGGCAATTTTGGTGGTGTTGGAAATGGCTGTGGGGAGCGAGTTGAACCAGGATGAGGCTCCATAGCTGAATGACTTCTGTGCCCAGGTGGTCCTAGTTCTGGGTACTAGTAGGGTGACCTTATCAGTGGTGCAGGTAGTGACTGTGGAAGGTGTAAGTTGGATGGAGGCAGAAACCCCGGGGAGCCCGAGTAGAATCTTCTTAGTTAGTAAGCAAGTTTGGTAGCGGAGGCGTTCATCAAGGCTAAGGAGTTTGGCCATGTCATAAAGCTGACAAGTGTGGGTGAGCGTAGGGGCACTGGTCACTAGACTGCAAGCTTTGTTTAGGGTGAGTCAGATCTTGTTGATGGCTGTGGAGTCAGCTGCACCATAGACCAGAAGGCCGTAATCCACAATGGACATTACTGAGGATGTAATGGCAAGCCTGAGGGCATCAGGTGGGAGGTAGTCCTTGCGATGGTAGAGGATGCCAAGACAAGCATTAGCGGTGGGTGCAAGGGCTGTAATGTGGGCAAGAAAGGTGAGGGCTAAGTCAAAGGTGATCCCAAGGTATTTGTAAGAGTAAACTTGCTCAAGTGGTTGAAGAGTGCTGGGGAAGATTTGGAGGGGGTTGTTCCTGGCTTTGTTCTGGTGGTGAGCAAAGAGCATTGCCTTGTTTTTTTTGAGGTTAATGACTATTCTGCTCTCCTTAAACCAGTTCTCTGCATCATTGAAGGAGCATTGAAGGGAATTTTGGAGGGAGGTGGGATTTCTGTGGACAGCATAAATAAGGGTGGCGGCGGCGTACAGGAGAATATTGCCAGAACAGGCACTGGGCAGGATGTTTAGGTAGAGACTAAAGAGTAGTGGGCCCAAGATAGAGCCCTGGGGAACCCCTGAGCACATGGGACGGGTTTCCGAGAGTATCCCATTGTTTTTGACAACCTGGGAGCGTGTTGATAGGTAACTTGTGCACCAGGCAAGGGGCCAGCAAAGAAACCTGTATGGTAGAGGGCATTTAGTAGAAGGGGTGGGAAACAGTGTCAAAGGCCTTAGAAAGGTCAATGAACACTGCTCCAGTTAGGGAAATGGAGTCCAGGGAGAAGTGTAGGCAGTTGGAGTCTCCATTAATGCTGTACTTGTACTGTGACCAGCGCGAAAGCCATGCTGTTCTGGGCATAGAATGTTGTATTTTGCTAGATATTCAGTGAGTTGAGTGGCCACCACTTTTTCTAAGGCTTTGGAGAGGGGGGGAAGGATGGAGATTGAACGATAGTTGCTAGGGGTGGACCTGTCACCTCCTTTGTGAATAGGTGTGACTATAGCTGTTTTCCATGCTGTAGGGAATTGCCCCAGACAGAGGGACTGGTTTAGTAGGCCAGTGAGTGGGACCAGGACATCATCCAGAACCAGCCAGAGTATTTTTGGATTTAGGGAGTCGCTGCTAGGACTGTTGCTGTTTAGCACTTTAAGCAAGAGCAGTCTGCCTTCCTGGACTGACACTTTGCGTAGATAGAACCAGGGGCACTGAGGATCTGAGGGCAGTGGATCGGGAGTTGGGTCGAAAAAGTTACTTGGGAGGGCAGGGCTAAGATCTGTAAAGGAGGAGTTAAGGCAGTTGGCAATGTCAGTGGGGTCAGTAAAGGTGGACCCATTGACCATAAGTTGGGCTGGGGGGAGCGTGATTTCCCATTTATTTCTTTTATATTGTCCCAGAAGTTCTGGGCACACCCCTACGAGGAAGTGAGGGTGGCCTGGTAGTGGTCTGCCTTGCCTTTTCGGATGGCCCATGTGCCCCTGTTACGTGCGGCGTTATATGCCTGTATGTCAGCCATCCGGCCGGTCTCAGTGGCTATGTGCCAGAGGTTATCCCTATCCCTGAGCATTTGGAGTAGGGCAGAGGTGACCCAAGGTGCATTTTGCCTTTCAGAGCGGATCATGGTGAAGGGTGCAAAAAGATCACAGGCCTTGTTAAAGGCTTGTGAGAAGAGGTCGAGGGCAGCATCAATGTTGGTTGCATGGTGGATGGGAAACCAACCAATCTGAGTGAGGAACTGTTTGAGTTTTTTCACTCCGCCTGGGCAGAGACGCCTGCAGTGTGTGGTAGATGTGACCATGGGCAGGTATGAGTGAGTCTTGCTGACATCTAACATTGTGGCAGACACAGTGGTGCAGAGGTAGGGTTGCTAGCTTTGAAGCGAAAGATACTTGGTCTGAACCCAGGTTTGGATGGCATGTTGTATACCTAGTGATAGCCTGGGAGACGGTGCAAGGGACACTATAGAGAGGGGCAAAAGGCAGAGAATTTTGGTATGAATGATGCAGAACAGAAGTGTTGGGGGGGGAGCAGTGGCAAGAGGATAGCAACTTACACATCTTGTTGCCCTCTAGTGGCTTTACAGTATAATCTGCAAATGGAAACATGGACAAAATAAAATACACTTTCAACTGAAGAAATTTAGCACTGAGTATACCCTTGTGGAGAGGGGGGACATGATAGAAACTTTTAAGTAGCTCAGTGGAATCAACAAAGTCCAAAAGGGTAGCATCTTTCAGAAAAAGATATGTGCAAGAACAAGGGGACACAATTTGAAGATAGAGGGGGGATGGCTCAGGGGCAATGTGAGGAAATATTTTTTCACAGAGAGGATGGTGGACACATGGAACCACCTCTCTGAGGAGGTTGTGGGATCTGAAACTGTGGGAGAATTCAAGAATGCATGGGACAAACATAAGGCAATTCTTGTGGGGGGTAGGAAGAAATAGGCTGTTGGTTAACTAAGATCTGCAGCTTATCCAGTAGGTAGGGAAATGGGCATACTAGGTGAGCCAAGCGGTCCTTATCTACCGTCAAAGTCTATGTTTCTATGTTTCACTTCCTTCTGCCCAACCCCCCTCCTTTTTTAACCCGACAATTTCCTCTTTAATATCCCTCTTCTCCCTTATATATTTGAAGAATGCTTTCTCACCTGATTTTACTTTCGGTGCCAGATGTACTTCCCTAGCAGCCTTTGCCTCTCAAACTGCTCTGCTCACCACCACCCTTGATTTATCATTACAGACCTCCTAATACTCCTCACTCTGAGTATGTCTGTACTTCCAGAAGGCTGCCTTCTTTTCCCTTATTGCATTTGCCACGTTCTTGCTGAATCAGCTGGAGTTTTTTGGCCTTAGATTTCTTGCTTTTGATTTTGGCACACTCACTAGTAGCCTCCACCAGTCCTTCCTTTAGTACGGCCCATTTCTGTTCCACCTCCATCTCTTTATTGATCCCAACAAGGAGACCTACCAGAATTTCTCCCAACTTATTAAAGACAACCTTCCTGAAATTCAAAATCCTCATCTTGGTCTTGATCATCCCTCTGCCCATGTCCAGGTGGAACCACACTGCGTGGTGGCTGCTCCCTGCTAGTGACGCTTCCACCTTTACATCCTGGACATGTCCACAGTTGGAAAGGACCATGTCTAGTACGGCCCTCTCCCTAATGGGCTCCATGACACCTTGTGTCAGGAATCCACTCTGGAATGCGTCCAGTAGTACCTGTGTCCTGGGGCTGGAGGTAGCTGGGATTTATGCAATAAGGCACAACAGGGTGTGGGTTATTGGGAATTTACCCACACCTTGTGTGGTGTGTCACGAGGTGCAGCCGAGTGACTTAACCACACAAGAAGTGGGTAAATCACCCAATAACTCACACCCTGGAGTGCCTTATTGTGATTATACAATGGATCCATGTGTAAAATAAATTTAAAATGTGTTTAATTATGATTTTTATAAATGCCATTTCTCAGCCGTGGGTTATGCAGGATTTACCCATGGTCATGTGACATGTTTTGACCAATGAGGTGACACGATTTTCATGCACCATTGTATAATTTCCAATCAACTCCAGGTAGATGGAAATCCTTCACTATTATTACCTCCCCCCTGCCTGTTCTTTTCATAATTTGGGACCCCAGTTCTTTGTCTAAGCCTTCATTCTATGAAGGTGGTCTATAATCTGCCCCCATCCTTAGTTTCCTACACTTTTTTGCTTGGACCTGCACACATAATGCTTCAGCCTTCCAATCCTCCCCTTCCTCTTTGGTACAGGTGATCATCTCCTTCATACGCAGAGCCACTCCCCCTACCTGTTTCCCTACCCTTCCTATACATTTTGTACCCAGGGACTGCGAGGTCCCATTCATGGTTTGGTGTGGCCCACCTCTCTAGGATGACTGCTATGTCCACCTCTCCTTCAGTCATTAGCATCTGCATCAGCCAATTTATTTCCCAGGCTTCTAGTGTTCAGAGAAACTACTGCCCATGTCGAGTCTGGCCCCCCCTTTACCCCTGTCCCACTCCCCTCCTCTCCCCTACACCCTCCTTCCCTCTCCACTAGTTCTTCTGGCCCCCTGTATCCCTGTCCCTCCTCCCCCAGTCCTTCCTTCCCTCCTCCTTCCATCTCTACTAGTTCCTCCCTATTCTGTCCTGACTGGTGGGGAGGCCTATCAGCCTCTTCCACCAGGTGACTGAGGATATTTTGCACCCTGCCCCCCCACCTTCCAGTTTAAATTGAGGTATTTCTCTATGAATTCCTCCAGCTTACTCTTCAGGACCCTTGGCCCTTCTTACTTAGATGTAGCCTGTCTGGTGCATACAGGTCTTTACTTCCCAGGTCCCTTCCCAGACTATCCTGCACCCCTCTGCCTCACATCACACTCTGAGCCATTGATTTAACTCCTCTGTTCTAACTTTCCTCGCAATGCTGGCCTTTGGGACTAGTATCACCTCCATGAAGGTTGCTGTACTCCTTATCGTGCTGCAGATTTTCCCCACCTGTCTGAACCTCTCTTGCACAACCCCCACCTCACATCCTGCCAGGTCATTTATACCCACATATGCAGTTATGTGAGGTTTTCAACTCTCCTGCACCACGTGCTTGGCTATCAGAGATCCCACTTTCCCTGCCGTCATCCCTGGCATACATTCTGCCCTCCTATGGTTTGCTCTTGACCCCTTCCCACCCCACCTCATCCCCTTTACTACTGAATACCCAAGATCACCACCTTCCCCCATCTTTCTGGGCCCCTATCCCCCTCCGGCCAGGCCCCCACTCTCTTCTGCCTGCCTCCTCCTTCCTCTAATACACATTTTGAACTTCCTCAACCCCTTGTACAATCTAGCCCTGCCCAGCCCCTCCACCTGCCCTACAGTTCCTCCTGGCACTCCCCATCCTTTCCCTTCTTCTTGCCCCTCAGCCCGTCCCCTTGTTCACTCTTCCCCACCACCCCTTCCTAGTTCCCCTGCCTTCTCCCTGTCGCCTGTACTTCTTTCCTCTGGCCCTCACACCCTATCATCCCTGAATTTCTTCCTCTTCCTCTTGTTGCCTCCTTCCCCCCTTCTCACTGTCTTTACTCATCCCTTCACGTTCCCCTTTTTCCCCTTTGTACAGTGGGAGGAACTTTCAGGTTCAGTGCAGTTCCCCTTTAAAAAATGTGTTTTTAGGCAAAACTGGTAGGAAAACATTTTAAAAATTGCAACAACATCCATAATGGTCAGCATTGTTTTATTCTCTCTGTCACTAGGCAGTACAAATCTGACCTGTTCGCAGTTTATTCCTGCTTGGTTCCCCCCCATAGCCGTTGCCGGGGTTGTCTGGTTCGAAAGAACCCCCCTTTTGAAACTCCCTCTTTATTTTTCATTATTTGTAAAAAAATGTTCATCATTTCTGTTTATTTTTTTACTGTTACAGAGTGCTAATGCACACATGATGAACCCCAGCACTTTCTCTCTGCATGCGCCCCCTCCCCACATCTGCTACCAAACAGCTCTCTCAGTACCAGTAAGATGACTGGAGCTTCTTTGTGAGCCTTTCTCTGCACCCTCCCCCATGACTGGCTGGCCAATTGGAGCTCACATCAGCATCGTGAATGTGATCTAAATACAGCACAGCCACTGCCTAGAATTCACACTGTCAGCTAGCACTGGAGGAAGATGGAGCATGGTGGCAGGCTCAGAGATGACATCACCAGGAGAGCAAAAAAGAAGTAGAGGACCTTGACTTATAATAATATCAGTCACCAGCATGTAAATTTTGCTGGTCACTATTGCCGAAGATGTGTCCCTTAATAACCGTATATCAAGGCAAAAGCAGTTGGGCAAGGGAGCTTTTCGGGTGGGTGGGCTGAAAATTTAGAAATAAATTATTTAAATCCCCCTCTATACAAAAAGCAAAGTTGTCTTGTTTCATATGCCTGTTTTAACTTTTCATAAGTAAAGCAAAAGAGGTACCACAGTGGAAAGGCAATGCAAGTGTTTGCAAGGGTCTGGCTGGGATCTACATTGCCACCTCACTAATTGTGCTGTTCAGAGAGGTCTTCACTGTGGTCTCATTTTTCATTGACATTCAGTTCCACTTTTGTCTGTGTCATCTGTGCCAAATGCCGTTAAATCAAATAAGTTGTGATGTGTTTTCTCCAGATGACCACACGTGCCTGTAGAATGGCATTTGTTGCTACAGTTCAGTGTTTTGAACATACACACTGTACGTTTGGAAGCATGGTAGGGTGGGGTTGGGGGTTGAGGGGTAGGCATTTAGGAGAGGTTAACTTTGCACTCGAAATCCCCGCCACTCCCTTTGTCATACCAACCACATTGGAGAATGGAGTGGGGGCAACAATTGTAGTACTCAATATTGAACTAAGAATTATGTTACAGATTTTTTTCCAAGCAGGGTGCCTGGAATAGAAACATAGAAATACAGACAATGACGGCAGAAAAAGACCAGAGTTCCATTCAGTCTGCCCAAGTTCCCTATAATCCCTGGAACCTACTGTTCCTCCTGGGTACTAACCCTCCCCGTCCTCTCTCTATTCTCCTATTCTCCTCCTTGGTCCTGTCTCCCCTGGTAACCACTGTTCCCTTCATTATGTTCCAGCCCTGACTATTTTCACACCCACCATTTCAGCTGACAGACTGTTCCAAAGTTCCACCACCTTTTCCATAAAGTAGTACTTCCTCAGATCTCTCCTGAACCTACCTCCTGTTAATTTCCATTCATGTCCATGTGACCACGGATTGATACTCAGGCTAACTAGTACCCCGCAGTTCACTTTAATTCTATTCAGGAACTTGAAGATCTCTGTCATATCTCCTCTCTCCCTTCTGGTCTCCAATGAATACATATTTAGTGCCTTGAGGCGCTCCTCATAGGATTTGCCCTGCTGTCCCTGAATCATTTTAGTTACTCTCTGCTGCACTGTCTCCAGCCTATCCTTATCCTTTCTGAGGTGAGGACTCCAGAACTGGGCACAGTACTCTAGGTGAGGCCTCGCCAGGGATCTATAGAGGGAAAGTATTACCTCCTTTCTTCTGCTATCAATACCCCCTACAATACATCTCAGCATCCTGATAGCCTTGCTATAGGCCACGTTGCACTGACTCAATTACTTAAATGGTATACTGAGCTATGGATGGTGGGGGTTATAGCAAGTGGTAGAGGGAGTTCAGATATGAGTTATTTAGACTTAAAATAAGCCACAAAAGTGCACCACTGAGCATACCATAGCCCATGGTTTCTGGGGCCTATCAGACCCAGACCCCTGCCCTAGTAGCATGCCAGCACTGCAGTAAGTTAGTAGTGTACAATACCCAGCCAAAACCAGCTGCAGACTCTGCATTGAGGTTTAGTGCATTAGTATTTGCTCTGTCTATATCTATCTATCTATCTATATAAGTAATAGATAACCTACTCTAAGGTGTGCAGTCGTGCTCTGATATACGCACACCTTGGTGTGTGTTGTCATGCATGAGACTGCAGGCTGAGTGCGTCAACCACCCACGGCATATGTATATCAGAGGGTGACCGCACATCCTAGAGTGGGTTATCTATCTTATAAAATGGCAACATTGTTTGGGGTGGTAAAAGTGCAGGTGTGTGGTCACGCTCTGATATACGCATGGTCATGTGATGCGTTTTATACAATCAGAATGCTGAATTTATTTACTTTGCTTCCCATTTTATAAATACACACACACACACACACACACACACACAATCTGAGCCACCCAGATAGTAATAATTGTCCTTAGAGCAGGAGGTGGAGGGGAGCTCATAGATGAGTCATTCTGGTTTAAAAATAATCCACAAAATTAGCCACAGGGCATCTAGTACCCCAAAGCTTCTGGGGCCAGGTGGCCCCCAGACTCCTTCCCTACACACCAGTAGTTACAGCTGCAGATATTAAAACTCATAACATAATATATCCAAGACAATGTCTTAGGCATATTACATTAACAGCATGCCCTCCGGTAGTGAACGCATATGTATTCACCCTGCAGCCAGCCAGATAATAATTTTGTTTAGAGCAAGGGGTGTAGGAGATCTCAGATATGACTTCTTTAGCTTCAAAATAAGCCACAAAATGCACCACAGAGCAACTGTAGGATCCCATGGCTTCTGGAGTACTGGCGGCCCTAAGACCCACAGCTTTTTTTAAACAGTCTCAGACTGCATAAAAAGAACCCCCCTTGTGAAAATCCTGGCAACGGCCCTGCCCCCCCCCACACACACAAACACACATACAAATTGGTAGTCTGTTTATGCCCCCAACAACAACCTCCCATCAGGAGTCTATTTTAAAACATGTCAGGTAGAAAATGGTGGTGTTCTTTGTTTAAAAAGAGACTACTGTTTAACCTGCTGTTTCTATCTGTTTGTTAGCTCTCCCCACCAAGCACACACACATTAGTAATCTGTTTCCCAACACACACACTGCACATACGCTGCTGGCGTGGCGCACACACACACACACACACACACACACACACACACACACATATATATATATCTGGAGCCTATCAGGAGTCTGCCAAGCAGAAAATGTTGCTGTTTTGGTTTTTTAAAATAACATTACTCTTTATTGTTGGACGTGCTTTACCCTTTTGGAAAGCAGTTTTCGGTGGTTAATGTCCATGGTTAATTAAGTAGGAACTCCAGGTTTGCGAGCTTGTGATTTGTTTTTAATAACAAGAGAAGGCATGGTAGAAAATAATATTTCAGCTACTTAATAAATTAAGGAAAAACATGGAAAGGGCACAGTAATTTTCAGATTGAGTGAGTGGGTTGACAGCGAGTGAGTGAGTCTGAGAGTGAGCAAGTTGGGGGCAAGGAGGCGGGCAGGCAAGTCATTAAGTAGTTGATACTGACACAGCACAAAGAAGTTTAGAAATCGGACATTTAAAATGGAAAACATGATAGAAGGAGAGCAGCATACACAGGTGGAAAGGACATATAAAAAATATGTAATTGGGTTGTGTCACAGGTAACAATCTTTTATATAAGTTTGATTCATTTTTCCTGTGGGAAAAAAATGGCTGCCAGTGGGAAAAAAAACATTCCAAGCTGGCACGATAATGTTTGGCCATGAGGCAGGCGGGCACCTGAACTTTTTTCACTCATTGACAGTAATTACATGAATGTATGGGTGACACCATATCAGCCCAACAGTGTAGAAAGGCATACTCACTGCACACATGTGAAAAAAGATTGTTATGTACCTCTCCCAAACCCCATATGCCTTCATGTAACTACCATCATTCTAATCTGGAGTATTTGATTTACTGTATGCCACAGCATAGTATCCATACCTGTTTAAGCATCAGTTATTTAGATATAGGTATACAACCTGTTTAGAGACTAGATGAAACATCTGGACTGGTAACAATCTAATTTCTTTTGTAACAGGGGCTGGATGGGCCTGGGGGAGGCAGCAGTTGATGACAGTATTTGCAAAACTACATTTCTGGCTATGCTTCTGTGCCAGCCTGCATCAACCAGTCAGGTAATAGGATTCTCCCTACCCGTTTAATAATAAATCCATACAAGAATATTCATGGACCATACCCTCGTACCTGAAAGATCTTGTCTCCAAGTCCTTACCCCAAACCAGTCTGCCAAAGATCAACATCTAGAACCCTCCTATATCTGTCGAGGGCATGAAAAATGTCTTGGGCAAAGGCATTATTCAAAGCAGACCTCACTAACTGGAATTCCATTCCAGATTAAATCAAGGACTTCAGCTCTTTGTTCTCCCTCAAGAGGGGCCTGTTTAATCATTTTCATAAACCCTGAAACTGCTAACTCCTTACTCCTTCCACTGTTTATCTGCGCCTCTTGCTCCCCAACTTCAGGACACTGGGACCATGAAAACCACATTGCTGGGCCAGAGCAGGAGAGAACGGGCAGCCAGCCCACCAAGCAGAAGAAAAGAAACCGGAGGCTGCTGCACTTGAAGGGAAGTATAGAAATATAGAAACATAGACTGACGGCAGATAAGGACCGCTTGGCTCACCTAGTCTGCCCATTTCCCTATCTACAGGATAAGCTGCAGATCCTAGTTAACCAACAGCCTATTGCTTCCTGTCAGAATTCACTAAACTCTACAGCAAAATCTATAATCCAGTGCATTTACTGTGCAGTAAAGAGGAAAAGTGTGGGAGCAGGCTTGCTGCATGCCACTAAAGTGCCCCAGCGCTTCGAGTAAAAACTCTTCATCAGGTTTCTTTCCCTCTTGTCCTTCCTACTGGAAACTATTACCCTTACTAGTTATTGCAGTGTCAGTGGCTCAGCAGGTTCCACACTTGCCTCTGAGGCCAGAAGGTCAGAAGGCTGTGGGTTCTATCCCCACACCAGACACTTGGGTTAAATCCCAATACTGTCACTGTAGTGCAGCATAAGGGGGGTGCTGCACTCCTGAGGTGCCATCTTTCAGATGAGACATTAAATCGAGGTCCCATCTGCCTGTTCTGGTGGTAGTTCAAGGTGGATGTTAAAGATCCCATGGCTCTTCTTGAACAAGAGTAGGGGAAATTCCCCAGGTGTCCTGGCCAAATTTCCCCCATTCACTAAAAATACCACCAACAGCTTAATCTGGTTCAATGTCAGTTGGCATCCATCTGTATCCCCCTCCCCCCGGGACGAAGCTGATAACAGGCAGAATTGTCTAGTCCTCCTTTCCTTGTCAACAAAAACTAAATAAATAAATTGTCTATAGTCTGCACATGCTGTTTAGAAATTCTGTATTAGTTGTATGAATGTTTAACATTTCAAACTGATGACGATGATGGTTATTTACATCTATGATTTAACTATTGCATTTCCTCTGCTGCTGTATTGGTGCCCCCCTTGAAAAGTATATGAGACACCTAAATGAAGCTCTTCTAGTATTGAACATTTCAAAATGAATAAATAAAACATCACAATACCATACCTAGAATTTCACAACAGGTGCTGAAACTTCATGGAGGCTGAGTCCCTCCACAGTGGTCCCTGAGCTTCACTGGCCTGAGCATGGCAGTTAGGATTGAGGTTCGATCCTCGGTCTCTTCCATAGTAATGCAGTACACTACCAGTCAGTACCACCACCAGTCAACCCCTCCATTTAGGATCTTTTTAGTTTAACCCACATTTTTACCAGATAATGTCCCACTAAGACTGAGGTTGCTTTGGAAGGGGCTACCTGGATACACAGTTACAGGAGCACAGAGTTCACGTTTGTTACAGATAAATTATTACAAATGACAGTGTTACAGCATATACAATATACAGTAGATATATATATATATATATTCCACTGGGCAAGAGCTTTCTCAGTGGAATAACCCGTGTTATTTTCTCTGGAGTGAGGATAAATCCTGATGACATCACCAGAGTGAGGATATTACATTTATCCTCAATCTGCTGATGTCACTGGAGTAGGGTATGACATTTATCCTCACTCTGCTGATGTGACCGGAGTGAGAATATCTGTACTGCAGATTGCATTCTAAAGGAAACTGTTTCAGAAAACAGTTTCTTTTTCTCACTGAAGCTGCAACTTACTCAATTAGCTTTGCAAAACACTCTCACATGTCCCACTGAGTTTCTAACACTCCTAGCCCATTATTGTGCTGATCTCAGCTTCAAAACAACCTGAATTCGAAATGAAACTCTTTCACAAAGCAGTTTCTCTCTCTCAGTGCTACCTGCAGCAGTTTGTCTTTCTCACTGAGTCTCTGACTCACTCAATTATCTTTGCAAAACACTGTCACCTGTTTCCCACTGAGTTTCTAACACTCCTAGCCCATTACTGTGCTGATCTCAGCCTCAAAACAACCTGAATTCTAAATGAAACTTTTACAAAGCAGTTCCTTTTTCTCAGTGCTACCTGCAGCAGTTTGTCTTTCTCAGTGAGCCTCTGAATCATTCAGTTACTGTAGCTTTGCCAAACACACTCACCTGTATTTCTCACTCCCAGTCCATTCAGAACACATACATACACACACACACACACACACACACACACACACACACACCACACACAGAATGAGCAGGAAACACACAGAAACACAAAAAATGTTCCTAAAGCTCTCATCCCTGTGGTATAAACCGCACACATGATGTGCAGATCATGGGATATGGAAAATATTCTCACTCCTGCATCATGAGCTGTGCATTCTCACTCTGCAGGAGTGAGAATATTTTCCATATCCCACTCTTGCCCATCAAGTATCATATATATATATATATATATATTATGGTAGCACGGTAGTGCTACCATAGTTAGGGTTGAGGAGCCATTTCTATGTTAAACCCCAACATTTTTCACCTTAATAACTTTGTAACTGTTTGATGGATTTGCCTGAAATTTGGAATTTATGATCAAGAACCATAGGCCTTGGGATATACCAAGTTTTGTGCTGGTCGGATATACGGCTGCGGAGTTATTAAGTGTGATCTGTGCGTGCGTTGACGCTTTTCTGGAATTCTGTGGTCGCGCCTCCAGGTCGTACAGTTTGCGTGACCGGCCTGAAATCTTCAGGGAATGTGCAGCTGGGGTCCCCGATGTGCCTTTCGAAGATTTCGTGAAAAAATATTAAACGGTTCAAAAGTTATTCAAAAAACAGTTTCCCATTATAAGTCAATGGGAAAAGTTAACAAAAAGTTCAACACTTTCGCAAATGCATTTTTACTTTCGCAAATGGGCCTGTTACTTTCGCAAATCGGCCATTTTGTTTTCAGTTGGTGATCAGAAAAATGGTTGGCATTTAAATTTGGGACCATCTAACGACCTAATTTTTTTTGTATTCACCTAGTCGGGCCCTGAGGATGCTTGCCATGTCTTTATTTTGTGGTAAAACACCCCAGAAATATGTTTTCAAATTTTCTGGAAAAGTACTTTCGCCAAATTACTTTCGTGCTCACGAAGTGTCGCAAATTTTTATGAAGCATTCAAGAAATTGGGCGTACAGTAATTTCTAGTCTGTGGAAAATGACAGCAATTTTTGGCACTGCACTGCAAAATAACCGCTGGGAGTTTTGGGCTGAAATTTGAGGAACGCAGCCGACATCTCACAGATGTGCCTTTCAGTGTTGTATTGAAAAACTATTACACGGCGGCAAAGTTATGGCACTCCAAAGTTGACAGTTTTTCCCATAGGATAACATTACGGCGCCCAAAGCATTACAGCAATCCTTTGGCACCCTGCTGCAAAATAACGGTTTAGTCTTTTTTCCTGAAATTTGGAGGGAAGACAGCCAACAGTACACAGATGTGCCTTGCAGTAGTTTTGTGAAAAAATATCACATGGCGGCAAAGTTACGGCACTCCAAAATTGACGGTTTTTCCCATAGGATAACATTACGGCGCCCGACACTTAACAGAAATCATTTGGAGCCCTGCTGCAAAATAACGGTTTGGTCTTTTTTCCTGAAATTTGGAGGGAAGACAGCCAACAGCCCACAGATGTGCCTTTCAGTAGTTTGGTGAAAACATTACAGGGAGGCAAAGTTATGGCGCCCGAACTTTTCTTTTTTCCCATTGATAACATTACGGGCGTCACCAAGACTTTTCAGGCCCAAGATCTCGAAACGGTGCGCAGATAATGGTCTTTTCGTCGGAAAATTTCTTAGCCCCCTAATGGGGCTAAGATTCAAATTAGCCAGGACAGTTGTAAATAATATGACTTTTAAATTTTTTTTATGTCGTACGGTTCCTGAGATATAATGTATTTAGTATTCCAAGATCTCATTTTCTGCGCCGATACTCATTATTTTGCATACATTATCTGTACTCACTGTCTTTCTCAATGCAGGTTTTGGGGAAAACCAGCCTGTGCACTTACATTACTGTTACTGTTGCCCTTCCGCTATGGATCCGCACTCGCTTCACTTCTACTATTGACGCCTGCGCCACCATGTGCGTATTCTTTATGCTTTCATTTGCGCTATGCTTCTGTTATTTTTTGCCATTTCTGTCTACAGTACTGTTTATCTTACTGTTTCACTTTACATCACCATGCCCATTGACATTTCTGTTTGCAGGCACCATGTTACTATGTGACAACACATCACGTGGCAGACCATTCCCATCTACGCCACCATGTGTGTTACCCTTTCTGTTCTCATTCGTGCTTGTGTTACCATGTGCGCCACTGTTAGCATTTCTTTGGGGCCCACGCTCCCGCCGCTGCATTACATTCACTATTTCTGTTATCATTCTCAAAGAAGGGAAATAGAGGCAAAAACTCAGTTTAATGTTAGTTAGGTTAGTTGACGACTAAAGTGAGCGCTGTTAGGTTGAAAACCTGAGCTTCACCCCCACTGGTGTTAGTGCGCATTGAGATCGGGGTCCCAACTCTCACCCCATTCTCCATACTTCTGCTGCTTTGCACATGTCATGGAGTGAGAGTTAGGGCTGATGATCCCAATGCGCACCCCAATGCCGGTTGGGGGTGGGCGGGGGTCCAAGGGGGTTTCAACCCAACAGCGAATTTCCCACTTTTGTCGCTGTGGAACAACCCTAACTAATGCATTAAACTGAGTTTTTTGCCTTCTAATATATATATATATATATATATATATATATATATATATATATATATATATTTGACAGGAATGGGACTTGTACCCCATAGGAAAAAACATCAGATATTTCCAAATATCTAATAGTAATTAGGTAGTATATGCACTACTAATGAAACTACACCAGCGTATTACAATGTAATAAACAACTTATTCACAACTGTTGCAAGTATAGACACAAAATATTGTTAATGTGTATAAGAACTACCATATTACAACTCTATTAAAATGTCTAATAGCCTTCTTACTACAAGACAACTACAATAAAACTTCTAAATCTATTTTGTGTCCCTCTTTATGTAAAGTATAAAACCTCTGATAGCAAAGTCCTGCACAATTGTGAAATGTTACAATCCTGGGGCCTTCCAAGCTCAAAAAAGGCTACTCACCCTTTGGGCTGGTAGCTTTATGAGCTCATTAGGCCCCTCGAAGGTAATATTTCCTTGTATATGACACTTTGCTATCAGATATTTTATACACATATATTATGTATAATGAGAAGCACTCTTTCTCATTAGCTACTCCACACTCTCTTGTTGGGAAACAAGCCTTTGTCTACCAGCTGCCCGCCTTATGGAACTCACTACCTCTTGTAGTTCAGGGCTTGCCAACCGTGGTGGCTGTCAAAAACCACTTTAGGCATCTTCCCCTCCATCCATGTCTCTGCCACTCATCTTCTTAACTTATCAGTCCCTCATGCCCCTCCCATCCCCCTTCACCCCATCCTTCCAACACCAGCTCTTACTGTCGATTGTGTCATATGAACTGCTGTTAATGTACTACTGTAACTACTCTATCTTGTGCCAATTGCATTGCTCCTGTATATCTATACCACTGCTCATTCCATTGTTTCAATCTAGGTTGTGTTACCACTCTGTTATGCCGTGTAGCACTGCTATTTTATTGTACTCTGTATCAGTTTTAACGCTGTGTAACTTCTGTAGTACTGTGCACTAATGCTTATTGTTATATGCTAATCCCTTGCCCTTCCCCGGATTGCACCTGGAAACGAGCCTTTCCCAGTTACCAACTTTTAAATAAATAAATAAATTATACATATAGTTATATACATAAGTATATGTGTGTATTTGAAAAGGTGGGCTGTGTGCATCTCATTGATGGTGGACTGTTTTACTACATTCAAGAGGTATGTAGACTTATTTATTCTGAGTTCTAATTCTCCATATATGAAGGATTTGCAAATATTATAATTGCAAAGTTTAATAGTTCAAATAGCACACGGTCAAAAAGGGCTCTTCAACTCAGGTTTGCCAGGTCAAACTTTCACAAGAAAAAACAAACAACAGCACACACCAAAACTCATTTTGTTTCATTCATATAAACCTTGATAACTGATGCATATCTGCAAAACAATTATGAGAAAGGAAAAGGACAAAACATTTTGCCAAAAGCCAGCCCTCTGACATTCAGAATAGTAAAAAGGTTCCCTGTCCGTTAGCCACCTTTGCTAGCCCACCAAAACCTGTGGCCACTACCATGCAAGCTGTGACCTATGCTGTTACTTACCCCAGGAGGATGCATGGCTTGTCTTCCACAGGGGCCAGTGCAATACTCGCACCCCTTCCCAATACAGTAAAAGCTGAAGAGTGAGGGTCTGTCTATCTCCCCTACACAGAAGCCAAGTCCAGCACCCAGGGCTGTCAGTATTAGTGTCCTTCTCGAAATGGCTTTCGCTTCTTCGTGGAGCTAATTACTCCTCTGTTGCTAAGGATAGACTGCAAAGCCACCTAATCTCCAAGAGAAGGTTCCCAAATCCACTGCAGCTTTAGGTCACCAAACTAGCTCCGACACTGTGTAAGACACAGCAAACTAAACTTCACTTGTTGCAGGCAGCTGGCATAGATATTTTACATGTACTGAGCCAAGAATCCAAGGTTGAGTTGTCAGAACTAGATCTAAAAGGATTAGAACCCTTTTGGAAGGAATTCAGGGGTTCATGTTCTAACTAAGAACTAGATCATACATGGTTCCAAGTAGTAAGGATTCTAAAAACTAAATAAAATGTTTTTTTTTTTGTTTTGTTCAGACAATTCAAATACAGGAGTCTAATCAGGAGTGACATTATAAAATGCTTTAGTGAGACTCATATTTGAGAACATGCAGCTTATATACCTGGGTATGCAGCTGTATCACGCTACAATGCATCAATTGGGACTCTTGCCATTTGCATTTTGAATGGTACACAGTGTTTCACTTTCTGTTTTGTATGTTTCTAGTTTACTTCCCCTCTCAGTATCTCACTTAGTTCTTTCTCTCCTACCCAATAGGCAAAAAAGTTTGAGTTCTAAACACGATATGACCCCCTAGAACTATTTAAAAAGTTCTGGACCAGGAACAGAATCTAGAACTTCACTGAGTTCAGACAACTATAATCCAAGGCCCTTTTTACACTCACCAAGCCCTGCAGCAGGACAAATGGTATATATTTATTTCAAAAAATGCTTGAACAGTTGGTCGCACAGTGGTCAAGCAGCAGCACATTATGCAGCCATGAAGGCGACCCCAAGTTTGGAAGCAAACTCGTGTCAGGAAGCAGGCCAGACCGCAGCAGCTGCTGCTTGTCAGTGTGCTGCAGTCAGAAGGGATGGCATTGTGCACCCAAAGCTACACCAGTACCTGCAGTGGGCCAACGGCACTTGCTGCGTCCACAGGATGCTGCTGTATGCAGTCAAGGCCATCAGCAGGCTCCACCCATACCAGCGGAGGAGGGAGGGAGGGCAAAAGCACAAACTCGGGAACCATCAATATGGCAGCTGGGACTACTGTGCTCCCTTTGGTTCTAGCACCACTAACACTGGATCCAAGTCTACCTAGGAGATTGTCTTTGGGGAGAGGGGTTGGCTCAGAAGCAGGGTCTCCTAGTAGTTCACTAACAGCTGGATTGGCCCTGGATCCAGACTACAGGACGTAGGTCACAGCGTAGACAACATCTGAGAAATTTCCTGATCCGAGCTTGACTGAAGCTCTGTTCATATTACCCAAATGCCTGCATGCAACTCAGCCCTCCCTGCATGGGGACTCACCCCAGCCTGGGAGAATGCAGTTCTAATAGAGGACATTTCTGTGAAAAAAAAGCACAACATTCTGTGAATCTTGCTGCAGAAACAACCCCTCTGGACTGCAGACAGATAGGCAGGATGTAAGAGAATATCTACAGTGTGGAAAATCTGTAATGGTCTGGTTCTCTCCGCTGCAATCAGCACAGACAGAAATTCTGCCTTCTTCTGGGTGATTGCCCTCTGACACCCCCCCATAATGGGCTTTCACAGCCAGTCTATCCTCTGCTGAGGTCAACATCCATCATTTGTGCTGCAGTCTCCAGCCCTGCATCTTTATCTGCCACAGCTCATCAGTGTACCATGGCAAGCTGCGATGGGGGACAACTGCACAGAGACGAACAGGTGCAATGGCATTGACAGCAGTTGAAAGGGACTTATTACAGTCCTCCATAGCTGTGTCTATACCAACCTTAGAAGCAATCAACATACACAAGATGCCCAATACTTTATGGAGCCTATCTGACATTAGCTGCCACTGAGGGCAGTATTTTACTATCTCCACCTAGGGGTAAAACATGTCAAGGTCCAGGGTGAATATCAGGTCCAAAGTATAGCCAAGCTTGTGAGTAACAGATCAAATTAACTGCATGAGCTCCAGTGCTGACATAACCTGGATTACATTATAAACACTTGTCACTGACCCAGGTGAGATGAGGAGACACTTTTTTACAGAGAGGGTGGTGGCTGGGTGGAATGCGTTACCTGCTGAAGTGGTATGCAGTAGAACAGTGGACTGCTTCAAACGAGGATGGGACAGGACAAGGGGGAGGGTTAATGAAGGGGAAGTGTGGAAGGGAGGAGCAGCTGCAGAATAAGGGGTGCTAGCTGCACATTCAAGCAGACTTGATAGACCTCTAGGCCTTTATCTGCTGGCAAATTTCGTATTTCGTAATAAGCCGGAGGAGTCCAATGCCACATCAGCGACAAAATCTGAAAATTTTCTGCAAGAATGTCCCCTCATCCTTTGGAGGGTGATAGAAGAGGAGAATCTTGCATACCATGCCTGACCTACCCTGAACTGCCACACATTTAAATAGTCCACTTCCATCAATGGGAATGGGGTGAACCCCAGAGCAGAGCTAACGCATATAGCTACCCCACCCCTGTGCTCCTGCCTTGGGTAGTGCACCACAGAGTTCCAGTCTGGGATGGATGCCTCTAGCACTGGGCTGGCATCATTACTGAGCTATGTCTCTGTGATGTACATCACATTGGCTGAGGAATCAGCAATAAATTCCCACAACACTGCCATCTTGTTCCTCAATGGCCTGGTGATGCACAGTATCATCCCAAGGGGAGGATCAAGATCACTTAGTCTGGCTACAACCTCCCTTCCCAGCAAGGGATCTCTGGCCACTGGAGTGAGAAAGGAACAACCCCTTTCAGATACTATCCTCAGGCCATAGCATCTCCTGATGTAATTACCACTATCTTCTCTCTATCCTCCTTGACTCCCTGATTACACTCCCCCCTGCCATGCCCCCTGAGGATGCCAAGATGACTGCAGCATTTAAATACTGCATTTGGAAACCATGCCCTTTTCGGTGGACACAGCTGGTGGAGGTGCTCAGCTGAGTTGACGAGTTGCTCACCTTGGCACATTTTACACTAAATTCTTCCATGCAGTTGATATGGTTTCTACTCTGAACACAGACTCCCTTGCAGCCTGGGGGCCAGAAGTCAGAATGGCTACTAAATGTGGTGCTTTCTGGCCCCTGTAGGTGGTGGGCTGTGGGGCACTTTGCAGAGGTCTCTCGCAACTTGAGCCTAGAAATGAAGTCATGGTTTGGCTCCATTGGCTTGTGCTTGAGATGAAATGCAACCCATGGGAGGGAAAGTAAGGAGGAGACACAGGTCCAGATGTAGATCCTTACAATCCACACCTACATTTCAGCACCTTGGGGTGGAGAATAACAGAAAAAGAGTGTCCTGGGGCCTGATCCCCACAGAATCCTCTAGGTGGTTCCATGGGCTTGCAAATAGCTGGTTTCTCCAACCACAAGTGATACTGGTTCAGATTACTGCCAGCACTGACCTTGGGTCAGTGAACTATTAGAATAGTTTAGTAACATATTTTTTCCTGCCCTTAACTCCCTTAAGGGTAGATTTACTATTCCAACATCACTCTTCCCCTAGATCACCACTCTCAGAAAATTTAGGGGTGCAGTCCTGTGCAATAACCAGTAGGCTATGCTGGCTGCTGAACTTCCTGTTTCTGCAGCTATTTAGTACTGCTCCTCAGCTTATCAACTGATCCAGGTAAGTCTTGCTTATGGACCGACCCTGGGGCTGTGCTGGCAGGCTCTTAACCCCTCAGACTTCATCAGTCCCTACCACACTAGCACTAAAGTCATGACTGTCTGCTTGTGACATCAGAATAATTTCTGTGGCAACAGGTTATGCTGTTTTAAGCAGAGGATTAAGACATCCTGATAGGTGTGAGCAATGTGAACACAGGAGGCCTGGGAGGGGGTCCTTTTTTAAAGGGGACAGGAATTTGTGCTAGTTTGTAGCAGTCAGAAATGAAATTACAAAATTAAATTCATATCTCCAAATGATCCATATTTAACTATGCTTGAAAAAAACACTGATGTGAGAATATGTGTTAATTGTTTTCTTGTTGTGGACAACATTCAGCATAGTTGTCTTTTTATGAGCAATTAACCTATCAGAACCATGCTTTGAGTTCTTTACACAAACCATGACATAGTCAAGATTCCAGATCACTGGTTTCCTGAAAAGACCTGTAACAGAATGTTGTCCATAAAAACAAAACAATGCAACATACAATTTGTTTACATCACTTTTTATTCAGGCACAGTTACATATGGATCCTTTAGGGGTATGTATATCATTTCTGAAAATAGGTACCTGTACATTGTAAACTGCTGCCAATTAAAACTTATTTCCCATCCTCTTTAATGAACATAATTAGTTCTTTGGATGAGACGTTAACATTAGTCCCATTTGGCTTTCTGTTGTGGCTGCCCAGGTGGAAGCTCAAGGTTGCATGGTACGTATTGTAGAAGTAAGGAGGTTTTCCAGAGACAATAAATCAACTTCATATACTGTAACCCCCCCCCACACACACACACACACACATACACACAAGATATGCCATAATCGCTCATCTCCGATAAAGTATATTGTTTGACTATTGCACCTTTAAGTACCACTGGAAACAGCAATTATTATCCATAATTATACATCCCTGAAGTGTCATACTGTATTTACAAGAAAGACTTTTAAAAATAACATAGAAGCAGAGAAATACATGAAAAAAAACTGTGTTTTTGGTTTTAAATAAGATATTTGTTTTGATTGTGTAGGTTGCCTTGTCCCATGTATTTATGGCGAGATAATTTAATGGGTTGGAATGTTTACTAGCCAATCAAATTATTCTATCTGTTCTAAAGATTTTATAATGGTAGACAGTTTATTCATTGATTGATTGATTTAAAATTGTGTTAACCAGGGTAAGTATGCTGAGCCGAGTATCATTTCCAGGTGCAATTGGGGGGCAGATAAGCCATAAATTATATAAATAATACAGAGTACTCAAATATACAGCGTAAGATATATACAGTACAATGGTAAAGCTGAGTTATACAGTTGAATAATAAAGGAATAATGCATGACAGGGTGTGTGTCATGCTGGGATAACGCCAGACCTGGGGGGGTTGGGCACGAGGCCGCAGGCCGAGTGCGTCCAATGCCCCAAACGACACACACCCTGGAATGCATTATTCCTATTATACAATGGCTCGTTGTCATATATAAAATAAAATATAGTTTTAAAGAATGTTTTTATTAGTGTGGAAAAATATTTTTGTTTCTTAAGAAGAGATGCAGAAAAAAAAGCTCTAGCTCCAAAAAATCATCTACAGGTTCACAGTGAGGCTGAGACTAGACCTGTGGTATCGTGCTGGGATAACGCCATGGGTCTAGCCCCAAACTGACCAATCACAGTCCAAGATTCTTTCTTGCCATTGTATAATAAAAGGATATTACTGCTTATCTATTCTTATTGGAAAATGTCACAGTACAAAATATGATACAAAAATAAGCAGACAGAAACATTACAGTATGGTGCAATGTAGTCTCAGGAATTACATTAGGAAGGATTGTCAAGCAGATACAGCCTTTGAGACAGGGGGCAGGGGAGGGGGAAGGGTAGGAAAGGGGATAGGTGAGAAAGGGGAAGAGGGAGGAAAGAGAGAAGGCAGTGGAGGAAAAGAAAAAGGCTAACTGCAGGAGAGAATGGAATGATCTCTGATTAAAGCAAGGCTAGCTTATTTATAGGGGCCCTATCTGGGAGGCTCAGGGCACCATACAGGGAAGTAAAGAAAAATAAATATAGATAAATATGCAGTATATCAATAACTAGCAGTAAATAACTAACTCAAAAGGTAGATTTGATTAAATAAAATTTCAGAGATTACTTGAAGGGCTCGACCGAGCAGGCAGAATGAACCTGGGGTAGCAGGGAATTCCAAAGAAGAGGAACAGCCATCCTAAAAGCCCTATCATCAGACAATTTCAGTCTCAACTGTGGAACTGACAGAAGGCCTGCCTCAGTGGAGTAGAGAGGGTGGACAGAGGTGTGGGACACAGGAGATCATTCAGGTAACCAGGACTCAAATAATGCAGGGTAGAGGCTTCAGGGAGGGTGTGGAGGAGATGAGACATATAGGGAGAGTGAGACTATTACAGAGATTCAGAAGGCAGACTGAGAAAGCAGATTGACCTATATACAATGGGCCAGATATTCAAACTGCGCCAGGCTGTGGCGCAAGCTTGGGCACAGAGCAACTTGGCTGCGCAGGGGTGTTGACTGGGCGATATTCAACAGAGCTGTGCCATGGCACAGCATCGTTGAATATCGCACCCTGGCCACCCACAGAGTGCATGGCGCAGTGGCACTGTGCCAGCGCAAGTGGCCAGAGTGGAGTATGGGGATGCACTAGCGCAAGTTCCATTGCGCTATGCACAGCAACCGCGATATTCAAAACTTGACATGCAAATGGGGCCATAATGTATGCAAGGCACAAATGGGGCCATTTGCATGCAAGTGCACTGATCCCTGACGACTTGCGCCTGCCAGGCAGCAGCCATCAGGGACCAACGCCCCCTGTAGCCAGCACTGTGCTCCACAGCCTGATCACAGGCTGCAGTAAAAAAATGGAAAATCATGAATCCCTGGTGGTCCAGTGGACTGCTGTCTGCCCGATCACAGGCATTTGTAAAAAAAAAAAGAAGAAATATGTCCAATATCCCTGGTGGTCCAGTGGACCGCTGTCTGCCCGATCGTGGGCATTTGTAAAAAAAGAATAAATATGTCCAATATCCCTGGTGGTCTAGCGGTACCCCTCCCCACTGAGCCCCACCCCCCGTCAGCCGGGCTGGCTGCAGCACCTACCCACCTGCCGCCCCGCCCGACACCGCCAGCGGAGCCAATGGTGTGCAGCCCTGACAGTACTACACATTCCAGATATGTGAATGTGAATATGGTGAACACTGTTGCACCATGCTCAACCCTTTTGAATATCTGGGCCAGTATGTTTTATAGCATGAGATATGATATCATTCCTGTAGGCTATATAGTCCTGATGTTGGGGATGACATTCCCCTTCATTCTCAACTCCCTTGCCCCCTCCCTCCTACCAGTGTTCGCCAGTGTCTACACATTGTTCAGAAGGACAGAACAAAATGCCCATATGCAGCTAATACCAGTTCATATCCTTGGCAGGCCAGCAGGGGGAGAGTACTGCATCAATGAGGTCCACACCACAGCCCGCAACTTCACAGGGATAGATACTGCACCCAAACCTGGATCTCTCAGTTTGCACTGCTATGCAAAGTGCTGACACTGTGTCAGTGAGCTGCCCAGCAGGGCTGAGGTGTTTAAAATGATTACATAATCCACCGCAGCCCAGAGATAAGTGTGTACGATTAGCAATACAGGGCTTTAGCACAGGTTGGATCAGAGCCTGCGTCCTGAAAAGGGAAAGGCCAGTCCTATAATCTGCTGAACCACCCAATCGTCTTACAGGCATGCTATAATTAACCTTTTTCTCTCTGTTAAGGATGTTCACAAATGTAAATAAAGATCATGTCAAAGTTATGGAAAAATGCACATAGTGCTCAGCTAGAAGACAACTAGGTGTCAGTTGAGTACTACTTAGGATTTTCCTACCCGAAATAGTTGATGGTCAAATTGATTGATTAGTGCTCAACTTTTCTGAATTATATATTTTTTGTTACACCCTCCTTGCAGACTAATTGTTGCATTTTAACAGCAAGTTCTGGTCAGAGCTGATATGGCTGTGGAGAGTTTGTGGGATGCTTTTACCCATTATTTCTAATAGATCTGCACAATGCAGATCTGCTGAGAGGCAGTTTCAATGTGCTCTTCATTTTACACATTTTTACAATGTGTTTTCTTAGAATATGTCTGCTGATTGCTATATGTGTAGCTTGGACAGTTCACAGAAGGCATGGTATCTTATTTTCAGAGGGGCTCTGTATCTAGACAATATTATGCTGCATTGCGTAAAATCAGAACACACTGAAAACAATATTTTACATCTGGAATAGGCTACTCTGAATAAATACATTATAAAAATGGTAAAATCATTACCCACTGAGAACAAGATAGTGCATCTAATCTGGGACATCCAGAGTAAATACAGTGCAAAAATGTGTAAAGTGAAGATCTCAATGACAATGAGATGTAGCATCTTCTCAACGCTATCCAGGATACAAAATATAGGATAAGAAATATTTAAAGATCTAGTGGAGCCAAAACAGGGAGACATGAACATAATACAAATTTTAAGAAGTAGTGAGTTGTAACTTTTTATTTCTGAAGTATTTTCCTTTTTCCTTTTGCCCATCAGAAAATGTTCCATGTGATAATATTGTGCTGGATGTGTGGAACAGCTCTTAGCCTGGCAGCTAACATAGCTTTTTCTACTGCCCCACACTACATCATCAGCATTGTGATCTCACTAACTGTGACATCACAGATGAATGACCTGGCAGTCACTCACTTGCTGTTCCTAAGTAGCAGTGATGTCACAGTCATTGAGGTCACAATGCTGATGATATAGTGTGAGACAGTAGAGTAAGATATATCAGCTGCCAGGCTAAGAACTTTTCCACATATCACACCTACTAACATCAGGTAAACAATCTTTTAATCAAACAAAGGGAAAAGAAAAAGTACCTCAGATATAACAGGTAATGGTTGGCTGCTTTTAAAATCTAATATTAGTTTTAGGCAGTACACTAGCTCTTTAAAGGAACTTCACTGTGTTCACTGACATAAACAGTTTCTTGATTGTTTTATAATATATTAGATTGCATTATTTATTTTGAATGTTGTGGCCATGAGTAGAGCTAGGCAAGCCTTGATTTTTTTGAATAGCCAAGACAGAGGCGAGCCAGGGCTCTGGCTGGGCTCTTAGGCCCAGTAAAGGTTTAGGAATCACAGTGTTGTGCATGCACAACCCACTGATGCGCTGGTATTCAAAGGGAAAAAGGCACAGACAAATCCCGATGCACCGGAGCACATCAGTAACGTGTATGCAGGCACAGGTGGGGCCTGCCCATGCATAACCTGCACAGCCCGATATTCAGCCCGGGATGTGCAGAGCCATGCATGCGCAACCCCTACTTGCACCTGCACAAGGTTAAGCCCCAAAAAAAGGAACAAATGATGGCCACCCACAGGTGAGCTACCACATTGCAGGGCGCAATATGGCAGCTGCCACCGTGGGTGGCCACGCTGAGTTCCGCCTCCATCGCGGCATCCATGTAAATAAACCCCTCCAATATCCCTGGTGGTCCAGTGGACCGAGTGCTGCCTGATCGTGGGCATCTGCTTAAATAAACCCCCCCCGTCCTATATCCCTGGTGGTCCAGTGGACCGCTATGTTCCCAATCGTGGGCATTTGTCTACCAAAAAACATCCTCACCTAATATCCCTGGTGGTCCAGTGGACCGCTGTGTGCCCAATCACGGGCATTGGTATAATACACCCCCCCGTCCAATATCCCTGGTGGTCCAGTGGACCGATCGCTGCCTGATCACAGACATCTGTTTAAATCACCCCCCCCAATATCACTGGTAGTCCAGTGGACCGCACTCTGCCTGATCACGGGCATCTGTAAAACATAAAAGTCCTATTACCCTGGTGGTCTAGTGTACCCCCCTCCCCGCCCCACTGAGCCCCACCGCCTGCTCCCACCCGTCAGCCGGGCGGGCGGTACCACCTGCCTGCCGCCGCCCACTGCCCACTGACTGACAGCTCAGTAGGCTGCACGCCCACTGGTTCACAGCGTGAGCTATTGGTTGTAGTTTGAGCACAGATTATACATTCCAGATATGTGAATGATTCATTCACATATCTGGAATGTGTAGTACGGTATGGGCGTGCTACCTACCGAGCTGTCAGTCGGCGGGCGGCGGGCGGCAGGCGGATGGTGTGCTGCCCCACCGGATGACCGGGGAGCGGGCGGGGCTCAGTGGGCGGGTGGGGGGGTACACTAGACCACCAGAGTAAAAGGACTTTTTATGTTTTACAGATGCCCGCGATCGGCAGAGTGCGTCCACTGGACCACCAGGATATTGGATGGGGGTGTATTATATCGACACCGCAATTAAGCACATAGCGGTCCACTGACCACCAGGATATAGGACGGGGAGTTATTTAACCAGATGCCCGTGATCGGCAGCACTCGTCCACTGGACCACCAGGATATTAGACGAGGATTTTTTCACACAAATGCCCGCAATCAGCCTGCAGGGGGCATCAGTCCCCAATGGCTGCTGCCTGGCAGGGTGCTGGGCGCAAGTTGTTGGGGATCGGCGTACCTGCATGCTAATGGCATGCAAATGGGGCCATAATGACATGCAAATGGCCCCATGTGCGCCTTGCATAAATTATGGCCCCATTTGCATGTCCCCTTTTGAATATCGCAGGTGCTGTGCATGAAGCAATGGCACTTGCACTAGTGCATCTCCATGCTCCACTCTGGCCACTTGCACTGGCGCAGTGCCACTGTACCATGCACAGTGGGGGTGGCCAGGGTGCGCTATTCAAAGCTGCTGCGCCATAGCATAGCTGCGTTGAATATCGTCCAGGCCACACCCCTGCACAATCAAGTTGAGCTGCGCCCAGGCTTGCACCACAGCCTGGCACAGTTTGAATATCCGGGCCTCAGAGCCAATCATGAGCCGAGCTGAAGGTTATCAGAAATTCAAAAACTGACCTGTTTTTAATAAGAATTTTATACTGCAATAAATTTCTACAATATATTTTACATACTGTATTTCAGAAAATGATTCTAATTAAAAAAATCTGTTTAATAAATATCTGAGACAAAATAACTCACTTAAGATGCATTCTAGGATGTCCACAATATATTTTTCATATAAAAAAAGTATATGTTCACTGACCTAAGCAGCCAGTATAGTGTTATGATTGTGCAACTGTGTTAGTTCAGTTTTGGCCATTTGCACTCACTAATTCAGAGGAATTACCACCCTGTAGGGGTATGAAGGCAAGGTTCCACCCCTAGAGGTGACTCAGGATGATTCCCGTGGCTAAAGGTACCTTAGGAATCCCCTTAAGGAGAGAGTGCTGCCACTGGAAGAGGAGGGAAGGATGGTGGGGCAAAGAAAAAAATGCTCCACAATGAGGCCGAGAGGAACTGCTTATATAGCTCAGGAAGTGGGAGTGGCTGGCTGCTTGGCCACTGAACTCCAGGCAAAGCCTTTCCAATTCACTGACCTAAGCAGCCAGTATAGTGTTATGCTTGTGCAACTGTGTTAGTTTGGTTTTGGCCATTCGCACTCTATTCCAGAGTAATTACCACCCTGTAGGGGTACGAAGGCAAGGAACCCTCGGAGAGGGTTCCATCCCAGAGCTGCCATGGAATGATTCCTGTGGTTAAAGGTATCTTAGGAATCCCCAAAAGCAATGTAGCATCATCCACAAAAAGGAGGCAACACAAAGCATATGAGCAAGCAGTAACTGTGACATAGAAGAATCAACTGTAACATAGCAGTGGAGAAGCATAGGCAGTTTGATAATGCAATGAGATGCTCAGTGGGATAACATAATGACTCCCCAGGCTTGCATATCATGATACTGATGGTTTGCATTGAGATTAGGGGATCCCCTAAGGAGAGAGGGAATGACAGGACATCCTCCACCTCCATCCAACAGCGGAACCTACCTAAAGAAACTAGGAGAAACAACTATGCTGACTAAGTGTTAGGACCTGAGGCAACAGAGGAGAGAAAAAAAACCCTATGAAGATAAAATCTCTGGGAATCCAAGGCCTAGGTCGCCTTCCCTCCAGGCTTGGGATAGTTTAGTTAGTGACAGCTCTGCAGCGGCAATTTGGAAAACCCAATTAAAAGGAGGTGAAAAATATTCCAATTTGGAGGAAGGCTCTCACTCAAACCCTCTATCGGCAATGCCGTGGAAGGTTGCGAAAAAGCTCTGCAACAATACGTGCATCCAAGGTGCAGGAGGAGAGCAACAACTGCTGAGGCACTCACCTGGGCTACCCACCCTAAATTAAACCAGGTGAACCAGAGGCAGTTGTAGGGAGAATGTGGTGAAGGTGCCTCACTAGGGAAACCACCAAAGTCAATGGCTAACCATTATAGTGGAACACTAGAGCCAAAGGAGGTAGCTTTTTCCACCCTTCACCACTAGTCTTAAATTCTACACCAGGAGCTGCTGTCGTGTAGCAGGCAGCTAAAGCCAAGCCCAGGGCAAGAACATTCCCAGCTACGGGCCAGGTGAGAAGGATCCCGCCCCAAGTTGGACATGCTCGAGATGCAGACTAAATGCAGAGCGAGACCGTCGGCTGCAGGAACCCTGCACCAGAATAGAATGGCTGGCATGCCCCAGAAATTGATTAAGAGCTGAAAAGCTAGTGAGCTGAATGAGCACGGTGTGCTGAGATCGTAATGAGCATGGAGTGCTGAGACCTTGCAAGGTCGAATGCAGATTGAGTGCAGCAGAAGCAAAGAGGCTGAAGCCGAAGGGATAGCAGTAGGCATGAAGCAACGGTTTGCATAAGCAAGGAGCAACAGTTGCGTAAGCAAGTGGGACCTGCACGTAGGTCAGTAAGCAGTAGTGGTGATAGGTGGACCTGCATGGAGGTCTGCATAACATACTGTATAGCAATTAAACAGCACTGAATTGGGGGCAAGCCAGCCAGACATGAATAGCCAAATCAAGGTGACAAATACTGTGAGGATATTTTGGTTGTGAGGCAATTTTTTTTATATCAAGCTATATTAACAGCCTCAGCAGGAGCTTAGCTGGCTGACCTCAGAGTTGTAACTGCAATAAAACAGGGAGATGATGCTCTGAAAGCAGGCGTAGCCAGGCAGTGCAATGAAGCTGCAAGTAGAATGAGAGCAGGAATAAGCAGCACAGCTAGGGTCAGAGTAAACTGTGTCAGGTGAAAAGAATTGAGTATGCAACATGAAGCAGCTATGACTGAGCTGAAACACACAGATAATGATTGCAGTTGCATTGCAGTAGTTTGAGCGTGGTGAGAACAGTGTAAAAACACAAGCACTGGGTACAATAGTAATTAAAGTAAACAGCAGCAGTGGCTACAGTTGTAGGTAACTGAAAAGCAGCAGGAGCTCTGAGTAGTAGTATGCTAGGAGCTTAGAAATAAAGCCCCCCACCAAAAAAAAAGGAAGGAAGCACACACAACCGAAGGCAAAATACAAACCAGAAGCAGGAAAATAAACACAGAAGCCCAGCAGAGACAAGCAGGAGCAGCAAAAGGGGGGGGGCAAGCAGCTCAGAGGACAAACCGACAGAGCCTTCGGATGCAAAAAAAAAATGCTTCACAATGAGGCTGAGAGAAACTGCTTATATAGCTCAGGAAGTGGGAGTGGCTGGCTGCTTGACCACTAAACTCCAGGCAAAGCCTTTCCAAATGACTTTTTTGGCCTAAACAAGCACCAATCCAAGGTTTCACTTAATTCCTTCTTGCCCCCACCCAGCCACGTTTGCTTTTACTGAGTCACACTACAGAAATTTTACTTGTAATAACTGATGCATTATATCACCATGAGCAGAGTCTGACCACCAACCTGAAACCATCATCACCTTCAACAAACCCCTCCCCTCGGCGGTCGCAAACTCACGACAATTCACAGTTTGTTTTTATATACAGGTGATCCCAATTATAAAAAAAAACTCAATGTGAAAGAGGCGAGAGCAAACAGCATAGCAAGGCAAGTCAAAAGCAGTGCAGCAAAAGCGAGCAATGTCAGATGTAGAGCTGGCAGAGCAGGCAGCCTGGCAGACAGAGGGGGACAGCAAAAGCAGACCAACACTGAGTAAGCACAGACACTACAGTATTGAGTGAGGACTCTTGGTGGAGGACAAGTTGTTGCTGTTTGCCAGACAGGACAAAGCAGCAGGTGCAGCAATTAACAGCAGAGCGCAGCCTTCACCCATTCACTCTTCTGCAGCCAGAGTGTGTAGTCAGTGCAGATCGTGGACAAGAGGACAGATAATAACTGATTTTTTTGATCTGCTAGCTAATATAAATCTAAATAGTTCAGAAACCAACAGTTTGTCCTGGCATCGATTGACCTGATGGTGGGCTATATACACATGAGAGAGGGCGGGCAAGCGTAAATGCGCCACCCACACCACAAAGAATAATTTCATTACTGCCTTCTTTTCCCTTCTCACATAAACAGTTAAAACTGTCCTGCATGTAGTACAGGAGTGAAATGCTGCAGCAGCTGGCAATTCTGAGCATTTCTAAACCAATGGTGCTTTGTGTCTCTTTCACGTGCTACTGTATTGTGATGTCCCTACCTCGGCTTGATTGCACTTACACTGTGCATCCTAAAAAATACAAGCAAAAACAGACACAGAAGAATTAACAAAAAAGGGGTGCCTTCAAATAAAATGTGTTCCAAAGTGAGGACTTTTAATTCTCTAATGATCTGTTGCTACGAGATCCGAACTTTGTTAACTTGGACTGCAGCAGTGGTTACCCTCACCTGCTTGATCTCAGAAACTGGCACTCACTTCTGCTGCAGTGCATGGTTTAGCAGTGCACCACACTTGCTTAGAACAGATGCCCCTGATTAGTGGGATTGCAGGAGGCCTGGTTATTCCCAACATGTGGTCCTGTACTCGCTCCCATTGCCACAATCCAATCTTGTAGTACTTCCAGGCACCCAGGGCTCACCTCTTCATAATTCCTGTTTTTTTAAGAACACTCCTACGGACTTTACTCGAGATGGGGGGGGGGGCATGTGGGGACAAGGAGACATACAGTACAAGAAGACAGTTCATCTATGAAGGCAAACTTGCTCCTAGTGGCACTGTGGACCACAGCTATTTAAGGTCTCAGGCAGCCTGTACACCATGCTTTCTGCCAGTGCTGCATGTTGCAGACCCCTAAAGAGGGAAACTGGCAAGGATACTGGGTGATGTAATTAACACACTGATAGTCAAACACCAGGGAGCCTAGTCTGATGTAACATGCTGAGCTATGAATCAGCGGCAGCTTGAGTCTGGCAAAATTATAATGGGGAATAATAAAAAACGTTTTTAGCCCAACCTGCTGATATTTTGCCTCCATTAGTACTGTCTTCATCTTCAGTTGCATTCGACCAGTCCTGTGCTGCTGTTTTTATGCACATTAGACAGTTTTAAATATAGTATGCTGTTAGACTGCAGCCCTCGGTGGAAAACAGTGCTGTGTTCTTCGGGCTACATAAAAATAATAAATAACTGAGCTAGCTAACAGCAAATGTTTCTATATTAATGTTAACGGCCTGTCACACCAGAGGTGGTAAACAACAAATGTCACAGATATCAGTAGCAAAGCAAGCTAAATTCTAACATGTTATACACTTAATAGCTGTTTTTAAGCACTGTTTTATTTTTATTTTTGAAACAGAGTACCCACTACCGTCATCAAATAACATGCTGGCTGGCTCGACCCTCCTCCCCTGACCACTCACCTTATCTCAGTCCTGACATCCAGAAAACTCCCACCACTCCCTGGCTGGTTCCCTCCCCTGCAGCAGCAGCACCTGCCTGGTCCAACCACCAGCCATCACCAGCTGACCTTCCCACTGCCCTGATTGAGTTGACCCTCACCTGGTGCCACTCCACGTTGCTCATGCTCAACCTCCCAGTCCTCCAGATGACAGACACCTACTCTGAGTCCCTGGCCAAAGCCAGCCAGGCCCCTACTGTGGGCTCTCCCTCGTCCTTAGAATCAAGTCCTAACCCCACCCCCCAGCTGCTGATGCTGATGTGTATGGATTACGGAGCTCGGAGGAGGAGCCTTTGATTTGCAGCAGAACTGCAGTGCAGCAGACAGAGGGAGAAAGCCAGAAAGGCCCCCCCGAATTAAAAAAAGGTGCCTGCCACCTGCTCTGAATCAACTGCTCACCCCACACTCAACCTCCCAGTCCTCCAGTCTGGATGACAGATACTTACTCTAAGTCCCAGGCTAAAGCCAGCCAGGCCCCCACTGTGGGCCTTCCCTCATTCTTGGAATCAAGTCCTAAACTCCTCCCCCAGCTGCTGAAGTGTATGGACGGCAGAGCTCAGAGGAGGAGTCTCTGCTTTGCAGCAGGACAGCAGTGCAGCACACAGAGGAAGAAAGCCAGACAGGACCCCCCCAACAGAAAAAAGGCACCTGCCACCTGCTGTGAGTCAACTGCTCACCCCACACTCAACCTCCCAGTCCTCTGGATGACAGACACCCACTCCGAGTCCCAGGCCAAAGCCAGTCAGGACCCTATTGTGGGCACTCCCTCATCCTTGGAATCAATCAAGTCCTAAATTCCACCCCCCAGCTGCTGAAATGTACAGACTATGGAGCTCGGAAGAGGAGCCTTTGCTTTGCAGTGTAGCAGACAGAGGGAGAAAGCAAGAAAGGACCATCCCAACAGAAAAAAAGGCACCTGCCACCCACTCTGAGTCAACTGCTCGCCCCACACCACTTATTACTTCTGTTCTTCTCCAACTCCTTGTTCTGTTGCTCTTGGGACCTGTTTTGCACCTTGATCCTTCCAAGACTGATCCGACAGTCACAGTGCAGAGCATGCTGTCACTAGGGGTGGGGGAGAAAAAAAAAACACAGTCTCTGCACTGCAGAAGTTGCGGTCCAGACGAGGAGACAACGGATGGATGGATCAATTTTTAACTCGCATATGAGATGATGGCACTCACGGCGGCATGCACACAGCAGCAATCCCACTCTTTCTGACTACTGGATAATGTCCGTCCACCATCATCATCATCCCCTCTCTTGTGCATGCGCGCTAGCTCCAGTGCCACCAGGAACACTGGGACACTGAGTTTTTAGCCAGCAATATGAAAATACTCATCTCGGCTCGTGGCCTGCAAGTCAGAAATAGAGGCAAGTTGAACCAAGCTAGGTCTCTGGCTCAAACTTGGCTCAAGTTTGTACTGGCTTGCCCATCTTTAGCCATGAGGATGGTGAGTGTGTGTGTGTGTGTGTTTGCTGTAGCTCAATATATTTTTCCCCCAGAAAGCATAGTAAAAAATGCCTGCTGATTGCTATATAATTACTGTAGCTCGGATAGTTCACACAAGACCTGGCATACATCTGAGACAGTATTTATCAGATAGTGTCTTTAGAGGTTAAAAAAAACAGTGCAAATCTTTGTACATTCGTTCCTGGGAAAAGGTGACATTTATGAGGTATGAATCTTTCTTGAAAGACAATACTTGCCCAGCTGAAGCTTGTAGCAAGAACATGTTTAAATGCTAAGTATTTAATTGTGCAAGTTGTTGCATTTCAGAGGGTGTAAACCAAATGTCCAGTTCAATAGGCAACCAATATTTAACAAGCTGTTTCAGTTTCCTAATGACCATCTGATAAGCAGCTTTAGTGCTGTCTCCAACATTCTAAACAGAAAGAAGGGAGTATTTTATTTCATGTGGCATAGTGATTTATAGATGTGGAAGGATACATTGAAATGTCCAAAAAAAGCATTCCACGTTCCTCCATTTTTCCAGCTACAGACAGCAAGATGGCTGTAGGCTCCACCCACAGCCATAATAAATGGACCATTTTTTATCTGAATTCTTCTGTCCTTGAATTTATACCAACTAGCATATAATGGTGGTGTAAGTCCATGATTTTCCAATCCAGTACTGTACAGTGCAGTACAGTACAGAACAGTAACGTACACAATAATGCACACTACAGTACAGCACAGTAAAGTACAACATGGTACATCAAAATACATTACAATACAGTGTTGTGCTGTACATTACAATACAATACCATAATATATGGGTGCCTTTTGTAGTAGGAGAGTAAGACTGACTGAGAGATGTAATATCATCGTTCTGATGTCAGGAATCCATAATACTATCAATCTGATGTCAAAACAATGGTATCACAGAATGGAATGGCAAAGCAGGTGGCACTCAGCTGTTGTTAATGGTCACTCCTGTCACAGCTTTCAGACTTCACCTTGTAAGTGACAGGAGCAGTGCCGAGAGCTGACATTTACAGTATTTATTTTATTTATTTAAACTTTGGTAACTGGGAAAGGCACACTGAGCAGGAGTTCTTTTCCAGAAGTGACCCAGGGAAGCAGGGTGACAATATTAACAGACAGAGAGAGACAGTCACAACATTATAACAAAGTCAAGTGCATAATATGGAACAAAAATAAAAGCAAAATCATACATCCAGTAATACAACAATCATCAAATACAAGCAGGTTAGGCAGGTCAACAAAGCAAGTTATGTGTCAGGAGAAGGAAACTGAAAGGTCGCCAAGGGGCAAAGAGGGCTGAAGCTGAGAGACTAGGAAGGAGGCAGTGGAAGAACAAGGGGGGGAGGGAGTGAGTGCATTGAAGCAGACGCTTAAGGGCTGGAAGTGAAGGGGAATGGCAAGTGGCTGGGGAGAGCTGATTTCAGAGGGAGGGAAGGGGAGTCAATAGGAGAAAGCGGACAGGTGAGAAGTTGAGCGGGGGTGAGGCAGGGAGAAAGAGCAGGAGTCCCTGGAGCACAGAGGGTAGGAGAAGGGGGCGGCTGGAGATAGGAGGGAGGAGAGGGTCCAAACCAGTATTTGGCAATGAAAGCCATGCATTGGGTCATGCTCAGATAGTGTAGAGGTGTATTAGTTAGGGAGGAGTATAAAGAGCAGTGATGTGTACGAAGAGGGGAGTCTGAAGCGAAGCAGCAGAAGAAGTTCAGGAGAGTATCAAGCCTGGACAGGGACATGGCAGGGGCAGAGGCAATGCCGCAGACTGTCAGCAAAATCAAATACTGGAAGAATAATTTTCTTGACTAACTCATGATGGATAGGAAGGGGGAGGCTGTATTTTTTAAGTATAAAATGCCTAATTTAGTGTGGAGTTTAGAGAAAATGGCATCAATGTGAGAGAAGAAATCAAGATTGGTGTCCAGCCAGAGCCCAAGGTATTTAAATGCAGTGACCACTTCGGGGTTGGAGCCATCAGGGGTGGAGAACACATTTTTAATTTTTTTATTTAGCTTTTGTTGACCGGGTAAGTGCACTAGACAAATCCTGCCTATTTTCAGGCACGACCCGGGGGAGGGGGATACAGATGAATGCCAACTGACCTTGAACCAGATTAAGCTGTTGGTGGTATTTTTAGTGAATGAGGGAAATTTGGCCAGGACACCGGGAAATTCCCCTACTCTTTCGATAAGTGCCATGGGATCTTTAACATCCACCTGAACTACCACCAATCCAGGCAGATGGGACCTCGGTTTAACGTCTCATCCAAAAGACGGCACCTCAGAAATGCAGCACCCCTCTCATGCTGCATTACAGTGTCAGTACTGGGATATTAACCCAAGTGCCAGATGTGGGAACTGAACCCACAGCCCTCTGATCTCCCGGCCTCAGAGGCGAGTGTGCTACCTACTGAGCCACTGACACTAACATGGCAGGATCTTTGTCGGAAAGTACAAGCCTTACTTGATTATCACTTGTCAGTCTCTCTGGGTGATGGGATGGAGGGGGAGGGGAGTGGGTCACACATACAGTGTTGGAAATAAACATTATGAGCTTTGGGAGCTGAGGGAGCCTATGAGGGTGCTATCTTATAATTGAGCCTCCCTTTCCATATAAGTTAATGGCAGTGATGCCTGAGCTACTGGCGCTCACTTCTGAGCTAGTGGGGCCAAGCCCTGGCAATCCCCCTCTAATTCCAACACTGGACACATCGCAAACTAGTTCCATTTCCTGAATGTCTGTAGTGAAGAATGGAATGGGCAGAGTGATTTTGGTAAGTTAGCTTGTTATGTACTTAACAGTTTTAAACTAAGTGAGGGAAAAAATGGAGCCTTTATATTTCAAAAAATGACAGATGGTAAATCCGTCTCGGGATTCCTGTGACTGCATAAACCTCTCAATCTGCGCTCTTGAGGTTTATGACATCACTGGAATCCCTTGATGGATTTACAGCACCATAACAGATGGATGATCATCTGTTATTCTATTTGTACAGTAAGTAAAATACACTAATAAATACAGTAAAGTATAGAATAATATACTAATATACAATATTGTACAGAAAGTACAATACAATACAGTACTGTAATGTACAGTGCTGTACAGTACTAAACAATGCAATGCAGTACAGTAACAATAATACACAACGGGGTATACATTGAACAGATCTGACTGCATGAACAGGGATGTAGTAAGGAACAAGGCTGTAGGCCGAGTGCCTTCAGCCCCTGGAAGTGTGGTCAGCGCACACCACAGAGTGTCTTATTGCACTTATAAAATTGTCTATTTTAGTTTATATTTGCAACATGAAATACATATGTTTACATATGTAAAAATAGGTAGAACTACCTGAGTTAAATATAATATAGTCCTTCCGCCTACTGCACAATGATTTTTTTTCCTTTTGTGGCATCTGTACTTGTAGTTTGTGGCATCTGTACTTATAGTTTGTGTTAAAGCATGACAGAGCAACTGCCCCCACCATACATACACAAATACTGTGTTAGTGCTACGTAGAAGGGCTAAAGTCCGATTGTGTCTCTCCTTTTTGTTTTGAGTCAGACCATTATCTAAGACACAGATTTATGGACCTTTTCTTTTTACTGTGACTGTGATCCAGTGGAGTTTTTTTTTTTGCCAGTACCGGGGGAGAGAGAGAGAGAGACAGCGAGGTGCATGCGGGGGGCCTACAGCATTGTTAGACATACATCGCCACTGATGGACCATGATCTAACACAGATATTTGGAGCTTTCTTTTTAGTCTGACCATGATCCAACTGACTTTTTTTACCAGTAACGGTGAGAAACAGAGAGAGAGACAATGTGAGGTAAATGCAGGGGTAGGCAGTGTTATAAGACATACTGAGTCACTGATGACGTGTGTCTGTAAGAGTCATTATTTGTGGCAGGTAAACCCCAGGAAACAAATCACTGTTTTGGGATGCTGTTTCTTTTTTTTTTTTCACTGTGACTTGTGGCACATTGAATGACCAACCATACTTACAGCAAGCGAGCATAGGCAGTGGCAGATGAGGGAGCAGGAATGGATTTCTTATTAGTAAAAGAGGCTAAATGAAGAGAAAATATCGTACAGTCACACAGGTTAAGTTTCTTTCACATTGCAGTGTTTTTATTGCATTTCGGCTGGCTGCTTTTGAGTGTTTTTCTTCGCTAACAGAAAAAAGTGGCAATGTTTTCAAACTGAGTGTTCTAAATGGCACCTTAATTTTTTCTGCAATGCGTCCTGGTCTGGGAGTACTTGTTTTTACCCATGCATTGAACCCATGTAATGCACAAGTATTAACCAATCAATATGCAAGATTCTCCCTGCCTATTTCATAAAGTATAATAAAGTAATACATCACAGTATAATACAGTGCAGGTCACTGCAGTACAGTACAGTACAATGCTGTTCAGTAAAGTACAATCCAGTACAGTACAGTGTAATACAATATAGTACAGTAAAGTGCACTGCAGTACAGTAAAGTGTAATACAAAACAGGGCCATGCATTCTAATATAAGTACAACACAGTAAGTACAGTATGATACAGGATTGTCCAGTGTAGTGTAGTGCAGCACCATAAAGTACAGTAAAGTATAGTACAATAAAGTTCACTGCAGTACAATACAATAAGTACAGCATGAAAAGAACAGTATAAATAGAATAAATGATAGATATGGGTGTATTACAAGGCAGTAATACCATAGAGAGGTTTTGGGGACTTGGAACCTCAAGAGTGAAGCTCAAGAGGTTCCTAGAGTCCCCAAAACCTCGAGATGGTTTTACTGCCTTGAAATACTCACTTATCTTTTATTTTTGAAATGTATGGATCCACGTTGTTTTTCCTGTTCCCTTGAGGTGTGGTAAGAAGCTCTGAGGAAGGTAAAGTGTGTATAGTTGTCTTTTTAAGAGCATCTGGTTTCCATGTGTTGCCATGGATGCCAGAATGTCCTGATGCCTTTGAAGGAGCTAACTTGTGATTCTATTGGTGCTTGCTTGTTTTATGCATCTCGAACACATGGCAGCTTGTCTTAGCAAGCGGTTGAGGAGGTGCTTGTTTTTGTTTTGTTTTTTGTTTGTTTAATGGGGCTTTATTTTTGGGCAGTTTAAAAAGGAAACTTTTTTTTTAGGATTAGGAGTGAAGAGGAAACCTGTGTGCTGCAGTTTAGATGTTTTTGGTTTGCTGGCAAGCAGCGAGTCAGCTTTCGCTGTTGGGGATGGTTAGAATGAAAGCCAGCTCCTGCTCAGCACACACCATTCACTGCTCTCATGCTTCTGTGCTGCAGTAATAATATTATCATTCAGAGCTGAAACTATAATATTATCAGCTCTGAATGATAGAATTACAGCATGGAACAATGGTATCATCACTGCTCCAACAACAGTATTATCAGCACGGCAGCAGTGTATTATAGGACATTTTTTGTATGGGTTAGGATAGTATTATTATGCCTTATCCATGTATTACAAGACAGTAAAGTTCAGTAAGTACAGTACAGTACAATATAATGCAGCACTGTACAGTACAAAGTAGCAGAGTAAAGTACAGTACAGTACAGATAAGAACAGTATACTGTAATAAAGTTCAGTAAGCACAGTACAGCGCAATATAGCACAATACAATCAATGCAACAAAGTACAGTACAAACAACACAGTACAGAACAGTACAGCATGGTACGGTACAGTATAGTGCAGAAAGTGACAGCATAATATAGTAAAGTTCAGTAAGTAAAGTACAGTGCAATACGATGCAGCAGATTAAAGTACAATGCAATACCATACAATGCATCACAATACAAAAGTACACTACATTAAAGTACAGTATAATACAGTAACATTCAATACAGTACACTGCAATACAGTAGCGTGCATTACAATACAGTACAGTAAAGTGCAATGCAATACAGTATAGTGCAGTAAACTACAGTATAACACATACAACACATTACAGCATGACACAGTAAAGTTCACTACAGTATAATTCACTACAGTAAGGTACACTGCAATTTAGTACAGTATTATAGATACACTGCAGTAAAGTACAGTACAGTACAAAACAATGCAATGCAGTACAATACAATGCAGCACAGTAAAGCAAAATGCAATACATTGCAGTGCAGCACCATAGAGTAAGCACAAAACAGTAAAGTACAGTATAATACAGTAATGTTCAATACAGTACATTACAATATCGTAAAGTGCATAACAACACAGTGCAATATAGTACATAAGGAATAAAGTATGGGCACCCATACACAATGAGCAGGTGTTTCCATTGAAGGGTTTAGATACCAGCGTATGGACCTCGAGTGCGAAGATTGAGAGGTCCATGCTAGTATCTCAACCCTGAGATGGAAACACAGGTCGAGTAGTGTTTGGGCACTCATACTTTATTTTTCACAGTATATGGTTCCCCAAAGTTGTATTTCTAAAGCTTTTAGTCTCACAAGGTTTCCTACCTTGTGTTCGCGCAGCCGCTTGTTGTCGGCAGCTTAGTCTGCTACGATGCTCCTCGGTCCCATTCCAGTCCAGGGAGATTTGTGGCAGGACTTCATTTATTAAGAAAAAAAGAAAAAAAAACATGTAAATTATTGTGCTTTGGTAACACAGAGCCGAGTTGTCACTCGTGTTAAAACTGTCCATGTTTGTTTTGACTGCTGGTTTGAAGAGCTCCCTTTCAGCCAATGAAGTGTCGGATAGCACGAATGTGATGAATATTAATGCCAGCCTGATGAATATTAATTGTAGAATGTGCACAACAACTTTAGAATGTGCACAACTTTTGAGCAGTCACTGATTCCTACACATAATAAGCCCAAACTATATACTATAATACAGTACAATACAGTACAGTAACGTGCAGTGCAATACAATACAATGCAGTATAGTAAAATACAGTATAATACATACAATACAATATGGTTACATAGAAACATAGACTTTGACGGCAGATAAGGACCGCTTGGCCCACCTAGTCTGCCCATTTCCCTACCTACAGGATAAGCTGCAGATCCTACTTAACCAACAGCCTATTTCTTCTAACCCCCCACAAGAATTGCCTTATGTTTGTCCCATGTATTCTTGAATTCTCCCACAGTTTTAGACCCCACAACCTCCTCAGGAAGGCTGTTCCATGTGTCCATCACTCTCTCAGTGAAAAAAAACTTCATCACATTGCCCCTGAACCACCCCCCCCCCATCTTTAAATTGTGTCCCCTTGTTCCTGCACATCTCTTTTTCTGAAAGATGCTACCCTCTTGGACTTTATTGATTCCACTGAGGTACTTAAAAGTTTCTATCATGTCCCCCCTCTCCCTCCTTTCCTCAAGGGTATACATATTAAGCTCCTTTAGTCTCTCTTCGTATGGCTTCTCTTGCAGACCCTGCACCATTTTAGTTGCCCTCCTCTGGACTGCCTCTATCCTGTCTATGTCCTTGCGGAGATGGGGTCTCCAGAACTGGACACAGTACTCCAGATGGGGTCTCACCAACTGTCTGTACAGAGGGATGACAACTTCCTGTTTTCTGCTGGTGATGCCTCTCCCTATACATCCCAGTTTACCCACAGCCCTCCCTACTGCCTGCTCACATTGCTTGCTAACCTTGAGGTCATCTGATATGATTACCCCCAGGTCTCTTTCCATTTTTGTTGTTGTTACTACCCCCCCCCCCATTGTGTTATCTTCCCCTGGGTTTTTGTTTCCCAGGTGCATTATTTTGCATTTCTTTGCATTGAATCCAAGCTGCCATACTTCTGACCATTCCTCTAACATTGCCAAGTCCCTTCTCATCCTTTCCACACCTCTTGTGTATCAACCTGTTGCAGATCTTTGTGTCATCTGCAAAGAGGCATACTTTTCCTTCCAGTCCCTCTGCAATGTCACTTATAAAGACATTAAAAAGGACTGGACCCCAGTACTGAACCCTGTGGTACCCTACTAGTAACCCCTCTTTCTTCAGAGAGGACTCCATTTACAATTACTTTCTGTGTCCTGTTGTCCAGCCAATGTTTTACCCAGGCTACCACCATGGGACCCATTCCCAGGCTAGTTAATTTGACTATTAATCTTTTGTGTGGGACTGTGTCAAATGCCTTGCTAAAGTCTAGGTAGGCCATGTCCACAGCCCCTCCCTGGTCTTCTACTTTTGTCACCCAGTCAAATAAATCAATTAGATTCGTTTGATATCACCTTCCCGCTATGAACCCATGCTGCCTTGGGTCCTATGCCCCACTGGCCTCTAGGTACTCAACAATTCTTTCCTTCAGAAGTGATTCCATCCCTTTCCCTACCACAGAGGTCAAACTGACAGGTCTGTAGTTTCCTGCTTCTGTCTTGGTCCCACTTTTGTGAAAGGGAATCACATCCACTTTCCTCCAGTCCTTAGGTACCTCACCATCCTCCCATGATTTGTTAAAAAGGGTAGTCAGTGGTTTCACTGGTTCTCCCCTTAATTCTTTTAGAATTCTGGGGTGAATTCTGTCAGGCCCCATTGCTTTGTACACCTTCAGTTTTAGGAGTTCTTTCAGAACCCTTTCTTCTGTGAAAGGACTGGGATCAACCCCGCTATCAAGAGTGCTTCTGTTAATTGGATTAGGCACTGCCTCCTCCTCCTCTTTAGTGAATACCGAGCAGAAATATTCGTTCGGTATCCCTGCTTTTTCACTGTCCCTCTCTACCCACCCACCATCCATTCTATTCAGCCTCACTATCCCTCTCTTTGTCTTTCTACGCTCCCTGATGTACCTATAAAAGGTTTTATCCCCCTTCTTAACTGAGTTGGCTATCTTTTCCTCAGTTTGGGCCTTTGCTATTCTGACTTTCTTCCCTGCTTCCTTCTGCCTTAACTGATACAGCTCTCTGTCCTGCTCCTTCTGTGTTTCTTCATACTTCCTGAATGCTATCTTTTTCTCCCTGACTTTCCCCGCCACCTCTTTTGAGAACCATAGTGGCTTTTTCTTTCGTTTTGATTTGTTTATTTGCTTCACACAAAGGATTGTTGCCTCTGTGATGGCAGTTTTGATGTTTCCTCCTTGTTGCTCCACCCCTCCTTCTAGCCCGTTTGCTAGGGCTTTTCTAAGGCACTCTCCCATCTTGCCAAAGTCAGCCCTCCTGAAGTCCAGTGCCCTCACTTTTGTATGGCTTGACTCTGTAGCTGAGTTTATCGTGAACCACACTGTTTGATGGTCACTTGTTCCCAGATGGCAACCCACTTCTAGATCTGAGATCCTCTCACTGTACCCATTTGAGAGTATGAGGTCTAAGATTGCTCCCTCATGAGTGGGTTCCGAACCTAGCTGTCTGAGGCATGCCACCTGTAGGGCATCGAGAATGGCCCTGCTCTTGGATGTGGCTGCAGCAAATGTGCTCCATTAACATCTGGCATATTCAAGTCTCCCATCAACAGTATCTCCCCTTTCTCTGTATCACTCCAGGTGGGCCCAGACTATGCCGTTGCCTCAGAGGTTGATACAGTAAAGTTCATTACAGTATAATTCAGAGCAGTAAGATACAATGCAGTTCAGTACAGTATTATAAATACACTACAGTAAAGTACAATACAACACAGTACAGTAAACAACCTACACTCTGAAGTCCTTTCTGAATTCAGACTAGGCACTTTTAAATCCAAACTCCGTGGACACCTTGCAACACTGTGTAAATGTGACTGTGCTCTCTAAATCCTATCTGTTGCTCCATTAGGTCCCTGGCCTATCTAGCTGCCACCACCCCTAACCTCCAGTTACCCTCTGTCCTACCCCTCTAGCTGCTACTTCTAGTGTTTCACCTCTTCATACCCACCTCTCTTCCTCCACTCCCCTCCGCAGCATTTCCACCATGCTGATTTTATTCCTTGTTTATCTCTTAGATGGACAAAGTCTACTATATTTGGACTGCAATCTTGTCTGCTTTATCTGCTGTATGTTTTTTATTGTTGTTAAGCTGTTTCACCAATTTACAACATTTCTGTACCACGTGTTGCAGAACTCTACTCTGTTACTACTTCACTGTTATTAAATGTTGAAATATCTCTGAGAAGGTTGTTAGTAGCAATAACCAAAGGCCAACTGTTACATTTTCATGGCCTATGAGTGTGTATTTGATTTCCAAACAGGATAATGAATGTATTAGTCCTTGGATTATACTGTATAGTCTGTGATAGTGTAAGTCACCTTGGGGGGGGGGGCCTATGCACTACAAGGGTCTGGGTACATGTGAGAGAGGTGTACCCCATCAGCACAGCTCCGCACCCACAGACAGGCATGCTAGACATGGCATTCTCTACAGCTGGCCACTGCAGGACTCCTGTCCACATCCCAGGCCCCGATGCAATGGTGCATGGGTGGGCGGATTGGTGGACACAGGCAGGCATCCAATCAGATGTCCATTCTGGTCCGTTAGTGGATCCCCTGCTCCATGTGGAGCAGGGGATTGTGAGACAACACACATCCCTGTATTTGGACTGTAATGAGTGATCATCCCCGTGACTGACCCCAGCCCTCCCTGGACTGGAGGGCTGGGGCAGTAGTGCAGGAGGGATGCAAGTCCCGCAAGGGCCAACGGGTGATATTTGGGGGGGAGGGGGTTGTGCAGCAGATATGGTAGGGTTCCTGCTTAAATAGCCTGTGGCTCTTCACCAAACACTCTGCGCCATACTGAATGATGCAGAATGTGAACATGCCACCCCCCAGACACTCCCCTGGACCATCCATGCATGTAGCTGCATGAACAGCCAGAGGATCAAGTGTGAGAGAGGCAAGCACCCCTTTAGCATATACCACAGGGATCCACAGGATGTGCGATGCATGGCATAGGCATTAAATTTTAGCGTGCTTAGGGGCCTATGTTTGTATTTTATCAGTACTTGTGATATATGTTTAGTACTCTCTTCCATAATATTGGATTGCTATGAGATACTCAACTGTTTGGTTTGTATACACATAAAAAGCTGAAATCTGGACTGTGGGAATGCTCTTAACAATTACTCGTATAATAATAATTTTGCTTGATCTTCCCTCCTGTAAGTTTTAGCACCAAACTGTGGTTAGGACAAGGAGTAATTTAAATATATACCAATTCCAGAATGTCTAATGTAGAAAAGGAAAAATACTCATAGAAACACAGAAACACAAAATTTGTTGGGAGATAAGACTGCTTGGCCCACTTAATCTGCCCATTTTTTTGCCTTCTTACAGTATCACCACAGACCCTACTTGATCTCTGTCTGTTCCCCCCCTTCCTTTCCACTAAGATTCCCTTATGCCTATCCCATGCATTTTTGAACCCCACCACTGCTTTCACCCCCACCACCTCTGCTGGTAAGCTGTTCCAGGAATCCACCACTCTTTCTGTGAAGAAGTACTTCCTCAGATCTCTCCTGAATCTACTATACCTCCTCCAGCTTCATACCATGTCCCCTTGTTGCTGAGCAGGTTTTTTTTTCTGAAAAATACTTTCCTCCTTACCTTATTTACTCCCATGAGGTATTTAAAAGTCTCTATCATATCCCACCCCACCCCCGTCCCTACTATCTTACAGGGTGTGCATACTGAGCCCTTTAGTCTCTACTCATAGGGCTTTTAATACAGGCCCTGCACCATTTATTTGGCTTCTTCTGGACCACTTCCACTCTGTCTATGTCCTTCTAAAGATATGGTCTCCAGAACTGGACACTGTATTCTAGGTGGGGTCTTGCCAGTGATCTATACAGAGGCAACATCACCTCCCTCTTTCTGCTGGTGATACCCTTCCCCATGCACCCCAGCATCCCACTAGCCCTCCCAACTGCCTTGTTGCACTGCTTGGCCACCGGTAGGTCATCAGATATGATTACACCCAGGTCTTTCTCCTCTTTGTGGTCATCAGTAACCCTCCACCCATTTTGTACTCTGCCCTGGGTTTCTGTACCCTACGTGCATTATTTTGCACTTTTTCACATTGAAACCCAGCTGCCATACCCTTGACCACTCCACAAGTTTTCTCAGGTCTCTCTTCACCCCCCCCCCAACAGAGTGTCCACCCTATTGCAGATTTTGGTGTCATTTGCAAAGAGGCAGACCTACACAATCAGCTCATCTACAATGTCACTTATAAAGACTTTAAAGAGAACCGGTCCCAGCATTGATCCCTGAGGTGCCCCGCTGGTCACTCCCCACACGTGGAGTGAACTCCATTTACCACCAGCCTCTGCCACCTATCACCTAACCAATTTCTTACCCAGTTTGCCACCTTTGAACCTACTCCTAAATTACCCAGTTTGCTTAGTAGTCTGCTGTGTAGAACAGTGTCAAAAGCCTTACTGAAATCTAGGTACACCACATCCACCCCTCCACTGTGATCTAATTCCTTGGTCACCCAGTCATAGAAATCTATCCGATTGGTTTGACATGACCCCCGATTCCATGCTGCATTGGATCTTGTAATCCACTGTATTCAAGATATTCCACAATTCCTTCCTTCAGTAGTGATTGCACTAACTTTCTCACCGCTGATAACAGGCTGGCTAACCTATAATTCCCATCCCTGCTACCACTTTTGTGAAGTGGAACTACATCTGCCATCCAGTCCTCTGGAACCACATGTTTCCAATGAGCTATTAAATAGGATTTCAGGGGTGCAGTCAGTACCTCACTAAGCTCCCTCAACACTTTCAGATGCACCCCGTCTGGTCCTATTGCTTTGTCAACTTTCAGATGAGCAAGTCCCTTCAGGACTCTCTCCTCTGAAAAAGTACTAGTGTCCACCTCCCTCCCTCCAGAGTCCTGTAACTTTTTTGTGACCCCTCCCATTCTCTTTCCTCTGTGCATGTGCACACTGAATAGCATTTGTTCAGGATGTGCCTTTTCCTGGTCCTCCTCTACACAGTTCCCCACTTCCTTTTTATGTTGTCTTGCGCGCACAGCACAAGCAACATTTTGTGGCAGCTTGCTGAAGTAGCAGGTTGTGGAGGTGCAGCAGTGTTGTAGCCAATGGCACCACTGCTTTTTTTAAGCTGATCTCTGTGGCACCAATGAATGAGCACGCTGCCTGTGACATCAGTTGAGAAGCATGTCACCAACCTGAAAGAATTTCGTCGCAGTAATGAGGGAGCACCCCATCATTGCAGGGCGCGCCTTGCCTGCTGAAACATTTCAATAAACATGGCAGTGGCTGCCGCCGTCCACCTCTCACAGTCCCTAGAAAGCCGACATTGGAAGTGCCCAATCCTCCTGTCGGCATGCCCCCTCCCCAGTTTGTTTGTCGACGGGGGAGCCCAATCCCTGTCGGCATAATGTTCCCCCTTGTTTTATTTGTCTGCCAAGGGGGTGTCCCCAATCCCCCTCAGCATCATGCCCCCCCAAACACAGTCACACTTTCTTTGCTGATGGGGAACCTAATCCCCATGAGCTTCAGTCCCATGCCCCAAAAAACACAGGTGGCACACTGGAAGCCCACCCCAGTGTGCCCAAAGCAAATCTGTAAAAAAAAAAACTTCCTGCGACGTCCTTTTTTTATTTTTCCCTGTAACACAGAAAATGGTCCCTCGTGGTCATGATGCCCACCTCTCCCAACCCACACCCACTCTCTGCACATTCCACTTCCCCGCAACCCCCTCATCCCATACTTACCTCCGGAGCCCAGCACAATGATCTTTGGTGGAACGGGAGACGTCTGAACTCTTCAAAAGCCAACCGCGAACTGAAGAAAATCACGGTAAGCTGTAAATGGCATCAATGGAGGACTTTCAACTTAGGTGGATATCGCGGCCATTTTTGCAACTTTTGGATCCAAATTTTCAACATGGGGTTCTTGAGACCCCGCCTCATGAACTCAGTCACTGTCATTTCGTTATTCGGTCCCAAAAGGTGATTTCCCAGTCACTGTGCGGAATCACCTTTCAGGAATGATTAATGAAACAACAGTGTCACTGTTCATGAGGTGGGCTCCCAAAAAGCCTGTGTTGCAAATTTGGCAAAAACATTCCAAAAAATGACTGTTACAAGCATGCATTGTGAAGTTTCCATGCACACTTGTAAGTTTGAGAATTTTTAATATTTTCACTCCAGATTTTCAACATTGCCATTTTTTCACACCTCCTTGCGAACAGTACAGCTGTCATTTTTCCTGCCCAAAATGCGTTTTTGCACATCTGGCGCACAATGCACAGTCACACTGGGAAATCAACGTTTGAGACAGATTAAGAAAATCACAGTGACACTGTTCATGAGCGGAGGTCCCAAAATGCCTATGTTGAAAATTTGGTGAAAAAATTCCACAAAATTACTGTGTTACGAGCATGCATTGCGCAGTTTCCACGCATGCTATTAAGTTTGAGAATTTTTTATATTTTCACTCCAGATTTTCAACACTGCCATTTCTTCACACCTCCTTATGAATGGTACAGCTGTCATTTTTCACATCCTTCCTGAAATGTGTTTTTGCACATCTGGGAGCAGAATGGCGCGGTCGCTGTGGGAAATCAACATTTGGGACAGATTAACAAAATCACAGTGCCACTATTCATGAGTGGAGGTCCCAAATGCTTTCATGAGTTGGGGTCACAAAAAGCCCATGTTGAAAATCTGGACTGCAAATACCAACAAACACCCGGAGCTTTAGGGTTTCTAACTGTAACATCCCACCCCGTAGAGGCTGACAGGCGTCAGGGGTCTGACTTTGGATTGTCTGCTGTAATGCTCATGCCATTCCACCCCCACCCCCACCCTGCAGCCAGTGACAGGCATCAAGATGCGCCTTGGACTCTTCGCCCCAAAGTTCACCTCATTCTCCTATACTGCACCCATTTCAATGTATTTCTTATGGAATGGGGTGAGCATAAGGTCGACAACCCCAAGGCACAAAGTGACACTTTTCTGGAGTCTGCAGGGTAGGTGAGGTGAAATGGCATAAGCATTATGGCCAATGACCCAAAAGCACACCTCAATGCCTGTCAATCTCGAGGGTGGGGTGGGTGGGTTGGTATCAGTTCCATACTTCACTGCCATTCCTATTATGCATCTCTCTAACTCCTGCACTATCAATGCCAATGCCAGCAAGACAACATTCAGCACTGACAAATGCTTGTTTAACCTTACAATCCCTCCCTCGTCTTCCTCTTTTCACTTACATAGCTAAAAAATGTCTTGTCCCCTTTCGTTACTGCTTGGGCTATGCTCTCTTCAGTTTGTGCCTTCACTCTTCTTACTGGTGTCTCTGCTTCTCTCTTTTTCCCCCGATACACCTCCCTATCCTCCTCCTTCTGCATCTACTTATACCTTCTGAATGCTGCCCTTTTAGCCTTTTACCCATTCAGTCACCTTTTTGGAGTAACATAGCAGTCTCTTTTTCCACTTGCTTTTGTTCACTTGCTTCACACAAAGGTTTGTTGCCTTCACTGTGTTCCCTTTTAGCTTTGTCCACTGTTCCTCCACTCCACCCATGTCATCCCCCCAACCAGGTCACCCCCCACCAGGTCATCCCTAAAGCATTCATCCATCTTTATAAAATCTGCCCTACTGAAGTACAGGATCCCCACCCTCGTGTGGTTCAATTCTGCAGGCATCCTTATATAGAACCACACTGTATGGTGATAAGTGGTCCCCAGGTGGCTTCCCACCTTGTTGTCTGCAGCACTGTCCCTGTTAGTGAATACCAGGTCCAGTATTACCCCATCACAAATGGGTTTTCTGACTAGGTACCTGAGGAATTCCCCCCTGCAGGAGTCCAGGATGTCACTGCTTCTAGCTGAAGCTGCAGCTGGGAGGCTCCACTCCACATCAGGCAAACTGAAGTCTCCCACCACCAGCACCTACCCCTTTTTGACCATCTTGCCAATGGCTTCTGCCAGTACCTTATCTAACTCCTCCCCCTGTGCTGGAGATATGTATATCACACCAGTGCGAATATTAGCTTGGTTCCCTTCTCCAGGATGACCCACGATATCTGTGCCCCTGACTTCTCCCCTGTATTCCCTGTATCTCTGTTGCTTTTATGCTTTCCCTCACATAAAGCAACACTCCCTCTCCTTTTCTTTCCACCCTGTCCTTCTTGAACAGAGTATAGCTTCATATGACCAGGACCCAGTCATGGCTTTCAGTGCACCATGACTTGGTAATGGTCACAATATCCAGGCTGGCCTCTGCCATGATGGCCTCTAAATTCAGAATCTGATTTTCTACAGTAGCATTCACACACACAGCCTTTGAGATTTTGTTATCCCTCTGCTTGTTACCCCTCTTTTTCACTGGGATGTTAATCTCCCCTTGGCTTCTCCCTACTTCCTAGTTTAGCCTTGGGGGGGCAATTTCTACCGCCCCAATTTCTTCTGCCACCCCCCCAGCTAATTTAAATGTTTATCGAAGTAATATTTAAGCCATCCACTGAGGACTGCAGTACCCCCTTCCAGTTGGATGTAGGCCATCACCCTTGTATAGACCCTTATCAGTCCAGGTCCCAATCCCCAGTGTAGCTGAACCCCTGCTCTCTGCAACATTCATTCAACCATGAGCTGAAGCTCCTGGTGTGAAGCTCCCTCTCCTCCCCCTGTCATAGGCAGGCAACACCTCAGTGAAAGTCACTGAATGTGCTACCTGCCTAAGATCTCTTCCCAGCTACCTGAAATCCCCCTGTACCATCCTTGCCCCCTCGCTAGCCATGTCATTAGTTCCCAGGTGGATAATGACATCTAGCTCTGCCTCCTGTACTGCTGCCCTAGCAATCTTTGGGATCCGCTTTCTAGCCCTCCTGGCCATAGCTCTGCATAGGCACATAACCTCCCTCTCCCCCTCTTTTCTAAAATCTATCCCCCTCACAATCGAGTCCTCCACCAGAAGTTGCGTTTTCCTCTTCTGGGGTCCTCTACTACTCTTCTTGGGGTCTCCACTATGGAGGACCCCCACATCCTCCTTGGTCACTACTTCTGGTACCTCCTCCTGGCAGTCCTGCCCCACCAGAGCAGCGTAGGAATTATGTAGAGGTACTGGTTGAGAAATGTGCTTGTGGCCACCTCCTCCACCCTTCCAGAACCCACAATAGGTACAGTCATTACATAGAAACATAGATTTTGACGGCAGATAAGGACCGCTTGGCCCACCCAGTCTTCCCATTTCCCTACCTAATGGATAAGCTGCAGATCCTAGTTAACCAGCAGCCTACTTCTTCCTACCCCCACCCCCTAGAATTGCCTTATGACTGTCCCATGCATGCTTGAATTCTACCACTGTTTTTGACTCCACAACCTCCTCCGGAAGGCCGCTCCATGCATCCACAACCCTCTCTGAGAAAAAATACTTCCTTTAAATTACCTCTGAGCCGCCCCTTCTATCTTCAAATTGTGCCCCTTGTTCTTGCACACCTCTTTTTGAAAGATGCTACCCTCTTGACTTTGTTGATTCCCTTAAGGTACTTGAAAGTTTCTATCATGTCCCCTCTCCTCCTTTCCTCGAGGCTATACATATTCAGCTCCTTAAGTCTCTCTTCATATGTCTCTCCGTGCAGACCCTGCACCATTTAGTTGCCCTCCCTGACAGCCTCCATCCTGTCTATGTCTTTATGGAGATTGGTCTCCAGAACTGCACGCAGTACTCCAGATGGGGTCTCACCAACTGTCTGTACAGAGGGATAACTTCCTGTTGTCTACTGGTGATGCCTCTCCCTATGCATCCCAGTATCCCCCCAGTCCTCCTTGCTGCCCTCTCACATTGCTTGCCCACCTTTAGGTCATCTGATATGACTACCCCCAGGTCCCTTTCCATTTTTGTAGTTGTTAGTATCTCACCCCCATTGTGTACTCTTCCCCTGGGTTTTGTTACCCAGGTGCATTACCTTGCACTTCTTAGCATTGAATCTAAGCTGCCATACATTTGACCATTCCTCTAACCTTGCCAAGTCCCTTCTCATCCTTTCCACCCTACCTTGTGCATCAACTCTGTTGCAGATCTTTGTGTCATCTGCAAAGAGACATACTTTTCCTTCCAGTCCCTCTGCAATGTTGCTTATAAAGACATTGAAGAGGACCGGTCCTAATACTGAACCCTGCGGTACCCCACTAGTAACCCTCTTTCTTCAGAGTGGACTCCATTTACTGTTACTCTCTGTGTCCTATTCTCCAGCCAATTCTTTACCTAGGCTGTCATCTTGGGACCCACTCCCAGGCTAGCTAACTTGTATATTAATCTTTTGTGTGGGACTGTGTCAAATGCCTTGCTAAAGTCTAGGTAGGCCATATCCACAGCTCCTCCCTGATCTACTACTTTGGTCACCCAGTCAAAAAAATCTATCAGATTTGTCTGGCATGACCTTCCCGCTGTGAATCCATGCTGCCTTGGGTCCTGAGCCCCTCTGGCCTCTAGATACTCAACAGTTCTTTCCTTCAGAAGTGATTCCATCATTTTCCCTACCACTGAGGTTAAACTAACAGGTCTGTAGTTTGTTTCTGCCTTGCTCCCACTTTTGTGAAGGGAATCACATCTGCCCTTCTCCAGTCCTCAGGTACCACCCCATCCTCCCATGATTTGTTAAAGAGGGTAGTCAGTGGTGTCACTAGTTCTACCCTTAGTTCTTTTAGAATTCTGGGATGAATCCCATCAGGCGCCATTGCTTTGTCCACCTTCAGTTTTAAGAGTTCTTTCAGAACCCTTTCTTCCGTAAATGGGCTGGTATCAACTTCTGTATCCAGAGTGTTTCTACTGTTTGTTTTAGGTACCTCCCCCACTTCCTTTGCAAACACTGAGCAAAAATATTTGTTTAGTATCTCTGCCTTTTCACAGTCACCCTCTGCCCACCCTCCCTCCTCTTTATTAAGCCTCACTAACCCTCCCTTGGTCTTCCTTCGCTCTCTGATGTACCTATAAAAGGTTTTATCCCCTTCAACTAAGTTGGCTATCTTTTCCTCGGTTTGGGCCTTTGCTGTTCTGACTGCCTTCCCAGCTTCGTTTTGCTTTAACTGATACAGTTCTCTGTCCTGCTCCTTCTGTGATTCCTTGTACTTCCTGAATGCTTTCTTTTTCTCTTGAACCTTCACTGCCACTTCCTTTGAGAACCATAGTGGTTTCTTACATCATTTTTTTTTTTATTTGCTTCACACAAAGGCTTGTTACCTCTGTGATGGCAGTTTTTATTATTCCCCATTGTTCTTCCACCCCTCCTTCCTGCCCATTTGCTAGTGCATTCCTTAGGCACTCACCCATTTTGGCAAAGTCAGCCCTCCTAAAGTCCAGTACTTTTGCCTTTGTATGGCTTGGCTCTATTGCTGTGTTTATTGTGAACCATACTGTTCGATGGTCGCTAGTTCCCAGATGGCTACCCACTTCTATATCTGTGATCCTCTCTTCATCTCCATTTGAGAGAACCAGGTCTAAGATTGCTCCCTCTCGAGTGGGCTCCAATACTAGTTGTCTAAGGCATGCCCCCTGTAGGGCATCTAGAATAACCCCACTCTTCGAAGTGGCTGCTGCAACTGCACTCCAGTTAACATCTAGCATATTCAGATCACCCATCAGCAATATCTCCCTTTTCTGCCATTCTAAGTATTCTTTCTATCATTTCCTTGTCCATTTCTCCCCTGAGAAGGGGTTTGTTACAACCCTTGCGGATTGTGGTGCCATTGCCGGTCTCCAAATTTACCCACAGTGCTTCTTCTACTCCCTGTTTTCCCTTTTGTTCTGTTGCTTTGATTCCTTCCCTTATGTAAAGAGCTACTCCTCCTCCTCCTCCTCTTTTACCTTCCCTGTCCCTCCTGTAGATAGTGTATCCTGGTATGTTTATGTCCCAGTCATGGTTTTGTGTGTACCACGTTTCTGTGACTGCCACGATATCCAGATGTTCCTCCTCCATCAAGGCCACTAATTCAGGAAGCTTGTTACTCAGACTATGGGCATTGGTACTCATTGCTCTCCATTTTTTGATGGCTTTACCCTCTTTTGCAGCATCCCCCACTGACCTTTCTACCTCAGTCTTTTTCTCATTTAGTACCCTGTTTTGTAGGGAGAGGCTGGGATTTTCCTGCTGCTTATCAGTGCCTCCCCCCTTGACTAGTTTAAAAGCTTGCCAATGAAGCATTCAAACCGATTGCTCAAAAGACTTGTTCCCTTCCTGGACAGATGCAGATCATCCTGCCAGTATAGGCTGGTGTCCCTCCAGGTGGAACCCCAGTCCCCAATGAAGCCAAACTCCTGTGCTCCACACCCCATTTTTTCAGCCATTCATTAAACTGCATGGTGCAAAGTACCCTCGCCTCACTCATGCCATTGACAGGCAGCACCTCAGAGAAGGATATTGTGTGCTACTTGTCTTAGGCCCTCCCCATTCTACAAAGTCCTTCTGCACTGCTCTAATCTCATGATTATCCAAGTCATTTGTCCCTAGGTGGACAATGACGTCCAGCTCAGACTCCCGTGCAGCTGTTCTCGTGATCCTGAGGATGCGCTTCCTGTCTCTCCAAGCCATGGCACCAGGAAGGCACCTTACTTCAGTTTTCCCTGCTCCCCCCAGTTCTATTCCCCTAATAACTGAGCCCCCCACCAGGAGCTGCTTCCTTTCCTTGTGATGTCCTCTGCCTCCTTCCTGTGGGCCTCCCTTGTGACAGTTGTCCTCAGCCTCCTTAGTCTCCTCTTCGGGTGCATCCATAGGGGAGCTATGCTCCCCCAGAATGGTGTATGGATTGTGGTGTGAACAACTGACTGGGTGTGCCTCTGTTCCACCATCCTCACCCTCCCTGAGCCCACTGTGGTCCAACTGCTGTGCTTTCTTCACAACCTCTGAGGTAATGGTGGTGGCTCTGGTGCTCCTTGGATGGGGAGGTTCCTTCCTACCGTCCAGTGTGGCCTGGGGAAGGTTCCCTACTACTGTCCAGTGTGGCCTGAAGACGGGCAACTTCCTCCTCAGGGCAGAGAGTTGTCTGCAATAGGCAGCCTCTCAGCCCAGAAAGACTCCCGGAGACTGCTGCCCTAATATTATTACATTGCACTACTCCCCACATTTTCTTTTTTTGTGTGTGTGTGTGTGTGTGTGTGATTGGTTTGTTATATAGAAATATATATGTATATATATATATATATATATATATATATTATACAATGTGTATGCTTATATTGTCAGTGCAGTGTGCTAGAGAGGATATGACAGTGATATGCACCTTGTACTCTTGAGGAATGATGTCAGAACCCCAGGTATAAAGGAACTATTTCCAGGGGTGGGTGGGTGAGGTGGGGGTTGGGCCTAAACTGTGCCCTCACAAAACAATCAGCTAAAAGCTCTGACCCACCGCTGCGATGAGTGCCTTCCTGTCAGCAAGATGCCCTACACAACAATTTGACAGAGAAAATACCCTTCTAATCAATCAGAGAAAAATCCACACATCCAAGTCAGACACAGGTAAACCTCCCCAGCCCCAAAACAGGCCTGGTGGTTCGTGCTCTGAAAGCTGTCAGCCCCAAAATAAGTCAGCTGTGCTTTAAACTCTTCCTGCACTGAAAATCTTAAGAATTGTAACAAACAAACATAAACCTAGATCCACCTCCCTCTGTTGCTTGAAAGACTGTCTTTTCCTGTTTCACACTGCAGGTTTTGCTATGACAACTCCTTAACCACAGTAACTTATTTAAAAATAGTTTAACTATCACAAACTCCTACGCACCAGTAAATTATTTAAAAATAGTTTCTGTCCCAAAATCCTAGTAGTCAATCCAGCTACCCCAAGGGACAACCAAAATGCAGTATTCAAACACTTGTGAAGTTACTTCCAAGATAAGCAGAGTTTGCAAGCTCCTTTTCAACTCCTCAGCCACCTGTAATTTATTTAAAAATAGTTTAACTGTTAGAAAATCCTAGTAGACAATCTAGCTACCTTCAAGGATCTACCCAAATGCAGTATTTAAATCCTTCTGAAGTTACTAACAAGATAAACAGAGTTTGCAAGCCCTTTCTTGGTTAAACACTAAATAAATATGTGAATAAAAAGCAACTACCAAGGGTAGTTAGTTTCACCTCCCACAGAATTAAGCAAACGTGCACGTTTGTTGCAGATATCAATGGCAATATAGAATTTCTCACACAGCTCACAGCTGAATAAAGAAGTAGTTCTTCTCCCAGGCATCCTCTGAGGTAAAGGTGTCAGACTTGGTGTCCCCTGGATGGAGGAAGAGGTTCCCCAAATCCCAGCCAATTCAACCTGGAGTCTAGTGACCTCCTCTCTCAAGCAAGAGAGGTGTGTACAGATTGGGCAGAGCACCGCAGTCTTCAGAAGGTATCTCTGAAAACTGCTGCCCCACAGCCTCTACACTGCAGCACTCTCAGCATTTTCAATTCCTCCACTTTCTTCTGTTACTTGGAAATATTTACATACCTTTACCCCGATAGGGTGTGTCTAGTATTTCCCCTTTTGTTGTTTGTTAAGCCCCTTGTACAATTGCTCCTATTTTCAGTTTTGTCCTTCCTTTTATCTTCCACCTGTCCCTTGTGTACCCTTAACTTTGATAGGGTGTTTCTAGCTTTTCCCCTTTTGTTGTTTGTTAAGCCCCTTGTACATCTACCCTATACTGAGTGTTGCTCTTTTCAGCTTTGGCCTACCCTTTACCTTCCACCCATCTCTTATGTACCCTAACCTTAAATATAAATTACTTTTACCCTGTTACCCTTAGGTGATATAACGACACTCTAATAATTCTTAAAAAAAGGCACTTCAGCATCAGTGCATCTCTTCTATTACATTACAAAAATAATAATAATGTGAAGTATTCTATTACTTTAGTAACAATACCGGGTTTACCTTTTAATACCTACTGCAAACTGGACTACAGATTACCAACCCTTATTTGTAAAATACTTACAACTTGTATAAATTAATCCTATGTTTATACTTACTGTGTCCAATGTATTGATGCTGGATGTTTTCCCTAGTTTACAACAACTTACACATCAAATACACTCTACAATTACATAATAATAGCTTAGGGTTTTGCGCTTAGGGTGCAGCGTCACCTGCCGCCCCATGCTGTTGCCCCGAGTGTATCACCATTATGCTACAGCCCTTAGCTTAAGGACCGCAGTGGAGGACCACTATGCCATAGTCCAGATATACTAGAGGTGAGCCTTTCCCATAGTACTAGCTGCCTCCCGATTGGAGCAGCACTTCCACACAGCACACACAAAAGGGGGCTGGCTTCCTGGCACCAGGAAGCTTGCTTCACTAAGTTAGGGCACCAGAGACGACAGTTCCAGGAAAGGATGACAATAAAAATCCTGTGTCCAGTGTAGCCCTGCAGCATCAGACTGATCCTGACTTGCAAGTCTCTCCCTATTGTATATCTGTGTATTGTAGCAAAGATTAAAATGGTGAGCATATTATTAATTGACCTGGCTTGACCTTCCATATCAGGGACACTTTAAGGAAAAAATTGTGGCTAAGCATTGAAGTTTGCGGTATATATGTGTTTCTCATAATGATTTCTCTCTTTTACAGTTAAATTATTAACCGTACCTGTTTTTCCCTGCTTTCCAGTAATGTAATTCTTCAATATCAAGTGCCTGGTATCAGAAGAAGAATACGTCTTCACTTCTGTATTTTATCCAAATGGAAACTATTGCTGAACTGATTCTTTGTTCTGTAACTTGGCATATTGGGTATGCCACTGCTAAAGTACAGCACATTTTTGTAGACTCTTATAACATGCGGTATATCTACATGCAGGCACTCGCTGAAGCAGCAACTGAACTACCTGTGCCATTTTACAGTGCTGAGCTCAATATGCATTACAGATGAGTGGCTTGGAAAATTGTATTTAAATGAACTGATTTAGTAAACATAACAAGGCTGAAAAGCAAAACCAATGGGGCTTTGCTTTGCTTCAGTGGGCTATACTTACTTACTGGTATCCTATAAATATTTATGAGGAGCTCACAATAATATTCAAAAAGTATGGCACGTTCAAACATAGTATCCTGTTGTTCTAGAAAGGTTCTTAACTGTAAATTCCAGAATTCTCCTGTAGTGCTACAAAAAATTGGACAGACTTCTACATGCTGCCACACCATACTTCACAGTGTGTAAGTGCCCCACACACTCTTGTGGTAACACACTTTGTGTTAACTGTGCATTAATCACAATTCACATAAAATCTTCTTAACTGTTCTTAACGGTTCTTAACTGTGAATTCCAGAATTTTCCTGTAGTGCAACAAAAAACTGGGCAAGCTGCTACATGCTGCCACAACTTACTTCACAGCATGTAGGTGTCCTAAAGGCTCTGGCCACTATGCACAACTGGGGCAGAGGAACGTGGAAAATGTGCATACCCCACCTGCGTAGCTCTGCACCTGCGGACAGGTGTGCACATGGCGGTATTCACAACCGGCTTGCACCTGTCCACAGTCCCCCCCCACGGAGTGCAGGACTCTGCAGGGTGGCCGGGGGAGGAGTCACGGGGTAGGCATCCAATGGGATGCCCATCCCAGGTCCCAAAGTGGATCTCTCATGTAGCGAGGCGTAGGTCTGGGGTAGTGCATGCCTACTGTAGGCACCTGGACCCACACGGCATGGGCCCTATGACACATTCTCCCACTGGCCGAGTCTGTAGCACCCATCACCCTCCCAGCACACTGATGGACCCCCGGCAGTAGGACCCCATCCCCACAATGCAGCTGTGCCCTGATCCTCTTCATGTCACGCCCCCCATGTCCCTACCCCATGCCCCCTATTGGTGGGCAGTGTCCACCCCCTGGCACCACCACTGCACCCCTCACACATACCTTCCAGTCAGTGCCAGGCACTTGCCTGATCAGCAGTCCCAGCTCTCCTCCCAGTACTGCCCAGTGGGCCGTGGCAGCACGGGGGGTCATTTCCATGTCCTGCCGTGCCCAGCAGGTGGTGTCTGTGGGGGCATGCAGTGGGTTACAGCAGGGTCTACCATGGCATAACCTGTGCCCTTCCCTGCACCCATGCAACCAGCATTACACGTCTTGGTGAATAGCACATAGTGCTGACATGCCCCTGGCCCACCCCGGCACATTGCTCTCCACGTGGCTGGGGCATTGGGCATGTCCCTGTCTTCTGCGCCAGTCAAGAATGCTACGGGGGATCCATTGGACCACGCCATGTGGCATTCCAGCATATCTATGCCTATGCACCCAGGTTACGTGGCGCGTAGGCATAGTTCATAGGGCCCTCTTGTAATGCACTTTGTGTTAATTGTACATAAATCACAATCCAACATTTTTTTAGAAAAGCACAATATACATAAATTCTGTATTCCAATATTTTCAGGCACAAGTGAGAGAATAAATGGGTCACAATGCTAAATGCATTGCTGCTGTGAATTTTTCTGACAACAGTAATTGAGATGTACTCCCAGAAGTGTTATACACTGCAGCTGCTGCTGCTGGCTGGTGCTGTGCTGTGTGAGTTTTCACAGCACCTGTCAAGATGCACTTTAGTGCCCGGAAAACAAAAGAGGATTTCCACGGCTGAAAAAATTTTCATGACTCCCAAAAGTAAGATGTGCTCCCAGAACTGTTTTATGCTTCTTGTGCTGCTGCTGTTAGCTGGTGCTGTGTGAGAGTCCACAGCAACTATCAATATGCACTTCAGTGCACAGAAAATAAAAGTGAATTTCTATGGCTGGAAAAATTAACGTGATGCCCTGAAAGGAGATGTGCTTCCAGAAGTGTTATATGCTGCAGCAACTGCTGCTCGCTGCTGCTGTGCTGTGCGAGTCTCCTCAACCAACTCTCGAGGTGGCGGGAAAATAAAAGTGAATTTCCATAGCTGGAAAAATTCACAACGCCCAAAAGTGAGATTTGCTCCCAGAAGTGTTATATGCTGCTGCTGCTAGCTGGTGCAGTGCTGTGCAAGTCTCCACAGCAACTGTCAAGATGCACAGATACACAGAAGGTGATGGCAGGCCCATGTGGCCCACCTAGTCTGCCCCTTTTCCCTACCTAATTCATTACCACAGACCCTAGTTGATCTGCAGCTCACCCTCTCTTTCCTATTGCTAGAGTACACATGTCTATGTCATGCATTCTTGAATGCCCCTACTGTTTTTGCCCCACCACCTCCGCAGGAAGTTCCAAATGACGACCCGGCACACTGTTGTTAGTTGGTGGATGCAGTAATAGGAGGTCAGTCCCAAACTCTGTGAAAAAGATTAATCATTGCACTCCAGAGACAAATAGAGATAGTAAATAATATTGCATATTTAGAGAGTGAGCGAGCTGTGCTTTCTTTCTTTACAACGCTGGTCACCACAGGCACCGTGCACTGACCAACTTTTAATTGTACAGCAAGTTGGCTCAGTAATAAATACTCTAAATGCGCAATATTTATGTTTGCTGATTGATCTTTTTCACCTCCGCAGGAAGGCTGTTCCAAGCATCCACTACTCTTTCTATGAAAAAGTACTTCCTCACATTGCCCCTGAGCCTAGCCTCCTCTAGCCTCATATCATGCCCCCTTGTTCTTGTACATCTTCTTTTCTGAAAGATGCTAACCTCCGTTACCTTGTTTATACCCCTGATGTACATGTATGTTTCTATCATATCCCCCTCTCTCTCCTCTCGTCCAGGGAATACATATTGAGGTCCTCTTGTCTTTCCTCATATGACTTTCAGTGTAGTCCTTGCACCATTTTTGTTGCCCTTCTCTGGACTGCGTCTGTTTTGTCTACGTTCTTCCAGAGATGCGGCCTCCAGAACCATACACAGTAATCCAGATGAGGTCTCACTAGTGATCTGTACAGTGGCATAACATAGAGGATAATGGCTGTGTTTACACTGTTTACCCGGATGTAATCACTTCGAGCGGTTGCCATGTCATGCTTGTAAACCTCAAGAGCGTAGCTCAAGAGGTTTATTGTCGGCATAGCAACCATAAGAGGTGATTTCAACCCCGTAAACAGCGTAAACCCAGCCGTTATCTTGTATAGTGTATGGGGTTTTTTGCTGCTCATTTATGAATTCCAGCCTGCTTTGTTGTGCGCTAGGTGAGGACATTGCGATGTTTCTGTTTCTGTGCTCTGCGACCCTGTTTAAACTGCCGCTACCGATGCTCAGTTCAAACAGCTCACAAGCCACATTCTAGTGTTAGAATGCTGTCTGGTGCCACTGATTCCATCTTGTAATCTCACCGCTCTGACGTAGGCAAACAAGGTTTACAGCTCTTATGTCAGAACGATGAGATTACAAATAGAATAATAGATAGGCGAGTGTCTATTACAAGGGAATTATACCATTGAGAGGTTCTGGGGTCAATAGAACCTCGAGAGCGAAGCTCGAGAGGTTCCCTTGACCCCAGAACCCCGAGATGGTATAATTTTTAGTCATGACACTCGCCATTTGTTATTTTTTGTAATATATGGATTTGCCTTTCTTTAGCCAGTCGCAGTACTGAAGACATGTTGCAGTCAGCTGACCGTCGGACTGGAGACAGAGTCACTTGCCCACATCCCCACTCAGAACCGCCAGTCTGTCAGTGTCTGTTTGAATTTCGTGAAGTCCTACTCTTTCCTTTATGATCCTTCGGTAATGCAGGATCAACCAGATAATCCATTTATAGAAAAAAAACGAAGAACGAGCGAGACGATGGCTCACTAAGCGAGAGTAACGAGTCGCCATGTTTTCAAAATGAGTATGCCCGCCACAGAAGAACAATGATGAATTAGAATGCGGTGTGACTTTGGATGGGCAGGAAGGGACGTGGCTCCATGGCAACCTGATTTCTTGCTGGGCAGAGTTGCACATGCGCTGTGGCATTTTGGTGATAATACTATCGTTTCTTGCAACGATAGTATTATTGCCAGTGAAGTGTGGTATTATTGAGTCTGCAGAGTTCTCCGCGATGGTTTACGAGGATTTTTTTAAATCATTTTCGATGGTATTATTTGGCAAATCCATATATTACAAGAAAATTGCTAGATACCAGGCAATACATTATAAGGGCCACCCATACATTATTGCCTCCTTTTTACTGCTGGCGATACCTCTCCCTATGAACCCTAGCATCCCACTGGCTCTCCCCACAGCCTTCTCACATTGTTTACTTACATTTAGGTCATTGTGGAGGGGTTGTGGGACAACACATGGACCAGACACCAAACTTCAGGTTCAACACACAATCTCTGTGTGATGTTTAATCAGAACACAGGAAATAAGCTTCAGCAATAGCATATTCCTTCTTCAGTGCACCCGTTTGCAGCAACAGACTATGAATGTCTTTTCTCTGCACTTAGCCAGCACCTACTGACACTGATCTCTGATCTAACCACTTTTCAGTGAAAAACCTTCATCACTATGTGGGCCCCATTTGCTCGGGTAGTGGGGGCTCAAAAGGAAAAAAAAACAAAACAGGCTATAGACAAAGAACCTCAGTGTAGACAACCTGAAACATGGGTTACCCCAAAGGGCATTGGCAACAAATCAAGTTTCAAAGAAATATAACATCATACATACTTCCATAATGTACAGCATCATGGGATATATGCAAATCACCATGACAGCTCAGGCTTGTTCAGTTTACAGCAATTTATATGCATTTTAAATAGCACAGCTAACGTAATTTCTATAATAGTCACCTAGTACTTTTTACCATTATCAAAAACACCTAGTGCCATGGTATTTTCAGCATTTACAGGTTTCATAAACATAAGGTATATACATCAAGGTATGTTATGACATGGTGCTATTACATACTAAATCCAACAACGATAAACACAACCTGTTTTACATATGCTTGGAGGTCACAACAATAACCTCCCTGTACGAGGACCTGAGAGGGAAAAGGAAAATTAAAGAGGACACTATAGCATAGTCAAGGAAGGGAAGGGGTGCCCATAGGTGGCCAACCTTATGGACTAGAAATTGTAAAGGCTAGATTAGGCTAAGAAATAGAAGAATCTTTGTAACAGATTTAAGAAGAGGTCATTCCTCAAGAGTGGCAGTAGTTCCCTGTCATAGTCATCAGATATGATTACCCCCAGGTCCCATTCTTGACTGGTGGCTGTCAGTACCCCCCCAATCTTGTACTCCTCCCCTGGATTTCTGTGCTCCAAGTGCATGATTTTGCATATCCTTGCATTGAATCTTAGCTGCCACACTCTCAAGCATGTTTAGGTCCTTTTTCATCCCCCCACGAAGTGTCGACCCTGTTGCAGATCTTAGTGTAATCTGCAGAGAGGCATACTTTCCCCTCCAGCCCCTCTGCAATGTTACTTATGAAGACACTAAAAAGGACTGGCCCTAGCACTTGCACAATTTGTACAACACCCCGAGATGAGAGGTGTGCTCCCATAAGTGTTTGTATGCTGCTGCTCGCTGGTGCTGTGCGAGACTCCACAGCAATCATCAAGATACATGTAGTGTCCCAGAGTTGGGGGCCCCATAGAAAACTAGCAACCCCTCAGGACACAGTAGACAGTGCAACAGGTGTTTTGGGACCACTTAAGGCCCAGCAGAGTGCCAGAGGTTTGTAATGTGTGCCAGGGTAGGGAGTGTGGGGAACACAGTGGGGCAAGATATTTGGTTGGGCACCCTGCCCACTGCTATTTGGCCCCCGCAGCAACCAGGTCCCCATGTTACCCTCCCTCAGCAGTTTGTTCCCCAGTAGCCCCATTAGCAGGCAGTCCCCTCATAAGCCCAATCCTGGGCTATTTTAAAAACAATTTTCTCTGGTTTTGTTTTCTCCCTTGCTGCTGTTGCTGTTGTTTCATAGAAGACCTCCACCCTTTAAAGCAGGCAGCACAAGGGGAGGGCAGGCCACACACTAGCACTGCTGTTCCTGTCCAGCACATTGGCATTCTTTCTTTTTAAAAAAGTCAGACCATTGAGTTTGGGGTTCATGCTGTGGAACCCTGAGTGTAGAAGAAAAAAGTCCTGTCTGTTAGGAGTGGTAATTGGAGCTGGCCAGTGAGAGGAGCAAGCAGGAGTGCAACAGTGACCCTGAGGCTTACCTGGCACTTGAAGTGGGTCCACTGACTCTGATCCCTCCATCTGGTCAGCTGCAGTATAGGTCAGCTCCTCAGGCACAGTGTGTCCCAATGGTGGTTCCAGCAGCAAATCAGCAACTGCGATGTGGGCTGTTTTTGGCCTCTTTTTGATTTTCAGTCCTGAGTTTCCCATCCCTTGTCGGCAGCTTAAGTAGGCCTCGGTGGTGAGAAGCTGACTTGAGAAGGAGCGGCATCGAATCGAGGCTTTGGCAGTCATCAGGAGGAATGTCGGGCAGAGCAAGAAGTCCCACCTCCCAAACCACCCCCAGCCAACAACAGAGACAGCCTCCTACTGCTCTCCCTGTCAGACCTTCACCCCAAGTCAGGGCAGTGATTCAGCGGCAGCACTGTCAGGCAGGGGCTATCTGCTGGAAGTAAAAAGAAAATAAACTAATTTTTGTTTATAGCACAGAACTGTGCAAGGAAACAGCCGAGTCTGTGAGAGGGTCAGCAGTCCCCAAGTGAGAGGACCACCCAGAGGGCAGAGCCGTGGGCCCTTAATTAATTAAAAGAAAGCTCCCTAGGGGCAGTGCAAAGAGTGGGAAAGCCCCAACAGCAAGCCAATCCCCAGCCTTATTATTAATCTTTTAAATAATTCACACCTAGGGCACTACACAAGGTGGCCGAGGCTGCACAAGTGGGAGGGTTTTCCCCTGATGTTTCCCATCTCTGGGCCACCCATAGAGGTGGTCAACAGCTGGAGTGGGCCAGTAGGCCCAATAAAAAGGGTAAATATTTAATATGAGCCAAGCTGGGGATGGTATAAATGTTGCAGGCACCACAAAAGCATTCCCAGGGCACATCCAAAGGTAGCTCCACTGAGGCAATGCCGTGAGATGGGGAAACCAATTATTGAACACTGTTTAAATTACTCTTGTTAGTTCACAGATTGTGCTTACAGTGACAGTGTATCTGATGTTGCATACTGCATTATGAACTGGTTTATTTCCCTACTGGTAATGAACTGCCCCCTGAATTTGTTTATTGTCCTTTTCGCTAACAAACTGCCCCATACTGGTTTATTGCCCTTTTGCCTCATAAACTTCCTCCTGAACTGGTTTATTGCTCTTGTGCCTAAGGAATTGCCTCAACTGGTTTATTGCCCTTTTGCCTAACGAACTGCCTCTTGAACTGGTTTATTGCCCCATTGCTAATAAACTGCATTCTGAACTGGTGAATTGCTCTACCTACTTACAAACTGAACTCAGCCTATGTTACCTACTCAGAGGAACTGCTTAACCTTCCCTGCTACCTTACATTGAACTGCTCCCCACCTGGAAATCTTGCTCCAGTGGTAACACCATTTCACACTTGCTGCATTTGCCTAAAAACTGCCTCGGTGTCACTTTGACCAGAGACTGATCCCACACCCTTCCTGTGGCACTTCACCATTGGATGACAACATGGGCAGTCAACCCAGCTAACACTAGAGTGATAGTCAGGAAAGGCCCCACATTTTACTCTGCCATGGCTACGTCCCAACACCTTTAAGAAGTAAACTAAGTGTAGGAGCCACCTCAGCTCACTAGAGAGGGTCTCAGTCTCATCCAGGGTGGGGTTTCTTTCCTCTTTTTTTCTATTTTCCTTTTCTTTCAAGAACATCATCCCAGTATCATCCTCCAAAGACCTGCACCCTGGACCAGCATTCGAAGACCAGCTTGCCTTTCTTTGCATCTTCACTTCTTCTTGTCCCGGCAGCCCAAGGGAGGGTTTCTGCCAAAGAATCCACTTCAAGTGCCGCATCTTCAGCTTTTCTTGTACCGGCGACCCAAGGAAGGTGCAGAAGGACCTTTCCCCAGTTATAACCTTGTGTTTCTTGTTCTGTAAACCTCAGAGCAGGTTTTTTGCCAATGAACCTATGGCCTGTTTACAAAACTTCTCAAGTCCTGGTGGCCTAACCTAGGTCCCTCACCAAAGTGTCAGTTCAGTGTTGCAACCAGTGTCCTTTCTTGGTCCAGGTCCCCTTTCATACCTCAGGTCCTTGCAAAAGTCCTACCCATGTCCAGACTCTACAGTGACTAGATTCTTGTTGTGAACCAATGCACTGAAGTAACAAATGTTTGTATAGAGGTATAGGTTAGCTCTGGTTGACCAGGTAGTAATAGTGCCATAGAAACACACAGCTGTAGTAGAGTAACAGTACCTAACTAGCCTAAGGTGCACCTTTTAGCTTTAGTGAGCATTCATTCCTCTATTTATTGCATAGATATTTATTACCCTGCTTATTTATTGAGTATTCATTCCTCTATTTATTGTGTAGACATTAATTACCCTGCATATCTTTGTTGTTGTTAATGACATCCTCCTCTGTGACTATTGTCATCCATCCTGCCGAATAAAGTCCTTGTTTCATTGGACCTCAGAGTACAACTCCTGCCTCTCCTTGCCGGATGCCACTATCCATCCCTAGGAACCCACAGCGTCCTCTCACCACAACACCTGCTTCAGGTGGCACTCATGTCCATGAGGAAGATTAAGTTCACGCGTCATGATCCAACTCACCAGGGCATGACACCAAAACTTGGTGCAGGGAGCAGGTTTTTTAACAAGTTAAGAAATCAAAAGCTGGAAGAGATGCGGAGCAAGATGTCATTTAGACTGGAGAGCAGCAGTGGATCATCCAGAGGAGTAGAAGAAGGAGATTTGTGCCACCCACACCCTTCGCCCCTGACACTTTGTAACACCATGGCTCCCACAGTTGTGAGAAGCAACTGATGGTGGAACCAGAAGTAGAAATCCAAAATAAAGGTGTGCACTGCAGGACAAGACCCAGTGGTCTGCTGGGGTAGCCAAACCTAATACCTAACAATCGAACCAGTAGCCAGCCCGGTGACACTGAGGGTTGAGACACTGGACACCACACCTTGCACCACACCAGTGACCCAGGTTCAGGAACGAGCCTGGGCCGTCGGGGGTCAGCAGGGGAGGGAGAGGATTGAGCATCCAATAGACAGCTCTCCTCTCCCAGGGTGGGATCCAGGGCTTGCTCGGTGCAGCAGGGACCTCTGGTGAAGACCAGAGGTAACTCTAGCACTGAGCCGTACTAAGGGGTGAAGTGGCGGCAGGCACGTGATTGACCCAGCCAGCCATGAGCGTCTTACCGTCCTTACTCCAGGGAATCTATTCAAGGAAAAATCCCTGTCCTCAGGGATAGACAAAGGCACTTTGCCTCAAGTAGGTCAGTGACTTCCTGATTACTGGGCACTCTCCTCTCCTCTCCAGGCTGATTGCCCAGCCTGGTATACTAGATTATAGATAGAGTGCCCTGGGCGGATAGGGCAGCCCCACCTCGGGGAGTTCAGAGCCAGGGTGTTTGTTGGGCTGGTGCGAGAAAAGGAGATGTCTCAGGTGCGAGGTAGAGTCACGGAGGTGAAGGCTGCTGGAGAGAGTTCCCCAAAGGATGTGCATAAAAAGAATAGACAAAAAAAAAAAATTGAACCAGAGTAACAAAGCGCTCACCAGCAACAAAGTTGAAGTGCAAGGGTTTGTGTGGCTAATCAGCTACACATTTGCTACTTTGTGCATTTTCAGCAAGAAACTTACTGGAGTGTAAGACCTTCAGCTTTGTTGCTAAATTTCAAGCCTAGCTGGACCCTGCTGTTGAGTTGTTACTCCGGTTCGATTGATGGTGGAACCAGAAGCCTGTGAGAATTCCAAGCAAAAATGCAGGCAATGTTCTGGCTATACTACATTCCAAAGCACCAGAAGGCGAAGGTTCTGATCGGGCAGGTAGGTGGAGCAGCCCACTGAGAGAGCACATCTTGGCCAGAGAGGGAGAAGTCTTTTTTAAAATGGAGTTTTGGAGATCCCAGGCTTTATTTATTTATTTCATAATTCGGTTTACAACCTTTGAGTCAAAGATTCGTTTACAAAGGCACCTCGTCACAGGAAGGGTAGAGGATTCCCTTTTTATATTTTTAAATTAATATGGGAGGATCCTAGAAAAAACAGAATTATATCCAAATATGTACCAGTTAAAGGATACCTCAACCACCAGTAAGAGAAAACGATAACTGTTTTTCCACTTTAGGTTCTATTTTTTATTTATATCTTTAGTGTCTTTTCTTTTTTTTTTTCCTTGTATCTTGCTCCTATATAATGTTAACGTACGTTTCAGGACTTTACTGTCCCTTCACCAGAACACTTTAAAGCTGTAAGTTAAACACAAACATTACATTCCCATTAGCATCAACAAACAAAGATTTTCTGCTTCTTCAGTATAAAGCAAAAAGATAAAGACTGAAGCTGTTTTACATTGCAGAGGGATTTTACCTTCTTAATTCTTTATAACTTCATCACGTTCATTTGCTTTTGTTTTGCAGCTGGACTTCCAGTTATGTTTGCAAAGGGATGGCTGTGGATCTAAAGGATGTAGAGCAGGGAAGGGGGGTACAAAATGCTTCAGGTTACTTCTTAAACAATTTTGCTTCCTGCTTTTTAACATTAGAATTTTTTATGTATTATTATAATACTTTGCTTACCCTCTTTTGAGGACAGTATTCTCTATATTTCAGTTCTAACCTTCCTTAAATTGTATAATCTATACAGAAGGATGGGGAAAAGATAAACCCTTTATTTTGGCTGTATAAGCTTCAGTTCATTTTTATGTTGTCTTGCGCATGCAGCGCAAACAACATATTGTGGTTGCATGAGTGGAGAAGCAAGTTTTGGAGGTGTGGTCCTGCTGCAGCCAATGGCGCCACTGCTTTTTCTGGCTCTATGGCACCAATGGCACAGCATGCTGTCTATGACAGCAGTTGAGAAGCGTGCCACCAACTTGAAAGAATTTAGCTGCTGCAATCAGGGGCAGTCCCTTTACTGCTTACAGGTTACAGGGGTTGTGTACAGACCCCCATGTCAGGGGAAAGGAATGGACAAGGATATGATAGAAGGCATTCTTAGAATGGCAGAGAAAGGGGGGATACTGTTGATGGGAGACCTGAATATGCCAGATGTTAACTGGAGCACATTTGCTGCAGCCACATCCAAAAGCAGGGATATTCTTGATGCCCTACAGGTGGCAGGCATTAGACAGCTAGTTTCGGAAACCACTCGTGAGGGAGCAATCTTAGACCTCGTACTCTCAAACGGGGGCAGTGAGAGGATCTCAGATCTAGAAGTGGGTTGCCATCTGGGGACAAGTGACCATCAAACAGTGTGGTTCACGTTAAACTCACCTACAGAGTCAAGCCATACAAAAGTGAGCGTACTGGACTTTAGGAGGGCTGACTTTGGCAAGATGGGAGAGTGCCTCAGAAAAGCACTAGCAAACAGGCTAGAAGGAGGTGTGGAGCAACAATGGGGAATTATCAAAACTGCCATCACAGAGGCAACAAGCCTTTGTGTGAAGCAAATAAACAAATCAAAACGAAAAAAAAAGCCACTATGGTTCTCAAAAGGTGGCTGTGAAAGTCAGGAAGAAAATGATAGCATTCCGGAAGTATAAGGAAACACAGAAGGAGCAGGACAGACAGCTGTACCAGTTAAGGCAGAAGGAAGCAGGGAGGGAAGTCAGAATAGCAAAGGCCCAAACTGAGGAAAAGATAGCCAACTCAGTTAAGAAGGGGGATAAAACCTTTTATAGGTACATCAGCGAGCGTAGAAAGACAAAGGGAGGGATAGTGAGGCTGAACAGAATGAATGGTGGGTGGGCAGAGGGGGACAGTGAAAAAGCAGGAATACTGAACGAATATTTCTGCTCAGTATTCACAAAAGAGGAGGGGGAAGTGCCTAATCCAATTAACAGAAGCATTCTTGATATGGGTCGATCCCAGTCCTTTCACAGAAGAAAGGGTTCTGCAAGAACTCCTAAAACTGAAGGTGGACAAAGTAATGGGTCCTGATGGAATTCACCCAGAATTCTAAAAGAATTAAGGAGGAACTAATGAAACCACTGGCTACTCTTTTAATAAATCATGGGAGGATGGTGTGGTACCCGAGGACTGGAGGAAGGCGGATGTGATTCCCTTCACAAAAGTGGGTCCAAGACAGAGGCAGGAAACTACAGACCTGTCAGTCTGACCTCTGTGGTAGGGAAAGTGATGGAGTTACTTCTGAAGGAAAGAATAGTCAGTACCTAGAGGCCAGTGGAACACAGGACCCAAGGCAGCATGGGTTCACAGCGGGAAGGTCATGTCAGGCGAATCTAATAGATTTCTTTGACTGGGTGACCAAAGTAGTAGACCAGGGAGGCGTGGACATGGCCTGCCTAGACTTTAGCAAGGCATTTGACACAGTCCCACACAAAGATTAATAGTCAAATTAACCAGCCTGGGAGTGGGACCCAGGGTGGTAGCCTGAGTAAAACATTGGCTGGACAACAGGACACAGAAGGTAATTGTAAATGAGTCCACTCTGAAGAAAGGGGTTACTAGTGGGGTACCACAGGGTTCAGTATTGGGTCCAGTCCTTTTTAATGTCTTCATCAGTGACATTGCAGAGGGACTGGAAGGAAAAGTATGCCTTTTTGCAGATGACACAAAGATCTGCAACAGGGTTGATACACAAGGAGGCGTGGAAAGGATGAAAAGGGACTTGGCAAGGTTGGAGGAATGGTCAGAAGTATGGCAGCTAGGATTCAATGCAAAGAAGTGCAAAATAATTCACCTGGGAAACAAAAACCCAGGGGAAGAATACACAATGGGTGGGAGGTAGTAACAACAACAAAAAAGGAAAGGGACCTGGGGGTAATCATATCAGATGACCTTAAGGTTAGCAAGCAATGTGAGAAGGCAGTAGGGAGGGCTGGGGTATACTGGGATGTATAGGGAGGCATCATCAGCAGAAAACAGGAAGTTGTTATACCTCTGTACAGACAGTTGGTGAGACCCCATCTGGAGTACTGTGTCCAGTTCTGGAGACCCCCATCTCCACTAAGGATATAGACAGGATAGAGGCAGTCCAGAGGAGGCAACTAAAATGGTGCAGGGTCTGCAAGAGAAGCCGTATGAGGAGAGACTAAAGGAGCTTAATATGTATACCCTTGAGGAAAGAAGGGAGAGGGGACATGATAGAAACTTTTAAGTACCTCAGTGGAATCAACAAAGTCCAAGAGGGTAGCATCTTTCAGAAAAAGAGACTTGCAAGAACAAGGGACACAATTTAAAGATAGAAGGAGGCGGTTCAGGGCAATGTGAGGAAGTATTATTTCACAGAGAGGTGAGTGGATGCATGGAACAGCCTTCCTGAGGAGGTTGTGGGGTCTAAAACTGTGGGAGAATTCAAGAATGCATTGGACAGACATAAGGCAATTCTTGTGGGGGGTAGGAATAAATAGGCTGTTGGTTAACTAGGATCTGCGGCCTATCCTGTAGGTAGGGAAATGGGCAGACTAGATGGGCCTAGCGGTCCTTATCTGCTGTCAAAGTCTATGTTTCTATGTTTCTATTACAGCAGCGAATTACTGCTTGCCTTGTCTGGTCATCCCTTACAAGAAACATGGCGGTGGTTTCCCCTTCGCTTCTCACAGTCCTCACGGAAGGAGACGGAGAGCTGCAGCCTCTCACAGTGCCCCTTAAAGCCGACAGGGGTGCCCAATCCCCCTGTCGGCATGCCACCTCCCAAATTAATTTGCTGACAGGATGCCCAATTCCTGTCGGCATAATGCCCCTCCATTTCTTGTGTGCTGAGGGGGGGTGCCCGATTCCCCATCAGCTCATGCGCCCACACTCTATATGTGCTGATGGGGGTGCCCAATCCCCATCAGCTATGGATCCCACCAGAAAAAACACTCAGGTGGCATGCTGGGAGCCCACCCCAGCATGCAAAAGTACCTGAAAAAATAGAAAACCTTCCCGCATTTTTTTTTTTTTTTTTGAAACCTGTAAAATTAAAAATGGTCCCTCGTTGAGTTCGGTGCCCCCTCCTCCAACCCGCAGCCACCTTCTGCGCACCCACCTCCCCATTCCCCGCCCCATACTTACCGCTGGAGCCCAGCGCGATGATCTTTGGTGGAGCGTGAACACGTCTGCACTCTTCAAAGCCAACAGCGAACTGAAGAAATGCTGGTAAGCTGTATAATGGCATAAATGGGTGTTTTTTTTTTCAACTTATGTGGATATCTTGGCCATTTTCACAAATATTTGCACCAAATTTTCAACATGGGGTTCTTGGGACCCCACCTCATGAACTCAGTCACTGTCGTTTCATTAATCGGTCCCGAAAGGTGATTGTGCGGTCACTGTGCAGAATCACCATTCAGGACCGATTCATGAAACAACAGTGTCACAGTTCATGAGGTAGGCTCTCAAAAAGGTTATGTTGCAAATCTGGTGAAAAACTTCCCCAAAATGACTGTGTTACAGGTGTGCGTAGCGCAGTTTCCACGCACGCTCATAACTACAAGAATGTTTAATATTTTCACTCCAGATTTTCCACATTGCCATTTTTCCACACCTCCTTGTGAGCAGTACAGCTGTTGTTTTTCATATCTAGCCCAAAATGTGTTTTCGCACATGTGGCGCACAATGGCACGGTCACTGTGCAAAATCAATGTTCGGGACAGATTCAGAAAATCACAGTGATGGTGTTCATAAGGAGAGGTCCCAAAAAGTGTATGTTGCAAATTTCATGAAAAAATTCCCAAAAATGACTGTGTTACCAGTGAGCGTTGCGCAGTTTCTACGCACGCTTGTAACTTCGCCAATTTCTTGTATTTTTACTCCAGATTCTCAAAATTGTCATTTTTGTACACCACCTGATGAATGGTACAGCTGTCATTTTCACATGCTGCCTGAAACATGTTTTTCGCACCTGTAGCACACAATGGGTGCGGTCACTGTGCGAAATCAACATTTGGGACAGTTTAAAAAAATCACAGTGCCACTGTTCATGAGTAGAGGTCCCAAAATTCCTATGTTGGAAATCTGTTGTAAGAAATCCCCCAAATAATTGCATTATGGATATACATTGCACAGTTTCTACGCACACTCGTGACTTCACCAATTTTGTTATATTTTCACTCCACATTTTCAACAATATCATTTTTTACACCTCTTCATGAACAGTGCAGCTGTCATTTTTCACATCCTGTTCAAAATGTGTTTTTGCACTTGTGGTGCTAAATGGCATAGTCTTTGTGACACACCTGTCAAAATCCACTCTTATAACAATATGTTTGCATTGCGCAAGCACAAGGGCAAACATAGAAAGACAGCGCACACATGGCTACAGTGAAGTACCTAAACACATTTCTTGTGTAATACTGTATATACTGCTGCTTTATGTATACTGTATTGAATTTATATTTATTGTTTAATTTATTGTACCCCTATGTGTGCAATCTCATTGTTATACTCTGTAGATGGAACAATTTTTCCCTCCAGTTCCACAGATGGTTTCCTCCTGCAAAATAGATAGCAACCCTATACGTGAGCAATAAGAAATGACAGGCCATGTAATTTTTTTTTTATTATTATTATTTTTATTTTATTAGCTTTACCAGGAAGTAGACTGAGCAAATATCCCTTTTTCAGCCACTTCTGGACTTATGGGTCAATTTTCATATGCCTCAGGTGTTTTGTGCCTCATACCTTTAAAGGCACCCAAGAAATGTGATAATTGGCCATAATTACACATCCCTACAATGTCTTATTACACTCACAAAATGGTTTTTAAATATAAACCAAGAAGCATGCATTTTAAAAACTGCATTTACTGGTTTAAAATAGGAAGTTTTTTAACTGGGTAGGGCATCCTGCCTCCGTGCAATTAATTACATTATAAAATGGGCAGTGAAAATCCTGTTAACTCATTGGATGACATAGATACATTGACACTGTTGGCAGAAAAGGGCTGTGGCCCACCCAGTCTGCCCATCTGAGCTTGTAAGTTCCCTTTACGTTTTTCTAGAAGTCTGTTGCCCTTACCCCTGACCTCCAGAATTCCCTTATGTCTATCCCACGTATTCTTAAATCCCATGATTGTTTCAGCCCCCACCACTTCCTCTGGCAGGGTGTTCCACTTGCCCACCACCCTTTCTGTGAAGAAATCTTTCCTCATGTTTCCTCTGAATCACCCTCCCTCCAGCTTCATCCCACACCCTCTAGTCCTGGAACATCTTTTTCGCTGGAAAATAATGTATTCCTGCACCCTGTTCCTCCCTGTAAGGTACTTGTATGTCTCTATCATATCCTCTCTCTTCCTCTTCTCCTCCAGGGAGTACATATTCAAGTCCTTCAGCCTGTCCTCATAGGACTTGTGATGCAATTCCTGCACCATCTTTGCTGCCCTCCTCTGAACCTTTCTACCCTGTCTACATCCTTACGTGGGTAAGGTCTCCAGAACTGTACGCTGTACTCCAGGTAGGGCCTCACTAGTGTGTTGTATAGCGGAATTATGACCTCCCTTTTCCTGCTGGTGATGCCCCTGCCGATGCATCCCAACATCCTATTTGCTTTACCTGCTGCCTTGTCACACTGTTTCCCTATCTTGAGGTCATCAGAGATGATAACCCCAAGGTCCCTTTCCTGCTTGGTGCATGCTATATCCTCACTCCCCCCCCCAACTGATATGTTGCTCCAGGGTTTTTGTGCCCCATATGCATTATCTTCCACTTCTCTGCATTGAATTTCAATTGCCAAACGCTTAACCATTCTTCAAGCTTCTGCAGGTCCCTCTTCATTCTGTCTACACCCTCTGGCGCGTCCACTCTGTTACAGAGCTTCATGTCATCAGCACACAGGGAAATTCTGCCTTCTAGGTCCTGCGCAATGTCACTGATGAAAATGTTGAATAGGACCAGTTCCAGCACTGATTCCTGTGGTACCCCACTGGTCACTCTTCCTCTGTGGAGTGACTGCCATTCACCACCACCCTCTGTGTCCTGCCATCCAACCAATTACCCACCCACCACAATACTGTCCTGCCCACTCCAATATTCCCCAGTTTGTTTAATAACCTTCTATGTGGCACAGTGTCAAAGGCCTTGCTGAAGTCCAGATAGGCCATGTCCACTGCCCTCCCCTGATCCACCTCCCTTGTCACCCAGTCGAAAAATTCAATGAGGTTGGTCTGGCTTGACCTCCCCCTGGTGAAACCATGCTGTCTTGGGTCCTGTAGTCCAATGGCAACCAGATATTCCACCAATCTCTCCCCTTCAGTAGTGCTTCCATGATCTTCTCCACTGCTGAGGTCAGGCTGACTGGTCTGTAGTTCCCCATCTTTGTTCCCGCTTTTGTATAAGGGGACTACATCTGCTTCCCTCCAGTCTTTGGGTACCTCCCTGTTTCCAGTGATTGGCTAAACAGGATTGCCAGAGGTTCAGCCACCACCTCTTTTAGATAAGTTTCTTTAGGACCCTGGGGTGCACTCCATCTGGTCCCACTGCTTTATTGACTCTTATTCCTTCCAGTTCCTTTAGGACCCTTTCCCGTATAAAGGGACTTGTGTCCATTTCTGTGCCAATCCCACCCTTTGTACTCCCTTCAGGCCCATTACCCTCCTCTTCCTCGGTAAAGACTGAGCAGAAATATCTGTTCAGTATGTCTGCTTTACTGTTGTCATCCTCCAAGCGGCCCCTGTCCTCCCCCTTCAGTCTCACAATCCCTCCCTTTGCCCTTCTTTTTTCATTTATGTACCTGTAAAAGATTTTGTCCCCTCTGCCCACTGATTTTGTGATGCGCTTTTCTGTCTGAGCTTTGGCTTCCCTCACTGACCTCCCTGCCTCATTTGCTTCTCCTGGTACTTCTCCCTATCCCCTTCTGCCTGCGTCTTTTTGTATTGCCTGAATGTGATCTTTTCGGCTTTCACTTTGTCCTCTACCTCATTGAAAAACCATAATGGCCTCCTCTTCCTTTTCCCCTTGCTAACCTGCTTAATGCATAATTATTTTGCTCTTGTAATTTCTGTTTTAAATATTGCCCATTGTTCCTCCACCCTTGATTCCCTCCCCATTCCCATTAGGGCCCCTTTCAAGCATGTCCCCATTTTCCAAAGTCTGCCCTCCTAAATTCCAGGATACGTGTTTTTGTGCGGTTTGGTTCTGCTCCTTCTGTGATTTCAAACCACAGTGACCGGCGGTCACTCTTCCCCAGGTGCTCCCTCACTGTTACTTCTATCACACTGTCCCCATTTGTGAGCATAAGGTCCAGTATTGCCTTCTGCCGAGTTGGTTCCATGACCATTTGCTTAAGGAAGGTACCTTAAAAGGAGTCCAGGACAAATCTGCTCCAGGTTGATGCTGTTGCTGGGAGGCTCCAGTCCACATCTGGAATATTGAAGTCTCCAACCAGTACCACCTCCCCCTTGTCTGCCATCCTTTGGATGGCTAGCATTACTTCCCTATCTGTCTCTTCCTCCTGGGCTGGTGGTCTGTAGACCACCCCTGTGCAGTTGGCTGACCCCATTTTCCTTTCCAGCTTAACCCACAGTATCACTCCCCCATGTTGTTCCTCTTGGATCTCTGTGACCTTTATGCCATCTTTCACATAAAGTGCCACTTTGCCTCCCTTCCTGCCTTCCCTGTCTCTTCTGAATATGTTGTAGCCAGGTATGGCCAACTCCCAGTCATGGTTATCATTACACCAGGTCTCTGTGATGGCCACAATGTCCAGGTCCGACTGCACCATGACAGCCTCCAGATCCTCCATCTTGTTGCTAAGGCTCCTGGCACTGGCACACATGGCTTTCCATGATGTGAACTCCCTGGACTGTTTAGCTGTTCTACTCCAGCCCCCTCCTTGGTTGTCCATTATCCCTGGTTCTCCCTGCTGTCTGCCCTTCTGTTGAATTTTGCCCCCTTTCTGCCTAGCCACCCCTTGGGTGCCTAGCTCCATCTTTTGCACACTGGTCTGTAGAGATATCCCCTCCTCCTGTTCGCTGCTTCCACTGCTAGCTATGGGGGGGAGGTGGACAATTAGGTACCCACTTTGCTGGCCTGCCACCCCCCTTGACTAGTTTAAATGCTTGTCCATGTAGCATTTAAACTTATCATTGAGTGCTTGGATTCCCCTCCAGGACGGATGCAGGCCATCAGGCTTGAACAAGCCCCCATCCCTCCAGGTGGGTTCCCAGTCACCAATAAATCCAAACCCTTAATTGCAGCACCAGTTCTTCAACCATGTGGTAAAGCTCCTGGTGCATACACCCCTACACTCTCCCATGCCTCTCAGAAGGTAGTACTTCCAAGAAGGTGACAGATTTAGCTACTTGCTTGAGACCCTGCCCTAATTTCCTAAACTCTTCCTGAACTTCCTTAGGCTCCCCATTTTCCAGGTCATTAGTACTTAGGTGGATAATGACATCCAGCTCACCCTCCTGTCTTGCCTTCCCAGTGATCCCCCAGGATCTTCCTCCCATTCCTCCATGCTGTGGTACCTGGTGGGCACCTCACCTTCCTGTCCTCCCCCTCGTGTGTTCCTAGCTGGATCCCTCTTATTATAGAGTCCTCCACCAGGATTTACTTCTTCCTCCTCTGGGGTCCACTGCTCTCCCCTATGAGGTCACCTCCTCGATTGACCTCCACATCCTTCCCTTCCACTTCTCTTGGTACCTCTGTTTGGTTGTTCCCATTTGTCATTGCGGCATATGAGTTCTGGAGTGGAATAGGATTTGGGATGTGCCTCTGCCTGATCGTCCTAACCCTCCCCAAGCCCCCTGTCATCCAAGTGCTCCTCATTCTTGGCATTCTTTGAGGCAGCAGCGTTGGCCTGGGTGGTTTCTGGATAGGGGCGAAGGTACTCCTGACTCAGTTTACTTCCACTCTTAGTCTGGCTACCTAGTCCCACAGTCCAGAGAGATGCCTGCAGATAGAGCAGCACCTCAGCATCTAGAATGTCTACCTGAATACAGCTGCCCCGCATCCACTGCATTGCACCACTCCCCACATTATACTGCACTTATACTGCTATTCCAGTAGTTGTCTGTTACTGGAGCTCTCCTTCTAGTTCCCTCTTTATTAATTTACTATCCTGAAAATCCTGCCACCGATCCTCAGATACTTTTTTTTTTAAAGAAGGAAACAACAACAACAAAATGAGTCAAAACACTTGTGCCGAGGGCAGGCTTCCTCCCCCTTATGCCCCTCCTACTCCACAATCCCTGCTATTCCCTGTGCTTGGCTCCTGTCAATCAGATTTAACAGGGCATTTAATTAAGAGTGGAGGGAGGGTAGGCGAAAATGTGTAGCAAGTAAAGACAGTAAAGGAAAACAGCACCACTAAAAGCACACCAAACTAGGTTTCAAATTTTCAACAGCCCCAAAACAATTCCAAGTAAAGACAGTAAAGGAATAATAGCACCACTAAAAGCACACCAAACTAGGTTTCAAATTTTCAATAGCCCCAAAACAATTCCAAGTAAAGACAGCAAAGGAATAACAGCACCTCTAAAAGCATACTAATCTAGGTTTAAAACAAAAACAGCAATGAGCAGTTACTGCACTGCACTGAAATGAATCTGGATCCTTCCCCTTCTGGGCTCTTCTGAGAAAACAAAAATCAACCTGCTACCTGAAATCTGACTTAGCCCTGCCTCCAGTTATCACATAGCTGAGGCCAGAAGTCAGACAATTAGCACCCCTCCTCCAAACTACAGGGTAAGACAGACAAGACAAGACAAAATTTTCAGCAACAAAAGACAGCAAAGGAGTAACAGCACCAGTAAAAGCACACCAAACTATGACCATGGATTATTTTCTGTCAACCACACCCCTCACCTGAACTACATATTTTTTCAACAAATAAAAGCTAATTTTATAAGTGGGATAACATACTCCAGGGAGTCGATCATAAGAGAATAATGCACTTCTTGGGTGAATGCGGCACTCAGCTGCTCCTCATGCCTAGCAAACACTCAAGACTGCATTATTCCCTTATAACCACACACCCTGTCATACGTTATCCCTTACATCAATTCTCATTAATTTCTGGTAACTTTCAAAGTATTTGTTTATAACACTGTTCATTATTTATTTGTAACCACCTCCCACCCCCGTTACTTTACAGTTAGCTACCCCTGGCACCCTTAACTGAGCACAGACACTCATAACACATTTAGAAATGGTACCATCCCTAGCTTTGGGAATATATTTATTTATTTATCTAGCTTTTGTTTACCAGGTAAGTACACTAGACAAAACATATGCCTATTTTCAGGTACGACCTGGGTTTCCCAGGCTCATTACTCTAGAGATCAAGGGGTGGGGGGTGTACAAAAGCAAATATGACCTATAAGGTATCTACAATAACCAGGTCCTGAGGAGAGAACTTTTTGCTAGGGCTATGCTAGACCCATCTTCTGGAGGGGTACCTAGTAACTCCACACAGGAAGCAATAACGTAACTGTCCAAACCATAATTGGGATTCTACAGTGTGACTTTATTCCAAAAGATGTTCTCTAAAGCAAGTGTGGACCCCCCAAGGTTTACACATCATGGCACTAGGAACTTGCAGAACAACAAAACAACTGTATCTGACAGAAAACTCTTTGTATTCCCACACTGTAGGACACTAAACATCTTGTACTTGTATTCCCATATAGCATAGCACATTGAACATTTCTTCCAGTGGCACTGGCCACAACTGAAATCATTTTTACTGACAGAACGCTTTTACATTGCATACCCATATTGCATAGGACATTTAACATTTCTTCTAGTGGCACTGACCACAACTGAAATTGCTTCTAGTGGCACTGGCCACAACTGAACATACATTTTGCTAATAACTAGCACAACCCACTTCAGGGGGTCAAATTCTCTTTAGACATTAGCCCTATGTCTAAAGTAACCAGGTGCCCTTACTGAACCTGTTAGTCCTGAACCGGTTACTCCAGATGGGGGTCTGCCCACCCTTTGCTCCCAAATCCATACTCAGCCATTCTTTCAGAGTTACACCCTAAATATTTGAAAACACACTTTGGAAAATGCTTAATTGAATGAAACTTTGGTATCCAGCATGTAAAACACCAAAAGAACCCCAGAGCAAATGCACTAGGGCAAGGGTTATCCCGGAGGATAGATGCCATGCAGCCACATTTTAAAGAAAACACAAATTGCACATACCCCAATAGTGCAAAGCATCATGGGAAGCATATGCAAATGCCATGAATTAATTTGGACTGGCTCAATTTTAAGCAGAATTGCATAGTGCCAGAAGGCCTCACAATACAATCAGCTAAGGCTGAGAACAGTAGACACAGACATGTGTTTTGCCCTCATTTAGGCTCATCAGTGTGCCATATCTGTACCTCAGCCCAGGGAGAACTAGCCAGCCACCCTATAGGGGATCTTATTGGTTTGGGTCATGGGCAGCTCAAAGTAGCAAGAGAAGAGAACAAAAGAACCGTAAGTACTGGTAGTGGAAGAACTAAAGTCCTGAACAATGTGATGTAGTCATACCTCTGGACATCACACATTTCAGCCAACTTTAAATGTGAACAGTCTCACACTTCTGAACAGAAATGTTGGGCATTTCCCTTTTAGCCAGAGACACAACAGCACAGGTATTTGTTTTCTGCAGCAAACGTCAGTCTTACTCACTGTTAGACATTTCAGGCAGCTTCAAACATCCTCGATTAAGAAGGGGATTGCCCCTTGGATCCATCCACTAGCAGTCCTTTTCATCCCTCCAGGGATTAAAATCAGGAGATCCTGCTGTAGACAATGGTTTCCACCACTTCTCTTGACAGGCTGGAGAATATCAGGACTAATGTGAGAATGCAGGGTTCTCAACTCAGAGTCCTCAGCTGAGCAGTTCTCACTCCTCTCACTTCCAACTACAGACTCACACTGACTCTTCCAACTGACTACCATCTCAAGATTTTAAACTCCCTCCTCACAGTTGGCAAAGGCTTATGCTGCTGCGAGAGTTCCAAATGAGCTCATCACTTTCATCTCAGCTGAAGCTAAGTAAACAAAAGAGTGAGCAGCTGAAAACCCCATTTAACCAGTTAATCACCAGCTGCCTCTTCCTGCCTAGCACTGATACTGAGAGGATTCTAGTAACCCCAGGGGACTGGGTGGTTACACTCACCGCAACCAGATGAATGACTGTCTGCAGTCATATCTCCATCCGGCACTAGGCCATCCTACCCTCTGAGTTACCTACGGGGAGGTAGCACTACTTCTCCCCTACCATGTGCCAGGCACAGGCAGGGAATGTCACAATCTTGCTCAGCCAGTCAGCCCTCTACTCCCAAAGTGCCAACCTCTGAGCGTATGATTTGTGTACAGTGAACATACAAGGTAACCCTCTTGTCTGTTTTGTGGGTTCAAGTCACCTTAGTCTCAAGCTCTGAAGGGATTCAAACTGATAACCTCTTGTTAGCGTACCCAATTCTCAGGCCCAGATAATTCTGTCTTCAGGGGGCCAGATATCTTTGCCTGTGGGCACCCAACCAGGTCTTTCAAATGAACCCTTAGAACTCAATGCAAGACTTTTAGAGAACTCCGTCAATTTCCCAGTTTGGTATACAATAAGCCCATACACAGTGTACTTATAACCTTTAAAAGCTCCACTTAAAATAAAAAGAATTGTCAAGGCACTCCAGCAGTTTCTTTTGTAAAAAAATATCTTTACTTTAAAAATATCAAAACAGAACAATAATTACAGAACAAATTATATATATATATATCCCAACACATACAGCCTTAAAACAAACAGGAAAAAGTACAGTTCCTACAATACATACATTTAGACTGGTCTAATCTTACTCTTTTTCAGTGCTGTGATGATTCTCCCTCAGTCACATAATATTCTCTTGTGTCAGTCAGAAATATTTTCTTGTGTGTCTCTGTCAGGTTCTTTCAGCACTTAAACACACTTCTGAGCCGGCCTTCTCATGAGGTCACTTACTCCGCCTTGATGAATCAAACTCTATATTTTACAATACAGGGTCTACAAATAAACATTTAAAAAACATATGAGATGACCTCACTGACCTTCCTCTCCACAGATTAACTGGTCAGAACTGGTTTGTGCTCTGCTACACACACACACATAAACAGTCTTTTGATGTAAGACACTGTATTCAAATCAGAAGGGTATTTGACTCCTAAACCTAGTCTGGGCTCTGGGTACCTACACATCAAAGGGTATTCGTGTAATTCAAGGGTTCCCTGGAAATGTATATTGGACCTTCCAGAATCGTCTGGGTCCTCCCTGGCTCAGACATCAAACCTCTTCAATGTCCATTCTGGCCTCTCTTTGACACCCCTCCCCACAAGTCCTTCCCTGGCAACTATGCAAGTCAAAGGATCTCCCTGAGGGCATTATCAGTGGCTAATCTTATTTCCTGGGATGAAAGCAAATTGACAAGGTAATTGCACCCCAGATCTCTGCAGTTTAAAATACCTCCAGTCCTTTGAACTTATCCCTGAGAGGTCTTGATGTGTCAGTTCCAGTAAGACAGTAGTTTCCTCAAACTGAGTTTTCCCATCACATATTTTATATGTAACAAAAAATTAATACAGCACTCGAGAACTCAGAGCTGGCTGTCTACGTCACACTACTCCCCACCTTGACTGAATCTGGGGGATCCATCCCCTACATGGGATGAGCTTCCCAAATCAGTTCACTCCTCATAGACCCTAGACAGTCCATCTGAGTTCTTATTTTTGGCTCCGGCCCTATGTACGATTTTCAAATCATACCCTTGTAAAGCAAGACTCCATCTGAGCAGTCTGCACCACAAAAGGCTGCCCATACAAGTATGGCTCCAATTTCTTTAGGGCCCACACTAGGGCAAGTCACTCCTTTTCCACCGTGGAGTATGCTTGTTCCCTGTGGAGCAGCTTTCGGCTCAGGTAGGCTATCGGGTGGTCCTTCCCTTCGCTGGATGTCTGGCTTAGTACTGCCCCAATACCAACGCCTGAGGCGTCCATCTGAACTACAAAAGTTTTGCTATAGTCCGGACTTGTCAAAACAGGAGCATTGCACAGTGCCTCCTTCAGTTTGGTAAAGGCTTCCTCACAGGCTGGACCCCAGGTGATTTTCCTTAGCATTATTTCTTTATCAGATCAGATAGGGGAGCAGCCAGGGCACTGTAATTTGGTACAAATTTTCTGTAGTACCCTGCTGTCCCGAGAAAACTCCTGACCTGCTTCTGAGTTTCTGGTCTGGGCCATGCCTGTATTACCTCTATTTTTATCTGGTTTGGACGGAGCTGTCCCCGGCCTACCACATGTCCAAGGTATGCCACTTCTCCCATGGCCACCTGGCACTTCTCGGCTTTGACAGTGAGCCCGGCCCTCTGTATTCTGCCCAGCACTTCCCTAAGGTGTGACAGGTGTTCCTCCCAGCTGGTACTGAAGATGGCAATGTCATCCAGGTACACCACGGCATACTCCTCAGCACCATTTAACACCTAGTTCACCAACCTTTGGAAAGTGGCTGGGGCGTTCTTCATTCTGAAAGGCATTACTTTGAACTCAAATAAGCCTATCAGAGTGATGAAGGCTGACCCTCTCTAATCTGCCCGTCAACTCTACCTGCCAATGCCCTTTGTCAGGTCAATGTGATTGCAGTGGGTCACCCCCCAACTTGTCCAGGGTTCGTCCGTCTGGGGCATCGTGTGGGCGTCTGACTTCATGACTGCATTCAGTCCGCGATAGTCTACACAGAAATGAGTTGAGCCATCTGGCTTGGGTACAAGGACTACGGGTGAGGCCCAGGGACTGTGGGATCTCTGGATTACCCCTAAATCCTACATCTCCTCCACTTCCCTCCTAATGTCCTTTTGGACAGCCTCCAACACCTGATATACTGTCCGCCGTATGGGCCTCTGTGTCCCTGTCTCCACATCGTGTGTTGCTAAGGGGGTTAGTCCTGGCTTGGCGCTAAACAAGGGGGCAAAGTCTGCTAAAACCTCCCTCACTTTCTGGATCTGGTCCAGGGTCAGCTGGGGAGACAGTTTTATTGCCTCCACAGAGGACTCCCGCTTACTCTCTTCCAGCAAGTCCAGAAGGGGTTTTCCTTCATCCATCCCCTCCCCATGACTACACACTGTGAACATCATGTCAGCCCTATTTGCATATGGCTTCATCATGTTGACATGGTATATCCTTTCTGTCTGTCTACGGTCAGGTAACTCCACAATGTTAGTTTGCGTGATTTACCTTCCTAACCACTTTGTACGGCCCTGCCAATTCAGCTTGCAGCTTGTCTTTCCGGACCGGAATAAGGACCATGACTTCCTGACCCACCATGTAAGAGCGAGCTCTGGCTCTGCGGTCATACCATACTTTTTGTTTCTGTTGGGCAGCTGCCTGGTTGCTCTCGGCTGTCCCCATAAGCTCCTTCAGCCTTTCCCTAAACCTTAGGACATAATCCACAATGGGAGTTCCCTGGGTGGCATGCTTACCTTCCCAGTACTCCCGGATCAAGTCTAGCGGCCCACGTACCCGGCGTCCATACAAGAGTTTGAAGGGGGAAAATCCTGTCGACTCTTGGGGCACCTCCCTGTATGTGAACAACAGGTGGGGAAGGTATATCTCCCAGTCCCTCCCATGCTGTTCAGCAAATGCCCGGAGCATTGACTTTAGGGTACCATTGAAGAGTTCCACAAGCCCATTGGCTTGTAGGTGATACGGTTTTGTGCATCTCTGCAACACCCCACACTTCTTCCATAGACATTTCATCAGGTCCAACATGAAGGAACCTCCTCGATCAGTGATTACTTCCTGCGGAAACCCAACACGGAAGAAAATCCCAAGCAAGGCATCTGCCACTTTGTCCTCAGTGAGGAAAAGGCGACTGCCTCTGGGTACCGGGTGGTATAATCCACCACAGTCAGGATGAACCCTTTCCCTGAGGAGTTGGGGGTATTTAAAGGCCCCACAATATCCATTTCCACCCTCTGGAATGGCTCCTCCACTACAGGTAATGGAATCAGGGCAGCTTGGGTTTTCTGTCCTGCCTTCCCTATTCCTTGGCACCGGTGACAAGACCTGCAATATTCCTTCACCTGCTGGGTGAAGTTAGGCCAGTAGAAATTCTGGGCTAACCACTGCATAGTTTGTGCGATTCCCAGATGACCAGATAAGGGAATACCATGGGCAACCTTGAGCAACTGCTCATGATATCCCTGGGGAATGACAAGCTGCCTGCCTAGCATCCCTCCCTCCCTCTGTCTGTACTGCCTGTGTATACATAAGTCCATTTTCCCAATAAACCCTGTGTCTTCTGTCACCTCCCTGTGCACCGTCCAAGTCTGCCCAAGCCCTCAGCTTCTCTAAACTAGGGTCACTTCTCTGAGCAGCTGCAAACCCCTCACACCTTCCCAAGGCATGTTGCTTCAGTTGCTAAACTAGGGTCCCTAGCACTAGCGTCAGGGCCCTCAGGATCACTGTCAATCCCTACCCTCTGACAAGAGGTCACCCCTCCCTCTTTGGAGTAACCCTCTGTAGCTATGTGGTTATTTGCTACTGGGAAAATTTCTACCCTCTTTTTTATCAGTCTCCCCCTCTGGAGACACAGGCTGGGGAACCAGCCTCGCAGTATCTTCCCCAATGGCTTCTGGGGGGCTCAGGGAACTGCAATTTTCCTTGGCCGCTTGGCTATGGGTAACTGCACATACCACCCCCTGCTGGAGATTGTTACCCAGGATCACATCCACTGCTAATATGTTAGCTACAGCCACCTGTTGCACAGTTCCCCCTGTCTCACCCCAGTCCAGAAGAACATTGGCCAATGGCAATGTTTTCTCTACACCGGCAAAGTCCTGTACAGTCATGTATTTATTGGGTATAAGTTGACCAGGCTGTACCAGATCCCCTTTTACCAATGTCAGGGATTCCCCTGTGTCCCTTAACCCCTGTGTCCGTACACCATTTACCATGACTGGGTGCATGTGTTTCCTCATGTTCACTGGCATGCTTCCAGGGACACACAAACAACCCATTTCCTTTCTGGTACTACTTTGCGTATTATTGTTTGCCCTTCTTGGACACTGTCTGGCAATGTGCCCAGTTTCTTTACATAACCAGCAAACATTTCTTTCTTCAGAGAAATCTTTTCTTTGAAACCTGGGGCTAACTGGTTTCAGTGGAGGCAGTGAAGGTTTTAGCTGCCCTGAAGGCACACTTTTCCCTTTCTGCACTGCCACACTAGCCCCATTCACTCTCAGAGCAGGTCTGCTCTTGGCATAGCGGTCCGAGAGTTCAGCAGCCTCTTGCACTGTTTTTGGATCTCGGTCCTCTAGCCAGGCTTTAACTCTGTTGGGCATGCCTAATAAAACTGTTCTAATAAAATCACATTTTCAATTGTATAAACAGCGTTTGCCTCAATTCCTTCTCACCAACGTTTTAAAAACTGACGTTGTTTCGTGGCTAGCTCCTCATAGCTCATATCAGGGCTTCTCCTGAGCTTACGGAATTTAGCGCTGTATGATTCAGCAGTTAATTCAAACTTTTTTAGTAGTGCTGCATTTAACTTGCTGTAATCATCACTGTCTTTATTGTCCATGTGACCCAATGCATCCCGAGCTTTTCCGGTAAGTAGCGGGGATAGCTGGAAGCTCCAGGACTCTCTAGGAATTTTAGCCTGAATACAAACTTTTTTTAAAGAATTTAAAAAAGTGTCTATGTCCTCCCCATCTTTAAACTCAGCTATTAATTTAGAGTTCAGTTTGTAACGCAGTCCTGTAGTCCCAGTTAAACCCAAGCCACTTACCTGCTCTGGTGCTGCTGGTTGGAGTCGTAGCTTCTCCAGTTCGTGTTGCCACTGGCGCTCCTCTCTCCTCTCCTCTCCAGCTCTGCATTCTCGCTCTCTTTTCTCCTCTGCCTCTTGCTGGTGCTCACATTCCGCACCGTCCGCCTCCCTCTGTTGTCGCTCTGCCTCATGGTCTGCCTCCCTCTGTTGTCGCTCTGCCTCCAGTTCTATCCTCCGCAACTCAATTTGCAGCTTGAGTACCTCTGGATTCAGGATACTGGTGACCTTCCCCTGCTGCTGAAGCCCTTCACTGACAGTGGCCCTACTGTGTGCCTCATCGGCTCGGGACCCCTCACTGGCCGCTAGTTCTGCCACACTCGAGGTCTGGTCCCTTTCAGTCACGGTTGGTGACTCGCTACCCTGGGTATCTGCTACCATCAGGGCCTCTATGAGGTTCTACTTACTGGCTTTCACCCCAAATGGGACTCCCCTGTCCCTGCACAACTGCTTTAAGAAATCTACAGTGTGCTCGCTGAAGTTGGAAGACATTTTATTCTTCTCTCACTACTAATACTATACTGACTGGCACTTCAGGAAAAAAAAATGGGTGGGAACTTAACTGTAAGTCAAGGGATATAGTTCTGTTTCATTTTGAAATAAAACACTGCCTTCCTTTTTTCCAAGTGAGCTAAATGGTTTCAAGCTAACACACTGAACAATGAAGCTTATACCACCAAACATTTATGCCACCACTGCCAACCAATCTGTTACAATCTCGCTCAGCCGGTCAGCCTTCTACTCCCAAAGTGCCAACCTCTGAATGTATGTTTTGTGTTCAGTGAACAGAACAAGGTAGCCCTCTTGTCTGTTTTGTGGGTTCAAGTCTCCTTAGTCTCAAGTTCTGAAGGGATTCAAACTGATAACCCCTTGTTAGCGTACCTAATTCTCAGGCCCAGATAATTCTGTCTTCAGGGGGCCAGATATCTTTGCTATGGGCACCCAACCAGGTCTTTCAAATGAACCCTTAGAACTCAATGCAAGACTTTTAGAGAACTCTATCCATTTCCCAGTTTGGTATACAATAAGCTCATACACAGTGTACTTATAACCTTTAAAAGCTCCACTTAAAATAAAAAGAATTGTCATGGCACTCCAACAGTTTCGTTTGTAAAAAAAATATCTTTACTTTAAAAATATCAAAACAGAACAATAATTACAGAACAAATTATATATATATATATACCCCAACACATACAGCCTTAAAACAAACAGGAAAAAGTACAGTTTCTACAATACATACATTTAGACTGGTCTAATTGTACTCTTTTTCAGTGCTGTGATGATTCTCCCTCAGTCAGATAATATTCTCTTGTGTCAGTCAGAAATATTTTCTTGTGTGTCTCTGTCAGGTTCTTTCAGCACTTAAAGACACTTCTGAGCCAGCATTCTCATGAGGTCACTAACTCCGCCTTGGTGAATCAAACTGTATATTTTACAATACAGGTTCTCCAAATAAATATTTAAAAAAACATATGAGATGACCTCACTGACTTTTCTCTCCACAGATTAACTGGTCAGAACTGGTTTGTGCTCTGCTACACACACACACATAAACAGTATTTTGATGTAAGTCACTGTATTCAAATCAGAAGTGTATTTGACTCCTAAACCTGTCTGGGCCCTGGGTATCTACACATCAAAGGTTATTCATGTAATTCAAGGGTTCCCTGGAAATGTATATTGGACCTTCCAGAATCATCTGGGTCCTCCCTGGCTCAGACATCAAACCCCTTCAATGTCCATTCTGGCCTCTCTTCGACACCCTTCCCCACAAGTCCTTCCCTGGCAACTATGCAAGTCAAAGGATCTCCCTGAGGGCATTATGAATGGCTAATCTTATTTCCTGGGATGAAAGCAAATTGACAAGGTAATTGCACCCCAGATCTCTGCAGTTTAAAATGCCTCCTGTCCTTTGAACTTATCCCTGGGGGGTCTTGATGTGTCAGTTCCAGTAAGAGTAACCCCAGGGGACTGGGTGGTTACACTCACCGCAACCAGATGAATGACTGTCTGCAGTCGTATCTCCATCCAGCAGTAGGCCATCCTACCCTCTGTGTTACCTACAGGGAGGTAGCACTACTTCTCCCCTACTATGTGCCAGGCACAGGCAGGGAACACTAAAGGAACAGAGGCCGGCTGATGAAACTTCAGCCCCTATCCTATGATCTATCTATAGATTCTCAGTGGCTCCAAGAAAACTGCTTGAAGCATGCCCTAATAGACAGCACTGGTGACCCTTTTTCAGCTCAGGACCACCAGCCTGCCTATCCCCCTTGCCCTCTAGGGAACATCTGTCTGACTTAGACTACCTACTGGGGTACCGATCCCCAAACTTCCCAGGGTACCTGTGAACAACAAAAGGAAAACATACACTACACTGCATTACATTTCCCAAAACTTCCACACCTGCAAGGAAAAACATGTTAACATCCTGTTAACCATAGACAATTCCAAAAACACTAAGAAAAGGGGAACTCGCATGAGCTCCAATATCCTCTTCTGTTCTTCTTTTCTTCCTCAGGAACACCTGCAAGAGAAGAAAAACACAAAAACACATTCTGCATTCCACACAGTGCCTAAACTTCCACCTAACACTAAAGAACCCCCAAAATATGTTTTCTATAAAAGTACAAAAGTAAAAAAAAATGGAAAGAAGACATTTATACATCACAGTTGGGGATGGAATTCCCTACAATGTCCCTACTAGTGGCAATATCACTGTTGCCCATAGGCATTGTCCATTAAAGAGCCTCTCCTAGGTCGAAGCCTGCTAGAGAACAGTTCTTGGACAGGACAGGGCCTGTATAGCACTGCAATCCATAGGGAGAGTATTTGATGAAAACATTAAAGTTCCTTGGATAGTCTTCAAATGTAGGATGTGTTGTGCAAAGTCAGTTAATGTAAATACAAAGTTTTCTTATCAGCTCCTTGAAGAATGAAAACAAAGAATCATCTTACTTCTACGAGCTGAGGACCTTCAGACCAAATGGCATCTTCAGATACTACTGGGTTGATGTCCTCTGGAAAAACAAACGATGAAACAGGAAAACTGCTGGATGGATGACCTCTGAAAAATCAAACTATGGAACAAGAAAACTGCTGGGTGTTGTCCTCTGGAAGGCCAGATGATGGAACAGGAAAACTGCTGAGCTGACGAATCTGGACACACCTGAAGAAATCCTGGAATACCAGAAGAGCTGCATCTTCTTCCATAGATACTGCTGCTTTGGATGACAGACACTGGCCTGCCACTGCTCACTTCTTTTAGGCATGCTGGGCATATTCACAGGGAGTGGCACCATTAAGGGTAGTACCACTCAGGGTATGGGGTGAGGATTATGACCCCCTCTGGGCATTCAAAGTTGATGTTGTGAAATGTCTCATTACCATCCCCATCCACAATTCGCAGTGCCCATAAACAGAGTCCTGCCCAGTCTCCAGAATCTAAGGCAATCACTGACAATTTTGTCCCTTACACATTCTGCCACACCAGGGTGCAAATTCTTACTTGCCTCTTCCATTAGCCAGGATTGCCTGTTCTGTTCAATTTCCTCCCAGACTCGGCAAGAAAAAGTAGGAAAGGACTTCCCGTATGTGGCATCAGCCCTCCTATGTATCAGTCTCTTCTTTTTACTATTCTTCACTAGTTTGCAGCCCATGGCCGGGCTTGGGGATGGCCAGTCCTGGTTGAGCCAATGTTTCAAATGCAAAGAATGAAAGAACTTCTCCCCCACTATCTCTCTGTACAAGTTGCTAGAGCCTTCTCCAATTGTCTTTGGCTCTTCTAAGGCAAGAGCTTGAGGTGACTCACAGTAGCCCTCAACATGAAGATATCCTTCTTCATCCTCCTTTTCTTCACACATTATCCATGCCCAACATTGAGCAAACGTCCTCACTCCTGAGACACTTTATTCCTCACTGGGCACGGAGGTAGACACCTCCCAATTCAATGTGTCTTGCAATTTGTCCTCCCCTACTAGTCTAGCACTTGGACCCTGATTCCACAGATCCATTGATCCCTACATTGCACTGTCCATCTGGGACACAGATGTGGAAACCTCTCTCTGTTCCTGCCTTTGCAGTGGATCAACATCGACTCTACTCGCTCCTTCTGTAACACACTCTGTAGAACTTTCCCCAACAGGTTCAGCCTGGTGCTGTGTGCTGCTGCAGGTAGGGTCCCCTGCCCGGGTCCACGTGGGAGCCAATTGAATTCTTGTTGCCCTCTCTGGCGCTGCACCCCTGCTCATTCCAAACTTCACAAGGCAGTCCAAGCAATGGGGTATCAGAAACACATCCCTTCCAGCCTTTAGACACACAATGCATAGTCTCACTAGATAGCTAGGAATTACTACATCTGAGGGTAACCTGTCAACATAGTAGGCTCTCTCAACCTCTCTTAGTGCTGCCACCTCCTTGGCGATCATAGCTCGGGCATGATTCGGGTAGTGGGGAGTTCTCAAAGCCATGTCTGAAAGCAAACACACAAACTTTTCATTACTGAATTGCTCACTAGTCACATATTGTCTCACAAAACAGTTCCTTGCTGCTGTGTTTACAATGCTGACCCTGCCCTGTCATGACTTCTGTAACTTTTTTCATGCATCAAAATCTGCTCAATTTGCTCAAAACTGTGTTTCTGACCTTTCTGGCTACTGAAATTACTTGAAACTGCCATCAATTGCTCTGCTGGTACATTTTAGCACATTCATACGAATTTCTAAACTGGTAAACTGATTTTGTGATCAGCATCAATTCAGAAAAACTCTATTTACACATGCTCAAAGTCACTTGTAAGCCCCAGTCTTTCTTTGCACAGGATTGCCTGTTTGCTGCATCCTACCTATATAACTCACAGTCCTGCTGCTGAGAAAACTCACTGTTGCTGAAACCATTTATCACTGCTCACAGTCTATGCTCAGAATTTTCTGTTTGCTGCACATGCTTTTACAATGTACAGTCCTTCTTTGCATAAAAATCACACTGCTTGCACACAGGTTTAGCTGGCTTGATAATCACACACAGTTTGTTTGCACAGGTAACTTGTTTACTCACTGAATCCAGTAGCTGGTTCCTTCTGATGGAAAATTTTCGGCCTACTGCCGATTCTAGGAAGACCTCTGGGGTGAAACATGCTGGCGGTTCCACCGATCATAGCCACGAATGCCTCGATCCCTCTCCAGCCGGTTGGACAACGTGTTGAGCCTGAAATTACACTGTACTAGTCTGTTTACTAAAATTTAGACTGCTCACAAGCCCCTCGATGGTTGATTCTGGTCTAACCAGCTCGCTTGCCACTCTCTCCCTCCTCCTCGAACACTTTGCAGCACGCAGTCGCTGGCCAGGGGGCAGGACTTGATGCAGCTGCACCAATCACTCAACACCATGCAAATGAGCCTCTCTCCTCGCTTGCTCTTCCTGCATGGCGATCATCGAGCATGAGCAAATTTAAACTGCAAACTAACTTTTTTCCTTGCTGCAATTTCAACAGCGGGAGTGCCATTTTTACCAGTTTCTGGACAATTTCTCTAGCGACTCCCCAGTTTGCACACAAAGCACATGACACTTTCAGGACACATATCTAAGTCTGTTCCTTAAAATTCACAATAATTTTGGCACTTGAAAATTGCATTTTAAAAGTTCTTTAAGCACTTTTGGTGCAGAGACCAGGACACACATTTCAATGCTTTACTGTCCATTATAAGTTGAAAACACACAAGCAGCACTCTGTTCTTTTACTGTACTAGAAGGCACAAAGCAGCACATTTGGATGGCATTTTCTCGGTAAAAATCCTCTTGTCCAAAGCTTCCTTTCTGTTTAGGCTACACCACTACCAGACAGAAAGATGCTAGACATACCCTCAGCAAAAAATCTCAGTTCTCTCCCCAAATTAAAAAATCATGGATGAGACCCCATTTTTTGTAACCCCCCTCCCCCACTACTTTACGCAGTTAGCTACCCATGGCACTCTTAAGTGGGCACAGACACTTGGAACACATTTAGAAATGGCACCATCCCTAGCTTTGGGAATGTATACCAGGCTCATTACTCTAGAGATCAAGGGGTGGGGTGTACAAAAGCAAATATGACCTATAAGGTATCTACAATAATCAGGTCTTGAAGAGAGAACTTTTTGCTAGGGCTATGCTAGACCTATCTTCTGGAGGATGTACCCAGTAACTCAACACAGGAAGCAATAACATAACTGTCCAACCATAATTGGGTTTCTAGAGTGTGACTTTATTCCAAAAGATGTTCTCTAAAGCAAGGGTGGACCCCCAGGGTTTACACATCATGGTACTAGAAACTTGCAGAACAACAAAACGACTGTATCTGACAGAAAACTCTTTGTATTCCCACACTGTAGGACACCGAACATCTTGTACTTGTATTCCCATATAGTATAGCACATTGAACATTTCTTCCAGTGGCACTGGCCACAACTGAAATCACTTTTACTGACAGAACACTTTTGCATTGTATTCCCATACTGCATAGGACATTTAACATTTCTTCTAGTGGCATTGGCCACAACTGAAATTGCTTCTAGTGGCACTGGCCACAACTGAACATACATTTTGCTAATAACTAGCACAACCCACTTCGGGGGTAAAATTCTCTTCAGACATTGGCCCTATGTCTAAAGTAACCAGGTGCCCTTACTGAACTTGTTAGTCCTGAACTGGTTACTCCAGATGGGGGTCTGCCCACCCTTTGCTCCCAAATCCATACTCAGCCATTCTTTCAGAGTTACACCTTAAACATTTGAAAACTCACTTTGGAAAATGCTTAATTGAATGAAACTTTGGCATTCAGCATTTAAAACACAACACTGATAGTGGAAGAACTAAAGTTCTGAACAATGTGATATAGTCATACCTCTGGACAGCACACTTTTCAGCCAACTTTAAATAAGTACAGTCTCACACTTCTGAACAGAAAAGGTTGTGCATTTCCCTTTTAACGACAGAACACAACAGCAGCACAGGTACTTGCTTTCTGCAGCAAAAGTCAGATCCTATTCAATTCAATTCAATTCAAAATCTTTATTTATCCAGGTGATCACCATTGAGCAAGCTCGTTTACGACGAGGTGGACCTGCAGTTTGCAAGGGCAAATATATAGATACAAATAAGATATACATAAGACACTAGGAACACAATGTTTGCAATAACAATATGAGCAGAATATATACATTCCAATGGCACATGTATAGGTAAGATATGCATAAAACAACAGTAGCATGATATATACAATAACCACAGGAGCAAGATGTGTACGGTTAGCATATACAATAAAATCCTTTGTAATGCTGTCCATCAAGAACATGATAATGGCCTGTATAGAAGTCCCTGAGATATGGAGGTGCGCATGAATAGAAGGCAGCGGCGCTGGTGGGAAGATGCTGGGATGCTTATGCAGACAGTATCTGGGGCATAGGATTATGTGACAGGTGGGGAGCGGTTTGTAAGGAAGGTGCAGAGGGTACTAGATACAGGTGGGACTGAGAGAGGGGAAGTAATAGTGGCATAGGAGGACTTAGATGAGCAGCAGAGACTAATATGGATAAAAAGAAAACAATAGCCGGACTGCTAGGAGCGATGGAAACAGTTACAGAGCTCTACAAACATTTTGGCATACAGGGTTTTAAACATGCCATGGCTAACAGGGGAGCTAAGTCTCAGCGATTTCTGTATCCTATTCCAGAGCGTGGGTAAGACAAAGCTTATGGCAGCCCTTCCAAAGCGGGTGCTGGCCCTAGGTACTTTCAAGGAAACCTGCAAGTGGCTTCTCAAGGCATAATTCCTGATTGGACTTAGGGGGAAGACAGTCAGCAACGTATTGCAGGAGTTTGTTGGTGAGGGCTCAGAGCGTCCATAGAGCTGCATTTCTACACCACCTGTATTGCAGGGAAGGCCACCCCACGGCTGCATATAAAGAGCAGTGATGGGTAGACAATGGGAGGCCAGTTATAAATCTCAGTGCTCTATGGTACAATACATCCAGTTTTGCAAGATGTAAAGCAGGGCACTGGCCATAAATGAAGTCAGCATAGTCAATTAATGAGAGGACCGTAGATTGGACAAGCTGTCTTTTGGCATCTGTGGTCAAGAGGTGATTAATTCTGAAGAAAAGACCAAGTCTCTGCCTCAGTTTTTTCAGTTCTTCTATACGTTCCACAAAGGAGAGTTTATTGTCTAGCCAGACACCCAGGTACTTGAACTTAGGCACGAATTCAAGGTTTTCACCTAGTAAAGTGGAGATAGAAGGTAACGGATCAGCAGTAGCAGAATTAGCCCCTGAGCCAACTGGTGAGAACAGCAAAGCCTTGGTTTTTTTAGCGTTTAGTAGTAGTCTTTTGCTAAGGAGCTGGTGCTGCAGGATATTAAAGTCAGTTTGTAGGTTACCACAGGCGGCTTCAGGAGCTTCCCGGCTAAGGTAGAGAACCGTATTGTCAGTAAACAGATGGATACTTGCTTCCTTAATGCCTATGTCCAGGCTGTCGATATAGATAGCAAACAGTATTGGGCCCAGTATGGAGCCCTGATGGACACCTCTTTTTATCAGTTTAAGTGGAGAAAGCTCCCCTTCAGCCTTGATTTGTTGCTGCCTACCAGTGAGCTAGTCTTGGAATCATCCCAAGGAGGTTGAGTCAAGGCCTATTGTATTTAAAGTGGAGAGGAGTAAGCAGTGGTCAACGGTGTCGAATGCCTTACTGAGGTTCAGGAAGACAGCACAAACAAATTTTTTGTTATCTAAGTCCCGTTGCCAGTCATTAGTTACTTTTGCCAGAGCCGTAATTGTACTGTGCTTTACTCTGAAGCCAGACTGCATTGGGTTTAGCAAGCTTGAGTTATCTACGAAGGATCTCAGCTGCGTATCCACGATTTTTTCCGGGAGTTTGGAGAGTATGGGGAGGAGGGAGATCAGCCTATAGTTATTTAGGTCACAGGGATCCCCTCATTTAAACAGGGGGATGACGTGCGCAATTTTCCATACTTGGAGGAGGGAACCTTGCAATAGTGACCGGTTGAATAGGTGTGAGATAGGTGTGGCAAGGATGTGATATGCTATTTTCAAGAAGTATGGGTTAATGGAGTCGGCCCCAGCACTTTTTCTAGTGTCCCATCATAGAAGAAGATCTTCAACTTCTTTTATGGTGGTAGGTAAGAAGGAGAAGGCTACATTATTGATATTTGGTTCTGGAGACTGGGTGCTGATCTGTGGGAGGAGTCTGCTTACTGGTACGTTATTGAATGCCAGGCCTGCAGTGGTGAAATGATTGTTGAAAGCCTGCAGAATCTCATTTTTATCGTTAATGATATCATTGTCAGTAGTGATTTTAGAAGGAAGCACATTTCCTGGAGAGTGACCAGTCAGTTCTTTTATGGTGGACCAGAACTTGGTAGGGCATTTTAACGCAGAGACTAGCTCAGATTGATAAAAGTTGGCCTTGGCCTCTCTGACCATCTTAGTGCAGGCATTTCTAGCTGTCCTGAAGAGACACCAGTCTATGTTTGCATGTGATCTGTGGGCCTTTTTCCAGAAATAATCTCTGTTAAGTAAGGCAGCCTTCAGTTCCGCTGAAAACCAACGACAGGTTCTAGTTTTTATTCGTGCTTTGACCAGGGGGACATGGTTATTTAGAGCGCAGGTTACGATTTCATGGAAGATATCATAGGCATCACTCACTGATTTACCCAGGTAGAAGCTCTGCCAGAGCAAGGAGTTTTTTAGATCCTTGAAGTACGCAAAAGGATCAAAGTTCCGTCTGGACCTTTTAGCGGAAAATTTTGATGTTGATAAGGGTTTATATCAGATCTTATACCAGCAATAAAGCAGTGGTCACTAACATCAGCTGAGAAGATTCCGGCATGGGAAAAGGAGTAAGGTTTGTAAACAAGAAGGACATCCAATAGGGTGCTTCTCATTGGGTTTTTCTTGTTAATGCGAGTTGGCTCAGTAATAAGTTGTGTGAACCCATGAGAGTCACAGAATTGCTTCAGGGGTAATGAGACCTTGGTCAGCCAATCATAGTTAAGATCACCCAATATAATTGTTTCCAGAGGGGCAGAGTCCAGAAGGGATGACAGATGTGACAGGAGTTGCGGTCCTGCTGTGGGAGGTCTGTAACAGCCTATGACATGGAACGCCACTGATAAGGAAAGTTCGATTTTAAGGGACTGGCATTCAAATCCACCTGCAATGGAAGTAGAATCTAGTATGGACACTGTAAATTTGTTTTTGACATAAATGGCAACTCCACCACCCCGGTCTGCCTGTCAGCTCTGAAGAAGAGGTAGTTGGGGATGTTAACCTCTCGGTCTGGGGTGAATGCCCGAAGCCAGGATTCCAAGAGCACAAGTACATCTGGTGCAGTATGAGATATCCAGGCTTAGACTGAGTTAAATTTCTTTAAGAGACTACAAACATTTGCATGCATAAAGCTGACTCCTTTCAGACTTGTAAGTTCAGATGGCGATAAGAGCGCTTTCGTGGGGCCAGGGTTAAGTTCGACGTTGCCTGAACACAAAAGTAGAAGAAGCACAATTTTTCTCAGGGCAGCAAGGAGTAATTTGAAGGGACGAATCTTTCTGTGACTAGGATAGGTTTGAGTACAGGGATCTGGAGACCGAAACTTCCCCTTGTGATGACCTAAGGACGCATAGCCTAAAGTCCATCCAGAATAACACCAAGCTGTACAGATTTTTGATAGATAGGGTGTGAAGCCATGTAGAGGAGATGAAGTAGTGGTCCCACTTTAGGGAGATTCCACAAATTGAAAGGGGGTCAGAGTCATACAGTAGCAGCACAATTTATTCATAGTGTTGATATATAGGGAGTCTAGCAGTGTAGGGCATGACTCATTGTTGGGATCAATTCTGTTTGATTGCTTTGCCACATAGGATACTATGCAAAAGCTGATGAGTAAGCGGAGCCAGACAAAGACTCTCATGGTTGCCCTTTATGTTAACAGGGAGCGGGCTGCAATAGGAGTTATGCGAAAGTTAGCTGGAAAGACCATCTGGGGTGGAGAATAGAGGATAAGCAGGAGATGGACCTATGGAGATGGTGGGTGGGGCAAGATGGGCTGTATAATAACACCCAGAGAGGGGGATGGGTGGGTGAAAAAATGCGGCTTTGCCGTACCTCTGCTGCTGGAAGAGTCCAGGTTAGTGGTCCCGGGCGGTGGCTGAGGAAGCGTCATCTGCCCAGTGGCCGTGTGTCCTGCGGCCGAAGAGCTGGAAGCCCTGGAGGGTTCTCGGCTAAGGAAGGAGACAGAAAGGGACACTGTTAGTACTGGGCTCTGGCAGTGGCCAAGCAATCCAGTGAGAGCAGCCAAATTAACAAGACAAAGGAGCGATTTCCTTGGTGCCCTGAGGTCTAGCTTACGGCTGCACTACAAAGCAAAGAGGGGCTATGAACACTTTTGTTTCAAAACATTAAACAATCAGGCAAGGGCTCTTAAACAATATTCAAGTAGCTTACAGATAGTACAAATAGTTGTAATTAACTATTTTTGCAAACTGTTCCGGAAGGAAACTGCTCTTTTTTTGCCCAGTTTTTGAATTAAAAAAGAAGGGGAAAGCGAGCCAGTCGGAGCCTGCCTCAGAAAGGCGCTCGCAATCCGATAGGCAGCGGCTTTGCCGTACCTCTGCTGCTGGAAGAGTCCGGGGTAGTGGTCTTGGGCGGCGGCTGAGGAAGTGCCATCCGCCCGGTGGCCGCGTGTCCTGTGGCTGATGAGCTGGGAACCCTGGAAGGTTTTCGGCTCTGCTGCTGGAAGAGTCCGGGGTAGTGGTCTTGAACGGCAGCTGAGGAAGCGCCATCCACCTGGTGGCCACGTGTCCTGTGGCCGAAGAGCTGGGAGCCCTGGAGGGTTCTCGGCTCTGCTGCTAGAAGAGTCCGGGGTAGTGGTCTCAGGTGGCGTCTGAGGAAGCGCCGTCCTCCTGGTGGCCGCGTGTCCTGTGGCCAAAGAGCTGGAAGCCCTGGAGGGTTCTCTAACTCACTGTTAGACGTTTCAGGCAGCTTCAAACATCCTCAATCAAAAAGGGGATTGCCCCTTGAATCCATCCACTAACAGTCCTTTTCATCCCTCCAGGGATTAAAATCAGGAGATCCTACTGTAGACAATGGTTTCCACCACTTCTCTTGACAGGCTGGAGAATACCAGGACTAATGTGAGAATGCAGGGTTCTCAACTCAGAGACCTCAGCTGAGCAGTTCTCACTCCTTAGAACATGAAAAAAACCCGATCTCAACCCTGATTAAACAATATGTATAGCTCTCTCAAAAAATGTTCTATTCTTTAAATGATTCTATTCTTAATAAACGGTTGAAATTTTGTGTAAAATGTCATTATTTCAGCATTTATTTATTCAACATTTAATTCGTATTCAATTTCAACATGTAATTTGTACTTCAAACAAACAACTTGTTCACAATGTTACAATGCTCCAATGTGAATATATGATTCGTCAAACTTATTAGTTGGAACAAACCTATAGTTATGAAAAAAGAAAGCATTTTCATAACTATAGGTTTGTTCCACCTAATAAGTTTGTTTTATATATATACTTAGATGTTTATACTATATATTTATCAGCTCTCCTTCTTTTTTTCTTTTCATTTCCAGAGCAACACTAGCTCCTAGTCTGATGAAGGAACTTAGTTCTGAAACGTAACTACAAATTTATATTGGAGCATTGAAACACTGTGATTTATTAGTTGTTGATCATATATTCACATTGGAGCATTGTAACATTGTGAACAAGTTGTTTGTTTGAAGTACAAATTACATGTTGAAATTGAATACAAATTAAATGTTGAATGAATAAATGCTGAAATAATGACATTTTACACAAAATGTCAACCGTTTGTTAAGAATAGAATCATCTAAAGAATAGAACATTTTTGGAGAGAGCTATACATATTGTTTAATCAGGGTTGAGATTAGGTTTTTTTCATGTTCTATATACTGACTCTCCCATCCTTATCTCCCCTTATAAGGTTGTAAAGGAACCCTGGGGAACTCAGCACATTTATTTACAGTTCTCACTCCACTCACTTCCAACTACAGACTCACACTGATTCTTCCCACTGACTACCATCTCAAGATTCTAAACTCCCTCCTCACAGCTGGCAAAGGCTTATGCTGCTGCGAAAGTTCCAAACGAGCTCATCACTTTCATCTCAGCTGAAGCCAAGTAAACAAAAGAGTGAGCAGGTGAAAACCCCATTTAACCAGTTAATCACCAGCTGCCTGTCCCTGCCTAGCACTGAAACAGAGGGGATTCTAGTAGCTCCAGGGGACTGGGTGGTTACATATTGATTTAGTTGTTGACCGGATAGGAGGGTTAGGCAATTCTGCTTATTTTCAACCTTATCCTGGGAAGGGAGGGAGGGAGTTACAGATGCCAAATTACATACTGAATCAGATTAAGCTGTTGGTGATTTTTTTTTGTTTGTTTTTTGGGGGGAGGGGGGTTTGTTAGTGAATGGAGGACACTGGGGAAATTCTCCTACTCTTTTCAAGAAGTGCTATGGAATCTTTAACATCCACCTTAACAACCACAAGAACAGGTAGACGGGACCCAAGTTTAATGTTTCATCTGAAACACAGTACTGCAAGAGTGCAGCACCCCCCTCATGCTGCACTACAGTGTCAGTATTGGGATGTTACCCTGAGTGCCTGGTGTGGGGCTAGAACCCACAATCTTATGATCTTCTGGCCACAGAGGTGACTGTGCAAGCTGCTGAGCTACTGACACTGCATTATGACATCATAATGGAAGATAACTACATTGGACCTCTTGTGAGATCCCTCATGGTGACATCATGATGGGCGGATGCTGCGTGTCAAATCTTGTTGACACTATAAAATGAGGACTTAGTTTTCAAAGAGTTTGCTGGCTGGTCATTCACATTTTTTTCATACAAACAGCATTGTGAGATAAGGGGAAGGGGACCTTTCTGAAATTACTTCTATGTTTTGTGCTGATTCTTTTGTGGTTGTGCCATTTGCAGACCTGATGGAATATTTATAAAAGCTGTTCTGTAGCAAAGGGGCAAATTTTTAGCTGCAAAAAGTAGCCACATCTAACTTCAGAAATTTAGAAACCACTGTTTTTTTTCCAAGTACAATCTCTTCTCTTCCTCTAGTAGAAACATAGAAACATAGACTTTGACGGCAGATAAGTACCGCTTGGCCCATCTAGTCTGCCCATTTCCCTACCTACAGGATAGGCCGCAGATCCTAGTTAACCAACAGCCTATTTCTTCCTACTCCCCCACAAGAATTGCCTTATGTCTGTCCCATGCATTCTTCAATTCTCCCATAGTTTTAGACCCCACAACCTCCTCAGGAAGGCTGTTCCATGCATCCACCACCCTCTCTGTGAAATAATACTTCCTCACATTGCCCCTGAACCGCCCTCCTTCTATCTTTAAATTGTGTCCCCTTGTTCTTGCAAGTCTCTTTTTCTGAAAGATGCTACCCTCTTGGACTTTGTTGGTTCCACTGAGGTACTTAAAAGTTTCTATCATGTCCCCTCTCTCCCTTCTTTCCTCAAGGGTATACATATTAAGCTCCTTTAGTCTCTCCTCATATGGCTTCTCTTGTAGACCCTGCACCATTTTAGTTGCCCTCCTCTGGACTACCTCTATCCTGTCTATGTCCTTGTGGAGATGGGGTCTCCAGAACCGGACACAGTACTCCAGATGGGGTCTCACCAACTGTCTGTACAGAGGGATAACAAATTCCTGTTTTCTGCTGCTGATGCCTCTCCCTATACATCCCAGTATACCCCCAGCCCTCCCTACTGCCTTCTCACATTGCTTGCTAACCTTAAGGTCATCTGATATGATTACCCCAGGTCCCTTTCCTGTTTTGTTGTTGTTACTACCTCCCCACCCATTGTGTATTCTTCCCTGGGTTCTTGTTTCCCAGGTGCATTATTTTGCACTTCTTGCATTGAATTCTAGCTGCCATACTTCTGACCATTCCTCCAACCTTGCCAAGTCCCTTTTCATCCTTTCCACGCCTCCTTGTGTATCAACCCTGTTGCAGATCTTTGTGTCATCTGCAAAAAGGCATACTTTTCCTTCCAGTCCCTCTGCAATGTCACTGATGAAGACATTAAAAAGGACTGAACCCAATACTGAACCCTGCGGTACCTCACTAGTAACCCCTCTTTCTTCAGAGTGGACTCCATTTACAATTACCTTCTGTGTCCTGTTGTGCAGCCAATGTTTTACCCAGGCTACCACCCTGGGACCCACTCCCAGGCTGATTAATCTGACTATTAATCTTTTGTGTGGGACTGTGTCAAATGCCTTGCTAAAGTCTAGGTAGGCCATGTCCACAGCCCTACCCTGGTCTACTACTTTGGTCACCCAGTCAAAGAAATCTATTAGATTCATCTGACATGACCTTCCCGCTGTGAACCCATACTGCCTTGGGTCCTGTGCTCCACTGGCCTCTAGGTACTCAACTATTCTTTCCTTCAGAAGTGACTCCATCACTTTCCCTACCACAGAGGTCAGACTGACAGGTCTGTAGTTTTCTGCCTCTGTCTTGGTCCCACTTTTGTGAAGGGGAATCACATCCGCCTTCCTCCAGTCCTCGGGTACCACACCATCCTCCCATGATTTATTAAAAAGAGTAGCCAGTGGTTTCACTAGTTCCTCCCTTAATTCTTTTAGAATTTTGGGGTGAATTCCATCAGGACCCATTACTTTGTCCACCTTCAGTTTTAGGAGTTCTTGCAGAACCTTTTCTTCTGTGAAAGGACTGGGATCGACGCTCCCCCTATCAAGAGTGCTTCTGTTAATTGGATTAGGCACTTCCCCCTCCTCTTTTGTGAATACTGAGCAGAAATATTCGTAAAGTATCCCTGCTTTTTCTCTGTCCCTCTCTGCCCACCCACCGTTCATTCTATTCAGCCTCACTATCCCTCCCTTTGTCTTTCTATGCTCGCTGATGTACCTATAAAAGGTTTTATCCCCCTTCTTAACTGAGTTTGCTATCTTTTCCTCAGTTTGGGCCTTTGCTATTCTGACTTCCCTCCCTGCTTCCTTCTGCCTTAACTGGTACAGCTCTCTGTCCTGCTCCTTCTGTGTTTCCTTATACTTCCGGAATGCTATCTTTTTCTTCCTGACTCTCACAGCCACCTCTTTTGAGAACCATAGTGGCTTTTTCTTTCATTTTAATTTGTTTATTTGCTTCACACAAAGGCTTGTTGCCTTTGTGATGGCAGTTTTGATGTTTCCCCATTGTTGCTCCACACTTCCTTCTAGCCTGCTTGCTAGTGCTTTTCTGAGGCACTCTCCCATCTTGCCAAAGTCAGCCCTCCTAAAGTCCAGTATCCTCACTTTTGTATGGCTTGACTCTGTAGCAGAGTTTAACATGAACCACACTGTTTGATGGTCACTTGTCCCCAGATGGCAACCCACTTCTAGATCTGAGATCCTCTCACTGCCCCTGTTTGAGAGTATGAGGTAATGAGGAATTCTCCGCATAAGTATTTTAATGTCTTTTTTTTAAAATGAAGTTTAAAATGAAAAACATTAACATTACCATGTGGGTTCACAGAACTAAACTGTGATATAATCAAGATGTCAATGTGATCTGCTTGCTCACAAAAAGAAACCACAAAACAAAACTCACTGGCAATTTTTTTTTTGTCAGCCAGAGGGATAGTTCAAAATTCTACTTGTGGCATCACCAAGGCTGATGACATTGAGAGGTCAGCATTTTGTAGCTTCCTTTCCGGAATTGAATCTGTGCTGTTGCTAGTGATTGAGTATGCAGATATTGTGTATGATTCTGCATCAAAAATGGGTTTGTGGAAGTTAAATATTATATATACAATAAACTTGATATAGCTTGGATGCCTGCATATAGACGCATTACTGCATACCAGGAACATGATCGGTTACTGCTAGATAAACAGACTTCTTCACAAATTGCAATTTGCACTGAAATGTGCAACTGGTAAATCCCTGGACTCTTTGACCTCCAACTTATGTAAATGGTTACACATGAAAAATTTAACGGTGAGCATAACTGAATTTGCAGTATCATGCATAGAAGCAAAGCAATGTACATTGGGATTTAGTTATATGGTCCCTACCAAGTGAAACTTTCTGACCCCTAGTTTTTGGAGAGATTCAGGAAAGGCTCCTGCAGTAAACCAAAATGGAGCCTGGTTTCATGCCAGTCACAGAATAAAGGAATGTGTAAACTGTATGAATGCAAATATATAGGATTTGTGATACTCATTGTTTTATGAGCATACTAACATACAAAAATGCCAGCGGAAGAAGGCCTTATGGTCTATTGAGTCTGCTCGATTGTGCAGCTAGCCCCTCAACTTGCAGCTGCTCCACCCTCCCCACCCCTCTTCATCACAGTCCCCCCCCTCACTCTGTCCCAACCCCTCTTAAAGCTGCCCACTGTTCTACAGGATACCACCTCCTCAGGCAGAGCATTCCACCCGTCCACCACTCGTTCAGTGAAAAAAATGTCTCCTGATTTCCCTTTTGAATCTTCCCCCCTTCAATCTCAGCTGATGCCCTCTCATATCCCTCCCTCTTCTAAGCTGGAAAATCCCTTCTATATTAGCCTTATTTATCCCCTTAAATTATTTTAAGGTTTCAATCATATCCCCCCATCCTTCTTCTCCTCTAGGGAGTACATGTTCAGCTCGCCCAATCTATCCCCGTAGGACTTTCCCTCCAATCCCTGGATCATCTTAGTCACCCAACATTGCACCCCCTCCAACAATTTGATGTCCTTCTTCAGGAATGGGCTCCAGTACTGCACGCAGTACTCCAGGTGCGGCCTGACCAGAGATCTGTACAAGGGAAGGACCATCTCCCTATTTCTGGAGGAGATTCCCCTCACTATACACCCCAGAATCTTATTGGCTTTTGCTGCCACCTTTCTGCATTGAGTTGAGTTGTTCATGCAGTGCTGTCCGTTATAAGCAGCCCCAGATCCTTTTCCTCCTTGGTGCTTTCCAGCTGCACCCCTCCCAGCTGATAGCTCCTCCCCTGGTTTCTAGCTCCGAAATGCAGCACCTTGCACTTCTTGGCGTTGAACCCCAGCTGCCATGTTTCTGACCACTCCTGTAGTTTGGTCAGGTCCTCCTGCAGCCCCTTCCACCCTTCAGTGTCATCTACCACAGCTCTCATCTTCATATCATCAGTGAACAGACTGATCCTACTCTGGATCCAGTGCGAGATAATTTGTATATCCTAATCAGCACTGGTCCCAGTATCAATCCCTGTGGCACCCAATCATCATTTCCCTCGATGATGGGAGTTCCCCCCTCACCACCACCCTCTGCTGCCTTCCATTCAGCCAGCTGACAAACCATCTAACCATCTTTGTTCCCATCCCTATGTATTCCAGCTTCCCCCTCCCAGCCTCCCATGCAGCATGGAATCAAAGGCCTTTGTAAAGTCCAAATACAGGACATCCACTGTATGGCCCCTGTCCAGCCAGTCGTAATACTCAATTAGATTTGTCTAGCAGGATCTGCCCAAGAGAAACCTGTGTTGTTGGATGTCCTGGAGACCACTGTCCTCCAAAAAGGTCACTAGCTTCTCTTTTAGGATTGTCTCAATGAGCTTCTCCACAATTGATGTGAGGCTCACTGGTCTGTAGTTGCCTGGTTCATCCCTAGAGCCACTTTTGTGAATGGGCACCACATGGGCCATCCTCCAGTCTTATGGTAAGCATCCTGTGTCCAGGGAGGTATTGAGCAGGTCAGCTAGTGGTCTAAAAGTTGTATGTTGCACGTTTTAATCTGTATGTCTTAAAATGTGTACTGGATGATGAATGCCAAGGAAAATGAGAAATACTTTCCTAAATAAAGTTAAAACTAGGTAGCGCTACTGTTTGCGACACTGGCGACCTGAGATGAGGTGTGAGCTCAGGTTGCCAGGGACCAGCTGGGGGAGGGGCTTGAATGTCCCAGAAGATGCTCACCTCCTCCGGGGAGGGAAGGTAGCTGTCCTGCTGCTATACTGCCACCTATGTGACCACAGGTATCAGTGCAGCTAGGGACATTAGGAGAGGGAAGGACGTTGGCTGAGATCCAGTTGTGAAAGCATGCCTCTGCGTGCATGCACACTCATAGATCCCCTCTGCATGCCAATGTCCTCAGGGCTGGGGAGAAAAATAAGGAAAATGAACCCCTGCACCTGAGGATGAAGGACCACCTGGCACTGCAGAATCCCCCTGCCTGACCCACCGCTCATGCCTCCCAACGCAACCAGAAGCTTGAGAGTAAGCCCCCTCACCTCACCCCCACCTGGGGGGAATAGCCAAAACTCCATGGGGGAAGGACCAGAATGCTGGCCCACAGGTAAGGAGGACAAGCAGGGCATGCCTTGACGAGCTTGGAAGGAGTTTGGGTGCAGGTGAGAAGGGGGCATAGACAGAAAGTTAAAAAAAAAAAAAAAAGCTACATCTAAACAAATTACAAAATGGGACAAATGCTGGTTCCAAGAATTACATAAGCAATAATTTATTTATTTATTGAAATTTTTCACCAGGAAGGCACACTGAGCAACACGTTGCTCATCTCCCGGTGTGATCTGGGGGGAAAAGGTTCAACAGGGATGAGACATTTTACATTCAAGTTATAATACCTGACAGGATGGGCAGTATTTAGCTATACTGGACTGCCCAGGAGCATAATGAGGCCCAGCGTAGCAGGCAGAAGGCCTTATAGCCCCAGAAGGTCCGGTATAGCCCATACCACCCACCCTGGAGGGTATTATTGCACTTAGAAAATGGGTTATGTGACATATTGTAAAATGAAAACATAATTTTTTTTTTTAATGTGTAGAAATTTGAAAGTTTTTTTTTTGTTTTTTTTTTGATAAAGTAGTCCCTAGTGTTGCTCAGATGGATCCAGACAAATCCGGATCCACAGGCATCTGCCCTTTTGCGGCAGGATAGTGGATCTGCCAGATACTTCCACTATCTGCCTGTGGATCCAGCCATAGGATCCAGCATTATCCAACAGCTGGATCCAGGGATCCAGTGCCGGATAGCACAGGATCCCGACCTCTGTATTCAGCCAGATCCTGGGCCGGATCCAACTCGAATAGTGCTGCCATCCACCAGATCACTGGCAGATCCACGGCGGCACTATCCGAGCAACACTAGTAGTCCCTCTACTGATACACTTACCAGTACAGGGCACTGCGGTGTTTTCACAGTTGTAGTTCCTAGGTGAATATGTCTTTAACACCTGCCCGCCCTCGCTTGTTCAAACATCCCACACACACACATACATTTGCCAGTGTTCCATTTTTTTTAGCTTTGTTATTATCAGGATTGAGTTATAGTACCGTGCAACTGGGCAGGGAAACCACAATCAGGAACGGGGCCGGAGCCAACAGATTCCCACGCGGTAGCTCTGCTACTGATATGGTTATTTTTCTTTACTTTTAGTGGGTGCCCTTACGAGATTGATGATCGGTAAGATGAGCGGCGACAGCCCACCCTCTGGCCAGTAAGATGATAGCAGCAGCTATGGCTGTAAAGCGGGTTGAGATGAATCAGGTAACAAAGCTAGTGGTGTTAAACTTGGTGTGAGACAGTGTCAGTCCAGTGCTAATCAAAGTATGCAATGACCTCAGCAGATTTATTGACAAAAATGAAATTAAATAACACTTTGGGCGCGAGTATTAAGATAATTGTTAAGGAAAGCTGTTACAGTTTCACTTTGCAGGTTCTTCACTCTATAGTCAGGTTGAGGTTTTGTTGGGTGAGGCTTGTTCACTCACCGAGCGAGCAAGAAAAAGATGGCTGCAAAGTTTTCGAGCATTCAATGGGGCACAGCGATTTTTGCAGACAGGCAGACTGGCACAGGGATTAGTTATCCACTGCCTGCTATCAGCCCAGGTAGAGTGTACTGTCAGCAAATCAGGATCCTGGATTTCTACAACCCATTTTCTAAAGCATAAGTATTTGCTGCTGCCAAGATCCCACCCCACCCTTAAAGTACAGAACACAATTTGCAGCTGCAAATCATTATATATACCTCTATCTACATACACAACCCCCTTCCCTTATCAGAGCACCAACTAACCTGACCGTGCCCTTGAAGGGGGTAGGATTGTCCCAGGGTGCTCCTGTGTCTAAAGGTATACTAATATTTCAGCTCACTGGGAGCCCTTTACAAACAATCACTGTTAACCGGTTCACCTTCCTCCTTTTCCCCAGCAACTGCAGAGACAGAGGCACCTTTGGATTGATGACAACCACTCTGACACAGGGATTTCCTGTCTCCTGGCTCTCTGTTACTGGGGCAAGTGCTACTGATGGCACATAAGCAATTCATGTTGGTCACAAAGGCCCAAATCATTGTGACTTCTACACCATTAAGTATGGTACTAATACAGCTTCAAGTGTTGCCATAGTCTCAGTACGATCTGTGAGATTGTCCTGGACTGTCCTGATCCTTGTTCTGATGGGCCTCTCTGAGCCTGTGAAATGTACCTGGTCCCAACTTAACTACACTTGTACTGGGAATCCCTTTTCTCCAATTTTGACACCTTTTGCACTAGCCTCCCACTCGACCTTTCTGTACCTTAAGATTTCTATCCCCACCTGCAGCTACCCTTCTGCCCTTAGTGAGCTTTATAGCAACTGGAGAGATTATACTGGTATGCCAACAAGGTGCCCACAGTGTTTAGGGTGAACTGATTCTCTGCTCTTGGCCCAACAGACCGGCATCCCTGTTTGTACCACAGTGCTTGGAAGCTCCCGATGCTCTCCACACATGGCAGGACTCACATCATCCAGAGCTCCGCTTGCTGCAGCACCTTGTAGCCAGCACTCCTGGGAGAACTCAGATTAAACATCCACAAGCACCCAGGTTAACTTCTTAGAGACCCTCCCAGACATTCTCAGGGAGTGGTCTCCTACCATGACCAGTATGCAGCTTTAGTCCTGCATCTACACCATCCTCCAGTTCCTTGGATGGCTGCTGCAAAGTTACTGAAGTCAACCCCACCTTATTTCACAGCACTCTTCTCCCCCTTCTGGAGAATCCTCTTCAGGCCCGAAGACCATTAGGTAACACTCTTTCAGGGCACCTCCCCACCCCCCCAGGATTCCATCCCCTCTCCAGAATCCCACTAACTGTCCCACTACTTGGGCAACCAGATTCGACTCCCACCTCCGATCCTTGGATGAGGTATGTCTTGAGCATGCAAGGTCCACATTGGTGCACACCAGACCAGAAAATGCATCATGTGATGACCATGTCAAGCAAGGTGTCTGGGACCTTGTGCCTCCCATAGCAACAAGGGTGGCAAGGCATCCATGTACCCAGGTGGGAGCCCACAATGGCAACTGTGTGTTCCTGGCCCATGTCCTGAGGCAACCACCTGGCAAGTCAAAGTGAGTGTATCCCACCCATCAGTACACCCTGCATCCAACCATGAAGCTGGCATGCCTGTGTGGTTTCCTCCATCCAGCAGCCTGGCAAAGGTCACTGCAGTGGTCCCTCTCCCATGCCCCAAGGGCATACGTACATCAAGAACGTTTGAGATGCAATGCCTCCTTCCTTTTTCCTGCTGGGCTAACTGACCCTTCTACTCCACTTCACTGCTTTCCATCAAGAACCCAGCCTTTTTTTCTGGGCCACTGTAACCCCTTTTTAAAAGGCTACTGCTCCTCCAATGCTTATTATCCTTCAGAGGATGCTGCACAAGCACCCCATCCCAGCACCAGTCACAGTTCCGTGTCATTTCAGCAAATGCTAAAAGGTGAAAGTGAAAACAGTGCTGGCTTGACAGCAACTGGAAAGACAGTGACTGTTGTATTTTCGGAAGGCTATGCTCCCTACAACCCCATCATAGAGGGCTTTGCCTCCTGCACCCTCCTTTCTAAGGATACCAACTCGGAGGTCGTAGCACCTCAGAAAGGGGGGAATGCGAATGTCGCTGTCTTTCCCATCGCTGTAAAGCAGGCACTGTTTTCACTTTTGCCTTTTAGCATTCATTGAAATGACACGCTACCACCAGCCACAACTACTTAAACCCTGTCCCCTACCGGAGAGATGGGGTTGTTACTAATATAAAGACAAGCAATTAAATCTTCAAACAAACAGCATATGTAAAAGTTAAACTAGTAAACTAATGATCTTCTTCAAGGACATCTCCTCAATTGGCTCACAACTTTGGACCCATAACCGTCAGCACTAGGACCATATGGAAACTTTTGCTAACTGGGAGCCATCAATGTATATACTGTATGAGCGTAGGCAACCCCAACACTCTTCGGTTCTTGTCTCACTGTTGATCATCCTTGTTGGACCTCCTGAAGGAAATGCTGTCAACCTAGTCATTGCTCTTTATTCTTTATTTTACTTCGTGTTTTATTTCTGGGTACTCCAAAAGCTCCTCTGGTGGCACACTGGATTTGTCCTAGCTTTACAAACAAAGGGTCAGAGGTTTGATTCTAGGTGAGGTACATATTTGACATCTTATCAAGGATACTCATGAATTATGCAGTCATTATAGTCATTGTTTCACCATGCTCTTCCCACTTCTGCAGGGGTGGTAAGGTCGGATACAATTACAGGATTCAAGAAAGCATGGGATAGGCACAGAGGGATCTTGGAAGTAAAAAGGTAGAGGGGAGAGGAAGAGGAACCGGAGGCAGAGTAGGGTCTACAGTGTCACATTAGGATAAAGGAGAATATAGGGTAGACTGGGTGGGCCTTGAGGCCCATATCTGCTGTCACCTTCTATGTTTCTATGTTGTTTCGTTGTCTCTTCATGCCACTGAAGTCAAAAGAGCCTTTTTTTGGTACTGTATTGTAAGTGAGGAGATACAATTTACAAAGAAGACACACACTCAGTCTGTGTGTGCTATCTGGGCCCGTCTCACAATGTGAGAACTTGTGAGATTTGCCAGAGCTTCAACCAGGCTACAAGGTGATGCTGTAAGAAAGCTCTAGAAAACTTCCTTCTTCTCAAACATTGAAAGCAATAGAGTAGGTACAAGGCCCAAGGTCTGTGTCTCCCTCACCTTCGGCTGAAAAGCGGTCACCAAACTCAAAGGAGCAGGACAGGGAACAGTCATCATTTCTGGCCTCCTTGTAGTCCGGCCATAAGCACAAACACACAGAAAAAGAAAAATCTGCTTCACCAGCAAGGTTCTAGTCTCCGTTGAGACAAGGTAAACTTGTGCCACTGCACACTCCAGCAATGTTGACTTCAGCACCCTCCGACCATTGAAGACACACCATGGTTGGGGCTTGGCTTATGCACTGCTATACATACTATGGACGGTAGGATGTCATCATCATCGACCCAAGGCCCATTGATACACGCAGTCTCAGACACTTCACAGGGCACCATTGACTCTAAGGCTGTGCTGGTGTCATTTTTCAGAACTGACAACATTTTGCCTTGCTTATCAATGCAGGCAGTTATTCCACTGATGAGGTCTCCTTGTATTCAGCCCTTGTCAACAGGTTTCACTAACACACCACCGATTCCTCTCTCTCGGCCACCACTGGCATCATCGGTTCATTGTAAGACTCCCGTCATCAATCGGACTGACAATGACGATGTGGAATACAATCCTGACCTCACAGATTTAGAGGAGGGCTTAGAGGAGGATTATGAGGGACAATTTCTAGTATATTGCTCTAGTTCAACCCTTTCATTCTACAGTGAGGACTCAGTGGTTTATAGCCTGAGGTCTCTTCCTGAGGATCCAACTTTCCAAGCCATGATGCAGAAAATTCAGTCTGCCATGGGTTTTGCTGTCGAAGATGAAGATTCCACGAAAAGGAATCTAATGGAATTTTTAAAGGTGCCCTGCTCCCCCTCCATTATAGTTCCACCTATATATCCTACATTAGAGGATGCTACTTTTGCAGCATGGTACAGACCAAACTCACTGCCTGCAGTGCCTAGAAAGGCTGATAAGCAGTATCCTGCACCATCTGCTAAGCCTTATTGTTCTAATCAGTCACAAACGAACTCTGTTGTCATCATGGCTGCTCATGATAGGTCTAGGGTCCCAAGACACATTAGTACTTTGCCTCCTGATAAAGAACCTAGGAGACTAGATGTGATGGGTAAGCGTATTTATGCCTTTGCATCATTAAGCCTTAGGACTGCAAATTACCAGGCCCACGTGATGAAATATCAGAGCAGCCTGTGGAAAGCTGCTTGTGCTACAGCTCAGGCTTTGCCTGATGGCTCTACTTAGAATGATATACCTAAAACATTGTCTTCTGGTGCTGAGGTTAGCAAACATGCTACGCTCAGCTTATGATGTCTCTGATGCTTCTGCCAGAGCAGCTGCTTCTGGCATTTGCATGAGGCAATATTAATGGCTTAGAGTTGTTGGCTTTGCCAATGATGTGCAGCAGGCAGTTTTGAATGCCCCTTTGAAAGGGACAAAATTGTTTTATTATAATGTTAAATAGGTCCTATGTGGCCTTCAAACTTCAGAAATGACTCTAAGGTCTGTAAAGGTCCTGTATCTGTGCCCTTGTACAGGTCACTGGTAAGGCCGCATCTAGAGTATGGAGTTCAGTAGTGGTGCCCACACCTCGAAAATGACATTAACCTGCTGGAGAAGGTCCAGATGAGGGCTACAAAGATAATAGCTGGTCAGCAGCATAAGGTATACGAGGAGAAGTTGAAGGCACTGAACATGTACTCCCTGGAAGACAGGAAAGTGAAAGGGGACATGACTGGGACCTTCAAGTACTTGAAAGGGATAAATAAGGTTGATAAAGAGAGTCTATTTAAGCTGAGTGGCAACCATAACACAAGGTGGCACAGTCTTAAGCTGGAGGGTGGGAGGTTTAGGAGGGAGGTCAGAAAGCACTTCTTCACAGAGTGAGTGGTGGACACTTGGAATGCGCTGCCAGAAGAGGTAATCTCATTGAAGACAGTGAGCAGCTTTAAGAGAGGCTGGGACAAGTATGGGGGAGGGTAAGGGTCATGGGTAGGGAGGATGGGAGGAGTGGGGAGAGGGGGCAGGGACAGTAGCTCAAACTGTGGACCCTGCAACACGAGCAGACTTGATAGACCAAATGGCCTTCTTCTGCTGGCTTCTTCATATGTTCACATGTATCCCACTCCCGCTAGAGGTCATGATTGGGGCTTTCATCAGCCTGCTGCCTGAGGTAACTGTGCCTATTGTCAGTAACGCCATGGCAGAGAGGGTGGCACCGCCCAGGTGTCCATACAGAAGCACTCAAAGGAATCAGTTCTGCTGGCCCTGCCTCTACTGATACCACTTGACTCTCTTTGTCTCTTTCCCTCACCTCAGCTGTTACTTTCAGGGGTGAGTATGGAGGCAGGATCTCCCTGCATCTGAAATAATGGTGGGAGATCACTATGGATGAGTGGGTTCTGGAGATAAGTAAGGTAAGGTAAAATTTATTTATATAAGGGGCAAGGGGACATTCTCTGTAGCTGTTACAAATCCCTTCAGATCATCCTCCATCACCTTCCTTTTATCCTCTTGGCCATTTGGCCCTTCTGAAGGAAGAAGTACAGTCTTTATTCCAAAAACATGCCATAAAACTGGCTCCATCTCAGGAGAGGAACAAAGGGTTCTATTCCAGATACTTCCTAGTCCCAAAATGGACAGGGAATCTGTGTCCTGTGTTGGATCTTGGGGATCTCAACTTGTACATTGAATACAAAAAGTTTCAAATGGTACCCCTGCAAACTCCGATCCCCCTTCTGCATACCGGGAACTGGCTCTGTCCTCTATAATAATAATAATATTTATTTAGTTAGGCACCTTTCAGAATTTCAAAGCGCTGTACAGTAAAAATACAAAACAAACATATATTCAAATACATAAAGTATAAAATCAAGATAAAACAGGAAACGCCTTTGCCCATAAAAAAGTCTTTAGTGCCTGCTTAAAACTCCCCACCGTCCTGCACTCCCAGAGCTGGTGGGGCAGAGAATCCCAGAGGGTAGGTGCCGCAAATTCAAAAGCACGAGCACCAGATGACTTCAAGTTTACCTTCAGAATCTCCAGCAACCCCTCGTCAGCTGAACGGAGCTGTCGAAGAGGGGTGTAAGACACCAGGAGCTCTTTCAAGTAATCAGGACCCAGACTGTGTAGGGCTTTGTAGGTCAGAAGCCCTACCTTAAATGTGATCCGCCACTGTATTGGCAGCCAGTGCAGAGCGTGCAGCACCGGGTTGATATGAGATATTCTTGATGCCCCAGTCAACAAACGTGCTGCCATGTTCTGCACTAGCTGCAAGCGGTGGATATCAACCCCAGGAAGCCGTAGGTAAAGGGAGTTACAGTAATCAAGGTGCGATGTCACAAAGGCTTGAACTAAAACAGGCAGATCACTGGGTGGAACAAGGTGCCTAATCCTGGCAATGTTCCTAAGATGGAAAAAGGCCAGCTTGATTGCTGCCAACACCTGATGTTGAAGAGTCATGCCAACGTCAAGCTCCACTCCCAGGTTATGCACCCGTTCAGAGGAGAGAATCTGGTCCTCCCCAGGACTAAATGGGAAGGAAGCCCAGTCCTCAATCCCTCTACCCTATGACCTGGGTCCACAACCAAAACCTCAGTCTTTCCTGGGTTCAGCTTTAGACCGCTGGAATTCATCCAATCTTGGATTTCTGCGAGGCAGTTGTTCAGTATCGAGATAGCATCAACCTGGTCACGTGCAAAAGACAGGTAGAGCTGGATATGATCAGCGTAGCAGTGAAACCTTGGCTCATACCATCTAACAATGTCTCCGAGGGGTAGCATATATACTGCGAATAACATGGGGGACAGCACCAAGTCCTGAGGCACCCTGCATGGCAGAGAGAGAAGGCCCCGGATGAAAACAAAACCGAGACCACTCTCTGCTTTCTCCCTGCGAGGAAAGATGAAAACCATCTGAGGACTGCACCGGACAGTCCGCAGAGGGACCTCAGGCATTCGAGCAGAACTCCATGATCCACAGTATCAAAAGCTGATGATAGACCTAGGAGAACCAAGATGGAGCGGTGTCTCCAATCTCTTGCCATCAGGAGATCATTGAGCACCCGAACCAGAGCAGTCTCAGTACTATGCCTCTTACGAAAACCAGATTGGAGAGGTTCGTATAAACTATGGATGGTTAAATGGTTATCCAATTGAGCAGCCACAACTTTCTCAATAACCTTCCCCACAAAAGGGAGGTTAGAGATAGGCCTGTAGTTTGCTAGGTTCTCCGGGTCTAAAGAAGCTTTTTTCAGAAGGGGGATCACCACCCCCTCCTTCAAGGAGCTAGGAAATACTCCTGTATCTAAAGAGCACCGGACAATCCGAGCTAAGACCGGGCCAATGATCTCACTACAACTCAAAATCAGGGAAGTAGGGCCTAGGTCTAAACTACAGCACGTGAGACGCATCTCTTGGACAGTCCTCATAATGTCTACGAAATCTGGCAGTCCAAAGTTACTCCAGGAAACTCTGGGTTCTGCGACAGGGCACTGATCAACGGCAACTCTCTTAGAGTGAAGTTGGTGGCACACTCTAGACATGAAGGACACATACCTTCATGTAAAGATCAGGAAATCCCACAGATAATACATCCACTTTTTGCTGGAGTGTGAACACTATCAGTTCAGAGTATTACCCTTTTGGCATGTCTTCTGCACCATGGGTCTTTACCACATGTTTGGCAGTAGTTGCAGCAGCCCTTTGCAAGGAAGGTCTATATGTGTTCCCCTATCTGAACGACTGGATCCAGAAGGCCAGCTCTAGGGAAGCTCTGTTACATACTCTGTCTTGGACACATCAGTTGTTAAAAGATTTGAGGGTCACAGTGAATGTGCCAATGTTGTGACGACTCCCTGCCAAAGACAGCAATACACAGGGGCAGTCTTGAACACAGAGAAAGGATGTGTTCTCTTACTACAGGACAGGGCAGGCAATCTGATTACCCAGGCACAACTGGTATACAGGAGTCATTATGTCTGTGGAAGCATAATGTTACATCTCATGGGTCTCATGGCTGTGGCCACAGTGACTGTGCCACTGGCACACCTTCATATGAGGATCCCTTCGTGCACACTCAGGGTCCTCTGGGATCAGTTGATGGATGAGTTGGACCAAATAGTTCTCATCATGTCTCCTCTTCACAAAGCATTATTATGGTGGATGGATCACAAAAATCTACTGAAGGGCATTCCATTATGTGCACTAGCTCCTGTACAGATCCTCACCATGGATGCCTCAGGCTCCTGCTGGAGTGACCATCTCGGACCTTACCAGTCACAGGGTCATGGACCAAGGTGGAGGCTGAGTTGCATGTAAATGTCCTCGAAATTACAGCTGTCCTGTACAACCTCCAGGCATTTCAGAACCACCTCTGTCCTAGTCCTCTGCTAATCCAGATGGATGCCAGTTTGATGCATTACATCAACAAACAAGGGAGCACTCACTCCTATCTCCTTATGCAGGGAAGCAATGAGAGTATGGTACTGGGCTCTGTCTCAAGCCTTCAGTTATTGGCCATGTAGCTCTCAGGTCTCCAAAATATCTTAGCAGACAGGCTAAACAAGTTCAGATCAATGATTCATGAATGGGAACTGCTGACCTCTGTGCTAAAAGACCTCTTCGCAAGATGGGGTTGTCCAGAGTTGGATCTTCTTCATCCCCACACAATGCAAAACTGCTGCATTTCTGCTCTCTCTCTCTCTCTAGGACCTGGAGTTTTTTGGTACACATTGTCCCTCTCTTGGAAGGGGAAATTCCTACACACATTTCCCCTATTGATCTAATACAGAGTTCTGCTCAAACTGCAGGTTGAAAGTTACACTCTCATCCTCATTGTTCCATTATGGCCTAATCAGATATGGTTTTCACTCCTTCAACATCTGGCAATGGTGCCTCCTGTCCCTCTACTACTATGTTGAGGACTGTTGTCATAGAACAAGGGATCACTGGTCCATCTGGACCACATATCCCTACATCTGCATGCATGCCTCCTAAAGATATAACCATTGCACGTTTCAGGCATTCCCTAAGGTGTGCTGTGTCCTGACTGCAGCTAGAAAGCATTGCACCAGATATCCTTATTCCTTGAAATGGAAGCATTTCACACTGTGGGTGTCTTCCAGGAATATGAATCCCTTTAGATGTCCTGTAAATGCACTGTTGGAACACTTGCTTTCCTTGTCTGAATCTAGCCTGCAGTATTTCTCACTTAAGGTCCCTTTGGCCTGTATTGCAGCTTTCCATGCCCCTACTGATGGTTGTATAGTTGCCCAATTAGAGGTGTCCTATACATTTCTGAGAAGTATTCTGCATATGAAACCTCCTATCGGTAATCCAGTCCCGCCTTGAGACTTGAATTTTGTGCTTTAGAAGTTGACCGTGGCTCCTTTTGAGCCTAGCACAACATGTGGCTTGCGTTTCCTGTCATGGAAAACTTTGTTTTTTGTTGCAATAACTTCAGCTTGAAAGATTTCTGAGCTTCAGGCTTTAATATGTGAGTCTCCTTATTTGATTTTCTAGCAGAGTCTCTTTGTGTACGAATCCAAAGTTTCTGCCAAAGATGGTATCTGAGTTTACACTGACTCAAACAACACAACTTCCTGTATATTAACCAGAGCATACCAACCAGGGTGAAGCACTGCTCCATATTGTGGATGTATACAGAATACTGCGATACTCGCATCAAGGACTACAGAAAGTCCTCTCATCTTTTTGTTTTGTTTGCCCCTGGGAAATAGGGTGTGCCTGTGTCTAAATAATGTATATCCAAATGGTTGGAACATTGTATTACATTCTGTTATAGGAAGTATGGTAAGGAACTTCATGGTACTGTTTATGGTCACTCCACAAGGGGTATGGCCCCTTCTGTTAGCGGTTTCAAAAATGTCCCTGCTGCTGACATACAGTATGCACCACAGCTGCATGAAGCACTGTCCACATATTACATTCTGGACATCATTTCTCGTAGACGTGCTGGCTTCAGGCTTGTTGTACTGCAAGGTCTTCTGTCCTGATTATGTATCAGACTGGATCATCCTTTGAGTTTACTTTGTACTGCTTGGAACTCATTCCAGAGGTGTGGCCTAATGAAAGAGATATCCTAAAAGAAGACAGAACAGTTATGTAAGAACTTACCATAACAGGAGATCTTTAAGAGACTCTCCTCCATTAGGCTATGCCATCCCTCCCTCCTTCCTCCTTTGCTTTCAGTGAGAGATCTATGAGATACTTTCCTTAAATCTGACTCCACGCATTCTGCATACAGCCCCATGCCTCTCCTTGTATGTCTGGTGCTGGTCTCATTTCCTGGTTCCCTGTGGTTGGCAGTCCTCCATGGCTAATCTCTAGCAGGGAACTGAGGGGTGATGGGGCCACCCATGCCTACATACATGCAAACGTGGCATGTTGTTGTTGTTGTGATCCCGTTAGTGAAAGATTCCTTGTGGTCCTAGCACTGATGGCTATAATTCCAAGAGTGTGGCCTAGTGGAGGAGATTCTCTTGAGGATCTACTGTTACGGTTAGTTCTTATATAACTGTTGTTTGTATGTATCGAACATGCAATGGCCTGACTCAAACTATGCACTTTAGCATCATTTGTGAGGGGGCAGGACTTCTATAACTCACCAATCAGTACAAGTACAAATTAATACTATCAATACAGTACAAGTCAATGCAATCAAAATAGATGTGACGTAGAAAGCAACTACGTCTGCTAAGTGCCCACTGTGACATACCCAGCTTTGCAAGTTGGTCATAAGCTAGTAGTTTTATCTTGGCCAATCCAGACCCACACCTGTTGTATAAATCTACATATATTTATATATTAATTGCAAAAAACTACAGTGGTGGAGACATTAGGGTTGAAGAACACAAAGTAGGGAAATGAGAAAACATTAAGGTTTTGAGTCTCTGGAGTATTAGCGAATCAGTGGCGAGGGTCTTCCTTGGGGTTATCCACCCTAATGCCCCCCCAACCCATAATCTTCTATCTGAAGCAAAAAGTACAGCTGCAAGCCAGTGCTTCACAGTGATACACTCTTCAAAGGCAGAGAAGCATGACTCGCCACATGTTGCCAACAGAATCAGTCATAATCCAAAACAGAGCTGCTCACAGTGCGTGGTGCCGACAGTACAATTCAAGAGAAGCAGAACAAAAAAACTGGCACTCACTCACACCAGGAGAAAGAACAACAAGACGTCTCTTGTATAAATTCGAGTCCTTTAATTTATAAATACCAGCATGAATAAAAAACACCAGTATCACAGCCAACCCACAAAGTGCTCAAAGTTTCATGCAGGTGCTACTCGGTCAAGAATCAAAGCACAGAGAGCCTGCGCAAAATGTTGAACACCTTATGGGTTGGTCTGGAGAGGTGATAGTGGTGTTTTTTATTTATGCTAATATTTATAAATTAAAGGACTCGAACTTATACAAAAGACAGAATTTGTCATAGCTGTCTTCTTGCAGGGCCCTTCGTAAATAGGCAGTATAGGTAGTTGGGAGGCAGTATAGCACAGTGGTTTAAGGCCCTGAGCTGCAAATCTGGTGACACCCAGCAGACCAGACCAGGGTTTGAATCCCACAGCTTTCACTTGCATACTGTGGGGCCCTGAGCAAGTCATTTAACTTCCCTGTGCTCCCAGGTCGCTCCTGTAAAAAAGCTTTCAGCTTAGTGTGCTACTCCTGGTTAAACAACTAAATAAAAAAAAAAGAAAAGAGATCGCATCTGACTTAATTTGATCAGGGAAGGGGGTAGGCATTACGGTGGACAACCTCAAGGAAGACATCACCACTGATTCACCAATACTCCAGAGACCACAACCCTAATGTTTTTTCATTTCCCTACGTTGTGCACTTTGCATTCTTCAACCCTAATGTCTGCATTAACATAGTTTTTTGCAAGTAATTTCCCTTGTTTTTCTGATAGTGGAATTGTATTCTCATTTGTGCAGGTCCCTTCGGGGCATGTGCGGCCAGGCAAGAGGTGCTGTGACAATGGCTGCAGCCATCAGGCCCAAGAGCCTCCGGAAAGTTCTGGCTGTGACATAGCTGTTGATGTAGAGTAGCCGGGTCTTTGCTATCGGGTGGTCTGTTCTGTCCTGCGGCAAGAACGCCAAACCTCTAACCATGTCCAATACTGCCCCTATGTGCTGCAGGTGTTGACAAGGAGTCAAGACTGACTTCAGCAGATTGACTGTGAGTCCCAGGGCATGGAACAACAGCCTGGTACACACTTAGGTCTGGAGCAGCTGCTCGCTGAACTGTGCTTTGAGCAACCAGTTGTCCAGGCAAGGGAAGATGTACTGTACAGTCCCTCCCTCCTGAGGGCTGCTGCTACCACCGCCAAGCATTTGGTAAAGACCCAAGGTGCCAAAGACAAGCCAAAGGGCAATGCTTGGAACAGTATACCATCACCGCAGTGACTCCCTGATGGCGAAGACCAGCACAGCGCCAGGAATCAGGCAAAATCTACCCGTCGCTGTGCTGGTCTCTACGGCGATTGGGACTGCACCGCTGGGTGTTTGCCTCCCCCCCCAGTCCAACTCCGACTTGGAGTTAGAATCCTAGAGACTGGGGGTTTAGAGGATACAGCCCCGATTGTATACCGACATCCTGTGGCTACAATGCCGACAGTTGGCATTGTAGCTGTCACTGTAGGGAATGTCGGCACTAGCGCTGTCCAAGCGCTATGGGTAAACTGCTTGGAACTGGTAGTGCTCCCCCAGAAACTGGAACCTGAGATAATGGTGATGGGGAGCACACACCTTGGTATGCATCTGGCATGACTAGTGAGCATATCAGTCTCCTGGGAGCAGGAGAGGCAGTAGGCCTGGCAGAGAATGACCACCCCAAACTTTCTGTGCTGAATGAAAAAAAGTGAGGTCCCCGAGGTCCATCAAGGTTGCAGATCTCCTGTGGATTTGAGTACCAGGTATAAAATGTGGTTAGAACCCTCTGTTTCTTTGATGTTTGGGAACAGGTTTTACAGAACATTCCTGCAGCAATGAGCAGGAGTCCTGCCGCAGCACAAGTATGTGGTCCGAGGGAAACCCAAAAGAATTAGGGGTTGTTCCGGACACCACACCAGGAGTTCTAGAGTGTGGCCTTGCTCAATGAGCTGTGGGACTCAAGCATCTGTTGGAGGCTTCTTTCCACCAGTCCAGGTGAAGGGAGAAGTGACCTCTACCATCACCTCCTGTGGAACTAGATGGTAAAGGACTGGCAAGGAGTCCTGCGGAGGTGGCACCTGCAGTCGTGGCCATGCCCCCTCCTTTAGAAAGGGAGCTGAGGTAAAGGAGACAGATCAGATATCGCAGGTCGGATCCTGTATGGCTAAGGACCATACCTAGTGCCTAGTAAGGGCAGAGGGGGAGGGGGCCAGGAAAAGGTGAAGCATGAAAAGCCCCCATCCAAAGGGCCAAGCACCGATAAAGTCTGGGAGCAGGTGCTACCAGGGCTCCCATGTAAATGATACAAGAGGGGGAGAAAGACAGCACCCTGTAACCCTACTGAGAAGGGGAGGAGCAAAAAGGAAATGGCACACATTGCCAAATGGGGCCCATAGTGTATACCCACCAGGGGACTGCAACACAGCGGGAGTAGGACTTGTGGAACAACCAAGCTCCAAGACCAAGGCAGGGAGGGTGAGGTTCTGCATACCAGCACCCACACACTTATAAGGCACACCCCCTGGCATGGTCCCTTGAGGACTGAAGGGGGGCAGGATGGGGAGGAACCACCCAAGCACAGACCTTGTTGGGCAGTGTTGCCCCTTTTTTTTTTACTTACAAAAGCTCTGCCAAGCAAAGCTGGGGAAAAGATTTTGCACTAAGGTAGCCCTGAGTCTGCACTGGACGGGAACTAGACTGGCAGACCACTTGGCATCGGCCAGCATAAAGTTAGGCAAGAGAAAGGCCTAGGTCTATCACAGAGGCTGTTGGCTGGGGGAGCACCATAGGAACACAAGTTGCAGCCCCACAAGGGCCAAGAAACCATGGTAGTGAGAAGCCCTCCCTGGCAAGGAAGAAAAGGGCAAGCCTCTGGAGCCCCAATGCACCTGTGGAGGTCACGGATGCGGTCTCCAAAAACCTGGGTGGGAATAAGGTGACAAGAGTCCCAATCCCAGCAAAGACAGGAGAGGGCCATAGCCACACCAGGAAAGCCTGTATACTGAAGGGCATCCCTGGGGGCCCACCGGCTGGAGGACCCACAAGGAACTATACCAGAGGTGATGAGTTCTTAGGCAGAAAAATAGGCCGCAGTCCTCCCCCGGCACCATCAGTCACAAGACAGTGGACTGGGGAGGAGAGGGAGCAATAAGAAAGACTGAGATAGTTGGGGACTGCAGCAGGGCAGCCACAGAGCTGAGCCTGAGCAGAAGGGTTGAAGTGTGGTGTCGCAGGCCAAAAAAATGATAGGAGAGGCAGAGAGGTGCCACTATCAGAACTGTTATCCATAGCACAGTGCTGAAGGGGGGAGAATGATGGTGGGGAAAGCTCCCCAGTGTCACTGGCTAAAGGTCCAGAGCTGTGGGAAAGCCACAAAGCTGGACCCTAGGGTTGAAAAACTGATGGGGAGGCAAAGGGGTGCCACCATCAGAATGGGCAAACCAAGGCACAGAGACTGGAAGTTAGAACCAGGCAAGAAGAAGCCCTTTGACCCCCATGGGCGGGGGGGCACAACTTCAAGGGGGAGAGGCACAGGGCACCACAGATGATGGGCCAAGGCCTGCTGGAACATATCTAAGCAAGCGTCCACCTCAACCTGACCACTAGGGCAATGGGAGGCCGGGCAAGATGGGAGGAGTGGAGGCGTCACTGTCTTGAAGGCCGAATTGGTGGGGTAGGCACTGGGCACCAACACGAAAGTCTGGGGCCAGACAAGACTGACCCTGAACAAGGGATCTGGCCCTGACCTGCTTGGAACGGGATGGGGGACCCTGAGGACAGGAGAGGCATAGGCATCGCCATCTGGATGGTGGTGGGGTGGGCCAAACAGCATTTTTGTCGAGGTGAAAATCCAAGCTGCCCCCTGGGTGTTCGAGGGAAGAGTCAGTGATTTGAAGGGCTCTAGCAGAGACTCGCTCCACTGAAGGAGAAATCTGAGGCTTCTACTCCAAAACATGGGCCGCAGACCTACCCTCTGTAGGCAAGCCCAGATGAACTTCCTTATCTGTTTGGAGGCAAAGGTTCCTTGCAGATTTAGTATGCAGATGTGGGGGGGGGGGGGGGGATGAATGTGAAAGTAAAAATAAAGCAAAGTGACAGAAGGCAGTTGACTGAAGAGGCAGTAGTCTCCATGGAATCTGACCTGCAGAGGTCGATGGCAGGAAAATAACTGAGGAGGGTGCAGGGCCGGCCAGCTTTATACGGGTGGGATGTCATGCATCTGACATGGCCAGCCCCCTTGTAGCCTGCTAGTTAGAAAAGTTTCCGTGTGGTCATAGTGCCTGGAGGCTATAGTTCCATGGGTGTGGCCTGATGCAACAGATACCCTTGATGAAGATCATTTCTATATACGCTCATAACTTGGTCATTTTTACGTATTTTTCTTTTTGCCAGATTTTCAACATGGCCTTTTTTGGGACCCTACCTCATGAACACTGAAGGTGAAATTATATTAATTGGGCCAAGAAGGCGATTTAGAGCCATGACCGTGAAATCACCTTCTGAGCCCAATTAATATAATTTCACCATCAGTGTTCATGAGGTGACGTCCCAAAAAGGCCATGCTGAAAAGTTAGTGAAAAAATACATAAAAATGACCAAGTTATGAAGATAAGTTCAAAATGCCACTGAAACACATTACATGGCACTTACCTGTTTTCCTCAGTTCTCAGTTCAGCACTGAATAGTGAAGACATGTCTCCAGTCTACAAGGGATTACGGCATTGGACCTTGGCTTGGTAAGTATAGGGCAAAGGGGTGCTAGGTACTGAGTGGGAGGTTGAGGGGGTTGGGGACGGTGGCAGATGGCAAGGGACCGTTTTCTTTATTTCAGGATAAAAACAAGCATTTGTCAATGCCAAATATTGCTTGTTTTTTTTTTTTTTACTTTCTATTTCTTCCTCCTAACGGCCCCAGTCTCTGACTCTTCAGGGGCACCTGGGAGTCATCCCTCTGCCAATCACCCAGCCCTCGAGCCACCCTGCACCCATGGAGCAGCGGTTATACCCCCCGGGTGGGGCTCTTACACCCCGTACGCCTACTTGTTTTCGTCGGGCAAGGTGGTCGGAGTGGGTGAAGGCACATCGAGGGTATGCTCCTGGTGTCCCATCTTCCCGGAGACAGAGGGTTGTTATCCTCTGAGTTTCCTCCCGACGTGTGGTGTGCGCCCTTGACGTCTTGGCGCTGCACGCTGACGTCCACCACACGTCATGGCCAGCCTTCCCTGCAAATCAGGGCTTACCATCCCCTGAGCCTCTGCTCGGGGTCATGCAAGTTGTGGGCTGTGGCCTCCTCCCTCCCCCCGGAGAAGGCGAGCTGTCATGGGACGCTCGAGCTTTCTCCCCCCCGGCCGTCCCTTCAGCGACCAGAGTCTGCTCCCAAACCCTGGTCGCCGGCGTCGCAAGCGGAAATCCAACCGCTGCGCCGATGGACCGGCCCCAAATGTTGCTTGCTTTTATGTGCTGTTTAGGTATTTGGAAGTGATAGTACCATGCCAAAGAACTGTCATGTGCCCCTTCCCCCCCAAGACATCCACTGTGTCTTTCTGTTCAGTATTCACAGAAGAGGGGAAGAGGCAAGGGCCACAGCAGTACAGCAGTTGCTAAGGGGGTGAAGAGGTGGACAAAGTAAAGGGACCAGATGACATACGCCCAAGGATATTAAGAGAACTGTGAAGGGAGATAGGAGTACCTCTGGCAGCCATGTTCACTGAGTCATTCAACACAGGGGTGGTACCAGATAATTGGGGGAGGGACATGTGGTCCCTCTACACAAATCCAGCAACAGGGAGGAGGCGAGGAACTATAGGCCGGCCAGCCTCACCTCAGTAGTGGAGAAGATCATGGAGACATTGCTTAAAGAAAGGATAGTGAGGCATCTAGAAGCCATCGGAGCCCAGGACCATAGGCAACATGGATTCACAGTGGGGAGGTCATGTCAGACAAATCCGGTTGATTTCTCTGACTGGGTGACAAAGGAAGTAAATCAGGGTGGGGCAGTGGACAAAGCTTACTTTGATTTCAGCAAAGCCTTTGACACCGTCCCACATAGGAGGATGATAAACTAGCTGGGTAGGTTGAGCATGAAGGAAAGGGTAGTAAACTGGGTTAGAAACTGGCTAACAGACAGGAGACAGAGAGTGGTGGTAAATGGGGAGCAGTCTGGGGAGAGGGGGTGACCAGCGGGGTGCCGCAGGGATCAGTCCTGGGACCAGTCCTTTTCAATGTCTTCAATAGTAACATTGCAGAAGGGCTGAAGGGAAAGGTCTGCCTGCTTGCAGATGACACCAAGATCTGTAACACAGTGGATACTGCAGAGGGGGTGGAGAAAATGAGGAGGGACCTGAGTTAGCTTGAAAAATGGTCTGAGGACTGGCAACTGAAGTTTAATTCAAAAAAGTGCAAAATTATGCACCTGGGACACAGAAACCCTGGGGAAAGCCGCAGGATCCGGGAGTTGCTGACAGTCACAAAGAAGGAAAGGGACCTAGGAGTTCTTATTTCAGATGACCTGAAATAGTCAAAGTAAAGTGCTAAGGCAGCTGGGAGGGCCAGTGACATGCTGGGGTGCATAGGTAGGGGTATCATCAACATAAGGAGGAAGGTAGTGATGCCGTTATATGAAACTATGGTCAGGCCTCACATGGAGTATTGTGTGCAGTTCTGGAGGTCGCACCTTCATAAGGATATTAACAGGCTTGAGATGGTCCAGAGAAGGGTGAATAAGATGGTACAGAGCTTGCAATGCAAGACTTATGAGAAGAGACTGAGACCCCCAATATGTACTAACTGGAAGAGGGAAGGGAAAGAGGGGATATGATAGAAACATTTAAGTACCTCAAGGATGTAAACAAGGTGCAAGGGGGAGGCATTTTACAATACAGGAGAAGCACGAGAATGAGGGGGCATGACATCAGATTGGAAGGTGGGAGGTTAAGAGGGAAAGTGAGGAAATTCTTCTTTACAGAGAGGATGGTGGACATGTGGAATGGTCTGCCTCAGGAGGTGGTCGTAAATCCTAACGCCTTGGGCATTTCTTGGTATTTGTACTCCAATTTTTCAATGTGGGCTTTTTGCGACCCCAGCGCATGAACAGTGACACTATCAGTTCGTTAGCTGAAAGGTGATTTTGCACAGTGACTGCGCCATTTGGCGCTACAGGTGCGAAAACACATTTTAAACAGGATGTGAAAAATGATAGCTGTACTGTTCTTGAGGAGGTGTAAAAAATGGTAATGTTGAAAATCTGGAGAAAAAATATGAAAAAACTGGTGAAGTCATGAGCGTGTGTAGAAACTGCACACCACACACCCATAATTATTTTGGGAATTTTTATACCAGATTTTTGATATAGGCATTTTGGGGCCTCTGCTCATGAACAGTGTCACTTATTTTCTTAATCTGTCCCGAACACTGATTTCCCACAGCGATCACGCTATTCTGTGCTGGAAGTGCGAAAACACATTTTGGCCAGGATGTGAAAAATGAAAGCTGTACGGTTCATAAGGAGGTGTGGAAAAATGCCAATGTTGAAAATCTGGACTGAAAATATTACAAATTCGTGAAGTTACGAGGGTGCGTGGAAACTGCACAATGCACGCTCATAACAGTCATTTTATGGACTTTTGTCACCAAATTTTCAACATAGGCATTTTAAGACCTCTGCTCATGAACAATGTCACTGTGATTTTCTTAATCTGTCCCGAACATTGATTTCACACACCGACTGCGCCACTGTGCCCTACATGTGCGAAAACACATTTCAGGTGAGATGTGAAAAATGACAGCTGTACCATTCATAAGGAGGTGTGGTAAAATGGCAATGCTGAAAACCTGGAGTGAAAATATTAAAAATTCTCGAAGTTACAAGCGTGGATAGGAGATGCGCAACGCACACTCGTAAAACAGTCATTTTTGGGAATTTTTCACCAAATTTCAACATAGAGTTTGAGGGCCTACCTCATGAACTGTGACACTGTCGTTTGTTAATCAGTCGCGAAAGGTGGTTCCATGCAGTGACTGCGAAATCACCTTTCGGAACCGAATAACAAAATGACAGTGACTGAGTTCATGAGGTGGGGTCCCAAGAACCCCATGTTGAAAATTTGGTGAAAAAATTCCTAAAAATGGCTGAGATATCCATTTAAGTTGAAAAAACCCTATTTATGCCATTATACAGCTTACCAGCATTTCTTCAGTGCGCAGTCAGCTTTGAAGAGTGCAGACGTGTTCCCGGTCTACCGAAGATCATCGCGCTGGGCTCTGAAGGTAAGTATGGGGTGAGGGGGGTGTGGAGAGGTAGGGTCCAGGCTGGGGAAGGGGTGCCACAGACAGCGAGGGACCGTTTTCTTTATTTTTACAGGATTTAAAAAAAAAAAACAGAAAAAGGACACTGCAGGACAATTGGCATGCTGGGGATGGGCTCCCAGCATGCCACCTGGATGTTTGATGGGGAAGGGGGAGTGGAGCCAATGGGGATTGAGCACCCTGTCGGCCATGCAGTGTGCGAGGGGAGGGAAACGCATGAGCCGAGGGGGACTGGCACCCCCTTGGCACACCACACATGGGGGGCCGCATCATGCCGATGGGAATTGGGCTACCCCGTTGGCAGATGAACTGAGGAGGGGGCATGCCGACAGGGGGATTGGGCACCCCCATCGGCTTTTAGAACTGGGAGAGGCAGGCGGCGGCTTTCCGTTGGCTTTGTGGGGACTGTAAGAGGCTGACGGATAAGCCATCACCATGGGGACACCATACAATGCAGCTGTAATTGGCTGCTGCAGTCAAGGACACCCTGCAGCAAAACAGCTGATTGCGTAGTGATGGGATGCTCCTTGATTGCAGCGGCCCAGTTTCTTTGATCATAGTGGCATGCTCATTAACTGCTGTCATCAACAACATGCTCCACTATTGGCTGCAGCAGAGACCAGCCCCAGAACGGACTGCTGTCATTCGGCACAACACTGCCGCGCCTCCACAACCCACTTGTGAAGGAAGCCTGACGCAATGTGTTTCTTGCACATGCGTGCAAGCAACACAAAAAGGCAGAGATGTCACAGGATGGTTTTCTTTATTTCAGGAACACTTAACACTAGTTTCAACACTGTGGATTAGGCACCCCAGTGTCAGCATGATACTTCAGGACACCAGGGGTGGGCACCCTGCTGTTACAGACTGCAGGGTGAGGGGGGAGTGAAGTTGTGTACCCTGACAATGAAGACTGGGCACCCCAGTGTCAGCGACTTGACATTATGGGTTTGTGGGGGAGGCAGGACCATATGGGAGGTAATGAACCAACCCCACTGGGCACCCTGGTGTCAGATTATACTGCTAAATATCATATTTAAATTGGCACCAGGGATTGGGCCCCCCAGTGTCAAGTTGAAATGAATGAAGTTGCTTATGAGGCTAATGGTGGCACAACCACAGCCACAGCCACACACATATACACACACACACAAAATACGCGCAGCAGAGGCAGGGCTACACACTGACTCGTAGCCCTGTCTCTGCTGAATGAGAACATCAGGGATGGATTTTTCAGCAGGGAGACTGCCCTGCCAGCTGACAAACAACAGCTGTCTCTTAATAAGACAACATGACTTCATGTTATTGCAAAAATTCAGTTATCTATAATCATTGATTCTTTAAAACTGTGCATACTCTCAAACAGAACGTTTTTTCTTAACTTAAAAACTACAGAACTTTGGGACATAAACACAAAAGCACACACTTTGAGCCAAACTCTATGAAACCTGCAAGTTTCAGGTTTGAAATCCTCCTAGTTTTTGAGTTTGTCATGTGCGCGTAAGCGCAGACGAACTTGTTGAAATGAGAGTTGCTATACGGGGGGGGGGGTGCGTCCACTGGAGAGCTCAGTTCCAAGGGGCAGGTCAGCGGCAGGCAAATCAGTAGGCAGGCAGGCAATGACTCACCTTCTGTTTTTGGAGCAGAGTTGGCAAACCTTTCGAAGGACAGAGCTGAACCAATAGTGGTGCGGCTCAGTCCTTTGACGTGTAAAGACCTGCATTACATTGACTTTCTGGTTGCGCATTCACATTGCCGTAGCAGTTACAGTGAGAACGCACTGAGCCTGCCCACTGCTCCTGTCCTCCCTGCATTCTCGTTCGAGTCATCCACCAGCAAATCACTCCCTCCCACTTCTGCTATCCTCCCCACACCCTCGTTCTGTCCGAGGCCCCCTCACCAGCAAATCAATCCCTCCCTCTCCCTCCCACTGCTGCTGTCCTCCCGTCTCCAATCTTGGTGCCATTTGACAGTAACAGAAGATGCAGGAGAACTTCACACAGCGCTACTCCCATTATGGGGATGGCGTTGAGGCCGATGCTGCCCTGGGCCCATGGGTCCCAGGACACGACACCGGGGGTGACTTCGCCTCCAAAGGGGCGATTGCCAAGCGATTACCTCTGCCCCTGGAAGAGCAAGGACTGGGCAGCCTGCACCGTGGAAGGGGCCCCGGCCGCAGCAAGGCTCAAAGAGGCAGAAGCCCCCTCCTCCACAGTCCATATAGAACCTGGAGTGGACCCGGAGGAAGAGTCAAGAGACAGTGTCTTGGCCTTACGAGTACAGGCCCACCCCCCGAAAGTCAGCAGCGCTCGTCCGAATTTCCAGGCACGAAGCTCGACAACTCGATGGTCCATGGAAAAGCAGGCGTCACACGAATCCATGTCATGAAGCTGGCCAAGACAGGTGAGGCAACGATCATGCTAACGATGGTCACTGGGGCACCGATGCATAGGAGGCCACCCCATTTTCGACAATTTTCTGCCCCCCATACCAGACATGATCAACAGTAAAACAAGCAAAAAACAGACTCGACATTGCTAGAAATAAAAAAAAGAATGGTCTTACCAGTCAGCGGCGTCGAGTAGGTGGTGAAACAGAACCAACGGTACTTTTTTGACGAAACAGTCTGAACACAAACTAGGCCGCAGCTCTGACCTCGTCTTCTTCCACAGGAGCTCCACATAAGGTGTGACCTCTACGGTGGGAGATGAAGAACTGGCAAGAGGGTGGGGTCGATGACAGCTAATGGCCAACCCAGGCGCCACGCAATGCGTCATCGGAGGTCAGCGCCATCATTGCGTCGGCTCTGCCCATCCAAAAAAAAAAAGCTCCTGCGGGGTCATGACCTCTGGCCACATACCCACCTGTGATGAATGGTGAAGACTGACACAGATAAGATTTCAAGTTAAGTCGTACAACGGGACTCAATTGGTTGGGGTCAACTTAGGTTGATATCTCAGCCATTTTTAGGAATTCTGGCCCCAAATTTTCAACATGGGGTTCTTGGTGCCCCACCTCCTGAACACTGTCACTGTCATTTTGTTACTCAATCCCAAAAAGTGATATCACGGTCGCTGTGCGGAATCACCTTGTGGGATCGAGTAATGAAATGACAGTGCCACTAGTCATGAGGTGGGCTCCCAAAACGTCCATGTTGCAAATTTGCTGAAAGAATTCCAAAAAATGACTGTGTTACGAGAGTGTGTTGCGCAGTTTCTATGCACTCTCCGAACTTCACCAGTTTTTAATATTTTCACTCCAGATTTTCAACATTACCATTATTTCACACCTCCTTATGAACAGTATAGCTGTCATTTTTCACATCCTGCCTGAAACATGTTTTCGCACCTGTGGTGCAGAATGGCGTGGTGGCTCTGCAAAATCACCTTTCAGGATGAGTGAACAAAATGACACTGGCACTTTTCATGAGGTGGGGTCATAAGAATGCTACATTGAAAATTTGGTGTGAAAATATTAACAAAGTTACGAGCACGCACTTACATTAACAAAAGCAGGCCCATACCTTTGGTACGTTTCAATATTTGGCCCCCAAATTTTCATCATAGCCATCTCTTCACTGCACCTCATGAATGTGACAGCTGCCATTTTCCAGATCCTGGACAAAATGTTTTTTTGCATCCCAAAAGGTGATTTCACAGCCAATGTGTGAAAGTATCTTTCGGACAGGAGTTGAAATTGTTCTCTTCCTTTCTTCATGAGGAGGTGTAATAAAATGGGTATGTTGAAAATGTGGTATAAAAATATTAAAAAACCATGAAGTTATGAAACTGTGTTGAAATTTACCAACACTGGCTCGTACCCCCACACACACACAAAATGGCACTAGTGCACACACCGAACTTTCGGCATTGACAAATGCTTGTTTAGTTATAGTTATGCAAAAAAGGTCTTAATTTTGGTGCTTTGGTTGGTTTTGGCCCTCTGTAACTTTGCCTCCTGTGAACCAATTGCCACAGAATAAAAAGAAGCCAGCAGAAGAAGGCCATTTGGTCTATCAAGTCTGCTCGTATTGAAGGGTCCACAGCTTGAGCTAATGTCCCTGCCCTCCCTCCCTCCCCACTGCTCCCATTCTCCCTATCCATGATTCTTACCTTCCCCTACTTCTATCCCAGCCCCTCTTAAAGCTGCCCACTGTATTTAATGAGATGACCTCTTCCGGCAGCGCATTCCAAGTGTCCACCACCCTGTCTGTGAAGAAGTGCTTCCTGACCTCCCTCCTAAACCTCTCACCTTCCGGCTTAGACTGTGCCCCCTTGTGATATGATTGCCACTCAGCTTAAAGAGACTCTCCTTATAAACCCTTTCAAGTACTTGAATGTCCCAAGCATGTCTCTTCTCTCTCTCTCCTGTCTTCCAGGGAGTACATGTTCAGTGCTCTCAACCTCTCCTCGTATGCCTTGCTTTGCTGACTGCCTATCATCTTTGTAGCCCTCCTCTGTACCTTCTCCAGCAGGTTAATGTCTTTTTTGAGGTGTGGGCACCAGTATTGAACTCCATACTCTAGATGCGGCCTTACCAGTGACCTGTACAAGGGCAGTATAACCTCCTCTCTCCTACTACTGATCCCCCTAGCTATGCATCCCAGCATCTTTTTTGCCTTTGCTGCTGCTTTCTTGCACTGCGTGGAGTGCTTCAGGTCACTAGTGATCATCACTCCCAGGTCCTTCTCCTCCTCTGATGCAGATACTCGAACTCCACCCAGGTAATACTCTGTCCTGGGAATTTGGCTCCAATATGCATAACTTTGCATTTCTTGGCATTGAAGCCAAGCTGCCAGATCTCGGACCACCTCCCCAGCTTTTCCAGATCATCCTGAAGGTCCCATATCCCTTCAACTGTGTCCACTATCCCACAGAGCTTGGTGTCATCTGCGAATAGGCACATTTTGCCTTTAAAGCCATCCTCAATCAATGTCATTGATAAAGACATTGAACAACACTGGCCCCAGCACAGAGCCCTGTGGGACCCCACTGGTTACCTCTCTGGTGCCAGATAACTCCCCCTACCACCACCCTCTGGGTTCTGTCCCTCAGCCAGTTTTCTACCCAACCGGCCATCTTTTCCCCAACTCAAAGATCCACCAACTTCCTGATCAACCTTTTGTGGGGCACAGAGTCAAAGGCCTTGCTGAAATCAAGATAGAGGATGTCTACTGCCTGGCCCCTGTCCACTGTCTTAGTGACAGTCAAAGAAGTCAATCAGATTTGTCTGACATGATCTCCCCCCCCCATGAACCCATCCTGGAGACCATGTTCCTCTAGATATTCCACCAACCTTTCTTTTAGTATGGTCTCCATGAGCTTGCCCACAATGGAGGTCAGACTGACTGGTCTGTAATTCCCTGGATCATCCTTGGGACCACTTTTGTGAAGAGGCACTACATGTGCTGTTCTCCGCTCCTGTGGTACCATGCCTGACTCTAATGAACTATTAAATAGGTCTGCTACTGGCCCTGCCAGCTCCTCAGCCAGTTCCTTTAGTACCCTTGGATGTACTCTGTCTGGGCCTGGTGATTTGTCCACTTTCAATGCCAGCAGACCCTTCCTCACTCTATCCTCCTCTATCACTATGTCTGTGTTCCCCTCCCCCCGCTCCTCTTTTCCCTCCTGAAGGCACTGGTCCATCCTTCTCCCTGGTGAAGACAGAACAGAACTTTTGGGATCCAGAGATTATGGCACAATCTCTGTGCTTTCTAAATTTTATGTAGATTAGTTGACCGGGGCAAACCTATTAAGGTACAAAAATTGTTTTTTAACATTAAACTGCTTACTCTGCCCTAATATACAGGCACTACCATGGCTGTACTGTGCCCTATAGTTAGGGTTGTGTAGGATGTTCGATGTTAAAACCCTGACTTTGCACCTTAATAGCTTTGTCAGCGTTTGAAGAAATTAGCTGAAATTTTGCATGTGTTGTCTAATAGGCAAGGTCTAGATCTGTGGAAAGTTTTGTGACTGTAATGTTTAATTTTGTGATGCAATTTTTTTTTGCTCTCACCTACAGCCTACGTGGAATGAAATTTTTTCCCAAAACTTTCAGGGTAGAAGCGTGCTGTGCTGAGGTAGTGCCTTTGGAAGATTTTGTGAAAAAATATTAAACAGTTCCAGAGTTATAAGAATTTATTTGTTCTTTTTTTATTTAGTATGCTTTTTCGTCATGGTCATCTGAGGCTCAGACTCCACTTCTTGCCCGATCCCCTCTTCACAACCAGAATCCCATGGCAACACCCCCTGGCTTGCCCCCCAGGACGGGGCTGCTCAGGCAAGCATGAGACCCCCACATTGGTGTACAAGGGTGCCCAGGGCACCCACCAGCATTGCTCCCCTGGCTTGTCTCTCTGGGGCGGGGCAATGGAGGCCAGGCCCCCATCACAGACGCCGGTATTAGATTGACAGGAGATACGGCGGTGGTGATCTGGGCTGGCAGAGCATCATGAAGGGCGACCGCAAGGATTTTTTTCTAGTAAGAGATCCCAGGGGGGCATGGTGTGCAGCGATGTAGGGCACTTGTCACGTGCCGACATCTGGCATGTCCTCAACAGCATCTCCGGCATCAATCGCTGCTGGCCCCCAGCCTCCACCTGACGTCAGTCTTGTTCTGAATACACAGCCCCCCGGAGAAGGACAGCCATCCCTAGGACACTCAATCCTTCTCCCCCCAGCCGGCCCTTCAACCCAAGTCCATTCCTGAACCCGGGTTTTCGGCGTCACAAGTGGAGATACAATTGCTGCACCAGCGGGCTAGTGAGTTATAAGGATTTAAAGTTTTGTGGTTTTCTGTTCTAGGCATGGTCAGTAGGGTTCTTCGGATACTGTTCTGATAAGACACCAAACATTTGGTGTCACAAGATCATTTTTAGTTTTGTGAGATGTTATGCTCATGACACCAAAAATGTATTTCATTTTGTGACAGCCGCCATCCTGTTTCTCACCTCAAGTAACAAACTACTAATTCAAACTTTTATTACAGCAGCCATAATACAAAAAAACACACTTGAATCTACCTCATTAGAACATGCTGGTTCAGATTCTGAGGCTTGCTTCAGTCAGTCATGATTATAAATATGTTTTACAAACATACGAAAATGCCAGCAGAAGCAGGCCTTACGGTCTATCAAGTCTGCTCAATTGTGCAGCTAGTCCTTCAACTTGCAGCTGCCCCACCCTCCCCAAACCCATTCATCATAATCCCCCCTCGCTCTGTCCCAACCCCTCTTAAAGCCACCCACCATTCTACAGAACACCACCCCCTCGGGTAGAGCATTCCACTTGTCCACCACCCTTTCCATGAAAAAATGTCCCCTGATTTCCCCTCCTGAACCTTCCCCCCTCCAACCTCAACTGATGCTCTCTCGTATCCCTCCCTCTTCTAAGCTGGAAAATCCCTTCTGTTTTAACCTTATTTATCCCCTTGAGGTATTTAAATGTTTCAATCATATCCCCTCTATCCCTCCTCTCCTCCAGGAAGTACATGTTCAGCGTGGCTAATCTCCCCCATAGGACTTTCCCTCAAATCCCTGGATCATTTTGGTCACCCTACGTTGAACCCACGCCAACAACTTACATACTAATATACTAACTGCCAGCAGATTAGGCCTTACGGTCTATCGAGTCTGCTCGAACCTCAGATCCCTAGTTGGGTACCGAGGTTCTCCCCCCCCCACTGTGTTCCAGAAAGCCCTATCATCCATCCCCACCCCCTTGGGCCAGGCCATTGTTTGATTCATCCACTTTCTGTATCTGTACCACCCTCTCTTGAAGCCCTCCACCATGAATATCTGAACCAGCTCGCCAGGCAGCAAGTTCCAAGGATCCACCACCCTCTCAGTGAAAAACCTCCTCCTCTTTCCCCCACATCCTTCTACCTTCCAACTTCAAACCATGCCCTCTGGTGATACCTCCCTGATTTAGTCTAAAGATCCCCTCCGTGTTTACCCTATTTATTCCCTTGAGGTACTTGAAGACCTCAATCATATCCCCCCCCCGTCTCTCCTCTCCTCCAATGAGAACAGGCCGAGCTCCTCAAGTCTTTCCTCATGCGTCAAATCTCCTAGTCCTCGTATCATCCTAGTAGCCCTCCTCTGTACCCGCTGTAGGAGCTGTATGTTAAGTGTGGTTTCCAGTACTGAACACAGTACTCAAGGTGTGGTCTAACCAGTCCATTGTACAGCAGCAGAATCACTTCCCTGCTCCTAGAGGTGATCCCCCTTACGTTGCATCCCAACATCCTGTTTGCTTTGCTAGCCGCTCTTCTGCACTGCTCAAGAGTTAGTCATACATGCATCCATGACCCCTAGGTCTTTTTCCCCTGTTGAGACCTCCGCACCTTCCCTCCCAGGGTGTACCTCTGTTTAGGGTTTTCCCGTCCAAGATGTAACACCTTGCAATTGGTGGTATTGAAATTTAATTTCCAGGTGTGAGCCCACCTTTCCAGGGTGTCCAGATCCCCTTGCAGGGCCAACCCTTCCCTCTTCCCCCTAAGAGACTTATTTCACACCATATACCCTCCCTGATGTCAGATATGTATGCATTAAACAGGATCAGACTCAGGACTGAGCCCTGCGGTACCCCACTACTGACCTCTCTAGGGTTTGAGAGCTCCCCACCGACCACTACTCTCTGAGTGTGCCCAGCTAGCCAGTTTCCTATCCATCTGGCCATCAAAGGCCCCACTCCCAACCCTGTCAGTTTCTCCACCAGACCATTGTGAGGGGAATGGGCACCAGTACTGCACACAGTACTCTAGGTGAGGCCTGACCAGAGACCTGTACAGGGGAAGGATCACCTCCCTATTCCTGGAGGAGATTCCCCTTGTTATACACCCTAGCATCCTATTGGCCTTTGCCACCACCTTCCTGCACTGAGCCGAGTTGTTCATGCTGCCCGTTATAAGCACCCCCAGATCCTTTTCCTCCTTGTAAATTTCCAGCTGTACACCTCCCAGCTGATAGCTCCTCCCCTGGTTTCTAGCTCCAAAGTGCAGTACCTTGCACTTTCTAGTGCTGAACCACAGCTGCCATGTTACTGACCACTCCTGTAGTTTGTTCAGGTCCTCCTGCAGCCCCTTCCAGCCTTCGATGTCATCTACCACAGCTCCCATCTTTGTATTGTCTGCAAACAGACTGATCCTACTCCGGACCCCATGTGAGGTATCAGCTATGAATATCCCAAACAACACTGGTCCCAGTACCGATCCCTGTGGCACCCCACTCATCACTTCCCTTGGTGATTAGAGTTCCCCCCGCCATCACACTCTTCCTTTCAGCCAGCTGATGATCCAATTGACCAACTTTGTTCCCACCCCTATGTATTCTAGTTCCCCCCCCAGCCTCCCATGTGGCACGGAATCAAAGGCCTTGCTGAAGTCCAAGTACAGGACATCCACCGCGTGGCCCCTATCCCATTCCCTGATCACCCAGTCTTAATACTCAATTAGATTTGTTTGGCAGGATCTACCAGTAACAAACCCATGTTGATGACTGTCCTAGAGACCACTGTCCTCCAAGAAGGTCACCATCCTCTCCTTTAGGATTGTCTCCATGAGCTTCCCCACAATTGATGTGAGGCTCACTGGCCTGTAGTTGCCTGGCTCATCCCTAGGGCCACTTTTGTGAATGGGCACCACATGGCCATCCTCCAGTCTTGTGGTATGTATCCTGTGTCCAGGGAGGTATTGAACAGGTCAGTCAGCGGCCCTGCCAGGATCTCCGCCAGCTCCCCGAGTACCCTAGGGTGAATGCCATCTGGTCCCGGTGCCTTGTCCACCCTTAATGCCCTCAATCCTTCCAGAACCCTGTCCACTGCAATCCTTGCAACAGTCACCCCCTCCTCTCTACTACCCCCCTGGGGTATCTGCCCCCTTTCTCCTTTGTGAACACAGAAGTATTAATTTAATGCCTCTGCCTGTTCTCCCCCCTTCTCCACCCACTCCCCGTCCTTCCTAATCCTCACAGTCTGGTCTTTGTTCTTCCTTCTTTCTCTAAAGTATCTGAAGAAGTTCTTTTTTCCTTCCCTAATACCCTGTGCCAATCTCAGTTCTCTTGAGGCTTTTGCCACTCTGACTAGCCTGATAACCTCCTTGAACTTCTTCGTATACGCTTCCTTATCAACCCTCCTCCCTTTCTTGAGTTTCTGAAATACCCTTCTCTTGGCCCTTACCCCCTCCATAACATCCCAAGTCAACCAGCTGGGATTCTTTGCCCTTCCCTTCTTACTCCGTGCCTTTGTACACGTCCCAGTGGCCTCCTCCAGGCCTCTTTTAATAATATCCCACTTTTGACTAGCATCCATTTCTTGATGAATGTCTGCCAGATACTTAGTCAAAATATTCCCACATCCTCCTAAAGTCTGCCCCTTTAAAAATCAATCACCCTGGTTTCCGTACCCCATGTTTCCCTACTCACACTGAGCGTGAGCCACACTGAGTGGTGGTCACTCCCAGGCAGAGGGTCCTCCACCCCCAGATCTCTTACAGCCTCCCCATTTGAAAGTACTAGGTCCAGAGTCCTATCCAATCTAGTAGGCTCATGAACCAACTGCTCCAGGAAGCTGTCCTGAAATGCCTCTAGTATGACCTGCTCCCTCTCACTTGTGGTGGCTGGAGTGCTCCACTCCACCCCAGGTAGGTTGAAGTCCCCAACCACCACTGTGTTCCCCTTCCTACAGATCCTTCTGATTTTATCAGCTCTCTCTCTGTCCAGGTCCTCCCCTTGCGCTGGAGGTCTGTATACAGTCCCCAACTGCTCGAGTCCTGAAATTGCATCCATAGGGCCCCTGTTCTACCTACCTTCCCCTCCTCCCTTATACACCTTATCCCTTCTTATACAGATTGTCACCCCCCCTTGCCTTTAGCCTTATCCTTCCTGAATATTTTGTACCTTAGGATCATCGTATCCCAGTCCTGGTAATGGGTAGCCCACGTTTCAGTGATGGCCACAATGTCCACTTTCCTCACTGCCAAGAGAGGCAGCAAGTCAGCTAACTTGTTACCTAGGCTCCTCGCATTTGACATGACCACCCTTCACCCCATATCTTTCCTTGCCTTACCCTGGTTTCTCCCCCCCGTGCCTCTACCCCAACTCCTCCCCTGTTATCTTGGGGGGTAAGTTCGTCGGGCTCCCCTCTCTGGGTTCCCTGCCTACTAGCTGTCCACTTGCCACCCCCCCTCCTAGTTTAAGCTCACCTTTGCTGCAATGTACCCCTCTATCCAGTTTTAAAATTCCCTTCCCCTCTCCGGTCAAGTGCAGCCTATCTCCTGCATATAGATCGTTGTTGTCCCAGGTCCATCCCCAGCCACCCACTAACCTGTACCCCTTTGATTGACACCATTCTCCCAGCCATATGTTGAACTCTCTAATCCTCCCTTTTCTCATCGTACTCATGCACGGCACTGGGAGCACCTCTGAGAAGGCCACCGATTCCTCCAGTTCCTCACACACCCTACTTAGTTCCTCAAACCTCTCCATCACAACTTCCACCGGCTCCCCCAACAGGTCATTCCTACTCACATGCACTACAAGATGCAATTTCCTCCTACTCCTCCTTGCACACTTCAGAATTGACTGCCCCGCCCTGTCCGCCATTAACCCAGGTATGGACTCCACCCATATACGACTGTGCCTTTGCCCCTTACTGCCCCATCTTATCCATTTTCGTATGGAATCCCCCAGCACTAGTATCCCCCCTCGTCGTTCCTTGTCCCTGCCACCACCTTACTACCACAGTGCCTATCTCTGGAGTCTGCCACCTTTGTTTGTCTGCCCTTTCCCCTTAATGCTCCCTCTCCCCCACCCATGATCTGTCCCACTTCCCCCTCTCTGTTCCTTCCCCAACCTCCCTGGACCCACCCCCGCCTATCCTATCCTCCTTCCCTCCCATGTCTGCTCCTCTCTCCTTCTTCTCTGCTCCCTTCGACCGTCTTTGCAGCTGTGCCCCTCCCCATTACCCTTGACTCCCTCCTCTGACCTACTTCTGTCCTTATTCCTTCCCTCCCTCCCAGCCCCTTCTGGTGATCCTCCCCCCAACGCCTCCACCAGTGTCACGGACTGCAAACCCATTACCTGCCCCACTGCCTTGCTGTGCATCAGCTCTTCCCTCCTGACTATGGTCCTCCCTACAGTGCCAAGTCTCCTGTATGGTTTGCTCGTGCACCCCTTCACCGATCCCCTCTCTCGACCCAATGTTCCTCCCATGTGGTGCCCTCATGTTTCCCTCTGGAAGTGGCCCACTTGCCCTAGCAGCCCTCCTCCCTCCTCCCATACTCTTCATTTCCTACCAAGCCACATCCCCTCCTCCTTGAGCCTTCTCAGCCTGTGACAGATTGGGCACCCTCCAAGTTTCCACAAAATGTTCATCGAAACAGCTGCCTCACATCCATTACAGCCCACTATTCTACCCATGTTTAAGCAGACTTAACTAGCAGGGCAATGCAAAACAAATACAGTATTACCAATACAATTAACCAGTTCTAGTTGTGAATTTTTAACTGGTCCTGCCCCTCAAAAATAAACTCACAGAACAGTAACAAAGACAGAAATGCAGTACTCCTTTTTCTTCTCTAGTCCCTGCCTTCCCATTCAGGTGACATACAGTACAAGTACAAACTTACCCTGCAAAGACATATACGGCGTACTATGCCAAATACAGCTCAGTATGCCACTCACTTTCCCCAACCCCCTATAAACTAAATAGTGCCAGACTGACTCACCATCTGCCCTAAGCCAGAGTCCCCGAAGTCCAGGTAGCATTCTGCTCTGTCCCCCAGAAAGTGACGCCTTCTGCTGCTCTCCTGCCCTTGGCTCCTTGCTGCTCCGTGCCTCTGGCTCCTCCCACCTTGATCATTTAATAGAGGTCGAGGTCAGGGTGGGTGGGCAGGCCAAAAATCCTCCTCTGTCCTGGTCGCACTGCCCCCGACTCTCTTCGTCTCTCAACAGTGGCTCCTGCCGCCCTCACAGACTGCAGATGCACTGGTCGCCGACTCCCTGAATGGCACCTGCCACCCGAGCGCTCACTCCCAGACCCAGAGGATAGTGGCTGGGCCCAGCTCTTTATATCCCAGCCGCTCATTTAAATCAGGTGCTGCTCTGTCCAATTGGCTCCCGAGCACGCGTCCTGATTGGCTTCCCTAACACTGCCTAGTGCTGCCCGATTGACTCAGCTCACACTAGAAAACCAAAATCCTCCTCTGTCCTGGTCATGCTGCCCCTGACTCTCTGAAAATCTTCCTCTGTCCTGGTCACGCTTCCCCCGACTCTCTCAGGCCCTCAACAGTGGCTCCTGCCGCCCTCACAGGCCACAGATGCACTGGTCCCTGACTCCCTGAATGGCACCCACTGCCCGAGCACTCACTCCGCTCCACAGGATAGCAGCTGGGCCCAGCTCTTCATAGCCCAGCCACTCGTTCAAATCAGTCACTGCTCTGCCCGACTGGCTCCCGAGCATGCGTCCTGATTGGCTTCGCTAGCACTGCCCGATTGGCTCGTCTCAGGCTGGGAAACCAAAATCCTCCTCTGTCCTGGTCGCACTGCCCCCAACTCTCTAAAAATCCTCCTCTGTCCTGGTCATGCTGCCCCTGACTCTCTCTGGCCCTCAACAGCGGCTCTTGCTGCCTTCACAGATCGCAGATGCACTGGTCCCCAACTCCCTGAACGGCACCCACCACCTGAGTGCCTACTCCCCAACGTATTTCTCCTTGCCATGTTAAGGTCTTTGCCATTTTTTGAATTGAATCATGACATGCTTTTCTGTGTTGCACCGTTAAGGTGGTGCAAAACTAAATTTGATTTGTAAAACTATTTTTTAATTGCAATTCAAAAAAAGACTGTTGGAAACATATTTTAATTGCCCTGCATAATTTTTTGTTTCACAGCAGAAAATTAGTTTCTCAGCATGAAATTTGATTGCGCATCATCATTTTTCATTTTGCAGCAAAACTGGTTTCTGGGCATGAAATTTGGTTGTGCACCAAGATTTTTCATTTTGCAGCAGAAAATTGGTTTCTCAGCATGAAATGTGATTGCACATCAGAAATTTTCGTTTCATGGCAGAAAATTGGTTTCTCGGCATGAAATTTGATTGCACATCAGAATTTTTCATTTAGCAGCAGAAAATCGGTTTCTCAGCATGAAATTTGATCTTGCATAAGAATTTTTCATTTCACAGCAGAAAAATTGCTTTCTCAGCATGAAATTTAATTGTGCACCAAGATTTTTCATTTCAGAAAAAAAATTGATTTCTCAATTTGAAATTTGATTGTGTATCAGAAATTTTGGTTTCACAACTTAAAATGGTTTCCAGCCATGAAATGTTATTGTGCACCTTAATTTTCTGTTTCGTGGCAAAAAAGTTGGTCACTCCATATGAAATTCCACTGTGGGTCATAATGTATTATTGCACGTGACAAACTGGTTGCTAGACATAAAATTCGATTGCAGTCTATACTTTCTAGATTCGTGTGGTGAGAAACGCAAAACTAAATCTGACTTGCAAAACTGTTTTTTAATTGTGATTCAAAAAACATCTGTTGGAAACATATTTTGGAACTGGAGCATAACGTGTATTTTCAAAAATGGTAATCATTTGCTGGATATGAAATTTGATTGCAGAGCATAATTTCCCATTGTATGACTACAATTGGTTCTGCAACATTACATTTTCAGTGCAGATCAACATTTTTTTGTTCCAGGGCTCTAATTAGCACTTCATCATGAAACTGAACTGGAAATAAAATGTTGCATTACGGGACTTAATTTGGTTGCATGACATGAAATCTGAATGCCCACCATAATTTTTTGTTCATGGCAGAAAATTAGTTTCTCAGCATGAAATTTGATTGTGCATCGTCGTTTTTATGTTTGCTTGCACGCATGTGCAAGAAACATAGTGCCACCATATGAGTTTTCGTAGGTGTGGCACCCCCACTTCCAATGCCCTCAGTGTTTTTTGTAGGTGCGGCTGCACTGCACCAATGAATGTCCCAGCTGTCTATGACAGCAGTTCAGATTGCAGTGGCATACAGTTGAAAGCAAATGACCGCTTCAATCAGCGGTGATAACGTGTAACCAATTTGCATACTACCCTGCCATCCACAGTATGCAAATTGCTTCCACGGTTGTATGTGTGCACCCCCCCTTTGTTGTGTACCGAGGGGGTGCCCAATCCCCCTCGGCTCATGCACTCTCTACCCCCAGCACACTGTATGTCCAATGGGGGTGCCCAATCCATCAACTCCAGTGCCCCTCCCCAAAACAAACTTCCAGGTGCCATGAGAGCCTCCAGCGTGGCAGAAATTCAGCGTCCTCAGGTGCCCCCCCACACCATGCAATAGCGGGGTACCCAATCCCCATTAGCTCCACTGCCCCCAAAACTTCAGGTGCCACGCTGGCAGCACACTAGCGTGGCAAAGTCCCATCGTTCATGTACAATAAAAAAAACAAACTGTAACAAAAGCGGTCCCTCGTTGACTCTCTTGCCCCTCCCACAACCCGCACTCACCCTCTGTGTACCCCACCTCTCCCACCCCTCACCTGATACTTACCTCTGGAGGCCGTGCGACAATCTTTGGTGGACCGGGAACACTTCTGTACTCTTCAAAGCTGAACGCAAACTGAAGAAATGCCGGTAAGCTGTATAATGGCATAAATAGGGTTTTTTTCAACATTGGTGCATATCTTTGTCATTTTTTTGAATTTGTGCACCAAATTTTCAACATGGGGTTCTTGGGACACCATCTCATGAATTCAGTGACTGCCATTTGGCTATTCGGTCCCGAAAGGTGACTTCGCGGTCACCGCACGGAATCATCTTTCAGGACCGATTAACGAAATGACAGTGTCACTGATCATGATGTGGGCTCTCAAAAAGCCTATGTTGCAAATTTGGTGAAAAAATTCTCAAAAATGATTGTGGCACGAGCGTGTGTTGCACAGTTCCTTTGCACACTCGTAACTTTGAGAACTTGTACTATTTTCACTCCAGATTTTCAATATTGCCATTTTACCACACCTCCTTATGAACAGAATAGTTGTCATTTTTCACATCTGGCCCAAAATGTGTTTTCGCCCATGTAGCGCACAATGGCACAGTTGGTGTGCGAAATCAATGTTTGGGACAGATTAAGAAAAGTACAGTGACACTGTTCATGAGCAGAGGTCTTACAATGGCTATGTTGAAAATTTGGTGACAAAAGTCCATAAAATGACTGTGTTACGAGCGTGCATTGCAGTTTCCACGCACCCTCGTAAGTTCACAAATTTGTAATATTTTCAGTCCAGATCTTCAATATTGACATTTTTCCACACCTCCTTATAAACAGTACAGCTGTCATTTTCCACACCCTGGCCAGAAGGTGTTTTTGCACTTCTGGCACAGAATAGCACGGTCACTGTGGGAAATCAGTGTTCGGAACAGATTAAGAAAATCACAGTGACACTGTTCATGAGCAGAGCTCCCAAAATGCCTATGTTGGAAATGTGCTGTAAAAATTCCCCAAACTAATTACATTATAGGTGTGCATTTGCGCAGTTTCTCATCTTGTGGCTTCTGGTTTTTAAATTTTCACTCCAAGTTTTCAGCATTACCATTTTTACACCTCCTCAAGAACAGTACAGCTGTCATTTTTCACATCCTGTTTGAAATGTGTTTTCGCACCTGTGGCACCAAATGGCACAGTCGCTGTGCAAAGTCACCTTTTGGCTAACGAACTGATAGTGTCACTGTTTATGTGGAGGGGTCACAAAAAAAGCCACGTTGAAAAATTGGAGTAAAACTCAAGAAACGCCCAGGGCATTAGGGTTTTTGACCATAACGCCCTACCCTGTGGGGACTGACAGGCATCAGGGGTGTGACTTGGGATTGTCGACAGTAATGCTCATGCCATTCTACCCCCACCCTGCAGCCAGTGACAGGCATCGAGGTGCGCCTTGGACCCTATGGCCACAGAGTTCACCCCATTCTCCTATACTGTACCCATTTCAGCGAGTTTCCTTATGGAATAAGGTGAACGTAAAGCCCAAACACTTCAAGGCACACCTCGACACTTGTCAGTGTCTGCAGGGTAGGGTGAGGAGAAATGCCGTGACCGTCATGGGCGACGACCCAAAGGCACACCCCAATGCCTGTCCATCTCTGCAGGTTGGGGGTGGAGTTGGTGTCAGTTCGATACTTCACTGTCATTCCTATACTGCACCTAACTCCTGCACTTCCACTGCTAATGCCAGCAAGCAAACATTCGACATTGACAAATGCTTGTTCATTTTGCAGCAAAACTGGTTTCTGGGCATGAAATTTGGTTGTGCACCATGATTTTTCATTTTGCAGCAGAAATTGGTTTCTCAGCATGAAATGTGATCTTGCATTAGAATTTTTCATTTCGCAGCAAAAAAATTGCTTTCAAAGCATGATATTTGATTGTGCACCAAGATATTTCATTTCGGGAAAAAAAATTGATTTCTCAACTTGAAATTTGATTATGTATCAGAATTTTTGGTTTCACAACTTAAAATGGTTTCTCGCCATGAAATTTTATTGTGCACCTTAACTTTCTGTTTCATGACAAAAAAGTTAGTCACTCCATATGAAATTTCACCATGGATCATAATTTATCATTGCATGTGACAAATTGGTTGCTGGACATGAAATTTGATTGCAGTCTATAATTTCTAGTTTTGCGTGATGAGAAACACAAAACTAAATCTGACTTGCAAAACTGTTTTTTAATTGCGATTCAAAAAACATCTGTTGGAAAAGCATTTTGGTACTGGATCATAATGTGTACTTTCAAAAATGGAAATCATTGCTGGATATGAAATTTGATTGCAGATCATAATTTCCCATTACATGACTACAATTGGTTTTGCAACATTACATTTTCAGTGCAGATATTTTTTTTATTCTGGGGCTCTAATTAGCACTTCAGCATGAAGCTGAACTGGAAATAAAATGTTGCATTGTGGGACTTAGTTTGGTTGCATGACATGAAATTTGAATGCCCACCATAATTTTTTGCTTATAGCAAAAAATTAGTTTCTCAGCATGAAATTTGATTGCAGACCAAGACTTTTCATTTTGTGGCAAACATTGGCTGCTCAGTTTGAAATCTGATTGCACATCATCATTTTTGGTTTCACAACCTAAACTGGTTTCTTGCCATGAAATCTGATTGCGCGTATAGAGAAGACAGTTCTTCTCTTGGCATAGAACCCAGCAAGTCTGCACCCGTGTGTGGTAGAGGGCCCCGTGCACTGGCTGACAGGCGGACTCTTTCTTCTGTGAGTTTGTATCTGCAGCTACATGGAAACACAGAGAACACAGAGCCCTGTGATTCTGCAGCCCACCTGACAGACCCATGAATTCTTGGCATTCTTTCACTGCACAGAACTGTAGGGCATGCAAGGACCATGCACATCCATAGATGGATGGAGTCTTCCTTTTCTTCCCTTGGGCATTGCGCATCTGCGTGAAAGTGGATACGATTCCACTATCTCAAAAAAAACAAGGACATTCTTTGCAGAAACCTCGTTAATGCAGCAGTTAGGGTTCACGTTAATGCCAGGAAAGTAGGGAAATGTGGTGTTACACCCCTCCCACGCAGCAAAAGGAAAAATATTAGGGTTTGGGGTCTCTGGAGTCTTGTCAAATTACTGGTAGAGTCTTCCTTGGAGTTGTGAACCCTAATGCCCACCCTGTTCCCTGAGCAAACAAGATCAGATGTGATCTGCTTTCTTTACACAAGGCTCATAGGGCCCTGTCTGAAGAGGGCTACAACACATTTTATTGGCAACATGTGGCGAGACATACTTCTCTACCTTTGAGAAGTACATCAGTACGAGGCACTGGTTTGGAGCTATACCTTGTGCTTTGGACAGGAGGCTGTGGGTTGAGGGGAGGAGCAAACATTAGGGTTGACAACCCCAAAGAAGACCCCACCACTGATTCTCCAAGACTCCAGAGACCCTCAACCCTAATGTTTTTTCCTTTTGCTGCTTGGGAGTTAGGGTTGGAAACCCTAACGCCACATTCCCTACTTTTGTGGCATCAAGGTACCCTAACTGGAGCATTAACAAAGTTTTTTGCAAAGAATATCTATATCTATAGATACACCCTTTGCCTGTATATGTGATTGCGATCACAACTAACAGTAACCATCCAAATACAGTATATTATAGAAAATAAATGATGGGTAAGTCTGCTACAGAAACGCAGAAACATAGAATTTGATGGCAGATGAGGACCACTTGGCAGATCCAGTCTGTTCATTTTTCCCAACCTACTGTATCACCACAGACCCTAATCTATCTCTTTCTCCCTCCCCCCATTCCTTTCCACTAAGATACCCTTTACCTATTCCATGAATTCTTGAACTCCCCCACTGTCTTCAGTCACCCCACTTCTGCTAGAAGCCTGTTCCAGGAATCCACCACTCTTTCTGTAAAGAAGTACTTCCTCACATCTCTCCTGAATCAACCCCCTCCTGTTTCATAGCATTTCCCCTTCTTCTTGTGCGCCTTTTTTCTGAAAAATACTTCATTCCTGTACCTTATTTATCCCCATGAGATATTAAAGGTCCCTATCATATCCTCCCTCCTCCTCTCTTCCAGGGTGTACATACTGAGATCCTTTAGTCTCTCCTCACAGGGCTCTTGATGGAGACTCTGCACCATTTTAGTTGCCCTCCTCTGAGCCACCACCACTTCATGTCCATCCAGAGATGTGGTCTCCAGAACTGGTCACAGTATTTAAGGTAGGGTCTTGCCAGTGATCTATACAGGGGCAACACCTCCTCCCTCTTTCTGCTGTTGATATCCCTCCCTATGGACCCCAGCATCCCACTAGCCCTCCCAACTGCCTTGTTGTACTGCCTGGCCACCGTTAAGTCATCTGATATGATTACCTTTAGGTCTCTTTCTGGCTTCATTGTCGTTAATACAGTACCACACCACCCATTTTGTACTCTACCCCCAGGTTTCTGTGCCCTAAGTGCATTATTTAACACTTTTTTTGCATTGAAACCCAGCTGCCATACCCTTGACCATTCCTTGAGTTTTCTCAGATCTCTGTTCATCCTTTGCGCGCGCGCGCACACACACCGGAGTCTCCAGCCTGCTGCAGATTTTGGTATCATCCATAAAGAGGCAGACCTTCCCTTCCATCTCCTCTGCAATGTCACTTATAAAGACATTAAAAAGGATTGGTCTAGCACTAATCTGTGAGGTACCCCGCCGGTCACCCTCCCTTCTTCGGCATGGACTCCATTTACCGCCATCCTCTGATGCCTATCCCCTAACCAGTTCCTTACCCACTTTACCACCTTTGGTCCAACTCCTAAGCTACCCAGCTTGCTTACTATATATAGATATAGTATATAGATATGTAGAATAAATTATGGGTAAGTGTGGTATACTTGGAAATAAACCCAATGAGGGAGCTAAGGCTTCTACCCAATTTCCACAACTGGGTGGACTGGAGCACTAAGATGTTACGTGACTTGACCAAGGTCAAACAGTAAGTATTTGGTTCTAATGCGGCATGAACCTGTAATTTCCCAGTTCCCATGCCAGTGCTCCAACCACAGGGATGTGTTTCCTGAAAACTGAGCCCAGAGATGGGTCTGGAGAATGGCCACTAATAGAATAGCTTTCAAACTTGTTATGTAACAGAGGCATTTGAGTTTAGAGATATATCTGATAAGTGCTTTTTATCCAGGTTTTTCCCACCTCCCCATGGCTACTATCCCTCAAGCCCCCATGCCATGCAACTTCTCAGTTCTGATACGGATATATCTGTTGCAGCTAGGTTGGTGTGGCATCCAAGAGTACTGGGGAGCACCATGCATTCCGCCATGGGGGGGATTAGTTGTTTGCACCATTTTCTCCTCCTCCCACTAATGCCATTGCATGGCCAGGCATCCCCAGCTCTCCTAGGGTGGAAGAGGAGAACTTATCTATCCACATTAACTCCTAGGCCTGCCCAGAGGTTGCTGCAGGAGTGGCAACACCATTGTCCCCTACCTGCACTCCTTGACATGGACCACCCGACTGCAGGAAGCCTAGGTTCACTCCTGAAGTCAGGTCACCTGTGTGGTATCACAAGGCTTTCAGACATGGAGCAATCAGGCAACCCCATCAATTATGATGAAGCTGTTTGTAAAGTGAAGCGCTGGAGTGTGAGGTAGTAGTCTTATAGGGTGAGGATGCATTTTTTGTCTTTTTCTGTCAGCTGCATTATTTTGTATGTTGAAATGGGGCTCTGATGAGCTTTGACGTCTGTATAACAAAGTATTGTTTAATCAGTTATCAACTCCACACTGGAATGCTTCAGTCTTTGATTTTATTTGACCACAATTACTTCTGAAGTGCAACATTGAAAGTATCCTAGTGCAGTGTATCTACCCTGGAATGCCTGCTCACGTGTTTCAATAAGCATGTTTTTGCAACTAACATAATAGAAAAACATTGTATTCTGTCTTTCTTTTATTGACACTTTTCCACTTCTAAAATGGACTAAGATATTACAAGAAGGCCACACTTTACTCACCTCATAAAACAAAGGGCTGCAATTCAGCACTAATCCCACCTCTTGTCTCGACTGTTGTCCTTCTCCCTGTATGGTTGCTTTACAGAAACCAGGCCAAGCTAAGATTTTCCCTGATCAGCCTCGCTATTTTGAGCCCTGGTCAATAAAGTGCTCAATGCCCTCTCCTGCTTGCAACTTTAAGAAACTGCAAGGTAACAGTACCTTTGCGGCACCTGAAGCTGCATCTCCGAAGCTTGTTTCCCACTTCGTTCCTCATTCACATGACAAACACCCAGATAACGTCTCCCAGGGTAAACTGTCTTGCTGGTAATCTGACTGTGACTGTTCTACTTGAAAATGGTTGCTTTGAGCTGAACTGGATTGCAGTGAAAGAGGATTAGCAGTTAGAACCATCTGTAACACAGATAATTAACTAATGGTGTACACGACCAGGGTGTCTGCAACGTCACTGTAGGTCCATCAGGGATTGCAACTCAAATAGCCTCCCCATCTCATTCGTTTACAGTATTACCAGTAGGGCTATGCAGGAGCCTAACCATACTTCCTGAATACTACAAATAGTAGGGCTACCAAATATTCAGGAGCCCTTCCTAAATAAGGGGATATTCATATTCAGGAACTAATATTCATCAAACAGCTGAAAACATAAAAAAATACCCCCCCCACAATAAAAAGGTAAGTGAATCATTAGTTCTCCACACCCTTGTAGCACCCAACCCACCAACCCCTATACCAACAAAAACAAAAAGTAAACAAACAAAAAAAAACCTTCCCCACACCCTTGCTAATGTCCCAATGTCTCATCCTCCTCCCCCCACTCAAACCCAGTAAATAATGTCCCTCCCATCTCCTCAGCCTCTGGCAGCACTCCAATCCAACCTTCTTCCTCCTGCACCCACATGTTTTGTATTTTGGTCCTAAAGTGGGCAACTGTCACAACCCGCACGCCTTCACGGCCAGACACCATCTTGACTGAAGAAACATGCTTAATTGCACAAATAAAATCAGATCACTGATGCACCCCCCCACTCTGACAAACCCTTGATCACACCCTTCTCCCAAGTGCCCAATTGAGGTCCTGTGGTGAGCGATCAGCACAACCTGCGAACCTCCACAGCCAGCTGCCATCTAATAAATAAAAGTGCTCACACACTTGCTCTGTACAGTAAAACTAGCTGATCAGCTGTTTTACCTCTGAAACAGAGTGTGTCTTGTTCATCCGGTAGATGGTGTCCGGCTGTGAAGACAGATAGAGTTGTGCTGGTCGGTCACCTGTCATTGGGCAAAATACCAGACATGTGAGTGCTGGGCAGGGAGGGTGGGACTGGGAGTGCTGACAGGAAGTGGGGTAGGGCTATTATGTACTAGAATTTTGGGCTGTGGGCGAGGTCAGACATTGGGACACAAGCATGGGTGGGGGGAATTCTTTTTAAATTCCAAATACCTAATACCTGATTATCTGACTGCTGAATACCGAATATTTGGCCAAATGTTTGCAAAAAGGTATTTGCACAGGTCTAATTATCAGGGCATTATATGCTTCTATTTTTTTTAATCATAAAAAACAGTTTAGTCACAGCTGCTTGCACTGTGTGGCCATGACATGCTGTGGACAGCTCATTTCAGGCATGTTATGGGGCTGGGTTACATGGAATTTTTTCATTGATGAGGGAGTAGAATGTTACAAATGACATCAGAGAAAATCCCCTACTCTTATGACAAGTGTCATAGGGTCCCACCTAGACAGCCAGCAGAGATGTGCAGAAGATGACCTCAGTTTAACATTTCATCTGAATGTTAGCATGTCAGTAGTGCAGCACCTCTTACTATTGCAGTGCATTGTCAGTAGTGGGTATATACTAGTAGACCATGTTTCTGATGTGGGTCTGGAACCCATGAGTCCTGACTATCCAATCTTTTGGCCCGAAGTGAGTGGGCAACGCTCTGAGACACTGACACTGGAACTACACTGACAGTTAATTCACAGCACGTTTACCACCTAAGAGAATTAGGTCAAAACAGAAATTCTTGTGCATAAATAAAAGGTGTTTGACATTAATTTGCCATATAATAGCAGCTAACAAAATATAGGGCTTGCGAACGTCTAAAAGTTGTATTGTACTTGCAAACTTTATGAATAGAACCACATAAAAAGTTCTATTAGATTCTGCCTTGTTCTATCAGGTAGAACCAAGTTTTATCTGGTTCCACCATATATCAGGTTCCACCAGGTAGAACCAGGTTCTACAATATGAAAACATGCTTGAGCTAATACTCCTGTGTTCGCACTCTATGCATCCACTAAGTGTTTTGTTGCATTGCTTGGCAATTTGATTTCTATTATAAAATTTAATTGGAAACAGTCCTCGTTGCCATTATGGAAAGTGGGTGGCCATATTATGCTGACTGTGAATTGTGAACACAGGAGAATTAATAATCCAAAGCACTCTACGAGCAGCACGCACAGCAATAAGTGCAGAGCAGACCACATCTGGGTACAAATATCCAGAATGAGGGTTTGGTGGTGGGAGGAATTGCCGGCTAGTAGATATAAAAAATAAATTGACTCTTTTTGCTGGCCTGCCCAGTTCCCCACTCACCAAACTCATGGCTGATAAATTCTATTGTAAAATTAATAATTAAAGCTTAAAGTTGCTGCTAGTGCTCACAGACTAAGATAGATTATTCTCTTTTTCTCACTTTGTCCCACTACTGGAGCTAGAGGGGGGATGGAGCAATTCCCCCCTTGGATCCCTGGCTGTGAAACTGATCCCCCTCACCAAGACATGCTGGTTACCAACATCATCTCTCTAAGATAGGGCGACCACACAATCCAGTTTTACTGGGACAGTCCTGATTTCTGACACTATTTTTAAAATTGGTGTTTGTCCTAGTTTTAATTGCAAACCTGGTTTCCATTCCAGAAGAATCGTCCCTTTCTGCAGCAATGTTGCCTCTAGTATCCTAGTTGTCTTGTCCTGTGGGTGGTGTTGGACCCAGTCTGCCTGCCTTCCAACTAGCGGCAACCTACTCTTTCCTCTGAGACATGGACCCACGTGTCACACAGCCAGCCAACAACTGTGATTGCCCCGCAGTTAACATAGAACTTTGTGGATTGCCCTATGAGACGGCACACACACCAAGTATACTGCAATGCTGCCAGTGAGACCACACAGTCTGTCTCTCTCTCTCTCACACACACACACACAAAAGAAATCAGCACTGGTCAGAGTTGCAGCCTAATTCTTTTGTGCAGTGTGCTCAAGTTTAAGTGACAGCATATGTGGGTGCCAGATGGTGGGTTGGACTACCACTACTCTCCTGCTTTGTGGTCGGTCTTCTCTTTTTTCATTTTTTTTATCTGGATCAGGGCCTTATTAATATAATTAAAAATTAAATCCTGAGTTTGGGTTGGAGGAGAAACCGGTCAGGAGGTACCAGTGTAAGGTGGTGGGCCCGTGGGGGTGGAAGAAGCCAGAAGCCAATCAGGACTGCTGGCTGCTGAATGTGAGAGAGACAGGGGAGAGATGGTGTGATTCATGTTAGTGAATAAAACTTCTGTTAAAAAAAAAGTCAGTAAAAAAAAAAAAAACAGTCTTTAAATAAAATCCTAGTCAGATCCATAGCAAAGAAGGCTGAGGTGCCATGTGTGCCTTACTTTTTCCCATGCCACTGACCTGGGTTTGGGAGCAGACTCAGATCATTGGGGGTTGGCTGGGGTGGGAGAGGATCGAGCATCCGAGGGACTGCTCTTCTCTCTGGGGTTGGGGAGGCTTTTTATCCTGGCCTTGGCTACTGTCGGCTGGAGGTCTTGGGTAACAGCAGGTCCAGAAGGCAGGGAACAGCGGGATCTGTGGAGAACATCAGATGGATGTGCCTCCATGCACAAGCCTGATGCCCCACAGTGGGTGCCAGGACAAAGAAAAGCACTGGGGGAGGGGCCATGAATTCCAGCCCAGCTGACCCCGTGCCTGCACCACTGCATGCCCTGCTCCACCTCAGACTTGGTGTACTGGGGAAGGATGGTCCACCCTCCCTGACACAGCCACAAGAGGGGGACTTGTGGGGAGACCATGAGTGGGTGTGTACTGAGGAGGTGGAGAGCTGGCCTGGGGGAACTTGGGACTGGACTAATGCAGACCCCCCCGATGAAGGAGTGAAAATATCTATGTAGCAAAAATAAAACAAATTCTCAGGAGAGACTGGAGAGCTAGGCTAGGAGGTCAGAGGCATGAGAGGTGGGGCCTGTGCCATGCAGATCAGGGCTTTCAGCTGTGTGAATCTGAGGGACATAAGGGTCGTTATTAATTCAAGTAAAAAAAAATATTATCTTTTTCTCATCAGGACCCGAGACTTTAATTAAAAAATGAAAAATCCTGAGAGGATTAGGCTTTCTCCTCTTGGAATCATGAGTGGGCTGAAACCTAAAAAAAGGTGTTTATTTCTTATTAAAAAAGCCCCAGAATTCACCAGAGGGCTTCTAAAACCCCAGAGCTTTTGGGGGTCTGGTGGCTCCCAGACCCTGGCTTTCTGTGAAAATTTTTAGTGTACACTTTGCATGCGTACCCTATTTCCAGAATGCACATGTTCCAGTTTCTAACTCAGGAGGTCAGACCACCCTACTCTAAGATGACTTAAGTTGTTAATCTCTGTGGTGTTGCATTTGGCTACTAGATGAATGCAGCACAGCAAATGGCCCATGATGGTGTGAAAACAAAACAGCAGGCAGGTAAGTCAGACATGAGTGCGTGTGCACATAAAGAATGACACAGTTACTTGCTTACAGACAAGCCAGGATGCATTTAGTGTGAAATGAAGAGGCTCTGCTCGAGTGCTCAGGGATGTTGGGTAAAGCACCACTCTCACCCTTTGTCTCCAGCCTCACAACTCTCACAGCTTGTTCAGCTCCTGCCCTCTCATAGAAATTGAGACACAACTTTTACTTGGGGGAGAGGGGGGCACAATTACTGCACCTGTTAGTCCAAATAGGTAAAAACTTAAAATCCTACTGGCACCCTTTTAATACACATCTTGCGTTCCAGCACTGGTGGGATCATTAGTTAAGCTGTTTATGTGAAATGTACTTCTTCCAAGAGTCCAGAAGGTTAATTACTTTATTATCCATTATAGATAGAAAACAGTGATTATGCACCAGATCACATTGCATTTTCAAAATGGCACTCAATTGCTGGCATCTTGGCACCCCTGGTTGACTGTTGTGCCCCCAGCCCTCAAACCTAGCTCCACCACTTCTCAGTCGTCCTGTTACTGTAACTGCAACGGTCACAGTCTGCTAAATTGCTGGTTGTTTTTTATTATTTTTTAAAGGCTGTGTGTGTAAAAAAGTGTTTGTTTGCTCACTAGTGCTCAGCTGTACACTGTAGCAGATTAGAGTCAGTCAGGCAGCCCACATGTGTTGCAAGTCAATGGATATCCAAACTGCTATATTGCTCTGCTGAGCTCTTCCTCTCCAGTTTCTCTTTCCTCCCTCCGAATCCCTCCTAATTAAATAATATACTATTTTATTAATAGTTTCATCCTGCCAGTAACCCTAAACTGCCTAACACTGAATGCCTCCTTCAATTCTTGCCGTTTAGGCCCTCCTGGGCCTTAGAGAGTGGACAACTGCTACTTTCACTTCTCACTGCTCACAACACTGCCAGAAAATGGCAATATGCAGCAAGTAAGTGAGTGCAGCCCCGTTTAGGTCAATGAGTCTTGTGACCTGCTCTACCAATGGCCACTTGTGTTGCAGCTGCAGCTGAGGACAGAGAGAGATCCCCAGTCTTCCTCCAGTCATGACTAATTTCTCTAAATTCACCCATGCTGGCTTCTTTCTCCACACTCATTCCAGCTGAATAACACAGCAGGGTTGACACAGCAGCACAACATGACTGCTTCTGGGAGCCTTGCAGAGCAGCAGCATGCACACTGCAGGCAGTGAGGAGAACCATAGTTACAGTATGTGGTGTGGTTATAACGTATTTTTATGTTTTCTTGCATGCATGCGCAAAGCAAACATATCGGTACTGTAGTGCAGGGGGTTCTGTAGGTGTGTACTGTATAAGCCAATGGATGTAGAAATGCAAGAGGCCTGCCTCTCAAAAGCCAGTGCTGAGAAGGCTGGCAACTGCAGTGTTCAGCTGGATGATGGGGGTACACTTCTTGTAGTTCGAAGGATAAAACCCACCAATCACACTGGCTTTCTGTTCATTAGCCAAATAGCAGACATCATCAGGCTTTGAAGATAAACATCAAGTCTCACAGTATGGGTGTGTGTTTCCTCCTAGCTGCAGGTAGGAAACACCTATTTGAAAACACTGAACAGATTTGGGGAACAACAGCACACAGAATGCTAATATAGTAGCTTCAAATATGTTAACAGCGTGTCAATAATTAACAGAAAACACCAGCAATATTTGCTTTAAATTACATATAGTTTATGTTCCTTTTAAAGAACCCCTGCTACCATTTGGATAACTTCTGAAAAATGTGAGAGTTAGACACAATTTAGTTTATCCCTCAAATATTTTTACAATCCTTTTTTTTCATATGGACTTTATCCTCCTGCCCCTCCCCATTGGCCCCCTTCTGCTGCTGAATGCCAGCTCCTTCACCCCACCTCCAGGACTTACCCCATCTACTTCTTACCTCATTGTGTGACTCGGTGCCATGGATGATGGTGGTGTGGTGTCTTCAAGGTCACAGTATCATCCTGCAGACAGGGTTCTTTTCTGTCCATTACTCCCCCTGAGTCAGAGCCCGCAGCATTCAATGGAGCACACACAGACCATCAAGACAGTGCACGCTTTCAACTCCTGCCTCCCACTTTAAATTCTGGTGACTGCTGCTTAGCGACCTACCCTCCACTAGGTGGCATCAAAGGAGAAGTACACACTGTCCTCCCACCTCATTAAACAATATTGTTTGTGTCTTTGAGGGGGGCTGAATCTGCAGCCCATTGATTTATGGTTATGTGCTTTTGCCATCTGTACTATTCTGACAAAACCATATTTTTGCAATTTTCTCCTTTTCCTTTACTACTGAGGAAAGTGACATAAAAACAAGATTGCTGTTCCTTGGACTTTATTAGTTTTGGCTGCTTGGCTACACATGACATCATAATGCCCTGTTTATGTCATTATACTTACCTCAACAGCAACAGACTGGGATGTCATAAACAGAATTGTGGCTTCAGAATTACACAAGCAAACAGAGCAAATAGGGCAGAGATCCTGTTTTCATGCAAATGTCCTTAGAAACAAACAAATAAGGGTGACAATTACAAAACAGGGTGAAATATAAGCTAAATTATGTCTAAATATTGTGTTTTTCAGAGTTTTTCCAACATCAAGGGCTCTCTAAAGCCTTGTTACACTGCAAGCAAACATTCAGCATTGACAAATGCTTGTAGTCCCTGGGGTGAACAGGAAACTAAAGTTTGCATGTTTTCACAAAATGTTTGCACAGAGGCGAACTAGTGCAAACATGGGCAATTTGACTATTTGGATATCCTGGTCGAACCTAACTTGCAGCCCAAACAAAATACCTTGTGCAAGTATTTTTGTGAATTGTGTAATGTAATTATCTCTCTCTCCTTCAGTTTGGCAATTTCATCTTTTATTTGCCTGCCCTTCTCTTCTGCAATTCCCTTAACCCCTACCACCACCCGGCGCAAATTGGCATCAACTTAATATGCCTCTCCAATCACCAGTTTCAAATAAATAAGCCCAACAGCACTTTGGCAGTGAACCGGATGTGATACGTGACTTTCAGACATGATGCATAAACTGAAAAGTTGTGGTCGGGCAGTGTCAGTCCATGGCTGGCAATGATTTGACCAAGATGCTTACCACTGATCTAGTTTTTTTTATATAATTTATACTTTATTGGGTTTTCCAAATATACAAGAAACATCATACACACGTTGTCTCTTCGGACTGGACACCAAAATTTAAGTAGTACAGATATAGCCAAATAAAAGTCCAAATAGCATATCCAGTGGTGGTCAGTCCAAAGGTACCACATAGTACTTTAATATACTGTAGGTTTATCTCCACCTATTATTCATTACAAAAGGACAGACGGTTTATCTTACATTATACCCTTCCCAGAACACCATGTTATCTATCTTAAATAACTAGAAACTGGTTAACACACAAAATAGAACAAACATACCTCGAACAACAATAATACTCCATAAACTGAAACATAGCAAGCAGCTTATCCATCTTGGACAGTTACAGAGCTAATAACAGTAAATCAAACATAGTAACAATAAACAGTACTAATAAATATTTATTTATTGATTGATTTATTGAAGAAATCGGAATTACAACCCTTTGAGTCAGGGACTCATTCCCAAAGGCTCCACGTCATAAGACAAGTACATTTAGGTATAATTAGGTAAGCAGAGGACATAAACACTCAACAATGTTACAGTTACACATAGATATATAATCAATTTATTTTCTCAGTTTCAATTACAGGTTTCTGGAGTGAGGCGAGAATACAGAGGAGTACAAACAGTGGTAGCTCATGTGATTATAACAGGTGGCAGTAGAGGCATACAGACAGGTGATATTCATAAGTTCTCCCTATGGCCTGTGCAGCACTAAAGCTTATGCCAGCTAGCTTTTCAAAGAGAGAGATAGTGGATGGCAATTCAAGGTTATTTGAGGGAGTTATACAGTGGGTTTAGTGAGGAGTGTTGGATTATTCAGTGCAGTCTTGGGACAAGACTTTGGTTGAAATTCTGACAGGAATGAGCCAGAGAAAGGTCTGTGGCAGCGCAATGGTTAGTATCTCACCACTGCGGGCATTGGCAGGTGTGGATCTTAAGTATGTGCTTCCTGAGGGTGGTTTTGAAGGCCCTTATTTTAGGGAGGCTGGAGACAGTCACAGGGAGGGAGTTAAACCAGGCAGGGGTCCTGTAGGCAAAGGCTCTTTGAGCCAGGGAGGTCTCTACCCTTGGAACTGCGAAAGTGTGCCTCTTTAAGCTGCGAGTGAGGATGGTCGAGGTTGGGGGGTGGAGGGAGGCAGCGACTCCTGGTGGGGTGAGACCCAGTAGTATCTTTTTGGCCATTAAGCAAGACTGGTAAAGAAGTCTTTCATCAAAACTGAATATTTAGCCGGCCCAGTCGCGATGAGGGTTGGTAGCTGGATGCCACCCTCACGCCACACGGCAAACTGGGCAGGAATGGCCCGGGTGGCTGGGGGTCAGTGGGGGCAGGAAGAGATTGAGCATCCAGAGACAGCTCTCTCTTCCCAGGAGTGGGATTAGGAGCTGGGTGTCACTTGTGGCCTCCCTCTAGCGGAGCTGAGGGTGAGCAGAGCGTAGTGTCGCAGGGTATATGCCAGGGGTGGAGCTACGGCTCCAAGAAATGTAGAAAAGTAGAGGAAAAAAAAACCTCACCACTGATAGGCGAAGGTGCCTTCCCTCCGTATTCCACACTCCTATAGTCAGGCCTGAAGTCCTCTCCGCTTTCCTCCCCTCTCCAGCCCGGTGTCTCAATACTAATAGAAAGAGCACCTTGGGCAGGGGCAACCCTTTCCCGGAGGAGGCAGACCTGGGGGGATGCCCAGTGCAGGGAGTAGTGGAGGAGACACAAGTAGAGCCACGTAGGGAGGTAGAGAATGTGACAAGGTAGGGTCACTGTAGAGAGTTCAGCGGTGCGGGAGAAAAACAGAGTTTGAAAAAAAATGAATATTTGAGCAAGGAAGTAGAGGGTGCAGGAATGGGTTAGATGGTCTGCACCAGACAGGAGCCTACAGGCTTTGTTGATGGTCACCTTTATTTTACTTAGCACGGTGGTGTCTGCAGCTGCATAGATTATAAGGCCGTAGTCAATTAGTGACAGCACCGAAGAGGTGATGGCTAGCCAGAGGGCTTCGGATGGCAGTCAGTCTTTGTGACGTACAGAAGACCAGTGCGAACATTATTTCCCACCGAGCGCATATCTATGTGGGTGTGGAAGGCAAGGGCTGGGTTGAATGTTATCCCTAGGTATTTATAGGAGCTGACCTGCTCAATGGGTTGGTGGGAGCTGGTGAGAATCCTTAATGGTGTATTTCTTTGTTTTGGTGGTGGGTGAAAAACATGGCCTTGGTTTTATTCAAGTTCAGGACAAGTCTGTGGTCTGTAAACCAGCATTCTACCTGGCTCAAAGAGTGCTGGAGGGTGGTCTGCAGCCTGGTGGGATTGGGGTGGGTGGCAGAGAGAATGGCATCATCTGCATATAGCATAATTTTGCTTTCACATGCACTTGGGAGTGTATTGAGAAATAAACTAAAAGGAAGCAGACCTAGGATGGAACCCTGAGGGACCCCTGATTGGTTACTGCAGCTAAGGAAGAATATACAGAAGAACAAAAAGAAACACATTGGGAGTAAAGGTACAATACCCTATTCAAATAAAGAGAGCTAATGAGGGGTAAGGGAAAGTGCGCCCCGTAAGAAGACAGATGTCCGTCGGGATCTATCAAACCACGCTGGGTGTCTCTATACCAAGTGAGCCTTCAAGAAAGACCACCATAGATGGTGGTACTCGACCACCATAGATGGTGGTACTTGTCCACCTTCCATGCCACTTTATAGGCTACCCATTCATATTCCGCTACTTTATACATCTGTTCTAACCAATCCAGCCTAGAGGGGATCTCCTTTGTTCTCCATTGTCTTAATAGGAGTCTCTTGACCTCAATAAGTGCTACACGTACCCAACTATGAAGCTGAGAGTAACATATGGGATGGTCATAGGAATTGCCTAATAAAACAAAAGAGGCATCTTTGGGCAACTCACCCCCACCACCCTCCCTATCAGAGTAAGTATAGTTTCCCACCAAGGCCCTAACTTAGGACATGTCAAAAGTAAATGAAGAAGTGAGCCTTCCTCTGCTTCACATCTCCAGTAAGTAGGGTTTGAAATTAATCCAACTTTGAAAAGAAAAGCCGGGATTCTGTACCAATGGTGAAGAAGTTTCAACTGAATCAGTCGACTGGAAAGGTCCCTGCCGGCTTTGTATGCATTGGACCAGATTATTACCCATTCTTCGTCCCTAAACTGGCATTCTAAAATCTGTTCCCAACGTGTCCTAACCCATGTCGTATCTGGGGAATATTCATCCAGCAGAGCATTGTATATCTAACCAATCTTCAGGAGGGGGCAAACAATAAGTGCCTAGTAGTAGAAAGGCCTACCACTTCTTCCCATTTACCCTTCAAGGGGAGACGTGTGTTCCAACAATTGAAGCGAGGAGGTGCCTAATCTGCAAATATCACCAATGATGGGACACAGGTAGGGCTAACTCAACCTGGAGATCTGAAAAAGATTTCATATATCTAGACGACTCATCCAAAAAATCCTCTATTCTAGCTACCCCCACCCTATAGTCCACATTTCCCAAGAGAAAGGCTTACCCCCAGTTTCAGGCAACTATTGTTCCAAAGCGGCCCTCTCCGTAGAGGCACATCTCATTCAGCTCCTAATATTAAGACAGGTCCATACCTGCAATGAGAATTTCTGAGTCAGAAATTTCTCTACTGTCTTAAGAGTTTTCCCATAAAACTGCCTCAGGAGGTCTACCGCCTGCTAGAGTCCACTCTAAATGCACCCATCGAATTAACACCTGGACTTCAGCAGCATGGAGCCAAATCCAAATGTGCCTAAGTCCAGAAGTCAAGTAATATCCCTTAAACCATGGGGCCCAGAAGCCACCCTTACAAAATGGAGCAATTAGGCATAGTATTGAAAGATGTGACTTCCTCCCATCCCACAAAAATTTCGATACAAGTCTGTCCAACTGCTGCAGAATCGAATCAGGAATTCTCAGGGGGAGATATCCAACTAAATATAAGATTCTTGGTAGGGCCATCATTTGTAGGGCCTGTAGTTTGCCCCATAGAGATAAATATGTTTCCACCTAGTGAAATCTTCCTGGAGCCAAGTTAATAATGGCATAAAATTTTGCACTAGCCACTGGGTCAAGTCTGCAGAAATATAAATACCCAGATATTTAAAGGGCGTTAAAGCTCACTGATACCCTAAATACCCCCCCGACATGTGATGTTTAAAGGGAGGAACTCTGTTTTCCCCCAATTATTGGTTAAGCCAGAGACTGATGAAAACTTGTGCAAAACCTGGGTTAGTGCTGCCATAGAGGCACTAGGGTCTCGTATTGCCAACAGAACATCATCCGTAAATAACATCAATTTATACTCCTGCCCTCCTAATTCCAAGCCTTGTATTGCTGAATATTCTCTTATATACTGAGCCAAAGCTTCTATAGACAGTACAAATAGAGCTGGGGACAAAGGACACTCCGATGGGTGCCTCTGTGAAGATTAATAGAGGCAGATTAGTGTCCATTTGTCAAAATCATGGCCTTAGGAGACGAGTACAAGATCTGTACCCAGCGCAAAAAGTCCTTCCCAAATCCAAACTTCTGTAACACTGCCACTAGAAAAGGCCACTCAAGCGAATCAAAGGCCATTTCTGTGTCAAGCGCTACAACTGTCACTGGTTTCTGCATCGAGGCAAAGGCCCATGCTAGATCTATTAGTCATCTAATATGGTCAGACCCATTGCTCCCCTGTAAAAATCCAGCTTGATCAGGATGAATCAAACTAGGTAAAATGTTACTAAGTCTATTCGCTAAAACTTTCGCTAGAATTTTATAATCCACATTAAGGACAGAGAGATGGGTCTTGTAACTAAAACATAGATAAGGCTCCTTGCCCGGTTTAGGCAACACCATGATTATAGCTTCATATCTTGAGGAGGGCAATTCCCCGGAGACACAGGCATCAGAAAAAATTGAAACTAAGAGAGGAGCAATCTGAGAGTCAATTGCCTTATAGATTTCCACCGAGAAGACGTCACTGATCTCATCGTTAAACATGTGTCAGGCCACTTCCATATCTCTGTTAGTCTCTAATGAGCCCTTTCTAGTACATTATCTGAATGGGGTAGTTGAGGCAAAGCAGGCACTATTGTCAAATGGTTGGACCAAACAGGCTTGCGCTAAGTATTTTTGGCTGCATCACCACTTGCGCCAATGCGTTTTTTTTTCACCACTTTGCTTTACTTCTAAGTCCAGCTGTCTACTTTGTGTAGTGCTTGTGTATACTGTTTCCTTTGGCCTACTCTCTGGAATCTCCACCCTTGAAGAGGAGCCTGGCAGGGATACGGCTAAAGGATATGAAAAGACTCACCAGGAGATAAAGAGTGCTGAAGAAAGAGGAGGTGTGGGAAATGTGTCCAGACCTCCAGATGCGGTGATGCTTTCTCATCTGGAGCTCTCTGGGCCATCTCTGCATCTCATCAAGGGGGCTGGCCTGGGTTCAGGCTGCAAGCAGCCTAGGGTTCTTGCTAATTATGAATGATGTGGTATCTCCAACTGATGTAGTGAAAGGGAGAACCAGAGAAACACAAAGACCTACACACCCTGGAAATAATATGTCTGCCTGACTCTCACACAATTTCTAACCACAGCCGAATCAAATGCAACAACTGAAACAGCTCCAATAAATAAAGAACATTAACACTTTTACTAGAAAGGGAGGGAGGGTGAAAATGACACGGGTAATTTAGACAAAAAAGAGACCTTGCTGCCCATACTGTATATCTATCAACAACTAAATCAAGAATGAAAGCCCAATTCCCATCAGTACTAATACTGCCACTTGTGGTCAAACACAACTGTACCCCCCCCCCCCCAAAGGCCATAAAGGGAGAGTTTTCATCTTGGTGAAGCAGATACCACTTTGTGAAGAACATTTGCTAGTATAGAGTCAGGGTCCGTTAGTGTGCAAACACAATTTGTCACACTTAACACGAACAATTACAAAATAAAAGGTTTTCCTAATGTTTCACTTGCCTTGACTGACAGTCCTTAAACTGGAAAAGGGACCTTGGAGTTGTCATATCTGACAATGTCAAAGTGGCAGGGCAGTGTGACAAAGTAGTGGGAAGGGTTAATGGGATGTTGGAGTACATACGGAAGGGGATCTCCAGCCAGGGGAGTGAGGTGGTGTTACCACTGTATCGCTCACTGGTGAGACCTCATCTGGAGTACCGTGTACAGTTTTGGAGGCTTCACAAAAGGAAGGACATAGACAAGGTGGAGGCAGTCCAAAGGAGGGTAGCTAAAATGGTGTGAGTTTTTGCTTTGTCCTGAGGAGAAAGGGGGAAGGGGGAAAGAAAAAGGATAGGGTGAAGAGGGTTATGAAAGGAGAGGTGAAAGGGGATCAAAGGAGGACTGAAGGTGGTGGGAAGAAAGGAACAGTGTGAGGGGGAACAAAAGAGAAAAGGGGTGGAATGCAAAATCTCAGCTTATTATAATATCAACACTGTACTGGGTTATTTTGAAGTGTGATTGCAAAAAAGGTCTAAGGTCCAGTTCATTAACTGACATTTCCCATTCCACCCTTTTTCTCTTCTGTTCCCCCTATCCTTACTCCTCCCCCTCCCCTTTTCTTCCCCCTTCCTCCTCAGGACTCCTAAAATGCACTGTTGACATTATACAGTATATTAATATTTGTGTTTAAATTTTGCAATTTGTAATACCTTTTTTCTAATATGAATGTGTTCGCTTTTTACAGATCCTAAATGGAGTGTGGTTGCATTTGTCTATCTTTGCTTATCTAAATTCTGTCTGCCCTTGGTTGTTTCTAGATGGGCCCTTATGGGTTATGTAGTAGATAGCACAGGCAGAGTATGCAGTTATAAGGGAATAATGTATGCCTCAGGTTGTTAGGCATGAGGCATAGCCGAGTGCCACAACCATCTGAGAAGCACATTATTCCCTTTTGACTATATACCCTGGAGTGTGTTATCCCACATTTAAAATGAGCATTTATTGACAAAAATATGCAGTTCAAGTGGTGTGTGTGGTTGTTAGAAAATAATCAATGGTCACGTGACATGTTTCGACCAATGAGATGCAGGATTTTCATGACCCATTTGACAAGCTAACCTATAAGCAATGGAGCTATAGGAGATCTCTGGCAAGAACTTGTCACCTCTTTATTTCTTTCTTTAGTCTCTCTCATAGCCACTTGGGCTCCCCTGTATATTATTAGTCCTTGCCATCAATTATTAATTTTGTACAGTTTGTACTAACCAAATGTAGATCAGTGTTCCATGTCATCTGTACAAACAAAACTGCTGTGGTAGATTTATGCATGGTCAAATCATCATTTCCAATTAGCGTGCTGCACAATTTCATTAAATACAATCTTGGCATGCAGTAAACATCACTCATGCAAGGAAAACAAGCAACATGATTTACAGTTATGGTATGTGAAATTGCTGGGGATCTGTTTCCCTAGTGTGAGACTGACCCTCCAGTGCTGCATCCTCCTGTTCCATAAATTGTTCGACTGCTGCTCGATTCATAAGGGACCTCATCGGTCATCCTGGCCTGGTGATTCAGAGACAGGCTGGATATAAGAAAGCAAACTTCTATCCTCGATGCAATTCAGTTTTTAACCCCATTAAACCACTGCCGTTTATGCTGCAGCTCCTGCTATAGTCCTGGAACACAGAGATTTGGCCACCATCTCGGGGCTTGGTAAACATCACTCACTGCCAATAGTTCAGTGTCAAGATTTTGTGCCAGTCCATATAGACCCAGGCCCAGATATTCAGAAATGCACCAAAGTCCAACGCAGCACAAATCCTATGCGACATGGCACGACAAGAGCCATATTCAGAGGTTGCGCAGGCCGAACTGCGCCAGTGCAACCCGGCTGAATATGGCAGAGTTGCGCCATGGCACAAACAGAAATGCTCCAGCGCAACTGTGGGAGCAGAGGAACAGAGGGGGGCACGGCACAGAGAACAGACCCAGGGACAGAGCCATGGAAGCACAGTGACAGGCCACAGGAGGCCTCCACCAGCAGGGAACAGCAGGGCAAACACAGGCACCCGGACACTTGACCCCAACACACAACAGTGGCACAGATAGCAGGAGACAGGAGGTGCCAACAGCCAATGGAGGGCCACCAAGGGAGCCCCGCCTGCAGGCCATGGCCCCCTCCCAGACCATAGCAGGCCCCACCCAGGACCATGCAGCCAAGCACACACATGCCACACAGGCATACAGGAAGACCACACAGTGGGCACTGAATGTGCTGGGTGACAGCTAGTGTGGCAGACCACATGGGACAGGCCACACAACACCAAGCAGGGGCCCCAACACAGCGTGTGGACAGTACCTGACCAATGACCATGGCTGTGTGCCACCACCACACACACACAACCACCACACACCCCTGACAGCTGCCCCATGGGCACCCCAAGGCACAGCCACTGATCCAGGGGATGGACACCACCACAGTGGGACACAGCAGTGAACCACAGAAGCACAACATGCACCCCTTTACATGCATACCACACAGACAGACACTGGGCCACTGCAGCATGGCTCCTCACGCCACCTGCAAAGCAGACACAGGCAGGTAAGTCAGAAAAATATATTTGTAAGAAACCTATATACAAAACACCAGGGGCTGGGAAAGGGTAGGTACAGTGAGAGAAGGGGACAGGGAACAGGGACTGTACAGTGGGAGGGGGGACTGTAGGGGAAGGTACATCAGGGAAAACAGGGTCAAAACTAATGGTGGGCCCATCCGGCCACCCTGGCGAGCTGACACACCCTCCGATTGGCCAGCAGCATCCTGCGTATCTGCATCACTGCCTCCATGGTCACCGATGCCACAAGCAGAGTCTGGCGCAGCAGGTGGCTTAACATTATCCATGGTGGTCTTCGCCGCCGGACACCTATAACAAAGGACAGGACAGGTGATCAGTGCAATTTCCCAAGGAACCATGCCCACCAACAGTACGCAATGGGCAGAGGGAACACACACCCCTGGGGGGCCCATGACGGCCACCCACAGGGGGGTGGGCCAACTCCAGCCAGCAACTCAGCACACCACGACAGTGCACAGAGGTGGTCCCTGCCGCACAATGGTCACACGACTGTGCAATGACAGTCACATGGCGCAGTGCACCGGCAGCACCACAGCAACAACAGTGGCAGCCGGGCACACGCCCACCCCACCAACAGCCAGCACACGTGACCAGTGGACGCGCCACAGTGGCATGCACCACGCACAGTGTGACACACACAGCTGCCATGGTGCAAGGCACAGGCAGCCATGCCTGCACCCACTCCCCCTGCCACCCCCCATGTGCAGTGCAAAGGACCATGACTGTGCCTTCCTGCCTTCTGCTGCCCTGCTGGTGCCGGTCCTGCACCGTCACGGCCTGCTGCACCTGCTGCAGCCTGGGCCCTCTGTCAGTCCTCTGGGCCTGGGAATGGAAAGAAGACAGGTGCACATCAGGAACCGACCAGAGCAGCTGCCCCCCACCCCTGTGCACAGGGTGTGCCCATGCCCAACACGTCCCACACGCCTGCATCGCAATGCAAGCAGAAGCTGGTAATGCCGCTCCATGATGCACCTGATGACAGTGTACTCCTCTGTAGGGCATGTTAGGCAGCCAGGCCAACACCACAGTACAGCACCAGGGCAGACATGCAACATGGGATGACTTACCTGGCTGTGGCACAGTCCCATGCCTGGTGTGTGCCTGAAGCCTCCTAAACCTGTCCGGGTCCGGCCGCATCAGGTCACCATAGTGGTGCCTGCACTGCTCCCCAGTCCTGGCCACCCCAGTCCTCTGCTCCAGCCTGGCAGCAATCCCCTGCCATACAGTGCCCCTGGCCTGCTGCAGGGACACTTGCCCAAAGAGTCGGGGGACGTGGGGCTCAACACAGGCCACGAGGTTCACCAGCTCAACCTGTATCCAATTAGGGGCATGTCTGACTCATCCCTGCGCCATGTGGTTGAATGCGATATTATCAGCGAAAATGGCGGGAGGAGGCTCACGTGTCCACGACATGCGCCTGATGAGCGATGCATGGGAGCATGCCCAGTGTCCGCCCATTGCGCAGTGCCACAGATGCGCAGAATGGGCATGGCTACACAGGGTCAGAGGCCTGACCCAGGGGTCAGGGGTCGCCCGCCACTGTGCATGTGCGCAATAGGGAACGGCACCCCATATGTGCCCATGCACAATGCCACTGCATCGTGCTGTCCGCGCAAGGTGCACAACTGCCACCATGATACCATGACATGCATGCGCACTGCAGGCCTGTGCACTGCGCATGCATGCGCACTGCATCACCGTAACTTGCTCCAATGCAATCCCATTGTGCACAGTGCAATATCGCGATATTCAGACACCACATGCAAATGAGCTCATTAGCCAATGTGTGGTACAGTGTGTGCATTAGCATGTCATTACTGTTACGCCCGACCTCATTTGCATGCTTTGCGCCTTATAAGCGCCACAGAACAGCACAGGCCATGGACCAGTATTGCAACCTTGATAGGTTAGTTGTGCATGCTGCTGCAGCTCACTGGGAGCAGACAGCACTGCAGGGTGGGACGGACCAGGGAGATGCTGCCACTGACACACTGTGCTGTCCATGTCCACAGGCAGCAACATGTCAGCACATGAGGAGGGCGAGGAGTGGGGGTCTGCATGGAAGCGCAGGCCCAACTTCACAAAGGCCAAGACTGATGCCCTGTTTGAGGCCAACCTGGACAGGGGGCCCCTGTTGAATGGTGCCATGGGCACACCACAGGCCAGGGCTGGAGCATGGAAGGAGGTGGCAACCTACGTGAACCAGCACGACAGCCACCAGCGGTCAGCGCAGGAGTGCCGAAAGAAGGTGGGAACACACAAGCGGCGAATCAAGGAGAAGGTGGCAGCCATCCGGGCGTCCCATACTGCCACCAGAGGAGGGCCTGCGGATGTACCCACACTAACGCCGCAGGAGGAGTTGGTGGCAGCCACCATGCGCCGCACCACGGTGGAGGGTGTGCCTGGAGAAGGATTCCAGATGGGTGGCAGCCCATCACTGCATGGTATGTATGTCAGACATGCACAGCTGGTAGCACAGAGAGTGCGTATATGGGCATGCTGGTGTGCATGCAGCCGGCATGCATGCCATGTGCATGTATGCGCACCCACACGCATGCCATGCTGCAGGACACATGCAGTGGCAGTGTACGGGGGGGCGCATGTGGGCATTGCATCACTAACACGCCATTTGTCTCTTGCAGCACCAGCACACTTCTGTGCAGAAGATGGGGTGCCGGCAGTAACAGTGGATGCTGGTATGGCCCCGGAGGACCAGTCATCCATATCCACTGGCATCCAGGGGCCCGACAGGCTGCAGCTCAGCACCACGATGCAGGTGGATGTCCTGGACCTGGGGTTGGACGAGACCCTGGATGTGATCCTGCAGGATGCCAGCCTTGGTGTCCTGTGTGTGTGGAGACACGGAGCGGGGTGGGGTCCAACTCCGATGAGGACTACTCTCAGCTCCTGGACAGCATGGGTGACATTGTGAGTGTGTCGCCCTGATGGGATCTGACAGAGGCACCATGCCCAGCACCCTGCCAACAGTGGAACAGCTGCCTGCCACCACTGAAGGTGCAGTGGTGTGCGCTGCCATGGCTGTGCCCTGTGGTGGTGGTGGTGGTGTGGCCATGCAGGTGCAGGGCAGTGTACAGCAGCCAGACAGGTGACGGCAGCAGGCTGCAGGTGCTACCGGGCAGCTGGACACACAGGGTCCGCCGCCAGTGCACCTGCTGTACCCATTCCCCCTGCAGACCCCACTGTGCAGCATCCACTGGGGGGGGGGGCTGTGCAGCATGGCCAATCACCACAAAAGGATCGGCATCCCACCTGGGAGCCCCAGGACGCCGACTGTCTGGCTGAGCACACCCAGCTGCAGCAGGTGTCTGTGCAGCAACAGGTGCTGCTTGCCACTGGGGTACCTGCACTGTGTGTGGAGGTGTGCCAGTTGGCTGAACAGCAGGAAAGGGGCACTGCGCAGATCCTAGTGGAGATGCAACGCATGCAGGAGGCCATGACTGCATATCGCATTGCCAGTGTGATCGCAGACAGCTTTGCATTGCTGGCTGCCACAGGGTGTGGCTGTGCACAAGTGACCCCCCCCCACAGTGTGCTGTCAACCCCGCGGACCCAGCATCAGGCAACTCCAACACAGTCGATGCGGGCTTGGGGCTGGCCTATTTGGAGTGCCTGCACACCCCCCATGAGGAGACCTGACGCGGTCCCTGCGGTTCCACCCTGGGGGCTTTTGAAACCCCAGGCTTATGCGCAGCCTGTGCAGCTGCCCCCATGGCCATGGTACCGTGCAGCAGCCCTGATCCGTGGGCCACCCTGACCACAGTCTGCAGCCGCTGTTCTGTGCGCACATAGGCGGTGTGTGTGTGCTCACCACTGGTGCCGCGCTGCATGCTGCCTGTGTGTGTGCTTGCCTAGCTGCTAGCCATGTGGCATGGGCATGATGAGGGCAGTCTAGCACCGGTTGCGCCCGTGCACTGGTGCAATGAGTCTGATCCATACCACATACCAATGCCTGGGTGGGTGGGTGCGTGTGTGTGTGGCTGTGTGTGGTTGCATGCCACTGACTCCCCTACCCCTGCATCATGCCTCTGTGTGTGCATGCCCAGTGCCATGCATGCCCCTGCATGTGTGCCGTACCTAGTTGTGTGGCCCATGCTTGTGTACCGCACCACCTACCTGTGTGCACCATAGTGCTCCTGTGCAACTGTGTCCCAGTGGTGTCATGTTTGCTGGAGCAGCCAGGGATCCCTCCGCCCAGGGGGTGGATGTCTACCACCCTCTGGCCCATTGCTTCCATCGTCCCCACTACTGTCACCCTCATCAGCCTCAACAGCTATCCCACGGTCAATGGCCATCTTGTGCAGTATGCAGCAGGCCAGGAATAGGCCACAGGCTTTTGAGGGGCTGTACTGTAGGGCACTGCCTAACCTGTCTAGATGTTCCACATGCTGGCGTGTGCCTCGTTGTACCAGTCCTCTGCACAGGACAATGGGTGCCGGTAGTGGGTGAGCAGCCAGGGCCTCAGCCGGTATGCACTGTCTCCTGTGAGAAGATTGAGATGGTTAGCCCTCTGCAATTCTGTGCTGCACCTCTTGCCTGTCCCTGGTGCCCATGCCATCATGCACTCCCTGCCCACCCCAATCTCCAGGTCTGCTTTGCCCATCACCCCTTGCCCATGCCATACTCGCCGACTAGGTGGCCTGTGGGGATGTCCCCACACTCAAACCTGTGGCACAGCACAGAGCTGTGCCAGATGAATGCATCATGTGCACTCCCAGGGTGTGTGGTGCAGACATTGGTGATGCGCCCCATGGCATCGTACACCACCTGGCAGTTGACACTCGGGCTCCCCTTCTTGTTGATGTATGCCACACCCTCAGGGCTAGGTGGCATGCCGATGCCCACATGGGTGCAGTCAATGGCCCCAATCATGCCAGGTGTGCGTGCCACCCTGTGGAAGTCCTGCATGGTTGCTGTACGCTCCGCCTGTGTGCTGGGGAAATGGATAAATTCCGAAGCATGTGGCAGCAGTGCATTGAGGAACTGTGTGAGGAAGTGGGATGTGGCTGACTGGGTTATGCCTGTGGTGTCCCCTGTTGGTCTTTGGAAGGTGCCCATGGTGAGCAAGCACATGATGGCAGTCACCTTCATCTCCACGGACATGGCATGGCTCCATCTGGTTGGTGCTTGCATCTCCTCACTGCACAGCTCACAGAGCTGCCTCAGAATGGCCCTGTTCAGGCGGTACCGGCCCACAATCTCCATGTCACTGTAATTCTGAAAGGTGATGCGGGCACAGTACCACCTGTGTCAGGCATACCGCTGACAGGCCCTTCCTCGGCCATGTCGCTGTTCCTCCTGCCCCCTCACTCCCCTCATTATGGCCTCCATCATGAAGGGCACACTGTCCATGGCCCTTGTTGTCCACTGTCCCCCTGGGCGGTTGGCTGCTGGCTGTGTGGCACCCTGGCACACACTATGTGTGTGTGTCCCTCTCTGCTCCTCTCTCCCAGGCCACCTCTCTGTCCCTGTCCCTCTGTGTGTGGCCTTTGTCTGTCTGTGCCTCTGTCTGTCTTTCTCTGTCTCTCCCTCTCACTCCTGGCGCCAAGTGCTGTCTGTGTGTTTGCACCCTGTATTTATAGGAACAAGTCTGCTCGGAGCAACTTCGATTTGCTCCACACTTGCGCCATGGTTTCACGGTTGAATATGCCACTGCACTGGATATTCATAGGAACGCCCCCTGCTCTTGCACCTGGATTCATTATAGTTGCGCATTGGTGCAATGGATTTTGCGCTGCACACTGGCTCCCACTGAATATTGCTCCTTGGCACAATTCCGCACTTGCGCTGGCAAAACACAGTTGCTCCATGCACAACTGCTCCGATTGTCTGGACCCCAGGGTTTAACAGGTTGCCGTGTAGGGGGCTAACAAATGTTTTATCCGATTTTACTGGAGGGCAGATTAAGTAATTTCCACAAAATTATCAGACAATGGTTTGCATCAATGTTTTTTTTTTTAGGATACCTACAAGTTCAGATAGTTATTAAAAAAGGGACTAATAAATTAAATCTTAATTGGGAACTGTGTAAGTTTCACAGATACTTTAGCCTAATTAAAACAGAAATGGTAACTGTGATTGGTCTTGCTCTCCCCGTTACTGTTCCACTAAATACCCCACAGAAGATAGGTTTTGTATGTGGCTGTGTGCTGAAAGCATTTTGCAGTATGATTGTCCTCTCGCTGTGAAAGTTTGTGCTTTAAACACTGCATGCTAATGTTTGCGCTGTAAATGATGCACAGTATTGATGTGATGCCCCTACTTTACTGTTCTATTTATTTATGCCATTTTGGTAACCAGATGAGCCCACTGAGACCAAAAGGTCCCTTTTTCAGGGGCGACATGGAATTAGTTATATACAATACTTACAGGTACAATGTAGCAAGGCAGTACACAGATGATTGCATGAGATAGAAAACAGGTACATAGGAGCAATTAGTTACCATCAACAACAGGTTACACAGTAACCAATCACACAAGAGTAGTATTTCAAAGAATTGAAATCAGCAATTTGACAATATCTAGGTATCATGGGTAGCCCTGCACGTAGAGGTACATAGGAGCACTTAGTTACTAACAATTGGTTCTAGTACTGTGCGGTGATGGGAGCCACCTAGGGGTACTTAAGTGCCCATCAATCTCACTAGCCCTTCCCCTTCACGCATCTCCTTGTTGAGCAAAGCACAGGGCATTTGAGTTACATGCTACCTGTGTTACTTTCCTGAAACCTCTTTTCTATTTTACCATTTTTGTTAATTTGTTTAAATGTCTGCACTGTAAAAGGATTTTCTGGGTGCAGTTTGTTCAGACATTGCCAAAATTAGTTTTAAGTTGCATGAAAAATAGCTGCTGCCTACAATATGTCTCAGCCACTTTACTTTGGAGTACAGGTCACAGGGCCGGTCCTGTGGAACTCTCTGCCACCCTCTGTAGAAAGTTTCAAATGTGGCCTGAAGGCACACCTGTTTAGACAAGTTTTTAACCTTGAATAAGATTTTAAATATGAGGTTTTAGCGTTTTATATTATTTATTGCTATAACCAATTCTATTGATATTACTGTATTTATTGAAATGTTTTGTTAAATATGTGCACCTTATGTAAAGTGCCCAGAGCCTCCAGGATTGGGTGCTGGAAAAATAGATTTACTTACTTTTTACTAACTTGCTTTGCAAGCAGCTGTTTGTTGTGTTGACTTTTCCTCCAGATCGATGAGGTCCAACAGGCTTTTTTTACGACTTGCACAGCGTCATAGGAGGTTTTGCGTTCACTGCAAAAATGGGTTCAGAAGGTCTTGGAATCTCAATGTCCTCTGACAGTGCTACAACAAAATGTCCTCCATTATCCTGCATGATAAAAGTAGGATCTATGACTTATGGGCTCAAAGTCAGAAAGTAAGAAGGCTACTGCTGCTATTGCTGTATTTAAAGTCCCTTGGTTGGTAATACTGCTTCCTCCCTGTGCAGGTGGTTGCAAGTTCAAGTGGTGTGGGTTGGCCTGAATCCAGGGATACGATCCTCCTTGTCAGAGCTGCTGTAGACCACATCAGGCTGTATCACAGGATTTGCAACTGGTGATTTAGAATGCGCTGCAAGGGTCCTCCTTTTTCATACTTCATTCCTAGTGACTAGTCTCCTAGGTGGGAAGAAGGTGTTCACCTCACAGGCTCAGGCAACAGTTGGAAAATGGACAACAAATGATTTATGTGCAGTCTTACTAATGGTGTTTCCATTCTTTAGCAACAGCTGTTGGTACACTGGCAGACTGGGAAACTGTTAGTAACAAGAAAACAGTAATTTTTGTCTTTGTGTCTGACTGAATATATGCTTCATTTGAGGGTCACTTTGTGAGCAAGTAGATTGTTGTTCAAGTGTAATTATGGGCTTAGGTCTACTTAGGTGACCCCAAATGCTGGGATTTAGCATGCAAATATAAGGAGCCATGTGTCTGAGAGCAAACCATCTCACAACAGAGATCCCTACTGTGTTTGCTCCTGGTCCCTCAGTATCTTGTAAATAAAGTAAATGGCTTGTTTGTCCATAGTGAATCTCATAATTAGCATGACCAATGACCTAAGTCAAACAGAGGGGCTGGCAATATAGCCTACAGTTTAGAGTAACATGCTGTGAATGAGTCTGGTACATCCAGCAGACCTGGATCTGATTCCTACAATCTCTACTTGCATACTCTGTGACTCTGAGCAAGTCACTTCATTCTCCCAGTGCTTCCAGGTTGCCCCTATAAATGGTATATACCAAAGAATAGTGGCACTCAGTCTGAGCTGATGTAATAGCAGGCTTTACAAAATCAAGCACACAGAAATTCCAGGTTAATCCTTATTTTATTCAGCAATGTGGCATCTCATTCAAACGCCATCACCCTCATTAGCTCATTAAAGTTAAACATTCCAAATAAACTATTACAAAACAAAAGTGACAATCATAATAGTGTCTTATTTAAAGGAACTCATTCAAATGTCATAAAAAAGTATATATCTTTTTCTACATTCTGCTTCGTGCAACATATGCTTCTGCTTTCTTTAGGTTGCGTCCTGTGTGTATATATGTGGGGAATTTTGGTCTCCGGTTTCAAACTACGAAGCCATTTTTATGTTTGCTTGCGCATGTGCAAAAGAAAACCTCGATCTATGAGAATTCATAGATTGGCCTCCCCAATGTGCCTGCTGCCTTTTTGCAGGCGCGGCCGCACCACACCAATGAATGTAGGAGCTGTCTATGACAGCCATTCAGATGCAGTGCCGTACAGTTGAAAGCAAAAAACCACTGCAATCAGCAGTGGTAATGTGTAGGCACTGCACTGCAACAACTGTCGTAGACAGCTCCATTCCCCCTCAACAAGTAGCACGCTGGGAGCCCACCCCAGCATGCTCATGCGCTCCCCTCATACAAACTGTATGGCTGATGGGGGTGCCCAATCCCCCGTTGGCTCTGCTGCGCTCCCCCCAAACAGAGTTCCAGGTGCCAGGAGCAGAGGTCTTAAAATGGCTATGTTAAAAATTTGGTGACAAAAGTCCATAAAATGACTGTGTTACGAGCGAGCATTACGCAGTTTCATGAATTTGTAATATTTTCAGTCCAGATTTTCACCACTGGCATTTTTCCACACTTCCTTATGAACAGTACAGCTGTCATTTTTCACACCATGGCCGAAATGTGTTTTCACACTTCCAGCACAAAAATGCGTGGTAGCTGTGGGAAATCACTGTTCGGGACAGATTAAGAAAATCACAGTGACACTGTTCATGAGCAGAGGTCCCAAAATGCCTGTGGTGGCAATCTGCTGTAAAAATCCCAAACTAATTACATTACCGGTGTACATTCACACATTTCTCTAGCGACGTGACTTCACTTTTTTAATATTTTCACTGCAGATTTTCAACATTGCCATTTTTACACCTCTCCATGAACAGTATAGCTGTCATTTTCACATCCTGTTCGAAATGTGTTTTCGCACCTGTGGTGCCAAGTGCGTAGTCGCTGTGCAAAATCAGCTTTTTCCATTAACAAACTGATATTGCCACTGTTCATAAGGTGGGGTCTGAAAACTTATTTTGAAAATTTGGTGAAAATACCAACGACGCCTGAGGTGTTAGGGTTTCTGACCATAACACCCCACCCTGTAGAGACTGACAGGCATCAGGGGTGTGACTTGGGATTGTTGCCTGTAATGCTCATACCATTCCACCTCCACTCACACCCTGCAGCCAGTGAGAGGCATCGAGGTGTGCCTTGGACTCTTCGGCCCCAAAGTTCACCCCATTCTCCTACTCTGCACCCATCTCACCATATTTCCTGATGGAATGGGGTGAGCATAAGGGCCAAAGACCCCAAGGCACACCGTGACACTTGGTGTCTGCAGGGTAGGGTGTGGTGAAATGGCATGGCCGTTATGCCTGACGACCCAAAGGCACACCCCAATGCCTGTCAATCTCTGCAGGGTGGTGGTGTGGTTGACTTCAGTTCAATACTTCACTGCCATTCCTATTATGCAGCTCTGTAACTCCTACACTACCGATGCCAATGCCAGCAAGCAAACATTCGGCATTGACAAATGCTTGTCTAAAGCCTGACACCGGAGGGAGCTATTTGTATATTTGTATTTTGATTTGAAATCTGATTCCTTTCAAAAAGCCCTATGCCTCCTTCACCCTTCAACATGCATCCTATTTTGCTTTTTTTAGAAGCATAAAAAGAAATTTAATGTGATTTTGGCAGTGTATGTATATTAAAACTGCTTTCTAAAGGTCATTTAGGCACGTTTGAAAACATGCAGAAGCATATGCTGCACAAAGCAGAATGTAGAAAAAGATATATACTTTTGTATGACATTTGAATGAGTTCCTTTAAATAAGACACCATTATGATTAATGTCACTTTTGTTTTGTAATAGTTTATTTGGAATGTTCAGCTTTAATGAACTAATGAGGGTGATGATGTCATGATTTATCATTACTTTTGTATGTATTTAAGTTGTTCCCATGCTCTTTGGCCACACCCCTGAGGAAGACTCGTAAGAAGTTGAAGCGCTGGTTGGGTGGTCGTTTGGCATGTTGGAGTTGCCACGTTTCAGAATAAAATAAGGATTACCCTGGAATTTGTGCGTGCTTGATTTTGTAAAGCCTGCTATTACATCAGCTCACACCGAGTACCACTATTCTTTGGTATATACTGTGTGTTTTCAGGGCTGGCTGCCTTTCAGTGAGCACCTTCCTGAGTGGTTTGGGTCGCAGCATTACCTTTTGTCTCTCCCCCTATAAATGGGCCTTGTGTCAAGTGGGCCTTTCCCGGTTACAAAAAGAATTTAAAAAAACAGTTGAGAGTCTAGTAAAGAAACTGTAGAATCTTCCAGTAAGAAGTGGGAGGAACCTTCTGAGTGATGTGGCGGAGGGGAGGGGGGCTGGCTCTGCAAGGTATATAACAAAGAGTCTTTGCTATAAGGACTCGGATTCATTTTGCACACCTGATACAACAGCAGAGACCCACCATAAAAGTGGAATACTGGACCTTTGAATTTCAAGGCCTGTGTGGCACCAAGTCTGTGGTTCCTGAAAAGGCCCATGTGGTAAAGAAGTAGATTTTTAAGTGTGTGTAGTGATATTTTTTGTTTGTAATTCTTTCTGTTTAAGATTGTTTGTTAAAATGTCCTAGTGTTATATGCCCCTTACTTTATCTTGTAAATTTAGTGTAAATAAAAATATTTAATATTGCTGAATTTCCTAGTGTTATATGTCCTTTAGTTTGCTTATATCTTGTAAATTTAATGTAAATATTAAATATCAATTTGTGACTTCTGTTTTTTAAAAAGCACAGGTATGCCGTTTTTATTCAGCAACATCTGCGATCGGTTTCTGGAGAAGACTTTACCAAACTCAACAAGTTAATTTGAATCTGATTCAGAGCAGTGGGGAGGTTATGTGTAGCACCTAAGGGGGTTTTCTATGTCCAAAATGCCTGGTACTGTGTGAGCAAGCACCTGACCTTGTGTTGTGTGAGCAGAGGCCCATAGTGGGACTTGAAAGGCACAGCCCTGAGACAGCTGTAACCAGCCTGGTGGCACCATGATAAAATAAGTGAACCAGATACCCTTGCCAAACCACACAGGTTCATGGGAGTATCGCATAAATCAGAAACTGGGGATCAGCTACTGTCTAATCTCTTACCTTGAAACCCGACTTGCTATTGCCCAGTGTAACCTCCTCCATCTAATAAATTACTGCTTCCCCATCTATTCTCTAACCTCCTCCACTAACCTGGCAATATTAAACACCACCTATAACAATATTTGTCATTTTGCCCTTCTGGTTCCATACTCCACCCACCACTGCACCCTCTATCAGGTCCTTAAATGGCTCCCCCTTAAGCAAGACGTAGCTACCTCCTGGACTGTACCACTGACAAGGCGATCCATAATCCTGTGTCATCCCCTCTTCCCCCATTCCTTCAACCCATGACGTTTAGCCGAGACCTCCACCTCTCCAAATGCCCTATGCTTGAGTGCCCGTTAGTCTCCACCTGTATGGTTCAGAGGACTTTCTCGTCCATGGCCCCAACCTTATGAAATAGCCTCCCCTCCCACCTTAGAACCCTTGACTCCCCATGGCACTTCTACTCTCTCCTCAGGGTGCACTTAATGTCCATAATCACTTGCTCTTGCTCCCTTGGTTGACTAGCATGTAAACTTACTCCCTCCCCACCCCCATTGGCCCAAATCTCACTGTTATCCAGTACAATCCTATTTATTTGTATCCTGCCTCTGCCTTGCCAGGACGTTGTTACTAAATTAATCTACCAGTCTAGTGCTCATTTGCTGTTTTGTACTTACTATCTGTACTACCTTCTCTCTACCCCCCGCCCCCAATCATTCTTTACCCAGTACCATTGTATAATCTCTTCCCTGTAATTAAATTCACAGGGCTTTGTATTGTATTACTCCGTATATAGTACTGCTCTGTAGTGTTGCTGTAATTTACTTCATAGAGCTTTGTATTGTACTGCCTTGTATACTGAATTGCTCTGTACTGTTGCTTTATTCTGTGCCACCTCCATGGCCTGGGTCATGCCCGGAAATGGTCCCGGGACCAGTGCACCTACCTGGTCATCAAATGAATAAATCAGTAAAAATGCTGAGTGTGTGTCACTGTTCCACAGCAATATACAATTCAGATCTCAAACAGTTACTTTTTGTTTACCTCAGACTCCAAAATTTTTGATCAGAGGATTCCAAAAGATGAGTGCACCGGGGCTGGGGCGCTGGGAAAAAGTAGACAATATTCAATCAAGAAAAATCCCGCACTCACCACCACTAAAGTAAAATACTGCTTCCAAGAATATAACCAAGGTTTATTAAAGTGCCAGTGCTGTGGCACATCTTAACATGTTTCAGACCAACATTCTTTATCAAAAGACATGAAGGATGTTGGTCCGAAACATGTTAAGATGTGCTGCAGCACTGGCACTTTAATAAACCTCAACACTTGGTTATATTCTTGGAAGCAGCATTTTACTTCGGTAGTGTTAAATGCGGGATTTTTGATGATTGAATTTTTGATCAGGGCTTTGTCTCCAGTCAGTAAACTTGCTTTCATACTCATTTGTTATATCTAATCTTGTTGGTCAGATTAGCTTTTTCTGCTGCATCCTGGGTCATGCTACAGGCTTCGGTTAGCCATTGTCTTAATCTTTTGGCGTACTCCAGGTAAGTGGTAGGCCACCATCAGCAGACACACCAAAATACAGATCCACTAGCTGCCTGGCTTCCCATGCGATAATAGGGGAGCGAGACTGTGTACTCATTTTTGGTGCAGTTAAATGTGTGGATCAGAAACTGCCCCTGCTGGTGCCATTTGGATTTGTCAGCAAGGTCCAAAGTTCCAAGCATGTTCAAGAGTGTCTGAGTGAACCTCTCCAGCTGAAGGTTACCTTGTAGATGACAGACTGTGGTTGAGACTTTTCAATGCCCATTCCGTTCATTAGCTCTTTGAAGTGGCGCCTCTCATAGTCTCTTCCTTGACCAGAGTGGAGGTGCTTTGGGAATCCATAATGCTTGAAATACATATTCCACAATACTTTTGCCTCTGCTGTTGCTTTCTGTTCTTTGGTGCGATAGTAAATATTTATGAGAAACAGTGGATGGTAGACAGAGATGCTGATTATGTATATTTACAATTTTAATAGGTGATAAAAGGCATCTCCTGATGAAGCCCACTACGTAAGTGAAACGTCAAGATCCTTTTGGCCAGCGAAGAAAAGAATAAAGCAATTTCGCACTATTTGGAAATCTACTCTGTCTACGATTCATTTACTTCCACCCCCTACTGGAACTCTAATAAAGAGGATATTTTGCTGGTTTATTCACATCAGGGAGGCTGCATTGGTTAATAGAGGTACATTTCCCATGAGGCCTTCTGGAATTTTCCAGAGAACACTGTGTCTTTGGTGCGATAGGCCTGTGCATAACAGATGCAGTGGTCACTCACCACGAAGATGTTGCTGATTGACTTCCGGTGACGACATGCCCCTGGAAGCAGATTTGAGCTTTTAGCTCCATCCCCATCTAGGCAAAAAACACTAAAAAACTCAACTTCAGAAACTCAAAATCTGGCCAGATCAACAGATGAAGACGGGAAAGATGCCCAAATGAAAGCCAGATAAAATTAAATAATCTTTGGAGTTTGCCAAGCCCGATGGAAATGGCTCGGACAGCGGTGGCTCACATGTCTCGGCGCGAAGTGAACCCGCGGTTGCCGGCGCGGTGGGGCCCTTGAATATCTCTAGACAAATGGACTTAGTGCTGCGAGAACTGAGGGATTTCAGAAAAGAGACCCGCTCCACTTTTGCAGCACTACAAACGGATATGGGGAAAATGGAGAAGAGAATGGAGGAGATGGAGGAGCAGGCCACGACTGCAGACTCACGCATAGACGGCACTGAAAATGCCATCTTACAACTCCATAGAGAGGTGCAGAAACTGCAAGAGAGAGTGGAAGATGTGGAGGCCCGCAGCAGAAGAAAATCTCTGCATTTCAGGCTTCCTAGGGGGGTTCGGAGGGCAGTGACCCTATATTCTTCATGCAACAGTTTTTCAAAAAAGCACTGGACCTACCGGATAGTTGCCTGTTGGAAATGGATCGAGTTCATCGCACCCTGGGCCCACAGACAGTTAATCGCCCTTGTGCAATCTTAGTAAGATTCCTGCGATACCAGGATAAAGAACTGGTGCTTCATAAATCCTGGCAAAAGGAGGAATTAAAACACCAAGATCAACGAATCTACGTTGATAATGACTACTCCACTACCAATGCAGCCAGACGTCGCGCCTACGCTCCCATCCTCAAAAAACTTAAAGAGGTAAAAATCAAGTTCAGAACACCATATCCGGCTAAATTGGTGGTCCAGCTTGCGGATGGTCCCAAAACTTATGAGACTGCTGAGGAGGCGGCACAAGGACTCACAAAAGAAGGCATCCAGATAACATTAGAACAAAGGTCCCCCAAGTAAAACTTTAGCGACCAAATTGGCAATGAAGGCCTGGAATCGGGTGCCGCAGAAGGATCAACATCGGCGGGAAGGTGCTTCAGCTCTCAGCCAGATTGTAGAAGGACTTCACAAGCAAGCATTGGCTGACAGGGAACCGGACTTAACACTACAAGCGGTGAAATGAGCACTGCGCCGATTTGCTGGACTTTGGAGCCGCGATGTTAAAGGACAGGTAGGCCGGTTATGCTCCCCCCCCCTTAAATATTGCTGCCCTGTGACTCGTGGGTCTCTGCTCTTCCCACCAGGGGTTCCCCCTCTGCCCACCCCTCCTTCCAAGTCACTCTGACCTCTCTGTTGGAACAGGATGGCATATCCTCTCTGCCATAAAAGGCAGGCAGGGGTTATGAGACAAATTTTAAGAACTGGTTTGGCTGGGTGTAGTCACGTAGGTGACTAGCTGCACCAACTAGACATTGGAAAAATCAGAGAGGCGCTTGGTTACATGACTGGGAACAAGAGGGGGGACTGTGAGGTGGGGATGACATGTTGAGGGTCGGGGATGTAGGTGGTTTTGGGGGGGGTGCTGGCCCAGTCTAGAGCCTCCTGAAGGCTCTTTTCCCCTGCTGTCCTCTCTTTGCTTTCCCTCCCTTACCCCTTTCTCGCCCTGATTCTTTTCGCGTTACGGGGGGGGATGGGGAAAGGGCTCTTATCTGTACGGCACCACGGATATTGAAAGACTGGATATTAAATAATGTGAGATGGACTGGAAAACCTACTAGGTCTTACCACCCCACTTTGGCCATTTCACCCAAGGTGGGAGGGGATTGGATGCCACGATCAAGCACAAATTTGAACCCAGTTTGGGCCCATCTCCTTTTCTGTTTTCGCCTCACCAACGCTGTGACGGTGGGGTCAAGACTGGAGAGGCCTAAAAGAATACACAACCAGGCATTTGGCTTAGATCAACGGCAGATACAGGATTAACCCAGGGCCACTCTGCTGTATAGCACCTAAAGATGAATGGCCCGGTAAAGCCAGATTCAATAAAACCACCAGCTGAACACATTTTAAGTTAAAGAATAAGGAATGATTTTGCCAGGATGGGGACATAGGCATGACTACCTCCCCCCCGCCCCCAGAATAGACGTATTAAGTCGTGTCCTCCCAGTCCGGCGGACTAAGCCAAACTGCCACTTCTAGGCCTGAGAGCCTTTAGCCCTCAGACCTATGGAAGTCACCCATAGTTTAGCAGCCCAAGCACAGTTGGCAGGGACCTGCTACAGTTTTTGTCACAGGTTTCTCCCTAATGTTAGTATATCCCCTCCCTTTTTCATAAAGTTAGAGAGTTTATTGTTAGAGGGAGACTAACTCCTCTCACCATGTTATAGGCAGTCACTTTCTAACGCAGCAGATGTTGATGTGGGCAGAGATGCAGGTTGGGGGACTGCAGAAGGGGCTACTACAACTCCTATACATACTAGAGAGATATGAATGGCTAATCAATCATTACAAGTCATATCTTTAAATGTAAATGGGCTGGGTGATCCCATCAAACGTTCCAGAATGCTTCCAATGTTTAAGAAAAGTCGATCAGGAATTACCTACATTCAAGAAACGCATATGAATGCTAATGAACATAAATCAGCATCAAAGGGTTTTTCACAGGTTTTTTTCATCTTCATATGTCGGGGCCAGGAGGAGGGGGGTGGCCATTCTGATTTCCAACCAGACACCATTTCAGGCTACTCGGGAGTGGGTGGATGCGGAGGGCCGCCTGGTGATAGTCCAGGGAATGTTGGAGGGTAGAGAGGTGACCCTGGCGAATGCCTATTTCCCCCCGGGTTCATCTACTTTAACAATTGGCTGGGGCAGATTTCAAGGGCCTTCACGGACTACTATAAAAAACTATATACCCCGACCATTTAAGTGACCAGAGCACCATCGAGGCCTTTCTTTCTTCCTTGGATTTTCCCAAAATTGATGAGAATCAGCAGGAAAGCCTAATTGCCCCCATAACTCACACAGAATTTAGAGTTGCTATCTCAAATCTAAAGACCATGAAGGCTCCTGGTCCTGATGGATATGGGACAGAATTTTATAAATGTATGCAATCAACGGTAGGCCCCCTTATGCTCCAAACTTACAACAAATTACTACGGGGATGAGGGTCCCACCCCAGTTGGTCGTATGCCACTGTCTCCGTCATCCCAAAACCAAAGACCCACAGTTGTGTAGCTCATATTGCCCTATTTCTGTGCTAAATGTGGATTATAAAATTCTTATGTCCATCTTGGCTAAACGCCTTGATGCAATTCTCCCACACCTGATAGCACTGGACCAAACGGGATTTGTCAGCTCAAGGTCTACCACTGACAACACCAGAAGGGCCTTGCATTTGGTTCAGGAGATGTAACGGCATACAGCCCCATCAGTCCTTCTCAGCCTTGGTGCTGAGAAAGCATTTGACAGGGTCTCATGGCCCATTCTGTTTACCACTATGCTTAAAATGGGGATCCCCCCACTGTTTGTATCTGCGGTTGGGGCCCTTTACTCCTCCCCAAAGGCATGTGTAAAAATTACAGGTCACCATTCAGAGTACTTCCCACCACACAGGGGCACCCATCAGGGCTTCCCTCTGTCCCCCGGATTGTTTGTCATTTTCATCGAGCCCCTGGCCCAGGCAATTAGGCGCTCCTTGCAGGTAACAGAGGTGTTGATGGAGGGCGAGGAGCACCGAATCACTTTGTATGCAGACGACATGCTGCTGTTTCTAACCAACCCAGTGCACTCAGTCCCAGCAGTATTTCAGATTTTGGAGGATTACGGTGGTTGCTCAGGGTACAAATGAAATACTTCTAAAACTGATGTTCTCACATTTAACTTTGTCCACCCCCAGGCGCTTAAGCAATCCCACCCATTCCGATGGGACCTTGACAGAATGAAGTACCTGGGTATCTACCTCTCCCAGTCTTCCCAGCAGACATCAGACACAACTATGACTCCGTTTTTACCCAGCTACAGGCAGATCTTAATAGGTGGACCATATTACCGCTCAACCTACTTCAACGTGTAGAGGTCGTCTGGATGGTGACTCTCCCCCGGGTGTTATACCTCTTTCAAAACGTCCCTACATGTGTGCCAATGAAAACATTGCAGGCCTGGAATAAAGCACTATTAAAATTCATATGGGCAGGCAGGCGCCCCAGAATACATTTCTCAGTGCTCTGCCTCCCCCAGTACAGAGGCAGACTAGCCTTGCCAAATTTAAAAATATATAACTGGGCCTCCCATCTCGCTTTCTTTGCAGCTCGCTTTGAGCATAGCAGCTCTGCTAAATGGAGGGAGATGGAGGAAAGCTTACTCCCATTTAATGATCTGGTGAGAGCAACTCTCTATCAGTCTTCACCTCTGTCACCTCAGTTGGACCTGGGTCCATGGATTGCACATCAGCTTAAAACCGGAAAGGCGATTAGAGGGCGATTGGCCCTCTCACCCTTCCTAATCTATATGTGCCCAGTTGCCCTCCTGGAGAATTTCACTCCAGCCCGGTTCGACCATACATTTAAACAATGGAACCGGCTTCGTATTTACTCTCTTTCTCAGCTACTCAAAGGTAATGAGTTTAGGTCCTTCCAGGAGCTGCGGCAGACCTACGGGATCCGGCAGGTGGATTTTTACAGATTCTTACAACTCAGACATTTCTACTACTCTTCACCTGCTGAACAACGGAGTCCCGATAATATACCCTCATTAATATTACTGCTTCAATCTACCCTCTCAGCAAGTCAGATCCCGCGTGCCATCTCCTCCTTCAACAAAGCACTCAATAACACTACTTGTGACGTAGACAGCCAGCTCTGAGTGCTCGAGTGCTGTATTAATTTTTGTTATTACATATAAAATACGTGAAGGGAAGGGTCAGTTCAAGGAAAAGGCTTTCTTACTGGAACTGACACATCAAGACCCCCCAGGGATAAGTTCAAAGGACAGGAGGCATTTTAAACTGCAGAGATCTGGGGTGCAATTACCTTGTCAATTTACGTTCATCCCAGGAAATAAGGTTAGCCATTCATAATGCCCTCAGGGAGATCCTTTGACTTGCATATCTGCCAGGAAGGACTTGTGGGGAGGAGTGTCGGAGAGAGGCCAGAATGGACATTGAAGAGGTTTGATGTCTGAGCCAGGGAGGACCCAGACGGATTTGGAAGGTCCAAAACACATTCCCGGGGAACCCTTGGATTACATCAGAAAGACCTGAGGTGTAGATTCCAAGATCCAGATGGGATTAAAGAGGCCAATACACCTTTGCTTTGAATACAGTGACTTAGATCAAAGAAACTTTTGAGATGTATGTGTAGCAGAGCACAAACCAGTTCTGACCAGTTAACCTGTGGAGAGGAAAGTCAGTGAGGGTCATCTCATATGTTTTTTTAAATATTTTATTTCGAGACCCTGTATTGTAAAATATAGAGTTTGCTACACCAAGTCGGAATTAGTGACCTCATGAGGAGGCCGGCTCAGAAGTGTGTTTAACTGCTGAGAGAAAATGACAGAGGGACACAAGAAAATATTTCTGACTGACACAAGACAATATTTCTAACTGAGAGAAGAGAGACCCTCAAAGCACTGAAAGAAAGTAAGCATTAGATTAGACCAGTCTAAATGGATATATTGTAGGAACTATACTTTTTCCTGTTTGTTTTAAGGCTGTATGTGTTGGGATATAGATATTTGTTCTGTAATTATTGTTCTATTTTGATATTTTTAAAGTAAAGATATATTTTGCAATATAAACTGCATGGAGTGCCTTGACATTTCTTTTTATTTTAAGTGGAGCTTTTAAAGGTTATAAGTAACACTGTGTATGGGCTTACTGTATACCAAACTGGGAAATGGATAGAGTTCTCTAAAGTCTTGCATAGAGTTCGAAGGGTTAATTTGAAAGACCTGGTTGGGTGCCCATAGACAACGATATCTGGCCCCCCAAAGGCAGAATTATCTGAGCCTGATAATTGGGTACGCTAACAAGAGGTTATCAGTTTGAATCCCTCCAGAGCTTGAGACTAAGGTGACTTGAACCCACTAAACAGACAAGAGGGCTACCTTGTTCTGTTCACTGTACACAAATCATACGCTCAGAGGTTGGCACTTTGGGAGTAGAGGGCTGACTGGCTGAGCGAGTTTGTGACACTACTAACATAAGTATCATTGAGACACAGGGTAAGTGGCAGGGAGAGATAGATACGGACATCTCTGCACAACAATGGGATAAGGGTTGGCTCCTTTCAGCGAAGCTCACCTGCTCACACACCTGGAGGTTATTCTCTTGGCAATTTATGATCAGATTCTTCCTTACCCCAGTTATAACAGCTCACTTCTCACCCACGACCTTTAAGGGTTGCTGGCGCCAATGCGGGGTGACACCTGCACATCACACCCATATTTTTTGGGCTTGCCCTGTCCTACAACCCTTCTTAATCTTCCTACAACAGGAACTCTCAGACATGCTAAACACCACGTTTAAGTTAACCGCAGAGTGCTTACTACTTCTTGCTCTCCCACGTGAGTTTAGGGACCCACACACTAGATATCTGCTGGGGATAGCCCTCATGGTGGCAAAAAAGACTATAACCAGACTGTGGCTCTCACCGCAACCTCCAACCATTGTGGCATGAAGAGACACAGTGAACCAAATATATAGGGCCGAGAGAATTTCTTACCAATTAAATGATCAGGCCGAGCTATGCACTTTGAAACGGACAAAATGGATTCTTTATATTATGACTTGGGACCCAAATGTTGTTCCCTGATTAAATTATAACAAAAAATAAAAATAAGTGTGGATGTACAAGGGGATTGAAGGGTGGAAGGGAAGCTGAGGAGATGAGAGAATGCAAAAAAAAAAGGGAAATGACGGAGGGAGGCTTGTCAACAAGTTAGGATTTATGAATGTAAAAACAACATTGTATATGTATACCCGCCTTACGTAAAGCCATGTAGAAAGTGTTTTAATCTACCTTGTCTGTCCCCCGCTGTGTATTCTGCGCTGTATAAGATCAAATGTATGAATTATGAAGAATATCTGACTGCTGTTACCTCCCCCCCTTTTAAAATTGCAAAATTCTATCAATAAAAATTATATTAACAAAAAAAAAAAGGATGTTGCTGATTCACTTGTCTGGCTCGTACAACAGGAAGTCCATGCAGACAAGATCCAATGGTCCCTTGCTGGTGATATTGACTACACACACTGCCCATTTCAGCAGAATCTTGCAGGTAATAGTTGTAGCAATTTACATGGTAGATATTTCCTGAAATGTATGTGATATCTCTAGAGAAATTCACTGCCTGCTTACAGCACCACTGTAGAGCCACCAGAGAGAATCTCTTCAGAAATATCACTAAATATCTGACCTTATCTACTGCTGCAACTGTGATACATGAGCTTCTCTTCTTGCAATCCCAGTCTACTTTCACTGCTAGCCAAGGCCAGTAGAACTGGTCTTTGACAAGGTCCAGAGCTTTGTCATAGCCCAGAGCACCCATACCCTCGAGTAGGGCTCTCAAGGCCTTTTTCCCATATTCTGGTGAGGAGATACAGTTGCTTTCCAGGAATAAGGTTTGCCACTGAAAAGACCCAGAACAAAAGTCCATCTCTCATTACGAGCTTGTTGCACTCCCGAAGTGGCACATCAGGATTGTTTGACTTTACTTTGGCAGACTATCCTCCCTCCCTACCTCCTGCCCTGCCTGACCCTTCCCCAACCTGTTCCCAGACACCCACCCAGCTTAATCCCTTCTTCTCATCAATGTCTCAGACATCTTAGCAGCATTACTTGCTCTAAATCCTTCCAAAGGCAGCTTACCTGATGGTCTCGACCCCAAACTGCTTTTTCTTTCTGCCACAACTATTTCTGCTCCCCTGGCTGACCTGCTCAACCTCTCTTTCAATAGGACTGCCATTCCCTCTCAATGGAAGGATGCTGTTGTTCTTCCCCTCCTCAAAGGAGGTGATCCTTCCACCCCAGGCAACTACCACTCTATATCTCTGCTTCCTACCCTTGCCTAGCTGCAAGAGCATCTGGTCCTTGCCCAACTCTCCTCTTACCTTTCAAACTCCAACTTCTTCACACCTTTCCAATCTGGCTTTCAGAAAAACCATTCTACCACTACCTCCCTGATTAGGCTCACTGACTCCATCCACTCTGGGATGGACAGCGGCCAAATCACGTCCGCTATCTTTGTCGACCTCACGAAGGCTTTCGATATGGTCTCCCACCCCCTACTGCTGCACTCTCTATCTGCGGCAGGTCTGTCTACTGCTGCCACAAACTGGTTCCAGGCCTACCTAGTAGGCAGGACCCAGGCAGTTAGAATAGCGGATTCCATATCTCCCCCTCTCCCCATCAACACTGGTGTCCCACAAGGATCCATGTTGGGCTCTATCCTCTTCTCTGTCTTCCTCAATGAATTGCCGTCCATCTGTACATCTTCATCAATCCATATGTATGCTGACGACACAGTCCTTTACTATTCCAGCCACTCCCCCATATGTGACAAACATACTTCAGCATGACTTTGATAATGTTCAGTGCTGGTTTTGCAAACATCAGCTCTTCCTAAATGCTAAAAAGACAATCTCCATGTCCTTCAGCAACTCTCGAGACTCCCCTCCCTGCCAACCTTCCACACCTTCGATGGGATGGTCCTTGAGAACACCTCCTCCTTCAGATATTTGGGGGTTTGGGTAAACCAACACCTCTTCTTCTCTGTCCATGTTGGCGCCATCCTGAAAAAGCTGTGCCCCAAGCTAGGTGCACTATATAGGAACTGGAACTGCATTCCTCTCCCGGCAAGGTGTGAACTTGTTCAGAAGATGATCTTACCCATCTTCGACTACTGCGATGTAGTCTATAGTGCCGCTCCAAAGACCTCCCTAGCCATGTTGGACACCCTCTTTAACTCCTTCTGCTATTTCACCTTGGAAGCCCCGCCCTTACCTATCACTGTCAACTCTACCACTCTGTCTTTCCCCTCACTTGAGAATAGACGTCTCCTTCACTGTGCCAAATTTGTCTCCAAATTCTGGTTCAGCTCACTCCCTACCTACCTCTGCTCCTCCTTAACTATCCCTCCTCCCCCTGCTCACACACTTAGGTCACATGACTCCTGTTCCCTAGCTATCCTATGCCGCTCGACCTCTATTGGCCAGGCTGCCTTCTCTCACCGCTTCCCCAAATTGTAGAACCCCCCCCCCAAAAAAAATTCACTTCTCCTCCCCCTCTTCTATTTCCTCTGCCTTGTGGAATTTCCTCTTGGTAAACTGCACCTGTAATTGACCTCTATAGTATTTAGCCATCTCCAATTTACCCATCTATCACTCTACTCTCACTACTGAACCTGGATCTATCCCTTTCCCTCTCCCCCTCCCTCCCTCCAAATCTACCAGCATACAAGCCCCTCAACCTCCACCCCCTATTCCCATGCAATTTGGCCCAGGTTCGATCCCCTGCCTCCTACTCTTTCAGCCTCCTCCACCTTTATGCTTCCCCTGCTTAATACCTGTTTCTCTTCTCCCCAAGTTCTACTTCTGTCTTGTGCAAACAGGGTTCCTCTGCGTACTGGTGTGGCCAGGTGCCAGCTGACCATTCTCCTTCCCCCTTCACTCCTCCTTGCTTTTACCCTAACTCTCACTACCCTAAACATGTTTCCCACTTGTTGTGCTTGACCACTGCCTTGTGCAGGCAGGGTAGCCAGCATGCTGGAGAGGATAGCCCACTTCCCTTCCCCCCCCACTCCTCCTTGCTTTTACCCTAAACTCTCTCTGCCCTCAACCTGTTCCCTCTTGGTGTGCTAATCCATGGCCTTGTGCAGACAGGGTCACCAGCAAGCTGGAGGGGATAACCCACCTCTTTTCCCCCTCACCTTCCCCTTCCTTCCACCCCCACTTCCAACCCCTCCCCCACCCCATAACTAACCCTAGCTTTTTGGGCTACCCTCAAACTTAAAACATTTATACCCAACTTAACCTGCACTCCTGTTCACCTTGTAGTTCTTGTTTGTCTGAGTCTCTCCTCTCCATGTTCTAGTGCAATCTTCCTGATCCCACTCTGCCATTTTCCTAATGACACAACTATGCCTCACCAGGCATTGCCATATGCTAGTTGTGCTACTGTACTTATCTAACCCTCACTGTTAGCTCCGAATACATCTAGTTCATACATGTTAGCATTCCTCCATTCAGTACTTTTGAACTGCTTACTGTATTGTTGTAATCAAATTGTATTCCTATATTGTTTACCTAATCTCTGTATACATTTGAATGTATTCTAATTGTGTTTACATACTGTGTACCAGAACTTTGCTTACTATCCCCATGTTCCCCTCTCCCCAGGTCGCACCAGGAGACGAGCAAATTGTTGTTCAGTGTGCCTTCCTGGTGAAACATTTCAATAAATAAATAAATCCCCTTTCCAAGTTTACTATGATGTCCTCCAAGCTGGGGTCCGTTATATGCGCTTGTCTCATCTCATGTCAAGTTGATATACAACTTGCTAGTATGAGGTCAGGATGTTCTGCAAGAAGAGTGGCTACTCGATCTGAGAGGGCAGAGATATGCAGATCATCTGACACTAGCGCATGAAAAATGGCTCGTACCCCATCCTGTAAAATGTGGGTTCAGGGCCCCCCTGCGTGTGGAGCCTGATGTGGGCATGTGGACAAAGCATCTGTATCAAATATTATTCCTCCAGGGTGTCACTGAGGCAAAGGGCAGGAAGCATAGAAAAACCAGCAGCAGTTATAAAATTTGCAAGTACCATTTTATTATTTTCAAGATGTTCCTGATTATCTGGTAGAACATTTAGTGTATAGAGCACAGAAAGGTTCCTTAATGAATTCAAATCTAGTGGAGTTGGTAATCCCAAGGTTCAACACATTAAGGGCAATTCATTTTTCACAGTTATCTGATCCCCTGTGAGTAGAACTCCTTGCCAACTAGCTTTCATTTGAAGGATGCAAAATTCCCATCACAAGCAGCTTCAAAGGCTTGGTGTTTGTCTGTCACTGTTTATTGTGAGAGATGTAGTCATTCCTCAATAGGGGTTACCTTGGGACAATTTGTGTAAATATGATTTCCTTGCAATTTATTGTCTTCTTGTGTGATGCTTAATGTTTTATTCTTATTGTTAATTTTTATATAATGTGTAACTTGTATTTCTTTAATATGATGGGACATTGTTGTAAATAAGCTTGCTCAATGAATTTATCCTGAAATAAACAAACTTGAAACTTTATTTTCAATAACAATAAAATAAAAAATAAAAACGGTGCAGGATAGCTTTTATATGGGCAGTTCAAACAAAACAAAGTAATTCCTCTGAGGGTATGTCTATTTCTAAATCAATATCTCTTTCCCTCTCTAACAAATATTGCTGCTCTTTTTTTATAAGACGTCTTTGCCTGGCAATTAATTTCTGCATCCTGAGTGTATTAAGATACCGCCCGTTTCTCACAAAATGTATTCAGAACTTGACAATTTCTCTCCTTGAAGGTGCAACAAAATAGAACACTGTATCCCATAACTAACATACTAAAATGCCAGCAGAATAGGCCTAACGGTCTTTCGTGTCTGCTCGTTTGGTCAGCCCCCACCCTGGGTGCTGACCTTGCTGTCCCCCTCGCCTTCTCTGGCTTCTCCCTTCCCAGTTCCGGATATTCTTGCTGCATTGGATTTTGCTTCCTGAACCCTTCCCCTGTACCTGTCCCACCCCCTCTTGAACCCCTCCACTGTCTCTGCCTCCACCAGCCCCTAGGTAGTGCATTCCATGGCTCCACCACCCTCTCAGTGAAGTAGCACCTCCTCCTTTCTCCTGAATCTTCCCTCCAGCTTCCACCCATGCCCTCTAGTGGCCCCTTCCTCCTTCCTTCAAGCACCCTGACTGTTCCTCCCTATTTACCCTCTTCATGTACCTGAAGACCCCTATCATGTCCCCGTCGCTTCTCTCTTCCAATGTGTACATATTTAGCTCTTCGAGCCTCTCCTCATAGGTCCTGTCCCCCAAGCCCCAAATCATTTTGGTTGCCCTCCTCTGGACCCTCTCAAGGAGGTCAATGTCCCTCTTTAAGTGTGGCCTCCAAAACTGCACAAAGTACTCCAGGTGCGGCCTCACCAAGCAGTTATACAGAGGGAGTATCACTTCCCTCCTTCTGGAGGTGATCCCCCTAGTGATGCATCCCAGCATCCTGTTGGCCTTGGCTGCTGCCCTCCTACAAGTCTCAGAGTTGTTCATCTTGACATCCACCACCACCCCCAGGTCCCTCTCAGCCATTGAGACTTGTAGTATCCCCCCAGGGTGTACACTTGGCCTGGGTTTCTGGCCCCCAGGTGGAGTACCTTGCATTTCCCTGCATTGAACCTCAGCTTCCACTTTCTAGACCATCTTTCCAGAGCCTCCAGGTCCCCCTGCAGGGTCACCCTCCCCTCCTCCCCATCCACCAATGCCCCCAGTTTCGAGTCATCTGCAAAGAGACTCATCTCACTCCTGATTCCTGTCCTTATGTCAGATACGTAGGCGTTGAACAGAAGGGCCCAAGGATCGATCCTGTGGACCCCACCACGACCTCCTTGGGATGAGACTATCCCACCAACTACGACCCCTCTGGGTCCCGGTCCTGGAGCCAATTGCCTATCCATCTGATCATCTGGTTTCCCACCCATTTCTCTAGCTTATCCAACAGGCCCACGTGAGGAACAGAGTCAAATGCCTTGCTGAAGTCTAGAAAGAGGACATCCACTGGTCTACCCAGGTCCAAGGCACTTGTCGCCCAGTCACAGAACTCCACCAGGTTTGTCTGACACAATTTCCCTGGGATGAATCCATGCTGTCTATCGTCCAGGCACCCTGACTTATCCAGGTCCCCCCCAGCCTCTCCTTGACAATGCCCTCCATCACCTTGCCCACCACCGATGTCAGGCCTGTAGTTCCCTGCCAGCTCCCTTGATCCCCCCTTGTGGATAGGCACTACATGCGCCACCTTCCAGTCTTGGGGCACCTACCCTGTCCTCAGAGAGAGATGGTGAAAAGCTCTGCCAGGGGTTTCGCCAGGACATCTGCAAGTTCCTTCAGCACTCTAGGATGCAATTTATCCGGCCCTATGTGCTTTCTCCGTCTTAAGGGAGCTGAGGGCTTCCCTCGCTCTCTCTGCTGTGATTTCCACTTCTGGTACCTCTTCTCCCTGCTTAGCCCTCCCCCCACCTGCCAGTGATGCCCCCCCCTCCCCAGACCTGCCGACGGTAAGGGTCCCCCTCCTCATTATCTCTGTCTCCTCCCATGTATGATGCAGCATCCCCATTTTCCTGGTGAAACTGAGGTGAAGTACTCATTTAGTACCTCAGCCTGCTCCCTGGGTCTTGTGCCCATCTCTCCCTGATTTAATCCTGCTAATCTGCCCCTTCACCCTTGCCTTTCCCCAATGTATCTAAAGAACCCCTTTTCCCTCTCCTAATTTCCCTGGCCAGGTTCTGCTCCTTCCTTGCCTTAGCCGCCTCACCACTCTAGTGGCCCTTCTAGCCATCAGCTCATACTCCTCGATCCCTTTCACTCCTTGAGCACTTGAATTTCTTATAGGCTGCTTTCTTTCCCGCACCACCTCCTGGATCTCCTGGTCCACCAACAGGGTTTTGGGCCCCACCCATTTTTGTCTTACTCTTGCACAGGTGCAGGTAGCATCCTGCACCCCCTCCTGATGATTTCCCACCTACTATCAGCGTCCATGTCTGACCCAATCCCATCCAAATGCTCCTTGAGATCCTTCCCATTTCTTAAAATCCGCCCCTGAAGTCAGTTACTCCGCCTTTGTGCAGCCTTCACCCTCCTAGTTCCAGACAGAACCAGACCGGTGGCATGGTCACTCCCGCCAATGGGTCCTTACCTCCAGGCTCCCCAATCTGGTCACTGTCTGCCAGGACCACATCCAGTACCCGTGTTCTCCTGGTCGGTTCCTCACCTGCTGAGTTAGGAACGCTCTTGAAAGACATCCAACAACCTCTGTTCCCTGGTCACAGAGAATGTCATAGTCTCCAGTCTGTTCCTGGCATGTTTAAGTCCCTAACACCACCACCTTTCCTCTGCCCAGTCTGCAGTGTCTCCCAACATCTGCCACCAGACTGTCCTCCAGCTCCTCCGCCAGGGCAGGGGTCTATACACCACTCTATTTTACTCTCTTGCCCCCTTGTTATCAAGGTGACCCAAATCGCCTCCACGGTTCCCTCCGCCTCCTCTACTCCCCTATGCCAATGCAGTTTTTGACTATCATAGCTACCCTCCTCCCTTCCCTCCCCTGTCCTTCCTGAACATAGTGTAACCCTCCAGGTTCAGGTCCCAGTCATGTCTTGCAGTGGCCCAAGTCTCAGTGACCCTGCCACATCCACTGCTCCCTCAGTTAACATCGCCTGAGCGCAGGCATTTTATTGCCCAAGCTCCTGGCATTTAGCAAGACTACCTTCCACCTTTCCTTATGTTCCATTTCCTCTCTCGTGTTCCCATGGGGATTCTGTTTCCTCCTGGTCTGCACTTTGCCAGTTGGCCTTTTCTTGCAATCCTCCTGGTCCCCAGGGGGGTGGAGACAGAGTCCGTCTTTTATCGGCACCCCCTTGACAGCCTTTTCTCCCATCTCACCCCCTTCACAAGTTTAAACCCCACTTTTCACCAATGAACTCCTCTATTTTCAACTTAAGGATTCCCTTCCCCTCCAAATTGAGATGTAGTCTATCTCTAGCATACAGCTCCTTATCCTCCCAGGTCTCCCCCAATCCCCAATCAACCCATACCCTCTAGCCTCACACCACCCCTGAACCACTGGTTTATCTCCTAACTTTCCTTTGTGTTCCCCACTCAGCCCTTGGCACTGGCAGGGATTTCTGAGAAGGAAACTGTGCATCCTATGTCATGACAGACCCTGGCAGCTCCCTGAATCTTGCCTGTATCTCTAGCTCGCTATTTCCTCAATGTCATTTGTACCCAGGTGGACCAGTATGTCTGGGGAACCCCCACAGTCCTTGCCACCTGATATACCTCAGTGCTTAGCCCTTGTGCACCGTTAGTCCAGGAAGCATCTTGTCTCTAACTGGCCAGGCTTCTCCCTCCCTATCCCATTTGATACCCTGATCATAGAATCCTCAGCAGGAGCACTCTGACCACTCCTTTTCCTCCATTCCCCTTCCATGTCCCTCATCCTTTCACCGCCCCTCCACCCAGCTGGCTCCTTGTTCCTCCCCTCATCTGGGTGCCACATGCCACCCCTCCTTATTTACCATGGCCACCCCTCCTCCAATCCTATGCCTCCTCCTCCTGAGTATCCTTCTGTACCTGCTACCCCCCTCACTGCTCGCAACTGGTCCTTCTCCATCTGCTAAACTAGCCTGACTCATCCTCCTCCCTTCCTGTCTCCATTTAGTTCCTCCTTGCTCGTCGTGCTCCCTGGCCTAAACCCTCAGCTCCCTTTACTGAATCCTCCTTGTACCCTCTGGTCCTTCTTACCTTTCCTCCCAACTGGTCCTTCTCCTTGCACTTTCCTCCCTCTTCCCCTGCCCTCCTGCTCTGATTCACTGCTCCCCATTCTCCTGCATTCCAGGTCCCGCCTGCTCTTCCTGCTATCTGGCCCCTGCCTCCTGCCTCCCACTCCCACACCCTTTCCGCTCTCTAACCACCTCTGTCGTGGCTACATCACCCCCTCATCCTTGAGCAGAAGAAGAGAATTGAGCGTTATTGAGTATAAGGTCTGATCCACCTCCCCCGCTTTGCTTCCTTCTGTCCAGCCCTGACCATCTGCCTACTTCCTGAGAATGTTGTCCTCCGTCCCCCTTTGTGAGGGTCCCCAGTTACCTGCCTGCTTCCTTGGTAGTGTCCTTGACCCTCTGCCAGGGTCCCTATGTGACCCTTGAGTATTCTCCTGCACTCCTTTCCCTATACCCCCACCCCCAGTGCTTGGTGCAACCCTGTGGAAGATTTCCAGCCCCCTTCCCCCAGCTTTCTCCTCATCCCCGCAACCTCCTCCCTAAGCTGTGCTAGCTGGTAGCATACTGGGCAACCACCAAACTTCCAAGCCCAGTCCAGTATCATGGCTGCTCCACACCCTGTGCACCCCACCACCCTCCCAAAGATGCGGCCCTAATGATGTGTGGTTCCATCCCTTCCAAATAGGTTTCCTTGGGTGAGCCACCAGGTTCCACCCTAGTCCAAGATACCCTACTGCCTAATCAGGTCACCCACTAATCTTAGAGACAGTCCACTGTACACCAGTAACTCTGTTACTAGGTGCAGTACAACACATTAAACTTATAAGGAAATGAACAACTCCTAAGCTCCTCTCTCCCAGCCTTTAAATCCAACCCCCAGTGGCTAGAACTACATGAGCTGCACCAGCAGCCTTTTTCCTCCAATTGCAGGGCAGGTGTTCCCTATAAATTTGCAGACTTCTGGGGAGGGAGGGGTGGGGAGGCAGGTCTTGGGCAGACACCTGACAAGAGAGAGTGTATCAGCCCTGTGTCTCCCTCCAGGCCCTGCAGCCAAAAGAACCAGGCCCAAGCAAATACCACCAAATAGGTTTGAAACCAGAAGAAATAGGCCTCTACCAGCGCAGCCTGTTACACAGTGAAACATCCACAAAAGAGCCCCACTTACAGCCACCAAATCAGTTTACAAACATCCAGCATCCCCAAAAACAATACCCTGCTAGCCCTTAGAAGTAAGAAAGAAAGAACTAACCTACCAAGTAAAATCCACAAGAACCCTGTAGAAAACAACAGCAGCAGCAGCTACTGTCCTGGAACACAACTGATCCTGTCCCTTCCAGTCTTTCTGAGAAGACAAAGCAGCTAGCACCTCAACCTGATTCAGCCCTGCCTCCAGTCAATTGGCTGAGTGAGACCTGGCCAGACCATTAACACCCCTCCCCATTATGAACTAACCTTTACAGCTAATGGAGTCAGCACAAGGAATCAAAATTCAAGTCAAAGTTCTCTAAAATATGTTTGCTGCCAAAGGAAATAGGTTCCAATTTAATCAGCTTCACTAACACCACATCCAAATAGGCTTGAAATTAACAGATATAGGTCTCCAATTCAAATAACCATCTCCAAGCAAATCCTACCAAATAGGTTTGAAATCAGAAGAAATAGGCCCTACCTAGCCAGAGCCTGTTACACAGTGAAACATCCACAAAAAGAGCCCCACTTACAGCCACCAAATCAGTTTACAAACATCCAGCATCCCCAAAAACAATACCCTGCTAGCCCCTTAGAAGTAAGAAAGAAAAGAACTAACCTACCAAGTAAAATCCACAAGAACCCTGTGAAAACAACAGCAGCAGCAGCTACTGTCCTGGAACACAACTGATCCTGTCCCCTTCCAGATCTGTTGTTGACAACTCTGCAAATGAACTCATGCAGGTCAAATTGCATCTCCAGGTAACAACCCCTCCCCCAGTTCCAAAGAGCTTTTTGCAATCATTTCAACAATATAATCATACATATTTTCAAACCAGAGAACCCCGTTACACATAAAGATCCACATTTATCTTTATAACCACAGATAACCAGGGGGAAAGAAAAGCTAGAAACAGCAAGTGAAGGCAGGGAGCTAGCAGGAGGGGAGAATCGTGACACTGTCAGAGTGATCAGTTCATAGGTCTCACAAGAAAATATGACTGCGCAGTTAGACAAGAGAGAAAAGTAGAGGATAAAACAGATCCTTGCTTTTAACTCTCTGCATAACAAATGGAACAGGATGTTATTCAATGGTCACACAGGGTAGTACTGCATCCATGGCAGGTAACATCTAACTTGGCTGTCATACAGACACAGGTCAGTGGGTTGCTGTCTGTTAACACAACTAACCTGACTCCATGCAGATAGTAGTGGGACTGGTTCACCATAGCACATTTTAATGGAAGAGAAATTTCAGTTTATGAACTGGGCATTTTATCTCTGACATGCTCAGGCTGTGAATGGCATACATTTTGGATATGATGTCCCTGGTATAGTATGGCTCCCAGTCCATTCATGATGGAATCAATCTGGAGGGTGTATGACTTGGTGCAGTCACAACAACTCAACTTAGCAGCTTCCGTCAAGCATCACATAATCTCTCTGAATGACTCTTCACACTTCTAAGTCTATCACTCTCCAAATTGTTCTCTGACCTTGTAATATTCGATTTTAGGCTTGTCCATAGTTGTCATCTCCTTGCTTTTCTAGGTGGGCGGATACCCTTGGGTCAGATTTGCTAAGGGCTTCACCATGGAGGACAAATCTATCACAAATCATTGATAGCAGACACAGAATCCCCAAAATGACTGGAAGGCTTTTAAGCTGATCAGCCTCAACCACTGTACTCGGATCTGTGTTGATTTCTTCATTTGAAACAATATGCCAATTTTACTTCACAGCCATCTGGTTAAACTGGCACCTGTCTAGGACTAGTTTCAGGCCATACCAGGGCTCCAGATAAGGGGAATACAGACCTGTTTTATTCACCTCATTTTAGGAAATACTCTTCAGAAGAAAATTTTGATGAGTACCGATACCCAACATTTTTAAATACTGCACACCAATGAACAGTGCTTCATAACATAACTGGTGATTCAAAAGAAAGTTTTGTTTGTTTTTTTTTTTTTAACAGGTTTACAGCACTCGTATGCATCCCAGTTTTGTTTTACTCACTACTTTTAAACTGGTGAGTAAATTACTCCTACCTGCCAACATTATCTGGAGCATTGTTGGAACTTGATCAGTTCTTATCTAGGAAAAAAACTACATTTTTTTTTAAATGTACTCCTTACTCCACTGTGTCCAGACATTTGTACACATCTGAATTTGGTTTTACTCACCTCACTTTCAAAATGAGGAGTACTGTACTCATCTCATAAAATCTTATCTGGAGCCCTGGGCCATACTCTGCTAGTCAGTCAAGAACCTTTACATAGAAGCGTAGACTTTGACAGCAGATAAGGACCGCTTGGCCTACCTAGTCTGCCCACTTCCCTACCTATTGGATAAGCTGCAGATCCTAGTTAACCAACAGCCTACTTCTTCCTAACCCCCCCTAGAATTGCCTTATGTCTGTCCCATGCATTCTTGAATTCTCCCACTGTTTTTGACCCCATGAACCCCTCTCGAAGGCTGTTCCATGCGTTCACCACCCTCTCCATGAAAAAATACTTCCTCACGTTGCCCCTGAGCTCTCCCCCCTCTATCTTCAAATTGTGCCCCCTTGTTCTTGCACTTCTCTTTTTCTGAAAGAGGCTAACCTCTTGGGCTTTGTTCATTCCCTTGATGTACTTGAAAGTTTCTATCATGTCCTCCCTCTCTCCTTTCCTCAAGGGTATACATATTAAGCGCCTTCAGTCTATCTTCGTATGGCTTCTGGTGCAGACCCTGCACATTTTAGCTGCCCACTCTGGACTGCCTCCATCCTGTCTATGTCCTTACGGAGATGGGGTCTCCAGAACTACAAACAATACTCCAGATGGGGTCTTACCAACTGTCTGTACTGAGGGATAATAACTTCCTGTCTTCTACTGGTAATGCATCTCCCTATGCATCCCAGTATCCCCCCCCAGCCCTCCTTACTGCCTTCTCACATTGCTTACCTACCTTTAGGTCATCTGATATGATTAGCCCCAGGTCTCTTTCCATTTTTGTTGTTGTTAGTACCTCCCTTCCCCACTGTGTGCTCTGCCCCTGGGTTTTTGTTTCCCAGGTGTATTACTTTGCATTTCTTTGCATTGAATCCAAGCTGCCAAGTCCCTTCTCATCCTTTCCACCCTCCTTGTGTATCAATCCTGTTGCAGATCTTTGTGTCATCTGCAAAGAGGCATACTTTTCCTTCCAGTCCCTCTGCAGCGTTACTTATAAAGACATTAAAAAGGACCAATCCCAGTACTGAACCCTGCGGTACCCTGCTAGTAACTCCCTTTCTTCAGTGTGGACTCTGTTTACTACTACTCTCTGTGTCCTGTTGTCCAGACATTTTTTTACCCAGGCTACCACCCCAGGACCCATTCCCAAGCTGGCTAACTTGTTTATTAATCTTTTGTGTGAGACTGTGTCAAAAGCCTTTGATAAGATGGTCAACAGAGTTAAGCTAGCCCTGGCAAGAAGAAATACAGATGAGGGGGTAAAGGCAAAGTGGGCAAGCATTAAGGATGCAATACTTGAAACAACATCCCTTTGTGCTAGAGAGAAAGGCAAGAGCAAAAGAAGGGAGAAACCACTTTGGTTCTCAAAAACAGTAGCAGAAAAGGTCAGAGCCAAAAGGCTGGCCTTCAGGAAACATAAGGGAACACAGCTGGATAAAGATAGGAAGGCATACCAAACTTCCCTAAGGGAAGCAGGAAAGGCAGTAAGGCAGGGAAAGGCCCAAACTGAGGAAACACTAGCACGAACAGTAAAAGAAGGGTACAAGACTTTCTATAGAAGCATTAGTGAAAGGAGAAAGTCCAGAGTAGGTATTGCTAAGATCAAAGGGGATAAGGGGGAGTGTGTGGAGGAGGACCAAGGAAAAGCATCTATCCTAAATAGAAGGTAGGGCAGGGCCCACAGCTCAGCACCATGGCCACAGGGGGGAGGGAGGTGTGCACTAGTCCCTTCACAAAAGAAAGGGTCCTACAAGAGCTTGCTAAGCTTAGGGTGGACAAAGCAATGGGACCTGATGGCATACATCCCAGGGTACTAAAGGAGCTAAGGGTGGAACTAGCAGAGCCATTATCAGAACTGTTTAGTGAGTCTCTGAGCACAGGAGAGGGCCCAGAAGACTGAAGAAGGGCTCCTGTGATCCCGCTCTACAAGACTGGTAGCAGGGAGGAGGCAGGGAACTACAGACCAGTCAGTCTTACCTCAGTACTGGGCAAGATTATGGAGGCACTCCTTAAGGAAAGGATAGTGCAACACCTGGAATCCTTAGGAGCACAGGATCCAAGACAGCATGGGTTTACAACAGGAAGGTCCTGTCAAACTAATCTCATAGATTTCTTTGACTGAGTAACAAGAATGGTGGACCAAGGGGGTGCAGCTGATGTCTACTACCTTGACTTCAGCAAAGCTTTCGATACTGTTCCATGTATAAGATTGATTAATAAGCTGGGTAGGCTCAGGGTGGGTCAGAAGTTGGTCAACTGGGTGGCAAAGTGGTTGGCGGGCAGAAAACAGAGAGTGGTGGTAAACGGTATACAGTCAGAAGAGATGCAAGTCACAAGTGGGGTACCTCAGGGATCAGTCCTGGGGCCAGTCCTCGTCAATATCTTCATCAGTGACATTGCAGATGGACTGGAGGGTAAGGTTTGTCTGTTTGCAGATGACACCAAGATCTGCAACAGAGTAGATGATCCAGATGGGGTGGGCAGAATGAGAAGAGATCTGGATAAACTGGCAAAATGGTTGAAAGAGTAGCAACTGGGATTTAACGCAAAGAAGTGCAAGATCATGCACATAAGGAAGAGAATCCCTGAAGCGACCTATAGGTTGGGAGGGGAGTTGCTGGCAATCACAAAGGAAGAAAGAGACTTGGGCATCATCATCACAGATGACCTGAAATCATTCAAGCAGACCACTAAAGCAGTAGGTAAGGCTAGAGGGATGTTGGGGTGTATCAGTAGGGGTATCACAAGTCATAAGAGGGAGGTAATAATCCCTCTTTACAAGACACTGGTTAGGCCCTATCTGGAGTACTGCATGCAGTACTGGAGGCTGCACCTGCACAGTGATATTAACAAAATGGAGGCAGTCCAGAGAAGGGCAACCAAAATGGTGCAGGGACTGCATCAGAAAACATATGAGGACAGATTAACGGAGCTCAATATGTATACCCTAGAGCAAAGGCGGGAGAGTGGTGATATGATCGAAACATTCAAACATCTTAAGGGCATTAACAATGTGAAAGAGTCTAACATGTTTCAATACAAGAAAAATAGTAGGACAAGAGATCACAGCATGAGATTAGAGGGAGACCGATCAAGGGGTAATGTGAGGAAGTTCTTTTTCACAGAAAGGGTGGTGGATGCATGGAACGACCTACCTCAGGTAGTGGTGGATATGAATACAGTGCAGAGCTTCCAACAGGCATGGGCTAGGCAAAAGAGAGCAATACAGATGAGTATGAATAGATAGGCCATTGACAGAGTAAAGTATCACATTCATGAGGTAGAAAAAATGGGCAGACTGGATGGGTCTTATGGTCCTTATCTGCCGTCAACTTCTATGTTTCTATGTAAAGTCTAGGTAGGCCACGTCCACAGCCCCATCTACTACTTTGGTCACCCTGTCAAAGAAATCTATTAGATTCGTCTGACATGACCTTCCTGCTGTGAATCCATGCTGCCTTGGGTCCTGTGTCCCGCTGACCTCTAGGTACTCAACAGTTCTTTCTTTCAGAAGTGATTCCATAATTTTCCCTACCACTGAGGTCAAACTAACAGGACTGTAATTTCCTGCCTCTGCTCCCACTTTTGTGAAGGGGAATCACATCCGCCCTCCTCCAGTCCTCAGGTACCACACCATCCTCTCATGATTTGTTAAAAAGGGTAGTCAGTGGTGTCACTAGTTCTCCCCTTAGTTCTTTTAGAATTCTGGGGTGAATCCTGTCAGGTCCCATTGCTTTGTCCACCCTCAGTTTTAGGAGTTCTTTCAGAACCCTTTCTTCTATGAATGGACTGGCATCAACTCCCCTATTCAGAGTGCTTCTATTGATTGGATTAGGTACCTCCCTCTCCTCTTTTGTGAATACTGAGCAGAAGTATTCGTTCAGTATCCCTGCTTTTTCACTGTCACCCTCTGCGAACCCACTCTCCCCTTTATTAAGCCTCACTGTATCCCTCCCTTGGGCTTCCTTCTCTCCCTAACATACCTATAAAAGGTTTTATCCCCCCTGCTAACTGAGTTGGCCATCTTTTCCTCGGTTTGGGCCTTTGCTATTCTGACTGCCTTCCCCCGCTTCTTTCTGCTTTAACTGGTACAGTTCTCTGTCCTGCTCCTTCTTTGTTTCCTTATACTTCCTGAATGCTATCTTCCCCCCTAAACTTCCCCGCCACCTCTTTTGAGAACCATGATGTTTTTTCTCCTTTCATTTTTAATTATTTGCTTCACACAAAGGCTTGTTGCCTCTGTGATGGCAGTGTTGATGTCTTCCCATTGTTTCTCCACCCCTCCTTCTTGCCAGTTTGCTAGTGCTTTTCTGAGGCACTCTCCCATTTTGCCAAAGTCGGCCCTTCTAAATTCCAGTACCCTCACTTTTGCATGGTTTGACTCCAGGACTGTGTTTATCGTGAACCACACGGTTTAGTGGTCACCTGTTCCCAGATGGCTACCCACTACTAAATCTGAGATCCTTTCTCCATCCCCGCTTGAGAGTACCAGGTCTAAGATTGATCCCTCCTGAGTGGGTTCCAACACTAGCTGTCTGAGGCATGACTCCTGTAGGGTCTCAAGAATGACCCAGCTCTTGGATGTGGCTGCAGCAAAGGTGTTCCACTTAACATCTGGCATATTCAGGTCCCCCATCAACAATATCTCCCCTTTTTCTGCCATCCAAAGGATGCTTACCATTTCCTTGTCCATTTCCTCCCCGAGATGGGGGTCTGTATACAACCCCCATACAAATTGTGGTGCCATTTCCTGTCTCCAGGGTGACCCACAGTGCCTCCTCTCCTCCCTGTTTACTCTTTAGTTCTGTTGCTTTGATCATTTCCCTTATGTAGAGAGGTACTCCTCCTCCTCCTCTTTTACCCTCCCTGTCCCTCCAGTAGATTGTGTACTCTGGGATGTTGACATCCCAGTCATGGTTCTCTGCGTACCATGTTTCTGGGACTGCCATGATATACAGGCATCCCTCTTCTATCAAGGCCACTAGTTCAGGGAGTTTGTTACCCAGACTACAGGCGTTGATACTCATTGCCCTCCATTTTTTGATGGCCTTAACCCTTTTAGCCCCATCCCTGTCTATACTGCCCTTGCCTCTTTCTCCATTTATCCTGCCCCTCTCCCTGTTGACATCTCCATTTTGGTGTTCACCTCAGTAACTACCATGTTTTGTGGTGAGGAGGGCTGGGATTTTCCTGCTCCTTTTCAGTGCCTCCCCCCTTCCCTAGTTTAAATGATTGCCAATGAAGCATTTAAACCTATCACTGGACATACTCTAAGTGGGGTGTTACCAACGATCTATACAGAGGCAACAACCCCTCTCCCTTTCTGCTGGGGATACCCCTCCCTACTCACCCCAGTATCCTGTAAGCCCTCACAACTGCCTTGTCACACTGCCAGGCCACCTTTAGGCCATCTGATATGATTACCCCAAGGCCTTTTCCTGCTTGGTGATCATTAATACTACTCCACCCATTTTGTACTCTGCCCCCCCAGGTTTCTGTGTTTAAGTGCATTATTTTGCACTTTTTCTAAGTGAAACCCAGCTGCCATACCCTTGACCACTCCTTTACTTCAGGTCTCTACTCATCCTTTCATCCCCCACACCCTGAGTTTCCACCCTATTGCAGATTTTGGTGTCATCCCCAAAGAGGCAGACCTTCCCTTCCAGCTCGTCTGCAATGTCACTTACAAAGACAGGACCAGTCCCAGCTCTGACCCCTGAGGTACCCTGCTGGTCACCCTCCTTTCCTCGGAGTTGACTCCATTTACCACCACTCCCCTTTGCCTATCCCCTACCCAATACCGCCTCCGGACCCACTCCTAAGCTACCCTGCTTGCTTATTAGTCTCCTATGTGGAACAGTGTTAAAAGCCTGAAATCTAGGGGTGGCCACATCCACCATTCCACCCTTATCTAAATCCTTTGTCACCCAGTCAAAGACATCTATCAGATTTGTTTGACATGACTTCCCCCCTGTGAACACATGCTGCCTTGGGTCTTGGAACCCACTGGATTCAAGATATTCCACAATCCTTTCCTTCAGCAGTGATTCCATAAACTTTCTCATCACTGATGTCAGGCTGACTGGCCTATAATTGCCAGTCTCCTCCCTGCTACCACTTCTGTGTAGTGGGACTACATCTGCCCTCCTCCAGTCCTCTGGAACCATCCGCTTCCAGCGAACTGTTAAATAGAACCATCAGTGGTGCAGCCAGTATTTCCTTGAGCTCCCTCAATACCCCTGGATGCACCCCATCTGGCCCCATTGCTTTGTCCACCTTTAAGTCCCTTCAGGACTCTTGCCTCCAAAGAAGGACTAGTGTCCACCTCCCTCCCTCCACCCTCCTGTTACCTTTTTGTGGCCCCTCCCATTGCCCATCCCTTTTTAACCTTACAATCCCACTCTTGGTCTTCCTAGTCTCTCTTCAGTTTGCACCTTTGTACTCCTTACTGCTGTCCCTGATTCCCTCTGTTTCCCCCAATACACCTCCCTATTCTCCTCTCTCAGAGTCTTTTTATACCTTCTGAGTGCTATCCTTTTAGCCTTTACCTTTTCAGCCACCTCTTTCTGGTGCTGACAGTCTTAGCTACTGCATGGGTGAATGTTAGTGCCCTAGTAAAGAAAGTAATGAGCTGACAGCCTACTGTACAGGGCTGGGGACAAGGCAGGAGATGGCCAGCCCTAATCAGCACCCAGTGGGAGGTACCTGACCACTGACCGGGGAGGGATCCCAGCCTAGGACCAGTTCCTCCCTAACTTGTGCACCCACGGACAGCCCCCCCAACTGCGGGCCAACAACCAGCCGATCACATCAGTGAAATGGTTCCAAATTAATACACACATAAAGCTTTTATCGATTAGCGAGTAGCACTGCATTAAGAGGGCAAACCTTTGAGATGGGAGTTAAATTTTCAACACTCTGCTCTCTACAGTAAACAGATTATTGTAACAACACAACAGAAAAAATAGAACATCCCAAAATGTTGCACTATGGCAAAATAGTCCAGGAAATCTATGGGAAGTATTTAATACAGGAAAAACAATGTATCTTCACTAGTATAACCCATCATAGGAAGTGGAATATGACCCCAGAAATCAAAAGGCATGAATGGGTTGCTACCCAGAAATAAATGACTCAATCAGAAGGTAGTGTGAGTAATTTAGGTGCCCCAAAATAGAGACAGCACCTTACTATTAATTTAGTTTTTGTTAAACGGGGTATGTGCACTAGACAATAAATTGCCCATTTTCAGGCATGACCTGGGAGGTTATAATACAGTAGATAATCAAGGCAGCAGAAAAGCATTACAGTGTACATGAAGGATGGGGTACAAAACATAATACTGAACACAGTCTGTAACAATATTCAACACAGTCTTCAGCTGGGGCAGTGTTTGCATCTTTATTATTCTGGAGGCTCTTGAAGCAACAGGATTTGAGACCTTGCTCTGGGTGCTGCCAGACGACCCGAGGTGAGGGCTTTGTTAGCTCTCATGGTTTGCCACTCTGATTGTGCCTTCTGTTTAGCCCCTGTGGCAACTGATGATGCTGGAATCTTGAGGCCCTTTTCAGCAAATGCAGCTCTGGCTTTTTCTGGTGAACTGCACAGAGCTGTGCCCTCCTGCCAAAATACTCATAGTTTCACTGGATAAGGAGAATGGAAACTCTCGGAGCTGCATCATGTCACTATAGATCTGGCACTGAATTTGGGGGGTGGGGAGATCGTAGTCGAAGAGGAAATGGACACTCAGTACGTAACTTTTGTTTTGCCACACACAGTTTGGACCTCTTTCATCTTAAAGCTAGAAAATTGTATAATTGAAAGGCTTGCCTGTAATTCAGTGACCAAGCAGCCAGCCACTCCCACTTCCTGAGCTATATAAGCAGTTCCTCTCAGCCTCACTGTGAAGCATTTTGTCTTTGCAGCTGGAGGCTATGTTGGTTTGTCTTCTGAGCTGGCTGGGGCCTAAACCCCCAAGCCTGCTGTTTCTGTGCGTCTCTGCTGGACTTCAGTGTTTGTTTTCCTGCTTCTGGTTTGTATCTTTCCTCTGGCTGTATGCTTCCCTGTGTTTTGTTTCTTGGTTTTTTTGGGCCTTCCCTGTTTTCTGTTTTGCTGTGTTTTGGTTTCCTCTTTTGGGGGGGCTTTTATTTTTAAAACTCCTAGCATATTGCTACTACAGAGCTCATTCTGCTTGCTTTCAGTTACAACTCTCAATTTACTGCACTGCAACTGCAAACCTACTCAGAGCTCATGCTACTGCTTTCAGTTACCTACAACTTCAGCCACTGCTGCTGACTGTTTACTTTAATTACTATTGTACCCAGTGCCTGTGTTTTAACACTGTACTCATTTAACTACTGCTGCACAGGCCCATTTGCTTCCTGCTGCTGCATTGTTTACACCCATTCCTATTCTACCTTGTTTACTCTTGAGGTCAGCTGAAGCTTCTGCTGAGGAACTGGAAGGGGACAGGATCAGTTGTGTTCCAGGACAGTAGCTGCTGCTTGTTGTTTTTACAGGGTTCTTGTGGATTTTACTTGGTAGAAGGTTATTTCTTTGCTTTCTTACTTCTAAGGGGCAGCAGGGTATTGTTGTGGGGCTGTTGGAAGCTTGAAAACTGGTTTGGTGGCTGTGAAGTGGGCTCATTTGTTGGATGTTTCACTGTGTAACAGGCTGCGGCTGGTGGGCCCTATTTCTTCTGATTTAAAACCTATTTGGTGGGATTTGCTTGGCCTGGGTATTTGGCTGTTGGCTTGGGGGAGACACAGGGCTGATACTCTCTCTCGAGTCGGGTGTCTGCCCAAGACCCCCGAGTTCTGCTAATTTATAGGGGAACACCTGCCCTGCAATTGGAGGAAAAGGCTGCAGGTGCAACTCAGGTAGTTCTAGCCACTGGGGGTTGGATTTAAGGGCGGGAGAGAGGAGCTTAGGGAGTTGTTCATTTCCTTATAAGTTTACTGTGTTGTACTGCACCTAGTAACAGGGTTACCGTGTACTGTGGACTGTATCTAAGATTAGTGGGTGACCCGATTAGGCAGTAGGGTGATCTTGGACTGGGGGAACCTGGTGGCTCACCCAAGGAAACCTACTTGGAAGGATGGAATCACATGGCATTAGGGCCGGCATCTTTGGGAGGGTGGTGGGGTGCACAGGGTGTGGAGCAGCCATGATACTGACTGCTTGGAAGTTTGGTGGTTGCTCAGTGCTACCGCTGGCACAGCTTAGGGAGGAGGCTATGGGATTAGGAGACAGCTGGGGAAGGGGAGGCATGGTTGGCGGAAGGGGCAGGGATTCTCACAGGCTGCACCAAGCACTGGGGCAGCAGCATAGGGAAAGGAGTGCAGGAGAATACTCAAGGTCACATAGGACCCCTGGCAGAGGGGGTCCAAAAGGACACTACCAAGGAAGCAGGCAGGTAACTGGGGACCTCACAAAGAGGGACAACATTCTCAGGGAAGTAGGGGCAGATGGCCAGGGCTGGACAGAAGGAAGCAAGGCGTGAGGTGGATCAGATCTTACACTCAGTAACCGCTTCAATCTCTTCTGCTCAAGGATGAGAGGGTGATGTAGCCATGACAGGGTGGTTAGGAGATGGAAAGGGAGTGGGGCAGGAGGCAGGGCCAGATAGCAGGAAGAACAGGGGGAACCTGAATGCAGGAAAATGGGGGAGCAGTGAATCAGAGCAGGAGGGGCAGGGAAGAGGGAGAAAGTGCAGGAGAAGGACCAGTTGGGAGGAAAGGTAAAGGAGAAGGACCAGAAGTACAGGGGAGGATTTAATAAGGGAACTGAGGGTTTAGCCAGGGGAGCACAACAAGCAAGGAGGGACTAAATGGAGACAGCAAGGAAGGGAGGACGAGCCAGGCTAGTTTAGCAGATGGGGAGAAGGACCAGTTGCAGTAGCAGTAAAGGGGAGTTAGCAAGGCATCAGAAGGATACTCAGAGGAGGAGAGGCAGTAGGATTGGAGGGGAGGGGTGGTCAGGTAAATAAGGAGGGGGTGGCATGTGGCACCCAGATAGGGGAGGAAACAAGGAGCCAGCTGGGTGGAGAGGCTGTAGAAAGGATGAGAGTACATGAAGGGGGAATGGAGGAAAGGAGTGGTCGAGGCTCCTGTTGGGGGATTCTATGATCAGGGTATCAATGGGATAGAAGGGAGAAGCTTGCACAGTTAGAACAAAGCTTCCTGGACTAACGGTGCACAGGGCTGGGCATGAGGCATATCAGCTGGCAAGGATTGTGGGGTTCCCTATATGGCTCGGTCCACCTGGTACAAATGACATTGAGGGAACATAGATGCTGAGATACAGGCAAGATTCAGGGAGCTTGCCAGAGTCTGTCAATGACATAGGAGGCACAGTTTCCTTCTCAGAAATCTGCAATGGTGCCAAGGGCTAGTGGGGAGCCCAAAAGGAAGATTAGGAGATAAACCAGTGGCTCAGGGAGTGGTGTGAGGCCAGAGGGTATGGGGTTGGATTGGGATTGGGGAGACATGGGAGGATAATGAGCTGTATGCTAGAGATAGACCTATCCACTTTGAGGGAGGGGAATCCTAAGTTGGAAAATAGAGGTCTCATTATGAAAAGTGGGCTTTAACTTGTGAAGGGGGAGGGATGGAGAAAAGGCTGTCAAGGGTGCAGATAAAGGAGGATTTGTCTCCACCCCCTGGGGAGCTGGAGGATTGCGGTAAAGGCTGACTGGTAAAGTGCAGACCAGGGAAAACAGAATCTCATGGGAACACGAGTAGGGAAATGGAAGATAGGGAAAGGGTGGAAGGTAGTCCTGCTAAATGCCAGGAGCTTGGGAAATAAAATGCCTGAGCTCCAGGCATGCTAACTGAGGGCAGTAGATGTGGCAGGGTCACTGAGACCTGGGCCACTGCAGGACACGACTGGGACTCTGAACCTGGGGGTTACACTATGTTCAGGGAAGGACAGGGGAGGGAAGGAGGAGGGGCAGCAATGATAGTCAAAAACTGCATTGGCATAGGGGGAGTAGAGGAGGCGGAGGGAACCATGAAGCAATTTGGGTCACCTTGATAACAAGGGGGGCAAGAGAGTAAAAATAGGAGTGTAGAGGACCCCTGCCCTGGCAGAGGAGCTGAGGAGATCTGGGCAGATGTTGGGAGACACTGCAGACTGGGCAGAGGAACGGTGGTGGTGTTGGGGGACTTAAACATGCCAGGAACAGACTGGGAGACTATGACATCTTTCTGACCAGGGAACAGAGGCTGTTTGATGTCTTTCAAGACGATTCCCTAACTCAGCAGGGGGTAACCGTGACCAGGAGAGTGTGCGGGTACTGGATGGGTCCTGGCAGACAGTGACCAGATTAGGGGCCTGGAGGTAAGGGACCTGCTGGCGGGAATGACCATGCCACAGTCTGGTTCTGCCTGGACCTAGGAGGCTAGGAAAGCTGCACAAAGACGGAGGTAACTGACTCAGGGGAACGGATTTTAAGGAAATGGGAAGGATCCTTAAGGACCATTTGATGGGATTGGGTCGGGACATGGACTTGGTAGTAGGTGGGAAATCATCAGGAGAGGGTGCAAGATGCTGCCAGCACCTGTGCAAGAGTAAGAAGACGAAAATGTGGTAGTTCAAAATTCTGCTGGTGGACCAGGAGGTCCAGGAGGTGGTAGGAAAGAAGGCAGCCCATGGGGCACCAAGCTCAAGGAGTGAAAGGGATCGAGGGAGTATGAGCTGATGGCTGAAGGCCACTAGGGTGGTGAGGGCGTACTAAGGCAAGGAAGGAGCAGAACTCCGGGCTAGGAAATCAGTGAGAGAACAAGGGGTTCTTTAGATACATTGGGGAAAACGAAGGTGAAGGGGCAGATTAGCAGGATTAAATCGGGGAGAGATGGGTACAAGACCGGGGAGCAGGCTGAGGTACTAAATGAGTACTTTACCCTCAGTTTCACCAAGGAAATGGGAGTGTTGCATCATACATGGAGGAGACAGAGATACTGAGGGAGGGGGACCTCACCGATCGGGGGTCTGGGAAGAGGGGAGGCATCACTGGCAGGAGGGGGAGGGCTAACAGGGAGAAGAGGTACTGGAAGTGGAAATCACAGCAGAGAGAGAGGGAAGCCCCAGCTCCCTTAAGACGGAGAAAGCACCGGGCCGGATAAATTACATCCCAGAGTGCTGAAGGAACTTGGGATGTCCTGCATGAAAACCCTGGCGGAGCTTTTCACCATCTCTCTGAGAACAGGGGTGGGTGCCCCAGGACTGGAAGGTGAAGCATGAGTGCCTCATCCCATGGGGGGAATCAAGGGAGGGTAGAGAACTACAGGGCCTGTCTGGCCTGACATCAGTGGTGGGCAAGGTGGATGGAGGGCATTGTCAAGGAGAGGCTGGGGGGGCCTGGAAAAGTCAGGGTGCCTGGACGATAGACAGCATGGATTCGCCCCGGGAAATCGTGTCAGACAAACCTTGTGGAGTTCTATGACTAGGTGACGAGTGCCTGGACCTGGAGACCAGTGGACGTCCTCTTCTAGACTTCAGCAAGGCATTTGACCTGTTCCTCACATGGGCCTGTTGGATAAGCTGGGAGAAATGGGGTGGGGAACCAGATGATCAGATGGATAGGCAATTGGCTCCAGGACCGGACCCACAGGGTCGTAGCTGGCGGATAGTCTCATCCCCAAAGAGGGTCATTAGTGGGGTCCCACGGGATCAGTCCTGGGCCCTCCTGTTCAACGCCTACGTCTCTGACATAAGGACAGGAATCAGGAGTGAGATGAGTCTCTTTGTGGATGACTCAAAACTGGGGGCGGTGGTGGATGGGGAGGAGGGAAGGGTGGCCCTACAGGGGGACCTGGAGGCTCTGGAAAGATGGTCTAGAAAGTGGAAGCTGAGGTTCAATGCAGGGAAATGCAAGGTACTCCACCTGGGGGCCAGAAACCCGGCCAAGTGTACACCCTGGGAGATGCTACAAGCCTCGATGGCTGAGAGGGACCTGGGGGTGGTGGTGGATGTCAAAATGAACAACTCGGAGACTTGTAGGAGGGCAGCAGCCAAGGCCAACAGGATGCTGGGATGCATCGCTAGGGGATCACCTCCAGAAGGAGGGAAGTGATGCTCCCTCTGTATAACTGCTTGTGAGCAGTACCTTGAGTACCGCGTGCAGTTTGGAGGCCACACTTAAAGAGGGACATTAAACTCCTGGAGAGGGTCCAGAGGAGGGCAACCAAATGATTTGGGGCTTGAGGGACAGGACCTACGAGGAGAGGCTTAAGAGGATAAATAGGGAGAACAGTCAGGGTACTTCAAGGAAGGAGGAGGGGGCCACTAGAGGGCATGGGTGGAAGTTAGAGGGGGAAGATTCAGGGGAGAAAGGAGGAGGTGTTACTTCACAGAGGTGGTGGAGCTATGGAATGCACTGCCTAGGGGGCTGGTGGAGGCAGAGACGGTGAAGGGTTCAAGAGGGGCTGGGACAGGTACAGGGAAGGGTTCTGGAAACAAACCAATGCAGCAAGAATATCCGAACTGGGAAGGAGAAGCCAGAGAAGGCGAGGGAGCAGCAAGGTCAGCACCCAGGGTGGGGCTGACCAATCGAGCAGACTGAAAGACCGTTAGGCCTATTCTGCTGGCATTTTAGTATGTTAGTATTAAACTAGCTTTTATATCTGCATGTGGTTCTCAGCCTTTCATCACTTCCTTGTTTGTCCTACGGTGGGGACTGGGAGGTGTTTTGGGGGGTCGTGGCCTATGTGGTTAATTTTGTTCTAAATCCTGTCTTCGCCGCCAAAAATCCTCAGAGTTTGTCACCTTGATTTGGCTATTCATGTCTGGCTGGCTTGCCCCAAGTCAGTGCTGTTTACTTGCTATACAGTCGTTATGCAGTCCACCTATTACTACTACTGCTTACTGACCTATCAGGTCTCCACTTGCTTACGCAAACCATTGCTTTATGCCTAGTGCCATCCCCCCGGCTTCGCCTGGGATTCTACTGCTCTCCGTCTGCATCCGACCTTGCAAGGTCTCAGCACTCAATGCTCCTTATGATCTCGGCACGCCGAGCTTATTCAGCTCACCAGCTTTACAGCTCTCAGTCAATTCTGGGGCATGCCAGCCATTCTAATCTGGTGCAGGTTTCTGCAGCCGACGGTCTCGCTTCTGCATTAGTCCGCATCATCGAAAGCGGTCCAACTTGGGGCGGATCCTTCTCACCTGGCCCATAGCTGGGAATGTCCTTGCCTCGGGCTTGGCTTTAGCTGCCTGCTATGCGACAGCAGCTCCTGGTGTAGAATTTAAGACTAGCGGTGAAGGGTGGTTACGACGATCTCCTTTGGCTCTAGTGTTCCACTATAACGGTCGGCCATTGACTTTAGTGGTTTACCTAGCAAGGCACCTTCACTGCACTCTCCCCACGACTGCCTCTGGTTCACCTGGTTTGATTTAGGGCGGGTAGGCCAGGTGAGTGCCTCAGCAGTTGTTGCTCTCCTCCTGCACCTTGGATGCTCGTATTGTTGCAGAGTTTTCTTGCAACCTTCCAAGATGTTCCCGCTAGAAGGTTTGAGTGAGAGCCTTCCTCCAAATTGGAATATTTTCCACCTCTCTTTAATTGGGTTTTCCAAATTGCAGCTGCAGAGCCATCACTAAATACATTTTCCCAAGCCTGGAGGGAAGGCGACCTAGGCCTTGGATCCCCAGAGATTTCCTCCTCCTCATAGGGGTTTTTTTCTCTCCTCCTTTGCCTCAGGTCATAACACTTAGTTAACATAGTTGTTTCCCCTAGTTTCCTTAGGTAGGGTTCCGTTGTTGGATGGAGGTGGAGGATGTCCTGCCATTCCCTCTCTCCTTAGGGGATCCCCTTCTCTCAATGCAAGCCATCGCTGTTCTTCTCTACTACTATGTTCCAGTTAGTGCTTCTATGTCACTGTTACTGCTTGCTCATACGCATCATGTTGCCTCCTTTGGGGATGATACTAAATTTCTTTTGGGGATTCCTAAGGTACCTTTAGCCATGGGAACCATCCCGTGGCACCTCTAGGGGCAGAACCCTCTCTGAGAGTTCCTTGCTTCGTGCCCCTACGGGGTGGTAATTCCTCGGAATAGAGAGTGCGAACGGCCACAACCAAAACTAACACAGTTACACAAGCATAACACTATACTGGCTGCGTAGGTCAGTGAATTGAAAGGTTTGCCTGTAATTCAGTGGTCAATCAGCCAGCCACTCCCACTTCCTGAGCTATGTAAGCAGTTCCTGTCAGCCTCACTGTGAAGCATTTTGTCTTTGCCCCACCATCCTCCCCTCCTCCTCCAGCGGCAGCACTCTCTCCTAAGGGGGATTCCTGAGGTACCTTTAGCCATGGGAACCATCCCGTGGCACCTCTAGGGGCAGAACCCTCTCCGAGAGTTCCTTGCTTCGTGCCTCTACAGGGTGGTAATTCCTCTGGAATAGAAAGTGTGAACGGCCACAACCAAAACTAACACAGCTACACAAACATAACACTATACTGGCTGCGTAGGTCAGTGAATAAGGGAGCATGGTAGAACTTGTGGGTCAGTTGGCCAAGGCATCAGAGCCTTATGTGCACGCTCTCGGCCATTAAATTCCTGGATAGGGAAAAATACCTCAGAAGTCACAATAAACAGTTACATTATAACAAGCCCAACACAGAGAAAAGGAAAAAATTCTTTACCATAAGAGCAGCGAAAATATGGAATAGTTTACCCCAGGAAGTTGTGCTTTCAGAAACCTCCACTATTTTCAAAACTAGACTAGATAATTATTTAGGGTGAAAGAAATTTTAGGCCCACCTGGCAGTGGGTGACACAAAAATGGGCTGAAGTCTTTCGTGTCTGACAATACCAAGATATTGGTACATCTCTCCTGTGTGTTGCAGCAGGGACTCAATTGTCTGGCCCAGCTGGATGGCACCATCCTCCACTAAACTTACGCTCTCTCTTCCACGGCCTCCACCCGCTTCCCAACTTTGGCGAGTTTCTGATTTAGCCTTTTCAATTCCTTTTTGTTTTCCTCTCTTGAAGCCTTAATTTCGCTCAGTAATGGTTCAGATCAGCTCTGACTCAAATGTTTCCCCTCATCGTCTGTATCAAAGTCTGTGTCACGCTGGCTGGTGTGGCGGGGAGGGCTCCTGTTCCCTTCTGCACTTCGTGGGAGCCATCTGTTGGGATCCTTACTGGTGGTTTTTAAATTCAAGCAGGATGTGGTATAACAATCTTCTTTAGACCTCCCTCTGGGCATTTTAGAACATCTAGACTAAAAATAAAGCTTTTAGTGGGTTTTAGATAGTGGGAGATTGGGAGCTAGTTCTCTAGCTGCTGTACTGGCCCATGCTGTCACCCCATAGTCCAATGAGACATTTTAACGGCAGTTCTTTATGAACATATAATACAGTACACTGCAGCCCAGAAAAAGAAGTGCCAGGAACACCAGCAAGTGCTGGAAGAAACACTACACTTCCTACAAATGGTACATCAGCAGGGGAATGACACGGCTGTCCTTCAGCTAAAACCAGACAAGGCAGACTTCAACTCCAACAAACCAAAATAGCATTGACCTTTTTAAGGCAATGCTATTATGAGGTAGGTGCCTGAGTATCCCAGCTGCAGGCATATCAGCTTTGCAAACAGTGAAGAACGGTCACCATTCCAGCCCTTCTCTACCCATTCCTGGAGGTTAGGCAGACAAAGCTACACAATACTGCACATGCATTCTGCATCTACTGTCAGTTGCTCTATATCCCAGAGCATGAGGCTACTCCTGATGAGGTTCCTGCATACTCACTTCTCTCACCCTTTCAACCCTCCCGTGGGAACAACTTATGACACCCATCTCTGTGGAAGAAGTCGAGGCGGTCATACAAAATCCCATGAAAGCCCCGGCCCAGATGGTTACGGGGCAGATTATAAAGCCACAAAAAAGCAGTCCCTTCCGGTACTACTCCAAGCTATGAAGAAGGTCAAGATGGAGGGGCTCTCCCCCACCAATTTGGTCTTACACAGCCATCTCGGTAATTTTAAAACCAAATAAGAATGCTATGCATTGCCTCTCCTACTGGCCAATATTGGTCCTTAATTCCTTTTATAAATTCTTTATGACCATCCTTGCATGCTGACTGGATAAAATGCCTCCTAACCTTTCCTGTACTCTGCGCTGGGGTGGCTGGGATTCCAGATTCTGAGAGGGAGATGGGGCTTTGTCTCAGCACCTCTAGGCTGTGAAGGTGAAGAATCTGGGTGTCATTCTGGATGAGAGGCTGACATTTGAGGTTCAGGTGTTAGCAGTAGTCTAGAATGGCATCTACCATCTAAGGAATGTCAGTGAGATACAATCACTTATCCCTCCAGAGTACTGGCCCTCACTGGTGCATGCTTTTGTGACCTCGTGGTTAGATTACTGTAATGCTCTATACCTTGGGGTCGATGGAGGTATTTTGTGGCACCTACAGTTGGTGCAGAACGAGCTGCTAAGTTGTTGACTGCGTCTTTGAAGTCGAGTCATATCTCCCAGCACTGTTTGGACTGCAGAGTCTGCCTGTTAAATGGCGATCTCCTTTAAAGTTGGTTACTAACTCCATAAGGCCCTACACGGTCTGGGCCCAGGTTACCAGCGTGATCTCCTGTACCCTCACATGCCTAAATGCCCCCTCCACTCCACCGAGGAATGTCTTCTGGTTGTTCCTAGGCTAGGCTAAACCTCGGAGGACTTTGGTGCTTTGAGGTAGCAATGCCGGTTCTTTGAACTTGTTCCTGAGGGAAGCCTCCTTGGTGGAGACCTTTAAGAGGGAGCTTAAAACATACTTATTTACAGAGGCATACAGGAAGTGATGATCCCTTTTGGTCCTATAGCATGCACATCTGAGTTATTACGCAATGTAGTTTTGCTGGTTGATGTAATTTTTACGTTTGTATAAGGAGTTTTTATTTATTGATATTATTTATTCAGGATTGTATTTATTTTATGATGTGTTGCTCTCTCTTTTATTGTTCTGGTACCCTGAGCGTTCAAGGAAGGGTACCATAAACAAATAAAATCTACTACTACTGCCATTACTCCACTTATTGGACTAGAACAAAACAGGATTTGTCCGGTCTCTGACAACAGCAGATAATACAAGGCGTACCTTACACACAATACATAAAATGCAACATCCAGAAGCCCTATCCACCTTGCTAAACCTTGACACAGGGAAGGCTTTCGACTGGGTCTCCTAATCATTCTTGTATTCTGTGCTGGGGCAGCTAGGATTCCAGGTCCCCTTCATTTTCCTACTGCAGCGCATCTACGACTCACCCTAAATGCATTTTAAGGTCAATGGACACCAGTTGGAGGACTTTCTCCCTCTGACAGGGCATCCTGCAGGGAAGGTCATTGTCACCCCTCCTCTTTGCCATATCTGTTGTGCCTCTGGCTGAGGCCATAAGAGAGGCAACTACCTTTCAGGGATACCCTGGGGGTGCCGGGTCAATATGTCACTTTCTTTAGAGCGCAGTCAAAAACATGCAACAGATAGCGCTTAGAGGACTACAGCTACAGGGTACAAAACACTGCAAGGATGAAATGCTGTAGGTACAGTTTTGTACCCAGTAGCTATTGGCTGGGAGGCAGTGATGCAGAGGAGAAGACCTCTGCTGTGGGATGATCCGCCGAGCAAGCTGCCATGGCTCAGAGGAATGAGCCACTGGCAATGGAGGGAGCGCTGTGTCTGTGGACCTGGTCCCAGACTACTAGTATTTTCCTGTTTTTTTGGTACTTGTGTGACAGGTTGTTTCCCCACCAGTGTTACCTACTATATGGTGTTCATTATATTAATTGGGAGGGAGGGGTCAGAAGAGCCCCTGGAAAAAATGAAGAAGTTATCTTTTTCTGATGTTTCTTCGATGTGATCGGTAGCTGGCAATGTACCATTGTATTGTCAGCCTGCACATTGCTGCGCCTGTTTTTGTTTCCAGCATCATGACCCTGTGCCCTCTGGGAGGTAGGAAGCTCCACATAGCGTTATATGAGAACGATGTTTTGCTTTACCTGAGCCAGCCAGAAATCACACTCCTGGCAGTGTTTGAGATTCTCCAGGTTTTTTGGACATGTCTGACTACAAGCTAAAAAGACCAAAGTCCAAAAACTGAACCACTTGGGTTTAATTACTCCATGTCCCAGCAAATTAGGAAAGCCTTTTCCTTCTGCTGGGGGCTGGACAAACTGAAATACTTAGGAATATACATTGCCAAGAACTCGGAGAACACTTATGCAAATAACTATGAACAACTGGTTTTTAACTTGTAGCTTAGCACTGTATAACAAATAGTATGCAGATACATTTAGCTCTGCCTCGAGCCTTGAATTCACTTCAGCATATAATTTGTTTGCAGTGTATACCAGACCTGGATTTATTCCACTTTTAGTGTTTTTTAATTACTTATTTAGGTGCATGGTGTTTTGGAATGCACTGCACTACTGCATTTTGTATATAGGGTATACTTGATGTGCAAGTGTTGAATACGGGAACTATCTGAATGAGTGCACAGTGACTTCAGGTAACATCACTAGTGGCGGAGTGTAGCGGAGCCATGAATGATGCTTGCCGAGGTCACTATGCACACATTCAGATTATTTCCCATATTCCACACTCACACATCATGTGTGCTATTTATACAGTAGGGGTTCCATTGTGTATTAGGTTGTTTATTTTGTATTAGTGTTGTAAATTTATTAGGTTTGCAGTGGGTTTATTATTTTATTAGAGTGGATTTTTTGTATTTGTTTGGTGTTGTTACGCCTTCTGCTGTTTCAGGTTTGTGAAATTTTTTCTGTTATTGCATGGTTTCTTTGGTGTAGTTGTGGGTGGTTTACTTGGCTCCTGGTGATGTCACTGGTTATTTTCAGTGATTGGTTGGGTTTGGCGCAGGTTAATTGTACAGCATTGTTTGTGAATATCATGTGAGTTATGGTATATTTTCTTAATTTTTGGTTCATTTTTACTCTGGATTGCTTCTTTATTTGGATCGCTTTTATTCAGTGCTGGATGTAAGGTACATATTCTACTGTTGTTTTATTTCTTTGGTTGGTAAGACAGTTCTTTCTGTCTTTCTGATGCTATGTTTCTGTGTATTTCACTGCATGAGAGTCCTGTGATCTTTCTTTGGGCACATTTTTTTTCTCTTTTTCAGTTCCTGAAAGTAGGTCGACTTTTTGGGAGTGTTACATATCTGCAGTGGTTTATTTGTTGGGTGACCTATCCACTATGCAATTTACTTTCATTTATTTCACTGCGGATATGTCATGCTAGATTTATACAGTGGGAGTGAGTTTATACATATACGTGATAGCATATTCACTCACCCCTATTGTATAAATGTTTTTATAAATGTTTTGGTATGTATTGATTCCAGTTACCTTTGAAATTTTAGTATAAAGATTGGTTTTGGCTCACATTAGCCTTTTGAGACAGCAATTGCCATCATGGGGTGTGTCCGAACTTCTGGGACAATATAAAAGAAATAAATTGAAATCACACCCCCACCAGCCCTTATGGCCAATGACTCCACCTTTACTGACCCCACTGACATTGCCAGCTGCCTTAACTCCTCCTTTACAGATCTTAGGTCTTCCTGTCCCGAGTATTTTTTGACCCAACCCTCCACCCACCACCCTCAGATCCTTAGCGCCCCTGGTTCTATCTACGCAAAGTATCCATCCAGGAAGCCAGACCACTCCTGCTAAAAGTGCTAAATAGCAACAGTCCTAGCAGCGACTCCCTGGATCCAAAAATACTCCGGCTGGTCCTGGATGATGCCTGTTCCTTACCATTGACCATTAAACCAGTCCCTCTGTCTGGGGCAATTCTCATAGCATGGAAAACAGCTATAGTCGCATTCTACTTCAAAGGAGGTGACAGGTCCACCTCAGCAACTACTTCCATTCAATCTCCATCCTTCTCCAAAGCCTTAGGAAAAGTGGCGGCCACTGAACTCACCGAATAGCTAGCAAAACAAACATTCTATGCCCGGAACAGCATGGTTTCAGCATAGTCACAGTGCAGCACAGCATTAATGGTTCTCCAACTCTCCTGCACTCCTCCCTAGACTGTTCTTTAGTTGGAGCAGTGTTCATTGGACCCAAGGCCTGACACTATCTCCCAACCCCTACTAAATGCCTCAACCATATACAGGTTTCTTCTGCTGGCCCCTCGCCTGGTGGCTGAAAGTTACCTATCAGCCCTCCGCCTCCCAGCTGTCAAAACAATGGATACTCGAAACCCATCTCATCGCTCAGGGGTTCCCGAGGGCTCTACCTTGGGTCCACTACCTTTAGCCTCTCCCACGTGAACACCCTGCCCAGTGCCTGTTCTGGCAATATTCTCTCCTACGCCAGCCAGAGTTTATGCTGCCCACAGAAATCCCACCTCCTCCAAGACTCCTCCAACGCTCCTTCAGTGGTGTTGAGAACTGGTTTAAGGAGAGCAGACTAGTCATTAACCTCAAAATAACTAAGGCAATGCTCTTGCCCACCACCAGAACAAAGCCAGCAACATAGCTCATCCAAATCTTCCCCAGCACTCATCAACTACTTGAACAAGTTTACTCTTACAAATACCTTGAATCACTCTTGACCCGGCCTCACCTTTCACGCCCACATTACAGCCCTTGCTAACGCTTGTCTTGGCATCCTCTACTGTCACAAGGACTGCCTCCCACCTGATGCCCTTAGGCTTGCCATTACGCCCTCAGTAATGTCCCTTGTCGACACGGCCTTCCAGTCTATGGTGCTGCTGACTCCACAGCCCCTCAACAAGATTTGACTCACTCTAAACAAGCTTGCAGACAAGGACCAGTGCCCCTAGGCTCACCCACACACTTGTCAGCTCTATGACATGGCCAAACCCCTAGCCTCTCTGAGAATGCTTCCATTATCAAACTTGCCTACTAATCCAAGAAAATCTACCTGGCTCTTCTGGGGTTTCTGCCCATCCAACCTTACACCTTCCAGAGTCACTTCACCAACCACTGACAAGGTCACCCTACTAGTACTCCCAGAACTAGGACCACCTGGGCACAGAGGTCATTCAGCTACACAGCCTCGTCCTGGTTCAACTCGCTCCCTGCAGACATTTCCAACACCACCAAAATTGCCCCCTTCAAAACTGCCCTACAGAACCTATTGTTCAATACCAGCTGCTGTACCTGTCGCTAACAGATGCTCTGCTGCTCTCAAAACACTATTGACAGAGCTCTCTGGGCCGAACTCCTCCTCACCCCACCCCACCTCCACTCCCCCATGGCCTCCCTCTCCACTGCCAGTACCTGCTGGTACTAAACCTATCAATCCTGAAATGTTTTTTAATTACTCTTTGTGTTCAAGCAATTATGTAAAACTGTTATTCTGTATGATTGTATTCTGTAGGTATGTTGATTCTGCATACCCTAAAATGCATGCTAGCAGGACTATCTTGAGAACAGGATTGTATAATCCTAATGATAAGTATTTCCTGTATAAAAATAGTTTTTATCTATCTATCTATCTATCTATCTATCTATCTATCTATCTATCTATCTATCTCTGTGACGAGGTACCTTTGTAAATGTGCCTCTGGCTCAAAGGTTGTAAATCTGATTATACAATAAATAAATAAATTTAAAAAAAGGCATCAGGTGATGTGGTGGTGACATTATGTGAGAGGAGGAGAACCAGAAAGATGAGTCACTGGTTGTCTGCATATGCTCCATGTCGCTTGTTCATTTATTTGTATATTAAGCATCACTCAAGCATGAAAAATAAAGAACACAATCGGTGGACAACCAAGGTATGCTTATCTTCTAGTAGCATTTTAAAGCAGTGTCTTACTTTAAATTTGAGTCAATTCAGCATGCAGGTGCCAGCTACACTACAACAGTAAAAAGGTTTGCAGTCTGTCTAGGGTGGTCTTCAGCTCAGCACCATTCAAACCATAAACTGCATCTGCGCAGCTGAAACACTGGAAAAAAGTGGATAGAGGGAAAGCTGTGCTGTATTCATATACAACACCGCAACAAATAGGGGTACCTGCTGGGCTTCTCACAGAATTATAATTTAAGTATGTGCAGTACAAGGATAACATGCATAGTAGTAGCTTGCATGAGTTCTAAAATGCGATTCTATGATGCAGGTTTGACACAAATATGTCCACCAGACATTACAGCGACAGCTGCACGTTAACCACAATTGCTGTCGGCATTGTGCTGTTTTAATATAATCAACTCCAAGTGAGAGTTGATTCAGGAAGGGGGTGCAAGACCCTGGGAAGCCGTGCCGGGGTCCCGAGCGGACTTTACAGTGATGCATTGATGTTGACGCTGTCGATGACATCACTGTAAAGTTGTCGCTGCAGCAACTGCATACCCTAAAATGCATGCTAGCAGATGGATAATTTGTTAAGCAAAGCTGAAAAACATAACACTGGTAAAAACAAATTTTGGCTTTGCAGACATCAGTGATAATACTGTTTTTTTCAGTTCTGCAAAACAGAGTTTGCCCTTTTTCAATCATGGTAAACCAGTATCTCTAATGCTAAAGAATAATTATTCTTGCTGAAAAACATCAAAGGGGTGCAGATGCTGAACTCTTGGTTCCCACAGCAGGAAGTGCTTTCAGCATTTTGTTTACACTAGCGGTCCATTACCTGTGGGACAAAAACTGCTAGAGAACCAATCAGAATCTGGGATTCCAGGCTCAACATTCTATTAGGTTTATAACAGTCACTTAACTTTTTATTTTTTTTTTATTCATTTATTCAGAAAGTACCTTTGAAAACAGATGCTTGTTTACAAATGTTCCACTTTATTGTAACAAATATATTAAGTTACAGTAACAGCAGATACACAGTTTCATAGGAATACAACCAAGGCAAACATAGTAAGATACAGAAAAGCAACTCAAGACAGTTCCAGTGGAATACAGTCACTGAACATTTTTATACAGCAAAGTCTATGTTATAAAGCAGGCAGTGAACCAGGCATGATACCAGTTTAGCTATGAGCAGCTACAGTTGCAATGAACAGATAACTAATGCCCACAGAGATTGAGCAGCGAGTCAGGCAGTTCACTCAGCCAACTGGCAGCCCATACTACAAAGGAAAGCTGCCCGCCCCAGTTTAGTTACCCGTAAGGGCAGTTCTAGGGCATTTCTTGACATGCTCCTAGTGTTGTATTGGTTGTTAATGAAGTGTAAGTAGGTTTTAGCCCTGGGGGATATACACCAAACAGCCCTTTTTTTTCTAGCAGGCAGGTTTGTACTCTATTTGCCTGACAAGAGATGGCCAGTTAGGGCACAGAGAGTAGGTGTGTGCGCTTGTCAGCCCCTTACACGAATCAACAAACCTTGTTGCTGAACACCTTAATGAGGAATAGTAAGCACAAAGGTCCCGCAAACTCAAGTGTGGGGCTGGCCCCCTTGTTTACTTGGTGTACGAAAACATTTTGGTTTACTTACTATTTAGTATAATAGATTGTATTAGACTAATTTTGTTTACTTCTAGGCTAACATCTTGTTATTACAAATTCTAGAATCCCCTCTAGTTGACATCAGAGCAGCAGTCAGCAGTGAGAGATTCTGATACCAGGGAAGCTTTCCCTGTGGATCTTGGCCTGAGCAAAGCCACCAGGACTCAGCCCTCTAAACCACATGAGAAGCTGATAAACTGCTAAAGAGTTAAAAAGTTGTAATGACAAAATGCACAGCTACTGTAAAATGACAGAAGACTGCTTAGGCAACCACAAACTGGAAAAGGAGTTCTGACTAGCCACAGAGAAACAGCTTTTTCTGCAATAATATGAATACTTGGCCACACTATTTTTATAATGCTTTTTACAGTATTTTTATTTGGGCAAATGCCAATTTTTCATGACTCATGAAAGCCACAATCTTTCTAGCCTAGAGGCCAGGGACTAGCTGTTCCTCAAGAAAGCTCCCACAAATAAAGAATTCTGTAAGCCCCAAACTTTCTAGCACAAAAAGCTATGTGATGATCGTTTTTTCAAACAAACCCTTGGAAAAGGATATATAAATCCTAGACTTTTGACAGCCGAAAGAATGGTAGGCGCAGACTCGCGAGAAGATGTTTTTTTACTACTAGTCAAAGGCCGGCATTGGCTGCAGGCTGCTGGCAGGACTACAGATGGGTAAGAATATGTTCAGCTCTTGCTTCATGCATTGATAGCCTCTCATGCAACATTTTAGCACTCAAGATTATAGGTCACTAAGGCTACTGGGTATGGGGCAACTGCTTTATGAATGCAAATATTACTGTACCGCTTAGCTAGGTTACTTTGCTTTGTAACTCAGATTAGAGGTCATGGCTATTGCCCATAAGACTGTTAGGCATAGGGGATAATCGTTTTGCTTATTGCTTTTACTGGGTAAAGAAATAATAGCTTTTGTCATATGTTTTTTGATAAATCTTTCTGATTTGAGATTGTGACCATGTACTCTTATCTAATTCAGTGATAAGAACATACATTAGTAATAAAAAACTTGAACTGCACCATTACGCCTCAGACGTCTTCTATAACAACAAAATATGAAACAGATTACTCATACTGTGTCACTCAAACCCATGACATCATGTTGCCTGAGCAGTTTGGACACCCTGGAAGTTTAACTGGATAGTTCATAGTGGAATTGGTAGGATTATGCCTCTCAGTGAAAGGATCCAGGAATTACAAAAGAACTGAGTAATGTTCTCAGTGGATGAAGACAGGTGATAGTGGGCTCTGCAGAGTCCACATCCCTTCCCTCATCAAATCCCTCAAACCAAGGCATCAGAAAACCAAAGGTCGCTAGCACCCCTGCCACTATGGTCCTGGGATGAAGTGATTAGGAGCCCAAAATGGGACCCATAATAGACCTCCTGGTTCCCCCACCATCAGAGAGCTGCATTTACCCCACGGCCCTTCCATCGATCCCCCTGATAGAGTCTGAGGACCCTGAAATGGTTTGTCTAAACCTGTATCAGTATTTGAGTGCAACTGCTAAAAATATGTATGATAATTTAAGGCTAAAGGATAGGGATTTAAAAGCTGAAAAGGGTACAGCTACCCCACTTGAGTTACGGGAAATGGTAGATGAGGAAATAACCAGGGGTATGCAGTTGTTTCTACTACATGCAGTATGGGGATTGGGAAATATGGCTAGACAAGAACTGAGTAATTCCAGGAAAAGACAAGAAGAACAGGTGAGGACTTTTAATAATGTACTGAGAGATTTTAAGTCTCTAGAGGATAAGCACAGACACTTGAACAATTAGAGAGCACAAAAGCTGAAACTAGGGAAAGTATACAGAGGGAAGTTACTAGTCACAAGAAGGGTCCTAACATAAGGGAAGAAGACGGGATAAAACTTTTAGAAGTCATCTATGTTGAAAACTATTTAAGGAAAACTACATCTAGAACTAAGAGGGAATATTTGGCGTTCCATAGGGACTCATGTAATACCCCATACGGGGATGAAATATCCTATACTATTATGAACCCCCCATCCAATGTCCTCAAAGTGAAGTTAATCTTCCTTATAGGTATCCTATGGAGCAAAACCAACCTGCAGTCCAAGGGGACCCACCTACTCACTCAAGGTTGCAAGGGGAGGGCAATCCTTTAACCCTTCTTAAGTGGACAGTCCACCGTCCCATAAGCCCCAGTGAATAGTGTGTTACTACCCCTAGGGATTTGAGGGAAAGGGTTTAGCCCACTCCAGCTGACCCCGAAGGATTTATAGAGCATAGCAAAGAAACATAAAAAGGGTGGATAAGAGAGGACAGGTAAATCCCAACACCTGGAGACAGCAATGCAGGAAGGAGTTGGAAAACAATTCAGATTGGAACGAGAAGACTACAATGAAAATTTGTCTGGTTTTGTATGGAACTGGAGGTAAGGGATAAATAGTAGAGACTGAGAGGACAAGAAGATCCATAAGAGGAGACAGTAGATCTGGTGGCCACCACTCTCAGTACATAATATACGGGGCCAGGCTAAAGTATATAAGTTGAAGACAACAAAATGACAAATCCCCATGGCAATTTGCAGATAGGCTTAAGTCAGCATGTTTTAAAGGGGGTTAGCAAGCAAAATATGAAAGACAAAGAATGTATTACGTGCTTTGTCAATGGTTGTAAGCCACACACCCCCAGAAGTACCTAATTTCCCTAGCACATATCAGTAATGCCTGTTTCACGACCTAGTTATGGCTGCCCAGTTGATGGCTGAGATAGGGAAATCAGAACAGACCATCCACAAGACAGGAAAAGAGACATTGCCACAAACCCTACAGGTGTTCCTATCAGTAACTTGTCCCCAAATTTGGTTACCTCCTGACCCAATCAAATCAAGGGACTTCCATAAGGCCAAATTATAACCTATGTAACCAAGCAAACATTACGCCACCTTTCAGGTTCTCTCTCAGACCCAACCAATACCAACCATGTAACCAACCAGCATATGATACACGCAGCCCTGATGTTAAACCCAGAGTTAGCTAACATTGCAGGTTGGGAATACAATGCACTTGTACATACTGGGTCTACCCATACTTTAGTTAATTTACAGACAATATTAGGGAAGCCAGAATTTTTGGAAGGGGCTCAAATTAAAGGCATAGGAAATACATTCTCCTCACAGAAGGTCATTGTGACCATAACATCATGATGTGGTTCCTATAACATGGAAGTGCTAGGGGTAGATATGGCTGAGGAAGTGGTACTGGGAAAGGACTGAATATTGTAGGTCTGATACCCATTTGCAGTGAACTGCTCAGTCACCTCCTGGTTTGGGACCAGATCCTCATGCAGTGCAACCACATACAACTTGACAAAATAAAGCTCAGGAATATACTACAAAAGTACATGTCCCTATAAGCACAGACAAAAAACAAGCAAGCAGGCAGGACTAATTAGATGTACCCTGGGGGAAATCTGAGGAGGTGTACATAAATAATAAATCCAATGCCTGATCCCAAGCATGGTGTGGAGCCAGTCAGAACCACAAATTGCTGACAGATGGCACTACATGATTAGTGGTTGACTACAGAGCATTAAATTGACAGATCCAACCTTACACAAAACATTTACATGCAAGCCTGGACACACTGGAGGTAAAGAAGTAGAAGACCACTTTAGATCTAACCAACTGGTTTTGGCTAGTCCCCTTTGGGAAGAAGATCAAGACAAAACTGCTTTTTCCTTCTGGGGCACAGTATGCATGGACCAGGCTCCCCAAAGGCTTCATGAATTCCCCAGGAATATTCTCAGAAGCATTAGCAAAAACCTTGAATGGTATTGAGGGGGTGGTCTTTTACATTGACGATATATACTTTTCCCATGACTTAGAATCAGATCATCTTGCATGCCTTGAACTGGTCCTTGTGAGGTTGCAATCTGATGGATTTAAAGTAAACCTCAAAAAGAGCCAGATAGGGAGGTTAGAGGTAGAGTTCTTAGGTACTACAATCTCCCCCCAGGGAATAGGGCTATCTCAACAGGTTAAAGACAAGATTACAGCCTTAACCCCCCCCCAGACCACTAAACAACTCCAAAGTATACTAGTGCTATTAAACTAATGATGTGAAATCTGTTATGGACAAAGGAATGGTAACTGGCACCATTTTTATTTATTTTATTTATTAAGCATCAGTTTACAACCTTTGAGCCAGAGGCTCGTTTACAAAGTTACCTCGTCACAGAGAAGACAATACAGTGATAACACATTGACACTACATTTTGATAGATCTCACTAAAGTGTTTGACCTGGTAAACCACACCCTGCTGGAACACAAACTATCATCCCTTGGAGTATCACCCGCTGCCATTAGCTGGTTCTCAAGTTATCTAAGCAACCAGCAACAACTGGTCATGTTTAGCCAGGCCAGCTCTACCCTAAAAACTATCAAAACTGGAGTCCCCAAAGGCTCAGTTTTGGGCCCACTACTATTCTCCATCTTCATTAATAACATCACCAACACCCTCTCTCACTACACCACTCTACTATAGGCAGATGACATGGTGCTCTATTCAAGTACCAAGTGTCTGAGTGGAATAAATTTTAGGCTAAGCTCTGACTTTGTTTGCAGTGTTCAGAACTGGCTCATCCATAACTGCCTTGTCCTGGACTCTAGCAAGACTCAGGCCAAGTTTTTGGGTACAAGCCTAAATTAAGGGGTTTGCTCCACTGGGCTAGATATACATTGCCTAGATGGCTCTTTTGTCTCTGTGGCCAACTCCTTCAAATACTTAGGTGTTACCGCTGACCAGCCCTAGACTTCTTGCTGCATATCTCAAATGTCTTCAAGTCCGCAAATGCCAAACTTGGATTTGCCTACAGGGTTAGTTACATTCTGATTCTGCAGTAAGGGTCACAACTGCCCAGGGAGTTCTGCTCTCTAGCCTCTCCTATGGGCTCACCTTTTTCTTTCAAGCAAGTGCGAGCACCCTAACTAAATGGAATGTCACCTACAGTAAAATATGTAGATTTCCTTATTGGCCCCATGACCCACCCACCACTGCAAGCTTCACTCCAGCCTTGGCTGGCTATCCCCTGCCTCAGCAACACTACACCCTATGCTATGTCGTTAACAACATTATCAGTTCAACCAAACCAACCTGGCAGCTGTGTTTACACCCTTAGACCAAGCCTATGTCTTGTGCTCATATGACCAATCTCTCCTGGCTGTTCCCAAGTGTTCCTAGAAAATTGGTGAGCAGGCATTTGCCTCTTTCACTCCGAGAACTTGGAACTCCCTTCCTCCCCATCTTAGGACTCGTCAGTCCCACCTCATATTCAAAAAGAACTTTGCAACTTCCTAAGTTCCACAGATGTATGCTTTTGCACCTGAATCTGTACCGGTGCAAGCTACCTTGTAAGTCCATGGGATCTACTGCGCTTACGATTTTTGACCCTGTAACAGTGTTTGCTTGCTGTATTCCCTTTATGCACCATCTCCCATTGTATTTGTTTTGCTTAGGTTTGCTGAGCTCTTGCCTGTTCTTTGTGTTCCCTATGTATCTGACATATTGAATGTTTTACTGTCTTCTACTCATATGAATTGATCCTACTGCATCTGTATTTTCCAACTGTTTTTGTAATCTCCTGGGTTGTGCCTGAAAATAGGCATTTTATTGTCTAGTGCACCTATCTGGTCAACAAAAACGTAACAAATAATAAAACTTTGCAAGACGTCAAGTCCCAGACTATAGCAGGCTAGCAAAGCCTCTTTATGAGAAGACCAAAGGGAATGCTAAATTTATATGGCCCGCTGAGGACCAATCCCATTTAGATTTAAAGAGGTGGTACAAGCTAGTGTAACTACTTTGGTTAGCGATATTACCAAACTCCTCTTCATTCACATCACAGTAGGCAATGAACCCTATTATGTGACACTCATGCAGGGACAAAACTCTGACAGGGAGGTCAGTCAGATTGCAAGGAAGACATTCACCGCAATCAAAAGTAATTTTATGGTTAAGAAATATATTCTGGTGGCTATTACTCAGGCACTTACAGTATTCCAATCCCATTACCAGTCAAAATGGATTATAGTAGTAGTACTTGTCCCCATCCCCAACATACTGCAAAGGAAAATGGATAACATTAGGAAAGTTATGGGACAAAGGTGGTATCTGTGGGAAACCCTGTTAGGGGATTCTTTGTTACACTTTGAATACAGCCCACAAGAAAACCACTTAGCTGCACTAAGTAGGAGGTCCCTGCCTCTGCCGAGGGGAACCTCCACCCGCCACAACTTCTTGTTTATTGTGACAGATCCTACCAAAAATGTCAAGGCTAGGGCAGGGCAGGAACTGGTATAGTGACAGGCAGATGCCAGAATGGCAAAGTAAACTTGGGCGACTGGATCTCTTTCACGGCTGCAGCATCTTCAGCACAAGAAGTGAAGATCTGTGCCCTAGAAAAGACAATTGCTATGTCTGGTAATCAACCTGAGACACTTATACTTACTGATTCAAATTATTGCCAGAAAGCCATCACTCATTATGGTTAACAATGGCTTTATAGACTGTAGGCATAAACCCACAGCCCATCAAAAGCATTAGAAAATATTGCTGCTTTAAAGAAACTACTCCCCCACCTTAGAGTAGTCCATATCAGGGGACATAAGTGAAAGGGGGGTATACATGTTGAGGCAAATGCAGAGGCAGATGGAGTAGCAAAAGAGGCTTACTATAAAGAGCTGGCCACCTCTGTGGCTTGACATGAAGTCGTGAGTTGCCACCACACCAAACTCCTTGATATACACAAGGATGATGGCATGATGCAGACTGCGCCACTCCTGTCAGAAAACCCCTATCCCAAGGATGACCACCTCCGCAACCTTCAAAGTCATCTGCAACAACCAGTAACAGAATCATTGCCTCCACCTGCATCAAAACCTTATGTGAAGGGAAACACTCCTTTAGTCAGAGATAACTGGATATGGAAGGATACAAAAAAGATACCTCCTATTAACGTGAGCCAGGTCTTAATTGAACAAGCACATCTAGGTGCAGGGAGCTTACATAGTTCTGCGGATAACACCTTGGCATTACTGGACAATTGGTGGTGCCCAACCAAAACCAAGGATACATGATCCTGTGTGCACAACAGCATTCCTTGTACAGTATATGCAATAATCATACTAGGGTAGAGCGGGAAGATACCCAACTACATGTTCCTGCCTCTGGAATTTGGTACAAAGTATATATGAACTTTATAGGACCTTTACCAACAGCCAAGGGAGGATTTAAATATTCTCGAATTGTGGTAGATCAATTTTCTGAATACACCTTCATTTTCCCCTCTAAAGATAATACAGACACCACCGTCATTAACCACTATTTAAAGACACTCATCCCAGACAATGGAGTACTCCACATATCAGCTGTTGAATGTAATATACTCCACATATCAGCTGCTAAATTTATTAATAGGATGCTACAGGCCACCTTCAAGGACTTTAGAGCTCCTATCACACTTACGTAACTTTTTAGACTTTAACACAGACGTATCCATCATTCTAGGTGATCTAAACCTTGACTGGTTCACCATTAAGTCAAACCCACTAAAGAAACTTTTGTGATGGCTTCGATTTGCATCAAATAATTAACAAGGATACGAGACCCAACTGTAAGAACCACCTTAAAAGTTCAGTACTGCAAGGTTCAGTACTGCGTTCAGTCCTTTTTAATGTCTTTATAAGTGACATTGCAGAGGGACTGGAAGGAAAAGTATGCCTCTTTGCAGATGACACAAAGATCTGTAACAGAGTTGATACACAAGGGGTGTGGAAATGAAGAGAAGGGACTTGGCAAGGTTGGAGAAATAGTCAGAAGTATGGCAGCATGGTGTCGTGGGGTGTAGAAATGACTTTTACCAGAAACAGCAAATTGGGTACAACATACATTACAGGTACGATTTTTATTAAAGAAAACAAAAACTCAGAAAAGAAAATAATTCAAACAAATAACTTTGGCATATTCATAACATTAAAAGAAACCAGAATGCACAGCTTGGCTAGAATAATAGCTCCATCAGCCAACACTGGTCTGTGCCTGATCTCTATCAGAGATTTCCCTTGGGAGAACCTCACAGGTCCTCTCCCAATGGCTATCTACCACAGTGTTTCAGCTTGAGTCTATTATAGGTCTCAAACCCCTCCCACAAGCTGAAACCCCTCCCAATAATTATCTCTTATACATTTCTTTTATCCTTAGATTCAGGTCTTTCTAAATACTTCACAGCATTCTTTATTCAGTTGTACAAATAATCAAAGTATGGCATAACATTCCTTTTGTATCTTGATGCATAAAAACAATATCCCTTAATTTCAGGAATATGGGCTGCATTAGGCTAAACTCCACCTATTTTGTAGTAGGAGGAGGTTTGCTAACAGTATAAAGCTAGCTCACATCATGCTACTCATTCCTAAAGGAACCACGCTTACTAAGCTTGGTGTGTCTGTGTATAGCTCCTGCAAACAAGCAAAGCTTGTTGTTTGGAAGCATGTTCCAGAGAGACAAGGTAATTGCTTCTAAATCTATACATTCAGGGTCTCTGTCCCATATTTTGTTTACATTCTTATCTTTAACAAAAAGAGGATACATAATCAGCTTCTTAAGACTATATAAGACCAAATTCTAACATTAAAGCAGGGAATGTAAACTATTGCCTATTTTACTTGAAAACCCCAATGAAAGTGAGGCATCAGGGTTGTAATAACCCAAGCAGGCATGTGCCTTACAGATGGGGTGGGGTATTCAGATGAATCCCTCTGCCAGTATTGCTTGTATTTCAGGCATATCAGTTTTTAGCTTTAAGCATACTAAGTTTCTAGAGTTAGCAGAAGCAGGAAACCAGGGACAGCTAAGAGTTCCCATTATAACAAGTGGCCAACAAGTCATAACGTGAACTAAACAGAGAAAATAGAAAAATGTTACAAACAGTCTTAGAAGACATTAGAGGAAATGAGAGTAATAGAGAAGAGAGAGAAGGTTTGCACCTCAGATTCTTGTTGTTACTTATATGGTATACCGGGGGTTCCACCACCACACAAGGATTCAATGCAAAGAAGTGCAAAATAATGCACCTGGGAAACAAAAACCCAGGAGAAGAGTACACAATGGGGGGTTAGTAACAACAACAAAATTGAAAGAGACCTGGGGGTAATCATATCAGATGACCATAAGGTTAGCAGCAATGTGAGAAGGCAGAAGGGAGGGCTGGGGATACTGGGATGTATAGGAGAGGTATCACCAGCAGAAAACAGGAAGTTGTTATCCCTCTGTACAGACAGTTGGTGAGACCCCATCTGGAGTACTGCGTCCAGTTCTGGAGACCCCATCTCCACAAGGACATAGACAGGATGGAGGCAGTCCAGAAGAGGGCAACTAAAATGGTGCAGGGTCTGCAAGAGAAGCCATATGAGGAGAGACTAAAGGAGCTTAATATGTATACCCGTGAAGAAGGGGGGGAGGGAAGAGACATGATTGAAATGTTTAAGTACCTCAGTGGAATCTTTCAGAAAAAGAGATGTGCAAGAACAAGGGGACACAATTTGAAGATGGAGGGGGGACAGCTTAGGGGCAATATGAGGAAGTATTTTTTCACAGAGATGGTGGTGGGCACATGGAACCGCCTTCCTGAGGAGGTTGTAGGGTCTAAAACTGTGGGAGAATTCAAGAGTGCATGAGACAGACATAAGGCAATTCTTGTGGGGGGTAGGAAGAAATAGACTGTTGGTTAACTAGGATCTGCAGCTTATCCAGTATGTAGGGAACTGGGCAGACTAGGTGGGCCAAGTGCTCCCTATCTGCCGTCAGTCTATGTTTCTATGTTCACTCTTAGACCTCATTATCTTATCACTAGTACGCCACACAAACTTAGTCAAGCAGCTGTTTTCCACAACGACCTCCGCGACCACAATGTAGTTGTGTGCATAAGGAACATACCCAAATCTACCACTACTAATAGTTATGTCACCAAAAAGAGCTTTAGGAGGTTTAATCCAGCAAATTTTCTGGCCAACATAAGTCAGCTAAGGTGGCAAAGCTTCTGTTTAGTACTTTCCTTCAACAAGGCTGCAAACATTTTAACTCTTTGCTCACACATGTAATTAATAAGCATGCACCGCTGCTCAAGTGCAGGTTAAAGAAAGCATCTTGTCCGTGGTTCAATGGAGCTATCAGAGATGCTTTAAAGAAGAGAGAAACTCTGGTCAATTGCCAAGTTGCTCAAATCCCTTGCGTACTGGACAGCATTTAGAAAGTGTCAGAATGCCTGCATTAAGTTAATAAGAGAAACTAAAGAGAACTATTATCTAAAAGCCCTGGGAGTCTGCCAAAGGGAATCCCACCAAAGTTTAGCATACAGTCAAATCAGTGGAAAAGGTAAAAGCTCCACCTTCACTGCCCCCAAAAATGAATTCCAAAGGTACTTCTATTACTGATAAACCATCAATCTTAGATTAATTCAACAAACATTTTGCTACTGCAGAACTTGCATTCGAGTCCTCTAAGGCAGCTACCCTATACTCCACACTCATCCAAGTCTCTGAGTGCTAAGCCCCTTATACAAGATATCTCTTCCTTCGAGCCAATATTGTATAAACAAGTCGAAGATCAGATACTGAAACTGGAGTGCTGGGGCAGATGGCATTGATCCCTTCTTTCTGAAACTTGGTTATAAATTTCTGACTGCCCCCCATCACTCATCTATTCAACATGACCCTGACAGAAGGTTTAGTGCCACAAATATGGAAGGTAGCCCACATATTGCCCCTTTTTAAATCAGGTGACCCTGGAAACTTAAATAACTATTGGCCTATTTCTATTCTGCCGGTACTGTCCAAGCTTCTTGAAACATTGGCTATCATTCAGATTAGGGATTTCGTGGACAAACACCAATTAGTCAATCCACTGCAGTCTGGCTTTAGAAGTCACCACAGTATCACATCTGCCCTAGCTAAAGTATATAATGACTGGTTGGTAGCCATGGATCACAAGCAAGTCACGGGGGCAGTGTGTTTGGCCTTTGACACAGTCGATCATGATCTTCTTCTGGAGAAATTAAAAGATTATGACCTTGGAGCTTCTGTGTCAAATTGGTTGGCCAGTTATCTATCGGATAGAAAGCAGCAGATTAAGGCCAATCGGACTTTATCCTCCTTACTTGCCTTGGTGAGAGGGGTCCCTCAAGGCTCAATACTGGGTCCCCTGCTCTTTCTAATATATGTCAACAATCTAGGTAATAACGTTGCCACTTTTTTTGCAGATGGCACAGCCCTCTATATCTCTAAACCTACATTCCTAGATGCCTCCTCTGTGCTTCAATCAGACTTTAACCAACTTCAACTTAATCTACTCCACTCCAAACTTCTATTAAATGCTAACAAAACCAAAGTGAAGTATTTTCACTATGCCAGATCATCATTCTTACACTGCCCACCCATGCCTATCACTACCTTGTTTGGTGATAAGCTTGAGATCATGGATAGGTTTAAATACTTAGGCTTTCCCCTTGATTCTAAGCTCTCCTTCCTTCCTCACATTGAAACCCTTTCTAAAAAGCTTAAACTAAGGTTAGACTTTTTCTACAGAAATAAGGCCTTGTTTTCCCCAAACTCCAGATTAAGAACAAGTCCAGTCCACCTTCTTCCCTCTCCTAGACTATGAAGACATCATTTACAAAACTTGTGCAGCCACCCATTTGCAAAAACTTGATACCCTTTTTCACAGAGCCATCCGTTGTCATTAATGCCCCTGCAAGAACGCACCATTGCACGTTATATGTGGCAGTAGGGTAGACCTCTCCAACTACCAGGAGACTCTTACATGCTTATCTATGGGCAAATCAATCTTGAACAAACTCCCAGCCTACTGTACATCACTAGTCTTATTTCTCACCCCCAAACTGCTTATGCTCTTAGAAATACCTCTTACATTTCCTCAGATGTGCCCAAAGTCCGTACTCACTTTGGTCAACTGGCCGTTATGCCCTCCCTACTGCTTGGAACAAGCTTCAATCATCCCTTAAATTAAGCATCCTCATTCCTCTAAGGGCATTCAAAACTTGAATAACCAATCTAATTAACAATGCTTGCCACTTCAATTAATCCAGCAGAGCTCACCTACCTCCTTAGCTTACCTCTAAACCATCACACTTGAATACTTGTCTTAGATGCTAGCACATTTTCTCCTCTCTGCCATTTGCCCATTATACCAAACTCATTACTACTACAGTATACGTAATGATGATTCTTCTCCTGTTGCTTTGTATACATGCATATATTTACTGTTTTGTACAACATTGCTCTATGTTTACCTTGTAGTACCACTGTAACTATTCTTATTTATATTGTTTTTGTATATATCATCTTCATATATTGATTATACATTTCCCAGCATGGGCTATTCACCTCTACCTTGTACAGCTCATACTGTACATTTTGTTAAATAGTGTATGTTAATTAATTTTGTATCCCCATATCAACTGTATGTATGGTTTGTTATTGTTAAAAAATGGGTCCTCCTTGAAAATGAGCTTGCTCAACAGATTTATCCCTTCACAATAAACTTGAACTTATTGAAACAGAGACAGACATTTTACAAGTGACATAGTCAAAGGCATCTAGGAAACTTTAGGGGCAAAACAGTTGTTGCATGTCCCATATCACCCAGAAAGCTCAGGGAAGGTGGAAAGACTGAAGGGTCTATCCACAGTAATAGGGGACATATGTGGGACATGACTGTAGAAAAATAAATGTTGTCATTTCTTTCTTCTTTCACTATCAATACTTTACCCTTAATGTCCTTTACTAAAAGTATAAACAGGAAGATAATATAACTTGTGGTTTTCTGAGTACAGTCCCTAATGTTTGGAAACAGTATCCAGGTAACGTACGTAACAGGGACAGAGAATATGTTCACTAGGAAAAAAGTTATGTATAAATATTTTTGAATCTCTACATGAATTTGCAGTACTTTAACTCATTTGGTTAATTCACTAAGCAACGCCAAAATATTTGCATGCAAAAGAATGTGATAACCATCAATCTAACGCGTGGCAGAGAATTACGGGATAAAGTAATTTCGAAGTTTTCCCTCACCAACATTTCTTGGGTAGTCACAGATTAAAATGCATTTGTACATAACTGGGGATAAGAGTAGATGATATTTAAAACTTTTTTTGATCACTTTAAAAATTAAACTCCAAAAATCTGTGAAAAAGTGTTTCATTAACGTATGTTACAGGACAGAGAAAAATTCAAAAACTTCAAGTAGTCCCAGAAAACATTGTGGAAAAAAGAAAATCAGGTAATTGGAGTTGTTTATTCTTTTCCACTTTATGTTTAATGTCTAAAGCTATGACTCAATCAGCAGAAAAGTTCTACGGTTGCATACCACCACCACAAAGGAAGTTCATAATACAAAAAAAATTCACTATAACTAGAAATACCAGCCACACTAAGCAAAATTAACTAAAACCCTAACCATAACACCACGATACACACACTATATACACTGCTTATTACAGACCTAATACCTCCAACAAATGTACATATGTACATCTGGCAGACCCCATGTGACAGCGTAACTGAATCCACCAGACATGAGCATGGACAGCCTACAGTGACTCACTCAAGCCAGTGTGCACAGTATGCCACTTGCAAACACACCAGCGCCCCATGAGAGATTGACCAGGGACAAGGTACACCCCATACAAAAACAAGAGTATTGGACTTTAGGAAGGCTGACTTTGGGAAAATGAGAGAGTGCCTTAGAAAAGCACTAGCAAATGGGTAAGAGGGAAGGGTGGAGGAACAATGGTGAATAATCAAAACAGCCATCGCAGAGGCAATAAGCCTTTGTGTGAAGCAAATCAATAAAACAAAATGAAGGAAAAAAAACCACTATGGTTCTCAAAAGAGGTGGCAGGGACAGTTAAGGAGAAAAGGATAGCATTCAGGAAATATAAGGAAACACAGAAGGAGCAGGACAGAGAACTTTATCAGATAAAGCACAAGGAGGCAGGGAAGGCAGTCAGAATAGCAAAGGCACAAACTGAGGAAAAGATAGCCAACTCTGTTAAGAAGGGGGACAAAACTTTTTATAGGTACATTAGCGAGCAAAGAAAGACCAAGGGAGGAATACAGAGACTTAATAAAGGGGAGGGAATGAGGGCAGAGTGTGATAGTGAAAAAGCAGGGATGCTGAACGAATATTTCTGCTCAGTATTCACAACAGATGAGGAGGGGGAGGTGCCTAAACCAAACAAGGGGGAAGCTCTGAATGGGGGGGTCGATACCAGTCCATTCACAGAAGAAAGGGTTTTGAAAGAACTCTTGAAACTGAGGGTGGACAAAGCAATGGGGCTGATGGGAGTCATCCAAGAATACTGAAAGAACTAAGGGTAGAACTAGTAACACCACTGACTACTCTCTTTAACACATCATGGGAGGATGGAGTGGTACCTGAGGACTGGAGGTGGGCAAATGTGATTCCACTTCACAAAAGTAGGAGCAGGGCAGAGGCAGGAAACTACAGACCAGTTAGTTTGACTTCAGTGGTAGGGAAAATGATGGAATCACTTCTGAAGGAAAGAATTGTTGAGTACCTAGAGGCCAGTGGGGCACAGGACCCAAGGCAGCATGGTTTCACAGCAGGAAGGTCATGTCAGATGAACCTAATAGATTTATTTGACTGGGTGACCAAAGTAGTAGACCAGGGAGGGGCTGTGGATATGGTCTACCTAGATTTTAGCAAGGCATTCGACACAGTCTCACACAAAAGATTAATATACAAGTTAGCCAGCCTTGGAGTGGGTCCCAAGGTGGTAGCCTGGATAAAAAACTGGCTGAACAACAGGACGCAAAAGGTAATAGTAAACGGAGTCCACAGTGAAGAAAGGAGGGTAACTATTGGGGTACCGCAGGGTTCGGTACTGGGACCAGTCCTCTTTAATATCTTTATAAGTGGCATTGGAGAGCACCTGGAAGGAAAGGTATGCCTCTTTGCAGATGACACAAAGATCTACAACAGGGTTGATACACAAGGTGGGGTGGAAAGAATGAAAAGGGACTTGGCATGGCTGGAGGAATGGTCAAATACGTGGCAATTCAGATTCAACGCAAAGAAGTGCAAGGTAATGCATCTGGGAAACAAAAACCCAGGGGAAGAGTACACAATGGGGGGTGAGTTAAAAGCAACAACAAAAATTGAAAGAGACCTAGGAGTAATTATATCAGATGACCTAAAGGTGGGCAAGCAATGTGAGAAGGCAGTAAGGAGGGCTGGGGGGATACTGGGATGCATAGGGAGAGGCATCAACAGTAGAAAACAGGAAGTTGTTATCCCTCTCTACAGACAGTTAGTGAGACCTCATCTGGAGTACTGTGTGCAATTCTGGAGACCCCATCTCTACAAAGACATAGACAGAGCGGAGGCTGTTCAGAGGAGGGCAACCAAAATGGTGCAAGGTCTGCACCAGAAGACATACGAGGAGAGACTAAAGCAGCTTAATATGTATACCCTTGAGGAAAGGAGGGAGAGGGGGGACATGATAGAAACTTTCAAGTATCTCAAGGGAATTAACAAGGTACAAGAAGGTAGTATCTTTCAGAAGAAGAGATGTACAAGAACAAGACGGCACAATTTGAAGATTGAGGGGGGACGGCTCAGAGGTAATGTTAGAAAGTATTTTTTCACAGAGAGAGTTGTGGATGCATGGAACAGCCTTCCTGAGGAGGTTGTGGAGTCAGAAACAGTGGGAGAATTCAAGAATGCATGAGACAGGCATAAGGCAATTCTAGTGGGGGGCAGGAGGAAGTAAGCTGTTGATTAACTAGAATCTGCAGCTTATCCGTCAGGTAGGGAAATGGGCAGACTGGGTGGGCTAAGTGGTCCTTATCTGCCGTCAGATTCTATGTTTCTAGGTGACAGGGTAACTGAATCCATCAGAGCAGAACATGGGTGCTTGCCTACATCACTCAATCTAGCAGGTGAGTACCGTACATAAACTGCACACCCACCAGGGCACCACGAAGATTGATCCCAGACCTCAGGTGATGGCTTAACTAAATCCACCAGATGAGAACCCTGGCACTGATCCACTGTGACTCAAGTCAAGCTGCTGTGTGCAATATGCCACTTGCACACCCAACAGGGCCCCATGAAAGACTGACCAGGGACCTGGCAGACCACAGGTGATGACATAACTGAATCCACCAGATGAGAACAGATGATAATGTGGGCAACCCACTGGATTGGAAAGAAAACGGGAGGCAGATATGGACACAACCACTGAATTTGCAAACAAAATGTACTGTAGGCAGGCACAGACAGAAGCACTGGATTGCAAACAAAATGGAGGCATGCACAGACACCCATTGGCTTGCAAATCAAATGGAGGCACACATGACTGCAGCAATGGGCTTGTAAACAAAATGGAGGTAAGCATGGACACCCACAGAATTGCAAACAAAAGGGAGGCATGCCCGGGCACCCACAGGATTGCAAGTAAAATGGAGGCACTATTCCCATCCCCCTCCAGAACCATGTCAGCAGTCCCTGGGGCTCGGTAGACCATTCTACAATTTTCCAGCCCTGTCAGTAGCTCCCTGGGACCCAAGATCAGTCCCACCTGCTCCCAATCAGCCCCGTGGTGTATGAGGTCAGTCCCATTTCCCTCCCCAGTCCCTGGAGCCATGTGGCACACTCCTAAAATGCTCCAGCCATGTAAGCAATCCCATGGGACCCAAGGTCAGTAACTCCTCCTCCCCATCAGCCCTCTGGCATGTGAGGTCAATCTCATGTATCTCCCCAGTCGCTGGTGGCAAACTCCTAAAATTCTCCAGCCCTGTTAGCAGTCCTGTGGGATACAAGAGCAGTCACAAACCTTCACCATCAGCCCCCTGGCACATGAGGTAAGTCCCATCCACATTCCCAGTCCATGGGGCCTGGTAGAATACTCCAACAAATCTGCAGTCCCATGGAATCCAAAGTCACTCCCAGCTTTTCCTCATTAGACCCTTGGCACATGAGTTCAGTCCCATTCATCTCCCATGTCCCTGGGGCCTGGTGGCACACTCCAACAAATCCACAGTCCCATGGAACCCACAGTAAGTCCCATCCTCCTCCCCATTAGCCCCTCTTGCATGTAAGTTCAGTACCATCCCCCTTCCCAGTCCCTCAGGCCTGGTGGCATACTTCAACAAATCCACTGTCCCATGGAGCCCAAGTTAAGTCCCACCCTCTTCCAAATCCGCCCCCTGGTATGTAAGATCAGTCTCATCCCCCTCCCCAGTCCCTGGGGCATGGTGGCACACTTCAACAAATCCACTGTCCTGTGGAGCCCAAGGTAAGTCCCACCCTCCTCCAAATCATCTCCCTGGCATGTAAGGTAAGTCTCAACCCCCTCCCCAGTCCCTGGGGCCTGGTGGTTCACTCCTAAAACTCTCCAGCCCTGTCAGCAGTCCCATGGTACCCAAGGTCAGTTCCACCCTCACCATAAGCCCCTGGGATGTGGGTTAGTTCCATCCCCCTCCCCCAGTCCTGGGGTCTGCTGGTACACTCCTAAAACTCTCCAGACCTATCAGCAGTCCCATGGTACCCAAGGTCAGTCCCACCCCCTCTCCATCTGCCCCCTGGCATGTGAGATTAGTCCCATCCCCCTCCCCAGTCCCTGGGGCCTGTTTAAATGCTCTATCAAATCTGCAGCCAATGGGATCCAAGATCAATCCCACTGCCCTCCCTATTGACCCCCTGGAATGTAAGGTCAATCCCATCTCTGTCAGCAGTCTCAAGGGTCCTACTTAAATTCTCTAGCCCTGTCAGCTGTACCATGGGACTTATGGTCAGTCCCATCCCTCTCCATATCTTGTCAGCAGTCCCAAGGGTACCTGGTGACAACTGCCTCCTTCCCCGCTGCCCTATTAGCCATACCTTGGCCAGAACCAGTTTGTAAATTTAATTGGTGCCATTGTGCTTCCAAGGAGCAAGTTACCACTGCAGTCTTTATTTTTATAACATACAGGAGTCTTTAGTTGCAAAACTTTTTTGTTCTAAAATGTTGTCATTGGCATTTGTCCATTTTAAATGTAGTAGGAAATTACTACAACACTCAATGTGTCTATTGTTTTTAATGTCAGACTTTGCAGGAAACATTCAATTTCTAGTTTACGTTCAGATCAGCTGGCAGCCCCCCTCCCCCAAAGCATGTGGGTGACTATTTTAAAACAAAAGTCCTTTGTTGCAACCCCAAAACGAATGCTCAGTCAAAACAAACAAGTCTTGTAGAATATCTTAATAGTCACAATTAAAAAAAAAAGATACCACTAGAAGTCCCATCCATTTGTATCAGAGACCACTTGTTTCCTCAGATCCATGTTACAAACATGGAAACATAGAACACAGAAGTTGACAACAGATAAGGACCGTAAGGCCCATCCAGTCTGCCCATTTCTTTTTCTACCTTATGAATGTGCCATCGGCCTTTTCTCTGTCAATGGCCTATCTGACATGACTGAACTTGGTTGTAGGCTGTTAGGCCAACTTTTGAAAATGCTAAAACAGATTCCAGGCTTTTTCCACTTTAAGTGCATCAGTAAATCACTACAGCACCCAATACTTTTATATTTTTATCTCAAACTTTGCAGCAAACATTCCATTTCTGATTTACTTTTGGATGAGCTGGTGTCCCCCCAAGCATGTGAGTGGCCATTTGAAAATAAAATTCTTGTTACACCCCACCCAAACAAATGCTCACTCAAATCAAACCAAAAGCATGTAACATCTCTTAATAATAACAATAAAAATAAGGCACCACTGAGAAACATGCTTTTGTAACAGGGACCGCTGGTTTCCTGGAGGTCCTCGAAAACATAATATTAACTTGTTGTGGGCTGTTAGGACAACTTTTGAAAATACTGGTTTGGATTCCATGATTTTTTCACTTAAATGCATCAGTAAATGACTTCAGCACCCAGTAATGCTTATATTTTAATCCCAACCTTTGCAGCAAATATTCCAAAAATAATTTACTTTCAGATGAACTGGCAGCCCTCCCCAAAGCATGTGAAAGGCCATTTTAAACAAAAATCATTTGTTGCACCCCCAAAACAAATGCACACCAAAAGCAATCAAAATCTCATTAAATCTCTTAATAATCACAATTCCAAAATAAGGTATACCAAAAGTCTTGTTTGTAACTGGGACAGAGATTTTTAGGAGGTCCCCGTTACAAACATTAGCATGCTACCTCTGTCCCTGTTACAATCAGGACAGTACCATGAGACCAATAAAAAAGATGTTTGGAAGCCTGCAAAAGTCATATATCCACAATGAATTACACAGCCTTATACACCTGTTTAGCACATTGCAAAACTATGAAATTCACAGCATGTCTGGCACACAGAAGGCAGTTATTAGAGCCATGCAATAGATAACCTTGAACAATATGTCAAATACGTGCCATTTTCAGACATAAATAGATATATTTAAACAGCAGTCATGAACCCCAGTAAAATACATTATCAATTCAAACTTTATTTAACATAATTGACCATGTCCACAAGCTGAATCCTGTTGTAACAGGGACAACTGTATTATCTCTGTCCCTTGTTACAAACATGATTGACCTTTTCTCTGTCCCCAGAGACATTACTGAATGCCAATCTGTGCACAGCACACTCCCATTTCAAATCCAGCAACAAAATGCAGTCAGATTTATAGCAGACAGTATAGAAAATCATTATTTCACTGCTATGTAGCCCTATTCATGTCTGCTTACATTTCTGACCAGTTTCCACATTCCTGTTTGTAACACAGTCACACGTTTGTAACGGTAAGTTTGGAGGAGACAGAGAATGTTCTCATTTGGTGTTTGCGAAGAAAATTGACTGATCCGCTGGCAAAGCAAAGTTTAAAGGACTTACTCTGGTGTTATGATTGGCTTGAAATAAGCCAATGACACTGTGAAAAAAGAATCACGCCCTCAGACATGATAAACAGCTGTTACATACGTGATGGGTGGGACAGAGAAAGATAGCCCGGTCTACTTTTTAAAGGCAGCCAGAGCATCTCTGCAGTTTTGAAATGTTTTTTTCAGTCAGAACAGCAAACTAACTGAGCCTCCTTCAGTTCCTGGCATCCAGTGCCCCAATTATTGCACAGTTTCACATTTATACCAGTCAATCCCGTATGTAACCTAGGAGGACAGAGAAGGTTACATACGAGATTGTCACTTTTTAACTCATTCTGGAAAAAATTAAAAATATATAAAGGCACATACACGGGTGATGTTACAGGGCTTTTATGTAAAATGCATAGGGAGACTTATTTTTCAGCATAGCATTTTGTAGGTAGAAGGAAAGCATACAACATGTGGTGTCTTGAAATGTCCCACCTAGCCAATGCAAAAACCAGGGGACAAATCTGTAAGTTTCTTACAAAAATATTTTTTCGTAAGTATTAGGTGGCTGAAGTTATTTATATTATCCCACTAACTTCTATAGTAGACAGCAGTGCAGTTTTTAAATATATTTAAACACTCTTTGCAGAGTTACTGAGTGTTAAAGTGCATGTGATGGAAATGTACCCATTTATTATGGACATGCCCTGAACCAATCCATAAAAATAGCCTTAACAGAAGCATTGCAGACCACAGGAACAAAACGGAAAGATTCAGTACCTTGGGTTTTGATGGGAATACTTTTACACCATTTGAACTATTTTATGGCTGAAAGAAGAACACACCATTGTCATTAACTTCTGCTTTTTTCAGTCCCTCCAACAATTGACACCCTCCTTAGAGACACTGAAGCTGCACGCAAACTTGGACTTAATTATCAACTGCATCATAAGGACAAGCACTCCCCTAAATGGGGATATGATAGAATGGAAGACCTATTTTAGGAAAAACAAATCTTTTCAACCAAGATACAATTCACCAACACTTATCTGGAAGATTTTAAATCCAAAGACAGCAGTGATATTACACGAAGAACTTTAGAAAGTTGTTTCTATTGCACAATTGGAACCAGTGCCAAGATGCTAAAAGTTTATCTATTTGTATTAAGAATCTGTACTTTGGCTGGTAACTGTTATAATTTCTGATGTAAAAGTTTCCCTGTACACATCTTATATTGAAAGGTGGGGCACAGTTCCTATGGGAAATGACACCCACTATTGTGACTGACCCTATGATGCAAACTAATTTTACCAGGAATTTAGATCAAATGTTACCATTGGAACATCTTACTGTGTCAGCCTCCCCCACGATACACCATGGCCCAAAAGTAAAGGGACAGTCTATGATCAGCTACCTTATCCAGTATATTACAAATTGGTAAGCATTAGTGATACCTGTAAAAGTGGAGGTAGACTCTGTGAAATTATACAGGCAAATAGTGGGTGATTCTAGGCTAGGGACCCTAAATCAAACCAAGGGGACCTTAATGCACTCCATTATTAAGTAAGCAATAACCCACAACAGGGTGTGTGGTTATTGGGGATTAATCAACACCCCAGGTGCATTGTGAGGCATGAGGGCACAGCCCGAAGTGCCCTCACAGCACCCGGGGTGTTGATTAATCCCCAATACCCACACACACCCTGGAGTGGGTTATTGTGCTTATAACATGGGGTGCACTCAAAAGGAGGAGAAAACAACATAAATGTGGTTTCTCCCTATTTAAAAGACAAAACAATGACTGTATCCTGCCACCAAGAAAAGTAGTCCCCAAGAAATAATGCATGTATCACTGATTTTCCGTAAATACAAATATCAGAAATTCGGTACTGACAGGATTTCTGACATTTGTTTTGTTGAAAAGGCATTCTGGTATTGGCTAAACCCTGTACTGTATGCACCCACCCCAAACAGATGAAAAAATGCTGGAAGCCAAGGATAGAGAGGAGATGGACACACACACACACACACCCACACACAACACTGCAGAATTTCACCAGTAGCATTCTCGATATCCCTCTTCAGTTTGATTGAAACACTGTCACACCTACCGGAATGCACACTATGTGGGTGCAAACGGTGCATCCTTGATCTGTGCCTCCTGCTTCCTGTCACAGTAGATGCTGCCAGAATAGTGCAGCTCACTCACAGTGCAAGATGCTCTCTCTTTCCCTGTAAGGTGGCAATAGTAACGGACATCGTCTGGATGAGGTGGGGGAGCTAACAGAGCACAATCATGCCAGCGGTCCTGAGAGAGAGAGAGAGAGAGAGAATCAAACAGGAAACAGCAGCAGAGAGAGAGTAAAGAACTACTGCCATCTCGTGAAGGAGCATTCTCTCTCTCTCTTTTGCTCTGTCTGAGGTCTGTTTCTCTCGATGTCTCTGTGGCTGTGGATGTTGCCAGAACAGTGCAACTCAGTCCCGCGCTGATTACAAGACGTGCTCTATCCCTCTGCAAAGTAGCATGGGGACCCAAGATCGTCATTTCGGTACAGAGGCCAGGTAACAGAAACCACACATATGCCAGCAGACCTCGAAGACAGGGAGAAAATTTAAATGAGGGACACACCATCGGAGAGAGAGAAAAAACAGCTACGGGCATCTGGTGCAGGACCATTGTCTCTCACATCTCTCTCTCTCTCGAGCAGCCTAACAGCACCGGACAGACAGAAAATTTAACTGGGGCACAAATAGGAGAGAATTGCAGCCAACTGCTGCAGGACTAACTTTTCTCTCAAAGTTGGAAATTGGCAAAGGATGGTGGAAAATAGCTATTTATAGTGTAAACGGAGCCAGGAATAGGTATGGTGGGGAGCAATGTTGCAGGACTGAATTGTAGGGGAAGGTGCAGGGTGGAAGCACAGCACGTCATGCCGGGGAAGCTGCTTGTACAGGGAAAGAAAGACAGGAGCCAGGAACGGGTATGGTGCCGACTAATTGAACACACTGCCTAACAGATAACTGTAGCAGTTCTGTTCATCAGCAGTTCTGGCAGTACTTGACACTCGCTGCCGCACATTTCTACAAATGGCTGCTTTTACATTTTTTCCCTTCACACCACGTCCTACAGATCTGGTAGGTTCACTGATATCCCTAGCACCTACTCACATCTCTTGTAAAAATATCTTGCATTAATGCACGCTCACGTGGCATGATTCAGTCACTCACATTTTATATCACACTAACCCCATGTTATAATCTCCTTTATACCTACTCCCAAAGTGTTCCAAATTTTGATTTTGCCTTTCAATATCCTAATTTTATTGAGTCACGTCAGAAGCACTCATGCTTTGACACTTGGTTTATGCTCAGTCATAGCTCTGGGGAATGTATACAGTTTTCAAGATGTTGCAGAGGTATATATTCCAGTGTACAATGTATACAATTTTCTGGGTGTCACAGAAGTATATATTCTGGGATCCCACCGTAGAATCAGCGTTCCAAGTGAATCAAAGTATTTTAATACTGATCAGTTTATTCTGGCTTTCACTGACCCTCTGTACAACTTTTGGAACCCCGCAAGGAACTCATACCAAAACTTTCAATATGCCCTTTGTACAGACAATACAAGTATCAGTATGGTCTGTACAAAGCCTCAGCCCTACCTTTGCCTTCGGTCCTCCTGGTTTGATGGGGAGCTGAGGGTGCTGAGGCGAGTAAGACGATGTTGGTGGAAATCCGGCCAGGATGCCGACAGGCTTAGACTGATGGAACATTATAGGGACCATCAGTCGGCAATCTCCCGTAAGAAGGCAGAATTTCTGTCCGGGGAGATTGCAGCAGCTCAGAACTGGCCAGCTCAGCTCTTTCAAATGGTGGACAGACTGTACAATCCAGCTTGTCTGCAAGTTCAAAGAGTGTTTTCTCAGGAAAAATGTGAGGAGTTTGCTCACTTCTTTGCTGATAAGGTTGCCGACATCAGGTCTGAGATCCGATCAACTTGCTCTCTAGGGGGTGAAAGTGGTCGGTGTGGGGTCACTTCGCCTCACTTGGGTTGGATGGAGTTTGACCGGCTGGAGATCATGTATGTCTCACGAATTATCCAGACTATGTGGCCAACTTGCTGTATTTTGGACCTAGGTCGAACAAGCCTATTAGTAGGATGTGTTGAGGTCATTGGCCCTGTCCTAGAGGAAAGAGTCTGGTGCTCTTTAGAGTTGGGTGAGTTTCCGAACTCCCTGAAGGAGGCGGTGGTTATCCCCCTCCTTAAGAAATCTTCTCTTGACCCAGACTGTCCTAATAATTACAGACCGGTCTCGAACCTCCCTTTTGTGGGGAAGGTTATTGAGAAAGTTGTGGTCTTACAGCTGGAGAACCATCTTACCATCCATATCATCTATGATCCTCTCCAGTCTGGTTTTCGGAAGAGGCATTAGGCATAGCACGGACACTGCCCTGGTTCATGTACTTAATGATCTCCCAATGGAGAGAGATCAGAAGAACCATTCTGTCTTGGTCCTTTTTGGTCTCTCTTCAGCTTTTGACACTGTGGACCATGGGGTGCTGCTGGAATGTCTGCGGGTGTTATGTGATCTGACTGGTACTGTCCTTAGATGGTTCCAGTTTTTCCCCACTGGTAGATCTCAGACAGTAGTGTTGGAAACTTGTTCCTCTGACTCTCTTCCTCTGTCTTGTGGAGTACCACAGGGCTCTGTGCTGTCCCCCATGTTGTTCGGAGTGTATCTACTACCATTGGGAGACATTGTAAGGCGGTATGGGCTGGGTTTTCACTGCTATGCAGATTATACCCAGCTCTACCTGTTCTTTGTACCCAACCAAGCTAGTGCAGTCCATTTAATAGCTGCCTCATAGAGATTCAAGACTGGATAGAGATTAGCTGCTGGGTGTCCCTCAGGGCTTTAGCTCAGGGGTTGCCAGCTGCCGACCTCTGAACAGGTGCTGAATCTGGGGGTGATTCTTGACGACAGACTGACGCTTCGTTCGCAGGTGTAGGCCATAGTCAAGTCCTCTTTTTACCATCTGAAGAACATCACTCAGATTAAGCATCTAGTTCTGTCTGGTGACCTTCTGACATTGATCCACATGTTTGTGACCTCACGCATGGACACTGTAACTCCCTTTAAGTAGGGCTTCCGGGGGTTGATATCCACTACTTGCTGCTGGTGCAGAATGCTGTGGCCAGGTTGTTGACTGGGTCATCTCGATTCAGTCACATTACACCTGGGCTGCACGAGCTGCACTGGCTGCCAGTTCAGTGGCAGATCACCTTCAGGGTCAGCTTGCTGACCTATAAAACCCTACACAGACAGGGACCGAGCTACCTGCAAGAGCTCCTTCATCCTTACTGCCCCCTCCGACCGCTCCGCCGACAAGGGATTGTTGGAGGTTCCCAGGGTTCAGCTGAAATCTTCAGGGGCACGGGCAATTGCCTTTGCAGCCCCTACCTTGTGAAGCACTCTACCACGTCAGATTCAAAAGTGTCTGACCGTGTTGAGTTTTAAAACGGCATTAAAAATGCATTTATTTGAGCTGGCCTTCGTAAACAACTGATTTTGACTGATACAGTGTTCTGTGGTTTTATTTATTGGTTTTAATAGGAAGATGTATATAAAATCTGTTTTAAAATGTTTTGTATGTTTATTGTAATAAGTGTGCAGCGTTTTGACACATGGTGAATACCGCTTTAAAAATAAAGTCTATTATTATAACCTTTATTGTACCACTCTGAATCAGACTACAAAGTTAGGCAATATTCGGGTAACCCACACCAGCATGATCTGCCACAAAGATGAGGGTGGGGAGAATGTGACCTTTTCAGAGCCTCTGGAGTTGTGTTGGCAGACATTAATTCTGGATTCCAAACTTTCCTTCTGACTAAGACCAGTGGGTCAGAAAAGAGCGTGGAGATAATAATAATCATAATAATAACTTTATTTATAAAGTGCCTTTCTTTAATCAAGGCACTGTACAACTTAAAAACAAATAAAATCAAGTGAATAAAAAACAAAATTTCAACTACAGCAGGCAATAAATACTGGTCTAGTTATAACAATTTAAACACCATATGCAAGATGCCATAGGTGGGTCTTCAGGCCCCTCTTGAAGCTCTCCACGGTCATGCACTCACGGATCTGACGAGGTAGAGAATTCCACAGGGTCACAGCTGCATACATAAAAGTACGGGCCCTGATGTTTTAAGCCGTACCCTGGGAATCTCTAACAACCCCTCATCAGCTTAGCAGAGAGGTCGGCCGGGGCAGTAAGGATTCAGGAGCTCTTGCGAATAGCTCGTATCCAGTCCGTGCAGGGCCTTAAAGGTCAGAACCCTGACCTTGAAGGTGATCCGCCACTGAATAGGCAGCCAGTGCAGTTTGCGCAGCACTGACATGATGTGACTCGAACGAGGAGTCCCCATCAACAACCGCACCGCAGCATTCTGCACTAGCTGCAAGTGATGGATATCAACCCACAGCAGCCCTAGGTACAGGGGAATTTCAGTAGTCTAGGCGCGAGGTCACAAAGGCATGGATCAATGTTGGAAGGTCACCTGCTAGAACAAGGTGCTTAATCCTGGCGATGTTCCTACGATGGTAAAATGAGGACTTGATGACTGCTAACACCTGCGAACACAGTGTCAACCCATTGTCAAAAACCACCCCCAGGTTTCGCACCCATTCGGAGGAAGGCAGCCAGACACCTCTGAGACAAAGTCCAGAAGGTTGTCCGGCCACCAACCCCTCTGTCCGGCCACCGACCCCTCTGTCCGGTGACCCAAATCCACCACCAACACCTCAGTCTTTCCAGAGTTCAATTTCAACCCGTTGGAATTCACCCAGTCCTGGATTTCTATGAGGCAGCTATTAAACACAGAGATCACGCTGTCCTGGTCGGGTGCAAAAGACAGGTAGAACTGGGTATCATCAGCATAGCAGTGAAACCTCAGCCTATACCATCTTACAATGTCTCCGAGGGGCAGCATATAGACCGTGAACAACATGGGGGACAGCACCGAGCCCTGAGGAACCCCACATGGCAGAAAGAATGGGATTGTTTATGCATGCGAACTACAACATCCATTTTATTTTCATAGGGGGTTGTATGTCAACAATGTAACCCTGCTGGCAAAACAGTGTGCTCAGAATAATTGGGAAAGTGTGAGGATTAGTATTCCACATAGAAGGCTGGTCAACAAGCTGGGCAGTCTGGAGGAGGACCAAAAGGTGGTAAACTGGGTTGTGAACTGGTTAAGGGACAGAAAGCAGATGAGGGTAGTGGTTAATGGAACCCAGTCAGAAGAAATGGGGGGGTCACCAGTGGGGTACCTCAGGGATTGGTTCTGGGACCTGTCCTCTTCAATGTCTTCATCAGCGACATTGCAGATGGACTGGAGGGGAAGGTTTGCCTATTTGCAGAAGACATCAAGATCTGCAACAGAACAGATATTCCAGAGGGAGTGGAACAGATGAGAAATGACCTAGGAAAGTTGGAGAGATGGTCTGAAGTGTGGCAACTGGGGTTTAATGCAAAGAAATGCAAAATCATGCATGTGGGGAAGTAGGAACCCTGGAGAGAGCTACATGACGGGGGAGTTGCTGACAGTCACCAGTGAAGAAAAAGATTTGGGGATCACTATCACAGATTACCTGAAAGCCACTAAGGAGACCACAAAGATGGTAGGGAAGGCCAGTGGGACGTTGGGTTGTATTGGAAGGGGTATCACAAGCCATAGGAGGGAGGTAATGATTCCACTATACAAAACTCTGGTGAGGTCTCATCTGGAGTACCGCATGCAGTTCTGGAGGCCACATCTACAAAAACACAGACAAGATTGAGACACTGCAGAAGAGGACAACTAAGATGGTGTAGGGTCTACAGCACAAGACATATGAGGAATGGTTAAAGGACCTCAATATGTATACAGTGGAGCAGGGGGATATGACTGAAACATTCAAACACCTCAAGGGCATGAATAAAATAAAAGTGGAAAACATCATCCAGTATAAAAGCAATACTAGAACAAGAGAACATGACATGAGATTGGAGGGAGGCCGCATAACGGGAAATGTGAGAAAGTTATTTTTCACTGAGAGTGTGGCGAATGCATGGAACAGCCTGCCCCAGGAGGTGGTGGGGGCACACATGGTGGCGGGATTCAAACATGCATGGGATAGGCATAGGGGAACCACAGAAAAAGGAAGGAGAAGCTAAGGCCGATGACCAAGTAGAGTCAGCAGACACTGATACAGGTAGGGAAAATGGGCAGACTGGATGAGCCTGGCGGTCTTCATCTACCATCAACTTCTATGTTTCTATTAGGAAAGCATTTCGGGATTGTAAAGTTAAACCGCTTAGGGAAACTGGTGGCAAAATCCAATATTACTTGACAGTCAAAAGTTGTTGCTGGGCAGAGCTAGAATAATGATGTAAAAGATTTTTGGGTTTAACAGCAATAGGAGCAGCACTAGGAATATACGACTCCTATTGCACGTACCAGTAAGGAAAGGCCATAAATGATTTAATTAAAACCTCAGCCCCTCTCATGCAGGCTGGCCCAGGGGATTGAAGTCTCTTTCAATATTACCCAGAAAAACATTCTGGAAGCACAAGAGTGTTATGTAGTCTACTCTACACTTATTTATGGAGACCTCAATCTCTGACCTACAGAATGAGTCGTTACCAGCTGAGCTTCTAGGACCTCAGTTCCTTGAGACCTTATTACATACTTCCTGTAATGATTCCCAGTCAAATATAAATACTGATGCCATAGCCTATGCAGCCATAACTTATCCATACCATGCTACATCTGCTGCTGTGTACCAACAATTAGAATTTGTCATTTGAATATCAATTATCCATGCAACACAGTCAAATACAGGGTTTTTGGTCCATAATATAGGAATATATTCACCTGACTATGGTATCTTTGCTAAATTAAAAGTTCTTAATGACTTTATTATGATCCTGTTTGGAAATGTTTCTCCCAAGACCAATGTGCCGCATGGCAGAACAGGATCAGTATATGCTCCAGAAAGCCTCATCAGTTGTGTGAAATATCTAAAAACTATCCTCCAAAGATTAAGAGAAAAAATAATTTCTGTTTTAATACCATTTTCATGTTAATAATGGTTATTTTATTTTTGATCATCAATGCAATTTAACACTGGAATCCCAGACACCTCTCTTTTTTACCTTTTCATCCCATTACACTATGGCCCAGATATTCAGAAATGCACAAAGTCCGGCGCAAGTCCAGCACAGTGCAAACCTGATGCGCCATGGTGCAACTGGAGCCATATTCTTAGGATGTGCAGGCCGAACAGTGCCAGCGCAATACAGCTGAATATGGCAGAGTTGCACCATTGTGCACACAGAGATGCCCCAGCGCAACCATGGCAGCGCATAGCGCACAACAACAATGGGGGGCACGGCACAGAGAACAGACCCAGGGACACAGCCATGGGAGCACAGTGACAGTGGCCACAGGAGGTCCCCACCAGCAGGGCACCAGGAGACTGAACCCCAGAACACAACGGTGGCATGGATAGCAGATGACAGGAGATGCCAATGGAAGGCCACCAAGGAAGCCCCCCCAGGCAGGCTGCCAGCCATGCCCCCCCACTACAAGACCATGGCAAGCCACACCCAGGACCATGCAGCCAAGCACACACACATGCCATACAGGGAGCCCACACACCGGCCAGTGAATGGGCCAGGATGCAGGCAGTGTGGCAGACCACATGGGATGGCTCACATAATGCCAAGCAGAGGACCCCAACACAGTGTGCGGACAGTACTGAAACAATGACTTTGGTCATGCGCCACCACCATGCACACACCCACCACACCCCCCTTACTGCTGCCCCATGGACAACCCAATGCACAGCCACCGAACCAGGGGATGGACACCACCACAGCGGAACACACCATAGGACACAGCAGGGAACCACAGAAGCACAACACGCGCCCCCTCTCATGCACACACCACGGACAGATACTGGACCACTAAGGCATGGCTCCACATGCCACCTGCAAAGCAGACATGGACACAGGCAGGTATGTTAGAAAAGATTTATAAAACAGGTATGTATGTACAACACATAACAGGGGGCAGGGAAAGAGTAGGTACAGCGAGGGAAGGGGACAGGAAACAGGGACTGTACAGTGGAGGACTGTAGGGAAAGTTGCAACAGAGTAAACAGGGGCGAAGAACTGGAACATCAACGGCGGCCACATCTGGTCACCCCACCAAGCCTCCGCTCTCTCCTCCCCGCTGCCAACATCCTCCAGATGGTGACGGCCACCTCCAGGATACTGGAGACAACCAGGAGCATCTGCTGCATCAGCCTCAACAGCATTGTGAGAGGCGCTCTCCGTGCCGGACACCGATGTCAAGGGACAGGACAGGTGATCAGTGCAATGGCCCAAGCAAACATGCCCACCCACAGCGTGCAATGGGCAGTGGGACCACACACCGCTGAAGGGCTCGGAACGGACACCCATGGGGGGCACCTAGCTGAACAGCTGTGCACTGTAGGGTTCCACACATGTGACCAGGTTGATCACCTCTAGGTCACTCCAGCTACAGGCACGGCATCCCCGACCCTTCGCCATGGCTCTCTCATGGTTCGGTGGTGCAAATGGCGGGAACAGGCGCACATGGCAGCCACAGGTGTCAGATTTTGCGATGTGGGAGAATGCGCAGTGCCTGCCCACTGCGCACTGCTGAGCATGCACAGTAGATGTGGCCCGGCGGTATCACGGAGGTGACCCAGGGGTCTGAGGTCACTGACCAGTGTGCAGTGCGCAGCGACGCCATGCTGATCGTAATCGCGAAACTGCCCATCGCATAATGCCGCTGCATCATGCTGTATGCGCGCATGATGCAAGACTGACACCATGACAGTGTAGCGCATATGTGTACTGCAGGCCCACGCACCGCACATGCACAGACATTGCGCCCTGGTCTGCTCCGGTGCAACACCATTGCGCACGGTGCATCTTCTCGGTATTCAGATGCCACATGCAAATGAGCTCATCTGCCAAAGTGAGGTGCAGTGGGGTGCATTAGCATATCATTACCATTGCACACAACCTCATTTGCATGCGTTGCGCCTCATAAGTGCCACAGAACAGCACAGGCCATAGACCGGTATTGCAACCTTGACAGGTAAGTGGGGGATGCCACAGCAGCAGACTGGAAGCAGACAGCATTGCAAGGTGGGACGGACCAGGGAGATGCTGCTGCTGACACACTGTGCTGTCCATGTTCACAGGAGGCAACATGTCAGCGCACGAGGACCAACTTCACTAAGGGGGAGTCGGATGCCCTGTTCGAGGCCTACCTCAACAAGGAGACCCTGTGGAGTGGTGTCACGGGCACACCACAGGAAAGGGCTGTTGGATGGGTGGGGGTGGCGACCTATGTCAACCAGCATGGCAGCTACCAGCGGTTAGCGCAGGAGTGCCGCAAAAAAGTCGGAACTGACAGGCGGTGCATTAAGGAAAAGGTGACAGTCATCAGAGTGTCCCGTAATGCCACTGGAGGAGGGCCAGCAGATGCACCCACACCGATGCCCATAGAGGAGTTGGTGGCAGCCACCATCTGCCGCACCTCAGTGGAGCGTGTGCCTGGAAGAGGCTTCCAGACGGGTGGCAGCCCATCACTGCATGGTATGTATGGCAGACACGCACAGCTGGTGGCCCAGAGGGTGCATACACGGGCATGCTGTCGTGCATCCGGCCATCCTACATGCCATGTGTACGCACCCACGTGCATGCCATGCTGCCGGACACATGCGGCAGCAGTGTACAGGGGGACAAATGTGGGCAATGCAGCACTGACATGCCATCTTTCTCTTGCAGCACCAGCACTCCTCTGTGCAGAGGATGGGGTGCCGGCAGTGGCTGCAGCACCCATGGATACCAGCACGGCCCCAGAGGAGGACCATCAACATCCATTAGCATCCGGGGGCCCGACAGGCTGCGGAAGAGCACCACGGTGCCTGTGGGTGTCCTTGGTCTAGGGTTGGATTAGGCCCTGGATGTGTTCCTGCAGGATGTCAGCCTTGGTGTCCTGTGTGCAGAGACACAGATCAGGGCGGGGTCTGACTCTGACGACGACTTCACACAGATCCTGGACAACATGGGCAACATTGTGGGCGAGTCGCCCCTGCCGGCATCACAGGTGGTTACAGGACCCAGCGCAATACCAGCGGTGGCACAACTGCCTTCCACCACTACGGGTGCGGCGGTGTCCGTTGCCACACCTGTGCCCTGTGTTGGTGGTGGTGGTGATGTGGCCATGCAGGCGCAGGCAGTTATACTGCGGCCAGATGGGCGATGGCAGCAGACTGTGGGTGCCATCGGGCAGCCAGACACAGTGTTTGCCGCCGGTGCGCCTGCCGTACCCATCCCCCCTGCAGACCCCACTGTGCAGTGTCCACCAGAGGGGGGGCTGTGCAGTGTGGCAGGCCACCCAGTGATGATCAGCGTCCTGCCCGGGAGCCCCAGGATGCGGACTATCTGGCAGAGCACACCTGACTGCTGTGGGCATTCATTCAGCAACAGATGCTGCTCACCACTGGGGTGCATGCACTGTGGGCGGAGGTGCGCCAGTTAGCTGAGCAGCAGGACAGGGGCACTGTTCAGATCCTGGAGGGGATGCAGCCCATGCAGGAGGCCACAACTGTGGCCCTGGATCGCATTGCCAGTGCAGTTGCAGATGGCTTTGTGTTGCTGGCTGCCACAGGGCGTGGCTATGCACAGGAGACCCTCGCAGTGTGCTGTCCACCCCATGGACCCAGCGTCAGGCGACCCTAACACAGTGGATGCTGGGCTCAGATGTGGGCATCTCGGGCATGCCCGGGGCTGGCCTGTTTGGGTGCCTACATACCCCTGTGAGGACACGATCGTGGTCCCTCGCTTCCACCCCTGGGGGGCTGTTGGACACCCCCCCCAGCTGATGCGCAGCCTGTGGCTGCCGATCGACCCCAGCGTAGCCTCCCTCGTGACCATGGTACTGGCTGGCTGCCATGAGCCGAGTGCTGCCCTGTGCACACATGGGCGGTGTGTGTGCAGCCACACCTGTGGTGGCGCACCTGTGTGTCGTGCCGCATGCTGCCCATGTGTGTGCATGCCTGGCTGTTAGACCGTGTGGCGTGGGTGTGATGAGGGCAGTCTGGCACCGGTTGTGCCTGTGCACTGGTGCCATGCGTCTGATCCACACCACCTTCCACTGCCTGTGCGGGCGGGTGCGTGTGTGTGTGTTGCCGCTTGTGGTTGTGTGCCACTGCCTCGTGTCTCTGTGTGTGCATACCCCTTGCCATGCACGTCCCTGCATGTGTGCTGTCCTCGTCTGTGTGGCCCTTGCATGTGTACCACACCACCTACCTGCATTTGGCAAAGTGTTCCTGTGCGACAGTGTCGTGGTGGCGTCATGCCTGCTGCTGGAGTCCTGGGTCCCTACTGCCCAGGGGATGGCTTCCCACCACCCTCCAGCACACTGTCTCCTTCATCCCTGCTACTGTTACCTCATCCACCTCGACAGCTATCCCACGGTCAATGGCCATGTTGTACAGTATGCAGCAGGCCAGGGATAGGCGACAGGCTTTTCGTAACTGCTGTCTGTGTGTTTGCGCCCTGTTTTTATAAGAACAAGTCTGGTCGGCGTACTTTTGCTTTGATCCACACTTGCGCCATGGCTTCACGGTTGAATATGCCATTGTGCTGCATATTCATGCTTTGGGGTCTTTGGCCCTTACATTCACCCCATTCCATAAGGAAATAAGCTGAGATGGGTGCAGTATAGGAGAATGGGGTGAACGTTCGGGCCGAAGACCCCAAAGCACACCTCGATGCCTGTCAATGGCTGCAGGGTGTGGGGTGAAATGCCATGAGCATTATGGCCAACGAATCCAAGTCACACACACCGATGTCTGTCAGTCTCTACAGGGTGGGGTGTTTGTCGGCATTTTCACTCCAAATTTTCAACATGGGCTTTTTGGGACCCCATCTCATGAACAGTGTCACTATCATTTTGTTACTCAATCCTGAAAGGTGATTTCGCACAACAACTGCGCCATTCGACGCCATAGGTGTGGAAACACATTTCGGGCAGGATGTGAAAAATTACAGCTGTACTGTTCATGAGGAGGTGTGAAAAAATGGCAATGTTTAAAATCTGGAGTGAAAATATGAAAAACTGACAAAGTTAAGAGCATGCATAGAAACTGCACAATGCATGCCTGTAACGCAATCATGTTTTGGAAATTTTCCACCAGATTTTCAACACTGGCATTTTGGGACCCCACCTCATGAACAGTGACACTGTGATTGTGTTAATCTGTCCCAAAAGTCGATTTCTCACAGCAACTGTGCCATTCTGTGTCACAGGTGCGAAAACATGTTTTGGGAAGGATATGAAAAATGATAGCTGTACTATTCATAAGAAGGTGTGAAAAAAATGGCAATGCTGAAACTTTGGAATGAAAATATTAAAAACTGATGACGTTATGAATGTGCGTAGAAACTGCACAACGCACGCTCATAACGCAGTCATTGTTTGGACTTTTTTCACCAAATTTGCAATATGGTTATTTTGGGACCTCCCCTAATGAACAGTGGCACTATTGTTTCACTAATCAGTCCCAAAAGGTGATTCCACACAGCGACTGCGAAATCACCTTTTGGGACTGAGAAACAAAATGACAGTGCCAGTGTTCTTGAGGTGGGGTCCCAAGAACCCCATGTTGAAAATGTTGGGCCAAAATTCCATAAAATGGCTGCGATATCAACAAGTTGAACCCCAGTACCATTATCGGCTTACCTTGATTCTTCATTCTGCGGTTTGGCTTTGCAGAGAGCAGGCGTGTCCCAGTCACAGAAGATGACAGCACTCGACCTCTGGAGGCAAGAGTGGGGTGGGGGTGGGGTGCGCAGAGGAGGAGGTTGGGATGGGGGATGGCGAGACAACGATGGACTTTTTTACAGGTAAAAAAAAAAAAAAAACAGTGAAGGATGGTTTTCTTCTTTCACAGGGGAAATTTTTTTTTACTAATGGGCACCTAGGGTGGGCTCCCAGTATGCCACAACAGTAGGGGAGGAGCATGCTGAAACAGGGATGGGGGTCCCATTCAACACGGGAGTGGGCATCCTGGTGTTAGAAGAAAATGAAAAAAAAATTTGGCACACTGAGGTGGGCCTCCCAATGTGCCACATTAATGGGGGGATACATGCTGACATGGGGATTGGGCATCCCAATGTCAGCTTTTTGGGAATGCGTGGTGGGCGGCAGGAGCCACCATGTTTGGCACACTGGGGTGGGCTCCTAGTGTGCCACATTTAATTTGGGGGGGACAGGACAACACGGGGATTGGGTATCCCCGATGTTGGCTTTGAGGGACTGTGTGACGGGCGGTAGGAGCCGCCATTGTGGAAAGTTGCTCTACAGCTACATTATTGAAATGTTTCACCAGGAAAGGCACACTGAACAAGCATGTTGCTCGTAACTCCGGCCATGCGCATTACTGTGCACTGTAATGCGAATTGCCGGAGTCTTGTTATCTGCCGCTGCAATGACGAAACTGCACCTGATTGCAGCAGCAGATTTCTTTCAACTTTTTGTCTCTCTTTGAAGTTTTCTGTCATCGCCAGCATGCTCACTGATTGGCGGCTGAGGGACACACCCACTAAAGCATCCCCTGCATTTGCCACAACACTGACACACCTCTGAACTGTGCTACTACCACAAGATGTTGCTTGTGCGTGCGTGCAAGCCAACATAAAAAGTAAGTTTAGCTAGCCATAGAGCTGCAGTTTTATTCTGCAATAATATGAATACTTGGCTGCACTACATTTTATGATGCTTTTCCAGTATTTTTATTTTGGCAAATACCATTTTTTGTGATTCAAGAAAGCCCTGAACTTTCTAGCCTAATGGACAGGTAGTAGCTGTTCCCTCAAGACAGCTGCCACAAAAAATAATTCAGAAAGTCCTATATTTTCTAGCCTAACAGGTACGTGATGGCTGTTTTTTTTCAAACAAGCCCCTGCAGAAGGATATAAAAATCCTAGGCTTTACACAGTCGAGAGTATGGTAGGAGCAGACTCATGGGAAGACAGCTACTTGCTACCACTCTTAGGCTAGTATTTGCTGCTGGCAGGACTACAGAAGAGTAAGAGTATGCTCAGCCCTTGCTTCACGCATTGATTATCTCTCGTGCAACCTTTTGTTTGTCAAGACTATAGGGCATCAAGGCTACTGGGTTAGAGGGTAACTGCTTTATGAATGCAAATATTATTGTACAGCTTAGCTACATTAGTTTGCTTTGAAACTCAGATTTGAGGTCAGGGCTGTGGGCCATAAGCCTGCCGGGCATAGGAGACAGTCATTTTGCACACATCAGTAACAAAAACCACTTGAACTATGCCAGTATGCCCCAGGTGTCTTCTATACCTACAAAATATAAAATAGAGTAGTTGTACTGTGTCATTCAAACCCATGACAATTCAATAGCCTGTAGTGTATGTTGCAGTTTATATAAGCTCTGATCTTTTGTTTGCTAGTCCCGCTATTCTCCCTGGGTTAAGTACAGTCATAGACGAGCTGGAAAACATCTGATCGGAGATTAAGAAAGCTCTAACATGCTCTGCAGGCCATTGAATCGCCTACTGCTCTAATGGCAGCTGCAGAGGATTCTGGGATTCGTAATAACAGAAGATGTCAGCCTACAACTCAGCAAAATTAGTCCGATACAATATATTGTACTATAGTAAACATTAAGTAAACCAAAATGAGTCGGATACAATTTATTGTACTACAGTAAACATTAAGTAAACCAAAATGAGTCCGATACAATCTATTGTACTACAGTAAACATTAAGTAAACCAAAATGTTTTGCACACAAATTGTACACTGGGACCAGCATCACAGAGTTTGGGGCCCTAGGTGCTGACTGTTCCCCTTTAACTCTGTTTAATATATATTTATATTATTTATACAGAGTCACTAGGTGCAGAGTAGACGGGGTGATCCACAGTCAATGAGTAACAGGAATGAGCTGGACACTATAAGCCATCTGGCATCAGCAGTAAGGTTGATGCGATTTCCATACAAGGCTCCCAGTCTCCCACTAACTGTAAGAACCAGGTTGTCCCTTTGCAGGGCAAAGGAAAGAGTGCTGTCAGGAATTACCCCAAGGTATTTCAAGAGTTCTACCTGTTCAAGTTTTTGGCCCTTAGCCTTTTGGTAATTGAGGAGGGAACTCTTTTATTTATATGTGAGTTTGTGTGAAGTGTTTTTTTTTTTTTTTAAATAGTTAAGCACTAGTTTGTTAAAACTGTGTTGAAGGTCAAAGGTGATGCTACCAAGGTCAGAGTTTTTAGTGTAAATTACACCATTTTCAGTGTACAGTAGTATATTGGGCTGACTGACAGGCATCAGGAAGGCAGTTGACGAAAAGGCCAAATAGGAGGAGGCCAGGTATGGAGCCCTGGGGCACTCCAATAGATATGTTCCTATCCTCGGATAAGGATCGCTCTATCTTCACTTGCTGTGAGTGGGTTAGGGAGAAAGCTTCTGAACCACACTACTGTATCATTTGACAAACCTAGGCAAAGGAGCTTGCTGAGCAGTAGCTTGTGGCTGTCACAGTCAAAAGGCCTTTATCAGGTCAATATAGAAGGCCTCAACAATATGTCAATTGTCAAGGGCCTCGTTAGTGTAACTGGCACATTCTACTACTGCAGTATTGGTGCTACGGTGTTTTCTGAATTCCTGCTGTTGGGCACACTGGATGTCATGTTGTTTTAAGTAGGAGCTAAATTGGAGTGCCACAATTCTCTATAGCGCATTAGACAGAAGGGAGAGAATTGAGACTGGTCTGCAACTAGCAAGGCTAGAGTGGTCACTGCTTTTAAAGAGCAACTGACACCTTTAGGAGATCTTTTATTAATATTTTGACAAAATATAACTTATTATTGAAATACAGTGAAAGACAGAACGTCGTTATGGTCAAAGTCTGACAGTTGGCACCAGCATTTACAACATCGAGAGCATACATTTAACCTTTCACACTAATTTTTTGTTTTATCCTATCCTCCCATAGGTCATACACTGTTATCATCATGGGAGGACATATTGGTTGATCGAAGGGACGTCATCACGTCCATTCCAATTTAAACTAAGTAAAAGGCTGGGCCGTAACTTTTTTGTACTGTAAAACCTTTGTTTTTTTCTGCATATATATCTAAATAGTACGTTAATGTACCTTAATTTTATCGCTTGTCAAGTTGCAGCCGCTCATGTAATGCTCGCCTATGAAGTAAGTAAAACTGTTTTTTTTCCTAAAGATCTGCGTATTTTTTCCCCCCTTGATCATTCATTATAAAAAACAATGGATGGCTTCTTATCGGTTAACAGTTTGGTACTATATCTCAAGGTCGCTATGGCGAAAGAACCTCTCGAGCTTTGTTCTTGAGGTTCTTTATGTCGCCATAGTAACCTTTCGATGCAGTAACCAGACTGTTATCAATAAGAAGCCATCCATTATTCTCTGTATCTTCAATAGTAGCCTTCCCCTTGTTCTTTGTAGTTACCGATATTGGCAGGTAAACTAAGTTCTTGAACTTTAGAGTTCATCTACTCTGACTATTCACTCCCCTCTTGAAGTCATAATACTCCCTCTTTGACATCACAGTCTGTTGCCAGGGAAGTAGCTGTGATGTCATAAGCACAGGATTGTGACTTGGGGAAAAAGAAACCAGAACTGAGAGGCTAAATGACAAAAGTCCTGTTTACATGAAAATCTTCTTAGTAGGAAAGACCACAGGATAGAGAAATGCAGAAAATGTGTAAAATATTAACGGAGTTGTGCTTAAATAACACATTTTCAAAAGTTTTCCCAGAGGTGTCAGGAGCTCTTTAAATACTGGACTAACCAATGTGGATTTCCATGTTGCAGGGAACTGGAAGTACTGCAGCGAGAAACTGAATATATTTGATAGAGGGTAGGAAAGTTCCTCCACAGCCAGGGCAAGCAGCTTCATGTCGAGTGCGTCCGCCCCAACCCCAGGTTTGCCAAGGCCCTTTCTGATGTATTTTAGAGTTACTTATGGTGACAAGCCTGAAACAGAATTTAGGGTGTAAAAAGAAACAAAAAAAAAGGATGCACTTGAGATACTCAACATACTAACAGAATTTAGGACTTAATCAGATTTATTAAGTGATCCATACAGGACACTGACTGCCCACCCCAGCGTTTCGACCAAAGGGTCTTCCATCAGGGGGTGTAGTCAGATGTTGGAAACACCTTCACCATAAAAGTACATTCTTAAAAGGTGCATGCAACCTGAATGTGATAAGGTTATGACCTTTTGTGAAAGTAAAATTTAGAGAAAAATACATATATCATTACTAAAGTACTGCACACCCAGGATCCGATCAGCATGCAAATGGTAATTGTTTTATATTATGCTCATTTGTACAAAATTGGCCCCATGGGTAAGACAGTATATGCAAGCTTGCCTGGTGTAAAAAATCCTGTAATGGATATTAGCGAAGTCATTCAAGTTCAAACTTTCCCAATGCTGAATTTGTGCACAAGTACAATGGAATACTATATAACGATATGGAATCCTAATAATTCAATTATTTTTTTTCAGTATTATACCCACATAGAGAATATTTATGTTAAAGGAACACTCAGATCTAAAAGAAGGGAGAGTTAATGCTGAGAAAGGAACTGCAACAAGGGCAGGGAAAGCAAGAGAGAGATCAACTGAAGACAAGAAGAGATAGCTAGAATTCAACAAATGAATAAAGCAGTTAACTCTAGGGAAAGACAACCAGTTTATTAGTGATGGTGGGTGTTTTTTGGTGGGGACAGGAGTTCGTAGGGAAGGGTCAGTAGTGCAATAAAAACAGGTTACTCACCTGTAACAATAGTTTTAGGAGTGGTATGTGATAGTCATCCACACTAACTGGCAGTGTCCTTTCCCTTTAAGATGTGCCGGAAAGTCTTCAAGCTGCCTCCTGCCACCCCCACCCAAGTGGTAACTCCTTTGGCTCTGCCCCATCTTGCCCACTGGAAGTAGTGTGTGTGGCCGAAGCTGGGGAGGTTGGGTGGGTCTGTGTGGATGAACATCATATACCACTCCTAGAAAGTGCAGTTACGCAAAGTCTTACTATAAAAGTAGATCTTCAAGGAATGTCTCTTGCAGTAGGTATTTACTTCTGGGAGTTTCCAACAGAGGGCATTGTCGCACGGCAGCTCTTCTAGCAGTTTTCACTAGGGCCCGCCCACACATGACATCATCTTCCTGCTTCCTATATAAGTGTGGGCGGTCCCTAGTATCCTCAGTTCCCCCGCCGGATTCAACTCGCAAAAGTGAGGACCGAGAGGAAGCTGAGGTACCAAGGAGTCCCAACCCTAAGTCACTGGACCAGAATTTGCTCCGTTAGAGAAGGAGAGGGACGGAAGGCGGGATTGCACCTACTGCAAGAGACAATCCTTGAAGATCTACTGTTATGGTAAGACTTTACTTAACTGCACTATCCTCCAAGGAATGATCTCTTGCAGTAAGTAATTACTTCTGGGAGAATCCCCAGCAGTTATGTCCCTATGGGAGGACAATTATGATAGGAGACCGCGTAGGACTGCACGGCCAAAGGCCATCCTATGTCTCGAGGCAATATCAAGATTGTAATGCCTTGTGAAAGTATGTATTGTGCACCAGGTAGCTGCATTGCAGATATCTGAAATGGAGGCTCCTTTGAAGCAAGCCACAGTAGTGGCCATAGCTCTAGTGGATTGGGCTTGGACCGGTCCAGGTAAAGTCTTCTTGTACTTTTTGTAACAAAAAGTAATACAATTTGCCAACCATGAAGACAGGGTCCATTTGGCAATGGGAAGCCCTTCTCTGCCAGAGGCAAAGCTGACGAACAACTGAGACATTCTCCTCATCGACTAGGTACGACTAGTGTAACAGTATAGGATACGATGGACATCTAAGATATGTAAGAGATGTTCACCGGGATTGGAGTAGTCAGCGTAGTAAACCAGAATCTCCAAGGACAGATTTAGAGTATGTTCAGAGACTACTTTAGGAAGGAAGGATGGGTTGGTATGAAAGACTGCCCTGTCCTTGTGGAAATCAAGTAAGGTTCTCTACACATGAGGGCATGAGCTTGGAAATATGGCGAGCTGAAGTAATAGCCACTAGAAATAACATTTTCCATGAAAGGAAACAGAGATCACAGGTGGCTGCTGGCTCGAACGGTTTGGGGACAATTTTTCTATAATGAAATTGAGATCCCACGGAGGAGTGGGTCTTCTAATAGGAGGCTTAAGATGTACCATTCCTCTTAAAAACATCTTGGCTAAATGATATTGGTACAGAGGTTTGCCATCTAAAGGTTCATGGAATGCCGATATGGCAGCCAGGTGGACTTTGATGTAGCAGTAACTTAAGTCTGACTCTGATAATCAGGCCAGATAATTTAAAACTTTCGTCAGTGGACAAGAGTAAGGGTCCAGGGAGCGAGAAGCAGACCATATGGACAAACACTTCCATTTGAAATTATATGTTGCCATGGTTGCTGGTTTACGAGCAGCCAGGAGAATGTTGGCAACAGGAGAGAACAGTTGGAGTCTATTTATGAGTGCGTCCTCGGAAGCCAACCGTGAAGATGCAGGGTCTTCAGGCTGGGGTGCAGGAGGGATCCATGACACTGAGTCTGGAGGTCCGGTCTGACTGGCAACTGAATGGCTTCCAGTACTGACAGTTGTTGGAGTAGAGGGTACCACGGTTGATGTGACCACATTGGTGCTATGAGAATCATGGTGGCCGGTTCCAGGTGAAGTTTCAGTAGAGTCCGTTGCAAGAGAGGGATGGGGGGAAGGCATATAAGTAGAGTCCTGTCCAAGGTCGGGACAGAGCATCTACAGATCGTCCCTTGTTGCTCGGGATAATGGAGAAGTAACTGGGGAGCTGGTCATTGACTGGGGAGGCAAACGGGTCCAGCTGTGGAGTTCCCCAATGGTCGAAGATTTCATGGAGTACTTCGTTGTGAAGTGTCCATTCATGTATGGATGACTGGCAACTTAGCCGCCTGCCAACTGATTGCACCGTCCCAGTAGGTGGACGGCCGTTAGCGTTAGTTGTTGTCTGATGGCTTCCTGCCAGACTGCAAGGGTCTCCAGGCAGAGGGTATGCAATCATGTACCCCTTGTTTGCTGAGGTAAAACACCGCTGCAGTGTTGTCTGATTGAACCAGCAACGGTCCTGGCTTGAGGTAGGGCTGGAATGCCTGAAGGGCGAGACGGACCGCTTTCATCTTGAGGAGATTGATATGAGAGTGATGTGAAGAGGTGGTCCATCGGCCTTGGGTCTGATAAGGACCTAAGTGTGCACCCAATCTGTCCAGGGAAGCATCTTTGGTTAACGTCTGCATGGGAGTGAGCGGAAAGGCATTCCTCGACACAAATTGGGTTTGATTGTTCATCAAGTCAGGGATGACTGCAGAGAAGGACTGACCTTGATCTTGTCATCGAACCGTCCAGTTCTTTGAGACCACTGATTCTGGAAGGTCCACTGGACAGGTGGCAACTGGCAGAGGCAGGTCCTCATCCAAGGAAGAGATTTCCAAGTAGAGTGACTCCGGATTCTGGAAGTCCAGATCTGGGAGTTCTTCATCATCAATATCACCGGGGAGATTCACTGGTAGTTCAGGCTCATCTGACAAATAATCTTCCATATTAGGAGGAGGTGACCAGGGTGGCATTGTATCCCTGTCACCGTGAAATCTTTTAGGTGGAGGGGAGTGAGGCCGGAAAGGATCCACCAGCTCTCTCCTGGGTCAGAGAGCTGGGTATACCGCATGATATGCAAGACTTGTGTCACTATCTTGGTGATGTCCCATTCTTGGGAAGAAGGGGGGAAAGAAGTGGGGGTCGAGAAACAATGGGGGTAATAGAGGGGATGGGATGGGCAGTGTGCGCAGGTCTCGCCCTCGGGAAGTATAAACCAGGGTCCCAGTCTCTGTCTGCATGCCCTCTATGAGATGGCACCTGTGAGGGCGGAGGGGCATTCATTAATGCAAAAGCCATTGGTTTGCCCTGTGGAACACGGTATCTCATCGACGAGCCCGTAGAATGATTATCATGAAAAATGTCAGATGCCGTCGACGGGAGAGGAGCCCCCGTCAACAGAGTAACCGTGTATTTGACTGTATTAAATACACCAGATAATGTCGTCGACAAGAGGGTATAGGCCTCTGTCGACGGAGCAGGCAAAGCCTGCACAGCATTCAAAGTGCTGGAAAGTGCCATCGATGAGAGAGTGTGCACCCCCGTTGATGAGGAAGCTGTAGAAAGACGCTCAGTCGACGGAGGAAGCACAGAAACAGTTACCGTTGACAGGCATTTCAGCCGGGAGTGAGAGAGGGGTTTATCCCTCTTCTTACCCTGCCAAGAACGAGAACCAGAGCTGGGGGAGCCCTTTGTACGAGCCCCCTGGTTCTCCAACAGAGACATTTTCTGCTCCGTAGGAAGGTGCTGAATTTCGAGCAACCGTCGTCAATGGGTTGTTCTATTAAACTGCTGACAAGATTTGCAAGAATTGGAGTTGTATGTGGGTCCCACACACCATACACAACATGTGTGATTGTCAAAGCAGTACATCTTCCTACTGCAATGGCAGGAACAAAATAGAGCTTGTTTGGTTGAAGAATCTTTAGAAATTCGTTTTGTAATCTAATTCCTCGTCGATGACTGCTACACAGAAGTTGAACTAGCTGCTGCGCGAGCTGAAGACGGCAGGAAAATTAACTAAGGAAACCAGGGACCACCCACACTTATATAGGAAGATGATGTCATGTGTGAGTGGTCTGTGGTGAAAACTGCTAGAAGCACTGCCGTACGACAGCGCCCTCTGCTGGAAACTCCCAGAAGTAATTACCTACTGCAAGAGACCATTCCGTGGAAGACCTACTGTTACAGGTGAGTAACCTGTGGATATGATGTTCTATCCACACTAACTGGCAGACTCCTAGCAGTTCTCCGGGAGGAGGGAGGCAAGGAGCACATCCCCTATTTAGGAAATGAGACTGGAGAACTGAAGCCCCAAAACCAGCATCCTGGCATGACTCGAGGTCAATGTGGTAATGGGAAATGAAGGTGTGTGCTGACCTCCAGGTAGCAAACTGCAGATTTCCTGGACAGGGATGTTCCTAGAAACAGCCACCGAAGCAGTGGTATGGCGGGAAGAATTAGCAATTAACCCTCCGGGAGGCTCCCTACCTGCCAACCTATAGCAGAGATCAGTGCAGGATGTGACCCACCTGCCAACTGTCTGCTTGGCTGCAGGTCTTCCAGGTGCGTCAGTTTGAATGGCTTGCCCATGAGCTTTGCCAAAACCAGCAACAAGTCCCATGGTGGTGGTGGTTCACGCACCAGAAGGGAAATGTGGTCAAGGCCTTTGAAAATGCACCAGATCACCTTCTCCAGTGCCACTGACTGCTGACCGGCCCACACCTGGTAAGAAGAGATGACTGTCAGGTGCACCTTATGGGTCGTCTACCGAAGGCCTGACTGAGAGACGGATCAAAGGTAGTCAAGGATGCTAACCACTGGACAGGACAAAGGGTCCAACTCCTTGCCCTGACACCAAATGGAGAAAGCTCTTCCATTTGCAGGCATAGCACTTTCTGGTTGACTCCTTCTGAGATGCCTCCACAACGATGAAGACAGCTTCGGAGAGACCCAAGGCCTGGGAACTCTAGCCGCTCAGGAACTAGGTCAACAGGTGCAGGGATTGAAGGTCTGGGTGGAGTACCTTCCCCTGACTGATGAAAGGCAGGTCCGGGCATAGGGGAAGATGCCTCGGGAGCCTGCTGCTGAGGCTGAGGAGACTGGGGTAACAGAATTGGCATGGCCAGTCTGGAGCCACCAGGATCACTTGTTCCTTGTCCCTCCTGGCCTTGAGAAGCACCTTGTGGATTATGGGAAGTGGAAGGAAGGCATAAAAGAGGCCCGGGGTCCAGGGCCTCAAGAAGGCATCCTCCTGCAGCGTTCCCTGTTTAGGGGGCGGGCACAAAACAGCCTCAATTTTGCATCCTCCCTGGAGGTGAACAGGTCCCCCTGAGGGGTGCCCCACTGGGAGAACAGTCTGTGAACTACTTCTAGATAGAGTCCACTCATGAGACACCTCGCCCACCCGGTCGAGGGCGTCCACCAGCTGATTGGAGGCTCCTGCCACATGGATGGCCAGGAGATCGATCTCCAGGCTGTGCACGAGGGTCCAAACACAGGGACAGTTTCCTTACACAAAAGCAGGACATGCATCCCATCCTGTTTGTTGAGGCAATACATGGTCATGGTATTGTCCATCTGGACTTGGACCACTTGACCCTGAATTTGTGGAGCGAATGCAGTCAGCACCAGCCAAACTGCTCAGAGCTCCTGCAGGTTGATGTGGCATTGAGACTCCTCAGGGGTCCAGAGCCAGTGGACTCTGTGTTCCCAAAGATGGGCACCCCAGCCCATGAGGAAGGCATCGGTCGTTAGGATGACCGCCAGCTCTGGGTGGACAAATGGGATCCCTTCCTGCAGATGTGTTGGGACCAACCACCACTGGATGGCGTCCACATCTGCTGGGTCACCATGATCAGCTGGGCGAAGTGCCCCTTTCACTAAGACCACTGGCTGGCCAGCTCCCACTGCAAGGAGCACATTATCCAGTGGGCCCAAAGGATCACAATGGTACAGGCCACCATGTGGCCCAGCAGGTGCAGAAAGCCCTAGGCAGGGCGCAACTGCCCAACCCAAAATAATCAGGCAAAGGAGGAGAGAGCCTTCGCCCTGTCCGCCGGGAGGCAGGCTCTGGCTCTGCACTTGGTGAAGGCCCTGGGGGCAGAGAGGAGGCTGAAAGGCATGGCCTGGAACTCATAGAGGGCTCCCTCAGCTCGAAAGTGGAGGAACCTTCAGTGAGACCAATAGATCGGGACGTGAAAGAATGCATCCTGAAGATCCAGGGAGCAAAACCACATGTTTTGTTCTAGAGATGGTATGATCTGAGACAGAGTTACCATCCTGAAGGTGCACGACGTGTGAAGGTGTGCGTCCCTGAGGAACTTGTTCAGGTCATGCAGATCTAGAATGGGGTGCCAGACCCCCATCCGCTTTGGCACCGGGAAGTACCTGGAGACAAACCCTGGGTGTTCCTGAGGATCAGCAACGGGAACCAGGACCAGAACCATGATCTCCTTGAAGAGCAGCTGGGCTATGTCATCTCTGAGAGCTGACAACATGTCTGCGGAAGCCAAGCCCTCCCGTGGGGCACGGGCTCGGCAAGAAGGGTACTGCTAGAACTCTAGACACAGATCCTGATCCACCACTTCTAGACTCCACCTGTCCGTGGTGACAGCAGACCAGGCAGAAAGGAAGAGGCAGAGCTGACTCCCACATGAGGACCCAGGGAAGGCGTGACGGGAATGAGGGAGGCACCTCTCATCCAATCACTGGGCAGGCTTGGAGGAGGAGGGCCTGGCTGAGGGGCCACTGGAGCCTCTCCCTCCTGGCTAACAGACAGCTGAGGCCACTGACTTAGGCCGAGGTCACCAAGCCTGAGCCTGCTGACCAGCTGGTTGCTGAGCTAGCTTGGTTGCAAGAGTAGAGGAGGGCCAAAAGGGCTTCTGTTTTTGATGCTGCTTGGGGTCCTTCTGGGCAGATATCACCGAGTCCAAAGTGGCACTGGACTTCTCGATGAACGTGAGATGACCTTCAACCCTGGGCCCAAACAGGCTGGTGCCAAGGAAAGGGACATCTGATAGCTTGTGCTGAGTGTCTGCCATGAAGGTTGAGATCCTCAGCCAAGCCTTGTGATGCAGGGCCACTGAGGCCTACATGGAGTGGGCACAAGTGTCCCCAATGTCCATGGCAGTCTACAGCTGTCTGGCCACAGCCCAGCCCTGGTCTCAGACCTGTTTGACCATGGTCTGAAGGTCCACAGGCAGATTAGGAAGCACCCCATCTAAGGTGCCCAGCAGGGTATGAGAGAAGTGGGCCATGAGGAGGGCCGAGCTTGCCTGGCAGAGGCCAAGCGAGGAGGCGGTATAGACCTTTTTCGCCACGTGATCCAACTTCTTGGACTCCTTATCAGGTGGCTTGTCAACATCCCTGGTTTTGCCAGAACACTGGAACACACAGTTGGCCACCAACCCCTCGGCCAATGGGTGCTCTGTGAATCCTAAAAGGAATCCAGTGGGCAACACATACTTGCAAGCCATCCAGTCAGAAGGCGCAGGGCAGGAAGCAGGGCACTGCCAGAGATCCAGGGCAGGGACAAGAATGGCTTCTGCCACCGGGAGCACCTCTGGAGAATCTCCCCGGTCAAGGATCTTGGTCAACAGGTAATGAGCCAGTTTCTGAACAGGCTCCATCTTCATACCCGTCGACTCGGAGATGAAACGGTGGAGGCCCATGAAAAAGGATTGACTTTTGTCTGTCAAGGGATCCCCCATGGACTCCATGTCGACCAGACGAGAGTAAAGGGAGGAACCCTCAGACTCCAAAGAGTCATCAAAGAGTGATCGACCACCAGAGACCCCACTGACCCTCCGAGGATGGTATGGGGAGATTGTGACGGACAGCCGATGGGGAAGCCCCTTGGCTGGCCGAGATTCCTTAGTTGGAGTGCCGACCGTCTGCTGTTTGGGCAGTGGTTCCACAGCAATCGGCAGAGAAGCCGGAGGCGGCCGAGTCAGGACAGTGTTAATAGGTTCCATCGGCGGAGTTAGGCTTTTAGGTGACAGCCAAGTGATGGCTGGCGTAGAAAATGAGGTCGATTTCAGTGATGGTAAACTCCAGCTGTTGCCACAGCAAATCCTCATAGTGTGGATGCAACTTGTGCTGAAGCCTCTCTTCACCTGAGGACAAGGATGAAGAATAGCAGTGGCACCGATGACAGCGGGACCAGCTCGACCCATGGGATGAAGACTAAGACCTCGACCTCTGGGTGGACCGGTGGCATGGCTCGGAGGGAATCAGCAATTGCCGAGGCTCCTCCTGGTCAGGGTATGGGACCAGAAGCAGTAGGTCAGCGGACTGATCCATCCCTCCAACAGTCTGTGTCAGGACCGGGGTCCTAGACAAGGAAGTACAGGCCTCTTCTGTAGACAACTGGTCTGTTGCCTCAAGAAAAATCCCAGCTGGGGCTTAGACCAGCATCTCTGCCGGCAGACCCGACAGGGTTACCGTGGAGCCAGCGGCCCGAGGATTTGACCAAAGTCAAATCTGGAGAAGCACAGGAATTGGAGGCCCGCGATCAAGAGTGCTCTCGATCCAATGATCGACGAGTCTTTTCTTTCTTGGACCTTTTTTTAGATTTAGATTTGCCGGTGGGTTCCTGACCGAAGGTTGGCAGGGACTGGCACAATTCCTTGAAGGAGCCCATAAAAGTCGAGCCTAGCTGAAGCAGCATTAAGGCAGAAGCCGAGGAGGAATGGGCCACCTCCTCTTCGAAGGCTGCAAACTGCTCAGTGGACCCCACAGCCACGGAGATCACCCAACGGGCATCCCTGGATTTGTCTGGCGGGTTCCGTTGCGCTGGGTGGCCCAGTTTCACGTGGGCAAGACGGTCCTCCAGGACAGTAGAATGAAAAGAGTGGCAAAAGTCACAGGTCTGGTGATCGTGCTCCAGGCAGTAGACGCATATGGCATGCAGATCGGTCCTGGACATCTTCTGCCCGCAAAGGCACCGGTGGAACCTGGAAGTGGACTTATCGTCCATCGCAATCGAAGATCGAATAGAATACGAAACTCGTGAGAGTTGGTTTGGAAGTAATTCTGAAGAATGTGAGCACTAGGGCCTACTCGACGGAGGAGTGGTAAGGAGGGAATCTGCTTCTTCCAGCAGAAAGGAAGATCTTGCATCACAGGGCGGAGCCGAGGGATTATCACCCGGGTGGGTGGAAGGAGCCAGCTTGAAGACTTTCTGACACATCTTAAAGGGAAAGGACACTGCAAGATAGTGTGGATATAACATCATATGCACGTCCCTAGAATTTAAAAATACAAGAAAGTCAAGTCATAGATTAACAAGAGAATGGGCTCTGTTACATGGTGATTGGGGGGCATGCTAGGTGATACCCTGAGTACAGAGAAAAAAGAATGAGTGAGTGGACAGTAGAGAATTACATTTAATAATTTCCTACTGTCCACTCACTCATTCCGTTTCCTTTTAGATCTCTGTGTTCCTTCAACATAAATGTTCTTTGTGTTGATATATTACTGAGGAACTATAAAAGTCCAATGAATGTTTTAAAATTAAAATGACTGAAATATTAGGATTCCATTTAAGTATATAAGAATTTTGTATTACAGGTCTTCAGTATTCCATTGTACTTGCACACAAATTCAACACTGGGAAAGTATGGCCTTGAGTGACTTCGTTAATATCAGTACACGATGTTTTACACTCTGGGCATCCTGACATATACTGTCTCACCCATGGGTTCGATTTCACACATATTAGAGTAAGTATAGATTTGTTCTATAAATTTTACTTTACAAAAGGTTATAACCCTGCATTAGGTCATATTTAAGATACTATATAACTTGAGAGATTTAATTACGTGCTTTGCCTTACTCAGATACCTTTTCAAGTTTACACAATTGTTTTGTACCTTCAAGAACATACACTGTTTAAGGTGAAGGTGTTGCAACTGTCTGACCATACCCCCTTACAAAGACCCTTTGGTCAAAGTGCTGGGGTAGGAAGTCAGCATCCTGTATGGATCACTTAATAAATATGATAAAATCCTAAATTCTGCTCGTATATTTGAGTCTCTTGAGTGTGACTGCACACTCTTGTTTTAGTACACTATCTGGTCTGACCACCTGGGAGCACCGGCTCAGAGTACTCCAGAGCACGCTATTACTTTTCCCTTGAACTGAAACAGAATTTAAGGTAACCTGGGTGCATGTCCGGCAGCTGGTGTGTCTCAATATTAGAACCTTTGCAGGGCTGATGGACAGGGTTGACAGAAATTACAGTGCTCATGTCTTTAAAGGCTCCATTAAAGCTATTTGCAATCTCAGTTGGATCCAGGGTCTCTGTCCCATCAAGTTTAAGCATTTTAAGGAACTTTTTCCTCCTTAGCCAAGAGCTCTGAGACATTTTCCCAGAGTTATTTTTCTTGTTGCTCCAGTTTTGGGTTTATCGAGCCATGCAGTATTCTGATTTAGCCAATCCAATTCTCCTTGTGCAATTATTACAGGTTTCCCTATATTTTTGGAGGTGCACTAGGGAACCTGACTCCCTAGCCAGTGCCCAGATTGTCCCTTTCTCTCATGAGACCAGGAGGTCAGTGCTGATCCAGCTGAGCTGAGCATTTTTTTCAGGGGGAAAAATTTGTCACAGGCTTTGTTTAACTCAGTTATTAGGAATTCAAGAACTGAATCAATGTCAGAGATGATATCTAGATAGCTCCAGTCGATTTGAGCCATGTATGACTTAACGTCAAGCACTTTAATTTTGTTTAGGGCTTGGCTAGAAGCGAACTGGGGACAGGGCTTTAGTTGTTTAGCTACCCATGTGCACTGCAGAGGTGAATGGTCACTTAGGGTGCCAGAAAGTATTTTGACTTCTTTGACTCCGTCACAGTGGATTGCCAGAATCCAGTCTGAGTCATAGTGCCTGTTGTGTGGTTTGTTCTAGAGTTTTCGGAGATCATCTCGGAGAGAAATAGACTGGCAATCTTGTCTCTGAGACCAGTGCTGTATTTTACAGTCAAACTGATGTTGAAATCCCGTGACTATGCTTTCCCAGTTCAGGCTATTTTTTTTTTTTTTTTTTAAGTAGTTGGAGAAGAATTGGAGACCAGTTTTGGTGCTCACCAGGTGGAAAACCATGGAGTTTTATTTTGGATCCTTGCAGATCAGCCCTTAGGTAAATCAGGCATCCCCACCTCTCTTGCCCTGTTGGTCCTCTCTAAAGAGATTAAATCCAGGCAGGGAGACCACAGCATTTGGTATTTTGGAGGAGTGCCAGGTTTCAGTAAGGGATATGACATCAGGTTGTAATGCCACCCAGGCTTCAAACTGAACAAATTTTGCAAGATCACCAATATTTAAAGACACAATATTTAGTTTCTGCTGGCAGCCAGTGCCTGGCTCCTTGGCTATCAGCTGGGCCAGGGTTAGGGTAGATACAAAAAGCTGAAATAATGTGAGACCTCTTACAGCTCTTGGGTAATGTCTCAGACCCCAGGATTTTTTCCTGAGGACATGGGGCTTATGGATGATACTGGGAACACATAGGCTAAATGAAATGATATAGTGCATTCCCCTAGGATTACCAACCGTAAGTACTCACTAGGGAGTTGAGCTGTGAGTCTTCGGTACTGAGTGGGAGTGTAGGTGAACTAGGAATCTGTGCGCACAACCAGTTACCAGGGGATCGAGTGACCTCAGCCCGGGTAGGCTCTACTTGATCACTAGACCATTCAATTGGTAATTGGGTCAGTAGCAATAACAGGGCAAGTAACATGATCCCAGTGGTATCAGAAAACAAAGACCTGGCTTTAAGAGAGCACATGCCTATAGACAATCTCAAGCTGTGTTAGCCCAGGTAATAATACTGATTAGGATAGCTGTCTTAAGCAGATGACACTAACAAATTAGGCAATTAAACAAAGGTTTCACAAAGCAGAGATCCCCAGGTAACACAATGCAACTAATATAACCAGGCACAGTGTACAACAGATGGGGAGAGTGCTAATGGTGCCCAAGGATAAGCATAGTAGATATTCGCCTCTGCGTGGCGGTAATGGTCTCAGGGGGACCACCCTGTAGCTCTAACTATGCGACACCCAGAATACCGCAGTGACACAGGCTAGTTAATAACATGGAGGCCCATGAGCAGTCCGAAAAGAATATCCATTAGAACCCTTCACACAAGACATTAGTAAATTGGGTGCAGGCCAATACAACAGCCAGTACAATGGGTCCACTCAGGCAGAGAGTAGGTAGGGAGCAGTAGAACAGTGCTAATGCTAGTACCACTGAAAAGATACAGGTTAAGGAAATGTAGATTAGCCCACTCGCATAGGGTGTAAGTGAGGGTTCCAGATAAAGCAGGCTACTAGCAGCAGTGGAGAACCTGGTGCAGATATCAGAACTGGGGCCTCCCTTTCAGGGTGTTGGGAGTCAAAACAAAAGAAACTGCACAGCAAGATTAATTCAGCATGGATTCTTTAGTCAGTTACTGAGTGCAATTAACTATAGTTCTATAGCAGTAGACTTAGTTTAACACGAGTACTCACATGTCTCAGGAAGGTGCAGCAGCTAAGGAGCTGCTAGCTACCTCCATGGTTGCTCCAGGCAGATAACTTTCTATAGATGTCCTTTGCACTGCTGGCACTTCTGGAGGCAGCAGAACAGAGCTTCACGCTTCAGGGCCGGTATTTTTTTTTTTTTTTTTAATATGCTGTATTGGGAGCGGGGATGTACAATAATGACCAGCATCCGACCCAACCCTCACTGATATGGCACTGGCACTGTGGTTCCCCTAGCCTCTGCTAGGGATCCGTAGTGTGCTGGACACACAATCCCAGGCCCCCGAGAGGAGGCAGTCCCTAGGATGCTCAATCCTTCCCCCCTGGCCGGCTCTCCGATGTCCCAAGTCCATTCCCGAACCTGGGTCATTGGTGTCACACACAACCCTCCCTCTGCACCAGCAGACTCTCTGTAGATGCCCCTTGCACTGCAGGCAGACTTTCTGTAGATGCCCTTTGACCCTTTTCTGGATGCCCTTTCAAGCAGGACCACAACACAGACAGGGGTCGAAAATGGCACCAACCCACTAACCAAATGCTGATAGGTTTTGTATCAGGCTAGTAAGAGTTTCCTTCAACTATCCCTGTAGGCTTGTACTTGAGAAGGTACCATTTCAACAAGTACACAAGCTGGGCCAGTGGAAAAATCTGCTGGGCTAGCGGATTTCCCTAGTCACTAACCCTGCCGGCTTGTGGATGCAGAACTTAATTTCAACCCCTGCACAAAGGACTGCTTAAGGGGATGGCTCGTAAGAGGAATACCTAGGATATAAAGGGCTTCTACAGGCGGCATACCCTTGGCTGGAGTGGAGGCAGGAGATGCGACTTGGAGTCTGACTGGTGAGCAGCAGAAGTCTGTCTGAAGGGAGAAGCTCTGGGAACAGTGGAGTGCTGTTTGGAGATCCCAGGTCCTGTAGCTGTTCTGGTATGGTCAGTGCAGTGCAGTGGTGGTGCTCTGAAGCAGCTGGTCTGGCCCTCTTGACCCCAGGGAGATCCTCAGTGGTGGGGAAAAAAGTTGTATGGGTGGGGTGCTCTGGAGCAGCTGCTCTGGCCCTCTTGACCACAGGAAGATCCGCTGTGGCGGGGGGAAAAAGTTGCATGAACTTAAGACCACCTCATTCATGAATCTTTCTTGGTCAGCTATTGCTGTGGATGAGACCCTGACACCCCAATCAATATCACAGTGTGACCTAGTTGACTTCACTGGGCTTTCATCCTAGCTATGGAAATCCCAGGTTTGACTCCAACCACAACGCTGGCTAATTCTGTGATCTTGAAATCATTTGACCTACCTGTGTCTCAGTCCTCCTATCTACAGAGATCCCACATTCAAGTTCCACCACAACCAATGGCTCCCAGTATGATCTTTAAGTCATTTTGGCCTCCATCCTTGCAGCTATCAATTTGGGCGGAAGCAGGATCCCACTGAAAATGAGATGTTTTATTTCAGTTGGTATATTCAAAACAAACAAATGATTTGCACTTGAAACCTAGCCATGTGCTGATCCTGTTTTCTTATTACTGTCTTGATCCACCACTAATTCGTGTCCCTTTGTGTGCTCCATTCTGAAACACTCTCCTGTTACCTCCGTCGCTAATCCCCTTTGCGGCCTTTTGTTTATCCTTAATCCCTTAACACTTCCTTCATGTTTCAACAGACTTGCATGGTTACCAATGCCTTTCACAGACCTACTAGCTCTAAAGGACTTATCAGGTCAAGGAGAAGAGGGAACCGATCGGAAAACTTGGAACATCATAATATTTCAACAACATTCACACTCCACTAATAATTAAGTTCTTTCCCGTGTTTACCTTCCCATTGTTCTTTGATAACACTTTCAGTGTGAGAGCAGAGCACTGTAAAACTAGAAATTTTCACTGTCACATTTTTGCTGAAGCAGTAATTTGCACTAAAATTAATTTGCACAAATGATCACTTTCTCCATTACAGTGAATGTGGCACTGATGCCTTAGCGTTAAATTAAATGTGCACAATTATAGTTGCATTTGGGTTTGCACAAAAATTACTTTGCATGAAAATAAATAGTTTTATGGTATAGTCTGCCTGTTAGCATGTAAATGGAATGGTGTGTACAGTAGGTCAGCACTGAAGGGGTTAATAAGATAATTAGCATGAAAATAAGGTTATTTCATGTGGTCTCTATCTGCTTGGACTGCTGGTCAGCAAGAGACATCATAGTCAACTGCTTGTCACATCACAATCATTTCTACAGCAACCAGTTGTGATGTCACAAGCAGTAGATTATGATGTCACTTGAAGACAAACGTCTACAGTAGATGGAGGCCAAGTGACACTGATCCAACATTTTTTCAGGTATGGAGTTTTGTTCCTATGTAAGCACACTAGTTGTATTAAAAAAGGTCACTTACCAGTAACAGTATATCTTTGAGAGGGTCTCCTTTGACCCATAATACATTGGACTGTAATTTGCCACTGTATGGACCTCATGGGGGGCTTTTCTAAGACAAGACCACCCACATTAATGTGTCATGTGCCTATAAGCAGTGCACAACATCACCTATGTAATGTGGGCAGCTCCCAGCTACTACAGTTTCCCACCATTAGTGAACAGAGTTCTCAAGAATCCATCAACAGCAAGATTGAGGGCAACCACACTAATCATGCACAGAGCGACGGAGAAAATAAACACTGCCCATTACACAGCAAGCACCAGCACCTGCTACAGGCAATAGATATACTATGCATCGCCATACTCAGAAGCTGAAAGGAAGGGTCCACCATACCAGGGGGGACGGTGGACAGGAAAGGTATGGCCTTACAGAGATCCTCTCAATGATCTAGTTACTGATAAGTAACCAGTCTTTTGAGGGTATCTCCATAGAGCTATAATAGACTAAGATTCCCAAGCAGTAAAAACCTCAGCTGGGTGGCTGGGGAAAAACAGCAGCCTAACCTATCAGAAAAGTAGGCATTGCAGAACAGCAAAATTCACCCTCCTACAGGAGACCAGATCCAAACTGTAATGTTTAGTAAAGTTATACATCATGTTCTAGTTAGTAGCCCTGTTAGAATCAGTGGTTGAAACAGATCAAAAACAGGCCACAGAGGCTGCCATGTCCTGTAATGATACCCAGTAAGTTCTGCCCTGACTGCCTGTAGCAGAACAATATGCACAAGGAGATCCACTTGAAGAGGCACTGTTGACAAGTCTACCACTGGTGAAAGGGCAAAAGAAACTAACAGCTGGAAAGACTGGGCGCAGTCCTTAGTACATTCCAGGCACTACTGAAGCATTCTGCGAATGTCCAAGGAGAGCAACCATACTTCATCTTGGTTCTGGGAGGAAGAATGTGGGTAAATTAGTGGACTGCTTTCAAGATGATATTCTATACCACCTTAGAAAAGAGTTTGGGGGTAAGTACATAATGCCACCCTATCCCTGCAAAACACGGGGCATGAATCAAGGACTGTAACTCAGATGCCCACCTGGACAAAGTTACAGTCACAAGGACTGAAGTCTTCCAGGACAAATATTTCATATCACAGGAAAATGTGGGCTCAAAAGAGGCTTTCATCAGTACTCCAAGCACAAGGTTCAGGACCCAAACCAGAACAGGACTTCATATCATAAAGGTCACATGCCACAGGACCATTCTGGAACCTGCAGATTACATCCAGCTGGGCCACTGTCCTATCCCTAAGAGAGACATGAAAAGCAGAAAATGCTGCCAGGTGAACCTTCACCAAGGAGTACTGTAACCATGACAGAGTCAGGAGGTAACCATGCACCCTCTGTATGAGGGAAGTGAAGCGGTCCTAGGATGCCATCTAGCACCACATAGCCACAGCGAAACGCTTCCACTTCAGGAAGTAGGTGTGTCGGTAGAAAGTTTTCAAAAAGCAAGCAGAACAGTTGAAATCTTGGCTGATACACTGAACCAAGAGACTTCCATGCCCTCAACAGCCAGGTATTGAGCCGCAGGGACTGGAGGTCTGCAGCAGTGTGTTTTTCTGGAACAAAAAGCCCAGTTGAAGGAGCAGTGGAAACAGGTTCAAGAACCAGGTTCCTCAGTAGTGGAGAACAGATCTGCGTGGGCCAACAGAGCACCAAAAAGATTATCCTGGCAGGTCCTTGCCTGTGCATAGCCTGGACCCTCAGGAGTCGGTGACAGAGGTGGAAAAGCACTGAGGAATCTTCCTTTCCACAAAGGGATGACACATTTTGCCATAAAATTCCATGCCCTGGAACAAGCAAGCAAAAACATGTCAGTTTTGCATTGTGTGGGAATGCAAAAAGGTCCAACTCTGGCCTTCCTCACATTTTGAACAATTGGTCAGCTACAGTATGACTGAATTCTCACAGGTGGGTCTTAAATAGCCCTGGACAGCATTAGGAAAACCTTGAAAAAAGTAAGATTTATTTTAATTTCCTTCCCATTTTCTTTATTACTTCATATTTTCAGTAATAAAGTCTCCATTTTCTTTATTACTGAAAACAGTTGCATGAATACAAGATCTCTGTCCCCTAGACTATATTTACTCTGGCTGCTTCTCTACACAACGTCACAATCCCGTTTATGGTGTCATATTTATCACCATAGCAACATATTTTGATGACAAACAGAATTATGTCAGGTGTAGGCAGTCAGCCAGAGCTAAAAGGGCAGAGATACTGTCATGCAAATATCATAAAATAAGGATGAGAATTGCAGAATAAAATACTGTCTCAGCTGTGCCAGGAGCTCTTTAACTACAGATCGGCTGAAGCTGTCTGCCAAGAAATTCAGTGAGCCTGCGACATTTACATCAATGAGCAAAATTTGTCAGGTTTCTGCAGAGTCCCACATACTCATCACCTCATGGCACAAAGGGTAGGAGTGTGTGTGCGCCTTCTTGCTTCTTCAGGTAATACACCACACATTGACTGACTTCACCGGAACAGATGCCCTTCAAACCTGGAAGAACAGGGCTTGTAGACAGTACAGAACTGCCCTCATTTCCAGTGCAATTATATGAAGGCCTTGCTCCAACAAAGACCAGGATTCCAGGGTCTGGTGATGATCAAAGTGGGTTCCCCACCCCAAGCTGGAGGCAGGCATGGTGAGGATCAACTGCAGATGAAGCTGCAGACAAGGAGAATCCACAAGAAGGCAATCCTTGTTTTGCCACCCCAGTAGGGCATCCTGTAGATGTCGGTAAACAGCAAATAAATTGTCTAGTGGCTCCAAAGCCTGAAACCACTGTGCCTGCAGTAACCACTGAGGAACCCTAATATGCAGACAGGCCAGAGGGACTGTAAATATGGAGGTTGCTGTGAAACCCAGGAGAAGGAGCACAACGCAGACCAAACCCAGTTGCTGCACAACACCAAAGCCGAGGCCCTGTCCTTGAGGAGGAAGGCCTGCGCTAGAGCGAAGTCAAGGACTGCCCCAATATACCGGACCCTTGAGAAGGAATCAGAACAGATTTTGCCACATTGACAAATACCTCCAGGCTGTCCAGCAGTTGCTTAGTCTGTAGCAAATAGAGAATACTGGATGGGTAACCATGCAGAACCAGTGTGTTTTGCCAACAGAGGGGTATGATTCTGTGACCTCGAGAGGTCCTTGGGAAGCATACTCCAAGGTGACAGAACACACTGCTTCTGTATTGGGTTGCCCATACTGTATTTTATATAGTGTATGGTGCCCCTCTAATTATTTTATTACTTTTGTTGGCTTTTTAAACATTTTGTTTCATGGAAAAAGAAATGGTTTCCCATTTAGGTTATTTCAGAAGCTATGGTTTGTTCCTATGGTGAGTTGTGTGGTTGCTAGGGACTGGGCATCCCTAGGATAGCACACACTCCCATTGGTTTTTGCTCTCGAGTGGGAGGAATTAAAAAAAAACAAAAAAAAAAAAAACGTGACCGGACATCTCGCTTAGCAAGTGACAAAGGAACCAAAGGCTTAAACTTCCTAGTAAGTACTTTGTTTCTTATTAAATCTGGTTGATCCTGCATTTTGAGCTGTGTCCTTGTGGGGAAAAAAAAACACTGCGGCAATCATCAGTGATGTTGTAAATAATACTGCTGCGCAAAGTTTTCCTGGTGCAGCTTTCAAAGCACAGCTCACTCATCATTCAAAATGAATGGAACGCTGTTCTGCACATATGGTCAGTACAGCGTTCCATTCATTTTACTGAGTATGGCGGAACAGTGTTTCAGTGAGGTGGAATTTCAAGCGAGAATAACGTTCCACCATGCATTATAATGTATTCCAGCAAGCCTGGCCAGAGATGTCCCCTTCAGGAGCCAGTCATCTAAATATGGGAAGACATACAACTTCTGCTGCTGTTTCATGGCTATCACAACAGAGCATTTGGTACAGACATAAGGCACCAAGGACAAACCAAAAGCCAATATCCAAGTTGGCAATGCTGCCTCTCTCAGCAAATTTTTTTTTCTATTTATGCTCTTCCCTGCTCCTAAGTGCCGCATCTTCGGGAGTCGCCAGGGCATTTGCCTCCTTCCTCACTGCCTGGATAACTCGGTGAACCTTTCCAAGAAGCCTCTGCCCCAGGCCAAGAGAACTATTTGGTGTAAGGGTCTAAATAGTCCAGACAGTCTTCTCTGAGACCTCTAGGTCATTAAGAATGATCTCAACATCCATCCGGAAGAGTCTGTACCTTTAATGGGAGCATTCAGGACTGACTTGCACACTTCGGGCAAAACCCGCAACAATGAACCTGGAGTGATGGCTTACATAGAAACACAGAGGTTGATGGCAGAAAAACACCATGGTTTATCTAGTCTGCTCATAATACCCTATGTTACCAGAGAGACCTAGTGTCTATACTAGGTTTATGACCACACTACCCATCCCTATGTTCCCTGCCTTGCTGCTACCCTCCTGGGTGGCTATTATGCCCTTAACTCTATTCCAACTGTGTTTGAAGCCAGTAACTGTCTTGGTGATCACCCTCTCAGCCAGCAGGTTGTTTTACAGCTTAACCACTCTCCCCATAAACTTCCTCACATTCCTCCTGAATTTTCCTCAGACCAGCTTCCACTCCTGTGCCCATGTTCTAGATTGCCGAGCCCTGTTGAATAGTTCCTCACAGCTTACTTTGTTCATTTCTTTCAGGAACCTGAAGGTCACTGTAGCATCTCCCCTCTCCCTTCTGGCTTCCAGTGAGTACATGTTCAGTGCCCTAAGCCGATCCTTGTAGGATCTGTCCTGCAGGCTACGAATCATTTTGCTACTCTACACTGCACTGTCTCCATTCTGTCCCCGTCTTCCCTCAAGTAAGGTCTCCAACACTGGGTAAAGTACTCCAAGTGTAGCCTTCCAATAATCTATAAAACAGTAGTAACAAGTTGTTTCTCCTGCTGTCAAATACCCTGCTAATATGCCCCAACATCCTGGTTGCCTTGCTGTAGGTCCTGTTACACTGGCTACACTGTGTAAAGGAGTCACGTATGACTCCTGCGTCCCTTTCCTCAGAAATACTGTCCAGCTTAATGCCTTGCATCCAATACTCTGTCCTGGAGTTCCTGGTCCCAATGTGCATCACCATGCACTTTTTGGCACTGAACTTACTGCTAACCCTGAACCACTTCTCCAATCTTTCCAAGTCCCTCTGCAAATCCCTTGCCCCCTCTTCTTAGTCTACCCTACCACAGAGCCTAGTGTTACCCACAAAGACACATATCTTGCCCCAAATTCCTTCTCCCATGTCACTGGAATATATTAGAAAAGGAATGGACCCAGAACTGAACTCTGTGGCACCCAACTTGACCCTCTCTCTCTCTCCCCCTGGATTTGACCCCATTTACCACTACCCTCTGTCTTCCCCCTAACTACCCACCCATCTAGCTATATCCTTTGCACCCACCTAGATCCTCTAGCTTCTTCAGCAACCTTCTGTGGGGCACTGAGTCGACTGTCTTGCTGAAATCAAAGTAGAGTAAATCTACTGCTCATCCCTTATTATCTACTGCCCTAGTTATCCAGTCAAAAAATGCTTTCAGGTTGGTCTGACAAGACCTCTCTGCCACAAACCCATGCTGTTTACTATCCTGGAGCCACTACTCTCCAGGTAGTCCACAAGGTCATCTGACTAGTGTCTCCATCAGTTTACTCACAACACAGGTAAGAATGGCAGGCCTGTAGTTACTCAGTTGTCCTTGTCCCCACCCTTATGAAGCTGAACTATGTCCACTACTCTCCAGTCTTTCAGAACCACTTCTGACTAAACTGAGCTATTAAACAATCCTGCCAGGGATTCAAAGCCAGTGCTAATGCCAGTTCACTAGAGCACACACTGATGCATCCCATCCAGCCCCAGGGTGTTAAATGTCAGAGCCGGCAGCCCTGGCTGAATCATTATAGAATGATCTCAGAAGGTCCTTGCCTGCATCAGAGCCCTGGTACACCCAGGTAAGAACTTCTGAGTTCATAGACCAGTTAGACATACTGCTGACAACAGGGTGCAGCTCTCCACACATGCGCTTCTGATACTCGGGTAGGTAAACCTGGTAATTACCTATGCGCAAGCCCAGGAATGCTGATGAAAAAGTGTGGTTACCCATAATATCCAATTTTCCTTACACCTTGACCAGAGGACTAGTGCTCATCCTCTGTGGGGTCAGAGACCTGTCAAACACAGCCATGATTACTGCAGATTTAGTTTCAGGCTGTATAAAGTAACAGTTTTATTCCTAGGGGCCATATACCATTTGCCTGCTTTCCTAGGGCTGACTGGCAGGTTGCAAAGCCTTTGCCAGAGACACTTACTGCCAACTGTGAGGAGGTCTGTGTGTTCTGCTGCTGCCTCGTGGCATTTTATTGACTTGGGTTTAATAGGTTTTGAGTTTGGCCACTGAGAAACACACTTTGGCCTCAGCTGTGTGGTGTGTATGCTGCAGTATTCGAGTAAGACTCTCTGATGTCACAATTTTAATCCAGACACCCCTCTACACAGGTGCTGCATTACTGACTTTGAACATGAGCTTGTGCCAGGCAGTCAGGGTAGCTTCCTTTAAAGCATTAGGAATGGAAGGGGAAAGAAGGAGCTTTCCCCAACCAAAAAAATCACACTGGTTCTTTTTTTAAGAATCGTCCTCCTCCAGGGAGAAATTCAAATTCTCCTGGATTTGCTTCTTTAAAGCCTCAAAGGTGGGGTCCTCAAGAGGACATGGCCTGTGCACAACTGTCTCTTCACTGCTAGAGGACACAGCAGAATACTGCAGCCCCATAGGGTATACAGACTCAGGATCCCCCCAATCCTTCTCATCTTCTAAGAGGACAGGACTGCACTTCTCCTCCTCTAAGGAAGGAATTGTGAAGTTGCAGGGTGTGTGTGTGTGTGTGGGGTGGGGGGGGGAGATAGCAGATCCAGATGGCAGGAACCAAGGAGCAACCTGAGGCAACAATCTCTATCAAATCAGAGAAATCAGCAGCACAGCACCAGGGACGGTGACAATGGTCAGAGACAGTGACACCACGATCGGCGTCCACAAGACCCTGCTCATCAATATGGTCCATGAAGCACAATTAGGAGGCTATGGCACCTTTCAATCAGCTCTGAGCCTTTATCAGGTTGGGATACTAGCCTTGCAGAGGTTGAACTCACCTGTTCCACTGGAGTACTGGATGTCGACAGGGAAGACTCCAACTGTCTGGCAACATGATGAATGTGATGCACCGCCTTTATCTTGTGGCTGATGGGGATTTCAATTTTACATGCACTGACTAATTCGGCAACTTAGTAAGCATTTCCATCTTTGCTAAGAAATATTCCACAGCTTTTTGCCAGCATCTCAATGTAGCCTGGCTGAAATTCTGGCAGAAGCTGCAGTTTTTCACATTGAGGGCTAGGCCCAGACAACACAAACACAAACTGTGGCTGTCTTCATGATAAATACAGTTTCTCATCAACAAAGGCAAAAACGCGTTTAACCTTTCAACAACATACACCAACGAAGAACTTTCCCCAAGGAGTAGCTACCGGAGAAAAATAAATTTAGTCAGCAAAATCGGACAACAGAAAATTATACTTCCACTGGTTCAACGTTCACTTTGTTGACAGTGGTGGTGTGGGGAAGAAATGAATTAACTGGGGTCTACCCACATTACATAGGCCATGCTGTGCATCAATAACATGCACATAGGCACATCGATGTGAATGACCCTGTCTTGCAAAAGTTTTCTGCCAGGTCCTGGCGAGAACTGCGCACAGTCCGACACATTATGGCTCTATGGAGATACCCTCAAAGAAGACAACTTAAAGGACAGGTAAACCATAAATTTTATGCTGCCATCACACAACAAATGCTCCAGTGTAAACAGAGACTGAGGCAAGCAGAGTTAAATCATTTTAGTTATTTCCTTTATTATGCTCATTTATATAGCTTTTGTCATGTTTAAAAGTTGTGCCAAAATGTAAACAAATGCTCTGAAGAGCTGAGCTGCTGTTTGGCTCACAAAATGGCGTGGATGTGTGACGCAATTATATCATTTAAATCCTCTCTGCTTCTTGTACTAAAACCTATGGGCACTGTTTTAAAACTATAGATATAAGGGTTACATGTAAATGTAACCCCTCACCCCTGCCTTTTTGCAAATCGACAGGTGGCATGCTGTTGAAGCTGACAGCAGTACCTGGTGGGGACTGGGTTTGGGGAGGATGAGGTTACTCGGCACAGGGGGCCTAGGTTTGGCTACTCTGAACACGGGCACCCAAGTAAATCCGAACACAGGAAGCAATAACTGTAATGTCCAAACCAGGAATGGGATTCTACAGTGTGGCTTTTATTCACATCCAAACTGAACAAACAAAGCAAAGACGGACCCCCACGGGGCTACATTCCTGGTAATGCAGATTAGAGACAACAGAACACTTCTTCACTATTTCCAGCCCTCAGGCTCTGAACCCACCAGGCGCACAGCCCGGACTTGCACGCAGCTTTGGGTACACAGCCCGACTTGTACACTACTTGGGTTTTCTCCACTGGCCTGGCTCCCCCGCCAGCCACTTGATCCACGGTCCATTTTGGGAAATGAACCAGTTTTCCTGTTGTGGCTCCCCAAACCACCTTAGAGCCTTCGACTCCTAGAGGGAATTTTCCTTCCAATCCCACGTCTGGGTACTTCCCTCATCACTGGCCAAGTGCATGAGGCAAAGTTGAAATCCACAGAGCAAATCCGTAGAGGTGGACCTGGTCACTAAAGATGGGGGGTCTCCCACCTCCAGCTCCCACAATCCATACCTGGCCATTTCTCTGGAAACTAAACAACTCTTTACTGAAAGCTTGGCAATGTAGATTACTGGGTAGTCGTATGTCACATCTCATCTACATGTCTTGACTTCCCACAAGTGCTGGAATTGAACATACTTTTACTTTTGGCTAAGCCTATTACTCTAGGCCTCCCACTACTTCAGTAGTCCAATCCCCACTATCACACAAGTCCCAGGGTGAAAAACATAGGCCCTTTAGAAAGAGCAGAAACTCACCCTCTGGTTGCAGGTGCCCCACAGGCAACTCACAAATCTTCTTGTTTCCCAAAAACTCTTGAACAAATAAGGCAGCTTCTCCACTAGCAGAAAACCAGGGGTTGCCCCTGGAATATGCAGGAAACCCTTTCCTGCCCCATCCCCGATTCAGCGGTCTCCACCACTTTAAAACTGCTTCTGTGTCTCTCTTTTGGTGGAAATGCACACTTTTTTTCTGAATGGTAGCCCTATGTCAGGGCTGAGGCTCCAAGACCCTAATCAGAGCTGCTGTGCTGCTCTCTCAGCAAGCTCTAAACTCCAACTGACCACAGACTACTGTTCAAACCCCCCAACATTCTATTCCAACTCCCTGCTGCAGATTCCATTGTGGCTCATGCAGCTGTAACAGTTCTATGGTGATGTCATCCCTCAGTCTCAGCTGAGACTGAGAACACAGTGAGTCAGTGTGAAATCCATTTAACAGGAGTTTCACAAGCTGCCTTCCCTGCCCACCACTAGGTCTTACTGGGATTCTAGTAACCCCGGGTAACAAGGGGGTTACACTCACCCTTGACCAGGAAAATGACTGTCCGCAGTCATTTACCCGGCTTTAGGCCATCCCACCCTATGTGCTACCTGCGGAGTGGGGTGATCAGGCCCCCTCCTACCATGTGCAAGCACAAGCAGGCAACGCTAAGAGCCTAGAGGCCTTTAGCTGACATATCAGCCTCTACACTACCCACTTACTATGGACGCCTACTGGCTCTGGTAGAACTGTCCAGAGCATAGCCCTAATAGCTCAGCACTGCAACCCCTACTGCAGGTCAGGGCCACGGCCTGTCTATCCCTCCTAGCCCTCTAGGGAAAACTCATCTGCCTCCAAATTAATACCCCAAAAGCAAAAACAACCCGGGGACCTCCCCGACCTTGGGCAACCTGCAACCACACACCAATAATAATACCACATTATTATATTACTGTACTGCCTCCTCCCTACCCCCACAACCACACCTGTGGAAGGAAAAAGGGTTACTACAGTAACAACAACAACACCACAGTACTTTAAATTACTACACACTAATGTACTGAGGAACTCCGATGAGCCCCTCCTCCTCTTCTTGTCTTCTTTTCTATCTTCTCCAGGAACACTTGCAAGAAAAAGAAAGACAACACACACTCCTAATCTGCACACACAGTCTACCTAAACCCCTACCATCAAAACACTGAAGAATCCCAAAAATTTTTTTTTTTTTTTTAGAAAAAAGGTAGAAAACAGTATATATAATAGAAAACAACGACATTTACAATACACATTTGGGGGGGATGGAGTGCCCTAAAAGTCCCAACTAGTGACCACAATGCCCGAAGGCTAGTCCAATAAAGAGTCTCTCCTGGGCCAGAGCCCGGTGAAGCACAGTTCTAACAGGCCAAAGTCCCGAAGGGGAGAGTCTTTGAGGACAGTTCACACATTCTGGAGTCTGCTAGTGTAGGGTATGTACTGCAATGTCATAAAGATAGAAAAGTTCGGACTTACCAGCCCCTTGTAGAATGGAAAATTCTGAACCGACCTGCACCTCTGACGAAGACTCTCCCTGGCAGCATTTCTTCTGATACAGCTGGGCGGACATCTTCCAGTAACCACAGGAGGGCACATCTGGGACTTGCTGGGCTGATGTCATCTCTGGAGATGGAACCTTAGAACAGGAACAAAAAGAAAACAGCTGGTCTGACATCATCCGATTACCAGGCGATGGCTCAGGATACAGCTGGGCTGGTGGCCTCTCTGGATCTGAAGTTATCTGGTGGGCAAGTCGATGGATTCTGGAAAGGCCAGTACACTGTAGAACTGATGAATGTGGGGCACCCGAGTCCTGGATGTCCATACTGGCGGATCAATAAAGGCACTTCACAGGCTGGTGTGGCAGTATTGACTACCACTGCTCGGCTTTCCATTTAGTAGGCATGGGCACATTTGCTGGGAGGTCCTTGCACTGAGGCCAATAGTACCGGGGTCAGGGCTTGAATTATTACCCCATCTGGGCACACATAATTCGCACAGTGGGAGATTTCACGTCCCTCTCCGTCCACTATTCGCACTCTGTCCATAAACAGTGTCCTGCCTCTCTTCCACTGGGTATACTTCTCATGAAACAGTCTGTTTTTTACATGCTTGTTTGCCCCCGGATGCATACCTTTCATTGCTTCGGCCCAGATCCAGGATTTCCTGCTGTTCTCACTCTCCTCCCAGACCTTCCAGGGAAAGGTAGGGAAGGTCATACCATAGATCTCATTTGCCTTCCTACGAACCAGTCTCTCCTCTTTACTAGCTTTGGTCAACCTGAGACCGGTGGCCTGGCTTGGGGGTGGCCAGTCCTGGTTCTGCCAGCTTCGCATCCTTAACGAGATTAAAAACGGATCCCTGACTTCTTCTTCTTACATAGCCAGGGCAGTGGCATCACCACTCTCTTCCATGCATTCCTCCGAGGCAAGATCTTGAGGCTGTGTACCCGTTCCTTTTTCACAAGGCCACATAGGTTCCCCCTCAACTTCCTCTTCACTGAGGATCTGAGCCCAGGAGTGAGTAGTTGTCCTCACTCCTGAGACTATCCACTCATCACTAGGCGCAGAGGTCGACACCTCCCACTCAAAGGCCTCCCGCATCTCATCTCCTCCTATGAGACTTGGGCTAGGCCCCCCTCTCCAGGGGTCTACTGATGCTTTATCCAAACTTTCCTTCTGGGATCCAGCATCCGAAACTTCAACTTCTGGTTCTGTCTCTAACTCTGCACCCTCTAGCTTTGTGCCACACTCTCCCGAGGGGCCTTCATCCACAGGCTCCGCCTGGTGCTGTGTGCTGCCAACTGCAGATTCCTGAACCTTTGTCGACGTGGGAGCCAAACGAATTTGAGGCGCTTTATACAAGCCATATTTTTCTAGGCATCCAGCACAGTGAGGAATCATGAAGACGTCCCTTCCAGCTCTCAAGCATATTTGACACATTCCTGGAAAACCAGGAATCGCCACATGAGGAGGCAGTTGTCCTCCATAGCACCACTTTTCAATGTCCCTCAGTCTATTTACTGCTGCTGTTACTGCAACCCGGGCATGATCTGGGCAACGAGCTGGTCCTGAGGCCATAACTGCAGAAAAACAAACAAAAGCTCATTGTAACTGAAAGTCCCACTTTACTGAACACTCTCTTTACTTTTTAAAATGGCTCCTCCGCTGCTGTGTTTACTTTACTCCCCCACCCTATAATGGCGGCGGCAGCACTCCTGTGCATCAACATTCAGAAATTGGGTCAAGCCACTGCGCACCCTATTTATACACACTACTGATAACTTTTGCTCAAACTGCACAAACTTGCACTGTTCTTGTTCTAAACACATTTACATGATTTTCCACAGACTTTTTATATGCTGGAAACATTTCTTTGACTCACAGTCCCTTAAAGCTTCAGGTTTTTTAAGCACAGGATTGCCTGTAAAACTAATGCTGCACATTTGGCTACAACTCACAGTCTCTCTCTGGCTTTAAACTTTAAACTGAAGCCGAACTCATTACTATGCACACAGTCAATGGCTTAACAGACTTGCACTTGCTGGCAGGACTTGACACCGTTGTTACTTGCAAAGCGACTACACTGCTGCACATATATTTTGCTGGCATAGGGCAGAAAATCACTGTTTGAGCAATTTCACTGTTAGTACTTACTGTTATCAGTAGCAGTTTGCTGCGATGGGGAAAAACGACCTGCAGCCAGTTCCTGGAGGCCTCAGAACAGAAACGGGCAGGCAGTCCTGCCAATCGTCTCCTTGATCACCACACTTGCAATTCAGAAGATTGATTAGCGGGTTGAGCCCGATTTTAAACAAAACAAATCTATTTTTAAATGTTTTCAGCACTTTTACAACTCCGCGATGCTCCTCCACAAGCCAGTACACGCACTCCACTCACACTCCCTCTCGAATGCCGGGGCAGTCACTGTAGAGCTGGCTGAGGGGCGGGACTGACTGCAGCCTCACCAATCACACGACGCCATGCAAATGAGCCTCTTCTTCCTCGCGAGTGCTCTTCTCCTCACGGCGATCGTCGAGTAGGCAAATTTAAACTGCAGAATGCATTTTTTTTTTTTTTAACTGACTCCATGGCGGGAGCTCATTTCAGCCATTTAACATAGCTATTACACCTGCAAGTCTCTCAGTTCATTTAAAAGCATTTGCAACATTCAGGGCAAAATTTTCCTGTTGCTACCCCTAGTCTTCCACACTTTTCTTTACCACAGTTCATTTTAAAAGCAGGCAAAAACGCTGTAAACAATTTGATGCAGGACAAGGGCACACTCTTTGGCTTTACTGCTCCTTGGTAAACAGTTGGCATTTTAAACAGCAGCATAAGATCCACAGCACACAGCAACACTAGTTAACTTGCTTCAGCTTTTGGGCTACCCACTGCCAGATAGCCAAAACGCTAGCCCCTTGCCCGAGCACCTTCCTCCCAGAATTAAATCCAAAGCGGTGCCTCCATTTTTGTAACCCCTCACCCCTGCCTTTTTGCAAAACGACAGGTGGCAGGCTGTTGAAGCTGACAGCAGTACCTGGTGGGGACTGGATTCGGGGAGGATGAGGTTACTCGGCACAGGGGGCCTAGGTTTGGCTACTCTGAACAGGGGCACCCAAGTAAATCCGAACACAGGAAGCAATAACTATAATGTCCAAAACCAGGAATGGGATTCTACAGTGTGGCTTTTATTCACATCCAAACTGAACAAACAAAGCACAGATGGACCCACACAGCTACATTCCTGGTAATGCAGATTAGAGACAACAGAACACTTCTTCACTATTTCCAGCCCTGGGCTCCTGAACCCACCAGGCACACAGCCGGACTTGCATGCAGCTTTGGGTACAGCCCGACTTGTACACTACTTGGGTTTCCCCACTGGCCGGCTCCCCCAGCCACTTCTGATCTGCGGTCCATTTTGGGAAATGAACCAGTTTTCCTGTTGTGGCTCCCAAACTACCTTGGAGCCTTCACTCCTAGAGGAATTTTCCTTCCAATCCCACATCTGGGTACTTCCCTATCACTGGCCAAGTGCATGAGGCAAGTAGAAATCCACAGAGCAAATCCGTGAGGTGGACCTGGTCACTAAAGATGGGGTCTCCCACCTCCAGCTCCCACAATCCATACCCGCCATTTCTCTGGAAACTAAACAACTCTTTACTGAAAGCTTGGCAATGTAGATTACTGGGTAGACGTATGTCACATCTCCTCTACATGTCTTGACTTCCCATAAGTGCTGGACTTGAACATACTTTTAATTTTGGCTAAGCCGATTACTCTAGGCCTCCCACTACTTCAGTAGTCCAATCCCCACTATCACACAAGTCCCAGGGTGAAAAACATAGGACCTTTAGAAAAATCTTCTTGTTTCCCAAAAACTCTTGAACAAATAAGGCAGCTTCTCCACTAGCAGAAAACCAGGGGGTTTCCCCTGGAATATGCAGGAAACCCTTTCCTGCCCCATCCCCTCAGGGATGGGGCACTGAGACCCGATTCAGCGGTCTCCACCACTTTAAAACTGCTTCTGTGTCTCTCTTTTGGTGGAAACACACACCTTTTTTCTGAATGGTAGCCCTATATCAGGGCTGAGGCTCCAAGAGCCTAACCAGAGCTGCTGTGCTGCTCTCTCAGCAAGCTCCAAATTCCAACTGACCTACAGACTACTGTTCAAACCTCCTAACATTCTATTCCAACTCCCTGCTGCAGATTCCATTGTGGCTCATGCAGCTGCGACAGTTCTATGGTGATGTCATCCCTCAGTCTCAGCTGAGACTGAGAACAGAGTGAGACAGTGTGAAATCCATTTAACTGGAGTTTCACAAGCTGCCTTCCCTGCCTACCACTAGGTCTTACTGGTATTCTAGTAACCCCGGGTAACAAAGGGGTTACATAAATATCAACATATGTATCAATATTTTATGTAACCCTGGTGCCGTCCATTTGAAGGGCTACACTACCCCTGCCTTGCAGACCTGTACAAGGTTGAGGGGCCTGGGTTCCCATTTTAACTTTAAATTGGTTCTTTCCCAAGATAACATAAATGCAGTGCCTCCACCCAGAAATGAAAATTATGTACCTACTGTAATTCCTGATCTTTCTGTGTCTCTTCACCATTCATCATTGTTGGGTAGTGAGCCGGAGGATCAGGACTCCACGGGAGTATTTTTTTTTTTTTTTTTGCAAAGGAGGAGTTGACGCTGGACGGCGCCGAGGCTGAATGTATTACGTGGCACTCGCGGTTGGCCAGTAACAGTCATCAACCCCTCCTCAGCCCCAGTTCTGCACACCAGAGAGAGAGAGAGAGAGAGAGGAAAGGTGGGGGTAAGGAAGCCCGAGAGACAGCAAAAGGAAAAGATGTAAAACTAAAAGAAAAAATAAACCGTAGCGAGGACAGAAAAGAAGGAAGCCTAAGGGATTGGGATGGGGGGCCCCAATCTCTGGGTGAGTAAGGGAGGGGTGAAAGGGAAGGGGTGGAAGGAAGAGAGAAAGAAAGAAGGGAGGGAGGAAGAGGACACACCATCCCCGAGATACGGCTCAAGGGTGATATGCTCCCAGACCGGACTATTTAGCCAGGGGAGGATCCAAGGCTGGAGCAGCAGAATGGAACCAATCAAGAGGAGGCAGAAGAGTCACCCACAGGGCTAAGGATGGGTTGATGTCTCCCCTTCCTGCCTAGAGAATTTAAAGTGGAAAAAACACCTATAACATCCCTGGAGAGAAAACCCCAAGGGACTAACGTTAGTTATTGTAGAGAGGGAGTCACCTCCAGAGGAGGAACTGAAGAGGGATACATATTCTCCTTGAATGAGGAAAGGTAAGTCAACCACATATGGGAGGCATAATGTGGTTGGAGGGAAAAAAAATACTGAGGGAGTCACCAGTGCCCCCTCTCATACTTCCTTGAGAGATGACCAGAGGAGTAGAAAACCCAATGACTACTCTGGGCTGAAAAGGCTCTGGAGACTCCCGACAGAGGGGGCCCTCCCTGCCTGTCAACCCAGGGGAAAAACCTGACCTCAAGGGGGGGAGGAGGTGCTGGAGATGGACCAAGGTCCAAACTGGGAGACAAACAGGGAGGAGGAGAACTACCCAGAGACTGAGGCCTGAGAGGGGAAGGTGGGCAGGATTCAGTGATGAATGAGTGAAGATACACAGAAAGATCAGGAATTATGGTAGGTACATAATTTTCATATCTTATCTGTGTCAGTCTTCACCATTCATCACTGCTGGGTGATTACCGAGCCCTGCAAAGGGGGCCCAGAACCTACCTAAGGGACAGAGTCTCTCAGCCTCTAGTGGGGGAAGACACTAGAGGCGGGAACCCTAGCAGGCCTGAGGCTGGTCTGGGTGAGGCAAGGTTCTCCTAGTAGGAGAGGGAAGGTGCCCCGGAAGCTCTTACCTCACCCTATGGGAAAAGTGATGGGTTCCCCGGAAAGAGAGGGCAGTCACCCTACGCTGGGCCAGAGGTGACAACTGGGAGAGACGAAGCCACGCCGTTCACCTGATGCAGATGGTTGTCCCCACCAACCTGGAAGCCACCTCGCTAGCATCGTAAGATGCCCTTGCTTGGTGCCTCGCAAGATCCAGGCCCTATGCGGAGAGGGCAATGGCCTGTCTGGCTGCCTCCAAGTCAGGCAAAGAAGCTAGGACCTGACCTAGCAAAGACCACAAGTGCCTGTTGTAGGCAGCATGGTGGGCCTGATCAGCTGAAATACACAGAAGGAGGCGTGCCAGTGAAAAGGCTCTCCTCTCCCAAAAATCAAACTCAGCAGAGTCAGAATCTGGGGGTCGGTCATGCCTCGGGCTTCTATGCACAGAGGCTGTGTCCAGGAGAGTCACGCCCAAAGGGGGGGTGAGGCAAGGCTCCTGGAGACCCAAGGAGTGCACAATACCTCTGGCAGAGGTCCCTCGGGGCTAGTGCTTGGGTTGAAGGATGTCGCCGGGGCTGATACGATGCCTTCTGAAAAGGATTAGACCAGGCAGGAACCAACAGGTTGGCCGAACTGAACTCACCTAAGAAGGCATGCACCGACTGGTCAAGATTGTGGTCGCCTAGGGTGGAAACATGGAGCTCATCAAGCAACTCCGACAGGAAGTGCTGATAGCTGGACAGAAGATTCCTCTCCCTCAGAGAAGGAAGACAAGGGAGCTGACGAGCCTGGAAAGTCAGGTTCTGGCTGCACCAGGGAGTGGTGAAACACCATTTGGTCCACGGACTGGAAGTAAGTAGGGAACAGTGCAGCAGTGGACCTAAACTGCTCCCAGGTGAGCAGTCCCATAGGACTGGAGTGACCTGTGAGGAGTTGGCAGAGGCAAAGGGGCCAGGCACCTACTAGAAAGGGCACGGCCTCTGCCTGGGATAGGGGACCCACTGGGAGACCTCAAAGGAGGAGGAGATCCGGTGGTTCCGGCAGATGAAGGTCGCTCAACTGAGCTGGAGTGGCCAGAGCTGAGCCCGACAAAAGAACTCCCCCCACAACGTGACTGGGGCCGCATGAGCCCAGCAGGGCAGCCCCTAACCTCTGTAGATGAGGTCCCTCCCGAAGAGACCTCAGGAGAGAAGGTCAGACCAGCATTGAAATTCCTTCCTGAACCCCTGTGGGTTCCCAGAAAAGGGCGCTGCCCTGAATCCAACCCCCTCAACCCCTCAAACTCTGAAAGAGCCCTCTTCCTCGCTATCAGCTGAGGCAACTGACACCCCACAGCTGACTCCTGAGAGACAGCCGGAGGTGGAGCACCCTCCCCTACCTGAGGCGCTCCAACCGGCCCAGACATAGGGCTAACAAGAACCACCACAGAAGGGGGTACACCTCCCAAGGTGGCAGACGGACTGACTCCAGGCTGCCCTGTGGTGCCCCCCAGGGCACCTTAAGACTAGTCTGTGCCACCGACCCTGGAATCGGCAGAAGCCATCTGCTCCTTGGAAGGGGGCTGAACTAGAGACGAGGCGCTGGAGGAGGAAGAATCAGTGGATTCCAGAGAACCCTGCAGCCAGTCTGGGTCAGCCTCAGAATCGTCATCCCAAGAGGCGGCTCAAACCCAGACCACTCTCCAATCCCTCTCAGCCGCGGTACCGCAAACTGACCTTGCACTGCCCATGGCACTGCCCCCATCCCTGGCATCACAAATGGCACCAGAGTCAGAGACGGCATCGGAGGTCGGGCCCATGCTGTGCCTATCTCCGGTGCCAAATCAGGAGCACCGGCGGGGGGGGCGGCACTGGCCCCGGAGGTCGTGATGTAAAGGGAGCCCTTGCCTCTGAGGAGGCGATTGCCTGGACGGTGCCTCCCGCCTGACTCCCAAGGGAGGCCAAGCTGGGCGTCCTGCACCGTGGAAGGGATTCTCACCAAGGCAAAGCTAGAACGGACGGAAACCCCCTCCCCCGTGGGTCGTATAGGACAGGGAGGGGACCTGCAGGAAGGGCCAAGAATCCTGGTCTTGGCAACTCGGCTACGCACCTGTCCCCCAAAAGTTGGTGGCGCACATCCGACTTTCAATGCGCACAACTCCAACACACGACGATCCATGGAAAAGCAAGCGTCGCATCTATCCATGTCGTGGTTAGATCCCAGGCAGGAAAGGCAATGGTAATGCTGATCTGTGATGGACTACAGTCAGCCACAGGTACACAGATGCATCGGAGGCTGACCCACCCTAGAAGATTTTTTGTTACCCTAACCAGACGTGACCGGATGGAAAAAATAATAAATAAAACCAGCACTTTGCGTCGATGGAAAATTAAAAAGGAAAGATCTTACCAGTCGATCGCCACGGAACATAGCAGCAGAACCAGGACTTTCTGAACCGACAGACTAGGCCGCAGAACAATGGCACTTACATGCGAGGTCATGCTCACTCTATGGTGGAAGAAGTAGAACTGGGGCTGAGGAGGGGTCAACAATGGTTACTGGCCAACCCGCAAACGCCATGTAATACATCAACCTCAAAGCAGACTCCTTCTTTTGCACACACACAAAAAAAAAAATGTTCCCACGGGGTCCTGATCCTCCAGCTCACTACCCAACAGTGATGAATGGTGAAGACTGACACAGACAAGATTATACTTTTTAGTGGGCTAGAATAATACCTGGTACAACCCTCTGGGATGTTGTACCTACCCTCAATACCATATAACCACCCCAAGCATGACCCACCATTCAAAACCCCACATTTTAGACATTTAGTAATTATTGACTCTCTCTAATAGTATGCTCATGACAACACGCAAAAACAGTTACAACTTATTTACATGGAGTGAGGGTTAGGATGGGGTAATTGGAAGCAGAGGTCAAGCTATTCACAGTTGGTTTGATCTAGTTTAGGATGAAATCAATATAATCATTTGGCATTTAGATTTTAACATTAATCACAGTGACACCCACCAACCTCTAAAGTAGTTAGCATACTGGATCTGGCTATCTAGCTAGCTGCATTAGATATCAGAAACATTGTATTAGGTGCCCACATAATACCAGTTCCAAAAATGTATTAGGACCCCACAATTCTAAACCTTTTTCTGGGTACCCAGTACTAAAGTTCTTAATGTTGCAGCTGTGGTGGCCAGCATGAAGCAGGTTGGGGTCCTTAAAAGAAAACAGATTAATTTTACTTTTATTCCTAGGACATATCCTGACTGTGATGCTGTAGCAACAATAGTTCCCTCTTAATCAACTGCCTTGGACTTTAGATGGCTGAACTCGGCAAAATGCTGTATAACTATTTATAGCTCCCCAGTTGCTTAGCAGAATTTGGGTCTGCCTGCTCATGGTTTTGAAGCCCTCACAGCTGAACTTTACTGATTTCGCTTCCTGCTCCTCTTGTAACTGCCTGCTAAATACATCTCCGGTCTCAACCTGGTGGCAGCGGTCGGTGGACCCGTAAACGGAAGCTCGTGGCAACGGGGGGAAGCAGGAAGGGCACTACGGTTTATAAGCCTATTACAGCTAAGCGGCTCTCGTAGGAGTGGCGAGAGTCATCAGCGGGAAGCTAAGTTGTAAACATTTCAGATATGGTGATTATAATGGAAGGACTGAAACCTATTGTTTGGGATATAATTCCCAATTACATTAAGGAAATTGTCAAATTGTGTACCTATTACATTTGTTACTATATTTGGGCTTTGGCTAGTCACAAGCTTATTATTCATCATGCGAATTGCTATGTTAATCTGGGGTGTTAGCCTCATGAGCTTCATAAAAGACCCAGAAAATGGGATGGATGTACAGTAAGTGTTAAGCAATCCAACAGAAGTATAAATGTTGTTTCAATTGCCTGGGCGGTACAAATGTTTAAATCTCATTATGTTAACAGAAAAAAAAATCACTTTTCAAATACTTGGAATTTATATACAGGCAATGCACATATGGTTAAGGTAGTGTTAAGTGGGGACAGCAAGAAAATAAGTAGGATATACCTGTGTAAAATGGACCCAATTATACAGGTTCCTGGTTGGTACTTCTCAGTAATTCAATAAAGCCACCACACTATTCTTTGCCAAATTAGTTGTAATTTACTGAAATACTATATCATTTCTAGGCATCAGGTAGCCTGCTACTACCTGGGTGTACCTGATGCAATTTAATCATACAGCCAATGGTGCAGTTCCATTGGGGTGTTTCTAACATGCAATCTAGACAGCTAGTAATATTTGCATTACAGGGCTACAGATTTTCAGAGAAATATAAAACCATATATCTCTGGATCCCCCGAGCAATCTATGGATAGTCAGATCTCAGACTGCATCTTCTCAAAGGGACATTAGACCTGACAATTAGGTCCCATATTTATACTCAACCTGTTTTCATTAAAAAGGCATAACTGGAATTTCCCAAAAACTACCTCAGCAGATTTAAACACAGACAATATGTTATTTAATAAATCACAAGACTCTGGTTCAAAAACACATTAGCCATAAGATGCCTTGGTCATAAGATACCTTTGACACTTTGCCGAGACATACAGTTATTTTTAAATGGAAAAACAAGTGATTAGGGGATTTTACATTATCAAAAATAACTTGCTTTAGGATACAGAAAACATGTGAGGGGGACATGGCCGTTTTAAAATAACTGGCTTACAGATAGAAACCAGACAGTTGCCAAATTACATACATCATTATTTTTTATATCAATTTTTTTGTAATACATATTTTTAAACACTAGTAATCACAAGATAAGGAACTTCAATAGTCAAGGCCAGCCACGGTTACCAGTAGCTGCGTTCTTATCTCGGCCGTAACCTTAAAAAAAAAAAAACATGTTTTGGTACACAGTGTTTTTCTGCTGAATAGGGTAATTTTAAGTTAGACCTTTGGCTTTGTGCTTTTTGAATCATTTTATTTTCTACATTTACAGAGTTTCAACCATTAACCTTTTAAAGTCTTACACATACATACATATTAACTGACATGGTGGTATCATTCATTTACTTAGCCACTTGTAGCCTTTGGCTAGCTAGCCATATTAATTTACATGTTGGCCTCATGCAGTCATCCATTGGCCATTTGTATTTTCTGCAAGCCTCTTACACATTTTGCATCTTGGCATGACCAACTGTATATATAAAGAGTGTTATTAATAATTATATAAATTAAACTTGTATAGACATGGACCTACAAACCAAACTTTTATAGATCTGGGCCCTTATAAGCCCCTGGGCAAATTCAACAGTCCCCACCTCGAATGTAAGTGGCCCCTGAGGGACTCGAACCTTTGCAAAAATTGAACATAAATGTAAAGATTTTAATTAACTAATAATAATAAAAAAAACCTAAATAAACATTTGTATTCTTAAGCTGTTAGTGTAGGTTAATGGGTCTATGATAAAATGTGTGTTAAATTAGTTTTACTGTAATAATATGGCATATATATATATATATATATATATATATATATATACACACACACACATATATTATATTATATATATATATATACATACATATAGTTACAGAAGTGTGAACCTTATTTCTACCAGGTTAATAGACATTATAGTATACTATTAAGTATTAGATAGTAGGTTACTTAACTTATAATATTGATCTACTTAAAAGTTAATTATGCAAATAGTTTTTCAGCGCTTGGACATTTGTGCCATGGGAATAATCTGAGCCATTCTTAAATCATGCAGTTGCTTATATTGACTTTTAAGGGTACTTCTAAGACATGTCATAATAATTAGTACCACAATAAGAACTGCCTGTATTACAACAAAAGCCTTAAAAGCTGAATCTAACCTGTTGTCAGTAAGCATTAAATTTAAATATCCATGGTGAATCATGTCCTTCATAACTTGCTCTGTATTATACATTTGATTTGCAACCTCAACCAAGTGGGCATCTTTTCTGGCCAGTAGAGCTTTTAGGTTTAGGGTAAGGGTTTCAATAGGTACATTAATGTAGGGCAGATACTCCTCTATTTCTTGGTGATTAGGATCACTTTGTATGGCTTCTTTAAAAACAGGGATGGGTTTTAAAGTGGTTTGACCAATAACAGCATGCTGGGTGGGGGGTAAAGCAAAAATTGGATATATTGATCTGACACGACAAGGGCCCATGTGAAAAGGTTTTTTGATTAGTGACCACACAATACTGTCCATGTCCATTGTATGTTGCTTTAGCCATTGGCCTACGCCATTTGGTTAAGTTAACTGGGCAAGTGATAGTGGCATTTGGATTATAGTAAGCATCTGGTTGTTCACTTTCATATCCACATCCAGGGGTGGTGACATCAAACATATCACACCTGCATAGATATCTATATCCCTTAATAGCACAGCATAATAAATGGGGCGCAACCCAAGTTTGCAAATTAGGGAGATATACTAACAGGGAGGGGGGATCTAGCCATTCTTTATACACATCTTCCTCTAGATAACCTACTGAGTGGACAGCTACTACTTTATCAAATACTGCAGTTTGCGGGTTAAATAGGGGAAGGGACACTGTAAAAGAGACATATATTACATCTCTCACAGTGCAGGATCCTTTTGCATTGCACTGTCCTGTATTGGGGTGTGGAGTTACATAACCCAAATTACGGATGGTGCAAGGGGAAAGAGAGCTACAGCGTTGTACACATTGCCAATTTACTTTTCCTACTTTGGACACACACCGAGGACAATACCATTGGGCCAAATGCCCATCTTTAATAAGATCTGGGAGGCGTCCACTCTCTAGGTCCTCTAGTAATTTTGTTATGGTGGTTAGCACATACCCACCATATGCAGTGCAAATGATTTCTCTTCCTACCCTCTTTTCCTGTCCATCCTTGTTATTGACCTCAACCAGTTCATTTATTTTCTTTTTAGTTTCCTTGAATAATCTTGCTACGTCATGCATATTAAAGACATTAAGTCTCTGTTCTTGTGCTAAACCTTCGATTCCATGCAGCTCGGCGTTATCTATAACTTGGGCCTGGTTAGTTTCAAAGTATCTCATGTGATTATTAATTCTGTCTACATCTACTCTATTACAAATGGACATGCCTGATCCAAATAGACCTGTGGCTATTCCTACTATTCCTCCTACTGCCCCCAAACCCAAGCCATGAAGTTGTCTGGACCTGAATGGCTTTAAAGTTTCTTGCCCCACTATTCTGTCTTGGGCCCTCTGATGGTGGGCTGCTATTACATCTATTACCAGGGAGGCATAAAATAGGGACACATTAGTTTGAGTACAATGTCCAAACCCAGCCATATTCCAGTGGGAGATATTTAGGACAACAGGGATATGCATAAATTGTACATTATTTATAAGGGTTCCAGGTATTGAGGTAGCAGTTAATCCATTAGGGGCCCTGTGTTAACTGGGGACACTTAGGGAACGTATCATTAGAGGAGGGCTCAGTTGTAGTTGGAAATATGTCTTCAGTGGGTGTAACCTGTGTTCTATCAGTTATGTGAACTCGGGGCTGAGGGGTTTGTGCAGGAATTCCCACTGGATCTTTAGGTATTATTTCTGCTTGCACCACATACTCATCCTTCCTTGCCACCCAGGTAAGGTTACCTGGTATTTGCACCACCATAAACCATAATCATCTTTTTGTACATTGTTTATTCTTACCCACCATAGGTATGAACTGGATCTGTACTCAACTGACATTCTCTTTTGATAATATGGTCCCACAGCCTCATAACTACATCCTCCTGTGGTTTTCCATGCAGAATTAACAGCTCTACCATGATAAGCACACTTTGGTGGACAATAATATACAGTACATGCTGCTATGTTGCCTCTAGTGTCTTTGATTGGTATAGTGAATTGTTTTCCAATTGGAATAGGTTCATATCGCTCTGGCTTGAACCACACTTTATATATGTAGTCATCATATCGGTTACTTCCAACCTTTTGTATTCTTTCAATCTTGTTTGCATTTTCCACCCCTACTTCATGGCCTTGGAACCAAACTGTTTTCTGTCCGTGGATTTGTATCACACACTTACATAAGCCTCTGGATGGTGGCAGTGATGGGGTAGGGCAGGTAACTTTTTACTACCCTCATCGTGTCTGGATCGTAATTTTGATCCGTTTTACAAGAAAAGATCAGGGTTAGTACCTACTCTTATTTACTGTGCATTTTTTAGCTGATTGATATGATACCATTTTAACAAAGACTGCTTTTTCTTGCCTGTCAGCTGAATTAGATATACGGCAGGACTTGCCTTGTCTACCACAGAGAAGGGCCCCTTCCATGTGGGTATAAAGCAGTGTTCTTTCTTAGCATAGTCTTTAACCATAACAACATCCCCAAATTGGTATTCAAATAGATGTACCTTTTTGTCAAAATACTTTTTCATTTGCCTTTTTGTTTTGCCAATGTTAATAGCAACAAATTTGTTTACCTCAACAATATACTCTTGCATTTGCTTTACCCAATTTTCAGTTACTGCTCCTTGTAGGAGGGGGGTTGTCGTTGGTAGTAGCAGGTGTCCAGGGGTTTTTATTAACCTCCCAGTCATAGCCTGATATGGACTAACACCAGTAGTTCTGTTAGGTGTAGATCGGATTGCCATTAAACATAAGGGCAACATTTTAGTCCATTGTGTGGGCTTATCAGCACAAAATTTAGTTAACATCGTTTTCAGAGTTCTGTTTCCTCCTTCTACTACTTCTGAAGACTGTGGGTGGAATGCCACGTGCAATTTCTGCTTAATGTCTAACACTGCTTGCAGCTGCTTAAACATTTTTCCTGTAAATTCAGGTCCTCTATCTGAGGAAATTACCCATGGCAGTCCCCACCTTGAAAACAACTCGTATAATAATACACGAGCTGTGGTGTAGGCTTCTTTGTTTTTGTGGGAAATGCTTCTATCCATTTTAAAAAAACGTCAACAACAACTAAACAATTAGTGTAGTTACCTGGTGTTCTAGGCAATCTGGTGATAAAATCAACTTGTATGTGGTTCCAAGGACCATTCGGTGCTTTTGTTGACTGCAATAGTGCTCTGTTGGATGTATGGGGAGGGTTGGTTTGCAAACACAGGAGGCAGCGGTGCCATTTATCTTTAAGATCTTTTTGCAGGGTGGGCCACCACATAACTGCCGTAACCTTTTCTAAAGTAGTATCTAGCGAGTAATGCCTTCATGAGGGGTGGGCATGATAGAGGTGGCATACCTCATCTGCTAGGTCAGGGGGAACACAAGCAACCAGGTAAGACTGTTCATTTTCTTGATACATTAAGACTGAATTGGGGGGCAGTCTTAATAAAGTCTTGCCTGCCCATGGAGTAGGGGCGGGCAGGGGACATTGCTGCAAATGCCAATTAACCACTATTTGGTATGGATCACAGGTAAACTGTAAGGATTTGAGATCTGAAGGGGTTGCAGGATTTAATGCCATAACTGGTGCAGGTATAAAGGAGCCCCCCTTCTGAGCTGAGCTGCATTGTGGGCTGCTTGATTTCCTTCGGCTTGTGGGGTACCAGTGGAATGTCCTTTAACCTTAAGGATAGCTACTGGTTGGGGCAAGATTTTAAGCAGACGCACTATATACTATAACAAAAACACATAAGACAAAGACTTTCCTTTTGAAGCTAAAAACTTGTTTGCAATGTACAATGGAAGCATGGCAAAAGTATTCACTATGTAGGCACTGTCAGTATATACATTAACTGGGCAATCTTTAACATTTTCTAAAGCACAAGCAACAGTTGCTAGCTCAGCGTACCGAGAAGAGTGTGGAGTACAAGTGTGAGAATGAGTTTGCTCCGGTGTAACCACGGCAAACCCAGTATTTGATTTACCGTTTACATGATATGATGAGCCATCAGTATACCAATTTTCAGCAAAGGGTATTGGGGTGGTGCAGGCAAGGGGGGGCTGAAAGTCAGTGGGCATTCATGGGACTCTCCAGTGTAGAGAAAACTGGCAGGTAATAAAGTTGTTTTCTTAGGCGTAATGTCCAAGACTCTCTGCAACAACATTAAAGTCCACTGTGACAGTCTCTGTGAGGAAACAGTTTCTCCTGGTTTTAACAATTAAGCGGAGTGTGTGGGGTGTGGATAATAGTCTTTTGCAGTCCAGTGACATAAGTAAAATGTTTAACTGCACAAAATGTTGCTAGTAGATGCTTCTCACAAGCTGAAAACTTTTTTTCGACTTCAGTCAGCACTCTTGAAGCATAGGCAAGCGGTCTGAGTTTGTTCTGTTGTTCTTGACACAAAACAGCAGTGATGGCAGTTGGTGATGCAGACACTTCTAAATGAAAGGGCAAAGCTGGATTAGGCTGTACAAGGAGGGTGGCAGCATCCACTGCTTGCTTGAGTTGTCTAATAGCAGCTGTATGTTCGTCTTTCCAGTGTGGTCTGATATAATCTACGGAGGCTTTCAGCAGGCTGTAGAGTGGTCTTGTTAGTTCAGCATAAGAAGGAATAAAGTCTCTGTGGTAGCTGGTTAAACCAAGAAGGGACCGCAATGCTGTTTTTGTAAGAGACAGATCAAGTCTCTGAATTGTCTTTACCTTCTCAGCATCTGGCTGCTTAACACTGGGAGAGATGGTGATACCCAGGAAAGTTACCGCCTCTTTTACTAGCTGACACTTCTACGGATTGACTTTGAGCCCTGCCCTCTGCAGCAGCTGTAGCAATTAATTTAGTAACTTGAGATGTTTCTCTTTTGTTTCGGTAGCCAGCAACAAATCATCAATGTACTGTAGCACAGCTTTGAGCTTGAAAAAATGGGTTAAGATAGTAGCCATTCTTTTGTGGAACACAGTGGGGCTATTACAGAAGCCCTGGGGCAGTCGGGTCCAGGTCAATTGTCTATTGCCCCAAGTGAAGGCAAACTTGTTCTGAGAAGCCTTATGTATTGGCACACTCCAAAAACCATTTGCAATGTCCAGTGTGCTGAAAACCTTGGCTGAGGGAGGGATGTGGGACAGCAGTGATGGAGTCTCTTGTACTATAGGGGCAGAGGTTGGGATAACAGCACTTAGCCTGTGGTAATCAATAGTAAGGAGATAGGCACCACCTCGTTTAAGTACGGGCCAAACAGGGAATTGTAGTGGACTCACACTCTCTCAGAACTCCTTGCTGCAGTAATAATTGTATGATGGCATTAACATCGGCCCTGCACTCATCCAGTATTTTATATTGTTTCTGTGCTACATGAGCCTTACCAGTAATAACTTCTTGTTCCAACAGACCACATTCATGTTTGTTTTTAGTGAAAACCTCTGCATGCTGTTTAATTATCTGGTTTACAAGAGGGGACACATGCTGGGGAAGGGGCAAAACCTCTGGATTTTTAAGAGCAGAAATAGCATACACATCTGAGACAACAACCTCATCATCTGTCTTTTCACCTGTGTGCAACCAAAGGCGATTGTTTGTATAATCAATAATAGCTGCTGTGGACTTTAATAAATCTGACCCCAAAATGCCATTTTGATCAGGCAAATACATTAAATTTGCTTCTAAATCAAAGGTACATCCATTTATAGTTATATTAGCTGTCTTAGCCTTAATTGCTGTAGCATCAGATCCTTGAAAAGCAGATAGTGTAATAGCTTCATGTGTTGCAAGTAGGTGTGTTTCAGGTTGTAAGGTATGTATGATAGACATGGAAGCTCCTGTATCAATAAGCATGATTTGCTGCAGGCCTCCTGTTACAGCAGCTTGAATGATAGGTCTGTTCCAATAATCTCGCCGAAACCTCACTACTGGCTTAAGGGAGGCCAGACATTCCTATGGAGAGTTAGTAATCTCACTTACAGCTTGCACAACAGAAAACTTTTGCATCATCTGGGTCATTTTGTTCAATTTTTAAGAACTTCAGCATTAGCGGGTGTGACTTCTCCCAATGGTTGAGGTTCAAACTGGGATGGCTGAGCAAAACCTAGTGCTACTATGCCTGGAGAGGCATGGTACATTTGGGGACGGTATTGTGGCAGGGGTGGAGGTTGCAGATAGGGGCACCTGGGTTTTATGTGCCCAGGCTGTTTGCAGTGATAGCAGACTACTGGCTGCTGTAGGTTAGGGTTGGTCCAAGGGGATAATTCCACGGCTGCCACTGGACCCTTTTTGGTGGGGGGATTGGCTTTAAGCATTGTTTCTGCTTGGTTGATCATGGTTACGAGTCTAGGGTAGGTAGTTGTTTCATCTACTGTGGCCCCTAGGAGGGATCGTAATTCTAAAAGCATCCAACTTAGGAATCGCTTTTTGAATATAACATTCTCATATTGGGGTTTAAATTCTCCACCTGGATCCCCTGCCCTACGGGCTGGGAAAGCTAACCCATATACACAAAATAATCTCTCTCCCCAAGCAGCACCTGGCTCCCCCTTTTTCTAAGCAGCCAGGGCGAATGCCTGATGGAAATCTACAGTTCCTCCTGTTACCAAAGAAATTAACTCATGCAATAAATGTGCAAACCTCCAATCATTTCCTCCTATTGCCATATCTGGCAGTGCCTGTCTAAGAGAAGGATGCAAACAACACACTATCACATCTCTTGTATCTATTGGTCTTAGTTCCTCATGGGTCCTGAGAAAAGTTTGAATTTTTACATTTAACTCTGACAGATCATCTCCTGCATTTATTTGTCCCAACTCTTTGCTTAAAGCTGCTACATCCTTGGGGCTTAGCCTCCTCTCTTTTGTGACAGTGGTAACCACTGGTGGTGGTCTAGGAGGATCAGGGTCCCCCAAGGCTGTATCTGCTGGCTGAGGTGGAGCGGGGTCTTGACGGGACTGCACCGTAGTGGTCACTGGTGCCATAGGTGGTAGCTTCCTAGGTGGTGGCACAGGCACCACTGGAGCTGAAGGGGGTGGGGGTGTATATTCAGGCAGGGGCGGCAAGTACTTTGGGTCAAGCTGCCTTTGCCTAGAATTTACACAATCAGGGTATTTTTGACAATGCTATCCCCAATCTGCATTGTCTATTTCCCCCAAATTTATATTACTAATCTCATTTTTTAAGGGGACACCATTATAAGCAGCCACCACTGCTTGATGTCTTCCTAACTGGGCTTCTAACTCTTTAATGTGCAGTTGGCATTCTCGGTGAGAACTATATTGGGCTTAGAGGAGGTTTTGGCTTGCAAGAGGCATCTTATAGCCCATTGTGCCTCTTCCAAACATTTTGTTAACCGTTTCCTCTCTTTCTCTAAGAATTGGTTACGTAATATTGCTTGAGCTGCAGTTGCCTCTTTAGCCGAGGCAGCTTGAGCAGTGTAGGAGAGGAACTGATTTTTCCCAGTTAGTTTTTTAATTTGCTCCAAGTTTTCTTTTGCAATTATAAGAGCCTTCACTTCCTCCTTCCATTGACCTGCTATCCAGCAGGCACCAAACACCAGGGCATTTGTGCCCTCTTTATGTGACAGACTTTTTTCATTTAAGCATTTTTCCACATGCACTTGAGCACGTTTCCATGGGTCTTCAGACCCTTTCATACACTTAATTAACTTCTGAACACACTTGCATTTATCCAGCTGTTTCTTAAGCTTGTCCATAGCTCTTTACCTGTAGGTTCAAGTGTACTCGAACACTCAGAGTTTGTTCAACTCTTTTTCCCAGCCCCACAGTTAGGTTATGACCCTTATCTGCACAGACTCTGTCTAGATTAAAAAAAAAAAAAAACACTTTACCAAATTACCAGAATTAAAACCAAACCAGCTCCGGGCTAAGCTCGCCAATTTAAAATGGACCCAATTATACAGGTTCCTGGTTGGTAATTCTCAGTAATTCAATAAAGCCACCACAATATTCTTTGCCAAATTAGTTGTAATTTATTGAAATACTATATCATTTCTAGGCATCAGGTAGCCTGCTACTACCTGGATGTACCTGATGCAATTTAATCTTACAGCCAATGGGGCAGTCCCATTGGGGTGTTTCTACCCTGCATTCTAGACAGCTTGTAATATTTGCATTACAGGGCTACATATTTTCAGAGAAATATGAAACCATATATCTCTGGATCCCCCGAGCAATCTATGGATAGTCAGATCTCAGATTGCATCTTCTTGAAGGGACATTAGACCTGACAATTAGGTCCCATATTTATACTCAACCCGTTTTCATTAAAAAGGCATATCTGGAATTTCCCAAAAACTACCTCAGCAGATTTAAACACAGACAATATGTTATTTAATAAATCACAAGACTCGGGTTCAAAAACACATTGGCCATAAGATGCCTTGGTCATAAAATACTTTTGACACTTTGCCGAGACATACGGTTATTTTTAAATGGAAAAACAAGTGATTAGGGGATTTTACATTATTAAAAATAACTTGCTTTAGGATACAGAAAACATATGATGCGACGTGGCCATTTTAAAATAACTGGCTTACAGATAGAAACCAGACAGTGGCCAAATTACGTATATCATTATTTTTTATATCAATTTTTTGTAATACATATTTTTAAACACTAGTAATCACAAGATGAGGAACTTCAATAGTCAAGGCCAGCCACGGTTACCAGCAGCTGCGTTCTTATCTCGGCCGTAACATTAAAAAAAAATAAAAAACATGTTTTGGTACACAGTGTTTTTCTGCTGAATAGGGTAATTTTAAGTTAGACCTTGGCTTTGTGCTTTTTGAATTATTTTATTTTCTACATTTACAGAGTTTCAACCATTAACCTTTTAAAGTCTTACACATACATACATATTAACTGAAATGGTGGTATCATTCATTTACTTAGCCACTTGCAGCCTTTGGTTAGCTAACCATATTAATTTACATGTTGGCCTCATTCAGTCATCCATTAGCCATTTGTATTTTCTGCAAGCCTCTTACACCTTTTGCATCTTGGCATGACCAACTGTATATATAAAGATTGTTATTAATAATTATATAAATTACACTTGTATGGACATGGGCCTACAAACCAAACTTTTATAGATCTGGGCCCTTATAAGCCCCTGGGCAAATTCAACACTTGGCTCTCCTGCTTGCACTGGGAGGGGGCATAGAGCCCAACCCAAGGCCAGGTAAGGATGTAAGTTTAAAAGTAGTCCAGGAGAATGTCTGTAGTGTTGCCCGAAAAACAGATGGACTAAGGGTTTGGGTAGATAAACAGAAGTCTGACATACTGGGTTTAACAAAACCGTGGCTCCACGAGGGGACAGAAAACAAGGAAATTCAAATCAAAAATTAAAATAGCCAAAGACTAGACAGGGGAAGTAGAGGGGGAGGAATGATGATGTATATTGCAGTACATTTGGGGAGTTTATTTTGTCAGAAACCTTTCAAGGAATGGATTTAATAGGCATAATTTACACCCCACCTAAAACTAAACTACGTAGTTTTGAAGCCTTACAAAACAGATTACTAGATACAGTAAAAGACAATAAATGAATACTTACTGGGGATTTTAATGCAGGGTGGAAGCAGTATAGAGGACAGAAAATGGAAGAATACTTTGCACCCTTAGGACTACAGCAAATGATACAGGAACCAACCAGATTTTCTAAACACTTAAATCGGGATCAATTTTGGACTTCATTTTTATTTCAGAGGGTATTAAATATGCCCCAGAATCAAAGTGATCGTTGTCCAGTAAGGTGTACAATAGGTTGGACAAAACTAAATGGAGTAGAATCGATAAAACACTGGATGAAGCAATTACAATATTTTAATATAAAAAGGTATAACGGAAAGTCTGCAATCAATTAGATGGGATAAGTTGGAACTTACACCTGATACTGACATAGCAGTCCAAGATTTGACTAACACCCCAACACAAATAATTGATAAACATGCACCCAAAGTGCAAAGGAAATTGGATAGTAAGAACCTTCCATGGATAACGGAAAGATTAAAAATAGGTTATGGATGAAAGCTAGACAGACAAAAGTGAAGAGAATTGGAATAATTATAAAGAATGGCATAATAAAGGCACTGAAAAAATTAGGTTAGTCAAAAAAAGATATCAAGCAGACTTTGAAAAGTCAGATAATCCACAAATGTTTTGGAAATGTGTTAAAAAAGTGCAATATCTTATAACAGAGTCAATGGCAATACAGTTAATAAGTAAAGGGTAACTTAATTCAAGATCAAAGGGAGGTGGGTGAAGTAGTGAATGAATACTTCATAAATCTCCCAGATCTAAAAATATCAGCACCAACCAGTGTAACCAATTAAATTATACTGTCAGACTTGGTAAAAAAACCGAAAGGGGACAAAGCATCCAGATAGTCACAATATCCACCCCCCCCCCCTTTTTTAGTTTTAAAAAGTTATCTGTGAAGGAAGCAGAGAAAGAGCTAAGGAACCTTAAAAGTAATAAGGCAGGGGTATTGATGGAGTAGAACCTAAATTCCTTAGTATGGGAGCAGATATACTAGCAGTCCCATTGACTTAGTTCAGTTGGAGCTGGAGCAATGGAAGTTTTCCAGATACCTGGAAAGTGGTTCCAATTTTTAAAGGGGGAGAGGTGACTGAACAATCAGGTTACAGGCCCATAATCTTGCTAGCCACCATGTCTAAGGTTCTGAAAAGACTTGTCCATAGGCAAATATATCAATATTTTGAGGGATATGGATGATTGTCTGCTGCTTAACATGGGTTTAGGGCCAGAAAGTCCACGAGTACTGCCCTCGTTGATTTCAACAACTTTAACATCTACTTCCATGAATCAGGGGACTAAGACAGGGGTGGTATTCATGGACCTCAGTAAGGCCCTTGACCTGGTTGACCACCAGACAATGCTAGTGAGACCGTTTGAGACTGGTGAACATCTGGAACCCATTACACTGGTTTCAATCTTATTTATCCAATAGGAAACAATGTGTTGTAAATGGTAACTGTATAACCCAGATGAATCAGGTAATTCGAGGTGTACCACAGGGATCCATCCTGGGTCCACTGCTTTTTAATGTTTATGTGAATGGTGGAAGACTAGGTTTGCTGGCTAAGGCACCTAGCTTCACCTCAGTTATTTTCTTCTAGGTTGCTTGAAAGGACAGAGCAAATAACCTTACCAGAGCAAGGAAAAGGATTAAGGCTTCTTTTGGCTAGGCAGATTTACTGTGTGCTATTTTTATTTTGTACTCACAAGGATTACTGTTTGTTGCTAACATTTTATTGCTTTATTTTTCTCTGATTCAAATTGCTGTTAGGTATACCTTCTGCTGCATTATTACAGGGTGTGTCTACAGGTGTGTGCTTACAGATTACTGCTGTAATCTTCTGATTCAAATTGTCTTTTGCAAGGTATATCTTCTGTTACTGCTTTATTTTTCTCTGTAGCAAAGTGTTTCTTACAGGGTATGTCTTCTGTGAAATTATTACAGGTGGTGCTTTACAGGTTTTACAGTTTTATCTATCATTAGTATAAGCTTTCAGGGCTACTGCATTTGTTGCTGGCTGATTGTTTCTGCTCTTACCTCCTTGTTTCTTTCATCCACGGTTGTTCTTTTTCGGCAGGGGAAGGGCCCAGCCAACCACCCCACACTACACTCCTTTTATAGGGTAGCACAGTTGTGACATTTCCTGTAGCAAAGCAGGAAGGAGCGGATCAGAGGGGTATGCACACAGTGTCCACATTCACAGGGGCACTAGCAATTTAACTTGTTTTAACAAGTTATACAAAAACAAACAAAACACAAAATCAAACTTTTGCTTTCATTTTCTTCCTTCTAATTACTCTGACCAGGTTATAAACCCAGCAACTTATCTGGAATGGATATCATTAACTGCAGGTACTGCGGAACACTTTTCTTCAGGTCAGTTTTACAGGATTTAGGACACTGTCCTACATGCTGGGCCACTGGAGATCTAAGGTCTCAGCTCCAGGCAGCATGGGCAGAGATTGCGTGCCTCAAATTGCATATTCAAGAGGAAATGTGTTATAAGAACCACCCGCGATTTCCCCATCATCCAACAGAAGCACCTCGACCGCAGAGGGTAGTTGGTCCGAGAGGCTGGCAGGTGGTTAGGAGGAGCAAATCGGGTGCCCCATCACCCGGTGCTCTCCAACATATCACCTACACAAACCATATAAAAACTACAAACAGGTATCTGCCTCTATCTCCAAAATCAAACAAAGGGACAGAGGACACTGCAGCGCAGGAGCTAGTACAACAAAACTCACCCAAAACAGGAACCAAAACAAAAAAAGCAAAAAGGAAATCCAAAAAAACTTCTGATCATAGGAGACTCCATGATTCGGGGAGTTGATGCATATCTCCAGCCAGGGGTAATGGTCAGATGTCTCCCAGGTACATCAGCATGGAGAGACACTGACCGCATTGCTAAAACTGTTCAGGAAGCAGGAGAAAACATTGACGTCCTGGTAAACATAGGGACTAACGATCTCGGCAGCTGGTCAGTTGTGGAGACCAAGGAACACCTGACCAGGCTGGGTGACAAACTATCATCCATTTAATTTGGCATCTCCTTCTCCGAGATCCTGCCAGTCTGGGAGAGGGGGGCAGATGGACAGAAGGTCAGAGAAGGGGAAATAGGGGAGCTAAACATGTGGCTCAAAGACTAGTGCCAGGAAAAAAGGACACAAATTTGTAGGAAACTGGCAACAGTTTTGGGAGCGAAAGTTCTTTAAATTTGATGGACTGCATCTGACTAAGGAGGGAGTCAGTGCATTGGGGCAGAAGTTTGACGTCTTTACAGAATATTTAAACTAGCAAATGGGGAGAGGGGTGCAGTACCTTGTACGTCGAATGGTAAAACACCCCATCCCCCTCAGCTAGTGGTCAAACAGGAGTTCAGCATGTTTGTAGTTCATTTGCATCACCAGGTAAGGAAAAACGTCCGGCTCCCCATACGACACACAGGAGAAACACCAGACCTCGCCCAACAACTAACGCACCAAAATCTGGCCAATGGAAAATCATGTACACAAATGCTCACATTCTGGGAAACAAGATCCCAGACCTGCAGGCAATAATGACAGAGGCTAAACTGGACATAGCAGCCATTAGCGAGACATGGTTTACCAGTAACCACACTTGGGAGACTTCAGTACCTGGCTATGTACTATTCAGAAGAGACCGAGGTGCAAAAAAAGGGGTGGGGTGGGGTGGAGTGGCCCTTTATGTTAAAGAAAATATCAAAGCTACAGAAATTCAGAATACACATAAGGAGCCAGAAAAACTGTGGGTCACCCTGGAAACAGGAAATGGGACAGCCATATGAACTGGGGTTATGTACAGGCCTCCAGACCAGGGGAAGGACACAGACACATTACTGCTAGAAGATATACAAAACATGACAGCTAAAGTGTGTGTGTGTGTGGGTTCTGATAATGAGACTTCAATATGCCAGGTACAGATTGGTCAATACCAGCAGTAACATCTGCCAGAATTTGACACATGGTGGATTCCCTGCAGAGGGAGGGATTCAAACTGGTACAACAACCCACAAGAGACAGGGCTATCCAAGATATAGTACTAACAGGGAAAGGATCACAGATCTCCAGGTAGGTCACCTGGGGGCCAGTGATCATCACATGGCATGGTTCAATTTGGCCACTAGAACTAAATCATCCCATTCCAAGGCAAAAATATGGGACGTCAGAGGAGCTGACTTTGATAAGCTGGCCAACAGAGTTAAGCTAGCCCTGGCAAGAAGAAATGCAGGTGAGGGGGTACAGGCAAAGTGGGCAATCATTAAAGATGCAATACTTGAAGCAACATCCCATTGTGTTAGAGAGAAAAGGAAGTGCAAAAGAAGGAAACCACTTTGGTTCTCAAAAACAGTAGCAGAAAATGTCAGAGCCAAAAGGCTGGCCTTCAGGAAATATAAGGGAACGCAGCAGGATGAAGATAGGGAGGCATACCAAACTTCCCTAAAGGAAGCAGGGAAGGCAGTAAGGCAGGCAAAGGCCCAAACTGAGGAAACACTAGCACAAACAGTAAAAGAAGGTGACAAGACTTTCTATACATACATTAGTGAAAGTAGAAAGTCCAGAGAGGGTATTGCTAAGATCAAAGGGGATAAGGGGGCATGCGAAGAGGAGGACCATGTAAAAGCATCTATCCTAAATAGATACTTCTGCTCAGTATTTACTGAAAGAAGGTAGGGCAGGGCCCACAGCTCAGCACCATGGACACGAGGGATGGAGGTGTGCACTGTCCCTTCACAAAAGAAAGGGTCCTACAAGAGCTCGATAAACTCAGGGTGGACAAGGCACTTGACCTGATGGCATACATCCCAGGGTACTAAAGGAGCTAAGGGTGGAACTAGTAGAGCCATTATCAAACTGTTTAGTGAGTCTCTGAGTACAGGAGAGGTCCCAGAAGACAGGAGAAGGGCTCATGTGATCCCGCCTCACAAGAGTGGTAGCAGGGAGGAGGCAGGGACTACAGACCAGTCAGTCTTACCTCAGTAGTGGGCAACATTATGGAGGCACTCCTTAAGGAAATTATAGTGCAACACCTGGAATCCATAGGAGCACAGGATCCAAGACAGCATGGGTTTACAAAAGGAAGGTCCTGTCAAACTAATCTCATAGATTTCTTTGACTGGGTAACCAGAGTGGTGGACCAAGGGGGAGCAGTTGATGTCGCCTACCATTACTTCAGCAAAACTTTCAATACTGTTCCACATAGAAGATTGATTAATAAGCTGGGTAGGCTTGGGGTGGGTCAGAAGTTGGTCAACTTGGTGGCAAACTAGTTGACAGGCAGAAAACAGAGAGTGGTGGTAAATGGTATGCAGTCAGAAGAGATTCAAGTCACAAGTGGGGTACTTCAGGGATCAGTCCTGGGGCCAGTCCTCTTCATTATCTTCATCAGTGACATTGCAGATGGACTGGAGGGTAAGGTTTGTCTGTCTGCAGATGATCCAGATGGGGTGGGCAGAATGAGAAGAGATCTGGATAAACTAACAAAATGGTCAGAAGAGTGGCAACTGGAGTTTAACGCAAAGAAGTGCAAGATTATGCACACAGGGAAGAGAAACCCTGAAGCCACCTATAGGTTGGGAGGGGAGTTGCTGGCAGTCACAAGGGAAGAAACAGACTCGGGAATCATCATCACCGATGACCTGAAATCATACAATCAGATCACTAAAGCAGTAGGTAAGGCTAGAGGGATGTTGGGGTGTATCAGTAGGGGTATCACAAGTCAGAAGACGGAGGTAATAATCATCCCTCTTTACAGGACGCTGAATAGGCCCCATCTAGAGTACTGCGTGCAGTACTCGAGGCCACACTTTCACAAGGACATTAACCAAATTGAGGCAGTCCAGAGAAGGGCAACCAAAATGGTGCAGGGACTGCATTAGAAAACATATGAGGACAGATTAACGGAGCTCAATATGTATATCCTAGAGCAAAGGAGGAAGAAAGGTGATATGATCGAAACATTCAAACACTTTAAAGGAATTAACAAGGTGAAAGAGTCTAACATGATTCAATATAAGCAAAATAGCAGGACAAGAGGACACAGCATGAGATGAGAGGGAGGCCGATTAAGGGGTAATGTGAGGAAGTTCTTTTTCACAGAAAGGGTGGTGGATGTATGGAATGGCCTACCTCAGGAAGTGGTAGCTATGAATACAGCGGAGGGCTTCAAACAGGTATGGGATAGGCATAAGGGAGCAATACAGATGACTATGAATAGATAGGCCATTGACAGAGCAAAGGCCGATGGCACATTCATAAGGCAGAAAAAGAAATGGGTAGACTGGATGGGCCTTGTGGTCCTTATCTGCCGTCAGCTTCTATGTTTCTATGTTAATGGACTGAAAAGGAAAGTTAAAAACAGCAAGGTGCGCCTGTACATGGACGACAGCATGCTGGTGGTGTCCACAAGGTAGCTCCTCGCTGGAACAGAAACTCCAGGAAGATCTAAGCAGTATAGAGACATGGTTTGAAAAGTCTGTTCTACTATTAAACAAGAAAAAAACAATGCTTAAACATATTCCCTACCAGGAAAGATTGAAAAAACTTAAACTTTACTCATTAGAATATAGGTCTATGAGAGGTGATTTATGTCTAATTTTTCGTGCTTTAAAAAATGAGTTCTTATTTGAAACTTTATGTTTAGAGTGGGGAAATAGCTTGGCTCTACACGATCTCATAATATTAAAATCAAGACATTCAACGTTAAAACCAATAAAAGAAAAAGTTTCATAACTCAAAGAGTAATTCCAGTATGGAACTCCTTGCCACAGGATGTTGTAAACAGTCCAAGTTTTAATATGTTTAAAAAATACTTGGACAATTATATGGGTGATAATAAATACAGGTTACTCACCTGTAACAGGAGTTCTAGGAATGGTATATGTTGTTCATCCACACTCATTGGCAGGTATCCTTGCCGCTTTAAATCTTGCCGGAAGGTCTTCAAGCTTGCTCCTCTCACCCACCCGGGTGGTATAACTCTCGGCTCCGCCCCATGACGCCAGATCTGGCCCGCTGGAAGCTCAGGTTGTGCGTCGAAGCCGGGTGGGAGTAGGATGAACAACATATACCATTCCTAGAACTCCTGTTACAGGTGAGTAACCTGTATTTTAGGACATGGATATGTTGTTCATCCACACTCATTGGCAGACTCCTAGCAGTTCTCCGGGAGGAGGGAGGCAAGACGACACCCAATACTTACTTGGGAAAGAGAGACTGAGAACCGAGGCCCCAAAACCAGCATCCCGCATGACTCAAGGTCGATGTGGTAATGGGTAATGAAGGTGTTTGCTGACTTCCAGGTAGCAGCCTGCAGATTTCCTGGATAGGGACGCCCTGGAAGCAGCCACTGTTGCAGCAGTATGGCGGTAGAATGAGCTCTTATCCCTCTGGGAGGCTCCATGCCCGCCAACTTATAGCAGAGATCTATGCAGGCGGTTACCCACCTGCTTATGATCTGCTTGGCTGCAGGTCTGCCAGATGCGGCTTCAGCGAGGTGGACAACAGCTGGCTAACCTCTCCCGAATCTCTCCAGCCGCAGCGCCCTTATAATGCGAGCCTCTAGGGTCCAGAGTATGGAGCCTATATTCGCCTCCGAGGTGTGACTGGGTAGAACACCGCAGAGTCAGCACCTGGTTAAGGTGAAACTCCCCACCTTCGGAAGGAATTTCGGTGGGGCGTAGGACAACCTTGTCCTTGTGGAAGACCAGGTAAGGAGACTCGATGGAAAGCGCCTGGAGCTCTCCCATCCTTCTGGCTGACGTGATAGCCACCAAGAAGGCGGTCTTCCACGACAGGTGAGAGAGAGCACACCTGTGATAGGTTCGAATGGCTTGCCCATGAGCTTTGCCAGTACCAGCAGTAGATCCCACGGAGGTGGGGGTTCCCGCACTGGAGGAAATGTGATCAAGGCCTTTGAAAAGCGCCAGACCACCTTCTCTGCGCATCGACTGCTTCCCGCGCCCGCCGTAAGCAGAGATGGCTGCCAGGTGCACCCTTAGGGTCGCCGACCTAAGCCCTTGACTAGAAAGGGACCATAAATAGTCCAAGATGCTTGCCAAGGAACAGGAGGAAGGGTCCAAGCCTTGTTCTGACACCAAATGGAAAACCTTTCCATTTGAAGGCATAGCATTTTCTGGTCGACTTATGGGACGCCTCAACTACATTGAGGACCTCGCCGGAAAGACCCAAGGCCTGGAACTCTAGCAGCCAGGAACCAGGCGGCCAGGTGCAGGGATTGAAGGTCCGGATGGAACACCTTCCCTGATTGACTGAGAGCAGGTCCGGCGAGCTGGAAGCTGCCGCGGAGTCCTGAGCTGAGACTGAGGAGATCTGGGTACCAGAACTGGCGAGGCCAGTCTGGGGCTATCAGAATCACCTGCGCCTTGTCCCTCCTCGCCTTGAGAAGCACCTTGTGGATCAAGGGAAATGGGGGAAAGGCGTAAAGAGGCCCGGGGTCCACTGCCTCGAGAAGGCATCCCCCTGCAGCGAGCCCTGCTGAGGGGGGCGGGCATGGAACAGACTTAGCTTCGCGTTCTCCCTGGAGGCAAACAGGTCCACCTGAGGTGTGCCCCAATGGGAGAACAGATGCTGTACTACCTCGCAGGAGAGACCACTGTGGATGCAGCCCCTATCCGCTCAGGGCATCGGCCAGGGTGTTGGAGGCCCTGCCACGTGAATGGCTAGGAGATCCGCCCAGGCTGCGCACGAGTGACCAAATGCGGAGAGCCCTGCATAGAAGCATGGAGCGCCCCGCCCCTGGCGGTTTAGATAGTACATGGTCGTGGTATTGTCCGCCTGGACTCGGACCACTTGACCCCGGAGGAACGGAGCAAAGGCGTGAGAGCTAGGCGGACCGCCGAGCTCCAGCAGGTTGATGTGGCATCGGACTCCAGCGGGACCAGAGGCCATGAGCCCGTGGGTTCCCCAGATGGGCACCCCAACCCATCAGAGAGGCATCGGTCGATAGAGAGACCGCTCGGCTCAGGCGGACGAACGGGATGCCCTCCTGCAAATGATCTGAACGGTCCACCACTGGAGAGCTGCCCACATCCCCTGTGTCACCGGCACAAGCTGGTCCAAAGGATCGCAGCTGCCAGGACCACTGGCTGGCCAGTCCCTCACTGAAGGACGTTATGTTCCAGCGGGCCCAACGGACCACGCTGGTGCAGGCCGCCATGAGACCCAGGAGGCGCAGGAAGTCCCGGGCAGGGCGCAATTGCCCAACCAGAAATGATCGGGCAAAGGAGGAAAGAACCTAGGCCCTGTCCGCCTGGAGCCGCGCTCTGGCTCGAAGAGAGTCGAGCTGCGCCCCGATGAATAGAATCACCTGCTCCGGCTCGAGTTCCGACTTGGCCTCGTTGATAAGGAGGCCCAGTTGAGAGCAGACCTGGAGGGCCAGATCTCTGACCACCCGCCTCTTCCTGAGGGAGCTGCTATCAGCCAGTCGCCCAGGTAAGGGTACACCCGACCCTCGGGCCAGAGGGAATGTTGTCACCACTGCCATGCATTTGGTGAAGACCCTGGAGCTGGAGACAAGCCGAGGGCATGGCTTGGAATCAAGAGGGATCCTTCCGCCGGAGCGAAGGAATCTCTGGTGAGACGACGGATAGGGACGTGAAAAACGCGCCCTGCAAGTCCAGAGAGCAGAACCACACGCTGCTCCAAGGGATGGTATTATCTGAGCCAGAGTGACCATCCTGAAGGTTCGAGACCTTAGGAACTTGTTTAGGTCGTAGGTCGAGAATGGGGCACCAGCTCTGCTTCGGAACCAGGAAATACCTGGACACAAACCCTGGGTCTGAAGAAGGGTCCACCACCTCTCTATCACCTCCTTCTGGAGGAGGAGGGATGGTCGGCTCGACGAGCCGCCAGTGAGGCTGGGATCCCGGCCCCGAGGGGCTAATGGCTCTGAAGGGTGGTGCCTGTCAATTCCAGAGGCAGGCCTCTTCCCACCACCTCCAAGACCCACCTGTCCGTGGTAGCAGCGACCAGGCGGAACGGAAGTGCCGGAGCCGTCCCTCACGGGGACCCAGGGGTAGGATGACGGAATGGGGGCGACACCCTCAGCCCGCCACTGGGCAGGCTTGGAGGAGGGACCGCCGAGGGACCTCCTGGCCTTTTCTCCCTGCCTCCTGTTAGAGGAAGCCGCGGCTTGGTTTGGGATGCCAAGGCCGAGCCTGCTGGCCCTGACGTTGCTGGGCCGAGCGCCAGGCACAGAAGGACGAATGGGCTTAGGCTGTGGTTTGCGGCCTTTGTCCTTCTGAGTGGAAGAGACCGAGTCCAAGGTAGCATTGACTTCTCGATCCTCTGCAGGTGACCTTCCACCCCAGGGTCAAGAGGTCAGTCCTCAAAAGGAACATCCGCCAACTTGTGCTGGGTATCCAGGTAAAGGTGGATATCCTCAGCCAAGCCCGCCGACGCATCAGCCACCGCGGCGCCACCGATCTGGCACATGAGTCCCCTATATCCAAAGCAGTCTGGAGCTGCTGTTTGGCCACTGCTCCTGTTCCCTGGTCCCGCACTGCTTAACCATAGTCTGCAGATCGGCGGGAAGATGAGGGATGACCTCATCCAGGGAGCCCAACAGGGCATGAGAAAAATGTGCCATGAGGACGGCCGAACTGGCCTGACGAAGGCCGAGAGAGGACGCAGCGTAGACTTTTCGCCCGACATAGTCCAATTTCTTGGACTCCTTGTCAGGAGGTTTGTCCACATCCCTGGCGTTGCCGGCGCGCCGGAAAACGCTGTCGGTAACCAACCCCTCAGCAGAGGGGTGTTCCGAAAAACCGGACAAGGAACCGGTAGGGACCGATACTTCCTGGCCAAGGTGCAGGGCAGGGAAGCAGGGCGCTGCCAAAGCTCCAGTGCCGACTCCACTATGGCCTCGCCACCGAAAGGCCTCCGTCGGAGAATCCCCCGGTCCAGAATCTCCGTGAGGGGATACCTGGCCCGCTTGGAACGGGTTCGAGCTCCATCCCGTGGACTCCGAGATGAGCCGAAGCAGTCCTAGGAAGGACGACGGGCTATCGCCCATTGACTGACTCCTGAAGACTCCAAGTCCAGTCGCTGGAGAAAAAGGAGGAATCATCTTCGACTCGAAGAGTCCTCAAGAGCTGCCTCTGGCCTGAGCCACCTTCACCTGCCGAGGTCGGTCGGGAGTGAGGGTAACTGACAGCCGATGGGGTAAACCCTCAGCCGATCGAGAATCCTTGGTCGGAGCCCCAGTTGGTGGCTGTGGAGGCGGAGGTTCCACCGAATCGGTGGAGCAGCTGGTTTTGGCCAACAACCGCCTGGGTATAGGCTCCTGATAAGTCGAGGGTTGTGTCGGCCGCCCGTGACAGCCACTTAATGGCCGGAAGGCGATGGGGCCGGCTTACCCCGCCAGGAGGAGCTGTTGCAACATAAGGTCCTCGCACTGGCCGACGCATTCTTACGCGCCAGCCTCCTCGTCCGAGGAGGAGGACGAGCGGCGATGCCGCCATCAGGTGCCGACCGCCTTTATGACGGTGGGATCGGCTGGACCGCTGGAGAGGTCCGAGACCGAGACCGAGTCCCGGAATTTCCGAGGTCGGTGGGAGGTGTCGGCCGAACCGCACTCCTTCGCTCGGATGGTCCATCCGAGGGCTCCGAACCGGAGGCACAGGCGAGCCTACGATCCTCAACTCTCCCGGGGAACTGGAGGGAATCTCGGTTGCTAAAGGCGACAGCCTGTTCAACGGGTCGGTAGAAAATCTCGACTTCATCGGGTGGAGTCTCGTCAACTGACCTGACGGGGACACCGTGGAGCCAGTGGTCGGTTTAGAGCGTCGCAATCGAAATGATTGCCCATTTCCACTGTGAGAGGGACCTTTCCGCCTCCCAAGAGCGCTGACGGAGGGACTTACCCTGTCCCTCTTTTGGACCGAGAATAAGGTCCCGCGAGACGAGGCCCTTCTCCTTTAGTGGAGAGGGACAGACAAAGCTCCTTAAAGGAAGCCGTAAGAAGAGCCCAGAGAGAGCGGGATAAATGTCACGCCGAGGAAGATACGCTCGCGCCGCCTCCTTCTTCGGTGGGGCTGATCCGCCGAAGCTGGATCCTCGCCGAAAGCCCGCTGGCCGCTGACACCGCCAACCGGGCCTCCTTGGACTTCACCGTGGGAACGCTCGACGCCGCCCAGTTGCAATCGGGCAGCACGGTCTTCGAGGACGAGGTCAGAAAGATGAGCACAGGTCGCAAGCTCATGGTCGTGCTCAAGGCCTAAGCAGTAGACACACGGGAGTGTGGATCCGTCCGAGACATCTTCGCCCGCATGGGCATCTCCAACCGGAGTCGATTTGTCCATCGCAGCCGTGAGGGATCAAGACTGAAGTCTTTTCGCAAAATTTATTTTTAAATCCGCAAACGGAGAAATAGGAACCAGTCTCAAACGCAGAGCGCTAAGGAGGGAACCTGAGCTTCCAAGCGGTAAGGAAGATCTAGCGTCATGGGGCGGAGCCGAGAGTTATACCACCCGGGTGGGTGGGAGGAGCAAGCTTGAAGACCTTCCGGCAAGATTTAAAGCGGCAAGGATACCTGCCAATGAGTGTGGATGAACAACATATCCATGTCCCTAGAAATATTATTTCCACCCAAGTTAATGGGTGTCGAAGTCATAATGGGCTAGTTCCCTTGACTTTGTATATTACCTATGAACCTATTATATTTTCAGTCCAGTACCAAAAAATTGCAAGACAACATATTAGACGTAAGATTTAGCAATGGACTCAGGATGGAAAATGTTACAAGTTATAAATATCCGGGAGTTATAGTGGACATTAAAGGAAAACTGTCCAAAACAGCAGTGGCAATTACCAGGGCTGCAAAAATGCCAGATTAAAACAACCTATATAGTTTAAAATGACTGCAGCTAACCTTTCATGAGCTATTTCTTGTGTAATATTGGTCCTGGATGCGCCATGTCCAAAGTGCCGCCACACTGGAAAACGGAGTGTGACCCTAGCATCCTGTCCTGTTCTGGAATGCTCATAAAAATGACGAGCGAGGCACATTTAAACGGAATAAAAAGAAACACTGTCCCATGTAGCGGTCTCTTAACTGTACCTCTAGAAGCAATTCCAAGTGAAAACAGAGCAGCGTAAGGTACTTAAATTTGTTATTAAAGTTGGAGCTCTGAGTTCAGTCAGGCACAGTAGCACCTAGTGCTCAGAGTTCGGGCTCGCGCAGTAGCGCTAGGTGCTACTGCGCATGACCAAACTCGGAGCTCCAACTTTAATAACGAATTCAACTCAGCCTAAAATTCTCTGGGTTTGATGGAGTCCTTCTGGGGCTCCTGATTGGCTGAGTCCACTTAGCTGTCCCAAGACGACTGGTTGAACTCACTTGTTAGTCTGCAAAATGAATATTTATTAACCTCACTCGATGCTCAATAGGTCTCCTGTTTTGGCACCCGAATTAGGGCCCTGCTTTTCCCCACAAGCCTTGTGCAAAGTCCTATAAGTCTCTGGCAAAGTCTCAACAATCTTTGCACTGAAATCCTGGCTTTCCGATTGGCTGCGGTTTCCAGAATATGGCTGCTCAATCACACAGTCCCAATGCAATATTAACACAGTTCCACAACAAAGTTCTGGTGCAGCCAGGTAAAGTATATCCATTTATTTTGTGCCCCACTGTTTAGTAGCTGCTAATTTGCTCTCTTAAACAAGCTGCTGCAGACTTTGACCTGTCGCTGCTTCCGAAATATAGTGTGCCTCTAGACAGCAGATAGGTCGACTTTAGTGGTCTGAGGCAGTCAACATAAACAGTATTTATTTACAAAGGACCCTTTGTCTATTAGCCCCTTTAGTGTCCTTTTAACTGCTGCCCTTATATTACATTTATTTACAATTTTATTTTGGCAGCGGCAGCTGAAACTTGTAGACCCCAGCAGAACGAACCCGCTCATGAATATTAATACCTCCTTCATTAATATTCATAGAGCTGGGCTAAAGTTCAGTGCAAACAGAGTTCTTTGATTAAAATATTTGGCGGCTCCCTCTGGTCAAACCAGAGTTGCCAGCCCATGCCCTGAACCTTACGGGGAGCGGGACCACAGGAAAAGTCAGCCTTTGACCACAATTGCGGTCGGAATGGAGTGCACTTTTGCGCATGTGCAAGCTCGCCGGCCAGCTTAGGGAAATGCTAGCAGCTCACGATCCTGTTCCGCGAACCTGAAGAGGGCAAAAAAGAAGAAAAGGGCTCTCAGGGACACTGGGCCACATAATGGGACCAGGGCCAGTGGTTCTTGGGGACAAATGGGGAACAAGGCAGGCAGACGGGACAATGGGAGGAATGGGCAGTAAGGCAAGCTCCCATTTGTCGGGGGGGGGCTTTACATTTGCTTATGCACCAGAACACTGTCCACACCAGCAGCATCCCTGGTCTTCCCTGCTCTGAAGGAGTGGATACTTTGCATCAAAAAAAAAACAAAACAACTTAATACCTGGAAATGAATGCCATATACAGAAATCCTCTTCCCCAAAGAAGCCCAACTTTGGGGGAAATGTTGGGCTCTCATGGAGGGTGTTCTGTCTGGAATGAACAACAGAATGGAGAAGTAGTTTTGAATTTTAAAAACGTGTGTGGCTGATTTAACCAGAGGGACTACATTTCTTTGCAGTTTCGATATTGGCCATTTGTCAAAAAGTGAAAAACCCATTCCCACTTACTCTTGTTTTACACACACAAAAATATACATAATTACAAAACTAAACAGCTATGTGACTCATTATGTTACATTTATAATCACTGTATATTCTTATCTTGTACTTTGTAATTCAAAAGTTCACTGGACTCTTATGAGTTTGGTTTAGGATTCACACATCGAGTATGTAATGCCTGTGCAACTGTATATTTGGCTTATGCTCTCTGTTCCTGCTAGGAGGACTACCTCCTTGCTGGAGTGTCATAAGAAAAGGGGAACCCACATGGAAGGGTTCCAACTCCTTGAGGTGTTGCAGAGATGAGGTCCCCAAGATCAAAGGCACCTTAGGGAAGAAAGCCCGACTCCAAGGAGAGAAAGGTACCATAGGAGGAGGAGGGGAGGAAGGAGGCAAGAAAATATTATAGTGTTTAAAATACGTTTGCACATGTGCAGTTATATACTGCTGGAGGAAGGCGTGGCATGCATCACCCACTGCCCTTCCAAACTACAGGAAAGCCTTAGCATTCGAAGGGTCATTGGGCTCTTTTGAATATTATTTAGGACTGACTGACTGACAGACTGAGCATGTGCAACTGTGCTTTTCGTCTTACATTCTCTTTGTCCCTGCTACAAGGACTTCCATGCTGTTGGGGTGTCATGAGGACACATAAACCCTCATGAAAGAGTTCCAACTCCTTGAGGTGTTATAGGAAAAAGGTCCCTAAGAAAAGCACCTTAGAGAAGAAGGTCCTGCAAAAGTACAATGTAGACAGACAGGTATTTATATCCTAAGGATAGGAGACACAGCCAGAATAAGACCCTGAAAAAAAAAATCCATTCAACTATTATGGAAACTAATTTTTATGACCATGTGCATGGGGGAGAGGAAAAAAGTCCTGATAAAGAGGAAAGTTCTGAGGATTCAAGGCCTAGGTTGTCATTCTTCCAGGCCATGGGTGAGATCTGGATTAGTGATGGCTCGAACTACTGCAATTTAGAGACCCAATTCAGGAGAAAATAGTTTAAAGGAAGGCTCTCACTCACTCAAATGGGAAAGCTGTAAGGGTGCCACGAGCCAATCTCTATAACTAAAGGCGGTTCCTCACGAAGGAGACCTATCCCCAAGTTGGGGAAGAGGATAAGAACCACTGAAAGGCACTTACCTGGTCACCAACTGAGGGAAGGCTTAGAGAAGAAGCCAGGCCTTGATGGTCATGGCATAGAACTGGAACCCAGGGAAGGGGGTTGGGGGTGGGGTGGCACAGCATGGAGTCAGTCTATGATCTTCACCCTCAAGTTTCAGAGGCAGGGAAGTTGGGGGAGATCAGTAAATCTTAGGCAGTTGTGAGGGAATAGCTTTTGAACGTGCTGCCGATGTGGTCTGCACAGCTAAAAGAGCCACCAAGGAGGCCCCACCCTCCGATCGCTGAAATCTTAACTGCAACATCAAGAGCTGCCACTGAGTCAATCTGCATGGATAAAGTTTCTCCCACAGCACAGGACATTCTCAGTCGGAGAGAAAGGACCCCGCTTGAGTCAAGGGACCCACCCTCAAGATGCTGACTTCAAGGGGTCAAAGTAAGACAGTCAGCTAACAGTGCAGAGGAGCACTGGAAGCTGTGGATACGGTCATGGCTGGCATGTAGGAGGCCAATGGTGAAGCCTGATGGCCACTGACTGGCAAAACAGGTTAGGAGATGAACAAGAAGGTAAAATTACTTAATATGGTAGCAAATGAGGTTGACTGAAGCTTGACTGGTAAAGAAAAAAATAAAATGCTAGTAGTAAAGGCAGATGTATGCCAAACACTTCCATGATGTAGGAAAGCCAGTAAGGATGAGGCAGAATGAACAGAATGAAAATCTGCAGAACCTGGAGCTAAGCTGTTTATAGAAACTAGGGAGCAGTGTGCTGCTGAATGCTATGAAAAAGGCATGCCATGGTTTAGGTATAAATCATGACAAGTAAGGCTGAGCAGCTGAGACAGCAGAGGTTCTGCTAATGGAGGGTTCCATGTCATAACGACGAAAATGTTATGGCTACTTGCAAAAGAGCGAGTACATTTTGCCGAACACTAAATCAGTATGGAACCCACCTCAACAACGGCGACAGAATGACAATTCAAAAGGGGAAAGTTAAAATTAATGTTTAATGTGGGGAGCTACAGCCCTGCCCCTGCACCCCCATATTAAAATAATCATCTCAGGGGGACATAGGTGGATGGGAGACTACACAGGAGGGGGGCTGCAGTAAACAAGGGGGATACTGCAGCTGGCGCAACAGAACCAGAGGACAGAAAAAAAAAAATAATAATAATACTGAACACCAGAAAGAGTGCAAAAAATCTACCTGCAGGCAGTCCTGAACCCAGGACCACTGGCACCATAGGCAGCTTCCGTACCCGCCATGGCAGGCGGCCAGCTCGGCAGCAGCAGACTGCACTCCTCCATTTAGCCCATAGCACCATGCAACCCCCCCATCATTTGCCATCACTGTTCTGCCCCTCATCCCTCGCTATAACCTCACCATCACTGCTCCTATGGGAACGAAAACTGAGTCACTCAGTTTGCTTCGCCCATATGGTATGTAACCCCCCTGCAAATGGGGGTTCCCAAAAGACTTCCAGGAGCTTGCTTGAATGCTCCAAGCCTGAATGGTGTTTGGCGTTTAAGCCATTTATCAGTGAGTGTTTTTAGAGCCTCTGGTACTGTCTCTTTAAGAGCTGTCTGCTTGCAGACATAATTAGTTTGTATGGGGGGACTGTGCTTCTTCTGTTTGAGTACCACTCGAGCTGCTGCCAATTCACTCCATTTTGCAGTCACTAGGAGTGCAAAGGAACCTATCTGAAAGATGTAACTGTTTGCCAGAAATCATTTACAGTAATAATGAAATTACAGTTTGTCTAACCTGCTTTCTTTGCAGTCAGAACTGTGTCTGCCTAGTTCCCCATTCTGGTTTTGAACTGCTGAACTGACCAATCAGTGTGGGGTAAGCTTGCTCTAAAATGGTGCCTTGGACGAATCAGAACTTGACTCATAATCTGAGCCAGCCACAAGAGGATTGTATGGGCAGTGACTCTGGGAGATGTAGTTTAGACTTCGCGCCTTTTTGGACCAACAGCAGCAGTCTATTGTGAGTGACAACCAATCCAGTCAAGAACTGGGAGGAACTCAAAGGAAGTGCTCGGTTTTGTCTGTTGGAGTTTCAGTTTAGATCTGGCAGTGAAGGGAAAGAAACCCTGTGCTCCTTCAGTGCACAGTTTCAGTCAAAATGTGTGTAAGGCCCAGAGTTCCGGTCTGCAGCTTGTGTAACTGCTTGTTAGGACTGAATCCGCTCCTGTGAAAAGAATCAAAGGATCTCTGAAGAGTAGAAACCAGGCTCACCCTGTAGAAGACTGGAGAAATTGTTGAATTGCACTCGGTCTGTCAGGAACTGAATCTGCTGTGTGTTCTCCCGGCATTGTGCAGTAATTGCGATCGGATAGAGAGGCAGCCTGCCTGGTATAGTACTTTCTTTTTACCATATAAATGTGTGAAGAGTCTCGTGGAGCTCAAGAGTAGCCCTGCTGATGTTGAAGGACCCTATCTTGTTTGGAGGTCGTGAGTACTAATTCAGGGTCACTCCCTGTTGAATTGCCACATTAAATCCAAATGGAATCACTGTACTGCTGACTGTTTAAACTAATTTTTCATTTCACTGTGTGAAAGGGCCCCTACCAGCTGCCACGGTTTGGACTAGCCACTAGGGCTTGGGTACCCAGGGACAGTAACTGGTAGGAATAGGCCTGTGCACAGAGCCATAGGTAGATAGTAAAGTGATAAGCTAATTAACCTGATTTCCCCCTGTCCTTGTCATATCCCCCTAAATAAATCAGAGCTGCTTGTTTCAGCAAAGTTATACTGCCTGAGGTATTTGTCTATGTTAAAGTACTGTACTGTGATTGTTGCACTGTATCTTATTTCACAGGAGGTCCCAGTGCCGGAACTAATCCTGGGGGTAAGTGTATACTGTGAAGGTAATTCTGATATATTGTGTGGGCCACTAGTGGGAAGAAAGGGGGGTTGCAGTGTCCCAGAGGGCTGTAACCAAGTAAGTTTAACTATTGCAAACCCTGACCTCTGGGTGGAGGCACCCGCCATTGGATCCAGGCCCCTCAACCTGTTAGTGGCAAATCAGGCAGGGGTAGTAGCCCCTGGGATAGCGCCATCTAGGGGTTACATCTTGGAGGCTCACCGCTGGGATTGTGTGTCCTCTAGTGGCCATATTTACGAACCACTGTTAAGAAAAAATGGGTACCGCCAGAAGTGGCTGTGCACCGCTGGTGGAGGGTGTACTGGGAGGAGACTGACCCCAAATGCTATGCTTATCCTGGACATCCCCTGGGTATCAATACGGACACTGTACAGGGAGTACTTTCCAAGGTGGAAGGTTTACAAAACCCTGTGGTGGTGGGGTCGGCATGCTAATCTGCTCACCCACACTTTCCTGGCCCTAGTAGAGTTTAAGGATCCCATAGATAGCTCCAAAGTGCCACAGACCATTACCCCAGAGGAAGCCCTCACTGCCTGGAGAGTGATAACTAAGTACAGTAAAGACCCGGTGGGGAATGAGCCCCCACCACTGTCTGAAACTTTGAGGAGAAATTTGCTAAATGGTTGCTGGGGAAGGGAAAACTGTGGAGGACTTGAAGAAACTATTCTGCCACCTGGGGTGTTCCTCCCCAACACCCTCTCCCGCTCCAGTCACCGTAATGGTGGCTGAACCAATGCAGACTCCTATTTCTGCACCTGCCATTAGTCACGACTCTTACCAAGGTTGAGGATCTTCTCTGCACCTCCCCACCCCCAAGGGGAGATGACTGGGAGACCTGGATAGACTATGTTGCCCCCAAGTGCTAGAATGGCAATGCTCGGAAGTCGGTGCAAAGAGGGTCAGTGGAGCCTCGATGTCCTGCCCTGGCTACCATCCATGCTAAACGGGCCAGTAACCCTGAAGTGACTGCACAGGCCTACCTTGAGGCCTTGGAGAATGTGTATGGGAGCCCAGATTCTGATGAGGATCTATGGTGGAGAGTAAGAAATGCACAACAGTACCAAGGGGAGTTGTTGTCTGTGTATGTATCTCGGCTGGAAAAATTGTTGCAAGAATGCCTCAGAAAGGGTAGTTTGCCAACGATTGAACTGGACCAACCAGGCTGGACAGGATCCTTAAGTCTGCCCCTACTCAGAACGCGTTGCTTCAGTTACGCCTGGCAATCGACTGGAATCCCCACCTCCATGATGAGTTAATGAGAGAAATCTGAGGAGTTGAGAAAGGCGACCTCGGGAGGGACCTGCACCAATGGCCTGCGGCTCGACCCGAGTGACTGAGGGTAGCACATCAAGTGAAGTTCAGGGGCAGAGGTTGGCAGTCAATGAGTGCTCTGACAAGGAAAAGATATGCCACAATGGGGCGAACTGTTGAGAGAGATCCGAGAATTCAAAAACAGTCCCTTTATGAAGGCCACTGCAAGTAGCGGGCCCTGACCTATATCCGACTGCATCTGCTATGGGGTGGGACCCACCCATGTATCTCCTGCTGATAACAGCTCCAAACTCGATTCCTTGACCATGGAAGTGGAGAAACTGACGGATGTCTCCAAATGCTTATCACGCCACAGACAGAGATGGCACCAAGGTTTCCAGTTAGTAATACCCCCGCCCTGGCTCCCAGTGTGGCGCCTCGGCCAGCTCAAACTCCAGAAAGTATGTTTTGCTATAATTGTGGGAAGGATGGGCACATGAAAAGGGAATGCCGGTCCCCAAAAGACACTGACAAAGTTGCATATAGGCTACAAGGAGAGCTTCGGAGAACAAATCAGTGGTTAAGAGGTGCACGAAATGATCCCAGTGAGGGCACCAAAAATGCTAACTGACGTCCTTTTGTGGCAAGGTCAGTTGCCCAGGCCGCCACTATCGCCTCTCCAGGCTGGTCCAGAATAGTGGGTCCCTCCATGGAGACCACTGTAAAGGTGAATGGAGTGTCTACAAGAGCTGTATTAGACAGTGGCTCCCAAGTGACAATTATGTTCCAGGATTGGTATCAGAAGCATTTGTCAGACGCACTCTTACAACCATTAGAAGGACTGCATGTATGGGGTTAAGTGAGAAGGCCTACCCTATTCCGGTATATCCGAATTTGCTGTCTTTCCCCACCTCCGTGGCTGGAGTGGCCGAACAAGTAGAGACTCTAGCCTTAGTGTGTCCCCCCACTGGACTGTATAATGGTGTCCCTTGTTGATTGGAACAAATGCTCATATGTTCGGAAGGCTGGCACAGTTGTGTTATGAAAAACAGGGGTCAAAAACTAGTAGAGCTTTAAGAGTTCCAGGTTTAATTAAGAAGGCCTATGAGGCACAGAGAGATACTGAAAAAACAGAACCAGAGGAACCGGTCGGAATTGTATGGAAGAAGGATCCTGAGTCTCTGATCCTGGCACCAAATGCCCAGTGTACCTTACAGGGAGAGGTCCGTATCAGAAAGGATGTTAAGAATAAAATATTAATGTTGGATGCACCAGGCGATGGAAAATTGCCAGAGGGACTGCTGGTCAAGCCTAGTATTTTGCCCGCTAGAGCCCATGCTTATGCCAGAAGGGTAATGGTCCAAGTTCATAATGTGTCTGAAAGAGACATTCGAGTAAATAGAGGTTGCATCCTGGCTAATGTGCATTGTGCAGACACTGCAGTGCTACCCAGCAGCAAGAGTTCGAGGAAGAATGACAGAGTAACGCCTGACTTGTTTGATTTCGCACTCCGCTGCCAGCTGAATGGAAAGTGAGGATCAGTGAGAAGCTTGCCCAGAGAGACCAGGTGTTTTCTTTAAAGGAATGGGACGAGGATGCGTGCAAGGAGCTGAGCACAATATCCGCTGCATGACGAAAGGCCATTTCTGTGAGAGGTCTCGACGCCTGGCACCTGCTGACATAGATGATGTGAGACGGCATCTGCAAGAGATGTTAGCTGCTGGTGTAATACAAGAATCCAGAAGCCCTTATGCTTCCCCATTATGGTAGTGAGGAAAGAATGGGACAGTAAGGATGTGTGTGATTATCGCACCTTAAACCGCGGACTATCCTGATCAGTACACAATGCCCCACATTCAGGATGCTTTGACTGCCTAAACGGGAGCAAGTGGTTCTCTGTGTTGGATCTCCTGATGGGTACTACCAGATCCCGATGGCCCCAGAGGACCGTGAGAAGACAGCCTTTATCTGTCCGCTGGCTTCTATGAATTCATGAGGATGCCTCAAGGGATTTCCAGGTGCCCCAGCCACTTTTTCAACGATTGATGGAGCGTGCAGGGGGACATGAACTTACTAGAGTGCCTGGTATACCTAGATGATGTTATTGTGTTTGGCAGCTCACTGGAGGAACATGAGAGCAGATTATTTAAGGTATTGGACCGACTGGAGGACTTTGGCCTTAAACTGTCCATTGATAAGTGTCAATTCTTTCAAACATCAGTAAAGTATGTGGGACACATAGTATCCACCGAGGAATAGAGACCGACCCAAGTAAAGTTGAGGCCTTGACCACCTGGCCACAGCCCAAAAATCTAAAAGAACTGCAAAGATTCCTGGATTCTGTGGTTATTATCGGCGCTCATCAAGGACTATTCAAGAGTGATCCGCCCTTTACTTAACCTTACTCAAGGGTATCCCCAACCCACAAAAATACCAAAGTCCCTCAAGACTGAAAGAGTGTATTTTCATCCGAGTGAAGTATTTGGGGCCCGCTGGACTCCTGATTGTGAGACTGCTTTCATGAGATCATATATCAACTTACCCATGCTCCAGTGCTGGCCTATGCCGATCCAAGAAAACCTTACGTCCTGCACACTGATGCTAGCTTGCAAGGGTTGGGGGCTGTGTTGTACCAAGAGCACGAGAATGGCCTGAGACCAGTGGCCTTTGCCAGTAGAAGTCTGACCCCATCCAAAAAGAACTATCCTGCACATAAGTTAGAGTTCCTAGCTTTGAAGTGGGCTATTGTTGACCAATTCCATGAGTACTTGTATGGGGCTAAAATACTAGTAAAAACTGACAATAATCCTTTGACCTATGTGCAGACCTCAGCTAAGTTGGATGCCACTGGCCATAGGTGGCTTTCTGCATTATCTATATATGACTATGCTCTCGAATACCGAGCAGGTCTGAACCACATAGATGCTGATGCTCTCTCCCGGAGGCCTGTTCCCCAGAATGATTGGGTCCGATTGGCAGAACCTGACATTCGGGCACTCTGCCGGAAGTTTGACAGGGAGGAACAAATGTCCACGGACGCAGTGGACTGCATGGTGGATTGCTTGGGACCCTCTGAGAATTGCATACCTGCTGCTTATTGCCACTTTTCTGCAATAGACATTGGTGCACTGCCTCAGCTGGACAATGACAGTATTCGGCGGGCTCAATCCCACGATCCCATGATCAAAGCAGCTTTAGAAGCCCTCTATGCAGGAAAAGATGTGTCCAAATTACGCCCACTGATTTGAGAACTGCACTGTTATACAAAAGAAGGTCCTAAGTTGAAACTGATCAATAAACTGTTGTACAGAGAAACAGTAGACAGAGGGGACAAGTAGACAAACAACAACTAGTGCTGCCCACTGCCTTCGAGACTCAGTGCTGAGGTCCTTGCACAACCACATGGGGCACCTTGGTATAGACAGAACACTTGACTTGGTGAGATCCAGATTCTATTGGCCTAAGATGGGGCTGATGTGGAGCAACACATTCGAACTTGTAGTCGCTGCTTACAGAGGAAAGCTTTATTCCAGAGGGCTGCCCCTTGTTAACATCACCACCAGTGCACCCATGAGCTGGTCTGTATTGATTTTCTGAGTTTGGAGTCAGATCAAAGAAATATCAGTAATGTGCTGGTGGTCACTGACCATTTCACGAGATATGCCCAAGCTTTCCCACCAAAGACCAGAAAGCATCCACTGTGGCCAAAGTACTTGTAGAAAACTTTTTGTTCACTATGGGGCTCCACAAAGAATCCATTCTGATCAAGGAGAGACTTTGAGAGTCGCCTGATCAAAGAGATGCTTTCTCTGTGGGAGTGCGAAAGTCCAGAACCACTCTACCACCCCAGGGGGACCCACAGCCTGAATGTTTCAACCGCACTTTGCTAGATATGCTAGGCACCCTGCACCCAAAGGACAAGCCTAGATGGAGCCAACAAATTAGCACCCTGGTACATGCTTATAACTGCACCAAAAGTGATGCCACTGGGTTCTCCCCCTACCGCCTGATGTTTGGAAGAGAAGCTTGACTACCAGTAGATGTGTGTTTTGGGGTCTCTCCTGATGGGGTTCAAGCTGACAACTATTTACAGTATGTGCAAAAGTTAAAGGCCCAGCTAACTCATGCGTACCAACTGGCTCAAACCATGGCTGCCAAAAGAAATCTGGCCAACAAAGAACGGTATGATAAAAAGGTGAAAGCACAGGAACTCCAGGAGGAGATCGGGTATTGCTAAGAAATCTGGGACTGCATGGCAAACACAAGATTGCTGACAGATGGCACCATCTCCCTCACATTGTAGTGGGCAAACTAGATGATCTGCCAGTGTACAAAGTAAGGCCTGAGAACAATTCAAAAGATGTAAAACAATGCATAGAAATCATTTACGCCCATTGGACAAATCCTGATTGGGTCTGAGCCCCAGAAGATGCCCCCTCTGGACCAGTGACTAGAGCTGCTGCTAAGAAAAGATCAAGGAAGTCTGCACCTACAGAAGCAGAGTTAAAGTGTTCCCCTGCACAAGTCCCAGTTGAGCATGACTGTCCAGTCCATATCAGAAGAAAGTGAGAGTGACTTTGAATACTATCCTTCTTACGAACTGAGTCAATTGTTTCTGGACAATCCCTAGTCAATACTGGAGCTGACTGGGCCTTCTGGACTGTCTAAGCCCCAAGCTTCGTCCCTGGAGCCAATGCTCCCAGAAAGTGAGGTACAAAGCATCAGATCAGATGAAATGGAATCATTGTGCATGGTTGAACTGTTTGAGCTTTCAGGAGGAAAATGATAGATTGGGGCAGACTGGTGATACACACCGAACAAGAAGAGTATTTTGAGTGCCCTGACAGTCCACTGCCAGTGTCCAAGCTCTCCATGTGAGCCAAATGTTGTGGACTCAGAAACTGTAACTCCTGGAGCTGAAAGTGCCCCAAGTTCTAGCCTCTACCCCCAGGAGACTCCTGACAAGTGAGGACAATGCTGAAAATGAGGCTCAGAGTGCAGAGACTGTAACAGTTCCCCTAGAAAGACTGGTCGAGCTGTAAAGCCTGTGGTGCACCTCAGTTATGATTCACTTGGGAGGCCTGTGGACTTGCCTCTCAATGTTGTCCATAAAGGAGTGTATGTGTCCCCAGCTCATTGCCCAAACTGAGCATCAGTGCTAACTCAAGTTACTTGTGTTGCCCTCTAGTATGGTGCCCTTGCCCCGTCCAGCCCCAAGGTAACTGATAGGAAGGGCCCCTCTCTTCAGGTTTCATGTACAAGAGGTAATAACTTGAGTTATGGTACAATGTGTGTGTGTAATACTGTGTAAAGAGTGACGTACTGCAATGTTTCAGAAATGTGTTCTTGGTAAAATGATGTATTGACTGATGATTACATGTGTGAGCCTAATGCAAATGTATATGGTTGCAGTTGAAACTTATGGGTACTTGCTTGACGCGGACGCCAGCTTTCCCAGGCTAGGAAGGTGTAACCCCTGCAAATGGGGTTCCCAAAAGACTTCCAGGAGCTTGCTTGAATGCTCCAAGCCTGAATGGTGTTTGCTGCTTAAGCCATTTATCAGTGAGTGTTTTAGAGCCTCTGGTACTGTCTCTTTAAGAGCTGTCTGCTTGCAGACATAATTAGTTTGCATGGGGGACTGTGTGCTTCTCTGTTTGAGTACCACTCGAGCTGCTGCCAATTCACTCCATTTTTGCAGTCACTAGGAGTGCAAAGGAACCTATCTGAAAGATGTAACTGTTTGCAGAAATCATTTACAGTAATAATGAAATTACAGTTTGTCTAACCTGCTTTCTTTGCAGTCAGAACTGTGTCTGCCTAGTTCCCCATTCTGGTTTTGAACTGCTGAACTGGACCAATCAGAGTGGGGTAAGCTTGCTATAAAATGGTGCCTTGGACGAATCAGAACTTGGACTCATAATCTGAGCCAGCCACAAGAGGATTGTATGGGCAGTGACTCTGGGAGATGTAGTTTAGACTTCGGCGCCTTTTTGGACCAACAGCAGCAGTCTATTGTGAGTGACATCCAGTCAAGAACTGGGAGGAACTCAAAGGAAGTGCCCGGTTTTGTCTGTTGGAGTTTCAGTTTAGATCTGGCAGTGAAGGGGAAGAAACCCTGTGCTCCTTCAGTGCACAGTTTCAGTCAAAAACGTGTTAAGGCCCAGAGTTCCGGTCTGCAGCTTGTGTAACTGCTTGTTAGGACTGAATCCGTCCTGTGAAAAGAATCAAAGGATCTCTGAAGAGTAGAAACCAGGCTCACCCTGTAGAAGACTGGAGAAATTGTTGAATTGCACTCGGTCTGTCAGGAACTGAATCTGCTGTGTGTTCTCCGGTATTGTGCAGTAATTGCGATCGGGATAGAGAAGCAGCCTGCCTGGTATAGTACTTTTTTACCATATAAATGTGTGAAGAGTCTCGTGGAGCTCAAGAGTAGCCCTGCTGACGTTGAAGGACCCTATCTTGTTTGGAGGTCGTGAGTACTAATTCAGGTCGCCTCTGTTGAATTGCCACATTAAATCCAAATGGAATCACTGTACTGCTGACTGTTTAAACTAATTTTTCATTTCACTGTGTGAAAGGGCCCCTACCAGCTGTCACGGGTTTGGACTAGCCACTAGGGCTTGGGGTACCCAGGGACAGTAACTGGTAGGGATAGGCTTGCACAGAGCCATAGGTAGATAGTAAAGTGATAAGCTAATTAACCTGATTTCCCCTGTCCTTGTTATATCCCCTAAATAAATCAGAGCTGCTTGTTTCAGCAAAGTTATACTTCCTGAGGTATTTGTCTATGTTAAAGTACTGTACTGTGATTGTTGCACTGTATCTTATTTCACAGGAGGTCCCAGTGCCGGAACTAGTCCTGGGGTAAGTGTATACTGTGAAGGTAATTCTGATATATTGTGTGGGCCACTAGTGGGAAGAAAGGGGGGTTGCAGTGTCCCAGAGGGCTGTAACCAAGTAAGTTTAACTATTGCAAACCCTGACCTCTGGGTGGAGGCACCAGCCATTGGATCCAGGCCCCTCAACCTGTTAGTGGCAAATCAGGCAGGGGTAGTAGCCCCTGGGATAGCGCCATCTAGGGGTTACAGGTATAAAATGATACCCTAGTGGAGGACATTGGAATGAGGGCACTACGCCCAGTCATCAACCAGAGTGAAAACTAGTAGATCCTATACACTATGAAAATGTGAGCTTTGAAGTTACTCAGTTTGCTATAGCATAAATTATTAGGAATGCTTTTAGTTCAGGATGTAGCAGTCAGTGGGATGGTTCATCGCAGACTGCATTGCAACTAGTGCTAAAGATCAAAGGCTAGCAGAAGCAGATGGGGACGGCAGAAGGCTGTGCACAGCCCAGGGCCACAAACAAGGAGGAGTGACGCCCAAAGTCTGCCGCACAGTAGCAGAGGTAAGGAAGGGGCAGGGGGTAGCAGACAAAGTCACTGCGTGGTGGCCATCAAGAAAAAATACAAGCAACTAAAGGATGCTTGGACATGTACTGTTGTATACCACTGGGGGAAGGCATGGCATATGTGGTTCGCTGCCCCTCCAAACTACAGGCAAAGCCTTAGCATTCTGTTTAATATTTAATTATTGCACACAACTAGTAAGTCATAGTCAGCTTCAGTTTAAAAGAAACCTTTAACAACGTTTCTTGACACTTTCAACTCATTTGTTCTCATTGCTGCAGTGTCAGGTAAACTTTCATGGGGAATCTTGCACTTGGTTGTATTCTTCTTTAGTCAATCAGGAAGCTGCTCTTCATAAATATTCATGGTGCATTTTTTTCGTCTGTGACCTAGGACTAGGTTAAAGGCTCGTATCAAAAATGCAGTTGGCAGACCTGAATGGAAACATGATAGAATTGGGTTTCAGTACATTCTGACATCAACATTTTTAACCATTCTCAATCCTTTATTATGCAATGCACCTTTTTAAGAACTGAAACATCTCACAGATTTATCTATACAAGCGGAATTTCCTGAAATCATGGATCAATACCAATAAGACTTTAAAAGCATGCTCCCAAAACATATACAGATTTTATTGTCCAACAGTCCTCCCTCAACACTGATCTCATTGCTTACAGCTTATGCAAAGATCGTGCAGGCTCATATTATTTACAGTTTAAAGAGAAAAAAAAATGCCTTTTTCATACTGTAGGATCTAAATTTCCAGTTCTTAACATTATTAGTAATTGCAATGTTGTATGTTTCATCTTGGTGTTAATTCATGTAAAGACACAAACAAAAAATAGCCCCCCCAAAAAAAAGAATAAACTGGTTAATAATGGTGAATATCCTCTCTCTAAATCTATACAAAAAATGTTCTGCATTTTACATCTTTACTTAAACCTCCTGGGTACATGCATTTACTGTGCGGTAAAATTCCAACAGCTCTCCCTTTGGGTCAATTTTTTAAATCAGATTACCTCCCCTTCTCTTGACTGTAACTTTCTATATACCCATGTGTAATAGATCTAACACCTGGGAAATGTTTTTATTTTAGTTGTGGGGTGTATGCAGAGAACTGAAAATTGCCTCATATTGCATACACAGGCCTTTTGTGTGAGCATTCCTGGGTTCTCGTAAAGGTTGGGTGGGGATAGCAGCAGTTCCTGTCCTTCAAATGCGCTCTTGTTTTACTTAAACATCAAAGGGCTTGGCCCCTTTTCATCTAAAGAGGCTATGTTTTGTCTGTAAACAAATGGCTGGGCCAGTGAGCTGGCATCCTGTTAGGCTGAGAGCAGGAGAAACGATGCAAGCTGAAGGCAATCCACACAACTAGTTTAGACTTGTTCTGGAAACTGGTGGTCCCCAGAGATCAAAAGAAGGTCCATGATGTGATGTCACTGAAGCATGTATGATGCTGGCATAGTGGGCCGGTCAGCCGAAGGTATTTCTGTTGTATGTTTACAATGAGAAAACAATTATGTTTGGGATTTTGAACTAGCAACATCATGAGTCCGAGTCTGCCATAACTTATCGGTTCCCAGTTAGGAGAAGGCTCTTCTACTCTACTTGGAATCTAGATAGTGTTCAGTTTTTTTTCTGTGTGACCGCTGTCTCTTCAAATGTGTTTCTCTCTGCAGAAATACTATATTTCCCATAGTCTTTAGTTTATATTATCCTGTAAAATATGTAAATATCGTGGTTTATTAAATGCTATTTATATATAATAACTGGTCATCAATTTTTTCAGTGTTGATGACCAATTATTTGCCATAATTACTGGCCAGTTATTATGGCACACACGTGACCTGAAACAAAGGAGCTGTGCTCGAGACTCCCTAACTCACTGTGTCTCGAGTGCAGCACCTGCTTGTGGGACTGCAACGGTTTTACTAGTGAAAGTAAAACAACATTTAAATAAAGCGTTATATTTAACTGAATGTGCCACAAATAACCAAAAACTGATGCCAAACAGAAAAAGAAATGAGTCCTTAAAGCTGCACTCCAGACTGCCTGTTTGTGTCTAGAGCACAGCACTTCCTGATTCACCGTCCTGTTCGGTGACACCATCACGATGCCGTTCAGTGATGTTATCCAGCATGGTTTCTATCAGTTTTTAAAAGAAAAACAATAACTAACCTATGAAAATGTGCACATCTGTTTAAATCAAGGTCTTCTTCTGGGCAAGCCACAAACATCTATTCTGAATTTACCTGGACGAAAAAAAAAAAAAAAAAAAACAATCTGGCGTGGGGAGAGGAAAAAAAATGATTACCAGTGATTTATAAATTATGAGATGGTATAATTACTTGAATTTAATACACATCCTCAGTGCGTGATGCTTGATGAACCATCATCTCACATCTCGGGTGTGTATTAAATTTCAGTAATGCACACCATCCCATGCATTATTCTCTATATACGTCATACTTTCTATGACTGTGTCATTTCAAGCATATATAACCAGGGGTAAACTGGCAAATCTGTGACCCACTTCTGAAGAGATAGACCACAGTTACCATGTCTTAAGCAAACTGTTCTCTGCTATGACAACAGGGGTGGGTCGTTTGTCCTTTGGCAAAGAACACTATACTGTGCGAGCAGTAGCTCTAGTAGGATTCGGACCTAGAGGTACCCTGATTGACAGTCACACTGAGTAGTGGCAGCATACTAAGGTAATCCTTGCAGGCATCTGAAGGGTTGTGAAAACTAGCAGTAGTGCAGACTGAGCCCTAGGAGAGAAGCGGTCTGTTAAAAACCGCTGGTAGCAGTAGGACCTCAAACAGATTCTCCATTAATAAGGCTATCTGTCGAGTCACAGAACATGGTACACAGAAGGGGATGTTGTATATACTATTGTTTTTATTTTGTTGTACGTAAGAGTAGATAGCTAGAAAATAGACAGCTAGAAAACACTATGTCTGGACCATATGGGAAATGCACAGTAGCAGACCTTGAGGAGCTGTACAAAAGAAGGGGCCTTGTCTTTGGGAAAGGCCAGACACAGGCAGAACTCAGGCATCCTTGAGAAAAGTGACCAGGGAAGCAGTGCAAAAGCTGTCACTACTAGCCAAAGGTTTTGAGATGGAGGCTACAGAGCGTGCAAGTGAGTCAGAGCCTAGAACTGGGGCAGCTGTGCAGACAGAGATGATACAGATGGAGTTTGCCCTTGTTAAGGTGAAAGCAGAAGCTGAGCAACAAAAAGCAGAGGCTAAATAGCAAAAGGCAGATGTGGAGCTGCAGAAAACAAAGCTGGAAGCTGACGAGAGAGAGAAAGAGAGTGGAGTAAGAAAGGTAGCACCAGCACAAGATTCAGCTGAGAGACCAAGAGATCCTGATGAGAGGAGCAAGAGTGTGAACATGAAAAGGAGATGGAGATTCTGCACCAGAAGGGAGCACCACAAACTAAGTACTGGCATTAGACGTCTGACCCAAGAAGCCAAAACTCATTCCAAAATGTTTTCCAAGTTACAGGAGGGGGATGATCTTGGATTTGTTTTTAAAATCTTTTGATAGAAGTTGTGGGTAAACTTGATTTGCACATGGCTTCTTGGGCAACTTACCTTTTGCCACTCCTTACACACAGGGCATTAGAAACCTTCACCAGGATGGACATAGAGGACTATGCAGACTATAGCAAGGTGAAAAATGTATTGTTAAAACTTTCTGAACTGACTCCTGAGGCCTACAGACAAAAATTTGGAGGTTTAAGGAATGTACCGGGAGACTGCTATTCTTAAATGTGTGTACAAGTAGACAATCAGAGCAATGGTTAGAGGGTGCAAAGGCTAGCTCTGTGGAACAAATAAAAGATTTGTTCTTCATGGTACAGTTCTTAAAGACTGTACCAGAGGAGATGGGAATATGGTTGCTGGATAGAACTCAGACCTCCACGAAGGGAGCAGCCGAGAGGGCTGATCAGCTTGTATCCAGCCGACCATACATTCAGTGCAAAAACAATGGGGGGAGGGGGTCATCAGGTAGTTTTAAGGGAACTGGGGGGGGGGGCAACCTTAAGGAAGTCAGCCTGTGCCCGAACAGAAAGAGAAGCTGAATGGTTTGAAAAGTGAGGAGTCACATGAACACAGATACTATATATCTGCCAAAAACTGGGGCACCTGTCATATGACTGTCTGAAAATACAGCAAAAGGGGAGAGTACAACTGGAGTGGGTAGCTCTAGAAATATCCAGAAGCAAGTGGCCTGTACCCATAGCACGTTTCCACTAACTCCACTGCACACATGCACACTGTCTTAGTAAATGGGATGGTAACCCAGGGATTGAGGACACCGGAGCCTCCATTTCAATGGTAAAACAGGATTTGATTCACGAGAAAAAGATCCTATTGAACTATTTTTCCATAATTAGAGGGGTGCTGGGACCTGTGATCTCCGTACCAATGGTCTGAGAGAAGGGTGTTGTACCAGACCTGCCTGTTGATGTAATTATGGACAATGACTGACACTCAGGCCAATGGGGGGTGGGTGTGTGTGTGTCTCACTACCTATAGTAAGCTTAAGGAACCAGCTCCTGAGGACACACAGGGGAAGTTATAGCTAAAAATAAGTTGGGAGCAGCAGTTCTGAGCCACAGTTACAGACTAGGGAGAGTCCAGCCATGGGTGGTTCTCCCATAGGAGTGTGTTTTAGGAAAGAACTTAGCAAGCTGACCCATCCCTACAGAAATTAAGGCAGTTAGGCAACAGGGTGGAAGGTGACTCAGGGTTCAAAGAAAAGGGAGGTATACTGGGAGAATGGGCTCCTACATTGTGAGCTATATCGTGACTGGGGGATCTCAACATGTACACCCTGGAAGAGAGAAGAGCAAGAGGGGACATGATAGAAACATATAAGTACCTCACAGGGGCGAACAGGGTGCAGGAGCGGAATCTTTTCCAAAAGAAAAAGAGCACCAGGACCAGCGGGCATGTAATGAAGCTGGGGGGTGGGTGCAACTTAAGAGAGATGTGAGGGAGTACAACTTCACTAAAAAAGAGTGGTAGATACCTTGAACAGATTGCCACTGGAAGTGGTGGAGGCGAAAACAGTAGGAAGCTTCAAGCATAACCGGGATAGACAGAGGGGAATATTAGTAAATAGGCAGGGAGGAAGGAGGGTCACTTGAGACCAGTTGGGGCCTGCAGAAACAGACTACGCAGGCACCATCTGGACAGACTAGGTGGGTCAAGTGGTCCTTTTCTGCCAACAAATTCTGTTACTATGTAAGTGGGTTCCGAAGGGAGAACCAGAGGAAGGGGTAATCTGGCAGACAGTAGTTCCTAGGCAGTGACGGCTGATCTTGTCGGATCATCAGACCTGGCCACCATCACCGAGATCTGTCTGGATGAAAATTCTGGCCCTATTCTGGAGTCAGCAGTTCTGGAAAGGTTTTTGGTGATACACCGCCTGAGGTTGGATTGTAGGGACGGGGGAGTGGCCATTGGTTTTAGATCGGAATTGAGCCTTGTGGAGGTACTGGTGGGGGAGACTCGGTCCTTCGAATGTATCGTGGGCGCAGGCATGGGGTGCAGGATTCTTCTCATCTACCATCCACCCGGGGGCGAGAAGCAATCCACCAGGAAGTCGACAACGTCGACATGGTGTTGGAGTCCCCCAGATGGATGGTGCTGGGGGACTTCAATGCCTGGGTCAACGATGAACTCTTGCAGTTTAGTCAAGACTTCCTCCAGTTGATGAATTTGCTGGGCTTCTCACACGTGATTACCTCTGTGACCCACAGGCATGGTCACTCCTTGGACCCGGTCTTCCTTCTGGATATGGAGACCTCTGATTTAGTGGTGGAGCCAGTCAGTTGGTCGGACCATCACACCATATGGTTCAATTTCCAGGCCCCCTCCTGTATAGGCCTACCCCTATGGAGATGGTCCGGTACTGCCCTTTAAGGGGTTTATCCCCCCGATGGCCTGTTGATGGTGCTGGACCTATCGAGGCTGCCGAGGAACAGTAGTGACCCAGATGCCCTAGTCTGGGGTTATAATGACGCTGTGACTGGGGCTTTGGATTGTCTCGCTCCTGTCCGTGTTTGTCCCCTTACCCAGCACCCTCGGCTCCTTGGTTTGAGGGGGCCTTGAGGGAGTGGAGGAAAGTGGGATGAAGGCTGGAGCGTTGCTGGCGAAAAATCGGCCCTGGATGCCGACAGACTTAGATTGTTAGCCCATTATAAGGACTATCAATCGGCTATCTCCCGTTAGAAGGCAGAGTTCCTGTCCAGGGAGATTGCTGTGGCACAAAAACAACCGTCTCAGCTCTTCCAAACTGTAGACAGACTGTGCAATCCAGTCTGTCTGCAGCCTCAGCAAGCATTGTTGCAAGGGATGTGCAGCGAATTTGCTCGCTTTTTTGCCGATAAGGTTGCCATCAGGTCTGCAATCCGCACGGCACGCCCCAATGGGGCAGACGGTGATCAGTGGGAGGTGGCAGCTCCTCGGTCTGTCTGGTCTGACTTCAGCCGGCCGGCGATCAGGGATGTTGTGAAAATGTTCCAGTCTTTGCGGCCGATCTGCTGTGGTTTGGACCCTGGCCCAATGCGTCTCCTTGTGGGGTGTGTTGAGACTATCAGCCCAGTCCTTGCTGAGATAGTCTGGTGTTCGTTAGATTCCAGGGTGTTTCCAGACACCCTGAAGGAGGCAGTAGTGGTACCCCTTCTTAAGAAACCATCTCTCGACCCAGACTGTCTTGCTAACTACAGACCCATATCTAACCACCCCTTTGTGTGTAAGGTTATTGAGAAGGTGGTTGCGCTGCAGCTGGAAGATCATCTGACCATCCACAACATCTACGATCCTTTCCAGTCCAGTTTCTGGAAACGGCATTGTACCGAGACAGCCCTTGTTCGGGTTCTCAATGATCTCCTAACAGCAAGAGATCGGAGGAGCCGTTTCATCTTGGTTCTTCTTGATCTCTCTGCCGCATTTGACACAGTGGACCATGGGGTGTTGTTGGGCACCTGCGGTCAATCTGGGGACTGTCTGGTACAGTCCTCAGATGATTTCATTCTTACCTCACTGGCAAGTTTCAGAGAATTGTATGTGGGGGTTTACTCCTCTGACAAGGTCTCCCTGCCATGTGGGGTTCCGCAGGGCTCTGTACTGTCCCCCATGTTGTTCACAGTATATATGCTGCCATTGGGAGACATTGTAAGGTGGTATGGGCTGAGTTTTCACTGCTATGCAGATGACACTCAGCTCTACCTATCCTTTGTGCCTGATCGGGGGGAGCTGTCTCAAGTTTTAACGACTGCCTTTCAGAGATTGAGAATTAAATGAGTGCCAGTTGGCTGAGGTTGAATCCAGACAAGACTGAGGTTTTGGTAGTAGACCCGGGCCGTCGGATAGCGGGGCCGTCAGTGGGGCAAGCCTCAGGGCTTTGGCTCGGTGGTCGCCAGCTGACGACCTCTGAATGGGTGCAGGATCTCGGTGTGATGCTGGATGATGGACTGACACTTAAACATCAGGTGTCGTCTGTTGTCAAGACTGCCTTTTATCATCTAAGGAACGTAGCCTGGATCAAGCACCTAGTTCCGCTCAATGACCTACCAGTTTTGGTTCATGCCTTTGTAACCTCACGTCTTGATTACTGTAATGTCCTGTACCTAGGGCTACCAGGGGTTGATATCTGCCGCTTGCAGCTGGTGCAGAATGCAGCAGGTAGGCTGTTGACTGGGCTACCTCACAGCTGTCATGTCATGCTGGTGCTGCGTGATCTGCCTATTCAGTGGCGGATCACCTTTAAGGTCGGTTTACTGACCTATAAGGCCCTAGACGGACATGGTCCGAGTTATCTGCAAGATCTTCTTCATCCCTATTGCCCCTCCTGGCTGCTTTGCTCCACCGATGAGGGATTGCTAGAGATTCCCAGGGTTCGTTTAAAGTCATCTGGGGACCATGCATTTGAGTTTGTGGCCCCATCCCTGTGGAATTCTTTACCTCGCTGGATTAGACAGTGCCTGACAGTGGAGAGCTTTAAACCTGCATTAAAAACTCATTTATTTATTTTAGCATTCCCTGATTTTATTTGATCTGCTGCAGCTGTTTTTATAATGGTAGTCATTTTTAAGGATTTTATGGTTATGTACTAGCGCTACGGTTTTGGAATAGTGCTATTTTATAAATATTGATTGACTGATATAGGATGCAGCTTCTAGTCTAAGATTATGCTATATCCTTTTCCGGATACTTAGGAGTCAGTCATACAAAAAGGAGACTGCCTAATAATTTTTACTGGACCACATTCTTTCAGGGCATAGCAAATTACGGGCATAGCAAACTACTGCCAGACGTATCCACAGTGCCAGAGGGTGGGAAATGTTGGGGACAAGGCTAAGACAGCTTTGATTCCCCTGCCTAAAGTTGAACAGCCATTTTGTCGAGTTGCTGTGGGGCCACTCAGCACCCCACATTGCACAGACAAGAGATACATTTTGGTGGTCATGGATTGCACCACAAGGTACCCAGAGACCATGCCCTTGTTCTCAACTGAGGCGGAAAAAGTCGCTAACAAACTGCTGTGGATATTCAGCCAGGTAGGATTTCCCTAAGAGATTCTGCTGGACTAGGGCACCAATTTCATTTGTACCCTAATGACTAGTCTTTAACACAGGAGTGGGGTGAAGCATCTCAGGGCCTCTCCATACCACTACCAGACTAACGGTTTGGTCAAGTGATTTAATATGTTGTTTAAGTCTATGTTAAGGGCATTCACCAACCAGTATGTGAGAGAGTGGGACAAGTACTTACCCGTTCTCTTATTCACATATAGGGGAAGTCAAGGAGTCCATGATTCTCACCCTTTGAGCCCCGTCTGGCCAAATAGTAAGGGGTCTCCTTGATTTGGTAAGGTAAGCTTGCTCCCCAAGAGGAATCCGTTGTGAAGTACATCCTGAATTTCAGGTCATGGTTCAAGGAGCTTGTGGGGTATGCCCAGAAGCACCTAGCCACTGCAAAACATAGACAGAAGACGTGGTACGACCATGGGGGTCAGAACCTTGGAGTATGATGTTGTGCAATGGGTGATGGTACTCATCCCCGTCTGACAGAATAAATTACAGGCGGCTTGGGGGGAGGTCCTCACTCAATGGTCAGGAAGGTGAATGATATATGGTGAAGCTACTTGACAGGTGGTGCAAGAAGCGAATCTACAACGTAAACATGATGATGACCTACCACTACCAGGATGAGATAGTCCTGGCTATGTGCAGCTATCTGCAGGAGAAGCCAGAAGCGGATCCACTGATGGATCTCCTGGGAGAGGTTAAGGGAGAATCTTCAGTAGACACTGTCACATTCTTGGAGCAGAAGACACTGCCATAAGCTGCTGAAATGTGCGGGGTGCTGCATACATTTGGGGAAATGTTCACAGGGAAATACCATGCTGGCAGAGCACCATGTGGATACAGGGTCCCGAGCACCACTGAGACAACCACCCTACAGAGTTCCTGAGGGAGTGAAAAAATGTCACAGGGGGAAGGGGTGAATCAAGGAAATGCTGGCTCATAGGGTAATCCAGGAGTCCAGTAGTCCCTGGGCCTCACCAGTAGTACCGAGCTCCAAGAATGATAGGATTATGAGGTTCTGTGTTGATTACCACAAGCTCAACAGCTGTACAGAGTTGGACGCATACTCCATGCCCACGACTGATGAGGTCCTAGACAGGTCAGGGGAGCCATGTATCTGACCACCACAGACCTGACAAAGGGCTATTGGCAGGTACCCCTGACCCCTGAAGCCAGAGAGAGGTTGGCCTTTGTCACTCTGTTTGGCACATTCGAGTTTCGAGTAATGCCATTCAGGATGAAAAATGTGCCAACCACCTTTTAACAACTCATGGACCACATTGCATCTGGGGCAGGAAACTGATCTGGCCTACATGGACAATATTGCCATTTACAGCCAGACATGGTAGGATCACATCAGGCAAGTGACTGAGGTGCTCTGCTGACAGAAGGCTGCAGGACTGACAGTCAAGGTAGACAACTGCCAAACAGGGATGGCAGAGGTGTCATACCTTGGGCACAGGGTGAAAAGTGGGTACATCCGGACTGAGCCAGTAAAGATTTAGGCCATACAGGGAGAGGCCATGCCCACAACAAAGAGAAAAGTACTGGCCTTCCTAGGGATGATGGCAGGGTACTATTGAAAGTCTGTGCCAATGACATGGTAAAACCCCTGTCCAATTTCACAAAGAAGAAAATGCCATAAAAAGTTCAGTGGATGATGGATCACTGTGGGACAGCCTTCTGTCAGCTGAAGGAGGCAGCGTGACAGACACCTATGCTTGCAAGCCCTGACTATTCTCTGAAGTTCACTGCGCATGTGGATGCATCCAGTCATAGGCTATGGGGGGTTCTGATTCATGTCACACAAACACCCAGCTGCATACCTCAGCAGTAAGCTACTGCCCAGAGAAAAGACCTATGGCAGTTGAAAAAGAGTGTTTGGGTATTGTCTGGGATTTGCAGATGCTGCAACCATATTTGTACGGAAGGACATTCACACTGGTAACCAACTACAACCCCCATCATACGACTCCATAGGACCAGTGGACAAAACCCCAAATTGCTAAGATGGAGCCTGGTGCAGCAGTCCTATAACATGGACATCAGGCACTGCAGTGGGTCACAGCTATAAAACAGAACACTGAACAGTAAACATTAACAGTGCATAAGTAAACAGTGTAAGGAATTCCTGAGTCATAGAAACAGAATTTGACAGCAGACGAGCACTGCTTGGCCAACCCAGGCTGCCCATTTTTCCCAACCTACACTGTCAATGCAGACTCTACTTGATCTCCGTCTTTTTCTCTTCTTCCTTTCCGAGACGTGGTACAATGGGAACCATGACTGGGATATAGCCATACCAGGTTATACTCTATTCAGGAAAGACAGAGTGGGTAAAAAGGGAGGAGTAGTGGCTCTTTATGTCAAGGAGGGTATAAATGCAACTGAGGTACAGGGAATGCAGGGAAGGACTAAGGCACTGTGGGTCACCCTAGAGAAGGTTAATGGCACCGCTATTCGCACTGGAATGATCTTCAGACCTCCAGCACAAGGGGAAGAGTTGGACAGGGTTCTAGTGGAAGCCATCCATAAGATGGCAACTAAAGGGGTTTGCTGCTAATGGGAGACTTCAATTTGCCAGATGCTGACTGGAGCATCCCAGCTGCAGCCTCAGCCAGGAGCAGGGTCATCCTGGATGCCCTGCAGGGGGTGTGCCTCAGGCACCTAGTGGAAGAGCCCACCAGGGAGGGAGGGAGCAATACTGGATCTAGTACTCACCAACAGGGATAGAGTTGCAGATGTCATGATGGATAGCCACCTGGGGTCCAGTGATCACCATGTGGTGTGGTTCAATGTGGGAACAGTGGTGGAGTCAAACCACAAGAAAGTGAGGGTCCTGGACTTCTGAAGGGCTGACTTTGCAAAGATGGGAAAATGTCTCATGAAAGCCCTGGCGGGGATGGGGTGGGGGGTTGTTATAGAGGAACAGTGGGAAAATCTAAAAGGAGCCATAGAGGAGGCAACAAACCATTGCGTAAGACAATTAAGCAAAAGCAAGAGGAAACAAAAGACTAAGCTTCTCAAAGAAAGTGGCTGGTAAGAGCAAAAAGGCAGCATTCAGGAGGTACAAGGAAACACAGAGGGAGGACAGGAAAGTGTATCTAGAAAAACTGAGGGAGGTAGGGAAAAGCAGTCAGAAGTGCAAAGGCACAAACAGAGGAAAAAATATAGCCCAGGCAATAACGAAAGGGAACAAGACATTCTTGAGGTATGTTAGTGAAAGAAGAAAGACCAGGGGTGGGATTATTAGGCTAAAAGGGGAAGGAGGGGAGTGTGCAGAGGGACCTGGAGAATGCAGCAATTCTAAACAATATTTTTGTATTAACTATTGTGATTGTAGTCACCTTTTGATGGTAAGGGTAAAGAGCTGAGATAGGAATGTATGTATTTTTGAATGTTATAGAAGCCAGAAGGGGAAGGAAGCATATTCAATTCAATGCTTTATAGTAACTGGTAATTGCTGTTTTTCTTTTAGACTTGGATTGTGGGCTTTTGGTGACGCTGTACTTTCTTTGTTGTCTTTACTTAGAGTTGTTTTTGGGCTGTTGAGGATTTAAAACATAGTGGTGGTGTATTCTTTGCTGTCTTTGGTTGCTGCAAATTTTCGCCCCCCCTTCCCCCAACTCTTGATTATATGCCCTGTTAAATCTGATTGACAGGAGCTAAACACTGGGTATAGTAAGGGGTGTGGAGTAGGAGGGGCATACCAGGAAAGGAACAGCAGCAAGTGAAGAGGTGACTGCTCTATCAGTGGAAGGGAAGTAAATGCAAATCTAGGAGCTTTCATAGTTACTTCTTCACATTGATATTGCATTGGGGAAAGGAGGAGGAGTTTGAACAAGGTTGTGCAATGGCTACTTAAAATCTGTTTTTGAGTGTGGATAGGAATATAAAAAGCAGTTGCTCAATATATCTAAACGTGTGCAACAAAGGAGGTAAGGGAAATGAAAATGTTTTGCACTGATAGCGGAGGGAGAGGGGAGACTTGGGGGAGTGTTTGGTATCCTGCATCTGGAAGGGAGGGGGGTCGCTGGTGGGCAACAACAGCAATGGGTAGGGTGGTAGGCTGCAACAAGTGCGGTGCACCAATCTTTCTAAAAATTGCCTGGAGTGTGGGAGGATGTTTAGTGTGCAACCACATAGAAAAACTTAGAAAGGAGATTGAGGGTCTGCAGGAGGAACTAAGACAGGCAAGGCAGATTGGGGGTGGGTTTGCCCAATACTGGAGGGAGGAAGAAGGGGAGATGAGGGAGGGCGATTTAAGCCAACAGTGGTGAGGAGAGGGTCAGAAGAAGGGAAGCAGAGACAAAGGGGCCCAGGCCAGGAAGAACAATTGCCGGAAACCAAGTCAGGAGACAAAGTCAAATAGAAGGAGGAATAGGGACTTGTGAGGGGAGGCGAAGAAGTGGCAAAAGTCATGGGTGGAAAGGAGAGACAGGTTACTATGAAGAGAGAGGAGCGGGCATTTGTGAAGGGCCTTCAGAAAATAGTTGTGCACTGCTAGAGAGAGGAAGAAGGTGGAGGAGGAAATGCTGAAATTAGGAGTAATTGTTAAATACCTGGACCAAACTGAAGCGGGGAAGTTCTGCTGGGAGAATTACAACAGGGTAAAAGGGAAATAATGTGCAGGAGGAAGAGGAGCTGGAAATGAGAGGAGATGAATGGAAGCAAGCAGGGAGTAAGAGGGTGGAATCTTAGTGCTGGGGGACTCGATACTAAGAGGAGTTAGGTGGGTAGCAAGGGGAGAGGCATAGTCCATTTGGGTGGAGACATGCCAGGAATGACAGCGGAAAGGGTGGGACAGTCTGTTCTGAAATATGCTAGAAGGGGTAGGGACAACCCTCATTTAATTATACATCTTGGGACAAACGACCTGGCTGACAAGACAGTAGATACAGTCCAGAGGAGGTTTGAGGAACTAGCACAATTATGTGAGGGGCAGGAAGATCAGTAACTTTTTCAGAGATACTTCGAGTGCCAAAGGCAAGCACAACAAGAAAGCTGAGAATAGAGGAATTTAATGGATGGCTAAGAACCTGGTGTTGTGCTAAAGGGTATGGGCTGTTGGGGTGGGGTGGGGAGGGACCTGGGAGGACAGTAGTCTCTATGCCAAGGACAGACTGCACTTGAGTGAGGAGGGAAAGAAAGTGTTGAAACAGAGGATGGAGGAGTACATAGAGGAAGTTGGGAATTTAAACTAGGAGTGGGAGTGGCAGTTGGGGAAGAGATATGCAGAGACCACAGGTTGGGAAACAATATGAGCTTACCCCCCATAACAATGACAAAGGACAAATGGCAAGTACTGTTGGTGATGCTAGGAAAGGAGGGCAGGATGGGGGAAGGGTGGAAGGTGGTTACCCTTAATGCTAGGAGCCTTGGGAGGAAAACTGCAGAGTTACAGGTTCTCATGGCAGAGGGAGAGGTGGACATTGCAGCCATCACAGAAACATGGGCCACCCAATACAATGACTGGGACCTGTCTGTACCAGGTACAGGTTATTTCGTAGGGACAGGGTGATTGGGAAAGAAGGGGGTGGCACTATATGAAGGAAGGACTGAAGTGCATAAGGAGGAAGGGAGGAGGGTAGTATGGAGTCACTTTGGATGCAAATCCAGGATTCCAAGAATAGGATTCTTAGAATGGGAGTGGTGTACAGGCCACCATCTCAGATGGAGGAGTTAGACAGGGAACTAGCGGGACAGATCAGGAGGACCTGCGAGAAGGGTAGTGTGGTGATTGTGGGGGACTTCAACATGCCAGGAGTGGACTGGAGCACCCCAACAACCAGGAACAGAAGGGAGCAGGCACTGCCGGATGCCTTCCAGGACAGCTTCCTGCTGCAAATGGCCAGTGAACCAACCAGGTTAGAGAATACCCTTGACCTTGTGCTGGCAAATGGGGACTTTGTGAGAGAACTTACAGAGGAGGAACCGCTGTCAGGGAGTGACCACCATTCAGTATGGCTCACATTGGATATGGGCAAGGAAGGAGTGGAATCTGGCACAACAGTGCTGGACTTCAGGAGGGCCGACTTTGGGAGGATGGGGGAAGTGGTAAAAGGGTACCTGGCCAGAATTCAATCTAGTATGGACACTAACCAGAGGTGGGAGCTCATAAAGCTGGGGATAGTGGAGGCAACAAAACCTGCTGCAAAGCCCAGAGCAAGAAGGCTAGGGCTAAGAAACCAATCTGGTTGAGCAAGGAGGTCATGGAAAAGGTAAGGAGGAAAGAACTGCCTTTAGGAAGTACAAGAAAACAGGGAGGGGGAGGACAGGAGGAGTACTTGACAGAATCGAAGGAGGTGACAAGGGCAGTAAGGGAGCCAAAGCATCTATGGAACTCAGGCTGGCACAAGGCATTAAGAAGGGGAGAAAGGCTTCTTTAAGTACATCAGGGAGAAAAGGAGCTGTAAGGACCACATAGTAAGGATTAGGAAGGAGGGGGGTTGGGTGGAAGCAGGGTGCGATAAGGCGGAAGCACTAAATGAGTACTTCTGCTCAGTATTTACTAAAGAGAAGGGGTGACACCCAAGGTGGGAGAAATGGCAGAAGCAGGGTGGGAAGTGGTGACAGATGGGGAAATCATGGAGAGTAGAGTTTGAGAGGGTTTGAAGGCACTGAGGGTGGACAAGGCACCAGGCCCAGATGGCATCCACCCCAGGGTACTGAAGGAGCTGGCAGAGGTCCTTGCAGGACCTTTGGCAGACCTATTTAATGCCTCACTATATTAGGGTGTGTACCTCAGAACTGGAGGATGGCTCATGTGGTGCCCCTCCACAAGAGTGGCCCAAGATGAACGGGAAACTACAGACCAGTAAGCCTCACATCCATCGTGGGTAAGCTAATGGAGACTATCCTGAAGGAGAGCTGGTGGCCCTCCTAGAGGCCAAAGGACTACAGGACAGCAGACAGCATGGCTTCATCACATGGCAGATCCTGCCAAACCAACCTGGTCGAGTTCTATGACTGGGTAACTAGGCAACTGGACAGGGGCCATGCAGTGGATGTCCTGTATCTGGACTTCAGTAAGGCATTCGACTCAGTGCCACATGGAAGGCTGGGAAGGAAGTTAGTAGGCACAGGGGTGGGTGCAAAGCTGGTAAGATGGGTAGGAAACTGGCTGCAGGGAAGGCAACAGAGAGTGGTGGTGGGTGGGGAGCTCTCACACCCAAGGGCAGTGATGAGCGGTGTTCCACAGGGCTCGGTGTTGGGACCAGTGTTGTTTGGGATAGTCATTGCAGACATATCATGGGACATCAAGAGCAAGATCAGTCTGTTTGCTGATGATACCAAGGTAGGCACGGTGGTGGATGACCTAGGGGGATGGCAGGGGTTGCAGGATGATCTGGCAAAGCTTGAAACCTGGTCTGACACCTGGCAACTGGGCTTTAATGCCAAAAAGTGCAAGGTGCTGCATTTTGGGATGAAGAACCCAAGGAGGAGTTACCAGCTAGGGGGAGTGCAGCTAGCCCAGACAGAGGAGGAGGAGGAGGAGAAGGATCTGGGTGTGCTCATTACAGGGTCAATGAACAACTCGGCACAATGTAGGAAGGCAGCTGCAAGAGCCAACAAAATGTTGGGTTGTATTGCAAGGGTATATCCTCCGAGGAGGAGGAGGTGATTCTGCCACTGTATGGGTCATTAGTTAGACCACACCTGGAGTACTGCGTGCAGTACTGGCGTCCGTATCTGAAGAGGGACATTAAGTTACTGGAGGGTGCTAGACAGGACAAAGATGATCAAGGGGTTGGGGACTTATCATACGAGAGGAGGTTGAAGGAGTTGAACATGTACTCACTAGAGGAGAGGAGACAGGGTGACATGATTGAAACCTTTAAATACATGAAATGAATAAACAAGACAGGTACAGAGGGGCTGTTCAAAGTAAGGAAGGGGAGGGACACCAGGGGCCATGATATGAGACTGGAGCGAGGAAGGTTCAGGAGGGAGATGAGGAGACACTTTTTTACAGAGAGGGTGGTGGTGGCTGGGTGGAATGCGTTACCTGCTGAAGTGGTATGCAGTAGAACAGTGGACTGCTTCAAACGAGGATGGGACAGGACAAGGGGGAGGGTTAATGAAGGGGAAGGGTGGAAGGGAGGGGCAGCTGCAGAATAAGGGGTGCTAGCTGCACATTCGAGCAGACTTGATAGACCTCTAGGCCTTTATCTGCTGGCAAATTTCGTATATTCATATTCACAGAAGGGGAAGGTGTGGGACCTCAGTTAAGTGACAGGAGCATTGATGGAAGTGAGGTGGACACCAGTCCATTTACGGAGGAGAGAGTCCTAAAGGAACTCACAAAACTGAGAGTGGACAAGGCAATGGGGCCAGACAGGAAACATTCAAGAATATTAGGGGGTGCTCGCAGCACTACAGACAGCCCTGTTCAACAAATTGCTGGAAATGGGAGTGGTTCTGGAGGACTAGAGGAGGGCAGATGTAGTCAGTCTCCACAAAAGTGGGAGTAGAAAAGGGGCTGGCAATTACAGGCCAATCAGCCTAACCTCGGTGGTGGGGAAATTAATGAAAATGTGAAAACACAGACTGAGGTAAAGCAATGGATGTGGTATTGCTTGATTTCAGCAGAGCTTTTGATTCAGTACTCCACAGAACCTTGATTTTGAAAATGGTTAACTTAAGTTTAAATAAAACCATTATTAGATGGATAGCACATTGGCTAATGGACAGAAAACAATCTGTGCGCGTACATGGACATATCTCGCATGAGGTTGAAGTTGAAAGTGGAGTACCACAGGGATCGGTACCAGGCCCATTTTTTTTTTTATATATATATATATATATATATATATATATATGAGTGATCTCAAAATAACAAGTGGTAACAAATTAAATTTGCAGATGATGTCAAGCTTGATACTTTTGATGATAGACTAAGGTTTGGTCAAGATATCCTGTCTGCTGTGGACTGGGCAGGGAGAAACAGGATGAAGTTGAATTTGGATAAATGTAGCATAATGCACACTGTGAGAAAAAATATTCATCAGGACAACATTCAGGGGACTAAATTGAGGGAAACAATGTGCAAAAAAGATTTGGGAATATATATTAGGAATGATTTAAAGAGCGAAGCTCATTGTAAATATGTGGCGAACAAAGCTATGTATTTAACAAATAGTGTAAGAAGAAGTTTTTAGGGCTGTGGGCAGAACCTATAGCCATTTTGCAAGAGCTTTTTAGCTCTGAAAATGGCCACTCTCACAACCTCTTCTGCTGGACTTTTGGAAGTATCCTTCCGAAAGCACAACGGAGCTGAAAGCCCTCTGCCACGATCAGCCTACAGAATAACAGCCAGATTATTTCTGCTGTTACCAGTATTCGATATAGCACTGTGTACGCGCACGAGTCACTTGCATGTGCTCGGAGTCGTACAAGATAAGAAAAGCCATGTGCAGCAAGTTGAGAATAGCACAATTACATTCTCTATTTTGTGCCCCCATCCCCAAGTCATCCCCAAATCATGATGTTATATTGCAACAATGGGAGTCCACTCCAGTGTGCGAAATGTGGTTTTATCTGTAAAACAGAAAATGGTCCCTCGTCATGTTTTTGTCCTGGTGCCCCCTGCCCACGGATGCCCGACATCGGGGATACCCAATCTCCATGTCAGCATTCATATGGCACACTGGGAGCCCACCCCAATGTACCTAAAAGTTTACTTGTCCTGTAAATTAGAAAACGTTCCCTCGTTGGTTTGTTTCCCCTGCAAAACTGAAAATGATCCTGTCGCTGCTGTGGTCCCCTCCCTCTCCCACTGAGCACCCACCTCCTCACCCCCCCTTACCCCATACTTACCTCCGGAGCTTGGCGCTGTCATCTTCTCTGGACCAGGACATGTCTGCACTCTGCAAAGCCCAACCACGAACTGAAGAATTAAAGGTAAGCATGCTACACAGCCATTCAATGGGATTTTCAACTTATGCTCGTATCTCAGCAATTTTTCCCCCAAAATTTTCAACATGGGGTTCTTGGGACCCCACCTCGCGAAAACTGTCACTGTCATTTTGTTACTCGGCCCGGAAAGGTGATTTCGCGGTCATCAGCGAATCACCTTGGGACCGAGTCACAAAATGACAGTGTTACTATTCATGAGGTGGGGTCCCAAAAGCCTATGTTGCAAATTTGGTGAAAAATTCCAAAAAAAACTGCGTTACAAGTGTGCATTGCGCAGTTTCTACGCACGTTCTTAACGTCGCTAATTTTTAATATTTTCACTCCACATTTTTAACATTGCCATTTTTGTACACCTCCTTCACAACTGTACAGCTGTCATTTTTCACAACCTGCTCAAACCGTGTTTTCGCACCTGTAGCGCAGGTCTCCGTAATCACTTTTCGGGACAATTAAACAAAATGACACAGCCACTGTTCATGAGGAGGGGTCCAAAAAAGGCCATGCTGAAAATCTAGTGCAACACCTCAACACATAGCCAAGTTACACCTGGGCGTTGAATAATTTCTACACACGTGTAACTTTAGTCACTTGGTAGCACTTCACAGACCTATCGGCTCTGGCCAGAGTTTGTTTCTCTACAAATGAATGTGTTTTACTTCCTGTGTATAATAGTTAAATATAAGATCAAGCCTAGACTATGGTTCTCCATGTTGGAGTCCCTATCTAATGAAAGATAAAAGGCTAATCGAAAAAACACAGAGGTCCTTCACAAAAGTAATAGCAGGTTGCAAAGAGAAATCCTACAGGGAGACACTAACTCAATTAAGTTTATGGCCTTTGCAACTAAGGTGAAAGAGAGGTGACATATTACTGTATAGAATTTTTAAGGATGAGATCTTGAGGAATGATTTGGGTTTGGTATCGAAAGACTATAAATATAATATGAGAGGTCATAAGCTTCAGATTTAGGAAAATACATTTAGAACCGTGGCATGGAAACACAGTTTTGTGTCAAAGTCTGTTAGACTGTGGAATGAACTACCTGAGGATGTAGTTAACGCACCATCATTTCATGTTTTTAAAGCCAGATTGGACAAATATATTGAGGTTGGTAAATCTGTCACTACCACTGAGTAGTGGGGACAACTTATATGGACAATTGCCTTCTGTTGTCCTATGTTCCCAAGTATGAAATCACTGCTAAAGGAAAGGATTGTGATATATCTTGAATCCTGCAGATCACAAGATCCTAGGCAGCATGGATTCTCAGCGAGAAGGTCATGTCAAACAAACCTGATAGATTTCTTTGACTAGATGACCTGGAAATTAGATCAGGGAGGGACGGTAGATGTGGCCTACCTGGATTTCAGCAAGGCCTTCGACACTGTTCCACATAGGAGGCTTGTAAACAAGCTGGGCAGTCTTGGAGTGGATCTCAAGGTGGTAAACTGGGTCAGACTAGAGTTAAGGGATAGAACACAGAGGGTGGTGGTAAACGGAGTTCATGCTGAGTAGGAGGGTGACCAACAGGGTGCCACAAGGAGCAGCTCTGGGGCCAGTCCTCTTTAATGTCTTCATAAGCAATATTGCAGAGTCTGGAAGAGAAGGTATGCCTCTTTGCAGACGACACTAAGATCTGCAACAGGGTTGACATTCCAGGGGTGGAAAAAATGAGGAGAGACCGAAGCAGGCTAAAGGAGTGGTCAAAAGAGCAGCAGCTAAGATTCAATGCAAAGAAGTGTAATGCGGTTACAGACGACCACCAAACAGGAAAGGGACCTGGGGGTAATAATAGCTGATGACCTAAAGGTGACCAAGCATTGTGAAAAGGATGTGGAGAAAGCCAGTGAAATTCTGGGGTGAACAGGGAGAAGTATCACTAGCAGAAAAAAAAAGGAGGTGGAGATACCACAGTACAGATAATTGGTGAGACACATCTACAGTACTGTGTCCAGTTCTGGAGGCCACATCTCCGGAAGGACATAGAGTAGAGGCAGTTCAGAGAAGGACAACAAAAATGGTGCAGGGTCTTCACCAAAAGTCATATAAGGAGAGATTAGAGGATCTCAATATGTATACCCTGGAAGGGAAGAGAGAAAGGGGGGGATATGATATAGACCATCTAATACCTTAGGGGCACAAATAAGGTACAAGAGGGTAGCATCTTTCAGAAAAAAAGATGTTCAATAACAAGGGGTCATGATAGGAGACTGGAAAGGGACAGATTCAGGGGTATTGTAAGGAAGTATTTTTTCACAGACAGGGCGGTGGATGCATGGAACAACCTCTCAGCAAAGGTGATGGGGCAAAAATGGTAGAGGGATTCAAGACTGCATGGGACAGGCACAAGGGGGCCCTAGCAATATGAAAGAGAGTAAAAGTTGGAGATCAAGTAGGATCTGCAGCACTGCAGTAGGGAGGGAAAATGGGCATACTAGGTAGGCCAAGCGGTCTTATCTGCTATCAGTTTCTGTTTCTAAAGCCAACAGGGCTAACAAGTCATTAAATGCTTGGCAGAAGACACCAGGAGGAAGGACTATATTGCCCTCTCTCCCACCCAAAGGTAGTTCTACTTTTATAGGCACAGGATTTGACTGACAACAGGAACTTCCTGTTTGGGAGCAGGAAGTGAGTGATAACAGAGCCACCAAAGACCACCATCCTAGAAGGGCAAAAGTAGCTCTCTGGCCCCCCTCTAGCTGCTGGAGGCCTGCCTCTGAGCAAGTAAGAGGTCTACTGAGAAATATAGAATATTCTAGTCTCAGAACAGGACAATCAGGAGCTTAAAAGGCATAGAGGCAGTAAGTAAGTAGAGAGAAAAGGAAAAAAAAAAAAAAAAAAGAGGAAAGAGTAAGGATTCCAAACAACAGTTAAGGGGCCAGAAATAAGACATGATGGGAGTGGTGCAGTGCAGTGGCTGTGGAGCAGTCGTCTTCCGGGAGACGTTCTGGAGAATGCGGTGTTGTCCCATCTGCAGGCACCTCTCTGGGCTGAGGGAGGAGGTTGCTCATCTCCAGGCTGAGTTGGCCAGGATTTGTGGGACCTCCTCCTCCATCCAGGGACCACCAGTGCCACTGCCGTTGCCTCAGAGATTGCCAAGAAAGAGGAACAGTTGGACCACAGTAGGCTCAGGGAGGGTGAGGGTGGTGGAACAGAGGCACATACCTCCAGTTGTACCTCTCCACAATTCCTATGCCGTTCTGGCAACGTGTGGTTCCTCTATGGAGGCACCTACAGTGGAGACCAAGGGAGGATGCTGGGAACCTCCACAAAGGAGACCCACAGGAGGGTGGCATGGGACCTCACAGGGGAAGGAAACAACTCCTGGTGGGGGACTCCATTGTTAGAAAGGTAGAACTGGGGGGGGAAGAGGAGAGGGAGGTAAGGTGCCTGCTGGCGCCATGGCTTGGAGGGACAGGGAGCAAATCCTCAGGATTGCTGGAGCAGCTGCACAGGGGAGGGAGCTAGATGTCATTGTCCACCTATGGACAAATGACCTGGCTAAGAAAGGGATTGCAGCAGTGCAGGAAGAGTTTGTGGAATTGTGGAGGGGCCTTAGACAAATAGCATGCACAGTAACCTTCTCGGAGGTGCTGCCCATCTTTGGCGTAGGAGAGGCTAAGGTGTTCTGCACCATGGGAATCAATCAGTGGTTGAAAAACTGGTGCAGAGCTCAGAGATTTGGCTCCACTGGGGACTGGGGGTCCACCTGGAGTGATGCAAGCCTATACTGGCGTGATGGGCTGCATCTGTCCAGGAGGGGAACCAGGATCCTAGGTGACAAGTTTAAATGCTTCATTGGCAAGCATTTAAACTAGCTAAAGGAAGGCACTGGAAAGGAGCAGGAAATCCTAGCCCCAAAAAAATCACAGTAGTAAGTGCAGTAAGCACCAACAGAGGTGGCGATGGGAAGGGCAGGGGAATGGGGAAAGTGACAAAGGCAAGAAGGACAGGGATGGGGCAAAAAGGAGTAAGGCCATCAGGAAATGGAGGGTAATGAGTACCAATGCCCATAGTCTGGGCAACAAGCTCCCTGAGCTGGTGGCCTTGATGGAAGAGGGATGCCTGGATATCGTAGCAGTCACAGAAACATGGTACACAGAAGAACCATGACTGGGATGTTAACATACCAGGGTACATAACCTACAGGAGGGACAGGCAGGAGAGAAGAGGGGGAGGAGTAGCTCTCTATGTAAAGGAAGGGATAAAAGCAACTGAACAAAATAGTAAACAGGGAGGAGAGGAGGCACTGTGGGTCACCTTGGAGACTGGAAAGGGCACCACAATCCGCACAGGGGTTGTGTACAGACCCCCATGTCAGGGGGAGGGAATGGACAAGGATATGATAGAAGGCATTCTTAGGATGGCAAAGAAAGGGGAGATACTGTTGATGGGAGACCTGAATATGCCAGATGTTAACTGGAGCACATTTGCTGCAGCCACATCCAAGAGCAGGGTCGTTCTCGATGCCCTACAGGTGACGGGCCTCAGACAGCTAGTTTCAGAACCCACTCATGAGGGAGCAATCTTAGACCTCATATTCTCAAATGGGGGCAGTGAGAGAATCTCAGATCTAGAAGTGGGTTGCCATCTGGGAACAAGTGACCATCAAACAGTGTGGTTCACGTTAAACTCGTCTACAGAGTCAAGCCATACAAAAGTGAGGGTACTGGACTTCAGGAGGGCTGACTTTGGCAAGATGGGAGAGTGCCTCAGAAAAGCACTAGCAAACAGGCTAGAAGGAGGTGGAGCAACAATGGGAATCATCAAAACTGCCATCACAGAGGCAACAAGCCTTTGTGTGAAGCAAATAAACAAATCAAAATGAAAGAAAAAGCCACTATGGTTCTCAAAAGAGGTGACTGGGAAAGTCAGGGAGAAAAAGCTAACATTCAGGAAGTATAACAAAACACAGAAGGAGCAGGACAGAGAGCTGTACCAGTTAAGGCAGAAGGAAGCAGGAAGGGAAGTCAGAATTGCAAAAGCCCAAACTGAGGAAAAGATAGCCAACTCGGTTAAGAAGAGGGATAAAACCTTTTATAGGCACATCAGAGGGTGTAGAAAGACAAAGGGAGGGATAGTGAGGCTGAATAGAATGAATGGTGGGTGGACAGAGGGGGACAGTGAAAAAGCAGGGATACTGAATGAATGTTTCTGCTCAGTATTCACAAAAGATGAGGGGGAAGTGCCTAATCCAATTAACAGAAGCACTCTTGACAGGGGTGTCTATCCCAGCCCTTTCACAGAAGAAAGGGTTCTGCAAGAACTCCTAAAACTGAAGGTGGACAAAGCAATGGGGCCTGATGGAATTCACCCCAGAATTCTAAAAGAATTAAGGGGGGAACTAGTGAAACCAATGACTACTCTTTTTAATAAATCATGGGAGGATGGTGCGGTACCCAAGGACTGGAGGAAGGCAGATGTGATTCCCCTTCACAAAAGTGGGACCAAGACAGAGACAGAAAACTATAGACCTGTCAGTTTGACCTCTGTGGTAGGGAAAGTGATGGAGTCACTTCTGAAGGAAAGAATTGTTGAGTACCTTGAGGCCAGTGGGGCACAGGACCCAAGGCAGCATGGGTTCACAGGGGGAAGGTCATGTCAGAAGAATCTAATAGATTTCTTTGACTGGGTGACCAAAGTAGTAGACCAGGGAGGGGCTGTGGACATGGCCTACCTAGACTTTAGCAAGGCATTTGACACAGTCCCACACAAAAGATTAATAGTCAAATTAACCAACCTGGGAGTGGGTCCCAGGGTGGCAGCCTGGGTAAAACACTGGCTGGACAACAGGACACAGGAGGTAATTGTAAATGGAGTCCACTCTGAAGAAAGAGGGGTTACTAGTGGGGTACTGCAGGGTTCAGTACTGGGTCCAGTCCTTTTTAATGTCTTTATAAGTGACATTGCAGAGGGACTGGAAGGAAAAGAATATGCCTCTTGCAGATGACACAAAGATCTGCAACAGGGTTGATACACAGGGACGTGTGGAAAGGATGAGAAGGGGCTTGGCAAGGTTGGAGGAATGGTCAGAAGTATGACAGCTAGGATTCAATGCAAAGAAGTGCAAAATAGTGCACCTGGGAAACAAGAACCCAGGGGAAAATTACACAATGGGGGCGGAGGTAGTAACAACAAAAAAAAAGGAAAGGGACCTGGGGCTAATCATATCAGACGACCTTAAGGTTAGCAAGCAATGTGAGAAGGCAGTAGGGAGGGCTGGGGGTACACTGGGATGCATAGGGAGAGACACCACCAGCAGAAAACAGGAAGCTGTTATCCCTCTGTACAGACAGTTGGTGAGACCCCATCTGGAGTACTGCGTCCAGTTCTGGAGACCCCATCTCCGCAAGGACATAGACAGGATAGACGCAGTCCAGAGGAGGGCAACTAAAATGGTGCAGGGTCTGCAAGAGAAGCCGTACGAGGAGAGACTAAAGGAGCTTAATATGTATACCCTTGAGGAAAGAAGGGAGAGGGGGACATGATAGAAACTTTTAAGTACCTCAGTGGAATCAACAAAGTCCAAGAGGGTAGCATCTTTCAGAAAAAGAGATGTGCAAGAACAAGGGACACAACTTAAAGATAGAAGGAGGCGGTTCAGGGGCAATGTGAGAAGTATTTTTTCAGAGAGGGTAATGGATGCATGGAACAGCCTTCCTGAGGAGGTTGTGGGGTCTAAAACTGTGGGAGAATTCAAGAATGCATGGGACAGACATAAGGCAATTCTTGTGGGGGGGGGGTAGGAAGAAATAGGCTGTTGGTTACTAGGATCTGCGGCCTATCCTGTAGGTAGGGAAATGGGCAGACTAGGTGGGCCAAGCGGTCCTTATCTGCCGTCAAAGTCTATGTTTCTATGCATATCCTTCAAAAAACATCTCTCCTCTGCCTAGAAAACCTGCCCAGGTTGCTCAGTGGTATATTCAGCTCTCAAAGCCCAGTAAACTCCCTCCAGGTCCCAAGCATACCCCATCCCCAACCATGACCGAACCCCCATAATCCTGGTCAAACCACAGTGCGGCCCACTTCCCAGGCCCTGCACCAGCTATCAGGTAATCCCTGTGGAGCAACCACAAGGAAATGAAAACTCCCCCGTCTTTGCCCCCCGAAGCGCCTGGATGCTCCAAATGTTATATAGATATTATATATATTCACACACACACACACACACACACACAGTCATCTTGTCCACCTCATGGCTGCCCTCACCCCTGCTATCCCGTCTGCAGCAGCACAAAATCAACATGCCACCTCTTATTTTTCTAATTTGCAGACACAGACATGCCCCTATTACCAACACTGTCCCAGAACTACCAAATCAGCAGCCTTAACCAACTCTGTGTCCCACAGTCTGCACCCAGAGTCATGGGAAAGAGCCTTTGGTACAGTATTCAGGTGGTGGAGGCCCCAGACGTCCCAACAACCCTTCCCCAATCCTCTTAGTGCCTCCCCCCAAGATCCACCTTAGAAACATGCCCCCATACCACAGACCAGCATAACCCACAAACCTTGCAACATATTCCAATTCAGAAGTACCATAGAAACCACACTCTGCCTCTCTTATAGCTGCCGGGTTTCAGACTAAGAGGATACCCCTATGAATACTGCAGACTCAGTGCAGCCAAATAAACAGCCATTACCAGTCACACAGACCACTCCCTTCCTCAACGTCATGTGAGAGAGGTCAATTCTATCCCCTGATGGCAGGAGGCTTCAAACGCCAAAAACACTCTTCTTAATGCACAACGCCCTCCCACGACCAAAACAGGGATTCACATCAAACACATGCCCCCTCCCATTACAATCTATCAAATTAACCCCAATACTTTGAACTGAGCACATCTTTCATGTAGCAGAAGAGTCCCTGGGCAAAGTACTGAAAACAAAGGCTGCATCATACAGAACTCGCCGTCCCTTCAGCCCACTGGTCAGGCCATGCTGCTCCATCTCTTCATCTATTCTCTGCTGTCATGGTGATCCACTACTGGTACAGAAACCTTAGCCACTCATTGCTCATTGTCTCTCCTCTGCCCGATGTTACTCCTTGCCACTTGCTGCACCCTCAGTGACGCTCTACCTTCATGCTGGTCTAGTAGCGGCATGTCTCCTCTGTTGTTCTGCCTTCTGAATGGTCTGCTTGATCTGGATGTTTGTGCTGCCTGTTGAAGAAATAGAAAACTCCCTGGCTTCTTGAGGGCAGGTAAACACCCGAGAACCTCCAATGCAGACAATGCACAGTACTGCTGGCATCCCAAATAAGCACTTCAAGCACCATTTTCTTGCCAAATTCCAGTCTCTGTCGAAAGCCTTCTGCAGGTCCACTACCTGCTTCAGAGGTCTAGAGTAAATGGCCGCCGCCCGGCGTTCACTCCTTACTACTTTCAGGGGCGGCACAGGTACCATCTTTTTCTCCTAATCCTTCTAGGTTTGCTATGGCTCTTTAGGTGGTGCAGTCTGGTTCGGTGCCACGTGCGGTGACGCATCCAGTGCTGGGGCCCGCAGCACCAGTTCCAGTGTCTCCGGTTTTTCTTTTGCTGAGGCCAAGCAATGGCCTATTTGGGGCAGCTCCCAACTCTTCCGAAGGTGACTTGGACCATGAGGAGTCTTATCCCGACCATATCATTTCTGAAGAAGGTGACGAAGACTCACTCTATAGCTTGGATGCAAGCCCTCGCTTCCAACCAAAAGCCCAATAGAGGACCTTTCCTTCCAGTCTCTACTCAGAAATATGATGGCAAACCTGGCTCTACAGATGTTTTCTATGGACCCAGGTAAGCTTTTGCACCTAGAGTGACTCCATGTTCCTTACGCCACCAGTACCCCCACCTTTTGAAACACTGTCGGAGGCAGCGTGGGCAAGGCCAGCTCTTATCCCTTCTGTCTGCAAAACCATGGACAGGAAATATGTCCCTCCCAAGGAGAGACCCATTCTGGCATCACAATCTATCACAGATACGTTGGTTGTCCTCGCTGAGAATGACAAAGCTGTTCTTCCACATGAAGTATCAGCACGTCCTATCAATAGAGTCTCCCGTAAAATTGATACCTTCGGAAAAAGGGCATTCACAGCCACAACCCTAGGCATGCACACTGCCAGCTATCAAGGGCACTTCTCACAATACGAATATGCCTTTAGGACTTCACCCAAGTCTTTAATGGAAGGTCTCTTGGAGTCCGACTCCAAAACGGAGACATTACAGACTGTTACCCAAGGGATCGAATGTAACAGCCATCAACATAAAGCTTCCATGGATGCTTACAACACAGCTTCTAGGGCCACCGCTGCCAGAATCTGTATCAGAAGACATTCCTGGCTTCAGACATCTGTGTTTTCCTCTGATGCTCAACAGCACATGATAAATGTTTCCTTTGATGGTACATATCTGTCTGGCCAACAGGTGAAGCAAGCCCTGGAGGCCTCTCAGAAAACAAGCACTCCCATTAAAACAGCCAGGCCAGCTCCTTAGATAGGCAGAAAATGTCAGTTTTTTCGTAACAGGCAGCCCTTTCGAGGAAAAGGCCGAGGAGTCCCCAACAGGAACCAGCCTCTTTAGCCGCAAAAGAAAACACAGCCCAAGGCCCAAAAGTACCTAGTGCCGCCCTCTGAAAGTCTGGCTCTGATCTCACATCATCTCAACTGCCTAAGGTGGACATTTCCATGGCAGTGGGAGGTCATCTGACTCAGTTTACAACCAGTGGAAGTCAATCAACACGGACAAGTGAGTCCTCAAGATTGTTCAAGAGGGGCACTCTCAACTTTACAGAGATTCCCTCAGATCTTCCACCCAAGCGACAGCACAGTCCGTCAACCGCTCAATCTGACCTTCTCACTTCCGAGATACAGGGTCTTCTCAGAAACAGGGCAGCAGAAGTAGTTCCCTGGGCAGAGAGAAATACAGGTTTCTACTCCCATTACTTTCTGGCTACAAAGACAGGCTGCATGCACCCCATTCTCAGCCTCAGAAAGTTGAACAAGTTCTTGTACAAGGAGAAGTTCAAGATGATCTCCCTAGAGACACTACTACTGTTCCTCCAACAATATGACTGGCTGGCATCCCTGGACATGCAGGACACCTACCAGCACATTTTAGTGCACCCAAGTGACAAGTACCTTTGGTTTGTGGCCTTGGGCCAACATTACCAATTCAGAGTCCTGCCCTTTGAGCTCTCTTCGGTGCCATGAGTTTTTACCAAGTGTTTTGCAGTCCCTGCTGCACACTCCCGAAAGCTTGGCATTCACGTCTTATGCCTAGACTGGCTTTTGGCAAGACCGTAAAAGCAGAAGAGACATAGGGCAGTTTCCACAGCCTCTCAGTTCCTCACTGCCATGGGGGTTCTGCTGAACTTGGAGAAGTCACAACTTCAACCCTCTCAGCAGCTCCTCTTCATAGGAGCCCTCTTGGATACAACAAAAGTGAGGGCATTTCTCCCAGAGGACAGGAGGAACGATTCTCCGGATGGCGCACTTTATCAGAGAAAAATGAAGATTATGCACCTACCATAATTCTTGATCTTCTTGGACGGAGTCTCCACCACTCATTCACACTAATGGGATCTATGCCGCAGGCGCTAGGACTCAGCGGGAGCAAACTTTTCAAGAATGCCCGCGCCAGAGAAGGTGCAGCGAGGAGTGGCACCACGAGCTCCGGCTCATGCTGTAAAAACTATCTCGGTGTCGACCCTCCAACCGCCTCAGTACCTTTTTTCCAAGGAGATGCAGTGTAACTAACCTAGAAAGACTAACCTAAAAATCGGACATAAGATAGTCCGAATGACCCGTGTAAGATGGGCCAACAATGAAGTCTTCACAGGCCAGCCATTGAGGGAGTGAAGACCAAAAACAGAGAAGTGAGTTCGGGGGATGGTGGGTAGGAGTGTGAATGAGTGGTGGAGACTTCGTCCAAGAAGATCAAGAATTACGGTAGGTACGTATTTTCCATATCTTCCTGGACATAAAGCCTCCACCACTCATTCACACTAATGGGAGAGTTTCGCGCTAATAATCCCCCCGAGACAGGTGGCAGGAAATAAACAGCTCACATACTTACGACAGAAGTCTGTTAAGAATAGTCCTGCCAAACGTCAGATGTCGTCTGGCATGGACATCCAAGGCGAAGTGCTTAACAAAAGTATGCACTGAGCTCCAGGTAGCCTGGATATCTGCAATGGGCACATTGCTGATTTCCGTCAGAGATGTTGCGAGTGCTCTGGTAGAGTGAGCGTACACTCCGTCTTCCAGCTTAACCTGTGCCATAGAATAGCAGTGGTGAAGGCATGCCACCAGCCACGCTGAAATGCATCTAATAGCGGCAGGTTGACCCAGCCGGGTCTCGCTGAAGGAAACAAACAGTTGTTGAGCCTTGCAAATTTCTTTTGTTCTATCTAGATAGAATCGTAGCGCTCTCTTACCATCCAGAGAATGAAGGATATGCTCCCCTTCATTTTGGAAGTTCGCAAAGTAGGTAGGCAGGACTAGAGGTTGGTTTAGATGGAATTCTGAGACAACCTTAGGGAGAAACTTACAGTAGGATGAGTCCTAAGAACTACTTTGTCCTTGTGGAATACAGTGTACGGGGAAGGGGGGGCTCTGTGACCAGTGCATGTATTTCAGAAACTCTACGGGCCAAAATGATGGCCACCAGGAAGGCCGTTTTCCACGTGAGGAATTTCAAGTCACAAGTAGATAGAGGCTCGAAAGGTTTACGAATGAGCATGTCTAGCACCAGATTAATGTCCCAGGCTGCGACTGGACGTCTGATAGGAGGTCTAGTATGCAGAATACCCCTAATAAACCTCTTAACTATAGGTAACTGAGCAAGTGACATGGAAGGTACCGGCTCATGATATGCTGAAATGGCACAAAGATGAACCTTGACTGTGGAGTACTGCAGACCTGTATTTGAGAGGTCTAAAAGGTACTCCAAGACTTTATTCAGTGGGCAGGAATAAGGGTTTGAAGAAGATCTTGCACACCAGATAGAGAAACGCTTCCATTTGGCTGTGTAGGTTTTTTTAGTGGCTGTCTTGTGCGCGGCCAAAAGAATATCTGAAACCCTACGAGAAACACTGAACCTATTCACCTCCATCTCTTCAGGAGCCAAGCATGAAGGTAAAGCGACCTCAGATTGGGATGGATCAAGGAACCCTGGGTCAGAAGGTTCGTCTGAAGGGGGAAGTGTCTTCGGGAGGGTTTCCGACAGACTGCTGAGCAGCAGGAACCACAACTGCCGAGACCAGAAAGGAGCAATGAGAATCATTCTGCCCCGGGACTTGAATTTAAGAAGTACCCTCTGAATTAGAGGAAGGAGGAGGAAAGGTGTATAGAAAGCATCTTGTCCACCGCAGCCTGAATGTATCCTGACAGAAAATGCCAGGTCCTGGATTTCTGGAGCAGAAGAGAGGCAGTTTTGCGTTGAGTGGGGATGCAAAAAGGTCCAGGTCGGGAGTTCCCCAGTCTTTGAAGAGTGACTGAACGACTGTTAAGTTGAGAGACCACTCGTGAGGATCTGTCTCCATTCTGAGGAGACCGTCTGCCAGCTAGTTTTGTACTCCTAGCAGGTAAACTGCATGGATTAGAGCCTTGTACTCCAGGCACCATTCCCACACTCTCATAGCGTCCCTGCATAATGGATAAGAGTGTTCACCGCCCTGCTTGTTGATGTAATACATCACTGCTTTGTTTTCTGTTTGAAGGAGAATGTTCTTGTGACAGGACGTCCTTTAAGGCACGGACTACATAGAGGACGGCTCTCATTTCCAGGATGTTTTTGTGAAGCTGTGACTCGTCCTGAGTCCACGTACCTTGGGTGTGGATATGCTGGCAATGAGCTCCCCACCCCATCAGGGACGCATCTGTGGTAATGGAGATCTGATGATCCAGAGGAGAAAAAAAGATATCCCTCCAGAAGGCAGTCCTCTTGCGACCACTAGGCGAGTGACCTCTTTAGAGTTGTCACCTTGATGGGAAAGGACTGAGGGTGAGTGGTTGGGGACCACGGAGTACCGAGCATCCACTGAGAGGTTCTCATATGGAGATGTGCTAAGAGTACAGTGAACACCGAGGATACCATGAGACCCAGCATCCGTTGCATCGAGATAGCTTGAACCGAGCTATTTTCTCTTGATGTAGTCGGGCCATCTGTAAGATATTGCTCCTTCTGTCCTCTGGGAGACAAGCCTTCACACAGGAGGTGTGCAGAACAGTTCCTATAAAGAGGAGCTTCTGGGAGGGCTGCAACTCCGACTTGATGAGATTTAGCAGGACTCCCATGGACATGGGGAAGTCTGAGGCCATGGCTACGGTGTCCAGTTCCTTGTCAAGATGGACTTGCTAGGATCCAGTCGTCCAGATATGGGAACACTTGTATTCCGATTTTCCTGAGATGCGCAGCAAGAATTGCACAGCACTTTGTAAAAACTCGAGGATAGCCTAAAAGGCATGACTCTGAACTGATAGCGTTGACCAAATGCTGCAAACCTTAGGTATTTGTGGCGCTTTGGGTGTATAGGGATGTGTTGGTAGGCATCCTGCATGTCCAGGGAGGCTAGCCAATAGTGTTGATGAAGCAAAGGTAGCAGGGTACCTAGTGATGTCATCTTGAACTTTTCCTTGTGATGGAACTTATTTAACTTTCTGAGATCCACAATGGGGCACATGCCACCAGTTTTCTTCAGGACTAGGAAGTAATGGGAGTAGAAACCTGTGCTTCATTGATCCAGTGGAACTACTTCTACTGCCCTGTTGTGCAGAAGGCCTTGTACCTCGGAGGCAAGAAGGTCTGACTGTAGTGTCCGCAGCATGGGCTGTCGTTTGGGAGGATGATCCGGAGGGATTTCTGAAAGATAGAGTGAGTACCCTTCGCGGATTATCCGGAGGACCTATTTGTCTGATGTTCTAGATTTCCACTGGTTGTAGGACTGAGTCAGACGTCCTCCCACCGCTGAGGAGGAGTCCCCCTCGGACAGTTGAGCTGGGACCTGGGCCAGAAACTCAGAAGGTGGTACTGGGCGCTTTGGGTCCCATGTGCCTTCTGCTGTGTTTTCTTTTGTGGTTGAGGATTGTGGTTTTTGTTAAAACCTCCTCTGCCTCTGCCCGAAAGGACTGACGGTTGTGGAAATTGGCGGTTGGCACCCCTCGAAGGGGGGTGCGCAGAATTCAGCTGCCTTAATGGTCGACCTAGTCTGTGTGGCCTCCAGAGCTTGCTCCACCAGGGACCTGAACAGAAACATAGCATCAAAAGATAAAGCCATGACCTGCTGCTGGGCACATTTGTGAAGTCCGAAGTACGTAGCCAAGAGTGGCGACGGGTGCAGATGCCAGCCCGGCCGCTGCTTGGGAAGCGGTATTGAAAGCGTCCATTGCAGCTTTAACCTGTTGGTTGTTGGACTCGATACCCCTGGTTATGGTCTGAAGTAGCTCTGACTTAGTTTCCAATTCGGGCAGAGTTTCTACCATTTGTTTGAGTGAATACCAAAGAACATACTCATATTGAGAAAAATAGCCCTGGTAGCTGGCAATACGCATACCCAGGGTGGAGGCAGCAAAGACTCTCTTACCTAAGGTGTCTATCTTTCGAGATTCTTTATTTATAGGCCGGGCTGTAGATGCCTGAGGAAGGATGGCCTTATTCTCTGCCAAGACTACTATGAGATCAGCAAAGGCTTGTGAGGCCAAAATGGGGCGATCCTTGGGAGGGGTATACTTCCTATCTATGGACTTAGTCACGGAAGTAATGACAGCAGGATTCTTCCATACCATCTGAGAGAGGGTCTCGAAAGAGGGCTGTACCGGAGGAGTTAAATCCAAAGGGATCTCTGGGACATGGAGGTATTGGAGTCTTAAAAGCTTCCCAGGATCCGATCGATTTCTGTAGTCTGGAGAGAAAGAGTAGAATTTTAATTTTTAAGCAGAGACTTAAAGAAAAGGTCTTCGACCACAGGCTCTGCAGAAGGATTGATCCCTGCTCCTAAGGCAGTGTCATCAACATCATCACCACCCAGTCGAAGATCTGGGTCAGGCTCAAAATCATTTCCTGACAGTCCAGGAGGGACTGTATGGACAGGAAAGGAGCGAAAATCAGGAGGAAAAGCAGAAGAGGAAAGAATTGGAGTCGAGAACCCCTGGAGGCTGGACGATGCCGCACCAAGCCTCAGCGCCGAAGAATATGGCGCTGAACACAAGGAAGTCGGTGCCATCGGAAACAGCTCAGCACACAGTGCTGACAGAGCCTGTGGCACCACAGACAGCACCAAGAGGGCCCCCGGCACCGTGGGATCGACACCAAAAGACCCCATGGCATTCGCGAACAGCGCCGAGAGAGTCCTCGGCACTGAGGACGGTGCTGAGTGCCCCAAGGGTCTGAAAACTGCGATTTGAGGGACAAGGAGGAAAATTGGCAGGCGCAGACAGGCATCGGTGTGGGACCTCAGGCTGCAGCCATGTGAGGGGGAAAACACCCGAGCACGCGAGCGCCGACAGCACGAAAGAAGGCGCCGCACGACAAGGAAGGCTAACCGCCCTACCTGTCCCTCCGAACCCGAATGCCTCAGCCTTGGAGTGACCGGATCAGGCAGCTGGACCAACCTCCGAGCCCATTGCTCCATAAGAGCAGCCCACTGGTGAAACTGCTCATTGGAAGTCCCTCCAATAGGCGAGGAAGGGCTCCATCAGAGACAGAAACTGGCGACTCCAACAGAGGTGGAGACCGGCGCCTGGCCCCAATAACCGACCGTCTATGCGCAGACATACCAGAAGGCGACCGAGTGATGTCTTCTCTTTTTCAAACTTGTGTGCCAAAGAAGAACTCGAGGCCGAAGGGTGCCGACAATGGGACCATTTCCTTTTATGCTTCCGGGGGGACCGCCCAACTCCCCAAGCATCGGACTGTCCGTTGTCAGGCCCTCCATCCGGAGAGGGCAGCGGAACGGACACAGCCCGGCTGACTGAACACCTTTCACACGAAGTCTCCCTACCGTCACCTGACCCGCTCATGGTCGACTCTGTCAATGGAGGGCTGAAGACTTCTTTCTTATAATAAGTAAAATTAATATAATATAAATTGGTACTCATTGGAAGATAAATTATAAAACAATAAAACTAAGTTGCTAGTTTAAAGTTTGACACCTGGGGCGGGCAAGCAACATTGTCACTGAAGCACACTCGACAGCAGGAAAAAAGGAACTGAGGCGGTTGGAGGGTTGACACCGAGATAGTCTTTATCGCTCGAGCCGGGGCTCGCGGTGCCGCTCCTCACGGCACCATCTCTGGTGCCAGCCCTCTTGAAAAGTTTGCTCCCGCTGGGTCCTAGCGCCTCTGGTGTAGATCCCACTAGTGTGAATGAGTGGTGGAGACTTTATGTCAAGGAAGAGCAATCCTATACAAACTCACTCCATGCAGCAGATGGGCCTTACAGCTTTGTCTGTTTTCACAGTGCCTCTAGCCCATCTGCATAAGAGGACCACTCAGTGGATGCTCAGCACACAGTGATCCCCAACTACACATCCACCGTCTTACCCCATCAAAGTGACAGAGCCCCTACGCTGGTCACTTGCATGGTTGATATAGGAGGACAGCCTTCTACAAGGTCTGCCCTTCGCCACACCAGAATCTCAGATCATCTCCACAGAAGCATCTCTGCTTGGCTGGGGGCTCACTGTCAGGACTTTTACACCCAAGGGGTGTGGACCCAAGAGGAGTCGCATCTTCAAATCAATTTTCTGGAAATGAGGACAGTCCTGTATGCCCTATGAGTCCTATAAAAAGGGGTCAGCCACGAGATAATTCTTCTTCAGACACACAACTCTGTGATGTACTACATCAACAAACAAGACAGAGCACACTCCTACCCTCTCTGAGGAGAAGCCATGAGGGTATGACAGTGGTGCCTAGATCACGATGCCCTGATTCAGGAAGTTTACTACCAGGAGTCCAGAACGATCTAGCAGATCACCTCAGCAGGATGGAAGCAAATCCCCATGAGTGATCTCTTGCACCAGACGTGGTGCAGCCTCTCTTAGACGAGTGGGGGCATCCAGACCTGGACCTTTTTTCTGTCAGGATGCATTCAGGCTGCAATGGACAGAAATATAGAGTTGACAGCAGATAAGGCCGCAAGGCCCATCTAGTCTGCCCATTATTTCCATCTTATGAATGTGCCATAGGCCTTTAGTCTGTCAATGGCCTATCTATTCATACTCATCTGTATTGCTCCCTTATGCCGATCTTATGCCTATTTGAAGCCCTGCACTGTATTCATACCCACCACTTCCTGAGGTAGGCCATTAGATGCATCCACCACCCTTTCTGTGAAAAAGAACTTCCTCACATTACCACTTAATCGTCCTACCTGTAATCTCATGCTGTGTCCTCTTGTCCTGCTATTTTTTCTTATATTGAAACATTTCAGACTCTTTCACCTTGTTAATGCCCTTAAAATGTTTGAATGTTTTGATCATATCACCTCTCTCCCTCTTTTGCTCTAGGGTATACATACTGAGTTCCATTAATTTGTCTTCATATGTCTTCTGATGCAGTCCCTGCACCATTTTGGTTGCTCTTCTCTGGACTGCCTCCATTTTGTTAATGTCCTTGTGCAGGTGCGGCCTCCAGTACTGCATGCAGTACTCCAGATGGGGCCTAACCAGCGTCTTGCAAAGAGGGATTATTACCTCCCACTAACGACTTGTGATATCTCTACTAATATACCCAAACATCTCCCTAACCTTACATACTGCTTTAGTGGTCTGCTTGGATGATTTCAGGTCATCTGTGATGACGATGCCCAAGTCTCTTTCTTCCCTTGTGACGGCTAGCAACCCCGCTCTCAACCTATAGGTGGCTTCAGGGTTTCTCTTCCCTATGTGCACGATCTTGCACTTCTTTGCGTTAAACCCCAGTTGCCACTCTTCCGACAATTTTGCCAGTTTATCCAGATTGCTTCTCATTCTGCCCACCCCATCTGGATCATCTACTCTGTTGCAGATCTTGGTGTCATCTGCAAACAGACAAACCTTACCCTTCAGTCCATCTGCAATGTCACTGATGAAGATATTGAAGAGGATGGGCCCCAGGACTGATCCCTGAGGTACCCCACTTGTGACTTGCATCTTTTCTGACTGGATACAGTTTACCACCCTCTCTCTGTTCTGCCCGCCAACCAGTTTACCACCCAGCTGACAAACGTCTGACCCACCCCGAGCCTACCCAGCTTACTAATCAATCTTCTACGTGGAACAGTATAGAAAGCTTTGCTGAAGTCAAGGTAGGCAACATCAACTGCACCCCCTTGGTCCACCACTCTGGTTACCCAGTCAAAGAAATCTATGAGATCAGTTTGACAGGACCTTCCTGTTGTAAACACATGTTATCTTGAATTCTGTGCTCCTAAGGATTCCAGGTGTTGCACTATCTTTTCCTTAAGGAGTGCCTCCATAATCTTGCCCAATGCTGAGGTAAGACTGACTGATCTGTAGTTCCCTTCCTCCTCCCTGCTACCACTCTTGTGGAGCGGCATCACTCGAGCCCTTCTCCAGTCCTCTGGGCCCTTTCCTGTGCTCAGACTCACTAAACATTTTTGATAATGGCTCTGCTAGTTCCACCCTTATTTCCTTTAATACCCTGGGATGTATGCCATCTGGTCCCATTGCCTTGTTCACCCTGAGCTTAGTGAGCTCTTGGAGGACACTTTCTTTTGTGAAGGGACTTAAGCACACCTCCCCCCTGCATCCATGATGCTGAGCTTATGGCCCTGCCCTACATTCTCCTCAGAAAATACTGAGCAGAAGTATCTATTTAGGATTGATGCTTTTCCTTGGTCCTCCTCCACACACTCCCCCTTATCCCCTTTGATCTTAGCAATACCCCCTCTGGACTTTCTCCTTTCACTAATGTATCTATAGAAAGTCTTGTCCCCTCCTTTTACTGTTTGTGCCAGGGTTTCCTCAGTTTAGGCCTTTGCCTGCCTTCCCTGCTTCCCTCAGGGAAGTTTGGTATGTCTCCCTATCTTCGTCCCGCTGCGTTCCCTTACATTTCCTGAAGGTCAACCTTTTGGCTCAGACTTTTTCTGCTACTGTTTCTGAGAATCAAAGTGGTTTCCTCCTTCTTTGCACTTGCTTTTCTCCCTAACACAATGGGATGTTGTTTCAAGTACTGCATCCTTAATGCTTGCCCACTTTGTCTGTACCCCCTCACCTGTATTTCTTCTTGCCAGGGCTAGCTTAACTCTGTTGGCCATCTCATCAAAAAGTCAGCTCCTCTGAAGTCCCATATTGTTGCCTTGGAATGGGATTTTTTAGTTCTAGTGGCCAAATTGAAGGATATCATGCGATGGTCACTGGCCCCCAGGTGACCTGCCTGGAGATCTGTGATCCTTTCCCAGTTAGTCAGTACTAGATCCAGGATAGCCCTGTGTCTTGTGGGTTGTTGTACCAGTTGTTTGAGGCCCTCCCCCTGCAGGGAATCCACTATGTGTCTAGTTCTCGTGGTGTTCCTGCCGGTACTGACCAATCTGTATCTGGCATGCTGAAGTCTCCCATTATCAGAACCTCCCCCTTTCGCTGTCATGTTTTGTATATTTTCTAACAGTAATGTGTCTATGTCCTCCCCTGGTCTAGAGGCCTGTAGACAACCCCAGTTTGTATGGCTGTCCCACTTCCTGTTTCCAGGGTGACCCACAGTTCTTCTGGCTCCTTATGTGTATTTGGAATTTCTGTAGCTTTGATATTTTCATTGACATAAAGGGCTACTCTTCCTCCCCCCCCCCTTTTGCACCTCGGTCTCTTCTGAACAGTACATAACCAAGTACTGAAGTTTCCCAAGTGCGGTTACTGGCGAACCATGTCTCACTAATGGTTACTATGTCCAGTTTAGCCTCTTTCATTGTTGCCTGCAGGTCATGTTTCCCATAATGTGGGCAATTAAGTATATGATTTTCCATTGACCAGATTTTGGTGCGTTAGTTGTTGGGCGAGGTCCGTCGTTTCCCCTGTGTATCATATGGGGAGCTGGACCTTTTTCCTTACCTGGTGATGCAAATAAACTACAAACATGCTGAACTCCTGTTTGATCACTAGTTGGGGTGGGGGGGAGTGTTTTTCTCGTTCGATGTATTGGGTGCTGCACCCCTCTCCCCATTGGCTAGTTAAAATATTCTGCAAAGACATCAAACTTCTGCCCCAATGCACTGAATCCCTCCTTAGTCAGATGCAGTCCATCAAATTTAAAGAACTTCGCTCCCCAAACTGTTGCCAGTTACCTACAAATTTGTGTCCTTTTTCCTGGCACTAACCCTTGAGCCACATGTTTCGCTCCCCTGTCTCCCCTTCTGTCCATCTGAACCCCTCTCCCAGACCGGCAGGATCTCAGAGGAGAAGATGCCGGATGAAATGGATGAGTTTGTCTCCCAGCCTGGTCAGGTGTTCCTTGGTCTCCACAACTGACCGGCTGGTGAGATCATTAGTCCCTATGTGTACCAGGAAATCAATGTTTTCTCATGCTTCCTGCACGATTTTAGAAATGCGGTCAGTGTCTCTCTGCGCTGATGTTCCTGGGAGACATCTGACCATTACCCCCAGCTGGAGGTAGGTATCCCAACTCCCCGAATCATGGAGTCTCCTATGATCCGAAGTGTTTTGGATTTCCTTGTTTGTTTGTTTTTTGGTTTTGGTTGAGTTTTGCAGTGCTAGCTCAGGTGCAGTAGTGTCCTGCTCTGCAGCATCCTCTACCCCTTTGTTTTATTTTGGAGACAGATACCAGTTTGTAGCTTTTATATGGTTTGTGGAGGTGATACATTGGAGAGTAATGAGTGATGGGGCACCCTATTTGCCCCTTCTAACCACCTGCCAACCTCCTGGACCAACTATCCTCTGCGGTCAAGATGCTTCAGTTGGATGTTGGGGAAATGGCAGGTGGGTCTTATAATATATTTCCTCCGGAATATGCGATTTGAGGTACACGACCTCTCTGCCCATGCTGCCTGGAGCTGAGCCCTTAGATCTCCAATGGTCCAGCATGTAGGAGAGCATCCTAAATCCTGTATAACTGCCCTTTTGAAGTGTGTCCCGCAGAGCCTGCAGTTAATAAAGTACAGTTACGTAGGAACTTACCGTAACAGTAGATCTTCAAGAGAGGTTCCTGCAGTAGGTCATCACATATAGGACTGGCGCCACCTGGCATCGGGCCGAAAGGCAGACTTTTCTAGCAGTACTTGACAGGGGATGGCCCACCCGACATCACGTTACTGACATCAGCGTGACTGTATATAGTGGGCGATCCCCTCGCCCGCCCTCCAGTTCTCCTACCGGAGCCAGGAAGAAGCCTTATAGCAGGAGCGAAGAGGAATTGGAGTCCCTGTAAAACATAAAATGAGGGGAAGGAGGGAGGGAAAAATATGACCTACTGAAGGAACCTCTCACGAAGATCTACTGTTACGTTAAGTTCCCATGTAACTGTACTATCTTACTTCGAGAGGGTTCCTGCAGTAGGTCATCACATATAGGACAGAGTCCCAAGCAGTCCCTCTAAGGAGAGACAGAGAGAAACTAGAGAGGAGGAAAACTAACTCCAATGGAAAATTTAAGTACAAAATGAACCCAGCCTAAGACAGAAGGCCCTGCAGGACGGCTAGGCCAGCCAGCCCTCCACCTAGAAGCAATATCCAGACTGTAATGTTTGGTAAAGGTGTGGAAAGAACTCCAAGTAGCAGCAGCAGCACAAATGTCGGCCGTAGAAACATTCCGTAGGAAGGTCGCGAAGGCAGCCATGCCCCTGGTAGGATTACCTCTTATGGAACCAAAAGAGGTTTATCATACTTTTGGTACCAGTACCGAATGCAGTTGCCTAACCATTTGGAGAGGCCCTGCTTAGAAGCTGGTTTGCCCCTCGATTTTGGGGCAAAAGAAAAAAAAACAACTGGTCACAAGAGCGAAACTCTTTAGTCCAATGGGTATAACACCAGAGGATCCGATGGACATCCATCATGTGAAGGAGTGCCTCACCTCTGTTAGAGGGAGAGGGATAATAAACTGGAAGCTCCACTGATTGGTTCAGCGTGTCTTCCGACACCACCTTGGGAAGAAACCTCGGATGCGTTCTGAGGACCGCCTGGTCCCTATAGAAAATCAAGTAAGGCTTCTTGCAGACTAGAGCATGCAGCTCTGAAATCCTTCGGACTGAGGTAATAGCCACCAGAAAAAGTGCCTTCCAGGACAGGAAGCGCAAAGAAAAAATTACTCACCTTAGTAATGTTGTTTCTTCTAATGGAGTCTTGCTGTATTCTGACATATGCAGTGATCACTAACCTTTGAAATGCCCCGGAGAACAAAGAGTTAACTTTCCATGCAGGGCATGGAACGCTGAGCTCGAGCTCGGTTGAAGCCTCTGTCTGCTGTTGTTTAAACTCCAACCGTCAGATCTTTTCGAGTTATACTCACTAGGCGTTCTGTGTGGAAACTGTAGAACTCACACTAGCCAACTGGCAACTAAATTTGTTAAAAAATGTTTTTTTGGTTTCAAAGCAAAGACTCAAGTCAGGAAACCCAAAAAACAAAACACAACACACACACAAAATAAAGGAGGGTGAGAAAAGGGCACCTCTAGGTGCCAACACTGCTCCTGCCCACCCCCATCCCAAAAAACAGGTTCTGAGAGGGGAGGCAGGGGGGAGGTCAGAATACAGCAAGACTCCATTAGAAGAAACAACATTACTAAGGTGAGTAATTTTGTTCTTCAAACAACATGAAGTCTTGCTGCATTCTGACATATGCAGACTACCAAGCAGTACCTCCAAGGAAGAGGGACAGAACCTACTTTGGGGAAAGGCTCTGAAGTACTGCTGTGCCAAACCGAGCATCACTCCTAGCCTGGATATCCAGAGAGTAATGCTTGGTGAATGTATGGACTGTTTTCCAAGTGGCTGCTTGACAGACTTCTAAGATAGGAATATCCCTGGCAGCAGCCAGGGAAGCAGCTGTACCTCTAGTAGAGTGAGCCCTCAGGCCTGAGGGTGGGGTTCTACCCAATTTCTCATAGCAGAACTGTATACAAGAGACAATCCACCTGGCAATAGATCTTTTAGTGGCAGGTTTGCCCTTACCGACCTCTCCATAAGTGAGGAACAACGGGAGGGACTCCAACCTGTGACCCTTGGTGCGTTCTATGTAGTAGCTAAGGGTTCTTTTTACGTCCAGGCTGTGCAACCTCCTCTCCCCAGAGGAGGAATGGTCAGTGAAGAAAACAGGGAGAGACAGACTGATTAAGGTGGAAATCTGAAACCACCTTAGGCAAAAACTTCCTGTTAGTTCTTAGGACCACTTTATCTCTATGGAAAGAGATGAAATCAGGCTCCACTGACAGGGCTTGCAATTCACTGATGCGTCTGGCAGAGGTAATGGCTAACAAAAACACAGTTTTCCAAGTCAAGTACTTAAGCTCTGCAGAGGACAAAGGCTCAAAGGGGGGTTGCATAAGCTGAGCAATGCAAACATTAAGGTCCCAAGCAGGAGCAGGGTCCCTAAAGGGAGGATTGGTGTGCAGCAATCCCTTGAAGAATTTACTGAATACAGTATGGGCTAATAGAGGAGAGGGCTTGCCTACTGACAAAAAGGCAGAAACAGCTGCCAGATGTACTTTAAGTGTAGCTGGTCTAAGTCCCAAGCCATTGAGATGAACCATATAGTCCAGGACTGTAGGCAACCCAGCAGATTCTGGAGAAATATGCTTATCAGAGCACCAAATAGTGAACCTTTTCCATTTGGAGTTGTAAGTCTTTCTGGTGAAAGGCTTTCAAGAAGCCTTAAGAATATCCAGAACACCTTGAGAGAGGTGCAGATCAACAAACTAACCGTTCAAGAGCCAGGCCTTGAGATTGAGATTCGGATACCAAACCCTTCCCTGACAGGATGTCAACAGATTGTAATTCCAAGGAACAGACAGGGGAAGGTGGACTGCTAAGGACAGCAACAGTGGATACCAGGGCTGTCTGGCCCAGTCTGGAGCGATCAGAATCACTTTGCATGGTTGAGACCTGATCTTGACTAGCACCTTGAACAGGAGAGGAAAGGGGGGAAGCATACAGGAACTTCCCTTCCCAATTCAGAACCAGAGCATCCAGGTGGACTGAGCCCAAGACTGGGGGTCTGCAACAAAAGAAAGGAAGTTGGTGATTGTCTGGGGCTGCAAAAAGATCTATCTGTGGAGTGCCCCATCTGGAGAAAATCACTTTCAAAATTAGAGGATCTAGGGACCAGTCGTGGTGGCCCTAAGATATCCTGCTGAAAGCATCTGCTAGGACATTGTCCTTCCCAGGGAGGTGAACTGCTATCAGAGAGGTTTGCTGGGAATAGGCCAGAGACCACAACTTCATTGCTTCTGTGCACAAGGCCGTAGACCGAGTGCCCCCTTGCTTGTTGATGTACCACATTGTGGAGGTATTGTCTGTTCTGATCTAGACCACCTTGTTCTGTACAGACCTGAAAAAAGCTTGCAGTGCCAGAAACACTGCTCTGAGTTCCAAGAGATTGATGTGAAGCAGAGATTCTTGAGGTGACCACAGCCCTTGGGTGGTAAAATCCCCCAAGTGGGCTCCCCAGCCCAAGAGGGAGGCGTCTGTGTTGAGGATTAATGAATGAGATTGAGTGACAAAAGGAACTCCCTGTCTTAAATTGTCCTGATCCTGCCACCATTGCAAAGCCTGGATCAGGGTTCGAGTCACTGGGTCTAGTTTGGTAAGGGAATCCTTTCTTTGGGACCAGAAGGCTCTTAAGTGGAACTGAATGTCCCTCATCTGGAATCTTGCCCCCTGGACCACTACTGTAGAGGCTGCCATGTAGCCCAGGAGCTGCAAGAAGTGCCTTGCTGGTCGAGACACCTGAAAGGTGAACGAAGAGGCCAGTTCTATTAGGGTCCTTGCCCTGTCCAGGGGAAGGAAGGCCTTTGTTTTATTGTAACCAGCTCTGCCCCTATAAAGGTGAGGAGCTGTACTGGCTCGAGAACTGACTTTGGAAGGTTTAGGAGGAATCTAAGGAAGTGAGCAGTTGCTGAGTTATCTGAAGATGTGACTTGACTTAGTCCAGAGACTGACCCACTATAAGCCAGTCGTCCAAGTATGGAAAGATGGAGATCTTTTTTCTCTCCTCACGAAAGCAACCACTACTGCCAGGCACTTTGTGAACACCCTTGGGGCTGATGTTAGGCCAAAGGGCATTGCTCTGAATTGATAGTGGCCTGAGGGCAACTCGAACCTGAGGTACTTTCTGTGGGAGCACCTGATGGGAAAGTGAAAATATGCATCTTTGAGGCCCAGGGAGGCTAGCCAGTCCCTTGGCCTTAGAGAGGGCAGAATTATTCCCAGAGTCACCATTTTGAATTTTGGCTTTAAAAGGTGCTTGTTTAGATATCTCAGATCCAGGATGGGCCGCCATTCTCCTGTCTTTTTGGGGGTTAGGAAGTACCTGGAGTACAATCCTTTGCCCCTGTGTAGGGTAGGAACCCTTTCTATGGCTCAGAGAGCCAAGAGGAAGAAACCTCTGCCTCTAGGGCAAGGGTCTCTGATGGATTTGCAGGTGGAAAGGATCTGGTTCTCATCTTGGGAAATTTTTGAAGCTGAGAACCAATCCCTGGCTACTACCTCTAGGACCCACTTGTCTGATGTTAAAGACTTCCAGTCCTGGACAAAGTAAGCCAGCCTGCCCCCTACAGGTACTGGAGAATCGGCCGGGCAGACCCATCAGGGTGTCTGCTTGGCAGGGGCTTTAGGCTGAGGGGTGGAAGCAGGCCTGCTCATACCCCATCTGCCTCCCTCTAAAGAACCCCCTCTGAGCATAAGCAGAAGAGGAGGCCTGGGCTTGGTAAAAAGGCCTTTGAAAGGGCCTGCCCCTACCCCTGGAATGCTGCCTCTGAGGAGTGGCTTGCCTTTCTTTGGCCTGAGCACTCCTGTAGGTGGTCACGTACTCGTCCATCTTCTTCATGTAGTTCTCTGTCTGCTCCCCAAACAGAGAATTACCAATGACAGAAAAATCCAGGGCCTTAGCCTGGGTATCCTGTGATAGGTTAGTACATCTGAGCCAAGCCATCCTCCGAAAGGCCACAGATGTAGCCATGACTCTAGACGAAACATCATTGGAGTCCACAGCAGCATGAAATTGCACCTTGGATGCCTCAATCCCATCCGCAGCCACCTGCTCCAGCTCCCTGGCAAGCTGGTCAGGGGCCTGTTTAGCTAGAGCCAGTACAGTGTCCCACCTGGACTTCTGGTATCTAGCTGTGTAGGCATATAGTTAGCCGGCCTGAGTCCCAAAGATGCTGCCATGCACTGTTTCTTTACCATGGCATCAATCCTCCTGGAGTCCTTATCTGGGGGTGTGAAGCCAAGGGAATATTTGCCTTATCACAGGCAGCAGCCTGCACTACTCCAACGTGACTGCATTGCTGGGAAAGGAACTCCATGTCCGAGCCTGAAAGGGTATACCTCTTGTCCATTCTTCTGTCCACAAGAGGTATGGAATTAGAGTTTTTAGAATTTTAAATGTCTGTTTCCCAAAAGATTTATGGATGGGAATAGACAATCTCCTGGACTCTGGGATGTCCATCATCTCAACAAAATCAGGCTCCTCCTGATCCTCTACTGCTTCTTCCATAGGAAGCTGGAGGGTTTCAGCCACTTTCTTGTAAAACAAAGTGGGAACGGGACTCAGAAAGCCTAGGAGGAGAAACACCTGAAGGTCTGTCTGGGGAGATGTTCGGGTCAATAGGCACATCCAGACTTTCATAATCACCACCATCATTATCTTCATACTCTCCCTCCTCCTCCTCTGGTTCATAAAATTCTTCTAAAGTATAATCTGGAACCGGGGGAACCGACGTTAGCGATTGAACTATCCTTATCGCTTTGGCTATTTCATCAGCGGTCGGAGAAAGAACTTGTGGATCCGAACCAGATGGTAACCGGAACAGACTCCTCGGAATCGGTTCTCCTTTTGCCCGAAGAAGTTTCGCCCTGGTCAGAGGGCACTCCTTCTGGTTCAGTCGGAATCAACCGGCTGACCATCTGGGTCAGCGGACTTCTTGGCCTCCCTTTCCCTCAGTCTACCTACTCTACTTATCCAGGGTAGCTTTGGGAAAACTTTTACAAATTGTTGCATCTGAATTGAGGTGGTCAAACCCCAGACAATAAACACAGGTGGTGTGGGGATCAGTCTTAGCAAAGGCTTCCCCACACACAGTACAGTGTTGAAACCCAGTGGGCGCGTTTTTTTTCTTGGGTTTCTCAGACATGGCCAATTCTAACCACAACTTACCCTTTTTTCGGCAATCCACCAGGCAAGACACCCCTATTGGATCCTGACCGAGTTACGGGTCTTGGAAAAAAACGTAATGAAATCCTTTTTTTTTTAGAACTGATACGGACCGGTTACCACACTCTAATAAAGACGAAAGTTTTTTTTTTTTTAACACAAACCTGATCGGTTCAAACCGAACCGATCCACTGTTTTCAAGTTCCACACAGAAACTAATACAAAAACCTATCTAGTACTCACGGTACCGCAGACAGAGACTTAAACTGACAGGTTCAGTAGCAGAAATTCGGTCGAAACCAAGCGAAAAACAACACTTTAACCGACTTTTTTGAACCGAGCGAAGGAGAAATCTCTGGAGCGACTGTTCAGTGAGACGGAGTAAAGAATCTGACGGTTGGAGTTTAAACAACAGCAGACAGAGGCTTCAACCGAGCTCGTGCTCAGCATTCCATGCCCTGCATGGAAAGTTAACTCTTTGTTCTCCGGGGCAGTTCAAAGGTTGGTGATCACTGCGTATGTCAGAATACAGCAAGACTTCATGTTGTTTGAATCACAGCTCATAGCCGGTTCGTAAGGAGGAAGGGTGAGCTTTTCCAAGACGAAGTTTAAGTCCCAAGGTGGAGTTGGGCTGCGGATGGGGGGATTCAGATGGAGGATCCCTTTCAGAAAGGTCTTTGAGCTCCAACTGAGCCATGGGTTTACCATCCACTAGCTCGTGGTACACGGAAATAGCAGAGATATGGACCTTTAAAGAAGAATACGAGAGACCGGAGTCCGATAAGTGAAGGAGGTATTCCATGACTTGAAGGGCTGAACAGGAGAAGGGGTTCCAACCCTTAGCAGTCGCCCAGATCGAAAACTGCTTCCACTTCATGGCGTAAGTGGAATGGGTGGATGGTTTTCTGGCCTCAATGAGGACCTGAGCAACTCTAGAGGAGACGCCAAAGCAGGAAATCGCTATGTCTGTAGGAGCCATGCATGAAGATGCAGGGTCCTGAGCCCTGGATGAACCAGCATGCCTTGATCTTGAGTCAGGAGGTCATGAGTCAGTGAAAGTGGAACCGGTGGTTCTCTGGAGAGCTGTTGTAACAGCAGAAACCAGATTTGTCTCGACCAGAGAGGGGCAATGAGGATCATTCTTCCCCTCTCAGCTTGAAGTTCGAGGAGAACCCTCTGCAGAATGGGAAAAGGGGGAAAGCGTACAAGAATTTCCCTGTCCATGATAGAGACAATGTGTTGTTCTAGAAAGCACCTTGCTCTGGAGCGAGTGAGCAAAACTTGGGAAGCTTTGTGTTGAACTGGGAGGCGAAGAGGTTGATTTCCGGACGTTCCCAATTCTGGAAGATGGAATCTGCCACTTCTGATGCAGTTCCCATTCATGGGCGAGGGTCCGAGTTCTGCTGAGACTGTCTGCCAGAACATTGAGAACGCCGGTCCAGAGGGAGGCCACTTTTCAAGTCTGACTGATCAGGGTCTCCACCCTATCTGGAGGGAGGAAAGCTCTGCACTGGCTGGTATCCAGAACTGCCCCAATAAACTGCAGTCTCTGGGCAGGGATGAGAGATGACTTGGGAACGTTGACCGTGATCCCGAGTCGGTCGAATAGGTTTTGTGTGAAAGAAAGAGTTTCCAACAAAAGATCCCTGGTCGGGGCTGATATCAGCCAGTCGTCCAGGTAAGGGAACATTGCAATACCCCTACAGCACAGGAATGCCGCCACCACCGCCAGGCACTTGGTAAAAACCAGAGGTGCCGATGAGAGACCAAAGGGAAGCGACCGAAACTGGAAATGCTCTCCTTGGAAACAAAAACGCAGGAATCGGCGGTGGCTGGGGAAAATGGGGATGTGCAGGTAAGCATCCTGCATGTCCAGGGTGCAGAGCCAATGATTCTCCCATCAGTAGAGGAAGAAGGCCCTGGAGTGTCAGCATGCAGAATTTCTTGTACTCTACATACTGATTGAGTTGAGTCACGTTGAGTATGGGTCTGAAGCCCCCGGTCTTTTTTGGAAACAGGAAGAAATGGGAATAAAACCCTTTTCCTCTTTGCCCGAAGGGAACTCGCTCGATTGCTTCTTTGAGCAAGAGCAAATTGACCTCCTCGCGAATGAGAAGGGCCTGGTCCTGGGAGTAAGAGGACTTCTGCGGAGCTGAGTCTGGAGGAATCTCTAGAAACTAGATGGTGTGTCTGACGGACACGAGTTACAGGACCCACTCGTCTGAGGTTATCACCCTCCATTCCTGCATGTGGCGGGCGAACCTCCCCCCCACCTGCTCCCCGTCTTGAGACTGAGGATGCAGTGGGGCCGGAGAGTCAAGAAGTGGCAGGACGTTCAGGAGGAGGTCCCCCTGAACGTTGCGGATTCTTGGGGGCAGGGGGTGTAGCGGTACCCGTGGCCTTACGCTTTCCTTGGCGTCGCGCCTGAGCGTTCTTCCTCTGCCTCCCGGTCCTTTTCCAAAAGAGCTGCTGCTGTTGCTAGGTGCCCGATCAGTACATGGACCTAACGGATCTAAGGGTCACACCCCTGTCCTGTAGATCCGTTATGATGTCCTTGGTATCCCCACCAAAAAGGACTGAGCCCCTGAAAGGGGTGTCCTGAATTGCCGACTGGACTTCGTTGGCGAGCCCAGAGAGACGAAGCCAGGAATGCTGCCTAAGGGCAACGGCAGTTACCGAGGTACAGGCCACTGAATCAACAGAGTCATAAGTGGCTCGAAAAGCATGCCTACAGGAGATCTTGGAGAGGTAGAGATCCTTGGCAAGTTCCTCCTTGAGGGGCAAAGGGTCCATTGAGTGGATCTTCACCTCTAGCATGGCCATAGTCTGTTTTGGTGGGACACCATATGGGCCACGTAGCTAAGGGAAAGAAGGGCGCATGTGGCCAACGAGTAGACCTTCTTCCTGAACTGGTCCATCAGCCTAGACTCTTTGTCAAGAGGTGTCATGCTCATGTGCTTAAGAGCTGTGGAGCGGTCATGAGCAGCTGAAATGACCACAGAGTCTGCCTTGGGATGAGCCTTCAGAAAAGGGGCATCCTTTGGCACCCAAGTAGAGCCTGTCTGCCCTCTTGGGGACAGCCGGGATAGAATGAGGCATCTGCCAGATGGTGCTGGTGAGGTCTTGATGAGGTGCCATCCATGGGAGGACCGGAATAGAGGGCAGAGTCTCTAAGTCCAGGTGTTCCACTAGTCTCTGCCACATAGGATCCTGGTCCTCCGACTCCCAGTTGAAATGGTCCCGTAAGGCCCTCAAGAGGTCCGAAAAGGAAGGATCCTCCAGAGGGGACTTCGGGGAGGTCCTTCCTTTCATATCCTCAGGGTCCTCCACATGCTCCTCCTCTGAGGAATCTTCCCTCCCATCAGAACTATATTCCGCCTCCTTGACAGGACGACGACTAAAGTCCCGCAGGGGAACATCCTGTCGAGTCTTCCCCGAGACGTAGACGGTAGAAATTGAACTGCTTGGGGAAGGGGACCTAGGAAGCTGCGGTTGTGGGAGTCTAGCTTCCAGATCCATAACCAACTCTGATGTGGCCCCCTGCCACCAAGACTGAATCATGGTCTTGAAATCTGGAACCACCGGGAGAGGAGCTGGCTGATGCTAGGGGGAGGAGGAGGAGGTGTGACTGGAGAGGATAGTACCCCTAGAAACCCATACAGGGAGAATATGGGTTAAATCCATGGTGGAACTGCCCAAATGGCTCCAATCAGGAGAGGAACCCTCTGGGTAGGGATCCTCAGGATACCCAAAAGGGTAATGGGGGACAGTTCGGGGTCTGGAATAAATCCCCGATGTATTTAGCGTCAGGTGGACCCACGCTGGACCCACCGTTGTATAGACTGGAGGAGGGCCCGGCATCGGGACAGCCCATGTCAGAGGGACCGACGTCAGTGCTACCCGATCTGGTGCTGGAAAAGGATCCAGCGTCGATGGGGCTGGCGTCAGAACCGGACGAGGAAGCTCCAGCGTAGGGGCCAGAGGAAAAGGCCGGTTGGCTGGTCCTGGCTGAGGGACTGTCGTTGGGATCACCGGTGTCAGAGAAGGCACTGGTATCCCGCCAACAGGCGGAGGGGCCTCCACAGTTAGGCTGGACGGCCGTGAAGGAGCCTCCTGATCTGGGACCCCAGCAGGGGAAGGTGGAGATGTGCCCAAAACATCAACCGAATCGATGGTGCCTCCGATCCCATCACCGGACGTGTCCGAAGGTGGATGTGAGGACACAGGCGAGGAAGGAGGATGAGGGAGAGGGGCTTTCTCCCTCTGGTCCCGCTGGACGTCAGGAGAGGCGCCATCAGGCTCCGACGGGGGAACCAAGCCCGTGTGGTTGTAAGAGACAGATGGCTAAGCGGGTAAGGCTGAGCAGTCAGGGGTGGAGCCCCCGGCCAACTTATGGACTGGAGCCGGGCGACTGCCCCCGGCCGAGGGAGTCTGCTTACCAGCCTCCGCACGGTCCCCGGAGGAGCAAGGGGCCGACTTATCGGCAGAGGTGGCGCGGTAGCCAGAGGAGCCAGTGGCCAACTTATCCGGTGGAGTCTTGTCCAACTTACCATCCAGCTGCTTTATGGGCGGTAGCTGGGTCTTGCTTGTCGATGGCCTGGCGTCGTCCGCGGAGCAAGCCTGCTCCCTAGACTTCTCCTTATGTTTTTTAGAAGGGGAAGATTTTTCAGACAAGTCCCTGAGGCGCTCCATCTTTTTCTCCAAGGAAGCCAAACAAGTTTTAAGAAGATGGGCCTCCAATGCCTGCTGTCTCCATTTTTTGGTGGCCTGGTTAAATGACTGGCACTCTGGGCAGGAGGACGTAGGATGGTCTGGGCCTAGGCAGAGAACGCACTTCTGGTGACAGTCTTTGTGCAGGATCTACGTGCCACAAAGCAAGCACTTTTTCTTCAGAGAAGACATCAAGTATAAAGAACTAAATAATTTGAAATTGCGAGGTAAGAAAACCGACACGATAGAAACTCTCACGACGATCACTAATGGAAGTCTGCGATGCGACTGACACGAGGCGATGGCGGGAAAGAACTGGCAAGTGGGTGTGGGGACCGCCCACTATATACAGTCACGCTGACGTCAGTCACGTGACGCTAGGCGGGCAGTCCCCCATCAGGTATTGCTAGAAAAGTCTGCCGTGCAGCCCGACGCCAGGTGGCGCCAGTCCTATGTGTGATTACCTACTGAAGGAACCCTCTCAAAGTAAAATCATCCATTCCAGTTGAGCTGTCGAGTTTATAACCTGGTCAGAGTAATTAGAAGGAGGAAAATGAAAGCAAAAGTTAGATTTTTTTTGTTTGTTTGTTTTTGTATAACTTGTTATAACAAGTTAAATTACTTGTGCCCCTGTATATGAGGTCACTGTGTGGATACCTCTCTGACCCTACCCTTCCTGCTTTGTCACAGGAAATGTCACGACTGTGCTACTCTATAAAAGGAGTGTAGCATGGGGTGGTTGGGGATGGGTGGCTGGGCCCTTCCCCTGCCAAAAAGGAAGAACCACATACGAAAGAAACAAGGAGGTAAGAGCAGAAACAATCAACCAACAACAAATGCAGGAGCCCTGAAAGCTTAGCCTAATGATAGATAAAACTGTAAACCCTATAAGCACCACCTGTAACAATTTCATAGAAGATATACCCTGCAAAAAACACTTTGCTACAGATAAAAATAAAGCAGCAACAGAAGATATACTTTGCAAAAAAAACAATCTGAATCAGAGAAGATTACAGCAGTAAAATGTAAGCAAAAACCAATATTAAACCTTGTGAGCACAAAAGAAAATAGTAACACACAGTAAACCTGCCTAGCCAAAAGAAGCCTTAATCTTTTTCCTTGCTCTGATAATGTTCCTTGCTCTGTCCTTACAAGCAAACCTGGAAGAAAAGAGCTCAGGTGAAGCTAGGTGCCTTTGCCAGCAAACCTAGTCTTCACAGGACGTTTTCTGTACGCATTTCCTCTTCTTCCACTAAATCAGTGGGTGCTGCTCAAATTGGAGGCACACAGGGCCAAAATAATTCTAACTGCACCGTACTGGCTTTGAAAGACCTGGTTTCCCTTGATCAACAAGTTGTCAGAGGTCCCCCCGAAACAACTGCCTCTTCGACGGACCTCCTGATGCAAGGACCCCTGGTCCACCCCAACCTGTGCTCCCTTCATCTCCACGCCTCACACCTGAAGAGATAGAAGTCAGCAGGTTTCAAGTGTCTCAGAGAATCTTTCAGTTCCTCCTGGCAGTTCGTAAGCCTTCCACCAGGAAGACTTACATGGCTAAATGCAAGCATTTCTCGGAATGGTAGGCCAAGATCTTCTTCAACCCATTTGTGTCCTCCACAAAAAATTCTGGAGTACCTGCTGGACCTTTCAGATGCAGGCTTGCAATACTCATCTGTAAAGGTGCACCTCTGTGCACTTTCTGCCTATCACGAACCAGTCCAAAACATGACCCTGGCTCAGTTGCCACAGTCCAAAGGATTCCTTAGAGGTATCCTTCACATAAAGCCTCCGGTCAGAAAACCGGTTGCTCCCTAGGACATTAACCTTGTGCTAGACATGCTCACTCGTAAACCCTTTGAGCCTCTAGCTACATGTGATCGGAAGTTTCTGACCTGAAAAAACGCATTCCTGGTGGCCATCACTTCTGCTCACAGGGTCTTTGAATTACATGGTTTGGTCACAGACCCTCTGTATACAGTCTTTCATAATGACAAGCTGGTTCTCTGCACTCACCCTAAATTCCTACCCAAAGTGGTTTTGAATTTCCACTTCAACCACCCTCCCTTACCCTATTTATGCCTTTTAGATATTTGTAGGTTTCTATCATTATCTCCCTTCTCTCTCTTTTCTCCTCCAGGGTATTAATATTGAGGTCTCCCAGTTGGTTCTGCCTACCTATTTCGCTAGCTTCTAAAATGAAGAATGCACCCTTCATTCCCTGGATGTTAAAAGAGCCATACGGTTCTATACTGACAGAACCAGGGATGCCCATCAGGTCAAGCAACTCTTTGTGTCCTTCAACACGGCCCTGCTGGGTCAGCCAGTGTCCATCAGATGCCTCTCTGCTTGGATAGTGGCATGCCTTCGCCATAGCTACTCTATGGCACAGGTCAAGTTGGAGGGCCAGGTGTGTGCCCACTCTACCAGAGTGGTTGCTGCATCCCTGGCCGAGATACACCATTGAGGAAATCTGCAAAGTAGCTACTTGGAACTCAGTGCACACTTTCATGAAGCACTACGCTCTGGATGCCCATGCCAGACAGCATGCTTCCTTTGATAGAAACATAGAAATTGACGACAGATAAGGGCCACTAGGCCCATCTAGTCTGCTCATTTTCCCCGCCTACTGTAAAAGCCACAGATTCTACTTGATCTCCAGCTTTACCTCCTTGTTTCTGTTGCTAGGGTTCCACTATGCCTCTGTCATGCATGCTTGAATTCCCCCCCCCCCACACTTTATTTGCTCCCACCATCTCCGCTGGGAGTCTATTTCATGCATCTACCACCCTTCTGTGAATAAATACTTCCCCACGCTACTCCTTAGTCTACCCCCTTCCAACCTCATGTCATGCCCCCTCATTCCTGGACATCATCTTTTCTGAAAGGTGCTACCCTCCCTTACCCTATTTATGCCTTTTAGATATTTGTATGTAACCCCCCTGCAAATGGGGGTTCCCAAAAGACTTCCAGGAGCTTGCTTGAATGCTCCAAGCCTGAATGGTGTTTGGCATTTAAGCCATTTATCAGTGAGTGTTTTTAGAGCCTCTGGTACTGTCTCTTTAAGAGCTGTCTGCTTGCAGACATAATTAGTTTGTATGGGGGACTGTGTGCTTCTCTGAGTACTCAGCTGCTGCCAATTCACTTAATTTTGCAGTCACTAGGAGTGCAAAGGGAACCTATGTGAAAGATGTAACTGTTTACCAGAAATTATTTAGAGTAATAATGAATTACAGTTTGTCTAACCTGCTTTCTTTGCAGTCAGAACTGTGTCTGCTAGTTCCCATTCTAGTTTTGAACTGCTGAACTGGACCAATCAGTGTGGGGTAAGCTAGCTCTAAAATGATGCCTTGGGCGAATCAGAACTTGGACTCATAATCTGAGCCAGCCACAAGAGATTGTATGGGCAGTGACTCTGGGAGATGTAGTTTAGACTTCAGTGCCTTTTGGACCAACGCAGCAGTCTATTGTGAGTGACAGCCAATCCAGTCAAGAACTGGGAGGAACTCCAAAGGAGTGCCGGTTTCGTCGAGTTGGGTTCAGTTGAGGCTTTGGCAGTGAAGAAGGAAGGAGCCCTTGTGCTTTTTCAGTGTCAGTTTTAGTCAAAAACGCGTGTAAGGCCCAGAGTTCGGTCTGCAGCTTGTGGTAATAGCTTGTTAGGACTGAACTGGCCCTGTGAAAAGAATCAAAGGATCTCTGAAGAGTAGAAACCAGGCTCACCCTGTAGAAGACTGGAAGAATTGCTGAAAATTGCACTCGGTCTGTCAGGAACTGAATCTGCTGTGTGTTCTCCGGTATTGTGCAGTAATTACGATCGGATACAGATGCAGCCTGCCTGTATAGTACTTCTTTTATATGGATGTGTGAAGAGGTTTGTGTACCAAGTGAGCCCTGCTGACATTGAAGGACCCTATCTTATTTGGAGGTCGTGAGTACTAATTCAGGGTTGCTCCTCGTTGAATTGCCACATTAACCAAATGGAATTACTGTACTGCTGACTGTTTAATTCTCCTTTTCTCTGTGTGAAAGGGCCCTACCAGCTGCGCAGTTTGGACTAGCCACTAGAGGGCTTGGGTACCCAGGGACAGTAACTGATAGGGATATGAGCCTGTGCACAGAGCCATAAATAGGTATTAAGAGTGATAGAAGCTAATTAACCTGATTTCCCCCTGTCCTTGTTATATCCCCTAAATAAATCAGAGCTGCTTGTTTCAGCAAAGTTATACTGCCTGAGGTATTTGTCTATGTTAAGTACTGTACTGTGATTGTTGCACTGTATCTCATTTCTGGGAGGTCCCAGTGCCGGAACCAGACCTGGGGTAAGTGTATACTGTGAAGGTAATTCTGATATATTGTGTGGGCCACTAGTGGGAAGAAAGGGGTTGCAGTGTCCCAGAGGGCTGTGACAAGTTAGTTTAACTATTGCAAACCCTGACCTCTGGGTGAGGCACCGCCATTGGATCAGGCCCTCAACCTGTTAGTGGCAAATCAGGCAGGGTAGTAGCCCCAGGGATAGCGCCATCTAGGGGTTACATCTTGAGGCTCACCGCTGGGATTGTGTGTCCTCTAGTGGCCATATTCTGAACCACTGTTAAGAAAAAATGGGTACCCGACAGAAGTGGCTGTGCACCGGCTGGTGGAGTGGTGTACTGAGGAGAGATCGACCCCCAAAATGCTATGCTTATCCTGGACATCCCCTGGTATCAACACGGACACTGTGCAGGGAGTACTTTCCAAGGTGGAAGGTTTACAAAACCCTGTGGTGGTGGAGTCGGCATGCTAATCTGCTCACCCACACTTTCCTGGCCTAGTAGAGTTTAAGGATCCCATAGATAGCTCCAAAGTGCCACAGACCATTACCCCAGAGGAGCCCTCACTGCTTGGAGAGTGATAACTAAGGACAGTAAAGACCGGGGAATCAGCCCCACCACTATCTGAAACTTTTGAGGAGAAATTGCTGAATGGTTGCTGGGAGAGGGGAAAACTGTGGAGGACTTGAAGAAACTATTCTTGCCACCTGGGGGTGTTCCTCCCCCAACACCCTCTCCTGCTCCAGTGCCCGTAATGGTGGCTGAACCAATGCAGACTCCTATTTCTGCACCTGCCATTAGTCACGACTCTTACCGAAGGTTGAGGATCTTCTCTGGCACCCTCCCCACCCCCCAAGGGGAGGATGACTGGGAGACCTGGATAGACTATGTTGCCCCCCAAGTGCTAGAATGGCAATGCTCGGAAGGTGGAAAAGCTAAAGAGGGTTAGTGAGAGCCCGAGGTCCTGCCCTGGCTACCATCCGTGCTAAACGGGCCAGTAACCCTGAAGCGACTGCACAGGCCCTATCTTGAGGCCTTGGAGAATGTATGGGAGCCCAGATTCTGATGAGGACCTATGGTGGAAGAGAGATGCACAACAGTACCAAGGGGAGTTGTTGTCTGTGATGTATCTCGGCTGGAAAAATGTTGCAAGAATGCCTCAGAAAAGGTAGTTTGCCAGCGATTGAACTGGACCGAACCAGGCTGGACAGGATCCTTAAGTCTGCCCCTTCTCAGAACTGCTGTTGCTTCAGTTACACCTGGCAGATCGACTGGAATCCCCAACCTCCTATGATGAGTTAATGAGAGAAATTCGAGGTTGAGAAAAGAGACGACTCGGAGGGACCTGCACCAATAGCTGCTGGCTCGACCGAGTGACTGAGGGTGACCCATCAAGTGAAGTTCAGGGCAGAAGGTTGGCAGTCAATGAGTGCTCTGACAAGGAAAAAGATATGTCACAATGGGGCGAACTGTTGAGAGAGATCGGGAATTCAAAACAGTCCTTTATGAAGGCCACGCCTGCAAGGCACGGGCCCTGACCTATATCCACTGCATCTGCTATGGGTGGGGTACCCACCCATGTATCTCCTACTGATAACAGCTCAACTCGATTCCTTGACCATGGAAGTGGAGAAACTGACGAGATGTCTCCAAATGCTTATCACGCACAGACAGAGATGGCACCAAGGTTTCCAGTTAGTAATACCCCGCCCTGGCTCCCAGTGTGGCGCCCCGACCAGCTCAAACTCCAGGAAGTATGTTTTGCTATAATTGTGGGAAAGATGGGCACATGAAAGGAATACCAGTCCCAAAAGACACTGACAAAGTTGCATATAGGCTACAAGGAGAGCTCGGAGAAGAAATCAGTGGTTAAGAGGTGCGACATATACGATCCCAGTGAGGCACCAAAAATGCTAATTCACGTCCTTTGTGGCAAGGTCTGCTCCAGGCCCCCACTACCTCCAGACTGGTCCAGAATAGTGGGTCCCTCCCATGGAGACCACTGTAAAGGTGAACGAGTGTCACAAGAGCTATATTAGACAGTGGCTCCCAAGTGACAATTATGTTCCAAGATTGGTATCAGAAGCATTTGTCAGGCGTACCCTTACAACCATTAGAAGGACTGCATGTAGGGGCTTAGGAGAAGGCCTACCCTATTCCGGTATATCCGAACTTGGCTGTCTTTCCCCACCTCCGTGGCTGGAGTGGCCGAACAAGTAGAGACCCTAGCTTAGTGTGTCCCCACAGACTGTATGATGGTGTCCCTTTGTTGATTGGAACAAATGTCATATGTTCGAAGGCTGGCACAGTTGTGTTATGAAAAACAGGGGTCAAAGACTAGTAGAGCTTTAAGAGTTCCGGCTTTAATTAAGAAGGCCTATGAGGCACAGAGATGCTGAAAAACAGAACCAGAGGACCGGTCGGAATTGTATGGAAGAAGGATCCTGAGTCTCTGATCCTGGCGCCAAATGCCCAGTGTACCTTACAGGAGAGGTCCGAGATCAGAAAGGATGTTAAGAATAAAATATTAATGTTGGATGCACCAGGCGATGGAAAATTGCCAGAGGGACTGCTGGTCAAGCTTCAGTATTTTGCCTGCTAGAGCCCATGCTTATGCCAGAAGGGTAATGGTCCAAGTTCATAATGTGTCTGAAGAGACATTCGAGTAAACAGAGGTTGCATCCTGGCTAATGTGCATTGTGCAGACACTGCAGTGCTACCCAGCAGCAAGAGTTCAAGGAAGAATGACAGAGTACGCCTGACTTGTTTGATTTGCCAGCCACTCCCATGCAACTGAATGGAAAGTGAAGATCAGTGAGAAGCTTGCCCAGAGAGACCAGGTGTTTTTTAGAGGAATGGGATGTAGGATGCGGCAAGGAGCTGAGCACAATATCCGCTGCATGATAAAGACCTATTTCGTGAGAGGTCTCGACGCCTGGCACCTGCTGACATAGATGATGTGAGACGGCATCTGCAAGAGATGTTAGCTGCTGGTGTAATACAAGAATCCAGAAGCCCTTATAGCTTCCCATTGTGGTAGTGAGGAAAAAGAATGGAACAGTAAGGATGTGTGTGGATTACGGCACCTTAAACCGGCGGACTATCCTGATCAGGCACACATGCCCGCGTTCAGGATGCTTTGACTGCCTAAACGGGAGCAAGTGGTTCTCTGTGCTGGATCTCCGCAGTGGGTACTATCAGATCCCGATGGCCCCAGAGGACCGTGAAAAGACAGCCTTTATCTGTCCGCAGCTTCTGTAAATTCATGAGGATGCCTCAAGGAGTTTCAGGTGCCCCAGCCACTTTTCAGCGATTGATGGGCGTGACAGTGGGGACATGAACTTACTAGAGTGCCTGGTATACCTAGATGATGTTATTGTGTTTGGCAGCTCACTGAGGAACATGAGAGCAGATTATTTAAGGTATTGGACGACTGGAGGACTTTGACAAACTGTCCATTGATAAGTGTCAATTTTTTTCAAACATCAGTAAAGTATGTGGGACACATAGTATCCACCGAGGAATAGAGACCACCCAAGTAAAGTTGAGGCCTTGACTCACCTGGCCACAGCCCAAAATCTAAAAGAACTGCAAAGATTCCTGGGATTCTGTGGTTATTATCGGCGCTTCATCAAGGACTATTCAAGAGTGATCCGCCCTTTACTTAACCTTACTCAAGGGTATCCCCAACCCAAAAAAATACCAAAAGTCAGCATCCCTCAAGACTGAAAGAGTGTATTTTCATCAGTGAGTATTTGGGCCCGCTGGACTCTGATTGTAGAACTTTTTTCATGAGATCATCATATATCAACCACCCATGCTCCAGTGCTGGCCTATGCCGACCAAGAAAACCTGTCAGTCCTGCACACTGATGCTAGCTTGCAAGGGTTGGGGCTGTGTTGTACAAGAACACGAGAATGGCCTGAGACCAGTGGCCTTGCCAGTAGAAGCCTGACCCCATCCGAAAAGAACTATCCTGTACATAAGTTAGAGTTCCTAGCTTTGAAGTGGGCTATTGACCAATTCCATGAGTACTTGTATGGGCTAAAATACTAGTAAAACTGACAATAATCCTTTGACCTATGTGCAGACCTCAGCTAGATTGGATGCCACTGGCCATAGGTGGCTTTCTGCATTATCTACATATGACTATGCTCTCGAATACCGAGCAGGTCTGAACCACATAGATGCTGATGCTCTCTCCCGGAGGCCTGTTCCCCAGAATGATTGGGTCCGACTGGCAGAACCTGACATTCGGGCACTCTGCCGAGAAGTTTGACGGAGGAACAAATGTCCTGAGACGCAGTGGACTGCATGGTGGATTGCTTGGGAGCCTCTGAGAATTGCATACACTGCTTGTGCCACTTTTCTGCAATATGAGCAGTGGTGCACTGCCTCAGCTGGACAATGACCAGTATTGAAGTGGCTCAATCCCGCGATCCATGATCAAAGCAGCTTAGAAGCCCTCTATGCAGGAAAAGATGTGTCCAAATTACCCACTGATTTGAGAACTGCACTGTTATACAAAGAAGGTCCTAAGTTGAAACTGATCAATAAACTGTTATACAGAAACAGTAGACAGAGGGGGACAAGTAGACAAACAACAACTAGTGCTGCCCACTGCCTTCGAGACTCAGTATTGAGGTCCTTGCACAACCACATGGGGCACCTTGGTATAGACAGAACACTTGACTTGGTGAGATCCAGATTCTATTGGCCTAAGATGGGGGCTGATGTGGAGACAACATTGATCGAACCTGTAGTAGCTGCTTACAGAGGAAAGCTTTGCCCCAGGGCTGCCCCTCTGTTAACATAACCACCAGTGCACCCATGGAGCTGGTCTGTATTGATTTTCTAAGTTTGGAGTCAGATCAAAGAAATATCAGTAATGTGCAGGTGGTCACTGACCATTTCACGAGATATGCCCAAGCTTTCCCACCAAAGACCAGAAAGCATCCACTGTAGCCAAAGTACTTGTAGAAAACTTTTTTGTTCACTATGGGGCTCCACAAAGAATCCATTCTGATCAAGGGAGAGACTTTGAGAGTCGTCTGATCAAAGAGATGCTTTCTCTGTGGGGAGTGCGAAAGTCCAGAACCACTCCTTACCACCCCCAGGGGACCCACAGCCTGAACGTTTCAACGCACTTTGCTAGATATGCTAGGCACCCTGCACCCAAAGGACAAGCCTAGATGGAGCCAACAAATTAGCACCTGGTACATGCTTATAACTGCACCAAAAGTGATGCCACTGGATTCTCCCCCTACCGCCTGATGTTTGGAGAGAAGCTGACTACCAGTAGATGTGTGTTTGGGGGTCTCTCCTGATGGGGTTCAAGCTGACAACTATTTACAGTATGTGCAAAAGTTAAAGGCCCAGCTAACTCTGCACCAACTGGCTCAAACCATGGCTGCAAAAGAAATCTGGCCAACAAAGAAAGGTATGATAAAAGGTGAAAGCACAGGAACTCCAGGAGGGAGATCGGGTATTGCTAGAAATCTGGGACTGCATGGCAAGCACAAGATTGCTGACAGATGGCACCATCTCCCTCACATTGTAGTGGAACAAACTAGATGATCTGCCAGTGTACAAAGTAAGGCCTGAGAATAATTCAAAAGATGTAAAACAATGCATGAAATCATTTACTGCCATTGGACAAATCTTAATTGAGTCTGAGCCCCTAGAAGATGCCCCTCTGGACCAGTGACTAGAGCTGCTGCTAAGAAAAGATCAAGAAAGTCTGCACCTACAGAAGCAGAGTTAAAGTGTTCCCCTCCACAAGTCCCAGTTGAGCATGACTGTCAGTCCATATCAGAAGAAAGTGAGAGTGACTTTGAATACTATCCTTCATACGAACTGAGTCAATTGTTTCGGGGCAATCCCCTAGTCAATACTGGAGACGAAGCTGGGCCTTCTGGACTGTCTAAGCTCCCAGCTTCGTCCCTGGAGCCAATGCTCCCAGAAAGTGAAGTGCAAAGCATCAGATCAGATGAAATGGAATCATTGTGCATGGTTGAACTGTTTGAGCTTTCAGGAGAAAATGATAGATTGGGGCAGACTGGTGATACACCGAACAAGAAAGAGTATTTTGAGTGCCCTGACAGTCCACTGCTTGATCGTCGAAAGCTCTTCATGCGAGCCAAATGTTGTGGACTCAGAAACTGTAACTCCTGGAGCTGAAAGTGCCCCAAGTTCTAGCCTCTACCCCCAGAGACTCCCTGACAAGTGAGGACAATGCTGAAAATGAGGCTCAGAGTGCAGAGACTGTAACAGTTCCCCTAGAAAAGACTGGTCGAGCTGTAAAGCCTGTGGTGCACCTCAGTTATGATTCCTTGGGAGGCCTGTGGATTTGCCTCTCAATGTTGTCCATAAAGGTGTATGTCCCCAGTCACTGCCCAAACTGAGCATCAGTAGCTAACTCAAGTTACTTGTGTTGCCCTCTAAGTATGGTGCCTGCCCCATCCAGCCCCAAGGTAACTGATAGGGAAGGCCCCCTCTTCAGGTTTCATGTACAAGAGGTAATAACTTGAGTTATGGTACAATGTGTGTAATACTGTGTAAGAGTGACGTACTGCAATGTTTCAGAAATGTGTTCTTGGTAAAATGATATATTGACTGATGATTACATGTCTGACCTAATGCAAATGTATATGGTTGCAGTTGAAACTTATGGGTACTTGCTTGACGCGACGCGCAAGCTTTCTCCCAGCCAGGAAGGGTGTAACCTCTGCAAATGGGGTTCCCAAAAGATTTGTGAGCTTGCTTGAATGCTCCAAGCCTGAATGGTGTTTGCATTTAAGCCATTTATCAGTGAGTGTTTTAGAGCCTCTGGTACTGTCTCTTTAAGAGCTGTCTGCTTGCAGACATAATTAGTTTGTATGGGGACTGTGTGCTTCTCTGAGTACCACCTCGAGCTGCTGCCAATTCACTTAATTTTTGCAGTCACTAGGAGTGCAAAGGAACCCATGTGAAAGATGTAACTGTTTACCAGAAATTATTTAGAGTAATAATGAAATTACAGTTTGTCTAACCTGCTTTCTTTGCAGTCAGAACTGTGTCTGCTAGTTCCCCATTCTAGTTTTGAACTGCTGAATGGACCAATCAGTGTGGGGTAAGGCTAGCTCTAAAATGATGCCTTTGGACGAATCAGAACTGGACTCATAATCTGAGCCAGCCACAAGAGGATTGTATGGGCAGTGACTCTGGGAGATGTAGTTTAGACTTCAGTGCCTTTTTGGACCAACAGCAGCAGTCTTTGTGAGTGACAGCCAATCAGTCAAGAACTGGGAGGAACTCAAAGAGTGCCAGTTCGTCGGTTGGAGTTCAGTTGAGCTTTAACAGTGAAGAAGGAAGGAGCCCTGTGCTTTTTCAGTGTGCAGTTTTAGTCAAAAACGTGTGTAAGGCCCAGAGTTCGCCCTGCAGCTTGTGTAACAGCTTGTTAGGACTGAATCGGTCCTGTGAAAAGAATCAAAGGATCTCTGAAGAGTAGAAACCAGGCTCACCCTGTAGAAGACTGGAAGAATTGCTGAAAATTGCACTCGGTCTGTCAGGAACTGAATCTGCTGTGTGTTCTCCCGGTATTGTGCAGTAATTGCGATCGGGATACAGATGCAGCCTGCCTGGTATAGTACTTTCTTTATATGGATGTGTGAAGAGGTTTGTGTACCTCAAGTGAGCCCTGCTGACATTGAAGGACCCTATCTTATTTGGAGGTCGTGAGTACTAATTCAGGGTTGCTCCCTGTTGAATTGCCACATTAAATCCAAATGGAATTACTGTACTGCTGACTGTTTAATTCTCCTTTTCTCTGTGTGAAGGGCCCCTACCAGCTGCCCCCGGTTTGGACTAGCCACTAGGGCTTGGGTACCCAGGGACAGTAACTGATAGGGATAGGCCTGTGCACAGAGCCATCAAATGAATTATTAGATGATAAGCTAATTAACCTGATTTCCCCTGTCCTTGTTATATCCCCTAAATAAATCAGAGCTGCTTGTTTCAGCAAAGTTACTGCCTGAGGTATTTGTCTATGTTAAAGTACTATACTGTGATTGTTGCACTGTATCTCATTTCACAGGAGGTCCCAGTGCGGGAACCAGACCTGGGGGTAAGTGTATACTGTGAAGGTAATTCTGATATATTGTGTGGGCCACTAGTGGGAAGAAAGAGGGGTTGCAGTGTCCCAGAGGGCTGTGACCAAGTTAGTTTAACTATTGCAAACCCTGACCTCTGGGTGGAGGCACCCGCCATTGGATCCAGGCCCCTCAACCTGTTAGTGGCAAATCAGGCAGGGGTAGTAGCCCCTGGGATAGCGCCATCTAGGGGTTACATGTAGGTTTCTATCATTATCTCCCCCCTCTCTCTCTTTTCTCCTCCAGGGTATTAATATTGAGGTCTCCCAGTCTCTCTTCATATGACTTTTGGTGCAGGCCCTGCATCACTTTTGTTGCCCTTCTTTGAACTGCCTCCACCCTGTCTATGTCCTTATGGAGATGTGGCCTCCAGAACTGGACACCATACTCCAAATGAGGCCTCACCAATGATCTGTACAGTGGTATCACCCCCCCCCACCTTACACAGAAATATAGAAGTTGACGGCAGATAAGGACCGCAAGGCCCATCCAGTCCGCAAGGCCCTTCCTTCCACTGGTGATACCTCTCCCTATGCACTCCAGCATCCCACTGGCTCTCCCCACAGCCTTGGCATATTGTTTGTCCACCTTTACGTCATCAGATAGAATTACCCCAAATCCCTTTCCTGTTTAGTGACCATCAGTTTCTCCCCCCCCCCCCAAATATCATGTCATCCTCCCCTGGGTTCTTGCGCCCCAAATGCATGATTTTGCCCTTTTTTGCATTAAATCTCAGTTGCCACACTCTGGACTATTTCTCCAGTTTATCTAGGTCCCTCTTCATTTTTTCCACCCCTCCAGTGACCACCCTCCTGCAGATCTTAGTGTCATCCGCAAAGAGGCACACCTTCCCCTCCACCTCCCCTGCAATGTCACTTAAGACATTAAACAGGACTGATCCATGTGGCACCCCACTGGTTACCCTCCTTTCCTGATTGAGCACCATTTACCACGATCCACTGTATTCTATCACTCAACCAGTTCCTAACCCAGTTTACCAACTTGTGACCCACTCAACAGGATGCCCAGCTTGATCATAAGTCTTCTATGTGAAACGGTATCAAAGGTCTTACAGGCACGACAATCCTTAACGAACTTCTGTCTTGAGTGAGCTCCACCTCCTACTGCCCTGCTCGGGTGATTTGGTTTTTAGCTTGGTACTCTAACCCAGCACAATAAATGGTGAAGACTTTAAGTCCAGGAAGATGGAGCAGTGGAAAGAATTACTGCTGTGACGCAGGTGACCCAGGTTCGGGAACGGATTTGGGATGCCCGAGGGCCGGCCAGGGCTTGGGGTGGATTGAGTAGCAACACGTTCTCCACCTCTTTTGGGGGGCGGTAAGTGATTCGGTCTGGTGCTCGGGTTGCAGTGTTACCGGAGCACTGGAAGCACTGCTCTAAGTGGGATGTGTTGGATACATGATGCTGGTTGTGTCATGGCATCTGCTTGACACACCCCTTAAGGACAAAAATACCTCCGGCGTGCACAATGACATCCTCGCCCTGTAGCAGATCTAGGTCCCCATCTCATCCAAAACTGAGCACTGATGGGGTCACGTGGGGGGTTATCCAGGAGGCACTGGGTATGATGATTTCTTGGTATGCATGCGGAGGCGGGTGGATGATGGGGCTTCGCCGTTAGACGCCAGATAAAGCACAGTAAGTTAAATAAAAAAAGTCCAGGAAGATATGAAAATCATATACTCACCATAATTCTTGATCATCTTGGACAAGTCTTCACCTTTTATTCATATGCCCACCCACCATCCCCCAAGCTCACTTGACCTTTCTGGTCTTCACTCCCTCAGTTGGTTTGGGCTGTGAAGACTTTAACTGACCCTTCTTATACAGGCCAATAGGACTATTTATGCCCTTGTTAGATGTTTTTATTTTATGCTGCACCTCCTCGGTAAAAATGGTACTGAGGTGGTTGGAGGGGTGACACTGAGATAGCATACACAGACGTGAGCCAGCCTCGCGGTGCCACGCATGTGTGGTCCTACCTCTGCGCCAGCCCTCCTAAAAATTTTTGGCTGCCGCCTCCAGCTTGAACCCGGCAATATGAATAAATGGCAAAGACCTGTCTAACAAGATCAAGAATTACAGTGAGTATGTAATTTTCATCTTTACTATCTTCATTCTTGCTGCAGACTCTACTTCATCTATGCTGCTGCCTTCCCCCTTACCCCAATGATTCCCTTGCGTCTATCCCAGGCATTTTTGGAACCCCACCACTGTTTTCGTCCCCAATACCTCTGCTGGAAGGTTGTTCCAGTTATTCACCACCCTTTCTGTGAAGAAGCACTTCCTCATATTTCTACTGAATCTACCCCCCACCAACTTCATAGCATGTCCTCTTGTTCTAGAGCACCCCTTTTCTCTGAAAAATACTCCCTACCTGTACCTTACAAGCCCCTGTGAGGTATTTAAAGGTCTCTATTATATCCCCCCTCCCTCCTCCAGGGTGTACATATTGAGCTCCATTAGCCTTTCTTTGGGGGGGGGGGGAGAGAGTAAAGCCGGAGATCAAATAGGGTCTGTTGTGCTAGAGTAGGTAGGGAAAATGGGCAGACTGGATGGGCTGAGCAGTCCTCATCTACTATTAAATTCTGTTTCTATGTTTCCCAGTAGGGCTTTTGGTGCAGATGCTGTACCATTTTGGCAGCCCTCTTCTGGACTGCCTCCATTCTATATCTTTCCTGAGATGTGGTCTCCAGAACTGGACACAGTACTCAAGGTAGTGGGGTCTTACCAGCTATTTATATAGAGGCAACACCACCTTCCTCTTCCTGCTGGTAATACCCCTACTTATGCACCCTAGCATCCCACTGGCCCTCCCAACTGCCTTGCCACACTGCCTGGCCACTTTTGGGCCCCTGCCTGGCACTTTGCACCATGGTGAATGCCACAGAGTGCAGGCATGTTCCTTGGAAACTCCCCTAGACCTTCCACATGGGTAGCTGTGTAAATGGCCGGAGGATCAGGCGTGGAAGGGACAAGCATGGGTGTCCGCAGGACCCCCCCAATGTGTGGCTTTGACTTGTAGGGTTGTCTACGTGCAAGTTAAATTTTAGTGCATAGGGCCCATAGTGAGCGAATGACGCACTCATGCTAAATTTTTGTGCCGTACAAAAAAGGTCATTGTTTTAGTCTGCTTTTGGTTAAGGACCAGCCTTCAATTCTTGCCCCCCACCTTTCCACCAGGATTCCCTTCTACTTATCCTATGCATTCTTGAATCCCACTACCATTTTCATCCCCACTTCCTCCGTCGAAGACTGTTCCAGGCATCCAGCACTCTTTCAGTGAAGAAGCACTTTCTCACATCTCTCTTGACTTTGTCCCCTTCCAGCTTCATTGCATGCCCCTTGTTCTCGTGCATCTTTTCTTCTGAAAAATAAGCCCCTCCTGTACCTTATTTACCCCAGTGAGTTACTTCTAGGTCCGCATCATATCTCCCTTCTCTTCCAGGGTGTACATGCTGAGGTCCTTTAGTCTCTCCTCGCGTGGCTTCAGGTGCAGACCATGCAACAATTTATTTGCCTCCCAGGGGAACAGATAATTTATTAAATTTTGATTACCGGGTAAGCCCTCTGAGCCTTGAAGGTCCCTTTTTCAGGGGCGACCCGGGAAACAGTACAAAGACAGATTAATGGGTACAGATTGTTGGGTAAAACAAGTTACAGAGATAGTACAATCCTAAGTAGGTAACAGCGAAGACAGTAACACAGAGGTAGCAGTATTACACATTTAAGTAATTAAGTCAGAGAACATATTCAGCATATGCACAGTGATTTTATGAGGCAAGACAAGCATGATAGGCTAAGTGGGAGAGGGGTAATATTTGTTGGATTGAGGGGAAGACTACCCTATACCTTGACAGTGGCAAGTACTGGTCTCTGACATGTAAGCCTTGAGCCAAGTGCGAAAATTTGGTAGGGAGGGGGCTAACTGTACTGATGGTGGGAGTTTGTTCCACAGGACAGGGGCAGTGAAGGCGAAGGATCTACTACCGGCCTTAGTCCTGACTCTGGGGGTTACTAGTATAGATCTGCCTGAGGTTCTGAGTGTCTAAGAGTTGTGCTTCAGCGAGATTATCCTTTTTAGGCTAGGGGGAGCAGCCGGACTCAGTATTTTGAATGCAAGGCAGAGCATGGGGTACTGAAGTCACGAAGCAAAGGAAGGCCAGTGCAGCTGGGAGAGGGAATCGGAGGGGTGGCTTCCTGATTGATTATGGGTAGCAAACCATGCCACCTTATTGTACAGTACCTGTAGCCGGTTGAACTCTTGCTTTGGCATACCCCGTATTACTGGGGCTGCATAGGTAAGTGATGGGAGCAAGACACTGGCGGCAACTGCAAGCCTTGCACCTGGGAAAAGCTGGTCTTTTAACCGGTATAATGTGCCAAGTTTACTGTGTATGGTTCTGGTTACTTGGTCTACATGGGACTTGAAGATGAGACCTTGGTCAATTATTAGCCCAAGGTATTTTATGGTGTCCACCACATTTATGCTTGTTTCTGCTAGAGAGTTCAGCTGTAGGAGTCTGGACCTATCCTGCCCTAGGGATGTAGGACCAAATAGCACTGCTTTTCGTTCTGCCTGCACTGAGGACCATTCTGTTGGATGTGAGCCAGGCCTCAAGTGTTTTAAGGTCAGCTTGGACCAGAGGGCCTAGTTCTGGCAGATTTTCCGTGGAGCGGTAGATTACAGTGTCGTCTGCATATTGAACAACACAGCTGTCCCCGCAGGAAAGGTTAAGGTCATTTGTGAATAAAAAGAACAAGAGGGGACCTAGAATTGAGCCCTGAGGTACACCCTCTTTGATAGGTATTGAATCTGAGTACTCCCTCTTCCAGGTAACCCTCTGAGAGCGACCTGAGAGAGGTAGCTCTTAAACCATCCAAGGGCATGGGGATCAAGACCTATTTTGTCAAGCTTTGTTAGTAGGAGATTGTGGTCCACAAGGTCGAAAGCCTTAGACAGGTCGATAAAGATTGCGCCGATCGGCTTTCCTGTGTCCATTGCACTTAGTACGTCTACAGTGAGACGGGTGACAGCTGTATCAGTGCCATGGTTCATCCGGAAGCCATGCTGAGAGGGGGCAAGGAGTTGATGGGACTCAAGGTAGTCCCTCAGCTGCCCGTAATCGAGCCTTTCCTGCAATTTAGCTAGAGTGCATAACAGAGAAATGGGCCTGTAGTTGCTAATAAGTTCCCTCGGACCACCCTTGTGAATGGGGACCACATTCGCCTGCTTCCATTGGAGAGGGACAGATCCTTCCAGTAGGGATATATTAATGAGCCAGGTCATACGTCTAGCAAGGGACTGTGCACCTTCCATTAATAGCCTAGGGCTGATGCCACGAGGGCCTCCTGCACCTTTGGTTTTCAGAGCCTTGAGCAGAGGAAAGACCTCTTTGGTCTTGACAAGTCTCAAGTGGAATTGGGGTCTATTTAGGCTGGAGGATTCATTTGTGATCAGTGCTGGTGTTGAAGGAGGCAGTCCAGCCTTGTAGTCATCTAGGTTGGTAAAGCGGTTGTTTATTTCCGTGGCTATTGTCTGGCTGTCACTCTCTAGCTGTCCATTTATCGCTATAAGGCTGGTAGCTTCCTTGGAGCTGCCCTTGAGAAGTTCATTGATGTGGGACCAGAAGAGCTTAGGGTTGCCTAGGTTGGTATGTTGTAGGTGTGTAACATACTCCTTCTTCGCAAATATAGTAGATCTCTTACATTTGTTTCTCAGAGATTTGTACATCAGAAGGTCAGCCGGGAGAACAGAAAGCTGGAATTTCTTCCAGGCCTTGTCTTGTCCCGGCTAATCATCATGGATTTTAGTGATTGGGAAATCCACTTGTAGCAGCTTCCCTTTGTTCTGAGTTTCTTGAGAGGGGCAGAGATGGAAGCTGCCTTGAGGAGTGAGTCTTGGAAGAATTCCAAGGCCTCTTCCAAAGCTAGGAGAAGCCTGACTGGACTCCAGGCCAAGTTGGTTAGGTAGTCATTAAACTGTCCCATCGTGAAGTTTGAGTAGTCACGGACGGTGAGTATCCTAGGAGGAACCTTAGGTGCTCTATTCTTCCAGATGAAGAAAATAGGAGAGTGGTCGCTAAGAGCATCGGCCATTAGGCCTGCATTCTGGATGCTGAAGGGATTGGATGCCAGAGCCCAGTCCAGGAGTGGTTCTAGTTGTGATTATGCCAGTAAGTTAGCAGACAGCCCCCACAGCAGAACCTATGAGGACTATTCCTGAATTAATTAAGCCTTCCCTATCTGAGTATCCTTAAGTCCAGCCCTGTCAGACAGACACTAGAGAATTGTGCCACAAATTATAAAATTCGGCATGACTACAGCTCCTCACTTAAATAATTCCTTGGTGGTGCAAGTGTTAATTCCAACCCGGGGGTACTTGTGGACTCTCCGTTTCCACTCTCGTTTAGTGACACACTAACCTAGTCAGGGCCCAGGATGAGCTGGCTGTGTTCACTTGGGAATAAGCTGGTTATAATGTCGAGAGGAGAGTGAGGTAGAGCTCAGTAGCGAATTGAGAGTCAGGCCTTGTGGTGATGCTGTCCTCTAGTGGCTGAAGCTGATAAGCTGCTAAGGGAGAAGTGCTCCGGCAGGCTAAAAACAGCGCATGATCAACAGTATAAGTGCGACTGTCGACCAAGGGTGGTGGTGGGGGAGGCGGGGACCCTTTTCACTGAGCCGCGTGGCTGGCGTCCGCCCCTTGACTTGCCTGACTTGCCTTGTGCTTCTGGAAGGAAGGGGATAAGGGGAGTAAAGGAGTATTTTACTACCATTTTTGACTGAAATACTCTCACCTTCTGATTTTAGGAAGTTCTTTCCCACCCTGCAAATTTAGAATATGTGGTACACATGTACAAAGTTGGCAGTACCATGAGATGCTAGCAGCTGTCGCACTACACAGGAACCCATAGTGGTGGAGACAGGAGTTGCTCACTGGCTGGTTAGGACTGCTGCAGCATGAGAGTGTTAAAAACAAGCATTTGTCACTGCCAAATGTTTGCTTGCTGGCATTGGCATTGGTAGTGTAGGAGTTAGAGAGATGCATAATAGGAATGGCAGTGAAGTACTGAACTGAAGCCAACCCCACCACCACCCTGCAGAAAAAGTGAAGTCACGAGCGTGCGTAGACACTGTGCAACGCACACCCATAATGTCATTAGTTTGGGGATATTTTACAACAGATTGTCAACACAGCCATTTGGGGACCTCCGCTCATGAAGTGTCACTGTGATTTTCTTAATCTGTCCCGAACAGTGATTTCCCACAGCGACCACGCATTTCTTCGCTGGAAGTGCGAAAATACATTTCAGTCAGGGTGTGAAAAATGACAGCTGTACTGTTCATAAGGAAGTGTGGAAAATGCCAGTGGTGAAAAGCTGGACTGAAAATATTGCAAATTCATTAACTTATGAGGGTGTGTGGAAACTGTGCAATGCTCGCTCGTAACACAGTCATTTTATGGACTTTTGTCACCAAATTTTTAGCATAGCCATTTTAAGACCTCTGCTGATAAACAGTGTCACTGTGATTTTCTTAATCTGTCTTGAACATTGATTTTGTACACCGACTGCGCCATTGTGCGCTACATGCTGGAAACACTTTGGGCGAGATGTGAAAAATGACAGCTGTACTACTCATAAAGAGGTGTAGTAAAATGGCAATGCTGAAAATCTGGAGTGAAAATATAAAAAATTTGCGAATTTATGAGCGTGCGTAGGAACTGCGCAAGGCAAGCTCGTAAATCAGTCATTTTTGGGAATTTTTTCACCAAATTTTAACATAGGGTTTTTGGTGCCTACCTAACTAACTGTGACACTGTCGTTTCGAAAATCGGTCCCAAAAGGTGGTTCCGCGCAGTGACTACGAAATCACCTTTCGGGGCCGATTAACGCCATGACAGTGCCAGAATTCACGAGGGCTCCCAAAAACCCCATGTTGAAAATTTGGTGAAAAAATTCCCAAAAATGGCCGAGATACACACCAAAGTTGAAAAAAAAAAAAAAATTTCTGCCATTATACAGCTTACCGGCATTTCTTCAGTTTATGGTCGGCTTTGAAGAGTGCAGACGTATTCCCGGTCCACCAAAGATCTTCATGCCAAGCTCCGGAGGTAAGTATGGGGTTGGGGGGGGGCTAGACAATCAACGAGGGACCGTTTTTTGTTTTCAGGTGTTTTTTCTTTCTAGGAAGACGACACGGGACTTGTGCCACGCTAGGGTGGGCTCTCAGCGTGGCAGTTGAAATTTTTTTTTGGGGGTCAGTGGAGCCAACGGGAATTGGGCACCCGGGTCATAGTGATTTGCAGCCACGCTGGGGTGGGCCCCAGCATGGCAACTGGAAATCTGTGGGTTTATTTTTTTTTTGGGGGGTTGGAGTGTAGCCGATGGGGATTGGGCATCCCTGTCGCCATGCTCACTTCTGCCATGCTGGGGTGGGCTCCCAGCGTGGTACCTAGAAGTCTGTCGGGGGGGGGGGGTGCGGAGCCGACGGGGGACTAGGCACCCCCATCAGCCATACTGTGTGCGGCGGGGGAAGCCCATGAGCACACTGCGGTGGGCACCCAGCATGCTACTTGAGTGTCTGGGGAGGGGGGACTTCAAGGAAGCTGTCTATGACAGCTCCGTTCAGGATGCAGTACTGAATGTAGGCAGTTTGCATACTGCTGATGGCAGTATGTAAATTACCTGCCGACGGCATTATGCAAATTGTCTACATGTTACAACCGCTGATTGCAGCGGTTTTCCGCTTTGAACTGTACGCTTCACTGTATTTCTCAACAGCTGTCATAGACAGCTCCGAACATTTATTACATGGTAGCAGCCACTGCAAAAGGGAGAAGGGCATTGGACTGTGGGAGGCACACCTATGAAAACTCGTATGGTGGCACTATGTTTCTTGCACATGCATGCAAGCAAACATAATAAGGTCACATTATGACTCCACAGCAGTATTAGACGGTCAGTGTCTGCAGGCATCCAGTGGGATCGAGACTTGGTTTAGACGTGGGTGGTACGAGATGGGTAAGTGGATGACGGTACTACCATTTGGATGAAAATACTACCAGGTGTAAAAAGGGAGTAGTAAATACTTCAGAGTCATAAAAATGATCTGGACTATGTCCTTACTAATAAGTGGTCCCCTGAACTGGACGCAGTACTCTATGTGGGATCTCACCAGAGATCTATACAGTGGCAACACTCCCATCTTCCTTCCTTCTGCTGGTGATACCTCTCCTTATGCACCCCAACATCCCGCTTGGCTTACCCACTGCCTTGACACACTGCCTCGCCACCTTGAGGTCCTCAGAGATTACAGATTTATTTATAGTTGGTGACAATACTTCTTTTCCCACTTTGTATTTCACTTCTGGGTTTCTCTGCCCTAAGTGCATGATTTTTCACATTGCTCCTGCCACTCCTCGAGCTTTCTCAGGTCTCTGCATATCCTTTCCCCCCCCTCTGGAATGTCCATCCTACTGCAGAGTTTGGTGTCATCCCTGAAGAGGCAGACCTTCCCTTCCAGCTCATCTGCAAGATCACTTATAAAGACGACCAAGCCTAGTACTAATCCCAGAGTTTCCCCACTAGTCACCCTCCATTGTCCAGAGGCAACATGTTTACCACCACCATCCGTCACCTATCCCTTTACCAATTTCTTATCCAGTTTACCACCGTAGGACTTACCCTTAAATTGTGCAGTTTCCTTACGAGTCTCCTATGTGGAACAGTGTGAAAGCCTTACTAAAATCTAAGAAGGCCACGTCCACCACCCGACCCTGTTCTATTTCCCTGATCACCCAGTCAAAAAAATCTATTACATTTGTTTGACATGACCCCCGAATCCGTGCTGCCTTGGGTCTTGTAACCCAAGCACTGAATTGAAGATACTCCAGTATCCCTTAGGTTTAGGACTAGGAGCTAAGAGGAAAATGTTTTTAAAACTCAGCTTTATTAAGGTTTAGAAAATGTGCTTAAGAATGTAAGAAATCCGATTGGCTGGCAGGGGTACATTAACTTAC